>JARDYH010000002.1:22052500-32052500 GCA_029215795.1 Anniella stebbinsi | reverse complement strand
TTTAACAGTTGTAGAGAAAAGGGAATTTCAGCCAGTGTCATTTGTATGCAATTAGTTCCTGGTGAAATTCCCTCTTCATCACAACAGTTAAAGGTGCAGGCACTATACTAGAGTGACCATATAAAAAAGAATGCAGGGGCCCTGCAATTTTAACTGTTGTCATGAAGAGGGAATTTCACCAGGAACTAATTGCATACAAATGACACTGGCTGAAATTCCCTTTTCTCTACAACTGTTAAAGTTACATGAGCCCTGTCCTCCTTTTCGTATGGTCAGCCTATGTAATTGGCACTGCTATATATAATGGATTGTGTATTGTAAATGTACGTTTAAAATGTACTGAAATCTGATGCACGTCTAAAACTTTTCAGGCAATGAAACTTATATAGTTTTAAGGTCTTTACTTCAAATCTGTTTTTAGTCTTAGTTGGCATTTATTTATTTATTTGATTTTTAACCTGCCCAATAGCAGACATTGTCTGGGCAGATGTAAGCAAATAAAACTGCAGTGGGGGAGAATATCCCACTAAACCTCATCTGTAGATGTCTAGACAAGACAAAGCATGAATATGGTGCTAGAAGCAGCTGCTCTGTGGTGCATTTAAGGCTTTATCCTAGGTGCTCTTTGTAGGAAAGGTGTACACCCATTGAACTCATTAGCTAAATATCCTTTAGGACTGAGTTGCAAAGGAGCGAGGAGATTCAGCTAGGCAAATTTCAGTTGCAATGTTATGAAGAAATTTAATGAGAAACCAATCGCTCTATAGATAATTTCCTCAAAGCAACTACAGCTCACGACACGAAACCAAAATGTTGCTACTTTCTCAGTGCAGATCCCAACTTGCTTACTGGATAGTAGGGATGTGCACTGGATCGGGTCCAATCCACGATCCGAATCCTATCCAGGGGGAAATCGGATAAAATTATCCGATTTATCCGATTTCCGATTTCACCGCTGGATCGGCCGATCCGATCCAGAAAGGTTCCTATCCAGATCGGATGGATCGGCGGGCGCCCGCTGCCGCCCGCCAATGGAAGTGGGCAGTGGGGGGTGTTTCCCTAGAGGGGCTGTCTGCTTCTATCGGAGGGCGCCGGTGGGCGGCCGCTGATGGAAGCGGACAATGGGGGCAGGGGGCGGCGGACGGGAGCAGACGGCCAGGAAAGGTAAGCGGGGGGGGCGGCGTGCTTACCTTCCATGGCCGTCTGCTCCTGTTCGCCGCTGGCCACTACTGCGAGCAGGCTTCGAGGCCTGCTCCTAGGTAGCGCGCCAGGTGATGACATTACCTGGCGCGCTACTCAGGAGCAGGCCGCGAAGCCCACTCGCAGTAACGGCCAGTGGCGGAAGGGAGCGGACGGCCACGAAAGGTAAGCAGGGGGGAGGGGGCCCCGCGCTCGCGCACCGCTTACCTTCGGGGGACATCCGCTCCCATCCACCGCTGGCCGCTACTGCGAGCGGGCTTCGCGGCCTGCCCCTAGGTAGCGCGCCAGGTGATCATCACCTGGCGCGCTACCTAGGGGCAAGCTGCAAAGCCTGCTCGCAGTAGCGGCCAGCGGCGGACGGGAGTGGATGGCCACGCCACGAAGCCTGCTCGCAGTAGCGGCCAGCGGCGGACGGGAGCGGATGGCCACGGAAGTTAAGCGGGGGGGGCTTACCCCCCCGGGGCCGGCCACTTCTATCCGCTGGCGCCCGCGGATGGAAGCAGACGGCCCCAGGGGGGATAAGGAGCGTGGGGGAAGGGGCTTACTTGCCGGGGCCGTCCACAGCAGACGGCCCCGGCGGGGGAGGAGGGAGTTAGCCCTCACCCACCCGCCCGCCGCCATTTTTTCCTCATAGACTTGCATTGGGGGAAAGCTTTCTTTCCCCCAATGCAAGTCTATGGGGGGAGGGGGGAAATGGCGGCCGATCCAAAAATCGGATGTCCAATTTTTGGATCAGGATCGGACCCGGTCCGGTCCGGGGGGGCTCCGATTTTGTCCGATCCGGGACAAAATTGGAGGTCCTGATCCGGGTCCCGATCCAATCCAGGGGGTCCGTGCACACCCCTACTGGATAGTCCCAGAGCCAGACCAGGATTTATTTACCCGAAGAGTGCAAAAGCTTTGTGAATATTTTTTGTTTATATATGGCATAATTGTCTCCGAAAAGTGAGTCTCACAAAATTCCAGTAGTGGGAGGCTGCGTGATGACATCATCAATATGGCTGCTGTGCTATTATGTAGTTGCCACATTTTAAAATGCATAACCTCTCATCCGTTTATGCTACAGAGATGAAAGTTTTTCTGAAATGTTTCAAATTTAATGACAAATACTTTTTGTAATTACACATTTTTGTTAACTCCATTAGTTTTTGAGATAATTTCATTTGAAAGTATAAAATCAGTGTTCACATTGGTTATGTGTGACGTTTAACCATGATTTAGTAAAAAACTATATGAATTTCGAAAGAATACTCAAGAACAAAAAAGTTGCATTTTTAAATGAGAATTAAGAAAATGTATAATAACATGGGGTTTACCCCAATGCTTAGGGAATTATGAGTGATATCTCTTTATACGTCCACTTTCTCAGGATTGTATGATTTTACAGTTTATCATACAGGGCTTGCATTTCAAAAGTATCCACCCTAAATATCTCTCGATCTGATGCACAGATCATCTTGAACATGTTCAACTGTGATTTTTACAGTTGAACATGTTCAAATGTTCTTTACAAAATTTCAAACAGGACGAGTATGATTTATATACACACACACACACACACATATATATATATATACACACACGCACACTATTAGGTTGAATTGTTTTTAACAAATGTTTTTAAAATCTTCAACAAAAATTTACAATTTACAAAATAAATTTTGTAACCCTATGTGAGAAGGGTTAACAAATAAATTTCATTGGATGTCCTCTTCACTTTCATTGGAACTGCTGTCATCACTGTCAAAATCACTTTCCTCGTCTTCTTTTTCACTGTCCCCTTGAAGAAATTTGTACACTTTTTAGTAGGGGTGTGCATCGGATCGGATCCGATCCACGATCCGAATCCGATCCACCCCAAAATCGGGAAAATCCGATCCGATCCGCCGAGGTCCGATCTGGATCGGACGCCATTTTGAATGCTTTTTCCCATAGCCAAGTATTGTTTTACAAAAACGCCTATAACTTTTTCATTATTAAAGATAGAAGGATGAAACTTGGGCACATTGTAGACTGGTTAGGGATAGTTATCTGTGAGAAATTTCAGAAAGATTGGTGCATGCGTTTTGTGGCAGTTAATTTTTTAATAAATACCCAGGAATGCCTATAACTTTGTCATTTTTAAAGTTACACACGTGAAACTTTGCCACATTGTAGGTGGTACCTTGGGACCTATGTGTGTGAAATTTCAGAAACGTAGGTGCTTGTCTTGTGTGGCAATTAATTTTAGAAAAATGGGTAGTAGTGGGGTAAATACAGTTACGCCTCCCATTTTTTTTATTTTTAAAGATACAAACAGGAAACTTGGGCACATTACAGGTACCACTTGGCTTGATATGTGTGTGAAATTTCAGAAACATTGGAGCTTGCCTTGTGTGGCAATTAATTTTTGAAACAATGAGGAAAGAAACACCTATAACTTTGTCATTTTTAAAGTTACACACATGAAACTTTGCCACATTGTAGGTGGTACCTTGGGACCTATGTGTGTGAAATTTCAGAAACATAGGTGCTTGCCTTGTGTGGCAATTAATTTTTTAATAAATACCCAGGAATGCCTATAACTTTGTCATTTGTAAAGTTACACACATGAAACTTTGCCACATTGTAGGCGGTACCTTGGGACCTATGTGTGTGAAATTTCAGAAACGTAGGTGCTTGTATTGTGTGGCAATTAATTTTTGAAACAATGAGGGATTCATTGGACAGCACTTGCCCATAGGGATTCATTGGACAGTACTTTCCCATAGGGAATCATTGGACAGTACTTGCCCATAGGAAATCATTGGAAAGCACTTGCCCATAGGAAATCATTGGAAAGCACTTTCCCATTGAGAAATACAGTTATGCCTCCCACTTTTTTATTTTTGAAGATACAAACAGGAAACTTGGGCACATTGTAGACTGGTTAGGGATAGTTATCTGTGAGAAATTTCAGAAAGATTGGTGCATGCGTTTTGTGGCAATTAATTTTTTAATAAATACCCAGGAATGCCTATAACTTTGTCATTTTTAAAGTTGCAAACATGAAACTTTGCCACATTGTAGGTGGTACCTTGGGACCTATGTGTGTAAAATTTCAAAAACGTAGGTGCTTGCCTTGTATGGCAATTAATTTTAGAAAAATGGGTAGTAGTGGGGTAAATACATTTACGCCTCCCATTTTTTTATTTTTAAAGATACAAACAGGAAACATGGGCACATTACAGGGAACACTTCACTTGATATGTGTGTAAAATTTCAGAATGATAGGTCCAGGCATGTGGTGGCAAGGTGTCTGCACACATCACTTTGAAGACTGTAGAAAATTTCTCCTGTAACGATCCTAGCGAGAGAGAGAGTGATCCTAGGCTCAGCCGTTCTGCTTGAGTGAAAGTATCAAAGCAGACACGAGCCAAGTGCTACTTTGTTTCTCCTTTTGTAATGGATACTAGCTCAGTTGCAGCCAAGCGTGCAACGATCAAAGAGATGAGAGAAAGTGTTTCCTTCTTCTTCCCGGGAGGCGGGAGGGTGCAATTGACAGCCCCAGCCTCTATGGAAAAACGTTTATAACTTTTAATCTAAAAAATTCGTAGCCACCACATGCCTGGACCTATCATTCTGAAATTTTACACACATATCAAGTGAAGTGTTCCCTGTAATGTGCCCATGTTTCCTGTTTGTATCTTTAAAAATAAAAAAATGGGAGGCGTAAATGTATTTACCCCACTACTACCCATTTTTCTAAAATTAATTGCCATACAAGGCAAGCACCTACGTTTTTGAAATTTTACACACATAGGTCCCAAGGTACCACCTACAATGTGGCAAAGTTTCATGTATGCAACTTTAAAAATGACAAAGTTATAGGCATTCCTGGGTATTTATTAAAAAATTAATTGCCACAAAACGCATGCACCAATCTTTCTGAAATTTCTCACAGATAACTATCCCTAACCAGTCTACAATGTGCCCAAGTTTCCTGTTTGTATCTTCAAAAATAAAAAAGTGGGAGGCATAACTGTATTTCTCAATGGGAAAGTGCTTTCCAATGATTTCCTATGGGCAAGTGCTTTCCAATGATTTCCTATGGGCAAGTACTGTCCAATGATTCCCTATGGGAAAGTACTGTCCAATGAATCCCTATGGGCAAGTGCTGTCCAATGAATCCCTCATTGTTTCAAAAATTAATTGCCACACAATACAAGCACCTACGTTTCTGAAATTTCACACACATAGGTCCCAAGGTACCGCCTACAATGTGGCAAAGTTTCATGTGTGTAACTTTACAAATGACAAAGTTATAGGCATTCCTGGGTATTTATTAAAAAATTAATTGCCACACAAGGCAAGCACCTATGTTTCTGAAATTTCACACACATAGGTCCCAAGGTACCACCTACAATGTGGCAAAGTTTCATGTGTGTAACTTTAAAAATGACAAAGGTATAGGTGTTCCTTTCCTCATTGTTTCAAAAATTAATTGCCACACAAGGAAAGCTCCAATGTTTCTGAAATTTCACACACATATCAAGGCAAGTGGTACCTGTAATGTGCCCAAGTTTCCTGTTTGTATCTTCAAAAATTAAAAAATGGGAGGCGTAAATGTATTTACCCCACTACTACCCATTTTTCTAAAAATTAATTGCCACACAAGGCAAGCACCTATGTTTCTGAAATTTCACACACATAGGTCCCAAGGTACCACCTACAATGTGGCAAAGTTTCATGTGTGTAACTTTAAAAATGACAAAGTTATAGGCATTCCTGGGTATTTATTAAAAAATTAATTGCCACAAAACGCATGCACCAATCTTTCTGAAATTTCTCACAGATAACTGTCCCTAACCAGTGTATAATGTGCCCAAGTTTCATCCTTCTATCTTTAAAAATGAAAAAGTTATAGGCGTTTTTGTAAAACAATACTTGGCTATGGGAAAAAGCATTCAAAATGGCGTCCGATCCGGATCGGACATCCGGTCCGATCCGACCATCCTCCGATCCGATCCGACCCCCCAGGTCCGATTCCGATCCGCTATCCGATCCGATCCGGGGGGTCAGTGCACATCCCTACTAATAAGTGCACCCCCACACCAATGGGTCCATCTGGTATTTAATTATACATTTCTCCAAAACTGTAATGCATCCTGCAAAGGTGTACATCCTTTCCCTTTTTTTTAAATAACAAAATCTACAAATATTCCCCATACATCTTCAAAATCATTTCTCTTCATTAAACCCTTTTTAACTTTTATACTACTAGTTAACTTATCATTAATTGTGATATCCCATACTTCTTTATACCATTCTGTCATTTGGTAATTACCTTGTACTTTCCATTTCCTAGCTATCAATAATCTTGCTGTTGTCATTAAGTTTGTAATTAAATCTGTTTCATTTTGAGTCCCCTGGTCTTTTTTATACAATGATAATAAAGCTATCTTGGGACATACCTCTAAATTTAAACCAGTTATTTCATTTATCTCCTTAAATATGTTTTGCCAAAATTTTTGCACATCTTCACATATCCACCACATATGAAAATAGATACCAATTTCCTGGCATCCTCTCCAGCATAACTTCGAGTACTTCTTATCAATCTGATTTAATTTTACTGGAGTTAGATACCACTCCAAACTAACTTGTAATAATTCTCTTTTATCCGTACCGACATAGTTTTTAAAATACGCAGATCCCATATCTTCTCCCAGCTTTGATTACTTATTTGTTTAGTTATATCATAATCCCATATTGATTTAAGATGGTCTTTTTTTCCTTCAGCTTCTATTAATATTTTATAGATTTTGCTTGTCATACCTTTTATTGTTTTATTTTCCCCCTCTTCTACTCTCTTTATAATTATCTTTTCAAATCTTGTAAAATCTCTACATCCTTTATTTTTCCTTAACCAGTTCCGTATCCATTGATCTAATTGTATACATTTAAACCAAGATATCTTTCCCCCCTTCAAAACTTCTTTCATTTTCTCTTTACTCATCATCCTTTCCACCCAATCTTTTATTTTTATAACATTCTGATCCCTCAATACAATTTCTATGTCTTTTTTAAAGTTTATTAGGAAATTTTCCATCAACACCACTGGGGTCAGAGGGGAGATATCTAGTGATAATTCTTTTTATATTTTAACCAAATCTCTAAAATATTCTTTAAAAGCAGATTTTCAATTATTTCTAACAGTTCCCTAGTTCGTTTAATGAAAAAAAATTCCTAATCTCAACTCTGTCTCTAATGTATCTAGCTCTAACCAAGTAAATTCACACATTCTTGCCATACTATCTATTGTATATCTTAATTGGTTAGCTATATAATATAACTTTAAATTAGGGAGAACCAAACCATCTTTTTTTTATTTATACCATTTCTCCGTATTTATTCTTGCTTTCTTATCTCCATTACAGAAATTATTTATCATAACTTGCCAACTCTTCAGTTCTATTGCCGATACTTTAACCGGTAGCATTCTAAAAAGAAAATTTACCGTAGGCAGAATCTTCATTTTAATAATCGCTATTCTTCCAAACCATGAAAGTTTGATCTTTCTATACACCTCTAACTTTTTCTTAACCTCCATCTTTAATTTAACATAATTTTCCTCTTCTAGATTTTCTAAATTTCTTGTATATTTATTCCTAAATGCTTAATTAAATTCCTAACCTTAATATTATATTTCTTATTACTCAAACCTTGTTCCTTCTCTTTTTTATAGTTAAATAACACCATCTCGGATTTATCCCAATTTACCTGCAATCCTGTCATTTCTCCAAACTCCTTAAGGTGTGCTTTAATCTTCTCCAGATTTTCTATTGGGTTCTCTATAGTTAATAGGGTGTCATCTGCAAACATATTTACTTTAATTTTTTCCCTATTCCCTATTCATCTTCTCTGATTACATTAGCTAGCATTTCAATAACTATCACGAACAATATTGGGGAAAGGGGGCATCCTTGTCTAGTATCTCGGGTTAAAGAAATTTGCTCTGTTATTCCATCGTTAACCATAACAACTGCACTATTTCGTGAGTATAAATAGTTTATCAAACTCTTAAACCGTGTGCCAAACTCTATTATTTTTAATATTGTTTTTAAAACTGGCCATTCCACGCAATCAAAGGCCTTAAAAATATCTAAACCCATCAATCCTGCTTTCAAATTGTTGTTTTTAATTATATTTATTCAACACTCTTCCTATTAAATTGGGCATCTGTCTCCTGGCTATAAATCCACCTTGATCCCTTTTAATATATTTATATATAAAACTGTTCATTCTTTTTGTCATTATTGCTGTCAAAATTTTTGCATCTTGATTTATTAGGGAGATAGGTCTATATGATCCTGTGTCTGATAAATCTTTATTCGGTTTTGGAATTAGTACTATCAGGGATTGCTCCCATGATGGTTGGATCCCCTCCCCTTCTAGTATTTTATTATATAGTAATCTCAGTTTGGGTATTAATAATTTTTTAAAAGTCTTGTAGTACTCTGATCCCAACCCATCCAATCCTGGGGATTTCCCCCCTTTTAATTTATCAATAACACTTTCTATTTCTTCCTCCGAAACCAATTGCTCCATTAAGTCTCTGCCAGTCTCTTTTAGCCTAATTTTCCAATATTTCTCCACATATTCTTCAGTCTTCCCCTGAGGGCTGTTTCCTGCAGAATACAATTTTTGATAAAGCTCTTGAAATATTTTAAATTTATCCTTCATTAAATTACAACTTTTGCCTAATTTATCTTTAATTGCTCCTATTACATTTCTTGCCTTTTTTGATTGCGCGGATTTAGCCAACATTTTTGAATTCTTATTACTATATTAAAAAAAACTCTTTTCAAATACAATAATTTTTTCTGGGCTTTCTCCAAATCTTCTTTCTCTAATTCCCTTTTTTTTGCTTGAAGTTTTGCAAAAAATAGTTTATCTCTATCCACTATGAATTCCATTTCCAACTCTCTAATTTCTTCCTCTAATTTTTCCCTAGACTTTTCTTGTAATCCTCTCAAAGTACATCTAGCATGCAGAATCAACATCAAACGGTGAGACTCAACTGCCTCCTTCAGTACCGAGCTCCTTGGTACTGAGCTCCTCAGTACCAAGATGAGATGTCTAACATGCAGCTTTGATGTCAAGATAAGATGTCTAGCAGGCAGAATCGAAATCAAAGGGTGAGACTCAACTGCCTCCTTTGGTACCAATCTCTTGGTACCAAGAAGAGACTTCTAACATGCAGCTTGAAGTAGACATCTCTCCACCAAGTTAATTAGCACAGCCATTACAGGCTAGCTGCCAATTACAGGGCTGCTCCCTAGAGCTGCTACAATTGGAGTGCTATGATTTCAACAGAGAGAGTTTTTATGCCTGTGATGTCTAGGGGCATCATTCTCGGGTCCCTGTAAACAACAACAACAACAAAAGGGGGACAGAACTTCAACTGGGTTGCCTCCCCTGAGAATGCCGTGCCAGTACAGAGATTGGCATCAATTATGAGGACCCGTAACTCCCATACCAGGCATTGATACCAACCCCTATATTGGTACATATGCCTTTCTTGATACTGAGCAGCTCCATCTGTATCTCGATTGCCACTGGAGGAAGTTTTCTCGCAACTCCCTCCAGCTCCACCGAGATCACTGTCATTGTGACCTGTCCACAGGGCTCAACCATTGACTCATGATACTATCATGAATGCGTCAGTACATCCACCTAGCTCTTCTCCTTTTCAGCCCCATGTTGTGGGGTGTCAAAAAGATCAGCTTGGAGAAGATGAGTTAAATCATAGAACTGATTCCCCTCAATCCTTAGAGAGCTATCAGTCGGACCCAACATTGCTCTCTTCTGCATCGCCTGTTGATGGGGTAGCTGTACAGAGTGGAGCCTCCTTCGGAAGACCTATATCACTCTCTGATTTAATATTTGGTCCACTCCTCTACATATCTCTTCAACCTGTTCTGGATTTGAGATGGCTCCATATGTACGTCAGAACCACGAATTCCTGATGACACATAAACCCCTGCCCCAGAATATTTACAAAATGTATGGCACTGGTCCTTCTGTTCATTCGCCCATATACTACCCATATTTAGACAATTGGCTTCTGGTGGCATCCTCGAAGGAAATGCTATTGAAGGCAGGGTGACTACTAAATTTATTGAGCTCTTTGGGCCTCATAGTGAACACAGAATCCAGACTCACCCTGGATCTACAACCCTACATCGGTTACTTGCACAGACTATTTGCTACAGGGCATGCCTTTTTCCACTTCCTCCCCCATCTCAAGTCCTCATACAAACACTTTCCTGTTCAACTGGGAATGTCTTTGCAGCCCTCTTGACCCCAAGGAATGTGGCAAGGAAGAAACAATATGCGCCACATCTTCTTGCTGAAGCGGTAAGAAAGGCGCTCCAGTCTTTTGAGACTTACCTGACCAATCACAGAGTGCGGGCTATTATGAACAACACACCTGTGTTGTGGTATGTAAGCAGGGGAGGAGGAACCCACTCTCTGTGTTTGCCCTAATGACAATTTTCGACGGGACCATCCGCAGGGAAATCTCATTTCGGCCCTAAACTTTGGCAAATGAGACAAGTATCTAACGGTCTGGCTCAAACAGAGTTCAGAGGGACCCACATGAGTAGCAGTCAGATCTTTGGTTCTATCTCGAGTTTTTTCAGGAATGGCGGACTTCAGAGATAAACTTCTTTGCGTCACCTCACAACACGATTGGTCGTCTGTTTTTGTTCGAGAGTGGGGAACTGGAATGGGTCCCTGGGGGATGCATTCCAGGTCGAGTGAACTGGAAGTCTATTTACCTGCTCCCGTCGTTTTTCCTCTCATTCCATGAGTACTGTGGTATGATAATATTAATATTGTGTAGTCCACACAGACTACATCATAGTCACCCCTCGGTGGCTGAGAAAGGTGTGGCTCACTCTACTTCTGAAGATATCAGCCAATGGCGATCAATCAGGGGTCACCATCAGCTCCGCCGCAGCTCCAAAGTTAAAAAAGTCGTGGTAAGTGCACAACTTTTTAAAACCGGGGCTTCAGGGATTTGCCCCTGGATAGCTTTGGGATGTCAGCTGCATCATATAGATGACCTGCTGCCACTCCGGATCCACCCCGGCCTGGGGCAAAACCCTCGTCAAGATGCACCCAGACTGTAATTCCTAAATGGCAATCTTTTGTGTTACAATGCCTGAGGGGGTAGAAGAAAATGAATCTGGGGAAGCCTGACCCTGACACAAAAGAAGAGTGGCTTTTGTTTTGCAAGGAGAGCTGCTAGGCAGCTGATGAGGAAGCAGGATGTGCTTGGATGTAATTTAGACTGCCCCCAAACACATAAGAATACAGACAACTGGAGACTGACTGAGGAATCTGTCAGTCAGGCTGTGAGCTTATTGATGTTACTTGGTTGGGCATTGCCCCCTTTGGGAAATCCCGGTGGGGGATGTAGTTTACGCCCCTGCATATGCCCAGACCCATGGCATGGGGTATCCCAATACTGTAACTACTTTCGACATGAGGTCGATTCCATTTTTTCATGCAGCCTGTAGCCTGGCAATGAAGAAGTCGTATACTGCACAATGGGATTCTTTTCTAAATACATGGATCTTCAGGGCCTCAAGCCCCATTAAGCCTCCTTAACGATGTCCTCACACTTTACACCCCCTATACACTATAGGGCTGAAATTGTTGTCGATATGCGGGTACTTGACTGTTTTACCTGTTTTTGCACCAACCCTGTTGTTAGGGGGTTCCTCTGGGCATTACAAAGCTGGCTCCTCTAATCAGGAGTTTCATTTTGGCATGGAGTTTCTCTGTCGTGCCACAATCTCTGACACTGAAACCAGTTAAACCAATGGCACCTTCGGATAGCATGTTAATTTTCTTAGAAAGTTGTTTTCTGATGGCTATATCAACACTACACAGATCGAGTGAATTAGCTGCCTCAGTATTGATACACCCTACCTGGGCTTCCACACAGGGCTAGAACTGACAAATTTCATAAGACGCAAGAGTCGTAGTGACTCGTGGAGTGGATTGTACATGCTATTAAACTGCCCTACGAGTTGAAGGGCTTGCAACTCGTTGGTCCGGTAACAGCTAAGTCGATGGGCAGTGCATCAACGTCCACATCTTTAGGCAGGGGATTGTCGATCCCGGACTTATGTAATGCAACTATTTGGTATAAGTCCTTTAACTTTACACGCTACCGCTTGGTTGTTTGTACCAGGACAAACTACAATTTGGGGCA
This sequence comes from Anniella stebbinsi, assembly GCA_029215795.1. Lineage (NCBI taxonomy): Eukaryota > Metazoa > Chordata > Lepidosauria > Squamata > Anniellidae > Anniella > Anniella stebbinsi. The sequence continues at coordinate 32,040,052 of JARDYH010000002.1, read as the reverse complement.
AGCAATTTCTTTGTCTTGCCACGGAACATTGATCTACACTTACCCTCCACCAGGAATTTAGCTTGTTAATTGCCCATATGTGTGATGCACAGAGACCACGAAGAAGAAATGCAGGTTGCTTACCTGTAAACATAGTTCTTCGAGTGGTCATCTGTGCATTCACACAACCCACCCACTGTCCCCGCTTTGGTGTCAATGTAAATGTACTGTCGATACCGAGTGGTTTCTCTCCTAGTTATGGGGCCAGCAAGTCGGTCTCTTGGAACTGAGGAGAAAGGCGGGAACATGGGGGAGACAGTGGGGGAGGGGTTCCCGCCAAAAACGTTTGCCTTAGCTATAGAAGTTTCCGAGACAGGCTCCGCTCAGGCGCAGAGCCCATATGTGTGAATGCACAGATGACCACTCGAAGAACTATGGTTACAGGTAAGCAACCTGCATATATACCAGTTTGCATGTAATGACAACCCATGGGTTAAGACATGGTTTGCCGGGGCTGAGCAGCAGTAAGCAAGGGCCCTGCATGTTCGTTGCTTCCACTTTCAAGTAACAACCCCAGAATGCCCAATCATTTGTTGTTGGGTTAACTCTGGGTTTTTTAGTCTCTAAACAATCAAATTACTGGGTTCAGATGTCATGATAATCCTAGAAAGAGGTGTTCCTGGGTTGTTAACTGAAAGCAGAAGTGACAAGCGCACAAGAGGCAGTGTGCGTGCCCCTGCCAGTTACCAGCATTTCCTAGGTCAAACGAGTGAACTATAGGAAATGGGGACACATCCTACCTCTATTGGGCATCGAGTCACAGTTTAGCCATGATAATACAGATCATGCAATGAGTCTCACATCTGCAGTCACTTTTTAAAAAAATCAAACAAACTTGTTGCACCAATAAGGCTAACAGATTTACAGTGCAATCCTGTACCCATTTACTCAGGAGTAAGTCCCATAGAGCTCAATGGGCTTGCATCCTTAGGGAGCAATCTTATGCTCCCTGGAAGATTGGTTGAGGAACTACTGGATCTGGCAGAAGTGCTACTCTGCTGGTGGAGACAGAGGTTCACTGGCAGGAAGGCACGTCTGCCCCCGGAGGTCCCCACAGTGTGGTGGTGTAAAGGTTTGCCACCATTGCTGTCCAGCAAGTTGCATACCAGTAGCCCTGGGGGATGAAATGGGTGTGTGTGTGTCATGGGACGATGTCGATCTGCAGAATCCTAAGCCTCCACATTACCCAGTCATGCCCTAAAAGAAGCTAGCTCTGGAGCTACTGTAGTTACTTCTTTCCCACTGGCATCAATGGCAAGTGGAGGGAAGAAAAGAAGCCAAGGGTGCAATCCTATGCATGTTTAGGCAGAAAAGCCCTACTAGGGCTTCTTTCTGCCTAAACATGCGTAGGATTGCACCCTAAAGGTTATATATATAGCCATCCTGACCTACCACTGCCCCACCATGTAATTCCCCCCACTGCCACCATGGGAATGCTCTGCCCTTGTGGAGCTTGTTTCGCTTCTAGAAACACCAAATATGGGGAAAAGGAATGTTCGAGCTGCCATTTCTCTGCTCTCTCTCTCTCTGTCTCTTTCTCTGTGTGTGTGTGTGTGTGTGTGTGTGTGTGTGTGCATTTTCAAAGTGTATCTTTCGTTTTGTTTCCAGGTGTGTTTAGTGCTGACCTGGCATCTTTGGAGATCCTGGTGCTAAATGTCATCATGATCTATTACGAAGTCCCAGCAGCTGGTTAGGCACAACGCTGATGCGTAAAGAAAATGGCGTCAGCAGGCGCCATCACATGGCACAGCTAATCAGTTAACTTGAGGAACAGTCGCTGGCCTGTGACCGTCTTTATTTGATAACTTCCCATATAACACCAGTTTTCTGGCCCCAGAATACACAAAGACCGTTGGCTGTGAATCTGCACAGTGAGGCTAAGAACGGTGCCTTTTCACCTCCTTGGTGGGTTCAGGTAATTATGGTTTATTTTATGGGGTTCTGGTGCATGATGATTCCTGTAGCAACAAGAGTTCTTTTCCAGCAGAGGTCAGTCTTGTGGCTGCTCTAATGAAGGAACCTGCTGCAACATCCTTTGGAAAGTGTCAGAAACCGCACAGCATGATCACATTGCTTCTTATGTCCTGAGCTACTAATATATTTAAAAATGAGAAACTGAGGGGCGGGGGACCGTTAGATATCCCTCACCATTTTAGACTGGTTGCTCCTCATTATGGCACTGCAGTTTGTTTTTAAGTCTGTATATTTATGTCTCACAGAAATAATGCCACGCTACCAAAAATACCTTTTTTAAAAAGCAAGCTTATTTTGTTGCAGGCAAACGAAATAAATATTCAACTGTTTGAATGGTAGAAATGCATCTGCCTTTGAGCCTCACAAAATTAGGTCTGTAGCAACATTTGTAAAAATGCAGGCACTGAGAAGTGTTTTCTGTTCGTCCTTTTATGCATGATCCTGTATGTGATTTATATCATGTAAGCCCCACTGAGTTTAATGGTTAGGATTCAGACAGGCTGCAATCCTATGCTCGCTTAGCTAGGAGTGCGCCTTATTGAACTCAGTGGGACTTGCATCTGAGTAGTCACACTTCATATGTGAATTCATTGATGTCAATGGATCTTATGTTAGCCATGATTAACATAAGCCACACTGATTTCAAAGGGCCTATTCTGACTAAATCTGGATCCAACTCAATGGGTTTTAATAGTTTGGGAGAGGGAAACGTGCACAATGTGAGACAGGAATCTATAATGTCATGTATACCTGTATAGGGCAGTCTTTATTTTCCTTCTCCCCTCCTGCAAAGGGGCTGTCTCATCGGCCTTGCATTAATAGAAAGATGGTATTTATATAATAAAACAATTATTTTGTCTCTGCACGAACGTAATCACTTTTAGGGAAGCCTTGTTGAGCATGCTGTCATTTGGCGATTTCTTTTATGGCTGTCAGGGAAAGGTGTGCTGTGTTGCATTTTGTATTGATGCTGAGTACACAAATATCTCCGCTGTTTGTCTTATTAGTGGATGTGGTCTCGACCTTACTGTCCTCGTGCTGCACAGCTTATTAGAATAAGATTTTTTTTTTTTACCAAGCACCTACCATCATTATAAAAAACAGGTAATTGCTGAGATGACAGCAATACATAACAACTGGTGGGTTGCATTCCATATGGACATAGTTGTCTCTCCAGGTATCCATAAGAGGAAATCGGTGGAGACTGATCTGGTAGCAGGGAGACTGGCATGGAAGAGCTCCATATTTAAGGTTTACCTACCATGAGGCTGATAGCTCATGGTATGGCATTATACCATATATTAATGACCCTGTTCAGAAGACATGCTAAGCCACGGTAGTGAACCATGATTTAGAGTGTCTCGTGAACCATTCCTAACCATGGTGGCTACATAACCACGGTTTAAACATGCTCACCAACCATTTGCTGTAAAGGGGTTAGCAGCATAACCATGGCTTAGTATGTTGTCTGAACAGGCCCAATATATAATTAATATATATTAATGCATAGCAGGGGCGTTGAACCTCTTTCAGCCCAAGGGCTGGTAATTTTTGAAAAGCTCTTGGGGACCATATTCCAGCAGTGGGTGAAGCCAAAGGCAAAAAGGGCTGGAGTCAAAAATACCTAAAATGGCAGCTTGAAGCTCTTCCTACTAATAATTAATCCTTAGAAGAGGCATTTCAACCTTTTAGAACGGGCGGGAAACCATCACCTCCTTCTCTGCTCTTTCCCAGTTTTCATTGCCCCATCTTCTCCTTCCATTAGGAGAACTCTTGTTCTTCACAGCAGGGTGGCCAGTTACACTGAAGCCCTTTAGATTAAAAGGAAATTGCATTTGCTTATCTTTGCTTTGCTTCCTGCTTCTCTTCCTCATTGGAAATGAGCTGAATTACACGGGAGGAGAGCAGCGATGACATGGTCTGTAAGTTGGAACTTCCCAGCTTATATAGTTAAATGGACAGCACCCCCTAGTGGGTGTTTTGTAGTGCAATTTTGACTGCACACGGCAGGAAGAATCTGGATATTTCAGAAGAATTGGGTTTTCCAAGGTTTATTTTTAAAAGGAACAACTGAGGCAAGGAGCTGGAAACATGGAGGCTCATGATGTCGTCAGCATGACCTACAAACTTCCACTAGTGGCCAGTCACAAGCGTGCTATAAATCGTTCATTTAAAGAAGCCCACACTGGCAAAAAGAAAGAGAAAATGCATCATCAAAAAGGGACAGAAGAGGACACAACTTTGCATTAACTTTACATAAGTTCATTTAGATGCCAATTTAGAAATAGTTGCTGTTACTTAAATGGAAATACAGCATCTCAGCATAGTGTCATGGGCCCAATCCTTCAGGCACACACTCTGACATTCTGACACAGGAGAGCCCAAATCAGTGAGACTCTTTGATTGTAGCAAATCCCATGGTAAAAGCTTACTGGTTACATTTTTCAGAAATCATATAGCTGGTGACAATTAGCTATAGCCTCCATAAGTAATTCCAAAACAATCCAAAGCTTTTTATTTATTTATTCATTTATTCATTTCATTTCTTTTGATACCACCCCATAGCCAAAGCTCTCTGGGCAGTTTACAACAATTGATAAAAATACAATACAATTACTATAACCGTGTCAGAGATACCCAGATGACTCTGAGTTCTCTGTTGCTATCTCTATGGCTCAGAGTACAGGGTAAGGGGCTCAAAAGAGTCTTGGTGTAATTCATCCCAGGCAATTCAAAACAAGGGTTTTAGAAAAATACCTTAACAAATCCACACATGCAAAGATTTAGTCCAATTTGAAATCTTTGTTGGAACCTCAGCTAAGGTGACCACATGAAAAGGAGGACAGGGCTCCTGTATCTTTAACAGTTGTATAGAAAAGGGAATTTCAGCAGGTGTCATCTGTATGAGTGCAGTGGTAAAATTCCCTCTTCATCACAACAGTTAAAGCTGTGGGAGCCCTGTCCCCCTTTTCATATGATCATCCTAATTAAATCCAAGAATCAAGACAGGTTCAAGAGTAACTCCAGAGTCATCCCACTCACACAGGGATTTCAATGACCATAGCTTCCAATTTGATGTCTCCATGCTGCATGAGTCCAAATCCATTGCAAACAAGAATTCAAGGTCTATGAAAAGTACAGCAGTACTTTTCATGGCAGGCTCTTAACAATGCAAAAAGACAAGAGTCCAAATTGGATGGTGAGTCTGTGTGAAGAGTGCCTCAAGAGGCTCAGACGGTAGTAAGTCCAAACAGGATTTGGGGCAGTAAAGACAAGAATGTTCTCTGCAGAGGCTCCCAGCCTGGGCATCTGCTTAAAAGCGAAGGTGTGACTGCAATAGCCCTCCTCCTGAACAATTCACTGACAATGGATTTAAGCCCATCAATAAGGTTCTTGCCCAAACAGGGCATCTCCATTCTGCCTTTCAGAGGTGACGCTTCAACGTGTGTGACACCTCTGAACACCACCACCCTGCCGCACCTCTCCTGTTGGCTTCTTACAGAAAAGCTGCCAGCCTCTTCTCCCTCCAAGGCCAAAGCTAGGAGCTGGATGGCAAAAACTTCACTCCTGTCTGCTTTCCTCTAAGAACACAGACACAAATAAGCTCACACTGATTCCAACGTTCCACAAACCCTTCCGGACCACTTTGGATCAGATTCTGGCTATAAACTATAAGGCCCACTACAACACAGTGGGGAAGACTGGGATCACTAGGTGACCTGCATACCTGCTCAGCCTGCTGCCCAGGTGCTAACTGTGGATGAGCAACTTCAAGGCTCCTGCTGCCCCTTCTTAGGGTTCTTTAGCTTTAAACTGGACTTGGACTGCCCAGCCTTTCACATACAGGACACTTTCAAACAGAGGACTCTCATCTGTGAAGCAGGACACATGACCACCCTAGCAGGAAGAGACAGAAACTAGGGAACCTGGATGGGAGTAGCAGTAGTTTAATCTTCCCCGACTTGATGCCCTCCAGATGTGTTGGAGTGCAACTCCCATGATTCCTAGCCAGCAAAGGCATTGGCAATAATTGTTGGGAATCATAAGAGCTGCAGTCCAATACATCTGGAGAGCACTAGGTTGGGGAAGGCTGCAGCAGATGCACCTTCTTCCAGTTGTAAGGTAAGTTTATTAATGTCCGGGACTCTTTTTCCTAGTCTGCCTCCTACAAGGACTCTAAAGCCTGCTGTGGCATTGTTTTTGGGTGGGTTCAAGAGTAGATAGATATTGCTAATTGAGACATCTCTCTGCTATATTTTGTTTGTTACTGCACTTCAGGAAACTGGGACATTTTGTTGTCTTATCTAAAAGAGCCCAAAACACTGGTGGATCCCTGATCTCTCTTAATCCCAAATTCAAAACCCATCCCACAGGGAAGGGAAGAAAGGGTGATGAATTCATCCAGTATTGCATATTGCTTCTACTAAGATAACTAAGTCAGAAATTAAGCAATGCAGAAAGACGTTTCATGGACTTAAAAAACAACAATGTGGCTTCCCCACCTCAGCCAGAAAATAAGAACATAAGACGTGCCATGCTGGATCAGACCGAGGGTCCATCTAGTCCAGCATCCTGTTCACACAGTGGCAAGCCAGGAACCCACAAGCAGGACACAAGGGCAACAGCCCCCTGCCGTCCATGTTCCCCAGCAACCGGTCTACATAGGCTTACTGCCTCTGATGCAAGAAAGAACACATAGCTATCAGGACTAGGAGCCATTCACCTCCAGGAATTTATCTAACTGTAGCCATGCCCCACTGGCCATTTTCTGGCTACTTCCATACATGTGTTTTTAGATTGTGTTTAGGGAAAACAAGTAATGTGGACCGAGGCTTCCAGTTTAAAGTATTCATTACAGATCTTATCAATCAGGCATTCAGGCAATGCTTCTCAACTCCTTGCTTATGTGAACAGGAAAGGAGACCCTGCATAATTAAAAACAACCATCTGTGTTCCTTGCACAATTTACTGAAAATATGCTCTAAATAATCACAATTTGCCATCCACATGCGAGAAATCATTTAGCATCCTGCTCTTGAGACATTCACTACACACTACAGCATAAGGGGGGGGGGGATTGTTGCAAGGACAATGGTTTTGGGATCAGTCAGAGCCCTACAGCCCAATCCTTTGCAGATTTGCTCGGGGGCCTGATGCACTGATTTCAGGGGAATGTGCACATTATTACAGCCCTAGAGTAATATGTGAGACCCATCAAAACAAAGGGACGTTGTGCTCCAGTGGTACTCAGTTGATTGTGATCTTGAAGTGATTAAAGATCTCTTGAAATGCAGTGCACATTTGCATTTAGCAGAGCACAAAATGTGGAAAATTATTCTTGTCTTTTATCTAGCTTGTGGGGTGGGTAAGCTGGGGGGAATGGAATGCAGATGTAATATCTGAAGGTTGATTTTTCAAGTGATCCGATACACACGATGAAGTTGCATCGTTCTGGCACTGAGGGATTCGGAAAGATTCAGCAAGAATCTCTAAGTTGGCATACTTGCTCACCCTTAAGGCAGGGGGCTGCCTTTATGGAGGCACGTTGCTGCCGCAATAAGCAAAGCCCTGCGCTTTTGCTGCTTCAGAGTGGTGGCGGCTACTCCCAACACAGCAGCAAAAGTGCAGGGTTTCCAGCTGCCAGACCCACCTTCTACCCTCTGCCCAGGTGGTGAGCGACCAATCAGGGGGCACCATCCACGCCTCCGCCACAAATCCAGAGCGAGGGCAGATGGCGGATGTGCCGTACTTGCATCACTCCGGAGAAAAAGTTGGAGTACGTCCCCGACTTTTTTCTTAACAGTTTTGCAGAAAAGCCCTGCAATGGCTGCGAGGTGGCTGCTGCATTGTATAATTGATGCAGTGCCACTGCACACCCACCATGGGTCTTTCTGTGCGTATAGATAGCTCCCTAATCACTATTAGAAGGGTTGACAGAGGACTGTCTTCTCTTTGAAGGCGTCCTCCTTTTGAAGGCCTCTCCACTCTAAGTGGTATAAAGATCAAGAACCATCAGAAGGAAAAGGTGGGCCTTGAAGATGCTCATCGAGAGCACATGGGCAGTAAACTGAGCAAGGCACACAGCTCACCTGGTCAGTCTTCCACACTATGGTGAGATGAACTGTATTTCTATTCAATACAAGCCCCTTCAGGTGTGTAGGATCTGTGCAGAATCTAAATGTGGGGAGACGGAGCGGAGACCTCAAGCCCCGCCTTCTCTCCTCGCTGGTTCCATTGCTCTGTATTCGTAGAGGGCAATAGGAGAGGAGAGCCTCTTGTAAGCATGGAGGCTTTTCACGCCATCCAGGATGCTGATTTTGCAGGGTTTTGAATAACGCAGAGAGCTTCCATGGATACAGGAGGTGCACCTCTTCAGACCATCCCCCTACAGGAGTGCGGTGGGAGGAAGGGGGTGGGGCTAGAGCACTCCTTGCCTGTTGATTCTTCACAGATCATGAACACCTGAATATAATAAATCAGCCCTCCAGAGTTTCAGGTTGGAATCTGTCTATGGAACTTTCCCAAAGAGAGAGTCCCTTTTTGCAGTGGTGTAGCTAGGTTCTTCAAGACTTCTGACTTATAGGTCTTACTGGGTGGAGTGGAGGGAGGATGCTTTAGATAGCTGTGTTTATTATGTCTGTAGTGAAACACACAACTAAGACCTGTTTGCCAACCTCGATTTTTATAAAAAAGCAATTCTCTGAGAATGTGCAGTTTTGCATCTTAAATTCACTGAAATCATAGTACAGTTGTGGCTACAGAAATAAAACTGAGTTTGCTTTTACTGCCCTGGTGCTAAACATATATTGTTGTAGAAAAGGCTAACTTATTTTTAAAAGGAAAATAATAATAATAATAATAATAATTAATAAATAATAATAATAAATAATAATAAATAATAATAATAATAGCAATAGCATCTGTAACATTGTACATGCCCTGCTGATCACATCTTGGCTATAAAGTGCTTCAAAAATTAAAAAGAAAGGCTGTTGTGGGAAGGCAGGTTGGCCCAGTGGGTGCTGGGCACTAGCCCAGGTGTTGATGTTTGCTGCTGCCTCCCACCTGTTGCACCACTGCTTCTTTGGGTCTATAACTGTAGGGACTGGCAATTTAGAGGGGAATATCCAGAACTGGAAAGTGGTAGTTTACATATCAGAACAGATCCTTGGGCAATGTGTGCATTGACTCTTGTGTGTGTATTTAAAAAAAATTAAACAAACCAGCTACTGAGCTCAATCAGGTATGTTATGGAAACAAAACAAAACAAAAAATTATGCAAGAGCGCTAGGATGATTATAATGAAAGACAAACATTTAAAGGCCAACTGGATAGAACCTTTTCCTTTTTGTCAGATAACTTGATTGAACATTTATCTTAAAAGGAAAAAAGGGGGGGGCAGTCCATTTAGTTGCAATGCTTACAACGGATACAATGCCTGGTTTGCAGATTGTAATAACTGATACATAATAACTGATTTAAATCTGGGTTTTTCTGAACACGATAATGTGCTCTTAAATTGGGTTCCAACTCCGGCCTGCTGGGGAGAATTCCTGCCATAATTCCTGGTTCGCACGTCATGGTAAACAATCCAGGGGTGGAATGCTCCTGGGTTGCTTCCTTTTTCAGTAGGAGCAATCAGATAGCATGTTTGAACATGCTGCCAAGTTCACAATATCATATATATATATATATATATATATATATATAATGTATTTGTGATGTGTGAACCAGGCCAGTATGTGACTGGCATTCAAAGTATGTGCCCGGTCACATACTGGCCTGGTTCACATGTCACAAATATATATATATATATATATATATATATATATATATATATGTATAGGCTGACCATAAGAAAAGGAGGACAGGGCTCATATAACTTTAACAGTTGTAGAGAAAAGGCAATTTTAGCCAGTGTCATTTGTATGCAATTCGTACCAGGTGAGATTCCCTCTTCATTTACAACAGTTAAAGCTGCAGGGGCCCTGCCCTCTTTTGTATCTGGTCACTCTAGTATAATGCCTGCAGCTTTAACTGTGGTGATGAAGAGGGGATTTCACCAGGAACTAATTGCATACAAATGACACCAGCTGAAATTCCCCTTTTCTCTGCAACTGTTAAAAGTTACATGAGCCCTGTCCTCTTTTTCATACTGTCAGCCTATATATATATATATATATATATATGAGCATGCTGCCAAGTTCACAATATCTATATATCTATATCTTTATATATTGATATTGTGAACTTGACAACATGCTCAAACATGCTATCTGATTGCTCTCCTTTGGGGATGTAGTACTGCAGGTGGTTCTGGTGGGTCTCTTACTTCTCTGGATTGGTTTTTGGTGAGGACAGGCTATGGAGGAAATGAGGATGCGAGGCTTTAGTACTCCCAACAGTTGTTTTTCCATTTTATGTTGCATCCAGGAAGCTCCTCATCCTGAGTCAGACCCTTCCCCTTCATCCATCTAGTCCAGTATTTCTGACACTGACTAGCAGTGGCTCTCCAGGGTTTAAGGCATTTTTTTCAATCTTACCGGGAGAAGCCGGGGATTGAACCTGGGACCTTCTGCACGCAAAAAACAGGTGCTCTACCCATTGAGCTACAGCCCTTCTGTGAATTGTGGAGTAACTGTAGCAGGAGTGGGAAACTTGTGTCCCCCACCATAGCAAACAACAACAGCAAACAGCCACATTATTCCTACAATGAATGAAACAAGACAAATTTAGTTGGTTTTGAAGTTAAATTTGACTCGCATAGCACTCTGTAGCCATTTTTTACCTAGGTGCCCTACAGAATGCAGCCCAGGAGGGCAGAGGGTGGTGTGCTGGTGTGGCAAAAATGGCTCATGGACGCTGCCCTCAAAGTTGCCCACATCCTTGATTTATACCTAGTAGGCACAAGGCAAGGTTTTTCATGCACATCCATTGTATCCTGTCCACACAGTGGGCATGAGTCCCCTCCCCTTTCTCCCAGCCCATCATGTTTGCAGAATGACTTCTGGAAGTTGTTCCCTCCTCCTAATGTGATACAGTAAAGGAGCTTATGCCGCCAGACTTTCCCTCTGGCTGTGCATTCTGTGCAATTAAACAAAAAAACTCTAGTTCTCCAGTGGCAGGCTGATCATGAGATGCTTACACAGAAGTAAATCGATGTCCAGTGGAAGTATAGGAGCAATGGATCTCAGCCCCAATGTCATTTAACATGTTTACAGCACAATTCTATGCAAGTCTACTCATCCAGTTCCCTGGGGTGTACTCCTATGTAAATGTATGTAAATGTGTGTAGGACAGCAGCCTGGAAGGGCATCCCAGGGGTCATAGGATAGTTCAATTGCAGGCTCCCCCTCTGCAAAACCCTCTGCCGAACTTGTAGCTCTGTTAGAGCTCTGACATCAGCAGAGGCAAAAATGGAGGCTGATTGGAGAGCAGTTCATGGATGGATTACAAACTTCTAACTTCCCATCAGAGGATGCTGTAAGGAAGAGGTCCTGGCCCTTTAACAACAGTGCTCAGCTTTTCTTGATTAGAAAAGTGTGCGTGTTTTAATCTATATCTGTATATCCAGCATCCTTTACAAATAAAAAGCGATAGAAGAACTTTGCTTAAAACTACCAAGAGACTGCTTCAAAATTCACAGGCACAAACCTGCAACAGGATCCAATCAAAGTTAAGCGTTTGGTAGCACCTCATGATTTCAATGGGAGAGTTAAGGACACAGCTATGGTTTTAACTCAGCCTTCTGGGAATGCTGGAATTTGTAGTCAAACACATTTGGCAAACACCAGATGGGGGAAGGCTGCTAAAAACCCTATACACGCTAACCTGGGAGTAAATCATACTGATTGCTGCACTATTTACATCTAAGTAAACAAATTGACAATTTGGCTGCATATCTCTCATCAAAATTAACAGGTCTTAGTGGTGATTAACTTTGGCTGGATCTCACCATTGTCTTTTGAACAATGCTGCCTGGTTACTTCCACTTCCTTAGTAGGTAGATTAGATTTGTTACAGCTCTGTCAGTGATCAACAAACACAACATACCTTCAGCCTGCCTCATTCCTGTTTCTTTTATTCCAAGCTGTAGCCTATGATTGGTTCTCAGGAGCTCAAGGCACCTGTGTTCATTTCCCCTAAATTATTACAACTATCCCAGCAATTCTAACAAGAAGTACTGTAGTATGAACATGTAAACAGGCTGCAAACAACTTTCAAACTTCAGTCACGCATTTGTGCAGAAGACGCCTTTCAGAAGTAAGCATTCTATAGAGACAAATAGGTAAGCAATTATTCTGCCAGGCTGCCATTTTAGTATATGTGGTTTTCTTATCCTTACTGATAGGTAAAGATGGCTGGGAAAATGGCCAGGAAATACAGAGTATTGATGAATGTTTATATAGGCTGCGCTAAACTTCAGTAAAGCCACAGATCTACTTTTCAAAATGGATTATTCTTATTTTATCACACTTGGGGATTTTGCCAGAGCAATTTGTTATGGTTCTGTGTAGTGTTGTTATTTCTATATGTTTTTTAAAACAAAAGCAGACAAACAAACACCTAAACTACAACTCTAAATCAAGGTTTCTCTAGAGATGTGTAGCCTTGGGAGATGAGAACATGGTAAAGTTAAATAGTTCTGCTCTTTTGAGTGTGGCTTCTCCCTTTCTGTTACACATCATCACATTTGCCAATTACTGGCAAAGGTTGTTGTATTTGGCAAATCAAGGCCTACAGAAATTTAAACAACTGGTTTGGCTGGCTCTTTCTGTGTCCGTTAAACTCCTTTCTTATATTCATGTCAGGCTTGACTGATTTTAGATTCTGTAAACAAGAGAAGTACCTAATAACTCAATGCAGTTGCATGGATGCACATGCCACTTAGAAGCCAAGTGTGGATGCATATGCCACTTAGAAGGCAAGACGGTTAAAAGAAATGGATCTACTAGTTTGCAACGCACTTGCAGGATCTTCATTGCCCCACCAGATCTTCATTGCCCCACCAGGAACACAATTTCCTGTCCCCATACAACTGGGAGCGAGAAGAGAGTCCTGCTGCATTGATTAGGACACAGCCATGATTGATTAGCAAGTTATTTATTTAGGGCGCAACCCTATGCATGTTTAGACTGAAAAAAAAGTTCCACAACTCCCAACATTTCCCAGCTAAATGCTGGGAGTTGTAGGGCTTTTTTCCTGTTCCATGTTTACATGTTTTTCTGTTGCATGTTTGTTTGTTACATATGCATGCTAGAATGGCCATGTGTCCTACTTCATAGAGGACAGTTTTATCTGAAGATGTCCTCTGTTTGAAGGGCTGGTCATTCCAAGTCTAATTTAAAGACAGAGAACTATCAGAAGGGAGAACAGCAGGGGCCTTGAAGTTGACCATCAAAGTGAGCACATGGACAGCAGACTGACCAGACACACAGATCACCTGGTCTCAGTCTTCTCCGCTGTGGTGCGATGTATTGTATTATTATTTAAAACAGGGGCGTTGAACCTCTTTTAGAGGTTCTCTATGCACAGGAAAACTCCCATGCCTTATTTTGGCTTTTGTCATCCCACCATCGTGACACACTCCTTTACACGCCACCCCGTAATTTGTTCCCTTTTCAGAAAGGCCCCATTTTAATGAGACAGTGCCATCTAGTGGCAGACAGACCCCACGATATCCGGATAATACCACATTATCTGTGTCTTTTTTTCAAATGCGCCATTTTCAGGGGATAGTGTGGAAGATGTCTTGGCTGTTGATGGTATCGTGTAATGGACCTGCAAGCCTGCTATAAATTGCTCGGTTAGAGAATTTCTGAATTCAGTTTTGGAGAAGCTGCATTGCAGCAATGGGTGGGCGGAAAGAAGAAGGATGGGGTCAAAATACCAGCAACTTGTAGCTTAAGGCTCTTACTGCCAGGAACTTAGCCTTAGGAGAGGCATTTCAACATTTTAGAATGTGTGTGTGTGTGTGGAAGGGGAGGGACTGGTTAAAAAAACAACTGGGAAACAACCAAATTCTCAGCGGTTGGGGTAAGGAGTTGGGGTCAGAGGTTGTTGCCATCTGGACAATCACGGAGGGTCAGATTGCAACACCTTGAGGGCCGGATTTGGCCCCAAGACTGAGTTTTTTGCACCCATGCTCTAGCCTATATGGTTCCTATGTTTGATTCCTTGAAGAGTTTCCTTGATTCTGTGTCTTTGGAGGCAGCAGCTCCTGCAGTCATTTAATGATCTTGTCTGTCACTTTGTGTTTTGGAATCACTGCTAAAGTTAAGGTTCGAAGCGTTTGGCAGGACATCTGGCTCTGAGATTAAGCCTTCTTCACGGCTATTTAACAGTGGTGTGTTTCTGTCTGAAGCCCTTTAATGTGGAACGTTTGCTTCCAGATACTGCTGGAAAAAATTCCGGATCAGTTGTAAAAGATCTCTTCTGTAATATGTTGGATTGTATTCAAAACTTAAACCTTTGTGGGTTGGTGGTAGTAGCAACTGCAGGATTTCAAGTCATTTGTGTACAGAACTGGATCTTCCATGCCCTGCGTATGTGCGTAGTATCTGCCGTCCAAATTATGAGCTGACTTCCTTGCAGTTTTGCTGTTGTGTGAATTGCGTATGCTTCTGATGTCATGGCTTCTGGGTTAATTCCAGGGAATTAAATCGCTTTTTCTGCACTTTGCGACCTTATATGGTCTGACAAAACCATCAGGAGATGCAAGATTGTCATCTGATGTAATTGGTTATCTCCTCCAAACAGTGGAGGCTAGTAGTTCTTACGTCAGTGGGGCAGTGAATCTGCTCCAGGTTTCAGTCAGAATCAGTCAGAACTCTAAAGGAACTATCCAAGGTACAGCACTCCTTAGATAGCTCCTTTAGGGTTCTGACTGAAACCCAGAGTGGATTTACCGCCCCACTGATATCGGAGCCACTAACCTCCACTGCCTCCTGCCATGATAAAAGCATTGAACATAAGAAAATGCCTTTGATGAAGCTAGATCATTTCCCCATCTGACCCACAATTGTCTGCTCAGGCAACCAGGGTCTCTCCAAGGCTTTCCTAGTCCTTCCACCTGAGAACTTTCAATCAGGGCTGTTGAACATAAAGGGGCTGTGTTTATGGAGGCTTTCCTGCAGCGTGGGTATGTTGTGATGTCATTTGCTGCATATGACATCATGGCCAGCACCCTCCCAACCAGCCGCTTCCACCTGAAAAAGTTACAGTATTAGAGAGTCCTTTTACTACGTTTTCTTTAGTTAAAGCTGTTCCTAGGCATTTGCTCTGCAATGTGCCCCTGTGCCTCTGCATTAAATCCTTGGCATGCCTGTGACCTGGCTTTGAGGTGGGCTGGCCCTTCCCTCATTCACTCCTTTTCCTACTGTTCCCATTGAGAGACATTTATGTGCTTCCTCATTATTACGTTAATTTGGTTCTCTGATGTAGTGTTAGCTCTGACGCTGCGCAGCTCCAGAGTTGCAAACAAGGAACTGCATTAATTTGGTTCTCTGATATAGTGTTCACTCCAAAACTGGGGCTGGTGTGATACTTTTTTGGAGTGGGGCTTATTTGTGGGGTGCTCTCATGGGGAGACAGTATTGTGGGTTAGTTAATCCCTATTCCCATTCATAAAACTGTAGTGGCAGCCTAGAGGTGGGTGGGTAGCAGGCCTCTCTCACTGATGACGCTGGTCCCAACCCCTGGAAGTATGTTTTTTCCGGCACTGAAAGTGAGGTTTTAGGAACTGCTGGCTCCACTGTGTAACAGTGATGGAGCAGACTCAATTTCTGCATGCTGCGGAGAATAACAACAATGCATGCTCCTCCTGTGCTCATAAAGATGGGGGCCAGGTCAGTGGGCCAAATCAGGCTTTTGCTGTTCCCCATCCACAAATAATTTCAGCTTTTTCTGGAAAAAGTTCCTTGGAAAACAGGAAAAGAGGAAAGGGTAGCTACTCTACCCTTAGTTACTAGCAGGATGACCTTTAAGCTAAAATTATGCTGGTAGTTTTGGCCCCACCCCTTTTGCCTTTGGCCACGCCCACCACTGCAACGTGGCCACAAGGGCTTTTCTGAAATTGAATTTAGCCCTTGGGCTGAAAGATATCCCTGTTTTATGTTGAAGATGCCAGGAACTGAACATGGGACAGTGTTCTTTTGAAGCATGTGGCCCACCTTTTCCCATTTATTTCTGCGTTTTTATGTCATTCTCACCAGAGAAGAGGCCTCTAAACATGTTGGGATCTTAAGCAAGGTAGTATAATAATGCCCATCTCACAATGGCCTCTGAAGCTCCTGGGACCTCTTTCAAGTGCCTGCTAAACTGAGGATGAGCTCATTCATGTATACGCATCACCGCTGCATCAAACCATACCTTGAATGGGTGGGGAAAGGAGCCTTTAGATGGTGCCCCCGTCGTGTGGATGGCACATAGCCGTGAGCTGCTCCCAGGTAGATGGGAGAACATTTAAATGATCCAACCAAGCGGGTGGAGGTTGTGTTGGTGGAAGAGCGAGAACCTGACAAGGGTTGAGCTGTGTGAAATCCCGGCTGAAGGAGCACACTTTACCCTGGATAAATCACACTGGAGCCTCTGGGTCAAAGGAATAAGAAACCTTGCATTTATTGCAGGAAACACATGTTGTATAGGAGGACCCACAACTCAAGATGGAGGGAAACCCAAAGAGATGTCTCTTCTCTGAGAGGCAAGATCACGAAGGAGAAGGAAGTAGGAAGTAGGAAGTGAGGTCATCAACCCTATTGGTCTAGCATCAGAAGGAAGGTCACCACAGGTCAGAGGACAGTCTAGGAAGCTTGGAGCTCTTCTCTCTCTCTCTTCTCTCTCCCTGCAGACACATCAGCCTTGTCATTTTGAAGCTAGCTGAGTTTTTTAAAATTTATTTATTACATTTATATCCCGCCTTTTTCTTTTATTTTTAATTTTTATTTATTACATGTATATCATGCCTTTTTTCCTCCAAGGAACTTAAGGTAGTGTACATAATCCTCCCCCACAACAACAACCCTGTGAGGTAGGCTGGGCTGAGAGTCTGTGACTGACCCAAAGTCACCCAGTGAACTCTAGATCTCCCAACTCCCACTCTAGCCACTACACCACACTGGCTCTTTCTTTTCCTCTTACAAGGAACTCAAGGCAGTTTACATGATCCTCCTCCTCCTCCCTATTTGATCCTCACAACAACCTTGTGAGGTAGGTTATGCTAGGTGTCAGTGACTGGGCCAAAGTCACCCAGTGAGCTTCATGGCTGAGTGGGGACTGGAACCTGGATCTTCTGAGTCTCAGTCCAATACTCGAACCACTACATCACACTGGCTCTCAGGCTGTTCCTGTGCGTCCTTTCTCCCCATGTGGTTTGGTCATTGAAACATTCTCACAGCTGCACACATGTAAATGGCTCCCATACAGCTGGGAGCACAGTTAAGAGCAGTACTGTCATCCATCACAGAGCACAGATAGAGCTTTCTTATTACCCGCTGTCACCTCATGCACAATGCTTTTTGTTTTGTTTTAATGGATGTAGTTCACAGGTTCGTCTGTGAAGCATTGGTAGATCAAGTGAAGTATTGTGTTTTGGATTGATTTGTTTTTATGTTATGTTGTAACCAAGATTTTGTTTTACTTGATACATTATAGCCTGCCTTTCTATCAAAACTGCTGTTTTTGGCAGAAAGGCAGGCTATAATATAACACGCACACACACACCACACACAAGCCCTTGGTTGCCTTTGCTTTCCTATTCACGCAGTTGTGCAATCCAGCTGCCCTTGTGTGATCTTCAGTTCCTGCTGCAAGTCCTCAACTTCCTCCTGCTACCAACGTTCCTTTCCCTCATTGCAACATGAATTCTGGCGTCTGTCATCCTCTGCCAAAAGACACACCTAGGAAGGGAGAGCACTTTCTACCTTCATGTATATTTTTAAAACTATAGGGCTGCCTAGATGCTGGTGGGTTGCCGCTGAGATAAGTAAAACTCTATGCTTTTGCTGTGTCGGGGTGGCAGCGGCTAATCCTGACACTGCAGCAAAAGCACGGGGTTTCTAGTGGCCAGGCCCACCCCCTGCTCTCTGCCTTGGCAGACGGCGACCAATCAGGGGTCACCATCTGCCTGGCCATGTCTCCGCATCGAGTATGGAGTGTGATTAGATGGCCGAAGGGCCGTGTTCACCCCGCACCATCCTGAAAAGTCGGGGTAATTCCAAGACTTAAAAAGCGGGGCTTCTCTGGAAAGCCCCGCAAGCCCCGCGATGACCTCAAGGTGGTTGCTGCATCGTATAATTGATGCAGTGCCACCATGGAGCCCCCTCAGGGCTTCCAGAACGTTTAGACAGACCCAAGAATTAATCTCTTGCTGCAGCTAGAGGAGCAGCTAGAGGAGCCATATGTCCTATTTTACAAAGGAGAGCCCTTGGTTTGAAGGCATCCTCTCTTTGAAGGGCTGTCCAGTCCACACTTGGTTTAAACACTTAAGAAGAAAGTGCAAGGGACTTGAAATTGCCCGTCAATAACTAGCACATGGATAGCAAATTGAGTATGCACAAAGGTCACCTGGACATAGCCTTCCACAGCATGGTGAAATGTACTGGATTTCTGTTTAAAAAGCAGTAATTATTTCTCAAATTGCATCCATGAGTTTAAAATCTTGGTTACAACATAATATAAAAACAAATCAATTAGAAACACAACACTTCACTTGATGTACCATGCAAACAAGTGTCCTCTTTATTTGTGGGGAGCATGTGTTAATCCATTGCCCCTTTTTGGTGATGTGTAAATGGCCACTCCAACTGCTGTTGTATCTCAGTGGGCCTTGCAGCTGTTTAGCAGAGTACTTCCACAGCTGTGTAGAAAGTACATCCTTTCTTTGATCCCTCCCTCCTGGAAGGCAGTCATGGTTCATCAGGAGGTGCAGTAGATGCTCTTTGCTATGGGAGCCAAGTAGGGAAAAGGAGAACATAGTTTTACTGGGTTGAACTGGTTTGTATGTGTTTGGCCCTAGGAGGATTTTTGAGCCAAGGCAAAACCGACCATCTCACTTGACCAGATGCACTCGCAAAACCTTTGCAAGCAAGCAAAGTTCAGTTTGGGTCTTTGGAGGAAGAAAGCCTACATGCAAAGCTCTGTGTGGTGAAAAGCATCTGGGTGACTGTAGCAGCTAGGGGTACCTCTAGACGGGCACTTTCCCCTGCGGTAGCTTCAGGGTGGCGGCAGGTCATTTACATGATGCTGCCGCCACTCCGAAGCCATCTAGGGGCAAAGCCCCAAAGCGCCACTGTAAAAAAGTCAGGCATTTGCCCTGACATTTTTAGCCGGAGTGAGGCGACGACAGCATTACCATCTGTTGCTCTTGCTCCGGAGCTTGTCCCCCCATTTTAAAAAGTTTTTTAAAAAAGACTTACCTTGGAAGAGAGGGGCCCATGCTTCCAGGCACCTCTAAATTGCTGCTCGCGCTCTGTGGGCAGTTGCGGCAGCGGCAGGAGGGGCGGGGGCGGCGGGGGCAGGTAAGTCCTCCGTGGCGCTCCTTCTGCTGTAGTTGGGTGGAACAAGCGTCAAAGCGGGGCACACTGACTGCCACTGCGCTACTGCCCCGACGCCATGAAAATGAGGGCTAGCTGTCCTAGCAGCTGCTACAGCCACCCATGGAAAGCCTCTCTCATTGCTCTGCCATCACCACTGGCCCACTCACTCATTCTCTGCTGGCGCTGCTGAGAGATGGTTGAAACGGTGTTTGTAACACCTCTTGGAGCCACTTGCTGGTACAAGTACTTGGAGGTTTCTTACATTGTGGAGTGTCATTTGCAGGTTCCTGTGTGAACTACAGTTTTGTTATTGCATTACGTTTAGAATCAAATCTAGACCTTTTTTTGCTTAGCTAGCTGGCTGGCAGATTTGCAAAGATCTTGCAAAGTTTTACATTTTTGTAAGCATAAATATATGATAATACACACACACACACACATGTTCTACAGTATTCATTTGAACTGCAAATGCCTGTCTTTTTTTTTACAATGGCAAGTGTGTTAATAGACCATCACTATTTCCTTTTAAAAAAATAAACATACGAGAATGTTTAACAGAATATTTGTTTAATAGAATATTTGCTCAATGTTGCCATGGATCTGGTTGTGATCACTATAGCTTCGCTGCAGCTCCAACACATTTTGCGTTGTTTACTATCTGGGCGATGGTAGGAAGGTGAGTGCTTTCTAGAACATATGTGTAGAGGCTAACAACATTTTTAAAAGGACATCTACACACAAAAAACCTTCCTCCCCATAATGCAGAATGCAGACAGTGATTTATTAGGAGCCAGGAAACAGGGACAGTTGGAACATATGTGTGTTGAACTGTTTAATAAGGGACAGGTATTGATGTCCGACTGACTAATTTATACTTCCTTGGATAATTCCTTTCCCCCCCCTTTTTGAAGATAGGGAAATTTCCAGTTCTCCGGTACCTTACCTGTTCTCCAGAATTTCTCAAAGATAAGGTTTTGAGAGTCCATCTGCTATCTTCTTCAATGCCCTAGGATGCAATTCACTTGGACTGGAGACTTGAACTCATTTTAGGTTCTTAGGTCTCCCCCCCCCTCTGTGTGTGTGTGTGTGTTAGTCTCTCCTTCCCCTTCAGCCTGTTTGTCACACATGGCAGATGGAGATCCTCTTTGGGGAGAAGACCCAGCAGTTCCACTTCTACTTTCTCACCTGGGTGCCTGCTCAATCTACTGTCCAGGTGCTAGACAACTTTAAGGTCCCTGCTCAACCAGCTTCTTACGGTTCTTTATCCTTAAACTGGACAATCTTTCAAATAGAGGACACCTTATCTAAAGAGCTATCTTATCTAAAATAGGACGCATAGCCATGCCATTGTCTCTTGCTACTTTGTAGTGTGGGCTGTATATTGCAGCATGTTCCACCAGCAGGCTTCCTCCTGTTGCCCATGGAAGTTGATTGAGAGGAGGTGAATACTCCCTCCCTCAGAGCCTTAAAAGCTTCCAGGCCTGCAGAATTAGGAACATAGGGACATTCCTGTGGATGAAAAGCATACCTATTCTCACAAGAGTAGGGACTGTGCAAGAGACCTGTTGATATTTTGGCACGAGCACCTTGTGGAGAAACTGCATCCATCTTGGTTATGGCCAGAGCAAATATCTCTAGATGATCTCTGTAGCTACTTTCAAAAGTGCTATGTCAATATTTATTTATCGGTAATGAGGTTACCGATAAATAAATTAACAGACTATGCTCATGGGGGTGGGGAATGTCCTCTTTGTAATTATTCTTGTGATTGGTTTTTATTCATGGATTCAGAGGCTCGTGTAGCATGGTAGATGTAACTGATGGATGAATTAACAAGATAGCATTTGGGTAAAGTAAGGTGACCATATGGAAAGGAGAACTGGGCTCCTGTATCTTTAACAATTGTATTGAAAAGGGAATTTCAGCAGGTGTCATTTGTATGCATGCAGCACCTGGTGAAATTCCCTTTTCATCACAGCAGTTAAAGCTGCAGGAGCCCTGTCCTCTTATGAATCTGGGCAGGAGGGCAGGGTTCCTGCAGCTTTAACTGTTGTGATGAAGAGGGAATTTCACCAGGTGCTGCATGCATACAAATGACACCTGCTGAAATTCCCTTTTCTCTACAACTGCTAAAGATACAGGAGTGCTGTCTTCATTTTCCATATAGTCACCCTAGGTAAAGAGGGAGTGAAGCATCAATGTGTGTTAGGGGAAAGAGGGTGCTAAACAGCTTAGGTCCAACATTTATTTATTTATTTATTTTATTTATTTAAAATATTTCTTGGCTGCCTTTTAGGGCAAAAGCCCTCCCAAGGTGGCATATAGCAGTAAAACACATAACACATGCTTTAGTCTAGAGGTGTTGAACCTCAGACTTGTGGGCCACATCTGGCCCACCTGGAGGCCTGATCTGGTGGTGCCCCGGATGGTTCCTTCTGTGATTCCCCAGATGGCCATGTCCACTTTCTCTGGTCCCTCCCCCTTTCCCCGGTCACCGATTGTTTGGTGGTATCTCAGGTTTTGTGCAGTCCCCCCCCCCCCCATTCTAAGGCTGCCTCTACAAGAGAGGTTTAAAGCTCTTTCAAGGCGCTTAATTTTTTTTACCTCTACAAGAACGGAGCACAAATCGGGCGTAGAGGTGTGTTATCTCTCCGATTATGCGCATTATCGAATGCGCGTTAAATCGCGAGTTTTATTTTGCTCCGGCCGTTAAAGCGCATTTTGACTATTTGAACAAGCGCTTATGCGCATTAACTACTTGGAAAGCGCATTTTGGTCATCCGTTAATGCGCTTCACTGCCTCTCGCCGCCTCTCGTGCAGAGGTATTAGGTGTAAATGCGCTTCAGCGATTATGCGCATAATCGCCTAACCGGGCGCAAAAGCGAATCCTTGTAGATGGGACCTAAGATTGAAATCCATCTCCAAAAGCCTACTTACTGGCAGGAAGAGCTTTAAGCTAAAATATGAAGGTTTTTTCTCTCTCCCTACCCACTTTCTTTTTCCCTACCCACTTCTGGAATGTGCCCTCCCTTCCTGTGGGCTTCTCTGAAATTGAATTAGGCCCTCAGATTGAAAGGGGTTCAGCAGGCCTGCTTTAGTGACTGCCTCTTCTGTGTCCTCATTACATTCCCTGAGATTGACCGACATCACCCTCTTAAAGATACCATCTTGTACTGGGTTCCGCTTGGTCGAGCATGTCAAGAGTCCATCTTTCTTGGTTGCTGCTCCCTTTTTCCTGGAGGCTTGCCAAAGTCCATGCCTGACCACCCATCAGATAATCTGTAAAACCTATTACAGTTGGTTCTTTTGGGGCTCAGGTTCATATAAATTCAAAATTTCCTCACCGTACGGAGCTGCTGTGTTGCAGCACAAGGAAAGGAAGGTATGAGCTGGGTGCTCCATGTTGATGCCTGATCAGCTAGAGCTCTTCTCATGAGATTTCTCTCCCTCAGAAAAGGGGGTTATTGTGTAACTGGGGCCTCTGTGCAGTTGGGGGCCCAGCATGGAACATCTGTTTTCTGTGTTACTACTCCTACGTGGCTATGTCAGTGGGGTGGAATGTATGAACTGGGGCTTAGGGCTTCTTTAGATTAAAGAGAAATCACGTTTGCTCACCGGCGCTTTGCTTCCTACTTCTCTTGCACAATTGTAATGAGCTGAATTACATGGGAGGAGAGGGGTGACCACGTGGTCTGTAATTGAAAACTTCCCCCTCTCATAGTATTGAATGGGATAGTGTCCTCTAGTGGGTGTTTTGTAGTGCAACTTTGGCTGCACACGGTAGGAAATCCTGAGATATTTGAAAAGAATTTGGATATCCAAGGGTGTGTGTTTTTTAATACGGAATAATTGGTGGAAGGAGCGGGAGATGTGGTGGAGGTTCATGTCATCATCAAAATGACCTGCAAACTTCCACCAGTGGCCATTCACGTGTGTGCTATGAATTCCTTGTTTAGAGAAGCCCTAAGTCAACAAAGGACAAGGGGCTTGTAATATGATAGAATTTTACTCTCTCTTTCTATGATGCTTTCGTTACTCATGCTGCCCTGAAATCTCTCCTGTAATTTCCTAAATCTTTTTTCTCCCTGGGAAAGAGGCTTCTGTTTTTCTGTCTCATTCCTGGGGTGCTTTAAAGATTTTTAAAATGTAATGTGGTGATGTTTTACATTACCTTAATTGTTGTAAGGTTGTCGAGTGTCCTGTGTGTGTTTCCCCTTTCTATTATGCATATCTCCATCTCCCAGCAGCTTCTCCTGCTGCCCACCCTCCCTGATCTGAAAAGGCCGCATAGCAGCAGTGACCTCATCGTGCCTTCCCCTGGACTCAAATTAAAGCCAGGGTGGCTGCAGATTGCCAGAGAGGTGATCGTACAAATGAAAGTCATTTGGCTGCTCCCCTTGGCTACCTTGTAACTAATATAAGCATGAGGAACCTGCATTCTACCCCGAGAACTCTATGGCCATTTTCTTCTCCTTTGAAAAATGTATTGAAGGCAATGTTTCCTTTTGTTTCTCTATCATACTGAATGAGAAAGGTCAAACAAAATGCCAAAGAAAATTTTGACACAGCGCTGCTTGTTAACTGCCCAGAGTTTTCAGAAACGGAGTGGGGTATCAATTAAGATCATATGTATACATTATGAACTTGAGCTTGGTTATGGACAGCAGTTTTGTATAGCAGAATTCTTTGGGGAAAGTGGTAGCACCCTCCCTACCAACAATTTCCTAGGGAGGGAGAGCGTGACAATCAGTTTGTATGGAGTATAGATTCACCTTTAGATAATTATACAAAATTTCAGGTTTTTAAAAGTAGGGATTATCATTTGATGATAATTGAAAGCAGTTAATGGTCTACTTAAAATCTATAGTTAAGAAGAGTCAATAGAGCCCAAACACAAAACGATTACTATAGAAAGATATCTAGCTACTATAACAGCTAACTCAGACTTCTCCCAGCTTTGGGAATACCTGCCTAAACCAAAACGACTTTCTCAGCTTTCTGAAAGTATACTGAGGCAAACATTGGCGCAAGGAAAGAATATTGAGGCTTCCTGTTCCTGCCCTTCTCATCTCTCTTAAGAAGGGAGAGAAGAATTCTTGGAAGCAGAAGACGTTTCAGTGCTATGGAGCTTGTCTGTATGCCCTGTATACCCCATAGTTGCTGCGTTTTTTATATGATGCAGCCACATCGGGGTTTTACCCTCAAAACTGCACTTGCTTGTGGTGTCCGTTTACTGCAACTTCTTTGTTTGCTCCAAAACTGCCACGTTGTTTCTCCCATTTGTTAATAGTGACTTTGGTTCGGGGGCATTCCCATGGGAGGATTCCGGTGTAGGGTAAGCCCAGAAATGCAAGGCATTGGGCAGGGGAAAGGTTTGACAAGTGGAATGGCTGCCGGATAACCCACTCTCTCTCCTGCCATCTAGGTTTAGTGTTCCATCCTGCAGCAGCGATGCTGCGGGGTTTTGGGGGGAAGCAGCTGCAAAACACTGGCATATAGACACCTCCATGGTAAATCCATGCAGCTGAAGTATGTTGTAGTCCGTTCCCGACAGTTCCCATTCTTTAATGTCCTTTAAGCAAAGGAAGTTATACAACCAATTATTTCACGATTGAGCAGGCTACATGACAATGCTTAAATGCACAATATAAGGGCTGCAGTTCTGGGCCTACTTCCTTGGAAGCAATTCCTTATGAAATTCATGGGAGCAGAAGTAAGCCTGCACTGGATTGGGCTGTAAGGCAAATTGGCATTGAAAGGGAAGGCATAAAACCTTTGGCCTCTAAAGAGTTGGAGTTTGACAGGGAAGAGGCTGAATCCTGTAGCCTAATTGGCATGCAGGGATGGGCAGATAAGTCTATTTCCAGCCCATGTCAGTTTCACATGTGTTCATTCATAAAACCATCCTGTTCCTTTCCCACATCAATTTGGTTTTTTTAAAATCTGCTCAAATTTGCATCTAAATACATATTTATGAATGTATTTTCTTTTTAAAAACTCACGTTTTTAAGTAGGTTTTGATCTGTTGGGTGCTGTTCATTTTTCTTTCATGTGTTTCAATTGATGTTTTTAACGGATGTGTTTTTATGTTTTAATTATAATGCAGTGCTATCTGTTTTTCATTTTTTAAAATTGAAATCTGCCTTGAGCTCTATTTTTAATGGAAAGGCAGGATATAGATGTAATGAATAAAATACAATTTTAAAAAAATTATATGCATTTTGGGATGGGTGGTTTTTGTTTTTGTTTTAGTCTAGAACTGTATTACAAAATTCAAAGAAGCATGAAATCTTTCTCGAGCATCCCTATTGATGTAATCCTTAATAACAAGTCAAAAGTACCTTGCGCCTCGTAAAGCCTGGACAGGAAATTCAGGTGTCAGCTAGGTAATGAGGACTCTTGATCCCTATGTAGAGTAACATGCTATGTGCCAGAAACCTTGGGGAAATTCTCTTCTCATACACTTTGGCAACAATTGATGATCTTATTGGGACAATTAAGTATCTCCAAACTGAAATGGAATGTCATTTGTTTTCTGTATTTGAATTGCTAGAGGTGTAGGCCACATAATGGCTCAGTTCGGGCAACACGTTAGTCAACACAGTGTGAAAACTCCACTCAGCGGTTGAGTATTTGGGGGGCACTCCCCATGCAACATGTTCTAACTCTACCGTTGTGTGACTGGGCTACCATGGAGTTGAGTAAGATCCAGCATGATGCTTGATTGACAGTTCCTGTGCCCTCTCTCCTCCCCCGGTCCTCCTGATGATATCCTATCAGGCATTGCTGCAAAAAAACAATCCCGGTGGCTCTCCTAGAGTGGCACTTGCTCCTTTCACTGCTGTTGCCAAGGAACTCTGTAGCCAGTTGGAAAGTCAACTCAACACAACGGAAAACTCCACGGAGCCCACCACACAACACGCAACACAACAGTTGTGCAGGAACTCTCCTCTGCACAGTGTGGATATTCTGTGTGGAGTGTTTTCCAAAAAAACCCCCTGCATCGTTGCATAGAGTTCTCCCGCCAGACAACACATTTCTCAAGGGTGGTGTAAAAACACCACCATGGAGTTCTAAAACCACTGTTGAGAAACATGTCTGAACTGAGGCAATGTCTTCTATAACTCTCACAATGCATGCCATTAGCCACGCTGGCTGGAGATTATGGGAGCTGTGGTCCAAAATACCTGGAGGGTGCCAGTTTACTTCCCCCTGTGTTAGAGAATAGCTGCTGTTCTGAAGAAATTACAGTTTCAGTTGACAATATTTCATGTAGTTCTGTTCTCTCTTTCTGCCCACCACTTCTTGGAGCAGATATAAAACTGTAGGGATGTGGGGAAAGACATTGAAGCCTATGATGTTCAAATCTCTACAATTGTAATCAGGATCTCCGGGACCCAGATGTTGATGACAGATTAGTCTCTCTAATGGAAGTACATCTCCTCTAATCATTCAGATTACAAGGCATGACTCAAACAGTGTACTGTGCAAAAGGTGCCTGTAGGACAAGGAATTTATTTAATAATAAGGAAGCCCGGATGGCTTCGATAGTGTGCCACAAAAGGGAAGAGAGTTTTTGGGTGCCTCTACAAGAGGCATTTAAAGCTCTTTCAAGGCGCATTAAAAAAATTACCTCTACAAGAACGGAGTGCAAATCAGGCGTAGAGGCGTGTTATCTCCCCGATTATGCGCATTATCGAATGTGCATTAAATCGCGAGTTTTATTTTGCTCCGTCCGTTAAAGCGCATTTTGAATGTGTGAATATGCGCTTATGCACATTAACTACTTGTTGGATATCCATTAATGCGCTTCGCCGCCTCTCGCTGCCTCTCGTGCAGAGGGATTAGGCGTAAATGCGCTTCTCCGATTATGCGCATAATCGCCTAACCGGGTGCAAAAGCGAATCCTTGTAGAGGGGACCTTTGAGAAACATCTTACTAGTCAAGGAGAAAATGCCCCCACCTTTGCTAGACTGTAGATAACTGGGTGAGTAGAAGTTTCAGAAAGGATTTTGTGAGCCTTCTGAATAGTCTGTTTGCAATCTCTCTCTCTCTCTCTCTCTCTCTCTCTCTCTCTCACACACACACACACACACACACACACACACACACATATATATATATATATATATATATATATATATATATATATATTAGTGCTGGTTTAACAAGGTAGTCTAACTGGCTTTCCTGCAGCTTTCATAAGAAATGTTTGACCACAAGCAAGAGTGTTCAATGTTGCTTCTTTCCTGAAAGGTTATGATGATTCTGAGCTATTTTGTGCCAATGTTAACATTCCTCTAATGTCAGTAGAATGCCACGTTTTGGAAACATTGCCCTAATGTAGGGGGAGTTGGTTTCTTCCATCTTTCCTTAAACAATTATGTGACAGTGAAATCAGCTGCATTTGCATGGGTCATTTGTGAGGCCCAGGAAGAATTAGGTGTGGGTTCTTTTAAAGATCAGGTATGTGAGTGCCATTAGAAGTTTAGGAGTGCCTTTACTTTGGATGCTCAAGCATTACCAGTGGAACAAAGTGCTATTAACTTAGGCTGGTGTTCCAACTGCAACCACTTCCTCGTCATGGTTTTAAGGATAGCTATGTACACATCTCCAGAAAAGATGACAAAGGAAGTACTTCTTCACACAGTGCATAGTTAAACCATGGAATTCACTACCACAAGATGTAGTGATGATGGCCACCAGTTTGGATGGCTTGAAGGGGGTTGGCTAAATTCCTGGAGGAGAAGGCTATCAATGGCTTCTAGTTCTGATGCCTCTATGCTACCTCCAGTATCACAGGCAGTAAGCCTATATACAACAGTTGATGGGGAACATGGGTGGGAAGATGCTGTTGCACCATTTACTGCTTGTGGGTTCCTGATTGACAGCTGATTGGCCACTGTGTGAACAGAGTGCTGGACTATGGAACCTTGGTCTGATCCAGCATGACTCTTCTTAGGTTCTTAAATGAGGAAAGAGATTTGTATACAGTTTGTATATGCTAATTTAGAAATAATTACTATCATTTAAATAGAAATAAAATACTTGTTATGAAAGTAGTGATGACTGGGACAGGTGAGCTATGTTCCTTCTCAGTCTGCTGTCCAGCTGTGGACAGGCAATTTCAAGGTTCCTGCTCTCTCTTTTGGTGGTTCTTTGGGCTCCTTCACATGGATCGTATGTAGTATGATGAAGATCAGTTGCTCATGGAATTTTCCAGGTCATTTTCATGTCATTGTCATCCTTTGGTGCTTCTCTTGATGTTTTGGAGGTTTATTCCACTGAAATTTAAGTAGCCAAAAATAAGCTGACCATATGAAAAGGAGGACAGGGCTCATGTCACTTTAACAGTTGTAGAGAAAGGGGAATTTCAGCCGGCATCATTTGTATGCAATTCGTACCTGGTGAAATTCCCTCTTCATTACAATAGTTAAAGTTGCAGGGGCCCTGCCTTCTTTTGTATCTGGTCACTCTGGTATAGTGCCTGCAACTTTAATTGTTGTGATGAAGAGAGGATTTCACCAGGTACTAATTGCATACAAATGACACCGGCTGAAATTCCCTTTTCTCTGCAACTGTTAAAGTTACATGAGCCCCGTCCTCCTTTTCAAATGGTCAGCCTACCAAAAATGCAGTAAGAAATATACACCACTGTCAAAGAGCTTGTGTATTTCCTGGATAGTGGGATACTCCTGTAATGTTGCAGTGCAATTGAAATGGAAGATATGGAACTTTTCCACCATGGAACCCCCCTCCCCAAAAGCCGGAGGATGCACATTTATTATGCCCATTGTAACCCAGCATGGCTCCACAAGAAAAAAGCTCTTGTTATCGCTTGTTTAGAGAAGCACTAAATCTTTCAAACTTAGACTAAGCTGCCCTTCAGATAGAGCAGGGGTGGGCAAGTTGTGGCCTTCCAGATGTTTTGGCCTACAACTCCCACCAGCACTCACCATTGGCTCTGCTGGCTAGGGGACTGATGGGCATTGTAGTCCAAAACATTGGGTGGGCCACTGAAATAGAGCTAAGGTGCCTATATTTTGGAAACCAAAAAGGAGGACAACATGATCGGCCTCCAAGGGGGTGTGCCCACCAACATGTACACCCACAGGGGGCATATCCAGCACTGAGGGGGTGTATCCACCCGAACATAAACCTTGGTCACATGTCTAATTTTACAGCACACAATTAAGACAGATCTGTACTACATAACATCTTAATGTTAAAATCACTGAAAGAACAAGTGAGACATCCAATGTATCTGAAATTAACTTCATTCACTCCTACTTTTGTACCTTTTGCTGTACTTTGTTGCTATACTATGTGTGATACATTCTCCCCTTCCCTCAAATAACTTAGTATTGATTGTATCCGCACTCCGCTGCAAGCTGCTGCTTAACACGGCTTGCTGCCGGCTGGCTGGCTGGCTTTTTTATTTTTAAAGTTCAATTTCTTTTTGAAACTTGTGTATGATTGTCACAAGTTTCTCCACTCTAACATTAGGGGTGGTGTTGTGGGTGGCAGACACTACTTCGCCCATTCACACTTCTCACTTATATACATTAGCTTCCCAAGGCTCGTGCATTGGCACCACTTTTCACATCCAGACTTTGAAATCCTATCTACTTCCTGCACAAACACTCAACTCTGGACCCTCATTCTAATACCCTGCGTTGCATGCCAGCACCATGGAGCTAAGTTACAACAGGTGTCACTGCGTTGTCTGTGTAGCCTTGTCTCTCTCTAAGTCATTGCATCCAAACCAAAGCCTCCAGCCTCAAACAATCAATCTCCCTCCCTCTTCCAAAGTCTCCCAACGGTCCAGCTGGGCTTCACACTTGTACCCTGTGGCTGGGGGGAAGGGTTCCAGGTTATTGCTTGGTCATGTCTAGTGACTCTTACTTTAAAAACCACCTCCGCTGCCAGCCACCTCTGCCTGTAGCAATACTGGATTGAGGCGCCCTTAAAAGGCTCAGTGTGGCATGCCAGCCTCTCAGGGCTCAGCTACAGCCATCTGTGAGTTGTGTCTTCAGTCTAACTCTGTCTCTAAGAGATATGCCAGTGAGCCAAAGCTGCAAATCTATCTGTTTTTCTCTGACATGCACTTCAAAAGTTCTGCATTGCATGCCAGCAGTGCAGACAGAGCCTAGCTCACAAGTGAACAAAGTGAAGTGGAAGGAAGGGGTAGCAAAGCAAAGCAATGACATGCCAGTTTCCAACATGTGCAGCAACAGGGCATCTGCAAAGATGAGAGCCTCTCTCTTGACTGGCACCTCACTGTTGGTCATGAGAGTTTTTTTCTAAGGATGACCCTTCATCGCCCATGATGTGGAACTCTGAGAAAAAGGTCTCTGGCCTGTTCCGTTTTGCCCTGTAAACTGCTTTGACTGACCTCTCCTTTCCCACATGTTGATTTGTGGATGCCTCACCTCTGCTGAGCTCCAGGTGCCCGACTGCCCACCAGATCTGCAGCACGAAAGGTGCCATGCTCACCCAGCACTTCTTAGCTAAAAACTCGAGATCCCCTTGATGCCAAGTGCTGAAACTGCTCAAGGTGCAAGACCCCAAAGAGGAGGTTTGACAACTTGAGTTTGAAGGGTATGGCTCCAATTTTTTTTTGAAATTAATTTTGAAACCTCAAATTTTAAGAAATTGCTAAAATTCAACAGATGAACAAATCTACTTGAAACTTGGCATGGCTAAAGCCCTACTTAAGAGCTATCAAGTGCCAAGTTTCATCTCTTCATCTTTAAAAAAGTTTTTTTTTAAAAAAAATTAATTGTAAATCGTCAAATTTTAACAAAATTCCTAAAAATCAACAGATGAACAGATCTGCTTCAAATCTGGAATTGCTAAAACCCTACCTAAGGGCTATCATGTTGCCAAGTTTCAGCTCTTTATCTTTAAAAATGACAGCTTTATGCATTTTAAAAAATTCCCATTGACTATAAAGTAGAGCTGCCCTTTGGGTGGGGGGAGGATGGGAAAAATCCAGATTTTTCTTGAAGTTTTATAATACTCCCCCCTTCCCAGATTTGTTACCAAATATCCTGATACATCCTGGTTGTTTAGGCAAAACGATTGTGACAGCCGCATTAACTTACTACGAACATTAACACAGAATAATCAAATGCAAAACTTATTTAATGCCCGAGCCCCAGCTAGCATGGCCACTGGTCAGGAATGCTTGCAGCTGTGGTCAAAACATCAGGAGGGCAGCAGGTTGGGGAAGCCTGATATAGGATGCAATCCTATGCATGTTTAGACAGAAAAAAAGTCCTTCAACTCTTGGGGCATGCTGGGAGTTGAAGGTATTTTTTCTGTCTAAACATGCATAGGATTGTGAGTTTAATGTCTCTTCCCCTACCCCCTACACACACGGACTGGGTTCGTCTAACACAATAACCCACGATGGGTTCAATAATCCACGTTGGATTATTTAATGCATCGTGAGTTATCATGTCATATGGTGGTTTTTTTTTTTTTACCAACGGTGGGTTATTTTGCTGAAATAACTCATGTAAATAACCAACAATGTGCAGAGTAGATTATTTAAACCATCTTTAGCTATCATGTCATCTGGTGGGCATTATGGGTTATTTTTGTAGGCTACAAAGTCGCTCAGCAAGAGCAGTCAAAGTAACAGCTGTCGCTCTACTCAAGCTGGCAGAGCCCTGTGGGATACATTTCTACAGCAAGGGGTGATGAGACTGAAAGGAGGCGGGTGGGTGGGGGGATATGTTAGTCAATGCACAGTTGGTTAATAATCTGCTTACAGTTGTTTATTTACCTGATTGTGTGTGGGGGTAACCATAGACCATTTTCAAAATAAGCAACTGTGAGTGGATTATTAACCCGCTGTTCACCAACATGGGGCTTCAATGCAGCTATACACTAATTCAGAGACTTTCTTCACACATACATTCACCCAGTATCTCTCTCTCACAGCCCCAAATAGCTGCTCACCATCTCAAAGGCAACAAAGCTCTACATGCTGCATGCTTTCTCCCCAGCTTTGAAGCTTTCTGCTCTCCTGGTCCCAGCAGCCACCCTGTTTTCCCCATCATGTCACGTGATGTCCTGGGGTAGATGATGCAGCTGGGTTTGGGCTCTGCAGCTGCTCCCTGATTGGTACTACTGGGTGAAGCCCCACCCAAAGCCCTCTCCTCTTTGTGATCCTTATGCACAGTGAAGTGAGGGGCCTGGGAGGGGACACTCTCCTGAGCCAATAGTCCTGGCAACCTCTGCTACAACAGCTCCACCCTACCTTTGCTCCATTGTAATCCTGGGGCTTCCCCTATTGCTCCGTTTGTGTGGATCAGCATAGCCCCTGGCTTCCAGCCCTGCAAATGGACAGTGCTCTGGTGCTGCTGCAAACAGCCACAAGGCATCACCCTCCCCTGCAGCATCTTGATATGAGGAGGGAGAGGGCTGTACTTCAGGGGAGTAAGAAGGCCTTGCAAGGAAGAATACTGAGATAGTGGGCACCTTCAAATAGAGGTCAGTCCTCTGACACCCCTTAAAAGAGAGGACTGTTCCCTATGAAGTAGGACATGTGGCCACCCCGATGGTTATCCGTGCCCTAGTAACACCCAGATTTAACTGTTGCAATGCCTTGTGCATGGAGCTTCCCTTGAATACCTCCCAGAATCATCAGCTGGCTCAGAACACGGCAGCTAGGCTTGTGTGGGTTATGGTGGATCCCATTTCGCTAGTGCTGAAATGTCTCTTCTGGCTTCCCATGTGTTTCCAAGCACAATTTAAAGTGCCGGTACTAATCTATAAAGCCCTATAAGGCTTAAGGTGAGGATACCTCAAGGATTGCTTATTCCCATATAAACTTGCTTGTGTGTTCAGATCTGCTGGTGAAATCCTTTCCCTGGTCGTTTAGCCAGCTGGGGTCAGGCAGATAGTGACCATGACATAGCCTCTTCTGTGGTGGCACCCATTTTTGTAGAATGCTATTCCTGCTTCAGTGTGCCTGGTGCCTCCATTAATGCTTTTTTTGGGGTGGTGGTTTACTACGACGACTTTTGAAATCTGTCTCTAATCTGCAATTTCAATTGGGCCTTACCCAGTTTGTATATTTTTGTTTAGCTACTGCTATCTGAGTTTTAACTAGTCAGTTGTTATTTTATTTTATTTAATGTTTCTGCTCTTGCTACAATCGGACTCAAAGAGTGCTTATCAATGGTACCTTTTCACACTGGGGGAGGGGGGAGATAATGAGCAGGGTACCACAGGGCTCAGTCTTGGGCCCAGTGCTCGTCAACATTTTTTATTAATGACTTGGATGACAAGGTGCAGGGAATGCTTATCATATTTGCAGATGACACAAAATTGAGTGGGATCACTAATACCCTGGAAGACAGAAACAATCTTCAAAGTGATCTTGAAAGACTGGAGTGCTGGGCTGAAAACAACAGGATGAAATTTAATAGGGATAAATGCCAAGTTGTACACCTAGGAAAAAGAAACCAAATGCACAGTTACAAGATTGGAGGATACTTAGCTCAGCAAGACGAGAAGGATTTTGGAATTATCGTAGATCACAAGCTGAATATGAGCCAAAAGTGTGATGTGGCTGCAAAAAAAGCAAATGCTATTTTGGGCAGCATTAATAGAAGTATAGCTTCCAAATCACGCGAGGTACTGGTTCCCCTCTATTCGGCACTGGTTAGGTCCCATCTTGAGTACTGCATTCAGTCCTGGGCACCACACTTCAAGAAGGATGCAGACAAGCTGGAGTGTGTGCAGACGAGGCCAACGAGGATGATCTGGGGTCTGGAAACAAAGCCTTATGAGGAGAGATTGAAAAAAAATAGGCATGTTTAGCCTGGAGAAGAGAAGATTGAGGGGAGACATGATAGCACTCTTCAAATACTTGAAAGGTTGTCACACAGAGGAGGGCCAGGATCTCTTCTCGATCAACTCAGAGTGCAGGACACGGAATAATGGGCTCAAGTTACAGGAAGCCAGATTCTGGCTGGACATCAGGAAAAAACTTCCTGACTGTTAGAGCAGTATGACAACGGAACCAATTACCTAGGGAGGTCATGGGCTCTCCCACACTAGAGGCATTGAAGAGGCAACTGGACAGCCATCTGTCAGGTATGCTTTAAGGTGGATTCCTGCATTGAGCAGGGGGTTGGACTTGATGGCCTTATAGGCCCCTTCCAACTCTTCTATTCCATGATTTTGTGATTCTGTGATTCTACTTGGAACTCTTTATGAGAGGCAGGGACAGATTCATTACATAATAAGTGCAAGAAAGCTTTTCTTTTTTTTTTAAAAAAATTTTTTATTGTAAGTTCCAACAAAACAATAAAAAATAAAAAATGAAAGTGTAACTACATACTTTAAAAGCCCCAGTTTCAACTATTGCAACATTTTTTAAAAAAACACTAAAACAAAAAACGACAAAAGGAGTAAATTACACATACTTCAGCAAAGCCAGACCAAATATCCAAAAAGAAGCCCATTCATGAATGGCACCTACATGCCACTTGAAAGTGTTGGTAGTGTTGTTAGGTGTTCAATCCAATGCATTATAGGCAGTGAGCTTTCATTTTTCCAATGTTGTAGTATCTGTACAGTTTCTCTGTCAGGGGTGAGGCTGGTGGCACTGATGTCAGTGGGACGGTGCATCTATTCCAGGTTTCAGTCAGAACCAGGGGCTGTCTATACATGGGGAAAACTCTGCAGTGGCTGTGGATCTGTGCCGTCTTGGTTAGATGACACAAGCGCAGGTTTGCAGCCACCACAGGGCTTCCCTGCGATGCTGCGTTTTGAAAAAGTTTGGGATTTACCTAGGGTGACCATATGTAAAGGAGGACAGGGCTCCTGTATTTTTAACAATTGAAGAGAATACTGAATTTCAGCAGGTGTCATTTGTATGCATGAAGCACCTGGTGAAATTCCCTCTTCATCACAACAGTTAAAGTTGCAGGAGCCCTGCCCCCTGTTGTATCTGGCCACTCTAGCCATACTCCTGCAGCTTTAGCTGTTGTGATGAAGAGGGAATTTCACCAGGTGCTGCATGCATACAAATGACACCTGCTGAAATTCGGTTTTCTCTTCAACTGTTAAAGATAGAGGAGCCCTGTCCTCATTTTCATATGGTCACCCTAGATTTACCATCACTTTTTCAAAGTGAGCAATGTCAACATGGTGCTTCCGCTGTGTAATGTCACTCCAGGGCTAATTCAGGGTCAACGCGGTGGCGGAGCCTGGTGGAAGGTGACCAGAAATCAGTCACCTTCCATCAGGAAGAGGGCGGAGGCAGCTCCAGGACATGGATGGCTGCCCAGAAACCCCGTGCTCCCTCATCGGCATTGGGATTACCCAACAATGCCCTGGGAGAGGGTTGAAGTGGAAGGTGGTACCAACCCGGTCCCATGAAAACAGCCCCCCCCAGTCAGAACTCTAAAAGAGGAGCTATCTAAAAACTCTAAAAAGGAGCTACCCACCAGCCTCCATTGCAACCAGGGTGGCCAAAATTCGCCAGCATTGCCATAATATGCAAGCCTAAACAAAAGTATCTTTTCTTGCTGCCAAAAGGTATCCAATGAGGTGCTAAACAGGGCTTCTTAGGGCAGAGACTGGGTGCCACTGACAAGAAGACCTCGCATCTCTCTCTTTCTTGCTCATCATACACATATTGGGAAGAAATCAAGCTCAACCCCCTCCCCCCCCAATATCTTGAGTTAGTCTGCTTGTTTGTTTTATTATGGGGAAGTTGCAAATCATGCAACCCAGCACTAGAAGCAAAAGTGGCACCTCAAGGAAGATTCTTTGCAGAATCTTTGCCCTGTTTCTCTGGCCACTTCGCACATGGCTGTTAGCACACTTGACATCTGCAGCACTGTGCAGATTTGTGCGCATGTATGTGCCACGCCGCTCAGACGCCACTGATGGAATTCTCAAATGCCTCGCTATCCAGTGCATTCGATGCACATGTTGAACTGTGAATAATGGTGCACTGCCTAAGGATGCACATGCATGCATGAACCAGCCCCTTATGAACTCATTCTCAATACTGAGTAACAGATTCAGGTTGGGACGCCGGAGCCTTCTGTCAAAATGCAAAATATCTTGCTTGCCCCAGAGTGAGGAAAAAATAAATAATGCTGAAAGGAGCGCTCCCATAGACTGTGATAACCTTTTTAATCTTTTAACGTGGGATGGCAGTGGAACGAGATGTGAGTTCAGCAGTCACAGCTGATTCTGTGAATAACCCAACATGGAAAAAGGCAGAGCTGCATATTCCTGCGGGGCAAAGAAGACAGGGCTGCTATGATCATTGCTGGCGCATTGCTCACGTGGCCCAAATTAAATCTGGAGCTAGCTCTGACTTCAATTATTTTGCTACATTGAAGCAGGTCACCTGTTACTCAGTTTAGAGACCAAAGAGCAAAACTAGGCTGTGATTCCATCTCTACTGCCCCCCTCCCCCAAATACACTCCGATTGCAGAAAGCAATCCCAACCTAAGCGGCTTAGTGTGTGGGATATCTTTCTCCCCCCCCTTTTTTTATTGCTCAGTTGCGCTGCTTTCTGCTCTTCAGAGCCAGTTAGACTTGTTATGGGGAAGCTAGCCGATTGGCTGATTAACCGAGCTCAGTTTCTTAAATTATGGCTCAGCATGCACTAGCACGCGTCCTGGGGGTGCCGTAATCCCAGGGGCCTGTTTGTTCCTGACTCTATGCCTGTTTGTTCTTCGCGGTGCCTGATGTTGTGCTGGAATTTCCTGTCATAGATAGCTGGCTGTTGCTGCATCTTCGCGAGGACTCCGTGAGTAACTCTCTGACTTTTTCAACTCCGTCTGTTAATTGCACAAGTTAAGCAAGAGCTCCGGAACTTGAACATATCAGCATTAGGGACTCCTTTAGCAGTTGAGGGACTGCGTTGTCTTCTGAATTAACTTTGCGCTTATCAGCCTGAGAGGGCTAACTGTAATCCCCTCTGTGAATGCATTTATTGGGATGAATTTATTTCAGAAACCATGCTGTGTTTGAATCTCTGAGGGTTTCCCTCTTGCTATAAAGGGTATGAAATTACTGTAACTGTGAATTGCCTATGCTGATGTGCCTTTAACCAAGGCACTATGTTTCAAAGAGCATTTCCTGTTCTTCAGGCAAAGTTGAATAATATTGTTTGCATGGGTGTGGGTAGGGGGCTGCATAAGCTGTTTGAATGCTGTAAAAGCGCACACCAAAGTTTCTGCTGTTTAATATATAGGCTTTAACAGCTCACAGTGAAGACTGCAGCAACTTCTTCTATTATGGGATGTTACTTTATTCTTTCCCGCTTTATAGTAATCTAAATGCCAGAAGCGCTTTAGAGTAAACATGCACAGGATTGGGCTGCAAGGCTTTCAGATGGGAACCTATTATTAGATTGTAAGCCTGTGGGTAGGGCCATGTTTCTTAACTCCTATATGGCTCCTGGTATAGCGATCCGCTTGGTATAAGTAATAAATGAGTAGGAGGAACTTTATTTGGGGAAAAAAATCCATTGCAAATGCTGCCTGGAATTTGCAGTGTAAGGCTGCGATCCTGAGCACACTTACGAGGTAGTAAGTCTGATTGAACACAATGGGACTTACAACAGCGTAAACATGCATATGTTTATGCAAAGGATTCCTATATAGGCTTGCAAAAATTGCCAGGTGTTGCTGAGATTTTAAAATGGGACTCTGGCTTCTGTTCCAAACAGCAAAACAAAAAACAATGAGCTGTGCTTTGCTCTCCTTGGGGCAAGTACGGTTGGGCTGCATTCATTTCAAAGATGTACAGTTAATTTATTTAAAGGTTTTTTTAAAAAAATCCCAACTTCCAGTTGCGTATGAAGACATCCATGTGTCAAGTTCCCACAAATGTTATTTTCCAAGGGAAACTGCTATGCTTAATGCTTCCTTGGGATTTCTTTTTAAATGGGGAAAGTTTGTTGTGTGCTGTAAGCACCCATCTTCCGTCTAACATAGTTCAGAGTCTGGGCATTTTCTTGACTAGTCCCATACCCCCATTCCCCAGTGAAGCTATGGAAGAGAAATGGGAACCTGCAATTTGAATTGCTTCTGTCTGCAAGCTAGTAGGTGTGATTTCATCAGTACTGTAAACATAGTTACAATTTCAGTGTTTCTACGATGACTGTAAACTGCTGAAAACTATCTTTTGTTTTAATTTTGTGTTCTAAGAATCTATTACCTAGTAAGAATTGTGCAAAGAGTTCTTGACCCTTTTAGGAAAATTCCCTGGTATGATACAGAAAGACCACATGGACGGCTTCGTATATTTCTACTTCTTTTCAAAATGCTGCACTTCATTCTTCACTTTTAAAAGAGAGGATTTATGGGCCAGTTTACATCAAAGAGGGAGAGAGCTGCATAGATAACCCCATTTTTTTATTAGACAAGTTACTATATATACAGAACATTCTGCATTCCTCCAGGATAACTAATGTAACAATTTTATAACGCAGTGTCCATAATTCTGCCATCGGATAGTTTGTTGTGGCAGTGAAGCAAGCAGAGCAGATAGATACTATCAAAATGCCCTATGACCCAGCCAGGCATACATCAATGTAATTACTTTTAGAGCTTATCTAGGCTGTTGGTTCATAGCACAGTCTCTGCTGCATTATAGCCTTTCTAGGACAGTTTCTGCAAGTCTCCAATAGCGCGGTGTCCAGTCCAAACATAATATGTGGAGATAGCTATGCTGCTATTGTTGAGCGTCATCACACAGGGGAAAATCGCATTTGCTTACCGTAGCTTTTCCACCCTTGCATTTGTTCCACATTACTTCCTCTTTTGAAAGAGGGAGTAAACAATGTGTACGTGGCCCATTCTGTGGCCAGTTTTGCTCGCGCTGCTTCTCCTGCATGCAGCAGGAGATAGCGGCAAGTTCAGTCTTTAAAAATAAATCGAACTTACTGGGGTGTCTTTTTGTGGCACAAAGAAAGCTAGGAGGGGCGGGAGGGATGCAGGAGGCAGACGACGTCATGAGAGGGACCCGCGAAAATCTATGCGTGCCCAGTAACGAGTGTGTAATGAAATGCTTGTCTGATGGAGCTCCACGTTTCATCCCCACAATCATCACCCACACCCACAATGCCTCTGCTTTTTTTAAAAAAACTTTCCACTCCAGATCATGACTGGAACTTGCACAGGTGGTGAAACTGACCTGAGATAAGACAAAGGCATAGATCAGGAGGACCAAAGCTGATTCAAAGTCTGATTGCATTTAACAGGTTTGTCTCCTCACCCCTTGAAAAACAGATGCTATGGTGTCCCTTGATCAGGATTTCAGTTCACAGGGATGGGGAGTTTCACCCTCTCCACCCACACCATGGTTCTGAAAAACCTTTCTCTCTCTTACTTACCCCTGCATGCGCATGCACACGCACACTGGCTGCATTCGGATGACACAAAAACCACTGGTGGTTTTAGTAGTCAACTGTTAGTTGAATGGTCAACGGGTGGTATTTGTGTTGCTTGTCAGGCAAAAACCACCCCATGGTTGATGTTTTCAGCAAAAAACAAACAAAAACAAAAACAAAAAAACCCACTGGAGAAACAGAACCGGCTGCAGAGTTGACTAGTGGTTTTCGTGTTGTCCGAACCAAGCCAGTAGAGTTTTCCGACCCGTTGAGTTGATGTTTTTGCCTGGCTACAAAACCAGCACAACTCACAGAGGCTGCTAGGGCAGCACTGGGCAGACTGAGGTAGGAGGGAGGGTGGGGAGAGAGGTGGGGGCTGTGTCACTCAAATGCTGGTTTCAGTAGTAATCCACTCCACGTGAGCCTCAACCGCTCCATGGGGGCATGGCAACATGTCATGTGGGGAATACCTGCAAAAAAACCAACTGTGAGTTGACTCCTCAACCCACCATTGACAAAAATGTTGTCCGGACACAACTACTGACGCTGCTATTTGCCCTGGGAGGGAAGCTGTCATCCGTGCCAATTACATTTCATTCTGAACTAGTGCTGTGCCTAAAAGTTCTCCCACATTTTTTCCTGACCATTCTCATTGAATTTGATAGAAAAGAAATAACGTTCAAAAAGAAATTCAAAGTTGAAGAAAATTTTGTAGAATATTTTATGGATTGGGTTCAGGGTTCTTATGCTTGCCTTGCATTATTATTGTTGTTGTTGTTGTTGTTGTTGTTATTGTTATTTATTACACTTATATACCACCCCATAGCCAAAGCTCTCTGGGCGGTTAACAAAAATCAAAAGATTAAACATTAAAAAGACAATATACAAAATTTAAAACCATAAAACAGCTAATATTTAAAACATTTTAAACTTTTTAAGCCCGGCCACAAAGTCAGTTAAAACCTCAACTTAAGCTGTGCACA
This sequence comes from Anniella stebbinsi, assembly GCA_029215795.1. NCBI lineage: Eukaryota > Metazoa > Chordata > Lepidosauria > Squamata > Anniellidae > Anniella > Anniella stebbinsi. The sequence continues at coordinate 31,999,137 of JARDYH010000002.1, read as the reverse complement.
AGTGTTTTGCTTTTCATTGTACGTTCATCTAATCAGTTGATGCTGCTCACACTTGTAGTGGCAGCACACATACACACATACAAGCACTAAAACACCTATAAAAAAGAAAGACACTCTTCTGCAACTCTTATCAATGGTGATGCCTACCTTTAGTTGAGAATTTCTCCTACCCTGGAGAAATTTGGTGAAATTGTCCCCTCATCCCCATTTCTCTGCTCACAAATAGGGTGGAGAATTTGAGCGGGCATCTGTCCACAGATCTCTCCTGGACAACTACAGTGTTGCCGTGGCAGAAGAGCAGGTGCGTGTCCCTCTTCTCCAGCACAAGAATAATGTAAAGTGTGACTTGAGCCCTCTATGTAAATGAGTCACCATGAAGTTTCAGGATGCCTGAACTTTGTCCTGCAAAAAAGGTGGAGGAAGATTGGGCAAATCAGGCTTTTATATGTATGATCTCCATGTGGTGTTCCTGCATCACACATGACATTCCACGCATAGGGAAGGGGGGGTGTCATGTACCTACTTCTGCACTGGGTGCTTTTCTACCTGGTGAAATGTCCAGTTGGGTCAGTTTCTAATACAGTTGTGTCAGTTTCATCTTGACTATGAGTCTAATAAAACAATCCATGAAATGTATGAAAACAACAGAACAGCAAGCAAAATAGATGACATATCAAATTACAGCAAAACCAGTGTTAAACCAAAATTATGAGCACCAAGTAAAACTCAGCTTCCAAAAGGGCTGGGCAAACTAAAACATCTCCAGCTGGCACCAAAAAACCATCAAGGGCAGTGCTTGGTGAGGTTTCCTAGGGTAAGCTTTCAATAAAACAGGGCACCACCAAGAGGGCTCTGTCATGGATCACCACCTACCTTGCTTCTGAAGGCAGGAGGACCTGAAGAAAGCCTCCATGAATGATCTCAACATCTGGGCAGGCTTGAATCAGAGCTTGGAGTTTGGAAGTGGCATTTCCATTATGAATGTAGTGGGCAGCGAGAGAAAATGGACAAAGCTGAGCGAGAGAAGTAGAGACCCTTGGGCGGGTCAGAAATATAACATTTGATGAGTGAAGAGCACGATCGGGGCAATAATGTGAAATAAGAGAAGTAAGATAGGAAGGAGCTAGACTGTGACAAGCTTTGAAAGTCAAGACAAGAAGCTTATATTGGATTCTGGGGTGAATTGGAAGCCAATGAAGGGATTTCAGGATTGGAGTGACATGATCAAAGCGATGAGCCAAGAAGATGATCTTAGCAGCGGAATGATGAATGGAAACCGATGAACTAAGATGAGAAGAAGGAAGGCCAGTTAGGAGAAGGTTACAATAGTACCCTCCTGCCCATATTCCCCAGCAACTGGTGTACGTAGGGTTACTGCTTCTGCTACTGGAGGTAGTACCTAGCCATCAGGACTTGTAGCCATTCCTCCTGGAGTTTATCCAGAACCCTTTTAAAGCCATTTATGTTGGCATCACCCTAGCAGATTTGTACATGGTGTAACTCTAGTGGCCTCAAAGCTGATGGATTTTTGGACTTTACTGCACATTCATGTCAGTACTGAATAGCAGAGGTCCTTGTGGGGATTAGGCTAGAGACCTGGGAAAAGCTTTTTTAAAAGCATCTGAAATCTCTCATTTAATATAAGGTGAAAAGAAACCAATAACACCACATGCATTTTCCTTCATAAGTGTGTTAAAGTTGAGGGGCACAGTACTAATGCACTGCGAATCTGGAGTTATTGTCATGACAGTATTCTGAGTCAAAATTATGCGTGTGTATATGTGTGTGTATATATACGCACACACACATACACACAGAGCTTGTTTTGGAAAGTTTTTGTAGCGAATGTTCCTGGGCACACTGATACTGAAATCTATTTTTGCTCTGAAATCTATTGGCCTCAGCTGTGTCCTACTTATCCATTTTCCTATCTCCTCCTGGGCAGTTACTGTTTGTCTGTTGCTGATAGCAGAAACCATTATTGTGTGGTTCGGACAGGTATAGAAATCATCTCTGCTTCTTTACACATGCAGCCATGGGAATGATCTCCTGGGTTGTGTGGCTCCAGATGGAGGATCTGGGTTATGTGAATGTGTGCACTCCTCATTACTTTGCCTTTTGCTGGGCCTGAGGATTGTACTCAACTCTTTGGGAATAGTTGACTTTCTGAACTGAGATTAGTCCTCTTTGCCTGTTGTCGAGGCAGGGTCTAAGTTAATTGCTTGGATGAACGTGAGGGTTGCTTTCAAGCTAACCCTAGGAATCCTGCGAGCCAGCTGACAAACTTGCATCCCTCTCATTGGTAGGGACAGACGAATCTGTTAGTTTTACTTTCTTTGCATTTGGATTTTTAAAGGCTCAAGTCTTTTCTGTCTTGTATGTGAAGAAGTTGGCAAAGTTTGGTAAATTCTCATAAAAAGCAAACAAAAATGAAATTCGAATCTACCGTATTTTCCGGCGTATAAGGTGACTGGGCGTATAAGACGACCCCCAACTTTTCCAGTTAAAATATAGAGTTTGGGATATACGCGCAGTATAAGACTACCCCTCTTCCAACGCCTGCTTGGATTGGTCAGCTCTCCCTGCCTGCCCAGCCCCACATGCACACAAACAGTATGCAAAACCGTCAGCCAGAAGCAACCGCACGACTTTCCCTCCGCCCCTATTGTGAAGAGGGAGAGAGAGAGAGAGGCTGCATGACGAGCCCCATTTAAAGCGGAGGCGTGGGAGCCTGGCCATCACGTGATGCGGTTCCTGGAAAGTTCTTGGAAAGAGGCCTTTGCATTTTTACCCTTCGAGAGAGCTGTGAGCAAAGAGAAGGAGAGGAGACGGAGGAGACGGAGGGGCACCCTTGCCTGAGCAGCCACTGGCTTCGCTTCCGATGCGTCTCCTCCTTCGCTGAAATCGGGGGGGGGGGGGATCGCCCTGCTCTCTTTCTGTGAAGCACGAGAACCTTCCCCACCCTCCCTCCGCTTCCTTGCCAGTGGCGAGCAGCAGCTGCCGTCCTCAATGCCCGCAGAGGCTCCGGAGCAAATAAATAAATAGCGTGAGGAGAAGCTCTCCCCACCTCCCGCACGTTCATTCCGCCTTCTTCGTCCTGCCTGCCTCACCATTGCTGCCCCTCAGCCCCACCCTATAAGACGACACCCGGCGTATAAGACGACCCCCGACTTTTGAGAAGATTTTCCTGGGTTAAAAAGTCGTCTTATACGCCGGAAAATACGGTATCTACAAACTGGTCAAATTCAATAGGTTGAGATATTCCCAGCATGGAGAGGATCATGTTGGGCCTACCTACCCTATGGTTCTTAATGATGAGAAGGCTGTCCATGGGGAAAAAAAGAGGTGGCAACCCCAATTCAGCACCACAAATATGGTGGAATAAACAGGGGTTGAAACCCAGACTTTTAAAAGCTAAACACTGGGATTGGTTGGAAGAAACTCAATTTCTCCCATATTTGATTTTTTAAAAAAATATCTCCGATTTTTAAAACTCTCAAATGCACAAATGTTGCTAACTTTGCATCAAGCAATGAACCTAATTAAATTTTCACTTTTCCCTATTCACTGGACTCTTGCAATCACTGCCATCCCTCATATCTGGCTTCCTGGATCTAGAACTCCTATAATATTTTGATTGCACTCTATTGACTTTTTCACCCGTGAGTGACTTTCTGCATACACCATTTTCTACATAATTGTATGTGACAAATTGAGATATGTCTCTATACACAACTGGGGCTACCAACAGTTGGGGCTTCCTGCCATGATGAGTACATACAACGAAATGCCTATTTGTTCATTGTGCATTGTGCATGTATAATGTATACAGATGGGCTATATGTGACTTTGGTCATCGAAGTATTCCTGAAAGCAATATATATATATATATATATATATATATTATAAATCATATATAAATTTATATCCTCTTTTTTTTAGTATCCATGCACCACTCAATGTGGCCCACAACAATTTAGGAACCTAGGAAGCTACCTTATACTGAGACAGACCATTGGTCCTTCTAGCCCAGTATTGTCGACACTGACTGGCGGCGGCTCCCCAGGATTTGAGGCAGGAGATTTTCCTGCCCTACCTGGAGATACTGGGATCGAACCTGGGACCTTCTGCATGCAAAGCAGATGCTCTACCACTAAGCCACAGCCCCTCAGTGCAATATAAATCACGCATTCAGCAAAAACTATAATAAAATGCAGAGGCAAAGATCATAAATAAACAACCTTTATATGAATAGGTCTGCTGGCATAGAAATGTCTTAAGCAGCTGGTGAAAGAGTAGCAGTGGTTGGTGTGTGAGATCAAAAATGCCATAGGGTGGCACTTCTTGGACAAAATTGAGGCATGAACATTTGTAGTGTACAACCTACAGAACACTCTTGCCATGATAAATGTCCTGGAAATGCCATGGAACTCTACACAAAACCATTAGCCCTATTCAAATAATAAAAGTGTGTGTACTCCAGATGCAGAAGGAGTCCCCACCCATGGGCCCAACACCATGACCTCTTCACATTGTCTGGGACTTCTGTATGCAGGTATGTGTGCAAGTTGTCCATGCATAGGCTCTTTTTAGTTGGTTCACAGGCTGCATTTTTGCATATTCATACTTACAAGCATTTATGTGCATTGGTTCTGTTCAAAAGGCCCAGTCGATGCATGGAGGTTGGTAGTGGGGCCAACAGGCCTGATCATCCATTGTTTGTATGTGGTTTTGTTGTCTGAATAGGGATACTGATACATTGGAGTACTTGCAAAAATTTGATGGAAATTCTGGGAAAACGTGCAACCCATTTTCATTGCTGATTATTTCCTAGTTCTAGTTCCACATATTTATTCCACTTGTGATGCATCTTCTAGGCCCCTAGAACCTAGGGCAGGGGTAGGCAACATGGTCGTCTTGGGCACCAATGTACTCCCAGAGACCATTCTGGGCACCTGCCAAGGTGCCTACCCCTCCCACTGAAAACAATAGCAACAACAACACATTACCAGCAGCTGGGATTGGTATGGAATTGGTTTGTGTTGGTAATGAAAGTTGTTTAGTGTGTTGGGACAAAGGCCCCACCTCTGTATTACACTCAGTCTTTTTGGTAGGGTTCTTGTCCTTTGCCACACTTTCCATGGCAGCCATTTTGTGGTGGTGCCCAGGAGAGTTTCTCAAATTGCCAAATGTGCTCGCAGTCCCCAAATGTTGTCTACTCCTCACCTACAGGAACTAGAAAAACAGAGCACTCATACATCTGTTTATTTCCCAACAAAATAGTATGTTTTGCTTCATCCCGTTGCCCCCCCCCACCCCGAACAGATACATGGTTACACGGAGTCCTCAGTTGTGCTCTCTGTGTAAAGCTGGGTATATTACTCTTCTGCATTCCATTTTTTTTAAAAAAAGTGCTGTTAGGCTCATTTCATTGTCCCATCAATAGGGGGACTGCATCAGGCGGTGACACCTCAACTCTTAAATGTCCTCCCCAAAGAGGTATGCCTGGTGCCAACTTTCATGGCATTTTGGTGCTAGACTAAGACCTAACTGTTAGCCTGGGCATTTATTAGTTGTTTGATCAAAAGTGCTTATCTAGTCCGTAAGCCAGAGGTACAGAATCTCAAGGCAATTATATAATAATAAAAGATTGAATAAGGGCTTTAGAATTATTATTCTGGCATGTTTTTGCCTTTCCAGGGTGGGGGTCTACAAGAGACAGGGCCTTCTCTGTTGTGGCACCCCATCTATGGAATGCTTTCCCCAAGGAGGCTCACCTGTCACCCACATTGTTATCTTTTTGGTACCAGGCAAAGTCCTTTCTTTCTTCCTAGGCATTTTAGCTTTCTGTAATCCACCCTGTTATTAGGTGGATTAATACTATACTAACTAAATAAAATAGGCTTTAAGGCTCCACAAGTCTTGTTTTTGCTGCAGGAGACTAACATGGCTACTTCTCTGGAAATTGATTTCACTCATTTTTATGCTCTGATCTTAAAAAAAACTTTTTAAATGTTCCTCTTGAGTCAGTTTTTGCATGTCTTTTTAATACTGTTTTTAACATCTGTATTTGATATTGTTGATGCGAGCTGCCCTGGGGGTTTTGTAAAACAGTGGGGGGAGGCATATGAAAGTTTTGAACAATTCTGAAGAGAGCATGAAAAAGGAAGTCTTTCTTGTAAGTCAGTCTTTCGTTTAAAAAACCAAACAAACTTGAGGTATATGTATTTATTTTTAAGAGTTTCCATTTGGATTTACTCTTTATCTGGAGAACTTTTGACGTCCTGGGCTGTTAAACTAGAATGGCTGACTCTTAAATCTTTTTTCACCTCCCCTCCCCCCGATCTGTTTTTCCAAACCTAACATAAACAGATCAGCTTTTGGGGTTACCTTTCCCAATTCTCTTTCTTCATGTAGGGAGTATGCTTTCTCGGGACAGCCATTGTTCTGCCAGAAGTAGAGCTGGCTGTATTTCCCTCACTTTGATGTAAACAATTTATTGTACCAAGAAAATGTTTTGTCATATCTTATGACATAGTGTTGCTGAAGCTATTCCTGGATTTGGCTTAAGCCTTCTTGCACTGATACAGAAGGATATAGCTCTGAATCTTTTATGTAGGCAGTAATAAATATCTCCAACTGCCATAACAAGAACCAGCATAGGCATAGTGTAGAGGTTAGTATGTCAGACTAGGAGCAGGATGACCCAGGTTCCAATCCCCACTCAGTCATCCTCTTTCACCAGGCTCTTATTTTTTATGACACTTTGACATTATTATTATTATTATTATTATTATTATTATTAATAATAATAATAATAATAATAACCAGCACTTGCCATTCTGCAAGGCAAAATGCTGCCCTCCAGGATCATCTTTATTGGGTTTCAAAACAGTGGCTCCGTGTTTTGGAATTCATATCCCACCTCTACATTGTACGTATGTTCTTGGTCTGGGGGCTGTCTATATGTGGGAAAAGCCCTGTGGTGGCTGTGAATCTGTGCTACGTCAGTTATACAACACAGGTGCAGCTTCGCAGCCACCATGGGGCTTTCCCATGAAGCTGCAGATTGAAAAAGTCAGGGACTTACCCCGACTTTTTCAGTTGGAGCAATATCAGTATGGCTCTTCCGTCATCCAATGTCATTCTGGGGCCAATTGGGGAAGGTCCCTAATGGAAGGCAACCATTGATTGGTTGCCAACCACCAGGAAGAGGGCAGTGGTGGCTCCAGTACCCAGATGGCCACAGGAAACGTCGTGCTCCCTCCTCGGTGTTGGCCACCCCAGGAGAAGGAAACCATGGGGTTTCAGAGGGCGCAGCCACCAACCCAGTGCCGTGAAGACAGCCTCCAACTTAATTTTTTTTTAGCCTCACCAGTTTGCCTTCTGGGAAATTGAATGTTTTGTGACCAGCTATACCCACCATGGCAAGCATTTTATGAAGGAGGAAGCCCCACCTCCATGGCAGCCATTTTGTGAGAGAGTTGGTGACATCCTCTCAAAATACCAAATGTGCCCACCAACTCACAAATGTTGGGGACCCCTCATTCAAACCATTTAAAGTGATTTCCAACTTGCTAGCATTCAAGTTTGTAGAAGCCTCATGCTCTGATCCCATGCTCTTCCTTCTCACCTTTTTAGATAATGATGATACTTAGTATTTATATTAGACATTTCGAATATTTGAAGCACTCTTATGCACACTAGCTCAGTAAACCTTACAAAAGCCCTGTGTGGGGAGGGGGAGTGCAGGGGCTAGTCTGATTTCTTAAAGCCACTTCAGGTGTGATCCTATCCATATATAGACTGAAAAAAGTCCTGCAACTCCCAGCACATGATGAAGTTTCAGTGGATATTCAAGGCAACAGAATTTTGGAAGCTGACACTTTTAAGTTTTGCTATCTTGATTGTTAAATTTAAAATCAATTTAAAGCCAATACCACTACAAAATTGCTATACAATACAGGCATATCTACAGAGCTAGCCAAAGCCACGTTGATGCCCAAGGCATGTTGATGCCCAAGGCAGATGGGGGGAAATTGTGTTTCCTTACCATCACTTTTCCCCTGCTTCTGTCCCACGATACTTTCTCTTTCTTCACACAGGGGAAGAAAGAGGAAGTAAACAATGATCACATGACCCATTCAGTGGGCATTTTATTGTGCTGCTTTTCCTGCACACAGTAGGAAATGGCAGCACAGTTCGCTTAAAAAAAAATCATCTGATTTACCAGGGTCTTATTTGTGGTGGAAAGAAGACCAGAAGGCACCAGAGACACGCCGGAGGTGGATGGCATTGTCACAAGGACTTGTGAAAAGCCATGAGTGGGCAGTAACAAGCATATGATAAAACGCTTGTCTGACGATGAGAAGCCCAACTAGCAAAAATCGCTAAAGACACAGAAGACAGGGAGGCAAAGATCACCTCCACTGCTCCTCCTGCCCTGCTGGCTTCATCGTGGGAGGGCACAGGAATCTGGAAGCCTCTGGGTTTGGGGGCATCCAAGCAGCAAAGCTGCAATCAATAGGATTGTGCCCAAAGGGTCTTGTGACACCTTAAAGATTTAAAATAATAATAATTAAGAAATATACATTTGTCAATTTCATCAATGCACAACAGAGGCTAAACCATTATCAGGGACCCTGGGTAAAGCCTAACATAATTCCTACTTAGAGCAAACCCATTGAAATGGCATGGTAATCAGGCAGGAACTTGCATATTTTCCTGACACAAGGAACAACTATCTTTGATTAAATCGAGGAACCAAGTATATTCTATAGCTGCTTTGCTTCTGTAGCAGTTCCAAAACCTTAACAAGTTGTCAGGCTAACATTAGTTAAATCCACAGCACAGGAGGCATGGGTCTGTAACACTTCTGAACCTTCCTCTTTCACGAGGGAATCACCCCCAAGTGTTGCTTGAAGACAAATTATAAGGTTGGAAGGGACAGAGTAAATGGCTGTCCAGTTCAACTTCCTTTTGCTAGGCAACGGACCACCAGTTTATCAGACTGGCCAGTTCCTGCTACACAATCATGACCCCAGTGTTCTGGAAAGCTTGAGCACAAAGCAGAGTGCTCTGCAGAATTCTAGCAACACACCAATTTGGGATTCCCAAAATATATGGACTTATTCTTCGCATCCCTGTTAATGCCAAAAAAATAAGATTCTTGGCGCATCTGAGTTAGCTAAGCCTGTCACTTAGTGAAGAACAGTGTAGTTCGACTTTTATGTATTAACCATCTCTCTTTTTCAAAGCAAAACAAAATGAAACAACAACCCAGCATTGCTTAGGATATTTAATCCTTTTATTTATTTATTTTCATTGTATAAAATTCAATATATAATGTGTAAAATTAGTTCTGTCTGGACATAATGCTTGGACATCAGTGCCTCATTTGAACAGATGGCTCGTCCTCTGATGTCCGACACCCGAGTATAGTGTCTTGTTCAGCACCAGTGCAGCTTAAGCGATAACCTATCCTTGTTCATATTTTTTACAATTAAAATTATCTGGTTCAGTTCCAGCCTGTTGGTGTATGAAATCTTGGCTGTGCCTGTCTTGTGACTGGAAACGTATAATGGAAGCTATCATATGACTAGATCTTATTGAGTCTAATTTGGGCAAAAGGTTATAATTTATTGCTTGGGTTATTCACGGATGACATTTTACATAATTGTTATAAGGTTCGCACTTGCAATAGCCCGTGCCACATGTTGCAATAGCAGTTAATTGGTAGCAGCGTTATAATAGGCAGAGAGGATGGTGATTTACAATAATCCCTAATGGATGCTGATGCTGTATTAAGAGGAATCTGCCCTCCCCCTCCCTCCTCCTCCTCCTCAACATTTGTGATCTGTTTGTGGAGTAGCAGTTGGAATAAATAGGCAGTAATGCGTAACCAGTATTAGGAGAGAAGTGAAACTTTAGAAAATCATGACTTTTCTTCTAAAGGACATTTTGAAGAAACAACAAAATGTAGGGATGAGGCTGGAATATTATACACACTTACCTAGGAATAAGATGTGTCTTACTTCTGAGAGTAGACATGCATAGGATTGCATTGAAAATCTAATCTCTTCTTGAAAATATCCAAATTTGACCCCCCCCCCACGAGGTGTAATTGATCATAAAACACACAAGCCATCGCCAAAGTCAAAGAGAAGATCTTGTTATAAGATTCCCCTTTCCCTATTAAAAGAACAGCAAAGAATACACCCTAAAGAACAGATCAATTAGGGTAATGGTTTAAAGAGATATCTCCCCAACCCTTTGTGCCTCTCTATATTAAAATATTATGATGGGTTGCAACCTGTCTTTTATTGCTTCTGCACTTCTGCTCTTGTGCCTGCAGTACAGAACTGCAGCCTAAAATAACTGTAGCCTGAAATACAGAAATTAACCCAAAACACTTCTTGGCATGGTGGAAGTGATTTGAAAACCTTTATCACCTGTTTAATTTCTTTATGCCCAGCTGCTGTTGAAAGGCACTGGAGCAGAGCCAGTGAAAAAGTTGGCAACTGTAAGCTCTGATGACATATGTCAGACACAGCCATTTCACTGTTCTTAAAGGTAGTCTGCCAAATGTGGATAATGTGCAGAGGTTTCCATGTTTAAATAGCCAGAATAATACAACAAGAAATAGAACTATTATTTGGCAAGCTGAAAAAAATCAGTGACTGAATATAGACATAAAATAACCTCCTCATTTGACTTGATAAATGGTCTTAGTGGTTCGTATACAGAAATAGGGATTGACTTTACCTATAATAGCACTTGGACTTGCTAGGTGGAAACAGAATGTGTGTTGGGAATTCCTACCAGGTTCAGTTTTAAGACAGTGGGTTTGCCTTGAAATATTCCTGACATCCTTTCACTCCCACTAAAGACTCTCAGAGGAAGAAAAATGGGTCTTGGCCTCTTTAAACTTGGATTAGTAGGAGCATTTTTACAGGATTTACAGTGGCTTTTCAGAGCAGTGGGAAGTTCTAATTTCAGGCTTAGGAGGATATTAGGACCTCTGATCAATATCAAGAGAATGTCAAAGTATTAGGAGCAAAATGTTATATAAAGAATGCAATCTGTTGTGCAACTCTGAAACTGGCATGTTATGGGAACACATCTGCCGTGAAGCAGCCAGCGACTGGAGCATGTGTAATCCTCTGTATGTAGCAAAGCTGGGACTTATACCAAGCCAGTCCACTGGTCTGTCTAGTTCAGTATTGCCTATACCAGGCTTTCCCCAGGTCTGTTGGACTACAACTGGGGGAATGACAAGTGTTGTAGTCCAGGCGGGTGTCTTGATGAGGGTGCATTGGTGCCACTAGCCCCCCCAAACCCACGCTTGACTTCCTTGGGGGTTGTCCCCATGCCAAGGAGCGAGCGCGGGGTTTGTAGCTATTAATGGGAGGGGACATGCGACTCGAACAGCGGCAGAACCAAGCTGTACTGTAGCTGTAGCCCTCTTGTTTTCATTTGCTGGGGGCGGATCCGGTGAGAAAGCCGAAGGAACGAGTGAGGAGGAGGAGGAGGAGAGAGTGGCGGCATCACGGCTGGTGTTTAGTGTGGGTGGTCTGCTCCCCACACTGGAGGAGGCAGGGAGGCATGGAAGTGGCCATTTGACTCTGTGGCCCGCCCCTCCTTCCTGGCCGGCCAATGGTGACCAATCAGGGGTTGCATCAGCTGACCACACCTCCGATGCAACACTGGAGCAAGGTGATAGACCAAGATGTACCGTTGTTCCCTTGCTCCAAAGAAAAAAGTCAGGGTAAGTCCCTGACTTTTTTAAACCGGAGTTTCAGGGGAATGCCCTGGGATGGCTCCGTAATGGCTGTTGTGTCATATAAATAATACAGCACCACTGCAGAACCATCCCGGGGCTTTCCCCTCATCAAAACAAGCCCCAACACTAGTTTGGGGAAGGCTGGTTGACACAACCAGTGGCTCTCCTAGGGTTTCAGACAGAAACCTTCCTCAACCCTCCCTGGAGATGCTGCGGATTGAATCTGGGACCTTTTGTGTGCAAAACATGTGCTCCATCCCAGACTTGGCTCTTCTTTCACTGCAGAAGCACAATACTAGGGATCATTTGACCCCCATCGTCAGTTGAGCCCAACCAGGATCATTTCCCAGAGTCATATCCAATTTTAGTCCTATGTAGAGTAGACCCATTTAAATCAGTGACTAACTTTGGTCCCATCCATTTCAATGAGTTTATGTAGGACTACCATTGGATACTACCCCAGTTTCAGGCAACTCTAAATACATTTACCACCCTCCATCAAAATGGCCTATATACAGCATATATACCCTGGAGTGTTTCAACCAGTTAGCTCCTTCACCTAACCTCACTTTCCTTTTTGTTTTTGGAGTGCAGGATGGAGAAGGATGTGCTGTTGTGCATGGAGATAGCTGGGAAGGATGTTGGGACAGATGCCCTTAGGAGGCCCTTTCCCCTGAGTAGCCCCACTTGTCCTCACTGTTGCTGCTGGCAATTCACCTGGCCCTCTGAGCTCAGCCTGCACCACCACCCACAGGGGAGAAACCAAGGCGGACAAGGCTGCTGCTACTACATCTCGTTGTTCTTTTTTTTTGGACAGGGCAGGGGAAACTGGCTCTCACAATGAGGAGCAGCAGCAGCAGCAGTGTTGAGAGGCTCTGGAAGTTGGTGGTGCCTCTCCCTGCGAAGGGATGACCTTTGGGAGATGCCCGACAATGCAGAATCCTGATGCTGGCCCCCTGATCCTAATGCGACGAGATCCTCTGTGCATTTATTTGGGAGTCGGTGCTGCTGATTTCAAAGGGACTCGTTCCCAAGTAGGTGTGCAAAGGATTGCAGCCTTAGGGCCAACACCAACATTACTTTCTATGGGTTTCTAGCAGATATATCTTCTCTTCATTTCCCCCCCTTTAGACTAGGTTCAGGGCCTCCACTCTGGATGTTAAAAGTCCCCTACCCCCTGCCAGGGTCTCAATTTAGATTTGTGGGCCCTGCACCTATTCCAGAATAAATATAAATTAAAAACTATATCTGCTAAAGCAGAGGTGAGCAACATGCCACCTCTGCTGCAGCCCCCTGCTTTCCCCGAATTTACCCAAATTCATTAAAAGATAGTGGGGGGTGGGGAGAAAAATGGTGTTCATGGTGGCTACTGAGCACCATTGCCCAATTTTGTATTTATTTATTTATTTATTTATGACACCAAAGTGTGTGTGTATAGCCTGAGAGGGGTGGGAGGACTGGAGGAGGGTGAAAATGATCCCCAGGCCCCTTGAGATTGCCCACCCCTATGCTAGATGCACATTTAAAGTCATGTTGGTTTGGGCCTTAATTGCGCCCAATGGCTGCAGCACTAAGCCCCATGTTTGCCAGGCCTCGTTGTTGATTCAGGCAACAAACATAGTCCTGTGAATGTACACAGAGCTGCATTCAGCTGTAGCTGATGATGGGACATTTGTGGGAACCCTGCCTCGATTACAGCCAGTGTATGCAACTAAGAGCACAGCCCTATTGGATCTGCTCTTGATACTTGTAAGCCTCTGAACCTGGAGGCTTAGGACTATGTAGTGCAGAGCGGGAGGTGACGTGGTGGTAATCCTTGCCTCTGGCCTGCCTCTCACTCTGTAATTTAGCTAGACAGGCTTTTTTGCCTGTCTAGCTAAGGGAGAGGGAATGAGGCTGGGGAGACCTCTGAATACAGTGTAAGCTGGCCTTCCCAGCCCCTTCGCTTTCACCAGAAACACTCCCTTTCCCTTCTCTCTGAGGCCGGTTTCCTCCATGCCAGCTGTGGGGGAGAAGGGAGAGAGGGGAGCTCGGATTCTTGGCTCCTATGGCCCCACAGATTCTATCTAGGGTCCATAGGATTGCTCCTTCAAACAAACAAACAAAGCATTTTTGTGCTCAGCTCCTATAAACTTGGATCTAAGTTTTTAGACTTGGATCTAAGTACACCACTGTATTCTTAGCCTGAAAATTGTCACCTGAGAATCAAGGTGCACTCCTGACTTTCTCCAGAGCCCATCTACGTTAACTCCATCCAATGTGTCTGTCCTGCATTGTAGGGGGTAGGAAGAGTGGCTGATGGGGGCTGAGATTTCTCTTCTTCTTTGTGAAGGAAAGCCAAGAAACCAATTTGCGCAGTTGGCTTTTTCGCAATATGTTCCAGATGCTTTGAGCCATACTGTCGCCATTTTTAAGGGGTTAATATGGTGACTTCAGCATGCTCTTGATTTTTTAAGTTAGGCTCCTTGTGATGCAACCTGACCATCCCTGCACGATGGAGGAAGTAAAGGTTGACCAGTATGCCCCTGAATTCCGGCACTGTTTCCTAGTAGGATTAATCTTGAGTGTTGCTGTGTGTTTTCAGCTGCCTTGCTTGTGTAAATCTCCACTGGAAATGGTAACTGTGTGCAAAAGCCCACTGGGTCAGACACTACTACTTTCTCATGGCCATGTCAAGGAAGGCCACATGGAGTGATGTGTAAACATCTCAGCCAGCATCTGAACTAACCCAATGTCCCACTGCATCATCTGCCATTGTGCCGGCCATGTCTTTTTGTTGTGTTTTTTTTTAAAAACCAGAATTCTAGCAGCATGCGAAACCTGGTACACAGTTTTCACAACACAAGCCAACCCCATTGGGGGGGGGGGGAATGATTCTTTCCTTAAAATTCTACTTGGGAGGAAAATTCTGATTTGGGAGGCAAAGGGATGCTCTCGGCCAGGGAAAAGCATACATTTTGCAAATCAAGTAAAAACCTGGTGCCAAACCATGGAGGTTGCCACATTCACAGATCCATCATGAGCCTCAAAGTCCACGAACAGAATGATGTATATAAAATAAACAAAAAGAGCCTGCAATGAATGCTGAAGCAGGATCTTGTTTCTGAGCCAGAAAAGTGTAGAGCAAACAAGAAATGAGAACCCTTGAGCACTGTGGATATAGTTTCTTTTAATTAACTATATTGATGGAGAGCAGACTTTTTAAAGGTCATTTCCATCAGCAGCGATATTTGCTGTCTGTTGACAAATGAATTTCTTTTGCGTCCCCCCCCCCATGACTTTGGCATGCATCCAAATGGCTCAAGAGCACACAGTCATCTTAAGGGAAACGCAGCAACGGAACACTTAGCTGTCCTTGCTCCACCATAGACAAACATCTGATATTCTTAATCCTGTTGTAGATGTTTTCCACCTCCCCCCTCCATTGTTTAAATGTTTGCTCAATACAAAACTCTGTGTTTCTCTGTGTAGAGAAATTTGACAGTACAAAACCTATTGTCTATTGGCCTGGAAGGAAGCAATGTTTCAGATTTTAAAAAAATACTTCTAAATAGATACCATAACACAGTCACTAGAAATCCATTCAGACTGGCCTGTTGAAGGTTCAAAGCATTCCAACAATCTGATACTTGCATTAATAGTTATTATGGGGTTTTGCTCAATTTCATATTGGTCTGAATATTGGCAAACTAGGGGAGTGAGAAATTTTGGATCAAGAAGAAGTAGCTCTTTGGGGATCTGACCCTATGCTGACCAGTAAATGAATATTACAGAGCTTTTGTGGCATAGTGGCCAAGGGGCTGAGCTATGAGTCAGTTTGAATCCCACCTCTGTGATGATTTTCTTAGGTGGATTTAGGCAAAGCCACGTTGTCTCATCCTAAATTCCTTCATCTGAAATATTTGGTGAGGGGAAGTAATCTTGCTGACCTACCTTGCAGAGAGTAAGGAGTGTAACTACATGATGATGATGATGATGATGATAATAATAATAATAATAATAATAATAATAATATAATAATAAATTTCATACCTGCTCTCCCTCTGGATTGAGGCGGGGAACAACATTAAAAACAACAATACAGTATAAGTCAAATATATAAAACTGATTAAAAGAGCATATAAAACCAATACAATATTAAAATAATAATCACAACATCTTAAAATTCTTAGGTTTAAAATTCATCTGGGTAGGCCTGCCAGGAGAGACTAGTCTTTATAGCTGTCTTAATCTCGAAGAAGGAGTTAAGTTGACGATTCTCCTCCAGCAGGCCATTCCACAGTCTGGGGGCAACAGAAGAAAAGGTCCTCTGGGTAACATCAGTGTAGTTTTGGCTGACTGGAGTAAATTCTCCCCAGAGGACCTGAGTGTACGGGGCAGATTGTATGGGGGAGGTGAGCCCACATGTAACCTGGAACCAAACCACATAGGGCTTTAAAGGCAATAACCAACACCTTGTATTTTGCCCAGAAACTAATTGATAGCCAGGGGAGTGATTTTAATGTTGGGGTAATCTGCTCACCCCTAGGTGTGCCAGTGACCAACCTGGCTGCTATATTTTGAACTAGTTGAAGTTTCCTAACTCGGTACAAAGGCAGCCCTATATACGTACAGTGCACGTGAAGCACTTTGAACACTTGAAAGCACAACACTAATGTTAAGTTGCCATTTGCTGTGAAAAATGTCCTTCTGATAAGATCCCTGAGAGCCAATCCAGCATCTCTGCAAACTCTGAAAGAACTAACTACCTCCCAGCCTTGACCTTGGCAAGGGTAACTCATCACAATGGTCAAAACTTTCACTACACCCACTTTCTAGTTCAGTCAGTCAATCTTCCAGCTCTGTAACCTCCTACAATCTCCAGGAAACAAAGCTTGATTTGCTCGTCATTGCTCCTCACAAGATGGACTTACAACTATTGCGCATCACTGTCTCCCCCCATTCGCTGTCTCTCCCATCTCTCCTGCCCCATTTATATAGCAGTCGCTGTGGCTGGGGCATGCTGTTCCTGGAGTGCTGTGGTCACCTTCAGGTGAAGTGACCTGAAACAAGCCTGACAATTTCTCTACCCCTGCACAATCCCTCCCATGATTCATGAGGAAAACATATATATTTTATCTTTCCAGGGCTGGGATCAAGGTTAGGCGTGGCTGGGCACCTGCCGATGGCTCACATCCCAACCGGGGCCCACTGACAAAGAGTCCCCTGATCCTGATCCTTCTCCTCACCACTGCAACCTGCTTGTTCACCTACCTCTTGCTCTGGCCCAGGCAACAGTGGTGGTGGTGAGGAGAAGGAGAAGGAAGAAGAGCGGTAGATGCCACTGCCTGCTTGCTCCCCTGGCTCTCTGCCTGTCCAGCAAGCAAGTGGGAGCAATGGTGAGAGACAGGATAAAGAGCATTAGCAGCTAGTGATAATGGCAGTGAGAAAGGAGGGGGAGGGCCCATTGACATTGTCTTTCCCGAGGCCCCTCAGAAGCCTGGAAATGGTACTACGGCTTTCCACTATCAAATTGTGTGCCCAAGGCAGCTTGAGATACCCAGAAATATAATATTAAAATCCCCAGAAATGCAATATTAAAATCCCCAAAACAAAAAGAGATGGCGCTGTAGGATCCACACAAAAATGGAGGCTGATAAACAGGCCGCCTAAACAACATTGTCTTCATCAGGCAGTGGAAACTAAAAAATGAAGGGACCAGTGGTGTGGCCACAGAAAAGGCCCTCTTTAGGCTGCCTCTACACGAGAGGTTTAAAGCTCTTTGAAGTCTCATTAAATTTTTTACCCCTACATGAGCGGAGCGCAAATCGGGAGTTGAGGCGCATCCGCTTATGCGCATTATCGAATGCACGTTAAATAGTGAGTTTTATTTTGCTGCGGCCATTAAAGCGCATTTTGACTATGTGAACAAGCGATTCTCTGCATTAACTACTTCTAAAGTGCATTTCAAACAACTGGTAAGGCCACCAGTTGTGCGCTCAATTACCTCCTGCGTACAGTCATTTACCATAAAGCACTTCCGAGAAGATGCGCATAATCGGAGAACCAGGCGTCAAACCGAATTCTTGTAGATGAGGTCTTAGCTGGGATGCAGAGAAAGGCCTCTCCACCTGATTTTAGACCATGGGCAAGATAGTATGGGAGGAGGTGGTTCTTTACATACTTTGGATTGAATCCATTTAGGGCTTGAAAGGTAAGAACCAGCACGTTGAATTATCCCTGGAAATGTGCTGGTGACCAGTGCACCTGCTCTAATGTGGACATAATAAGCTGCGTTCCTGTGAGCACCCTAGCTTCTGCATCCCGGGCAAATTGAACCTTCTGGAGATTCTTCAGAGGCCTTCCCCATGGAGAGCACTCAAGTTCAGGGCTACATCAACGTTGTGCCTGTGTTGGAAGAAATATGCCAGCTATGTTTGCGAAGCCACATTAAGCGGCATGCTGACCAGGAGCTTCTTTGAATGCATTCTCAGCCAAAGGTGGCACATGGTGCATGCGCGTTGTGATCCCATTGGCATGCGGGTATAAAAACTAGAAGCAGGAAGCGCCACAGGGCATGTGAAGGATGTAAAAGAAAAAAAAACATTAATTGACAATGAATGACGAACATTAGAATATAAAGCAGGGCCTGTTTGTTTCGACGAGTCAGATTTGGCTAAAGTCACGGAGTGCTTTGTTCATTTTTTTATTGGAATATTAATGTCTGAAATCAACAGACAGACAGTCTCCTTCCGTAAGCACGTCCATCGTGAAATGCTTATTCCAAGGATTCATTGGGACTCTTCTAAAGGAAGAAATGAGGGCTGCTTGATACTCAGGGTTCTTATGAGGACAGATGGGGGCAGCCCCCCTGAACCCCTTGGAGAGATCTGTAATTTAAAAAACCCAATTCTTTGCCCAAATACTGCTTGTGAGACTTGCATGAGGGCCTACTGGGTTTTCCTCGTGCTTTTTTGATGTATTTTATTGCCTTTATATTCTGCTCAAAGTTGGCTCACCGAATTTCCCCCCTTCTCACAACAATCCTGCATAGTAGGTTAAGAGAGAGAGAGAGAGAGAGAGAGAGAGACTTGCCTGGGATCAATCATTGGGGCTCATGGCTTTGAATCTGGGTCTCCCTGAACCTCGTCTTCCCAAACCCAACCCTGGTGCCCTCCTGGTGTTTTAAACGACAACTCCCAGCATTTCTGACCTTTGGCCATGCTGGCTGGGACTGATGAAAATCAGAGTCCAAACCAATTAGACAGGCACTAGGTTGGGGATGGCTGCTCCGACCACTATGCTGCAACCACAACTGCTCCATGATGCTGCCTATACTACTATGAGTTGTTATTTTTCTTAAAGGCGGTTAGTATTAGAATTAATTCAGAGTGTGTGCACTCCTGGTACTGCTGGGCTGTTCATGCAGGAGCATTTATTGAACCTTCCTGTTCCAGGGCTCCCCCCCCCCCCCGAGTCCCAGCATTCTGCTTGTTCCAAATGGCTAAAAAGGATCATCGTCTCTACCCTTGAGGCCCCATTGCTTCCACACTGTAGTACTTTTTCTCTTGGTGTGTGTCTCTCCCACTCCTGACCAACCTCTGTCACTAGCTGGCAATGCTCTGAAAGGCACAGGTCGCAGCAGGGATTGTTGGGAAATGTAGTTCTAAGTCTCCGTAGATCCTGTTTCCCACCAGATACCTTTGGGTGTTGTGATTCTAAGCCCTCCCACCGAGATATGAGAAAATGAAGAGGTCTATTGTGCAATCCACAAAAGCTTTATGCAGTAAATTGACACCTCTTCACAGCTGAAGGGAGTGTGAATGCTAGGAGCTATCTTCTAAGCTTAATTAGCCTAACAAAACAAGGCAGTTGCCTTTCAACTAAATGGAAGCCCCAGTAAAGCTTGTTATGCCCGCCAGGCATTTACAGGACCTCTCCTTCAGGGAGGGCCTTCAAGCTGTAACTTCTGCTGTGTCACCTCCCACCTCTTCTCAACTCCACCAGCTTGATTCTGTGGCAGACTCTGGAATCTGTCAATTCTGATGCTCCCTCCCCACCCTCTAACACAGACTGATCAGATGATCTCTGAGCCAGGGCTTCTGGTTTGATAATAAACTCCTGTGAAGATTCCTCCTTAACTCCTGGAGAGTCTTGGAGAATTTTCTCCCCTGCTTCCTATCTTGGCTGGTTGTCTTCAGATTTGGAATCCACACCACAATCAGGATAGGAGAGCAATAGTCCTCTCCTCTAGTTCTACAAACAAACAAACAGGTTAGGGATGGAAGAGGAAAACAAGCAAACCTCATCACTAACTGTTAACATTACCTAGTTCATATAAGGACTGACTGAGATGGGAACAGTTTAGGGAGCAGATTTGCAAAAGGTAGCTAGTCTTTAAGTCGAGCTGACAGAGTGGCCCAGCTTCTCTTCTTTCCACCTGAGATCATAACAGCCAAGAGTCCATCTAGTCCAATATTCTGTTCACAGAGTGGCCAAGGGAAACCTACAAGCAGGACATGAGTGCAGCAACAACTTTCTGCCCATGTCCACCAGCAACTGGTGTACATAGGCATACTGCCTCTGATACTGGGGGTAGCGTATAGCCATCTGGACTAGTAGCCTTCTCCTCTAAGAATTTGTCTAACTCCCTTTTAACGTTATCCAAATTAGTGGCCATCTCTGCGTCTTGTGGTAGCGAATTCGATAGTTTAACTATGTGCTGTGTGAAGTAGTACTTTCCTTTATCTGTCTTGGATCTCCCACCAATCAGCTTCATGGGATGAGCCTGGGTTTTAGTATTATGAGAGAGGGCAAAAAATGTCTCCCTTTCCACATTCGTGCAACCACTTCCATATTGGATCCTTGCCCCTCTTGGCTAATAAAAGCTAGCAGGGATGGAACAACTGGCTGGGCCAGGGAAGTGATCAATGCCTCTTTGCAAGAGGGAGTGGTCCCAGGCCTCCCGAAAGTGGCGGCAGTGAGACCACTCCTAAAGAAATCTTCCTTGGACCCTAAAAATCTTAATAACTACAGGCCAGTAGCAAATGTTCCATTCCTGGGCAAGGTCCTGGAGGGGGTGGTTGCGAGCCAGCTCCAGGCACTCTTGGATGAGACCGATTATCTGGATCCATTTCAGTTGGGTTTCAGGCCTGGTTTTGGTACGGAAACAGCCTTGGTCGCCCTGTATGATGACCTATGTCGGGGGAAGGACAGGGGGAGTGTGACTCTGTTGATTCTCCTTGATCTCTCAGCGGCTTTCGATACCATCAACCATGGTATCCTTCTGGGACGACTGGCTGAGTTGGGAGTGGGAGGCACTGCATTGCAGTGGTTCTGCTCCTACTTGGCAGGTCGGCTCCAGAAGGTGGTGCTTGGGGAACATTGCTCGGCCCCGTGGATTCTCCAGTATGGGGTTCCGCAGGGGTCAGTCTTGTCCCCCATGCTGTTCAACATCTACATGAAACCGTTGAGAGCAGTCATCCGGAGTTTTGGAGTGTGTTGTCATCAGTATGCTGATGACACGCAGCTCTATTTCTCCTTTTCATCTTCATCAGGTGAGGTTGTGGATGTGCCTGTCTGCGACAATGGACTGGATGAGGGCTAATAAACTGAAACTCAATCCAGACAAGACTGAGACGCTGTTAGTGGGTGGTTTTGCTGACTGGATGGAGGGTCTTCAACCTGTTCTGGATGGGGTTGCACTCCCCTTGAAGGAGCGGGTTCGTAGCTTGGGGGTTCTCCTAGAACCATCTCTGTCACTTGAGGCTCAGGTGGCCTCAGTGGCACGGCGTGCCTTCTACCAACTTCGGTTGGTGGCCCAGCTACGTCCCTATCTGGACAGGGATAACCTGGCTTCAGTTGTCCATGCTCTGGTAACCTTCAAGTTAGATTACTGCAATGCACTCTACGTGGGGCTGCCTTTGAAGGTGGTTCGGAAGCTGCAGCTTGTGCAAAATGCAGCGGCCAGATTGATAACTGGAACCAGAAGGTTCGAGCATATAAGACCTACTCTGGCCCGCTTGCATTGGCTGCCTGTATGTTTCCGAGCCCGATTCAAAGTGCTGGTTTTAACCTATAAAGCCTTACATGGCTTTGGACCATAATATCTGATTTCCCAACATGAACCTACCCGAACACTGCGTTCAACATCTAAGGCCCTCCTCCGAATGCCTACTCCGAGGGAAGCTCTGAGGTCGGCAACAAGGGAGAGGGCCTTCTCCGTGGTGGCCCCCCAATTGTGGAACGATCTCCCTGAGGAGGCCCGCCTGGCGCCAACATTGTTATCTTTTCGGCGCCAGGTCAAGACTTTCCTCTTCTCTCAGGCATTTGGCAATATCTGAGGAGCCTGGGTTTGTTTTTGTTTTTGTTTTTTTTTGTTTTTGGTAGCTTTTTTGGGCTGTTGTAGCAGTTTTAAATGTATGTGTGTATGTTGTATGTTTTTGCTGTTTTAATTTTTGTATATTGTTTTAATTGTTTTCAATCCTATGTAAACCGCCCAGAGAGCTTCTGCTATGGGGCGGTATACAAATGTAATAAATAAATAAATATAAATAAATATATATTCTCCACACCATGCATAATTTTGTACACCTCTATCATGTCTCCGCTTAGCCTCCTGTTGTCCAAGCTAAACAATCCCTGCTGTTGTAACCTTCCCTCATAGGGGAGATGCTCCTGCCACTTGGACATTTTAGTCGTTCTTTTCTGCACTTTTCCCAGCTCTACCATATCTTCTTTTTTGGTGCAGTTAACAGAGCTATACACAGTATTTGAAGTGTGGTCAAACTGTAGATTTGTATTAAGGGCAGTATGATATTGGCAGTTGGTCCCCCCCCCCCCCCAATTCTTCTCCTAATTTCTCAGTTCCCATTTAACAATTTCCACAGGGATTAAGGAAGCATCATGGTTACTTAGCTCTTGCCTGGTTTTTTTTGCAGCACAATGGGATAGGAATGTATCTCTTTTTCCACAATGTTAAACATAGTTATCCATTGATTAATTTATCTACCCATTTATTTATTTGCTAGATAGTCCTCAGGTAAGTTCTCATCAACACCTACTGAACACCCCACTGGCTAAATCCTGAAATATATGCTGGCTTTGTTGCCAAACCTTATAGCTTTCCTCTGCTCTGAGGTTCCCTTACAAGTACAAGCCAATCTTTCTGTCCTTTGCTTTGTATAATCCCTCATGTATTTGAATAGTTTACATTTGCGTGTTGGTGATCCAACTTTTTCCATCTTCAGAGTTTACAGTTAAAGATAACTCTTCATCAATGTGTATGTACACATACACACTCACATGAGTGTATGGTGGTTTTTTTTTTTTGCTTTTTCTGAGGGCTGGTGTATCTAGCTTCTTGCCAAGAATGGGATTTTTAATTTATAGAATCCTAAATGGAACACATGCCAAATACAATGTAAACAAAAAGTAATCTAATATATCATATTTGGTGGGATAAACAACTTCAGCACAGCCTTTATCTTCTGCAAAATGGACATGAAGAACTAAGCTCAGAAAAGAATCTTCCAATTTTTTTGCATTATGAACATAACACTGAGCACACCACTCCTAGGCAGGCTGGGCACCATGACCACAGTATCCCATAAATTTTGTCAGTGGCCCTTATGTTGAGACCAGTACTCCTAGATTAGGAATTTCATTGAGGGCCACTGTTGTGAGTCCCACCAAAATGTAAGAAAACAAAGAGGTCTGCCGTGCAATCCACAAAGCTTTATTCAGTAAATAGACATCTCTTCATATCTGAAGGGAGTGTGAATGCTAGGAGCCATCCTCTAAGCTTAATAGCCTAACAAAGCAAGGCAGTTGCCTATCAACTAAATGGACAGTTTCCCACTATGCCCGACAGGATTTTACTGGACCCCTTCAGGGAGGGTCTTCAAGCTGCAACCTCTGCTATGTGGCTAGTCTAGTGGACCACCTTCTCTAAACTCCACCCACATGACCCTTTGGCGGACTCTGGGATCTTTCAGTTTTGATAATCTCTGAGCCTGGGCCTCCTGTTCGATA
Organism: Anniella stebbinsi; assembly: GCA_029215795.1. Classification (NCBI taxonomy): domain Eukaryota; kingdom Metazoa; phylum Chordata; class Lepidosauria; order Squamata; family Anniellidae; genus Anniella; species Anniella stebbinsi. Next base: position 31,975,343 of record JARDYH010000002.1, on the reverse strand, counting down.
AGCTCCTGGGAAGATTCCTCTTGGACTCCTGGAGAGTCTTGGAGAATTCCTCCTTGCCCCTGCTTCCTGTCTTGGCTGGTCATCTTCAGGCTTCAAGTCTGATTTGGGTTCCATACCAGGGAGACTGGGCCTGATCCTGAAAGCTACTTTTCCTTATGAGTAATCTTTTGGGAAATACATGATAGTGGCAGGTGTGGGCAAAGCCAGTGGCCACCCTTTTCTCTCTCTCCCTTGTCTTTCCCATACGTTGGGCTGCAAAGGAAAGAACATATCAGTGTTGCCAGAGATTTGAAATGATCATATGCAGAAGGCTTTGAAATTAGTCTGGAGCCCAGATAAAATTAGACAAAATTTTGTTTGAAACTAAAGGAACTAGAAATACTTCTAGTTCCTTTAGTACTTCTGAACTATAATTTTTTTTCATTCAATTTACATCCTGCTACATGCTTTAAAAAGCCTCTGAGTGCTTAACAATAATTAAAAACAAAAATAAAACCCCATTTAAAAAAATCAGCACAAATAGTAATTATAGAAAAATCATTACTAATTATTACAGCAACAAAAACAAAGTATAGCATCAAATCAAGTCTCCATTGGTTTTAATCATTGTTCTAATACCCAAAACTGAGAAGGTTTGATGTCTCTCCTCCCCCCCCCCCCCATGGAAGGAATTCCATAATGAAGGTGTTGCCATTGAGAATGTCCTACTTCTTGCACCAACCAACGTAACCCAAATCTATTGAACAGAAAGATGGTGGTGAAAGAACCAAGATTAAACAGGGTACTTTGAAATAGTTGCTGCTGTCAGTAATGGTAATATGTTACAAATATTACTACATTGAATTCCCATTACGCTCTGACACAATGTAGAGTTGCCATGTTTCAAGGTTCAAACTGGTTTTAACCTCCTTCTCAGGGTTTCCAGATAAAGGATCAAAGCCTTAGATCAGCTTTCCCCAACCTTCTGCCTTCCAGATATTTTGAACTACAACTCCCAGCATTCCCTACTGTTGGCCATGCTGGCTGGCTGGAGCTGATGGGAATTGAAGCCCAAAACAACTGAAGGGCACCAGTTTGGGGAAGGCAGCCTTTGGGTGAGAAGCCAGAGGGAAGGGCCAGGCCAGAGGGAAGGGTCCAGGGTACTTTCTGCTTGGTTTGTGCTATTCACTCCACCCCTCCCCCTGTCCCCTTCAGTATCCATCCCTGGGTACAACGCTTTTCCCTGAATGGCCATGTGCCATTCTTTGTCCCTTATCAGGTGTCACTAGGCCCCTGTTCTGCCAAGAACCATCCCTTAGCACCCAGTAGGATGCCCACGTTTGAATTGCCCCCAAACAGGAAATGCATCGCCATAGAAGAGCACACTGATTTGCATGAAATGTGCATATGTTTTATATTATGGATGCAAATGTAGAAACAAAGATTATAATTTAAATAAAAAAGCAGTACATCTCACCATAGTGCAAAAGAGTGTGACCAGGTGATCTGTGTGCCTGCCAATTCAGTCTGCTGTTCAGGCGCTAATTTTTGAATGGCAACAGTTCTTATGGTTCTTTATCTTCAAACCGGATTTGGACTGTTTGGCCTTTCAAATAGAGGTTACCTTCAAACAGTCCTCTGGCAGTCCATCAAATAGAGGACTGTCCTCTGTAAAAGAGGAACCCCAGCCACTCTAGTTCCCAGGTCATGTCTATACCCCACCGCTTTGCATTCTGACTCCCCCCAAACCCCACGCCATCGCTGCTGCAAGCAGCATCAATATGTTTAAATGGCAGGACTAAGTGCGCAATATCTGGAGAGGAAAAATTGCAAAATTACTTTTGTTCTCCAGACTGTAATACGGCCATGACGGCTATTACTTGGCTTGTCCAGACTGCCCCCTGCCCGTCATTCCTGCGCCTGTGCTGTACTGGGAACCACCCTTAGCTACTCCCACTTTCTTAAGTGAAGCCATCAGTGACAGACAGAACAAACAACGTGGTGACACCAGGGCAATTAAAAAAGTCACTGTAAAACAGCATTGCAAAAAAACATTGTTTTGAGGGGGCAAAGTCCAATGTGGCTGTGAGTTGGTGGCTGCATCATATAACCAATGCAGCAACACTGCACAGCCCCAACAGGGTAAATAAGCTGTATGGAACCCCTAGGTTATATCCCTGCATATCTATATCTGTGTTTCCAGAGAACTCACAGTCCTACCCACAAGCAAAATGAGAACTGGGGGGTGATCTGTGCTGCCATGCAAAAGAAGGGGATGGAGAGTTGCTTTTTATGTCAGATGTAAAGTTTGCTGCTTCCCCGTTCCAAATGCTGCTGTGAGCAGCATCTGGAATAAATCCATGGACCACTTCCTCCCACAATCTGGCGAAGAGATCATCTATCAGGCTCAGAGGGAGTACCTCCCTCCCTCTCAGCCTGGGATAGCATTGCCCGGGGAAGTGCTGAACCCAAGTTTCTTTTCATCACCTTAAACAAGTATTGGCAGATATTTCTTAGATTATGTCTGGATTTATTTCCCCTGGTGCTTTTAATTCATTTGCCTTCAAGCCCATTAAAGATCTAACTGCTCTAGAAATGAGGCTGCAGGCACCAGGCGTTGGTTTTCAAGTTTAATAAAGATGTGTGTGTGTGTGAACTTTTTCTTCCTCCGGATCTGGTACTAGATGTTCCCCCTTTCAAAGAAAGCATGACATCTAGTAATTACAAGGGGTGACACTTTCTGACCTCATTCTTTATTCTCCAAACTTTGCCAAAGGGCTGTTGCTTAGAGGAACACCCCCCCCCCCCGCTATGTATCCAGCAGCCAAGATACTGTTCAATAATGGCTCATGAAGGAGCACAGCTGAGAGAGGGTGCATGCCTGTTGATTTGAAGCTGTGTAGGCGCATGGAAGCATTCTTTCGCAGCTACGGAGTAGAGCAAAAGAAAAAAAATGCGTTCAGAGCCATAGGTAATTGCAATTTGCTGCGCATCATGGCCATGTAACTGATCCTACAAATTTTGGGAGCAGGTGGTTGTTGCTTCACAACTGCGATGCTGCAGGTTTGGGGGGGGGATCAGCAGTGAAAGTGGTGCTGTGTAGATGCCCCCCCGGTTCCTGGCATTGAGAGGTTTAAACCAGGTGCTAATCACTAAAAAAAACCCCTCCTGCGTAAGTGAGAGTTGCTAATGTCAGGAATGGGAATTGATGAGAGAGGGCAGGCAGGAAAGATTACCCCTGCCCCCCAGCTAATCAGTAGTTTCCCCAGAATTGTTTGCTACCTGGCAGAGAAAGGAAATGTTGGCTGGGCTGCAGCATAATCTACCACTGGAGAGTGGGAAAAGGAAGAAAACAGGCCAATAAGAGAAGGCAGAAATAAAACAGGGAAGCGTTAAACAGTAAAATCAAACACAGAAGTTTGCTCTTGCGTCTGAAAAGGTAGTACTCTTGTCCTGCCACAGAAGTATTGTTAGCATAGTTATGCTAAAGTAAATATGATGCAATTATTAATAACCCTTTGCCCCTCCTAAATGCAGAATAGTGTATAGGGATGGGGTTGCACTACCTCTGAAGGAGCAGGTACGTAGCTAGATCCATCCTTGTCACAGGAGGACCATGTGGACTCCGTGGTGTGAAGTACTTGGGGTCAGCTTTGGCTGTTCTGCCAGCTACAGCCTTTCCTGGACAGGGACAACCTAGCCACAGTAGTCCATGCGCTGGTAACTTCCCAATTAGGTTACTGCAATGCACTCTACATGGGGCTGCCCCTGAAGTCAACTTGGAAGTTGCAGCTGGTGCAAAATGCAGCAGCTAGACTGCTCACCGGAAAATCCTATAAAGACCATATAACACCGGTCTTGAAAGAATTGCATTGGCTGCCTATACGCTTCCGGTCAGAATTCAAGGTGTTGGCAATGACATTTAAAGCCATAAACGGCTTGGGATCTCAGTACTTGAGGGAGTGCCTCTCCTTATATATGCCTGCCTGAGATTTGAGATCTGTTGGAGGAGCCCTCCTGTGCATCTCACCAATGCGAGACATACATTATGGTGGGACGTGGGAGAGGGCTTTCTCTGTTGTGGCACCCCACTTGTGGAATACCCTCCCCTTGGAGGCCCATCTGGCACCGACACTGGCTTCATTTCAGTGCGAAGTTAAAACATGTATTTTTATCAAAGCCTTCGAAGGTTAAATTCTCCATGGCTATACATAGTTTTAATTGTTTTTAACTGTTTTATTGCTTTTAAAACATTTCTACCAGTTTTAATTTGTTAACAATTTAATACAGTTTTAGCTGTGTAAATTATTTATTTTTATAGTGTTCTGATGTTATCTGTACACTGAGATCCCAGTAACAATAGGGCGGGATACACATGTTTTAATAAATAAATAAATAAATAAATGTGTTTCTTTATCGCTGCAGCAATTGCAGGGTTTATGTTAGAAATGTACACCAACTGCAAAGGTCAACTCAAACCCAGATTAGGCTTCAGAAAATGGTCCAATTCTGCTCAAACCAATTTGGAGGCCGGCGTCATCTGCTCAAATACGTAACCAGAATTGAGATTTGGAAATCTGAGGATTCCTGCCTCCCATTGATTATCATAGAAAACAACGATAACCCAGTTATAATTCCCCCCACGCCGTGTGTCAGAAGTGCATGAAATTTGCAAGAATTGTGCCTTCCCAATTGCAGAAAAATAGGTGCAGCAGTGTTTTTTGTGCTATACTCCTTTATATCTGGCTTTTATTTTAAGGGAGCTGTTGATAACATTTATATTTCTTAGTAAAAGTGGACAAAATTTGCAGATAGTTGCCTCTTCTGAAGGGGTCAAGCCTGCTAAATTTTAGAACTACTAGTACAGGAGTTTTGTCATTTAGCCATTGATATTTAGAGGGTATTAAAAATGCACTTATGATCCTATGTTCCTGGTAGACCATTCTTCTGAACACGACAGAGAGCATAGAGGCTGGTAAGGAAACGACAAAGTTTCAGCAGCATAGGAACAACTTTCCCACTCTCCATGGTTCTGGGGGCATTTTGCATTAAAGTGGCACACTTCATAGAGGTGTCTTCTGGCAAGAAATCTGCAAAGTTTCTGAAGGATAGGTGCAAGTGCTAGGGAATTATGATGACGGAAAACCAGTTCAGGCTTTTTTTTTCTTCAGAGGGAAGCCTGGTGGTGTTGGAAGAATGGCCATGTCATGATCTCATCCTTGTCCTCCCCCAAAGTGCAGTGATTGGAAAGCCCGTGCTAAAACCAGTGGAGGCTGGCAGCTCTGGTATTACTCTGGCCTGTTACTTCATCTGTGGTTCCAGGTATCTTACAGAAGTGTGGCAATAGAGATCAAACCTCCAGTATAATGCTCTTGCTGTAGTTACGAGAGCAACAATGCAAATTAGTGTTGAGAGTGATGTTCAGGCGAATCTACAAATGCAAATAAAATGAGTGAACTCACATGGTGCCCATCACCATCACCTAATTTGTGTGCCCTTTCCAGTAAAGGGGTTTGGAAATGAGCATCTGTCATCCACAAAGGTGATACAAACCCAGCCTCTGAGTCCCTATCATGTGCGTATATAAAGATAACGTCGTTTATTTACCGGTAACTTGTGAGATGCCATCACGGTCCTTCAGCATTGACAAATGGCTTGGGCTTCTCCCGGCTTAAGCAGCGCAGCTTCCATAGTCTGGCCTGGTAGGCAACAATGTGGTGAACATGGCTGATGTCTCCCCCATCCTTGTAGTTTGGCAGGTGCAGACTACAAAACTTTATAGGAGGTTGCAGTGGTTTCTGTCTATAGGCTTTTCTCTTGCCTGGCTGAGCAGCGCAAGCAGGGCTCAAGGCCAGCCATATAGCCAGGCCCTGGAATTGTAAGAAATCTCCTGCTTCTTACTCAAGAAGTCACTGTTCCTTCCACAATTGGTATAGCCTCCTCTCCCAGCCCAATCTTGGAGGACAAGCCTTCATTCATTTTCTCAGGAAGGGAACATTGCATGGTTACTGAAAGCCTACTGCCACCTGGTTTTTTCAAAGTCCAAATATATCTCAGGAATGGACTCCTGTTTTGTTGTTTCACATTCCAGCACAAATGGCCCCCTGGGAAGAGAAACAGCTCTTGATTCATTCTGTTTAGTGTGTTCATGCCTCTTTGTTTTGCCATGCATCTGTGTTCCAGCACCCGTTTGTTTGAGAAACAAACACAAGGCTTCAAATCCTGCTACATTGTATGTTACCTGTTGAAATTGTTTTCCCCATCTCTGATAATCTGACTTCCATTTGCCTTGTTCAAACAGTGTGCTCTGGAAACTCACCTTTGGCGTTGCTGGTTTGCAACGTGGAGATCCATGCTTTCCCCTTTAAAATCCCCGATGAAAGCAGAAGGTGAGGTGGACACAGCGCCTGCCTGAATCTTCCCGGATCTGCTCAAATGCCCCATAATTACCTGCTGTGTGGCACCCTTGGAGTTCTGGTTGTCACATCTGGAAGGGAAAGGATGCAAATGAAAGGACTGGCCAACCAGAAAAGTTGCAAGAGAGGTTGCAAGTGATCCACTTTTATGTCTGCATCTTCTCATGGTTCCCCCCCACCCCCAGGGATTGAAGGAGCTCATTTGTTCCCAAGCATCTCCCAAACCCCCCAAGGCACAGCATGCTCTGGACTCAACCTCTGCTCGTCCCTTGTCATCCCTCTATTGCAGAGGACTTTGGAGACCCTCTATTACAGAACCCTGCTCAATGCAGCCAATCTGGAGCTAGAGCACACCCAATAGATGGCTGTCCAGACTGCTTGAGACTGCCAGCAGGAGAATGCCCACCCCTCTAGATAATTGGCTCCATTGTTGAACTGCTCTTACTGTCAAGAAGTTTCTCCAAATTTTCAACCTAAATCTACCTTCCTATAGCTTAAGTGTTTTTGATATAGCAGGCAAGAACTTTCCCCCCTCTCCTCTGATAGCCCTACAAGGATTTGGAACATGCTGTCATGTTCTCCCTCAGCCTTTTCTTCTCAGTGCTGACAAACGCTCTCCTGAACTGGGAGAGCACAAACGTGCTGCTGCCCCCACCAACCATATCACATCCCCTCGTTGCTGCCCCAGCATCCTCCACACCATTGCAGCTGCTGTGTCTCTCTCATTACTTTGCCCCCACATCTCCATCAACTGCCCTTTTGATCTGAGTAGTCTCTCAGAGCAAGCCAGAGGATGGGCAGGCTCTCCGGAAAAAGAAAGGGTGGATCTACACACGAGGTTTTTGACGTTTTATAAGGGTTATGGAAACTCTTTGGGCCACATGACGCACTCCCTATAAAACTCACTTCAGTTATATACAACGGTTTCACTTTTAATAAATCGTTTTAAGTAAAAGAATGTGTCCTTCCTTACCGTTTGTGATTCATGGGGGCAGTGCTTCCTTTACTGGTTTCCAAATTCTTAGCAGTTGATTGGTGGGGAAGAAAGAGGAAGTGGACCAGTGAACTACAACACCCACAACTCTTAGCCCTATACTCGCTAGGGAATGACAGAGGAACTAAGAAGGAAGTGTGTAACTGAACTACAACCCCCACAATGTCTTGCCCTAAACTCATTGAAAAACGAAAGAGGAAGAGACAGGGCAGAACAGCGTGTGACCGTACACACCGCTTTAAAGACAGAAGACTGTTCTCCTGTAACGTGAGTATTCAGTAATGTGGCCTAAGACGTTTTAGAACGCACCTATTTGGAACGTTTTAAAATTCTTTTTAAAACATTCCAAAGGACTGTGTAGATTCCCCCAAAGTGGCAGGCGTCACTCTTCAGACAGCTGGCCAGGCCCAAATGCCTGGTTCTGAAGAGGTTCTTCCTCAGAGCCAGGCATTGTGAGAGGAATGCCCCAGAAGATTGCCCATAGTATAGGCTGGCCGCTTTGCAAATCTGGTTTGGAGAGATCACTCACACCATAGTTTGTCAGTTTGGATGTTTCAGAAATGTGATTTGAGTGAAGCAGACAGTCTTCTATAAAGGCATAGAAGGAAGGGGGAAGGAGGGAACGCTTGGATTTGTTGCTCATTCCGGATCCTTCAAACGATGGTTCAGCACAAACTTCCAGGTATTTTGGACTACAATTCCCAGCACTCCTGACCATTAGCCATGTTTGCTCTGGCTGATGGGACTTGAAGTCCAAAATATCCGAAGGGTACCAGATTGTGAATATGATGGCTGAATGTGTTCCTTCTTTTCTTCAGCTGGGGATATATGTGGATCAAACTATATATATTACATTGGAGGGCTACAGCTGGATCCCCTGGTGTTATTTTATACTTAAAAGCAGTGGTGTATGTTTAGGGGGTGGCTCTGATTTTGATCAGAGCAGTGATGCTGTGGAAGAAAGTGTTCATAGCTCCCCCACTTCTCTCCCCATCCCATCTGCAGTTTTATCTACTGTGTAAACAAAAATAAATAAAAAATGATTTTTTCCCATTAGTGGAGCTAACATACTTGGAGGTGGGTGGTGGTGGTTAGATTATAGAAAAGTGACTAGGAAAGAGTTACATAGCCCTTTCCCAGTGCTGCTGACCCAAACAACTCTGAAGTCCCACAAGCCTGTTTCTTAGTAAGAATTAAGGATGTCAGGAGATCCAAATATGGATCACATCATGTGTAGTTTGGCCAAAGAGCAGGTGTAGGCAGCTTGGTGCCCTCCAGATGTTCTGCAGTTTTCTACATGATACATTTATCATAAGCCCATCATTCCCTGCTCATGGTTGTTTACTTTAGATGACATTGTGACCCTCCAGCTTTGCTTCTGTATCTAACCAGCACTTCCAAAGAGTTTGTTTAAAGCAGAGAAAATGTAGTGTTTAATTGTGAAAGTGAAAGAAAGCATGCTCTCCTCTTGTGTAATTGTGCTATTCCACTATACCACAGTGCCACCTAGGGATTATGTAGTGGAAAAGCAGGAAATGAAATGTTCCTCATGTAGTGCTCAGATCTTAATTCTGCATCGAAACCAAAAGCAGGTACAGTAGATTAACAGCCAATTACAGCTTCATGTAGAAAAGCTGTTGGACTACAATGCGCATAAACCCCAGCCAGCATCGTCAATTATCAGGGATTATGAGAGTTGCAGCCCAAAATATCTGGAGGATACCAGGTTGCATATCCATTCCCCTAGTTGAACTGCTAACTCTAATGTACTTTGTTGCCTAAAGTGTCTTTTTCATAAACTTCAGTGTTCAGTAATAACAACATTTAAAATTACAGTATACAATAAAAATAAAACCAAAATAAAACCTAGCAGCAGTGCAAAGAGTCAAAATACAAATTTAAAGCAAAAGAAATGGAAAATTAAAATGCCTGGAAAGAGAAGAAGGTACTGAAAAGAGCGCACAGTAGGGGCTAGGCATGCCTCCCTGGGAATCTCATATTGTATTGGTTTTATAATGTTAATAAATAACAACATTATTTGCCTAACCAGTGAATCCCAATCTTGATTTTCCCCATTTATACAACTCCATATTGTTGAAGGGATGTGGCTGGTCAACAGAAATAGGCTGTAATTAGTACATTAACATTTACTGCGCAGTCAAATTGTATTATATTTGCATTGAGCTGGAGGTCTGAAACAGATCATTTGTTTGACACACAAGGCATTACATTGTGCAGAACTTTTTACGGTGCTGTTTAACCTCTGCAATTCTTGCTGGTTGTAGCCATGTCGCAAGGACCTGTTGGGAGTCCTCTCAGCAATGACTTTGATTAACAAATGAATGGGCTAATCTAGACAAACAAGGTAAAAGGTGAAAACATTTCTGAGGGCAAAGGCTGTGGACTGCCGGGAGGTGCTACTACTTTGTCCCCAAATACTACTTAACATCTACATGAAGCTATTGGAGCAATCATTAGGAGTTGTGGATCGAGGTGTCACCAGTACGCTATTTCTCCATGACATCAGAATCAGGTGAGGCCATGCATGACCTGGACTGGTGCTTGAATACAGCGATGGACTAGAGGAGGGCCAATAAATTGAAGCTGAACACCGATTGTGGGTGAGTGGTCCTAAGGCTGCCTCTACAAGAGAGGTTTAATGCTCTTTCAAGGCGCTTAAAATTTTTTACCTCTACAAGAACGGAGCGCAAATCGGGCGTAGAGGCGCGTTATCTCTCCGATTATGCGCGTTATCTCTCCAATTATGCGCATTATCAAATGCGCGTTAAACAGCGAGTTTTATTTTGCTCCGGCCGTTAAAGCGCATTTTGCCTATGTGAACAAGCGCTTATGCGCATTAACTACTTGTAAAGTGCATTTTGGTCATCCCTTAGTGCGCTTCGCCGCCTCTCGTGCAGAGGTATTAGGCGTAAATGCGCTTCAGCGATTATGCGCATAATCGCCTAACCAGGCGCAAAAGCGAATCCTTGTAGAGGGGACCTTAGTCTGAGAATTAGGGAGTTTACCTGTTCTGGATGGGGTTGCACCTCCCCAGAGAAACAGGTATGTAGTTTGGGGTTGCTCTGAGATTCATAATTGACCATGTTCAGATGACACACTAAGCCATGGTGGATAAGCATTTTGAGCTAAACATTATGGCTTAGTGTGTCATATGAACCATGACTTAGGTAGTCATGTGAACCATTCCTAACCATGGTGGCTACATAACCATGGTTTAAACCTGCTCATTAACCATTTGCTGCAAAAGGGTTAGTGGCCTAACTAGAGATGTGAAGGCCCGGAAACATTCGGAAAAACACACACTTTTTTCTCTTTTTTTCTCTTTTTTCCCCGGGCCTTCACATCTCTAGGCCTAACCATGGCTTAGCACATTGTCTGAACAGGCTCATTGTCACTAGAGGGCCCAGGAAACCTCTGTGACACAGGGTGCCTTTTACTGGCTTTGGCTGGTCAACTGTGCCCATCCTGAGACAGGGTAGCTTAGCCCTGTGTTCCACGCATGGATAACCTTGAGACTGGATTATGCACTCTGTATCAGGCTGCCCTTGAGGCTGTTTTGGATGCTGCAGCTAGTGCAGAATGTGGCAGCAAGGCTGCTAAGTGGCATGCCTTGCTGCATATATATATATATATATATATATATATATATATATATATAATGCCTCTGTTGAAAGAGCTGGTGATTTGCTACTGACTCAAGGTAATATTATTGAATCAAAGTTCAAGGTACGATTATTGACATATAAAATCTAAACAACTTAGGACCAAGTTACCTGAAAGGTTGACTTCCCCTATATTTGGCATGGGGAACCTCAAGCCCAGGGCTCATATGTGACATGCAGGGGTGCCCCAGATGCCCCCACCCTCTTCCCCTGCCCCACCCCCTTTCACCCAGCCACCAATAGTTGGATGGTTTTCCAGCTTTTGTGCAGTCTCCCCCACCCCCACCCAAGTTCTAAATGGCTGAAATTCCTCTCCTAAGGCTTAGTTACTGGCAATAAGAGCTTTAGGTTAAAATATGCTGATATTTTTAGATAGATAGATAGATAGATAGATAGATAGATAGATAGCATATTTGGCCTTCACCTCCGCTTGCCATTGGAACGTGGCTTCCGAGAGCTTCTCCAAAATTGAATTTTGTCCTTGGGCTGAAAGTGCCCCCTTCCCCGGTCCTAAATATATAGACCCATTAGACCACTACAATCTTTAGGGGAGGCCTTGCTGTCCATGCTACAGCCTGCAGCCTCCATCTGGCAGTAACATGGCAAGCAGCCTTTTCTGTGGGTGGCGCCCATCCTCCGGAATGGCCTCCCGTCTGCAGTATGCTAGGCTCTGACAGTCATGTGCTTTCAACATTCATTACAAATGTATTTATTTAGCTTGGTTTTCTCCCACCATTAATAGAAGTCATTGTTTTAAGCCTCGTCTTACAAAGCCTTATAATTTGTAATATTGTTAGTGGTATGGCACCAGCAAGATTGGTGTTGCAATTTGTAATGTTGTTCTGTTCTATAGTGTTCAGGATTTGTTTTTGTTTTAAAAAGAGAAGCAGTATTTAAATAATCTAAATGAATGAGAGAGCAATCCTATGCCCTCTATGTCTGGGGGACATTGGATATTTCAGGCTTGGAGACAGAAAACGGTGCTCCCCGCCCTCCCCTGCCCCCTCCTCCTTGCAGCCAGTGCAGAAAGAACCATTCTGGCTGCTACTATGAGCTTGCAAACGCAAACTCATAGGGGTGGTGTTCCCGGGGGTGAGGAGGGGATGTAGATATCCCCAACCATCCTTATGTCCCCCTCTCCCTCCTCGAAGCATCTGATAGATGTGTGAAATTGCCCATCTAGCCAAAATAAAGAGCAGGAGACCCAAGCCACATCCCGCTGTTCATTGGATACTCGTAAGCCTCCAAGTTCACAGACGTACAAGTACCCAGGGTGCATCCCATAGGATTGTGCCTGGAATGAATAAACAAACAAACAAACAAACAAACTGTAGTACCACCAATCATTGTTTGGTGATTCCTGTGGCATTTGATAATCTATATGGCATACATCCTAAGGAGTAATGTGAAAAGCCACTCTTTGTACTTGTCAAAAAGTAAAGGAGGCTTACCTCCTGCCTTCTCCTGCAAATGTGTGTTTCTCCTATTACGTTTAACTGGCACATTATTCTTTGGCTTAATATAAGCTGAACTCTTGTATGGTGGCTTAAAGTCCCAAAAGCAATCTTAGAAGTGGGAGATCAGACATAACAGGCTTTTACCTCTGTTACCTCTGGTCTCCATTAAAAAAAAAAGGTTTCTCTTTGAAACCCAGAGGTAAAGCATCCCTAAGAGATGGCTGTTGAGCCTCTGCTTGAAGTCTTCTAGTGATCACATGGAGGTCCATTAATAAGCATCATCCTGGGCAGGATCTACACTACTACTTTAAAACAGTTTATAACAGCGGTGACAACTGTTGGGGCCCAGGACACACTCCATATACAGTTTTCAAACCATTTTCAAAGTGTTGTATCCTGCTTGGTGTAGATCTGGTGTTGGAGAACGACAGGGAAAAGTCACAAAGAGGTGTTCTTGTTCTGTTGTAGCTGGTAGTGTAAACTCACCTTCACTTGGATTACAGCCAAAGCTCAATATGGGTGATTATGGAAATTAGAGTGCTTCACTCTTTAGGTCAGGCCAAAGTTTTTATTTTGCAATTTGGCTTGCTGACTCTCTAGAAGGTTCTCCCGTCCCCGATTGCAAACAAGCATTGTCTTTCTTTTGAATCCTGTCAAACTGGATACTGTTTACATGACTCTAATCCAAGAATAAGATGTGATTTAACTGTGTTGGGGTTTGGGATCACTGCCCACTTACGTACCATGCAGAATTTGTATCAATCTTATGTTGACAATGCGAAATGCCAAGAACTTAGTGAAAGCACACACATTTTGAAGTGAACAGTTCCCAAGCTGTGTGTGTGAGAGAAAAAGACAAAGCAGGGTAAATGTTTGGTGTTTTATGCCATTACACAAGGGGCTATTTCTGTGACTTTTTTAAAAAACAATTTCACGCTGCCCATCTGAATGATAATTTACTCAAAAATCAGCTACAGATTTTGAACAGAAACCAGACAGATGTAGTTTTATCTTTCAGAGTGTTTGATATAGAGCCACTTACAAAGCCCAGTAACATCTAAAGCTTAGGGATTATATGATTGGCATGCCTTCAAGGGTGAAATTACATACCAGGTGTTGTATGGGGAAAGTGGAAGTTGTTCTAATAGGTCTGCTTTTTTCCATTATAACTTTATATCTGGCCATTTTAAAAGTCTATATGAGACCACAAACATGGTTCATACACTACTGCTGTATAATAATGCAGATATAGGGCCAGATCCCATTGATTTTCGTGGGAGAGAGCTGAGCTTGTGCTCAATTCTCCATTAAAACAAATGGGACTTTGATCAGCATTTGCCCAACTGATTTCAATAGGAGAAAAATGAAGTGCACACTTACCTATCCCATAGACATTAACAATACTTCAGCATGCTTAGCTTCGGCTGCATGGTGCCCATTGTGTATTTCTTTTGTTCTGTTGATTATGCCCTTTCCACTTAGGATGGGTTGGTGCAATGTTCTATTCTCAGAATCTGTCAACAGGTGGCAGTGATGTTGTCTCAATTGCAATAGTGATTTTTTTTTAATGTAGCAAATGTATTTAAAATGCTATCCTAAGAATACAGGATATTTCAGATACCATGAAGCATCTTGAAGATACTTTCTGGATTGCTGCAAATCTGAATGCCAAGCATATAGTAGTTACCTATCACAGTGGTCTTGGAAGTGAGAAGAACATAAGAATGTAAGCTGAATCAGACCACAGGCCTATCTAGTCCAGCATTCTATTCACACAGTGGCCAACCAATTGCCTGTGAAGAGCCTACAAGAGGACATGAGGAGTGCAATACTACCCTCCCACTTGGGTTCCCAGCAACTTGTATACAGAGACAGAGGCTGCATTCGGACAACACATTAAGCAACGGGGGGAGGGCAATCGTCAGTTGTGTTGTTTATTGTGTTGTGTGGAGGGTAACACACCATTCACACTGTTGTTATGCTATTCCGCCCAAATAAGCAACGGAGAGAAACAACTGGCTTGCAAGTTGTTTAGATCGAAGCCAGTTGTTTAAAGTGTTGTGTGGAGGGGTGAGTGTGTTAATGGCATATGGTGAGTGGGTTAAAACACAAACCCATAGAGGCAGGCGGCAAGAGTGACCAAAGCAGTGGCTGCCACTCTGCTACAACTGGTGCAACTTGCAGAGGCTGCTGGGATAGAACTGGGAGGACTGAGGGAGGAGGGAGGGTGGGGAGTGGGGCGGGGGCTGCATCAGTCAAATGCTGGGTTGACTATTAGTCCATTCAACACCAGCCCCAACCACCCACAGTTGTGTAGGAATATGTTGTGTGGGGAGTACCCACAAAATAACCAGCTGTGAGTTGGCTACTCAAACCACCATTGACTAATGTGTTGTCCGAATGCAGCCAGTATGTCTCTGATACTTGAGGTAATATCTAACCATCATAACTAATAGTCATTGATACCCCTATCCTCCATAAATTTGTCTAATCTTCTTTCAGAACTGCTCAAATTGGTGGCCATCACTACTTCTTGTGGTAATTAAATCCATAGTTTAACTATGCACTGTGTGAAGAAGGACTTCCTTTTATATGTCCTGAAACTCCCACCATTCAGCTTCATGGGATGACCCTGGGTTCTAGCATTATGGGAATCTCACAGGATGTCTCTGTGGCACATGTCACTCTGTTTGCTGCCATAGCTATTCACTTTAGGATCATATGAAGCTGCCTCATACAGAGTCAGATTTTTGGAGCCTTTCTACATGAGGCTTTTATGCATGATTCCTCACTGACAGTTGTCAGTGGGTGCTTTACATTATGTTGTCATCCTCCATTCTTTGGAACCATTTTTGCATTTTTGATTTTTTTGTTTTAAATCAGAGAAAATCTGGTATATCCAGAAGTGGCAGAATGAAACCTACTGTGGTTTTGCAATTCTGCTATAGCACAGTGCCATCTATAGGTTATGTAATAGAATGTATAGAAAGGCAGAGAAAGAAATCCCCCAGAAAGAAACATTTTGTAGAGGATCCTATTTTAATCCCACAAAGAATCTGGAGGCAGAAGCCTCAATAAAGTGGCATGCTAAAAGCTTCATCTAGAAAAGCCCTTGGTCTATCTAGCTCAATATGACCTACTGCCCTACAGCGGCCCTCCACAGCTTCAGGCACGATTTCCTGGTCCCACCTGGAGGTGCCAGGGGTTGAACCTGGGACATTCTGCATGCAAAACAGGTGCTCTCTCACGCTGAGTGATGTTCTCACCTCAAAGGTATGGCCCTATTTCATTCAGTAGGATGTGTCTTGCTAAAAATGAACCCAGAACATCTCTCAGCCAGAGTGAGAATCATACGCCATAGACCAGCAAGCCTGAGCCAAAGCCATAATATCCATCCAAACTGTTACTTTGGTTCAGCAAACCCTTCATATCCTTTAGTTCCTGTTCTGATCGCTCCCTTGCAAACACTAAGAGAGAGAAAGAGCTGTGGCAGGAGGCATCTGGGCTACTTGTGAAACAGGAATGGACTGGACTGAACTAGTTTTCCATGTGAGCATCGATAGGGCTGGCCCTACCATTGTGCAGACTGAGGTGGCTGTCTCAGGCAGCAGATGCTTAGGGCATGGAGTGTTGTGGAGGTGTTGGAAGGCAAAGTTGTGTGAGACTCATGGTCTGCCCTGCACCCCCTAAGCTACGCTATTGCGCTCAGGTGCAGTGGAGGAAGCACTTCCACTGAATGTATTTAGGTAAGATTGAGCTATCCAGACAGTTGGCTTATGTACATGGAATGGAAGGGGGGGGCATGCTCCATTTTGTCCTTTGCTTCAGGCAGCAAAAATCTTGGCCACTCCTAGGGACGTACAGACTTTGTAAAATCCATTCCATCTGCATTTCATGGATTATCAGGTGCCTTTTATTCCGCTGGACACTCACTGGCAGAATTGGATTCCCCCTCCTCAATTTCCCAAATTTGTGCAAATGTGAATTTGTAGTTGTGAAAATTCACAAACCACCCCTAAAATGCACAGATCCGAAAATGTGCAAATCTCCCCAACATCTGCATTTTTAATGTTTTGGCCCATGGGGGAAAATGTTTTATTCATTTTTTTTCTATGATTAAATTTGCATAAAATTCCAGAAAGTCAAAACAAAACACTTTGCAAGTCTGTGGAATTCATGTGACTTAGGGAAAAGCCACTCTGATGCAGAATTCATGGGTTGGATCCATAGAAATCTGAATTCATTTGATCCTGTTGCCACTTGTGAGGACTGAATAGATCCTAGTAGAGCCTTTCTGATGATGCCCAAAGATAGGAATATTGTCTTCCTTGTCTAGTAAATGGAACAGAGAAGAATTCTGGGGATTATCATATGACTGCTATAACCTCTGCGTAAAGAGGGTGAAAATATGCATATTTCCGTAGGTGTACCTAATGCTGCTTTGCCTTTGTGGATGTGAATGAAACCTCTAGGCTGTGTGAGTCAGCCCTTCCAGAGCACAGGACTGATCAGAGGGCAGATTGACACATCACTTCATGACTGGCATTTGAATGTGCCAACAGGCTCAATTGGAAAAAGCTTTGTGTTAGAGGTGGTATCAAATGTTCTATCTATAGTGTGTGTTCTGTGCTGAATCATTTAGATGTGCAAACCCATCACTTTATTATTATGATTATTATGATTATTATTACTATTTATTTATTCATTGCATTTATATTCCTCCAAAGAAGCCAAAGCAGTATACATAATCCTCCCCCTCTCTATTTTATCTTCACAACAACAATCCTATGAGGTAGGTTGAGCTGAGAGCCTGTGGGTGGCCTCAAGTCACCCAGTGACATTCCATGGCTGAGTGGGGACCAGAACTTGGATCCCCCAACTCCCAGTCCGACACTCTAACCACTACACCACACTGGCTCTCGATGGTACAATCCTCAAGTGACAAGTATGAACTTCTGGACTGGCCTCTACATTATAGCTTCTACCTTTTGACCCTGTTCAGATGACATGCTAAACCATGGTGGTTAAGCATTTTGAGCTAAACATTATGACTTAGTGTGTTGTGTGAACCATGACTTAGCGTGTCGTGTGAGCCATTCCTAACCATGGTGGCTACATAACCATGGTTTAAACACACTCACTAACCATTTGCTGCAAAAGGGTTAGTGGCCTAACCATGGCTTAGCATGTTGTCTGAACAGGCCCTTTCTTTTCATGGAGGAGTTACAGTTCAAGATGTGTTCCATTTGGCTTCTCAGTCAATCCAGGGAGATGTTTTATGTATTTCATTTAATGCATTTCTTACCTGCTTTCCAAGGCTGCAGTCTTCCCAGATAGGTGAATGCTTTTGCTTTTGTCTATTGCGCATCAGCGTAGAAGCATTTCTGCCCATTAACAGCTGTTTGTATCTACGGGTTTATAATGTACATACCCTAAAATGGGGGTGGGTAATATTTGGCCCTCCAGATGTTGTTGGACTGTAACTGTTCTCACTCCTGCCATTGTCTATGCCGGCAGCCTAGGGCTGATGGGAGCTGCAGTCCAACTGCACGTTCCGCACCGCTGCCCTGAAACAACAACGCAGCCTGCTTTGGAGCAACTACTTTGCTATTGATTCAAGAGAAATGGCTGCCAGTTTCCACAAATCCCCGTGTGCTTGCCATTTTCCAAACAGCCACATGGTCGAGCTATTGCGCAACCAATCACACGCCATTCGATGGAAATGAGCCCTGGGAGTTCCGTCCCAGAATGAAACCCGTTGGAATACATGTGAGATCGTGGAGACTGCTCTTTGATAGCATGGGTTAGAGGGAGAGGGAAAGAGCAATGCTGATCAGTAGGATGCCGCAGTGCTTATGCAGCGTGTTGTCCGACCACTTTGGAATATCTGGGGTGCTGTTTACAGGGCTGATAGAGCTGCCCAAAGTGCCAAGCAGCTTCCTAGGGATTCACGAGGGAGCTTCTATGCCTGTTCTCACTTTCTGAGGGGGCTGGGTAGGTTGGGGAAGTTGAAAGACTCTTGCAGGTTTCAACCACCAGATGGCTGACCAGATGCACAGCCTTTTATCTAACACAGCAGAGCCTATGTTGCAGAGGACAAGGGGACAGTCCTCTCTTTGAAGGGCTGGAGGACAGACCTCTATCTGATGGCAGCCTCTCTGGGAAAGGTTGTGGGGTCTAAACCTTGTTTAAAGATAAAGAATCATAAGAAGGAGCAGGGGACCTAGGAGTTGCCCATCCACAGCAAACCGGGGACCAACCTGGAAAGCAGATTGAGCAGGCACACAACTCACCTGCTGAGATGTATTCTGTTTCTATTTAAATTATAGAAATCACAGTGCATTATTTCTAGTAATTGCACTACAATTATTTCTAAATACTTGCATTAAGCATAAATTAGCACATATATCTATGCTCATTTATGTTTATTGCATCTCTCTCTCTCACACACACACACACGTTCGTGTGTGTGTGCGGTCTCTTTGAAGGCAGTGTTATATTCCCCAGCAGGCTATGTTCAGCCATAGCAACTCCTAACCTGTTGCTGACCACTAACTGACCCTATATCCTGCCTGCGTCTTCTTACTCAATCACGTCACATGCATTGTGGAGTTGGCTGATCAGGAATGGGGAGTGGTAACATGCTTTCATCCTGGTGGTTGCAGTGAGCCCTTCCCAGTTGCCAAGGTTTTTTTCAGTGGAGGCTGGTGGCTCCAATGCCAGTGGGGCAGTGAATCTTCTCCAGGGGCAGATCTACACACGAGTTTTTTGACGTTTTATAAGGGTTATGGAAACTCTTTGGGCCACATGACGCACTCCCTATAACGTTGTATATCTGAGGTTTTTTAAAAGTCCCTTCAGTTATATACAACGGTTTCACTTTTAATACATCGTTTTAAGTAAAAGAATGTGTCCTTCCTTACCGTTTCTGATTCAGGGGGGCAGTGCTTCCTTTACTGGTGCCCAAATGCTTAGCAGTTGATTGGTGGGGAAGAAACAGGAAGTGGACCAGTGAACTACAACACCCACAATTCTTAGCCCTATACTCGCTAGGGAATGACAGAGGAACTAAGAAGGAAGTGTGTAACTGAACTACAACCCCCACAATGCCTTGCCCTAAATTCATTGAAAAATGAAAGAGAAAGAGACAGGGCAGAACAATGTGTGACCGTACACACCGCTTTAAAGACCGAAGACTGTTTTTCTTGTAACGTGAGTACTCAGTAATGTGGCCTAAGACGTTTTAGAACGCACCTATTTGGAACGTTTTAAAATACAATTTAAAACGTTCCAAAGGACTGTGTGGATTCCCCCCAGGTTTCAGTCAGAACTCTAAAGGAGCTATCCAAGTCACTGAACCATAGGGAGTTTTGACTGGTTCTGACTGAAGCCCAGAGCAGATTCACTGACAATGGAGCCATCAGCCTTCACTTTTTCCCTTCCCACTAGATTGTGGCTAGGAGACACTCCCTCTTTTTGAAAGATGCCCCGATTGCTAGCTTGGACTCTGACCATCACAAGGAACGCTCCAGGTCTGTTTCAAGTGGGCTTGCTCAAAATTCATGCATTCTCTTTCCAATAAACTGAAGCTAAGGCACCTGTAACAATTGGACGATATCCAATCCAGCACTAATGGGAACGTAAATTATGTTGTGTTAGTGTAACAAACCCCTACCACACTGTCAATAGCATTTCGTGGTGAAACAGGTTTTCTAGGGAAACCTGTCATGCCAGCTATTGGTGTTGCTCTAGAGGTTACACACACTATGGAACATAATTTCAGTTAGCAGTAGTGTCCAAGAAGATGCTCACCTTTATTTGTCCTTGAAGGTGGGGGAGAGATTTTTCTTTTTTTTTGTAGGCTGCCCAAAACCTTAATTTTTATTCCAGAATAGGCAAGTTCTGAATCAAGCAATTCTACCCTGGTAAGTGATTTAAATTGCATCCTGGCAAGGTTAGCATTAAGAGAGAGAGATTTATTCTTGGAATTCTTTATTAATAAAGAAATACAAAAATGCACAAATCATAGTTTTCAGAGCACATGTTTTAGCTATGTAAATCTTTCTAGATTCATCTTAAAACATGGTGCACTGGGGATATATTAACCAGCTGTGCTTGTGGCAGGGTGTGTGGGGGGAGAGGCTAACCTTCTGATAAATCACTAATTGCAAGGCAAAAATAAGACAGATGTTCAGACTGAATACGTTTTATGAAATGTAAGAATATCTACAATGACGGAAATTATTAAACTCAAAAGAGTAGTGCTGAGGAAATTAGGGGATGAGGTGGGGGTAGGATGGGGGTAATACCGTCTGGCTGTAACCGTAGAGCAAAAAAATAATAATTCAGGGCTTTTAATGCAACATTCGAGAAATTTGGAAATTTGGCTACACTTCGTTAAAAGAAATATTGGCTCCCCATGACATTTTTGAAATGATATGTAACGCCTGAAGAAAAAGGATATTAAAATGGTTTGAATTATGGTTTAAGCCCATCTCATAAGCCTGTGAGATATCTAGGTATCAAATTAACTTCTGAAATTAATAAGTTGGGAAAGGTTTATTATGATAAAGGGTCACACAAGCTATTGGAAATTGGAATTTCCATGGCCAGCAAAGTTTTCTGCTATAAAAATGTCACTTTTGCCTAAGTTGTTGTTTCTCCATTGTTGATTGATTACAGGGAGTTGAAAGAATGACAGAAGTCAATGGAAAATTTCATCTGGGATGGGTAAAGTCCCTGAGTCAAGGGCCATGCATTGCAATAATCATGGGATGCCCTGCCTGTTCCTAATCTAGTTTTGTATTATGAGGCAGCCCAGCAAGTCCCAGACATCACCATGGTTATCGTATAATGATGCTGATATGGTATATGAATTGGATCAGCTGTATATAAATACACCTTTGCATGGCCATGGATTCTGAAGAAAGATAGAGGAAATCTGGTGGAACAAAAACTGACCCCACAACAGTCCATAAAGACTTGGGAGGAGTGAAAAAGCGAGTGAAGTCAAGATATATCTCCATTAGCAGCAGTGATAAGGGATAAAACACTTAACATTATTGAGTAGGCAAGAGCTTTTTAAGCTTGGACAAAAAAGTGGATACATTTAATGAATTAGATATTGATCAGACAGAGCATCAGTCAGAAAACAGGTGGCTGGAACTATCTCTGGTTTCAATATCTACAGATAAAGAGCTTTCTTCTGAATGCACTTAGCCCTTCATATTTGTTAAGGAACTTAACAACGGCATTATGTTAAAATTCTTGGCAAAGATCTACACTATGCTACATAGGGATGGGTGAATCTGTCAAGATTGAATCATTCAGCTTTTCATTTTTCCACTGCTAAGTTTGTTCCATCCCATTTCCACATTGGAATGTGTTGTTTTTTAGCCTGCATAAAATAACATAGGTATTTTAGTACACATTTTCCAAATATATGCTTTTTGAATATGTATTTACAAATGTATGCAATTTTTGTGTACACGTTTTGCAATTTTTAAAAAAAAGGATTTTGAAGTCTAACTGCAGTCCAGTTCTTGTTCAAATTTGGGATGGATGGATTTGATAGGTTCATCCTGAAATGTGAACTGAATGAATTTCCTACCCATTCCAAATGTCACACAATTTCTGTATAAAAAATATATTCATTTAAAGAGTTTTGAGAAGAGATTTAGATCTAGATCTGTTGGAATGAAGTTAGTTGGGGCGTACTGGGAGTTGTAGGCATTTTTTCGGTCTAAACATGAATAGGATTATGCCCTAAATAAAGAAGCAAAATGGCACTCTGATGTCCTTAGAGGAAGGGTTGGGTAAAAATATAATGAATAATTTACAGATGATCTCACGCTATCAAGAGGGGCCTCTTAAAACTTAGATCCTGTTGACAAAGAGAACAACATGGTTGATTCTAGAAACATCTAGAAACATAGAACAACAGGAATGGCAACAACAGTGACCCAGGATGGCCATTGATGCTGGATGAATCTTGTGGCATCTTAAAGGCTGATAGATTTCTTACGTCATTCAAGAAGGCCACCCCATCCCACCCCCTGGTTGGACAAATCTAGCAATTTCACTTTCTTTCATTTTTCCAGTCTTACGTTTGTGCCATTCCATTTCTACATCACTTTGCAGTTGTTGTTGTTGTTGTTTTTAAAAAAACATATCTGGACAAAAATTTGTACATCTTGTTGTGCACATTTCTCCTAACAGAGACTCATTTGTGTAAAGATTCTGCCTAATATGTGGCAAAAGCACTGCAAGCCCTTTCCCTAATAGAACCCATTTTTGTATCTGACTTCCACGAATATTTCCTGTTTTGTGTGTACTTCCCCCTAATATACACATTTTTTGAGCGAAGAATGAGGGTTTGTGGCCATTAAGTTGTTTCTATCTCGGCTGTATCTCTGTTGCTATTATGGAATGCCTTCCCCAGTACATTCAAGAATTGTCCACACTGCCTTTGTGGTTGCTTTATATTGCATGCCTATGACCATCTCATCTGTTGTTTCCAGCTGTTGAGTTACTTGGCCAATAGCAAATGTTTCTTAAACTTTTAAAGGCAAAACCTTACACCAGAGGTCATGAGAAGGGTCACAGTTCAGTGGTAGAGCACATGGCTTGAATGTGTCAGGTTAAATCCCTAGTATCTCAGGGTAAGGTAGGGAAAAAACCCTCCCTGAAAACCTGGAGAGCTGCTGCCAGCCAGTGTAGACAATATTGAGCTATGCTGTCCAATGAGCTGACTCAGTATAAAGTGTTTTCCTTTGTTCCTTTCTAGTCCTCATGCATTAAGTGCAGGACCCATCTCCCAACTTCACCCAATTTCACCCCTCAAGCTCCTTCTTTCCCTGCAAGGTTATTATTAAGCATGCTCTCTATAGTTGGCATCCTGACTTTGTGCTCCGAATATGAGGAAAAACTTCCTGATGGTAAGATGTGTACAACAGTGGAACAGTCTACCTATGGAGGTTGTGGGTTCTTTATCTCTAAAGGTTTTTAAGAAGAGGTTGGACAGCCACCTGTCATGGAGGGTTGGACGACAAGATCCTTGTGGTCCCTTCCAACTCCACAATTCTATGATTCCCTGACACAGTGCCCCATAGCCATTTCATCTAGATATTAAAAAGCACAGGGGACAGGCTTGAATCCAACAGCACCCCACAGAAAAGCCCCATCGCTATGGGCAGAGCAAGAACTACCCAACACCACCTTTATAAATCTAACTGACAAGTCCAGGTTGGTACAGAACCACTACAAATAAATGCTATCTGTTCCCAACCCTACTAGTGATGTAAAAGGATAGTATGTTTGGAAATAGAAAGCCTGACTCAGGGACTGGGGTTCAACCTGTTCTGGAAGGGGTCATGCTCCCCATGAAGTGTGGGAAGTGCTCCTTGATCCTACACTGACTTTGGATCTTCAGGTGGCGGCATTGGCAAGGAGTGCATTTGCACAATTCTGCTAGGTGCACCAGCTGCGACCTTTCCAGCATTGGTGTGACTTGGTAACAATGATTTATGCCTTGGTTACATCATGTTTAGACTATTGCTATGTGCTCTACTTGGGGCTACCTTGGCTATGCTAGCTAGGGCTGATCTGGGTTTCAGTCTAACATTACTTGGAGGACCACACGTTCCCCACCTCTGCTTTAGATACCAACCAGTCTCAAATATACTGTTCTTAGGCAAAATGATGGAACAAGGTGTAGGCAGGGCAGTTCCAGGTTTTCTCTGGTGTAATTGGTTTACTAGGCCCATTTCATTTGATTTTAGGCCTGTTTTGGGGGCAGAATCCACCTTGGGGGTCATGTATGAATTGCCGTTGCTGGGCGATAGGCCTCTCAGCAATTTGTTGTTGTTGTTGTTATTATTATTATTATTATTATTATTATTATTATTATTATTTATTGTTAACATTTATATACTGCCTTATCTTAGGGTGACCAGATAAAATCCAGGTCAGGGCTCATGTAACTTTAACAATTGTAGAGAAAAGGGAATTTCAGCCAGTGTCATTTAATAATAATAATAATAATAATAATAATAATAATAATAATATATTTATTTATTACCCGCCTCTCCCCCCCGGATCGAGGCGGGGAACAACATCATCATAAAACACACAAAACTGACCAAAAATACACAAAACCAATACATCATTAAAATACCAATAAAACACCAATAAAACACTTAAAATTCATCTGAGTAGGCCTGCCGGAAGAGCTCAGTCTTTATAGATCGTTTAAATTCCTGAAGACTGGTAAATTCACGGATCTCTCCCGGCAGGTCATTCCATAATCTGGGAGCGGCAGAAGAGAAGGTCCTCTGGGTAACAGTTGTCAGTCTAGTTTTTGTTGACTGTAATAAATTCTTCCCAGAGGACCTAAGCGTGCGGGGCGGATTGTATGGGAGAAGGCGATCCCACAGGTAACCTGGACCCAAACCATGTAGGGCTTTAAAGGTAATGACCAACACTTTGTACTTCGCCTGGAAACTAACTGGCAGCCAGTGGAGAGATTTCAAAACTGGTGTAATATGGTCACCCCTAGGTGTACCAGTGACCAACCTGGCTGCCATATTTTGAACTAGTTGAAGTTTCCGGACTAGGCACAGAGGTAGCCCTATGTACAGCGCATTGCAGAAGTCGAGTCTCGAAGTTACCAGCGCGTGCACTACCGTCTTTAAGTCTTTCAACTCTAGGAAGGGGCGCAGCTGGCGTATCAGCCGAAGCTGATAGTAGGCACACCTGGCCGTTGCATCTATCTGGGCTGTCATTTGGAGTGACGGATCCAGGAGCACCCCCAAGCTGCGAACACAGTCTTTCAGGGGGAGTGCAACCCCATCCAGAACTGGTTGACACACCTCCAACCTCAGGTTGTGACCTTTGACAGTAAGCACCTCCGTCTTGTCTGGATTCAGCTTCAGTTTGTTTTTCCTCATCCAGCCCATTACCGCCTCCAAGCATTCATTCAGAGGAGACACACTATCCTGAGCCGATGCTGTTCTCAGAGGCATAGAGAAATATATTTGGGTGTCATCAGCATACTGATAGCACCCCGCCCCATGCCTTCGGATGATCTCTCCCAGCGGTTTCATGTAGATGCTAAACAGCATTGGGGAAAGGATAGCACCTTGTGGTACACCACATAGCAGCTCCTTCTTTGAGGAGCAACTATCCCCAAGCATCACCATCTGGAACCTGCCCAATTAGTTCCTGGTGAAATTCCCTCTTCATCACAACTGTTAAAGTTGCAGGGGCCCTGCCTTCTTTTGTATATGGTCGCTCTAGTATAGTGCATGCACCTTTAACTGTTGTGATGAAGAGGGAATATCACCAGGAACTAATTGCATACAAATGACACTGGCTGAAATTCCCTTTTCTCTACAACTGTTAAAGTTACATGAGCCCTGACCTGGATTTTATCTGGTCAGCCTACCTTATCTGCAAAAAAGCCATCAAGGTGGTGTACAACCATTGAAAACAATAAAAGTCTGCAACAATAAAAACAAGAATATAAAAAACAGTAAAAATGTTAAAACAGTAAAAACTACACATTCTAAAGGGCTAAATTGAATAGATGTGTATTTGCAGACATTCAAAAGGCCAAGAGAATGGTAAGTGAGGCAGTTGTTGCTTTTGAGGAAGTGCATTACATAGTTTGGGGGCAACACAGCAGAAAGCCCTTTTATGTGTGCCCAATAAATGGGCCTCTGTGGTTAATAGTTTCCTCAAAAGGGCCTCTTCTGAAGATCTCAATACTCAGGCAATCCCTTAGACAGCCACATCCTAAGCCATTTACGGCTTTAAAGGTTAAGAGCAACTTCTTGAATTGGGCCCAGAAAGCAGTTGGCAGTCAATGCAGGTCTTTCAAGACAGGTGTAATATGGCCCCGATACCATGTACTGATGAACAGCTTAGCTGCTGCAGTTTGCACCATTGGAATCTTTTGGACGCTCTTCATGGTGAGGGATGATGGGAGAGGCAATCCAACAACTTTTGGAAGACCACACATTTTCCATCCCTGATCTAAAGTATCCACGTTTGGCCACCTTATGAGGATCAGAGGAGTTAGTAATTGGCTTAATAACTAGTATCAGCCTGGAAGACTAAGAATCCAGAGCACAGGTAGTTAGCCAGACCGTTAACACTGCCCATCTCCCCAGGTTCCAAGCATGAGGAAATCTCAGGTATGGACTCTGGCATCAATGGGGAGGCCAAGCTGGCTCAGAAATAAGATCATAAGGAGAGCCCTGCTGGCTCAGACCATGGACCCATCTAGTCCAGCACTCTGTTCACACAGTGGCCAACCAGCTGTCGACCAGGAACCCACAAGCAGGACACGGTGCAACAGCACCCTCCCACCCATTTTCCCCAGCAACCAGCACATATAGGCTTACTGCTTTGCATGAGAGATGTTACCTGGGAAGTGTCCAGCAAAGAAGCCACAGCATGTTTCCAAGCAATCGGCATCATTGAGGAAGGGGCAGTGATTTAATAAGGCCATGTAGAACAGGTCTGCGGGATGACACCTAGCAGATGCAAGGATGACAGAGAAAAAAGTGCGCTTTGCCATCGTGACAGCCGTAGAGCAGGCTCTAATTTGCACTGTCAGTTTCAGGTCATCTTATTGCTTGATTGCATTGCTTGTATAAACTAGTCCAAATATTAATGCGAAGTCAAATGTGAGGGGAAGGAAAACAAATACCATCCTGGGGCAATACTGTGCTCTTCAAGGTACCTTATATTGTGCCTTGGAACATGTAAAGTTGATGCTACTGAAAATCTCATTGTCTCATTCCAGAGCTGATGTTCCTGAGTCACGTAGGCTGGGCAGTCACAGAGCACATTTAAGCATCTTGTTGTTTGTGGTTTGATTCCCCCCCCCCCCCCAGTTCATTGTACCGCCATACTGCCAAGGGGAAGTGGGAAAGCGACCGTTCAGTTCCTTCCCTCGGGCTTAGCTGCCTTCAACATGAGCTTTGTTATTCCTTCCGTGTAAAAGCTTTTGAGTTTTGTGTGGCCTCCTTTATGGTTCAGAAAGGCTCTTCGCTCTGCTTTTTGTGTTCGGTAGTTTTAGTGTTGCGGATTACTAGGAAATGAACAAAAGCACACTTCCTCTATCTTCTAAGGCATTTCATTAATTCTGGGCTGGAAAGCTGATTAGGTGATGTTGGAAAAGAGATCTGGCAATGCTGCTGTTCAATCTGTGTCTACGTTCAGTAGCAGCAGTAGCAGCGTGTGTGTGTTTGTGTGTATGTGAGAGAGAGAGACAGACAGACAGACAGAGAGTGAGAATCTATTTTTTTAATGATATAGAGGAGCTGAATAGGAATTGCCCCGAGTCTTTATTCTGAAAGCTAACTCACCCAAAAGAGCTATTTATATATGATTTTGGGGGGAAATTAGGGGAAAGAAAAAAGGGGATTCCACTTTCCCCCCTTCCCTATTTCTCCACTTGCCAAATTACTTAAAAAAAATCTTATGCATTGTTTATTTTTGGTTCTGTTTACCAAGCACTTTCTGTATGAAATGCAAACTAAGTTGTCTACAGATATCACTTCCATTTTATTGGGTCTCTGTCATTGGGTGGGTGGGAGGCGGGTGTCCTACTGTACAGAGGACAGTATTTTATTGGAAGGTTGCCCAGCCCAAGACTGGTTCAAGATAAAGACCCACGGGGCCGGCTCCAGGTTTTTGAAGACCCTTAGGCAAGTCAACCTCAGTGGTTCCCCTCCCTCAGTGAGAGTCTCCTTCACATGGTCATAGTCACCAGCGGCTGTTGCTCCTCATGCTTTCTCCTCAGTGCCACCACTTGCCTGCTTGAGGCAGAGCCATGCAGAGCTGGTAATATGCCCAGGCCAGATGGGAAGTGTGTGCCCCCGCCCATTTCAAATTGCTCGTTAAGTATTTTTTAACGTTTTTTTAATGCCCACCAACATGTCCGTTCTACATAACACCTTCATATTCAACCTGTTCTACAACACCTCAAGGTTGAATCAGAAATTAACATTTATTTTTAGTTGCTGAACAAATAGAAGCAACAACAATAGAACAGTCCTTCATCATTATTAAACATCTTCATCCTCATCCTCATCCTCATGGTATCATCATCATTGTTATCGTTAATAACTATCATCATCATTACCTCACCCTCCGCTCCAGAGATTATATGCCATGGAGAAGATTGAGAAAGAGATGCAGTAAGGACAACCATTGCCATTTAGGCACATATATCCCCGCCCCACATGCGGCATGGCCCTCTGGAGCTTGTAGTTTAACCGTGGTATTCACGACGGACGGCTTATGTGCTGTTTCCGCAAGGCGGGCTCCTCGCTTCTCAATGGGCCGCTTACGCTATGGAAGCAGTAACATAAGCCACTCGTTTGAGTGCCCTCTCAAAATTGTGGGCCCTTGGCCAACTGGCCCCACTGCCCCCCCTCTGCACGGCCCTGGCTTGAGGCACAGAGCCAGTGAACAAGCAGGCTGTGGCGTCTCCTGCTCTTGCTTCTCACCACCGCTGTTGTCTGAGCCAGAGTGAGAGGCAGGTGAACAGGCAGGTTGCAGTGATGAAGAGGAGGAGCATGTCCAGGGAGCTCTTCTCGGTCAGGCCCTGTTGACAATCATGCCTACCCTTAATGCTGGCCCTGAAGATCCATAAGAAGGGAGAGCAGCGGCCTTGGAGTTGCCCACCCATAGTTAGCACCGAGACAGCAGGCTGGGAGGCACACAGGTGACCTGGCCACAGTCTTTCCCACTATGGTGAGGTGTATTGTATTTCTTTTTAGCATATGCAAAATTTATGCAAATCTGTGTCCTCTTTTGTATTTTCTCTTTGGGGGGGATGATAAGTGGTCATCCTGGGCTGACTTCTTTCTGGGGTTGCATTCCCTCTGAAAGGTTCGTAGTGTGGAGGTCCAATGGCCACGGCAGTTTAGAGTGACTTTTACCAGCTTCAGCTTAGTCACCAACTATGGCCTCTTCTGGACAAGGATAGCTTGACCACAGTGGTACAGGCATTAGTAACCTTAAGACTGGGTTACAGCAATGTGCTCTATGTGGAGCTGCCCTTAAGGCTGCTCTGGAAGCTGGAGCTAGTGCAGAATGCAGCAACTCCACTGTTGTTGGGAGTGGCCCCTTTTCAGCATGTAACTCCTTTGCTGAGAGAACTGCACTAGCTGCCTATTTGCTACCTGGCCAGGTTTAAGGTTTTTGTACAAGTGTACAAAGCCCTAAACAACTTGTGATCAGGACACCTTAGACAGCGTCCAGTCACTGAGGTCATTAGAGGGCATGCTCCTGGTGGTTCCACACGGACCAATGGCCTGATTAAAGTCCACCAAGAGAAGAGCCTTTAGTGTGTGTGTGTGTACTACTTCTGGTGCCTACAGAAAACAGCTCTTTTCCAGGGCCGGATCTACACCAAGCAAGATATAACCCTTTGAAAGCAGGTTGAAAACGCTATATGGAATGTGTCATGAGCCCCAACAGTTGTCAACACTGTTATAAACCATTATAAAGACTAGTCTCTTCCGGAATTTTAGAATGTTTTTAGGATGTTTTATTGCTATTTTAATAATATGCACCATCTTTTTAATCAGTTTTATGTATTTTTTAATCATATTTTATATTTACTGCTGTTCCCTGCCTCGATCCAAATGGAGAGGCGGGTAAGAAATAAATTTGTTGTTGTTGTTGTTGTTGTTGTAGATATTGCCCAGGAAGCATGGTTAAGCATTTTGAGCTAAACATTATGGCTTAGCATGTTGTGTGAACCATGAATTAGCGTGTTGTTTGAAGCATTCCTAATCATTGTGGCTACATAACCACCATTTAAACATGCTCACTAACCATTTACTGTATCTAACCATGGCTTAGCGTATTGTCTGAACAGGCCCAACAAGTTCAAAAACACCAGCAAAAGAAATACAAAAGAAATTCTAAAGCACCCCGATAATGCTTTAGAATTTTCATGAGGTGAAAAAATTGGGGAAATTAGAGGAAAGATTTCACACAGCACTCTTTTGAGATGTAGAATTGAGAGGTTGGAGGGTAGTGTGGTGTGCCTGGAAGAGCATCAAGGCTAGTACAAAATGGAATGGAATGGATTGGAAGGATGTGGCGCGAGGGGGGGGGGAAAGAAGAGCGGAGCTGGTTGTGCAAACAGAGCCTGGGTGCTTCATAAGGGAATGGAAACTGAGACTACAAGCCATTTGGGGAAGCTCTGGGAGCTTTGTGGGTATTTGCATTGTTAGAGCTTGGGTGCATGCGCAGCATGGGAGACAGGGAGGCAGAAATTTGACTTATGCCAGTGAGCTCTGGAAATAGGGAACAGAGCTATGAGGATGCTTGAATTCCCCTGAGCTAGAGGTCAATCTGTAATCCCTCCTGCCCTCTTGTTGGTTAGTTAGCACTGGTTGAGAGAGAGAGAGAGAGAGAGAGAGAGAGAGAGAGAGAGAGGAGAGGGAGAAGGAGGGAGGGCTAATATATATGCAGGGAATCAATAACATGATTTTTTCCCATGAGTACGACGGCTTTGCTTTACTACAAAACTACTTACTTATTATGAGTTTCTGGTTTATTTCTAATGAGAATGAGTAAGAAGAGCCTAAAAGGGAAACTTATTACATATTCATATATTCTGTGCTTTAGAGGCTGTAGTAAAGGCAACTGTGGAATGTTTTTTTTTGTTTTTTTTTTTTAAGGAGAGGGTTTAAAAGAAAATGAATCAACTCACATGACACGCTTGCTTAGGTTTCCCCAAATGTATGTGAAGTTACAAAGAGTATCCTGGCTGCTGGCAGCTTGTTTTGCTGGAAAGAGAAGACATGCAGCTTCGGAATATTAAAATAAGAATATATCTTGGACTAGTTTCAGATGGTTCCAGGGTGATAGTGCGTGTGTGTCATGCTTGAGTGACATGGAAGTTGGGTGTTACATCAACAGTAGGACCCTAACTTGCTGGAGTGCTGTCTACTCTGTGGGTAAGAGTGAGCACACATAGAACCAGTACTGAGAAAAGATACTTTGCTGCTGTACAACACTATTGTCCCATGTGACACCTGTGTTTTCTGCATACCTGTCATATAAAGGCAGGCAGGTTTGTATGGACAGAGCTGGCTCAAGACATTTTGTTGCCTGAGGCAAAGAACAAGATGGCCCCCCCTCCCATTTCATCTACAGAAGCCAACTGGACTGGCAGTTGAATCTTTCTTCAACACTGGCAAAGGGACAGCACCCTCTGCTGCACCTGAAGGGAGCAGGCTAACTTGAGGTCCTAGGACATTCCATGTAGCACACAGCTCTCTCCTCCAACACCTTGCTGCCACCTCCCAGCATCTGGCGCTTAAAATTACCTCCTTAATCTGCCAGTGTTAGGGCTGGCTCTATGTGTGGATTAAGTGCAGGGATTACTTGGTTCCAGAGTTCAGATGGGCCATGTGAATGGCAGCCTCAAGTCAGGGACCTTGCTGGGCTCCCTACAGCTGCATGCTGCAGAGAGCTACTCCATGTATGCTGAAAGCATTTTGGTGTAGGTGGTATTCTGCCCAGAAACTATGCTTGGCTCCACCTTTTGCTTCTTCCTCATTGGCCCCATTGGTGACTCTGGCTGCCTGTAAAAGTGTCAGGTCTGCTCTTGGCCCTTTTTTGAGCAACAGGTGGCTTCATACACTTTTTGTGTAGCCCTTCATATTTCTGCCCAATGGACTTCATGAAGTTTCATCCTAACTCCTTTCTGTCTCCTTCTGTCCAGCACCCTGATCCCTACCTTGTATGGATTGATTCTTTGGCAGTGACTTTGCTATGTAAAACTGGGAATGTTTGGTTCACACAGTGTGACCCCTGACCCCTCCTCTGACAATGTGCCTGGCAAAGCTTGACATTCCCAAGGGACCACTACCTGGTCCTCAAAAGGAACTTTATGCAGACCAGTCCTGATATCATGGGGCTGCAATCTTATGCACCTACCTGAGAGTAAACCTCATTGAACATAGTAGGACTTCTGAGTGAGCATGCATGGGATGGCGCTGACAATGAATTGGTATTACTATTTATAAGCTATTGGTATTA
This sequence comes from Anniella stebbinsi, assembly GCA_029215795.1. NCBI lineage: Eukaryota > Metazoa > Chordata > Lepidosauria > Squamata > Anniellidae > Anniella > Anniella stebbinsi. The sequence continues at coordinate 31,942,738 of JARDYH010000002.1, read as the reverse complement.
CTTTTTATAGGTTTGCATGGCAGCATGCATAAACGTATTTTTTTACAAAGTAAAATGCAAGCAACAAATCCATTTAAAACAATGTCAACCATTGTAAAACTAATAACATTAACAATCAAATCTACAATAATAAAAGAGGATGTGTGTTTGTCTATCTGCCCATCTATCAGCATCACAGCACCAAGACAGTGAAACCAAGATGTCTGAAACTTGGCATGCATACTAAAGGAACCTTAGGGATGTGTGCCTTGCCATTATTTCATTTTTAAAATGCATAGGTTTGAAACCTGCAGTAACATTTTTAGCCACTAGGGGCAGCCTTTCCTAACCAGCACATAGCTTTGCAGGCCATACAGTTTGAAGCCGGGAGAGATTCAGAGGTTGAGTTATACTCTTAGGCTCCCTCTACAAGGATGCACTTTTGCGCCCGGTTGTGCGATTATGCGCATTATCGCAGACGCGCATTTACTCCTAATCCCTCTGCACGGGAGGCGGCAAGAGGCTTTACAAGAAGTGTCCCCCTGCTGCGGTTCTGGCTGCTTCTCTCGCGGCAATCCCGGCTCCCCTGCCGGTGCCGAGTCGCTGAGGACACGCCGAGTTGCCCTCTCTGCTGGGCCCTGGAATGAAAGCAACTAGCGTGGCCGCGGCGGGCGGCTGCAGCAGGGAGGACACTGCCAGCCAGCCAGGCTTCGCACGTTAGTCAGTTTCACTCCGTGGCCACCAGCACAGGCGGTGCGGCAGGGAAATACAAAGCAGGGGAAGGAGGAGGGGAGAGCGACGAGCCAGGCAGGGAGGGAGCGAGCGAGCGAGGGAGGGAGGGAGGAAACAACAGCCGGAGGGGGGAGGAGGCGGAGGAAAGGGAGGAAAGCGCGCACGGGGAGGGGGATCATCTGGCAGCGCTGAGCACGGGGGAAGGGCTGGCCGCGAGCCGGGAGGTTTATCACCTCGCCCTTGGCTGCGCTGGAGACGAGGCTGAGAAAAGTTGAGCCTTCCTCACCCCACGAGCCGAAAGACAGAGCGAGGAGTGACCTCCTCGAGAGCTTGCTCGCTGGCTGCACGTCGGCAACTCTCCGGCACGGAACGCCACGACTGGCTGATCCCCCTCTGCTGAGAATAGCGTTTAGCCGTTCATGCTGAACCCCGGGGTTGCTGAAGTTCAGGTCGGGGCATGGAGCGATCGGAAAGGGGGTGAGGAAGGAAATCTGCGCTGTTGCAGCTGGGGGAGGGCTTTTGACAGCGGCGGCAGCAGTCAAAATGCGCTTTAATGGACGGAGCAAAATAAAACTCGCTAATTAACGCGCATTCGATAATGCGCACAATCGGGGAGATAACGCGCCTCTACGCCCCATTTGCGCTCCTCTCTTGTAGAGGTAATTTTTTAATGAGACTTGAAAGAGCTTTAAATCGCTCTTCTTGTAGAGGTAAATTTTTTAATGCGCCTTGACAGAGCTTTAAATGCCTCTTGTAGAGGCAGCCTAAAACTCGCTAATTAACGCGCATTCGATAATGCGCACAATCGGGGAGATAACGCGCCTCTACGCCCCATTTGTGCTCCTCTCTTGTAGAGGTAATTTTTTAATGAGACTTGAAAGAGCTTTAAATCGCTCTTCTTGTAGAGGTAAATTTTTTAATGCGCCTTGACAGAGCTTTAAATGCCTCTTGTAGAGGCAGCCTTACCCCCTTCCCTGCTGTGTGGAAGCCCCCCCAGTGGAATTGAATGGACAGACGCCTTCCCCAGGGGTTTATAAGGATGCACCATGTCAGGGGCTTTGCCTAGGGTTTCGAGTGGGTGTAGCTTCATAATGTGTTGATCTCTGGCAGTTGCGTAAGTTTACTTGAAGGCTTCACCATATCAAACTAAGGGTTATTCCGAACCATGTAAAGCCGGATCAATTCACAAGTTAGCAATAAAAGCAACAGTAAAAATCATCTCAGTTTCTAAATGCAAATTTGTTTCACATGTCTTTGGACAGTGTCAACAGTTTTCTAGACTTGAACGAACGGCTAGTACTTATTGATCTCTGCCAGGTCCATGGAGGATTACCTGAGCCAGCAGAAGATGACTTGGGACACGGGTCGACGATACAAGAACTGCTGATGGGGACATTTCCCTTGAAGTTGTTTGGCCTGAAGCCTTTATGTTGCCTGAATTGACCCTCCAAGGCTCAGTGGCTGTTCACTTGCTGCTTGCCATAAACACTTAGCCAAGATGGGTGATAAAAAGCAGCAGCTGCCAACACACATGGTGGCTGAGAGTAAATGAAATCTCTGGCTCCTTCAGGCTGCACCAGTGGAGTCGTTAGGTTTCCCCCCTGCTGGCAATTATGATTTGTTCCATGCTGAAGTCTATCTGGGAAACAGGCATTGCTGGATTGCTAACAATATTCCACAGAGTAAACATGGAGGATGAAGTTGGTTTCTGCTTTGCATATCGGGCTGGGTTTGGGAGTATGTCAGTTTCTTATTTTCTAGAACAGATAAATTACATGCCAGCCAACAATGAAATGCAACTATTGTGAATGCTTCATGGAATGGATAATTCAAGGATGTAGTCCTTGAAAGCTGCACATTGTGCTCAGCTAGGACTGAGTCAATCAATCAGTTAATGTGTTTTTATAGTGCTCGCTTGCCTTTCCCAAATTAATAGAGAAATGAACACAAATGACATTTTATGTTTTAAAAACTATTTCATTTGAAGATTTTTCAGTTATAGAAGAGTGATATATTAGCCATTCACTTCAAAAATAAGCCTCCTTTTCCATTTACATATTTCTTTTTAAAGTTACCAGTGATACTAATACATTGAAAATATAGCACATAACATATTAAAATTGTGCATCTCCTTCCCCCCTTCTCTCACACACACATATATCCCAGTGTAAACATCACAGTATAAATATAAAAGCCTTCTAGATCTTTTACCAAAAATGGACCAATTTCTCCCCCAAATCATATTTGAAACCAGGGTGCAAAGCAAGTGTAATTTGTACATATATTTTCATCATTATAAGCAAATCTCATTGTTGGCCACCCCTTAATACATGGAATCTGAGGGCATTTTCATAATGAAATCAATGGAACTTAAGCGCCCGTTAAGAAAAAGCCTGCTAATCCACATTTTGCACTTGGAATATTCACTTTTTCTAAGTAACCCAACAAGACAGTAAGTGGGTTCAAGGGGATTGTATACAATTCTAGAGAATTAATACAGCTAAGTTTCCTTGGCCAGTATTGGACTACCTTGTAGCATGGCCACTAAATATGTAAAGATGATTTTCTGTTGCCAAACCTCTTCCAACATTTAGAGCATCATCAAATGAGTGTTTTAGTGCACGCTTGTTACTGCCCACTCACGGTTTTTCACAGCTTTTTTTGACGATGCCGTGCGCCTCCTGAGCATCTCCCACTCCTTCTGGTCTTCCTGCCACAAATAAGACCCCGGTAAATCCGATTTTGGGGGGGGAAGCGAAATGTGCCACCATTTCCTGCTGTGTGCAGGAAAAGCAGTGCAATAAAAATACCCACTGAATGGGCCATGTGGTCATTGTTTACTTCCTCTTTCTTCCCCTGTGTGAAGAAAGAGGAAGTATCACGTGACAGAAGTGGGGAGAGGGAAGCAATGGTAGGGAAACACGATTCCACTCCCAGTCTGATGATGCTCTTAAGGTACAATCCTATGCATGTTTAGACAGAAAAAAATTCTACAACTTCCAGCATTCCCCAGCCAGCTATGTTGGCTGAAGAATGCTGGGAGTTGTGTGACTTTTTTCTGTCTAATAATGCATAGGATTGCACTCCTATTAGGGTATTTATTTTCCATAAGGCAGGGGTGGGTAGATCTCCAGGTGTTTTGGATCTGAACTCCCAGAAGCCCCTGTCAGCATGAACAATGGGCAGGAATTCTGGGAGTTGAAGTCTAAAACACCTGGAGATCTACCCTCTGCCTATCTATACTATAAGGCTTTTTTTTTTTTTACTGGGGTATGATACGATCTTGTTATTTACTTGAAAAGTGTTAGAGGATGGTGAAGGAAGGAGGCATTCTAAATCTGTGTCCATATCTCATGGTTCCCTGCTCCCTCCAGTCCCCCCATGCCATCTCATTTCAGAGTATGCTTGTTTTGTACGAACCCAGAAGTTTGTTCAAAACTAAGACAGTTGCTTTGAAATATGTATGCCTGCTATCCATTAAAACTTTCAAAACTTGTAAGGCTCCTGCAGACCTGGGCAATAATTCCCCTTTTCTCTGATAAGCTATAATAGCCATAAATAATGGTACCAGGCAGTAGCATTCAACTTAAATGTAATTTGGATGACTCTTTTGGAAAGCAGCACTTTCCCCTTTAGCACACGACAAAATTTGTGAGCTTTACATTTCCATTTGGGAAAGGAAGAAACCTGGTTAAAATGACCTGTCCTCAAAAGGTTGAAATAGGGAAATACCTGGAGCAATTTTTTTCTCCATTAATCCCCTACAAGCAGTGTCAAACTCAAATATGGGGTTTCCAACACTGTTTATGGTCTAAATTTGTCTTTCATCCATATTATCTCCTCCTACGGTGTACGATTTTTCAAAGTCCAATAATTTCTTCTGGCTTGACGACTCAGCCATAACAAATATAAAGCAGGATTGTGTTGCTTCGTAATAAATTTGGAGATCAGGTGCTTTTAAACCTCTGTTATTAACTGGCCTACAAAATATAACAGATGTCACCCTTTAAAAATAAAATCACTTGTTGTTGTTGTTTCCCATGTATTTATCAAATAGCTCTTGCCATTCACTAATCATTTTCTTGGAAATTTATTCCTGGAATTGTTTGTAAGTAAAATAATATTTTAAGAACAACAATCCTTTGCAATTTGTCTTAAGCCATGACAAATCCATTTTTTCCATTCTTTTCAATGCTTTTAAATATAGTGCTAAAGATGTTCCTTGCTCAGTCAGCACTACTTATCCTAGGGCTGGCCCTGCTTGGATCTAGGGTGTTCATTCTGCATACTGAAGGGCTCCTCTTTTCCGTGGAACACTTCTGATCCAGTGTAACTGGGCTGGTGTAACTGGGAATGAGACAGTCGTCATTGATTTCCCCCTCCCTGTGGAATCCCCAATCCCTCTCCCAATTCCTCAGGAGGGTTGGTGAGCTCTTTTGAACAGTGGGAGAAGTGGTGCTGAAGCTGCAGAGGGAGGGGGGAATTGGCAAAGATCACCCTTCCACCCCCTTTCTGCAGTCAACAGCATTCTGGGTGGAGCTCTGTTCAGGGAATGTTCCTGCAGGCGGAAAAGAAGCTGGATCCAATCCAAGGAAAAGAAGCTAGATCCAATCTGTAAATGAGGATCAATGAAATTAAAAACTGTAAGGCATTTTGTACACTGAAAGGTGCTAAGGCAGAGTTAGAATAAGGAGATTACCCAAATGGGTCCAGGCTGAGCAATATGGCACATGGGAAACATCTTTTATACCAAATGAGATCATCAGTTTCTCCTAACCCTGTGCCGCCCACCGTGACTGGCAATGCCTCTCCCATCCTCTTATATGGAGTGGTCTTCATGGTCCTGCTACCTGGTAGATTCAACCTGGAACCTTCTGCATTCAAAGCATGAGCTCTTCCAATGAGCTGCTGTCTTCCGCATGTCACAGCATTTATTTTAATGCAGTGTCTCCCTGGAGGACATGCAAGTAAGATACAGGGTGGGGTACAAAGATAAGAAGGGACTAGAGGACAACTGCCACTAATACCTGTAGGTGATTTTAATTCGTTTGACCGTCACCACCTCCCCTATGTCTGCCTTTTTCTGTTGACATTTCTTTCCTGTATCAGGAGACTGTTTGTTTTTATGCTCAGTTCTTTGGGCAGCTTGCAAAACAAACACAACAGTTAAAATGCAATGTAAAACAATTAAAAACTAAAAACAAAAGAAAATCACATTTTTTGTTTTTTTAAAAAAACAAAAGTCGCTTAGAAAGCTTGAGTCAATGAAAAAGTCTTCCCCTGGCACCAAAAAGTCCAGAAATATGGCTGTTGCATAACTAGGGTGCCGTTACTGAAAAGGCCCTCACCATAGTGGTTACCCACCTCACTTTGTTTGTTGAGGGGCACTTGGAGAAGGCCCCTGAAGAAGTTCTTAAACAGGATTGGGCAACTTGTGGTCTGCTAGATGTTTTGGCTTACAACTCCCATGATCCCTCACCCTTGACTGCACTGACCATGGCTGATGGGAGTTGTTGGCCAAAATAACGGGAGGGCCACAAGTTGCCCACTCCATTCTAAAAGTTTACTTATGTACATATCGGAGAAGGTGCTTGAAAAATTAAAACCAACACTGGGCCCAGCAAAAGGCTCAGAAGCAATGCAGGTGATGAAGATTGGGCAATAATGTAGCCAAACTGAATTAGGCTATAATCTGAATGTGGTGAATTCTGAATGTGGTGTATTAAGCTATGTGCATTTGCTTGGGACTATAATGGTGCGGAGTTTATGTATTAGCTGGATCAGGACGATTTATCTGCTAGGTCTGTATACTGTTTTATAGTCTGATTGGAAACCTACATTGTCAAGTGTCCCTTTTGTATTTTACTGGTTCTGCCGGGCAGCCTCTTCAGGTGACCTTGCACTTTATTTTTCTGGTGAAAATGGATGCCTCGCCATATCTAAAGGAAAGGTTGTTTATGAATAATATATGTCATCATCAAGGACAACTTGTTTCAAAAGATCTGGACGCGGAGAATAAGAAAGGTACATTTGCAAGAGAGAACTGCAGAGAGCATGGGAAAGAAACTTATTTTCTCGTTCCACTCTGTCTTCCTTGGCAACCGTCGTGTTTTGTATATTTTAGTGTGGTCGTACAAACCACTGAATAAATAAAGTCTCCTTAACCATATTTTCACAGGCTACCTGGAAGACTCAATTGAATCATGGGCAGAACCGTCCAAATATACTCATTTAGCCAGAGATGGAAGGTGGCCACTGATTAAACTGCCAAAAAAGAGGGTGTGCATTGCTCCAAAAGATGACATTGATTTGCATAATATATGCATATGCTAATTTATATGCATAAATGTGCATTTAGGTATAATGATTATAATTTAAATAGAAATTCCATCTCTTTCACCATAGTGGGGAAGACTGTGACCAGGTGGGTGACTTGTGAGCCTGCTCAGTCCTCTATCCAGGGCACTAACTGCATATGGGCAACTTCAGGGCCCTTGCTCTCCATTCTTAGAGTTCTTTACCTTTAAACAAGACTTGGACAGGATAGTTCTTCCAATAGAGGAAACTTTCAAATAAAGACAGTCTGATGATAGCCCTTCAAATAGAGGACTGTCCTCTGTAAAGTAGGACACCTGGACACGCTCCATGGGAATTAGTCTTCTTACTCCCATTCAGTCTTTTGGAAACAATGACTCTAGAACCTGAATAAGGGTTGGGGTACAATCCTATGCTGGCTGGGAATTCTGGGAGCTATAGGAATTCTTCTGTCTAAATGTGTATTGAAAAAAAGAGGAGGGCAAGAGGAGACAGGATAGAAGCATGGAGAATGTGGACAGGGAGACATTTCTCTCCCTCTCTCATAATACTAGAATCCGGGCTCATCCCATGAAGCTGATAGGTGGGAGATTGAAGACAAATAAAAGGAAGGACGTCTTCACACAGCGCATAATCTATGGAAGTCACTTCCACAAGATGTATGATGGCCATAATTTTAGAGGTCTTTAAAAGGGGATTGGACAAATTCATGGAGAAGGCTAACAATGGCTACTAGTCCTTATGGCTTTATGTTATCTCCAGTATCAGAGGCAGTAAGCCTATATGCAACAGTTGCTAGGGAACATGGGCAGGAGGGTGCTGTTCCATCCATGTCCTGTTTGTGGATCCCTGGTCGACAGCTAGTTGGCCACTGTGTGAATGGAGTGCTGGACTAGATAGACCCTTGGTCTGATCCAGCATGGATCTTCTTGTGTTCTTATATTATGTTTAAGGATTGCACCCTTAATCTCTTTGGACCCTAAAATCAGCAGCTTGTTTACCAGTCAATGTGTTGACAAGATTGGGCTTGATGAACCACAGCTCGATGACATGGACAACCACCTCTGTATTGGATCCTTGCCCCTCTTGGCTTATAAAAGCTAGCAGGGATGGAACAGCCGGCTGGGCCAGGTAAGGGATTAATGCAACTCTATGAGAGGGAGTGGTCCCAGACTGTCTGAAAGAGGCAGTAGTGAGACCACTCCTGAAGAAAGCTTACCTGGAATCAGAAAATCTTAAAAACTATAGGCCGGTGGCAAATGTTCCATTCCTGGGCAAGGTCCTTGAGTGAGTGGTTGCTGGCCAGCTCCAGACACTCTTGGATGAGATTGATTATCTGGATCCATTTCAGTCGGGTTTCAGGCCTGGTTTTGGTACAGAAACAGCCTTGGTCACCCTGTATGATGACCTATGTTGGGAGAAGGACAGGGGGAGTGTGACTCTGTTGATTCTCCTTGATCTCTCAGCGGCTTTCGATACCATTGACCATGGTATCCTTCTGGCACAACTGGCTGAGTTGGGAGTGGGAGGTACTGCATTGCAGTGGTTCCACTCCTACTTGACAGGTCGGCTCCAGAAGGTGGTGCTTGGGGGACATTGCTCGGCCCCGTGAATTCTCCAGTATGGGGTTCCGCAGGGGTCAGTCTTGTCCCTCATGCTGTTCAACATCTACATGAAACCGTTGGGTGCGGTCATCTGGAGTTTTGGAGTGCGTTGTCATCAATACGCTGATGACACACAACTCTACTTCTCCTTTTCATCTTCATCAGGTGAGGCTGTGGATGTGCTGAACCGGTGCTGGGCTGCGACAATGGACTGGATGAGAGCTAATAAACTGAAGCTCAATCCAGACAAGACTGAGATGCTGTTAGTGGGGGGTTCCTCTGACCGGATGGAGGGTGTTCAACCTGTTCTGGATGGGGTTGCACTCCTCCTTAAGGAGCAGGTTCATAGCTTGGGGGTTCTCCTAGAACCATCTCTGTCACTTGAGGCTCAGGTGGCCTCAGTGGCACGGAGTGCCTTCTATCAACTTCTATCAATCAGCTATGCCCCTATCTGGACAGGGATAACCTGGCTTCAGTTGTCTATGCTCTGGTAACCTCCAAGTTAGATTACTGCAATGCGCTCTACGTGGGGCTGCCTTTGAAGATGGTTTGGAGGCTGCAGCTTGTGCAACATGCAGCAGCCAGATTGGTAGCAGGGACCACAAGATTCGAACATATAAGGCCGATTCTGGCCCGCTTGCATTGGCTGCCTATATGTTTGCGAGCTTGATTCAAGGTGCTGGTTTTAATCTATAAAGCCTTACATGGTTTGGGACCACAATACCTGATGGAACGCCTTTCCCGACATGAACCTACCCGTACACTGCGCTCAACATCAAAGGTCCTCCTCCGGGTGCCTACTGCAAGGGAAGTTCGGAGGACAGCCGTCTCTGTGGTGGCCCCCCAATTTTGGAATGATCTCCCCGATGAGGCCCGCCTGGCACCAACATTGTTATCTTTTCGGCACCAGGTCAAAACTTTTCTTTTTTCCCAGGCATTTTAACAGCTTAAGTTGAGGTTTTAACTGACTTTGTGGCCAGGCTTAAAAGTTTAAAATGTTTTAAATATCAGCTGTTTTATGTTTTATGGTTTAAAATTTTGTATATTGTCTTTTTAATGTTCAATCTTTTAATTTTTGTAAACCGCCCAGAGAGCTTCGGCTATGGGGTGGTATATAAATGTAATAACTAATAATAATTATTCCTGGTCTGACTCAGTATATGACAGCTCCCTATTTCTTTAAACAGCATGGAGCTAAGGACTGTTCCCTGTCATTTTAGGGGGATGGGATTGATATATATAAAAAAAGAATCAGTGGAAGCTATTTTGTTATTTCTGTCCCATATTCTCCACCTATCTTCAGCTGCTTCTAGCTTTTACCACAACAGGTAGTTAATTGGGTGATAGGACAGTGTAGCTCCCTAGAGCCCAGTAGCAGGTCAACCAATAGCTCTCTTTTATGTTTTGTTTCCCTTTTTCTATGGCTTAATCTGACATTTCCCCCCTCTGGATTGACTGAAACAAAAAAGCCCTTGCCAGATGGCTTGCGATATTTCAAAAGAGTTGTCACAGTACCTGACAAATGAGTCTGCAACTTGCACAAGGCCATTTTAAAAAAAAGACGGGAAAGAAAAGGTGCACAGAGATTCAGTCTTTACATGGGGGAAAATCCTTCATGTGAAAGCAATGGGGTTTATGTGCCAAAGCATTTCCCCATTAATTGACAGTGTTGTAAATGTGAAAGTCCTGTGAACATCACACTTGAATAGTAAACAACAGAAAGCTGCCAGGTTAGGATAACTGCCGTCTCTCCCAAAGCTAGACAGAATGATGACGAGGAGGAGAAATAGCTCTCTGTATATGGATCTTCCCTACTCTGGTGTACAATGGAAGACTTAAACCCAGCATAGGAATGAGGAAAAAACACACTTAATTCATTATTATTATTATTATTATTATTATTATTACTATTATTATTATTTTATCTGTTTCTCGCTCGTGGCGTTTTTTCTAGACAGACATGACGGGCTTAGCCAAGTCATGCTGTCTTTTATTAATTCAGGAATTTCCTGATGGTTGAGCATGTTTTAATTATGACTACTTTCTGGATATTGGTGTGGATGTATTCTGGTAGGCCCAGTTTCTGGAGGTGTTCTGTATATTTTTTTGATGTGATGCCAGTGGCTAATGTGACAAATGGAATAATTGTGATGTTTTCCTGTTGCTATAGTTCTTTGACTTCCATAGCCAGTGCCGTATATTTGTCTCTCTTTTCTTCTTCCTTTTCAACAACATTTTTGTCATCCGGTATTGCTATGTCGATGAGGTATGTGTGTTTTTCTTTTTTTGTCTATGAATGTTATATCTAGTCAGTTGCAAGGTATTGTCTTGTCTGTATGAATTGTTCTATCCCCATATATTTTATGATCTGCATTTTCCAAGATTGTTTCGGGTGAATATGTATAGTCTGGTGTAGGTTGTTTGATAAGGTTAAATTTGATGGCCAGTTGTTGGTGAATTATTTTTGCAGCTGTATTGTGTCTGTCCATATAGTCCATTCCTGCCAGAATTTTACATCCTCCTGTGATATGGTCTATTGTTTCTTGGAATTGATGGCATTTCCTGCATAGATCTGTTGTTATACTGTTATCTTTTATGATGTATTTTTGGTAGTTCTTGGTGGCTATAACTTGATCCTGTATAGCTATTAGGAATCCTTCAGTTTCTGGAAATAGCTCACCCTTCCTGAACCATTCGTATGATTGTTCTTCATTTATTTGTGGATTCTGTGTTATGTTGTAGTGCTTCCCATTGAGTGCTTTTTGTACCCATTTTTCTTTTTTCTCTGTGAGTGTAGGTGATTGTGTTTGATCTTTGTTTTGTAGCGTTAGGTTGAGTGGGGTGTAGTTTTTATCTGCTTTTACTATGGCTTTATGAATGGGGATGATGATGATGATGAGTTATTACATTTACATACTGCCCCATAGCTGAAGCTCTCTGGGCTGTTTACAAAAATTAAAAGACTGAACATTAAAAATCAATATACAGAATTTAAAACCATAAAAACATAAAAATCAGTTAACATTTAAAACAATTTTAAACTCTCAGCCAGGCCAAAAAGTCAGTTAAGAACTCAGCATGAGCTGTTAAATGCCTGGGAGAAAAGAAAAGTCTTGACCTGGTGCAGAAAACATAACAATGTTGGCTCCAGACAGGCTTTGTTAGGGAGATCATTCCATAATTGGGGGGCCACCACAGAAAAGGCTCTCTCCCTTGTTGCCATCCTCTGAGCTTCCCTTGGAGTAGACACCCGGAGGAGGATCTTGGATGTTGAACGTAGTGTATGGGTAGTTTCATGTTGGGAGAGGCGTTCTGTCAGATTGCTCTTTTGAATCAATGCATGAATTGAAAAAGAGTTATTCTTCAAAATTCGCAGACCTCTGATTTTACAGTGGAGTTCCCAGTCAGAAAATTCATACAGAAATGTGTATAGTAGGGAAAAGGGCACCAAAAATGCATATGTATTAGTGAAAATAATGTTTGAGGTACATTACATTAAGAAAATTACTTACTTGCTTACACACACACACACACACACATGTCTTTGTGTGTGTTTGCTTAAAAATTGTGTACAAAAATGTATATATTAGGAAAAAGGTGTACTAAAATGCATACAAATTTTTACGCCAACATTTTTTTTAAATCACTGCTGCATCACCCCATCGCTTCCACCATCCCAACATTTCCCCATTGCCGCCATGACCAGGAAATGTGGCATCCTCCTGAGAGCCAGGCCGCAATTTCAAGATATCATGGGGTCTCTGTTTTAGTACATCTATGGCCACAAACTACCGTGGCCACAAAGACCAAGAACCACCCCTGGGTTTCAGAACATAACATAAGAAGGAACATGCTGGATCAAACCACGGATCTGGATCACGTTCAGCATTCTGTTCACACAGCGGCCAACCAGCTACCTGTGGAAAGTGCGCAAGAAGTACATGAATGCAGTAGTTCTTGCTTGTGTACACAGGCGGGGTATGCCTATGTACTGGTGTACATACATAGGCATACCGTCTCTAACACTGGAGGTAGCATATAGCCATCAGGACTAGTAGTTTCTGATAGCTACTTTTCTTCCAGGAATTTGTCTAATCCCCACTTAAGGCCATCCAAATTGGCGGCCATCACTACATCTTGTGATGGCAAATTTCATAGTTTAATTACACACTGTATTTGGCCCTAAAGGAAGGGCTGCAGGCTGGGATTAAGAAAACTGAAATTTCCCTGCCTGCTCCCCATAATGATTTGTTATCAAGCTATATAACCATGATGATGTGGGAGGGCCTGGCCACAGTGATCCACACAGTGGTAACCTCAAGACTGAGCTATTGCAATGTGCTTTGCATGGGGCTGCCTGTGAGGATGGCCTGGAAGCTGCAGCTAGTGCAAAATTCCACGGCTGGGCTGCCGAGCGGGACATCCTACCCAGAACATAGAGCACCAGTTTTGAATGAGTTCTGTTTGGCTGCCAATAAGCTACCAAGCTGAATTCAAGGTGTTTGGGTTGACATATGAAGCCCTACATGGGACTTGTAGTGTCTCCTCCCTTCTGTACCTTAAATTGGTTGGTGCTGTTTATTCCTTTGATGGTTGAGCAGGTGGTTGCAGGACAACTCCAGGCACTCTGGAATGAAATGGATTATCTAGATTAGGGCTGTGCACGAACCCCCCAATCTGATCTGGGAGGTTCGGATCGGGCCCAATCCGACCCGATCCGCCTTGGATCTGGATCTGGATCCACTCCAGGTCCATGCAGAGCCTTCCCTCCTGTTCTCCCCACTCCCTTCCTGCTTACCTGCTGCCTCCTCTGCCATCGTCCTGCCATCGTCTTCCGTCCTTGCTGTGGGCCGCCACATTTCCTGGTCGTGGCGGGTGATGACATCACCCACTGCGACCGGCAACAGCGGCGCTCTAACCAATTAGAGCACCACATTTGCCGGTCATGGTGGGTGATATCATCACCCGGCGTGACCAGAAAATGCAGCCAGCCAACATCGAGGAGTCAGGATGATGTGGGATGACGTGGAGGAGGCTGCAGGTAAGCAGGGCGATTGGGGGAGGGAGAAAACAGGGAGAGCAGGAGGGAGGGCTCTACACAGACCCAGAGCGGCTCCAGATCGCGGATCCAATCCAGCCCAATCCAGGCCCGATCCAATCCGGTTCGGATCGGGCCGGATCAGCCCGATCCGCTCCTAATTCGGGATCGGGATCCAGTCACAGCCCAAATCTAGATCCTAATCTAAGAATGGAAGCTGCCTTGGTCATCCTGTGTAATGACCTATGCCAGGAGAGAGACAGGGGGAGTGCAACTCTTTTGATTCTCTTGGACCTCTCAGCGGCTTTCGATAACATCGACCATGGTATCCTTCTGGATAGGTTGTCTGGGTTGGGAGTTGGAGGCACTGCATTACAGTAGTTCCATTTCTACTTGGAAGGCTGATTCCAGAAGGTGGTGCTGGGAGATTATTGCTCTGTGCCATGGCACGTTGGCCATAGGGTTCCACAGGGCTCTATTTTATCCCCTATGATGTTCAACATCTACATGAAACCACTGGGAGAGGTTATTTGGAGATGTGGGCTGAGGTGCCATCAATATGTGAATGACACACAGCTCTACCTCTCCTTTTCATCAAACCCAGGTGGGGCAGTGGCTGTTCTGAATCAGTGCCTGGGCACAGTAATGGACTGGATGAGGGCCAGCAAACTCAGACTCCATCCAGACAAGATGGAGGTACTGTTAGCGGGTGGGTCATCTGTCTGGCTAGGTGATGTTCAACCTGTTCTGGAGGGGGTGCACTCCCCCATGGGTTTGTAGTTTGGGGGTGATCTTGAATCCAGAACTGTCACTTGAGGCGCAGGTGGACTCAGTGGCAAAGAGCACCTTTTATCAGCTTAGGTTGATATACCAACTGTGCCTTTATCTGGACAGAGATAGCCTAGCTACAGTTTATACATGTTCTGATAACCTCTCATCCTGATTACTGCAATGCGTTATATGTGGGGCTGCCTTTGAAAACTGTCCAGAAACTTCAGCTGGTACAAAGCAGGTCATCACATTTGTTAACAGGGCCTGGCCAATGAGACCACACCACGCCAGTCCTTTTCCAGCTTCACTGGCTGCCGGTCCAGATCCGGGCCTGATTCAAAGTGCTGGTATAAACATTCAAAGCTCTAAATGGCTTGGGGCTAGGTTATCTGAAAGAATGCCTCCTTCCATATGTATCTCCATCTTCAGGAGTCCTTCTTCATGAGCCCCTGCCAAAGGAAGTGAGGCAAGTGGCTACCAGGAGGAGGGCTTTCTCTGCTGTGGCACCCTGATTGTGGAATGAACTCCCTAGAGAGGTTTGCCTGGCATCTATGTTATACTCTTTTCAACACCAGGTGAAGACCTTTTATATTTTCCCAGTATTTAACAGTGTATCATCTTAGTCTTTTAACTTTGCTGTTTTAAATCTGTATTTTAAATCTGTAGAAATCTCTGCATTGCTACTCGATTTTATCCTGGTTGTCCTTTTATATTGTACTTTTATATTACGTTTTAATACTGTTGCTTGTTTTATGCGTTGAGTTGTCTTCATGGTTTCAATTTTTGTCGACTGCCCAGAGAGCTTCGGCTAGTGGGCAGTATAGAAATACAATAAATAAATAAAGAAAGAAATAAATAATCTGTATCACTATTCTGCCCTATTTGATGGGGGGAGTTGGGTCAATTTTATTGTGTTTTGTTGATTGTACTCAACTCTGGGATTGTTTTATAATGAAAAGCAGGTAATAATTTTAATCAATAAATAAAAAATAAATGAGAAAGTTCCTCTAGCAAACATTGACCCATTATGTTGGTCTAGTTATTAAACTGCCAATGCTGTATTGGTGTTAGAAGTTCCCAGAAATAATCACTTGTGCATAGCTAGTACTTGACAGTTACACCATCCCCTATTTTAATCAACTTTCTTGCAGAATCTAGAGTTGCATCAGACTCTTTATTTCATGCTTATCAATGACTTGGGGGAACTTTTACTACTTCTCCAAATTGTGGAAAAAATGGCAATAAACAGTGATATACATTGTCTTTGGGGTCAGGAAAAAGCCACTATTAATTTCTGGAGAGGTGGAACGAATAAATAGGTGCCAAGTTCTGCAATGTTGAATTGCTCTTTGTCATGGTTGAAAGGAGAGTGCATTATAATAGCGCAGCATCTGTGACTTCAGATAAAATTCCCATTATAAGCTCTTTGTTGGTTGTTCGACATTTCTGCATTTGCAGGCTAAAGCACTGTTGTAAAATCATTGTCATCACCACCATCACCATCATCATCTAGGAATAATGCTTTTCCTTTCCTTCTAGTTGCTGACACAACCCTTATTTTTGTTTTTGTATCAGGTATATATTAAAATGCACAGTGCTGTGGAAGCAGATTTTAATTTGGGCTATGTATAATAAAAAAGCTGATGTACTTCATATTGGGCAGAGAACATCTGGAAATAAATTTCTTCAAGCTTGTGTCTTGCAGTAGCTCTAAGGTGTGTGCTTAACATATCCAAAGTTGTTTGATTTTATAGTGGTATTGATAGACAGAAACATTGTTCTAATGCATTTGTCCCCATGTCATGGTGTGCTATTAGTCGAAGCTGAAATTCAGCCATCCTGAGATCCCAGTCCAGCCAGTTTTTATTAATTACTCAATGCAATGCAAAAATATTTCTTAATTGTGGCCATGGGCCATTGCAAACAATACAAAAGTATTAAAAATTCTGAAAGATAAACATAAAACGTGAGTAACTGAGCATTGCAATTCTAATTTAATATTTAAAAAATACCTCATTAAAAACATCCAGGAATGTATTTTTTTTTACTGAATTTGCTCAGATTAGAGACTCACCTTTGCAATCCATTGACACATTCTTCATATTTACGTGAATTTTCCTAGATGTAGTTGCAAATAATGCAACTTGATCGGACATACCTGCATACTTCTCTAAAAGTAAATACGCCACTATATTTATCCATCACACACTGTTGTATTCATGTAATAATTAGGGGTGTGCATCGGATCGGATCCGATCCATGATCCGAATCCGATCTGCCCCAAAATCAGGAAAATCCGATCCGATCCGACCAACCTCCGATCCAATCCGATCCGATGAGCTCCGATCCGGATCGGACGCCATTTTGAATGCTTTTTCCCATAGCCAAGTATTGTTTTACAAAAACGCCTATAACTTTTTCATTTTTAAAGATAGAAGGATGAAACGTGGGCACGTTGTAGACTGGTTAGGGGTAGTTATCTGTGAGAAATTTCAGAAAGATTGGTGCATGCATTTTGTGGCAATTAATTTTTTAATAAATACCCAGGAATGCCTATAACTTTGTCATTTTTAAAGTTACACACATGAAACTTTGCCACATTGTAGGTGGTACCTTGGGACCTATGTGTGTGAAATTTCAGAAACATAGGTGCTTGCCTTGTGTGGCAATTAATTTTAGAAAAATGGGTAGCAGTGGGGTAAATACAGTTACGCCTCCCATTTTTTTATTTTTAAAGATACAAACAGGAAACTTGGGCACATTACAGGTAACACTTGGCTTGATATGTGTGTGAAATTTCAGAAAGCTAGGTGCTTGCCTTGTGTGGCAATTAATTTTTGAAACAATGTGGAAAGAAACACCTATAACTTTGTCATTTTTAAAGTTACGTACATGAAACTTTGCCACATTGTAGGTGGTACCTTGGGACCTATGTGTGTGAAATTTCAGAAACATAGATGCTTGCCTTGTGTGGCAATTAATTGTTTAATAAATACCCAGGAATGCCTATAATTTTGTCATTTGTAAAGTTACACACATGAAACTTTGCCACATTGTAGGTGGTACCTTGGGACCTATGTGTGTGAAATTTCAGAAACGTAGGTGTTTGCCTTGTGTGGCAATTAATTTTAGAAAAATGGGTAGTAGTGGGGTAAATACAGTTACGCCTCCCACTTTTTTATTTTTAAAGATACAAAATGGCTATCCGATCCGATCCGGGGGGTCAGTGCACATCCCTAGTAATAATGTCTGGCAAAGCTTTATTGGATGGAGGAGGGAGTTATGAACAGGGCTTTTACATCTCCCCCCACACCGCCCCCCGACAATGGTGCGTCCTCTGTTGCTAGCTATGGCAACTTTTGTGAGATACTTTATGGATAAAATTATTTTCATCTATTCCTCCTTAGACCCTACTATTGGTGCAGCTCTGGATGAGGTATCCAAAACGCCTGCTTCCCAGTTTTGTTTGAAAAATTGCAACGGTTACTGAGTCACTTGTTCTTTCAACGCTTTTGCCCATCATGGCTTGAGAAAGCTGCTCAAGATAGGTTATGTGTGCTCCTTCCCCCCCTTATTTGACAGCTGTGTTGAATCATCCATTAGAAGAGGGGCTGCTTTCATTTAAGGAGACAGTGATTCAGCCATTCCTAAAATAAACCTTGTTTGGAACTGGATGATCTGAATATATGTACATTGGTTTCAAGCTTGTCATTTGGAGGCAAAATGCTTGGATGAGTGATGGTGGGACAGCTCTTGGGATTTTTGGATAAGGTAGAACTTTTGGATCAAAAGAAGGCTTTGGGACTGATGCCTTCTTTGATTGCTTTGGTCAATGATTTGTGTCTAGAGATGGAGAGAAGGTGATGAATTCTGCTATTTTTTCTGGTACCTCTCAATGCTATTTGATACTATCAACCAGCCTTCTCCAATGTAGTGGTTCCCAAAAGTTTTGGACTACAACTACCATCAGGCCCAGTCACCATGGCCAATGGTCAGAAATTATGGGAGCCCAAATTATACAGGGGGTGGTAGGCTGGAGAATAAACTATGAAAGGGATGCCTGAAAGGGATGGAATTTGGAGCACTGTTTGGCAGTGGTTCTGTACTTACTTGAGCAATTGGCACTAGAGAAGAGCTTTGAGTGATTGATGCTCTATGTCCCAGTCTTTGTCCTGTGGTGTAGCACAAATTTTCCTGCACTCTTCGACATCTATATGCAACTTCTGGGAGAAATCTTTGGCACCTTGGATTGTGGTGTCATCAATATGCTGATGATACACAGCTCTCTCTTTCATTTTCCTCACACCGAAAAGCTGCAATTCAGTCCCTGAACATGAAGGAATGCTTGAGAATGGTAATGGACGGAGCATCCTGTGAGCACAAGAATTTTGTGTAAACATCTTGCATCCATGTATATGAGATCACAGTTTAGATCAATTGTCTGATACAAGCTTTTAATGTTTGGTTTCATAAAAAACCAGATATGACTATGTAATTCAGACTTATTCTTATACATGGTTCTGATGCGGTATGGTTTTATATCACTTCAGGCTGTCCACTTATGTGACAATTATGAAACAGTCCTCTATAGACAGAAGGCTTGATCAATAGTAGTAGTAGTATCAGCAGCAGTAGTAAAAGTCATCATCACTTCAGGCAAATGGGCCAAGCGTGACACCTCAATGTGCCTGATCCCAAGAATTCAAAATGCAGGTTGGATATTAAAAAATTCAGTCATTTCATCCAACCTTGAACAGCCCAAGCTGTGAGACCCCTGGGCTGATTGGATGATGTGTGAATTCTGTTTATACATGTGCAAATGATATTTAATACGGACTTGCATGGCCGAAAAATATCGTATCGTATCGTTATCAGGATTTCCAATATTAGAATTTTTCAGATCTGATATTATCGGAAATCCGATTGTTATCGTATGACACCATTTTTTTGCCATACGCTTGTCTTGAAGAACTTAATAAATGGGTGTAACTTTTTTATTTTAAAAGATAGAAACAGGAAACATTTTGGACTTTGCAAATGGGATGTTGCTAGTCCTGGCTCCCCAAGTTACATGTCTCTATCTTTTAAAATAAAAAAGTTATAGGGGGTCCCCCAAAAGCCCCACCCCCCACTGTAACATTGGTATTTTAAAAGTTTGAAACTTGAAATTTGGTCACAGTGCAGACTGGTTGTTGGTAGTCATGTGTGCAAAATATCAGAACAATCCATGCAACCCTGTATTTTATATGAATTTTTGAAAGACAGTGCAACTTTTGACAGCTCTGAATGACAGCTAAAGCCACGTGCATTCAGAGCTGTCAAAAGTTGTACGATCTTTGAAAAATTCACATAAAATATAGGAGTGGAGGGATACAATAATTTGGGAGGGGTTTTGTATCATATCGTTATCATTAATCGGATATCCAATATAGCCATTATCATATCGTTATCGGTCATTGGAACGATACGATACACATCACTAATATTTAATAGGGACGGATGGACCATTCAGTTCTCTTCCCCATTTCCATGGGAAGAAGCAGATCTGACCACCTGCCCCCCAACTTTGTGAAGTCTATGCATTACCATAGTGCCCCATTTCTTTTGTGGCTTCTCTCCCTCCCTCAGCATCTCATGTTGACTTCATAGAATCATAGAATGGTATTGCTGGAAGGAGCCTATAAGGCCATTGAGTCCAACTCCTTGCTCAATGCAGGAATCCACCTTAAAGCATACCCAACAGATAGTTGTCCAGCTGCCTCTTGAATGCCTCTAGTGTAGGAGAGCCCACAACCTCCCTAGGTAATTGGTTCCATTGTCATCCTGCTCTAACAGTCAGGAAGTTTTTTCTGATGTCTAGCCGGAATCTGGCTTCCTGTAACTTGAGCCCATTAACCTGCATTACACTCTGGGATGACTGAGAAGAGATCCTGGCCCTCCTCTGTATGACAACCGTTCAAGTATTTGAAGAGTTCTATCATGTCTCCCCTCAATCTTCTCTTCTCCAGGATAACAAGTCCAGTTCTTTCCTTCTCTCCCCATAGGGCTTTGTTTCCTTCATCTAAGGTTGCTCGCACAGCATGTTGACCTCTGACAAGGCAGGCTTTTGCACAAATATGCTTCTACTGCGTCTTTGGGTTTCCTTGTTTTACTTTTTCATCGTCGGAGCCTGGTAAGCAGAATTGTGCCTTATGACCAAATCGCTCTGGGTTTCTGGCCCCACCTCCTTGAATTGCCTTTCTTCCTTTTGTTCACCTACAGAGCCTCTTTGGTGGTTTTCTCTTTTGCAGCTCCCTTACTGCTTCAAAACACGCCAGGCTGGTTGTTATAGCTCTCGGCACAGCATGGAATGCATGGAGACAAACGTGGAAATGAAGCTGGTGCCCCTCACTGCAGCAGACATGCCCTCTAATTGGAAGAATACCGTGTCCTGAAGCGTCTTAATCCAATTAGAATGCAGAGACCCCACTGGCCATTGAGGAGAGGGTAAAACAGGGCGAGAATTATAGACATCATTACGTGGACATGTAACCAGCCTAAAAATAGCTTTATATCAAATCTAAGAATGCAACCAAGTGGACAATTTCTCTTGAGCCCAGCTTGGCCAAGCACCTTGTCCGTCACTGCATCGCCTGTGTGACATTAACTTCAAGTGCGTGTCTAGGAGTTTCTACTACAAGCTTCTACTCTAGAGTAGGTGTAATGTCCCAGATCTGGACCCTAGTGTGGGGACAGGGGGCTTTAAGTTCTGGATTGGGCTCCCTATGTCTACTCTAGAATAAAAAATAAACAAAAGAAGACATAGCAGCTAGACATACATTTAAAGTAATGT
This sequence comes from Anniella stebbinsi, assembly GCA_029215795.1. Classification (NCBI taxonomy): domain Eukaryota; kingdom Metazoa; phylum Chordata; class Lepidosauria; order Squamata; family Anniellidae; genus Anniella; species Anniella stebbinsi. Next base: position 31,921,467 of record JARDYH010000002.1, on the reverse strand, counting down.
CTGCCCCTGAGTAAGTCTGTCTCTTACACTGCTTCTTGTGAGTAGGCCACTCCCGTAAGCAGATATATATGCATACCAGAGCCAATTCATCATGCATAGCTCTAAGATGGCTTCATACATGTCAGAGCACAATCACGTTTTGTATATGGTTCCAATGCTCCTCCTGTTATAGTACATGCAATCAAAGTGGCCAGTTGGTGGTGACCAGGATTGGCACTGAAAAGAGGAAAGGAAGCGGACGATGCTTTTTGAGGCCACCATACCATAATAACTAGTGCTTATTTGCAGTTTAGATCTGCTGATGAGTTTAGTGATAGGGTCTTACTAAGATAAGCTAAGACAAGGGCAGAAACTGGATGCCAAAGCAGAAGAGGAAATGGATAAGTACAGATGTCTATTCTTGCATTATTTAGAAGTAGTGTACAGAAAGAGGCACCCCAGAGCATTTAGAGTTGCTTATACGAACATTGCGACTGCATTCCTACAAGAGATGGTTGCTGTGGAAACCAAAAACAAAACAAAAACCCATAGTGATTGTTGTTGTTGTTGTTGCATCCCTCCTTATGCCATAATTATGTGCCCTTTTGTGAGTCAGTTCCAAAGGAACTGGAGGCTGGAATGTCCTGATCTCAATCCTCAGCCCACAAATAATTGCTTTATCTATGACCTTGTTCAGGAAATTGCAAAAAAGAAGAAGGAAGTCCTTATTAAATGGTGTGTGTGTATCTGTCTATCTATCTACATTTGTGTGTCTGTGTAAATAACGAACAGTGCAGGCCTATGCATGTCTACTCAAAAGTAAGATTCCTTGAGTTCAAGGAGTTCAAGTTCAGTAAGTGTGTATAGGATTGCAATCAAAATAACTAATTTTAAAGTTTCAGTTTTGGGATTGCAATCAATATCTGCTTCACTGTAAGTCATGCCCAGGGTGTGCCAGTGTCAAAGGGGGATAGTCATTTGAAAAGAACACCTGGTCTTCATTAAAAAAAGCCAGATCAGGAAAGCAGAGGGAGATACTGCCTTTGAAATGCTGAGGAAACAAGCTGAAAGAGCAAAACAGATCTGTTGGAATTCTAGGATATGAGCAGAGTAAAATTGTGTTGTCCTTGTCACTCCTTCAGAATTGTCTAGGCTAAATGCATGGGATGGGGTGGGATGGGGGTTACACATACTATACTGACCCCCAATGCCTGTGCATTCAGTAGAACCCATGCATACATCCAGATATGGGTGGGACCCTGCTTTTGCAGGTTTCCTGATCAGACGTATTTAGTTTCAGTTGAATGCAATTGTGTTCTGGTAAGGAAACCTTCCACTGAACAGCTGGGTATTGGGGCCAAGGAAAGTGTTTGAATTCCTAGGAGCCCTACATGTGTACAGCCTATATGGTTTTGAAGGTCTCAACAGGCCTGCTTTCAAAAGAAGATGACAAACTGAACTTAAAGCTAGAAGCCTTTGCATTTGTTAGCAATAAATAAATAAATCATAAGTGACTTTGGCTAGACTGACCAGACGCCCGGATTTGTCCGGACATGGCAGGGAAATGGGGTGCAAATCCACATCCGGGCGGAAAAAACCGTTTTGGGGGGCCAAATCCGGAAATTTAGCCCCCCAAAACGGTGACCAGGTGGCCCTGGGGCGAGCCGGGCCAACTGGGGGGCGGCGGGGGCAAACCGGGGCGGCGGGGGGTCACACGGCGGTGGCGCGAGGCTGGCGGCGCGAGGCACCTACCGGCTGGGGCGTCCGTTTCCCTCCGGTGCTCGGAATCTACTGAGAAACAGGCTTCGCGGCCTGTCCCTCAGTAGCGCGCCGGGTGATGACATCATCAGTCGGCGCACTGCTGAGAGACAGGCCAGGAAGCCTGTTTCTTAGTAGATTCCAAGCACGGAGGGAAACGGACCCCCCCAGCAGCAGCAGGTAAGGAGCGGGGGGCGGGGGAGTGGGGGGGCGGCGCGGGTGCTCGTGGCAGGTGGGGGGGGGCGCGGGTGCTCGCGGCGGGGCACTTACCTGCTGGGGCTTCCCTTGGGTGCTCGGAATCTACTGAGGAACAGGCTTCACGGCCTGTCCCTACTGAGGGATAGGCCGCGAAGCCTGTTTCTCAGTAGATTCCGAGCACCGGAGGGAAGCCCCAGCAGGTAAGTGCCCCGTGCACCCGCGCCGCCGCCCCCCCCGCCCGCCCGCCCCGCGCTCCTTACCTGCTGCTGCTGGTGCTGGGGCTTCCCTCCGTGCTCGGAATCTACTGAGAAACAGGCTTCACGGCCTGTCCCTCAGTAGCGCGCTGGATGATGACGTCATCACTCGGCGCGTTACTGAGAGACAGGCCAGGAAGCCTGTTTCTCAGTAGATTCCGAGCACGGAGGGAAGCCCCAGCACCAGCAGCAGCAGGTAAGGAGCACGGGGCGGGTGGGGGGTGGGGGGGGCGGCACGGATGTGCAGGGGGGGGCGGGGCGGGGCGGGGCGGGCGCGAGACACTTACCTGCTGGGGCTTCATGTGCCACGTCTCCCTCTACCTCCCAGGTGCTGCATTTCCCCTACCGTGCCTGCCCTGACCGCCTCTCCCATCTCTCACCTACCTCCCCATTGAGATTGCACTGTTGCTGCTGCTGCTGCCCCCTCCCACAATGCTCTAAGGAAGGACTTCCAAGAGTCAGGCATTTTGGCCTGTCTGAGGCACACAGGCTGCTTTTTACAGCCAGTGGAGTTTTTTCATAGAGACTGCCCCCCTCGCTCACCTTCTGAGGATCTTTGAGGAAAGCCATAGGGCGGGTGACTGCTCTGGGGAGCCCCACTGGTTATTCTTCCCCTTTGGCATTTGCTTAGGGTGACCATATGAAAAGGAGGACAGGGCTCCTGTAACTTTTAACAGTTGTGTAGAGAAGGGAATTTCAGCTGGTGTCATTTGTATGCATGCAGCACCTGGTGAAATTCCCTCTTCATCACTGTAGTTAAAGCTGCAGGAGCCCTGCCCGCTTTTGTACCTGGTCACTCTAGTATAGCTCCTGCAGCTTTAACTACAGTGATGAAGAGGGAATTTCACCAGGTGCTGCATGCATACAAATGATACCAGCTGAAATTCCCTTCTCTACACAACTGTTAAAGATACAGGAGCCCTGTCCTCCTTTTCATATGGTCACCCTAGTGTTTGAAGCTTTCAACATTATAACCATATGGTCCAAACTTTTAGAAAAAGGAAGGGAACAGTGTATGTGTGTAGGTGGGGAGGGGGAAAGATTAAAAGGAATGTATAGCTACCTATCCCAAGGAGAGATCACAAGGAGAGATCTGAAGACCAGGTTATGATGGATCCAGATGAAGGTTGAAAGAGATCTCTCCTAGAATCCAGGGTATAGAACTCAGCAAAGTCCAGGTAGGGAAAATTAAGCCACGTAGAGAGTGTAGAAAATATTTAAAAATGAAAAGATCAAAATCAAATAGAGGGTGAAAACAACACCAAGCTGCTCACACCCTAAGAAAACAACACCCTAAGATCAGTGGGCTTTTCAATGGTGACAGCCCGTCTGTGGAATGCCCTCCCCAGAGAAGCTTGCTTGGTACCTATGTTGTGGTGTTTTCATCACCCGATTATTTTAATAAGTATTTTAGTGCTCTTCACCCTATGCACCTTTATTTTCTGCTGGTTTTACTGTGCTGTTGTGTTTTTACTGTTTGTGGCTGACTTCATTTTGGTTTTATTATGTGCTGTTTTTAATTATTGTTTTATTGTTTGTATGTTATTTTTTAATTTTGTACACCACACAGAGAAGTTGGGTTATTGGGTGTAATAAATTGAAAGCATAATGAATACATAAACAAGGAACACAATTAAAGTCCTATTGATTACAATGAGAAATGCCCTATCCTGTGTCCAGCTTGTGATATCATTTTAAGGTTTTCTTTTATTGTCGTATGCTTGGAGAGAGAGAGAAAGCATGCACAGACTGCTATCACTGTGCTTTAATTTCATGTATTGACAATGACAATGACATATCAACGTCCTCAGCTCCTTCCTGGAGACAGAGGCCAGCTCATGGACCAGCAGCTAATTACCTCAGAAGCTGTGGTTAGAGTTGTATTTTCATTGGAGTTCTACTGTTGAAAATTCTGACCAGCAAAATATCTCAATCTATGCCAATATGAGCGAGATTTCCTAAAACTTTTGCTGGGTCTCTCTTTTCCTCTTCCTTTTCTGCAACATTTTTGTTGTTAGGTATTGCTATGTCAATGAGGTAGTTGTGTTTTCCTTTTATATTTATGACTGTTCTTGTCCCAGAATTGTTCTGTCCCAGCATAGCATGGCTTAGCTTGAGTTTGAGTGTGTCTGGATCTCCTAGGCTCTGAAAGCATCTTTTTGGAGAGCACCTGCTGGTTGCATGTTCTCTGCACACTGAGGCAATGTAAATTCAGTATATACTTGGATAAAAGGAAGGAAAGATCCTTATCTAGCATTGTAATAATGGGCATCTGTTCTGGCCTATCTTTGAATTGTACTGACCATGGTCTTGTTCACATGGCTAATGAATCAGAGATATAATCACACATTGTTAGATTAGTTTCTCACTGATCAACCAGAAGTTGAAACAAGCTAAGAGGCGAGAAGTGACTACAACAAGCCTTTAGTCCATTTTGTTCCATGGCTAATGTTTGCAGGGTAATCATATTTTATACTCTTCCTGCATGCTAGGTTGCTAGTTTGTTTTACTAGATTTCTCTGCACTTGTCCACTGCTTCATTTGTTCAATGGTAACAGTATGCTGAATCTGTGAGTATGGATATGAGAAAAATGATGGGGAAAGAGTGTTAAACGTTAGGAAAGTTTAGACTATTGTAATCCAGCGAAAGATTTGCAGTCAGAAAAGATATTTGAGGGAAGGGGAGACTCTGTCACACAGAGTATAGTAAAAGCTTCAAAGAACAGCAAAAGCTACAAAAGTAGAAGTGAGTGAAATTAATTTCAGATACATTCAATGTCTCACTTGTTCTTTATTTCAGTGATTTTAACATTAAGATGTTGTGTAGAACAAGTTTGTCTTAATTGTATGCTGTGAAATCAGACATGTGACCAAGGCCATGTTTGGGTGGGCACGCCCCCTTGGGGATGGACATGTTGGTGGGCACGCCCCCTTGGGGCGGCCATATTGTCCTCCTTTTTGGTTTCCAAAATATGGTCACCCTACTTTGGCTCCATGACAAGTGGTAGGCGGTGGATACCAGATTGTCGGGCAATGAAGATGCTTAGGAAACTAGGAAGTAATAATGCCAACAGTAAATAGCATGATGACCCACAGTCATGGGGAGGAAAAGAGAAAGGAAAACTTCTGAATGGTGGCTTTGGAGGTAGGAGGCTCCCTACCATTAGGCAGAATGAGGCATCCACCTCAGGCAGTGAAGGTAGGGGTTAGGACTAGAGTGTATGTCTTATCCTCCTGAGGCCTTTCCCACCCTTCTTTGCCAGTTCCCAGGTGACCACAATGTTTACATCTTGCTGGCCTGGTGTGTCTGCCTGTCTCACCTAGACACCTGCTCCCATCAGATGGCCCATTGGGAAAGGGCCCTGATTGAGTGAGCAGGCACAGATATCGCACATGCGCATGATGATCACATGATGCACACTGTGGCATTGCAGCATTTGTGAGTGCAGGCAGAGGGTGGTGGTGACATGCTGGAGGACAAAATTAGGTGTGCTGCAGAGTTTTCCATCTACTTGAGTCTTCCATCTCAAGTGTGATGGAAGACTTGAGTATACGATTATGTCTTAAACACTGTTCAGCGACAATGTTTCAGAATTTACAAATAAAAGAGCTGGCATGTTAGAGTTGAATGCTTTTGATAGGATTACAACAGCTCATTAAACTTATATCATGAGACTGTTGGATCTGTTTTCTTTTTATTATTGAGAAAGCTGCAGGTAGCCTGTAAGGAGTTCAGTGTGCTTTCTTAGCTGATGCATCGGATTTGGCAATAAGATGTCAAACTCTTCTTAATGTTTGTTCTTTTTTTCCAGTGCCAACCTACATACATTGTAGAATGAGGTAGTAGAATCCTGCTCTGGTAGAGTGGATTATACTGCTTCAGTCTTTGGGTAGGAGTTATGAACATAAGAAGAGCCATGCTAGATTAGACCAAGGTTCCATCTAGTCCAGCACTCTGTTCACGCAGTGGCCAACCAGCTGTTGAACAGGGACCCACAAACAGGACACGTTGCAACGGCACCCTCCCACCCATGTATCCCAGCAACTGGTGGATATAGGCTTGCTGCCTCTGATACTGGAGTTAGCGCATAGCCATCAGGACTAGTACCCATTGATAGCCTTCTCCTCCAGGAATTTATATAGCCATATGTCAGCGCATGTCCATGTTAAAAAAACAAAAACAAAGCAACAACAAGAAAAAACCCTCACACATCATGGAGAAAAGTTCTAGCCCCACCTCTTCCCTCCTCAACCAGTTTTCTACTTGCTGGGAATGTTCCTTTTTACATCAAGGGAAGTGTTAAAATAAAGTGATCATCCACCTGCAGTCTGGAATGGTATAATCTATTCTACCGTGCCCACCTAATTCATGCCCACCTAATTCTGCTGCATTCTGCTCAGTGTCTTTGGGCAGTCTTCCCTCCAAATTTGTTGGACTCCCACAATCCTCAGCCAGGATGGCCATTGATCATATTGGTTGAGGATTGTGGGAATTGTAGTCCAAAACATCAGGAGAGCTCCCTGTACTAGGGAGAGGACCTTTTGATGGTGGCACCCTGACTGTGAAATGCTGTCTCCACAGAGGCTTGCTTGGAATGCATTTTAGGGCTATTTTGACTTTTAAGACCATGTAAGATTTCTCTCTCTCTCTCTCTCTCTCTCTCTCACACACACACACACACACACACACACACACACACTTTTGTTCAATGAAGATTTATTCTACAATTGGGTAATAACATTGCTACAATGGAAGCAATATATCTCTTTAAAAATGATTTTATTAGTTTTCCAAAACAAGATGAAACAAACAGAAAATAAATAAATAAATAAATAGAAGCACATTGGATTTAAGTCTACTTATTGACAGAGAGCAGTACATTTAACATCCATGTATAATTTCCTTTTTCCCTTACAAACCGAGATATAGGTGGAATCCATAGGCCGCTTGGAGTTTTCTTTATAATTCTTCACCATCACAGATTGAATTTAGTCTCTTTTCCATAGTCTGAGGAAAGGCTTTGACAAATACTGCTGTGTATGTCCCTGATTAGGATAAAAAATAAAATCCTGTTATAAAAATCATATGTTTTGACTTTGCCTGTAGCTAGTTTCAGTTCGTACTTCAATTTGTCTGCCATAGTGTTTTGCTACAGTTCCACATATCAAGATTTCAACGTTAGAAGTTCGTCAGTTTTCCAACTTTCAGTTATGATCTCTTAAATCTTTGAATATTTTAAATTCTGTTCTGTTTTTTTCTTATAGTTTATCTTTATATTTTAATATTTTAGTGATAACTGGAAGTCAGCATCCAGAGAACATGTCACTGGGCAGCACCTAAATGTGGTAAACAAATGTGTGTGGATCAGATTCATAGGCTTCAAAATGCCTGCCAGGATTTTATACCCTGATGTATTGTTCTCCTTATGCATGATGTGGCATTTCCTTCCTTTAGCAAGGTGCTATTTTCTCTGCAATTCTTTTTTTTAGGGGGGGGGGGGAATACACTGGCTTGCGATTTTAAAGTGTTAGGATTTTGCTTTAAATAACTTTTTAGATTAGGGTACACAGGCTTCCTGATATAAACATCTGGAGTTTATCCATTAAAGGAGGTTGTCAGGGAGAATCACGAAAAGTTAGTCATCTGGTATGTTTCTATGGGGGGAAAATAGTATGTTTCGCTGGAGTGTAAGCACAAAACCAGATTGCTTGCAGCAAAAATTGAATTCTAAGAAACAGAATGCATGACTCAGGCTCTTGGTGAATACAACACTCTACAGATGACAGGATCTGTGGTCTTTTCCTGGCAGATGATGTTCCTGTTTCAGTCATGTGCTATTTGAGCCAGACCACAATGTCTCTACAACAAGGTTGCAGCTAGATAAATGGCAGGTACATTTTCAAAGGTCCTCCTTCATTCTTATGAATTAGCTCCCCCTCTTTTCTCATCTCTTCACATGCAATAGTACTGCTCAAAATAGAAATGCCCACATGGAAATTCTGTCTCAAAAGCAAAACATGGGGCACTGGGGCCCCCAGCTATTGCAGCCACAGGAACCCGTAAGGCTAGTCAAAAGGGGACCATGTTGTTCATGAGATGCATCAGACATTGCTGCTGCTGGGGGTAGGGAGATGAGGTGAGTAGGCACAAGTTGTGTGGGCCAATGTTGAATGGATGGGGCATGCTTGTAAATATTCCCTAGCATCCCCGGCTGGGTTCTTTGTAATAACCCTTCTGCTTTTAGCAAAGAATTATTGCTGAGTGCCCTGGAGATGGCTGGCACTGTATCCTGCCTCTGTGGTCAGCCTCTCAGTGCTGTTGAGCTTATTCCCCAACCATTCTTGCATGCTCTTCACCAGTGAAGGCAATCTCTCTCTCACTATACAAGCCAATGCTCAATGTTCCGTCACACTTTCATGGGACCAAAAAATGGAACCAAAGAAGGGTCTATGCAAAAGGGGCAGCCTTGCTTCTCAGGGCCTGGGGTAAGCAAGAGCAAGTAAGAAGCTTAGCCTCCATTCCAAGTGCTGCCCTTAGCGTTGCTGTTGCAGAAAAGGGAAAAGCCTTTTACCCCACTAATGGGTGGATAGTCTGGTCCCCACTGACTGTCACCCTACAAGGGAATGCAGTATACATGTTCTTCCTTGTATATTTGTATGTCTGTGTTTGTGGTAATATGCAAGTCCTGCCTCTCCACAAGCCCTCCCTCAGCCATTGCGCTGACAGGGATATTGGTAGTTGATTGATAATAGGAAAAGGGGTGCATAAGAAGTCTTGTTGGTGCTGGTTTTGACCCATAAAGCCTTACACAGCTTGGGACCACAATACCTGACAGAGCGCCGCTCCTGGCACGAAAGTACCCATACAGTACGCTCATCGTCTAAGGCCCTCCTCCGGTGGCAACAAGGGAGAGCACCTTCTTGGTGGTGGCCCCCCAATTATGCCATGAACTGTCATCTAGTTTGGTAGCATTAATCAGGTCATGGGATGTTATTTGGATGTATGTGTGTATATATCTGCTCTGTTTATATGTTTGTAGCTAAACTGTTTTTATACAATGCATAATTATGTATTATTAAGGTTTTTAAGACCCAGGGAACTTTAGCTCTTGGCGGTATAGAAATGTAATACATGAATGAAAGTTGAATTTTGCTAGATCAGGCCTTTACCCGGTAATGACCACTTTCAGAATCATTTGGCTTTTACTGATGAACAAGATCAGCAGTTCTCCAACTGGAGATGGTGCTTGTCTCTCAAAACTCTGTGACAATAAGCAAGGATGGACAAATCACCCTGTTTCCAGTCCATGCATTCATTCATAAGACCTTCCATTCAATTTTTGAATCAGTCTGTGATTTTTTTTTAGAAATGTGCATTTATTTTTTACAACTATCAAAGTGGTTAACCTGATAATCATTAAATAAAAAAATATAACTGTAAAAGTACAATAAATTAATCACTGGTTGGCTGTAACTGTATTGGCTGGGTTTTATTTATTTATTTATTTATTTACAATATTTGTATACTGTTCCCTATTCAAGAATGTTGGAGCAATGAGTAAAAAGAATAAAGAATAAAAACAAAATAAAAACACATTAAAATACATTTTTAAAAGAAACAAAGAGCAAATAAAAGGCTGCATGAAGACTTGGGTCTTAAGCAGACAACTAAGGATCAAAACTGAAGACACTTGTCTAATGTCAATAGCAAGTGCATTCCAGAGGACAGGTGCTTCAACACCTAACATTCTGTTACAGGTACTCCTTAGGTGAACATGCAGCACATGAGAACTTCTTCTGAGGACCACGAAGATCAGGCAGGGACGTAAGGGGTGAGGCAATCCCTAAGATGACCTGAGGGATGTCTATATGTGGGAAAACCCCATGGTGGCTGCGAGTCTGCGCTGCATCAATTAGATGATGCAGCCACAGCTTTGCAGCCACCATGGGGCTTTCCCACGAAGCTGCGCATTGAAAATGATGGGGACTTACTCCCACTTTTTCAATGGGAGCGAGGTCAGTATGGCTCTTCTGCCATCTGATGTCACTCCTGGGCCAATCCGGGAATGGTCTCTGGTAGAAGGTGACTGGCAATTGGTCACCTCCACCAGGAAAAGGGTGGCGAGGGTGGCTCTGGTATCTGGATGGCTGCTGGAAACCCCAAGCTCCCTTCTTGGCATTGGTGTTACCTGCTGCCACTATGGGGGAGTAAAATCATGGGGTTTTGGAGTGAGGTGGCACCATGAAGACAGCCCCCCTTGTCCCAAATTGTTCAAGGCTTTGTATGTTAACAACATAACCTTAAACTTGGCAGGAAAATAAATGTGGACCAAATGAAGTTCTTCCTCATTCTTCGCCCCAAGCAGCTAGCAGATAGTATACTTCCTGTCCTGCTGGTCCACCAGTCTCATTGCTGACCCTCCCCCAGAACTCTGCTTGCTACTGTTGGAAAGAGGATGCCGGGCCTGTAAACTGAGAGGCATACCTACTGAATAGCCTTTCAGTAATGCAGGGATGGAGAATGTGTGACCCTCCAGACAGGGCTGTCTCTAAGATTAGGCAGGTGAGGCAGTCACCCCTGGCACCAACTATAGTAGAAGGGGTACATTAAACTAGGGATGTGCACTGGATCGGACCCGATCCACGATCCGAGTCCGGTCCAGTGGGAAATCGGATAAATTATCCGATTTCCGATCCCGCAGCTGGATCGGCCGATCCAATCCGAACCGGTCCGAAAAAGCTCCGAACCGGTTCGGCGGATCGGCGGATCGGCGGGCGCCCACTGGCGCCCACCGCCGCTTCCATTGGCGGGCGCCAGCGGGCGCCCGCCGATGAAAGTGGACAGCGGGGGGGGGGGGGAGGAGGGGGGCACTTACCTTCTCGGCCCGGTGGCTCCCGTCCGGCGCCGGCGCCTACTACTACTAGCAGGCTCCGCGGCCTGCTCTAGGGTGGCGCGCCGGGTGATGTCATCACCCGGCGCGCTACTCTAGAGCAGGCCGCGGAGCCTGCTGGTAGTAGTAGGCGCCGGCGCCGGACGGGAGCCACCGGGCCGGGAAGGTAAGGAGGGGGTGCGTGGAGGGGAGGAGGGGGCGCGCGGAGGGGGGAGGGGGGAGGGGGGCCCTTACCTTTCCGGCCCGGCGGCTCCCGTCCGGCGCCGGCGCCTACTATTCCCAGCAGGCTCCGCGGCCTGCTCTAGGGTGGCGCGCCGGGTGATGTCATCACCCGGCGCGCTACTCTAGAGCAGGCCGCGGAGCCTGCTGGTAGTAGTAGGCGCTGGCGCCGGACGGGAGCCGCCGGGCCGGAAAGGTAAGGAGGGGGTGCGTGGAGGGGAGGAGGGGGCGCGCGGAGGGGGGAGGGGGGCCCTTACCTTTCCGGCCCGGCGGCTCCCGTCCGGCGCCGGCGCCTACTATTCCCAGCAGGCTCCGCGGCCTGCTCTAGGATGGCGCGCCGGGTGATGTCATCACCCGGCGCGCTACTCTAGAGCAGGCCGCGGAGCCTGCTGGAAGTAGTAGGCGCCGGCGCCGGACGGGAGCCGCCGGGCCGGAAAGGTAAGGAGGGGGTGCGTGGAGGGGAGGAGGGGGCGCGCGGAGGGGGGAGGGGGGCCCTTACCTTTCCGGCCCGGCGGCTCCCGTCCGGCGCCGGCGCCTACTATTCCCAGCAGGCTCCGCGGCCTGCTCTAGGATGGCGCGCCGGGTGATGTCATCACCCGGCGCACTACTCTAGAGCAGGCCGCGGAGCCTGCTGGAAGTAGTAGGCGCCGGCGCCGGACGGGAGCCGCCGGGCCGGAAAGGTAAGGAGGGGGTGCGTGGAGGGGAGGAGGGGGCGCGCGGAGGGGGGAGGGGGGAGGAGGGGGCGCGCGGAGGGGGGAGGGGGGAGGGGGGCCCTTACCTGCCCGGCCCGGCGGCTCCCGTCCGGCGCCGGCGCCTACTACTACCAGCAGGCTCCGCGGCCTGCTCCAGGGTGGCGCGCCGGGTGATGTCATCACCCGGCGCGCTACTCGAGAGTAGGCCGCGGAGCCCGCTGGTAGTAGCCGCCGGCGCCGGACGTGCCGAGAAGGTAAGTGGCGGGGAAGGGGGCTTACCCCCCCCCCCCGGAGCCGTCCGCTTCTATCCGCTGGCGCCCGCGGGCGCCAGCGGATGGAAGCAGGCGGCCCCAGGGGGGGTAGGGAGTGCGGGGGAGGGGGTTTACCTGCCGGGGCCGTCCACAGCGGACGGCCCCGGGGGGGGAGGGAGTTAGGCCCCCCCTTACCCACCCGCCGCCATTTTTTCCTCATAGACTTGCATTGCAATGCAAGTCTATGGGGAAAAAAATGGCGGCCGATCCAAAAATTTCCGATTTTTGGATCGGGATCGGACTCGATCCGGTCCGGGGGGCCTCCGATTTTGTCCGAACCGGTCCGGGACAAAATTGGAGGTCCCGATCCGGGTCCCGATCCAATCCGGGGGGTCCGTGCACACCCCTACATTAAACCCACCCTCTTCCATAGCCTCCATAAGTACAAGAGTTCACCAGTAAGTGCAGGCAGCTTTTATTTGCAAGTCTTTGCCTCTAGATATAGCACTGAAGACAAACAAGCATATAATAATAACAATAATAATAATAACGATTTATTTCTTACCCGCCTCTCCATCTAGATCGAGGCGGGGAACAACAGCATGATAAAATAGACTTCCAACTCAGGGTGAGGGGTTATGCCTTCCTCCCACCCTTCCAGGCCTTAATTATTATTTTTTAAAAGTTTAACTCTTCTCTTTTGCAGTGCTAGCCTTTGAGGTAGCAACCCTCCACAGTTTTCCATCACTGGTGGTTATCCATTCCTAGGGAAGTAGCTCTTTAGACCAAACAGTGGGGCTCCTCAGGTGCCGCTGAGAACATTGCTAAGCCCAGGCTTTGATAGGCTTGATGTCTTCCTGTGGCTGGGAATTTCCAGGTCTCCCAGCCAAGGAAGCCCTGGGTAGCAGTTGCAGGTGAGGCACTCCTCCAGTATCTGCCGTGGGAGAGATACTGGTATCTTGCAAGCCCTTCTCACCAGTCAGTCTCCCTGTATTCTTGCTCATCCCACCACCCTTCTTTTCTGCTGCTTCCCAGGGCTTTGTAGCAGTGTCTGGATGAGGCCCAACTGTTGCTGCTGAGGCTTCACTCTACCACCGCTGTGCTGTGCTACCCTTATCAGCCTGAGCCATCCCCAGGCAGTTTTCCTTTTAAACTTCTTATTCAGACCCAGCTACCTGCTGCCTCTCTGCTTTTCAGCAAGAGAAGGAAAATGATTTGGTCCGGTGGGTCCTGGCAGTCTGTTACAGGCACCAAGCAGTAGCTGTGACATGTGCCTGACTGGCTTTGTACTTGATTGGCAGTTGCTGATGGGCAATAGCAACCGAATGCCAAGGTCACCGTGGTTCCAAATTGACACTTACTCATATAAAATAGCATATGCAAACCTTATGCAATGTTGTCTATTGCCCTAGGGGCCCATGCCTTGAATCCTTGATGTACCCAGCAATGCCTCTGCCGGTAACATTACAGAAATTAAAGAGAAGAAATCACTCTCAGTAAACTGGTGGTGGTGTTCCCCAGCCACAATTTTATGCTGTTCAAAAACTAACGGGGCTGACACTAAACTTGTACCTTGCCTAGGACACTGAAATGCCTTAAGATGACCTTGTCTCTAGATGTTGTTGGACTGCAACTCCCAGCATCCCCCACCACTGTCAATGCTGTTCAGGTCTGATGTAGATTGCAGTGCAACATCTGGATGGCCAGATGTTCCCCACTCCCTACAATGACAGATAGAGACAGACACCATCTCCTGGTTGCAATTTACCAGTGAAAAATAAAAAAGGAGGAGAGCATCCAAATCAGGACAAGAAAAGGGGGAGAAGCCGGTTCTCAGGAAATAAAGTATTTTAGCATCCTGAGAAGATGCTTCTCCCCCTTTTTTTGTCCTGCAAGTTAGCAGCACTGCCAACAAAGAATATAATTGTTGTTGTTGTTGTTGTTGTTGTTGTTGTTTTATGTATTTATTGCATTTCTATACTGCCTCATAGCCAAAGCTCTCTGGTCGCTTTACAAAGATTTGACCCCCCCCCCCATTAAAATACAGTATACAAAGTTTAAAAGCTGTTTAGATAAAACACACAAACAAATAGTATATGTGGGCATGACGTATATCAAAAAACAACTTTGAGCAGTCAATTATAACCAAAGACAGATCCAGGACTGGTTAAAAAGCTCATCATATGCTGCCAAATGCCTGAGAAAAAAAAGATAGGTCTTAACCTGGCGCCAAAAAGATAATGTTGGTTCCAGGAGGGCCTTGTCGGGGAGATCATTCCACAGTTGGGGGGCCACTACTGAGAAGGTCCTCTCCCTCCCTGCTGCTGATTTCCGAGCCTCCCTTGGAGTAGGCACCTGGAGGAGGACCTTAGATGCTGAGTGTAGAGTGCAGGTAGGTTCATGTTGGGAGAGGCACTCCATCTGGTGTTGCATTCCTGAGCCATGTAGGGCTTTATAGGTCAAAGCCAGCACCTTGAATTGGGCTCAGAAGCATATAGGCAGCTAGTGTAAAGCAGGGCAGGGTCGGCCTTATACATTCAGACTTTCTAGTCTCTGTTATCAATCTGGCTGCTGCATTTTGCACGAGCTGCAGCTTCTGAAGTATATATATATATATATATATATATATATGCTCTATTGTTTGGCTGATGATTGAGTAGGCCTGGGAACCATCCCTGCTCTTCTGAGGGACTTCTAGTACAAATCCTCCTAATATTGACTGCACAACAGTCAATGTAAAGTGTTCGGCTCCATCAAAGCATTATGGTTCACTACAGGAGTTTCTCTGAATTTTCGACATTGTTAGTGTTTAACTATATAGATGAAAGAGCTCCCCAAGGCTCACAATTTCAATTACATCCAAGCTACAGCAGTTTAATTAAAGGGAAAAAAAACAATTGAAGGGAAGCCAGTCCCTAGCCATGCAATGGGAAAATGTCTGCGTACAGGAAGTCAACAGATACACTCCATGTCATGATTGCTATCAAGTCTGTCCCCCTCCTAGCTCCAAACCCCATCACTCACATTACACAGCGGAATGGCGTTTGACAGCTCACAAACAGAAGGAGAATGAAAGAGAGTTACAGTTTGTCACGTTTCCTATCCCTAATTGTTCATACTGCACAGGCTCCTTATATACCCATCAGTGTTTAGAATGGTGCAATAAGAGCATAGGAAAAGCCCTGCTGAATTGGACCAAAGAAAGACCCGTCCAATTGGCATCCTGTTCTCCATAGTAGCTAATGGGGCACTTCCAGGAAGCTCACCTGCACAGTTCACAGGAACTGCCGTCCCCTGTTTTATGCCCCCAGTATCATGCGTTCAGAGGTATGCTGGCTTAGAACATGGAGGTTCTACTTAGTTATCAAGGTGAGAAGCTACTGGTAGACCTATCCTCCATAGACTTGTCTATAGTTGCAATCCTATACGCATTTACCTGATAGTAAATCTGATTGAACATTATCCGGACTTTGAGTCTCAATATGTACTGTCTTAAAAGAATTAAGCCAGGGAGGATTTTATAATAAGGATGCATGACTGTTTCACTCGTCCCCACCACCGTATTTAAATATAATGTTTACATATTTTAGCATTTCCCCAAAGAAGAGAATTGCTTGAATGGGTGAATAATGTTTTTTTTTAAAAAAAGAAAAACAAATATATTGAAAAATCCTTTATTTCCTTTTGTACATGAATTTTACCTCTTCCCTTTTGTGCTTTGTTGTGGGGTGTGACCCTTGTGATCCTTTTTTTTTTTTTAAACATACAATTTAGAAATTTCTTCCGATCCTTGACATTAATAAGAGCTTAGTGCATGCCACTTTGTGTGTCATTCCCAATGTCAGTGGGGTGGTGAATCCAATTTGGATTTCAGTCAGAACCAGTCGGAACTCTACAGAAGCTATCCAAGATGTGCCTTAGCTCCTTTGGAGTTCTGACTGGTTCTGACTGAAACGCAGTAAATTCACTGGGAGCCACCAGCCTCGACTGATTCCCAGTCTTCTAGGCTATGCACAGGAGCAGTCAAGTCAAGCCAGTGAGGTCCATTGACAGCTAGAAAACTGGCAGCCAGTTAAGCAGCATGGGAACTGCCAAGCAAGGCCCGCAGCATTACCAAGAGTCTGAAGGCTATGTGCTGAACAGGGGATCTGCCAGCAGACGCTAGCTCTAGAAAACAGGTGCTGGTCCATAGAAAATGGTAAGCTGCCTTATACTGAATCATACCATTGGTGCATCTGACTCCATGTCAACTACACTGGTTAGCAATGGCTTTCTCGGGGTTTTCCTCAGCCATCCCTTGAGATGGCTGGAAGGAAACTTCTCGACTTCTGTATGGAAACCATAAGAACATAAGAAGAGCCATGCTGGATTAGACAAAGGGTCCATCTAGTCCAGAATTCTGTTCACAAAGTGGCCAACCAGCTTCCCACGGGAAACACAAACAGGATATGGATGCAATAGCACCCTCCTGCCCATGTTCCCCAGAAACTGGTGTACATAGGCATATAGCCTCTGATATTGGAGGTGGAATATAGTCACCAGGACTAGTAGCCATTGGTAGCCTTCTGCTCCATGAATTTATCACTGAGCTATGACACTTTCTGTAGTGCTTGGTGTATTGCAAAAGCAACTTCTGGACAGCAACCAAAAGTTTTTGTAGTTAGTCTGACTGTCCAACTTTCCTGGTGGAGCTCTGATCTTTATCATTATTTTAGAGTGTCCTCCTCTTCTGTAGGGCTCTGAAGCAGGCTATTTCATGCAGCCAGGCCAGTGCTGTAGCTGCTGGTCTAGGCTTCCATTCATGTTCATTTTTGGTTTTGCTATTGAGATCTCAATTATTATTACTGGGCTCCAAAGTTGGGAAAGTTTGTGACTCTAGTCAGGGTGCATCAGAAAATATTACCTTTCACAGAAATGTACTTGATTGGCAGCCAACCAAAGATTATCATTGTCCTCAGCAACATATTATTTCCAAAAGCTGCCCTTGCTGGGCCTAGCAAGGAAGTACAAAGAAAAGGCACAAATTTAATTGCTTGGATTCTAAGGGCCCATAGTATACAATATGTAGAGGTAAACCTGTGCTTGTCACTGAGCATGTGCAGAATGTCCATCATCCCTGACCAATGCAGGCTAGGGGTGATGGGAATTGTTGTCCAAAACATCTAGAGAATGCCACATTGGGGAATCTGATTTGGATTGTACACGGGGAAAAACCCAGCCTTTGTTAAGACCATGTATTATTGTGAATTAGGTGTTCCTATATTGCAGCATCTACATCTGCTTTACCCAATATAGTACCCTCCAGATATTTCCAGTGACAACTTCCATCATCCCTGACCATTGGCCAGTCTTACTGGGACTGATGGGAATTGTTGTCCAAAACATCTGGAGGAAGCCACATTGGTGAAGGCTGATCTACATAATGCCATGGTTGTTAGTCCTATCATAGCTCCAATATTGGCCTTATAAACTAGCCTGCATAGAGAGGATGAGGACAAGTAAAGAGGCTTCATCTGATGTATCAAAATGCAGCTCTGCACCATCTTTAAAGAACTCTGTTTTATGCTTGGGCACATTTTTCTCTCTTCAGGGTGTTGCTTTGCAGCTTAGTTTAGTCCTGGATCTAGGAAGCTTTTCCATCCCCATTTTCCACTAATCCAAAGTGATTGCTTATGAGCACCACTTATGTCTCCCAACAGATGTATAATTAGGGACTGCAGATTGATTTCAAATTCTAAAGTGTTCAGCTTCAATTAAAATATTTCGGTCAGCTCTGTGCAGAAGGAGGACCTTCTTCCTTCTCTGCCCTCTTTTCAGGAAGCTAAGGTGAAGGAGGGCAGAGCAAACCATGATGTGGGAAGTCTTACACTCTTCATCCAGAGATATGTTTTTTTCTAACTATTATATCTTAGTGTTTCTTGCCTCTATTTCTGGCCCTGGCTTGAGCTAAAAATGCAAGTTGTACTGAGATGTGCAGGGCTTGAGCAATGCAGTCCATGAACTAGGGTGTCTTAAATATGGAGGTGGTAGAGAAACCCCAGAAACTTGATCAGTGCAGCTGTTCCGGTGAAAATGCCCAAGGTTGCTGTGATGAGAAGCTGTGCTTCTTGCTTAAAAATCCACTACTCTCCCTTTCAGTGTTCCTGACCTGTGACATCTGGGCCAAACACTACCTTCATTACTTCCAGCTGGCCTTGTTAACAAGGCCCAGTAGGGGGAGGCTAGTGGATCCGATTTTGGTGGAGCGGAGATTCCATTCTGGGGTTTGGTTACAATGCGGCAGAGCTCTAAAGGTGCTATCCAAGGTGCTGGACCCATTTTGGGGATAGGCTCCAGCACCTTGGATAGCTCCTTTAGACATGCACAGGATTGAACCCTTAAACACCCATTTACTTTATTCTCAGATACTTGCTGAGCCCTGCCATTTCATGAAACCCTTTTTTCTCCCTTTTATCTATAGGATGTGTGCACTAGAATGGACACCTCCCATTATTTTTGTTTCATTTAAAAAGACAAAGAAGAATGGGTGATTTAACTATTTCCCTCAGCAAGCTCTCCCAGGTCCATTCTGCATGGACAGAACATTTTATTTTAAACATTTATAATCCTGCCTATTACTAACAGACCTCCAAGATAGCTTAAACATATTAAAACACTTCAACCATAAAAACAAAACACATTGCTTAAAAAAACCCAACAAGACAAATCCTAAAAGACAGCAGCAGAGAACACCATGCATAAGATGCTTGGGCAAATAGAATGGTCTTTATTTTATTTTTTCACTAACGTTATTACATTTGTGTATATAGTGTCAAGGAGAACAAGGTGGCATACGTGGTTCTCTCCCAACTCCCTTTGTATCCTCACAACAGCCCTGTGAGGTACGTCAGCCTGGGAGTGTCTGGCCCATGGTTACCCAGTGAGCATCATGACTAGGTAGAGACTTGAACCTGGACTCATTCCCACTCCTTGTCCAACACTCTAAACCAGCCATCCGTAACTTGGTGCCCTCCAGATGTTTTGGACTGCAACTCCAATTATTTGCAACCGCACACATCTGGAAGGTTGGTTGCTATAGCCACTGTATACCACTGGTTGGTTTTCAGCTTGGGCTGACTTGCCTTAACTTGGCTCCTAAAAGATATTAAAGCCAGGTGAGCATACCATCTCTTCCCTAAGACATCTTTTTGGCAGAGATGATAGCACTCTTCAAGTACTTGAAAGGTTGTCACACAGCGGAGGGCCAGGATCTCTTCTCGATCATCCCAGAGTGCAGGACATTGAATAATGGGCTCAACTTACAGGAAGCCAGATTCCAGCTGGATATCAGAAAAAACTTCCTGACTGTTAGAGCAATATGACAATGGAACCAATTAGCTAGGGAGGTTGTGGGCTCTCCCACACTAGAGGCATTCAAGAGGCAGCTGGACAGCCATCTGTCAGGGATGCTTTAAGGTGGATTCCTGCATTGAGTAGGGGGTTGGAATCAATGGTCTTATAGGCCCCTTCCAACTCTACTATTCTATGATTCTATGAGAAAGAAGAAAGAAGAAAAAACTTTTCCAGGCTGATTGTCAATTTAAGTCAGCTGTGCCTGCTCTCCTGGGATGGATCATTATCTCCAAGCACCACCACAAGGCAGTGCCACCCCCAAAGGGGGAGATGCTGAAAGGAGTCACTTCTTTGAGGGAAGATGCTTTGGGGGGATACAAGGGCAAGGGCCACCCCCTAACATCAGGTTGATCTGTGTGTGCAGTTTTAGTAAGGGGGTGTTGGATTCCCCCCCTCTTAAAAACATCTGGACATGTGCCTGGGAGAGATGTTATGAGGTCAAGTGGGACGGACTGTAGGGGCAAATATTAGTGTAGTTACAGATAGATGGAAATATAGTGTTGGGAGGAGGGCTAGCCATGGTAGAGGAACATGACCCAGTTAATGTCTGCACCATGTTCTGGCCCTCTCCCAACTCATAGGTTTGTTGGTTGCCCTGTCAGCCTGTCCTTGGGTCTCCAGATGCTGCTCTCAAATGCCAAATCTGTTCAAAATAAGACCCCCTCATTCATGACTTAATAATGGATGAGAAGGCTGATCTGGCATGCATAACTGAGACCTGGGTGGTGAGCAAAGAGGAGTCCATCCCTCTCAGCTATGCCCACTGGGCTACCTGGTCCAGCACCAAGGTAAGCTTGAAGGCCAGGGAGTGGAGGTTGCTGTGGTCTGTAGGAATTCCATCTCCCTCTGAAGGTTCCTTGTCCGTCTCACTACTGTTCTGGAGTGTTTGGGTCAACAGGACAGATTAGGGATTCTGTTGGTGTACTGCCCTCCCTGCTGCTCAACATGTTCCTTATCTGAGCTGACAGAGGTGGTCTCAGGTGTGCTGTTTAGCTCCCCCAGACTGTTGTTTTTGGGGGATGTCAACATTCATGCTGGGGGGCACCTTGCCTCTACTCTGATGGGTGGGTTGCTGCACCCTGACACACAGAATGGTGGCACTGAAGCACAGGAAAGAGCAAGTTAGCAATTTATTTCTGTGGTGAGCTACCATGGTGGTGCAGAGAGGGTGGTCTCCTGCTCAGTAATATGCAAATTTACGCATTGAAGTGATGACTCTAATCCATGTCAGGATTGTGAGAAGAAAAGCAGGGACTGGGATTATGGGGACTGGGATTTTCCTACCAACTTGGTTGAATTGGCCAGCAATTCTAAAACCATGTCATTTGGCGTAGTCTCATTAAAGTCTGGGAAGATGTCTATAATGAGTTAAAGGTGGAATTCAACATTATAAGGGAAACATTGGCTTTGCAATCACATGTTTTCCCCTTGTAATGTGTGTATTTGCAGGGGAGAATGGGTAGACCAAGGGCATAGACTTAAACTTTACCCTGTCTGCTGATTGTCCCCTGCAAATGGCCCCCAGCTTGGTTCTGAGACTGGAAGAAGTTTGAGTGCAGACAGAAATGACCCAGGCTTTTTATCAATTGTTGGAGCATCTTACTCATTCCATATACCCCTTTTCTAGCATCATTTCCTGCTTTTTATTTTGTATTATCCAAAATACCATAAGAGATGTCATTAGGTTTACTACAGGGTATAAATGCACAAGAGGGATATAGTGTCCCTATGATGGGATCATATCAATATGCCACAAGGGCCCTGTTCAGACAACACATTAAGCTATGATGGTTATGTGTTTTGAGCTAACCATGATGGCTTAGTGTGTCATGTGAATGGCATTTTTCCTAACCATGGAGGTACATAACCATAGTACATAATCATGGTTTAACCATACTCACTAACCACTTGTTGTAAATGGATTAGCGGTCCTAACCATGGCTCGGCATGTTATCTGAATAGGCCTACTGTATAGATCTTGCCCTGATTGCAGAGAGGAAATGAAAGGTGGAGGAAAGGTTAAGCACATCATCCTACTGACTCTCCTCTGCAAATTCCTACCCGTCAGTGTTAAGGCTGTGTTCACGGCATGTGTTAGGAAAACAAGCGTTCACTGGTACACTATCCTAGTTCTACCCTAAGGTGCTTGTGAATTGTAGTGTTAAATTTTTACATGACATGTAATCCACATTGGAGCCTAAAGCAGATGTGACACATCATTTGACTGATGAGAAAATGCATCTACAATTTCCACATCAACCTGGCAGGATTCTGAATTCAGATAACTGAAAGATTCGGCTCTCTAGTCAAAGGAGGGACGATGTGGCAACGAAGCTCTATGAGTATGAGAGACCTGTGAAGTCCCATAAAGGACAGCTATTTTAATTGGCTTGCACGTCGAGTTGTTGTGGCGATATACCCATCTTGTTTGGCCAGCCTGTAGGCTTTCCCTTTACAGTGGTAGGCTCGTGCCATTGTCATTTCAATCTCCATTCTTAAACTGGAATTTTTAAAAGGCATTTTGGAATGTTAAGTCCCCAAAGGATGTGCCTTTAAAAATGGAAAAAGAAAAGAAAAAGAAGAGAAAAGAACTGAGATAGCACAGAGCTGTCTTTAACCATTATCTCTTGAGATCAGCCTCATTGCCAATTCCCTTTATTCACTTATTTTTTTATATATTTAATCTCTTCTTTGCTTGACACTTTGTCAATACATGGTTACTCCTTAGGAGGCTTCTTATTATTTTTCTCCACTGTAAACTCAATTACCTTTTGAATTATTTCTTTTCTTTTCTTTTCTTTTTACTGGCACTCAAGCAGTACATGAAGCATATCAGGGGATGTGAGCGTGACTCTTTCCTTAATGGTTCTTGTGGTAGTCTGCGCAGTAGCTGGAGCTTCAACAATGACCTGTGCCTAATCGTTTTGTGGCCACATCACTGGCCCAAAAGGATTCCCGGGAGGACTATTTCCAGAATGAGTTGGTGCACATAATGGTGGTTCCAGAACCAATAATTTGTGATTGCTTTCTATGCAACAGGGCTCCTAGCTTTTCAGCAACAGCCTCTGAGGTAATCATGTGTAAATAATGACCACACTTCATTTTGCCTTCTAAATGGCCTTTTAGATTATTTCTTGGGAAAACATGACTTTGAATAGCTTTATAATTGCATCTAGTCCAGCATTTTGTTCACACAGTGGCCAATCAGCTGTCAACGGAAAACTCACAAGCAAGACATGAGTGCAACAGCACTCCCTTCCCTCTTTAACACACTCTCCAATCTATTCATATAATTTTCTTTTCATTTGAATGCATGCCTCTTTTGAGTTGTTGCTTCACTTTTCATATTTGAAAAATGCTCTTTGTGCTTCCTGAAGTAGTTTGGAAATTTAGATGCAGGTTTGAAACAAATTTTGAGAATAGGTGGATAAGACATGGTGGTATTCCCTTTAAACGTTCTCTTACCTGCATGGCAACCACTATCTAGTGAGCAGGGTACACATGGCTTGGAGAATATTGAAATGTCTCAAACATGTGAGTCGAGACTAGTCATGTGGGTCTTTCTGGGCAATCAGTTGCCCAGCACTGTGCTGATTCCAGGGGAAGGCTTCAACATTCTCCCATCAATATAGCTGTGAGGATTCATGGGCAGAGATAGGTGCCCCCCAGATGTTTTGGACTACAGCTCCCATATGCCCCAGCCAGCATGGCCAATAGTCAGAGATGATTTTGATTGTAGTCTAAAACCTCTGGAGGGTACTAGACCTCTCCAAAATGGTTGAGCAACTTTGAGAGATGTGGGGGGCTATTTTTGCCCCAGCCCCCTCCCTTTCCCCACTCACATGGGTATTAGAAATTGGACAAAAAATAAAAAAATGGCATCCACAGCTGCTATGGAGCACCAAAAGAGTCAAAATCAGCTTGCAAACACAGTAATGTTGGTCCACTTGATGCTCTGGGGGAGCTCCAGATACTATTCTGTTTGCAATTTTTATTTTAATTATTTTGGGTTCCCCTGAATTTCAGGGGTGGGAATCATACCGAGGGGTTGAGGGAATCATGTTGACCATCCCTGCTCTAAGGTAACAAGCTATGCCCACAAAGAAATCTCTTGAACCAAACAGGATGGAATAGGCTATATGATGAGACTGATCCCATAAACATATCTGGATGGCTCCATCTCTGGTTAGAGCAACCGTCTGCTTGATGATGTTCTCTGCCCTGCTGTGCTTTGTCTCGCTTCTGGCAGGAGCTGGGTCTGACAACCTTATTAAGCAGCTCCAGGCTGTGATGAAGTTGCAGGCTGCCACCAAGCTCACACAGAGAGATATGTTGCCTGCCATTGCAAGTGGAAAGCTTGTGGCTCTGAAGTGATGGATCTGTTGCAAACCAATTTGCTGTGTCGGTGTCTATGATCTCTGTGCTCTTCACAGGGTACTGGAAGGATGGCAATGAGGAGTGTGGTTCTCTGAACCTGGCTTGTCCACATTGCAGCCTGAGATGGTATTGCAAAACTCTTTCCTCTTCTTCATTTTAGCCTGTACTTGAGGAGTATTTTGTGTCTCCACCCCACCTTGGAGGAGGAGGAAACGGAAACTAATTAGCTGCTTCCCACTTAGCATGGAAGAGAACCTCCTGCAGCAATGGATTGAGATATTAGCTGTGGCAGTGGGATGGTTGCCTTCCTTATGTGACTCTGGCAACTACAGTCCAAAACTATGGCAGTTGCACCAAAATGTGCTGGGCCACAAGAAGCCATTCCTGATCTAGGGAGAGTGCATCATTGCAGTGTGCATTTTTAAAGGCCCCTCTTGTTCAGCAGCTGTCTAGGGGTTTAAACCATGGATGGGCTACTTGTGGGTCTCCAGATGATGTTGGATGGCAGCTAAAGTTGTGCGTATCAGCAAAAACTGTGCATGCCAAAGTTTGCTCTCTCGTTCATTTATTTCATTGCTATACTGCCCAATCGTCAAAGCTCTCTGGGCAGTTCATAAAAAGTTCTCCAGATTCCACCTTGAAGCTCATTCTGAACCAAGTCTGTATCAGATTGTGTGCTATGTTTATTCTTTTCTTTTCACATGAAAATCCGTGTGCATTTTCATGCATATTTTTTTCCAAATGTGTGCATCAGCTTTGCACATCTTTGAAATTTCTGCATTCTTCTCCCATTGATTAAAGAGTATTTGTGCACATTTTTCAAGAGTGTGCATTTTTCCATGCACATTTTTCAAATGTACGCATGCAATTGAAACCATTGTTTGGAGTCCTCGAATCACATTGGAAACCTGGAAATTGCGTCTGTGTCTGTGTTCAGTCCAGACAGTGCAAGCTGTGTAAATCCTGTTCAAAAACAAACAGAAATAAATTTCTCATACATTCGTAACTGCAGCTGCCATCAGTCCTAGCCAGCATAGCCAATGGCCCTGATATAAACTAAGACACAAGAGATGAACAGATGGGAATGCAGCACTGCTAGAACATCCAAAGTGTTTCAGCAGCCATCACTGGGGTAAATGATATTTCAGGAGCCAAGCCCATAATGGCTCCCCTGATCGCCTGATCTGACTGTGCTAATGAGCTGCAGTACCCTTGCCATTACCTGGGTGGTGGTGGTGCTGAGCAGCAAAGATCAGGCCAGTAGCTATTAGGGATGTACAAAAATTTCATTTCAATCCACAAATACTCTGAACTTGCATTGTTTGCAGCCCTAAACATGGAACACCATTTTTTGAAGATATTCACACATTTCCAAACTTGTGATTCATTCAAGAAATATCTTTTTTTTTTTTTAAAAATGCACACTTTGAAACATGCATGATCAGTAATCATCATCATCATCTACATTTTCATGTTTTATACAACATAACAAAAATGTGCACAGAAATTATGCTCATGCCCCATTGGAAAAGCACCCTTTCCCCAGTGTGAATGAACTGAAACAGGTCATAAACAAAAATGGGAAAAAACTGAACTGAATTTCAAAGTGCAGTTCAGAGAATTTGGGTGAGCTCAAACATGCCCTGCTTCTCTAATCCCCAATTAGCTCTTGGAGGGCTTTTCTTAGACGAAAGGCAGGCTAGAAATGCAAGAAATAAATACAAACAAGCAAATATTAAAATAAACAAATTAATTAAATACACCTCCCTTCATCTGAGATTTCTGGGCCCTTTGTTTCAGGAGAGCAATTTTGAAAGCCGTCTCCCTCCAGCAACCATATTAAAACATCATTACTTTGATGCTCATATCCACAGCTCCAAAGAGAAGATGCTTCTCATTACTGTCTCTCTAGATTCCAATAACATGTGCAGTAAAACAGCATGAAATTAAATTCCTTGCTAATTTTACCAAACAGCTAGTGCAGAATAGGGGTAATCTGTAATAAAAATATGCAAATGCGGTGCTGGGCCTCAATACAAGCAGCATGTACAGGGCTTTCTGCCTATCCTCACCCCTCTTTTCATGGCAGTGTGTTGTTTTCCTTGTTAGTAGTGCAATCTGCTAACCTCCTGAAGACTTGCCAGACACTGGCGAACGGTCTACGTATTCCAGTCTTGGCATGCTGTTGTAAGGGAGAGCAGGTTGGTATATCTTTAGGGACGCCAGTCTCTGACTATGTTGATCACAAAATGACTTTCATACGGAGGGAGGATGTATATATTGACGGGATCATTGGGAAAATGCATTGTGTCACACATTTGGGGCCAAACCAGGCCAGGCTTTGCCTGAGGTAAAGACAGGTCCATGCAGCATGTAAAATTAACGGGGACCCCCCCTTTTTTTTTTTTAAAATGACGATTAAATGGAACTCATACATGCTAAATCAGATCTCAATAGATTCAGGGCAGTGGAAAAAGTCTGATTTAAAATTGTCTGGAAAACTCACATCACTGGCCCAATATCATGTATGAATTTAATGGCACGTAGGTGTGTGCAGGGATCTGAAATCTCAATCACCAGCAGAAAAAGACGTTTGTACAAATGTTCATAGTCTAATCCAAGGATTTCAACATTATATGGAAGCCTTTCATATATCAAGTGGTGCTTTCATGTCAAGTTGCCATATGCTTTACCAAAACAAGCCAGAATTGATTTATGGGTGTCACAGCAGTCAGTGGGCAAACCAGATGGAGGGATGAAAAATAAAGTAAAGTATTTGTTCTCTCTCTCTCTCTCTCTCTCTCTCTCTCTCCAACTGGGTAAGAAGGGAACAGAACAGAAAATTCAATTGAATTTTGTGTTAAAAATTATATTGCTCATGGCATCAACACCCCCCCCCCCCCAGGACATTGAGTTATCAAATAGATAGATAGGATAGAAAAGCTCAGGAGGAGAGACTCCCCTGTTACTTTGACAAAGGTCACTGCATCCAAAGCTTTTACTTGCGTAATCCAAAAATCAAGGCAGACACTGGTCCTGAACAATAAGACCAGACAGTTTACTTTTTAATAATGTGATTAAACACAGGTGGGGGTTACTCGGAACAAGGAAGCTACCAAGAGTTGGATGCTCATATTAGTGATGCTTACAGGTTGTTTTTTCTGTATTTTGTTTTCATATCTGCTGGACTGAGTAACTCTAAGAAGAGGGATTGCCTCTAAAGTGTGTGCCAGTGTGGTGTGGTTAGAGTGTCACTTATGTTGTAATCCTATACCCACTTACTTTGGAGTAAGTCTCATTGAACTCAATGGAACTTACTTCTGAGTCAAGCTGTGGATGGCACTGCACATGTGGAAAGATTCAGGTTCAAATCCAAAATGAGCCATAAAATACCATTGGTGACCATGGATTAATCACCATCTTGCAGATGTATTGTGCGGAAAAGATGTGGAAAGTGATGCAGTATCTAATACTGCCAGTCCACCTACATTCTTGTCATACCACAGATGTAAGTGACTTCTAAACTGTATATCAATAGTGAAAGCTGACACTCTGGCTCAATTCAGATGACACAATAAACAACTGGTGTGGGGGAAACAATCGTCAGTTGTTTTGACTATTGTGTCATCCGAATGCTGCCATAGTCAACTCAGCGCTGATCCTCATCCACACCACAGTTGATTATTTATTACCATGTTGTGTGGGGAGGGCCCCCTAGGGTTAGCGTGAGGGTTAGGGTTAGTCAACCCACCATTGACTATCATGTCGTCCGAATTGAGCCAATGAGTCCTTTTCAAAATAGCAAGGTAAAAATACTCTAAACGAATAGGGACAATATATTCCTTAAAGGATCACACCTCAAATGACACTTGCAGAAATCACTCTAATCTGACTAGAACATCTTTGATGCAAATATTAAGCCATATCAGGCAGTGTCTTCTGACCTATGCTTATGTATGTAATCCTTTTCAGAATGCCGTTGTCTCATTTTATGTAATTCTTAACATTTGTATAATGCTTTCAAGTGTTCAGATTGCTTCACATGTGTTATCTAATTGTAATCTTCATAGCACCCCTGTAAAATAAGCCATTATTATTATTAATTATTATTATTATTTTTATTATCATCATCACCCCCATATTGCAGATGGAAGGTCTGTGGCTGAGAGGGAGAGAGAGACAGTAAGCTAAGAGGGAGAGACAGGATGGCTTGCCAAAGACTGCCTAATGAGTCCATAACAGAAACAAGATTTGAGCTAGGGGCTTCCTGATTTGTAGCTATTGCATGCTAGCTCCAAATATATTTAAAAGTAGGGGTGTGCATCGGATCGGATCCGATCCACGATCCGAATCCGATCCGCCCCAAAATCGGGAAAATCCGATCCGATCCGATCAACCTCCGATCCGATCCGATCCGGCAAGGTCCGATCCGGATCGGACGCCATTTTGAATGCTTTTTCCCATAGCCAAGTATTGTTTTACAAAAACGCCTATACCTTTTTCATTTTTAAAGATAGAAGGATGAAACTTGGGCACATTATACACTGGTTAGGGCCAGTTATCTGAGAAATTTCAGAAAGATTGGTGCATGCGTTTTGTGGTAATTAATTTTTTAATAAATACCCAGGAATGCCTATAACTTTGTCATTTTTAACGTTACACACATGAAACTTTGCCACATTGTAGGCAGTACCTTGGGACCTATGTGTGTGAAATTTCAGAAACGTAGGTGCTTGTCTTGTGTGGCAATTAATTTTTAGAAAAATGGGTAGTAGTGGGGTAAATACATTTACGCCTCCCATTTTTTTATTTTTGATCAGAATGATAGGTCCAGGCATGTGGTGGCTACGAATTTTTTAGATTAAAAGTTATAAACGTTTTTCCATAGAGGCTGGGGCTGTCAATTGCACCCTCCCGCCTCCCGGGAAGAAGAAGGAAACACTTTCTCTCATCTCTTTGATCGTTGCACGCTTGGCTGCAACTGAGCTAGTATCCATTACAAAAGGAGAAACAAAGTAGCACTTGGCTCGTGTCTGCTTTGATACTTTCACTCAAGCAGAACGGCGGAGCCTAGGATCACTCTCTCTCTCGCTAGGATCGTTACAGGAGAAATTTTCTACAGTCTTCAAAGTGGTGTGTGCAGACACCTTGCCACCACATGCCTGGACCTATCATTCTGAAATTTTACACACATATCAAGTGAAGTGTTCCCTGTAATGTGCCCATGTTTCCTGTTTGTATCTTTAAAAATAAAAAAATGGGAGGCGTAAATGTATTTACCCCACTACTACCCATTTTTCTAAAATTAATTGCCATACAAGGCAAGCACCTACGTTTTTGAAATTTTACACACATAGGTCCCAAGGTACCACCTACAATGTGGCAAAGTTTCATGTATGCAACTTTAAAAATGACAAAGTTATAGGCATTCCTGGGTATTTATTAAAAAATTAATTGCCACAAAACGCATGCACCAATCTTTCTGAAATTTCTCACAGATAACTATCCCTAACCAGTCTACAATGTGCCCAAGTTTCCTGTTTGTATCTTCAAAAATAAAAAAGTGGGAGGCATAACTGTATTTCTCAATGGGAAAGTGCTTTCCAATGATTTCCTATGGGCAAGTGCTTTCCAATGATTTCCTATGGGCAAGTACTGTCCAATGATTCCCTATGGAAAAGTACTGTCCAATGAATCCCTATGGGCAAGTGCTGTCCAGTGAATCCCTCATTGTTTCAAAAATTAATTGCCACACAATACAAGCACCTACGTTTCTGAAATTTCACACACATAGGTCCCAAGGTACCGCCTACAATGTGGCAAAGTTTCATGTGTGTAACTTTACAAATGACAAAGTTATAGGCATTCCTGGGTATTTATTAAAAAATTAATTGCCACACAAGGCAAGCACCTATGTTTCTGAAATTTCACACACACAGGTCCCAAGGTACCACCTACAATGTGGCAAAGTTTCATGTGTGTAACTTTAAAAATGACAAAGTTATAGGTGTTTCTTTCCTCATTGTTTCAAAAATTAATTGCCACACAAGGAAAGCGCCAATGTTTCTGAAATTTCACACACATATCAAGGCAAGGGGTACCTGTAATGTGCCCAAGTTTCCT
Organism: Anniella stebbinsi; assembly: GCA_029215795.1. Taxonomy (NCBI): domain Eukaryota; kingdom Metazoa; phylum Chordata; class Lepidosauria; order Squamata; family Anniellidae; genus Anniella; species Anniella stebbinsi. The sequence continues at coordinate 31,891,333 of JARDYH010000002.1, read as the reverse complement.
GTTTGTATCTTCAAAATTAAAAAAATGGGAGGCGTAAATGTATTTACCCCACTACTACCCATTTTTCTAAAAATTAATTGCCACACAAGACAAGCACCTACGTTTCTGAAATTTCACACACATAGGTCCCAAGGTACCGCCTACAATGTGGCAAAGTTTCATGTGTGTAACTTTAAAAATGACAAAGTTATAGGCATTCCTGGGTATTTATTAAAAAATTAATTGCCACACAAGGCAAGCACCTATGTTTCTGAAATTTCACACACATAGGTCCCAAGGTACCACCTACAATGTGGTAAAGTTTCATGTGTGTAACTTTAAAAATGACAAAGTTATAGGTGTTTCTTTCCACATTGTTTCAAAAATTAATTGCCACACAAGGAAAGTGCCAATGTTTCTGAAATTTCACACACGTATCAAGGCAAGGGGTACCTGTAATGTGCCCAAGTTTCCTGTTTGTATCTTCAAAATTAAAAAAATGGGAGGGGTAAATGTATTTATCCCACTACTACCCATTTTTCTAAAAATTAATTGCCACACAAGACAAGCACCTACGTTTCTGAAATTTCACACACATAGGTCCCAAGGTACCAACTACAATGTGGCAAAGTTTCATGTGTGTAACTTTAAAAATGACAAAGTTAAAGGCATTCCTGGGTATTTATTAAAAAATTAATTGCCACAAAACGCATGCACCAATCTTTCTGAAATTTCTCACAGATAACTGTCCCTAACCAGTGTATAATGTGCCCAAGTTTCATCCTTCTATCTTTAAAAATGAAAAAGTTATAGGCGTTTTTGTAAAACAATACTTTGCTATGGGAAAAAGCATTCAAAATGGCGTCCGATCCGGATCGGACATCCGGTCCGATCCGATCCGACCATCCTCCGATCCGATCCGATCCGACCCCCCAGGTCCGATTCCGATCCGCTATCCGATCCGATCCGGGGGGTCAGTGCACATCCCTATTTAAAAGATCTAAATATGTTGGAAAACATTTAAAATAATACATATATTCTGTTATTTTATAGAACTGGAACTACAAGTTTTGATGTCATCAGAAGTAGCTTTTCTTCTACTCATACTGAACACTCGGGCCAGATCTAAACCAAGCAGGACATAACACTATGGCTGTGCAGACAACACAATAGTCAACGGTGGGGAAATAATCAACTTGACAGCTGTTTATCTAGGAGTTACTCCCCACACAACATGATAATAATCAACCATGGTGTGGATGAGGATCAGCATTGAGTTGACTATTAGTCCACACTGAGTTGATTCACTCATCCTTTGCCCTCTCCCTCCCTCAGTCCTCCTGCTAGTATCCCATCAGCCATTGTTGCCAGAAATCTATCCTGCCAGCTGGACTGGAGTGGCTGCCACCACTTTGATCGCCTTGTAACTCTGTGGCTGATGAAATAACCAATGGTGGCTGAAGAAATAACCAAAGGTGCCCTCCACACAACATGATAACCAGTGGTGGTTCAAATAGCCAACTCTGCACAGCATTGGTTATTTCTGTTGGTTAGTTGGTTAATAAACTCCCTCCACACAACACAATAACCCATGGTGTGTTAAAGAACCAATGGTTGACTATTTAAACCACCATTGGTTATCATGTTGTCTGAACCCAGTCTATGAAAGGGTTTGAAAACAGTATGTGGAATGTGTAATGGGCTCCGACAGGTGTCAATACCATTATAATCCAATACCATTCTGCCTTTGTATCTTCGCGAGGCAAAAATCCTTAGTGTTGCTAATGTAAAACTGGCTTCCCAGTTCATTTTTGTGCATGGTTAGGCTGAATCCAAGGACTAGCAGTTAACTGTAAAATGAAGAATAGTGCTTTTCTTTTTTAATGATAAATCCTTAAGATAGTAGAAGATAAGCATTTTATCAGTCAAAGCTAAAAGCAAGGAGAAAAGTGGTAAGGTTTTTAATGAAACGGTGTATTTGAGGTGGGAGACTCATTTTACTTCATCGGATTAGCTCACTTTTCTTCTTTGAACAAGTGTATCTGCGTCATCCAGTTTCAACAGCTTACTCTGATTCTTCTTTGCTAGCTGGATTCTGGTTGCAAAATTGTTTCTTTCCGTTTCTGTCCAGGCATGCAGGTGTGACCTGCGTTTCCCATTCTAGGTAGCGGAGGGCAGGGAGAGGAAATCAATGGACCATCAGTGCTCAAGTGAGCATCTGCTATCCTGCTGTACAAAAAGCCTAAAAAGATCTTGAGTAATCTTTTCACTAGGCACAACACACAGTTATTCCAATAATATATTTCAACTCTCTCTCTCTCTCTCTCTCTCTCTCTCTAAATGAAGGTAGTTTGAATCACAATCATATCCATTCTGCATGTGACAACACTCTTTTATTTTCTCCCCCAGTGAAAGAGAAGATTAACTTTGCCACTCAGAGATTGTAAACACATGTTAAAACTGAATTACATCTCTTATACAATCAAAATGCACCACTGAGATAACAACCATGCAGTTTTGCCCTCAGATGCCATCAGCAACACTTGTACAGAGAGTGCAGACCCAAAATTTTTGTACCATTCAATTGTCAAATAAAGTTGATCCTAAAGGCAGATGATAAAAGCATCCTTTCCCACCTCACTTAAACTGCCTTCAGTCTGGTCTCTCTTCATAATAGGCAACCAATTTCATGCATAGTTTCTGATGCATGCAAGCAGTCGTTTTATTCCTGCCCATTTTCAATTGTCACAACTGATGGGTATTTTTTTTTAATATAAAAAAGCACCATGGACCTCTATTTCCCACTGAAAAAGGCATAATTTAAATGCATAATGTACAGTATTTATTTCCTGAAACATAAAAAATAAAATATACCACATCTTTGGCATAGCAATGTTGTTGCTTTGATAGTCTCTGAGCTTGGCTTAGCAATTTGACCTTGACTATCATCAGAATGTGACAAGAATATAAAGCAGGAGATTTCTCTGGAGCAAACACTTTAAAGAACCTGCCTAGAATAGCATATTTTCTAGCAATGCACTTCGTTATAGGGGAAGGGGGGGAAAGAATCCCCTGGCAAAGAGTTATGGTACCTTTCAGGCTTTTCTTCTCTTATTTACAAAGTACCCTTTGATTTGTTCCAGAAATGTTCATTCACTAAAATACGAACACACATATCTATATAGCATTTCCCTCAATTACTTGGTAACAGGCCTATGAGGTAGGCCACTATAAATCCCTCTTTACTGATAGGCAACTGAGGATGGACCACTGGCAACGATGGGACTGACTTGTCCAATGTCACATTATGCCCACAGCAGAAGATGGGACTTAAACTGGGGCTACCTCCCAGAGACAGAAACACAGCAAACCTGGATGCCAGTTCTGCCCATATATCCAATAAGGCAGGGGTGAGCAAATTGTGGCCATTCAGAGGTTTTAGCCTACAACTCCCATGATTCCTCATCATTGGCTTTGCTAGCTAGACTTGATGGGAATTGCGGGCCAAAAGGTTTAAACTTTCCCTCTTTAGTTTTGTCCTGAAATTCCACTCTTCTGCAGGGCAGGGGGTTTAAAAAGAGGAAAGCTGTCTCCATTGGAATGAAGGGGTGGGGTTGGAATTTTGGCATGAAAATGGGTGAGGGAAGCTTAAATCCCCCTTTCCTTGAGGGTTATAATCTTAATCTGAAGTAAATGAGCCAATCACGCATATCTCTGCTACGCGTGATTTGAAGAACATGTAGTTTTGCTCTCAGTCTCTATGCAAAAAATAAGTAAATGGGCATATATCTTGTTTCAAGGCTGGCAAGTGCCCTGGTCAAAGCCCAGATAGTACCAAGTGTAAAGAAAGAGAGAAGCCAGTCCAGTCCAAGGTCATGCACAGGAATCCGAATAGAGAGTAAGAGAAGGCAGGGGAGAGGTCAAAATCCGTCCAGAGGTCTATTCACAGAAGTTAGTTGTGCCAAATGTCAAAGCCAGGCAGGGTTTGTCCAGGAAGATGGTCCAGGTGGGTTGTCGAGTGTCCGGAATCTGTAAGGTCCAGAGAAGCAAGGCGAAATGCTGCAGTTGAATATTCGTTGTCTGTAGCAGAGAGTTGGCCCTGACTGAGCTAATTTATAGCTTGCCGTTAATCAGCACAGCTGGATATTTAGGCCACAGTGTGTTGCCCTCAAGGAAGGCTGCATACTGTGGCCTTTTCTTGCCTCTCTGCTGCTCACATTTGATCTTATGTCATTCAGAGGGATGAATTATCTCTGGCCCTGCCTCCTGCATTTGGGGGAGTCCAGGAATGGCACTAGAGGTGCCAGGCTGCTCTTCCAGTGGTCCCAGGGGTGTGCTGTTGGCCAAAACTTTCAGCTCCCTGCCTGGCTCTGGCTGGAGCCTGCTATGCTGGCTCTCCCCCTCCTCTTCCTCATCAGATGAATCTTCCTCTAGGTAAGGCATGACAGCATAAACCTGACATTAAAATGTAACATTCAACCACCAATGCAAGAACATTTCTGTCTCTTAGGTTATTGATCAGGATAGAAGGGCCTTTGTGGCACCCTGGTTGTGGAATGCCCTCCCCTTGGAAGCCTGACTGGTGCAGATGCTGGCTTCGTTTCGGCGCCAAGTGGAAATGTTTTTTTTTTAAAATCAAAGCCTTTAAATTTATCTAAAGCTGCACATCATTTTATATGTTTCTATTGCATTTAATTTTAAAAAACTCGTATTAGTTTGATAATGGTTTGATGCATTTTAGCAGTGTAAATTATTCATTGTTTTATATTGTTTGAATTGATTTTATCCATAGATAGGATGGGATGCAAATGTTTCAATAAATAAATGAATAAATAAATAAATAAGGTCAGGATGGGAATATTTTTCACTCTAGACACCTTTCAGTTGATTTTGCCTTTGTAGCAACCTCAGTTTGCCTGTAGTCCTATTCAGTTTTTATTTAACACAATTCAGTCCTGGCCCTAAATTCTAGTGTTAGACAGTAGGGAGTACTGTTGATAGGCTATGATAACAATATAGTTTTATCCCTTCTTATTGCTCAAGTCCACAGTGGTGCCAAGGCCTGGCAGGCCCATGTCTTTCTTTGATAACACATTGTCTGTATGTTACATATAACCAAGACTTTCACACTTACAATTTTTCGTCAGGATGGCATGCTATGATCATTTCTTTGTAGCTTGCAATTGATGTGCCAGAGAACTCAAACGTATGTAAACAGCATTTCCCAGTGAGGTTTAAAGAAAGCAAACATGAGATCCTGCCAAATCCCACACTGGTCAATGGATGACTCAGGCAACGCACGTTGAGCAGTCTGAATCAAGTGTTTCCTTCTGTGACAGTTTTTCCTTCTTCTTTCAGAAGTGGCCGTGCTTTAAGCTTAATGTTTGGAAACAACATCCTGCCTCTAACCTTAAATGGCGGGCATAAGATGCAGATGAATTATTCAGCAATGCACAAATAATCTGCCATCCTTGATTGCTGTGTACCTTTTAAAATAATTGAGATGATTGGCTTGAATGGGCCTTCGTCCCAGTCTCACAGGATTGCTCAAAGGCCACGTCAGGCAAACACTAGAGTGCATTCACACTGGATTTGAAGAGAGAGGAGATAGTTATCTGTTTCTTTATGCAACTCCCATAGTCTGCACTAGGCTTTCCAAACTTGGTATCCTCCAGAAGGTTTAGACCAGGATGTCCAGTGGTCTGGAATGCTGGGAGTTGTTGTGTGAAACATATGGAGGATACCAGGACAGGGAAGGATAAACTACACACACCCATGATTTCTTCTCAGTGTTTCAGAGAATGATGTAACATATGTCAAGACACCTGTCATAAAAGGAGTGCACAATCCCAGACGTTTCCCAGTGAATTAGCTTTTGTGTAATCATGCTGGGTCACATATTCCCCTGGTGATGGATACAGGAGGAGGAGGTATCTCCCCCTGCAACATGAGGTATAGGTGCTATGCATTTATTATTGACCACACTTTGTACAAATCGTAGGGTGACCAACTGTCAGGATTTCCCCAGATTTGTCCTGGTTTTTGTTCAATCCTTGGTGTGAGGGGATTTTCTGTATTTTTCTATAATGTCCTGGAATGACACACTTTCCCATTTAAGGCCGCCATTAGAGGAGGGGCGTCATTCCTGGAGGTGCATCATTCTAGAGGTGCATCATCCCCCCCCACTGATCCAATCAGGGCCTTAAAGAGGAAAGCATGTCATTCCTGGACATTATAGAACAGGCCCCAATTGGAGCCATGGGGGTGGGTTGACATGCTTTCCCCTCCAATTGTGCCCTTTAAGGTGGTGGAGGGAATGATGTGCTTCCTGGAGGCACAGGAAAGCCACTTTCCTGTCCCCTCCGACAGGGTGTCCTCTTTTTTTGGTTTCCCAAATCTGGTCACCCTAAAAATGGTTTGGCCTGATTTTTACAAAGTAATCATATGTTTGTATTCTTTTTTGCTTATCACCTGGAAAATAAGACCTCAGCTGAAATCCTAAAGCTGGAAAGTTATGAAAATGTCCAAACTATTCTAGTGTAAAGATTACTGTTTGTGGTGCTTTAAGTACTGCTCTATATCCACTTTCCTGGAAGTAAAGCTCCATTGAATTTATGTTGGTGGTTTTAACTCCTCTTTTATTTCTGGGCTGGTTTTGGCTCATTATTTTTAACTGTATTTTACCGCATTTTATTATGTTGGTTTTGTATTGTATTTTTGCTACGTTGGTTTTGTATTGTTGTGGGTTTAGATCTTTGTTTGCTTTTTATTTTATTTTATTCTATTTTAAAATAATTGTATGACACCTAGAGAACCTATTTATTTATTTCAAGTTTTTTTATACTGCTCTTCAGCCAAAAAGGCTACCAGAGTGGCTTACATATAACCAACTAAACAAGCCTACAGGCTTACAGTCTAAAAACATATGACACATAAGGAAAAATGGAATGGGGAAGGAAGAGGGAAAATAATTCTTTTAGCAGGGCTGGTAGAACAGCCCTGCTTCCCCCTTTCATCTCCCTCAATACAGCATATTATAAGTACAAATAATAAATAAATGAGACTTACTTCTGACTAGGCATGTATAGGATTGCACTGTAAGTCATGCAAATGCATTGACCAAAGTTGAAAGCTCCAACAAATGTATTTGGTGTGTGTTTCTCTGTGTGCGTGCTACTCCATAAGTATTCCTGAGTGCTGAGATAGCACAGCATCATGATGGATAGTGTGAAATCACAACATAATATTGTTTCATAATATAAATAATAACATAACATTATATGAGAGAGTGCCTTCATCAGCAGGCATGCTCTGGGTGGTTCCACATGGACTCATGGCCCAGTTGGTGTCCACCTGGAGAAGAGCCTCCAGCATGGTGGCCCCCTTTCTTTGGAACTCCCTGCCCCTGGAGGTCAGACAGGCGCCGACACTGTGTTGCTTCCAGTGCCTGCTGAAAACAGCTCTATTCCAGGAAGCATTCCTTGACTGACAGCCATGGTTTTTATTGGAATTCTGTTTTTAAAATAATAATTTTAATATCATGTTTTTTTATCTTTTTACTATTTTACCTCTTATGTACACCGCTCCAGAATCTGATTTCGATATGGAGCAATATATAAATGTTGTAAATAAATAAATAATATTTTTTTTCCAGTTGGCTGGGATCTGAATGGGCAGGAGCTGGAATATCTACATATAAAACACACACCAGATCAGCAACGGCAGCATCATGAACAAGAACACGAATACTTTATATGTCAGGAGTAAAAGTGTAAGTAAGAGGTTCTGCAATTATATTTATTATATTTATTTATCAATTATTGCATTTATATCCCGCCTTTTTTCCTCCAAGGATACCCAAGGCGGCGTACATAATCCTCTTCCACTCCATTTTATCCTCACAACAACAACCCTGTGAGGTAGGTTGGGCTGAGAGTATGTGACTGGCCCAAAGTCACCCAGTGGATTTCCATGCATGACCAAGTGGGGCTAGAACCTGGATCTCCCGGCTCCCAGTCCAACACTTTAGCCACTACCCCATACTCGCTCTCTATTACAGACAATTATCTATTGTCCTTAATAGATATATGGTGCCAATGGGACTTACTCCCAGGAAGTGGGTATAGGATTGCAGCTTTATTCATCTAATTATGTCTTTTCTTACTGGTTTCATGTGTTTTCATGCGATACTACAGCATATCTCTTTAATTAGTTTAAATTCTTATTTTCATCGGTTTGTGAAAATTCTGCTATCATCAATGATGTCACAAACTAAAATTCTTTCTTCTCTTTGTTTCTTTCTCTCTTACTGTTGCTTTTCATGCAAATGATCCTGTCTAGAAAAACTAGCCTGTTAGTGATTCATGGCATTTAATTCCTAGGCATTTTCTGTTGGCCTACATTGAAACATATAAGATATCTTATTCCTCTAAAACATTATACTTCTTCCATGCATGTAAGGGATGTTGACATTAGGGCTGTGCAAAACCCAAAATGTTCACCTTGGAAACTGCCTCTTTGTGTTGGATAGCAAGTCACCTTGCTTAAGTGCCATGGTTTGACACTGTGATTTTGCTCGAATCCAAAGTGGAGATTTGCCTCAGTTTCTCAAGCTTTAGATACCATCCCCGTGATACAACCAATATTTATAACTTTTTGTTTTTGGCCAAATTGAATGAAATTTGCAGCTACAGTAACCTGGTAACCTCCAAGTTAGATTACTGCAATGCGCTCTACGTGGGGCTGCCTTTGAAGACGGTTCAGAAGCTGCAGCTTGTGCAAAATGCAGCAGCCAGATTGATATCAGGAACCAGAAGGTTCAAACATATAAGACCGACACTGGCCTGCTTGCATTGGCTGCCTGTACGTTTCCGAGCCCAATTCAAGGTGCTGGTTTTAACCTATAAAGCCTTACACGACTTGGGACCACAATACCTGACAGAACATCTCTCCCGACATGAACCTACCCGTACACTACGATCCACATCTAAGGTTCTCCTCTAAGTTCCTACACCGAGGGAAGCTCGAAGGATGGCAACAAAGGAGAGGGCCTTTTCAGTGGTGGCCCCCCAACTGTGGAACGATCTCCACGACGAAGCTTGCCAGGCGCCAACACTGTCATCTTTTTGGCGCCAGGTGAAGACTTTTCTCTTCTCCCCGGCATTTAACAACATATGTTAAGCTTTTTAACTGACCCCTGGATAGTTTTAAATGATATGTAGTTTGTTTTTAGGCTTTTATGATTTTAATTTTTGTATTTTGTTTTTTAAATGTTCAATGTTCTTAATTATTGTAAACCGCCCAGAGAGCTTTGGCTATGGGGCGGTATATAAATGTAATAAATAAAATAAATAAATAATAGTAGCCTCTTTTCAGGAGATGAAACCCACCAAATAGAATAGACAGCCCTCTATTATACCTTGCTGGCATGCAGCACCTTCAGCAGTTATGTGGTGCTCTGCACTTAAGGTACCACACGGTGAGGAAGAAAATACTGGAGGAGCTTGATTTATGTTGTGGGGATGCAGTGGAGTGCCACACAGTGGGGGCTGGTGGCTCTGATGCCCATGGGGCCATGAATCCGCTCCAGGTTTCAGTCAGAACCAGTCAAAACTGTAAAGGTAGCAATGGGACGCCATCTTCCTGCTACTGGTTCTTCTTATGCCATTCATCTAAGGTCTGGGTTGCTGCTGCTGCAACTCACAAAAAGGCAGTTAAAACTCCTGAATAATTTGTGCTAAGTTCCTTCTATGCCCCACCCCAAAGCACTGTGATTGGAAGGGAGGAGGAGAGCCCAGCAAAGGCATTTCCTGGTTGGAAGCCAGAACTGTTAGTCAAAGAATCATCTCTCCCTCTCCTCTCCTCTCTGTTTGCCATTTTCTATTTATTGAAAGTTTGGAGGAGATTTAGAAAATGTATCAAATTGGCTAGAAGAAGTAAAACAACAACAATAAAATATTTCTGAATAGCTGAGATGCTTCTAAAGCCTTGGGGCCAGCCCACGTCACTTCAGACCTCTTTGGACTCAAGTTGCTTCAGATGTGGAAGTGGTTTGCCAAAGTGGGCTATTTGCCTTGGATTCATGCCTCATCTGAGGCATTTGGACACTCCTAATTGGCCTGCCTACAATAGGACTATAATGAAATTTGTAATATAAAGACCATTGAGAAAAAAATGGTATTGATCAGACTTTGTCTATTGAAAATAGTTTAGTCATGTTTATATACAAGAAAGATCTCTTTCTATTATGTCTAGCCTCTATCACCTAGTAAGGATTCCCCCCACCCCCCGGAACCTATCTTGATTGGTGATTAAAACATGGATAAAATCTATCATTTTGAAAAAAACAAGTGACATACCGTTAACTTGTATTGCTTCCTTATATATAATTACTAGCGACACTTATTTCATCGTGTTTGTATTTGGTAAAACATTGCCTCTCACCTCATAGGCACTGCCAAAGATATTATCCATATCTAGACAGCAGAAAATCCTAAACACTTAATCTGTTTGCATTGGGTTTCCATTCAATTTCAAATGTCGCTATAACAATTACTTTGTTGTCAGAAGAATGCAATGCTCATTTATGCTATGGGAAAGTAAGATGAGGTTGATTATACCTTAGCAAGGGGAGGGGTTTTTTTTCTAGCCTGATCTTTACTGGAATAAAGGTGGTGGTGCAATTCTAGGATTTCAGCTTTATAGCCATTCTCTACTTTCATGGGCCTCATAATGTTACTGCCCATGCATTATTCCCTACAGAACAGATCTCTGCCGGTGTGTGCTCTGACTCTATCGAATAGCCAGGCTTATGCACATGAAAGCCAAGCTGAGGCTATTGGTTCTGTCTTCTTTGTTCTTTTGTTTGCTACTTTCACGGAACGACAACCGTGAAAGTTACTTTAGAGCTTAGCTTCTGCTCTCTCTCCTGGTCGAATTATGCAAAAAGGATATCATGCAGTTCAGTTGAAGAGAGTGTTTGAAAAATGTGTCCGGTAGACATGGCTTCAAATGCCAGCTTTGCTATAGAGGTTAATGGGGATGGGGATGAGGTGAAACCTCCTGGATTCACACTGTGAGATGCAGCACGTAAAAACTTGATGTGTGGAACAGCCTCTATGTGGGTGCTTGCCAACTGGCCAACACATGTTATGTGTGAATTCGGTGCATTGGAGTATTTGGCGATGGGGGGAAAAAGCTACCTAACTGATGAACATAAGAAGAGTTCTGCTGGATCAGAACAATAGTCTGTCTAATCCAGCATTCTGTTCAGACAGAGTCCAACCAGCTGCCCATAGAAACCCCCCTTTTTCTATGGGCAGCAGTACGTGAGTGCAACAGGACCCTCCTACCATGTTTCCCAGCAGCTGGTGCTGCCTCTGAGACTGAACGTAGCACATAGCCATCAGGACTAGTAGCTATTGATAGTATTCTCTTCCAGGAATTTGTCTACCCCCTTTTTAAAGCCATTCAAATTGGTGGCCACCACTACATCTTGTGTTAGCAAATTCCATAGTTTAACTATGTGCTGTGTGAAGAAGTCCTTCCTTTAGCTGACCTGAATCTCCTGAAAATTTGGTCCTGTTTAAATTCAGAACCTACACCAAATGGGTCCGAAATGCCCTGGTGGGTAACCAGTGCCTATCCAAACAGACAAACATCACCATAGACATAATTGTAAATTGGAATCTACTTATTTCAGAATTTTTTAAAAAAATTAAAAGCGGTGGCATAGTGGTTATATGATTCTTAGAAACTTTCTCTGTAGGTACAGGGAAAGAGAATGCAACAAAATCAGATAATTAATTAAAAGAATTGCAATTGCCAAAGATGGCATGAATTTAGCTAATAAGATAACAGTTGTGCTCCTAACATTGTTATGACTCCTTCTTATCCTCTCTTGCCTTCTACTTGTGGTTTCAAGCTAAACTAAAATGAAACAAAACAAAAACATAATTGTTAACTCTCCTTTACTTACTCCTTCACATTACTTGAATATGGAAAGCAAGCTAAAGCATTATCAAGGTCTTCTAGGCATGTGAAGAATAAAGGTAGAAGCTAGAGTGAAAAGGAAAACTCAAGGCTTGGACATAATTCTAAGTCTCATCCTTAGGAATAAGTCCATGTCCCAAGCTCAGAAAGTATTATAAGTCCTAAGAGCTTAAAGAGATCCATAGTTACCCAAATCCTTAGGTCTGATGGCGAGGCGCACAGAATGCAGTGGAGCAGGAGCAGCAGCAGCAGCCCACCTGAGCCCTTGTTACCTGTACTTTTTTTTTTTTTACATTTGCTCTGGTCAAAGGTGCCCCCTCAATGAACAACCACAAGGGTGTGTGTATATGTGGGTAGACCACTCTCTCACCAATCAGAAGTAAGGTATCTTCATCTATCTTCCCCATCACATGTTTTATGCCCATATGTTTTTGGCAACATTTCTGTCACTACTTCTAAGAATTAATTTGAAATTTTCTAAAAAAATGGCTGGGAGTCTTTCATTTGGGCATGCTATCTTGATAGATATACTAGTCCCTGGTACAACTTCTTTTGAAACATGGTTGTCTTCGGTCACTCCTGGTCATATTGTAACTTGGGCTCAGTACTACGCCTTCCCCTGCCCAACTAACATCAAGAAAGGACATTCTCTTATCAGCAGGTGCACACCACAATATGTCAAAACAGTAATTTTCCTCCTCTTAGTGGGTGTCTGAGCATGCTCAGTTCTTCCATTCACCTCACTCATACACTCTGCCAGCACACTGTGGCCTCGAACAAGCTCTGTGAAACCGCTAGTAAAGTCAGCTGCATTTCCCCCCTTTTCTTCAGACAGTCCTGCAAGTCTTAGAATTGTAGGACTAGTTATTATTATTATTATTATTATTATTATTTACATTTATATACCGCCCCATAGCCAAAGCTCCCTGGGCAGTTTACAAAGATTAAAACATTAAACTTTAAAAAACCGATATACAAACCATAAAAAGCATAAAAATGAGTACATACCAACTATTCTGGGGTCAGTTAAAAACTCAACATATGCTGTTAAATGCCTGGGAGAAGAGAAAAGTCTTGATCTGGCACCGAAAAGATAACAAGGCAAGCCTCATCGGGGAGATCGTTCCATAATTGGAGGGCCACCACTGAAAAGGCCCTCTCCTCGGAGTAGGCACCCAGAGGAGGACCTTAGCTGTTGATCATAGTGCACAGGTAGGTTCATGTTGGGAGAGATGTTCCCTCAGGTATTGTGGTCCCAAGCCGTGTAAGACTTTATAGATTAAAACCAGCACCTTGAACAGGCTCGGAAACATACAGGCTGCCAATGCAAGCAGGCTAGGGTCGGTCTTATATGTTCGAACCTTCTGGTTTCTGTTATCAGTCTGGCTGTTGCATTTTGCACAAGCTGCAGCTTATGAACTGTCGTCAAAGGCAGCCCCACATAGAGCGCATTGCAGCAATCTAACTTGGAGGTTACCAGAGCACAGTCAACTGAAGCCTGGTTATCCCTATCCAGATAGGAGTGTAGCTGGGCGGCCAACCGAAATTGGTAGAAGGCACTCTGTGCCACCGATGCCACCTGAACCTCAAGTGACAGAGATGGTTCTAGGAGAACCCCCAAGCTATGAACCTGCTCATTCAGGGGGAGTGCAACCCCATCCAGAACAGGTTGAACTACTGGTGAGAATTGTAGTTGATGAGATAAAATCAGTTAGCATAAAATCCAACCTTCAAAGTCTTCTCACCCAGGGATCATGAGTCTTGAATCTATGTCTGAGGTCTTTTGCGGGGTCTTCTTGTAAGTCCCCCCAAAACCCTCAGTCAGGTCATTTCACCATTCCAGATCAAATTAGCCATCTTCAGTCTTTCGTTAGCAAAATTATTTAAGCTGTTTAGTACCAGATTAACATATCCCACCAATCATCTTCATCGGATGACCCTGCGTTTTAGTATTTGAGAGTGGGAGAAAAATGTCTCCTTATCCACATTCTCACCATGCATAATTTTGTACACCTCTGTCATATCCTCCCTTACTTGCCTTTTCTCCAAGCTAAACAATCCCAGCTGTTGTAACCTTCCCTCATAGGGGAGTTGCTCCAGACCCTTGAGCATTTTAGATGCATTGAAACTACCATCGTTGGATATTTTCAAAGAAGGTGTGTGTCTGTGAATGAAAGAAAGAAAGAAAGAAAGAAAAGAAAGAAAGAAAGAAAGAAAGAAGATGGGATCTGTGGAAGATGTACTGGGGCAAGGGGGTCTGAACTAGATGCCCAATGAGAAGCATTGTACACACTGTACAAGAATGGCAAGCCATGGTCACCCTCACCATTGCATGAGTGACCCATGTTCAAATTCAAGTGGATTTCAACACAGTTTGCCACCACACCAAAATGGTCTGCCACAGACGCAAAGCCAGTCCATATTTAAATATTTCGTAATGCATCCGAAAGAGGTTTGGACTTTGTGAATCTCCAAAATGAGGAAATTGCACAAGTGGGAGAAAGCCGTCAAAACTAAGAAATGTGCAGGATTCTTGCATTAGTGTAGAACTGGAAATTATTTTTTAATCCCCCCTCCAAAAGCTGCCACTTTAAACGGCAGCCTAATGTTGCGATCTGCACCTCTGTTATGCTATCTTTGTCTCCTACTTCACTATACTGTGATCCCCTGTGACCAATGATGTGGAGTGGGCATGGGGGAAACACATTCTATAAGAGCAGATGTGGGGTTAATTTGGACTACATATTACCAAGGGGGAGAACTGCACATGAGATTATTGTGTTTGGCAGCAAATCTATGTTTCTCATAACGTGTAGTTCTGCCCAAAAATAAGGGCTCATGATCAATTTGTAAGGCAAATGTAAAATCTTAATTGGGCAAAATGCTCATTTTGTGAACGATTGACTCCCTTTCTTTTTCACATTAATATAAATAGAAGGACAGAAGCTCAACTGACTTTAAGCTATGTGTATGGAAATGTCCCACTTGGTCATGGTTGATCTTGGCGGGTATCCTGAGTCAGAGACAAGGATGTAATTCCTTAGGTGCTACCGGGTTTGAAATAATTGGCAATGGACAGAAGAAAAAGGTGCAAAGATCATCCTGAGTTCCTAATGTCATGCTCTGTGCGTATTATATTTCTCATTTCAGTGAGAATGTTCTCCAAAGGAGAAAGGCAAACTAGCTAAAATGAGAGGATTCTAATGGATTTCAGAAGAGGGAACGGAGATTTAATTTGACTTTCTTTCTTTTGTATCCATTTGGATTTCTGCTCATTTGTCTTCTTTCTAGTCTACTGCAATAGCTCTTGAGAAACTTTTTCCTTGCTAAATTTGTGGCTCGTATTGAGTCTGGTGCAGATTTCTTTGAGAAACTCCATTTTTAACTCTGGCTTTTTCTCAAGGGGTATTACAGGAGAGATGAAACAAGATAAAAACTATACTGAACTTTTTCTAGGATTGGATTTGTCATTTCTCATTGAATTAAGGGCTTTGAAGGGATGGGACACATTCCCATATTAAAATTCAATGAATTTTGAAGACACATTAAAGTTGGTTAGCTGTGGTTAGTGGATGTGTTATTAAAATCTTTATCAACCCCCCCAAAATAAATATAATCTCACTTAACTGAATGTGAAAGCTAAACTACAATAATTAGCAATGGTGTATATATGTGCGTCTATAGCAAGGTTGATAGTCCAACAATACAATATACACATGATAATGCATTAGTAGACAATAATATAAAACACTGCATGTGTTTTGAAGTAAGTGGAAGAGTGAACAATGCATATCTTTAGCCTCTGCAGAGAACATGTCTAAGGAACAACATAGAAAAATAGCATACACGCAAACACACGCATACACACTAGTGGCAAAACTTGAAAAACATCTTTAAAAAATTATTCACACATCTTGTAAACTTATCCCAGCTCCATTCCTGGACAACATATATCTTTTTTCATTGGACATTTTGATTGAGTGATATTGGTACATTTACTTTATAGGGTTTTATTCCCCTCCCCCCCCCCCCCCCCGCTTTGCTTACAATGCTTTTTGTAGGTGTGGGTGGTTATTGCTTGGTTTTTACAATTTCTACTTTTTACATTGTATTTTTTTTAAATTCAGATTTTATGTGGTGCTGGTACATTTGATAAACATATTCCCTTTATGGATTCATGGGCTTTGTCTCACCATTTGACTTCTTTTTAATTTTTTTTTTGAAATCAGATTAAGGTATCATGCTTCTTTCTTTCTTTCTTTTTCTTTCTTTCTTTTTGTTCATTTGTTCAGTAGTTTTGCTATTCATATTGACTTATCCTTGGGCTGGATGATTGGTACATTTACTTTAGAGGGTATGCATATTTCTCATATTTGCATATTTTTCAGATCCGGACATTACAGTACTATTGTATGTGTGTGGCCTATTATTAATATTTGTTATATCTAGACCATTGCTAGAGATTTTTGTTTGGCTTTCACTGTGGGCTTGTTCAGGCGACACTGAGGGCTTTGTGGTTAGCTTAACCATGCCTCTTTGTGGTTAGCACTAACCACAAACTGTATGCTTGCACATGACACCATTAACCCTGCCTGGTTCTGGTTTCCTTAATCACACGCTAACTACAAAGTAGGGATGTGCACTGTCCTGAAAATCACATCAGAATCAGAATCGGGATGTCCGATTTTGACTTGTATCATACTGGATAAAATCGGACGTCCCTCGAATCACTTCGGATCCAATTCCGATACGAAAATCAGACATCCAATGTGAGCATCAGGTGCCTATTTTCCCCTAAAGGCTTGCATTGGGGAAAAGGAATTGCTATAACTTCTTCATTTTAAAAGGGATCAAAATGAAACTTGGGCACATGGAAGATGGGATGCTGCTAGTCATGTGTACCAAATTCCAAAAAAATCCATACAAACGTGCCGTGACTATGAAGTTTTGAAAGATTGTGGTTCTGGCTTTGACAGCTGTCAAACTCAGCTGTCAAAGCCAGAACCACAATCTTTCAAAACTTCATAGCCACTACACGCTTGCACAGATTTTTCTGGAATTTTGCACACATGACTAGCAACCTCCCATCTTCCATGTGCCCAAGTTTCATTTTGATCCCTTTTAAAATGAAGAAGTTATAAGTGGTTCTTTCCCCCAATGCTAGCCTTTAGGGAAAATGTTTCCCAATTGGAGGAAAGAGTCGCCTCTAACTTTTTCATTTTAAAAGATAGAGACAAGAAACTTGGGGAGACATGACTAGCAACATACAGTCTGCAATGTCCCCAAGTTTCATGTTTCTATCTTTTAAAATAAAAACGTTCCCCCAACACAAACCTAGTATTTTCCCCTAAAGGCTTGTATTGGGGGAAAGAAACTGCTATAACGTTTTTATTTTAAAAGATAGAGACATGAAACTTGGTGACCTTGGAGATGGGATGTTGCTAGTCATGTATGCAAAATTCCAGAAAAATCTGAAAGGATTAGAGGGATAAAGATCAAAAAAGAAACCTACAAATTGAGGTGATGAAGCTCTTGAAGAAGGATCAGCATTCCCTCAAATTGAAGGCTCTCAATCTAGAGGGTTGACATCACTCATTCAGCACCAGATAGCTTGCACTGGTCTAAAACCTTATTCCCTGAGAACTCCGGAACCAAGCCCTGGAAACTCCCTCTCTCTCCTTCCACCACCTCACTCTGCAAGGAACCAGTGAAGTCAAGGAGAAACAGAGTGATTCAGTCAGGGCTGGGCTTTGGATGGCATTCCAAACCAAGAGCCATGTAGTCAGAACTAAAGAATGAGTTAGAACCAGGACAAAGCAAGAGGCAAGACCAAGGCACAAACCAGAAGTCAGGATAGGAGAATAACCAAGAATATAGCAACACTAGAACTCAGGAAGCATAGGCAAGAACTACAGTACTGTTTTAAAATGGTTTATAACAGTTCTGAAAACTGTTGGAGCCTGTGACACACTCCATATACAGTTTTCAAACCATTTTCAAAGTGTTATATCTGGCTTTGGTTTAGCTTTGTTACAGCCATTGTTGCTGGAGCAAGGCCCAACTGGAACAGGAAATCCTCTTATAGTTCTTTCTGTCCAGGGAGATCCAGTGGCCAGAATGGGTGGCAAGAGTCAGTCCATGGCCTGGAGGTACTTCACTCCTTCTTGAAGCTCCCTGTTCACCACATGAAGCATCTGCACGTAGAGCCACAGTCTGACAGGTTGGCTGCCCATGCAATGTCCCTTAACCTGTCGCCCCCCAGATGGTTTTAGACTACAAATTCCGATCATCCCTAGTTAGTGCAGGTGATGATGAGGGATGATGGGAGTTGCAATCCTACAACATCCGCCCTCCCCCCCCACACATTCCCCATCCCTGCTGTAAGCCCTGCAGAAGGGTGGTGGGTCTCAAGGAGTTCCTCTGAAATCCCTTTGACGCCAAGCTACAGTTCTGGCCAGTTCAGCTGCAATGCAACAATTTACTCACCAGGTTGATTCCTCTACTGCCTTACCTCGAAGTTTTGACCAAGTAGTTCTAGCTCTCTTCCTCTTTCAATCTCTATTTTCAGGATCAAAGCAATTCGCTCCTGTTTTCAATCATCCTTACAACAGCCCTGTAAGGTTGGCCTGTATTATTATCACCATGAACCTAGCACCATACTGCTTTGCTCACCTTTGGCACTCTTGCCAAACTAAAACCCCAAGCTGCTGCCCTTGAGATGAAGGCTAAAATACCGTTGGAGGAAAATGCAGGATGAATCTGATCAAACACCAACTAGAATTCAATTAGAGGCCTACTCTGGGCCAGTGAGGGCAACAAGCCTACGACTCTGGCACTGTCACATCTACACAGAATAGATTGCACTGTGTGAGGCCTTCTTTGACAGGATGCTAAAGTCAGGGAGTTGGAACAGTTGAAAACTCATTGGCTGAATTCGGACAACACATTAAGCAACTGAGGGAGGGGGAACAATAGTCAGTTGTGTTGCTTATTGTGTTGTGTGGAGGGTAACACGCCGCCCACAAACTACTGACAGTATGCTATTCTGCCCAAATAAGCAACTGAGAGAAACAACTGGCTTGCAAGTTGTTTAGCTCGAAGCCAGTTGTTTAAAGTGTTGTGTGAAGGGGTGAGTGGGTTAATGGCGTGTGGTGAGTGGGTTAAAACAAAAGCCCATAGAGGCAGGTGACAAGAGCGACCAAAGCGGCGGCTGCCACTCTGCTACAACTGGCACAATTTGCAGAGGCTGCTGGGATAGAACAGGGAGGACCGAGGGAGGAGGGAGGGTGGGGAGAGGGGCAGGGGCTGTGTCAGTCAAATGGTGGGTTGACTATTAGTCCACTCAATGCCAGCCCCAACCACCCACAGTTGTGTAGGAATATGTTGTGTGGGGAGTACACAACATAGTACAGGGAAGTGATTAATGCCATGTTCCTTCTTGCTTAAAGGAGGGAGTAATAAGACCTTTATTAAAGAAACCTTCCCTTGACCCATCAGTTTTGGGAAGCTATAGACCAGTCACAAATATTCCATTCTCAATAAAGTCGATTTTTTTGTTTGAAAAGGGTAGGGAACCTCTATGATGAAAGCTCGTTGTTTTTGAAGCAGTTCAGAGGGAAATTAACTTCAAGTCAATTTATCTGGGATGCGAAGTCTCACACAAAACAACATTTTGTTTGTTGGTTTTTTTTGTACGTTCACTCGCTTGGTTTCAGAAGAGTGATATAGAAATATCTTGAATGGATAAATGAATGAATAAATAAATGAATAAGGAAAGCAAAATAGTTTAGAAAGGAAGAAAGAATCAAAGTATTGAATTAAAGGGACTTATGACTAATGAAGTTCTTTAGAAAGTTATTACTTTTAGAGAATGACTGTTGGGTCATGTGTTCCAGATGCCATTGAACATGCTCCCACAGGAAACCGTTAAGTGTGAACCAAATGGTGTGAAATAATGAGGGCGTACAAGGGAAACGCTGGAAGAACTCTTGAAAGTAGCTCTTCCTCAGACAAATGGAACAATCAGTCTTGACACTCTAGAGCAGATGGCAATGGCAGCAGCAAATGTCATTGAGGAATCAAGGGTCTAGTTTCTACCCTACGTGTTCATGTTAGCATGGGAAAGAACTAAGGGAAGGGAATCTAGGGAGATGTGCATTTGCAACCCATTTGTATTAGATTGAAAACAAATAGGAAAATTTATTTTTATATCCATTTTCAGTTGCTTTGTATTGCATTGCAAACATGCCTAGGACCCTGTATGCGGTTCACAGAAAGGTCACAGGAAGGAGGAAAAAAGAGGGTCAGAGAGCAGAAAAACTGATAAATTGGAGAACTCTATAGCCTGAATAGGTCACAAAAACATTATGGGATGGGGAAGAGAGTGTGTGAGTAGTTTAGATCAGGAGTGGGTTGAACATAGATTTGGATCTATTGGTAGATCTCATGGTGGTTTGTAGTTGCTCTCCAAGGGATACTGACTTCAGTGGCAGCAAGAGGATATAAGAAGAGGAACAGCAACAACCCTCTGCCATGGCTGGCATTGTGGTAACTGCTTATCTCTCAGCCTCAGTGTTCCTCCTCTCTCTCTCTCTATAAAAGAGTATTAATTGGTTGCTTTGTTCAGATTTAGAGTGATATGCTAAAATCCATGATCCCCTTCCTCCTAGTGGTGGCTCCAGGAATTGGAGGGTCCTTGGCAAAGAAACCCTCAATGGGGCCCCTTCCATCAGCAAGTCTACCATTTCACCACCATTTTCATTAGATGCTATTGGTCGTCATCTTCATTAGGGGTGTGCACGGACCCCCCGGATCGGATCGGGACCCGGATCCGGACCTCCAATTTTGTCCCGGACCGGTTCGGACAAAATCGGAGGCCCCCCGGACCGGATCGAGTCCGATCCCGACCCAAAAATCGTACATTTTTGGATCGGCCGCCATTTTTTTCCCCATAGACTTGCATTGCAATGCAAGTCTATGAGGAAAAAATGGCGGCGGGTGGGTAAGGGGGGGCCTAACTCCCTCCCCCCCCCCGGGGCCGTCCGCTGTGGACGGCCCCGGCAGGTAAACCCCCTCCCCCGCGCTCCCTACCCCCCCTGGGGCCGCCCGCTTCCATCCGCTGGCGCCCGCGGGCGCCAGCGGATAGAAGCGGACGGCTCCGGGGGGGGGGTAAGCCCCCTTCCCCGCCACTGCTTACCTTCTCGGCCCGTCCGGCGCCGGCGGCTACTACCAGCGGGCTCCGCGGCCTACTCTCGAGTAGCGCGCCGGGTGATGACATCACCCGGCGCACCATCCTAGAGCAGGCCGCGGAGCCTGCTGGGAGTAGTAGGCGCCGGCGCCGGACGGGAGCCGCCGGGCCGGAAAGGTAAGGGCCCCCCTCCCCCCTCCCCCCGCCCCCTCCTCCCCTCCACGCACCCCCTCCTTACCTTTCCGGCCCGGCGGCTCCCGTCCGGCGCCGGCGCCTACTACTTCCAGCAGGCTCCGCGGCCTGCTCTAGAGTAGCGCGCCGGGTGATGACATCACCCGGCGCGCCATCCTAGAGCAGGCCGCGGAGCCTGCTGGGAGTAGTAGGCGCCGGCGCCGGACGGGAGCCGCCGGGCCGGAAAGGTAAGGGCCCCCCTCCCCCCGCCCCCTCCTCCCCTCCACGCACCCCCTCCTTACCTTTCCGGCCCGGCGGCTCCCGTCCGGCGCCGGCGCCTACTACTTCCAGCAGGCTCCGCGGCCTGCTCTAGAGTAGCGCGCCGGGTGATGACATCACCCGGCGCGCCATCCTAGAGCAGGCCGCGGAGCCTGCTGGGAGTAGTAGGCGCCGGCGCCGGACGGGAGCCGCCGGGCCGGAAAGGTAAGGGCCCCCCTCCCCCCTCCCCCTCCTCCCCTCCACGCACCCCCTCCTTACCTTTCCGGCCCGGCGGCTCCCGTCCGGCGCCGGCGCCTACTAC
This sequence comes from Anniella stebbinsi, assembly GCA_029215795.1. Classification (NCBI taxonomy): domain Eukaryota; kingdom Metazoa; phylum Chordata; class Lepidosauria; order Squamata; family Anniellidae; genus Anniella; species Anniella stebbinsi. The sequence goes on along the minus strand of JARDYH010000002.1, from coordinate 31,869,425 downwards.
TTCCAGCAGGCTCCGCGGCCTGCTCTAGAGTAGCGCGCCGGGTGATGACATCACCCGGCGCGCCATCCTAGAGCAGGCCGCGGAGCCTGCTGGGAGTAGTAGGCGCCGGCGCCGGACGGGAGCCGCTGGGCCGGAAAGGTAAGGGCCCCCCTCCCCCCTCCCCCCGCCCCCTCCTCCCCTCCACGCACCCCCTCCTTACCTTCCCGCCCCGGTGGCTCCCGTCCGGCGCCGGCGCCTACTACTACCAGCAGGCTCCGCGGCCTGCTCTAGAGTAGCGCGCCGGGTGATGACATCACCCGGCGCGCCACCCTAGAGCAGGCCGCGGAGCCTGCTGGTAGTAGTAGGCGCCGGCGCCGGACGGGAGCCACCGGGCCGAGAAGGTAAGTGCCCCCCTCCTCCCCCCCCCCGCTGTCCACTTTCATCGGCGGGCGCCCGCTGGCGCCCGCCAATGGAAGCGGCGGTGGGCGCCAGTGGGCGCCCGCCGATCCGCCGATCCGCCGAACCGGTTCGGAGCTTTTTCGGACCGGTTCGGATTGGATCGGCCGATCCAGCTGCGGGATCGGAAATCGGATAATTTATCCGATTTCCCACTGGACCGGACTCGGATCGTGGATCGGGTCCGATCCAGTGCACATCCCTAATCTTCATGCTACTATTTGTTTGCTTGACAGGTAGAGAGCCAGTGAGCGAATAGGCAGCAGCATCTGCTACTCCTCCTTCTCAGCACCACTGTTATCTGGGCCTACTTTCAATGGTGAAAAGAGGAGCAACTCCAGGGGACTCTTGTCAGGGCCCCCCTGTTGAGGTGTGACCTCTCAGCAGGTGCCCAACCATGCCTAGCTTTGATGCTGGTTCTGCCTCGTCCATTGGCACCACTGGTTTCTCAGCCTCTGTGTCCATGGCCAGGTCATTGCTGGACTCTGGGGGCAATGACATCCAGTCCAACACTCCAGAGTGGTGGAAGATAGTGTTCTGTCAGCTCTAACGTGAGACTTGTTCCACTGGTGTCTAAGCTATCCCACAGCCTATTTCATACCACCCAGTACTTAGTGAAGTGTAGAGCTGGAGACCTGAGAGACCAAGGCCAAGGATGCCCAAGGTGGGGCATTTCTATTAAAACATTGGTTATGGACTCATTCACCTTGCTCATCAGACTCTAATAATGACCTTTATTAACGACTCCAGTCACCAGAATATGTTCCAGTGCAAATTAGCAGTTCTAAAATGTTGAGAATGCTGAATGCATATGAATAATAATTTGCAGTCGACACATGCACCTCTTTTTATGTATACACCATCCAAAATAACTTCTTCACAGCATGGACTGCAACTTATTCCCATTTCTGGGGTGTGGCATTCCATTCTTGTTTAGCCCCAGATGAGCTATCAGTCCCCTGCTGTGCCTTATAACATGTTACCTGTTCAGGTTACTCAGGTGGCTGCTGGTTGCCTGGGGAATTCAAAATATTGAAGCTGTTAAATAACGTATACAGACACCATGCAGTGACTACAATGAATGGGGCAGCCTGGCATTTTACTTAAAAACTTGCATTTGCATTGCAAAATAATGTTGAAAACTTACTCCATTGGACTCTCAGAGCTTGATACTATGTGGAGTTAGGCAAGCCTAAGATTGCTTGCTTATTTATTAAATTTATATACCACCCAACTAGAAGATGTCCTCAGTGAAATTTACTAGCATAAAAACCTCCAAACAATAAAACAACCAGGAAAACAATAAATACAACAAATAAAAAAATCAAAATATTTTAATATTAAAACATTAAAAATATTAAAGTACTTGAAGAGGCAATGGTAAAGTTCCTAAGCAGAGCAACAGATCAAAGCTCAAACGCTTGCTGGAAGCTGAAGGACTTAACTTGGCATCTAAATGCATACTGTGAATATGCCAGGCGGATCTCCCTGGGAAAGGCATTCCATAGATGGGAGGCCATTACAGAGAAGGCTCTTTCTCTGGTAGCTACTCTTCGCAGCATTGGCACCAAGAGAAGAGCCTCTAAAGATGATGTTAGCAAATGGGCAGGAACACATGGGAGAAGGTGTGCCACATTCAGGCTTCTTAAAGTGAGGGACAAGATGGCATTCCCATTCCACCCAACAAAGCTGACCGGGTTGGCAGTTGAATCTTACTTCAACTCTGGTGATGGGACAGCATCCTTAAGCACATTTGGGGGTGGCAGGCTAGCTTAGAGGGTGCAAGGCAGGCAGGCTGCCTGGAAATACCCAGCTCTGTCCATAGAATTGGTGGGACCATACTGGGTTGAAATGTAGCTCTGTGGGTAGACCACACTCTTTACATGAAGAAAGTCCCAGGTGCAATGCCCCACATCTCTGGGTAGGGTTGGAAAAACTCCTGCCTGAAACCCTGGAGAGCCACTGCCAGTCAGTATTGACAATATTGGACTTGATTTTATTTATTGCATTTGTATTAGGGCTGTGCAGCCCCCCCCCCCCCCGAACTGGATCTAGATCCAGATCCGGGTGATCCAGATCAGGCCAATCCGCTCTGGCCCAATCTGGGCTTCCCCTGATCTGGTTCAGAACTGGATCCGGAACAAGATTTGGGTCTCCGGATCAAGATCCGGAGACCCTCCTTTTCCCTATAGACTTGAAAGTCTATGGGGAAAAGGACTCACCACCCTCTCCCCCTCTCCCCCTCTCCCTTTGCCATCCACGCTGCCATCCACCACTGGGGAGAAGGGGGAGAGGGAGTCCCCACTCACCCTCTGTGGTTCGCGCTGTCTTCCGCCATTGTCCCCGGCATACCACTGCTTTACTGGGAAACCAGGCTGTGAAGCCTGCTTCTCAGTACAGAGGATGGCAGTGGACAGCAGCGGGTGAGTGGGGAGAGGAGGGAGAGTGGGGGGAGGGCGGTGAGTACAATGGACTCACCGCCGGCCTTCCAGGTGCCTGGGTGCCAGCTATGCAGCCGGCACCCAGGGACCTGGAAGGCCAATGGGCCCGGATCTCTGGATCGATCCGAATCGATCTGGAACAGCCCCGATCAGGTCTGGAATGATCTGGACTTCCCCCAATGTGGTTCGGAACCAGAACCAGACAGTCCAGATCAGCCCAGTCAGCTCCGGATTTGGGATCTGAATCCGGATCTGTGCACAGCCCCATAGCCGTAGCTCTGTGGAACACTAGAACTTCCTATGTTCTCTAACTGAGTACAAGGGCTCAGGGGCTGATGCCCTTCTCCACACCACCCAGCCTATGCCATCAGCAGTGACTGCCTCACTGCCTAATGAGAGGTGTATCCCTATCTACATTAGCCTGTGTAAACACGGCGTGTTAATGCTGAGAATGCGGATAGATTCAGTAAACTGAAAACCTACTGGGAAAAGGGAGGGGAAGGGGAAATGACAGATTTTCCTAGGAAGAACCACTGCTCTTAAGCCCAGTGGAAGCAATGAAAGAGCTTTAAGTATGATGTGAATAATAAGCAGGCAATATAGCTCCCGAACTGAAAAAAACAAAACCAAATATGAAATGCAGAATTATGACTATGTTCTTGAACTTCTTGCCCATTCTCTTGTTGTTCTTATGTCAAACAACTCCTATGCCACATTCCTTTACCAGGGGGTTTCTGAAGAGAACATGATCATGAATACCAAGTGAGCTGAGTAATAGCAAGGTGCAAGGTTGAGTGAAAGATCTGTGCTGAGATATATAGCATGCAGAGTTTGCAATGTATTCTGTTTATTTTTATATGCAACCGTGACAGATGTATTTTATGTAAATATTAGGACTGAATGTTCTAACTGATGAATGCCTGTTGAGTTTCAGGAGTATGTGGGCTATATATATATCTGCACGGGATTCAAATGAGTTGGGATTTCTATAAATCCAACCTGTGGGCTTTTTCCAAGTTGTGCAGATTCAGCAGCTGTGCGAACTATTTCTTTGTAAAAAAAAAACTTTGCAGGGATGGGAGATTTGCGCACGTAAGTGGATGAAATTCTCGTACATCACTAAAAAAAATAATCTGATTCCATCAATGAGCGAATGACAGAATGAAATACATCTGACAATCTGCGAAAAACAGATGGACCTGATTTAATAAAATCTGGACATCCCAGCTGGGACTGGCCTTGTTGTGATGTTTAGTCACACTGCTCCTACATAGGGATTGGTTGTTTGGCTGGTTGGGGGCTCTACAGGTACTAGCAGAGATTTTAATAATAATTGTTGTCAGCTTCAACATCTTGTCTTGCTTTGGGGTACAAAGGCTTGCAACAGGGGTGTAGAACCTCAAACGTAGGCTCTGGGGCTTCCCAGATAGTCATACTTCCTTCCTCTGGCCCCATTTCCTTTCATCTGATCACTGATGGTTTGGTGGTTTCCTGGCTTCCATACAGTTTGCCCCTCTATTCGAAAAGGTTGAAATACTCTCCTATGGCTTATTTACTGGCAGGAAGAGCTTTAAGATCCAAAATGCTGGTATTTTGATCTGGCCTTGCCCACCACTGGAATGTGACCTTTGAGGACTTCTCCAAAAATGAAATTCAGGCCGTGGACTGAAAATGGTCCACCACCCCTGCCTCACACAAATCCTGCCTTACACAAATGGGTACAAAAAGCCATATATTGTGGATATGGCCCAAGCCTACCCATTAGGTTTGTGGCTGAAGTTAAATTTCAGCAGGGAATGTTGCACCTCATCCTCTTAACCACAGTGCTAAGCTAGCCCCCCGGCCATCAAGGGAGGATACAAACAATATTGAAAGTTTGATTTGTAAGAGGCCTCATAGAATTATATAGTAGTAGAGTTGGAAGGAGCCTATAAAGCCATCGAGTCCAACCCCCTGCTTAATCCACATTAAAGCACACCTGATGGATGGCTTTCCAGCTGTATTTTGAATGCCTCTAGTGTGGGAGAGTCCATGACCTCCCTAGGTAATTGGTTTCATTGTCCTACTGCCCTAACAGTCAGAAAGTTTTTCCTCATGTCCAGCCGGAATCTGGCTTCCTGTAACTTGAGCCCATTATTCCATGTCCTGCATTCTGGGATGATTGAGAAGAGATCCTGTCCCTCCTCTATGTGACAACCTTTCAAGTATTTGAAGAGTGCTATCATGGCTCCCCTCAGTCTTCTCTTCTCAAGGCTAAACATGCGCAGTTCTCTCAGTCTTTCCTCATAGGGCTTTGTTTCCAGAGCCCTGATCATCCTCAGCCTATATATTCCATTTATTCAACAACAAAACTTTTGGTTTAACATGTTGAGTTAAGGGCTTTTCATTCATTCATTTTTTTATTACATTTATATACTGCCCCATAGCTGAAGCTCTCTGGGTGGTTACAAAATGCAAGTTCACAGCAATAATATCACAAAACAAAATAAGCAACATACTACAACAATATTCAACAATATACTAAACAACAATATCACAATAATACTCAAAAATATACTAAATACAAGTTTACAGCAAAACAGATTAGGGGGGAAAACCCAACTTGGTTAGAATAACATTTCTCCCCCTGAATCTGCCTTGCTTTTAGAGTCTCCAGGTGTGTTTCGAGGGGGGGTTCACTCAAGCTTCAAAATGCCAGGAAATTAGAGCCAGGGCCTCAAGATATGTGATATTTAGACAATATGGATATTGCACAGTACTCCATTGCTGTGGTTAGTTCCAGCTTCACCACCACTTCGAGCTGGAGGGCTATCAGTGGCAGACGTCCCAGACATCTCTGTCCACTGGAATATACACATGAGCCTCTGCAATTGAAGCTATCATTCCATGTTACAAGCACCCAAATAGCAACCGGTGCCATCCACATCAAATGATACGAGCACCCCAACCGCCACCACAATTGTCGCTGCCATGTTTCCCACCCAATTTTGATGGGAATTTGGCAGTGAGCAAAAAGCTGCATTTTTTAGACCCTGGGATGGGTGGTTTTGCTTTAAGGCAAGAGGCGGCCTCCTTGCATGCCTCGTTTTAAAACCAGGTTGTGGCTTTTCCCCCTCTGCTGCACATTGCTGAAATTCAGTAGCAATTCAGTAGTTTATTGGTGGCCATTTGTGGCAGGAAGGGGGTTGGGAAAAAGGGCAGGAGTTGCATGTGGGCCATAGGTTGCTTGTTGCTGGAATAAAACGTGCTTTCAGTTGGGGAGGGGGAAACCTGACTAAGGCAGAGGGTTCACGGGAGAGGCTTGAAAAATGGTTGAAAAAAATGGAGCTATCCCCTTCCCCACTCTTAATATTAGACTTTTGTGGTTACCCAGTCAGATTGGTTGGCAGTGAATTCAGGATGGATACTGCTGCTTCATACAATGCGTAATTACTATGTGGAATTTGCTGCCATGGGATGATGTGATGACCACTGGCTCAGAAATATCTGAGAGGGGGTGATATTCATGGAAGAGAGGTCTGTGATAGCTAAAAGGAGCCTCTGTTTACCAGTTGCTAGGAGTGCAGCAGTGGGAAGGGGGGAGGGATTGCATGCTCTTGGGCTTCCCAGAAGTTATCTGGCTGTCCACTGTGGGAAGCAGAATGCTAGGCTAGCCGGACCTTTGATCTGACCCAGTGGGGCTTTTCTTTTGTTCTCAGCAAAGCAGCAGTGTGCTTACCCTTCCCACACACTCATTTAAAAAAGCCTCAACAAAAGCGAAGAAATCCTGACCTGGTTTTTCTTCCCTGCGTGAGCTTTGCAAATATTACTATTTAATGTCCAACTCCTCTTGTTCCAGGGCAGAACATTTCATATCATTGATCTACCAGCAGGTGGCTGTTTCAGCATCATACAATGCATGCTGAGACGTTGAGATTGCCTCGCCAAAGCTGGCTCAGGAAAGGTGGTTGGAAACCGGCCAGGAAGGGTTTGCATATGGAGATGTGGGAGGGGGATTTTCCAGAGAAAACAAGTCCAGGGGCATATACTCTTCAAATGATTTGTCATTCCTCTCCCAACAAAAAATGCTGTCCACCCCCCCCCCCAAAAAAAGAGGCAGCAATGGAGAAAAACAACAGCGACCCCATGAAAGTGAGTAATCTGGCTTCTCTCCGGAGAAAATAAGGCTGCTGCGTGCGACTGCCAGGTCGGTCCCTTAAGAAATCAAAGCAAGAGGAGAGACTGACAGCTTTAATTGGCACTGTGTCTGTTGTGGCAAACATGCGAGATTTTAAACAGACTTGCAAAATCAACAGACTGATCTTTTCCAGCCCCCCAGTGTTCTTCCCAACAGACATGAAGGCCAAGTAGGGAGACTCATATTTACTCGCATTCATCCCTTGCGACTTCCTTCACTTCCTCCTGTTGTTGACTACCTTCTACTCACAATTAGATTTGTAAGTTCCTGAGGATGGGGCCATGGCTTAGTGTGACAGAGCACCTGCTTTGCATACAGAAGGAGCCAGGTTCAATCCCTGGCTTCTCCAGGTAGGGTGAGGAAAGAATCCTGCCTTGAAAGCCTTAAGAGAGGCTGCCAGTTAGTGTCAGCGATACTGAGTGCAATGGCATTCTACTGCTGTTGGGTCCAAGCAACTGGTTTTTAGAGGGGTATATTGCCTCTGTTGGGGTCTGGTGGCTCTGATGTCAGTGGGGCAGTGATTCATTGGTAACCAATCAGAACTTTAAAGGAGCTATCCAAGGTGCAAAGCCTCTGCTCCTGAAGGTAGAATATAGACATTATCACCAGTAGCCATTGATGGCCTTCTCCTCCATGACTTTGTCTAATCCCCTTTTAAAGTTATCCAAGCTGATGGCCACACCTATGTCTTGTGGCAGCAAATTCCATACTTTAACTCACGCTTTGCGAAGAAGTATGTCTTTTTGTCAGTCCTGAATATTCCACCATTCAGCTTCATTGGATGACTCCAGGCCCTAATATTAGGAGAGAGGGCTCTGTGTTCACTCTCTCTACACCATGTATAATTTTATACATCTCAGTGATGTCCCCCTTTACTCACCATTTTTTCCTAAACTATCCCATCCAACATTGTAACCTTTCCTCATGGATGAGTTGCTCCAGCCCCTTGGTCATTTTTGCTTGCCCTTTTCTGCAGCTTTTTTGAGATTCAGCAATCAGAACTATGCACACTCTTTCCAAGTGTGGTTGCACCATAGATTTGTATAAAGACAGTATGATATTAGCAGATTTATTTTCAGGTCCTTTCCTAAGGTTCTCTAGCATGGAACTTGCCTTTTCCACACCTACGACATGCTGACTTGTATTCAATGTTAGTCTGCCTGAAGTCCTATTCATCTCAATGGATCTATTTTAAATAGGATTAACATTGGATGCAACCCACAGGACAATGTTTTCATCAACCTATCCACCATAACCCCAAGATCTGTTTGGTGGTCAGTTACTGACAGCTCAGACCCAATTGTTGACTGCAACCTTGATTTCTTTAAGGAAAAAGAGAAAGGAAATCCTTGGCCCATTTCCATGGGAATGTAACTATGATTGCCACCAGCTTTAAAACACCCACACTTACTTGAGATCTGGGATTAAGCCCCACTCAAACCCAGAGCAACTTCCTTCCAAGCAAATATGATCAGAGCCATCTACGAGGAGAGACATGGGGTTGTATCCAAGCTAGTATAATGTATGCCTCAATTAGTTACAATGGGTCTACTTGAAGTAGAAAAGAAGAGAGAAGCAGTTCTCGGAATGCTGAGATATGTTATTAATTCACGCCCAACGCGTTTTGGCCTATGTGGTATTTTTAAAAGGCCTTCTTCAGTGGGTTGATAAGAGAAGTCTGCAGAAAACTCTTAACAGAATGATAGTCTCTCGTGGTGTTCACTTTTTCCTCAGTTGCCAGGTAGCTAAAGAAGAGGAAGATCAGAGGAAATTGCTATTAGGGGTGAATGTAGGGTGACCAGATTTTGAGAACCAAAATCCCGGTTCCCCCCACCCCCCCACCCAAAACAACCCCCCCACCGCGCACCCGCGCGCCTGCCCCCCCCGCTCGCCCCACCCGCCCCGCCCGCCCCGCGCTGCGCCGCCAGCCCGCCTCGCCCCGCCCGCCCGCGCCGCCCGTTCCACCCCGCCCGCCCCGCCTGTGCTGCCCGCCCACCCCCCTGCCTGCTCAGCACCATGCCGCCCGTCCCACGCTACTGAGGGACAGGCCGCGAAGCCTGTTTCTCAGTAGATTCAGAGCACCGGAGGGAAGCGGACGCCCCAGCAGGTAAGTGCCTCGCGCCGCCGGCCTCGCACCGCCCGCCCACTTCCCGCCACCGCCGCGTGACCCCCCCGCCGCCCCGGTTTGCCCCCGCCGCCCCCCAGTTGGCCCAGATCGCCCCAGGTTTCCCGGTTAGGACCTGGAAACCCCGGGCCATCTGGTCACCCTAGGTGAATGGTCTCTGAGCCATCAACATTCTCACCAATAAACTCCTGGGAAGATTCATCCTGGACTCCTGAAACTCTTGGAGAATCTCCTTTCCTGCTTCCTGTGTTGGCTGGTAATTTTTTAGTTCTTCTCCTTCTTCTCCATCTTCTTCTCCATCTAATTGACCCCACCCTCTAAAACCCCTTCCCCCACACTGGGAGAACTAGGAAAATACAAGCCTGATCCTGACAGGCTTGTATTTGAATAGTAGAGTCGGGGAGTGCCTAAATAATAATCAGTTCAATAACAGTAAATAAAATTACTGGTGTATTGTTGTTTGGGAATATGTGCTCCTTTCTGTAGCCAGGGGGATACCTCCAGCCCCACATACTCCAGTCTAGCCAATTATGACTCACCTTCCCTAATTGTAGATCTGGTCTTGCAGTAGCTCATGTATAACGGTCTTTTCCGGCATTGCTATTTGGAATCCTTTCACTGAAGTTGCTGCGGATTGATCTTCGAGGGGGCCAAGCATGTGCTCTAGCACTAAACATTTGGGCACACTTTTTGAGGGACGCATTGCACATCCCTAAAGAATACCGACACACTGAATAAAACATAACTCATTATTCCAAAACATTCACCTGTTTTTCTGTTTGCATACCACATGAGAATGAGTCATGACTAGGTGAATTCTATCATTAAGCCAGTTTGTTGCATTTAATAATGGATTTGAAGATCCAATATGTTTTTATTTAAGTATCCAGTTTACCTTCTGTATCTGTGCTCTCATTGGTAGAAAGCAGCCTACAAAATCAGGTTTCTAGCTAGTGTGTGTCCTTGTGTACAAATGCAGAACCAACTTCACGCATATGTTCCTTTTAACAGGAAAACTTTCTCCTGGCGTTTGGACATTTCTCTCGGCAACTGCAAGCATGAGACAACTCATTCAAAGCTACTCATACTCTGCATTAAATTAGGGTGACCAGATTTTGGAAACCAAAATCCCGGTCCCCCCCGCCACCCCCCCCAAAACAACCCCCACCACCAAGCCACCCACCCCCAAAACACCAGCCTGGACCTACCGGGTTCTCTTCCTCCGCCGCCCGCGCTGGGTCCTCCGCTGCCATCCCCGCCGGGTCAGCCGCCGCCCCCAGGTCCCCCGCCGCTGCCGGGTCTTCCTCCTCCTCCGCCGGGTCCCCCCCCACTGGGTCCCCCCCCGCCGGTTCAGCCTCCAGGTCCTCTGCTGCCACCAGGTCCTCCGCCGCCGGGCTCGTAAGGGCAGACGCCGTGCGGAAGAGGCGGGAGAGGGCCGGATCTGGAAGTGATGTAATTGGCCCTCTCCCGCCTCTTCCTCGCGGCCTCTGGCCTCCTTGGGGCTCGTTGCGATGACAACGAGCCCTGAGGAGCCCGGACGCCCGTGCGGAAGAGGCTGGGGAGCTCCCGCCTCTTCCGCATGGCGTCCGGGCTCCTTGGGGCTCGTCGCCATCGCGACGAGCCCCAAGGAGGCCAGAGGCCACATGGAAGAGACGGGAGAGGGCCGGATCTGGAAGTGATGTAATCGGCCCTCTCTCACCTCTTCCACGCGGCCTCTGGCCCCCCTCACGCCTCGCGCTCCTTACCTGCAGGGGTGTCCGCTTCCCTCTGGTGCTCGAATCTACTGAGAAACAGGCTTTGCTGCCTGTCTCTCTGAGGGACAGGCCGCGAAGCCTGTTTCTCAGTAGATTCAAGCACCGGAGGGAAGCGGACGCCCCCGCAGGTAAGGAGCATGAGGCGCGAGGGGGGGCACTTACTTGCTGGGGCAGCTGCTTCCTGGGCTCCTCTGTTGCCACCGCCGCTGGGTCTACTGCCGCTCGTCGCCGCTCACTGCCACCGCCGCGTGACCCCCCGCCACCTCGGTTTTCCCCCGCCGCCCCCCGGTTGGCCCGGATTGGCCTAGGTTTCCCGGTTAGGCCCGGGAAACCCCGGGCGATCTGGTCACCCTACAAAATACAGTCTGACACTTGTTTGTATTTTACAAGTTTTCTTAAAAGGAAAATATTAAGGCATAAGACTGAGAGTTGAACACATGATGGGGCATGACTATTTAATATACAAGCTGGATTTTTTTAAAAAATCCTGAAGAACTAAAGCTGACAGTCTTTTTTTTCCTGTATCTTAAGTTTAGCTTGGCACAAGTACAAATAATAAAAATGAGTAAAATGAAATCTCTCTTTCAATTGAGTGTAATGATGCTCCCATTAAGTAAGTGCAGTTTCCCCAACTTTTACAGAGGTGGGATGGAAATTTCTACATTAATTGGTGAATAATTCATAGATGAATCACTGTAGAGTTTTTGCCTTTCAGACGTGTGTGTAAGGCAAGGCTGGGCAACCTGTGCCCCTCCAGATTCTCATCAGCCCCAGCCAGCCTACTTAGTGCTAAGGCACAATGGGAATAGCATTTCACCAAGATCTGAAGGGCCACTGGTTCACCAACCTGGTATAAGTAAAGTGTGTATGTGTGTATGTGAGTGTGTGAAGTAATGAGAGTTGGACAAATGCACAAATTAGAAAACTTGAAAAAAACCAACAACTGAAAAACATGAAAGACAAGTGCGACTCAAAGTGGGCATGGGTGAATTCACCCATCCCTACGTCTGTGGGCTTCGGGCACTTGTTGGCTTGCATCATGGTATGAGTGGCAATGCTGCTTTCAGCTGCTTTTGCCACTGAACTCTATAGCAGTGCTTGGTTAGCCAAGGAGGCCTGACGGATGACATGCTAAGCCATGGTTAGGGCCATTTTCCTCCTGGGCAGAATGTGGTTAGTGAGGATGGTTAAACTGTGGTTGTGTAGCCACCATGGGTATGTAGCCACCATGGTTAGGAAAAACACCCTACACAACATACTAAGCCATCATGGTCAGTTCAAAACTCTTAACCATTATGGCTTAGCTTAATGTCTGAATAGGGCCAATATGTTTAAGAACTCAGTTAATGAAGGGCAAATGATATCTTAACAATACCTCTAGGAAATCTCAATGAACGTTCTTCTACCTTTGTTTCTGCATTTGCGATTTGACAGTATGTTATGGAAGGAAAAATATTTGCTCCACATACTGGAGTTCAGCTCATTTGAATGTTTATTTCAGGCCCAAAACACCTATTCTAGAGCTTTTCAGCAGAACCCTGTACATATCTACTCAGATGTAAGCGCCAGTGAATTCAAAAGGACTTACACGCAGGTAATGTGTGTATGGGATTGGAACCTTAATTGCCAATCTCTATCTCTACTTGCAAACTCTGTGCAGGAGTCCAAAATGAGCTACATGGTAGGATGAAGAAAATGTCAGGGGTATGTAAGATGACTGGCGTGAGATCAGGAACCCTTCAACTGAAGTCTTTCTGTGTACCACATATAGGGAAAATGCATTTAAGGCATTACCAGTCTTTATTTTGCTTTTTCAGAAAAAGCACTGAACCAGCGTGCATTATATATGGAAGGTGAGGCTATTGCGTGTTGATTAGTATAGTAGTGCTGTGTTGAAAATTTTGGTTATTCCATTTTCAGCATTTTGTGGGGGTGGGGAAAAAATGAGAACTCTGGCCAAAGAGTTTTCGCCAGAGATGAGAATTTTGGAGAATTTTCTCCTTTGGGAAGGGGTCAGGTTTCTACATACCCTTTTAAATGTAGAAAGTTTTGAGGGATCTTCTTTCTTTTCTTTTCTTTATTTTTTTTAAAAAACAAAACAAAACAACTCCCCCGGCACTTGCAGGGGCCCAGGAGTTGTTCCTGATGCCTACTGGAGAGGGCGAGATCACCTTGTCTAAAACGTCTAAAAGCACACACAGAGAGACTATGCATAATTCGCTCTCCTCGTATGTCCAAAGAGCTGCTGCACCCATGCCCCCTGTCCTTGCATCTATCAGTGTGGTTGACTTTCTTCCTGGTCTGCAGGCAGCTATGGGCAGTTTCCCAGAGCCTGCTCCTAAATTGTAGATTTCTCATCCTCATTGGAGATATCCCCCCCCCTTTCTCTGCCAGTGGCAGGAGAGGAATTGGTCTACATGGAAGGGGCAGAATAATCTTGGGTGGATACGTTTTACCAGCAAATTCACTTTAAATTGCACTGTCAGCCACTTTAAACTATCAGTTCTATCTTCCATTAATGGGAATGATTGAAGGTAAGATGGCAGCTGTGAGGCAATATGGGGAAAAGCATTTTGAGCCTCTTCTCGATCACAAACCAAATTTTTTTGTTATCAGAATGGATGTTTACTTGTAGCGTGGCTTGTTGAAAATAAATGGGCTTGTCAGGAAGCTCAAGGCTAAGGAGCTTCATAGAATGACAATGTCGGTGTCTCATATAAATGTAAACAAACAAATCCAAGGAAGAAATGAGAACCTTTGCCTTCCCCAACCTGGTGTGCTCCAGATGTTTTGAACTATAACTCTGAGCATTCTTGAACATTGGAGTCATCCCATGAAGCTGATTGGTGGGGGATTCAGGACAGATAAAAGGAAGTACTTCTTCACACAAACTATGAAATTCACTACAATGAGATGCAGTGATGGCCACCAACTTGGATGGCTTTGAAAAGGGGTTGGATAAATTCCTGGAGGAGAAGGCTATCAATGGCTGCTAATCCTGACAGCTATGTGCTACCTCCAGTATCAGAGGCAGTAACCTATATACACCAGTTCCTGGGGAGCATGGGTGGGATGGTGCTGTTGCTTTTGGGTCCCTGGTCGAGAGGTGTTTGGCCACTGTGTGGACAGAGTGCTGGACTGGATGGACTCTTGGTCTGATCCAGCATGGCTCTTATGTTTTGATCTGCCATGCTGCAGTGTACCAGGTTGTGGAAGGCTGTCATAAAGTTTGTGTTGATGCCTCACTGGAAGAAAAGCCAGGGGAGATTAGCAAAAGGAAAGCAATCAAGCATTTCACAGTCACTGTGTTTACTGCCCATGATTTTAATGGGAGTTACTTCTAAGTAGGTAGGCTAAGGATTGACAGAGGGCATTCATGGCCATCTGAATGCTTGCCCCTCCTTAGATGGCCATGTGTATTACTTCAGTTTTGAAGCACACAGTTCACATTTCTCTTCTCACTGATATCCCATGCTTCACAACAGCTACTCCATTCTTGATATATTAGAGCAAAACAACAACACTCCTGTTTGTCGACCCTGATAAAGTGAATAAAAACTCTGTGCGTGGGCATTTTGCATTTAACTCACCCAAATCATAGCACCATTACAACGACATGAATAAATTGGAGATCGCTTCTGCTGCCCTGATACTAAATATGTTGACTTGGGAATAAGCACCATTTTGTTGTAAAAAAGAGTAACATATATGTAAAGGAAAAATAGTAAAATGAGCATCTGTAACTGGCCTTCCCCAACTTCAGCAAGAGAGAGAGAGAGAGGGGGGGAGCTCTCAGCTGGAGATGGATCCAGGCATAATTGCACAGAAAAACAACAATAGGATAGTAGATAAGCTTGGCTTTCCCTCCAGCAGGTAAAGTCTTGCAATGATCAAATGTTCATATGACATCAAATTGCCTCTACCATTAGAAGGAATCAAGAAATCGTGAAAGCACCCATTCAGAGAGAACAGGACTGCAGTAGTGAAAAAGGCAAATTCAGTGTTGGGAATCTTTTAGGAAGGGGACTGAAAATAAAGCATCAAAAAACATGACATAAATCTATGGTGCTTTAGCTTTCTTTGTTGAGTTTTGGAGGCTGTTTTGAAGGCACCAGGTTTCCTCCCCACCTTTAGAAAAAATCCAGGAGGCAGCATGGGCTTTCTGGGGACCATTCAACTCGCCAGGCCTGCCCCCTCCCCTGGCTTCCCAAAAGCAATAGAAGGTCGCCTTCTGCCCAGGAATGCACCTGTTGTGACGCCGTAACAAGGACAGATAACGGAAGAGACATGCTGACCTCAGTCTGGCATGAAAGGTCGGGGTAAGTCCTCGACTTTTCTGCTGCACATCTTAATCTCTTTGTCCCACAGTGGTAGCAAATTGGCAGTTGCATCATATAACTGACGCAGTGCCGATTCGCAGCCACTGTGGGGCAAAAGAAACATTTAGACACACACACACACACACACACACACACACACACACACTATAGTAAAGGGGGGAAATATAAATTTCCTGTATCCCAGGAAAAAAATAAAATGTTGTGGGCTAAAGGGCTGGAACATTTTAGTTTAGAAGAAAAGATGATGAAGGATGCCTCCCCCAAATAGACTTGCCTGGCATCCTTTTGCTGCCAGGCAAAGACCTTTTAATTTTTCCTCACTTTTTAGTTCTAGAGTTTGAAATAAATATATATGTTAGTGTGACTAAGGGTGCAATGCTGTTCGTATTTAGACAGAAAAACATCCTACAATTCCCAGCATGTTCCAGGCAGTCATGCCGGGAGTTGTAGGACTTTTTTTTCTGTCTAAACATCTGAAGGGTGGAGCCTTTAAGTTCTTTGTACTGCTACTGGTTTTTGTTTGGTTTTTACTTTTGTTTTATTCTGTTTTAGACTTTTTAATATTTGTAATATTATGTTCTATTATGTTATTGTATTTTATGGTTTTAAATTTTGTTTTGTGAACCACCAGACAGCTTGGCTATGGGTCGATATAGATATATTAACTAACTAACTAACTAACTAACTAACTAACTAACTAACTAACTAACTGTTTCTATCCCAGCTGGTCATCCTGCAAATGGCTATGTAATATTAAGAATCAGTGCCTGAGTTTGCTTCCTTCCTTCCTTCCTCTTCCTTCCCTATCCCTTTTTCCTTTTGTGTCATGTCATTTATTTTGTAATATAACAAGTAGGGACCATCTTGTTTTTATTAATCTTATGTAGTCACTCTGGGAGCCATTTTGGCTGATAAGCAAGATAAAAATGCTTTAAATAAACAATTTGCTCTAAATTCTTCTTTGAGAATGTGGATGTTCATCACTGAATATTCATTGCATATTGCTTGGAACATCTGAATATTCATTTGGTATTAATAAAATATTTTATATCAGTGGTTGAAGTTTGATGGTTGGCATACAATGATATTTCTTCATTGACACTTGCCAGCTAAAGGGATTTCATATTTGACCTTGACAAATAAAAATAATGAAGTGGTAGTTTAAAAGATTTGAACTTTCACATTCAGAAGCCAATTTGTATTTTCAAATTTCATTTTTCAAATGTCAGTGGAAGTTTCTGCAAATGGGCACATTTGTATATGGGTGTAAAGTTTCATTTTAACTCTATTGAGAACCCTTAGGATAATATCTTCCTTTTTTCTTCCATATGTTTAGATAGGTGCATCTATTCCCCCCCCCCCCTTGCTAGGCTGACCATATGAAAAGGTCAGGACTCATGTAACTTTAACAGTTGTAGAGAAAAGGGAAATTCAGCCAGTGTCATTTGTCTGCAGTTAGTCCCTGGTGAAATTCCCTCTTCATCACAACAGTTAAAGTTGCAGGGGCCCTGCCTTCTTTTGTATATGGTCACTCTAGTATAGTGCCTGCAACTTTAACTGTTGTGATGAAGAAGGAATTTCACTAGGAACTAATTGCATACAAATAACCCTGGCTGAAATTCCCTTTTCTCTACAACTGTTAAAGTTACATGAGCCCTGTCCTCCTTTTCATATGGTCAGCCTACCCATTGCTAACTTCTGACAGAAAATAGTTTTACGGAGAACAGCGAGGACAAACGGCACCATGAGCAAATTCCCTGCATACTGCAATGTTAAGTTAGTGGAGAACTTTGCACCTTGAATAGCAAATTCCAAACTCATTTTGCTGCACTGCTGGGGTGGTGTGTGTGTGTGTGTGTGTGTGTGTATGTATGTGTATGTGTGTGGCATTCGTTATATACTAAACAGATATAGACATCACTGAAAGACAATACAACGGAACACTATGGGGCCATTTCCAGCAGTCACTTTTCAGAACAGAACTGCTGTTTCTGTTGAATTTTCTTTTAATGAATTCATTTGAGCAAAATGCACACAGGAGCATTCGCAGTGTGAACGTTGCTTATAAGGCTTTCAAGTGTACTGTGGCATCAAATTAGGCGTCCTTGTAACTACCGAAGTGGCTCATCTGAGTAAGCATTTTCAACATTTTGTTTTTCATTTAGCTTCTAATACATCTTTGGCTTTCTTGAGTGATTGATGAATCAAAGTGACAGGAGCAACCACACCTTTAAAAATCCTTGAAATTAACTTTTGTTTTTAAGATGACCTTAATGAAATATCTACTGCACACACATAGACCTCAACAATTATTCAACTTTCAAGATGCTGTCATTGCATAGGGAAATACTAAATTGATAGTTTTTTAAAAAAATTCAAGGTTAAGTTTTGGAATGCTATGATGCTGTCTAAATTGCAGTCAGACACAAATGAGTAGTTGCTCTCTTGAGATGAGTGAATGCAGTTTCCTAGTGACAGGGAGGACAGCTTTTTCAGTGTCAGCGTAGACCCAAGGGTCTTCTCCCCCACACTGCAAAACAAACATGACATTTAGGACAATCTCATCGCTAACATAGAATCGCCCAACCCATCTTTGCTCAGGGGAGGCTTAAACTAGCAAACTTTGGCCCTTTCTACACCTAAGGGCCTAGCAGGAGGGAGCGAGGCGGATTGCGGACTTACCTGCTTCTGCGATCATCCCACAGTATCTGTATGTTTGCGTGACATCCCGGGAGGGAAATTGTGGGCTCCAATTTGTTTGTTTTAGAAGAGCCAGTCGTGCGGACGCGATCCAGCGAAACAGTACGTTAAAAAAACAAACTTGCCGAACTCTGCGCCCAAACACTCCGCCATCCTAGGGATAGTGAAATTGCTGCCTCCACCCCCAAAGGGCATGGAGCCCCCCCGAACAGCTCCATGCCCGTTTTGGAAGCTGTGTTTATTAACGAGGAGGCAGGAAGAAGCCAGGATGGGCAGCCACACCCCGTGGAGCTCGGGATCTTCCCGAGACCATGGGAAAAATCGGGATAACCAAGGTCTCAGTTATCCCGGGAAAAGTCTCTGCCTGTCTCTGGTTACCTCTTTGATCCCCTGTGCAATATATGGATGCACAGGGATGCTCCTGAGCTGGTCCCAGGATAAATGGCTGGTGTAGACTTGGTCTTAGTGATCCACATGCGTTCTGCAATTTTTAGCAATGTACATCACTTTGGAACCCACTTTTGTGGGCAAAGGGCAGTATAGAAATGGATTAAATAAATAAAATCCATAACTGGAGTATGATTGCAAGATATGCTGTTTATTGATTCCAAAGGAAAGGATGTTTGCACCCAACGTATAATTAAAATGGAGCTCACTGGAGATGGCATCTAGCTTACATACCTTTGAAAAGGTTTTGATGGATTTATAGAGGATAGGTCCAAAGTATATTAGCCATAATAGCCAAAGAAAGTTTCCATTTTTAGAGGCAGTATACCTCTGCAGCAATGGGGGAGGGCTATTGCCTTTGTACCTTGTTTGTGAGCTTCCTAGAGACAACTTGTTGGCTACTATTGGAGTTGGAGCACTGGACTAGATGGACAATTGGTCTACTAGTGGGTGTGCATGGACCCAAAAAATCAAATCGGAATCGGAACTGGAACTGATGCCTCGGATTGGATCGGATCGGAGGCATTCCGGTTCTGGTCGGAGCCGATTCCGATGCCATTTTAGGTGTTTTCGCCATAGGCTTACATTGGGGAAAAGAAAGCTTTCCCCCAATGCAAGCCTATGGCGAAAACATGGGAGCAGGTGAGTGGGGACCTAACTCCCCCTCCCTCCCTCCCTGTCCCTCCCCCCAACTCGTGCTCCTTACCTACCAGGGCGCCTGCTTCCATCCGCTGGTCCTTTCTACTGAGAAACAGGCTTCGCGGCCTGCCTCTCAGTAGCGCGCCATGTGAAAGGCAGGCTGCGAAGCCTGTTTCTCAGTAGAAAGGACCAGCAGACGGAAGTAGGCATCCGGGCAGGTAAGTGGGGCCCTCCACCTCCCCCCCACTTGCGCTCTTTACCTGCTGGGGCACCTGCTTCCATCTTCTGCCGTCCGCTATTCCAATCTACTGAGAAACAGGCTTCGCGGCCTTCTCAGTAGAGTGCCATCACCTGGCACTCTACTGAGAACTAGGCCGCGAAGCCTGTTTCTCAGTAGACTGGAACAGCGGAGAGCAGTGGATGGAAGCGGGTGCCCCGGCAGGTAAGGAGTGCGAGTGGGGAGGAGGGACAGGGCCCGACTTACCTGCCGGGGTGCCTGCTGCTGTCCGCTGCCATCCGCTGTTCCAATCTACTGAGAAACAGGCTTCGCGACCTAGTTCTCAGTAGAGCACCAGGTGATGGCGCTCTACTGAGAACTAGGCTGTGAAGCCTGTTTCTCAGTAGATTGGAACAGTGGGCAGAAACGGGCGCCCCGACAGATAAGTGAGGCCCTCCCCCTCCTCCCTCTCGTGCTTCTTACCTGCCAGCGACCCATGCTGCCGTCCGCTGCTTCCATACTACTGATAAGCAGGCCTTGCGGCCTGTTTATCGGTAGTATGGAAGCAGCGGACAGTAGGACGGGATGCCAGCAGGTAAGAGGGGACTTCCCCCTCCCTTCCCCCTCCCCCCACTCACGCTCCTTACCTGCTGCCTCCTCACTGCCATCCACTGCCGCTCGCTGCTTCAGTACTACTGAGAAACAGGCCTTGAGGCCTGTTCCACAGTAGAGCGAAGGCGTGCCGAGTGCTGACATCAACCGGTTGCACTGTTGCTCTATTGTGGAACAGGCCGCAAGGCCTGTTTCTCAGTAGTACGGAACCAGCGGGCGAGAGTGGACGGCAGCGAAGAGGCAGCAGGTAAGGAGCGCGAGTGGGGGGAGGGGGAGGAGGTCCAAGGTCCGATCCTCCGATCTTTTCCGATCTGGATTGGCTCCTTTCAGATTGGAATGGATTAGATCGGACAATCCAGCTGCGAGGAGCGGAATTGGACAATTTTATCTGATTTCGCTTGGATCGGGTCCGGATCGTGGATCTGACCCGATCCGCTGCACACCCCTACTTTATACTTTGTTGCTTCCCTGCTCTTTGTGTTCAGGCATGGGGTCAAGATGCATCTTCTCAATGTGGCTTATTAAATTATGGCTTTTAATGTTGGTTTTATTGTTTTGCTATGTTTTGAACTCACTGTTTCAAAATAAGCCTTCCAGACAGAATGGCTGAGGATATCCTAGAAGTTATATAGGGAGGAGTGATCGCAAAGTAGACCCATTGAGGATGTTGTCCTTGTAACTATCTTCTGTTGAACTAACAACATGTGCAACTCATATTAATGGTGGGATATAGAGGGAAAGTCACTATATTTGCAACCATCTATGTCTTTTTAAAGCCTAGTACTGTTCTCATCATAAGGTATTATTCCCATCTGTTTTCTGTCATTTCTTTTTAATAAATGGGCATTTCTTGTTGTAAAGCAGTAAATGCTGTTGGAATATTTATGACTTACTACTTGCTCTATCCCTTGTTTGTGAGAATCATGAACTACAACTGCTCAGTGAGTTAGGTATTAAGGCTTATCTTGAACAATACAATCACATTTCCAAGAGACAAATGGATTATCTGATAGTGTTTAACAGAATTGCTTGAATTGGTTGTCTGATGGCCCAGGGATCATGTTATTCCATCATCTTGTAATAAGAAACGTTACTACTATCTAACTCTCTCTTGAGTCCTCTAGCAAGTATTGTTCAAGCACTCTGTGCCTTATCATAAACATATTATGTTGTGGTAACAACAGAAATAATCTGAGACATTCCACTTCTTAACTGTTTTATTTGTTATAAACTTCCTGGAAATTCCAAGGTAAAATCTTAGACTGGTGCAATACAAAACAAAAAACACTCATCTCCATTTGTCGTTTGAATCTAGCTCTTTGAGGTGATGGAACAGCAATTCCTCCTGCCTGAAAAGCACTGTGCATATTCCAGCCTTTCAGATTTTTGGACTTCAACTCCCATTAGCTCCAGCCAGCAAGGCCAATGGCCAAGAATGCTGGGAGTTATAGTCTAAAACATCTGGAGGGCAAGTAGGTAGGGGAAGACTGGCATATAGTGAATCAAAGTTCTGAAAAACGTTACTCAAAGTTTTTGCTGTGACCCAAAACACTCCTGCAGCTGTAAAGTACACTGAAAGGTAGCCTTTCACTGTGCTTCCTTATTGTTCATAGGATTATTATCTCAAAGCAGTGACTGTCGCCCAAAAGGGCAAACTAACAGTTCTCTTAAACATAGTGTATTGGCAAAGATATATTACCAATTTGGATCAAGACCATGGAGTTCCAGGAGGGTGGGGATTTAAGCTTTCCCCCTCCCATTTTCATCCTGAAATTCTACCTCTCCTTTGCAGTGGGGGGGTTAACCCCCCCAAAATAATCTCCATTGATTCCAACAGAGAGGTTTTTTCTTTTCTATTTTAACCCAAACCCCCTCCCTATAGGTGGGTGTGGGTGTGGAATTTCCAGATAAAAATGGGACGGGGAAAAGCTTAAATCCACCCCTTTTAAAGAATCATGGCCCCAATCTAAATTTGGGATGCACACGCTTAGACTGAAGTAAATGATCCAGTCACACATAACCATTTGAAGAACATTTAGGTTGGCTCTTGATGGTGGTCTATGAGTGGTAGAGACAACATGGACAATAGCTGTAGGAGAACGTTTTGTATGGCCCTAAGAAAAATTAAGTTAGAACCTCCAGACTCAGTTAGTTCCACTGAAATAAATGACATTTAAGTTGATCATGTCTAATTAATTAGCCTGATTTCAATGGGGCAGAACCAATTTCAGCATGCTGTAGAGAATAACACAATGTGTGCTCCTCTAATTTAGTTTAGATCCAATCCATTTAGAGGGGTCTGGCACCCTGCTGTAGGATTAGTGAGAGAGTTTGTTTATTGATAAGTTAGGGCAGGATCTACATACTGCTTTATAAAGGTTTATAATGTTTTTGATAACTGTTCAGTAGGGGTGTGCATGCCCAAATTTATTGTATCCTATTTTTATCGGAAATCACTTTAAAAAAAATTCGGATCCAATTATAACAGAGGTTAATCATATCAAATTGTATCGGATTTCCAATAATTATCGGAAATCCGATATTAAATTCAGAGCCCTGTTTTGCACTATAGAGCTGATTTTTTTAGATAGAAATGCCTAAAACTTCTGTATTTTCAAAGTTACAGACTTGAAACTTGGTCACAGTGCTTATGGGGTATGCCTACGTATGTGTATGAAATTTCAGATCGATCCCTCCAACCCTCGATTTTATATGAACTTTTTAAACATCGTGCAACTTCTGACAGGTCAGAATGACAGCTCTCCACGTGCGTTCATTCAGACCTATCAAAAAAGTTGCATGATGTTTTAAAAATTCATATAAAATACAGGGTTTGAGCAAATTGCTCTGTGTTTTTTTTCACAAATGACTATCCAGATCCCACAAGTTTCAAATTTTTATCTTTTAAAATGAAGAAATTACAGTGGGGGGTGGGGCTTTTGGGTGACCCCGTATAACTTTTTAATTTGAAAAGATAGAGACATGAAACTTTTTGGACATTTCAGATTGGATCATGCTAGTCCTGGCTCCCCACGTTTCATGTCATTATCATTTCAAATAAAAAAGTTATGCACGCATTTCCCCCAATGCAAGCCTATGGGAAAAAAATACAAGAAGTATTTGACACAGTAGGGAGGCCAGGTCAACCTGCTGTCAAAAAAGTTGCACAATGTTTAATAAATTCATATAAAATTGAGGGCTGGAGGGATTGATCTGAAATTTGGCACACATGTCTAGCAAATGTTGCTACACATATGTACCAAATTTCAGATCAATCCCTCCACCCCTGTATCTTATATGAATGTTTTAAACATTGTGCAACTTTTTTGACAGGTCTGAATGAACGCACGTGGCAAGCTGTCATTCTGACCTGTTAGAAGTTGCACAATGTTTAAAAACTTCATATAAAATTGAGGGTTGGAGGGATCATTCTGAAATTTTATACACATACTTAGGCATAGCCCATAAGCACTGTGACCAAGTTTCAAGTCTGTAACTTTAATGGCAGTCTGATAATCCGATAAAATCCGATATTATCGGACCAAATTTTTTTTGGATCCGATAATTTCGGAGGGAATTGTATCATATCATTATCGTTAATCAGATGTCTGATAATTCCATTATCATATCGTTATTGGACATCGGAACGATACGATACAGATCCCTACTGTTCAGGCCCAGGACATATTACATATACCGTTTTGAAACCATTTTCAAAGTGTTATGTCATGTTTGGTTATGTTATATCCTGGCCTAGGTGAGAAATGCTTGAATGATTGCTATGTAGTAAGAGAGCCTGCTAATGGCATTTGATTGAGGGATGAGACTGGTTTTTAGTCAGGAAGATAGTCCATCATTGATTCCATGAAAGCAGATGAAACAGGTAGGGGGGCAGGAATAGAGAATACAGATAACTATACTCAGAAGGACCAATGAACAGGAAGAGGTTTAGTAGAGTGAGTGGATGAGATGGGAGCACGAACTATTAGGTCTACTCAGTACAGAAGATATGTTCCATTCCATAGACAGGGGCCTCATCTTCACAAGCACGGGAGGAGTGCACATTGTTGTTATTCTTTGCAGTATGCTGAAATTGGCTCTGCTCCATCACTATTACACAGTGGAACCAGCCATCCCTAAAACCTGGCTTTTCAGTGCCGGAAAAGCCGTACTTCTGGGTGGGATGTATGTGGAGTAGAACCAATGTCCTTCGGAGAGAGGCTTGTTACCCACCCCTCTCCAGGTTCCCCCTGCTGCTACAGTTTAATGAATGGGAATGGGGAGTAACTAATCCACAATACTGACTCCCTATGAGAGCACCCCACAGGCACAAATAAACCTGACTTCAAAAAATATCATACCAACCCTAACACTACATCAGAGAACCCATTTAATGCAGCTCATACCCCTGGAGCAGCACAGCTCCGAAGCTAACACCATATCAAAGAAGTGAATTAACACAGTCCCTTTGCAACTCTGGCGCTAACAACACAGCAGAGAAGTGAATTAACAAAATTCTAGAGTTAATTAACACAGGAAGTGCATAGATATCTTTCAGTGGGAATGCTACAGGAATGAATGGGGAAGGGACTGCCCATGGCATAGCCAGGTCACAGGCATGCCCAGGATTTAATGGGGAGGCACGGAGGCATATTGCAGATCAAGGACCTGGGAGCCACTTTAACTAAAAAGAATGGAGTAAAAGGACTTTCCAATACTGCAGCTTTTCCAGGCAGTGGCTGGTTGGAAGCGTGCTGGCGACAACATCATGTGTTGTACAGGACCTCACAATGTGGTCACATTGCAGGAAAAAAAACCATGAAGGCAGCCTCAAATTGGGCGGGGAGGAAAACAGCTGCTTCCTTAGAGTGGCAGAAGTTGAGTCACAGGGAAGTGGTACCTACACAGCTTGTGGATCGAGCCTTAGCTACAATCCAGAATTTGGGCCCTTAGCTCTTTTGTGTATAAGTTTCCTTTAACTTTAGTACTAGTATTCCAAATTCTCCTTGAAGGCAATTGGTGGAAAGACATACAGATCCTTTCTACATAACTGTAAGGGCTGTCAGTGGTCACAGTATGTGTAATGGCATGATTTATTTAAGCAGCTTGTGGGTGGGGGGGGGGACAACGGACGAGACAGCTGGTAGCAATGCCAAATTGCTACTTGCTTGTGGGTTTATTTATTTCTCCTGGAGACAGTTCATAAGCACACTGTCTTTAGCAAGACACTTCCCTTTTATTTGCGCAACACTCTGAAAACTGTGCCAGGGGTTTTGTAGAGCAGATAAACAACATATGATTCTTGACAATTGGATCTCTGAAATCTCATTTTAGCAATAGTATTGCTGAATGAAAACAGCACTGCAGTTTTTCACAAGTGCAAAAGTAGTAGGCATGGCACTGGAATACTTACTGCTTGAGCAGTTGAAAGCATCAGCAAGGCAGATCTGTAACAAAGACATTAGTTGACTAGGGCCAGATCTACACCAAGCAGGATATGACACTTTGAAAATGGTTTGAAAACTGTATATGGAGTGTGTCCTGGCCCCAACAGTTGTCACTACTGTTATAAACCATTTTATGTAGATCCTGCCTATTGGCATGGTAAAAGGTATTGGAACCATTATAGGACAGCAGTTTAAGAAAAATTAAAGCAATGATCCTCTAGGAAAGTTAATATTTATTTTTTTAAGAAAAGAGATTGGGAGGTGGATTCAACTTGTATGTTAATTTTAAGTCAGTGACTCTTAAACTGAAATCTACCATGTAGTGATAGTCAACGATTTTCTGATGCGTCTTTCCCCAGATCATAATAAAAATAACAGTAGAAAATGTGAATGGCCTCTTCCAGAATAAATACCGAAGAATGTTTTTTTTTATTAAAGTCAGTTTATTACCAGTAATATCTTGACTGACAAATCTCCCAACAACATGGAACATGCAAGGAAAGTTTTTTTTAATATTCCATCAGACATGTTCAGTACAGGTGCAACAGAATGTGGAAGGAATTAAGTTTTAATTCTCAAATATTTTCAAGGGATTGTACTCATGGCTGTCATAATGTAAGAATAATGTAAGATTATTACGTGAGCAGCAGAGCTCTAATAGTGCCCCAAAATAGTTTTCACAATAATGTAGGAAAGAAGCCAGAGCATAAAGCATATGGTCTTCAATGTCTACATACTAATGCCCAGAGTATGGGAAACAAACAGAACGAACTTGAATTCTTAATAAATGAAGGCAAATACGACTTGATAGGTACAACTGAAACTTGGTGGGATGACTCACATAAGTTGAATATAGCAATTCCAGGGTATAACTTGTTCAAAAAGAACAGCAGAAATAGAAAGGGAGGTGGAGTTGCACTATATGTTAAAAATACTTATCCCTGCCCAGAAATTCAGGAGAATAAGCCTGGTAGCCCCATTGAGAGCATCTGGATTAAAATAAATGGGGCAAGGAATAAAAGGAACATGATATCTGTTCTGAGTTTATTAAAATTGGCTTTCCTAAAATCCAGAGTATGTGTATGGCTACACACACCTTTTGCGTCCTTTAAAATCAAGAACTCAAGTATGATGTGGTCACTTTCCCCCAGAGTTCCTGTTACTGCCACTTTATCCACTAAGTCATCCCTATTAGTCAGTATCAAGTCAAGGATATCCAGTCCTCTAGTTCCTTCGTCCACTTTCTGTAGGAGAAAGTTATCAGCCACACATGTCAGGAATTTCTTGGAGGGGCCACTTTTGTCAGAATTTGTCTCCCAACAGATATCATGTTCCTTTTATTCCTTGCCCCATTTATTTTAATCCAGATGCTCTCAATGGGGCTACCAGGCAGGATTGATGTCTGAGATTGATAAACAAATGGTCAAGGAACACTTAATTTCTTTGAACGAGTTCAAATCTCCAGGGCCCAATGAATTGCATCCTAGAGTAAAAAAGGAGCTGGCAGAAGAACTCTCAGAACCACTCTCTATTATCTTTGCAAATTCATGGAAGATGGGTGAACTGCCGGGTGACTTTAGGAGGGCTAATGTTATCCCTAGCTTCAAAAAGGGCAAGAAGGAGGAACCTGGGAACTACAGACCACTTAGTCTGACATCAATCCCTGGAATTTTTTTGGAGCAGATTATAAAGAAGTCCATCTGTAAGCACCTTGAAAACAATGCAGTGATCACTAGAAGCCAGCATGGATTTGTCAAGAACAAATCATGTCAGACTAATCTGATCTCATTTTTTGATCTGGTAATCTCCCTTGTGGACTGTGGGAATGCTGTGGACATAATATATCTTGACTTCAGCAAAGCTTTTGACAAAGTACTCCATGACATTCTGATTAGCAAACTAGCTAAAAATGGGCTAGATGGAACAACTATTAGGTGGATCCACAATTGGCTCCAGAATCGGACTCAGAAGCTGCTTATCAATGGTACCTTCTCAAACTGGGGGGAGGTAACGAGTGGGGTACTGCAAGGCTTAGTCCTGGGCCCAGTGCTCTTCAATGTTTTATTAATAGTTTGGACAAGGAAGTGCAGGGATGACACAAAATTGGGTGGGATAACTAATACGTTGGAAGACAGTAACAAATTTCAAAGTGATCTTGATGGGCTGAAAACAACAGAATGAAATTGAATAGGGATAAATGTCAAGTTTTACACCTAGGAAAAAGAAACCAAATGCACAGTTACAAGATGGGGAATACTTGGCTAAGCAATACTTCAAGTAAAAAAGATCTTGGAATTGTTATACATCACAAGCTGAATATGAGCCAACAGTTTGATGTGGCTGCAAAAAAAGCAAATGCTATTTTGGGCTGCATTTATAGAACTATAGCTTCTAAATCGTGTGAGGTACTGGTTCCCCTCAGTTCAGCACTGGTTAGGCCTCATCTTGAGTGCTGTGTCCAGTTCTGGGCGCCACACTTCAAGAAGGATGCAGACAAGCTGGTGGGGGAGGGCAATGAGGAGGGCAATGAGGATGATCAGGAGTCTGGAAACAAAGCCCTATGAGGAGAGACTGAAAGAACTGAGCATTTTTATAATGGAGAAGAGAAGACTGAGGGGAGACATGATAGCACTCTTTAAATACTTGAAAGGTTGTCACACAGAGGAGGGCCAGGATCTCTTCTTGATCAACCCAGAATGCAGGACTCGGAATAATGGGCTGAAGTTACAGAAAGCCAGATTCTGGCTGGACATCAGGAAAAACTTCCTGACTGTTAGAGCAATATGACAATGGAATCAATGACCTAGGGAGGTCATGGGCTCTCCCACACTAGAGGCATTCAAGAGGCAGCTGGACAGCCATCTGTCAGGTATGCTTTAAGGTAGATTCCTGCATTGAGCAGGGGGTTGGACTTGATGGCCTTAAAGGCCCCTTCCGACTCTACTATTCTGTGAATCTATGATTCTAAGATTTGGCATCCAAGCAAACCAGACTAGTAGTCAACAATGTGTCAACTAGTAATTTGGGAATTGGCACACGTGGCACAGGCTGATTTTATTAAATTTTGCTTCCACTATTGGAGAAGAAGCTAAACTTCTTTGCTTTGTAGATTAATGTTTGTAGCCCTCTCCCTTCCTGAAGGCTCAGGGTTTAGTAAGAACATGCAAAGAAGTAAATAAACAAACACAACCAGCTTAAAATCGATAAAAAGACCTAACCAATATTAATTTTTGTTTATTTTATTTTACTGAAACATATACCCCCACCTTTCTTCCTGAAAGCTCAAGGTGGCTAATAAGAGAAATCATATATTTAACAATTTAAAATATCCTTGTAATTTTAAATAAGACTAAACTTACACGAAAACAGCAGCAGATGATGAAACTGCATGAAGTGTTAAAATATTGAATATATATAAAAAACAGCATGAGTTTTTTATATCACTTGCAGTCTTCAACAAGTCACTGGGCTCTCAGCCTCAATTAGTTTGCCTCCTAGAATGGATTTTATAGCACTGTAAGAGGTGCTACTGAAGGCAGAAGCATCTATGAAGGCAGTTCTAGACTGTGTATGGAAGATTTATTAGAGGGTAGGTGTGGTTGGGCACATGATGAGGGCCCACGCGTCAGCAGGGGCCTGCTGAAAAGAGCCCCCTGGACTTGCTCCTCCTCTTCACCATTGCAAGCTAATTGTTCACCTGCCTCTTGCTCTGGCCTAGACAGTGGAGGTGATGAGGAGGAGGAAGAGCAGTAGATGTCATTGCCTCCTTGCTCACTGGTTCTCTGGCAGCAATAATGAGAAAGAGGGTGAGGAGCAGTAGCAGTTGGGGACAATGGCAGTGAGCAAGTAGACTCATGAGGGAGGCGGACATCGTGGATGTCTTGCCCAAGGGCACCCAAGTAAATATTCAGTATCCGCATGCCAACCTTAAATTCAAACAGCCACCTCTGACTTATCAGAGGAGACTATGGGGCTGTCTTCATGGTGCCGAGTTGGTGCCGCCTCCCTCAGAAACCTTGTGATTTTCCCTTCCTGCAGAAGCATTCAGTAATCCCAATGCCGAGGAGAGAGCACGGGGTTTCCGGCAGCTATCTGCCCTTTTTCTGATGGAAGGCGACCAATTGCCTTTTGCCTTCCACTAGGGACCATCCCCGGATTGGCTCTGGAGCAACATCAGATATTGGAAGAGCCATACTGAGCTCACTCCCATTGAAAAAGTCAGGGTAAGTCAGGGTAAGTCCCCGACTTTACAATGCGCAGCTTCACAGGAAAGCCCCACAGTGGCTGTGAAGCTGCAGCTGCACCATATAACTGATGTTGCACAGATCTGCAGCCACAGCTGGACTTTCCCTGCATATAGACAGACCCTATGTAAAGTTAAGGCAGTCCTTCCTCTGAAGATGAACAGTTAAGATGTAAAGTTAAGGCAGTCCTTCCTCTGAAGATGAACGACTTACTTGGTTCATCTTCCATACACCTTCTAGAAGTCTGTGTGCCAAAGACATGCAGGTCAGTCACCAAGTATATGCACATATAATATTCTTCCTTGGCATATTGATCACAGCATTAAGAAAACTCCCTTAGGGTGCAACCACATGTATGTTAAGACAGGAAAAAGTCCTATAACTGGCTGGGGCATGCTGGGAATTGTAGAACTTTTTTCTGTCTGAACATGCATAGGATCGCACCCTTAGTTGATCTAATTGAAATATTAAGTGAGGAGGGTACGTAAGAGAGGAGGTACCCCTCGGTTCCCCCTTTTAATATTTTAACTGTTTTTATATATTTTATTGCTGTAAGCTGCCTTGGGGGGGAGGCTTCTGCCTTGAAAGGTGACCAAGAAATATTTGAAATAACTAAACAAATGAATGAATTAAATAACTTCTCCAAATGTTATTCCAATCCAAAACAATGCCCACTGGGTTAGTTTGTGATGCAGCATAAGCCACAATGTGTTAAAATGTTATGTATAACACAATCTACATCAGGGGTGAAGAACTTTGGGCCTTCCAGATGTTGGACATCAACCCCCATCCACCCTAGTCAGCATAGATAATAGTGAGGGATGATGGAAGTTGTATCCAACAACATCTGGAAGGCTGCATGTTCTTCATCCCTGATCTACACAGTCTGAATTAGCCACAGCCTGTGTTTTAGAGAGTGCAGATGAATTGTCCATGTTCCACTATAAATTGGCAATATATCTTTAACACTTGAAAGGCTGAGGTTCATTCTTACAACTCTAGTCTTCCATCATCATCATGCTTTAAAGAGATACCTATCAGGTGATCTGCTTTTTATTGATTTATTTTTTTTATTGTCCACACAAGAAAGTATAGGATTTTTCTATTCTCCGAATGGTTCTGGAAAACACACACACACACACACACACACACACATACACACACATTCATCCCATTTATTTATTGAGTTATTTGTTACTTTTTTATCCCACCTTTCCTCCAAAAAGCCCAAGGTGGCTCACACATTCCTCCTCCTCTCCATTTGATCCTCACAACAACAACAACCCTGTGAGGTAGGTTAGGCTGAGAGTCAGTGACTGGCCCAAAGTCACCCAGTGAGCTTCATGGCTGAGTGGAGACTAGAAGCTGAGTCTACTGAATACCAGTCCAAGACTCTAAGCACTATACCACATTGGCTCTCTTTTATAACACCAAAGCCAACACACACATAGTTTTACACAATAGGAAAAGAACAAGAGGGGACATGGAGCAAAACATAACCCAACGCAGTTTAAACCTCTTAAACTCATACACAGAATTTCACCCTTTGCTAGACAGAAAATTTGCTTTTGGAGGTATTTCTTTGGGGAGAAAGAATGGAAAGTGTTGCAGTGTAGCAGGCAGAAGAATTTTCCTTTGTCCCTATGCTGCCATAACAGTAATTGGTGTTGATGTTAAACAGATGGTGGCAATGAAGCCTGAATACCCTTCACTAAACACATCTACCAGGGAAATGGACATGGGCTGAATCTGTGTAACAACTTTAAAAGGGAAGGCATTGCACTCAAGCTTTTCCCCAGTGCAATGGGCAGCTTGAGGCTAAAGGGTTGCTATAGCTTCATGTTGTAGTAACCCCTATATTAGCAGCTGAGTTCTGATAGTAGAAGTGAAAAGGATTTCTATAGGCAGCATATTTGGGTAGAAGCAACTTCTGCTTATAGCAGGTATGGGGGACATATGGCCCTCCAGTTGTTGGGCTACAACTCCCAGCATCCCTCACAACCATCTATGCTTGCTGGGGCTGTTGTGAGTTGTAGTCCAACAATATCTGGAAGCCTATCCCTAACTTATAGGCCCTGTTCAGACAACGCGCTAAACCATGATGGTTAAGTGTTTTGAGCTAAACATTATGGCTTAACATGTCATGTGAACCATTTCTAACTTAGTGGCTATATAACCACAGTTTATACACACTCACTAACCACCTGTTGCAAAAGGGTTAGCAGTCTAACTATGGCTTAGTGTGTTGTCTGAAAAGGCCCATAGCTTGATAAGTGCCCATGCACCAGCAAACAGGGAGGCTAAATCTACACTCCCATCCCCCAATATTTACTATATCAGAGGGAATTTGAATGTAATTACCTGTGACTTACCAGGGATGTGTTCGTGAAAAAAAAGTCGTAATATTTTTTGGAGGGAGAAGGATCTATATTCAATTGATTACCAAGTCTGATTCAGTCATGTTTCACAGAAGCTCACTCTCAGCTAAGATATTGACATTTCATGCCCACTTTCCTCACTTAAATAAGTGTTTCAATTACCTTGAATGGATTATTTTCACTGCCTTCTTATATAAGATTGTATTATTGAAAAGGTATCAAGGTCGATGAATTGCTACTGTTTATAGGCACTATTAATTCTGATGGTTAAGCTGTGAGTGGCTGTAGGCTGGCTCTATGTTGCAGTAGGTTTTAACCCTGCAAATCAAAAACACTGTTTTACCTTCCTTATGCATGTGTGGAGCATGCTGTGTTGCCAGAAATGTTTACTTCTCAGAGCCACGGGCCATACATAAACAAATTCATTGGGAATAAGTAATTTGTATTCCCATGGGGAAATTTAGTGTCAGCTACCATGGAGTTCGAGCAGAGAGCCCACAAACTGAAAACAAGTTTATTGATTCCTGCATTACCAGGGAAACTGGTCATTAGAAAGAACTTCAGGAAGTTCAAGCAGGGACACTTGCAGAAAATCCCAGAATCCTCCTGGCCCAAGGAGTCAGGTGACAGCAGAGGAAAACAATTTGGTGCACTCTTGTTTCAGGTTGGAACATGTGGTGATATTCTGGCCAGGTGTGGCAAGTTGCAGGTCAGACAGCTTAGAGTCAGGACCATAGAGAGCTCCTTGTGGAATAAGCTTGGGCCAGACAGACTTCTGACTCACTGAGAAGCAGGATGCTAGTTGCAGGGCCAGCCTTACCATTAGGCAGACCGAAGCAGTTGCCTCAGGCGGCAGCAACCGGAACATGACAGCAAGGTCTTGGAGGAGAGACCTGTGTGCCATACGATCTGCTGTTTCCCCTTAAGTTAGCCTGCTGCCGTCAGGCACAATGGAGGATGTTGAAGACAGATTCATTCATATGCAGGCATGTATTCCATCAGAGTTGGAAGATCTTCTTTGGTTCCCAGACTTGTCAGGATGGTGGAAGAGGTCCTTTGGCTCTTGATAATTCTGGGAAGGTGTTCTAAAAAAAAAAGGGCAAAGCTACTTCCCCCAGAACTAGGGACGGAAGTCTTGTGTCCTCTGGGGCTTGTCCTCCACAGAAGAGTAACTGCTTTGATGATTGCTTCTTGGGGGCTTCAGGGATCAATCATCCCCACCCTTGGTGCTCTAACTGAGGGAGATCAGGATCCTTGGCTGTGTGAGGAGCCATTGTATGATACAAAGTTCCCAGATCACCTGGCTTTCCACATCCTTGGCAACCTATTGTAGAGGAGGTTCAGCAGATGTGCCTATCTACTGCTCACCTCTCTGCCCAAGGAATTTGCTCACCCTTTTGCTTATAATTGCTTTGTAAATATGTTTTAAGAGGTTGGAGGCCTGAGGAGAATAATGGTGGGGTGGGTGGGGTGGAAAGTTCCATTGGAAAATTGCCCTCTAGTTGGGGTGGGCAACATTTTGCCCTTCAGATACTTTGGAACTGCAACTCCCAGCAGCCCAAGCCAGCATTGTCAATGGTGAGGGATTATGGGAGCCACAGTCCAACAACATCTGGAAGGCCTCATGCTGCCCATCTCTGCTCTATAATATTTGAGATAGATAAACAAATGGTCAAGGAACACCTAATTTCTTTGAACGAGTTCAAATCTCCAAGACCCGATGAACTGCATCCAAGAGTAATAAAGGTGCTGGCAGAAGAACTCTCAGAACCACTGTCTATTATCTTTGCAAAATCATGGAAGATGGGTGAAGTGCCGGACAACTGGAGGAGGGCTAATGTCCCTATCTACAAAAAGGGCAAAAAGGAGGAACCTGGGAACCACAGACCAGTCAGTCTGACATCCATCCCTGGGAAAATCTTGGAACAGATTATAAAGAAGTCAATCTGTAAACACCTCGAAAACAATACAGTGATTACTAGAAGCCAGCATGGATTTGTCAAGAACAAATCCTGTCAGACTAAGCTGATCTCATTTTTGGATTGGGTAACCTCCAATGTGGACTGTGAGAATACCGTGGATATAGTATATCTTGACTTCAGCAAAGCATTTGACAAAGTGCCCCATGACATTCTGATTCACAAACTAGTGAAAAGTGGGCTAGATGGAACAACTATTAGGTGGATCCACAGTTGGCTACAGAATCGGACTCAAAGAGTGCTTATTAATGGTATCTTTTCACACCGGGGGGAGGTAACGAGTGGAGTACTGCAGGGCTCAGTCCTGGGCCCAGTGCTGGGCCCAATGCTTATCAGATTTGCAGATGACACAAAATTGGGTGGGATTGCAAATACCCTGGAAGACAGAAACAAACTCCAAAGCGATCTGGATAGACTGGAGCGCTGGGCTGAAAACAACAGAATGAAATTTAATAGGGATAAATGCCAAGTTCTACATCTAGGAAAAAGAAACCAAATGCACAGTTACAAGATGGTGGATACTTGGCTAAGCAATACGACAAGCGAGGAGGATCTTGGAATTGTTATAGACCACAAGCTGAATATGAGCCAACAGTGTGATGTGGCTGCAAAAAAAGCAAATGTTATTTTGGGCTGCATTAATAGAAGTATAGCTTCCAAATCGTGGAGGTACTGGTTCCCCTCTATTTGGCACTGGTTAGGCCCCATCTTGAGTATTGCATCCAGTTCTGGGCACCACACTTCAAGAAGGATGCAGACAATCTGGAGCTTGTTCAGAGGAGGGCAACGAGGATGATTAGGGGTCTGGAAACAAGCCCTATGAGGAGAGATTGAAAGAACTGGGCATGTTTAGCCTGGAGAAGAGAAGATTGAGGGGAGACAGGATAGCACTCTTCAAATACTTGAAAGGTTGTCACACAGAGGAGGGCCAGGATCTCTTCTTGATCAACCCAGAATTCAGGACACGGAATAATGGGCTCAAGTTACAGGAAGCCAGATTCTGGCTGGACATCAGGAAAAACTTCCTGACTGTTAGAGCAGTACAACACTGGAACCAATTACCTTAGGAGGTGGTGGGCTCTCCCACATTAGAGGCATTCAAGAGGCAGCAGGACAACCATCTGTTAGGGATGTTTTAAGGTAGATTCCTGCATTGAGCAGGGGGTTGGACTCGATGGCCTTAAAGGCCCCTTCCAACTCTACTATTCTATGATTCTATGATTCTATATCGACTGCTATGATTGAAGCCTAAATGACTACAGAGTTGAGGCATGTGAATGACTTACAGAAGACAAAACTCCATACATGTCACAGTATTTATTCTTGAGAAGTTAAAAATATTTATTTGTCCTTTTTAATCCACCCAGTCAATAGTCTAAAGTAGCTCAGCTTGTGAAGTAAGTTTATTCATGCTTGGCCAAGCTCAAAATTACTAGGATATTTTTCACTTGATACAACCTCCAAAAATCAGCATTAATACCTGAAACAGGATGGCTAAGTGAGGGAATTGACTTCCTTCCTTCCCACATTTCCACCTTCTCTAAAATAGTAGCAGAATCAAATACCATGGGCCTGATCCAGGCATTCCTGTGCTCATTGTCAGGCTATGTGTGCATATACAGCTTCAATAAGAGGAGATTTCTTCTATTGATCAGCATGGTTCACCAGGTCAGTTCATGGTTCACAAAACTCAGAAGGGGATTACTGAAGAAGAAACATGAATATGTTTATATACACAGCATATTTGTAGAGAGCATTAGTTCAATAATTTTGCTCATTGACCTTGCTTTTTCTCTGTGCCTCAATGAGGCACAGAGAAAAGGAACTACCATGAATCAAAGAGCAAGCCTTCCTCAGGGACCTCCAACGCGATAGAGCAACTGTAGCTGTTTTTGTTCAAAATGACACATTAAAATACAGAAGGCCTGTGGCTGTAACTTCCACATCCTTTAGCTTTCTCTGCCTGAAATATTGCTGAGTTATTTTTAATATGCGTTATGCAAATGCTGGGTAGCCAGGACTTCAATTTGCAAATAAAAAACCCTCTTTTGTACATATGACATTAGCGATTGTAGCGTATATTTTCATGATGGATTTCTAACTAGCACATCAGTTGCATTTTTCAACTCTACTGATCATAAAGAAGGCTATGCCTGAAAGATCAACAACCTTCTTCTTCTTCTTCTTCTTCTTCTTCTTCTTCTTCTTCTTCTTCTTCTTCTTCTTCTTCTTGGATAAAAGGAATGAACCACAAATGTTAAGAACGACATCTAAATTAATTTAGATGTAATATTGTTCATTGACAGAAGAGTTGCTTTGCTGCCTATGAGTTCATTCATTGCTTTTCTCCAGCAATTGGTCTATCTGTAATAGGATTTATGTACTTTGCTTTGTAAATATCAGAACCTGGAACTTTTATTTCACTATAATAAAATGGATCTAGTATTGGAGATATTAATATACCCATCTTGACAGATCTTTTCTCCCAGTTATTGTTTCTTTATGTCTATGGCGAAGTGCTGTAAAATAAATATGTGGGAATAGAAAATTTGTTTCAGTTGCCTTGATGTTATTTATAAGTCTAGTTTTAACTTGATCTAGTGCAAGTACCTTTGTCATATGTTTCTGTTGCTTGTGTGCCCTGCAACAAAAGGCCTTTTCCTCAAATCTGTTCGCCCCACCACTATAAATACACATTTATTTGTCATTTATTGCACTCAATCTGCACATCATCTATCAAAGTTGTGCCTTAGCGGTGGGAGTATTGCATTTTCTCAGCACTCAACCCACAATTTGTAAGTCTGAGAACATGCAATCCTTTGCCCACCCCTCCCCCACAGTTGCTGTTGGGATTGCTGCATGTAATATTGGTTACATAAACATCATAGACTCCTGGATATTGTTGTGATGTGACGTGAAACTTATAACAACTCACTCTCATGCCTACACCATTTTATGAATTGTTTTTGTTGTGTCTAGTTCTGCACTCATCATCTGGAACTTCATGTCACTTCTGCCTTTCACAAAACTGATATTCATCACATATTCCCCAAACTCATAAGTACTGTCTTCAGAATAGCATGCTTATTTTTCTTCATAAACACTGCACCTGGGCAAGTGAAGTCATTCCAATAAATGTGATACAATGAATCAAAGGACAGTGGTGATAGAGACATAACTGAAGGGTAGAACACACATGTTACATGTACAAGGTCCTTGGTTCAGTCTCTGGTAGTTGAACTAGGAAAGAATTCTGAGATCTTGGTGTTCTGATTTGTCCAGTCAGTGCCCACGAGGCAAGGCAGCCTGGAGATTGCAGCACCATGGATAGCTCAAAGTGAGCAACCTGCTACAAGGCATGAGGTGGACTGAGGCCCTATGAGCCTTTCTCTCCAGTCTTCTCCTCCCAAGCTCCACCCCTTGCACAAAGAATAGCGATACTTAAAGGGCCAAATGCCTGGCCTGGAGATGGGTGTATTTCCTGTTCAGTGGGCTCCTGCCTGGTATGTTTCCTGCAGCGCTGGGCAGGCATAGGAGTGCAGGAGGCACATGGTGACCTCAGGGGCAGATGCTTGGGGGGTGGGCAGGCTCTGGTTCAGCAGGCTCAGCATTGGTTGTCTCATGCTGAGTGTCAGCAGCCTGGTCTAGTTTTTCAGCAAGTAGTTCAGCCAGCTCATCCTTTTCCTCTTCCTCAGAACTGAAGATGGGGCCATGATACCTGGAGAGATGCTGTCAATGAGAGCAGACAGTACAGAGCTAAACAGATTAATGATCTATTTTGGTATAAGGCAGCTTCATATTTTTCACATGTTCCCTTTGAAACAAGATTATGCACTATCCCAGTTCTGGAAATAGTGACATTTTCAGTTTCTACCAGTGGACAAAATTAACAAGGCATCCAAACAAATAAGCTCATGGATGCAATAGGACAAATCCTCTCCCATTTTGTTTTGTTTAAAGAGAAAGTCTTTAAATAATGAAGGCTGTGACATGACAGTGGTTGTACATGTAATGCTTTGGCCCAGACCAGTTATTCAAAACCATGTACTACTTTAATGGGATAGAAGATTTTGTAAGAAAGCTCATGACAAATCATGGAAGTGTTACTGTTGCCCCTTGATCTGGGAATATTGGCAGCAGTATATGTGAAATGCTGCCTTGGCTTTATTGTACTTTTGGCAGATGGAGGGGAAGCAGTAAGTAATACTTCTGAGTCTGTTCATTGTTATGCTTTACAACTCCAGAGTCTAGCCACATATTTATTATAAGTTCTTGAGCAACAGAAAGGCCACCACTAAGTGTGTTCAGTTATCATATTTGATGAGTTGTTGAAATAATTATTTGATGGCTGTGCACCCTTCCTTTTCTGTGCTGGACTACTCAACTAACCCTCCTCCTCCTCCTCCTCCTTGGAATGGGCAGTGATACAGCTGTTAATATTCTTTAGGGTATACATGGGACATCACATTATTACTATAACTGAAAAGGGCTCCATGGTATCATGCAAATACTAACGTGCACTAGGGGAGTGCTTTGGTTAGTTGTATGAAAAGAACAACACCAACAATCCAATCCTTATGTGGAGATACCTTCAATTTGAAATGGCATGAATCCACTGTATTCATTATGTGTAACAAATGAGCTTACTAATTTCACCAGTCCCCAAAATTCATCACATGCTGCTAAACAGTGGTGGGATTCACATTCAACTTCCTATTCAGAAGTGACTTCCATTAGGAATTGGTGGGTGGTGGTGGTTGTGCAAAGTGAATTGTCTTGTGTGAAGTCATTGTCCTTTCCTTGCAAAAGATTAAGATCAGGGTATTAATTTTTGCTTTGGTAGGAAAGGAAAAAAGGAGATATTTTGAATAGTGCCTCAATAAAAAGGCAAAGGCAGAGAAGAGATGCATGAAAGGCTGAAGAGCTTTGGAAGGAAATTTTCATGACGAAAAATGGCTTAGTAGTGCCATTTCAGCTTAAGTACCAGCAAGAAAACTCTTAAGCACAAAAAAAAGGACAACTGTGAAAAATATCCTGGAGAAACTACTGAAAAGTTAAGGTTACTGACACACACACCCCAATTTCAAGCATCCAAACTGAGTTCCATCTAAGCAATTAAGTCTGCTGGAAACATCTCCTATCCCAACCATATTGAAATGGGAGAGATGGGGCTGGCAGAGGAGAATTTGCCAATGGATGATGCCCTACAGCTCAAATTGCATGTTGTAGAAACAGGGAGCTGCTGCCATAAATGGCAGCCTTTTGTTGAGCCTCCCAACATGTACATCCTGCAAAATCTAGTGAACTTACTTCATGACCTGACATCATTATATGGGGCATTCCCCATCCGTTCCCATACTGTATCATTGGTGGAGGTGGAGAAATGTTTAGTGTCATGACATCAGGACATGGGGTATGTTATAATATGTATTCCAGAGGTAGGAGAGCTTGAGCAGAGGTGTGAAGGCGGGGGGGGGGGGAGAGAGAAAGGAAAAATGGGGGAGGATGAAAAAAAACCCATTTCCACCCCTTCTGGGCCAATGTCAAAGGTTGGCATGCTTGGGCACCTGCTGAGGGTCCATAGCCCAACAGGGGACCCACTGACAAGAGCCCTCTAGAGTTCCTCCTCTTCACCATTGGAACCTGTTTGTTCACCTGCCTCTGGCTCTGGCCCAAACAATGGTGGTGGTGAGAAGGAGCAACAGTAGGTGCCATGACATTTGTTCTCTACCTATCAAACAAGGCAAGTGGTAGCCATGATGAGAGTGAGGTTGAGGAGCCATAGCAGCTGGTGACTGTGGCAGTGAGAAGGTACACTCACTGAGGGAGAGGGTCCATTGAAAGTGGCTTTCTCAAGGGCCCTCAAAAACCTGGAGCTTGAACTATTCCTTTTTCCCCTGAATTTTTTTTTTGGGAAAATTTGGGAGGAAACAGTTTCCCTCCATTCTCCCCCACTGCTGAAAAAAGGTTTTCATGTCTCTAAGCCTGAGACAGGAATGCCAAGTCCAGCAGCCCAGTTTTGCCCACAGGTGATTGGGTGAACAACCTCTGAAAGAACTGTGTTGGGGGAGGAAGCCAATACTTCTTGGAGAAATGGATACACATTGACTCATTTATACAAACCCAGGGGTGCTAAATTACACCTCACTTTCATAACAATGGTTTTTGTCCCTGTGAATTGATTGAGAGTATTGCTACCGTGAATGTGCAGCTTTCCTTGGTTAGGAGATTGCTTGTTAATGACTCAGAATGGCCCAAGACAATTTTGCTGCCCGAGGCAGAGCAGCAAATGGCTTCCCTCTCCAAAGTCAAAGCACAGATTATCCTAGACTAATTAAGTTATTTTGGCACCTGAGGCAGAAGATCTCATAAGCGCCACTTCTTGGCAGTAAAAATACAATCAAAATAAATTAAATAACTACACATTTGCTCCCTTTCATGACACCCCAAATCTGCTGCCTGAGACAGCCACCACACTCTGCTTAAGGATAGAGCCAGTCCAAGGTGACTGGTGGTCTTTATTGGGACCTAATGGTAGGAGATATAGACAGATCTC
This sequence comes from Anniella stebbinsi, assembly GCA_029215795.1. Classification (NCBI taxonomy): domain Eukaryota; kingdom Metazoa; phylum Chordata; class Lepidosauria; order Squamata; family Anniellidae; genus Anniella; species Anniella stebbinsi. The sequence goes on along the minus strand of JARDYH010000002.1, from coordinate 31,828,934 downwards.
TCTGTTATGTTTGGATGGGAAACCACATGGGAGCTTGTAGATATACTGTTGGAGTTCTCCTCCAGCTAAGTGGAAAGAACTAACCAAGGGTGTGTGTGTGTGTGTGTGTAAGAGAGAGGGGTGGGGACCATTTAGAATGGAAAGAGACAAAGATGCAGAGAAGAGAGAGTCAGCTGAAGGCTGAAAGCAGCTTGAGTCCTCAACTGGCTTCTGTCTGGAGATCTGGGTTAACAGAGCCGCTGCTTGATAGCACACAATGGCTGAATTCGGATGACACAATAAGCAACTGGGGCGGGGGAAACAATCCTCAGTTGTATTGACTATCGTGTCACCTAAATGCTGCCATAGTCAACTCAGCGCTGATCCTAATCCACACCACAGTTGCTTGTTTATTACCATGTTGTGTGGGGAGTACCCCCTAGATAAACAACTGTAAAGTTGATTATTACCCCACCATTGACTATCATGTTGTCCGAATTCAGCCAGTGTCTATCCCCACTTATGCTCTATTTAACTAAAGCAAAGATTACAAAAGCATCATTTGCAAATATCTATATTTTTAAAACGAAAAGGGGTTAAAAATTACTGGATGAGAATAAGAAGCAGTTTAGCAGGTCTTTCAGCTGGTTGATTTGCACAAATGATTCCCAGTGGTGTCATTGCATGAGCAGTACAATGCTGTGGGTGTACAGAGAACCACTGCTCTCAGAAGGTGCTGCTGGGATATTCCCACTGATTTCATTTCCTGATGTTGCACTTTTCATATGAGTAGCTGTTGATGTGAGCAGCTACTTACGCAAATGAGCCCTTAGGAAGACCATCTGAATTTGTTCTATTGTACGTGCAGATATGAGACTGGTATTCATTGATTTATCTATCCTTTCTGTTTGATTCCACTGAAATGTATTGTGTCTGTGGCAATACAGAAGTTCCTGGTGAAGTGATATTTCTGTGGTTTTGTACAACATGCAGCCAATCTTAAACTGTTGAACATGCATATGTAATCCACCTAGGGATGGGTGTAGGGGTAGGGATATTTTTATTTGGTCCACTTTTTAATGCAAACTTATCTAATTTCACGCTTTCAGACCAATACTGAAACTAAGTTACTCTTTGAAATTTGCACTTCTCTGAATTTGGAGTTCTCCAGTAAAATAAATGCATGCAAAAATGCATATATTAGAGGAAAGTGCACACCAAAAAGGGTTTATTGGCAAAAATAACATATATAAAATGCATATATTAGGACAGTTGCTTGCCCCCCATGTGTATATAAGACAAAATGGTATACAAATGTATGTATTATGAGAAATGCGCACAAAACTTTTAAAAATGCTCATTCTGAAGTGAACCTGAAGTTGAAAATATTTTCAAAGATTGGGATCAACAGAATTTAAGATTGGAAAAATGAGAAACTGAGAGAAACTGAAACCATCTATTCCTAGACTCAACTCAACATTTTTTAAAAAAGATTTTGAGAGCAGTTACTCCAGTAGTGAACATCAGACTGAGCAAATCTTCTGAGGAATTAACTCAACAATAATAGAGAGAAATATGATGCGTTTTTAATTGTAGGCAAGAAACATGGTTAGATTATAACAGATTTCCAACGTTGTAAAGGCTGCAGTGAATGATAGATGAGAAATGCTTTATGTTGTCCTTGGCACTAAAAATCAGTGTGTGCTGCCAAGAATAGAAATGAAATTTCTAATGGGGAACTTGCCACTCTAGAGACTAATATTAATATTTTCTGGATGCTCTTTGTAAACAACCTGAGAATCTATCTGCAATGAGCTGGTAGCATGATTTTCTTAGAAGACCTAAGTCTTGGCTGCAGCTGCCTCCTTGGCAGATCTGATCTGTCAGGTTCCGTGGCCAGAATCCAAGAACGGATTATATAGGCATGGAGAACTGTTATACTGTTTTTAAGTTTTTTTTGTGTGTGGGGGCAGTTCAATACTAGGAACTGTTATGGCTTACATAGTAAGTAGGTGTGAGACATACTTGCATGCCTGACAGTTTGAGTGGCTTCTAACATTCTAAAGACCTGGGAAAGGAATAAAAATAAGAGGCTCTTCCAACAAATTGGTCATCATGAGGTAAACTTCTGTCCGGACTGAACCACTTCAAACTGCCGGAGGGGTTAAGATTATTGAATGCAGTGGTAGGTCATGTTGTGCCAATGGGTACCAATGTGCTCCCAGATACTTTTCTTGGTGCCTCCAGCTGCTGCCATCTGTATTTCCCATTGTGGGTTACATGATGGGGCTCAGGGAAATTCTTAGGAAATGAAGACGAGAGAGAGAGAGAGAGAGAGAGAGAGAGCATCATAGAATCATAGAATAGTAGAATCGGAAGAGGCCTATAAGGCCATCGAGTCAACCTCCTACTCAGTGCAGGAATCCACCTTAAAGCACACCTGACAGATGGCTGTCCAGCTGCCTCTTGAATGCCTCTAATGTGGAAGAGCCTATGACCTCCTTAGGTAATTGGTTCCATTGTCGTAGTGCTGTTTTTCCTGATGTCCAGTCAGAATCTGGCTTCCTGTAACTTGAGCCCATTATTCTGTGTCCTGCACTCTGGGATGATCGAGAAGAGATCCTGGCCCTCCTCTGTGTGACAATGTTTCAAGTGTTTGAAGAGTGCTATCATGTTCTCCCCTCAATCTTCTCTTCTCCAGGCTAAACATGCCCAGTGCTTTCAGTCTTTCCTCATAGGGCTTTGTTTCCAGACCCCTGATCATCCTCATTGCCCTCCTCTGAACCCTCTTCAGCTTGTCTGCATCCTTCTTGAAGTGTGGTGCCCACAATTGGATACAATACTCAAGATGAGGCCTAACCAGTGACGAATAAAGGGGAACCTGTACTATATGCACCTGTAGTGTTTTGTTTCTGCTGGTCTTGTGACCATAATAAATATTGATTGATTGAGTACCTCGCGCGACTTGGAAACTATACTTCTATTAATGCAACCCATCACCAATTTATGGGTAATGATCCAGAGTGAGCAAGAAAAAGAGATTTGTGGAGGGCAGTGAAATGAGTTGGCTGCCTGTGGAGATGGGGGTGAGAAAAACAGCTTGCTTTCGGTGAAATAGGTTTCCGCTGGCACTGAAAACTTTAGGTTTCGTAGGAGTTGTTGAGTGTGTTGTGCCTCAGATCCCACCTCTGCCTTGTACACAGTTGTTTGGGCAGGTTACTTGCCCTCTTTGACTAGCTACTTTATGGAAGCCATTTTGTGGTAATGCCCAAAACAGTTTCTCAAATTGCCTGATGTACCCAGAAGCCAAAAAAGTTGCCTACCTCTGATTAAATGCTTTCCCATATAAAGGTTTTTTTTTTCCTTTAAAAAAAGTTACAAGACAGAAACATCCCAGCCTGGTCTTCCCCATGGCATGCCAGTTTTTTGACCCAGGGGGCTTAAGCTCCCTGCCCCCTGCACCAGCCACAAGTTGTAGAGTCCAGGAATAGTTCTACCATGTGATGATCAGATTGGCAAGAGAGCTATTTGGAATGAGATGTGTTTCCTCTTCTCGTCTTAGAAGCTGAGCCCACATATATTTCCCCATGGGGAGTATGAATGCCAGCCATCCCTAACCTAGTGCCCTCCAGATGTGTTTGACTGTAATTGCCATCAACTCTAGCCAGCATGGCCATTGGGAAGGCTGACGTGTACTCAGCATCTGGGGCATATGCATCCTTACTGCAGGACATGCATAGACCGAGCTTCTGATGTGCTAAGCAAGTATGGGAAGTGGAGGACCAACTTGCTTGTTCTTTCTCTCCAAATGGAAGACCCCTACATTTCCCAATCATATACAGTCAACAAATGAAATGGTTTATTTCCCCCCTCTCCCCTTCAGCATTTCACTTGATTGTGTGTGATATTTTGTTGGAACAATATTCAATTATTCATTATCAGAATAATGGAAGAGATACAAAACTTGCTGATCTAGTCAGCCTTTACTATTAATCTTGTGATATTGCTGACGGGTGCAGTGTGCTACTCTTCCAATAGGATGTGTTTAAAGGACATTCTGCAATGAAGGGGGGAAGGAAAACCATTATCTATAGCATCTGCAGACTCAAAAGCAGTTCGTCTGCAACATTTTATACTTTCCCCCCTCTGAAATCATTCCAATGTGACAGATTTTATGAAGGGAAGCAACTTTAATTGAATGCCATAGTCACTGGGGTTCCAGATAGAGGGGTATACTTATAGTTACCTTAATCTTCCCAGAACCCCAAGGACAAAGTGCTTAAGAGCACTTTGGGGGCATAAGGAATTTTTTTTTTTGTTATGCTCATCCCAGTTCTCCAAGTGGTGAGATGTCCAGGGGTGCAGTGTATTCCCAGATTTAGTTTCCTTTGGAAGGAGGTCACTGGAGGTTTATGGCCTTCTGGAATATTTGAGTTTATTTACAAATATGCAGGTTGAACATAGATAGAGACATAATTTAAACACTCCAGCAGATAACCAAAGTCCACTGTTCTCATCATCAGCTCTCCCAATAGAGGGAGAGAGACAGCATTCCAAAATGCTGTTAGTTTACAGAACACCAAACTCTGTTACTTGTCTCTGTGCTTCTGGCACAAACTGTATTTTATTGTTCTTTTCACATGCAGACACCTAGATTACAACATCTCCAGCCAGAAGGATTGGGCAGAAAAAACATGACACGTGCCAAATATTTCCTAGCCGTTCGGAAAACCTAAGGAAGATCAATTAGTTCCAATGTAAATATTGCCTCAATTTCCCTCACCAGAGAGGTACTTAAGTACTGTTGGCTGTAGCCCAAGCATCTCCGTGGGCTCTATGGCATTGGAGCCAGAGTCTGAATCAGAGTTAAAGTAGGATGATCTTGTGGGAAGACTGGGAGCTCAGGTCTGCCTAACTTCCCATCTGATTGCAGGCTGAAGGTGGATGATACACCCGATCAGCCACAGCTGCCCGTTTTGGCCTTGAGTAAGGCCTCTATTTACAGCCTGGGATTGTGAGAACTGAAGAGGAAGATTCCGCATGGGAGTGAGGGCTCAGGGGTATCTCCCAGTTTAAGGCGTCAACTAAAGAGGGCAGAAGACAGACACCCTCTTAGATGTAGTGCTTGCTTATGGGCCAGGTTCCCCTTTCGGGATAGAATGACATCTTAATTGCCTGGAATACTTTTTGTGAACTCTTGTCTATCTTGAAAACTGTACCATTGAGAATCTGATTTGGAATCTGGTGCTGGACCTGATCTCTGACTTTGTGTGGATTCTAGTCTTAGAACTTTCTTTTGAACAAAGCAACATACCGATGGCTTCTGCCTAGGATATCTGATTTATTGGAATCTATAAATGCTGGAAATTTGCTACATGCTCTGTGAAGCTGGTCTATGTAACATGACCTGCTGCAATAGTCATTATTATTTGTGTCCTGTGTCAGGTTGCCAGAGTGTCAGAAAGTAGCCTGATAGCTACTTTAAGTCTTCATGAACCTTCTTCAGCTACTTCTATCTCAATTAGCCACCTCCTGACTAAACTCCCAGTATTGCAACATTATTGTTTTAACACCAAATGACTCTTGGGCTCTTACACTAGCTGTCAGGAATCTTATTAGGGAGTTATATCGATTTCCCCATACTTCATCTAACTTTCTCTCAGTTTTTGCCCTCAGTCACTTCACTTTGGGAAACTTAAATCACACCAGACGCCTGATCCCAACTTTGTATATTTGGAAATAGGTTGCATAGATGACATCCAAATAGGGTTTGCAACCTGCGTTTTGTCTGCATTGTTCCAAGTAAAGATGCCGTGTCATAAATTAGAATAAATAGCTGCCCATGGCTCATGATGATCTTCTCAATCCTCTTCCTTCTTCTCTGTTCAAGAATGTCCACTGTGTTGCTCACTCTTGGGTTCACTGACTAAAGCTTGCAAGTGTCCAGGCCCCTATAGTCCTATATCATCCTTAGATTTCTGGGTAATTGTGAATTTAGTTCTTGCTGGGTGATCTACTTGGATTTCTGAGTGTTTCCTTTAAAATGGATCTAGTAATTAACATTAATTTATTTATTATTTATTTATTTAAAACATTTCTAAGCTGCCTTTCAGGGCAGAAGCCATCCCAAGGTGGCTTACAGCCATACATAGAACAGTATAAACATTAAAAGCAATAAAGTCATAGAGAGTAAAATATCAGTTTAAAACAATAAAAGCTAACATTAAAAACTACCAATAAAAACAACAAGGGCAATAGCAGCAAAATAGTATTAATTTGTGAGAAGGCCATAGTAAAATGAAATGTTTTTAAGGCCTTCTTAAAAGCTTGTAAGGTTGGTGCATGGTGGATCATCAGTGGGGGTTTGTTCCACAGGTGTGGGGCCATTGCTGAGAAGGCCCTCTCCCATGTGGAGACCCACCTAATTTAAGTGTGAGAAAAAGGGCCTCACTTTTTGATCAGTGCGGGCAGGCTGATATGGGTGAAGGCGGTCCTTCAAGTAGCTTGGTCCCAAACTGTTTAGGGCTTTAAAGATCAAAACCAACACTTTGAATTGGGCTCAGAAACACACAGGTAGCCAGTGCAGCTGGTGCAGTATAGGCATTATGTGGTCAGATCGCCTCACCCCCACCAATACTTAGGTGGCTGCATACTGCCCAAGCTGAAGTTTCCAAATCATCTTCAAAGGCAGCCCCACATACAGCACATTACAACAGTCCAGCCTGGATGTGACCAGCACGTGGATAACTGAGGCAAGGTCCATCCTCTCCAGATAGGGCCACAGCTGGTGTACCAGCCTAAGCTGATAGAATGCACTCCTGGACACTGCAGCCACCTGGGCTTCCCCAGTTTACTCAGAGTCCAGGACTCCCAAACTGTGTACTTGGTCTTTTAGGGGGACTGCAACCCCATCTAAGACCAGTTGTAAACCTTCATCCAAAGTAGTTGGTTTCCTCACCCATGGTACCTCCATCTTGTTCACTCTCCTCCATCTCAAAACAGCCTCCAGACACTGGTTCAAGAGTTCCATAGCCTCCCTGGATGTGCAGCTGGAAATGCATACTGATGACACTTCAGCCCAAACCTCCTGATGACTTCCCCCAGCACTTTCATGTAGAGGTTAAAAAGCATGGGGGACAAGACAGAACCTTGCTGCACCACACACGCTAACGGCCATGGGGTAGAATAGAAGTCCCCCAACTTCACCGACTGAGACTGCTCCTCCAGAAAGGACCAGAACCACTTTAAAACCATGTCTCCCAATCCCAATCCACATAAACGATCCAGAAGGATACCATGGTATCGAAAGCCACTGAGAAGTCCAGGAGAACCAACAGGGTTGCATACCCCCCATCCATTCCCTGGCATAAGTCATCAACCAGGGTGACCAAGGCTGTTTCCGCCCCATAACCAGGCCTGAAACTTGATTGGAATGGATCCAGGTAATCAGCTTCATCCAAAACAACTTGGAGTTGTGAGGCCACCACACATTCCAGCACCTTCCCCAAGAATGGTAAATTTCAGACAGGGTGGTAGTTATCCAAAACTGTAGGATCTAAATTTGTGTTTTTTCAATAAGAGCCTCACCACAGCTTCTTGCAATTGTTGGGCAAACCTATTTAAACAATAAAAACACTGCAAGAAAGGAGAAAACAGAAACTAGTGGTATGAAAGCAGAAACTAGTGTTATCAAGTGTTCATCCTTCTTTGAACATTTGGTTTTTCTTAGAAGAGGACAAAGTTTACAATATAATGAATTTGCTTGAGGTGGATACCACATACATTATCCTCTGTTTCAGAATGTAGAATCAAAAAACCAGCTGGACAGAAGTGTCTTATACCTGAAAGTTAAGATTACCCATGCAGTTTTTTTTAAAAAAAGAGATATACTGTGCACTTCAAAACACCGTGCTCTTGAATATCTATTTATATTCTGTTCCACTTGTTTTCTCTTTGGAACTTCCAGGCCTCAGACTGAAGTTTTGTTCATTTTTAATGCCTAGAATATAAACTGAAATGACGTAAAAGAGAAATAGAATGCAAGAGGGGAAGATTTTCATAACACCTTCTGTCTACTTTTATATGATTGTTTGCTATACTTATAATTTCAGAGAAAAAGCATCTCTTTTGTGTAACCAATACTGATAAAATACACATGAGTTAAGCTAATAATTGTTTAAAAAACCAACAACCCAAGAAGGTGGCCTCAATTCCACTGTGATCTTTTCTCACCTCATGTTGACCAGAGGTATTCAACCTCTTTCATCCAGAAGGTTATATTCCATTTCAGAGAAGTTGTTGGGAGCTTCTGATGGGCATGGGGTGAGGGAGGGAAAGTGCTCATCTGGGGCCTCTGGAAAATGCAGAATTCCCCCAGTACACTAATGGTATGCCATGGGAATCACACACTTTCTGGAGGCCCTGGACACACACAATGGCACTCAGCCGGGCCAGCTTGACCAGAAGAAGGCAGCCAGGCAGCACTTGGTGACCTCATGGAGCATGCCCCTGAGGAACTTGCCATTCCCTAGTTTGGGGTGTAGATGTGGGGTGAATGATACTCCAGACACTTGTGGCTTAACACAGCAGTTTACTAGTGAATTAAAGCAAGCAAATTACAATTAAAAGTATTTAGCCAATAGAAATGAGTGATACAAAAGGCATTAGAAGAAAATAAAAATTGCAACAAACAAACAAACCCAGCAACCCCCCCCCCCCCAAGTTATTTTATTATCCTAAGCTGCACCTAGACTTTTTCAGTCTGCTTCTTTCTTCTCCTTCCTCATTCTCTGGACTTTCCTGGCTCTCCCCTGGCTGCCCCTCTCACACTTTTATACTCTCTTCCCTCAAAACAGAAAGTACTATTCCAACTTTGAAGAAATGAAACTTAACCGGAGAAATGAAACTACTCTCAGGGATACCACTCCTAGCAGAAAAAACCCAGGCCTCCAAGGCCTGTCTTTATTACCTTGCTTCAGTAGGACTCAAACCTTCACACTCACATAATATTGGATATAGCCCACTGTAAAATGCGTTGTGCAATTATTCCAATCAATGATATTTTTGTATGTATATGTTTTTGTCTTATATCAGATGTTATGATGTGCTCAGCTTTGTATTAAAGCATTCATTTGAAAGACTTCTCAATCAAGAAAAGAGCAAAAACATCTGGAAACAGTGCAGCAAGTTCTCAAGGGGCTAGTTCTGGGTGGATAGAAGTGGGAAAAAGTAGCATCAGGTGCTGGAACTTCAAGTAAGGGTTCATAAAAACAAACAAACCCATCGATCTCAAGTTCTCTGTGCAGAGGGAAGAATTCTAAACCTGTCTTCCTCTTGACATGATAGCCATCTATGTGCACACCCTTACTGGACTTGGCTAGAAAGTGCCAATCAGTTTAAGAGGCACTTGGTGGATATCATGCAAGATAGAGGTTCTTGCAAGTAGAACTGTGCAAGCCTCGGGCCTCGGCATCATGAAGCCGAAGCTTGGAGGCCATTTTAGGACGGATCTGTCATAAAATGGCGGATCCACCATTTCCTCCCCCACTCCCAGGCCCCGGAAAAGTCTACAACTCCCAGAATACAGTGCCTGGGAGGGCTGGACTTATCAGGGCCCAGGAGCAGAGTGTAGAGCAATTGTCGTTGCTGCCCGCCATGGAGTTCCACACTTCCCGGCACCAACGATTCTATGTTCCTGGCGCCAGCACATCCTTCCGATGCATGGCACCATTGCGTCCTTTCCGGGGAGAGATGTCGCGAGAAATACAGGGAGAAATCCAGTTTCACATAGTCCAATGGATTAATAAACCAAAATCCAAGATGGCGTATTACAGATGCCTGGCATATTGCAATGCTATGCTAGAGGGATTGCTATGCTAGTTTTTTGCAACAAAAACAATGAAGAGTCTTGCAGCACCATACAGACTAACAGATTTATTGTGGCATGTCTGTGTTCACAAAAGCTCCTGCCGTGATAAATTTGTCAGTCTTTCAAGGTGGCATAACACTCTTAGTTGGCATGTTCAGCATTGTATCGAAAATTTGCGTGGGCGTTCCTTCCCCCCCCCCCCCGATTCTTCACTTTGTGCACATTTCTGAGCAATTTGTGCAAACTATGGCTACATGTGCTCAAATCTGGCAGTAATTCATGCAGATTGCTCAGAAATTTGCTCAAATTGCAAGACCTGCAAAAATATGTACAAAAAAAGTTCCCGGAGTTTGTTGGAAAGCTTAGCTAGCAACTGCAAATCGAGTGCTACACGCCGCAGAATTTTGGCAAGCCAAAAAAGAACGGGATTTTCTAGTGATGGACATCTCTAGGCTTATAATCATGTTATTGAGACAGAGTATGGATGGGTGAGGATTTCATTTCAGTTGGGCTTTAATAAATATCTACCAAATTTGGCAAAGTTCACCATTCTTGGAAGAAAAAGAATTTGGGATTTTTAAAAAAATCATATGTGGGAGAAAGAGAAACTGACAGATTAACTCAGTCAAGACCAGGGATGTGAGTGGTTAGCTCCTAAAAATCTGCATTTAAATCCCTGCATGTTCAACCATATTATTGCTGAATTAGGGTTGCCACCTGTCTTTCCTAACAGGCATCTCAACTTTAACAGCTATATGGCAGCCAGGTACAATATGATCCTCTCCATGCTGGGAATCAGTTGAATTTGAGCCTATTGATTTTGGCTGTTGCAGACTGACGAGAACTTTGTTTTCAGTTCCTTTTTGAGAAGAAATGACCAAAATTCACGTATTCAGGATGGAAAGAATGTGTGAAAAATGTGAATGTGGAAAAAAGCAAAATGGACAGATTCGTTCCCCCCTAGTGGAGGGAACAGTTATGAGAAAACAATGGGATAATGCTCAAGGTGTGTTAGTTCTATGTGGTAAGCAATAGGTACTTCAAGTTATTATTCAATAATAATACACTGTTGGTGCTTGCAGTGTGACTATGGCTTTTGCTTTTGATGACAATTTTAAGTGCCGGTAAATGTAAAGGAAATGCAAGCAATGGAAACCAAAGCCATGCTATTTTTTTGAAGCAAAAATGAAGGGTATTTCTTAAGACCGAAAGTATGGGAATGAGCCTACACCATTGGGTAGGCCACACACAGTGGAGGTGGATGTTACCATATGTACTTCCTGAAAGGCTTTCTGTGAAAGACTAGATACTGAAGCTTTGTGACTGTATGTATCTTTCAAATTCCGGACAGTATTATATGGCTAGAATCCATCAGTATAGATGTGAACATGGTTAAGCAAAGGGTAGACCAGGGGTGTCAGACCTCTTTAAGCCTGAGGATAGAGTTCAATTTCAAATAAGCTCTCCAAGGCATCCTTCCAGTAATGGGTGGGGCTGAAGGCAAAAGGGGTAGGGCCAAAGGGCCAAAAATACCTGAATCCCTTAGCTTAATGCTAAATGCCAGGAAATGAAGAAATTATTGCAGGTAGGGGGAAAGGGGATGTAACTATTTGGGGAACCCCAGAGGGGCAGACTAGAGCCCCAAGTGGAGTGGATTTGGGCTGTAGGCCTGAGTTTCAACCTCCCCTAGGGTAGACCATTCCTGAAGCTATATATATATATATATATATATATATATATATATATTTGGCTCTTGTTAAATGCAATAATTAGTCATGAATCTGTGGCATAACTAAAACTATGGATTCATAATGTAGACTCCAATTATACATTCCTACTACATTCTTCTCCACCTACAGGAGGCCCAAAGGATTTGTGGTGCTTGGCATATGCATTTCTTAATATGTAATGACCAAACTGAAGGGCCTGCTGAGGTTTATTCTTGCTGAAATGTACATCGATGTGATCCCTTTCTTCCTTAGCCATATTCTTTTTTTTCTTAAATCCTCCACTGACATTTTGTAAATCTTCTGAAGTTTAAGTCTAACTTTTATGTGAAACAGGTATTTCCTTTCCCAATCCTTGCTGACATTGTGAATGTGCACCCCGCAGTGAGATTCTAACATTATTTAATACAAGATATAGGCCTGTGCGGGCAGCCATTTTTTTAAACCCAGAATTCCTCTGGGACTATTGCTACATCATGATGCAGCACCATTCCCATTGGGCCATTCTGTTTGCAACGGGGAACTCCTCTGGGCCCTTGATTATTTCAGTGCCACCTCCACCACTTGAAGCTTTTTCTTCTGTAAAAGAAACCCTGCAATTCTCTGCTGCCTTGTTTCTATCAAGGCAAGTTCCTCCTCTGAATAAAATAGTAGAATTTCACCCACCTCTCCCTGCATTGCCCCCTTCATGTGAAATGAATTGCCCCACAAAATGGGAGGGGGGATTTACTCAAAAACACAAGAACACACAAAAACAGCCCTTTTGGATTAGGAAAAAGATCCATCTAGCGTGGCAGTCCTATGCAAGCCAACCAGATGCCTCTAGCATGCCCACAAACAGAACATACAGCAGCTGTCTCCCAATGTTGCTCCACTACATCTTGAATCAGTGGCATAATGCCTCTGAACCAGGAGATTGCATATCGCCATAGTAGCCATTGATAGATCTACCCCTCTCACTCTCACTCCCTTTATGGCCATCTAAGCTGACAGCCATCAGCACATCTAACACCACTTCTTGGGGTGGCAAGTTCCACGGATTAATCATGTGCTGTGTGAAGTACTTCCTTTTGTCTGTCCTGTATCTTCTGACAATCAGGCAGGATCTACACTACTGCTTTATAGTGGTATTAAAGTGCACTGACAACTGTTGGGGTCCATGACACATCTACACCAAGCAGGATATAACACTATGAAAGTGGCATGAAAGCGGTATATGGTATGTGTCAATGGGCCCCAACAGTTGTCAGTGCACTTCAATACCTATATAAAGTAGTCCTGTAGATCCTGCCTCCATATACCTCTTTCATACCACTTTCATAGTGCTATATCCTGCTTGGTGTCGACCTGGCCTCAGTTTGCCATTTCGGCTATGATATTCTATGCACACCAATAGAGGTTTCAAAGTAATCATGTGTGTGCCTTGACATGAAAATGTCATGTGGGGATTGCAACATTTCTTGGATGGATCCATGAACAGCATCCTAGATGTGTGTTGGGTCAGGCTCCCAGAACCCTCGGATGACTGATGCCCAATTGATGTTTCTGTGAATGTGCTTGCACTCACATGATCAGATGGATCTTGGAGCCTAGCATTTTACAACAAATGTAGGCCAGTGCTCAAAATGGCACTAAGGAAATGAGAGGAAGAGCTCAAATGACTTGGCAACAAATTAGACGTGATATTTGTCCTGTACTTTGGTCTGCTCCTCCAGGTAGTCTTGGATGACACTGATTTTCTAGACCCATTTCAAACTGGCTTCAGGGCGGGATACGGAGTTGAGACTGCTATGGTCGCCTTAGCGGATGATCTACGCCTGGGTATTGACAGGGGGAGTGTGTCCCTGTTGGTACTTTTGGACCTCTCAGCGGCATTCGATACCATCGACCATGGTATCCTTCTGGAACGCCTGAGGGGATTGGGAATCGGGGGCACTGTGCTTCAGTGGTTCCGGTCCTACCTCTCGGGCAGGTTCCAGATGGTGATGCTTGGGGATAGCTGCTCTGCAAAGAAGGAGCTGCTGTGTGGCGTACCGCAAGGTGCCATCCTTTCCCCAATGCTGTTTAACATTTATATGAAACTGCTGGGAGAGATCATCCGGAGGCATGGGGCGGGGTGCTATCAGTATGCTGATGACACCCAAATATATTTCTCTATGCCTTTGACAATATCGTCAGCTAAGGATAGTGTGTCTCCTCTGAATGAATGCTTGGAGGCGGTAATGGGCTGGATGAGGAAAAACAAACTGAAGCTGAATCCAGACAAGACGGAGGTGCTTGCTGTCAAAGGCCGCAACCTGGGTTTGGAGGTGTGTCAACCGGTTCTGGATGGGGTTACACTCCCCCTGAAAGACTGTGTTCACAGCTTGGGGGTGCTCCTGGATCCGTCGCTCCAAATGACAGCCCAGATAGATGCGACGGCCAGGAGTGCCTACTATCAGCTTCGGCTGATACGCCAGCTGCGCCCCTTCCTAGAGTTGGAAGACCTAAAGATGGTAGTGCACACGCTGGTAACTTCGAGGCTCGACTTCTGCAATGCGCTGTACATAGGGCTACCTTTGTGCCTAGTCCGGAAACTTCAACTAGTTCAAAATATGGCAGCCAGGTTGGTCACTGGTACATCTAGGAGTGACCATATTACGCCAGCTTTAAAATCGCTCCACTGGCTGCCAATTAGTTTCCGGGCGAAGTATAAAGTGTTGGTCATTACCTTTAAAGCCCTACATGGTTTGGGTCCAGGTTACCTGCGGGATCGCCTTCTCCCGTACAATCCGCCCCGCACGCTCAGGTCCTCTGGGAAGAACTTACTGCGGTCGGCCAAGACTAGGCTGACAACTGTTACCCAGAGGACCTTCTCTTCTGCCGCTCCCAGACTGTGGAATGACCTGCCGGAGGAGACTCGTCAACAGTCTTTTAGAATTTCAGAAAGCTATAAAGACTGTTCTCTTCCGGCAGGCATATCCAGTGTAATTTTTAGAATGTTTTTAGGATGTTTTAGGATGTTTTAATGCAGTTTTAATAATATTTGTCATGTTTTAATTAGTTTTATGTATTTTATCATGTTGTTGTTCCCCGCCTCGATCTAGACGGAGAGGCGGGTAAGAAATAAATCGTTATTATTATTATTATTATTATTATTATTATTATTATTATTATCACCACAGTTGTCTGGGCCAGAGTGAGAGGTGGGTGAACAAGCAGGTCACAATGGTGAAGAGGAAAAGCAACTCCAGGGGGGACACTACTGGGTTGTAAGCTCTTGGCAAATGACCAACTACACCTGCCCTTGACACCAGCTCTGCTAGATGTGACATTTGTCATACACATGGGTCTTATATGGGTGCTTTTTTAAAAAATAAAGAAAAACACACACAAATAGCTGCTGATGGTGATGGTGGTGGGGAAATGGGAGCCATTGGCCTCAGTGGGAGTCTTCTATTGTGAATAACAGGTGCTGGGGGGATATATTCCAATCATGACCATGAGGCAGAAAAAGGGTTAAAATCCCCCTCCCCCTATGGCTGGGATGGGCTGTGCCAGATATATATTAAATCTAGTGCTATGCCAAAAAATTCTCCCATATTTCTTTCGACCATTCTCATTTAATTTGAAATAAAAGAAATTGCTTTCTAAAAGAAATTTAAAGGAGAAGAAATTTTAGAGAAATTCTCATGGATTTGGTCCAGGGTTCTTGGAGCCTACGTATGAGGTGGCTGCGGAGTGTGTAACAGGGCTCTGTCTTTCAGTGTAGAATCATCTCTCTGTCAGCTCGTAGCTTCCTCAGCTTCCCACACTTCCATTAATTTTATATAGTGGCTAGCTTCCCTCTCTTTCCCCACAGTGCTCTGGAATGAACACACCTGCTAGGTGTGGAGGATGTAAAATGGGGGCCAGGCTGAGAATACAGTTATTGCTGTTGCGGTTTCCTCTTCCCTCCACCACCTTCCAAAACTTTACAAAAAGGGGAAGTAAGCTGTGTTACACCCCTGCCAATGAAGAGCCCTACCTGTGAGAAACTGTTGAAGAATTTCTCCTCCCCCTGGATACATTTGGTGAAATTGTCCTCCTAATTTCTTCTCCCACAAATAGGATGGAGAATTTGAGAGGCCATCTGTGCACAGCTCTAATTAAATCAGATACACAAGGCAAAACCACATGATCTGCACCATGTCTAGCTTGGCCCTCAGATGTGGCTCCCAAGTGATATCCCATCTAGCTACTACACAGCACTCAATCTCCTTAAGCCTCAGTAGTTGCCTTTGGACCATTCTGTGTTGTTGTTGTTCAAACATCTGAGGATGTTTTGTAGTGCATGAGGAAAGCTGTAAAGAATTTGGTAGGTACAGTCAGAAGAATTATGGAGATGTTTATGAGCTAATGGCCCAGAAGCCTTGTAATTAAATACCATAAAAGCAACCAGTTCCATATTTTTTCCATGGGAACTTTAAAATTGCCTGAGTCATTACCGTCTTGAGTGTTTCAACATCATCCAGCATATTTCTGTTCTCATTAAAATCTCGTTCCCTCTAACACTAAACAGCTTGATATTTCCTCTTTAAAGATACACATGTACATTATCACAATCAGCAAGTGAAGGACAATCAATATAAAAACCAAAAGGAAACAGGATGTGAATATATGCCTTGTTGTCATCCCCCCCCAACATGTTCTTATACTTTCAGCCATGCTGTTCTATTATGCAAAAGAAAAAGCTCTCTCAGTAGGCTTGGTGGAGCATGGTCCTAGACAAAGAGCTCTAACACACGAGCAAAACGTGCAGCAGATCACCTTGTGCTCAGTGATTTGGGAACATAGCCTTAAGTAAGGATGTTGCAGGTACTCAGATTTGAATGCTTGTTAAGTGGATTGGAGGCAAGTCCTGGGCCTGGCATCAGGAGTTGGCACCATTAGGTAGTTGCCAATGACCCAAGACCTGAGGAGGGCCAACCAACTACCCTACCATGGAGCACAAATTCCAGCTACATCCACACTGGCCAATTGCTCCTCTCAGTGCAGATGCCTGGATGGTTGTGGTTGATGTCCTCTGTTTAATTCCCCCCACAAACCTCCGGAGCCCTAACAGTGTCAGTCCAGAGCAATGGTACATCACCCTCAGATGCATTGTGGGTGATTAAAAGAGCAGGCAGCAGCGCTTGCTAGCTAGGTGGGTCCCCCCCCTCTGCAGCTTTGCCCACCTGCCACCTCCAAAGTTAGGTAAAGAGAGGGGATTGAGGGACTCAACTTGGGGGCACCAAGCCAAACAGGCAAATTTATCCTTCCATATTCTTCCCCCATCCCAAGAAAAACCATGTTCAATGGAGACATGTGATTATATCTCAGAATTCTCCTCTTCTTTTGAAGACTGCATTAGAAGTGCAATCTTGGCTTCCCTGTAGTTGGTAGGAGCCCTTCCACTTAATTAATTACAGTTTTAGCAAGCAGCATGAGACGGATCAATAAAAAGAAAAGAAAAGCAGGACCATCAACCCCTGTGCCAATCCAAAAACAGACCGCCAACCCTTAGAGAGTGATAGGGAAAGAGACAGAATTGGACTGATAACAAAACTATACCATTGTTAGTGATCCATAAGCAAAACATTATTTTGATGACTCAATAATATGTAAGTCTGGGTTATCTTCATGAGTTACAAATAGAAATTAAACTCCCGTAAAAGCCTTCAGCCAGATCCGGTCCACATTGAGTTCCAGTCCAGGTCTCTGGGTTCCCCAGATAGCCATGCCCTTCCCCCCCCCCCCAACCACTGATCTCGGCTACTGTGCCATTTTCTCCATTCAAAAAGGCTGAAATGGCTCACCTAAGGCTTAGCTACTGGCAGTGAGAGTGTTAAGCTTCAATATGCTTTTAAATTTTTATGAACCGCCCAGAGAGCTTCACATATTGGGTGGTATATAAATTAAATTAAATGAAATAAATAAATAAAATAAATACGTTGTTGTTATTTCTTTGCATGTTTGGCTCCACACCTTTCCCCTTTGGACCTGTCAACCACTGGAACGGTATTTGGCCCATGGGCTGAAAGAGATTCAACAACTTTGGCTTACACGGACCTAAAGCCACCAATATTTGATAGCTCATTTTAAGGATGGCCTGAGCATTCAAAACAAGTGCTGCCCTCTTATTAATATGAGCAAAATGGAGGTGGGCACAGCCCCACTTTGTGCAGGTGGCAGCCTTCATTCTTCTCACTTATATCCCCAACCCTCTGCTGCCTGCTACCACAATCCCAACAGCAAAAAACTCACCTTGGAGGCCCTGAAGGGATAGCAGAAGGGTGGCAGCAGCATCTGCTCTGAAGATAGCAGAAGTTTTCTTGGACTCTCTTCCTTCTTCCACAACTGTTGCAAAAGTGATGATGGGCTTCTTTAAACTAAGGGGGAATTGTGTTGCCTTACCAGGGCTTTGCTTCCTGCTTCTCTTGCACATTTGTAATGGGCTGCAATACCCAGCTGGAGAGGGGCGACCACATGGTCTATAATGGAAAACTTCCCCTCTTCTCAGTGTTCATAGCCCTGGATAGGACACTGCCCTCTGGTGGGTTCTTTGTAATGCAACTTCCCTTGCACACGGTAGGAAATCCTGAGATATTTCAGCAGAATTGGGATTTCCAAGGTTTTTTAAAGAACGGAATTACCAGGGGAAGGGGCGGGAGAGGTCCAGGAGGTTAACATTGTTGTCAAAAGGACCTGTGAGTGGCCAGTCATGAGTGTGCCTTATTTTGCTTGTGTGAAGAAGCTTGATGTGGTTAGCATCGCTGGCTGGGCCCAAAATTTATTCCATATTCTTTTTGTGTATCCTCATTCAGTTTGATAGAAAATAAATTGGTTTCAAAAAGAAATTCAGTGGAGAAGGAAACTTCACAGAAATTCTCATGTGTTGGGTTCAGGCTCCTTGTACTTAATTTACATATACGGTGGCTGAGGAGTGTGTGTGATGGTCCTATCATTTATTGTTCAATCATATTTTCAGCAGGCTAGAGCCATCTCGGATTCCTGCACTTTAGTTAAAGCCCAAAATATTGAGGCAACAGAGCTTTTTCACATAAGGAAGTGCAGGCAGCTTGGGAGGTTGCAGAGTAAAGGAGAGATGTGTAATAAATAGAAACACACACACATACACACACACACAGCCTTTGGCCATCTCCCAGTGACTGAGTAGGCTCAAAAACACCACCAAAATGAATTCAAAATAAATTTTAATATGCCCTGAGAATGAAGCAGAAAAATGGAAGCCTCTTTCATGGGGGAAGGAAACCTTTACAAGATTGGAAGACAGATTTTGGCACAGTATTAGTTGTACCTTTTCCCTGGAGCTGAACACAACACTGCCCTCTCACCCCTGCATTGCGGAGGGTGAAAAATGGGGACTAGGCTCACAGCACAATTGTGCTCTTGCTAGTTGCAGCGGCAATGGAAAAAGCAACAATAAGAAAATAGAAAGAAGCTGTGCTACAACTCCTGCCAATGGGAGCCCTACCTGTAAAACATTCTTGGAGAATCTCTTCCCCAGAGAAATTCTGCAAAAATGACTAGCCAATCTCTGTGCACAAACAGGGTGAGGGGCCATTTGTGCACAGTTATAGTATGTATGTATGTATGTATGTATGTGTTTATGTAGTTAGTTATGATATGTATATGCTGCCCTAAAACAAAAAATTCTCAGGGTGGTTCACACAGTAAAACAGGTTAAAAACAATCAATACAATAAAACTTTAAAAGATATTGGAAAATAAAATCTCAAGAATAAAAAAATCAAAATACAAAAACCAATCAAAATAATTTAAAAAATCAAAATAATTAAAAAGACGAAAACAAATCAAAATGTTGCTGACATTTCTCACTGCGGATCATAGGAGTTGAACTACAAGCCCCATATTTTCCAGCCAAAAAGATGCTAGCAGCGTCTTTTCCTTTCATGAAACAGTCATGAGGTAAGGCCCAGTGGCCATTCCTTACTCCAAAGGTGCCCCCACCACTACCTGCTAACCCATCTCCCAACCCCAGGATGTTTTCCCTCTTTGGGGACAGGGAAGTGGGCAGCAGAGAAAATCAGGCTTCTTTAACTGTCCTTTTGAACACTCCAGACTCATTTACATTGCCTTGAGGGGCTCTAAGTGAAACATTTGAAGGGGCCCAATTGGTTTTTGGGACATGCTGTTTGGTGCTCACCTATCCGTAATCCATTTTTTCCATTGCAAACCTTAGCTAAGCACCGAGCCTCAGGGGCTGTATTCATGTCCCCCCCCCCCCCATACGGCTTGGGTAGGTTGTCAGGTCCTTTGTGACACACAATGTCATGGCCAGCACGAACCTAACCAGCCGTTTCCGCAGTGAAAAGTCGCAGTATTGCAGAGTTATTTTGCTGCGTTCTTTTTGTTGAAGTGGCTCCCATGCACTGTATCTGCAATTTGCCTCCGCATATAATCCTGAACATGCCTGTGACCTGGCCGTGATGTAGTGAAGGGGTGGGACTGATCCTCCCCCTAATCATTCCTTTTCCCTTTGCACTGAAAGTCATAATTAGGTGCTTCGTTTTTGCTGCCTTACTTCACTTCTTGATCTTGTGTTAATTAGCTTCTCTTTTGCTGCGTTTGTTCACTTCTCTGATGTTGTGTTAATTAGCTTAGAAAAAATAGGGTAGGAAGCTATAGCTCAGTGATAGTTTGCTAGAATGGGGTAAAATTGGGGAGGTGGGGTGCTCCCCTCCCCCAGTCACTCCTTTTTGTAGCCTGTCCTGTTGTTATTTAGCTTCTCTGATGCTGCCTTACTTCGCTTCTCTGATGTTGTGTTAGTTATAATATTGTATTTATAATCTGTTTTTATGCTTTTTATGCTTTTTAAATTTTGTATATTTTTTTAATGTTTAATGTTTTTAATTTTTGTAAACTGCCCAGAGAGCTTCGGCTATGGGGCGATATATAAATGCAAATAATAATAATATTAGTAGAAATCATCATCATCATCATCATCATCATCCTGGAGCGAGTTTTTATTCTTTACTTTGCTTTTGAACAACTGCACATCTCTGATTTATAAAATCAAAAGTATGTTTTCCCAGCATTGAAAAAGTGTGTTTTAGGGATGTCCGGCTCCGCCATGTAACATTGACAGAGCAGTATGAATAAGAGCAATGCACTTTCCTCTTGTGCTCCTAAAGAGGATGCCTCAGACAGGATGCCATTAGCACACCACCTAGACAGCCTTCATTTCTATTAACAAATAAATAGCAAGAATTCTTAAACCTGCAAGCAATGGGACATTTTCAACATTATTTCATAAAAGTTCCATTGGATCCTCTGGGACAAGAGGATGGTTCAGTTTTATTATCTTCCTGCAAAAGTAAATGCTAAAAGTCATCTACTTGTTCAGAGCTCTACTATGAGTGTAAAGAATTCCTCTCTGATTTTACCCAGTTAGCACCTGCCTGAGCACTTCTGAAGAATGTGTCTCAACATGCATGGCACACAATCCTGTGGGTTTACTCAAAAATAAATTTAACAACATTCAATGAAGCTTTCTCCCATGTAAATGTATTTATTAGATTGCACTCTGAGACAAATTAGATCTAGGGCACAATCATATGCATGTTTAGACAGAAATGAGGCCTACAAATAGTTCATGAAAAAATGTACATGCTTCTTTTTAGAGCGAGTCTGACTTTTAATTTAACTCTGTGAAAACCAAACAGGCCTCAAAGTACATTAAATGGGATGTTAAACTGAACTGTCTGCATGAACAGAGGGCCTATGGGATAATTACTGAAACTGAGTAAAAATTGACTTCCAAAATTCTCCACAATATTTGTGGGAGGCAAAACTGGGGGGAGGAACAGCCTATTTTTTTATTTTGGAGAAGTCAAATTCTCCAACTGTTTGGGGACAAAAAAGAAAATTCTCAGAAAATGTCCTTCTGAGAAATTATATCTCACTAGTTAGTTCATATTGATTGACGAAGTGAGCAATAGGCTAAGAGAGGGGGCTGGAAAAAGGCTAAGCTCACTACTTTCTTCAACAATATGTAAATAATATTAAACAATATTATCTCCTTTCTATTCATCTTCCACAAGTTGCTAAACAAACAAACAAAAAAACCTCTTCCTTTCAGGAAGGCATTTGGTCTTTGAATTGTTGCCTTATTGAATGTGGAGTGTTTTTTTTTTACTGCCTATGGTTTCCAAATGTTTTTACGGTTGTATCCTTTTGCTGCTGTTTGGGTATTTTATTGTTATATGTAAGGACTGTTGTACGGTGTTGGTTTATCATTTTATTATTAGTCACTTTGAACCCTCTGGAAGAAAGGTGGGATATGAGTGTTTTCAATAAATAAAGCTGGATCCACAATTGCACCTGAAATTCTCCATTCTATTCATGGATGAAGAAATTCAGGAAGCCATTTGTTCAATATTCTCCAGGGGAGGACTGTAACTCTCCAGCAGTTCAGGAGGTGCTCAAAAACATTTTTCTCTCCAAAAATTTATCAGAAAATCTTCTTCTGAGAAATTTTGGCCAACCCTAAAATCATGAGACCAGAACACAGTAGGGGAATACAGAGCCTCTGAATTGTTTGGGTACCAAAGACTCAACTTCTGGTCATTCCTGATTTGATTATATTTTTTTATTTTATTTAAAATATTTCTTGGTCACCTTTCAGGGCACAAGACACCCCCCTCTCCAGGCAGCATATAACAATAAAACTCATAAAACTGATACAATATTAAAAGCAATAAAAACTACAACAAATGGCAGAATCACGATAAAACTACAATAAAAACCAACAGCAAAACCAGAATGCCCCCGGTGAATAATGTAGCACATCGTGAAGATAATAACCAAGACCCGTTAAGGCAGATTGCTTATCCCTCAGCCTACTGTACCCATCCTTCTGAGCTCAAAATTAGGATGACTGAAGAGTGGATTCCCCCTCTCCCCACCATTTATTTTGATTCATGCTTATAATGGAATATTAGTAAACAATGTGTTGCTGATAGCTATTTTAGACTGGTGGCTGCACTCTCAGTGGGGGCAGTGAATCTGCTCCAGGTTTCAGTCAGGACTCTAAAGGAGCTCTCCAAGCACCTTGGATAACTCCTTTAGAGTTCTGACTGGTTCTGAGTGAAATGCTTAGTGGATACACCTGCCCCACTGACAGCGAAGCCACCAGCCTCCATTGATTTGAGATTAATCCAGAGTAAATGTGGGTCTGCTTTGTGTGAGGGGAGAGTGATGTAGGTTGTGGTTGTTAAAGTATTTGTGGGTGCCTCTACAAGGTTCATTAAAAATTTTACCTCTACAAGAACGGAGCGCAAATCGGGCGTAGAGGCGCGTTATCTCCCCGATAATGCGCATTTTCGAATGCGCGTTAAATCCCGAGTTTTATTTTGCTCCGGCCGTTAAAGCGCATTTTCCCCGTGTGAACAAGCGATTATGCGCATTAACTTCTTGTAAAGCGCTTTTTGGACATCTATTAATGTGCTTCACCACCTCTCGCCGCCTCCCGTGCAGAGGGATTAGGAGTAAATGCGCGTCTGCGATAATGCGCATAATCGCCGAACCGGGCGCAAAAGCGAATCCTTGTAGAGGGAGCCTGTATCTCATTAAATAATTGTTACTAACTATATGGGAATGTTTATTTTCTGGTGAACCTGACATTGCAGTCACTCAGGCAATATTTTACAACTGACCTGCAGAAGTAGTCAATATTTGACAAGTCCTGAAAGCTGATGTGCCAGTATCGAATCCAGTCAGCATCTAATAGCTGACATTCATTAGCAATAAATAATTTGTGAGTATTTAACGGTAAATTACAATATCAGTTAGTAAACTTCACATTAACTGCATTCATATTAACTGCATTCATTAACCTAGTCAGATCTGAATTCAGAATTTTTATTTCATATTTAAGTTCTGTAATTTGGATATTACATTTTGACATCAGATTTCAGCATCATTGTCCAATGTTGAATTTTTCTGAATCAGGTATCAAGAATAAAAAAGGACCCTACAGGAAACACTTGTGCTATATATTTTAGTTTCAGTAGTTTTCACTCCTTTGCAAATCAGGCATAAGATGTGATGAGATCACTCATTCAAGTGGGATCTAAACAGTGAAAGTTTAATGCTCCAAATCTGTAGTTAATACACTATATAGTACGAGTGTGCTTTGGATTCAGTTGAATCCCAAATTTAGTGTTATATGAAAAGGAGGATAGTGCTCCTGTATCTTTAACAGTTGAACAGAAAAGGAAATTTCAGCAGATGTCATTTGTATGCATGCAGCACCTGGTGAAATTCCCTCTTCATCACAACAGTTAAAGCTGCAGGAGTTATACTAGAGTGATCAGTTACAAAAGAGGGCAGGGCAAACAGTATGTCTCCGAACATTCATACATTTCTCTCCAAGCTCTTCATATAAGGAAAACACCAGGGGGCAGAATTCTGAAATCCCTGCAAATTTCATCCTGTTATGTCAAGATTTTTTTTAAAAGTTATCTGTAGTTCCCTTTTTAAAAAACAAAACAAAAACAAAAAATGCCAACATTTAAAGGCATGGAGCAAAAATCCCCCTGCACCATGTTGTCTGAAATTTGGTAAGAGTAATCCCCCCAAAAGAGACTGCTAAGCCTGCAAATTTCATACCACTCTGGGGAAAAAAGTAATTGTTGTCTGTTGATTTCCAGTTATAGTCAACAGGAGGCATGAAGATTCGGATTTCCAAACTGAGATTTGGATTCACACCTGATTAAGCAGATGGCCTCTGAGCCAAATCAGGCTGTTTTGCAAATCACCGGATCTGGGCACACCCCTAGTATATATAGTCACATTTGACAGATTTGTAGCAACATCATATCGGTAGCTCATGAACTTCCTGTGATGACTGGATGGTGGTATTGAGCCTCCAGAAACCTCTCTGAACGTCAGTTCAGTGTCCTGACATCAGTATGGGGAACTAGTCATACATAACAGCTTGGGAATCTAGATGTGTGCACCTTCTCAATTTTTTAAAAATACATTTATTTGTATTAATACATTAATATTAATTAATTAATTATCAGGAGAATGTAGATAGAGAGACATTTTTCTCCATCTCTCATAATACTAGAACCCAGGTAACCCCATGAAGCTGATTGGGGGGAGATTCAGAACAGATAAAAGGAAGACTTCTTCACATAGCACATAGTTAAACTGTGGAATTCACTACCAAAACATGTGGTGATGGTCACCACTTTGGAAAGGTTTGAAAGGGGGCTGGATAAATTCCTGGAGGAGAAGACTATCAATGGCTACTAGTCCTGATGGTTAAGTGCTATCTCTAGTATCAGAGGTGGTAAGCTTATATATACCAGTTGCTGGGGAGCATGGGCTGCAGGATGCTTGTGGATTCCTGGTTGACAGTTGGTCAGCCACTTTGTGAATAGAGTGTTTGGCTAGATGGACCGTTGGTCTGATCCAGCATAGCTCTTCTTATGTTCTTAACTACTGCTTAAATAGGGCTTAAAGGCCACTACAATGTATACAGACATACATATCGATACTGGCAAGACTCAAAGAGAAGGCTTCTTGTGTGGACAAGTCTCTATAGTAGGATGTGATTTACTGTTTTGGGGAAATGCTTTAAACTAAATTGAGATTTTTCCCCCTGCTGGATTTGAAGGATTTTTTTCTAACTTTTGTTATGATATCAATACCATTTGGAAAATATATGTTGTTTATCCTTTTCATCCTATTCCCCATTGGCTGTTAGGTTTTAAGTTAATCTTAATTTTGAAATTGGTTATGAAGCCATGTCGCCTTCCTTTCTAGACAGCCTAACAGGCCTTCAGTTTCCTGGGTAACTTGTATTCTTTCCCTCAAAAAAACAGGAAATTTATTAACTATTTTTCTCATCGCAACAAGGTATCATCTTGGACTTATTAAAATCCTTGCTATTGGACTTTCAATTTCATTCTGCAAACGCTTTAGTGTTCTCAAATGGAAATTATCCAGTTCTCTTCACTTTTGCATATTATGCACTTCAACCTCAGATGTGGTAATTTGCATTCCCATGCACTCATCCCCTCAGATATCCTGCCATAGCGCTCTTTCAACATTATTGTTTTTATTAAAAATGGAATCAAAGTTTCCATTAGATTTTTTTAGACTTGCCTCAGCTGAAATTTATTTAATCTTAACTTTTTTATATATAACTTTAGTGTAAATGTACAGTGCCCTGATCCAGATTAGGATTGCTATACATAGTAAGGGGGAGGGTTAAACCTATTCACCCAGCCACTTTGCCCCCTTTAAATTCAACCACTCCATGCCTGGAATTAAATATAAATCTTCATTAGCACCAATGGAGTTTCTCCCTTTTCTTTAGCATCCATGTGGGGGGGGGGGTATGTGTGTGTTGAAATGGGGGGAGGGAGTGATGCATGGTGGTCCTAATCTGGATATGGGACATGGGTGCTTATGCTAAAAATAAGTAGGATTAACCACACACTATGCACTTAATGTGTGTGTAGTTTAGCCATTATTCACGGTAGACTGCATCAGTGGTTGCATGTTAATCTCTTGGAAAGGAGAGAAGAGAAAGACAATGTGAAAGAAAAGGAGACTTAGGAGAAGGCAGACATAGATAGAAAAATTGATAGATATAGATTTTGTGTTGAAGCGGGCACTGGCTCCCATCTTCCAAACTGGGGATATATATTGGTTTTGTTGAAGGGCACAGGGGGGCTTGGACCCTGGAGATGTTCTAACAGGGCCATGGGCTCATCGTGTGACCTTGGGCAATTCGCAGTTACCCTCAGTGTCCCATCTATATTATGGAAATAGCAGCTGCATTGCCTACTAGGGGTGTGCAGAATGGGTCTTCTCCACCCCAAAATTTGGGGCACAGCTCCAATGAGGTGATTCTCCTCTCCGATTTTCAGAGGGGTCTGTCTCCCCACACCACTGGTTTACCCATCAGAAAATTGCTCCTTTTCCAGATAACTGCTACATTCTTGTCAATGGGAAGAAATATAAATGCTCACAGCTCCCTCAGTTTTGAAGATAAACACATGAAAATTGGCACCATGACAGTTTTTAAAGAGGGCTTTAGGCGTGTCAAGTTTGGAGCAGATCCCTGCATGCAGTGTTTTATAGGGAATGTTTAAAGTCTGAACTCAAATGTCCTCTCAGGCACCTCTCATGCCTTGATCTGTTTGACGAGGGAGAGAAGGAAATGAAGCAGCAGGATAAAACTAAAAGTGTTTAGCACTATAATAAATATAAATTAATAAATGCCATAACAGCAGCACACAGCTTGCCTACCTTCAGAAAAGACACTGGACAGGAGCAGAGGCTTGCAGAGGCTGAGGAGAAGGAGGCAAGGCACAAGTAACAACAGTTCCCCCCCCTATATGCGAGGCTACGAGGCTTGGGGGAGGAGGGAGGAGGGAGGAGGAGGAGGAAGATGAGGAGCCCTCCCCCTGGATTGGAAGCCCAGCAGCCAGCCAAACACTCACACACTAGCAGGCTTGGATTTTTAAAAAGTTTTTCAGTGGGGAGGGTGTAGACTACAGAAACACAGCACACTGGGAGTTTTAACAATTTTAAGAAGGAGAAAGAGATTAGAAATATTAGCAGATCAAGCTGACTGGCAGGCTGCAAATCTCTCTCATGTTTCTCTCTCACTAGAATGACAACAGGCAAGGAGGACAAAACACTGTGATTGGAGGGGGAGACAGGAAGACAAGTGTGGCTAATGGCTATTGTTAGCCACAGATGTCAATATTAGCCACAGATGTCAATGCAGCAGATCGGGTCTGATCCACGATCCGGACACAATCCGGGTGAAATCGGATAAAATTATCCGATTCCGATCCCGATCATCTGGATCGTCTGATCTGATCTGATCTGAAAGGACCCAATCCGGACCTCCTCCCCCCTCCCCCCACTTGCACTCCTTACCTGCTGCCTCCTCGCTGCCATCTGCTGCCGCCCACTGCTTCCATACTACTTTGAAACAGGTCTTGCTTATCAGTAGTACAGAAGCAGTGGACGGCAACGCGGGACTCCAGCAGGTAAGGAGTGCGAGTGGGGGGGAGGGAGAGGGAGGTCAACACTTAACTGCCGGGGCCATCCACTTCCGCCCGCTGCCGCCCGCTGATCCCTTCTACTGAGAAACAGGCATCGCGGCCTGCCTCTCAGTAGCGTGCTGTAGCACGCTACTGAGAGGCAGGCCGCGATGCCTGTTTCTCAGTAGAAGGGACCAGCAGGTGGCAGCGGACGGATGTGGACGGCCTGGGCAGGTTAGGAGCATGAGTGGGGGGGGAGGGATGGGGGAAGGGAGTTAGGTCCCCACTCACCCGCCCCCATGTTTTTTGCATAGGCTTGCATTGGGGGAAAGCTTTCTTTCCCCCAATCCAAGCCTATGGCGAAAACACCTAAAATGGCATCCTATCCAAAAATCAAACGTCAAATTTTCGGATCAGAATTGGATCCGATATGATCCAGAAAGCCTCCAATCTGATCCGATCCGAGGCATCAATTCTGGTTCCGAATCTGATTCCGATCCGATTTTTTTTACTGTACACATCCCTAGTCAATATACCCTCACACCACTCAGCATCTTCCAAATATGGATATACATCACACACACACACACACACTCACACACTCACACACACACACACACACACAACATTGACACCTGAAAAACAGGTGGATAATTTTGGAGATGTTAGAAGCTCCTATTGGGCAGAATTGGCCTTGAAATGATTCTATTGGTTTAGAAGTGGCCAATCCCTGCACTGGAAGACCAATGCATCACGGATGATCACGGTGATCAGATAATTCTGGAGCAGAGATCACAACCCTATTGCCTACACAACTGATTTAGGTATAACTGAGAAAAAGACAAAGGATTGGATTCAAAGTAGGGGTGTGCACGGACCCCCCGGATCGGATCGGGACCCGGATCGGGACCTCCAATTTTGTCCCGGACCGGTTCGGACAAAATCGGAGGCCCCCCGGACCGGATCGAGTCCGATCCCGACCCAAAAATCGTACATTTTTGGATCGGCCGCCATTTTTTTCCCCATAGACTTGCATTGCAATGCAAGTCTATGAGGAAAAAATGGCGGCGGGTGGGTAAGGGGGGGCCTAACTCCCTCCCCCCCCCGGGGCCGTCCGCTGTGGATGGCCCCGGCAGGTAAACCCCCTCCCCCGCGCTCCCTACCCCCCCTGGGGCCGCCTGCTTCCATCCGCTGGCGCCCGCGGGCGCCAGCGGATAGAAGCGGACGGCTCCGGGGGGGGGGTAAGCCCCCTTCCCCGCCACTTACCTTCTCGGCACGTCCGGCGCCGGCGGCTACTACCAGCGGGCTCCGCGGCCTACTCTCGAGTAGCGCGCCGGGTGATGACATCACCCGGCGCGCCACCCTGGAGCAGGCCGCGGAGCCTGCTGGTAGTAGTAGGCGCCGGCGCCGGACGGGAGCCGCCGGGCCGGGCAGGTAAGGGCCCCCCTCCCCCCTCCCCCCCTCCGCGCGCCCCCTCCTCCCCTCCACGCACCCCCTCCTTACCTTTCCGGCCCGGCGGCTCCCGTCCGGCGCCGGCGCCTACTACTTCCAGCAGGCTCCGCGGCCTGCTCTAGAGTAGCGCGCCGGGTGATGACATCACCCGGCGCGCCATCCTAGAGCAGGCCGCGGAGCCTGCTGGGAATAGTAGGCGCCGGCGCCGGACGGGAGCCGCCGGGCCGGAAAGGTAAGGGCCCCCCTCCCCCCTCCGCGCGCCCCCTCCTCCCCTCCACGCACCCCCTCCTTACCTTTCCGGCCCGGCGGCTCCCGTCCGGCGCCGGCGCCTACTACTTTCAGCAGGCTCCGCGGCCTGCTCTAGAGTAGCGCGCCGGGTGATGACATCACCCGGCGCGCCATCCTAGAGCAGGCCGCGGAGCCTGCTGGGAGTAGTAGGCGCCGGCGCCGGACGGGAGCCGCCGGGCCGGAAAGGTAAGGGCCCCCCTCCCCCCTCCGCGCGCGCCCTCCTCCCCTCCACGCACCCCCTCCTTACCTTTCCGGCCCGGCGGCTCCCGTCCGGCGCCGGCGCCTACTACTTTCAGCAGGCTCCGCGGCCTGCTCTAGAGTAGCGCGCCGGGTGATGACATCACCCGGCGCGCCATCCTAGAGCAGGCCGCGGAGCCTGCTGGGAGTAGTAGGCGCCGGCGCCGGACGGGAGCCGCCGGGCCGGAAAGGTAAGGGCCCCCCTCCCCCCTCCGCGCGCCCCCTCCTCCCCTCCACGCACCCCCTCCTTACCTTTCCGGCCCGGCGGCTCCCGTCCGGCGCCGGCGCCTACTACTTCCAGCAGGCTCCGCGGCCTGCTCTAGAGTAGCGCGCCGGGTGATGACATCACCCGGCGCGCCATCCTAGAGCAGGCCGCGGAGCCTGCTGGGAATAGTAGGCGCCGGCGCCGGACGGGAGCCGCCGGGCCGGAAAGGTAAGGGCCCCCCTCCCCCCTCCGCGCGCCCCCTCCTCCCCTCCACGCACCCCCTCCTTACCTTCCCGGCCCGGTGGCTCCCGTCCGGCGCCGGCGCCTACTACTACCAGCAGGCTCCGCGGCCTGCTCTAGAGTAGCGCGCCGGGTGATGACATCACCCGGCGCGCCACCCTAGAGCAGGCCGCGGAGCCTGCTAGTAGTAGTAGGCGCCGGCGCCGGACGGGAGCCACCGGGCCGAGAAGGTAAGTGCCCCCCTCCTCCCCCCCCCGCTGTCCACTTTCATCGGCGGGCGCCCGCTGGCGCCCGCCAATGGAAGCGGCGGTGGGCGCCAGTGGGCGCCCGCCGATCCGCCGATCCGCCGAACCGGTTCGGAGCTTTTTCGGACCGGTTCGGATTGGATCGGCCGATCCAGCTGCGGGATCGGAAATCGGATAATTTATCCGATTTCCCACTGGACCGGACTCGGATCGTGGATCGGGTCCGATCCAGTGCACATCCCTAATTCAAAGATCGTGTTGCATGAGCAAAAGATGCAGTGCAATTGGTGATCCCTCCCTTTCCTGCTGCAGATGCTGAGCCACATGGCATTCTGTCCCAGAGGGTCCCCCAATTCCCAGAAGTGGATTGTGAGGGCGGACCCCACAGCTGTGAAAGAAGGCAGGAATAGGCTGACCATCTGAAAAGGAGGACAGGGCTCATGTAACTTTAACAATTGTAGAGAAAAGGGAATTCAGCCGGTATCATTTTTATGCAATTAGTCCCTGGTGAAATTCCCTCTTCATCACAACAGTTAAACGTGCAGGCACTTGACTAGAGTGACCATATATAAAAGAAGGCAGGGCCCCTGCAACTTTAACTGTTGTGATGAAAAGGGAATTTCACCAGGAACTAATTGCATACAAATGACACTGGCTGAAATTCCCTTTTCACTACAACTGTTAAAGTTACATGAACCTTGTCCTCCTTTTCAGATGGTCAGCCTACTGTGGCAAGAATGTCCCATTCCATGAACAGAACAGAGAATAGGATCCAAGCCAGTATTTTGTATATTGAAAGTGCTAGATAAATGATAACATACCATGCTGTACAGCTTTTTAATTGTTACTTCCCCTCTGCTTTTTTAAAAACAAGCCAACAAATATTTTAACCACCCTTTAGTTTTTGTTTGGATTTTGTATCTGGGATTTCCTGAACACCTACATCTGTCCTGCTTTTGCTTATTTGCTTGACTCTGACTTTTAGTTCCCTCTGTTTGCTCTTTAGAGCCTCTTTTCAATTATAAACTTTGCAAAGCTAAGGCTAAAATAAAAGGATTCCTTGATTCAGAATCTACAGAGTTTGATAATGCAAAGTTCACCTAATCCTAGCAAGAAAAGCAACCCAAGCTTTACAAACACTTGAAAACCACCTGGAATCCATTTTTAGAATATTTTGATTCAACACTTGGGTGCTGACTTACCAATACCCTCTTGTTCTTTCTGGCCACCCACCTTTGCTTGTGGGTGGGTGATTCCTCTGGTTATTCTTTTGTATGTATGTATCCTCCCTTCCCTTTAAAAACATGTGCCAGTGATGTTGCTTCTGCTTCCATATAAGAAGAGGAGAGATGAAGAGGAAATATCTCCCAAGGCACAGTCTTACCCGCTCTGGTGTCCTCTGGAGGTCTCATATTACAGCTCCCATCATCCAAGTCCTATCTTTGTAAACTGCCCAGAGAGCTTTGGCTATGGGGTGGATATTATTATTATTATTATTATTATTATTATTATTATTATTATTCATTACATTTATATACCACCCCATAGCCGAAGCTCTCTGGGCGGTTTACAAAAATTGAACATTAAAAAGCCAATATACAAAATTTAAAACCATAAAACATAAAAACATATAAATGTAATGAATAATAATAATAATAATAATAATAATAATAATAATAATAATCATGGGTGCTAGTTTGAAGAAGGCTACCATTTTTACTCAGAAGTAAGTCTCCTTGGATTCGCTGAGGCTTGCTCCCTATTGCAGAGCAAGACTGCTATCAATTATGATTAAGTAGACATGTTTGTATTGGATTGCACTGCCAATGGGCTTCTTATATTGACCGGAAATAGGATGATGGTTTTTGTGGTGGGGCAAGAGGGGGAGGGGGTTGTTCTTGAAAGAAATGTTAGTCTTGCTTATTGTGATGACTTGTTTAAATGTTCTTCTTTCATTGTAGCTGAATTTAAAAAAAACATCTGGGGAGTGTGGGTGAGAAGTGATAACCAGCCATGCCATTTTGCTTCTGTCCTGTGAGATGTACATAGGCTGACCAGATAAAATCCAGGTCAGGGCTCATGTAACTTTAACAGTTGTAGAGAAAAGGGAATTTCAGCAAGTGTTATTTGTATGCAATTAGTTCTTGGTGATATTCCCTCTTCATCACAACAGTTAAGGGTGCATGCACTATACTAGAGTGACCATATACAAAAGAAGGCAGGGCCCCTGCAACTTTAACTGTTGTGATGAAGAGGGAATTTCACCAGGAACTAATTGCATACAAATGACACTGGCTGAAATTCCTTTTTCTCTACCACTGTTAAAGTTACATGAGCCCTGACCTGGATTTTATCTGGTCACCCTAAAGTTTTAAAATAATAAACATACGCGTTGATTGCATTCCACATTTCAAAGTCTTGCTTTCCACATACATCTGCATTCTGGGAATAACAGCTGTTTGTGTCAGAGCTCACGGCCAGGGTGATACAGTTTCAAGGCTGAGTAACAAAAAGCCTAGGAAAGCTTTATGAATAAAAGCCAGGGGTAGAAGTGGTGCAACATCTAAGCTCTCAGTATTTATTCTAGCTTAAGACCTCATTCTCAGTCATTCTGCTGGACTTGATTGCAGGAGGTGAATGTTGTTTTCTAGAATTGTCTACCAAATGTTGCTTATGTGCAAAGGGTGGCAGATTCTGCTTTTATGAAATGATTTCTTTGTTGCTGGTAATGAAGCTGCTGTATAGTGTTATGATAGAAAGAAATATATTATTGGCATGTTTACTGAGCTTTACTGGAAATTTCTAGTAATGTTGCAGAAATGCAGGAACGTATGAGCAAGACATAATACATTTCCTCTTGCTATAGAGATCACATCATAGGTTGATGCCTAGCTTTCCCCCCACTTATATTTAAAATTTCCAAGTGATCATGGTTTTAAAGTGTGTGCTTTTTAATTATTAAAAGGGTGTCTCTTAGGCCTCATCTAAACCAAGCGGTATATGGAGGCAGGAGCCATATTACTGCTTTACAATGGTATTGAAGTGCACTGACAATTGTTGGGGCCCATAGACACATACCATATACCGCTTTCAGACTGCTATATCCTGCTTGGTGTGGCTCCTGCCTTTTATATACACCTTTCATATGTCCTATTTAGAGTAGACCCATTGAAATGAATGGGGCTTAAGTTAGTCATGATTAACTCAAGTCCCTTTCATTTCAGTGGATCTGGACTGTATCTCTTCATGCTGCAGAATATCACTCCCAAATAAATCCTTGACATACTTCCTTGACACACAAACATATCACAACCACAGCAGGATCTACACTATTACTTTAAAATGGTTTATAACAGTATTGACAATTGTTGGGGCCAATGACACACTCCATATACAGTTTTTAAACCGTTTTCAAAATGTTATATTCTGCTTCGTGTAGATCTGGCCCACATCCAGTTAATCAAAGGATTCAGGAAAAACACCAGCTCTTGATTCTGTTGATTGATAGCAATGGGAGATAATGTATACTTCTATTACTTGCCATTGGAAGTAACTATTGCATTATATAAAGTTCCAAAGTGCTCCTTATTTTTAAAAGTTGGCACAGCAGACCTTCTGGAATTCCTTCATCTGAAAGCGCTCTCTCTCTCTCTCTCTCTCTCTCTCTCTGTATGTGTGTCTGCCTGCCTGCCTGCCTGCCTGCACTCTATGATAAATATGTGTTGTTCCTTTTCAATGCATGACTCACGGAATGACAGAAATATGAACAATTGCAAAGACCGGCGAATGAGGGATGAGCGCTGCCTGCTTTCATTGCAGGTATTGAAAGGCTATTTAGGTAATCTGCTTAAGCACAGATCAATGCATGATTTCATTTTGAGCTAAAGGAGATGAAATGATGAAATCATGCTGGAATTGGATGGGGCATGACAGAAGACATCTTGCTGGGATAGAGAATAAAATGACTCCTTTGTTTTGCACTGTTGGTGGGTTGGCAGTAAAGAGATTTGTAGCTAGGAAAAGGAAGGAGGGTGGGTGCCAAGTGGGAAAGGCGAGCAGGGGAGTGTCATCTCCCCCACCCCGTAATTTGGGGCACAACTCACTGGTTTGTGCACTAACAGTGCAGTCCTAAACATATTTTGTTAAAATTTAATCCCACTGGCTTAGTAGTAATCCCTACTAAGTAGGTTTAGGATTGCAGGCTGAGTTGATGGTTGTTATAAGCAATTAAATAGGTTTCCTATGTACTACTTACTATTAGGGCCAGCTTCAGGTTTCCGAGGGGCCCCAGGCAAATTGCTATCTCGGGTGGCTACGTGTCTTCTTTTACAGAGGGCAGTCTTCCATTTGATGGGGGTATTAGAGGACAGTCCTCTCTTTGAAGGTCAGTCCAGTCCAGATCCAAATTTAAAGAACAAGAGCCATAAGAAGGGAAAGTAGGGGCCTTGAAATTGCCCATCAACAACAGAGGGGCACCTGGGCAGCAGTCCCTGGGCAGCAGTCCCTGGGCCGCAGAGGAGACTGAGCAGGCCTACAGTTCACCTGCTCACCATCTTCCCTCTATGGATGGTACTGTATTCTCCCTCACCCACTGTGGCTGAATGGGGCTCTTAACATTTGCGTTAAGAGGCCCTTTCAGAGCCCAATGGTCCCGTTGTGTGTGTGTGAGGGAGGGAAAGCGCATGTCCGAGGCCTCTGGAAATTGCACAATTCCCCCAGCATGTGAATGGTGTGCCATGGGAATTACACACTTTCTGGAAGCCTCAGACATGCGCAACGCTGAGTGCTCGCCAGGCCGGCTCAGCCGAAAGAGGGCCAAGCAGGCAGAGCTCGGCAAGCATGGGAGGCAAGCTCCAGGGGAGCTCGCCATTCGCTACTGGAGAGGCTTGCCTGGCACCTACTTTGTGGTCTTTTTGGTACCAAGTGAAAACATTGATATTTTCCCAGGGTTTTCAAACTTACATATTTTTAGTATCTTTTTTAGATGTGTGGTACTGATGTTATTCTGTGCTTTTGGGGGTTGGACTTGATGGCCTTATAGGTCCCTTCCAACTCTCCTATTCTATGATTCTATTCTGTTTTAGATTTTAGCTTCTTGTTGTATTTTTGTATTTTATGTTTTTAATTTTTTTACTTGTAATTATCCTGATAATTTTTGTTTCTGGGTGGCATATAAATATTAAAGACAGACAGAAAGATGCACATAGGAGAGAGACTGGATCATCCCCCAGATCTGTAATAGAATACATGAATGTCTGGAGGCATGTACCGACTTTTAGAGATGGAAAGGCAGCTACATGAGGGCATACCATATGCATTTTCCACTATCAGCTGCATTGTGCTCTTGTTGGATTATATCATCTCTTGCAGCCTCAAGAAATACTTGCAATGAGAAATTGCCTTTTAGTTGCACAACTGTCAACCCATTAATTTTCAATTTAAGTAGTTGCAGTGCAGCCAAGAGATACAATATATTGTCCATTTCCTTGCATCAGTTGAAATTGCATTTGAGAAGCTTTAAACCCCATTATGGCTGCTATAGCTAAAGTGGCCAGTAACATGAGTGTTTATCCTTACAAGAGTCGATGGGGTGGGTCATACTAACCTTTATAAACAGAAACAATTTGACCAATCTTCCTGAAATTTTAAGAAGCTAGAAAGAAGTGTTGGTTTTACGTACCCTGAGAATTTCAGGAATATTGGTGAAAGTGTGTGAGACAAAGAACAGTTTAAAACAAGCAACACAAACCCATCCGTGATTGTGATCTGTGTCATCTAAACCTGGTGGGGGTGGGTTGTGTGAGGATTTTAAAAAACCTCGCAGAAACCATGGCCAGTTTTGGAGTTATATGATGGTTGTTTAACCCTCACACAGCTCATGCGCCATGAGTTCAGACAACATAACAAATTGCAGTCTTGGCTTAAATTTTCAGGATGGCATCTGTGGGTGCCCTTGCTTATCATGGCTTAAATAAACCACAATGAGCTGTGGTGTTCATATGAACCTGGTCATAAACTCTATTCCTAGTCTACCTCATAGGGTTGTTGTGAGGCTAAAATGTTGTGAGAATAAAGGTGGCGCATGCCATAGAAGCAACCACTTGGTTTACATTTTCTTGAAGGTGAGGAGAAGGAAGAGAAGCTTGCTGGATGACTATGGGCCAGACATAGACTCTCAGCCTAACCTATCTCACAGGGTTGTTGTGATGATAAAATGTTGTGACAATAAAAGTAGTTTAAGAAAGTCTATTTAAAGTGCCTGTTTTGGAGTTCCTTGGTGGATCACACATGTTTTAATTCTGGACAAGGTGATGCCAATGGCCCTGTTGTCTGGCAATGCTGGAGTTGCGTTACAACACATCTGGAGAGTGGGAGAATGAGTGTTTTACATTGCCTCTTTAGGGAGGATATGGTGTTAAAGCTTGTGAGCCTTGGCTCACAATTGTCCGGCTTTTTGGTGCTTAGTTGAAAGCTGCATTGCCTTAACTTTTTGTTGGTAAACTGTAGGGTTTTTTTTTTTGGTTTACTGAATAGACTGTATTGACCAGCCTTCCTCAATCTGATGTTCTCCAGATGTTTTGGACCACAATTGCCATCAGCCTTATCCATACAGTCAGGGATGATGGGAGTTTCATCCCAGACATCATGGTACATCTGGAGGGGAC
Source organism: Anniella stebbinsi (assembly GCA_029215795.1). NCBI lineage: Eukaryota > Metazoa > Chordata > Lepidosauria > Squamata > Anniellidae > Anniella > Anniella stebbinsi. Next base: position 31,791,971 of record JARDYH010000002.1, on the reverse strand, counting down.
CACATTGGGGAAGACTGATATATAGACTTAGACAGAAGTCTATATCTTTCTGTATGTTCTTTCCTTTTAAAATGAATTACTGGACTTCAATGTCTATCAAGATAACTATATTGGATGCAAAGTCATGATTGCACTTTGTCAGCATATTGCATTCCTGTGAACATCCATTTACAGGAATTCTCAGTGATACCAGCAAACAAGAACTCAAATGCTACTATGCACTTTAAAAAAAATAAGAGAATGGGTGGTGGGGGTGGGGGAGAAGGCAAAATGTCAGGAGAGGAGTCCCACCTGGAGCAGCATCCTTGACTTTGACTCTGGTGATGAGGGACCAGCCAGCTTCATCAGTCCAGACGCACTGGAGGCAGAGGCCAGAAACTCTGCCCTGGGCTGCAGTCTGGCTTCCAACTCTAAGACCCATCAATCCAGCAGCACCAGAGAACAATCCAGGCAGCACCAGCAACTTGGCCTGGGCATAAGCTACAGCCTGAGCCCAGCAGATCAAAGGCTGAGACCACTAAGTTAAGGAACCAGTCTTAGGGTCTAGTAGCGTTTTCCTTGTCTACCTGCTTCTAGCCTGGGACAACGTCCTGTTTCCAGTTGTTTGGACAGACTCCTCAGCTGTGACCTTTGTTTCATGTGATCCTGTCTTCCATTTTAACCTCCCCCACTTTGACACTGGATTTTCTTCCTGTTGCCTGACTGCAAATCTTATCTACATACTGTTAAAGGGGCCATCCGGCTGATAGGCCTGGCACTCCTGTCGATACCCTGGTTGATCTGTGGAATGCAAAAAATGACCTGGGTGGTTGACATGATTGAGCCTGAGCGCCCTCTCCTGTGTAGAGCTCGTACGGCTCCATGGTATACCCCAGAGCTGAGAGCGATGAAACAAAATAGGAGACGGCTTGAGGGTATATTCAGGGGCAGTGAAGGTGTCAAAAAAGCAATTCTATGCTGCCACTATCAAATCATCAATCTGCTGCCCAGCGGAGCTTTTCAGAGTTGTCTGGGGGCTAGTACATGCCGGCACCAAGGACATGGGACAACCATCTGAGGCCCGCGATACTGAATTTGCTAGGCACTTCCAGAATAAAATCTTTGGCATCTGCCAGTACTTAGACTCCAGTTGAGTGTGGTCATCTGGAGTTTTGGAGTGCGTTGTCATCAGTACGCTAATGACACACAACTCTATTTTTCCTTTTCATCTTCATCAGGTGAAGCTGTGGATGTGCTGAGCCAGTGCCAACAAACTGAAACTCAATCCAGACAAGACTGAGATGCTATTAGTGGGTGGTTCTTTTGACTGGATGGAGGGTGTTCAACCTGTTCTGGATGCGGTTGCATTTCCCCTGAAGGAGTGGGTTCATAGTAGGGGTGTGCACGGACCCCCCGGATTGGATCGGGACCCGGATTGGGACCTCCAATTTTGTCCCAGATCAGATCGGACAAAATTGGAGCCCCCCGGACCTGATCGGGCCCGATCCTGATCCAAAACCCAAACATCCGATTTTTGGATCGGCCGCCATTTTTGTTTTCCCCATAGACTTGCATTGGGGGAAAGAAAGCTTTCCCCCAATGCAAGTCTATGGGGAAAAAATGGCGGCGGGTGAGTGAGGGGGGCCTAACTCCCTCCTCCCCACTCGCGGTTCTTACCTCCCGGGGCCGTCCGCTGTGGATGGCCCTGGCAGGTAAGCCCCCTCCCCCGCACTCCTTACCTCCTGGGACTGTCCGCTTCCATCCACTGGCGCCCGCGGGTGCCAGTGGATGGAAGCGGACGGCCCCAAGGGGGTAAGCTCCCTCCCCCATGCTCCTGTCATCACCTGGCGTGCTACCTAGGGGCAGGCTGCGAAGCCTGCTCACAGTAACGGCCAGCGGCGGAGGGGAGTGGATGGCCCCGGCAGGTAAGCGGGCCGTGGGCTCCCCTCCCCCTCCCCCCTGCTTACCTTCCGGGGATGTCCGCTCCCCTCCGCCGCTGGCTGCTACTGCGAGCAGGCTTCGTGGTCTGCTCCTGAGTAGCGCGCCAGGTGATGATATCACCTGGTGCGCTACCTAGGGGCAGGCCATGAAGCCTGCTTGCAGTAGCGGTCAGCAGCAGAGGGGAGCAGATGTCTCCAGAAGGTAAGCCCCCTGCCCCCATTGTCCGCTTCCATCGGCGGGCGCCTGCTGGCGCCCGCCGATGGAAGCGGACAGCCCCGCCAGGGAAGCCCCCCCCCCCGCTGCCAACTTCCATCGGTGGGCGCCCACTGGCGCCCACCAATGGAAGCGGCTTTGGGCGCCAGCAGGTGCCTCCCGATCCTCCAATCCATTCCGATCTGGATCGGATCCTTTCCGGATTAGATCGGATTGGATCGAACGATCCAGCGGGGTGATTGGAAATCGGATAATTGTATCCGATTTCGCCTGGATCGGATACGGATCGTGGATCGGACCAGATCCAGTGCACACCCCTAGTTCATAGCTTGGGGGTTCTCCTAGAATCATTTCTGTCACTTGAGGCTCAGATGGCCTCGGTGGCACGGAGTGACTTCTACCAACTTCGGTTGGTGGCCCAGCTACGCCCCTATCTGGACAGGGATAACATGACTTCATTTGTCTATGCTCTTGTAATCTCTAAATTGGATTACTGCAATGTGCTCTACACGGGGCTGCCTTTGAAGATGGTTCAGAAGCTGCAGCTTGTGCAAAATGCAGTGGCCAGTTTGATAACAGGAACCAGAAGTTTCGGACATAAAAGACCGACTCTGGCCCGCTTGCATTGGCTGCCTGTACGTTTCCAAGCCCAATTCAAAGTGCTGGTTTTAACCTATAAAGCCTTACATGGCTTGGGACCACAATACCTGATGGAATGCCTCTCCCGACACGAACCTACCCATACACTACGATCAACATCTAAGGCCCTCCTCTGGGTGCCTACTCTGAGGGAAGCTCGGAGGCTGGCAACAAGAGAGAGGGCCTTTTCAGTGGTGTCCTTCCAACTGTAGAATGATCTCCCCGACATGGCTCACCTGGTGCCAACACTGTTATCTTTTCAATGTCAGGTCAAGACTTTTCTCTTCTCCCAGGCATTTAACAGCATATGTTGAGAGTTTTGTTGTTTGACCCAGAATAGTTGTTTTAAACGGATATTGTATTTATAATCTGTTTTTATGCTTTTTATACTTTTTAAATTTTGTATAGAGTTAGGGTTAGGTATTTCTTCAACATTGACCACAGCATCCTTAACTGCACTTGAAGGCAACGAGTTAGCTTAGGCAGCACAGGGCAGGCCGCTTGTCACTCAGCTCTCTCCTCCAGTGCTTTGCTGCGGGCTCCCAGCATCTGCCGGCCTTGTTTGGGCTTAACTAAAAAGACAGGCAAAATTGTTTGTCTATGCTGATCCTTGCTAGTATGTTTCTCCTCTCTCCTCTATTTGAGATACACTGTCATCATGTTTTCACAGACTTGTTATTGTTTTGTGAGCATTCATATGCCAACATCATGGGATTTGTATGATATTTGTGTCCAGTCATCTGACTGACAATTTTATAAAGGTGTTGCAAACCAGCTAACATTGAAGTTATTGTTGAAACCTGTGAAGCTTCCCCTTCCAGTATTCTGTAAATGCTATTGCAGAGTGTCCTTTACACAGAAGTATTCATTCAAGTCATTATTTAAACCCATTTGAGTTGATGGCTAGTACTATGGTTGTGCTGTATCCCCTTTCGACCCATAGGTCCTATGCATTTGTTTATCTTGGCCTATAATTGAGTAAGAACTTTATTGGGTGCCGTTGTGTGTATAGTTATCTGGTTTTAATTGTTAATTATGATTCTATTGTTGTTTTATCATTTTTTTGTGGTTTCGAATTTTGTATGCCACCCTTGGGGAATTTCTCCTAAAAGTTAGCTTAAAAATCTAAATAAATAAATGATAGGTTGGGGTGGTACAGCCCTCCCAAAGACTGTGCCATCTCAGTATTAAGTTGGGGTGACACTTGTCTGGAGACAGCCATAGAGTTGAAATTGTTCCCCGCATCAAATTTCAACACCTCAGAAAAAGGAGGATTTGTTGAATGAACATTTCCCCTTGGAATACTGAGGTGGTTCACTCCTGTGAGAGGGTTTGCAAAAACTCACCAGAATTCAGGAAGAACTTGTTGCTTATGCCAGACTAAGCTAGAACAGGAAGCCCTTTTTACTCTTTTCTGCCCAGAAGGATCCAATGCCAGCTTGGTTAAAGCGAGTCAGTCCAGAAGTTTCTTTACTGAGAAGGTTGCAACCTGCAGTTCAGTGGTTTACCACAGGGTAAAGCTGTAGACAGATTCAGCAGCTCCTGAGTCCTGACATCTCTGGGCAGAGAGTGAGCTGAAACATACACAACAGCAGTCAACCAACCTGGCAGTACATGAGTCCTGGCTCCTTTAACCCCATACAGGCAGTCTGTAAAACAAAAAACAAACCCTATACTCAAGGCCAAAACCATGGGGAAATGTGCAGTTTGGATCTATGAGTTCGACATTAAAAGATGTAGAGCAGGTAGTTAAAAAAAAAGGATTTCCCTGTAATATACTTGGCATGGACTCAAAAAGGATATCGCTGCTAACTGCCAAAATAATTGAGGAAGGGGAAAAAACACTACTGTACTTTTAATTAAAATATCAGCATAATTTCGATGAAAAATGGTATGACTAAGGTGATCTAGCGCAAGCTATATTTAAAAACAAGAACAAATGAACAGAAATTATGGAGGTCATTATACTTATCTTCTGTTGGTTAAACAAGTGTACTCCGTTATGCCAGTATATAAATCTGGGTTGCCATCATTAGTGAATATCTCAGCTTGTAATAAAAGCTGTTAACGGATCAGAGAGAGTTTATTTGTGAGGCACTTAAAAGGACTTGGGTGATCTGGAACATGAAAGAAGACACAGTTTGGTTTATCTTGTTAACAGGACTAATTAAATGAACATGATCAAAGTATGCAAAACTGAGCAGGATCTAAAGACAGTAAATGAGCTGTTCCTTTGCTTTTAATTTCTTTTAATAAAGGAGCAAGAGAATATTGGGGTGAACTCAAAATGGATGAAAAGTAAACCAAGCACATCATTTAAGCTTTGGTACAGAATGTAGCTGAAGGTTAAATAAAACCCAGTGTACTGAAAATACCCACTCTGCGTCACTACTTGTGTTCTATGGACCTGGTAGTTATTTAATCCACTTCTTTTGTGCCCAGGATTAAACTTCTTAAAACTGTTCATCAATTTGAGTCTTACTTATCTGCCCTGACTTATATTCTCGTTAGATGAGCACTCTGTGGCTCTGAGCTTTCAATCAATGTAATCCAGGCTACCGGAATGTCTGCTGTGAATTGCACCTATCCATCAGCGAATCGATAAGGAGGTGGTAGAAGTATTATTTACTTAACTGGCCTTCTTATGCGGAGATCAGAGGGAACTTTGTGGAGCCATTTAAAAGGAATGTCTAGTCTGGATCGGTACCTCCTCAGACTATGCACTGTTTGTGTGAGAAGGACTTTAAAATGATCAATGCAGTAGCCCTTAGCCTGCAGCAAAAAATAAGGCTGAGTTGTCAAGAGTAGCCAAAACTTCTGATCACTGAGAGCCTATCCACATTGCCCTTAAAACAACTTATATTCTATTTTTAAAAAGTTGTTTTTTAAGTCGTTTCTTTACGTGGTAGGACACACTGAGCAGTACTTACATTTCATAGCGACTGCTTCCTCCGTCCTCAAAGTGTTCACTGGTGTCACATAGGGTTAATTCTACTGTCTCTTCTTCTTTCGTTTCTGTTTTGCAGGCTGCTTGACATGCCCACAACTTAATCTTGCCCAAACTGTCAATCTGAATCTGAAACCAAAGGCATTATAGTTGCAGATTTCCCTTTTTGTTATGGATAGTACTGCTGAAAACGGGAGGGCAATGAGTTACAAGACGGAAGTGGGCGGGTCAAGCAACCTGCAAAACAGAAATGAAAGAAGAAGAGACAAAGAATTAACTCTGTGTGACACCAGTGAACGTTTTGAGGACGGAGGAAGCAGTTGCTATGAAATGTAAGTACTGCTCAGTGTGTCCTACCATGTAAAGAAACGATTTAAAAACAATGTTTTTAAACAGAATATAAGTAGTTTTAAGGGCAATGTGGATAGGCTCTCACAGAGAACTATTATTAGTTGTCATAACCAGTCAATGGAACACTATTAGCTCAGAGCATCAATTGCCTTTCAGATTCAGCTCTGAGAAGGAACAGGAGGAGCACATAGATCCCGATGATAATAACTGAATGTTGATCTCACTGTGACATACCATTTGCAACAAGCAGGGAAAAGGAAGGCGACTGAATGGGTTCCACTGAGCCTTGTGGGAATTCCCCTTTTTTGCATCTCTGTCGCTCATGTGCGTACAACAGGATGGATGGATTATTCCCTTGTTTTCTATTTATTTCTGGAACCACTCTAGACTGACCAGTATAAAAATCATGCTGGTCCTATTCTGTGCTTCTAGATATTTGTGTGGATATTTGATTCAAGATTTGAAGGATTTAATATTATTGCATTATCAGCCATGATTTTCCCCCCATTAGAGTTATGTTTTCGGCATCAGACTTCCAGACTTCAGATTCAGTTAGGATGGACTTGAATTATTAATTCATCTTAGCTTACAATCCTATACATACTTACCCGGATGTATATCCCATTGAACACAATGGTCCTGTTCAGACAACATGCTAAACCATGGTTAGGCCACTAACCCTTTTGCAGCAAATGGTCAGTGAGCATGTTTAAACCATGGATATATAGCCATCATCGTTAGGAATGATTCACATAATAAGCTGTCATGGTTCACATGACACACTAGGCCATAATGTTTAGCTCAAGATGCTTAAACACCATGGTTTAGCATGTCATCTGAACAGGGTCAATGCAACTTTTACTGTGTGTCCTCATTCACACATGCATGTAAACCCACCTGTCATGTGTGCCCAACAAATCCAGAAATATGGGGATCTTTTAAAGAGATGTATGGTGCATAAAGCAGATCATGTACAGCAGGGGTAGGTGACCTTGGAGGGTCTGGGGGTCAATTTCTATACTTTCCAAACTTTGTGTGCTGCAGCAGGGCTGCTTAAGTTTGATTAAGTTACAGTAGAGGGCACACAGGTCGATAAAGTATAAATTACAAAAAAGCTGAAGCACTAGCATCAGAACCCTCTTGCTCCTAGCTGCCATGATTCTCTTGCTCATGGAGTTCCAGAGCAACAATACATATTAGGCAAGGTGCTTTGCTGATGCCAACAAAACACCAAAATATAGACAATACACACCCACCATGGCTGAGCTTCTTGATAACAAAATTTATTTCTGAGTAGACATGTGCAGGATTGTGTTAGCTTCCTAAGGTTATTACTTTATCAATTTTCTGTAAACCCATGATATAAACCCATGGCTGAGGGGGCCTGGGAAAGCCATCAACCTGCAGGAGAGGGAGGCCTGCTGCCAGGGGAGGAGAGGAGTGTGCCTGCCTGCCTGCTTTTTGTTTTTGTCTTTGGGTTTTTTTGTTTTTGTTTGTTTGTTTTTCCCCTTTCCCCAGGCTTGAGCTATGTGCCTGGGAGGGAGGATACAGGGCCAGGTGGGGGGAATCTGAGGGGAGCACAATCAGGGTAGTGATGGGTAGAGGGAGATATGGCGTTGTGAGGAGGACTTGCCAGGTTAGGGGAACAAGGCCCAGACAGTTAATGGCTGTGCCTTGTTCCGGTCCCCCTCACACCCACAGGCTTGTTGGTTGCCTTATCAGCCAGCCCTCAGGCCTCCGGGTGCTGCTTTTAAATGCCAGATCAGTGCATCATAAGATCTCCCTCATCCACGACTTAATTGTGGATGAGGCAGCCGATCTGGCATGTATAACTGAGACCTGGGTGGGAGAGCAGGGAGGAGTTAGTCTCTCCCAGTTATGCCCACCGGGGTACTTGGTTCCGCATCAGGGTAGACTTGAGGGCTGGGGAGGGGGGGTTGCTGTGGTCTATAGGAATTCCATCCCCCTCTGCAGGCTCCCTGTCCATGTGACTACTGGTCTGGAGTGTTTGCACCTTGTGTTGGGCCAACGGGACAGATTAGGGATTCTGTTGGTGTACCGCCTACCTCGCTGCTCAACAGACTCCCTAGCTGAGCTGACGGAGGTGGTCTCTGGTGTACTGTTGAGGTCCCCCAGACTCTTGGTTCTGGGGGATGTCAACATTCATGCCGAGGGCACTTTATCTGGGGCAGCTCAGGATTTAATGGTCTCCATGACAACCATGGGACTGTCCCAACATACCATCGGCCCAACGCATGTAGCAGGGCACACTGTAGACCTGTTTTTTTCAACTGGACATGGAGATGGGGATCTGAAAGTGGGGGACTTTACATCAACCCCTCTGTAATGGTCAGATCACCACCTGCTGAGGTTTAGACTTACAGCGGCTTTTTCCCTCTGCAAGGGTAGGGGACCCATTAAGATGATCTGCACCCGGAGGCTAATGGATCCAGATGGTTTCCAGAGGGCTCTGGGGAATTTTCCGGCTGATAGGGCTGGCTCTCCTGTCGAAACCCTGGTTGATCTGTGGAATGCAGAAATGACCCGGGCAGTTGACACGATTGCTCCTGAGCGCCCTCTCCTGTGTAGAGCTCGAACAGCTCCGTGGTATACCCCGGAGCTGAGAGTAATGAAACAAAACAGGAGACGGTTTGAGGGCAGATGGAGACAAACTCCTGATGGATGCAATCAAACACTGGTAAGTGCTTATGGTAAGCTGTATTCAGGGGCAGTGAGGGCAGCAAAAAAACAATATTTTGCTGCCACTATTCAATCATCAACCTGCCGCCCAGCAGAGCTTTTCAGAGTTGTCCGGGGGCTTTTACATGCTGGCACCAAGGACATGGTAGAACCATCTGAGGCCCGCTGTAATACATTTGCTGGGCACTTCCAGAATAAAATCTCTGGCATCCGTCAGGACTTAGACTCCAGTGTTATAGCAGGTGAATCTAGTGAGGTATCCAGAGCACAGGATTGTCCTGTTTTCTTGGATGAGTTTCAGTTGGTGCAGCTCGAGGATGTTGACAAGGTTTCTGGACAGGTTCGTGCAACCACTTCCACATTGGATCCTTGCCCCTCTTGGCTAATAAAAGCTAGCAGGGATGGAACAACTGGCTGGGCCAGGGAAGTGATTAATGCCTCTTTGCAAGAGGGAGTGGTCCCAGGCCTCCTGAAAGAGGCGGCAGTGAGACCACTCCTAAAGAAATCTTCCTTGGACCCTGAAAATCTTAATAACTACAGGCCAGTAGCAAATGTTCCATTCCTGGGCAAGGTCCTGGAGCGGGTGGTTGCAAGCCAGCTCCAGGCACTCTTGGATGAGACTGATTATCTGGATCCATTTCAGTCGGGTTTCAGGCCTGGTTTTGGTACAGAAACAGCCTTGGTCGCCCTGTATGATGACCTATGTCGGGAGAAAGACAGGGGGAGTGTGACTCTGTTGATTCTCCTTGATCTCTCAGCGGCTTTCGATACCATCGACCATGGTATCCTTCTGGGACGACTGGCTGAGTTGGGAGTGGGAGGCACCGCATTGCAGTGGTTCCACTCCTACTTGGTGGGTCGGCTGCAGAAGGTGGTGCTTGGGGAACATTGCTCGGCCCCGTGGATTCTCCAGTATGGGGTTCCGCAGGGGTCAGTTTTGTCCCCCATGCTGTTCAACATCTACATGAAACCGTTGAGTGCAGTCATCCAGAGTTTTGGAGTGCGTTGTCATCAGTACGCTGATGACACGCAGCTCTATTTCTCCTTTTCATCTTCATCAGGTGAGGCTGTGGATGTGCTGAACCAGTGCCTGTCTGCGACAATGGACTGGATGAGGGCTAATAAACTGAAACTCAATCCAGACAAGACTGAGACGCTGTTAGTGGGGGGTTCCTCTGACCGGATGGAGGGTGTTCAACCTGTTCTGGATGGGGTTGCACTCCCCTTGAAGGAGCAGGTTCGTAGCTTGGGGGTTCTCCTAGAACCATCTCTGTCACTTGAGGCGCAGGTGGCCTCAGTGGCACGGAGTGCCTTCTACCAACTTCGGTTGGTGGCCCAGCTATGTCCCTATCTGGACAGGGATAACCTGGCTTCAGTTGTCCATGCTCTGGTAACCTCCAAGTTAGATTACTGCAATGCACTCTACTTGGGGCTGCCTTTGAAGGTGGTTCGGAAGCTGCAGCTTGTGCAAAATGCAGCAGCCAGATTGATAACTGGAACCAGTAGGTTCGAACATATAAGACCTACTCTGGCCCGCTTGCATTGGCTGCCTGTATGTTTCCGAGCCCAGTTCAAGGTGCTGGTTTTAACCTATAAAGCCTTACATGGCTTGGGACCACAATACCTGATGGAACGCCTTTCCCGACATGAACCTACCCGAACACTACGTTCAACATCTAAGGCCCTCCTCCGAGTGCCTCCTCCGAGGGAAGCTCGGAGGTCAGCAACAAGAGAGAGGGCCTTCTCTGTGGTGGCTCCCCAATTGTGGAACGATCTCCCCGACGAGGCCCGCCTGGCGCCAACATTGTTATCTTTTCGGCGCCAGGTCAAGACTTTCCTCTTCTCTCAGGCATTTGGCAATATCTGAGGAGCCTGGGTTTGTTTTGTTTTGTTTTGTTTTTGTAGTTTTTTGAAGTGTTGAAGTGGTTTTTAAATGTACAGATTGTGTGTATGTTGTATGTTTTTGCTGTTTTAATTTTTGTATATTGTTTTTAATTGTTTTTAATCCTATGTAAACCGCCCAGAGAGCTTCGGCTAAGGGGCGGTATACAAATGTAATATATATATATACACACACATATTTCACGATTTTAATTTTAATTTAATTTTGTTTGCTGTATTTATAGATTTAGATTTAACAGCAAATTGTAACTCCGTCTAGGCTACATGAAATTATTATGCTTTAGCTGTAGTGTTGTTGTTTTTTGTAAGCTAATTTTTTTTTTAGATTATCAAGCACTTGTGAATCCATATTCTTCCTTATCAACTTGTCAGGCCACTGAGATCAGTGCATGAGGTTCTCCTGATAGTTCTGCACAGTGGTCCCATTTCAGCTCAACTAAGATTGATGTTTATGAATCTTTGCAGGCTGCTCAACTCAATTTAAATGATTGATCACCTTCTATACCATTTACTGAAAGTTGGTGCTGTCTTCTACCTCCTAATTTTTGATACTGTCTTTAATTTTAGCTCATTTAAAAATTACTTTAAAGATAAAGCAAGGAGGCAAGAATGCAGAGATGAATACTTGCTTTGGATAGGATGCTACATCCATTTTTGTGATATAAGTCTCTGCTTGCATCAAAGTTTAGCTTGGTTAGCCATTTATAACTGGGCAGAGAAAGGGGAAAGTCGTTTTAGTTTCATAGATGCTTCAAACTTATATGCAACATAATAGGGATATAGTTTAGGTAGCTTTGTAACGCCAACTAGAATAAATTCTAGTAATTGTCCCAAGTCAAGAAATGGCAAGATCAAAGTAGTTCTAATCTTGTATGCTATGAATAAAAATGAAAGTAACAGCCAAGAGTAAATTCAATAGCAGTAACCTTAGAATCAGATATTCTGTAGACTTGAGCGTCTGGTAATTGAAGATGGCTTTGATATAGCACTACCAGAGCAAATGGCAATGCAGGTGATGGATTTCAATTTATAGTTTCGGAGTATCAGCAGCATGAATTAGCTGAGTAGAGAGTTCATGTAGTACAGAGAAGTCAAGGGGTGCAGTTATCATCCTTCAGAGGCCTGCTGCTATAAAATTTGAAAAAGACGGCAGGCTAGTGAGAAGATTTTTTTTAAAAAAATCCTTTTGTATATCTATAGAAAAATATATTTTATGAAGTGCCTGTATTGGCAAAAGGCATCACATTCATCAAAGAAGCCACCAAGGAAGAGAAGACAATTCTGCATGAATGGCAAGCAGGTCTAAATGGTTTTGGAATTAACAAATCAAACAGCTGTGTATGTCACTGGATCCCAAACTTTATCCCTCTAGGAAGTAATTCTCCACTTAAATACATGTGTCAAGGAACCCCTGAACATCTACTACAGTGCCCCATAACATTGAAGAGGTTAACTTGTTTATAGGAGGCCCTGCCCTTCCACACAGGATGTGAAAATGCAACCTACAACATCCAACACTGTCTTGCAGGGGAAATGGGTTTTAGTATTGTGGGCTGGTTCCTCTAAGACTTAGGGGTGTTTCTTCTTCATATTCTTCCCAATCTAACCCATAGGTTCATCAGAGTGTTGCAATTTCGAAAGGACCACCAAATAATATGCTACCTTCGGAATGCCCAAAATTAATAAACTTGCCAAAAGATTTGAAATCTAAAGCTTCTCTCTCACCCCTGATTTGAGTAGTGCAGTCTTTGGAGAATAGCAAATCAATGGATAAAAACCTGGAGGGCACTGTTTGTTCCATCTTTATAACTGCCTTGTTTACAATTATGGAAATGTGTGTATGACTTTATGTTGCCTCTGCCAGTGACGTTAGCCACGAAATAAGCATACTGTTCTGCATTTTTAAAATATCTTGAAGCTTTTTCTAAACAATTCCTTGTTTAAAGAAACGTAGCTGTGTTTGGGGGAAGTGTTGAGGGCATTGTTTGCTCTTCATTGCAGTCAGGAATGCATGACTGCTTAGGCAACTAAAGTACTGTGTGATTTCAGCAAGTGACCCCGATGAAAACATAGTACTCCAGGTGTTTTTAAGAAGCTAGTAATCACTGGGACCTGACAAATACACAAACCGTCAACACCTGGCTGTCTCTTAGAGTGGCATTTTAAGTGGCAAACTGTTTGTGATCAGAACCCCATAAATGGCGAGGCTAGACATGGAGGATTGGGTAAAACTAGTGCCATAACTTTATGAACTTAACAACAAGAGATCTGAAAATGGTTATAGCTGTGTGGGTAGTTCTAGGACTGGGGTCTCCAATGTGGTGCCCAGAGGCATGTTTCTTAACACCTCCCCCAGTCTCTCTGCCTCTCCCCAGTCTCTCTGCTTTATTTGTATTATTATTTGTATTATTATTTGTTGTTTTTATTGTTGCTATTATTGTTGTTATTAAGCTGCCATACTGCAGTGAAGTATAATAATAATAATAATAATAATAATAATAATAATAATAATGTGTAAGATCATATTTCCAGCAGTCCTGGAGGATAGCAGTAATGTAAAATAAAAAAGGATGTCACAGTGGGAAGTTTATGTAAGCAAACACCATTTCTTGCCTGTTGCTAGCAAACCAATTTACAGAGGTTAACACCAGCTGTGCCATTCAAACTGATGAAGTGTGACATTTTGTCCGGCACACTATTGTGATTTTATGACTTTCCTAGCATTAATTCCAATGAAAATTCTGTTGCAGACTTAGGTCATAAATGCGTTATAATTTACTGTGCTTCTTGGGACTGACCTTACAATTTTGGGGGGCCCATACAGGGGAGGAGGAAAATGAGCTGGTGCATTTAGGCCTAGGCTGATCTATGTAGGGTGCTGAACTATGGAGAGTGTGCTGGGCAGGTTGGAAGTGGTGTCTTGATCTCTCTCATGAGGCTTCCAACCCATCCAGTATGTTCCAGTATTGCCAACTGAGACTCACCCTCAAAAGAACAAAAGACAAACTCAGTGGCGCTTTCTACACCTAAGGCTGTAGAGGGAGGGAGAGGGGAGGATCGCCGACGTACCTGCTTCTGCGATCCTCCCCCAGCGTCCAAACGGAAGCACGATGTCCTGGAAGGGAAGAGGGACATCGCTTTCATCGCACCCACCATTTTTTTTTAAAGAAACTGCAGCTGGGTGTGCAATTGCACTACAACTTTAAAATGTGAGTTAAAAAAAAAGGCCTGACCCCGCTCCTCCACCCCCAATGCTCCTGCACTCCCCTCGGACTGGCTCCTTCCCTCTTGCTGATCCTCGCTACTTGTGGGGAGGAGGGAAGAAGCCGGGATGGGCGCCCACACCCAGGACTGCAGGAAAAATCAGGATAACTGGGCAACCAGTTAGCCTGGTAAAATGGAGGGGTGATCCCTGCCCGCTCCTGGGATCAGGATGACCCAGGGATGACCCCAGGAAAAATGGCTGGTGTAGACATGGCTAATGTTAGAAATGATTAGGAGAGGGATAAAGAATAAATGCACAAGTATGTCATTCTGTAAGTGAGAACTGTGCACATCTAGAAAACTGTAATCCGAACGTCAAAATGGTTGTCATGGAGCTGGAGAAAGTACAGGAAAGGACAACTAAAATTCTTTAACATCCTTTAAACGCCTCCTGAAAACACATCTTTTCACACAGGCTTTCCTTGGGCTGATTTTACGTAGTATTTTTAAACCTTTAAAGCTTTATATTATGTTGGATTTGCTGTATTTTATGGTTTCAGTTGTGAACTGCCCAGAGAGCCTCGGCTATTGGGCAGTATAAACATATAAGAAATAAAAATAAACTTAATAAATAAACTAAAAGGGTTCCTACAAAATACGGCATAAAAGACCTTGGGCTATTTTAATTTAGAAAAATGGCTACTAACATTCGGATTGAAATAGCACAGGTTGATAACAGTATGGAAAGAGCGATCAGAGAAAAATATTATATCTTTCAAAATGCTAGAACTTGACTGTGGGTCAGGATATGACATTCCTTTAGACCATTTGATATATCAGTGGCCTAGTTCATAATGAAGATGCCAAATGGTTGTACGTTTGTTAACAGCAGCCCATATATCCCCCATAATTGAAAGAAAGCTGAATCACCACTGCTTGGGGAATGGTTAAATATTAGCTTATGGGATATGGATTATATGAGTAAGAAGACAAGTTTGGTCAAAGTCAAAGAAGGGAGACAACAGGAGAATAAGTTGGTAGAAAAATGATGTCTATTGATATCATATTGGAATAATATAGTTCAAGATATGATAGACTGATATGTATAGTTGTATTGTTTACTTATAAGAATATTTGTAGTTATGCAAATGGTGCATATTTTTAGAGAAATGTTTTATTTTGCAGTTATTAGTAGTCATTTAATAAATATGTAATAATACAAAAATTAAAAACAAATTGGCTGTGGATTTGCTTGTTCAGTGTACCATTATTTTATGGAACTGTTTGCCTCCAGAACAAGGATGGCCATTTGTCAGGGCAGTCACCCCGTGTTGTGTCATTCTTTTTCCTACTGCCTCTGCTGTTTTGCACCTTATACCTGCCTCCCTCTGCTGCCAAGGAACTGTCCTAACCCTTTAAAAAGGGGGGTTGGCAGCTACAGTTCTGCAACACTTGCCCTGTTAATTCATCCAATTAAACTACGTGGCAGGGGAAAGAATCCACACATTCAGTTGAATGTCCACAGGGAGTCTTTGTGTTGTCATCTCTGACTCAAACCCCAGCCATATGATTCTTTAGATGAAGAGTCTGAGATGGCAGAGCCTGAAGGCCACATGGGATCCCCTGATGCTAGTATTACCCCAGGCCTCTCTAGTATCTATAGATAAATTACATTGGACCTTGGACCCTGAGAAACCCAGGGGCAGGAGCCCCGAGGAATGTGCCTCATCCATGGTGTCATAAGAAGAGGCTGATTCACTACACAGCTCCTGATGAATAGGACTATTTCCAAAAGGCCTGTAATGAACTGCGCCTGGGAGCTCAGGGCACCAAAGACTTCAGCTGAGACCTATTGCCTGCTAGAAAATAAAAATCTTTTTATGAGCTCTTGTTCCTCTGACCTAGTTCTGTGACTGAACCTTTATGATACTGACCTTTGGATTCCTGCTTGACTCTTCAAAGAAGAAGAAGAAGAAGAAGAAGAAGAACAAACAAAAAGGGAGGGGAAAAACAGATGAAGAAGACAAAAATGGGAGGCGCCCTCACCCTCGTGGTATCCCGAAGGCGCAAACCAAAGGGGCGCACCTCCTTTGGTGTTGACCCCTCGGGACACCCTTGTTGGGGTGGCTTGTCAGTGGCAATCTGCTGCCCTGCAGGGAGGCCGCTGCTATCTCTCTCTGGGCCTGAGATTGTCCAATGCCTGAGAGACAGTGTCCTGCCTCAGAGAGATGGATCTTCCAGCAGGTATTTTCATTTAGTTCACTTAGTGAGAGTTCTACCACCAAGATTATTGGAGGTGGGAATCGGCAGTTGCAGAGCCGTTCTTAAAGCAGTAGTTCTTAAAGCAGCACAGTTGTTAAAACTACCACAGTCTGTCCTATTCCCCAACTCCTGTTCTTACCAACACAAGTGTAGAGTGTCAGTCCAGAGTCCTTCCCAGCCCCACAGCGAGGCCACTGTTATCTCTCTCTGAGCCTGAGATTGTCCAGTGCCTGAGAGATAGTGTCCTGCCTCAGCGAGATGGATCTTCTTCTTGGACTGTGTTTGTATCTGACTGCTTATGTTTTGACCTTGGCTGCTCCTCAGACCTCTCTCTTGGAACTCTCCTTCTTGCCTGGTAAAAATGTGCCTTTGACCATTGCCTGTTTACTGACTACTCCTGCCTGTAACTGCACTCTTGCTGGATTGAAATCTCTGTGCTTGACCTTTTCTGTTTATTGACTTGCCTTTGGTTTGCCCCTTAGTTTGCCCTAATGCTGAGTCTGAGCTGGCCATAGCAGGACATGTGCATACAAGTGCATATGCATAGGACTTCTTCCTCATAGTGGGAATCCTGCTTTTCTAAGGTACCTGATTGCGTGGCAAGAGCCCTATGTGTGGACAGTGGACCATTGTACCAATGTACAGTCCCTGCAGACATTCAACTGAACACATGTTGGGTGGAGCGGGACTTTCCACTGTGATCCCATTCCCCACCACCATTGCTTGCATTCATGCTTCCTGATATTAGCCAGTTAGAACAATGTTGCAATGTTGCAATAGTAGGTAAGCAGCTATAATCTGTCACTTGACTACACCCCATTGGTGAATGGACAAGTGGCCAACAGCATGGCTGGTAGAGCAGCAACAGTTTGGTAGGTAGATCACTTGGGAGTGTCCGATAAATATACTCAGAGATGTATGAGAAATTTGTTTCAGTTCATTTTTGATCAGGATTTGTTTGTATCTTCCGAACCAAATATAGTCTTGGATGCAATCTGCGGTCAAAATCCGTACATTTTCAAACATGCAATGTGATTCACGGATCCCCCAAAAAGGCTTTCAACAGCATGTGTGCATTTGGAAAAATGTCTAATTTTTAAAAATGCACACAAATACACTTTAATCCATGGGAGAAGAATGTGCATAATTGATGTGTATATTTGGAAAAATATGCATGAAAATAAGCATGGATTTTAATGCGGAAAAACAAAACCCAAAGCTTGCAATCTGATACAGAATCAAGTCAGAATAAGTTTTGAGACGGAATTCAGAGAAGTTCGGTGAGCTTGAATTTTGCTGATTCACACATTCCCAAATAGACTTGCCTGTCTACTTGTGGCTGGTAGACTTTGTTGCTACAACAGAAGAAAGCATAGAAAGCACTAAGACCCAATATTGGAATTATGCAATCACAACATTCTTAGGTTAGCTAACCCACTAGCAGTGGAGGCTGGTGTGGCTGTGAATCCATTCTGGCTTTCAGTCAGAACCAGCCAGAACTCTAAAGGAGCTAGCCAATGTGGTGAATCCATTTTGGGGTTACACTCTAGCACCTTGGTAGCTCCTTTAGATGTCTGACTGGTTCTTACTGAAACCCAGAATGGATTCACAACACCACCAAAATTGAAGCCACCAGCTTCTGCTGCTCACTGGATAATTCATAATCTTCCAAGGGACTGTTTGACTCTAGTGTGTCATTGGATAGAAGTGGTTTCAGTCCAAGCGTTGATTTGTTGATTTGTCCCATCCCCCCACCGCTGCCCATTATGTAGTAGTTGAAGGAATTGCTTGCACCTGGGAACTGCTCATCTTTCCATTATTTGTGGAGAATAATATGCAACCTACCTTTGCCATTATGTAGCAGGCAACCGTTTACGACCCATTTACTCATCCAATTGCTGCTAAAATAAACAGCATGTAGGTGAGTCATGGCAGCGGCCAAAGTAACCTCTGGGGTTGTCTGGGTATTATTGTGAATTGCTTATTATACTTAGCTCATTTCGTTGATTCTTCAAATATTTTTAGTACATTTTAGTTGGTAATTGTAAAAAGGAAGGTGTTTCCTCTAACACACATTGCTGTCCACATGCTATAACTATGATTCAGAGGCTGTAAATGGGACATACACCTCTCCCCACCTCAATTTGTTACTAGAAGCATAACTCCTTCCTCTTCCCCATATATATCAAGAGCACAAATAATGTAATTACAGTCACTTTTTTTGTTTCATTATGTGCAGCTTGCTAAAAATACAACCCAAAGGGCAACTGAACCTCTCTTTCAATGATATGAATGGGCTTTTTCGTGGCATTTTTACAGCGATCAGTATCTCTGATTTATTTGCTGTCTACCCAATATACCCATAATACCTATAATTTTCACATTTCCTCAAGGGTGGGCTAACTATTTGTCATACATGTTGAATTTGGCTTGTCAAGCTTTTGTTTTTTTTTAACAGCCTGAAATCTTTAACTCAGATGGGCAGGTTTTTATTTCGCAAGTACAGTTTCAATATACTGGCTCGGCAGCAAGCTGGTCTTCTTATCTGGCATTTACAGTGCCCACTATTTAGCAAATTTGTCACTGAGACACCTCAAATTTGAGCTGGCCAGACTTCTCATTTTCTTTAGACTTTCACCATGCTGCAGACAAGAAGGCATTTACTTGTATATTAAAAGTAATGAGCTTGTCAATATTCCACGAAGGAGAAATTTATTTAGCAAAAGAAATTCTGTTGTTTCCAGAGTCAATGTTTTCTTCCTCATTTATTAGTTTGAAACACAAGTAGAGAGTTGGAATCTAAGCTACCTTTCCAACCATTACAGAAACTTAATAATGTATTAACTTTATATGCTTTTAATCAGTTTTATGTATTTTATATGTATTTTATATTGTTTTTACTGATGTTGTTCCCCGCCTCAATCCGGAGGGAGAGGCGGGTAAGAAATAAATATATTATGATGATGATGATGATGATGATGGTGATGATTACTACTACTATTATTAAACCTAGACCTATTTTAATTCATTCATTCAGTATATTCATATCACAGTTTTCAGAGCTATATCCTTTTTCTATATTTATATAAATATTCAATTGCTGCTAAAATAAACAGCATGTAGGTGAGTCATGGCTCTGGCCAAAGTAATCCCTGGGGTTGTCTGGGTATTATTGTGAATTGCTTAGAATACTTAGCTTGTTCCATTGATTCTTAGAATATTAGGGGGGGAAAACAGCACCAGCAGAATTGAGGGAATTAAACTGAGATTCAAGATGCTGAGAGTGGAACACATTTATTAACTACTTTCACAGAAAAAGCTTGTTTGAACAAAGACATGAAGTACAAACTGTAGGAAAGGAGCTTCAGTGTTGATGGTCCACCACTAAGAAAGCCCTGTCCTTCATACTCACCAATCTAGCTGTTTTAATTTGGAGTACAAAGGCAAAGTTCTTGATAACGGCCTAAAAATTTGGGCAGGATCATATGGGTGAAAGCAGTCTTCTAGGTAATCTGGTCTCAGACCACTTAAGACAGGGATGGGTAACAATGTGCCCCCAGATGCCTTTCTTGGTATCCAATTCCTCTGACTTAAACACATTTTCTTCCTGGTAGCTGGGATTGCTGGGAAATAGATTTCTATTGGTGCTGAAAACTGTGGGTTCAAAGGAATTGTTTGTTGGGGCTCAGACTTCACCTCTGCCTTGAAAGGTTATTTGTCTTTTACCACACCTCCAAGGACAACCATTTTGTGGTGGTTCCTGGAATGTTTGTCAAATTGCCTTAGGTGCCAGTGGCCCCAAAAGATTGCCTCCCCTTGATTTAAGGATTTAAAGGTAACTAGCATGGAACATCTGATCTTAATGACTTTCAGAAGAAAATGTTCAGAACTGTATTAGGTGTGCTCAGGCGGATGCCTTCCATTTTTCCCACTAAGAGATGAAACTGAGAGTGCAGTTGTACGTTTTCCTTTTTGGCTTTCTAGTCTAAATTAATGTTTACGCCAGAGACTACTAAGAACATTGAATGTTTTTAAAATAAAACATGCTACTACTAAAAACAAATTTAAGAGGATAAATTCAACTCAGCATGGCTACATCCTACCAGAGGTATCACAGGTTAGTGTAGATGATTGACTCGTGTTGTTCAGTAAAATATTTTCATTCATTGATCTAAGAAGTCCCCAGAATGACATACATAAGTGGAATGAAAGAACTGTAGGTGCAATGTTAGTTGTCACTGCTGGTCATCGTTAGCACCTTGTCATTCATCAAGGATCAGTCCCATGAACAGACGTTACAGTATTATAGACTCTAGATTATGGAGTTATGGAGACTGTGTGTAAATCTGATTAAGATGTTGTAGGTGTAGCTAGTGGCAGGTACTTCTGGAAAATGAGGAAACCTGAGCTTCCAGGTACAAAAAGGTTTCTATGAGCCACTCCAAACTTGAAGAACCAAGGGAGGTTGAACATTCTCAGTTGAACGATCTGCCAATGCTATTTACTGGATTCTATTCAGATTTGGGAAGAGATTTTGGATGGAGGAGAAGGCAATCAATAACTACTAGTCCTGATGGTTAAGTGCAACCTCCAGTATCAGAGACAGTAAGCCTGTATACACGAGATGTTGGGTAACATGGGTGGGATGGTGCTGTTGCATCATGTCCTCTTTGTGGTTCCCTTGTCAATAGCTGGTTGGCCACTGTGTGAACAGAGTGCAGGACTAGATAGACCCTTGGTCTGATCCACCACGGCTCTTCTTATGTTCTTATGAAAATGGGAAAATGCTGGGGAAATTAATTAATATTTAAATAATAAGAATAACCAAACACGACATGGTCTCATGAGCAACTGCACGGCAGCCCCAGCTGTGCTGAAGAGGCATTTGGGGGTGGTGCTGTGGGCCTCCCCTGTCCTTATTGTGGCACAACTGTTCTTCACTGTGCTTCACTACAGGATCTGGCAGGACCAAAGTGGGGTCACAAAAGTCTGCTTTGCACAGCATCCTTACAGGTATCGCCTTTATCTTGCTGGACTGGCGCACATTCATGTTCTAGCCAGTGTTGCTAAAGGGCATGAATAGAATCTGGGTTTTCATTGCTTTATCCATTGAATGGTATTTAAATAAGGGTATGCCTAGAATAATGGATGCAGTTTATGAGAGAAGATGCAGAGAATTATTAAAACAATATTTGTTGTTATTGCAGGTATCAGAAGAAACACTGTGCCCTCATAATGAAGATGATGGGGCTCTCCAGGGAATGGACCAATATCGTGTTCGGAGACTTTCCTGTCGTAATCTCCAGCTTCCCCCTTTGGCATTCAGGCAGCTGGAGCAGGCGGACTGGGACAGAAAGGGCGATCCAGAGACGGTGCAGAGGCCGACCAGTCTTCCATTGAGAACTCTCCCACTAATTGCTATCACAGCTGCAGAATCTGTCAGGTAAACTCTGCTCCTGCTTCTGCATGACAGCTGAAGGACTGTGTCCTGGCAGCCAATGTCTGGACATTTGTGATTAAAGTGTTTGACACTTCATTACAGAGTAAATTAAGGCATCTCTGATAGAAGGCATCTTAAAAATAGGTTAATTGGTTCTTCCCAAGAGTGGTTTTGGTAGCGATGGTAGAAAAACAGAAGCAAAAGATGTGGTATTTTTGTTGGTTTGTTTTAAAGCTCAAGGGAGTTCCTCTATAGTGCAGGGAGCATTGTACCCCAATCTATTGGCTGAACCAGAAGTAAACACAACAATATCTCTACATTGTGTCTGACGGAGTGTGAAAAAACAGAACTGTCTTCCAATTTTGTGTTTAGTCAGTTTTTTTATATATTATGGGGTTAAATCTTGTGTGTGTGTGTGTGTGTGTGTGTGTGTGTGTGTAGTTAGATTATTGGCATCAGGTTGTTTGTTCAGGAAGGCAAAAAATTATACAAAACTCAAGTCAAAAGTGAAGTTAAATTATAGAAGTCGGGAAGAAGACACAAAAAAGTTTGAAGCAGGTTCACCAGAGGGTCAGAGGAAGAATTTAAGAACAAGAAACTACCCTCCTGATTGGCTAGAGTTGGGGAGGGGAAGTAATTAATTTTAAGATATAAAAGCCTAAGGCAGAAATTGAGAGAAGAGAGGAGGAAGGAAAGAAGACTAAAATGAATCAGAACTGCTGGAACTGGAGACCTGGTTGAGAGAGTGCTTGAGTTAGATATTGCTTGGATATGGAACTCGGATAAAATAGGGATATAGTCTGATTAGATTAGCTTGACATGTTTATTCCTGATTATTTTACTATCCTATTGCTTATGTGTTTTGTGTGTGTGTTGTGTGTGCCTAATAGCCATATGTCTAATAGCCAAACCCACATTATCTAAAGTGGGTGCCTGAGTCCCAGAATGTTTTAAGGCTGGTTTGGTGGAGGCATCCAGAGATAAAAAGATTTCTACCTGGTGGTAGTGGGAAAAGCCATAGGAAAAGAGGAGCAAAAAGGAGTGGGGGCATAATATTTTGCCTGTTTTCTGGTCCATGATGAAGAGCCATTGGCTCCTATGTTTACTGCATAGTGTAAAGCTGGGCTTGGCTGGTCCTGCTGTGGGACCAAAAGCCAGTGGCACCAGTTCCACTTGTTCTTGCAGCCCAGCTGATCTGCCCACTCAGAACCAACTCAAAAGTTCAGATAAGGCACATGGCTCCATCTTCGTGAGACTGCACCGCTTTAGAGAGCAATCAGGAATTTGCACATTTGAATACTTCTCCATGCAACAAGAACAGAAGACAGGAATACCCTTAAGTGCTCTCTTAAATCATTTTAGATTGACAGATAACCTGCATCTTGAAACTAGTTTAACCTGATTGACTGCATGACAACTGGACATCATGCTGCCTATGTGATTCCTGATTTATGTGATTCCTGATTGTCTAGGATCATGTCAGGAAGAAAAAAAAACATGGGAGCAGAAATTATGAGGGCATGAAGAGGTGCATGGTAGGGTAGAGAGACATGACACCCGCACAGACAGCAGCATTACTGCAGGAAGCCTTAGATAGCCTATAGCATAACTTGGAGGTAAAATACAGCATCACTAGGCAGGCCCTGATGTCGTTGGCTGGAGCCAGCTAAAAGCTGCACAGCTATGGTGGTCTATTTTCCCCACGACTGTTTATGGGATCAGCTGTGAGCTGCAGTGGTTGCAATTTGTCTGATAAGTCTCAGGAATGTTAACAGCCATTGCAGGGACACTGGGCTATGTGGTGCCCAAGCTTCTCATATCTCTCACCTTGCTAGGCTCAGCAGGTTGCACAGTGGGAGGTGGGAGGATGGGATGTCAGCCTAGCATAGTAAACTTATCCATCATACCTGAAGATTCATGAAATCATGACATGGATGAGGTAGTTTGAATTTGAAAATACCCATCCAAGAAGTTTGGTCTCATGCATTCCTTACGAGACAGCTGCATTCTGAAACCAATCAATAGAGCCCGAAATGCCAAAGAAAACATCATAGATTAGTGGCAGAAAATATGATGACTCCCTGATGAATGTAGCAGTACAAGCATTCCATTTAGAAGAAGATAGCTTAAAATGGAAATGTTTCTCAAAGTCACTAAAAAGGGCATGTTGTTGTTAGTGGACATGGTGATGCGCTGGGATAGCTGATACGTGAGATGCTTCTCACAGCATGCAAATCTGTGGGGAATGTTAAAGGGAATGTCACCATCCTGCATAAGGAAGCTTGTGCATTGAGTCATCATGTTCATTTAATTTGGTTTTGATTTTGTTACTGGGAAGTATTTTATAACCGGGTAAAGGGGGACAAATCCTATATATATTACTAGGTAATGATGGCCGGCTGCATAAACAAACAAAACAGCCTAGGCAGTAATCAATTACTGTTGTGACTTTCTTTAAAAAACTATAAACTTTATTTGTTTTCTCTGGAAAATGAATTATCGACATCTCTCAAGAAGATTAGGTTTCTTCATTAGTCCCACTTCGAAGGAGACGATTTTGGCCAGTGTGCATTAAATATGCAAAGAAAGGTATCCTCAATGCCCCAAATATATGTCTATCATTTGAAATTCTGTGTGTGGACCAGGATCGCAGGAGTTTTGAAAGATCCATGCACTGTATGGAAAGTTGAGGCTTTGATAAGGCTACAAAGATCTTTGTCTCTTTGATGTTGTTAAAGAAAACTTGGTGTGTCTATGGATGAAAAGTCCTCTTAGAAACTTGAAATACTAAGGGACTGAGTAAGTCTAAGATGAATGCCATCAGGCTGTTCACACAGCTGTGTGTTTTCGCCAATGATAACTGCAACTATTGTGCAACACCTTGGTTGTGGTGTAAAATGGTGATCACGTCAGTGTTTCCTGTTTACACACTCACAGGATCCTGAAAATAGGAAGAAAATCTATTGAATAATAATAATAAATTCATTTCTTACCCGCCTCTCTTTCTGGATCGAGGCGGGGAACAACATTAAAAACAAATGATATAAAATAAATAAAACTGATTAAAAACATATAAAAATGAAAACATTATTCAAATACCAATAAAACTCTTAGGAATGTCTATCTCTAGACCAGGGATTCACAACCTTTTTGGACCTATGAGCACATTTGGGAATTTGTGATACTGCTGTGGCACCACCACAAAATGCCTAATCGGTGGATCACTGGTTTGATGACTACCTGCCATGTCTATGGATCTTAGGCTGCATCTTATTCTGCCTTTGTTTCATGTCTCTTGGACACCACAGCATCTCTTTAATAAGGGATTGTTTAATTCAGCTAATTGCTGGCAATGCAATACAGCAAATGCTTCTTTTAAACATATGTTTTGGCAGTGGTCAATAGTTTCTTCATTTTGCTGGGAGGTTATTACAAGGATTTTTTTTTGTACTGGAACTGTCTTTAATATTCACTGATATACACACACTTTTGAATTATTTACCTACTTCTTGGAAATTAACAAATGGCCAGTGTAAATGAATTCACTGCACCTTTTTTTGTCACCGAAAATACTGATATTATAACACTGGAAAGATAAACATTCACCTCCTATAATGCAATGGAGTGTGGACCTTACAACGTTTTCAATATAGATGTTGCCTTCAAAAGGATATTTATTTGGATATTTAGTCCACTTTTGTGCAGCCTATGTATAATTGCTAGAATGTTGTATGCATCTCATATAAATCCATATATGCATATTCAAAAACAAGGAAAAATATTTTAATTTTTTTTAAAATTGGGTATCCCTAAGCACCATGTTGGAGACCCATTCATTGGAATCATTGGAGGTGCCTATGAGCGTGATGACACCTGCACGCACCATGTAAGGAACCTCTGTTGTAGACAATTAATGGTGGTATGAAATAGGGATGTGTAGCAGATTGGGTCTGATCCAGGCAAAATCGGATGAAACTATCCGATCCTGATTATCTGGACCATCCAATCCAATCTGATCCGAAAGGACCTGATCCGGATCGGAAAAAATTGGAGGATCAGACTTCCTCCCCCCCACTTGTGCTCCTTACCTGCTGCCTCCTCGCTGCCATCTGCTGCTGCCCACTGCTTCCGTACTACTTTGAAACAGGCCTTGCGGCCTGTTCCACAATAGAGCGACAGCACGCCGGGTGACGTCATCACTCGGTGCACCCTTGCTCTACTGTGGAACAGGCTGCAAGGCCTGTTTCTCAGTAGTACTGAAGCAACAGGCGGCAGTGGATGGCAGCGAGGAGGCAGCAGGTAAGGAGCATGAGTGGGGGGAGGGGGGGAGGTCCCCTGTTACCTGCCAGCATCCCATGCTGCTGTCCGCTGCTTCTGTACAACTGATAAACAGGCCGCAAGGCCTGCTTATCAGCAGTATGGAAGCAGTGGACGGCAGCATGGGACACCGGCAGGTAAGGAGTGTGAGTGGGGGGGAGGGGGAGGGAGGGGGAGGTCCCCACTTAGCTGCTGGGCCATCCGCTTCCGTCTGCTGCCACCTGCTGGTCCTACTGAGAAACAGCCTTCGCAGCCTGCCTCTCAGTAGAGTGCTGGGTGACATCATCACCCGACACTCTACTGAGAGGCAGGCTGTCTTCATTGGGCAGTATCAAATACTGGCAGTCTGCCACAACTTAATCCATTGTACTAGCAGAAACAAATATTAGTGCACTGGCTAGTGCAACTACAGAAACTACGCGAAATTAGCACTTCCAGAATTAAACAAGTCAACAGAGCTCACTTCCATGTGCTCTGCTGATTTGTCCCATTCCAGAATTGCTAATTTGGGCTAGTTTCCAGTTGCACTAGCATGCTCTGCCTCTCTGTTGCACTTATTTTTGCTAGAGCTATGGCAGAGTTGGATACTGCCCATTATTTTCATTTTAAATAGACTCAAGAAGAAGGAGAAACTAGTAGTGATGAACCTAGACTTGCTTAGATAGGGTGTTTGAATCCACCCAAAATCATAGATAATCACCCAAACGCAGTTTCAGATAACTGTTCTTTGCACATTGTGCATGCAGTTGTTATCCTTCTGTTGCGGAGAATGCAGAAGTCTTATTGGCAGGAGGCCATATTCCTGTTTAGGACCTCAAGGGAGAGTTTCCCTCCCTCCCATTGTATCTCCACAACAGTCATGTAAGGTAGGTTAGGCTGAGATAGCGTGTCTGAACCGAGGTCACCTTGTGAGCATAGTAGGGATTTGAATTGGGAACTTCCTGGTACGGATGTTGGAGAAATCTGCAATGCAATCAAATGAATTCAGATTTTGATGAATCTGACCCACAGATTCTGCAACACACTCACTTTCCCTAAATTGCACCGATCCTATGGACTTGTGGAGGTGGCTTTTTTTGTTTTTGGTTCTGTTTTTTTACTTTCCTGAATTTTATGCAAGTTTAGTCAATAGAAATATTCATAATTTTTTTAAAAATGGCTGTACATTTCCCCCATATGCTAAAGTATACAAATGCACATTTCGGTGGGATTTATGGAATTTTGTAAGTGTGGATTTGCAGAAAATGTGAGGGGTTGGTTTGCAAATTTGGGAAATTAGAAAAAAAATTTGATGCCATCAAACTCTGCATGTCCCTACTTCCTGGTCATAGCCCAACACTCTAGCTATAGCACCACTGGTTTGCATAGACCCTCGTATCCTAGAGACACTGCACCCAATTTGTTTAGGGCTTTAAAAGTAAAAAAACCCAAACAAACCTTGAATTCTTCCCAGAAACAAAGTGGCATTCAATGGAACTCCTTGAACACAGGTATTATGTTCTCTCCACTGTGTACCCTAGCCAATTCAAACAGATTTTATTTTATTTTATTCCCAGATGCAGTTTCTAAGCTGTCTTCAAGGGCAGCCCCACTCATAGCACAGACATCTGGAAGCTACCAAGCCATGGCTGATAATAACAAAATCCCAAGTGTGTGTGTGTGTGTGCGTGCAAATGCACATCCACACAAACACATTCACACATCCACACATTTCCCTAGACCCCTGGGATTTTGGGAAAAAACAGAGAATTTAAAATAAATAAATAAACTCCATTCTTCTTCAACCCATTCTTTTATCCACAGTCAGCTGTTATCCTGTAAATTTACTGTCATCTGGTAAAAAATGGACGGAGTGCCTTCTCAGCACAACCACTATTCTTTTCAACATGTTATTTTTAAATGCAGGGCAACAACTGAAGCTGGGTGCCATCAGGTTGTCTCCAAAGCTTTACTCCTAGAATTGGAGCAAGGCCAGTGTTCACTGTGATCTCTCTCTACTCAAGCCCAGTGTGGTTGATTTAATCTGTTGTGAAATGTCTCGACAATGAGATGTCACTTCAAACAACAGAAGTTAAGAGTGCATTTGGAAACAAGTGGCGTGCAGGGAAAGCTCTTGCTGCATGTTTAGGTAGGGGATTGCACTAATTAGTAAGCTAGTCTCTTTGCTCCAAGGACAATATATATATATATATATATATATATATATATATATATATATATTTCTGGTCATTTGTGCTTTGCTTTCTCAAAGATTATAAAAGCATTCACATACAAGAGGAAGTTATTAGCAGGGTTGGGGGAAGCCACAGTTTGCAGAATAAAAGTATCTTTAGGAAAAACAACAGCAGGGGTGGGTGAGTCACAAAACAGACCAATGAGGACTGAGCTCAGTGCTCATGGAATGGTGAGTGATTGTTGAAGGAAACAAAAAGCCAGGATGAGAAGGCATGGAATGGAATATGAAAAGGGGCATGGCTGGCTGGCATCCTGAACAGGAGCACTCTGCTGCAACATTTTGTAGCACTTAAAATGCATTGCGCTAAAACACCTACCAATGAAGGTGGCTTCATAGATCAGTGGTAGAGCATGTGACATGCATGCAGTTTCAATTCTTCACAGGTGATGGTGATGGTGGGAAAGGCCTCTATCTGAGATCCTGAAATGCTGATGCCCATCAGAGTATGCAGTACTGGGCTAGAGGACCATGCTGGTTGAGGTTGTAGTCCAACACTTCGGGGTGGCTCCAGGTTGAAGAAGGCTGATCTCACTTGCTGGCAGTTGTATTTTGGACCAGATGACGTTTCTGAGCTGTCTTTATAGGCAGTCCCATGTAGAGTGCATTACTGTATGATTAAGCACAAAGGATATGAGTATTCATCAGTGAAAAGAATTCTTTCATATCTGTATGAACATGAGTATAATATGCATTAAAACTTTTTAGCCCATCTTAAGTCTACAAAGAATTACATCTTTGCATTTCTGACTATTACTGCTTAAAAAAGATTAATCTGAATGTCTCACCTTCTCTTTGAAGTATAGCTGAAGTGCCTCCTACAAATCACCCGAGTCAACAGGCACAGTGAACTTCTTGATTTTGTTAACAAGAGTCTAACCTCTAATTTCCTGTGCTCAATTGGTTCAAGTTGTATTTGACCTATTCTCTGAAGAGAGTTTTGTCTTAAAAAGAGTTGCCATATCGTTCCATCTTCATGGGAACTGACAAGGCAAAGATGCTCTCTGACCTGTGGCTGGCTTTCAGTGAGAGTTTCATGCCCACATTCCCTGTTGAGCTTGGTCACTGTTGAGATGGCTACCTTTATTCCTTTCCTTAGCATGGGGGATGTGGATTGCTAGGTGCTCAAGGAGGTCTGGGATACGAGTGAGAAATGGCGTAATGGCTGCCAGTGTTACAAAGGTAGCGATGGATCTCTTAAGTAGGTATGGGTGAGAATTCATTTCAGTTGGGTTTGGATAAGAATGTACCAAACGTATGACGTTCTCCATATTCACACACTTCTCCACAAAAGAACTTGGGCTTTCTTTTAAAAAAATAAATAAATAAATAATCCAAGGAGGGAGAAACTGAAATTGACAGGTTCATTCAATCAGGATTTTGAGTGCCTAGCTTTCAGAGGTCTGATTTCAAACCCCTGTATATTCAATCCTGTTAGTACTTAAAGCTGTTCTGGAAGCTGGAGTTAGTGCAGAATGCTGAAGCTCGGCTGTTATCCGGAGCTGCCGCTTTCCAGTATGTAACTCCTTTGTAGAGGGAACTGCACTGGCTGCCTATTCACTACTGGGCCAGGTTTAAGGTTCTTGTACTAGTGTACAAAGCCCTAAACAACTTGGGACCAGGATACTTGAGAGAGCGCCTTCTCCCCTATCAACCTGCCTGGTCACTGAGATCATGTGAGGGCATGCTCCTGGTGGTTCCACATAGACCTATCGTTCAATTGGAGTCCATCAGGGGAAGAGCCTTCAGTGTTATGCCTTCCCAATGGAATTCCCTGCCTCTGGAGGTCAGGTAGGCACCAACTTTGTACTCCTTTAAGCGCCTCCTGAAAACGTTATTCCAGAAAGCCTTCCCTTCATGACCAGCCGTAGTTTATTTTGCACTTTGTTTCTTTTAAAAATGTGCTTTTAATGTGTTTTTATTCTGTTTGTATTCTATTTTCTTTTGTCCATCGCTCTGAAATTCTGAATGGGGAGCAGTATATAAATATTGTAAATAAATAAATAAATAAATAAATAAATAAAGGGTTCCAGCTTTTTTCTGACAGATGCCTCTTCTTAACAGCTATAGAGTAGGCAGGTACACCATGGTCCTCCCTATGCTGGGAATAGTTGTACCTATTGAATTTGGCTAGTGCAGATGAATGAGATATTTATTTCGATTTGTTTCTGAGAAGAATTTACCAAAATTCAGTCAGATCTTCATATCTGGGAAAGAAAGAACTTGAGGTTTTTAAAAATGTGAATTCTGGAGAAGTTGAAATTGACAGATTCGCCCATCCCTGCATTGAAGTAGTGAACAGCAGTCTAATTCTCCTATGCATTTCTTAGGGTGTTTAGACATTCTGCCTCTCATCTGAAAGTGGGCTGCTTTCCTCCCTGTTTCTGAAGACATTTCCCCTGCTGACAAAGTGATTCAGTACAGAACAGTGGACAGACTTGCAGAAGCATGTAACGTTGTTGTAGAAGACAATGCAGAAAGGACTCATCTAAAAAAAACAAACACCAGGAGATATTGCAACACCAACGGCTGGTGGAAACAAAAGCTCGACAGAGATTGCTTCACCATGGTTGTCCATGCTCTGGTAACCTTGAGGTTAAACTATTGCGATGTGTTGTACAGGCCTTTGAAGTGAGTCTGGAAACTGTGGTTAGTTCACAACCTCAACAGTGGTAACTGCACAGAGCCAGCCCTACCGTTAGGCAGGATAAGTGTCATGAAAGGACAGAAACATATTATTTATTAATTATTACTGTATTTTTAGTGTCAGGCTCCAGGAAGGGGAGAGGCACTTGTGAGGGTTGTTTTCCTCAGGTGCCAAATAACTTGACCAGCCTTAGTACTATGTACATTGACTTGTTTGAGGGGTGGGTGGACATTTGCTGCTCCACTTCAGTCTGCAAAGTATCTGGGACAAGATTGGCTAACTGGGGTCAGGCACATCTTACCTGTGCAGAAACAGTTGCATTGCATTAACTTCTGGCCTACTTTAAAGTACAATTCAGAGTGTCAGTGTTTACCTTTAAAACCCTTCCTGACCAGTACTCAGCTATTTGCTGAACTGCCTTGCCCTAGATCAGTCTGCCTGGTTGCTGAACTTATCAACTGAGGCTCCCCTATGGGTTCCCCCAGCTTCTTAGATGGGGCAAGCTGTGGCCAGAAGGAGAGATTTTTCAGTGGTGGACAAAAAGAAGGGGAGAAACAGGTTCTCAGGGTGCGAAAATATCCTGAGAACCTGCTTTTCCACTTTTTTTGTCCTGATTTGGATGCTCTCTTCCTTTTGTTTTTTACTTTTCAGTGGAGGCCCACCACCTTTGGAATGTCCTCCCCAGAAAGCATTTAGTGACCATGTTACCTTTCTAGCATCAGCTTCTCCCAGGCTTTCTAGTGCAATCTTATACACCAGGGATGCAGACCCTCAGACCTGGGGGCCAAAGCTGGCCCTCTGAAGGTCCCAAGTTGGCACTAGGTCCCCCAGAGGCTCTGCTCCCTTTCCCCCAACCCCCAATTGTCTGGTGATTCCCTGGTATTTGTGCAGCTTCTTCCCCCATCTACAACTTCTCCTAAGGTTTACTTGCTACAGTAGGAGCTTTAAGGTGCGATCCTATCTGGATAGTTGCAAGCTTCTGAACTTGGATGGTATTTTGCCACCTAGGGTATTTTATAGATAGGCAGGGTGTACATTGAATATATTTTTTTCAATTTACCTTATATGGAAAAAAATCTATCTGCCCTGCAGTTTTTGCTAGATGTTTGATTTCGAGCATCTAACCTTCGCTTCCAGGTGGGGGAGGGAAGGAGGCCAGGGAATCTACAGGAAGCTTCGTACACCAGCTGCCGCGGTCTCCTCCCCTCCCTGCCCTGGGCACACCCCCTTCTGCCCTCTCCGTGCTCCGTTTCTGAGCACCTGAGCAGTAGCCAGCACAGAGAGAACCACGCTGGCTATGAGGCGGAAGGGGAGGAGGCAGGGCAAGCGGTTTCTGAGAACTGAGATCGGTGTGCCGGCTCTAGTCACATTTCCCAGAAACCAAAAAATCCTATGGCCTTCTCGATAGTGTCTAATGACCATAGAGTTGCTCCTTCTCCAGGTTAAACATGCACAGTTCTTTCAGTCTCTCCTCATAGGGCTTTGTTTCCAGACCCCTGATCATCTCGTTGCCCTCCTCTGAACCCCCTCCAGCTTGTCTACTAATTCTGTTAATGGGGAAGCCCCACCCCATGACAGCCATTTTGTGAGAGCACCCACAGCACTCAAGATTCCAAATGTGTCCACCAGCCCAAAGCTATTGGGCTTCTTAATTCTAAGTCATTGTGAGTTTTAAAGCTCTCCCTGGGTTATATAATGTTATTGATGGTTCTGCTGCCGCTGTTTGTTGTTTTATTAATTGCTGTTGATGAAGTGTATTGCTTTCATATATTCTGTGGAATACAAATTTAATAAAGAAGCAATAGGCTTGCTAGAAAGTCTTC
Source organism: Anniella stebbinsi (assembly GCA_029215795.1). Taxonomy (NCBI): domain Eukaryota; kingdom Metazoa; phylum Chordata; class Lepidosauria; order Squamata; family Anniellidae; genus Anniella; species Anniella stebbinsi. Next base: position 31,759,373 of record JARDYH010000002.1, on the reverse strand, counting down.
AGTTCAAAAGACAAAAATGCCCTCCATCGTTTAGTATATCCCAGTTCATGCAGGATTTATGTGCCCATTATGGCTCCTTGGAATATTCTTGTTAAATAACTTGCAGATACATTTTTGGCAATTTGCTTTGCTAGTAGCCAGGAGTTTTACTTGCTGATAATCAGTTACTTGCTGATTCGAGCAAGTAACTGGAATGTGAAATAAGTTATTCTTCCAAATTGCTGAGTATAATATATCTGCTTTCCTAAAAAGTAAACATCTTGTTAGGAGTTCACTGAAGAAATTTAACAGTCTGTGGGAAAGGTGGGAAATATCTCCTAATCTGAACTACCGTCCTAGCTGGGTGAACTGTCTCTCCCCCTACCCTCCAAATAAGAGGCAGCAATTGGGCTGATAAACTGGCCAGTTCCTCTGAAACAGAACCCCTTCGATCAATTTTGAATGCAAGTTACCTCGAATACAGCCACTGAGTTGTTGGCAGGGAAGGATGAATGAAAACTTCAGATTGGGTTTGGACTGAATTGCTAAAAGAGGCTGGAAAAGGAGTTCAGTTTTCAGGTTTGCCAATGACACCAAATTATTTAAGGTGGTTAAAACAAAAAAGGATTGCAAGGATCACCAAAAGGATCTCTCCAAGCTGGGAGAGTGGGCATCCAAATGGCAGATGCGGTTCAATGTAAGCATGTGTAAAGTGATGCACTCAGAGGCAAAAAATCCTGACTTCAAGTATAACCTGATGGGATCTGAGCTGGTGGTGACTGACCAAAAAAGAGATCTTGGGGTTGTGGTGGACAGTTCAAAGAAAAAGTCAACCCAGTGTGCAGCCGCTGTCAAGAAAGCAAAATCCATGTTAGGCATTATTAGTAAAGGAATTGAGAATAAAACTGCCAATATCATACTGCTTTTATACAAATCTATGGTGCGACCACACTTAGAATACTGTGTACAGTTCTGGTCTCCACACCCAAAAAATGATATTGTAGAGCTGGAAAAAGTGCAGAAATGGGCAACTAAAATGATCAAAGGACTGGAGCATCTTCCCTATGAGGGAAGGTTACAACAACTGGGATTGTTTAGCTTGGGAAAAATGCTAAGAGGAGACCAGATAGAGGTGTGCAAAATTATGCATGGTGTAGAGAATGTGGGTAGGGATACGTTTTTCTCCCTCTCCCATAATACTAGAACCCAGGGTCATCCCATGAAGGTGATTGCTGGGAGATTCAGGACAGATAAAAGGAAGAACTTCTTCACACAGTGCCTAATTAAACTATGGAATTCATACTACAAGATGTGGTGATTGTGAGGTTATCCTCAACCACTTGCTGCTGCTATCCCTGTCTCGCCTTTACTATTGAGGCCCCACAGCACCACAGCCCAGCAGATAACTTCTTTGTACCGCTGCCATCAGTACCTTCTCAGGTACACCGACAGACCACACCAGAAGATGGAATTAACAAGAATTTATTAATAGGAAATTGTGTGTCAACAAGCTTAATGGTTACTTCCATTCAATTGTGTATCGGTTACAAGGTTTCAATGCTTATTGGTTTCAGCCAGAACTCTTATACATTTATAAACTTTCTTCATTTAATCTATGCTCTACAATCTTATCTCAATCTCTCAATCAAACACTCTTCTCATCTAATAATCCTGCTTCAGACTCTCTCTCTCTCTCTCTCTCTCTCTCTCTCTCTCTCAATACTCTCAAATCTCCCCCCAATCATCCTGTCAGCTCTCTCTATCAGACACATATATACACTCTTTAGCTCCTCCCACTCTTACACAACCAACCAATCCAGGCACTCTAAACAACTAGCCAATCAGCACTCACTTTCCATTCAGGCACACAGCCAGCCACTCCAGACACTCCATATTTACCTAGACCTTTAACTACAAACAGTAAGTACATTTCAGCCTAGTTATTTACTTTACCTGTTATTATTCTTACTTCCTTTTAAAGGTATAAACCAATGCATATCACAAACGATAAACTTTTGCAATATATTTACAACTATAAACAGTAGAACATCACAGTGATGGGCACCAGTTTGGAGGGCTTTAAAAGGGGGTTGAATAAATTCCTGGAGGAGAAAGGTGTCAATGGTAACTAGTCCTGATGGCCATGTGCTACCTCCAGTATCAGAGGCTGTAAGCCTATATACACAAGTCGCTGTGGAACATGGATGGGAGGGTGCTGTTGCACCATGTCCTCCTTGTGAGTCCCTGGTCAACTGCTAGTTGGCCATTGAATTAACAGAGTGCTGGACTAGATGGACTTTTGGTCCAATCCAGTATGACTCTTGTTATGTTCTTATGTTTTTAAACGATATTGGTTGGATATCTGGGAGCTTATTGGAGTGCCTGCACTTCCTCCTGTACTTCCTCCTCAATAGGTCCATTTGTAAATAAGCAGAATTATCTCAAAGACAGATATCTCTAGTGCTCTTTCCTGCAAAGATATTTGATTCTCCAAAGGCTCCTGCAAAGTATCTATTTTCTGGAGTAAGAGATTATGGAAATGTTGTTATTCTTGTTGTTGTTTTGCGTTTAAGGTGGGCGCCAACATTTTGATCCACAATTGAAGTAAGGAATAAGTATGGTGCTTCATTTTTAACAGCTAATTTTTAAGAGGAGGCATATTTTTTTATTAAGAATGGTTCTGGCCACTAATTCATTTCCAGTCCCCAACTCAAGAAGACATAAGCAAAAGTCCTGTTTATGCATTCAGTGAGGTCCCATTTGCATGAGCATCCCATATAAGTGATCTGGACTGGTACCATATAAAATGGGGAGCCTAAGATCTGGCTTGCATGAGCCAATGTCCATTTGTGTGTGTGTGTGTGTGTGTGTGTGTGTGTGTGTGTAGAAGCTTTGTGCACATTTTACTTATTTATTATAGTCATATCCCACTCTTCCACCAAGGAGCTCAAGGTGCCATACATGGTTCCCCATCACTGTTTTATACTTACAAGAACCCTGTGAGGTAGGTCAGGCTGATAGATAGTGGTTGTGGTTCAAGTTTATCCACTGAGCCTCATGGTTGAGTGGATATTTGAACCCGGGTCTTTAATGGCTACACTACACTGGAATACTGGAGATCAGTGCAGATCCAGTGGGTGCAATCTTGACTCTTCTATCTCTTCGTTCTCCTCTCCCCCACATGTGTTCCTAGACAAATATCAATATAGGAGCCTTAGGAGTAAAAAATTCATAGACCCAAGTCTGAGGGCTTGGTGTCACCCCAAAGAGGACTCTAACTCTAGTGAGACACTTGTCGCCCCACCCCAAGGAGTGCCCTTGGGGGGACAGAAGAGAGGGAAGAGTCAAGATGACCGAAGGGCTTGTCCTTCCCATCAATCTCAAACTCCAAAAATTGCTCTTTTGAAGCCTCTCTGGTCCCTCAGCCATGTGGGAGATAAAGGCTGCAGAAACTAACATGGGCTCTTTAAGGATGCAGTCAGTACCTAGTGGGCAGTGATGCTTCTGAGAGATCTGAACTGACCAGCCTATGTAAGCCCTCAGTAGAACTGAATCCATTGCTGGACCAAGAGCTCCTTTTTGTGAGAATTACTCCAGCCAACAGCTCCAGGAGAATGCTGTCCAAGGTACCAGTAATTTTGGCCTTGCTGTGATCTTGTTCATTGGGTATAACTGATGACTTACTGTGACTCTTCCCTTGTCAGTCATAGCATTTTCCCCCCTCAAGCATCCAGTTGAACAGCCAGTTCCCTCTGGGGCTAAATCCTAGCCAGGACAAAAGTGTCCGTTTAGTATGCATATCACTCTAACCTGCAACAGATGCCCTATCAGAGACCTTCTGATATGTACTTTCTCTATAAATTCCCATTTGCTTGTGCTTTGGCAAAACGGAGACCCCTTTTCAATATGTCAAGGTGTAAGCTGCTGAGGTGCAGAATGTTGAGAGACTATTGCCAGAGCCCTTGTTGCTTTTGTATGGATGTTATGTACTTATTGGGTGCCATCGGTGCACATGACCGGGTTTTCTCAGTGGTGGCTCTTTACGGATGGAATTCCCTCTCAAGAAGGTCACTATTAAGAGGGTTTGAAAAACTTAGCTCTTTCCCCTGGCTTTAACGTGAAGAAAGAATGTTGAGCATTTTGCTGCTGATGGTTATTTTGAGATGGTACTTTATTGTAACTGGTTTTATGTAAATGTTGTTGTTTACATTTTGTGTGATTTCATGAACAGTTGTGGTGCTGAATCATATTGCTTTAACACAGTTAGCCACCTTGGGAAGACTATAGTCATGAAAAAACAAGCTAAGATATAGATTAAAGAAATAAAGTAAATAAATAAATAAATACCAGTGGTGCTTTCCAGCAGGCATGGGGGAGGAGCCCATCACCTTCTGCACCCCATTAGTGCAGTATTGGGATGAGCTGCATTTACAGGTGCAACTCTACAGTGAAGTGACTACAGATTAGAGATTCTAGCAACAGATTTAGAAGGGGTGGGGAAACTGCTTTTTGTTGCTAATCTATTGGAAATCATCTAGAGATTGACTTTCCCAATCTACCTTCTATTCCCTCCTGCTTTGCAGAGAATAAAAGGGTAGGTCTCTGCCCTGCTGTGCTTAGATTATAACATTCAACACAGGGCTAACAAATAGAGACAAGGGTAAACTGCAAACGAACAGGCGACTATTTCAATTATATGTACTTTAGTTGAATTGTAGGGCATGGAAATGAGGGTGCTGAGCCAAATATTAAAAAGAAAGGGTGGATTTTGAGGAGGGATTTGAAGGAAGGGAGGAAGATGCCTTGGTTGGGTTGTGCATCATCTGTAGCAGGTAGGTCAACACTGAACTAATGTTTTTCTTGCAATTACCACTAAAGCAAACATAGGAAATGAACATCATAGAAATCTGCAAGCAAATGCCAAATTTAGCGAGGTAGAAATATATTTTTAACTTCCCTACAACTCCCCCCCCTCCCGCTGCCATACTATATGTGTAATAATTGCAGTTTCCCGTTGTTAATTCCGGTGTTCTTTGACGTTCAGACATTACTCATCCAGCACAAATAAACTGTATGGCATATAGTGCATTTGAAGTCATATATTTATTTTATATATAAAACTAAATTAAAGGGAAATTAAACATATAAGCATTGTTGCAAATGAGCATGGTTTCCCAAGTTTTCTGATATTACATTAGGGATGTCCGGATTTTGTGAAATCTGTTTTATGTGTGTTTTGTGGATTGTGCAATGTCATTCATTCCAGCGTCCAGTCACAGACAGATTAAAATCCCCCCTGTTATGCAGAAAAATTGTAAATAATTCTGTAAGAACATTTCCAACAATTTACATTATTTATAAGAACAGAGCCAAGCTGGATCAGACCAAGGGTCCATTTAGCCCAGCACATAGTGGCCAACCAGGGATCCACAGCTGCTTGTATGGAATATTTAGCATATTGTCTGTCATTCCATTTGACTCCCCCCCCCCCCCAATATATTTTCTAGGTTGGCACATTTCTCAGTGAATTAATTTGCATAAATTTTGTCAAACTTAAAATAAGAAAAGAAAAAAAAGCCAGTCCGCAGGGGATTCTGCAGGTTAAATTCTTAGAAATCTGAACTCATTTAAGTCCATCTTGAATTCCTCCAGCATCCCTAATGAGAATACATTTTTGATGATGGATTGTCATGCCTTACCTGGAGGAGGATTCATCAAATGAAGAAGAGGAGGGGGAGCGCCAGTACAGCGAGCCACAGCTGGAGCCAGGCAGAGAGCTGGAGGTTCTGTCTGACAGCACTTCCCTGGAACAATTAGAAGAGCATCCTGACCCCCAAATGCAGGAGCCAGAGCCAGAGATGATTCATCCCTCCAAATGGCATAAGCTCAAATGTGAGCAGCAGAGAAACAAGAAGAGGCCACAGTGTGGTGCCTCCCATAAAAACAACATGCTGACCTAATTAGCCAGCTGTGCTGATTAATGACCAGCTGTAAATCAGCACAGCCGGGACCAGATCTCTGCTGCAGTCAACTTTGAGTAACTTCAGTGTGTTGCCTTTCTTCTCTGGAATTTGCTGCCTCCTGGACTCTCAACAACCCACCTGGACCACCCTCCCGGACACTCCCTGACTGGCTATGATGATTGGCTCAACTGAATTCTGTGGATTGACCTCTGGATTGCTTTTGACTTCACCCCTGCTTTCTCCTTCTGCACTAATAGGATTCCTGTGTATGACTTTGGACTAGACTGGCTACTCTATCTCTTTACACTTGAAACTATTTGGGCCTTGACTAGGGCACTTGCCAGCTTTGAAACAGGACATGGATCATGATAGACACAGGAGACTGGGAAAGACTCCATGCAACTTCTTAAAGACCCTAGCCATGGAGCGGATACGATAAAACACTGTTAATTTATGTGTCCAGTATTTGTTAGTATGCATTGGACTGCATCTCATGCCCCACCTAACAGAATTGTTCTAATCTGGAGGCCAGTGAGGGATTGCTCACCATCTAGCTAGGTAATTGGTTCCATTGCCGAATTACCTTTACCATTAAGATGTTTCTCCTAATGTTCAACTGAAATGTTCCATTCTGTAACTTAAGCCCATTGGAACTTGTCCTGCCCCCTGGTTCAGCGCAGATGACTAGTCTTATCCCTCTTGTATGTGATAACCCTCCAGCGATTTGAAGTGTGCTATCATAACTCACCCCCCACCAGTCTTCTCTTCTCCAAGATAAATATACCCAGTTCCTTCCATCTTTCCTTGTGGGTCTTGTTTTCAATACCTCTTACCATCTTTGGTGCCCTCCTCTGAATCTGTTCCAGTTTGTCTACATCCTTCTTAAAGTGTGGTGCCTACCATTTAGACACATTAGGTAGTATCCTACTGTGCCCATGAGCTCATGGGAGTAACCATTCATGCTGTGGGTTTTTTGCACCTCTCATAATAACCTGAAATGAGTGGAAGCACTCATTTCCAGAATGGGGCAGGTCAGTGGAACTTACAGAAGGGAGCTCTACTAACTGTCTCAATCTGGAACACTCATCCATCTTGGAAACAAACAGCTCCTTTCCCTGTTTGTTTCTCTAGCCATAAGAGCCTATCTAGCATTTATAATTAAAATCCACTTCCCTGAAATCCAAGGTACATGGTTGACTATGCTTATCGTTAACACCAGGAAGGAAGAACTCTTGACCTAGCTCTGAGTTGGAACAGAAAGTTCATGTCTGTTGTACAGAGTTTCTAAAGGTACAATCTTATGGCCAATGGACATGGTCTAGACAGCCATAGGATTGTTCAGTTTCTGGGAACCAGGGTCAGAGCTAGGACTCTGACCTTGGTTTCCAGAAACTGTGCTCCCCGCCCCTTCATTGGCGTTGCAGTTCTCACCACATCAGCTATGTCTGTGCCCTTGGAAATGGAGCATAGAGATGGTAAAATGGGGGCAATCCCATCTGCAGGGCGGGGAGGATACTGCAGAAGCTGCTTTATGCTGCTTCCATTTGGGTTTACAAGCTCCTTCCTTCCCCATCCCTGAAACTGAGCCTGGACATGTGAAATCCTCCACTTAGGCAAAAATGCAGGGCAGCCACAGCATGGAGGAGAAGATCCCCTCCATGCTCCAGCTGCCCCGCATAGGATACTTGGCAGCCTCTGATTTTGATTATCTGGATAGGATTGTGCTCTGAGACACTCTGACAGTAGAGAAATTATTGCTGCTTTCCAATGTCTCCGCTTCTCAGCACACTGTTATGGAGAATCCCCATCTTTCTCAATGCTTGAGCAAAGTACAGAGGCTTTCCTTGATGCTGTACACTCCAAGTGAAAAGATTTGCTAACGAATGGTGAGTGCATCTATGCGCCTCTGCAAAACCTATTTCCCTCCAGTCCTCCATCTTCTGCCATTAGTCCTTCGCAAATGAAGCTTTCATGGACATGTATCTTGTATGTTCTGCATAACTTTACAATAGAGAAAATTAGCAATGTGGGCTTCTGATCAAATTGCTATTGTCTTGCATAGTATACTTGACATTTACCCACCATTTGCTTCTGTTTCTTCTGGTGAGTTCAAGGCTGCATTGCTTGACAGTAATAGAAATGCAGACTTTCAGAAGATGTATTTGGGCCCTAACTGAATGCATCGACAATGAATTCAGAGAAAAAGCTGCTTTCTGGGTCCATGTCTTTGCAGCTCAGCAGGGTAGCGTCTGCACTGAAAATTAAGTGGGAACGAAGACGAATATAGTGTTGAAAGCTAAAGATAAGGAAGACTTGCCATTTGATTTATTTTCAGGCACCAAGGGCCTTTTCTGAGATTACAAGTCTCATCTGTCTCCAACAGCTTCATGTGGATTTGGTCCCCCCCCATCACCTTTTTGGCAGCGGTTGTATACAATGACTCACCAAACAGTAAGAAATAAAGAACCAAGGAACATGACAATTGGCTGGAATGTTCTGGTACTCTTTCCTTTTAATAATGACATTGTCAGCAGCAACACACGAGCCAATTCCCAGATCGTCATTGTTAACATTCCACACGCCGGAACAGCAAAAGGGATTACCTTCATTTTTGTAGACGGGGGAAATTTTAGTCACTGAGATGTGAAGTGACTCACCCAACGGTACTTTGGAAATGAGTAGCAAAGGTGGGAATAACATTTGGAGGGCCTTGCCCGTTTCCAGATTTTTCTTCACGTTTTATCATTGTCAACATGGAAAACTTTTCTTTCCAAGGATAACTGCAACTACTGAAAACCTGTATCTTGCTCGTGAGTTGTTTCTTTCTTTGGCTTGCACATGAAGTGAAGAAACTACCTTGGGATCTAAGGCATCAAATAATAATAATAATAATAATAATAATAATAATAAGCTATGATAATGATTGTATACATTTATCACAAAGCAGAATATGTAAGAAGTTCAAAACAATTACAATGCATTGTTCACAAGTTTATTTTGCTTGTTTGAAAGAACTGCAGCAACAGCTTGGGGCTCTGTAGCATTCAAGTAAGTAGGGTGACCATATGAAAAGGAGGGCAGGGCTCCTGTATCTTTAACAGTTGTATAGAAAAGGGAATTTCAGCAGGTGTCATTTACATGCATGCAGCACCTGGTGAAATTCCCTCTTCATCACAACAGTTAAAGTTGCAGGAGCCCTGCCCTCTTTTGTATCTGGTCAAGAGAGATGGGCACAGCAGTCCTGATGCTTTTCACTTCATACATCCCATTCAATGCAATTTCAGGAAATGAGATAGGGACACATTTTTCTCTTTGCACCAAGTTTTTTTTTAAAAAAGAATACTTCTATAGGACACTTCTTTACCTTATCTTTAGCTGGAGGAAGAGGGCAGCAACTGCTCATCTTTTCAATTCAGACAGAAAAAGGCTTAAGCCAGCCCTTTGTACAGCTCTACATTCTATGTGTTTATGTGTTTAAATATTTTTTCTTTCTCATTTCAGAAAAAAAAACCCTTCTGAGGCAGTTAGTAACAAGAATTAGGGAGAATCAAAACTGATCCAGAATTGGTGTATGCTCTGAATCAGTTTTGCATCTCCTTTTAAAGCTGTGTCCCTCTTTGCAGGACTGGAAAAATCAGGCTGAAAATGAGTTAGTTGTTAATATCCATACTAACAAGCGTGTTGGGAGAGTTTTCATTAAAGGCTTTGCTTCTGTTTCACAGTTGTGATATATATATTTTTACTGGGAACTTGCTATCCCAGGAGGTGACTGTTTTCAGCAATTGAGATTATTACAAGAGTGTCTATAAATGGGGCATCGATTTCTCTGTAAACTCAGTACTTAAAAAAATTAATTGCCAAGTAATTTTGCGTTCATGTCAGTTGTTACCCTTGAGCAGGGAATAGTGTGCTGGGTGTTCTCTACCTGTTTGATACTTGATTATTCATCTGGTTTGAATATACACAGAGTTTTAATGTGATGATGTGATATCTTCAAAGTACTGTTCCTGAGAATTTTCTCCTGAAGACTTCCTGTTCATTTCTATAAGTAGGAATTATTTTGCTGGCTGTTTGTACAATTATGACTGCTGATGTCTGGATGTATGGCTGTTTACACATGGGGAATTTATTGAGATGCCAGGTATGCTAATTTAGAACCTGCAAAACACGTGATTACTCTGGTGGATGATAGACTAGGGATGTGCGTAGGAGGCACAAATACTCATCCACATGCATATATTTCTACTTTTCTTTCCAATTTAGTTTTATTTATCTTTTGCAACGTGTATCTTCCCTTTTGTCTGAGGATATCAGGGCACGACTTGTAGTGTCAACTCACTTTATCCTCAGTGGTTTTCCTCCCTTGAGTTCGGAGGTGTAATGGCTTCGGTTTCAGTTTGGTTTATTTATGTGCCATTTTTCTTCAGCAAACTGTGCCCGAAGTGGCTCACAATACAAAACATTGTTGATTACCTGGTGTCAGTGACTCCACCTTGGCTCCAAACTATTGAATCAGTGATATAACCAGTCTTGGTTCTTCACTATCCATACATACACCGGAAAGGCAGGCTGCTGAGGATCATAGAATCATAGAATCGTAGAGTTGGAAGAGGTCTAAAAGGTCATCAAGTCCAACCCCCTGCTCAATGCAGGAATCCACCTTAAAGCATATCTGAAAGATGGTTGTGCAGCTGCCTCTTGAATGCCTCTACTGTGGGACAGCCCACAACCTCCCTAGGTAATTGGTTCCATTGTCATACTGCTCTAACAGTCAGGAAGTTTTTCCTGATGTCCAGTCCGAATCTGGCTTCCTGTAACTTGAGCCCATTCTTCCGTGTCCTGCACTCTGAGATGATCGAGAAGAGATCCTGGCCATCCTCTGTGCGATAACCTTTCAAGTATTTGAAGAGTGCTATCATGTCTCCCCTCAATCTTCTCTTCTCCAGGCTAAACATGCCCAGTTCTTTCAGTCTCTCCTCAAAGGGCTTTGTTTCCAGACCCCTGATCATCCTCGTTGCCCTCTCAGAGTCATCAAGGTCTGAGTTTGTGACTCTTTGGTTCATTGAGGCCATCAGAGCCAAGGAGAGCTTTATACTCCAGGTCTTTTCAAACTGCTCAGACATGAGAGTAGTTTAGGAGCATAGGAAGCTGCCTTAGATCAGATCAACTATCCATCTAGCCCAGTATTGTGTACTCTGACTGGCAGGTCTGTCTGGAGTCTTGCATCATTGTTGTCCTCGTCATCCTCATCATTTTGCCATATGGCCACAAGAGATTTGCCATTATTTTTCTTCACCAGGAAGTGCATCACAATAAGTTTCTAGAGTTCTCAACCCTGGTGAAACTTTGTTGGGGAGACTTTAAGGCTGGGAGAAATCTAACAGGAAGCAGTCCTTTTAAAAATCCTGCCTAGAATAGGCTGACCATATGAAAAGGAGGACAGGACTCATGTAACAGCTGCAGAGAAAAGGGAATTTCAGCCGGCGTCATTTGTATGCAATTAGTACCTGGTGAAATCCCCTCTTCATCACAACATTTAAAGTTGCAGGCACTATACTAGAGTGACCAGATACAAAAGAGGGCAGGGCCCCTGCAGCTTTAACTGTTACAATGAAGATGGAATTTCACCAGGTATGAATTGCATACAAATGACGCCGGCTGAAATTCCCTTTTCTCTGAAACTGTTAAAGTTACATGAGCCCTGTCCTCCTTTTCATATGGTCAGCCTAGCCTAGAAGCTGTGCCAGTTGCTCTGCCAGTTGTGCTCCTTAAACCTTAGTGGTGTGTGCGAGAGAGGCTCTCTCTATACATGGTTAGAAACACTTATCATTCCTTCATGTTTCCCTGGATTTGTCATTTGAGCCTTTGAAACTTTACATATTCTTTACACTGACAGGAGGTTTGGAGTTTAGGACTGAACTGGAAGTTGCTTGCCAAAATTCCATGAAAGTGGACCGATCTGTTTAATGGACAGGCAATGGCAGCAATGGGCCCCATGAAGATCTGGTTGCTGGTGGATGCCAATTTATTTTAGCTCCAAGGTCTCAGAGTGAAGGCAGGAAACATTACTCTTGCTCTGATTTGACTTCATGACAATGCTACATCATCACATGGAATTATAAAGCCAAATCAGAGTGAAGGCAGTGTTTTCAGCCTTCACTCTGTAGCTTTGGGGGGGGGGGGGAAGGTGCCTGCCAGTAACTGGGAGCAACATTGCTGTACTTGTAAGTTTGCCCCACATCACCCGTTTGTGGCCCTGCTGCCAAATTCACTGATTAGCCCCCTAACATTTCATTGTACAAACAGAATAGTAAAGTTGGAAGGCATTTTGGCTCCACACTACTGCATTTCTGAGGAAGCAGCTGAATGAGGAAAGAAAGAAAGAAAGAAAGAAAGAAAGAAAGGGTTTTTTTAAAGAGATCTTCAGTTTGCTTGTATTGATCACTTGATTACAGAGCCACCAGCAAAGACATAAAAGGAACACTATTGTTGGTGTGGTTTTTATGATGCATATTTATTGTGTAGTTTTACTGATTTATTATTTTATTGTGATTTATATCTTGTGTGTATAAGCTACCTTGGATTTAATTTAATCACAGAAAGAGCATAAAGACAGGATATGAATGACATCTATTTCCCTGAAATCTAGGGAGTATAAGCCAATGAATTGCCTCTTGTTTTAAACAGCTGCAATCAGTCCACTTCCTAAGACCACTCGAATGTTGTCTTCAGTGGGACTAATCACATTTCAAAGCTGTGTCTTTTTTGCAGGTTTAAGTATATGTTTTCTATTTATGCCAGCCTCTGGTGATAAATGCTTCCATTTAATTAAAGTCTGCATAAATATAATGGTCAGTATGTGCCCATAAAAGCTGGCTTTTACCTGCTAGGAATTGATAACAAATGGGTTCCCACTCCCATTCCCAAGAGGGCACTTTTCGATACATCTTGCAGATGTTCTTCTTGCACTGTTTTCCTAGCATACAATAAGCCATTTTAGCGTAAGAACATAAGAAGAGCCATACTGGATCAGACCGAGGCTCTATCTAGTCCAGCATTCTGTTTACACAGTGACCAACCAGCTATTGATGGGAGACCCACAATCAGGACATGAGTGCAGCAGCACCCTCCCACCCCAGCAACTGATGTACATAGGCTGGGGGAAAGTGGTAAGAGACCTGCCCTACCTGTGGGATTAGCCACCTACCTTCCGGCATTCAGTGTCAGTCTTCTCCAGAGCCATGGCCCAGACTGCTATTTAAGACCCAGAAGGACAAAGCAGCGGCCTTGGGCAGTGGCCGGAGCCTGTTTGGGGTCTATTGTAGTAGGAGGGCTAAACTTTGTGATAAAAATTGGGGTGAGACTTGGGCTTCAAGGACCATTTCCAATTGGCATCACGGGCGCCAGCGGATGGAAGCGGACAGCCCCGGGGGGGTAGGGAGCGTGGGGGAGGGGGCTTACCTGCCGAGGCCGTCCACAGTGGACGGCCCCGGGGGGGAGGGAGTTAGGCCCCCCCTCACCCACCCGCCACCATTTTTTCCTCATATACTTGCATTGGGGGGGGAAATGGCGGCCGATCCAAAAATTTTCGTTTTTTGGATCGGGATCGCATTCGATCCGGTCCGGGGGGCCTCCGATTTTGTCTGATCTGATCCGTGACAAAATTGGAGGTCCTGATCCGATCTGGGGGGTCCGTGCACACCCCTACTTTTAATACCCCAAAGCTACTAAATAATAGGAGTGTGCGCTCCACACCAAAAATCAAGGGGGTCCGACGGACCTTTGACGGACCTCCGAAGTCATGGTGCAGTTAGCGGGCAGTTCAAAAACTGATGGAAACCCACAGTGCAGTTAGAAGATCATTCAGACCCAAAGAGATCTGTATCGGAAGCTTGTTTAGGTGATGTGAGGGCTCATTTCATGTTGATGATGGACAACTAACTGAACACGTCCATATTAGAAAGACACTGAAGGTGAGGGGGGTAGTTTTGAGATTGATATCTGTGGCTAACCAATAGCCACAGTCTCCTCCCTGTCCCCCCTCCAATCACATTGCTTAGGGGGAGGGATTGCAAATGATATAAACAGAAAGAGCCTGTAGTGCTCTTTTTACACTGCGGCTGAGGCTAACTGAACGTCACGGAAACGGGAAAGTTTAATCACCTTTCCCTAGCACTTACTTATCTGGGGGCAGGTTGAAGCCCCTTCTGCCCATGCCCCACTGCTCTAGCATGGCCTGCCTATGGGTGGGTGGTGGGTGGGAGCCTTGCCCACAGCACTGCTGCTGCTGCTGCCAGCCTGAGACTGACTGCTGGCTTGAAAGGAGTGCAGCCTCTGAAGATTTTGCATACTGGGATCCTCTGCCACCGAAGAAAAATGATCCCAGCCGCTAGACGTGTGTTTTGCAGGAGAGGGTGTAGGTACAGCATCTTCTCGTACACTTCAGAAGGACCATCAGCAGCAGAGAAAAGGGTGTGCCTAATTTTGGGTGGGGAGGGGGAATGAGAAGAAATGCCTCTTCCTCTGCCAACACTGCCAGAACCGGCTTTCTTTGCTGGGTTTTCTTTTCTCTCTGTGTGTCTGTCTGCTTTTATTTGCTTCTTCTTGTAGTACCACCCCATGCTTTCCTGTGTGTGTGTGTGTGTGTGTGTGTGTGTGTGTGTGTGTTCTTGTTCCACACATGGAGATAGGGGACTTTGATTTTTGTAGGAGGTTTCTGGTTTCTGAAAGTTCTGCAAGCTCTCTTGAGCGAAGATGAAGTGCATCTGAAGAGTGTGTGAGAGTGTATGGGGGAGGGAATGGTTGGAAGGGGATTTTAAAAAAGCACCCTAAAAATCAAGGGATGAAGGGAACAGCTTCAAACTCAGCATGGCTAAAGCCCTACTTAAGCGTACTATCTTTGAAAATGATGGAGATGTAAGCATTGTTGTTAATTAATTCCCATTGACACTAATAGAGCGGTTCTCCGAAAACGGACCCAAGCAACGCCGGGCATATCAGCTAGTACATTATAAAAGCAAAACATGTCTGCTGGGTGGCCAGCCTGTATTAAAGTGATTGCTTGTTAATAGTCAGGAATAATCAGCTCGTTGATTGGAGCTAATGACTAGAGATGTTTTTTTCTGAATATGAAGTCCCTTCATACAGGATTGGATTATTGGTTTGCCTAGCCCAACAGCATTTCCTGTTCTGAACTTAGTAGCCAACTAGGTGTGACTTTAAATGTGCTGTCACATTCAGTGTGCACTTTCTTTTAAATGCAAATTGTCACTTTTGGGGGGTTGGGGCTGGTAATTATTGTGAACACAGCAGGCATGGTGGGGGAGCTTAACCTTTTCCTCCCCTGCTGCATTACTGATGCAAATTGCTCCTCAAAGCTGCCATTTGCATTAGGAGGAAAGTGCCCATTTCAATCCATATTTTGATAACCTGCTGAGAACATTCAGAGAAATGTGAAATCTAATGGGTAGCCAATTTCTGATCTGCACACTGGTTGAAGAGGTGTGGATCAAGATATTTTGTATAGGAATTTGCAGAGTTTAAATTCATCAAGCATCTTTATGCTTTTAACATGGCCTTGCATCTGATAGCAACTCTGGTAAAGGAGATTTGATTTCCCCTTGCTTTGAAGTGGCCTTCTGAGTGGAGCTCTCCAGTCTTGTCTTGCCTTCAATGGCATCATGTGACACTGTTGCAGTACAAGCCCTTGCTTTTACCATGACAGTTACAGGAGGAAAAGAAAGGATTCTATTGGGCTGTATCATTTCTAAGTAATAATGTAGACCATGACTGTAAAAGACAGTGGCCGCTGTCCAGCACAGAGTTAATTCCATGCTTAATCCCATTGATTTCTGTGCCCACAAGCACACCTAATTCTGTTCAGTGTTGTGGACATTATTTAGGGCAGGAGAGCAGAACCCCTGACCCCTGTGAGCCTAATCCAGCCTCCCCAATCTGGCCCATAGAATTTATGGGGATCCACAAGGCAGTGGAACTTGATGCCAGGTATAACTCTCCTGCAAGGCTGGGGAGGCCTTGCAGGTGGTGGGTAGATTTAATTAGAACTAGGTTGTAATGTCAGAATCTGTTCAAGGTTGTCTCTGGCAGAGTTCTCACATGAGTAGCTCACTCACTCCTTGTTTTGGTCTTGAAGCTGTTGGATTTCTCTGGGAAACTGATAGTGTGTTTAGAATGGGGGGCTGTTTGAAGGAGTCACTTGGATTGAAGTGTCATCTTGGTGGGCTGAGCAGTGCCGCCCTGTTTGGACATGGGTATGAGTTACAGGCCAAGCCCCTATCTGTCATATTGTTTTGAACAGGCCTACACCTCCCTTTATAAGTTGGAGCAAAGGCGAGGAGCTTTTGCTAGGAACAACTTTCGAATCATGGCCTGAAACCCCTCTCTATTTGGATCCATCATCATTTGGGATGTTGAAAGCACTTTGCATATGGATTCTGTTCTATTTGGACTTTGGCTTTCTAAGGACCGTGCCATGAAAAGTACTGTGAGGCTTTTCATAGCCTTACACTCACATTTGCTGAGGATTGTGTGTTTGTGGTCAGTACAGCGTATGGCAGGCTGGGATTGACCATTGGATTTTTCTTCTGCCAGATTCAGGTGGCAGGGAGTTTCCCCAGAGCTAAAGTACATGCAGGGGAGTTCTTGTGCCTGAGATTTTTACCCACCCCGTCATCTGGTTTAGGCTTTTGCCATGTTCCCTGAGTTACAACGTGTGGCTGCATTTGGATTAGCTCCCTTGGGATGATTTGTTAAGCCTTTCAAGAATGTCCCATTGTGAATGCCAGAAGGATTGTATCAGAAATCTTTCCTCTTCCTTGGTTGGTTTTGGAACCCATTTTTGGAACCGTTGAGATGACAACTGGGAAACCAGGTTGCTATTGTAGTGAATAGCATTTTGACTGTATGTTATTTTGGAGCCTAAAGCTTTCTTACTATCAATCAGGTTTAAGTATTTTTGAAGTGTGTAACCATTAAGCTTTTTACCATGAGATTTCCCTGAATAAAAGAAGTCTGACTGATTGGTTGTCCCTTGTCAGTTTGCCAGCACGTGAGAATCCATGACACTTGGCCTCCAATCCTTGGCCCCTGGAAGAATGCCTCCTGGAGATACAAACAAACTCTCCTTGGAGTTTGTTTGTATCAATGTACCAGAGTGGATATTGGTATGTGTGTGTGTGTTTTAATTAAATACCAAAAAATGTTGTCTATAGAGAGGTTTGCTTGAACCTACATTATACGCTTTCCAACATCAGGTGAAGACCTTTTTATTTTCCCAGTATTTTAACATTTTAACATTCTAGTCTTTTAACTTGCCATTTTAAATCTGTATTTTAAATCTCTACATTGCTGCTCAGATTTATTTATTTATTCATTTATTTATTATTGCATTTCTATATCACCCAATAGCTGAAGCTCTCTGGGGTCCCCTCTACAAGGATTCGCTTTTGCGCCTGGTTAGGCGATTATGCGCATAATCGCAGAAGCGCATTTACGCCTAATCCCTCTGCACGAGAGGCGGCGAGAGGCGGCGAAGCGCATTAACAGATGTCCAGAATGCGCTTTACAAGTAGTTAATGTGCATAAGCGCTTATTCACACAGTCAAAATGCGCTTTAACGGACGGAGCAAAATAAAACTCGCGATTTAACGCGCATTCGATAATGCGCATAATCGGGGAGATAACGCGCCTCTACGCCCGATTTGCGCTCCGTTCTTGTAGAGGTAATTTTTTTAATGCGCCTTGAAAGAACTTTAAATGCCTCTTGTAGAGGCACCCTGGGTGGTTCACAAAAGTTAAAACCATCAAATACAAATTAAAGCATAAAACAGACAACAGTATACAAACACAACATAAAAGTACAATATAAAAGCAAAACCAGGATAAAACCAAACAGCAATGCAGAGATTTTTACAGATTTAAAATACACATTTAAAACAGCAAAGTTAAAAGACTAAGATGATAAACTGATAAAATACTGGGAAAATAAAAAGGACTTCACCTGGCATGGAAAGAGTATAATGTAGATGCCAGGTGACCTTCTCTAGGAGCTCATTCTAATGCCGGGATGCCACAACAGAGAAGGCCCTCCTCCTGGTAGCCATCTGCCTCACTTCCTTTGGCAGGGGCTCACAAAGAAGGACCCCTAAGGATGATCTTAGGGTCTGAACAGGTACATATGGGAGGAGGCGTTCCTTCAAATAACTCGTCCCCAAGCCGTTTAGGGCTCTGAGTGTTCATACCAGCACTTTGAATCAGGCCTGGACCTGGACTGGCAGCCAGTGAAGCTGGAAAAGGACTGGCATAATGTGGTCTCGGTGGCCAATCCCTGATGATAATAATAATAATAATAATAATAATAATAATAACAACAACAATTTATTTCTTACCCGCCTCTCCGTCTGGATCGAGGCGGGGAACAACAACATGATAAAATACATAAAACTGATTAAAACATGACACATATTATTAAAACTGCATAAAAAATCCTAAAACATCCTAAAAACATCCTTAAAACATTCTAAAATTCCACTGGATATGCCTGCCGGAAGAGAACAGTCTTTATAGCTTTCTTAAATTCTAAAAGACTGTTAAGTTGACGAGTCTCCTCCGGCAGGCATATCCAGTGGAATTTTGCTGCCCTATTTTGTACCAGCTGAAGTTTCTGGACCATTTTCAAAGGCAGTCCTACATATAACACATTGTAGTAGTCCAGGTGAGAGGTTATCAGAGCATGGATAACTGTAGCTAGGCTACAGATTTATATTACAGATTTTTATTCCCCCAACCCCGAGCTAAAATCAGCTTTGTTAAATGGGAGGAAAATCTCCTTTCTTTCCTAACACATTCAATTCTTGATCCAATTTTTTGTTGATTGGAAATGTTTCCTCTTGGTACATGTCATTATTATACAGACGTGTGGAAGATCACTTTATATTTGTTTGAGTTCCTCATCAGAGCAAGTTGAGAGGTATCACATTTTCTCCAAAGCAATGTTCAGAACTACAGTGTAATAGGGAAGAGATACACACAGCTTGGTTCTAAAGGCAGCAGATGTCCCTTTTATCCCAGTCTCAACCAGCAATTGCTCCAGAGATCTTTGCTTTGGCCAGACACCCTGTTAATGCTGATCTGTAGTGCCAGTGTTTTGAGCAATAGGTGATAGATCACACCTTCACTCTGGTCATTACATCCCATTTATTTCGAGTTTTCCCTGGTACGCACACCTCAAATATTCATCAGAACAAATCTGCTCTTCTTCCATCTTCTGTAAGAGCATAAGTAAGTAATGGCCATGCCTGGCATTATGCACTTGGGTGAAAATGGCAGAGCTGTCACTGAGTCATCTCATTCTGCTGAAAGAACAGATCCCGTTGACTTTGGTTGCAATGCATTTCCATTGGCTAGGCAAAGAAGTGATTTCATTTTATACCTATGGAACATGAGGAAACACCAAGCTATATTAATTTCCACTAGGGATGTGCACTGATCGGGTCCGATCCACGATCCGAATCCAATCCAGGGGAAATCGGATACAATTATCCGATTTCCGATCTCACCGCTGGATCGGCCGATCCAATCCGATCTGATCCAGAAAGGTTCTGATCCAGATCAGATGGATCGGCGGATCGGCGGGTGCCTGCTGGTGCCCACCGCCGCTTCCATTGGCAGGCGCCAGTGGGCGCCTGCCGATGGAAGCGGACAGTGGGGGGGGGCTTCCCTAGCGGGGCTGTCCACTTCCATCGGTGGTCGCCAGCAGGCGCCCGCCGTTGGAAGCGGACAACGGGGGCAGGGGCGGTGGACGGGAGCAGACGGCCATGAAAGGTAAGCAGGGGGCAGGGGGGAGGGGGCGTGGGGGGCGCGCGGCGCGCTTACCTGCCGTGGCTGTCTGCTCCTGTTCACCGCTGGCCACTACTGCAAGCAGGCTTCATGGCCTGCTCCTAGGTAGCGCGCCAGGTGATGACATCACCTGGCGCGCTACTCAGGAGCAGGTCGCGAAGCCTGCTCGCAGTAGCGGCCAGCAGTGGACGGGAGCAGGCAGCCACGAAAGGTAAGCAGGGGGCAGAGGGGCGGGGGGTGCGGGGGGCGTGCGGCGCGCTTACTTTCGGTGGCTGTCCCCTCCTGTCTGCCACTGGCCACTACTGCGAGCAGGCTTACCTGCTGGGGCCGTCCTCAGCAGATGGCCCCAGGGGGAGAGGAGGGTGTTAGGCCCCCTCTCACCCACCCGCCGCCATTTTTTCCTCATAGACTTGCATTGGGGGAAAGCTTTCTTTCCCCCAATGCAAGTCTATGGGGGGGGGGGGGATGGCGGCTGATCCAAAAATCGGATGTCTGATTTTTGGATTGGGATCGGACTTGATCCGGTCCGGGGGGGCTCCAATTTTGTCCAATCCGATCCGGGGGGTCCGTGCACACCCCTAATTTCCACACTCCAACCTCTAGGCCAGTAGGTAAAATCCTCCTTGGTTCAGACAACACGCTAATCCTTGATTCAGCAAACAACCCACGGTTCATTCAACCATTGAGTGTGGGTTAGCGCATTGTGTGAATAGCCACATAGTGTTGTTCTGGTTGGAGTGGAATAAATGTCAATCTGTTTCTTTTGTGGGGACATTCTGAGAATTCAACCAGTCTTCACTAGCAATGACACAAGCATTAAATTTCATGATGTGTCTGATCTTATTACGTTATACATCATAGAATGTATTAGGTTGTGCATTACAGAAGAAAACTTTATCTGCCTGGGCACAGTCGAGAGAGCTACTTTAGCACTGTCCAAGTGTTTGTTGGGCACTTCAAGAAGGATGCAGACAAACTGGAGCGTGTTCAGAGGAGGGCAACGAGGATGATCAGGGGTCTGGAAACAAAGCCCTATGAGGAGAGACTGAAAGCACTGGGCATGTTTAGCCTGGAGAAGAGAAGATTGAGGGGAGAACATGATAGCACTCTTCAAACACTTGAAACATTGTCACACAGAGGAGGGCCAGGATCTCTTCTTGATCATCCCAGAGTGCAGGACATGGGCTCAAGTTACAGGAAGCCAGATTCAGACTGGATATCAGGAAAAACTTCCTGACTGTTAGAGCAATACGACAATGGAACCAATTACCTAGGGAGGTTGTGGGCTGTCCCACAGTAGAGGCATTCAAGAGGCAGCTGCACAACCATCTGTCAGGTATGCTTTAAGGTGGATTCCTGCATTGAGCAGGGGGTTGGACTCGATGGCCTTACAGGCCTCTTCCAACTCTACTATTCCATGATTCTATACTCCCAGTGGACTTTTGACTCCCTTCCCCCATGTTAACAGCAAACTCCCACATTATAACAGAAACTGCTTCCGAAACTGCTCTAAATTTCAAAAATGATCTGACATGCTCTGTTGGAAGGCCTGCTGTTCAGGAAACAGAAACCCAATTCCCTACTGGGTGTGTATGGAGATAATTGTGTGGTTCTTCAGGACTCTAATCATTGCCAAAAATAACATCATTATAATTGCTCAAGAGAACTTTGATCACTCAGTAGAATTTCAATGGAATAAGCATTTCTTTGTGTTCTTTTTCTGTTCCTTAGAATAATAGATTTGGAAAAGACCAAAGGTCCTCTGCTCCAGTCTCCTGGGAAGACACTCCCATCCATTCATTTTTATGTATTTAGAATGTTTGTTATCTGCCTATCTGCCTTCCCACAGCCCAAGGTGGGTTCCCTAGTGAAAAGTAGTGTTTATTTTTTTTCAGAACAGATTTTTATCAGAGAAAATTTGGGGGAATGTTCCCCTTTTCTCCAAAAAGAGGGCCGTTTTGCCAAACATGACTTGATTTTTACTTTATGTTTGTATTTGTATTTTACGAAGAGGGAGATTTGCCTCTGCTAATAGTGAGCCCTGCCCCCAAGAAAACTTTGGGGATAGCTCCTTTCACTGGATAAATTAGGACTTTGCCCCCCCCCCACCACTTCAGAGTTTGTGTGAAGGCTGCAAATTCTGAAATGGGTCTGAGGCAGAGATCTGTAGCCCCCAACTATGATTTGTGGGGCTCCCATGACCCCTGAAGCTGCCACCAAATTTACTGCTGATTATTTTTTGCAGCTAGAGCTTTTCCAACCCTCTGAGTGCTGCAGCCACTATGAGGTCTTTGTGACCCTCTGAGTGTTCATGCTGTTCCAGAAAGCCAGTCTTACAGGGCCAGCCCCCTGGATCCCAGAGCATCTTCAAGGAGACGCTCTGGTGGCAACTTTGAGAGGGCTTTATGATCCTCTATGTGTCAAGGCTGTTACTGCTGCTGCTGTTTGTTTGTTTGTTTGTTTAAGTTAGCGCAAAACATTAAAAGTGATGCTGGAGGTAGAGGGGAAATTAAACAGAAGTGGGACATGGAGTTTAAACACAATGAATGTATTACATAGAAATAAAAACAAAATAAAATAAAATAATTAAGATTGAATTAAATTACTTTCCCATAATTACTTTGAAGTTCAATAAATTTTAATGAAATAACATTGGAAGCTGGAAAGCATATCGGAGAAGGAGGAAATGTTTGAAAGCAATGGCAAATTGCTGCAGTGAAGGAGAGAACATATAATGAATGTTGTCTGTGGATGTGTGCATATGTGCAGCCTCCGCACCCCACAAACACTGGATTTTGCTTTTGGGGGCCTAAAGGTTGTGCAACCTCTGTCTAAGAGGCACAAGGCATAGAGGCACCTCAGACATTGCCCCGCGGCTCCTGCCATAGATTTGAACCTTACCACCTTCCTCTGCCTCTCAGTTGACTCCCCACAAGTGGTGAATACAAATGGACAGGCACAAGCCCCTTCAGGAGAGGGTCAGCAAGTCTGAGAACAAGTTGGCCTCACTGTGCTAGTTATGAAGTCACCAAAGTGCAATGGAGCCTAGAGGTCTCCTTGCAAATGGTGCCCTTCCCCACCATGACAGGACATAATCTTTCTACTTATTACCAGAGGCAGATATGCATCAAAGAGGGTCTCTGAGAAGAGTGCTGCAGAGAGAGCCCTTGAACATTCCTACATGCTGTGATACATTTTGGGTACCTGAGCATCTTCAGAGGACTATCAGTCCCACGTTGTGTAGATGCACTAGATGCGCAGCCCAAGTGTTCTGAGGCTTTTTTGCAGTCTGAGCACCTCCCAGTCTGGGTGGGATTTTCTACTCCACATTCCCCACCTTCCACCTCTGATAAATAAAGCAAAGACCGTGTATTGGTGGGGATTATCCAGTCAAATCTTGCTAGGAGGTCTTTAGAGCCAGCATCAAGGCTGGCCCTCCCCCGAAGCAGCATGAGGCCCCTGCATTGGGCAGTGGAGTGGGAGGAGTAGCAAATTGTTCTGCCCCCACCACCACCAGGAAGTCCCATTGCCCCCCCACCTCCAGAGGGAGCTCTGGAGAGCTCCAGTAGCTGCTCTCCTACTGAGGCACTTTCTGCAGCAAGAGAATAGCCACCCACCCTCTGTTTCCCTCATCACATGGACCCTTTTCCCACTGTTGTATGAGCTGTATGGAGAGCTGCTTGGCTGGAAGAAGTAGCTTTCTGGGCTCTCATGCTTCTTCTAGCCATGCAGCTCTCCATACATAGACACACAGTGGCAGCAAAGGTAAAGGGAAGGGGGTGCATGATAGGGGAAGGGGAAGGGGGCGGGATGTGGTGGGAAGGGGAGCAAATGCAGCGGCAACAAGTGGCACATATTCCCTCCCACCTCAGGTGGCAAGAGGGCCTACACCAGCATAGCTGTCCCAGCCAGAACTGTCAATGACGACAACGATGATAATGCAATAAATACAATTTAATTTAAGACTTGCAGTGGGCAAAGCCCTCTCTTTTTAAAAGCAACCAATTCTGAATCTGCTCCTCGCTACACATCAGTGCCTCATACTTCTTGAAGGGTGCTAATGCTTGCCAACATGCATACAGCGCTGACAGACCCTGACCTTCTGTCCATGGAAGCAAATTACTCATCATATAATACAGGATTGTTGGGGTGGAAAAAAACACACATCGAAGTGCGATAACAGACGACAACACTAAGTGCCTGGACGGATCGAAAAAAGGAAAGATAACAAATGTCACAAACCGCATTGCCATTATTGATTATTGAACCGTCTGGATGGTTAAGCTGAGGCTTCGCTTTAGATAGACACGCTAACCTAATTTGGCCATGTTGAATTTGAATGCTTTCAAGAGCAGAGGCTGGGCGGTGCTTAACAGCAATGGCTGCTGCTTAATAGGGCTAATATATTCAACGTAATGAGGACACCTACGCATGACTCAGTGGTGCCTGGGTCTTTTGTGTGTTGTTCTTGATGCGGTTGAGGGTGTTTGCAAGGCTTTGCAACATTTGGTAGGGGAGGGTGAGCAACCCTGAAGAGTGACAGTTGTTTCCTACTGTGATGTTCTGTCTGGTTTTGCTCTGATCATGGCAGCTAGAGAATGTGCCACTGTTGGCAGCTTTCAGCAACAGCAGGAGGAGAGAGGGCATTGGAAAGATACAAGTGTCCCAGAACAGAGAACACTGGTTTCCCCCTTCCTGTGAATTACTTTTCTACCATAGAGGGGCTCTGCAGTTCCCCAAGTGGGAATCCTGTAAAGAAGGACAAAAATGATCTCCATTGAGGCATTCCATTTAAAAGGATTCTACTGTATTTTCTTTCTAATGAAAACAACCAGTCCTTTCCATGCTTGATATAGAAGGTATGTCAGCCATCATTTAATTAAGAGGAAGGCCCCATGAGCACATTTTTCATTACTGTGAAACATTGCTTGCTTTCATTCTCTGAATATAGGGAAAGGCAGAAGAATGAGTCTCAGGATAAGTGTCTTGGTTGAACAGGATTTGCAAGAGGGCTTTAGCTGTTTTCTAGGGAATAATTCTGAGTTTGAAGAATGAATAAGAATCTCCAATGTGAATTCAGGATTGCAGTCCAATCTACAGAAAGCAAAGTGTTGTTCTTGCAATCTATTGAAA
This sequence comes from Anniella stebbinsi, assembly GCA_029215795.1. NCBI lineage: Eukaryota > Metazoa > Chordata > Lepidosauria > Squamata > Anniellidae > Anniella > Anniella stebbinsi. The sequence goes on along the minus strand of JARDYH010000002.1, from coordinate 31,734,441 downwards.
TAAGTGAAACTGAAGAAATGGCTTAGTACTCAGTATATTTTAAGTGCAGAAATAAAATGATGTTATAGATGGACTCAAGTTGGTATTTCCATCCCGTTATTTGTAATATGGACATTGGCCTGCAACTCACCAACTTCAACTTTTCCTAGTGTTCTGTATGTGGCTTTCATTCCAGAAATATGGAATTTGGACAATGCAGTCCTGTTTGTACTGTCTTCTATCTCCATGTATCTTTTCTTCAACATATCGTACTAACATTTATACCTTGAGTTCTTCAGATAGCATTTTATGTTTCAGGTGGGGTAACCATTTGAAAATGAGGACAGCGCTCCTGTATCTTTAACAGTTGTAGAGAAAAGGGAATTTCAGCAGGTGTCATTTGTATGCATGCAGCACCTGGTGGAATTCCCTCTTCATCACAACAGCTAAAGCTGCAGGAGCCCTGCCCTCTTGACAAGATACAAAAGAGGGCAGGGCTCCTGCAGCTTTAACTGTTGTGGCAAAGAGGGAATTTCACCAGGTGTTCCATGCATACAAATGACACCTGCTGAAATCCTTTCCTTGTGCAACTCTTAAAGATATAGGAGCCCTGCCCTCCTTTTCATATGGTCACTAGGGATGTGCATGGCCAGAAATTTCAGAATCAGATCGGAATTTCCGATGTTAAAAATATCGTACCCTATCATATTGCGGGGTGCCCGGATTTGATCGGCTCCAATATCCGATAAATATCGGAAGTTCTGATCCGATTACGGACCGCCATTTCAGGTGTTTTCCCCATTGGCTTGCACTGGGGGAAAGAAAGCTTTCCCCAATGCAAGTCTATAGGGAAAAACACTGGGCCGGCACTCCCTCCCTCCCCCCACTTGCGCTCCTTACCTGCCGCCGCTGCCGATCTGAAGTACTGCGAAACAGGCTTTCCGGCCTGTTCCTCAGTACAGAGACATGCAGAGTGATGATGTCATCACCCGTCATGTCTCTGTACTGAGGAACAGGCTGGAAAGCCTGTTTAGCAGTACTATGGACCAGCGGCGGCAGCGGGGAAAGCTGCAAGGAAGGGGGGAGCCCTGGGGAGCCCTCTCTCCCTTCCCCCCACTCGCTCTCATTACCTGTGGCCTTCCCCGCCGCCGCCGCTGATCTGTAGTACTGCTAAACAGGCTTTCCGGCCTGTTCCTCAGTACAGAGATGCGCGAAGTGATGATGTCACTCAGCGCATCTCTGTACTGAAGAACAGGCCAGAAAGCCTGTTTAGCAGTAGTATGGACCGGCAACAGCAGCGGCGGCAGGTAAGGAGCACGAGTGGGGGGAGGGAGGGAGTGCCAGCCCAGTGTTTTTTCCATAGACTTGCATTGGGGGGGAAAATGCGAGCCTATGGGGAAAACACCTGAAATGGTGTTCTGAAAATCTGATATGTCCAATCAGACATATGGATATCGGATCTGATCAGATAGGGCCTCCTTAGCGAATAATCATTATTGGTCATCGGATGTCCGATAACGTCCTTATTGGTTTATTATCAGACATCGGACCTGATACGATACACATCCCTAATGGTCACCATAGTCACATCTCACTTTACTGTTATGCTGAAAAGGCAGTCTGCCTCTGCCATGGGATAGAGACAAGTCCTGGAGGGGAGGGGTAATTTGGGCAATTGCCTTGGGCTTTGCACATGGAAGGGACCACATCAGAATTGACAAATAGCGCACTCCAACAAATGAAATCACATTGATTTGGTGTCATAAGAAGGTCAAATGTACATTCATTTGTGGGCCTCTTTGATTGCAATCCTATAATACTTATCTGAGAATAAGGTCGACTGAAAGCAAGACTTGTCTCTGAGTAGACATGTATTTGGGCACACTGTTACATTGTAATCCTTCAAATGTATGCTCAGAAGTAAGCCCCATGGTGTCCAATGGTACCTACTCCCAGGTAAATGTAGATAGAATTGCACCCTTAGGGTGTTTAAGACAGGGTTGCAGAACTTCAGGTCTGAGGCCAGACAGTTGAAATGCCTCTCCTTAGGTGTCCGTACTGGAAGTAAGAACTTTAAATAAAACATATTGCTGTTTTTGTCTCAATCCTTTCCCCCTTTGACTGGGCGCTTTTTGCCTTTTGCCTTTGAACCCATCCATCACTGTAATGTGGCCCCAAGAGCTTCTCCAGAATGGAATTTGGCCCTCGGGCTCTTGGTGTAAGAGGACCAGTGTGGAGATCCTTCCCCAACATGGCTGTTTCTATCATGAGTCATCCACCTGAGGACTGATAAAATTGAGAAATAGGATGTTGACCGGCAGGGGTCCTCAATTATTCATGGTGATGGAGAAGTAGTAAGTCATGTGTCCTGCATTCGGTGGTAGTGGTGGTGAAGCAGTTGCAGAAGGTGGGACATTTTATAGTGCTGTGTTTAATTTGTTCCTTTTAATTGCTACTTTATTAATGGGCATCTTACTGTTATATAACCTGTCTAAAGCCTTTGGGCTTGGGTAGAGTGAAACATCTAAATGAATACATCTGCGTATTCATCCTACAGACTAACCGGCCAAGATGAAAATAAAATTTCCTCCATGTTTTATTGCCTCTTTTCTTTATCTTCTGCCAAGATTCTTTTCTCCCTTGAATATGTAAGTGAAATAGGACCATTACAGGGGGCTTAATTCAATTTGTTGATTATAGTGGATGAGTGATAATACATTTGATCGAATAATACACTTCCTTAACTGTAGTGGTTCAGTCATAAAATCATATAAATTAGACAGAGGGAGGGGGGAACCCTTATACTTTATCCAGTCAATTATTTTTTTTATGGTGCTGGAAATTGAGACAAAGCACTTGAAATCTTTTGGAGCTCTGCATCTCTCAATCAATACCGTTTTCCATCATTTCATTCAGTAGACGGTTCCAGTTTGTTAAGGAAACTACAGCCTGGTTCTTGAGAACTATCTACATTTTTTTTTCATATGATTTCTTCCATGCAGAATTTTAGTGTAATTCCTTTTCCTTCTGGGTTTTTAGCATCTTCACTGATGAATATTTCATGTGTGGTCATTATCGAACCTCTGAAAGTTCTTAAACCATTCGTTACATTTAGCTGATTTTCAAAATAATTATAGGGGCTGCATGGAAGTAACTAAGTGTTTATGATGGAGTGCAATGACTGAGCATGCCAAATTATTATTATTATTATTATTATTATTATTATTATGTCTCTTTTCTCGCTCATGGCCCCTCCCCTTTGGGTGGGAAGGGCAGTGCAATTCACCACTCTTCCCATCCTGCACTGCCTGATGTACCTGCATCAAGCTGTTTCATTGTAGGGCCTGCCCTAGTGATGTGTATTGCATTTCTATTGAAATGAAAGACATTATTTCTAAATGCGCATCTATATCAGTTAGCATATGCAGATGCTACATAAATCTGTATCTTCTTTTGCCTTTGTCTGTTTGGTGATGTGTAAGTAGCCACCCTAATCCTTGCATCTGGGGGAAATTTTGTATGAGTGTTGGAGACCCCACACTCAGGTAGTAATTGCTGAATAATTTTTTTTGAATGCTCTAGGTTCCCACAGTAAACATATGCAATTCTTTCTCTTTCCATTCCTGATTAATGTATGCCTTGGCAGAATGTGTGTGTGTGTCTGTGGCCATTGCTAGAACAATTTACATATTTGTACCTGTCAGCATCCTTGCATGCCTTAATGCATAACCTCTTTTTCTGTAAATAAATCTTACTTTTCTTTAAATGTTATATTTGCATTATTCTTTAATCAGATCTTGCAGCTCCCAACCCCTCCACTTGCTTGGAAACACATTTTTCTTGATTACAATACAGAAGAGAGGTAAACAGCGTAGTTGGAAACCCATCTAAGTTTAATAAGAATAGAGATGCTAAACTGCCCAGACAGCTTTGGCTATGGGGAAGTATAGAAGTGTAATAATAATAATAATAATAATAATAATAATAATAATAATAATTTGTACTTCTGGTCATTGTGAAGCCCCAGCAGTGCTGGATCCAGATTTTTGAGAGCCCTTCAGCAAGCTCAGAGAGTTTACTTTCTCACCACCATTGACCCTGCTGCTACTGTTCTTCATCCTCTTTCTCATCATTGCTACCACTTGCTTCCTTGACAGATGGAGAGCCAGGGAACAAGTAGGCAGTGGCATCTGCTGCTACTCCGTCTTGCCACCACCATTGTCTGGGCCAGAGTGAGAGGCAGGTAAACAAGCAGGTTTCATTGCTGAAGAGGAGGAGCAATTCTAGGGGGCTCTTGCTAGTGGGTTTGGGGCCTTTGGCAGGCGTCTGACCATATCAACCTTTGATGCTGGCCCTGAGTCCCAGGACCCTTTATTTACCTGCATATAAGCAAAGGGGCTGATTGGTAGCCGTTAACCCTGAGTTTGATGCCTTTGTGAAATCTGATGGTCTCACTCCCATTTGCAAGTGTCACTTCAGAATAGCCTTGTCTGTGACATGTCACCCAGAGGAGTCTGTGGGCTATGGCAACCCTAAAAAAGCTTTCATTTTATAAATCTCAATTCAAGTTCCTGAGTATGTGTTAGATTCTAAACCTGTAGCTTAGAATCCCATAGGCACCATTAAGTGAATCTAACCCTAACTGAATCTCATTTAAGTGCTGTTGCTAAATGCTATGTAGGAGATAAAGGAATCTTTTTGAGGGGTTTTCCCTTTCTGAAAACTGCTTTGGAAATCGTTTCATAATTGAAAAGACAAAAATTGCTTCAATATTTATAATGTCAGATATATGGATCCAATCCATATTGAAGACAGGCCAGAGTTCCAAGCTGATGGAAGAGAACGGATTTACTTAAAAGTTCATAATGTTTTTGAGGGGTATAAAACCTGGTCAGCTTTTTCTTAAAGAACAGACAGTTCCTTTGTGAGTTTCACAGCTGATAGGGCAGAAACAGGAGAAAAATATGGTTTAACAGATGCACATTGAGTGGCTAAGGTGCCTTAATCTCTAGCTTTAAATTTTAATTTGTTTCTAGTACTTCGGCTATTTTTTATGTTGTGGATCCATGCATTCTACTGCCTCTGGAAAAAAATTGGAAATATTAGGGAGAGGCTAAAGTATTGGCTGGTTCATTCCCATGACCTGCCTTAGGAGAGCACGTTACACTTGCATTTAGCAAGCTGGAATTAGCTTCCATTCAATTTCCAAGCCCAGTTCTAAGTGCTAGTTTTGACTAAAACCCTGGATTGTTTAGGGTCAGAATACCTGCAGGAAAATCTCATTCCAGATGTGTCCTCCCAGGTCTTGAGATGTTCAGAGGAGGCACTGCTCCAGGCACCATTTCAGATCGAGGTGAAGTGTATGGTGATGAGGAATGAAGCCTTCCCTGTGGAATTCTTTACCTGTCAGGCCTCAGCCTAGCTCCAAAATGGGCTGCAGTTTGGGTCCAGCTTGGGTTCTGGTCAAAGAGAACACAAAGGGCTGCAGACATGGTCACAGATGGACTAGAGTTCCTGCACCAGATCTAGTAGATAAAGAACAAAGTGCCAAAGGTCCCGGATGAGCTGGGGTAAGGCACTGGATCAGGCAGAAGAGAATCAAGTGCAAAAGATTGAGTGACAAGGCAGCACTGGAGCACTGGAGGGAGCTAAAACTCATGTCAGGTCAAAGGCAAGATTGGGAACAGTCCGAGGCAGCGGTCAGGAAAAAGAAGGAGGAAGGTAGGCAGAGGCAATCCAATGTTAGTCCTAGGTAGAGTAAACCCATTGAAATGAATGAGACTTAAGTTAATCAAAATTTACTTGTCCCATTCATTTCAATTGGTGTACTCTACAAAGGAATAACATTGGATACTGCCCAATATAATTAAATTTATTGTGGATGTTCAAGAATAGACCTAACCACTGTTTTGTTTTGAAAGGGCTTGGGGTTGTTGTAAATTTTTGCTGCTGACTGTTCTGGTTCTTTGACTTTGGTTTTGGTTTCAGTGTCTTTTAGTCTTTTTGTGATTTTTATATTTGATATTTTAGATTGTTGGTAACTGCTATGAGAGCTGCAGTTTGGTTGGTTGGTGCAATATAAATTTTGAAATAAAATCAAGAAATGGATAAGAGAGTCCATCCTTGGTTCATTAGCATTTTTGCCTGCTGTGTCATCTAGGAAGATTACCCCTGACTCAAATGTACTTTGCATGGTTTCAAACTCTCAAACTCACCATTTATAGACTCCCACATTTACTTCAAATAGTAACCTACACTGTTGGTAAATAGACCACGTTCTTTATAGTCCTAGTAGATTTCCCTTCCATGTATACCTAGACAACCCATTACCATCTGCACCTGAATGAAATCAGCAGACAGCTTATCAATTTAAGCTATGATGACTGTGCAGAGACAATTAAGGTAGCTAGTTAAATGATGTAGACTTCATTTGGTACAGTTCTTGATTCTACTTTCACTGGTCTGTGGAGACCATTTTTAAAAGTTCTTCTATTTTCTGGTTTAATTACCATGTATTTATTATTTCTGTAAATTGCTCTTCGAATTTAAGATTGTGTGGGCCTATTAAAAAGCATTACCGGGAAAACATTGCAGGGTCCTTTCAGAGTGCCACATGTATAAATACAAGGAAGTGATGGGGTTGTCTAGGAACGGCATCAGACCATTAGTGCATAATACTGTAATATGTTTTAATGAGTACTTGAGTAAATGCATAAGCATTAGCATAGAAGTTCTATTACAAGTAAAAGCAATAATTATGAAGTTTCCATTTAAAATCCAGAATGCATTTAGGGATGTCTAAAAGTTTTTGCTGTAATGCAATTCTGAGGGAGAGGGGAAAAATGGCACAACAGAAAGGGAAGAATCTCATTGATGTTAAAATCTGTATCCCCACTGACTTCAAATCACATCAACATTTTTCTGTGCCCTTTCATCAAGAGTCAGATGCACTCAGTACAGCATACTTGTAATATATGTGCACATTTCCTGTGCACTAAGTTGCATGATGAATGTGACTTTATAAAGCACTTACCATTTTAATTGATTACCTTGTCAGTTCTGGAACATTCTTTGGAGGAAAATAGGTTTGCATAACAATGGGGATCTCCTTTTTCTAGACTGAAAATAGACTGCATGCACACACAACTGTAATTCAATGATGTGATGTGGGTTTTCACCAATCCTTTGGGAAAAGTCCAAGATCTAAGTCCAAGCCCTTCTTTTAAATACGTTTGTGTTTCATGAGAAATTACCCCCTGTGAATCACAGGACAGTAACTAGTGGTGTCATTCTGCAAACTCAAATACTGTCAGTGGAGCTCGGCCAAATCTTTTAGCTGTGCAAATGCATGTACATTGTAGGGGTGTGCAACGGATTGGGTCCGATCCACGATCCGGACCTGATTCAGGGGAAATCGGATAAAATTATCCGATCTGATCCCCAGCACATGAATCGGCCGATCCAATACAATCCGATCTGAAAAGGACCTGATCCGAATCGTATTGGATCGGAGGATCAGACCCCCTCCCCCCCTCCCCCTCCTCACCTGCCGGGGCCATCCACAGACAGCCCCGGCAGGTAAGGAGAAGCGTGGGGGGGGGGCTTACCTGCTGCATCTGTCCGCTGCCATCTGCGGGCGCCAGCGGGTGCCCGCGGACGGCAGTGGCTGGGCCTGGCAGGTAAGGAGGAGTGCGAGGGTGAGAAGGGAAGGGAAAGGGCACTTATCTGCCGGGGCATCCTCTTCCTTCACCTGCTCGAATTTACTGGACGGCCCCGGCAAGTAAGGAGCGCGAGATGAGAAGGCCGACCTGGCATGTTTCACAGAGACCTGGCTGGGAGATGACAGTGGCCCGACATGGGTCCAGGCCCTCCCACTGGGTACTGTGTCAGTGAGCAGGTGAGGGAAAGTGGGCGGGGGGGGCGGAGTAGCTGTGGTCTACAAAGATAATCTTAACCTGACCAGACTTCCTGTCCGTGAATTGAATCACATCGAGTGTGTGTACCTGAGTCTGAAGACCAGGGATAGACTAGGGATTCTGTTAGTGTACCGGCCAGCCCGCTGTCTATCAGACTCCCTGGCCGAGCTCACGGAACTGATCTCGGAGCTGGTGTTGGATTTGCCCAGGCTTTTGGTCCTGGGCGACTTCAACATCCCATTCGGGACCAGTTTGTCAGGTGCAGCTCAGGAGTTCATGGCATCCATGACAATCATGGGCCTAACCCAATTGGTCTCTGGACCTACACATTCACTCTCGATGTTGTTTTCAGTTCCGAACAGACAGATCTGTGGGTGGAGGTGATAAATACCTCTGTGCTGTCATGGACAGACCATTTTCTGGTCAGGGTTAGTATCATGGCTACCACCCGCCCCTGCAGGGGTGGCAGACCAATTAAGATGGTCCGCCCTCAAAGGTTGATGGATCCTCTTGGATTCTGGAAAGCCTTAGACGGTGCTATGGCTGGTATCGTCGACAATCCTGTAGAAACCCTGGTTAACAGATGGAATCAAGATCTAACTAGGGTTATTGACCCGATTGCCCCCAAACGTCCTCTCCGACCCACTTCTAATCGGGCACCTTAGTATACTGAAGATCTCAGGGAGTTGAAGCAGGAAGGACGACAACTGGAGCACCAATGGCGGAAAACTTGACTTGTATCTGACAAGACACGACATAGAGAACATCTTTGTTCCTATGGAGTGGCAATACATGCAGCGAAGAAAGCTTTCTTCTCTGCACGCATTGCGTCTGCGAACTTGCATCCAGCAGAACTGTTCAGGGTGGTGAGGGGTCTAACTCAAGCACCTTCCCCCCTGAACCCAATTTTAGAGCCTTTGACAGTTTGCTGTGATGCTTTTAATGACCATTTCACAGATAAAATCTCTTGGATAAGAGCCGACATATAGCAGAAGCTGACAATGGAGTGTCCAGTAACTCCGCGAGTGGAATTACACTGGATCAGTTTCAGTTGGTGAGTACTGAGGATGTGGACAAGCTGCTTGAACAAGTGAGGAGGACGACTTGACCTCTCGATCCCTGTCCTTCTTGGCTTGTCGTCCAGGGAGGAGATGCAGTTCAATCACATCTACAACATATTATTAATGCATCTCTCAGGGAAGGGAGTTTTCCAACATGTTTAAAAGAGGCGGTAGTATGGCCACTTCTAAAAAAGCCCCCCTGGACCCTCTGGACCTTAATAAGTACAGGCCAGTATCAAATCTTCCATTTTTGGGCAAGGTGATCGAGAGGGCGGTTGCCTCCCAACTCCAAGCAGTTTGGGATGATACAGATTTTCTAAACCCATTTCAAACTGGCTTCAGGGCAGGATACGGAGTTGAGACCGCTATGGTCGACTTAGTGGATGATCTACGCCTGCGTATTGACAGGGTGAGTGTGTCCCTGTTGGTACTCCTGGACCTCTCAGCGGCTTTCGATACCATCGACCATGGTATCCTTCTCATCAGCCTGAGGGGATTGGGAATCAAGGGCACTGTGCTTCAGTGGTTCCGGTCCTATCTCTCAGGCAGGTTCCAGATGGTGATGCTTGGGGATAGCTGCTCTTCAAAGAAGGAGCTGCTATGTGGTGTACCACAAGGTGCCATCCTTTCCCCAATGCTGTTTAACATATATATGAAACCTCTGGGAGAGATCATCCGGAGGCATAGGGCAGGGTGCTATCAGTACGCTGATGACACCCAAATATATTTCTCTATGCCTTCGACAACATCGTTAGCTAAGGATAGTGTGTCTCCTCTGAATGAATGCTTGGTAATGGGCTGGATGAGGAAAAACAAACTGAAGCTGAATCCAGACAAGATGGAGGTGCTTGCTGTCAAAGGCCCCAACCTGGGTTTGGAGGTGTGTCAACCAGTTCTGGATGGGGTTACATCCCCCCTGAAAGACTGTGATCCATCACTCCAAATGACAGCCCAGATAGATGTGACGGCCAGGAGTGCCTACTATCAGCTTTGCCTGATACGCCAGCTGCGCCTCTTCCTAGAATTGAAAGACTTAAAGATGATAGTGCATGCGCTGGTAACTTCGAGGCTCAACTTCTGCAATTCGCTGTACATAGGGCTACCTTTGTGCCTAGTTCAGAAACTTCAATTAGTTGAAAATATGGCAGCCAGGTTGGTCACCAGTACACCTAGGGGGGAACCACAGAACACCAATCTTAAAATCTCTCCACTGGCTGCCAATTAGTTTCCGTGCGATGTATAAAGTGTTGGTTATTACCTTTAAAGCTCTACATGGTTTGGGTCCAGGTTACCTGCGGGATCGCCTTCTCCCATATAATCCACCCCGCACACTCAGGTCCTCTGGGAAGCATTTACTCCAGTCAGCCAGAACTAGGCTGGTGAGCGTTACCTAGAGGACCTTCTCTTCTGCCGCTCCCAGACTGTGGAATGGCCTGCCGGAGGAGATTCGACAAATTAGCAGTCTTCTTGAATTTAAGAGAGCCGTGAAGACTGCTCTCTTCCGGCAGGCCTACTCAGTTCAATTTTAAGATGTTTCTAATAATGTATTTGTTTTTATCTATTTTAATGGTTTATCTATTTTATTGTTTTTATATTTATATTTATTGTTGTTCCCTGCCTCGATCTGGATGGAGAGGCGGGTTAGAAAATAAATAAATAAATAAATAAATAAATAAATAAATAAATAAATAAATAAAATGGGCTTACTGCCTTGAATACTGGAGGTAGCACATAGCTATCAGGGTAGTAGCTATTGATAGCCTTCTCCTCCAAGAATTTATCCAACCCCCTTTTAAAGACATCCAAATTGGTGGCCATCACCACATCGTGTGGTAGCGAATTCTATAGTTTAACTATGTACCAGTAGAATGACACAATTGGATACTGCCATATTTCCCATTTTGGCAATATTGGGGGGGGGGGATCAATATAAGGCAAATGTGTTTTCTTATTCCGATTGAGGGCAGGAAACATTGCCCTAGTGACAGAATGCATCACCCAAATAAGTCTTGGGGACCATGGCAAAATAACTCCTGCAGTACAGGTAAGGCTGGGTCTTACCATTATAGAGGATTAGACGGTCACTTTACAGCAGGTGTGCTGAACCTCTTTCATCTCAAGGTCTGAATACTATTTTGGAGAAGCTCTCAGAGGCCACATTCCAGTGGTGGGTGGGGCCAAAGGCAAAAGGGGCAGTGCCAAAACTACCTAGAACAATAGTCACAAATGATAGGCATTTCAGTGCAAAAGCTAGGTAACCACCAAATGATTCGTGGTCAGAAGACAGGGGCTGGCACCAAGCTAAGTGTTTGGGGCCATCTGGGGAAGCCTAGAGGGTGAGACTGGGATTCCAGGGAGGGTATATTTGGCCTCTGGGCCTTAGGTTATGCACCCCTGCTTTACAGTGCCATGTATAGCAGCCTTCATCAGGTATCCTTTAGATGTGTTGAACTATAACAATGAGGGCTGGCTATCCTGGCTGTGGAATAATGGGAGTTGTAGTCAGTGGAGGCTGATGGCTCCAATGTCAGTGGGGTGGTGAATCTACTCTGGGTTTCAGTCAGAACCAGTCAGAATTCTAAGGAGTTATCCAAGATGCTGATCCTCTGGGCCACGAGCCTCCACTGTTTGTAGTAAAACACATCTAGAAGGCACCAGTGGGGGGTGGGGGAGGAAGTGGGGGTGTAATGGGTAGCTCCACTAAAATTAGAAACATGAACAGAATCTGAGCTTTCATTATTATTATTTTTGTCTATTGCCTTTGAAAGACAGATTTGAGAGTATAAATTCATCCAAGATAGTTTTACAGCCTGACTACAATTAAGAAGGACAACCATCTGGAGACACCCCTTCCTCTCAGCTATTTTTATGATCCTTGAGACACTGCAATTCCAAACATTTTGAGAGCAGTAAATTGCTCATGTGTTTTCTGACAACTTATCATTATCATTATTCTTATTTTTACTCTGAACAATTTTCACAGCTCTTTGATATTACATGCCCACATGCCCATCCTGTCTCTCTGCCTTTCATTTTGGGGATGCAGTAGGCAATATACATATAATTTATCTTGCTATGTAAGCAAATGTGAAGCTACCACATCATCGTCTTTCCTTTAGTGGGCAGTACCAATGAGATGGAAGTAATTCATATGAGAAAGAGATCAGCAATTTTTACTCTACAGAATTTTTAGTTTCAGAGCATAGGAGTGAAGTTAAAATTAAACCCCAAACTAGATGCATTATGTATTCTGGGCAGTACCCAATACTGCTGGTGTGCTACCAGTAGTACAATGGGAACCTAATGGTTCCCTGAAGCAAATGGAATTGAGTGGCTATGGGGCGGTATATAAATGTAAATAATAATAATAATAATAATAATAATAATAATAATAATAATTTCCAGAAGGGTGCAGATCAGTGAAGCTCATAAAAGGGTGTTCTGCTGACCAGTCCTGTTCTGGAATGGGTAGTTCTTTTATTTTCTGGGGTTACATTTAGAACCACAAGTTCCCTTTTGTGCAAGCAGTACGTCCTGCAAGTGCAACAGAACCAGCAGAGGCTGAATGGCAGCATTGGATACTGCCCAATATTTTTACTCCACCCAATAACAACATTCTTTGTGTGGGTTCCAAACAGCTAAAAGACTAAAATGCTATACAGACAGTTCAAAACCTAAAATATAACTATTTAAAAGAAGAAAATACAATAGACAAAGAACAGCATAGGAATAGATAAAACAGCCATAAAAATTTAGAAAGTTCAAATTCAGCTCATTGTTTTCAAAGAAACAGCTGGACAATCCATCTTCCAAGGATACTGTTGGCTTTTTATTCGGCTATGGTGACACAGTATGAGACCAGGGAAGGTTCCAGATTTGAGAGGGGCAGCAAGGTACCCTCTGCCCATACCCCCTCTGCCCACACCACCTTTCATGCATAGGCTTACTTAATGGTAGTTGTCAAGTCTGGGGAATCTTTCCACCATTTTAACTGTCCCAGAGTTCCCCAGAGTCAGTGGAGGCTGGTGGCTCTGGTTTTGATGGGGCTGTGAATCCATTCCAGGTTTCAGGCAGAACCATCCAGAACTTGAAAAATGCTATCCAAGGTGTTGAAACCATTTTGGGGGTAGGGTTCAGCACTTTGGATAGTTCCTTTAAAGCTTTGAAACTTGAATGGGTTCACAGAGCCACCAGCTTCCACACCCAGAGCAATACCATATTCAGTACCGTTTGTGGTTTTTGGAGACTTAAAATGCTTGGTGGGTTCTCAGATTGAGCTGCTGCCACCAGATGACCATGGGTGGTGGTGGTGGTGGTATAAGTGGGCCAAACTAGGCATCAGTGCTGCTGGGGCCAGAGCAGGAATCTGCGCCAATGGGAATGGTTAATTTGCTTGGGTCCCAGCAGCTGCCTGAAGGTGACAAGTATATGGGGTTCATAAGAAGCACAGGATCTGGTATTTATTATAGAATTCGGTTTTCATTTAAAACATGTTTCTTTCTAGCCCTTGTGGCTATGAAAATATGCTTGAAAGCGTGTGAGTCATGCTTGGCTCAATGTTTACTGGGAAGTACTCAATCCCAAATGCTAGGACTCAATCCCAAATGCTCACGCTTCTGATTGCAGTGTAAATTATGTAAAATAAGGGATTGTGCACATTGGGTCCCTTTGAATAATTATACAGGTGACAGAATTCAGCTTTTCTCGGTGCAAATTTGGATGTTAATTTTTGTCAGAGGGGCATATTCAAAGCTTTACATATAGTATTATTTATACTATATGTATAGCTCTATGTATGATCAAATTCTGCAAGTTTTGATTGAGCAGAAGCCTCTGAATAAGATTGTATCTTCTCTGGAACATTTCACTTGACGTAGTCAAAAGTTGCCTTTATTAAATGCTTACGACTGATTCCTCCTTTTGAGCTTAAGGCATCTCTAGATCATATTAGAAAATTCAAAGTGAGTGAACGTATTAAATTGAGTTTTACCAGCAGGTCCATGGCAGGCATGAAACAGACTGAAGGAGCACTTTTGGCTAAACTGTCCAATAGTAATGCAAATGTTAATGCAAGGAGTTGTATTGTCTTAATGCAGTCCCCAAGAAGGAATTGAATTTGTTACAACTGATTGATTTTCCATTCCTGCAGGAGTCTAGTCCGCCAGCCTCTTTCCAACAAAACAGCATGGAAATAATGTTACAAGGCTTTGGATGGAACTAGCTAAATTGAGTCTATTTTAAGGCATCGTGTATTACTTTTCCTCCCAGCTAGTCTCCTTGTTGAGATTTAAAAATAGTTCAGGTTGATTCTTTTGATTTCTTCTACCAGATTGTTATGATTGTCCAATTCGAAATGCCCCTTTGGGAATGTATTGATTAAAATATCATTGAAGAACAGGAGGGGTTTCAGAGAAGAAGCACAGCTTGAAATTTAGCTGTATCCAGTTAGCCACTTAGGGCAGTATCCAGTGCTGGCAGTCTGCTGCGGCTAAACATGTTGTGCTAGCAGGAATGAGAGACAGCACAATGGGGGAGTAGCTTTTGCTAGCACAACCCCAGAAATAGCCCAAATTAGCATTTCCAAAATGTGACAAATCAGCAGAGCTCCCTTCTACAAGCTCTGCTAATTTGTTTCATTTTGGAAACGGTAATTTGAGCTAGTTTCTGAGGTTGTGCTAGCAAGCACTAGAGGGTTGTCTATACACTCTGGAAGCCCTGGGGTGGCTATGAATCTGCACTGTGTCAGTTATATGACACAGCTGCTGATTCGGAACCATCCTGGGGCAAAGAGCTGAAGATCCGCAGCAGAAAAGTCAGGGACTTAACCTGACTTTTCCTGCCCACGTAAGGTCAGCATGGCTCTTCCACTGTCTGTGCTCCCTCCGGTGCTGCTCCAGGGATGTTCCCAGGCAGAAAGTAACCTCTCATTGATCACTGGAAGCTGCGGGAATGGGGGTCAGTGAGCCTTATGGCTGCCGGAAAGCCCACACCGGAAAGCCCATGCTGCCTCCTCCAGTGGGGATAATTCACCGCCACCCTGCATCAGTGATACCATAGGGTTTGGTGGTAGAGCAGCGCCATCTCAGCACCATTAAGACAGGATCCAGCTCCCTCTTGTGCTAAGCATTTGTTTCTGATAGTGCCATACCAGCATTAGATACTGCTCATAGAAGGTATTTGAATTAGTTGGTGGCTCTAATTTATTTCTAAGAAAATGTTGAAAAACATATAGGGTAATGCTTTTTTTTTTGTTTTAAATCATTTAAAGGTGGTCTTTTACATTTTTGTTAAAATCTGTCATGGGAGGAAGGCATCACTAAGACTGGGAGTGTGGTGGTGGGGAAAGGAGCAAATCAGCTTAGCCCCAGGTAGGTAGAAAGTGCGTCTCCAGATGTTTTAGACTTCAACTACCAGCATTCTTGACCATTGCCCATGCTGGCAAGGGCTTCTGGAAGTTGAAGTCTGCCATCCTTGGCTTAGATGTCAAAGTCTGTCAGAATAAAATGTCTTAGCCTGCTTGTTGAAGGACAACAGAGATGGGGCTAGATTGGCTTTCCTTGGCATGGAGTTCCAGAGCCTGGGAGCTGGCCCTGAGAAGCCCCTCTCATGTGTCCTTGTCAAATTTGTCTTGAATAGGGGTGGGACAGAGAGAAGAACCTCTTCCAAGGACCTTAAAAACTGGTCAGACACAAATGGGAAAATGCAGTCTTTCAAGTAGCCTGGTCCCTAGCCATGGAGGGCATTACAATATATATTTGCTACATTAGGGAAATGTACAGGCACCCATAGGTGCAATTAGCTTTTGTGGAAGACATAATTTAATCCAAAAAAATAAGGCAAAGAGAACAGGGTTAACCCACCTCTCCCAGCACCATGGTGCTAATCCCAATGTGGGGAGCTGCTTTTTAAAAAGTTAGAGGCAGGAGATCCAATCACGGATCTCTAATGTCTCATCTAGTTGCTCTGTTATCCTCTTGCTCTAATGTTTGTTTTTAATTGCTGGGTTTTAAATCACTACAATCTGATTTCATTAGTAAACAGCATAGTGGATTTGAGGAAATGAGACTGCAAACTTTTGCATATTTATTAGGGAGTAAGACCCATTGGACTCAGCAGGGCTTGCTGCCCCATAGACCTGCATATAGGTCTATGGCAGTGAAATCTTAAACCTGTCTACTCAGAAGTAAGTCCTTTAATGTCAATGAGGCTTACTCTCAAGTAAATCAGTTCAGGATTGCTGTCTGAGCTATGCAATCATGCAGGACATTCAGCCACAATATGTTTCAGCATTGATTTCTCTGTTGCCATATACAACAGATGACAGATGACAAATTATTGTTAGCCTAATCTTACACTGTTCCTTTGTTTGACGTTGACAATCATCCCTTTTTTTTTAACTTACCTTTATATTGCAGTATTGGTCAGACTGCCTTCTCTTCTATGATATGTGGCTTCCACACAAATCTACATCTTTTAATCAGTCCTTGGTGATTTTGAGGCCTTGCTTTCTTCTATTTACTAATTCATGTTTTTCAATGGATTTATGTAGCGATTATCTTCTGAATTCATTTTCCGCTATCAGCAGCAGGAAGTTGCTGCTGTAAACCCGATATGGTGAGAAACCTGAACTATTACAGTACAAAGAGTCATTGAGTTAGCATGCTTGCTTGAAGTTTTCAATAAATATTCACTGGAGTTTAGAGAGCTCATTATATAAAATAATTGAACATGTACTAGACTATATTGACTAGGGTGCAGTTCTTACATTACTGGAGCAGTGTGGGTGCCACTCTCCTGAGGCTGTTTCCTACACTAGTAACACAGGAATACACAATCATAAAGAACATAATTTGTATTCATTTAGTTATTTATTAAACACTGTAGACACTGATGCCCTACTCTGTGTTCAGCTTGCCTGATGACAGGAGGACTGTTGCATGTGTGTGGGGGGGGGGGATGAGGAGATGCTCCTCAAGCTCCAGCATTGGTGGGGCTTTGTAGTGATACTGGCCAGAGAAGGGACTTACAGGGTGATATTAGCCTTTGGGCGCCCTTCTCCTGGCCTCTTTGAAGTGTGGCTCATGGCAGAGTATTTCCTTCTTGCTACTGCTGCCTGGAGCAATGGCACACTGTTGGGGGCAGTGGCAGTGGAGAAGCTGGAGGGCAGCCGGAGGACTGTTCCCACTGCATCTGGATCCCTACTCAGTGCCCCCCTCAATTCGGCACTTATTGCTTGAGACTTTAGGGTGCGTCTGGACGCACCCTTGCACATGCCTGTGAGGTCCAGGATCACATAAGAGAGACCACCACAGCATTTGAGGCCAGATTGGGAGTAGTTGGTACTGTTTGGATTGGGAGTAGTTGGTACTGCTTCCCTCCAACATATTCCTTCTATTCCATTGCTACTAGTTGAGTTGTGGGAAGCATTGACAGGAAAGCAGCAGTCACACAGCTTGGTTTTGAATGAATAAATGTGTCCTTAATCAATATCATTCAGTAATGAATGATACTGACTAAGTCACACTGTTTGGTTTTGAATGAATAAATGTGGCCTTAGTCAATATCATTCAATAATTCTTTTACAAAATGAGATCTTTCCAAAGTCCACTGAATATTTGTTGTAAACCGCCCAGAGAGCTTTGGCTATTGGGTATTTTAGAAATGAAATGAAAATAAATATGGATCAGAAATGTCAGGCATGCTAAATCAGGCTGCAACCCTATCCATGCTTTAGGTGGGAGTAAGCCCCATTAAACACAGTGGGTTGGATCCAGACTTGGTCATACTTAGAGTAAACCCATCGACATCAATGGGATTTACATTAATCACACCTAATTTATATCTTCTTGATTTCAGTAGGTCTTCTCTAACTAGATCTGGATCTAACCCAGTGAGATTTACCCCTAAATAAACATGCAGAAGATTGTGCTGTTCATTACTTTGTTGTAACACTAACCATGCTGAATTTTGACTCAAGGAGTTGGTGGCATTGACACATTTTTTCCCACCTGATTCTGCCCTTCTCATGTGCTTTCTCCATTCCTGCATCCCGAGTGGCGAGGGAAGCATTTACAGGAAAGGGACAACCTAGCTACTCCAGCAATGTATGAACCAGGCAAAATGCTACAGAGCTGTTTCCAGCATGTCTGTCATCTTCTGCCTTTTGAAAAACAGTATATTCTTGCCCCCCTTCTCCCAAACTACTGTATTCTTTCAAAACTGTTCCTAAAAGCAGTTGTGATATAGTGTGGAGGGGGCTCAGCTGTGTAAATAGAAAAAAAGCCAGATGTTCATCTGCAGGTATGCTTGTACTGACTTAGCTCTCTGTGTTGTGGCCTATAGCTTTAATAATATGACATCAACAGTATGAAACAATTATAACATCATCAGCATTGATCTATGGGATGCTTGGAATTAACCCGTGGATTAAATTACCAAGGACATTTTCCATTCGGACCATTTGTAATTTATGTATTATTTATGGCACATTTTCTGTGCAGAGTAGTCCGCAATATTAAACCTAAATATAACCACGTATAAAGTATTGGCCCTTCTAGTTTTTCAAGTGGTGATGAGGCAGAGAGTGTGAGAACCTGGCCTAAGCTAGGACTCGAACCCAGATCTTTGATGGTAACCCTTGTAGGATACAGTAGGGTGAGAATTTTCTCTAATTTGGGGTTGAACCCAGACATTTTGCAAAATGGAAGCTGCAGGAATGGGGGGCAGTGAGCCTAATGGCTGCTGGAAAGCCCACACTGCCTCCTCCATGGGGACACCCACCCTGCCCTATAGGGCAGTTTAATTTAGTTATCCACCACATCCTCAAGTTTCCTCATCAGATCCTATCAATGAATATATGAACCTTTGTTTTGTCCTGATGTGCATCACTTTACACCAGCTTTGTACAACCTAGTGCTGTTCAGATGTTTTGAACTTCCAACTCCCACCAACTTCACCAATCATAACCAGTGGTCAAGAATGCTGGGAATTGTAGTACAAAACATTTGGAGGGTGTCAGGTTGGGGAAGGCTACTTTACATTCACTTACATTCAGCCACAGGCATTTTATACCCCACATTCCATTTTTAAACTCTTATTGCTGTCTGTTATATATTGTTTTCTTGCTGTATGGTTTTATCGGTTGTTTTATCTTTTAAAATTGTTTTAAACATTTTATGCTATCCATAGTATTTTATTGATTGTTTTTATCTTGTTTAAATTGTTTTAACTTCGTATGTCGCCTCGGGTATTCTGTATAGAGGCGGGATATAAATTGAATAAAACAACAACAGTAATAGAGAAAAAGAGAAAAAATATACACCACTGGCCATGGATTTCAAAGAACTATGGCAACAGGAAAAGGTCACAATTATCTTGTTAGTCACATCAGTTACCAGCATCACATCAAAAAACTATACAGTAAACTTTCAGAAACTGGGCCTACCAAAATGCATCCATAGTCATAATTAAAACATTATCAATTGTCAGGAAATTCCTGAATCAGTAAAAGACAGCATGACTTGTCAAACCCCGTTATGTCCGTGTAGAAAAACTGCCACGAACAAGAAAGAGAAATGATGATGATGATGATGATGATGATGATATTCACCCCCATTTGGAGAGATCTTTTTGGCATTTTTCATGATCTGCTGGTTTTTTTTTAAAAAAAAATTATTATTATTTTTCAACATATAATACATAATCATAAAATAATATACTAACATAACCTTAACAACCCCCAGTGCTCCCCTAACCCACTGAGACCTTCTTTTATTCTATTCTATTCTATTATACATTCTTCCAAAATTGTATAGAATCTTTTAAAGGTGTACAACCTTTCCCCTTTATTAATACAAAGTCTAAAAATGGCCCCCATATATTTTCAAAATAATTCTTCTTAGATAATCCCCTCTTTACTTTTATATTACATGTTAATTTATCATTAATCGCAATATCCCATACTTTTTTATACCATTCTTCTATTCTGTAATTTCCTTGTATTTTCCAATTCTTAGCTATCATTAATGTGGCGGGTGTCAGGAGGTTGTTAATAAAATCCTTCATATTTTGATTCCCAAATTCTTCATCCAAAATTGAAAGTAAAGCCAAATTTGGACTTGCTTCCACATTGCTTCCCATTATTTCACTTATTTCTTTAAACCCTTTCCCAAAATTTTTGTACATACTCACATATGAAAGTATGTTCCAACCTCCTGACATCCCCTCCAACATTTCTTTGAAATTTTCTTATCTATCTGATGTAATGATCTGCTGGTTTTTCATGATCCTGAATAACTGAGTTTTATTTGCAAACTGGGCTACTTCATTGCTCATCACTGATTCCAGATAATTTATGAATGAATTAAATAGCATTGCATCTTAAACTGATACCTAGGGGGGCACAGATGCTTGCTTCCTTCTATTTTGAAAATGTTCCATTTGCTCATATTCTTCCTGTTATTTAATCAATTACTTATGCATAAGCAGGTGTGTCCTTTTATTCAATTTTATTGAGTTTCTTTAGTAAATCTTGAGAATGGACTTTGCCACTCTCAAATAACTCCAAAAGGCTGGTGAGGCAGGACTGCCCTTTATAGAAGCCATTGCTCATTCTTCCTCAACAAGGCTTGTTCTTCTATATGCTTAAAATGCAAACTTTGATAACGCTGTCTACGAATTTGTCTGGAACAGCTGTTAAGCTACCTGAGCCATACTTTCCAGGCTACTTTTACATCTGTGGTGTGTGTTTTAATTGGGTGGGGATATACTGACAGCAAAGTTTTATTACAGATCCTACTTGTAATATCGGTTTGCCATGATTCATGTGAGCACAATCAAGGTGTGAACGGTTTCATGGTGTGACTGAGCAGGAACTCCATTTCACATTTCAGTAGGGAGAGGGTGAAGCAGCAAGGTTCACACTTTGGGTCAAAGGTCTATATTTAAGTTTTTTTAAAAAAAAAAAAGGAAAAGAAAAATAGTGCATTTTAAGAGCATTTTGTTTGGGTTTGGGATGTGGGTGTGTGACCTTGTCTACATCCCTCCTAATAACGGGAAACACATGCTTTAATCACAGGCAGCTTGGAACACAAAAGAGACACAGTTGCTTCTCCCGCCTTCTCTATGGCCCCCTCCACAAGGATGCGCTTTTGCGCCTGGTTCGGCGATTATGCGCATTATCGCGGAGGCGCATTTACTCCTAATCCCTCTGCACGGGAGGCGGCGAGAGGCGGCGAAGCGCATTAATTGATGTCCAAAAAGCGCTTTACAAGAAGTTAATGCGCATAATCGCTTGTTCACACGGCGAAAATGCGCTTTAACGGCCAGAGCAAAATAAAAGTCGCTATTTAACGCGCATTCGATAATGCGTAAAATCCGGGAGATAACGCGCCTCTACGCCCGTTTTGCGCTCCGCTGGTGTGGAGGTAAAATTTATAATGAGCCTTCAAAGAGCATTAAACCTCTCTTGTGGAGGTAGCCTAAATGACACCTCTCTCCCTCAGGGCACAATCCTACTGCATGTTTAGACAGAAAGAAGTCCTACAACTCCCAGCATCCTCCAGCCAGCCTTGCTGTTCTGTCTAAACATTCATAGTATTGCACCCTTAGTTAACTTTACACATGGGTTTGTTGGAGAATACTAGCATTTTATTGCTTAAAATAAAATTTGTTTTAATTCGCTGGAGTTCATTTTTAAACTCCAACAATAACTTTGATAGGAACCTTCCCCCCACCCCCAGCTCCAAGTCTCTCCGCGACTGTTCACAAACTCCTGAAAGTGGTAGTTTATCATGTAATTGCTTGATGAACATTCTTAGCAGTAGGCAGAGAAATTGCTGTAATGAAACCTTTTGCAATGTTGCTTCACAGCAAGGATTACTTAGAGAAAGAGGTAGGAGAAGAGAAGCATCAATCATTCGGAGAGGCTTTCAAAGTGAGAGTAACAGAGGCCATTTGGATCACACTATTGCAGTTTTTATTATTTACACACACACACAGACACACACACACACACACGCCCGTTCTGAGTCCAGGCTCCGTTTCACAGCAACATCGACTCTGTGCAACTTTTACAGCGCTTCCCAACAGGCGTGCTGCGTTGGCGGGAGGGAGCATCTACAAGCGAAAGCCAGCGAGCTCCAGAATGCAGTGGGGGCTGTCGGCCCCAATGGCTGTGAATCCACACCAGCTTTCAGCCAGAACTCCAAAGGAGCTACCCAAGTTGCTGAACCCTACACCCAAGCGGGTTCAGCACTTCGGATGACTCCTTTCCCGTTCTGACAGAAAGCCAGCGCAGATCCAACCGCCCCGCTGACATCGGAGTCACCAGCTTCCGCTGGCAGGATGCCCGCTTAATGAGGACGAGCGGGGTGAGCAAACCAGAAGCCGATGCCGAGGGAGCGGCGAGTGGCGGGAGGAGCGGCGCTTCGAGGCGGCGGAGCCGGAAAACCCCTCGGAGGTCACCCAGCCGCCGACGCTGCTCGGCACACGGCACGCACGGCCCAGCCCAGCCGCACCTCGGCTCTTCGCCGGCTGCCAGCCGGGCTGGTGTGTTTACTTGGCGAGGCGGGTGGGGTGGGGGCGAGCTTCGGTCGCAGGCTGCCCCTGTGGTAGCCAAGCAGCCGCGCGGCGTCGCCTCCTGGCGGCCGGGTTGGCGAGGAGCGGCTCGGGCGAGGGGAGAGAAGAGGAGGAGCTGCTGCTGCTGCTGCTGCTGCTGCTGCTTTTCCCGCCGCTTGGCAGCCGCCGGCGCGGGGAGCTGTCCAACTTTTCAGCAGCCCCGCACAGTTGCGGCGCTTCTCTCTTGGCCCCGCGAGCCGGGGGAAAGGGCAGGCGGGCGGCTTGCCCTGGGCTGACAGCCCCCACGCGAGCCCGCCGCTTGGCGAGGGAGAGAGCGAGAGAGCCAAGCTGCAAGGAAGAGCGGCGGCGGCGGCAGCAGTAGCAGCAGCAGCAGCAGCGCGTTTTTGCCTTTGCCCTGCCTCAGCCGCCCAAGCATGGAGGCTGAGGAGAGCTGCCCCAGCCTGGTCGAAGGGACGGCGGGCAGCAGCAGCAGCCCCGGTGGCGGGAGCCTGCCGGCGCCCAAACATCTTTGGCGCCACGAGCACCTCTGCCGCTACCAGCTCCGGCAGCAGCAGCACTTCCTCGTACACCAGCCGCAGGCGCCCCAGAGCCAGCCAGCGCCGCCGCCGCCGCCTCTCCCCCCGCCGCCGCCGCCGCCTCCTCCTCCTCCTCCCCTGGCTCCAGCCTCCCGGGGTCGCGTCGGCGGCGGCGGCAGGGTGAGGCACCGCGGCTATTCGGATACGGAGCGCTACCTGTACAGCCGAGCCATGGACCGCACGTCCTTCGCCCTGGAGACCGGCCACCGGCCCGGCTTGAAGAAATCGCGGATGTCGTGGCCCTCGTCCTTCCAGGGTTTCAGACGGTACGAGGGCGGGGCTCGGGCGAGGGAACGGGGCTCCGCGCCGCGCCGAGGGTCATTTCAGCCCCCGTCCTTCTCCTTCTCCTCCATCATCCCACCACCCTTTCCGACAGGTGAGGGCAGAAGGCTCGGAGCCCCGAACAAGGTTCTTGGAAGGTGGTTTGGGGGGTAAAGTGCGTGAGAGAGAGGAGGGGAGGGGAGAGGGGAAGGATCCTGGGGGAAGAAGGGAGTTGCTGGGGAGGGGAGGCCTTAAGGGGTGGGGGTGGGGGTCACGTAGACATTTAGCGGGGGGGGGGTTCCGATGTCAGTGGGGCTATGATTCGGCTCTGGGTTTCAGCCAGAACCAGTCAGAACTCTAAAGGAGCTATGCAAGGCGCTGAACCTAGGTTGTGGATTGGGTGCAGCACCCTGGATATCTGCTTTAGAGTTCTTGCTGGTTCTGACTGACATTTTGCTGGTTCTCCACTGACATCGAAGCCACCAGCCTCCACTGGTCGGGGGTAAGGGGAGCCCCCGGGGAAAGAGGAGCCGAGGGGATCGGAAGTCAAGACTGGGCTTATCAGGGACCAGAAGACCAGACCAGAACAAGAGGGGTGGAAGTAGAAGAGTGATGGGCACTCATTTGGGGTAATGGGCACCAGATCCAGGACAGGCAGAATAGGGGTCACATTGACCTGCCCATCACTTCTGGTAGCCTATTGATTCCTGACCTTTATTGCCCATAGTAGGCCCAGGCTAAAAGGGGATGAGTTAAAGAAAGAAGAATCCAAGCAAACTGTGTTCTGTTTGCCCTGAGAGTTAGAAAAGTGTTGTTGTTTTTTTAAAGGAAAGTGTTCGGGGGGGGGGGGGGAGAGAGAAAAAAGACTGCAAAAACTCAAGCACGTGGGTGACCGTATCTGAAAGTGGAGCATTGTAGTACTATCCCCTGACATCTGATGCTCTTGATTGTCTGGGTTAGTGCATCAACCACAACAGCAACCCTACAGCTAAGAGTTCCTTTCTCATTCTCCATCTTCTGTCCTCCCCCACCCCGCTCTGAACTCATTTATACACACATCACTTTATGATTCCCCCCCCCACACACACACATCTTCTTTTTGTGCAAGTGAACGTTCTTCTGAGATTTAAAGCCTCAGAGAAGGGGAAGGGGGGAAATGTATGTTTCAGTGCTACCCAGAGCCAGCATCAAATTAATCCTGGTTAATTTGGTGACTGGGCAGCATATCCGGCCTTTGGTTAGATGTGATCAGTTGATTTGGAGGCAGGGGAAAATCTTGATGGTTGTTCTGTGGAATGAAGTAGGTTGTATTGTTGCTGCTACTGATGGATCACAGACTGACATCACTCTTTATGGAGAATTTCCTTTTGCAGGCGGCTGAGAGCTGCTAGTGGCAGGAGTTTCTTTGCAGTCAGTAGGACCATGTTATTTTCATTGGTGCATGTCAGCCTTCTCCAGCTTCGTACCCTCCAGATGTTTTGGTCTTCAGCCTCCATCAGCACCAGCCAGCATGGTTGATGGTCAGGAATGCAGAGGGTGGCTGTCCAAAACATTTTTTTTTGGGGGGGGGGAATGCTGAAGTTATGTTATGAAGAAGTGGAATGTGGGGGAAAGTGGCCATGCATTTTTCATTGGGTGAGCTGCCTTGATTTATTTATAATCTGGGCTAACATGCTTTTATAGCATCCTATATGTTACGGAAAGCTACCAGACTTGACATTCCAAATGACACTGCATGCCACATGTCTCTACAAGACACGGCCTTGTCCACAGTGATGTCATTGTGCCCCTCTGGTAAAGGGGAAGCATAGTTAATAAGCAATCCTTTGCTGTCCCACTATTTCTGCATTGCTCATAACCCTTTTGAAGATGAAACATTCAGCAATACATGTACATATCACTGGCATGCTTGTCTGTAACTTTCATGCTATGTGGTGAATAACTCAGTGTGAGACTTACAAAGTATAAATACTGAAGCTAGGTACACTCTACTTGGGAATATCATGCTAAATTCACCAGAATTTACTTCTAAGTAGATATGGCTAATCCAACTGAATTCACTAGTTTTATTAGAATATGGATTTTAAATCTTCTGGGTACATAAGATTACTTGCTAAAAGCTTACAATGCAATGCTTTCAGAGGTAAATAAAGTGGGTATTTTAACCAAAAATCTCAGAGTTTTCTGCAGGTATGAATCCATTAGTTTTAAAAGGGTGAGAAATTAAAAGAACATATTTATAGTTCCTTCTGTTCCTTCTGTTATGCTTGAGTTTTAGTACTCAGATTTGAATCCAGATTTATTAAATCTTAGAGTGGACAAATTGAAATCAATGGGTCATAACTAACTTAAGTCCCATTGATTTTAATGGGTAAACTTTAAGTGTGACTAAGTATGGATCAAACCCTCAGTTGCTTTTCGAAATAGGATTGCAGAGAGTTTTAAAATATCTGTGAACTATGTGACATTAACTTCATATTCCTTTATGATTCCATATAATGTGTGTTTTGTATAAAAAGAAGTTACACAGCAAAATACTTTGCAATGATATTTCAGGAAAACATTTTTCTAAAGTGACATTTCTAACTTCAAAATAAAAAACCTCACACATAACATGTACAAGATTTAAAATGAATACACATCTTTTCCACGTCAAAATAAGATTTTTTTTAAAAAAGAATCTAAAACAGAGAAATTTGAATTCTTTAGCTTTAAAAAGCACATTTTGAAAGATCTTACTGCTAGTCAAAGTGCTCTGTACGATTTAATGATTTGATTGTCATCTTTAACTTTTCCTAGAATCATTTACCATTTTTTTAAAAAATAGTGAAAACATTAAAAAGATTGAGAGATCAGAACACTGCAGTTAACCTGGTTTTTTTAATGAATAAAGATCTTCAGAACAAGCTATTGAATAACATAAATGGCTGTACATCAAAGCCACTATAGAAGTGATAAACTACTAAGGAAATGCTATGAAGTTTCACTTTGAAGACTCAAATGTTACAAGCATTGATTATGCACATAATATTATTGGAAAATCTGGTTAGGAGGGTATCTGAGGTCAAATAGGGCCTCTCCACACATTTTTAGAGTGCACCACAATTTAAGTGTACACCCAAAACTTCCAGTGTGGAAGTTATGAACTGGTATTTGAAAACACACATGTCATACAGTTACATCCAGATTGCCAGAGAGCCCACTGTAAAGACTGGGTTACAGTCATGGCAAAATGAGGTTTGCTTCTGTGTAGTTTGTGAAGCATCCCTTAGAACAAACAATTCAATATGAAATCTTTTTCTCCTATGTTTTATTTACGGAACATTTTCTCCTGTACAAAAGCATTTTACAAATGTAGGGATACTAAACGATGAAGCTGTTGAAATCCAAAGCAAGAGCTGCAAATGTATAAAATATTTGAATTTGGTTTTGTAATGTGCGTGAGCCTCTTCATAGGGACAGTTTGTAATTAAATGGAATTTTTTTCCTAGAGAAATATTATTGGTATTTGAAAAGTTCAGAGATCACTCTGCAATCAAGTATGCTGCAATGCTAACAGATGAAGTCTAGTCTGTTGGTTAGAGCTTGCTAAGATGGGAATAAAATGATGATAGATCTGTTTCTACTTCAGCTTCACTCGCGTACCATCATGAACTAGGACATCGGTCTCTTTATGCCTGATATTTTCTCACTCATGAAACTTCAGTGGTTAAACTGTAAGATCCATTTGGCATGTACTTCGTGTGGATTGCAAAATGTATCAGTGCAACTTAGAGTTTGATAGAAGTGGCACTTGGCACCCTATGTTCAGGCTACTTTCAGTTCTCCGCTTATAGGGGGAAAGGGAAGGTGTGGCTTAATGACCCCCCCCCCCATTTTAGCCAAATTGTGGCTTCCTAGAGATGTCCGTTGCTGGGAAATCCAGTTCTTTTTTGACTCGAAGGATTTCCGTAATGTGTACATCTCAATTTACATTTGTGAGCCAAGCTACAGGCTTTCCTTTTCCCCACAGGTTCTGCAATTTGCGCATAGTATGGCTGCATGCTTTGAGTTGTAGGACTTTTCTCTATCTAAACATGCACAAGATTTTGCCCTTTAACACTGACTACTCTAGTCTGCTGTTTGAAGACCTAGGCTTGTGTTTAGAGTAATCCTTCTGTTTGCAGAGGCTCCTGGAAGAGGGAGGGGTGACAATTCACTGACTCCCCCTACTGTCTCCCAACATCTTGCACTCAACTCCAGAGATCCTCCAACTTTTCCAGAGCAGATTGGGGGGTAGTTGGGGGGGAGTGTTGCTTCCAAGAACAGGAACATTCTGTGAGTGGAATTTCCTCATGAGATCTCTGGATCCAACTCATAGTGTAATGTGTCTTATGTGCATTATGTTACACCCTTTCTATCACTGATGTTATTCCATGGTGATAGGAGCCAGTGTGGTGTAGAATGATGTAAACCAGGCAAATCTGCTCATTTATGAATTATTCTGGGTGATATTGGACCAATCACTTTTTCTCAGCATATCCTACACCAGAGGACTGTTGAGATGACAAAGGGGGGGGGGTCATCCTTGTATTCTTCGCTGAGCTCTTTGGAGGAAAGGCGGGATAAATATCAGGTAGATAGATTACTATATTAGACTAACAAGTACCGAGCTTTCAATCCTGTTGCACACATACATGGAAGTAAGTATGGCTGAACACTGTAGATTTTGCATTGTTTTGCATGCTTTAAACATGTGACATTTGAATCCTGAATATATTTGGCCTGCCATGCTTGGGAATCTATCCCAAGGTGTGAAATAACTTTGGCTATTTGATGTGTTGTTTTTAATTCATGTTTAACTTAAACAAGAATACTTGGGTTTTAAGATGCTGTAGTCCCAGTGAACTCAAATATTCTGATGGGCCAAAGAGAAAATAAGAGTGTATATGTTTCTTAAGGTAAAGAAACTCTCAGTTTGACACAGACCTAGGAATCCAGACTGCCAGATTAGTAGCAGTGAACTGCAGGGAACCTTGGTGATTCTGCATTCACCATAACTGTCACACCAATATCAGTCCTGATTTTCTAAAATAATTCCCTCTCTGCTGGCAGATCTACCACTGTCTGATATAACACTTCTGATACTCAGGGCTAGGAAACAAGAGCAAAGAGGCAGATTATGGGGCTCCCAGATACAGTACATCAACATAGAGCAATGGTATTCCACAGAGAGACAGAATGGCTCAATTCGAACAACACGTTAAACAACGGTTGTTTAATTAAACAACCGTCAGTTGTTTAGTTCAACGTGTTGTCCGAATTCAGTCACACAATGGATAGACAACCCACAGTTGGTTAAGTGGGAGATTTAAACAACGGAGTTAAACAACTCACTTGCGAGTTGTTTAAAAGTTAGTCAATTGACTAACGTGTCGTCAGAATTCAGCTTCTAGAGGTGCGTGGGTTAAACAACTGAGGTAAGTACGTTAACGCAAAATACCATAGAGGAGAGCGGCAAGAGTGGCAGAAAGTGGGTGGTCGCTCAGGCATGGTTGCAACAGAGCCCCAGCATCACCGCCATAGCAACCAGGACGCCCGCCTCCCCCACCAGGCAGCCGGCACGGAGCTCAAAAAGGGGCCAGCTCCTGCAAGCACTCACGCAGGGTGCCCAGTCAGTCACCCAAACGGAAAGGGAAGCACACCAGAAGGGCACCACGGCAAAGGGGGGGAGGGGGGACGGAATAAGCAAGGTGCCCAGGTGCCCAGGAACAAGGGGCTGCCCCCCACACCAACAGGGAGAACAACAACCCACCCAAAGTAGACCCCCCCCACTGCACTGCCACCTCCACCCTCGCATCACCCAGAAGGACAAGGGCAGGGGAAGCGGTGACCAGAGAGCCCCCCCCTCATCCGCCCAACATGGCTGGACAGCGAGCCTTTGCCGGGCCCCGAGAACCCCGTTGGGGAGTGTCGTGCCCATGTGGAAGCGTCCCGGGTGCGTGAAAGTATCAGTGCCAGGATCTGGCTGCGCTACCCCCCCCCCCCCGTGAGTGTCAGCTATGTAGTTCCATATATGGACTGGCATCTCTCCCTGGCGTGCCGCCCTTCTCCACCACATCCCCTTGGCACATTCCATGCTTGGTTCCCTGGGGGTGTGGCCTCGGCCATCCCCTCTTCACCGCTGTGCCTTCCAGCTGCCTCCTCCCTTCCCGGGGGCAACTGTCCTCTCCATAGGTTCTGCCCTGGCATAGTGGTGCCCATGTACCTTATTGCCCATTTCTGGTCTCCCTGCTGAATAAAGTTTTCTACGCCACCACACTCTTGCCTTCTTTCCTGTGTGTGGGGAAGATGCTGTAGGAGGGAGGTGGGGGGGCTGGGGCATGGGTGGCAACGTTGGAATTGCAGTGCTTGGCGCAGGGTGCAACTGTTGTATTGGTGCTGCCGTTCCTCCTGGCTGCCTCTTTGCCTGAGGCTTCTGCGTTCTGCCCACTGACTGAGGCAGCCAGTGGGGTTTGGGAGGCATGTCCTGCATCGGCTGCAATGGCGGCGCCCATGGTTTTCGGCCGCAGTGTGTGCTGGGATACCTGCTGGAGGACTAACGGAGTTTGGTAAGCGGGGAAAATGGCGGCCAAGCTGTCAGTCAGAACCAAGTACATTATTAACAGCCAGGGGGTTACCAAATCTTTGCAGTGCCTGCTGCAGCGTGTCGTCTGTAGATCACCACCTCTTTAACACACCGTCAGTGGGTTATTTCCCCTCAGTTGCTTAACGTGTTGTCCGAATTGAGCCAGTGTGTAAGAACCGCATTGTTAAATAGAGTTTTTTTCACTGCCAGTCAATCAGTGTGGATTGGTTTGTCTACCTTTTATGATCTGTCGACCCCCCGACAAAAAAATGTCCAGATTCTTGCATCTTTAGAAGAACCATCAAGGTCTCTTGCTTCTCTACAAGAACCACCAAGGTCATGAATAATTTTCTTTAGCACAAACAAACAATAAAATAAGAGTGAAAATGCTGATGAGTGAACTTTCAATTTTACCTGTTGCTAGAATGCCTCTGGGAATGAAAGTGGCATATTTAGATCAGATCAGCATAAATTTGTTTGCTCGTACATATTCTGTGTTGGCAGCAGTGAGGAAGGCAATAATCTGTTATGCCAAGAGAATATCCTCTCGATTGTGTTTGTGGGCTAGATAGAGCTATTTGCTCCAGGCTTATGCATGTTAATTCAGAGCCAAACTAGGGTGACCAGATAAAATCCAGGTCAGGGCTCATGTAACTTTAACAGTTGTAGAGCAAAGGGAATTTCAGCCAGTGTCATTT
This sequence comes from Anniella stebbinsi, assembly GCA_029215795.1. NCBI lineage: Eukaryota > Metazoa > Chordata > Lepidosauria > Squamata > Anniellidae > Anniella > Anniella stebbinsi. The sequence continues at coordinate 31,703,766 of JARDYH010000002.1, read as the reverse complement.
GTATGCAATTAGTTCCTGGTGAAATTCCCTCTTCATCACAACAGTTAAAGTTGCAGGGGCCCTGCCTTCCTTTGTATATGGTCACTCTAGTATAGTGCATGCACCTTTAACTGTTGTGATGAAGAGGGAATATCACCAGGAACTAATTGCATACAAATGACACTGGCTGAAATTCCCTTTTCTCTACAACTGTTAAAGTTACATGAACCCTGACCTGGATTTTATCTGGTCAGCCTAAGACAAACCCCACCACATTCAATGGGGATTAGCTCCGAGAAAGTATACATTGATTGCAGCATAGGTGTTCATATGGATAACTTTCATTTTTTTCTAGAGTAGTCCAAGAAATGTGGACTAAAGATCCCAGCCAGGCTTTGCTCATATTGCTACTGCCTTTTTAATGTCTGTGTTCTTAAGATGGCTACTAGCCATAAATACCTCAAGAGGCTTTTAATCACTTAATCTTGATTCCCCCAAATTGATACCATCATTAAAAGGCACACATTAGGGACAAAAAGCCAAGTGAAATCACCCACACCATAGTGGAATGAGCATGGGTTTCAAAGTCAGGCAGCCTGACTCCCACATACTCCTTGTGCTACCAAGTGCTTGTTTTGACCTTTACAGCTTTATACCATTTAGGACCAAGGTATCCGAAGTCCTGCCTATAACCATACGAACTCGCATTGTACAGCCCTGAGATCAGCCTCCGAGGCCCTGCTTTCTGATCTGACATCAAGATTGGTGGGTACCGGAGATGGAGACATTTCAATGGTGACTCCACATTGCAGGCATTTCCCCTAAAGTAGTGTGTATGGCCACATCTGTATCTGTCCTTATCTGCCTGTACCTGTCTTGGCTGTTTTCTCCAGCAGTAGTGGCAGCACAGGGCTGGCCCTATCATTACGAAATGAAAATGTCAACCCAGTGTGCAGCCACTGGAAAAAAGGGCAAACTCTATGTTAGGCATTATTAGAAAAGGAATTGAGAATAAAACTGCTAGTATCATTCTGCCTTTATACAAATCTATGGTGAGAACACACTTAAAATACCACGTATGGTTTTGGTCACCGCACCTAAAAAAAATATTGCAGAGCTGGAAAAAGTGCAGAAAAAGGCAACTAAAATGATAAAGGGACTCAAGTATCTTCCCTATGAGGGAAAGTTACAACAGCTGGCATTGTTCAGCTTGAAAAAGGAGGCTAATAGGAGACATGATAAAGGTGTACAAAATTACGCATGGTGTGTAGAATGTGAATAGGGAGACATTTTTCTCCCTCTCCCATAATCGTAGAACCCGGGGTCATCCCATGAAGCTCATTGATGGGAGATTCAGGACTGATAAAAAGAAGTACTTCTTCACACAGCACATAGTTAAACTATGGAATTCATTACCACAACTAATTTCCTGGATGAGAAGGCTATTAATGGCTGCTAGTACCAATGGACACTTGGGGTTTCGGGGAGATTACTGCAATGCACTCCACATGGGGCTGCCTTTGAAGCGGTTTGGAAGCTGCAGCTTGTGCAAAATGCAATGGTCAGATTGATAACAGGGACCAGAAGGTTTGAGCATATAAGCCCTACTCTGGCCCACTTGCATTGGTTGCCTGTATATTTCCAAGCCCAGTTCCGAGCTGTTTTAACATATAAAGCCTTACATGGCTTGGAACCACAATACCTGATGGAATGCCTTTCCCGACATGAACCTACCCAAACACTATGTTCAACATCTGAGATCCTCCTCCAAGTGCCTACTCCAAGGGAAGCTCAGAGGATGGCAACAAGGGAGAGGGCCTTCTCTGTGGTGCCCCCCCAATTGTGGAACGATCTCCCTGATGAGGCCCGCCTGGCACCAACATTGTTATCTTTTCGGCTTCAGGTCAAAATTTTCCTCTTCTCTCAGGCATTTAGCAATATCTGATGAGCCTGGTTTTGTTTTGTTTTTAGGCTTATAGCTTTTTAAAATTATTACAGTGGTTTTAAATGTATGTGTATTTGTATGTTTTTGCTGTTTTAATTTTTGTATATCGTTTTAATTGTTTTAATCTTATATAAACCACCCAGAGAGCTTCGGCTATGGGGCGGTATACAAATGCAACAAAATAAGAGCAGAATAAGAGACATGCTGGATCAGATCAAGGCCCATCTAGTCCAGCATTCTTTTCACACAGTGGCCAAGGAAAACCCACAAGCAGGATATGAGTGCAACAGCAGCCTCCCACCCATGTTTCCAAGCAACTGGTGTACATCATAAGCATACTGCCTCTGATACTGGAGGTAGCATTTAGCTTTCAAACTCATAGCCATTGATGATCTTCTCCAGGAATTTGCCCAATCCCCCTTTAAAGTCACCAAACTTGGTGGCCATCACTACATCTTATGGGAGGAAATTCCATATAGAGATCATTGAGGACATGCCAAGGATGAATTTGGCTCATAACTGGACTCAAAATTAACCAAGGCCTTTCCTGAAATTGTGGGGAAACAGTATCATTTCCCAGGTCCAATTATTGGCCTAACCATATTATGGTTTTCCAAATCCAATTACAGGCCTAACTAAATACAACCATGGGAGAATGAATGAATTCAAGATATTTTGCTCTTTTGGGTTGATCTTCTGAAAAATGCTTCCCTGGTCTACAAATGGAGAATAATTCTGCCAGAGATGAAGATAGTTACCCGAATAGTGTTCTTTTTGGCTCTTTGTCCACAAAAATCATGTTGATTCATTTTTACATCCATACACAGGCTCCAAAGCATCCCTCAAACATGCTCTGAAACATTCAGGGAATTTCTTGGAAGACATCAACTGGTGTGGATCCCTGAGAGACTATGGCTCAGAGCATTTCTAAATAAGTAATTTATTGTATGCTTGTGATTGACTACTCAGGGATGTTTGCAGGTCCTTTGGATGACATCATCAACCTCCAGGATGTTTCGTGCACTTTCCCACCTTATGCTGCTTTAAAAAACACACAGAGATGATCAGCTTTTTATATATATAAAAAAGCGTAAAATCAGCCCTGTGTAAAGTTGGCATTGTGCTATAATTCTGCCACTAGATGGCAATGTTTCATTGAAGTGAATGGAGCACATAGGGAGAGGAAGTATTCAGTTGAAACCACCTCGCCACCCATGTTCACCTATGTAATGGCACCGATCATAATCCCAGAAAGAAAGTGGAAACAGAAAGCGTCAGTAAGGCAGCAGGATTTAAAAAAATGTAGAGAAGCATTCAGTTGGATCATTATGCTTTGGAAGCTGCATGGAATTAGTTGCATGCACAAGGCCAAAAAGTTGCTGGAAAGAGTGCAGCAATATACTGTGCGCATAAGGACGAGTAATATATGGGGCGGGGCTATTGGGGTTTGGGGTGTTTTTTTGCGTGAACATTCCTATCATGACATTCATCTGGAGATAGTCAGGTACAACAAGATATTTCATGATGCTAGTACTGTGTGCAGAAAATATTGGTGCTGCTGGTTACTGGCAGCATCTGTACATACACAATTGCTTCAATATCAAGGAGCTGGAAATGTGCATTCAATCATAGGCATTACATGAAGAGGTGCTGAGAATCACACTGAATGGGTCAGATGCGTGTGTGAATCCACATGCAGTGTAGGTCATCTGTTGATGTTGGTTGGTTTATTCATGCACAGCAGCAGTTAAAGCCAATGACTTCTTCATGCGGAAACTAGAAGTTTGGATCTGTCCTGAAGGGTGGTGCCCAACATCCTCCAATGTGAGTTTGCACATAGAAAACTGCTATGGTGCCCATGCAAGGCTCATAACGGGTGGGCAGATCCATTACTGGATTTGGGAAATGGTTTTTCACATATGAATTTAGAGTCACGATGACATCTTTTGAGTCATATTTTGAGACATGAGGACGTACTGTCTAAAATAGCCCTTGTGGGGAAAAATAGCAACTTTTCATGTCAGAGAAAACACTTTAGGGCAGATCTATGAGAGTCATCTATGAGAGTTGTCAGACAAGCGTTTTATCACACACTCGTTACTGCCCACTCATGGATTTTTCCGGATTCTTTTTATGACACCGTCTGCTTCCCATGTGTCTCCCGTTCCTTCTGCTCATTTTCCCTTCACAACCACCCCCTTGGAAAATCTGATTGTTGGGCTGGGACAAAACTTGCTGCCATTTCCTGCTGTGTGTAGGAGAAGCAGCGCGATACAAACACCCACTGAATGGGCCATGTGGTCATTGCCTGTTTCCTGTTTCTTCCCCATGTGAAGAAAGAGGAAGCTGTTCGTCCCTGTTGTGGTACAGAAACAGAAGGCAAAGTGATGGTAGGGAAATGCGATCCCCCCCCCCGTCTGATGATGCTCTGTGTGTATCATTAGGTGTGCATAGCCCACCCAGAAGTGCAATTGTCTGCTTGCCAATGACAGAAGTGGGCAGACAGGAAGTGGTTCCTTTGTGTAGAGTAGTGCACATTGGAGCAGAGCACAGAGAGAATGCAGCAGGAGACCAGAATTTTTCTAACATGGGATCTTAATCTAATCACCCCCCCCCCACACACACACACACACTCCCTAAGGGAATATCTTGGCATGCACAAACACCCTGGTAAAGTTTTAGTGCTAGCACCTTAAGTCTTCAATACATAATATATGACTCATCCAAAAGTGAAGGCTGTTGGCTAGAATAGACATAACTTTTTCTAGATTGTACTCTATATATTGGGTTGGATCATACCTGGAATATACCAATTGATCTCAATGGGACCTAAGTCAGTAATGACCAACCAGTCTCATTGGTTTCAATGGGTTTACTCAAAGTGCGACTAAATCTGGAGGTTGCAGCCCATTGTGTCCCTTGGCTGTATCTGTAAAAATATATTTGCCTGAATTATTATCTATGTTGAGAACTTTCTTGTCCATTGTTTCTGTTTGAATAAGAACTTTTCTCAGTTTTGTAGTCCAAAGGGAACCAACTGATTTGTGCTGCTTATGTTCCTGCCCAAGGCTTCAGCATTATTCATCATTTCCACTCAAGGACGACTTCAATGTAAATGTGCGAAGTGATTCACAAGTGAAATCCATAAATCTTTATCTCATTGCTTTAATGAGATTTCTATCTCATACTGGTTCATTGCAAAATTGGAATAAAAGTGAAAAGAAACGTACTGTTATGGGATGGAGGTAAGTAAGGATGATGACAATGATGATGATGATCATTTAATTTATATGCCACTTTTCCACAAAAAATGCCCAAAGTGGTTAAAAAACAGCAATACAAGGACAAAACAGCATACCAATACAGTATGTATTGTACCAATACAGTACAATAATAAACAACTCGTTTAATTAATACTAACATTATAAACTTTCAAAGTAATTACAAAATAGGCAAAATTAAACATTACAACACAATATCAATTATTATTCATTAGTAATGTGCAAACCAGAGCCGAATAAATGAAACACTTTCCTATAAACCCTACACACTGTAAACGTTACAAATTGCAAACAGCTTTAATAAACACTATGAACTGCAAATAGCTACAACTTGCAGCAGCTGATCCCTTCCAACTCTGTAATTCTTGATACAAAGGTTCTTGTAGGTAGAGCTATTTCTATCAGAAGACACAATACCTCTGACCTGACAAAAGGCTGTTGATAGCCAGTAATTCTGGTGATTTCTTACAATGGAAAGGCCAAGGATGATCAAGAAAACATAGGTGATGGGGAAAGATGACTTCTCTTTCTTCACCTCCACCAGTGAAGGGGAAGAGGTGAGTGAGAACACTGTGTGTGGCGTAAAGTCTGACCTGGAACTGTATCTGAAAAGGAGGCAGACTTTGCTCTTTGCAGGGAGTCCTGTGGCACTGTAGTATCCCTCATCTGATTGGTAGCAGGAATTTCGCGGTGTGCTCATGCTGTGAACCCTCATCTTCTGCTCAGCCTGCATTGTAGGGCTATAGTCATAGCCCTGTATGGGCATGGGTGAGTCAGCTGAATTGCATCCCACCATTATAACCAGAAAGCAGGGTGAGTGTGGGTGGAATAGGTTCTATGGCTTATATTAAGAAAAGAGCTCAACAGACTCATCTGAAATGTGGCAGTGTGAGAGAGGTAGGATTCAGAATGGTCCATGCCAACCTTTCAAGGTCCTTTTCAACTCTATCATCCTATGTGGGTGATATTGGTTGTCAGTTGGGTACTTGTAATGTGGAATGGTAGCTACAGACTCTATGCATCTATTCTAGTGAACAGACAGACACATTTGAGACTTAAGTCTATCACTCTGCCACAAAAAGCCATCCAGCTCCAAGGTAGTGATGAAGCTGGAACTAACCACAGCATAGGAAGCAAACCTTAGTCATATTGCCTAAATAATATGTCTGTTAAAGGTGAGGCCCTTAAGAGCTGCACATTTCTCTGGCATTTGGGGGCTTGAGTGAACATAGAAAGATGTTAACACAACATGTTAAAATGAATGTATTTTTTTCCCTGTTGATTGAATATATCTCTATATCTGTCTGTCTGTCTATCTATCTGTAAATAAACCTTATATCACAGAAATGCTATAAGTCTTTAGTGAGCTCCTTCTGGGTAAGTGCCAGAAAGACACAAAAAACATCAGATGAGTGTTTTATCGCACGCTCGTTACTTCCCACTTATGGATGTTCATAGGTCCTTTTGATGACAACGTTCACCTCTCATGCATCTCCCGCTCCTTCTGGCCTTCTTTCTGTCATAAAATAGACCCTGGTAAATCCAATATTTTTTTAAAAACAAAATGTGCTGCCATTTCCTGGTGTGTGCCATTGAATGGGCCACGTGGTCATTGTTTACTTCCTCTTTCTTCCCATATGTGAAGAAAAAAGAAGTATTGTGGGACAGAAGTGTGTGTGTGGGGAGGGAAGTGATGGAAAGGTTACGCAATTTCCCCCCATCTGATTTTGGTTGTGGTTTTTTCCTAGTCATTATCTGGGGGTGGGAGAAACCCTCTAAATTGTCTTGTTTAGCTAAGTGCATTTTAGTTGAGAATTAAAACTGTTTAAGATGGAGCATTGCATTTGAATCTCATTCCCATTTAAGTGTTTTTGTTTGTTTGTTTGTTTGTTTGTTTTTGCCAAGGCCAATTGAGTCCTGTTTTATGAGGACATATGATGAAGGGATTGATTGTCTTGTGTGCCTGCTTCCGAGTCTCAGCTTCTGTGGATAACATTTGAAGCTATGGTGTTTATCTCCATAAAGGAGCAGCCTTTTCTTTTTCCCCTTTGTCTGTCTCCTAAGGTAGTGAACTCTATGTTCCAATACATTTTGAACAAGATAAAAAGGGAGGAACCATCATCTTGTTTTTTACTTGATGTTACCGAGCATGAGCAAAATCTATATATGCATGAAAGATGTAACATAAATCCACAGCTTAAAAGTCAGTTGTTTATATTACAGATTGATTCTAAAACCTTCATAATTAATTCATCACCAAACATCCTTGTCTAGAACTCTCCTGGTAAATTAAACCCTAACACTACTCAAAATTAAGAAGTAAAAGCTATATTAGCTGGAGGCTCTTTTTCCCCTTTCAGCATCAAGTGTTTCCAAAAAAAGAAAAAGTGTCCTACTGCTAAAGGCCTAACGTAAATTATTTGATTCCAGAAAAGAGATAATCAAAAAGGAAAACTCATCTGGAACTAACTGATTTGTTGTTGTTGTTTGACTGAAATAAAACACTTTAACTGCCTCTTCTTCTTGAGTGTCTCAAGGGAAATGGAGCACAGTGATTTATTGGCTCAATTCAGACGACACGATAGTCAATGGTGGGGTAATAATCAACTTTACAGTTGTTCATCTAGGGGGTACTCCCCACACAACATGGTAATAAATAATCAACTGTGGTGTGGATTAGGATCAGCACTGAGTTGACTATGGCAGCATTCGGATAACACGATAGTCAAAACAACTGACGATTGTTTCCCCCACACCAGTTGTTTATTGTGTCGTCCAAATTGAGCCATTGTTTGATTAGGTTTTTGTCTACTCAGAAATAAGTCCTACTGAATTCAGTGAACTTACTCCAAAGAAAGTGGGCATAGCATGGCTTGGTTATTGTATGAAGTCTGTTCTTACTGTAAGTTAGTTGTCCCTGATCCACAAATATTTACACCCTAGCAAGGCATTTGCACATGATGCATGGAGAGGAACCCATTTGATAGTGGTTCCTGATATTGTATGAAGATACACTCTCTCACCTGCTTCAGAGATAGATGGAGAGATTCCCCTTCCTCCAGTCTGTGTAGGGAAGAGGGATGGATTTGTTTAGTTTTGATATTGATACAAATAGGTAAAATTGCAGGAGACCCGCCCTCTTTTGTATCTGGTCATGCTAGGCAGGGCTCCTGAAGTTTTAAGCGTTGTGATGAAGAGGGAATTTCACCAGGTGCTGCATGCATACAAATGACACCTGCTGAAATTCCCTTTTCTATACAACTGTTAAAGATACAAGTGCCCTGTCCTCTTTTTCATATGGTCACTTTACCCAAGCAGCCTTTTGCAACTACAGAATAGCCCAGTTGATACTGCCTCCCAACTTCCTAACCTCCCCCTTTGCCTAATAAATAGGGAGTCAGGAAGAGGACTGTGCTTTCTGAGCAATGGTGGCACTTGTGGGATTCCTCCACACCTGTTAGTCATTTGGGCTGCCCCAGGGAATTATGGGGCATTCTTACTTATCTTAGACAGAGAAGATCAATGCTGCACAGGGTCCCCTTGCTTCAAAAGGGAGGGGCCATAGCTTGGTGGTAGAGGAGCTGCTGTGCATGCAGAAGGTCCTAGATTCAATCCCCAGCTCATCGAGGTAAGGCTAGGAAAGAATCCTGCCTGAAACCCTGGAGAGCCTCTGCCAGTCAGTGCTGATAATACTGGCTACCCAATAGACCCATGGTTTGACTTGGTATATGGCAGCTTCCTCTGCTCATATGGCTGCATTGGACATGGTGGCACAGAGAACTGGATGCGCTGAACACTGTGTGACAAAGGGTGCCTCTACAAGAGCGACTTCAAGCTCTTTCAAGGCACATTAGGAAATTTACCTCTACAAGAGCGGAGCGCAAATCAGGGGCTCAGGCACGTTTTATCTCCAATTATTTGCATTTTCGAATGTGCGTTAATTAGCGAGTTTTCATTTACGGCAGGAGTAAGAGCGCCTTATATCCGTGTAAACAACTTTCTGAGGAGGCGCATTAACAATCGGGGTTGGACTGTGGTCGTAATGTCATGCATAGAACTGCCCCTTCGCTGAGAAAATCTCCCACTTTTTGGTTTAGTTTCCTTTCCTGTCTCCTCCTGGCAACTTCCTCCTTGTACTCCGTCTCTCTGGATGGAAGCTCCAAGAAGAGGTGACCCAACGTGAACCAAAAATAAAGTTTCGTTGAAGTACCCTGATGAAATATTTTTGACATGGAGACACGGGGCCAGATGGAGGTGATTTTATGAGAAGTAAAGGCGGTAGGAAGGATGTGCGCATGTGCGCATAATTAGCCATCAGCAGACATAACTTCCCCTCGCTTCTTGCTGGGTTCCTGAGGTGAGTTGTGTGTGTGTGTGTGTGTGTGTGTGTGTATGTATGTTTTACAATTGTTGAGCTCACTGGGAAGTGGAGGGGAAAGGAACGAAGCAGCATCCCCCTGTCTGTTTTGGGGTGTGTGTGTGTGTGTGTGCATGCGCGCAAGGCACATTCCCATTTACTCCTGAGGAGGTCATGGCAATCAGGCGAAGGAGGGGGGAAGACAGGTAGCCGAACATGTTACTCAGCTCATTCCTTTCAGGTAACCTAGGAAACCAAAGGCGGGAGATTCTGGTGGGCGGGGAGAATAAAGGGAGGGAACCGGTTTGGGGAGTTTCTCTGGGACAAAGCGCATTACTTTCAGCAACATTTGCATGTGATTTTCAGCATGTCAAAAACTTTAAAATGCCTTTCATACAGCCCGTAATGCGCTTCAACGCCTCCCATGTAACGGGATTAGGCGTTAAAGCAATTGAGAACCAGGCATCCAGGCATCAAACCAAAATCTTGTAGAGGGGGGCTTAATTTGTGACACAGCTCTTCTTATGGTACAGTCATGTGCCAGCAAATACCTTGGGAATCATTGGTATTTCATTGGGAATCCTGTCCATCTCTGTTCAGAAACATGCCCCATTGAGTTCAATGGGGCTTACTTCCAGGTAAGGGCATATAGGATTGCAGTCTCAATGGCACATGAGTGCACCCAAATTGAAGAAATAAGTGTGTGTGTGTGTGTGGGGGGGGGGGGAATCCATAATCAAAATAGAGGGTTTTACATTGAAACTTCTATGAGAATCCTGGAGACATTGCTAAGAGTTGCTATCTTCAGTCAAGTTATGGATTATGTAAAAAATTACAATAGTTTGAAGCTAACTGCACATCCATAAAAAAAAGCAACCTGTAGCTTATATTTTGAAAGTAGCTGTGATTTGCTAAAACATCCATGGGGAACCTGTCTCCACCCCTTCTTACTTGGCTCCACCCCTATTCCCAGGCCTTCCCTGCCTCGTTCCCTCCCTCCCTCCCTCCCTCCCACTCTCCCACACCAAACCAAAATCTCTGAACTCTGTAGTGAACTTTATCTGCTTTCACCCCTACCGTGCTGCATGAACCTGTTTCAATGTGTAGTGGTATATAATGCCGGAAATAAATACATAAATAAATAGGCTTGGAAAAAGTCTCCAATGTTGTCAGTGGAGGCTCTTTAAAATTCTGATTGCAGTGGGGGCATTTTTGGAGGGGGTTTGCTGCTGGGGAGAGGAGGGCTGACTCTCCTCTCCCCCAAGCTGTGACCCTGCTCAAAAGTCAAATGTATAGCAGGGTATTGCATTATGAAAGTGGTACGAAAGTGGTATATAAAAGGCAGGAACCACACCAAGCAGGATATAGCACTATCAAAGTGGTATGAAAGTGGTATATGGTATGTCTCTATGGGCCCCAACAGTTGTCAGTGCATTTTAATACTGCTATAAAGCAGTAGTGTGGCTCCTGCCTTTTAAGTATCACTTCCATACTGCTCTCATAGTGCAATATCCTGCTTGGTGTGGATTAGGCCAATATTACTACAACTTAAAAGTGTCTAATACAATAAACTATAAATATTAAGCACAAAATTGTATTTAAACTATGTGTGTAATCTCCAATTATTTAAAAGAGAATAAAGAAACAATAAAAAAAACCTTTAATCATGACTGTGTAACTTAAGCTTTTAATATTTGTTTTGATTCAAGCCACTGAGAAAGGCCATACAGGTCGAAACACATTTGGCTTCGTTTTGTGATCATTGTGCACTTTTGTTTCTCTCTCGATTAATTCCATGAGCATCCAGAAAGGAGTGATTTGAACTACTATTCCATCATCTCCACCTTATGTACTATATATTGACCTTTTTCATTCCTATGTAGCCAGTGCTGGGCTCTATGAGAATTTGACAGATGTAAGAACAGCCATGCTGGATCAGATCAAGGGTCCATCTAATTCAGCACTCTGTTCACACAGTGGCCAACCAGGGAACCACAAGCAGGAAATGGTGCAACAGTACCCTCCTATCTATGTTCCCCAGCAACAGGCGTATATAGGCTTACTGCCTCTGATACTGGAGGTAGCACATAGCCATCAAGACTAGCTTTAAAAGGGGGTTGGCTAAATTCCTGGTAGCCTTCTCCTCCAGGAATTTAGCCAACCCCCTTTTAAAGCAGTCACCACATCTTGTGGTAGTGAATTCCGTAGTTTAACTATGCGCTGTGTGAAGAAGTACTTCCTTTCATCTGTCCCAAATCTCCCACCAATACGTGGCATTGTACTGCACATTTCTTTATTGTTTTTTTAAATGCTTGGGGATTATCCCCACAGTTTAAATAAAATTTGTGCTCAATATTTATAGTTTATTGTATCAATCACTTTAAAGTTGTGGTAATATTGTTACACCTTTGGCATTTCCTACTGTTGTACATTGTGTGTCAACGTAAATATACAATCCTCTTTCTTGGTTTGGCCTGCTCACAAGATCGCCTTTCCCCCACTGCAGTCAGGCTTGAAAAAGTTTCCATCAGCACCAATGGTGACTTTTTTCACACCTAAATGCAGCGAGAGGCGGGTGTTTTGGATGGGAGGTGACTGCTGGGGAGGGGAGAGCTAAATGCTACCAGCAGTGATAAAACGAACACGTCAAGTACAGGGCTCGCATGTGTGGACTACCAACTCAAGCAACTGGTGTGAAAGAATTCCCGCTCTACCCAATTATAAATCTTAGCCTGCAGACATATCACACTGGGCTATGATGCAGTTAGATACAATAAAAGCGAGGCACTAAGATTAAGCCTGGTTTTATTTGGATGGAAGACCACCAAAAGAGGCATATTTTTGTTAGCTATTCATGTGTGTATCAAAAGAAAATGAGGAAAGAAAGCTTTTCAAATCCTGATTTTTAATGTAGGTCTTTTGGACTTTTGTGGTGTGATGCCAGACCCAATTTAACACTTGGCATGGTGGTACAAATGCCAGGACCTGCTGCTGCTGCTGCTTCCCTCCCTTAAAACAATATTCTATTCTTTAAAAGCAAAAAACAGCCTGTGCTCTGAAAAGAAGCACTAATTGTAGTGGCTGCAGCGGCAGCTATCCTAATTTCTCTGGAATTAAAATTTGGGGGGAATGCTGAGAGTTGTAGGATTTTTTTTTCTGTTTAAACGTGCATAGGATTGTGCCCTTAGTGTGGTTTGTGTGACCATTTAAAAGCTGCACCTAGCTTGTGGTGGCAGATCCATGCTTCTGACTTACCACAGCTGGAAACATCTGGAACTCCATGTTTCTTGCTCGTGCCATGTGTTCAAGAGGTTTTGTGTCCAGTGTTAACCATACAATCCTAAGCCACTGTTAGTCAAGCTACAGAACTAGTTCATAGAATTCCATGTTCTCCTTAAGTAATTGCCTCATATAATCGAGATCATCGGGTACACATTGTGTTCAGTTGGCTCGTACAAGAATGTGTTTGTGTGCCAAGAACAGAGTTAAGATAAGGAAAGAGCAGTACTTCTAGAATCTTCCAACATGATGGGGGGAACACTTCTTTTGGTATATACTTGAATATCAAACTGTTGCTGTGGAGGATTGGACCAGTCTAAAGAAGATAGATATTAAAGAAACTGTATAAATCCTTTGAATTTGCTCTGCTTCTTCAAAAATGAACTGAGACCATGCAAACTGTTTTGAAGGGCATCCCTTTTGCCAATGTTATCAACTCTGAGGAAAGGTGCAATCAGCTGTAAATGGTGAAGTAATTGATTCAATAAAACAATTCCAGAATCTAAGAGAGTACAAGTTATGATTGTGTGCTTATTGGAAATCTCTCCTTTACCCTAAATCAAGGTTACTAGATAACACAGTAACAGTTTTGAGGGTTGTGCAGTCCACATACCAATGGCATCTAGACATGGGCAGGATCTACACTACTGCTTTATAACAGTATTCAAGTGCACTGACAACTGTTGGGGCCCATGACACATTCCATATACCGTTTTCAAACTGCTTTCATAGCGTTATATCCTACTTGGTGTAGATCTGGACATGGTGCTTTGGGGTGGGAATCTGAGAGCACCACCTTTATCCTTAGGCAAGGTTGTATTTCCAGTTGACATAATGTCGCTTCCTACCATGAGGCTTCAAGGTCACGTAATAATGTTCGCTGTCTACAAAATATTAAGCTGTAACAGTGCAAGCTAAGCTACACAATCATGGCATTGCATGAGAAACAATTTAAGTTAGCTGGGTGGTGTTGAAACCATAACGGTACAATTTAAAACTAAATAGAATCCTGAACACCATAGAGACAGTCTTTGCCACGCCCTCATCAAACGCAACCATTTGAGTTCTCTCTCTGTTTAATACCTTTCCCCTGAGAAATGAAGGGCTGTGAGTGTGAAGGTGACCAAACACAGATCAGTAGCTTAGACTTACACAAATGAGTGCAATGCAGTAGTAGAAATCATCTTTGAGTTACAGAATACAAAATAGGTTTCCAGCAAGATAAGTAATGTAATAAGAGAAAATTAGATCTGCCCATAACAGACAAACTTAGTGTATCTCACCATTTTATGAAAAAGATTATATATTTTTTCTGAACAAACAAGCTGCTTTCTGAACAGGCTATTTTCTGAACATGTTTCCTGATATTAAGCACTTGGGAATGTATTCATTTCTTGTTAATTGGACTGGTGGTGTTTTTTTTTTTTTAAATTAATAACTTTGAAGGGGACACGAAATATTTTATCCCCACCTCACACCGTGAAAAGGAATATTTCAGACAGCTAATACTCTGAGGAGTGACATATTGACATGTTTGGCTTTCAAGTGTTATTTTTTATGGGTTATGTATATATGTAGAGGAAACTATGTTTGTAAAGAGGGAGGAGGCAAATGAAGATCTATATAAATTTCATTTACATGGTGTGAACTTACAAAATTATCAATTCACTAAGGGTGTGATCCTATGCACCCTGAGTACTCGTAAGCCTCCAAAATCAGAGGCTTACTTGTATCCAGTTGCCTGGTTAATGGAGGTTTTGGGGAGGGGAGGGTGACCATATGAAAAGGAGGACAGGGCTCCTGTATCTTTAAAGTTGCATAGAAAAGTGAATTTCAGCAGGTGCCCTTTGTATATATGCAGCACCTGGTGAAATTAGCATGACCAGATACAAAAGAGGGCTCCTGCAGCTTTAACTGCTGTGATGAAAAGGGGATTTCACTGCATGCACACAAATGGCACCTGCTGAAATTCCCTTTTCCATGCAACTGATAAAGATACAGGAGCCCTGTCCTCCTTTCCATATACCGTATTTCCTCGATTCTAAGACACACTTTTTTCCTCAAATTTATGTCTGTAAAAATGGAGTGCATCTTAGAATCGATGGCGTCTAAGAATTGCCGGAAGATACACCCTCCCCCCACCCACAGCGCCTTCACAAAGGGACTCTGCATGCCCCCCCCAAGCGACTCAGCCTTCCCCACTCGCCTCTGCACCACTGGCACTGACCTCCTTGGCCTCCAGCACCACCACGGTCCTCACCGTCTGCGCCGCCCTGGTCCACGCCACCCCGGTCCTCGCCGCCAGCGCCGCCCCGGTCCGCGCTGCCCCGGACTGCCAGCGCTAGCACCGGGGAGGCCACTGCCATGGCAGTGAGGAACAGCCTTCTCGACTCACCTCCATTGCTGCCCCGGTCCTCGCCTCCAGCGCCGCTGGCAGCAGCCTCCCTGGTGCTGGTGCTGGCAGACTGGGGCGCCGTGGACCGGGGTGGCACTGGTGGTGAGGACTGGGGCGGCGCGGATCGTAGCGGTGCTGCCGACGAGGACTGGAGCGGTGCTGGCAGTGAGTGGGGAAGGGACGAGGGGACTCATGCCCAGCAGGTCCCTGGGTGGCGGATCGAAGGGAGCATGCACAGCCCTACCATATTTCTTTGTTTCTAAGATGCAGTGATCCCCAATTTTAGGTGTCTGAAAATGGGGTGCATCTTAGAATCGACGCAACACTTTTTTCCTGATGGTGGCCGTAAAATTAAGGTGTGTCTTAGAATTGATGGCATCTTAGATTCGGTGAAATACAGTAGTCACCCTAGGGCTGGCGATACCTTATAGTCCCACATCCCCACTCTCCTCCCCACCCCCACCCCAGGAATGCCTCCTTTCCCCCCTCTCCACGTTCCATTTCGTGAGCCTGAAGAGGTAGCCGGCAGTGTCAAAGGCACAATAAGAGCAATGGGGGGGGGGGGAGAACAATGTGTCAATCTACATGCAGCAGTGGCAGAAACTCAGATGACATCACAGAAACCATTCCAAACCCTCCAAACCATGCACACACATGTTGGTGGACCTGTCCTGTACAGTGCTGGATCTTGCTGTCATTTCAATTTCCCGCAATGCCCCTGAGATGTGGCATTGTGGGAAATTTAAATGGTGGTTACACCCACTGGGCAGCAGTGCTCGAAATGCCAAGGCATAAAAGAAGGTAACTGGGGTCTGAGAGACCGCATCAGTGGTTGGCCCTGGCAGGGTTCTGGTGCCCAAGCAGTTGCCCATCAATGCCAAGTGTTGAGGCGGGCTCTGAAGAAGAGCATACAGCACCTCGCACAATGCAGCCCTTCATCATCCAGTAGCCAGGATAGGAGCAAATGAGAGTCCTACATCGCTCCGTTCCTGCAGAGGGGAGCTGATTTATTAACAACCCAGAGACAGGCATGTAATCCTTTGTTATGCTGTATCTGAACGGGCCACCCTGCTTCCATGTCTGAAAATATTAATCGTTAAAGTTCATAGGGAGAATTTGGCATGTAGGTGGGATTCAGGCCATCTTGATTCTATTTCCTGAACCTGCTCCTACCTCCAGGTCCAAGATTACTTTTCTCACTGCCTTGTTCGGAAGACACCTTAAACCATGGTGGTTAAGGCATTTTTGTTCACAAAAAAAGCTTTAACCACCGTGGTTAAAGCCTTAATCACCGTGGTTTGAGGTGTCTTCTGAACAGGGCCACTATTTCTTTCTCTTACCTCAAGCTAATTGACTCAGGGTTGTTCACACAATTAACCCCAAAGAGTGTGGGTCCTCCCCCCCAAGTCTGCTTATCACTGCGAATAATCATTAACTTCCACTGCTGGAGCACCACATAAAACAGGTCAAGCCTTGAATCACCAGACCAGCTTTCAGCGCACTGAATTTTATCTGGGAATTTTAGCCAATGTAGCCTCTTCTTCAAATCCTTCATTGCCACATTAAGTATTTGTCATGCCCGGCCTGTTTTGTTAATTTTTCTCATGGCTAGCCACAGTTTTAGCCGGAGACACAACAGGATTTTTTTTTTTTGTCCTTATGGAAATCAAGGATGAAAATACATTGATTCAAGGTAGGTCCTAATGGGCTGAGCAGCTGCCATAACAATAATGGAATTAGATAATTAGAAAGATTATTTGCAGTATCCGTGCCTTTGGTATTCAGGGAAAGCCTGTCATTGCATATTGCTTAGGGGGTCATGTGTGTGTGTGTGTGTGTGTGTGTGTGTGTGTGTGTGTCTTCCACAACAGAGAGTTGTACTTTGGGGAAGGGTGGTAGCTTAGCAGTGGAGCACCAAAGCTCCCATGTTCAATCCCTGGTATCCAGTTGGGGCTGGTGGCTCCGATGTCAATGGGGAACGAATCCACACTGGGTTTCCGTCAGAATCAGTCAGGACTCTAAATGAACTATTCTTTAATTCCTTTAGCTCTGCACCTTGGATAGCTCCTTTAGAGTTCTGGCTGGTTCTGACTGAAATCCGTTGCAGATTCACCACCCCACCGACATCAGAGCCACCAACCTCCACTGCTAGCATCTCCAAGTGGGCTGTAAAAGACCCCTGTCTGAAACCCTGCAGAGACACTGGGAAGTGTAGACTGGGCGGGGGGGGGGAGAATCTGAAGCCGGGGACCAAATGTTCCTCTCTGGGGTTCCCAATCTGGTTTTCTGGGGTTCCTAGAAATCCTGGCCTCCTTCCCCTGGGCTTTCCCTCAACCACCAATCTTTGGATGGTTTCCCAGCTTTTGTGAAGTCCCCTCACTACCCCAAACTAAGAAGGTTGAAATGCCTGTCCTATAGCTTAGCTGCTCTAGGGTAACCATATGAAAAGGAGGACAGAGCTCCTGTGTCTAACAGTTGTATAGAAAAGGGAATTTCAGCTGGTGTTACTGGTATGCATGCAGGACATGGTGAAATTCCCTCTTCATCACAACAGTTAAAGCTGCAGGAACCCTGGCCTCTTTTGTACCTGGTCAAGAGGGCAGGGTTCCTGTAGCTTTAATTGCTGTGATGAAGAAGAAATTTCACCAGGTGCTGCATGCATATAAATGTCACCTGCTGGAATTCCCTTTTCTATACAACTGTTAAAGATACAGGAGTCCTGTCCTCCTTTTCATATGGTCACCCTACTGCTGGCAGTAAGAGCTTTGAGCTACAGGATGCTGGGATCTTGGCCCCATCTCTTTTACCTTTAGCCCCTCCCACCACGGGAATTGGGCTCCCCAAGAACTTCTTTGAAATGGAAATTGGCTCTCCAGCTGAAAGAGATTATGCACCCCTGGCAGTCTAAGTTTCCTAGGTCACAGCTCCTTTCATCCATTGGTTGAAACAGCCTCTCAATGCATTTTGCCATGTTAGGTGAAATCCATTCTTGTATTTCTTCATCAGAAATAGCCTCTTATTGACGTTTACCTCCGCTTAAGTAGCAGCAAAGGTCTGGTTATCAGAATGCCTCAGTAAACTTGACGATTTCAGGGATAAAAGAGATTGGAGTGATTCAAAACAACAGAAGAGGCTGTTCTCTCTCTCTCTCTCTCTCTCTCACACACACACACACACACACACACACACACAGCTTCTGTGAGAAAATAAGGAAAACAACGGAAAAGCTGAATAATTTTACTGGAGGTCATTGTTAAAATCAAGCAATTATCTCATTCTTGGGATAGAAAGCCAATAGGCTTTAAGGGCAGGGTGCTTTCTTAAATAATATAATCAATTTAGTATAAAAAGGAAATGCCAGAGACCTGCTGACAAAATCCTGGCAGGTTGGTTGAGATTCACGTCCAAGAGAACGAATAGGCTGAGAAATATTGCTTCTGTGTAAGTAACTATGAAATCAGTGGTGAAAGAGAGCAGGTGTAGTCAGGATGAAAAAGCAATACTACTAGAACCAATGAAGAAGGTATAGTGAACAGCCTCCTTGCATGTTTATGAGCAGGGCCGGCCCTATCATAAGGCACAGTGATATGGCTGTCACAGGAAGCAGAGGCTGGAAGGGAGAGGGGTGAGGCTGGTGAAGGATGGTGGACAGATCTCTGTGTGCCACATGACTTGTCCTGCAATCCCCCTTAGATGGCCTATTGTCCTCCTCTGATGCAGTTTAGGAGGGTGTCCCATTGCCAGTGCTGAACAACTGCCATAGAAGGCAGCTTCTATGCATCTTGTATCTTCACTGCAGGCAGCACAGTCTCTTGGATGAGCTCTAGATGTGAACAGGACTGGGACACCTGGATCTTGAAAATAACCACTGTCCTCCCATCTCTTACACTAAGGCCAAGAAACTTTCCTTGAGGTAGAGAAAAGCAGAGGTGATGGGCTCTCCCAGACATCTTCACAGCATCTTTTCCAACCAGGACTGGACATCCAAGTCCAAGAACCTCTGGTGGGAAACTGACATTTCCTCCAAAGCAGGGCTGGTGAACGAACCCTCCTGGGTCCCAACCCAGCCCTCTTGGGTTTCCCTGAAGGCCATGCTCCCTTCCTCTGGCTCCTCCCCTATTTCCCCAATCGTCAAGCCTTACTGGATTCCTGGCTTCTGTGCAGATTTTCGCCCCACTCTACAGAGTTGCAATACCTCTCCTAAGACTTTGTTCCTGGCAGTAAGAATTTGAAGCTAAAATAGGCTGGCATTTTCTGTATTTTTGGCCACACCCATTTTACCTTTGGCCCCACCCCTTTGCCTTCAGCTCTGCCCACCATGGGAATGTGGCCCCCAAGAGCTTCTTCAAAATTGAATTTGGCCCCTAGGCTGAAAGAAGTTCAACCCCCCTACTCAAAAGAGAAGGATTTGCTGTGGGAGTGTCATGGCCTTTGCTGCCCGCTGCCCAAGTAAGATTCCTGGCATGGGAGAAGGGGGAAAGAGTGGTGGTGGGTGCTCTCCCTACCTTACAAAAGGGGAGGTTTAACCCCCTCCCCACCAGCCACTCAAGTTCTGAAATTTCCCCCCACCCCGCCGGCTATAAAAAAACAAAGAAGTTAGAAAGAAGCTCAGTGGAGGCTGGTGGCCCCGATGTCAGTGGGCTGGTGGATCCACTCCAGGTTTCAGTCAGAACCAGTCAGAAGGTGTCCAAGGTGTTTTTCTTTGCACTTTGGAGATCTCTTTTAGAGTTCTGTATTATTTAATTAGTACTGTTTATTGCAAAGTTGAATGATAAAGGATGGGCTTGCTTCACAAGTTACAAAGGTTATCGAGTCAATAATAAAAATTGCAATAACAATATTTCCATATCCGAAATGAATGTTATCCATGCCGTTATGCAATTACTTTCTCATGATGCCTATGTTGCATCAACATCTTTGACTAACCCCCTGCATCTTATACATTGCGGCATAATTATGCGGTATATAGAAATAGGTATTTCATAATACAACGAGATATAAGGAAAAAAAGAAAAAGATCACAGAAATTATTTAAAGTAAATTGGCTGGAAGCCAAAGGGACTGTTCAGCTAGTTCCGCACATTCAAGGAGGCTTTGGATATGGGTTTCTCAAATAGTAACCCACCCACCCCATTTTATGATAAACTGCTTTTGAATGACCAGACTTACAAAAGCAAATTTCAATATGCCATACAAGTCTGCTGTTGAAAAAAAATAAAAGTATATAATCCTACTGGGCATAGCCAAGCTGTTGGTCAGGCTTAAAATAGCTCTTTGGATTCCAGCGATTACTTCTTCTTTTAAAACAGTATAACCTTGATTTTTTTTAAATCCTTAATTCCTTTGGATAGCAGCAATGTATGCACATTTTTGAATAAGCGGAAGCCTTGTGTAGAAGAGCTAACATGCAAAGGAGGGCGGAAGCATGTAGCACTGATGGACTCAATCTATACACCACGTAATAGACACACAGGAGATTTTGTGATATAGACATTTTCGTTTCCATTTAAAATGGCTGAGCAACTTTGTCTTATAGTGAAGACTGTTGCTTTTTCTTTTACATGAAGTGGCAGGGGATGATTTTGTTATTTTAATATTAGTTCTAGCTAGGGATGAATGGGAATTGCATTTCAGTTCACAAATTTTCGAAGTGTTGATGTGGTTTTTAAATGTATAGATTGTGTGTATGTTGTATGTTTTTGCTGTTTTAATTTTTGTATATTGTTTTTAATTGTTTTTAATCCTATGTAAACCGCCCAGAGAGCTTCGGCTATGGGGCGGTATACACATGTAATAAATGTAATAAATAATGTCCCATTTGCAATCCCAAATACAAGTGGAAGTGCTTTTTCTCTGAAAATGTTCACAGATGCCCGAACTTGCCTTCATGTTCACCAAATGCGTTTTTGGAAAATGAGCAACTTTCTCAAAATGCACAGCTTCCTCAAAATATGCAAATTTTCAAAATGTGCAGCTTTCTCAAAAGGCACAGCTTCTCAAAGTGTGCCCATTTTAAAGTGTGTGCCTAGTCTATAGTCAATGGGGGAAATTTACATCATTTTGGAAATGAGCACGGATTTGGGGATTGTTTCCTCAACTTCCATGTTTGACAGCTGTTCAGTTTGCACGATTTCCCCATTCATGCCAAACACACAGCGATGGCAAAGCATGAGCACAAATTGAAGAGTGATGAGCAGCGAACTGATGTTCAGATAAACTTGGGGAGTTTGAATATTGCACGATCACCCATTTCATACTTGCCCAAGCAGATTTATTTATGTATTACATATAAAAAAATATCAGGTCAGTGTTCAGGATGAGATCCTGAAATAGACAGATAGATGTAACCAGGTGTGCAGTTTGGGCAGGTGGGGGAAGAGCGGGGCTTTTGAATCCATCATTGTCCTCTGAGTCAGTGGTGGCCTTGGTGACTCGGATAACCTTTTATCAGCCTAAGAGTGCAATCCTATGCATGTTTAGACAGAAAAAGTCCCATAACGTCCAGCATGCCTCAGTCAGCATGGCTGTTTGGGGAATGCTGGGTATTGTTTTCTGTCTAAGCATGCATAGCAGTATTGAAGTAGCCTTCTCTTTTCAAAACAAATGATATTGTGAAGCAAACAGCTGTACGCTAGTCATATTGTCATTGAGAGATGAGTCATGAAACTGCATTTGTCACCAGATGTGCTATGACTTCACTGTATGATACTATTTGTGGAATTCCAGACAGTAAGTATTCCAGCCGCCAATGCTTTAGGATAAATTGCAATAAAAGATTGCAATAAAAAAAAAATCCCAATTCATACGTTAACATTTTTCAACATATTCTTTTGGTTCTTCTAACTATTTTTTCTCCTTGCCTCCCAATCTGAAATGGCACCTCTAGCCCTTGTCACAAAAACTATCTCCACCCTACTTCAACTACTCTCTGCACTGCATCTTATATATGGAAGGGGCTGAAAAACTGTGGCAGGACACGTGCTTTTCATGCAGAAGACCCCAGGTTCAATGGCTGGGATCTCTGGGTAGGGCAGAAAAAAGTCCTGCTTGAAATCCTGGAAAGATGCTGCCACACAGTGTGCTAGATGAACCAAGGGTCTGACTCAGTATAAGGCAGCTTCTTGTGTTCCTTGTTCCACCTTTCCAAATCTTGCAAGGCAGACTCTCTTGATTCTTGACCCTTCAAAACTCATTAGGCCTCTTGAAGGGTAAAATCCAGGAAAAAACATTTTGCCACTCATAGAGCTCCATCATACCAGTGGTTTATCGCACTCTTGCCACGTCTGGTATCTGGTTTTGCAGCACGGGACTCACATGACATTGTCCCTTTCCTGCACCCATCTCACCTCTTTTCCTCCATTTTACGTATTATTTTGGTGCAGGGAAAGTCTGGATTATTTTCTCCAAGCGGATTTAATGCACCCTTAAGCCTCCATGTATTGCTGTTCTCTTGATTTTTCCTTTGTTGGGGGCATGTGCTTTGAATGGAGTCTTGTTGATGAAAGGGGAGGGCAGTATTCCTCCTCCAGCACACCATGTCGAACGAACGAATAGACTTGTGCTTAGTCTGTTGAATGGAGTTTTTACTGCTCCAACCCCACCCTCATTACCTGCAGAAACGGAGCCCAGCCAATAAAATGTTAAATCAGTAAATTGCTAGACAACAAAGCCAGAGCGAGGGGAGGGAGGAGCTCAGACCCATCAGAGTACCACAACCAATGAACTGGAGGTGGAAGGAGAAGTGGTGGGGTGGAGTGGAGTGGAAGAGCAAATAAGCGAAAGGGAGGTTTCAAGGTGCAGCTCAATACCACAAACCCATGTGAACGGGACCATTACCTTGAAGCGCTTATGAAACAGGTAAAAAAACACGGGGGCAAACCAGGGGAAAAATAGGTGTGATGGAGCCCATAATCAGCATTCCAGGTTATTTTACTTGCTGAGATGCCACTTAGGAAGCACATCCTCTTATAATACCTTCTTGCTTTCTCCGATCTGTAGGCTATGATGCTGCTCCATGTCTCATCTCCTACAGGACTGTGACCTACACACACACACACACACACACACACACAGGAGGAAAGGCAACGGCAAAAAAAAAGGACGTGGATTCGAAGAATTTCTCTAATTTCAATAGGAATACAATATATCTCACCATAATGGGGAGGTCTATGTCCAGTAGACCTGTGTGTCTTCTTCATCTGCTCACCATATTACCTGTTGGTGGGCAATTTCAAGCCCCCTGCTGCTCTCCCTTCTTATGCTTCTTTATCTTTAAACAGGCAAGTCCAAATAGAGGGCACCTTGAGATTGAGGATTGTGTTCTGTAAATTAGGTTCCCTATGGTAGTGCTTAAACTGTTAAACGTCTTACTTACTAGTTCACAGCTTTCTACTTTTCTGTTATCTTTTTAGCCCTTAATCAAAACATTGCTTTTTTGGAAGGTGTTTTTATGTTGCTTTATGGATTTTGCAGCTGGACTTCCTCTGGACTTATGTAGACATATTTTGGGGCTGTCTTTTAATTAGGCCTTGTGTTGAAAAGTATTAATTTTAACCTGTGTGTTTAGGTTTTAAAGAATTTTTATTATTGCAATTTCTTTTGTTGTTTTTAATATGAAATAAAAGCAAAGGGCACAATTTTTGGAGACACACTGTCTGCCTTTCTGAAGCCCAGATCCAGGACTAATGCCCACCTTACCTCAGGAAGCACCAGAAATGGTCCAAAGGGGCCCAAGTTAGCTCAGGCGTCAACCAAAAAGAAACCTACAATAAAAATCAGAACCTCACTTGCACAAAATCATTAAGGCAAGAAGAGATAGAATTTAATTGAGATATGGTTTCCTGTCCCATTACAGGTCTTAACTAACATAGGAAATTCAACAATTACTACTGTTGTGAATGGTCAGTGTTCTTATTTCAGGCTGACCAGACCCCCCGGGGTTTCCCGGTCCTAAACGGGAAAAATGGGCCAAACCGGGCCGACCAGGCCCCAGGGGGCAACCTCTGGGAAACAGCTCGTTCTCCTCCCGCGAGGAGAGGGGGTGGCGCAGCGCGGGTGGGGCGGGCGGTGGCGCGAGGCACTTACCTGCTGGGGTGTCTGCTTCCCTCCGGTGCTCGGAATCTACTGAGAAACAGGCTTCGCGGCCTGTCCCTCAGTAGTGCGCCGGGTGATGATGTCATCACCAGGCGCGGTACTGAGAGACAGGCCAGGAAGCCTGTTTCTCAGTAGATTCCGAGCACTGGAGGGAAGCAGACGCCCCAGCCGGTAAGGAGCGCGGGGCGGGCGGCGCGGGGCGGGCGGCGCGGGGCGGGCGGTGCGGGGCGGGCGTGCGGGCAGCGTGGGGCAGGGGGGCGGCGCGGGGGGCGGGGGGCTGCGCGGGGGGGGTTTGTTTTGGGTGGGTGGGGTGGCGGGGGGGGTTCCGGGATTTTGATCCTCAAAATCTGGTCACCCTATCTTATTTTGCATACATTTAAACCCTAACTGAATTCTAACGGAATATACTACTTCCATTTCATTGCCATTTGACCCCAAGATTCACATTTTTTCTACACCCGTGTCTATCCGTCTGTCCATCTATCCAACTGAGGTTAACACTTCATGCAGCTAATGAAGTGGAATCCGGTCCACAAACACATATTCCATAATAAATAAATTGGTCTTGAAGGTGCCACATATGGTAGCCATCTGTCCTACTTTACAGAGGGCAGTCCTCTGTTTGAAGGCATGCACTGTTGGAAGGGCTGTCCAGTCAAAGCCCAGTTAAAAACATAAAGAACTATAAGATGGGAGAGCAAGAGGGGCCTTCGAGTTGCTCTTCAGTAGTTAGCATCTAGTTGGCACACTGAGTCACCTGGTCACAGTCTTCTACTATGGTGAGATGTACTGTATTTCTATTTACTTTATAATAATTGTTTCTAAATTTGCATGCGTATGTATACATTAGCACATGCATTTCTTTTTCCTGAAAAAGTTGTGTCTTGTATTGTCTTCTGTTTTGGTGATTCATAAGGGGCCACTCTGGTATTATGAGGCTCTGAGTTTTTTGTTGAAACACACTAAAATGGCAACCCTTCTAATGTGGTGGCTAGCCCTCTGCTAGTTTCCGCCATATAGGCAAGGATACCATATGCCGAGTAATGGCGGTTAACTAAGATCCAAGCCATAAAGGGGTGAGAGTATAAGTTATTTGAATATAATTATTGTGAACTATATCAGACTAAAAAAAAAAGGAGGCAGAACGGAAGCACATTTTGAGCAATGCTGCTGCCTGGGTTTTTGGAAGAACAAAAATCA
Source organism: Anniella stebbinsi (assembly GCA_029215795.1). Taxonomy (NCBI): domain Eukaryota; kingdom Metazoa; phylum Chordata; class Lepidosauria; order Squamata; family Anniellidae; genus Anniella; species Anniella stebbinsi. The sequence goes on along the minus strand of JARDYH010000002.1, from coordinate 31,678,237 downwards.
ATGTGATATTCTTTGTGCTATATAAAATGTGACCATCTGTCAGTCAACACATATCAGTGACAGTCATGACTACACCAACTAAATAGTCATTTGCTGGAACTTCTTCCCTTAATATAAGAAGAGATCAGCTTTTACCCGAATTTCAGCATATTTTCCCAAAAGCGCACACAGGCATAAGCTGTTCTGTTTATTACTGTGCGCAACTGTCTCAAGGTTCAATTTTTACAGCCAAGGTTGCCATTTCAAATGGTACAAAACTGTACATTACCTCCCCTCCACAGATTTCCACTCCTTCATGATTTCTCACACTGTAGTCGTTGTTCTCCCAATCTGTAGCTGCTTGTGGGGAGGGGTGGTGGTCGACTAGTCCCTATTGCAGAGGCATGTCGGCTGATGCTTCCATTAAAATGTGCGTCCCATTGAAAATAACAGATTAAGAGGAATGACAATTGTATTCAGGTTCACAGCCCATTGAAAGTAATTAGGGATGAGTGAATGAGCAATGTTCAAGATTGCCAGAATCCCCCAAACACTGGCCATGTCTACACCATGCAGTTACCCCAAGGATATCTCTAGGTTGTCCCTGTGCATCCAAATGATGCACAGGGGATCCTGGGGTCAACCAAGGACGACCAGAGACTTTCCCCAGCATAATTGAAAAAGGGATTGTTCCATGTTTTCTGTGGTCCTGGGACAACCCTGAGGACCGCAGCTGGTGTGGCACAGGCTCTCGGGTCTTCAAATGGGCATAGAGCTGCACAGGGTGGCTCCGTACCCATCAGGGTGGGGTGGGGGCAGCAATTTCGCCATCCCTGGGATGGCGGGGGATTTACTTATCTTTTTCGGCAGTTCAGGGCCATGCAACCGAGCTCCTCTTCTTAAAAAAAAATGGCGTCTGTGTCATCCCTTTTCCCTTCTGGGACGTCACGCGTCCGTATAGACACTTGGGGAGGATCGCGGAAGCAGGTAAGTCCACGATCCATTGTCTTGTGCCCAGTTTCCAGTAATGTTTATGAAAAAATGGGAAACTTGTGCAAATTGAGCTGTGCTTGAATGGGAGATTTGTGCAAAACTTCCCAAATTTGCACAAATTCCCTCTATAGACTAAAGCAGGACTGATTCAGTTTACTGAGGAAATTTGCACAACTTTAAAAAATTATGCACAACAAACAGGGAATGGGGACCGAGATGAACATGAGCACATGTTCAACAATTTGTGCATATTTTTGGCAGACACATGCTCATATTATTATTACTGGCAGGCCTTACCCAGTTGAATTTTAAGAGTTTCATTGGTATTTTAATAATGTATTAGTTTTATGTGCTTTTAATCAGTTTTACGCATTTTATATTTGATGTTGTTCCCCACCTTGATCCAGAGGGAGAGGCGGATAAGAAATAAATATATTATGATGATGATGCTTGGAGCTTCAAGCGGGCCATGCTCGCATGTGTTGTGAGCAAAATCGAAATTCTCATGCATCCCTAAAAGTAACCCAGGGCATAGGAATGAAATCCACATTCAGATGCCTGTCCAAATCCACATTCCTATGCCTTGCATGAGTTTTCAATGGACTGTACATTTAGATGTAAGGGAGGCTCTGCTCAGTTGTCTTAGAAATGGCAATGCATAATTTCTTCCTCACAACACTCATCCCCCTGTGAACAGAACAACCAGTGGTAAAAAACACACTTTGCATACAGAAGGTTCCAGATTCAATCCCTGGCATCTTCAGTTGCAAAGATCAGATAGCAGCAGATGGAAATGATCCCTGGCTGATGCCCTGGAGAGTCATTCCTGGTCAGATATAGATCATAGAGGGTTCAATGAACAGACAGATGGCAGCTTCTTACATTCACCTGTTTGCAAAGGGGTGCAAAAATGCCCCCCAAAGGGCGAGGACTTGTTTCACAAGAGGCAAAAGCATCCATGGAATGCCTTCGGTCCTCATTTTAGCTCAGCACCAATTATATACCAACGTAGGAATCCCAGCTGGAAGATCTATAAACTTCTCCAACCTGGGGTCCTCCAGATGTGTTGGTCTGCTACTTCCATAATTCCCAGCCTGGCTGGGAAGTTACAGTCCTACACATCTGGAGTATAGTGATCATATGGAAAGGAGGACAGGGCTCCTGTATCTTTAACAGTTGCATAGAAAAGGGAATTTCAGCAGGTGCCATTTTTTATGCCTGCAGCACCTGGTGAAATTCCCTTTTCATCACAACAGTGAAAGCTTCAGGAGCCCTGGAGGGCAAAAGGTTGGGGAAGGCAGTTTACATTTGGTTTTACATGTGAATTAACTTTGCCTCCCGATAGTAATCTCAACACATTCACCATTTGAGGGCATTCACTCATTAAATGAAAAGGCAGGATTTATTTATTTATTTATTTACTTACTTATTTACAAGATTTACATACCACGCTATATCAAACAAGATTCCTGAATGCTGAACAATAAAAGAAAGAGAGAGAAAAACAAACAAACAAAGACTCAAAACACAGAATTAAAATATTTAAAATCTGGTTGTCATTGTAAAAAAGTGACTGGTCAATCAGGGAAGCCTTATTTCTATAAAAATGTATTTTATGGGTGTCAAAACAAAAACATCAACCTGCCATCAACCAGCAGGGAGTTCCACAGAGAGGCAGCCACTACACTGAAGGCTGTGCTCTGAGTGGATTCCAAACCGACCACAGGGTAAAGCTCCCCATTCAGGCACCACTAAAACGTACAGGGGGTGCTTTGCAGAGTAAACCAGTAATCTGCTTTGGTTTTGATGGGAGCTGACTGTTCTAGCTATACTCTAGAGCCTATCTACACTGTACCTTGGAACATTTTAAATAGTATTTTAAAACATTCCAAATAGGTGCGTTCTAAAAACGTCTTAGGCCACATTAAGGAGTACTCACGTTACAGGAGAAAAACTCTTCAGTCTTCAAAGTGGTGTGTGCAGTCTCACACTTTTCTGTCCATCTCTGTTTCGTTTTACAATGAGTTTAGGGCAAAGCATTGTGGGCACTGTAGTTCAGTCGCCCACTTCCTCCTTAGTTCCCCTTTCATTCCCTAGTTTTCAATGAGTATAGGGCCAAGCATTGTGGGTGCTGTAGTTCACTTGCCCACTTCCTCCTTAGCCCCTCATTCTTCCCCACCAATCAACTGCTAAGCATTTGGGTGCTGGTAAACGAAGCACTGCCCCCACGAATCACAAATGGTAAGGAAGGACACATTATTTTACTTAAAATGATTTATTAAAAGTAAAAATCATTGTATATAGCTGAAGTGAGTTTTAAAAAAACTCGGGTATACATCATTCAAGGGAGTGCGTCATGTGGCCCAAAGAGTTTTCGTAACCCTTATGAAACGTTACAAAGCTAGAGTGTAGATTGGCTCCTAGTGACCTAGTTCCTGGGGTCTGATCTACACTAATGCTTCCCAGGGGGAAAGAAAGTGTAATGAAAACCATCAATTTCTCTTCCACTACACCATTCATTTACATTAAGCTTTTGTTGTTTTCTCCCAGCTACCCATATAATCTGCCACCCTACCTCCTTTCCTGTTGTGCCATGTTAAGGCTCAGGGCCCATTCTGATGTTGTGGTTGGCTTGTTGGGGGTGTTATATCTTTTTAAAGTTCTAAGCAGAAGTTACCTTAGAAGGTAACCTCCCCTTCCTACCCCATGATGGGCCACAGAAGAAGGGTCAGCATTTGAGGGCTCCTCTCCTCAGTGAGGCTCCCTAACTTGGAAGAGGAGGACATGCAAACGGGGAGTTTTATTAGGTTGCACCTGATCTCCTTGAATTCTCAAAATGAGCACTGTTGGTCTCAGGGCCCTGGCAAATGCCCAGTCCTGCCACCCTCTGGGGATGACCCTGAGAAGAGTCCAGAGAGGAAAGTCTCCCCAGGGAAACAGATAATGAGGAAAAGAGCTGACCTCCTCAACAGATCTATCTGTTTACAGCACTTGGACAGAAGGATTAGTTTGAGGTGGTCTCGTCACTTCACAGATATTCTCAGTTCATGTTTTCTCCTTGCATTAAAAAAAATCACCATCTCCATCAGCTCCTTTTAACTAGATTGAGAGGATTGGCTGGCTAGCTACTTTTATCCAGATTTATTGGCCAACTGGCTACCTTTCTATCACCCAGACTTTCCACACAGGCCAAGTTACCTTCAGCAGAATCATGTAGTCAGTACAGCATGCCCAATTTCAAGTGGCAGGCAGGAAATAAAATCTCCCCATATGTAGAAAAATAGCACCTCAGGACTAGAGAGTTAAGACTGGTTCTCCCGTTGTTGTTGTTGTTGTTGTTGTTGTTGAAAAGTAGCTGCAGAAAGGAGAATGATTTGGATCAAGTTAACCCCTGCATCATTTCCCAAGCTTAATTGGGAAATTAATTCCCCTCAAAGCTGCTATTATACGGGGAACACAAAAAACGTAGGCATATTAACCTCCAACCCTAGCTTTGGGAGGGGAAATTATGGGGGGAAGAGGTTAACCCCAACATGGGTTCAATCTGCATCTCCCCACCACCACCACCACTACCAGATATGCAGAGCTGCTTTTAACCAAAGAGAGACCCAGGTCGTTATCAAACGCGTGGTTTTAAGCACACCCAACTCAACTTTGCTCCACTTCTTCAGCGCTGGACTCGCATGACGTTGTCCCCATCGTGCTGCTCTCTCACTCTGAGGTTGCAGTTTTTAGTTTCTGTTTTGATTTATCCCTGAACGGGCAAAGTCCAAAACAGGCAAAGTTCAACAGGCCAAGCTGAGGTATCGCAGCAATACTGACCACGTGTGAGTCAAAATGCTAGACTCGAATAGGAAACGGAGGGGGACCCCGCAGAAGCAAACCGGGGGGAAAATAGTAGGTGTGATAAAGGCCCCAGTCATTGGTTGTTTCCAATGCAGTCCATCTGGAGCAGAAACTGTAGGTTGAGTGGATTTCCCCTTCTCCCTGCAGCTCCCTATGTATAACCCAAATATGCACCAGAGGGATCCTCTAAAGGAGGTTTGGGGGCTACAAGGGGTAAGAGAGCAAGGGAAAGTTGGTTGTGTGATGCAAGTTCACTTGTGTGATATTGGATGTCATCCCCTTTTCCCATATCCCATCTACGTTTGGTCCTTAGGGATAAGGCTAGAGGAATCCTTATTTTCTTTGTGCAAGGGGGAGCATTCAGATATACAACAACCTATCTGCAAGTGGTTCTGGTACAATCCAGGGTTGTGGTACAAGCCAGACTTCACCCCTTTATTCCATTTTCTGTACAAGCACTCCTAAGATTGAACCATTTTTTCTGGGTGCTTGAGTAGCTGGGAGGGAGAGGAGGGGGCTCAACCTGACAGAGATAGTAAAGCGCACCGAGGTTTGGTGCCAGATCGTTGCTTCCCTGTATATTTCTCTGCAAATTGTTATTTGCAGTTTATTCCCAATTTGGGGGGGGGAGTAAGGGGGGAAGAGAGAGAGAGATCATTATCTGGAATACATCAAGCAGACTGAATATGAAGTGCACATGTTTTGATTGCCAAGGATTAGTTCTCTTTAATTAACAAGGGCCAATGTTGCTTCTTAGCATGCAGAACCAGGCTGCCTTGAAGTATTCGCCTCGCAAAATGATGTTTTCAGATGCATTTATAGTACCATTGAGCTGTATTCTTTAAAAGAGACAGATTTTTTAAAAGTGTAATGTTCAGCTTGATTACAGATTCTGTGATATTGTTTATAATTATAGTTGAGATCAGAATTACTGGTCCAGATCATAGTAAAAGGAAGAAAAGATGGGACAGCTAAAAAGCCCAAGGGGTAGAACAGAGAAGACAATGCATTGCATATGTAAAGCAACCACTACCATATGGAGGAATACATTCTTATGGACAAGCAAAATGTGTTAACTGGTTGATCATGGATATCGCCAGCTGCCATCCCTGTGGTCATAGCTACATTTTTCCTGTACATTCATGGATAACGGAGACGGCTTGGGTTTATAGGCCAAAGAATATTGTGTGAACTGCATAAAGAATCCTTCTGGGGAAAGTTAGAGAGAGTCATCCGACTCCACGTGCAATCTCCTTCCAGTCTCTTTCATCATGGATGGGGGGGAAAACTCCCATGCACTGAATTTTCAGGCACATCTTGATGAAATTGGCCATGACCTTCTGGAAGCCAAAAGTCTAAGGTGTGTGTATGTTTTAGGGGTGTGCACGGACCCCCCGGATTGGATCGGGACCCGGATCGGGACCTCCAATTTTGTCCTGGATCAGATTGGACAAAATCAGAGTCCCCCGGATCGGGTCTGATCCCAATCCAAAAAACAGACATCTGATTTTTGGATCGGCGGCCATTTCTCCCCCAGCCCCATAGGCTTTCCCCCAATGCAAGTCTATGAGGAAAAAATGGTGGCGGGTGGGTGAGGGGGGCCTAACTCCCTCCTCCCCCCCGGGGCCATCCACTGTGGATGGCCCTGGCAGGTAAGCCTCCTCCCCCGCACTCCTTACCCCCCCCCCCCGTGGCCATCCACTTCCATCCGCTGGCGCCAGTGGATGGAAGCGGACGGCCCTGGGGGGGTAAGCCCCCTCCCCCTCCCCCTGCTTACCTTCCGTGGCCGTCCGCTCCCATCCGCCGCTGGCTGCTACTGCGAGCAGGCTTCGCAGCTTGCCCCTAGGTAGCGTGCCAGGTGATCATCACTTGATCATCATCAGGTGATGATCACCTGGTGCGCTACCTAGGGGCAGGCCATAAAGCCTACTCGTAGTAGCGGCCAGCGGCAGACGGGAGCGGACGGCCACGGAAAGTAAGCAGGGGGAGGGGGAGGGGGCTTACCCCCCGGGTCCCCCACCCACCCTGCTCCTTGCCCCCTGCTTACCTTCAGTGGACGTCCGCTCCCATCCGCCGCTGGCCGCTACTGTGAGCAGGCTTCGCGGCCTGCTCCTGAGTAGCGCGCCAGGTGATCACATCACCTGGTGCACTACCTAGGGGCAGGCTACGAAGCCTGCTCACAGTAGTGGCCAGTGGCGGACGGGAGCGGACGTCCCCGGAAGGTAATCCCCCTGCCCCCGTTGTCCGCTTCCATCGGCGGGTGCCCGCTGGCGCCCACCAATTGAAGCAGCGGCAGGCACAAGCGGGTGCCTGCCGATCCTCTGATCCATCCGATCTGGATCAGGACTTTTCCGGATTAGATCAAATTGGATCAAATGATCCAGCGGTGAGATTGGAAATTGAATAATTGTATCCAATTTCCCCTGGATCGGATCCGGATCGTGGATCGGACCTGATCCAGTGCACACCCCTAGTATGTTTTAAACATATCATTAATGCTGGGTCAATCAAACAACAACCACTGTTTTAAAGGAAGAATATATATATGCTTTATTGTCTTCTTGATTTCTTTCTTTATTTTCTGGACATTCTTTTCTTTATTTCCTGGACATTCTTTACAGATCTTTAAAAAATGTGCCTCCTCCTCCTCCTCCTCCTCCTCCTCCTCCTCTTCCTCCCTCTTCCTCCTCCTTCTCCTCTTGGTTTCGATGTTGAAGACAGAATATGCCTGTAAGGAATTTAGAGCATTTACATTTCTGGCCACACTTGTTGCTGCATTTGCTTTGCAGGCCATGGTTCACTTGGCATATAAAGATGGCAATCTGAAAATCTTGCCTTTTTTCAATGTTCCTAAGAGCCAGATAATTCCTCTTCTCTCTCAAGCTAAGCAAATTTGATTTTATAGATTGGAAGGAATTCTAGAATCCTCATGAGTTGGATTCTGCCAGGCAAAGATTATTGTCTTATTAACATCTCAGAAACTCATAACCAGAGGATTACTTGTAGATTTATAGTGATTCACAGAAATTATGCTCAAAATACGTCTCAGAAAAGGCCCTATCTTTCTTCTTCTAGATGTCTTTTCATTTGATTAAACCTTGTTTAAACATTGGGTCCTTTTCCTCTATAATCTCAGATGTTATCTATTTCCTCCTAGAAAATATTTCAAAATAAGACTGGAATAATTTTCACTGGAACTTCAGTACATCTGCACTAGACAAGTAAGGCTGCAATCCTATGCTCACTTACCTGGGAGGAAGTCCCATTTAATTCAATGGGGCTGACTTTTGAGAACACACTGATATGATTGCACTGTAAGTTACATTGGCATCATTGCATTTGGTAAGATTTTGCTCATGCTGGGAAGCTAGCTTATTATATAATAAATATTATATTAAAAGTCAGAAATGGGTTCGCCCTTGGATCAGATCAGATCATGTCCCTTGGGATAGTCTGTCCATCCCACAATTCTTGATATGCTTGTTTTGTATGTGGATGAAGTTTCTTTTTTCTTTTTTGCAGTGGGGGAGGGATTGATTCCTTTTATGGTGGCATGAACAATGGTATAATAATAATAATAATAATAATAATAATAATAATAATAATAATAATTTGTAGCCCACCTCTCCCTTTGGATCGAGGCGGGGAACAGCAACAATATAAAACACAAAAATCACAACAGTTAACATTTTAAAAGCAAGAGAAAAATACAACATTAAAAACATCTTAAAATTCATCTGGATAGGCCTGTCGGAAGAGGACAGTCCTCATGACTCTCTTAAATTCATGAAGACTGTCAATTTGTCTAACCTCCTCCGACAGACCATTCCATAGTCTGGGAGCGATGGAAGAAAAGGTCCTCTGGGTAACACCCGCCAGCCTAGTTCTGGCTGGCTTGAGTAAGTTCTTCCCAGAGGACCTGAGTGTGCGGGGCGGATTGTACGGGAAAAGGTGATCCCGCAGGTACCCTGGACCCTAGTAGAGCCAGGGTTTACAGGGACACAACACTGACGCTTCAAAAAAAAAATTATTAACAGGGATGCTGTAAAAGTCATCTGCAAACCCACCCCCTCCGAATTCCCTGTTTCCTCTGAGCTTCACTGCAATCATCACAGTAACTGAGGTGTGTGTGTGTGGGGGGGGGGGGGATTAATCTTCCCAGTAACAATATATTGCTCCCTGCAAAGTATTTTGGGGTGATTTGTTCTGGAATAGGAATTAAGATCCATTAGTTTTACGAAAGAGCTGCTCCTGGTAGAGACAAAAACTGCTAGAACTGGTTTGTTGTTGTTGTTGTTGTTGTTTTAATATGGTTCAATTCTGCTGCCTGCATTTTTGGCATCTCCTGGGGGGGTTAGTTATGGGGACTGTCATGATACGCATCTGCATTTCAAAATCACTGAACATGAAATTCTACATCACTGGGCATGACATTCTCCATCCCCCAGTCTAGAGTCTGTGGAGCCCCTCTCTTTTCAGACTCAGGCAGCAGCCAGGCACTCTGTCCTGTCTTGCCCTCAATTGATCTGGGACCTAGTTGTATGACAGAGACAGGGTGAGTTTGCACATCATGCTAATCCACCATGGGCTCGTTGTTCACTTGCTCACCCGACAGACGATTTGGCACGCTGTGGCTTATTCCCCTTCATTCCCCCTCAGGCCTCCCGCCGGCTCTGGCACATATCCCTTTGTGGCAAAACTCCTCATTTCCTTGGTCCCTGTGTCAGCACCCTTTCTGCAATTGGTCCACAGGGGTGTGGCTCCCTCACCAAATGGAATTACTTTTCAGAACCTCTTATGAATTCCATAATGCATTCGCAACCTTTTTAAAGACATTTCTTTTCTTGTGGGGAATTGTGCCCTCATGCAAGAGCGCAAAACCACCTCTCTGATAATTAGCCCAGCATACTGATATTCCTCTCTCGTTGATGTCCTCGTCAGTTTCATCCTCCATTTTGGCACCTGCCTTTTTTTTAAAGGCTGCTTCAAGAACACCTGCTTGCAAAGTGTCTTCTCCTGCAGCTGCCTGAAGTAAGCTTCTCTCTCTCCCCCCCCCCCCCGCCATTTGATCATAGAAAAAATAATAATTTTCCGAGCCCTTGTGAATGCAGGAATGCACTTGCTAGCATTTTAAATTTTATTTTATTTTGGGGACTTGCGCTTTTGAGCCAAGCATACCTGTATCATCCTCTTCCATTTCAGGATTTCCCTTGCTAGCTAGCAGACACCTTTTTTACATTACACTGAAGTAAGCACCCCCATAGTGCCTTCTCCTGCACCCAACAGTAGGCTGACCATATGAAAAGGAGGACAGGGTTCCTGTAACTTTAACAGTTGTAGAGAAAAGGGAATTTCAGCCAGTGTCGTTTGTATGCAATTAGTTCCTGGTGAAATTCCCTCTTCATCACAACAGTTAAAGTTGCAGGGGCCTTGCCTTCTTTTTTATATGGTTACTCTAGTATAGTGCCTGCAACTTTAACAGTTGTGATGAAGAGGGAATTTCACCAGGAACTAATTGCATACAAACGACACTGGCTGAAATTCCCTTTTCTTTACAACTGTTAAAGTTACAGGAGCCCTGTCCTCCTTTTCATATGGTCAGCCTACCCAACAGTCACTTTCAGCTCCTACTGCTTGCTATGTATCACTTCCTTCTGTTGCTAGCTGTCACATTATTATTATTATTATTATTAATCTCTTTTCTTGCTCGTGACATTTTGTCTAGACTGGCATGATGGGCTTTGCCAAATCATACTGTCATTTACTGATTCAGGAATTTCCTGACTATGTTTTTTTAGTATGCCTGCTTTTTGGATGTTGATGTTGACATATCATGGTAGGCCCAGTTTCTGAATGTTTTCTATGTAGCTTTTTGATGTGATGCTGGTGACTGATGTGACTAACAGAATAATTGCGACCTTTTCCTGTTGCCAGAATCTTTTAACTTCGATAGCCAGTGGTGTATATTTTCTCTCTTTTCCTCTTCCTATTCTACAAGTAGGGTAACCACATGGAAAGGAGAACAGGGCTCCTGTATCTTTAACAGTTGTTTAAAAAAGGGAATTTCAGTGGGTGTCATTTGTATGCACCTGGTGAAATTCCCTCTTCATAACAGTTAAAGCTTCAGGAGCCCCGCCCACTTGAATAGATAGAAAAGAGGGCAAGGCTCCTACAGTGTTAACTGTTGTGATGAAGAGGAAATTTCACTAGGTGCTGCATGCAGACAAATGACACCTGCTGAAATTTCCTTTTCTCTGCAACTGCTAAAGATACAGGAGTGGGCTGACCATCTGAAAAGGAGGACAGGGCTCATATAACTTTAACAGTTGTAGAGAAAAGGGAATTTCAGCAGGTGTTATTTGTATGCAATTAGTTCCTGGTGAAATTCCCTCTTCATCACAACTGTTAAAGGTGCAGGCACTATACTAGAGTGACCATATACAAAAGAAGGCAGGGCTCTGCAACTTTAACTTTTGTGATGAAGAGGGAATATCACCAGGAACTAATTGCATACAAATGACACTGGCTGAAATTCCCTTGTCTCTACAACTGTTAAATTTATATGAGCCCTGTCCTTCTTTCCATATGGTCACCCTAGACTCTCTTCCTACTCTGTTAGGACTGGATAGATGCAGGAATAGGGAATTTAGGAGCCAAAGACAGTAAGCAGAATAGGGTTCAAGCCAGGGCTCATTATTCCCAAAGCCTTTCTCCTTGCTTGTGGAAACTAGTTACTGCTTGCAGTCATCTGCTGCAGAAGAGCTGCTGTTACAACTTGACCCCGGTGTTTGTTTGTTTCTGGTACCCAAATCTCACCACTTGCATTTCAAATCAGGAGCAGTCTAAAAGAGAGCATCCTAGGTCCTCTGCTTGTACAGGTCTTATTTCAAGCTCCAGCTGTCAGACTCATTAAATCTTATCCAACTTGTTTCAGAATGACATTTGGGTTGGAGGAACACTCCCCCAAAGTGCATATATGCCAGATATTGTGGTTTTGAACTGGACATATCACAAGTTTGGTTTCTTTCCAGCTTGGAAGCCTAAGCCTGAGATTGCTTGTCGTGGGGCTTTGAGTAAAGCGGAGCAAAACTGGCCAGGAGATTCTGGCTTCTGGAGTGTTTAAAACAGAGCCATTTTCTCAAAATTATTTGCCTGAATATTTTGTTTTTATTCAGTCACCTTTATGAATTTGTTTTAACTTATTGTTCCAAAATGCCAATAATATTTAACAACCTTCTATAAGTGAATTTGAGGCACCTCTACATATTCTAGAACAGGATCTAGAATTTGTATTTTACTGATTTATTTATTTAACACGTCACCCCACCCCCATTCCTCAGGGTGACTTACATGGCACCAAGCAAAAAAAGACAGATTCTGCCAGCTGGCTTAGACATAGCACAAAAGGAGTAACCGATGGGGAGGGAAGAGGAAAAAAAGCAAATGGACTTTCATAATGGCTGGGAGCTAGAACTTAAAGCTTCCCAATTCAATTAGAACTATTTCAGCATTCAACCATTTTTGTTTCACACAATCTTCTCAAATCATGGGATTTGCCCATTGTTGGGAGGGCATGAAATTTCATTGGAAGGATAAAATCTTGAAGGAAGTAGAACCATCTCTAAGCCAAGGCCTGAGTGGGTTGAATGGACCCTTGCACAAAAATGTCAGTAATCAACATTGGATTTATACAGATGACTATATCTCCCCATACCCAGTAATTTGGGAAAGCTCTGGAAGAGCCACCTTTGTTTTAATGATATTTATTTATTTATTTATTTTATTATTACATTTATATCCCACTTTTTTTCCTTCGAGAAACCCAGAGTGGCATACATAATCCTCCTCCCTCCCTCGTCCCTCCTCCTCCTCCTCCTCCTCCTCCTCTCAACAACCCTGTGAGGTAGGTTAAGTTGAGAGTCTGTGACTGGCCCAAAGTCACCCAGTGAGGTTCATGGCTGAGTGAGGATTAGAACCCAGATCTTCTGACTCCCAGTCCACCACTCTAGCCATTACACTACACTGGCTCTCACTGATGTTGGCATTGTGTGTAGCTTTAGGATCAGAGATAACCTTTCCTAGGGCTTCCCTCTGTTTCTGATGTTCTGGCCATGAGTGCAGTTGCTTTGATAAACCAAAACCCACACTCAAGACAGGAGGTATTAGGTTTGAGGCACTCCAAGTTTTGCAGATGTATTTTATTTATTTATTTATTACATTTGTATACCGCTCCATAGCTGAAGCTCTCTGGGCGGATTACATAGGATTAAAACAATTAAAAACAATATACAAAAATTAAAACAGCAAAAACATACAACATACACACAATACACACATACATTTAAAACTGCTACAACTGCCCAAAAAAGCTACAAAAGCAAAAACAAACCCAGGCTCCTCAGATATTGCCAAATGCCTGAGCGAAGAGGAAAGTCTTGACCTGGAGCCGAAAAGATAACAATGTTGGTGCCAGGCGGGCCTCGTCAGGGAGATCGTTCCACAATTGGGGGGCCACCACAGAGAAGGCCCTCTCTTTGTGGAGCAGGGAGAAACCCGCAAACAGATCCATGAGACTGAGGCCAGCTCTACACCAAGCAGGATATGACACTTTGAAAATGGTTTGAAAACTGTATATGGAGTGTGTCCTGGGCCTCAACAGTTGTCACTACGGTTATAAAACGTTTTAAAGCAGTAGTGTAAATCCTGCCTGAGTTTGCTTAGCAGCCATGGAATGTAGACTGACTGTTGTGGTGTGGGAAGGGGCAGGGAGAACTGGAAAACCTGGGGCGGAAGAGGGAAAGGAATGGAGTGGCTGGAATTCTGAACTAGGATACTCCATGCTGCAACATTTTATCACAGGCTGCATATGCCATTTTCTGATGCTAGTGTTGGATTAGTACCCACATTTATGGATCTTCGCACACATCCTTTTTACCCCCCTTTGGTCCCACAACCCCCTGGTAATGTACAACCCATGGACAGCATCTGGCATCCACTGTTGGCTCCCCCACCCCCCAACTGTTGGATTTGGCAATGGCAGGAAAACTCCAGCAGTTTTAGTACTACAGAGCAATAAAAGGTTAAATGTGACTATTTTAGCGCAACATAGTGACTTACTGCTGAATTTCTTTGACAAACCACATTTCCCCCCTCCACCAACCATGAAGTGTGGCCTGGTGGGACAAACATAACCCCCAGACTCTGCTGCCAAAGTTGCCCGCCTCAGATTAACATGCACATCAGAGACTACTTTCCCTGCTATGCGGATTCACTTTCTTGAACTCTCCTGGCACCACACTTCGATTGCTTGAGACTGGCTTAGATCTCCCATTCTGCAAACCAAGAGCTCCATCACACCTATTTTTTTTTATTTGTATGCACCTGCAATTTTGATCTCAGTTTCCCTTTCGCGATCGTAACTATGTACCGGGGCCTCTATTTTCACTTATGGGCTCTCCTATTATTGTGCTTGCCTCACCCCGCCCCTTCTCCTTTCCCCTCCACTTCATTGGCTCTTGTCTGATGGAGGGTCAGTCCAAGCAGCCCCGCGGCAAAGGCAGCCAGCAATCTACCGCTGCAAGCCTCAGAAACTGCTTGCAGACCAGGAGCCTTCCCAGTGTCTCCTCCAAAAAGCATTTGGTGGTGTTTTCCCCCCTCCCTCTCTCCTTGGTCTTTCCTTCCCTACTTGACCCGGGCAGGGAGGGAGGACAGCAGCAATGAAAAGGATTGTTGCAAGAGGAGATCCTGCCAGGGAGAAGGAAAAGGAAGCTGGAGGAGAGGTGTGTGTGTGTGTGTGGGGGGGTTCCTGGTGGCAGGAAGGGAAGGGGCGGACAGGGGAAGAAGAAGAGGGGGGAATCCTGTGCGCTGGAGGAGGAGAACTGCCCTGCCCTCCCCTTTCCTCAGCAACAAACATGCCCCCAACAGGAAAAAGTGAGAGGGGAAAATATTCCTGGCTTTCTCAGCGCCAAAATAAATCGCAAGAAGTGTGAGAAGGGGCGCGATAAGGGCAGGATAAGGACGACCTCATGCGACTACTGCGGTGCAAAAACCCATACAAGGCAGGGCGAGTCTGCAATAAACCGCTGGTGTGATGGAGCTCCAAGTGCCATTCTGTCATCACCTCATCCTCCAGAGAGCCTAATGTGGACACACTATCCTAGCTGGATAATCCTCCAAAGAGGAGAAGATCAGAAAATTGAAACATGGGTGGGTGGAGGTTTTGAGTTACCCAGCCAGCCACTTTGCTCACTATACAGCTCTTGAGGGTTTGGGGGGGGGGGCAGTCGGGAGAGAAAATATGTAGCACATTCTGAACATTGATGTGACCTTTCCACAGAAAGATTTTCCTTAATTATGTCTCGGTGGTTAACAGGGCAGATCTGATGCTGATTTGGTAGACTTAGCTCTTCTTTTTCTTTTCTTACACATTCATATACAAATCATTAAAAACACTTCACTGAGTGTAACGTCTGTTAAAAGTGATTAACACAGTGTGAAGAAAGGCCTACTTTAAGAGCATGGCATGAGTTTTGTGTGTGCGTTTAGGCAACGTACTGTTAGACTGAGAAATGGCTAGATTTCGCTCTGACTCATGCGGCATATCTGTGAATATAAATGTATGGAAGACGGAGCAAGATCACGACTTTGCTAGGTGGACTTCGGTAGGCCATTCTTTCTCAGCCTGAGCCCCTCATCTGCAATATGAAGTGGGTGGGTGGAAATGCTGACCTACCTTGCAGGCTTGTTGTAAGGTTTACAAGATATTAGACGTGAAACGCTTTGTACACTCTAAAGCACTTATGTAAATCTGTGTTGTTATAAGCACAGCCAGAGCAAAGGTCTGGCCCAGAGCCACTTGACCAGATGTCTTCCAGTCAGTGATGTAGTGGAGTCAGCGCTCACAGGGAGGCAGCACTGGCACCTTTTTGTTATCAGGGACACTAACATCATATGCCACACTTACTCAGACTTCCTAGTTCCCTCGGGGTTTAGCTGCAATCCTCACTGTAGAAATGGAATTTTCCCAGCAACAATATATTGTTCCCTGTTGTGATGCAAAGTATTTTGGAGTGGCTTGGTCTTGGATGGCAAATTAAGACCCATTAGCATTCCATGTGGACACGAAAACTGCTAGAACTGTTTTGGTTTTGTGTTTAAATATGGATCAACTCAGCTGTCTGAATTTGTGGACTTTCCTTGGGGGTGTGATTATGTGTGTGTGTGTGTGTGTGTGATGATGATGATGTGAGTCTGTATTTCAAAAATGACCACTACACCACTGCTTCAAGTCCTCCTTTTGTGACTAGAGCTAGGCAATGCCAAGGTTACAATCCCGAATAACTGCAGCCCTCAGGATTAGATTGGATTAGATTAGGCTGACCATATGAAAAGGAGGACAGGGCTCATGTAACTTTAACATTTGTAGAGAAAAGGGAATTTCAGCCAGTGTCATTTGTATGCAATTAGTCCCTGGTGAAATTCCCTCTTCATCACAACTGTTAAAGTTACAGACACTATACTAGAATGACCATATACAAAAGAAGGCAGGGCCCCTGCAACTTTAACTGTTGTGATGAAGAGGGAATTTCACCAGGAACTAATTGCATACAAATGACACTGGCTGAAATCCCCTTTTCTCTACAATTGTTAAAGTTACAGGAGCCCTGTCCTCCTTTTCATATGGTCAGCCTACCTAATGGCATTAGCTCAGGTCTGTACCAGATTGGATGAGGTGAACAAAAGGTTGCATCTGAGAAGTTTTATAAAAATAATTGATTTTAGCTTTGGTTTTTTTTTTCTGTTTGGTTAATAGACACTTTTATAAAAATTAGCAGTCAGTATTATGGATTTTTACCTTAGTTGGTTCTGTATTATTAGTCATTTTCTCTGAATTGTGTTTAATTTGCCCACTTTTAGTTTTGTAATACATTGATTTTTTTTTAATCTGCTACATTGTGATGATCTGGGATTTTAAGTGACACAACTGAACTGAACTGATTTTACATTATTGATTTTATTGTAAGCCTTTTTCAAACCTTGGAAATAAGGTGGGGTATAAATATTTTAAAATAAATAAGCAATAAACTTGTAGAGGTAGCTGAACTTACATCAGTGCGGTTTACAATATGTGCCACCATATCTTCACAGTTCCGTGGTATCATGGTGCCTTCGTTTAACTTGTGATTGAGCAAATAATTTGAGAATTAACTGCTACAAGTCTCTTCCGTTTGATCTTCAGCATGTCAGAAGACAAGAGACACCTGTATCCATGATTTGAAGTGTAAATTTGAGATACTTAATGATAATTCGTTTACTACTGGGCAAAGTACTCTACCTTATCCTTATCAAAAATATCCAGACAGCAAAGTTTCTATCTATATGATTTTTAAGAAACGAGCCCCCTCTGCTGTTAGCTAAGAGTAGTTGCTACAATTTCAGTATTTTTTTTTCTCTCTCTCCACTCTTTAGACATAGGATCATAGAGTTGGAAGGGATCACAAAAGGTCATCTAGTCCAACCTGATGCAGGAAATTCACTGCTACAGGCATCCATTCTGCATACAAATCTCTCATGAAGGAGAGTCTCCATTCTTCCAAGGCAGAATGTTCCACTGTGAAAACAACACTCACCCTAATGTTTAGGTAAAATAAATAAATAAATTCCCTTTTTTGTAATTTGAACTCATGGGTTTGGGTCCTACCCTCTTGAGCAACAGAATACAAGTTGGCTCCACCATTAAGAGTTGAATGGAGAGCAGATAGGGCAAGCACACAGGTCACCTTATCAACAGTCTTCACCACTATGGTGAGATATATTGTATTCCTATTGAACTTATATAGTAACTCTTTCTAAATTTATGCACTACTCTAGAAGGAATTGTAGATTTATTTATTTATTTATTTTAAATTGCAAGCTTTCCAGGGAGTTTGGAACTTTCACAGAACGTAGGACTCAATGGAAGCTGCCTTATACTGAGCCAGACCATTGGTCCATCTAACCCAGTGTTGTCAATACTGACTGGCAGTAGCTCTCCAGGTTTTCAGGCAGGAAAGAAGAGAAGCCAGGGATTGAACCTGGGACCTTCTGCATGCAAAGTAGGTGCTCTACCACTGAGCTGTGGTCCGTCCCCTAGTCACTTGATGGCTTCTATGCCCTTGATTGCTTCTATGCACAGATGGCCAGAGAAGTGATTGGTTATCTAGGGCAGGGGTGGGCAACTTTGGTGGGTTTGGATGGGGGGACATATTGGCCTCTCTGGAATCCGCTGCAGGCTGTGCACCAGACTTCTAGCAATTCCCTACATGCCTTTCTTTCTAGCAGAATCACTGGGAATCTGGTGGTGCCGCAGAGACTATGGTGGCAGGAGCAAGGGTCTGGGGGTTGGGGAGGCAAAACCCACAGAGGCTGCATATGGCTCATAGCCATTCCAGAAACTGCCATGAGATGGCAGTGGAGTAGCACTATGCACATATGGGGTTTCTGCTGATCTGTTAGTTTCCCTCAGTGACTTCAGGAGCTCACACAGCCATGCTTGCTAGAAATGGGGCAAGCAGAACAAAACATTTTTTTTAAAAAAAGACATCCTCTTTAAAAAACCCCAAACCAATGATTCTCTCTTTAAAGGCATCTTGTGTAAAGAGTGGTACAGTAGCCTGGATGTAATCAGGGTAGATCTAACTGAATTATTCAAAGGTGCTGAAGTGAGCTTTCCTCGTTTGAAAAGGCTGGCCCCAGTTAGAGCGAGGCCCTGCTCCAGTGGGGTTTTCACCCCAGCCCGCCACTTCCCAGCCCTCCCTGCCAACCCTCCCTCCTCAAGAATGAAAGCCTTCCCTTGAGGACCGAGGAAGGAGAAGCGAGGCCTCTTTCGGGCCTCTCTTCTGGAATGCATGCACCATGATGCCCAGCAAAAAAATGTTGCAAAGAGTATCTCACCTGGAATCAAGGTGAAGCTCTCCAGATTTATAACCCACCATCATTGCCTTCTAATACTCCTTTTTGCGGGGAAGTGGAGGAGACCGATGTAGAGGGCAGGGAAGGAAGCATGGGACGGGCTCTAATTTCAAGTCTAATTAGAAATTAGATTTTCAATATACTCAATTAAACTTTGGAGCCCATCTTGAATGCTCATTGAGTCCTGACTGAGGTCTCCATCATCACCAACTGTCCATTCTGATAAGGCAGGAATTTCTCCCCCCCTCCCCCCCTGTAGTCCCTACTAGCAACTGCTTCACTGGCTACTGCTGTTTCTAGAACATAGTATAACAGGTTGTTTTCCTTTGAGTTCAGGAATTTTACAATGTTCTAGAAGCCACCTGAGGTGGCTCACCTTTCCTTTCCTACAGAATGTACCTAAGCTCTTCTACACTGCTGGACCTCTCATGGAGAGGTGGGTATATTGCACCCACAGCTGCATGAACAACTGCTTGGTTGACTGGCTCTTGTCTCTTGGCTAGATGGAATTTCCTCTCCTTATTGGTCCTCAGTCAGCTCTGCTCTTGCCACTCATCTGCCCTTTTATAGTCTGGTTCCTCTAGTGGAGTTAAGGACCCGCTGGTGTAACTGTCTCTTCTCCTCCCTCCCTTCATATGTGTTCTTTCCTTCGTCTTCCAAGCTGGGTTAGTTCAGGAACTTGCCATCCATTGATTCTTTCTTTCTTTCTTTCTTTTTTTTTTTAAACACAGATGGGATACCATTTTTTTAAAAATAAACCACTCAAGTTGGTTTCCAAAAACAGAAACTGAGTGGTAAGTTTCCAGAAATTCATTTGCACTAGAATCCATTACAGGAATCATGGCAGGAATAATTTAGTGATGGAGGAAAGCAATGTCTTAGCCAGAGCAGTTCAATGACTCCATGGCAAAGGTGAAATTTGAATCCAAATGTCCCAGACTTAGCGTTGTTTATATACATTGACCTTGAAAAATAGCACACTTTTGCAAAGCATCTTAGATAGCTCCTTTAGAGTTCTGACTGGGTCTGACTGAAACCCGGAGCAGATTCACTGCTCCACTGACATCAGAGCCACCAGCCTCTGCTGGTTGATCTCGATCTCCAAGGTATCTTCTAACTAGGGATGTGCACTGGATTGGACCCGATCCACGATCCGAGTCCGGTCCAGTGGGAAATCGGATAAATTATCCGATTTCCGATCCCGCAGCTGGATCGGCCGATCCAATCCGAACCGGTCCGAAAAAGCTCCGAACCGGTTCGGCGGATCGGCGGATCGGCGGGCGCCCACTGGCGCCCACCGCCGCTTCCATTGGCGGGCGCCAGCGGGCGCCCGCCGATAAAAGTGGACAGCGGGGGGGGGAGGAGGGGGGCACTTACCTTCTCGGCCCGGTGGCTCCCGTCCGGCGCCGGCGCCTACTACTACTAGCAGGCTCCGCGGCCTGCTCTAGGGTGGCGCGCCGGGTGATGTCATCACCCGGCGCGCTACTCTAGAGCAGGCCGCGGAGCCTGCTGGTAGTAGTAGGCGCCGGCGCCGGCCGGGAGCCACCGGGCCGGGAAGGTAAGGAGGGGGTGCGTGGAGGGGAGGAGGGGGCGCGCGGAGGGGGGAGGGGGGAGGGGGGCCCTTACCTGCCCGGCCCGGCGGCTCCCGTCCGGCGCCGGCGCCTACTACTCCCAGCAGGCTCCGCGGCCTGCTCTAGGGTGGCGCGCCGGGTGATGTCATCACCCGGCGCGCTACTCTAGAGCAGGCCGCGGAGCCTGCTGGAAGTAGTAGGCGCCGGCGCCGGACGGAAGCCGCCGGGCCGGGAAGGTAAGGAGGGGGTGCGTGGAGGGGAGGAGGGGGCGCGCGGAGGGGGGAGGGGGGAGGGGGGCCCTTACCTGCCCGGCCCGGCGGCTCCCGTCCGGCGCCGGCGCCTACTACTCCCAGCAGGCTCCGCGGCCTGCTCTAGGGTGGCGCGCCGGGTGATGTCATCACCCGGCGCGCTACTCTAGAGCAGGCCGTGGAGCCTGCTGGAAGTAGTAGGCGCCGGCGCCGGACGGGAGCCGCCGGGCCGGGAAGGTAAGGAGGGGGTGCGTGGAGGGGAGGAGGGGGCACGCGGAGGGGGGAGGGGGGAGGGGGGCCCTTACCTGCCCGGCCCGGCGGCTCCCGTCCGGCGCCGGCGCCTACTACTCCCAGCAGGCTCCGCGGCCTGCTCTAGGGTGGCGCGCCGGGTGATGTCATCACCCGGCGCGCTACTCGAGAGTAGGCCGCGGAGCCCGCTGGTAGTAGCCGCCGGCGCCGGACGGGCCGAGAAGGTAAGCAGTGGCGGGGAAGGGGGCTTACCCCCCCCCCGGAGCCGTCCGCTTCTATCCGCTGGCGCCCGCGGGCGCCAGCGGATGGAAGCGGGCGGCCCCAGGGGGGGTAGGGAGCGCGGGGGAGGGGGTTTACCTGCCGGGGCCGTCCACAGCGGACGGCCCCGGGGGGGGGGAGGGAGTTAGGCCCCCCTTACCCACCCGCCGCCATTTTTTCCTCATAGACTTGCATTGCAATGCAAGTCTATGGGGAAAAAAATGGCGGCCGATCCAAAAATGTACGATTTTTGGGTCGGGATCGGACTCGATCCGGTCCGGGGGGCCTCCGATTTTGTCCGAACCGGTCCGGGACAAAATTGGAGGTCCCGATCCGGGTCCCGATCCGATCCGGGGGGTCCGTGCACACCCCTACTTCTAACTCTATTATTCTATTTCTGATCATCTGCTATTTCCTTCCTTCCTTTAGTTTTCATGTGGATTATTACTTTGAAGAAATGTCCCTGCAAGGTTAGGTATCTACTCAATTCAATATCTGTGATCTACTTAGATATTTTATTTTATTAAAGGGTATATAAGTATTACAAATAAATAAGTAAGTAAAATGCAATCATAAGAGAGTATGACTAAATGTTAAGGGTGTATATCTGATGTGTCTCTATTCTGGTATATCCAATGTGTTTTTATTCTGGTCCCTTCTTCTTAGTCCTGCTTTTGTTGGTTCCATTGTAAGAGTTTGCCACCAAATGCTAAGGATGTATATTTTATCATCTTGATTCATAT
Organism: Anniella stebbinsi; assembly: GCA_029215795.1. Taxonomy (NCBI): domain Eukaryota; kingdom Metazoa; phylum Chordata; class Lepidosauria; order Squamata; family Anniellidae; genus Anniella; species Anniella stebbinsi. The sequence goes on along the minus strand of JARDYH010000002.1, from coordinate 31,656,400 downwards.
GCATGCTGGATCTAGGGAAGGGAGAATAAGCGATGTTTGAACTCGTCATATTTCTCCATTTCCCACCACGAGCTCCATTTCCCAAACTCAAGCTACTTTCATTTCCTGAACAGGAAAAGTGTGCAATTTTTAACATGAAAAATGTGGACTTTTCCAAGCACCCCACCCCAATACGCACTTCCCCTGCCCCTAGGGTAAAGCGTGAAAATGTGGTTTTGGGGGGAAATTTGCATGTTTGGACATGTGTGCACTTTTGAACATGCACGTAAGCTCGGGAAATTGAGAAAGATTTCTTGAGAACAACGCTCACATTTGGGTTTAGGGATGTCTCAAGTGCCCGACAGAGTCTGGGAGTCAGATGGACACCCCTGCATCCAGTCCCCTCAGCTTTTGTGCCTTTACCCTTTCATCAATGGGGCCTTTATGGCCACCATTGACGCAGAGGAGAGAAGTGCGCAATTTCCAGAGCCTCCATTATGTGCACAATGGAGCTTCTGGAAACTGCGCAGTTCCCCCCGCTGTGTTGATGGCGGCCATAAAGGCCCCACTGATGCAGCAGGGGAATTGTGCAGTTTCGGCAGTGGGGGCGGATGGCTGCCAAGCACTTGTCAGGCCTTGGAAGAAGCTTGTGCAGCCTGACAAGCAGGGGCGGATGGTGGCGGCGATGGGGCGGATGCGAGTGAGTTCTCCCACCTCTATATTGGGTTTGCAAGCAGGACGTGTTAACAGGATTTCTGAACAGGAACAAAGTTCTCATACATTCATAGCTGCATCAACTGTGCTGGTGGAAGTGGATTTCTTTGCCCCCTCTTTTCCATGGCAACTCTCCAGCCCCCTGAAATGCTACCCAGAAATTCAGAAGACCCTACTGAAAGGGGTGAGTTGTGTGTGTGGGATTCCCCAAATTGGATGGTCCTTCTCTTGTGGAGGGCCCTTTTCTCTTGCAGAAAGCATATCCAGTTCATAGTGTTCTTATTCTGATGTTATATATTCTGGCATATCTGATGCATCCTTATCACATTTTGTTTCTGCTGGTTCCCCCTTTTTTGCTTTCAAAGTACTAGTGCCATGTTCAGTGATATTACCACGATGCATTTTGGCAATGTTTGGTGTTGTCCCTGTTGTGCCCACCAAATATCCCAGATAGGCTTGCCGGGTCAGCTGCATCATGCGCCAGGTCGGGTCATGATATTGCACAAGTACAGCATTTCTTGCAGTCCATCTGCACTGACTGCTTCCTAGCTCATTTCATAAGATCAGGCCTTCTGGCTGACTGTTTGATTGGAAGCCTGCCAACTAACACATTGCTGTGCTTCACTGCAGCTTGGTTTAATTAACCCTAGAATATATACACTATAATGGCTGATACCCAGCTACCACTGAGGGAAATCCCATTTCAAATGCCAGTTGTAGCAAGTTTTAACATGTGTTGTTGCAAAGGTAAATCCAGAGGTTCCCCCCCCCCCATGACATTTGGAAGAAGGTTACAAAATGCATGGTAAATATGCTAAAGGCACAATCCTATGCATGTTTAAACATAAAAAAGTCCTACAACCCCCAGCATTCCCCAGCAGTCTAAACATGCATAGAATTGTGTCCTAATCCTCCCATGATTATTTAAGAGGCTAATGGAGCAAACCCAAGGTAGTGGCAGAGATGTCCATGGTGGAAGAACCACAAGTTCATAAGTTCTGCTGGGTCATGCCAGCCAGGGTAGAAGGTATGTTTGGGGACAGCCATCTTGTTTCTCCCCCTCCCCATTGCCCCAAGTGGAAGGGTGATATTTTATTTTATTTCTTTTCTTTTATTTATTTATTAAATTTATATCCTGCCTTTTTCCTCCCAAGGAACCCAAGGCAGCATATCTAATCCTCCTCCTCTCCATTTTATCCTCACAACAACAACCGTGTAGTGTAGGTTGGGCTGAGAGTCTGTGGCTGGCCCAAAGTCACCCAGTGAGCTTCCATGGCTGAGTGGGGACTAGAACTTGGATCTCCCAACACCCAGTCCAGCACTCTAGCCAATACAACACACTGGCTCTCCAACATTTGTCCAACGGGAGAGGATAGTATCCCGGTAAGAGAAGCAAACTGATCCTATGGTTCAGAGCTTGGCAGGATCTACACTACTGCTTTAAAATGGTTTAAAACAGTTTATAACAGTAGTGACAACTGTTGGGGCCCAGGACATACTCCATATACAGTGTTCAAACCGTCTTCAAAGTGTTCTATCCTGCTTGGTATAGATTGGTCCAAGAAGAAGATTTGATTAGTAGCACTAAGAGCCCTCCATCTAGAAGCACCCATAACAGGCTGGGAACGTTAGGGTCAGTCTCCTTTGTGCAGCTGTTCTATTTTCCCCACCTTAAGAGATTTGCTGAGGTAAGGAAAAAGATGGAAGGAGCACTGGAAAAGCACTACAGGTTACAAGGGGAAGATGACAATGGTTGGATCTACACTGCTACTTTAAAGCGCTTTATAACAGTATTGACAACTGTATTTGGAGTGTGTCCTGGACCCCAACAGTTGTCACTACTGTTATAAAGCGCTTAAAGCACTTTAAAACAGCAGTGTAGATCCTGCCAATGTCTTGATATACCCACCCTCTATAAAATTCCATGAAAAGACAGGGCAATGCACAATAAGTGCCTTGTCTGGGAGCACTCTGAAGTTCCTTCCAGAAGGAGTGCTTCTAATGTTACCAAGTAAAAGGCATTGTGAAGCTATTGCCTTTTCATCCTTTATGGTTTTTTCCCCCTCCTTCTGGTAAGGAAAAAAGACAGAAGAAGTGGTGGGGAAACACAGAAAGGATACACACTGAAGATGGCACTGTCTGGAACATACACACACACCGTAAAAATCTGTGAATGAGAGAGGGTGATTGCATGATAAAAGCCTTATCTGGAAGCACTCCTTGTTTCTAAAGGCTTTTATATTTTTGCTAATTGGCATTCCTTTTGCCCAAATAGCATTCTTGGAAGTAAGCTCTTGAAGAATAGGCCGTTAATTGTAGGGTGTAGATATTATTGAGGACTGGGATAAAGGAACACATGTTGCCTGCTCCAAGGAATATTAGGTCAATGAGATCATGGCTCCCCCTCCTCTCTTTCCTGCAGCTGAGCTCTTCGCTGGTCCGTACAGAAACTAATACTGTTTAGCTGGCAAAGCATCAGGTTGTTGCTAAAGCTAAACCTCTCAGAGCAATGCCTGGGAAAAGGAAGTAAATTTCCCCATCCCTTTTAACACACTTTCTGACTTGAAATACAGAACATTTCTGTTTCTTTCTGATATTCTTCTGCCAGTATTTCTGCCCCTTCCAATCTGATTTCTTATAGGTCTGTACCTGTGGATTATTTGGATTTCTAGTCGGGATGTCAGAGGACTCAATCTGGGGCGGTGGTGGAGCTCAATGGGTTTTCATTGGTCTCCCCCCACCCCAACTTTGGCCCAATTCACCAGCTGGCCCAATTCAGTCTGCAGTGAGTTGGGCCAGCTAGCAGATTTTTTAATTTGCAGAAATTATAGCTGAATTTTGCACAAATTTCAGATGCAATGCGTGCAAATCACATAAATTGCACCTGCAATTTGCACAAATCTCAATTTGTTTAAATTATGTCTCAACACACACAAAATGCACAAAACGTCCCCAGAATTCAGGGAAAACCTGTGACTTGGCTTGGATATTCAAGTGGAGTAGGGCACACTGTGGAACTCTGTTGGGCCTCAAAACACCTGGATTTCTGAGCAATGGACACCCCTAGTTTCTAGTACTTAGTGGATTTTTGTCCATGTCTTTGCTAAGATGACAAGTCACCAACTTCTTTTGCCATGTAACTTGAGGGAGTGGGGTGAGTGGGTTCTTCTGCTCCAGGAACAAAAGTATCCTTGGAACCCAGGTGAATAGTTCTCTGGGCCATGGTGGCCAGTGTACATAGCTGAATTCGTGACCTGTGAGATCAGTATCAGTACATCTTTCACTTTTTCCTTTCTATCACCACCATCCAGGCTTTATCTAAAGCAGAGTTTTCCAGCCTGATGCCCTCCAGATGTTTTGGATTTCAACTCCCATCTGCCCCAGCCAGTATGGCCAGTAGTTTGAAATCCTGGGAGTTGTGGTCCAAAATGTCCGGAGAATACCAAGCTGTGGAACCAGGCTGATCTAAAGGTTCCATCATTGCTGTTTGAATAAGATTTAAAACTGGGCTTCTTGATTTCAACTTGTACAGTCCAGTGTTATAGGGGACAATTTCTCCTTCTCCAAATGATATATTTATTTGATGCATTTACTTAAGATATTTTTAGGCCCCCTTTGAAGGTCAAACATTTATCATCCACACTGTTGGATTTTCCCCTTTCCCGGCTTTTTTTTAATATATAACATCCAGCCTGATGAAGAGAATGTGAAAGCTAGCACATTTTTGTTGCATTTTGCTCAGTCCTAATAAAAGTATTGGCCAACAATGGGTCTTGGATTTTCCCCCCTCATGGACTAGGGTGGGTATATTTGTTTATTTTGGGGTTGTTGTTATTTTTACTGTATGACTGGAACAGAAATGTATGGCCCCCTCCACAAGAATGCGCCTTTGCGCCTGGTTCCGCGATTATGCGCATTATCGCGGAGGCGCATTTACTCACAATCCCTCTGCACGGGAGGCGGCGAGAAGCGGCGAAGCGCATTAAAAGATGCCCAAAAAGCGCTTTCCAGGTAGTTAATGCGCATAATCGCTTGTTCACACAGCGAAAATGCGCTTTAACGGCCGGAGCAAAATAAAAGTCGCTATTTAACGCGCGTTCGAAAATGCGCATTATCGGGGAGATAACGCGCCTGTACGCCCGTTTTGCGCTCCGCTCGTGTGTAGGTAAAATTTATAATGAGCCTTCAAGGCTCATTAAACGCCCCGTGTGGAGGAGGCCTATATTAATGTTTCTTTTCTTCTAATTGACCACTAGAGGGGGTAATCTGGCTTGTATTTTCCAGGTTCATTGGTTGCAAGCTACTTTACAAAAGTATTAATTATCAGCTGTTTTTACTTAATGCAGATGGGTATATTAGATGTAGCTTTGATCAGGTTTTTAATTGTACTGCCCCCTGAATTGCATGCAATTTCGTAAAATTTCAGCATCTTCAGTAGCACTACAAAAAGTTCCTTCCACTTCCCACTTTGACCAAATCAAGTACATGGAGCCACCCTAACCTTTGGAGCTGTGTGGTTGTTATTAGGGATGTACAATGGATCGGACCCGATCCACGATCCGGTCCCGATCTGGCCAAAATCAGAACGTTAATTTACGATTCCGATTTCAAAAAATGGAAGTCTGATTTTTTCCGATTCGATTCCCCTCCCCCCCATTTTGATCGGAAAAATAGGAAAATTGGACCTCCATTTTTTGTGTTTTCGCCGTAGGCTTGCATTAGGGGGAAGAAGCTTTCCCCCAATGCAAATCTATGGGGAAAACATGGCAGTGGGTGAGTGGTTGCCTGCTGCCTCCTCGCTGCCTTCCGCTGCCACCTGCTGCCCCAATCTACTGAGAAACAGGCTTCGCGGCCTGCCTCTCAGTAGAGCGCCGGGTGATGATCAGCCGACGCTCTACTGAGAGGCAGGCCGCGAAGCCTGTTTCTCAGTAGATTGGACCTGCTGGTGGCAGCGGACGGAAACGGATGGCCCTGGCAGGTAAGTAGCGCGAGTGAGGGGTGAGGGACAGGGAGGGAGGAGGAGTTAGGTCCCCACTCACCCGCCCCCATGTTTTGGCCATAGGCTTGCATTGGGGGAAAGCTTTCTTTCCCCCAATGTAAGCCTATGGCGAAAACACCTAAACTGGCATCCGATCCAAAAATCGGACGACCAATTTTTGGATCGGAATCGGCTCCGAACCAAACCAGGAAGCCTCTGATCCATTCCGAGGCACCGGTTCCAGTTTCGGTTTCAATTCCAATCCGATTTTTTGAGTCCATGCACACCCCTAGTTGTTATCATTAGCATTTTGATCTCTGCACACTGTAAGGTGTTTCACTGGGCATAGTGTCTTGTCACTATGATTCCAAGCAGGCTTGCTGTCTCAGAAACCACATACCGCATGTATGCCCTTTTAAATCTCCCAGGGCAGCAGGAGACAAGGCAGCTGCAGCTACTCACACCCGTCTCCTCCCCAGGCCTGTCATCACCCTCTCCTTTATCTGATGTGTCACCTGGAGACCTGCTTGCCACAGCAAGTAGGATGTGGCGACGTGGCAGGCAGGAGGAACCCGGCTGCATGGAAAGATTGAAAGCCTGGTGTCCAAGTTGCAAGGAGGCAAACCATATCCCGTGTAGCAACAACCCCGGGTTTCGGAGACACTGTGACTGTATGCTTATGTACCAAGAGATGCCAATTTAATACTGTGCTGGTTCTGGGTTTCTGGGGGCCCTTGGGCAAAGCACCCTCAGTAGGGGCCTCCTGCAGTGAGTCTCCTCACCGCCATCATCACCAGCTGCTATTGCTCCTTCTCTGCTTTCTCATTATTGCTACCACTTTCTTGCTCAGCAGGCAGGAAGCCAGGGAGGAAGTGGGCAGTGGCATCTCCTGCTCCTCCTTCTCATCATCTGTTGTCTGGGCTAAAGCAGGGTGCAGCTGAACAAGCAGGTTACAATGATGAAGAGGAGGAGGAGCAAATCTACTCAGTGCCCCCCCCCCTGGAGACATGGCCCTCTGGCAGATACCTGACCAAACCTACCCTTAACATTAGCCCTGACTTCATACAAGCCATACTGTGAAATCAAATCTTGCACAGCCTGAATCCTAACTGATCACAGACAGTGTGCATGAAGATCACTTTTGCTTTCCCTGGTTAAAGCAACTAGTTCTGGTTGCAGAGGGGAATTTGGACATACAGGGCCAGCTCCAGGTGGGAAGCAAGATGCCCTATGCACTCAAGGCAAGATGCCCTATGCGCTTCCCCTCCCTGAGAGGGGCCATCTCCTTATCACTGCTGTTGTCACTGCCCAAGGGGAGAGAGTGAGACAAACAGAGGCTTCTCCTCCTGCTTCTCACTCCTGCCACCTATTGGTAGGAGAGCAGGGCAACAACAGCAAGGGGTACAAGTAGCAGGGCCTAGGAGTGGTGATGATAGTGGTGGTGGTGAGGTGTGGATCCCTCTGTAGGGGCCTGACCATGCTGATCCCTGAACATGATGATACATGTCTTAGAAATAGCCCTATATGTCATCATGTTTTGAAAACGGAATAGGTCACTTAAGCATACCATGGAATCTTTTCCAATGTATGCATGCATTTTTTTTATTATTATTATTTGAGCCATTTTGTGACCTGCCATCCGGTTGGTACTGGCTCCCAGAATGGCTCCCATAAAACCAGTAAGATCAATACAAAAGATAATGTCAATAAAACAATAAAGGCAGGACGAGGTAAGCATTCCACATTTAAACTGAATCTAAAAGGCCCGAGCAAATAGAAAAAAAGTTTTCATCTGCTGCCGAGAAGAAACCAGAGTCAGTCCCAGATGAGATTCTGGGCGGGGGTGGGGGGGCATTCCAAAGTCTGGACGGAGAAAATCACAACACTGGCCATTACGTGCAGATCATCTGATGGTAGAGGAACCCAGAGAAGATTGAGCAGGTCAGGGCCTGCCCAAGACATTTCACCGCCTGAGACTAAGGACTTAAGGGATGGGCCGTAGTTCCATGGTAAAGCACTTGCTTTGCATGCAGAAGGTCCCAGGTTCCGTCCCCAGCATTTCCAGGTAGGCCTGGAAAATCTCCTGCCTGAAACCTTGGGAAACCATTGCTGTGAATCAGTGTCAGCAATACTGGGCTAGATAGACCAAATGTCAGACTCGGTGTAAGTTCCTAAAGGACTAGGTGCCCCCCCTTCCTCATTCAGAAACTGATTGGGCTGGCAGTTGACTCTTACTTCAACAGTGGAGACAGGTCAGCACCTTCCACCGTGCCTGAGGGCTGCAGGCTGGCTTGTGGGGGTTTGTAAGACAGGCTAGTGACATGCACAGCTCTGTCCTACAAAACTTCATTGCCACTCTGTGCACACACAGATACACACACCCGCTCCCAGCATCTGTTGCCTGGGGTGGCTGCCTCACTTTGCCTCATGGCTGGGCCAGGTTCATTCCATAGAAACTTTTAAGTGGAGGGTGGGTCCCCTTTACAATTAGTATAGTATATTCTTTATTGCAGTCAACTAAGAATCTAGTGCCTACATTTGCTTTTTTCCTCCTCCCTCCCAACCCCCTTTCCTTTTGTGTAATTTTTTAAGATTGTAAGCCTGTGGGCAGGGACTGTTTTAAGAATTGTTTTTGTAATCCGCCTTGAGAGCCTTTATTGGCTAAAGGGTGGGATAAAATAACAACAACAACAGACCAGAATTAGAAACATTACAACAACAATGTTCTTGATTACAGAACATAAGATAAAGTTTAGGCATCCTCAACCTAAGCATACAATTTTACAAGAATAATTGACCTAACATTGTATCAAGTCACTAACTGCTGCCTTATTTGCATCACAGCTGTCAAAATTTTGACCATAGCCAGCAAGACCAATGGAATGTTGGCTATCATTATTTAACATGAAATCCACATGTCTTTGTAATGTGCTTGAGGAGAATTTGCCTTCCCCCACACTCCATCCTTTACTTTTCTTGACCCTGTATAGTGAAGTGTGAGCTCTTCCAAGATTGCCTTGGATTAACTGAGAAATAATCCAAGAGTTTCCAAATTAAAAGAGAGATCACCCGTGGCTGTGCAAAGCTTTTGTTAGCCTGACAAGCCAGCAATTCAAGACTAAAACACTCCCCCTCTCACTATGGGCCTTACCCGGGGGGTGGGGGGGTGGGGGTGGAATGCAAGTTCCATTTATTTAGTTATTTCTTTCATTTCTATGCTGCTCAATAGCTGAAGTTCTCTGCGTGGTTCACAAAAATTAAAACTATAAGTACAGCATTAATATAATATGCAAAATAGTGATCCATAAAGCAAATGGAATAACAAATAGAAATTGCAGGTGCAAGGGTCTTGGTTCACATCCAGCACCTAGGAATAAAAATGTTTTGGCTGCAGAAGTTTGGAGTTAATGATACATTATGTATGAATTTGTTTAGCAGGGCCCCAACACAGTTTTTAAAATAGTAGTAGTAGTAGTAGTAGTTAGAAAAGCAGCTTCAGGAGAGGGGTTTTAAAACAGAGAAGCAGCAGGAAGGAGGGCTGAATCCTTTCATCACCCTTGTCTCTACCCCAAATCACCCTTCTGTCCCTCCACATGGTTCTAGTTGTTTATTTGATAGTAGGGTGACCATATGGAAAGGAGGACAGGGCTCCTGTATCTTTACCAGTTGCATAGAACAGGGAATTTCAGCAGGTGTCATTTGTATGCATAAAGATACAGAAGCCCTGTCCTCCTTTCCACATGGTCACCCTATTTGGTAGGTCACATGGTTGGAAACATCAAGTGATTTGGAATGGTGAAATGACAGGTGGGGGAAATGGGTAAGCACCCCTTCCCCCTTCTCCACTCTAAATTCTCTTCTCTCAAAGTAGGTTTTCTATTTTCCTCTTCTATTAGATGCATTTGTGTGTGATGTGTACTTTGTTCCACAACTATCCTGTGACAGAGAATCATCACACAGATGAAGGAAGTTGTATTCTTTTCTGTTTTTTAAAAACATTTTCTTCTTAAAACAAAGATTATTGTGACATCTGCATGGATCCCACTTATTTTGAATCAGGTCCCTCTTCCCACAGTTCATATCATACTACAATATGAGTGAACAATATCATCCCTTTCAAATTTTGAGGTGGAGTTTCATTATATCCCCTCTCATGGTCCAAGCATGGGGGACAAGGTCACACTTGGGGGGTCCTGGAGATCTAGAGGTCTCAGCCCAGGCTGCAACCCCATGAGGGGAAACTGAGCCTAAATTGTAGAACGTGCTTGTAGACTTTTATGGAAGCTTATTTCTTTGTATCTGTGCACCTGTTGACCAAACCTTGTGAGATTTGCTGAAGCCACTGTGCAGATTGTGTAGAACACAAGGGAGAGGGGCTGTGGCTCAGGGATAGAGCATCTGCTTTGTGTGCAGGAGGTCCCAGGTTCGATCCCCAGCATCTCCAGGTAGGGCAAGAAAAACTCCTGTCTGAAACCCTCGATCCGCTGCTAGTCAGTGTTGACAATACTGGGCTAAATGGACCAGTGGTCTCGCTCTGTATAAGGCAGCTTCCTATGTTCCTGACTGGTGAGATTGGTTCCAGTAAATCAGAGAAGCAGAGATCAAAAGAAGCAACAATCAGATCTGTTGGTTTCTGCCCTGGGCCCTATTCTAGAACAGAGAGAGAGAGAGAGAGAGAGAGCAGTTAAACAAGGATGTGTAGTTTGAAAGAGAGAAAGAGAGATATTTGTGTTGTCACATCTGACATACTTTCTCAAGTCTGACAGTTCCTTGTGTGGAGGCAGGAGGGAGGGACAGGTGATGGAAAAGACGATGCACCATAATAATCCAGAACATTGATCCTAGGGACAGTGGGAGCCAGTTCTGCTGGTAAGATTTGAAGCCCCCAAATATGTATGTAAATGACCATTTCTCCCCCCACACAGATGCACATATACACATAAACGTGCACACACAAACACACCACACTGCCATGCCTAAGTACAAGTACAAGGGGACTAAAAGAAGCTAAAGTACACCAATTATTCTCCAAGTTTTTCAAAACAGATGAGGCTTTTCTGCATTTTGGCTAAGCCAATATCCTAACTAGGGAAGTAGATGCAAGATTCCGATTTAACAAGGGTGGGCAGAAGGTAGATTCCCCCAATGTTTTGGAATTTCAACTCCCAGATCCCCCTGCCACCATGGCCAATGGTCAGGAATGCTGGAAGCTGAAGTTCAAAACATCTGGAGATCTATTTTTTGCCCACACCTGCAATATCAAATGGATGATGAAGAAAAGCTGTCAGATCCATGATGTGACTCCTATGGAATGCTTTCAAAAATAGGTAATATCACAATTAGCAGGATTAATTCACTGTGTTGCAATTAAAAGGGCCAGAAAAATAAAGCTTTAATGTGAGTTGGTCTGTTTTCAAAATGTCTGCAGTCAAATTGGCGTAATACAATTTTTTTTAAAAAAAATTAAAACCTTGCCAGAGTAATGCTTCTATTTGGACCACCCAAAAAGTTACACAAAAGCCAGGAAGCTTTGTAGAACTCTGCTACAGCCTGGGCATTATGTTAATTTTTGTTTCTGGATGTCTTGCTTTTGTTAAACCAAAATAGCAAAGGGGGGGAGTGTTTTGAGGCACGGTAGAAAACATAATCAACAGCAACTTGTGGGCCATGGTATAATTTCAGAAATGTAGAAAATGTCATTTCAGAATTAAAATAGAAACTTTTCTTTCATGACTCATGAGACTGTATGTGTGGGATGGGATTGTGGTGTGTGTGTGGGAGGGGGGCATGTTACAAGTTTGAACTAGGTTAAAAAAACATGCTTGGGTCTTCTCTCATTCCATTTCTAGATATATATTGGGAGATGCTAGCTTTCCTTGTGCTTCTTAGCACATTGAAAACTTGTGATTTTTTTTCCTCATGGGAGGAAAGGTCCTCATGTGAAAATGATGGGGTAGTTAAGAAAAACAAACCACTGATTTTTATCACACTGGAAGTGAGATTCAGATCTCTCTCTCTCTCTCTCTCTCTCTCTCTCTCTCTCTCTCTCTCTCTCTGAGCATTTCCACATGAGGCTTTTATTGCACGTTCATGATTGGTCACTCATGGAAGTCTACGGGTCCTTTACATGGCACCATCAAACTTCAGACTCTCTCCTGCACTTTTTCAGTTTTACATTGCTTTTAAAAAGACTGGAGATAAGCTGAAATAAAAGTTAATGTGCATATTGGCAGTGTGTAATGCTGGCATTGCACTATAGTACAGCCGCTAGATGGTGCTGCTTCATTGACACTGTTCAGGCAACATGCTAAGCCATGGTGGTTATGCACTTTAAGCTACACATTTTGGCTTAGCGTGTTGTGTGAACCTAAACATGCTCACTAATCATTTGGTGCAGAAGGGTTAGCAGCCTAACCATGGCTTAGCGTGTTCTTTGAACAGGCCCATTGAACATATAGATGCTGAGAAAGGAAATGTTCAATTCATATCATGTGCCTGCCATCTAAAGGAGCCCATCATAAACCTAAAGAAGCAAGCTCCAGTAAGAGTGCAGGATTTCAGTCTCATGTGATGAACCTCTCTCCCTCCCTCTCTGTCTCTTGTAATAATGGGAACACTATTAAAGGTATGTACATATACATATAAATTAGGGTGGCCATATTTTGGAAACCAAAAAGGAGGACAACATGGCCGCCCCAAGGGGGTGTGCCCACCAACATGGCTGGCCTCCAAGGGGGCGTGCCCACCAACATGGCCAGCCCCCAAAGGGACGTGCCCACCCAAAGGTGGCCTTCATCACATGTCTGATTTCACAGCACACAATTAAGACAAACCTGTTCTGCATAACATCTTCATGTTAAAATCACTGAGACATTCAGTGTATCTGAAATTAACTTCACTCCTACTTTTGTAGCTTTTGCTGTACTTCAAAGCTTTTGCTATACTTTGTGTGATACAGTCTCCCTTTCCCTCACATATCTTTTCTGACTGCAAATCCTTCACTGGATGACCGTAGTCTCACCTTTCCTAACATTTAACACTCTTTCCCCATCACCTTTCTCATATCCATACTCACAGATTCAGCACTAAACAAATGAAGCAGTTGACAAGTGCAGAAAAATCTAGTACAGGAAAATCTAGTACAATAAATGAGTAACGTAGCATTCAGAAAGAGTATAAAATACTATTACCCTACAAACAGTCATGGAACAAAATGGACTAAAGGCTTGTAGCAGTTGTTTCTCACTAGCATCTCTTAGCTTGTTTCAACTTCTGGTTTATCAGTGAGAAACTAATCTAAAAATGTGTCATTATATCTCTGGTTCATTAGCCATGTAAACAAGCCCATGGTCAGTAGAGGTACAAAGAAAGGCCAGAACAGATGCCCATTATCACAATGCTAGACAAAGATCTTTCCCTCCTTTTATCCAAATATCTCCTGAATTTACACTGCCTCAGTAGCAGATAACTCAGAAGCTATCATCTCCCTATGTCCTATCATACAATGCTATCCTATGACAACTCAGGAATAAGTCCTGTTGACTTCAATAAACCGTACACCCAGATACATATGGGATTGCAGCTTCACATTTGTTCACCTTAATATAGCAAGTGCAAGCCCCTCCTGTCAAGGAAAACTGTGCACTCACCAGAACCCGGCCTCGTGGATCATGCAACCAGCAAATGCTCTCAGAACGATGCTTTCAGAGCCTAGGAGACCCAGACACAGTCAAACAAGACAAGACAAGCCACACTATGCACTCATATATTATCTTGCTGGGACAGAACAATTCTGGGACAAGGCAACACTTTGCTATCAACCAGACGTAACAGTCATAAATAAAAATGAAAAACACACTACTTCATTGACATAGTACTACATAATGACACAAACGTTGCATTAAAGGAAGAGGGAAAGAGAAAACTATACACCACTGGCTATGTAAGTTAAAGAACTATGGTAACAGGAAAAAAGTTACAATTATTCCATTAGTTAGAGTGATTATGGAAAGGAGGACAGGGATCCTGTATCTTTAAGAGCTGTATTGAAAAGGGAATTTCAGCAAGTATCATTTGTATGCATGCAGCACCTGGTGATATTCCCTCTACATTACAACAGTTAAAGCTGCAGGAGCCCTGCCTAGCATGACCAGATACAAAAGAAGGCAGACATACACACCCCAGGTAAGATCAGCAGTAGCAGCATCCACACACACCTCATGCTCACTAAAGGCAATAAAAATTAAAATTTACATACCCCTGCACACTTGCCCAAAGTGGGGGGAAACTCCACATCCTTCCGAAAGCAATTTAAACAACAACAACCTCCACGCACACACTTAACTGGAAGGGGGGATAAAAATCCACCCCCACACTCTCCAAAGGCAAAATAATAATGACAATATTAATAATAAGCTATCCACACAATGCAAAATAACACAAAAACATGCACACACCCATTGCAATAAAATAATATTAAAAATACAACACTCACCCACATACCCACCCAAGGAAAAATAATAAAAATCCAGACAAGCACCAAGGCAAAAAACAACCAACAGAACAAATACACACACTCACCAAGACTGAAAATACAATAAATATCCACACACACCAGCATACTCACCCATGGCAAACCTAATAATAATTTTAAAACACACACACATGCACCACCCCAATTTATTCATCAAAATATATCAAAAATATTAAAGAAAAGTTCACTAAACAGTAGCAGCATCCAACGATAAATGAAATCACATCCAGGCAGCCCCAGCCCCGAGTGCCAGGCCAGGCTAAGACGCCTGCACGCCCGACTGGGCCAGGCCGCCCCATGGGCTTGAAGTCCAGCGTGCCCCACTCCAGGCCAGGCCAGACCGCCCTACACCCGGCCAGGCTGTGCTGGGCCGGGTCGCCCTGTGCTGGGCCAGCCGCAACGCTCACCATGATGCCCCGGTGTGCCAGGAATGCCCCAGGACACCGGGTGAGGATGCCCCCCCACTGCGCCGCCCCATGGGTCGCACTGGGTCAGGCTACACTGGGTCAGGCTGCACCGTGCCAAGCTGTGCTGCCCGTGCGCCATGCCGCACTGGCCCAGCACCCATCCACCCCGCTTCCGCCTTGTCAACCCCACGTCCGCCCATCTCGCATGACCTGCACACATGCCCGCTGCACCCTATGCCCACCCCGCCCACCCCGCAACCAGCAGCTGTCCACTCCACAACCACTCCAACCCCACGCCCGCCCACCCCACACTCCACCCCCGCGCACCCGCTAGCCTCGCCCCACGCCCACCCCACAACTGCACACCCCACAACCGCTCCATCCCACCCCACAACCCACTTGCCCCACCTGCACTGTACTCACCCCATGCCCACCTACCTAGGGTGACCAGATAAAATCTGCCCCCCTCCCCCCTGCTTACCTTGCAGGGACATCCGCTCCTGACCAGCGCTGGACGGGAGCGGACGTTCCTGCAAGGTAAGCGTGCCGCGTGCCCCCCTCCCCCCTGCTTACCTTGCAGGGACGTCCGCTCCCGTCCGGCGCCGGCTGCTACTGTGAGCGGGCTTTGCGGCCTGCTCCAGAGTGGTGCGCCAGGTGATGTCATCACCTGGCGCGCCACTCTGGAGCAGGCCGCGAAGCCCGCTCACAGTAGCAGCTGGCGCCGGTCGGGAGTGGACGTCCCTGCAAGGTAAGCGTGCCGCGCGCCCCCCTCCCCCCTGCTCCCTGCTTACCTTGCAGGGACATCCACTCCCGTCCGGCGCTGGCTAGCACAAGCCCCGGATGGCGCGGGGGAGGAGGCCGGAACGACGCGTACCCGGAAGTGCGGGCGCGCGTCATTCCGGCTGCCTCCCCTGCACCATACGGGGCTTGTTCTTGGCCAGCGCAGTAGCGCCGGCTAAGAACAAGACGTAGATGGCACAGGTGAGGCCCAATTTTCCGGACTTTGGGGGATATTCTGAAATTTCCCCCTGGATTCAAATTTGGCCCCCTTATTCCGGACTTGTCCGGGGGGATCCGGATGTCTGGTCACCCTGTATAAATTAGCACATACATATTTTGTTCAAACCCTTGTCCTCTTCTTGGTGATGTGTGTTCCTCTTTTGTGATGCCCCCCCCCACCTCCAAATGCTGTGGAAAAGGCTTCATTACACCACCTAAGGCTGCATGCTACTAATTGTCAGGCTAACAAAAGTTCTGCATGTAGAATTTTAAACAAGACTTGTACAACTTGTAACATTTCACACTTGCATACATACACACACAGTCATAAATGCTGCCCCATCTTCAGATATCTGATCTTTGCTGAAGCTGCTGAAGATGAGGCGTTATAATTAAAAAAGAAAAGAAAAGACCACTGAGGATAGGTGCCCTTTATCCTCCCACACTTCCATGAGAGCTTTTGCCCTCACCTTCCCATAGACAACAGTTTGGCCAGCCTTGGACCTCATCTACACCAAGCAGGATATTACACTATGAAAGTGGTATGTAAAAGGCAGGAGGCACACTACTACTTTATAGTGGTATTGAAGTGCACTGACAACTGTATGGGCCCATAAGACATATACCATATACTGCTTTCATACCGCTATATCTTGCTTGGTATGGCTCCTGCCTTTTATGTACCTCTTTCATAGTGCAATATCCTGCTTAGTGTAGATTAGGCCTTGGAAACAGGATGCTGGATCGTTGGTCTGATCCAGCAAGGCTCATATGTTGATGACAGCTGTAGCTTTCCTTCAGCTGCTGATCTCTCCTTGAAGTCATGACTTCCTTTGTTGCTAGAAAAAAGAAAAGAAAAAAGCTTTGCAGAGACCTGTGCATTGAGTTTCCCAGTTTAGTGGCATGGAAGATTTTTTTTTTTTTAAAGAACCTTGAAAACGGCAGGCAGCTGTTGACTTCTTTTCTGGCGGGCAGGAATATGCATGATTACCATGGTTGCTTTGTGTTTGCACATTCAAAGTTTAGTGATGAATCACACTGTGTTTGAGAATGAGGAGAGATGGTTCTTTTGTTTCATTTGGCCTGTGAAGTTTGCATTTCAGCCACATTTCCCACCCCATCCCCAAAAATAAAATGACTTGTGTAGCACGGATGGGGTCACTATCTGGTCCTAGCCTTGAATTGCAGGAAGCTGAGATTTTGTAACTGCCTAGGCTGACCATCTGAAAAGGAGGACAGGGCTCATATAACTTTAACAGTTGTAGAGAAAAGGGAATTTCAACCAGTGTCATTTGTATGCAATTAGTTCCTGGTGATATTCCCCCTTCATCACAACAGTTAAAGTTGCAGGGACCTTGCCTTCTTTTGTATATGGTCACTCTAGTATAGTGCCTGCACCTTTAACAGTTGTGATGAAGAGGGAATATCACCAGGAACTAATTGCATACAAATGACACCTGCTGAAATTCCCTTTTCTCTACAACTGTTAAAGTTATATGAGCCCTGTCCTCCTTTTCAGATGGTCAGCCTATAACTGTCTCTCTGTTGTCCTCCTTCCACCTTGTGTGGTCCAGCGATAAGCCCGATTTACTGAGTCACTGGAGAGCTTTCCTCTGTTTTTTTGTTTCGCATAACTTATTTGTGACACTACACCCGCTCCAAAATGAAATGATTACACAGAGGCCATTTTGGATCCTCTCCCATAAAGGAAGCAAAATACAAGTGCAATGCATCTTCAAGACATTTTCACATTGGGCCATTGAGCTTCGTCTCCCACCCATCTACGGGTGGCCGACATGGGCAAGTGCTCACACTGCTGCTGCTGCAGCCCAACCCTTTAAATCGGACTGTGTGAGCATTCTGCCGAGCACTTGCTGCCGCCCTGCCTTCCAACCTTTCACCACCACCCCTGCTTTAATGGTGGCCACCATTAATGCAGTGGAGGGAAATGTGCAAATGTGCAATCACACATTCCCTCCCCTGTGCCAATGAGGGCATTACCCTTGTGTCAATAGAGCCTTTAAGGCCCTCATTGGTGCAAGGGGGAAGCTCCAGGAATTGCGCACTTCCCCCTGCTGTGTTAATGGTGGCCTTCATTAATGCAGCAAGGGGAAAGGGCCATAAGCCAGGATGGAAATATGCCTGAGTGCCTGCGGGGGGCTCGCGAGCGCTCGGGTGCTGGTCCGCACTCACACTGGATGTGTCCAATTCAAACTGGGTTTGCTGTCCCTACGACCAGCTTTAGGTTTCTTGGATCGTGATTTCAAAAATAACAGATGCTGTGTAGTGTCTGTTCTTTGAGACGTTGCTAGTATTGGACGATTCTGAAACATGACACATCCATTACATTATACAAGTGGGACCTGCAACAAAATGTTACAGTGTGGAGTGCTGGGTTCCACCAAAATGTTGCAGATTTCCACCAAGTTAGAAAACCAGCCAGCCAGCGAACCCATTACCAGCTTTGGCTGGTGTGCCAACTACACCCATCCTTGATAGGGATAGGTAGCTATTTTGATTCATGTACTGGCAACCTCATGATTAGACTACTGTAATGCACAATACATGGGGCTGCCCTTCCACCTGAATCGGAAGCTGCAGCTAGTACAGAATGCAGCAGCTCGGATACTCAGTAGAGCACCTAGACATACATACGTATATTACACCTGTGTTAAAAGAACTGCACTGGCTGCCTATTAGCTCCTGAGCTATGTTCAAGGTCTTGTTCTTGACATACAAAGCCCTAAATGACTTGGGACCAGGATGCCTAGTTGATCATCTAAGAATTTGGCCCAATGTTGTAACGATGAGGTCTGCAGTTTAGATAGACTCATTCTCAAAATGGAGATTTGCAGTCTCAATGAATTAGTATGCAACAGGTGTTGCAGGTATCAAAATACACCTTGCAATGCATTTTGGGATATAGAAGCAATGGCTGCTCTCCATTTCTAGAAATAATAACAGATGGCTGTAACATGGAGAAGGTGAGCAAAACCTGCGTCTTTCACACCTTCCCTCACTGTGCTGCATTAGGGCAAGCAGTGTTTCCGCAGCCCACCCCAATCTGGCTTACTTCTAGTATCAGAACTCAGCTGGAGGATAATTGCTTCAAACAAGCAAGCATGACAAGGTAAGGCAAGCAGCCTTCACTGTGCTATCCCACTTGCTCTTGAATAGACCTCACCCCACTACTGCTGTAGGTCCTGTTTGAGGCAGCAGAGTCCTGTTGAAGAAAGCATCTATCCTCCATGCAGCCCAAATATGGGATTGGGAGAAAAGAAGTTCCAGAAGCATGGTCTGACAAGTCCAAGGTGAAGTCTTAGACAGGATCTACACTACTGCTTTAAAACGGTTTTAAATGGTTTATAACAGTAGTGACAACTGTTGGGGCCCCGGACACACTCCATATACAGTTTTCAAAACGTTTCCAAAGTGTTGTATCCTGCTTGGTGTAGATCGGTCCTTAGGCAGAACAAGAATCACCACAGAGAGCTCTGAAAAGGGGCAGTTCCAGAAGCCCAATTAAACAAGTCCAAGGTCAGGATAGGCAGAACAAAGAAGTGGCTAGCTCCATAAAGAGCTCCAAAGTGCAGCTGGAAGCCAGACAAGCGTAACTTGTATGTTGCTCCAACAACCAGCACAGTCTTAGGTAGGGTTTTGGCATCATTTCAGTTGTTAGTTCTGTCCCCGCCCTCTGAATGAGGCCTTCTCCCTTTAATTTTTATTTATTATTTATTTATTTAATGCATTTTTATACCGCCCCATAGCCGAAGCTCTCTGGGCGGTTCACAAAAATTAAAACCATGAAATCATTTTAAAAATATAAAACAAGCCACAATGTAAAAACACAAAATAACATACAATATAAAAACACAACCAGAATAAAACCAAGCAGCAGGAATTAATACAGATTAAAATACAAATTTAAAACAGCAAGGATTAAAATTGAGTTAATTTAACTGTTAAAATACTGGGAGAATAAAAAGGTCTTCAACTGGCGACAAAAAGAGTACAAAGTAGGCACCAGGTGAACCTCTCTGGAGAGCTCATTCCACCGCCGGGGTGCCACAGCAGAGAAAGCCCTCCTTCTAGTGGCCACGTGCCTCACTTCCTTTGGCAGGGGCTCACGGAGAAGGACCCCTGAAGATGATCTTAGGGTCCGGGCAAGTACATATGGGAGGAGGCGTTCCTTTAGATAACCTGGCCCCAAGCCGTTTAGGGCTTTAAATGTTAGTACCAGCACTTTGAATTGGGCCCGGAGCTTACTTGCTTTAGAAGCCTTTGACTGTGATGAGGTGACTGTTGTGTGATGGTGGCTTCAGAGCTGTAGCCTGAGGGGGCTATATGACCTCTTCCAGGGACAGAATGGCTGGCCCTACGAGATTTTCTGGGAAAGATGAGTCTGTGAATGTAGGGACCTTCAGATATGCTTCTGGAGCCCATTCTTCTTCCTAGTCTAAGAATTTGTCTATATCAGAGGCTCTTGCCTTGAGGAGGGGAATCAGAGCCCTGGATCCTGAAATATTATATGCGATTGGGGCAGATGTGTGGACAGCTGATCCAGCATGCCTAGTTGGTCCCATGCACCATCATCCCCAGTGCCTCCCTCTTATATTGCAATTTACAAAATGATTTATGAGGTGGTATTGATGGCGATGAAGTCCCTGGCAGTGTTTGGCTGAGCTCCCTTTACATACTTGCTTTCCGGCTGGAAATAAACTACCTTGGAGTTGTCATCTAGAAATCAGCTGATGCATATTTATGACCCACAAATGCCAAATATTCATATGACACACTGGAGTCTTTTGATCTTTACAGGAAGAAAGGAAACCAGAGGTATATATTTGAGCATGAGAAAAATGGGACCTTGACACTAATCCCCTTTCCAAAGAGCAGTTTGAAAATGTTAAACTAAAAATAGAGCTGTCTGTGAAAATGACCAATAAATATCTGATTTCAGACTCTGGCTAGGTTGGCAAGTAATTCTAATGTTTTGATTGGAGAGTCATTATAGTATCAGACTACAGATCAGAAAGTTGCTGGTTCAAATGTTGCTTCTGCCACTAGTGTGCCAGAGAGAAGCCACTGTCCCTTAGCCTCAGATCTCAGTTCTGCAATATGGGAACAATACAAGTGGCCTGCTTTATGTGGATGTTGTAAGGATTAAAAATATGAGGATTTATTATATTATTTATTTGTAAGGTTTGTATACTGCCCAACTGGCAAATCCTGTTGGTGTCAGGAACAGGTCTGGTCTCCCTGGTGTGTACCCCAAACTGGACTCAGAGCAAGAAGAAGAAGACCAGCTAAGACAGGAAGCAGGGGAGGAAATTCTCCAAGACTAAAGGAAGAATTTTCCCAGGAGCTTATTGGACAGGAGGCCAAGGCTCAATGATCATTGTCCCCAACCCTGGGAACTTAGTCTTTTTGGGAGGCAGAGGGAACATTGGAATTGACATATCCCAGATCCCACTGTAGGATGAGTTAAGGTGGGAAGCCATCCACCAGGTTTAACCACTCACCAGGGATTACAACTTGAAGACGCTCCCTGAAAGAGGGGTTCGGTAAAAGCCTGTCAGGCACTGTGGGAAACTGTCCATTTAACTGATAGGCAACTGCCTTGCATCGTTAGGCTAATTAAGCTTAGAGGATGGCTCCTAGCATTCACACTCCTTTCAGGTGTGAAGAGATGTCTATTTATTGAATAAAGCTTTGTGGATTGCACGGTAGGCCTTTTTATTGTCTCACATCTCCGAGAGGAGGGGGCTTGGACTCATGATACTTGGAGTGGTTTTCAATTATAAATGACAAAAACTATAGCAGGATCTACACTACGGCTTAAAACAGTTTATAACAGTAGTGACAACTGTTGGGGCCCAGGATACCCTCCAAATACAGTTTTCAAACTGTTTTTGAAGTGTCATATCCTGCTTGGTGTAGATCTATATCAACAATAAATTAACCAAATTTTAAAAATACATAATAAAAATATCAAAGTAATACATTAAAACATTAAAAAGATTAAAAACATTTAAGGAATTCACAGTAAAATTAATACTTTTGCGTAAAAGCCTGTTTGCACAAATGGTGGCCATAAAGCAGCCATTTATGCAAGATTGCAGACATAAATTATACCTCTAATCTTGTGTAAATGGCCTTTCCGGAAAAAAAAGCTGAGCTGCCATTTTTATTAAAAATGGTGGCTTGATGAGGGATTAGGCGGCCATGTGCTTCCTTGACTTAGCACAAGCCAAGTTGGGCAAGCACAACGATCTGCAGACTGGCGTCCAGGAGCCCGAGCTGGCGATTTATCACCGGGCCTCAAGCCCAGCGAGATGCTGGTGCCATCCCTATCTGTAAAGTATTTGTTAGCAGCAAATTGCCAGCAAAATGTCTGTGAATGGACTGGATGCCTTTGGACAGATGACAGCACCCAGGAAGTGGACTGTCCCACCTCAGAAGCATGCTGGGAAATGAGATGTTAGAATATACCCCCCATCTCAAAATCTCACGGCATTTAAAGCATTGGAAAGGTCATGCTTGATGCCTTCTCAGTAATGTGCTGGCTTAGCGTATACTGGAGTGATGCCTATGGTTGATGGTTGTATTC
Source organism: Anniella stebbinsi (assembly GCA_029215795.1). Classification (NCBI taxonomy): domain Eukaryota; kingdom Metazoa; phylum Chordata; class Lepidosauria; order Squamata; family Anniellidae; genus Anniella; species Anniella stebbinsi. The sequence goes on along the minus strand of JARDYH010000002.1, from coordinate 31,634,180 downwards.
CTACAGCAAGCACTGCGACATTCGCTTGCACCAATATGCCATACTTGTATGTAGCTTAATCAAGCCAATAATATATCATACTTGTATGATATATGTTGCCTTAATTAAACTACATTTGGAAAAAACAACAATCACGCCTCCCCTTTTTGTTGTTGTTTTTGTTGTTTGTTTTTTGTTTAGAGAAGTTTATGTTTTGTCTATGTTTATGTTTTGGCTGCACCTTACCAAAGTAGTCTGTAAAGACCTTTACAGTTGAATGTCTTTCAGTCTAAGGAACATATTGCATTTTGGAGACACTCTCAGGGAGGTGGGGGGCTGCTTTTCAGTGGTGGGCACACAGGGTGGGGCCAAAAACACCAGAATCCTTGAGCTTAAAGCTTGTACTGCCAGTAGCTAAGCCTTAGGAGAGGTATTTCACCTGTTTAGAGTGGGGAAAGGATTTGTCCCATCGTGTGATGCAGGCAGGTGGCAGCTGACCTACAAGAGCATCGTGTGACTCAGTTAAATGGTCTAGAAGATCAGCTGACTTCAGAAGGGTCTGGTGGCTCTGATTTCAGTGGGGCTGTGAATCAATTCTGGTTTCAGTCAGAACTTGCCAGAACTCTAAAAGAGCTATCCAAGGTGCTGAACATATTTTGTTTAGGTTCCAAAATTTTTATTTTCACACATAAAACCAACAAAACATCCACAACAACGCACTAAAAGGGGACAATATACAGAGTTACAGTGGATTCCCAATTTTCTCCCCAGCAAAAACATGAAAACATATGTTTCTTGCGACTGTCTAAACCTTAACCCTTACTTCTTATTCGTTGAATCCACAGATAAACAGTTCATTTTTTTCCTTGCTCCTTCACAAAGTCTATAAGGGGTTTCCATTCAAGTCTGAATCTATCTGTTGACTTTTCCCTAATTATTGATGTAAGTTTTGCCATCTCAGCCACCTCCAGTATCTTCAAAATCCATTCCTCCATTGTAGGTAACATTGTACTTTTCCATTTTTGCACATATAGCAATCCCGCTGCTGTCATCATATATAAAGCTAGAGTTCCACAGTTTTTTTTTCATCTGATTGTCCATTAGTCCCAAAAGAAAGTATTCCTGTTTCAGTTGTATATTGATTTTTAATATTTTTTGCATTAAGAAATGAATTTGTATCCAAAAGGTTTTTGCTCTTTTACAAGTCCACCATGCATGATAAAATGTTCCTTCTTGCTCTTCACATTTCTAGCATGTTCCCGAGGCCCCCTTATACATTTTGGCTAATTTTGAAGGAGACATATGCCATCTATACATCATCTTATAGAAGCTCTCTTTAAGTCTAATACTTAATGTGAATTTTAGATCTTTTAACCACATATTTTCCCATTGATCCATTGATCCATTATATCCAGAATTTTGTGCCCATTTTCTCATACACTCTTTCACTTGCTCATCTTCCGTCTCAAACTTCAGCGGTAGCTTATATAATTTTGAAATAACATGTTCATCATTTGTACATAGTGCCCTTTCAGATTTTGTTTGCTCGAACCCACACATTTTTTTTTTGTCTATTTTAAACCTTACCATAATTTGTATGTAGGAGAAACATTGTCATGTATGACTTTCTTTTGTTAACCCTTCTCTTGATTTTAATTTATGTTCACCTTGTGACCCAAGGTGCTGAACATATTTGAGGATAAGATGCAGCATGTTGGATATCTCCTTTACAGTCCTGACTGGTCCAGACTGAAACCTCAGTCCCACCGAAATCGGAGCCACCAGCCTCCACTGGCTGGCCTAAAGAAGTATCACATGGGTATGCTTTGGGGTGTGATCATGGCTTGGCTAGAAGAGCATAAAAGGTTGCTTTAAAAAGATATGCAATCTCTTCATCCAGGAAGTGTTCCAACCTTGCCTGCTGCTGCTGCCATGCTCGAGCCCTTCAGCTCGTAAGGGAGATAGCAGAGCAGTGTCTGGGCCAAATTCAGTTTCAGGGAAGTTCTCATGGGGCGCACTCCATAGGTGGGCAAGGGTCAAAGGGAAAAGGGATAGGGCCAAAATAACATCTTATGGTAGCTTAAAGCTCTCACGGCCCATAATTAAGCCTTCGGAGCAGCATTTCAACCTTTTAGAATGGGGAAATAATATTACTGCACAAAAGACGAGAAACTACCCAACATTGGTGATCAGGGGAAAGGGGTTGGGGCTAGGGGAAGGTGGCATGGTTTTCCTGGGGACTCTTGGAGGGCCGATTTGGCCTCCAAGCCTGGGGTACTGCACCCCTGCTATATGAACTTACTGAAGATAATGCCCCATTGAACAGTCTTGCTTCTGGTTAGTCACACATAGGATTGTACTGTTATACCCCAGGACAAGTGCACCCATAGCAAATGATACTACACAATAGTTTCAGGCATTTGCATGCCAGCGATTTTCTGGCCAAAGTCAAGAAGCACAGATACATTTTGCAGCAATGTCTTCATTCAGGAGTCTTGCCTACTCATTGGTGCTGCTGAGATTTCAGAACTCCCTGGAAATGTCTACTCCACACACCTGCAGTCAACATAGTACTTTCTGCACATGCATCTGCAGGGAATTACCATAGAGAAATTGGAGCAGAAGGTGATTGTGTAAAGTGAGCCTAAGGAAGTGTAGATGTGGAGGATAGTGGCTATGATTGTCCTTTCTTGATCATTTAGACCTCATTCTTGTTATTTATTTAATTTATATCTTGCCTTTTCGCTCCTCCTTAAGGAACCCAGGGTAGCATACATAATCTTCCTCCTCTCCATTTTATCTTCACAACAACCCTGTGAGGTAGGTTGGCTGAGAGTCTACAACTGGCTAAAAGTCACCCAGTGGGTTTCCATGGCCAGATCTCCTGACTCCTAGTCCAACACTCTAACCACTACACCACACTGCTTCTTCAGGTAAAAAGGTTCCCGTGTAGCTTGCAGTTCAATAAAAACAAGACCAGTCTCTGCGTCAGGATTAAAATCTAAAAAAGACATAACACAAAAAGGGGAAAAGGGGGAAGGGAAAAGGAAAACAAGAAAACTCAGGCACTGGTTCTCGGTGATATAATAACTAGAAAGTGCTTGTTTTATAGCAGCTGAGCGGAGCGGATGACCTAGCCATGTTTGCCTTTACAGAAGCCATTTGCATCTCTCTCTTTATGCCCTTAGAAGAAGCCCAGAGGGTGGGGAGTTGCACAAATCTCCATGAGCAATGAATGAATAATATTTTCATTGCATGGCATGTTTGGCTTTTGAAGAGTATGTAACAGCAGGATAAGAAAAAGTTGCCTACGTAAATCACATTGCAAGGATTTTTTTTCAGAGCCTAAGGTAAACATTCTGTGTTTAAATTACTGTGTGCTCATTGTGCAATGCTAGAACGACTTGAAAATCAAGTTAAACTTTCACTTCCTCCGAGGGTGGACGCAGCGTATATCCGTAGCTCCGGCAGAAACCTCTTCCTTTCAATGCGCTCCGAATGAATTTAGCTTGGGAGTTGAATGGAATGTTATAATATTTTTAGCATTGACATAAATAAGTGTAGATAATGCATTCGATAGAGTTTACCATTCGACAGATTTGTGATGACAGACCAGCAATGATTAATGGTGCAGGGCTGGAAATGTTTATATAAAATACAATTGCCAAATATAGTAAAAAAAAAAAAAAAAAGCAAAACCCAAAAACAGTAATATAAAATATCCAAGCACTTTAAATGACTGGATCGAAACACTGTGAGACTTTTTATAAACACTAGTGGTTGCTTTTAGTAAATAACAAGTAGATTTTTTAAAAATAAAAAACACAAATAAATGCCATTTTCTTTCTTCTTGGACTTTGCTTCCTCTGGCAAATTGAATAGAGCTAATGAAGGAACATCCATCCAATCTGGGCTGGAAAACCTCTTTCCATAGTCTGAAATGTGTTCTTTTAACCCCAGTGAGGAAATATATTTCAGTATCTATTTGCACAGGAACCTCCCAGTGTGCAATGATAATATTTCCCTTGCTAACCTTTCACTGAAGCTAAGCAAACTTCTAGTGCTGCAGGTATCCTATATCTATGCAAGCATCTCTTTAAACATGGCCTCAAGGTCCCAAAAATATAGTTGTTGCTGGTTGGTTGGTTGGAAACACAGTGCACAAAGCTTACATTGTACAGTAGGGGCGTTGAAGCTGAGGCATGTGGGACAAATCTGGACCACCTGGAGTCCTAAACTAGCCATACCATGCCCCCTTTCCCCCTAGTGCCAATTATTCGGTACTTTCCTGGCTTTTGTGCAGTTTTTTCTCCATCTGAAAGGTTGAAATGTCACCCTGAATGCTGAGCTGCTGGCAGTAAGAGCTTTAAGCTAAAGTATTTTGGTCCCACCCCTTTTGCTTTTGGCCACACCCACCCCTGGAATGCACCCCACCCCAAGCTTCTCCAAAATTGAATTTGGCTTTTGGACTGGAAGAGGTTTGACATCCCTGTTGTACACCATTATAGTGCTCAGCACTTTAAAAATGATGTGCACTTGGAATAGTTACTTAGCAACTATTTATGGCAGCCCTTGCATATGTCTGAAGCATGTGTCTGAAGCAACCACCACACAAGTAAATGGACCCCCAATTGTAGAAAAAAAGCAGATGAAACTCAGGCTGCGAATATGTTTTATAGTCTAAAAGTAGCGACGAAAAAAGTGAAAAACTCCATACTGCGTGGGTGTGAAAGAGATAAACTCTGGTGCTGTATAAATTCTTTTGAACTCTTTTTATTGTTGTTATTACTCGAATATCCACAATGCTCAACATTTCGGAAACAATCCTTCGTCAGGAGCTGAATATATAGATTTAAAATAAAATACATAAAACATAGTTATTATGATTCTGGCGTGAGACCCCTGTATTAAAGTTTTTTTTACTACACATAGCATTCTTAGTACCCTCCACAATACAAAATCTCCTTGTAAAAGAGCAGGCACATGTACACCAAACTAAACGTCCCGGGCAATGTGATCTGGTTACATAGAGAATCTGTTCTATTGAGAATCTGTTCTTGTCCCATAGAGTTTCTCGCATTTAATTGTATTTAGGAATGGCACAGGCATCCAGTTCAGGCTCAAAGCTTGGCGAGAAGTTGTCATCTCAGACCCCGGACACCAGTGTGCGGCTACTGATGCTTGCCTGACTCAGCACGCTCCCTAGCGGTGCTGCCTGTCTCCACCACGGCTGCTGCTATGGCGGGGACATGAGGAGGAGAGGGAAGCCCCTCCCCTCCCCTATGCCTGCTACTGTGGTAGTGTCAGCAGAAACAGGGACAGGCCCCAGTCATTTTCCGTACGTGTCTGACACTTTCGTGAAATGACCAGCCTGTCCCCATCGCTGCAGTAACAGGGAGATGAGAGGAAGAGGAGAGGTGCTTCCCTCTCCCTCATCCCTGCTACTGTGGTGGCTGTGGTGGCAAGGACAGACCCCAGCAGCAGGGACAGGAGGACGAGAGCAGAGCATCACTCCCTTCTTCCCCTCCAATACCCAGTGCAGCCAAGTGAGTGCAGGCTGTTTGGCGCAAGTGTTTCTTTCTCTCTGAAGGGGCTCCTTCAGAGACAAAGAAACATTTCCACAAAACAAGCAGGGCCGGAAAACCTTGAGCTCTCCCTGGACTCCTGAGGACTGCTGGGCGGCTCAACCAGAAGTGGGAAAGTGGTGAGAGCCTGACAAACAGGGCACAGGGGAGTTCGCAACAATTAATGTCACCACACCTCGTTGTACTTTTGTCAGTGTTCCATTTATGACCTGGATCCCTGAGCAACCCTTCAAGGATCGCTGCCTCCTTAATTGTCCCACCTTCCTTCTTTTTACCTTCCCCTTCCCAGTAATGTGGGGTTTAGGCTGTAGATGTGGGATGAGTGACACTCCAGACACTTTAACATAACAGTTTATTGGCAAAGTAAAACAAGCAAATTTCAACTAAAGGTATTTAGCCAGTAGAGCTAAGTGATACAAAAGCATTAAAAGAAGGTAAAAGTTGCAAAAATGCAAGTTCTTTTACCCTAAGCTGCACCTAGACTTCTCCAAGCTGCATTTTTGCTTCTTCTCTGTATGATTTGATCTTTCTCTGGCTCTGGTATTCCCCCCCCCTCTCCTTTTATCCCCTCTTCCCCCAAAACTGAAAGTACTGTTTCATTCTTGAAGAAATGAAACTTAACTGGAGGAATGAAACTACTCCTTTCAGGGATACCCCTCCCAACAGAAAAACACCAGCCCTCTAAGGCTTGATTTTATTACCTTGCCTATGTAGGCCTCAAACCTTCATGACTTTCAAGACATGAATGGTCCTATGTCAAGTTGAGACCTTGCACTTTCACTTGTCACAGCAAGTTTAGTTTGCTTTACATGTACCTACATCTTTAGTATATAAAACATATTCCTAGTCTGGGTTTCTTCTGCTTTGTGCTCCAATTGTGAATCTTTTGACTCCTTTAGTAGTCCTTACATATGTGCCATCCACTATGTAGAACACATAAATGTGGGCTAAACTACATGTGACATTGATGTGGTTTGTCTCACACTACCTGGTCCACATAGTGGATGGCACATATGTAAGGACTGCCATAAATTGTTGCCTCTTGTCACAAATGAACATCATTTTAAAGGTGTTGAGCACTAGGGCTGGGAGCAGATTCAGATCTGGATCCCAAATCCGAACCGGATCGGGGTGATCTGGATCATTCCGGACCGGATCGGATCATATCGTTCTGGATCGATCCGAGGCCCATTGGCCTTCCAGGTCCCTGGATGCTGGCTGTGCAACTGGCCCTCAGGCACGCCAGGCCTGCAGTGAGTCCACTGGATTCACTGCCCTCCCCCCACTCTTCCTGCTTACCTGCTGCCTCCTCATTACCACCGCCATCTGCCATTGCCGTCCACTGGCCGCTGCTGCTTCAGCTCTACTGAGAAGCAGGCAGCGGCGGATGGCGGTGGCACCGAGGAGGCAGCAGGTAAGCTGGGAGAGTGGGGGGAGGGTGGTGAATCCTTTTCCCCATAGATTTGCAAGGTTCCAGACTGGATCGGGGGAGGTCCAATCTGATCTGGATCAGGCCTGATCCGGATCGTCCAGATCTGGACCAGAACGGGGGGGGGGGCTGTTCACAGCCCTATTGAGCACTATAAATATGTATGCAGAGAGGTGTCAAATCTCTTTCTGTCCATGAGCCAAATTCAGTTTTGGAGAAGGGCTAGTTGATGCTCCTTCTTAAATGTTCCTTCTTCTGTCTTAAAATGTTCTTTAAATGCTCCTTCTTCAATGCTCCAAAATGTGCTGGGCATAATAAAGGTTTTTTCTCAGGCACCTGAGAATATTTTCTCATCTGTTATAGAAGGCTAGTATAGTCAGTTCCTTTGGCTAGCTGCACTACCTAGATTGGTGCACACTGCCTTTCATTTTTGCCATTAAAGGAGGATGTGGTTCCTGTAAGGTGCTGGGAAGGCCATGGGGATGCTTTGTGAGGGACCCAAAGGAGAGTCCATTCCTGACTTGCATCTGCTAGAGGCAGTTGTGGGATCCAATGGTGGGCTACCCCTGGATCCTGCAGGAGTTGCAAATTTCATGTAGTTCATAGAATCCAGTTGAAAGCCTCTTGTGCTCCCTTAGCAACAACATTTGCTTGCCATTGGCCTGGTAACCAGGCTTTTGTGACTCACTAGACTTGCTTCCAACCAAACTACTTCAGGAACTGTAGGCTCAACAAGAAACAAGAGAGGCTTATTATAAACATCCAAAAGAAGCAGCAGCCACAGATAAATTTGCTGAGAACTGAATTTTATTCATCCATGAATGAGATGTCAATTTCAAGGCAATTGCTCTCCAAACTTTGTTTTTTTGCCTTATTTAAGTACTTGGGTATAGTATTTTGCACAATACATGTTATAATACTTGTATTTTTATGTCTTGTTTTTGTACAGCTTTTAATAATAAAAATATTATATCAAATGACAACAGACTGGTAGGAACTAGAGTCTGGGTCTTATTAAATAATAATGTCTGCATGATCTCTCAAAATAAGCATGAGTGAGGCTGCAATCCTATGCACACGTACCTGGGAGTAAATCTTACTGAATTCAATTGGACTTATTTCTGAGGAGTCATGCAGAGAATTACACTGTGTCTGTATGGTTCACTACAGGCTGAAAACGGGAGTGTGTGTGCTATCCATACGCTTTTGAGGGGATTTCCAAGTATATGAGGATGAAGAACCAATATTAAGAGGATTAACGAGCTGTGTAGAAATGTGGGAGTAAAATAACAACAACAACAACAACAATAACAACAACAACAACAACAACAACAACAACCTCTAGTGAACAGTGCCAACAGAAATGGAGTCAAAACAAGGTCACTGAAAAACATAAAAATGAGGAAGTATCAGCATGCTTGGGGAACCCCAGAGTTTTCAGAAGTAGAAAAATATGTTCTTAAAAAACCCTAAGGGGGAACCCCCATCCAAAACAGCCCAGTAAGGGCTGAGCATGCTCAGTAGCTACAGGATGTTAAGCCTCAGTTGGAAAATAAAAACAGAAAACTGGGTGGGGGAATGAGTGGAATGTCCTGTTTCAGGCCCTTAAAGCATCTAGTATTCTGGAGGAGGACATGGCTGGGTGGCAGGAACCCTGAACAAGAGCACTCCGTTTTGGGAAGGATGCGCTGCAAATTTTTGTTGCAGGTCCCACTTGTAATAATAATAGTGGAGTGAGTGACCATATACTAGAGTGACCATATACAAAAGAAGGCAGGGCCCCTGCAACTTTAACTGTTGTGATGAAGAGGGAATTTCACCAGGAACTAATTGCATACAAATGACACTGGCTGAAATTCCCTTTTCTCTACAACTGTTAAAGTTACATGAGCCCTGACCTGGATTTTATCTGGTCACCCTAATAGTGGTAGGTAAAATCAGCCTAAACTAAATACTTTGAAGTCCCTTAGTTTCAACAAGAGAATGTTACAGACATGTGCTTAACTCTTTCCAAATGAAATCAAGAGTGCTTATTTTTGGCTGGTTGATGTTCTTGTATTTACCTGTCTCACAATTTCATTCTGACCAATAAATAATTGTTGGAAGAAAGCTCAGCAAACTGAGAGCCAACTAAATGTGATGCCAGGACAACTGTGATAGGATCCCCTGCAGCTTTTGGGGAAGGTAAATACAGCCTTTTCATGAATGGAAAGTGCAGTATCAATGCTGCAGTAGTTGCTACTTCAACAAACACTGCTAATAAACAGGGCTTTTCATTGATGAAATGAGAACCTGTTATATGTGCTGATATTTAATCAGAGTTGTAAGCTCATTGTTGTCTTCCTCTGCATCCTCCTCAGTGGAAATGAATGATGTTTATAGACATTTTCCCCCTTCCTATGTAGCAAAGCAACACTGGAGGGCTATCTTAACATCGTCTTTGCCCTGGGGTGGCTCCGAATCTGCACTGCGTTCATTATATCACACAGACTTCAATTCAGAGCCACCCCATCTTTCCTCACTTAGGCGCTGTACCGGGGGCAGTTCCTGACCAGAAGGCAATCATTCACTGGTCGTGGGAAGCTGTGGGAGGGGGAGGGGCAGGGGCAGGGGGAGGGGCAGGCCTGGTGAGCCAAATGGCTGCCAGAAAGTCCGCGCTGCCTCCCTTCATGTAAATAACTTTCCGCCACCCCACAGCACTGATACTGCGGGGCCTGGTGGCAGAGCGACGCCAACTTGGCACCGTGAATACAGACACAAAGTACAGTTTTGAAGAAACCAAAACCAGAAATTTCATTTAGACTCTTTATAGAAAATGTAGTTGTTCATCCAGAAGCATAAAATAAAAACCAGACTTCCCCCTCATGCAACTGAAGAAAGCCCTTTATATAATTGCTTTGCGCAAAGATGGATCTTTGAGTAGAGATGGTTCAGAATGAGATCTAATAACGATCTTAAAGAGCAAGAGACACAGTGATTACATTAACTCAATTACTCTGAGCCAATCACTCGGAGCCATTTTAAAACAATAACTGTAACATTTAAGAAATAGTTAATGGGAATGGGAAGCCACCGGCTTGGGAATTAGCAATATCTAATTTGATGGCTTGTACTCGGCTTCCTAGCTTTTATGTTGCTTTGTGAGCCACAGCAAGACCCATTGCTTTTGTTTTGTATTTCTTGAGCAGGCTGGCAAAATATAATTTGGTGCGTAGGTAGGACTATCTATATAGTGCTTTTGCTCCACTCCCTTTTTATTCTGAATGAGTTTGTGCTAGAAAGCTTCCCAGTGGATTTTCCCTCATGGGCCAGATGAAAATATAAGAAGAGCCCTGCTGGATCGGATGAAAGATGAGAACCAGTGTGGTGGAGTGGTTAGTGTCTTGGACTAGGACTCAGAAGATTTGGGTTCTAGTCCCCTCCTGGCCATAAAGCTCTCTGGATCTCTTTGGACAAGTCACTGACTCCCATCCTATCCTACCTCATAGGGTTGTAAGGATGAAATGGAGAAGGGGAGGGCTATATAAGCCACCTTGGGTTCCTTGCAAGAGGAAAAGAAGGCAGGATATAAAAGTAATAATAGATAAGATCCATCTAGTGCAGCATCCTGCTTTCCAGAGTGGCCAATCAAATGCCTCCAGGAAGCCCACAGACAGGAGCTTCCTTCTGCCGCTCCCAGATTATGGAATGACCTGCCGGGAGAGATCCGTGAACTTACCAGTCTTCAGGAATTTAAATGATCTATAAAGACTGAGCTCTTCCGGCAGGCCTACTCAGATGAATTTTAAGCGTTTTATTGGTGTTTTATTGGTATTTTAATGATATATTGGTTTTATGTATTTTTAATCAGTTTTGTGTGTTTTATGATGATGTTGTTCCCCGCCTCGATCCGGAGGGAGAGGCGGGTAATAAATAAATATATTATTATTATTATTATTATTATTATTATTATTATTATATTATCGTTGCTCTCCAGTAGGGTGACCATATGGAAAGGACAACAGGGCTCCTGTATCTTTTAACAGTTGTGTAGAAAACGGAATTTCAGGAGGTGTCATTTGTATGCATGCAGCACCTTGTGAAAATTCCTCTTCATCACAATAGTTAAAGCTGCATGAGCTATATCTAGAGTGACCAGATACAAAAGAGGGCAGGGCTCCTGCAGCTTTAACTGTTGTAATGAAGAGGGAATTTCACCAGGTGCTGCATGCATACAAATGATCCCTGCTGAAATTCTCTTTTCTATACAACTGTTAAAGATACAGGAGCCCTGTCCTCCTTTTTGGATGTTCACCCTATCTAAGCTTTATCTATTGTCGCAGATTGCACAAATGATTAGTGCATTGTATGAAGAACTACTGCCTTTTGTCTGTCCTGAATCCACTACCTATCCATTCATTTGATAACTCTGAGTTTTATTATGGGAGAGGGAAAGAAAAGCATCTCACTCCTATTTCTCCACACCATGCACAATTCTATAACCTTGTATGACTGGGTTCATGCGTTCACCCTTGCCTCCTCTTCCTCTGGCATGAGCACGTGGAGGGGATCAGGACCTGCTTTCAACAACTGAGTTTTTTTTTTTAATCATTCTTTGTGTATTTGATTTATACTCCGTCTTGCTGCCAAAAAATGGTGCTCAATAAAATCCAGATTAAAATACAACCATAATTAAATGGTAGCATAAAAACAAATGAATCAAAAACATAACTATACATGAAACAACAAAAATATGCTGCACCAAGCAATTTAAAAAACATTTCAGCAACAGATGCAGTGGAGCCTGGTGGCTCCCATGTCAGTGGGGTGGTGACTCCGCTCTGGGTTTCAAGATCCTCCCATTCACTTCACATCGTGGATATCTTCATTAGAGTTCTGACTACCACCGGTCTTCACCGAACAGACCAGCTTATGTGCCAAAGGCTTGGCTGAATAAAAACAGCTTTGCTTGCAACCAGAAGATAGCAGAAAGGGGCCCAACCTGGATTCCCTCAGCAGGGAGTTCAAGAGCCTGGGAACCACTACCAAGAAGGCTCTCTCTCATTAGTTGGTATTTGTTCCAATTAAAATATGGTTTAAGGAAACAAGCCAGGATCAGAAAGTATGGTTTGAGTTATCTTGTTTCTCTAAACCAGGGATAGGGAACCTTTTTTACTTTTGAGATCCACATTACCTCAATTGAAACTTATTTTAGTCAGCATTTCAGTTGCAGATACAATCAGAGCTACAAGTGAGAGGAACCAGAACCAAAGTGGGCAGAGTTTGAAACTCAGCCAAAGTCCACATGAAACTAAGCAAATGGCCTCAGGTTCCCCAGCCCTGCCCTAAATTATACTTAAAACTAATCACATATAATATCATGATAAATCATGGCCAGTTGAAAGCAGAAGCAAAAGCAGTGGGGAACTCACAAGCCAGAGGCTCATTTACATAATGCTAAAATAGTTTGATGTTATGTATTAATGCAGCCTACAATCTGGTTTGCATGATCAAATAACTCATGGTTTGTTAATCATGGGTTATTTGTGAGTGTGCTGGAATAAGCAAGTGTGATGATTCCTGCCTGCTTCTGCTTTCAATTAACAACTCAGGAACTCCCCATACCTGGGTTGTTTTGTGACGTGCAAACCTTGGAAACTCTGGGTTGTTTAGGGCTTAAACAACACAGAATTAACTCATGTTTTGTTGTTGGGTTAACTCTGTATTGTTTACCTGAACAATCCAGAGTTTCCAGGATTGCATGTCATGAAACAACCCAAGAACAGGGTGCTCTTGGATTGTTAATTGAAAGTGGAAGTGGCTAGAGGCAGCATGCTCACTTGCTCCTATGCACCCCATCAATTTCTGGGTTAAACAACCCAGGAATTCTATGACATGCCAACTGAGTCTATACGTGCCTATATTTGTCTTTTTTCTAAACTAAAAAAGCTCCAAATGTCTTTCCTCATAGGGAAGTTGCTCCATTTCCCTTACTGTTCTGGTTGCTTCCTTCTGTGCCTTTCCCAATTCTCTGTTTGAGATGAGGCAACTGGATCCGTCCCCATTCTGCCTCCCACCCTTCTGTCCTTCACAACACCCCCACACATAAAACCCCCCACCCCTTGAGGTAGTTATTTCAACTTCCTCACATCAAAGCCTCCTCTGAGTCCCAATTACATTGGAGGAGGTAGTCAGGGAAAAAAGCTTTCTTTCACTCTGTAATGTAAATGAATCCGGCATAGCAAGCCGGTAAGAATAAATAAATGCTGTGCCGTTTCTGTGAAGAACCGTATAATGGGGGCAGGGTTCTTTGTGCGTGCGTGCAGAAGGGGGGAAGGAAGCGCATGTCCCCCGCCCTTCGGAATGAGAAATAAACAGATTGAAAAAGATAGCCAAACAAAATGAACGCGCCAACGTTTAAGCCCTCCTCCTGGCACTTTTTGTGTACATAATCAGGAGTCGCTCAAGCAGCTGCGGTGCATTAGTTCCAGTAGTTTGACAGGCAGCCGAGCTGCTCTGTCAGCCTCATCATACAGTTCCTTCCCCCTGTGCTCACTTATGAGTATAGCCAGCAAGAGTGAATGGTGTTTGGCAGAGCAGGCTGCCAGCAGAGCGGCAATGTCTCATAGGTTCGGCGGAGGAGATAGCTGGCTTTTTTTCTGTTTCTTCGCGTTTCATTATCTGTACAGAGACTCTCCGAGGGCAAGTGTGCTGGAAGCCGAGTAGGCTGAATCAAGAGTTGGAGCTCTGCTCGGGTCCTCAGAGCTGAAATAGTGAAGGAGATTTTCTTTCCGCTCCCCACCACCCCACCACAAAGCAGCCAAAACAAATATCACCTTGCATTCTAGAGACTTGGCTAATGTAAGTTGCTTTGGAAACATGGCTCAGCAAACTACAAGTCCAGACACCTTGGCTGTACCTGAAGTGGATAATCCGCATTGTCAAAACCCATGGCTCAATGAGGATCTGGTGAAGACCTTGAGGGAAAACCTGTTGCAGCACGAAAAGCTCAAGACGTCCAGGAAGACTTCATCTATTTCTCCGAAGTTATCACCAGTCATTTCTCCTCGAAATTCACCCAGGCTCTTGCGCAGGATGCTTTTGAGTAGCAACATACCGAAACAGCGGCGGTTCACTGTGGCACATACCTGGTAAGACCTGTCTTGTAACCATCACCACCACCACCCTTTCCTCCAATGCTGAAGTAATTTGGCAGTTTTGCATGCAAAATCCCTAAGAATTGCAATCAAAATCCCGGCAAGGTTCCATCTCTTTCAAAGAAGCAATAGATCCAGTTCCGCTATGCTAAAGCTACTTCTGATATTCAGTTGACTGAAAGGAATGCTATTCCAAAAAAGCGGATGCCAGCAGTGCTGCCCAAATTGCATTTGCTTTTTCATCTTTTGAAAAGGTTATTTATTTTTGTCCCTCATCTTTCTGGGCAGATTTGACCTAAGTGATGATCATGAGGTGATGATCATGAAATCCCCCCCCCCCCATTCTTAAAGATAGAATGATTAGATCAGTTATTGCACTGGGTATGCACAGGGGACCAGTGTCTCAGATTTATAACCTCTTAAGGGGTGTGTTTTTGGATTAGTAGTGTCTCTCTATTAAAAGTAGATGGAAGAAGAGATGATGAGCAAACAGGTGATCTCTAAGTCCTTAGTAGCAAGAAAGAAAATGTCACGTTTGTCAATGGAAGGACTATTAACTGCAGTATAATTATGAATCTAAGTTTGTTTATTTGTGTGTGAGTACAGTCAAGTGAGATGTGTACACATATTTTGTAGTATTCTACCAATTGTTGTGCAGTGTTAGCTTGCCAGGTTATTGCATTTCTTTCTTTTCTGATAAAATCTACCGTTTGTACTTCTGAGTATACATCTGAGAATAATCCACTGGCTTTTGCATTGATGGTTTTGTCACCCCCCTTTTTTTAACATGCTCTGCTTTTTTGGCGGATGGACTTCATACAAAAGGTTTTTCTCAGAAAGAAACTAAAAATGTTGACGCCATAGTAAGAGGATGAAGAATGATGTCTGTTTGTCACCAAGTAGAACTTTTTGTATTAATGTTAATGTCATTGTTTTAATTAAATGAAGACTAGTACTTTAGCCTACAGAATATGTTACTGTGTGTCACTACCTGAGACTGCATGGCTGGAAAGGAAACTGAATGTGGAGATGGGAGTATAATAGGAAAAACATAGCTACCTCAGTATACAGTCCAGAAATTTGATTTTCGGTGTGTGACATTGGCTTGAAGACAATAAGAAATGATGTGGAATCTCAAGAGAAAGAGTGTAAGATACAAGATGCGTCACAGAAAGGTCCACTGCTAGTGGAGGCTGGCAGGTCCGATGTCAGTGGCGCAGTGAATCCACTCTGTGAAGCACCTTGGAGAGCAACTTTAGAGTTCTGACTAAAACCTGGAGCAGATTCACTGCCCCACTGACATTGGAGCCACCAGCCTCCACTGTCAAGATGTTCCACAGCTAGAACAGGGAACCCACAGCTCTGTCCACAGTTGCCCTTGTGGTGAGCCAGCAGGAAGAATCTCCCTAGCCAGGAAAGGGTTCCCTGATATAGGAGTGACTCACCAACCCAGGCTAATCATTGGCTCACCTTAACTAATCCATGATAGTTCTTGGGCAATGATAGATTGATCCCTGATTTGGGTGGTTCTCTGCCTCAGATTTTTGTCTTCATGGCTTGATTCCTGGCTCCTGCTTCCTAGCTCCCACTGATCAACTGCCTAAGACTCAGTGCTGACATCCATCCATTCATATATATTTATTATTTATTAAAACATCTGTATCCCAACCTATATCATCGGGATCCCACCATTGAGTGCATGTTGCCCAAACACATTGAAATGTGTGCTGGTTCCATGCCTGTAGCTGGTTGGGCACATGCGACGCAGGATCTTTTGCATACACCAACAAATGCACAATAGCGTTATAGCGATGGAAGGGTGCATTTGTCCTGATGGCTCTATGCTATCTCTAGTATCAGAGGCAGTATGCCTATGTACACCAGTTGCTGGGGAACATGGGTGGGAGGGTGTGTTGCACTCGTGTCCTGCTTGTGGGTTTCCCGTGGGCAGCTGGTTGACCACTGTGTGAATGGCACGTTGGACTAGATGGAGCCTTGGTTCCATCTAGCTTGGCTCTACTTATGCCCTAATGTTCTTAACTTTTGCAATAGTGTGCAAAAACCTTTCTGTGATGTGTGACTGCAGCTGCATACAGAATGGCTGGATACGGATAAGGACTTGACATGCTCACAAATTTTGAACGCATCCTGTGTGCCCAGTGTTTGTATAGATTTTCCCTCCTATAGGAAGGCATTAATTCTATTAAAACTAAAAGGTTTGCTTTTTCATTAGTCTTAGACTAATGCCTTTTAATATTAAGAATTTATGAATGTGCTAGAATAGATGGAATGAGATTCTGAAAGCTATTTCTTCCATTACACCTGAATTAAGACATAAAACATTTCCCTTCTGGAAGACCTAAGCCTGCTGAACTGGTATGGTGGCCCTTTGTTGATGCTGCTATTGATATGATTGGTTTTTTTTGTCAATGATAGGTTTGGGAAGAAATTTGCTTTACTGTTAGTTTCATGGTTTTACTGTGTTGGAAGCTGCCTCAAGCTCTACAGAGGTGGGGTAGGATCAATGTTTAAAAGAACTGCTAGATTAAGTTGAAAGTTCTTAGCTGAATTCTGATGGCTCAAGGACACATGCCTTCCTCAAAGCTGCTCCGTGCTACTCTTCCCACATTTCTGGTCCGTAGCCTGGGTTTCAAAGATGGTGGATCAGACCAAAGATTGATCTAGTCCATTATCTTGCTTCCCATAATGGCCCAATTAGGGATGTGGGTCAAATGTACCTCATTTCATAATTTTGAACCAACACACTAACAGATACTCAGTTATCCTTGAAATTTCACACTTATTTGAATTTTACAATGGAATCCTCCATTATTATTATTTTTTTTTTAAAAAAAAATGAATACAGAAATGCAGATATCAGGGTGAACTGTGTATATTACTGACAATAATGTTTAAAAATGCATTCTACTGTTTTGAAAATGGTTTTCCAACATGAAGCTATTAGGCAAAATTGCACACAAAATGCACAAATTAGGAGAAATGTGGACAAATATACATACACATTTTCATTCAAACTTTTTTAAAAAAAATCTCAAAGTTCAGGTCAAACCAAATGTAAGATAGAAAAAAGAGAAACTGAGAGAAACCAAAATTGTAAGATTAGTTCATCCTTAGACTTATAATGTGGACATGAAGGAATTGAAATTAATGTGATAGGCATCAAACAGTCGACTTTAAAAGAAGGAAGACACATATATTGAAAATGACTGTTTTAAAACCAACATTCACAAAATGACCTGGGTGTAGTAGAGGGAAGGAATAATGCTCATTGCTAGTGATGCCAGAGGTAATATTCCATTGACAAATGCTAAGTCTGCTATATAACAAGCCCAGAACAGAAGCTCATGTTTCATTCTGAGCATGTTTTACTATGGAGCCAGTTAAGCAATAGCATTTTGAGCAGGTGGCAAACGTCAAGGTTAGCACACCTGGCATGAAGCTGGAATGCTGAATGCAACATTCCAGAAGCAATAAAGGAGTAAGTTGGATGCTGTCAAACAGTGGTCCAGGAAGAGGTGGACATTGAAGCCAAAGACCAGTGCCCTGCAACCTGGGGACCCCAAATGATCACAACTGGTGGAGGCAGTGGCAAAGAGACCCAGTGTGAGCACATGGTTTGGCAGGAGCTTGCCTGGGTCCACTGGAGGATGCTGCTGCTCATTGCAGTATCTTTCCTTTTTTTCTTAATTTTAAAAACATTTTATACTCAGGGCAGCCAGTCAGGCATGTACATAGGCACAGATACTCATTTTATTATTTTTACACCAAAGATATGTTACCCTTTCATGCAACAAAATGGTGCTTATTCTCAAGTGAATGTGTATAGCATCAAAGGCAGCAGACACAAATTCCATTTTATGTATTCATGATGGTGCTCCAATGTCAACGTGAGTTGAAAATGTGAAACTGCATGTCCTCTGAGTATTTCTTGGTTTGTTTGCTTTGCTGTAACAGATCAGACGTGTAAAAGCAATAGGTAAAGCTGGAATGGCAGTGGGGTGAAGGTGAGTGGAGGGAGAAGAGAAATGTTAGTTGTGTGCTTCCCATCTAAAATGATGAACATGAACACCTAAAGGTGATCCCCCACCCCCCACCCCCATTTCATAAGACTAGTCCAGGGTCTAAATTTACTTAGCTGCACTGTTTTCAAACTTACTGGGAGTGGAAGTTGGGTGGAAATTGATTCTTCAGCTAACCAATATGGATTGAATCAGTGGGTGAGTAACATGGACAGGGTGTATGGGAAATTCAGTTCAGTTCATTTTTTTTAATCAGGACTTACCCAGTTTGTACCACTTGGATCAAACATGGCTTCAGATGCAATCTGCAGTTGAAATCCATACATTTCAGAACTCGCAATGTGTTTTGCAGCCCCCCCCCAAAAAAAATTGTGTCCAACAGCATGTATACATTTGGAAAATGTGCATGAAAACCTGCAAACTTTTGAAAAATGTGCACAAGTAAGCTTTCATCCATGGGAGACGAATGCATAGATTTCAAAGATGTGCACAACTGATGTGTACCTTTGGATAAATGCACATGGAAATATGCATGGATTTTCATGTGAGAAAACAAACAAACCAAAGACTGCAAACTGATACAAACTCAAGTTGGAACAACTTTTGAGATGGAATTTGGAGAACTTCAACGAGTTTGAATTTTCTTGATTCGCACATCCCTATAGTCAGTGCTTATCTCAGTACTCCAATGATGCGCTCAGGTTCCAGGTAACACCACGGATTCTTTCCGACATCTTCACAGTTGGTGCACTAAGATCTCGGAATGTGGTGAAGTACTCAAGCAAGTACTTCAGTACATGTTCATTTAATATGGGCAACCCAAAACAACAGTATATCACCCTTAAAAATGGTCATATAGTCAGACTGTCCCAGGCAGCCTTCCCTAATCTGGATGTGATGGACTGCAACTCCCATCACTGGCCCTGCTGGCTCAGAATGATGGGAGCTATAGTCCAACCCATCAGCAGAACACTGTGTTGGGGAAGGCTGGTCAAGGAAGATAGAACAGAGGTGTAAAGCTCACAGATTTCATGATGTGGTAAAGGGGAAAGTGTAATATGTAAGATAAGTTCGATTCCCTGGTACTAATACTTGTGTTTATCATGTCTTCAGGAAAGGGGAACTATTTCCCAGGTCTGCAGGAGCCTTTTGAGTGTTTAAAGTTTAGAGGATAGCTGACACATGTAATTTAATGTTGCTGTCTTGTTCTCTTCTCAACTTCTTGGTTCACACTGTTGAGATAAGCAACCACCTGTAATGAAATGGACAAAGGAAATGGGAGGTGCGATCAGGATATATAGACAAAGATTTGGAATGTCTCCTTTTGTCCTTCATGATCTACCAGTATCAGGGAGATCGCAACATGATATCAAACCCTTGTAAAAGTGATATCAAACCCTGGTAAAAAAAGAGGTGTGGCAATAGAGGAATATACATTTGGTGGCCTTGCCCAGAGGTAATTCAATAATAAAACCCAAATGCAATAGAATACTGACAAGGCAAGCCCTGACAAGGTAATGTTTTATATGGTGTGTAAAAACTTGGCTATTTAAAAATGTCATTTGTTAAATGTTTCAATAACTCTTGGGTATGGTTTTGGCTTTTATAGTTAACTGGTCTTCATTCAAATTATTGCTGTTGCTGCTGTTTTATTAATTTGGGTGTTTACAATTATTGTATGAGTATGGGGTGGGAAATTTACTGTTTTAAATATACCACTTTTAAGTTCCCCCTCTAGGGCCAGACCTACACTTTGTGTCAAATCATTACAATCCCATCATGGTAACACTGTATCCCTCCCTCTTGTGCATTTATACTTTGTAGAACACACATGACGTTTGTAGTGGTATTTTGGATAATGTGGAATAAAAAGCAGGAAATAACTCTATGAAAACAGTATATGGAATATGTAATGTGCCCCAACAGTTATCAGTGCACTTCAATGCCATTATAAAGCAGTTTTAATGACAGCTGTATTATGTTTATGGTATTAAATTTTGTATATTGTCTTTTTAATGCTCAATCTTTTTAATTTTTGTAAACTGCCCAGAGAGCTTCAGCTATGGGGCGGTATATAAATAGAGTAGATCTAGCCTAGGATATAGGTGGGATATAAGTTTTTTGAAATGAATGAATGAATGAAAACAGCATAAGGCTGTTACGGAGTATACAATCCTCTCAAAACCCATAACCATTTTGTTATGTTACTTAGGGAAAGACAATATTCCAGGTATGCAATGTGAATTAATAGACATTAATTCACTTTGATAATTCAATTAATAGACCTTAATTAATTTTGTAAATAGCAGCCGAATTTTGAGTAGATGGAAATGCTTCTACCCCTAGGAAGGGCTGATTTGGCTAAGTATGGGAATTGTTTATGATGGCTTCTTGCTTATAGGGATAATTTCTTGGAAAAATGGTTCCACTTTTTGGTTTATGTCGAATTAGAAACGGGACTGTGTAAAAGGCCTGCTAGGCTTAATCCTGTGTTCTAGCATTGCCATTGAAAAAGTTTATACATTGTGGTGTGGTGTAGAGATTAAAGTGTTGGACTGGGACTTAGGAGATCTGGGTTCTAGTCCCCAGTCACCAATGAAGCTCACTTTGGGCTAGTCATTGACTCTCAGCTTAAAGTACCTCTCAGGGTTGTTGTGGGGGGGAGGATAAAATGGAGAGGAGGACTATGTAAGCTGCCTAGGGTTTTTGCAAGAGGGGAAAAGGCGGGATATAAATGTAATAATAATAATAATAATAATAATAATAACAATAGCTACAACAATGAGTCTAAAAGATATTGAGGAAGTTGATGCACATTTGGTATATTGTGTGTCACATTTTCAAAGTATCTGATCTCTGGAAGCTCTTAAAAGAGAGTATTTAAATTAGTGGTTAAGTTTGAAAGGTTAATGAAATGTTGGGTTAACGCATTGCTCTTTCATAACTGAAAAATGTCTTCAAATAAAGCAGTTTGAACAAACAAACAAAATATTTCAAAGGCTTCCTTGTAAACAGAGGAGCAGAATTTCCCTTTTGTTGCTGAATGCAAGACAGCAGAAGCCATAGCTTGGACAATCACGTTGTCGGTTGTTGCTCATGAGTCACAGACAATGCATGGGAATTCTTAGTCACATCTTTTTGCATTTAGTAGGAATGGTCCTTTCCCACTGATTACTTTGGGCCCATTTGCCTCAAACCACAGTGCTGGTGTGCTCTTTGGATCTATGTTGGGGAAAAAAATGGCGGGCGCGACGGTGCAACATCCCGGGAGGAAGCTGGGACGTCACACTTCCTGTTTAGAACGGAGGACGAACCCGGAAGCTGGTAAGTCCGGGATCGTCCCCAAGCCCTCCCTCTACACCCTTAGGTGTAGGAAGGGCCACTGTTTTCAAACTGCTTTTGTAGTGTTATATCCTGCTTGATGTAGCTCTGGTCCTTATTCCATAAGGAACCACGCTTGGAAAATGATTTTGCAATTAGTATATAGGATAGCCTCTGCCTCTCAGCATGAGAACCAGTGTGGTGTAGTGGTTATTAATATAAAAGCAACAAATAAAATAAAATGAATACATGCCACTCACAGCTCATTGACATAATTATCTGGGTGACTGGGGGCTGTGGAAAAAGCTTGAATGTACCGCCTCCTATCTCTTGTATGCGTTGGATAACACTCTTTTCTAGCATCCCCAACATGCACTAGAAACCAAAACCAGAGTGGGCCGTGCACATCCTTTTCAACCCCACTCCCCGAAACACACCCCATGTCCATGTGGGGGTGGATGAATCTCTCGATTTCGCATTTGATTTTTTTTTTTTTAAAAAAAATAGATCTTAAGTTCTTTATGACTTGAACGAGAAGAAATTTCTGAATTTTGGAAAATTCTTATCACAGGAGAATCAAAATGAAATTCTCACCCATCTGGACAGGCGAAATTCAATAAGTTCAGGTTATTCCTACAGAGAGGACTATATTGTATCTACCTGCCATATTGCTTTTAATGATAAGGAGCCTGTCAAAAAAGAAAATGGCAACCCTACTTAAGCACAATCATGGTTAAATATACCGGGATTCAAAGCCAACTTTTAAGAGCCAGGTGCTCAAAGCCTGGGCCAGGAAGAATCTGTAAGTTTTGGGTTCTCCCACATTGGAACCTTCTAAGTCTCACATTCTTTCCACCTCAGATAAGAAGAAACAGGGCTGGCCACTCCCATGAAGTGGTAGGAAGCAGGCGCAGCAGGCGGCAGAGGATGGGAAGAGTGGCGTTCTCCCCCTCCAAAGAGTCTGCCACTGCTTGTTCCTGCTGGCCCCTTGCATGGCTGGCTATGCAAGCAGCTGGCAGGACCAAGAAGCAGCAGCTGCTCCCTCAGCTGCTCCCTCACCCCCCCGCCTTGCCTCACTGCACCCCTCCCTCCCTCCCTGCCTCACCTTGCTTTGCCTGCCGGCCTTGCCGGCCAGCCGACTTACTTTCCCTAGCATGGGACTGCACGCTGCTTGTAAGATCTTTCTGCCTCCAGGAGCTGGACTGTGCCTGCATAAGGTTGGGCAATCACGAGAAGTCCCAGAAATCCTGGGATCTCTCGTGATACTTTGCCAGACGCACAGGCGCCACGAGCCTCCTGAAGGCAGAAAGACCTCATAGGCAGAGCACGGGCCCATGCTAGGGAAAGTAAGCCAGCTGGCCAGCAGGATCGGGAGGTGCATCACAGTGGGGAGATGTGGGACGGTGAGGGCGGCTGTGGTGGGGAGGCGTTGGCACGGTGGGTCCTGCTTCAGGTGGCAACTTGCATTATGCTGGAGCTGTGAAGAAATGTATGCATTTTGGTAAGTTCTTATACAAAATGAACTGAAATTCTCATCTATCCCTACAGCCATGTGTCTAGAATCTAAGCTTAGATGTATGAGCCTTAGAATAAGAAACCAAGCCCTTTCTTTTCTCCTGTCCTGTATCATAACAGTTGGGGGCGGTTATACATGTGAAGTCTATACCAGAAGAACTGTCTTACCTGAGAATCCTGCCTGAAATCTTGTTTAATGCTTGAGAAATTTTATTAAAAAGTGCAGCACCTAATGGTATACACCAGAACATGTCAAATCACTTCCAGCCTCCAGCAATTTCAAATTGATGGACACCCTACGGTTCCTAGCAAATGGCCACTGATTCTACTATTTCTCATGAATTTGTCTCGATCTGTTTTTAGCTCATGTATATTGTTGACCATTACTGTCAGGCAGAAGAAAATTCCTGCTGATAAGATACTCTTTGCCATTACTAACAAAATCTTTCCTGGCTGTAATATATTCCTTTTGAGAGAGAGTAGTCAGAACTGCACACAGTACTCAGAATGCTGGCACTATTGAATTATATATAGGCACGACGATATTCTCTATATTGATTTCTATCTTTGCCCTAAGAATTGTTTCTGAAAGTTGAGGAGATTTGAGCTCAATTTTAGGAAGCCATGAACAATACATTCCAAGATCTTCCTTTCTGTAGCAGTAATAATTAATTCATCACCATCAATTTTACATCTATTGATAGTGAATGCCATCTGGCCAGGTATTGTCCAATCTCTTTGTGCTATTAGAGTATTTTGTAACTCCATTGTCCCAAGCCAGAGCCTTGGATGTGAATCTGCTATATCCTATTGAAATAAATTGGGAAGAGCTTGGATAAATTAAATAGTGTATCATAATTGTTGGAAATAAACATGATTAATTGCAACAAGAAAAGAAGAGAGAAATATATAATGCATCTTCTCTTGTATGTAGAGAAAGCTCTGTGTGCACCATAAAAGAACTTGTGCTTGGGAGGAATTGCTGTATTCTTCAGCTATGGACACTGGGGAGGCCACAGAACATGCATTGCAGTTGCATTGGGGCCATGGCATACTTGTATCCTATTTAAGTCAGAGGAGAAGCAAATGGGTGTCTTGGTTGTTATATAAAAAGGCCCTGCTGATTTCATTTGAGAAACTCTACAGTTGTCTATCCTGGTCATTTATGGACCTGATTAAGTAGCCTGTAGTCCCACAAAAGCTTATGCCATGATAAATGTAGGAGCATAGGAAGCTGCCTTATACTGAGTGGGACCTTTGGTTCATCTAGCCCAGTACTGTCTGCACTGACTGGCAGCAGCTCTCCAAGGTTACAGGAAGGGTTTTTTTCCCCAGCTGTACTTGGAGAAGTTGGGGATCAAACCTGGGACCTTCTGCATGCAAAGCAGGTGCTCTCCCACAGTGAGCCATAGCTCACAACTTAAAAAAAACAAAAACGTGTCTGTCTTTAAAGTCCTTCAAGACTCTTTGTTCTTTGTGCTGACCCTCTGGGAATTGTATTAATTGTTGGGCTTCTACACATTTGAACACCATAGAAAGATCCCTCTGTTTAACTGAATAATTTCTATTTTGACAAGGCTTACAGGGTGGCTAATGATACAAAATCACAACCATTTAAAGCAATAAATATTAACAAAATATTGACATTGTCTAGTATTTCAAATTTAAGAAAACACTATTTACTTTCTCCTGTTATTTTTTTAAATTATATTTATGCCCCCCCTCTCTGTTTCCTGCCTTCTGTTTTATGCCACAACTTCAAAGTAGGAACCGTTAATGAGTCACCTACATGACTAATTCACATGGGAGTTAACATATGGGAAACTCAGTACCATATATGCTTTCCCATTGTTGGGAAGCCTCCTGAGTCTAATAGATGATGATCAGTACTGCCAAAAACAAGACTGATACACGATAACTGCAATTATCTCCCGTAAAAATGTGTTATCACAATGAATGTCTTGTGAAAGCTTTTTAATATTGACTGGATTCCCAATGCCCTCTAAAGTATGCCGTACTGTCATCCCTGCTGGAATTGATCATTATTTAAATCACTATATGTTTGAAATCCTGAATGCATGAGCTGCCACATCAGAAGCTAGATGCTTGGGAGGAAACCATGGTCCCATCAGGACAATACCTAATCTTCAGTGGCAGAGATCTATGTGTTTATACAGGTTAGATATTGCCTTGGCAGTCTTGAATTGACAGTCACTACTGTTGCCAAAAAGCAGCATAATCACAAGGCTGGCATCAACGATAGGTATGGTTGGGTACTTGCCAAGGGCCCAGAGTCCAGCAGGGAGGCCATTGACATGAACTCCCTGGACAGGTACCTCCACCATTGCAACTGCTTGTTCACCTGCTTCTCACTTTGTCCCAGACAATGGTAGTGGCAAGCAGGGCCGTGAAGAACTGGTAATATGCCCAGGCCAGATAGGAAGTGTGCCCCCCCTCCCCCAATTTCAAACTGCTGATTAAGTATTTTTCAATCAGCGGCACTGATTCAGTGCTAAATACATATATGAACTAGAACGATTTATAAAAAAGGTAATGGGAAGCACTTTTATTCAAGATGTAAGACATCACTTCGTCACATTCAGAATTTCATGACAGACGGCTTCTGCGTTGTTTCCGCAAGGCGGGCTCCTCGCTTCTCAATGGGCCGCTAACGCTTTGGAAGCAGTAGCGTAAGCTGGGGGGGAGTGTCCCCTCAAAATCATTGGCCCTGGGCCAACTGGCCCCATTGCCCCCCCCCCACGGCCCTGGTGGCAAGAAGGAGGAGAAGTGGATGCCACTGCCTACTTGCTCACTGTCTCCCCACCTGTCAATCAAGCAAGTGGTGGCAATAATGAGAAAGAGGAGGAGGAGGAGCAATAGCAATGGGTGACAATGGTGAGTCAGAAGGTCCATTAGGAGCACTTTGCCTATTTCTGAAAAACATGGAGCCGGTACTGCATAACCATATTGTTATCTTTAATTCATATATTTAGGGATTTATTTTTTGGCTTTCAAAATAAATAAATCTCAATTTCTGATTTACAGTTAAGACCATGTTTAACCAGTATGTATATTATGAAACATTTTTAACCACTATGTATATTTTTCCTTTAAAATAAATTCAGTTATAATTTTTACTTATGATCTGCATGCAGTACCTGCTCCATGCCCCATGGTGGCACACCTATATCAAATTGATACAATAGCCAGATATTACTGCTGGGGTTCCTTTTAGAAGAGGATGTAAGTTTGAAGGAGTTCTCATAGCCCAGATATTCAGGCAGTGGCAGTTTTGTTTTTAAAATTGAGGGGGATATGGAAGGTTAACCCTCCAAAATCCTCTATTTGTATACAATGTATACAAATATTTGTATAGATATTGTATACTTCCATACAATATATACAAAACTATTGCAATAAACAAACAAACAAACAAACAAGCAAACATATATATATATATATATATATATATATATATATGATCCCTAATGCAGGCACTCATTATTATTATTATTATTATTATTATTTTATTATTATTTTTGAATTTTGTTTTTATTTACCCCCATTTTTTAAAGATGACTTTCTGGCAGTTATGCATAGACTTCAATATCCAAATATCCAAATAAGTATTCATTTGAATGTGGTGTCTATATTAAGGTGACCAGATTTTGGAAAGCAAAATCCTGGTCCAAAATGGCCACCCCACCAAAGCAGACCCCCCCCCCCCAACATAAAATAAAAAAATTTATTTTATGTTGTTTATGCGGCCAACAAGCAGACACCCCGCCACCCCCCCACCCAAAACAACCCCTCCCCCCCAAAAAAACGAGCCTGGACCTACCGGGTCCTCCGCTGCCACCACCTTTCTCCTCCACCGCCGCATGACCCCCTGCAGTAGTTAGCCACCCGACAAGGAATTTGTTGACGCTCCCTAATGCTGAGCACTTGTTTCCTGCCGAGGCCGGTAAATGGGGAGCAGCGTGGGCATTTTAGGATGGGAGGAGAGCTGACCCTTTCCCCGGTTTGCCCCTGCCACCCCCGTGTTGGCCCGGAACGCCCCAGTTTTCCCGGTTAGGACCGGGAAACTCAGGGCGATCTGGTCACCCTAGATATGCCACCCATTCAAATATTTAAACTGTTGCAAGATATTCAGTCCTTGCTTTATCGGAGGTGAGTGTTTATCCTTCCAATGTTGTATGATCGGCTTTTTAACAGTCAAAAGTGGGCAGTGAATCCATTTATGCTGAGCATTTGTTAATTTCCATGAAGCAGGGAAATAATTGAAAAGAGCGTGAATATTAAAGACTATTCCAGGAGAAAATTTAGCTGTATAATAATGTTCCCCTCAAAGGAAGCAACTACTAGACATTGTCAGAAACATGGCCCAAGTAAGGTAGGTGTCAGCCCTAGTGGCCCCTGCTGGAGCATGTGGACCCAAGCATACCTAGGGATGTCCGGATTTTGTGAAATCTGTCCCGCGTGCATTTCGTGGATTTTGTGGTGTCGTCTGTTCCTGTGTCTGTTCACAGATGGCTTTGATTTTTCCATTATGTAGAAAAGTACATAAATAATTCCGTAACAAAGTTTGCAATAATTACAAAATTTATATTACTACGTAACATTTAGCGTATTGTCCCCCATTCCATTCAACTTTTCCCCATGTATATTTTCCAGCATGGCATACGTATCAGGAGAAACTTGCATAGTTTCTTGTGAATAAATTTGGGTCACTTTCAGGAAAATAAAAATAAAAATAAATTTGAAAGTCCATAGAGTCTGCGCAGCCTGGGGAGGCTGACCTACACTGGATTCTGCAAGTCAGAGTCTTAGAGATCTGAACTTAGAATCATAGAATAGTAGAGTTGGAAGGGACCTATAAGGCCATCGAGTCCAACCCCCTGCTCAATACAGGAATCCACCTTAAAGCATACCTGATGGCTGTCCAGCTGCCTCTTAAATGCCTCTAATGTGGGAGAGCCCACCACCTCCCTAGGTAATTGGTTCCATTGTCGTACTGCTCTAACAGTCAGTTATTTTAGTCTGTCTTGAATCTCTCCAGTATCCCTAAAGGTACCCAATTGGATATTGTCACATATACACAAAAGCAATCCCCTGTAGCAATGCGTCTGATAGCTGCACTTACAGTAAAGAGAGAAGGATCTACAAGGATGTGTCTCAAGGCTGAGCGAGTCTGCTCAAATGCTGCCTTATATGGAGTCATATGATTAGCCCATCTCACCCGGTATTGTCAACACTGACTGGCAGCAGGTCTCCAGGTTTTCAGGCAGCCCTACTTGGAGATGCTGAGGATTGACCTTGGGACCTTCTGCATGCAAAGCAGATGCTCTACTACTGAGCTACGGCCCCTCTGTTCCCTCCCCTCCCCTGATAACACAGTTAAGTATGAAAGTATAAAGTGGGCAGGGGGTGTATATAATAGGGATGTGCACTGACCCCCCGGATCGGATCGGATAGCGGATCGGAATCGGACCTGGGGGGTCGGATCGGATCGGATCGGATCGGAGGATGGTCGGATCGGATCGGACCGGATGTCCGATCCGGATCGGACGCCATTTTGAATGCTTTTTCCCATAGCCAAGTATTGTTTTACAAAAACGCCTATAACTTTTTCATTTTTAAAGATAGAAGGATGAAACTTTGGCACATTATACACTGGTTAGGGATAGTTATCTGTGAGAAATTTCAGAAAGATTGGTGCATGCGTTTTGTGGCAATTAATTGTTTAATAAATACCCAGAAATGCCTATAACTTTGTCATTTTTAAAGTTACAAACATGAAACTTTGCCACATTGTAGGTGGTACCTTGGGACCTATCTGTGAGAAATTTCAGAAACTTAGGTGCTTGCCTTGTGTGGCAATTAATTTTAGAAAAATGGGTAGTAGTGGGGTAAATACATTTACGCCTCCCATTTTTTTATTTTTGAAGATACAAACAGGAAACTTGGGCACATTACAGGTACCACTTGCCTTGATATGTGTGTGAAATTTCAGAAACATTGGAGCTTGCCTTGTGTGGCAATTAATTTTTGAAACAATGAGGAAAGAAACACCTATAACTTTGTCATTTTTAAAGTTACACACATGAAACTTTGCCACATTGTAGGTGGTACCTTGGGACCTATGTGTGTGAAATTTCAGAAACATAGGTGCTTGCCTTGTGTGGCAATTATTTTTTTAATAAATACCCAGGAATGCCTATAACTTTGTCATTTGTAAAGTTACACACATGAAACTTTGCCACATTGTAGGCGGTACCTTGGGACCCATGTGTGTAAAATTTCAGAAACGTAGGTGCTTGTATTGTGTGGCAATTAATTTTTGAAACAATGAGGGATTCATTGGACAGCACTTGCCCATAGGGATTCATTGGACAGTACTTGCCCATAGGGATTCATTGGACAGTACTTTCCTATAGGAAATCATTGGAAAGCACTTGCCCATAGAAAATCATTGGAAAGCACTTGCCCATTGAGAAATACAGTTATGCCTCCCACTTTTTTATTTTTGAAGATACAAACAGGAAACTTGGGCACATTGTAGACTGGTTAGGGATAGTTATCTGTGAGAAATTTCAGAAAGATTGGTGCATGCGTTTTGTGGCAATTAATTTTTTAATAAATACCCAGGAATGCCTATAACTTTGTCATTTTTAAAGTTACATACATGAAACTTTGCCACATTGTAGGTGGTACCTTGGGATCTATGTGTGTAAAATTTCAAAAACGTAGGTGCTTGCCTTGTATGGCAATTAATTTTAGAAAAATGGGTAGTAGTGGGGTAAATACATTTACGCCTCCCATTTTTTTATTTTTAAAGATACAAACAGGAAACATGGGCACATTACAGGGAACACTTCACTTGATATGTGTGTAAAATTTCAGAATGATAGGTCCAGGCATGTGGTGGCAAGGTGTCTGCACACACCACTTTGAAGACTGTAGAAAATTTCTCCTGTAACGATCCCAGCGAGAGAGAGTGATCCTAGGCTCAGCCGTTCTGCTTGAGTGAAAGTATCAAAGCAGACACGAGCCAAGTGCTACTTTGTTTCTCCTTTTGTAATGGATACTAGCTCAGTTGCAGCCAAGCGTGCAAGGATCAAAGAGATGAGAGAAAGTGTTTCCTTCTTCTTCCCGGGAGGCGGGAGGGTGCAATTGACAGCCCCAGCCTCTGTGTAAAAAAGGTTAATAACTTTTAATCTAAAAAATTCGTAGCCACCAAATGCCTGGACCTATCATTCTGAAATTTTACACACATATCAAGTGAAGTGTTCCCTGTAATGTGCCCATGTTTCCTGTTTGTATCTTTAAAAATAAAAAAATGGGAGGCGTAAATGTATTTACCCCACTACTACCCATTTTTCTAAAATTAATTGCCATACAAGGCAAGCACCTACGTTTTTGAAATTTTACACACATAGGTCCCAAGGTACCACCTACAATGTGGCAAAGTTTCATGTATGTAACTTTAAAAATGACAAAGTTATAGGCATTCCTGGGTATTTATTAAAAAATTAATTGCCACAAAACGCATGCACCAATCTTTCTGAAATTTCTCACAGATAACTATCCCTAACCAGTCTACAATGTGCCCAAGTTTCCTGTTTGTATCTTCAAAAATAAAAAAGTGGGAGGCATAACTGTATTTCTCAATGGGCAAGTGCTTTCCAATGATTTTCTATGGGCAAGTGCTTTCCAATGATTTCCTATAGGAAAGTACTGTCCAATGAATCCCTATGGGCAAGTACTGTCCAATGAATCCCTATGGGCAAGTGCTGTCCAATGAATCCCTCATTGTTTCAAAAATTAATTGCCACACAATACAAGCACCTACGTTTCTGAAATTTTACACACATGGGTCCCAAGGTACCGCCTACAATGTGGCAAAGTTTCATGTGTGTAACTTTACAAATGACAAAGTTATAGGCATTCCTGGGTATTTATTAAAAAAATAATTGCCACACAAGGCAAGCACCTACGTTTCTGAAATTTCACACACATAGGTCCCAAGGTACCACCTACAATGTGGCAAAGTTTCATGTGTGTAACTTTAAAAATGACAAAGTTATAGGTGTTTCTTTCCTCATTGTTTCAAAAATTAATTGCCACACAAGGCAAGCTCCAATGTTTCTGAAATTTCACACACATATCAAGGCAAGTGGTACCTGTAATGTGCCCAAGTTTCCTGTTTGTATCTTCAAAAATAAAAAAATGGGAGGCATAAATGTATTTACCCCACTACTACCCATTTTTCTAAAATTAATTGCCACACAAGGCAAGCACCTAAGTTTCTGAAATTTCTCACAGATAGGTCCCAAGGTACCACCTACAATGTGGCAAAGTTTCATGTTTGTAACTTTAAAAATGACAAAGTTATAGGCATTTCTGGGTATTTATTAAACAATTAATTGCCACAAAACGCATGCACCAATCTTTCTGAAATTTCTCACAGATAACTATCCCTAACCAGTGTATAATGTGCCCAAGTTTCATCCTTCTATCTTTAAAAATGAAAAAGTTATAGGCGTTTTTGTAAAACAATACTTGGCTATGGGAAAAAGCATTCAAAATGGCGTCCGATCCGGATCGGACCTCATCGGATCGGATCGGATCGGATCGGAGGTTGATCGGATCGGATCGGATCGGATCGGATTTTCCCGATTTTGGGGCGGATCGGATTCGGATCGTGGATCGGATCCGATCCGATGCACACCCCTAGTATATAAGTGTCACACTTGGGTTGCTCAATGCTAGTGACATTTAACTTGTGTTAAAAGAGCTCTTGCGACTTCCAAGTAGTCTCAAACAATATGCTCTTCATATCTGGCATGTTTATCTGGCTTTCTATTTTCAGCCTATGATTAGAGCCAGGTGTGGGAGTGGGCACGGTACTGAAATGGTGTCATGGTGAACTTTTTCATGAGAAAAAAGAGACACTTTTCCTGCAAGTACCCCAGCTTTCAAAGTTCCTGGTATCACCTGAGAGATGACTTTTCTTCAGTCATAGAGAACAGCAGACAAGAGAATCCTCGGAGCTGCTCAGAAAGACGTGTATGCAAAATCAGAGCCATCTGCGATGAGCAGTTAACCATATTTCCTTTTAATTGACAAGGAGAAATAATCCAGCTTTTCAATATTCAGGTTTGTAGCAGCCCAAAAAGACATAATAGAAAGATAACCATCAATATGGTTCATCGAGGTCATCTTTATGTTATGTGTTCGGGGGCTTTTTCAAACTAGAATTTTAAAAAGCGTAGTTGCTCCTTTTGTTTTCCTCTCCCTTTTTCCTGCATTTAAAAATGAAAGTCAGGATGGCCAGAGCAAGAAGCCCAATGTCGCCATTTTTGTGCACTCCCAGCATGCCTCTGGAATTAGACTTGCCAGAAGTGGAGAAACATGGCTGCAGTCAGATCAGAATGAGGAGAGGAACCCCTCCCATCCTGACAGAGGCAGCTTTTAAACAATTTAAGAAAAGGGGGGAAACAGAAGTCAGCAATGTGCCCACATGGACCTGATGAAACAGTTCAGTCCCCATCCAGCCCGTTAAATCCTTGAATAAGGATGGCAAATTGAGCTCAGCTGTTTTGTTTCAGCTCTAGTTGTTACCCACATTGGGGAGGGGTGTTAGTGAAATAGTTCAGGGATTCGTCTCACTGCTATTACTTAAATACTGAATAAAGCTGTGGCCTTTATTTTAACCCTGGCATTCATTTGCCTCACCTCTTTATTCCTGTTCCTGCACTCAAAGGGGCTTCTTTGCATGTCCAGTATATATATTTAACTATTTATTTATTTATTTATTTATTTGATATTGTACAGTAAACAGCATTTGAACATAGACACCTTATCATATTATTTATTTATTTATTTATTTAATTTAATTTCCATGTTGGTTGGTTTGTTGCGGTTATATCCTGCCTTTTCTCCAAAGAGCCCAAGGCAGCATGCACATAAATAATCCTCCTCCTTCTTTCCATTTTATTTATTTAATTACAACATTTGTATACCTCTCCCTATCTAAAATAGATTCCAGATTGGTGAACATAAGTGGTAAAAGACTAAAAAGATTAAAAGATTAAAACACCGTATGAAAATTACTCTTTCTTCAAGCAGAATGCCAGTTAAAAAACATGGCTGTCAGTTAAGGAATGCTTCCTGGAATAGAGTTGTTTTCAGGATTCACAGGCAGCAACACAGTATTGACCTCTAGGGGCAGGAAGTTCCAAAGAAATGGGGTCACCACCTCAAAGGCGCTTCTCCGGGTGGGCTCCAATTGGGCCATAGGTCCACATGGAACCACCAGGAGCATTTTTTCTCACAACGAGGCTGAGAGTTAGTGACATGAAGCCACCCAGTGAGCATTACAACCATGTGGGGAATAGAACCCAGATCTCCTGAGTCCCAGTCCAGCACTCTAACCACTACACTGGCTGTTTACATTTTTACATGCATGTGTATTTCTTTTGCTTCTTTCCTTCTTTCCAATGTTATATAGGGGTGTTGTTGTTTTTAATGATTTCACGGTTTCAACCCAGTAATTCTTTCCACGTCACCATGAGTTATTGGTGGATGACCAGTTTCTTTGTGTTTGTTTATTTGCAAATTCCATCCCCAGTATCTTAGTGATCACCTTATTCCTGACCAAGAACATTTCCTTCTGTTATTTGCATGCTTGGGCATAACTTGTTCATTTCATATTGAATTGCAAGTTTAATCTTTCGTGTGTTATAGAATATCTATTTACATTTGAGGACCTGGGCTAATCTGCTGTTTGTTGTAG
The DNA here is from genome assembly GCA_029215795.1 of Anniella stebbinsi. Classification (NCBI taxonomy): domain Eukaryota; kingdom Metazoa; phylum Chordata; class Lepidosauria; order Squamata; family Anniellidae; genus Anniella; species Anniella stebbinsi. The sequence goes on along the minus strand of JARDYH010000002.1, from coordinate 31,600,377 downwards.
GATTCTACACTCATGTTTACTTGTTCTGTCCAGCAAATGCACAGTTCCAAGGCACGAGTAGGGAGGGGGAATAATTCGAGAGTGCAATTTGATTTTAAAGAGTCCTGAAATCTTACACTTCCATCATTGAAGAACGTAACAGTGGCTGCTTCCAGATGGATGCCTGCTAGTCCTGCCCAATCAATACTTTTCAGTTCTAAACTGCAAGCTCAACTGCAATTGATTTTCCACACTATCAAAGCTTTATCTCTGTATACTCAGTGTATACCCAGGTTGTGCAGTGCAGTTATGTTGGTGAATATGAGCTTCCATCAGGATTCATCAGGCCCCTCCTTTGAAGGTCTTCAAAAAAGCTCTGAAGTCCTGTCTGTTTTTGTTGGCTTTTTCTTGAACTGTATTTTTGGGTTTCTGGTTTGAGTTGAAATCCTTGGCATTTATTGCTTTTTATCACTTATTGTATTGTTTCTTTTCTTATATACATCACTTTGGAAGGACTCTACCATCAAAGGTAGCCTCAAACTTATTTTACATAAACAATAACAATTTATAATAATTTTACTGTGCTTCTTCAGATGGTTTATACCAGGGGTGGAGAACCTCAGGCCCAGGGACCAAATCTGGTACTCCGGGGTCCCAGTCTGGCCCTCTGGGTTGCCTCAGATGGCCACATCTCCTTCTCCTGGCGCCACCCCCTTTCCCCTCATCAACAAGCATTTGTTGGTTTCTTGGCTTTTGTGCAGGAACATAATGTTGGACTAGATGGACCCTTGTCAGATACAGCATGGCTTTTCTTTTGTTCTTATGATCTGATGTCCTAATTCAAAATGCCTGATTCAGGAAGTCATTGTGAAAGGAAATGGAAGGCAGATATGCACTGGCACCCACCCTCTCACAGTGGTGTTACTGTATGCCTGTATGCCTACAAATATGGATATTTTAGTTCCTAGTTTTTTTGTTATGGGCTACAAATAATAGGTTTGGTGCTGAGGAAAGGGGCATTCAGCTAGATGGCCTGTTTCCGTTTGAATTCTAGTATCAGCCCACGTCCCCACCCATGGTAAATTTTCTTGCATTTAGCCAAGATGATAAGTGCCTGCTAACAAAAACACTGCTGGTAGGGTAGTGCCATTTAACAGTTAGGAATGCAGTTGACTTAATGGCATATTGATAAAGTAAGCTATAGCCTACAGGTTTTTTTTTACTAATTACACAACATGCTGTATGCACAAAGTATATCTTAACTTCCTAAAGAAAATATATAAATTCTTAATTCTTAATTCTGTATTTCTGTTTTTTCTTTTCTGTATTGTTTTTTCTTAGTCTGTCTGTGTTTAAAACAATAAAAAAAATTAAATTGGAGAAAATATAGAAATGGCTATTAATAACCCATTACAATAGATTTCAGTGGAACTTTCTTCCCAGCTGATTCTTCTTCGTTTTCATTCATTTGATATATTTTTATACCACCCCATATCCGAAGCTGTCTGGGCAGTTCACAAAAAATAAAAATCAAAGATGTCCCCCTTCAAAAATGTTTCTAGGTTCAGCAGCTGCCATTTAAATTTCCTGCAATCCCCTGGAGTGATGCTACAAATTTAAATGGTGGCTCCTGGATCAAGTTGTTTGGTGCTTCTGACAGACAAGGTGGAGGAGGCCCTCTAATGTAGAAGGGGGCCCACCCAGGGAGCTCCATCAGATGCGGGGTGGGAGGGAATCAAGCTTGCCTACCATCGCTTCTCTGCCCCTGCTTTTGTTGCTCAATACTTTCTTTCTCCCAGGGAGAGGAAAGAGGAAGTAAAAAGTGCACAGGGCCCATTCAGGGGTGGTCTTTATTGAGCCATTTCTCCTGCACACAGCAGGAGATAGTGGCAACTTCCATCTTTGAAAATAATATGGACTTACTGGGAGCTTTTTTTTTGTCAAGCGAAGAAGGCTAGAAGGGGTGGGAGGCACACGGGTGGCAGATGTTGTCGTGAGAGGGACCTGTGAAAATCCGCGAGTGCCCAGTAATAAGCATGCAATAAAGCACTTATCTGATGACGCCCAGGGTCACTTAGCCCAGGACAACTTAAAACTGAAGCTGGAGCTATGGAGCCCTCTTCTTTTCCCAGTCCTCCCCATCTGGCTCTTGGCTTGCATATATAGTAGACATTACTCTTCTCCCCCTGCCACAGACATGTGCCAAAGGCTCAAAACTAGGGGTGTGCATCGGATCGGATCCGATCCACGATCCGAATCCGATCCGACCCAAAATCGGGAAAATCCGATCCGATCCGATCCGATCCGGACAACCTCCGATCCGATCCGATCCGACGAGGTCCGATCCGGATCGGACGCCATTTTGAATGCTTTTTCCCATAGCCAAGTATTGTTTTACAAAAACGCCTATAACTTTTTCATTTTTAAAGATAGAAGGATGAGTACAAAGTGAAAGCAGACACGAGCCCTGTAATGGATACTACCAAGGATCAAAGGGATCGAGACCAGAGTGATCCTTCCTTGCACGCATGGCTGCAAAACTCAGCTAGGCTCAGCCGTTTTGCTTGAAAAGTGAAAGTAGGAAAGGAAACACGAGCCCTGTAATGGATACTACTAGCAAGGATCAAAGGGATCGAGACGAGAGAGTGTTTCCTTTTCTTCGCGGGAAGCGGGAGGGGAAGACCTGGCCTCTGTAGAAATTTTTTTGAAACATGTAATTTAAAAATTCCATAGCCATCAAATGCCTGGACCTATAATTCTGAAATTTCTGACACATATCTACCCCTAACCCATCTACAAAGTGAGCAATGTTCAGACTTCTAACTTTTAAAATAAAAAAGTTATAGGCGTTTCTTTCCTCATTGTTTCAAAAATACCTTGCCACCACATGCCTGGACCCAGCTGTCTGAAATTTCACACACATATCAAGGCAAGTGGTACCTGTAATGTGCCCATGTTTCCTGTTTGTATCTTCAAAAATAAAAAAGTGGGAGGCGTAACTGTATTTACCCCACCACTACCCATTTTTCTAAAATTAATTGCCACACAAGGCAAGCACCTACGTTTCCGAAATTTCACACACATAGGTCCCAAGGTACCGCCTACAATGTGGCAAAGTTTCATGTGTGTAACTTTAAAAATGACAAAGTTATAGGCATTCCTGGGTATTTATTAAAAAATTAATTGCCACACAAGGCAAGCACCTACGTTTCCGAAATTTCACACACATGGGTCCCAAGGTACCACCTACAATGTGGCAAAGTTTCATGTGTGTAACTTTAAAAATGACAAAGTTATAGGTGTTTCTTTCCTCATTGTTTCAAAAATTAATTGCCACACAAGGAAAGCTCCAATGTTTCTGAAATTTCACACACATATCAAGGCAAGTGGTACCTGTAATGTGCCCAAGTTTCCTGTTTGTATCTTCAAAAATAAAAAAATGGGAGGCGTAACTGTATTTACCCCACTACTACCCATTTTTCTAAAAATTAATTGCCACACAAGACAAGCACCTACGTTTCTGAAATTTCACACACATAGGTCCCAAGGTACCCCCTACAATGTGGCAAAGTTTCATGTGTGTAACTTTAAAAATGACAAAGTTATAGGCATTCCTGGGTATTTATTAAAAAATTAATTGCCACAAAATGCATGCACCAATCTTTCTGAAATTTCTCACAGATAACTACCCCTAACCAGTCTACAATGTGCCCAAGTTTCATCCTTCTATCTTTAAAAATGAAAAAGTTATAGGCATTTTTGTAAAACAATACTTGGCTATGGGAAAAAGCATTCAAAATGGCGTCCGATCCGGATCGGACATCTGGTCCGATCCGATCCGACCAGCCTCCGATCCGATCCGATCCGTTCCGACCCCCCAGGTCCGATTCCGATCCGCTATCCGATCCGATCCGGGGGGTCAGTGCACATCCCTACTCAAAACACAGGCAGGGGAAAGAGGAAGGAGGAGAGTTCTGTCAGGTTAGTGCCATATAATAATTAGCAGCAGATTCTTTCCATACTGGACAATTGCGTTGATCACAATAAACTCTTAAGGGCCTGTTCAGACAACCCGCTAAGCCATTGTTAGACCACTAACCCTTTTGCAGCAAAGACTTGCTATTTTTTTCCTTGACTGCTATAAGGATCTTCCAGAATTGATTTTGTTGCATATTTCTCAAATGTGTATGTAATTTGTCCTTACTCTTTTGTATGTGTAAGACTGGTCGGTGACTATAATAAAGTTGCTGATGATGAAATGGGTAATGAATGTGTTTAAATTGTGGTTATGTAGCCACCATGGTAGGAATGATTCAAACAACACGCTAAGCCACAATGTTTAGTCAAATCACTTAATTATCATGGTTTAGTGTGTTGTCTGAACAGGGTCTAAAAGTCCTACAACTCCCAACATAGCTGGCTGAAGAATGCTGGGAATTATAGGACTTTTTCTATCCAAACATGCATAGGATTGCACCCTAAGTCTCCCATTTTTATCCACATCACTGGAGGCTTTCTTGGCTTTCTTATATTTCATGTTTAAGAGCAGTTATCCTTCTTGCAAAGTCACAAAAAGAATACCAGTCCTTAAAGTTCTCTTAATCTCAAAGGAGCAATAATAAAACTGAAATCTTAAATTAATCTACTTCTTCATCCCTTCCTCATCTTGCATGGCCAAATTCTTCCCCCTTACATATAATTCAAATCTGTTTTTATTATACATGAAAAAGAATTGTTCTGATTTTCTTTACTCTCTATACCTTCAAAATGAGTTTTTCCCCCTTCTCTTAACCTGTAGGAATATTTATCATAATAAATTAAGCAGAGTACTAGATCTGTAGGATTTTCAGTAGAAGACAGACGAGTTCATAGTAAGCCAGAGGCTCTCATACGGCCTCTGTGTCCGTTTATGCTCCCTGCAAGGCTACAAAGCAGTCTTTCCAAACCTGGTTCCCCTCCGCCCCCTGTCCAAGATGTTTTGGATATCAAATGCTATCAGTCCCAACCAGCATGGACTATGGTCAGGAATGCTGGGAATTTTGAAGTGCATCAGGTTAAGGAAGGGCAGCTATAAAGAATCTGTAGTTTATCTTGATATGTGTCACTCGGCAACCCTCCAGTATGCCTGCCCTGCTCCCAAGATCCATATATTGTGTGTAAGATTTGCATAGGAGTCTATGTACACCCAGCTCAACATGTGTAGTCCCCAACTGGGGCAGACTGTCCAGGATAAATTAGAGTGGGCAAAGATAGGGAAACTAGGCCACGCTGGCCGGAGTTCAAGTCCCAAAATCTGGAAATATACCTTCTGTCCAACCCCGAAATAGAGGATGCCTTCAAAGAGAGGATGGAGATAGAGGGATCTGTAAAACAGAATGCATGACTACCCTGATTATAGTTTATTGTATATGCTATACTATTGCTTAAGATTCCCAATTGGATTGGAGTGCTATTCTACTTGGGTTCTGTGTAAACAGCCCTGCCCTGATAATGGCATTAATTTATTTGAGCTGGGCAAATGCTGTTTTTCACAGCTGAGCAAATATATTTTTTTATTATTTGAATCCTTACATATATTATGGACAATAGACTTCCTCGGCAAGCCTCAGGTAGGAGGTTACACTGAAGTATCTTGTTACTGGTACTAGATTTACAGGGGGTATCACTAATTCAATTATACAACACAAACATGATGCGGATCGTTGGCTTAATCACTGGAGGAAAACTAGAGCTATTTAAATAGGAGTTTGTTCAGGGGAGCATTCATTAAAAGGATTACCTCAACCTATTTGTTGTTGCTGCTTATATCATATTTATTTTCACAAATGTGTTTTTTAGTGTTTCTTTTGCCCTTCTATAGAACATCTACCTTGCATAAAATTGTGCTTAGCCATTTTGATGGCCAAACCCAAACTTTTTAGAAGCATATTTTAATCTTTTTGTTTTATGCTGCTTTTATTATTTTGTGACTTTGAGGTTATTTTATTGTCAGTATTTACATTTTAATCTTTCTTTTCTTTTTGTAAACTGCTCTGAGAATTTGATTGAGGGGTGGTATAAAAATACTTATGCATTAAGATATTAAAAAAATAAAGTGAATAAGTTTTGGGTATAATAGATCTTTTTGCTGAACAGGAGTCTTTTTGCTTTTGTGATATGGAGATAAGGAAGTCTTCCTGTCTTTCGCCTTGCAATGGAAAGATTATTAGGCAGCAAAGATTCTCATCTTGTTTCCAAACTTATTTTATCTATTTATTCACTTAATAAATCTGCCCTCAGCCTCTTCACAAAATTTTCGACAGTGGTTTATGTAAATATTAAAAACATAAAATACAAATACAACAAATTGCAAGAACAGAAGAACAACCCAGCAGCAGCACAAGATAAGAACCCATTAAAACACCTTTACAGACCTAAAAGCCAGGGACAATCAAATTATCTTTACCTGGAACAAAATAATAAGAGTGTAGGTGAACCTAGTGTACAAAGGTATGGAGGACATTTCACAACTGGAGGGCCAGTTCAGAGAAAACTACTTCCCAGGTCTCAGGAAAGGGGAATATTTTGAGAAGGGCCTCACAAGAAGATCTTAGAGTCTGTGTAGATTCATATGGGAACAAAGGATCCTTGAGGTGCCCTAGTCCCAAGCGACACCTTTTAGTTTGGACATACAGAAGCGAACATATATACACATGCACCCTTCCTCCATCCCAAGCATGTAGCTGACCAAGTGAACCTAGCTCCCCAAATCGAATGCCACATAACTCTGTGTGACTTCAAGTCACCATAGAAGTCTTTGTGGCTGTTTTTCTTCAACATATTAAATAAAACAAAACATACCCCAAGAACTCTGTGAACTCCACCATGCTTTACCAGAGCCCAAGATGAATCAGGACTCTACTGTAGTCACCATGGGTGCCTTGCAAATTCATCATCATCATCATCATCTAGAGCCATGATATTCATTAGTGACAATCATGCAAATCACAGAGGGATTTAAGAATACATGATTTTTGTATTGCATCTGTGGGAGCTCATGGGAAGCACATATGGGGGTTATTCAATAACCCTGCGAGGTAGAACAGGCTGAGAAAGAGCGACTCATCCAAGACCAACTGGTGAGCTTCATGATTGAGGGCCAAACCAGACATTCTGATGGTGTAAATGAACTCATGCCAAATCCATATGAAGTGGAGGGGAGGCTGTTTAACATGCATGCAGCAATGGTGGAGAAGAGAGGAGAGCAGAATCATCCTCTTAACTGCCCTTTTGTATCCCTCTTCCCAGCCATTTTTCTCCTGGAAGAGGCTGCTTGGAGTCTCCTGGGAGATAAACAGTTGGGATGAAGGCATTCTGGGAAGGGAGGGGGGTACAGGACCAACAAAGTGAAGCAGCTGGCAGAAGAAGCTGGGGTGCTGAGTAGGGATGCTAGAGGAATCCAGTTGTGGGATGGGCCTCGATACTGCAAGCTCAGAAATGCATGGAGGTCAACCTCAGTTTGCATCCAAGTCCATGTTTGGCCTGGAAAGTGCAAACTGGGTAAAATCCTGATCAAAAACAAACTGAAATAAAATTCACATACATCCCTAATCCTCACAACAATCTGGGAAGGAAGGTTAGTAATGATGACTTGCCTAAAGCCACCCAGAGAACTTCACCTCTTAGTAGAGTTAGGATGCCAGTTCTCCCAGTCCAGGTCCGATCTACTGTCCATTGGAACATAGTAGCTCTCATTTCTTTTATTTCACAGCATCGCTGCTCTCCTTTCACTTATTTCATTTTCATTTATACAGTCTATGAGTAGCCCTACAGCTGAAGCTGTCAAGGCAAGACACATGCCTACTCTCAGTTGGCAAAAATAGTGGTTAAAAAAGAAATAAACAAGATCCCCCTTCCCCATTATTTATTGCACACCCATCATAGATAAGGGATAAATGATATCAAATTTAGAACTGTGGAGTACAATCACTTGTCTTGTTTGTTCAAGTTTTAAATAGTCTAATAGAAAGTCTTGAGAAGTAAGTTCTGTTGCACTGGAGCCCATTAACGGTGCTACACAGTGTTCTTGAAATTTTAATGAACGTTCATTTTCTCTTCTTAAATGCGGCTCTTTTTTTGCTTTAGCTATCAAGGAATAATTGACTTCTGATGAACAGACTTTTTGATGACTGTAATACCAAATTATGTAACACGTGGAACAGGGCATCTCATAAATCCCATGCAAAATTGCATGTAAACATAACTTTCATTTTTTTGATTGAAACATTCCAGCAGAAAATATAGAAAATGCATTTTATAGGTGGTAAAGGTATTGTGAGAGAAAACTATAAAGGAAAGCCATCCCCACCCCACTCCCGAGAGAACCATGAAGATGACTTTTGTTTGATGCAATAAAATATTTGGCCTGCTGACTAAATGAAAACCATTTTTAGAATAGAAGATAGATAACCATTTACCATTAATTACATGTTACCACATTTTAAACTGGTCATCTCTAACATTCTAGTTAGATTTTTTTAACCATTCTCTTTCTTCCCCACATACACACTTTCTTCCCCACATACACACTTTGATAAATCGTGTTATGATACTACTTATAAATGGTTGTATTCATTCAGCCTATTCCTAGGATGGCCATATATTACAGAAGATGTCCTCTATTTGAAGGTGTCCTCTATTTGAAGGGCTGTCCAGTCCAGTTCAATTTCAGATGAAACCTAAAGAACCCAAAGAAGAGAGAGCAGGGCCCTTGAACTTGCCCATCCATGGTTCATACCTGAACAGCAGGCTGAGCAGGTATGCAGGTCACCTGGCCACAGGTGCCGCAACTATGGCAAGATGCATTACATATCTGATTACATTATAATAATGATTTCTAAATGAGCACCTATACATACACCTTACAAAATGCAAATGTTATGCAAATCTCAATCCCCTCCCCTTTTTTTGGTAATGCGTTTTCTCTTTTTTGGTGATATATATGTAGATATCCTACCTGTTACTCAAATAGTTTGCAGGCTGTGGAAATTTCTTATTCCTATGAATTAAGACAAAAAGTTATAGATGAGAGGATGAGAGATTCCTTTATTTGCATCAGCCACAGGCCTTTGCATTTGAAATGAAATGTACAAAAATAATAGCAAGATTATACTTGACCAAAATTGTCCAAGTTGCATTCTAAAATTTACATTAAATACATATTCCAAAATTAATACAGTCCGTTACATGTAAAATAAAAAATAAGTAAATAAAACAAATAAACTTCTGTTCAGTCAAAGGAACTGTGAGAACTGTGAGGAATTAAGACTCTGACAAAATGGTAGGTCTTATTTTGATAGCACCTGCTAAAAATTTTGCATTTTTTGCTATCACCTGCTTATTTTGGTCTGCAAGAAGATAAGACACAGAAGCAATAACTGACTGCCCTGGGATAGATAACAGTAGTGGAGTGATCACCTCTTTCCTCAAGTCTCTGCAAACAGTACAAAATAATAATAATACATGAGCTACTGTTTCGATACTGCCATCTCCTCATGGGCATATGTGGTTTTCCAATGGGATTCTTTTAAATCGACCCTCGAGTACAGCTGATGGTAGTATATTCAGTCTTGCATAAGTGAAAGCACATCTGTATTTTAGAATTGTTGAATTTTCGTAATAAGATGCCAATTGTCAAAAAGACCAGATGGAAAGGAGTCATACCATGGACAAAAATTTCTTATAGTGGCCAAATTGTTCTGTTGTTCAATATCATGTAGGTACTGTCTACTTAGATCTTTTGCTTTGCTAAACCCCAGAGTTAGTAAATGTTGTGGTGATAGACCAGAGGAGTAAAGTTTTAAAGTGTGGTCTTCATCCAAACAAAAGTGAAATAAATGGCATTGCTCTTGTCATAAGGTTTGGTAATGGCAGATGACAATAACGTTTGGTAACTTCCCTTTCCCTCTAGGGCTAGACAAAGATGGCTTCCCTATGCCATCTCTGTGCACTCTATCAAAGTTAACATTGAAACAAAAATTGTGAAAACTGCAGTATTAAATAAAAATCAGAATAGTTAAGCCTTTGGAACATTATCTGTGGGTTCCTGCTGAATTCTGCATCTTACTCAATGAAACTGGACAATAATTAGGGTGGGCAGAGGGAATCCAACCTATCTACTATTTGCTCCTATCCACTATTTCATGCCTGCTAGTTGTTACTTGCTTGCTCTTATTCACTGTTGCACAGTGTTGCTGGGATACAGGCTAATCTGGTTTGAGTTTGGTGAATCCTACCATACGATAAGTGGCTAGAGGTGATGTTCATATTCCTTCCAGGTTTATAATCCTGTAATTCCATAATTCTTTCTGGGCATATCACTGTACTCCAAAACAACCAAACTTCAACGGTATTGAAACATGAATTGATTTTCCATCCATTCTCATAAGAACCTAATGTTTTGAAAAACATTGATGGCACAATTTCAAAAGAGAGTTCAAGTGCAATCCAACACATGTCTATTCAGAAGTAGGGATGTCAGAAGAATCTGGTTTGGGGTTGGAGCTCGACAACTTTTCGCCAGCTCAGCCCTCCGCATGCTAGCTTGCAGATCTCTGAGTTGGCTCGACCTGGCATACACCGAGTCAGGCAAGTTTGCAGCTTCCTGCGCTTTTCTTTTTATTTGTGGAAATTGGGATTTCCGCAAATCAGAATCTGCGTAAAATCACCACTGGGAATATTTACAGAAATTGGGATATGTGCAAATTTGCTGCTGTAAATAGCACAATTGCCGCAAAATTGCAGACATAATTAGTACTTTGCAACTATAATTTATTCAAGATGCACTATTTACAGCTGTGATTTTACAAAAATCCAAATTTCCATAAATATTCCCTAATTTTTTTCATGGATTGGCTAGAGCAATATTCATTAAACAAAAAACCTACGGTTTACAAAAACAACGTTAAGGCTCCACAGTTTCCAACCAAACACCAAAAAGCAGGGAAATTGGGAGTTAAGGCTCCCAAGCCTTAATGCCACATCCTTCCTAAGGAGGCAGAAAGTGCAAGTGAAATTCTCATTCTCCCAAAGCAGATAAACCATGAGGACAGGATGGAGAATATGATATGCAGAGGTGACTGTGGGGTTGTGGAAAACTGATCACGAACAACTTAGGGACTTGTCATCTCAAACACCTGGAGAGCAACAAGATGGGGAATGCTGTTCCATATCCTTACCAAATACAGGGTCTCAAACACATCTCTCAAACACATATCGCATATAGCAGCACGCTTGATAACAAAAGGGGAACTATTCATTACAGATCTAGAACCAGAGCATGTTCCAGGCACTTCCAACTTTTGATCAATATCCTGCCCTTCAAAGAACCAGTTTTTTTTTCTTAAAAATGTATTTAAACAAAATATACTGTTCATTCCCCACAATCCCTCCACAATACATCATCTCATCAAAGCGACAGAGGAGCAGAAGAGGTTTAGTTTGGCTGTCTTGAACACCTTTCAGATGAGATTAGTTTGCAATCCTATACCTCTTGGGAGTAAGCCCTAGTGAATTCAGTGGCACTGGCTTCTGAGAAGACAAGTGTAGGAGTCAACCTTCTCCAGCTTGGTGCTCTCCAGATGTGTTGCACTTTAACTCTCATATTATGTGTTATGGGGAAGACAAAAATCATTTCATACTTAATTTTAAAATAATACTGATGCATGAAAGTATTAGGTGGTAGCTCTGCCTTTGATCTCACACTGCTGAACAAGTAAGAGAAATCCTTTATCTGATATTCAAGAAACAGACATCCTATGCCATGTGTTGAAAACTAATGTTGACGTCTGAAGGGCTATCCGGATTACCGTAGGTATTCAAGATTCATTCATTGTTGTTTCATTTGGTTTATACAGTTTATTTAAAATGATGCAGCTCTTTTGTAGTTCCTTGATTGATCACAATGCTGGAAAACATCATACTTTAGTACAGATGTGGGCAGACAATAGATCTATCCTGATTTTTTGGACATCAACTCGCGGCATTCCTGACAACTGCCCATGCTGATAGGGGCTTTTACAAGTTGAATTCTAAAACATCTGGAGATCTACATTCTGCCTTCCCTTCTTCTTGAACAACATCCGCCAACCTGGTGCCTGTCAGATGTGTTGGGTTGCAACTCTCAACATAAGGAGATGCTCTAAGAAATTAGAAGTAGCTCGTCCTAAGTTGTTCATCATCATTTCCCACAACCCCACAGTCACCTCTGCATATCAAATTGCATATCTAGATTTTTGAGATGACAAGTCCCAGCATTCCTGCCCATGGGACATACTGACTTGCAATGATGGGAGTTGTAGTCCAACACCTATGGAGGGCACCAGGTTGGGGAAGGGCTGCTCTAAACAAAAAAAGAGAAGTAGGTGGCCCTAAGTTGTTCGTGATCAGTTTTCCACAACCCCACAGTCACCTCTGCATATCATATTCTCCATCCTGTCCTCATGGTTTATCTGCTTTGGGAGAATGAGAATTTCACTTGCACTTTCTGCCTCCTTAGGGAGGATGTGGCGTTAAGGCTTGGGAGCCTTAACTTCCAATTTCCCTGCTTTTTGGTGCTTGGTTGGAAACTGTGGAGCCTTAACGTTGTTTTTGTAAACCGTAGGTTTTTTGTTTAATGAATTTCATGGCTTTGTGTATTGGATGACTGGATATTATACAGTTGACATGCAGCCAGCATCAGCTAGGATGTTACACCATTTTGACATCCAATATAAAATCAAAGCTAGTGATATGTGTTGCACCCACTTTTCAAAATAATAAATGAACCCCAGAAGTTATGCTCTCTCACTTGAAATCTGAGGGGTCTCATTTGAATTTTTCAATAGCCAATGTCCAGAAATAAAAGCTTTCTATGACTGACTCATGAAAAGAAGCATTTCATGTTTTGTGTCTGTATTTGGAGAGAACCTGAAAAAAATTCTACTGGACTAAAAACTCCCTGATTAATTCTGGAAGCACACAAGATGATACAGGAAAATATCCTAAATTAGAATAAGTTACAGTTTGCTATAGTAATTATTTTAGCTCATTTTATGCTACATGCTTTTTCTTCCTGTTTGCATCTTAAAGTAGCAGATTGTGATCATGTTTGTGGTCAAGTTTCAAGCCTGCATGGGCTGCATTTCCATCCATAGATATTTACTTAAAAGACCCATTGAATTTCCTTGGTTCTTTAAAAGCAACGTATTTGCTTTTAGATTTGCCACTCTCAGCACTCTGCACGTGCTATGTATGCCTGCTCTATCTACCCTATTGTTCCCTGCAAGGCCCAGCCAGGGGAGGTCAGTAAATTAAACCAAGGGATGAAGGATGGGATTCCATCAAGTTCAGCTGAGAGCATTTGCTGTAGGACATGGACCTAACAGGAACGGTGAGGTCAGGTTTCTGGCAGACCCATTTAAGCAACTTTATGGCCTGATAGTTCTCTGTTTGGTAGCCTGCAGAAGCCTCATAAAGCAATGGGCATATGAACACTGTTATTATGGTCTGCCACTTTGTCTTTAGTAGTCTGAGGTCCAGACCTCTTCAGAAGGGGGAATAGTGTAATGTTATAGGGTGACCACATGGAAAGGAGGACAAGCCATCCAAAATGGTGGCCAGCACAACATCTTGTGATACTAAATTTTATAGTTAACCAGACTGTACACAGTATTCTAAGTGTGGTCACACCATAGATTTGTATAAAGGCAGTATGAGACTGGCAGTTTTATTCTCAATTACTTTTCTTATAATGCCTAACATGGAGTTTGCTGTCTTTACAGCTGCCACACACTGGGTTGACATTTTCACTGAGCTGGCAACCACATTCCCAATTTTTTTCCCCTTGTTTAGTCACTGCAGGCTCAGATCCCATCAGTGTATATGTGATGTTGGGATGCTTTGCTCCAGTGTGCATCACTTTACAAATGCTTACGTAGAACTGTTGTTGCCATTTTGATGCCCATTTTCACACTATGGAGAGATTCTTTTGGAGCTCTTGGTAATCTCACTTCATTTTAAAAACCCTAAATATTTTGAGGTCAGCAGCAAATTTGGCCATCTCACTGCTCGCTCCTATATGCATGTTGTGAAGAAAGTGGATAGGGAGGCAGTTTCTCCCTTTCTCATAATATTAGAATGAGGGTGGAAGTGAGCAGTGACGTAGCCACGTTTGGTGATGATACCAAATTATTTTGTCTTGCTAAAACAATGGAGGATTGTGAAGAGCTCCATAAAGATCTCTGCATACCAAGAGAATGGCCATGAAAAGGGCAAATGCTGTTCAATGTAAGCAAGTGTAAAGTGATGCACATTGGGGGATCACAATTTCACATATACACTAACAGGATCTGAGCTAATTAGCGGTGACTGATCAAGAAAGAGTTTGGAACAGGGGAGGTGGACAGCTTGATGAAAATGTTGATCCGGCTGCTGTGAAAAAGGCAACCTCCATGTAAGGCGTAATTAGGAAAAGAATCCTAATTCTTGAAGACTAATATAAAAATAGTAGGTTCTCTGATTTGCACTTGATGTATGTGGATTCTTTAATCTTACTAGAGTAAAAATAACATATTTTAGTTTTAGATTCATGACTATATTAGCAGTGAGTTAGTTGGGAAACAAATATATTAGGAAGTGCAAAAAGTGAGTGTGTTGCATCATTTGTGACAACTCTACTCATACATAGTTTACAGTATGTAGTAAGTAAAGAACAAACCTAAGGATGCCTTTCTGTGTTTATATATGAAAGAGGCAGGCACACAGACATAGATAGTGGGCCAGGCCTAAATTTCCAGCCTAATCTATTTTACAGGGTTGTTGTGAGGGTAAAAGTAGCACATGCCATACACCCAAACATTACCAAACATTTGTTTTACATTTCTGTGAAAGTGAGCAGCAGAAGAAACTCACTACATGGTTTTGAGCCAGTCATAGACTCTTAGCCTAACCTACCTCATGGGTTTTTGTGGGGGGAGATATGGCATTTGAAAGAATGATCAGTCTAGGGCTTTCCCCTTCCTCCTTACTAGAGAAGCTTCTTTGCAACTGATCAACTAAATGGAGTCTGAACATCCTCTTATATCACTACATCTGACCCAGTACCAAGAATAGCCATGTGGGTATTTAGAAATATTGCTCAATTTAATTTTAATCTATCCAAGTTTGGATTTTTATTTTTATTTTTTTTGCTCTAAAAATAGCCTGTGGTCAATGAATCCTATATTAAGCCTGTCAAAGATGTTGGTACTGGAGATAGCAATACACAATAGTTTTGTTCAACTTGATAAAAAAATATTAGAAAAGCTAAGAGAATTCAGAATGTCACTGACTCTTCTACCCTACAGGGTTGTTGTGTTGATAAAATGGAGGAGGATTATGTAAGCCACCTTAGGTTCCTTGCAAGAGGAAAAAAAGGCAGGATACAAATGTAACATTAATAAATGTATTACTACTTCTACTAATTATTATTATTATTAATTATAATAACAATGAAGGAATAAAAATTCTTTAAAAATCAAATAAATGGATTTTAAAAAAGAAAAAGAAAAAGAGGGGGGAGCTTAACCTCTTCTCTTACAAAAAGCCTTGGTCCCTAAATACACAGAGCTCTCAAAGAGAAGTACAGCCAAATCCACACACCCCTTCAAGCTAGTGCAATGGGAATGACACTCATTGCACTCAGTAGAACTAACTTCTGAGTAAGACATGCTTTGGATTGAATTGATATGAAAATGAATGATCAGCAGCCATAATCAAATGAACATACACACATGCAAAGGCGGCAACCGCTTGAGAAGCAGCACGCTGAGGAGCTGGGTGGATATGCTCTTTTAATCTTTTACATTTCTACTTACTTTAACTTTAAACTTTTTTTAACTTAATTTGGCTAGTAGCTGCTAGCTTTTTATCATCAGTTATTTTTGGGGACAAACAGAAAGTAAAGGAAAGGAAAGAGAAACAGTGAAGATAAGGCGTGAGAAGGGGGGGAAAAAGGGCGAAGAAGGGAGAGCGTTACCTGAGATATTTCTTCGCTGCTTTCTACTGCTGCCAACAGAAGGGCTATAAAAGATAAGCCAGCTTGTGTGGGGAGAAAACTTTGATGTAAACGCTGAAATATTTACACACATGCAAAGCATGCAAGCAAGTTGTTAATTGTAGAGTTATAGTGCTGTACAGGAGAGGGAATTCTCACTCACATCTCTCCCTCTCCACCTTCCAAAGTTCCAGACTGTTTTTTAAAAATAAAGGCTACAATCTTCTACACACTTACCTGGAAGTAAGACCATTGCATTCAGTCAATGGAACTTAATTCTGAGAAGAGACTACAGCACTGTCTTTGCTAGAGGAAGCAGCTATTGTAGCTGATGCAGGAGGGGGGGGAGACTCTACTGAACGTGTGCCATAATCAAAATGGCCACCGGATTTCTTAAAGAGGCACAGTTTAAATTTAATAAAATCCACTTAAGCGAATTTTTTAAAAAGAAAAGCAGTTCCACCTACACTAGAACGGGAGGAAGTAGACCCTGCCATTGGATTAATGAATAAGGCTTCCTGAAGGTAAGGACAGCTGCGCAAAAATGGTCGCAACCCCTGAGTTAAATTTTCAGTTTCGGATTCAGGGGATTCTTTAATCTTTTTACTTTAAACTGCTCTCCTTCCCTCAGTCTTTCACCAATCTTCGTGAAATTTTCAGGTAATGTAAAACAAACATTTCTTTCTGGCACCTGTAAATTTCAGAGAGGTTGGTGAAATATTTTCGATTTTATGGCTGTTAGAATGACCCCTCCCCAATTATCACTTTAACATGGTGGAACGTGTGTTTTACTGACCACTCTTAACAAGGGAGGCACTGCCGTGCCTCCCTTAATAATTAGTTCTTTTCTTCAATCACAGTAGCACAGGAAACAGGATAATATTGTTTGCCCATGCTTAATGTTTCCATTATGCACCATTTCCTTTTCTAGTCATATTTAATCTCTAAAAATAAAAGTTTTTTGTATGGAACAGAAGAGCAGAATGTGGTAATTTTGCTCCAGTGGAATTAAGATAGGCACCCAACAAAATGTTATAGACACATATGATGAAGTTAAATTGCACTTCTCAAAAATAGCGCTACCTAGCATAATTTAAAACTTCACCAGCATATGGCAGACTTTTCATTAGACCCACCTATTCATGTGTTAAATAGGCTTTTTTGAGGGAAAAAATGTTAATTGGAACTGTAGCATGGCCTGCACCAGTATAAGCAAATTGGAAAGGAAAAAGAAATGGCTTATGTAAGCACATGCTGGCACAGGAGACAGTTTAGAACGCATAATTAAATGTGTAAATCAAGTATGGCCATAGAAAATGTCAGGTTCCTTTTTTACTATTAATTGCAAAGGAAATGGCTGCAGAAAAAAAGCATGATCAAGCTGCGTTCAATCATCCACTCTAATATATATATATTTGCAGAAATAGAGAAAGACTCCAGAAATACATACATTTTCTTCTCATATTCCATTGACTTTGATGCTATTAAAGTGTGCTGTCGGTCAGAGGTAACTGAAATGACGCACTATGGTTGCTAAGTACTTCAGGGCTATGAGAGTCAACTGAGTAGTTAATTAGATATTTTTATATGAGTTACCCTCAAGGCTGGAACTTTATATGGTTGCTGTATGGTACACCTGTCTGCAGATGATAATGTCCTTTTAAAAGAAGGCCTTTTAAATCCCTTCAAAGAATGTTTGACTCCTGCTTGCCCTATTTTTAAAATGATCTTTCTCCACATTTTAGTAGCTTGGTTATTTATCTCTTTTAAGTTATTCTGAATAATTATTGCTGCTTTTGAAACAATTCTTTGAATGTGTTTTATCATAGTTTTTTTTTAAAAAAAATCATTGATTTTATTTTATTTGCTTTTATTATCTGCGTTGCCCTGAAAACTTTGGCTATAGGGTAATTCATAAATTGAATAAATAAATGAAATCAATATAACTAAATAAAATGAAGCTAGCAAAGATATGCTTGTGGTAGCAATGGGACATTAATTATGCATCAGAGAGGACCTGTAGAAAAGTAACATATTACAGCATCTCACAATATGTGGTACAAAACATTTAGCAGGAAAAATAGGAGGGGGGGGGGAATATAATGCCTGTCAACCATCTACATTTATGCAATTGTTTTTCTATAATATAGATTTGTTACTGTATACTCCCAAGGGTTGCGCCTGCCAGGTCCAGGGGACAAATTTGGCCCTCCAGGGGTCCTAATCCAGCCATCTGGGGTTCAAGGACATAAGAGCCCCAACCTTTTTAAGGTTGTGAATTCATTACCGCTTTTATAAGGGCTCAGAAAATCAATTCCTTTTGGTGATCCGATGCAAGGGATGGGGAAGAGGTTCCTTTGGGAGCTGCAACCTGAGCAGACCAACTGCAGAAAGGGTGCTGATGGCGGGAAAGAGGAAATGGGGGGGGATGTTTCTCTGCAAGGGTGCCTGGGATTCATGCTGGGTGGCAGCAGGAGGACGGAGGGGAGAAACAAGCCACGGAAAGCCACACAGCACCTGATCATCTGTCAGGTTAGCAAGCAAACAACTTGCTAATCTGACAGATCTAACCCATGGTGGTTTAGACTCACCCATTGTTTTACCTACTGAAATTAATTTTTCAGTTCCTTTTCCCTCACAAGCGAAGACCCTAGTCTCAAGTACATTCCCCACACCTGCAGTATACAGCACTGTACAGATAATGTGAAAAGGCGTCCCACTTTCCTCTCTTCAAAAAGCATTATAATGGGAACAGATAATTTTAGTCATACTCCGGACAGCTGCTACAGAGGCACATGTGAAAATAACATCTTGGTCTTGTGGTTGCTATGAAGAACCATAGTGTTTATTTGGCAGCTAAAATGGAAAAATAATGCTGGCAGGCTAAGGGCTGAAATGCTACAAACAGCTGATCTCCCAATGATAGGCCACAGCTAAAGTTCACAGAAATACATTCACCTAGAGAATACATTCAAAGGCATAATGGGTTTAAGGCTCGCTGGGCACGCACCCTGCCCTCTGCCCAGGTGGACGGCAACCAATTAGGAGTTGCCAGCCACCTAGCCACACCGCCACCGTGACTCCGGAGTGAGAATAAATGGCGCATGCACCATACTCATCTCACTTTGGAGAAAAAAAGTCAGGGTAAGTGACTCTTTTTCTCTGCAGCTTTGCCAGAAAGCACCAGGGGGGCTGCGCA
Organism: Anniella stebbinsi; assembly: GCA_029215795.1. Classification (NCBI taxonomy): domain Eukaryota; kingdom Metazoa; phylum Chordata; class Lepidosauria; order Squamata; family Anniellidae; genus Anniella; species Anniella stebbinsi. The sequence goes on along the minus strand of JARDYH010000002.1, from coordinate 31,581,148 downwards.
GTGGCTGCTGCATTATACAATCGATGCAACACCATCACGCACAAACTCTGGGGCTTTCCATGCATTTAGACAGCCCCCAGGAATGGAAGAGATACATCTCAAGATGCTGGAACAAAGGTTTTATTTGATAAAAAAAACCAAGTAAAATTCCAGCAACTGAAGACATTTCTCTTCCATTCGTGGGTCTATTTTGGATTCTCTCCTGCTTTTCTACCTATCGATGGGAGTTGTAGGCCAAAAGATATGGAGGGCCACAAGTTGCCCATCCATACTGTAATCTATACACATTTACTTCAGAGTAAAACCTATTGAACACAATAGGGCTTACTATTGACTGGACATGCATAAGATTGCAGTGTAAGATAGAGTTCTAAGATGTTCACCCCAAACACTTGGCCCAAACAGATAAAACAGTTTGCATTTTTAAGTGGCATATTTTCAGAGAGAATAAATATAATGAGTACTTGATGAAATGTAGAGATCCTGGTTTTCATTTACACAGTGGCAGACTAGTGGACACTTCCAGACTCCATGAGAAGCCAGAGAATGTGAGGCATGTATAAGTCCCATTGCTATCAATAGAACTCATGTACAAAGATAAGTGCTAATCACCTTCTTTGTGAGTAGTCCTAAAGTATACTTATAGATCAGAAGGCAAGAAAGGAATTAGGGATAACATATCCACCAAGAAAAATCTTGAGTATATATTTGTTTGTGTAGACACACACAATAAGTATCAAAATGCATGTTTGCTAAACTTATATAAAAAAACTGCAAAACAGTTAAAAAAAAGCAAAATCCCAAGTAAGGTAGCTGTCATGTGAAAGTAAAATGAACCAGCATATATCCACTAAGTTTCATCTATGGCCTTAGATGAATAAATGACTGTTATCTGGTCACTGAACCCATTTCAACATCTTTGTCATGAGCCCAATTCTGTACAGACTTCAACAGTTCAGATTATGCTTCATATGTGGGAACATATTCAACCGTGAAGCCTGCTCGCAGTAGCAGCCGGCGCCGGATGGGAGCAGACGTCCCTGGAAGGTAAGCGCGCCGCGGACAGCCCTGCTAGGGAAGCCCCCCCCCCCCCCCCCGCTGTCCATTTCCATTGGCGGGCGCCAGTGGGCGCCCGCAGATCCGCTGATCCATCCGAACCGGATCGGAACCTTTTCGGATCGGTTCGGATTGGATCGGCCGATCCAGTGGTGAGATCGGAAATCGGATAATTTATCCGATTTCCCCCTGGATCGGATTCGGATCGTGGATCAGATCCAATCCAGTGCACATCCCTACTGAAAACCACATTATCACATTTTAATATCTGCTGTTCTAAATGTATTAATCCTATTCTGCTAATGCATTTAGTCATTTTCATGAAACTAGGGCCAGATTAAGATATGCTGAAGCCCTAAAACATGTAAATTTTCAGAGGTCCCATATTATAAAAACAAAGAGTAAAAAGTGTATTGTATTTGTGAGACCTTATCTTAGCCCCTTGCTGCTGCTGCCCTTGTCCAGCCTTTACTATTAGGCCCCACAGCTCCACAGCCCAGCAACCTGGCCTCAGACAAGCATCTATGTTCTCGCTGCCACCAGTACCTTCCTCAGGTACACCTTCAATGACCACACCAGTTTGTTGAAATTAACAAGATTTATTAACATAAAGTATATTGCATGCACAGTAAGCTTATTGGTTTCTTTAGTTCATTTGCATAGCGGTTTCAAGTATAATTATTATATGTTTCAACTGTTCTTAAAGCAAAACTGTTTCCTCACAATATCAATCAATCAAACATCTCACTAGATACTCTCTCTCTCTCTCTCTCTCTCTCTCTCTCTCTCTCTCTCTCTCTCTCTTCCTTGCTCAACCCACAATCAACCCCCTCCTCAATTCAACCCAAAACGACCCTGTCAGCTCTCCCTCTGTCTGACATATATATCTCATTCGCTCCCCAGCTCCTCCCACTCTCCCACACTCCACCAATCCAGGCACTCCAAACAACTAACCAATCAGCACTCACTTACCACTCATCCCATACTCACCCAGACCTGCAACTCCAAACAATACTAACTTTTGCAATGCATTCACCTCTCTAAACAGGAGAACGTCACAGTATTATAATAGAAAAGTCACCAGCCGGTGTTAGGGGATGCTTGTAATTAAAAAAGTGTTATATAGGCTGCTCTGAAAATGCATATAAGAGCACTAGAAAGTAAATTGATGTGAACTTTTTTAAAACTGGCTCTAGCCTATGTTTATTGCCTCCAATTTTAAATGCTGTGTTGCCACGCTTTCTCTAGACAATTCTGCTATAAGTCACACCAGCTTTCCAACATGTTTAAGCTGAAGCTAATATAGCTTACTTATCATCAATATATTTAGAGGCCCCTTTAATATGAGGTCCTCAGCCATGGCTTACTTGGCTTGTCCCTAAATCTGGCACTGAGGGAGACCATAACAAAGGAGCGTTATTAAGATTATATTAGTTGGGTTGTTAAGGTAGCCATGTGTCCTACTTTGCAGCCGTTCTATTTGAAATGCTGTCAGAGGATTCCTATTTGAAGGCATCCTCTATTTGAAGGGCTGTCCATCATAAATATAAAGAACCAGAAGGAAAAACTCTGGTGTTGCTAATCCACAACTAGAACTTGGTTAGCAAGCTGAGCAGGCATATAGGTCCCCTGAACAGACTTCTCTACTATGGTGAGATGTATTTTAATTTCTACTTAAATTGTAGCAATTAGTTCTAATGCGGCACTGATACATATCCTAGGATGGGTTGTTTTTTTTTGCAAATCTGTGTTGTGTTTTGTCATTATTATTATTATTATTATTGTTGTTGTTGTTGTTGTTGTTATTATTATTTTGGTACTGCATTTCCTCTTTTTTTTAGCAATGTGTAAGTGGCCATCCAACATCTGACCACATTTCTATATGTACAAAACAAGATATTTCGTTTGCCAGATTCGTGTGCATGTGCAGTGTGAGAAAAATGGAAGCCCCAACCCTTGTCAAACAAGAGAGGCAGGATGAGTGCAATGCCTGAACCAGAAAGAACACATTAGAAAAGAGTGTGCATATATAGAAGAAATGGGTGGAAAGCATTATTTCCCATTGAGAAATAGAAATAGATGTGCTGGAGCCAGTGCGGTGTAAACACTGAATGTGAAATGCATTATTGTGCGTAACAAAGAACTTCTGACACCTTTACACAGCAGCAATCCACTTTGGCAGTACAAAGCCTGCTGTCAGCTCGGCTTAATGTCAGCATTTCGCCTAGAACAATTTGAAGCTATTTGATATAGATGCATATGGGATAAAAGGCTTTTGTATGTACGCTCAAACTCCACCCCCAACAATGGTTACAAGGTAAGGGAGTGTGGGAGGAAGCGACACTAGATGTGGCAGCCATGTGGGCGGCAAAAGGCTTGAGGAGAAAAATGGGTTTTCATAATGGCCTGTGAGTGTTCCCCTTCCAGCTTGGACAAATGTTCAACCCTTACCACTTGCATCATCTAGGCACTTATTGTCAGATATCATTTTGAAGGGTTATGGGCCCCGAGACATGAAGACAGGCTGAAGGGACTTGGGATGTTCAGTCTGGAGAAAAGAAGACTGAGGGGAGACATGTTAGCAGTGTTCAGGTACATAACAGGGAAGATGGGCAAGAACTCTTTTCCATGGCCACAGAATTTAGTACCCAAAATAATGGGTATAGGTTAGAGCTACCTAGATTTTGATTAAATATCAGGAAAAACTTCCTGATGGTAAGATATGTACAACGATGGAACAATTTTTTAAGAAGAGGTTGGACAGCCAACTCTCATGGACGGTTTAATTGGTTTTCCTGCACATTGCAGAGGGTTGGACTAGATTATCTTTGTGGTCCCTTCCAACTCCGCAATTCTATGGTTCTGTAATTCTAAAAGTGTAAGAATACACTTAGGGTGTAATTCCAGGTACTTATACATTGTTTGAGCAGGGCATAGGATACTGAGGATTTTCATCTCTGAGGTCGTACACAGACCTACAACCACCGAAGTGAAAATCCCCACTGGGAACATCAACCCTGCCCTGCTCTCAGCCAACACAGAAAGTTCTGTGATGGCTCCTCTTCCAAGGCTGGTGAGACAAATAAGGGGGGTGTACCAGTGGGTGGGGAGGGGAGGGAGGTGGAGAAGCCAGGAGAATCTGAATCTTGCAGCGTCTCCAGGCCTGGGTCTGCCCCCACCCTATGTTACTCCATTAGATAGGCACAGAGGCCAGTCTAGTGGGAAAATTTAAAAAGAAGACAAAGGGGTAGAATTGGCTCCATTGCTCCTCCCACCCTGTTGGCAGCAACCCAGCAGGGCACAGGAATCTGAAAAGCCTTGGAGATCGGAGACTTCCTTCATTTATTTATTTATTTGTTTGTTTGTTTATTTATTATAGTACAGTACAGTACAGTTTTATACTACCCAATAGCTGAAGCTCTCTGGGCAGTTCACAACAATTAAAACCATAAAATGCAACATAAGATACACTATAAAGGTACAAAAGTTTAAAACTGCAGCAAATAGACGTAAAACCCAAAGTAAAACCTAGCAGCGATACAAAGATTTAAAATATAGGAGCAGATTTAAAACAACAGAAGCCGGGAAAATAAGGTCTTCACCTGGCGCCAGAAAGAGCGCAAAGGAGGCACCAGATGAGCGTCTCTGGGAAGCTCATTCCACAACCAGATGCCACAATAGACAAGGCCTTCTTCTTAGGAGCCACCCACCTCACTTCCTTTTCTCTTGGAGAAGGACCACAGAGAGTGAATATAGGTCCCTCAGCAGTAGGGATGTTGCAAGCGCCCCTGGGCCCAGGAGTCTGTCGGACTTCCCCATGTCCAGCCCCTCAGACCCAGTCAGGCACTCCCAACAAAGTGCGGACCCCTACTTGAGCGCTCACAAGGTGACAGCGAGTGCTTGGCAACTCCCTGCCCTTATACCAAAATCATGCACTTCCCATTCCTGTATCAATAGCAGGAAGAGCATGACTTCGGCACATGGGTGGGCTGCTGCTGAAGAGGCTGTCACGGCATGGTGAGAGGGGATGTGCCGTGATGCAGTGAGAGCCCACCAAGGCAAGGGCAGGCAAGTTCGCCCACCACCAGCAGTCATCTAGGGATCCAGCAGGGGGCAACCTGATAGGGTTGAGGTTCTGAAGTACTTTCAAAGAGCAGAAAGTTATCAATAAGCAATTGATAAGTTTCTGCTCTTTGAAAGTACCGCAGAATTGGCAACTTAAGGCAGGCCTCCTTAACATGCTCAATGGTAAGGTTAGTCCTGTTTAAAGTTTCATAAAATTTATCTGTTCAGGTTCACCCTTTTCCTTGTTGAAATAATGTTTTCCTTGACTGTTCTCCCCCAGTCCTCATTTTGGATTGGTTTTTGAATTGCCATTTTCCTTGAGCCTTCAGGTTGGGATGAGCTGTAACCCTTAAATCAGCTTTCCCCAACCTAGTATCTTCCAGTTGCATTTGGACTACAACTCCCATCCTCCCCAGCCAGCATGGCCAATAGCTGGGGATGGTGGTGATTGTCCTAAATCCCTAAGGCTGCCGTAAATCAGTTTCACAAACTGAACATTGGCATCAAGGTCTTTGTCTGCTGAGCTGCTTTGACATCACCACAACACCATTGTGACATCATGTTCGGCAGTTGTTAATGGCCTCTCCTCTGAATGTTTAGTTCTTCTGAGAATGATCAGACTGCATGGAAACCGAGCAGCTGAGCTTTTAAAATAGCTGCTCTTTCAACAGTAGCTTTTAAAAACCACAAGCAGGGGAGACCAAATGATCAAAGCAAGCTATTGCTGACAATCCAACGTCATCGCTATCACAGCAAGAATGCATTGTCTCTGGCACTCGCTCTTAAGACCAGAAAATATTGGGCACAACCTAGCTAAATGATGACTGACCCTGAAACCCTAAAAGGGTAGTATACAAATGGATTAAATGAATTAATAACTCAATAAAGTTAGACATTTATAGGATTGTATTGGTTTATAGATTCCCTCTCCCAGGCCTTCTCTTGTTAATGTTATTTGATTTGAGTTTGTATTTTCATTAATATTGTTTTAAAAATGGAAAGGACATTAATAGGATTGCACTGTTAGTTAAACATGATCCAGCCACAGTTTCAGTCCCATGGATTTGAATGGAAGAATTAATTAGATGCTTAGATTTCTCCCACTGAAATAACAGTGCAATCTTATGTCTATGTGGAAGTAAGTCATACTGTATATAGTTTCCAGGGAGACTATGCATGTCTACATGGAAAAAAGCCCAACAACCAGCCATAGGATTGTGGCCTTTGTCTTGTAGCCTAAGACTTGCTCACTAGTAAACATACGGATTGCACTATCAATTCTGTTAGGAATTGTATTTCAGACTGCAGGGTTATGATCCTTTCTGTCCCAAATGCAACAAAGCATGCAAACTAGCCAATTTTGACCCTTCTGGTGCTTCATAGCTGCCTGTGGTGGATTTCCCACTTTGGTGTCATGGGGTGTTGGTAGTGCCACCCTTGGGGGAAGTTGTAGAAAAGGGAATTTCAGCAGGTGTCGTTTGTATGCATGCAGCACCTGCCCTCTTTTGTATCTGGTCAAGAGGGCTGGGCTCCTGCAGCTTTAACTGTTGTGATGGAGAGGGAATTTCACCAGGTGCTGCATGCATACAAATAACACCTGCTGGATTTCCCTTTTCTGTATAACTGTTAAAGATACAGGAGCCCTGTCCTCCTTTTCATATGGCCATCCTACGCTATACAGGCTCCTGTGTTTACCAGTGGAGTCTGGTGGCTCCGATGGCAGTGGGGCGTTGAATCAGCTTTGGACCTTGGATTGCTCCTTTAGAGTTCTGACTGATTCTGACTGAAACCTGGAGTGGATTCACCACCCCACTGATATTGGAGCCACCAGCAGGGCATCATTTGGAAGGTTCGTTAGCAAAAGATTTTAAACAGATTAATAGCAAAAAAGTTCTGGAGAATCTTAAGACGTATAGAAACATTTGCAAGTTAGGAGGCTCCAAAAAGACACTGGGTGGTGGTAGAGTCAGTTTTAATCCAGAATAAGTGGGATGTGGGATGTGGCTATATCCCCTCTCCCTGCTGATTCAGAGTTTGTGGTTGGATACATCGCAAGCTGCACCATCAATCCTAAACTTAACGGTCTAGTGTTGAGGTCTGCCTCTGTTCCACCCTTTGCCAGGCTTTAGTCCTGAATATACTTGCAAGTAATTTCAATAAAAGGCGTTAAGCTTGCATCAAAGTAGGATGCAGTATAAATCAATGACATTGAATAACAGCCTATATTTATGACATCGATCTGCTCTCATCCACATTGGCTTAGTCATAGCAGGTTTAACACCTTTTCCAATTAAGATTTTACAACTATCATTCCACAGCTCCAGCTGATAAAGAAAGATATGTCCAGCCATATATTTCATGAACATAACTCTCTATACATTGGCTGGTCTATTTCAAAGGCATTTCTAGCCGGTGTTCATTGGCCTTCATAAATCAAGAATATATTTGTACCTGTCTGTCCGCCTTGTATATTTCCAAGAGGAGCTTCCATGTCTGTGGAAATCACCGGTGCTTCCTTAGGGACGGGCAAACTCACCCACGTCTGATTCGTTGGATTCTTGCCTCATTGCCACTGCTATCCGCCCACGCTTATCAGGCCCTGTGAGCTTCTTTTGATGCTCAGCAAGGCCTGATGAGCACTTGGCAGCCGTCTGCCCTTGTTCTGGAAATTATACCCCCCCCATTCGAACAATTAAAACACCGATATACAAAATTTAAAAGCATAAAGCATAAAAACAAGTTAAAATTACAATATCCTTCTGGGTCAAAGCACAACAACAACACAACAACACAAAACCCCTTATCATATGCTGTTAAATGCCTGGGAGAAGAGGAAAGTCTTGACCTGGTGCCAAAAAGATAACAATGTTAGCGCCAGGCAAGCCTCGTCGGGGAGATCATTCCATAATTGGGGGGCCACCACTGAAAAGGCCCTTTCCCTTGTTGCTACCCTCCATGCCTCCCTTGGAGTAGGCAACCGGAGGAGGACCTTCGATGTGGATCATAGTGTACGGGTAGGTTCGTGTCGGGAGAGGCGTTCCATCAGGTATTGTGGTCCCAAGGCATGTAAGGCTTTATAGGTTAGAACCAGCACCTTGGTCCCAGAGAGCGACCAAGGCTGTTTCCGTGCCAAAACCAGGCCTGAAGCCGGACTGAAATGGATCCAGATAATCAGTCTTATCCAAGAGTGTCTGGAGCTGGCTCGCAACCACTCGCTCAAGGACCTTGCCCAGGAATGGAATATTTGGCACAGGTCTATAGTTATTAAGATTTTCGAGGTCTAGGGAAGATTTCTTCAGGAGTGGTCTCAGTACCGCCTCCTTCAAGCGGCCTGGGACCACTCCCTCTCGTAGAGAGGCATTAATCACTTCCCTGGCCCAGCCGGCTGTTCCATCCCTGCTAGCTTTTATTAGCCAAGAGGGGCAAGGATCCAATACAGAGGTGGTCACACGAACCTGTCCAAGCACCTTGTCAACATCCTCGAGCTGTAACAACTGAAACTCATCCAAGAAAACAGGACAAGCCTGTGCTCTGGACACCTCACTAGATTTACCTGCTATAACACTGGAGTCTAAGTCCTGGCGGATGCCCAAGATTTTATTCTGGAAGTGCCTAGCAAATTCAGTACAGTAGGCCTCAGATGGTTGTAGCACATCCTTGGGGCTGGCATGTAATAGCCCCCGGACAACTCTGAAAAGCTCCGCTGGGTGGCAGATTGATGCTTTGTTGGTGGCAGAAAAGTATTGCTTTTTTGCCGCCCTCACTGCCCCTGAATATACCTTACTATAGGCACTTACCAGTGTTTGATTGCATCCATCAGGAGTTCGTCTCCATCTGCCCTCAAGCCGTCTCCTGTTTTGTTTCATCACTCTCAGCTCTGGGGTATACCATGGTGCCGTATGAGCTCTACACAGGAGACGGCGCTCAGGAGCAATCGTGTCAACCGCCCGGGTCATTTCTGCATTCCACAGATCAACCAGGGTTTCGACAGGAGAGCCAGCCCTATCAGCCGGAAAACTCCCCAGAGCCCTCTGGAAATCATCTGGATCCATTAGCCTCTGGGGGCGGACCATCTTAATATGTCCCCCACCCTTGCAGAGGGGAAAAGCGGCTGTAAGTCTAAACCTCAGCAAGCAGTGATCTGACCATGACAAAGGGACTGATGTAAAGTCCTTTACTTTCAGATCACCATCTCCATGTCCAGTTGCGAAAACCAGATCTAGAGTATGCCCTGCTACATGCGTTGGGCCAATGGCATGTTGGGACAGTCCCATGGTTGTCATGGAGACCATGAAATCTTGAGCTGCCCTGGATAAGGTGCCCTCAGCGTGAATGTTGACATCCCCCAGAACCAACAGTCTGGGGGATCTCTGCAGTACACCTGAGACCACCTCCATCAGCTCACCTAGGGAGTCCATTGAGCAGCAGGGTGGGCGGTACACCAAGAGAATCCCTAATCTGTCCCGCTGACCCAACATGAGGTGCAAACACTCCAGACCAGTAGTCACATGGACAGGGAGCCTGCAGAGGGAGATGGAGTTCCTGTAGACCACAGCAACCCCCCCTCCCCGGCCCTCAGGTCTACCCTGATGCTGAGCCAAGTATCCTGGTGGGCATAACTGGGAGAGGCTAACTCCTCCCTGCTCACCCACCCAGTACAGATTCCTGATCTGAAAAAGTTCTGGGGGAACAAATTACCTTGGGCTTTAATTGAATTGTGGGAAGCTGGGAGGCTGCAGGCTGATGGAGAGGTGATTGTACGATGAAAAACTGGACACACACATACACCTCAGCAAAAGGTCATCCTGAATCCCACCCATGAGAATTTCTTTGAAAATTTCTTCTCCTTTGAACATTTTCCCCACCCCCAAACCAATTTGTTCACTATTAAATTGAATAAACATGGTTGGAAAAAAACATAGGAGAAATTTTCAGCACAGCACAAGTTCAACCCGTATTTTTAAACTGTGATTTTATAGCTACTGTAAACCATGATTGATTGCTAGTTGGTTTATGAATTCTTTGAATGTTTTGTACATCATGTTGGGTGCTTGTTGAAGGGGCAATTGATGGATTTTAAAAGGAGGTAATGCCATTTTTCTCTTTCATCAGTTGCATGGGGTAAAATTATATTATATTGAATTTTAATTATTGTGGCTTTCAGTACAGTTCTATGCATACTTACTTGGAAATAAACTCTGATGAAATCAGTGAGACTTGTATCTGAGTCAACATGCAGAGACTTGTTTATCATTTTATATGTCTAATTGTGTATTTGAAAAAGTTTAAATAATAGAACTATGCAATTGTGAGCAGCACATTTTCACCTACAATGTTAATAATTCTGCATTCTGGTCACTTTGTATTTTTGCTTTTCACTTGAATATTTTATTTTTGTTTCTTTTATAGGTAAGTACTATTACGAACCATACATTTGGGGGTAAATGTTTTGAAATGAACAGATCTTCGTGCTGGGCAACAATTTCGTCTGTCTTGACATTACAAGGGTAAGGATGATCAAAAGTGGCTCTTGAACATGAACAGTTCAAGAGCAGACCTTTGTGAGTTTAACCAAGTGAATGTGTATCGATGTAGCTTGCATTGCATTTTATGGCTGCAATATAGCACAATACTTTTCATTTTGAGGCAGACTTCTGTCTTGCAGGAGGTTGGATGGTAAAGCTTTTCTTGGTGCTTTTATGTGCTGTTACTGAAAGAGCTTGAAACCTCTTTGTGTAATCAGGATTATTTTTTTTACAACCATCTGTGTGATTGCTATTTATCTGGATGATGCCACATTATGCTGTGTGAATAGCCTGAGATCAAAAAGGATTGGAATTTGCAGTACTGGATGAGCTGATCTCTAATTATATGTATCTGATTAAGCTATAGTTAGTAACTTCATTCTCTTTGAAGAACCCATCCTTTTAATATTCACAGATCCTCTTGTCAGTCTCACTCCTCACGGTGAAAGCGATAATCTTTGAAGATGGACAGACCCTATGCTGTCTTGATAGACATTCAAACTTTTGCTGGTTTTTAATGGGCATTTAGGTGCCCTCGTCTGCTGATCCAACTTGTTTAACTCTTGATGGAGACTGCCTAACCTGCATGTGGCATTCTTTTTCAAATACTGGCTTGGTTAAAATCACCTAGGAAAGTCCCTTCTAAACAAAAAAACTGGTTCCTATGTGATTAGTAGTCTTGGTGTCAATCACTCCCATCAAACAGTATAAAGATATAGTCACGGTGTTGCTCTTTAAAAGAGCTTTATGACCAAGTGTCATTGGGCAAGTAAACCGAAAAGGAAACCCTGAAGAGAACTGAGTTATCCTAGGGTGACCATATGGAAAGGAGGACAGAGCTCCTGTATCTTTAACAGTTGAATAGAAAAGGAATTTCAGCAGGTGTCATTTGTATGCAAGCAGTATCTGGTGAAATTCCCTCTTCATCACAACAGTTAAAGCTGCAGGAGCTATACTAGAGTGACCAGACACAAAAGAAGGCAGGTACTGCATGCATACAAATGACACCTGCTGAAATTCTCTTTTCTATGCAACTGTTAAAGATACAACAGCCCTGTCCTCCTTTTCATATGATCACCCTATAAGTTATTCAGAGGTTTTAAGTCCATCCCAATCAGTAGTTATCTCCCAGCTTTCTGTACTTCCCAGAATTACATGTGTGCATGTCTGCATCTCTTTGTTTAAAGACTTTGTAGTACCAAGTCCCTTTTAACCATTTTCAGAGGGTAGCTGTGTTAGTCTGGCGCAGCAAACACAACAAAATGTCTTCTTTCACCTTAAGGACTAACACATTTATTCTGGCATAAGCTTTCGTGGTCTATATAGCCAAAGGTTGAACATTTCATAAAAGTAAGTTCAACAAAATCTCCACAAACTAGAGAGAAAGGGCTGTGTGGTCCTATCCTAAAACCACCCATGCTCCTAGCACCAAGGTTGTACCTGGAAAGACATGGGGGTGAGCTTCAGGTTCAATCAATCAATCAAATATTTATTACAGTCATAAGACCAGCATACAAGCAACCATCCCTTTTTCCACAGTTAATAGATAATGTCAATGAGACCTATTTGCATAGGCATTCCAGCCTGCTCAGTTCACATTCTTACTTAGTGGGGTAGAGTGCACAAGCTTTGGCCCACATCCCATTGGGTATAACTTACACAACGGGGCTCCGAATTGAAGTCTGTGGGGCAGCTAAATAATTTTCAACTCTGGGCTTAATGTTCATATGGAGTCAATGTGTATTATAAATGTCATATGTATGTGGCAATGGGTATTCTAGAGACGTTAGAGAAATCCACAACAGAATCAAATGAGTGCTATAAATCCGACCTCCGGATTCTGCAACAGACCTGCTTTTCCCAAATCACACGGGATGCTACAGACTTGCAGACAAGTTTCCGGAATTCCACAGACTTGCAGATCCACTTTCTGGAATTCATTCGTAGAAAAATATGTAAAATAAAAAAGCACTGGCTGAAAATGCGCATTTCCCCAGTAGGCTGAAGCATGAAAATGTGCATTGGGGGGGTGGGAGGATTTGTGCATTTTGAGGTGGATTTACACATTTTTGCAAGTGAGAATGTACACAAATGCAAATTTGCGCAAATTCAGGAATGGGGGGGGGAATTAGACTCTGTCAATGAGAGGATTATAGAATGAAAGGCACCTGACAATCCATGAAATGCAAATGGAATTGACTGTACAAAGTCAGTAGACCCCTAATTACTTCAGTTACTTCAAAGTAAGCCCTGCTGTATTTGGGGGCCCTCCAGCTTCTGCCCCAACATCCTGACCTTATGGCACCATTGATTACAGTGCTCAAATAGCTGGGCAGTGCAGGGTGGGGGGTTGTCTCAAAGATACAGAGAAGATAGTTTATTGGACAAACACATTTCATGTCTTTTAGCTCTTCTTTGGGGGCAACTGATTTAGCTCTTTCCAAAAGAAATAATCAAATAATCCTCCATGGTGTCTCAAGGAAGTTTCTTTTTGTCGCTGAGGAGGAGTCAACAGGCTTGAAATGCATTTGACTAGTCTGCCCTAATGTGTCGCCTTCTGTCATGTTTTGGATCACAACTCTCATCAGCCCCAGCCATGTAGCCAATGGTCAGGGAGATGGGAAGTGAAGTCTAAAACAACAGGAGGGCATCATATTGCCGCAGACTCCATTAGATCAAAATACCATCCACAATGGATCTTTAAGGTCTCCAGTCCATATTCTTGCATTTGGTGCCTTCCCATCTTGCCTTCTTTGACTTACAGGAGAAGCAGACAGGAACAGTTGCCTTATTTTTTGTGACTGTCATCTAGCTGTTCTAGAAAGTTATGGAGGCACGATTTTGTTTTTTTTGTTTTTTAAATATCTTACTGGTTTTAATTTTTTAAAATGTTTTTCATTTTATTGTAGGTTTAATTCAACTTTAACTTTTGTAAGCTTATATTTGTATGTTTTAGTTGTACATGTTTTAATACTGTAAACCGCCTTGAGTCCCAGCCCTGGGAAAAAGGCGGGATATAAATAAATATAATAACAACAACAACAATAATAATAAATAACAACAACAACAACAACAACAACAATTGGAGTGGGGAGTCAAGGGGTGGGCCTCGTGGATTTTATTAAGGCTTTCCCTTTCTTCTCATAATTTGAGCACTGAAGGGGAAGTGTACGAAGCAGCCCGATTAAGGCTTCCAGAAATACATTGCTGTGATTTCCTTTCTGATCACTAGATGTCATCTTTTTTCTCCACAATACAACACAGGTAGTGCATGATGAGGCACCAACTGTGGCTGACCCTGCTGCTATAGAAATTGGTCCACAGGCAGGAAGATGCCATTGCATACTTCCAAAGAAATTACGTTAGGGACTGATAACAAACTTTACATGTTTCTGCCTCATCAGCATCTTGGGATGCACATGCATTTGATTGCCATCCCACACAATAAGTGTAATTTGAATTAGTCTCTATGTAGTTTTTCCTCCATCCCGGCAAAGGTTTGTGACTGCCAGGGTGAACGTTTGCTTTCTTAGCTCAAGGGAATAAACAAAGCAGTTTCTTCCAGAACATAGGAGCCAAGGAAAAGAAAGTGGGGCAAAGCCAAGAACAGGACATGGGGACTGAGGTTGGCATGTACCCCTTGCCCACTCAGCTGTAGCCTGTCTGTTTGGCCATGTTTCCACAAACATCCCCCCCTCCATTTGACACACCCCTCACGAGGTAAGAACCTTTACTGGCATCAGGGGTTGGCATCATTGGGCTTTTGCTGAGGTCCATTCCTGGAGCCCTGCTTCTCCTCCTCTCCAATTATTCTTCCTGTTTACCTGCTGCTCACTCTAAGCAAATGAGCTGTGAGACAAACAACGTGAAAGAGCAGTAACTTCCACACACATTGTTCTCTCGCTCTCTGTAGACCGTGGTGCCAATTGGACATAGAGGGAGAGGCAAATGAATGGCAACGGTGGCAAGGGAGAGGAGGTGGGCCCATTTAAGGCAGAGTGCCCTGATGGCCTACTTTACAGTCCTCTATTTGAAGGACTGACACAGGTCAGTCTTCTGTTTGAAGCTGTCTTCTTTTTGAAGGGCTATCCAGTCCAAGTCTCATTTAAATTTAAAGATAAAGAACCATAAGAAAGGAGAGCAGGGCTCTGAATTTGCCCATCCACAGTTAGCATCTAGACAGCATCTGGACAGGTGCGTAGGTCACCTGGTCACAGCCTTGCCCACTATAGTAAGATGTGTTATGTTTCTATTTAATTTACAGTCATTATTTCTAAATGTACATCTATGCATATAACTTAGTATATTCGAACTTGATATGAATCTGTGTCCTCTTTTTTGCTAATGCGTGTCGCCCTAATTTATGGAGAGGGCCTGCTCAGAGCATCCTCCGAAACCTGGAAACAACACTACTTACCTGTTTTCAATGTATTGTTCATTTTGGGTGTGATCCTATGCACGTTTAGATAGATAAAAATCCTATAACTCCTAGCATTCCCCAGCCGCCCATGCTGACTGAGGACGTTGTAGGACGTGTTTCTGTTGAAATATGCATGGGGTTATGCCCTTAGGCATTTTAGTTTAGGTGCGAGAAGATAAGCCTGGAAATGAAAAACAAACACCAAAACACCAATGACACCAGTCTGAATTTGTGAAATTCAGCATCCTGCTTAATTCAGTTTACATAAATAATTGTTTCCTTTCAGCATCAGTGTGACAAATTAGCACCTAATTATGCTTCTTTCAGAAGAATCTAAGGATTAAGAAGTGAATATATCTTACTTCTGTGTGGTCATTGTCTTTCTCTTTTTTCGACACTGTTGCTGTTGCTGCCATGGCCCCAAAAAAGGGTGAAAGAAAATCAAAGGGTATTAAAAGCTCTCTTATATTATGTGCAAAAAGAGAGCTTAATCAAAGATGAATATTTATAGCCAATGCTGAGGTTTTCCAGGGAACTTCACTGTATTCCTATGTAATACTAGCCTGCTTTAGTGAAATGTTAAGAGTGATGGCCCTCCAGTCTACTAAAGAAATTAAGACTACAATGCTGTACATTCCCGGAAAGCAGAGAACAGCCCAAGATATTTCATATTCTTTGGCAGAACATCTAAATGGAACCTTTCATGGCGGAAAGCATGGTGTAATGGAGCCAGGGTCCTCAGGGACAAAGTGCTGGCACTTTTAATTAGGAGGAATATGACATCATAACCCCCCCCTCTTCCCCACAATTCCCAGTTTCCTCTGAAATTCCATGCAATCTTCACAGTAGCTGGGCATAGTGATTGGGCCCAGCATCTATAGAAGCACCCCACCAGAAGATGTGGGAGCTGATTTGGAACCAGAGTGGGAGGAGACCGGAGTGTTTGCTGAAGCATCAACATTGCAGGAAACTGACAATTCCAGAGTGGAAGTTGATGAGGTGCAAATTAATCAGTTGGAACGTAGCTAGCCAGAACCCTCTTCACCCATGAGAATGCCAGAGTTGGAGGAGGAGCTAGAAATATGAGATCCCAGGATAGGACGGTGGTCTTGGCAAGAGGAACAAAGTCAAATGATGAGGTGTTCCCTAAAGGCTGGCCATGCAAATAAGGTCCCTTTGGAAAGATCCACCCTAAGGGAGAGGCTTAATCAGCCACTCAATTTGTCAAAGAGATGGCTGGTGCCAGTTTTTGTTGCAACTGTCTAATATAGTGCATTAACCAAAGAAAATTTGCTTGTAGCCTAAGTTGTCCTGTATTGCGCAAAACTGCCTAGAGACTTAGTATTTCAGTGCTGTTTGTTGATTCTAATTGTAACCTGAGGCACTGCTGATCTGACTGTATTTTGCATAATAAAAGCAATTATTTCGCACTTCAATTTTATGATAGATCATAAAAGAGATCTGAGACTGGGAGGGAAACACATTTTCCCTGCAACAATATATTGTCCTTTGTAGTAATGTAAAGTATTTTACTTTATCCCTCCCAATTACATTAACATTGTGGAAGATGGATTCTTAGCAAAGGACAGTTCAGTAACTGTATTGGTTTATGGATTATAGTTTACTTTGGGTTGGATCTATGTTTAGTCATACTTAGAGTAGACCCACTGAAATCAATGGGAGTTCAGTTAGTCATGCTTACAGTTAGTCCCACCGTAGAAGTAATGATAGTTTATTATCAACGGTGTACCAAGCACATACATACAAAATAAAAGAATATACAAATTTAAAACACATCAAAAGATATAGTACGTACAAATTAAGGATCATGAAACCGTCATAGAGGGTTTGATATATAGATTACACTTGAGCATTCTCAAGCATTAGAGAATGCTCAAGTAAAACAATAACTAGGGACTCCAAGGATTTGTTTCGCGCCTTTACCTTTGCATCAGTGGGGACTTTAAGGCCACCATTGGCACGGGGGGATGTGTAGTTTACAGAGGTTCCCTAAAATGCACACTTCCCCCCCCCCCCATTGCTAGGCTGACCAGGTAAAATCCAGGTCAGGGCTCATGTAACTTTAACAGTTGTAGAGAAAAGGGAATTTCAGCCAGTGTCATTTGTATGCAATTAGTTCCTGGTGATATTCCCTCTTCTTCACAACAGTTAAAGGAGCATGCAGTATACTAGACTGACCATATACAAAAGAAGGCAGGGCCCCTGCAACTTTAACAGTTGTGATGAAGAGGAAATTTCACCAGGAACTAATTGCATACAAATGACACTGGCTGAAATTCCCTTTTCTCTACAACTGTTAAAGTTACATGAGCCCTGACCTGGATTTTATCTGGTCAGCCTACCCATTGCATCAGTGGCAACCACCATTGATGCAGGAAGTGCATGATTTTGATGCATGGGCAGGCTGCTGCTGAGCTCTCGCTGGCCAAGCTAAGCTCAGAAGAGGCTTGTGTGGTTCGGCAAGCAGGAGTACTTGGCAGCAGCAATAGGGTGAGCATCCCCCGAGCCTGACGTGGGTGAATTCACCCACCCGAAGAAGAAGACATGCAGAACAAACTCCACCTCCAAATTGTTGTAGGGGCAACATCTGTTATTAAATGGAGTTTATTATGTCTATCTTCTAAAACATTAGAGGGTAAAATGAGCTAGAAAAAAGCCCTCTTATATTTTGGGATAAGCCTCATTGATTTCCATGGGTCTGCTCTAAGTATGACTAAATCTGGATCCAACCCTTTATACATAATATAATATTTATAATAACTTACTAAGATAAACTAAAAAACACACACACAGTTTTCATAACTTTTTTCACTCTGATTTGCAGAGAAGAACCTTAGGTAGCCTTTTGCTCTACCTTAATGGTATATTATTTCCCACTTGTATTCAATTTCTTATCCTGAAGCTGTTACAATTCCAGCTAAGCAGCACAAAGGTTCAAAAGAACAGGAAGGAGAGCCATAAATATTTAAAACATTGACTTGCAAGCAGGAAAAGGCTGCCCTTTTGTATTTTTTAAGCAGATGTGAAGCTCTCCTCGAGACCCAGAATTGTACTGTGTTGGATCTTTGTTTGACATTTTTAGGTTTATATAACATGTGGCTTTAGAGGCTGCATCTCTGGAATCAATTTGAAACTTAGCACTGCGGGATGTCAGTATGCTTTTGGTTGGGGAGGGGAGAGGAAGTAGTGAGTGCTTAATTGCTGAACTGTCTACCCACGTCTGTAAAGTGCTCTGGAAGGACATAACGAAGAGCTTTCTCCAGCATTTTTTTTTTTTTCAAAAGAAGGAAATGCATCACTTAGAATTCATCCAAGTTGAGATGAGGTGGCAGTGCACCTAGCAGAAAAGATGAAAAAGAGCCCAACTTGGCAGTAGCGTTGTCAAGAGGACCTGGGAATTTCAGCAGAAAACAAAGTGAGCAAAAGTTGATCGATGCAAAGCCATGCTGTTTGAGGCTAAAAGAAAAGATTAGAGGACTTTTTTTTTTTTTAGTATCCAAGACATATGAAGTAATGGTACTCCAGTGGCTCCATTCGTAAGATATCATGTGGCCTATTGTTTCTGACTGTCTGTTGTTTTTGTTGTTGATTAGAATTTGTACCCTGCCTTTCTCTTCCAAAGGAGATTGCAGGGCCGGCCCCATCATTGGTTAGAATGAGGCAGTGATTTGAGGTGTTGTGAAAGGGAAAATTGTTAGCTATTTCATTTGTTTTTAATTGTATTTTTACTCCCAGGGAGAAGTGTTTGTGGGATTTTCTACCTCAGGTGCTTATATAACCTGACCAGTCTTGGGTATTATGTACTTTGACTTGGGGTAGGGTAGGAACCATTTGCCGTTCTACCTTTAGCAGCAAACTGTCTCTAGGTCAGGATCTCTCCTAAACATAATGTTGCGATAATACTCTTGTTCTGTATGAGATGGACTGCAGGTTCAGACATTTGGTCTATGTGCTTGGCTGAGTTGCCAGTGGAGTGAAGCTACCATGTGTGGGATCTTGGTTGAATGCCTCTAAGGCTAGAGGTTTACAGTGTTATTGAAGGGCACTGATTACTGTTGGAGCACAATGCACATTCCATATACCACTTTCATAGTGTTATTTCCTGCTTTTTATTCCACATTCCTAATGATTTTAAACATGGTATTGATCTGATCTAAGTCAGAATTCCCCAAAATATAGCAAACTGACTTGAGCCAGCCCTAATCAAAAGTGACTAATGGTACTATTAACAAGCACTGTGAATATCACAATATCAAAATAACATGAAATATTATTTACAATGATACAATAAGCAAATAGCAGATCTGCTGACATATAAAGGCAGCATTAACAGTAATAAAACAAGCAGCTCATACAATACAAATATAACTGGGTACCTATTCAATATCAGGCCAGGTTTAAGGTTTTAGTGTACAAAACCCCAAACAACTTGGGACCAGGATATCCGAGAGAGTACCTTCTCCCTTATCAACCTGCCTGGTCACAGGTCATCAGAAGACATGCTCCTGGTGGTTTCACATGGACTTATAGCCCGATTGGAGTCCACCAGGAGAAGAACCTTCAGCGTGGTGGCCCCCTTTGTTTGGAACTCCCTGTCCCTAGAGGTCAGGCAGCCTTTCTTGCACCTCCTGAAAACAGCTCTATTCCAGGAAGTATCCCCTAACTGAAAGCCATGGTTTTTATTGGCATACTGTTTTGCTTTGTTTTAAGTATAATTTCAATGGTGTTTTAATCTTTGTATCTTTTACTGTTTTACTTCTTATGTTCACCACTCTGGAATTTGTTTCAAATATTAAGCAGTATACAAATTTTGTAAATAAATAAATAAATAATAAATAAATAAATAGCTGGGTGGTTGCAAACTATAGACAGCAGACAAACAGATAATATCTCATTTGCCTGGAAGGTAAAAAAAAATTGTACATAATGCTACGCAAATCCAAGTAAATACTCTCTCTCTCTCTCACACACACACACACTTAATAAAGTGCTAGCTCAAGGTTTTGGAGGGCCCTTGGGCAAGACACCCTCAATGGTCCCACTCCCTCAGTGAGCCTATCTTCTCACTGCCATTATCACCAGCTGCTATTGCTCCTCATTCTCTTTCTCATCATTGCTACCACTTGACAGGCAGAGAGCCAATGTGAGCAAGTAGGCCGTGGCATCTACTGCTCTTCTTATTCACCACCACTGTTGTCTGGGCCAGAGTGAGTGGCAGGTGGACAAGAAGATTGCAGTGGTGGAGGGGCAACTCCAAGGGGCTCTTATCAGTAGGCCCCTACTGGGCTGTGGTGCCCTCAGCAGATGCCCAGCTATGCCTTCTCCTGACACTGGCCCTGCCAAAATATATACTTCCTCCAGGCCAAGCCCCTACCTTCTCTCTGTGGATCTCCCTGGCTTAGGGAGATAAGTTGTGAAGAAGAAAAAAGAAGTGCCCCTTCACCTTGATTATCCTCCTCTAATAACCCGGAATCATAAGTCCTAATATCCCAGAGTCATACAGCATAAGGCTTTAGTCTATTATCTAAATGGGTAGATAGACTAAAATAGAGCTGGCCCTTATTCACATAGGAAGCGGCCTTATACTAGTTCAGGCCATGGGTCCATCTAGCCCAGTATTGCTGACACTGACTGGCAGTGGCTCTCCAGGGTTTCAGACAGGACTCTTTCCTACCCTACCTGGAGATTCCAGGGACCTTCTGAGTACAAAGCAGGGACTCTTCCTACGGCTGTACGGATTATGTAAAATCTGTTCCGTCTGCATTTCACGGGTTACTGGGTGCCTTTCATTCCGTCATTTGTTCGTTGAAGGAATTGGATTCCCCCCCCCAATTGCCTGAATTTGTGCAAATCACCCCAAATGCATAAATCCCCCCTGCCAAATTGCATGTTCATTTTTAGCATATTTTCAACCTGTGTTTTTTATTTTATATTATATTTTTCTATGGCTAAATTTGCATAACATTCTGTAAAGTTAAAAAAATAAAGCGTGGAATCTGCGTGACTCCGGAAAAGGCAGTTGGATCAGAGTCATAGAATCCAAACTTCTTTGATTCTGTTGTGAATTCCTCCAACATCCCAATCTGCCACTGAGCCACAGCCTTCTTCCTGGATTGGTGAGCAAAAGGGACAACTCCCCTTTGATGTTGTTCCCTTTGGAGGCACCTTGCTAGTGGTGAGCTGCAGGGGAGACCCCCCTCCCCAGCCTGGTATTTACATGTGAATTTCAACGTCCATAAGTGTTTCTTTTGGGAATGGCTAGTGTGCATACATCATCATGTGTTATAGCCACTCCTTCCGCAACCCAGTTGCTGAAGCCCAGCATTTCCTGGCTTGACTCTGCCATTGCCACTCCAGCCATACCCCAGTTCACACAATTCACTTAAGTCAGATTTAAGTCACTTTCAGGAATGCAGAACCTCTGTTCTGTGAGTCTAAGCAGTCCCATGGAGGTTACTCATCCGGCCTGCAGCACCTGTATAACCTATTTCGTTCCACTGACTTAATAAGATTATGGCAGGATCTACACTAGTGCACTGACAACTTTTGGGGCCCACGAAACATTCCATATACCGTTTTCAAACCACCTTCATAGTGTTACATCCTGCCTGGTGTAGAATGGCTTGAGTTGGCTTTCCCTGTTTATTTATTTTTAATCCTGGAGCATAACTGGTTGCAGTGGGGAGGACTGAGAAACCAATATTTGGAAAACAGAGCAGCTAGTTTTAAATTCTGCAGAGTAGATGTTCAGGCAGAAACTTTCCCGAGAAGTCATTTAATCAATATCAACATGACATGGAATCTGGCACCACCATGAGTTCAGAAAGCAAAAGACAGATTGGGAATGTTATAACTGAAACTCTATTTCATTGTAATCATTGTGTCTATTTTGCAATAATGTTATATAATCTTTTTTAAATACACACACTCATATTTGTGATTCACTCAGCAATCAAGCTGCAGATTTGTCATTTGAAAGGTTAATGATCTACTAACAAGCATCTAATGGTTATGAGCTCTGTAACCTTGAGATGATTTTCTTCGCCAAAGATTTTTTATTCATCTTGGGTATTTCTGTGTGCAAATCAACAATCAATAAGCACAATAGGAAGCTGCAGAGTGTGTGCTGTGAGTTAGAATATCAAATTCCAGTGGCCTAATTAACTAACAGATTCAACTAAAGTTTTATGAAATCACCATAAACATCCTGATGCTTCTCTATTGCTTTAATTATGTTTGGTGCTTGATGTAATCTTTGCATCCACATCAATCCATTTTTGTAGTAATCCTGTTGTACGTTAGGACTATAAAGGCTGAGATTGTTTTGGAAGGAGGGTTATATGTACAGATGTCTCTATTGAGAAAATATAGAGCCATTATTTATCGATCTATCATCTATCAGGTATTTGATAATTTGTGTATAGGTGTGTAAGACAGGGGTGGAGAATCTCAGTCCTAGAGGCCAAATCCAGCCCTCTAGAGCTCCCAATCCAACCCACTGGAATTGCCCACCCCCTTCCCTTGGCCACATCTCCTTTTCCCCAACTGTCATAAATTACTGGAGTTAAACTCGATAAGCAGGAGGGAAACATCAATAAACAGTCTGTGGTCAAAAGCTAAAGTATCTGTCAGAAGCAGGGTCAAACAATATTGGGTTCAGGAAAGCATCAAAGAGTAGTCAGGGTCTAGTACATGGTCAAAATATATCCAGGCAAGTGACAAAGACAAAACACAAAGAACAATAGTTGCTTCCAGCATCGCTTCTGAGTTCTGGCATGCCTTTTATGGGGATGGTGGTGATGGAGAATTGTTGTCAGCTGCATTGGCCTTCAGCTAGCTTCTGTCTGTTCCCATGAAGGGCCACTCCCCAAACACTCCCAGGCTCAGCTGTTCCTCCTTTCTGTTTAATCCCACAAACTGAAGCACAACACCAACCACCTATCAACCATGGCTTTTGTGCAGTTTTTTTTTCTGGGGGTGGGCTTTGCCTCAGTCCCAAATCCCACATCCAAGTTGAAGCAGGCTGATTCGGTCCACCTCTGCCCGAATCTGGTTCAGGACTCAAAAACACTCTAACATGCCCTCAAAGTATTAGCCTGGTGGAATAGTACTGTTTTACTAAACTTTCGTGGCAAGCACTGGCAGCTGCACAAAACCTGGCCACTTTATTTGTAATCTGAGAATCCTGATCAGAAAGAAGAACAGAAAGATAACATTCATTTGATCTGTCTGGCATTTTTTTTTTTGCCAAGTAGGTGTAATAAAAGCACAGGGAAATTTCTCGATAAAAAGAGCAATATAATAAATCATGCCCAACAGTTTCCAGTTCCCCTCCATGACAGGCACCTTCAGGTTCATGATATGAGACCTTTTGATTTCGTCCCTCTAAAAGCATAGCTGTTAAAACATTAAATCAAGCTAATGTGAAGGCTTTTTTAATTTGGAGATTGTTAAATTGGTCATGTAGTTCGCAGGCGCAAGTACCTTACTCCCCGAGAAGTGATATTTTGTGACAGAACTTAAATGGCTCTGTAGTTCTTGTTTGAGGGTTAGAATATCCAAGGGCTATTAAACTGCCAGTTGTAAACTCATAAGTCCATTCTAAAAGGTTGAACTGCCTCTCCTAAGGTTTAGTTACTGACAGCAAGAGCATTGACCTAATATATGTTGGTACATTGGCCTTGCCCCTTTTTGCCTTTGGACACACCAAATATTGGAATGTAGTCCCTAAGAGCTTTTCCAAAATTGGATTCAATCTTTGGGCTGAAAGAGGTCCTTCCCCCCTGCTGGAATAGGATGTAAGGGGGGGGGGTCCAACTAATTTACTATTGGCAGGGGAAATGTTTCCTTATGCATGTGTATGTTACATGTTGTTGAGTCTTGCTAATTGACTGTAAACATGACAGACTGATGCTGACCTGGTACAGCAAGGTTTTGCCTCTTTGTGATGTTTATGATCACAATCATGAAAGATTTTGGGTTGCATCCAATTCTGACTGTCCACCAATGGCATGGAAACCACTGGTGGGAAAGTTCTCCCATCTCTTGACAGCCCCTGTGACGTTGCACATTTGTCCAGTTTATGTTTATTGCACAGTTTATGTTTATTACTGTGTATTCTTGTTACAGATCTATGCTTTGGTAAGAGAGAATGGTGGATTTGCATTTGTGAGCTGATTGTCTGAGAGACTGAGAAGGAGGGTGCATGTGCTATATAAACTGGATGTTGTGCTTGTGTGAGGCAGACAGGGATATGATGTGAGATGGTTTAGAATAGAGGGAGAATCAGAGACAGGGAATTAATGTACAAGGGTTTAGATCAGAGTTTGGATTTTAAGAAGGAGAGAAAAAGAGTGAGTTATGGCGTCAGTGAAGGTCTGTGCTGATTGTGCAAGGATTGTTTGAGAGAGTGATTTTGGAGTATTATGTATAAGAAAACCTATATTGATAAAGCCATTTAACAGACACTTTCTTATTATTCAACAACATATTATTGTAATAAAGCTTTCTTTGTTTATAAAATCCTATGCCACCTGCTCTTGACTATGTAAGAGGGAGCTAATAAAAGGAACAGAACAAGTTAATAAAGTAAAGTCTGTATATCCTTGCAGCTAGAGTAAAGTGTTGGACCTAAGCCTTAAAGATCCTGGTGGCAGCGTGTGTGAGAAAAGAGGTCTCCTTCTTTGGGGTGAGAAAGGCTTTAGAGACGGCATATGCCCACTGGGAAAGGCAGGAATGCCACAGCGCCCCTCGCTCCTCCAAACCTGATCCAGAAGGTTAGGGGGGCTGCAGGAGGAAAGAGAGCATGTGGAAGTCCCATAGCACAAGCCAGTTAAGATCAGCCGTAGAAGATCTATTGAGAGTTTCGTCCTCACACCTTTTTCAAAAATGTTAAAGCTTGAGAAGGGGCTTCTTGGCAATGAGCTCTCCCCAGAGAAGTCCATCAGTGCAAGCCCTGGAGGCCTTTCAAGGGCAAATGTGGATGTCTTTTTCAGCTAGGTTTTTGTGATGCTGTTTTAGTGTGTTTACTTTATTACACTACGTTGAGGGAAGGTTCTTGCTTTTTTTTACAGGCTGCATTGTGTTTTTTAACTGTTGGATTTTAATGAAGGAAAGGTGGGGCAAACCATATATATATATATATATATATATATATATATAAAACTAAATCTGACTCAAATCAAATCAGAGAGATGATTAAAGCCTTCCTAGCTCTATGAGGCAGCCTAAGGTAGGAGTTGTCAGAACAGTTCAGCCACTGGAAGCATCACACTCTGATGCTTGAGTGCGCTTGAACTCACACCAGCTCTTACTGTAGATGGAACCTGTTATCTATTAATAAATTAATGTGGAAGTTTTGCTTTGCACCAAGGTGAAGTGCCTCAGTAGCTGTGAATTAACATTTTAAACACAATGAATCAATTGAGGCTGTCTGTGCGTCATCTCTTTCTGATTTGAAATTCAAGGTCTGTGACTCTGGGGTTTGTTATTATTTTCGCTTCTACTTCTGCTTCATTTGCATTATAATTTATCGCCTTTAGGTTTAGGTAACTTCCTTCATCCCGGAGGACCAATCCTGCCTTGTCCAATGCTGGGCGCTAGGCCAAAGTACATCACTTGGAGGATGCCTGCTCCTCCCTTTGGGAAATGGAGATATGGAGAGTCCCAAGCCCTGAGTACATCGACTACGCTACCAGAAAAACCCTTCTCTGCCTGTGTGTGCTTTCTCTGCCTTTCATTGGATTCTGCTCAGGATCCTCCAAGCTTTTATGCAAATTCATGGACGCTTGAAACAATCTTCTTCTTCTTCTTCTTCTTCTTCTTCTTCTTCTTCTTCTTCTTCTTCTTCTTCTCCTTCTCAATGAAAGGTGAGATTCACAGAATGCCTAGGGATGTCAGAGAAATCCACAACAGAACCAAATGAGTTCAGATTTCTATGAATCAGACCTGTGCATTCTGCCTGGGCCAGCTTTTCCCGGAGTCTCATGGGTTCTGCAGACTTGCAGACCAGTTTTTTTTTAAAAAAAAACTTTCCAGAATATTTTACAAATGTGGATGTAGAAAAATATGCAAAATAAAACTACACCGGCGCAAAATGCACATTTCTGCTATAGGCTAAAGCATGAAAACCCAGATTGGGGTTGGGGGTGGGGGTTGGGCATTTTAAGCAGTTTTTTGCAAGTGTGAATTTCCACAAATGTGAATTCATACAAATGTGAATTTGTGCAAATTTGGAATATTGGAATAACCCTGATTCCATCAATGAGTGGATGACAGAATGAAAGGCACCTGACAATCTGTGAAACACAGATGGAACAGATTTTACAGAATCTGTACATCCCTAATTAATGCCCCCTATGTAAGACTTCTGGAATAACTATAGCATGGTGAAATACACTTTGTTCTAAAACCTAAGTGTAAGGTGATGGATGTTGGGGCAAAGAAACTTCTTGTATAACCTGATGGGGTCTGAGCTGGTGGTGACTGAACAAGAAAGAGATCTTGGGGTTGTGGTAGACAGCTCGATAAAAATGTCAACCCAGTGTGCAGCCACTGGAAAGTTGGAAAACTTCATGTTAGGCATTATTAGAAAATGGATTGAGAATAAAACTGCCAGTATCATATTGTCTTTATATAAATCTATGGTGTGACCACAATTAGAATATTGTGTACAGTTCTGGTTACCACACCTAAAAAAAGATACTATAGAGCCGGAAAGAGTGTAGAAAAGGGTAATTAAAATGATCAAGGGGCTGGAGCATCTCCCCTATGAGGGAATGTTATAACAGCTGGAATTGTTTAGCTTAGAAAAAAAAGGAGGCTAAAGGGAGACCTGATAGAGTGTACAAAATTATGCATGGTGTGGAGAATGTGGATAGGGAGACATTTTTCTCCTTCTCCCATGATACTAGAACCCAGGGTCATCCCATGAAGCTGATTGGTGGGAGATTCAGGACAGATAAAAGGAAGGACTTCTTCACACAGCACATAGTTAAACTATGGAATTCACTATCACAAGATGTAGTGATGGCCACTAATTTGGATGATTTGAGAAGGGGGTTGGATAAATTCCTGGAGGATAAGGCTATCCATGGCTACCAGCCCTGATGACTATGTGTTACCTCTAGTATCCGAGGCAGTAAGCCTATATGCACTGGTTGCTGGGGAACATGGGTGGGAGAGTGCTGTTGCACCCATGTCCTGCTTTGTTGGTCCTTGGTCAATAGCTTGTTGGCCAACGTGTGAACAAGGAGCTGGACTAGATGGACCCTCGGTCTGATCCAACATGGCACTTATTATGTTCTTTAAAAAGATCCAATATTCTATCCCATGGTAGCTGTTTCTGCTGGAGGTATTCACTGTCATCAGCTTTTCTTATGCTCCCCAAAATCATGGCTTGCAAATGCCGGTAATTTTCTATACAAGATTTCTCCTCTCTCTCTCTCTCTCTCTCTCTCTCTCTCTCTCTTCCCCTCTCTCTTCCTCTTCCTCTCTCTCCCCCTCCCCCTCCCCCTCCATACACTTATTTAGCCTAATAGACATATATAAGAGTTAGCTTAAACAAAGAAAACCTTCCATTAACTTAAATTACAGTAGCTCCATGAGAAGTTAAATGTAGTGTCTGGGAAGAGATTTGCCGTGTAATAAAGGCAACCGGTTCCTTTCCCAATAAAACCTGGTGATTAACACATCAATTCATTTATTGCTGCAGATTTTCATTGAGTTCTTTTCTACAGTGGAAGAAACATATTGTAGCTGGAGTGCAGACCTTCAATGGTCAGATAGACAGTTAAGGAGCTATACTTAGCCATCTCTAAGAGCATCTATAAATATTCAGTATCTCAGGTGGACTATACCATGTTATTGTCACACAGAGGCTGAAAATAGCACCTGCCACAATCCAGAAACCTTTGTAGGGGACTCCACATGATCCTCTAGGAATGCAAAGGAATATTTCACTTATCCATTCATTATTTGGGCATGCGTGCGAGCGAGCGAGCGAGGGGGAATAAACATTTCTTAGAGCTATATTCTGCTTCGCCTAACAAAGGAGCATATAATTTAATGTCAGCTTGAAATTAAAGTAAACCTGAGATACACATTAAAAGAATAAAACCAACCCATAAGAACAGACCATAAAACCTACATAACTGCAAGGAACAAATCAGTGATTTCCAGGAACAGACCAAATAACTATTCTAGGAAAATGGGAAGCTGCCTTATACCAGGCTAGACTATTTGTCCATCTTTTATTTATTTATTTGTTACATTTCTATCCTGCCCAATAGCCAAAGCACTCTGGGCGGTGCACAAAAATGTAAACCATTAAGTGCAATCCAATATGGCCTACTGTGATTGTCCAGGCTGTCCAGGGTCTCAGACAGAGGTCAGATTGTTATAAACATCCGAATGGGTCCAGTCGGACACCCCCAGCTATGAATGCAGACCACCACTTAGTGCTCATGAGACCTCATCTGCCATTTGCATGAAAGAGGGAAATGCACAATTTCCGGAGTCCTTTTGCATCAATGGTGGCTGCCATTAATGCAGCGATGGGCAATGTGCAATTTCTGGAAGCATTCCCCCACCCATGCCAATGAGGGCCTTGGCTGATGGGCAGTATAAACATGTAATAAATGAATGGATTATACACACACACACACACACACAAGTTAGCATGTGCAATGTTTATACAAATCTGTATCCTCTGTCCTCTTTTCTTTTGGTGACATGTACTTGGCTATCCTGTAGACTGTACAATCATCGATACCACATACATGTCATGCCCAGTGCCCATTCTACCACATACATGTCATGCCCAGTGCCCATTCTACCACATACATGTCATGCCCAGTGCCCTTTCTACCATCCCACCAGCCACAAAGGATGTTCATGTTGATGTGTGTGAGAATGAACCATTGTTTTCTCAAAATTGTGTTTAGAACTGCAGCTTTGAATAAGTAATAAATAAGATTGCATAGCCAGCTCACAGCACAGAACTATTACATGATACTTAAGGATTTTGAACTCTGTTTAACCCCAGTATTATTGCACTATTGACCCAAAGAAATATGCAATCCTTAACATTTTCCCTTCATTTCAGACCTGGCAATGCAAATCTCTGCCTCGGGATTTTCCTGAATTTTTGTAGTATTATTTTTTTTTCCTTCTGATAGTCAATTGATTATGCAATGAATATTATGTTTAAATGCCGTTTTGTGCTTGTCAAATTAAGGATTAGCAGGCACTTGCTTTATTAACTGGCTTCTTATATTATACAGTGAGCCTTTTTTCTTTCTTTTTTTTAAAGAAAATTCTGCAAAGACTATTAAAAGGCAGAAATTGCAGCACATTTCAGTCCTGACCCAGAGATCCTAGCTTGTAGTTATGGGATGCAGGGCTTTTTCTCTCCTCTGCTAGGGATGTCTGTCACCAGGAATCTAACCCTTTTTGGGTATGCTGGAGTTCCATGGCGAGTCTGACTCAGCTTGCATTTGTGAGCTGAGCCTCAGGTTTCCCCCAAACTCCGGGGACTTTTTGCTTATTTTTCCCCTTTCCCCAGTGTGACAGATTTGCACAAATTGTGGCTGAAATTTGTGTAATGTGTGCAAGTTATGCAAACTTGCACAAATTCAGCTATCATTTAGATAGAGTGAAAACGACGAAAAATCTACTAGCAGACCTGACTCTCTGCAGATCAAGTTAGGCTGGCTAATGGTAAATGGCCCAAAGCCAATGGAAGCTTATTGAGTTCCACCCCTCAAAGATATTTCTGCGATATCCCTGTCCCCTGCCTCCTTTTCTTCAACTTATAATCAATCCTGCCACCTCTTGGGTGGATGGGGGTGCCTGGATTGAGTTCTTGCACTGTTTGTTTGGAGTGATATGCTTCCCGTCCCTTCCTCCATGGTATTGTGATCAATTTGTATGAAAATGGCACACCTCTTATATATATCCCCAAGCAAGAAACCAGACAAGTTTCAGAAAGATATGTGGAGGGACTAGGGTTGCAGTGCCTGAAAACCAGTTTAAGGCTTTTTCATTGGTATTGGAGAATGTCCATCCCATCCTTTCCCTCCCTCAAAGCACAGTGATTTGAGTTCTTGGTAAAAGGTGCCCTAGGATTAGACAATGTCAGTCACCCAGCCATACTCCCTACTCCCTACTCCCCTTGCAGCATTTAGAGAATCAAAGCCACATAAGAAACATGCTATGTCGTATTTATTGTGGGAGACAGGAAGCCTGCAGGCTAAATGCATGTATCTGAAACATGAGTCACTGATGAAGCCTTGTTCTGGGTTGGGATTCAATTCTTTTGGCTTCAGTTTGGGACCCAACAGAACTGAATCAAATTTTCTTGCCTCTGCTCATGGCTCATCTGAATCCATTGCAAACCCCTACCTGTTACACTTACAGAATGATGTAGGAGCTTGGAAAGGCATAAACTTTAATTTTTGGAAGCTTTTATCAAATGAAGTTTCAGCAACTGTTTGGGTTTATGGACTACAGTTCATTTTGGGTTGGATCCATATTTGCTCATACTTCGAGTAGACCAATTAAAATCAATAGGATTGTAGTTAGTCATGACTGATTTAAATCTCACTGATTTCAGTGGGTCAACTTTAAGTATTACTAAATTTGGATCCAACCTCTACGGTGCAAATCACCTCTTTTAGCAGGCTCGGGAGCACTCAACCCTATTTGAAATTCCTGGATTGGTACCAAAGTCATAGTTGCCCCCCCTCCTGCTCCCACCCACTTCCTCTTGGTATTAGGAGGCCATTATCTAGAGAGGAGTGTCAATTCCACCCAGAAGCCTGGAAGAACATAGGAAACACCTGCTGGTTCTTCCTTAAGAAATTAATGATGCTATGTCAATCCAGCATAGACTGACCTGACGCATTTCAGAGGATAAACAATCGAAGGTAAAGCCTAGGTCAGCCAGGACAGCTAATCCCTGATTCTGCCAAGCATCAACTCCAGGACATTATCGTGGCCTCAGCACTTGAGCATATTAATGGCCCTGAGCATGGCTTATTATGTTAGAGGTGAACACCAAGCACCATGATTAGCTTTCAAATGCACTCCTGCTTGAACTTTCCAAATGGACATAATCTTGTTTGAGGTTTCTGGATTTCTTTCCTGTCCTGTATTTGTGCATATTGGAACAGGTGAGAAGAAGAAGAATGATCCAGAAGCTGCATTAGATGGAGGTGAACCATTGGTCCATCTAGCTCAGTATTCTGTCTAGAGTTTTGGACAGGGGTGTTTCCAAACCTTCTCTGGGTTCAGAAATGCCAGGAATTGAATGGCATTGGGTTTGGCATGCCAGGGTTCCAATCTGGGATTTGCTGTGTACAAAGCATGTGCTCTGCTACTGAGCTATGCCCCCCGCCCCAGCATGAAAGCACATGTGTTTGATGTAATTGGCTGGAGGATTAGTTCTTGGTGAAATTCCCTCTTCATTACAACAGTTAAAGCTGCAGGGGCCCTGCCTTCTTTTGTATCTGGTCACTCTAGTATAGTGCATGCACCTTTAACTGTTGTGATGAAGAGGGAATTTCACCAGGAACTAATTACATACAAATGACACTGGCTGAAATTCCCTTTTCTCTACGACTGTTAAAGTTACATGAGCCCTGACCTGGATTTTATCTGGTCAGCCTAAAGTGGACTAACTATGATGTGGGGAATGGTAAGTAAACCATGGCATGCCATGCAGTTCTTAGTTGTATATCAGGCGCACATGTCAGGATTTTCTCAACAACCTTCATAGTTCCCCGAAACACCCCCTCCCAGTTTCATTTGGACAGGTCCATTGAGTTCCCAGGTAAATGAGCATGGGATTGCAGCCTTAGGATATTTTCTAATTCTGAAGCACTTTGTTTCACACGGGGAGCCATGCACTGAACCTCAGTCCTCCTGTGCTCTATATTTCTTAGAATATTGTATATCCCTCATGATCCCCCATGATCACAGCAATCAAACCCCTGCAAAATAAATAAATCATAAACTCCATCATAAGACTACAACAATCAGGGAAAACAATAACAAAAATATCAAATCCCAACATTAAAAGAGACAAAAATAAAATAAAACCCTATCACTAAATTAGAAAACAAAGCAGGATTCACTTCCATGACCATCTAAAGTATGTCCTGATGAGTAGGCTTTATATTGCTTCCTAATGGGCAATGTAAAGATGCTGTTGTACAACTGAGTGGCAGGTAGATTCCGAGCATCCAAAAAAAAAAAAAACTTTAGTGCATTCAATTGCATCTCCTTTCATGATGCATATTCCACTGCAATGTAACAAAATGTGGTGGTAAGTCTAAGCATGCAGTCAGACTCTATGGGCTTTTCTACACGACCTATTTATTGTGCGCTCATGATTCCTAAATCACAGTTGTTTATGGGTTCTTTATCATGATCCTCCAGTTTTGCTTCTGTTTTTTTTAAGAGCAGTTTTCTGGGTTTTTTTAGAGTAGGAAAAATTGAATATTATTTCTGAAAATGAAAGAAAAAATATTTTCCTTTTTGTGTAATTGCAGTGTGGCACAGTGCCACCTAGAGATTATGTAGCAGTAAATCAGGAAAGGAAAAGCTCTTTGTATAGTACTTGGATCTCAATTCCGCAATTAAACTGACAGCAGGTACAATGATTAACAGCTTTATTAAGAAAAAACTCTATATCCCTCACACATGAAAACCAAAACAAACAAACAAAGGTGTTAGATAGTGTAAATGATTTACAATATCTACGCCCTTCAGAGTCTAGGACTCTTTCCAAAGGAGATAGAAATACAGACAAAAGAAAGGACAACATAATAAACCTTCAAATCATTACAATAAAATGCAAAATTGGACTGAACACATACAAAACCTTCTCTAGTCCATCAGAAAATCCCCAAGCAACTCTGGAAATTTAGTTATTGTATGGCTTCCAACAGAAAAGCCTTCAAACTCACATTGGAATCATACCATATCTAAATTTGCCAGTGTATATTCCCATAACCTAGGAAAAGGTTTTCTATGCATTAAGTCTAATTTAAGGGTTATTGCATTGTTGTTTTTATTATGTTGCCCTTTGTTTTATTTCTATTCCTAGCTCCTGAGAAAGGAGTCCTAGTGTCTGGAATGTGGTGAACGCTCTTACATCCAGCCTCTAAGTTTGCTCTTTTTTATTTGGTTTCCATTTTTGTGGTGCTGTTTTTTCCTCTCCACTTTATCTCTCACACATGCAATCTCTAACAGCATCATGTCAATTCGAAAGTAAGTTCCATTGAATTCAGTGGGTATAGGACTGCAACATAGATAACCTTAAGAATCCTAAAATTCACAGTTTCCCCCCCCGCCCACTCACCCCCTTTATTTTATTTTTCTATGTATTTTACAGATACATTCCAAGCTGCTTTAAAGAAAGTTTCTACCCTTTATGTTTTCAGAGAAGAGTCTGAAAAACAGTACAAATCAAATTCTTAAAAGATTAGAAATAAGGACTGGGATCCAAAAAGCGATTAAAAGCAGTTCTAAGTGTCCACACTCGCACAGCAGGAGATCTGACCTGAAAAACAACCCACTCCCCTGAAGTATGGCAAACTGTCTGTGAAACTACTCTGTTTCCCATGTGGCATAGGGGGCAGATGCAAAAGTGAAACACAAGTCTGACACCTTCTTGGACAGAGTTATCTGGATCCAGGCCAAGAAGCTAAAAAAATATTTATATTCACATATCAAGATTTTTTGATCTCAATAGGACTATGCTGCTAAGGAGTTGGCGGCTCACGTTGCCGATGTCGTCCACAATTTTATCCACAATTTCCAGTGATACCATTGAGCATGGTATTTTATCTCTGGTCTTTAAAAGTTGCCCTTTAGGGGAGGCCCCCCCCCACATCATGTTAACATGCCCTTTAATTTGAAAACAACAAAGGTTTATGATTTAGATTGTCACATGCTCACTCCTGGTCGGGCTGCTTTAGATTAAAAGGGAAGCAATAAAGGCTTTGTAGGTTGGGAATATTTGACTCACATTCATTTAATAAATCTCATTAAGGATTTAACCATCAACTCATTATTCAGTTGAAGTTGCGAGTGTGTAAAAAGGACATTAGCCAGCTTCTCCACATGACCAGCTGTACTTCTTCCTTCTATTTAAACTTCTGCAGGAATCGAAGTGTTCTTGTCTTTTTTATCATGATCCACACCTACATCTAATTTATTTATTTGATTTGATTTGTACCCCAAAAATGGCAATCAAGGCGACTTACAATTATAAAACTATCACATCTATCTATCTATCACACTTTTAAACTGTACTGAAACCTGTGTATTCTGGGGTGGTGTACAATACATTAAAAATATAAAATTCAAACAATAAAACAATAAGATAATGAATAAAAACTGCACATAATAAATCAAGATAAAACCAGTATCAAGGAGTCAAACCGGCGCAGTGCTTAAAACCAAAATAAAACCAGTAGCAGAATAAAAGTATAATGATCTAAATTAAATGCATTAAACAGCTCTTAAAATGCCTGGGAGAATAGTGAAGTCTTCCCCTGGCACCGTAAAGACCATAATGCAGGCACCAGGCATTTCACAGACAGGGTGACACCAATGAGAAGGCCCTCTTGACTATTGTATATAGCGACAATTTCACAATATTCCCTTGACTATTGCATACATAATATGCACTCAACCATTGCTCTCCCCAAATACCTACCAATTGCTACTGCTAATGTGTGCTACATGGAACCTGGCAAGGACAAGGTCCTAGCCTAGAGGGATTACGTTTTGGGATGGGTGGATGAATCAGCGTCCGATTCGTCAGATGCTCGCCCCTTTGCCACTGCTGTCTGCCCCTGCTCGCAGCACTGTGTGAGCTTCTTTTGGGTTTGCCTACTGTCTGACAACATCGCGAGCCCATCCGCCCTTGTCTGGAGCCTCCATTGTGAGGCTCCAGAAAGTGTGCATTTCCTCTGTTGCGTAAATGGGGCCTTTATGGCTGCCATTTATGCAATGGGGGAAATTCATAATTTCTGGAGCCTCCATTGTTGCTCACAATGGAGGCTTTGGATGAGGACGGACGGCTGCTGGGCATTCGTTGGACTGAACATGTGCTCAAAGCATGGGCCTGCGAACGTGCCACAGGTGCCAGACTGGGTCTGGGGGACAGACACATGGGAGTCCATTGGACTGCCAGACCCAGTTGGATGCTCACGACATCCCTACTTACAATCTGAGGGTAGAATGAGATGTGCATTACCCTTGCCTATGCCTCAGTTTTCTCTATGTTTGTGAGTCAGTATCTACTGGCATGCATGTTTCCACACTACAATATGCACTGTCTAGTATCAATACGCCACCACAAAAACACTGATGAGTCTGATTTCCAGTGGCATTTTGGGTCTTCTCAATTGGAAGGCCCATATCTAGGAAACTAGGTAATAATATCACTTGAGGGAGCAATCCTTTGCCTCTAGACAGTGTCAGAGGGGGACATAGGATTTGTCAGTTTTCTGGCTCTGAGCTCATAGACAGTGCTCCGAGCTTAGAGCCAGGAAACCACCCTCCCTGCCCTCTCCACCTCACAGCCAGCTCAGAGCAAAACACACCAGTTGCCTCTCAGTGTTTCGTAAACCGAGCACAGAGCGGATGAAAAGGGGGCAGTCCTGAGAACGGGGAGGGGAGGAGACAGTGGAAGCTGCTTTAGACGGCTTCCTAAGT
Source organism: Anniella stebbinsi (assembly GCA_029215795.1). NCBI lineage: Eukaryota > Metazoa > Chordata > Lepidosauria > Squamata > Anniellidae > Anniella > Anniella stebbinsi. Next base: position 31,545,331 of record JARDYH010000002.1, on the reverse strand, counting down.
GCTGCGTGATATCCTCCTCCTGATCTGAAGCCCTCAGCTATGCAGCCAAAATCAGCTGTATAGTTGAAAAAGCAGGGTGAATGGAGCATGGAGGAGAGGATCCCCTCTATGCTGCAGCTGCCCTGCACTGGATATCGCAAGTGTCTGTGGTCGAACGTTTACGACTTCCCAATAGGATTGTGCCCTTAATTTCTTAGTGCTTTACCTGTGCTAGCAATCTCACATTTATTTATTTATTTATTTAATTAATTAAAATATTTATATGCTACCTGTCATTACAGAATCACAGGCCAATATACAGATTTCGTGGAAACGACAATTAAAATAAACCCAAGCCACACAAAATATTGAAAACCAGATAAAAATCAAGCCAAGTAAAAACAGATTTCCCCCCCCCCCAGTTTTCAATATTTCTGGTTTTCTATTTTGCTTAAACAGGTAGGTTTCTCAACAGGCACTGGAACACCATCAAGATTGGCACTTGTTGCACTGTAGGAGGACGAGGATTTTCCTCTGGTTGCCATCAAATGCAGCAGTGTAGAGTAAAACTGGAATTCCTGATCTGTAGGTCTCAATGAATGGGCAGGTCGATATACTAATCTCCAAAGGAATGGAAAGAGGCATGGTAGCCTAAGAAAAGAAAAGTTGGAGATGAAAGTTGCCTTTTGGAGGGAGGAGGGTTGCTGGGAGGAATCCTGGGGAAATCACTAGACCAGCTAACAATATTGGTCTTGCGCTGGAGTTGTTTATGCTGGCAGAACATCATTTACGTTAGCAGTTGTACCCTGTTGGCTATTGCCCACTATCTCTGATGTAATGTGGCAGAAGTAGAAGAAGTGATCAGTTAAAGAACGCTGTGATGACAAGAACTAATGGCTATCAATTGGGCCATTACTCCATGTAGATTAGATTATAATGGTGTATCTTCATGGTTGGGGAATGAGTGCTGATAAGTAACTGGTTCTGTCTTGTAGTAGTGTGTTGTAATCTGGGTGATATTTAGCATCTGTTTCAGTCCTAGTAATTACACAATCTATCTATATATTGCTCTCTGCAATGATGTAGCTTAGATAAAGGACAAAGCTGAAAAAGATTGGCTATAAATTGTATGAACAACATTAATGTTTAATCAAACCGGGCTGCCTAACACACCATTTGCACTAACGTCTTAATTATTTATGTAGTAAAACCCACATGAAAGGTATCATCCGCTTCATCACCAGCCTGCAGACTATCCTTCCTTGCTGACTATGAAACAGAAACATTTTCCTTAAGAAAAAAATATCCTTGTAGGCTTGCCAGAGGACAAAAACTGTCAAAAGCAACAACAAACATTTATTTCCTTCCTTCTTTCTTTTATGGGTTTTGCGGTGAAGTTTTAAGTTCTTCTCCTTCACTATAGGCAGAGAGAGCAATGATTAAGCCATTTGTAAATGATATGCCAGCGGAGACTGGTGGTTCCGATGTCACTGGGGGAGTGTATCCACTTCGACTTTCATCAGGCTGCCTCTACAAGAGAGGTTTAATGCTCTTTCAAGGCGCTTTAAAAAATTTACCTCTACAAGAACAGAGCGCAAATCGGGCGTAGAGGCGCGTTATCTGTCCGATTATGCGCATTATCAAATGCGCGTTAAACAGCGAGTTTTATTTTGCTCTGGCCGTTAAAGCGCATTTTGCCTATGTGAACAAGCGCTTATGCGCATTAACTACTTGTAAAGCGCATTTTGGTCACCCGTTAATGCGCTTCGCCGCCTCTCGCCGCCTCTTGTGCAGAGGTATTAGGCGTAAATGCGCTTCTGCGATTATGCGCATAATCGCCTAACCAGGCGCAAAAGCGAATCCTTGTAGAGGGGACCTCAGTCAGGAAGTCAGAACTCTAAAGGAGCTATCCAGGATGCAGAAGCACCCCGGATAGCTCCATTTGAGTTCTCACTGCTTCTGACTGAAATCTGGAGTGGCTTCACCAGCCTCCACAGGCTTAAATGCAATGAAATTCCCACCATCACACATTCCTACATGTGGAGAGGCCTTAAATAAGTCTCCCTCAAGTCTCACTCTGCCACATTTTGCAAAACTTTCCTCATAGCTCTTCTAGTTTGTATTCATCCTTAAAACTTGAGTTTTTAGTACAACCCATTTCTCATCATCCCTTTATCCATAAATGTGAGTTTATCCAGAGAACTATGAGTTCCAAGGCCAGAAAGCTTTGGGATTAGAGCAGTTCCTCTGCTGCTGTCTTTAAAATGTGCTTTTTACTATCAACGTTGACAAAATGTTTTCTACTATACAAAGAGGAAGAAAATGTATAGCTCAATTTTATGCATAATTACTGTGTTCAAGTTCACTGTGTCCTCCCAGGTAAGAGTGCATAGCATTACAGCCTTAGGCTGTAATCGTAAGAACATTGAGCTCAATGGGAATTGTCTCTGAGTAAACAGAGGAGTACAATCTCAGAACTGATAATCCAATAAAATATTTTCAGAACATTTTTGCTTGCCTTTAAACTTTTGAAAAGATAGTTATGAGTGAATTAAAACTAGTGGGAAGCCAGTAAAATTTAATGTCTAATTAAATTGTCTAATTATATATATATATATATATATATATACACACACACACACACACACACACACACACACACACGCTTCTCCAAGTATATTAAAGACATATTTGTTACCATCTATTTGATTATATAAACAAGAGATATAAAGCTGTACACTGACTGAAGGAAAAGCCTCAGCTGATTTAAAACGTTTCTGAATAAATCATGAATAACTGTACTAAAAGGAGTATAATTCATTGGCAGCAAAAGGGACTTGATGATCTTGGTAGATCTTTTACTTTCTAAATTTGTTGAAACCAAAAGCATATTCTCCAATGTCTGGTGCTTTTTGTCCGATTGTCTTTATGCAAGCAAAACCGATAGCATAAGTTGTTGTTCATAACTATGGTTAAGGATCGACTGCAGGCCAAGATGTGAAACCATTGTTTGAAGTGAGTTTATGAATTGTCATGTGCCGCTAACCATGAGTAAGGGTTGCATTGAGCAAGCCTAAGGCAATTTCCCTGCATCCCACTTGCATAGTGTCTCTTTATGAAGGCCCTCCAAGGAGAAGGCTTAACTTGCCAAGAGAGGTCTTGGTTGCAGTGTACATTTGGGATCTTATCCAGGGTTATGGCAGCAAGTCATGATAAGTCTAACAACAACAACAATCTTCATCATCATCATCATTTGTTATCTGCATGAAATGTCAGCTTCATTTCTTGGTGATCTCGATAATAAAAATGACAGTGCAATCTGATGCAAGTTTACTCAGAAGTAAGTCACTGTGTTCAATGGGGCTTATCTAGGGTGACCAGATAAAATCCAGGTCAGGGCTCATGTAACTTTAACAGTTGTAGAGAAAAGGGAATTTCAGCCAGAGTCATTTGTATGCAATTAGTTCCTGGTGAAATCCCCTCTTCATCACAACAGTTAAAGTTGCAGGGACCCTGCCTTCTTTTATATATGGTCACTCTAGTATAGTGCATGCACCTTTAACTGTTGTGATGAAGAGGGAATATCACCAGGAACTAATTGCATACAAATGACACTGGCTGAAATTCCCTTTTCTCTACAGCTGTTAAAGTTACATGAGCCCTGACCTGGATTTTATATGGTCACCCTAGGCTCATCCCTAGATAATTATTCATAGGTTTGCAGCCTGAATCCCCGTGTCCCCAGCAATTATCTAAGGTTCTACCTATAAAGGTGGCCTAATGATTTTAAATAAAATAAATACCCAGTTGGGGGTGTTAAGAAGGGAAGGGTTGGTGTTTGCACCCCTTGTATTTCAGGACATATGAGATTAATCTTAAGAATTAGTTATATAGCTCTAATTATTATGAAGTGCAACACAGTGCATTTACAAATATTTACATTTAATTTTGATTATTTTTTATATTACATTTTTATCCTACCCTTCTTTCACATTGCTCAAACTATTCACGATTTTCCCCTATCCTTCCATTTCACCCCACAAGAAACCTGTAAGGTAGGTAAGTAGGCTGAGAGACCATGAATGGCCCAAGGTCACACATTGTGTTTTAGGGCTGACTTGGGACTTGAACCCCACTCTCCCAAATTTTAATCTATCACTCTAACGACTACACCACACTTTATCTCCATTGTTGTATATTAAGGTGCACTCTTGTGAATGTTTAGATGGAAAAGCTCCTACAATCCCCAGCATTCCTTTGCCAGCACATGCATAGGATTGCATCCTTATTCTGTCAATATTGTATTCACAGGGGTCGGCATCATTGGGCATGAGTCAAGGCTCATGTACCAGCAGCGGGCCCATTGCCAACCTCTGAAGCATCCTGTGCCTGTAGCTCACTGCCTGTTCACCTGTCCTCTCTGAGCATGGAAGCAGTGAGTAAAGTGAGGAAATGAGCAGAATCTCCCACTTGCCTTGTGCTCTCCCTTTGGGCAGTGTGTGGACTGGACCCAGATGGAGACAGCAAGTGACAGCAGAGGAGAGGAGGTGGGTGCCCCCTGGGAGGGTGCTTAATGGGGACATCTTGCCCCAAAGTTGGCCAAAGCCAGGAGCCAGCACTGATATATTAAATTGCATTTCGTTGCATTACAATATAGTAGACAATGGACCTTGCTTTGCAAAGTGTTTAGTATGCTGTGTAAATCAAATGGTAAAAATGTCAATTAACTCCATTTTAATTCCAAGTTGTAACACACCAAAATGTGGACAAGTCAAAGGGAGGGGGGTTGAATACTAGGACTGTGCCAAAAAAATGGATTATTCAATTTTTGGTATTTCGTGAGGGAGGTGAAAAATGAAAACTCTGGTGAAAGAGGCTAGGGGAGGTGAGAATTTTGGAGATTTTTTTCCTTGGGGAGGGGGACAGGGTTTCCACATACCTTTATAAGTGTAGGCAGTTTTGATAGGTCTTTCAATTTTTTATTTTTTATTTTTAAAACACCCCCAGCACTTGCAGAAGACCAGCAATTCTTCCTGAATGCTTATTGGTATGGTTGAGGTCACATGATCTCCAATAGGCATTCACTAAGAACAGCTGGGCTCCTCCAAGTGCCTGGGGTGTTTTTTTGGGGTTTGTTTTGTTTTTAAATTAAAAATAGAAAGAAGATCCCTCAACAACTGGCTACACTTTAAAAAGGTATGTGGGAACACTGTCCCCTTCCCCAAGGAGAAAATTCTCCAAAATTCTCCACCTCTCCGCAAATGAGGCAGAAAAAACAATGTGTCTTTCACAGGGGAAAGGTTCCTGAAAATAGGGGGCAGGATTCAGCACAGCCCTAGAAAATACTTAGGCAAGGCAGTGTGCCTACATATATGTCCTTGCTTTTATACTTTAACTTGGCCACACATAAGACTCATCTCTGACAAGTAGCAGCAACAACAGCCACTCACCTGTGTAGCATGGTGCAACTGGTATAAAGGCATTACTGAGATTCTGCTTCTAATAATAACGAGGGAAAATAGGACACGGGAGACCACTAATCTCTCTTAGAATGACTCGTTAAGTCAATCTCTAATAGTATAGAAAGGATGAGCCACTAAACCACTACTGGGTGTAAATTGAGGCATGTGCTGAAGCACTTTGTATAATGGAAAATTTGATTTAACGTCACAGTGACGAAGTCGAGAGCAGAGGTTGCCGGCTGATCCTAGGCTTCTTTATTCAGAAGGAGGTTCCCATCCACTGAGCTCAACGGCAGTTACTTTCTAGTACAGCCATCCCCAACCTGGAGCCCTCTAGATCCATTGGACCACAACTCCCACAATTCCCAGCCAGCTGGGAACTATGGGAGTTGCAGTTCAATGGATCTAGAGGGTTACTTTCTAGTACAGCTTTCTTCCAACTTCGGGCCCCTCTAGATCCATTGTACCGCAACTTCCATAGTTATGGGAGTTGCGGTCCAGTCGATTTGGAGGACCCTAACTTGGCAGTGCATGTGTGTATATGAAGGATGTGGTTGTGTGTAGAGCAGAATGAAGACAACTTCCTAGGAAGGTGACTGACTGCCCCTTGCCCACTGATCTGCTATTATTAAATGAGCTTGTATGTGCAGAGATGTATGAGAAATTCATTTCAGTTTGGTTCTGTAATCAGGATTTTCCCAGTTCACACCTCTACAGTTGAAGTCCGCACATTTCTGAGCTTGCAAGGTGATTCGTGGATTCTCAGACCCCAAAAATGGTGTTGGACAGTCTGTGTACATTTTTGAAATGTACATTAAAAATGTGTACTATTGAAAAAATATTCATAAATATTTTATTTATTTATTTATTGCATTTCTATACCACCCAATAGCCAAAGCTGGTTTAATCAGTTGGAAGAATGTGTACATTTCAGAGATGCGCACAATTGATGCATACATTTGGAAAAATGCACAGATGTTTGAGTTTGCAAGGTGATTCGTGTATTCGCAGACCCTCCAAAATGGTGTGGGACAGCATCCGTACATTTTTAAAATGTGCATAAAATATGTACTATTGAAAAATGTGCACAAATATGTTTTTATTGGTTGGAGAAGAATGTGCACAACTGTTGCATGCATTTGGAAAAATATGCATAGAAATACTTTGAGATGGAATCCAGAGAATTACAGCAAACTTGAGTTTTGCTGATTCACATATCCCTACTTATGTGTTCCAAAAGCACATGGGAAGGATCCATGTGTCCTACATTACAGAGGGTGATGCTCTATTTGGAAGCATCCTCTCTGTGAAGGGCTATCTGGCCCAAGTCTGGTTTAAAGATAAAGAACCCTAAGAAGGGAGTGCAGGAGCATTGAAGTTGTCCATCTACTGTTGGCACCCAGATAGCAGACTGAGTTGTTCACACTCTTCCCCACTGTGGCAAAATGTATTGTATTCCTACTAAAATGAAAGGAATGATTTCTAAATTTACATGTACATTAGCATATGTTAATTTTATGCAACGGTGCATCTCCTGTTTAGGTGATGCATTTCCACTTTTTGTGTCAAAGCATGTATGGTCACCATAATGGTCTCCCTGAGTATATATTGCATGCATATCAGTAGAGATAGGACTCCTTGAGTGTGAGCTGGAAATCTCTGCAAAGAGTGAACAATCCTAGAGCAAGGAGACAATAATACATGTCCTTCAATCACCTGTGGGCCTTTGCAGATTTCCTTTGGGTTTGGGCCCAAGGCAAATTTAGCCATCTCAACATACATTAGGGGGGTCTTCCCCATCCTATTGCCCTCCATATGTTTTGGGACTACAATTTCCATGATCCCCGGGCATTGTTCATGTTAGTTGGGACTGCTGGAGGTTGTAGTCTGAAACACTTGGAACATACCAGGTTGGGGAAGGCTGCATTAGGGCTTGAAGCCAGGTTGTTTTCAAGGGAGCCCATCCCAACTAAGGGGAGAAGAAAGGGACTCCATCCAAGGGTTACTTTTCATTTGCCAGTCATTTGGCAGGACAAGTGAGATTCCTGGCCTAATTCTACAGGCAGGCAGAAGGGGGGGCAGAATTTACATCCTCCCTATCAGCTGAAGAGAAAGGAAGTGGAACGTGCCACCTGTTGGACAGGGTTGGAAGGAAGCAAGGATGAAGAAAGCACAGCTCTTTCAGTACAATGAGAACACATGGCATTTAGTTTCTTTTGGTAGATGACTCCATACAATCCTCTTTTCCAGTGATAGGTTTGCAATGTGATGGTGAAAGAGAACTTAGAGCCATCTTCCCAAACTTAGTACCCTTCAGAAGTATTGGACTACAACTCCCATTATCCCAAGCCAGGGTGGTTTGGAATGATGGGAGTTGTGATCCCACACATCTGGAGGGCACCAGTTTGGGGGAGGCTGACTTAGAGAAACACCTTGATGCATGTGTGGGGCAGTATTAAAAGGTAGGATCAGTCCTCCAATCCTGATTTTGTGTGACCCAGTCCTCACAGGGATGGATTCTGCATTGTTCCTTGCCCTCTTCCAGCCTACTACACAAGCACATGCCACCATTCATAACAGCAAGCATTTTTTCTAGTGGTTGTTATTGTAATCCAGAGCTCTATGAGAACTCTGTCTTTCTCTCTCTGGGGTTTTGACTCTCTGGGGAGGAGAGAACAGAAAGAAGACTTAGGAGGGCATATCAAATAACTACATTATTACAAGCTTTGCTTTTGGACAGGAATTCTCTCTTTAAAAGGTCAATTTGCTGATCTAAACTGGATTTTTGTGGCTTATTTGTGAAGCATTCAACATTCATTAACAGAATGCATCTTCTGCAGCTGGCTTGTGGTGTTCATATGATTTGTTTTTCCTCCATCAAGCAACATTGTATCAAAAATATGCTGTTGTCTGTGTGCTCAAACCACGCAAGCAGACAGTGACCCAGTTCACACCATTACTGCAGCCCACAGTGGTTGGTTTATGTTGGTGGGTTCCGGGTGGTTTTTGAATATTCAAGCTGTGGCCATGGCTTACTGTGTCATCCAAACCTGGGCCTCAGGGGTTGTGCGAGGGCTAAACAACCCTGCATAACCCTAGAACAGGTCATGGGTTTTCAGATGGGCCCACCCATTCCCCACTTTACCCCAAACCACCAATCGTATGGTGTGTTTTCCCAGCTTTTGTGCAGGTTTCTCGCATTCTAAAAGGGAGTCACAGCACCTACTGGAGTCTTTTACCATCTAGTCTCATGAAGAGGTCTGGAGAACTGCAAAACATGCGTACTGTTTTGTGACCTTTGGATTAATTTGATTAAGGCCTTGCCCTAATATGGTTTTTTTTCCCCAAGATGGTGCCACAGTAATGCTTGCCTATCCACATGAGACAGGCTGCAATGGAACATGGGAAACTGCCGTATACAGACCATTGGTCCATCTAACCTAGTATTGTCAACACTGACTGGCACCAGGGTTTCAGGTAGTTTCCTGCCCTACCTGGAGATGTTGAGGATCAAACCTGGGACCTTCTTCATGCAAAGAAGTGGCTCTACCACTGAGCTACAGACCTTCCCATACGGGCTGACAATGCGGTCATCTGGATGCATCCTCAACTGTGAGCTAACAAAGGATGGAAATTCCAGAGGAAAGGCCTACTGTGGAAACCAGTTGTGGCTGATTCTGGTCTAAAGGTGTTTCCAGACGAGGGCTTTTCATGCAATTGCTCTGCTTCATTCACAGAATTGAGTATGTGGGTTCCAGAGGTTGTCAGCTCCCACATGTATCCCTCCCAGGGATGCTGCGAGTGCCCAACTGGGTCTGGGAGTCCAGCGGACCTCCCCGCTGCATCTGTTGCACTGGACTCAGTTGGGCACTCCCAACATGAGTGTGGATTCCTATCCGAGTGCTCCAGAGGCCCCAGCGAGTGCTCGGTAGCCGCCTCCCCACACGCTGAAACTGCGTACTTCCCCTTGCTGCATCAATGGCGTCTGCCGTTGACGCACTGGGAGGAAGTACACAATTTCCAAGAGCCTCCGTAAATTGTGCACTCCACCCTCTCCAAGGGCAGCCTTAAAGTCCCCATTGACACAAGGATAAAGGTGTGAATACGTGATTTCGGTGCATGAGTGGGCGGCTGCCGAGCGTTCACTGGGCCAAGCTGAGCCTCAGAAGAGGCTCACATGGCCCAGTGAGCAGGGTCAGGTGAGCGGTGGTGAAGGTTCATGCACCCGAGGAGGTGAGAGCAAGCGAGTTTGCTCACCCCTAATTACACCCCCATGTTTTCCCCCAACTTCTCCTGTCATAGCAGGACAAAAAAAAAAACATTAATGAGGAAAAGATGGAATAGCTGTACAATGTCTTTTTGACTGGCATTGACTGCCAGCTCCCTAACACAACAGGTGAGATCTTTGATGAGGCTGTATCCACATGGCAGCCTCAGGTACAGATGACTGCATGGCGTACTGATACACCTGAAGTGCAGGAAGCCTTCTTGGGGGTAAACAAAAGCAAACCAGAAGTACGCCGTTATGCAGTACTGTGTGCAACGATCCCATGGACTCAGAACACGCTTGCTTGCATCCTATCCTATGTGCTGGCTCAGCTAACCCTCTACTCTGTTATTGAGCAATTGGAAACCAGTCCCAGGATCATCACAGCCCCTCTGGGGCTGATAGAGATGGAGTAAACTAAGTCAGCCAAAAACATCCTCCATCTGGAAGTGCCTCGGGAGACCAAAGTGTTTGTAGCGAATAACAAACGGAACACAAGTCAATAGCGCGTCGTTGCTGTGGCATCAGTGGCTAGTCTGCTTGAACCAAAGAACAATTTATGACTTGGGAGGAGCGTTCAGTCTCGCCACCCAGACTGCTGCTTCTAAAATCACATTTGGAGTTCCAGCTTCAGGCAGTGGAGGCTGGTGGCTCCGATGTCAGTGGGGCTGTGAATCCTCTCTGGGTTTCAGTCAGAACTCTAAAGGAGCTATCCAAAGTGCTGAAACTGATTGGCTCAGTACCTTGAATTGCTTCTTTAGAGTTCTGTCTGGTTCTGACTGAAACCCAGAGTGCAATCACAGCCCCACTGATATCGGAGCCGCCAGTCTCCACTGGCTTCAGAAGCATGTTGGCAAACTGTAAAGGGTTCACCCAGGTCATAGAAGATCTGGAAAGCAAGTCAGATGACAAAAGCCTGAAAGAATTTAATATGAACCGCTTAAAGATGGGGGGAAAGATAAAAAAAGGAGGGTTTTGCAATATTTCAAAGCACCTTAAAAAGCAGAAGGTGAAAAGCGGCTTGCCCTGTTCACCAAGGGCAAGACAAGAACCAACCAGTTTAAATTACAGAATGTATCTTGGCTTAAATAGGAGGAACGACTTTTTAACTATGAGCAGCTCGATGCTAGAACAACCTGTGCAGGAAATCCTTTTATGGAGGGTGTCAAGAAAAGGTTAGAGATGATTTAGATGTTGAATTAGTCTTTCCCAGCAGTGGGCTCCAATTCTGTTGGACTACAACTCCCATCATCTCCACCCAGCATGGTCATCTCCCGACATCGTACAACAATGATGGGAACTGCTAGATGAAATTATGCAGCTGCCAGTTCTGTGTTTTTGGGGACATGCAGTTCCCCACCTCAGAATTTCAGTTGTAGGGGATGAGGGTTTGAACTTCTGAATATGACTATAGATGTCTAACCATGACAACACTGTGAGCTAGACCCAATATGATAATTCTGGTGCTGATGATATGGATGCCCCAGTCATAATTTCAGATCATGAGGGTTTCTTACCTTTCTAGTTATTGTCAATTCGACAGTAGCTGCTTTTATGTCTCTGCTGCCAAATGGAAATCATTGTTGTCGTCGTCATGAGCATGAACTTCTCCTTCATTTTCTCTCTTCGCACCTCAGAGCCTGAAAGAATTGTAGGATGATGAAGGTTCTTTTGTGTGAGAGAACTGAGGTAGAAGCTGCTTTCATTCTGGTGAGGTAAATGCTTAATTTTGTAAAATCAGCTGAGGCAGATGTGATGTAGGAGATGCCTGATTGCCTATCCAGTGGAACAGCATTTGCTGGAGATGCCTGGGTCTTTGGAAGCTGCTATTCAGGGCCATTTGTTGGATCACCCAAAGCTGCTATTGGCCATGTTGGCTGGGGTTTATGGGCGTTGGAGACGGACAACCTGGAGGGACACAGGTTGCTGCTGTACGGAGGAAGCTAAAACTTTTAACACATATCCCAAGATAGCACAACAGAGATTATGACGTGTCTGGACATGAAGCCAGGTAGGGATTTATTCCTCTAGCACTCAATCCCAAACTTTCCCATACCCAATTTGCAACAGGTATTTTCAGATGCTTGAGCAAGCACTGGGCAACATCTGTGCTCAGGGATGGCATTTTTTGGTTGGAAAGAATGAGATCGTGAACACCAAGATGTGCAAATACGTATCTTCCTTCCACACTTGAGTGAATGCTATGTTTGTGCTTATGCTGATCTTCTTCCTAAAGTCTGTCCAAAAATGTCAAAGACAAAGCAAGCTTGATATGTGAGGCTGAAACAGCCTTTGAGCCACTGCACCCTTATTGATAGGATTGTCTCATCCTTATTTAATGTGGCAGTGCATGTGTGTGTGGGGGTGCTGGTGGTGGTGGTGGTGGTAGATAATGCAATATGAATCTGAGCATTTCTGCCCAGTGTACATTTTGCATTTGCATGACAAAGCTGATTGAAGCAAGATACACTTTTTAGGTTCATGTGTCACAAACTTCCCTGCACTTTCCTTCCCCAGCTCACCTCAACAACATAAATGTTCACGCCTCTAAATATTTGACTACGGCCCCCTCCACAAGGATGCGCTTTTGCGCCCGGTTCGGCGATTATGCGCATTATCGCGAAGGCGCATTTACTCCTAATCCCTCTGCACGGGAGGCGGTGAGAGGCGGCGAAGTGCATTAATTGATGTCCCAAAAGCGCTTTACAAGAAGTTAATGCGCATAATCGCTTGTTCACATGGCGAAAATGCGCTTTAACGGCCGGAGCAAAATAAAAGTCGCTATTTAACGCGCATTCGATAATGCGCATAATCCGGGAGATAACGCGCCTCTACGCCCGTTTTGCGCTCTGCTGGTGTGGAGGTAAAATTTATAATGAGCCTTCAAAGAGCATTAAACCTCTCTTGTGGAGGTAGCCTACATAAATAAGTATAATGTGAAAAATGCATGGTGTCCTCTTTAACTGGGGATTAAAAATAACTACCCAAGGCTTTAGCCTGCCTGAGTTTATTAGTTAAAACTCAAATAAGTGATGTGTAAATGAGCTGAGAGGCTTAATTCCTACAAAGGTGATAAACCTGTGCTTAGACTGTGCTGCTTACATCATGGAATTATTTTTTTAGTTATTCATTCATTCATTCACAAGCAGCATTTGCCACCTCGTAGCATAACATTCTCTGGGCGGTTTGCTACAAAGATGTAGAGAAAGAATTTAAATTTGAAATTAGACACAAAACCATAGAATCAGAAGCAGGGCAGATGCAGCAACTAAACTCACAGCAACTCAACTCACAGCAACTCCAAAATATAGTAGATCTTAACATTTTTAAATTTTGTTTTTTTAAAAAAATCTCTAAATGTTTATAAATTTTAAAATTAAAAGGTTAAAATGCCACAGGGGAGGGAGAAGATCATCACCTGGCAACAAAAAGACTCCAAGGCAGGCACCAGGCAAGCCTTTCTGGAGAAGGCATTTCATAACAGGGGTTCCATCTCTGAAAAGACCTTCTCCCCCTGCTCCATAGCCATCTGCTTCACCTCTTCCGGTTGGAGCACCCAAAATTTCCTTCCACAAACTAGATATCAGAGAGAATGAGATCTAGCGTACTTAGGGATGTTGTCCAAGTTGGGGGGGGGGTCGGGTGGATTCCACTCCCCCCCCCCCACTTGGCCTCCTGGATCCCATTCACTGAGCCATTGCCACTTCCTTGGCCCACTTGCAAAGCACAGCGTGGTCTGTGAGCACCCAGCGACCGCCCATCCCCTTAGCAAGCTGCCATTTTGCATAAAACTGGTGTCTCAGGGTTTTCTGAAAATGTAATATTACATAAATGGTGTCTGAAAAGGGGCCATTCATGCGACATTACAGGTCCATTCATGCCTATAATGTTGCATAAATCACCCCTTTACAACCGCCATTTATGCAGCATTATTTTCTGGAAAACCCAGAGCCACCATTTTTATGAAAAATGGTGGCTTGCTAAGGGAAACGCCCCCCCCCCCCCAGTTCTCATCAGGCATTCTCCAGGTTATCCAGGAAATCATGCAGTGTGGCAAGTGGGGGTGGGTACCTGACAAGAATGGACACTGGTGAGTCCACCCATCCCTAAATGTACTCCCTGACATCCAGTTTTCTGAGAAGATTTTTGTATGGAGGATGATTCAGAGTGCAATCTTAACCCCACCTAGATATCTTGATGAGACGGGTGAGCCATTCCTGCTCCATCCATTCAACTAGCTCATTTCCCTTACATGAGCAGGTGCACCTGTAGCTCACCTGGCCAGGAGAGAAACTGTGGCTATATGAAGACGCCCTACTTGGCAATGGATTTATACATCCCAGCTGAGCATTCTTGGTTTCAAGAATTAATTCATGGGTAGTGGTCCCTGAAACACCTCTCAAGCCAGTTGACACAAAGTGATACCATAAAATGTATATTTATCACTCAAACCATTTTGGAGAATAACAAAACATTGCCATGAAAAAACAAGCAAGACACCTCATTGCATACACTACCAATTTGAATGATCAAACGCATAATAGAAACAGTGGCTGGCACATTCTTAGTAAAATTAAAGTTCTAATCCCTTTCAACAAAACAGGCATCATTGAAGATTCATATTTACCCAACTGGCAGTCATGGTTGGCAGAGCTTAGGTAATCATATTTAGCAGGCTTCTCATTCTCCCAGATTCTCTCTGCTCAACCATGTTAAAATCTTAGTATTTATAGCACTCTACCTAACATTAGCTCGAATACTTGTTCTTAAACAAATATCTACGCAGCTTGACTGAAGCAGCAGCTTCAGACCTAGCCACAGTTCTCACACCTAACTGTAGGAGTGTTTTCCACTGGCATAGTTGGGCTTGCAGCTAACTTCAGGAGCATATTTTCCTGACACCGTCAGACTTTCAGCTAACTGCCGGAGCACCCTTTTGAAGGGCCCTCTTCTCTCAGGTTAAGGAGCTCTTTTTTGTTGCTTTTTTTTTTAAAAAAACCTTTCCCAAGAACTCACTTTGCATCTGGGGCAACGCCTTTTGCCCCGGTTCCAAAAACACTTAAGCTGCACTTAAAATGAGCACAGAGCATATATAGACAGTGGCGGTGGTGGTTCCAATGCCATGGGGTGGTGAATCTGCTCTGGCTTTCAGTCAGAACTCTAAAGGAGCTCTCCAAGGTGTTAAGTTTGTGCACATTTCTATTTGTGCAGATTTAAAAACCTGGGAAAAAAACAAAAGCTGGCTGGGCTTGATGCAAATTCACAAGTTGGCCCGATGCGATGGGGAAATAAGCTGAAGTGCAGGGGGCCAAGCTGATGAAAGGTCAGTGAGCACCCCCACCCCCACCCCCCAGACAGATTCTTCTGACATCCCTAGGCATGGGATACCCAGTTCAACAAATACTCCAAATAAACAAATTGCCTGAAGTGAAAATAATTGCATGGAAGGAGAATGCCAGGGCTCAACCCTGCAGCAGATCTTGAACTGATAACTTGAAAGATTGAATATGGGAATTCAGCCTCTGGTTCATTATTATTATTATATTATTATTATATTTATTTATATCCCGCTTTTTTCCCAATAATGGGACTCAAGGCGGCTTACAAATTAAAACATGTATAGTTAAAACAAATAGCAATATACAAAAATTAAAAATATTTTAAACATTTAAAAACATTTTAAATACACATAATTAAAAATCTGAACTATAAGCAGTACAGCCACAAAGGTCTGAATTACTCCCCAAAGGCCTGCTGAAACAGAAAAGTTTTAGCCTGCCTCTGAAAGCATACCAAGGAGGGAGCCACTCCAGCTTCCCTGGAAAGGGAGTTCCAGAGCCCCGGGGCAGCCACCGAGAAGGCCCTCTCCCTCGTTCCCACCAGGCATGCCTGTGATGGTGGTGGTATGGATAGAATGGCCTCCCCTGAAGACCTCAGGGGATGGCCAGGCTCATAAGGGAGAATACAGTCTTTCAGATATCCTGGACCCGAGCCATATAGGTCTTTGTAGGTCGTAACCAGCACTTTGAATTATGCCTGGAAACAGACTGGAAGCCAGAGGAGCTGTTTTAACAGTTAATCACCCCAATATCGACATAAAAGGGGATTGCAGAGAGACCAGCCTGCCACCAATAGCCTGAAGTGGGGGAGGGGTCATGTGGGACTTCCTGACTGCATCAACCGATTCAGTATTAGCAACAACAACACCCAATTTTTCCCTATTAGGATTAATTCATTAACAGTCCATATAAAATGACCATTTATTTTAACATTCAGATTATTGTTACAGATGCATTTTGTATTCAGGGTAATTATTATTATTATTATTAATAATAATAATAATAATAATTGCATTTATATACCACCCCATAGCCAAAGCTCTCTGGGTGGTTTACAAAAATTAAAAACATTAAACATTAAAAACCGATATACAAAATTTAAAAACCATAAAAATTATTTTAAAAAATGATGAATACAATATCCATTTGTATTATATTATAATGCTGAGACTCCCCAGTGACTCATTTCCACTCATTAATAGACAATACTGGGCAAGATGAACAAATGTTCTAACCTAGTGGTGTAAAGCAAGTTCCTATCTTGGACTGATTTGTTCTTTCTTTATATATTGGGATCTGTTTCTTTCTATTGATTTGGCCTTGACAATTTAACACCATGTGGGAACATTCCTAATAGGCAAGAGCTGCCACATCACAATCTTGGCATACAAGTAAGGCTGGGTGATCTTTTGGAGTGTACATGACTAAGAGTCTATTGGCTAGTGCATTTATTAAGGCATACACTTTCATAGGCTAGATGCATCTGATGAAATAGACTGCAGTCCATGAAAACATGTGCCATCCATATATTTGTGAGTCTTTAAAGTGCCACAAGACTCTTTGAAGTGAGTACTTTGAGCCTGCCGGCATTTGGATGGTTTTAAAAGGGGGTTGGATAAATTCCTGGAGAAGGCTATCAGTGGTTACTAGTGCTGATGGCTATGTGCTACCCAGGGTGGATTTGATTTAAATCAATTTGATTTAATTCATGATTTAAATCACGATTTAAATCACTACTCAGAAAGACTCGATTTAATCATGTGACTTTCCGCCCCCAAAAGTGCACTCTTCCTCGCTATAAGCTTAATACATATTTTACACAACTCAGAGTTACCAAAGACTCATTCTTGCTGGTATAATCTTAATATTTACAACCAGATGAAGGTTTCACTTTCATTTTTACTGCTTGCCCCTCCCTCCTCACACTTAGCTTCTTGTGCAGATCTATTCCACTCCCAACGATCTATTCATTGTATTTTTTGAAACTTAGCACTAAAGAGGTAAGGGGTTGTTCTGTGTACATAGATTTACAAAGGAACAATGGGATTGTGATCTCTGCAGACACGAATTCACAGTTTTGAGAACTGTAAAACCAAGCATCTGTGATAATATCTTCTAGATAGAAAAATTGCCCAATAATCTTACAGAAACCTCTGGAAGAGCATGACATTGTGAATGGATTTATCAAAAACTTTAAACATTGCATGAATATACAGCCTCATGCTACATAATTAAAAACTAATCCTTATTTCATGATGAATAACTTTTGGACTATAATGTATCTTAAATAGAAACCTATTTTTCCTCAAAAAGCATTTTATTTAAAAAATCCAATTTAAATTTTAAAAAATCCGATTTAAATAAAAAAATCCATTTTAAATTTTTTAAAATCAATTTTTTAAAAAAACATTAATTTTTATCTACCCTGGTTCTACCTCCAGTATCAGAGGCAGTAACTGTACATATATACACCAGTTGCTGGAGAATATGGGAGGGAGGGTGCTGTTGCGCCCACGTCTTGCTTGTGGGTTCCTGGTCGACAGTTGATTGGCTACTGTGTGAACAGAGTGCTGGACTAGATGGACCCATAGTCTGATCCAGCATGGCTCTTCTTATGTTCTTCTCCCTCCCTCTCTCTCTCTCTCTCACACACACACACACACACAAATTGGGGAAAATATGTGCTTTGAAGCCAATGCAAAAGAGTAGAAGCAAACATCTAATGGCTGACTGATATGTGTATGTCCATCACTGGATTAATATCAGCAGAACATGTGAAATACCTCAAGTGAAAAGCTATTGTGTTGAAGATGATTAGTAACTATAAATAAATAACTGTAGATAAATAAATTACTGTAGATAAATCACCCATCTAGTAAAAAACTTAGTTTTCCAGGTAAGCCCAATTATAGTAATAAAAAGAACAGTTATGAAAGTAGAAAGCCAGCAGGGGTGCAGAGGCTATCTAGTGTATGCACTGAGTGCCACAAGTATGACTATGTGCCAGCTGGACTGAAGTCATGGGTGAACACTGGCTCTTAGGGAGTATGTTTGTTTCCTTGAAGCCAAGGTTACTGACCTGGAGAAGCTAAGAGAGGCAGAGAGATTGATGGATGAGACCTTCAGGGACCAAATAGCTGTTTCCCAATCCCTGGGTGACAGGTCCTCTGCTGTCACAGAGAATGGGGGTCTCAGGGAAAGAGGGTGTACTTCTGAGGAAGAGGGAAATGATTCTTTAGAAGGGACCCATTCTTTGGAAGATGAAGAAATATTCGCTTGCACCAAGGATGGACCTCTAGGAGGCGGGAGACTTGTGGTAGTGGGGGATTTGATCATTAGAAACATAGGCAGGATCTCCACTACTGCTTTAAAATGGTTATAACACTAGTGACAACTGTTGGGGCCCAGGACACACTCCATATACAGTTTTCAAACTGTTTTCAAAGTGTCATATCCTGCTTGGTGTAGATCAGCCCATAGTCAGCTGGGTTTGGGACAGGCATGTAGACTGCACAGTAAAATGCCTGCCTGGTGCAAAGGTTCTGGATATCATGCACCATCTAGATAGCTTTGAAGATAGTGCCTGCGTGGGGTCAGTTGTTGTGGTTCATATTGGTACCAGTGACATGGAAGGGTATAGTCATGAGGACCTGGAAGCCAGTTTTAGTTTACAAGAAAGAAGGTTTAAATCCAGGGCCACTGAAGTGGCTTTCTCTGACATGCTACCTGTTCCAGTTCATACTCTCCTTATACAAATCTATGGTGCAACTACACTTGGAATACTATGTACAGTTCTGGCACCACCCCTAAAAAGGATATTGTAGAGTTGGAAAAAGACAGCTAAAATAATGAAGGGGCTGGAGAAACTTCTGTTTGAGGAAAGGTTACAACATTTGGATTGTTTAGCTTAGAAAAAGCGTGAGAAGGAGGAGACGTGATGGAGGTGTACAAAATTATGCATGGTGTGGAGAAAGTGGATAGGGTGGCATGAAGCTCCCATGAAGCTGGTTGGTGGGAGATTCAGTACAGATAAAAGGAAGCACTTCTTCACACAACTTGTTGTTAAATTATGGAATTCATTTCCACAAGATGTAGTGATGGCCACCACTTTGGATGGCTTTAAAAGGGGATTGGACAAATTCATTAAGGAGAAAATTATCAATGGCTATTAGTACTGATGGCTATATGCTACCTCCAGTATCAAGAGATGAGATGCCTATGTACAGCAGTTGCTGGGGTCATATCCTGCTTGGGGGTTCCTGTTCGACAGCTGGTTGGCCACTGTGTGATCAGAATGCTGGAGAAATGGGCCCTTGGTCTGATCTAGCATGGCTCTTCTTATATTCTTATGATTGACCAAGGCTCAAACCTGCAGCAGATCTTGAACAGGTGACTACAATGATCTAAGGTGGGAATTTACCCTCTGGATCACCAACCCAATATGGGCAAGGGGATTGCATGGAGACTACGGTGTATTGTTCCTTTCAAAGGACTGTAGGAAATTCTCGCCTAGCCAATATGAAAATAAAACTAGCAAAGGCTCATTAGTGCTTGGTAGTTCTGACTTGAGAGTGGATGATGAGCCTTTTTTGTATTGGTCAACTCAATAGATGTTGATGCGTAATAGATGTTGATTTGGGGTCCTGAGATTTATCTAAATGCATACATGCATAGGCAACAGATATTACAGAGACCAACCAAGGAAGTCCCTTTGTACCAATGAGCCAACGTTTATGTGTGGAAGTGGTGGCACCACGGAAACGATGTACATTGGGGGCCATAGAAGGGTCAAAATACATTTCTGGAGGAGGAGCTGGGTCCCACTTGTTATATTTCTGAAAGAGCAATCGTGCTATATTTCACATGAACGCTCCTATTTGAAACATATTTTCTGCGAAGTTCTCTTGATTTGAATAGAGTTGGCCAACACTATTCTGCATGCTTAACACTGCAGCTTCTTTTTAAAAAAATGCAATTTATGATTCAGTTATAATTTGCATGTGAACAGTGCCTTTCCTTTAAGTAACCACAGGGATCCAGCTTGCGGTGACTAACATGGGGGCGAGCTATTTGTCTGAAGAGGGTGTTATCCTGCTTGTCGCCATCCCCCCACTGGCACCATATATGCTGCTGGGTTAGACATGCTCATGCTGGCCCTCTGATGTGACCACACCCCCTCTCACTGTCCCCACCCCTTTCTCTGTCCCCACCCTTTCCTCCAACCATCAATCAATTGGTGATTTCCTCGCTTTTGTGCAGCTTTCCCACCCATTCTAATTTGTTGAAATGGCACTCCGAAGATGTAGTTACTAGGAGTGAGTGGTTTAAGCAGAAATCTGCTGGTGGTTTTGGCCACACCTCTTTTTGTCTTTAGCCCCGCCCCTTTTGCCTTCAGCCCACCGCTGAAATGCAGCCCCCCAGAGCTTCTCTGAAATGGAATTTGGCACTTGGACGGAGAGAGGTTCAACATCCCTACCCTAAAGAGCGATGCTTAGTCTCTTGGATATCACTGTGCTCTATTTAGCATGGATCAGAGAAGCTTCCTTTCTGTACATGCTAGTCCTACCATGGCTCCATTAGGATTCCGGGTGTCACAAAAGGGCAGGGAATGGTGAATTATGTAATGTGCTGCATTTTTGTATGTTTTACTCTTGGGGAGAGGTTCTTGTGGGAGTTTCTGCCTCAGGTGTCAAAGTCACTTGGATGGCCTTGGATACTATGCACCTTGACTTGGGGTGTGTGTGTTTGCATTACTGCTGCTCCACCTCAGGCAGCAAAAGGTTAGCTGCTATACAGCCCCTAGCATGCCAATGCACATTAGGCAGATTTCAGCATTTCAGGGGGGGAAAGAGAGAAAGAGAGAGAGGGAGAGAGGGAGGGAGGGAGAGAGAGAGAGAGAATGATTTGTGTCGCATCTATCCACAGCATGCAAGGCATTCTACAGCAAGATGAGTCATAGCCTTTGCCAACAGCATGAAGAGATAATGCGGGCAGTGAACGGAAATGGCAAAAGGCAAAGTGAGATTGAAATGCAACGCACATTTCCATTTTGTGCCTCTTTTATTTGAGTTTTCTTTTACTGTACTTGGGAGCCTTTCCTGGGGAGGGCTTTGCCATCCTGCTCAATAATAAACCAGCCCTGAATGATCAATGTCACCGAAACCCTGTGCATTTAATGAACATGTCAGCCTCCTGTCTTTGATGGTGTGTATATTATTCTGTTAAAAAGAATTCCTAATTGATCGAACATGCACCCCGTTCTGTCTGTTATTTTTTGGGGGCAGCGGGGAGAGAAAGAAACTTCCACCAGCATGACTTGCATGCAATAACCATGTCGCCACACCCCCTTTTACCTTGACGGTGCTCTGGTGTCAACAGCCTGTATTGGGGGTGGGGGAAGAGGGGCAGGAGAAAAGAGAAACTACATTTGAAGCAGGTGAATGCACAGCTATCTGGTCTGCATGCAAATAGGAAGCAGATGCTTTGTCCCTCAGCTCACAACAAAGGCGATTTCTTCCTCCAAGATCCTATTAGTCTCCAATAGTTTACTATCTGGTTCTCTTTCCAGAATGACAACAGTGCTGGGGCTCACCAGAGGGTTTATAGAGGGCGACTGAGAGACGTCTGTAAGGAAATAAGGAGGCGCCCAAAGAACACAAAGTGCTTTTGCAGCGTCTGTCTTATTGTGGGGCACTCCTTAATACAGACTCTTATCAAGCGAACAGTTGATGGGACTGTTGTACTTGACGGCTAACTTGAAATGGTACAGGATTTCCTGTCCAAATAGCTCAGCATTCGTTTGGAGAGCCTGATCCAGAAATGGCTTATATCAGTGCAAAACCCACAGTCCTTTCAAGCAGCCCCCCTCCCCTCCATGTATTTAGTACTGACGGGGTGCGCAGGAGAATTGAACATAATGTGACGTTTGTTTTTAAAGCCCATGCCAATCTTGCAAAAGGTGAAATACTTTGCTTCAGATGTGTGCTAGATTTTTATGTGCCTATATGGTTAATTGTCCACATCTTAGATTGACAAGTCTCATCATCATCATCATCATCATCATCATCATCATCATCATCATCAGAATTGCCTCATTTTCCCTTTCTGTGACTGAGCTCCCTTCCCCTTTCTGTCTGGCTGTCTGCTGGGAAAGCACTGGAGCATACACTGTGCCAGAGTGGAGAACCCACTTAGAGGGGCCCCTTGACGCTAGTACATCCTCTTTCGGGCAGCATTCACTGCAGCCCAGAGCTAATTCTGCTGCACAATTATAGTGCCACAGACTCGCCTGCAAGTTTCCAGAGTCTACTGTAAGAAAATGAGACAAAGGTTTCAAAGGATACCTCGGAAACACCATTAGAAGGAAGGAAGGAAGGAAGGAAGGAGATCCTGCTGCCTACCTTGTGCGTAAGGTATACAAGGGCTGTCTTTCACATTCTGTCTATCCAAGGATGTTGCCCGACATTCAGGAGTAATAATAATAACTGCTACTGAGGAGCCGATTCTTCCTGAGGAAACAGAAGGGAGACTTCAGGGGAGGAATTCTTAGATTACGTAGGACTTGAAACTCGGCTTTCTTCTGGCAAGACAGGGAGACACACACATGGTTTTCATATAGAATATAATACCTAGTCTATCACACTCCAGAAGAAGAAAAACCTCCACAAACAAACCTAGGCTCTGCTGCAAAAGAATTGAGACCTTTCAGCATGATCCCAAGTGTGTTTTCTCAGAAGTAAGCCCCAGTGGTTTTTATGGGACTTGCTCCCTACCAAGTGTACATAGTATTGCAGCATTAGTCATTTTTCTTCCAGGTAACCCCCCCCCTCCCCTGACAAGCTTTATGATGGGGTTGAATAGCAACTATGAATTGGATCCTGGCAACAACTTCAGTTCATAATGGTATGTCATTGTCATCTTATCTTATGGAGCAGGAAAATCGCATTCTTCCTGAGGGTTTTGTCCTATGAAGCTGTGAGTCAAGAGGCTACATTTCCAGATGAAAAGTTTGCTTTGTTCGGGATTAACCTCCATTCTTTGTCCATTCTTTCTCACAAAGAAAGGAAAGGTAATTAAAGCAACCACTGATGAATATGTACTTGAGAAGGAAGAAAAAGCAACATTTGTTTCTAAAGGACAGCATGGCAAAACAATGTGAAGTTTTGCATTTCCTCTTAAAAACTGATCTAGCCCAGATGACAAGAAAGTCACTTTTGACTAAGCTTTTCCTACTGTCAAAAATACTGCCCATGAAGATGCTTTAATGCATACTTTGGATTTTCCAAGGGGAACCATTGCCTTCATTTAGGATAAGTTATTAAATGTACATTATTACTTTTGTGATTTTTTAAAACAACAACAACAACAACATACAAGTGAATTGCATTAATGGATGGACACACAACTAGAAAACCTGGAAATTCTGTCTTCAAATCTTGGAGATTCTCACAAATGTAGAATACAATATTTTTTGCAATAGCCCATGTCACTAACTGATGCTGCAGTTGTTGTGGAATGTATCTATGAATACCGTAACAGATTACTCTTACATACGATGAAAAAGACTGATGCTGATAGAACTATGAACATGATGCATGTGAACAATTTTCCATTCAGGAGGCATTCATGGATATGGTGAGTAACTGCTGCACACTTTGTTTGTTGTACGTTGTGACAACTGATTCTTTAGCACACAAGGTGATGGTGATGCAAGTGGGAACTGTAATCGAGGTTCATAGAAAACAAAAATTCCATACGGGCAATGCAATGCAAGTTTCGGAACTCAAGAAAAATCCAAGAGGAGAAATATGTTTTATGATGCCATTCTTTTCAAAAACAACAATACAGGAAAACATCCCCACTACCACCTCCTATTGTCTTGTTGAATTTGGTCCACTGTAACGCTGACAAAAAATATAACTTTATTTTCAAGCCTTTCAATTTCATCCTTAGGGTCTTGAAATAATGAATCTTCCCCTATCTCAGCTAAGGTTTTGTGCATTTCTGGGAGTTGGTTAGTCAAAAAGGCTGTTTTTCTTCCTTTTTCTTGTAAACAGTTGGCAATCTCTCCTCCTCCCCTGCCTCCTTCACCCTGCCCCACCCCCTTTTTGCTAAGATATGCACCAGAATAGATGCTTTCTCTAAGAAATGCACAGAAAGTCTCCCCCCACCCCACCCCCTTTTGTATGTGATGCCGCTGACATATTAGGAATGAACAATTTGGATCATTTCCATCTTTTTATTTTTACAATTTTGCACCGTTATACAATCCTAGCAATGGGAATTAGCATAGCCCATTCCATTTTGTTATATAATTAAAATGGTTTGCTTGCCTCCTTATTAAACAGTATGCTCTAGAAACTGCTTATTCATAATATGCTAGGTACTAAAACAATTTCTGAAAACAAACCTCTTCCTCCCCCCCACCCCCATTCCTAATCATCATTACACACACACACACACACACACACACACACAGGGTGGGTGGGTGGGGGAGAGAGAGAGAGAGAGAGAGAGAGAGTCTGCAAGTGAATCTTGCATTGTCAGGCATGGCTAGATTTCATGTTATATATTTAAAAGTGGTGCAGAGAAAGGGCTCCGGATTGCTTTAACACATCCATTACTAAGATTATAATGGAGTAACAGGAAGATGGGTTTTTTTCTCTCCAAACGACCCAATTAATGTGGTGCTTGGTTAAAAGCATTATTAATTGATGCTTCTTGTCTTGAGTAGTGCTCCCTCAGCCCTGAAGCAATACATTAAAGGCATTTGGTTGCTGACTTGAAGTCTCACATATAATTGTAGAAAGCTAAAATTTCCTTTCTTGTTCAGTGATCATATTCACCCTAATTCTTATGCCATTCCCCCCCATTCCCCCACTTCCCCCCCCCATTTGCCTCTTGTGGAAGAGAGCATATGTGATCAGTGAACAAGTCATAGAAATAACCATGTTTTAAAGGTTTTTCTCAATTTCAGTTTTATTTTCCTTCCCCTGAGTTTTCTAAAAGTTTCCATTTTTAATAGTAAAACTTTGACTGTGAAGGTGTGTGTATGGGTGGGGGGAGAATGGAAAACTGAAGGAAGGAGCTTTTCATATTGGATTCACCATCAGCTCAATATGGGGATCATGCGAGGTCAACTTTGCAGTTGTTGCTATCTTATCAAACCTTTGCACATCGTGGAAAGGGATGTTTGTAGTCCATAATGATCCAGTTGCAATCTGGGGGAAACCGCAAAGGCTTTCTGGTGGATGGCTTGGCCTGGTAGGAAAACAAAACACCATCGTACCTGAAAGGAAGTGAGAGACCATGGCTAGCCTTATCATGAAACAGAGTGAAGCAGCTGCCTCAGGCAACAGATTCGAGAGGGAACACCATTTTCTTTTTACATGTATGGAAGGAGGAGGAGGAGGAGGAGGAGGAGGAGGAGGAGGAGGAGGGGGGGATCAATGCAAAATAAGGAGAGGCATCATATTAACCATTCTATACATGTATAAGAATGTCTAAGGCAAGCATTACCTAAGAGTGGGGTGTAAAACTTCAGGTCCTCTTGGCTTCCTAGTCCAACCTCCAGGGGTTCCCTAGATAGCCACAACCCCTTCCTTTGCCCCACCCACTTTCTCTGACCACTGATAGTTGTGTGGTCTCATGGCTTTTGCGCAGTTTTCCTCCCATTCCAATAAAGTTGAAGTGCCTCTCCTAAGGCTCGATTACTGGCAATAAGAGCTTTAAGCTAAAATATGTAGGCATTTGGCCCCTCCCCTTTGCCTTTGACCCCACCCCCTTTGCCTTCAGTCCTCTCCCCCCTCCAAGAACTTCTCTGAAATTGATTTCAGCCCTTGGGTTGAAAGAGGTTCAACTTCCCTGGTGTGAGAGATGTACAGTCAGTCCTTGTGGAAGAATGGAATAGACCAGTAAGGATTGGAAAATTAGACTCCAAAGTGGTGATGTGAATTAGCTCTTAGGACCTGACTGACAGAGATAACCAGGGTTGGGTGTGCTCAGATCCCAAAGCTTTCTTCAGGCACAGGGTGGAATGGGACTGTGCATGGCCAACCCTTGTGATTGGCAGTCAGGCACCAGGCCTCTGAATGGGCCTGGTCAGGTATAAATATGAGGAACCTGGACTTTCTGCTTTTACATGACTGACGGAACAGCACCTCCTGCCTTGAATCACCCTCCAGGCTCCAGCTCTGGATCCAGGATTGGAGAATATATAAACATCCAGCTTTGGATTTCGGTAGGCTTGGACTGATCCTGACAATGTGTTACAGTGTTCAGTAAAAGAACATGCCATGCATTGGTATGTTGACCAACCTAATAATACAGCCCAAGAGCATGCATCCAGTGTTATTGAAAAAAAGAGAGGATGACCGTGTGTGTTTATTTATGATTACACAATTTTGCACAAAAGCCTGACAGATAACTGCAGCATTTCTGATTTGGTAAGCAGGGATGGACTGCATCAGGTGTTTTTTCTGTTGTTGTTTTTTTCAGATTCGGGGGGAGGGGTGCATTTCACCCCTGGTTTCCACCAGTTGTGCCAATTGTAATTTGCATGATTTTTATTTTCTTATTTGGATCTTGCAATTTGCATAAATGTTATTGCAATTCTTTTACATTTTATTAGTGGTGCTCTTGCGCAACTGCACATGATTGTAGGTTCACCTGTCCACTAGGTAGCCCTATAGAGGCATATTCCCCTCTTGTCAATATCCTTGTCAGTTTTATCCTCTTTGTTTAGCACAGCAGAGGTATATCCTGTACTTATCAAACAACTTGTCAAGCATGGGGTGAAGGCGAGGGGGAGGGGGAGGCATGATTTCCAACCAGCAGTAGCAAGATGATATGCAGGCAGGTGTGTTAGGTATTGGCTTCCTTTATATGAATAATACAATAGTTACAATGTATTGTTAGCAAGGCATTTGACAGTGCTTCACCTGATATTCACATGGATAGACATATTTGTAAAACACACTGCTAAAAAATGGGCTAAAAAGAACAGGTATAAGAAGGTATATCATGAGATATGAATAAAAAATGAATTCCTTAACAGAAAATGTGGTCCCTGGGGCATGTATCCTAGAATTTATTTGTGTTCTGCAAATTTCTTAAAAACTGGGAAGACATGTTGATCCAAGTTGTACATGTCATGGCACCGGGAGGGATTGCCTTTACTTCTGAGGCCTCAAAGGAATGGGATAATGTAAATATCTAGTATGTAAGCAAGTTAAGACTCAATAATGATAAAATGCTAATCATGACACATTTTGGGAGAAAACAAATGAATAAAAGAACAAAATGGGGAATTAATATTTAGGCTAATGGGGAAGGACAGAAGGATAACTTTCAATGGACAGTACATTGAACGGAACATGAGTCAGTGATGAGTCAGAACAGGGGAGAAACCTTTTAATTAGCAAAAAATGTATTATCCAAGACATGAGGATTAGTAAAGGTCTGCTTTGCACTGCCTTGGCCAGTTTCTAAGAAAGAGTGCGGTGAAATTTGAGTGACTTGCTACAGACAATAGTACAAAAGGCAGTAAGTTCCAAAAGCAGGAAAGCACATTTGATCGAAAAGCATATTAATTGTCCAATTGAACAGGAGATCTAATGAACTGGGGGGAAACCCCTTCCTTGGAGAATTGGAAGAGAAGGTTGATTCACCTTACTGTTAAGAATTACAGTAGTACAATTATTTCCTTGGTGGTGGGATACATAAATGTTTCTATGTATTTTCTTCAGAATGTAGGTGTTTTGGAACTATACATAATGATTCAGCAAATTCGTTTTAAAAACAATCAGTTTGCTTTTGGTACTTTACCAATAGCTGAGATAGAGCTCACCTGTGCCAGAATGCTTAATGGCCACCTGTGCCTAGGGTGATCATATGCAGGCTCCCACACAGTTGTGTAGAAGAAGGAATTTTCACCCCTGAATGACAAGCTAACCCCTTCACCTCTTATGAAACTCTTAAGACTGTACGAGTCCCGTCTCTGGTGCACCTTATCGCTTGATCCATGTCAACATCATGAGTGTAGATTTTGTAGGTGATATTGGGGTGTGGGTGTGTGTTACTGGATTTCTAATAACACACCAATGGCAGAGGCTTAGGTTGGTTATGACAAGGTCTGGTATGCTTACTTGGAAGTCCATGGATCCATCCTCAAACTTACGTTAGGGATAAGCAACTTGTGACCCTCCAGTTGTTGTTGGACTGTAACTCCCAACAGCCCTAGCTAGCATAGCCAATGGTGAGGGATGATGGGAATTGCAGTACAAAATATCCAGAGGGCCTCAATTTGCCCCTTCCTGATCTGTGTTATGGGGCAACTATAGAAATAAGTGAATGAATAAACATAGATGTGTGTGTGCCAACTGCGATTACTCAGAGGCAAAGGAAACAGCTTGGCACATGTTCAAGAGTACCTCCTTCTTCATAGTTACTTCATTCATGCCAGGTGACTACACCCTTTTGAGCCCTGTCTCAAGTTAAGCCCTGAAGGAAACCCTAAAGAGGTCTACTTTTCTGTTAACCAGCAGGACCAAACTTGAAACTATCTTCCTCCGACAAATCTTGTTCTTTTAATGTAATGTGCAAAAAGGCCCACCTGTCAGTCAGAAACATGACTAAGGCTGCAATCCTATAGCCATTTACTTGGGAGTTAGCTCCATTGAACTGGGTGAGAGAATGTTATTACTGCCTATCTCAGGTTGTATGGTAATATTTCAAGAGTCAAATTGCTCTGGCAGGTGTGTGTGTGTGTGTGTGTGTGTGTGTGCTTCAGGTATTCACTGAAGAACAACCAAGTAGAGTGAATTTGAAAAGGAGGACAGGGCTCCTATATCTTTAACAGTTGTATTGAAAAGGGAATTTTATCAGGTGTCATTTGTATGCATGCAGCACCTGGTGAAAGCCCCCCTTAACCCAACAGTTAATGCTGCAGCAGCCCTGCCCTCTTTTGTATCTGATCATGCTAGGCAGGGCTCCTGCTGCTTTAACTGTTGTGATGAAGAGGGGATTTCACCAGGTGCTGAAAAGACACCTGCTGAAATTCCCTTTCCAATATAACTGTTAAAGATACAGGAGTCCTGGTCTGTTTTTCATATGGTCATCCTAACCAAGTGTCTACCTTATTTTTCACAGCAGGCCCTGAGGTTTATATAGGAGGAAGTGGTGTGTGTGTGTGTGTGTGTGTGTGTGTGTGTACTCACATGCGTAGTTCTTCATCATTAGCTGACAACCTGGCTGAGAGAGCCCTGACTAGAGATATCTGCCTATTGGCTTGAAAGGCCCATGTTTCATCCTTCTAACCAGGTTTGTTGTGTCACAGTAAATAAAGGGTGGGTGCCAGGCCTCCTAGTTTGAGTCCTATGTGGCATACGCAAGGTGGCCACTGAGGAATCCATTATCTAAGGCTGTGAATTGGACCTGTGCAGCAGAAGAGAAAAGAAAAAAAAGGAGCCATTGACTTCTGTTTGGCAAGGCTTGATAAAACCAAATGCAGGCTGGTTATAAACATTTGCATGCAGTACATTCAGAGAAGTCTGGTAAATAGGAAAGGTAATCGCAAAGTTGAATAGCCATCTTAATATGCTTCCGGAGATGTTTAAGAAGGTCACTGCTCAAATCTAGGATTGCGCCTTTTCTGCATGCAATGTACATGATAATAAGAAGCATTTTAGATAAACTGATTCCTTTTTATTCACTTTCTCCACAAATCACCTCTTTGCAGCTAACAAACAGACAGTTTGCTATTCAACGTCAGCGACCACAGACAATGAACCCAGCACTTTCCCAGTACGTCTCTTAATAATGTGCTTTTCTTTGATCATGCTTTTTTCATTTGGGGAACAAGCATAAGTCGCACCAACCATCCAACAACCTGGTCCAAACTTAGGATCAGCTTAAGCTGTGGGCAAATATCAACATGTTTTCCCATCCCCACAGTAGCACTGATCCCCATCTGTAGCTTTTATTTATTTGTTAAAATATTGATAGGCTACCTTTGGTGCCAAGAGACAAAAGGAATCTGTGTTGGTCCATGGATAATCCACAGTTGGGCACTACCTTTATTAGGAGCAACCAAATTGTTACAAAAGAATGAGCAAACTGGATGTTAAGAAAAGCAGTGGGATGTGAGGGGGCAGGGAAGATAGAAAAAAAAGTTGCCTTGGTGTTGAAATCACAAAGTCTGAATTTAGTCACAGTTTTAATATGGAATGTAGGAGGAGATAGCAGCTCAAGAGCACCACTTACACATGATGTTAAGAAAGTATTTGGCAAAAGGTGCTTAACTGCCACTTTTATTTCGTAGAAAAACTGCCAATTAGGTGAGGAGAGAGTCGGGTTCATAATACTGCAGAGAGAGTGGGGGAGAGAGATTGACCTAGTTCACATGTAACTATAAACCATGAATTAATTAACTATGGTTTGTTGATTTGTGGGTTGTCATGTGCAAACCTGGAACTATGGGTTAACTGGGTTATTAAGCACATATGAACATATGAAGAGAACCCATGGCTTGTTGTTGGGTTGTAAACTGTGGATTGTTGAAACTATGGGTTGTTATGTCCCAGAATCATGGGTTGTTCATGGGTTGTTTTGCCAAGCTACAGAGGCAGTGGACAAGAGCAGTTAAAAAAACCCAGCCTCTTTGTATGTCAGTTCTGCAGTGCTGCAAAGACAGCTGGGAAACAGGGAGGAAGTGGGTGAAGGAGGAGGAAAACAACCCAGGGACAGAGAAAACAAACCATGGCTTGTTCAGTCATCTCCAAGACAAACCCTGGGTTGGGAGACAAACCATGGTTTAAAGAAATCATGGGTTAGCATTACTTGTCAACCAGTGAGCATCTGCATCTGCCTGTTCAACTTATCACTCTGGGCAGTGCACCATAGAGGGAGGGGCATTGAAAGAACAGACCCCTTATCCTCTCATTTACTCACTTGTGCTCTCCCATTCCTCCACACTACCACTGCCCCTCGAGAGAGCGTGAGTGAGCAAGCAATTAGGCCCTGCTTCATTTACCTGAAACTAAGCCCCATTGAACGCAATGAGACTTACTTCTGATGAGACATGTACAAATTGCATTAGGACCTACTAGGCTCTCTGCAGGTTTCAGGTTGCACCTGCAGGACTGCTTGGACAAGAAACATGGAGTGGTAGATGCCCCATTTTTAAAGCCCAGGAGTAACCCAGATCTATGGTGCCAAAGTATTCTAAAACAGCTCACAACAGAAAAAAAAACCCAAATACATATTAAAATTGAAAACAACAACATGAAACTGCAACAAAGCCATGATACAATCAGCAACAAACTCCCCCATCAATCTGGAGTACAACAGCTCAGTGAATGTGCTACCTTGCAAGAGTATTCCAAAGCCTTGGTGTCACCGTGGAAAAATCAATGTTCCATCTAATCCGCCCTGCTATATCTCCAATGGTGAGAGCTCCTAAAGCAGAGAGGTGGTAGTGAAACCATCATAACAACTTATTTTGCCAAGGCCATCCTGGAACTGGAATTTGATCCTGGAGTTGGGATGTTGTAGGATTTTTTTTTTATTTAAACATGCAGAGAGTTCTTTCAGACTGCCTTATACTGAGTCAGACCATTGTTCCATCCTAGTACAGTGGTGTCTACACCAGCCTCTCAGATACTGGTATCCTCCAGATGGGTTCGGACTGCAACTCTTGTAATTTCCAGCCAGCATCACATCTGGAGGGTGCCAGATTGGGGAATGCAGGTCTGTACTGTTTGGCAGCGGCTCTCCAAGGCTGTAGACAGCGGTCTTTCCCACCCCGACCTTGGACTTTTTGCATGCAATGCATCTGCTTTACTACTGAGTGATGGTTCTACTGAAGAATGGCATGGTGTTCCTTTGAAGTTTCTTCTGACTCCTTGGACTGCTAACTAGGGCCCAATCTACACCAAACAGGATATAGCACTATGAAAATGGTATGATAGCAGTATGTAAAAGGCATAAGCCACACTACTGCGTTATAGCGGTATTGAAGTGCACTGACAATTGTTGGGGCCCATTGACACATACCATATGCTGCTTTCATACTGCTTTCATACCTCTATATCTTGCTTGGTGTGGCTCCTGCCTTTTATGTACCGCTTTCATACCGCTTTCATTGTGCTATATCTTGCTTGGTGTAGATCTGACCTAAGGCTGCAGTCCTATAGCCATTTACCTAGGAGTAGGCCCTGTTCAACTCACTTAATTCTGAGCAGTCATGTATGAAATTGCACTGTTAGAAACCCAACTGTCACAACACCAAGAGTTTTCTTCAGAATTGAGGGGGGGGCATTTTCCCACTGAGTTGATATCTTTAAGTCACACCTGAATGCTTCAGAACTTTTCTTCTTAAATCAGAGATACTTTCTAACACTTTTCATTTCAAGGGCCCTGTCATAAAGAGTTTGTGTGTGGTCGTTGAAAATCCCAAACTTTAAAAGAAACACTGGCTGGCTTCGGACGACACATTAGGCAACAGAGGGGGAAATAGTGTACTGACCATGCATTAGGTAGGCTGTGCTCCACACATGACGTGCTGCAACTCCGGTGCTTGTGCAGCTGAAAGTTCCGGCGGCCATCTTGGTTGCTACGTAGCGGCGTAACGGGGCTCATGTGCTCTTGGAATGGCACTTCTGTAATTCAGCTAAACATCACTTGCGTGTGCCCCATAAGTGCCAAACTTGGAAGCGGGGAACATTTGGAAGCTTCCTTCTTCCATAGCAAAAGGGCTACAGGTGTAGAGTAGCCCTAAATTTAAGGTATGTTGTAAGGTATCCGGTTGTTTCTAGGAAGCCATTTAAAAGGAGGTCCTGTGGTAATGCTAGTTTTAAAAACAAAAGACCAACATTATCATTGCGCCTTAGTTGTGGATGAAAGCCCCTTTGGCCTAACACTGTGTTTGGCATGAGACAAATGGTTTGTGTGTGTGTGTGTGTGTGTATGTGCATGTTTCGGAAGTTGCTGATCTCTTTTAGCCCATAATACAGTGTGGAGTGCTCTTGTGCTGGATGCCAGACAGTCAGGTCTTCTTCCAGAATATTCCATCCCATTCTATTTCTCCAACTCCCAACAGTCATTCAGTATTCCTTGTCCATTCTTCATTAGGGAGGAATCCATTTGGGGTAGAGGGAGAGCTCAACAGGCTTTCAATGGCTCCCCCACCCCGACTAACTGGCCCAACTTGGTCTGCAGTGACTCAGGGCAGTTTGTGGATTTTCTGTGTGTTTTTTTTAATTTGCACAAATTACAGCAACAAGTTGTGGAAATTTGTTTAATTGCACAATATGCATAAAGCATGATCACAATTTGCACATTTTTTCAGCTGCAATTTGTGCAAATCTCTATTTGCACAAATTGTGGCCTGACCCTCCCCCCCTCCTATGGAAAAAGTCCCCAGAGTTTGGGGAAAACCTATGGCTGGGTTCGCAAATACAAACCAAGGCAGGCAGGCAGTGAAATCCATTGAGCCCAAAATGGACTGAATTTCCAAGCGATTCTCACCCCTAGTCCTCATTGGGCTATTTTGTTTTTTTCCCTAAAGTTTTATGAAGTTTTGCAAACCATGGCATTCCCTGAGCCTGCTAATTCCTCCCTCTTGTGTGGATGGAGCTGTTTTGACAACAAGATCCACACTTGGATCCATACTCTCAGTATATAGGAAGGGTGAGCAACTTGTGGCCCTCCAGATGTTTTGGTCTACGACTCTGCGCTCCCTAGCCAGCATTTGGCCAATGGGAGTTGGCCAAAAGTTCTGGAGTACCACAAGTAGCCCACCTCTTTTATATTCATTAAACAAAAAATCTACGGTTTACAAAAACAATGTTAAGGCTCTACAGATTCCAACCAAGCATCAAAAAGCAGGGAAATTGGGAGTTAAGGCTCACAAGCCTTGACGCCACATCCTCCCTAAGGAGGCAGAAAGTGCAAGTGAAATTCTCATTCTCCCAAAGCAGATAAACCATGAGGACAGGGTGGAGAATATGATATGCAGAGGTGACTGTGGGGTTATGGAAAACTGATCACGAACAACTTAGGGCCAACTACTTCTCTTTTTTTGTTTAGAGCAGCCCTTCCCCAACCTGGTGCCCTCCATAGGTGTTGGACTACAACTCCCATCATTGCAAGTCAGTATGTCCCATGGTCAGGAATGCTGGGACTTGTCATCTCAAAAATCTAGATATGCAATTTGATATGCAGAGGTGACTGTGGAGTTGTGGGAAATGATGATGAACAACTTAGGACCTGCTACTTCTAATTTCTTAGAGCATCTCCTTATGTTGAGAGTTGCAACCCAACACATCTGACAGGCACCAGGTTGGGGAATGTTGTTCAAGAACAAGGGAAGGCAGAATGTAGATCTCCAGATGTTTTGGAATTCAACTTGTAAAAGCTCCTATCAGCATGGGCAGTTATCAGGAATGCCGCGAGTTGATGTCCAAATCATCAGGATAGATCTATTTTGTGCTTACATCTGTACTAAAGTATGATGTTTTCCAGCATTAAGATATGTGATCAATCAAGGAACTACAAAAGAGCTGCATCACTTTAAATAAACTGTATAAACCAAATGAAACAACAATGAATGAATCTTGAATACCTAATCCAGATAGCCCTTCAGACATCAACATTAGTTTTCAACACATGGCATAGGATGTCTGTTTCTTGAATATCAGATAAAGGATTTCTCTTACTTGTTCAGCAGTGTGAGATCAAAGGCAGAGCTACCACCTAATACTTTCATGCGTAAGTACTATTTTAAAATGAAGTATGAATTGATTTTTGTCTTCCCCATAACACATAACATGGGAGTTACAGTGTAACACATCTGGAGAGCACCAGGCTGGAGAAGGTTGACTCCTATACATGTCTTCTCAGAAGCCAGTGCCACTGAATTCACTAGGGCTTTCTCTCAAGAGGTATAGGATTGCAAACTAATCTCATCTGAAAGGTGTTCAAGACAGCCAAACTAAACCTCTTCTGCTCTGCTGTTGCTTTGATGAGATGATGTAGTGTGCAGGGATTGTGGGGAGTGAACAGTATATTTTTTATAAATACATTTAAAGAAAAAAAACATTGGTTCTTTGAAAGGCAGGATATTGACTAAAAGTTGGAAGTGCCTGGCACATGCTCTGGTTCTAGATCTGTAATGAATAGTGCCCCCTTTTGTTATCAAGAGTGCTGCTATATGCGAGATGTGTGTGAGAGAAAAGTATTGAGCAGACCCTGTATTTGGTAAGGGTATGGAACAGCATTCCCCATCCTGCTGCCCTCCAGGTGTTTGAGATGACAAGTCCCAGCATTCCTGACCATGGGACATACTGACTTGCAATGATGGGAGTTGTAGTCCAACGCCTTTGGAGGGCACCAGGTTGGGGAAGGGCTGCTCTAAACAAAAAAAGAGAAGTAGGTGGCCCTAAGTTGTTCGTGATCAGTTTCCACAACCCCACAGTCACCTCTGCATATCATATTCTCCACCCTGTCCTCATGGTTTATCTGCTTTGGGAGAATGAGAATTTCACTTGCACTTTCTGCCTCCTTAGGGAGGATGTGGCGTTAAGGCTTGTGAGCCTTAACTCCCAATTTCCCTGCTTTTTGGTGCTTGGTTGGAATCTGTAGAGCTTTAACATTGTTTTTGTAAACCGTAGGTTTTTTGTTTAATGAATTTCATGGCTTTGTGTAACAGATGACTGGATATTATACAGTTGACAACCAAGCCAGCGTCAGCCAGACTGTTATACCATCTTGATATCCAATATAAAATCAAAGCTAGTGTTATGTGTTGAACTCACTTTTAACATTAATAAATCAACCAAAATGCTTGCATCTCCCTCATTTTTAAAGATAGAGAGATGAAACCTGGCATCATGGTAGCTCTTAAGTAGGGATATAGCTATGCCAAGTATGAAGCAGATCCGTTCATCCCTTGATTTTTAGAAATTTTTAAAACTTCAATTTAATTTTTTTAATTAACTAAAATGCTTACAATTCCATCATTTTTAAAGATAAAGGGATGAAACTTGACAGCATGGTAGCTCTTAAGTAGGGATTGAGCCATGCCAAGTTGGAAGCAGGTCTGTTTATGCCTTGAGTTTTAGGAATTTTTAAAACTTCAAACCCAATTCTGCTCTTTGGGATCTAGGGCCTTGAGCAGTACATTAAAAAAAAGGAAGAAAGTAAAGATGAAGAGATGAAACTTGGCACCATGGTACCTCTTAAGTAAGGCTTTAGCCATGCCAAGTTGAAAGCAGATTGGCTCATGCCTTGAATTTTAGGAAAAAAATTGAAGTCAAACTTTTTTAAAAAAATCCTAAAAATCAAGGCACGAACCGAGCTGCTTCCAACTTGGCATGGCTCAATTCTAGGGTGACCACTAGGGTGTGGCCTAGTGGCTAAAGTGTTGGACTGGGAGCTGGGAGATATGGGTTCTACTCCCCACTTAGCCATGGAAACCCATTGGGTGACTTTGGGCCAATTGCAGACTCTCAGCCCAACCCATCTCACAGGGTTGCTGTTCTGAGGATAAAATGGAGAGGAGGAGGATTATGTATGCCGCCTTGGGTTTCTTGGTGGAAAAAAGGTGGGATATAAATGCAATAATAAATAATAATAAAAAACTGTCAGGATTTCCCCAGATTTCTCCTGGTTTTTGTTCTATCCTCGGTGTCAGGGGGGATTTTATGCAATAGTCTATAATGACCTGGAATTACACACTTTCCCTTTTAAGGCCACCATTAGCGTGACAGGGGGGAATGACATGCTTTCTGGAGGTGTGCCATTCTCTCCCACTGCTCCAATCAAGGCCTTAAAAGGGAAAAACATGTCATTCCCAGGCATTATAGAAAAGGGCCTGATTGGAGCAGTGGGGTGGGGTGAGAATGACATCCTTTCCCCTTCTCCGCTCCAATTGGGGACTTTAAGGTGGCCCCAGAAAGCCATTTTCCTGCCACCCACTAGGTGTCCTCTTTTTTGGTTTCCCAAATATGGTCACCCTACTCAGTTCTTGCACAGGCTGCATTTCCATCCCTAGATATTTACTCAAAAAAAGACCCATTGAATTTCCTTGGTTCTTGAAAAGCAACACACGCTTTTAGATTTGCCAGTCTCAGCATTCTATGTGTGCTATGAATGCCTGCTCTGTCTGTCCCTATAGTTTCCTGCAAGGTCCAGCCAGGGGAAGCCAGTAAATTAAACCCAGGGGTGGAGGGTGGGATTCCCTCAAGTTCATCTGACAGCAGGTGCTATAGAACATGGACCTTCCAGGAGTGTTGAGGGTGGATTTCTGGCAGACCCAGCCAGGCAACTTTATGGCCTGTTAGTCCCTCCATTAGGTAGCCCACAGAGCACCTGCCTCATAAGGCAAATGGCCACATGAGAACTGTTATTATGGCCTGCTACTTTGTTTGTCTTTAGTAGTGTGTGGTCCAGATCTCTTCAGAAGGGGGAATAGTGTTTTGTGGTTGGGATCAGTCTAAATTATCTCCAGGGTTCCCTTACTCAGTGCGTCTGATAGCAAAGAGATTGAGGATTTTCCCCAACTCTGTTACTCTTGAAGTTACTAGGCCTGTTGAAAATAGATTTTATAACATAAGCATGAAAACAGTGTACCCCTTTTAACTTGTTAAACCAATGAAAACATGCCACACAAGAAGTCTTAAGATATGAATGGTTTATAAAGAAAAGTAAATGCAAAAGAACATCAGCTGCAGAAGTGAAATCTGAAACATTACTACTACTACTACTACTACTAGTAGTATCCTGGCTTTTGCCCAATGCTGGGCCTCAGGGCAGCCTTACAAAACTAAAACATATACAGCTAAAACCTGTAAATAGGAATATACTATATACCATATGAAAAGGACAGGGCTCATGTAACTTTAACAGTTGTAGAGAAAAGGGGATTTCAGCCAGTGTCATTTGCATGCAATTAGTTCCTGGTGAAATTCCCTCTTCATCACAACAGTTAAAGTTGCAGGGGCCCTGCCTTCTTTTGTATATGGTCACTCTAGTATAGTGCCTGCAACTTTAACTGTTGTGATGAAGAGGGAATTTCACCAGGGACTAATTGCATACAAATGACACTGGCTGAAATTCCCTTTTCTCTACAACTGTTAAAGTTACATGTGCCCTGTTCTCCTTTTCATATGGTCAGCCTAAATATACAAAAGTTAAAAATATAATTAAATACTTTTCAATATTAAAGCATTTTAAACATTTTAAATACATAACAATTTAAAAGTCAAAGGTATAGAAAGAGGTCCAGATTATTTGCCAAAGGCCTGCTGGAACAAAAAAGGGTTTGTCTGCATCCAAAAACACATCAAGGAGGGAGCCTGTGTAGACTGTAAGGATTAGAAAGAAAATCCATGTGTGTACACTATGCAAAATAAACGACAGCTCAACTCTTTCTAAACCTTATTAGAAAAACAGGGTGACTAGGTCGAAACCAGCATTGTAGGCCCAGAAGCACTTTGAAAGGTTTCAACTTTGTACTTAAAACTTAACACCGGCCCAAACTAATTAAATGAAGTGTTTGAAGCTTTCAACTTATAGCAGTATGGACCAAACTCTTAGAAAAGAGGGAAGGAGCACTGTGTGTGTATGGGGTGGGGGTGGGGGGATAGAAAGAAAGGTATAGCCACCTATTCCCAGGAGAGATCTGAAGATCAGGTTACCATGGATCCAGAGGAACCACACCCTGCTTCACCAGGGAGCAAAAGAGCAAACTGGCCTTATGAAGATAGCCCAAAATACTCTCAGAGCCAAAGGAATGCATGTTCCAGAAGAGAAAAGAGAAACTCTTCTTCTTCACTCAAAAGGTCTGTGCTAGAGGCAGCAGCCATTTCACTCACCCACCCCACATTCTAAGATAGGAGGGAGGGGGGAGAGTGATGCTACTGAGCGTGTGTCGCGCTATGAGGGAAAATGGCCGCCACATTGACTTGAATGAGAGGTTAAAATAGTCCTTAAAAGTCAACTGAAGGGAATTTAAAAAAAACGAAAAGCTTTCCACCAACTACAGTCAAGGAGGAAGAAGACCCCACCACTGGATTAATTAATAAGGCTCTAGAAATTATTCAAATTGTGAGCACAAAAGTCACAACCCGGAAGTAAATTTTACAAAAGCAGGGAGACAGGTTTGTATTCCTTTTCTACCTTAAACTGCTCTCCTTCCCTCAATCTTTCACCAATCTTCTTGAAATTTTCAGGTAATGTAAAACAAACATTTCTTTCTGGCACCTGTAAATTTCAGAAAGGTTGATGAAACATTTTCGATTTTATGGCTATTAGAATGACCCCCCCCCCAATTATCACTTTAACATGGCGGAATGTGTTTTTTACTGACGGCCCTTAACAATGGAGGCATGGCTGTGCCTCCATTAATAAGATTTTCTGTCTCCTACATCCCTTCAAGTAAGTATTGGCGTATATACAAACTGGTAACCTGCATTATTGTGTGACTCATCCATATCCTCTGGTAACAAATGCATATACTAATATACATTCTACATAGCAGCATATCCTATTTTTGTTTTTGCTATTTCTATCCTGGCTGTAAGGTTAGCTCCGCATCAGTTTATTAACAGGGAACCTGTAATGTTTCATAATCTGTATATGGCATATTTATTAAGCACCATATTTAAGATGGTCCCCAGGCCAATTAATTGCTCTTCTGCTCAGAATAGGAAATTTTTCTGGGTCTTTGGACATCTTCACTCGAATAAGGGAGTCACCTTTTAAAGGCACAGTCACATATTTCAATTGAAACTTAACATATCCTTACAGAATCTGCCTTAAAATGAAACTGGAGAGATTTATTGCGATGCCATCTCTTGTTTCCAATATGGTTCCAATTCTAGGGCTGGGGATCAGCATTCCATGATAATGAAGCCCCAGTAGCCCTCCTGCCTACAAAGCGTCTTTTGGAAGGAGGACAGGAAATAAGTGCTTTTATCCCTCTTGAGGGATGGTGCGGTTGGGTGGGTTGGTTCCAGGTGCATGTTTGTAAAATATTTATTTATTGCATGTATATCCTGTCATTCCTCTAAGAGACCTAGAGTGATGCATATTTTATCCTCACAACAGCCCTGTGAGGTAGATTAGGCTGAGAGATGTTGACTCACTCAGGATCACACAGCTGAGTGAGGATTTGAACCTGGCTCTCTCCAGTCCTGGTTTGACACTCTAACCACTACTCCTGGCTCTCTCACGAGGAGTGTGGAACAGTGGGATGTGGAGAGTTTCAGGAGAAACGTGACTGGCAGGTGAAGGGTGGATGTATCCTCCTCCTCCTCCTCCTCCTCTCCAGTCACTTTGCATGGAAGAAGTTGCCTTGGGGCTTCATTGCACACAGCTGTAGTGTAATGTGATGATGTGTATGTTTTGGTCACTAGAAATAAGCGGAGGAAATGCATTTGGATGGGAATTGTGTAAGGAGCAAAATACAAATGATCAGGGAGAGGAAACAGGAATTATGCGGGGAGGGCTATGTTGCGGACCTAACCCAATCAAAGCAGGAAACAGTAGCTCAGGAGTTAATTTTTTGGGGGTGGGTGGGAAGCTTTACAGTGCTGGGTTCTTCTAAGCCATCCTTTATGGCCGAGTAATTTGAGAAAGCTGATCGCTCAAGATGAAATGAGCATCCCATCTTCCCTTTCCATTGCTCACCCTTTGAGATCAGGGATGCTCTCATTATTATAATTTGCATTAGTGACACTGATATTTATTGTCAAAGAGCCATCCTTGATGCCAAGAGACTTTGATTATGTTACGAGGCCTAATTCCCATGACAGGTTTGAGTCATCATCAGTCATTGAAGCAGGGTATCAGGGTTCTTTTCCACTTCAGAGAGAACAAGAGTGAAAATTTTGTATGTGGTATCTGATTCTCCAATACCCTAGTGAATTGGGGGGGGGGAGGTGTATTATGATATTTTTGTAATGGATTTCTATACAAAACCATCAGCCTTAATCTAATCTAATTCAGGGAAGATTATTACTAGGACCATGTCTGACATTCATGCTTAGCAACCATAAGAGAGGGCATAGCGGGTTTAATTAATTCCCTTTCTATTCTTGCAAATTGCACTGATAATATTATACTGTGTGTTTTGCCTGTTTTAAGTTAGACATGGAGTGATATTCGACTAGCAGGAGTAAGGTAAATGGACCGTGAGATAATTCGGGTAGGCAGAAGGTTGATTGGGATCTACTGGTGGATCTCTGAGTAATTGGCAGTAGATCACCAAGGGTTTTCAGCTCCCTATGGTTTAACAATAGAAAAGGCCTTTTCCACAGTGGAGGCTGGTGGTTCCGATTTCAGTGAGGGCTCTGAATCCATTTTGGGTTTTAATCAGAACCAGGCAGAATTCTAAAAGAGCTGTCCAGTGTCCTGAACCCTTTACCCCAGTTAGTTTCAGCATCCTGGATAGCTGTTTTAGAGTTATAGCTGGTTCTGACTAAAACCCAGAATGGATTCACAGCCCCACCGAAATCGGAGCCACCAGCCTCCACTGCTTTTTCCCTCCTACAAGAGACTACTGAAATCAGGACAGCCAGGGGAGGGGGGAATAGAACAAGATTTGTGTGTGAAAAGATTTGTGTGCACACTCTAGTTCTGGTACTGAAAACATTCCTGGGCAGATCTTCCTGTTCTGCAAGTCCGTGACTGTCTTCTTGAGCTACTATTTTGTACCTGCCCCCAGGTGGTGCGCCTCAGGGTTCTAGCGAAAAACAAAGTCGATCCCATGAGCCTAAAGTCTGCCAATTCCTGATATAACTAATTGAGAAGTAAGGATTTTGGTTGTCACAGAGATCTCTTGTTTTATTGTTGCAGTTGTAATGGCCTTTGTGCCATAGACAAATAAAATGTATTACAACTAATTGAGAAGTACTCATCAAAAGACCCAGTTTATGATTAGAATTAGACATGTGACATTAGCTTTTCTGCAGTTAAAAAGCAAAATATGCCTCTGGTTTGTATCCAATCTCAGTCCTATTTAGAGTCGGCCCATTGAAATGAATGAGACTTAAGTGAGAGTACCATTGGATATAGCTAGGGGGTGGTGAGGTGGGGAGTGCTTGCACCCCCTGCCATCTTGGCCCACCCCCCATGAACTGTGCCTGCAAGCCCCTGCTGAGTGCTTGCGAGGTTCGTGAGCACTTGGTAGCTGTCCGCCCGGCTTCGGCCCTTTCCCCTGCTGCATTCATAGTGGCTGCCATTACTGCAGCAGGGGAAATACACAATTTTGCTAGCCTTGGGGAAATTGTGCATTGCTCCCCCTCCCAATGGGGGCCATAAAGGCCTTATTAACATTTGCATTACTAGGGCATTTAAGCCCCCCTTGGGGAGAGGGGAGAAATTTGCATATTTTCCCCTGCTGCATTAATGGCTGCTGCCTTTAATGCAGCAGGAGGAAAGGGCACGGTCCAGATGCCAGAGCAGACTCATGCCTGGGTGCTCTTGGGGGCTTGCGAGTACTCAGGCACAGGTCAGTCCCAGCACTGGGTGTGTCTGTCTGGGCCCACGAGGGCCAGACACGGGGGCGTCTACAGCCCTGGCGGACCCGAGCGGAATTTTGCAACATTTCTAGAAGGAACCCTCCAGACCCCAATTTGGGAGGTAACTTACCAGAAATTCTCATAAACACTAAGGCTGTCTGATATTAAAGCTTCCTGCTCTAGTGTGCTGCCCTGATCCATATGTGGGTTATCTGAAACATGATGTGTATCATAAGAAGTTCCTTTATGCACAGCATGATCCCTATTGGCTGCAGGTTTGTACATACATCACTAATGTTCTGACATTTAGGAAGTGACATTTGCTTCCTCTGAATGTAAATATTTTGAATTGCTGGCCCTGGCATGAGGCCACGAGGCCCATTTTGCTCTCTGTTTGAGGTGGCAAATTGTGCTAGGCTGCACAGTTTGGGACAGACAAAGGAAAGTGCTTCTTCATATGTGCAAAATTCATTTATGGAATTTGCTGCGAAGTGATGCAGTGATGGCCACCAGCTTAGATAGCTTTAGATAGGGATTAGTCAGGTTAATAGAGGAAGGGACGATCAATGGCTACTATGGAAAACACAAAGCCTTTGAGTGCCAGTTGCGGAGCAGTAACAATGGGTGAGGGCTATTGCCTTCATGTCCAACATGGCTGGTCTAAGGGAGATCGTTGATCTGATCCAATAAAAGCTGTGGGATTTTATTGTGTAAGTCACTTGGTGGTGGGGTGGGGGCTGCTGAACTCAAAGGTGGCCTAGAAAAAGCTTAAATAAGATGACATAAAATATTTTTAGGGCTTGAATTTAGGATGGGAGAAGATGTTTAGAAGTTTTTTGCTTATGTTTTTTTGCTTTTGGGTCAACTGAAGTATGTTGTGTTGATTGGACCAACAAACTGTGGTTAACAGTAACTATGGTCTGTTGAAGTTAGGGTAATATCCAGTGGGCAGACTCCGAGAGTAGTCTAAGTTAAGTCCCATTCATGTCAATGGGTCTACTCTAAGTAG
This sequence comes from Anniella stebbinsi, assembly GCA_029215795.1. Taxonomy (NCBI): domain Eukaryota; kingdom Metazoa; phylum Chordata; class Lepidosauria; order Squamata; family Anniellidae; genus Anniella; species Anniella stebbinsi. The sequence goes on along the minus strand of JARDYH010000002.1, from coordinate 31,501,754 downwards.
GACTAACATTTGATACAACCCTTAAAGTTAATACTTAATATTAACTATTGTTCTGGGCTGGGGCAACACAGCAAAAAGCTTCCAAACCCCTCCTCTGAGCTGTAAATAATAATAAATAAATAATAATAATATATTTATTTCTTACCTGCCTCTCCCTCTGGATATATAAATACAAAAACCATACATTATAAATACAAAAACTAATACATTATTAAAACATCTTAAAATTCAACTAGGTAGGCCTGCCGGAAGAGATCAGTCTTCACGGCTCTCTTAAATTCAAGAAGACTGCTGAGTTGTCGAATCTCTCCCATCAGGCCATTCCCCAGAAGGTCCTCTTGGTAACACTCATCAGTCTAGTTCTGGCTGATTTAAATAAATTATTCCCGGGGACCTGAGTATGTGGGGCGGATTATACGGGAGAAGGCAATCCCGCAGGTAACCCGGACCCAAACCATGTCGGGCTTTAGAGGTAATAACCAACACTTTATACTTCACCCAGAAACTAATTGGCAGCCAGTGGAGTAATTTTAAGATTGGTGTAATGTGGTCACCCCTAGGTGTACCGGTGACCAACCTGGCTGCCATATTCTGAACTAGTTGAAGTTTCCGGACTAGGCACAGAGGTAGCCCTATGTACAGCGCATTGTAGAAATCGAGCCTCCAAATTACCAGCCTGTGCACTACCGTCTTTAGGTCTTCCAACTCTAGGAAGGGGCGCAGCTGGCGTATCAGGCAAAGCTGATAGTAGGCGTTCCTGGCCGTCATATCTACCTGGGCTGTCATTTGGAGCGACAGATCCAGGAGTACCCCCAAGCTGTGAACATGGTCTTTCAGGGGGAGCGTAACCCCATCCAGAACTGGTTGACACACCTCCAAACCCAGGTTGGGGCCCTTGACAGTAAGCACCTCTGTCTTGTCTGGATTCAGCTTCAGTTTTTTCCCCCTCATCCAGCCCATTACCAAGCATTCATTCAGAGGAGACACACTATCCTTAGCTAACGATGTTGTCGAAGGCATAGAGAAATATATTTGGGTGTCATCAGCGTACTGATAGCACCCCGCCCTATGCCTCCGGATGATCTCTCCCAGCGGTTTCATGTAAATGTTAAACAACATTGGGGAAAGGATGGCACCTTGTGGTACACCACATAGCAGCTCCTTCTTTGAAGAGCAGCTATCCCCAAGCATCACCATCTGGAACCTGCCTGAGAGATAGGACCGGAACCACTGAAGCACAGTGCCCCCGATTCCCAATCCCCTCAGGCGTTACAGAAGGATACCATGGTCAATGGTATCGAAAGCCGCTGAGAGGGCTCCCATCATTGCATTCCTGACCATGGGACATACTGACTTGCAATGATGGGAGTTGTAGTCCAACACCTTTGGAGGGCACCAGGTTGGGGAAGGGCTGCTCTAAACAAAAAAAGAGAAGTAGGTGGCCCTAAGTTGTTCGTGATCAGTTTTCCACAACCCCACAGTCACCTCTGCATATCATATCCTCCACCCTTTCCTCATGGTTTATCTGCTTTGGGAGAATGAGAATTTCACTTGAACTTTCTGCCTCCTTAGGGAGGATGTGGCGTTAAGGCTTGTGAGCCTTAACTCCCAATTTCCCTGCTTTTTGGTGCTTGGTTGGAATCTGGAGAGCCTTAACATTGTTTTTGTAAACCATAGGTTTTTTGTTTAATGAATATAGTAATAACCCGAACATGTTTAATTTACTACGTATGCCACTCCCTTCCACAGGTTGTCTTATCATCAGCAGGCCTTCATGTGATGGATCTTTTCTTTTTCTCCCACCTCCAACCCTACTAACTTAGCAACCTATCAGGCACCTGTTGTCCTACGATGACACTGCACTGCTTGTGACTTAGCCTTCATTGACCTTGACATTTATATAACTTTTAGAAAGTCACTCACATAACACTCCTAAGATCCATTTTTGGCATACCAGGATATGACACCAGTCAAGTGAGGAATACACAGAACTATTTACAATATTAGTAACATGCTACAATTGTGCAACACAGTTTAACGCAATACAGGCAAGAATTATTGCAAGGGACAGAAGTGCTCGCACACAGATATGGTTCCCTCTTAGATCTAAAAAGTTCACATGGGGAAGAAATGCCCTTGAAAAAATACATTGAATCAGGACAACAGCTTCTGTTTATGTTGTCAGCTGATGGTGATGGAACATGGGTCATCTCTACTTGCAGCATTTCATTGAGCTACAAGTTAGTGTAGCATAGCTATTAAGTTAAGAAAGGAAAACATTTAAAATGGCAGCTGCAAGTTCAAGTGGAGCAGACTCTGGGTCCAGTGCATCAATAAAAGGACATACGTATGGTTTGCAGGTCATGTTTTCTGCCCCTTATGAGAAGCTTTTGGAGTACTCATAAGGAACAGGCAAGATCATGGAAGAGAGGTGGTTCAGTCACTATCAGTGGCATGGCACTGTTAGGTAGTCAGCAGCATTTTTGAAACTACAGAATCCGTTTCTAAGCATATCCTGCCTCTGGAAGCTCATCTCCCACCTCTTCCACTCATTCATGGTGGTTGCATGAATGCTGGGATGAGAAGAGGGGGAAGAGAGCTGCTTTGTACCACACGTTGACATTTTCCAGGATAAGGAATTCAGGAGTGGTGGGTTTTTTTTGGGGGGGGGGTGACTCTGTGTGTGTGTGTGTGTGTGTGTGTGTCAGGGGGAAGCAGAAAAAGAAATTCATTTTGCATGTTCTGGATAGTAACATCCAGAACTATGGGGGTTTGAAATGGTATGAAGTTGGCACAATCTGAGTTGGAAATTAATTGAGGAGGCTCAGTTGGGGGAATGGGAAATTAACTAGATTGCTTCTTTGAAACGGCTCTTGGGCTGTATCCAATGGCTTGATCTGCCAGCAGGAAGGAACAGCTCACAGCACAGATCCCCTTCCTCCTGCAGCCCTCCAGGGACCATCCAGAGAAGAGGTGTGGTGTGCCCGGAGGATTGCAGGGAGGAGGAGAGTTTGGGGAAGTCTTGACATCTGGGTGGTGGATTCATCCCCTTGTGTTGTAGCAGCAAATGTGAAGTCAAAGGAGTAGTTGGGGATTTGAAGTTCAAGTGTGTGTGTGTGTGTCCCAGCCTATGCAACTTTGACCAAACTGAAATTGCCCATTCCTGCAATACACCATAGATCAGCCTTTCCCAAACTAGTGCCCTCTAGGTGTGTGGGTCTACATCTGCCACCATCCCAAGCCAGCTCAGCTAGACTGGATGAATAGAGCACTGAATGTGCTCTTGACCAAGCATGGCTTTTGAGGGCCCTTGGCCAAGACAACCTCAATGGGCTCCCTTCCTCCATGAGTCAACCTTCTTACCACCATTGTCATCAGCTGCTTTGGCTTCCCCTTCTCTTTCTCATCATAGCTACCACTTGCTTGCTTGGCAGACAGAAACAGGCAGGCAGTGGCATCTACTGCTCCTCCTTCTCACCCCTACCTTCCGAGGCCAACTGAGCCTCAAGTGACAGAGGTGGTTCTAGGAGTACCCCTAAGCTATGAACTTCCTCGTTCAGGGGGAGTGCAACCTCATCCAGAACTGGCTGAACACCCTCCATCCAGTCAGAAGAACCACCCACTAACAGCATCTCAGTCTTCTCTGGATTGAGTTCCAGTTTGTTAGCCCTCATCCAATCCATTGCTGCAGCCAGGCACCAATTCAGCACATCCACAGCCTCACCTGATGAAGATGAGAAGGAGAAGTAGAGCTGCATATCATCAGCATACTGATGACAATGCCCTCCAAAACTCTGGATGACTGCACTGAACGGTTTCATGTATATGTTGAACAGCATGGGGGACAAAACTGACCCATGCAGAACCCCATACTGGAGAATCCACAGGGCCAAGCAGTGTTCTCCAAGCACGACTTTCTGGAGCCAACCTGCCAAGTAGGAGCAGAACCACTGCAAAGCATCATTGTCTTCCTCCCAGTTGGACCCCCTAATTGGAGCCTTGTCTTCTCCTCCTCTGCTGTTCTCCTTTCAGCTTGTCTGTCTCTCTCTGCTCTCCTTCGCCCCCTTTGGTTTCCTTCAGGGAGCCTCCTCTGGCTTCATACATTCCCTTCTCTTTCAGGCATCCCCTCTCCTGCTCTAGCCAGCCCTGCCCACGCTCCTTTGCTACCATTCAACTGGTCTTTAAGCTGACTTCTGGGCAGGGGGGCGGCTTCCCAAGAAGTGCTGCTATGCTTGAATGTAGCCCCTGGGAGTCTCTGCCAGCCCTGGAGCACCTGCAGGGAATGACAAGAGCAGCATCACTCTCTTTCATGTACAACACACACACACACACACACAAACACTCACGCACACACACCTTCCACTAAGTAAACAGTTCTGTTTTCCAGAAGAAACAAAGCCAATCTTGTTTTGGTGTTTTGCTGTTGACTCACTTCGTGATCATATTTTAAAGACTTGTTCACCTCTGGCTAAGGAGTGATTGCTTCCCAAAGCAACAGCAGTAGAAAGGAGATAGGGATGCACTGATCTGATCTGAAGCTAAGTACCTTCTGAAATGGTGACAGAGCTGTTCCTCTGTTCAGAGACGAGTCCATTGCTCTGTCATGGAGCACATGGTTTCCATGTACAAGGCACTCAGTTCAATCCCAAACACACCTAATTAAAGGATAGGAAAGGCCTCGGTGTGACCCCAGAAAGCCACTGCCAGTCAGTCCATAGGGTGACCACTTATGCATTGCTAAAAAAAAGAGGAAATGCATCACAAACAACAACCAGGACAAAAGACGACACGGATTTGCGTAACAGTTGCATGAGCAAATTTATATGTATAGATACACATTTAGAAATAATTGGTATAATTCACAAAGAAATAGTGTGGAAGACTATGATAGGGTGACCTGTGTGCCTGCTCAGTCTGCTGTCCAGGTGCTGTTGATGGGCATCTTCAAGCCCCCTGCTCTCTTTTCTTACAGTCTTTTTTAAACCTTTCAACTAAGCTTGGACTGAAGAGGCTTTCAAATACTGTCTGCTTTCAATTACAGGGACTGTCCTTTGGCAGCTCCTCAAATAGAGGACTATCGTCTGTAAAGTAGACCACATGCCCCCCCACCAGTCAGAAAGGGCAATAATGAGCTAGATGGATCTCTGTTCTGACTCAATATAAGGGCCCTGTTATATTGTATGAGTAGGACATCTTTCCTCTGCCTTTTGATAATACCACAGTTTAGCCCGAGCCATTGTCACCTGCGGTTTCTCCTTTATACTCATTAACAAGCCCTCGAGAGAAATGACTGTTTTGATATTTTTAGCAGCAGCTGTTCACCATTCCCCCCATCACTACAACCATCCTTAGCAATCAGTTTTACTACAATAGCAAAGGTCTAAAAGCCTACGGTTTATATCAATGGTTCTTACAGTTCATTCACATGCATTGTCAAATTGCAGAGCTAGAAAAGGTGCAGAAAAGGGCATCCAAAATTATCAGGGAGTTGGAGCAACTCCCCTATGAAGAAAGGTTACATACAACATTGGGACTTTTCAATTTAGATAATGAAAGATAAGGGGGACATAATTGCAGTTTCTAAAATTATATACATTGCAGAGCAGAGCCAGCATCATGATGGGAAGGCATGTTTGGGCAATTGCCAAGGTCCCATCCGCCAACAGAGCCCCACTAACAAGAGCTTCCTGGACTTGCAACCTCCTTATTCACCTGTCTCTCACTCTGGCCAAGGCAACGACATGAACCTACCCGTACGCTACGCTCAACATAAAAGGTCCTCCTCCGGGTGCCTATTCTGAGGGAAGCTCAGATGATGGCAACAAGGGAGAGGGCCTTCTCAGTGGTGGCCCCCCAATTATGGAACGATCTCCCCGATGAGGCTTGCCTGGCACCAACATTGTTATCTTTTCGGTGCCAGGTCAAAGTTTTCTCTTCTTCCAGGCATTTAACAGCATATGTTGATTTTTTAATTGATCCCACATCTATCTTCAAGCCTGGCTGAGAGTCTCAAAGTTGTTTTAAATGTATACTGTCTTTGTAAGTTGCCTGTCTCTATGCTTTTTATAGTTTTAAATATTGTATATCGATTTTTAATGTTGAATGTTTGTAAACCGCCCAGTGAGCTTCGGCTATGGGGCAGTATAGAAATGTAATAGATGATGATGATGATGATGATGATGATGATGATGATAATGATGATGATGGAAACAGGTGTGTCAAGCAGAGATGGCCAGAGTGGAGCAACAGATAGGGAGCTTTGGCTATTGGGCTGTATAAAAATGCAATAAATAAATAGGTCCTTCACCAAGGGTGCAGGACGTGAAGTGCAGGGGCCAAATTTGGTCCTTTCGGAGGTCCCAATCCAGCCCTCTGGAGTTCCCCTGGCCCCACCCCTTTCATGTAACCAGTGATCATTTGGTGGTTTCCTGGCTTTTCCTGGTTTTTTATGCCTCTGTAAAAGGTCAAAATGCCTCTCCTGAGGCTTAATCACGAGCAGTAAGAGCTTTCAGTTAAAATATGCTGGCATTTTGGCTCCACCCCTTTTGCCTTTGACCCCACCCACCACTGGAGTGTGGCCCCTGAGAGCTTCTTCAAAATGCAATTTGGCCCTTGGGCTAAAATACATTCTGCACCCCTGACGTAAACCAAACTTAAGAAGCCCTTAATCATAACGGCCCTGCAGAAGGCCCTGAATACCAAGCAGGGGAACTGCCCACAGGGAAGCCTCTTGGTGACTGGTGCCTCCAATTTTGGTGGGCTGTGAATCCATCCTGGGTTTCCATCCGAATCAGCCAGAACTCTCAAGGAAGCTATTTAAGGTGTTGAATTTATTTTGGGGGATAGGGTTCAGCACCTTGGATAGTTCCTTTAGAGTTCTGGCTGCTTTGGACTGAAACTGAGAATATCCCCACCGAAATCTGAGACACCAACCCCCACTGCCTCCAACCCTTTACTTCTGTTGCCTAATATTCCAGAATCCCATCAAAGGCAAGAAAGTAATATTGATAATTACAATGACCACCATTCTTCACTGCCTTAGGAGAGATTACAGAAGCTAGTACATAAGTACTTACCTTTGTGTTCCTTTTTGCCTTTTTATCCTATGCTTCCAGATGAGGCTTTGGTCATGTAATCACTGCCTTATTCATGGAATTTTATGGGAATTCAGTCAACACTGCCTTGAATTTGTAATCCTCCTGTGTTTTCCCACTGGATCTCTCCCCCCCCCCCCCCACACACACTTTTCACAAAAAAATCCTATCAGGAAGAAAAGACATAACAGTTGCACAATCCTTTTGAATTGGTAGCACTAGGAGCCCCCCATCTGGAAGCACCCAGTGAGCTGAAGAAAGCAGAGATGTAAGACAATGTGGGGCTGGGGCAATACCTCCCTGTTGGGGCGATACCTCCCTTATGAATATTTAGCCACTGGTTTGATCTTGGGTTTTGTCTCTGGTTTGTAGCCTCTAAGGTTCAGCTTTATCTGCAAACAGAAATGAATAAGTATCCCTTTCAGCAGATGAGTCATCCTTTTTAACTTATCTCCAATGACACTCATGCCAGTTTCCTTAAGATCTCATAGTGGGTGAGCTGCTGTTAGCTTTGAATGAAAAATGCTATGGCAAAAGCAAAAGGCTACTGTTTCTTAAGGTCTGAAATAGATAAGATTCTCAGATCAAAAAAACTGGGATGTGTAGAACTTGGAAAGAAAAGAACTGACATCAGCATATATGAATTGGTTCATTAGCTAGGAAGAGTGAAATAATCTCACAACTTGCTTTTCCTCATGCAGGGGTCACAGGACCAGATCTTACTGGCCAATTATATTCTGTACTTGTAAATGAAGCTTGCATTCTTCAAGAGTAGATTTTACAGTTTGGATCAGGGCCATAGTGTGGCCGGTGTGGGGATTAACTCTACGTTGATTTCCTGATTTAAATGATCCCTCCCTGGAGTTGTTACCAACTGCAGAGAAGAAAACATATCAGTAACACACCCACACCCCAATATTTATATGAAATAATTAAGGAGTCTGCACATTTTAGCAATATTGGTCTTAATTGCATTCTCAGCTGTGACTGCTGTGGGCCAATGAAAGGTCAAAGGATGATTTTAATGGCTTACTCTTCTGTATTTCTAAGTTTAGATGGAGAAAAGCAAATTACAGAATTCCTGCCTTAACTGGTCTACTACAACACAATTCCAGTAACAATAACAATTATGAAAAGAGATTAGTACACTGGAAGGGATGTAGAAGCTAAGTATTTTCCCTTCCACTTCAGTTGGTCTATCTGAGGCTTTTTTTTTACAGGTTAGGTGTTTATTTATCATTGATTACTATAGTTCTATCCCACCTTTTTTCCTCTTGCATGCATGGTTCTCCTCCCCTCCATTTTATGCTTACAACAACCCTATGAAGTAGGTTAGGCTGAGAGTCAGTGACTCATCCAAAGTCAGCTAGGGAGCAACTTATGTCCCCTAGATAGTATCTGGAGGGTCATAGGATTTTTCGGTTTTCTGGCTCCAAGCTCAGAGACAGTGTTCTGAGCTCAGAGCCAGGAAACTGCACTCCCCTCCCCACTCCCCTTTGCAGCCAGAGCAGAATGAGTCACACTGGCAAAACCAAGTGTGGAGAGGGTGGAAAGGGGTATTCCTGGGTGGGGAGGAGACTGCGGAAGCTGCTTTAAACAGCTTCCTATGCAACACGTGGCCTCCCCTTCCCCACTCCTGAGGTAGATGCTCAAAATTGAGCATCTAGCAACAATTGCAGGGCAGAGAGAGCATAGAGGAGAGGATTCTCTTTGTCCTCTGTCCACCCTGCATTGGATATTCATAAGTCCCTGAGGTTAGGGGCTTATGAGTACCCAGGGTGTAACCCAAAGGATTGCACCCCTAGTGAGCTTCATGGCTGAGTGGGGACTAGTACTTAGATCTCCCTAATCCCAGTCCAGCGCTCTAACCACTACACCACACTGGTATGAAATACATATTAAAGGGGCATGGGATGGATATATATATATCCATCCCATATATATAGGGTTCCAGCTTTATAAACATCAAAATTCTACTATACGATTTACTCAAACTGCGGTTTGTCATGTCATGTATTTCTGGGGGGAACTGCTGATGTACTTTATTTAGGTTTGTTGAGGAGTGTGTTTCATTGGTTTGGTGAAATTCTAAGCAGCTGTTTAAACATTATCAAGGGTTTTCTTGCCGGAGGAGTAGTGTAGCAGGAAGTCTCCATATATAGTCTATAGGCTACAGCCAAATGTTGGGCCCTGGCGGCCACAGCCACACATGCTTTCTATGTTAGCAAGCTGGAAAGGTGTTGATGTCATCACCATGCACCAACGGTTGTTGAATTACCTACTGACGGTGGGTGGAAAAGGTGGTGATCTACAGACAACACGCTGCAGCAGGTGCTGCAAGGAATCGGCAACCACCCCGGTTGCAAATAGCGTACTCGGCTTTGACTGACAGCTCGGCTGCCATTTTCCCCACTTACCAAACTCCGTTAATCCTCCAGCAGGTATCCCAGCACACACTGCGGCCAAAAACCATGGGCGCCGCCATTGAAGCCGATGCAGGACATGCCTCCCAAACCCCATTGGCTGTTACAGTCAGTGGGCGGAATTCAGCAGCCTCGGGCAAAGAGGCAGCCAGGAGGAACGGCAGCACCAATACAACAGTAGCACCCCACGCCCAGCACTGCAATTCCAACGTTGGCACCCACGCCCCAACCCCCAACCCCCCTCCCTCCTAGAGCATCTTCCGCACACACAGGAAAGAAGGCGAGAGTGGGGGGGCGTAGAAAACTTTATTCATTAGGGAGACCAGACATGGGCAATAAGGCACATGGGCACCACTATGCCAGGGCAGAACCTACAGAGAGGACAGTTGCCCCCGGGAAGGGAGGAGGCGGCTGGAAGGCACAGTGGTGAAGAGGGGACGGCCGAGGCCACACCCCCAGGGAGCCAAGCATGGAACGTGCCAAGGGGATGAGGTGGAGAGGGGCGGCATGCCAGGGAGAGATGCCAGTCCACAGATGAAACTCCACAGCCGACGCTCACAGGGGGTGGGGGTAGCGCAGCCAAATTCAGGCACTGATGCTTTCACGCACCCGGGACGCCTCCGCACGGGCGTGACACTCCCCAACGGGATTCTTGGGGCCTGGCAAAGGCTCGCTGTCCAGCCGTGTTGGGCGGATGAGGGGGGGCTCTCTGGTCGCCACTTCTCCTGCCCTTGTCCTTCTGGGTGATGCGAGGGTGGAGGTGGGGGTCTACTTTGGATGGGGTGTTGTTCTCCCTCTTGATGTAGGGGGCTGCCCCTTGCTCCAGGGTGCCTGGGGTTGTTGCTTATTCCATCTCCCCTCCCCCCCTTTGCCATAGGGCCCTTCTGGTGCACTTCCCTTTCCATTTGGGTAGCTGACTGGGCACCCTGCGTGAGTGCTTGCAGGAGCTGGCCCCTTGTTGAGCTCCGTGCCGGCTGCCTGGTGGGGGAGGTGGGCATCCTGGTTGCTATGGCGGCAATGCTGGGGATCTGTTGTGAGAGTGCTTGAGTGGCCCCCGCGTTCTGCCTCTCTTGCCGCTCCACTCTCTGATCTTCCGTGCTCAACAACTCACCATTGTTATTTCAACAATGCTCCGATTCGGACAACACATTTGTCAATTGACAATTCCCTTAACAACTCGCAAGTGAGTTGTTTCTCTCAGTTGTTAAATTTTGCTACTTTACCTACTGTGGGTTGTTACTGCGTTGTGTGGCTACACCCAGACAACACATTTAACAACGCAACGGGTTGTTACTTTAACAACCCACAGTTGCTTAGCGTGTTGTCCGAATGCAGCCAATGTGTGGGGCAAGGTGGGGTGAAGGAAAAGCCACATTTTTGGACGGACAGTTGCTGTAGTGTCTCAGTCTCTAGGTCAGTGGTAGGCAACCTGGTGCCCTCCAGATATTTTATACTACAGCTCCCATAATCCCTGACCTTTGGCTGGTTGGGGTTGATTGGAATCGTAGTCCAAAACTAGGGATGCCCTTTTTGGGCTCGCCAGACTTCCACTGCACCCATGACTCAGCTTACATTTGAGAACCAAGCCACAGTGTTTCCCTGAAATCCAGGAATGTTTTCCGATATATATAGTCTCGTAAATAGAAAGTTGTGCAAATCTCAGCCACAATTTGTGTAATTTGCACAACATTGGGGTGTAATTTGTGTAAATTACACAGATTGCAGGTGCAATTTGCACAACTTTCCATTTACTCATATTAAAAAAAATAAAATCAGCAAACTGGCCTGATTCAATGCAGATCGAGACGGACCAGCTCACTGGAAATGAGCCGACGTCCAGGGTGCCAAGCTGATGAAAGCTCGGTGAACTCTATCTGTCAAACAGATTCCTCTGACATCCCTGGTGCTGACTTTACTATCTTTAGAGTGACAGGTTAAAACGTTTTTGCTTGCCAGGGCATTTTAGCTGATCAGCATGTCCTTTTATATTTTACTGATGTTTAAATGGTTTGATGCCTGTATTCTGTTTTGTTTTTATTGTATTTGGAGTGTTTACATGACCATTTGGGGGTCTTGTTTTTTTCATTACTCTGAGATATTTGGACAAAGGGCAGTTTAAAATGTTGATGAGGAAGATGAGGATGATAATGAAGATGATATCTTGAGATCTCCCTAGGAAAATATTTTGATTTTATTTCACTTGAAGTTCTGAGACTATAATCATGGATTCATTCAAACTGATGCTCAGGGTATAACAAGGAGGCTGCAGGGAGGCATTCTAAATTTTCTCTCCCCCCCCCTCCAAGTTCTGTCCCTCAGAAGACTGTTCTCAGCCATGACAACACAACATGTGTTTGGCCAGTTATTTTTTCAGATGCAGATGCAGGATGTGATGTTTGCTTGCCAGCATAAATTAGAGCTGTGCGTAAATGGCCTCCCAAAATTCTCCAGACTATTTTTGAGCAGAGAAATTGGGGGGATAGTTTCACTGAATTTCTTCAGGGGGTGAAGAAATTCTCTGAGGTTTTTCATAGACCCTGTTCTGCCGACACGACGGTTAAGCATTTTGAGCAAAACATTATGGCTTAGAGTGTCATGTGAACCATGACTTTGTGTGTTGTGTGAACCATTCCTAACTATGGTGACTACATAACCATGGTTTAAACATGCTCACTAACCATTTGCTGCAAAAGGGTTAGCAGCCTAACCATGGCTTAGCGTGTTATCTGAACAAGCCCATAGATAGGGCTCACTGTTGGCAGGGGTTGTAGCACAGCTTCTTTTTTTTTTCCTATGGGAGGAATGATTTTATTATGTCTTCCCCTGGGCTTTAATTGAAATGTGAGAAGCTGAGGAGGCCACAGGCTGCCACAGAGCTGATAGTACAATGAAAGACAGGACATTTGTGCACACTCCTTGGCCACCTCCTAAGTAAGGTTAGCACAAGAACTCTGAACCCAACCCATGAGAATTTTTCTGAAATGTCTTCTCCTTTGAATTTCTTTTTGAAAGCAATTTCTTTTCTATCAAATTGAATGGGGCTGGTTGAAAAAAAATAGGGGAAAATCTTTGGCACAGCACCAGCATAAATACGATCTTTAACTGGGAGGCACATGAAGCTAGCTGATGGCGGATGAAGGACAGAGATTGATTGGTGGTGTTTTGTTGCCAATGACAGAGGTGGTTGTATCAACTGTAGACTGAACTGCATGATTTTAAGTACCTAACTCTTTGCACCTAATTCATTCCTTTGAAAATATGACAGGTGCCTGGTATATGATATGAATCAGAATGCCTCATCTGGCATTGATTAAAAAATGTGTAACTGAATATTAATGATGGAAAAGCCTGTTCCTATTTAGGGATTTGCTCAACAATCAAGATCTGACTTTTTTTTTTATTACTGTTATGTTAAGAATTAGGAAAAGAGTAGGGATGTGCAGGGACCCCCGGATCGGATCGGGACCCGGATCGGGACCTCCGAGATTGTCCTGGATCGTTCAGGACAAAATCGGAGGTCCCTCAGATTGGATCGGACCCGATCCCAATCTGAAAATCAGAAGTCTGGTTTTTGGATCGGCCATAGGCTTGCATTGGGGGAAAGAAAGCTTTCCCCCAATGCAAGCCTATGGCTGGGGTGAGTGGGGGCCTAACTCCCCCCTCCCTGTCCCTCCCCCCTCCCCCCTCGCGCTCTTACCTGCTGGGGTGGCGGCTTCCCTTCGGTGCGTCGATCTATTGAGGAACAGGCTTCGCGGCCTGTCCCTCAGTAGCGTGCCGGGTGATGATGTCATCACCTGGCACGCTACTGAGGGACAGGCCGCGAAGCCTGTTTCTCAGTAGGTCGATGCACCGGAGGGAAGCCACTGCTCCAGCAGGTAAGTGGGGGGCCCTCCCGCCTTCCTCCTCCCCCCTCGTGCTTCTTACCTGCCGGGGCCATCTGCTGCTGTCCGCTGGCACCCACGGGTGCCAGCAGACGGCAGTGGACGGCCTTGGCAGGTAAGCCCCTCCTCGCACCCCTTACCTGGCAGGGCCGTCCGCGGACACCCATGGGCGCCCGCAGACAGCAGTGGACGGCCCCAGCAGGTAAGGAGCATGAGGAGGAGGAGGAGGTCCAATCCTCTGATTTTATCCAAACCGGATTGGGTCCTTCCGGACCGGTTCGGATGAGATTGGATGATCCAGAAGCTGGGATCGTAATTGGATAATTTTGTCCGATTTTGGTCGGATCGGCTTTGGATCGTGGATCGGACCCAATCCAATGCACACCCCTAGAAAAGAGGATATAAATAACTTCTACTTGGTATGATTTGTATGGATTATACTAGTAGAAATATGAGACTCATGGTGAATAGAGGAGAGGGCTGAGATTTCCCTAGTCTCCTATTATTGTACTTCTGTTGTTCTTTTTCTGTCCTGCACAGGGCTGTGGCTTGAACTTGATGATCGCCTTTTGCAGGGTTGATGATGTTTGCTCAAAAATGCAAAATCTTGCTGTGGCTAACCCTCCCCACCACTAGCTAAAAAGGCGCCCTCAACACAGGAGTAGGTTCTCTTCTCCTCAACAGTAACTAGCGAGTGGAGCATCTGTTCATGGCGCAGTTCATGGGTCTTGACAACATGCATGACACTCCATGCATCATTTGCATCCAATGCGGATTCCATGTTGCCTTTCTTGTGTTGAGGGTGCCTTTGGCTATTCCCTTTCCCTTTCCCAAAATAAGGGTGGGTTTTTTTGAGGGGTGTGTGGCATGGAACAGGCAAGCTGAGGTACAAGTGCCAGTTTGAGAATGGTCTTCATCATGTTCTCTGGGCTTGATCCCACCTCCATCCACCCTGGCCCAGAGGAGGACTCAGAGGTGGAGGAGGCATTGTCCAGTGAGCCTGGTATACTAGGAGCTTTATTGCATTCAGAGGATCCCCCAATACACTTGTCACCACCCCCATGCTGGAGGAAGCAAACAGCTCCTCAGAGAGGGTGAGGTTAACAACAGGCCCACATCAGCCAACCATCACAAGCCTCAGAAGGCCTTCATGTTGCTGAGACAACAGCCCATGTTAAGTGAGTTCCAGTCAGCACAGATATGTCCAGGGTCTTGATAGATGGATGTGCTATTGTTTCCTTCTTGTAAGTGCCACTGCTTTGGATTGGGTTCCCTGAGCACCTTGGCATGAGATAGACAGAAAAGTCTGCTTGATGTGGGGCACCTTGAATTGGCTGCACTAATTCAAGCAGAGGTGGGTTTTTTTTTTTTGCATATCTGAGTGCCCATACTTCCAAGAATCCATCTATAATCTTGTAGTAGGTCCCAATACTACAAGCTGCCTCTGTAGGATACCTTAGTGTGTAAAGGAAAGTGAAAAAGTATGAACGGAGAGTTAAATGCACAACCCTATGTCAATATTTAGATTAAAATTAAATGTATTTATTTATTTATTTCCTTCCTTCTTTTTTTCTCTTGTGGGTTTGGTTGATTTTGTTTTGAGAAAACTAATAAAATCTTTTAAAAAATGCAAATGCTTACAGAATTATCCCCATATTTTGAAAACTATTCAAAGGATAAATATGGAAATAAGATTTTAATTGGCATAAGAAATGGGGGGGGAAGAGAGAGATTTGCAGCTAGAAATAGAAATAAATGTTTTGAAATGTTAGACATGACGGGGATTGAATGGAGATGATGTTACCCAGTAATGGAAATGGTTGCTTGCATGGAACATTTTGTTACAAATGTACATCCATTTTCATCTTTTGAAATGAACATTTATACCCACAGTGAGCTAGTTCTAACAACCCTGCAGCTATGTGTAGTTGGGGGAGCAGGATTGTGTCCACCAACTGTACCTCTTGGCTCATTGGGGGGTGGAATCCAACAGGGATCTTCAACTCCCGCCAATCCCTTTCCATCTCTCTGATCCCTTTCCACCTCACCAATTCCTTTCCACTTCTTTGATTCCCTTCTGCAAGCAATGGGTCCTGCCAATTCCATTCCACAAACATTACCCACCACTTATGCAAGGGAGATGTAGTGCTTTCTAGGGGAAGCCCCGAAATGAGCAGAAGCACTTGTCTCTAGAAGGAGGCAGGTCAGAGGAACTTCATTATGTACAGTGTGCCAATTTACCTTCTTCCAGAAACTAGCATATCCATTGGCTTTGGGTTGCCCCAGAAGTGCTAAATTGCCATTGCACACCTGGCATAGAGTGTAAGTGCCTTATTGGATTCTGCCCTGGATGTTCATATGTGGGTAATTCATTTGCATAGCAATGACACACACGCAAATCCAATGTGCGTAGGCTCAAGTGACCGATAATCTACAGAAAATCTGAGAATCTGCTCCATGATTTAGGCCTACATGTGCCAGATGTTTCATTTATGGGCTTCACTCAAATATTCAAACATGGACCATGCATGTCTTTAATCTTGCGTAAATGGCTGTTTTAGGATTGCCCTTTGCATAAATGGACATTGACGAAAAGCAATGAGCTGCCATTTTTATGCAAAATGGTGGCTTGCTGAGGAGTCAGGCAGATGTACCCTACTCACTGGGGGCTTATGGACTGCCCTGTGTGTCATAAGGTGAACAAAGTCTGGTAAGTGCGTTGGTCCACGGACTGGAATCTGGGAGGCTGAGCGGGAAGGAGTCCAACAGACTCCACACCCCTCTTGGACACCCGTGACCGTCCTAGTGACACCTTCCACACACAGATATATTGGGAGAAAATAAAGGAGGCGATCATCTGAACCAGGCCATTATAGCCATTACATTGTAAAATGCTTGAAAGTACTTTACCTAAAGATGATTGTCCTAATGGTGATAATTTCTTAAAAGATCATTGGAATAAAAGTGATTTATTATATAGTTGTTTAAGTGAGTGGATTACATCTCCTAAAATGCTGAGTAAAGAAAGTAATTTTTAAGCACAAATTTGGCATCTCCCAATGTAGCATATAATCATATTAAGAGGATCAATAGCAAATAGCTAGTGCCAGCATGAAAGGTATTTGATCATGTACTTTCTGGCCCATATTGGTACTGCTGAAAATGCCCTTTCAGCAGATTTGGCCAAAACTGCAAATGAAATTTCACAGACTGCTGCATTTATCTCTGCAACCTGCTCCCCAAATTTCCTTTTACTATGTGATGTGTTAACAGCATAATTAACAAAGGATGAATGTCCACACTGAGGTCTACAGAAAAGTGCAGACCAGTCGGCAGCACAAAACCTAGGAATGGGATAAAAAAAATTGCATTCCACATAGGGATGGGCAAATTCATCTTTGCCCACCTCTCACGCAGCTTGCTGGACACCTGCCGACAGCTGTTCACTGCACGTGGCAAGCCACACTAACTCGCTTCCATGTGGCCCTGACTACCCATGGTTAAACAATCCATGGTTAGTCATTACGTGTCAACCAGGCCAGTGTGTGCAGTTGTTACAGCTGAACTGTGCTCCAAACCAGATGAGAAACGTGCTTCAGTCATTGGATATTCTATTTCTATTTAAGTATTGTGCTCTTGTATTAAAAGGGTAACACTGCAAGACTAAAGTTCCAAGTGGGGGGTGGGGGTGGGATTCTGCAACAACCACTCTTTTGAATTGTGCCATCTTCATAGGGGCATTACTTAGAGGTGCAGAGGCAGCAGTTAGCTCATCCCCTAGCATGTTTGGCCTAGCTTAACCATGCACTATTTTATAATGTTCTTTTGTGTACACAAATCATCATCATCATCGTCGTTTCTGATCTGCATTTTCCAAGAGTGTTTCAGGTGAGAATGTGTAGTATGGTGGAGGTTGTTTGATGAGGTTGAATTTGATGGCCAGTTGTTGGTGAATTATTTTTGCAACTGTATTGTGTGTTGGCTATGTGGACAGACACACAACCTCATCGACCTTATCAAACAACTTACACCATACTATACATACTCACCCAAAACAATCTTGGAAAATATAGATAATATATACTGGGACAGAACAATTCATACGGACAAGACAATACCTTGCAATCAACCAAATATAAGTTATAGACAAAAAACAATTAGCAATACCTAATGACAAAAATGTTGTAGAAAAGGAAGAGGAAAAGAGAGAAAAATATACATCACTGGCTATGGAAGTTAAAATACAATGGCAACAGGAAAAGGTCACAAATATTCTGTTATATACTAAGTCGTTCTTATTTGTTTTTTCAACCATCATGGTCATATCTAGGGTGACCATATGAAAAGGAGGACAGGGCTCCTGTATCTTTAACAGTTGCAAAAGACAGGGAATTTCAGCAGGTGTTGTTTGTATGCATTCATAACCTGGTGAAATCCCCTCTTCATCACAACAGTTAAAGCTGCAGGAGCCCTGCCTCTTGACCATGTAGAAAAGAAGGCAGGGCTTCTGCAACTTTAACTTTGTGATGAAGAGGGAATTTCACCAGGTTCTTCATATATACAAATGACACCTGCTGAAATTCCCTTTTCTATGAAACTGTTAAAGATACAGGAGCCCTGTCCTCCTTTTCATATGGTCAGCCTAGTCATATCAACTTTACAAATACAAATACACCAACAGTACAAGGCAGGATCTACACGTCGTTGTGATATCGCCTCATTTTGCTGGATGTGCGTTCCGAACCCTGTCGATTCACATGACGTTTGTGTTAAAGCGTTATGTTGTGCATTTTATTGGCTCCTTTTTTTTCTCCCAAA
This sequence comes from Anniella stebbinsi, assembly GCA_029215795.1. Classification (NCBI taxonomy): domain Eukaryota; kingdom Metazoa; phylum Chordata; class Lepidosauria; order Squamata; family Anniellidae; genus Anniella; species Anniella stebbinsi. The sequence goes on along the minus strand of JARDYH010000002.1, from coordinate 31,483,538 downwards.
AGAATCCTTTAATCCATTTTAAATCGCTCTGAATGTCTTAGTGTGCCTCGTTCTAGCGTTATTTCCTGCTACTCCTTCTTCCCTTCTTTGTGATAACTTCCGTTTCTGGTCTCCCTTCTTTTCCCTCTTAGCCAATCATTTTGAAAGTTCATTTTAGGCGCGCAGAGCAACCCTCTCCGTGCTTCCTGAGCCTCCCTGCAAGCGCTGCTCCCTGCTCAGTGTGGACAACGCTCTGCTTGCACCCTCGCTTCAGCCGCAGCCCTTTAATCCTGGCCGTCCTGGGGAGGGAGGAGGGAGGGGTATAAACAAAAGCCAGCAATTTGGAGAGGGATTTCCCAATCGCTGGGTTTTGTTTACAGCTCTCCCCCCTCCCCCTCCCCCTGGGACCAGCCAGGATTAAAGGGTAGCGGCGAGGGCGAGGGCGCGAGCAGAGCCTCCGAGGTTTGGTATGCATCACGTATGCATCACTGATACGCAAAGTACCGCACAAAACACTTAGAAGAAACGGACGGGAAACAACAGTGTGGCGCGTGACGTAATACTGCGGGGGGAAAAAATTCGAGAGAACACGCATCCACAACAACGTGTAGTTAGGCCCCAGGTAAGCATATAAAATCTCCATAATACAAAGAAGTAAAACATGAAAGGATAACAAAAAGGTTATCATTAGATATGTAAAAATAGTTTTAATACAAAGAATTAAAATAAGCGACACTAAGAATATACATTAAAAGGTTCAAATGTATAAAAGCTAATGCTACTGATATGTTAAATCTTCATGTTATATTTCATTATTACTGTTAGTTATATCAAACATCAACATCACATAAAAAAAACTATACAGAAAACATTCAGAAACAGGGCCTACCAAAATACACCAACACTGAGAAAGCAATCTTAAAACATATTCACTAGTCAGGAAATTTCTGAATCAGTAAAAGACAGCATGACCCTGCAAAGCCATCATGTTCATCTAGAAAAACCAACATGAGCAAGAAAAGAGAGATAATAATAATAATAATAATAATAATAATAATAATATAGTCCTAGCAGAGCAGTCCTGAACTATAATATTCAACTCTGATGTGCTAATTTACTGTTTACAGGGATCTGAATCTTCCACCATTCAGCCTCACTGGCATAGTGCGAGAGGGTGAAAAACCTTTGTCTCTATACCATACATAATTTTTATAAAACTTTATTATGTTTCCCCTCATGTGCCTTTTATCTAAACTTATAAAGCCCTAAATGTTATAGTCTTTCCTCATCAAAGAATTGCTACCATTTTGGTTGCTGTTTTCTGCACCTTTTTTAGGCCTACAGTATCCTTTTCGGAAATATCTGACACTTGAAAAACCCTCCATCTGGAATAGCCCTTAGCTAAAAGTATTATGAGAATATGGATGGTCTGAGGAGCAGAATAATCCATTTTGACCTTTCTGCTTGACAGTCATCATCTCTCTTTCAGTCATTAGTACAACCCACAGAATGAAGGCACAACTTGACCTGTAGGCATCAATCAACTTGCTGATTGTTTAAAACAGAAGCTGTAAGTAGGAAGAAAGTAGATGATTTTAGAAGAAAAGAGGATTTAAATTGATTGGAAATTTAAGGTTTCCAGCAAGGGCATCTCTCTCTCTCTCTCTCTCTCTCACACACACACACACACAAACACACATACACACACGCGCACACACGCGCACACACGCACAAAGAGAGAGAGAGAGAGGCCCCCTCCACAAGGATGCGCTTTTGCGCCCGGTTCGGGGATTATGCGCATTTTCGCGGAGGCGCATTTACGCCTAATCCCTCTGCACGGGAGGCGGCGAGAAGCGGCGAAGCGCATTAAAAGATGCCCAAAAAGCACTTTACAGGTAGTTAATGCGCATAATCGCTTGTTCACACAGTGAAAATGCGCTTTAACGGCCGGAGCAAAATAAAAGTCGCTATTTAACGCGCGTTCGAAAATGCGCATTATCGGGGAGATAACGCGCCTGTACGCCCGTTTTGCGCTCCGCTCGTGTGTAGGTAAAATTTATAATGAGCCTTCAAGGCTCATTAAACGTCTCGTGTGGAGGAGGCCAGAGAGAGAGAGAGAGAGAGAGAGAGAGAGAGAGATTTCCCCATTTTCTATCTACGGTATATATCTTTGCATAGCTCCTTTAGAGTTCTGACTGAAACCAGGAGCAGATTCACCACTCCACTGACATCTGAACTAATAGCCTCCACTATCTAGCTAACATTATTTCTATCCCCCCTCTAAGGGTGGAACCCTTATGTTCAGGCTTATGATCTCTCACAGAGGTCCCCTCTACAAGGATTCGCTTTTGCACCCGGTTAGGCGATTATGCGCATAATTGCTGAAGCGCATTTACACCTAATACCTCTGCACGAGAGGCGGTGAGAGGTGGTGAAGCGCATTAACGGATGACCAAAATGCGCTTTACAAGTAGTTAATGCGCATAAGCGCTTGTTCACATAGTCAAAATGCGCTTTAACGGCTGGAGCAAAATAAAACTCGCGATTTAACGCGCATTCGATAATGCGCATAATCGGAGAGATAACGCGCCTCTACGCCCGTTTTGCGCTCCGTTCTTGTAGAGGTAAATTTTTTTAAGCGCCTTGAAAGAGCTTTAAACCTCTCTTGTAGAGGCAGCCACAGTGTGCTTCTAGGCAGAGAGCTCTTAGTTCTACCTATCACAAGACATTGTTGTGCAGCAATTCTGTCTTTTCTTCCTGAACAGGTTTTCTGTGGTAAGAACAAAGATATAAGAAGCAGTGGAAAAACATGGGAGGGTTATGCGTAGAAGATGGGATCTGGACTCCCAATAAAATTCCATGGATGAGGCAGGTGGATGGGATTATAAAAGACTTGTCTGGAAGCACCCTCATTCGGGCTGTGGAAGCAATCCATCCCCACCCACTCTCATTGTTGAATGAAATTTTCTTGAAAATTGGGTTGTTTAAAATTTGCTAACTTGCAGGTTTCTCTGTGAAGTTTGGCTTGTGGAGATTGAAAAACTCTAAACCTGTCCTCAGTTGGCGTCCCTCTCCCCCTGTTCCCCCTGTTTTCATGATTCAAATTATCTAGTTGCTAAAATCTACCAAGGTAACTTTATTTGAGTTATCTGTTAATAGGGAGGCCGTATGAAAAGGAGGACGGGGCTCCTGTATCTTTAACAGTTGTATAGAAAAGGGAATTTCAGCAGGTGTCATTTGTATGTGTCATTTCCATATGGTCACCCTATCTGATAACTACTATGAACTAGGGACATCGGAGGAATCCCTAACCACTACTGTTAACTAGGGATGTTGGAGGAATCCATGTGTGTATGTGTTTGTGAAGCTTACTGAGCTTTCATCAGCTTGGCCTCCAGACTTTGGCTTGTTTCCCATGAACTGGTTTGACTTGGATCTGCATCGAGTGGGGCCACTTGCGGGATTTTCTATGTTTTTAAGATTTGCATAAATAGACATTTGTGCAAATTGCAATTCACAGAAATGCCTAATTATATAATTTTAAAAAAATGTCAGAAAAAAATCCCAGATTTTAGGAAAAACCCAAGCCAAGTTGGGGGCATTGCAGAAATCTGGTGAGCCCCAAAAGGGCCAGTTTCCTGGCAACAGACATCCCTATGGTTAACTAAAGAACAATTGAATTAAATGTCTGTCTTTCCTTGAACTAGGAAGGCCAGAAATTCAGAGCTCAGGGCCTTGAAATCCACAGGAGGAATTCCATTGTGGTCTCTAAGAAATTATAGTTCCAGAAATGATAATTCCAGTTTACAATGTAGTGTAAACTGAAGCTGGTCTTAGGCAGGTAACTAAGCAGGAAGGCACAATTGAGACCTACTGGCCTTTTGATCCTGACATTGCTGGCCTGAGCTGCTTAATTTGGTGTGTCCTCTGATGATTTTGCATTTAAGTGGACAATGGAATGCCTTTTTGTAATAAGTTAATATTTTATTTGGGTCACAATGGAGCTTGTAGCTCCTATTGACATTAGCAGCAGCTTCTAGCCCACATCTGAGGGCAGAATGGGCAACCTTCACATTGTGAATTACTGAAGAGATGCAGGGCCTTGATAAGCAAGTGACAGACAGTAAACAAATGATGCTTCAGTTTATTGTTACAAATATTGGCTGCCATCCTAAACACATTTCCATGGGAGCAGGTCTCATTGGTTCCAGCAGGACTTACTCCCCAGTTAAGTGTGTTTAGGATTATAGCCACTGTTTCCTCATTAAACATTTATTTTGTAATAGGGCCAGATGTGTTACATGGAGATTGAACCTCCCATTGACAAGGAGGCGGAGTAGTGAAGGCTCCTTTTCTTTGCTGCTTTTTCCTAAGGTGTCTAAAGTGCACACGTTGGGGAGTTGAGGAGAAAATTCCCACTCTCCTCAGTGTCTTCCAGTACTTCTTATAGCCCGTTCAAATTTCTGTAGTGCCTACGCCCCCACTCACCATTGTCTTAAATGCTTGGCCTGTTTCTTTCTATTGCTGTAAAAGTGATTACATCATGTAGGGCAGGGGTAGGTAACCCATTTGGGCCCAGTGACAATTTCAGGAACTGCTCTGGCTGCCATGGAAGACAGAAGTGACAGGAGTCCTCTTTTCTTTCCCCCTTATTTTCCTTGCTACTGGACAAACTGCAGAGGAAAGTATCTGCCTACAACCACCCATCATGTCTTCATTTCTGAACAATGTCTCTGAGCCCACTTGTGACCAAGAGGCATTCATGGGAAATGAAGGTAGCAGAGGCTGGAGGCCCTCATTTTGCTTCTGAAGCAATTCCAGCAGCTGAGAAGAACATTTATTAATTTTAAAAAGTATCTGCAGGCTAGGTTTCTCTGTCGCTGAGATATCTAGGGGTTTTGTTGTTGTTTTTACTCAATTGAGTTCTGTGACTTGCTTTATGTCTGTGAGCTGAGCTGTGGTCTGTTCCCCAAAATCTGGGAATATTTTCACACATTTTTAAAAGGTTCTGCAATTTGTACAAATTTCTAATCAATTTGAGGACATTATGGCCAATTTGTGTGAAATTGTGAAAATTCAGTGGTAATTTGTACATATTCTGTTGTAATTTACTCAAATTGCTCAGTGATTTGGACAAATTGTAGAACCTTCCAAAAATGTGCAAAATTCCTGGAAAATTGCCAAGCCTGGGAAAGCCCATCGCCCTCCATCCCCCAGACACATTGCTCTGACATTAGTACCAAGCATGTGCTGGTGTCCATGAACCGTGTTGCCTACCCTGGTGTAGGATGTGCCAAACTCCAACTGTTTTAAGAATGGTTCCCTTAACTCGATGTATTGGACCTTGCCCTGAAACAAGTTGGCTGGGCACATAGGGACTGGATCTAGAAGCCCCACAGCTTCCTGGTGGCTAAGGAGCCAGGTGCCATCTTGATGCCAGTGCTTTATAGGATAGTACTTCTCAAAAGTTCTACCATCAGGGAACCCTTTTCTTGGTAGAGGTATTTGCTTTGGCATCTGTGATATTTGCCACAAAACCCTTCACTTTTGCGGATGGCTCTGGGGAGTGCTCCGAGGTGGGCATTATTAGTTCATGCACATGCTGGCCAGGCCCAGGACATATGGTGGAAAGTGGGGCATTTCAAGAGCAGCACAGTCTGTATGTAAGGGATAAATTGTTCAGGTTAAGGAGCCAGGCCAGAGCAAGCAGCTTTGTAGGCCAAGGTGGAACCCTATTGGACCATTGCATCACATGACCTCTAATTAATTTGTAGCTTCAGCATCATTTTCTGGCCAACTAGGGTGGTGGCTCTGCAGTGCAGCAGAGACTAGGCTGAAAGCCAGTCTGTCATAGCATTGTAGAGAGTCTGGCACTTGGATCCTACTGCTGGAGTCCATAATTTGAGACCCTTAATACCCTAGAACAGGCATGCTAGCTAGGAATGAAGGGAGTTGCAGGCCACCCTGTTGTTCCAGGACTTTGAAGTCTGTCCTAGAACATACCCAACACTATCCTATAGGTACTTCTGGGAAGCTTGTATGCCATGAATGATCTTCTCACTGAGAAGCTCCAAAGAACCTTAGTGTTGTCAAGAACGCAGTATGAAAACAATTGCCATAAGGCACAGGACTGAAATCCTTGACCAACTTAGCAATTCTTGCTTAGGAAGTCTAATGAAAACATTAACTAGAAATTTAGCTCATCAGTATTTTGGGGCTCATTTTTGGTACCCTTTTATATACCAGTTCACATGTTCCTTCCACCTCCTCCAAACCAGGCCACCGCAACAGACCTTTGCATGTAGGAAATCTGGCAGCAGTAGCAGTGCACCTTGGACTCAGCTCCCTCTGTGTGTCAAATGACTGATAATTGCTTGCATCACAAGGGTGCTGAGAAGCTTAATGAAACAAGACCTTGTTAAGAACTTTGAACGGCGGGATTACTTATAAGTTATGCAAATGATTTTATCTGTATTGCTATGCCAAGAAGTAGTTGGTTGTAATAGTACTCTAACTAATTTTCCATTATTCCAGAGTTCCTTTGTCTTTCGGCGGCACAATAGCCTTGCTTATCAAAATGACCTTAGGCCGTCAATTCTTACTGCGTATTTCCTTTTACTGCCGTGTTTCACCAGCCCCATTTATGGTAGCATCTTAAAAAGCTAAATTCTTTTCTCTGCATAAAGTAGTGCTGCTTAGGAACAGCAGAGGAGAAGGACTGGATCCATGGGGGATTGGCAGTCATTAATCAACACTGGGAACTGAAAAGTAGAGATTAAGAACTGTGGGCATAGATGGGGCCTAAGACAAGCAAACACTGGGCATTGAAAATGCTGGCCAAGATCCTCTGTTAGACCCTTTCCTCAAGAAACACAAGACATTAAAATGCAGCACATTTGGGATGTTCAGCAGTGGATAGGGATGCCAGAGAATCCGTTTGGGGGGTGGAGTTCAATGGGTTTTCCTAGATTTGGCCACCCAGACTTCGTTTTGGTTGCCTTTGCGGCACCTGATTCCATCTGCAGATAGTCATAGAAGTTTGCAGATTTTCCAGGAATTTTGCACATTTTTAAGGTTCTACAATTTGTGCAAGTTTCTGAGCAATTTGCACAAATCACAATTCTGCATGAATTATGGCTAAATATACACAATTTACATATATTTGCAAAATTTGTGGAAATGTGGCCACAATTGGCACAAATTCAGCCATGATTTCCATAAATTTGGCCATGACTTGGGCAAATTGCAGAACCTTCCAAAAATGTGCAAAAAAAGTACATGGAATTTGAGGAACACCCCGCAACTCAACTTGTACAAGCCGCAAGACTCTGTTAAGCCAAAAAAAAAAATGGGATTTCCTATTGATGGACATCCCTAGCAGTGGACATCCCTAGCTCGGTGGTAGATCCTAGGCTTTGCCTGCAAAGAGCTCTGAGGCTGTGGAAATCCATTGCCAAGCAGAGTCAACAGTGCTAGGCTAGATGCAGTTTCCTGTGTTGCTATGATAGATGTACTTTCACATGGCTTTGCTTGAACACTCCTTGTCACGGGAAAGGCAAAGTAAAAATCCCGTAATGGTAACAGCTTACACAGAGATGCAACCCACTCTTCAGAGACTTCCTTCCTGTACTTGAATAATGGGGGGGGGGAATGTAAGGTAGATGCAGAAATGGGGGCCTAAAGCTTCCCCTCCTGGGGTCCTGGTCCAACACTCCAGGGTTCTCCAGATATCCAGGGTTCTCTTTCCCTACCCCCACCCCATTTCTCCCAACCACCAAATCATTTACAGGTTTCTCAGCTTTTGTGCAGCTTTTCCCCATTCCAAAACATTGAAATGTCTCTCCCAAGGCTTAGTTACAAGCTGCAATATGTTTAGCTCCACCCCCTTTGCCTTCAGCGCTGCCCACCACTGGAATGTGACTCCAGAGAGCTCCTCCAAAATTGAATCCAGCCCTGGACTAAAAGAAGTTCCCCACCCTGTCCACAAACCCCATCCTTGACTTCTCCTAATTTTAGCATGGCCCCTGGCAATACCCTTCTAAAACCAGTAGGTAAGGGTAGTCAGCACAAAAGGTGAGGAGGCATGGTCTGTTGCCCCATAAGAGCGCTGCTTGCTACTCTGGCAAACAATGCTTAGGAAGAGACCCAATGATTGCTGCACCAGCACTCCATTACAAGCCATGATGTTACACTGGACTATGCAGAACTATTAAGATTAGACTAGGGGCCTGCAACCAGCTACTTTGCTGCTTACATTAACATCAGTTTTCTTCATCTCAGCAGCCACCGTCTGGCTATCCACACCACACCTTGTCCATTTCCCCCTCTGCTTTCCTTTCTCTTTCAGGTTCCTCCTTGGCCCTTTCCACACCAGGTGTTTCACCTGGGATGGCCCCTGGCTGGTCCCTGTGAGTCCAAATGCTGCACAGGGACTCCCTGGGGCCAGGGGGGTTGGCCACAGGATTTTCCAGGGATAAGGGAAACCTGGAAAATCCCGAATCTTCCATGGTCCCGGGAAGGTCCCGGGACCATGAACGATGTGGCTGCCCATTCTGTGTGCTGCCACGCTGACTCACGAGTCAGCATGGCAGCAAAATGGGCACAGAGCCGCACCGCCTGGCTCTGTGCCCATCAAAGGAGGGAGGAAAGGAAGCTCGCCATCCCTAGGGGGTGGGGCCCCCAATTTCGCCACAGTTTTTTTTTTTTTTTTACTTAAGTTTCGGTGGAGTGTAGGAGCGCTCTTCTTGGAACTTCTAAAAAAAAAAAGGTGTCTGCGACGGCCCGGGAGGAGCCCAGGTCATTGCACAAATTGTGTGTATTGTTGACGACGATCCAAGAAGCAGGTGTAGAAAAGGGCCCTTGTGACTGTCTTCTTCCCTACATTGTCCTCAAGCATTCCAGATTCCAGTCACCAATACCCAGCTTCCCTTCGCTTGCTGCCTTCCTCATTTTCCACATTTCTCTTCTGCCGCTCCCAGACTGTGGAATGGTCTGCCCGGAGAGATTCACCAATGTAACAGTCTTTCAGAATTTAAGAAAGCTATGAAGACTGATCTCTTCCTGCAGGCCTATCCAGTCGAAGTTTAAGAGTTTTATTCGTATTTTGACAATGTATTAGTTTTTATATGTTTTTAATAGTTTGATGTATTTTAATCATTTGTTTTTAATGTTCCCCGCCTCGATCCACAGGGAGAGGCGAGTAAGAAATAAATTTATTATTATTATTATAGTTCCATGCAGCCCTTGGCCCTATGGCTGAGCCTAATCAAAAGGTCTCTGCAAGTGATCATTTCAGACCTCTGGCAAGGGAAAACTTTCTTTCCCCTGGCAGCTGCTGGCTGGGTGGAAGGGGAGGGAGAGAAGGTGGCACAGAGAAGAGAGAAAGGAACAGGGGTGTCCCCACCCTCTTTTGATTCTGGCTATGCCCACCACTGGCTTCAGGTCATCCACAACTGGCATGCCATTCTCAACAGGTTATCCCCAAGGGAATGAGGCCTTTGACAGGAAGAAAAGACCTTCCACCTTTGCCTAGGCCCTTTGGCTGTCCCACCATTAGGGATGTCAGAGGAATCTGTTTGGGGATGGAGCTTGGTTCCTCTGGACTCCAACCTGACATCCATCAGCTGGCCCAACTCTGTCCCTGGCAAGTTGGTCCAGCTGACAGATTCTTGGCCTTTGCATGGTACCAGCAGCGGCAGAGATGGGATGGGAGTGTTATGGTCCATGGCCCTGGCAAAGAGAGGGGGACAACATTTACACGGTGGTAGAAGAGCAAGAGGTGTTCCCCTTTTGCACTTCCATTGCATTGCTGCTGCCAGTGTGGGCAAATATCTCTTTGTCCCTCCCAGGGCTTGGGAGGGAGAAGGGGACATTTTGCACATAGCGAGGACCTTGCTGCCAGCTGTTGTGCAGAAATTAGGGTGACCATATGTCAGGAAAAACCACGACATGTCAGGATTTTTGGTAACAAATCCAGGAAGGGGGGAAATTATTAAATTTGAAGAAAAGTCCAGATTTTTCCCATTCTTCCCCCCTTCCCCCCAAGGGCAGCTCTACTTTATAGTTAGTGGGAAATAACAAAAATGCTTACAGCTCCATATTTTTAAAAGATAAAGAGATGAAACTTGGCACCATGATAGCCCTTAGGTAGGGCTTTAGAAATGCCAAATTTGAATCCGATCCATTCATCCATTGATGTTTAGGATTTTTTTAAAATTTGAGGTTTTAAAATTATTTTTAAAAACCATTATTTTTAAAGATCAGGAGAAGAAACTGAGCATCATGATAGATCTTAAGTAGGGCTTTAGCCATGCCATGTTTCAAGCAGATCATCCATTGATTTTTAGGAATTGTTTAAAATTTGAGGTTTTAAAATTATTATTTTTTTAAAATGTCATTTTTAAAGATAAGGAGATGAAACTTGGCATCATAAGAGCTCTTAAGTAGGGCTTTAGTCATGCCAAGTTTCAAGCAAATATGTTCATCTGTTGATTTTTAGCAAGTCTCAAAACAAAATTGAACCTTTTTTTAAAAAAAAATTCAGCCAGCTGGCCGGCAGCAAAACCTATTAAGCAGCAGCTTGCAGCGGAGTGAGGATACAATCAGAAAAGATATTGGAGGGAAGGGAAGAATGTATCACAGAGTATAGCAACAAAGTACAGCAAAAGCTGCAATAGTAGGAGTGAGTGAAGTTAATTTCAGATACATTAGATGTCTCGCTTGTTCTTTCAGTGATTTTAACATTAAGATGTTATATAGAACATATTTGCCTTAATTGTGTGCTGTAAAATCAGACATGTGACCAAGGCTATGTTCCAGTGGGCACACCCCCTTGGTGCTGGACACGCCCCCTGGGGACAGACATGTTGGTGGGGATGCCCCCTTGGGGGCCGACCATGTTGTCCTCCTTTTTGGTTCGCAAAATATGGTCACCCTAGGTCCTGGGAGGGAGAAGGAAAGACGTGGGCACAACAACTGGCTGGGAGTCTGTGAGTACTGGCGAGGAGCCCATAGCTCAGCTTGCTATTGCAAGTCAAGCCAGGGGCTCAGGGGAAATCTGTCAAGCCACAAGGGGGCAGATTTCTCTATGCTGGACATCCTTACCCACCTGGCAAAGGTTCCAGCACACAACAGAATCCTAAAATGTATTGCAGCATAGACTGCAGGTGGATATCGTGTCACCAGCATGGATTGATGAATCTGCCAATTTTTGTTGCTCTCCACTTCACATTTTTTCCAATCTCAACTTTGCTTTGTCCCAAACTTTAGAATTCTTTTTTTTTTTTAACATGAAAATTCATACACATTTCTCCTAAGGCCAGCATTTTTGTAGGCATCTTTGCCGAATCACACATTTTTTGGGAGGCAATTTTCTTAACATAATGTTTTTAATGTAATTTTCATTAAGGTATACATTTTTGTGTACAGCTTCTGCTAAGATGCACATCTTTGTGCAGATTTTTTTAAAAATTTTTTTTTAAAAAACTCCACTGCTAAATTCAGAGAAGTACTATTTTCGAAGGCGAACGGAGCTTCTATTTGCATATTAGTTTGAAAGTGCAAAATGAGATAAGTTCACATTAAACTCTGAACTGAACAAATTTCTCATACGTTCCTAACTAGCAGATGCCAAGATTCAAATACCAGGCTGTGATCCTAAAGACACTCAGATTGCTATTCTTTTCTTTTTTTTAAAGCAGTCCTTCTAAAACTAATGAGACTGCTTCAGAAATAAGTGAATTGAGGATTGCAACATTTAGGGATGTGTATTGTATCGTTAAAATGTATGATAACAATATGATAAGGTCATTATTGTGCATGTGTTTAACGATAACAATACGATAGAAAAACCTACGATAATCATCGGAGACGATAATTTTCGGGCGATTTTATCGTTTTATCGGACTGCCATATAAATATACCTATAACTTCTGTATTTTAAAAGTTAGAGGCTTGAAATTTGGTCACAGTGCTTATGGGGTATGCCTAAGTATGTGTATGAAATTTGAGATCGATCCCTCCAACCCTCAATTTTATATGAATTTTTTAAAGATTGTTTCTGTTCTGACAGGTCTGAGTGAACGCACGTGGCGAGCTGTCATTCTGATCTGTCAGAACTGAAACGATCTTTAAGAAATTCATATAAAATCGAGGGTTGGAGGGATTGATCTCAAATTTGGCACCCTCCAACCCTCGATTTTATATGAATTTCTTAAAGATCGTTTCAGTTCTGACAGATCAGAATGACAGCTCACCACGTGCGTTCATTTAGAACTGTCAGAACGGAAACGATCTTTAAAAAATTCATATAAAATCGAGGGTTGGAGGGATCGATCTCAAATTTCATACACATACTTAGGCATTCCCATAAGCACTGTGACCAAGTTTCAAGCCTTTAACTTTTAAAATACAGAAGTTATAGGCATTTTGTTCTTTAAAAATAGGGCTGCAAAAAATATCATTTTTTCACGATAATTATTGTGAAGATGATACGGTTCACCTACGATATGAATGAAGACGATAATTTTTTTGGTCCGAAATGACGATAACGATAAATGACGATATTTTTTAGCATGTACACCCCTAGCAACATTAATGCAATTAGTACTACTGCACCGGTTGATTTCCTCCCTTGCATCTTCTCTCTTAAACCAGGAACATATTTCTTTTAATTTCTTTTGTTTTCATTTAGACAAGTGGGCCAGAATTGTCTTAAAGCAAACGGCTTCCTTTTTTAAAAAAAGACTTACTGCTTTGGGGAATGTTTGCTGCCCCATTCATTGCTGGAGAAAATAGCCACCCAACCACAGCTTTCAGATTTAATGTTTCTCAAATGATCTTAGATCTCTTCAAACAGTACAGCATTAACAGTGCACAGAGGAGAACTGGTGGTGTGCAAACACCTAAATAGTTTATATCAGTCTCTCTCTTCTTCTTTTTTTCTCCTGAAATGAGATTGCACGTCATTTATTGAATGTCACTGAAGAGAAAAGTCCTGGTTATGATGAAAGGTAGCTGCAGATTGATTGATCTCCAAGTAGATGGCAAGAGCTGGATAAGCAAGTGTTTATTCATTTCTGTATTACTTATTTATTTATTTAATTTGCTGCATCCTCTATTTGTGCTGATTCTCCAGTAAAATCTAACGTTTGTGACTAGAAATATGCTCTGCTGAAAACTAGGTGCCCCATTACTGTTTGAAGAAGGTGATATTTATTGCTGTTAGCTGGCTGGCTGGCGGAGGATGATGGGATGGTTGGCTGTTCTCACTGGGGATGATGGGAGTTGTAATGCAACACATCTGAAGAGCACTTGGGGAGGCTGGTTTAGGCTATAATGTCTAATAACTTTCTTAGGACAGTAAACGATAATAAAAATTAAATGAATTGTATTGTGTTGCTGAGGTCTAAATGTTGTCATCTTTTGCTCCAGTGGGAAATATACGTGCTAGATACCTTTATTTCATTCTCCAGGATTGTGTTGTTACGCTTCCTACCAGGCTGCCTCCCATGGCCAGAGCTGCCTGTCTTCCTCTGATTCGTATACATAGCTACTTTGCTCTGTGTCAGAACATTGATCTGTCTAGAATTAGTTTGGAAGATTCCCGCTTATTGTACAAACACCTGTCCATTGCAGTAGATCCAAATTTTGTACCATATTACTTAGGTAAAATCTTGCTCTGTCCGGCTTGTGGTTGAGTTTTATTCTCTTGGCTATTGTCTGCACCACTTAACGTGTCAGACTTTTCTCTCTTACCTCACTCATATTTCGAGCTTGTTTGTAAATGCCGTTATTATTTCCAATATGCTTCCATATTGTTTCCTGTTTTCCTTGTTGTTCCTTCACTGGCAACTCTCTAGCTGAAGGTCAACCATGGCTCATGTTCTTCATTTTACATCAGCCAGTTTGTCTTGGAGCTCCCCCTACTGTTGGATATTTCATTACCAAAAAGGGAGGCTGGGATCAACCAGACAATACATGTGATTCCAAAAATGGGTCAGTGCTGGACGCTCTAGTAGAGGGGTAGGGAACCTGGTGCCCTTCAGATGTTTTGGAACATGACTTCCATACTCTGTGACCATTGGCCATGTTTGCTGTGGGTGTTTTAAATTGCTTGGTGCATGCGTGTGTGCTGTCCATTTATATGTCTGTAAACAAACAGTTTTCATACTATGTACAATATTGTATTTTAAAGGTTTTTAATCTTTGTAAACTACTCAGAAAGCTTCGGGTATTGGCAGTATAGAAATGTAATAAATGAAATGAATGAAATGATAGGATTTGCAATCCAAAACATCTGGAGGGCACTAAGTTGCCTACCCCTGCTCTAGAAGAAATGATAATAGCAATGGGAGAAAGAGATTAGCAGTGTTGAGTTGTGCTCTCTGTTGCCTGAATAGGGAAGATATGGCAGGAAGGAAGGGCAACACAGAGGAAGTTATAGGCGTCTAGATGAGAAGTGAGCATGAGAATGTGGACAGGGGTTTTAGCAGCAGCTGAAAGGACAGGGCTGCTCTTGAAAAGATGAGTTGACAGAATCAAATTTCTTTTCATGCGCATGAAACTCACTTAGGCACAGCTTCTCCTTGGTGAGATCTCACCCAGCTGTGGTATGAATGTCCAAGAGGGAAGGGTCAATTGCATGGTCTTTCTATCTGACCTCAAGGGAGGGCAATGATTAGGGCTGAAAGAGTTGCATGATTGTTCCTACTCAAAACAGTTGCAGGATTCCCACCCATACCTCTGCCGTGTGAGATGATATCAGCAAGAAGTTGCTCCCAAGTGACTGCAGGTGTGTGTGAAAGGGACCAGAGTTGACTTCCAGGTTGTGCGCCACAGAAATGAAGTCATTGACCCTGTTTTCAAGAATGCTAAAAAGGTGTCAGGGAGGATATCATTTTTCTCAATACACCTACACATATGGGGAATCACATGCTGGGATTCCCTAGGCAGGAGTGAGGCCAAGATAGCAGTTTGGACAAATTCAGGGTGAGAAGGAGCTACCAGCAGAAAGGCGTTGGCAGCACTTATGAAAACAAATTAGATTTCACAGGGAGAGAGATGGAAGTAGGAGGCAGAGGACTGATAAACCCTATGTGGCATAAACAGGCAAAGGGAGCATTATGGAGAACAGTTGACTGAAGGAGACAGAAAGGAATAATTTTAATTATTGCATTTATATCCTGCCTTTTTTCCTTCTTGCAAGGAACCTAAGGCTGCCTACATGGTCCTCCTCCACTCCATTTTATCCTCACAACAACCCTGTGAGGTAGGTTAGGCTAAGAGCACTGACTGGCCCAGAGTCACCTTAGTGAGCTTCATGGCCAAGTAGGGACTAAAACCTGGATCCTCCAAGTCCCAGTCCAATACTCTAACCGCTTTACCACACTGGCCCTCTTATCAAAGATTTACAAGGAGATACAGGAGGAGATGGTGTGTGGAAGCCAAAGGAAGTGAGACTATAAAAGAGAATGGTATGATTGAAGTAACCAGAACAGGACAAAAGAATAAGTACTAGAAAGAGACCCATAGATCTGACCAACAGAAGTCCGTTGGAAACTTTGAGTGCAACCTGTGTTCTGCCCAGAAAATTCAAGTTATTGGGTGGCCTAAAAGTGTAATCAATGAGTCAATCAGTTCAATCAATCAATCAATCAATCACTGTATGGTTGGTGAAAAGCAAATGGAAAGGGTCAGGAAGAGCATTGAAAGACAAGATGCCGAGGACATATAGCTCAGGGGTGGGCAGAAGGTAGATCTCCAGATGTTTTGGATTTCAATTCCTAGAAGCCTCTGCCAGCATGGCCAATGATCAGGAATGCTGGGAGTTGAATTCCAAAATACCTGGAGATTAATAATAATAATAATAATAATAATAATAATAATAATAATAATATATTTATTTATCACCCGCCTCTCCCAACGGATCGAGGCGGGGAACAACACCAAACACAAGATACAAAAACTGATTAAAAGCAGATAAAACCAGTACATAATTAAAATACCAATAAAACACTATTTTCTGCCCACCCCTTGTGTAGATCATGCCTTCAAGAGACCTGAAAGTGAAGGGAAGGAGAGAGAGGAGATGGTAGAGATCAGAGGTCAGGGTACTGTGATAGTTTCCACCTGCAGGGAGACTTTGGCATGGGAGTACTTTCAAACATTCACCTCTGCATTCCAACTTGGTATGTTTACATTTCTAACTGTGCTGAAAGAAGGCTTTAGTGTTTAAGGACTCCATTCTGGACGATACGATACAGTGTTTAGGACAGTCAGCAACTTAAAGGCTGTCTTTTTATAAGCACCAATGACAATCGGAATGGACTCTCGGTGGACTAGAATCTCAGAAAAACACTTCTCCCATTTTCTTTATTTTTAAAAAGCCACCCTGCTGTTATGAAATATTTGATTTTTTTTTCAAATCGCCTAATGGGTTTTGTTACAAATATTATTGCTATCCGGTGCACGCCTACATAAAGCATACTGTAAACGGCTAGTCAGACGGGGTAGGCGGAAGAAAAGCAATTTCCTGTGCCTCTCTCAGCAACTAGTGCTAATAATGCTGCTGGAGCATATGCCAGGAGGAACGTTGTCACCAAAGCAAATTCAAGGTTAGGCAGGTGGCTGTTTTCTGCTACTGTGACTGTAATATCACATTTGAACTCCGCCAAGATGCTCTTGTGATTCTGCAAGCCGTGTTTTCCTTGACGTTGAGTTCATCTAAACCTTCTACAAGCCTGTGCCAAAGCTGTGAGGGAACTGGAAGGAGGCCAAGAACAAAACAGATATGCAAAAGCTGAGCACAGCGGACAGGCGCATCCAGACAAGTCTTTTATCATGCAATCACCCTACCCTATTCATGGAGTGTTACAAGGGGTCCCCCCCCCCCAAATATCATCCATCTTGTAACCCTCCCTTGTTTTCCCACCACTTCTTGCATCTTTTTTTCCACCAAGAAATCCATTAACGGGGGTGGAGGGGGTGGGAAGATGAAATAGCTGTACAATATTTTTTGATTTGTATTGCTAGCAGCTTTCTGTCTGGAAGCACCCTAGGGAACTGTAGCTGAGATGATGGAGACAGGTCTGCAGTTCCTTTGCTGCTATGATCTAGTACAGCAGTAGGCAGTATAGTGCTTTCCAGATGTTGTGGATCACAGCTCCCATCAGCCCCAGCCAGTATGGCAATTTCTAATGGGAGTTGCAGTCCAAAACATCTGAGGAGTGCCAACTCCCATTAACCCTAACCATTAGCCATGCTGGCTGGAGCTGATGGGAATTGTAATCCAAAACATCCAGAAGGAACCAGGCTGCCTACCTCTGATCTAGTGAGTTGTGTAACAGGGGATGCATTGAGCTCCTGCCTCTCTGTTGTGTGCTTACTAGTCAGGTTGGCTGAACAAAGCAGCATTGAGCAGGTGGTGGGAAGGGGGGGAAATGCACTGGGGATTTGCAGAATTAAAGGGGGCAGCATACAGTAGGGAGAAAGGATGTCCAAAGAAGTCGTTCTGGAAGAGAAATGCAATCCAGGACGCAGCAATGGGAAGAGCTCGGCAGTGTAGGCAAAAGAAGTGTGGAGAGGTGAAGGTTCTTGGAAGTTGGACTACTGTAGTCCAGAGAGCTTAGGGAGCATATAGCTGGTAGATCTAGCTCCTGAGGGAGCTAAACTATGATGGCAAAAATTAAAATGGAAGAAATACCCACAAGTAAAGGGACCTTCTCAGGAAGTACGTTGCTACAGTGGAGGCTCCAATGTTAATGCGGTGATGAATCCACTCTGGGTTTCAGTCAGAACCAGCCAGAACTCCAAAGGAGCTATCCAAGGTGCTTCTGAACCTTCAACTTCTACACCTTGGAGTTTTGACTGGTTCTGACTGAAACCCGGAGTGGATTCACTGTCCCACTGACATCGGAGCCATCAGCCTCCGCCATGCCAATAAACTCCAGTCTGAGCTGGGCCGCCACATGAATGGCTGATTGCATGGAGGTTCCGTTCATGAGATGTATCACCTTAAAAGCAGGAGGGGGAGAAATCACCCATGCAAAAGAAAAAAAAAAGAAAAAAAGATCGAACATGGGAGGGAGGAGAACTGAGCTTCGGAGTGGAGTTTGAAGAGTGTAACTGAGTTTGGGCATTCCTGGCTCTCCCATCCCTAAACCTGTGGGCCTGCTTGGTCTGCCAGCCAGGTACTAATGTTGATGAGCAATTTCAAGGCCCCTCCTGCTCTCCCTTCTCAGGATTCTTGATCTTTAAATTGAACTTGGCCTGGGTAGCCCTTCAACTGGAGGAATCTTCAAACAGAGGACAGTCCTCTGTCACAGCCCTGCAAATAGAAGACTGTTAAATAGGACACATGGGCCACCCTATTTTTGATCTTCAATGTGTTATTTCAGCAGTGGTTCCTGGTGGATGTATGAACAGGTCTTCCTCTGAAGTACTGCAACTTAAAACACGGCTGGGCCCACCAGATGTGTTGGCCTATAGCTGTTTTTTTTTTGGCTTACAACTCCCAGCATCCTTCACTATTTACTCTGCTGGCTAGGGGTGATTAGGGTTGTAGGCCAAAACATCTGGTGGGCCCACCCCTTCCTTAAAAGACGAAAAAGATATATGAAGGCAAGTATGCACACATACCACCATTGAACACAGCAGGACTTACATCTGAGTAAATATGGATAAGATTGCACTGTAAACAACTTAGTAATAAATTCCATGATCATATTTTAGACTCAAAATACAATATGAAACATATGATAAATTTAGATGGGAGAGATGAATGCAGGGAGATAAATGGTTGCCAGATAATTGTCTAAGGGAAGGCCATTTTGAGACAGGACAATTGATTGGAAAATGGAGGGAAGGGAGCTGCTCCAAGCACGGAACGGCACAGCATAGGAAAAAGACACAAGAGCAAGTAAAAATAGAAAAAAAACACGTTTCCCAAAGTGTGTTGCAATATATTGAATGATGAAGTTTTTGTGTGTGTGTATAAACAGCTGTTTAAAGAGCGTGGTATTTATTTTTCATGCAACAATAAAGGGGACAGAAAAACGTCCTCTGTGTGTGTGTAAAACAAAAAGCTGCAACGTAATATGAATGGTAGAGAAATAAAGATCAGTGGTATATGGAATTTAGACAGTGACAATTTACTGGTGGGTCAGTGTGTGTGTTTTTTAATAAAAAAAAATAGAAAGAAAGAAAGAAAATGATAGCTAGGAACTGGGGGCGAGCAAGAGGGGAGGGGAACAAGAGGGGATTCTTATGTACTCCCAGTCAGTCTTGTGTCCAGGAAACCGCAACAGCCAACCCGCTTTAGATTTGCAACCAAATCCGAAGTGGGCTAGGGCAATTCCGAGGCAACCCGAGGCAAATCAGGTGTGTGTGTGTGTGTGTGTGTGTGTGTGTGTGTGTACACAGCCCTACTAAAATGTTCCTGACAACCATTGAGCTGTTCTGCACTAGCTGCAGCTTCCAGACCTATCTTAATAGTAGCTCCACATAGAGCACATTGCACTAATCTAGTCTTGAGGTTAATAGTGCCGATACCACTGTGGCCAAGTGATCCTTGTCCAGGGAAGGTGATAGTTGTCGTACCAGTTGAAGCTGGTAAAAGACACTACCAGCTGCGGTGGCCACCTGAGCCTCTAGCCACGAAGACGGATCCACGAATACCTCCAGACTATGAACCTGAACTTTCCGAGGAAGCGCAACCTCATGCTATAATTCATTACATAACAGGGCACTCCAGTATCTCATCCTTAAGCTCAGTGGCCTGCCTTTCATCAATCTTACTGGAATACTTTGGCGTCTGAGTGTATAAACAGAAGGCTGAAAATGCCTGCTTCTTAATCAATGAGCTTTGCGATGACGCAGGAAAGTGACGTCTGTTCATTGTGATACGTTTTTGGGGGTCTTGTTTACTATTTTGGAATTAGACTTCGCTGCCAGTGCAATTGGCAAAGGGCTGCATAGTATAATGGAAACTGAACCTGCCAAACTTTTCCAAACAAGCCCTTCCTGATAAATGTTATTCCATTCTGTGTTGACTTTCACTTTACGACATATATGACACTGATAGTGTAGATCCCACACTGGAGCAAATTGTGAGCGATGTATGACATTGGATGGTCTTTCTTCTTTTTTTAAGACATACATTCTGTTTAAAATACAGAAGAAATATAAACTGGATAGAGAGGCTGGCTTTTGCTTTATTGCACAAATATATCCCACAATAAATATGGACAAAGGACATAGTACTGTGATGCAGCTCCCAGGCAAAAATGTGGTGCAATGTTTCATGTATAAATGCATACATTATTAATGGGTTTGTTTTTGTCATGGTTTAGTAACATTGGGTCACCTTACCTCCTGCCTGGTATAATGGTATCTGATGAAACAGATGCAAGCTCTGATCTCTTTTTAGACGTATTTTAGGGGTGGGATGGAAATAGACATTACAGGCTCTCTCTGTCTCTAGATTAGCTCAGAATATGCTAAGCTGGTTGGCAACAAGGGAGAGGGCCTTCTCTGTGGTAGCCCCCCAATTGTGGAACAATCTCCCCGATGAGGCCAGCCTGGCACCAGGTCAAGACTTTTCTCTCAGGCATTTAGCAATATCTGACAAGCCTGGGTCTGTTTTGTTTTTAGGCTTATAGCTTTTAAACGTTATTATAGTGGTTTTAAATATATATGTATATTGTATGTTTTTGCAGTTTAAATTTTTGTATATTGTTTTTAAGTGTTTTAATCTTATGTAAACTGCCCAAAGAGCTTCAGCTATTATACAATTATTATTATTATTATTATTAATAATAATAATAATAATAATAATTTTTAGGGTGGCCATGTGCCCATCAAGAGTTAGCACCTGGGCAGCAGTCTGAGCAGGCAGGCACACAGGTCACCTGGCCACAGTCACCTGCATGATGCTGAGATGAATTGCATTTCTACTGAAATCATAATTATTTCCAAATTTGTATCTGTATATATTAGCTTATGTAAATGTTATGCAAAACTACACTTTTTTTGGGGGGGGGTGATGCATTTCATCTCCCCCCAAGTCAGAAGTGGCCATCATATAATTTGCTAATGTTCACATCTCCTAGCCCCTTCTTTCACCCATAGCCATCCTGTCAATCACCACCTTCTAATATTTGATGTTACAAAAACAAGCTAGAGTGTGTAATCACCACTTGGTTATCTGTAGGAAACAGCTGGCATGGACCACAAACATGAGAGCCACAGGGCTTTCAGGTGTTTTTCACCTGCTGAATTTAGGGAAATTGGAGACTGTGGCCTGATCTTGTGGACTGTATGTGTTCTAACCTGAGCCCCCTTGAATCACAGAAGGGAACGTATGGGGCAGAATGGTGTGATCAGGCTATCCATGGGCTATCCATAGCAATTTCCATCATCTCTGTACCAGGATCGATATATAGTTTTCTATACTGAGTCAGCTTTGGGAGCTTCTGGATTTATTAGAATCACTGCAGAGTGTATTCGTGCACTGTAAGTTCACCTGTTCCAGATATCCCCAGAAATGACCACATGGAATGGGGACACACACACATATAAATGACAGAAGATACTGTTCCTTAATAAACCAGCGCTGCTGTCCTATAATATGGAGGATGAAAGGAAAGTCCTTTCATTATACAAATGGTGTGAACGCATTCAGCAGTGTTTTTATTTTCCTTCTTTGCCCTCACTGCCCTCAGACTCAGTTGCCCTCTGTACTAAGCTTATTGGTTGTGATGGTGACCCATGTGACTTTTGTCAATGCCATCATGATGCTATGTCTGATTTAATGATGCCGTGGATGCATCAACCAAACTGGATTGGATGACAGTGAGGCCAAATGAGGCCGAGGACAATGAGGAGGAAGAATTGTGCTAAGAAGCAATAACAGTCTGTGAAATGAAAGCCGCGTTAAAACAATGCAAATGTTTGGCAATGCGATGGTGTGCTTGGTTGCATCATGTTATGTTACATTACAGTTCATTTTTATGCTGCTAGTTGGCCAAAAGGGAACCCAAAGCAGCCCACACAAGTTAATCATCATCACGATTATTGATTATTTATAAAGAAACTAATATGTGTACAGAACTTAAGAAATCCTTGTCTGTAGGCTCACAATCATAAAAAAAGAAAGAAAAGAAGAGGGGAGTTGGAGGTAAAGGGATATTGTCTGCTTTTAAATCCAGTGCATCACAAGTTTCGAATGCCACACTTTTGTTGCATCCAGAAAGGAAGATGGAAGGCATTTACTTTTGTAAATGTTCCCCCCTGTTTTAAGTTAATGCAATGAGCATGATCCAAAGAACCATGCAGCTAGTTCCCTGGGCCAAGAGGTCATTGTACTTGAGCAGTCCCCCATGCCTCATGGCACATCCCATTTGAAAGTGAAGCAGAGCTTCAAAAGCAATTTACAAAATAGCTAGGGTGGCTGTGCATCCCCCTGTACAGAGGACTGTTCTCTATTTGGAGGGCTGTCCAGTCCAAGTCTGCTTTAATGATAAAGAATCATAAGAAGGAAGAATGGGAGGGGCTTTGAAGTTGCCTATCCACAGTTAGCACCTGGATAGGAAACTGAATAAACACACAGTTCACCTGGTCAGCATCTTCCCCACTAGGGTGAGATGTATTGTCTTCCTATTTAAATAATATCAATTATTTCTAATTGTATATATGTACATCAGTGGAAGCTGAATAGCTCCAGTTTTGGTGGGGAATCCATTTGAGGGATTTAGTCAGAACCAGACAGAAATTTAAAGGAGCTATCCAAAGTGCGGAACCCTAGCCCCAAAATGGTTTCAGGCCCTTGGATAGCTCCTTTAGAGTTCTGGATGGTTCTGACTAAATCCCCAAAATGGAATCACAGTCCCTCCGAAATCAAATCTCCACTGCCGTACATATAAATTAGCATATGCTCATGTTAAGCACATCTGTGCCCTCTTTTTTTCATGATGCATTTCTTCCTTTTTGATGATGTGTAAGTGGCCACTCTAGATACCGCCAAAGAACCTGCTGCTTAAAGGTCAGGGATGAAGTCTAAAATCTCTCTGCACATGCCTGATCACTTTGAGTAAAGTAGCTCTTAGGACATCTCAGGCTATATCTTTAAACTGAGGAATTTGATAAAATCTTCTAAATTAAAAATAATCTGTTGCATATCAGGAAATGCGAAAATGTGGTTATGAAGATAAATATTTGCTCCTGTCAGAATGGGTCTGCTGAATAGCTACGCTGAGGTTTAATCAATTTTTAAAGTCACCAGACTTGTAAGAAATCCCCTGTGTGATAGTGCCAGCATTCCTGAAATGCAATCGGCTCAGCAAAAATGAAAATAATAGGAAGAAAGGTATTAGAATGCCCTTGAATTGCTTGGTCCTGGCTATGCCACTATGATTAATGATTAGCATTAGCAAGCTATGCTTTGCAAATGCGTGTTCTGCATTGGTCAATCCATCACCACAAGAGGATCATAAAACATGTTTGGGTGGTATTAATGAGCAAAGATGAGCTAACAGAGATAGTAATGGAGACCCAAAGGTTGTTTTCAAATACTGCATTTCTAAAGCTAGAATTTATAGATTTGCTATATGTTTATGCTAGGAACGGTTAGAAATGTTAGATACATTCTTTAGTTTTATTAGATTAATGTTGTTTCCATTTGTATTTATTACATCTATATTTTACCTTTTCACCAAAAATGGTACTCAACAATAATAAATTAGGGATCAAAGCTAAACCTTTAATCAGTCCCACCTCACAAAGAGGAGTTCTATATGTATACATCAGTATGCATGTATAGCCCCTTTAAATGTGTTCTGAGCATGCGTAGGGCATGGCAGCTAATTGTGTTAGTGGCAGTGTGCATGGGGGGTATCCCATGTATCACCATGGCTCCCCTCACATGTTCTTTCTGTGGGGGTGGAGTTATGTGAAACCCCAATGTTGGGCAGTGAGGGCATCCATCTTTTCTCCCCCCAGGGCATTGTTGGTTTAAAAAAAAGATGGCTGCCCTCACTGTTCAACACTGCCTCCTCCTCCTCCTCCTCCTCCTCCTCCTCCTCCCTTTCCTTCTTCCTTCTTTTTTTTTTTTTTACTACTATTGGCTACTTGAATCTTTGCTATGACATGTCTTGCAATGCAATCGCTTCCCCCATCAGCAACTCGTGTTTGCTTCTTTCTTAATTTGTTTTTACTCATTTCATTCTGAAGTACAATATTAATTAAAAGATAATGTGCTGCTTGTACCTCCACTATTCTGTGCTTTGCAACACTGTCCCTTCTGTTATTTTTCAACAGCTGGCATTCACCTTTCTACTTTGCATTTTAATTTTTTTTATTTTGTATTTGCATTGAGCAGGTCCAGTAATATAAAATAAAATAGTGAGAAAGGAAATTAGTTTTGCTTAGTTTGTTTTAAATTTGAGATTTCTGTGATTTTGTGATTTTTTTTTATGATCGGCAGCACTTTTCAATGTTCTAACCTGTATTATTTGTTGTTATGTTCTGTTGCATTTTACTGTTTTGTTTTTTTGTCA
Organism: Anniella stebbinsi; assembly: GCA_029215795.1. Lineage (NCBI taxonomy): Eukaryota > Metazoa > Chordata > Lepidosauria > Squamata > Anniellidae > Anniella > Anniella stebbinsi. Next base: position 31,459,008 of record JARDYH010000002.1, on the reverse strand, counting down.
GCCACCTTGAGAAAATTTTATATAGGAAAGCGGCATATACATTTATCAAATAAATCATGCACTTTTGCTTTGGGAATGAGCATTGTAGGATTGTAACGCGGAATATAAGATATTAGTTTGAATCATGCAGAGAGCAACTCTGCACTAGTATTTTATTGCTCAATAGCATAAATTTCTTAATACACAGACAGGGGCAGCTGCTGCAGGAAAGCCAAGCGCGAGACTGACCGGGAGTCCATTGATTCCCCCCTCCCAGCCACTTCCCCCCCCACACACACACACTGCTCACCTACCCACTGACCCGCAAGGCCTCCACATGCACCGTTGAGCTGCCCCGTCTCCTCTATACTATACTTCCTTTACCACTCTAAATGTACGGCAGCCCAGAGAGGAGGCTGTGTGGCTTGCTGGTGTGCATAGGAGCCTCAGGTGGCCATCGGGCAAAATTGGCCCGAAGCAGTTGGGCTACTTTGGCAATGATATGTTTCAGTGCCAGCTATATCAGATGTGTTTATCATGTTCCTTAGCAATGCAACACACAGTTCTTCTCATAGCTTGGCACTTTTAGCATGCCATGCATTGCTGTGGCATGGAACTAGAGCATGCAAACCCAAGGTTCTATTTTGCTTGTTCACATAGCATTAACCTAGGGGTAGGCAACTTGTGGCCCTCTAGATGTTTTGACCTACAGATGTTTTGGTCTTCAACTCCCATCATCCCTCACCATTGGATATTCTGGCCAGGGCTGGTAGGGGTTGTAAGTCAACACATCTGGAGGGCTATAAGTTGCCCACCCCTGCATTAAACCCTGGTCTAGTGTTATGTCTGAAACAGGGCCTGCAAAACATTTAAGTGATGGAGGTCTGAAACTTCATTCAGATAGCTTGTGTTCTTTTCATTGCTTGCACATCAAATGTATAACTGATTTAGAATAGCTAAATGAAATAAGCAATTACTTATAGAGATGCATGCAGAGTGGAGAAGGAAAGCAAAATTTTCATGCCTCTCTTCTGATTTGTAGTCAAAGTGATGTGAGGACCAAACAGATTGCCTTTCAGTCAGGATTGACCCTTTCAGCATTTCAATATAGGGTATTTTCAGGGCCGGCTCTACCATTAAGCAAAGTGAAGCAGTTGTTTCAGAAGGCAAATGCTGGGAGGCAGCAGCAAGGTTTTGGTGGCCTGCTTTGCACCCAGTGTAGCCTTGAGGTGCAGTGGAGGATACTGTCCCATCATCAGTGTTGAAAACAGATCCATCTGCCAATCCAGGAGGGGGTGCCATCTTGTCCCTTGCCTCCAACAGCAAAATGTGTTGGGTTGTCCCTGGGTATTTTATTGAATGAAACAGGTATTTTAAAGCATGGTGTGGGTTCAATCAGGTTCCACCTCTTAACCTACCCAAATCCTCAAGGTTCCAGTCCCAACCAGGTATTTTTAAAATCACCACTTGGCAACCAGACTTGCAATTGAGTATCAACATGGCTCCTTGAATTCTTATACCATATTAACCTTACTGAAATATTGCTTCATTACTACCATATGCCGTCCTTATAATTTGTCTTTGAAATTTTGAATGTACCTATCAAGCTATTTTCAAGTGCTAATGATCCTGGAACAGCTGGGGCCATTCTGCATTCTGTCTGGCTGCAGTTCCTAATCTGACCTCCGAGTCTAGAAATAGATGGTTCTTGCATCTAGCTGTGGTTAGTCCCTATTCCTCCAGGCGTTGAGTCATCATGCAATCTCTTTCTTTGAGATATTAAGCTGCAGCGTGGTGTTTGTTGTAATCATTGCGGATTCAAACTTAGCTTGTTTTAAATGGCTTTTTGTAATAGATGATCATTGCCTTGAGATGGATTTTGACTTGCTCAATAACCTGGTAAGAGTTAATGGCAGGACTTCAATTTCAGACAATGAAGGTCGCAATCCGATGCATGTTTAGACAGGAAAACATCCCTCAACTCCCAGGATGGTTGGCTGGGGAATGCTGGGAATTGTAGAACTTCTTTTTTCTGTGTACACATGCATAGGAATGCACCTTAACGATACAATCCTAAACACTCATATTCAAAAGTAATATGGGGCTTATTTCTGAGTAAACCTGTTTAGGATTGCGCTGTAGGGAATCAAGAATCCTTCATGCTTTGATTCACAAAATAAGAGGCTTGTTCATTATATAGGTTTATATTGTCCCTGTTTATTGGGGACAATCTCTATTAAATCTCTGAGGGCCACACTAGGTAAGACTTTAAATCGGTGTCTAGCAGCAACATCTTTTTCTCATATTTTCTTTAGAGCAGGCACAGGACCTCAATTTGGATTGGGACCCTAGTGTGGGTGTAGGGTAGGGTAACCATATGGAAAGGAGGACAGGGCCTTGCCCTCTTTTGTATCTGGCCAAGAGGGCAGGGCCCCTGCAGCTTTAACTGTTGTGATGAAGAGGGAATTTCACCTAGTACTGCATATATACAAATGCCACCTGCTGAAATTCCCTTTTCTACGCAACTGTTAAAGATACAGGAGCCCTGTCCTCCTTTTCATATGGTCACCCTAGGTAGGGAGGTTTTTAAAATCTGGATTGGTTCCCCTGCACCTACTCTAAAGTAAAAATTGAGGGAAAAGGCATATTGCTAGACATAGATTTAAAATCATGTCTGTTTTGTCCCTCTGAGGACCAGACTAGACATGACTTTAATCACATCATTAGTCCTTGTAGTATTGCAGTTACTTTGGAACAGCTATGGGGTGAGGGAATTGAATCACAGCCTTGGTTTGCGGGGGGGGGGGGGTTCTTCTGCTCTGGTCCCTGTCTCAATTGGTGGTGGTTGGAGAAGTACAAAGTGTTAGTCATTACCTTTAAAGCGCTACATGGTTTGGGTCCAGGTTACCTGCAGGATCACCTTCTCCCATACAATCCACCCCGCATGCTCAGGTCCTCTGGGAAGAATTTACTTCAGTCAACAAAAACTAGACTGACAACCATTACCCAGAGGACCTTTTCTTCTGCCGCTCCCAGATTGTGGAATGACCTGCCGGGAGAGATCCGCCAACTCACCAGTCTCCAAGAATTTATAACAGCTATAAAGACTGATCCCTTCCGGCAGGCCTACCCAGATGAATTTTAAGTGTTTTTATTGGTGTTTTATTGGTATTTTAATGATGTATTGGTTTTACGTGCTTTTAATCAGTTTTGTGTATTTTATGTTGATGTTGTTCCCCGCCTCGATCCTGAGGGAGAGGCGGGTGATAAATATAATAATAATAATAATAATAATAATAATTATTATTATTATTATTATGCACATTGTATTTGTCCTGAGAGAAATGATTCCAGTGGTACTAATGGAAGTTTCCTTTAGGCAAATAGAGGCACATGGGTGGGGGGAGGTCAAATTTGGATTGGGACCAAGGGTTAAAGCACTCCAACCAATAGTCCCAATTCAGTTTGTTCCCGTAGCTATTACGTTGTTCTTGTTTTGAAAGCATACACATACACCAAATCACATGAGGCTTAATTACACAATTAACAACAAATGTAGTTTGAAAGTTAACTTTCACTACATGTGCAAATAAGTGCACATGTAGTGCACTTCTCTTCTATATATTGACCATAAAAGTTTATCCAGATAGTAAATGTTGCTAAATGTCTTTGAATCACAGCCATTTCATAACAACAATAATAATCTTTGTTTAAATGCTCCTATGTATGTGTGTGTTTTTAAAATGTAGTTAAGTCATTTGTATCTAGTTTTCCTAAGCTCAAAGCAGTTTATATAAAAGGTACCAATATTTAAAGGCACATAATATTGACAAACACAATAACGAAGAACTGACTATGTGAGTTCCTTATCCTGGACTTTGCCTTCTGCTCAGGGCACTAACATAACTTTTGAGTTTTTCTACATGAGGTTGTTAATCTGATGTATCTGCTTTCAGTTTCATTGCTGAATTGAGATCTGAGCACTACAGGACAATTGTTTCTTTCCTGCTTTCCCACTAAATAACCTTTAAGTGGCACTGTGGTATAGCAGAATAGCACAAATACATAAATGGAAAACGTGTTTACTTTCTCTTTCACAAATAATACAGAAGCAAAGCTGGAGGGTCATATTATCATCCTAAGAACTCATAAACAAACATGACTAAGGAATGACAAGCATGCAATAAATGCTTTATGTAGAAAAGCTCTTTGTCAGAAGCAAGTGTAGATAGGGCCAAGCTAAAGTGCCCCTCCGTATTTTACTACCTCCTTCATGGACAGCAAAATGTGGGCAGGGTGAGCAATTCAGCCAATGTTTCTAGGGGAAAAGTCACTGTCCAGCACGGAGCTGATCTCCCAGTTTGGGGGCTAAAACCAACATTATGCAAATAGACTTCCCCTCATGCGGAGGGAGTTTCTTTTCCCCTTCTCTGCCCTTCAAGCAATGAATAACAATTCTCATTCATCCACATTGTTTTAATGTCTTTTGGTGCCTTAATAGAAAACAATGGTTATTGCATGCACTGACTGAAGCCCTTATTAATGGCAACTCAATACTTATCAGTAATCCATGCTCTCTCATTGAGATTTTCGGTGTACTGTAGTGTATTCGTGGCCCAATACAGCTTTAATGAAAAGAGACAAATTTTGATTTGCAAGCTCCCTGATGACAAGCCGTCTTTGTAATTTGGTTTATTATTGGAATGTTGTTTGCTATTTAGTACAAGCATTTGAAGGCATCATGCTTTCACTAACTGTAAGCAACCATGGAAACCTCCCCCCCCCCAATACCCCATTTCCCCCAAGCTGGAAAGGATGCTGAGACAGTTAAAAGACAATCAGGAGGGCCAAGAAAGAAAAAAAAGAGAATATAGTTTCCTTGGCAACAGTTGCCGTGAGGCTGTCAGAGGTGGCATCTGTCTCGTCATTTGTTAACCCCAACGGTGTTCTCACAATATGAAATAAATCTCACAATGTGTAGACCTGATGTCTTCGCCACTCTTACATCTCTGCAAAGAAAGTTAGGCAGTGTTCTCATAAAAGGCTTCTCCATCTTCCTTTCTTTCTTTTAAATAAACTCACTGTTAAAATGCAGCTGCAATCCTCTTACTAGGGAGTAAGCCTTATTGAAAACAATCAGGGTTTACTTCTGAGTAAACACATGCAGGATTGTGCTGTCGAAGTATAACACATCAGATGATAGAGAAACATATATAAATATAACTGAATCCAAGATAAACTTTGAGAAGATTAATAGAGTCTAGTGTTAAGATAAGTGCATATTAAAAAGAAAATAGGAAAGCTGCAGATTGAAAGAGAAATGCCTTTGCATAAAATAACCCCTTTAAATATTTTTTTAAAAATAAAGAACAGGTATGGGCCCTTTTCAACTGCATATGCTCCAAATTGACTTGAATTATTTAAAAACAACAACCATATGCAGTGTAATTCATCCATGCTTACTTAGTAGTAAAACACTCTCTGTTCAGTGGGATTTACTCCTATGTAAGTATAGAATTGCAGCCTTGATATTTTCTGACTTGGCTTGCTCTTCTGGGTATATCTTGCACAACTGATCTGTCAATTTTCCCGTTCTCACTCTGGTTAATACATGTTAAAAGCCTGAAACTATGAAATATTTTTTATATAGCAGTAGGGGAGATGCAGGTTTTCTGATTAATAAGTGCACTTAATGGCCATTCTTGTCCGTGGTTGGAAGTTACGCTTGTGGTATTTAGGTTAGAGCTTGTTTTTAAAGAGATACTCCTTCCCAAGCTCGAGAGAATCAAAACAGCTGACATGCCCCGTTATCAACATTTGATACAAATTGACGTCAGAGGTCTGGGAATGCCGGAGGCAACTCTGAAGCTAGTTTTCTCACACGTTCTTCTGACAATAATTGTGTCTGTGCTTTTAATTGGTTAATGTCAGGGCAAGTTCAGACTCAAGAGTAACAGGGAAACCTGGCTGTATTTTGTCCCTTCTCAAGGCATGTTTCCTCCATTGTTGAATCAACTGCATGACCTTTGAGAGACTATAGTTTCATTAGAAGAAAATATTGTTTTGTTCAAGAATACCACTGTTTGGTTAGCAATACATAACTAGTTTCGGGTGCAGTCCTATGCATGTTTAGACAGAAAAGAATCCTATAAATTCCCAGCATTCTCCAGGCAGCATGGTGAACTTTTTTCTGTCTAAACATGCATAGGATTGTACCCTACTTATCAAATAGCCTTTCCTGTTTTCTGAACTGTTCTGTGTGCATGACACTGCATGACATGCTAGAGATGGCTTAAGAAGCCAGCAAGGAAGAAACTGGGAAAAGAAGAGAACACCAGAAAAGACAAAATTATATGTATACTATTTTTAACAGACAAATCAGCATTACTTGAAGATTTCTGTACATAATGTTCAGCCTTTGCTTAGTTCCCACGCGTAAAATGAAAACGATAATAATCAAATGTTGGGGTTATTGGAGAAAATTGACTACTTATATAAGGAGGACTTCCAAACTCTACTTAGTTTTGTGATGGCTTATAGCCAAACACACACACACACACACACTTCTTTGCTTACAAACTCTTGTCACCACAGCAACAGTAGCCAAGGCCAGTCAAGTATTTTGAAACCTGAAGCGCAAAATAAGAACTTCAGAAGATCCATGGTGGGACTAAGCCAAAGGCCTACCTAGACCAGCATTGTGTTCCCACGGTGGCCAACCAGATCCATCTGGACAGCCCATAAGCAGGACATGGTTGCAACTGGAGCCAGCAAACGTGCCCTCCTGCATGTGTTCCCCAGCTATTGGTATTGAGAGGAATATTGTCTCTGATACTGGAGGTAAAGTGTGGCTTCTTTAATTCATCAGATTAAGCAGGTGAGCCAGAAGAGGGCTCAGATGTTGTCTGACTTGTTGATCTAAGACCCCCTTGGATTGCTGGATGAATGAGATAAAGCACTTGAAAGCAATATTCCCCCCTTCTTCTGGATTTTTTATTCCCTTTTGAATTACTGTGTTGTTGCTATCTTAATCATGAGATTCACCGTTGATATTTTCCTTGACTTGATAACTTTGGGATGGTTCTTGTCTTAATTTGATTATGGCTGTTTAGATCTGCCTAGATCTGTTACGATCTGAAATTTGGTGAATACCCAGAATCTGCCTGAATAACATTGTATCTTGGGATTTCTTTATTTGTTATGGGATGGGATGGCAGGCCATAACCAGAGATTTCACGGTGAGCAGGCCTAAGTGAGCAGGGAGACATTGCAGGACATCCAGAGCATGAATAAAAGTGGCTCAATAATTTAAAATGTTGTAATATCTTTTTCTAAAGAAAGGGGCTAAACCTTGTAATTACCACCCTATGAGGAAGCCCAGGTTGTGCAGAAAAGCTTGTCAATGTTTGCTAGAAGAAGAAGAAGAAGAAGAAGAAGAAGAAGAAGAAGAAGGCATCGTTTCCCAACACAATTAGGTTTTATAGTGCTGCACACCTTCACCTTTAGGAAAGAAATATGCTAACAATTTCCAAGGCTGGTCCTGCCCTCCAGCACTGTAGAGAAGAGATAAAGAAAGGTATTGTATGCCAGGCTTATAAAGCCAATGTTTCAAGTGCCTTCAAAGATTGCAAGCCATTTCCAGTGCCACAATCAATCTCCCTCACAAGAGGTATCTTCTAGAGAAAAGAAGTGTCATCATGGGGCACACACCCTCCCCCAATGACACTCTTGTCATTGCGGGAAACTTCACTCGTGTATGCCCCATGAGTGCTGATTGTGGAAGTGGGGAAACTCACAATCACCCTTCCTCTGTTGCGAAAGGGTTATACGTGTAGAAATGGCCAGATTTTCCAACCTCAGAGAGGCAGCTGGCACAACTCACTCCATGCCAGCTGTGAAGGGGCAGGGGACAAGGTGTGGATTTCCAACACTTCCTTCCGAGGTCAGAGTGGGGAATCCGACCTATCCTGTGGTCCATGGGAGGCTTGCCCAAGGTCCATATGATTGCTCTCTTAAGGTATCACAAGACTCTGTTGTTTTTTGCTTCAACAAACTAACATGGATGGCTACCCCTCTGGAAATTCTTCCTTCTGGTTTCCCTTCAATGATATCTTGGAATAGTTCAGCATTTCTTAGGATGCAATCCATCCCACTAGCTCTCCTCTTCTTCACACTTTGCATCAGTACTCATCCCACTGTGATCTGATCCAGAATCTTTTTCCCCAACAACAAAGGACTCTTTCACCAGCAAAAGAGGATTGTCCATTTGGAGATGAAGGAGGCCCAGGAGAGTTCAGAAGATGTGGCTTCCCCTGAGCCCAATTCCCCCATGCATTTTCACAAATTCCTGCTTGTTTTAATTTGAACAGCAAAAATAGCCTGTGGATCCCACACCAAATATATTTTCCATCTTTTATATATGTGGTGAATAAATTGTTTCAAACTAGCATTCTTCAGCTGTGTGATCTCTCAAACAATCTTGCATCTTGCAGTTACTGTGACTTTGTGTATGATATGAGAGTGTCTTCATGGCACCGGGTTGGCACCTCATCCCTTGGGAACCTCACACTTTCCCACCCCCAGGGTGGAGTCAAATAATCCCAACACCGAGGAAGAAGCATGGGATTTCTGGGTGGCCATCCGGCGACTATAGCCGCAACTGACCTCTTCATGATGGCAGGCAACCTTCCTTGTGTTGAAGGCCACCGCCTGGCCATACCTCCGCTGCAACTCTGGAGTGAGGCTTTGTGGCTGTCTTGAAGTCGTCTTGCACATCCTCACCTCGCTCTGGAGAAAAAAGTCAGGGTAAGTCCCTGACTTTTTTTTCCCTGCAGCTTCAGCAGAAAGCCCTGGGGTAGGTTGACAATTTTAGCCTTGCCGTATAATGGATGCCACGCCACCTTGCACCCATCCTGGGGCTTTCTGAGCATTTAAACAGCCCCCATGCCTCAGCCACTCCCAGTTGAATTTCCTTTTTCTTTTGTTGTGGCATTGAAAAAATGCTCATAATACAGAAATGTGTGTGTGAGAGAGAAAGAGAGAAAGAGAGGGGGAATCCACACAGTCCTTTGGAACGTTTTAAATTGTATTTTAAAACGTTCCAAATAGGTGCATTCTAAAACGTCTTAGGCCACATTACTGAGTACTCAGGTTACAGGAGAAACAGTCTTCAGTCTTTAAAGCGGTGTGTACGGTCACACATTGTTCTGCCCTGTCTCTTTCTCTCTCATTTTTCAATGAATCTAGGGCAAGGCATTGTGGGGGTTCTGGTTCAGTTACACACTTCCTTCTTAGTTCCTCTGTCATTCCCTAGCGAGTATAGGGCTAAGAATTGTGGGTATTGTAGTTCACTGGTCCACTTCCTGTTTCTTCCCCACCAATCAACTGCTCAGCATTTGGGCACCAGTAAAGGAAGCACTGCCCCCATGAATCAGAAACGGTAAGGAAGGACACATTCTTTTACTTAAAACGATGTATTAAAAGTGAAACCGTTGTATATAACTGAAGAGAGTTTTAAAAAACCTCAGATATACAACGTTATAGGGAGTGCGTCATGTGGCCCAAAGAGTTTTCATAACCCTTATAAAACGTCAAAAAACTCGTGTGTAGATCCGCCCAGAGACAGAGACAGAGGCGATGCCTTCCATGTAGTGACCATAACAAAGACCCCCTCTTAACACTTAGCTGAGGCCTGGCTGGTCTTAAGAAGGAGAAAGATGGATATGACCATATGTAAAGGAGGCCAGGGGTCCTGTATCTTTAATTGTTGCATAGAAAAGGGAATTTCAGCAGGCATCATTTCTATGCATGCAGCACTTGCTGAAATTCCCTCTTCATCACAACAGTTAAAGCTACAGGAGCCGTGCCCTCTTCTGTAACTGGTTACTCTGGGCAGGGCTTCTGCAGCTTTAATGATTGTGATGAAGAGGGAATTTCACCAGTTGCTGTGTACATACAAATGACACCGGCTGAAATTCCCTTTTCTATACAACAGTTACAGTTACAGGAGCCCTGGCCTCCTTTCCATATGGTCACCCTATATATATTACTAAAGCATGATAAGAAACTACCCAAAACTCCTTCCTGGCTGTGGCTATCTCAAACAGATGAAACTATAACTTGGGTTAGCTGCAGCTATGAAGGATTTCTGAGAAGTTTCTTACCCAGCTTTAGGAATAAAAATCATAATATTTTCCATTGGAAAGGATGATATATCAAAGTGTGTTGGGAATAAAAAGCGAACGCATGCAGCTGTTTCTTTTTACGTCAGACATAAGAACATAGGGAAGCAGCTGCCTTTATGCTGAGTCAGACTGTTGATCCGTCAAGCTCAGTGTTGTCTACATGAGGGGTAGGGAACTTGATGCCCTCCAGATGGTTTAGACTGTGACTCACATCATCCCCAGCCAGAATGGCAAATGGTTAGGGATGATAAGGGTGTAGTCCCAAACATCTGCCCAGCATTGGCTAGCTTTCCAGGGTTTTGGACAGGACATTTTCCCAACCTGGTGCCCTCCAGATGTTTGTACTACAATTCCAATCATTCCTGGCAATTGGCCATGATGGCTGGGACTGATGGGAGATGGAGTCCATGTTCCCCCCACCCCCAATTTTTATGCTAGCATAGATGCAATGTCCCCAATCTGGATCTTGAAAGCCCCCTACCTCCCACATCTTTTGCATTTCCCACAATGCCTTAGAACTATGCTGGGTCAGCGGCATTGTGGGAAATCAAATGGGTGGCTAGCACAGAGTGCCAGATGTGGGGAGGGTAACCCAGGGCAAACATCAGCAGTGGGCTGCACTAGGGTGCTGGGGCCCTGGCAGGTGCCCAGATATGCTAGATTCTGATGCTAGTTTTGTCTGTTTGATAATTCACATATTTGCATATTTATTTATTTATTTATTTATTACATTTATATACCGCCCCATAGCCGAAGCTCTCTGGGTGGTTTACAAACATTAAAAACATTGAACATTTAAAAACCAATATACAAAAATTTAAACCATAAAAACCTAAAAACAAACTACATATCATTTAAAAATGTCCAGGGATCAGTTAGAAAGCTCAACATATGCTGTTAAAAGCCTGGGGGGAAAGTCTTCACCTGGCGCCGAAAAGATGACAGTGTTTGTGCCAGGCGAGTCTCGTCAGTGAGATTGTTCCACAGTTGGGAGACCACCACTGAAAAGGCCCTCTTCCTTGTTGCCATCCTCTGAGCTTCCCTCGGAGTAGGCACCCGGAGGAGGACCTTAGATGTTGATCGTAGTGTATGGGTAGGTTTGTGTCGGGAGAGGTGTTCCGTCAGGTATTGTGGTCCCAAGCCGTGTGAGGCTTTATAGGTTGAAACCAGCACCTTGAATTGGACTTGGAAACATACAGGCAGTCAATGCAAGTGGGCCAGTGTCGGTCTTATATGTTTGAATCTTCTAGTTCCTGATATCAATCTGGTCACTGCATTTTGCACAAGCTGCAGCTTCTGAACCGTCTTCAAAGGCAGCCCCACATAGAGCACATCGCAGTAATCTAACTTGGAGGTTACCAGAGCATGGACAACTGAAGCCAGGTTATCCCTGTCCAGATAGAGGCATAGCTGGGCCACCAACCAAAGTTGGTAGAAGGCACTCCATGCCACTGAGGCCACCTGATCCTCAAGTGACAGAGATGGTTCTAGGAGAACTTCCAAGCTACAAACTTGCTTCTTCAGGGGGAGTGAAACCCCATCCAGAACAGGTTGAACACCCTCCATCCGGTCATAAGAACCACCTACTAACAGCTTTTCAGTCTTGTCTGGATTGAGTTTCAGTTTCTTAGCCCTCATCCAGTCCATTGTCGCAACCAGGCACCGGTTCAACACATCCACAGCCTCACCTGATGAAGATGAAAAGGAGAAATAGAGCTGCGTGTCATCAGCGTACTGATGATAATGCACTCCAAAACTCCAGATGACCGCACCCAATAGTTTCATGTAGATGTTGAACAGCATGGGGGACAAGACTGACCCCTGCGGAACCCCATACTGGAGAATCCATGGGGCCGAGCAATGTTCCCCAAGCACCACCTTCTGGAGCCGACCCACCAAGTAGGAGTGGAACCACTGCAATGCAGTGCTCCCACTCCCAACTCAGCCAGTGGACCCAGAAAGATACCGTGGTCGATGGTATCGAAAGCCGCTGAGAGATCAAGGAGAATAAACAGAGTCACACTCCCCCTGTTTTTCTCCAGACATAGGTCGTCATACAGGGCGACCAAGGCTGTTTCCATGCCAAAACCAGGCCTGAAATCGGACTGATAGGGCTGAAAGGCTACAGGTCAGTCAGTGTGCTGCTCCTCTTATTACATGATGTCTTTCTCAGACATCAGGTAAGGCAGATAGTAGATAGAACAGTAAGTGGAGGTAGGAAAAACCCCAACAACAGCAGAAAGCACCTTTGAGCTCTCTGTCCTCCAAAAGGAGCTGCTGATTTAGCCCAGGCAGGCATTTCTATCTCACAGTAGGTGGCAGTAAACCATTAGATTGTAATTTCCAAAGTCCAGAATGCCTGGTTTATAGAGGAGCGAGCTGAATGCTCCAGTGATAAATTGGTAAGTTCTCTAGCCTGTGACGATGTGGCTTGCGTCACAAACAGGTTTGTTGATACGTACAAATGTTATAGTAATAATGTAGCACCTGGCGCATGTAAAGTGCAGATTTAAAAGAAATACAAGGCCAGGAAAGCACCGACCTTACGTATTTAACAGGCCATGAGTGATGTGTCGGCAGCTATAATAGCTTTTTTCATGCCGAGTTATAAACATATTTTATCCAAGGTGGCATTATAATGCTAGTAGAGTAGCCAGATAAAATTAATGAAAAACCAAGGATGCTATGCTGCCCTTTGATCTGCTCAGCTGAGTTGGAGAATTGGTGGAATGAGAAATTCCAGTGGGGTGGTAACCGTAATAGACCTCCATCACACCTAATTCCCCCCCCCCCCCCGGTTTGCCTCCACATTTTTTTTTTACCGTCAAGCTTATGATCTCTTTCACCTGAAGAGCTGCTCTTTCACTGCGCAAAAAGGGAACGACCCTTTAGTCTGGCTCTTTGGGGGCATCGAGGGAGTACAATTCTGTCTCTGCAGAGATTCAGGCATTGTATGATTTTAAAAAAGGCTTTCGAGCCTCGGATGCAAGGTTTGAGTTTTATATTGAGGCTTGGATCCGGCTGCTGGGAGAGATCGCTTTTCCCTGCCAGGACCTGATGCAATCCATTCAAGCCCCCAGTTCCTTTAAAACTACACGGAGGTTTAGAGTGCATTCAATGTGCTTAGGGAAAAAATCCAGACTTTTAGCATTCTAGGAAAGGCTGGGGAAGAGGCAGGGTGTCAGAGAAAAACAAAAGATAAGCAGGTGGAGATTTTAAAAATCCTTTAAAATATGTTGGCCTAGTATCTTCATCTTGTGCCTCCTTTGATGTTTCGGCAACAAAAAGGGGAGATTGTGTTATTTGTGCCAGATGTGAGTGTTGGAATATAAGGAAGAAATCCCATGTCCCTTAGATAGCATCTGGGGATTGTTCAGTTTCCTGGATCTGAGTTTGAAGACAGGGCTCGGAGCTAGGAAACTACACTCCCCTCCCTCTCCCCCTCATAGCTGGCATAAAGAGAACTGTGCCAGCTACCTGAACAGAGCATGGAGATGGGGGATATGGGGCATTCCTGGGGGTGGGGAGGGGAGAAGGCCAGAACTGCTGGCTGACACTTTTTCCTATCACTACCCCAGCCTCCTTCCCTCTCCCTCCTTGAAACCTCCGCTAGATGGGTTTATGTGTACCCAGGTCACAACCCATAGGATTGTGCCCTAAGGAAGCTTTAAAAGCTGCTTATATTACTTAAGTTGTACTTGGTATCAAGTAAACTTACTTTTTTTAGTATACATCTGATACTTAAGAATGGATGCTGGTAAAACATAGTGTTTACTCTAGGCTTTGGCTTTTCGCAATTTTTTTTTCTTTAGTATGCTCATATCCCCTCTCAACCCAATAATCTATTTTTTGGTAGTAATTTCCCCAGCAAGTAGGAAAAAGATGGAACAGAGATCTTAGAAAGCAAAATATGGAAATCATATGATACAGCAAATGAGTATTCACCTTATTCTGGAATATGTCACAGAGGTTGCAATCCTGCATGCACTTACTGAGGGTAAGTCCCATTGAACTCAATGGGGTTTACTTCTAAGGAGACTTGTATAGGGTTGAACTGTAAATTAGCTATATGCATGTTTGCAGTTTCTTTCTTTTCAGCTTGCTTTTCCTGACTGTTTGAGTTGTTCAAGCTTTTCCTTATATGAATACTCATGGGAGAAAATTAAGCTTAATCTACACCGCTTGAGTGCTTGCTAATATATTCTAGATAGCATCTATCCCTGTAATGGTTTAAGTTCTCTCTGTTTTAATTATGAATCAAGTCGTGGTATAAACAATGTCAGTTCATGCATGATGTAATGAATACGCGACAGATCTCAGAGAATACACAGTTGTAGGCCAGTTAGCAAAGTGCCTATACAAGGCAAAACGTTGTGATGCAATTTGCTATGTTTTGAATTTACATCTTGTGCGTCTCACTAGTAAGCAGTGGTAAACCCTGATATAAAATTAACAGAGACATGTAACTTTCTGCAGGTCTTTATTATCACTTCAAAGCATTTCCAGAAAATAGTCTCAACTGCCTTCCCCAACTGCCCCCCCCCCAGATGTGCTGGATTACAGCTTCCATGGGGGGGGGGGAGGTCAGGTTGGAGGAGGCTGGTGTAACATTATGCTATTGCTTCTTCTTTATCAGATGAATGAAGTGTAATTCTCAGTTGGCAGAGAGCTACTTATAAGCATAAACACATGGATATGCAACAGAGCCCCTCCTTTGTCAGCCCCTTTCACTGTGATGCCAGAATGGTTCCCAAAGTTGTGGATCGTGCCATATTCTGCATGGCTGAGATTCCAGGACAACTAATGTAGTATGGTGCTGATCTCACCCTGGGCATGATGACAGAGGCTGTGCTGACCTGAAAGTCACTGTCTTTGAACAAAATCAAAACAAAACAAAACAACATCAAAGGAAGACTGCAAAGTAAAAGTGCAGAACTGGAATTTATCAGAAAATTGGATACTGTTCTTTTAGATCTTAATCGAGACCATGGATTTCTTTCCCACTGCAGGTGTGAAATTAGCAACACAAAGTTAGGTAGGGTGTCTTATTGTCAATTACTGCTGTTGTGGATGGTCACTGTTCGTGGGTATGTACCACTGAAAATTAATATCCAGTTGTGCTAATAAAAG
Source organism: Anniella stebbinsi (assembly GCA_029215795.1). Classification (NCBI taxonomy): domain Eukaryota; kingdom Metazoa; phylum Chordata; class Lepidosauria; order Squamata; family Anniellidae; genus Anniella; species Anniella stebbinsi. The sequence continues at coordinate 31,443,715 of JARDYH010000002.1, read as the reverse complement.
GACTATCACATTTTCCTTTACTTCTGCTCTTTACCTCATGATGGAACCATGCAGAAATGAGCAAGCCCATACAGCTCACTCCCCAAATTAGGTGGACTTTTTGAGCATTCAAGTCAAACAATGAAAGAGAGAGAGAGAGATGGAGATGATAGATAGATAGATAGATAGATTGATTGATTGATTGATTGATAGATAGAGATTCTGCAAACCATTTCATGGCCTTTTACTCCTGCTATTTACTATATATATATATATATATATATATATATAAGCTTATGGCAGGTGAGGGCAGGCTACTTTGTAATTTTCTAGAACCCCAAGATTCCTCAACTGGAGCCTAGATCAAAAGATACACACTTAGAATGTTTTGAGTGTAAGAACTGAACTAAAGCTCACAGTCCCTCCACACAAAAATCCTCTCTGGTTTACCTTACCTAATTTTCTTCAATTCAGCAGTATTTGTTGTTGCCATTCTTAAAGAAGTAAAAGTCAGAAACTCTTGTGGATCCACTTAATATCACCCAGAGATCAATCAGTAGAGCCCAATCTACCTTCTGTCCACCCTAAAGCCACAATAAATCTTATGTTTAAGGTCCCACAAGATTCTTTGTGGTCTTCAACAGACTAACACAGCCCCCTCCCTCTGTTTTTGAAACTAACTAACCAGGTCTAGCCAATATTTGGTAGGAGGTTGCATTTGAACTCCATACAGGATACTCTCTGAGCTGTTTGGGAGAACGTGTAGATATTGATATGGCAGATATACCAATAAATATTCTGTACAAACCCCAAATGCAAAATATGCAGTTAAGAGTGCAATGTTTCATATATTGATTCATTTTTTTCTCATTTCTTTTTCTTCTTTAGGTAAGTACCTCATTCTTCTTTAAGATGACAGAAAATGTATTACTTGCCTGAATGGCAACAAATGGTATAAAAAAAACGAGCTAGTGAACAGGAAGATGGCATTGTCTACCAAGGTAAGTATTTCAAAAGAGCTTCCAGATGCCTTTGTTTATTTTTAAGGGAAGCAAGAAAAAGTGGCTCCCATTTTGTCAGGATTGGTGGTATGGAATTATAAAATTGAGTTGACTTTCATGGAATATTAACCTGTGCCTGTTGACTGCCTGTATGGAAAGCAGGTGTTGCTGAATCCTCTCTAAAAAGACCGGCTTGACCATTAATCATTATCACAGTAGCCCAGTTCCTTTCTTTATCAAAATGGAAGGAGGGAGAGAAAACTTTTGGGGGCATCGTGTCATTGTATAGGGTTAAGTCCAAGTCCACTCACACAACAGAACTTCTCCTTGATCTCTTTCCTTCTTGCAGCCCCCACTCATATATCACCAAATTCCTTTGGTGGGTCTCTCAACCCAACAGAGCACATTTGGAAGGGGGGTTACAGGCAGACAAGATGATCTGTTCCACCAGCAATATCCGTTTTGTTGGTGGATGGCCAATGTCAGATACAACCCATAGTAAAGAAGCCCCTAGCCTTGGGGATGTCAGAAAAATAGTTGATGATTATTTTAGTTCTGGGTCTTTTGCTCAACATCAGTAGCTGTGAAATGTTCTACTTCCAGGGAACAGCTTTCCAACTTGTCTGCAAAGGAACTTTTGTGTGTTTAGGAAGATTCTGGGGAGTGCTTTTTTTTTAAGGCCCATGCTGGTTTGTTATGGGACACTAAGCAGGCCTGCTAGACCTCACTATCAGCCTGTGTGAACTATGTGTCTTGGAACACATCCAATGTGGAGTTGGATATCACATGGCAAATGGTGTTCTGGGGAATCCTGGTATCTTTCTGGGTTGTGATAGGCAAAAAAATACCATTGAGGCTACATGGCTGCCATCACTGAGCTTCACAGTAAAAGATACCAGGATTCTCTAGAACACCGTTTGAAAACGATGGCTTTACAACATCATTTCAATAGTCTAAGCCAGTATTTCCAACCTGGTAACCTTCAATGGTCATGCTGGTTGGAGATCATGAAAGTAATCTAACACATCTGGGAGGTACTAGGTTGATGAAGGCTGCTCTGAGCTGTAAGAGTGGCCATTCACAAACCTGGGCTAAGCTGAAATCCCCCTTCCATTTTGACTGGCTATTTGCTAATGAAGAAATGGGAGGAGCATTCCATAATTTTTTTTTGGGGGGGGAGAAGTGGGGGGGGCAAATTGTGAGGGTGGCCAAAATATTATTAATCTTCTCTCACTCTAGTGCTTTGTTTTAATCTGTGAAAAATGTTGAAAGTACCAATTTAGGATATTCTAATGAGGTCGTCTCTATAAACATGTACAGGTCTGATATATTTATACAGCAATGACATTCTGAATCTTCAGTATAGACATTGTCTTATGGATATAGATACACACACACACACACACACACAGTTGTGTAGTGGCAAATTGTAGAGTTCATGGCAGTCCCTGAAGGCATACCCCAAAGCAGGAGCCAAAAATGTAGGCAGATGAGTTGATCCACAATAAGATCTCTTCTAAAAGTTTTCATTTACTAGGAGCAAGTCTTTTATAAAGCTGTTGGGTCTTAATTGCCCATTCAAGGCCAGGCTGCCACAAAATAATCTGTATCACAACAAGGATAGTGTACAACCATATTTTGTTGCTGCGAAATTCATTCCTCCCACTTCTGTGAGGATCGCAGCTATGTTCAGGGGGAACAGGGAATTTTGAGGGTGGTGGCAGATGATGCCGGTGTCCCTGCTAATAAAAAAATAGTAAGAACTGCATCCCTGTGAACCCTGCTTCCACTACATCACTGTGTGTGTGCACACAAACATATACACATACACACACACCATAACAATACTCTCAAGGTTCATCACCACCACTGGGTGATTCAGGAAAAGGAGAGTAAAGATAATATATAAAAGAAAGAAAGAAAGAAAGAAAGAAAGAAAGAAAGAAAGAAAGACTAACAACAGAGTATTAAAACATGTATTTTATTTTATTTTAAAAATATAAAACATATGTTTTAATATGTTTTAATACTCTGTTGTTAGTGTTTCTATGTATCTTATACACTTTCCCTTAAGACTGACTGCATCCACAGTGGATCCTGAGCATCCTTGTTGCTTTGTTGTTGTGCTGCTTTGCAACAACCAGTCTATATATAATCTCAAACACCTGACATATAAACATACTTTGCAGCAGAAAAGTTGAAAATTGATGGAAGACAACTTCTGAAACCTTTGTTATCACCAAAATTTAATCAGGGCCAATTCAGTTCTAGCTCACTTGAACACTTGTATTTGATTGTGTGGTTTGCCCAAATGGAAATTATTGTGTTGTGGGAAATTATTACGTTGCTGTGCATATGGTATTTTCCTGTGATGGCTATGCCGCCCATGCAACTCATTGCTTGATTTGCAGTCATCAAGTGGTGAACATGCACCTGTGAACTGTTGAACAAGCATTGGGCAGCTTACAAGAAGAGTATGGCTGTTTTCCTTGGCATGTGGTAATCAGAAGTGTGTTGACTGAGATTTTGGTAGCTCCATTCAGCTGTCATAACTAACAGCTATTAATAAGACTTATCCTTCATCATGAATTTCTTCAGTCTATTTTAAAGGTACTCATAAGCTAAGGGCCATCATCAAATTTTGTGATGTGCCAGTCAATTTCTTTTAGTTCAGCCATTATGAGATAGATTTCTCTCCATTCATTGTTTTATACATCTCTATCATGTCCGTACTGTAAGTCTTTTTTCCCTCCTAAGCTTCAATATCCCAAACCTTTTCTCCATGGGATCACAGGAGCGGCTCTTTTCCATACTTTTCCAACTCTGTCATATCCTTCTTGAGATGGGTCCTCCAGAACTGGAGACTCTGGCTTGGATACAGGTTCCTTTCAGCCCCTAGAAGTATTGCCTGAGTGGATTTTTCCTCACAATGCTTCCAATGGTGGAAAAGGAGGAAGTGATGTTTGCCTATCTCCTCTCCCTTTGCAGCCTCTAAGACCACCCTATACTGGGGTGTCTTGAAACTAGTGCTAGCTTCATGTTTTTGAGGGCCCTTGGGGAAGACACTTTCAATGGGTTCCTTTCCTCAATGAGATTGCCTTCTCATCGCCATTGTCAGCATCTACAATTGCTCCTCATTCTCTTTCTCATTGTTGCTACCACTGGCTTGCTTGACATGCAGAGAGCTAGTGAGCAAGGAGACTGTGGCATCTGCTCCTCGTCTTCCTCCTCTTTTCCTCCTCCTCACCACCTCCATTAGAGGGAAGTGAATAAGCAGGCTGCAAGAGAGAGGAGGAGGAGCAATTCCAGGGGGTTCTTGTCATTCAATGGGCCCCTTATGTGGTATGGGCCCTTGGCAGGTTACCAACCATGCCTTTCCTTGAAGCCGGCTCTGCCCTCAACCCTCTGGAGCAGTTTCTAAGGGGGGTTCAGGGGGAGAAGGAATCAACAAACTTCATTTCATTGGCAAAAATGGTCCACTGGATCGGAAGTCTCCTGCAGACAGAAGGAGCCCTTCTGTTTATGGAAAGATATCTGTGGAACCAACCCATTATTCCAAGTGTGGTCTCCCTCCTAGATTGATATCATGGCATTTTTGGTACTTGGCACTTTATTTTATTGGTGATTCTTCCCACCCCACAATAATTCCTAATGTTCAATATGTCTATTTCACAGCCACTTCACACTGAGTTGATTTTCTCAGTGAATGCAAAGATCTCTCTCCTGGGGACTCAGGAGCCAATTCAGGCTCAATCTTAACAATAGTATAACAGACTTAATATAAATGGACCTTGCTGTGTACGTGCATGCAAATATTGATGTCTGCCACTGGGTGCGTTTCACAGGCAAAGACTCTTTTGTTTCTTGGCTCATTATGAGACTTGATTGGCAAGTATTATGTGACTAAGAACTGTGTGCCTGCTGAGGGAATTTTTTTAAGAAGCTGCTTGCTGCTGATCAAAACAGAGAAATTGGCTCATGACAAGAATTGCAAGGAAATCCTTTAAAGTTGGGAAGGGAGTGGGGCGGGAAAGATTGTGCCACGATTCCAGCACAGACATATGAAGCAATTGCAAGAAATTGAGTTTGGAACTTGAGATTAACAGAAGGTGCAAGATTGCCCCTGAAAACAGCACCCTGCTACCACTGCCTGCCCTGTCATCACTTCTCTTAAATCAGGTATTGAGGGCAGCCTGTATTGTAGCTAAAACAGGGCAATGGCACTCCAGGAGAGGAGATTTTAAGATAAAGAACATAAGAAGAGCCATGTTGGATCAGAACAGGGGTCCATCTAGCTCAGCACACTGTTCACACAATGGTCAACCTGTCAACTAGGAACCCACAAGCAGGACACAAGTGCAACAGCATCCTCCTGTCCATGTTCCACAGCAACTGGTGTATATAGACTTACTGCCTCTGATACTGGAAGTAGCACATAGCCATCCAGCCAGAGTTTTGTGCAAAAATGGGTAGGGGGGAGCTTAAGTCCTCCTCTCCTGAACCTCCATGGTCCTGATCCAAATCAGGGCTATGTGCACTTACAGGAGACTAGAGAAAGCTAGCATGGATAACTCTCCTATATGAGCTTTAACTAATGGTGGCCCTGTTCAGAAGACACCTTAAACCATGGCTTTAACCACGGTGAATAAGGCAAAAAGCCTTATTCACCATGGTTAAAGCCATAGTTTAAGGTGTCTTCTGAACAGGGCCAGTAAGTTTGGCTCTTCTTGTTACCAACTTCCTTTGCCAATTGCAGATCACAGTATTCCTTCCCCATGTGTTTTTATTTCAAGAAAGTTACACGAAAGTGTACGCTAGACCTTAGCAATATGTTGTGTAGCTTGGCCCTACGACTTCTACGGATGTGCTAAAAGATCGGTTCAGCTGCTCTTACACAGAGAAGGTGCGGTGCATTGCAGCCCTTACTTTTTCTTTCATGCCTGGACTTCTACTTTTAGGTTATATGTGTGAACGCTTTTAAAGTTACCCACCTTCAGAACGCCAGTCCAGGCATTGGATTAGAAGAGAGGAACTTCTGTCATTTTAATCATGATCCTACCAATGTATGCAGTTGATCGACCAGCACTTCTGAAGTTTTCGCAAAAGGCATTGTTCTGGGAATAACATATCATCACTGCATCCATGGATTGCTGAGAAAACTTAGTGATATGATCTATGCACGTCTCTCTTGTGTGAAGAAGTAATTGAGAAACTAGATCCTTACAAATCTTTCCACCCAACAAAGCAAGACTCTGGTTTCCAATCCATTTTTATGGTTATTATAAGAGAGAGAAAAGGAGAAAGTTTGTTCTTTGGTGCAATGTGTGAGATCAGCCTATAGAGGGCAGCGTAATGCTTTTTCAGGTCAAAAGAGTCACTGTATTTTTTTCTGTATGCTTCACAGAATAATGTCTTTTTCTGTGCCCTAATATGCATAAACAAGAAAAATGCATGTTACGTATCAGCAGGGCATCTGAGAAGAGGTTTACTTTTATGGGGAAGAGAAAAAGCTGCAGAACTAAATCCCCATACAAGTAAATGGGGATTCACTTGTAAGGGGAAAAGATGCGCAATCTAGAAAACCTTTAATACAGGACACACTTTTCCCCTGCTTCAGATCCATCTGCCCCCACGGGTGGGGCAACTCCCCATCAAGCATTTTCTAGATGGCTTCTCCTCCCCCACCCCCGATAGCCAAAACAAATTCCAAGACAAAAATAGCAAAAATATTCTTAGACTTATAGCATATTGAGGACACCAATTTGTAGGAGCAGATATATTGTTTTTGCCTCTGGAATGGATATCCATCCACAGCTGTTCATAGCATCCCTATGTCTGGGGTCCCAGGGCAAAGGAATTTTCATGGTGGTCTCTCTCTCTTTCACACACACACACACACACACACACAAAATGCTTATTGGGGGCACTATGCAGGGACCCGGAGCAAATTGCCCCCTCTGGGCAGGCCTGCTTTGGACCTCAGTTCAATGGCCTAGTACAGTTGTATGCTCACTCTGAGTCCAGTTGCCCATGGTTTAATTCAACCAAGAACAACCGTTGTGCATGCACATTTTGTCTACCCTCCTCTCTCACCAAAGTGATTTCTGAAATTTGCTTCCACTGAATGGGGAGGTGAATTTCAGAGTTCCAGCTCAGCTTTAGAATGTTATGGAGAAATTGCTTTTACTGAAATACACGTAATGATTTTGAGACAAGACAACTTGATAGCATGTGCGTCCCTTAGGGATGGGTTGAAAATCTGCCAGGACCTGTGAGCTCACCAGATGCCCCACACTTTGCTGTCTCGAGCCCCAGCGAACGTGTGGGGTGGATTTTCGTCCTGTGGTTACTTTATGGATAATGGGGTCGCTGATCTTGTCAGGCATGGGAAAAAATGCGACATTTCCCTGGCCTTGGGGAAATTGAGGTAGTCCTCCCCGCCCCACCGATAGGGGTCTTAAAGGCCCTAAGGGAATGCTAATGGCGTGCCATGCAGGGCCGAGCACTCGCCGGGCTGATTTGGCCGGAAGAGGGCTAGCTGGGCAGTGCACCAGGGAGCTCGCCATTCACGAACTTCCCTTACATTGTTTACATTTTAAGAAAAAGCACTGGGAACTGCTGACATCCTAATGTAAGCATGCCTGCAGAGTTGTGTTTGCTAGCATATGCTTCCTAGGAAAAGTCAGCTGGGAAATAAAAAGTGTAACAGGTTTGAAACTGTTGAATTTGCCAGGTCTTCTCTATATTTATTATTAGGGGTGTGCATCGGATCGGATCCGATCCACGATCCGAATCCGATCCGACCCAAAATCGGGAAAATCCGATCCGATCCGATCCGGACAACCTCCGATCCGATCCGATCCGATCCGATGAGGTCCGATCCGGATCGGACGCCATTTTGAATGCTTTTTCCCATAGCCAAGTATTGTTTTACAAAAACGCCTATAACTTTTTCATTTTTAAAGATAGAAGGATGAAACTTGGGCACATTGTAGACTGGTTAGGGGTAGTTATCTGTGAGAAATTTCAGAAAGATTGGTGCATGCATTTTGTGGCAATTAATTTTTTAATAAATACCCAGGAATGCCTATAACTTTGTCATTTTTAAAGTTACACACATGAAACTTTGCCACATTGTAGGGGGTACCTTGGGACCTATGTGTGTGAAATTTCAGAAACGTAGGTGCTTGTCTTGTGTGGCAATTAATTTTTAGAAAAATGGGTAGTAGTGGGGTAAATACAGTTACGCCTCCCATTTTTTTATTTTTGAAGATACAAACAGGAAACTTGGGCACATTACAGGTACCACTTGCCTTGATATGTGTGTGAAATTTCAGAAACATTGGAGCTTTCCTTGTGTGGCAATTAATTTTTGAAACAATGAGGAAAGAAACACCTATAACTTTGTCATTTTTAAAGTTACACACATGAAACTTTGCCACATTGTAGGTGGTACCTTGGGACCCATGTGTGTGAAATTTCGGAAACGTAGGTGCTTGCCTTGTGTGGCAATTAATTTTTTAATAAATACCCAGGAATGCCTATAACTTTGTCATTTTTAAAGTTACACACATGAAACTTTGCCACATTGTAGGCGGTACCTTGGGACCTATGTGTGTGAAATTTCGGAAACGTAGGTGCTTGCCTTGTGTGGCAATTAATTTTAGAAAAATGGGTAGTGGTGGGGTAAATACAGTTACGCCTCCCACTTTTTTATTTTTGAAGATACAAACAGGAAACATGGGCACATTACAGGTACCACTTGGCTTGATATGTGTGTAAAATTTCAGACAGCTGGGTCCAGGCATGTGGTGGCAAGGTATTTTTGAAACAATGAGGAAAGAAACGCCTATAACTTTTTTATTTTAAAAGTTAGAAGTCTGAACATTGCTCACTTTGTAGATGGGTTAGGGGTAGATATGTGTCAGAAATTTCAGAATGATAGGTCCAGGCATTTGATGGCTATGGAATTTTTAAATTACATGTTTCAAAAAAATTTCTACAGAGGCCAGGTCTTCCCCTCCCGCTTCCCGCGAAGAAAAGGAAACACTCTCTCGTCTCGATCCCTTTGATCCTTGGTAGTATCCATTACAGGGCTCGTGTCTGCTTGAGTACAAAGTGAAAGCAGACACGAGCCCTGTAATGGATACTACCAAGGATCAAAGGGATCGAGACCAGAGTGATCCTTCCTTGCACGCATGGCTGCAAAACTCAGCTAGGCTCAGCCGTTCTGCTTGAAAAGTGAAAGGAGGAAAGGAAACACGAGCCCTGTAATGGATACTACTAGCAACTTCAAAGGGATCGAGACGAGAGAGTGTTTCCTTTTCTTCGCGGGAAGCGGGAGGGGAAGACCTGGCCTCTGTAGAAATTTTTTTGAAACATGTAATTTAAAAATTCCATAGCCATCAAATGCCTGGACCTATCATTCTGAAATTTCTGACACATATCTACCCCTAACCCATCTACAAAGTGAGCAATGTTCAGACTTCTAACTTTTAAAATAAAAAAGTTATAGGCGTTTCTTTCCTCATTGTTTCAAAAATACCTTGCCACCACATGCCTGGACCCAGCTGTCTGAAATTTTACACACATATCAAGCCAAGTGGTACCTGTAATGTGCCCATGTTTCCTGTTTGTATCTTCAAAAATAAAAAAGTGGGAGGCGTAACTGTATTTACCCCACCACTACCCATTTTTCTAAAATTAATTGCCACACAAGGCAAGCACCTACGTTTCCGAAATTTCACACACATAGGTCCCAAGGTACCGCCTACAATGTGGCAAAGTTTCATGTGTGTAACTTTAAAAATGACAAAGTTATAGGCATTCCTGGGTATTTATTAAAAAATTAATTGCCACACAAGGCAAGCACCTACGTTTCCGAAATTTCACACACATGGGTCCCAAGGTACCACCTACAATGTGGCAAAGTTTCATGTGTGTAACTTTAAAAATGACAAAGTTATAGGTGTTTCTTTCCTCATTGTTTCAAAAATTAATTGCCACACAAGGAAAGCTCCAATGTTTCTGAAATTTCACACACATATCAAGGCAAGTGGTACCTGTAATGTGCCCAAGTTTCCTGTTTGTATCTTCAAAAATAAAAAAATGGGAGGCGTAACTGTATTTACCCCACTACTACCCATTTTTCTAAAAATTAATTGCCACACAAGACAAGCACCTACGTTTCTGAAATTTCACACACATAGGTCCCAAGGTACCCCCTACAATGTGGCAAAGTTTCATGTGTGTAACTTTAAAAATGACAAAGTTATAGGCATTCCTGGGTATTTATTAAAAAATTAATTGCCACAAAATGCATGCACCAATCTTTCTGAAATTTCTCACAGATAACTACCCCTAACCAGTCTACAATGTGCCCAAGTTTCATCCTTCTATCTTTAAAAATGAAAAAGTTATAGGCGTTTTTGTAAAACAATACTTGGCTATGGGAAAAAGCATTCAAAATGGCGTCCGATCCGGATCGGACATCTGGTCCGATCCGATCCGACCAGCCTCCGATCCGATCCGATCCGATCTGACCCCCCAGGTCTGATTCCGATCCGCTATCCGATCCGATCCGGGGGGTCAGTGCACATCCCTATTTATTATATTATTAATTGATTTTATGGAAACAATACCTTTTTAGAAATGGGTTTTTCCCCCCGGCTCACATTGCTGGTGAACAGGGTACATCAAGAAGTGAGGACTAGCACACATAGAGCATGTTTACATGAAAATAAATTCCATTGTGTTCAGTGAGCTTACTCCCAAGCAAATGTCCATTGGATTGCAGCCTTAGGGCGCAATGCATATTTAGACTGCTGGCTGGGAAATGCTGGGAGTTGTAGGACATTTTTCTGTTTAAACATGCATAGGATTGCACCTTTAGTGATTCATTGCAAGTTATTTCAACTCCTTGAATGAGATAGCTACCCATATCTTATTTAGCTTTTCCAAGCATCCTATTTCAGAACTTCCAGAGTGCCACAGAATAGGTGCAGGTGATATCTTTTCTAATTGTTTAAAAGAAAATTATTACTTTTTTTCTTATTTATTTCATTCTATACTACCCAATAGCTGAAGCTCTTGGGTGGTTTACATCAATTCATAAGATAACAAAACACAGCATTAAAATATAAGTATACAAAATTTAAAACAATTTAGACAGCTAAGAACAGTTTCAATAGAATACTAGATTGTTTAGTCTGTTTTGTTTTTAGGCTTATAGCTTTTTAAAGTTATTATAGTGGCCTTAAACTTATGTGCAATTGTATGTTTTTGCAGTTTTAATTTTTGTACATTGTTTTTAAGTGTTTTAATCTTATGTAAACCACCCAGCCAGCTTCGGCTGTGGGGCAGTATACAAATAATAATAATAATAATAATAATAATAATAATAATAATAATAATATAGATGGCTGGCATAAATGCCCTATCATATGCCATTAAATGCCTGGGATAAGAAAAGAAGTGTCAATCTTTAGTGAGGTTCTTTTAGACAGACACTTAAAAAAAATCCTTAGGGCATATCTCTACACTGCCCTGAATCCCTATGATGGCTGTGCATAAACATCACTGTGATGTGATTTGCATTGCACTGTAGGTTGACGATGTATCAACAGAATGCCTCCCCCCCCCCCCAAAAAAAAAACCTAGATGTGATATTAACATGCTACCAGTAGAGGCTGGTAGCTCTGGTGTCAGTGGGACAGTGGATCTGCTCTGGGTTTCAGTGGGAACGGGTCAGAACTCTAAAGGAGCTATTCATGATGAGGAAGCACCTTTTCATTGTACAACAATCTCTCCAGCATCCTGTAGCCTCCTCAGCTTCCCACGCTTCAATTAATGTGCCAGGAAGGACATCGTGAGGTAACTCCTCCCATACAGCTTTTTCAAATCAGGAAGAGCAGGCAACCTGAGAGGCTTCAGAGCAACAGAGAGATGTGTGATAGAAAGAAAACACGCCCACAGCACCTTTAGCAGCCTCATGGTGATAAAGTAGGGTGACCATATGGAAAGGACGACAGGGTTCCTGTATCTTTAACAGCTGTATAGAAAAGGGGATTTCAGCAGGTGTCATTTGTATGCATACAGCACCTGGTGAAATTCCCTCTTCATCACAACAGTTAAAGCTGCAGGAGCCCTGCCCGCTTTTGTATCTGGTCACTCTAGTATAGCCCCTGCAGCTTTAACTGTTGTGATGAAGAGGGGATTTCACCAGGTGCTGCATGCATATAAACGACACTTGCTGAACTTCCCTTTTCTATACAACTGTTAAAGATACAGGAGCCCTGTCATCCTTTCCATATGGTCACCCTAGATTAGGAAAGTTCAAAAGCACAACTATATATATATATATATATATATATATATATATATATACCTGAGAATGCAGCAGAAAAATGGAAGCCTCTTTTATGGGGGAAGATAAATTTCAGGAAATTGAAGGACAGATTTTGGCACAGCATTAGCTCCACCTCGTCCCTGGAGCCAGGCACTCCACTGCTTGCCTCACCCCTGCGTTGTGGGGAATGCAAAATGGAGGCCAGGCTGCCAATACAGTTGATGCTCTCGCCACTTGCAGTGGCAGTGCAAAGCAGAAACAAAAACTGTTAGGAAAAAACAAAGAAGCTGTTCTACAAGCCTTGCCAATGGTAATGCCTACTTTTGAGAAATTCTTAGAGAATTTCTCCTCCCCCCGAAGAAATTCAGTGAAATTGTGCCCCCCCAATCTTTCTGCAAACGAGTAGGATGGAGAATTTTGAGAGGCCGTTCGTGCACAGTTCTACTTTATACTGCCTACTGATGTAGCCGTCCAGACAGAAGTGAAATACTTTACTTTGGAAAGGTAGGTGTGAGTCCCAAAGCAGCTGGCCCATAGATCAGACTGATAGTTTCTTTGCTTAGGATTACAAAAGTCCCTTTTGCTCATTCTTCACAACACCCTCCCACATATTTGCATGGACAGATAACAAGCAAATATTTGTATAGCATTAGGCAAGTACTAGGCAATCATGATCTCCCTCTTTATCGCCTATATTTCTGGACAATGTAAATTACTAACAAACAAGCATGAACCTCAGGATCTTTTCATGTAAAAATCTTCTTTGTTCAGATATATACTTAAATCTTGTGAAAATAATTTTCTTGGTGTAACAAAGCATTACGTGCTGGTGGGCAGAAGAAGGATGTGATAACTCAAGCAGTAAGAAATCATTCATATCCAATGAGGGTCTAAGCAAGGGTTGCCATATGGAAAGGAGGACAGGACTCCTGTATCTTTAACAGTTGCATAGGATAGGAAATGTCAGCAGGTGTCATTTGTATGCATGCAGCACCTGGTGAAATTCCCTCTTTATTACAACAGTTAAACCTGCAGGCACTATACTAGAATGACCAGATACAAAAGAGGGCAGGGCTCTTGCAGCTTTAACTGTTGTGATAAAGAGGGAATTTCACCTGGTGTTGCATGCATAAAATGACACTTGCTGAAATTTCCTATTCTATGCAACTGTTAAAGATACAGGAGCCCTGTCCTCCTTTCCATATGGTTACCCTATATTAGTCTAAACTATAAGATGGGTCCAATGAAGAAAATAAAACAGAGAGGAGAAGACCCTTGGGCAGACTCAGTATTAGTTTCAGACAACCAGTCTCAAAATTGAGATGACTTGTTGCTCAATTTATTTATTATTTATTATTCACATTTATGTCCCGCCTTAGCTGCTAAAAGCCATGAAGGCGGCATACAGAAATATAAAACAATAAAACCAAGAGCATTCAAAAACAATGAAAACATTAAAACTGAGTATTTGAAAAGGCTAAATGGAATAGTTTAATCTTCACATCCTTTCTCAAAGCTGAAAGAATGGGTGGGGGGAAGTCATAGTATTTGAGGGAACACATTCCATAGTTTCGGGTCAACACAGAAGAAAGCCATTAAAAGTCCTGAAAGCGTGTGAAATAATGGGGGCAGTGCTGGGCCCCACGTTGCAGCACTTAAGATTGGGGGAAGCCCCATCGATGCTTATGTTACACATGGATGGAAATCATTGCAGAGGAAAAAGAAAAATGGGCGCAAAAAGCACCCCATGGGAAGCACTACAACATAATACAGAACCCATGAATAAACAAAGAACAATCGTACAAATGGCTCAGGAAGGGTGAGCTATTTCCAGAAACAGAAGGATTCCTAATAGTGATACAGGATCAAGTTATAGCCACCAAGAACTACCAAAAATACATCATAAAAGATAACAGTGTAATAGCAGGCCTATGCAGGAAATGCCATCAGTTCCAAGAAACAATAGACCACATAACAGGAGGATGTAAAATACTGGCAGGAATGGACTATACAGATAGACACAATACAGCTGCAAAAATAATTCACCAACAACTGGCCATCAAATTCAACCTTATCAAACAACCTACACCATACTATACATACTCACCCGAAACAATCTTGGAAAATGCAGATCATAAAATATACTGGGACAGAACAATTCATACCGAAAAGACAATACCCTGCAACCGACCAGTCATAACGATCATAGACAAAAAAGAAAAAAAACACATACCTCATCGACATAGCAATACTGAATGACAAAAATGTTGTTGAAAAGGAAGAAGAAAAGAGAGACAAGTATACACCACTGGCCATGGAAGTCAAAGAACTATGGCAACAGGAAAAGGTCACAATTATTCCATTAGTTACCTCAGTCACCAGCATCACACCAAAAAATTATACAGCAAACCTTCAGAAACTGGGCCTACCAAAATACATCCACACCAACATCCAGAAAGCAGTTATACTTAAAACATGCTCAATTGTCAGGAAATTCCTGAATCTGTAAAAGACAGCATGACTTGGCAAAGCCCATCATGTCCATCTAGAAAAACTGCCGCAAACAAGAAAGGGAAAATAATAATAATAATTAATAATAATAATAATAATAATTCCTTACCTTTGGATCAAAGCGGGGAACAACATTAGTAAAACAATACAATATAAATCAAATATATAAAATTTATTAAAAGAGCACATAAAACACATACAATATTAAAATAACAATCAGGACGTCTTAAATTCTTAGGTTTAAAATTCATCTGGGTAGGCCTGCTGGAAGAGACTAGTCTTTATAGCTGTCTTAAACTCGGAGAGAGTGTTAAGTTGATGAATCTCCTCTGGCAGGCCATTCCGCAATCTGGGGGCGACAGAAGAAAAGGTCCTACGGGTAACAGTTATCAGCCTAGTTTTGGCTGACTGAAGTAAGTTCTCCCTAGAGGACCTGGGTGTGCGGGATGGATTGTATAGGAGAAGGTAACCTGGACCCAAACCATGTAGGGCTTGACTGAACAGTGATGCCCTCCTGGCAGAATCGCTTGATAAATCATCCCATAATGTCTCCAAATCTTGACTTCCTCCGTTCAAGGCTGAATTTCTTTAAGTGGACATTCTGTTAAATATTTAGGAGGCTCTGCTCTGTGCCAAGCTCTGTGCCAAGCAGCTTGCCATCAGTGTTATAGGAAGAGTGTCATATGAAAGGAGGCAGTGGTTAACAAAAAAGTGAATCTGGACCCTGATGCGTAATTGGGCAAAGTGCTCAAGCAGGTGGTGGCATCTCAACTCCAAGTGTTTCTGGATGAAACCAGTTATTTGGATCCATTTCAATATGGTTTCTGGCCTGATTTTGGAATTGGAAGTCTCTTGTTCATTCTGATGGAAGATCTGTGCTGGAAGTTGGACTGGGGGAGTGCAGACCTCTTGGCAGCTTTCAGAACCACTGGCTATGGTATCTTTCTAGGTCTCCTGAAAGGACTGGGATTGCAGGACCCCATATTTCAGTGTTTTTGCTCTTTCCTCAGAAGATGGTGCGGGGAGACTATTGTTTTACACAAGTTCCGTAAAACTTGATGATTGTGAGCCTGAAGTCTCCTTGTATGGAGAGGAATTCTGCAGACTTTGCTCTGCAGAGTACCAGAGTCCTGCTTTATCTCCCATGTTCTTTCACACTAAGAGTGTGGAACTCACCTGTATGCACCCCATCCGATGTTTGCACCTGCTCATCAGGCCATGTGAACACCTTCTGAGGCTTGGCTTGACTGGATGAGCACTCGGCAGCCATCTGCCCTCACTGCTGAAATTGCACACTTCCCCTCGCTGTGTCAATTGGGCCTTTACAATGCCTACAATGGAGGCTCTGGAAATTGCACACTCCCTCTCCCATTGTATTAATGGCAGCTGTAAAGGCCCCATTTGACACAGCAGGGGAAAGTGCACAATTTTGGCAGTGAGGGCAGATGGTTGCCAAGCGTGCACCAGGCACTTATGAGCTCTCGAGTATGGGTCTGTGCTCATGCTACAGCTGCCCACTGGGTCTGGGTGTGCAGACGTGGGGGAGTCCATCGGACTCTCAAATTCAGTCGGGCACTTGCGACATCCCTATTCACATCTATATGAAACTGCTGTACAAGGACATCTGGAGGTTTTGGCAGAAGTGTCATCAATATGCAGATGATACTCAACTCTACCTCTTGGTCACAACATCCAGTCCCAGAGAGGTAGGAATCAGTGTCCAGCATCAATTCAGGAGTGGATGAGGAATTTGTTGTTTTGGAATTGGTGTTTTTTCTGCTGCTACATTAACTGTTTGCTTTTATGATTATTGTTATTTGTATTTTTATATTGTACTTCTTGTAATCCTGTAAGATACTTTGTGTTTCCACGTGCATAAAATCAGAATAAAAATATATCAAGACACGTCTATGATGTTTTTCATGGATTTACAGTATAGTTCCATACATGTTTACTTAGAAGTAAGTTCAATCGAATTTAATGGGGTTTACTTGCAGGTAGGTGGGTATAGGATTGCAACCTTAAGCTACAATCCTATACAGACTTACCTCGGAGTAAGTCTCATTGAATTCATTGTGTCTTATTTCTGAGCAGACATGCAGTGTTAGATACTCTGAAATCCCTTTTTTCCCATTTTATTAGTCAGTACTCATCTGGGCTACATTCAAAAACAGCAATTTATTGGTGGAAATCCTTCTCTCCTGTTACTAATCTTCCTGGTAACTAGGTGCTGGAGGAGGATTAGTAATAGGAGAAAAGGTTTTCTAGCCATAAATTGTTAATTCTGAATACAGCCCAGATTAGTAATGTGTAAAAACATGCATACATATTTTGTTTCCATACATATCCATATTATCCTAAATTAGGAAGTAAATCCATGCAAGGTGATATTGCATAAAAAGGGACAGCATGTATACTTTAAAATGAGTCAGCCAGTCTCCACAGAGAATGCAAATTTAATTTTCAACAGTTGATACACCATGTGCCACGAAACGGACATACATTAACAATAGGTGCTGCTGACCTAACATTTCTAAAATGTCTTTATTTTGACTATGCAATAAGCAACGTTTGTGCTAAAACCTTGATAGTCTAAACTTAGAAGCAGCAGCTGATATTCACACATGATATTCACTCAGGAAAATGAATTAAACACAATTGTTCTGCTATGGAGCTGCAACAATATGCTGCCCATGTATTTTAATGGGTAACTTCATACACAGTGGCAGCAGTGGGCTGAAAGCTGACTTCTTGGTCATTTCATACTGAAAAAATCTTGTACGAGGCTTGCAGTTTTTGTCATATATCATTTTAATATTATTAGTTAATTATTCAAACATTAATATAATTTTAATAGTGTTTAAGGAAATAGTACTTTTAACAGTATTTAAGAAAAAAATCAAAGTTATATGCTAGATAGTTAAAAAATTAAAGTCATTACAGTAATTTCTCAATTAAATAAATGGAGAAGAAACCAACACATCGGTATGCACAACCCCCTGTAATACAATCCAGAATAGGCACAAACTCCAACACCTGGAATGATTCCTCATCTCCTTACAGTTCAAATTATTTAATGAAAAACTTGCCTTCCATGAAATCTCCAATTGTTAAGCATAGTGTGTTCCAAAATGTTTGTGGGAGATCTTCAATGGAACACCTGTTGGTCGTGCCTTTATAAAGAAGACAGCACTCAGTTTGTTGATAAAGTTCATGACCAAAACATGCTTAATTAAGCATATTCATTGCTCCAGCAGGGCTAGTTTGACACTTCTTGCTATCAAGAACATGCAGAGCATTTAGTTAACCAGGTCACCAAGAGATTTGCATGGTTTTGCTGGCATGAGGGTGTTTAAACCTATCTTGGCACAAACAACCAGTGAGAATAACAGGTCACTATACAACCAGGACAGATTTCCTTGGATATCAGTGAATGCACCACATCAGTCAACACCACAACCACCTCCACCCATCACCCATCACCCACCACCCACCGCCTACTATCGCTACCATTCACCATCACCACCATCCACCCATCCACCACCACCGGACCTTGACTTTCATTATGGTAAAGTTCATCTATAACTATTTTGAGCAATGTTTTCAACTAAAGAGAGCAGAGGAGAGGCAAACCTGGACTTATTCCTGTGGGTGCCCAGGACCTGGTGCAAGATGCAAGTTGCTGTGAACTGCCCAGAAAGCTTCAGTTATTGGGCGGTATAGGAAGAAGAAGAAGAAGAAGAAGAAGAAGAAGAAGGAGAAGGAGAAGGAGAAGGAGAAGAAGGAGAAGAAGGAGAAGAAGGAGAAGAAGGAGAAGTGTTATTGAACCAGTTGTAAACAGTGCTATCAAATTCAAATCATATGCAAGTGGACAATTGCCAAGGAAGTCCAACACAATCACATTTGCCTCCAAAAATAAGGGTTTTGATAAAGAGGAAGTTGAAAGGGAAAGTCAAGAGAATCAAATCACCCCAGAACACTTGTGGATATTCACAACCACAATAATGAAAATACAGCTACAATGTGCACTGCAGATCAGGAAAGGTACCATAAAGGCCAAGAGGACCCCATCAGTGACTAACAAGCAGGATCAAGGGAGCTATTAAAGGCAAGAAAGCTTCCTTTAGAAAATGAAAGTCTTGTTCAAATGAGAAAAAATGAACACAAAATTATACCAAAGAAATACAAGCAAACAATAAGGGATGCAAAAAATGGACAATATAAGTTTTTTTTTAAAAAAAAATGGATCCAAAGGGTAAATGGGTAAATTGGTGGAAAGCTTGGTTAAACATAAAATTATCAAATATATAGAAGGACAAGTCTTGCTGAAGAATCATAATCATGGCTTCTGCAAAAATAAATCCGGTCTCACTAACCTTTTAGAAATCTCAGAGAGTGTCAAAAAGCCTGTGAATGGGGTGAAGCAGTAGACATTGTGTAATTAGACTTTCAAAAGCCTTTGACTGGTATTCTAATTGTGGATGAAGCAAAGATGTCGGTGGGGGGGCTCCTGCCTCATGCCTCTCCCTCATTCTGTTTGTTGCCCTCTACTCAGGAAGTATGGCAGTCTGAAGAGGAGAGCTTGGTCTGATCAAGCATAACTCTTCTTATGAGATACTTTGCAAGGCTTTTCCTACTTGTTACCCCCTCTCCCACGTACATTTTGTTTGTTTGTTTGGGGAAGGCTGGGTAGCTTCAGGGGCACGGTGCAAACCACATTTTGAGTTTGGGGTCAGCTTGATTGGGTCTGGATCCAACCCGAAATAAGCAGGGGGAGGTTTCATTTCTCACTTTCCCATTTCAAGTCTCTCACCATTTCTACTTTCTTTACCTGGGATCTTGCAGATACAGGGCTGACTGGGCAAATTCTCTAGATTTGTATAAACAGGTCCTTTTGTCATTAAAGCAAACTATTTGCAAAAGCAAGTAAAGGAACACAAAAACCAAAGCATGTGATATAGCTTTAAAATGGTTTGCTTGCTTGATGATGTCCAGAAGGTGACCTCAAAGCCATGGGCGTTGTTCCCATTTGCCAGACAGCGTTACCCATTTGGGGACAAATTCAGTAAACTTCTGGCCTGCTGAGTTTGCAATCTCTGTTCAGATTTTCCATCACAAAGCGCCCCATATCCTATTGCTATTAGGCTTAACAGTACCATGCTAACCAAATAGGAACATGGGCTCAGGAGCCTGCTCGGATAGCCATCTCTTATTGGCGGTGCGAAGCAATAGTGAATCTCCACTTTTCATTGAGGTGGTTTTGAACATCTGCCTTATTCTGAGCAAATGCTGAGCATTTTTCTTTCGGCTGGCCTGAATTTCTGTGCTGACACAAGGGATGGGAGACATAGACCTTTTAGATATCATTTGAGAGGGAGGGGAGAATGTGAAAACAAGAAGTCAAGCCTATGCCTATGAGAAAGCAAGTATACTTCAGTTGCAAGGAAAACGAGGAATTTCATTTTTTTTTCCCAGTCTTGAGTGAAAATTTGAGACTGATTTTTTAAATCTAACTTCAAATCAGATTGACTGTCCCTTTCCTTTTTCATCAATAAGATTAGTTTTTCTGGAGCAAAAGATTCCGCCGCCTGTACTTCTTCAAAGTGGAGAGAGAGGACCATTTCTTTGCCCCAGTGCTAGACCCCTGGCATGAACGTTTGGCCTCCCTCCAGTCTTGTTATCTAAGGGCTATAGCATCCTGTCCCAACCAACTTTACAAGGCATCTCCCATAAGAATATAAGAGCCCTGCTGGATCAAACGAATCAAAGGTTCACCTAGTACCACATCCTGTTTCCTACAGGGAATAGCTCTCTTGTTCCATCACTCCCCAGCAACTGGTACAGAGTGGTGCGCTGCCTTCTGGGACTGGTGTTTTAGCTCCTCAGGACCACAGCTAAATGGCAAGGATGGGTGAAATGTCAATTTAATTACCAAAGCTGTTACCAAATTTGCACTTCCTGTACCTGAAGATAAGTAGGAACACAGTCCAGTTCCAAAATCTGCATGTACTTTCCCAAAATTTGCAGTGCAGTCCACAAAAAGAAAGAAAACAAAACATACAAAAATGTGTACATTTGGAAAAAGTGTATACTAAAAATATGATGTGTGTGATTGGGAAAAAAATACACACGAAAACAATTTATTTGATGGAAACTTTGCTTGCAAAAAATATACATGCATTCAAAAACTGCACAAGAATATGCATCCATTCGGGGGGGGGGGGAAATTGCATACTTATAGGAATACTTTGAAATATATATATATATATATATATATAACATTTCATGCTGACTTTAAAAAAATCATAATCAGATGCAGAAGCAGGATGGAAGGAACTTAGCAGTAGAAAAATGAGAACCAGACCAAAATGAGAACCAGAGCAAAATCGAGCTAGGCAGATTCATCCACCCCTACTATATCAAGGCAGAATCTCAGGAAGGAAGGACTTGGCTGTTTAAGGCTACATCTCTGATTCTACCTTCGCTTGCAATTGTGACTTTGGGGCACTTTGCAAGCTGATTATGGCATTAGAATGAGCAAAAAGACACAACCTCTTGCATGGGCAAGAAACTTAACTGATGGCTGTGTTCCTGTCATTAGATTAAAAAAATATGCAGCAGCATCGTCTGTCCAGTTTGTATAACTCATAAATGTTAATATGGGCTGTGTTAATGGTCTTACAGATAGAGATCCATGAATATTGTCCTCAGAACTGAGTCTATATCTAGGAGGAAGAAAGAGCAAAGGGCAAAGGACTTCATGGTAAATATGAGCTGGTGGACTGCAATCAATCTTACTTACTTACTGAGAGTAGGATTAACTTTGAAAATTCAGAAAAGATAGCTCTAAGCCCTGATTAAGGTTGTGACATATCTAGGGATCCCTTATATAGACTGACCATATGAAAAGGAGGACAGGGCTCATGTAACTTTAACAGTTGCAGAGAAAAGAGAATTTCAGCCAGCATCATTTGTATGCAATTAGTACCTGGTGAAATCCCCCTCTTCATTACAACAATTAAAGCTGCATGCACTATACTAGAGTGACCAGATACAAAAGAGGGCAGGGCCCCTGCAGCTTTAACTGTTACAATGAAGAGGGAATTTCACCAGGTACAAATTGCATACAAATGACGCCGGCTGAAATTGCCTTTTCTCTACAAATGTTAAAGTTACATGAGTCCTGTCCTACTTTTCATATGGTCAGCCTACCTTATAAGGCCCTGGCCCCTAGAGGTCACTGAGTCTAGGCTGTTCCCAGGACTCCCTAAAAACACCAGCTGCCAACATCTACTGATTTATTATTATTATTATTATTATTATTATTATTATTATTATTCACATTTATATCCCACCATTTTCCCCTCTTGCAAGGAACCCAAGTTGGCTCTCCATTTTATCCTCACAATAATCCTGTGAGGTAGGTTAGGCTGTGAGTCTGTGACTGGCTCCAAGTCACCTAGTGAGCTTGTGGGGTGAGATATGCCAATCTTCAAATTTACCCAGACCAGAACATAGGTATTCAAAGTTATAAGCATTTATTCATTGATTGATTGATTTGATGATGATGATGATGCTTCTAAAACCCCAACACCATATTTCTGCTTTTAATGGTTTCTCTCACTCTCTTCTCAGTCACAACCTGTCTACACTACTGCTTTAAAACAGTTTATAACGGTTTTAAACTGGTTAATTAACCGGTTTAAAAATGTTATACACCGTTTTAAAGCAGTAGTGTAGATGGGCTCTCTGATTCTACTTACTGACTAACTTAACTAACTAACCCTGGCCCCTAATTCCTCTTGCCATCTCTCCATCCTAAATCCACTCCCTCCTTTCCTGCCTCTCACTAACTGCTCTCCTTCTAACTGTCCATTTCCAACTGCCACTAGCTCCACCCAACATTCCATTCTGGTCTCAGTTGTCAATCATTCCCGCCACTCACTCTCATGTCACAAAAGCAAATTTGACCAATGCAGTCATTTAGGTCTTTTAAATGTATGCCAAAAAAGAAAACATTAAGATGGTTCATATGGCTATTCTTTAGTAGATGTAAATTTACAACAAGGCTCCTGTTGAAGAGCCTCTGCAGCTGTTTCTCAGTGCTGTTACCCACCACAATCTCACTGATCATCTATAGGCACTGCTGAGATTATGATTGAAAGGAGATGCCACGTGGTGCCTGTAGCAGCTGTTGCAGCCACTATTGGCTGCAGCTATTAAGACGCTTCTTCCCATGTGGAGCTTCATTCACAGGCTCAAGTGTGAAGTAAGGGTACCGCAGGGCTCAGTCCTGGGCCCATTGCTCTTCAACATTTTTATTAATGATTTGGAAGAGGAGGTGCAGGGAATGCTTATCAGATTTGCAGATGACACAAAATTAGGTGGGATCGCTAATACTCTGGAAGATAGAAACAAACTTCAAAGTGATCTTGATAGACTGGAGTGCTGGACTGAAAACAACAGAATGAAATTTAATAAGTATAAATGCCAAGTTCTACACCTAGGAAAAAGAAACCAAATGCCCAGTTACAAGATGGGGGATACTTGGCTCAGCAATACGACAAGCGAGAAGGATCTTGGAATTGTTGTAGATCACAAGCTGAATATGAGCCAACAGTGTGATGTGGCTGCAAAAAATATATATATGCAATTTTGGGCTGCATTAATAGAACTATAGCTTCCAAATCGCACGAGGTACTGGTTCCTCTCTATTCTGCACTAGTTAGGCCCCATCTTGAGTATTGCGTCCAGTTCTGGGCACCACACTTCAAGAAGGATGCAGACAAGCTGGAGCGTGTTCAGAGGAGGGCAACAAGGATGATCAGGGGTCTTTAAACAAAGCCCTATAAGGGGAGACTGAAAGAACTGGGCATGTTTAGCCTCGAGAAGAAAAGACTGAGGGGAGATATGATAGCACTCTTCAAATACTTGAAAGGTTGTCACACAGAGAAGGGCCAGGATCTCTTCTCGATCAACCCAGAGTGCAAGACACAGAATAATGGGCTCAAGTTATAGGAAGCGAGATTCCTGTTGGACATGAGGAAAAACTCCTGACTGTTAGAACGATACAACAATGGAACCAATTACCTAGGGAGGTCGTGGGCTCTCCCACACTAGAGGCATTCAAGAGGCAGCTGGACAGCCATCTTTCAGGTATGCTTTAAGGTGGATTCCTGCACTGAGCCAGGGGGTTGGACTCGATGGCCTTATAGGCCCCTTCCAACTCTACTATTTTATGATTCTGTGATTCTAAGGTTTGGGGATTATATTGTGCTTTAACTTCTAATCTTGGCATTTTGGTCTTAGTTTGCTCTTTGCCTTGCAAAGACTTTTAATTTTTGTAACTATAAATTTGTAGGTAGTATTCTACAATGCCCATGTGTTAGCAGAATGGAACGCTAGCTCAGCAGGAACTAGCAGTTCCTGAAATATCCAGAAACAAATGGCAACACTAATTTCTGGAATGGGGCAATTGACAGAGCTCACAGAATGGAGCTCTGCTGACCTGTTCTGTTCAGTAAATGAGTATTTCCACTCATTTCTGGGGGTGTTTCAGGACCTGCTAGTTCCTGTTCCACTAGTTCCATTCTGCTGGCATAACAGAACTAGTGGCGATGCAGCAGCAGTGTAGGATACTGCCCTGAATGTTGATTCCAACCTTCCCCAACCTGGTGCCCTCCAGATGTTTTGAACTTCAATTCCCATCTGCCCCAGCCAGCATGGCCACTGGTCAGGAATGCTGGGAGTTGTAGTTCAAAACATCTGGTGGGTACCAGGTTGGAAAAGGATGCTATATGCTAACCTCAGAGCTGCTTTGCATGGTACAGTAGAAGCAGGTACATGTTAAAAGCTTAGATGAGCCACTTCTACCCATTTCCTTATGAGATAGCTATATGACTTGTTTCCACCATGTGTACACTGCATAAACATGTTGCACAAAGCTTCAATTGGTCCCAGCTCCTTGATTGGTTTCCGCCACATCCATGTGATAAAGAAAAGATGAGTAGCTTCCTTACAAGTTACATGGTACAACCAGATAACATGTACCTGCCTCTACAATGACTTGTGAAATAACCTCAATATCATCTTATTATTATTACTGTTATTTCAATTTATGAGTTGACCTATAGTCAAAGCTCTCATGGTGGCACACATAATAAAAACAAATAGAGTAAAACCAATAATAAAACCCATATCATATTTAATTTAAGAGAACTTGTATATGTAGTTTTAATGCTTGCCATAACACATGGACTCATCTGATGTACCTGAAAAGGGATTTGTGAGAAAAAAAGCACCAATGAATTTGAATAAGTAATTTCTCTTACACTGGAGGGAGCATATAAATAGTCCATCTGGGTTAGTGTTTAGAGGCTGGATTCGCAGCTGATCAAGCTGTGCTCAGTGTCCGTTGGACGTGGGGGAGTGGAAATCAACTCCTGCAAAGCTTTCCATTTCAGCTGTTTCACCACTTCCTCTGCTAGCAAGCCTGACTCTGAATGGATGTAAGCCGCTGCCCATCCATCAGGGTGAACGCAGCAGCCGAAGAGACCAGGACCTGCTTCTGGGTTACAAAGCTCAAAGCTACACCTGAGCTGCCATACATTGCAGTTGAATCCACTTATCCAGCTCCTTGTTTCCAGCTTTCCCAGGAATGTGCCCTTTCCACTCTTAGCCGTTTGCAGCATTTCCCCCTGGGATAAAATGAGTTTGCCATCCAGCTGTGAGCACCTGACTTTGGAGAAGGTGGCTAGGTTTCGAAGTGCCTTCATTCATGGATCACCCTATGCTATTAACAAGCCAATTGATATTAAGCAGCAAAGGAGACGGTAACTTGGGATTTTTCATGTTATTTCTACCAATATATAAATTCTCCTATGCCTTGAATTTCAGTTTACTGCTTTCTAGCCTTTAATACCAGGAAAAAGGTGTGTGTGTGTATATGTGTGTGCATGTATATGTGTGTATATGTGCACGTGCTCGCAAAAGCAAGCTGGCACCTGGCTTTTCGGCATACCTGGCTTTTACTTTTAAAAGCTGGCTTGGGAATAATAACTTTTAAAAACAAAACAAATATATCTGTGTGATAAACTTGCAAAAGCCTCTGGTTTAAATGCAAGCTGATGGTTGTTGTGTTCAAAGTAAAGATGGGGTCAGTGGGGGTGGGGGTTCTAATGACTTGAATGGGATGTTTGAAACCAAATATAATGCCTGGTTCTTGTTCTCACCCATAAAGTAAAAGGACTGTTTGTTGCCAGGGTCCAAAGAACTGCGCAACCAGTTTATCCGACTCAAAAGGGCTTTGGCTTAGCTTTCTAAAACAGCATCTCTCTTGTGCTGCATGGCAAGCCATTTTTAAAACTGAAGAGATTTAAAAAAACAAAAACCTGTGATTATTATTGACACTATCAGTGGATGTGACACCTTAAAGAATTGTATAGGTAACACAGATAGGTCCCTGCTTTCAGGGCGCTTACAATGTCCAACAGACAGGGGAGGGTCTCTTGTTCAGTGTGTTTGTTTATGTGCACTGGGGGCAGGGTAGACAATTCCCAAAGATGGGTTCACCTGAATATATAGATCTTGAATCTCAGCCCATAAAAATAAGATGGAAGATGCAAACATTCAACATTGCACTGAAATCAATGGTGAAACTCTAACGTAATTCAGAATGCTCTGACTTGATTGTCAGTACGCTTTGTGCAGTTTGTTGGTCCAAGCAAAAACTAACATGGGCATACAAAACAACTTTTAATTTCTTGCTGGCAGTGTAACATCGTATTTAGATGCTTGTTCTGTGAGCTCATATTTCACACTTTGTATCATTTCGCTTTTTGTTTTTCCCTCAATGCACAGAGATTCATAAAAACCTTTCATTTCAGAATCAACAGGTTTTATACTTCTCAGGAGTTTAAAATTCTAAATTCACTCACATTTTACTTCTAGGTATAAAATCAGAACAACAACAACAACAATCCTGCAACTTTGCGGCATGGATAAAAATAAAAGAGCCATTGCTTTTTTGATATATGGTTGTGTCTGACGGGGGGAACTAAGAATCTGACTAACCTCCCCCCCACTCGCCTTTTATTTTAACACTTCCAGATAGATAATGCTATTATTTGTTTTTGGGGTGGACCAACTGCTTTTAACATCAGGGGTGCATTCAGATGGACAGCTCCGAGTACTACCAATCAAAAGGCATTGTGCGAGTATTCTGTCTTTCCTTCCCTAACACATATTATGGGGTAAGAAAAAAGATGGAAATAGTGGTGGGAAAACACGGGAGATTTATGAAAGCAAGACAATTCCTAGACCCTTTGTCAAATTCTGTGAATGTGGCAGGACAATTGCACAATAAAAGCCTCCATCTGGAAGCACACCAGGTTTCTTTAGGTGGCTGAGATGACGTCCTTGTCCTCATGTAGCAAGCTTTGTACCTTGTAATGTGTCTGCTGGATATGTGTACTTCTTCCTCACATCATTTCTGCGTTTACTTCATTGTAGGGAGTTGGGATGTATAAGAAGTTCGTTCCTGTTCACAAATAATGTGAACATATCCCCTTCGCAACCCTGGACTGGAACTCTCGCAGGATCACAATGCTTGGGAAATGTTTGCAATTTCCCAAATTTGTATTTGCAGTCAAAAATGCACATATCCCCCCAAAATTGGCATTTTCATGCTTTAGCCTATTGGAGGGAGAGAGATGCACAGTCTTGGTTGGGGAACAATGCATTTTTAAAAATCCATTTATTTCCAGTTGGGGAAAATGGCACACTTTTAACAATGTGCATTTTTCCTGATTTTTTTTTAAAGTGAATCTTGTCATTGGAAATGCAAACGAGCTGAAATGAGCTTCGAGAAAGAATTTGGAGAACCCCAATGAACTCAGACAGTCCTAGTGGAGGGTAGGCTTAGCTTTTTCTTTTTCTTTTTAAAATCATGCCAGATATCATTCCATTTATTTTCAGTGTTCAGACTGTGAGTCACATTGCTTTTGTAGCCAAAAGGTACCTGCTACACACAAGAGGAACATACTAGCAGGCTTTTGAGAACCCCAGGGGTTGCAGAAAAAAAAACCTTTTGAAAAAAAACATTATTGGGTATCCCCAGAATAGCTCTATGAAGACCGAGCATGCTCATTGTCCATGCTCACTCCCAGTTGTGCTCCTCTGTTATGCATCTCTATCTTCATGGTGTACAAAATCTATTCCCCCCAAAGGTATATATGGAGAGAGAAAAAATAGGCAAAGATGTCTCCGTAAGGCTGGGGTAGGGAACCTTTTTCAGCCTGTGGATCTGATTCCATTTTGGAGAAGCTCTCAGTTGGTGGAGCCAAAGGCAAAAATGAGGGGGCTTAAAAATCCACACGCACCCAAATTCTAGTGTTACAAATTTACAGTAGAAGGCTAGGCACTGAGAAAGGGTGTGTGTTTCAGTGTCAATGAGGGGAAAGCTCTTATCTTCTATCAGCTGCTGACTGGAGATAAGAGCTTTTCTGTACGTGGCAGAGGGAGCAGGGCGACATGACGAAGCTGGAGGTTCCCCATCCCTGCTGTAAATGTTTTTTTTATGTGGGTTTATGCGATGTCAGAAAAAAAATAGCATTAGGAGAGGCATGTGGCCCATGGGTCACATGTTGCCCTTCCCTGGAGAAAATGGTGTTCTCCATTCCAAGTACAATAGCCAACTAGATTGGCCATTGAATCTTACGTGGACACTTGAAATGGTACAGCATCATTCATTGCACCTGAGGGCAGTGGGCTGAGCCCTCCAATCCCCTGACCTCCATTCCCCGCCCCTCAGCATCTGCTGCCTGAGGTGCACGCTTCACTCTGCCTAATGGTTTATCGATGGTTTATTGTCTGGTTTGGCTTCTGTCTCCCTTCTCCAACACCAATCTGTCTGGCTCTCAACAAACAGCACCTGGTCCCGTCCCTTAGATATTCATCATTCAGGAATATTTTGCATTGACACTCATCCTAAACCATATTGAAATGTAGTAAGAAAATGCTTGGGCTTTAACAGTTCTACTGAGCATGCTATGCTGTTTTGGTTAGCAACATTTTGTTTTTCATTAGCTAGGAAGTGATCATAAAATGGAAGTGTTTACTAGTAAGGCTTCCATGGGGAGAGGAGATAAACAGCTCTCTGGATTGAAGCGCTTATGTGTGTTTTTCCCTGTAAGCAGAGCGTTAGAGGGGTGTCAGTGTATTAATCAAGGAATTGCTACTGTCCTTGGTTGATGTGTGCAGATCTGATAATTTCGAGACTTTAAAAAATATCACAGTGTAAGAATTTATGAAAGGGGTATGTGTGTGTGTTTTCAGATCAAAACAATCCATGCAAAAAACAAACAAACAAAAAACAAAAAAACCTACCTGGATTTGCATTGCATATTTTGGGCCATAGGTATTAGTCTGAACATCAGACTGCATCTCCTTTCCCCTCTCATTACTGGTTAAATATTAACCAGCACTAATTTTGAATCACCACAATACCATTTAAAAGTGTTTGTGGTTGGGAGTTCTTTGTGTACCTGTGCAAATACAGAACAGGATCATTGAGTTGGTTGAACAATATTGGTCAATATATTTGAGAGGAGGGCTTGGCAAAATGCTTCCCCCCCAGCCCCCCAGTCCATTTCCCTATGTCAGTGTGGCAGATTTTTCTGGCACTAACGGTGGCAATGGTGGGGGAAAGCACCACTTAAATCTCTGCTGGGTGACCAGTTAAATTTTCCACAGTGCTCCAAACACAGAATTACTCCAGAGCTGAATTTCGGCTCCCAGATCTCCACTGGAAACCACCATTTAAATTTCCCATAGTGTCCCCGAACTAGCATTACTCTGGTGCTCACTCCAGGGGTGGTATCCAATGGTGACATTCCACAAATGCAAATAGTGCTAGCGTTGCTCCACTGAATCTTTTTGCTATGCAGCTGGTTGCTCATTACACTTGCATAATTGGTTGTGCAAGCAGTTGCATAAGTTGTGTGTGTGATGGGTTGTGTAAGCGTAATGCGCAACAGTTTGCACAATGGGTTGCACAAGAGTTATGCAAAACTGCTTGGGCAACAATGCATGTGCAAATGTAACTTTAGTTGTATTCTTCTCTTGCACAACGTCATTTGCTCTAACGGAATGACACAGCTGGATCCTGTAACAGATTCCCAGACCCACTAGACACTACCATTTAAATTCCTCAGGGGCATTGAGCCTTGACAGGGGCATTGTAGGGCATTTAAATCCAGTTGCCCAGTACCCAGGAGGAAAATGTGTTAAGGGGAGGGGGTGGAACAGATATCATGGCAGGGTGCCACGCGCCAAAGGATGACACATGCTGGTGTGGGCCCAGATATTGGTGGAAAGAGTGCTACTGCAGCATTTGATCAGCATTTCATTTTTGTTGTTGTTGTTGTTGTAATCAGGAAGCATTGCCTAATAACACCAGACATTCAGCGAAAAGGTCTTGGATACAGTCAGAATTATTTCATGCCATCAGTCTGCTCATTGTCAAATGGTATCTATGGAAATGAATCAAGAGTAATAACCTATTGGTGGGAGCCAGGGCCCAAACTATGGTGCAGTTATTAGCTGTGCCTTTAGTGCCGCTAAAAATAGAAAGAAATAATAAATGGGGACCAACATACTTCCGGCATGTGCTTGGATGAGCTTGCTGGAAGAGTACATCATGTTCTGAGGAATAAAATGTAAAAAAAAAGGCAAACTTTAAAATACATCAGTGCAGTTGTTTAGAAACTGATTGGGTGGAAAGTGTAGTTCTTCTCTCTGACACAACTTGTCCAGCTTTGTCTCCCAAAATCTTTGAGTTTACCAACAGCGGAGGAAAATGTCAGCGCTACTATTGAAAACTGTAGCAAGGGAGAGGCTGCCAGTAAAAACAGTATCTTCTTTACCAGCTCTCTTTAAGGTAGGTGTATGAACATAGCAAGCTGCATTATACTGAGTTATCAGGCCATTTGTCCATCTAGCTTCAGTACTGCCTATAGTAAGGGGAGGCAGACTTTTCTTTTTTAAAAAATAATAATAATCTAGAACCAGGGCCAAGTACAGAAATGGGCAGTATCCAATGCTGCCACTCCACTTACAGAATTGACATAGTGCTAGCGTAAGTGACCTCTAGCACAATGTCAACAAAGTATGCTGGAGCAATGGGTTTTCCCAGAAAACCCATCGCTCCAGCATACGCTATTGGCGTTGTCCTAGAGGTTTGCATAAGTGGAGCTAAGCGCATAAGACTTAAGCCCTATGGCATCCTGTACCAAAATCGGGCAAACACGCAACGAGAGGGAGCGCACACACCCTTCTCCTTCACCACATCCATCTCCCTCTTCTTATGGAGGGCAACTGTCTGAAGAGGAGAGCCTGCCCTAACCAGGGAGACATTCCATGTAAGCCAAAACACCAGCGTTAGGAATTGTGGGCTACAAGGTTGTGCTGCACAGTGCTGATGATGGTTGTTCCACCCAGAGGGGAAAAAACTCTTGCAGCCACATTTTTTTCAGTTGAACTTGGTCCGGTTTCAGGTATAATATGTAAGAACTTTTCCCCCTCCCTAGGATCAATGAAGAAACTCTGCTGTAAGGTTAACATTTCTTCAACTATAATTTTGATGGCACATTTGTGATTAAGTGGGCATTTTCCATCCATTGCCAGCATTTAGAGAAATGACATTATTTCTTTTGGTATACAGAGAAAATACCATTGAGGTTTTTTTATTGCACATTTGGCAGCGCAATGTGTGACTTGGGAGCTCTTTTTGGGTGAATGATGGTATAGTTGAGAAAGAGATGTGGGTTATTGCTGCATGCAGTTCTTTGACACTGCTGAGTTGCCTTATAAAACAGTAAAGAAAAATAGCTTTAATGTTATTCTTAAAGGTTGTTTATAGAAATAGTTAATATGATACTGTTGGACTGTAGTCATATACGTAGACTGTTCTTAAAAGTTCAGTGATTTTTTTTTTTTAAATCCTGTATATTAACGTATAGGACCCCATTTTGATATGGGGCACCTCAGAGAATAGAGTGCCACCATTACAAGCCAAGTTTTGGTTAAGGAATATCTACACTACAGATTAGGGGTGTGCACAGACCCCCCGGATCGGATCGGGACCCGGATCGGGACCTCCAATTTTGTCACGGATCGGATCGGACAAAATCGGAGGCCCCCCGGACCAAATCGAGTCCAATCCCGATCCAAAAATCAGAAATTTTTGGATCGGCCGCCATTTTTTTCCCCATAGACTTGCATTGCAATGCAAGTCTATGAGGAAAAAATGGCGGTGGGTGGGTGAGGGGGGCCTAACTCCCTCCCCCCCGGGGCCGTCCGCTGTGGATGGCCCTGGCAGGTAAGCCCCCTCCCCCGCGCTCCCTACCCCCCCGGGGCCGTCCGCTTCCATCCGCTGGCGCCCGCGGGCACCAGCGGATAGAAGCAGATGGCCCCGGGGGGGGGTAAGACCCCTCCCCCCACCACCTGCTTACCTTACATCACCCGGCGTGCCACCCTGGAGCAGGCCGCGAAGCCCGCTGGCAGTAGCAGCCGGCGCCGGATGGGAGCGGACGTCCCTGGAAGGTAAGCGCGCTGCGGACAGCCCCGCTAGGGAAGGCCCCCCCCCCCGCTGTCCACTTTCATCGGCGGGCGCCCACTGGCGCCCGCCAATGGAAGCAGCAGTGGGCGCCAGTGGGTGCCCGCCGATCCGCCGATCCATCCGAACCGGATCGGAACCTTTTCGGATCGGTTCGGATTGGATCGTCCGATCCAGCTGTGAGATCGGAAATCGGATAATTTATCCGATTTCCCTCTGGATCGGATTCGGATTGTGGATCGGATCCGATCCAGTGCACATCCCTACTACAGATATATCAATTGTCTCCCATTTTAAGTGTCATGGCTTGCCCCGCCCCCAAAAATAAAATTGTATTCCGGGAAAAGAATTAAGAGAATCTCTTAAAGATTCCTAGCCATCCTCAGAACTATTACTTCAAAGGTTTCCTGGAGTGAAATAATATTGAACCAATGCTGTATCCTTTTGCACACTTACCTGGGAATATGCCCTATTGAATACAAAGTGACTTACATTTGAGCAAATATGCATACAATTGTACTGTACATCTGTGGTGCAACTATTGGGTTGGATCCAGGATCTGTCTTTCTCAAGAGGAAGATCTCTGCTCATGAAAAGTCCCTTTGCCTGATTTTGGGAGATACCCTTACCCCCCCACACACACATACCACAGCTTACCCCATTCAGAAGGATCACTTGACTCTCTGTGTAGCATTTTCAGGAGGCTGGAGGAGCTGCCATGGGAAGGAGCAGGTGGGGAAGTCCACTTGCACTAGCACAATTGATCCATCTTAAGTCTAGAACTATCCTGTGGACTCAATAACTGTTTCGTTCAGACATTAATCCCCCATGCATTGAAAGAGTGCATCCTGGGAGAGGAAGATCTCATACCGCTCCTGCCCCAAAGCATCTCCATCCTTGTTCGAACCCCAAGCAGCTCCACTTTTCATTTTTGTGTGTTGAGTGGAAAGACCTGAAGGGAGGTGGGCTCTTCATGCATTCAGCTGAATGAACTCCCTGTGATCTGGAACTATGCATGATCAGAGTTCTTGATTGCTGAGAGTATTCTAGGCACATTCAACTGAACATGCAAAGAACCACCCTTCAGACTTTCCTACTCAGGTCCTTTCCACACCAGGCAGTTTGCCTGGGATGGACCCCGGCTGCTCCCTATGCTCCGATGGTGTGCATTAGGTACTTCTGGGATCTCCCTCCCTCCCTCCCTCCCTCCCTCCCTCTACACCCAGGGGCTATCCCAGGCAAAATGCCTGGTGTAGAAAGGGCCTCAGTGTAGGAAGATTGGGCTTGATCCAGCTGGACATTGGGGCTGGGCAGCATGCATGGCCTCCTTCCCCCTCCAGGCATTCTTAGAACACATGAGGGAATAATATCTCAGTAGGACCAATTTTGTGAGACTTGGTAGTGACCAAATAGACATGGTCAACATCTACCAAGAATATCTTTGAGCTATTCTTCCCACGATGTAAAGGGATTTAAGTTAGGCCCCTGTTTGTAGATCTGAGCAAATAAGAGCAGGATAACATAGGCATTAAACATTAAAGAAATAAATTCTCTCTGAATTAGCATGCAAACGTTATTTACTTTACAAGCTTTGTTTCACTCGAAGTAATGGTCTGGAACCAAGGTCAGATATTTTTTATAAAAAACCCTTCTCTCGGTTATGCTATTCAAGGATAGCCTGAAAGATGTGGCAAATTCCCTAAAACTAATCCAGGAACATAGCAAAACTTTTTGAAGTGTGAGTGAAAACAGTCGATGGTGAAATTTAACCTGCCATTGGAATGTTTATTTTATTTTATATTTGCAAATACAATAAAATGCCAGTTCTCCTGAGAAAGGTCTATCACATATCAAAAATTAGCTTTACAGTTGAACTTAATTCTAGAGGTGTTTTATGCATGGGTTACTTAAGAAATATCCCCTTTAGTGGTGTACCTATTTGACATTTCTGGCCTTGAGGAGTTTGAAGAGAAGGCTAAAGGATGATTTGGTTCATAGAGCATCAATTGTTCAAGTAAAAATGCATACAAATTCAGATATGTATTACCAGCATAGGCTTGAACATATTTTTTTTTCATGGACTTAAGATAGCCTTATTATTGGAGAGTTAGGGTTCATGCCTTTTCATTGATGTTGCCGTTCAAATCTGTGCATTCCCTAAATCCTGGGTTATTCGAAAAAGTATACTGAGAAAAATATACTGATTTCGAGATTGCTGGTACATGTTTGCCCATCAACTGGCCAGCGTATTTCCCTTCCTTATCATAACATTATAGAGTGCAAGACAACGTTGTAGGTAGGGATGTACAGATTTTGTTAAATCCATTCTCTCTGTGTTTCATGGATTGTCAGGCGTATTTCATTCTGTCATCAACTCCTTGATGGAATTGGATTATTTTTAGGAATGTACAAGAATGTCATTCCACATACAACTATGCATTAGCAGAAAGGTGCACTTGGGCTTATGTGAATTTGTGCAAATCCCCACCTCATCTGCAAGTCCTCAGAATCTGTGCAACTCAGAAAAATGCTGCATAAACTGCAGGTCAGATGCATAGAAATGTGAACTCATTTGTATCCATTGTGAGTTTCTCTGACATTCTTAGCAGTAGGCCACCCAGTCCAACTCGCTGTTTCATGCAGGAAATCCAGAGCACCCCAGTCAGATGACTGTCCAGTTCTGTTTGAAGACACACCCACCCAAGTGAGGGAGAGACCACCATCCCGCTAGAACAGGTGTTGGCAACCTGGTACCTGCCAGATGTTTTAGACTACAGTTCGCTATGTCTCTGGGATTTGTAGTCCAAAACGTCTGAATGGCAACAAGTTCCCTAGCCCTGCTGTAGATCATTAATTCCATTGCTGAACTGTTCTTGCCATCAAGAAGTTACGCCTGATGCTCAACTGGAACCTAATGTCTGAACCTGGATTTCTTGCAAGAGAGAAAAAGGGTGGCATAAATAATAAAATACATGCATACATAAGTAGTCCTGTCCTCTGGGGAAGGAAATAACAAGGGTTTGCTTTCTTCTGTGTAATAGCGATCAGGGTATTTGGAGTGTTGCGTTTGCCCTGCTCCTGTCTTCTTTTCTATAGGCCAAACATACCAAAGTAAAATCCAATGCAAGTCTCTTGCTCTTGCTTTCCTCCCCTCTGTATCCCCCAGCTAAATATGCTCAGGGGGGGTGCCCCCCAACCCTCTAGGGCAGATTTGGGGAGCATGCAGAGTGCTGCAGAGAAGAGGAGAAATCAATTCCACCAGTGGTTTCAGTCTAGGAAGGCTGGTCCATGAATGCATTCTAATGTGCCTCAAAAGGCTTTTCCACACTATTGTGTTTGTTTGCTAGTTTTTAGCACAAAACATGCCCTGTGGCGCACAGCCTCCACATCTCTCAAGGTAGCATTTTGATTGGTGGGATATTGCATTGTCCGAGCACAATGTCTACAGTATTTGGTACTGAAATAACAACATAATCATTGGCACATTTGTTCAGAAGTCCCACTGTGTCCAATGTAGGGATGTATGAGAATGTTGGGGTTTTACAAGTATGCCTTGAAGTCCACTGAAAACGTTCACAAACTGTCAAATGCATGCTCACATTTGTCTCATTTCTGATTTCTAGTTCGATTTGCACAAATTCCTAATTTTCACAAATTTCCTCTGTGGACTGAATCTGCCCAGCTTTAGCCTAGGGAGAAAAATTGTGCAAATTAGGAAATGTGTGTAAATTTGGAGGAATTTGTGCAAATCTCCCATTTGATTGTTGCTCGATTTGTACAATATTTCCATTCATGCAAAGCGAACAGCAATTCCAAATGTGAACAGGAAATGGGTGAAAAGATGATGTTCAGAGAATCCTGGCAGACAGTCTTGAACATTGCTTATTCACCACCCCTAGTCCATTAAGGTTTCCTCCCTACTACATTTGTTGAGGATTGCAACGTAATTGTTAAAATTGAAACCCCAATGTATTTCAAGCTAAAATAAGTTATTCATTGGGGATGTGCTAGGTTCAAATGAAGCTTCTCTTCAAAATGTGGCTTCATAGATGCTGCAGAAAATGCCTTTTCTGAGAATGCCTTGAACTTTTGAGCTGATCTCATTTTAGTTTGAAGCTTGTCAGGTTTCTTGATTTTTCTTAACGAATTCCATTTTTGTACTTTTGCCGTGTATTCTTTGATTCTATGAGTAACAATAATTCCTGCCTTGTCTAAACCAAGATAGCTGTGCTCCATTTCCTGTTTTTTATGTCTTGTATATGAGATCAAATCACATTCAGTGGGGTGGGGGCAACTCTATATAATTTGATCTTGGTTTTTGGGAGGTTGGTACTTGTTCTCTATCCCAGGCTTAATCATTTGTACCCACAATAAAGACTCTAAACTCACCTAGCCTTCAGGTATGAATTGTGAGCAACGTTAATAAATTACTAGAAAGAAACCAACTGTTTTAGCTTGCCTCACCCCTAACTAAGTGAAATCGACCAAGGCTTTGATAAATTACAAGATACATGAATTGTAAGCACAGAATAGGATTGTATATTTCCTTAACATCTCATTAATTCTCAATAGAAGCGAAGACAAATAGCCATTAGCAAAGGTTATTGGATCTTAAGATTTAACCAACAAATGTCTTGCAAAAAGTAAATATTAAGAACCAGCCACAGAGCAACAGATGTTGGGCACTAGATAAGCTTTGCAATTGTATGCTTATTACATTGCCATTATTAAATACAAAACCTCCAGTGTTTAAATAGCATTAGAGTTATGAGACAAATCAACAAAAGCCAGGAAATTCAAGCCAGAGAGTGACGTTTTGGGGGGCCTATTCCTTGCTTGGCCACGGGAAATAATGCCCATGAAAATAGCTTCGTTTGCACACCTGCAGGAGAGTATGAAAGTAGGATCCATATGTATGTATGTATGCATATGTATGTATGTGTATGTGTGCAACCTGGGAAGTCAAATCAAAATTTGACCCCCCCAAAAGTGGAGAATTTTAATTTCTGATCCAATCACGTTCTGGCTACTGATATAGCTTTGAAGCTGGACAAAAGCCTAGTTGACAGACACTCTAGAACAGGGGTGGACAGACTTCAGGCTATGCTGGCCAGGGCTGATAGAAGTCTCAGCCAAACAATATATGTGGGGAAATCATTTTAGTTGTAAGTATATTAAGTATAAGTAAGTATATTAGGCAGGGATGGGCAAATTGTGGCCCTCCAGATGTTGTCTGACTGAAATTTCCATCATCTCTCCCTACTGGATATGCTGGCTATGGTTGATGGGAGTTGCAATCCAAGAACATCTGGAGGACCACAAGTTGCCCACCCTTCATATAAAGGATGGAGGAATATCCAACAGTGTCATTCAGCTAGTGCAAATTGTGTTGCAGTAGGGGAAACTAGATGCCAGACTACACGCAAAGGGAAAATCCAACTGAAGTTCTAGTTGTGCAACTACTTGCACAACCATTTGCACAAGCAGATGAGCAACTAGTTGTGCAAGCCACTGTGCAACCAGTTGTGTCAACGTACAAGTCCTTCTGCAACTGAAAGATTTAGCGGAGCATCACTAGTACTATTTGTGTTTGTGGAATGACACTGTTGGATACTGCCCATGGCCTGAGTTGGGTTGCTATGTAGCTTCTCTTCCAAATATTGGCTTGGTACAAGGATGGTTAACTTCAGAGGTGGAAGTACATCAGGTGTCTTCCCTTCAGCTAGGCACATGCGGAATTTTATTTAAAACAGACATGT
The DNA here is from genome assembly GCA_029215795.1 of Anniella stebbinsi. Lineage (NCBI taxonomy): Eukaryota > Metazoa > Chordata > Lepidosauria > Squamata > Anniellidae > Anniella > Anniella stebbinsi. Next base: position 31,405,504 of record JARDYH010000002.1, on the reverse strand, counting down.
TTCTAGCTCTCACACTTCTAGAAAAAGTCTAGTCAATATATCTTCAAGATGTACTCTGGGCCAGTGGTTTCTAATCCTTTATTAAAGAGTAACACTTTTATCTGCATTGTCGCTAATATTCATTGTGAGCATCTTGGGCCCTAGGACTGCGGAGTTGAACAGAAGTACACTCTGACCCCATCCATCAGCCAGGGGAGTGGAGGATTGTGAGTTTTTGGTGTGTCTATTGTAAGCCACCTTGAGGATCATTTTATCAAAAATAGGAACATAAACCTTCCAAATAATAAATAAGTAAATATTTGAGCTGAAATGGAGCCTGGAACAACAGTGAATTGCTTCTCCAATGGCAGTATAGTGACAGTACTTTGGTATTACACCACTATACTTACCAGTAAGCTCCAATTTTAGGATATATAGATTGATTGATTTCTTAGGTTTTTTAATTTTATTAAACATAATCATACTATAAAAATCAATAATACAATAGTACATTTGATAACATAATTACATTTTGCCTTATGAACCTAACTATGTTGGTACAGGAATCCTCCTGTGAGTTGACCCATGCTACTTTGTTGCTTACATCAGTAGCTGGCAGGATAGTTAAACAGTGTGAGAGGGTCTTCTAATAGTAACACTTGATGTTTCATACAGGAACAGGACAATGGGGCATCTTTGCTGACCAACGAAAAGTGTGGATGTATGGAGGGTACATTGTAAGCAAGCACAATTTGTGACATTGCTCGACATCGTCACTGATCGAGGGACACATCAGTCAAGGCATGAGACTTAGCTTCTCATTTCCTGGCTTTGTGGATGTTGATCCAACATGAGATAGCCTTAACTGCTGTCCTAAACTGGAAGGTTTTTGATAACTGAATATTCCTGGGGGTGGGTGTGTTAAAAAAGGGAATTTATTATTACAGTGTTGGCAATGCTCTCTCTGGTGTATTTGAATCTGATTTCATTTCAAGAATCAGAATTCTAAAATCTCAGGGAGAACTTCCATCAATAGAGTTGGTAGACCGCCACCCTCCCCGTGTAAAAAGTGATAAGAACATAAAGGGAGGGGGTGCAGCTAGTGACCTCAGTCCCACTTATCTTTCTCACAGGTAGAGTTTACACGCAATACGAATGATTGGATAGGGCTAGATTCTCACAACCATCTTAATAAGTGTACATAAACGCACATTCAGTGTAACTTGTGAATATACCCCTAGTGCCTGATACAGCCTGGGACCACGGCAAGGTGGGGTGGGGGGTAAGGATTACGGTCTTCCTACCACCACCACCTGCCACACATGCTATGCTCCCAGCCTCTGTAGTAACATATCGTCTCACCTCGTGAAGTCACATTCAATAACTAAAGTTATAGACATTGCACACAGAAGTCCTCTGTAATAGACTTCCTCTGAAAACCTTGGAGTACATTCTAGCTTCAGGGTGAAACTGTTGCTGCCATAGACGTTCAGGGGACAGAAAAACGTTAATACATTTTGAACCACTGCTCAGAACTTTACCAAACCAACACAAGGCACCCCTCCACAACAAGCCTGAATCACAGAGATTAGTAGGGTTTTTTTTTAATTTGAAAGAAATATGTGATATGCTGAGCTGTAGCTTGGAGGAAAAAGGACAATTGTGTCAACTTTCAGCGCTCCTTCACTTGCTGTATCTGTGGCAATTTGTATCAGATCAGTTTGAGGTTTCGCACAATTGTAGAACTCATCTGGTAGATCATATATGCAAATTTCAAGTAATTAGCTCAACAGGTGTGTTTTTTTTAGAAGCCATATAATTTTGAAGCTTATAATGATGGAACTTTTTTTAAAACTGTTCCTTTAATATAGATAGGAGGTGTGCCTTTTTCTTTTATTTTTTTACAGATGGGGGGCTTTCTAGCTTGTATAATGACTCCCCCTGCATTGGGAAGGGACATTTAATCATCCTCCCCAGCTCCAATTTTACTGATAATTGCCTCTTCCTTCCACGTGACTAAGCCCTGTGGCTCAGCAACAGAGCACATGGTTTGCATTACATTGAAAGTCCTCATTCAGGGCCTTGCATTCCCAGTTAAAATGGTATCAGATGATGTGAAAGGCTTCTTCTGTCTGGGACCCTAGAACATCAATGTCAGTCAGAGGAGATGGCAATGGGCAAGCTTGAAAAATAGTCCTTCTCAGTGTAAGGTACCTTCCAGTGTTCCTCATCCCACAGCAGCCATGTCACCCTCTGTAAGCCCTCCGTCTGAATCTTCATAGCCCTGTGTAGCACACTTCCTTTGCAGTAATTCCTTATTAAAACCAATTGGCCTTCTTAAAAAGAAAAGAAAACCCCTCTCAGAAACATTTAGTAACTCATTGAAACATCACCCTAACATGCATTTATTAAATGGGAATTAAGAGACAGCTTTGGAATTTACAAGATCAAATAAGGCAGCAATCTGAGGAATGGAGCAGTGTAGTTTCAATTTAAAATGAGTCTTTGTTGTCTCAAAAAAAATCCTACTGTGGTTGTTGAGAGTTTGGGCCACCTAAATGTTACATTTATTTGTGTGATTCTTTTCATAGTTGCTGTTTTTGTTAATTAAAAATAATTCTCATTTAAATGTATTATTTCAAAATAATAATAATAATAATAATAATAATAATAATAATAATAATATACCTTCAGAAACTGGGCCTACCAAAATACATCCCCACCAATGTCCAGAAAGCAGTCATAATTAAAGCATGCTCAATTATCAGGAAATTCCTAAATCTGTAAATGACAGCATGACTTGGCAAAGCTCATCATGTCCGTCTAGAAAAACCGACACGAGTGAGACAGATATAATAATAATAATAATAATAATATAATAATAATAATAATAATAATACAACAATGACTATCTTGATTCACACAAACCATCTACACGCTAGTACTTAATTGCTCAGTATCATATTTTTTTCCAGCTTTTCCACGGGTACCCAGAAAAGCCTGGTACGAGGCTAACCAGGAGTCCATTGGATTCTCCCATCCTAGCTTCTCCCCCGCCTCCTCCCAGCTTCTCCCCCGCCCCCACTCACCTACTCGCTGACCCACAGGACTTACTTGAGGCCTTTGTGCCACCGAGCCGCCTGGCCTCCTCTCTGGGCTTTCCTCCTACCAGCCACTCCCCACCCCTGCTCCCAGCTGTGTTTATATATCTTGTTGTTCCAGCATACAGAGTTCGGCTCATAGCTTGGAACCTCCAGCATGTCTTAGCTCAGAACCTCCATGCCACTTATTGCCATGTATTGCCTTAGAGTAGGGTGACCAGATAACATCCAGGTCAGGGCTCATGTAACTTTAACAGTTGTAGAGAAAAGGGAATTTCAGCCAGTGTCATTTGTATGCAATTAATTCCTGGTGATATTTCCTCTTTATCACAACAGTTAAAGTTGCAGGCACTATACTAGAGTGACCATATACAAAAGAAGGCAGTTGTGATGAAGAGGGAATTTCACCAGGAACTAATTGCATACAAATGACACTGGCTGGAATTCCCTTTTCTCTACAACTGTTAAAGTTACATGAGCCCTGACCTGGATTTTATCTGGTCACCCTACCTTAGAGTTTAAATGATAGATAGATAGATAGATAGATAGATAGATAGATAGATAGATAGACAGATACTTAGAATAACATTCAGAGGAAGCTAGAATCTTGAGTGGACGCCTGGCAGCCTGCCACTCCTTTGTCCACTGAATAGCCCCATTTCTGCCAGCTGCTTTTCTCCCAGAGTGGAGAAAAATATTGGGACTTCAACCTTTCCCTCCATTGGTGGGATAAGAGAATAGCTGAGGGGTGGGTGGGCAGAAAGGCATTTTTAGCAGACAGATATTTGGTGTGTGTGTGGGGGGGGAGAGGATTAAACAGCCTCTTACCCACAATGGTTTTTCTGTTCAAGACTCCATCCTCCACCCCCACAAGTGCTTTTCTGGGGGGGGGGGGAACTAAATCACATTGTACAACTTCACATGTAACATGTAGTTTGGCTCAGACAGACTGCCCCAAAACAGGCCAGTTAGCTGGAATTGTTCCAAATAATATGTACTTGATCAGAATATTAAAGATTCAGGGACATAAGACATCGTATAAAAGAACCATTGGGGAAAGCTGGGGGGGGTTCTTATTTTTGTGGAGGCACAGACATGCAAGGGGAGAGACCATGCCACCCCTCTGATTCCTCCAACTTGAGCCTAAAGGCCTGCCTGTCTAGAAAGAGGCCTATAAAAGTAGTGGGTAAAAACTACCCTCAAAGCCAATATCTGGAACTCTTAATTAATTAGAAGACATGCTAATGTGCACGGCATTCCCTTCTGCTTTAAAACAGAGACCATAGCTGAGTGATAGAGCACATGTTTTGCATGCAGAAAGTCCTAGGTTCGGTCCCTCCACATCTCCAGTTAGGGCTGGAAATACTCTTGCCTGAATCCCTAGGAAGTTGCTGCCAGTCAATGTCAACAATTCAGGGCTACATGGGCCAGTGCTCTGACTCAGTATAAGGCAGCTTCCTGTGGTCCTAATTGCCTGACACTTGAGGCCATGGCTTTTGGTTTCTGGCTGTTGCCGTCTTATGCTTGATTATTCTCTCTGACCAAATCCTGCAGGTGGCAGCAACTGTCTACAAGTGGCCAGCCATGAGCGGTGGTGGAGAGGGAGGCCACCATCTGTGCAGACTTTCTCCTTGGCTGTCAGAACCCAACTAGTTCTGTGCCCAGGGCCTCAGTGTTGCAGTTTTAACTAGATTGCAGCCCTGCAACGACAGACTTAAGACCAGTCTCACTGCCACGACTAAGCATTTATTTAGTGTCATAGGCATTGTAAGAGAACATTGAACTGATACTGTCCTTGACAAGTTAATTTACAATCTATACATAATCTGTACACATGTATACCAGCCTCCCCCAACCTGGTGTCCCCTGATGTGTTGGATCACAACTCCCCTAACTCCCAAGAAACAGGAGAAAGTGGATAATGATACATTTTTCTCTCTTGCAATAATAGAACCCAGGATCATCCCATAAAGCTGATTGGTGGGAAATCCAGGAAAAATAAATGCTAGTACTTCTTCACACAGCACATAGTTAAACTATGGGATTCACTACAGTACAAGTGATGGTCATCCATTTGGATGGTCTTAAAAGGGCATTTGACGAATTCATGGAAGACAAGTCTATTGATGGCTACTAGTCCTGATGGCAATGTGCTACCTCCAGTATCAGAGACATTATGCCTATGTACCCTAGTTGCTGGGGAACATGGGTGGGAGGGTTCTGTTGCACACATGTCCTGCTTGTGGGTTTCCCATGGGCAGCTGGTTGGCCACTGCGTGAACAGAATGCTGAACTAGATGGACCCTTGGTCTGATCCAGCATGACTTTTCTTATGTTATGTTATGTTCCTATTGCATTCTTGTGGCTGCATGGATGGTATGTTGTAAGCAAGCACAAATTGTGACATTGCACAACATAATCACTTTGTGGATTTTGAGCTGATGTGAGAGAGCCTTTACTCTTGGAGTTTTCCCCTGGGCAGCTAGTTGGCCACTGTATGAACAGAATGTTGGTGTAAATGGACCCTTGGTCTGATCCAGCATGGCTTTTCTGATGTTTGTATGATGATGGGGGTTGTGGTCCAACACCTTGGAGGGAACCAGGTTGAAGAAGGTTGGCATGTGAGATGGTCAAACTTGGGGATTAATGTTGCAGAATAGAGATAAGCATGGAAGGGTGAAGAAGCAAATGGAGGGACAGATATGGCAATACTAGGCTAGGTTATCTTCAGGAAAGGACTGGAGAGATATTGAGTAGTGCTGTGCTGAAAATTTTGAATATTCCATTTTTGGCATTTCATGGGGTGTGGGGGGAAAACAAAAACTCAGGTGAAAGAGGCTGGGAGAGGTGAGAATTTTGTAGAATTTTCTCCTTGGGGAGGGGAATAGGTTTTCCACATACCTTTTTAAATGTAGCCAATTGTTGAGGGGTTTTCTTTCTTTCTATTTTTTTTTAAACTCCCCCTAGTATTGTCAGGAGCCCAGGGGTGCCTCTACAAGAGAGGTTTAATGCTCTTTGAAGTGTCATTAAAAAATTTACCTCTACACCAGCAGAGCGCAAATGGGGCATAGAGGCGCGTTATCTCCCCGATTGTGCGCATTATCGAATGCGCGTTAAATAGCGAGGTTTTTTTGCTCTGTCCATTAAAGCGCATTTTGATGGGAAGCTGCTGCCGCCACCGCCGCTCCTCGCAAGTCACGGCGGGCTCGAGCTGCCGAACTGTCCCTTCCGCTCGCCGGAGCAGCATGAGGAGGGGGCTGCTGCTCCGGCGAGCAGAAGAGACAGTTCGGCAGCTCGAGCCCGCCGCGACTCGTGAGGAGCGGCGGCGGCGGCAGCAGCTTCCCATCCCCTCTCGAGTGGTATTGCCGTTTGCATCTCCTCCTCCACCGCCTCAGCCCCCAGTCGCCAGCCAGTTTCCCTCCAGTCACGAAAGCAGCCACATTTCCAAGGCAGCCAAAGGTGCTTGGCAGCATCCAGTAGCTCTCACGCACCCCTCTCTCTCCACTGTCCTCTGGCTCCTGCTGAGGGGATCAGGCTGTCAAAAGGCGCTTGCGGGGAAGGAGTCGCAGGCGGGCGGGCGGGCGCCCAGAGACGAAGCAGCTGCGCCCGTCCGCCCGCCTGCGACTCCTTCCCCGCAAGAGGGGTGCCTCCTGCTCGGCACCCACGGCGGGGGGCCTGGCGGGAGGAGGAGGAGGAGGAAGAAGAGGGGGTAAAGGAAGGCGAGGAGGAGGAGGAGCGCTCGCCTGCTGCCCACAGCCTACCAGCCAGCCAGCTGGGGAGCAGCGGGGAGGGAAGGGGAGGGGAGGGAAGCGCCTTTTGTCGCCTCCTCTCGTGCAGAGGTATTAGGTGTAAATGCGCTTCAGCGATACTGCGCATAATCGCCTAACCAGGCGCAAAAGTTAATCCTTGTGGAGGGGACCCAGGAGTACTTACTTGATGCTTATTGGAGAGGGTGAGGGCACATTGTCTCCAAAAGGCATTCATTAAGAACTGTTGGGCTCATCCAACTGCTGGATGAAGGGGGTGTTTCCCCACCCAAAAAACCTAAAAAAATAGGAAGAAAGTGGCTACATTTAAAAAAGGTATGTGGAAAACCTGTCCCCCTCCCCAAGGAGAAAATTCTCCAAATCTCCTTCCCCCCCTCCCCCCCCCCCATGAAAGCGGCAGAAAAAACATAGCCTCTTTTGCCAAGAGAGAAAGTTCCAGAAAATAGGGGGCAGGTTTCGGCCGAGGACTAATATTGAGGCAGTAGGGCTAGCAAACCACTTGGTCTATGATTTGATGAGCCACTGCCAATCACAGTGAAAGTACTGGAATAGATGGACCAATCATCTGATATAATGTCTTGCTCTCTGTATGTTAAGGCCATTCTTGATGGCCTGTGGCAGCTTTCCCCAATCTGGTGCCCTCCAGATGTGTGGAACTGCAACTCCCATATTTCCCAGTCAGCATGGCTACTGGGAATTGCAGCCCAACACATCTGGAGGGCACCAGGTTGGGATGTGGAAGCTGTTATTTGTAACTGGGATTTTCCACCCCAGCCCCCAGCCCCAGACACACACATACACTTTTGATAGACATAGAAACAAGGGGGGGGGGGATAAAAAAAAGGGAAATAATACAATTTTGAAATTAGCATTTTCTAATTAGCTTGAATCTGAGATCATTACATTGTGTCTAATAACCACGACACACATTTATATAACCATCACATAACTTGCATTACGGTGTTCTCAGTCCACAAAAATATCAATGATTAACTCTTATGGAAGCAGCATGATGGAAAGGCATTGACTTATATGACACACTGGGCATGTTTTGCATATAGAAAGTTCAAGCATATACGTGCTTACGGTGATGGACATTTATTGTTTAGAGAAATGGGACGCAATACGAAAGACCAGCTCGGATGATTACAAACATATCTTTTCTTGAATGAATTATTCTTAAATAAGCTCTATGCCTTTTGGATAAAAATCCTTCTTCAGCTTTTGTTTTGGACATCCCCAGTGAGGCCTGCACTTTCAAAATCACTCCTACTCTTGCTGCAAGAGTAGGAGTGATTTTGAAAGTGCCGATCTTGACGTTGCTGCCTCCCAGCACCTGTTGCCTGAGGCATCTGTTTCACTCTGCCCAATGGTAGGGCTTGCCTTGTAGACAGGAGCCCTTGCCTTTGCTCTACCTTAGTTTGGATTACCCTCTTCATTCTCATTGCCCTCTTGCTCACTGTGTGATCTAGGGTGACCAGATCGCCCGGGGTTTCCCAGTCCTAACCGGGAAACCTAGGGTGATCAGGGCAAACCGGGGGGCAGGGGGGCAAACCGGGGCTGCGGGGGTTCACGCGGCGGTGGCGGAGAGTGGCGGCAGGCCCGGTAGGTCTGGGCTGGGTTTTTTGGGGGGGTGGCTTGGTGGTGGGGTTTCGGGTGGGGGGACACCCACATAATCACCCGGTGCTCTACTGAGGGACAGGCCGCGAAGCCTGTTTCTCAGTAGATTTGAGCATCGGAGGGAAGCAGACGACCCTGCAGGTAAGGAGCATGAGGTGGGAGGAGAGCCCCCCCACTTACCTGCATGGGCGGCTGCATCCCTCCAGTGCTCGAATATACTGAGAAACAGGCTTCGCGGCCTGTCCCTCAGTAGTGCACCAGGTGATCCCGGCGCGCTACTGAGGGACAGGCCGCGAAGCCTGTTTCTCAGTAGATTCGAGCCCTGCAGGTAAGGAGCGGGAGGCAGGAGGCCTCCCCTCCCACTTACCTGCATGGGCCTTTTAAAAAAAAATATTTTATGGTTGTTTTGGGGGGGTGGGCACGCCCCCTTTGGGTGGCCATTTTGGACCAGGATTTTGGTTTCCAAAATCTGGTCACCCTATCCCTGACTAGCTGGGATCTGGCAAAGAATGGTGCCAAAAGCAGCTGCAGCTGCCACTAACCAGGGAAAGCATGTCTGAAAAGAACTGTCATATAAAAGAAAAAGATAAAAAAAATAGTGTATGGGGGGAGGGTTCAGAGTCCACTTTGGCCCCCTCAAAAGCACAACATTCTTCCCAAAAGTGTTTGTTCCCCAAAGCCTTGTACCTTCACCATCTCAGCATGGCCTTGGGCTTTCTCAGTGATGTTGCCATCAATATAGAACTCCCACCAGAAGGATATTTATCTGATCAATTTCCTTATATCCTTCTGGACAGAGATCTTTCTATTTATATATTTTAAAGGAGGCCTCTTTTGTGTTTGTTTCACTTAACTTGTGGGGAATCTACACCAGCCGTTTATTTCAGGATTGTATCGCAGTCATCACTTGCAGGCCTCATGACATTCACCTGCTCCCACGGTGACCTCAGGTCCACCCCTCAGTTATTCAGGAATATCACTGACTGCTTTTGTCATGGGTTGGGGTTTTTTTTTGGCTCTCTTGATACAGTCCCGAAGTCTGCGGCTGGTGTGCCCCCTTTGCGAAGCTGTTGCTGTTCAGCCCAAGTTCCTGGCTCAGTGTACAGCCAACCAACTGCCAGGGGCATGTTCAGCAGGTTCAGAGAGGTGTGGGAGTGGACCCGATCGCCATTTTTGCCACATGTTTTTGATGTATATCGGCATGTTTTCCTGCCAAGAGTGTGTACTTTTTTTTAATACAAACGGATTTGTTTGCAGCATCACATATTCGATGGAATTCCTATCCACCCCATGTGTTGCAGTGTGTTCATGTAACATGCACATCCCTCATGACTCATAAAAAACTCAGCCCCGTAGCCACGTCATCTGCATACCCCTGCCCACTTTTACCAATCCAAATGCAGAAGCTCCATCACGAGGCACACGTCCTCCCACAATGACACTCCTGAAATTGCAGAAAACTTCACCCCGGGGTGCCCTATGAGTGACAATCGTGGAAGGGGGAACACTCACAATCAACCCCCCACCATTGATGTTGATTCTATTGCTTGGATTCTTGGGGACGTTGTTGTATGCTACAATAGATGTTTTCACTGGAACTTGCTTTTATCTGGAATGGTATTTTGATTGTAGTCTTACTGTTAGCTGCTGTGAGAACCCCTAGGGCAGTCTACACACCACTCAATTTTAGAAGACAAGAAATTATCATAAGTGAAGGAACCTCAGAATGTGTCACAAGTCCCACTGACTGCAGCCTTTGCATGGTGGGTCATAAATTGTGTTGGTCTAAAGAAATAGGGCTTGCTTAACAATTTAATTTTCATTTAACCTTTACAGCCAAGAAAGAATGTGTTGCATAAGGGAGAGAGACATCTAGTGGTCTGCTATGCAGCAAACTAAACCTGGGTCAATCATGGAAATGAATGTCTGCTCTACATTTTTTAGTAATTTCCGTCTAGAGAATGGCATTTATCTACAGTTTCCATTAAGATCAATCTGACCAGTGGTAGTCACTGCAAAATTGCAAAGGCCCAGTTTATATGTACGAAGCCTGTGAATAGCGCCTACAGTATAATGAAAGGTACAAGCACTGCAATAAATTGTAAAGTTTAAATTTGATTTTTTTTTTCTTACAATGAGGTTGTAAAGTTACCAAAAAAAAATGTGACATGGAAATACTCTCTAATGTAATTTATATGGGCAGTATCCTACTGTGCCCATGCACTAGTGGAATCAACCATGACTGCAATGGGGATTTAGCAGTCCTTAGGGATAACCAAACTCTCCCCTGCTGGCCTCCTGGCCTTGTTCGCCATGCACAGCAAGCCGCTAGGTGTTCCACGAGCGTCTGACGAGTGGAGTGTGGCATCCTGCTCTACCGCCGAGCCATTTTGCCATGAACAGGCCCACTAATACAACATTACAGGCTATCTAAACGAACCATTTATGCCTGCAATTTGTGTAAATGGGTCTCTTTCCAGTTACTATTTACACAATATGGCTCTTTAAGGAAAGAGCAGAGCTGCCATTTTGAGACTTGGTGGACCAGTGGGGACCACCGTGCTTACCCGACTCATCACACTGTGCTTACCCGACTCAGCACATGAGAAATCGCCCAGCTTCGAGCCCTAGTCAGATGCAACGTCCTACGGAGTTCTAAAAGCAACCTGAAATGAGTGGAAACACTCATTTCAGGAATGGGGCAGGTTGGTGGAGCCTCCAGAAGAGACCTCTACCAACAATAAAACTACATCAGCAACCATAAACTACATCTGCTCTTTTGCACGTTGTAGAAAAATTATTCTTGGTGATAGACAATAACACCTTTTGTTTTGTTTTTTTGGTTTTTTTGCAGGTAAGTTCAAAAAACATTTACTTGATTTGTGGCATCAGACAGGTAGGAATGTACATTTTTCTACATTTGCTTCTTGACTTTTCTGCAGATCTTTCTACAGAAAGATGTGTGCATTGTTGGACACATACTAATGAGCTATTTGGATGGAATTTATTGTTTGCTCTCTATCATGGACACCATTGTTTTGTTTGTTTTTTAAATCTTCCTCTAGTCTAGGAATGTATGACCTAGGCCACGTTCTTATTGATCCTGGTCAATCCTGGCTTGTGAAATTACATTATCCAGGGCAGAGATAGGGGAAAGGGTCTCAAAATAAATATTTCTGGGAGGATACCATTTTGAAGCCATTCTTGAAGATGTTGCCTGACATGAACAACTTTTTTTAGATTTACCTTTTTCGGGCAAAACACTTGAGTTTGTGATGGCATACCAGCTACAGGTTTTCTTGGATGAAGCTAATTACATAGAACCATTTCCACTCTGGCTTCTGGCCTAGTTCTTAGACAGAAATTGCCTTGATTGCTCTGATGGATGACCTATATTGGGAAAGGTACATAGGGAGTCAGACCTTGTTGACTCTCCTGGATCTTTCAGCAGCTTTCAATATTGCTTACTGTGGTATCTTTCTGTGCCGTCTGGCTGGAAGGCATCACTTTGCAGTAACCTGAGTTCATTCTTAGGGCTGGATTTCAGAAATTGCTACTAGGAGACTACTGTCTTACCCTACTGTTTTTCAGGTGCTGCAGGGTTCCATTTTATTCCCACATGCTGTTTAATATCTACATGAAACCACCAGAGGAGGTCATCCACAGATATAGGGTTGTCATCAGTATGTGGGTGATGTCCAGCTCTTCCCTCATTTCCATTGTCCAATTCTGGGATTGTGTGGGAGGCCATAGAAATTATAAACTGGCGTTTTTGGGCAGTGTTGGATTGGGTGAGGATGAATAAACTGCAGCTTAATCCAGAAGAGCTGGAGGTACCATTGGTTGTGTGAATCTGATCTGGGTGGAGGTATGTAACTGTTCTGGATGGGGTTGCATTTCCCCTCAAAAGCAGCAGGCTCAGAGCTTGGGGTTACTACTGGAGCCAGCACTTCTCCGAAAATTTCAGGTGGATGTTATGGCCAGATGGCCCTTACCTGGAAATATCAAACCCAGCACTAGTCATTCGATTCCATCTTGAATTACTGTAATAATGCACTCTATGTAGGGCTACCCATGAAGTGAATTTGGAATCTTCTGCAAGTCCAGAATGCAGTTACCAGAATGCTCCTGGTTTGGTCCAGGAGATCAGAACACATCATTCCCTTGACAACCTCACTGGAGTGGTCACCAGTTCAGTTCAATGCAAGTAGCTGGTTTTGATCTTGAAAGCCCTGAACGGCCTTGAAGTGAAGTCTCCCTGCCATCACCTCCTCCCATATTAGAGAACTCCATTACATTTCTGAGGCTCTTGTCTGTTCCCCTTTGCCCCCTGAGGTGCAGGATCTGAACACAAGAGAGAAGGCCTTTTTGATTGTGGTACCCATCTTGTGGAACAGCCTCTCTGGGGAGATACACCTGGCCCCCAACTGTGCACCTTTCAGCAGACATTAAAGGCTGTTTCTGTTCCAGCCATGTTTAGCCTGTGTTACACCACTGTTATTCTAATCATGTCCTGTTGTTTTAATTTTGTAATTCTGTTATCTAATTCATGAACAGTATGCTGCCTTTAGTACACTTTATGTGTTTTTTTTAAATAAAGGAATAAAAATAATAATAATAATAAATAATAATGTTGTTGTTGTTGTTAGAAAACAAGTGGGACTTGCAACAAAATGTTGCAGTGTGGAGTGTTGCTCTTTGTTCTAACCAGCCAACCATGCCCTTCCAAGGCACTCTCCATTCCATTGCTGCTCCTGCTCCCAAGTTTTCCATCCCTTCTCGTCCCCAACACTCAGCATTCGGTGTCAACTGAACATGCACAGTCTTCATTGGGCTGTTTTTGAGGTCCTTTGAGTTTTCCCCCCCCAAAAGGTGTTTGTTTGTTTGTTTGTTTTTTGTACTTCTGCAAACCTCAGGGTTCCTGCAAACCTTGGAGTTTCCCCAAACCTGTTGACACGTCCCTGTTGTGTGTTTTGTTTTGGCTACATAAGAATAGCAACATAGAGAATGTGTTTGCTATTAGTATGCATGATAAAAAAATATTCCAGATTCTATTATTATCAGCCGGAGTGTACATCAACTTCAGACTAGGCTACAGGTTATCTTATCCACAAATGCCCTCTTTCATGTGGCAACTTTCCATTCCATCCCCTCCGACATTCTAACACTTAGCCCTGCTCATTATGTAGCGTCTTTGGATCATGTGGAGAATTCCCTCACGAGTGTTGAATGTTTTTGAGGAACGCTGCTGTTATGGAAACTCCATGCCACTGAAGAATTTACATGATGATGAGGCAGGATAGTGGGAAGTCAGCACAGAGAAGTGATTACCATGTGGATAAATTAATGTGTAGCCAGCACAGGATTGTTCTGAAGTCATAATTAGGCGAGAACATAAAAACATCAGCCCTGCTGGTTCAGACCTGCTGGTTCACACAGTGGCCAACTAGCTGTTGACTAGGAACCCACAAGCAGGACTTGAGTGCAACAGTACTCTTCCTCCCATATTCCCCAGCAACTGGTGTACAGAGGCATACAGCCTCTCATACTGGAGGCAACATATAACTATCAGAACTAGAAGCCATTGATAGTCTTCTCCTCCAAGAATTTGTCTAACCCCCTTTTAAAGCCATCCAAATTGGTAGCCATCACTATGTCTTGTGGAAGTGAATTCCATAGTTTAACTATGTGCTGTGTGATAAATGACAATGGTTTGTTTCCATGGAAATATCTTTTAGTTCCAGTTTGGTTATTATACAGCAAAGAAAAAAGAAGAAAAAAGAAGGTACAACATAGTTTGGCATGATGTGCCTACCATGCGTTGTATGGATGGCACAGCCTCCATTGGCTCCGGTGTGCTCTACTTCTGTCTTGCAGATATGTTGGAGGAGCAGGAAAGGCTCAAGGATTTGTTGTTGTTGTTGCTGTTGTTTGGAGAAAGAAGGACCACTGAAAGAGTAATATTGATCTATTGTCTGTGAACATTACCATGGAGCTTAGGGCTATCAGTAGTTAAGTAAGATATTTTAAATGACTCTGGTGTTTGATGTTTGGGTTTTATTCTTGGGTTTTTGATTGTTTGCATTTTATTGCGTACTTGCGAATGGACCCGGTTTCACACAGGTTGGAATTGCTTTTAGGTTGATACAAAGAAGCCCTCAAGCAAACGTTCCCAGCTGTCACAGTTAGATATATTGTGCCCACCCCACATGAGTAAAGGCATGCCTAGGCTTGACTCCTGCCATGGTCCACCCCTGAGGGAGGGGTCTGTGCACTCCATCCCCCTTTGATGGAGCAGCCCTTCAGCAGAGGGGACAGGGCAGGAGCTATACTTAGGCATGCCTTTACTTGTGTGGGGCGGGCACAATGTATAACTCTCCCTACTAATCTTCCCTGGATCCAACCTGTGGTTCTTTTTTTCATACTTAATGTGGTTTTTGTTTGTTTGTTTGCAGAACTGAAGGCTTGTATAAAAAAAAAAGCGCTAAAACATTTTAAAAAAAAACCAGCCATGAATGTTGTATGGGTAAAATCTGCTTGCTTCAGAACTGAATCATGATGTGAAGTTTGCTTGAAACCAACCAAACAGTATTGAAGCAGTATATCATTATTTATTTTTAATTTGATGCCCTTTTGGCTCTCAAATTTTTTACTATGCCTACAACTATTCCAACTAAAAGGAAAACAAATCCTAAAAGTTTCATAACAATTGGATGCACAGTTTTCGACTCAATTCCTCCTTGAGGGAGGGCATAGTGCTGGCTGCTTTAAAGGAGGAAGTTATAGGGCCCCTCCTGAAAAAGCCTAACATGGACCCAGAAGATGTTAACAACTATAGGCTAGTTGCTAATATCCTCGTCTTGAGCAAAGTGGTTGCTGGCTAAGGCCCTATTGAATGAAACTGAATATCTAGTTGCATTTCAGTCAGGCTTTAGGCCTGGTTTTGGAACAGAAACTGCCTCGGACCCCCTCTAGATGGATTCTGTTTGACGCCTGGTTAGCTGATTATGTGCATAATCACGGAAGCACTTTATCGTAAATGCTTGTATGCAAGAGGTAATTGAGCGCACAACTGGTGGCCTTACCGGTTGTTTGAAATGCGCTTTACAAGTAGTTAATGCGGAGAATCGCTTGTTCACATAGGCAAAATGCGCTTTAACGGCCGGAGGAAAATAAAACTTGCTATTTAACGTGCATTCGATAATGCGCATAATCAGAGAGATAAAGCACCTCAACTCCCAATTTACGCTCCGCTCTTGTAGAGCTAAAATTTTTAATGAAACTTCAAAGAGCTTTAAACATCTCATGTAGAGGCAGCCAAAGTCACCCTCTGGGATGATCTTTGCTGAGAGAGGAACAGGTGGAGTGTCCCTATTGATTTTCTCAGATTTCTCAGCAGCTTTTGATACCATCGACCATAGTATCCTTCTGGATAGGCTGTCTGGGCTGGGAATTGGAGGTATTGTACTGCAGTGGTTGCACTCCTAGTTGGATGGTGGTAACAATGGGGCAAAAATCCACCTGGGCCTGCAAGGGCAGCTGACACCCCCTCACCCAGCCCTCCCAGGCTCCAACAGATGTGCCTGGTGGATTTCCACCCCATTGCTGCCAAAGGACAAAGTGGACACAGCTGCCATTAATGCAGCGGGGGGAATACACAATTTCCCAAAAGCTGGGGAAATTGTGTTTCTCTCCCTGCCCCTGCACCAATTGGGGCCTTAAAGCCCATATTAACAGGACCTTTAAGGCCTCCATCAATGGCGAGGGGGAAAATGCAATTTTCCCAAGGCTGGGGAAATTGCATATTTTCCCCCTCCACTCTAATGGCGGCAGTTGCCATTAGAGTGGAGGGGGAAAACATGTGATTTCCCCAACCTTGGGGAAATTGTATTTCCCCCACCCCACCCCCTGCACCAATCGTAGCTTTAAAGGCCATCTTAAATTATGAGGGCCTTTAAGGCCACGATTGGTGCAGAGGGGAGGCAAAGCACACTTTCCGAGGGTGTCTGGAATGTGCAGAATTCCCCCAGTCATGCTGGGAGAATTGTGCACTTTCTGGAGGCCCTAGAAAGTGTGCTTTGCTGAGCACTCAGCTTGGCCAGCTCCTGGAACAGGGCCAGCCAGGTTACCCTCAGTGAACTCGCCGGGTGAGTGTCCCGTGAATTTTTATCCCCTAGATGGCAGATTCCAGAAGGTGGTGCTAGGGGATTATTGCTCTGTCCCTTGGCAGTTATGCCATGGGGTGCCACATAGATCTATTTTATCCCCTATGCTGATCAACATGTATATGAAACCACTGAGGGAGGTTATCTGGAGGTGTGGGCTGAGGTATCACCTATATCAGAATAACAAATACATTGTCCCTATATCCTGAAATGTTAGGCAGGCAAGCAATGTCCTCTAAAAGAGAGGTAGGCTTGTCTCAGATTTACCTTGTTTTTACTAGAAACCTAAGATCCACCAACCAGAACTAGATGCAAAAGACATACACTTAGACTTATGGATGTGTATCATATCGTTGGAATTTACGATAATGATACGATATGCTCTTTATCGTGCACATGTGTTATGATAACGATATGATAGAAAAACCTACGATAATCATCAGAGACGATAAATTTCTGGCGATTTTATCGTTTTATCGGAGTGCCATATAAATATACCTATAACTTCTGTATTTTAAAAGTTAGAGGCTTGAAACTTGGTCGCAGTGCTTCTGGGGCATGCTTAAGTATGTGTATGAAATTTGAGATCGATCCCTCCAACGCTCGATTTTATATTAATTTATTAAAGATTGTTTCCGGTCTGACAGATCAGAATGAACGCACATGGCGAGCTGTTATTCTGATCTGTCAGAACGGAAACAATCTTTAATAAATTCATATAAAATTAAGAGTTGGAAGGATTGATATAAAATTTGGCACATATGTGTAGCAACATGTGCTACACATATGTGCCAAATTTGAGATCGATCCCTCCAACTCTCGCTTTTATATAAATTTATTAAAGATCATTTCCGTTCTGACAGATCAGAATGACAGCTTGCCAGACCTGTCAGAACAGAAACGATCTTTAATAAATTCATATAAAATCAAGGGTTGGAGGGATCGATCTCAAATTTCATACAAATACTTAGGCATACCGCAGAAGCACTGTGACCAAGTTTCAAGCCTCTAACTTTTAAAATACTGAAGTTCTAGGCATTTTTCTTTCTGCCAAAAATATCATTTTTTAACGATAATTATCGTAAAGACGATAGGGATCACCTACGATATGAATGAAGACGATATTTTTTTTGGTCCAAAATGACGATAACGATAAAAACACTTTTTTTTGGTGTGAACACCCTTACTTAGAATTAAAGAACAAGGTGCCTCTGAGCACATTTTGAGCCTAGGAATTTGTTTACTGCATCCGAACTGAACTGAGCTCATGGTCCTTTCATGCAAAACTCCACTCCCGATCATTCCAAGTTTTCTTCATTTCAGCAGCCTAATTTAGGTAGAAAAAGTCTTGTTGTTGTTGCTATTGTTAATTATTTGAGACTCATAAAGTCTTCCTGATCTTCTGGAGATTACCCAGAGATCTAGCAGTTACATCTTGCTCTTTCTTCTGCCCACCTCTACCTCTAGCAAATCTGAGAAAGAGGGTACAAGTGTAGTTATACATCCCGCAAATGGCTTCCCCCTACAAAACTGTTTTCCCTCTCTGTTTTTAACTGCTGCTGATCTTCCAAGGACAAGCAGCATCTCAAAAATCACTGGAGAGGCCTAATTTTAGTTCATTCGAAACTGAAGAGTTTGTGCAAGTGATTAGCAGGCACCTTGATATATTTTGAGGATACAATTGTCAAAGTAGACTCTGTCTGAAAGAGAAAGCTTGCCTTCCTGCAATGCCTTCTGTTGTTTTGAGGAGATAATGCAAATTTGGTATTGCTTTAGTAGAATAAAGGTGACAGCCAAAGAATTGTACACATTGTTTACTTCCGGAAGAGGCTTCTATTGCACTATCACCCTGCCTCGTTCAAGGAATTTTAGGGGAGGTGTGGGTGTGTGGGTGTGGGTGTATATACAGACATCACCATATTCCACTTGTAACCCTCCCACGTTTTCCCATTGTTTCTTCCATCTTTTTCCTTATCGCAGAAAATGTGGTAAACAAGAAAAGATGGAATACCATTCAATGCCTTCTGATATTTGGAGCCCTAGGAGCACTCTGTCTGGAACCACACATAATTCATATATGTTACACACAGTTAATGTTAGCCTGGCTCAGATCAAGGGTGCATGGGCAGTGGTGTGGTGTGGATGCTCCTCATGACAATCCCTATAGCTAGACCCCCAAGGAGAGTCCAAAAATGCAGGCAGCTGGGTTGATCAGGATAAGCTATCAATGGCTACTAGTCTTGATGGCTCTCTGCTACCTCCAGAATCAGAGGCAGTATGCCTCTGTACACCAGTTGCTGGGGATCAGTGTGCTGGTGCATTTTGCAAGGATTTAACCCTCTTGATTCTCCCTTTCAACTCTCTTTTCACCAGTACCCTCATTTTAGAGAAGTTTCCTCTTTTGAAGTCAGTTTTCCACTTAAATATTATATCTATCTATCATCTATCTATCTATCTATCTATCTATCTATCTATCTATCTATCTATCTATATCTATCTATCTATCGAATCTGATAATACTGTGGTCACTGTTACTGGTTGGTTCACAGCAATATATTGCTGCTGGGAAAATCAATCTTCCTGCCCCTGAGGGGGGTGGCAGATGATATCACTATCCCTGCTACTTAAACTGGTTCAACCCTGAAAGCCCCAGGTCCACTATCCCACTGCACTTGGGACTGATTCTCTGATGTGCAGCCTACAGAAGGCATGGGGTGCATAACCACTTTGCTCTTTACTCCTTGTGGAAAGAAATCCTTAGCCTTAGTGTTTTCTGTCAATTTTTGCCAGACAAGACAGTGCCAGATGGGAAAACCTGTAGGAATGCTGGAGCTTTCCTTGAATTCCAGTTACAGCTTCAGAATTCTTGAGATCCCCATAATAACTGAACTAGTCTCACTCTGTGTCAGGCAGTGTCCTAGGTTTCTAACCTACTAGTTCTATACACTGGGGAAACAGTGAAATAGACATATGTATTAGATAGGCATGTTGAGGGTACAACTTGCTTTACTTAATGAGAGAGAGAGACAGAGAGAGACAGAGAGAGACAGAGAGGATGGAATTCTTAGAAGTAGAAAAAAGTAATAATAAAATTCTCTTTTAATTTTTTTTTAAAAAAATAAATGCATTACATTTGAATAAATCCAAGAGTGGGCCTTCAAACCTTGCTGAGAATCGTCCCTCTTTCTAAAATGAGAAATAGCAGACCTCATATATGATGGCGAACACATATTTTATTCTTGGTAGTAGTACTTGCACTCCTGCTGTGCGCTCCTGCTCTAAATCAGCAGCTCCCATGTCAGCTATGCTCTAATTTATTGCTGAGGGTAGATTAGAGGTCATTGGAATTCACCCCCTCCCAACCCCAAGGCCCCAGTCCTGCAAGGTAGGCCAGTGCTGCCTGTCCTAACCAGACTGTAGCCATCTTGGCCCCTTTCTTCACAAGAACAATCTGACATTCTGTTTTATTGGCAGTACATGGAAGGCAAGCATTGGCAAA
The DNA here is from genome assembly GCA_029215795.1 of Anniella stebbinsi. Taxonomy (NCBI): domain Eukaryota; kingdom Metazoa; phylum Chordata; class Lepidosauria; order Squamata; family Anniellidae; genus Anniella; species Anniella stebbinsi. The sequence goes on along the minus strand of JARDYH010000002.1, from coordinate 31,385,373 downwards.
GGGTCTTCCTCTTCCCCTCCTCCCCCTTTCATCCTCCTGTTCCCCCTTATGTACCCCTTCTAGAGGGTCTGGGGGGAACCTACAGAACACTGAAATGTGCCTTATTTTGGTGGAAGAGGGGAGCCACCAAAATTGGGAGCCTTGTATGGGCTGTGCAAAACTCCTCCAACTGATTTGGGACAGTTCCTCATTCCTAGTGCAACCCATTTCACAAAGTTCTGCTGGGCTTCCCAACCCTCTGGAGAGAGTTTTTAATGTGTACAGGGGGCTACATGGGGAGGGAAAGATCAGTTGCACAAGCTGCCTTGCATTTGTGCAAGATTATATTCCACTGTGTGTATCTTGGTGCAAGTACAGCAATATTTCCTGTACTTTTCTATAATATTTTCCAGAATAAAACATAAAATATCTATGGAACAAAAATACAAATGTCATGATAAACAGCAAAACAGACTGGCAAATGTCTGCCTGTTTCCATCACACCTGTTTCTTTTTTAAATATGCTCCTCATGTATTCTCACATTTATTTATTTATTTATTTATTTATTTTCTGTACTGCCCAATAGCCAAAGCTCTCTGGGCAGATCGAAACAATTATCTGAAATGCAATGTACATGCTATAGTTTATTACAGTGCATCATAGGAATAGGTTTATTTGAAACCGATGTCTCCATCTTAATTATAGCTTCTTGGAATTCCCATTTATTTCACTGGGAAATAGTTCCAGGTAAGTGTTCTTTTGATTCTAGACCAAAGTTTAAATTTATTCCATAATCACCTTAATTTTTAATAGATGCCTTTCTTTGATCTCATTGAGACTGGTAGTGCTAATTGGTTTAAGTATAAGCTGGAGTAGAATGGGCAAACAGTTGACAGTGTATAAAAAATGAAAGGTTCAGATTGTTTAGAGAAGCTGGTGAGATTAATGTTGAAAACATATATTATAAATCAGTGTTCTAATTGAAATTGTAATTATATCGCTACTGACGTATAAATAGAAAATATTTATTTCAGATTTGGTAGCATAGGCTGACCAGATAAAATCCAGGTCAGGGCTCCTGTAACTTTAACAGTTGTAGAGAAAAGGGAATTTCAGCCAGTGTCATTTGTATGCAATTAGTTCCTGGTGAAATTCCCTCTTCATCACAACAGTTAAAGGTGCAGGGGCCCTGCCTTCTTCTGTATATGGTCACTCTAGTATAGTGCATGCACCTTTAACTGCCCAGAGAGCTTCTGCTGTTGGGTGATATAGAAATGTAATAAATAAATAAATAAAGATTTACTATGGTACAAAAGCCATATATATTATTATATCCCACCTTTTTTCCTCCAAGGAAACCAAGGTAGCATACATAAACCTGCTCCTCTCCATTTTATCCTCACAACAACAGCCTTGTGAGGTAAAATCACTTCATTGGCTGCCAATCAGTTTCCGGGCAAAGTATAAAGTGTTGGTTATTACCTTTAAAGCCCTACATGGTTTGGGTCCAGGTTACCTGCGGGATCACCTTCTCCCGTATAATCCGCCCCGCACACTCAGGTCCTCTGGGAATAATTTACTCCAATCAGCCAGAACCAGGCTGACGAGTGTTACCCAGAGGACCTTCTCTTCTGCCGCTCCCAGACTGTGGAATGGCCTGCCGGAGGAGATTCAACAAATTAGCAGTCTTCCTGAATTTAAGAGAGCCGTGAAGACTGATCTCTTCTGGCTGGCCTACCCAGTTGAATTTTAAGATGTTTTTAATGATGTATTAGGTTTTATTTGTTTTAATATTTTATCTATTTTGTAGTTCTTGTGTTTATATTTATTATTGTTCCCCGTCTCTATCCAGAGGGAGAGGCGGGTTATAAATAAATATATTATTATTGTTAGGCTGGGCTGAGAGTCTGTGACTGGCTCAAAGTCACCCAGTGAGCTTCCATGGCCGAGTGGGGACTAGAACCTGGGTCTCCCGACTCCCAGTCCCACACTCCAGCCACTACCCATGTTAAGAGACTGCAAATACCTTTAGTGCTTTCCATGTGCCGATGCATGTAGATTTGATTTGGCCGAAGTCAGAATTCAGTAATGTCACAGCATGGTGTACCATGTCTAGGAAAATCTCCACTTTATTTTGGACTGTTGTTTTGCCCTTGAGTGTTTCATATAATAATTGGAACTGTATTCACATGTAGAGATAGTTCACTTGTCTCTCTGCATGCCAGCTAGGGTTGAAGAAGGATGGCTGAGAAATTAGTTCCATCAAGATTTTTATCCGAATTTACCAAATTCCCCACCTCCTGAGCCAAGACAGAGCTGCCTACCAAAATCTGCACTTTCCCAAGCTTAGCAATGTAGTTAGTTGATAAAAATGCACATAAAAATGTGCAGATGAGTGGAAAGTGCACACAAAATGCACAAATCAGAGAACAATGAGCTCAAAGCTAAATTACATGAATAAAAAGTCCTTGAGGAAAGTGCATAGATTTGAATAATGCACACAGAAAGGCATCTGTTTGGGGAAATGCACACAAAAAAGTGTGACTATTTAAAAACCCTCAGAAACCTATGTGGAAATGGGGTGGAATGAGCTTCCATTTTATAAATCCGACAATCTGAGGCCCCCTCCACAAGGATGCGCTTTTGCGCCCGGTTCGGGGATTATGCGCATTTTCGCGGAGGCGCATTTACGCCTAATCCCTCTGCACGGGAGGCGGCGAGAGGCGGCGAAGCGCATTAATTGATGTCCAAAAAGCGCTTTAGAAGACGTTAATGCGCATAATCGCTTGTTCACACGGCGAAAATGCGCTTTAACGGCCGGAGAAAAATAAAAGTCGCTATTTAACGCGCATTCGAAAATGCGCATTATCGGGGAGATAACGCGCCTGTACGCCCGTTTTGCGCTCCGCTGGTGTGGAGGTAAAATTTATAATGAGCCTTCAAGGCTCATTAAACGTCTCGTGTGGAGGAGGCCTCAGTGAGAAAATGATTGACAGATCCGCCCTTAGGGCTGAACAAGTGAAGATGATTTAAACTGAGTCACATCATTGATCCATCTAGTCCAGCATTGCCTACTCCAGCCTTCCCCAACCTGCTGCCCTCCCTATGTGTTGGACTGCAACTCCCATGACCCGGCATAACCATTGGCTGGGAATTATGGGATTTGCAGTCCAACACATCAGTAGGGCACCAGGCTGGGGCAGGCTGAGCTATCCTGACTAGCAGTGGCTTTCCTGCTTCTCTGGCAAGAGTCTTTCCCATCATTATCACCTGCCATCTGATCCTTTTATCTAGACATGGCAGATAGTGAGTAGCTAGGAATTGAGCCTGGGACCTTTTGCATGAAAAACAAAGGCTCTGCCACCCAACTATGGGCCTTCCTCTGCCAAAATCGGATTACTAATTTGGACACGGCCCAATCTGCTTTTTGTTGTTTTATAAACCCTCAGGTTGTCATTATTTTTAATGGCCTATTCCTTAAGAACTGTTTAAAAAAATGAACCAGGTGATAACCATCATCTCCGTTCCTTATTTGGCTCTGTGCTCAGCTAGTCCCCAATTCATTGTTTTGCCATGGCTTGAACAAATGTATTTTTATATATGGCAGCGCATCCACTTACAGCTGATTCCAACCTTTCAGGACTCACTTCTGCAAATTGTACCCTGGGCCTTTAAAAATAGCGCTAGACTGTTCACCTCCAAACGAAGAGTGTTTCTTGTGTCTAGCTTTGCAGTAAGCTGTGTTGAGTTTTCAAAGTCATTCACTGTAATAAGAGAAAGGCACAAAGCCCGCCGGATGGAAAAGCTGCCCAAAAGTTTGAAAATAATCTACCTGTCTGAGACATCCTCTCTTCCTGGAGTGGCTGATACCTCACAAATGATTATGCCCCATTGGAACAAAAGACTGCTTAGTTACGTAAATGGATGCTTCTCTGAAAATGGAGGAGAGAAGCAAAATTAGGTGGATAGAGAAATGAGTTCTAATGGGCAGTTCTTACAGCCACCGGCTGGAAATCTTTCACAATAGGTGAGGACTAGGTCAGATCTATACCAAGCAGGATATGACACTTTGAAAACAGTTTGAAAACCGTATATGGAGCGTGTCCTGGGCCCCAACAGTTGTCACTACTGTTATAAACCGTTTTAAAGCTGTAGTGTAGATCCTGCCTAGGTGTGAAGCTACTCTACCACACATACAATATAATGCATGAGGTGAGAGGATCCTTCTTTAAGGAGAAGAATCATGAACATCAGATACATGGATGGGCATAGACCCTGCAATCAAATGTTACCTCATAGATGCAGGAAGAGAATGAGAGCCTATCTACACGACTGCTTTAAAACTGTTTATAACAGTAGTGACAACTGTTGGGGCCCAGGACACACTCCATATACAGTTTTCAAAACATTTTCAAAGTGTTGTATCCTGCTTGGTGTAGATAGACTCTGAGTCTATAGTCCCCCTTCCCCACCCATATATACAAGATTTCTGGCTGGTGACTCTTAATGTGAACAAGCCCTGAATGAAATCTTCTCAGAGTCAGCATGTGCAGTGGTTAGAACACATCTGGGCATTGTACAGATTGCATGCTGGCCTCGAGGCTCTGCTCTATGGCCTGTTGGTGCCCCAGCTAGCCCCTCCAAAATTTCCCTGCTGCTGCCAAACTTCTCTGGACTCTATGCCCGGCACCTAAATAGGGTGACCATATGAAAAGGTGGACAGGGCTAGGTGGACTGTATCTTTAACAGTTGTACAGAAAAGGGAATTTGAGCAGGTGTCATTTATATGCATGCAGCACCTGGTGAAATTCCCTCTTCATCACAACAGATAAAGCTACAGAAGCCCTGTCCTCCTTTTCATATGGTTACCCTAGAAATAGAGACCTCTCTCTCTCTCTCTCCTCACTGAAGAGAGGGGGTCTCTGTAACTCCATCACATGCTGTGGTTTCTCTGTCAAGAACCTTGACAGAGAAACCACAGAGTAGGGAGGGCAAGAGTGGTGAAAGATGTTCTAGTCCTCTGTAGTCTGGTTTTTCTCTCAAGAATCCAAAGAAATGGGCTAGAGCAGCCACCTCTCCTCTTCTAAGCAGGGATGGGAAACTCTTCTATGTCCAAAGACAGGAAGTTATGGGGGGAGGCAAAACAGTGAGAATGAAGTGTGTGGGGGGGGGGAGAGAGAGAGAGAGAGAATGTGGAAGGCTGTGTGTGTTTTTGTGTGTGGCTGTGGCTGAGTTTGGATGATACTTTAGGCAATGGAGGGGGGAAGAGGCAACGGACGGTACATCATTTTTGCAGAGCCTGACACACGACATGTTGTCCCTCCCCCTGTCGTGAGGCTGAAACTCTGGGCCTCATAATAAGCAACTGTAGGGTGACCCAACTGTCAGGATTTCCCCGGATTTGTCCTGGTTTTGTTCTATCCTGGGTGTCAGGGGGGATTTTCGGTAATTTTCTACAATGTCCTGGAAAGACACGCTTTCCCCTTTAAGGCTGCCATTAGCATGGTGGGAGGGAATGATGTGCTTTCTGGAGGCGGGTCATTTCCCTCCCATTGCTCCAATCACAGCCTTAAAGGGGAAAGTGTATCATTCCCAGACATTATAGAAAAGGCCCCGATTGGAGCAGTGGAGGCAGGATTGCCACACTTTCCCATCCTCTGCTCCAATTGGGGCCTTTAAGGAGGCAGGGGGAATGACGCACTTTCCAGAGGCCCTAGAAAGCTGCTTTCCCGCCCACCCTCCCAGCTTGTCCTCTTTTTTGGTCTCCCAAATATGGTCACCCTAAGCAACTGGGCTCCGATGAACAACAGATCAGCCCGTTGTTTTTCCCTCTTGCTTAATAACGTACCGTCAGTTGTGTGTGCGTTGTGTGTGGCCTGACACATGACACAATAAGCAACACAACTGACGGTTGCCTCTTCCCCCCTCCATTGTCTAAAGTGTTGTCCGAACTCAGCCATCCTGTGTGTCAGAGAGAGGGTGGAGGAGCCAAGGCTCCACCCACCACCAGCTCTGGCCACGCCTACTCCCTGCACATGGCGGAGGTGTCCTCAGTGGGTCCACACCTGGATTAGAGTGTTGGACATGGACCAGGGAAAGCATGTTCAAATCTCAACCCAGGCATGGAGCTCACTGGGTGAGCCAGACACCATCTCTCAATCCTGCCCCCCTCACAGAGTTGATGCAAAGATGGCTAAAGCAATATAATGAATAAACAAATTATTAATAATTTTCCTGTTACAACCAGACCAATTGTATAATTTGGCATGTTCTCCCCCCGCCTTCTTTGATTATAATTGTGTGTGGTTTTCCCCCTTGTTTGATCTCAGGCAAAATCTATCAATGTGTTGTCTAAAGAAATTCCAGGCTGCAAGTTAGTTTGTGGCAAAGAACCAGCAGGTTGTTAACTGTTTCAGCACTCTGCTTCTGTGCTCTATGTACTTCTTAGCAACCCATGTCATTGCTCTCTCTTAATTGGGGCTATATTTATAAATGGCTTTGCCACGAGAGTTTTCTCACTTTAATAATGAGATAAGGCCCCTGAAGGCAGTCAGTGTTCTTGTACAGGGCAAGCGTCACACTGCAGGAAATCCTGGTTATCCTTCCTACCTTGTGCTCTTGGCCAGCCTTAGCGCTGGCAGAGCACAGCCGGAGGGAAGGACATTCCCTTAGACAGCTACAAGTGCTTTTAGGATTAGGGTAAGGCACCTCCAGTCTGTCGCAGTACCTCGTCTCCACACAATTCAGGATTGCTTCCAGTCTGTAAATGGCCTTTGTTTGGGACCCACTGGGAACATCTGCCCCTCCTCGTCCGACTCCAAGGAACAAGAAGGGATTTCTATTTTTGAAGTCATACAGGTATCTGAACCCTGCTGGCTTAGTGTGGGTGGATGGTGTTGACAGTCCAGTCTATCTATAGTTTTGTCTGTAAGCCCTGTGGTGTGGAGAAAAATTAGGGGGGGGGGGTATCAATTCTTATTGAATTTCAGTTGCTTGCTCTCCGAAGTATTTTTACACAATGCATTTCTGCATCTTACCTTCTAATGCTGGTCTTCTAAATAAGCAGCTTAACATGAAGTTTAGAAGATTAGTTTGACATAAGTGTATCACGCTTGAATTAACATTTTAAAATAGAAGACAGAATGGGCATGGCAAAATAGAAATAAACACTCTGAAAAGGGGCTTGGGCAAATAGCTGAATTCGGACTATTGGTGATCTGTGTTTATTATTATATAGCAGTAGCTGAATGTTATGCTTCTGAGAGAACATAGGAGAGGTTTTGAAATTTTCTTAGATTACAGTCATAAGCACAGTAACTTCTAAGTGTCCTAGCGTTAGGCAGTGATATTCCTTTCCTCATCTGTGTTTTACATGTGAAATAAAACAAAACAAAATGCATTATAGACATTTCTCCATTGGGGACAAGTGAAGAGAACATTAAATTAATGGACAGTTATGGAGAAACATGCTGACAATATTCTGCTAATCTGCATTGTTGGCTAGATTTTAATCTTTAACTGCGACAGTTAGTTATGAGTGCAATCCTGTATTTGTATACTTGGGAGTGAGTTCCATTGAACTCAGTGAGGATTACTTTTGAGTAGACTCATATAGAGTACATTGTTAATTAGCCATAAATCCCATTCACATAATAAAGTTTGATCTAATCCCTCCCTGTTTGACTGAATGTGTGTGTGTGTGTTTCCTTCCTACTATTGATATACATAACAGGCTACTAAGAAATACAAAATTATACCATATATTTAGGCTGCTATCCTACGCTATCCCTTACCCAGAAGTAAGTCTCATTGAATTCAGGAGGACACATGCACAGCATTGCACTAGGGTACTATTTTTTTCTTCTCTGGTGCCAGATAATTTTTTAATCATCATCATCATCATCATCATCATCATCATCATCATCATCTTCTCTTAACTTTCATTCAAATGACTCCCCCCCCCCACAAGCATTATAATACTATTACACAGACAAAATGCACACACAATTAAACTCAGAACACCATTTTATAGATGTCTATTCCAAAGTAATTCCCATTGTGTTCAGTGTGGTCTACTCTCAGGAAGGTATAGGATCCCAGATCTTAAGAATTCCATTTTCTTTAGACCCCTCCCCCTTATCATTCTTTCATAATTTTAGCAAAACAAAGTTTTGCCAGTGTTAAATGTGTAATACTGGCGCTTCTTTACCATAGGTATGCATTTTTAGGATACTATTTATGGTACCATGCAGGCTTTTCACTTTCATGCAGATGATTTGTGCTCATAAAATATATGTCAGCAGAGATGCATTCTGATGCAGAAAAAAATCGTATGTATTCATCCCAATCCAGCAGGGACAATCTGCACTAGGAAATGGGCTCATGCACATGGCTAGCTTTCCGGAGGGGATCTATACATGCAAACGTGTGCTGTGTGGATTTTAAAAAATCAAGCAAACAAACACCACGTACATAAATGATCGAGGGTTTCAGCTGTGACTGCATCAATCATCCATTTGAACAGTGGGGGTGAGAGATGTAAAGTGATCCTGCTTCACTGTCTTTCCCTCTCCCCACAAAACAGGGCTTCCTATCTGGCTACCAGATTCTAGTATGCAGCAGCATGCATGGCACCTATAGTAGGATCTCTGGATTTGAGGCCAGTGTGTGTGACATTTAATCAATGCAAGCTGTAACCATTTTTCGACGAAAAAATTGTAAACGAGAGGTGCCTTATCTGATTCCTTCTAATCTCCAGACATTAAAGTGTTAAATCTCCATTCACATTAAAATGGAGATTTTATCCTTGAATGTAACATATTCTATCAAGTTTATTAGGGTTGTGGGTTTGGTTTTTTGGGGGGTGAAAAATATTTTCAAGGTTTTTAGAGTTTGCCAGAGCTATCATTACTTGGGGACGGGGGAAAGAACCAAAGATAACTTTTGTTTATTAGCTGCAAACAGCCTCACTCTTATCCTTTAATCATACGTTGTGGTTGAAAATGAGATGCAGCAATTGAATTGTTCATATAGTTTTGCATCCTGCAATTTCAGCCCTTTTGTTCCATTCTCCCGTTTGGTTATGTTTAGAAAACTATGATAGAAATTTGCAGTACTTTGCTTTGCTGTAACTCAAGATTATTGCCTTCATCAACTGACAGTTCTCTCCACGTCACTGAAATATCTGATGACAGTGTCAGTGTCCATAATCTTCTAAAAATTAATGTACCACAATAGTCGCTTCCACGTTCTCAGAACTGTTCTGCTTTCTGGATTGTGCTCCGGGATATTCTGTTACTTGGACGTACAATAGATGTGAGAGTATGAGAACAGCAGTAAACGTTGATGCCTTACATGGAGGTGGTGACCTAAGGGAGTGGTGACTTCAGGAGGATTCAGGCATATCTACTCTGGAATATTTTTAGACAATGTTGATCATTCCTTGTGACTTTACAGAAGTAGAGGACAGAAGCCCCATCTCGGCAATTCGTTGTGAGATAAAAACAAAAGCTGTGGTTCGGCTGATTTGAACTTTCTGACTAGCAAATTGGGAAAGAGGTGATGTTTTCTGCCTCATTCTCAATGGAAGATAAAGCTTCCGTTCCTTTTGGCACCAAACGGTTGAGAATTACTGCCTTAGAAGCCAAGGCTCAACACATGTTGTTTCATTTTTAATATACTATATAAGGTCTGTTAAAAAAATTAACCTGACTTGGATGAAAAAATGTTAAAATCTAACACTTAAGCCAATTGAAATGTTCTATGAAGTCTATTGGCCAAATTTACTATTTAGCTTTTTAAAAAATATATGCCTCCCTGTGTCATAGGATCTTTGGGAGATGCTCTGCTGGATGTCTCAGTCTTTACTCAGGTGAGATCACAAATGGCACACAGCGAGGCCTCCCTGGTTGTGGCACGGAATTCCCTACCAAGGGAGCTTAAGTTGCTGCCCCTCCCTATATAATTTCCATTGTCAGCTAATTACCAATGCAAACTGCAACTGTGCGAGAAAATGCACATCAGCCAAGGCATTGGGAGGACTCGCTCATGTAATTTCCCACCTCTTTGAAGAAGGGAACTCATGGGAATGGAATCTTTGGATGAATGGGCATCAGTAGAGATCAGGGGTGGACAACACACTCCAGATGCTCTTGAAGAACTGCAACTCCCATCTTCCCTTACCATTGGCTAAGCTGGGGAGGGCTGATGGGAATCGCCATCTAACAACATTTGGAGGTCTACAAGTTGCCCACCTCTGGTGTAGATAGCCTGACTCATACGCACTACGCAGTATTCCCTACATGGTTGCTGCTATGATGAAAGTCCTATGGATAACTTTGGTCTTCCAAGCATTTACCTGCCCAGGTGAGGCCCTGACACTGAGTGCTGTTTCCTTATTTTTGGTTGGTTACTTTTTCATATCAGATTTTATGTTTAGCTTTTTATCTTTGTATATTTCTTAGAGGCTGGAATGGTAGTGCAATAAATAATTACTTTTGGAGGAGGGGATTTTATTGCTGAATCAAATTCCATTATTTCTTTTCCTTATTGCACGTAGCCGCTTAGAAAGAGTTTACGTGATACATTCTCAGACAGCCTGATTCGGAAAGGAAACACTGCAATGTAACTTTTATAGAATAGCTCTAATTCCAATACAAATCCTTGAGGGACCCCAGTGTTTATTTCCTTCCATTGTGTGAACACAACATGGCAGGTTAGGATGACCGGCCTTAGCTTCAGTGACTGTAAAAAATGGATTAGCTTAATTCATGCTGTGATTCAGAAGATTGGACAGATTGTGAGCCTAGCAGAGCTGGTAAATCCATTAGTTGTTTTATCAGGTCATCTTAAAGGTTGTATTTTTCTGAAATGTATGGAAATGATTGCGAATTTACTGAGAAAGTAGTGAAAGTACTGGCAGCTAAACATTAGAACAGCTCATCTTCCCGCCCACTATACACAAGTGACTAAATAAATGTGGGACACTGTAAGTTAAGTAACTTTGTTAGGATGCGACAATGCTGACAAAACTAAAATTGTTTTAAATGCAATCAAAGCCCATTTATAGGATTTTTTAAAATGAATACAGCAGATCTGTGATTTCTCACCTTCCTTCACTCCCCATGTTAATAATAATAATAATAATAATAATGTATTTATTTCTTACCCGCCTCTTCCTCTGGATAGAGGCAGGGAACAACATTAAATACAAAACAGCATAAAATACATAAAACTGATTAAAAACTTATAAAACTAATGAATTATTAAAAACATATAAAACTAATACATTATTAAAATAACGATGAAACATCTTAAAATTCAACTAGGTAGGCCTGCCGGAGGAAATCAGTCTTTATGGCTTACAGTAGCCTATTTTTATTCTTTTTCTTTCTCTACAAGATGTTGTTTCATCTTCCTTTTTTTTAAAAAAAGAGTTCGGGATTTGTGCCAATTAACGGGGCTATCTTTGGAATTTCTCTCAATTCATGTGAAGTGATCATGTCAATGGGCCACGGTGAACACAATTAAAAAGCTAGCTGGTTGAGAAAATTCACATAACTTGTTGTGGGAATGCTACCAATTTGTGTTAGTTGTTTGCCAAGTGTCCACATGCATGCAGACGCACACACTGAGGATGGGGATTCTCTCTTAACGCTGCAGATCTGCAGCTTGGGGCTACTCCTGGATCCAGCCCTTCTTCTAGAAGTTCAGGAAGGTATGGTGGGCAGAGTGCCTTTTACCAACTTCATCTGAAGCCAGCCCTTAGCTGGGTTAATAAAACCTGGTCCCAAGTCATTCATGCCCTATTCGCCTCCTGCTTGAATTACTGCATTGCCCCCAAAGACAGTTTGGGAACTTCGGTCAGTCCTGAATGTGGCTGCTTAGGTTTTGGCTTGGTCCAGGAGACCAGAATCCTTATTCTGATCATTTGCCAGTTTCCCTGGTCACTAATTCAATTCAATTCAATTCAAGGAGCTGGCTGGGATCAGCATCTCTCTGCCTATACCTCCTGCCTTATAAATCTGCTCAAGAATTCTGCTCTACACTAGGGTGGCCACCAATGAATCACCCAAAAAATGAGGAAATGTGTCACCAAAAAAGAGGTGACACATTTGTTTTTTCCAACAAGGGCCTCACCACAGCTTTTTTCAAAGCTGTGGGGACCTCACAGGATCTCAAGGAGGTATTTACTATCTCAGAGGTCCAGATATCCAGCCCAGCTCTGGCAGATTTCAAAAGCTAGTATGGACAAAGATCTAAAGGGCAAGTAGTAGGCTTCAGTCCTCCAAGCAGTTTATCCACATCCTCAGATTGCACAAGCTGAAAGATATCCATAACATGACTAGATGGTGCATCAGCCGCATCCATATCAGACTCTGGCAAAACAATGGCATCCAAGTCAGCATGAATACAAGTGATTTTATCTGAAAAGTGTTCTGTAAATTGTTCATAGCAGGCCTTTGAGGATTCAGGTTGTTGTGCTTCAAGGCCTACACCTAAAAAACATATGAAAGAGCTCCACTGGATAACACTGAGCAGATGCAATGCTGCCAGAGAAGTAGGATTTCTTTGCTGCAATCACCACCTCAGAGTAAGATCGCAAATGGATTCTTACCTGTGTTTGGTCATATTCGTTCCGAGTCTTCCGCCATTTGCATTCTAATTGTTGAAACAGTCATTTCATCACCCTCAGCTCCTCAGAATACCAAGGAGCTGACACAGTTCAATGACTAGGCCAAGGACGTTTGGGAGCAACTGGTAAGGTGATGCACATTGTAAGTGTAAGTGTAAGCAGATTGGGGCAAAAAAACCCCCAGTTTCAAGTATAACCTGATGGGATCTGAGCTGGAGGTGACCAAACAATAAAGAGATTTTGGGGTTGTGGTGGACAGATTGATGAAAATGTCAACCCAGTGTGCAGCTGCTGTAAAGAAAGCAAACTCCATGTTAGGCATTATTAGAAAAGGAACTGAGAATAAAACTGCCAGTATCATATTGCCTTTATACAAATAACACTTAGACTATTGTGTACAGTTCTGGTCACCTCACCTAAATATATATATATATATATATATATATATATATTATAGAGCTGGAAAAAGTGCAGAGAAGGGCAACTAAAATGATCACGGGTCTGGAGCAGCTTCCCTATGAGGGAAGCTTACAACAGTTGGGATTGTTTAGCTTGAAAAAAGGAGGCTAAGGGGAGACCTGATTATTATTATTATTATTATTATTATTATTATTATTATTATTTATAACCCACCTCTCCCTTCGGATCGAGGCGGGGAACACAATGTAAAGTACAAGAATCACAAACAGTTAAAAAAAATTAAAAGAAGAGAAAATACATCATTAAAACATCTTAAAATTCATCCGGATAGGTGTACAAATTATGCATGGTGTGGAAAATGTGGATAAGGAGACATTTTCCTCCTTCTCCCATAATACTAGAACCCGGAGTCATCCCATGAAGCTGATTGGTGGGAGATTCAGGACAAATAAAGGGAAGTACTTCTTCACACAGTGCATAGTTAAACTATGGAATTCACTACCACAAGATGTAGTGATCGGCACCAATTTGGATGGCTTTAAAAGAGAGCTTCAGCTATTTGGTGATATAAAAATCTAATACATAAAGTAAATGGAATAAAATAACCAAATAGAAGGTAGTACCTGTGCAAAAATTTAAAATATAATACCAGATAAAAACAACCTTAAAAACTAAAATGCCTGGGAGAAAAAAAAGGTCTTCACTTGGGGCTGAAACGAGCACTTATATGCTCCAGGTGAACCTCTCTGAGAAGCTCCTTCTACAACCGGGGTGCCACAGCAGAAAAGGTCCTCTTCTTGTAGCCAACCATCTCCCTTCTGTTGGCAGGGGCTCCCGGATAAGCGGAGGGCTCATCTGCAGGACTGTGAATTTCAGTCCTAAGGTCCAGCCCTAGTTGCTTGATAGTTGCCTGTAATGCTTGATAAACGTCGATGGCTGGGACCACGTTGCTGCCTTGCATAAGTCCTCCAGCAGGACACCCCTGTCAAATGCCACTGATGCTGCCGTGCCTCTGACAGAATGCGCATGTATTGGCCCTGAGGGTTGTAAACCTGCTAGTTCATATGCCAGGAGTATTGTTTGGACAACCCACTTTGCCAAACGTTGTGGAGAAATTGGGTGCCCTTTTTTCTGGCCATCATAACAAATGAACAGCTTCTGTGACTGTCTGAATGAAGCCGTTCTCGAATGGTAAAATGCCAAAGCTCTTCGCACATCTAGTGAGTGTAATGTTCTTTCTAGATGTGAAGTAGGAGATGGGAAGAAGGTTGGTAGTACTATTTCTTGGTTTATGTGAAATGGAGAGACTACTTTCGGAAGGAAAGTGATGTCTGGTCTTAATACTACCTTATCCTTGTGAAAAACAGTATAAGGCGCATCTGACCTTAGGGCACAAAGTTCACTGGATCTTCTAGCAGAAGTCACAGCTAGCAAGAAAGCTACTTTCCAGGAGAGAAGATGTAGATCAATAGATGCCAGTGGTTCAAATGGCTTTGATGTGAGTGCATTAAGGACCACAGAAAGACTCCAACTTGGTATTGGGGACCTTATCGGGGGAGCTAAATTTTTGATTCCTTTAAGAAATTGGCGAAGAACTGGGTGTGAAAAAACTGTAAACCCCTCAAACTTAGAATGCTTGTCAGAAATTGCCGACAGGTAGACCTTTAATGATGAGTGTTTCAAACCTTTATCAAACAAATAACGTAAAAACTTCAGAACTAACACTATTGAGCAAGTAGATGGGTTTTCCCCTTCTAACATGGCAAAATCAGAGAATCTTGACCATTTGTATTTGTACGACTTCTGAGTTGCTGGTTTCTTTGCTGCCTGCAAAACAGACAATATATTGGGAGAGAGATTTTCCATTATACGTTCGGATGTATTCTCCAAGCTGTGAGGTGTAAAGTGAGCAGGTCTGGGTGCCGAATTCGACCGTGGTTCTGCGTTAGAAGATCTGGCTGACTGTTGAGTTTGATATATTTCCCCTGTGCCGAATGAAGTAGTGGGGCAAACCATGGCTGTCTCGGCCACCACGGCGTGACTATTATGCAGTTGGTATGGTCTGACATTATCTTTGCTATGACTTTGTTGAGTAGAGGGAATGGTGGAAAAAGGTAATAGAAGCCTCTTATCCAGCGTCTGGCAAACGCGTCTCCCAGTGACCTCCGACCTAGTCCGTTTCGGCTGCAGAAATGGAAACACATGGTGTTTTCCTACGTAGCAAAGAGGTCTATTTGTGGAGTCCCCCACAGAACGAAAAGATGATTCAGAACATCTGGATGGAGTTGCCACTCGTGGCTGTTCGATCCAGCACGACTTAGTTTGTCCGCTAACACATTCTCTGTGCCAGCGATGTGAGTGGCAATAAGCCTGATGTTTCGTGGGATACACCAATCGTAAATCTCTACTGTCAAGCGATTCAAGGAACGGGATCGTGTCCCTCCTTGCTTGTTCAGGTAAGCCGTGACTGTGGTGTTGTCTGTGAGGACATGCACTGTCTGATGATGTAGCATGTTCTCGAATGCCCTTAGGGCTTTTTGAACTGCGAGCATCTCTAACATGTTGATATGATGTGCTTTTTCCTCCAGCGACCAAGTTCCTTGGATTTGAAGGGTGTGCAGGTGGGCTCCCCAGCCCTGTAAAGAAGCATCCATTGTTAATGTCATGGATGGATCTGTGGGGCAAAATGGTTTGCCTTTTGAGAGGTTTGCTGGCACTGTCCACCAACGTAGCGATTGTAGAACATTCTGTGGAATGTCGAGGCGGACCCGATGAGCGTTGCTCATGGGGTTGAAATTGGCAAGGAACCACAACTGTAGTGTCCGCATTCGAAGTCGAGCCCATTCTACAACCGCAATTGAAGCTGTCATTAGACCTAATAGCCGCTGAATGCAGAAGGCAGTCACCTGAGATTTTTGACGAACCTGAGGTGATCACAACACCAGAGAAATAAAGAAAATATAAAAGAAAAGGTAGAATTTAAACACATTTGAATAATGTCTTAGTAAGCTAGTTAGTAATAGCGAGACTCGCACCATGGCGGTCGAAGACGAACTGAGGGAAATAGGCGGGAACGTCATGTAGATATGCTAATCGGACGGTGGGGGAGGGGTTCCCGCCTATTTCAGTTTACTTTAGCTATAGAAGTTCCGAGCGAGGCTCCACGCAGGCGCAGAGCCCATATGTGTGAATGCACAGATGACCACTCGAAGAACCACAGTTACAGGTAAGCAACCTGTCCATCTCCCTTCTGTTGGCAGGGGCTCCCGGATAAGCGGAGGGCTCATCTGCAGGACTGTGAATTTCAGTCCTAAGGTCCAGCCCTAGTTGCTCCGCCAAATGCTTACGGAAATCAGGACAGAGGGAGAGCCGAGAATCCACATGCAATGGGGAAGTGCACAAGCCCATGGCCATCCAAGTTAGGATCAGGAATGTGGCATATGAAGTGAGCTGGACTCTGTGTCCTTTTCTTTGGATTGCAAAGAAAAGAAGATCAAGCAGAGACTCTGAGCTCCATCAGACGACCATTTTATTGCACGCTCGTTACTGGGCACTCACGGATTTTCATGGGTTTCTCTCACGATGACATCTGCCTCCTGCCTGCCTCCCGCTCCTTCTAACCTTCTTCACGCCACAACCCACCCACCCCCAGTAAGTCTGACTTAAAATAAAGATGAAAGTTGCCACTATCTCCTGCTGTGTGCAGGAGAAGCAGCACGATCAAAACAGCCCACTGAATGAGCCACGTGCACATTGTTTGCTTCCTCTTTCGAAAGAAGAAGTAATGAGGAACAAATGCAAGAGCAGAGAAGTGATGGTTAGCAAACACAAATTTCCCCTGTGTGATGATGTTTTCTGATAATAAGGCAGGGAGCAAGGTATATATAACTTTGTCTGTTTTGTAGAAACAGTCTTCATGTTTTATCTCGCAAACTAAAATTTCAATTATTTTTAACAGTGAAAGTTAATTTGTTCTAACTCAATTCCTGGACTTGAAAAAGCACTTCATTAAAAAATAAAATCCAAATAAGTTCAAGTAAGCACACATAGGGTTGAGGTGTAAGATTGCAGCCCTATGCATGCTTACATGAGTGTAAGTCCTATTGAACTGAATAGAATTTGCATCTCAGTAAATAAAGATTGGATTAAGGTATGAGCAAGCAAACGTCCCCGGTTTGTTTTTAAGATCTTGTTCTTTACATAGTTTTCCCACTTCTCCAAGTACTGGAAAATCATAATAAAGGCTATATAAATAATGGAAGATTCAGTATTGTTTTGGGTGTTCCTTTGTTTTACTTCCCACTCTGTTTTTCTTCTTTGGTTTCCATCTAGAATGTTTCTTCTGGCTGAGAGGCCTCATCATGTGGTCATGAACAGCTGCCAACCATTGACTTCTGTAGGCAGATATTCGGGAGGTTGATACAAAAGGAGATCAACTCATTTAATTATTCCACGTGTCGTTACATTTTACCCCCTCCCCCAAATCTTGACTTGTCTAACATAAGTTATTTCAGTATTTCTGTGGTTGATGAATCCAGGGACAAGTTAACCACATGTAAATATTTAGACCAGAGCTGTCAAAGATAAGGACTGCAAAGTCATCAGGCCTCTTTGGGGGCGGGGGGTGTCCCTAGTCTAGTCTGCGCAAATGATCCAGCCATCTCCAGGACTAGAAAAGGAAGGGAAAGAAGCAGGAGCAGTTTGTATCATTTTCTAAAAACCCACTGTAAGTATACATTTCACTGTATTTCCCCAGAATGCTAGGTGTAATCTGAAATCCCAGCTCCTACCAGTGACTAAGGGGCAAAGCACATGTTACATTTATTTCCCTAAGCGTTCAAACCCATGCAAGTCTAGACAGAAAACATCCCACAACTCCCAGCATTCCCCAGCCAGCGTAGACCTTAGTTTGGGAGATAGGGGAGTTTTATCCTGGTCTCCATCCTACTATGGTCCCAATCCAGTTTTGTGCCCCTGTGTCTGCAATTTTTATTGCCAAATTGTGATGCAATCAAGCAAATAGATCACTATATGGTAATATAGATTGTGGTCCCTATGCTTACTCTAGATTTTTAATTTAAGAAGTCATAGCTATATCTTTAAAGGAATGCATGTTTTGAGCATCATTCAATCTGCAATGTGCATCTTGAGAGCCATTCTAAACTACAGGCTTTATGACCATAACATCTAGCCTAACTTTTGGGACTTTTTGGCAGCCCTGCTTTTTGTATCAGATAGCCCGATGAAGAGTTCTGGAGAGTAGATTGTAACATTTTGATTGGTCCTAATAGAGGTATTAGCCAACTGTAGATTTTGGATTCCCCCCCTCCATCGACCAATTCAGCTATCATGTTTTTTTCTAAAGAATTAGGTTGATGTAGCACATCCTTCCCTAACCTGGTGTCCCTCCCAGATGTGTTGGGTTACACGACCCCCAGCCAGCATGTCCATTGGCCACATTGGCTGGGTATGATGGTAGTTGTAGTCCAACACAGTGGACATCAAGTTGGGGTAGACTGGTGTAGCATTTTGAAATGTGCAGGGCTTTTAAGTATGTTTCAGTATGGATAGGAACTATGCAAATTTGCTTTAGGTACATGCTTCATGTGATTTTACTTTTTTCCTCTTCTTCCTGGAAGGGTTTGCCTTTACATTTAAAGGCTCTTTTTCTGACTTTCACATCAGTAATGTATAAGCAATCCTAAGAGTGCTAAAAATAGAGCAAACATCAGATCTGATACCCAATACATCAGGCAAACATGTTGACACAGGTTCAGCATGTACTGTGCTAGAATAAAGCGACTTGATTTCTAGGAACTGCATGGATAAACCTGGTAAATGGGAGGTGTTCAGGTAGACGTAGTCAGTTGTGGGAGTGATAAAACAAACCATAAAGGCTTCACGGTATCTTGAGAGAGAGTCCCGTTTTGACCAGAAATTTACCGAGTTTGAACTTCCCAGAACTGAACAAAGTCTGAGGTTGATTTGCAGAACAAAAAGGAAAAACAAAAGAAAAATGATCACAAAAATATGCACAATTTTTGTACAAACAAGGGGAAAGACCCAGAGCTTGTTATTTGATACAGACATGAGTTGGAACGAGATGTGAGATGGAATTTAAAGGACCCCAACAAACTACAGGTTTGCTGATCTGCACATCCCTACTTCTGAGTAGACTTCCATATTTTGTATATTCTATGCTTGGTGTTAATCTGTATTACATTTACTGTTTCCTGCATGATAACAAAATATGCTTTGTGCTTTACTTCAGACAGTAATACCTAAGTATAGTAAAAACAAAATACTAAAGCAAACCTGGTTATGCATCTCAGGGACAATTCTACCTAGGGTACAATATATACGCTTCAGAACATAGCCTGTCCATATACTACGCTCAGCATCTAAGGTCCTCCAAGGGAGAGGGCCTTCTCAATGGTGCCCCCCCCCCCATTATGCTGCCAACATTTTTATCTTTTCAGCCCCAGGTTAAGACCTTTCCCTTTTCTCAGGAATTTGGTGGCATATGATGAGTTTTAGTCAGGCCCTGGATTTGTTTTTTTGTTATGGCTGATTGCTCAGAGTTGTTTTTAGATCTATGTTATCTCTGTATGTACTATCTGTGTGTCTTTATGTAAATGGTTTTTAAACTTTGTATACTGTACTTTGAATGGTTATTAAACTTTCTAAACTTTGGCTATGGGGCAGTATAGAAATGTAAATAATAATAATAATAATAGCACTGTGACATTAGGCCAGTGGGCCATCTTGTCCAGAATTCAACAGAACTCAGTGGGACTTACTTTGGACTAGTTGTGAATAGGATGGAATAGGATGCCCTACTATACGTTGCATAGGATGTATAGGATCCTCTCTTGTGGGATGCATAGGATGCTCTCCTATACTGTGGACTAGATGTGCATAGGATGCTAGATGCTGTCTTAGTTCATTAAAGAGCACATATATTCAGCTTGGGTATGGATGCCCAAGTTCAAAATGTACAGCACAGTTTGGCCACTTAGCTATACAAGACTCAGAGTTGGTTTAGGGTAGTGGTTAGGAGCAGGGACTCTGACAAGGGATCCCTGTTCGAATCTCACATTAGACATGAATCAATGGGTGGCCTCAGTCCTCCCCTGTAATATGGTGATCATAATACAAGCCAGCCTTACAAGTTGTTGTGAAGGTGGCAGAGATAATATGTGTTCACCTGCTTCGAGTGCTTATTGCACAATAGTAACCATTCCTATAGTTTATTTCTCTTATTCTGCAGCATTCCCATCGCTGTGAAACCAAATAACTTGGAATGAGTCATTTTGTGAATTTCCATCAAAGTTTGCACTCAGATGTGCTAATCCAGAAATTGTACATGCATGCTCAGTCTCAACCATGGATCTTATGCATTAGGTGGGGGTGGGGGGTGCAGGGGAGGATCCTCATACAAAATGTTACAGCTGTGAAAAATAATCCATTCGCACAAAGAAATGCATATAGGGATCAGCCTTGTGCACTGAAATGTATGAAGAAGCTAATCAAAGTAGGGGAAATCCATTTGTACAGGAGAGCTAGAAATTGACAGAGCAATCTGTTTCCATGTCAATTTCATGTCTGTTCATTGAACTGTCCTTCCTTCCTGTTTCCACATTAAGCTGAGAATGTAAGGGGGAGGATCCACACATAAATGTGTATTTAAGTATATATTTGCATATGTAGTTTTGGATGTATTTTCTCACAAAATACACATTTATAAATGTATTTTATTTTTATTTATTTATTTATGAGTGGATGAATGAATGAATGATATTTGTATATTGCCCCAAAACAAAATATACTCAGGCCAGCTCACGCAACAAAAAAGTTTAAAGCAACAACAATAGTATTACAATAAAAATGTTGAAAGCCTCGGAAAATAAAATAGTATTAAAAATAATCTAAAATGCCTGAGGGAAGAGAAGTGTTTTCACCTGGCGCTGGAGAGATAACAGTAAACATTCATTACTATGTTTTATCCAAAAATACATATTTTATAATGTATTGTGGTGCATTCCTTGAGCTGAGAACTCCATTGCAGAAAAGGGCAATTCAAATGAGCAAGGATCTAGAGCAACTCACCTATGAGGGAAGATTACAACAGCTGGGACTGTTTAGTTTGGGTGTGTGTGTGGGGGGGGAGGTGAAGACATGATAAAGTTGTATAACATTATGCATGGCATGGAGAATGTGGATAGGGAAAAATTTTCTCCCTCTCTCATAATACTAGAATCCGGGCTCATCCCATGAAGCTGATTGGTGGGAGAATCAGGACAGATAAAAGGAAGTGTTTTTTCACACAGCACATAGTTAATTTGGATGGCTTTAACAGGGCGTTAGAAAAAGTCCTGGAAGAATAGATAGCTGCATCAGGGTGAAAACTGTGCTGTCTATGAATTACTCACAAAGCAGCATTTTAATGCCTGAATTTTGCTTAAATGTGCAGGAAAAAGATATGTATTTGAACAAGACCTTAGTAGCATACACTTGGGAACTGCTTTCTCAAAATACTAGGTATGAGGGGATGATCTCATGAGATATGATGAAGGAAGAACATGCAAGCACATTATCCTTGAATCAAGAGCATGCAAATGCATTATCTTGAGACTGGGTGTACACTTCGAGCCTAGCTACACAGTCCCTTGGAACGTTTTAAACAGTATTTTAAAACGTTCCAAATAGGTGCGTTCTAAAACGTCTTAGGCCACATTAAGGAGTACTCACGTTACAGGAGAAAACTTCTTCAGTCTTTAAAGCAGTGTGTGAGGTCACACACTCTTCTGCCCCGTCTCTTTCTGTTTCGTTTTTACAATGAGTTTAGGGCAAAGCATTGTGGGCATTGTAGTTCAGTCGCCCACTTCCTCCTTAGTTCCTCTTTCAATCCCTAGCTTTCAATGAGTATAGGGCTAAGGATTGTGGGTGTTGTAGTTCACTCACCCACTTCCTCTTTAGCCCCACTTTCTTTCCCACCAATCAACGGCTAAGCATTTGAGCACCGGTAAACGAAGCATTGCCCCCATGAATCACAAACGGTAAGGAAGGACACATTATTTTACTTAAAATGATTTATTACAAGTAAAATCATTGTATATAGCTGAAGTGAGTTTTAAAAAACCTCGGGTATACAAGGGAGTGTGTAATGTGGCCTAAAGAGTTTTCGTAATCCTAGTTACTAACCCCACGTTAGTTTAAAACCTAACGTGTAGATTGGCTCTTCTTTCTCCTAGAGTCTGGGTTATTGCAAACCAGCCTGTGTTTGGATAATGGCCATACTGGCTGGGGGTGATGGGTGTTGTAGTCCAACACATCTGGAGGGAACCAGGTTGGGGTAGGCTGCTGGAAAGCTGCTGCAAATTCATCTGGACTGGATCTTCTCTCTCCCTTTGACATTTGTCCTTGCTAGGCTCTGGGTTGGAAACTTTCCTTCTCCTGATCAGTTGCTGGGCCATGATGCTTATTGTTTGGGAAGTTCTCATCAGTTGCCTCCGATGACAGTAGGGTGGTGAATCTGCTCCGGGTTTCAGTTTGAACCGGTCAGAACTCTAAAGGCATTATCCACGGTGTGAAGCAGCTTGGCTAGCTGCTTCAGAGTTCTAACTGGTTCTCACTGAAACCCGGACTGGATTCAGTGCCCCACTGATCAGCCTCAACTGGTTCTTGCCCATGATGCCATTCATTCTTCACCCAAATAGCTATGCAAAATGGAGGTTCAAAAGCTGCGTTCAAAAGCCTTTGACTTCTCCACATCACCCATCAGCATCAAAGAAATTTGTGCAGTAGAAACCAGAATCTCCTTTAAACGTACTCAGCATCTTTCAAAACATTGAGCAGGTAGGTGGGAAGAAGAGAAAACTGGACTCAGTGGGCTTATTACATACATTTGCCTAATGTAAATATGGCAAAATATTGCTAATTGTTGATGTGCAGGCACATTATTTAATATGACACAGATGGTGCATTTACTTACTCTGTCATATTAGCCAAATGGAGCATGCCATGATTGGAGTTCTGTTTCAAAACACATCCATCCGTTTGAGCTGCTGCCAGCCATCTATTATTGTGTGAACCACCAGAGACCTGGTTCAAGTTTCACTTGAAAGGCTGGTAGCTGAGGCACATTGTGGAGGTACAATCTGGTTGCAGCCACAAACTGCCTGCCATTTGCTGCCAAAGGCCTCATAGTGCTCCAAGATCAAGAGCTAGCATACTCTAGAATTCATGGTATCTCTGTGGACAACCATCTCTGTGGGTTTTTTTTACAGTAGTGTAGCTGACGTTTAACCAGCCAGTTCTCAAAGGAATTAGACAGGCAATTGTTCATAACACACACACAATTGGCAAGGGGCCCCCAAAGGTTTTGGGCCAGTGGGCACATTTAGGATTTTGAGAGTGTTGTGGGCACTCTTGCAAAATGGCTGCCATGAAGAGTGGAGCTTACCCATTCACAGAATGGCTGTTATAGCGAGTGTGGCCAGTCTCAAAATACTATTTCCCAGAAGCCTACAAGAAAAGTAACTGCCCCAGAACCTAGAGGGGGGCTGAACGTCCAAACACTAACCCACTCTTTTCTGCTCCAACACCTGTTCCACAGAAGGTAAAGAGATCAGGCTCAGAGGCAAGTAACTTGGCCCAGAAACTGAGTCTGAGGTGGAGGAGGCTGTGCCCAAATGACAAAACACATCTTGCCTCCACAAAGCACTACAAAATACCCATTTCAGAAAAGGCAAACTGCTTCAACGCTAATCTCCCCCCACCCTGAAAAGTCAGGGGAAACATACACAAAGCATAGACATCATTGCCCCTGTTCCCACAGGACACTCCCTACTTACCCAGCTTACCTTTTTTCATTTGGGGCAGCTGGCCATGCTTCAAAATGAACTGCTGGGTTGTAGTCATTTATCATTTTATTTTCCCAGAATGCCTCTACAATTGGTGTGTGGCCCAGACACATTATAAAAGGCAGCAAATGTCAAACGACTCCCCACTCAACTCTGACAATTTATTTCTTAAATCTTGGAAATTATGGCTAGGTTCACACAACATGCTAGCCCACACTCAGTAGTTGAGTGTGGGTTGTTCTTGAACTGTGGGTTAGTGTGCAGAGCATTTTCCACAGGGTGTCTTGTTAACCCCCCAGAACAACCCAAAAACAAACCAAGGTGGCTTGTTCAAGAAAAATAAGCTGCACTGCATAGTTAGCAAGCCACGCTGCAGAAAATGTGTTGCATTCAGGCAACATAATAAGCCATGAATAAAGATGTATGGATTTTGTTAAATCTGTTCCTTCTGTGTTTCGCATATTCTCTATCGTCTTTCATTCTGTCATTAACTCATTGAGGGAATCAGATTTTTCTCAGTTTGTCGAACTCGCGTTCATATTGGAAAGTGTGCACCTGCGCAAATATGCATTTAACATTGTACAAATACACCCCAAATACATATTTAACACAAGCCCATTGGGGGAAATGTGCATTTTTGGTGGGTGTTAATTTCTCCCCTAATTTATATTACTGATGTACAATTCCAGAAAGTAAAAAACAAAAACTCTGTTCGCAAGTCCATGGAATCCATGCGACTCAGAAAAAGCCAGTCTGCTGCAGAATCCATGGGGCTGATTTATAGAACTTATTTGAATCTGTTGCAGATTTCTCTGACATCCCTTATCTGATACCCCTTTCTCTGACATCCCTCCCTTCCACAGTGTGCTTTCGGTTCCCAGTATCCTTTATCAACCCTTCGGTGCCCTCTCCAGGATTTTGGGAGGTCCTAGGGCAGACGTCCTCAGCCTCTTACTCTCTAGATGTCTTGGACTACAACTCCTAGGCTTCCTGACCATTGGCCATGCTGGCAAGGGCTGATGGGAGTTGGTCTTCTGGAGGGTACCAGGTTGGGGAAGGTTGCCCTAAGGCAAGTCTCATTTAGTTGGCCTCCTTAACTTTGAAAAAGTGGGGTGTACAAACTGAGAGATCTCCCAGACAGTCTCTAGCCTTCTTTCAGCATTCCAGGCAAAGTAAGAAGTCCTGCCAAATGCCTGCCCTTGCCTGCCTCTTGAGCTGGACTTAAAACCTTCCATGTCTAACTTTCTTCATCCCCCAAGTGTTGCTCTCTGAGAACCTCACCAGTTCTAGCTTGCCTCCTGCTGGCTCCCTTGAGTCCTGCTGCTCCCATTCATCACTCCTAATGTCAACCTGAATACCCAAAGGACTGGAGTCATCCCTGCAGCAGCTGTTCTCAGGGGCTGCTGGAAGTGAAACCTAGCCACACAGAAAGCCCAAATATATATATATATATATATATATATATATATATATATATATATATAAAACAGAAAGGTTGAAAAAGAAAGATCTGGTTCACCTTTTAAATCCCAGAGGCTCGTGTAATATGTTGCATGTATCGTAACTCTTACTACAAGCTGGCATAACCTTGGCCTGCCTCATTAACACGGGCTGCTGTTGGCTGTCCCTCTGTCTGGCTTTGTAACCTAGCTGGGGTCACGTTCTCAGGGCCTTGCTCAAGCCGTACTCCCCTATGCTTCAGTAAGACTCCTTTTCTGGCAAAGTGCAGAGGAGAGAAATAAGGTTTGCACAATTCCCCAGGCATAAATAACACACATACCAGTTGTGGTGGGAAACGGCAACATTCTTCCCATCATATTTAATTAAACACTGTGCAATTCTGTGACCGAATACACAGATTGTCCCTCTTTTGGAGGAAAGGGTACGGCTGCCACTCAAAGGAGTCACAGAACAGCCTTCACTAAACTGGTACTCTCCAGATCATTTCAACCACAACTCCCAGCATTCCTGACCATGCCGGATGAGACGGGTGGGAGTTGAAGTCCAAAATATCTGGAGGGCACAGGATGGGGAAAGCTGTCTTAGGCCCACCGTAAGTGCTACAGCTGAACTGAACTAGTTCGAGGTCAGTTAGTGTACGATTCTGGGCGCCACGTTTCCAGAAGGACATTGACAGGTTAGAACAGGTTCAGAGGAGGGCAACAAAGATGATACAGGGACTTGAGGGCATGCCCTATGAGGACAAGCTGAAGGAACTTGGGATGTTCAATCTGGAGAAAAGAAGACTGAGGGGAGACATGTTAGCAGTGTTCAGGTATATAACAGGGTGCCACAGGGAAGATGGTCAAGAACTCTTTTCCATGGCCACATAATTTAGTACCTGAAATAATGGGTATAAGTTAAAGCTACTTAGATTTCAATTAAATTTAAGGAAAAACTTCCTGATGGTAATTTCTGTACAACGCTAAAACAGTTTTTAAAGAAGAGACTGGACAGCACCTCTCATGGATGGTTTAATTGTTTTCCCTGCACATTACAGAAGGTTGGACTAGATGATCCTTGTGATCCCTTCCAGCTCCACAATTCTATGATTCGATGGTTTTAGTTCTAGGACAAGTTCTATTTCAGTTAGTTCTGGTTTTAGTTCTAGGACTAGTTCTAGGTCAATCTGGTTTTAGTTCCGTTGTTTTAAATCTGCTGTTGTATTTTAAATCTCTGCATCATTGCTAGGTTTTTATCTTGGTTTTACTTTTATACTGTGGTTTTAAATAGGGATGTGTATCGTATCGTTAAAATCGCCGATAATGATACGATATGCTCTTTATCGTGTCTCCATTTAACAATAACGATATGATAGGAAATCATAAGGAATACGATAATTATCGGAAACGATAGAAATTCCAACGATAAATATTGTATTTTATCGTGTTATCGGAAGGCGCTTTCTCTTTTGCCGCCACATGGACGGAGCTAGAAGGTGGGGTGTGCTTGATGAGACTGACGGTTTCAGTGACCAATTGTGCAGCAAGGATTCCAGCAGGAGCCAATCACAATGTTGGAGGAGGGCGGATATCCCCGCATAAAACCCCCACACTTGGTGTTCCAGGCTCTGTTGGGAGTTAGGTGTTGAGGGGAGAAGGGTGGATTTGTTGGAGCTCTGTCCTTGCTCCTGGGTCTTGGTGGCGAATTGTTGGAGATTCATTGTAATCTCTTGCATCTTTGTGTCTCAGGTTCATTTGGCTGTGCATTGCTGCCTGCGTGTTTGAGACTTTGAGTTATAATTTTTTATTTTTATAGTACATTTTCTGGTTGGGGTAAGGTACTTAGCATGAGTGGGGGTACTGTGACTGAGGGGGAGTGTGTTTGTCCTCTGCCCTGTTGAACTTTCTTTAAAAAAAACAGAAATATTTTATATTTTTAAAAATTATATTTATCTCCCTCTCTCTCTCTCTGGGTGTGTGTGTTTCCTTGATTGACTGTGAGTGTGCTGCTGCTGTGTCTAGCCTGCTACACAGGATCTGTGTGGTCAAAGCAGCACATGAAGTCACAAACTGGGCAAAGCATACTTTTTTGTTGCAATCATTTTCTACTTTGTAGCAGTATGAAACACGGCTCTAAGATGCGCCTTGGGCGATGTGGCTCTGGGTCTAGGAGAGATGCTGTTGCTGCTGGGGGCAGTTTTGGGGTGCCTGTCTCTCCCTCTCATACATTTTTTATTTCTTTTTGAAAGATGTTGCTCCAGCCAATGGTTCCAGTCTGGACTGGAGGGACTGCTTTAGGGAGCCTTGAGAGATTCCTGTATTTTTATTTTTCGTCACTACATCCCCTGGGTCTGCTCCTCGTGGAGTCTGTTAGTGAGGGACTGCAGAAGCATCCCCCTCACATTTTTTTTTTGACAATTTGGTAAGGCAATGTGCCTGCCTACGCCTGCCCAGAAGGGCCTCTTATCAATTGGCCAATGTGCCCACCCAGAAGGGGACTTCTATGAACTGGGCAATGTGCCTACCTCTATCCCAAATGTGACTTTTATTTGCCTCTGCTCCAGCCAATGTGCGCAGCTCTGGCATGAAGAAATGCCAACCTGCCTGCATGGGGATGGCGGGCAGACTGGGTCATTTTGACCCTGAAGATCCTGCAGGTTGGCATGCTTCCGGGGTATCTCCTGGCCGAATGAGGCCCTGCCTGCTAAGGCTGGCTCTAAAATAATAACTGTTACGTTTGTGCTATTCCCCTACCCCCCCCCCAATCCTTTTAATTTATAAACATGCGTGGATGAGACAAGACATTTTACTTTTATGACTGCATATGGAAGGCACTGCCGCCTAGGTTTATCCACAGGTTTTGAATGTTCACTGTATTCATAAAAATATACCTAACTCACATGACATTAATTTGCCAAAGTGCCTACCCCGAACGTTAGTTTTCTTTTATTTGGCAAAGTGTCTCCTTCTACCCCGAACAAACGTGACTTTAATTTTCCAAAGTGCCTACCCCGAACGTGAGTTTTCTTTTATTTGGCAAAGTGCCTGCCTACCTCAACCCCAACGGGGGCTTTTCTTTTATTTGCCACTGTTCCAGCCAATGTGTGCAGCTCTGGCATGAAGAAATGCCCACCACCACCACTGCCTGCATGGGGATGGTGGGCAGACTGGGTCATTTTGCTACTGTGGTGGAATGCGGCCATCCACCCACTGTGCCAGGCATAGGTGCTAGTGGGATCTTCCGGGTTTCTTTGCTTCCTCCAGCTGGGTATGTCCCCTCCTGGCCCAATGAGGCCCTGCCTGCTAAGGCTATACATGTTACGCCCGTGCTATTCCCCTACCTCCCAATCCATATGACTGCATATGGAAGGCACTGCCAGGTTTATCCACAGGTTTGGAAAGTTCATTATATTCCATCCAGGAATGCATCCACTCACTCTCACTGTGCCATGCACACACACATAGGTGCATTCCCTCCACTCCAGCCAAAGAGCCAACCTCAAACCAGACGGGGACTTTTCATTTATTTGCCAAAGAGCCAACTTCTATCCTGAACGTGACTTTTCATTTATTTGCCAAAGTACCTACCTCAACAAGACGGGGACTTTTCTTTTATTTGCCAAAGAGCCAACCTCAACCCAGAAGGGGACTTTTCATTTATTTGCCAAAGAGCCAACCTCAACCCAGAAGGGGACTTTTCTTTTATTTGCCAAAGTGCCTACCTCTATCCTGAACATGACTTTTTATTTGTGTCTGCTCCAACCAATGTTGTGCGCAGCTCTGGCATGAAGAAATGTCAACCTGCCTGCACGGGGATGGCGGGCAGACTGGGTCATTTGAAGCATGATGAGGTCAAGGCGGTGTGTGATGGTTGTTTTGATGGCATTCTCACAGTTGTAAAAGCAGCACATGATATGCTTCTGCTGGGATCCTCCAGGTTGCCCACTGCAGGGGTATCTCTCCTGGCCCAATGAGGCCCTGCCAGGCTATGGCTGGCTAAAATAACTGTTAACACCTATGCTATTTCCCTACCCCCCAATCCTTTCATTATTTCATTTGACATGCGTGGCCTAATCAATGAGATAAGGCAGCAGCAGTTCATCATCTTCTGATTAACACATTACTTTTATGACTACATATGGAAGGCACTGCCTACTAGGTTTCCACAGGTTTGGAAAGTTCATTCATTGTATTCTATTCATATAATACCTATAAGTCTCAGCAGTAGCAGCATGTAGTGCATTACTAGAAACAGTGCATGAGAGCTTACTTCCGAGTAATGCCTGCAGCTGTGCATCTGAAATTGGGCACAGATGAGTCCCCTCAAGGCCATCTGTGAGATGGCCATGAGTACTGGACGACGTCTCTTGAAAAAGGACCACATTTCAGCCACCTGAATCAGTGTATATGAAAGCTTACTTCCGAGTAACGCTTGCACCTCTTGTTCTGTAATTTGGGACCCATGACTAGCAACACTCAATCTGCACTGTGACGAAATTTCAAACCTGTAACTTGGAAAATTAAGAAGTTTTAGGCCTTTCAGACTCAAAAGCAACTCTCTCAAGGGCAAAATGTAGAAACGATATAATATCGTATTTATCGGAAATCCGATACGATACGTACCACCTACAATATTATCGGAGATGATATTTTTTTTGGTCCGAAATCCTGATAACGATACGATAATTTTGGGCATGCACATCCATAGTTTTAAACTTTTAAATGTTATATTTAGGTATTTTATGTTGTATTTTTGTGGTTTAAATTGTTGTGAACTGCTCAGAGAGCTTCAGTTATGGGACAGTATAGAAATCTAATTAAATAAATAAATAAATGTGAGCATGGAAGGGATACAAGGACATGCCCGCCACCCTCAATTCCTCTACTTCTGACCTCCCTATATCGACAAGGAAGTCCTCTGCCTCTGACCTCCCCATATTGACAAGGAAGTCCTCTACCTATGACCTCCCTATATTGACAAGGAAGTCCTCTACCTCTGACCTCCCCATATTGACAAGGAATTCCTCTATCTCTGACCTCCCCATATCACTAGGAAAGTTTGAACAGAGACTGTAATTGCAGTCAGCTCTACATGGTCATAACTTGATTGCAGCAGACTCCCAAGCTACAGTTTCTCTTCAGACCTCCCAAATCAAAAAGTGGGGGCCAGGGATGACAGAAGATGTGGGGGCAGCATGTGCGTTCTTGTACCCTTAGTGCTTTCAATTTTATCATGCCAGCATGGGGCTCCATTTGTTTGTTTGTTTGTTTATTTATTTTATTCCCCACTTTTCAGAACTAAAAGGTGATCTCAAAGTAACTTTAGGGGATTCATAGCATTGGCTCTAGTCAGTTAGGGCGCAGTCCTATGCATGTTTAGATAGGGAAAAGCCCTACAACTCTCAGCATTCCCAGGCCAACCATGTAGGCCTTTTTTCTGTGTAAACATGCATAGGATTGTGTCCTTAATTATTTTACTGTCTGAACTTGCGTAGGGGTAAAACCATGCTTCTGAAGGGAGAATCGTACTTTTCTTTGTTGCTAAGTGAGGTGCACATGTATGTTTGCTGTCATAGTGGAAATATTCCCTTCTATGTGAGTAAAAAGAGGGGATGCCTCTTTTAAGACAGTCGCTGCCACCTGCAGTTTTAATACATAACTTTTTGTGTAAACCAGTCTCAGATTGGAGGTGGCAGTGGGGGGAGTGGGGCGGCCTGGGCTTTCTCCATGCTGGGAGGAGGCACAGTTCAGGGTCTCCTTCCAGCACAAAGAAAAAAGAGGATGACATCAGGAGATAGGTCTCCTGTTTTCTGGAAGCTCAGGGTTGAGTAACAGACCAAGGACATTAGCTAGGAGGTCCTTAGGAGTTCCATACAGATTAGGAATAAGCGGGGACAAGACAGATTGGTGTGAAGCCAGCAAAGAGGACCAAGGCATCACAGCAAGCAAGGCTGAGGGAGGAATGGTGGTCAATAGGCAGTCCCAACAGGTATTCATGAGAGCAAGGGAGATAGGTAAGAAACCAGACAATGCAGTTCAGGCAGGCAGTCCAGAGAGATACCTGAGGGCTTCAATCCAAGGTAAACTAGGGATCTCAGGGCACAGAGGGCTGGAGACAACACAATAAGATAGGCATTGTTTCCAGCAACTCTTCCAGCTCCCAACTGCTGTTTTTAAGCAGAGGGTCTCGGAACCCAGCTGCAGGTTGTTAGTAGCTTCTGAAAAGATTCTCCTTGTGAGGAGAGCCTCCTACTCCCAAGAAACCCCTTTACTCCTGAGAAGGCCTCTGCTGCAGGGGAGTATTTCTCCTGGGCTTAAAGAGTCTGGCTTGCCTCATCATTCACTCTTGGGGCCTTGGGGGTGTCTCTCCTCTTCCGCCTTTGAAGCAGATACCCCTTCCTCCTGTGGGGTACATCCTGAGCAGGCATTACTGAAGGTCCAGGCTCCTTCAGGCCATCTAACCCTGGCAGATCTTGAGCCCCAACAGTTGCTGGAGGCTCGGGGTCTTCTGAGGATGAGGAATCATCCAGTGGGGCATGACAGAGGGTGCATGCCTCTGATGTGATGTCAGGGAGCAGGGTGGACTATGCCCACTGACATCATCCACCCCAAAACAGTTCTGCACCCTTGATGTAGCAGATGGTACCTCAGACCCCCAAAAGACTCGGCTAATCAAAGTAGCTAATACCAAGGTGGAGAGACAAAGAGTTTTACCTGATATCAGGTTATCACTTGCAACCATTCTCCCTCCTGCTAAAGGGGTTTATTCTCAGTGATTTGCCATTTTTAGTTTGCATGGTTGTTTACATATAAAACATGACCCCCAAACACATTGCTCTGACTCAGCAAAGTTAGAACTAAATATATTGGGATAATTAAGACTGGCAGCTGGGCTGTGTACTGGTAATTGAAAGGCTTGCAAACCAGCTGGCCTGTGGCAGAAAAAGTGTTTTTAAAGATGTGTGGCTCAAGTCTTCTCATTCAATTGGATAAAGGAGAAATGTCTTGAGAAAAGAAATTCAAAGGTGAAGAAAATGGGTTGGGTTTGGGGTTCTTGTGCTTCCCTTACTTATGAGCTGGCCGAGGAGTGCACATGAGTCTTGTTTTTCATTATACAGTTACCTCTCTGGCAGCTAGGGTGGAAAAGAGGATAGGGCTCCTGTAAATTTTGACAGTTGTATAGAAAAGAGAATTTCAGCAGGAATCATTTGTATGCATGCAGAACCTGGCGAAAGTCCCTTTTCATCACAAGAGTTAAAGTTGCAGGAGCTTTGTCCTCTTGACCAGATACAAAAGATGGCACACACACAGACATACACACACAAAAACGTAGGCGGGGAGCTCTGTTACAATTCCTGTGGGTGGTGAGCCGAACTTGTGAAAAACTGTTGGAGAATTTTGCCTCCCACTGGATAAACTTGGTGAAATTATTCCCCCTCCCCCCGCTCTCCCAAATCCTGCCTATAGATTCAGTGGAGAATTTCATGAGGACATTTCTCACAGCTCTAATTTTAACAACACATAGGGGGTGGCTCAGTGCAAAAGAGGACAGGACTCTTGCACTTTTCACAGTTGTGTGGAAAAGAGAATTTTAATGGGTGTAGCTTATTGTGCACGACTATTAAAAGTGCAGGAACCCTATCCTGGTTTTAACCTGCCCACCTTAACCAAGGCTGCCTCTACACGAGAGGTTTAAAGCTCTTTCAAGTCTCATTAAAATTTTTACCTCTACATGAGCAGAGCGCAAATCGGGAGTTGAGGTGCGTTATCTATCCGAGTATGTGCATTATCGAATGCGTGTTAAATAGCGAGTTTTATTTTGCTGCAGCCGTTAAAGCGCATTTTGACTATGTGAACAAGCGATTCTCCGCATTAACTACTTCTAAAGCGCATTTCAAACAACCGGTAAGGCCACCAGTTGTGCGCTCAATTACCTCCTGCGTACAGTCATTTACCATAAAGTGCTTCTGAGAAGATGCGCATAATCGGAGAACCAGGCGTCAAACCGAATTCTTGTAGAGGGGGTCCAAGAGTCCTTTATAAAGCATTTCCAAGAGGAAGATATGAGGTGTCCCCCAAGTACTGTTGCTGTGCAGTTGCTGCTGACATCTTTTTTTGCAGAGGCTACAAACCAATACAATGGCTGCAATCCTAATCTCCCTCCTAGGGAGTAAAACCCACCGAATACAATGGTAATTATTTCTGAGTAAACACATGCTTAGGATTGTGACGCACATTTTTTTTCTCCTTTGTAATTTCTTCCTATCTCTCCCCCCCCCCCCATTTTTAATTCCCTCTACCTTAAGAATGCTTTTTAAAGAATTTATCTTGGCAATCCTGATTATTATTATTATTATTATTATTATTATTATTATTATTATTAAGGTAGGTGTGTTGGTCCATTTAGAAAACTCCCCAAACAGCTGCAATAACATCAAAACTTCCCTTGCAAAATAAAGAGCTGGCATTTGGGTTTCATGACAATCCCATGAACCAGTGCAAGATCGGGGTGTTTGATCCAGGAAAGAGGAGTGAATTGTCAGCCGCAAGAGAAGAGCTGTACATTTGAATACAAGTCCTCAGGGCGAGTATTGACATCACACTCAAGCTGTACTGTCAGCATGATGAAACATGCCAGTGGGTATGTCAGGTCAAATTGCTCTGAGTCAGCTGTCATAGTCCCTTATGCAAACATAATCCTCGTGGGCTATGTGAGCTGGGTGTTGCTTAAGGAGACTTTGTACAGTTTGTGTAGGATATCCTGCCTGTAAACACCAATGGAGCAAAACCAAAGCTGAAATAAGGGCGTGCAGGGCATCAACTGCCATCCCAAAATAGTCTACTCTCTGCATTCATTGATTCCATGCCAAAAGTCTCCACTAGAATTATGTCATGAAAAGTGTCATGCTTTTAAGGCTGAAATGCTGTGGGTAGTTTTTCTTAGGGGCAGACCCACTGACCTCAGTGGTCATTATCAAATATAGAGCTGAAATCAGGGGACAGATGCATCTAACTCTGAGCCGCTTTGTGATCTCTGGGGCTGACATCTGAGTAAACACATGCAGGATCCAGTAGCATGAAAGTGATAATGGTATGTCAGGACCTCGGGAGACCCACCACTTTGGCCCTGTCTCCTCATAGGCTTCCGAGGTGGCGGGTAAGAGGCATACAGCACCTTAATCTTCCTCTTCCAATGCCATGTCATTGGCAAAGACAAGAACCTGTGGGTAAGAGCGTCATCTGCCCAACCAGCCAGACATTAAAAGTAGGCACAAAATACCGCTCATGCTCCCAGAGGTCTCAAGGCTTTGCACAAGGCATCCAGGGCCTTGAGTGGCACCAGGTGCAACTGTGTTTCTTTGGCAGCATGGCAACCATCCATACCTCCTCGGTCTCTTTCCTGCTACTCAAGTGCCCACATGGGGCCAATGATCATGGGCTGCAAATCTTTCAACTGTCCCTTTTGGCCGTTGCTGCTGGGAAGAGTGTGGCTATCTTTGCTGCCTCCCTTGCTCTCTACTTTGGGGGATCTTGTCCCCAGGTTAGACCCCCCCCCACAGTAGTAGCAGCAGCAGCAGCAACAGCAATTCTATAATCTATCTATCTATCTATCTATCTATCTATCTATCTATCTATCTATCATCTATCTATCTCTATCTATCTATCTCTATCTATCTATCAATCATCTATCTATGTATCTATCTATCTATCTATCTATCTATCTATCTATCTATCTATCTATCTATCTATCTAAACTATCTATATCTATCATCTATCTATCTATCTATCTATCTATCTATCTATCTATCTATCTATCATCTATCATCTATCTATCTATTTATATTAGAATACATTTAGCTTGCCCCTCCACTCAAGGAGCACTTTTAGAACTCCTTCATATGGGGGGGGGGGGGAGAGAAATTGCATTCCCTTACCACAGCTCTGCTTCCTGCTTCTCTTCCGCTTCTGCAACAAGCTGTAATTGCATGAAGAAGAGAGCAGCAACCATGCGGGTTGTACAGTGTCCACACAGTTGAATGGGACAACACCCTCTAGTGGGTATTTTATAGCACAACTTTGCCTGCACATGGCAGGAAAACCCGACAAATATCAACATATCCCAAAAGAGTCAGATTTTCTGAGTTTTTTTTTTTAGTGCTAAAAGTGGAAAATGGAGTGGGAGATGTACAGGAGGCTGGTGGTGTTGTCAGAATGAATCACGGACGTTCGTGAGTGGCCAGTAATGAGCATGCTATAAAACACTCATTTAAACACACTCTTACTGAGAACGAAATACTGTTTCATGTAGGTGGTATTTTGGGGCTCTAGGGCAAAGAAGAGCTTGGGACTGATGTGGCCAAGGCTCCAATCCTATACTTGTTTACCTGGGAGCAAGACCCATTGAACTTAGTAGAACTTACCTTTCGGTAGACATGTAAAGGCTTGTGCTATAAATCTCAGTGGTTTCACTTGGATTTAGTTGTGACTAACTTTGACCTGTGTGACTTAGATTTTTCCCCCCTTAAGGCAGGGATATAGCATTGCACTGTTATTGAATTCTTTAGACTTGTTGTGTTCCCTGGTAGAAGACAATCCTGGAAGGTTACCCATTATTGCAGCTAATACGTAAGCAATGGTTTACTAAACACTGACCTCACTGTTGTCTTCTTGCATTGATTTTGCAAGGGCTTTGAGAGTGGAATTTAAGCACGTTTAGCTGCTCCTCTTATTCATAGCCTTTAAAAGGAGAAATATTCCCTATTAAAAGTGGTTCCTACGGTAACAGCAAAGGGATGTGGTAACAAATGTTTGCATTTACTTCCTCCCACCCCACCCCCATCCCCGAAGTCTGTTCTTACCCCATGTTCGGCAGAGATGTCTTTATGTGTTTCAAATCTCTGTACTGCAGAACTATTGGAAGACATGGAACACACACCTATACACACAGCACAACCCTCCTGTCCTATTGATTGAAAGCCCAAGACAGTGGCCTTCTTTTTCTAAAGGGTGAGAAAAAGACAAATCTCTGCATTTTTCACGTGGTGGTAGTGGTGGCAGAATGTCTTCTGAGAAATTTTGGGAAGCATAAAAAGAATGTGAGCAGCACAGGGCTGAAAGTAAGCAAGAAGGTGCTCAACTGCATACCAAGATCTGCTTTTCTGGCAACAAATGACCATCTGAGGACTGCTGTATCAGGTTTTCTGAGAAAGAGACAGCATGGTCGGCTGTCTGCTTATGGTATTTAGTTCTTACAGTTCTATGAAAGGTGTGTTTTCATGGCTAGTGGCTACAGAGTGGCTGCATTTGGACAACACATTAAGCAACTGAGGGGGGGAAACAATCGTCAGTTGTGTTGCTTATTGTGTTGTGTGGAGGGTAACACGCCACTCACAAACTACTGATGGTATGCTATTCCGCCCAAATAAGCAACTGAGAGAAACTGCAAGTTGTTTAGCTCAAAGCCAGTTGTTTAAAGTGTTGTGTAGAGGGGTGAGTGGGTTAAAACACTACCCTATAGAGGCAGGCGGCAAGAGTGACCAAAGCGGCGGCTGCCACTCTGCTACAACTGGTGCAACTTGCAGAGGCTGCTGGGATAGAACTGGGAGGACTGAGGGAGGAGGGAGGGAGGGGAGAGGTGCGGGGGCTTTGTCAGTCAAATGCTGGGTTGACTATTAGTCTACTCAACGCCAGCCCCAACCACGCACAGTTGTGTAGGAATATGTTGTGTGGGGTGTACCCACAAAATAACCAACTGTGAGTTGGCTACTCACAATGTGTTGTCCGAATGCAGCCACTGTCTTCTCCAAGGATTGTTTGGTCTGCAATCAATCCACTTAATTTTGGGTGCAGTCCTGTTCTTGGTTTGCAGAGAATATTTTATACCAGCTTTCAAGTACACATGCTTAGGGTTGAAGCCTTATTTTATTTTCCAATTAATGATGTAGTTTTCATTTTTATGTGAAAAGTGCCTTTTATTCAAGCAACCACAAGAGTTTGGCAGTGACTGGACCCCCTCTGGTGCTACCTGTGAGCACAAACTGAAGCCCTTACAGATTCATTTCAGATCATTCGTAACAAAGCAAGACAGTTGCCTATCAACTAAATGGACAGTTTCCCGCAGCACCCAACAGGTTTTTACTTCAGGGAGGGTCTTCAAGTTCATACCTCTGGCAGTAGTGGACTGCCTCCCACCTCTTCTCAACTCCCCTTGCATGACACTGCGGTGGACTCTGTGATCTGTCAACTCTGAAGTTCCCTCCCCCTCTGACAAAGACTGTTCCCAGGGGCAGGGAGGATGATCTCTGAGCCTAGGAGTCCTGTCCGATAAGTTCCTGGGAAGCTTCCTCCTTGACTCCTGGAGAGTCAAGGAGAATTCCCTGCCCTGCTTTCTGTCTTGGCTAGTGTACTTGCTTCTTCAGCCTCCAAGTCCACTCTGGGCTTTGAAACTTAATCCCCTAAACTAGGGAGAACGGGCCTGATCCTGACACCAGGTTGGAGAAGCCTGGTTTAGACACACACACACACACAGAGTTGAAAGCTAGGTTCACCTTGACTTGGATTCGACAGTGGGGTAGCTGACGGTACAATATGTTTCTAAGCCACTGTCCAGTTTCCACAGCTGAAAAATCTGGCTTTCCCCAAACAAATGGAAACTTTAGAAACCCAGAGCTTGAAGAGCCTTGAAGAATTCTTGTTCATATGTAGCATTGGAATCTGACTTATATCACGTCAAGGTACAAGCATATGTGTGTATAGAGGGGGAGATGTTACAGGACTAGAGTATGTCCTTTTCATATATATATATTTAAAATCACTATTTATTCAACTAACTCTGCTATTTAAGTATATCTTTCTCTCTTGGCTACCTCTACCTTTTGCCAAAGATGCAGCTGAATCCCCACAACACTTGGAGTTGTGCTTCAAAAATAGAAAGATGTTCTATTCCTGGACACCTCTATCAAAATAAAAGTAAAATTCACTGTTTATTTATTTATTTATTGCATTTGTATACCGCCCCATAGCCGAACCTCTCTGGGCGGTTTACATAGGATTAAAACAATTAAAAACAATATACAAAAGTTAAAACAGCAAAAGCATGCAATATACACATACATTTAAAACCACTATAATAACTTTAAAAACCTGTAAGCCTAAAAACAAACTCAAGCTCCTCAGATATTGCCAAAGGCCTGAGAGAAGAGGAAAGTCTTGACCTGGCACCGAAAAGACAGCAATGTTGGCACCAGGCGGGCCTCGTCAGGGAGCTCATTCCACAGTTGGGGGGCCACCACAGAGAAGGCCCTCTCCCTTGTTGCCGACCTCAGAGCTTCCCTCGGAGTAGGCACTTGGAGGAGGGCCTTAGACGTTGAACGTAGTGTTCGGGTAGATTCATGTCAGGAAAGGCGTTCCATCAGGTATTGTGGTCCCAAGCCGTGTAAGGCTTTATAGGTTAAAACCAGCACTTTGAATCGGGCTCGGAAACATACAGGCAGCCAATGCAAGCGGGCCAGAGTAGGTCTTATATGTTCAAACCTTTTGGTCCCAGTTATCAATCTGGCCACTGCATTTTGCACAAGCTGCAGCTTCCAAACCGCCTTCAAAGGCAGCCCCACGTAGAGTGCATTGCAGTAATCTAACTTGGAGGTTACCAGAGCATGGACAACTGAAGCCAGGTTATCCCTGTCCAGATAGGGACGTAGCTGGGCCACCAACCGAAGTTGGTGGAAGGCACTCCGTGCCACTGAGGCCACCTGCGCCTCAAATGACAGAGATGGTTCTAGGAGAACCCCCAAGCTACGAACCCGCTCCTTCAAGGGGAGTGCAACCCCATCCAGAACAGGTTGAACACCCTCCATCCGGTCAGCAGAACCACCCACTAACAGCGTCTCAGTCTTGTCTGGATTGAGTTTCAGTTTCTTAGCCCTCATCCAGTCCATTGTCGCAGCCAGGCACTGATTCAGCACATCCACAGCCTCACCTGATGAAGATGAAAAGGAGAAATAGAGCTGCATGTCATCAGCATAGTGATGACAACGCACTCCAAAACTCCGGATGACTGCACTCAACGGTTTCATGTAGATGTTGAACAGCATGGAGGACAAGACTGACCCCTGCGGAACCCCATACTGGAGAATCCACGGGGCTGAGCAATGTTCCCCGAGCACCACCTTCTGGAGGCGACCCACCAAGTAGGAGCGGAACCACTGCAATGCAGTGCCTCCCACTCCCAACTCTGCCAGTCGTCCCAGAAGGATACCATGGTCGATTGTATCGAAAGCCGCTGAGAGATCAAGGAGAATCAACAGAGTCACAGTCCCCCTGTC
Source organism: Anniella stebbinsi (assembly GCA_029215795.1). Taxonomy (NCBI): domain Eukaryota; kingdom Metazoa; phylum Chordata; class Lepidosauria; order Squamata; family Anniellidae; genus Anniella; species Anniella stebbinsi. Next base: position 31,345,708 of record JARDYH010000002.1, on the reverse strand, counting down.
CTTCCCCCGACATAAGTCATCATACAGGGCGACCAAGGCTGTTTCCATACCAAAACCAGGCCTGAAACCCGACTGAAATGGATCCAGATAATCAGTCTCATCCAAGAGTGCCTGGAGCTGGCTTGCAACTACCCGCTCCTGGACCTTGCCCAGGAATGGAACATTTGCTACTGGCCTGTAGTTATTAAGATTTTCAGGGTCCAAGGAAGATTTCTTTAGGAGTGGTCTCACTGCATTAATCACTTCCTTGGCCCAGCCAGTTGTTCCATCCCTGCTAGCTTTTATTAGCCAAGAGGGGCAAGGATCCAATATGGAAATGGTTGCATGCACCTGTCCAAGCACCTTGTCCACGTCCTCGAGCTGTATCAACTGAAACTCATCCAAGAAAACAAGACAAGCCTGTGCTCTGGATACCTCACTAGATTCACCTGCTATAACACTGGAGTCTAAGTCCAGACGGATGCCAAAGATTTTATTCTGGAAGTGCCCAGCAAATGTATTACAGCGGGCCTTAGATGGTTCTACCATGTCCTTGGGGCCAGCATGTAAAAGCCCCCAGACAACTCTGAAAAGCTCCGCTGGGCGGCAGGTTGATGATTGAATAGTGGCAGCAAAGTATTGTTTTTTTGCTGCCCTCACTGCCCCTGAATACAGCTTACCATAGGCAGTTACCAGTGTTTGATTGCATCCATCAGGAGTTCGCCTCCATCTGCCCTCAAGCCATTTCCTGTTTTGTTTCATCACTCTCAGCTCCGGGGTATACCACGGAGCCGTACAAGCTCTACACAGGAGAGGGCACTCAGGAGCAATCGTGTGAACCGCCCGGGTCATTTCTGCATTCCACAGATCAACCAGGGTTTTGACAGGAGAGCCAGCCCTATCAGCCGGAAAACTCCCCAGAGCCCTCTGGAAACCATCTGGATCCATTAGCCTCCGGGGGCGGACCATCTCAATGGGTCCCCCGCCCTTGCAGAGAGGAAAAGCCGCTGTGAGTCTGAACCTCAGCAGGTGGTGATCTGACCATGACAGAGGGGTTGATGTAAAATCCCCCACTTTCAAATCACCATCTCCATGTCCAGTTGAAAAAAAACCAGGTCTAGAGTATGCCCTGCTACATGCGTTGGGACGATGGCATGTTGGGACAGTCCCATGGTTGTCATGGCCCCCCTCTACAAGATTTTGGTTTGATGCCTGGTTCCCTGATTATGCGCATCTTCTCTCAATCGCTTTTACACCTAATCCCTATACATGGGAGGCGTTGAAGCACATTACGGGCTGTATGAAAGGCATTTTAAAGTTTTTTGACATGCTGAGAATCGCATGCAAATGTTGCTGAAAGTAATGTGCTTTGTCCCAGAGAAACTCCCCAAACTGGTTCCCTCCCTTTATTCTCCCCGCCCACCAGAATCTCCCGCCTTTGGTTTCCTAGGTTACCTGAAAGGAATGAGCTGATTAACATATTCGGCTACCTGTCTTACCCCCTCCTTCGCCCGATTGCCATGACCTCCTCAGGAGTAAATGGGAATGTGTCTCGCACACACACACACATACACACACCAAACCAGACAGAGGGATGCTGCTTCGTTCCTTCCCCCTGCACTTCCCAGCGAGCTCAACAACTGTAAAACATACACACACACACACACGCACAACTCAGCTCAGGAACCCAGCAAGAAGCGAGGGGAAGTTATGTCTGCTGATGGCTAATTATGCGCACATCCTCACATCCTTCCTACCCCCTTTACTTCTCATAAAACCACCTCCATCTGGCCCCGTGTCTCCATGTTAAAAATATTTCATCAGGGTACTTCAATGAAACTTTATTTTTGGTTCACGTTGGGTCACCTCTTCTTGTAGCTTCCATCCAGAGAGACGGAGTACAAGGAGGAAGTTGCCAGGAGGAGAGAGGAAAGGAAACTAAACCAAAAAGTGGGAGGTTTTCTCAGTGAAGGGGCAGTTCTATGCATGACATTACGACCACAGTCCAACCCCCTGATCGTTAATGTGCCTCCTCAGAAAGTTCTTTACACAGACATAAGGCACTCTTACTCCCGCTGTAAATTAAAACTTGCTAATTAACGTGCATTCGAAAATGCGAATAATCGGAGAGAAAACACGCCTGAATGCCTGATTTGCACTCCGCTCTTGTAGAGGTAAATTTCCTAATGCGCCTTGAAAGAGCTTTAAATTGCTCTTGTAGAGGCACCCATGGAGACCATGAAATCCTGAGCTGCCCCAGATAAAGTGCCCTTGGCGTGAATGTTGACATCCCCCAGAACCAGGAGCCTGGGGGACCTCAACAGTACACCCGAGACCACCTCTGTCAGCTCAGCTCAGTCTGCTGAGCAGCAGGGTGGGCGGTACACCAACAGAATTCCAGATCTGTCCCTTTGGCCCAACACAAGGTGCAAACACTCTAGACCAGTAGTCACATGGACAGGGAGCCTGCAGAGGGGGATGGAGTTCCTATAGACCACAGCAATCCCCCTCTCCGGCCCTCAGGTCTACCCTGATGCTGAACCAAGTACCCCGGTGGGCACAGCTGGGAGAGCCTGACTCCTCCCTGCTCACACACCCAGGTCTCGGTTATACATGCCAGATCAGCTGCCTCATCCACAATTAAGTTGTAGATGAGGGAGATCTTTTTATGCACTGATCTGGCATTTAAAAGCAGCACCCGGAGGTCTGAGGGCTGGCTGATAGGACAACCAACAAGCCCGTGGGTGTGAGGGGGACTGGAACAAGGCACAGCCATTAACTGTCTGGGCCTCATTCCCCTTACCTGGCAAGTCCTCCTCACAATGCCATATCTCCCTCTACCCGTGACTACACTGATGGGGCACCCCTCAGATCTCCCCACTTAGCCCTGTATCCTCCCTCCCAGGCACATGGCTCAAGCCTGGTGAAAGGGGGGAGGGGAAACGAACAAAGACAAAACAAAAAGCCAGCAGGCAGCAGGCAGCCCTTTCTCCACCCCCGGGCAGCAGGCCTCCCTCTCCTGCAGTGGTTCCATGCCAACCACTGGAGCACAATGACTTAGCCGTGTGAAGGACATTCCGTTGACACCAGCTATGTCGGAGTCCTTTTATGAGGAGGTGAAATTCAGTTTCCAGAATTGCCCCAGCATCTTGCCCCAGCATTAATTTGATTTATAGAAAAGCAAAACCTCATCCTATAACTTTAAACATCTGATCCTGTATTCCTTTTCTTCTCCCCCTCCCGCTCCGCACCCCCACAAGGGAATTGCACTTGGAGACACTTAGACATCCTTTCTGTTTAGTTGTTGAAAGAAACTCTGGAATGTTAGCTGTCTTGCTGTATTGCTTATCATTTTGCTGCTACCGCAGCAAGAGGCCTCGGATATCACCCTGAATCACTGATTGAGCAGGTTTATTTTTACAAGGTAGCCAGAGTGTCTCTCCCTTTAGTGGTGTGACTGAAGTTCATCCCTGTTATGGACCTTTACATGCATGCACGTCACTTACAGTACAATCTCCAGATGTTTTGGACTTCAAGTCCCAGCATTCCTGACCATTGGCCATGCTGTCAGGGGCTTATGGGAGTTGAAGTCCAAAACATCTGGAGATCTACCTTCTGCCCATGCCAGCATAGGAAGTAAAGTACTTTGGCAATTCTCTGACACCTGGGTCAGGTCCCCCCAACACCCTGCACCACCAGGGTGCAGTGCCCCCCAAATCCTCCCCAACAGACATCCCTGAAACATATAATTATGTTTGTACAAAGGGAGGATGGAGAAATAGCTGCACTCTGAGACTATGGCAGGAGAAGAGCTGGAATCTAGGTCTCCTAGGTGTAATTAAAACTCAACCAAATGCACTAGTAGCAAACCCACTGTCCATGCAGTAAAGGGAGGTATCAGTAGGCCCAAAGGAACCATCTTTCAGGAGACCAAGGGTCACTGGGAGGTTATACCTCCTGCCTCGCAGCACAAACATCAGGGAAACCCATCCAAGCTGACCCCATCCGTCAGCCAAAGAAGGATAAACTGCAAGGATCTTGCTTCCTGACTCTCGACCACAAAAAGCGTGTGTGGATTTGGGGTATATGTGTGTGTGTTAACAATCTGTTGTAAAACATCATGAGCAGCAACTCAACTGAAAGACAGGATATAGTTCTTCCACGGAGGCAATCGTGTGCATGTTTAGACAGAAAAAAGTCCTAAAACTCTCAGCATCCTCTGCATCTCCCATCTTCATGCTGGCTGGAGGGTGCTGGGATAAATAAATAACCACAAGGTTATCTGATAAAGACTGAGCATGCCCTGTGGCCACAGAATGCTGACCAACTGTTGGGGAAGAAATGTAAAATTTGGCAGGAGTGATGAAGATGGAATAGCATATCCTGGAAAAGGATATGGCTCAGTGAAAATATTTTGTTTTAGGTCCCACTTGGACCTCTTCCTGAATTACAGTGGCTATTGATGGAAGTTTTCCTGGGCATGTGTGTGAGGGATTAGGAAGCTAGCTAAGATCAAGCTAACTTTGACTGCTGGTATTCTTATAGACATTTTTTGGTAGGTTTATGATTTTTTTAAAAAAAATTGCTTTATCCTGCATTGAAATTTTATATTGGTCTTATTATATGTGTTTTTAATTACATGAACCACTGAGGCTGCCTTTTGATGGTGAAAAGCAAGATGTAAACAGGAACGTATAAAAACAGCATTGTTTCTAAATTAGGATAAGATGGGCACGATCCAGTAAGAACTGTTCCTGTGAAAAATAGGAATGAAATGAATGGGGGTTGGGCAACAGTAAAGTATCTGACCTTCATTCATTCATTACAGTGGGAATGAAATGGCATAATCTCACATCCATGTGTTCCTCTGTGCATGTGAACTATTAGAGTTCAGGAGTGATCCAATCCTTACTAGAAAGAAAAACAACAAAGATGTCCTTGCTCCAATTACTTTTTGAATTAGAGAACCCATCTAATGGGGGAAAGCCCTTCCTGGTTGACAGAGTAATAATAAAAAAACAGTAAATCTACTTTGCTGTTTGTCGTGCCTTTTGATCTGCGAGGTTAAAAGTGACTCTTGTTGATGCAGAAACCAGAAAGAAAAGTATATTCTTCCTTCTGGGTTGTTGTCTTTCAAACGCTAGGCATGAGGGAGCATTTGGACATGTCGTTCTACACTTGCAGTCTTATTTATTTATTTATTGCATTTCTATACTGCCCAATAGCCACAGCTTTCTGGGCGTTTCACAAAAATCAAACTGGCAGGATCCAGGAATCAATTTCTGTGTATTTGAAGTTGCCTTGCTTGTCCCATCAAAGGGAACGAACCATCCTTCCTTGGCTTTGGACATCTTGAGGATCCACATGCTGCTGTGTTATGAGGAGCAACTTAGCGTTGGCCCAGTCAAGACAGCTCCTCATATTCGCTGTGAGACCTGTTTTCAGCAGTAGTAATTAAGGATATATGAATTGTGTGAAATCTGTTGCACCTGTATTTCGTGGATTGTCAGGCACCTTTCTTTCAATCACCTGCCTGTTAATAGAATCATTTTAATGTTTCTGAATTTGCGCAAATCCACATTTGCACAAATGCAAATTTGTGCAAATTTCACATGCAAAACTGTGGAAAATTTCCCCAAATGCATATGTTTTAGGCTATGGAGGAAATGCACATTTTTGGCTGAGTTTTTAGTTTTGCATATTTTTCTATGGGAAAATTTGTACAACTTTCCCAAAGTTTAGAAAAATTGTCTGCATGTCTGTGGAATCCACCCAAAGGGAGAATCCAGTCTGCTGCAGAATCCACAGATCAGAGTCATAAAAATTCAAGATCATTTGCCTTCATTGCTAATTTCTCTGAAATTCTTAGTAGCAGCTGAGGACATCCCAGATGCTTGCAGTTGCCAGTCAAGCAGTTTTGGAGAAGGCTAATGTGACCATATTTGAAGACCTCCTTCTTATCCTAGGAGTGGGGAATGCATAACCAAAGTGCCACCTGGAGCTCCTCCAGCTGAAGCTTCAGGCAGAGAGCTTACTTCATTCCACCTGGGCTTTTCCCAGCCAGGGAAAGCCCAGGTGGAGTGAAGCTGAACTGGCTCAGTCCCCTTCACTCCTCCATTGGAAGGAATGTAAGGGTGGAGTGAAGGGGGCTCCCTTCACTCCACCATCACCTTCTGACTCTGCATCATTCCATCCAGTTTTTTTCTAGCTGGGGAAAGTCTGAGTGGAGTGAAGTGCTCCCCTTTGCTCCTGGTTTCAGTACATGTGGGCTTTCCCCACACCAAAGCCTCCCCAGTAGATGATTGCTTCTCTGGTGCCTTGGCTTCATGCCTCTGCTGGAGGAATACTTCTCTGAGAAGGAGCTAGGGCTCCCAGAGACAAGAAGGAGCCACCGATGTCAGCAGATCTGGGGGAGCCTGGGCCCTCAGAGCAGTTCATCTTTGCAGGAAGAGGGGAGTTCCACCTCTGAGGCAGAAACACAGCAACTACCTCATTCTCAAGAGTATCACCAACTCAAGAGGCAGGCCAGTAGGGCTCCTCTGAAAAGGAGTGCTGGATTACAAGGGAGGAGTCCTCGGGAGCAAGGCCCTCCTTCTGGGTAGGACTTTTGCCAGAGTAACACACTGCAGCTGAGCCCTGGGTGAGGCTCAGAAAGTTGTGGCTATATAAGCCTTCAGTTTTAGCCTAGCCAGTGCTGGACCAACACTGTTTATAAGCTTCTGTGCCTTGCTTTTTGGACCTTGCCTTGAGATTGACCAGCTGTGCTACTGACCCTTGGACTCCTGTTTGACTCTGCTTCTGGACTGTATATGGTAACTCTTGCCTTTGCCTGATCCCATACTGGAACAGAACGTTGGTGACCATTTGCCTACTTTGTTGCCTTGCCTTTTGGATTGCCCCATAATTTGCTCCAACACTGTGTCTGATTCAGCCATAGCAGGGCACTTGGCTGGAAAAGCACTTAGCGCACCAAGTGAACAGAAATTCCTTTTATTATCTATGATGAGTAATCAGAGATAACAGTGGGGATTCCCCTGCATGCTGCTTATCCTCTTCTCCCTGCTAGCCTCCCCAAGCATCTGCTAGCCTCCAGGGGGCAGAGGCTTGGGAAGGGGAAGGGGCCAGCAGAAGGAGCCAAACCCTCCACAGGCCAGATGGAGGACCTGTGCCGTTTGGAGGGTCCCCATCCCTCCATTTGCATAGGGAGACTTTTGCAAGTTTGCAGTGTCGCTTTCCTCAATCGGGGGCCATCCAGATGTTTTGGTTTACAAATCTCATCAGGCACGCCAGCATAGCCAATGATTGGGCATGATGAATGTTGTAGTCCAAACCTCTGGAGGGCATCTGGTTAGAGATTGCTGATGTAGAGGCATAGGGTGGGGAGGGAGTGTGGCTCAGTAGCCGAGCCCCTCCTTTGCAAACAAAAGATTCCAGTTTCGGCAGCTGGGCATCTCTACTGATGCAAAGGACCAGGGAGGAGTATGTGTTTTATTTACTACATATATATACTGCCTTTCTGCCAAAACTGGTGTTCAAAATAGCTAACAATAATAAAATCAAAATTAAAAACAAAATCTTCATTAAAACATGACATGAAAATGAATCAATTGAAACTGCAATTAAAAACTCAACAATAAAATAAATAAACAGCACAGAACCCCCTCCCCCCAAAAAACCCCTTCAGCAGCAAACTAGTTTACATACCAAAGGTCTGCATGCCATGGTAACATGAAGTGCTGGGAAGCAGACACTGGCTGAATTCGGACAACACATTAAACAACTGAGGAGGGGGAAACAATCATCAGTTGTGTTGCTTATTGTGTTGTGTGGAGGGTAATACACCGCTCACAAACTACTGACAGTATGCTATTCCGCCCAAATAAGCAATGGAGAGAAACAGCTGGCTTGCAAGTGTTTAGCTCGAAGCCAGTTGTTTAAAGTGTTGTGTGGAGGGGTGAGTGTGTTAATGGCGTGTGATGAGTGGGTTAAAACACAAGCCCATAGAGGCAGGCGGCAAGAGTGACCAAAGCGGCAGCTGCCACTCTGCTACAACTGGTGCAACTTGCAGAGGCTGCTGGGATAGAACTGGGAGGACTGAGGGAGGAGGGAGGGAGGGGAGAGGGGCGGGGGCTGTGTCAGTCAAATGCTGTGTTGACTATTAGTCCACTCAATGCCAGCCCCACCCACAGTTATGTAGGAATATGTTGTGTGGGTAGTACCTACAAAATAACCAACTGAGAGTTGGCTACTCAACCCACCATTGACTAATGTGATGTCCGAATGCAGGCATTCTCTGTTTTTAGATGAGGTGTTCACATTTCTAAGCAGGCTAGTGATGGGCAAACGTACCTTGAGTGATTTCGTTATTTCCTCAGATAATAATGAACTTGCCCGTGTAAGCTCAGAGAGTTCTCCCTTAAAGAAAACTCTCATTTTGCATAAACAAGCTTTTGCACATCTGTAATGTTGAAATGCATCTTGGGAGCTACAAGTTGAAAATGGATCACCTATATTACGTGCACCCTTCCTGATTGATTGTTTCTATGTGGTCTTTCACAGAAACATTCCAACCACCACCACCCCAACAACAGGAGTAAGTAAAGTGTACGTTTACTTACAGCACAAAATAAAAGAAAGTACTGTATGAACAAACAACACAAATCCTGTCTGATGAGAATGTGCTGATATGATTGGTTGTGCGGGAAAGTGACATGATCACAGTTTACTGTGAGCAAGAAAAGGGTCAGTGCATGTGCAGAAGTAGCCTTGTGTAGATACAGACTGTGCGTTCTGACCAGCTCGTAATCAATTCTGAACTTAATAGTGAATTTGTAAAACACCGGTCCAGGCTTGCTAAAAGGGGAAGCATTGGTGAAGTTTGACCAACAAGTCGCCTACTTACAAAATTTGGCAGCATCATTACTTTAGACAAGGAGTTGTGTGAGAAAACAGGGGAATCTTCCTTCCAGATGTGGCACCATCTTGGATCTTCATTCAAGATCCAGTGTCACCCATGGGTTAATTAATTTCATTTTTAAAGTTATTTTAATCTCTTCCCTGATTAATCTGAGCATCTTTTTAATCAATCAAAATATTTGCAGTCATTAGCCTAACTATCTTTTTAATCAATCAAAATATTTGCAGTCATTAGCCTAACTAAATTAATCGCCTAACAGCGTAATCCTGGCTATAGAGAAGGAAGTCCACTATGTTCAATGAAGTTTACTCCTTGGTATGTATGCATGTTAGGATTAGTGGTGTGCACTGGGTCGGGTGTGATCCATGATCCGGATCCAATCCAGGGGAAATCGGATACAATTATCCGATTTCCGATCTCACAGCTGGATCGTTTGATCCAATCTGATCTGATCCAGAAAGGTCCCGATCCAGATCCGGAAAGGTCCCGATCCAGATCGGATGGATCAGAGGGCACCCACCGATGGAAGTGGACAGCGGGGGGGGGGGCTTCCCTGGCGGAGCTGTTTGCTTCCATTAGCGGGTGCCAGCGGGCGCCCGCCAATGGAAGAGGACAACGGGGGCAGGGGGCTTCCCTTCCAGGGACGTCCGCTCCCGTCCACCGCTGGCCGCTGGCCGCTACTGCGAACAGGCTTCGCGGCCTGCTCCTGAGTATTGCACTAGCCACGAAGCCTGCTCGCAGTAGTGGCCAGCGGCGGACATCCCCCGAAGGTAAGCAGGGGGGAGGGAGGAGGGGGCGGGGGTCCCGCAGCCCGCTTACCTTCTGTGGCCGTCCGTTCCCGTCTGCCGCTGGCCGCTACTGCGAGCAGGCTTCGTGGCCTGCCCCTAGGTAGCGCGCCAGGTGATGTCATCACCTGGCGTGCTACTCAGGAGCAGGCCGCGAAGCCTGCTCGCAGTAGCGGCCAGCGGCGGATGGGAGCGGACGGCCACGGAAGGTAAGCAGCGGGAGGGGGAGGGGGCTTACCTCCCTGGGGCCGTCCGCTTCCATCCGCTGGCGCCCATGGGCGCCAGCGGATGGAAGTGGATGGCCCAGGGGGGGTAAGGAGCGCGGGGGAAAGGGAGTTAGGGGCCCCCTCACCCACCCGCCACCATTTTTTCCTTATAGACTTGCACTGGGGGAAAGCTTTTTTTCCCCCAATGCAAGTCTATGGGGAAACAAAAATGGCTGCTGATCCAAAAATCGGATGTCCGATTTTTGGATCGGGATCAGATCCGATCCGGTCCGGGGGGCCTCAAATTTTGTCAGATCCAATCCGGGACAAAATTGGAGGTCCTGATCCGGGTTCCGATCTGATCCGGGGGGTCCGTGCACACCCCTAGTTAGGATTGCAGTCTGAAGCTGCAATTGTGCCTGTGCTCATTTACCTGGGAATAAGTCCCATCACACTCAATGGGACTTACTTCTGAGTAGACACATATAGGACTGCATTCTGAATGTTTCAGACCCACCCTTTGACTCATGTCTCTACTCCCAGACACCTCTTTGCACATGTCTCTGAGCAGTGATTTATTCAAGAAAGAAGAACAAGGTCGATTCACAACTTATTTGAAAAGTAACCACTCACTTTTTCCTGACCTATTTTTCTTTATGGGTTTTGTGTTTTTTGGTGTTTTAAAAATAGCTGTTTGGCAGAGACTGTGCATGTTAAGTTACCATATGGAACAAACGGTTACTAACATATTCCATGTCCTTGGGTTAGAAATAACCCAAACCAAATAGGAAGTAGTGGTTGCTGGAACTGGTGATGAGACTGTCAGGCTACAGGCCTAGTTATTCCAGTGATTAGTGCAGTGTCAACATTGGAATGTAACAACTGCAAGGGAACCGATCTGTCCGCCGCCCCCTGGATTTACAGCCAATCCTATCTTTAATGCACACTCTTCTGTGTTTATTTTAAATGCTATGAATTCTGGAAAACTTCTATGAAAGAAACCAGATTCTGCAAGTAGGTGTCCAAAGAACTGTCTTAATCTCCAGAATTGTTTTAAAATTGTTTAAAAATAGGCTTTCGTGAGCTGCAGTGAAAAATACTGCAAAGCTACAAGGAAGGGGAAAAAACACAGACGCCAGGCCTTGAAAAAGTGTTGCTATGCTGCGAAAGGTCACCACTAGCATCCGTGTAAATAACGGAGTGGCAGTGGGGGAGAGAAACTCTGCTAATTACCCATAATTAACACGGCACGTTTATAAATCCTTCAAGACGATTTGTTTAAATGTATTTTTTTTTTCAACACAAACACACCACATTTGTTCCAAAATCGCACTTTAGAGCTGGAGAGAGTTTATTACTCACCACCCTTCCTCCTGCCAAATTCTCCCTTCTAGAGAAGTCTTCGATGTTTAGATATTTGGGACCGCACACATCTGTATTTGGACTTCTTACTGACATATTACTTTCAGGCCCTGATTTTTTGCTTAGGAAACGTCCAATCCACCAGGTTGCTCTAACGTTTAAGCCTAGAGCTATTGCAGCATAATGGTTAAGAGATTAAGGCCAGATCGACACAATGAGCTTCTTCCGATGAGCCTTTTAAAGCATGCTCGTGACTGGCCACTCATGGATCTCCGCAGGTCATTTTAACAATGCCATGTTCCTCCTACGTGTCCCCCACTCGTCTCCCTCTCCTTCTACCATTTTTCCCATTATAAAATAATCTTCATTAAATGCAACCCTTCTGAGCTATAACGCAATTTCCTGCCATGTATAGGAGAGGTTTTGCTATAAAGCGCCCACTAGAGGGCGCTGTTCCACCAAACTGAATGGGCCAAGTGGTTGTTTCTCTTCCTGCTCTCTTCCTCTGTGTAATTGCAGCTCCTCGCAGAATCCGAAGAGATGCAGCAACAGTAAGGGAACGTGATTTCCCACCCCCGCTCCAACTGAAGGAGATCCTTGTGTCAAATCATTGTGAATGTGGAATAAAAAGCAGGAAATAACACTATGAAAGCATTATGTGGAATGTGGATTGTACCCCAGAACTTATCAGTGCACTTCAATACCGCTATAAAGCAGTAGTGTAGATCTAGCCTAAGCTATGAACCAACAGATTCAAATCTTAGCCGTCCCCAACCAGGTTTCCCTCCAGATGTGTTGGACTGCAGCTTCCAGCATTCCTGACTATTGGCCGTGTGGCTGATGGGAGCTGCGGTCCAACACATTTAGAGGGCATCAGAATGGGGTAACGGTTACGAAATTGTCAGATAACCTTATGCATAAGAACATTTGAGCCTGCTCAATCAGAACAAAAACCTATCTAGTTGACCGCCTGGTTTCCCACTGTGACCAGACAGATGCCTCTTGGGATGTTCAGGACATGAGTGAAATACTCTCCTCTCACTTCTTTGTAACCACTTTCTCCAAGACATGCATAATTTTAAATGCCTCAGTTATGTTCCATCTTACTCACAACTGCCCCCCATCTCCCCTAAACTAACAAGCCCTAAATCTTTTCCTTATAGGGGAGTTGTTCCAGCCCACTGGTCATTATCTTTTGCTTGCGCTTTTCTGCACCTGAAGCACTGCACATCTCCCAAAAGGAGGAAATACATCACTTATTTTTTAAGAAGAAGAAAGAAGATACAAATTTGCAGGACATTTGCATATGTAGAGGTGCAAATTTTGATGTGATCATTTTAATTTGAATAAAGATATAGTTCATGTCACCATAGTGGGAAGACTGGGACCAGGTGACCCATGCGCCTGCCCAGTTTCCTGTCCAGGTGTGAACTGTGGATGGGCAACTGAGAGCCCCCTGCTGTTCTCCCTTTTCATGGTCCTTTGACAATTTGGACTGGACACCTCTTCCAATAGAGGTCACCTTCAAACAGAGGACTGTTCCCTGCCAGATGTCCAAAATAGAGAACTGTCCTCTGTAAAGCAGGTCATCTGGCCATTTTAAGACAGGGCAACAGGAATTGTACCCAATAATCCAAATGTGATGGTTCCATAAATGCATTATAATATTGGGTGTTTTATTTTAGATCCCGTTCCTAATGACACTTAGCATGGAATACACAAGCTGCAGTATCTCATCCTCATCACCCCTCTGCAGTATTGGGATTGGCCCATCTTGCAGAGGTGCTGTGCAGATAGCCAAGATAACAAATGGGCTCTACAATGCTAACTATTGTTATTTATTAAATTTGACTAAGAAAGGTTGCATGATAATGCATCTGGACACAATACACAATTGGCTAAAATTCTGCACAGATTGAAAAAGAAGTACCCTGAAATGGTTGTACTATAGCCTTCACCATTGTCCATAATAACTCCGCTGTGTAATAATCTGACTGGGGGAAATGGCATTTATGGCCATTCTAGACTATACGTGGGAGATGCATGAACAGTCTCCTGATATATTCTTGTAAAACTGAAGTACAGCCTTGAATATGATCAGAACTGTGCTGGGAAGAAGGAGTGTAACCCTTTCTCTGTGGGCCATTTACTGAATCAAAATCCGCCTTTCTCAGCTGGTTTTGTCCGTATAGGGAAAAATACACAGACATCCCATGTCTTTTCCCCTCCAGCTTGATGGGATTTTTTTTTATAAGAAAAGCAGCTTGGGAGAATGATTTTGATGAGGAAAATGGTCCATGGGGGAAAGATTAAGCAATCCTCTCCCAGCATCCCCCCCCATCAATAAAAACAAGGAATCCATTGGGAGGCTTGTTAATGTATCTCCTGCATAGTAGCTTTGTCTTCAGATCTAACTATTTTCAGGTCTTTTGGCTCCCCACTTTTTGTCGGACTTGCCCTCTTGGAGGCTCATTAACAAGCTAGGACCCCCTTCAAAATCCCTAAGCATCTGCAACAGTAAATGTATTATGAAGATAAAAGCTTGGGAGCATGATGGAGTGAATGTGTGGCATCATGCCTCATTAAAATTCTTTCTGCTGTAAATGGAGCAATTTGCATACAGTTGATTGGCGTAAGCCTGGAGGGCAGACAGGATCATTCCTGTCAATGAATAGTATGTACAGACCACAGGGGCATGTTCTGGAGCTCTTAAAATAACAATAGGCAAACTGCGATTGCCACCAAGAGAGATTAATAGGCATCAGTCCAGGTATGCATGAAAATCTCATTGTCCAAATGTTTTCTACTTTTATCACAGTCTGGAAAAAAATGGTAAGACCACGGGAATTTGGTTTCCTTCCCAAAGTTGCCATTTTTCTGAATGGTCACTCTATCTCTCGCAATACATAATCTACTGTTCTTCAGCTATTGTGTAAAGGAACCCTTTGCATGTAATCACTTGCCTACAACAGTTGTCTTCGTGTTAAAAGCAAATTCCAAAACAGATGCACAGCATTGCTTTTTTTAAAAATAGAACTCTTTGCACATACACAAAGTGCAAGCCTATACATGTTTCCTCAGAAGTAACTCCCATTGAGTTCAATAGGGGTCATCCTCAAGCAATTGGGTATAGGATTGCAGCCTAAATACTATTACAGTAGGCAGAAAAATGCATGCTTTACCTCTTTTGCAAACTTTGAACCTATCAAATCAGATCATTTTTAAAGGGGAGTGTCTTTTCAGGCAAGGAGCTTGTGCAATGAATGGTTAGCTGGACATGTTAGTTGTTCCAGAGGGATCGGCTCTGGATATCTTGAATTGAGCAGCCCATGTGCAGATCAGCTTGTCCATGTTCATGAAACAGGGCTTTGGCTGCAAACCGAAAGACTTGGGAATAGGTCATTTTGAACTCAATGGGATTTACCTTTTCAGGCTGCAAAAACATGTTTTTATTGGATGAGGGGGTTTTATATTCTGGATTTTTTGTAAATTGCCTTGGTTGGTTTCAGAAAGGTAGGATAGAAGTACAATTAGTGCATTAAGAGTGCTATACTATGCATGCATAGACAGAAAAAAAGTCCTACAACAGTTGGTCCTTTTTTTTTTGTCTAAGCATGAATGGGATTATGCAGTAATAATAATAATAATTCCAAATACATTATTAGAATTGTGCTGTGCATAATATAAGATTGATCCATACTGTATACTGTGTGTGTTTGTGTGTGTGTGTGTGTGTGTGTGAGAGAGAGAGAGAGAGAGAGAGAATATGAGAATAAGAGTACCAAGCAACGCACATGCATCTTTTTCTTTTAGTATCTCTTAGGTGTTCTCCCAAGCAAGCAGATGCCACTCAGCCTTCAAACAGTTGTGGTTTCTGTGCGATCAATCAACTGGTTTCCCCTGAAAACTGCAGGAAAGCGAACTAGGAAGGAAGGGCTTGGTAGGAAAGAGAGTGAATGCATCTGTTTTCCAGCGATCTTTGCCTCGAAACAAGGAAGTCATAACAAAGCCGCCGTGTTCGATTTCCCTTTTCTCTTTGCACTTTCCCTGGATTCTTCCTCACCGGGACACTCCGGTGGTTCGTCTTCATCTTTTCCTTTCACCGCCCGTCCCCACTTTTAGAATGCGGCTGACCTTTAAACCTGTGATTATAGGGTTGTGTGAGAGAGACAGTAAAAAAAGTGATCAGGAGGCTTCTTTCGGCTGCCTTGCTTCCCATGTGACCTAGATGGAGAATAGATTCAAAAATACAGTTCCTCCTCCCCCGGCAAAGTAAGGCAGGGGAGAGAGAGAGAGAGAGAGAGAGAGAGAGAGAGAGAGAGAGAGAACACTGTCACTTTCAAAGCAGTGCTGGCGTAAATGCAGGGAGGAACAGCAAAGAGCTCCGGGAGTTTAGGACTCCTCTTGAACAGCCCGGGTTATTACTACCAGGAGCAGAATGCCTCCCCCAAAGCCTGCATTTTCCAGGCAAGCCTCCTTGGCCAGTGGGATATGTGGTGGTGCAGCCGCTGCGGTGTGAGGACGACTCAAGTTTCCCTGCGAAAAAGCCCTGGGATTTTATTTGCAAGATGAGTATTATTATGAAGCCAAGATCCCGATCTACAAGCTCCTTAAGAACTGCAGATGCAACTTGGTAATATGGTTATGCTCTTCCCACCTACCCAGCCCACCTTCCCCCACCCTCTCTCTCTGTCTTTCCAAATGCTCTGAGTTCTTTCTTATTGCGTGTTAAGAAATTGCACATGCTGCTCCCAGAAATTGGGAAGCAAGGGTGAACAGAAACTGGATCTCACCTTTGCTCCATCTCTGCGCAATGTTGCATTTGGGGGGTGGCTGGAGGGGGGGGGAAGGGGATATTGCCGATCCCTTTCCTTGATTTGGATGAGAACATTTGCTGCCATGTGAAAAAAGGTTCATTTTGAAGAGAGACGCAAGGTAGTCTTTTTATTATTTTATTTTTATTCTTTCGTAGTTTTGGCCTTATTTTTCCTGCATTTAATAGATCAAGTGATGACAGATCTGATGAACTAGGGGAGAAGAGATTTTATCTTACCTACTTTGCCTTGGGGGGAAAAAATTAAGGGAAAAGTAGCAGTGTGTTCTTTCTTTCTTTTCCCCAAGTAGGCCTGGATTAGCAGATCGTATAACAGCATAATCCTATGCACTCCTGTAGCCTCCTACCTGGGAGTAAACCCCATTGAACTTAACAGGACTTCTGTCTGAATAGACATGCATGGGATTGCGATATAGGAGAGTGAGCTATATAGATCAGGAAGCCCCAGTTCAAATGTCACCTCTGACTTTAGTCAAGCTACACTCTCTCAGCATCAGGTTCTCCCCCCATCCCCCCCACCCTGCATCTGTTGTATGGGAATAATCATACTGATTTACCTAACAGGGTCGTTGTGAGGATTATAATTAGATAATACATAGGAGGTGTTTTGAGCACTTGAAAGCGCTATATAACCATATAGCTAAGGGTACAATCCTATGCATGTTTAGACAGAAAAAAAGTCCTTCAACTCCATGGCTGGCTGGTGAATGCTAGGAGTTGTAGGATTTTTTTCTGTCTAAATATACATAGCACCATGCCCTAAGTATTATTTTTCTTCTTCTTTTCAAGTTGCAATCCTACAGATATTTGCTTGGAAGCAAGTCCTATTGGTGAAAGTGGCACTTACTTCTCGGTAACCATTTATAGCATTGTGTCATCGGTTTCCTACTCAGTGGTCCAAGTCGTAGCACCTTTTTATGTTATGGTTCTATAAATTATAATTTATACGGCTTTTCAGGATGTCTGCCCAGAAAAAGCAGCTTCACTGTTACCTGTGCCCTTTAGGTACATCCTGGTGCATTTCTAGATACTCTGGCATACTATCACTTTTACTTACATCATCCTTTAGGGCTGCATGCACAGAGGAGCAAAGAAACCAACCTTTCAATTTCATTAGATGATGATAATGTGATTTGTTTTACCTTTTGCTGCAGTTTTGGTATTTCTTGTGCAAAATGTAGCTTCTTGCTGCTGTTTTTGGAGCATTCCTTACGTGTACTCCCAATTGTCGGCTTTGTCTTTTTAAGCAGGGGCCTTCTGTATTTTGTCGGCTTTGTCTTTTTAAGCAGGGGCCTTCTGTATTTTACCTAAGGGGCCATCATTCTAATCGATGAAGACACAATGGCCCCAGCAATGTTCATACACAGTTTTCTATTTAGTATTAATAACGGGAGGTCCATAGCAATGTTAATAATGCAATAACTGTAGGTGATTGAGGTGAGTCATTAAACTTGACTTTATAAGAGCATCACGTTTCTGGCATGACATGACATCAGTCGCACAAGATGGCATGGTCAGTAATCTCACAGTAAACTCTTGCCAGCTCTCCAATATAAAAGCACAAAGGGGCAACTCTTTGAGTACCGTAGACCAAACATTGCAGTCGTCAGTCCTTATTCAGGCAAAACCCTAACTGACGTCACAGATACTTAGACTCTGTCATGCAGAGACTGGCACTCTGTATCTTGAAGTTTTGTCCTGGTTGTGTGGAGTGGGGAACCAACCCAGAAAAATACGACTCTCCCCTACACTTTTTAATTCAATTTTGTGTTGTTGTTGTTGTTTCCAGAAGATTGATAATGTTGCAGGATTTCACTTTCATTTTATTTTGTGCAGCACTTTATTTTTTTTCCAGCAGCCCAGCAATATTGCACCATTCTTTGTTTTACTCGTGAGCATAATTTAATAGTAGCTGATAAGACCACAATTGTGTTAGAGACAGTTTTATGGGCACTCGGAGTAGGTCATCTTGGTCCAAGGCATTTTGTCTAGTCTGCAGCGGTAGATGGAAGTAAGCAAAACCATTGTGCAGATTATTGCCAGTTTCCTCTGGTATGATCCTGCCCTTTGTAAGCAGAAATGGAATGCTCTGCTATATAAATGTTTTTAACGTTTCCTTGGTAAGTGAAAACACAGGCAAATGTGTATGTGAAAATATAGACAAACTATTATTTTCTTAATAAAATATTATAGTAAATTGTTTATCAGACAAGCTCTTTTGTTGTAATCAGTGTAGAATTTTGGTTGCCCAGGGTGGACAGTTTATTTTGGCCTCAAGGGCTACATGTGTGGTGGTTTTTTTATTAAATAAAATATAACCAAAAAGTGATCAGTTATGGTCTACAGTTACAGTTCACTGTACTGTAGGGTCTAGGGTCTACAACTGTTACATAAGAAAATATTAATACATTTTAGGGGAGAAAACAAGACAGAAACAAAAAGGAAAAAAAGAAAAGAAATAATTAAATAAACAATTATACTAAATAATAAGTGTGTTGTATGATCTCCATTTGTTGTTATAATATCCAAATGCTCAAAGCCAAAGCTGGCATGTGTTGCTGTAAGCCCGGTTGTGATGTATGTTGAATGAATCTCCTCCATATAGCATAAAAGGATATAACATAAAAGGATAGTGGTTCTGTTTTTCCTTGGATTAGAAATAAGTCATGAGTTATTTTTTCTGATATTGCCACAGACCATATATTTCGATACCATAAAGATAGGTTCAGATTATCCAATTTTTTTTCATTGTTGTGCGATTGTCTAGCAGGTGGCGGTTAGTAGGAATAACAATAAATCTTTAAATTTCAAACTTGCATTGGATCCTTTGTATATTGATAATAACAACAATTCTGGAATGTATACAATAGTGGTCACAGATGAGCGCATATGCCTGTGTGCATGAACATACAGACTTCCTTCTCGACCCCCCCTCAACCCCCCCCAATTCTCCATATCCAGACACTGGGATAGATACAGACAGGGCCGGCCCTACCATTAGCAAAAGTGAGGTGGTTGCTTCAGGTGGCAGGTGCTGGGAGGTGACTTCAAGGTGTTGCAGGAGAGAGCTGTGGGCCATGGGGCCTGCCTTGTACCTCCTCAGCTAGTCTGATGCCTTCAGGTGCTGTAGAGGAAGCTGTCCCATCCCTAGTATTGAGGTAAGATTCAACAGCCAGTCCAGTTGGTTTTTGTACACCATCTTGTTCTTCACCTCAGGCACTAAAATGTCTTGGGCTGGCCCTGGATACAGACACATAACACATTCACTCTTCCCCCCCCCACACACACACCACATGTCTGTGTGCAGAGATGGGAATGTTTCCACCTCTCCTCCCAGTATGGAAAGATACCTTGGAAAATGAACATCATGTTGGTGACACCCAGTGTGATATTGGCTTTCAAAGGCTCTCTCTGCTGGTGTGAGGAAAGGTAGATCCCCCCTCACCACACCAGCAGGGAGAGATGGTGTTCCTCCCAGCCTGCCAAATAGTTGATTCTCCACACACCTTCCTCCCCATCAATGGTGGTGGGTAGGGAATGATGATTTGGCACCTGTGAGGGCTGATGGTTGCTTATATATGTGGTGTCCTGATTTCAGTCCTATCATTCCTTCCTTAGTCCATCCATGTAACCAGCTACTTTGACCTAGTCCCTTAGGATATCACCATCTCCATTTGTTTATCTGTGTGGCCTCATTCTTGTAGAACATTGCAGTTATAGTATTAAGTCAGATTAATCACATTTCACAGTTATAACAAGAAATTAGGGGGATTGTAGGTTCTGCGGCTGATACTTAGAAAATAGCTGAGGGTTGATATGAAACTTGACGGTGCGGCAGAGACCAATTTGATGAAGGTCGTTGCTGAGTTTGAGGTAGACAGGGTAAGATAGGGCTTATTTACAAGAGCTTAAAATCTGGTGACGGATATTTTCTATATTCTTTCTCATAGTAATAGCTGAGGTTAAACTGTAAGAGACAATTTCTCCTTCTTTACAGCAACTTTAGAGAAACCTTTCAGGACATTATTTTGCAATAGAAATTGCAGCTGCAGGTTTTGAATCTGAATGAGGCCCATGGTATTTTTTTCTCTCAGTTAGGGTGACCAACTGTCAGGATTTCCCTGGATTTGTCCTGGTGTTTGGTCTATCCTGGGTGTCAGAGGGGATTTTCTGTAATTTTCTATAATGTCTTGCAATGACACACTTTCCCCTTTAAGGCATGGCAGGGGGAATGGCATGCTTTCTGGAGGCGTGTCATTCCACTCCACTTCTCCAATTGGTGCCTTAAAGGGAAAAGTGTGTCATTCCCGGACATTATAGAAAAGGCCCTGATTGGAGAAGGGTGTGTGTGACACATTTTCCCCTCCAATCAGGGCCTTTAAGGCCTTGATTGGAGTGGAGGAGGGGAAAGCATGCTTTCCAGGGCCTCCAGAAAGCGCATCATTCCCTCTTGCCATGCTAATGATGAGTGTGCTTTCCTGCTGCCCCAATTGGATCAGTAGGGGGACAGGAATAACACACTTTTCCCTCCTCCACTCTAATCAAGTCTGTTAAGGTGGCAGGGGGGAGTGATGTGCTTTCTGGAGGCCCCAGAAAGCTGCTTTCTTGCCCTCCCCCAGGTGTCCTCTTTTTTGGTTTCCCAAATATGGACACTCTACTTGCCCAGACTGAGGGAAGGCAGCACCTCTGGGAGTCATTATAACAGTTAAAGTAGCCTGGACAGGGTGATTTGCCTCCTTATGTCCTGCAAATGCAAACCAAAAGTTTTCCATGGAGAAATGTACATAATAATACTTAAACATTTGGCATTCATTGATTTGTATTGGTTTTATTGACTTGTGATTGCCGTAGCCTAATTAATGTTCATGTGGTAACTTTAGGTTGTAAACTGCCTGGATATGTTGTACATGACAAACAGTATAGAAAGATTTCTAAATAACTAAAATAAAATAAAAAGAGTGTGGTAGGAGGGAGGGCTAATGCCTGGAGTATTTGTATTGAGAATGGGGAGATTCATCATGCCAATTCTGGATGCCTAGTTAATGCTCGCTGACTTGTAAAATGAATTGTCAGCAATCCTGTGTTCCTGGACTGTGCCATCATAGACTGCAGATAAT
Organism: Anniella stebbinsi; assembly: GCA_029215795.1. Classification (NCBI taxonomy): domain Eukaryota; kingdom Metazoa; phylum Chordata; class Lepidosauria; order Squamata; family Anniellidae; genus Anniella; species Anniella stebbinsi. Next base: position 31,324,508 of record JARDYH010000002.1, on the reverse strand, counting down.
ATGTTGGTTGAATGTTGTCTTACATGAAATAAAGCTCACTGTATATTCAAAGCCAGCATATTCCAGAAGAAATTTAGATTTTAAACTTCTCCCAAATTTTGTATGTGCAAGGAGTTTTCAGATCAAAGAGGTAACAAGTGTAGAAGTATGCTAGGCACTAGATTAATAATAAGGAGAATTCCCTTTTTTTGAGCCCTTCGACTGACCTGAACTATGTCGATGGCACATCCAGCTTGAAAGATAATTTATCTGCTTTGGTGTACTTCCAGTTACTATGAATGATGGAAGAGATCCAGCTTCAGTTAAACTCTTTTAAAAGTCCTATTGATTTCAGCAGAAGAGATTTTTAGGCATGTACTTAATTCTCCCACAGAAATGGAAGGAAATAAAAAGGAGCTGGATTTTACCCTAAATGTTGAATAAGTCCTTGCTGATTCGGAAGAAATCTGCATTACCTGTGACTGATATGTCTGCCAAGATTGCTGTTAGCAATGTATAAAAACACCCTCTATCTTGGTTTCTTGCTAGAAGAGGAAGATTTTTCCCCGTTACAACTTCATAGTTTTAGTCTACAATCGTTTCCAAGCTTCCTTTGTGAGACAGTTTGCAACAGCCACCCCCCTTCCAAATGTTTTAGACTACATTTCCCAGCATTCCTGACTATTGGCCATTTGACTTGGGCTGATGGGAGCTGAAATCTCAAATATCCAGAGGGTATCAGGTTGGGGAAAGCTGGTATTCAATGACATCTGATATTTTTTATTAGTTGTATTTTGTTCTGTCCTCTGCACCTGGACACATTTGGGTATGTAGTTGCCAGGAAAAGAGGAAGAAAGTGGAAAACTGAACTGTAAACATCTCCTAATACTGCCTCCTCCCCAGCATAGTAGCAACCAATGTGATCCAGTAGATAGAGAGCTGGGCTTGGCTCTATGCAAATTCTTCTCCTCTCTGCAATGGAGTCATGGAACAGTCATGAGCAGGACACTCTCACTCAGCCTTGGTTCATCATCTGTTTGAAAAAGAGGAGGAGGAATAACAGTGACACCATGATACACATAGCAAATGACAATAAAGATTGAAAAAACGCTTTGCAAACTAAATGTGCTATATAAATGAATTGTATTAGCACATGCACAACACCTGGAGATCTGTCTTGTCAATTTCACATTTAACAATGGTGGTGAAGCTCCAGACTTGTTTTGTATAGTTAAAATCAGTAGGGGTATTCATAGACCAAGGCCATGAATAGTAGACCTTCCTTTCCAGTTGTATACAGCTTGCCATGTGTCCTACTTTACAGATGGTTGTCCTCTGTTTGAATGGCTGTCCAGTCCAGTTAAAAGATAAAGAACCCTAAGAAGGGCATGCAGGGCCCTTGAGATTGCCCATCCACAGTCAGCAGTTGGACAGCAGACTAAGCAGGCACATGGGTAACCTGGTCCCAGTCTTCCTCACTGTGATCATATGTATGGTATTTCTATGAAATGGTCATAATTATTTCTTAATGTGCATTTATAAATATAAATTAGCACATACAAATTTTATGCAAATCCTCTTTTGTCCTCTTTTTGTGTGTGTGAGAGAGATGCATTTCTTTTTTCTTTTGGCAATGGGTATTTGGCCACCCAAGCCCAACCAGAAGCAGTTTGTCCAGAAGAACATGTGAAGTAGATAAAACATTAGTAGTTAACTGTGTACATATTGCCCCTGGGCAATGATTCTCTCACTTATTTTTTTCCTTTGTCCCTTCCCCATGCTTAGTCTGTCCCTAACTTCTACATTCCCCTCTGAAACACTTATGTGGCTAGATGACTCTTGCAGGAGCCATCCTCTCTATCCAGAAAGCTAGGCACAATACACCAATTGATGTTTCAGCAAACACTGGGTTAATTCACTGACTGACAAGCTGGTTTGCAGTTTTGGATCAAAGACCCAACTCTTTCTGATATTTTGAACTGATTTGGATGATCTCCAAAATGACACAGCCCTAGGTAGAACTCTGGTTTCTGGAGTTTTGGAAATAATGTCCCTGCTAGTGGAGCCTGGAACAACATTGGCTGATTTCATCACAACTTAGTCAGCTATATGCCTTCAAATGTCTGGTGTTTCCCTTAATCATTTGGTGTGCTTCCCTTCTTATTACACTTTTCCTTGTTGAATTTGTTAGCATCTGCCAATTGTCTAGTTTGAGATCGTTTGGACCTACTTCTGAAACATGTGCAGCCCTTCTTACTGAAGAGATTGAATGGTTTGCAATTCCCAGGGCTGTCTTTCTTTGCTTTCCTTCTTTAAGGAGCAAACCATTTGTACTTATTTCAAATCATCTGGAACATCAGCTCTCCACAGGGACTCCCAATATGAGAGTTTGTGGTTCTGACTATCTCTGCCAGGATCCTTCCCTGAATATCATGAGACTTGCTGACTTGAATGCATTCAGGCTATTTGCATTCTTTGGCATGCTTTTCGGTTATCGTACCTCATGACCTTTCCCTTGTCATTGTTGTCAAATCTCTCAACACAACTATCTATCTATATCTAGCATTATTCTAGGCCACCTTTAAGGGTGGAGCCTTCTCAAAGTGGTGTGCAAGATCAAAACCACACAAAGCAGATTCCATTTTTAAAAATCCATAAAAACATGTTTCAGTAAAATTTGTAACAGAAATTGCCAATTTAAAATCAATAAAAACAAAACTTGCCAATAAAAACCAATGGGCAGGCTTAACCAGGACAGCAAAAACAGAGAGCTTTCCTGAAGGCAAGAAGTGGGGAGTGATGAACCCCTGATGGAAGTTGATTCCAGTTATGCGGGGCCACCAATGAGAAGGCCCTCACCTTTCCTTCTGCTCCTGAGCATGGAGGCAATGCCAGCTCCCAATAGGGGTGGGACAAGATGCCCTCAATGGGCCTCCTCCCTGAACGCCCCCTTTGTTCTGGCTGCTGTTGTCACTGCCCATGTGTTTGTCATCTCCCTGTACATCCAGTCACTACAGTCCTTCATATGGAAATCACAAGACAAGTGGAGGATGCTGCTCCATCTCTGGCAAGATATGATCCCAGTTAGCAATCTAGTAGCAGTATTGGGAACTAGCTGAAATTTCCAAGAAATCTTACAAAGCAGACCCACTCCCTATAACACATTGCAATAATCAAGTCTAGATGTTACCAGGGCATGGATAATTATGCCCAGGCTATCTCTGACCTGGAGTGGTACAAGCTGGCAGACCACTCAGTTGGTGGAAGGTGCTTCATCCTGTGAAAGTCCCTTGGCTTCCAGTGACAGGGCTAGATCAATCACTACCTCCAAACTGTGAGCCTGATCTCTTAGGAGACAATCCCTTCCAGAACCGGCTGAACACTGCCCCCATGTCAGATAGACCACCCCCCAACAGAACCACTGTCTTCTCTGCAGCTTCAGGTAGCAGTGGTGGCAAGGAGTGTGTTTGCACAATTATGCTTGGTGTGACAGCTGTGGACCCTTCCTGAATCAGTGTGACTTGGCAACAGTTATTCATGCCTTAGTTACATAATGTTTAGAGTATTGCAATGCACTCTATGTGGGGCTACCCCAAAAGAGTATCCCAAAACTTCAATTGGTGCACAAAATGTGGCAACGAGGCTGCACGGTATCAGGGCCATATTACATGTGTCATTACAAACGTGTACTGGTTGCTCAATTGCTATCTAGGTGCAATTCAAGGTATGGTTTGAATTTTTAGAGCCCTAAATGGCTTAGGATCGAGCCAGGGACTGCTTGTCTTGCTACAAACCTGGTGGGATATTAAGACCGAAAGACCAAAATAAGGCACCAGTTGAAAAAGAACTGGAAAATAAATGCTAAAAAGCATACAACTGCACAAAACTATCGTAATGACTGCCACCACGGCCACCTGAAGATGCAGGAACGGCATTGGATCAAAGAACAATTTTGCCTTCCCTATAAAATTGTTAATCAATGTATTGATTGTGTAAAGGAAAACAGTTCAGAAAGTAGCATTGTATGTGTTAATTGCAGAAGAACTACAGAGGAAAGCAGTCAATGCTGAAACTGGTAAAACAGCCTTCACCAACCTGGTGCCCTCCAGGTGTGTTGTGTGGTCCATCCTGGGTGGGGATGATGTGAGTAGTAGTCCAATGTATCCGGACAACACCCGATTGGGGAAGGCTGAGAGCAGGATATGGGAAGAATGAGTGATTTCCATCACAATGTGCAAAGACGGAGCAGGACTCCTGGGACTTGTCTTGATGAGGGGTTTGCCCTGGGGTGGATCAGCAGTGGCGGCAACTCGTTTATATGACACAGACACCATTGTGAAGTCATCCTGGGGCAAACCCCTGAAGCTCTGGTTTCAAGAATTTGGGGACTTAACGAAACTTTTTTCTCTTGGAGCGAGGCGACAGAAATCTGCTGTCTATCGCTTTGCTTCGGAGCTGTGGTGGAGGCATTCCCCAGCCGATGGTGCCCCTGATTGGGTGCCATCCACTAGGGAGGGGGCAGTCCAGCAAGCAGAATGGCCTCTGGACCGCCTCTGTGCCTCCAGGGACCTTGGGGAGCTTCCCTTCAATAAATAAATAAATGATACCAAAAAAAGAGAAAGAAATACAAATGGACCACAGGTGCACCGGGAAAGTGGGGAAGAGGCGGTTCATCTCTGCGCCTCTCTAGAATTGTGCAATTGCGCAATTAGAAACAAACGATTAAAAAAAAAACACCGGTAAAAAAACAGCAACAACCCAGGGTGAGGAGCCAACTTCTCCCTCCACAACTCCATTGTTTTCAGATGCTGGGAGGAGAGGAAGGAGGGAAACAATGGCTGGGTGTGCACAGGAATGGGGGCGCTGGGGCGGCAGCAGCCCCGGCAGCCTCCAAAACCCGCATTTGTGCTCCTTTCCATGGGTATTACCCTGGAGGAGCGCAATTGCGAGATTTTGGATAACGAGGCACTAATGCGACCTCGTATAGACGGCCTTGTATTTCCCCTGTAGTTAGATGAAAGTTTTTGAGATGCAGGAATTCCAAGCGTGGAAATGGATGAGCCCTCTCTCTCCATACTAGAGGCATGAGCCACTGCCCCTTACAATAGTCTACTATTATAATATCCATTTCTTTCTTCTTTTGCTCCTTTACTTATTTGTTTCTTTATTTAGTCACAGGATTTCTAGAGCACAGTTCTCCTACTGATCCCAAAGAGCAGTGTACAGAGCTGTTATCGCCATATATTAAGGGTGCAATCCTATGCATGTTTAGACAGGAAAAAGTCCCACAAATCCCAGCATGCCCCAGCCAGCCAAGCTGACTGGGGCATGCTGGGAGTTGTAGGGACTTTTTTCCCTGTCTAAACATATGTAGAATTGCACCCTAAAATTGGTATTCAAATGAATGCAGCCTCAACAGCCATCAACTAAAACAGCAGAACAGAGGGGGGAACCTAGCAAGGAATAACTTCTAAGAGCAGAATGAAATGAAATGAATGAATGAAATGTCCAGAAAGCTTTAGCTATGGGGTAGTATAGAAATGTAATAAATAAATAAATTGAGGATGAGGATGATGAAAATAATAATAATAATTTACCTGCTGCTGCAATGCTATGAGAGAGAGAGAGAGAGAGAGAGAGAGAGAGAGATTATTAACAGTTCTGGGGCAGCCACCCCCAAAACTCTTACTTCTTATGGAGATAAGAACATAAAAAGAGCCATGCTGGATCAAATCAAGGGTCCATCTAGTCCAGCACTCTGTTCATGTAGTGGTCAACCTACTGTTAACGAGGGAATCACAACAGGACACAGTGCAACAGCACCCTCCCGCTCTAGCTGCCACAGAAGTCAGAACCTGAAGCAGCAACTACACTTTGGGGCGTTAGTGTAGGAGAAGGTCTTCCCTGAGATATCCTGGCTCCAGATTCTTTAGAGCTTTTATAGTCTAGAAACAGGTTAGGAATGTAATTATTTTGCATGGTTATTTTTTTCTTATTCTCCCCCCACCCCTTACATTTAGACTCATGATTTCTTTGTTCTATTTATATCCTGCCTTTCCTCCAAGAGACCCAAGACGACATACATGCTTTCCCTCCTTTTGTCATCACAACAGCCTTCATGAACCCTGAGTGGGCAAAAAGAGTTGGGGAAATGCCCATTCAGTCCTGCGAAGTACTTCCGCGACAACTGCAAACATCCAGCCTCTCTGGAATCCATAGATTTATTGATCTTGACACTAGTGCTGCTCTCTGAATTATTTGTGAGAAGGAGCAGCAGTATTTTACAGACAATGACCTTCTGAACAGGAAGAAGTCCAGGAGACTTCAATCTCAGGAGCTGCGTAAAATAGCAGCACAGTTCGACAAGGTATTCGACAGGCCTGGGGGTCAACATCTGGCATTATGGGCCAAATGCCAGAGCCATGGGCAGGTTGTTTTATTTGTTTTCAGATTTTAAGGGTTGAGAGGCTGCAGCAGCCACCATCTCTGCTCCTCCTCTTCATAAGTGGCCATTGGAAATACATCAACAAAAAGGAGGGCAAAGAAGACAGTGATTTGCATAACATTTGCATGTACTGATTTATATGTATAGATGCAAATTTAGACATTATTATTATTATTATTATTATTATTATTATTATTATTTAAATAATATATTGCAACTAACCATAGTGCAGAAGACTGTGACCAGGTGACCTGTGTGCTTGCCTGTTCAGTCTGCTGACCAGGTACTCACTGTTGATGGGCAATCATTCTTATGGCTCATTGGACTGGGTAGCCCTTCATACAGAGGGTGCCTTTTACAGAGGACTGTAACAGAGGACAGTCCTCTGTAAAAGAGTACACCTCTGGGCCCCGAAGTTGCAATGCTGCATCTGTGTTAGGCTCAAAAGGCATTGGGAGGAAAGAAAATGGTGGTCACTACAGCCACCCAGCTCAGTGCTTCTCCTTCCAGCATCAGGCCCTTAAAAAAGGAAGCCAAATTGTTTCAATATCACCACCTCCCAAAAGTACTCCACCGGTAGGGTGTTCTCCTTTACCAAGGACACTTCTCTGTTTGAAGGATGCCTCTACTTGAAGGCTTATGCTATCCAAGTCTAGCTTAAAGATAAAGAATAAGGAGCAAGAGCCTAGAAGTTACTCTTCCACCATTATCAACTGGACAGCTGACAAACAGGCACACAACTCACCCGGTCACAGTCTTTCCCACTATTTTTTCCATTTAAAGTATAGTAATTAAATTATTGTTACTATTTTTTCTTATCTATACACATGTATTAGCATATGCAATTTTTTATGCAAATCTGCTTGCCCTAAGGGAAGCACTGAACCAGGGAGCTAGATAGGCCTCTCCCTGCTGCTACCTGCCTCTGCTCAATACGCTCACTGGACCAAGGTCAGGGCCTGAAGAGTTTCTTAACGGGGGGGTTCAAACCTGGCACCTGCTCTGGTGTTCAAAGATGGGGCAATTCTGAAAACCATGGACTTGCAGATTCAGGGAGTCAACGCATTAATATTGTTCTTGTTTAACTAGGATTACTGTTGAGGTTCACCTATAAAACTGTTTTGTCTTGTTCTGGTTCAAAGCCAACAAGGTTAACGTTCAACATAACTTCTGAAACTGGAACATTTCTCGTGCCAATTAGAACATCTAATTTATTACACCTATGAGCCATAATTCATAAGCACTATGAATGATGAATGAAATAAACATAACTAAAACACTTAATGGTAAAATTGTAACTGATCTTAATTAATCACATTCAATTAAAATGTATTGCATCCTTAATAATCAAAACAGCAAGTCTTGCCCAAGTTTTTAAGATGGCAGAGTACAAACGCCTACACAAATTCATCTCTTAAAATTCTCTAAGCTTCGTAGGTAATTTTGGTTGGGGCCACTGAATGTGCAACTACATTGTGGGTTGCTTTTGTTTGTTTGTTTCAGGATAAACTCTTATTTTTAACTGAATCCCCTGCATTTATTTTAAGTTGCTGTCCTGGCTCAGGCTCCTTATGTTTTGGTCATGGAGTGGACGGGGGGAGTGGGGAGAGATTCAGTTCAGTGTTTTTGTTCAGGTTTGGTTTGGTTCCCTGTATTAATTAATTATAAAAGCATTAGAACTAAAGATCAGATTCGGAGATGGCAGAGTGGATTGTACTACTTCAGACTGAAGATAGAAGAATGTCATTTTTCAAACATCACCCTGCAAATAAAAAATCTAGCAAACCACGAACAAAGATTCTAATCCAACCCATTTCCTCACTGTCCTAATTTGTTTTTAGGTTTTTTTTTTTACATAGCAGAGTATTACTGGCTGTGACTATGATTTTACATGGCCATAAGCCACTTTGGAGGACCTTTGGGCAATGGTGAATCTAGGTAATTTTATACACCCCCATCCCCTGCCTTAGACAGACATGTGTATTACTTCAGTTGTGAAGCACACAATTAGCATTTCTCTTCTCCCCCTACCACCCACTTCTCTGCCATTACATGCTTTAGAACTGTTTCTACATGCCTGATATGTTAGAACAACAAACAAATGGATATTTGCCAACCCTGACACACACATACACACGTGCAGGTTCAGATTTATACTCATAGAAATTATGGCACCATCCTATCTGCAGGAATAAAATGGAGTTTGCTTCTGCTGTCTTGATGCTAAATACATTTATTTCAGAGTAAGTGCCATTTTGTTATAGAAAGGGATACTATAATTTTAAAGTAGAAATAATAAAATGAGCATCTGTACAGGTGGCCACCCCTGAGACTATATGAAGACAACTGAATGCCTCTAGTGTGTGGGAGAGCCCATGACCTCCTAGGGAGGTTGTGGGCTCTCCCACAATAGAGGCCTTCAAGATGCAGCTGGACAGCCATCTGTCAGGTATGCTTGAAGGTGGATTCCTGCATTGAGTAGGGGGTTGGACTCGATGGCCTTATAGGCTCCTTCCAACTCTACTGTTCTGTGATTCTATGATGTTGCTGTGGTGAGCAGCATCAGCCCTGGTGCAGGTGCTGGCATCAGACCCACCTCCTCTGCCACTTTCTGGGCTGTCCTTTGGAGCTGGGAGGCTGTGCTGTGGGTCCTTGGATTTTGGCAACGAGGTCCCAGTCCTAGCTACACCACTGCCTTTGGGCAGAAAAGCTGCCTCTGACTGCTAATATAAATCCATGAATGCATTCAACCTTGTTGATTCCCTTCTTGTAATGTAAACTGGCTGAGCCCGTTTGACCACCTCAGTTCTCTTATCCCCTCATTCCTGTCCTTATCCTGCCGCACATGTAGACCGGACCTTTATGACCAAAGGATGAGAGTAGCCATAACTTATATTAACAAGTGTTCTCCCTGCCTTGGACAGTTCTGTTTGAAAATCTGCATCATATTCTCTCTCTCTCTCTCTCTCTCCCCCCCCCCCCCCCGGCAAAGTGGAAGACTGCCTTTGCTCGTGTTTTCATTTTTGGAATACCAAAAGGAAAGACTAATAAAATATGACCCTGAAAGGTCACTCAGAAAAGGAAAGGAAGAGAAGGAGAATGGCATTCTTTCCAAATACGAAATGGAAAGAAGGCCCTTAAGGAATCCTGCCTTGTGTAACTGAGTTGTTCCGGCTCTGCCTTCTCCCTTCCTCCACCCACTCTGCACAGACATGCTTTTAATGGGAGGCATGTTCAGTGATGTAAAAAAAAAAAAAGCATTAAGGAGAACACAAAGCAACACTCCATGTTTAAATGATGGTGTTTTTGCACATATAAAAAACTATTTCTGATTCGAAAGATGATATTTCATGAGATGGTGACGGCAGTTTCTAAATTTATATTTGGCCGTGTGTATTTGCTTCATGCTAAGACGAGATCGATGTGGCCGCTGAATTATTAATCTGAAAGGATTTCATTCTGAAATGGTCTGTTGCTCTGCCCTAGATATTTGCTTGCGTTGTAATAACAAGTGGAGATGATCACAGCCCATTGAGGAAAATCCCCTGTCAGGTGTGTCTGGGGAAGGGGAGTTCCACAATCCTTGTTTGGGGTCTTGGATTTACCAGGCTGAGTCCTAGGCGATCAGCTCTGCAGTCATCATGCATTTGCAGGAGACTGTATGCAACCAGTTGGGCTGTTCACACAACACGCTAACCCACACTTAGTGGTTAAGTGTGAGTTGTTGTTGAACTGTGGGTTGTTTGTTGAACCATGGGTTCACGTATTGTCTAAACCCAGGGCATTTTCCTCAGGGTAGCTTGTTAACCACACTATATGGCTTGTTAACCACCCTGAACAACCCAGCACCATGGGTTCTCAAGGTAGTTTGATTGCAAAAAAATTAAGCCACGTGCATGGTTAACAAGCCACCATGGCGAAAAGGGAGCGTTCCTAGTGATGGATGAACATTTGCCTATTTGTTTGTTTTCCCTGATATGTATTGCTTTGTGTGCCATTTTCCCCAATGTACACATTATTTTGTATGCGATTTTTGTGTTGCAGAATTTAGGGAAGCGAGGAAGTAGAATGATAATTGTGTTCATGCTTTAGTGTAGGATGTGCAAATTGGCATGTTTCAAACTAAAATGCAATCCAAACATGTTTCAATCCCTAGTTACTGCACTGTGTTATATATGGTCCAAGCCTTCCTCTGATACACCCCTCACATGACTGTGCAACACACATACACCCTTTTTCTCTACCAATGTTGAAGCTCCAGCACTGGAGAGACAAGGGCTTGCAGAAGTTTCCACAATGGCTGGGAGGAAGAAGGTCTGATCTCCCTCTCTGAGGTTGGACCTCTGTCTCCACTTTTGGAGGGGGAGTTCAAAAACTAGGGGTGTGCATCGCATCGGATCCGATCTATGATCCGAATCCGATCCGCCCCAAAATCGGAAAAATCTGATCTGATCCGATCTGGTGAACCCTCCGATCCGATCCGCTGAGGTCCGATCCGGATCGGATCGGATCGGCGGATCGGACGCCATTTTGAATGCTTTTCCCCATAGCCAAGTATTGTTTTACAAAAACGCCTATAACTTTTTCATTTTTAATGATAGAAGGATGAAACATGGGCACATTGTAGAATGGGTAGGGATGGTTATCTGTGAGAAATTTCAGAAAGATTGGTGCATGCATTTTGTGGCAATTAATTTTTTAATAAATAACCAGGAATGCCTGTAACTTTTTCATTTTTAAAGTTACACACATGAAACTTTGCCACATTGTAGGTGGTACCTTGGGACCTATGTGTGTGAAATTTCAGAAACATAGGTGCTTGCCTTGTGTGGCAATTAATTTTAGAAAAATGGGTAGTAGTGGGGTAAATACAGTTATGCCTCCCAGTTTTTTATTTTTAAAGATACAAACAGGAAACTTGGGCACATTACAGGTAACACTTGGCTTGATATGTGTGTGAAATTTCAGAAACTTAGGTGCTTGCCTTGTGTGGTAATTAAATTTTGAAACAATGAGGAAAGAAACACCTATAACTTTTTCATTTTTAAAGTTACACACATGAAACTTTGCCACATTGTGGGTGGTACATTGGGACCTATGTGTGTGAAATTTCATAAACATAGGTGTTTGCCTTGTGTGGCAATTAATTTTAGAAATATAGGTAGTAGTGGGGTAAATACAGTTATGCCTCCCACTTTTTTATTTTTAAAGATACAAACAGGAAACTTGGGCACATTACAGGTAACACTTGGCTTGATATGTGTGTGACATTTCAGAAACATAGGTGCTTGCCTTGTGTGGCAATTAATTTTTGAAACAATGCTCACTTTGTAGATGGGTTAGGGGTAGTTATCTGTCAGAAATTTCAGAATGATAGGTCCAGGCATTTGATGGCTATGGATTTTTTAGATTAAAAGTTACAAAACTTTTTCCACAGAGGCTTGGGCTGTCAATTGCACCCCCCTCCCCCGCCTACCCCTCCCTCTTTTATCTGTCAAAACTCCGTGTTGTTGTAAAGGCAACGTTGGGGACTGGCTGGGAGCTTCCCCTTGGGGAAAAGCACAAGTCCCATAGCTTGCGCGAGAAGGGTGGCGCGCGCTCCTCGCAGGTAAGATCTTCAAGACAGCAGCATCAGCAGCATTAGCATCAGGCAGATATTCAAATGGCAAAGTCCAACATTGGGGACTGGGTGGGAGCTTCCCCTTGGAGGCAGCTCTGTCTCCCACCTACCCACCCATCGCAGGCGGAGAAGAAGGGGGCGCACATGGAGGAGCTGAGCATGGAGGGGGAGGAGGCAGCTTCCTGATTTACTTCTCTGTAGCAACTGCTCTGGGCAGAGAAAGGGACGTTCATGGGGAGGGGGATTTAAAGGGATTCATTGCATAGCACTTCCTCACTGAGAAACCATACTTGCCCATAGGGATTCATTGGACAGCACTTTCCATAGAACTCTATGGAAAAGTGCTGTCCAATGAATCCCTATGGGCAAGTATGGTTTCTCAATGGGCAAGTGCTATGCAATGAATCCCTATGGGCTAGTTCTGTCTGATGAATCCCTATGGGCAAGTGCTATGCAATGAATCCCTATGGTATTTTTGAAACAATGAGGAAAGAAACGCCTATAACTTTTTTATTTTAAAAGTTAGAAGTTTGAAAGTTGCTCACTTTGTAGATGGGTTAGGGGTTGTTGTCTGTCAGAAATTTCAGAATGATAGGTCCAGGCATTTGGTGGCTAAGATTTTTTTAGATTAAAAGTTACAACAACACGGAGTTTTGACAGATAAAAAAGGGAGGGGGAGGGGGGAGGGGGGTGCAATTGACAGCCCAAGCCTCTGTGGAAAAACTTTTGTAACTTTTAACCTAAAAAATTCATAGCCACCAAATGCCTGGACCTAACTTTCTGAAATTTCTGACAGACAACTACCCCTAAGCCATCTACAAAGTGAGCAAGTTTCATGTGTGTAACTTTAAAAATGAAAAAGTTATAGGTGTTTCTTTCCTCATTGTTTCAAAAATTAATTGCCACACAAGGCAAGCACCTACGTTTCTGAAATTTCACACACATATCAAGCCAAGTGTTACCTGTAATGTGCCCAGGTTTCCTGTTTGTATCTTTAAAAATAAAAAAGTGGGAGGGATAACTGTATTTACCCCACTACTACCCATTTTCTAAAATTAATTGCCACACAAGGCAAGCACCTATGTTTCTGAAATTTCACACACATAGGTCCCAAGGTACCACCTACAATGTGGCAAAGTTTCATGTGTGTAACTTTAAAAATGAAAAAGTTATAGGCATTCCTGGTTATTTATTAAAAAATTAATTACCACAAATTACATGCACCAATCTTTCTGAAATTTCTCACAGATAACTATCCCTAACCAGTCTACAATGTGCCCAAGTTTCATCCTTCTATCTTTAAAAAATGAAAAAGTTATAGGCGTTTTTGTAAAACAATACTTGGCTATGGGAAAAAGCATTCAAAATGGTGTCCGATCTGGATCGGACATCCGATCCGATCCGACCATCCTCCAATCTGATCCGATCCAACCCCCTAGGTCCGATTCCGATCCGCTATCCGATCCGATCCGGGGGGTCGGTGCACATCCCTATCAAAAACATCCTATGGACCTTGGGATGCCCTTTCCAGGGGCCTTAGACTTGCAGACTTATGCAAATTTCTTTTCTGTTGCTATGAACTGTGTTTGTCTTCCAGTTCGAAAGAGAATCAGCAGTGCAAGCTGCAGGAGCAGCGACTTGTAAGGAAAGACAAATGGTTCTCTAAAAATCTTGACTGGATAATGACTTTTAAGTATTATGGTGCTGTGTGTGCCAGATGTTTATAGTTTGTCAGCATGGTCTTAGCATTTTATACTATCCATATTTATTAACTAAAGGCAGGCGCTTTCAGAACACTTGGTTTTCTGTGCCAGTAATGGTTTATTTTGAAGGATTCTTTTATGCTTTTTTATTGATAACTGTTTTGATGGCTTGAAGTCTTAAATTATTTTTATTAAAAAACACACACACATTTCTTGACATATTTGTTTCTCCTTAGTGTTTTCACAAATGTCTCCATGTGTGGGGCGTGGGAAGAAACATGCCAGAATGTTGGTATAGACAAAGTTCCAGCACTGGTGTTGCTTCCCATCTTTGGGCAAGTTTTTGTAGAACAGGGTTGTTACCTTGTGGCTCCAATCATAGCTGTCAACCTCTAGATTCCATGTTGTTACTATTCTGTGATGTGGCTATGGTATTGAAACAGCAATTCCGGAGCTAGTCAGATAAATGTGTACAGATAACTGTCAAGGATTTTGTACTGCTTGGATCCTTCTATAAATCAATAATAATAATCATCCCCTTATTACTGTGTGCGTGTGTGTGTGTGAGAGAGAGTGAGAATAAGAACATAAGAAGAGCTATTCTGGAGCAGATCAAGATCTAGCTAGTCTAGTGTTCTGTTCACACCGTGGCCAACCAGCTACCCACAAGCAGGACATGAGTGCAACAGCACCCTCCCATCTATGTTCCCCAGTAACTGATGTACAGAGGCATACAACATTGGAGATAGCATATAATCATCAGGACTAGTAGCCATTGATAGTCTTCTCCTTCAGGAATTTGTCCAATCCCTTTTTATAACCATCCAAATTGGTGACCGTCACTACATCTTGTGGTAGTTAATTCCATAGCTTATGCACTGTATGAAGAAATGCCAGTCAGCTTCATAGGATGACTCCGGGTTCTAATATTATGAGAGTGGGAACTAGCAGATTGAAAAGCATCTGGAAATGAGTGAAAATGCTTTTTTTCTGGAATGGGGCAGGAGGAAACTCTGCTGACCTGTCCTGATCCAGAAATAAATGTTTCCTCTTGTTTCCAAGGCTGCTTTTTGAACCCCTAGCTTTCTGTTTCACAAGCAGTGGTCCTGCTGGTGTAACAAAATGATCGGGAGCACAGCAGCAGTATTGGATTACCGCCCATACACATCATCATCATCATCTTGAGTACCTGAAATTTACAATGTGCTGAATACAGATTTAAAAGAAAGCATGATGCAAAAAGGAAAGGGTTGGGGCAGGGGGAGAAAGAGAGGGCAAGAAAGCAAAGTCATTATCAATTCTTAGTTACTAGTAGTTCTTATAATGATCAGCTTGAATGAAAACAGCTCAGGGAGGGAAAGGGCTGGTGGAATGGGCCCTGCTGATCCATCTCTCCCTCTACTGCAGCCCAGTAGAATAATTGCTAATAGATGGCCTGCAGTGAGTTTTGAGATAATCAATCAAATGTTGCTGTCAATACAGTTATGAAGACTGCTGAGCATTTTTACTGGGGAGAAGAGTAATATTTTTGGTATGTGTATGTGTGTCTTCTTAGGACTTCACCATTTGGAATCCCAAAGGCTCTCCTGCCTGATAAGTGCATGAAGCTCCTGTTTGGGATCATAGAATCATAGAATTGTGGTGTTGGAAAGGACCTTAAGGATCATCTAGTCCAACCCTCTGCAATGTGCAGGAAAACCAATTAAACCATCCATGAGAGGTGGCATCTTAAAAACCTCCAGAGATGGCGAATGCACAAGCTCGATAGGTAGACTGTTCCACTATTGTACGCATCTTACATTCAGGAAGTTTTTCCTTATATTTAATTGATATCTAGGTAGCTGCAACTTATACCCATTATTTTGGGTCCTAATTTCTGTGGCAGTGGAAAAGAATTCTTGGCCATCTTCCCTGTTATGTACCTGAATTGGGAAGAGATTGGGATATCTCTCACTGGACCTGTCAACTCTGTATCCTATTTGCTAGGATGGGACATGAGCACTTTGCTATTGGCTGATTAAGTGGCTTTTCTTTACAAGGAGCCCTGTGAAAGAAGACATTAGAAATGGAAAACATTTCAGTTAAATGGTTCAGAAAAATCGAATGGAAAGAAATGCATGCCTTGTTAAATCATCTAAATCCCCAATAAAGATAATGACACATATTTAATTTAAGAGTACAAAGATAATAGACCCAATGTAAAATGGCCATTCTAACTGGATAACGTTAGTGGCCTCCGAAATGCCATTTCTTACCATGGTGAGTCACAATGATCATGGGTTCAGTAAAAAGATGATAGCTTTATAATAAGCTCTCTCTAGGATTAGTGATTTGAATATCATGCTGCCGTAAAAAAGAGGGAGGACCTTAAAAAAAAGATACATCATGAATTGAGGAGGGTGGGAATGGGCTCCAATGGGAGAGTCCTCTTGTTCTAGATGCATTAGTGTGAAACATATCTTTTTGTTTTTGTTTGTTAGACTGCACAACCATGAATGTTAACATTACACTTCCTTCTGATCAAGGCAATGCCCAGAATCCATTAGCGCTTTGGGGCAAGAGATGGTTAGTGGTGAATATTCTCACCTTGCCAGTGTTTTGAGGGGGTGCAGTCTCTTTTTCTCCCTCCCTTCCCTCTCCCTATGGCAGCTTGTGGTCATTTGTTGTGGGGATTAAAGGGAAGGAAGTTGAGGGTTGGGAAACTTTTTGGGGTGGTGGGAGAAACTATGGGAGGACTGGTTGAGGGGGGAATCCAGGAAACATCTGAAGGAGACAAGGGGCGATACCCAACTGTGTTGTTCCATTAGCGCAAATGCTGTTTTACTAGTGGAAACTAGGGGTGCCTCTACAAGAGCGATTTAAAGCTCTTTCAAAGTGCATTACCGATTTTACCTCCACATGAACGGAGCGCAAATCGGGGTTGAGACGCTTTTTCTGTTCGATTATGCACATTATTGAATGCGCATTAAATAGCGAGTTTTAATTTACCGCGGGAGTTAAAGTGCCTTATGATCATGTAAACAAGCGATTCTCAGCATTTAAACAACTTGAAAGCGCGTTTCATACAACCGGTAATGCGTTTCACTGCCTCCCGTGTATAGGGATTAGGCGTAAAAGCAATTGGGAGAAGATGCGCATAATCGGCCAACCCGGCGTCAAACTGAAATCTTGTAGAGGGGACCTAGCTTCTGAACTAGTCGCAAGAGAAGAATCCAATTAAAGTTTGAGCAAGGGTGGTTGCACAAGCAGTTGTGTGTTATGCCGCGCATTCCACTTGTGCAACCCATTGTGCATTCTGCTTGCACATACAGCTTGTGCAACTGCTTGCACAACCAGTTATGCAAGTGTAGTAGGCAACCGCTTGCACAACGGACAGATTTAGTGGAGATCCACTAATGCTATTTGAGCTTGCAGAAAGATACTGTTGGATATTGCCCCAGGTTGGGAAAGTCTGATCTAAAGTAGGAATTGGAAAAATTCTTAAACAGCCACTCAAACCTGTGGTGGTGGGGAAAATCTAGCAGAGCTATGCTAGTGCAAATACCATAGCCTTCCAATAAAAATATGTTATCTTTTATCTCTGCGGTTGCAAGGAAGGTGCATATGTTCCTTTTTGTGCATATCTGTTATCTCTACATCCTCAGATGCTTTTGGCAAAGGTTCTAATTCATGTTGATGGCAGTAAAACCTACACCCTTTGTGCTATACAAAGTGGGGAGAGAGAATCCTCTTGCCATCACATCTAGGTCAAGGTTTCCCTGGAATTGCTAGTCATATTTGCTAGCCATTCCATTATTCATTTGGTTTTTATTTTTAGGGATGGATCCAATGTTAATCCTATATAGAGTAGATCTATTGACATGAATGGGACTTAAGTTAGACTAACATTGGACATGACCCAATACTGATAGTTATTTTGTTGAACCAGTGTTTTACAGCTGTGTGAAAATATATTCTCCTTCCTAGAAAATGTCAGTGATGAATAACAAGGAAATGCTGTGCTGTATAATGAACATCTCTATCCATCCAAAAACCAAGGACAAATCTGCTTTAAAAAATGTTCTCAATGGAACGTTATCTTGTGTTGCTACACTGATGACAGGGAGTGTTCTGGATATTTTGCTGCATTGTGATTTGGGACATCTGCAACTCACTCTTGCCAAATGTGGGAGCCTTTGATTTTGATCAGAACATCGGCATTGGTGCTCATCCTTCCTCCATGTGCCATTGTGCTGATCAAAATCACCTCTGCCACCCTCTCCTCCCTCCCACAACCAAGGCTGTTCTTGTTGGAGGAAAAAGAAGGGCAAATAGCAGAGCAGGTATGTGAGAGAGGCAGTGTGGTATAGTGGTTAGTGTTGGACTGGGACTTGAGAGATTCGGGTTCTAGTCCCCACTTGGCCATGATATTTCCTGGGTGACTTTGGGCCAGTCACTGACTGTCAGCCTAAGCTACCTCACTGGGTGGTTGTGAGGATAAAATGAAGAGGAGGAGGACTGTGTATAACACCTTGGGCTCCTTGGAGGAAAGGTGGGACATAAAATGTAACAAATCAATAGTGTGTGTGTGAAATCTACTGTTATGTAGATGTGTGTCTGTGCATGTGTCTGTGATTATCATCGTGTATCACCTAGTTATTTGTATCCTGCTTTCTCATAAAATTGTGCACAAGGGACCTCACAATGTAATACACAAACAGCAGTAAATATTTATTGTTTATTTTATTTATTTATTACGTTTTTATACTGTCCATCAGCCGAAGCTCTCTGGGCAGTGCACAATTAAAAAACATAAAATATAACAAGTATAAATTTTAAACATTAAAAAGTTTAAAAGGCAATATAAAATCAGCTACATTAAAAACCAGGGAAAGCCTTTGGAAAAAGGTATGTCTTCAGGAAGCATTCAACAGATGTTACGTTTTCCGCCTTCCGAGCCGTGCGAGGGAGGGTTTTCCAGAGGGTGGGTGCCACTACAGAGAAGGCCCTCCGCCGAGGTTCTTCATGGCTGTATTCCATTCGTCTCGCAATAGCCAGTAGGGCCTCCTCTGAAGATCGTAGTTGTCATCCAGGTGCATATAAGGGAAGGGGGTCTGCTAGGTATGCTGGTCCCAAGTTGTTTAGGGCTTTGTAGGATAACAGCATAACCTTGTATGTGGCTCGGTAACTAACAGGCAGCCAGTGCAGTTCTTTCAATACAGGTTTTATATGAGCCAAGCTAGGTGTCCCTATGAGCACCCTAGCTGCTGTGTTCTGCACTAGCTGCAGCTTCCAAACCACACACATGGATAGCCCCACTTAGAGAGCATTACAGTAGTCTAATTGTGAGGTTACCAGTGCAAAAATGATTGTGGCAAGGCTATCCCTATCCAGGAATAATAATAATAATAATAATAATAACAATAATATATTTATTTATTTCTTACCCACCTCTCCCTCAGGACTGAGGTGGGGAACAACATCAATACAAATGACATAAAATACAAAAAAACTAATTAAAAACATAATTAAAATTCCAATAAAACTCTTAAAAAATCGACTGGGAAGGCCTGCCGGAAGAGATCGGTCATATAATCATATAATCATAGAATAGTAGAGTTGGAAGGGGCCTATAAGGCCATCGTGTCCAACCCCCTGCTCAATGCAGGAATCCACCTTAAAGCATAATACCTGACAGATGGCTGTCCAACTGCCTCTTGAATGCCTCTAATGTGGGATAGCCCACCACCTCCCTGGGTAATTGGTTCCATTGTCGTTCTGCTCCAACAGTCAGAAAGGTTTTCCTGATGTCCAGCCGGAATCTGGCTTCCTGTAAATTGAGTCCATTATTCCGTGTCCTGCATTCTGAGTTGATTGAGAAGAGATCCTGGCCCTCCTCTGTGTGACAACCTTTCAAGTATTTGAATAGTGCTATCATGTATCCCCTCAATCTTCTCTTCTCCAGGCTAAACATGCCTAGTTCTTTCAATCTATCCTCATAGGGCTTTGTTTCCAGACCCCTAATCATCCTCATTGCTCTCCCCTGAACATGCTCCAGATTGTCTGCATCCTTCTTGAAGTGTGTTGCCCAGAACTGGACGTGATACTCAAGATGGGGCCTAACCAGTGCCAAATAGTGTCTTTATGACTTTCTTAAAGACAAAGAGAATATTAAGTTGATGAATCTCTTCCGGCAGGCCATTCCACAGTCTGGGAGCAGCAGAAGAGAAAGTCCTCTGGGTAACAGTTGTCAGCCTGGTTTTGGCCGACTGTAGCAAATTCTTTCCAGAGGACCTCAACATGTGGGGCAGATTGTCTAGTGGAAGGCGATCCCGCAGGTAACCTGGACCCAAACTATGTAGGGCTTTAAAGGTAATAAACAACATTTAGTATTTCACCCGGAAACTAATTGGCAGCCAGTGGAGTGATTTTAAAGCTGGTGTAATATGGTCACCCCCTAGGTGTACAGGTGACCAACCTGACTGCCATATTTTGAACAAGTTGAAGTTTCCAGACTAGGCACAGAGGTAGCCCTATGTACAGCACATTGCAGAAGTCGAGCCTCGAAGTTACCAGCGCGTGCACTACCATTTTTAGATCTTCCAATTCTTGGAAGGGGCACATCTGGCATATCAGGCAAAGCTGATCGTAGGCACTCCTGGCCGTCGCATCTATGTGAGCTGTCGTTTGGAGCGACGGATCCAGGAGCACCCCCAAGCTGCAAACGCAGTCTTTCAGGGGGAGTGTAACCCCATGCAGAACTTGTTGACACACCTCCAAACCCAGGTTGGGGCCTTTGACAGTAAGCATCTCCGTCTTGTCTGGATTCAGCTTCAGTTTGTTTTTCCTCATCCAGCCCATTACCGCCTCCAAGCATTCATTCAGAGGAGACACACTATCCTTAGGTGATGCTGTTGTCAAAGGCATGGAGAAATATATTTGGGTGTCATCAGCATACTGATAGCACCCTGCCCCATGCCTCCGGATGATCTCTCCCAGCGGTTTCATGTAGATGTGAAACAGCATCGAGGATAGGATGGCACCTTGAGGTATGCCACACGACAGCTCCTTCTTTGAGGAGCAACTATCCCCAAGCATCACCATCTGGAACCTGCCCGAGAGGTAGAACTGGAACCACTGAAGCACAGTGCTTCCAATTCCCAATCCCCTCAGGTGTTCCAGAAGGATACCGTGGTTGATGGTATATATTGCCGCTGAGAGTTCCAGAAGTACCAGCAGGGACACACTCCCCCTGTCAATACTCAGGCATAGATCATCCACTAAGGCGACCATAGCAGTCTCAACTCCGTATCCTGCCCTGAAGCCGGGTTGAAATGGGTCTAGAAAATCTGTATCATCCAAAACTGCTTGGAGTTGGAAGGCAACTGCCGTCTTGATCACCTTACCCAGAAATGGAAGATTTGATACTGGTCTATAGTTATTAAGATCCAGAGAGTCCAGGGAGGGCTTTTTTAGAAGCAGCCGTGCCACCGTTTCTTTTAAACATGATGGAAAACTCCCCTCCCTGAGAGATGTATTAATAATATGTTGTAATTGTAGTCTAATTACATCTCCTCCCTGGACGACCAGCCAAGAAGGACAGGGATTGAGAGGGCAAGTTGTCCTCCTAACTCATCCAAGCAGCTTGTCCATGTCCTCGGTACTCACTAACTGAAACTTATCCAATGTAATTCTACTCACGGATTTGCTGGACACTCCATTGTCAGTCTCTGCTATAATGACGGCATCTAAGTTGGCTCTTATCCAAGAGATTTTATCTGTGAAATTATCGTTAAAGGCATCACAGCGAACTACTGAAGGCTCTAAAATTGGATTCATGGGAGAAGGTGCCTAGGTTAGACCTCTCACCACCCTGAACAGTTCTGCTGGACGTGAATTCGCAGACGCAATGCACGCAGAGAAGAAAGCTTTCTTCGCTGCACGTATTGCCACCCCATAGGAATGAAGATGTTCTCTATGTCGTGTCTTGTTGGATATAAGTTGAGTTTTCCGCCATCGGCACTCCAGTCATCGTCCTTTCCGCTTCAACTCCCTGAGGTCTTCTGTATACCAGGGCACCCTATTAGAAGTGGTCTGGAGAGGACGTTTGGGGGCGATCGTGTCGATAACCCTAGTTAAGTCTTGATTCCATCTATTGACCAGGGCTTCTATAGGATCGTCGACGATACCAGCCATAGAACCCTCTAAGGTTTTCTGGAATCCAAAAGGTTCCATCAGCCTTTGAGGGCAGACTATCTTAATACCAGGGGCGGGTGGTAGCTGTGATACTCACCCTGACCAGAAAATGGTCTGTTCATGCCAATGCAGAGGTATTTGTCACCTCCTCCCACAGATCAGTCTGTTTGGAACTGAAAACAACATCGAGGGTTTGACCTGCTGAAAGTGTAGGTCTGGGGACCCACTGGGATAGGCCCATGTTTGTCATGGATGCCATGAACTCCTGAGCTGCACCTGACAAACCAGCCTCGAATGGGATGTTGAAGTCGCCCAGGACCAAAAACCTGGGCGACTCCAACACCAGCTCTGAGACCAGTTCTGTGAGCTTGGCCAGGGAGTCTAATAGGCAGTGGGGTGGCTGGTACACTAACAAAATCCCTAGTCTAGCCTTGGCCTTCAGATTCAGGTACACACACTTGATGTGGTTCAATTCCTGGACAGGAAGTCTGGTCAGGTTATGATTGTCCTTGTAGACCACAGCTACTTCACCCCCCACCCACTTTCCCTCACCTGCTCACTAACACAGTACCAAGTTGGGAGGGCCTGGGCCCATGTGGAGCCACTGTCATCTCCCAGCCTTGTCTCCGTGAAGCATGCCAGGTCGGCCTCCTCATCTATAAGGAGGTCATAGATGATATTTGTTTTGTTTTTAACTGACCTGGCATTGCATAGGAGCAAGGAGAGGTTCTGTGGGTGGCCTGGTTTGTTCTTCAAGATCCCCGGTGTAGCAGGGCGACTGGAAGGTAAGATGGGTGTTAAATATCTATCTCTCCTTCCTCTGTAAAGGCATTTTGTTCTGCTATCGCCATATCTCCCTCTGCCCTGCACAACACATATTGCTGCTCCCTGACACATTACAGGCGTATTTGGCATACCAACCAAAGTTGATAATGGGCGCTCCAGGCCACCGAGGTCTCTTGGGCCTCCAGTGACAAAGATGGATCCAGGAGCACCCCAAAACTATGGACCTGCTCCTTTGGAGGGAGTGCAACCCCATCCAGAACAGGCAAACACCCCAATTCCCGTACCTGGGAACCACCAACCCATAAGGCCTCTGTCTTATCGGGAGTCAGCTTCAATTTGTTGGCCCACATCTAAGCCGTAACTGTATCCAGGCACAGGTTCAGAACGTGCACAGCCTCTCCCGGTTCAGATGTTACAGAGAAATATAATTTACAAGCACACCCCAATTGAAAAACAGTAAGGCTGGATCTACACTGCTGCTTCATAGCAGTAATGAGGTGCATCATATCCTGAGTCTCAAAGGCAATGTTTTGTTTTCAGAATTTTCTAGTGATCATGTAAACTGTATTTCAGTTTCTGTGAGTTGTAGAAATGCCTTGCCAATTTTGATATCCCCTTCAGCAATGCCCAAGTACCCTTATTCATCTGAGCCTATGAGTGTTTCTGCATTAAGGGGAA
Source organism: Anniella stebbinsi (assembly GCA_029215795.1). NCBI lineage: Eukaryota > Metazoa > Chordata > Lepidosauria > Squamata > Anniellidae > Anniella > Anniella stebbinsi. The sequence continues at coordinate 31,301,122 of JARDYH010000002.1, read as the reverse complement.
TTGCATTGTTTACCCGTGCTTCCTAGTTCTTTGGCACAATTGTTATGGATTGAATTACATGGGAGAAGCAGGGTGACAAGGGGTTTGAATTGAATACTTACCCTCCATGCAGGTCCATTGAGTTCTATTGAGACAGCACCATCTAGTGGCAGAAGATCCTGCTGTTTTCTGGCTATTGCCACTTTAAAAGTGGTTCTTTTTATACTGGATTTCTAGAGTACTCTGCTGAAGATGTCTTGGTTGTTGACGACGTCATGAAATCGCCCCCCAAACTTCTGTGAGTGGCTAATCATGAGCATGCAATAAATCGCTCATTTAGTGGAGTCTGATATCTTCAACAAGGTGTCTCTTCTCAGTGTCGATGCTTGTCTGATGTGTGGTGGCTACCCATGAGACAGGGCACCAAAATGGTGGAATATCCTCTGAAGGGAGTTTCGCTTTGCTCCCTCATTGTTAGGATTGAAGCAGCTAGTCAAAATGCTGCTGTTTCAAAGAGTTTCACAGCGAATTGCTATTTGCCGTGCTGCCTCTTGTGGCTTTATCGCTCTGCTATTTACATTGTTGTTTGTTTCTTATAGTTTTATTCTACTATAATTTTATTTTAATTGTTCTTTTTCTTTTGCTTTCTATGGGATAGAAACACAGGATAGAAATGAGTCCATCAAATAAAACAATATGAATGAAGTCCAATAATGATTCTTATATTATTTGGGCAAAAATTGAATTTTGTAGTTCAGTTTTTTCTCATCAACTTTGGACTCAATTAAGCATGTTGATATAAGCATGGTAGGACTTGTTGGCTCCTGTGCTGGGCTGTATTAAAATTCTCCACAGTTTAGAACACAATGTCTATGTATGTATGTTTTAATCACTCTGGGATCATTGTCTAGATTTGACTTTACAACATTAAGATGAGTGCTGCAGTAAGTTTTCAGTGGGCAGGACAGAGAACATGGGAGTGCTGCTTATTTGACCATCTTGATGAAAATGTAAGCCCAGGAATGTCTGTGCACCCCTGGAAAAATGTATAAGAGCCAAATTAGACACAATGATAGCAGCTGCCTGTGCTTCCACACAGATCAACACCAATAACTTTAACCTCAGCAGCAAATTAGACACCCAGATGAATCCTTCTGCAAACTCTCTCCATGCACTCCTCTTCACTATTGCTTTTCTCCCAACTGAGCACCTTTCCAGTAAGCTGCAGGCAGAATTGCCAAGGAGGAGAAATCAGGCAGTAGGCAAAAGGTCAAGAGCACAATATTAGCAGGAAAAGAAGGGTCTTATTAGGAATCAGCAGCATAAGAGATCAATCCAAACTGGGATAAAGGTACTATTCCAGCAGCTGGCAGGTCTCAACTGAGAGCTTATGATCTGCAGCTTCTAGAGCCCCACCCAGGGCTCAGCTGTAGCACATCAGAGGCTTCTGGAAGAAGCTCTCCTTGTGAGGAGGGTCCTCCTCATGCAGAATCATTTACTCCTGAGTAGTCAAGCTGCTGCAGTTCTTGAGGTATGCACTTTGCTTCTGAGTGGTGCCTGCACATCCATCCCCTGAAGACGGCACAGTCAAGTGTGGGCAGGTCTCCAGCTTCCTCCTCTGACCTCACAGATGGGGTATGGTTCTTGGGCGTCCTGTCTGGGGTTTACTCAGGGTCCACCACTGTTGAAGGGGCCTGGTGTAACTTCCCCACTGATGCCAGAGGTGCCTGGGGTATCACTTGGGTCGGGCATCTTATAAGATCTTTAGGCTTTGTAACTTCAGGGTCTTCATTGGAAGAGTGATCCTGGCCTGAGTCTGGGTCTAGTATGACCCCTTTGCTGTTAAAAACAGATCAGGGTGGCAGCTTTCCCCTCTATGCCTGAGGCAAATCCATGCCTAATAGTATGGCTCTGTTTCTGTCACCTAAGAGGCCCAGGTTCGAATCCCTGCTCAGTTGCCAAGCCTAGAGAAAGTAGGCCATTGAAATTCCCTCCCCCCACCATTTTGCCACCTCATTCACAGGCAATGAAATGGAGGCAACTACTTTGGCAGTGGAGCTCCCTTCCCAGTTAATGCCACTATAAGTGATGCTGCAGAGACATTCCCAGGGCATTGTGTGGTGCCATTTCCCCCCAGGACCATCTGTGAAAGCTGTCATGGGATAATCCAGATGCATTATGGGGGGCACAGAAATGGTAGCCATCAGTAGGGGACCATCAGAGACGCACAACCCTCACAAGAAGCTGCAAAATGGGCAGCAGAAGCGGCAAAAATAATAAGTAGGTTTCCCCACCAGCACCACCAAAGTACCCCCAAAAATTCATATGAAAGTTTTAACTGCCAGAAGAATCTGAAATATCAGAGATCTCCTTTATGCAGGAGATGGAGCAGAGTTTTTCTCTGTGGATCCAGAGGGCAGGACAGCAAACCATGGTTAGAAACTGCAGAGAAGCAGATTTTGGCTAAACATTAGGTAAAACTGCCTAATCCTGGGGGCTGTTTGACAGTGGAGCACTCAGCCTCAGGTTCCCCTTTGCTGGAGGTATGTAAGCATGATGTAGCTACATCCTGCATTGCAGACCTTGCACAGAGTAAGGAGTTGGACTCAAGGAACTTCTAGGTCCCTTTCAACCCTATGATTCTGGGTTTATTATTTATTTGTATGTTTGTTACTTTTATATCCTGACTTTCATCCCCGAAGCCAAAGACAGTGTACATGACCCTCCTCCTCCTCTCTATTTTATCCATACATCAACTGACTGAGGTAGCTTAGGTTGCAAGTCAATGGTTAGATCTACACTACTACTTTATAGCAGTATTGAAGTGAACTGTTTACCACATGCCACATCCCATATACCACTTAAATAGTGTTATTTACTGCTTTTTATTCCACGTTATCCAAAATACCACAATAAATGTCATTGTGTGTCCTACGAGGAATAAATGCACAAGAGGAATATAGCATTACCATGATGGGATTGTAATGATTTCACTCATGGTGTTGATCTGGCCAATGTCTGGGCCAAATTCACCCAGTGAGCTTCATGGCTGAGTGGGGACTAGAACCTGGATCTCCCAAGTCTCAGTCTAACCACTATGCCACATTGGCTGGTGTAGTGCCATTTAAGAAGGGGTGCCATTAAGGAAAGGAGAAGGAACAGTCTTCTTGCCCTAATATGTATGGGCTCCTCTAAACAAGCTATTTATAGCAGGGTTATGACTGGCCAATCACAGACATTTCATAGTCAATTACATGACACTGCAAATCTCCAGTGCCTCTCTCATTCTTTCTGTGGTTTAATTGAAAACAGAAAAAAATAGTAACAAAAAGGTCTCCCTTCCGTTTCACCGTGAAAAGACAAAATTGCTCTATCAAAAAGAGACAGAAAACAGTGTCATCTTGTGGCTGTATAAATAAAATATATAGAACTTATAGTTAAAGGGGGAAGGGGAGTGTATGTAAAGGGAGAATGTCATGATTGTGGGATAAAAATGGAAGCCAGAAAGCTGCAGTAAAGTTGCAGCATTTTCCCCTGGTGTATGTTTCAGGCTACATGTTATTATTTCTCAGGAACGCCTATATTTCTGGATATTATAAAGCAAAGCAAAGAAATGTGTTTGATACCCAGCTTTATTTTTGGTTCAGATGTGCGTCCAAGAATATATCCTTTGAACTTTGTTGTGAATATTGTCTCTCAGCTAAAATTGCTTCCTGTTCCTAGAACTTGAAATCTCCCTTCTATGTTTAAATCCAAATTTATATTTGGAATCTGCAAGAATGGCTGATAACATCCTCATTTTATGTAACGTACATGGATTTTACTGTGCATTTGGTATATTTACGGCAAGCTGTATTTATAGTAGCCACCCCTTTAAAGAAAAACCCAGTACTTAAAAGAATTTGCCTGAGAGAGGAGATGTTAGCTTTGAATTCACTTGTGGACAGCATTACTTGGTTATTTGAAAGCTATTTCATTTGAAGCTCTTTTATGCTTGAGAACAATCACCTGCAATTATATTAAATTGTGGGGGATGAGCCCAAGGGGTTTCTTAGACACGAAATATTTTGACGTGCATGATCATGACTGTCAGCTTTATCTAGGAAAGCTAGTGCTGTCTCATGAATGGCAAGTACGTCATTAAGGGAGGCAATCCTATGCATGTTTAGACAGGGGGAAAAAAGGAGATGACAGAGGTGTATAAAATTATGCATGGTGTGGAGAAAGAATAGAATCATAGAATAGTAGAGTTGGGCCTGTAAGGCCATCGAGTCCAACCCCCTGCTCAATGCAGGAATCTGCCTTAAAGCATATCTGACAGATGGCTGTCCAGGTGCATCTTGAAGGCCTCTAGTGTGGGAGAGCCCACCACCTCCCTAGGTAATTGGTTCCATTGTCACACTGCTCTAACCGTCATGATGTTTTTCCTGATATCCAGCTGGAATCTGGCTTCATGTAACTTGAGCCCATTCTTCCATGTCCTGCATTCTGGGATGATTGAGAAGAAATCCTGGCCCTCCTCTGTGTGACAATGTTTCAAGTATTTGGAGAGTGCTAGCATGTCTCCCCTCCTCTTCTCCAGGCTAAACATGCCCAGTTCTTTAAGTCTCTCCTCATAGGGCTTTGTTTCCAAACCCCTGATCATTCTCATTGCCCGCCTCTGAATCCACTCCAGCTTGTCTGCATCCTTCTTGGTGTGGTGCCCAGAACTGGGCACAATACTCAAGGTGAGGCCTAACCAGTGCCAAATAGAGGGAACCAGTACCTTGCATGATTTGGAAGTCATGGGCAGAAGGCTACTATTGTGCCTATCTGCTGCTCTGAGCTTCCCATATGCATCTGGTTGACCCTGTGGGAACAGAATGCTGGATAACGTGGGCCTTTTTGTCTGATCCGCCACAGTTTTTCTTATGTTTTTACTCACTGTGATAGCTAAATTGGACCTCAGGTTCAGTGGTCATACTCCTTTCAATGCAAATGGTTGAGGATGGGGAGTAGAAATAGCAGGGGAGGGTGGTTTTTGTGTGTGTGGTCAACTGTGTGGTCTGCTGTTAGAAATAGAGCATTGGACTATATGGACTGCTGGTCTGATCCAACAGGATTCCCCTTATGTTCTCATTTTTGCAGAAATCTGTCTTCATGTTGTTATATCATGTTCAGTGAAACTAACTTCCATAAATGTCTTAATGATGATGATGATTAATATGATTTACTTAGCACTTTCAATATGTTAAATTTTTGCATATCTGTCTCACGTTTATCCTCCCAAGAGTTCTATGATGGAACTCACATGTTATTTTATTCTATTTGGGGGCGGGGGGGGGTTGTAATATTATAAATTGACCATAACCAATCAGTTAATTCATAGTTGAATAGAGGGTTGAACATGTGTTTATGTTCAATCAATCCATGTTATTCCTTTAGCCAGATTTCATAACCTGGGTAAAATAAGGTAATACAATCACCTACAAAGTATGTACAATAATTTAATGGGTGAAATAAGGTACTTATCTGTCTGAAAAATTATTACTCCAAAAGCAACATCCAAAATTTTGTACTTATAAAGTATTGCTTTGATAACATACAGTATTCATGTGGGCAAAACTGCATTGATTCAATGCTCTTGGCTCAGTGGGACTGTATAGACCCAATTTGCAAGGTGCTCCATAAGTATATTGAGTAAAGTTCTCATTTTAGACAGACAGGTGGTCTAATCCTAAAGACATTTAAAAGACATTTAATCCTCAAGGGATTTTGTCCAATCAGCCCTCCCACTGATGGAACAGCTTCTGCTAGTGGAATGAGGAGGGAGGATGATTCTCCCAGCATCCTATGTGTCCTCCAAATCTACTCCCATGAGTTGGGAGACCCTCCAGAACAGATGTTGGGGAGGGACACCAGAGGCTGCAGGAGGAGTGGAGGGGAAAGTCCTGTTGCATGAATGGAGCATCTGTGCAACATTGGATTTTACTCAAGGTAAGCATTAACTTTTGTAAACCACCCAGAGAGCTTCAGCTATGCGGCAATATAGAAATCATCATCATCATCATCATCATCATCATCATCATCAAGTTATAGCCACCAAGAACTATCAAAAATACATCGTAAAAGATAGCAGTGTAACAACAGACCTATGCAGGAAATGCCATCAGTTCCAAGAAACAATAGACCACATAACAGGAGGATGTAAAATTCTGGCAGGAATGGACTATGCAGACAGACACAATATAGCTGCAAAAATAATTCACCAACAGCTGGCCATCAAATTCAACCTTATCAAACAACCTACATCATACTATACATACTCACTCAAAACAATATTGGAAAATGCAGATCATAAAATATACTGGGACAGAACAATTCATACCGACAAGACAATACCTTGCAACCAACCAGACATAACGTTCATAGACAAAAAAGAAAAACACACATACCACATTGACATAGCAATACTGAATGACAAAAATGCTGTTGAAAAGGAAGAAGAAAAGAGAGACAAATATACACCACTGGCCATGGAAGTCAAAGAACTAGGGCAACAGGAAAAGGTCACAATTATTCCGTTAGTCACCTCAGTCACTGGCATCACATCAAAAAACTATACCGAAAACTTTCAGAACTGGGCCTACCAAAATACATCCACACCAACATCCAGAAAGCAGTCATACTTAAAACATGCTCAATTGTCAAGACATTCCTGAATCAATAAAAGACAGCATGACTTGGCAAAGCCCGTCATGTCCGTCTAAAAAAATCGCCACGAGTGAGAAAGAGATGAAATAATAATAATAATAATAATAATAATAATAATAGTAATAATAATAGCTGGAACTGTGCACGTAGTACCTTGTGCTAATACCACTGTAAAGGCTTTCTCTGTGGGGCAAGTCTGATGGCTGCATGTTTGGGCCAGTTGAAAGTCAGTTACGGCATTTGAGTTCCAGGTGTGAGGAATATAGCCCCAGCAGCTCCCACTTCCAAGATATTTTGCTGAACAAGCACCTTATCTCAAGGATGCCTATGCATGGTGCTATCCTGAAGGTACTTCCACCGCCACCACTGTTGCCGCCACCACTACCAGAGGAGAATGCCTAGACAGTGGAGTAGCCAAGAGTGGTGCACCTTCTATTAATGATGAGCTCCAAGGGCTGGTTTAAAGATAGAGCTTAGTTGAGTGGTCATTATTTCCACCCAAAGCCAGGTTTGAGGCAAGCTGCCCCTCTGTGACTCCCCTGGGTGGTGTCCCACACCCCATGGGCTTAGCTAGTGGTTGTAGGTAGGACTGGGAAGCCACATGCTATTTTAATTTCATACTGTGTCCTGGAGCAATGCTACATTGGGCCCTTTGGGAGCATTGTGTGAAATTTTGAAATTGTGACTGGCTTCTCAGACCTTGTCATGACCTCCACCCCCATCCCTTGGTCCTTCCAGGGTACAACAGAGGATTCTGATGAAAACAAGGCATAGACTGTTTTCTTGGGGCTAGGACAGTCAGTGCCTTATTCAGGATCTTCCTGGCAAAAGGTTACAGCCCTGCCATCATCCTCTGGGTCAGAGGTTGACTTACCAGCAGGACTTCCATCTTCCCAGCTTCACAGGAGTCTCAGGTTACACAATAACACGAGGGGCCTTTAATAGTCCAGACAGCTCTTCCAGGAGAGGCAGAATTGACTACACTACAGGACTTGTCAGCCTATATAAAGCTTCCGTTGGCATTAGGTCCATGCTAAGTCAGCATCCTCCTATTGTCCTACTGGGAGAGTGTTCCAGGCAACAGGATCCACTGGGAGCTATCCAAAGCCCTAAGTTTATTTTGCCTTGATTTGATGGTGATCAGATACTACCAGCTTCCTCCACAAGCCTTAAGGGACCACAGAATGGGAACCCAACTATTGCTGCCAGATAAGCAGTGGAGGCTAGTGACTCTGATATCCATGGGGTGGTGAGTCTATTCTGGATTTTATTCATCTTGAATAGCTCCTTTAGAGGTCTGAGTCGTTCTGACAGAAATCTGGAGTGGATTCACCACCCTACTGACATCAGTGCCACCAGCCTCCGCTATAGATAAATGTATGCCAGGGGAACAGGTGACAGGGAGGGCCAAAGCAGGAATAAATGCTAGAGAGCCTTGCTGGGGTGCTTGGATCCTAGCAGCTGCCCAAGGTGTCAGGTCCTGATGCTAGCCCTGATTCTGCCCCTGTTGTTTATGTTCATTCTTTTTATGGTATGTTTTTATATAATAGCAGCTTAAAATTGTTATGGTGATGGTTAAAGCTACAGCAAAATAATGGGCCTGTTCAGACAGCACACTAAGCCATGGTTAGGCCACAAACCCTTTTGCTGAAAATGGTTAGTGAGTGTGTTTAAACTGTAGTTATGTAGCCACTATGGTTAGAAATGGTTTACATGACATGCTAAGCCATAATGTTTAACTCAAAACAGTTAACCATCATAGTTTAGCATGTCTGAACAGGGCCATAGACTGGTATCACAATTCAGTTAAAGGCAGATTGAAACATCCAGATCTCTGAAAACAAGGAGGAAGCCAAGTACATTTTCTGTGGAAGTGCCACCACTGAAAAGGATGTGTCTCGTGTGCCCACCAACCTGATGGACCTTAATGGGCCAATCTATTAGTAACTGAATAGTATCGAATGACAATTCTACAATGCACTCTGGGTGAATGAACACTAATAAGGAATTCAGTTAAACACTTGGAGTCTACTACACTTGATCTTAGCGAAAAGACCAAGTCTAGTGCTCTCTCGGCAGCTCTCTGGTGCTCCCTACCTGAAGAAGCATTGTCAACTGCAGTGGGGTTAAACTGCAATACAAATGCAACTGCATATTATAAGATAGCAATGATTTACACTAGTAGTCTTATTAGCTTGATGGATACTTTAGGAATGTCTTCTCTCACATCAACCTCCCCATGCTCTAAGATTTTCCCCAGAGGCCCTCCTCTTTAGCCATAGATCTACCTTGCAAGAACATTTTGCTCCTCTGCATTTTCCATGTCAATCTCTGTCTGCTCACACCATTGACCTGGAATGAATCTGCTTACTTGCTGACACAATTCCCCCATCATCTGGCTGCTTAAGCTGAATCTCAGACAATCTATACACACACAAGACCCGTGTCTATAAGTGGGTCATATTTTGCCCTGTGATGTGTGTCCTTTTTAAAATGGGATACAGACCCTAGCCACCCCAACAGCCATTAAGATGTCTAGTAAAAATTGAGGAGGAATAGAGTAGTTATTATAATATCACCTTTGTTTTCTGACCCTACCCAATAAGCCATGCATGATTTGGTGTGTGTCTTAATGCTTTGAGTTTGCATTACTGCAAAGTTCTCTTAAGATTGATATTTGAAGAGGAACTGTTTTTTTTTTTAAAAGCCTTAACCACCATGGTTTAAGGTGTCTTCTGAACAGGGCCCGTATGTAGCTGAAGGCTAGCTTTCTATTTACTCTAGTGTAAGCATCTATGGCCCTTATTTGGGGGATGTCTACATGCAGGAAAAGCCCCACAGTGGCTGTGGATCTGAGCCCTGTCAGTTAGACAACACAGGCCCAGCTTCACAGCCCTGCAATACTCCGATTTGGAAAAGTTGGGGATTTACCCTGACTTTTTCAGAGGGAGTGATGACAACACAGGGCTTCCACTGTGTAATGTCACTCCACGGCCAATCCGGAGCCCACCCGGGGACAGAGCCTGGTGGAAGGCAATCAGCAGTTGGTCACCTTCCATCAGGAAGAGGTGGGGGCGGCTCTAGAAGCAGGCTTGCTGCCCAGAAACCCTGTACTCCCTCCTTGGTGTCAGGATTTCCCAACGCTGCAGCAGGAGAGGCAAAGTGCAAGGTTGAGGAGGGAAGCAGCACCAACCAGGCACTGTGAAGACAGCCCCTTGGATTGGGAGGGGAGGATTAACTCTTTCCTCTCCACAACTATTATTCTCCAGTCCCCCCTCTTCATGGGATAAAAATAGGGGGGGATCTCTATTGATGTCAGTGGAGACTTTTTCTTCTTTTACCCCCACCCTCCGGGGGAAATGTTTGGGGGAAATGGTGATGGAGAGGAGATTTAATCCTCCCCTTCTGGTATATGTTGATCCTGATCTGAATTAGGACCAAACATGCTTATACTAGAGTAAATAAGAAGCAAACTTATCACTACATGCCATGTGAGTAGCGTAACATGTTGTTTCGCTCTTGGAGAAAACAAAATTGGGTTAGGTGAACAATTAGTCAGGATCTATAGTGCTGCTTTATAAGGCTTTATAATGGTATTCTATTCACAACTGTTGGGGACCATGACATATTCCACATACCATTTTCAAACCGCTTTCAAATTGTTATATCCTGCTTGGTGTAGATCTGGCCTTAGCTTTCCTATGTTTGTCTGATGATGGCAACATTTTCATCAAAAGCCACTGCCGGAAAAGACATCTCAGATTGCTTTCACAATGTTAATCAAATATATAAACATTGTCTCAAAGCAGAGAGAGAATGTTAAAAGCAATTAATTTTGCAATCTGAGCCTGAGAATCTTGTAATTTTGGGCTTCTGCCCTACCCTCTGCTGGGGCGGGGCATGTGCGCAATCACCGGTCTTACAGCCTAGCTTGGCTTGTTAAGTGCACAGGACATTGAACTTCGGTGGGAGCTGGTGGCTCCAATGTCATTGGGGTGGTGAATCTGCTCCAGGTTTCAGTCAGAAGTCTAAAGGAGCTCTCCAAGGTGCTTTGCAGCACTTCCGTTGGCATGTGTTTCCCTTTTTTGCAGGGACTCTGGCTTGAAATCAAATGGCTGTTTAAATTTGGTCTGGATTGTTTGCAATTGTATTTCCCAAACAAGTAGTAGGATTTTATTCTGTCTCCTTGTGTTATTTTTCTTTATATATATTTTTCTGTGCCATTGTATTTTATTTTATTGTATGCCACTTTGGTGAGTAAGAAAAGGAAAATTTAAAAATAAATATACAGTTGATTCTGGCCTCTAATCAGATTTTTGGGAGTGCGACCCTCATCTGGAATGTATCTGCCATGTTCAGATTATTCAGAGCAAGGCTACAATCCAGCCAATCAGAACTTTGTGTACACCCATATTTGCTATGGGGAAGGGAAGGTTGACTACCCATTGGAAGCTGCAGTCATAGGAAAACACCCATCACAAGCCCCCAACTGCCTGCCTAAATTTCAGTCCGTGTAACTCTGGGTTGCAGTTCCAATGGAGTCTTCCCCCCCCCCCCCCCAGGGTTCCAAGAAAACTTCAAAGCTAATTTTCTCATTTGTTTCCAGACTTGACAAACAACTCCTAATTCACTTTTATTACATATTAAATGCAATTATCCTTTCTTTTACAAGCTTGGTCTCATGAAAGCCTTTGGTGAAGGAAACCAGAAGTTAACATTTCTACTGGGGCTTGGCTTAAGAAGTGGTTAATTTAAAACATAAATAAATTAATAAATAAATAACATTTCTTGGTCAGAAGAAAATCTGGTTAAGTTAAACACAGCGTTCTTTATCTTTGCACTTGATCAAAACTAGAGTGAATCCAGCACGGGAACATCCAGTGCTAGTTGTTGTGTTTTGTACAAATAGTCACAAATGTCATATTGGAACATCGTATTTTAAGTTCAATACAACCCCAAACTAATTTGTTTGTCAATATGCAATGAATATGTGGATTTTAGTAAATGAAATATTAATGAATAATCCATTTCAATTTGAACTACTGCCAGGAGGAATCATAATTAACTAGGAAACGCAACACGTCTCAAATCATACTAACAATTCTTTTTGGTTGTACAATCGCTCAAAGACTGAGCAAACCCACAATAAATGTGTACTGCTATGATAGCCTTTTAACCACCATTTGTTGTTTTAAATAGCTTTCAAATATCCTGTTTGTTAAGCATCAGCAATGTAAAAAAATGAGATAGAGAGAAAAATAGGAAGCCATTGGTTCTGGAAGTTTGTTGGAAAATATTCAAGTGAAAATGATGGCCTGTTTAAATGGCCAGCACATGCTGTTGTTGGGTTATTTGAGGTTATTTTGTTTGGTTATTTGAGGGTTGTTTCCATCTCCAACAAGCCATGCTGCCACTGTTGGAAGACACGACAAACCACACCTGGGTGGGTGATGAAGTAAATGGTGCCTGGCACATGCCATGGCTTAAACAAGCCACCGACTCTTGTTTTAACCCATGGTGATTATGTGAATCAGATCATTGTTTGTATGACTACTTATACGATACAATGTAACAAGTTCCCTGCCCCCCTTTAAATTTTTAATGACTGTGTCTATGTGTGTTCATTATCAAAGAGACCGCAAAAGCTTGCACACATTTGGTGATGCTAATTGGCCTAATAAAGGTATACAATATATAGATTTTGGAATTATTCTGGATAACTATATAGGTTATATGATATGCATTTTGGAATTCATTAACTGTCATTGTTTGTTTTCATTATTATTATTATTTTTACAAAAAAATAAAATTACAAAATCAACAAAATCACAATAAATTAACTAAGCTCCATCTAAGAGCCAGCACTTAAAATAACTGTCAAGGCACAAGAATCCCATCACTTGAAAGAGGGCAAAACCTTGAAAAGACATTGCAAGCAACTGGCAGGTTATAATATTGCAACTGAACACGGAACCACAGGTAAAGATACTGATATCAGACAAGGATCCATAAAAAAGTGTTCATCAGAAAATAATTCCAAGATCCATATGGTGTGACACCTTCATTAGGCCAACTCAAAGATCAAATGTGAAAACTTTTAAGATCTCTAGATCTCTTCATCAGGCAAATGTTACAAAAAGCAAGTCTGTAGCAGAGGGGTGGGGTCAGAAGTACAAAAAAGAATCTGACTGGCTGTTGTAGTCTGGATGTCTGCATGGTCTGAGTTTTAAGATGCTGTGGAGGGTTGCTTCCATTAAGCTTTCCACCCCCATCTCTGCCCCCTCCGCCTGATGAAGAGATCTGGAGATCTTGAAGGCTTGCACATATATTGTGATCTTTGAGTTGGCCTAGGTATTACACTATATGGATTTTGGAGTTTGTCTTATGGCCAACAAGGCTTCATTTGCTTTGCTTTGTTTTGTTTTTCCATTGGAGAATAAGAATTCAAATGCATCCCCGGTGTTCAGCAGATACACATATTTCATTGTACATGGATCTGTCTCTGGCAGCTTTAAAGAAAGTAAACCTTTCAGAAGCCACCGCAAGTATCTGAGGAATGGCATATCTTCTAATAGATGCAGAGCTGTCTGGGAACAGTTATTTAAGCCTAAACTAGACATGATGCCAAATGTGTAGCATCTAGGTGATCCTAGCATTCGTTTTACTCTATTTAAGTGCACAGGGGCCCAATTCAGATCTGAACCACTGTGTGCAAGACCCCACTATAGGGGGTTATACCTTTCCACTCAACTGCTTTCCCCCCTAAATTCCCCCTACACACACACAGGGGTTAAAGAAGGGGCGTCAATGAGTTGGGAACACTTGAGGTGGTTATCCAGTCACCCAGTAAGCAACCCTTGTAGACACTGATTATGGATCTATACTTAGAGAAGATTATGCTACCTGGAATGCAATGCAAATAGTATTACTCTGCCAAGGCTCAGAGATAGAAGATAACTAAGCCCACAGAGGATAACCTCTTACAAAGGAAACTAGGAGAACTGGAGATAAGAACTATGGATTATTATAGTATTATTATTATTATTATTATTATTATTATTATTATTATTTCCTGTACATAATTATTAAGAAAGTCCATTGAATACCACAAATCTGTACAGTATTGGACTGATATTCTCTGTGTTAACAGGGAAAATAGATTGTTTATATATTGGTTACATTTTATCCCAGTTCTCCCTACAAGGAGTTCAGCATAAATTATGTTGAATTTCCACATGGTCGCTGCTGCAGTTTTTGGCTATGTCTGGGCTTGCTTAATTTCACAAATGGAACTATGTTGCAGGGAAGGAGTGGTGGTGGTGGGACCCTCTTGGAACTATGCCAAGTATTTTCCAACCATTCTCCAGGGTCAAGAATTTCGGCTATAGATAACTATGTAACCTCATGCATTCCGGTATTAAAAAGGAGATGAAATTTAGCAATAGTTCAAGTCCATGGAAGATTAATGACTACTAGTTATGATGGCTATATGCTGCCTCCAGTATCAGAAGCAGCTTGCCTCTGTATACCAGCTGCAGAGGAACATGGGTGGGAGGGTGCTGTTGTTGTTGTTGTTATTATTATTATTATTATTATATTTATTTATATCCCACCTTTTCCCCAATACCAGGACTCAAGGCGGCTTACAAATTAAAACATGTACAGTTAAAGCAAATAATATATACAAAAAATAAAATATATAATTAAACATAGTACAGTTTTAAAATATTTTAAACATTTAAAAACATTTCAAATACAAATAATTAAAAAATCCAAACTATAAGTAGCACATCCACAAAGATCTGAACAAAGGCCTGCTGAAACAGAAAAATGTTAGCCTTCCTCCGAAAGCACACCAAGGAGGGAGCCAGTCTAGCCTCCCTGCGAAGGGAGTTCCAGAGCCCCAGGGTAGCCACCGAGAAGGCCCTCTCCCGCGTTCCCACCAAGTGAGCTTGTGATGGTGGTGGGATGGAGAGAAGGGCCTCCCCTGAAGACCTCAGGGGATGGGTAGGTTCATAAGAGAGAATACAGTCTTTCAGATATCCTGGACCTGAGCTGTATCGGGCTTTGTAGGTCATAACCAGCACTTTGAATTGTGCCCGGAAACAGACTGGAAGCCAGTAGAGCTATTTCAACAGGGGAGTTGTATGCTCCCTGTAGCCAGCCCCGGTTAACAATCTGGCCGCAACTCTTTGAACCAGCTGAAGTTTCCGAACACTCTTCAAAGGCAGCCCCACGTAGAGCGCATTACAGTAATCCAAATGGTGTTGCACCCGTGTCCTGCTTGTGGGTTTCCTGGGGGTGGTGGGTTGGCCACTGTGTGAACAGAATGCTGGACTAGATGGACCCTTGGGTCTGATCCGGCATGGTTCTTCTTATCTCTCCCTCTCCCTCTCCCTCTCCCTCCCCCCCTCTCTCTCATACACACACACACACACAAATATTTCTCTGTTTTAATTCATAATTTTGCTACTCAATCTTACATTTTAAAAGGGACTTGTCCCTTTGTAGTTTAATTTTTAAGCTTTGACCCTGTAGAGTTTTGCTATTTCTACCATCCTTTACTTTTGTATAGTAACTTTTAGAAGCATTGGGCAGCATTCTCTTAGGAATCGTGTGTGTGTGGCGGTGAGCAGGGGGTAGGAATCTGAAATCGCATTTCTGCATCTGCATTGCTCAGTGGCCATATAAACTCATGTCTTTTGGCAAGATACAGCATGAACAGAATAGCAGCACTAAGCTCTGTTTTATCTCATCTTCAGGTCATTGGGGAATAGCTCTTGAAATGCTGTAGCCTTTGCTACCAATATATAGCTTGGCAAATTGAATGCTTGTAGTAAATTTGCCTTGGTGATGAGTCTTCCTTTTTGTTAATGGATGTCATGTGCTTTTGTTATTTTGTGCCTGGCAGCTGACAGCACCTTTAGCAGAAAATGCCATACATTGCTCATGCAACTTGTTTTAAAAAAAAAAAAATTAAGGCTCCAATCTCATACACCAGCCTTCCTCAACCTGCTGCCTTCCAGATGTGTTGGACTACAACTCACATCCTCCAGCCAGCATGGCCATCTGGAGGGCACCAGGTCGAGGAAGGCTGTTATACACAATGAGGCTGTTCACACAATACGCTAACTCACACTTAGTCATTGGCTCAGTTCAGATGACACAATAAACAACTGGTGTGGGGGAAACAATCGTCAGTTGTTTTGACTATTGTGTCATTCCAATGCTGCCATAGTCAACTCAGCGCTGATCCTCATCCACACCACAGTTGATTATTTATTACCATGTTGTGCGGGGAGTACCCCCTAGGGTTAGGGTTAGGGTTAGTCAACCCACCATTGACTATCGTGTCATCCGAATTGAGCCATTGAGTATGGGTTATTGTTGAACTGTGGGTTGTTTGTTGAAACAAACAACCCACAGTTTGTTCTGAGTTTCAACTCAGAACATTTTCCTCTGTAATAATAATAATAATAATAATAATAATAATAATAATAATATTTATTTGTAGCCCACCTCTCCCTTCGGACCGAGGCGGGGAACAGCAACAATATAAAACACAAAAATCACAACAGTTAAAATTTTAAAAGCAAGAGAAAAATACAACATTAAAAACATCTTAAAATTCATCTGGATAGGCCTGTTGGAAGAGGGCAGTCCTCATGACTCTCTTAAATTCATGAAGACTGTCAATTTGTCTGACCTCCTCTGACAGACCATTCCATAGTCTGGGAGCGATGGAAGAAAAGGTCCTTTGGGTAACACCCGCCAGCCTAGTTCTGGCTGGCTTGAGTAAATTCTTCCCAGAGGACCTAAGTGGGCGGGGCAGATTGTATGGGAGAAGGTGATCCCGCAGGTACCCTGGGCCCAAACCATGTAGGGCTTTAAAGGTAATAACTAACACTTTGTACTTTGCCCGGAAACTGATTGGTAGCCAGTGAAGAGATTTTAAAACTGGTGTGATGTGATCACCCCTAGATGTACTGGTGACCAACCTGGCTGCCATATTTTGAACAAGTTGAAGTTTCCGGACTAGGCACAAAGGTAGCCCTATGTACAGCACATTGCAGAAGTTGAGCCTCGAAGTTACCAGCCTGTGCACTACTGTCTTTAGGTCTTCCAATTCTAGGAAGGGGCGCAGCTGGCGTATCAGCCGAAGCTGATAGTAGGCACTCCTGGCCGTCGCATCAATCTGAGCTGTCATCTGGAGCGACGGATCCAGGAGCACCCCCAAGTTGCGAACACAATCTTTCAGGGGGGGTGTAACCCCATCCAGAACTGGTTGACACACCTCCAAACCCAGGTTGAGGCCTTTGACAGCATGCACCTCCGTCTTGTCTGGATTCAGCTTCAGTTTGTTTTTCCTCATCCAGCCCATTACCGCTTCCAAGCATTCATTCAAAGGAGACACACTATCCTTAGCTGACGATGTTGTCGAAGGCATAGAGAAATATATTTGGGTGTCATCAGCGTATTGATAGCACCCCGCCCCATGCCTCTGGATGATCTCTCCCAGCGGTTTCATGTAAATATTAAACAGCATTGGGGAAAGGATGGCACCTTGTGGTACACCACATAGCAGTTCCTTTTTTGAAGACCAGCTATCCCCAAGCATCACCATCTGGAACCTGCCTGAGAGGTAGAACTGGAACCACTGAAGCACAGTGCTTCCAATTCCCAATCCCCTCAGGTGTTCCAGAAGGATACCGTGGTTGATGGTATCGAATGCCGCTGAGAAATCCAGAAGTACCAGCAGGGACACACTCCCCCTGTCAATACTCAGGCATAGATCATTCACTAAGGTGACCATAGCAGTCTCAACTCCATATCCTGCCCTAAAGCTGGGTTGAAATGGGTCTAGAAAATCTGTATCATCCAAAACTGCTTGGAGTTGGAAGGCAACTGCCGTCTTGATCACCTTGCCCAGAAATGGAAGATTTGATACTGGTCTATAGTTATTAAGATCCAGAGGGTCCAGGGAGGGCTTTTTCAGAAGCAGCCATACCACCGTTTCTTTTAAACATGATGGAAAACTCCCCTCCCTGAGAGATGTATTAATAATATGTTGTAATTGTAGTCTAATTACATCTCCTCCCTGGACGACCAGCCAAGAAGGACAGGGATTGAGAGGGCAAGTTGTCCGCCTAACTCATCCAAGCAGCTTGTCCATGTCCTCGGTACTCACTAACTGAAACTGATCCAATGTAATTCTACTCACGGATTTGCTGGACACTCCATTGTCAGTCTCTGCTATAATGACGGCATCTAAGTTGGCTCTTATCCAAGAGATTTTATCTGTGAAATTATCGTTAAAGGCATTACAGCGAACTACTGAAGGCTCTAAAATTGGATTCAGGGGAGAAGGTGCCTAGGTTAGACCTCTCCCCACCCTGAACAGTTGCTTCCAATTCCCAATCCCCTCAGATGTTCAAGAAGGATACCTTGGTTGATGTTATCGAATGCCGCTGAGAGATCCAGAAGTACCAGCAGGGACACACTCCCCCCCTACTCAGGCGTAGATCATCCACTAAGGCGACCAAAGCGGTCTCAACTCCGTATCCCGCTCTGAAGCTGGTTTGAAATGGGTCTAGAAAATCAGTGTCATCCAAGACTGCCTAGAGTTGAAAAGCAACTGCTCTCTCGATCACCTTGCCCAAAAATGGAAGATTTGATACTGGTCTGTAGTTATAAAGGTCCAGGGGATCCAGGGAGGGCTTTTTTAGAAGTGGCCTTACCACCGCCTCTTTTAAACATGATGGAAAGCTCCCCTCCCTGAGAGATGCATTAATGATATGGTGTAGATGTGATCTAACTGCATCTCCTCCCTGGACAACCAGCCAGGAAGGACAGGGGTCGAGGGGGCAAGTCGTCTTCCTCACACATCGAAGTACCTTGTCCACATCCTTGGTACTCACTAACTGAAACTGATCAAGTGTAATCCTACTGTCAACCTCTGCTATAACAATGGCATCTAAGTCGGCTCTTTTCTGAGAGATTTTATCTGAGAAATGATCGTTAAAGGCATCACAGCGAACTGCCGAAGGCTCTAAAATCAGATTCAGGGGAGAAGGAGCCTGAGTTAGACCCCTCACCACCCTGAACAGTTCTGCTGGATGTGAATTCGCAGACGCAATGCGTGCAGAGAAGAAAGCTTTCTTCGCTGCACGTATTGCCACTCCATAGAAACTAAGATGTTCTCTATGTCGTGTCTTGTCAGATATAAGTTGAGTTTCCCGCCATCGGCGCTCCAGTCGTCCTCCTTTCCGCTTCAGCTCTCTGAAGTCTTCTGTATACCAGGGCGCCCTATTAGAAGCGGGCCAGAGAGGACGTTTGGGGGTGATCGTGTCGATAGCCCTAGTTAGGTCTTGAATCCATCTATTGACCAGGGCTTCTACAGGATCGTCGACGATACCAGCCATGGAACCCTCCAAGGCTTTTTGGAATCCAGAAGGATCCATCAGCCTTCGAGGGCGGACCATCTTAATAGGTCCGCCACCCCTGCAGGGACGGGTGGTAGCCGTGATACTAACCCTGACCAGAAAATGGTCTGTCCATGACAATTCAGAGGTATTCAGTACCTTCGCCCACAGATCCGTCTGTTCGGAACTGAAAACAGCATCGAGGGTGTGACCTGCTGAATGTGTGGGTCCAGAGACCAATTGGGATAGGCCCATGTTTGTCATGGATGCCATGAACTCCCGAGCTCCACCTGACAAACCGGCCCCGAATGGGATGTTGAAATCACCCAGGACCAAGAGCCTGGGCGAATCCAACACCACCTCCGAGACCAGTTCCATGAGCTCGGCCAGGGAGTCTGATAGGCAGTGGGGTGGCCGGTACACTAACAGAATCCCTAGTCTATCCCTGGTCTTCAGACTCAGGTACACACACTCGATGTGATTCAGTTGCCGGACAGGATGTCTGGTCAGGTTAAGATGGTTTTTGTAGACCACAGCTACTCTGCCACCCCACCCACTTTCCCTCACCTGCTCACTAACACAGTACCCAGCTGGGAGAGCCTGAGCCCATGTCGGGCCACTGTCATCTCCCAGTCAGGTCTCCATGAAGCATGCCAGGTCGGCCTCCTCTTCTGTGAGGTCAAAGATTATGTTTGTTTTGTTTTTAACCGACCTGGCATTGCATAGGAGCAAGGAAAGGTTCTGTGGGTGGCCTGGATCGTTTCCCAAGATCCCCGGTGTAGCAGGGCGACCGGAAGGTAAGATGGGTATTAAATATCCATCTCTCCTTCCCCTGTAATGGCATTTCGCCCTGCTATCGCCATATCTCCCTCTGCCCCACACAACAGATATTGGTGCTCCCAGACACATTTCAATTGCCCGCGAGAGAAAGAGAAGATGTCTGTTGTCCCGTCGCCTCTCTCTCGCGCTCGCAAGAGAGAAGGAGGAGGTGGGGGGCGTGCAAGATGTCAGCTGCACTTGTCCTTCTCCTCCCTCACTCACGTCATTCTGTTCTCCCGGTGTCCGCTCATGGCTGCCTCTGTTGTCCCATCGCCTCTCGCCTCTGTATGGCTTGTTAGTCACCCTAAACAACCCAACAACAAACCATCAGTACTCAAAATGGCTTGTTCGAAAACAAATAAGCCACACTGCACGGTTAAGAAGTCACCCTGTGGAAAATGCCCTGAGTTCAGAAAACAGATTAACCCATGGTTCAGCAACAACCCACAGTTCAACAACAACCCACACTGAACCACTGAGTATAGGTCAGTGTGTTGTGCAAACCCAGTTTGACTAAGCTGAACTCAAAGACCTGGTTTGCACGATTACAGGGTTGTTAATAAGCCACAGTGGTCATGTGCTGGAGTGATTAGCTGGGATGGCTTATTAACCATGGCAACAAGCCATCCTGGCCAAGTTTGTACAGTACAACAAGCTGCGCTGCCAAGGGTACTTATGCTAATCCCTCTGGCATGCAACCAGCATTTGCGGTGGTTTATTTCCCCTGCTGCGATTGTGCGAACTGGGTCAAAGGGACTTCTTTCTGCTTAAATGAGCATAGGATTGCAGTGTAAAATAGGTGTTTTTATATGACTTTAATGGAAACAAGAATTAAAATGTTTTACTGTATGGTTGTGGTTGAACTTTCTGAAAGTTATACGACATTATATTAAAGGCCTTCAACATCCATTGCAAATCAAGTTTATTTGGTCTTTAAATGCCCATCAGCCAATACAAATTTATAGTAAGCATATTCATCAAGACAACAAAACCATAAAACTGTAAAAACTAAGCACTTACTAATAAAAATAATATTGTTGATTCAATTTACAAATATAGTTTAAAAGATTGGCTTTATCATACAGAGAGAGAGAGAGAGAGATGTCCAGTGTGGTTATTTGTAAACTTTTTAAAGGCCATTACAGGAACCACCATTTTATTTTCTGATACTCTTACTGTTTTCTCAGTGGATATGAGAAAGTCAAACTAGATCTGAACCTGGCAAAGTTTTAATTAACTTGAAAGGAATGTGAACCTAAAATCTCTCAGGTCCCTTGTGCCCAAACCAAGACCGAATCACTACACACAAACCTCAGCAGTGGTTTTGGAAACCAGTAATTCTCCCATCTTCTGTGTTTCTTTTGATGCCAAGGACAAGCTGCACCTCCTGCCTGAGAACAAAGGAAACGTGAATCTAACTAAATTGTGGGTTGATGTGGAACTTCTAAAGATGAGCTAAATACTCATTCTTTGATCAGAAACATCCGGTTATATGGCTTTGAGCTGCGTAGAGAGTGACAGATTCCAAGAAATATGCAACTCTTGGCCAAACCACAGCCTGCAAAGGGATTGGTCCCTACTTGGATCAGCCTTGGGGAAATTGTATTCCTCCTCCCCCTGTGCTGATGGGGGGGAGGTTAAAGACCCTATTAACAGGGCCTTTAAGGCACCCTTCAATGTGTGTGTGTGTGGGGGGGAGAAACGTGGGGGAATTGTGCACTTTCTGAAGGTCCCAGAAAGCATGCTTTGCTTCCCCCCCGCGCCAATTGGGGCCTTAAAGGCCCTCTTAATGCAAGGTTTTAAGAGGGCCTTTAAGACCATGATTTTATGGGGGGGGCAAAGCACATTTTCCAGGGCCTCTGGAAAGTGTACAATTCCTCCAACCACGCTATGGCATGCCGGGAGAATTGCGCACTTTCCGGAGGCCCCAGAAAGTACACTTTACTGAGCATTCATCTGGGCCGGCTCCCCAAAACAGGGCTGGAAGAGCAGGGTTCTGCCAATTTGCGGGGTGAGCACCCTGTTAGTTCTCTAGTCCATTCATCATAACCTGGATTGTTCAATTAGTGAACCTCATCTTACTAAAAGTGAAAGTAGAAATACAAAAATCACCTTGTTGGATCAGAGGACATTGGTCAAGGACCAGCACATGCCATTGGTAACAAACAAGGCATGGAAGGGATTTCCATTCACTGCTATTATATGCCCCTTAAAAATGATTAGTAAAACTCATGGATGAGAGACAGGTTTGTTAAAGGTGATTAGACTTGAAAACGAAATGGAATTTCAGAAGCATTGTACCCCTCTGCGACACTCAGTGGTTTACTTGCCTTTGGATATGGAGTTTCCTTTGAAAATCATTCACGGAGGATAGGCCTCTCAAATTTTTGATCTAATTTTATTTTACAGCCTATCTAAGCTAGTGGCTACCTTGTGATTCACTGCATAAAGATTGTTTGAAGAAAGTTTCCTTGATCATTTGCTCTGACCTATTTCCAGTCTATTTAATTGGATTCCCCTGAATTCAAGTAATGGTAGAGGGAGAAATTATGGTTCTATTAGAGGGAGAAAAATAATTCTGTCTGGCTCTCAAACCATTCATAACTTCATAGACCTTTGTCATTTCTGTTAGATAGGGCAAGTAGAATAGGCTGACCAGATAAAATCCAGGTCAGGGCTCGTGTAACTTTAACAGTTGTAGAGAAAAGGGAATTTCAGCCAGTGTCATTTGTATGCAATTAGTTCCTGGTGAAATTCCCTCTTCATCACAACTGTTAAAGTTGCAGGCACTATACTAGAGTGACCATATACAAAAGAAGGCAGCGCCCCTGCAACTTTAACTGTGGTGATGAAGAGGGAATTTCATCAGGAACTAATTGCATACAAATGACCCTGGCTGAAATTCCCTTTTCTCTACAACTGTTAAAGTTACAGGAGCCCTGACCTGGATTTTATCTGGTCAGCCTAAAGTAGAAAGAAATGTTTCCACCTCTGTCAATACTAGAATGCGGGGACACTCCATGCTGTTGAATGGATATAGGTCTGAGGCTGACAAAGAAACTACTTATTCATAGAGTGAAATACAATTGGTGGAGTTCTGGAGGGTGGCATATGAACAAATGGAACTGCAAGATGTGGTGGTGGTTACTGTTAGCTTAGCTCTAGCACTGAAAAAGGTACAGAAAGGTAACTAATATGATTGAGGGTTTAGCATCCTGTCCTAGAAAGAAAGGTAAAAGAGTTTGAGGTTTTTTTTCTAAGAAAATAATGACATCATCATGTCTCCTATTAATCATACTTCCCCTCAGAATTAAATTTTAACCTTTAGCCCAGGAAGGCAGTGAGCAAATGATATGTTCTTTTTGCACTTGTTCCGTTTCTTGTAAGTATGATGGGATGACCAGAACTGTACACTCAGTGACCTTGCATGTCACGGTAAGCCATGGTAGGTTGTTATCATGGGTGGATGCAGAGACTGGGTTCAGATGATCGCAGGGGGAGAAGAAACCATTGTGGCTGCCCCTCTTGCTCCTGCACATGCTGCGTGCATGAACGTCATTTGCACTATTCTCTGTGTTGCAGCATGAGTTGGCATGTTGTCCAAACCCCATGCATGGCATTGTGGTGGTGGGCTTCATATCCACCCCATAACCCATGACATGCAGTAGAAGTTGTAGGGAGGGCACATAGCCCTACTTTGCTCCACTGCATGGTGGATTCGGATGACATGCCAACCCACGCTGCAGTGCAGGGAATAATACAAATGGCAGTTGCATGTGTGACATGCTCAGGGGCAGGGGGAACAGCCAAAATGGCTTCTTCCCCTGCTACTATTCTCTGAACACAACCAGAGTGACTTAGCTAAACCTAGAGTAGGGTTTCCATCATGGGTTGTTTTTCTCAAACAAGCCACTCTGAGAACCTGTGGCTTGTAATAGGTGTCAGGGATGAGCCCCTTTTGAGATTTCTGACCACTCCGATTCTGAACTGGAGTTGGAACAGCTAGATCAGATCATGGGGGAGGATTTTTCCCAGGAGCCTGAAGGGAATGGGAGAGATTCTTCTCAAAGCCTTGACAAACAAATGGCCTAGGCTGAGTTGCCACCTGCCTCCTTCACCATGAATACTGAAGTTTCTGACGAGAAAAAGGGGCATGACTTGAAAGATTTTAATTGAAGCAGGAGGAGTTTGGGATGGGGCTAATATACTCCATCAGGATAGCCACTCTGAGAAGCCAATGTAGAAGAGAGCCGCCCTAAGGGAGGGACGTCACAGCAAGGCAGGTTTGACCATGGGTGATCAGAGGCAATCTGTCAGCACTTTCACTACCCTAACAGAGATCTTAAATTAGCCATTCAGCATTTGGGGCAGTCTGAGAGCTTCCTTGAATCTGCATTGAAGAAAGGTTAGTCTTTAGCATAATAAAACCATAATAGTGTGAAATTTTGGATCTCCATAATGTTGATTGCAAAGTGGGAGGACAATTACCCAGACAGCAGGGTTGTTGAGGTTGGCTTGTTCTCAGAGTGGCTTGTTGTGACATCCAGACCCAGCAGGGCGATTTTATTGTGGGTTGGTGGAACAGCTAGAGAGCTGCCTGACAAGAGCAGCAAAAATTCCCTGTCGCTCTTCACAGTCTTACTAGTGCTGCTGCCATTCTGCCTCATCCCTCCTCAGTGCTCTCCAACTCAGGTTGGATTTTAATTCCCACCCCCACCCCCATAGGTATCTTGAAGACAGGACACTGGGGAGTATGTCGAACACATTCACTTTTTTAAAAGCAAAAACGATTCTGCAGAGGAGTGAATACCTGCTGCTAGGAATTTTGCATAATTTCCCCCTCTGCCTTGAAATTTGTGCCATTCCCCCCTCCGTTTTACTGCTCTGCAATAAACATTTGTACATATTTAGTGATCTACCTCACTTGTCTGCCTTGAAATTTGTGTGTGTTTTACCCACTCAGTCTCTGTTCTGCTTTGAACTTTGCATATGTGTAGTGATTCCACTCACTGCTCTATAACTCTGAGAGACATCTGACAGCTAGCAATGGAGATCAGTGGAGGAAAGAGATAAAGTCAGATGTAGCCAAAAGTGAGTAGTGGCAGCAGGGGAGAAGATGTTATTACTTCATTAGCGGGTAAGGCGCCCCCTCTTTTTTTAAGGAAAGTGCTGAAGTGGTGGATGAAATGGACAAGAGAGGGATATGCTTGACTAAATGGCAGACAGGGGGGATAGTGAATGGGTTCCCACATTGATAAGGAAGGGCTCAGAAAAGTCTTTCCTTTTTGCAATCTGATGCAGGAAGGTGGGAAAAGTTGCTTAGAAGCACCAAAGTGGGGGAAGAAATGGTGAAGGACATTGACAAGAGGGGGATATGACTATGCCAGGCTCAATAGTGGACAGGCTCTCTTACGGCCCCAAGACCTCTACATTTTTTAAAAAAAGTTTGCAAACATGTTTCCACAGCCATAAGTGCTCGGAAATCTGATGTGGGGAGGGGGTCCTTTGTAAGTTGGCAACCACAGTGGACCAGTTGTAGACATAGGGAATGAAGAAAGGAGGATTTTTGACACAAAGTCCCCTGGGATATGTGTTGGTAGCAGCCTGGGAGACTGAGGGAGAAACAAGCCATGGCAAGCCACTAAGTGGACGATCGTCTGTTGGGAGTAACGGATGAGCCACCCATCCAACGTGGCTTATTCCCAGGTTGGCTTAGTGTGAGGTGCAAACTCACCCTGTATGTAGCCATTCCACAAACATAATTAATGGCACTGACATTATGTTTGGTGCTCTTTGCTGAAAAGGGGCAAAAGTGTGTATTTTTACTCTGGTATGCTCAATCTGGAAGTATTTTTAGGGACTGAAATTGATTATGTCATCTCAATGAACAAATATGATTTGTAAGTGCTCTGTGGAGAAATGGCATTAAATGCATGCAGATATCATATGGGAAATCCATAGAAGTTTCGTCCCACCCGAGTGATTTAATTATTGCTGTATTCCTTTTATAGAGGTTGCATTGCAGTTCTAAACGTTCACAAGACTCTTTAATATAAAATGTATCTGAACCAGTTTAAAAGTAGTTCAGAGTAGCTGCACTGATTCCAAACCACTTTTTAAGATTAGTGTCTGAATTGGAACTGAGCAGAGAGCTTAAGAATTCTCTCTCTCTCTCTCTCGCTCGCTCGCCCGATTGCTGGCCCATAAAACTGAACTAGAACTGAACCCATTTTAAAATTATTTGACTTCCTGATAAAGACACTTCAAAGTCTCTCTGTTAATATTAGCAGCCTCCAGCTATCATGCAGTAGGAGTACAAGCACTCAAGATATGCCATCAGTGGCAGTCAGCCAAGCTGGGCCATCACCTTTTCATTACTGATTTTTGAGGCTGCTGTTTGCACACTGAAAGGCTGTAGCCAGGAATGAAGTTTTACTCTCTAGGATTAGGGCTGTATGAGGATTTTGTTTTTGCTCGCAAAGCATGTGAGCATGCACAGGAGCATCTATCCGGAACAAACGTGCTCCAATTGTCAAACGCCTGCTCGGGTTCGTTTCATTCCCAATTCCCAGTTTGATTTGCAAAAATTCGCCAGTTTGCACAAATTTGGTGTATGGAGGGAATTTTGGGAGATTTGCACAAATTTCAGGAGATTTGCACAGATCTCCTGTTCGATTGCTGCTCAGTATGAGCAAATGAGAGGTCACGAATGGGAGAAAGCAGGCAGTGATCATAAATGCAAAACAGATTTGGCTATGAAATGAGTAACGGGACTATGTTCAGAGAATCCTAGTGATCTCAGAGATTGCTTATTTTCCCATCTCTATACCCACCTCCAAGCTGATGCCCTTCAAATTTTTTGGACTATAAGTCCCAGCATTCTTGACCGTTGACCATGCTGGCTGGGGCTAGTGGGAGTTGAAGTCCACCACATTTGGAGGGCACCCGCTTGGGGAAAGCTTCTGTAGGATAAAGTACCATTCAAGCCTGTCTTGTTAGCTTACAGCAATGCAGAGAGCATGTCTAAGTGATGTTTAAGTAAGAACAGCGGGCACATTCTACAAGTTGATAGGAATGTACAGAACCATCCAGTGATTTTAATTTGCTGGTAGAGGTGCAACCTTGAGTTAATTAATTGGTGCAATTAATCAATTAAAGCATTGCCAAGTTATTAGAATTGCCACCTAATAATCAGTGGGATAATGCATGCACTAGTCTGTGGCTGGAGACACTGACTGGTTTCGCACGACACATTAGGCAATGGAGGGGGAAATAGTGTACTGACTGTGCGTCAGGTAGGCAGTTCTCCACACACGACACACTGCTACCCCGCCCGTTGAGTGGCTGAAAGTTCCGGCGTCCATCTTGCTGCATCTCCTCCCTCCCCCCACCCTCAGTCCTCTAGCCATATCCCAGCATGCACCACAAGTTCTGCCAGCTTTATCAGAGCAGCCGGGGGAGGGGGGGGGGGTTCGGCTGCTCCGGCCAGCAGAACTCTATGCCCAAACGGAATAGTGCACGGAGAGAGGGGGGCTGGTTTTGGACAACATTTTAAACAACGGGCTTTGGGCTAAACAACTTGCAAGCCCATTGTTTCTCTCTGTTGCTTAATGGGGCAGAATAGCATACCTTCAGTTGTGTGTGCGTGGTGTGTAACCCTCCACATGACACGATAAGCAACACAACTGACAGTTGCTTCCCCCCCCCCCGGTTGCCTAATGTGTCATGCAAAACCAGCCACTGTTGACTTCCTTAGTTTTCAAAATATGGGAAAGGCTATAGCTCAGTGATAGACCAGATGCTGTGGGTGCAGGATATCCTAGGTTCAAGCCTTGGCATCTCTATTTAAGGCTGGGATGGACTCCTGTCTGAAACACCAGAGAGCTGTTGTTCATCAGCATAGACAATACTTAGTGAAATGGAACAGTGGTATAATTTGGTATAAGGCAGCTTCCTAAGTTCCTATTTTATTAGAGAATGGGTGATGTGTGTGTGTGTGCGTATCCTGCAATACCAATAGCCATGAGATGATGTCCCTGCTCTTGAAACCCTGATAAGTTAACCCATTTTTTCCCCTGTGAACCAATCAGTGTGGTTGTCAACCAAGCTCAGAAATAAATGTTTTACTTCCTTGCAATTCTTGTTTTATCCCCTCACAGTTAATTACAAAGCATTTCTCCAGTCGATGTCCTATTTTTGTGGTTGTGTGGCCAACAGCTGCTGTTGGCACACACTCATGATGTGATTATCTTTTAACCTTTTCCCCCCATTTGGCATTCCTTCCTGATTTTTTTAATGGTCCAGCTGTTTTAATTTGTGCTGTGTAACTGATGGAAGAATGGCCCTGCTCTTTCCTTTCACATGGAAGCCTGGGAAAACAAAGTATACCCCCAGGACCAGAGTATACATGTGTCATGTAAATGGTGTGAGCTTTATGTAAACAAATGCAGCCAGTTGGGGAATGAGTAAAACTAACAAAAGACACTTAACTCTGGAAGAAAAAGCCCAACCAGCCAATTTAAAGTTTGTCCAATTATTTTTTTTGAACTTTGTGTGTCTTTCCAATGCATCAACCATTCTTGCATGGAGAATACCAACAACCACCACAACAAGAACAACAAAGTACATGAAGTACCTGATACGAGCAATGATAGTGCTATACATCCCTGCTTGTCATCTTGCCCCTTCGTCATCTTCAAAAGGTCCTCTAAAAAGGAAAATACACAGAGAGATTGTACTCTGATGCTGGTCACCAATCTGCTTTGAAAACATACCTATCCTCAGTTTGTTCTTGATTCACGTGTAAATGGAGGTTTTCTCACATACTATGATGGCAAGACTTTTAGTACCTTATTAGTTCAATACGTAATCTGTTAGTGAGAAATGAGCTTAAACTGTAAGCCACAATGTATTGAAAAGCACTATAGAAGTGATTATTGGTATCTGGTAAACTTTTACGTTCTACATCTCTTTTCCTGAAAGCTTACCTTTTTCACTCTTCATTGCATGTTTGTGCACAGGGTCCTACGAACAACATTTTACAGTAGATATTAGTCTAAGCTCTGTAGCAATATTATATCTAAATGCTCATTTATGTGTTGGAGGCTAATTCCTTTGTTGTTTTAGATTCCCATCTAGCGGCCATAGAGTTGTACTGCAATATAAACAACTGAAGAATACATCTGGCATATTATAAATGTTTCAGATGCAATTTAGTGTAGTCTTAAAAGAGGTCCAAACAAGTTCATTCAGGGCTGACCAGTGACACCAGCTCTCAGTCCTGATCAGGAGATCCAATCACACCTCTCCTATGTCTTGTATCGAATGATGTCCTCAGAATACAGGTATTCTGGCACAAAATGATGACGTGTATATTTTCCAACCATTTCTAGTTTCATATGATTTATACCTTTGAATCTGCTCTGGCTTTTAATTACACTCACCTTTAATTTCTGCTTTTAAAATGTTTGTTGGACTTGCATGTATGGATCAGAAGAAACCTTGATTTTAAAGAGTTTGTTATATGTTGAAGTGTATGCAAAATAAGTAAGGGCAACAGACAGCCTAGCACTACTAAATTAAAACATATAATTGGGATAGTAAACCAGTGTCTTTATTCCACCCCCGGTGGATAGAATCAAATTTCTTATACAAGTATTTAGGGCTTTTAAAAGAAAACTTGATTTAAACAGTGTTTGTCGTATGTCGATTTCTGTATTTATAAAGAAAGGCAACAGATAATTGCAATATACAGAGGAAGACAGAGACAGACAGACAACAGTTAACCATTTATTTGAAATATTGTGCAGTCCATAAGATTGAGGGCTATACGGTTTAAGTCCTGGCATCACATGTGCTGTCCATAAGATTGAGGGCTATACAGTGTAAGTCCTGGCTAAACAAAAATGTTCTTTAGCGAAACTACAGGAAAGCGAGACCTGTAATTGCTGAGCAGCCATCAAGGATGCTTGTATCTTTTTGTCTGTTATTTTTTGCTCTGGAAACTCAGAGGAGTGGGGGGGGGGCGTTATTGGCAATTCACCACATGGGAAGCTATTTGTGTTATGTTCTTTCACATATGGCTTGATTGATGTGATTGCAACCCACTGAAAAAGAAGTCAGGGGAAAGAACACTTCCCAAACAGAAGAACACCCCTGTGGCTGCTTTGGAAGTGGTCCCACAGGTGCTTGCTTGAATTGGGGCTATTTGAAAATTAAATTATCTTCATAGGTTAAAGTACACCAACCCCCACGTTCTCTAAAATCCTATTTCAGTTTCGAGGAATACCTAGCCTGGAGTAGGTTTTAAAAAATAACACCCACACCCACACCATACACACACACTCGTTGCTGCCAGAAGTGCTTAGATTGCTCTTCAATTTGAGCACCGTGATAAATGTCTGAGCTTTGCTGAAATGAATGGGATTGTACCATGGCAGAGCTGAGTCAACTGCTTGCAGTGACCTCCTGTGGCCACGTCATCTCTGGTGCATATGCAGTCTTTCCTCTCTTCAGGCAGCTTCCCATTCAATTCTTTTGAAGGAGCTGTGTTGTGCATGCATTCCTTTCCATGTGAGGAGGGACCATAGATCAATGGCAGAGCACATGTTTTGCATGCAGAACGTCCCAGGTTCAATCTTGGTCATCTCATCACTGTCACCAGTAGAGGCTGGTGGCTCCGATGCCAGTGGGGCTGTGACTCCGGTCTGGGTTTCAGTCAGAACTTGAAAGGAGCTATCCAAGGTGCTGAACCCAATCCCCAAAATGGCTTCTGCAAGGTGGATGGCTCCTTTAGAGTTCTGTCCGGTTCTGACTTAAACCCAGAGCAGATTCACAGCCCCACTGAAATAGGAGCCACCAGCCTCCACTGTAGTAGCACCCACTGGCAGCTGATGGGAAAGACTTCTGGCTGATACTCTAGAGAGCTGCTGCAGATCAGAGTAAGCAACACCAGACTAGAAGGACCAATGGTCTGGCCTGGAGTATGGCAGCTTCTTTCGATGTTCTTCCTCCATGGAAATGAATGGGAAAGCCTGTGTTCACAGGAAGTCCATGCATGCATTGATTGCACGCAGGACTATAGATATGAATCTTTATCTTACCAACTTGGTTTGCGCAAACAGGAGGTAGAGTGGTGTACCTGTGTCTGAAATGTACCCCTTGGGACTGCAAATGTGGATTCACGCGGTTGAATGCTGCTCAGTTCAAAACAATGCCCTGCACGTAAAATACAGGGAGGAAGGTTGTCATGCTAATTTTCTCTGTGTGGAAATATCCTTCCCATGGGGGAGCACCCCATCATGGAATGTTCACCTGCAGTCTGAAGTGGTCCAGGTGAAAATGTCAGCAGCTTGTTAGAACTAGGCATCAGTTTCCATACTGCTGTGATGTGAACTGATGTGTTGGACTACAACAGGCTGGCTGGGGATGATGGAAGTTGTAGTCTAACATATCTGGAGGGTGCCATGTTGGGGAAAGCTGGTCTACAGGAAATGCAACTCAGGAGAAAGGAATCCTTGTCTTATATAAAGGTTCAAAAATTTGCCAGCAGGTTAAAGGCACAACTTACCATGACCTGTTGCTGAGCTTCAGTAAATCAAAGTTTGTCTTTCTATTGAAATTCTGTATAGCATGTGATACTGCCTTTCCTCCTCAGGTTCTTCCCTTCATTTTATTCTTTTCTCGTTACCAACGTCTCTGATAGATTAGCGTCACCAGCCCTTGATTTGATGACTAGCTGTTGTTTTACCCAGCAGGAAGAAGTTTTAACTAGTGAGAGAGAGCTCCTTGGTAATGGTTGTTATGTGTTGTTCGTAATTCTGTTAGGTCTGTAGCATTCATTTTTCTCCTTCCTTCTTTCCAGTTTCGACGTCGACAATGGCACCTCATCGGGACGGAGTCCCTTGGATCCCATGACGAGCCCTGGATCAGGGCTGATTCTCCAGGCTAACTTTGTTCACAGTCAACGTAGGGAATCCTTCCTCTACCGATCAGATAGCGACTATGACCTGTCTCCAAAGTCCATGTCTAGGAACTCCTCCATTGCCAGTGATATGTAAGTATCTAAACTTTCCATGCCTTAAGGCAGACTTTCCAATCTAGCACCCTCTATATGTGTATTGGACTACAACTCCCAGCTACCAACAGGCAGCTGGAGGAAGCTGGAAGCTGCAGTCCAACACATTTGGAGGGATCCAAGTTGCCTTAAAGAATAACAAACACCTGAAGGGTTGTTTCATAGAAGATAGGGCAGACTTAGTCTCTGTTGTTCCAGAGGGCAAAGCTAGAACCAGTGGGTGGAAATTGCAGGGGAGCCAATTTTGGTTAAACATTGGGAGGAGCTTCCTAATGATGAGCTAGCTGTTTGACAATGGAACAGACTGCCTAGGGAGGTGGTGGGCTCACCTTCGCTGGAGGTATTTAAGCAGATCTGACCAGACATCTAACAGGGATGCTGTAGTTGTATCCTGGATTGTGCATTGAGCGGGAAGTTGGACTCCAAGGGGTCTTCTAACTCTGTGATTTTATGATACAACTCTATGAGTATTATTATGGCCTAGGCTTTCATAGTATAGAGTCCACTTCAATAGATGCAGGGTTGTCTTCATTTGGCAGTGTTATGTGTGCAAAGGACAAAATGGGAAACAGTGGTCATAAAATGTAAAAAGTACAGTCCGTGACAATTCAATTTAAGTGTATGCAAAATAAGTAGGGACAACAGTCATCCTAGCACTGCTAAATGAAGACCTGTCGTTGGGACAGTAAACCAGTGTTTTTATTCAACCCTTAGTGGATAGAATCAAACGTCTTGATACATTCCAGTTCTGCTGCTCCCCTTCAAAGTTCTTTTCTTGAAAAATGGAAACTTTCAAGTCAATTGCCAGAAGCCCCCTTAGAACAATGCTGCATCATGATGTAGTGTTATTCCCACAAACTAGGGATCGGGGTGGAATATCAAGATGCTCTGTTGTTCCTGCCACCAGCAAAAAGTGTGTTATGTTTAACAAAACAAGTAAAGCAGCTTCACAAAACACTATGTCTCCCACTTCCAAAGTCCCTTCCCCCAAACATTTAGCAACTTTCATCTGCTGCCACAAAACAAAAACCAAAACAAACAAAAAACAATTTATTTATTTATTTATTTATTTATTTATTTATTTAAAAAACCACTGGCCAAAATGGTCCCCAAATATGCTGTCTGCAAATAGGGTAGTGAATTTAAGGGGCATTTTTTGGTATATTGGTCTAGTCCAACACTAGGATACAACCCCTGAGAGCGTTTCTAAAATTGAATTTGGCTCCTGGGGTGGAAGGATTTCAACACCCCTGGTGTATAGGTTCTGAATGTGCAACCAGGGACCCTGCTTATTCACAGGATTCTGATTGTGGGCACAGAATCTCTGCCCAAACACTCTAAATATGCTTGCAGGCTCCTCCACAGGTTATGCCAAATGTGCATAGAAAAACACTAGTAGTGAGCTCAACCCGGCTTTGCTCTCTATGCATGCTCAATGTAAAATGGAAAGAGTCCTGTTGTGTCTATATGAAGCCATAGACTTGAGCCTGGTGGATATTCCCCACAGTTTTTTTTTTTAAAAAAAAACATATACCAAAAACTGACCTTTTAAAAAACAACATCACAAATATAAATATGTACATTTGGGAAATGTCAAAACACATGCTTCTTTTAGTTAGATGTTCTGACATTGTTGGGGGGGGGGGCTTCTAATCTCAACCTATGTTTCCTGTTTTAAAGAAATCTGATCATTGGTTTCCACCCCCAAAATAACAAAGTGTGTGCGTGTGTGTGTGTGTGTGTATGTTTTACACTTAGGAACAGTTTGTCAGTAAATGAAACCATTCTGATAATTGCCCTGCAAAAGCATCTTTAGCAGAAACTACAGGAAGCTGATACTGCATCACTGGGAAACCTTTCCCTTTAGTGTGGCAAGAGTCACAAGAGGGAGCTCAGAGAAAAGTTTTCTTATCTTCCAAGTTGTTCCCTTCTTCTCGGAGAGCAGGGGTGTTTCCAGATGGAGGGCTCCTAGCCCTACAAATCCCAAGGCATTGCCTAATGGTGTTGCGCTAATGTAGTTGTGGCAAAATTCTGCCTTTACAGGTTTTGTTAAGTTCCCATATTAGTAGCCCATGTATATAACTTCCTTTTGATTTCTTCAAGTTCTCTTCACATCTCATGTAGTTTTGCTCTACTGTCCTTTATCTGATCTCACCTGAGGCTGGGCTTTTCTTTCCTGAACCTGTCCCAAAGGGAAGTTCTGCTTCCCTTCTTTTCATTTCTCCAACGCTACCTGACAGTTTCTGTTGGCTCTAATTTTAGATTACCCCATGACTTTTACTCCCCGGCAATGAGCGTATAAACTGTTTGTCACTGCCTTTATGGAGTTGGACTGTCCTGTGACTGTGAATCAGAAACTAATCAGGGCCAGACTAAATGTTCGTCAAATCACGCATAGCAGAGCTATATGTGATTGCATTATTTCCTTTACTGTAAGCACGTATTATTGACGTTTGTGTAAATGGAGACATTTTTATTTTCTTAAACTTCCTCTCATACAGGGAAATACAGGTTTGGGACAAAAATGGGAGGGGGAAGCTTAACCACCACCCCTCCTGGAGCACCATGGTTCTGATCTGAATTGGGGCCACACATGCTTACGCTAAAGTAAATAATACAATCAAGCATAGTTGACAAACGTTTAGTTTGGCTCTCTCATCTCAGTTTTTCATCCTAATCAGGGCAGGATCTATACTACTGCTTTAAAACGGTTTATTATGGTATTGACAACTGTTTTCAAACTGCTTGGTGTAGATTTGGCCCGGGTCTCAATCTTACATTAAAAAAAAACCAAGGGGAAAAAGAAGGAGGAAACTCCAGATGCTAAAAAAGATATAATGGTAGGGCCTATGCTTTTCTAAAAATCGTTCCTCAAGGGCACATTTTCTGCAACAATTTGCCAATGCAAGCCACAATCCAGTGACTCATTCCTGTTTGTGGTGCCATTACAATTTTGTTACTTGAAAACAGGGCCCATGTCAATGAGTTGCTCTGGGGCTGTGGAAGGAAGGGGAAAGAACGCTCTGGCCCCATCCATTGGCCAATGGAACAAGAACATCAATTGTTATTCAGGCAAGAACACCAGCAAGGGAAGGTCAGCCTGGCCCGAAATGCATTTAAATGTCTGCTTCTAACTCACCACTTTCTTGTGGCTTTGAAATACATTCTTGTGGTCTTAAACTGCATTCTTGTGGCCTTGAAAAACTGATCTTGCTCCTCTCCCTCTCCCATAATACTAGAAACTGGGGGGGAGGGTCATCCCGTGAAGCTGATTGGTGGGCATTCGGGACAGATAAAAGGAAGTACGTCTTCATACAGTGCATTGTTAGGAATTCACTACATCCACAAGATGATGACTACCAATTTGGACAGCTTTAAAAGGGGGTTGGATAAATTCCTGGAAGAGAAGGCTATCAATGACTGCTAGTCCTGATGGCTGTTGGCTACCTCTAGTATCAGAGGCAGTATGCCCGTATACACCAGTTGCTGAGGAACATAGCAGGAGGGTGCTGTTGCACCTGAGTCCTGCTTGTGGGTTCCTGGTCAACAGCTGCTTGACCACTGAGTGAACAAAGTACTGGACTAGATGAATCCTTGATCTGATCTTGCATGGCTCTTCTTATGTTCTTATGATCCTTTCTCCTCCACTCCCCTTTGGTATCCTGTTACTTTAGTATGTAAACCTGATGGTAGGGGCCTCTCTCTTTCATTTCCCATGATGTGTGACTTTGGGAAACAATAACTGTCTGAAGAATGGAATGAAAATACAGTAAATAAATAAATAAATATAATGATAATTACCATCTGCTACAGCTCTAACCTCCT
Source organism: Anniella stebbinsi (assembly GCA_029215795.1). Taxonomy (NCBI): domain Eukaryota; kingdom Metazoa; phylum Chordata; class Lepidosauria; order Squamata; family Anniellidae; genus Anniella; species Anniella stebbinsi. Next base: position 31,265,308 of record JARDYH010000002.1, on the reverse strand, counting down.
AAGGTTTACCAGTAACATTTGTTAGCAAGATCCTGAGATGGACATTCTTCTCATGGGGCAAGTCCATAGCTTAATTTTTTTAGAAAGATGGGCTTAAGTCAACCCAGAGTCACATCCTCCTATTCCTAGATGCAGACACAGGCATCCATCCTGTCCATAAGCAGGTCTTGGGTATTTCTATGAATTCCAGGGATAAGCCTTGAAATTTAAAACATATTTCATGGTTGAGCTACAGTGAGTTCTGGCTCAAGTGAATCTTCAGATGATGGTGATCATGATGATGATTTAAATTTATTAGAGATGCCTTTCTCAGAAAAATGCTCAAGGAATCTTACAACAGGGATGGAAACATCCAAAAAACAAAACAATTTAAAACAGCTAAAAACAATTAACAGTAAAGCACCAAAACCTGATAAAATAATAAAATTAAGAAGCACATCATATGTTGTCAAATGCCTGGGAGTAGAGGAATGTCTTACTCTGGTGCCAAAAAAAGATGAAAATGTTGGCACCAGGCAGTCCTCGCTGGGGAGAATTCCCAGATTCATTAGAATGTGGAATGGTGCATAAAAACCTCTACATATTTTGATTTGACAACTGCATCATTTAACTGCTGAAATATATTTATGTAATAAATTTATATACTGCTCCACAAAAGAAATTATCAAAACAATATATGATATAAAAAACCCCACTAAGTACAGAGTAGGATGATGATCTAAACAATAATAAATTTTATAGGCCGGTGAGAAAGAGGCTCACATCTATTTTTGTGTCTCTTTCCTTGCATTCCCTTCATTATTTAAAATGCCTTCACTTTGCAGATATATCAGAAAATGAATATTCAAACAGTGTTGATCTATTTAAAATTCATCTTCATGCTGTTCCTTGCAGTTGTTCTACAGCATGTGCTCATTTTTATCCTGCTAATAGCTGAATCTATCCATCCATCTATTACTATGGAGCTTTAGCCCAGGAATAGAGCATAGCTTTGTAAGCAGAAAGTTTAATTCCTGGCATCTCAGGTAACAGGGTTGGAGAAACACCTGAGATGTTGGAAGAGCCACTGCCAATCAGAGGAGACAGCACCAAGCTAGGTGGAATAATGTGGGCTCTGGCTTACTGTAAGACAGCTTCATCTCCTCCTCCTCCTCTTCTCTGTTTGGAACACTCAAGGTGACTTAGAAGCAATAAAAACAAATCTTAATACCGTATCAATTAATTTAAAACTATAAGGTCTTTTTCAGCCATTAAACATCTTCATGTCACTTGTTTGGTACATCTGCTTTCATATTTGGATGTATTAGAAATGGAAGCATCCATAGATATACTAGTAGAAAACACAGGGTCTGTCAGTCTCCTACTTGTGATTTCTCCTCCTCCTCTTCCTCCTCCTCCCATACCCTTCAAGGTTAACAGTCTTTTCTATGTTTGGAAGCGTATATTGTATGGTTAACATTCCTTCCTGCCGCTATCTGGATATAAATGTGTGACACAACATCGGCCACGTTTCTGAAAGCTTCTTCTTGTCACCCACGATACTACTCGAAAAAGAAAAAAAGTATAATGCTCATTGGTTGCAGTGTTGTAAATACAGCCACAAAAATAAAAGACTACCTCTATTAATCATGCAGAAGCAAGAAAATGCTCTTTGAATTCTTTCCGGTTTGGTCAGTTGGGACAGGGGGAAACTAGTAGGCCCTATAAGTTTGAACTAGTTTCATATGTACACACCTACTATGGTCACAGCAAATGGTGTGTGGAGTAGGGATGGCACAGGAATCCGTCCAAGGGGGGGGGGCATTGCTGAGCTTTGCCAGTTCATTAATTTCCTGGGTGTGGGGGGAAGGGTTGTTTAACTAGAAATTGGTGCAAATTGTAGCTGCAATTTGCATAATTTGCACAAACTGCAGCCAAAATTTGTACAAGTTACGGCCAAATTTCACAGAATTTGCAACCAAAATCTGCACAAATTTCTATTTTTTAAATTTATTTATTTATTTATTTAAAAATCCGAAAAAGTTCCAGGATTGGGAGAAAGAGGGAATGCAGCTCAGCTCACAAATGCAAGCTGAGTTGGGGGTGCTATGGAAATCTGAAGATGCAAAAAAAAGGGTCAGATTTCTCAGTGATGGTCATCCCTGAAGTGGAGTACATGGCCACTGGCTACCTGGCAAAGAACCAGATTCAACTGCAGTAGAGCTTGAGGAAAGGGGGAGCTGCAAGCCTGAGCCATCTTCTGTCCTCTTGATGGAGGGCTTGGAAGTGGGGTAGGACATGCAACAGATCATTGCTGTGCATCCTTCTTCCTGAGAGAAAGGCTGCTGTTCAAAGTTCCAACTCCCATTCCCTCCAAGTGGGTCATTCCACTCTCCCCATTGCACACCAAGTTTCCATTTTTCTTTTTCAACTTACACACAAGATTCTACGGCTACTGACCATGCTCCGTGCTCATTCAGCTGTTTTCTGGGGGAGGGTTGTTTCAATTGTTGGCAAACTTTCAGGTTTCTTCAAGCATTCTGATATCCATTTTGGCTCCAGTCCTGTTAGCACTCAGCACTTGAGTTCACTACTAGAGGGAGTGATACAATGCAGGACAATTATATACTGCTTTCCAGCATTCCATCACACTTTAGTGTGAACAATGTCCTTTCCACACTAGGCAAAACGCCTGGGATGGTCCCCGGCTGCTCCCTGTGATTCCAAATGATGCACAGGGAGTCCCAGGGGTGGGGTGGGAGTGGGCATGGGATTTTCCTGGGAAATAGCAAACCAGAAAAATCCCGATTCTTCCACGGTCCCGGGACCGCGGAAAAATGTGCCCACCCATCCCAGACACCCATCCCGGGTGCAGCCGCGCTGACTCCGTGCCCAGTGTGCAGCCATGCGCAGCTGCAAACTGGCCACGGAGACACACTGAGCAGCTCCGTGCCCAGCAGAGGAGGGGATGGCACCAGTTTCGCCACCCCTGGGAGGGCAGGGAGGGGGGTGGGGGCCCGCGCATGCACACACTTTTTAAAAAAAAAACGTACCTTTTCGGAGGAGCACTCCTGCACTCTCCGTCTATGGGGAAAAAATGGCAGCCGCAACTTGCGATGGCCTGGGAGAAGCCCGGGCCGTTGCATTTCTGATCTGTATTAGGCAAGCCAATCTTGGAAGTAGCTACTTCCGGGATCCCCCACCCTGAGCCCTCTACACCCCTCTGGTGTAGAAAGGGCCCAAGAAACAGCACCCGGGATGCTGCTATGCAAATAGGAGTGAGTCTAATTCTTCTTGGAGCTGTGTTTACAAGGGCCAGAGAACAGGGTTTGCCCTTGCTTTAAGTGTAAGCAAGTGCCAAACTAGATAAGATGCAAATCAGATCTCCTGACATTTCTTGTTTCCATATTTTTTTTTTAAAAAAAAATCTTAAAAGCAGCTGCTGGGGAAAAGGGGAAAGTGTCTACCCACATGTTTTCCCCAATGAGACAAATAGAAGCAGAGCAGGGGCGAGTTCTAGTGATATTAGAGAAATCCATAACAGATTTAAATGTGTCAGATTTCTTTGAATCCGACCTGTGAATTCCGCAACAGACTGGCTTTTTCTGAGTCTTATGGATTCCGCAGACTTGTGGGCCGGTTATTAGAGGGAATTTGTGCTAATTTGCATTAGCACTAATTCACAATAACTAATTCACATCTGTGTAACTGCACATTAGTGCTAATCCGCACTTGCACTAATCCACTGATACATATTTATGCTAATGCAAATTAACACTAATGCAAATTAACACAAGTGGAATGGAATTCTGGTTAAAAAAACAAATCCAGTTCCTTCAGTGAGTGGATGATGGAAAGAACGATGCCTGGCAATCTGCAAAATTGCATTGAACAAAATCTGTACATCCCTAGGAAGGTCACATTGGGCAAACAAGATGGGGGGGGATGGGTAAAATCCCCCACCACTGCATTGCCAATCTAATTCCCACCTGCTGACCTCCTGAGGCATTTTTTAAAGGAAATGTTTGTAAAGCTGATCATGGATCTCATATATTTCATCTAGTTTGATTCTAGTGCACACTTGGGGAACGCTGACTCCCTGCACTACCAGCAGGCCAGCCTGACTATCTAGTTCAGAAGTGGGCAGAAAGCAGATTGGGATCTACTGGATGATTGTTGGATGATTTGTAGTAAGTTGGCAAGGGCTTCCTTTTGTCCATTGGAGTCACAACAGCACCTCCAGAATGCTCACTACTTGGCTGGCCAGTACTCTTTAGTGGACTGGATGTGGCCTCGGGGCAGACAGTTGCTGACCTCTCATCTAGATGGAGCACTTCCTGAGGATTTATTGAGATGCTTTAAAAGAGCCAAGCACTCCCAAAACCAAGAGTCCATTAAAATCCACACTAAATGCTCCAACCTGATTTGTCATGTCTACAATCACCAATTTGAGTACGTATTTCATCAGACCATTACAAATTTTGTGCTGCTTTCTCATTGATACCAGATTTCCACCAGACTGGTGTGGCAATTGTAGTGCTGAACCCAATTCTGTAAACATGTTTGCACCTGCTTAAGGCACAGAATGATGATTCTTTGGATTTCTGTGTTCCCTCTTGACCTTAAACTCATGATGGCCCTGTTCAGATGACACACTAAGCCATTATGGTTAAACATTTTGCGCTAACCATGATGGCTTAGTGGGCCTGTTCAGATGACACGCTAAGCCTTGGTTAGGGCTGCTAACTCTTTTGCAGTGCATGGTTAGTGAGGGTGATTAAACCATGGTTATGTAACCACCATCGTTAGGAAAAATGTTGTTCAGATGACATGCTAAGACATCCTGGTTAGCTCAGAACACTTAACCATCATGGTGTAGCATGTCATATGAACAGAGCCCTTATGATCCTGGGTAAATCAGTGGCTGAATTCGGACGACACAATAAGCAACTGAGGGGGGGAAACAATCGTCAGTTGTTTTGACTATTGTGTCATCCGAATGCTGCCATAGTCAACTCGCTGATCCTAATCCACACCACGGTTGATTATTTATTACCATGTTGTGTGGGAGTACCCCCTAGATGAACAACTGTAAAGTTGATTATTACCCCACCATTGACTATCGTGTTGTCTGAATTCAGCCACTGATTCTCTCAGTCTCAAGTCCCAGTCTATAAAATGGAAAGAATACAGAGCACACAGGTATGTTGTGAGTGAAAAGAAAAGTTGTGAAATTATTTATTATCTATATTTTTAATCTACACAATAATCAAAGTTTCCTGGGCAGATTACAAAACTATCATAAAAAACTCAATACAAACCAGTGCAGGACAAAAATACAGTGTAAAACATGTAAAAGTCTAAAATCTAAAGCACCTGGAAGAAGAGAAATGTCTTCACCTGAAAAGAGAGCCATGTAGTTGGCCTGTGAGCCTCCTTGGGGAGGGCATTCCATAGATGGGGTGCCACAACTAAGAAGGCCATCTCTCTTGTAGCCACGCTCCAAGCCTGCTTAAAGGGGACACCTAGAGAAGGAGCTCCAAAGATGACTTAAAGGTCCGGGCAGGTACATATGGGCAGAGACGTGCCTTTAGAAATGCCTGTTAAATTAAAATTTGATGTTTTTGTTTACCATGGACATGGGAGATTGTGTGTGTGTGTGTGTGTGTGTGTGTGAGTGTGTTGCCAACTCCGTGGTTCAGTATTACCTAAGAAGGCAAGTATGTAGAATGATGTCTTTCATCTGAGACAACACTAGTAACTATTTAAATTACAGTTATTTATGAGGGGTTTCTTCCTCTCGGGCAGAGATGGAGCCACTGGTTGCAATTCTTCAGCCAATTAATGTCTGTTTAAACCCGGTGACTTCAATGGGATTAGCTCAGCACCGGGTTGCCAACTTTGTTCGGAGTTCTGGAGGAAATAATTTGTTTTCAATTACAGACTACCAGATTTTGTGAGAATGTGTTACAAAGGTTGGCTCGGCTGTTTGTTTCCACTCCTGAACATTTTGATTTAAAAACAGAGAGAGAGAGAGAGAGAGAGAGAGAGAGAGAGAGAGAGAGAAGAGTGACTGTGTATTATGTCATCTTTCCAGTTCTCTTCCTCCTCAGATTATCCAGAGGCCCTGATAACAGTGCAAAATATCACACACAACCCATATCTATGTGTGTTAACTTTTGCATGACCCTGAAATTTCATTTCCGTGAGAGTGGTAAATACTTTGGGCTCAACAGGAGATGTTTTCCTTTGACGATCGTCTCGCTTTTTCCCCTGTCACCCGCCAAGGCACTTCACCCTGATACTTGGCTCTGACATCACAGGGTGATGTGGGTACGGTTGCTTGAGCAACAGCACACACTCGATAACACTGTAGACATGTGAGTCAGTTGAAAAGTTTTACTGGGGTTTTATTAGCCTATGAAACATTTCCCTGTCATCTACAGTGACGGGCTGGTCCAATTCTCCCAAATTATTATCCGTTAGTAACACTAAATGCAAATCGCTTTCAAGGGTTCAGTGGGCTGGACCCTCCAATAAAGAGTAATTGTGGTGCTACCAACTTCTACAGACATGCCTGGCTAGTTGTAATGCTACAAAATTCCACTGAGTTTAAAGGGTGAGGAAACACCATCCTGAGGACTTGATCAGGGATCATTTGTCTCCTACTGCGGTGAACCATTCTCAATTAGCAAAGTGGGAGTCTTAGGCAGTTGTCCATCTCCCAGTGACTAGGTGACAGCTATATTATGTCTTAGTCTTGAGATAGCAGAGCTGGAATGATCGCAGGGTGAGGAAGTCATTGATGGGAATGACTTAATGAAAATAATGTCCAAGATTTCTTTTCTTTTTTAGCTGATGGGGAAGGAAAGGATTTTGATAGCATTAGCTGTGAGTAAAGCCATCTATTGAATCTAATTCTGATTTCCTTTTTTTGTGCTGTTTGTTTTATTTTTCAGACATGGAGATGACTTGATTGTGACACCATTTGCTCAGGTAGGCAACACTGTTTGTTCAGGTAGACCTATATCAGCCTTCCCCAAGCTGGCAACCTGCAGATGTATTGGACTATAACTCCCATCATCCCCAGCCATGGCCATGGGAGTTGTGTCTAAACACATCTGGAAAGTGCCAGGTTTGGGGAAGTCTGTTTTCTATGAAAAGACCAAAGAGGGTACTCTGGATTTCCCGGTGATGTTAAACCATATACTTGGAGAAGTTGTTTCCATCACCAGTGTTGGGTTGATTTATTTTGTAAAAAGTAACATTCTGAAATGGCACTACTTCCATTGTTACCTGTATTCCTTAGAGATGCTATGAGCTGGAATGAGTGTTGACTCAGGCAATGCACATTCTGCATTTGATGATGTCTGAACCCAGTAGAGGCTGGGGGCTTCTATGTTGGTTTGGCTGTGAATCCACTCTGGGTTTCAGTCAGAACCCGTCAGAACCCAAAGGAACTATCCAAGGTGCTGAATCCCATCCTCAAACAGGGTACATATTGCTACACATATGTGCCAAATTTGAGATCAATCCCTCCAACCCTCGATTTTATATGAATTTATTAAAGATCGTTTCCGTTCTGACAGATCAGAATAACAGCTCGCCACGTGTGTTCATTTAGACCTGTCAGAATGGAAACAATCTTTTAAAAAATCATATAAATTTGAGGGTTGGAGGGATCAATCTCAAATTTCATACACATACTTAGGCATACCCCATAAGCACTGTGACCAAGTTTCAAGCCTCTAACTTTTAAAATACAGAAGTTGTAGGTATATTTATATGGCAGTCCGATAAAATGATAAAATCGCCCGAAAATTATCGTCTCCGACGATTATTGTAAGTTTTTGTATCGTATCATCATCGTTAAACACATGCACGATAACGATCCTATCGTATTGTTATCGTACATGTTAACGATACGATACACATCCCTAAAAGAAAGTAATGTCTATTTTGGCCTTCAGAGTTGAACATGTCCACAGTCTAGTTAAACGTGCATTTGTAGGATAGAGGCATCGCAAGGCCTGGGCACATGGGGCCCACAGCACTGAATCTATCCCGCAGAGCCTTATGTGGCCGTTGGTTCCAGTGGAATTTTTTTTTCTCAGCTTAATTGCCATCCGGGGGGGGGGGGGCAGTTTTCAAGGGGGATTGCAGCTGGGGAGGACAGGGTTAACCCTGACCTCATGTTGCAAAGCCCCCCTAATTCCCCATGCATGGCAATAAAGCTAAAAAAACCCAACAACATTCTGTTGGTGTAAATGGGAGTCTTTTTAAAAGCTTAATTGATTGGCATGGGGGACAAGGGGATATCCATGGGGATCACAGTTGGAGAGGGGAAGCCTAATCCTCTGCTCCCTATGTGCTATGGCTCTCCAAAATCCTCCCTCCACATGGCAATTCAATGTAGGGGGGAATGAAAGCCTTCCATTGTGCCAATGGAAAGATTGACCCCCGAATCTTAAGTGTTTAGAAAAGCTCCTGTGTGAATCACCGCTTGCGTGTGAGGATCTCTGCGCCAGACTTTTGTCACTGAGATCACTGCTACTTCACTTTAAGCACTTCAAGGTGTGCTTCCAAGTGTTTATATAGCATCTGTGAGATGGCAGCAAAACTGGATGGCATGTATTTATTTGAGGATGACTTTATGTGGATTGGATGTCAACTGTGAAAGCATCCTGTTGTGCGTATGTTAATGGTGCTAGGCAGCCACGGCCCATTCTTTTCCAAGCTCAGAGTGAGACAAAGAGTGTTTTTGTAAGGAATTTTCTTTTCCTTTGAACAAGTCCGCTTTTTGAAAACAAATAATGGTTTCTTTCGTAAGAAAGAAAGCGACAAAACTCCTGTCCTTGCACTGACAAAAGCTTCTGTGTGAAATAACGGTCAAAGGCTTCAGACACCAGAACAATCTTGGGAAAGTTTAATAGCCTGCTTAGAAAGTTTGGAAGCTTGCTGTCTGGCGGAACAGCACACCTGAAGGAACTGAGAATGAAGCATGCTCATCTTTATTTGCTACAGGTGCTGGCCAGCTTACGTACTGTACGGAATAATTTTGCTGCATTAACCAACCTTCAGGATCGAGCACCCAGCAAGTGAGTGTGGCCATTTTCTCCTCCCTAAACTTTTGAGTGAATGTCCCCCACCCCCCAATGCACCATTTCCCACCTTGTGCTATTATATACGCCAGCTTTCCCTGAGCTGGTGCTCCTCCAGATATGTCAGACTAACTGCTATCATTCCTCGGGAAGTCCAGTGTATGTTGATTCATGACCTCATAGAAAAAAGGTGATGGTGAACCAAGCTGTACATGTACTGAGCTGGCCACCATTTCTCTGCTCGAGAAATGACATCCGCAATCACGGAGGCAGCTGCCAGTCAATGTGCGGGCACTCCACTTCATGCTCACCTTTTGGGCCAAAATTGCAAGTGACATTAAATGAATCACTGCGGCAGAAATAGCAACTGTGTGTTTAATTTACACACAGATACACAGACACAGACACACACACACACACACACACACACACACTTCTTCATAATGTCCAAGATAACTTAATTCTTTCTTGGCGATGCCCAACGGGCAACTTGCCGTAGACATTACAGATGCCACCTTGTATTTAATCTGACACGTCATTTTGGCCTCTTCCAGGTACTTCTATGCATGATCACATGAACAACTTTTGCAGTGTGAATCCCTTTCTGTATTCCTTTATTCCAGTATTTTTCAAGGTGTTTCTCCTGACATTAAGATGTGTTTTTTTTTCCATTTGAAAACATTGGATCTTAAAAGTGCTTCATTTTTTATTACTGAATTGCTGCATTTGTATCCTGCTCATCACCTAAGGCAGAGTGGGCAACTTTGGGGGGGGGGAGGGGAGTTTCCAGTGTCCATTTTCACCCCCGTGGACCACACTCCCAATTGGTTGATGGCAAACCGACGGAGTGTGAAAATGGACAAATAGATTGTTTCCTAGCCAGACTTGACTTTTTTTAGCCCTCTAGAGCACGACAATGGCCATTTTTTGCCTGTCCAGGAGGTCCTTTGCTGCCACCGAATTTGGCAGCACAGCAGGAGCCTCATGCAGTCTACAGGCCACATGTTGTCCACTCCTACTCTAAGAAGCAAAAAGCAGCACAGCTGGAATTGTGTCCTTTTATCCTCATAACAGCCCTGCAAAGTAAGTTAGAATAAGACAATGTCCGCCTAGCCATGTCTGCAAGGAAGACTCTAAAAATGCAGGCAGAGATGTTGATCTATATCAACAACCCAGTACTAGCATTTTTCATCTCCACTAAGAACAGCTCGTTTGTGGGTCTTAATTCTCCAATCAAGAGCAAGAATACAAATTGTTTCATGCTGATGGCCCCCTCTTTCTTTCTTTCTTTCAGACGGTCACCCATGTGTAACCAACCATCCATCAATAAAGCAACCATAACAGGTAAGACTCCTTAATATGGTCACACGGTTTTGATGAGACATTATTGTGGTTATGGTTGTACTTCTTCCTTGGAAGTATAACGAATTCAGAAGTAAATATTATTGATTTGTAAAATATGTGTGGGCATGTTAAGCATATTTTAGTACTTAAACGGCCCATAAAAACCTCTTTTATCCTATAGCATTTCTATTTCCACTTCCATGATGTCAGGGCAGGCCCTACCATTAGGTAGAGTGAAGCAGTTGCCTCAGGCAGCAGATGCTAGGAGGTGGCAGCAAGGTGACAGAGGAGGAGGAGTCCGCTACTGCCTTCAGGTGTTGTGGACAATACTGTTCCATCCCCAGCATTGAATTTAGATTCAACTGCTAGTGGAGACATTTTTTTGTACATGGAATGGGAGGAGTCTTCATCTTTGCCTCCGGCAGAAAGATGTCTTGGGCTGGCCCTGCATGAAGTCCAAGGTATGCTACAGTTTAATTTTCTTCCAATGACTTAAATGCCAGTGGCTATGGACAGTTGCTGAGCCTGGTGAGCTGCCCTGCATTTACATTTTCCCACAATGTCCTGGAGTAGTGGTATGTTGAGGCATTGTGGGTATTTAGAATGATGGACAGCTTGAAGCTGTCTGCTGCAGATTGTGGCACTACTGCCACTGCCTGTTACCACAAGTAAGTCTGCTGGTGGAGGGGTGGGTGGGCGCGGGATGGACAATGATGTCAAGGAGAAGAGAGCACTTTGCTGAGTATCCGCTCAGCCCTGAAGCTCGCCTTCAGTGGAGCTGTTCAAAACCCAAGCAAGTGGACTCCGCACACAGCAGACCTTTTCTGTATTAGTTTTACCGCTGTGTCTCCCACAAACACTGCTTGGTTTTCAAACTGATTTGCCTTGCCAATTGTGGGAGATCCAGCACTAAAGAATGACAACGCTCCAGCTCTGCATGTAAAGTATCTGAACACGTGCGTCATCATCGTCTCTGGAATGTGACCATTGCCACGAGACCACATGCGGACACTGGGCCTTAAACCAATGTTATTGTGCCAAGTACTACTATTGAGCTTTTCACTGATGCCCCTCCATATCCACAATCCAAGAGAAACCTAAGCAATGCTGCTGGGATTGGGAGAGCAGTTTCAGTGGCTCCTACACAGAACCAGCAGATTCCCTGTAGCTCAGTCTTTGGCTGAGGCCGCTGCAAATGACCGCGCCAGTTGCAACAGCCTGGGAGGGCCTCTGTGCGACATTCCATTGAGCTGCCCGATGCAGGAAAGTTATGGATTATGGGTTGTTTGTTTTTATGTGCTTTAACCATCCTGCTGCTACTCAGCACCTGATCTGAAGGCATATGGTGTGGCCCCCTTGCTGAAGCTAAGCAAAGCTGGGGCTGGTGAAGAGACCTCCTTGTGTATGCTGTCTTGGGTTTCATTGTGGAAGAAAGGTGGGATATTAATACAATCAGTAAATAATGCACAGCTCCATGTGTGCACAAGGGGGCTTTCCCATTCACTTTGGTGGAGGAAGCACTGCGAGAAGCATATGCCTTTGCATGCACAGAATGGCTGGGGAGCGTCATATGTGCATCACAGGTCCTTTGCCTTGCAAGTCCGATCGCTGAATTAGAGCCAATCCCCTGCTCCCACTTCCTCTTCCTCTTCTCCCTCTTCCTTTTCCCCTACCACCGCCACCATGTCTTCCTCCTTATTACTTATATTATATTGGCTTGACTCACACAGATCATCTGCGCGCTAGTACTTCATTGCTCAGTATCATACTTTTTTGGCTTTTCCTTGGGCGCCTGAAAAAGGTGGGCAGAAGGCTGATCTGGAGTCCATTGGACTTCCCCGTCTTCCAGCTGTTCCCCCCGCTCACTCCCAGCCATTCCCCTCGCTCCCCTGCCCACCGACCCACAGGACTTAACTGTGGCTTCCACGCATGCCAGCAGGCCGTCCAGCCTCCTCTCCAGGCTCCCCCCTCCCAGCCACTACCCCCTGGTTCCAGCTGTGTTCATATATCCTGTTGCAGTTCTCATAGCTCAGAACCTGTAGCATACAAAGTTCTTCTCATAGCTTGGAACCTCTGTGCCATGCATTGCTACACATCACCTTAGTATTTTATATAGAGAGGTTATATTATGTATTTAACTTAATGTTTCAGCTCAGTTTTATTATTATGTACTTAAGAAGAATTTCTGCCTCACAGACCCACATTAATTAACTGAACTTTCAGAAATAATGTATTTTATTTATATCTTGCCTTTCTGCCCCAAAATAGTAGTAAAGGCGGCTAACAAAAAAACTGAATTAAAAATATCTTCATTCAAACATAACATAAAAGCAAACCCATTAAAAGCACAATTAAAAACACAACAATAAAAGAAACTAAACAACCCTTCAACAACAGGTTGATCTGTAAAATTCCAATTAAATCCCCCTTCGGCAAACATGGCTATCTCAGGCAGAATCAGTGTTAAATATAAGTCCCATATGGAAATGTTGTAGGTCTTATAAAGTCATGATAATAGTCCTCCCAGGTGTGCATTCTTGGCAATTAGTCATCGGTTTACGGTGACCAGGTGTCCTGCTTTGCAGTAGACAGTATTCTCTTTTGGAGAGCTGGCAGAGGACAGTCTTTTCTTTGAAGGTGTCCTCTATCTGAAGAGACGTGTCCAGTCCTAGGCTATGGGCTGCGGTTGGGTTATTTGAGGGTTGCTGCGCACCTCAAACGAGCCATGCTTGTTTCACCCAGCATGATCGTGCAACTCAGGTCCTAGTCTGGTTTCAAGTCAAAGAACCATATGGAGGTAGAGCAGCAGGGACCTTGGAGTTGCCCTCCCACAGCAGACTGAGCAAACACACAGGTCACCTGGTCAGTCTTTTCCACTATGGTGACATGATTGCGTTTCTGTTTATAGTATTTATTTCTAAAGTTGTGCCTATGCAAATAAATTTGCAGATGTTATGCAAATTGATGACCTCTCCCCCCCCCATGCTTTTTTGATGATGCGTAAATGATGCCACCTGGTCTCAAATCATGTTTTACTAGATTAGCCTTGTCTCATTTCAACTTCCATAAAATATAATGGCAATTTAGTGAGGTGTAGCTCATTCTTTTTTTTTCTTTTTTCTTTGTTTCTTCCTTGCCACTTGAGAGAAAATTTCGTATTTGCTGATTTCAGGTCCAAACTAGACCAGATGTCATTCACACTATTGGCCTTTCAGTGCATGTTTTTCAAAATTCAGTTGCAAGTGTGGGGAGCCCAAACCCAGATTGTGACCCTGGCATGGGGACTGGGTACGGGGGCTTTAATACTTTGTCCTCCACCATGGTTCTGATCCAGAGTGGCCCCCCTGCACCTAGTGTCTCCTTGAAAACAAACAAACCATGCACATGATTGCTAATTGTAGTGTCTCTCAGGGGCTATCCTGATGACGGTGCATTGGTATCACGAGCCCTCAAACTCCCACATTTGCGCTCCTTCATGTTGTCCCTAGGTGAAGGAGCGAGGCGGGCAGTGGCATCAATGGGAGGGGGAATCACTTTGCCATGACTTCTCGAGCTGGCAGGGAGCTCTGGGGCAACCAACCAGGGCAAGATCTGCCTGTGCTGCAGGAAAATGGGGATCGGTGAAACTGTTTCTGCTGGGTGCTCCTTTCACCCCCTGCCAGTGGCATCCCCAAGGCCTGCAGGCCGGCAACAAGTGGAACGTCTTCACTGGACAAGGATGGACATTCAGCCAGTCGGAGAGTGATCAAACAGGGCTCCACCAGCCCTGTTTGTTCATTGTTGGGGCCGCGGGGTCGCCACTGGCTGGGACATGCCTCAGCTGTAAGACCGGAGCAAGGCAACAGGTGGCAAATGCACATCGGCACCTTGCTCACAGAAAAAAGTTGGGGTAAGTCCTGGATTTCTTTAAACTGGAGCTTTGGGGGAAAGCCCTGGGATGTCTCCACGATGGCTGCTCTGTCATGTAAATGATACAGCGCCACTGTGGATCCTTCCCGGGGCTTTCCCCTCATCAACACAAGCCCTCAGTCACTCAAAAAGTTAATTGTTGGAAATGCTGTTTCTGCCAAATCAACGTTGAAATTGACTTGGAACACTCCAATTTACGGTTATGAGTAACTTTTAAAGATGCCCTCATCTGTAGATGCTATTTTATATTATATGATGCAAATTCTCATATAGACGAGTTCACAGAAGCATGTTAATACAAGCGAGGCATATTTTAACCTCTTGTCAAATATTCACCGAGTAAGAGTAATTAAGGCTGTGCACCACTTTAACTCTGTATGTGAATTCCGAACCAAAGCGGCCTGATTCAGACCAAATCAGTCTGGATCTGGAGTGGGTCAGATCTGGGCCGAAGCAGCCCGAAGTGGGTCGGATCAGATCCAAAGCTCTACAGATCACTTTGGCCCAATTGGGACTGCCCCTGTTCACCCTCCTCAGATGCGCCTGCTGAGCCATGTGAGCCCCCTGCTCTTTACGTGGACCCATCGTGAGCGCTGTCAGCCATCAGGGTCCTCTTCTAGGGAGTCACAATTTTAATCCTCTGAAAATGCCATTCATAAAGTACCCATATATGCAACAATACTGGCTGGCTTGTTGGATGTCCGAATAATTCGGACGTCCAAATCACACTTCAGCTCCAGATCTAGATCAGGTTGGGCCAAAGTGGGCCGAGGCGAATCGGGGCCAATTTGGAAGCTCCAAATCTGCCTCTGAAGCACAACCCTGAAGGTAATTCAGGATTTTGTCTGTGGATGCTTGTGAGGACTCACCTTGTCATGTGTAGGTCTGTACCTTGAGATGGTGACATTGGATATTGGAACTAAAGCAAGGAGGCTTCTCAGCTACCTCCTTCCTTGCCTCCTTCTACCCATCATGCACTGCTAACTTGTTTTTTTGCAAGCTGAGATGCATCTTTCTTCCCATCTCCAAGTTGCCTCCTGCCTCTTCCCTATTCTTTAGTGGGAATTCCTTTAGTGTCTGGCCAGCATGTGCTGATCCTTTTCAGCCCAGAATTGTAAACACCCAGCTTGTTCGGCTGGGCTGCAGAGTCATCAGCATGTTGTGAGCATTGCGGCTCCTGGCAACATAAAAAATAACATGACCTCACAACATCATATATAGGTAAAACAAAAGGGAAAGTTACATAGAGTAAATTATATCAAAACATGTTAAAGGGCTAATAGGTGACTAGACAAATAGGAAAGCTGCAAACCTCCAGGAGCACAGAAACCTAGAAAGAAAGCCTGAAATTTCAGACACACGAATGCCTTCAAAATGCAAGGAGGGAACACTCTGGTCATAGAACAACATGACATCCTTTACAAAAAGGCATTACTCCATTTGAAATTACTAAACTGTCTCTTTAAAGTGATTCTGGTCTCTATCAACTGCACCACATCA
The DNA here is from genome assembly GCA_029215795.1 of Anniella stebbinsi. NCBI lineage: Eukaryota > Metazoa > Chordata > Lepidosauria > Squamata > Anniellidae > Anniella > Anniella stebbinsi. The sequence continues at coordinate 31,249,475 of JARDYH010000002.1, read as the reverse complement.
AGAGAGACATGCCACTTCGGGTGCAATCCTATGGATGTTTAGATGGGGAAAAAAGTCCTACAGCTCCCAGCATTCTTCAGTGAGCCATGCTGGCTGGGGAATGCTGGGAGTTGTAGGACTTTTTCCCATCTAAACGCGCACCCTTGTGAGCAGCTCTGGGTGATCTTAATATGAATATACCCAAGATATGCTATGCATCTAACAACTATGCTCAGTGAATTTCACCACCTCATCAGCTTATCTGGGACTAGTTATATCTTACAGTATAGCTGGTACTAACATTTCTCCCTTGGCAGTAGCTACTCCAAGACAGTATAAGGCAATAGGCTCGGAGATTTGTTGTTTCTCCTTTAAACTAGGGCTGTGTACACACACACACCTGATTCAACTTGGAGGCCAGTTCAGAGCTTCCAAATCAGCCCTGTTTTGACTCAGGATGCCTCAGTACCATCCTGGGCCACTTTGGATTAGGTTCAGAATCCGAAGCAGGCTGGCTGATGTGGAAAGCCAGGCACAAGGCCAATTAGGGCTTCCCTCCCCTCCCGTTCACCCCCTCCCTTTTCCCACCCACAGAACTCACCTGAAGCCTCTGCACACACTAGTGAGCTGCCTGTCATCCGTAAGAGCCACTCTGGACTGCCGTAGATCTATAAACTACAGCTGCCAAAAATGGCCTTTTCTGGCTACTATAGATTACATCAGTAGGTCAGAGCAGCTCTCCGGGAGAACAGGTAGTTCGCAGGCACAAGTGGAGGCTTCAGGTAAGTCCCACAGGTGGGTGGGGGCTATTGGGTTGAACCAGCACAAAGCACTTTGGTTGCTTTGGGCTGAGGAGGCCCAATCCAGTCCTGAACTAGATTCGGGGTGGGGTAGACCAAATCGCCCTTGCTTCAACTTGGGATTCGGGGTTTCGGACCGAGGTGAAGCACACCCCTACTTTAAACTGGATACAGCCTCACATTTTCTCTATTTTAACCCCCTTGGAGCAGCTTGAATAACCCACAAAGAGAACCCATGGTTTGTTGTTAGGCTATGAATTGTGGATTGTTTGTGGTTAATAAACTATGGTTTGTTATTGAAACCTGGGTTCACACAACACAAAAAAATAGTTCAACAACAATCTATGGTTCAATGACAACCCACAACAACCCACAATCAACCCATAGTCTTGGTTTGCACTATCACCACAGCTTAACAAGCCATGGTGACTTATTTAAGCTGCAGCGCATGCTGGTTGCCATTTACTAAGAACCTGCCTGGGTGAGACTTGTTGTATCGTCCAAACCCAGGCACCATGGCTTGCTGGACAGGGAATTGCCCATGTGCTGTTGTTAAGTTGTTTGAGGATTATTTCTGCCTCCAACAAGCCATGGCACCCAGGTCTGGACAACACAACAAGCTAATGTTTAAGCCATTATGATCATGCAAACCATGTCAGTCCTCATCCTCAAGTGTGGGTTGTCATGTTGTGTAAATCCAGCCTGAGAATTGTTTGAGTCCATAAGCCACCAGTGCTTTTATAGTTGCATCATAACTTAGAAACACTCAGCAAACTCAAAAGCACGTTAACACTATAATCCTAGGCAAGTCTACTCAGACGTAAGTCGAATGGGGGCTTTTTCCCAGGAAAGTGTGCATAAGATCGAAGTCTAAGAGACCACAGAGAAGAGAGGATTAAAGAAAAGAGGCAATGTGTACAAAAGAGGCAAAGAGTACAGAATCAGTAGTGCAGCTACAGCTCAACCTCATGGCCAAAGTATGGGGCCTTTCAGCCTGGGCGGTGAGGGAGGGGCAAAAGACCACCTAGCTCCTGACCAGCCATGGACATATCAGGGCCTACCAGAGGTGGTTTTTTTTCTTAAGGCAAAACATGTTATTTTCAGGGGTGTGGCCAACGGGCATGCACATGGTTCCAGGTTGCTCGTTCCATTCTTTTTTTACTTTTAAAATACGTTTTCCTTTTCTTCAATGAAATAGTGCTCATTCCCAAGTAAGAGAGTTTTGCATCAGGGCCGCAGAGGCAAACCCCATTCTAATTCTGTAGCCATGATGATGCTATGATTTAAGACAGTTTAAAATGCCAACCGGCACAGGATCGGAGTGTATATATTTAACAGGAGTTGGCAGGTGTTTTGTTTGTTTGTTTGTTTGTTGTTTTGCTCTAACATATTAAGAATGTATAAATAGTTCCAGAGCATGGAATAGTGGTATGTGGGAAGAGAATATAAAAGTTAGTCATGTGCTTCACAATTGAAGTAACATAGGGCCTGTTCAGATGTCTTGCTAAGCCACTATAGTTAAGGGTTTTGGACTAACTATGGTAGCTTAGTGTGCTGTGTGGGGGGAGAAAAATGGTACTATAATGGTTATGAAAGCACCCCGGCTAACCATCCAGATGTGATAGGCTCTCTGGTAGTTAAAAGGGACTCCAGGAAGTTAGAAGGCCACGACCATAGAGATGGTAGTCTAGAGCATCCCACGCTTCCGGCAATGCTCTAGCTGCCGAGGACCTTTTCTATGGTCACACAGATGTTTTTCGTATTTTTGGAAGGGGGCAACCATCACGAGCCTGTTTTCACTCTGCAGAGGACACTGGGATGCACAGTTTAATCGTGTGGAGGTATGTACCCTAACTATGGAGAAGGATAGCGGAACCACGCAGCACCACGTGGTTTTGTATTCATGTGGCGGCCTACTTGCAGTGGTTCTGCTAACCGTCCCCTCTCTGTAGTTGCCTTAACCACCACCACTCTCATGTGTGTGAATGGGGGCATATATGGCCACCTAAAACTCCCCACCCCCAGTAAGACCATTAAGTCCAGGGTCTAAATGTGGGACTTCGTGATTTGTCACTTGTCTTCCCTCAGAAAACCTGCCAGGCCCAAACTTCAATGGAACCATTTGGCTCCAGCTAGCTGAAGGGAATCTACAGCCAGTCCAAAGCCTTAAGATGCACCCAAGGTTCAGCTTGGATGGTACTTTGCCTGAACTGGTTTGCCCATCCCTAGTCAAAACGCTATATTTGATATTTTAGGAGTTACCATAACAACAGACTTTGTGGTACACACACGGAATCTCTACCTGGGGCACATTAAACCCTGGTAATTGTAGCAATGCATGTTATATGGAGGCATTGGGCCAAGACAAAAAGAGAGAGATGGAGAAAGTCATCCCTCCCTTCTGTTTTGCCTGTTGACATCAATTTAGAAATTCGGTGCCAGTTTCCCTCCTCGTGCATTCTTGCCAGAGGTCTTTGAAGTGCTGCCTGTCTGTTTTTGGTGCTGCTAGCATGTCTCCCATTTATTGCTCTACACACGCAGAGCAAAACGCCAGACCAGATAAGTACTGTTGAAATACTGCTGTATAGGGAAGCTTCCATTGGTGCAAGTCCAAAATCTTAGGAATGAATCGAGTCAATGGAAGCTTCTTTTCTTGTTCTTTTTTTTTACTCAACCTGCAGAATTTGGGGGGAAATTTTGAGTTATCTCCCCCTCCTCCCAGAGTCCCATGGTCCCTATCTGAATCGCAGCCTAGTGCACTTTTACAAGAGTAAGAAAACCTAGCATGCATAGCTACACTGTGTGGGATTAACAGAATGTTTGGCTTGGCTCTCAGACAACCTCTGCAGGGCCAGAAAGGGCTGGGAGGGGCTTGGTGGGGTGATTTCCTGGGGCCAAAAAGAACTAGCTAGCTCACAACCTCAGTAAAGAAACCAGTAAAGGAATCTGGCTCCCTGGTTAGTATCAGCATTTTATTCTGCCTTTAGTTGTTAATGGAAAACCAAGCACTCAACTAGTCAAAATACTAGAGGATGCGAGATTGGAACTCTGTTTATTTATTTTTATTTCAAACCGATAGGGGAGTGATGCAGTGGAGGTGGGGGGGGATGTTTTAACCCTTCCCTTCCCACAGATTTTTCTGACCTAAGAAGCAAATGATACGTGACAAGCTTTTTTAGATTAATTATGGTTGCACTTGGGGGGGGGGGGGATTCCAACTTTGAATGCAGCGTGCAGCGAAGAGAGGCTAATCTTTTCAATCCCCAGCTGTGTTCTGAATGAAAATCACATTCCCCGCACGGTTTAGAGCCTCCGGAAAAACGAACCTTGTTGGCGTCAATGGGAATCCCGGCCTCCCTCCCCAGGCTCCAAGCCGTGCAGGGGATGCAATTTTCAGTCAGAACGTGGCGGGGAAGTGAAGAGATAAATCTCCCCTCACTGTGTGCTGTATTCACAGTAAGGATCACACACTCCACACGCAACTGTAATTTGTGAACCGCCTAGAGAACTTTGGCTATTAGGCGGTATAGAAATGAAATAAATAAATAAAAAGGGGGGAACCTAAGAGGTCTACTAAGACCATATCTTCATTTCTGCCCACCCCAGTGATAGAGAATGCTCCTGGATTGTGGAACAGTCCTGGGTGTATTCAACCTATACGTCTGTAGTACAAGTGCCAAGCAGAAGATAGCATGAAGGTGCATGCTATGATGATCTCCAGCGCTGCTCCCCCAATCTGATTCAGTCCTGCAGTTGCTTTGAGAATGACGACAGCATCAACTTGTGCTGGGTGCTGCTGACTTATCTGGAGCTGTCAGTGACGAGGAAATAATTATTTGACTTGAAGCTTATTAGGGGCCATACAAGGCACCTGACAACAAACTGATAAAAAGCAAGTAGGAGGAGAGAAACACACTTCAAAGATTGTTGCAGTAAAGGATACAGAAAAAGCAGTATAACGGGCATTTCCTAACAATAAAAACAATTCTCGGGCAGAGCCCGTGTAATATCCAGGTTAGTTTAAGGCTTTTAAGAGCTAACATTGGCTTATGCATTTTTTGTGGAGTAATGTAGGATAATGAATTTGGAAAGGATTGGAAATTGATAACAACAGCAATGAAGAGCAACCTAAGAATAAGCAAAAAATCGACAAGGATGTTATGTATGTAGAAAATGAGGGCTTTTGATCAAATGGGGCACAATGCTGAATACATGCTGGTTTGTAAGAAGAGTATATGACTTTATAATGTGATTCCTACTATGTGCTGGGCTTTCGAGGAGAATGTGTGATGTGGAGGGGACTGAGAGTACTATGTGGAGTAAACAATACTTGATATAAGGGTCTCACGCCAAATTTATATTGTTTTATGTATTTTAAATCACGTATACAGCTCCTGACGAAGGATTGTTTTCCGAAACGTCAAGCATGTGGATATTTTACTTTTAACAGCAATAAACAAGAGTTTGAGTATTTTCATAACACCAGAGTTTATCTCTTTTACACCCACGCCAGTAGGAATAGTAAAAGGAGAGACCAAAAAAGTACCTTATCTCTTTCTCTTTGTGTTTCCTGTTTTGAGGCTTTCTGTTGTGCTTCTTTTGTCATTTCCACAGCCAGCGCTGTGTGTCTGTGTTCCGGGGACCCTCAGAAATAGTAGACACCAAGGTCTGGAGCTTTAAACAGCCATTGAGCATTGGGCAGTTTAAATTACTCCGTTCCATACTTCTACTCAGTTTTATTTATTTATTTATTTATTTGTTACATTTCTATACTGCCTATTAGCTGAAGCTCTCTGGATAGTTCACAAAACAAATTGTAAAAGTACTCCTTCTTCCCAGAGTGCTTTCTGGCCTGCTTGTGCAGTAGAACGCAAGTGAGCGGAAGGTAGACCTCCAGATGGTTTGAGCTACCACTCCCAGAAGCCCCTGCTAGCATGGCCACTATTCAGGAATGCTGGGAGTCCAAATCATCTCGAGGTCTACTTTTTGCCCATTCCTGCAGAAGGAGACCTGGGATGAATTAATTAATTCTTCTGGAATCTTGGCTATGATCTGTGAATGAATCCATCAAAACACAACACTGCTCCTGGTGTATGTGTACAGGGGCCATATCAATTTGCATGGGACACCAGCCATGCATGCAAGCTTGCCTACTGCCCCTGCCTTGGTAAAAATGGACAAGAGGGTTTTTTTTGAAGTATCGTTACAGATTTTGGTATTGAGGAACACTGGAAACATAGGAAGCAGCCTTGCACTAAGTAAGACCAGTGGACCATCTAGCCCAGTATTCTTGACACTGACTGGAAGCAGCTTTCCAGGGTTGCAGGTAGGATTCTTTCCTAGCCCTACCCGGAGAAGCCAGGGATTGAACCTGGGACCTTCTCCATGCCAAGCATGCACTCTGTCAAACTGTGCTAGTGGTATAGCACATGAGTTTCTAGCAATTCAGATGGTAAACCACAGTTCTAGGATGGCTCATAGTGGGGCAAAGGGAGGTATGTATACACCCCATATTCTTTTCTCCAACCCATATTCTTTTCTCCAATTCTACCAAATGCCCCCCATGTGTCCTTAACATTACGTGAATGAAAGAGAAATAACTGTTTCTGCAGATCCACTCTTCCCCTATTGCTAATTCCCACCTCCCTCCCTGCTGTTGATTGCAGGCATGAGGGACACCTTTCTATTCCGCTACATGCAGCTTGTGCTGACTATGTATCCTTTTCAAAATCTTACCAATTTCTTCTACTTTGCTCTCCAGCCAAAAAGGTGTTTTCCCTACCAGTGAGTCATAGTTTAGGTGCACTGAAGCATGCTTACTAAATAAAGCCTTCAGTCTATAATCAACATTGGGCACAGTCCAGCCAAAGTTAAGCACTTTTAAGCCTCGTTGATTTTCAATGGGAGCTGTTTAAACACTGGTTTACCTCTTCCATCAAAACAATGGGATTCTGAAGGGCTTAGCTTTGGATGGATCTTGCCCATTGATTTGACCTGAAGCAAAAATGTAAGGCTTTTACAAAGGCTGCAATCCTATACATGTGGGATGGGGGAAATGTGTGGCCATCCAGACATTGATGGCCTGCAATTCCCATTAGCCCTCACCATTGGCTGTACTGACTGGGGCTGATGGGAGTTGCAGTTATCCAACATCTGGAAGGCCACACATTCCTATCCCCTGCTATACAAACTTTCCATTTGAACACAATGGGGCTTACTTCTGAGTAGCCATGTATAGCATTGTGCTGTAAAGTTCCTTTTTCATTTACTTGATTAATCCCTGCAGCACAGCACTCGTTAAGCAGAGTGGCTTCAACAGACCTTGTATTTTGTAGTCTGTCTGTCTAGTCCAGCCTTCCCCAACCTGGTGCCCTCCAGATGTTTTAGACTACAATTTACGGTATACCTGAGGTCCCTGCTTACATGGCATGCCAGAGACCTCAAGCATCAGGACATCCTTGAGCCATGCTAGATTTTGGATGTGCTGCAACTTCCAGAGGATCCAAAGAGACAGCAGAATTCTGCAAGGAAGGACCATAGCTTAGTGGTACAGCCCATGCTGGGCATGCAGAAGGTGCCAAGTTCGATCCCCTGCATCTCCAGGCAGTGCTGGATAAAGGCCTTCCTGAAACCATGGGGAGCCATTGCTGCCAGTCAGTGTTGACAATACTGGGCTAGATGGACCAATGGTCTGACTCAGGATAAGTCAGCTTCTTATGTTCTTATTGGCTACGCTGGCTGGGGCTAATGGAAGGTGTAATCCAAAACATCTGGAGTGCGGATCAGGATAATGCCCACTGGCCTCATTTCCAACCTCCACATATTGATCAGGTCTTCTGTTCAGACCCTGTGCTCAAGAACTGATTAGCAGGTGGAAGTTGATTGCAGGTCCAACTGGCCCTATCTCATCCCATACACACACACATCGATGCATGGATCGTCTCTGGATTTCATGCTATCTGTATAGTTTTTTAAACAGCTCTACTGTAGTAGAAATTGATTAGCTGGATGAACGGAAGGCACTTTCCTCTTTCTTTCCGGGTGTCTCTAACTCTTTGTCAGACAAATGGAAAAGTACACAAAAATGCACGAGGGGGCAGCAGAGAGCAGAAGATGCCTCTCCTCTAGCAGGCAGGCTAATTTTGTGGGATGTAGTAACTTAAGATTAGAAAATTGAAAAGATTTAGTGGAAAGCAATATATCTAGTCTCTCTCTCTCTCTCTCTCTCTCTCTCTCTCTCTCTCTCTCTCTGTGTGTGTAATATATATATATATATATATATATGTATAATCTTCAATATTTAAGCAATTAATTGGGTTAATCAATTTTAAAAGACTGGAAAAATGTTTTAAATGGGTTGGATCCAGACATAGTCATACTTAGAGTAGACCCATTGAAATCAGTAGGACATACTGATATGTAGTTTGTTTTTATGCTTGTTATGGTTTTAAATTTTGTATATTGGTTTTTAAATGTTCAATGTTTTTAATCTTTGTAAACCTCCCAGAGAGCTTCGGCTATGGGACGGTATATAAATGTAATAAATAAATAAATAAAAATAATACTTATGACTTACTTAAGTCCCATTGATTTTAATTGGTCTACTTTAAATACGACTAAATCTGGATCAAATAGATAGATATATCACGTTTTTAAATTGATTTTTTCAAAGTAACAGTGATCAGACTTTCTGATCACTCAGGATCTCTGTTTAGTATAAGCAAGGTTATCTGATAAAGGTATCACTCATCATCCTAACAGATCATGCCATAGAGTTCCATGTGTCTCAGAAGGTTGTCGTGTATTCGTCTCAGTATTAGTGAATTCAATACACAGATTCAATATTCCATAAAAAGTGTCAATTCCTACTCTGCCTCTTTGTACCTGAAGATGTTTAGTGAGTTTCTCCATTTGTGTAAGGTCCCAGATTTTCTGTTTCTATATGACCAACCTGACTGCTGTACAGAAAAAACGTCAGGCATTCTTTATGTCTTGTTTGTGTATTAGAGTTGATATAACGAGATAGTAGTCTCAGCTTTGCAGATTATGTTATATCTTGTTGTGCGACCTTACTGGTGAGGGCAAAGAGCTAGACCTAAAACTTTTGTGCCAGTGGGCAATCCCACCTCATATGCACATAGGTGCCTCTGGTGGCTCCACACTTTCAATAACTAGGCTTCACTTTACAATTAAAATAGTTCTGTTTATTGGTGGAACCTGTGCCTCATGTTCAATGCATTTTATTTCATTCTACGTGACACAGACTTCATGGGGGCCCTTTCAAAGATGATCCCTACCACAATGCATGTACAAATAATAATAATAATAATAATAATAATAATAATAATAATAATAATATGTTTCTTGGAAACATTCATCTGCAACTTTTCATATGCATATTTATGGAAGTGTAACTGATAGATGAAGAGATTTAGACCCAGTTCACAGGTTAGTAGTTAGGTTAACTGTGGGTTGTTTGACCCATGATTAACCTATAGGGTCCAGGTTTGGACATCATGTAGCAACTTCCGATTGGCCTCATCAGTGGTTAAATATTCAAAATGCCAACAGCATGCACCACCAGCCCAACCCCAACCGCAACTTCCAGAACCACCACTCCGGGACACCGCTATGTGTCTGTGTGTGGAATGTCAGGGAAAAATTTGGTGGTGTGTGTGTTGGAGGGAGGGGTTTAACATTCTCCCAGAACACCATGGTCCTGAGTCAAATCAGAACAACATGCACTTACACGGGAATAATAGTTCAGCAGTGAACCTTTGGACTTCCAGAATTGCGCAGATCCGGAGAAGAAACAATAAAAAACACCTCAGCAGAAATAATGTGGCGGGAGAGTAGCAAAGGGAGGAAAGTCCCTTGATTACATCTCTGCTTATTGGTGTAGACAATAATTTCCCCTGACCGTGTGGGCAGTCAGAAATTCCGCTTATACTTTACAATGGAAAACTAGTGATTGGTGGTTCTAGGAGCACTCCATCTGGAAGAGTCTTCTAGTTGCCTTGTGCTGAGTCAGTTAAGTGGATGTTGACAATGACAAACGTGTACAGATTGACCTTCACGCACATTCTTCATAACTGGGTCATGCTCCATTACTGGAGTGGCCTCTTATGAATTGCCAAAACAGAAGAGCAAAGAAGACCACGATTTCCAATTTTAGAAATAATTATAATAATTTAAATGGAAGTACTTACTGTACATTTCACCACAGTGTGGAAGACTGTGACCAAATGACCTGTGTGCTATGCAGGTGCTGTTGATGGGCAACTTCAAGGCCCAGCTCTTCCGTCAGATGGGTCTTTGTCTTTATACCAGACTTGGAACGGACAGGCCTTCAAATAGAGGAAACCTTCCAATAGAGGGCAGTCCCTTGACAATCTTTCTAACAGAGGACTGTCCTGTATAAAAGAGGACACATGGCCACCTAAAATAAATGAATTAAGTTCCAACGTACTTTTGAGTCTCTCGCAACAAGCAGTCCATTGATTTCTCTTTCTTCACAAACAAACTTTGTTCAGTGGGTATAAGCAGTCCCCACAATAGTATTTCAAACTACAGAGCTTTATTTACTTGTCCATCAATTGAGAAATAATAGGGTATGAAAAGTGGGGAGAGGTGGTATTATTTTTAATATGACTAATAACAACATAAGTGGAACTCTACAGCATACCGAAGCTACCCGCCTACACACACACACACCTCAGGATATGGAGTTCAGAGGCAGGGCAGGCATCAAGGATAGGCATGGCCGGGCACTTGTTGATGGCCCACATCCTCGCAGGGCCCCACCAACAAGAGCCCCCTGGAGTTGCTCCTCCTCCTCTTCACCATTGCAACCTTTTTGTTCACCTGTCTCTTGCCCAGGCCAAGGAGGTGGTGGTGAGGAGGCACAGTAGATGCTACTGCCTCCTTGCTCATTGGCTCCCTGCCTGACAAGCAACCAAGGAGTAGCAATGATGGTAAAGTGGAGGAGGAACCATAGCAGCTGTTGACATTGGCAGTGAGAAGATAGACTCCCTGAGGGAGGGGGCCCATTGAGGATGTCTTGCCCAAGGGCCCTCCAAAACCTGGAGCCGGCATTGTTCAGAGGGATCTGAACCTTTCGTTTTGCTGTCACACCCACAGACAGACTTACTAGTGGTCATCACATCTTCTGCATTGTAATTTTTTTTCTTTGCCCTGATAAATGTTACAGGATTACAGCTGCATGTTTTTTATTGCCAAGCTCCTTGCTGTATTTGGGAAACAGGAAATAACTCTGAGGTCAAATGGTGCAAGTGACTAAGGGTTAGGCTGGCTTGTTAAAATTCTCTGTGTGTTAAGCCTTTTACCATTGGCCTGTAACTTTACAGCCGGAGCTACCGAGTCAATTAGTTTCTTCTGAAGGGTTCCAAAGATGACGGGGGTGGGTGGGGGAGGAATGAAACCTAGTGTGGTTTGTGCCAAAATAAATTATGGGGGAAATCTCCTGAAAACAGTTTGACATAACCAAGTTACCCAGCCTGACCAAACATTATTCATGGGGCGTGGAAACTTCTGACACATGGGGAGAGAGTTCCAACTGGGAAGGAAGCCAGGGGCAGAGCTGGGAAGCCGTTGTGATAACTTTTAGGGAAAGACTGCTGTGCCCAGACAAGGGGAAAGCTTGACTATTTTGCTGAGAAAGGGAGAAAGCACGACTTTTTTCTCTCTTACATTCAGTGGAGAATCACAGAGAAGGTCCTTTGAGGACACAAGGGGGTAGCCAGACTCTGAACTGTATCTATCATGTTACCAAGCAGGGCTTTTGATGATGGAACTGTGTGTAATATTCTTGGCCTTTAATTCTGATGGGTAAAAGATTCCAGATGCTGATACTCAGCTGCTGCTGGGGGACTTTTATTTCTGTTTTCCAGAGTGCTGGTTTCTCTGCCACAGCCTATCCTGGTTTGCATTTGCAAGCAATAAATAGCAATAAGGATCCCCCTTTCTTTCCGTTAATACGTTCCCCAGTCTCAAAACTCCTGTGACAATGGTGCGGATCTGATGGTGCAATCCTATGCATGTTTAGATAGAAAAAAGTCCCACAACTCCCAGTATTCCCCAGTCAGCATGCTGGGAGTTGTAGGACTTTTTTCTGTCTAAACATGCATAGAACCAGCCTGCCCCAACTTGGATTTCAGATCCTCTAATTCACAGCCAACATGGCTAATGGCCCATGCAGTCCAATACATTTGGAGATCAGCAGGTTGGAGAATGCTGACCTAACTCATAAATGGGAAAGAAGGAAAGGAATAAATGAAAGAGTTCTGTTTTGAACACATTGGCTATGCTTAGTATTTATAAACATGTAACAGGAAACACTAAAACATTACTTACAAATTTCCATATGAACACCATAACTATTTAGAAATGCATATGGATCATACTCACTTTTAAAAGTTGTGACCTTTAACATTATCCCCACACATTGAACGTTTTTTCTGAATGTGGCTAGACGTGCGCAAGGGGTATGCTGGGTGTGCCCAGGCACACCCTAATGTCTCAAGCAATAAGTGCTGAATTGAGGGGGCCATTAACATGGATCCATAGGGAGCTCCAGGCACAGTGGGAACTTTCCTCCAGCTACCCTGCCACCGTTCTGAGGAACCACTGCCTCCAAGATAACATCATTGCTCACGGCATCAGGAGTGAAAAGGAATCTCTCTGCTGGGAGCCTCTCTGCTGAGAGCTACATTTCAAAAAGGCCAGGAGGAGGGGCCTCGGAGGCTAATATTTCCTTGTAAGACCTTCCTCCAGCCAGTGTCACCACAAAGCCCCACTAATACCGAGGCTTGAGGAGTGTCTCCTCATTCCCCACCCTCACCTGCAATGCCCCTCCCATGGTCAGGCAAGCTGAATGTGGAATAGGGCATCAGGGTCTACAATGTTTTATAAATAAATGAATAAAAAGAATGTCCTTCATAACTGAATATTCAACAAATGTTGGCCTTTAAAAATGAATAAATAAAATTCCCTGGGTGCACACCCTAATGACATGTGCTGCACACGCCTATGGAAGTAATGTACTCTTGACGTCCACAGCAGGTCATAAATCTCATCAGGTGAGGTGAATTCAGGAGAAATGTGCATGACTCAGAAATAAAGGCTTTGCCAGATCAAAAACGAACATGAGAGTCCTTATCTTTCCATATCTGAACTATATGCAGAAAGGCCCAGTTCAGATGTAACCTTAAACCATGGTTTAGGATTACATCCATGCACTGCAATGAACCTTTGGCTTTGGAACCTTGCAGCTGCTTTGGAGAAGGAGAAAGGCAAGAAGCATGAAAGATGGGTGCTCAAGCTGGCTTATTCAAAGAAAGTGGTTTAGTATAACATCCAAACCAGACCAGTGTGTTTATACCGTGCTAGTAAAACATGTGAGCTTCCCTTCTTCTCTTATCTGAGGAGGATTAAAGTATGTGAAAGAAAGAAAAAAAGCACTGCCCTTAAGAACATAAGAAGAGCCATACTGGATCAGACCAAGAGCCCACTAGTCCAGCGTTCTGTTTACATCATGGCCAAACCAGCTGTTGACCAGGAACCCCCAAACAGGACACAATGCAACAGCATCCTCCCACCCATGTTCCCCAGTAACTACAGTACATAGGTGTACTGCCTCTGCTACTGGAGAGGTAGCACATCGTTATCAGGACCAGTAGTCATTCATGGCCTACTCCTGCAGGAATTTATCTAACCCCCTTTTACAGCCATCCAAGTTGGTGGCCATCACTACATCTTGCGGCAGTGAATTCCATAGTTTAACTATGCGCTGTGTGAAGAAGTCCTTCCTTTTATTTGTCCTGAATCTCCCACCAATTAACTTCATGGAATGACCCTGGGCTCTAGTATTTTAAGAGAGGGGGATATCTCTTTATCCACCTGATCCACACCATGCATAATTTTGTACACACAATTGTGTCTCCCCTTACCCTCCTTTTCCCCCAAAGCTAAACTATCCCAGCTGTTGTAACCTTCTGTAGCTGAAAGTCTATCCTCTAGTCCTCATGGCTGTCTGCGCCCTCCAGTATCATAGAATCATAGAATCATAAAATCATAGAATCATAGAATAGAATAATAGAATAGTAGAGTTGGAAGGGGCCTATAAGGCCATTGAGTCCAATCCCCTGCTCAATGCATGAATCTACCTTAAAGCATACCTGACAGTTTTTAAGGGTGTTTTTAGGATGTTTTAGGATTTTTTATGCAGTTTTAATGATATGTGTTATGTTTTGATCAGTTTTATGTATTTTATCATGTTGTTGTTCCCCGCCTCGATCCAGACGGAGAGGCGGGTAAGAAATAAATTATTATTATTATTATTATTATTATTATTATTATTATTATTATTATTATTATTATTATTGTCCAGCTGCCTCTTGAAGGCCTCTAATGTGGGAGAGCCCACCACCTCCCTAGGTAATTGGTTCCATTGTCGTTCTGCTCTAACAGTCAGGAAGTTTTTCCTGATATCCAGCCGGAATCTGGCTTCCTGTAACTTGAGCCTATTATTCCGTATCCTGCATTCTGGGTTGATCGAGAAGAGATCCTGGCCCTCCTCTGTGTGACAACCTTTCAAGTATTTGAAGAGTGCGATCATGTCTCCCCTCAATCTTCTCTTCTCCAGGCTAAACATGGGGAGCATGGGCAGAGGGGTGCTGTTGCACTCATATCCTGCTTGTGGGTTTCTTGTGGGCAGCTTGTTGGCCATTGTGTGAGGAGAATGCTGGACTAGATGAGCCCTTGGTTTGATCCAGCATGGCTCTTCTTATGTTCTCAATTCAGCTTCATAGCTAAGAGAAGTTTTGAGTGGCTGCAATATCTGTCTTATCTCTCTCTCTCTCTCTCTCTCTCTCTCTTTCTCTTTCTCTCTCTCTCTCTCTGTATACACAAAGCTTTTGATATTTTTCAAGAGGCATTTGGAGGTGAAAAGCAGCTCTGTGGCAACTGAAAAGTAGCATTTGTGAACTACCCAGAGAACTTTGGCTATTGGGGGAGGGGGTATAGAAATGCAATAAATAAATAAATAAATAAATGTAGTTCCTTTATCTAAACTGGATTGATGTATTTATTCGTTTAAGATAAGGATGAAAGAAAACACATTGGAGAACAACAAGACCGCTCTGTAAGATGACATACTAGGATTGGCTTCCAGTGAGCCTGTCTCCCAACTTTGATCTAACTTTGGGCATTGCCTCCAGCCATGGCCAGAGTTATCCCATCCTTATCCTGCCCTGCCCTGCCCTGCCCCTGCCTAGATTGAAATATCTGATGAGATTATCAGGGATCCTCTCTCTCTCTCTCTTCTTTTCTCTGCGGGTGGGTGTGATTTGCAGCTACATTAGCAAAAGGAGCACAGTTGACCTTTGGTTTTATGGGACCATATTACCCCTCAAACGCTGCGCTCTGAGGAAGGGGTCCTTCCTTAAAATGAGGCATTGTGGTCAAGGTGGATCCAGAGAGTATCTGCGCTGCTACCTCTTTGTCCTGATTGCAGCAAAATAGTGTTTAAAGTAATTTTAGAATATAAAATAAGCAGTGGTTGCTGGTGGCTCTGATGTCAGTGGGGCGGTGAATACACTCTGGGTTTCAGTCAGAATGTTAAAGCATCTATCCAAAATGGTAACAATATTGTTTGCTGCTATTGTGACAAAGCAGCAGTGGTGCAAACAATCTCCAGGACCAGCTCACCCACAATGTGAGGTATGGGGGTGGGCATTCCAGAGAGCCCCATCGTTGCGGGCTAGTGGAGCATGCTGCAGCAGCAAAAGCAGCAGTGGTACTTAGTGACGGCAGGGCTCCCCAGTGACTGGAGAAACAGTGAAGCAGTCATGGCGGGTGACCAGGTGGCAATGCTCACCAGGCAGAGGTGGAATGGGCAACCCTGTGGTGATGTGAGCCAAGTGGTGGGCACCTGCAGTAGTCCAGTAGGTGGGTGGCCCCTCTATCGCTGCTGGGCTGGTGCCAAGGGCTGGCAGGATCAGGTACTTGCCAAGCAGAAGGTTCACTGACAAGAGCCCCTCGTCTTCAGCATTGCAACCAACTTGTTCTCCAGCCTCTTGCTCTGGCCCAGATGACAGTGATGGTGAGGAGGAGGAGGAACAGTAGATACCATGGCTGGCTGGCTGGCTGGCTGGCTCTCTGCCTGACAAGCAAGCAAGAGATAGCAATGATGAGAAAAAGGAGCAGCAGCAGATGGTGAGAATGGTGGTGAAAAGGTAGACCCGCTAAGGGAAGGGGCCCATAAAGGGTGTCTTGTCCAATGGCCCCCAAAAACATAGAGCCGGCACTCCATCCCTGATCCACCACTCTCCTTGATCCACCAACTGAGGCTAGGGCCTCACCCTGTCTCATAAGAGAGCTGGCCCTGAAGTCTACACCCTATAGCTGAATAGCTGGAACATTCTAGATAAGGCCTGCTGAGCCCTAAAGCTTTTGTTTTACTAGTAAAATGTTGTGTAATTTCTAATTTTCTGAATGCATCTTCAGTTGTACAAAGATTCACCATGCAGATGAGAAAATTTATGTTCAAAAAAGTGTATTGCAGTAGTTCAAACAGAAATTGTGGGAGTCTACAATCTACCCTGCAGTGGAAATTGTGTTCATACAACCTATCCATCAGCATTTTTTTCTGCCTGTCTTTTTTCTGTCTATGAGAGGCACATATTTTCAGCCACTGTCATAATCCTACAAAGATCCATTCAACATTAACTCTGCCCAACTTGCTTCCACCTCTTGCGTGGCCCATTTCAACTATGCCCTCATTCCCACATGATCAAGGGGTATCTTACTATGGTTAGCATGCATTTATCTGTGATTTGATTTAACTCTGGGCAATGTACAAATTGTAGTATAAAAAAGGATGAGAGATATCATTAGCTGAGAATGACTTACTTCAATCTCATTCTTTCATTCTCCCATCCAGAAATCCAGTGCATCAGGATCTACTTTTGTGAGGAACCTTTTTTACTGGAGACCCTTTGGTCTTTCTGGCAAGATATTTTAATTAAGCTTGGATCAGGCCAGCAAATTGTGATCCACCAAGCTCACCCAGCCCCTGGTGCCTAGCAAACCTCTCCCAATTTTTGCAATCCTAGGCAGATAGCAAAAACAGGCTTATCAAACCGCTGGTGGGCCACTAGAACTGATGAGATGTGTTTATTGCTTGATTTGATTTGTATACACCTTTCTACCAAGAAAAATTGCCCTCAAAGTGGCTTACAATCATAAATAAAATTTGATTAAAACAATAATAAAGCAAATGCATTAAAACATGATTAAGACACAACAATATTAGAATTAAAGAAAAAAAACCCACAACCCAACAGACCCACTTACATGCCAAGGCCTGCTTGAATAAAAAGATATTTGGCTGCTGGCAGAAGGACAGCAGAGAGGAAGTGATCCTGGCCTCCCTTGGGAGGGAATTCCACAACTTGGGAATGGCCACCAAGAAGGCCCTCTTTTGCATTGCCACCAAATGCACTTCTGAAGGTGGTGGTCTTAAGATCTAGGCAGACTCATATGGGAAAAGGTGATCCTTCAGGTAGCCTGGTCCCGAGCCATATAGGGCTTTGCAAGTCATAACCAGAACTTTGGATTCTGCCCAGAAGCAGACTGGTAGCCAGTGAAGCTGCTGTAACAAGGGAGTCACATGCTCCCTGTCACTGGCCTCGGTCAGCAGTCTGTCCACAGCATTCTAGACCAGTGAACAGTTTTTGAGGGCAGCTCCGCCTCAAGTGTATTACAATATTCCAAATGTAACTAAAGCATAAATGATATCTCTAGGAAGGGGCGCAGTTGGCACACTAGCCTCAGCTGTGCAAATGCACTCCTGGTCACCCCAAAACCTGAGCATCCAGGCCCAAGGCAGGGTCCAGGAGTACACCCAAGCTGTGAGCCCGAGTATTCAGGGGAGTGTAATCCCATCCAGCAGGGGTTTGGGCTTGGCCGGTCACTAGTTAAGAGGGTTTGAGCAAGCACAAAGCCCCTGAAAATCCTCACATTCAATGTTGCATACTGATGCGGCCGAGCTCTGTCACTCTAGCGACTTCAAAGGTTTTGTTTCAGGCCCACACAACATGCAACTCACCAAGCCAAATACAGCCCTCCCCAGTCAGGCACGATGACTCACAAAGAGTACATCTCCTGGTTTTGCTACTCATCTGAGAGTGAAAAGAACAGCTATAAAAACAAGAACCCAGGAAAACTAACTGTGAAGCCACAGTACGTGAAAGGCTGTCTATGTTCAGCTTCATGGGTTTTTACACCAAACTCCTCATGGTGACGTATGCTTCTTTCCAGCTGGAAAGAATATATGCAGGAACTGTTTTGTTTGGTATATTTCTCTCTCTCTCTCTCGTCTCTCTCTCTTCTGTCACCATGATGTAGTGTTGAGTGCTTTGAGCTCCGTTTTTCTGGGGTTGAGCTGAAATTGGCTCCTCCACCACCAAGTGCAAAATGCTGGCTACAATGGAATGTTTCAGAAGCATGGACTCACATGCCAGGGTCAATGCTTGCAAAAAGACCTATTTCAGCTTATGACCTTTTAAATCAGAAGGAACTCCATCAGCTGTTGTGCATCAAAGAGAAGTGGCAGGGGCCATAGCTCAGGGGCAGAGCATATGCTTTGCATGCAGGAGAGCCAGGTTTGATCTTGAGCAGCTCCAGTTTTGAACACAATCAGGTAGCAGACAGTGGAACCTGGTGGCTCCGATGTCAGTGGGGCTCTGAATCTGCTCTGGGTTTCAATCAGAACCAGTCAGAACTCTGAAGGAACTCTCCAAGGTGCTGATCCCCAACCCACCCATGGTTAAGCACCTTGGAGAGCTCCTTTAGAATTTGACTGAAAACCAGAGCGGATTCACAGGCCCACTGACATCAGAGCTGCCAGCCTCTACTGGCAATCAGGTAGCAATTGATGGGGGAGACATCTACCTGAGATCCCACAGAATGGCTGCCAGAGTAGATAATACTGGGCTACATGGACAAATCATCTGATGGTATAAGGCAACTTTCTTTGCACCAGTTTTCTGTTCCATGGTTTTCTGTTCCTAGCATCCCCAGTTACAAAAAGAACCAGGTAGCAGATGATGCGAGAAAGCTCTAGCTGGAACCTCAGAGAACTGCTGCACATCACATTAGACCAGCCTTCCCCAACTTCCATCATCCCCGAGCAGCATGGCTGTAGTTGGGTTAAAGTGTTCTAATGCAACACAGACAGCGCTCCTGCACTTTTAATAGTTGTGCAGAAGAGGGAATTTTGGCTGGTGCAATTTTGTCATGTCATAGTAGTTGAGAAAAGCTGCTCCTACTGCATTCCTTATTTTGGAAATGTATAAAAAGTGCAGGAGTCATAAACTCTGTTTCATCTGGTCACCCTGCTAATGGCACATTTGCCCTGACACCTTCAACCAATGTGTTTGATAGTCTGGCTTTTCTTGAGGGATGATTTTATGATCTAGAGCTCAGCTACTAGGCTTCTAGATCAGGGGAAGCAATTTGTGGTCCTCCAGATGTTTTGGCCTACAACTCCCATCAGTTCTAGGCAGCAGAGCCAATGGTGAGGGATGCTGGGATTTGTAGGCCAAGAAATCTGGAAGGCTACAAATTTCCCACTATGTTCTGGAGCATGTACGTTTCCACTTTTGGTGAAGCCAATATCTCATCCTTCAGATTGGGTTTTTCCTTGTGCACACACCCCGTTGAGTGCTCCTGTAAAATGACCCACTTCTCTTTTGCTGGGAACATGGTGATGGCATTCCACCATGCCTTCCTTGCCCATAATAGCACTGTTGCTGTTATCTTCCATCTCTGCTTCCACACTCAGGAAGTAGTGGTTACTACCAGGAAGAAGATAAGTAGTTCTGTTGAATCTATGAAAAGGGATTTGCCCTTGCTTCCAGTGCAGTTAACAGCAAGGTTATAATAAAGCAATGGGGATTCAGTTCACGTGTTAAACTGATGCTTGACTGCTTCTGAGGTTCCTGCCTGGCCTTTTTTTTTGTTTGAAATTCCCTTTCTTCCAGCAGCATCAAATAATAATAAACTGCCGGCACTAATGAGTCAGCAAAATCAAGTTGAGATTTTCCAGATGGAGCATCGTTTTGTGAACATGTGGTGTTTTCAGACAAATACTGACAGTCTGTTATAATTTGTTTAGCTCTTATGCTTTCCCGTTTTATGAACTTTTATAATTAAATGCCAGCTAATTACAGATGTTACGCAATAGCAGAACGTTGCCGAAGAAATCAAAAGGCATTCCCGAAGAAAAATGTCCAACATGAACTGTTCCACATGCAGGAAAAGAACAAGCCCAACTGTGAACTATATTCCTCTTTTGCTCTACAGAACCCTTTATCATAAAATCTCTATATATTTTTCACTAGGCTGCAGTCCTATACACTTGGGAGTAAACCCCATTGAATTCCATGAGACCTTCCATTAGACATGTATAGGATTGCATTGTTAGTTGGTGATCTTTAAAATTACATCAGTATCTCATCTGTTCTCCAAAGTGCTCAAAGGGGTTATTCCATTTTATCCTCCCAGCAAGCCTTGAGGTAGGTAAGATTGGGAAATATTGGCTGCCCAAAGCCACCCAGGGAGATTTATGGTTGAGCGAGAATTTGAACCCAGATCTCTCCAGTCCCAAAGCCACCACACCAGGGCCAGATCTACACTAAACAGGATATAACACTTTGAAAATGGTTTGAAAACTGTATATGGAGTGTGTCATGGGCCCCAACAGTTGTCAAAACCGTTTTAAAGCAGTAGTGTAGATCCTGCATAACTTCCACGTGTTGTCCACCATTGACCACCTTTTTTAAAATACAAGGTTTTCCAATTTGGGTTGAAACACTTTCTCAGATAAAATGTGATGCTTTACAGTGCAATCCTATACATATTTACGTAGACATTATGTCCCACTATGCCTAAAGGCGATTCCTCCCAAGTACATGTGCATGGGATTGCAGCCTTAGACGTTAACAACACTTCGGAAATAATTGTGGAAAATGAATGTCACCTTTCCCAGCAGAGTGGAAATACTAATATTGCAGTAGAGTATCAATTTCCCGTCTTCCGTCTTGGACAATAGGAATAGAACTCTGTTTCCAAGCCAACATTTATCATGGAGTGTGGACTTCAGAATTGTCTTTGGGATTGAGAATAATCTTTTAGAAAAATGATGTTCAGGATATTATTTATTTGCTGAATAGACTTCTATCCTGCTTTTCCATTCAATATATCAAAAGAATTGCACAAATCCACAATCACACAGACAATACACAACACCAATGTTCTACCAGGATGTGAATGAAGCAATAATCACACCAGGTGGTTCCTTTCCCAGATTTTATTAAGAAAGAGAAGCAAGATATTAACAGCAGAGAAAAGCATGGAAAGGAACAGGGAGATACAGCAAACTTATGCCCCTTCGCTTACATGTTCCAGAGCTGGTCAGCTTTGGCACAATCCTTGTCCATGGAGAGGTTTGTCATAACAAGCACACATGGGCCTTTTTAATATGGTATTTCTCCCATTGGTTCCAATACATTCTGTCAACTTATGCATACATTACTAATTAGCTATCAACTACATCTGTGATGAGGCTACATTCTAAGAGATACCTAGTGAATACATCTTTTGCATTCATATCCCTGATTAGTTCATCTGTTACACCTGGCGTTCTTGCCTTGAAGCCCTCCCTAAACTCTCCCCTTAGGGATCAGGAGAAAGTTCAAGCACAGAGGGTGAACAAAAGGGAGGACTCAGGCATGGAAATATAAGCATGGGGGAACCGTTGTCATACACCTCCTCGTGATCACAATAGTCTTCTGGAGCGGGTCCTGCTACAGTCTATCATTAAAAACAAAATGATATAAACAAAACCAGAAAAAGTCCAAATAATAAATCACTCAAATATTAAAAGCGTGCTTGAATAAATAGTTTCTAAATGCCCATTTAAAAACAGGAAGA
This sequence comes from Anniella stebbinsi, assembly GCA_029215795.1. Classification (NCBI taxonomy): domain Eukaryota; kingdom Metazoa; phylum Chordata; class Lepidosauria; order Squamata; family Anniellidae; genus Anniella; species Anniella stebbinsi. Next base: position 31,227,681 of record JARDYH010000002.1, on the reverse strand, counting down.
GCTTGCAGATGGTGCCATCAGGGCAGGAATTTGGGGCATACTCCAGGGGCCCTCTCCCCAGAATGAGCAACAGGAGGGCCCCTGAAAAGAGCAGGGCTGGCTTACCACATTTTGAAGTAAGTGAAGCAATACACATTACCATCCAAAGAGGGCCCATTAAGTTCAGAGTCTAAAATTACCTAATATTCCACCATTGGCTGATCTCCGCACCGAGGGCTTTCCACAATTTTGTCATCACCAAAAAGGCTTTGCCCCTTGTACTTCTAATGGCAATAGGATGCAAAATAGAGCCTTTGAAATTAGTCGTAGGTTTATTAGGAAGCTTCATAAGTGAGAAAGCAGTTCTCCAGTTACCCGAAGTGATTATGTTTTAAAACAGTAGCATAACAGTGCATAACAGAAAAATTAAGAAGCACTTGTCCTTCCCCCCGCCTCCCACATGCAGATTGCAGCCTCTCCAACAGCACTATCTAAAAGGCAATTTTAAATGTACTGGCCAGATGCAAAAGAGGATAGGGCTTCTGGATCTTTAATAGTGGAATAGAAAATCCTATTCTGCACTTCTTTTAAAGGTGCAGGAGCCCTGCCCTCTTCTGCACCTAGTCACCCTAATTTCAGAATTATATATCTAGGGCTGTGCATCGCTTCAGATCTGAATCCCAAATCCAAAGCGAATCAGCATGATTCGGACTTCTTTAAAACAGATTTGAAGTGGATCGGGGAGGTCCAAATCAATCTGAATCGAATCGGTTTAGTCCGAATTGATTCGGATCTATTCGGCAATTCGGACGCCATTTTAAATGTCCTTCCCCATAGTGTTATATTGGGGGAAAGAAATGCCTATAACTTTTTCATTTTTAAAGATAGAAACATGAAAGTTGGGGACCTTGGAGATGGCTTGGAGCTAATTATGTGTGACAAATTTCAGAAACATAGGTGCAGGCATTTACTCGCTAGGAATTTTTAAAAATGCAATTTTCCTAAGTGCTATAACTTTCTCATTTTTCAAGATACACACATGAAACTTGGGGACCTCACAGATGGGCTGTAGGTACTCATGTGTGACAAGTTTCAGAAACATAGGTGCAGGCGTTTACTCGCAATGAATTTTTTAAAATGTGATTTCCTAAGCAATCCAAAGTGCTATAACTTTCTTATTTTTCAAGATACACACATGAAACTTGGGGACCTCACAGAAGGTCTGTAGGTACTTATGTGTGGTAAATTTCAGACACAGAGGTGCAGGCATTTTGTGGCTATGAATTTTTGAAAAATCACATTTTTAAAACTTCCTTGCGAGGAAACACCTACACCTAGGTTTCTGAAATTTGTCACACATGAGTAGCTCCAGGCCATCTGTAAGATCCCCACGTTTCATGTTTCTATCTTTAAAAATGAAAAAGTTATAGGCATTTATTATTCCCAATGCAAGTCTATGGGGAAAATGAGTCATCTAAATCTCAATTCAGAGGTCCGAATCTTGCTTTGGATTCAGATCCGAAGTGAATCGGGGGAGGTCTGAATCAACCCAAAGCAAATCGGGCCCAATTCGGAAGTGACAGATCGGGATCCGAAGCGAATCGGGTGGTCCGTGCACAGCCCTATATATATATCACTTGTAGTTCTAGCCCTTAACTGAATAACATCAACCCTCTTCAAATGACACGCTAAGCCACGGTGGTTAAACATTTTGAGCTAAACACTATGTCTTAACATGTTGTGTGAACCATGACTTAGCATATGATATGAATCATTCCTAACCATGGTGGCTACATAACCACAGTTTAAAGACACTCACTAACCATTTGCTGCAAAAGGGTTAGTGGCCTAACTATGGCTTAGTATCTGTACAGGCTCATTATCATCACAGACTCTCAGAAATAGCAGTTTTTATCTGGAATCTAATGGTCCATTCACACAACCATATTGATCAGCAACTTTGACAGAGCATTCCAAAGACCCCCCAATCTATCCCCAACACCCAGAAACACTAAGGATATTGTTGTTGGAGGTACAGATAGGGGCTGTTCACATGACACGACAGCTCGCCATGGGTTATTTACATTATGTTATTTAACCCTCAGTGAGGCTGCAGCATATGCAGGGCATGTGCGGCTTGTTGTTTTGCATATGCAACCCCTGCTGGGGGTTATCGTGTCATGCAAACCCAGCAAGTGTGGGTTATGTGAGGGTTAAACAATCCTCACATAACCCATGGTCTGTTTTAGGGTCATGCTTAACTTTCACATAATCCACGCTTGTCAGGTTCACATGACATGACAACCCCGGAGCAGAGATAGCATATGTAATCAGGCACCAATGGGTACCAGGGCTCAGCATGGTTAAATAACCCACAATGAGCTTCAGCATGTGATCCAAACCTGGTCATAGTGTCTTTGCCATACTGGCTCCACAGTAAACTGATTGTGCAAGCCGGCCCTCATTATGTGCTCAGTGGTGTGAACTGCCTGTGGACTGAGTCTCATTACCTAAAAGCATGACAGGACTAAATCCAGAAAACTTTTGCATGGGATCAGTGCAAAGCATCTGTCTTCAATCAGCTGCAGAATTCATTCCAAAGGGAGAGCAGTTTTAATGAGATATATGTTTATTGTGTAATATTTTATCAATCAACCATATGGTTTCAGAGCATAGCAAGTATGCTGAATCACATTTGGTCTAACTGAAGGGGAGGGGCTGGAGCTTATTGGCAAAGCTTACACTTTGCATTAACATGGGCAACCTGTGGCCTAGCAGATGTTGTTCAACTCCAACTCCCATCATCCATCACCATTGTCCACAATGGCTGGGGTTGATGGAAGTTGGAGTCCAGCCATATCCGGAGAGCCACTATGTTCCCACCACTGCCCTAGCAGCCTCCAGTTAATGGATGTTGGATAACTGGTCTGAGAAAGACCTCTGCCTCAGAACTTGCAGAGTAGATATTGGGCTAAATGGAACAATGATTTGACTCACTGGGCTGGTTTGCATGATCTAGCAGCCCACCGTAGCTTATTTAAGCCACAGTGGGCTGCTTGATCGTGCAAATTCATGGGCTGTTTTAGGGTTGTGGGTGGTTTGTTAACCCCCCCTCACCAGATTTGGATGTCATAAGTTGCAGTTGTGGCTTGAATATTCAAAAGCCTCCCAGCGTGTGCAATGTGGAGCAATATATAAATATTGTAAATAAATAAATGTGCTGCAACTGTTATCACATATAAATATCAGTAGAAGGCAAGGGCTAAAATCTGTTGTGCTTCTTTAGTACCTTGTCATTTTGTCTACTCTTTCAGAGCACTTGTGCAGTAAATCGTAGGCTGTGTGTACATTTACACACTGGCCATGGTCCAGTGCGACATTACGAAGTCAATAGATCTTAAGTGTGCATAGCGTTGGTGCTAGGTGAGGGGTGGGGAACGTGCGTCCTTCTAAATGTTGTTGGACTGCAACTCCTATCAGTTCTAGCCATCATAACCAGTGGTGGGGCATGATGGAAGTTGCAGTCCAACAATACTCAACGCGGCACACTTTCCCTACCTCTGTGCCCACGCTCTATAGAGTTGGACTAGATGATCCTTGTGGTCCTTTCCAACTCCACAATTGTATGATTCTGTATTAGATGTCTTTGCAAGTGGATGTATTGCAGTGAAAGAGGTAAGGCTTTCTCTGAGAGAAATGAAAGGACTATTACTTACAGTGATGGAAATACATAGGTTTTGTGTATTGTACATACACAGTGTGTCCAATCAAAAACAAAAAAACCCACCCTGCCAGCTCCAGACCTGTTTAATTTTGGGGCTCCGCCTTTTCAAACCCTTGACATTTTTTACACATTTCCCCTCTCCGCTCAGGCTACACTGCAGGGATTTCAATTCTCTAAAGCCTCACGGCAGCTTTGTCCCTTTTGCCTTTTCTGCTGCAGACACCACAGTTCTACATCATATCTCCCTCTATGTGTATAAATGCCCTGCTGTGCTAATTCAAATAGATAGATAGATAACTTTATTTGCATATGGTCAATGGCCCTTACAATCTTAGACATCAAAACATCCCTACCACCCTCCTCCCACTATACCCCAGGCATTTTCCATTCTGGACTCTAGGTAACAGGCATCCCCATAACATCTCCCGCCGATTTGGCTATTATGTTAACTCATCCCCTTTACACTCCATACCGTTTTGTAACAGATAATTTCGGTGGGTTTTTTGAGCTGCTAACGCGAAATTGACCACCAATCTTGAATTTGCTGCGTTATAATCTGCTAGTAGGTCCAGGATAAGGTCCTTAGGTGTCAAACCCCTTCTTTCCTTCAGGAGCTCCCTCCTGTGCTAATTCTGAATATGCACTTTCACTTTTGAGTCGGTCCCCCCACCCCAGCAATCAGCTGTGTTACTGTAACATTCACAAAACCTGAGCGCTGTGTGAGGCGTTTTCATAGAGAAACTGTCTCCACTGGCATTACTGAATAGAAATAAATCAGGCTTTTAGGACCTGACCCTAATCTCATTGAAGGTTCTTCAAAGTGACTAAGACCCCCTCTAGATGGATTCTGTTTGACGCCTGGTTAGCCGATTATGCGCATAATCTCTGAAGCGCTTTATTGTAAATGCTTGTACGCAGGAGGTAATTGAGCGCACAACTGGTGGCCTTACCGGTTGTTTGAAATGCGCTTTACAAGTAGTTAATGCGGAGAATCGCTTGTTCACATAGGCAAAATGCGCTTTAACGGCTGGAGGAAAATAAAACTCGCTATTTAACGAACATTTGATAATGCGCATAATCGGAGAGATAAAGCGCCTCAACTCCCGATTTACACTCCGCTCTTGTAGAGGTAAAAATTTTAATGAGACTTCAAAGAGCTTTAAACGTCTCGTGTAGAAGCTAAATCCCAAAGATCCGCATTGTATGCCTTTATCCACAGATAAATTGCCCTATTTTACAATCCGGAATCCTGGGCTAAATTACCTTATTTCAGTCCCAAATTGAGAACAACTAATAAAACTTGCCAGATATACCTATATTCAAAGAATGTGAATACATATGCTTGGAAAGATGTCTATGTTTGGGTTCGTAGGGTGGCCATATGTCCTCTTTTACAGAGGAGAGTCCTCTATTTGAAAAGCTGTCAGAAGACTGCCCTCTATTTTGAAGATGTCCTCTGTTTGAAGGGCTGTCCAGTCCATGTCCAATATAAAAATAAAGATCCATCCGAAGGTAGAGCTGGGCCTTAAAGTTGCCCATCAACAGCACCTGGACAACTCGCTGAACAGGCAGGCACACAGGTCACCTGGTCACGGCCTTTCACACTATGATGAACTGTACTGTATTTCTAATTAAATTATAATAATCATTTCCAAATTGGCATCTATACATATAAATATCATATGCATTTTTTATGCAAATCGGTGCCCGGTGTCCTCTTTTTGGGAGTTGCATGTTCTCTTCTTTGGCAATTCAGAAGTAATACCTATATTAAGTAAACTCAAAGATCACACACACACACAACCTGTGGAAGCTTTTGAGATCTCCAGATCTTTTCATCAGGCAAGATGGATGGTGAGGGGGAATCAAAGGAGGCAAAGAAGGCTGACTGGATGCTATAATCAGCATGAATGCATAGCCAGAGTCTTAGGATGATACAGGTCCCCTCCACAAGGATTCGCTTTTGCGCCTGGTTAAGTTATTATGCGCTTCATTGCTGAAGAGCATTTACTCCTAATACCTCTGCACGAGAGGCAGGCAGGGAGAGGGGAGGGGGGAGGAGGGAGGTAGGGCGGGCGGGCGCCTGTCTCTTTAAGGCAGGTCCCTGTGAGTTGTTATGCTGGGCAGTGAAGGAACTGACGGGGCGATTGAATGCTCCGGCAGCCGCGGTCGTGTGTCTGTGGTCCCCCCTCCCCCACCGGCGCCCTAGCGGGAAGGATCGGGCAGGTGCTTGGTGACATTTTCAGGGCTGTAACCCGGGGACGTCGTCTGCCAGAGCGAGGCAAGGAAGGCGGCTCTCTCTCCCTTTGCGCAGACGGCGGCGGCCCCTGGGGGACGAGGCGGCGGCGGTGCTGCTGCTGCAGCTTCAAAGCGAGCGACAGAACGGTCCCTGCGCCGCCCACCTGCGGGATTTACCTGAAAGCCAATCTCTAGTCCAGCTCCTGGGGCAACGGGGTTGAAAGCCAAGCGGCTCCCTTTGGAGAGAAGCGGGTCCTTCTGTCCGATCCAGCCTCCGCCTGGACAGGCTGGGCGACACATTTTAAAGGCTCCCCTCCTCCCGCTTTCCTCCCTTCTGCGCAATCCTGTTCTTTCCGGGCTCAGGGAGGGTGACATAATTTCCTCCTCCTCCTCCTCCCATTCAGCCTCCTGACCGCCCGGCTGTCAGCTGTCAAAATGCACTTTAACGGCCGGAGCAAAATAAAACTCGCTATTTAACGCGCATTCGATAATGCAAATAATCTGATGTTTAAAGCGCCTCAGCTCCCAATTTGCGCTCCTCTCTTGTAGAGGTAAAAAATTTAAAGCGCCTTGAAAGAGCTTTAAACCTCTCTTGTAGAGGCACCCACAGAGAAGGGTTTGCAGACATTCAAACTGAGCTCTTCCAGGTGATATGATGGTTTCAGTGTAAGATCCTTGGTTAATAGCCCTGTGGTAGGCACTAATGCATCGCAATGCCCCCTGTCTGTCAAATTGATTTAGTATGTCTTGTTAAAAAAAAATACCCCCTAACAGCCCAGGGAGGAGTGAGCATGCTCAGTTGCCATGGAATGCTGAAGGACTGTTGGGAGGTGGGATGGAATGGAGTGGCTGGAATCCTGAACATCAGCATTCCACACTGTAGCATTTTGTTGCAGGACCCCCTTGTTAACCTTATTTCACTCATCTGAGAAGGAGGAAAAAACAAAAACAGCTGGGCTAACCTGTAAGACAATACTGATGGAAATGGCTGCTCCGAAGGGAGAGGGCTGGGTTATGTAACAGAGAGGGGGGTGATTCCCTGACAAAATCATGTCTTTAATTAGGCATGTGTTTGCACACAATCCAAAACTGGGAAAGCCTATAAGTCTTATCTGACCTTAAGGTGTCGATTATATAATGATCTGCATTTGATCACCTAAGCAGACATTGGGGGGTGGGGTGGGGGTGTCTGCTGGAATGTTCAACCATTTTAAAATCTATTTATGTTTCCATATGCCCTATTAAAAGCATTTAGCTCCACGCCTCCTTCTGGAGTAGATCTTAGCGTCCCCAAACCTACCGATTTCAGAATGGCACAAGTCAATGCACACACTTGGCAACTGGGAAAGCAAATGCTATTATGCCAGTGAGCCATGTAGATTGTGCGTTCCCAATTTAGTTACAATATACAATATATGTGCAGAGAAAAATTCGTATATTATTAGGGAAGGGAAAAGAGAAGACAGTTGTATGACAAAGAACTTCTTTTCTCTTCGCGCATAAGCCGCGGTAGAGTCGCTAATTACAATCGCTTCGACGGGGCTTATAAATAAAAGCGGCATCTCTGAAAACACGCGTGCATTTCTCTGCAACACGGGCGGCTGTTGGCTTTAGAACGATCCTTTCCACTCCAAGGTTCCGGACCGGAGATTAGCAGACGCCGGCGAGCTCTGAACAAGAGTAGCCTCTGAGAGTTGGTTTCTGATGTCGCGCTAAGCATGATAAGAATGCCATTGACGTCAGCAGAGGCATCAGCAGGGAGAGCGGCAGCCCCGCTCCTCAAACCACACCAGGCAATTGCAGTGCTTTTGAAAATTAAAAGCCGCTGTTAGCAAGAGAGAGGGGGGAGGCGAGAGGGAAGCGCTGGCTCGAGATGAACTCGCGGGTTCCTTTTGCATTTCCTATAAATACTAGGCGGAGAGAGGAGGCATTGCAGTGTATTGTTGAAGGTGCTTAAAAGTCACTCGCCCCCCCCCCCCAAAGCCGAGGCGGGAGGGAGAGAAGAAAGGATTAAATTGATATCCTGAGCCTTTTCCATGTTGTAGGAAAACAAGCCACGCTATCCGTGTGAGTCGTTGGGCTGAGCTGCTTTGGCTACCAAACAAAAGACATTTCAAACGCCCCTGAAGTGTTGGGATGGGGTTTGTTACGTATTGTTGTTGTTGTTGTTATTATTATTATTATTATTATTATTATATTTTTGGTGGTGGGGAGGGCTGATACAGGAAAACCTGAAAGCTACGCATTCTCTGAAACCTGTTGAGTTCCCCCACCTACTGTTGAAAAGATCCCCAAAGGGATATTACGCAGCATTTATGAGGGTGTGTGTTTCCCTCGCCGCCAAGAAGCTGTGATTCTATTGCTGTGAAATATAATACAACGTCTGGAATCTAGAATGATAGAATCTGTGACCATTTTTTTTTTTAGTATGACATTTGATTCCCACCTTTACTCTGGCTGAGAAGCTGAAGGCATCAGAACACGTTTCTCCTCTTCCCTATATGTATTTATAATCAGAACAACCCTGCGAGGTAGGGTGGGTTGAGAGAGAATGACTGGCCTGAGGTTACCTTGTGCAGTAAGTTTGATGGATGCGTGGAGATTTGAACTTGGGTCTCCCTGGTCCTAGCCTAAGCTTCTCCAAGCCTGGTGCCCCACAGATGTTTTGGACTTCTATTAACCCTAGCCAACATTGCCAATGGTTAGGAATGTTGGGAGCTGAAGTCTTCAAAACATCTGGAAGGCACTAGGTTAGGGAAGGCTGTGTTAGCCATTGTACAGTACTGCTGTGATTCTCTCTGCCCCAAAGTTCCTGCCACATAAGGTGACCATATGGAAAGGAAGACAGGGTTCCTATATCTAACAGTTGCATAGAAAAGGGAATTTTAGCAAGTGTCATTTGTATGCATGCAGCACCTGCTGATATTCCCTCTTCATCACAACAGTTAAAGCTGCAGGAGCGCTGCCCTCTTTTCTATCTGGTCAAGAGGGCAGGACTTCTGCAGCTTTAACTGTTGTGATGAAGAGGGAATTTCACCAGATGCTGCATGCATATAAATGACATCTGCCTAAATTCCCTTTTCTGTGCAGCAGTTTAAGACACAGGAGTCCTGTCCTCCTTTCCATATGGTCACCCTACCTGCAGTTATGGCAATAAGTACTATTAACATCAGAAGAGCCCTGGTGGATCAGGCCAAGGGTCCATCTAGTCCAGCCTGCTGTTCACGTTGTGGCCAACCAGAAACCCACAAGCAGGGCATGAGTGTAATAGCACCCTCCCACCTGCATTCCTCAGCTGCTACTGGAAGTAGCATACATTCATCAGGAGTAGTAGCCGTAGTTGGCCCTCTCATGAATTTCTCCAATCCCCTTTAAAAATCATTCAAATTGGTGGCCATCACTACTTCTTGTGGAAGTGAGTTCCATAGTTTAATTGTGTGAAGATGGAAGTACTTCCTTTTATCTGTCCTGAATCTCCTAGCAATCAGCTTCATGGGATGACTCCAGGTTCTAGTATTATGTGAGATGGAGAAAAATGCCAGTGCCCTCTTGGTATAGCCATATGGGAATTCCAACAGGGAAAGTAGCAGAGCAAGTATCCCAGCATCGGTGAGAGCATGGAGAAGGACAGTCCCAGACTGCTGCCATCAAAACCACAGTAGCACAGGGTCCACATGGTGTGTAAACAAGCTACAGTAGTCTGAATGACACTGCCACAGCAGAATGGCAAAGGAGCACATCACAGCACAAGGCTGGAGGACAAGCGAGCTATAAACTCAAAAGATAAAAGGAGTGATAGGCAGGCGGATGCCCTCTGGTTGTTTTGCACTACAACTCCCATGTGCCCAAGCCAGCATAGCCAATGGTCAGGGATTGTGGAATTGTAATCTAAAACATCTAGTAGATGCCAAATTGCCTAACTGAAGATAAAACGTCATGAAAAACACCCAGAACAGTAATAGTGCTTAATAATGTGATTTATTCTGTGGACAACGGACAATGCATACAACAAATAACAAGATGAAAGCATGAAATTCCCTAGGCACTCAGGCCAGCAAAGATGCTTCAAGAACAGTACTGCACATACATTGTTCAATTTCAAAGCAACAACAACTGCAGACTAAAATCACGGCTTCTCATGTGGTCATCAGCGGAAGGGGTAAGGTGGTGGTGGTGGTGGGGAACCAAACACTCCCTTTTATGCTCTTCCACTATCTTTATTGTGAGTACAAGAGAGCGATGAACATGCTAACAGGTAGTAAATGTTACTTTTGTACAACTAAAATTCCAGTTTCCTGGCATGGCAATATATGTGGTGTTTATGGTCATAGCGTCAGAGTAGGACTGGGGAGACCCAGGTTCAAATGTCCATTCAGCCATGAAACTGCCAGATGACTTTGGCCCAGAAATTTCTCTCTCAAACTTAACCTACCTCACAGGGTTGCTGTGAGGATAAAATGCAGGGAAAAAGGACCCCATATGTGGCCTTGGAGGAAGAGTGAGATATAAATGTAATAAATAAAATGGAAATAAATAAGCTTAATCTAACTCGCAGGGATATTGTAAGGATAATGGAAGTGGGAGGATGCTGTTCATCACTCTGAGGACCTTAGAGGAAAGGTGAGATATAACTAATAAATAAAATGGGGGTACACATGGTTAGGGCATATCCAAGCAGGCACTTAATGGCTTAATTAAAACATCACAGAACTAATCACCAATCCATGGATGCCCTTTCCCCTCCCTTCTCCATCTTTTTCTCAGGCTTATTCTTTCCTGTCCCTGCCATGATTTGAGGTGACCATGGTTTGACATCCAAATCAGGCAATCTATGTTTACTGCTAAGTGCTAACCACAATTTAATGCGTTTGGAGACAAAGTGTGGTTAGCTGTCATCATAGTTTGCCTGATTTGGATGTCAAACAATGGTCATCTCACATCATGAAAGAGAGGAAAGGAAATGATAAGCCTAAGAAGATGGTGAAGAAGGAAGGGGAAATAACACCATGGTTCCAATAGCCACAATTTTTTCCAATTTGGATGTCCCAGCAAACTTAAGGGCTACCTTGTCCCAGAAGGGAAGCACTCCTGCTTAAGCATGAAGCTCATTGATGGTCCCAGGCCACACTCTCTCAGTCTCTCTCTCTCTCTCGTCCTAACCTACCTGACAGGATCATAGTGAGGATAGTGGCAAAACCCAGTGTATGTCACCTTGAGGTCCACAGAGGCAAGGAGAGAGATTAATGTGATGAAAAAGATGCACTCTCCCGAAGAATCTAGGTAGGGCCTTTCTTTGGGGATAGAAATGAGACCGGTGGAGGCTGGTGATTCTATGTCAGTGGGCGGTGAATCTGCTCTGGATTTCAGATACGAACCTTGGATAGCTCCTTTAGAGTTCTGACTGGTTCATACAGAAACCCAGAGCAAATTCACCATTTCACTGACATTGGAGCCACCAGCCTGCACTGAAAGAGATGCACTACTCTGTTCAGATTGTTTTTGGTTCACATTTCCCCAAGACATTTGCCATCTGGATTCATCCCCTCCTACGTCTGGGTCACTTCCTGTTTGGTTGGGTTTTTTCCTTTCTTTCTGTCTCTTCCTTCTGACCTCATACCTTCCCAGCTCTCTCTCCTTTCTGCCATCTGTCCAGTTTTCCCTTTTGCTAACGTTTTTGCCACATGCCAAAGACCGCTGCACGGTCTCTGCATTAACCAGAATTCCTTCTGCCATGCAGTACGTGCTCAGGGTCATCCTTGCAAAAGCCTAACTCATTTTCAAGCAGTGTCTCATAAACATACTCATTTTGTTACTTTAACAATAGGACAGATGTTGGGTTCTTTCGTTGCATGACCTCTTGCTGAAAAGGAAGAAAAGGCAAGCATTTTCTTCTCCGAGATGTTTTCTTGTCTGTATAGGTTTGCACATGTTCAGTAGAAGAGGTGGCACTTATTTTACAGAGTCATCAGTTGTACTTTGAGTTGCAAAGAGGATCCTGGGGCGGGGAACACATGCAGCGTTTTAGGGATAGAACTATTCTTAAAACCTCTCAGTATGCATTATAGTTACTATAAAAGAAATTTTCAGACCTGGAATGTCTGATGTATGGGGGGTGAGGGAGACTTTGAACACTGCAGTCCTATATATGTCTACTTAGAAGTAACCCGTACCGAGTTCAGTGAGACTTACTCCCAGGTAAGTGTGCACAGGATTGCAGCCTAGCCGAGAAATCCTATACATCAGTGAACTGAGTCGCGACCCAAAAGTGAGTCACGAGATCAGTCCAGATGGGTCGCAGCACGCTGTCACCGCCAGGTTGGACAAATGTAAAATTGTGAAAGTGGTTCCCATGCTGCAGGTTGGGAGTCTGAGGTGGATCTCGTGTCTGAACCAGTTGAAGACCACTGCGATATGTTAGGCTGACCAGATAAAATCCAGGTCAGGGCTCATGTAACTTTAACAGTTGTAGAGAAAAGGGAATTTCAGCCAGTGTCATTTGTATGCAATTAGTTCCTGGTGAAATTCCCTCTTCATCACAACAGTTAAATTTATTTTGTATATGGTCACTCTAGTATAGTGCCTGCACTTTTAACTGTTGTGATGAAGAGGGAATATCACCAGGAACTAATTGCATACAAATGACACTGGCTGAAATTCCCTTTTCTCTACAACTGTTAAAGTTACATGAGCCCTGTCCATATGGTCACCCTACTATATGTTGCTACTCAGAAATAAGCGCTATTGAGTTTAAAGGGGCTTACTCCCAAGTAAGTGGGGCAGGATCTACACTACTGCTTTATAATGGTATTGAAATGCATTGACAACTGTTGGGGCCCATGACACATTCCATATACTGTTTTCAAACTGCTTTTAAAGTGCGTCTGTCCTGCTTGGTGTAGATCTGGCCTGGGTATAGGATTACAGCCTAAGAGTAACATGATTTCTAGGGGTGTGCACGGACCCCCCGGATCGGATCGGGACCCGGATCGGGACCTCCAATTTTGTCCCGGACCGGTTCGGACAAAATCGGAGGCCCCCCGGACCGGATCGAGTCCGATCCCGACCCAAAAATCGTACATTTTTGGATCGGCCGCCATTTTTTTCCCCATAGACTTGCATTGCAATGCAAGTCTATGAGGAAAAAATGGCGGCGGGTGGGTAAGGGGGGGCCTAACTCCCTCCCCCCCCCGGGGCCGTCCGCTGTGGACGGCCCCGGCAGGTAAGCCCCCTCCCCCGCGCTCCCTACCCCCCTTGGGGCCGCCCGCTTCCATCCGCATTTTCCCCTGTTGCACTGATAACACCTTGGAGCAGATGAATGACGGCCTGTTTATCCTAAATGTACTGTTCACCGCAAGCCCTCTCCCTGCCCCCCCATACTTGACTTTCATCTGCAAAGGATTTATGGAATTTATGACTTGGTTCGTTTGATGTGGCACAGTTCCACATGTGAGTGATGGCGAGCTGGAAAGCGCGCTGGGCGTTCTTGCCAAGAATAATTGGCTTCTGCATTGTGGAACAGCTCAAATATTGTGAACATCGCAGTATGTAATTTGGGTGTGCGTCTTGCCTGCAGTTCAAAGCATTTTACTAGCCCGCAGTGGCACACTGAGTTTCCTGTTGGTTGGCTTTGTGCATGTTTATAAAGCAGGCTGAACGCCATGCTAGAGAGAGGCTGGTACTCAAAGTTTGCAGTTCTTCAGATTAGGGGAATATTAGCATGATTTCCATTCATTTCCATGTGGAAATGCCCTAATTGCCATGCTCCCCTAATCATTCTGATAACTTTTGTTATCCTTAAACAGAAAGAAAAAGGAACTACCACTAACACACAGCTATTAATTAAAGGGTTTAGGGATTAAGCAAGGAAGCCTTCTAAGGAACCATTATTTATGCCATGTGATAGGAGGTTTGCTCCTAATGTAAAAAAAAGATTCATTAGGAATTAGGGTGGCCGCTTATGCATCACTCAACAAGAAGAAAGAAAGAGGAAATACATCAGCAAAAATGAGGTTAAACTAGGACATCAATTTGTATAATGTTTGCATATGCTAATTTATATGTATAGCTGCAAATTTAGAAATAATAACTGTAATATAAATAGAAATATATCTCATCCTAGTGAGGAAGATTGACCAGGTGAGCTGTGTGCTTATTTGGTCTCCTGTCCAGGTGTTAACTGTGGATGGGCAACTTCAAGGCTCCTACTGCTCCACCTTCTTAGGATTCTTCGACTTTAAACCAGACCTGGCTGGGCAGCCCATCAAATAGAGGATTGTCCTCTGGCAGCTCTTCAAGTAGGACACCCTATGGATGTGCACACATTTCCAAACGAAGCATTTGAGGCTTGGTACTCTTTTGCCTTTCTCAAGAAAAACTCTACCCCATGACTGATATTGCCTATCCCAGTCCTTAAATACAGATAATCAAGACCCAGGAATAGGATTTTATGGGCATCATTGAACCGGGTTTTTTTATAATCAGGCATTACAGATTGGACAGAAGGGAGATCTGGATAGACCCCTAGAAGATTTGCAGTAGATTGTCAGCAATTTCCGGCTCCCATTCTTTTCACAATAGCAGCAACAAAATGACCCCTCTGTCCCATTGGCTCTAAATTATTCTGCTGAAGCTTTGGGTAACTAGGAGTGGTATGTTGCGTAGAAGGATTCTGAGCTCCATTCAGTCCTGATGTACAAAGCATATTCCTAGGCTGAGAATTCTGTAATTCTAAGAGCGGGACTTTTGTAACAGGCTCAAGTTGGGGTATCTCAGAGTTCTAGTAAAGAGGTGGGGAGTAGATTCCCCCATGCCTGTAGCCAGCACACCCCTCTTGTAGATGCCTGGAGTAGACAGTGGTTTTCCAGATTCTTTGATTTACAGGCCAAGGGTATTTTCCTTCAGAGAACCTGTCCAGCTGTCTCACTTGACCTCTGCTGCCCTACAGGAAGAGAAGCCAACAGAACAGCTAGGCTGTTTCTTTCAAAGTTACAGGGACAAAGAATGGCCTTCACCAGCCTTCACCAACCTGGTGCCCTCCAGATGTGTCAGATTTCAATTCCCATCATGCTGGCTGGGAATGATGGGGTTTGTAGTCCAGCACATCTGGAGGGCACTCGTTTCTGGAAAGCTGGTCTTCCCGGACCCAAAATGCGTTTCCAGGGTCTGAAAAGCAGATGCTCGAAAAGGCGCAGAGCTGTTGTCACTCTGTGCCTCTCCCCCCCCTTCCTTGTCACATCTAGTAGAAACAAGGCATGACATGACATTCCTGCATTCTGAGTCCCCTTGCCAGCCCATGATATGAACCCAGGGCAGACAGATGCATCATGTAATGATGTCACACCAGGAAGAGAGAGAGAGGAAAGGGACGCAGAGCAGTAGGGGAGCACCATCTCTTATGACGTCGCATCTGGCCCTTCAAACAGGAAAACAATTGTTAGCAGCCGAGGATGTGCGTGTCCCATATGATGGGGAAAGTGACAGTCACACTGTTTCCTTCTGAATCTCAGAGACATGGGGGCAGCCTGGCTCTGGAGCAGGGGAACAACCAGACATCAAGTGAGCAAAGCACCACCTCTCTGGGAATGATGCTATCTGCACTGTCTGTGTGGTGGGCGAGCCTTTCATTTCCTGGGGAAGCGTCCATCGCCACTGACCTCCCACTGCCTTCCTGTAGCGGCGGCTGTTGCTTTGGCAGGTCAGGCGGTGCTCAACTCTGCATTTACCCCTTGTGTGAGTCAAGCTGATAATGTGAGAGAAACAGCCTTTTCTTCTCCAAGACTATCTCTCTTGAAAACTGGGCCTGTGTGGACACCTACGGTCTCAATCCAGCCCTCTGGGGTTCCCCCAGAAGGCCACACCCTCTTTCCCTGACTGCTATAATTTGGTGGTTGCCCAGTTTTTGTGCAGGCAGAAATGCCTCTCCCGGGGCTTAGTTATTGGCAGGAAGAGACTTAATCTCAATTATGCTGGTATTTCTGGAATGTTGGCCCTGCTCCTTTTGCCTTCACCCCCACCCCCACTGGAATGCAGCCCCCGAGAAGTTATCTGAAATGGAATTCGGCCCTAGGGCTGAATGAGGTTCAACATTCTTGGCTTGGCTAACTGGCACGGGAGATAGTGGGTAAAGGATCAAAGGTGTATGGGGGGAGGTAGGGGCAGGGCCATCCCAAGATAATTTGCTGTCTGAATCAGAGCAGCATCTGGTGCCCCCACCCACCCAGTCAAGGTCCATAGTACTCAGAACCAGCCAAGTTATTTTGGTACATGAGGCAGAAATCCCAGAAGCACCTCTCTCCATCCCTGGCAATAGGAATACAGTAATAACAAAGTAAATAACTAACAATTTGCCTCCCTTTTATGACACGTATAATCTGCTGCCTGAGGCTACTGCCTCACTCTGCCTCATGGTAGAGAGCCAGCTCTGGGTAGCGGGGGGGGGGGGGGGTGTCCTGCTGTAGGACTTAATTTTGGATAAAATGAAAATCCAGTATGGAAAAAGCATGCCCACTTTCACTTTGAGAGCTGTCTATTTCTAGAGACTGTCTGCTGATGATGATCTGTGACATTGGTGATGATCTGTGACATTCCCTTGACACATCACCTTAAGTTTGGCTCCACCCTTTTTGCATTCAGCCCTGCCCACCACAGGGACACACTCTTAGTTCCCACCACTTGTTCTGCTCCCTGCTGCCTGCACAAATCATATAACACCTTTGAGCTAGGTGAGGAGTGGGCAGCTTGTGTCCCTAGAGGTGTATGCAGCCCTCAGCCTATTGTCAAAAGTCCCCTGCCAACAATTAGTTCAGGACTCTGGCAGGAGCGATTTTTCCCTCCCCAAGAGTCTGCTGTACAGGGGGGAGAGAGAGAGAGAGAGAGGAGAAGGGATGGCCACACCCCTTTTTGTTTGGCCCTGCCCAGTGCCAGTACACACCCTGACAGATTATTCTAGAGGGAATGTGGTCCTTGATAGAAAGAGAGGGGGAGGGTTTCCATCCCTGTCATAGAGGTCCTGAGAAAACAGTACATGTTGGGCTGTTAATGTAAACTCTGGGTCACATTTTCCCCATAGAAATGAACATTTTTTATTGTTGTTTAACAATGGATCAGAAAACACAAGCATTTTAATCATATTACATAACATCCTGTGGTACAGAGGGTTTTCCATATTGCTGGGAGGAGGAAAGTAGTGATAAAATAAATGTTTCTTTTTTCTGTTTGTAGCCAAGGTTACCACCACACATGGGAACGCTAGATAGGGGATGGTTCGAAATGATATCAGACAAGATATTTTGCCAGTGTTGAATCATTGTTAATAAGCTGCCAGAAATAATGAGAAAACAGAGAGTGTTAAATGAAACTGCAGTGGCCTACGAGACGGTCACTTGCAAAAGCCACTTGCTCCATGCATCTGCTGTTTTGCATTTAGCAAAAATATCTGAGGATCTAAATCAGTGACTGTTGAGATGGGAACATTTACAGCCCCTTTTTATTTTTGTTTACTCTGAAAAAAGTCCCTTGATTTCGACTGGATTTCGTTCTAATGAAGTCAAAGTGCAGTCAAATTGACCTCATGTTTCAGGTGGCCATGTGGAAAGGAGGACAGTACTCCTGTATCTTTAATAGTTGTGTAGAAAAGGGAATTTCAGCAGGTGTCATTTGTCTGCGTGCAGCACCTTGTGAAATTCCCTCTTCATCACAACAGTTAAAGCTGCAGGAGCTGTGCCCTCTTTTGTATCTGGTCAAGAGGGCACGGCTCCTGCAGGTTTAACTGTTGTGATGAAGAGAGAATTTCACCAGGTGCTGCTGAAATTCCCTTTACTGTACAACTGTGAAAGATACAGGAGCCCTGTTCTCCTTTCCATGTGGTCACCCTCTTTTACAGAGGAAGGTCCTCTGTTGGATGCAGCTAGCTGGGCAGGGTCCAAGCATCAGTCGAGGGAGCAGTGCATATTTGAAACATGCCCCCCCCCCCACATACATAACTGGCTACAATCCTATATAGAAATTTGTGAATCATGAATGAAAAAATTCAGGTTTAATCTAAATTTGCGCCATGACTCACACTGGGGTCCCCCCCATCCCCCTCCACACACATACACATTGTTTTGATAACATCCAGATGGAAGGAGAGTCCTTCCAAGCTTGCTGAGGTGGCCATATGCCCTCTTTTACAGAGTTCAATCCTTTATTTGGGTGGCTGCCTGAGGACTGTCCTCTGTTTTGAAGACATCCTCTGTATGAAGGGCTGCCCAGTCCCAGTCTGGTTTAAAGCTAAAATAACCTTCCAAAGGAGGAGTTGGGCCTTGAAGTTGCCTATCAACAGCACCTGGAGAGCAGACTGAGCAAGGCACACAGCTCACCTAGTCACAGTGATGAGATGTACTATTTTTCCATTTAAATTACAGTAATTCTTTCTAAATTTGTATCTATACATGTAAAATAACATATGCAGACTTTATGCAAATTTGTGTCCTGTTTTTTGGTGATTCACAAGTCACTACCCTAAAGCTTGCCAACTATTTTATAACTTTTGGGTTGGTCCTAATAAAATATATTATCCTGTCCATGTATGTGTATGTGTGTATATGTAATCCAATAAACCAAAATTTATTTATTTATTTACATGATGTATATACAGTTCTATATTTATTCAGATTCACAGGCAGTGAACAATAAAAAGAAAGAAAAATACAGAATTAAAATATTTAAAATCTAATTGCGGCAATAAAACTGACAGGTCAGTCAAGGAAGGCTTATTTAAATAAAAATATCTTCAGCAGGTGCAGAAAATGAAACAACTTTGGTGCCTGCCTGACATCAACAAGTAGAGAGTTCCATAGAGAGGGAACCAGTACACCAACAGCTTTACTCCGGGTGGACTCCAAATGGACCATAAGTCCATGCGGAATCACCAGGAGTGCCTCATCTGATGACTTCAGTGACTACAAACACGGCTGCAATCATTTTATAGACAGAGCAATTCACTTTAAAGCTTCATTTTTTATTTTCTGTTCCTTATTATTATTATTATTATTATTACCAACTGCCCCTTCCTCCTGCCTGTGCACAAGGAATTCTGGGACTGATAGTTCTTGAGAGAGCATGCCACATCAGGAAGCACAAAGCAGTCTCTCGAACTAGAAGTCCCAGTTTAACTGCACAAATGCAGTATCTCTCAGTGGCTCAATTCGGACGACACAATAGTCAGTGGTGGGGTAATAATCAACTTTACAGTTGTTCATCTAGGGGGTACTCCCCCCACAACATGGTAATAAATAATCAGCTGTGGTGTAGATGAGGATCAGCACTGAGTTGACTATGGCAGCATTTGGATAACACGATAGTCAAAACAACTGATGATTGTTTCCCCCACACCAGTTGTTTATTGTGTCGTCCGAATTGAGCCTCTCTCTCTCTCTCTCTCTCTCTCTCTCTCTCTCTCTCTCTTTCTCTCTCTCTGTTTTACAGTAGAGCCAGAAGTTCACTATTCAGAATGTGGCTTCTTCTGCTCTTCCACTGCTTCTCGGATTTGCTGGTGCCAATCTCACAAAAACTGCACAGTAGGTACATACATCCAGGGAAATAAGTTTCCATAAATATCCTCAAACACAATCTCCAATTTAGCCTCAGTTTTCTTCCTCATGATAATGGGGTTGCAAACTGGGTGGGTTACCCGGGATCTACGGGCCCCATTAAAGTGCACCCCCTTGAGCCATATATGGTTGCCATTTGCACCCTTCGATCCAGGAAACCCTGCAAAGGAGTGAGAGCTACCTTCTTTCACTCTCAGTGCAACACTGATGTGAACACATTACCTCTAAAAAATACATTCCATTGGAGATGTTCTAATGCGCAACATGGCACATCTTATTTGTATAACCCATCACTCAACATTTAAAGCCCCATGCCTTTGTGAATCATAGCCTATTTGCACAGCTGGACAAAAACAATTCTTAGCCTTTGACCAACATCTGAAATGTTGGGTGTTGTCCTTGGCCAAAGTTGGAGCGAAGCGGCCCTAATCCAGCAAGGGAGAGCCACATAAGAATGGTCTGGCCCCAGGATGTGATCTGAAGACATGTGGCTCATTTGGTCAGTGCCTAAATGGGAAACCACCTGGGAACCTAGGGATGTGTGCTTGAGCTCCACTGTGGAAGAAAAGTAGTGTGCATGTGCAGGTATGTGTGTGGCTTCCACATATAAAAGATGTATCCAGGATCTGCAAGAGGAAGAGCTCTACTTGTGGAAGGTCCTTTCTCCTGATTTTTTTAGAATCCTTCCTTCCCCTTGTAGCACTGCTCACCCATTCAGCAGGGTCTCCTGATTCTCTGTATAGCATTTTCAGGGGGCTACAGGCTGGTGTCACGGGAAGGAGGAGTTGGGAAGTCATCCACCAGTGCAGTTGTTCCAAATTAAATCTGGATCCAACCCACAGTTGAGAGAGATGCAAATCTCGCAATGTACATCCACCTCCATGCTGTGATGTTCATTCAGGTCCATGATGCTGATTTGGAGCCATTCATGACTAAGAATGAGCTTCTCTAAACAAGTAATTTATTGCACACTCATGATTGGTCACTCATGGAAGTTTGCAAGTCCCTCGCAATGTACATCCACCTCCATGCTGTGATGTTCATTCACATCCATGATGCTGATTGGAGCCATTCATGGCTAAGAATGAGCTTCTCTAAACAAGCAATTTATTGCACACTCATGATTGGTCACTCATGGAAGTTTGCAAGTCCATTAAATGACATCATCAATGACCAGGGTGTCTCCCGCACTATCCCCTGGTAATCCCGCTTTTAAAAATCTGCAGATAATGCAGTATTATCTGGGGTATCATGGGATCTTTCCACCACTAGATGGCACTGTCTCAGTAAAACAAAATGGGGCCTTTCCGAGATGGGAAGTTTTGAATTCCAAATCACATGGCTGTATGTGAAGGAGTGTGTCACGATGATGGGAATACTGTGAGAATGAAAGCCCTTGTAAGGCTGCAGGAATTTTCCTGTGTGTAGAGAAGCTCTATGGTTAGTTATGCACATTTAGAAGTGAGTCTGAACCCATATCTTCATTTTAAAATGTAACGGCATTTCTTGATTCATTCTTTTAAACATCCTTTGATACTCTAAAAAGCATTTACAGTTATTAAAAGCCTATTTTGAAGACAGCTAAAAAAAAGTGTTTTCTTCGTAGCAATACTGTGCATAAAGAAATACATACTTTGCAGTTCTTGATAGGTAAGTAATGCAACCTGGAGACCCGCTTTGGGTATGTCTTGCTTAGGTCTTCAGAACTGGAACTTGAATGGACTGAACGTTTTGTGAAACGAATACTGTGTTTCCATGCACAATGAGCAAGTCTCACTGAAATCATTGGCACTTTCTTCTGAGTAAGTCTGCCTACGATTGCAATCTAATTGCCAATGCACACATTAAAAATACCACAGGAAGGTTGTTTGAAATCATTTTATGCAGTGGCTGCCTCCACAAATCAAAAATGGTTGGGACTGCACCATCAATCAGGTTGAGTCAGCTCTCTGCTTTCCAGAAGCCCCACTGGCACTTTGAGGATTGTCAAATGCGTGCAGCCTTATGCTATACTCAGGGGCTGACTATGCACCTTATTTACCCCATGGTGGCTGCACAGTGGTGCTGCATCAGTTATACGATGCAGCTGCCAACTTGCAGCCACTATTGGGCTTTTCTCCAAAGTTGCGGATTTAAAAAGTCGGGGACTTAATGCAACCTTTTGTTTTGCTCTGAGGTCACCACCATCTTCCCACTGTTGGCTGTTACCTTGCTTCGGCTTGGGGCCTGGAGCATTCCAAGGGCAGATCGCAACCACTGAAAGGTTCCCATCACCATCCCACAGCTGCGATGCCACGGGATTTTAAGGGAATGCAGGGCAGAAGCGGTGTTGTGAAGACACCCCCTTGGTGTCTCATGGACAGAGGCAAGCCAGTTTTTACAAATGCAGAATTTCTCTGCCGTGTGTGTGTGTGTGTGTGTGTGTGTGAGAGAGAGAGAGAGAGAGAGAGAGAGAGAGAAAAAAAATGCAAGCCTGTAAATCATGGGTGATAGCTTTGGCAACTTTTGCAATCTGTAGTGTATAGTCTGAAGCAGCACCAGAGATCATGGCTGTTGTTGTAACTGAGGTATCTCCTGCAGGACATTGTGTTTAGGCAGATGAAAGGACAACTCCCCAAAGTGCTATGAGGTGAACCAACCCTTGTTTTGTGTACAATTCTTTATGCCACTTACCATTGACATCTCACCCTTTATTTCATATCCTTTCTACTGCATAGCCTTCTGCAAACTGATTGGCTATAGAATTGGAACACAGTTGAAACATCTCCAGCATTTCTAACCTTATAAACCAAATAACCAAATTTGAGTTTGGAACAGACCCCACCCCCACCACATTCTCTGCATTCTAGCAGGACACAATGGGCGGGAGCTACCAGGCGCTGTACGAGCCCAACCCGGCTTCCATGTAACAATGGTTCGCAGAACAGTGCTTGGAGAATTGTGCACAAAGTTCATTAAGATAAAGGTTGGATCAAATTAATCCCATTACTTCGTGTCAAAGAGGTTAAATTGTTCACTGCTTTACTAGATTTCACAGTGTGGGGAGAAATGTAACCATTTTATCTGCCTTAATGGTGCAGTAGTTTCAATTATTTCCATAAGTAAATGTTCTTGTCAAAATAATCAGTTCCGCATCTGAAGAGTCTGAAACCGCACCCCTAAATATTCATTTTCACTGCTTTGTGATAAGAAGAATGTGCTGAAGTCAACTAGCAGGGTTTTTTAAAAAATTTGGAGTGTGCATAAATAAATATTGGGTTGTATCCAGTAGTGTCCTTCTGTCAGCAGAACCATTACCGCTGGCAGATCAATTTCCCCTTTCCGCCTGTACATCCCCTAGAACTGATCCAGTCTGGAGGGTTTGGAGACCCTTGATGCAGAATGGTGGGGCCTGAGGTACTACAAGAGGAGAGGCATTGCACGAGTGAAAGTCAGCTCACATAACGTTGGATTTCACCAACTGCAAAATATCGGGTTTTTTTTTAAAAAAAATAGACACAATTTCACGTTGCGGTCCCATACCCACTTAATTGGGAGTAAGTCCAAATAGATTTTTGTCTTTTGTATCTGATCCATATGTCAAGCCTACCCTGACAAACATAATTCAAGTCTTCATCCAGGCTCCTAATAATATTTATAGTTGTAAATACTCACTTACTGGCAGTTTTTCAATTTTACTTGAGCCCTCACACTGCCCAGTTCTGCCAATTGTTTGGGAATCACTTTGGTAAAGGCAATTTCCATTGCAATCCACAAGAATCATGATACAGTTCAATCCTATACATGTCTACTCAGAAGCAAGCATCATTGAGTTCAATTATACTCACTCCCAGGTAAATGGGTATTGCAGCCTTTGGCTGCAATCCTACACACACTTATCTGGGGAGAAGTCCTGCTGAAAATAATGGGACTTACTTCTGAGTAGACATGTATAGGATTGAACTGTATCATGATGCTTGTGGATCCCACAAAGCCTCCTCAAAGTATCTCAGCGCCAAACATGCAGCTAGTACTGGATAATATCTCTGGGTGCCTCTACATGAGAGGTTTAAAGCTCTTTCAAGTCTCATTAAAAAATTTACCTCTACAAGAGCACAGCGCAAATTGGGGGTAGAGGCGCGTTTTCTTTCCGATTATGCGCATTATCGAATGCACGTTAAATAGTGAGTTTTCCTGCTCTGTGGCCGTTAAAGCGCATTTTAACCATGTAAACAAACGATTCTCCGCATTTTAGCCACTTTAAAACGTGTTTCAAACAATCAGTCGGGCCACCAGTTATGCGCTTAACCGCCTCCTGTGTACAGTCATTATCGTAACAATGATTGTGAGAAGATGCGCATAATCGGACAACCAGGTGCCAAACCGAATTCTTGTAGAGGGGGCCTCTTTTATGTCTCATCCTTCGACAACTCTTCAAGGTCACAAGTTTTTATCCATACTGATAACTCTTTCAGTTAAGGTTACAATGTTTGGGGCTTTGGGACTTAGAAAAAAAGGGATAGAGTAAGGGTCAGAGATGAATAAAATTATGCATGGTATGGAAAAAGTGGATAGTATCATCTCTCATAATACTAGAACACAAGGCCATCCCAATGAAGCTGAGTGGTGGGAGATTCTAGAAAGAGAAAAAGAAGTACTTAAATAAACTATGGAATTTATTGCCACAAGATGTGGTGAGGGACACCAACTTTGACAGTTTTAAAAGAGAATTAGACACACCACGATGTTTGTATTCTGTCTCGAGGATCAGAGGAACCATGCTTGTGCGTAGCAGTTTCTGGTACATGAGCATGGGAGGACTCTTGACCTAATAATAATAATAACATTTATTTATTTATTTATTTATTTATTTATTTCCCGCCTCTTCCTCTGGATCGAGGCAGGGAACAACATCAAATATAAAATACATAAAACTGATTAAAAGCACATGAAACTAATACATTATTAAAATACCAATAAATATAAAGCCCTCTTCCCATAAAAATACCTTAAATGCTAAAACTAAGCTATCCGGAGATATGGGCAGATCTAAGTCATACCTAAGAATATAAAAAGAGCCCTGCTGGATCACGCCAAGGGCCTATCTAGTCCAGGATCCTGCCAGTGGATGCTGGTGGCTCTGATGTCAGTGAGGAGGTAAATCTGCTCCAGGTTTTAGTCAGAACCTGTCAGAACTTCACACCTTGGATAGCACCTTTAGAGTTCTGACAGGTTCTGACTGAAACCTGGAACAGATTCACCTCCATCAGAACTACCAGCCTCTGCTGTGTCCTGCTTTCCAGAAGTATCAGGTTGACCACTGTGGAAAACCAGATCCTGGACTAGATAGGCCCTTGATGTAATCCAGCAGGGCTCTTTTTATATTCTTATGCATGACTGTAGATCTGCCCATATCTCCGGATAGCTTAATTTCAGCATTTAAAGTATTTTTATGGGAAGAGGGCTTTATATTTGTAAGCTGCTCTGAATTTACAGACCAAAGCTAGATACACATTTTAAAAATACAGTAGTTACTCATTCCTAATTCTCACTGTTGACAATATTTCCAGGCATAATTACGGGCAGGATAGCACCCTGTTTCTTTTAACTAATAGGTGATTTTAGCCCAGGTATTCCCCTTGTGCAAGTATCATTTTGTCACTATTTTGTCCATACTTTAGAGTGACCATATGAAAAGGAGGACAGGTCTCCTATATCTTTCACAGTTGTATCAAAAAGGGAATTTCAGCAGGTGTTATTTGTATGCATGCAGCACCTGGTGAAATTCCCTCTTCATCACAACAGTTAAAGCTACAGAAGTCCTGCCCTCTTTTGTGTCTGGTCATATTAGTCAGGGCTCCTGCAGCTTTAATTGTTGTGATGAAGAGGGAATTTCACCAGGTGCTATATGCATACAAATGACACCTGCTGAAATTCCCTTTTCTATACAACTGTTAAAGATACAGGAGCCCTGTCCTCCTTTTCATGTGGTCATCCTACCATATAAAAGTAGGCTTTTCAAAACAACTGTGGCTGAGATCCTAGAATGCCATAGCATGGTTGGGGGGAAGATGTGTGTGCATATCCAGATATCTTTTGAAGGTTTTTAATGTCACGCATCACCTGGTGAACACATAGGGCACTTTCCTATTTAAAATGAGCTCATCTGTTCAGCTGGGTGATCAGCTGCAGTTAGAACACTCCAAATGCTTCTGTGTATGTGTGTACATTTTTTTTACCCATGCTATGGATGCCTAGGAGGAAATCCCACAATTATGCTCCGCTTTTACTTATATGTGTTTGATATAAATTTATGGGAACCTTGTAAGAGAGATATAGGTCATAACCTGATTGACAATTTTCATTCGTTTAATTTCAGTCTGATAGAGCACATACCTTGCATGTAGAAGATCCCTGGTTCAATCCCCTCCTTCTCCAGGTAGGGCGAGGAAAGAATCCCACCTGAAACCCTGGAGAGCTGCTACCAGTCAGTGTCAACAATACTGGGCTAGATGGACCAAAGGTCTGACTCAGTATAAGGTAGCTTCCTATGTTCCTATGTATTACATTATTACATACTACCCAGTAGCCAAAGCTGTCTTGGTGGTTTACAAAGTTTAAAACCGTAAAAGTGCAATATGATAACATAAAATAAAACCATCACCATTAGAAAATGTTAAAACAATATTCAACAAACAACAATAAACATCCCAGGACCCATCAGAAAGTCTTATTGTATGCTGTCAAATACCTGGAGTTAGGGATGCACAGAGTTTTAAAAATCGGTTCTATTTGTGTATCGCAGATTGCCACACATCTTTCATTTCAGTGTCTGTTCATTGATGGAATTGGATTTTTTTTTAGCGCAGGTGTGAACTAGAGCTAGTGCACTTTAGCACAGTTGTGAATTTGCACAAATTCCCCCCCAAAGGGGGGGAAAAAACCTGGTCCGCAAGTCCAAGGAATCCATGCAACTTGGAAAAGGCTGATCTGCTATGCTATCCACAGGTGGGATTCATAGAAATTCGAACTCATCTGAATCCATTGCAGATTTTTCTGACAACCCTACTGGGAATAGAGGAAATTCTTAACCTGGTTCTGAAAAGATAACAATGTTGGCACCAGCAGACCTCACTGGGGAGACCTTTCCAGAATTTGGAGGCCACCACCAAGAGGGCCCCCTCCCTTGTTTCTACCCTCTGAACCTCCCTTGGAGGAGAGCTTCAGATGATGATTGTAGTGTATGGTTAGATTCATGCCAGGTAAAAGCTTTCATTTATTTTACTGACCTTGCCTATATAAAATGTGCTGCTTCCTGATCTTACATATAATTTATGAAGGTATTGTAGTTTCGCTCAAGCACACACACAAAGCTTTTAAACATAGAGTCTCTAACAATTGTATTTACCTTATGCAGGAGTGAAAACAGCTATTATACAGGAAATAAATTGTCTAGATTATTTCTTACACTGGCAGCATGGAACATTTCCATGAATTCACAGTAGTCTAGTATATAAGGGGAAACGATATAATATACCAAGTTTTAATTCTATGCTGTATGAAAGGGGGAAAATGATCTCAAAGTGGAAAGAGGGTGTGATCCTATATTTAACAATTGATCAAACAGAGCAGTATGTTTAACTGCTGTCAAACAGAAGTCCATTTAAATCACCTTTCATTGACCTTTCTTTATTTCCTTGTGTAGCTATTTAAGACATATGAGCTTCAGGCAGCCTGTACTTCTCATAATAATGCCCTCTGGCTGTCAGTACTGAGTCATTGCTCCCCCCAAAACAGATACTGATTGAGTTAGGGTGGCCAGAAATCCTGCTTTACAGAGGACAGTCCTCTGTTTTGGAGAGCTGGCAGAGGACAGTTTCTATTTAAAGGTGTCCTCTGTGTGAAGAGGTGAGCAGTCCAAGTCTGGTTTAAAAACAAAGAACCTAAGAAAGGAGGGCATCATGGGCCATGGAGTTGCCCATCAGCAGTTACGACTTGGACATGCACTTCCTCTTTTTTGGCAATGTATGAGTGGCGATCCTGTTGAGCATTGGCGGGATTGGGGACCAGTATTGGTGATGCTTGCCACCTTCAGGAGCAGCTTTCCAGAAGATTCAGAATTTCTGCAATAAGGCTAGTCAAAAGGTCATGCACCAATTGAGCTTTCTTCTACATTAACTGGGCACCATACCAATTGAGCTTTGAAGGGCCCAACCATAACTCAGTGGTAGAGCACATGGTTTGCATGCATGATGCCCCAAATTCAATCCATGGCACATAAAGAATCTCTAGAGGTTGGGATGGGGGAGGGGAGCTCTGATGGAAGCCTTGGAGGGCTGCTGCCAGAGTACAGAAGCCAGAGGGGTAGTGCAGCCAGGTCTTGCAGGGATGCTGACATCACCTGATACCCCCAGCAGAATTCCCTGTTCCTGATGAGCTTAGCTGCAATCCTCACACTAGGTGGAGTGGAAATGAATCTCCCCAGCAACAATATATTGTTCCCTGTTGTGATGCAAAATATTTTAGGGTGACATGGTCTTCATTGGGCAATTGAGACCCATTAGCTTTACAAAAGACCTGCTCCTGGTAGAGATAAAACTGGTAGAACCGGTTTGCTGGTATGGATCGGTTTGCAGTTTTGGACTCTTCTTCAGGGTGTGCCTATGGAGACTGTGATGCAGAGCATCTGCACTTCAAAATGTACCACTACACCACTCAGAGGAAGCAATGGTCTGATTCAGGATTAGGGAGCTTCATAGGTAAGATGGATTGAGACATCCTGAGTACTGGCATACAGAGAAGATGGTTCTTCCCCAGATTGTAATTTGAACAAGGATTTAGTCCGCCAAATCTGTTTCCTGTCTCAGGCTTCCACCATGAAACATAAGAACATAGGCTAACAATGGGTACTAACCCTGATGGCTATCTGCTACCTCCAGTATCAGAGGCAGTATGCCCATATGCCCCAGTTGCTGGGTATCATGGGTGGGACGATGCACTTGTATCCTGCTTATCGGTTTTCCATGGGCAGCTGGTTGGCCACTGTGTGAACAGAATTCTGGACTAGATGGACCCTTCGTCTGATCCAGCATGGCTCTTCTTATATTCTTAATAGGGATGTCGGAGGAATCCAAAATGGAATAAAATGAGCTTGGATTTCTATGAATCTGACCCACAGTATCCACAGCAGACCAACTTTTTCTGAGTTGCACAGATTCCGCGGACATGCAAACCATTTTTTTAAAAAAACGTTCTGTAATTTTATAGAAATTTAATCGCAGGAAAACATGGCTGAAAACATGCATTTCCTTTGTAGGCTAAAACATAAAAATGCACATTTTGGGGGGATTTGCACATTGGGGGATTAGCACATTTGTGGAAATTTGGGAAATCGTAAAAAAATCCAATTCTGTTAATAGGCGAATGACAGAATAAAATGTACCTGACAATTCATGAAATGCAGATGGAATAGGTTTTACATAATCCATAATTCTTAATAATAATAATAATAATAATAATAACAACAACAACAACAACAATAATAGAGAATGGCTCTGAGCACTTACAAAGTACTTTTGCTCACCGAGTAAGCTGAACGCCTCCCCCAATATCTGGAATTAGTAGGAAGGATTTCTTGATGAGTAATATACCTTTTAGAAGTCTCAAATGCCAGCAACTCTTATTTTTTAATTGAAACACCGGTCCCCCATATTAATAACAGTTTGTCCCACACAATTGCGTCTCTCTTTAAACTGTGTTTTCTTCAGTTTCCATAACACACAGTCCTGAATCCGAAGTGTAGTACTTTTTTCTGTAGCCTCAATCTTCTTCAAGGTGAGAGGTAGAATCCTTATGTAAACTCTTAATGTAAGGGCCTTGTGTGTTGTTTAGGCTGACCATATGAAAAGGAGGACAGAGCTCCTGTATCTTTAACAGTTTCATAGAAAAGGGAATTTCAGCAGGTGTCATTTGTATATATGCAGAACCTGGGGAAATTCCCTCTTCATCACAAAGTTAAAGCTGCAGAAGCCCTGCCCTCTTTTGTACATGGTCAAGAGACAGGGCTCCTGCAGCTTTAACTGTTGTGATGAGGAGGGAATTTCACCAGGTTATGTATGCATACAAACAACACCTGCTGAAATTCCCTGTCCTTTGCAACTGTTAAAGATACAGGAACCCTGTCCTCCTTTTCATATGGTCACCCTAGTGTTGTTTAGTTGAAATCATGGACTGATCTGGGCTGATTCAAAGGTTGAGCAAGGGCAACTGATTTATGAGTTACATGAGTCTGCGAGAAATTATTACACATACACTTTGCCTCAAGTAGGCAGCATGTGAGAACCACAACTTCACATCTGACACATGCTTATCTGAACGTTCCAGCTCTTTCTCAGAAACAGTAAAGGAATCCTACAAGGGTATGCTCTTTTTTTTCTCTCTCTCTCTCTCTTTCAGAGAAGTAGTCAGCCTGCTTGAACTGCGATTGGGAAAGAACCAACATTTGGTTTTAAGGAAAGCAAAGAGAAGATTTCTCAAGTTTTATTCTTGACGCATGGACGAGCAGGTTGATTTCTGTTGTGGTTTGGCTTTGTGACGTACGCCGGAGACTTACCTGTCATATAAAACAAACCATGCTCAGCCTTTGCCCTTTCTCAACTGTTTATCGGCTGGCGGTTTAACTGAAACTTGTGGTGCTTCCTCAACATTTATTAGCCTCAAGTCAGTTCTCTTGAGGCAATAGGACAATGAAATGTAGTAAAACCAATAAATTGACTCAGAAACATGCTAGCTATACACACAAATGAAATATATGATTAATATGTGGCATCTGGAAAGCATGGGCTTCTTATATCTCACAATGTGAAGTGGTAATCTTGAGGGCTGGCGGGCAGCATAACCACAAGAGTGATCACATTGCTCGGTCAGATGGGGTTACAAAGGATTGACCCACACCATTTTACAACTATGCGGCCACTTAAATGTTAGGAATGAAAAGTCCCAAAGACTAACCTGAAAAATTAGGCCTGTGTACTTCACAGGTTGTTGGCTAACGTTACAATCTACCAACAATAATATTCCACAATCAGGTTATTTGGAGGACATCCTGGTGGGTGGCAGCTTTATTTCCTCTGTTCCCTCCCTGCTACGTGCTACATGTTATAGAACAACAAACAGGACTATGTGATGCTCCAAGCTACCCTTTGTGTGATGAGCAGCCCCTTGTTTTCCAGAGTGCTAAACTCCCTTTTCTTTTTTTCCCCTCCACTGTGAAAATTGCCTCATATTATGTAGCAGCAACAGGGTGCAGAGTAGCATGAATTGTCCTGTCTCCAGAACCTCAAGTCTAAGTAAACGGGGGTGTCACTAGGTAAGATCTTTAACAGTAATATAGAAAAGGGAATTTCAGCAGGTGTCATTTGTATGTATGCAGCAGCACCTGGTGAAAATCCCTCTTCATCACAACAGTTAAAGCTGCAGGAGCACTGCCTTTTTGAGAGGACATTCATGTTTTGTCCCACATATGTCTGTGTAAAAGAAATATGGCCTTCAGCTGTATACAGTAATACACCCAGACAGTGTGGCAAGTCTTGCATCAGGAAGCCGTCTTCAGCAGTCAGTTACTCCTGTTGCCCTTGAGGCTATTACATTTTCTTCTGAACAGAAGAAGGCTGTTTCGACACGCTCTGCTGAGGCCATCTGCAGAACATAAGTTGATGTGTCAACGGAATCTCACAGATCATCTCCAGCAGACGATAGCACTGCCTGGGTTATGGTGGTCTTGATTGGCATGGTGGAATGTTGAAGGAAGTCCCAAGAAATGGACAGATCTCAAAGTGACAGTGGTCACTGAAAACCTCCTTTTTCCAAATTGTACTCTCATATTATCTAAAATTAAGTCCTACAGAAGAAAAGGATGCCCCTACCCATGGTCGTCCCTACCATGAGGCAGAATGAGGCAATCACCTCAGGCAGCAGATTATGTGTCATAAACAATCCTCAAATAACCCGTGGGCTGTTGTTGGGATCATACGAACCAAATCATTCCCTCTCTCTGTTAAATTATCTCTGTGTGTGGTGTTAGTGATCTACAACAGAGAATTCTCTATGTCTAAATTGCAATTCCCAGTGTTCTATGGGGAAAGCTGTGGTAGTCAATGTGTTCTAAAACAAATATTTGTAATAGAGATACACCCTCACACTTGCTGCTCAGAACCAGTGAAGGCATTGGAGTGTGAAAAAACAAAACTTATGATTATAGTTTTTCCTTTACCCATTTTGCTAAAACGTTTTGCAGCTTGCCATAGCCAATAGAAACAAGAGCTAGGGGAAAGAAAGAAACAGAGAAAGAAATGCCATAGGTCAATATTATCCCAAATGCTGAATCCTTGACGAGGCCAAGGGTGGTTCCTGGTTCCACGTGAATCCTTGATTAAGACAGTACGTCAACACATATAATGGAATGACTCGCCATCCTTCCAGAGTCTCTGCAGACGAAAGTTCAAGCGCTGGATCGTTGCAGACTCCAAACATCCCCAACTGCTTGTCTCTCTCTGAACAGTTGCAATGCTTGCTTTGCACCACACAGAAATGCCTCTCACCTGGAGAGATTTATAGTAGACAGATCCAGTGGCTTCCCAGCCCTGACTGTTCCGTTCCGCTAGCATACATGCTCACCCATCCATGCTCAAACACACACGCTCACACACTCATGCTTAAACACTCACACGCTTACACATACACTCTCACAGCTCTCTCTCACACACATATACTCTCTCTCTCTCTCTCTCTCTCTCTCTCACACACACACACACACACACACACACACACTCTTACACATTCACACATGGTCACATACACACACACACACACACACACACACACATACACATGCACACAGCATACATTGGTTCCAGTGGAGGCTATAAAAAGGCTGATTGCAGTACGGGAGGGGTGACCTTTGGGGGGGTCACAGTATTAGGGAGGGAAGGGTTAGCCCTTCCCTCCCCCAGAGCTATTCCTCAAGAAATGCTCTCCCTTGCTGCAAGTAGGTTTCTCCAGAGCCTCCACTGACACCAATGGAGGCTTTAAAAAAAGTCTTAATGTAGCATGGATTGGGTGCAGGAGAAACAGCCTTGTCTCTGATAAGGGATCAGAGATAAGGCCGGGATGCTGGCAACTCAGGTGGGGATCTCCCACAGGCCTCCGTTTCCCCATACCTGCGTTATCACAAAGCATGCTTGCGGATGGAACAAATGTTACCATGCCTCATGAAAAGTACTGCACTTAATTGGGGCTAGTTTTAGTCACTTCAAAGCAAGTGCCACTTGACCTAGTAATATAACCATTCCACTTGTCCCAGAACGGCTGCTCAAGGCATTCACCCCCAGGTCATGGAACTCCAGTCACTTCCATAAGTCTAAAATCGGTTAAGCGAAGCCTTGGTTTTTATTTTGTGGTGCAATTAAAGTTGTGCCTCTTCATGCTCAAAAGTGGGCAGAGCTTCTAGCCTTTTCTCTTCTCCACTAGCTCTGTTTGCCAAAGGACAAGATGACAGGTTTCGTAACATTCATGAGATTCCCAATCCCTTACTTGGGCTTGAAGCTCAAGGTGCAAGCGGATGAGGCATTCGCAGGAGAGAAGGGGGTGCAGCTAAACGGCTTCGGATTTCTGAGGCCCTTGGGCAGCACACCCCAATGGTCCCCCTCCCTCATTGAGCTGGCTGGCTCGCACGGCAGGACAGCCCACCATGGAGTAATTTAGCTGCGGGGGCTGTCATGTTGTGCCTGTTTCTAAGCTAAACAGTCCTAGATGTCGTAATTTTTCCTCATAGGGGAATTGCTCCTGCCCCTTGATAATTTTAAACATGTGCTGAACATGCTCAGTCCTCATTGAATTATTTGGGGAGAGGTGGATTCCCCCATTAAGGCTGATTATTATTAGTAATACTATTATTAGTAGTATTAGTATTTCAGCAAACCTTGGTTTTCCCCAAGCCTGCTGATAACGCCCTCTTGTATGTGTGGGTGTTGCTCTTTTGGCTACATTAGAATCCACACTTGAATGATTTCACTATTATTAATTCGGAATTAATTCAGTATGGATCATTGGGTGGAATGTAGCTTTTGAATGGATGCTTTCCCCACTTTGTTTTATTGTATTCCATTCTGCCAAAATAAAAGCTTGCTTCTGGGGGAAAGCTGCATTTTCCAACATCTCTTACTTAAAAAAAAAAAGTGTTGAAAGGCAGTCTGAAATCCAGCATGGAACTAATTAGATGACTATTTTATATACTGATACAAGATAAAGCAGTAGATCCTTCATCTTGACTAATGCATACCTTGACTTATTGTCCCTGGCAGCATCTTCTGTTTGGGTTATCTTTTCTCAATTATAAACTCTAGTTATTCAAAGAATATATGGTCACAAGAATTCAGTTTTTCAGTTAAACGTTTCTCCAGAATGTCTTAAAACTTTAGGGGGAGAAAGGCCTGGCCTAAATATGCAGAAGAATGAACGTCTCACAAGAAAAGTTTACTCCCCACAAGTAAACAGCTAGCACATATGAGAAAACAAAACTAACCCATTCCTTTCTGTGCTAATTTTCTACTGGCAGGGAGTCAGTGTGTGTGTTAATGCTGGAGACATTTAAAAGGGTGTTATTCTCTACCTGCAGCCTTAAGTGGCACAATCCATTCTACCACCTCAGGAATCCACCACCTCATTCCCATCTCATTCTGCTGCATATGTAGGCCAAGCCAAAGTCTCTAATCCATGGATAAATAACCACAGACACCTCAGTTTAATCCATTTTCTGGAAAGGAAATAGTATCACATATTTATATGCATCAGCAGATAATATGTATTTGAATGTGTGAACTGGCTCCATTAAAAAAATATTTTGTTTGAAGTGAGGTGAGTTGATATGAAAGTTCTGGTTTTGATGTTTGATCTCTAATATCTCCTTCAAACATCCTTGCCTCATCAAGGGATGCACACTCACTGTGACCTGGTTTCATTTCATTTTATTTCTTACATGCCATCCAATAGCCATACCTCTGTGGATGGTACACAGTATGGCTTGTACATCACAACATCCCACCATTTATTAAATCATGGATTGTGGAGAATGAAACGGGAGTGAGTGTCGTCTTTAACCCTACAACCATGTGTTACAAGTCTGGGTTGTTCCTCCTTTGGGTTTAGATGTTACAGACAACAACCAAGGGATGGAACACCCTGGGTTGTTTAGCTCAGTGGGAGCAGCTATGCTTGCTCGCTCCCACTTGTTCACAGCTACACAGCTGTGACATGCAAACCAGACCTGTGAAGCAGCCCTCAATTCTATTGAATTGGGTGGCTCTTGCTTCTAAATAGGCAAGCCTACAGCTGCAGCCTTCTTTCATATTATTAAGACTAAAGTTGGCAGCTGCTTAGCTGTGACATGAATTCTGCAACACTTGGCAGTCCCTTTGTAATGTGGACAAGCATTTATTGTTCATACGGACTCAGACATTTCCTTACTTATTATGTGTGGATTGTGTGGTTGAAACGTATAGGCCCAGTAAAATGTGTATTAATATGCCATGGCAGCTAGCCAATCCTGAACATTCCTTAAAAGTGGCCTAATGTTTTGATGACTGCATTAAAAGTCATTACGAAAATCTAGAAGAGGTGTTTTTAGGTACTAGGATATTTCTTTCCATTCCATTAACTATGTTTCTACTGCTATTCAGTGCAGTATAGTTGTGGAGATAGAGAAAAATCAAAACACACAACTCTGTCAAACTTTTCAAGCATGAGGTATCAAATGACTGACTTAAATCCGTATCACTTATGGGCCATGCTGCTGTCAGCCTTGACAGTTTTTGAGGGCCCTGTGGCAAACTATATATATATATATATATATATATATATATATATATAAAATCTGTAGTAATGAAGTATTTAGCCAGTTCTCATCACCTCAGTATTGTCTGTCATCATCATTTAAAATAAAAATAAATGGCATACTTTCTGTCTGTTTTTGCAGGCATATATATATATATATATATATATATATATATTCCCACCTTTTCCTACAAGGAACCCAAGGCAGAATACATATTCCTCCTCCTCTCCATTTTATCCTTTTATCTTCACAACAACAACCCGGTGAGGTAGGTTGGGCTGAGAGTCTGTGACTGGCCCAAAGTTACCTAGTGAGCTTCAATGGCCAAATGGGGACTAGAACTCAAATCTCCCAACTTCCAGTCCAACACTCTAGCCACTGCACCACACTGGCTCTCTCATATAGGCAAGAGGAGAGAGGTCATGCCATGTTCATCTTCCTCCCCTAGCAGTAGTTCATTTATAAAATGAAAGTGGCCTAGACAGGTAAAGCCTGCTGAGCTGCAATTTCCCCTGATATAGGAGTCCTACTCCTAAACTCATTGGGGCTGGTTGTGGTTATTCTGTGCTGACAGAAAGGTACATTGTACAGCAGGGTGTTGAACTTCAAACTTATGGGGCCTCAAACCTTGGGGTTCTAATCTGACCCTCTGTGATTCTCCAGAAATCCATGCCCACTGTCCCCCCTTTCCTCTCCCTCCTCGACTGCCCATCGTTGAATGATTTCCCAGCTTTTGCATGGATTTTCTACCATTCTAAATGAGTGAAATGTGTCTCCTAAAGCTTAGTTACTGCCAGGAAGAGCTTTAAAATAAGGCTGGTATTTTTGCCTCCACTCCTTTTGCCCTGGGTCCCACCCACCACTGGAACGTGCCCCCCAAGACCTTCTCTGAAATTGAATTTGGCCCTCAGCCTGAAAGAGGTTCAATATCCCTGTACATGATCAGAGTCACTTTTTATTATCACTCTGTATTTTCCAGAGTTAAGCACTGACACGGAAAATAAGACTTGGTCCTTGAAAGCCTGAGTCAGGTTCAGCCCTACCTTTAGTTTTCTTCCTTCAGTTCCTACATTGACAGACTTACAGGGTAGGTAGATGGAACAGAGTCAAATAAAACCTAGCTGATATTGTGCCTCTGAGGTAAAGTTTGGAAGAGATTTTTTCTCATCTCCCAAAGCAAACTGAGTGATGAACACGTCATTCATACACCTTCAGTCGGGGATTTGGTTTTAAGTAAATACACTGCAATATTTGAAAATGCCTTTCTTGCTGAACCTTTGGCTAGACAGACTTATATACATTGCACTGAAATTGACTATGCAAATACTCACAGTAATTCTCAGGATATATGATAAGTTACCTAAAGAAAAAGAGCCCATGCAGTCTGGTAGACAAAGTGAGAAAGAGAGATATGACAGATTTGCATCCAAATCATTTTACCACACTATGGATTCAGTTGGGTGACCTCAGTTCCCACTCTGAAATGTGAGAATAATACAGCTCCCCTTCTAAGAGTTGTGTTGAGGCCCAAAGAAATTATGGGCACAATCCAGCCAAAGTTAGACAGAAATAATTCAGATTGACTTCAGGGAGAGATTTAATGATGTGCTTAACCCTCTCCCCCATTGAAGTCAGCAGTGGCTTAAAAGCACTTATCTTTGGCTGGATTGTATCCCAAGATGGTAAAATGTTATACCTATTAAGTGTGCTAAATACATGATTAGCAATGATAATGGTTTCAGGTCAGAAGAGGGGGCATAGAGCGCTTAAGAATCCAGAGTATTGTGATCTGAACAGTGAAGAAACACTTTACAGTTGATAGGCAGGAAGGCGGATGGAAGAGCAAATGGAGGCAAACCAGTATGGGACCAGTCAGTGCTTCCATAGATTCCATATTATGTCTTGCAGTCCTTAATTATCTAAGTGCAGGGTCACATAGCCACAGATGTTCCCTGGCACTTTATAGATGAGAAATAATACCTTTGAGCTCCTGGACTTTGAAAGCCACAGGCAGAAGCCCTCTTTTAAGGCCCTTGGATATGTGCTGGCCATCAGTGGTGTCAGAGTAGGGACAGAATGTGAATTATCTCCACCCACCCCATACACACACACACACACATCTTCCTTACATCTGCCATGGAGTGCATGGAAAAAATGTTGGAAAGGTGTGCCTATATCAGTTTCCAGCCCATGTCAAACCAGTCTGCTGCTCAACGCAGGATCACTTTTGGCACTGTCAAAACTGGCATCCTATGGGAAATGGTGAGTGGCTAAACAAGACTGGCTTTCTACTTGGGATGTTTGTGTCTGTGGTAGTAGAGTCACCATGTGCAGGCTTTTCACATGGCTGCAATGTGGCCAGAGCATCCTGTGAACCAGTTCTTTCACTCTGTTCTGACCCATGTGTGTCCAAGGTGAACGGTTTCCAGTGGGTAGCCATGTTAGTCTACTGCAGCAAAAGCAACAAAGAGTCTTGTGCCATCTAACAAATTGATTTTAGGATCTTTCATGGACTATAGACTACTCCATCAGTGCACTGAATATTAGGGAGAGTTACAGGATTTTTTTACAATACATATGGGGGGTTGGGATGGAGAAAGACTTCATTTTTTTTTTTTTACAATTCTTCCCCCCACCCCACCCCGCCACATAAACCTGAAACTTCCCATATGCATCTGATGAAGTGGACTATAGTAGTCCACAAAAGTGTATGCCAAAATCGATTTGTTAGCCTTTAAGGTGCCGCAAAAATTAGTGGCCAAGTTTGCACAATACAGAACAGGGGGGCTTGTTGCCGTGGGTAACAACCCATCTAAACCCATGGCCTTCAGTAGGTTTCTGGGTGGCTTGCTAGCCATGGCAACAAAGCATGCTGCTCAAGTTCGCCTGACATGACAAGCCACACTGGGGGTAATTATGCTATTCTTCCCAGCACACGCAGGAAAGGGAAGTAAGCTATGGCGGCTTATTTCTCCTCCATGATCTTGCAAACCAGATCTCTTTGATGTTCATGGTGAGCTGGGTGTCCAAGTGCTCCTCCATGTGCCCCCCTTGACAGAGCACCACAAACACAGCCATTTTGCCATGGCTACTATACTTGGCCAGCTCGGTGAGGAAAAGGAAGAGCCCAACAGTGCCATCAGGGCAAAACTTTGGAGCAGAAGCCCAGGGCAATAGGAGGGCCCTAAATGTAGGAGGTCTGGCTTATTATATTTTATCACACAAATAAATTAATGAATGCACATTACCATCTAGAGTAGGGTGACCAGAGAAAATCCAGGTCAGGGCTCCTGTAACTTTAACAGTTGTAGAGAAAAGAGAATTTCAGCCAGTGACATTTGTATGCAATTAGTTCCTGGTGAAATTCCCTCTTCATCACAACTGTTAAAGTTGCAGGGGCCCTGCCTTCTTTTGTATATGGTCACTCTAGTATAGTGCCTGCAACTTTAACTGTTGTGATGAAGAGGGAATTTCACCAGGAACTAATTGCATACAAATGACACTGGCTGAAATTCCCTTTTCTCTACAACTGTTAAAGTTACAGGAGCCCTGACCTGGATTTTATCTGGTCAGCCTAAATGGAAGGGCCAATCATAAGACCATTACGCTAAGAGTATAAAATTGTCCAATGGCACCTGTGAAGTAGCTCTCCAGTGCAAAAATGTGCCAATCATGGGCCAAACTTCCTTGAGTTTAACTTTGCCCATCTGCAGTGTGCACCCATGGCAAGTTTCCCACTAAGCGCAGGAAGTTCCCAGCCCCCAGCCCCCAGCCCCCCCGGGTAGGAAGAGGCCTTCATCTTGTTTATGTCTCCTCGCCTCCTCCTCCTCCTCCTCTCCTCCTCCTCCTCCTCCTCCTGGCCCTGGACGGCAGCAAGCGTGCTGGCCTGGGGAATGGCTCATGATTATATAAGGATCTCACTGTCTGAAGAAGGGGGCGGAGAAGGGGATTTCTCGGCCACGTCATGGCCCTCTCCCGGGTTGGCCCGCGCAGGTGGCCACTGCCTGTGCGAAGCGAGCCGCGTGGGGCTCCATGTGTGTACTCGAGCAGAGCCACAGCCGCCCCGCGAAAGGCGGGGGCAGCGCAAGCCGTGGGCTCCGCGCCGAGTTTTCTCTTTCTCTCCTCCCCCACCCCAACTCCCCCACCGCAAACACACCACCCTCCCCGCTGTTAAAACTCCGGCGGCGACGCGTGTTCAAAGGCAGGAGCACTGAGGCGCTTTTTTCTCTCACCATGAGACCCTCATGAAGGGTGAAGGGAAAGAAAAAGACGAGGGCTTTATTTTTAGGGGCTGAAAAGCGCGAAGGAGAAGGAAGGAAGGCAAGAAAGGAAGGAAGGAAGGAAGGAAGGAGGGAGGGCTGAAGGAACAGACGGGCTTCCCTAAGAAAGCAGCCGCCCGAAGCCAAGCGCTGGGTTTTGTTTTTTCTTCAGCCGCGCGGCTTCTCCTGCGCAAAGAGGCGAAGTTGAGCAAACAGGAAACGTGGTGGCCGCACACACGGTGGCGGCGGCAGCAGCACTAGCCGCCGCCGCCGCCCTGATTCATTGGAGCTCGAAGCTTTCTCACAGGGGGAGGGAGGAGGTGTTGCCTGCCTGCCTGCAGTCTGAGGGAAGGAAAGCGCTTGGCTGCGTGTCTCCCAAAGTCTCTCGCTTGCCAGAGAGAGACAGTCACGGAGACGCGGCTCCTTGCGCCTGCTTGCCGCCGCCGCCTCCCATCCTCCAGCTAGCTAGCTAGCCAGCCAGCCAACCGCCATGCGCTCTGAGACTTGAGGGATTGCGCACCCCGCGAGGACCAGGCGCACGTCTCCTTTTGCCCGCTCGACTTCGCTCCGGCAAGCGCCGCCGCAACGAGCGTCTCTTCGCCCGCCGGCCCGCCAAGTGTCTTTGCCTCGGGTTGATAAAGGAAGGCTGGAGCGACTTTGTTCTTTCGTGGTTCCCGCTGGAGACTCAAGCCCGCCTTTCTCCTCCATTGCTCGGCCTTAACAATATGAAGGAGCAGCACTCATGTGTGGGCACTGGGCATCCCCCCATGGCTGGGTATGGCAGGATGGACCCGCTGGAGCTTGCTGTTAGCCCCGTGAAACGCTTGCGAACTGAGTACGCCTTTCCCTATCTCTTCGCAGAGGAGGCCTACCAAAAACTGGCCAGCGAGACCCTGGAGGAGCTGGACTGGTGCCTGGACCAGCTGGAAACCTTGCAGACCAGGCACTCCGTCAGTGAAATGGCCTCGAACAAGGTAGGAGCACCCCCCACCCCGACATTTCCCTCCCTCCCTATCCTTCCTTCTTCAGACACACTCCTTTGCCTTGCCCTGTTTTCGCCTCCACCAAGAACTGGCTACTTCTCAGCCCATGTGTCAAAAGTACCTCAACAACTTTGCCTAACTCGGCGCCATCAACATGCTTTCGGACTACACCCCCTTCGTCCCCAGCCGGCTTGATGTCTGGGGCAATGGGGGTTGTAGTCCATATTTTCTGGGAGGGTGCCAAGGCTATACCACCATCTTGGGCTGCAATTTAGCCAGGCGACTTCTAAGGAAACCTTAATTCTTGGCTTTTGGGGAAGCCAGCAATTGTGGAACATGTTTGTAAACTTTAAATGTGCATGCAGTAAATGGTGTTGTTGTGTTGTCTCTCTTGAGGTGTTATCAGGTCTAAGTGAGAAACTCTTTAAGACTGCTATCCTGGGAGTTCCTCTCCTTCATTTCGGTGGTGGGACTTGCTTCCCAGTAAAAGTTGGATAGGATTGGGCTAAAAGTTGGATTTTCTTGCCTTTGGTTAGTGCTTAGCATCGTTTCCTGTTTGCCCGTTCCTATGCATGTTTGTTTGGAAGTTAAGGCTTGCTTCAGGTAAACTTGTACAGAATTGCAAAACTCTGCAGTAATCTTGAAACGCTATTTAAGGTCCCTTTAATAAATTGTAGCTGTGGATGAATCAGAGGGCAAATGTGAAAAGTAGCTCAGACGTTTGAGATTGACAATGATTTTGCTCTTTGCACCTCCATTATAAAATGGGGAGAAGGGGAAAGTTAGACTAGCCTGATGGGGATTCCAAAGAGGCTTGGGGTCCAAAGCTTTATATGCCATTTAAAGGTTGTGCTTAAAAGTGCTGCCATTTTACAAAGATGATGTGTGCACTCAATGCTTCCGTACAGCAACTTCCCCACAGGTTTTTGCTGTAAATGTCAGTGGTGTTAGAAGTGGTTTTAGCTCGTTGTAAATACTCAAAAACAGAGAGAAGCAAGAAAGGCCATGTGTATGGTGGAAACAGACAGGTCTGTGTGTCATGTATACATGCTACATATGCAAAAGGACAGGCAGAATAGGAGATGCTAGCCTTGGCACTTAAGGGAGGAAATGGTGAGCACATCTCATTGATGTCATTGGAGCTTCCTTCTTCATAAACATGTTTAGAGTTGCAAAACTAGTTTTCATCATTTCTAAAGTCACTAAGAAAGGTGACACAAAGATACATGTCCCCGGCATGCATATACAATCATAACATGAGAAAAGGTTCACCACCACCACATCTATTTACTCTCAGTGAAACTGTTATATTAAAATACATTCAGATTTCAACAGAGTAGTGTTTTTCTATGTTTGTGATTTATTATTCCTTTTTGGTTACTTTCTGTTGCTCTCTGCTTGCCTGTTTTCTCCCCAGATCATATCTGATTGAAGTCTTGTCTACACAAACAGTAGGATGAGGGTACAGCAATAGGACTAAAACAATGAAGTCACTAGGACTAAGACTGGAGTCTGTAGTCAGTGGTTTTGGCACCTAGACTTTCCAATACTTGAAGATGGGTGCTCCCTGTGTGGTGAAGTGATAGCATATTGTTTATGCTATTAACAACAGAGTTAGCATCCTTTATTCCAGCCTTTTCCAACCTGGTGTCCTTCTCCAGATGTTTTGGATCTCAACTCCCATCAATCCTAGCCAGCATGGCCAATAGTCAGGAATGCTGGGAGTTGTAATTCAAAATATCTGAAGGGTGCCAGATTGGATAAGGGTGGCCTACTCTTTACTTGTGCGCAGCTTCTTTCTGTAGCGCTGGGCATTTACTATTGTGAGGTTTTGTTGTCAATGACAGTGAACCCAAAGTTCTTGCAAACCCAGTTTAATTAAGAATTTGCTCCTGCACCTTCTTGGGCATGTACTAAGCACACACAAAGGGTAGTTTCATACATTGTGCAATAGCAGACCCTGTTTTGCCACAGAGCATACATTCAGTAGGAAGCTGCAGCCAGTCACAGCTCCCTGATGAATATTCCTGTGCAGTATATATGCATTTGCATGTGGATATTTGTCACCACTTTAGGTCTTGAGAACACTTAAAATATAGACCTATGTCTAAAATATATAATGTGTGAAGTGATCCTGAATTGGTGAAAACACAAGAATGACTGTTGCAAATAAAAGTGCCCAATTTGCAGGCTCATTTGCTAGCAATGGAAGATTATTTTTGAATTCATTTATTTAGTCACCAGCTTGTTTGGTTAACTTTTTCTCTCTCCCCCACCCTACCCGAATATATTTGGGTTAACTATCTAATAGGTGTAATTAGCCTAATTCAGCAATTGTCATAGGTGCATGATATTTTTTACAATCCTAGGAGATAAGGTTGTGTGTTTAATAAGATTTAATTTTTTTAAAAAAAATAGGCTTGGTTTTAGTTTTTAAACTTGAACTTTTACTTTAGTAGCTTATTTCACTCTTTAGCAGTGGAGTATCTTACCTTTTATTGAATTTGTAGAGGTGTTTTTATCTACCAAAACATTGGCAAAGGTCTTTTGTAGTTTGGATGTGTCGAGTAGTTGAAGAATCTTCAGTGATACTAGCAAGAAGAAACGTTTTGTAAGGGATCTGCTCTTCCCCATTGCTTCAGAAATAGGATCATACAGCCAAGGTTTTCTGTATGACATGTACAATGAGCTGAGTTGCCATAGCCACTCTGAAGGTCAGCCTGGATGATGCCATTCCTTACATCAGCACCGAAAATTTATACTGCAGGCACACAATGATTGGTTTTATTTTGTCTATAAAATAGGAATGTGGGTGTTTTGATTTCTTTGCTGCTGATTAAATGTAATGTGCCAATGTCCCGATCCACACGAGCAGTGCGATCATTTGCATGTTTACTTGGAAATAACTCCCACTGTGTTCCCTGGGGTTTACTTCTTAGGAAGTGTGTTTTAGGATTGCAGCCCAAGTGTCAGTGTTTGTTCAAGAAGCCCCTTTTCTGAGGATATGTTACTGCAGGGCTCCTTTGGACTTCCTTGGCATTCCACAAACGGAAATTCCCAGGCACCAACACCAAATATTTAGGAAGTTAGTCCTGCACAAGTCTGACTTCTAGACAGAATTTTCCCAACACTTCCTAGGATATATTTATATTAAAGGGAACTCCTTGCGCAGGAGTTGTCTCCACTCCCCCAACCTACTAAGAAAGCAGTATTGGCACAGAGTTTCTTTGCATGGTATCTTTGGATGAAGGTGCCCGCTGTTCAAAATAATCCAAAGCAGATTTTATGTGTTCATAGGAGATAATGCTAGCCTGGGCTTATTTACACTGTGTCCCTTCGTTCATTGACAGATGTGATTGCATATGCGTGTGTGCATAAGTCAGATGCCTTCAGACTTTTTTCAAGCATCGAAATAACATTAAGTGCTTTTGACTAGTAAAGCAAAACTATATAAATAAATACAGTTT
Source organism: Anniella stebbinsi (assembly GCA_029215795.1). NCBI lineage: Eukaryota > Metazoa > Chordata > Lepidosauria > Squamata > Anniellidae > Anniella > Anniella stebbinsi. The sequence continues at coordinate 31,183,571 of JARDYH010000002.1, read as the reverse complement.
GCATCTGGATGACTAGGTAGGAATATTTTGTCAAGAAATTCTGCCCTTCTAAGGAACTTATCCTCAGGCGATAAGTATACTTCTGTCCTATGCTCAGTGTTGGCTGGCATTTCATAGGTGGGGAGTAGTGGGTTACTATTTGACTGGCTTCTGGAGCTTCCTCCTCCCCAGCAGGATCTGCAAAAGGCGTTTGTACAAAGTAGAGGGAGACAGTGATCTACTGCAGTCCTTTTATATTTCTGGTTCCCTCCCAACTTTCCAAGCCACTTATGGAGCTCTCAAAATAAAAAGTGTGTGGAGGCTGCACAAGAGTGCCTGCTTCTCTTTAGCTTTGCCACCAGCCAGCGCTTTATAGCTATTCCATAGTGTTAACATTAACATTTATTAGGGGAGAAGCCTCAAGTATTTAAGAATTTGCATGCATGGCGCCCAGAGATGTAGGATGATCCCAGGAGATGCAGTGGTAAAAGCAATGCTTAAGTAATAGGAACATAGGAAGCTGCCTTATATCAAATCAGACCATTGGTCCATCTAGGTCAGTACAGTCGACACTGACTGACAGTGGCTCTCCAGGGTTTCAGGAAGGATTTTTTCCAGCCTTATCTAGAGATGCAGGGGATTGAACCTGGGACCTTCTGCATCCAAATCATGTGGGCTACTGCTAAGCCACAGCCCCTCAATATGTGAGCAGTACGTATATATGTATTATATATGTACACATCTATTCCACCCTGTTCTACCCCTGCTTCCACCAGCACAGACACATACCAGTACAGCTAACTTTAAATAAGACATTGCATTTACTGCTGGGAAGAGTAAACATTGTAGAAAGTTTGTTGTCCCCTGGCACAGTTTTCTTTTAGCTTTTTCAGCTTTACGAATTACTGTTGTGGGCTTACTTGACATACTTGAACAATAGCTAGGCTTAACAAGTACATGGTGGGCTGTTTCACACATCACAACAAACCACCATGGGTTAATACACCTGTGGGACTCTGAGATGTGCGATGGCTGCCATTTTGAATATGCAACCATAGGTTGTTCTAGGGTTATCCAAAGGTTGTATAACCCTCAAATAACCCATGATGCCTGGGTTCGCATAACACAACAAGCTGAGCTCCCCTCCCCGTGGCTTGCATATTCAAAATCATGGCTGGCACAAGTCTTGGAGCTCTGCAGGTGAATTAACACACGGTGGCTTATAGTGACATGCAAACCAGGCCAATAATTTTGACTGAATACAAAATGAAAGACACAAATAAGCAATGCCTTGGTTGCTTTTTGAATAAATAATTAAAGGGGAAGTTAAAGCATCTCTTGCAAATACTTTTATTATACTACCAAATTTGGCTTTTCCACAAAACGGTACAGTCTAGCAGAGTGCACTTGTTAGATTACTTTGATATTCCTAGCTTTAGCTGCTGTTGTCAAGATCACATTTCAAATACTGAGGTTTGAGGTACTATTTATCTATATTAGCTTCTCCAACCTGCTGTCTTCTAGACGCGTTGGACTACAACTTCCAGCCTGGCTGGCTGGGGGATGCTGGAAGTTGTTATCTAATACATCTGAAGGTTGAAGAAGGCAGATCTATACTAATATACAAACAAACACACACACCCGTTCCCAGACCACTATGTGGCTGCAGTATTTTGGCTTTTTAGCAGGATTGTAATCATAGCAGGCTCACATCATAAGCCCTAAGAAGCAGAACTGTGCATGCCCATAGATATTAAAAGGAAAGTTGGAGAGAAGGGCAGGGGGAAGACCTGGACAACAAGTGGTACAGTGAAACTTGAGCAGTCAATGCTGCTGCTTAAACAAGCAAGGAAAAGAGAGACCCACCTTTCTATACTTGGCTATTTGGTTCAGCCAGAGCAAAAATCAATTTGAAAAAGTAGTGCTTCCCTGGGATGGGAAGCACTACTTTTCTTTCTTCCTTAGGGATTTAAGCCACTGCTCTGTGCATGTTAGTGTCTCTTCTGGGGTGGCAGGAAGGAATGTAAAGAATGCATGGTGTGGAAAAAGTGGATGGGGGAGAAGCCCCCTCCCTGGCTTTTTTCAACTAGAAAAAGCCAATTTAGTTAAATTGCAGAGCGGAATGTGGGGCGGAGGCGAAGGTCACCTACACCACTCCTCCAGCTGTGCACTGGATACTCATAAGCCTCCGGATTCAGGGGCTTATGAGTATCTAGAGCAGATTTGATAGGATTGCACCCGAAATCTCTTTTCTGGAGAGATCTCAGGTCAGATTAGAAAGGATCAGGAACTTCCTCCATATATGTGCATGCTTCGTTCATGTACACACATACCCCAACTGAAAAGCTAGGATTGCCTTATTGTTGTGACACAACCATAGTGCAAACTGGTGATAGTAGCCTGAAAATACAAATATATGTGTGTGAAATAAGACATAGCAACCAACCTCTACTGGATAGATAATGTTTACAGTACTGAGTCAAAGTTTTCGATTTAAAGGTATGGATGGGGCAAGTAAAACTTGCTTGGGTTACAACTCTGGAAGGGGAGGTGTAAGAGGACATTATACCCTCTCTCTCTTTCTCTTTCTCTTTCTCTTCTTTCAAGACAACCTTGAATTGTTTCCATCACAATGAGAGTTTCTTCACTGTCATCACCAGCTGCTACTGGAACTGTTTGGTTGAGCCTCTCCGTTCAGTGGGTCCTGTTCTTAGTGCAAGCAGTCTCATTATGACTGCTGCTTGTAGTAGCTGCCAAGAAGAAATTATTTCAAACAGCCTCCACACATCGATTGTACTATGCATCCCAGTCCTTTGTATATGCCTCAGCATGGTGATACATTTTTATCGGTGTTATAAACTTCCATCACAATCGTAGATTAGAGCGAACTGTTTCTGATTAGAGGTGAAGGATAATGCTGTCACATCCAATTTAAAAGGATTTACTTATCAGTCAATATCATGCATTTCAACTATTACATATAATAAAATAGTGAAAAAGGAATTTACTGATCTATCAAATGTCAACCCAGTTGCATAGCAGACAGGTGCTCTGTTGACCATTTTAAGATCAACAAGCTGATAATAGGTCCCATAAAATCTGCAGCTTGTTATGTGACAGTATTGTTATGTAATGTCTGGCAGAGATCACTCTTGTCTTCATAGTGCAGCTGGATTTTTGTGTTTCCTGGGATTTTTAGGAAAAGCCAAAGATCTGATGATTACTTGCTTTGGGAGGCATTTGCCGTTTTTAAAAAAAGGTTTTCCGATAAATGTATAAACCAGCCTTTCCCAAACTACTGCCCTTTAGGTATTCTGAATTTCAATTCCCATCAGCCCCAGCAACACATGGCTAATGGTCAAGAATTCTGGGAATTGTAGTCCAAAACATCTGGAGGGTACTAAATGGGGGAAGGCTGGTATAAGCTGTGTTATCCTGAATCAGAGTCTTGGACCATCCAGCCCAGTGTTGTCAATTCTGGCTAGTGGTGGCTCTCCAGGGTCTTGGGCAGGGGTCTTTCCCATCAGCTGCTTCCTAATCCCTTTGGCTGCATATGGTAGGAATTAAACCTGGGACCTCCAGCCTGCACAGCAAGGGCTGTAGCCCTGAGCTGTGGTTGCTCCCCAGTGAAAAATAAGTATTATTGAGCAAATCCTTTTTGATATATACCAGCTGTTCCTGTGCTGTAGATAGAGATGTACAGTTTTTGTAAAGCCTGTTCCATCTGTGTTTTGTGGATTGTCAAGTGCTTTTCATTCCATCATCTGATCATTGTCAGAATCGGAGTTTTCCAATTTCTTGAATTTGCGCAATTTCGCACTTGTGAGAATGCGTAAATTTCCCCAGAATCCGCATTTTCATGCTTTAGCCTAGGGGGGAAATGTGCATTTTCTTCTGGCGTTTGTTTAATTTTATGTATTTTTCTTTCTGGAAAGAAAAAATAATCTGCAAGTTCTCAGGAAAAGCTGATCCGCTGCTGAATCCACTGGTCAAATTTGTAGAAATCCCAACTCATTTGATTCTGTTGTGGATTTTTCCTACATCCCTAGTTGTAGATTACATTTCTTCAAATACCCTTTTATTTTAGTTCCAAGGTCACATCTAAGATACATATGTAGTTTGGAAAGTGCCACCATAGTGGATTAAAATGTAGAGATAGGGTATTTGGAATATAAGCAGAAGACAGTGATTATTTTCAAAACAGGGTGTGATGAAATTACAAAAGACATTCTATTTAATAGGAATATAGAAACATAGGAAGCTGCCTTATACTGAGTCAGACTCTTGGTCCATTTAGTCCAGTACTGACTGTCAGCAGCTGGTTATCACTGACTTGCAGCAGCTCTCCAGGGTTTTAGGCAGGGTTAATTCCTAGCCTTACCGGGTGATGCTGGGGATTGAACCTGGGACCTTCTATATGCAAAGCAGATGTTCTACCATTGAGCTACCTTGACCCCTTGTTCCTCCCTTAGGCTCATTACAATTTAGGAAGACTATGGACACCACTTCTTTTGGAGAGCCTTGGAAGATAGCTTTGGTTATTCTGGTTCAAATTTGATTGCAAGAGTTGAGATAGGAAGGTAATTTCTTCCAGATGAGATTGGATTGTGGCCCTGGAGCACTTTCTCTTCGATTCTGTGGCATTTGCCTTTTTCATTCCCTTGAGCCATTGGGAGAGTTTTGCTAGACTGTTTCTTGAATTGTTCAGGTCGCTCTGGTACAAACTTCATCTTGCTTGCTTCTGCTTTTGGTACGTCATAGAGGATGGATGGCATAGTTTAATTGGATGTCGATGTGGGCTGATGCGCAGATCATCAGAGCAAAGCACAAGCAGGTTCCAGCCTGTAGTAGAGCTGCATGAGAATGACCCTGCATGGATATTGCCTTTAGGGGTATAAAATATCCATGGCTTGCAGGAAGGAATAAAGCAGAGAAGTGTAGTTAAATATTCCTTCATGTGTGCACAAAGGGTTATATTTAACATATTAATTAAGTAATACCTTTCTCCGCCTACGCACCACCTTCTTTTATGCTGCTGGCATGAGATACAAGAAACTTGAGTCTTTGTTCTCCAGTGGTGAAGGAGTGCCTTGTGTTTTAATCGTACTTGCTTTAGGTAGTGCTGGAGTACACAACAGACTTCCACTCGGGTAACCATGGAGATGAGCGTGGGTGGGATGGGTAGACATCATTCTCCCTTATAGAAAGGACTTGCACAACCAAGGATAGGGTGTAAAAAGCAACTTGCTATAGAGTTTTTCCTGTGCTAAATCCTTGGTTTGCTTTTTAGGTTCTTCCACACAGCTTCAGTAGAGGTGCGCAGAGGGGAGTTTTTCATACTTTCTTGAGGAAAGCTTGCAAACGAGGTGGCTGGCAAAGTAAGGCAGAATTGCCATTTCTGAGAGACCGCTTGCCAAGGAAGTGGGCTACAGAGTGGACTCAGGAGAAGCAAACCTGCTGCTACTGGTGGTGATGGTGGTTCAGATGGGGAAGGCTCCCTGTAGATTTGAGCCAAGGCGGGTCCTGATTCCTGTTGGAGTGAGACTCTGCAAGCAAGTGGAAGTCTTTGTACTTGCAGGAGTACTCCAATCTCTCTTGTAAGTAAAATCCTAATGTAGGGAGAAAATCTTACATACGTCTGTGGATCAGTCACATATGAGCTAAGCTGTTCAGGAATTTCTGACATCCCCATATAGTCACAAGTAGAAATCCTTTCTGTTCTGTGATATTACTCATGGAAGTGATTTGTAGGTATGAGACCCCCAAATGAAAATTGTAATGTGTGAAGTAGCTGTGAGTGGCTGAGAACAACGCTGCCTTTCCACCCCCAGTATCATGTTGCTGTTGTGTGAGGATTGCATTGGCTTGTGCTGTGGATACTAGCACAGCTATGCTAGCAAATGTTCCATTCCTGGGCAAGGTCCTTGAGCGGTGGTCGTGAGCCAGCTCCAGGCACTCTTGTATGAGACCGATTATCTGGATCCATTTCAGTCGGGTTTCAGGCCTGGTTTTGGTATGGAAACAGCCTTGGTTGCCCTGTATGATTACCTATGTCGGGAGAAAGACAGGGGGAGTGTGACTCTATTGATTCTCCTTGATCTCCAGCGGCTTTCAATACCATCGACCACGGTATCCTTCTGGGATGATTGGCTGAGTTGGGAGTGGGAGGCACTGCATTGCAGTGGTTCCACTCCTACTTGGTTGGTCGGCTCCAGAAGGTGGTGCTTGGGGAACATTGCTCGGCCCCATGGATTCACCAGTATGGGGCTCCGCAGGAGTCAGTCTTGTCCCCCATGCTGTTCAACATCTACATGAACCCGTTGAGTACAGTCATCCGGAGTTTTGGAGTGCGTTGTCATCAGTACGCTGATGACACGCAGCTGTATTTCTCCTTTTCATCTTCATCAGGTGAGGCTGTGGATGTGCTGAACTGGTGCCTGGCTGCGACAATGGACTGGATGAGGGCTAATAAACTGAAACTCAATCCAGACAAGACTGAGACGCTGTTGGTGGTTGGTTCTGCTGACCAGATGGAGGGGCTTCAACCTGTTCTGGATGTGGTTGCACTCCCCTTGAAGGATGAGGTTCGTAGCTTGGGGGTTCTCCTTGAACCATCTCTGTCACTTGAGGTTCAGGTGGCCTCAGTGGCACGGAGTGCCTTCTACCAACTTCGGTTGGTGGCCCAGCTACGCTCCTATCTGGACAAGGATAACCTGGCTTCAGTTGTCCATGCTCTGGTAACCTCCAAGTTAGATTACTGCAATGCACTCTACGTGGGGCTGCCTTTAAAGGCGGTTCGGAAGCTGCAGCTTGTGCAAAATGCAGCGGCCATATTGATAACTGGGACCAGAAGGTTCAAGCATATAAGACCTACTCTGGCCTGCTTGCATTGGCTGCCTGTATGTTTCCGAGCCCGATTCAAGGTGCTGGTTTTAACCTATAAAGACTTACACGGCTTGGGACCACAATATCTGACGGAACGCCTTTCCCGACATGAACCTACCCGAACATTACGTTCAATATCTAAGGCCCTCCTCTGAGTGCCTACTCCGAGGGAAGCTCGGAGGTCGGCAGCAAGGGAGAGGGCCTTCTCTGTGGTGGCCCTTCAATTGTGGAACGATCTCCCTGACGAGGCCCGTCTGGCGCCAACATTGTTATCTTTTCGGCGCCAGGTCAAGACTTTCCTCTTCTCTCAGGCATTTAGCAATATCTGATGAGCCTAGGTTTGTTTTATTTTTAGGTTTGTAGCTTTTTAAAGTTATTACAGTGGTTTTAAATGTATTTGTATATGATGTGTATATTGTATGTTTTTTATGTTTTAATTTTTGTATATTGTTTTTAATTGTTTTAATCTTATGTAAACCGCCCAGAGAGCTTCGGCTATGGGGCGGTATACAAATGTAATAAAATAAAATAAATAATAATAATATCTTCTAATCAATGCTGCACCATCTCTCAGCTAGCTGCCTTCTCGATCCTAAGACAGGAAATCCTGCAAATAGAAGAATACAGTTCCATAGCTGTGGGCAGGTATGGCTTATTGCAGTCTTCTCCAACCTGGCACGTTCTAATGGCCATGCTGGGTAGAAATGATAGGAGATGTACTCCATCACATATGGAGGTCACTGGGCTGGGGAAGGCTGATTTATTCAATACCTGTGCATTTTTGAAGAGCTAGTCAAAAGCCATTCACCTGAAAAGAGGCACTGTCACACCTGAAAGTTGCTCATTCTATATACTCTTTACTCTGCATTCCCAACCCCTGTGGTCTCAAGAGCTAGTAGGGAAGTGCTTCCTTGCAATCCCCAAAATACTGAGGATCTGCTCCCCTCCTTAGCTGACTGAAACATCTTTCTTAGGTAAGGAATGGTCAGGTTTTATTGGCTTGCAGGATGTACTTTGTTTCCTAATTGAATGCTGAGGTCCACGAACTGGAGCCAGGTGCAAAATAGTAGCTCAGGAGGGCAGACATAGAATTGTAGGACAAGGTGCACACATCTCAGTCCAGGAATTCATTTTCAGTACTGGAAGTTTGGTGCGTACACAAATCCTTCCACATACAAATCTACTTGTTTTCTTGATTTTGGCAACCTAATTTAGGAGTGTTGGGGGGCAGTGCAGTATTGTTGCTATTTTTAACCCATTAAGAGTCAGAACCTCTGAAACTATACCAAAGACCTACCAGCAAATCCTGATCTACCTTCTGCCCACCCCCATCTTAAGTTAAATATCTTTCTTTTCCCACTTGTATGCTCATAGCAGCAAAATACATCTTGTTCTCAACTGCTTTTCCACTGTACTTGCTCTGATGAGTTCATGATGTCCCTTATCCCATCAGTGTTCCTACTCAATGTCCTGAACCATAAAGTCGTTATTGGGTTTTTTGAGTCATACAGCTAACACCGTGGCAAGTATGCATTTGCATCTTCATCATCTCACTCTATGAAATCACATCACTATCAAAGTTTGAATTGGAAGGGTTTCTCTCACTCCCCAACTTTGTCTGACATTAACTAATTAGCTACATGTAATATATTGCAGAAATGGTTCTAATCTCATGCTTCATTAAGACTGCAATCCTAAAGACACATTGAATCCAGTGGGATTTATGTCTGAGTAAAGTGTATAGGATTGTGTCATTCATCGTTCAAATCTTTAAAATACCACAAGAATCTTTGTTTTTTGCAATTGACTAACATGGCTACCTTTTTGGAATTAACAGAGTGGTCCAATTGTCAATAGAGTTGTCCATTTCTAAAGACAGGAACTATGCTCTTGCACAACTCCCATTTGATTCACTGGGACATGTACAAAACAGATGAGATAATACCATTTTCAGTGGACACTATAATGTCTAAAATTCACTATGAAACCTTTTGAGTCACATTCGTTTTTTCTTTAGATAGGATTGCAGATATGAGGAAATGGGTGGAGACAGAAAACCCACTCCCCCCAAAGAAAATCCAGGAAAAAATAGGGTTTAAAATCATTTTTCTATTTTTTCCCAGGCAGTGTTGATGGGGGAAAGCAGGGGAGGGGGCGAAATTCTCACTTCTCTGCTATTTTCAATGAGACATCTCAGTGTCCAGACCTGACACTCATATTGCTAAGCCAAACACTGATGATTATCTGGCTTTCTCAAGTCTGCAAGATAAAGGAATTGAATTGGAGCAGACACTTAATTAGGTTACAAAATGGACATACTGTTGAGACTTCAAAGTACACAAAGACTGGGAGAGTAGGGAACAATAAATGAAGACCCTAATTTTCTCTTGATCTTCCTACCCAAGGCCTCCCAAATCCCTCACCTCCTGTCATGGTTAGGAGTTGTTCTAATTGCCCACCTTTAGCTCTTTTCATATGCTATGGGTTGGTTTTTTGTGTTTTTGTTTTTTAGCATGTACTTGTAATAGAGCATGCAAAAAACATAGGATTGGAACCAGACTGTGGCTGCAACCCTAAAAAGAATTACTAGGGAATACGTCCTACTGAACTGAATGAACTTTGCACTGCAGGTTAGTTATGCTTTACTCCCATTGAAGTCAATGGGACAAGTTGGTTATGGGTAACACAAATCCATTGGGGCTCTTCAGACAGCATACTAAGCCATGGTTAGGCCGCTAACCCTTTTGCAGCAAATTGTTAGTGAGTGTGTTTAAACTGTGGTTATGTAGCCATCATGGTTAGGAATGGTTCACACAAGACGCTAAGTCATGGTTCACACGACACACTAAACCATAATGTTTAGCTCAAAATGCTTAACCAACATGGCTTAGCGTGTCATCTGAACAGGTCATTAATTTCACTGGGACTAAAATGTGACTAAGGGCCAAAAGATCCTATGCCTGTTTAGTCAGAATAAAGTCCTACAACTTTCAGTATTCTCCAGCCAGCATGGCTGGCTGGGGAATGCAGAGAGTTGTAGAACTTTTTTCTGTGTAAACATGCATAGGATTGTGACTAGGGGTGTGCACTGGATCGGGTCCGATCAACAATCCGAATCCGATCCAGGGGAAATCGGATACAATTATCCAATTTCCGATCTCACCGCTGGGTTGGCCGATCCGATCCGGAAAGGTCCCGATCCAGATTGGATGGATCGGCGGATCGGTGGGCTCCCGCTGGCGCCCACTGCCGCTTCTATTGGCGGGCGCCAGCGGGCGCCCGCCGATGAAAGCGGACAGCAAAGAGGGGGGGCTTCCCTGGCGGGGCTGTCTGCTTCCATAGGTGGGCGCCAGCGGGCGCCCACCGATGGAAGTGGACAACGTGGGCAGGGGGCTTACCTTCCGGGGAGGTAAGCAGGGGGGGAGGGGGGCGTTGGGCCCACGCGCCGCTTACCTTCGTGGGACGTCCGCTCCCATCTGCTGCTGGCCGCTACTGCGAGCAGGCTTCACGGCCTGCCCCTAGGTAGTGTGCCAGGTGATCATCACCTGATGATGATCAGGTGATGATCACCTGGTGCGCTATCTAGGGGCAAGCCGTGAAGCCTGCTCGCAGTAGCGGCCAGCGGCGGACGGGAGCGGACAGCCACGGAAGGTAAGCAGGGGGAGGGGGCTTACCCCCCCCAGGGCTGTCCGCTTCCATCTGCTGGCGCCTGCGGATGGAAGTGGACGGCCCCGGGGCGGTAAGGAGCGCGGGGGAAGGGGCTTACCTGCCGGGGCCGTCCACAGCGGACGGCCCCGGGGGGACGGGACGAGGGAGTTAGGAACCCCCTCACCCACCCGCCACCATTTTTTCCTCATAGACTTGCATTAGGGGAAAGCTTTCTTTCCCCCAATGCAAGTCTATGGGGAAAAAAATGGCAGCCGATCCAAAAATCGGATGTCCGATTTTTGGATCGGGATCGGACCCGAACCGGTCCGGGGGGGGGGCTCCAATTTTGTCCAATCCGATCCGGGACAAAATTGGCGGTCCCGATCCGGGTCCCGATCCAGGGGGTACGTGCACACCCCTAATTGTGACCTAACCTAGTCTGGATCCTACCCATAATGCCTATGGTCATCAGACACTTAGTGTATATGTACATTAAGTGCACATGTTACAGGGAACTAGCTATAGGCTATAGCTTCTGTAAGTATGAACCTGTGTGGGGAGAATTTCTGCCATTGCTGTCCATTGCCCAACCAATGAGTCAGGCTAGCATGCAGGCAGGTTTGGATACTGCCCCTGTCTATAAGGTAAGGTAAGGATTGCAGCTTTAAGCATACAACTCTTAGTAGGTGGGTTTGTATTCCTCTTAAATATAAATATAGCAAACTTCTCAGGATTCAAATGTTTAATTAAAAAATTCTGCTTCCCTGAGAAATTGGGAGAAAACTGACACTTCCCCCCCTTTTTTATTGCATGCCAAGAGATATACATAGGAGTCCTAATTTGCTTTAGACGGTGTTCTATAAAACTTTCCTTTTTTGCAGCCTCCAAAATGATGCAGAGTGATTATTAAATATCAACCAAAAATCTATTGTTGTCAGTTATTAAATTCTTTTGAGTTTGTAAAAAAAGTGTGAAAAAGAAGGCTTTTATTCTGAATTGTGCTTTTTTAAAATCATTATTTTAAGGAGCTGACAGATCTGTGGATGTCTGCTGTTTCTATGATTGCTTAATAATTGCAAGCGCTGGGGATTCTCATGGATTTCAACATGGTTAGTGATGTAATAGGCTGTTTTCCTTCTAAGGATTTGCATAGCTGGAGCTGTCTGGAAATGGGAAAGGCCATTATTTGTGTTATCTCTAAATTTATAGTGAATTGGGCCCAGATATATCAGTATGAGCTAAGCCTTGTCTCATCTGAGCAAGTGAGGTCATTTGGCAAGGTGACTTGACTAAATGGATGTTGTGTTAGTTGAACTGGCAGAATTAGCAGATAGGAACTCTGGGACTTGTCATTTCTTCCTTCTGGGTTATGTCTCCCTTGTCCCTGAGGGTAGACTCCCATCAAGTCCACAGGAGAAGCAAAACAGGCTCTCTTCTGAACTAGAGGAAGAGCAATATATTTCTAAAGTTAAAAAACTGAGAGCTGCTAGAGAATGAGTAATAGTATTGCAAACTATACAGCAGTTCAGAGACTTAGGGACCTTGCTACTGTCGTCAACGTGATCTTCCACAGCAAATTTCCAGGAGCGGGGTGGCAGCAAATTATGCTAAACGTCTAGAGGTCAATTTGCTTTGCTGCTTAAAGCTGTCCTCTTCCAGGATTTTATTTTCACCAGTTTACCTGTATTTAAGTTCTCCCCCCCTCCCCGCCCACCAGAAACAACAGACTATTCGTAGCAAAATCAGGGCTCTGTGATTTGTATGCTGCTTAACCATTCTTGAAATTGCCGTTCTATGCAGAGTTTCAGAGAGCATGCTCAAATTCCTCAGCATCTCTGTCCTCTGCTGCATGCTGATCACCTCAGTGGTTGCCGCGGGCTCTCATTACTGGCGAATAGCATGCTGTGCTGATGCAGGCACCATAATAGGAAGCACCTAGGCCTGTCATAAACAAACAGGTCTGAGGGAAAAAAGTGCAGGTCTGACGTATGGCGTGTCCATAGCAACAAGGAGAGATGAGGTTGCCATTTTGGGAGTATAGCAGCCTAGTATAGCTCTCTACAAGAAACCAGAAAGTACCTGACAGGATTCAAAAGCTGCCTCTATGTGTACATCAGAGGTTGTGAGAGAATCTGTTTTCAGGAGACTACTTGCAAAACCAGCCTCTTTGAATACAAACTTTTAGGGCATTTAAATGGTCTATTTGAACTGATTTTTTAAAGTGCAATAGAAAGTTTTGTGCAAGAATGATAGTGCACTTACTCCTAAGAAGTATTTATTTGGCTGTTCAGAGTCTATATCTTTGGATGCTTAGTCATTAAAACTGAAAGGATACAAATCTTGAGTAAGATGACTGTGAGTTCCTTGCATTATGAAGTATGGCCAAAGTTTTTTGCAACTGAATTTTGGATCCAGGTAAGATATCATTTAATGTTCAATAACTGACCTGTTGTTTCTCGTTCATATTTTTGCCCCTGCACCAATTAAATTAGTGAGTATTATTTTATAGCTTGGAGAAAGAGTAGATCTGCAGCAGTTTGGGTATGGTGTTGGAAGCTAGGGTTTAAATGGCCGCTTATTGGAAGCACTTTGAAAGCTTGATAGTATAAGGATGCTGTTGCAGTGTGTAAAATGATACTGTCTGATGCATGCGCTGGAAATCTCTGAGACAGGCTTTAGTAAATCCTTATTTTTCCAATATTCATTTTTCCCATTTAAATTACTGCATTAAAAAGTAGTTCAAGAACTGAGAATTAAGAACGTTCAAGGAACTATCCCGAGAACTGAGTAATACTAGGATCGGACAATAATAATAATAATAATAATAATGAACTACGTAACATTTTCCTCTTCTTTCTTTCTTTCTTGTCTGCATAATTGTAGCTCTTTCTAGATCTTGCAGAAAGATTAGTTAATAGAAGCAATGGCATAGTTATAGAGTATATGGTGGTTACAAACCACAATAGAAGAGAGCAGGATATAGCTATATATTATTTCAAGTTTGAACTTTAAAGGATGTTTGGTTTTCTAAGGCAGAGGGGAGAACTGATGGTTGCAATATGACTTGAATAAAGTGGCTCTGTGCTTGTATACACCCATAAGTGAGAGAGAAACCTTTTATTGAATCGTAAAGTCTTGAATCATTCAGTGGGAATGGAGAATTATACCAAATATAAATACGTGATAAATGGGAGCTACCATGCTCCAGGAACAGAATAAAATGTTATTGTGGAAGCCAAATCTTTGCTTTCTCTGACTCTGTTAACCTTAACCCCTGGATGTAGAGGTTCCTTCTTTCCAAATGGAACAGTAAGTATTTTGTCTTTCCCCTATAAAGCTGCCAAAAGCACAAATACAAAAAGCAGAATAGTGCCATGCTCACTATTCTGTTTCTGCCTACCGATAGTTTTCTGTTTTGTGCTTTTGGCTGTTTTATAGGGGAAAAATATTTTTTTGCTGCTGTCCTTTTTCCACACTACCGGGGCAAGTTTCCAGTCACCTCCAATTTTGTGGGTGGATGGTTGGTTAGATGGGTGCTGAAAAAAACCCACTGCTTGCCTTTATGGGTGTGCCTTGCTTTGTTGGATACTTAACAAAGTTGGCCATATTCTTCTCAGTTTCATTGATGCTTGATGGCTTCTGAATGGTAGAGAGCGGTGACAAGGTTTTGCTTTGGCATCCTCATGTAAAGTCAATGAAATGTTCTGCTCCAAATCCCAGAATTATGACACTTCTCTTTGCTTATTTGGTATGTGCAGTCAAAAGGAGGATAGTTTCAGGAACAACTTCATGCCTCTCACTTCTTTTAGAAAAAAAATAAATTGGAATCAAACATGAAGAGCTCAAAATGGTATTGCAAAAGCAGAATGGCCTGCAGCAAAGCAGGTGGCTTTAGATGGCAGCAAACTGGGTAAGAGTGGAAATTCCCAGCTGAAGGAGGAACTGCGAAACTGAGAAGAATATTTCCAAGATTGGGACTCTTGCCCTGGACTGCCTTTCAGGTTAGGAAAGTCATTGCTAGAGAAGAAAGAGAGGGAAGGAAGGGGAATCAAAATTGCAACGGAAATAGGGGTGAATTGAACTCGGCATTTTAGGATCTTTACAGGTAAGGGCCCATGTTTGTAGGGACTCTGTGCTAGTATAATCACTAATATACTAGTATAATTTCAATCCAGTGAGAGCCAGATACAATGGCCACCTGTAAAGGAAAACACCTGGAATAATCACCACTTTCTATAGAGAGCGTTGCAGTTTCCAAGCATGTTGGGTTAGCAGGTCGAACGATGGCAAACAGTGATATTTCTGCAACAAGATGGCCTTCTGGATGGATGTCTACTTCAATATCAGCACTGAGATGCAGTTGTGTTATTCCCACCCAGCTGTGTCATTTCCTCCCATGGTAAAGCAGAGCATTTTGAAAGGTCTGAAGTAATCCTCCTTCGCTCAGGATCTGGGGCTTCCTTCCATCTGGCTTTTGTTGTCCTGTCCATGACCGATATTCAGAAAGGATTTTTACTTGTAATGCTGTCCTAAACAGTATACCTTGGACTTGAGGGGCACACGAGGTTTCAGTACAAGTTTCGCCTTTCTTCCCATTGTTAAGATTCTCCAGAATGGAAAAGAAGGATCTCTCTCTTGAAAGAATTAGTCCTACCTTAAAATGTTGACTTGTTCTGGATGATCAAACAACCATAAACAGATATAGGAAAAGATGGACATTTCAGGGATAAAATAACCTGGTCCTGTCTGTGGTTTATTTTCAGTTTGTGTTTGAAATCTTACTTACTGCTGCAACAGTTACATCTACATGTTTCTGAGAGTTTTACAGATCTTGTCAGCTATCAGTAATCCAACAACAGAGTCTGTTTTTGAAGTTTGAGAACTTTTATTGCATTATTTATTTTGCAACAAATCCATGAAATCCTAAGACCAGTAGAAATCAATAGGGCTGCTTCTGTCTTTCACCCTAGTATATGTAGAAGTAGCTATTATCAGTGCCTTCATGATATTATCCAATATGAGCTCTTACGTCGATAAAAGCTAGGAGGAATTTGCTTTGTGCAAGGAGTCTGCTGTTTGTTAATAGTGTTATATTTCCTTCATCAAATATCCCTATTCCCTCCAATGCTTTTATCATGAATTGTGAAAAGTAGTTCCAGCGAAGAAAACCAGTGTTGAATCACCTAGCTTTTGTTTGATGTCCCCCTCTGACTCACTTTAATATGACACGTTGTTTGGATTCAATTATCACTTGATTCTCGCCATTGAGGGCACCATTCTTAGTCATTAAAATGGGTTTGGACTCAATGTTTGCCTATTCCCACATCTTTATCAAACCGGTATTGGCATCCTTGTGAACAATGGTTATTTCACCCGGCTGATCCATTCCCCCCCCCCCCCCCCCGAAAGCTATCAGGAACCTCTGAGGTTTTTCGCAAGAACTAGAGGTGGATGTGAAAGTACAAATCCATCCCCCCCCCCCCCCGAAAGCTATCAGGAACCTCTGAGGTTTTTCGCAAGAACTAGAGGTGGATGTGAAAGTACAAATCCATTCACTATATTTTGTGTTAGGCAGAAGACAAAGAAAACCAAGGGTCTGGAATACACAAGTGGAGGACCCTCCTCAGAAACACTTTATTTTCCTTGGAGATGTAGTTTTAGGAGCTAACAAAATGTTACATGCCAATATGGCTGACTAAAATATGGCAGATTAAAACAAAAATCTTTTCAAGAAAAAGCAGATTTGGGAGAGGGCAATTTAGAGCCAAGTAGGGCAGTTTAGGGTGCATGCTGCTACTCTCCAAGTCCCCCCATTCCAGGCTTCCAAACATATGCTTGCAGTTGTAAATACACATTTGGAAATCTGCAGTGGTGGTGGGGCAATTTAGATCAGAGAAGAGGCAGGCACTGCCCTGCTACTCTGCTGTAGATTGCCTTTTCCTGAAGCTGCTTTTATTTATTTTTTAAAGGCTGTATAAACTTAGTGAATTTTCTAGCTAGGAAATGTTGAACATTTTACAGGCCCTATCCTTTTTCATTAAGCTGCAGTTGTATGCACACTTAAATAGGAATGTGTCTCAGTGGGATTTACTTCTGAATAAACATGTTTAAGATTGTTCTACACAGGTATTGCGTCCTTGGTATTTACTGCTGCTAATTTAAACATTTTTAAAAAGAATATATGATTTGTATATGACTGAATTTCCAACATAAAAAAACACACACAACAATTTTTCATTTTACATTTAAACTAGAATGTGGGGTAGATCACTGATACCTATTAGTTGGTCGCTGTAGGGTAGAGACTCATTTGCCAGCTCATTAGAGACTCATTTGCCAGCTCATCTTCTACTGTGATATTGGCCCTCACCAGCCAACGCTGCCCTTCTTTCTATGTAGAACAAACAGGTCATTTTTGGTATGAAAGAATAAATAGACACAAACCTGACATCAAAATATGGCAACATTCAGAAACTAGCGCAAGAACCTTATCTGTCTCACAGGACATTGTACTGCTGACCTGAAAGTTGTCATTCAACAACAACAACACGCTTCAAAGGAAAATGCTGAAGTAGAATTGTAAACAAATGTGGCTCTTATTTGTTTATTAACTATGAAATGAAACCATTGACTCCCACTGCAGATGTGAAATTAGCATAGCAAAGCTAGGAAGATTGTTATCACCAGTTACAGATGCTCTGAACAGTCACTGTACTTATCTAGTATGCATTTGAACTTTGCATAGATATGTCACAGACCTACTGTTGGCCTTTGGCCCTGCTGTTAACCCGACCCCACCCATGTGTATCTCACAAATGGGTTCTGACTGACAATAGACCTATTAATCTTTAAGTGCCACAAGGCTCTGTTGGTTTTTCTGCAACAGACTAACACAGCTGCTCCTCCTGAACTGGTCACATTCAGGACTGCATTTTAAGTAAGGAATTCAGGAACAAAGTTTGGTAATAGAGCAGGGCATAATGCAGTCTTCCCCAACCTGGTGCCCTCTGGATGTTTTGGACTACAACTCCCATAATTCCAAACCATTGGCCTTGCTGGCTTGTGCTGATGGGAGTTGTAGTCCGAAACATTTGGAGGGCACCAGGTTTGGGAAGGATGACATAGAGTGTTTTGTATGACATAGTGGCCAAGGCTGCAATCCTTTACACACTTAAATAGGAATGAGTCCCATTGAATTCAATGGATTGCACTGTAAAATGTTAGTTGGGACATCCTTGATTTGAACTGCTTCTCTATCATGAACTTGCTTGGTGGACTTATGTCCTTGTCCCTCTTTCAACATTAACTCCAGGCCCACACTCTTGTCACAATATATGGATAATAATAGTGGCATATTTTACAGGGTTCATATAAGAGCTACAAATTGAGAACTACCAATACATGCTAAGTATTAATTACTAAAGAATTCAGTGAAATTTCATAACAATTTTTATCAGTTGGTGGAATGCTTTTGTTCAGAATTCCAGACACTCCGTTCCATATCTTCCCCCTCCTCTAACACACAGAAAGAGAGAAAGAGAGAGAGAGAGAGAGAGTTTGCTGTTGTTTTCTACCATTAATCAGCCAGCATTCCATGGTCACTGGCTGTTTTGGGGTCATCCCCCCCCCCCCAGTTATTGGTTCCCCCTCTAAAGGTTTTAGTTGTACATCTCCAAACCAAAAGGTATTGCCAAGCCTTCATAAATAGAAGAAATTATACATCTACACATTTATATAGTGTGTTTGTTTGCTCAAAGCTTTTCACATATATCATCTCAGTAATTCTTATAAGACTGAATCATTCTCAATTTGTGATAAGCTCTTGATGTTTTTCTGTCCTTCTGTACTGTTTCTGCCTTGCATAAATGATAGTAGAATCCTAGGACACAGAATACTAGATAGCAGAAATTATATGTTGAAAGGTATGGTCTTTTGTCCTACACTGTCATATGGGTGACCATATGAAAAGGAGGACAGGGCCCCTGCATCTTTAACAATTGTACAGAAAAGGGAATTTTAGCAGGTGTCATTTGATGAATTTCCCATATTCAGAACTAGCCCTTTGTCCAACAAAGAGCCTATCATCTAATGCTAGTTCTCATTCTTTCTTGTCTGAGCGCACAAGATGCAGCCACTTTGCTAAAGCTAGACAGAACTGGGCTTGGTCAGTATCTAAATGGGAGACCACCTGAGAACCGTATGTACACCATTTGTAGACCACCTTGAACTCCATGATGAAAGAAAAGGATTATATATGAGATTTAAATAAATTGTACCCTGACCCTACCCAGTACAAACTTTCTTTCAAACTCTTGGCCTAGTCCCTGAAAATGACTCATTCCAGTTATACAGATACATTGCCCATCATTTTGAGTACTATAAACATGAATGCCCAAAGTATCAGTAGCTGTGTAACCCCACCCCCAAAGTTGTGTACATCACAAGACCCCTCCCACTAGTGTCCACATGTAGAGTAGGAATGTCTGCAGAGGGGAGGTGTCAGTGTGTATACAAGCAAACAAGATAAAGGGCTTGGGAACGAAAACTGATGTCACTGCTTTGTACAAAATGTTTGATAACTATACAAATAGTAAATGATACCAATGATTAAAATTGGCAGACAATATTTAGAATGCTCGTGTGAACCTAGCAATGAGCAAAAAGGACCATGCTAATTAAGCTAATCCACAAAAAAATTTTTGTGAGTGAGTATAAATTACCAACAACATTGGCATTATAAATAATTTACTGTGCAATTTATTGATGTTGCTATACAAATAAAGGTATATAATATGCATAAATGAACTGCATATCCATATTAGCTCAACTGTATACAAGGAAGCCCCCTCTGCAGATGTATAGATGCCAGGGGAAGGGGCTATTCAGCATGGTCCCACTCCTGGCTCATGTGATTGGATAACCTGTAAGCTGAATATCCATATAAGGGAGGGATGGTCCCCACTGGCACCAGTGCACCATTGGACACCTTTCTTGGCACCCACGAAGGTGCCCTACCCCTCCCACTTTTTTTTTTAAAAAAATCACATTTTCTTACTGACAGCTGGGATTGCTGTGAAATAGGTTTCTGTTGGTGAAAATTGTATGTTCAAAGGATTTGTTTAGTGCCTTTTCTTAGTCTATTGGGTAGGTTACTTGTCTTTTGCCATGCCTTCCATGGCAGACATTTTGTTGTGGTCCCCAGTACATTTTCTCAAATTGCCAAATGTGCCCACAGTCCCAAAAAGTTGCCTACCCCTGAAATATGGCTTCAATCATGCATACACTGTATAACAGACTTATCTCTTAATTAACTTGAGAGCTATATTAGAAGACTTTTTTAATATTATGCAAACGTTTAGCACGTGCAGTTGAACTTCAAAATTGTACTAAGTGCATATTAGCATACAAAAAGGAAGGAGAAGAAGAACGGATCTTTAGGGCTAACCCAGTCATGAATTTGTTCTTTGCAGGAATAGTAATATCATCCAGTTACCCTTTTCAGAAAGGGAGATGATTGTCACGCTTTAATAGCAACTGAAGCTTGAATCAACAAGTCTATGTGAACCAGCTTGCAGTGTGCCTTTGAAATCCTGATATCTAGTCAGGGTGATTTATAGACTCTTGCTCTGGCATGTACATGTTGGGGCCCTACTGAGTTTGTTTGTTTTTGTGTTAGCTCCGTTACCTAGCACTCCATGAAGTGGTGGCTAAAAAAAAGTGACACAAAAAACATTTAGCAGAAATACTTTTTTCAAATTGGAGGGGTGAGTTGGCGGGAAGGGAGAGAAATCCTTCAGCTTCATTGCAAGCTTGATTTTAATTTCCCTTTCATATAGAAGCATTTCACTTTTGGGATTTGCAATACATTTTGGTTTCTGTGTGGCATGTATGGAAAGTTATAGTAGTAATGTTAAAAAGAAGTGTGCAAAGGGCATATGAGTGATATTAATCCCAGAGCGTGGTCCGAAGGCATGTGGCCTTACTGGAAACAAAGCAGGTCTAGACCTGGTCAGTGCTTGGAGGAGAGACTGCCTGGGAACCCTACATATGCCATTTTGAGCTCCTTGTTGGATAAAAGGTGAGATATAAATGTAATAAATAAATAAAATATGATTATAAAGACCCCAAATTATTTTAGTATTAACCTAGCCTTTTGGTAATAACTGCTAAAGGTTAAGTTTGCGTTATTATTATTATTATTATTATTATTATTATTATTATTATATTTTATTTTATTTTGCTACCCATTTTACTATAAGGGTCACAGTCCAAAACGACTGTCACATGTCTTCAATAAAACATACAGATAAATACACATACTCAAATAACATGGAAATATTAGAATCTTTGGCCAGGGGAATGGCACACACACGGTAGATTGTATGTTGTGCTAGACACCATAGCTCAAAAACACTGACAAATCTTAAGCGTAAAAAAACACATATATTTTGTTATTTATATATATATATATATATATATATATATATAGTCGTTCATTACTTTAGCAGTGGACCTTATGGTTTGCTACATAAGGAATGGTGAGATCACATGGGAGCTGTCTTTGGAAACCTAAGTACAAGAGGGAAAAGTGAGTTTCAGTGGTTCAGGATTAGCCACATGAGGGGCAGAATGGGCAGATTCCAAGCGATACAGGAGAAAGAGAGAGAGATGATGTTAGTGTGGGTATATTTACCTGGTTCGGAGGAGTTGGAAAGCAATTCTGCTAGATTATTGAGTAGATCTTGGATTTCGTCTTCTACCCCGTTTTTCCTTCAGAAGTATTGGAACCTAGCATTATCCTTCCTTAAGGATAAATTTTAGAAATGGTAGCAGGTTCCTCCTCATGTCTAACTTCCCTAGATGTTGGGGGTTTATTGGAGTGTGGGGAGACAGGGATAACATTACTTTGTATTTGTGGTAATGCTAGGACAGTTAAGTCAGAAATGACCAATTTCCCAGATTCCACATGGAACTTGGGTGTGTACTGGAAATAAGAACCAATCCATGCAAAGCCCTGTAATTTTGCAGTCATTGCTTAGTTTCCTCCAGTAGTTGCCATTTAAACTGTGCTGGAAATCTCTGTTGAGACATTCTCAATGTTGATTGAAACACAGCCTGTGCTTTTCTAAGGGACTGAGATCAGAAAACATACATATTCCTCATGCATATTCTTTCTCCTGAATAAGTTGCTTTTAGGCAAGATCAGCTCCTTGCAGAGGAGTTGTATTTCGTGTGGCTGAGGAGTTGTAGCTATCCATTCAGTTTTACAATATTTTTCATCAACATACTAGACCGAAAATACTACTTGTGGTTGTTATTAGAAGCACAGTCCTATGCAAGTTTACTTAGTCCCACAGTGTTCATGGGGACTTCCTCCAGATAAGCATGTATAAGTTTGCAGCCTTGTCTTTAGAACTGGCAGTTGGTAAAAAGAGTACTTTTGCATTAAGTTCTTATTTTGTTCTTCCGTGATATCAGTGTGGTTGTGTTGAAACAATAAGAGATGTGAAGTTAATAGATGTTACAATTAAGTTTGTTTTGGACAGAGTCCTTAAATGGCTGCAGATGTGCACTGACTCTCTGGCCCAGTTTGGATGTCACAATGACCCAGCTGTTTATTTAAACCCTGGGTTATCGTGAACGAAGCAGGAGTGAGCAAGTGTGCTGGTTCTTGCCACCAAATCACTCTTGCTGGGGCTTAACAACCCAAAGAAACTCCGTCCCTTGATTATTAAGTGTGATGTGTGAGCTAAGAATTCTGGATTACGACTTCCCCATCAACCGAGAATTTCTGGTTCAAATGTCACACTTAACAACCCAGGGATGGAGCATCATTGGGTTATTTAGCTCCAAGTGTTTGCAATGAGACTGATCTTGGCAGTGGAAATCAGCACAGGGTTTAAGCCTTCTTGGCAACCATGGAACTTACTTTTGAGTGAGCATACATACGATTGCACTGTACATTTCTTTGGAGAAGTCCTCAAAAGTGAAGCTAGCTGAAGTTAAGCTGGCTCTGTTTCCCAGAAAAGTGCCATTTGTCATTGGAA
The DNA here is from genome assembly GCA_029215795.1 of Anniella stebbinsi. Classification (NCBI taxonomy): domain Eukaryota; kingdom Metazoa; phylum Chordata; class Lepidosauria; order Squamata; family Anniellidae; genus Anniella; species Anniella stebbinsi. Next base: position 31,161,012 of record JARDYH010000002.1, on the reverse strand, counting down.
ATTACTTTATTATTTTTTTTTATATAGATAGATATATCTTCAAAGCATAAGTTCTATGTAACAAATACAGGATGCTTGCCTAAAAGCAAAGTTCCAGCTTTTGCTTCTAGGATGTTTAAAATTATGATATTTCATTCTTGAGAGCTGTGTGTGCCCTATGTAGAAAGGGAGGAAGCATATATTTGGTTTATGGGTCCTGTGTTTGTTTTGTTTTGGACTTGGTAGGACGATGGTTTCTAGCTACATCAGACATTAAGAATTTGAGTCATAATCCAAGTGAAAAAGAAGGAGACTTCAAGTCCCAGGCTTATAAAGCTCTCCCATTGAAAACACTAGGGCTTGGGCTGGATCTTTGCCTTTGGTGTACAGGTTCTCAGCACAGTCAAAACTGTACACCAGGTAACAGAAGATACCAAATGGTAATTTCACCACTGCCTGCAGGAGGTGAGAAGGAAGGTTTCCAAGTCCTTAAATACTCCCCTTTTGCATGTGAGTATTGTTGTTGTTGTTTAAAACTTTCCATTTTTAAAACTTTGCTTAAGAATTGCACTTTGGGTTTTACCTTCAGGTCATCCTTGTCATTCCCATAGGATTGATATTGTTGTTTTATCTGATTACATGGTTTAGAAATTGCTTTTGAGGTTCTTAGCATTCTCCTTTCAAGTGCTAACCTCACTTTTTCCACAATTGCTACTTCATCATCTGTTTCAGATCCGCATGCTTCTACATACTGCTGCAGGACAGAAACTTACAAACACCATCAGTAACTCTCAGTCATGACCCTAAATGCCCTGGTCTTAGGAAGTGGCTCCTCACATTTCTGGTTTCCTGTGTTTTTAAACTTGCTGACCTTAAAACCCTATCTTTCTATTTTACTTGTGTTAGTTTTACTTCCTCTGATAAAAAGTATGCTTGTATGGGCATGCATTGCTATCTTAATTTTGTTTTGTCCAGCAGTATCTTTTCCTAATGACATGACACATCTATTCATTGATAAAAGTTACTTATACAAAATGCAACAAGCAGCTTTAAAAGAAACGGGATGAAACTACTTTTGTTAAAAGATTGTTACACATAAATTTTTATCTCTCTTTCTTTTAAAAAAATGAAAGTTAGTATGATGCAATGGTTAAATAAAACACTGAAGAGTCCTCTGAATCCCAAAGCTGTAACTAATGGATTTAGCCAAATAATCTGCCTTTTTCACACATTACGTTAGGCCCAGTAACTCAGTGTTTCTTACTCATTGAATAATCAATTTATTGGTTGCTGGATTTTGTATCCTGCCATGAGCTGCAGACTTTCAAGCTTCTTGCATATTGTAAACTATTTTAAACTTCAGGTGGTCCGTGGTATTTGAATACAGCTCAGCAGATCTCTCCATTTTGACACTGGAATGTACTAGTATTACCCCAGTGTTCCATCAGAATGTATTGGGATTAGGAACATAGGAAGCTGCCTTATACTGACTGAAACTATTGGTCCATCTAGCCCAGTGTTGTCTACACTGACTGGCAGCAGCTCCACAGGGTTTTAGGAAGGATTCTTTCCAAGCTGTACCTGGAGAAGCTGGGGATTGAACCTGGGATCTTCTGCATGCAAAGCATGTGTTCTACCACTGAGCCATGGTTGCACACTTCCACCCTCTAATCGTTCAGTGCCATTGCCTTTTCTTTTATTTGTATAAGAGCACTGTGCTCGTTGGAGGCAGATTTTTAATGCAGTTTACCACTTAGAACCTAAACGAATTTCATTGTTCTGCAGTTGGAAAAAAAACTTTGTTCTCGGCAGCCGACCTTATTGAGAGTCAAGTTTGAAGAATAGTGAAGCATTTGTAGGCAACTAGCCAGAAATGCTATTTCCATAATTATCTTTTAAACATTTATACTATTACTGTGTAACACATTCATCCTGGAAAGTGTTGTATAGTTCATAGAAGTGACATAACTTCCACTCAGAAGCTTTACAAACACTACTCAGAAAGAAGAAGGCAGGTAAGAATAGTGTTGTCAGGTGTGGCCCTCTTGTGGTGTCATTTGGTTTCCCCTCTTTTTTAGCCGAGTTCTGAAATCACTTTATGATATGCTTATGAACCAGGATAGCTCCACTAGAAAGGCCATTTAGTAAACATGCTACTCTCATTTCCTGTTTGTTTTTCTGTCATATTTTTATTTTATTTATTTTCAATAGCATTTTATTGTTGCTTTTAGTTTTAATGTAATCACCTGGAGGATTTTTTTTTATAATGGAAAGACCAGATATAAGTTTCTTAAATACATACATACATTGTGCTTTCCCTCAATATCTCTGAGACCTTCATATAATGCTGAAACCTGGTCTTGTGTACAATAATAAAAAGTTAGTTTAGGCTGTTGTATAAAGGACTATATTATTACATTCTCTCTTATCTGGTGAGAGAACAGCCTGGTCTCAGAGCTACCACTATATCTAACCTTTTGTTCTGCTTGCAGCTGGATTCCAAGTTAGCCTTGTTGAAAAGGAGGAAAGATTAAAGACAATATGGACACTCACTTCCCACAAAACCCCACCACCACATATCCATGTTTGCATTCACATCTACAAATTAAATGTTGTTAACTACTCCTGTTTAGGTGATCCAGGAAGGAATAACACACTTCTATCTATGAGAGTATACAGCACACAGACATACACAGAGGACCATGTTCAATATTAACATGTGGTGATACCCTATAGTTCGCTTCTGCTCTGTTATCTAGAGAAGCCTTTCTATGGAAGACACAGATCACCTGGAGTGGGAAGGAGTGAACTATATTCTGATAGTGTTCATAAGAACATACAATTGTGGAAGAAGAGGAGGAATATATAATCTTCCTCTTTAAAGAAGAGACTGTCCTACTTGAACTCTATCTCAATGAAAACAGTGCAGGAGTTAATGTTTGTCAGGTCCATAATTCACTGTAGCCAAATCTAGATCTGGAGTGTGTGTCCTTTAACCCAAGGTTCCTGAGGTTAGTTACTGGAGCTGTAGACTTGAGATAGAGCTTGCAGTGCAAAAAAAAACACGTGTACTGTTTACCAGGGAACGAAGCAGACCAGTATTTGAGTATTTATACCAGCTTATCCCAAACCGGGTGCCCTCCAATTGTGTTGGACTACAGTTCCCAATATCTCCCAGCCAGCATTGCTGACTGGGGGGTGCTGGCAGTCAAGGCTGGTGTTAAATGTTGGCATAGTTAGGCACCTGCCAAGGGCCCACACCCTATCATTGGCCTGACTGGGGAGAGTCCTTGCAACCTGCTTGTTTACCTGCTTCCCGCTCTCTGGTCCAGACAATGGTGAAGCCATGGAGCAGTAGATGCTGCTGCCTGCTTGCTCATTGCCTCTCTGGCTGGCAAAACAAGCAGGTGGTAAGAATTATGAGGAACAGCAGCAGCAGCAGCATGCTGACAAACAGGTAGAGGTGCACCATGAAGGTATCTTGTCCAAGGGACCCTCCAATACCTGGGACTGGCACTGCTAGCAGTTGTAGGCCAACACATCTGGAGGGTACCATGTTGGGAAGGCTGATTTGTACCTTGCCTAGCCAGTGTAGGGGCTTCATGCTGCTTGCAAGTCACAAGACATGAAGTTGCACATCCCTTCTGTGCCCGAATAGAGCTTTGAACCTAACTGCACACAGCGCCTGGAAGCTCACTAGGCAAAATCTTGCTCAACCCACAAGGTTCAAGCCTCAGGCCTGCCTGCTTCCCCCTTCTTCTCTGCATGCAAGGAAAGGGTTGAAAACTTTTGCTATCACTTTAGAACTAATTACTGTTCAGTATGCCTTAAGAATGGCATCTTAATTTGCAAACTTTTCAGGCACCCTCATGTGTACCTGTCTTGACATACAAAATGCAGTGGCCTACAAAGAACAGGGAAATCTTACTAAATGGTCTGCAGGGTAACAAGACTTTTAAAAAAGATGCTTTAAGCAATCATTGTTATCACTAGAGGGCAGTAAATAGAAACAGAATGAAAATGAATTGTATTGTGTACATCAAGAAATTCCAAACTCGCATATGCTGCAAAAGTAATTGAGGCTGCAGTCCTGTGCAAACTTTCCTGGGAGTAAATTCCATTGAACTCATTGGGACATACTTCTGAATAGACATGTAGAAGATTGCTCTGTAACCTGACTTCTATCGATACAAGTGAATAGATGCTGGATCCTGTTTGCCCCACTCTATCTAAAGACACCATCATTCAACAAAACAATATTAACACTGTAATAGTCTTGTATGGATCCCCTGTGCAATTATTCACGTGATTGCACACATCTCTGTTGACCATTCAGCAGACTTCTGGAGAACAGTTGAACAACTTTATTAAAAAGCTAACATGTATAACTGGCCCTGAGGCTCACAAAGACAGGATACTGAGAGGAGGCGAAGGACACAAAACGTATTTCCCACACACAGAATTATGGGAGGAGGTGTGGCTACAGCCAATCTCCTTTCAACCCTTACCAGACCACACAGCACAAACACAAAAGCAAGGTCTTAAAGCTTTTTTTTTGTTTTTTGGATGTTCCACCTTCAAGGAACCATTTTCATATCAAATTTTGTTTACTGAGGAATCTGTGTGAATTGGAAAGTATTCTGAAGTGTGTGTTCTATGATGAAGATTCATTTTGTGCTGGGTGACAGGCCTCACTAAGAGCAAGGGAGATACCCTAAAACACATCTGACACACATACCCCGTTAGTGCATGTTTGTTTATTTCAGAGATTTGTATGATGCTTTTGCTCTCCAAAAAGGAAATGCCCAAAGTGACTGACAACAAGCAAAAGACAGCAACATAAACATTGCAAGAATAGCAATCACAATAAAAGCCAATAAAAATTAAAAACAATTATTACGAGCTGTAAGTACTGCATTGATGGCTTTTTAGCAGATAAGATTGTATAATTAAAACAGTAAGAGAGGTAAAGCTAAAAACAAGTTCTTAAGCTGAAGAATAATCAAATGCTCTCTGAAAGGGGCAAAGTTTTCAGTTGATATCCACTACGGAAGAGGCCCTCAGAAGTAAGTTCCACAGTGCTCATGGGGTCTTACTCCAGATAAGTGTCTGGTTTTAACAGAGTGGCTGCAGATGTGTAGTGCCTCTCTGGCCCAGTTTGGATTCCACAACAACCAAGTGTTTATTTAAACCCTTGGTTGTTGTGAATGAAGTGGGAATGGGTAAGTGGACTGGTTCCTCTGGATCACTTCCTCTGGAGCTAAACAACCTAGGGAAGTTCTGTCCCTTGGTTGTTAAGTTAGGCTGACCATATGAAAAGGAGGACAGGGCTCATGTAACTTTAACAGTTGCAGAGAAAATGGAATTTCAGCCGGCGTCATTTGTATGCAATTAGTACCTGGTAAAATCCCATCTTCATCACAACAATTAAAGTTGCAGGCACTATACTAGAGTGACCAGATACACAAGAGGGCAGGGCCCCTGCAGCTTTAACTGTTGTAATGAAGAGGGAATTTCACCAGGTACGAATTACATACAAATGATTCCGGCTGAAATTGCCTTTTCTCTACAACTGTTAAAGTTACATGAACCCTGTCCTCCTTTTCATATGGTCAGCCTAGTTAAGTGTGACATGTGGGTTAGGAATTCTGGGTTGTCTCTCCCCCTACATTCCAGAATTCCTGGTCCACATATTATGCCTAACAACCCAGGGATTGAGCATCCCAAGGTTGTTTTGCTCCTTCCGCTTGTAGCAGGACCAATCTGGGCAGTGAGAATCATCACAGGGATTAAGCCTCATTAGCACCAGTGGAACATACTTTTGTGTCAGCATACATAGGATTGCACTGTAAATTTCTTTGGAGAAGTCCTCAAACGGCAAGGTTGGTATCCATTATGGAAAAGGCCCTTTTGTGTGCTACTGGCCAAGAAGGTAGCAGCACCTGCAAAAGGCTCTGATGAGATAAATTCACAAGGTAAGCAAATTCATACAGGCAGAGATAGTCACTAAGGTATCCTGGTCTTAAACTCTTCATGGCTTTAAAGGTGATGACCAGCATCTAGAACTGGATATGAATCATCAACCAGTGCTGCTGATATAATGGGGTGACCTGATCCTGAAATCTGGTACTGGTCATAATTTTGGCAGTACCATTCACCTTAAAGGAGAAAGTGATGTAGTGGTAGGTAAGCTGCTAGTCAAGGTAAAAGACAACTTGCCATCATTATTGTCCTTGTCACCCATGATTTGTTGTTGAGCTGTGGACTGTGGATTTTTATGGTTAACAAATCGTGGTTTGTAATCGCGGCTGAGTTCAAGCAATACAACAACCCATGGTTCAACGACAACCCACACTCAACTCATACTAACCCAAATTCAACATTGAGTGTGGGTAATCATGTTGTGTAAACTTATTCTCTGGTTTTCATTATTCAGTACATTCAACCATTGAATAAGTGAACCCTGGTTTCATTGCTGGACTGTCATATGTGTACAACTTGGCATCAGAAAAGTGTTGTAGTGTATCTACCAAATGGTCTACTCAGTTCACAAGCATAGTATGGAAGTCATACTCCCAATTAAAATCTATAAATTGGAAGAGTTTTTCTAATGCATAAATTGCAGCATAACCCTTCTGGGGTGCCCTTCTTCAGGTATATAGAGAGAGTCACACTGGTGCAACTGAATTGTTAAGTGATCCCCTTCAGTTACAATTAGTGGAGGTTGTGAATATAAACTGAGTCCAGGGGTATTTTCTTTACTCTCTCATTTTTAAAAGAGTGCTGTGCGCAGGATGTAGGTCAGAGTCACAGAAAAGCTTCTCTGAAGAGATCGAACTATTACATTTCTAGCACCCCTTGTCAGGCCAGGTCTGTTTCCTGAGTATCATTGAGCTCTTCCCCCCCCCCCCCCATTTTCTTACCTTTTGAGAGTCATTACATGGGCATTTGGTAATTACCAATGATCAAGATCCCTTAAATAAAAATTGTGCATTTTGGTGAATTTATTATTTGTCTTCCATATATCAAAATGTTAACCACCTATAGAATGAAGTTGAAAAGCTGCTTCCTATAATGAGCAAGGCACTTGAATGGCATGTCATCTTACTCTTTTAAGTGTAGAATCAGGTTTTTGTGGAGAGTTGAACATGATATTGAAGAGGTATCATTGCCTCTGAGCTACATGCATTCATTCCACTGTGATTTCTTTTGATTCGTTTTTTGCAGGATTTTGTAAGTCCTTCGGAACCTGCAAAATTTGTTCGAGTAGAATTGATTTTCAGCCACTGTCCAGATGCTTGGCTTTAATATTAAAATGTATGTAAATAATAAATGTTGTGTTTTTAAAACTTATTTTACAACTGATTTAATAGAAATGTATGTCTTAATATGCATTTATGGAGATCTGAGTTGGATGTTAAATGTATCAATGTGAAAGGTAAATATATTAAAGTAGGTCTCTTTGGCAAACAATCTGAACAAGTTATTGTTGCTGTGGTTCGCTTAAATATTTTGAATGTGGTATCAGTGCTGAAATTAGGTTACTCTTTTCTAGTCATCCAACAGTCCCTGAGGATAATCTCAGAACATTTTGCTCCCCTTATAAATGCATTTTAAGAGATCCTGAATTTCTGCTCTTCACTGGCTTTGCTGTTTTTTATTTGTGTTGCCCTGAGAACAGCCCTGGTTTATTATTTTGATATTGAATCTCCCATTTGTAGGGGGTTTGTTAAACCACCAAAGTGCAAGATGCATAGCATAGTTTTGAGAATTCTCATGTAAAATTTTGGTTGCAATCCTATGCAGACTTACTTGTGAATAAGCTCAATCAAATTCAGTAGGGCCAACATTGATATGTTCCTGGGATTCGTGATTATATAAAGAAGTTTCAAGATGTAACTTCACATTACTAGAAATATAGATGGACCTTTTAAAAGCATATGTATTTAATTCTGGTTTTAAATTCACTGCTTTTGAAGCTGAGTCATAACTTTAAAAAATAGTTAGATTATTGAATATCTTGTTTTGCATTGCCAATCCAATACCCATATGACTTTTTGTTAGAGATGTCCAGAAATACCTTCTTTTTTGTTTTGTTTTAGAACTATAATTTCAATGAGTCTAAGGGCCACTTCACACATTTTAAGTGTACATGTTAAAATGTAAAGCATGGACATGAAAAATGTGTATACTACAGCTTCTGGGAAATGTGATTGACTGCAGTCTTGGATTTACCTCAGTGTAATGTGTGAATTAGCCCTTCATTTGTGAAGAAAGTTATGGAAATCACTCATAATGATGACCCATTAAGTACTCCAAAATGTTTCTCTTTTTGCTAAAAACAAATTATAGGTCTGTGGTAGCTAGTGTATATTCTCTGTTCATCCAATGATGGAACAGTGTTTTTTTCCCAGAAAAACATATAAACTTAAAATATATTATTGCGTACTCTTAAAATTGTCAGCTTCTTACTCCATGTTGCAATAATACAAGAGGCTATCAGAATTACATGTCACTTTGCTTTTATACTGAAGTCTCAAAACATGTTACCAGTTTAAACACATCTTGTAAAATTTAATATAGAATTGAAAGTCCCTCCTCCTCTCTGCATAAACTTCAAAACTTTCATTTCTTTAAGCTTGGCTTCCAAACAAATACAAAGAAAAAGTTGAGCTCAGGAAGTAATCACTGATAATACAAAGAGGAGAAGGCCAATCTATTCTACAGTGGTGGCCAAAATTGTGGACACTTTTTAAAATTTTCATGTTTTGCAACTTTAAATGCTTATAGAAAATGTTCTGTTTCACAAAGTTCAAATGTTTATATATCAATTGAAAGAGAATTTAATGCTGAATTCAAAACAAAAAACTGAATGCAAATACCTGCAGTTAAAAAGAAGTTATGCTACAAATACTGCAATCATTATCAATTTACAGTAAAAATCTGACATATCAGATACTTTAGTTATGATTGAAATGTCAGTATTTGGTAGGGAAACCTTTATTTTTGGAAACAGCATCACAGCGACGTCTCATTGAGCCGACAAGTGTTTTAAGCTCTTCCTTCTTTATGACATGGTTCCAGGAATCATTTATAGCCCCAATTAATTGGCTTTTATTTGATGGATGCCTCATTTGTACAAGAATTTTCGAACGGTGCCACAAATTTTCTGTCAAGTTCAGGCTAGGGCTGTTTCCTGCCCAGGTCAACACTTGAATGCCCTTTGCTGTGAACCAATGTTTGCATATTTTTGCTGTGTGACAGGGAGCTGAATCTTGTTGAAAAATAAATGGTGCATTGTTTGGAAAGAGATCCCTGATGGAAGGTAACAGTTTTGGTTCCAGGATGGTGTCAATGTATTTTTGTGCGTATAGCGTGCCATCGATTACATGAAGGCGGCCAACACTGTCTGCTGATATACATGCCCAAATCATAACGCTTGTTGGGTAGTTTACAGTTGCCTCAATGCAATCAGGATGTAGCTCTTCTCCTACTCTACGTCTCACATATTTTCACCCATCACTACCAAATAAGCTTATCTTACTTTTATAACTCCAAATAACTTGCTTCCACTGATCTTCTGTCCATTCACTGTGCTCTTTTGCCCACTGTAGTCGTTTTCAGTGCTGCTTTAGATTCAGAAATGGCTTTTTTCTCGGAATCCTACCGCTTAGTCTGAAATCTGATAGTCTTCTCCTTATCCTTCTGGAATATATTGGTTTTATGTATTTTTAATCAGTTTTGTGTGTTTTATGATGATGATGTTCCCCGCCTCGATCCAGAGGGAGAGGCGGGTAATAAATAAATATATTATTATTATTATTATTAAATACCAGTTGCATCAAGTACACCTTTGATGGCCTCAGATGAAATTTTTCTCTCCTTGAGACACAGCCTTTTTATTCTTCTGTCATCAACAGATGATGTGCACTTTTTACGGCCTTTTCCTGCCTTGTTTTTAATTGACTTTGTTTCGTTATATCGTAAACAAAACTTTCGAACTCTGGATGTAGTCACTGAATGACCAACGTGCCTTGCAATTTTACCACAGGAAAGACCTGATTCACGTAATACAACAATCCTGCTTCTCCTCCTGGGTGTCCAGTCAACTCTTTTCCTTGGTGCCATTTCACTATTTATGATGTACAATTTTTATATGAGAAATAATTCAAATATTCACAATCTCCAATTGTGCCTCAGATACAGTCATATTTGTTCTGTTTTCTACAGAACAAACAGCAAAACTTGACTTTCCCAACTTGAAACATGAGGTATCACAGTTACTGCCATATGATTGGTCCCCAAAACAAGGACTGTGATTGGCCAGTACGGTTTGCAGTTCCAAACTGCTTCTCAACTCAATCACAACTTGTGTTTCTTTTTAGAATAAAGTAAGCATAACTTTTTTTTAACTGCAGGTATTTGCATTCTGTTTTTTTGTTTTGAATTCAGCATTTAATTCTCTTTCAATTGATATATAAACATTTGAATTTTGTGAAACAGAACATTTTCTATAAGCATTCAAATTTGCAAAACATGAAAATTTCAAAAAGTGTCCACAATTTTGGCCACCACTGTATATGAGTCTTGCCTCATTACTACTACTTGGAGAGAAGAAATCCAGCATCATATGAATATAATGAAATATACAGATCTAATATTGAAGATGCTGGTTCTAGGATACGTCTTGTCTATATGAAGCTTTGACTCATAAGAGAAAAGATAGTTATAGGCTGAGGGCAGCCTTAGCGGCCAAAGGATTTGAAAGGATGTTGCTTTCTCACTTTACTCTGAAGATTGGGTGTACAGAATAGCAACATAGGCCTGATTTGAATAAGGCATGTTTAGGAGGAATTGCAATATGCAAAAACTGCAGTATCTAAAAACAAAAAACAAAAAAAAACCCCTAAACTCTATGATCCAGAGCAGGAGCTACTTGAAAAATTGTTTTTCTTGGGGGTGGGAGGAATCTGAAAAAATTTAACGATGTTCAAAACATACATCATTTTATGTAAAAGAGACCCATATTGTCCTTCTTTGAATACAAATATAAATAAAAAGACAGATAATGGAGAGACAACAGTCACAAATAAACATGCTGGGGGCCATCCTTTCATACTGCTGTTGTTCTCTTCAGCTTCTTGTTGCTAGTACCACATAGAAGTTGACACAATTACTTGAAAGAAGAGACAAGGCTGATTTTCACAATACAACAGCCCCTTGTGAGTTAATTTACCTATGAGAGCTGTAACGTTGTGACAAGTTTCCATTTCCTGAGGTCTAGACATTAATCTATTCTAAATGCTAAGTGCATACATACCTGATCATTTTTTTCTTCTAATTTTCCTGTGAGTTTATATAGAATTCTGGTATAATTTTGTGTATGTGCCTCTGTAAATCCCCTGTAAGAACATTCAGTGTAACAGAGAATCTACGGTCTGCAACTGCTTTGTGAATGCTGCCAGTTGAGAGCAATCCACCAAGTACTGTTGCTGTACGCCATTCATCCTCTTCAATGAATCTTGCACCAACTTCACTGAAATTAATGGAGAATAAATGTGCTGCTGCAGCACTCTGTAATTTGTCCACATTATGTCTGACCAAATCAGCAAGCAATAGGTTGAATAGTATGACTCAGTTATGTAGCTTGAGGCATTTTCCCCATCAAACTAACAGAAAACGTTTATAGATCATGAGAGATAATGGTTCATTTCAGCCAAAACACCAAACCATGGTTTGACACTGCTTGAACAAGTCTTAATCTTGAGCCTTCCCCTTGAATGCTCCCATCAATTTCTTCCTCTTCATTACAAACCATTTTTGCTGCTATACTCAAACCAGTAAACTATGGTTTGAAGCTGATTTGCAGTCCTGGTTTTGAGCTCACAGTTTCCTTGTTCAGATGTAATGGAAAACTATGTACTGAAGAGGAAGTAACAAATTGAATCCGAGCATACCAAGGGTGGGGGAAGTCTATGAGCCCAAGGCTTGGTCATGGAATCATAGAATAGTAAGAGTTGAAAAGGGCCTATAAGGCCATCGAGTCCAACCCCCGCTCAATGCAAGAATCCACCTTAAAGCATACCTGAAAGATGGCTGTCTAGCTGCATCTTGAAGGCCTGTAGTGTGGGAGAGCCCACAACCTCCCTAGGTAATTGGTTCCATTGTTGCACTGCTCTAATAGTCAGGAAGTTTTTCCTCATGTCCAGCCAGAATCTGGCTTCCTGTAACTTGAGCCCATTATTCTGTGTCCTGTATTCTGGGATGATCGAGAAGAGATCCTGGCCCTCCTCTGTGGGACAACCTTTCAGATATTTGAAGAGTGCTATCATATCTCCCCTCAGTCTTCTCTTCTCCAGTCTAACATGCCCAGTGCTTTCAGTCTCTCCTCATAGGACTTTGTTTCCAGACCCCTGATCATCCTCGTTGCCCTCCTCTAAACCCCCTCCAGCTTGCCTACATCCTTCTTGAAGTGTGGTGTCCAGAACTGGACACAATACTCAAGATGAGTCCTAAACAGTGTTGAATTGAGGGTAACCAGTACCTTGCACAATTTGGAAGCTATACCTCTATTAATGCAACCCAAAATAGCATTTCCGTTTTTTGCAGCCACATCACACTGTTTGCTCATACTCAGCTTGTGATCTACAACAATTCCAAGATCCTTCTCACTTGTCATATTGCTGAGCCAGGTATCTCCCATCTTGTGATTGTGCATTTGTTTTCTTTTTCCTAGGTGTAGAACTTGGCGTTTACCCCTATTAAATTTCATTCTGTTGTTTTCAGCCCAGCGCACCAGCCTATCAAGATCACTTTGAAGTTTGTTTCTGTCTTCCAGGGTATTAGTGATCCCGCCCAATTTTGTGTCATCTGCAAATTTGATAAGCATTCCCTGCACCTTATCATCCAAATCATTAATTAAAATGTTGAAGAGCACTGGGCCCAGGACTAAGCCCTGCGGTACCCCGCTTGTTACCTCCCCCTAGTTTGAGAAGGTAGCATTGATATGCACTCTCTGAGTCCGATTCTGTAGCCAATTGTGGATCCACCTAATTGTTGTTCCATCTGGCCCACTTTTAACTAGTTTGCTGATAAGAATGTCAGGCTTTCCTGAAGTCAAGATATATTATGTCCACAGCATTCCCACAGTCCACAAGGGAGGTTACCAAATCAAAGAATGTGATCAGATTAGTCTGGCAGGATTTGTTCTTGACAAATCCGTGCTGGCTTCTAGTAATCACTGCATTGTTTTCAAGGTGCTTGCAGGTTGATTTCTCTTTAATCTTCTCCAAAAAAATTCCTAGGGATTGATGTCAGACTGACTGGTCTGTAGTTCCCAGGTTCCTCTTTTTTGCCCTTTTTGAAGATAGGGACACATTAGCCCTCCTCCAGTCATTCGGCACTTCACCCATCTTCCATGATTTTGCAAAGAATAATAGACAGTGGTTCTGAGAGTTCTTCTGCCAGCTCCTTTATTACTCTAGGATGTAGGTCATCGGACCCTGGAGATTTGAACCCATTCAAATTTCCTTTACCATTTGTTTATCATTCTCAAGCTTCAATTCTGCCCCTTCAGCTTGTCCTTCATTTTTGCCAGGGGAGGGGGAGTCATAGACCTGCTTTTGGGAGAATACTGAGCCAAAGTAGGAATTGAGTCTTATGAGCCCAAAGCTTGGTCATGTAATACCAAATCATGGTTTGGCATTACATGTGAACCGATCCACTGGAATATTGCATAGTGTCTAGGCTTTCTATATGATAGTGCAAGATAATACTTTTCCTTCCTTGGAATTACAGTCCTTTTTTGAATGCTAGATGGTGGTATAATTCATTAAAGCTGATTGAACCTTCTCATCAAAGCACTTTTTGTTTTTTTCTTTAGCATAGTGGCTAAAAGGATAGAATTCCTGGCTGAAATTTTTAGGCAAGCCACCACCTTTCATTCTCAAATTCCTCTCTGTAATTTGGGATATAACAATACTGCCTTACCTTATATGGTTGTTTTAAGTACTAAGGTAACATATGTGAAGTGCTTTTAGTACTTAGAAAAAGTTATATATATATATATATATATACACTATTATTGTTTACTTTGTAGAGAAATGTGCTTCATTTTTTGAATGAAATAATATGTCTCACAGAACTTTATTTATTATTTGTAACATGTATGTATCTGAAAATAATAGAATCTCTCAGTGGTCCACAATATTAAAATACAATAATTAAAACACAGTATTATAATACTTCCACCTACAGTAAAAATCAAGCAGCAGTAAAATGGAGTGGCATAATTAATGAACTTACAGCCCAAGGAAAACTTGGGTGAATAAGTGTATCTTTAAGAGGTGTTTAAAAGATGTCACATTGTCTGCCACCTGAACTAAAGGGAGGGAAGGTTTTCCAGATGGTGGGTGCCACTACAGAGAAGGCTCGTTATCTAGGAACTTCATGATGACATTCCGTTTGTTTTGGAATGAATAGCAAGGCCTCCTCTGCTGAACTTAAAGGTCTCTTGTGTATGTATATTCTGGTCCTAAGTTGTTTAAGGCTTTATGTGATAGTAACATTACCTTGTACGTGGCAGCCAGTGCAGTTCTTTTAACACAGAAGTTATGTGAGTATAACTAAGTGTCTCAATGAGCACCCTAGCTGCAGCTTTTTGCACTAGCTGCAGCTTCTGAACTATGCACAAGGACAGCCCCACACATAGCACATTGCAGTAGTCTAATTGTGAGTTAACCAGTGCATGGATCACTGTGGTTAGGCTATCCCTGTCCAGGATCGGGTATAATTGATGTACAAATCGAAGTTGGTAATGGGTTCCATGGGTCACCTAGGCCACCTGGGCCTCCAGTGACAAAGATGGAGACAGGAGCATCCCCAAACTATGAACCTGCTCCTTCAGACGCAGTGCAATCCAGAACAGGCAAACAACCCAATTCCCAACCTGGGAACCGCCAAACCATAGGGTCTCTGTCTTATCAGGATTCTGCTTCACTTTGCCCTCTACTGCATACTCACTTTACATTGCATTGCATATACTGCATTTCATACTCATAGATGGTTCACAAGTAAAAATAGACCTTTGCTTTTTGACCTATTTTCAGAGGAAGTTCATAAGGGATATATACAATCCCTACTGCATGATTTCATACATGGATAACACTGAGTTTAACACTTTATGCATCTGATGAAGTGGGAACTAGTCTCTGTGAATTTATGCCACAATAAAGCTGTTGGCCTTTAAGGTGCCACAAGATTCTCCATTGTGTTTGCTGCAGCACACTAAGATTTCTGTCCCTCTATAAATTGATTCTGGTCATTATGACGCAAAGCGGGAAAACTGCCAAGCTTCAGCATCCTTTTTGTTGGCTTCAGGTTCTTGTTCATATTTCTATATGAAATATATACACCTGGTCTGAAATCGGGCATGTCGATGCACATCCAATTTTTGTCTCAAAAAGTGATTCTTTTTGTACCGATGCTGTCAGAATGAAATGTAGTTGAATAGATGCACTTAAGGGTTTGCCTAAAAATTTGAAAAGCTTTCCTTTTTATGTGTGTGTGTGCTTTAGAAAATGTGCCCTTTTAAAAAAATACGGAAAACTAAAGAACCTAAGCCAACGACATTTAGCCTGAGCAGAACAGCCTCTTCTGCCTTTTTGCATGGGTTCGTTGAGTCCCTCTCATTGAGCTACCAAATGCTACACACACACACATTCACACACACACACAGAGTTAAGCTAATTAATCATGCCTACCTCGAAGTAATGCTGCAGGGAAGCCATTATTAAATGGCATTTAGCACAAAAGACGAGAACTACCCTGTTCCCAAGAGATTCTCTCTTGCTGACCAATCAGAAACTAGCACACACGTCACGGCTTTCTCTTCTGCTTGTATATATATTTTTGGCTGGAACATGATTGGCCCTTATATGAGGTTTATGGGAGGAGGGATTACTTGACACTGGTTGTAGCTTCCCTGCAGATCCTTATTTGGTAGACTGTCGATAGAACAAGTCTTTTCCAGCAGCTGAGCATCTTGACATACATAATTCATCAAGTCGTGGTGTATTGAAAATATGCAGATCTGTGTCCGCTCTTCAGATTTCTCTGCAGCTTGTGCAATATGTCTTTCCAACCAGGTCCTTGAATTTTACAGCACTTTGGAAATTTGTAAATAGCTCTTATATAATCAGAAGATCCCACTGTTGGAATGCCAGTTAGATGTTCTCTTGTGTACCTAATTGCAGGGAATCTATAGATCAGCAGAACTTACAAACTGAGAAACAAAATTTGATTAAAAGAATCCAGCACCTTTCCAGCGTATTTTCCCCCACCCCTGTATCTCAATAACAGCAGAAGATTGAACATTTCTGTTTTAAATTGGTAACACTAAAAAAATCGAAAATGCCCGAAGCAAACTATTTACTATCAGTATCTTGGGGCTACATAAAGGTAGGAATGTTTTGGGTTTATATTTATTGTTGTTTTACTTTATATCCATATTTCTTTGCATGAAAGCATACATTATGAACAGTTGTAATTGTGGAAACAAACGTCAGAAATTAGATAATCATTTGAACATGGATCTGTTGTATTATAGAATGAGGCTGTATTGGTATATTAAAATAGCTTATAAATTGTAATTGATAAAGTGGAAAGAGGCGCTGTCTGTTTTTCAATCATGCCTAAATGTGCCTACAATCAAGTCAAAGGCTGCTTTTGGGGAAAGCTCTATCTTGGGCTATTGTGCCCTATTCCATTAACCAAGGAGAGCTTAGTTAAAGAGCACGCAAAGAATAATGGCTGAATGTATGCATTCAGATTATTTTCTGAATGTATGAAGCTCTCCGTTACCAAGGCTGGAATTTGATAGCATTTTCTACTTTCTGGAATGTGACACACAGTTTGCATTGATTAAAGCCTTCTCTAAAATAGTGGGTGGAAATGGTCTTCTTTTCTCAATTATAGTATGCCTTATAATACAGACCCGCTGCAAATCAACATTGATTTATAAGGCTTCCGTAAATGAAAACCAGATTGGTTTATCTCCTATTACATTGAGCTATGTACTATTTGGTTCATTACTTAAACATGCTGTTATATACAATGCTGAGTAAGCCTGGGACAGAACCATGCACTTTTTTCTCCTAGTTGTTTCTTAATCATACATTCATATTATACATTTAAATTATTGGTACTGTGTTCAATAATAATTAGTCAAGCTGTGACTGTTCAAAAATCACCTGTTTTGTTTAGGTTCTATTTAACATGTTGATCCTTGCACAGCTCAGTAGACTGACATAAGAAAATTAATCTCCTTCAGTTATAAGAAATTAAAATGTTTCTGAACCCTAAACTTTGAGTTAGTTACTTATGGCATCAGTCTTTTTGTGTCTAAAGCAAACTCCCCCCTTCCTCAGTGTCTTTTTAAAGAATGCCCATCTATTATCTTTGAAGAATCAGTTTTCACATATGCCTGCCAGTTGGCTTGATCTCCGACATTATTTGACCCCTTGCACATACACATAGTCACAAATCCCAACAACAACCTCAGCAACTCTTGCTCTGTTTATGGTCTGTTATTATGGGGCCTTCTACTTTGCTCATGTTTTTGAGGAGCATGCCTTTGTCCATAATATCATGCGCTTTCTCGTTCAAGTACAGATTGATATCCTGAATCGGCAAGGGTGACTTTGCATGCAAAAACAAGCCAAGTCACCCTTCCTCCCTTTTTCGTTTTGTTATAATTGCAAATAAAGAATAAAGGGGAGAAAAGGTGACTATGCATGCAAAAACAAGCTCCCATGCATTGGTTCCTGTTATGCATGCTGTCCTTACATGCAAAGGGATTCTCTGTGAAGAAAACCTATCCAGCAACCTGAATGCAGGCTTCTGCACCCAATGTGCACCAACAGAGAGCTAGCATGATGAGCCCTGATAATACTAAGAACTGGTACAGAGAGACTCTGTAATATAAAGTGCTGGAGCTGGGTTTGGGAGAGCTGGGTTCTAGTCCCTGCTCTTTTTTGAAGGTCACTGGATGGCCTTGCCAAGCAAGCTCACTACCTTGGACAGGCCACTGAATTAGGATAAGACCCATATATCCACATTGCCCTGATCTTCCTGGAGATACCAATTTAATAGAATCTCTTATTGTGGGGCAGGGGATTTAGCTGTCTTCAGGCAATCCCTTTTTCTCTCTCCCAGTTCCAAATCTCCCAACTGTTTCGTAGGAGATTGTTATGGATGGCAGCTGACATGTAGGCCATGTGGATCTTTTATTAGGGCATTGAGGTTTTAAGTGCAAACACAATTGCTAATTGGATTTTAGGGAGCAGTATGAGAGCCTTAACAGATGAAACATGATAATATATGTCTTCAGTAGTACAGTTGATGATTCCTTTTGCCGAATAGATAAAGAATCGTTTTACCTTTTCAGCTTTATTACTCTCTGTGCAAATTGTATGAGGGGGTGGTTTGATGGGTGGGGAGAGAAATCTGTTGTCTAGGATGGCTTATTCAGTGAGTTACTTTGAAAGGTAAACAAGTAATGTTCCCATGATTAGTTTTCCATATTCGTGTTCAGCAATAAATGTATTTATCAGAAATTTATATAAGGAGCAGTGAAATCCCTTTCAAACTTTACAATTAAGTTATGGACGCCCATTGAGACCTATGACTGAAATATTTGGTTCTGCAAAATTGAAAAGCCAGTTTATGGATCAGATTGCTTGGTGTAAATTAGTCTTTTTGACATGCCTATTTTTGTAGAACAAAAAATTATTATAGGTCACACTTCAAGCCTTTGCCTTGTACTAAAAATGCCTCTCTCTTTTAAAAGTATATCTTCTGGGGGGGGGGGGAGAGACCCTAGACTGTATTCCAATGTTACCTGAACCACCCAGCTCTTACTATATTATATCCCTTTTCCACATATATATTAATGATGGGCTGAGACACTGCAGAATTACAGACCTGTGGGAAATCTGGCTTCGGAGAATATGTACACCAGAGGTGTAGCTAGTGGGGTGAAGAGTATAAGAACAAAGCAAAGGAAATGCCACAGTTTTAAGACCCATTTATTGAAGTAGTTGGGAATTGTGCAATCCTATGTGTAAGAACATATGAAAGTCTCTGCTAGATCAGACCAAAGGCCTATCTAGTCCAGCTAGTCTATCTTGCAACTTACTGAAGCCAAGCATATGGTGCACGCTCCTCCGCCTCATTGTGCACCAAATAGGATGGTGTGAGGAACTATAAGAAATTGGGAAGGATTGAGAGAGCACCAGGAAATCTGAGCTTGCAAATAGGAGTATGTTCAGCTCAGCTAATATACTCTCTACCTTTCTATGCTGATCATGTTGTATCTGCCACCTGTACCTTCCCTGTCTGCTGGGTGAACCACCTTAACACCCACAGGTCCTAGTAAAATGAAGGCAGACATGAGGTCATAGAGGTGTCTCTCCTTTTCCTTTTGACCACATCAAATAGAACTGCATCAGTAGCAACTGTCTCCTAGCACCAAGAAGTGTCCCTAGAGTGACTAGCATTAACAAGAGAGATTGTGTGTAGTCATCTCATTATCTAAACCAAGGATCAGCATGAGGATTTGAGATCTTGTTGTGTTACCCAGAACTTCTAGATTCCAACATACCATAGGGCATGACCCCCATGGTTTTTGATGGATCTTATGTAAGAATCTCAAAGAGAACTTTATTGAAGGGGGGTGGATTGCTCATTTTTAAAACTCTTATAAATTCACTAAGTTAACCCATTAATAACTTGAATGGGATAATAGTGATGTTTGCACAACATCTGAGCACAGGGCCAGCATCAATACCTAGCATCCCTGGACAGCTGCTAGGGCTCTAGCATCCTGGTGGGGTCCACTACTAATTCCCGCCCTGCAGCCCTCTTAATTATTTGTATCTGGCCCAGCACTCAGAGCAGTAGTAGGTAGATAGATCTAGCCACCGTTTAAATCTTCTTCAATGCCCCTGACCTAGCGTCATTTTGTGGAATTGTGGGAAATTTACAGGGATGTTTGGGGGCACTGACACCATAACCAGGTTGACCCACTAGGGCCCACAAAATGGAACTTTGCCCAAGAACCCCCTCAAACATGGAGCCAGCCCTGTTTCTAGGGGTATTTTTTTGCCCAATAGACACTGCTAAGGTGAAATAAGCAGATTTTCTTCAGTTCTGAGGCAACCAATGGGCTCAGATATTTTCCCAGCAACAGCGGGAAATGTGCATTTGCCAGTCCTTGCCTGGAGCAGTTTTGAGAGATTGTGGGGCAGGGTATGTGTGTCATTCTGACTTCCTCCATATTTTCCTGCATGGATTTGCCTTGCAGGAAAATACTAGGGATCAAAACAGTGCCCTGCTTCCCTCTGCCTCTTCAAAACAGTCCCAGTAGAGGGACTTAGCACATGAGCACTTGTTTCTGCAGGCAGGAAATATCAAGTGGTAGAGGCCCTCCCCTCCCTAGCCCATTTGCATACAGAGGAAATATATAACATGATATTTATAAACAGGGAAGAAGGAGGCACACTCCCCAATCACAGGGTCACAATTTAAAACAGACATAACATATGAAAGAAGAAGAGTGAAGAAAATTAGATTTCGCAAATGAGTGGCTGAGGCAAAGGAAAGGAAGGGTGTGAATAGGTTTTATATCCATGCACCATTGTTCCTCCCCCTCTCCAAATTTTGTTTCATGTTATATAGCTCAAAAGCGATTGATTTACATAATTAACCCACAATTTGCTGCAGCAACTACCAGGCGCATTCTGCAGCCATTTTGAATGTTTAACCCCTGATCTGACTGCTAAGCAACCCTCAGTTAATCCTACAATTTGTAGTTACGTTAACTGTGGGTTGCCCAGGTTTGGATGACACATAGCAACCCCACGATCGGCCCAATTGGAGATTGAATATTCAAAAAGGCCACAGAACGTGCCTGGCATGTAGCACAGCAAATCATGGGTTAATTAACCCACAATTTGCCACCCTTACATGCGAACAGCCCCATAGTGTTTGGGGAAATGGTTAGCATGCTGAAGTAGTAGATAAGAATAGAGTACAAAACCATGCTCATCCCCACCCTACCACTGGGCTATTTTCCAAAAAGGTTTCAATCAGCTCAGAGCTTTACTTGTATTGTTTATCTCATCTGATTGTACTTCAAAATTAAGTTAGAATGGGAGGGGACATTTGTTATGCAAATGTGCATTCAGGCCAATGCAGGTTTTACGTTCAAAGCCTAGTTGAAGCAAGAGCCTTTAAGCCTCATGTGTGAAAATGCCCTTCAGTACAAGTGAAAGCTACTCTGACCTGGTTCTTATGACCCGTTATGGATTATTTAGCCCATGATGAACCGTAGCACCTCCAGGCATTATTTGCATATCCAACCCCTGCTCAGGGATGGTTGTGTCATGCAAACACAGCATACATGGGTTATGCGAGGGTTAAAGAACGCTTGCATAGCCCATGGTCTGTTCTAGGGTTATGCGACAGTTGTTTGACCTTCGCATAACCCACACTCACCAGTTTCGCACAAATTAATAAACCCCAAGGGGAGTTGGAAAGGTAAAATGGCAGCCACAGTGGGCTGTCGTGTTGTACAAACTGGCCCTTTTTTATATGCCATATGAGAGAGCATTCCCTAACAGCAAGGTGGAAAGCAAACAACATGAACTCTCAATTTCTACAGAGTGTGATGGCTGTCTTTGCTGCATGTGGAACTTTTGGGGTAAATTGTTAATCAAAATGTACATTTCCCTAAGAACCTAGTAAACACATTTGTCCATGTAGAAATGAAAATTCAGAGTATTTCCCATTTTTTCTTTGAGCATTTCTGGTACTATACTCTCCCACTCATGCCCCACAAATCATAAGCCTGAACCTAGGGGGCGAGGTACTAAAAGTTGCCTCCCCCACCTGCATCATCAAACAAGCAGAAATTATTAGTGTAGCTGCTTTGAGTCATAAGGGGCTGCTGCAGAGGGGGATTTTCTTGGAGCCTGAAGCAAGTGGGCCCACCATTGGATCCTTGGCCCTCTCACTAAATTTCTGCAGACCTGGAACACTTAAAATTAGTGCAGCATTGCATTTGGTAGGAGTAGTCAAAATGGGATTTCCCCTGTGCAGTGAAGGTAGTTGTTGCTGCACAAACTTCTCTACAAACCTAGTTTCCAAATGTATATCATCCCCATTCTCCTCTTCCTCTATATATGGTCTTATTTAGTAAGAAGCCATCAAGGAAATGTACAGCAATTTAAAAAAGTAGCACAATAAAAATAAAAAAACAGCATTAAAAACATTAAAACTACGCAATTTAAAAGGCTAAATTAAAAAGACGCGTCTTCACAACCCTTTCTAAAAGCCAAGAGAGGGGTGCCAACCGTAATTCTTGAGGGAATGCATTCCATAATTTGGGGATAACACAAAGAAAAAGCCCTTTCATGTGTTTCTGATGAACAGGCAGTGATGGAGTCCTTAAGAGCTTCTCCTGTAGATCTTAATAACCTACCAGATTCATAACAAGACAGGTGGTCCCAGATTCTAAGCTGTTTTCAAAATCTCACAAAGATGTGCTTGCTAAATTGTTCCCAGAAGAAATCTGCCACTAAACTGTGCCGCTCAGGGTGATACAACCCAGTATTATTTACAAATTTGGTAGACAGAGCAGTATAGCAATATCCATTGGAGGACATGTTATTGTCACGATTAGAACAGTCTATACCATCTCTAGTTTAAATGATCCTATTAAAAATGTGGTTTTCTGTTCTGTACATAACACTGTACTTTGTGAGAGAAAATTACAGTGCTCAGGTTCCTGTGGCAGTTGGGTAGAAATTTTGTAAATCCGATGCCTAAGTTTAGATACACAGATAAACCTTTAGTGAATGGATAAGAGCTGTTGACCTTTTAGTTACTCCTTCCTACAAGGCTGCTTAAAATTGTTCACGTGGGCTGAACATTTCAGTTTAGCTAATGGCTTGTACACATCATGTAAAAAATGTTGGAATATGGGGGAACTCAAGAAAATTGTTATTTTCTTCTGTAGAACAAAGGTGGGATGTGTGTATACATTATAAACATTCAAATGAGTCATTTAGTTTTCTAAATTAAAATCTATCGCATTTGATGACAGCAGTGAAATTGATATGTACCTACGCCCACAGTCAGTTTTTGGCATCTATTTATGTAAAATTATGTAGACTAATGCATGTGATGCCTATTTTGAAAATTGTCCTGGAAATCTGTTTTTACTCTTCATCATGCCATTGAGCTGAGGTGGTTTAGTAAATTTAAAATATGAATATGTCTATTAAATGCATCTTGCATTTCTTGTGCCAAAGGGATCCATTTCCTGGTCATTGACATGTGCTGTTTTGTTTTTGTTGTTTTTTTGCTTTTCTTTGCAGTTTAAAAGAATGCTCAATCGAGAGCTAACACACTTATCTGAAATGAGCCGATCGGGCAATCAGGTCTCTGAATATATATCCAACACATTTTTAGGTAAGCTTATGATTATGGAAACAAGTACTCCTTGTTCATTTTACTGTGTTTTCCCTTCCTCTCCACGACCCAACACTAACATCCAGATGGAAACATTACAGCAATTAATCTCTTTCTGTAGAGTTTGTTTTGTAATATGATCCATGCACCATCAATAATTAAAACAAATATAATCTTCATCTTTATTTTATAACACAGGCTTTCCTGTACATTGAATGTGGCCCTATTGTGCTCAGTTCCATTGGACAAAGCTCCCAAATGTCGCTACTTTTCACTGAATGTATGCATTGTGTGGGCCATGCACGTGTATTTTGTATGACACCACAATCAACACATTATCCTGGCTGATAATAGACATCAGTCTCTTCTAAGGTGGAGTGCCAAATCTATACTAGACATTAAATGCCAACACCTCTAAAAAGAACAGGATTAGCATGATTATCTTTTAGAGTGGGTTATTATATTGTATTGTTTTATGTATTGTTGGACAACCTGTTTTCAAAGCTTATCCTTTCTTCTATTTGGTATTCTCATTCTATCTGTTTCCAAAGTTCAGGTGCGAGGGCCATTGTTTATGTAGCCAAACAGCATCCACACACAAGAGGCAGGGATGTTTCTGAAGGCCTGGGGGAAACCCAAGGTTTCAAGAAATGCAAAAAATATTTAAGGCACAATCCTTTGCATGCTTAGACAAAAGGAAATCATGGCTGGCTGGGGCATGCTGGCAGTTGTAGACCTTTTTTCTGTCTAAGCATGCATGAGATTGTGCCCTTATAAAGCCAAAACAGGGGGAATAGCCCCATAGGGACTGAGCATGGTCAGTGACCATGGACTGCTATTTGACTGTTGTGGGGGTGGGGGTAGAACATTGGGTGTGAGTGTGAATGGAATGGAGTATCTTGAAGGAGAGCACTGAAAAGGAACACTCAATAGTGTAACATTGTTTGGCTTTTGCATTCAGATGTTTCAAGGACTGCTTGCTGAAGCTCTCTATGGTCAGACACAAAATAGGAACCTAAAAGTTACAATATATAACTTGGGTTTCTCATAGAATTAACGTCTTTGGTATATTAACTTTAAAAGTATAGTTTATTTAGACAATAATTACAAATTTACTGTGTTTACGTTTACATATTTTTAATTTTATTAATAATTTTACGAGAAAATCCAAGTTATTCATAATACCTTCTGTGTTCCTAAAGTAACAAAATGACTTAGATCGGTAAAGAGTGCTAAAAAAAGTATTGCATATATTTCAATTTCCCTCCCATGTCCTTTTCCCCACAGGGAAAAAAAGGTTCCCCCCCACATTTAAAATTTCCAAAAATATTACATCTCTGAACACACTGTCACTCTCTCTTTGCTGACCTAAAGACTGATAAACACAATGCAGACCATATCCAACTTTGTTCTTCTTTGGAGGATACATTCAGCCAAACAATGCTTAATGAAAGGATTTGGAAAAAAATAATAAAGGAATAGTCCTCTGAAATATTACTTGTGTTGTGTGATTTGTTAAAAAAATTTACAATGTCTAACATGCATAAATAGTGCAGACATTGGGTTGCACTAGTGGAAAGTGGTTGTGGATATGTAAGGCAGGTTATTTAAGTTTTGCCAATCCCCCATCATATCCAGCCATCTTTACAATATCCCATGCTGTTCTGGACGATCCCTCAATCCCCAGGAGTAGGTTTCAGTGGACCACAGGTGGCTGTAGTTGGTGGTGGAGATTGGTGAAAAACAGGTGCTTTGCTTGAACTGTTTTTTGCTAGCACTAGCCCACAGTTGGATACAAATCATTGTTAAGCAATAATATATTCAACAATGCTGAGTTGCACCACTGTAACTAATTTGACATTCTGCACTTGGCAAATGGAGCATAGATATCCAACCACGTTATACAATTCACATAGTACAAATTCACACTCATAGCCTGCTAAAAAAAATGAAGTTGCCCCAGGACTTTATTGAGGACTAGTTGGACCTTGCATAGTGGTTTGGGTGCTCTTCTCCAGCAGAAATACATAACCTACTTTCATGACATCAGTGTGACATAAAAAGGGAACATTGCTGGGGCTGAGCAAGCACTGGCACAAGAAGACCAACCAGTGTTGCTCTGGAGCCAATCCTGGCACCCTTAATCTAATCTTACAGCCTGCTCTTCTTGTCTACGGTTTATAGAATGTTGCCAAATCACAAGAGCCAACTTATAGTTCTATCGGTAATGATAAACTAATGAGAAAACTGAAATAGGTTGGAGAGGCTCTTGTTGCCATTAGCTTTCTGTGCTTAACAGAACATAACTTATCCTGTTGATGCTATAGCCGCTCTTTACCTAGTTAATTTTGATGGACCTGAAACAAATTCTTTAAAATTTCAGCCCTCTCATTTGCTTGTGGATTAGCTAACAAATTGAATTTCATGAACCTTGGCAAGGAACATTATCAGCCTAGTTTCAGAAACTTGAAAAAAAAAAGCTGGAAAAAGATTGCCTGCAGAGATGACCTACTTAGAAGGATCTTCTTGCCCTGACTCATTGAAGAAAACCGAGAATTCAGTGTGAGTTTCCATGTGAAGAAGAAAAAACACTCTAAGGAAGTGTATCCACCATTGGCCTATAATCTGACACCGATCCTACAAATAGGGCTGAAATCCTGTGCCGAGTTAGACAACACAGATTCATTGTAAGAGCAATTCATTTTAATAGGATTTTGAAGCACATAAATAGATGGAGTATTAGAGCCTTAGATCTAATCCAAGTAGTCACACGATTGTACCATCTCAGAATGCGAGTGGAAGAGTCACATATTTGAAAGCATCCCCACATCAGAATCTTGCCTCTTTCTGACATATAAATTCTCCACCGGGGGGGGGGGGGGGTTGATGTGGTGGTGTTCCTGAACAAACAATCCCTTAGATGTGTTATGTGATGGAACAGTCATGCGGAGGACACTACCATTACCCTCAATCTGACTTTTGAAACTTCATGAAAATTGCTTCTCTTCCTTCAGTTATTAATAAGTCCTTAAAGACTTGGATGGCATTATCCTTAATGCTGGAACTATCTGTCTTCACGGTTTAAGCCTGAGGCTGCTTCCCGATGAAGAGCTGCTAGGGCTATTAATTAGAAGACATGGTGCACTTATTCCATCTTTTAGTCCTTAACAGAGTTTCTGCATTGAAAAAAAGGGGGAAAAAAGATAAGAGTGGTGGGAAGCCACGGGGTTACAATTAGAAGGCCTTGTTGTCTTGACCGCCCTCATAAACGTCTGTGCATGAGGCAGGGTGACAAGTGCGATAAAAGCATCACCTAGAAGCACCCCAACCATTTCTGGTTCATATTTCAATCCTTTCCTAATTTTCAGTATGATTAGCCTGTTTTCTCCAGGGAAAGGTCTCGTGGAACCCACCAAATGAGCGTGCAGTCCATAATTATTTGTAAGGGATGTGAAGGGAGAGGAGAAATACTTTCAGGATTGAGAAACGCACCCAGCACTGATAGTGTTAGCTGCTCATTTGGAACAAAACCTTAGGAAATCCCATGGAATTCCATGGCCCATTGAAAATCTTCTGGACAGACACTTCCTTTCACTTGAGTTCATCTGACAGCTCGCTTTAGAATCCTCCCTTTAGATGGCCCTAAACTTTGTGCATATGACTGAAGCCATTACGGTCAAGGCATGCACATGAGTCATTCCTCTTCTGCTACTGTTGATTTCAACCAGTTCAAGTGCTCTTCCTTTCCTCCTTGTTTTATTTAATTGGTGATCAGAAGGAAGCAGTAAAAGGATAGGAGGGAGCTGAATGCCTCAGGCTGAAAGTTGGTGACATTATCATTCGTTTGCAGCAATCTGATCAGAGTTCTCAGCTGTTTCCAGTAGGATCGCTCGCCTGTTCTAAAACGTTGAAGAAAGACAGAAAGAAAGCAACCATTCTGAACAAAACAGAAATGTAGTCAAGTCTTGCTGCAATCACCCCAATTCCAATACTTAAAAAAAATGACCCATTAGATTGAACAAAAAGGTGCATACACTTCTTAAATGTTCTGGACCTGCACTTTGATTTCTGGTGCATGTGTTTTTAATGTTATGTTTATTTGAGGGGAATGGGGAAAATTAAGGGAATCTTAAAACGGGGGTAGTAATTTTATTTAAATTGTCTAGAGCGCTGTCCTATGGTCCCTGGGTGAGCATTCCAGGGACCATAGGATGGCTAGGAAACCCTCTTCGGAGGTCAGAGACAGCACTCTGGCCTTCGACAGGAGAGTTGGAGATCCGACCCCTTCCAGCCAGCACTTTGTACTTGACCAAATTTTTTTCGACTATTTCTGTAAATGTCATGGAGACAAACTGTTCAGCAGCTGCCCTAGTTTCTGTTGCCTTTGCACCAGCACAAATACTGGTTTTTTCTCCTGCATCTGCAGTCATATTCATTACCTGACGATGGAAAGGAAGCCATTTAGTTCCATCTGGCAAAGTTTTCTTTCAGTCTCTTACTTGCTACTGAAGTTGGCTTAGTGACAGAGGCCCTTTCTACACCATAGGGGTGTAGAGGGAGGGAGGGCGATCCCAGAAGTACCTAATACACACCATCGATGCACAAGGACCAGCCGGGGGCCATACCAGGCAAACAGCCTGGTGTAGAAATGGCCTAAATATTTTTAGACGAGCATATAAAAAGCTCTTAATCTTTTATCACTTCAAATTAGGATGATAATTTGGATTTTGAGCAGGGGTTCAAATCTCTACTCAAGAATGAAGGCAATTTCTTGGATTCTTGGCTTAATCTACTTTAAAAGGTTGCTGAGAATATAAAATGAAGTAAGGAAATGTTCTAATATTTGTGCACTTAGGATAGAAGGTGGGGTGTTGTTGTTTTTAAAGCAGTTGTAGTATCCAGGATGTTTTATATCAATATTGTTAGTCTCATAACTCTGTGTGGTGGTCACTGTTACTTCTGCCTTACAGATAGTGAAATTAGGTTGAGGGTGAGTGATCTCTCTAAGTCAGGCAGAGAACGTGTGACTCTCCAGATGTTGCTTGACTGCATTTCCCGTTATTCCTCGCCATTGGCTATTCTGTCTAGGGCTGATGGGAATTACAATCCAACAACATCTGGAGAGCCACACATTCCCCATCTCTGTCTTAAAGTAAACTTATAGATAAGCTTAGATTTGAAGCCATCTTTTATATATTCAGCAATGCTGGCTGGTCTGTGTTTGTGTGAATGTGTGTATTTTCCCAGCTTTACCACTGTGATTTGTAAGTTGAAGAACCTTTTATGAAAAGCTGTGTTTGGATTGGTATTGATTTTTTATTTTTTGAAGACTTCTCTAAGATACAAACAGATTATAGTTTGTCTCTCCTTTCTTTCAAAGACAAACAGCATGAAGTGGAAATCCCATCCCCAACACAGAAAGAGAAAGAGAAAAAGAAACGGCCTATGTCTCAGATCAGTGGAGTGAAGAAACTGATGCACAGTTCCAGCTTAACAAATTCCAGCATCCCCAAATTTGGAGTTAAAACTGACCAAGAAGATATTCTGGCCAAGGTAAGAACAATGCTAATCTACAGCCAGTTGTGGACCTTTAGCTCAGTAATATCCCACACCATTAGCTTAAATATGGATGCTGATTCATTTTTTGCTAGTGTAAAATACAATAAGAATGGTCATTAGAACTACATTGGTAAAGAATTAAATGAAAGGGGATTGGAAAATGAAACCTACAGTGTGTATGGTGAACTTGTGCACCTGTAGGATTTCAAAACAAAATCAGAAGGTTTGTTTCCTCAAAGGAAAAATAATGAATGCAGCAGATTCCCCCCCTCCCTTTGATCTTTCTGGCACTCGGATCATTCACAAAAAGGGGGATAGCCGTAGGATTATAGCATCTTTGGAGGGAGGCTTCCCATGTTCAGTTCATGCAAAATGCTCTTACCATCCTCCCTGTGCAAAGTCTAGAAAATTGGTTGCTGAGATGTTGAAAAGCGTTTAGCAGCAGCAGTCCGGTGTTGTTGTTTCAAATACCCCCCCTTGGAAAATAGGTATTACTTTCTGTTTCCTCTTTGATTTTTATATTAGGAACTAGAAGATGTGAACAAATGGGGCCTACAGGTGTTTAAAATAGCTGAATTATCTGGGAACCGACCTTTGACAGTCATCATGTACACCATTTTCCAGGTATGTTTAGTAGTAGAGAGCTTTCCCATTTTTTTTATTTTATTTTATTGTAGCCACAGCATGTACTGTAAAAGGCAATCATTTGTTTGTCTCTTTAATTCCAGGAACGGGAATTATTAAAAACATTTAAAATTCCACCAGACATGTTAATAACTTACTTGATGACACTGGAGGATCATTACCATGCAGATGTGGCATATCACAACAACATACATGCTGCAGATGTTGTACAGTCTACACACGTGCTGTTGTCAACCCCAGCTTTGGAGGTAGGTCTGCCATATGGCAAAGTAGAAACACAAACTTGTGGCATAGATCACACAGCCATGATTTTTTGGCGTTTTCTCTTCTGCAGAACCCAGGGGTTAAACATAGGTGCTCATATCATTAATATGAAATGTTATGGCAATATTTTCCATCTAAAGGCAATCCAGCAATGTGCAGTGACTTAGCACATTCCCTATACCACACTATTTGTTTGCAAGGTATCCGTATTCTTTTTTTTACTACAGTACACTTTTTTAAAAAAGCTTCCATTTCTTGTTTGTATTTGTTTTTCTCTGAACTGAATGTTTAATAGTCATGTTTTATATAAGTCATGAAATGCCCAAGCAGTACCATATTTATTTTTTGTTTTAAACTATAGTTTGATGTATGTACAAAAGCAACGTTAAAATATAGGTGCCTCTACTTAAATTGGGAGTAATCTGCACAAGTTTTAACATATTCGTATTAGCTGAATGTGAGAAAACCAGTTTAAATGGAAGGAATTTAAGCACCTAATTCTGTATTTAAAAGAAGCTGAATCGAGCAGAGCTAACTTCCTCTGGATTAGTCTCACTTTAGCAGGGAGAGATTGCTGCTTATAAATAAATAAATAAATAAATAAATAAATAAATAAATAAATAAATGTTCTATTAATTTATAATATAGGCATATTACTTATGCTCCTAGTAAGACTAGCCATGCCAGGAAACAATTCTTATGGTTCTAGAGCAGCATCTCAAAGTGTGACATCTTTCCAGGACTTCAAACATCTATGCAGATGTTTCGGATTTGACTTACGGTAAGATGGGATCATTAAAATGGTTATTTTAGTTGTACTATAGATCTCATAATACATTTATTGTCATCCTGGTTTCAAACTATGCACTAAGCTGACTTCCCAGTCATTGGGCACTTTGAAAATAAAATGATTTGATATGAGGAAGAGAACCCCTGAAATCTTGTCAGTCATTATCCGAAACCTTTTGGAAGCTTATACCTTAATCAGCTGTTCTAAGGAAGGAATAATATAGGCAGGCTCTGGGTTAAATGTTTGTACTTGTCCAGAGAACTTAATGGGGATGGAGACTCAATGCACTTGGGGTTTTTTATTTATTTAATACACGTTTTTATTCCATTTAGCAATTTCTTTCAGTCCCACTCTGTCACTCACACCTTTCTTCCTCCCTGCTTTCCCCAGGCGGTATTCACGGACCTAGAGATTTTGGCTGCTATTTTTGCCAGTGCAATACATGATGTTGATCATCCTGGAGTTTCAAACCAATTTCTTATCAACACAAGTAAGTGTGGCTTATTTCTGTTAGCACTGAGAGCCTATGTACTTGGCGTTGATATTCTGTATGCAGAAAACAGAGAGTAATGTCTTTTATTCTTTCTGTGCCTTTTTGGGCGTAGTCAGCTTCTCTCTAAGGCCCTTTCTACACCATAGGGGTGTGGAGGGAAGGGAAGGAGGGTGATCTGGGAAGTACCTAATACACACCATCGGCACACAGGGAGCAGCAGGGGCCAACCCAGGCAAGAAGCCTGGTGTGGAAAGAGCCTAAGTTTTGCTGCCACCCTGTAAAAGTGTGTGTCGAGGGAATTTCCCAGCCCAGTGGTTCTCTGGGGGAAAAGGGGCCTTGAAGGTGGGTTTCCTACTCAGCGGGTCTTTATATTTTCATACCTCCCCAAAAGATCAGGCTGTGGGCTCCAGGCAGCCCAGTAGGAACAGTAAGCTTCCTGGGAGCCATTTCTGCTGCTAAGCATTTTGTCCCCCTCTGGGGGGGGGACAATATCTAAAGGGTGAGATCCATCTGGAAGATCCTTGGCTCTGGTTTGATGATGGCTCCTCTATTCGCCTTCTTTGTTGCTCTTGCTCACATAGAATTTGTTGCCTCACCTTACTTCTAGCTCCCCTTCCACTGTCATTTGTGTTTGCTAGCTAATGGTAGAAAAATGAGCAATCTAGATAAGCACACTGTGAGGCTCGCTTGGTGTAGAACTTTGTATCATTTCAGGTAAAAAAACACAACAGTCTATTTTGTGAAAAACAGTGAGAGCTTTCTAAGAAAAAAAATATTAGGTAAAAAATGAAATATAGGAGATGGGGCACAGGGGAGAACCAGTAAAGAAATAGGAAAAATAGAAGAGTGTAAACAACATCTAGAGCTTGGTTCCCTCCTATCTCATCTGCAAGAAAGTTTATTCATTTCCCCATTATATATTTAAATGCTGCAGACTCCAGCCACCAATCTCTGTGGCCTAGTTCTCAAGCCCAAACTACACATGACATTGCATGTCATTTTTTCTTGAATTTTTCTGTTCTTCCCTTTTTATTCCAAAATAATGCCACAGAGGCTGCAGTCTGGAGTGGTTACTGACCAGAAACAATACAATACAATACAATACTTTATTACGGTTAAAAAACCAGCATAGCAAAGAGAACAAATCATACATATAAAAATATACAGGCTTCAATTTGAGGCAATCAGATAGGGTTCAATAGTGTTAATATTTCCCTACGCCGACGTATGGCTGCTGCACAGAATTTGGCGACTTTAGATGTAACTTGGTCATCCAGATCAGCCAGAAGATAGTCCGGGTAAAATTTATCCGGTCTGCCTGGGACTTTATTAATGAGTGGGGCAATCCATATAGTTCTGAAACAAGTTTATTGCCTCAGTGAGTGCTAGGGCATAACTACACACATGTGCGCGCGCGCACACACACACACACACACACAGCGTTTCTCTTTGAGCCAGTAATATAATGCCAAGACTCAACACAACGCCCTGCTAGAAAGGATAAATTCCAGATTTGATTCTTTTTTAAACCACACCAAATTAATTTGTTTCAGCTAAGATCCTGAACTTTACTTGAATTTATTTTAGTTTTTTTTATTTTATTTATTACATTTGTATACTGCCTAACAGCCAAAGCATTTGAAAATGTTTATGTATAATTTAATGGACCGTGGACCAGCTTCGTCCACAAGGAGGAGGATTGGGGATTTAATTTAGAGAGTTTCCCAAGCTGTGTTGATACCAAATGCACTTTCACAACCCCACAGAAATGCAAACTGAATACAACATGTCACAGAATATTTTAAATTAGTAAGAACAAGAAGCACAAAACCAACTTTTTCCTTGGCAGCACTTAATAGTATTGTTACGTTACAGTGGAATTGTGTTAACATATGTACAAAATTCCAGAAAAGAATGATTTAACTTAGGTCTGGACTTCCTGAATTTTGGAAATCCTTTTCATTGCCATTATCATATATTTTTTAAATCAGCTAACCCTTCATGGATTGACTAATTCAAGAGAGAGAGGCATATTCAAAGCTTTGATTCCCTCCGCAGATACCAGTTCAAATGAAGCCTGGCTGAGTATGGCAGATGGCTGTGGTTGTCCAGTACAACTTCATGAACTTTATAGATCTTTAATGCAGATATGGTTAAGATACTTTACACACACACACACACACACGTTCAACTGTAGTGAGAAACCATTAGATAAGTGTCTGCATGTTCTACATGTATTGCTAATGTGGGGAGGGATTTCCCCCACCTACTGATTCTGCCCTGCAACCCCATCCCCTGTAGTTAACTTTCACCACTTTCCTCCCAGCCAATCTGAAGTTGTTAATAAGCCTAGAGGGGGAAAGGTTGCAGGGGAAGATAGGTATTAAAGAGTGGAAATAATATCTTAAATATCTATTTGAGATTTAGTTTCTTAAATATCTAAAGGTATTTACGTGACAAATGCTACCAGGTGAGTGGACAGTGCTAACCTCTTACAGTTCCAGAGGAAGGGACAGTATTC
This sequence comes from Anniella stebbinsi, assembly GCA_029215795.1. Classification (NCBI taxonomy): domain Eukaryota; kingdom Metazoa; phylum Chordata; class Lepidosauria; order Squamata; family Anniellidae; genus Anniella; species Anniella stebbinsi. The sequence goes on along the minus strand of JARDYH010000002.1, from coordinate 31,127,229 downwards.
CCTCCCACCCTCCCTTGCCTCCCAAACTAGAGCTAGTGGTGAATGGGACTAGAGTTGGACAGATGTGATGATGGTGATGGGAATGTTCCAGTCCTGCTTTGTTTTCTTTTAAATCCCATAATATCTCTTCACCCCAACCCACTGATCCTTGCATACAACTTGCACCCATGGATCTCCCTGAAGTCACCCACTGTGGACATCCCACAGATGTTTGGTGCTTGAGTTGGATGGATGTGCAGAAGTTACAGGGGTGCAGGTGCTCCAGAAGTCTGAGAGACTCTGAATTGTATTATTGGGGCAGGATGTTGTTCATAAATGGAAGGTTTTACTAACTTGGTTTTCGAGTCATCTGAATAACATATGTGTAGGAATAAGCTATTATGTGGCTCCAAAGGAATTCTTGGTTGTTAAGCAATACATGCAACCAACTCACAAAATGCCAATGTGTTCAAAACATCCTTTCACGTAATCTTTCCTGAATATATACAGGCATCCTGGCACATCACGAGGACCAGATAATGATTAGAAGTTTTTAAAAGCCCTTTTCTTTAACATAATAATTCAAAACTCTGAAAGCTGAAGGGTTTTATGAATTAGTCATTCAATGTGGGAGGTTGCTTTTCTAAAACAAGTAGAGCTTTTTAATATCATTTTGATGCTTAAACCTATCAGATGTGATTATGTGATAAAAGGGATTTCATTGGCAAACAACATATTTATGTTCCCTCTCCTTTCTCATGTTCTGCTTTGGGAGAAAAAGAGCTAGAGAGAGGGTTTCTTGGCTCACGTGTTTGGTATAGGAGAGTAAGACTGCTGGAGAAAAAATTGAAGTATAGGAGCTTCTACATGTAGTGCTGTTGAGCTGCAGAGATTTTATGGCTGAACTTTAAAAAACAAAAAATATATAAAAGGACAGTCAGTAGAGCAACGAATACATAGCTAGCCTTAGGACATGGAAATTATAATAAACAGTAAATAATATCAACAAATGACAGTGTTTCATCCAAAAGCATCTAGAATGATTTGAGGGAATGAAATCCTACTGTGGGTTTTCCAAAATGCAACTGAGCCTCTCATTAGGGGAGCCTAAGGAAATGTGTTTCTTTCCATGGGTGTTCCAAGGTGTTAAACATGAGCTCTGCTTGATTTCTTGGTCATGTATACAGACTGAGATAACACACATGCTCCTCTTGGTAGAGATTGCATTTGGATAGCAAAGGGCTTTTGTCTGTAGTTCTTGGCAGCAATGAACATTGGTAAGGTAGGAACTGCCTGAACTGCCTTTGGGGACAAGCTGATGCTAGGAAAGGACACACGTACAACATGGTACACGAGCAGGTTCTTTACTAAATGCTCAGTTTGTGTCTAAATGCCAGTTGGAAGAATTTTGTAAATTAAAAAAGCCCACAAGCCAGTAGAAGAAAGAAACTGTAGTCAAGGGATTGGTGACATTTCTTTACAAGGAGCTAATTACAGGGCAGTTGCTAGATCCCAAAAAATGGTAAGGGAGCAAGTTGTTGGTTCTATGTGCTTAGCTGTACAGTTTGACAAAGATGTCAGTGCAGAAGTGGACGGAGACAGGGTGATCTCCACCCCATCTGACACGGCATACGTGCAAGGCCGTGTTTTGGGGAAAGCGCCATGATTTGTTTGCAGATACACTAAGGCTTTGCTGCAAAATGAAGTGGTGATCAGCCTTAAGAACATAAGAAGAGCCATGCTGAATCAGACCAAGGGTCCACATAGTCCAGCACTCTGTTCACACAGTGGCCAACAAGCTGTCGACCAGGAACTCATAAGCAGGACATGCCAATATTTTCTTCTTTGGAATTTGCAAAGTCCCTTTCTTCTGAAGGACAATGCAGGCAAATTTTGCTACATGCAGCCTATATCCAGTTGTCAGGAAGGTGTTAATTGTTATTTGGGGCATTTGACACATACCAGCCATCACTCCACAGAAAGAGACATGTGTCCAAGGCTGCTGAAAAGAAGGGCTGTGCTGTTCCAACCATTTGAATTATAAACTGAGTTCATTTTGAGTACCTTAAGGATATGAGAAATAAAACTTGTATAGAGGAAGGGATACAGGCTTTCTTAACATATGTACCTTGTCACTGTCTTGCAGACTCTGAGCTCGCCTTGATGTACAATGATTCCTCAGTCCTGGAAAACCATCATTTAGCTGTGGGCTTCAAGTTACTGCAGGAGGAGAATTGTGACATTTTCCAGAATTTGACAAAAAAGCAGAGACAATCGTTGAGGAAGATGGTCATCGACATTGTAAGTTGCCATTTGAATTTACTTCACTACTTCTGCCCTGCATGTAGTCCAAGTTTGCAAAGATCAAATGCAGATAAACTTTTTAATGGCAGGTTGTATAGTATTTAAAACCAAAATAGCACACAGTAGAAGGTGCTATTCCAGAAGCGTTGTGTTTTAACTCTGTTTTAATTTGATAGATTCTCAGCAGCTTGTCTCCCTTGCGCTCAGTCTTGCTTAGGGTTATTTGTCAGGATTTGGACTGCTTTTTGCGTTTGACCTCCCACTCTGAAAAAACGCTGCTGAATTATGAGGGAGCTCTGTCTACACAGCGTGGACTGTCCTGTGCAAAGAAGCTTTCTCTAGGTTTTGTCCTTTCCCAGTGCACCCAGAGACCATATGCTTTGCATTCACAAAACATTCACACTTGGTCTTTCCATAAAGTCCTGGTCAGCCTTCCCCAACCTGGTGCCTTCCAGGTGTTTTGGACTTCAGCTCCCATCAGCCCCTTCCAGCATTGCCAGTGGTCAGGAATGCTGGGAGTTGTCGTCCAAAAACATCAGGAGGGCACCGGATTGGGGAATATTCCTTTAGGTCAGCCCTCCCAACCTGGTGTCCTCAAGATGTGTTGGACTACAACTCACAGCATCCCCAGCCAACCATTCTGGGTGAGGATGCTGGGGATTGTAGTCCAAACCCATTTGGAGGACACCAAGTTGGGGAAAGCTGCTCTAAGTGATTCAGTATGGATACTGTCATTGGCAATGCCCATTTAAGCTCCCCGCTAGCTCATAATGAATTTGGGATGTAGGAAGTTTTAGTTACGTGTCATTTTCTCTTCTTCTCCAAGGTGCTTGCAACAGACATGTCCAAGCATATGAATCTATTAGCTGATTTGAAAACAATGGTTGAAACCAAGAAAGTGACTAGCTCTGGCGTTCTGCTTCTTGATAACTATTCAGACAGGATTCAGGTGAGATTCTGTCTGGAATATCTCTCTTTTCCCCATCATATGCCTTCCAGTAGACCTACATGTCCTGCTTTCTAGATTCGCTGACATTCCCACCTGCAACAACCTTCTCTTCCGAGTTTTGGTTATGCCTATTATGGGCTATGCCTTGAGAGTGGCCAAGTTATATTTCTTGACTAACTCCCACTTTTCTTTGAAACTGATTCAGTCTTGCACTTACAACATTTTTGGCCTTTTAGTATAGGCAGAAGCTGCAGATGTGAGATAATTGGGAGGCTATTAATGTCAGTGTGAAAAACACACAGTACATCATCCCTTGGCTGTTCAGAATAAACCTTGCACTCCATGTATTTTCGGGATTCTGTTTTCACACCCGCCAAATGTGCAAATGGGAAAAGGGCTTTGTCTCCAGTGGAATAACACCACAGGTTCTCTAAAGAAAAAAAAATACTGTCTATTTTAGGTTCTACAAAATATGGTACATTGTGCAGATCTAAGCAATCCAACAAAGCCACTTCAGTTGTATCGCCAATGGACAGACAGAATAATGGAAGAATTCTTTCGTCAGGGAGATCGAGAAAGAGAGAGAGGCATGGAGATCAGTCCCATGTGTGATAAGCACAATGCATCAGTAGAAAAATCACAGGTAATCCATTTAATACAGATAAGTAAAGTAATATGTAATGTGGTTTAATAGAACACTAAATGCCTTTTAGCTGACAGGATCGTAGCTCTATGTTATAATTCCACTTCAAATATTTGATTAAATATTTACAGCAAAACAGTATCTTTGGAGAAAGTCTGTGGGTTTCATTACAATGATCAAGGATCCACAAATGCACCTGCCAGCTCATCACTGGCACATGCAACTCTTGCTCTGTTCATAGCACAGAATAAAGCACAGCCCCCATCTTCTGTGTCTTGGGAAGTGTGAGGACTCGCTGTGATTCCAGGCTGAATTCAGAAGCATGGGGAAATGGCAGGGACTCCCTGATGCTGCACTGAACCCGGAGACACTTGGAGAACCATGGGGCTTCTTTCCACTTTCGGAGAGTCTAAGGTGTAATACAATGGACCCAAGCTCCCATTCATCTCCACAGTTGTGCTGGGTCTTGAGTGCAATGGATGAAGTAGGATCATGGTGAGAACAAATATTGACTGTCAGCCAATGCAACTCAAGATTTGTTGACCTCTGACAATAAGAACATAAGAAGAGCCATGCTGGATCAGACCCAAGCCCATATAATCCAGCATTTTGTTCACATAGTGGCCAAACAGCAGCCTGTGGGAAACCCACAAGTAGGACATGGGTGCAACAGCACCCTCCTGGTTGTGTTCCCCAGTATCTGGTGTACAGAGGCATTGCCTCTGATAACAGATGATACTGGAGGTAATATATAGTTAGCCATTGATAGCCTTATCCTCCAAGACAATGATCTGCAAGTTAGGATGCAGGAAACAGAAGAAGGGTGGGATGCAGAATGCCTCTCTTAGGCTTGCTTTTCCATTCAGTTAATTTTAATGGACAAATCAGCAAAGTCAATTCCTTCATCTTTTGGAATAACATCTCTCCCTTCATTTTGCATTATCACAGGTGGGTTTTATAGACTACATTGTTCACCCTCTTTGGGAGACCTGGGCAGACCTTGTACACCCAGATGCCCAGGACATCTTAGACACGTTGGAGGACAATCGTGAATGGTACCAGAGCACAATTCCTCAGAGTCCTTCTCCTGCCCCAGATGACCAAGAGGAGGGTAGACAGGGCCAAACAGAAAAATTCCAGTTTGAACTAACCCTGGAGGAAGATGGTGAGTCAGACACAGAAAAGGACAGTGGAAGCCAAGTGGAAGAAGATACCAGCTGCAGTGACTCCAAGACTCTTTGCACCCAAGACTCAGAATCCACTGAAATCCCACTTGATGAGCAAGTGGGAGAAGAAGTGGAGGAAGAAGAAGAAGAAAAAGAAGATGAAAGAGAGGCGAAAAGCCAAACAGAACCTTGTGTGCTAGAAGAACGTTCTCCTGATACGTAACAGTGCGACGGCTTTGGAGCTCTCTTTGTTCTCCTCTCTCTCTTTTTCTCTTTTCAAAAAATGAAAATGGTTTCCCAAGTGCATGTCACACGGCACAACCATGGTCACGCCTCACCATCATCTGCCAGAGATGTTTTGTTGATCAAAAATTGATCTTGACTACTCAGTTTGGCACTCAGGAATATTGTAACCAGAATTGTTCATCTCCATGGCATCAGAGAGCAAAGGAAAACACCTGCAAAGAACAGTTTAATAAGAGTTCAACTTGGCAGATATGATCAGAGAGTGTGTCTACTCCAAGCTGTTTTCAAAAGGAGTAAAGGCTGGTCCAAAGCTTGTGTGTGTGTGTGTGTGTGTGTGTGTGTGCGCGCGAGCGCGCGCGCATGTGTGCGCGTTTGTTTTGTATTGGATTTTAATTTAATGAGAGAGGCAATTAGTAGCATACATCAGCAGAGTCTAAAGAAAGCGGCCAGCGAATGAACCAAGGCTTCGAGTGGAAAAATAAATGCACTCAGATAATGGGACACAATACGAATCTGTTACCAGTAGGAAGACGAAGCTGTGGAAATCGCATAATTTTCTAATTTCAAGTCTTCCTGACACATGACTGAAAAAAGTGTAGCTCAGTGGGTTGCACTGGCGTCTGCATTTTGTATAATATGTAAAACGGAAATCTTTTTGTAGAGTTTACTTTTGTTATTAAATGTATTGAGGTATTATATTTAAAAGAATGCAACACCCTCAGAACTTCATCTGCCACTGATTCTTTCTCCTCCGCATCCCCCAAAAGAGTAACTTGCAAGTTTTCAATACAAATGTATGCTACACTGGATTAATCAAATTTTATATTTGTTTGCACTTAGATTTTCATAGCAATTCATCCAGCTGTTTTAAAGTAACCCTTTGTTTTTTAAACCAATTAGATCTATGAAATCCTCTTTTCATCCCCTCCCTTTTTGTATTGCAGAAAATACTTCGTTGGCATTAATTTCTGCCTTTTTTTTTTCATTGTAATTTTTCAAGAGCAGCAATACGTCATTTGTGATGAGCTCTTTGTCCTCAGAGATGGCTTAGTCCTGCACACCTAGCTTGTGGGCTTACTGTGCTCAACCAAAAAAAAAATCTTTCTGATATCTAGTGGACCACTAGAGTAGCAGTTCCCCAAAATTTGGGTTACAACCCATTGGTATGTGGCAGGAGACCTGAGGATGGAGCACCAAGTTCCCTACAGTGTATGCAATGGGGTTCCAAGCATGGAAAGTGATTACAATTAATAGGGTCAGCAGTTGGGGACTTCCAAGAAAGCTCCAAAACAAAAATAGAACTCCATTGGCAACTCCCAAGCATAGCCAGTATGAATGTGACTTTCTTGTTATACATGCACATTTTTTTTATTTTCTCATTAAATTATTCCCATTTCCATAAGGCCAATTCTGACTGTGCATGTGACATCATTAATGGTCTGTCCCCGAGACATGCTGTGACAGCAAATAAATACTTACGATAGGAGGTGTACAGACTGCTGTGATAACACAGCACTGCGGCTACATTTGTACAAAGAATTAAAACAGGAATGTGCACAAACATTCCTAGTGGAATGTCCATTGTACTGTGTCAAAAACTACCTGAGCCTTCCCACCCTCCACCCTTCATCTGTTTTGCCACCCTTGATGGCTTTTTGTAAGATCTGGCAGGAAACACTGTGTTAAAAGTTAACCCAATTTGGGCCCCTTAAAAATGTGTAGCTTTTGACCTTGATTACATCAAGACATATAACATTTTTTTTTAAGCATAAGAACATATGCCAGAATCTTCTAGAAAGGATCCTACGTTTTTGTCCTATCAGTGATTTTGGATTTTTAAGGGTTATTTTTTCTCATTATGCTGCCCTGTTGAGAGCTCACATCTAGAATAATGGCAATCTTAGGTGATAAGAATGCATTGCCCTAAAAAATGGAACCAGTTCAGAAAAGCATTTGCAGAATAAAGTATAGGCTGCAATCCAACACAGAGTTATCTGTCAATAAGGCTATTGAGATTAATAAGTTTAAGTATGATCAACTCTGTGTTGGATCGTGGCCTTAGTGTGCAACTAAAACCCATGCACAGTGGCACAAACATCAGGTGTAGATTCGGGTTCGCATACAGTGATGTGGGGCAACATCACCTGACCTGTGCCATGGTTGCCATAATTACATTGTACAGGTTGTACTCTCAAGCATGATTACATCTGGATCTAACCCAAGGTATTTTGTTAGCTTGAACCAAGGAATGTTGGGGACATACCTAAGTATTAGGTTTTTAACGAAAAGAATTAATTGATGAGGATTTTTTTAAAAATGTGCATTTTAATGTGTCCAATCTACCTTTTAGCTCTTGATGGCTTGTATTGAAAAAAATACTAGCTGGGGAAGCAAGTGAAAGAATTTCACCATGTTATTGTCAGCATAGGCTCATATCCTCCCTGTCACTACTGCAACATTTGTTCAGTCCCCAAGAGTGCCTGGAATCTTAATGAAAAAAGCAATATCAATTCCAAAAATCAATATGGACCTGGAAGGGTATTTCTGCACTAAAGGTTTAATCCTATGAAGTGGGGTGCCCTCTAGCTTGATCCAGCAAGAGACTTAAGTATTGCGGAAAGACCTGCATCTATGGGGGTCTGTCGCCATGCACTTCACTTTAAGCACATTTGATTACTAATGGGACTTCCCAGATGCTTAACTTAAGGAGGCATTTGTGCACTGCTGGATCAAAGTTACTGCGCACCCTGTGAGATTAAACTTTAATAGAAAATGGAGAAACACAACCATATTGTGTAAAACACCCATACACATGGACAATCAAATGGTAGAAAACAATAATTTTTAGAGCCAGGGATCGAATGCACTGTACAATCTTTCTGGTTTTTATTTTGCCAAAGTGTGCTTGAGCATCGCACACTGCTTTAAAAGAAAATACTGTTGATAAATGACTACATGTTTTCTAAGGGTTTTTTGTTCGTTTTTGTTTTTGTTTTTTGCCATAAGAAAAATGCAATGAATTGGTTACTGTTTAGAGAGGGGGGAAAGAGAGAGAGAGAGAGAGGAACCTGAATTTGCATCTACACTTTAGCTTGCAAGTTACTGTTCTCAGCAATGCTGTGTCTGTTTCCTTTTAATTTTGGTTATATGTCATTGTTCTAAAAAAAAAAAAAAAAAAAAGAATGTGATCAGACAATATAGGTAGAACAAATCGCATTCACAAGTTTTTTTTAAAAAAAACTTGAGGATGAAATGAATTTTACAGAAAACGTTGACAATTCTTTTAAAATTCATTTATTTATTTTTTTATTTGTGCCATGCATATTTTTCTCACCAAATGACCTTACTTGTAATAAGTCTTGTTTGTCTCTGTTTACAACCATGTATTTATTGTATTGTATATATTGTAATGTTAATTGTAAATTATAAGTTCTTATTATAACATCATCCTTGCCAGGGTGGTGTTGCTATATTTGGAAACTCTTGGTGAGAGAATTAATATTGTGTATACATACTCCCCTTGTACATTTCCCCCTCCTGTAATATATCCTATATCACCTTAGAGCTTGTTTATGGAAGAGTTGAGAAAAAAATATAAAATACATAGATATATAAATTAAAAGCTGCAGGTCTTTGGTCCCAGGGCTGTGCCTTAAACTTTAAACACTATTTTCTTCTGTTTTGCTGCATTTGAAAGAAAGGTTGTTGTGGAACATGGGCTGGGCATCTCCTCTTCCCTTTTTTTCTCCCTAAGGGACTTGGGACACGGCCCTATGTAAGATCCTCCCAATTTTAACGGGCTTTATCTAGGATCCCATTGGAAGCCCAAATGCTACTTGAGCATAAATGCCACTTGCCTGATGGGAGTACGTTCTCTTTTTCAAAACATGTCTTAAGGCATCATTTTATCCATTCTTCCCCTTGCTTAAAACCAACTAAAAATGCAACCATAATTTAGTTAGCAAGGATGGTCACTATCTGCCCCAGCCCCATTAAAGCAAACTAGTTACTCCTTATTCATTTCAAGGCAATGTACATGGGCGGATTTATGCCCATTATTATTAATATGGCAACTCTTCCAATTTAGACCGACGTTTCTATTGTATGGTAAAACACAGGAGGAGGATTATGTATGCCGCCTTGGATTCCTTGAGGAGGAAAAAAGGTGGCATATAAATGTAATAAATCCCGTTTCCCCTCCAACACTACTATTCAGCATCTGAAGCAGCCCAAACTTGCTCTTTTATAAATGGATCTGTGGATGTATGTGTAGCATAGGTATAAAGAATGACTGTAACCCCTTAGGTCTTTAAACACTTAACCATTCGGATTTTGCAAAAATTTGCAGTGTCCTGAAGTGTGTTTTGCTGCTGTTCTTGATCATGTAATTTTGTAGTATCAGATACCTCGTCACCATTCCATTAATGCCCAGCCCTTGTAGCATGTGACTGTTCAGTGAAAGGAGAGATTCTTTTTCAAGGAAAAACAGAGCCTCCTTCTTGACACAAACTGTAGATTTTAGCAGCCCTGGCCCAAAGGAATACAATTGCTTTTGTTTTAAACAGTATAAAAGGGACACTATAACAACAGAATTACTGAACAATATTTTTGTTGTTTTCAGTTTGGTTTTGTTTCCTTTGGGTATGTCTTTAGAGTGGCAAATTGTGTGAACATTGCAAATAATTCAATGGTTTCTTAGCCTCTCTTACAGCCTATGGGATAGTACTGTACGTCAAATACCTTCATATGAAATTTTTATATGCAATGGAAATAAAAGCATGGGTTGATTCTGCCTAGATACTATACTTGACCATCTTTTTGCAAATAAATTTATCTTACACTACTAATCGCTCATCAGTAATAAGTTTTATTTTTTAAGGTTTTGCAAAAGAAAACAAATTGGATTTTGAACTTGTGTCTTTGAAATATTACACAATGAACTCATCTGAAACAAAAGTTGCAAACAACAACCCACCTTCTTCTTAGTCATCAGTAAGAAAGTGTGGACCACTTTAAGAAATATAAAAACAAATAACAAGAAACAGCAAAATATAACAATTTCTGCCATGAATGATCAACAAAATAGGCTTAACTCTGTACTACTGTAAGGAACAGAGGCTTAAGGTATAAAGGTACTATATTAAAGGATCAAGATGGTTATATAACGTGGTATAAAAGTATACAGTCTTTTTTCCCTGCATACACACAATATTGAGTGCATGGCATTCCTATCTATCTATCTATCTATCTATCTGGTTGGAACCAGACCTCCTGCTTATGGAAGTGAATCCTGTTTAGTGGAGGCTTTCATTGGTGGAAGGGGAGGATGCATTTTTATTTGGGGGAGGGGACAAATTCCCCCTCCACCCTGCAGTTTGTAGAAACTATGGTGACTTGAAGTATTTGAGAGAAAAGCTTTGTTGGTTTCTGTTCAATCCCATGTAATAGGATGGGCTGATCCAGACAGTCTGGACCTTCTAGAAAACTCTGGCAGACTAGCAGCACCAGTCCTCTTATAAATGTCTGGCAGTTTATTACTATCCCACCTCTCCACTAAATATGGCACTCAAAGCAGCTAACAATAATAAAATTGAGATTAAAAACATAACATCAAAACAAATCAGTTAAAAATACAATTAAGAACAACAAAAGAAACAGACTCCTGGGTGGGCTGCCCATCCTTGCTCACCGCAGAACAAAATTACCTTTTGTGATACTGCCAGCCCCTTCTCTGCCGAGGGCCTGAATGGCTGCTGCAAATCAGAGTGAACTGAGGTGGGGAACCTCTTTCAGGGCCAGAATACCAGCATTGTTTTAGCTTAAAGCTGTTATTTTCAGTAGCTAACCCTTAGTGGAGCCATTTCAACATTTTAGACATGGGGAACACACTGCACAAAACCAGAAAACCACTAAGCAGTGGTCGGGGGAAGGGGGTGGTTCCAAGAGAAGGGAACATGTGCATCTGGGGAACCCTGGATGGCTGGATTGGGACCCCAGTCCTGAGGTTCCTCACTCCTAGAGCAGGCCGTTTGCCCATGTCCTGGGCTAGATGGGGAAATAGGCCTAGTATATAGAAACTTCCTGTATTCATTAAAAAGGGGGCTATAATTAGGGTGTTGTACCACATCAGGGCCAAGCCCCAAAAATGAATCAGTACCAGTTTGGGCTGAGGCAGTCTGGAGTGCTTCAGACCGCTTCAGGGTGATGGTAAGCCACTGCCCTGACCTGTGGGACTTACTTGAGCTGTCCCGCAGCCGCCAGTCCTCAATGAGAGGCGGCATTTTAAAAGAAGGTTGCAAACTACAGAAATGGCCCTAGCGGGGAGGGAAAGGGAGGAGTCCAGTGGACTCCCGGTCAGCCTTGCACCTGGGTTCCTGCTGAGCAGCTGCACGGTTGGCACCCAAAATCCAAAATGGCTGTCCCACTTCAGGGTGGCTGGATCTTCCTTTAGATCTGGATCCAATGCGGTTGGCCCTGGGCCCAAAGCACCCTGAATCAAATTGGGGCCTATCCTGAAACTCTGAATCTGTTTCCGAGGCAAATCCAGGAGGGAGGCTGTGCACAGCTCTACCTATAATGTTGCAGTCCCTTGTACACATTTGTCTAGGAAGAAGCTCTACTGAATTCAATGAGATTTGCTTCTGAGTAGCCATTCATAGAACTGTGCTTTTCAATGTAACAAAATAAGCACCAACGAAGTTTTCTGCCAAACTTTCCAGAGTGCTGAACCCAACAGGTTTTGCTGCGGAAGGTTGTCCTGTGAGATGCACACTCCTAAAGGGGAACAAAGTGACCTTTATGCCCACCCTCTGATCATCTTCGTGTGTCTGGCCACCTGGATTGGGATACTGTTGTCCAAGAACCAGGCAAAATAGAGAGCCAGTGTGGTGTAGTGGTTTGAGTGTCGGACTGGGACTCAGGAGATCCGGTTCTAATCTCCACTCAGGCATGAAGCCAGTCACTGACTTTCAGCCTAGCCTACCTCACAGGGTTGTTGTGGGGATACAATGGAAAGGAGGAGGACTATGAAAGCTGCCTTGGGTTCCTTACAAGAGGGAAAAAGTGGGATATAAATGAATGAACAGCACAGTATAAGAGGATGTCAGGAAGAAGATGGAAGCAACTCTGCTTTGGAGGAACCCATAGCTGAGGGCAATGATAGGAGAATAAGGCCTTCAATGACCTTTGCCCACAGATCAAAGCCGAATACAAGCACATGCACTGCTTGGAAATACAGCTGAGTGATCATGGAGGACTTGAGAAACAAGGACACATTCCTCTAGCGGTGCCATACAGGCACACACTCACACAAATGGGGGAAACACACTACACATACACACACACATTAAAATTAGGGATGTGCACACCCGAAAATACCGTATTTTATCGTTATCGGAATTTCGGACCAAAAAAATTATTGTCTCCGATAATATCGTAGGTTAATTGTATCGTCTTCACGATAATTATTGGAAATCCGATATTTAATTTGCAGCCCCATTGTGCCCTCTAGAGCTGATTTATTTGTTTATTTTAGAAAAAATGCCTATAACTTCTGTATTTTCAAAGTTACAGGCTTGAAACTTGGTCACAATGCTTATGGGGTATGCCTAAGTATGTGTATGAAATTTGAGATCGATCCCTCCAACCCTCGATTTTATATGAATTTATTAAAGAACGTTTAAGTTCTGACAGGTTAGAATGACAGCTCGCCACATACGTTCATTCAGATCTGTCAAAAAGTTGCACAATCTTTCAAAAATTCATATAAAATACAGGGGTGGAGGGATCGATCTCAAATTTCATATGCATGTCTAGCACATGATGCTACACATATCTGCCAAATTTCAGATCAATTTAAAAAGATAAAAACAGACAGCACACATAGAGACAACATCTAGAAACAACTTTGAGCTGCCAACCAATATTGAAAATAGATTTGGGATCGATTAAAAACTCAACATATGCTGCTAAATGCCTGGGAAAAGAGGGAAGTCCTGACCTGGCACTGAAAAGATAACAATGATGGTATCAGGTGAGTCTCATCAGGGAGATCATTCCATAATTGGGGGGCCACCACTGAGAAGACCCTCTCCCTTGTTGCTGTCTTCCAAGCTTCCCTTGGAGTAGGCATCTGGAGGAGGACCTTAGATGTTCTCTTCCCCTCTAGACATGGGCAAGTGAACTGGTGCAGCACTACTCAAGAGTTCCCAGCATGGATCTCCTGTATCTCATATCATTTGGCCCTTGTTTGCCAGAGAGGAGCCTGCTTGATGCTGCTAGACTGACTAATCCACGCATTTGCCACAGGATGTGGAACTCCTACATTTGTAGATGTGGATGAGTTTAGGAATCACTTCCCTTTCCCTCTGGTCTCTGTGCTTTGGTAGCTCAATGAGGCGTGTGCCCCTTAAGAGTTAATTTTCCATTTTTCCTCTTTCAAAATGTGAGCTAAGAGAGGAGGGAAAGGGTTTATTGAGAAATACCAAGGCATTTTCTAGCCAAAGGGCTCTGAGGGCTTTATTTTTATGAACGGATCTATTTTAAGCCAAAGCTCAAACACATGACATTGTCCTATTATTTCCACACGTGCTAGCAGAAAAAAGCAGAGGTTATTGCCAGGTTGGAGGCACACTCTGGCAGGCACGTGGCAGCTTTCCCTTTGCAAACATGGTCATTTATTTTTGAATGGCTTAGAAGTCATTCAACACAAGAGCGAGAAATCAGCACACATTTGATCACGGCATTGTGATGTGCAGCACCACTAACTCGGTGTCACTCTGCATCAGCGTCATGCTTAGTCGTTTTTATCCTCAGCTTAAATCGGAGTTGACAGGAGTGGGGGTTTTTATCCACGTGCCTTAACCATGTATGAATGAAGCACCATTCAATCTTTTATGAAAAACAGAACAATCTGGTGTACAAACTGAACGGGTCCAGGAATTCAGTTTCCTGCCTTCTTCCCAGACACATGCCCTTCCCATTAAAATGAATGACATATACATCTTGATGTATTAGTAAGACTCCACTTGTGTTTTTATAAAGGATTTAACATATTTTAAACAAGGTATTCTGGATTTGTGGAAGCTTTCTGAATGAAAGTCCAGGATGGTCTCAAATGCTGCCTTTGGCATAGTCTCTTTTGTCTAGGGATTGTGAGGCATAAGACAATTTTTATGAATAAAAAGGATTTTCTCTCCCCCCACCCCCCATCACCAATTCCTCCTGTTACACTGGCTCACTGAGCTGATTTGATGGAATCAATGGTATTTGTTTGACGATCTCTCAAGGCTGTCCGTCAAGGCTGCTAATTCCTGTTAGGCATTGAGGGTGTATATTCCCGATATCCATTTCTTTAAACAAACAAACAAACAAAAAAACTCAGTCCACATGTCACAACAACCCACAGTTTGTTAAACTATGGTTTGTTGTGAATAAAGTGGGAATGCTGGTTGCCAAACATCTGATCCCTTTGAGCTAAACAACAGATGCTGTGTCCCTGGGTTGTTGTCCGTGATGTCTGAACCTAGAATTGTGGGTTGTTGGAGGAGGAACAGCCCACACTTGTAACCGAAGAACACACCATTATTTAACTCAATGGTTGTAGGTGGGCATGCTTACTTCATCCCCCTCATTCACAGTTACCTAGGTTTGTTTGTAGGAGCTCGGTCTTTTGTTATGGCGACTATGTTCCTCCATCGTCAAGTGATGGTCTAGAGTGACCATAAGTCCGGAAAGCCCCGGACATGCCCGAAAAATGGGGGGGCATAACTGGGTCCAGGGTAAAATCCCGTAATTTGCCCCCAAATCCGGAAATTTTGCAATGGCAGAGGCTGGAAAAGGCCTGTTTCAGCACTTCTGGAAACAGGCCTTTTGAGCCCTGCCTATGGCAGATCTGGGCTACTGGTATGTGCAGATATCCTACCAGGCCCAATATGCCAACTGTGTACTTTCCACAGCCCCAAAGAACGTGTGTTCTGCTCTGCCCCGTCACCTTTCCTGGGATGAAAGGGTCTCGACACTTGAATTAAGATGCCCTGGAGATCTCCTACCACCATTAGGGTTATTGGGAAGATGCCCTCACTTTCCGGAGCCCTGGAAAATGCACAGCCTGCTCCACCCCTCACCTTTCCAGAGATGTAAGCAGCCAGCCACAGCAACAGCTGCCTCCACTATGGGCGAAGAAAAGGAAGGTGTGGAGGTGGAGGTGGCGTGGATCATCGTGGCAGGGCACGTGGCATGGCCTGTCCCAGCCCAGCAGGTTGTGCAGTGCGGCCTGGTGGGATGTGCGGTTCAGCCTGTCTCAGCCCAGCAGGTTGCGTGGCGCGACTTGTGACAAAGCAGGGGTGGTGAATAAGTGGGTGAGTGTTGTATTTGTAATGTTATTTTATTGGCTTGGGTATGTGCATGTTTGTGTGTAGATTTATTGTGTCAATGAATGTAATTTTGCCTTGTGTGAGTGGCTGCTGCTGATGATGATGATGCCTTTGATGAGTGTGGGGGTGGATTTTTATTCCCCCTCCCCTGTTAAGTGAATGTGAGGAGGTTGAGTTTTTTTTAATTGCCTTGGGGAAGGTGCGGGTCCCCCCTCCACACACACTTTGGGTGAATGTATTGCCTGAACATGAGGTATGTGTGGATGATGATGACACAAAATTGGGTGGGATCACTAATACCCTGGAAGACAGAAACAAACTTCAAAGTGATCTTGATAGACTGGAGTGCTGGGCTGAAAACAACAGGATGAAATTTAACGGGGATAAATGGCACGAAAAAGAAACCAAATGCACAGTTACAAGATGGGGGATACTTGGCTCAGCTAATATGACAAGCGAGAAGGATCTTGGAATTGTTGTAGCTCACAAGCTGAATATGAGCCAACAGTTTGATGTGGCTGCAAAAAAAGCAAATGTGATTTTGGGCGGCATTAATAGAAGTATAACTTCCAAATCACGTGAGGTACTGGTTAGGGTGACCAGATAAAATCCAGGTCAGGGCTCATGTAACTTTAACAGTTGTAGAGAAAAGGGAATTTCAGCCAGTGTCATTTGTATGCAATTATTTCCTGGTGATATTCCATCTTCATCACAACAGTTAAAGGTGCAGGCACTATACTAGAAGGCAGGGCCCCTGCGTCTTTAACTGTTGTGATGAAGAGGGAATTTCACCAGGAACTAATTGCATACAAATGACACTGGCTGAAATTCCCTTTTCTCTACAACTGTTAAAGTTATATGAACCCTGACCTGGATTTTATCTGGTCACTCTAGTACTGGTTCCTCTCTATTCGGCACTGGTTAGGCCCCATCTTGACTATTGTGTCCAGTTCTGGGCACCACACTTCAATCTGGAGCGTGTTCAGAGGAGGGCAATGAGGATGATCAGGGGTCTGGAAACAAAGCCCTATGAGGAGAGACTGAGAGAACTGGGCATGTTTAGCCTTGAGAAGAAAAGACTGAGGGGAGACATGATAGCACTCTTCAAATACTTGAAAGGTTGTCACACAAAAGGGGGACAGAATCTCTTCTCAATCAACCCAGAATGCAGGACTCAGAATAATAGGCTCAAGTTACGGGAAGCCAGATTCCGGCTGGATATCAGGAAAAACTTCTTGACTGCTAGAGCAATATGACAATGGAACAAATTACCTAGGGAGGTTGTGGGCTCTCCCACACTAGAGGCATTCAAAGGCAGCTGGACAGCCATCTTTCAGGTATGCTTTAAGGTGGATTCCTGCATTGAGCAGGGGGGTTGGACTCGATGGCCTTATTAGACCCTTCCAACTCTAGTATTCTATGATTCTATGATGATTATGATGATTTACCTGGGGGGGGTGTCTGTCCCCTTTTGTATCTGGTCATCCTAAGCAGGGCTCCTACAGCTTTAACTGTTGTGATGGAGAGGGAATTTCACCAGGTGCTGCATGCATACAAATGACACTTGCTGAAATTCCCTTTTCAATACAGCTGTTAAAGATACAGGAGCCCTGTCCTCTTTTCTAAATGATCACTCTAACTAATGGAATAATTGTAACTTTTTCCTGTTACCATAGTTCTTTACTTTACATAGCCAGTTGTGTATATTTTTCTCTCTTTTCCTCTGCCTTTAATGCAACATTTTTGTCATTAAGTATTGCTATGTCAATGAAGTAGTGTGTTTTTCTTTTTTGTTTATGACTGTTATGTCTGGTCAATGGCAAACTGTTGCCTTGTCCCAGAATTGTTCTGTCCCAGCAAGATAATAGATGAGTGCATAGTATGGCTTGTCTTGTCTTGTTTGTGGATGTCTGCATCTCCTAGTCTCTGAAAGCATTTTTTCTGGAGATCATCTGCTGGTTGCATGATCCACAAAGCCAGATTCTGGTGAGTGCACAGTTTTCCTTGACAGGAGAGGCTTGTACTTGCTATATTAAGGTGAACAAACGTGAAGAGGCTGCAATCCTATGTTCATTTATCTGGGAGTTATTTCTGAGGTTCCTTTGGGCAGTTTTCTTTGGGTCCCTGATTGGAATTTCTGTTCTCTGCACACTGAGGCAGTGTAAATTCAGGAGATACTTGGATAAAAGGAGGGAACGATCCTTGTCTAGCATAGTGATAATGGGCATCCATTTTGACCTTTCTTTGTATTGCTACTGACCATGGTCTTGTTTACATGGCTAATGGATCAGAGCTATGATGACAAATTTTTAGATTAGTTTCTCATTGCTAAACCAGAAGTTGAAACAAGCGAAGAGGTGTTAGTGAGAAGTGATTGCAATAAGTGTTTTAGTCCATTTTGTTCCCTGGCTAATGTTCACAGGGTGGGCATGCCCCCTTGGGGCTGGACATGCCCCCCTGGGGGCCGGTAATGTTGGTGGGAATGCCCCCTTGGGGGGCAGGTGTGTTGTCCTCCTTTTTGGTTTCCAAAATATGGTCAGCCTCTAGTCTAGTGCATGGCATGCTGCATACGTCCCCCCGAAAGCACTGAACCAATCAGAGGAACACACAGTTAAAGAGTTCCCCCTTAAGGTGGGGATGGGAGGGAACAGCACAAGTTTTCTGAGAGGCATACCAACGGCCTACGTGTTTTGTTGAGCCTCCATTAGAGATATGAGCAATTGTGGGTCTTGTAAGGGGCTATTGCAGTCTTCACTGACCTGTTAGCCCCCAGATGTGTTGGACTACAACTCCAAGCATCCCCCAGAGTGGACTCATCAAAACCAATGGTACTAGTCCATACCATTAATTTCAATGGGTCTATTCTAAGTAGGACTATGTCTAGTTACAACCCAATATAGCTAACATAACAATACAAATATGGGGAAATACCAGCATTTGAGACTACTGCATGCAACAGAGGTTGAGAACCGTTCCCATTTTGTGGTAATTCAACTAGGGTGTCCTGCAGCCTTACTTTCTTATTCAAGTTTCAGTATGGGCCATGGAGTCACGAACACTCATTCTCAAGCCATCTGCAGGTTATAGCACCATGGCCAAGCACATACTTTGCATACAGAAGTCCCGGGTTCAATCCCTGGCATCTTCAGTTAAAAAAGATCAGGGAGCAAGTGACGACAAAGTGATGGCAAAGGCCTGGAGTACTATTGTCACTCAGCATAGGCAATATTGTATGGTTGGATGATGGATCAATGGGTTGACTCAAATGTACCTCATTATGAATGCAATGAATGTGTAAGGAAGAACCCCACATTCACATGACACAGATTTCTGCACTGGGAATTTATTGATCATATGTTAACTTAGTCTCCATAGTGATGCAACACATCAGTGTGGCTCCACGGCTGTCAGAGACTGATTTGACGGTTCCCTGTAGAATCCTTTCTACTCAGCCTCATTTCCCAGGCTACTGGATTCCATGTTTGACTTCTTCACTCTGAGATTCTCATCCTGCACAGCTTCTTTGAGACACTCCCCAAACCACTCTAGCCCTGAGAGGACTCACCCTGCAGATTCCTTAAATTGCCCAGAGCTAGGGTGGCTATATGGCCTCTTCTACAGAGGACATTCCTCTATTTGAGGGCTGCCAGGGGACTATCCTATGTTCTGAAGGCATCTTCTCTTTGAAGAGCAGTTCAGTCCAGTTTTAAGATAAAGAACCATCAGAAGAAAGAGCTAAGCCTTCAAGTTGTGCATCAACAGCACCTGGACAGTAGACGGAGCAAGGCACACATCTCACCTGGTCACAGTCTTCAACTCTCTGGTGAAATGTATTGTATTGCTTTTTAAAATCGTCGTCAGTGGAGGCTGATGGGTCTGATTTTGGTGGGACTGTAAATTTCTAGGTTTCAGTCAGAACCAGCCAAAACTCTGAAGGAGCTATCAAAAGTGTTGAACCCTATCCTAAAACTGGGTTCAGCACTTTGGATAGCTCCTTTAGCAGAATGGATTCACAGCCCCACCAAAATCAGAGGTGCCAGCCTCCACTGATTAGTACTAAATATTTATGTATACAGATAAATGCCCATATGATTTTTTATTATTATTTATGAAAATAAATTGCCCTTTTGTCCTCTTTTTTGGTGAGTCATAAATGACCACCCTTCCCAGAGCTTTTGGGAATCTACTTCACATCACCACCTGCACCAAAGCACCCATGTGGATCCTGAGCACCTACCCAGTTTGTCCCAGGAGGACATACTGGTGCCAGCCCTACTTCTTATTAAATATTTCACATCTACCTGGAGATCTGGCTCTCACCGCCTGTTGTATTTAGCAGGAAGGGTCAAGCAGAAATGTATACAAATGAGATGCACTGGTTTGGCACATGGCCTTTGCATATGCACACAGATGACAGTTTCCTTCTCGGCCTAAAATGCTGGAGGGAGTTTCACAGGCCTCCTCATCAGTGAGAAATACATTGCTTAGGATCAGGCTCGCTAGCTATAGGGACCTGAATGGACGGCACATTGCGTGGGAGTAAAGTAGTATTGTCAGGGAAGCCGGGGAAGAACTGTCAGCCTGAAAGAGCGTATTAAAAAGTGGGAAATCTTTGCAGAATGTCATGCAGCAAAAAGCGAGAGGAATCAGACATGGGGGGTTGAGCTCATTAAATGGGAGCTGCACAGGAACAAGTGAATCATTGCTAACCTCTAGTTTCAAACATTCTGATAATGAAAGGGTTGGAGCTTTTGTGACTGACTTTTAATTCATACATAAACATGAAACTGAAAGAGAGCTAATAATAGTAGTGAAGTGATGCTACTGGCAGCAGTTTTCATGGTACAATTGCCCCACAAGCTGCACAAAAGGCAAAGTCTCTGGTTCTTGCTTCACAAAAGGTCCAGTGGAACCATTTGCCATCCAAGCTGGGCCATTGCAAATCAAACAGAATACATGGGTAAGAGTGTCTTTGCAACCGTGTAATTTTTCTAACGGATTGTACCTGACAACCATTGTATCTGAATTATAGTTGCATGTCAGCACTAGAAGGAAGAACAAAAGGACTTAGGAAAACAAACATTTAGGGTGAAATCCTATGCATGTTTGGACAGAGGAAAAAAGCCCTACGACTCCCAGCATTCCCCAGCAAGAATGCCAAGAGTTGTAGGTCTGTCTAAACATGTACATCATTGCGCCCTTGGAAAATTTGAAACTACTGACATGGCAAATTCAGTCTCACAGAAATGAGTTATTAGGCAGATATGTGAAGAATTGCACGGGGATGTTCTAATGAACTATGTAGAAGGCACCAGTGTCTATTGTTGAAGGGCACTGGCCATTCTTTTCTTCATGGAATGATGGCAAAATCGCAAATGCTACATCTTAGGTCTTAGCCACCGTCAGGGTTCGCTCAGGGCTGAAATAGATGTGACATGGGAGAACTAGGTCCTGATCGCCTGACTTTTTTTTTAAAAAAAAAAAATTGGGTGACTCCCATTACCAGAATAGTGATGCTGGAGTGAGGTTATAAGAAGCTCTATGGCTATCCACTGACATGTAAAACAGCCACCAGTTCAAACTGCGATGATCCCAAATTATATAAGAAAAGCTCCTGTGTTGCAGATGTTCCAGGAAAAGATGTTTCAGGCAAAAGACACCCCCCCACACACACACACACAATAAAGCCATTTAGATCGAGGTGGGCAATACATGGTCCATGTGCTAAAAGAGTCAAATTGATCTTTTCTGTTTGCAAGCTAAATTGGACCACTTTAGCGCTCTGCACCCACTATGGAGAATGAAAAAGGTGACATTTAGCTTGCAAACATGCTAAATGTAACTCTTTTTAGCATGACAGAGCACCACAGAGCAGTAAACTAGCAATTTCTTTTCTTTGCTGGGATGCCCTGCAGACAGCGCTGCCCCACAGAGTGTGGGTATGAGTGTCAGGGAGCACAAAATGGTCCCAGATGCCCAGCAGTTGGCCACCCCTGATTTACATGAAAGATGTAACTGAGAGGAATTTACAATGCAATTGACTAAGAATCTCAAGGACTTGTTTCTTTCCCCCTTTCTAGACATCTGGCCAGAAGAATTCATTTGATGGTGATACTATGTAGTCCTTAAATCCATTTCCCAATCACCATTTCTCCATCAAATCTGCACTATGAGCCTGACTTTGAAAGGGTCATTTTGATGAAAGGTAATAATGGCAGAAGCTCATGTTGGTACACAAATGCCAAAAGGGATTACTGCATTTTGCAAGATAATAGGAAACTGTTTTTTTTTAATTGTTTGTGGCATTTTCTATTATATTACTGGCTCTTTGCATCTTGTCTCAGGTGGCCTTAAAACCAGAAGTTCAGCTCTGCTTCTGTTCCAGAACTGGTGCCGATTTTGTGCTCAGAGAGGGGTGATTGAGCAGTTTCCCTGAGCAATGACTTCTGGTAGGATTCCTAAACACTTATTCCTTCCAGATGGACTGCTGGCACATCTTCTCTTTGTAGATCTTGGAGTTCTTCTTCGTGGTCTCTGTGCATCACACATACGGGCTCGCGCTGACGCCGAGCTCAGTTCGGGAAACTTCTATTAGCTAGCTAGAGTTTTGGCGGGAACCCCTCTCCCCTCACCATCCTACCACGCATGCTCCAGGTTCCCGCCTATCTCAGTTCTTCTTCGACCGCTTCACTGATCGCCTCGTGGTACACTTCCTCCGTCCGTTTCGTATGGTAGTACCTATGAAAAACGTGTAAATAGTATTAGTTAGCTTAGTTATTTTCTTAGTTTGTGTTATTGTTCTAATATATATATTTATATATAAAAATAATTATTATAGTTTTTTCTAGTTAGTCAGGCTATTGTCGGGCAAAATTGACACTAACTGATGGACATTCTTTATGCCTGTTGTGTCTCGGAGAAACTCACATTGTAGATGCGTGTCCCCACTGTATGAGTTTTTCCCGCCAAATTCGCTGGAACCGAACTGACCATCTTCGCAGTCTACTCTGGAGCAAGGCTCTTTCGGCTATCGACAAACCGTGCCCGACTATGCAATCGGACCAGTCTACTTCTGGGGAGCGTAGGCCTGTGCCATTAAATCGCTCACGCCCAGCATCGCCTAGCTCACCCCTTTCGCGGGTTGCAGCTAAGGAGCCTCCGAGACAGCCCGCTCCGCCGTCTCTGACAACCGCTACCCAGAAATCCCATAAGGCAAAAGCAAAGGACAAATCTTCCAAGTCGTCTAAGTCATCAAAATTGTCGAAATTGTTGAAGTCAAAATCCTCGGTACTGACGTCGGTACCGACGTCGGCGTCGACTCCACCGATACCGTTCTCGATACCGTCTACACCAATCTCGGCACGGGTGACCTCTTCACCGGTACCGCCTTCTTCAGTACCGCAGAAAGCCCGACAGCCACCTTCGACTGCTCTCCGGGCATCGTTTTTGCCGCCGAGATCTTCGATGCCGTCCCCGGTACCGGTGGATTGTTCCTACGAGGCCAACCTTATGGAGTTGATACCGATTGAGCAACCCGATCTCCTCGGTACCGAGCAGCAAGAATGTCTTCCTATCTCACCTTCTTCACCGGTGTCGATGCCTCCTCGGGGTCCCCCCTCCTCGCTGGTGTCTAGACCTTCCTCACCGGCATCGAGAACGTCTCAGAGGACTACCAACCATTCCAGGTCGCACTCCAGATCCTGCTCCAGGAACTGGGATGACTACTCCAACCGCTCCTACGTGCCTGGACGTCACCGACATCAAGAGCCTCGGTACCAGTTTGACCCCCTACACAGGCAAGCGCCTCCCACGTGCCTCTCACCCGGCGGTGCCTGAACCTGAGGTTGTTTTCCAGGATCAGCCTCGTCGTCGATGACCATCATCGACATCGGTACCGGAGCAATGGCCGGCCCCGTCGCCGTCACCAATTGATGATTACGCATCGGATACCTCTTCGGCACCGTCCCCAGCACCTTCGATGCCATCGCCCCCCGATGGGGTGGGAACCTCCGACAGGGCTTCCCCTTCGATGGAGCTGGGCGGTTTTTCTGAGCAGCTGTTACGTATGGCGCAATCTTTAGGCGTTGAACTCCAGCAGCCACAGGAAGAGGTGGAAGACAAGATCTTTGATGTCATGTATGCTGATCCGTCCCCCCAGCCCGTCTTACCTATGGTGCCTACGCTCCTTAAAACCGTACAACAGTCCTGGCCTAACCCAGCTACCATGGGTGCCACATCTAAGAGACTAGACGCACTATACAAGGTGCAGGAGTCTGACGCTCCTTTTCTTTTTCGTCATCCAAAGCCCAACTCAATTGTGGTGGAAGCTTCCCAAGGCAAGACTGCTAAGGGTCACTCGGCCCCAACAGACAAGGAGGGTAGAAAGCTGGATGCATTTGGGCGCCACATCTACTCTTCAGCATCCCTGGGCATTAAAGTGGCAAACTACAATGCCATGATGGCGCGTTATCAGCTCTTCCTTTGGGAGAAGGTCTCAACGCTTACAGATTACCTTCCAGATGACCAAAGAGACTTAGCAAGGGTTTTCCAATCAGAGGCCATTAGACTCTCCAAGCAACAACTAACCACATCACGTCATGGTTGGGGCGGTTGCGCTACGTCACCATGCTTGGCTGAGATCTTCTAATCTGCCTCAGGAAACCAAATCCAGAATCGAAGATCTGCCATTTGACGGCAAAGGCCTTTTCCACTCTACCACGGATTCAGCCATGGACACGATTCATAAGGCTAAGATGATGGCGTGGAAGATGGGTCTTCCTACTCAGCAACAGCTGCCTTACCGGGCTAGAAAATGGTATCGCCCCGTTCCTTACCAGCCTAGACAACAGCAGGAGTGTTCCCAGCGTTGCCAAGCGACACAAGCCTCGTCTTCCTACCAGGCCAGGAAACAATCTACCCGTTTCACCAAACCCCGCAGGCAGGACGCCGGATCAAAACAGCGCCTTTGACTTTCTTCCGCCTCCAATAAGACTCATAAACACCTCCAACAGACTTTTACCATTCCTGTCAGTGTGGTCAACCATCACCACAGACCGTTGGGTACTCGACATCATTGCCAACGGTTATCTCATAGAGTTTCAAGACCTCCCTCCTCTTGGCTCCGTGAAGTTTACGTCACCATCGGACACGCTTTTTCAGGAGATGTCATCTCTCCTCGAAAAAAACGCAATTACGTGGGTTCCGCTCTACCATCTGCGAGCAGGCTTCTACTCCCGTTACTTCACGGTGCCAAAGAAAGACGGAGGCCTTCGCCCTATTATGGACCTCAGAAATCTCAACAAATACATCAAACCCAAAAAGTTTCGCATGGTGACCCTTTCACAAGTTTTGCCACTACTAAAACAGAACACATGGTTTACTCTAATCGACTTAAAGGACGCTTACTTCCACATTATGATCCATCCTTCTCATCGGAAGTATCTCCGTTTCCTCATCGGAAACCAACCATTCCAATTCTCCGTACTTCCGTTTGGCCTAAAGACTGCGCCACGAATGTTTACAAAATGCATGGCAGCAGTGTGCGCCCACCTGCGATCCCAAAACATAGAATTGTACCTGTACCTGGACAATTGGTTAATAGTCTCCCCGTCCAGGACCCAAGCGATGAGAGACGTTCATGCGGTCTCGTCTCTTCTCTCCTCCCTTGGCCTGCAAGTAAACAAAGACAAATCAATTTTTCAACCGTCTCAAAGGATGCAATTCATAGGTGTACTCCTCGATTCCACTGTGGGCAGAGCCTACCTACCCCTGGAATGAAGACACACAATCCTGGACCTCGCCACGCGTCTCCAGTTCATCAGCCGGACCACAGCCTTCACAGTTCTGCGCTTACTAGGCCTCATGGCCTCAGCAGTGTTTGTAGTACGTTGGGCCCGGCTACATATGCGCCCGCTACAACAACTTCTCCTCAAGCACTACTCGCCTGGCCAGAACCCACACAGAGTCATATTTACCATTCCGGCTCACATCCGCTCCTCTCTCCTTTGGTGGTCCACTCCAAGGCATCTGTTGCAAGGAATGCTGTTCCACCGTCCCGGACCATCCTGCACCGTCATGACGGATGCGTCCCTGGAGGGCTGGGGGGCACATTTAAATGATCTCAGCATCCAAGGAAGGTGGTCACGTTCAGAAAGCCTCCTACACATCAATCTTCTAGAACTTCTTGCAGTGCAACGAGCTCTCCACGCCTTCCAGCTCCACTTACACGGCCATCACGTCCGCATCCTATCGGACAATACCACTGCAGTATGGTATTTAAACAAGGAGGGAAGGACTCGCTCTCCTCGTCTCCTCAGTCTTATGCTAGATATCCTTCATTGGACTATCCCAAGAAACATTTGCCTCTCGGCACTACACATTGCGGGGATAGACAATAAAAAAGCGGACGACCTCAGTCGCACGTTCCGCGACACCCACGAGTGGGAGCTGTCACGGGATATTCTCCCCCTCCTGTTTGCCAGATGGGGTACGCCCTCCATCGACCTTTTTGCGACTCCTGCCAACACCGTCTGCCGGAACTTCTGCTCTCGTGCAGGAATCGGGCGCAACTCACTGGGGGATGCCTTCCAGTGGAACTGGTCCAGGGGCCTCCTCTACATGTTTCCCCCCTTCCCGCTAGTCGCACAGATGGTTGCGAGAGCACACAGGTACCTGGCGAACGCCATCATGATAGCCCCCTGGTGGCCAAGACAACCCTGGTTCACCCATCTTCTACGCCTGGTGCATCACCAGTTTTGACATCTTCCCAAGGTTCCGGACCTTCTCTCCAAAACCAAAGGCATGGTCCTACACCCGGACCTCCAATCACTGAACCTGACAGCTTGGAGGATCCAACCAGATGGCAGAATCTAGACATGCCGCCTGGCCTACGCTCTATTTTCATGGCATCCACTAAGCCCTCCACAAGGGCATCGTATGCCAGAAAGTGGAAGCGATACCAAGATTTTGCATCCCAGAAAGGGTTTCGCTGTGACACGGGACCCATAGCAGATGTCATTGACTTCCTGTATTCCCTGCACGCAGCGGGGCTGAAGCCCTCTTCCATACGGGCCTATCTAGCTGCCATTTCTGAGAACCACAGTTTGATTGACGGGTTTTCCGTGTTTACACATCCTGTCACTAAAGCTTTCCTAAAGGGCCTTCGCAACCTGTTCCCATCGTCACGTCCCTTGGTTCCCCAATGGAGCCTTTCGGTGGTGCTCACGGCCTTAACAAAAAAGCCCTTCAAGCCACTCGCAACAACTAATTTCCGTTTGCTTACTTTAAAGTCAGTTTTTCTGGTAGCAATAATGTCAGCTAGGCGAGCGTCTGAGCTAGTGGCGCTGCTTGTTGACCCCCCGTATCTGCAGTTTTTCGCTAATAAAGTTGTGTTATGCCCTGATCCTTCCTTTATTCCTAAGATTTCCGATGGTTTCCATGTCAACCAAGACATTGTTCTCCCTACATTCTTTAAGGTTTCGGACGACCCCTTCTGTTCTACATTGCACGCCTTGGATGTGTGCCGTGCACTAGCCTTCTATAAGTCCAGAACTGAGGCTTATCAAAAGACTTGTAAACTGTTTGTATGTTATGGGGGGAAATCTAAAGGTTTAGCAGTTTCTAAGCAGCGCCTCTCCCGTTGGATTGTGGACACTATTGTACTTGCCTATCAAGCCATTGGTAAAGAGCCACCCGGACCTTTCACTGCACACTCCACGTGGGGACAAGCCACCTCTGCAGCCCTCTCGTATGGATCATCCATCCCTGATATCTGCAAGGCTGCAACATGGACTAATGCCTCAACCTTTGTTAAGCATTACAGGCTTGATATCAGAGCGGCACGGGACGCTTCATTCGGAAGGGTGGTCCTCTCTTCTATATGCCATTGATTCACCAGCGTGCCTACCCACCTCCGGTAAGTCTTGCTGATTATTCGCCCATATGTGTGATGCACAGAGACCACGAAGAAGAAATGCAGGTTGCTTACCTGTAACCGTAGTTCTTCGAGTGGTCATCTGTGAATGAAAGGCCAGTAAAAGAGATACAATTTATACAGAGCAATAGGATCCGCACTGTTTACATAAACTAATATCATCACTACAAAATACAATTACCTATAGACTTAATTGGTTTCTATAACTGATTACATTATACAAAAATTTGGCAACCTGGATGGTAATTTGCTGGTCTTTGGACTGTAACAGAAAGCTCACCATAGCACGGTGGCTTTTCTCCCCGTGATCTCTAATAATTGGATAGATCAGGTCGATCCTAGTATTTCTATAGAATCTGCATTCCAATAGCATATGTTCGACTGACTCTACCTTGGCATCATCACACGGACATAATCTGGCCTCGACTGGGGTTTTCTTATATCTTCCAGTCATTAGATTAGATGGAAGGGCATTGAGTCTCGCCAAGAAGAAAGCTCTCCTATATTTAGGCACTGTGAGCCAGCTTAAATAGGCCATTCCCTCTCTTCCTACTTGTTCTGGGAGACCCAATGAAAAGGTTGAGCAAGGGCCGCAAGCTAAGGTCCTCTGCTCCTGTAGATCTATATCTGCCAGTCTTTGTCTTACCATCTGTTTGGCAGTGCCATGGTCTGTATACAACAATTGAAATAAGGGGAGGCCCAGAGAATTAATTTTAGTCACCAACGCTTTTACCCAGGGGGATTTATATTTATCTAGTAGAACCTGGGAGACCAAACCATGGTATAGTTTAAGCCAGTATTGGATAGTGAATAACCATGCCCTATGATCCATGGAGGGAAGGCCGGCCTCTAAGTTCAGGGATACCCCAGAGACACACTTGGGGCCCCCAAATAATACTCTTAGGTGGGCACTTTGAAGATTTTCCAGTGATCCTCTAAACAGAGGAAACCAAACTGGGGGCCCATACAAAACTAGAGGAATCAGTTTGGCTTTAAGAACTCTAATTGCAGCTGGTAAAAATCTACCACCTTTTTGATAAAAAAAATGGGTAAGCGCCCCCATAGATTGATCCACCTTTCCCTGGATATAAGATCTGTGGATCCTCCAACTCAGATTTTCCTGGAAATAAATTCCAAGGTATTTAAATGAGTTGACTTGTTCGATTTTATGACCCCCCACCGTCCAAGAGTACCTAACATTTCTCTTGGCAAAGACTAGAATTTTTGATTTTTGGAAATTGATTGTTAACTTGTTATCCTTACAGTAGTCTGGAAAACTGGCCAGTAGTCTCCTGAGGCCAAGACGGGTCTGAGAAAGCAGAATCGCATCATCAGCATACAATAATAGGCTCACCTTTTGCTGTCCAATTTTAGGAGCATGTGATTGAACTGTCGACAACCACCTGGGGAGATCTGCCAGGTATAGGTTAAATAAAGAGGGTGCTAGGACACAACCCTGTCTGACACCCTGTAAGATATTAAATCCGTTAGTAACCTGTCCCGGGGTACCACATCGGACTTGGGCAGTAGTGTTAGAGTATAAAGCTTGTAACAAAAATAGCAGCCGACCATCGATGTTAAGTTCTTCTAGTTTCTTCCAAAGCCTTAGGTTGGATATAGAGTCAAAGGCAGCCTTAAGATCATCTGTGCAGTCACACAACCCACCCGCCATCGCCTCTTGGCGACGCTGTTCTGTTGGACAAGAGGTTTTGTCGCTCATGCTCAAATACTGCTGTTCGTTACCTAAGAATATTGTTGCCATTTACCTTAGTGCGAGGCCTCGCGGTCTCAGAGAACTGAGGTAGGCGGGAACCCGGAGCATGCGCGATAGGATGGGGAGGGGGGAGGGGTTCCCGCCAAAACTCTAGCTAGCAAATAGAAGTTTCCCGAACTGAGCTTGGCATCGGCGCGAGCCCATATGTGTGACTGCACACATGACTACTCGAAGAACTACGGTTACAGGTAAGCAACCTGCATTTCAGGTTTCTCCCAGGTGCTTCTTGTTTTGCCAAGGGGCAAAGAACACACAATTTTTTAAAAATCATGAATGAGACAGCCTGATCCTATGCATGTTAAGTCTCACCAAGTTCTGGAAAGCAAGTTCAGTTTAAGCAAGTTGCACAGGGCTGCAGCCGGAGGGAGTTCAGGGAATTTGCCTCCCCAATAATAGAATGTGAACGTTATGTTCCGCTGGGAGAAAAAAAAATGTTTGCAATAGCCTCAGCTAGGATGTTCAAGTGCAAATGAGGACAGGACTCCTGTATCTTTAATATTTGCATAGAGGAGAGGATTTCAAAGGGCTGGATCCAGGATCTGACTTTCATGAAAAGAAAGGATCTGCTCATGAAAGATGTCGCCCCCCCGCCAATTTTTGGGATCATCCATCCTGCATACAAACCACAGCTTATCCCATTCAGCAAGTTCTCTGGACTCTCTGAGCTTCTTCAGATGAGCGTTTTATTGCATACTTGCGACTGGCCACACATGGTTCTTTGCTGGACATTTTGATGATACCCCATACCTCCCTTGCATCTCCAGCTCCTTCTGCTCTTTTTTCCACTTCAAAATAACACCTAGAAAATCTGATTCTTCGGGCTATAACATGCTTGCCACTATTTCCTGCTGTGTGCAGGAGAAGCAGCATGCTAAAAACGTCCACTGAATGGACCACATGGTCGTTCCTTACTTCCTCTTTCTTCCCCATGTGAAGAAAGAGGAAGTTGCTTGTCCCTTTTGTGGGGCAGAAGCAGGAGGCAAAGTGACAGTATGAAACGTGATCCCCCACCCTGTCTGGAGAAACTCACTGTGTAGAGTTTTCACGGGGTGGGGGGAGGCTGCCATGAGAAGGAGGAGGCAGGAAACTCCATTTTCACCAGCCCAGTTAATCCATGCTTAAACTTGGATCCAACTCAGCACAGGAAGAATTTTGGCATACAAGAGTGAGACAAGCTAAGTAACATATAAAAAACATCCAAATGCATTCCAAAAATGCACAGATGTAGGCTCTGTTCCATACCCCATGCTAGTGGCATTAGCCCAAATATTTCATTCTAAAGAGGCACCTACCCACCCTGCACTTTTATTTCATTTCTAAGCTGCCCAATAGCCAAAGTTCTCTGTACGGTTCACAGAAATGTACAAGCCTTAAATACAAGATAAGACAAACTGAATATAAAATATTGATCATACAAAATTTAGAAAGAAAGGTAGAGAAATGAAAGGAAGGTTCTGATTCCTAAAGTTGGGGAAGCAGCTAGTTAAAAGCCTGCCTGGCTATTATGAAAAGGATCATCCTTTCCCCTTGGGAGCAATTTCATAGTTTGAGGGTACTCTTGGCCTTACGGATGGATTCCTGGTGGAGGCTACAGCCTGGAATGGCTTTAATCAGCTTTGGCTGTCCACCAGCTGCACCCACTACTGAAATCAGAGATTGGCTACTGCCATTCATGGCCTAGTAAACACCCTCCAGATTGCGCTACTGTTATGAGCTTTATGTGGGGCTGCCTTAGAAAATGGCCCAGAAAAGTCAGCAGTACAGAATCTAGAGCAATGAGTTTAGTATTATTTACCTTGCAAATGATATTTCAGAGACAACCTCTGGGCATTCTACTGTGTTCCCTTCTTTTTAACATAGACAGTGAGGCTCATGGGGATGGCCATTGAAATTTTGGGGTTGGGTCTCATGATGAGGACACCCAGCTTTATCTTTGCCTTTCAACTGAGGCCATGGAGGTTGTAGAAGCCCTGTACTGGTTGCCTGGATGAAGTGAGGAACTGGATGAGGGCAAACAAATTTAGGCTCAATCCAAGCAAGATAGAGGTCCAGTTGGTCAGTAGACAAACCAACCTGCAACTGGGAGTGGAACCTGTTCTGGATGGGGTACTTTCTGCCTGAAGGGTCAGGTACACAGCTTGGGGATGCTCTTGGATCCAGCGCTGCTCCTTGAAAGCCAGGTGGTGGTGGCCAGGAGTGCCTTTGCCCAGCTTCAACTGGTGTACCCGCTGCACCCCTTCATGGGGGAGGAAGATTTATCCACAGTGACCCATGCCTTAATCACTTCTTTCTCAGATTACTGCAATACACTTTACTTGGGACTGTCCTTGAAGAGTGTTTGGAAACTATCACTAGTACAATATACAGGACCAGACTATGGCTGGGCAGGCATTGTATAGACTGTGCAAGAACAGTCTTGAATCAGCTGTGCTGGCTTCCAGTTTGTTTCTCAGCCAAATTCAAAATGCTGATTCTTACTAGTACAGCCCTAAATTGTTTGGGGCTAGGGTATCTGGAAAACTCCTCCCATATGAACCTGCCCATCATTTGTGATCTTCATCACAGACACTGTTCTGTGTCCCATCCTGAAGAGAGGTTAGGTTGGTGGGCAGTCAAGACAGGGCCTTTTCTGTAGCAGCGCCTCAACTCTCAAACTCCTTCTCCAGGGAGGTCAGACTCACCCACTCTTTATTAGATGGGCAGTGAAGACTATTGTCCCATAGAATTTTCATGTTTTTTTGAAAATGTCATTTTCTGATTTTATTGTGATGAATATTCAAGCTTTTGTTTTCATTTTATTCTTAGGCTGCATTCATTCAATTCTGTTTTTATCTGAATTTTGTAAATTGCCATGAGTGTCCAGTGAGTGGTACGCAATTTATAAACATGTCAAATGAAGAAATAGCAAATGCTTGCTCTCTGTTGTCCCTCTCAGTTAAGATCAACCAAGAGAGAGCACCTTCTTTACTATACTTCTGTGATGGTACAACCAGAGAAATCTGCATTTTAAAACATTTACAGTGCAATCCTATGCCTGTCTACTCAAAAGAAAGCCCCATTGAGTGCAATGGGACTTCATCTCAGTTAAGTGTCTATAGGATTGCATTGCAAGCTTAACAACGTAACTTGACCAAAACTCCATATTTCTTAGGAAAAGCCCATTTCCCACAACCTCCTTGGATGTGTGGGTGGGTGCGCGCATGTGTGCATGTGCACATGCGCATATCATTCCCTTTAGGAATTGTAATCTGTCTCTCCTTGCCAGTCACCTGCCAAATCCTTCCTCCACCTTTCATCCTGTTAGATACAGGATGCTAATGAGTTCAAATGGTTCAAAGGAAAGGCTGGGGTCCTGGCAGACTACACGGCATGAAGGCATAAAATATACATGAATGCTTAGTACTGCATGTCACTGTTTCTAATCCAATTTCCCTCCCAATGGTCATCTCTGATTGGCTTATGCCAGCTTTGCCCTCTGCTAGCTTTTGCTGACAGGGATTGGCTTGCATTCCAAAGTGGGCTGGTCCTTCCCTCTCTAGTCAGCCAGTTGCTATCTATTAGAAAGGCAGAGCCAGGAATTTTTTTTTCAAGGAGAGGAGTTTTCTTCTGACTCTTCTGTGTACCCAATAAGCTGTCTTGCTGGCCTAGAGTGGCCTAGGAAGCCATGTTCCCCTCTCCTTTGTTCTAGGAGAGGTGCATGTTCCTCCATCATTAGAATGAAGCGAACACAGGACAATCCTTATGACCAAGGCTATGCCTGGCCCAGAACAATATCCTCATAGGTTAGATGTGTAAGAAAGCTTGCTTTGTTATTCCTTGGAGCTCCCCACACTTTTTACCATTGCAAAACCTTAATCATAGTCGTAATCATGATAAAATTAAACCTGATTACTTGTTTTAGGTAGGCACAAAGCATTGGTGTGTACTTGGGTGTGTCTCTGTGTTAAATATAACGATTTACATGTAGAGTGTCTAGCAAAAATTGGAAGGACAAATTCAACTTCATCCATTTAGATTCAAGTTCAACTTCATCCATTTGAAGGCATCATTAATGGGTCCACAGACACAGGGAAGTCATGGATATTTATTTATTTACTCAGAAACCATTCATACCCCCACCTTATCTCTGAGGAGTTCTAGGTGGTATGCAACAAATACAATAAATTGATCATTAAGAATATCCTTCCAATTGGCAGCATGACATAAAACACAAAAACGGCAGCAGAAAACAACACAACAGCCACTGAAATAGATAAAATATTCAAAAGATAAGAGATAGACCAAATGGTAGATTAAAATTAGAGATTGAATGCCTTTCTAAAAGGGAATATTATACACACACACATACACACACACACACATTTATGCTGCAAAATACCTAGCACCCCAGGGAGTTAAGATGGGGTATAAATGGTTTTCAAATAAACAAGTAAATATCCATGACTCCTGTGCGCATCTGGGTTCATTATGATTGTCCTTCAAATTCTTGCTGGGCGCTCCACATGCAGATTGTTATGTTTAAATCCCCCCTCCACCCCCAGCCAAGTCCAGGTCATTGCCTTGTGCCTACTTAAAACAAATAACCGGGTTTAAATTGCGTGTCAGTGCAAATACAGATAGACAATCAATTCAAAAACATTAACAGGCTGCCGGAGTGAGTGGCTGCGCAATCATGGCGGTGAATCATTCTCCCTCCTTTGTGTTGCCTTCAAACTGAGCCGTACTTTGGGATTTGTTAATAATTAATCCGCGAGGGAAATGGTGTGATCTTTGAGCACTGTCTTTGGTGACAAAGGCAGGGAAAAGAATGTTTTTAGATCTTTGCAACCTACACTGCACTGGGATTCTTGAAAGGGAGATTAGATCTTTTGGAAGAAATAATAATAATAATAATAATTAATAATAATAATAATAATAATCCCCTCCCTTTTTCTTAGATGATAATTGGGACAACTAAACAAAACACACACACACAACCTCAGAGCACGCACACAGTCAAGGTGAAATGAAGGTTTCCAAACATGCAGTAACATTCAGGGCTACTGATGCAGCTTTATTAAAAAACAGGGTGGCCACTTACCCATCGCTAAAACAGAGGAAAGACATCACCAAAAGAAGAGGACACCACTTTGCATTGCATTTGCACGTGCAAATTTATATGCACAGGGGCAAATGTTGAAATAATAACTATAATTTAGATTGAAACACAGTAAGTCTCATGCATACGCATAGACACTCTCCTGACCTGCACACAGAGTCTTCCCCCCATCTCACCTGCTGGTATGGCACAAGGCTGGGCTGGGCGTTGGGAAGGGGCAGCAGCAATACTTGGCACCTGTGGCCTGCAGTGTTCCCATATGTGGTCTACTCTAAGCATGACTAAGTCTGGATCTAATCCATTGAGATTAAGGCAGCACTCGTAGGCACACTTACTAGTGAATATGCCTCCACTGAATCAGGGCTTTTTGAATTTATTTCTTTTCAAACATCTGTAATCTTTTCACCATTCCCAGATCCAAAGGCAGTTTACAATCAAAGGAATAGTGCCATGCAATGCATGACATCCCACCTTCTTCCATGAAGCTTATTTCCAGGTAAGTGTGAACAGAACTGAAAGACCAACAATGCACTGAGAACGATCAAAACTCTAGATACCACCAGCACAAATTCAAAGCCCCCCCAAAATCCTGGGAAAACAAAAATGGTTATATTAGGTTAACTAAAAGCCAATAATGTATAACAGCAGTAGGGGAACCGTGGGTGGAGGCAGAGCAAAAAATGGGTGGTCTTTACAGCATGAAGTTGACGGATGACTTGGGCTAACTTTGGTCCCAGTTCCCCTTCCTCTTTCCTATCTCTCCAGCAGTTAACTCTGCCTCCTATGCTGGGAGCAAATCACTACAGACCTTCCAGCTCACTCTTACTGCCTGACACTCTTGCCAGTAAGTGCTTAGAATGCTGCCTAACGGCAGCCTACAAATTATTATTAAAAACAAAACAACATACGAAGAGCCCTGCTGGATCAGACCAAGAGTTCATCTAGTCCAGCACTCTGTTCACACAGCGGCCAACTAGCTGCTGATCAGAAACTCACAAGCAGGACATGAGTACTGGTGTACATAGGCATACTGCCTCTAATTCTGGAGGTAGCACATAGTCATCAGGACTACTAGCACATAGACATCCAGGAATTTATCCAACCCCCCTTTTAAAATCATCCAAATTGGTGGACATCACCACATCTTGTGTATTCCGTAGTTTAACTATGCACTGTGTGAAGCAGTACTTCCTTTTGTCTGTCCTGAATCTCCCACCAACCAGCTTCATGGGATGACACCTGATTCTAGTATTTTGAGAGTGGGAGAAAAATGTCTCCCTATCCACATTCTCTACACCATGCATAATTTTGTGCACCTCTGTCATGTCTCCCCTTACTTGTTCACCTGCTTGCACTCACATCTGAGGATGTGAATCTTGACTTGTTTTGGGAGCCCAATGAAATGCTTGTCCATCCCTACCACATATCATCTAGTTGGCAAAATGCTAGGGTGTCATAGCCAAACACCAACAAGCGGTTCCCGTTCTCAATTAACCTCTTCCCTTTCAAACTGCCTGCTTATTGTGTGAACTTATGATTGGAGCGCTGATGAAAAAAGAGAGTCATGACTGCTTCCTTTTTCTCCCCCTACCCCAAGTCCTTCTTCCTCAGTCCCATCAACTGTGCCCCTGAGCACTACAACAACAAGTTTGTTGCTGGCCTAGCTGGCTGGCTATCTCACTGAGTTGCCTTGTCCCAACACATCGCAACCAGTGTCATTGTGAAAAGCCCCAACATGAAGAGAGGCAGCCGGGTAGCTCAGGCCATGTGCCACAGTGAGGCTTGTACTTGTGCACTCTTGCACTGCTCATGGGATGCACACCACTGTTGTGTTGCTACTGCTGCTGCATGGCAGCATTTGTTTGAGTGAGCAGGTGCCAGGCATGCCAGGGAGTGGAGGGGACAGAGCCCTGGAAGTCATGTGTCCTGCCCTGCACCCTCAAAGCCACTGTTCTTCCTTCAAGAGTGGTTCAGGACACTGTCCCATCGCCTGTGTTGAGTAAGACTCAACTGTCTGTCCGGCCAAGGCCTCCAGCATGGTTCTCATGGCCATCAATGTGCCCATGGAGACCTCTCTTGGCACTCGCCAGGTTCCCTTCATCACCTGATTTTAGTATCATTTTTAAAGACTTCTTAATAAAATTGAGAAAAAAAACCTGGGAAGCTGACATGCTGCAAAATCAAGTGCTACCCCTCCCCAGAACCCTCTTTATTTGGGTCCAAAAGAGTGTTTTTGTGTTTTGACACCCCCCCCCCCCATCTCTCCCTTGGATTTAGGTTCTTGGGCAAGTTACTTTTGTTTTAGTCTTACCAGTTACCTTCTGGAAAATGAGCATTTTATGACCAGCCATGCCCACCATGGTGGCCATTTTGTGAATTGGAAAGTCCCCCCATGGATGCCATTTTGTGAAAGCTCCCATGCTAATCTCCCAAAATTCCAAATGTGCCCACTACCTGAAAGAGCTTGGTGTCCCCTGGCATGTGGAATGTGGTTGATGGGGACATCATCTTTGCATTGGTCTTAGCCAGCAGAATATCTTGGGCTGGCTTTGCTGGACCCTCTGCACCAAAGTGAAATAGCTGCATTTCTGCAGTGGATACTTTCCCCTTGTAAGAGGAGGAGGAGGAGGAGGAGGAGGCAGTAGATGGGGCAGCCTCAGGCTCAATGCTGTATCAGGTTTCAGCTGCCACAGGGCCACGTGCATGGCCACAAAAATAAACAATCATGAATTACAGCGGAATTATGTTAATCGCGACCAGGATAACTTTGCCAAGGAAGTGGAAACTGGTCCCCTACCACCACCACCAATACCTAACATTAATGACTGGCTGAACAAACCTCAGAACATTATGTGCATGAATAACGGGACTAATTACAGACGTGTCCAGGAAATAACTTGCTCAAAGGTAAAATGAGGCTCTTGGAGAACCATTAGTCACACACCGGGATCAAAGGGAGAAAGAGCTTAAGGCTGCATTTCTAGAAGGAAGCCCATTGAACATAGTGGGACTTTCTTCTGAGTAATACACATAGGATTGCACTGCACAGTACCAAGTGTGCATTATGTTTGCTCAGTAGGGTGACCATATGAAAAGGAGGTCAGGGCTCCTGTATCTTTAACAGTTGTATAGAAAAGGGAATTTCAGCCAGTGTCATTTGTATGCATGCAGTACCTGGTCACTCTAGTACACATTTCCTGTGTCATGTTATGTTGTTTCTATTCAACTAAAGGTGCAATTTTAATACTACAACTCATGTATCACCAATGTCATTGCCACATATATGAAGAGTGAATTCAGGTGTTCACATGCCTATCAATTGAAAATGAAATTGAGACACTCAAAAAGTAGGTACATGAATGGAGACTCCCAGTGTGTGGGGGGTGGGAGCATGGGGGGTGGGAATCAATAACAGACATAGAAAAAGTCACCCAAACCCAAAAGAGTCTTGTGGCACCTTAAAGACTAACATATTTATTATGGCATAAGCTTTCATATGCTACAATCCACTTCAGTCCATAGACTCAGGTGGATGAAGTGCTATCTTGAGTTATAATCTTACACACATTTTGTTGGAGGTGGGTATTATAAACTGTGAGGTCAGAGGGAAATAAATGGAGAAAAGTACAGATAGTGACATTCCCGTTAATAACAGTGGCCATTCACACAACAGTTCTTGCTGATCACACAAACATAGAGTATTACGATTTTGTTTTTGTTTTTACAGAAACATTCCCTTGACGAAGAATTTCCTAGAAATGTGTTGTAAACCATAGCCACCTATGCAGCTATCTTTTGTTGATTTGGATTCTGTAGCTAGGTAGGAGTATATATGTTTACAAATTTAAAGGCAAATGAAAAGGGAAACCATTCTGACAAGGGCCTGTGAGCTTCCAGGATGCACAGAAGGTTGAGGGAAGGAAACTCAAGGGTGGGAGAAGAAGAGGGAATTAGCCTGCTCAAGACCTTGGGGTGGGGATTGGAATTGAGGGGGAAAAACCTCTCATCCCTGCACTATATAGGGATGTATCCTGGAAGGGGATGAGAATGCATAGCACCATTTTGTTGCAGGTCCCAACTGTATAACTAAATATTATTTGTTAAAATCACCAAATTGGTTAAATGCTTTCCTTTCCTTTACAAAACAAAACAAAACAGAGAGTGAGAGAATGATTTCACTGGACTTCTAAATGATCCCAAACAAAGTTCAATGGACAAGATGGTCCATAGAGGAACTGGAATCATCCATTTCCACTCCTTTGCCTGATCCACACTAAGCAGGATATTGCACTATGAAAGTAGTATGAAAGCAGTATATAAAAGGCAGGAGCCACACCAAGCAGGATATAGCAGTATGAAAGCGACATATGGTATGTGTCAATGGGCCCCAACAGTTGTCAGTGCACTTCATTACCACTATAAAGCAATAGTGTGGCTCCTGCCTCTATATACTGCTTTCATACCACTTTCATAGTGCTATATCCTGCTTAGTGTGGATTAGGCTGAGTCCCCACAGAATCTGAGTGCCAGCCCGAGATAGATCATTACCTGGAGCAAAGCCCAACTGCCCCAACCCTAGCTAGGACCTACACCTTAAAAGGACTTGCTGCACAGTTCACTCAGAACTCCTGTCTTCATCTGTCTCAAGAATAGCCATTTGAGAATCACCAAAGAAGAGGCCTAAAGAGGACACCACTTTACATAAAATGTGCACATGCTCATTTATACAGATAGGTACATATTTAGAAAACTTATTATAATTAAAATAGAAACACAATACATCGCACCGTAGTGTGGAAGGCTAACCAGGTGAACTGTGTGCCTTGCTTGGTCTGCTGTTGAAGTGCTGTCGATGGGCAACTTCAAGGCCGAATTCTTATTTCTGATGGTTATTTTTCTTTATACTAGACTTGGACTGGACAGGACTTCAAACAGAGGATGACTCCAAAATATGAATAGTCCTCTAGCAGCTCTTCTAGTGGAGGATTGTTCCCAATATGGTCACCCATTACTGAAAATAGTGCCTAAATCAGGTAATGTCAGCCTACTGCCTGGCAGAACCAGGCTCTGCCAACAGATAAACTTCCCACAGGAGGGCAAACCTGGAGAAAGGCCTCTTGCATAAGGAGCAAGAATCCCTAAGGTAATTTCTTTTAAAGATTAGATTCTCTTCATCACAGTCCTGAACAACCCAGCCAAAAATGACCAGAAGAGCTTGTGAGGAGACAGTTTGTCTTGAAGGGATGCAGGAAGAAGCAGATACAACCTGGTGGGCTGTTACCATCTAGCTCCTAATGGTAGGGTGACCAGATAAAATCCAGGTCAAGGCTCATGTAACTTTAACAGTTGTAGAGAAAAGGGAATTTCAGCCAGTGTTATTTGTATGCAATTAATTCCTGGTGAAATTCCTTCTTCATCACAATAGTTAAAGGTGCGTGCACTATACTAGACTGACCATATACAAAAGAAGGCAGGGCCCCTGCAACTTTAACTGTTGTAATGAAGAGGGAATTTCACCAGGAACTAATTGCATACAAATGACACGGGCTGAAATTCCCTTTTCTCTACAACTGTTAAAGTTACATAAGCCCTGACCTGGATTTTATCTGGTCACCCTACCAATGGTGGCCTTCCCTGCTCCCCACCTATCACTAGAAGGACATTGGAAGAAACATCTTGCTCTAAGGGGATGGAAGAAGAAACAGATTAAGCCTGAACTTAAAAGAAGAGAAAATGCAGAAGAGAAGCAAGAAATGCAAACCTGACTTCAGTTGACTCCAAAATAGGTATATTCCCATCCAAATGGGCAATGGAATCAAGCTAGAGTGACCAAATGGAAAAGAGGACAGGGCTCCTGTATCTTTAACAGCTGTATTGAAAAGAGAATTTCAGCAGTTACCGTTTGTATGCATGAAGTACCTGGTGAAATTCCCTCTTCAACACAACAGTTAAAGCTGCAGGAGCCCTGCCCTCTTTTGTATCTGGTCATGCTAGGCAGGGCTCCTGCAGCTTTAACTGTCGTGATGAAGAGGGAATTTCACCAGGTGCT
The DNA here is from genome assembly GCA_029215795.1 of Anniella stebbinsi. NCBI lineage: Eukaryota > Metazoa > Chordata > Lepidosauria > Squamata > Anniellidae > Anniella > Anniella stebbinsi. The sequence goes on along the minus strand of JARDYH010000002.1, from coordinate 31,086,716 downwards.
GCATGCATACAAATGACACCTGCTGAAATTCCCTTTTCTATACAACCATTCAAGATACAGGAGCCCTGTCCTCTTTTCCATATGGTCACCCTAAATCAAGCATCACCATCATGCTTTTTTCCTCCTCCCTCCCAATCCCTTTCCTTACGTCTCATGTCCTTTTAGGTTGCAAGCCCAAAGACAGGGACTGTCTAATGACAGATTCTTGTACGTCGCTCTGGGACCTTTTTGATTGAAGAGCTGATTAAAATGTTCCAAATAAACAAACAAGTAAATAAATAAATAAATAAATAAAGGCACTCCTTCATTCTGCTGACTGTTTTCCAATGGGAGAAAAAAACTGCGCTGTTTTTTCTGGGTGCACCATTGACTGTTGCCTGAGGCACAGGAAAGCATAAGTGGTGCATTAATTGCAATTGGAGCAAAGCCACATTGATCAGAGCCAGCTGGTGGGTGTTTGCCTCTAGTTTCATCCAGCGCACTGCCCAAGTGCAGTCATGTGGCAGAAAAAAATCCATTGTCCTTTATACATCAAAAGACACAGCACAGGTAAGGAAACAGATTTTTGGAAGGACAACCAGGCTGGCAGCCAGACATTTTGTGCTGGCTGGAGGAAAGTTCTGCTAATATGGTGTTGGGGAGGACTTGTGGCCCTCCAGATGTTTTAGCCTATAACTCCTATCATCCCACACCATTGGCTATGCTGGCTGGGGCTGATGGGTTGTAGGCCAAAACAACTGGAAGGCCACAAATTGCCCATCCTTGCATTTATTTTCTAAAGATAGCATATATGCAGTGCACACAAATGTTCTTATTTTTATTAACTTTGGCAAGATAGATGATGATGATGATGATGATGATGATGATGATTTTGGTTTACTATAGCTCAATCCCATGCAGAACTCAGCATGCCAAAGCTCATTAAAATCAATGGGTGTAGTCCTATGAGATCTCATCATTCATGCATTCGCTATAGGCAGATGCTGCCCTTGTGGGGGAAAAGGGTAACAGCCATAGCCTATTGGACCAACCAGTAGTTTTAAAGATGTGTGAGCTTTTGATTCCACTGAACTGTTCATCAGGCAGGGATAGCTAAATGTCTAGCATTTTACCTATTTAGTGGAATAAAAACAGAAAATTATACAGGCAAAAAACTCTTCATAGTTACATTATCGGAAACATTTCACAGTGGTTGCTGAGGCAGAATAAATCAACCGCACACCATGCTCTCTTGCTTTCCAATAAAAGAGGCTGAGCACTCACCACTTAGCAAGCACCTTCCTGGTGATGTTGTCATTGACACCTAATAATTGCTAGAATCTAACAGGAAACAAACTTTCTGGTGCCTAAACCTAGAGCTTTTCTACACAAAGATGTTAATCCACTGTTTCTACTTTCACATTTGTTGTAGAATCGAGATCCAAGCATTATACAAAGACTCTTTTCTTTCCTGTTTTTCTGCTACATAACCTGTAAGTGGCACTGTGGTAAAGTGGAATAACATAATTACACAATTAGGAGGATACATTTTCTTTCGCTTTCAGAAATAATATTCCATTTTCCCACTCTAAAAAAAAATGCAGGAAAATGCTCTTTAAAACTGGACGGTCACAACACAATGTCACTTAAAGAACCTATAAACAAATGTGAGTAAGGAGGTGCAGGCATTTTGTGGCAGTCATCCGGAGTTTTGGAGTGCGTTGTCATCAGTACGCTGTTGACACTCAGCTCTATTTCTCCTTTTCATCTTCATCAGGTGAGGCTGTGGATGTGCTGAACCAGTGCCTGGCTGCGACAATGGACTGGATGAGGGCTAATAAACTGAAACTCAATCCAGACAAGACTGAGACGCTGTTAGTGGGTGGTTCCGCTGACCGGATGGAGGGTGTTCACCCTGTTCTGGATGGGGTTGCACTCTCCTTGAAGGAGCGGGTTCGTAGCTTGGGGGTTCTCCTAGAACCATCTCTGTCACTTGAGGCGCAGGTGGCCTCAGTGGCATGGAGTGCCTTCTACCAACTTCAGTTGGTGGCCCAGCTACGTCCCTATCTGGACAGGGATAACCTGGCTTCAGTTGTCCATGCTCTGGTAACCTCCAAGTTAGATTACTGCAATGCACTCTACGTGGGGCTGCCTTTGAAAGTGGTTCGGAAGCTGCAGCTTGTGCAAAATGCAGCGGCCAGATTGATAACTGGAACCAGTAGGTTCGAACATATAAGACTTACTCTGGCCCGCTTGCATTGGCTGCCTGTATGTTTCCGTGCCAAGTTCAAGGTGCTGGTTTTAACCTATAAAGCCTTACATGGCTTGGGACCACAATACCTGATGGAACGCCTTTCCCGACATGAACCTACCCGAACACTGCGTTCAACATCTAAGGCCCTCCTCCGAGTCCCTCCTCCGAGAGAAGCTCGGAGGTCAGCAACAAGAGAGAGGGCCTTCTCTGTGGTGGCTCCCCAATTGCGGAACGATCTCCCCGACAAGGCCCGCCTGGCACCAACATTGTTATCTTTTCGGTGCCAGGTCAAGACTTTCCTTTTCTCTCAGGCATTTGGCAATATCTGAGGAGCCTGGGTTTGTTTTGTTTTGTTTTGTTTTTGTAGCTTTTTGAAGTGTTGAAGTGGTTTTTAAATGTACAAATTGTGTGTATGTTGTATGTTTTTGCTGTTTTAATTTTTGTATATTGTTTTTAATTGTTTTTAATCCTATGTAATCCTCCCAGAGAGCTTCGGCTATGGGGCGGTATACAAATGTAATAAATAAATAAATAAATAAATATGAGAAAGTTATAGCACTTCTGGATTGCCTGGAAAATGGCATTTTTAAAAATTCCTTCTGAGTAAACACCTGCACCTATGTTTCTGAAATTTGGCACACATGAGTACCTACATTCCATCTGCAGTGTGCCCAACTTTCATGTGTGTATCTTGAAAAATAACGAAGTTATAGGTGTTTCTTGATCATTTTCCAAAAATTCATAGCCACTACATGCGTGCACGTTTCTGAAATTTTGCACACATGAGTACCTGCAGCTCATCTGCAATGTGCCCAAATTTCATTTTTATATCTTTAAAAATAAAGAAGTTATAGCCTTTTCTTTCCCCCAATGCAAGTCTATGGGGAAAAACACTTAAAATGGCATCCGAATCTCCGGATCAATCCAGATCGATTTGGACCGAACCAATCCAGATCAATTTGGACCTCCCCCGGTCTGATTCAGATCTGGGTTTTGGAGGCCCGAATCACCCCTATCTGCTTCGGATTCGGATCCGGACCTGTGCACAGTCCTAGTTTATAACAGTATTGACAATGGTAGAAACCTAGCAGGCTTACTACCGCTAGATCATTTTGAATTCTGATATGCTGCTTTTACCCAGCTTTCCGTTTTGAATTGGCTACATTTTGAATTTGGAAAACCCTTCAGTTCAAAACTCCGAAAGTAATGGCATGGGGGTGGGGGAATGAAATGAAACCCTCCACCAACTTCCAATCCTACACACACACACACACACACACACACAGAGAGAGAGAGAGAGAGAGAGAGAGAGAGAGAATCTGTGCATCTGATCTCTCAATTTTGCATACATTTGTCCTGATTATTGAGCACTGCATTTTTTATTTTCCTTCTTCATCTAAATATACTTCTGAGCTAAGTAGTGTTTCCATCTCCCCCCTTTATCTGCTATATGTATAGGGCAACCTCCCACAATCTGGTGCCCCCCAGATGTTTTGGATTTCAACTTCCATCAGTCCCAGCTATTATGGACAGTGGTCAGGAATGCTGGGTGTTGTAATCCAAAACATCTTGAAAAGGCCCCCAGTCTGTAACCAGCCACCTTAATGTCTGATGGCAGGGGATGTAGAGAAAGGCCTTCCTGCAGCAGGAGGAGACCCTTTAGGCAACCAACCAAAAGCCCTTTTGAACTTTAAGGCTCTCATCCTGTACACCAGGGGTGGGCAATGTGTGGCCCATGGGCCGCCCTTGTGTGGGCCGCCCTTGTGTGGGCCACCCCCACTACCATCAAATGGCATCTGTAGAGGCCAAAAGATTTTGGCCATGGTGGACTGTACAGTGCTCTGTGGACTATGGCCCATGCAGGAGTACTGGACCAAAAATGGTCCCCAGTCCTCCAGAAGTTGCCCATCCCTACTATTCACACTTGTCCAGGATTAAATTCCATTGAATACAATGGGGCTTACTTCTGATATACATTTCTCTAAACATGCATAGGATTGCACTCTTACTTACACTAGGATCTTTTCCTGCCTGGACCTTGTGATTGATTCAGAAGTATTCCCAGTGACTGGTGGGAAGGAAAAGTAGAGTATGTAGGACATTCAGAGCAATGTTGTATCCACCTCAGAGCCTCTGAAAGGTCTGCTGCTGTTCCACTTGGGCATCTCTGCTCCATTTTCAGAATCTTCCCCACCCATAGGGGGAAAAACTATTGGTCCCAGCATTCATGTGGAGGATGCCAGGATGGTACAATGTTATATCTGGTCCAGCTTTGATTATGTCCAGCAGAGCCAACCAAGCTGGTTGGAGCCATAACTTGGTGGCTGAGTCCTTGCTTTGGATGCACAAGGCCCCAGGTTCAATCCTCGGCTTCTCCAGGTAGGGCAAGGAAAGAATCCTGCCTGAAACCCTGGAGAGCTGCTACCAGACAGTGCCAACAGTACTGGGCTAGATGACCCATGTCTGACTCAGTATAAGGCAGCTTCTTATGAGCAGCACAGCTCCCATCACAGCACATGTTTCTATGTGCCCTTGAGTTTCTACATATTGGCTGCATTCAGACAACACATTAGTCAATGGTGGGTTGAGTAGCCAACTCACAGTTGGTTATTTTGTGGGTACTCCCCACACAACATATTCCTACACAACTGTGGGTGGGTGGGGCTGGCGTTGAGTGGACTAATAGTCAACCCAGCATTCGACTGACACAGCCCCCGCCTCTCTCCCCACCCTCCCACCTCCTTCAGTCCTCCCAGTTCTATCCCAGCAACCTCTGCAAGTTGCACCAGTTGTAGCAGAGTGGCAGACGCTGCTTTGGTCGCTCTTGCCGCCTGCCTCTATGGGCTTGTGTTTTAACCCACTCATCTCACACCATTAACACACTCACCCCTCCACATAACACTTTAAACAAATGGCTTCGAGCTAAACAACTTGCAAGCCAGTTGTTTCTCTCCGTTGCTTATTTGGGCAGAATAGCATACTGTCAGTAGTTTGTGAGCGGCATGTTACCCTCCACAGAACACAATAAGCAACACAACTGGCAATTGTTTTCCCCCCTCTCAGTTGCTTAATGTGTTGTCTGAATGCAGCCATTCTCTTATGTTGGAGTATGAAGTACTGCAGTGTCTGATAACCACAGCCATTAAAAAAAATGGGGAAATTTTTTTCACTGACGAATTGGTTTGATTCATGAATTGCATACTGCAACCCTGTCCTCCCCCCACTGCCTCACCCCCAAATTAAAAGTGTTTGCCTTTAAGTGCCTTTCTGCATAAAAGAAAACTCCAGAAAGCTGGGCTCTGCAAAAGTATAACTGAACATTTTGTGATGTGTAGTTTTTACTTCTTCACAACTCAGACAATAGAAAACTTCAAAAACAAAATATAAGAAGAGAGGAACTGTGTTCTTATCCATAATTTCCCAGCTCTGGAAGAGGTGGGCTGAGAGTTCTCATTCTAAGAAACACCACCTTAGCAAAAATGTTCTGACTGAATCTAAGTCACAGTGAGGGGGTTCTAGGAATCCACAGCAATTCCAATGTGTTTGAGTAAAATCTGGGGAAATGATTCAGTAAATAGGAATCAATTCCAATGTGTTTGAGTAAAATCTGGGATAATGGCGGGGGGGGGAGCTTGTTTTATGTGCAGAGGGAAAGTGTTTTTTGGAGAGCTTTGCTGAGCACCAGGTGAATCATAAGTGCCTGTTTTTAAAATGTAAGTTCTTGTTAGCCTGTCACATTCAAATAGGAAGGTGTGAATTAAGTGGTGAGAGAAAGGGGAGGGCGAGGAGAGATGGAGCAATCCACACTATTCTAAGCAACAAGAGGAGACATGTTGGAGCAGAAAGGGCAAGCGGGAAGAGCGATCTAAGGAAAAAATCCCTCAATGTCATAATTCAGAACTGTCTCTAAAACACCCCCAAAGCAGGTACTTCTTAGTTCAGGGTTAGGCAACCTTGTGCCCTTCACATATTTTGGAAGGCCCTCCAGATGTTTTGGGCAATTCCCATCAGCCAAAGCCATGTGGCCAATGGGCAGGGATTAGGGGTGTCATCATCCAAAACGTTTGGGGAGCACTCGGTTGCCTACCCATGCATTAGATGGATACATGTAATCCTGTTTAGAGAAGCAGCTGGGAATAAGCACCTTGCAGCTGCACATGCTCAGTGGGTCTTTCGTAGTTTTATGGCCTCCTGCTTTGATTTTTGTTGCTGCTGTTGCACACATTGCTGGTGGAATTGCGGGCCTGCTTCCAGTCCCCAGAGGGAGACTTTTGTAAGAGAGCTATTTTAAACCTTGGACAGCGCTGGGATTTTGTTTTTTGTTTTGTTTTGTTTTTGCATATATGAATTGGTGCACACTGTCAAATGTATTGCTGATTGTTGCAGGATTTTGCACTTTCTTTTACACAGCTCTAGGCTGACCATCTGAAAAGGAGGACAGGGCTCCTGTAACTTTAACAGTTGTAGAGAAAAGGGAATTTTAGCCAGTGTCATTTGTATGCAATTAGTTCCTGGTGAAATTCCCTCTTCATCACAACTGTTAAAGTTGCAGGAGCCCTGCCTTCTTTTGTATATGGTCAATCTAGTATAGTGCCTGCACCTTTAACTGTTGTGATGAAGAGGGAATTTCACCAGGAACTAATTGCCTACAAATGACACTGGCTGAAATTCCCTTTTCTCTACAACTGTTAAAGTTACAGGAGCCCTGTCCTCCTTTTCAGATGGTCAGCCTACAGCTGGCGAATCACCAAGCTGTATGTATTCTGTGCATTGCCCAATATTGTGGCCTATATCCTGCCTTTGGATATTTTCAACTTTCTTAGGACATGTCCTACTGGAACTTTGGAAAAGACATCTAGAGACAGATCTCCTCCCAAATGGTGATGAGCAAAAAGGGCCTGTCTCATCATCTGCATGGATACTATGAGAACAGGCCTCACTAGAGGTGAGATTTTAATTTATTATTATTTATTTATTATATTTATATCCCACCATTTTTCTCTTGCAAGGAATCCAAGACATGGTCTGCCTCTTCTCCATTTTATACTCATAACAACAACCCTGTGAGGTAGGTTAGGCTGAGAGTCAGTGACTGGCCCAAAATCACCCAGTGAGCTCTAGCGGTGATTAGAACCTGGATCTCCCAGGTCCCAGTCCACTACTCTAACCACTTCACCACACTGGCTCTCTATTTTGCCTGAGTCTTGTACAAAAGTATCTCAGTCCAGATGGCCAGATGCATGAAGAAGCTTAGAGGGAGGGCAGCTGAATCAAGTTCACTGTGTTCCCATTTAGGAGTGTGCATCTCACCGAACCTTGCTGCAGCACATGGAAGCAAAGCCCTGTTGGGTTCAGCACACTGGAATGTTTGGTGGAAAACTCCATTGGTTCTTATTTGGTTACACTTACCAGCATAATCCTATGCATGTCTACCCAGAAATAAATCCTCTTGAATCCTGTAGAGCCCAACACTCTACCGACCAGACCACACTGGCTCTTGAGAGTAAAATTGTTTTACCTGTTGTGCTGTTTCTGAACGTTTAAAGGATACAGTGTCATCCAAACAGTGTCTCTAAGTGTGTGTGTGTTTGTGTGTGTGGGGGGGGGATGTGTGTAAATCTGCCTATGGATCATTTATCTCTGAGTCCACATTGTTATTCATCCCTAACTTTATCCTGCCATTATAGGAAAAAGAAAAGAAGGTTACACAAGGTTCCCTGATTTTTCACCCACTGGGGTGGGGTGGGGGTCAGGGAGGAAGATTTCCACTATGTTTAGATTAAATGGATAAGGCTTCTATAAGAGATCAGCATGCTTCTTTTACTGTCCTCTTAAGTCTAGGGTGACCAGATAAAATCCAGGTCAGGGCTCATGTAACTTTAACAGTTGTAGAGAAAAGGGAATTTCAGCCTCTTCATCAGAAGAGTTAAAGGTACAGGCACTATTCTAGAGTGACCATATACAAAAGAAGGCAGGGCTCCTGCAACTTTAACTGTTGTGATGAAGAGGGAATTTCACCAGGAACTAATTGCCTACAAATGACACTGGCTGAAATCCCCTTTTCTCTACAACTGTTAAAGTTACATGAGCCCTGACCTGGATTTTATCTGGTCACCCTACCTAAGTCAGAACTATATTTAATCCTGTGATTTTTTTGAGCAGGTTTGCATGACCATGGCTTGTTTAAGCCGTGTTGGCATCGGTGCAGGTATTTTGAATTTTGAATATTCAAGTCATGGCTTGTTGTGTTGTCCAAACCCAAGCGGCAGGGGTTTAGTGAAAGTTAAACAACCCTCATATAACCCATGGCCTGTTCTTGCACAACTCCTGCCACCCAGATTCAGATGACATGACAAGCTTGAATATTGAAAAACTGCCTGCATATGCTTCAGCCCACGGTGGGGTATATTGATCACGTGAGCAGGTCACTCTGTGATTGGCACCAAGGTTGTAAATTGAAACATAGACCCCACTGGGGGGTATTTAAGGAGAAAAGTCACGTTAATTGAAATGATAATAAATTAAAATTTTCAATTTGTTGTTGACATTTTTTAGCCCAATTCTTCAAAAATATCGTATGTGGAACCTGTCCTATTCATCCTTTAACTAACTTTCTCAGTCCAAGGAAGAATTATGTTGTGAATTTGACAATTAGGTAGGCAGGCAGCAAAGGAATTAGTGATTGGTTTTGCACAACATGCTAACCAACATTCATTGGCTGAATGTGGATTCTTGTTGAACTGTGGATTAGTGTGTTATCTGAACTGAGGGCATTTTTCTGCAAGGTGGCTTGTTAACATTGCAGTCTGGCTTATTTGTCTCAAATAAACCAGCTTGAGAATCCGTGCTTTGTTGTTGGGTTGTTCAGAGTGGTTAACAAGCCACCCTGTGGCCCTTTCCACACCAGGCTTGTGGCCTGGGATGGCCCCCAGCTGCTCCCTGTGAGTCCAAACGATGCATTGGGGGTCCCGGGGGAGGGGGTGGGCATGGGATTTTTCTGGGAAAACACCAACCAGAAAAATCCTGAATTTTCTGCAGTCCCGGGAAGATGTGCCCGCCTATCCTGGGTGCAGCTGCGCTTACTCGTGAGTAAGTACGGCTGCAAACTGGGCATGGAGCCACACTGCACAGCTCTGTGCCCAGTAGGGGAGTGGGTGGCACCAGTTTCGCCACCCCTGGGAGGACGGGGTGGCGAGCGTGCGTGGGGTTGTTTTTTTAAATTACTTTTTCGGAGGAGCGCTCATGCGCTCTCCGTAGATGAAAAACAAAAAGAAAATGGCGGGTGCGACTTGCGACAGCCTGGGAGCAGCCCAGGCTGTTGTGCCCGTGTGATATAGATTGAGAGCAATGATCCTGGAAGTGGCTACTTCCAGGATTGCCCGTTCCCTGCCCTCTACACCCCTATGGTGCAGAAAGGTCCTGTGAGAAAATGTCCTGAGTTCAGACAACATGTTAAACCACGGTTCAACAAACAACCCATAGTTCAACAACAACCCACAGTCAACCACTGTGTGAGTTAGCGTATTCTGTGAACAGCCCCGGTAAGTATGTAATACAGGGTAAATCAGGGGTAGGCAACCTGATGCCCTTCAGATCCCTTCAGTCCCAGCCAGTATGGACAATGGTTGGGAATTATGGGAGTTTTGGTCCAAAATATCTGGAGGGCACTGAGTTGTCTAAGTCCTGGGGTACAGGGCTGTGGGAAAACAAGGAGGGACCAGAGCTTAGTGGTATACCACATATTTTACATGCAGAAGGTCCATGTTCAATCTCAGGTATCTGTAGCTAAAAGGATTAGGTAACAAGCGAGAAGAAAGATCCGGTGTGTGAGACCCCAGTGAGATGCTGCCAGTAATAGGCCAGGTGTACAAATAATCTGGCCTGGTAGATGACAGCTTCCCACATTCCAAAGGGATGCGGATGAAACAATAGACATAAGGGGAAGGGTGACTACACTGTGATTCATGAGTATAAGAAGGGGATCAGACCCACTAATTCCTGAATGAGCTCATCCGCTCTTCATCTTGTGCTAAATAACTGAAAACAGCATGTGTTCAACACCTCTATTTATACGTATCACCGTTTCTCTCTTTTATAGCTTTCCTTTGAATCCTCAGCTTATCTGCCCAACATCTTATAGGAGCTAATTATATTTTGTATTGTTTCTTCAGTTCATTTTTGCTTTTTGAAAAATCAGGGGGGAAATAGCTAAATTAAAAATAAGGAAGTACAAACTATGTTGGCAGTTCACACTTTGTGTGTTGGGTGGGTGGGTGGTTGCTTTCGTTGCTTTACAGGAATGATTTTAGCAATGGTGGTCAACAGAAATTTCATGCTACGATCATTTTGATCTTGGGAATTTAATGGACTTAGGCTGTTATCTAGGGTGACCAGATCGCCTGGGGTTTCCCGGTCCTAACCGGGAAAACTGGGCTGATCTGGGCCGACTGGGGGGCAGCGGGGGCTAACAGGGGAAATGATGCCCGCGTGGGAGAGGGCTGATTATGGGCTCGTGTTGCTGCCTCCACCGCTGCCGGGCTCGTGCCGCCGCCGCCGTTGCCAGGGTTATGCAGCCGCCGCCGCTGCCAGACTCATGCAGCCGCCGCCAGGTTCATGCATCTGCCGCCACCGCCGGGCTCATGCAGCCGCCACCGCCGGGCTCATGCCAGAGGCCGCACGGAAGAGGCGGGAGAGGGCCGAATCTGGAAATGATTAAATTGACCCTCTCCCGCCTCTTCTGTGTGGCCTCTAGCCTCCTCTGGGTTTGTTGCGATGGCAACGAGCCCCGAGGAGCCCGGATGTCCGCACAAAAGAGGCGGGGGAGGCCGATTACATCACTTCCGGAATCGGCCCTCTTCCACGCAGCCTCTGGCATGAGCCCTGCAGTGGCAGCGTCACGAGCCCGGCGTCGGCTGCACAAGCCCGGCGGCGGTGGTGGCTGCATGAGCCCGGCGGCGGCAGAGGACCCAGTAGGTCCGGGCTGGGTTTATTGGGGGGTGGGTGGCTTGGTGGGGGTTTTGTTTTGGGGGGGTGGCGGGGGGGGGGAACCGGGATTTTGGTTTCCAAAATCTGGTCACCCTAGTTATCACACGTGCGGTTTTAAGCACACTTACTGTGACTTTGATCCACTTCTTCAGTGTGGGACTTGCATGACGTCCCCCTCGGGCTGTTCTCATGCCTTGAGTGCTCCGTTTTTAGTTTTTGTTTCAATTTAACCCTGAACGGGCAAAGTCCATTTCAGGCAAGTTCAGGCAAGTTCAACAGGCTGAGCTGAGGTATCGGAGCAAAACCGACCAGGTGTGATTCAAAACTATACGCTCGCATATGAAACGGAGGGGGAACCCACAGAAGCAATCCAGGGGGGAAATGGTATCTGTGATAAAGGCCTTAGAAAGCCATCTTACAGTTCCTGAGTGAGTGGGATGGCTCAGAAAAACCGTTCCAGCGCTCTGACTTCTGAAGGGGAATTGGAGATCCAACCCCAAATCCCTTGCAGCTGGTCTGGAGAGAACTGTACTAGCTGCCTCTCCAAGGTCAGAGAATCGACCTTGGAGAGGGGGAAAGGGGGCGTTCCAGTGGGCGGGGAAGAGAGGAGACCAAAGAGGTCAGGATACGATTTATCTTGACCCTCCTCCAGCCTCCTTCCCTCCCCCTCCAAAGTGCCCCCACTTTGATGAAAAGTCCATCTAGTGAAAATAAAGGAGATTGGGAAAGAGTTTCACCATTTCTGAATTTTAACAAGAATTCTCATAGTTAACCAATTTCTCAAATAACATCCCACCATTTCTGAAAATAAAGACCTGCGCTAGGAACAAGGGCATGCTCTCAGCAGCCTTGGGAGAATAAGCTTCTCCAATCTCTCCCTTCATAGTTTCTCAATTACACTTCATTGCCTGCGTGTGGTTTAATCTTAACAAGGAGCATCTGTAGCAGAGGTCAGGTTCTCTGAGAAATAGAAATCTGGCTGGCAATGGTGACTGTGTATATCATCTGTTTTACCTCCCCCCCCCCCCCCCGCCTCTTGACACTTCAAACTTGGCAGCTGCAAACTTTCACATCCTTCCCTGTACCTGACACTTTCTACTTCTCACATGCATCTCCTTTAACCATGAGCACTGGGTAAGTGATAGTTTTCTGCTGACTGCTCCCTTTGGCTACTTCGATGAAGTTCTTCAACTTGAGCTTAATGGCCCCCAATGGGTGCGTGCACCCATCCTCCCAAATCCTGATGTCTATTGGGTTAGCAAAGCATTGCCTTTAGAATGATCTCTCAATATTCTGAATGTTGTGCTTAGAAAGCTAACGGCACTCTGGACACCTTTTTGAATGGTGCACTCAGGGGCTGACCACCGGGTCCCACAGAGGTCCTCAGAAGGAGGCAAGTCAGTCAGTAGTGGTTCAAACGCAAACAAAATGTATTGGGGAATTAACATACAACATTGTCTCTCTACCAATTTCTCTATCTCAAAAGAACACAAGAAGAGTTACGCTGGATCAGACCAGGGGCCCATCTAGCCTAATTTCTCTTCTCATGGTGGCCAACCAGCTGCCTGTGGGAAGTCCCTAAGCAGGACACGAGTGCAACAGCACACTCCCGCCCATGTACCCCAGCATCTGGGGGAACATAGATATACTGCTGCTGATACTGGAGGTAGCATAGAGCCATTAGGACTAGCAGCCATTGTTACCCTTATCCCCCATGAATTTGTCAATCTCCTTTTAAGGCCATCCAAAAGTGGTGGCCATCATTACGTCTCTGGAAGCAGATTCCATAGTTTAACTATGCACTGTGTGAAAAAAGTTCTGCCTTTTATCTGTCCTGAATGTCCCATCAATCAGTTTCATGGGAGGACCCCAGGTTCTAATCTTACGAGAGTGGGAGAATTCCACACCCCCTTTCACAATCTCTGAAAATCCCTCCTACCCCCCAAAATCCACAATGATATTGGTTGCTTGTTTGGGTGTCCTAACACCCAGGAAATGCAAATGCGCAATATAAGTGCCTTAACTAAACAAGCTAGGATGGATGCAAAGGCTGGAGGGTTTGTTTTTTCTTTTCATTTTTTTTACTGCTTAAAAGGCTTTGTGGTGGCGTCACACATTGTTCTAGCAAGCACGGAACAAAGGAAACAGCAGTGGCTCTTTTAATTTAGGCTGCAGTGAGTGTTCGGTCATGTGTATACCATTTCTGAGAAATTCTTCTACACTTTGGGGAGGGGGAAATGAGGTTAACAGTGGCCAAAATAAATGCCTGCGTCAACAGATTAGGTTTTCGGAGAGCCATCTGGTGGTAATCCTGAGCCAATGCAACCTACAGTCCTCTTAAACAATGCAAAAGGAGAGCTGCTGCTCTTTTCAAAATGCATGCAGTAGTATTCAGGATGGCAATATTGTAAGCATTTAGGTTGTGCAGACTACACAAGATATAAACCAGCTCGTTCTCCATTGATGCATGACATATATGAGCCGCCACCTGAAGAAAACATTCTTCTGCTACCTAAGCAATGAAGCGATTTAGTTTAGTTGCCGCTGCTGGCCAGTGCTTCATATCCTGCTGTGATCAGACTCAGGGTTGCTCTATGGTTTGTTGTAATGGAGCACACAGTGTACTCCAATAGGTAATCTACAAAAATAGTCCAATTCCTATGACAGAGAGAAACTAAATGGCAACAGTGTGATCCTCATTAAAGTACTGCTTTGAGGAACAAAACATAAGGACATAAGAAGAGCCATACTGGATCAGACCAAGGGTCCATCTCGTCCAGCATTCTGTTCACACAGTGGCCAACCAGCTGCCCATGGGAAACCCACAAGGAGGACACGAATGCAATAACAACCCCTCACCCATATTCCTCAGCAACTGGTTTACATAGGCACACTGCCTCTGGTACTGGAGGTTGCACTTAGACAACAGGACCAGTAGCCATTGATAGCCTTCTCCTGCAGGAATTTGTCTAGCCCAGGGCCAGGTTAAGACATGCTGAGGCCCTAAGCCATGTCAAGATTCAGAGGCCCCATACCATGAAAACAAAGTGGAAAAATGGATTACATTTTAGTGGAAAGGGTAATGAAAGGGAGGGAGGATTTGAAGTTAAACAGTGTTAGATAGTCTTCTTTGAAGATGTGTATAAAGGCACTAATAAAGGGCCCTCATATTATGAAGCCCTAATCCAATCAGTGTCATGAGAACATAAGAAGAGCCATGCTGGATCAGACAAGGGTCCATCTAGTCCAGTATTCTCTTCACATAGTGGCCGACCAGGTACTCACAGGAAACCTACAACCAGGACATGAGTGCAACAGCACCCTCCTGCCTGTGTTCCCCAGCAACTAGTGTACACAATCATTCTTCATACATAAACATGCATAGGATTGTGCTCTAATACACCCATATTACAAATGGGCAAATTGGGCCAAGACAAAAGGTTGGATTCAGGTTTAGTAATATTTAGAATAGACCTACTGAAAACAATGGGACTGAAATTAATCATAAGAACATAAGAAGGGCCATGCTGGATCAGACCAAAGATCCATCTAGTCCAGAACTCTGTTCACACAGTGGCCAACCAGTTATCAACCAGGAACCCAAAAGCAGGATACGGGTGCAACAGCACCCTCTCTCCCATGTTCCCCATCAACTGGTGCATATAAATTTACTGTCTCTGATCCTGGAGGTAGCACACAGCCATCAGGACTAGTTGCCACTGATAGCCTTCTCCTCCAGGAATTTGTCTAACCCCCCTTTAAAGCCATCCAAATTGGTGGCCATCACTACGTCTTATGGAAGTGAATTCCAACACTGTGTGAAGAAGGACTTATTTTGATCTGTCCTGAATCTCCCACCAATCAGCTTCATGGGATGACCCCATTGTGTTCTAGTATTATGAAAGAGGGAGAAACTAAACACTAATGGGGGTGGGATTGTGGAGAAACAGCACTTTGGTACCATTGGTCTATTCAACACAGCCAGATCAAAACTGAGGTTTTACTGTACTTCAATATTGGGCAATTTTTGAACAAAAGCTATATCCTGGGCAAATATAGAGTCTTGGGAGACCACCAGTGAACATCACCAGAGCTCACCTGGGGTGGGGCGGAGGTTGTGGGGCAGAGGGGGTGGGGCAGAGGGGGAAGGGCACATGGAGGGTGCACAACCCACTGCAGGCCAGAGGTTGAGCCTCAGGATTAGACCTGCATTAATGTCATCAATCTTACAACAATGGTGGCATTAAGGCACCGTTGCTCAGTTGGAGAGCACCTGTCTTGCTTGCGGAAAGTCCCTGGATCATTTTCTGGCATCTCCAGTTACAAGGGAGACCTAAGGTACAGGATAGCAGCCTCAAGACGCTGGATACTGAGCGCTCATCTACAAGATTCGCCTTTACGCCTGGTTAGGCGATTATGCGCATATTCGCGGAAGTGCATTTACTCCTAATACCTCTGTACGAGAGGCGGCGAAGCACATTACTGGACGAATGAAACACGATTTAAACTGTTGACATGTGGAGAATCGCTTGTTCACATAGTCAAAATGCGCTTTAACGGCCGGACAAAATAAAACTCGCTATTTAACGCGCATTCGATAATGTGCATAATCGGATGTTTAAAGCACCTCTACGCCCGATTTGCGCTCCGTTCTTGTAGAGGTAAATTTTTTAATGCGTCTTGAAAGAGCTTTAAATGCCTCTTGTAGAGGCAGCCTGAGCTAGAGAAACCAGTACTGAGCTAGAGAGACCAATGAACCATCTGACAGTCAAAAATTATTTGAGGTATTTTTTAACAATGGTTGACTTAATTTTTGTTCTTCCAAGGCAACTTACAGCAATTGACAGTGACATGCTGTGCTTCCTGGGAGGCACTTCCATTATGGGTGGGTTGTTATTTCCCTTGCGCTTGCCATATGCCCTCTAAGGCTAGTAGCAGCAGTGGTAGCAGCATGAATATGGGAGAGCTGAGAAGAGGCTTGACAGTTAACATGATGTCTCTTTTGGGCAGCCTACTGCCAAGAGACAAATCTGGAGGGGGGAACCAGATTTCAGTGTAGGGCTGGATGCCCCCCCCACACACACAGACACACCTAGTCCTCTGCAGGCTAGATGGTGTCACGGAGCAGGGTGTGGCCATGTCCCCTGATGTCATTTGGTTTGAGGAAAGCTGAGGAATGTTTGGATACCGGCTAGGGATATTGGAGAAATCCATTTGAGGTGTGTGGTTCAACATGTTTTCCTAGGCTCAGACCCCTGGACTTCATTGCAGTTCCTGCTGTGATGCCCAATTTGATATACTGCAAGTCGGGCCAGTTTTTGGATTTTCTGGGAATTTTGCGCAAAAAAAAAAAAAAAAAGTAGATTTGTTTTTGGAAGGTTCTGCACTTTGCGCAAATTTCTGAACCACTTGCGCAAATTGTAGTCGAGTGTGCACAAATTATAGCTAAATTTATGTATTTATTGCCTCCTTGGGTTTTCTGTTTTTGGTTATCGAAGGTCCCCTCTACAAGGATTCGCTTTTGCACCCGGTTAGGCGATTATGCGCATAATCGCTGAATCGCAATTACACCTAATACCTCTGCACGAGAGGCGGCGAGAGGCGGCGAAGCGCATTAACAGATGACCAAAATGCGCTTTACAAGTAGTTAATGCGCATAAGCGCTTGTTCACATAGTCAAAATGCGCTTTAATGGCCGGAGCAAAATAAAACTCGAGATTAAACGTGCATTCGATAATGCGCATAATCAGAGAGATAACGCGCCTCTACGCCCGATTTGCGCTCCGTTCTTGTAGAGGTAAAAAAAATTAAGCGCCTTGAAAGAGCTTTAAACCTCTCTTGTAGAGGCAGCCCCAGAGGATAAGTCCTGCACCAGCATGTTCAAATTACAAGATGGGGGATAATAATAATAATAATAATAATAATAATAATAATAATAATTCTTACCCACCTCTCCGTTTGGATCGAAGCAGGGAACAACAGTAAATATAAAATATGATAAAATACATAAAACTGATTAAAAACATGGTTTTGACCAAACATTAGCAAGATGTCCCTGATAGTCCATGCTGGTTGACAATGGAGCAAACTGCCTCATAAACAGTGGAGGCTGGTGGACAGTGAATGCACTCTGGGTTTCAGTCAGGACCAGTCAGAACTATAAAGGAGCTATTCAAGGTATGGAATACCTTGGATAGCACTTTAGAGTTCTGATTGAAACCCAGAGTGGATTCACCTCCCCACTGACATCGGAGTCACCTGCCTCCACTGCTCAGAGGATAGTGGACTTTCCTTTATTGGAGGCTTTTAAGCAGAGCTGGACAACCAGCAGAGCTGGATACCAGCTGATCTCC
The DNA here is from genome assembly GCA_029215795.1 of Anniella stebbinsi. NCBI lineage: Eukaryota > Metazoa > Chordata > Lepidosauria > Squamata > Anniellidae > Anniella > Anniella stebbinsi. The sequence continues at coordinate 31,069,145 of JARDYH010000002.1, read as the reverse complement.
AGCACTGGCAGAGGGTTGCACTATATGATTTTTGAGACCCCTTGCAATTCTGAGGTTCAGAAATTCCTCCTCCTGATCACACCAGTTTTTTAGATGCAGAGAATACTCTTGACCTAGTTAGGTATGTTCACAGCAGTATCAGCCACTAAACATGCCTCATCCTCAATGAAAGGGTAAATCCATTCCTAGCAAATCTCAGTATACTTTATGAAAGCCAAATGTGTTTCTTTCCCTGAAAACAAATCACCAGCACCATTTCTATACTACAGATGTTCGTTAGCAAATATGTTAAAATAAACGCTTCTCCCCCCCCCCTTTAGTTCCCCCTTAAAGCTTTTTTGTTCTTCTGCAAAGTTTGGGATTTCCCCAAGCCTGCTCCCTCATGTGTGTGGATGGCACCATTTTGGCAACATAAACTATGACACTTACGACTGAATATCAGTAACTGTGGGAAGGATAAGTTAATTATGAACCTGGTGCTAAGAGTAAATCAATAGTTAGCCCACATTGCCTCATGATGACTCCCCCCTCCCCTCACATGTTCTGTGAACGTGCAGGATGAGGCAGTTGTCTGAACCCCACTCCTATGTAAGCTCTAACTGTGATGTTAAATTCCCACATGTAATTTTTATTTAGTTTTATTTACTACATTTATATCCCGCCTTTATTCGACCAAGGAACCTAAGGCTGCATACATAATCCTCCTCTCCATTTTATCCTCATAACAACAAACCCGTGAGATAGATTGGGCTGAAAGCCTGCGACTGGCCCAAAGTCACCCAGTGAGCTTCCATGGCCAGTTGGGACTAGAACCTGGATCTCCTGACTCCCAGTCCAACACTCTAGCCACTACACCACATTGGCTCTGACTGCAGCCTCAGAAGCATTTGTTGACTACTAGTAGTGAACAAGCATGTGTGAACCTTTTTCTCTGAGGTTCAAAGTATGTATCACTGGGACAGCACTGTGCTTCTGTTGGGAGTGGGGGAAGTAAGTGACCAAGTCTAGTGCTCTTCACCTTGGCACCAGGCACTGCCACTGAGGCCATTCAGGGGCTTTTCCTGAGGTGTGGTGAGGCTCCCCTCTCTCCCCCACCCCCAGTCAAGTGGTGATGCTGTGCATTGGTCTTGGCTGGGTGCTTTTGGGGGCCTCTTCCAGCTTTTCCTCCTCCACGTCGTCCAAGCAAGGCCTCATCAATTGGTCACCAAGTCATCAGTCAGGCGACATGTTCACTCTGTCTTTGGATTGGGATGGATCTTTTTCTCGTCCCCAAGTGAGTGTTCTGCACTACTCAGTGCTGCAACATCTCCCAGCACGTGTCCATGTTGCTCTCTCTGTCCTGCCTGCGTATTCAGTTTCTCCTCCGCCTGTAGCTCCTGCACAGTGCACCACTGCAGCTCACCAATGGCATTGCCTTTGCCTCTCGGGCTTCTCTTCCACCACAAATTGGTGGTCTGACCCTGCCTTCTTCTCCCCACTCCCTCCGCCCCAACCCCAGGCACCTTACAGCTGTTGAGCAGCAGGTCTCCTGACTCCCCACCCTTGGTAGCCTGGATGACAGTAGTCGGCCCACTGCAACAACGAACAACAAGGCAAAACTTGTGAGCCCCGGCTGAGGGTGAGCTGCTACAGCAAAGAGAGAGACTTGGGTCACATGACTGCTGCTGCTCATGCTGGTTGTGTGCCAGGAGGATTGCCATCATTGCGGTAGTGTGGCTTGCTGTGTCATGAAAACCAAGCCAGGGTGGCTCATTGCCATGGGTAACAAGCCACTCAGAACCCATGGACTGTTGAAGGGTTCTGAGTGGCTTGTTACCCATGGCAATGAGCTACATTATCTAAGTTTGCATGACTTGACAAGCCAAACTGTGGAGGGAAATTATGCCAATCCTCTTGGGATGTGACCAGCACAAGAAGGGTGGTTAACAAGCCACCATGGCTTAATGATCACTCGGCGAACATGCTAAATGGGCCACAGAATGATGAATGCGAGAGATGCACTTGAGGTAATTGGGAGTCATCAGTAGCTCTTGGGCTTTGCAGCAAAGAACACTGTCTTGGTTGTTCACTAATTGGCTCATTTTCTTGATGTGTCTGACTAAATGGGAAATCCTCAACCCATAAAGATTCCTTCCTTTTTGGGTGGGGACCTTTGTCCCTAGCAAGCCCTGTGGACAGTGGTGAGCTTCCAACATGCCCACCACCCAGCCAGTTCCTCAGTTGCTCTGGTGTTGTTGGTAGCCCTGGGAACACAGCCATTCTTGGAACGCCATCATGACAAAATGGCCAGGAAATTAGTGATACATGCAATTGCTGGTGTCAGACCTTTCCTGGGTATGAGACAGAGATGACAGATGAACTCATCTGTTCTGTATTTAGTTGATTGAATCCCCGCTTGCCTCTGTGTTTGTGTGTGTCAGAAGCCAGGTGCTGAAGCATAACTCAAAGGCTCCCTCTTGTGTTCTCTTAAAGCAATTTCAAGCAAATAGACTTGTTATATATATGCCCCTAATGGGGCTTATGCATCGTATTTTTTTAAACAGAAAAGGTCATTTTTATATGCAGTTCCTTGTTATGAAGTTAAGATGACATTTAGACATTTCTGTTTTAAACCCATATCCTTCTGCCCAGCTCTAGGACTGCTGCATTCCCTGGCATAAAATAGTACACAAATTGTTGCCTGCATTCTCCTAGCATCAGAGGTTTACAACGTCACTCAGGGAGGGAAAGAAATTGACACAAAGTGGATGTGGGGCTTTGAAAGCAGATTAGATGCTGAGCCAACATTTCAGCCCTTGCCCTGATCAGAAGGCATTCTTCTAAAATGGAAAGGGAGACATTGGGCACTCTGACCTTTCAGCACAGATAATGCCACCTAAGGGCAGAGTGTACTCTTGTGAGCACATTCGGCTGTCACTAAAATACAGAGAAAGGCGATTCAGACACCAGGCTGAGAAAATCGGCACTGAAGAGCACTCATTAGCTCCATCCCTAAATGCTGTCAGAAAAACATCCAGGACTCTAGGAGGAATTCTGGAGAGGGATCCAGAGTTTTAAAGGAATCCTGTTTCTCCATCAGGAAGAAGTTTGTTGCAAACAACCTAGCTCAGGCAGTGCGGCTCTGTGCCCATCAGGGGAGAGGGGAAGCAAGTCCTCCATCCCCAGGATGGCGGGGGTAGGTGGGGGCCCTGATTTCGGGGGGGGGGGAGGCTAAAAAAAGGCCTTACCTTTTTGATGGAGTGCAAGTGCGCTCTTCCAGCCCTTTCTAAAACAAAATATGGTAAGTGCGATGGTGCGACGTCCCGGGAGGAAGCCGGGATGTCGAACTTCCTGGTTTAGAAAGAGGAGGACGATCCCGGAAGCAGGTATGTCCAGGATCGTGCCCCGTCCCTCCCTCTACACCTTTGGTGTGCTAAAAGCTGCAGCTGCTCTGCCTTATTTTGAACTGTTGCCGCTTCCCCCACCACCACCACCGGCAAATTTTTTAATTATAAGCTTCATTCCGAGAAAGAACAATAAAGGATCTTGAGGCACCCGGTTGTTTTTGCAGCAACAGACTAATGCAGCTGCCCCGCTGGAAATTCTGAGGAAAGGATCTAGTTCTCAGGAAGTGTGTTTGAGGCTCCTTGAAAAGAGGAGGTTAGTTTAGCAATCTGGCTGAACACGGCTACATTGACTTCCCTTCCCTGTATTACACAATCCTGAAGTTTTCATTTTTTAAAAAAATTAAAATATATATTCATTCAACATACGTCACAACTGGACTTATAACAACATATGTCAATTTCAGCTTTGAACATTTGGATATTATAGCAACAAATGAAGATGAAACAGCACACTTGTTCCTTAGTATAATTGTTTATTTAGTTCTTCTTTTTCCCCTTTCTTTCTTTTGTCTTGTTTTCTCACCTGAAAAGGTATTATTCTTTTTTTCCTTTATATAATAGCTGTTTATACATCAGTTATTAGAGGACTGATCTTTTGTTTATCCTGAAGTTTTCTAATTTGTAAAACTCAAGAAGGCCCTTGCATGTCTTTCAGATTAATTTCCAATGCTTAAAAAGCTTGTTGTATGTTTATAGTATAAATAAATGCTATACCATGAGGTATAGCAATGTAAAAGAACCAGGAAGAGTCTTAAGTGCTGTATTGTGTTTTACAAATACAAAAATATAAGGATTCCACGGGGCAAGGAAGTCTATTTTAGTTAACAAAGAGCAAATACATGTTAACAGAGCCAGATGAAGGTCTTGAGGCTGATGTACAGTGGTGTAAAAGTAAAAATTGAAGTGTGGTGCTCATTATAACAGTCTCCCTAACCACACCCCCAAAGAGAATCCAAAAATGAGAGCCAGTGTGGTGTAGTGGCTACAGTGTCTCCACTCAGCCATGGAAGCTCACGGGGTGACTTTGGGCCAGTCACAGACTCTCAGCCCAGCCTACCTCACAGGGTTGTTGTTGTGAGGATAAAAATGGAGAGGATTATGTACACCGCCTTAGGTTCCATGGAGGGAAAAAAGCGGGATATAAATGAAATAAATAAATAAATAAATATCCTGGCTGCTGTATTGATCCATATCAACAGATCAGTTCTAGGGGTTTTCACCCACCAGGAGCAAGTCTTTTATAAAGCAAATGGGTTTTAATTGCCCATGCCATCCCCAAAGACAACAGGGTGCAATATATTGTTGCTGCAAAAACCCATTTTCCCTCAGCTGCTGTGAGAATTGCAGCTATGCTCAGAGGGAATTCTGAGCGGGGATGGGTTGGGGGCAAATAGCACCAGAGTCCCTGCTAATAAAATAAATGTCCGCTGCATCCTGGCTAGTCCTGGCTCCGCTACATCACTGTCAAAGAGGTTGCTGAATGGATGCCTGATGTGAAAGTCCACTGAGAATCTGGTTTGGTGGGGCTCTGAGCAAAAATCCTGCACCCTTTCCATGCTTTGACTGCAGATGGTGGTTTGAGCAGGCAGAATAAGATTTCTTCAATAAGAATATAAGAACATAAGAACAGCCACGTTGGATTAGACCAAGGGTCCATCTCATCCAGCATTCTGTTCACACAGTGGCCAACCACCTGTCGACCGGGAACCCACAAGTAGGACGTGAAAGCAATAGCACCCTCCCACCCATGTTCTCCAGCAACTGGCGTATACAGGCTTATTGCCTCTGAAACTGGAAGTAAAATGCAGCTTCCATGAATGTGTGTAATCTCTTTTTAAAGCCATCCAGATTGATGTCCAACATTATGGGCTTCTTTAGATTAAGGGGAAATTGTGTTGCCTTACCAGGGCTTTGTTTCCTGCTTCTTTTGTGCAATTGTAACGGGCTGCATTACGCGAGCAGAGAGGGATGACTGCATGGTCTATAATGGAAGCCCTGAATGTGACAGTGCCCTCTAGTGGGTGCTTGTAGCGTAGCCTTGCATATGGTAGGAAATTGTGAGATATTTCATCAGAATTGCGATATCCAGTTTTTTGTTTTTTTTAACAGAATTACTGGGGGAAAGCACAGGAGACATCCAGGAAGTTAACAATGTCATCAAAAAGACCCACGAATTTCCATGAGTGGCCAGTCACAATCATGCCTTATTTTGTTCGTGTGAAGAAGCTCTGCATCTCGTGGTAGCAAAATCCATAGTTATAACTATGGGCTGTGTGAAGAAGAACTTCCTTTTATCTGTACTGAACTTCCCACCAATCAGCTTCAAGGATAAGCAGGCATTGAGTACATGCTGCAGTTTGGGGACGGGCAAATGTCATGAGGCTGTGTCTCACATTTAAACACCGATACGGACAGCCATCTTAGACCAGAATTCCAGACAGAGACACTCTGAGTGGTTTCCAGCAATCTAAAAACTATAACAATAAAATCAACTCATAAATACAAACTGCCAACATAAAGCAACAGTAAGCAATAAACCAGTAACAAGCAACCAATAAAACAGATCCTATCAGAATCAAGGGAATTTTTAAAAGTGGTTTCACTGGCCAAAGTGTCAAAGAGGTACTAGTGAGGCTGAAGGAAAGCTACCTCTATGTAGGTGATGCTCTTTTTTATGTATGGCAGGCAGAAATTCATCAGGTGATTCTTTTCGCAACCATCTCCATGCCAGGAACAGTGTTGCCAGTTGAATTTCATTTTCTGCTGCTACATTAGAGGCATGACTGAAAAAAAAGAAAATGCTAGCCCTATATGGGCAAAGGTGTCTGAGGATTAATCTAGTATATGGTGTGGGTGGACTAGTGGAAATGAAATTGAAGAACTGAAGATTTTATTGGATAGAGACGCACTTCATTCGTACATCCACATAAACATGATGTAAGCCTCCTGCGTTGTAGTGAAGAAATAAGTGAAAAAGGGAGTTTTGTGGAGGTTTTTATATATAAGTGAAAGAGGAAGGCTTTGAGTGTATACAGGGAGGTTTGTGCAATGACACACGTGTGTGTGTGTGTGTGTGTGTGTGTGTGTTAGTTATATACACACACACATTCTGGATATGGAGAAAAGGGATGTATCAAAATGAGTATGTTTGTGTAATGGAAACACAGCAAACCTCTGCATACTTACATTGAGTAATATAGGTTCACACTATTTTAGCTCGATACAGTACTTTACTCAGATTAAATCCCACTGAGTTTAATTTGGCTTACTCATAGGGTCACCATATGAAAAGGACAGGGCTCCTGTATCTTTAACAGTTGTATAGAAAAGGGAATTTCAGCAGGTGTCATTTGTGTGCATGCAGCACCTGGTGAAATTCCCTCTTTATCTGAACAGTTAAAGCTGCAGGAGCCCTTCCCACTTTTGTAAAGTGACCAGATACAAATGACACCTGCTGAAATTCTCTTTGCTATACAACTGTTAAAGATACAAGAGACCTGTCCTCCGTTTCAAATGGTCACCCTACATAATGGATTGCAGCTTTGGCATAGACCATTCTAGATCATTGTTTGGTTGCCAAGGATTGTATGAAGATTAAGTAAAGGTATTTTTCTCCCTTCATTTCCCTCCAAATATAGGTGTGGGCTGGGGATTTATTAAGCCTAACACATTTCTAACCAAATACTTCCTCTTAAAGGACCGTTGTTTATCTGGTATCAAACCACTAGAAACAGCTAACAGTGCTTTGATACCAGGCTGATAAGAGGGCTAACGAGGAAGAATTCAGCTTGAAATACATTGGGTTTAATAAATGCATCGCCTTCTGCATACATTTGGAGTTTTCTTCTTGTATTAGATAACAACTAGTTATTAGTTGTCATTAGATCCTATTCAGCACCAACCAGATGCCATTTTATGTGGCACTAATGGGAACACTAATCCAGAAGATGTGGTTGCACATGCGAGACTTTGTGTGTGAGGGTGTGGGCAGTAAATACATGCACAGCCTGATTTAATACATATTTAATTAAACACTGAAACATTAAATGTTCAACCTTGGTAGCGAATCTTTGCGGGGTTGAAAAATGTGAATTGAGGATGTCATTTGCGATTGTATTTGTTTTGATCTGCGGATAGCTTATAGGTATCCTCTGACCCCAAATTAATCTAAAGTAGGACCAAATATCAGTTTGATAAGACAGAGAGGCCTGATCTACACCCTGTGTCAAATCATTATGAATGTGCAATAAAAGCAGGAAATAACACTATGAAAGTGGTATATGAGATGTGGATTGTGCCCCAGCAGTTATCATAGGGTGACCATATGAAAAGGAGGACAGGGCTCCTGTATCTTTAACACAACTGTTAAAGTTACAGGCGCCTTGTCCTCCTTTTCATATGGTCACCCTAAGTTATCAGGGCACTTCAATACTGCTATAAAGCAATAGTGTAGCTCTAGCCAAAATCAGCCATAAGAGGGAGGCCAATGTTGATTTCACCTTGCATGAGAATGTAGTCTGCAGCCCTAAGGGGCCCAGTGTTACTTGTGCTCTATGTGAGAAGACAGTCCTCTGCTACTGGATCTTCTATAGATGTGATCAAAAACATTCAGAATCTGTTTACTCAGTGAATTGCTGATTCCCAATCTGCCCTGCTGATACAGTATTGGCTTGTCTACATTTGTACAGGGCACAATCTGATGCATGTTTAGAGTGAAAAAAGGCCTACAACAGCATTCCCCAGCCAGCCATTTCAAATAAATAGATGCAGGGTTTTGTTTTATGTGTGTAATAGGCACTTTTAAAGTTTGGTGTTTTATAAAAAGAACTACCAGCAGCTGGCCATGCTGCCTGGGAAGTATGGGAGTTGCAGTGCAACACATCTGGAGGGCAAGAGGTAGGGGAAGACTGAAATAGACATTGTGAATGGGGGACGTGATCCCTTCCCTCACTGATTTTAACAGCTGTTCCATGTTCTTTATAACATGCAGTTCCAACTTTTCTCATGGAGTGGTTGAAGTGTGTCAATTTTCTGCAGTGTTTGGTAAGAATGTGCAGTAGGGGTGTGCATCGGATCGGATCCGATCCACGATCCGAATCCGATCCGCCCCAAAATTGGGAAAATCCGATCCGATCCGATCCGATCAACCTCCGATCCGATCCGATCCGATCCGACGAGGTCCGATCCGGATCGGACGCCATTTTGAATGCTTTTTCCCATAGCCAAGTATTGTTTTACAAAAACGCCTATAACTTTTTCATTTTTAAAGATAGAAGGATGAAACTTGGGCACGTTATACACTGGTTAGGGATAGTTATCTGTGAGAAATTTCAGAAAGATTGGTGCATGCGTTTTGTGGCAATTAATTGTTTAATAAATACCCAGAAATGCCTATAACTTTGTCATTTTTAAAGTTACAAACATGAAACTTTGCCACATTGTAGGTGGTGCCTTGGGACCTATCTGTGAGAAATTTCAGAAACTTAGGTGCTTGCCTTGTGTGGCAATTAATTTTAGAAAAATGGGTAGTAGTGGGGTAAATACATTTACGCCTCCCATTTTTTTATTTTTGAAGATACAAACAGGAAACTTGGGCACATTACAGGTACCACTTGCCTTGATATGTGTGTGAAATTTCAGAAACATTGGAGCTTGCCTTGTGTGGCAATTAATTTTTGAAACAATGAGGAAAGAAACACCTATAACTTTGTCATTTTTAAAGTTACACACATGAAACTTTGCCACATTGTAGGTGGTACCTTGGGACCTATGTTTCTGAAATTTCAGAAACATAGGTGCTTGCCTTGTGTGGCAATTAATTTTTTAATAAATACCCAGGAATGCCTATAACTTTGTCATTTGTAAAGTTACACACATGAAACTTTGCCACATTGTAGGCGGTACCTTGGGACCTATGTGTGTAAAATTTCAGAAACGTAGGTGCTTGTATTGTGTGGCAATTAATTTTTGAAACAATGAGGGATTCATTGGACAGCACTTGCCCATAGGGATTCATTGGACAGTACTTGCCCATAGGGATTCATTGGACAGTACTTTCCTATAGGAAATCATTGGAAAGCACTTGCCCATAGAAAATCATTGGAAAGCAGTTGCCCATTGAGAAATACAGTTATGCCTCCCACTTTTTTATTTTTGAAGATACAAACAGGAAACTTGGGCACATTGTAGACTGGTTAGGGATAGTTATCTGTGAGAAATTTCAGAAAGATTGGTGCATGCGTTTTGTGGCAATTAATTTTTTAATAAATAACCAGGAATGCCTATAACTTTGTCATTTTTAAAGTTACATACATGAAACTTTGCCACATTGTAGGTGGTACCTTGGGACCTATGTGTGTAAAATTTCAAAAACGTAGGTGCTTGCCTTGTATGGCAATTAATTTTAGAAAAATGGGTAGTAGTGGGGTAAATACATTTACGCCTCCCATTTTTTTATTTTTAAAGATACAAACAGGAAACATGGGCACATTACAGGGAACACTTCACTTGATATGTGTGTAAAATTTCAGAATGATAGGTCCAGGCATGTGGTGGCTACGAATTTTTTAGATTAAAAGTTATTAACCTTTTTTACACAGAGGCTGGGGCTGTCAATTGCACCCTCCCGCCTCCCGGGAAGAAGAAGGAAACACTTTCTCTCATCTCTTTGATCCTTGCACGCTTGGCTGCAACTGAGCTAGTATCCATTACAAAAGGAGAAACAAAGTAGCACTTGGCTCGTGTCTGCTTTGATACTTTCACTCAAGCAGAACGGCTGAGCCTAGGATCACTCTCTCTCGCTGGGATCGTTACAGGAGAAATTTTCTACAGTCTTCAAAGTGGTGTGTGCAGACACCTTGCCACCACATGCCTGGACCTATCATTCTGAAATTTTACACACATATCAAGTGAAGTGTTCCCTGTAATGTGCCCATGTTTCCTGTTTGTATCTTTAAAAATAAAAAAATGGGAGGCGTAAATGTATTTACCCCACTACTACCCATTTTTCTAAAATTAATTGCCATACAAGGCAAGCACCTACGTTTTTGAAATTTTACACACATAGGTCCCAAGGTACCACCTACAATGTGGCAAAGTTTCATGTATGTAACTTTAAAAATGACAAAGTTATAGGCATTCCTGGTTATTTATTAAAAAATTAATTGCCACAAAACGCATGCACCAATCTTTCTGAAATTTCTCACAGATAACTATCCCTAACCAGTCTACAATGTGCTCAAGTTTCCTGTTTGTATCTTCAAAAATAAAAAAGTGGGAGGCATAACTGTATTTCTCAATGGGCAACTGCTTTCCAATGATTTTCTATGGGCAAGTGCTTTCCAATGATTTCCTATAGGAAAGTACTGTCCAATGAATCCCTATGGGCAAGTACTGTCCAATGAATCCCTATGGGCAAGTGCTGTCCAATGAATCCCTCATTGTTTCAAAAATTAATTGCCACACAATACAAGCACCTACGTTTCTGAAATTTTACACACATAGGTCCCAAGGTACCGCCTACAATGTGGCAAAGTTTCATGTGTGTAACTTTACAAATGACAAAGTTATAGGCATTCCTGGGTATTTATTAAAAAATTAATTGCCACACAAGGCAAGCACCTATGTTTCTGAAATTTCACACACATAGGTCCCAAGGTACCACCTACAATGTGGCAAAGTTTCATGTGTGTAACTTTAAAAATGACAAAGTTATAGGTGTTTCTTTCCTCATTGTTTCAAAAATTAATTGCCACACAAGGCAAGCTCCAATGTTTCTGAAATTTCACACACATATCAAGGCAAGTGGTACCTGTAATGTGCCCAAGTTTCCTGTTTGTATCTTCAAAAATAAAAAAATGGGAGGCGTAAATGTATTTACCCCACTACTACCCATTTTTCTAAAATTAATTGCCACACAAGGCAAGCACCTAAGTTTCTGAAATTTCTCACAGATAGGTCCCAAGGCACCACCTACAATGTGGCAAAGTTTCATGTTTGTAACTTTAAAAATGACAAAGTTATAGGCATTTCTGGGTATTTATTAAACAATTAATTGCCACAAAACGCATGCACCAATCTTTCTGAAATTTCTCACAGATAACTATCCCTAACCAGTGTATAACGTGCCCAAGTTTCATCCTTCTATCTTTAAAAATGAAAAAGTTATAGGCGTTTTTGTAAAACAATACTTGGCTATGGGAAAAAGCATTCAAAATGGCGTCCGATCCGGATCGGACATCCGGTCCGATCCGATCCGACCATCCTCCGATCCGATCCGATCCGATCCGACCCCCCAGGTCCGATTCCGATCCGCTATCCGATCCGATCCGGGGGGTCAGTGCACATCCCTAATGTGCAGCACAGGGAATTCCATGCCATTTAAGCCCAATGGGGTTTTGCGGTGTGTCCATTCCAACATGTGGTAGCAGATTGTAACATATTTTTTTCCTGATTCCAGAAATGTTGAGATGTGTTAAATAAAGACACTTTGGTTTGGATTCAGATTTAGTCATACTTAGAATAAATCCATTGAAATCAATGTTAAGATAGTCATGACAATTTCCTCCCTCTCCAATAATACTAGAAGCCAGGGCTCATCCTATGAAACTGATTGGTGGGAGATTCAGGACAGATAAAAGGAAGGACTTCTTCACGCAGCAAATAGTTAAACTATGGAATTCACTACCACAACATATGGTGATGGCCACTGTGGTGATACTCCACATTTCTGTCTCCTTAAGTATGTCTGGGTTAGTGTGTTTGAAGAGTGCGTAATGTTGGACTGCGTTGGTGTGGCTGGTGATGCTGGAAAAGGGAGGGGGAGGAGTATATATTGTGTGAGGGAGGGGTTTGTAGTAAGAGCGTTGGTTTGGTGAAGGGTAGTTAGGTGGAAGATAGATGTGTTTAGCTGTGTGTGTTCTAGTCAAGAGTGTGTGAAGAGTGAATAAACATAAAGTTTCAAGGATTTTGGATTATTATTAAGATTATTAGAAGTATTAAGAATAGGCAGGTTTTTAAATTGATTTTGAAAGAACTGTAAACAACAATAAACATTTTATTTTTATTTTTGCTACCACAAACCACGTGTCAGCTTGGCTTTGTCACCTGCTCTATTATTTTAATTCAGAAACACATAACATTAAACCTTTCAGCCAATATAATCACAGAAGAACCTTTTCAAATCCTCAGTACCTTTTCCCTCTGCTATAAGGGAAAAATGGTGTATCTTTTACCCTTCCCTCAGGAGTTTAAGTGGTGGTGCTTAGCCTGAGAGGGGTGTGCTCATCTAGGCCTAGTGTTTGAGGCTGTGGCGGCACAGCCACCAATTTGAATGGCTTTAAAAGGGGTTTGAATAAATTCCTGGAGGAGAAGGCTATCAATGGCTACTAGGCCTGATGGCTATGTGCTACCTCCAGGATCAGAAGCAGTAAGCTTATATGCACCAGTTGCTGGGGAACATGGGAGAGAGGGTGCTGTTGCACCCGTGTCCTGCTTTTGGGTTCCGGGTTGATAGCTGGCTGGCCACTGTGTGAACAGAGTGCTGGACTAGATGGACCCTGGGTCTGATCCAACATGGCCCTTCTTATGTTCTTATGATTAATTTCAGACCCATTGTTTTCAATAGGTCTATTCTAAGTATGACTAAACCTTTTGTCTTGGCCCAATTTGCCCATCTATAATATGGGTGTATTAGAGAGCAATCCTATGCATGTTTAGACAGAAAAATGTCCCACAACTCTCAGCATCCCCCAGCCTAGGGTGACCAGATAAAATCCAGGTCAGAGCTCATGTAACTTTAACAGTTGTAGAGAAAAGGGAATTTCAGCCAGTGTCATTTGTAGGCAATTAGTTCCTGGTGATATTCCCTCTTCATCACAACAGTTAAAGTTGCAGGCACTATACTAGAGTGACCATATACAAAAGAAGGCAGGGCCCCTGCAACTTTAACTGTTGTGATGAAGAGGGAATTTCACCAGGAACTAATTGCCTACAAATGACACTGGCTGAAATCCCCTTTTCTCTAATCCCCTTCTCAAATAAGGATTGGAGCCTTAGGAGGTTAACAGCATAATCCTATACTTGTTTACTCAGAAGTACAACCTACAGCAGTCAATCCTATGCATGCTATGTATGCATGCATAGGATTGCATGCATACATAGCAGTCAATCCTATGCATGCTATGTATGCATAGGATTGCAACCAAAACCATCTCCTCATGTATACTGCTACCAGCATTTAAGTAAACGCAGGGTACCTCTGGAAATACTGACATTTGCTAGTAGTTTGAGGTTAGGTTCATAGATTACAATTCAAGAAACATGGAAGATTGTTAATCCAGTGGACAAAACATTCTTCATAATAGCTGGCTGGGTAGGATGACCAGATAAAATCCAGGTCAGGGCTCATGTAACTTTAACAGTTGTAGAGAAAAGGGGATTTCAGCCAGTGTCATTTGTAGGCAATTAGTTCCTGGTGAAATTCCCTCTTCATCACAACTGTTAAAGTTGCAGGGGCCCTGCCTTCTTTTGTATATGGTCACTCTAGTATAGTTCCTGCACCTTTAACTGTTGTGATGAAGAGGGAATATCACCAGGAACTAATTGCCTACAAATGACACTGGCTGAAATTCCCTTTTCTCTACAACTGTTAAATTTACATGAACCCTGACCTGGATTTTATCTGGTCACCCTACCCAGTTTCCATGCGGGGAAGATGGTAATGTTCGAAAGGGGGATGTTTTTGTGGACATGCACAAGGTACGCACCAGGTAATCATGCTCAATAGCACATGTCCTTGTATATTTACAAACTCAAAACTGTCTTATGAAATTCTGATGAGAAGTGTTTTGTAGGGTGACCTCATGAAAAGGAGGACAGAGCTCCTGTATCTTTAACTGTTGTATTGAAAAGGGAGCCAGTGTGGTGTAGTGGCTAAAGTGTTGGATGGGGAGTTGAGAGATCTGGGTTCAAAGTCCCCACTTAGCCATGGAAACCCACTGGGTGACTTTGGGCCAGTCACAAACTCTCAGCCCAACCTACCTCACAGGGTTGTTGTTGTTGTGAGGATAAAAAATGGAGAGGAGGATTGTGTACGCACCTTGGGTTCCTTGGAGGAAAAAAGGTGGGATATAAATTGAATAATGAATAAATAAAATAAAATTCAGCAGGTGTTATTTGTATGCATGTAGCACCTGGTGAAATTTTCTCTTCATCATAACAGTTAAAGTTGCAGGAGCCCTGCCCTTTTTTGTATTTGGTTACTCTAGTATAGCTAGAGTGACCAGGTGCTGCATGCAAACAATGACACCTGCTGAAATTCCCTTTTCAGTACAACTATAAAGATACAGAAGCCCTGTCCTCCTTTTCATACGGTCACCCTATATTTTGGAATAAGTCCTCTTTTTCTGTAATGGATGCTAGAAAGTGATTTGGCTTTCTCCTACATTAGGCCTAAGATACAGGAGTTCAGTCTCTCCCCCGCACTGATGTCAAACTAAATGGAACATTGCCAAGTGACCCCCTTCGTAGTGAGGAGATTGTCGGTTCTTATGGTCCAATCCCAATAGATTGTATTCTAGAATATAGAAACAGCTAACAGAGACATTCTATTATGGCGACCTAAGCTGGAAGAGCATATAATTACAAATGAGTAAATCGACTTCCTTGACAGTCTGTATAATGCTTTTGCACAGCATTACTCTGAAATGCACACAAATTGACTGAGAAACATCTAAGATCTTTTGACTGAAAATAAGTTTCTTCATTGTTTTTATTCATAGCACAATCTTTTGGTTCGTTTTTTTTGTTTTAAAGACACGGTTCTAGAAGTAAAATTGACATGCACTTGCAAGAAAGGAAACATATGGACATTTTTATATAATTATTTCATATAGGAAAAATAATTTAACAGAATCAGGAATAGAATTTTCTTGCACGACACTGTTAAATAGCATTTATATGGTATATAAACGTGACTATCAGACACTTAACAGCTACTAGAAATTGTTTAAATAAGTCACCCAGTCTTCAACTAGCAGTAGCATCTCTCACATTCACAACACTTCTCTCTTCCACACAAGATTATTTACACTGAGTAAGTCGTTAAATATTGCACTTATTGGCCCATGATCCCTCAGGTTAGAGGTGTTCAAA
Organism: Anniella stebbinsi; assembly: GCA_029215795.1. NCBI lineage: Eukaryota > Metazoa > Chordata > Lepidosauria > Squamata > Anniellidae > Anniella > Anniella stebbinsi. The sequence continues at coordinate 31,053,606 of JARDYH010000002.1, read as the reverse complement.
AATAGAAAACAAATCTATTTTTTAAAATAACATGTTCATGCAACATTTAAGACACTTCAGTTCCACAAACACTATTAAATAGTATACACATTCTGACACTCCAACTGAATCACAACACAGTAGTTGACATTACCAACACCAGACTGAACAGGAATTACAGCACGGATTCCATTTAACACTAGTTTGCAAGGTACATGTCAGGATTACCCATTTATGTCGATTTATGACGGTGAGTGGTGAGCAAGTCCTAGCGTTTGTTTCACATGTTTAGGGAGGGATGTACAATTGCTGGGAAGCTCAGGTGTGTTCTCTCCCCTAAAACACCAAGTGGCTGCATCCATCCATGTAATGTGCCATCTGTTGGGCCACCATATTGGAAATATGAAGTTTGCCGCTTGTGAAATTACCACAGGCACTTGTTAGTGACAAGGTGAATTTCATGGCAAGTTCCACAAAGCAGGGAGGTGGGAGACAGAGAGAAGAGGAGAAGAATTGGAAATGAACAGATTTTGTCACAGCTAAACCAGTGTATGGAATGAGTTGGCAAGAGAAATGCAATAGGTATTTGGTCACGTGAATATCAAGCAGTTAGCTACAATAAATATGCTACAGCAGTGAACAAGCCAAAGTCCAGTCACCTGACCTGTGAAGAAAAAAATGTTTATAAACATTTAAGATGTGTTGTATTTTGAATTCAAGTTTTGCTGATCTTGAATGGGCAAAACCAAGTTCGAATTGTGTGTGAAAGAAAGAAAAAATTCTAATGGGCCTGTTCAGACAACACACTAAGCCATGTTTAGGCTGCTAACTCTTTTGCAGCAAATGGTTAGTGAGTGTGCTTAAACCGTGGTTCTGTAGCCACCATAGTTAGGAATGGTTTACATGACACACTAAGCCATAATGTTTAGCTCAAAATGCTTAACCATCCTAGCTTAGTGTATCATCTGAACAGGGTCAATGTTGATTAAAATCAATTGTCTGATAGATAGAAATAAATAAATCTGCATTGTTCTGCTGATAGTGGATGCCAGCATGAATCCAGCTGCACCATAACTCTTAAGGAGTTATTACACCAAAAGTAATTGGTCCACTCTCGGGACACTGTTATCTTGTAGACCATCTGGTAGCTTTTTAAATAAAAGAACTTATACTTTACCAGTGCCTCAAAGTTACCTGAGAGCCAACATTTTTTGGACTTTCTAACGTAAAAACAGATATATAAGAACCTAGGGGAAACACATTCCATAAGAGGACTCTCAGTGTCTTGCCATCCCATGATTGTGCCAGCTTGACAACATGAATGCAGATGCCACTGGCTTCTGCCCATAAAGACAGAAGTCCATCCTCACTACTTTTGGAGTATTTCTATTGACAACTCAACATGGATCCTGGTAGGACAATCCAAAATGAACTGCGGATTTGTCTCTGATTCCCTAACACAGTTTGGATGAGATGTATGCAAACCTTGCTAGCATAGGAGTAGTTACAGTGTTTGATCCACATACGATGGAGGTGTACCAGTACCCTATGGAAAAAGGACCCCTATTCAACAAGACCCATTTACACAGTGCCATCACAAAGCATGCTCATTGAAAACTAGCTCTAGGAACTGTCTGCGATTGACAAACAATTGTATTAACGGACATACATCTTGCACCACTGTTAAGTCTCCTATGAAACACAACATTCCAACAATTCTGCAAGTTAGGATCAAACTCTAGTGAACACAGTGCACCATTAAATAGCACTTCATTCCGAAAATAAATAAGGTGCAGGCAGTACAGCTGAATGTAACAGAGCTGAGCTGACTGGGAAGAAAATCTAATCTTTCAGACTCATGCTCTGGAAAGGCCACATAGATCTAGCTGTTCAGGTAGTTTCTCTATGCAGTATACTGGGGGCATCTTCCAGTTCACAGGCAATAGTGCAATGACTAGTTCACTTATAATAGAAGGGGAATAAGTATCAATGCTCCAGGTGTTGTTGCTGTTATTGTCATGTTTTTAAAATAAGTTGAATCACCTATCCTTCAGCACATGGTGAAGGCTGCAAAAGGGATTAGTCACATGAGGTGAAACTGAATTGTCTCAACTGCCAAGGAAAAGTCCACCAACAAGTCTCAAAGCCAAATCTGAAAGCTTGCTGTTGGGGTGGGGGGAGAGAATGAGATGGTCAGTTTTAGCTCCTGTATAGCTCCCCTCTTTCTTGGCTGAGCACTGGTGTCAGTCAGGGGCCAGAGGATAATTGTGTTGCTTGTGATCAGTGGCGGCACCGGTACTGTCTAATAGGAACTTGTGACACACATGTATCAGCATCTCAGACAGAGCTCCAGTTCGCAACCACTGTTTTAGCTGAGGAAAATAATCTCATTTTACCAAAAATGGGAAATTGTTGCTTGAGTACTGGGCAAATATACTTTCCCTAACTAGAATCACTTCCATGAGCAAAGATGCCTGGATCCCACAGAAGACATGGATCACTGTCCTGCCATTGCATTATTGACTGATTGCTTGGAAAGGCCTGAATATAAGCACAAAGGAACAAATGGTTCCAGTAACAGTCACATACATTGCAGCTGAGAGAGAGAGAGAGAGAGAGAGAGAGAGAAGAAGAAGAAGAAGAAGAAGAAGAAGAAGAAGAAGGAGGAGGAGGAGGAGGAGGAGGCTGAATTCGGACAACACGATAGTCAATGGTGGGGTAGTAATCAACTTTACAGTTGTTCATCTAGGGAGTACTCCCCACAAAACATGGTAATAAATTATCAACTGTGGTGTGGATTAGGATCAGCGCTGAGTTGACTATGGCAGCATTCGGATGACACGATAGGCAATACAACTGACGATTGTCCCCCCCCCCCCCCGTTGCTTATTGTGTCATCCGAATTCAGCCGAAGAAGAAAGCCATTTCAATAGAAAAGATAGACCAGCACTTCTGTATTTCAGACATCCAAGAACCAGATCTAAAAATAAGCACAATTCTTTCTTCCTTTAAAACAAAAAAAATGCCATCCTGAATTAAGGGCACTCAAAAGGACAGGCACATTTGTCATATAGTAGAGCGAGTCATTCCATAGCAATCAAAACACAAAACTTGCCACTTCACCAATAAGGTGTACTAGACCATTGTGGTGGACTCCATTGGTGTTATGTGCTCATGGATGCTACAGCATTCAACTCATTATTTTGTGTTTCAGTTGCTTATATGTGGAACTTCACTGCCAATATTTTGCCCATGCACCAAGCAAAGGGCAAAAAGGAGTTTTACCCATGGATGGGGTTGCTCCACCAGTAGTTTGGCTGTTGTTGTATCCCTGTGTCGTGGTAGTTCAGCTGGCACTGAGGGATCAGGCTGGCCTAGGTTGTGGCCTCAAGCAAATATTTTTTATTCTTTAAAGGATGGCAGAAAAGAAAGTTAATGTTATCAAACAAGGATTAACCCAGAATAGTAAAATGATGCAATAAGCTATTATATATTTGAACTAGCAAATATCTTACATAAAATTCTCTCATTTGAACATTCTTATTCACTGAACCAGCACATTGCAGGAACACAGTAGAATTTCTTAGAAATCCTTCATCCTGTATTTTAAACTCAATATAATTTGAATGGTTTCCCTGAGCCCCCACCCACCCACCTAAAAAGCAATTTTAGATAAGATTTCTATCATATTTTATTGTATTGATGATATGAAATGCAGTTTTTGATGTTTCTCTTTTTATTTGTCCCTTCTTTTCTGGTAGATAGTAATAGAATGATTGCTATGTAGGGTTCTGTCCAATATTAATCCCCTACGCCTGCAAATTCTGAAAGTATTTTGGAGTATTTTTGTAGCCATTTAAAAGATCTAGGACGCAATCCAGAGAAAGTTCATTCAGCAAAAATTAAGGTACAAAGTTAAAGTATCTGTTTCAACACAATTTCAAGATGCCTAACTCTCTGTGAATTGCGTCTGCAGAGTGGAAACGGAGAACGGAAAAGGGGGAATTCCGAGGTTACATAGCTGTGCACATGGCCATGGTAAGAACAACAACATATATACACTAAAAAAACAAACTCATAAAGGGGCAATGGTAAACAAAGCGAAATTTTTAAAGCAGAAAATTATTCATTAGAAAACAAACAGGCTTAAATTACAACTGGTTTCAATGTTTGTTTTTAAGCCCTATGGCTAATAAACTCTGTTTGCTCAGCTGGTACAGGAAGATATGCAGGAGTAGGAAGAGGGGGAAAGATTTTCCCAGTGTTGTCTTCTTGTTATGCATAAATGTAGACTTGGCTACATCTCAGGATCCTCCTGCCATTAAAAGCACATATGTAACCAGGTACTGATTATTCTTGGTTTTTAATTAAGTGGATCCACAGGAGACTGTTTGGTTACAGGGTGGTTCATTGAGAGTGCATAACAAAAGCATAAAAGATGGCAGCCAGTGGAGGTTGGTGGCTCCGATGTCAGTAGGGTGGTGAATCCACTCCAGGTTTCAGTCAGAACCAGTCAGAACTTGAAAGGAGATAACACCTTGGAGATAGCAAAGCACCTTGGATATCTCCTTTAGAGTTCTGACTGGTTCTGACTGAAACCCGGAGTGGATTCACCATTCCACTGACAACAGAGCCTCCACTGATGGCAGTGTAGAAATTAATGATTTCCTTGAATTTAATTTCATATGAGGGCCTTGAAGACTGAGGCTTTGGGGATGCTGACACAGCACCCAAAAGTGATATTGGCCTAGTTCTCACTGAACCAGTAAACCTGCACCTGGACATTACCACTTCAGGCTGCAAATGGGAAATACACATAGCTGAACGTTGTTAACCTAGCCTTCGCCCTGGAATGCTAGTTTTCTTTGTGCAGGAAATTCTTTTAAAATGGAAATATTCAACAACGAGAGTCCATCCCACCACATTCTGAAGTGATGCAGTCCACACACAAGTATACCATTTCAGTGAGATCTAAGGCATTATGGAAATCACAGGGACTTCTGGGAGCCTTAGGGTCAGTTGAGATACTGGAGAGGGTCAAGCGGAACAATTTCTTCCAGGGCTGAGCCACTTCAAGCAAAAGGAGTCTGAATGTTTGAATTAGGGATGTGCATGCCCGAAAATATCGTATTTTATTGTTATAGGAATTTCGGACCAAAAAAATTATCATCTCTGATAATATCGTAGGTTAATCGTATTGTCTTCATGACAATACGATTAACTGGTAACTTCGAGGCTCGACTTCTGCAATGCGCTGTACATAGGGCTACCTTTGTGCCTAGTCCGGAAACTTCAATTAGTTCAAAATATGGCAGCCAGGTTGGTCACCGGTACACCTAGGGGTGACCACATAACACCAATCTTAAAATCACTCCACTGGCTGCCCATTAGTTTCCGGGCGACGTATAAAGTGTTGGTTATTACCTTTAAAGCCCTACATGGTTTGGGTCCAGGTTACCTGCGGGATTGCCTTCTCCCGTATAATCTGCCCCACACACTCAGGTCCCCTGGGAAGAATATACTCCAGTCAGCCAGAACTAGGCTGATGAGTGTTACCCAGAGGACCTTCTCTTCTGCCGCTCCCAGGCTGTGGAATGGCCTGCCGGAGGAGATTCGACAAATTAGCAGTCTTCTGGAATTTAAGAAAGCCGTGAAGACTGCTCTCTTCCGGCAGGCCTATCCAGTTTAATTTTAAGATGTTTTTAATAATGTATTTGTTTTTATCTGTTTTAATGGTTTATCTATTTTATTGTTTTTATATTTATATTTAGTGTTGTTCCCCGCCTCGATCTAGATGGAGAGGCGGGTTAGAAATGAAATAAATAAATAAAAATAAAAATAAAATTATTGGAAATCCGATGTTTAATTTGCAGCCTCATTGTGCCTATAGAGCTGAATCTTTTAGAAAAGAAATGCCTATGTTCAAAGTTACAGGGTCGAAACTTGGTCACAATGCTTATGGGGTATGCCTACGTATGTGTATGAAATTTGAGATCGATCCCTCCAACCCTCGATTTTATATGAATTTTTTAAAGATCCTGCAACTTTTTGACAGGTTTGAATGAACGCACGTGGCGAGCTGTCATTCTGACCTGTCAGAACTTAAACAAACTTTAATAAATTCATATAAAATCGAGGGTTGGAGGGATTGATCTCAAATTTCATAAACATACTTAGGCATACCCCATAAGCACTGTGACCAAGTTTCAAGCCTCTAACTTTTTAAATACAGAAGTTATAGGTTTATTTATATGGCAGTCCGATAATCCGATATAATCGGGCTGAAAATTTTCGGATCGGATATTTATTGGAGGTTTTTCTATCATATCGTTAATCAGATGTCCGATAATGACCTTATTGTATCGTTATCAGACATTTTAACAATACGATACACATCCCTAGTTTGAATGCTCCCCTTGGGGTGGGGGAGACAATCTCCCTGCATGGAAGGGAGGGGAAAGCATGTCAGGAAAGCTGAACCCCTTTACCAATCAGAGGGTAGTTCCCCCCCCCCCAACAAACATGCATTTTAAACACCATGCTTGGGTGGCAATTTGGAGTGGGAAAAGGTTGGATAGGGAAAGGGTTAAGAGCTTCCTCCTCACTATTGCTTTTCCACTCTCAATCATCCCCCTCCAAAGTTGCTTTTCTAAATAATAATAAAAATAAAAATCTATCAGGGGTCTATTATATTTATTTTTACATAATGTGGCATTAACCTTTTATCTCACTCAGAAGAAGTGGGTGGGGTGGAAATGCCTGTCTGCTCGTGTTACAATCTGCCTCCTCCATTTTCTTCAGAGTGCAAAGGATATGTCCAGGACCCTTTCTACACCTAAGGGTGTAGAGGGAGGGATGGTGGAGCAATCCCTGACTTACCTGCTTCTGGGATTGTCCCCCAACTGCTAAACAGGAAGCGTGACATCCTGGGAGGAAAGGGTCATCACACCCGCCATTTTTTTTAAGACACAGAGGAGCCGGGAGCACAGCAGAGAAAGTAGGAACACCCCGCATGCCCCCACCATTCTGGAGATGGTGAAATTGCTTTACCCACCCCCATGGGCATGGAGCCACCCTGCTTGGCTCTGTGCCCATTTTAGGACCCAGATGGCATAAAAATTGGGATATCTCCAGTTTTCGCTATCACACGGTTTTCCCGGGTTCATCCCCAGGTCGTCCCCGGGAACTCTTGTGCATTGTTTGGATGCACAGGGACGATTCAGGGATGACACCAGGAAAAAAGGCCAGTGTAGACATGGCCCAGGAGCACCATCTAGGGAGAGTGGGAGGATGTCTCTTTCTCTACCCCCCCCCCAAACCCAGAACAAGTCCATCATCAGACGTGAGTGTGTGTGTGAGGGGGGAATCACATTTCCCTACTGTTGCTTTTCTGTCCCACAAAAGGGACAGCAGCTTCCTCTTTCTACACATAGGGAAGAATGAGGAAGCAAACCATGACCACGTGGGCCATTCAGTGAGCACTTTTATCCCGCTGCTTCTCCTGCACACAGCAGGGAATGGCAGCACCTTTTGCTACAGCCAAAAAAGTCAGATTTTCTGGGCCTTTTTTCGTGACAGGAAAATGAGAAGGCACTGGAGACATGCGGGAGGCTGACTGTATCATGAACAGGACCCACAAAAATCCGTGAGTGCCTAGTAACAACCATGCTGTAAAATACTCATCTGATGATACTCCAAGAACACCTACATCTCTGCCCAGCTCACTAGTTCTCTGGGCAGCTCACAAAACTGAGCTATGCTGAGTAGGGATGTCGGAGAAATCCATAATGGAATCACATGCGTTTGGATTTTGATGAATCCAACTCGCGGATTCTGCAGTGGACTGGCTTTTCCTGAGTCACATGGATTCTGTGGACTTGTGGACCTTCCCCCCTCCCCCAGAATTTTATGCAAATTATTCATAGAAAAATAGGTAACATTAAAAAGCACCTACTGGAAATGTACATTTCACTATGAAAATGCACTTTGGGGGAATTGAACATGGGGAGATTTGTGCATTTCTGCAAGTGCAAATTTGTGCAAATTTGGGAAGCTGGAAAAAAATCAAATTCCATCAATGAGAGGATGACAGCACAAAAGGCAATCTGTGAAATGCAGATGGAATGGATTTTACAAAGTCCGTACATCCCGAACTGTGAGGCAAAACCCCCGTATATCCTTGAAGTACACTGTTGTTGCTGCTGAAGGCCTTTCCTGACTCTTGCTCTCCCTAAGCAACCACCCCATAAAATCTGAAACAATGCCCTTGATTGGTTAAAGTAAGACCATCGCTTCCCTCTGCAGTGAAGGGTTTCTTTCCAGGTGTCTTCAAGCAATTGACTAATCATCCACCTATTAAAACCATTGATTTCCCCCCCTTCATCCCTCCCTTTCTGTTATGTGCCTGTTGAACAACATCAGACTGGTACTAAAGATGAGCTTAAAAAAAAAGCACTCTAAACATTCACTGGTATGATTCAGATAGGGCAGCCAAGATGGAATACTGCAGGGTGAAGAAGTGAAAAACTGCCCCAATTACCAGAGAGGGAGCTTACTGGCTTGGTGAGAAATAAATATCCAGTAGGGATGGTGGAGGGTAGAAGGTGGAATACACTTGAAATACACGGTATGCTGCCTTCTTATTTTCACAATTATTTAGTGATTTCACAAGCAATTTGCATGTTCTGATGCCTGCAATTGGTGAAGGAGGGTTTGTTTTATTATTATTTTTCTGTGGCCCTTCCAGAAACACTGCCAAAGTCTGATGTTCTTATTAAAAGCTATAAGAAAATAATCCACCAGGAAGTCTAAGGCAAATTGTGTTTCAGAAGTAGTGACCCAAATCTGTCCCTGCAGCCAACTCCTGCTGTTATTAATGAGAGTGGCAGTGGAGGGGAGGAACAAGTCCTAGTAAACAAGAGGTAGGAGGGAGGGTCTCCCATGGTATATAGCATTTATATTTACTGTTTTTTTTAGGAATTAGATATGTAATTCTTGAATAACAGAGCCTTCAGAGTAGAGATGTCTTTGCAATGTTTTGACTGCAACTCCCATAATCCCTTAGTATTGGCCTTGTTGACTGGGGCTTATGGGAGTTGCAGTTCAACCACGAGGTTGCTTACCGCTGCTCTACAGTAACCTTATACTTCATAAAAGTATGGGTTTTTCTCCCCCATATAAACCCAGTTAATTAATTTCTTATCCTTGATCTTGTCAATTAATTTCTTATCCTTGAACTGTGCATGTGAATTGTCTCCATCGAAAACTATTATATTACAATTGACATTGGGTGATACAGATGTTTTGTCTATAGGGATCAATTCTGTGATGTATCATTGCCTGATCCTATAGTTGTATTGTCGGTGTTATGTTTTAATGTCTTATTTGGTAAACAGCTTTGAAAGAGAGAGAGAGAGAGAGAGAGAGAGAGGGGGGGGGGGTAAGCGGTTGTTAAATCGATTACATAAAATATATAAAAATAAAGCGTTGACCATGCTTGTGTGAATTAGTCCCATGATTTCAGAGAAATGCACTGCCACAAAAAAGCTTTGCCGATCTCCAGCCCATACACGGAGCCCCATGTATGCATGGGAATGCCTGGAATACATCATGGGAAACCTCCACTGGACAACAAACGCATTCCTAATCTATACAACAGAATAGGGGAACTCCTGTGGAGATGGAGCTCTACATACTCAATAGAGCAGGGATGGGCAGAAGTAGATCGGGATCTACTGGTAGATTGCTGGGTGATTTGCAGGACATCAGTTTAATTTTTGCAAGAGCAAAATGACTCCCCATCCCATAAATTAGACTATTGGAGTGGAGAAGAACTGTGAGTTCAGCTCAGTTCTGGTACTCAAAACAAATCCCCATACTCACTCAGCAGCGCTGCTCAGAGCCAACCTCTTCTTTAATTTGAAGTGTATTGCCTTCTGCACCTGACCCTAGTTGGTAGAGCTCAGGGTTCTAGTAAGACACCAAGTAGATCCTGCAAGCTTGAAGTCTGCCCCCCTCTGGAATAGAGGCACTGGATCAAGCAGATACGTTTAGGATCATGGCACCAGTAATTTTTGGCTGTGAATAACTTTACAAAATGAACATTTTCCACTAATTTTACTACCAGTAGTTTAGTGCATCCAACAAGGATAGCATAAGCAATGCACTTTTAAGATCGGAGTTCCCATGTATGTAAAACTGAGAGCATGTCTGTATCAAGTTCCCCTCATTATATATATTACTATTTCATGTTACTATATCTTCTGTCATTCTGTAACTTCTCTTTATTCATTTCTTGCATGTACTGAGGAATGGAGAAGAATAAATGCCTTTCTATCCGCCCTCTAATGACTTCGCTCGTAACTCTAAGTTCTTGGAATCTATGTCTGTGTTTGTATGAAAATAAGCATATTAAGTGTAGTGGAGTTCTTTTTGGCTCTGCTTTCTTTAGTGCAAGTAGCTCTATTCTCTGTGGTGTGTAGAGGTACCCTAGAAAGAAAAAGAACAAACCCTACATCTGACTATTCACATCATAAACAATTGAAGAGTTAGAGTATTACTCTGCTTTTGAAAATAGTCCATAGTCCAGACCCTTCCTCATATCCTCCCAGGATCTACATGGTGTGTGTGTGTGTGTGTGTGTGTGTGTGTGCGCACGGATGTGTGTGTTTTAAAAGAATTATTAAACTAATTTAAAAATGTGCATGGGCATGATCTACATGATGGATGAGTATTCCTTAAAATAAGCCATGCTCCAGTCAAGGAGACTCAAAAGCCCAGAAAACCTTGGTAACCCATCAGACTTTGCAAGGCCACAGATGCAAAGATGGTGCAGTGTCCAAGATAGGCATGGACAGGCACCTCCAAGAGCCCACATCGCAGCAGGGGCCTACTAATAAGAGCATCCTGATCTTTCTCCTCTTCTTTACCATGGCAACCTGCTTGTGAACCTGCCCCTCACTCTAGCCCAGAAAATGATGGCGGGAAGAAGGAGAAACAGCAGATGCCTCTGCCTACTTGCTCACTGACTCTTTGCTTGTCAAACAAGGAAGTAGTAGCAATGATGAGAAACAGGAGGAGGAGGAGGAGCAATAGAGGCTTTTGACAGTGGCGAAGATCTGGGAAATCCAATGGTGTCTCCCCATGCAACTGCAGGGATGGAATTTGTGGTTGCTTAGGAAGACATCTGTGGTTCTCCTAACAGGCTGCAGTCAACTTGCAGCATGGACCTCCTCTAAGCAAACTATCTGGAAGATACAGCCGCACTTTCATGATTAGATCCCTTGTTTTCTGCAATGTTAACATTGATTTGGAGTGCTGAGTAGTGGGAATCCTGTTTCTGGATCATCACTTTAGAGTAGTATATAGCGATATGTGAAAATGGATGAAGGAAGAATAAAATTCAGTCAAAATTTGGACCTGAGGTCACCGCAGAGATAGCGGAGAAATCTGCAATGAATTCAAAGGAGTTTGAATTTCTACAAATCCGACCTGCAGATTCCACAGCAGACTAACCTTTTCTGAATTGCATGGATTCCATGTAATTGCGGACTGTTCTATTTTTTTTAAAAAAAAAATTGGGGTGGGGGGATCTATGCATTTTCATTTGTTTGCAAGTGCCCATTTGCCCATTTGCAAATGAATGAAATTCTCGTACAACACCCCCCCCCCCCCAATTCCGTCAATAAGTGGATGATGGAACCAAAGTTGCCTGACAATCCATGAACCACAGATGGAACAGATTTCATGAAATCTGTACATCCCTAGGCCACAGCACCAGCTGAAGTAGGAGTGGATGCATATGGAAGAAAAGTAAATATAAGAGGGGGGAAAACAGCCATCTACGCAAGGAGGCCAAATGGTAGGAAATTGGAGAGTCCTTTCCTCATATGTTTGCGATCTATTCCACAAAATAACTCTATGCACATCCTGTACCAGCAGTGGACATTAAAGAAGACATATTCCACCCCCCCAAAGGAACCAGTAATATATTATAAAGAAAGGCATATAGATCCTATGTTAAATACTCTATTGGCAAAAGAACACACTGGAGCTGCCTCTGTCGACAATGACTCTATTAACAGCCACAATTGGGTTGCTGCGGAGGAGGGGTGTCCTTTAGTCTTGTGTTCTGTTTACCAGCAGCAATGGCAGGATCCGTCTCCAGGGTTTCTGACATTTTGTCACAGATGATATCCACCAGCTGCTCGAACGTCTGCTTGACATTGATGTTGTCCTTGGCACTTGTTTCAAAGAATTCAAAACCTAGTAAAACAAGTCAGAAAAGACCCAAGTCACAAAACATGATTTCTCTTCTTCGGTGGCCCATCTGCATTGCCCTTTGGGACAAGGCATACAAGGGCAGAGGAAGAAGGACCAAGACAAGGAAAAAGAAAAGCAGCTGGCTTCCACAAGGCAAATGCATTTAGGACTTAAGCATATAAACACGATAATCTTTCATTCCGGCTAGTATAAGATCTGCTGCACAGGCTTCCCTTGGGGTTGGCTCAGACCTCTGCGATGAACCGGCTGGCCAACAGCATCCATGTGTCAACGAAATGAATCCAGATTATATTATGAATGTTCGCCTGGCCGACTGTGCCTTCTGTTAAACAGATTGCTGCTTCATGGCCCAGTGGCCTGGGGAACATCCCTTAATGGGAGCCAATGGCCAGGGAATTGCAGAAACTTTCCAGGAATGTGAAACTCATTCCCAAGCAAGGGTGAGCCAAGGTTGGCAACAAGGGTAGGCATGCTTGGGCAGCTGCTGAGGACCCAAACCTAAGCAGGGACCCACTGAGAAAAGCCTCTCAGACTTGCTCCTCCTCTTCGACATTGCAACCTACTTGTTCACCTGCTTCTCACTCTGGCCCAGACAATGCTGGTGTTGAGATGAAGAAGCAGTAGATGCCATGACCAGCTTGCTCCCTGGTTTTCTGCATACCAAGCAAGCAAGTTCTGGCAATGATAAGAAAGAAGATGAGGAATAACAGCAGCTGGTGAGAAGAGTGGTGAGCAGGTAGACTCAGTGGCCCTGTTTAGAAGACAAAAAGCTGTATTCACCATGGTTAAAGCTGTGGTTTAAGGTGTTTTCTGAATGGGGCCAGTGAGAGAGGGAGCCCATTGAGGTTATCTTGCCCAAAAACTTGGAGCTGTGACTGGCTGGTGGGCCCTAAGAGGCATTGACATGGAGAAACATTGCATGATGAAGACATAGGATGTCTTTAGGGCTGCTCCAGATTATGGCATGTGCAACCTTAGTGATTTCAGCCTCAGTAGCATCTGTTTTAACACCATGGAAATAGACAAGCTTTTTTATCTCCCTGTTTCTGGTACTACATGCTGATTCTTTTTCCAGACACGTTACTGGATCTCTTCGAAGACTAGACAGGAAGCCTGGATAAATCTAGATGCATCTATTTCCCCCCAGATAGCCACTTAATGGAGATTTGTTGAAGCTGCTAGAAATAGAAACCCCCTTGGGACTGTGGTCATGTCAGCTACTAGGGGATGTGTGCTCCACTGTGGGGAGGGGTTGTCCACAAACATTTGGTGTGAGGAAGAGGTGCCTGACATGGATTTTCCAATTATACAAGATTATTGTACAAGGTTCTGTCTGACACAGAGTAAACAGCTGCTGTCTATGAAGCTGCACCGGTCAAACTCTGCAATTGACTGAGTATAGGCAGAAGTAGAAGACATCAGGCCAGTGGCTGGCACATTTCTACATAGACTCAATGGGGTTTTCATTCACACCTGAGGCTTAAGCAGTGCTTTGTTTACTTCTGTAGCAATGGTTGTTGGGTAAGATAAGTGTTTTATCTTTTATGAAATGTATAAAGTATTTTAAGGTGTGTCGGATCCTGTTATTAACAATTTTAATTTTCTTATTCTGTAACAACTTTACTTTTGTCATATTTCCTTTGGTCTATGGACTGCAATAAAGGACTTGAGAGTGAGAGTGAGAGAGAGAGTGAGAGAGAGTTTACTTCTGTAATGCAAAAGTAAAGCATGTATTATTGGTTAGAATGAACCTTACATTTTAAAATTTATTTATTTATTACATTTGTATACCGCCCCATAGCCGGAGTTCTCTGGGCGGTTTACATAGGATTAAAACAATTAAAAACAATATACAAAAATTAAAACAGCAAAAACATACAACATACACACAAAACACACATACATTTAAAACCGCTACAACAGCCCAAAAAGCTACAAAAACAAAAACAAACCCAGGCTCCTCAGATATTGCCAAATGCCTGAGAGAAGAGGAAAGTCTTGACCTGGCGCCAAAAAGCTAACAATGTTGGCACCAGGCAGGCCTCATCAGGGAGATCTCTTCCCTGTTTTGTCCTGCGTTCCCAGCATATATGCATGAAACAAAGTACATAAGAGGGGCTAAAAGTTAAAAATGGTCCATTCTGGATTATGATGTACTCCAAAATGCTTCACTGTAATTCCGATCATATGATTTACAAACAGCGAGTGAATCCGAACCTGAACTGAAAACTGGCATGAACCTTTATTCCACCCCACCCCACCCCACGGTCCAGAACAGAACCAGAGAAGTCTGTATTGAACCTGAACCAGATCAAAATGGGGAGGGGGGAATCAGCTAATCAGTTCCGAATAAGGATTCCACCAAACCAGAAAACTCTTGGGGTTGGATCCAGATTTAAGTTGGATTAACTGTGCTGGTGAAAGTGGGCTTCCGCACCTGCTCCTTCCCATGGCAGCCCCTCCAACCCTGTGAAAATGTTATACAGAAAGCTAGGAGATCCTGCTGAATGGGGTGAGCTGTGGTGTGTGTGTGCAAGGGGGAGGAGTGGGCAGAGGCACATCATGTGATCAGTGTTGTTCCTCTCATGGAAGGCCCTTTCTTCTTGTGGAAAGAAAGTCCTGGATCCATCCCAATATGTGGTAGACTCACTGGCTCCACTAGAATTGGAATGAGCACATAAAAACAACAACCCCAGTATCTGGGAGGATTCATAATACATATATTTGGGGTTTGTACAGGCCTCTATACTGTGTCTTGTTCAAGAATTGAACCTGGGAAGCATTAGGGAGGGATTGGATGGTAGGCCGGATCCCCTTTTGTGACAGGGGTCTGGTTAACAATATACAAGCTATAACACGGAAGGGATGAACATACAGCCAATACAAGACAGTCAACATAGGACAAGGCAGCCTTTACATGTACAGTATGAGGAGAGCATTTAGGTAAGTGTAAAATGAAGTAGGAATACTTTTGAAATAGGGATTTCAAAATTTTTGAAATAGAGATTTCAACGGGCAAGAAAACAGGAAATAACAAGAACACAGAGGGACAATAAAAACAGAGAAAAGGATCCAACTGAGCTCATTCAAATGAATCACTGTGAGCATAAACCTTCATTGGGAAGAGATGACAAACCTAGAGGTAGTGTCCAGTGTTAGTTGAATTTAATCCCTATTCATTTCAATGGGTTTACTATAAGTAGGATTAGCATTAGTTACAAACCTACAGGCTTGCATTGCATCTATTGGAGGAAGCAAAGGGAGGATAGAATTGTTGGGCATCGTAGAGCATTGCCGCCCTGTTGCAGTGCTCAACCAGTCTCTGTAGGTAGTCGGTATACTATGGTGGCTAAGCATGTAGCAGCATTTGCATGTAGTAGTGTGGCTTATTTTTCTTGATCAAGCCAGTTTGATAACCTATGATTTGTTGTTGGGTTGTTCAGGGTGGTGAACAGGCCATACTGCATGGTTAATAAGCCAACCTACGGAAATTATCCTGGGTTCAGACAACACGCTAACCCACGGTTCAACAAACAACCCACGGTTCAAAAACAACAACCCATAGTCAACCACTGAGTGTGGGTTTGCATGTTGTGTGAACAGCCCCCAATTCTCTTTGCCTTTTTATATTTCATGCTGCCATTTTGCTAGGGCTGGATTGGTTCTAGGGACATGCCTTATGATGCAGTTGGTGCTGTTGGTGGCTCTGATAAAAATACCCACTTAAAGAAAATGAAAATTGCAAATCCTCTAAATTGATTTCCATTCCAGTTAATTCATAAGCTGTTTTGCAGAAACGTATTTCTCCAGCTACTCAGTGTTAACTCTTTCTCAGGGCAGCCCAAGAGATTTTGCTGTGTCATTTTCTCATCCTCTGTGCATGCTTGTTTTCTTGGTTTGTTATCAGGGAAGAAAAGGAAAGTGTTTTGTATGCAGGTCTGTTCCCTCACCCCCAATGCTTACAAAAATAGCAAAGGCTCAGAAAACAGCCAGATCTAATGTTCTTCTAGGGCTTTACAAGACAATGATGCATACAGTATATGTGCATGCATGTTTAGATGCCAAATGACTCTTTTTAATAAGGAAACTCAGCTGCAGGAGGGGGAAATTATCAATGGAAAAGCAGGGAGATGCGGTGGAGGCGATGACTCTGATGTCAGTGGGGCAGTGAATCTGCTCCAGGTTTCAGTCAGAACCAGTCAGAACTCTAAAGGAGCTATCCAAGGTGCCGGGCCCAATTTGGGATAGTTTTGAGCACCTTGGATAGCTCTTTTAGAGTTTTGACAGGCTCTAACTGAGAACCAGGGTGGATTCACAGCTCCACTGACGCCGGAGCCACCAGCCTCACTTTGTGTTGTTTAGCTTGAGGGGTGTTTCAGGAACCACAACCCAAATCAATTACTTTTTGAAGCCCAGAACACTCAGCTGGGATTTACACATCTCTTGTTGAGTGGAGTCTGTCCCTGCAGCAGCTATTTACTTTCTTGGTCAGGTGAGTCACAGGCACACCTGTTTAGGTAAGACAAACAAGCTAGTCAGATGCAGCATGAATGGTTCTCTCCTCTCATACTGATGTGAGCTTTCCTTGTTGTAATGCAAAGTATTTTGGGATGGCTTAGTCTTGAATGGGCCATCAGGACCTGCTCCTGGTGGAGACGAAAACTGCTAGAATCGGGTTGTTGATATGGATCAACACAGCTGCCTGCATTTTGGGACCCTCCTTAGGGGCATGGCTATGGGGACTGTCATGATGAGTGCCTGCACTTCAGAATTTGCCACTACACTACTGAATCAAGGTGCCACAGAAACAGGTCTAGAACCCAAGAAAGGGGAATTTCAGTATTAAAAGCAGGTATTTGTGTTTTATACATATCTGCATGTAATGCTAAACTATCGTTTAGCCTTATGAATAAGCCTCAGGCTCATGAGCACCCCCTCTTCTCTCCTGGCATAGCTGCGGGGAGATTGGAAGGTTTTGTTTCTGTTTTGACTAGCCACAGTTTACCATTTTGTGTAAACCCAGACAAACTTTGGTTAGACTTAACTGGTTTCAGGAGGCAAGCCAACTTCAAACTGTGGTTTCTGATCCTGGCTTGTTTTCATAAACCATAGTGAAGACTAACCTCAGCTCCAGGTTCCAAAGAACAACAAGCCATGGTAAATTGAAAATGGAAGTGAAAGTTTTTGAGGGGAGGGAGGGGAGGAGTGCACAAGGTCATGCATGTAATGCTAAATTAAAACTGCACCCTTAGGTCTGAAGCCAGCCAATGCGTAGTTAAACCCTTAGAGGTGAGGTGGAAGAAAAGGTGCCAAGCAGAGAATCACAAAAAACAAATAAATATACCCAGAACCTAAGAGGAGAGAGAGACCTGGGCAGGATCTACACTACCGCTTTATAATGGTATTGAAGTGCACTGACAACTGTTGGGGCCCATGACACATTCCATATACCATTGTCAAACTGCTTTCATAGTGTTATATCCTGCTTGGTGTAGACCTATCACATGTAACAAGAGGCCACCATGAGTGAATTTCCCTGTGGGGCTTCTCGTTGTGGTGGCTGCTGCCATTTTGAATATTCAGGGTGCGGTGAGGGTGTGCTGTAGGTCCTTGTTATGTGTGAACCTGGCAAGGGAGGGTTGTTGGGGTGCTTGACAAGCCACCCAGAACCTATGGGCTGTTTTACGATGGTAGGTGGCTTGTCAACTGGCCCAACAACCCACCCCTGCCAAGTTGGCACATAACGAGAAGCTACATTGCACCCCACTGTGCCCCAAATATTCAAAATGGCAGCTGCCACCTCAACAAGAAGCCCCATGGGGAAATTCATCTACAGTGGCTTTTCATTATGTGCAAACTGGGGCAGAAAGAGATGAATGGGTATGAAGGTGGCTGAGACATCAGGTAGCCAGTCCAAGCAAACATGGAATGTCAAGGGAAACCAAGAGTTTGCCTTAGTCTTTAATTGCATTTTACTGCTTGCATGTTTATGATATGCTATATTCCTTCTCAAGGAAGCAGTGCTACTTAGCTTAAAAATAAAAGCTGGAATTCCCTTGAGTTTTGGGCACTAATTGTATTTGCTCAAGAGGCACTTTAAGAAAGGGGGATTGGATTTGCCGGTTGATCCCACTGTGACAGTCATTGTTCCTTCCACACCATAACCCTCTTCTTTTTGTGCTAGGCAACTGGGAGAGCCAAGCACAGTAACGATGCCCAAGTTCCTCCTACATGTAAGTACGTGGGGATAAGCAGGACTGCCAATAATAAGGAATTAGAAAGTTCTTCTCTCATTTCTCTTCTTACCAAGTTGTTCTGCTAAATGTTTCCCTCTGTCAGTGGAGATTACCCGTTCCTCTTCCATATCACATTTATTGCCGACCAGAATAACTTGGGCATTATCCCAAGAGTACGTTTTTATCTGGGTTGACCTTAGGAGAGAGAGAGAGAGAGAGAGAGAGAGAGAGAGAGAGAGAGAGATCAGTAATCAGAAAGATGAAATAATAAGATTGGACCTTCCATTAGGCAGGGTGAGCTGGCCTGCTTCAGATAGAAATGTTTGCATAAACTGAAAGGACAACAAACGGTAAACGTTTAGTTTAAAAATATATTTTGCCACAATGGCTGAGTGTCACAGAGCTTTTGTGTCTCAGGAACCAAAATGTCTTGGGGCATTTCTGCAAAGTTATCCGTTGCTGAGACCAGCCTGGACCATGTGTTGTGGGCCAGCCATCTTATTATACAACTTTCATTCACATTGAGTTGTATTATGTGCATGTGGACATCTAGATGCAGCCATGTTAGGGCTGACTCCTATGTTACTGTTGTGGTACAAGTGCCACTTCCACCCTATCCCCAATACTGGCATGGGAAGAAACCAAATCATCCAACAATCTGTGTTTCTTAGATACAGATATGACTGGCACAGTACGGGTAGGGCGTCAAGGTTCGGCATGCCTGGGCAATTGCTGAGGATCTGGGTCCCAGCAGGGAGCCTTCTAGAACTGCCCCTCCTCTTCACCAATGCAACCCATTTGTTCACCTGCCTCTCACCCTGGCCCTGACAACAGTGTTGGTGAGAAAGAGCAGATGCCACTGCCTGCTTGCTCACTGGCTCTCTGCCTGGCAAGTAAGCAGGTGATAACAACAATGAGAAGAGGAGAAGCAGCAGCAGCTGATGATGACAGTAGCTATTAAAAGGTAGACTCACTAAGGAAAGGACCCATCAAGGCACCTTGCCCAAGAGGCCCACCAAAACCTAGAGCCAGCACTAAGTTTGGGACACAAACATGAAAAAGCAGCTCCCGTATCACAACAATAACAGAACAATCTGGACGTCGATACGCCGCAGGGCACATACAGTTTAGGATTTCTCCTAGGAATGCTCTTTAGTATTCCCTCAAACAGTGCTGCATCTGCCTTCCTGTCTGCTTGTAGGCTCAATAAAGGCAAGAAATGTAGTAAGACGGTGAGGTCCATTTCGCCCAGATCGTACAGGTCCGACAGATGTGTTGGACTATGACTCCAATCATTCCCAGCCAGCATGCCGACTAATTAACTTTTAACTATTTTCTCGTTCATTTTTTCTTTTATAATGTAGTTTATGGTTTGGTGCTTTTGAAAATAAAAAAAACCAGTAAAGGGCTTTGTATTGCGCAGTAATGTTTATCATAAAATAGTATTATCAGTTTCGCATTGCTATTTGTGCATCAAACGGGATACCAAATGGCCCTTAAAAATAACATCAGCAGACAAAAAGAAGATGCAGCAAGCTCTGAAATGAGGTCTTCATGCAGTGTCCCCTCGAGCATGATCTCACAACAAAGATAAGACCCAGAGGTCAGAACCAAGAGTTTCGTTAATATTAAATATTTCATTTTATCATGTGCCAGCGCTTTGATAATAGGAGCTATAAATCCACTTTGGTTTATACATTTTGGGTAGTGGTGGTGTGGGGAGAGAAACATGCTGAGTTCTTTAGGCATTTTTGTCTAGTCAGAAGATGATAAAAGGCTTTTCACAAAAGATGCACTTGTCACCATGGTAACCTTGCAAATGGCAATAACTCAGACCTCTTACAGTGCCAGCCCATTAGTGACTCAAGAAGATTTTTTAATTTTTATCAGCTGTAAGTCAGGGACTATTGGCATAACTATGTTTCATTAACAAATGGAAGTTGTTTCAAACTGTAAACTAAAATTATGATTTTCCCCACTCTATAGTCATCTGCTTATCTGCAAGGGTAACACAGCTCTTTAAAAAGAACAATACCTTTTAGCTGTTGTCATAAGACTCACAAGCACACACATTGTCTATATTGGTGTGCGTATTCTAATTTTCCTTGTTTTTTTCCCCACTTGACTTTTAATTAGAGATGCTTGAAGAGTTCAATCTTTCTGAATTCCAATATGAACCGACCTGATTGGCACTCCCAGCACTACTATGTGGATAGAAATTTAGGTATTCACTGGCTTTCAGCCTTCCACGTTGATTCAACCAGGGCCAGTGTGAAGTTGTAGGCATGGATGGGCATCTGCCAAGGACCCACATACCATCAGGGGCCCACTGAGAAGAGCACCCTGGAGTTGCTCTTCCTCTTCACCCCCATAACCTCCTTGTTAACCTCCCTTTTACTCTGGACCAGGCATGGGGGGGCATTGAGAAGGAGGAGCAATAGGTGTGATTGCTGCTTGCTCGGTGGCTTTCTTCCTTTCAAGGAAGGAAGGAAGGAAGTGGTAGCAATGATAAGAAAGAGCATGAGGAACAGTAACTGCTGGTGACAATGGCAGTGAGAAGAGAGACTCACTCAGGGAGGGTCCCATTGAGGGTGTCTTGCCCAAGGGCCCTCAGAAACTTGGAGCCAGCGATGGTTCCAACAAATTCTCAGCTCAGAAAAGGGTATCAAAATGCATTCTACTATGCATTTCTGAGAGAAAATGCACTTAGAAACGTGTATTTAAATACAACACTTTTGTGGATTAAAAAAAAAAGAGCAGACGAATGCAGAAAGGTGACCAGGTGGTGCTACAGGTGAGCACATGCAAAAGTGACATGAGCCAGAAGTAGGCCCATCCCCATTTTTGATGGGCAGAACTGAAATTTGAGGGCATGGTATTTCATGGCACTATGTGCATACAATAATGTCAGTGCCGGTTGAGAGTTGACTCCATTGCCCAGAAAACTGTGATTCCCATCTTGTACAAAGCGTCATGTGAATGGGTTCATAGGTTGTATGCAAATGATCGTTTTCGAATAGGATTGAAGGAGCTCAAGGTGGCATGAATAGTTCCCCTGCCACCATTTTATCTTCACGACAACATTGTGAGGTAAGTTAGGCTGAGAGGTTGTACTGACTCAAGGTCACCCATAATAAATCTCCCCCGTCCTAGGCCTTCTGCTTGTGGGCTTCCCATGGCCACCTTGGTGGCTACTGTATGGATAGAATGCTGGACTAGATAGGCCTTTGGCTTGATCTGCATCACACTGGCCTATATATCGTGCACCTCTCTCAATTCCCCTCCCCCCAGTCTTCCTATTCCCTCTGGTCAAAAGGTTTCTGCAGAGTTTTGCAGTCCTTCAAAAACTAGCAAAGGAATGGAAGCGGCACAAAAGGAAATGCCACGAGCAAGAAAACCTGTCAAACGACGTTCGCACAACTCTTTTAAAAGCAATCATCTGTCTCCAGCATACTCTGCTCTCCAGCAAAGATGAATGAAGCCTGATTGCCTGGCTTCTGGCTTTGCTTTCTCCTTTTCTTCTTATACATCATTGGGGGGGGGGGGGGAGAGAGAAAGAGAGAAAGAGAGAAAGAGAGAAAGAGAGAGAGAGAGAGAGAGAATCCTTTGCATTTTAAAATTCTTTATTCATGCATTCATTTCTGGAGAAGTACATCAGGAGAGCTAACCCTGCTAAACACACAGTAATAAGAGAATACCCCAAGGGATATATGCTGTTAAAGGTAACTGGAGGCAGCAGATCACTTATATGAGCAGGTTTTAGGATCAGTGGTCAGAAAATGCTTGATATATGATTAGGCTGACCATCTGAAAAGGAGGACAGGGCTCATATAACTTTAACAGTTGTAGAGAAAAGGGAATTTCAGCAGGTGTCATTTGTATGCAATTAGTTCCTGGTGAAATTCCCTCTTCATCACAACTGTTAAAGGTGCAGGCACTATACTAGAGGGACCATACACAAAAGAAGGCAGGGCTCTGCAACTTTAACTGTTGTGATGAAGAGGGAATATCACCAGGAACTAATTGCATGCAAATTACACTGGCTGAAATTCCCTTTTCTCTACAACTGTTAAAGTTATATGAGCCCTGTCCTCCTTTTCAGATGGTCAGCCTATATATGATACTCCACTATCACTTTGTGCAAGGCAAATCTAGGGAGTCTTTATATTTAAGAACAGCCTTGATACTTGGGTGTGTCCTGACAATGGCATTTTGCCGCTCCTTCCCTTGAAACTCCACAGCATCGCAGCTGCGGGGTAGGAATGCTAAATCTTGATTGTGGGGGGGGGGAGGGAGTGGGCTTTCCAGCCAAAAAAGCAGCAGCACCAATGGCCATTTGGCTTGTCGAGCCCACCCCCTGCCCTGCCTTCCTAGCTTACCGTGACCTACCCTGGGCCTTGATCTGTCCCCAGCAATGCCCCCAGCTTGAACCCGAAGCCACGTCAACCTTGACAGATGGCAGGAAGAAACCCCCCCTGCACTTCGCTTAGTTTTGCAATGCAGTTATTGGCTCAAAAAGTTTGCACAAAAATGTATATATTGGGGAATGTTGCATACAAGATACATCAGGGGAAATCGCTCAGGCATTTTTTTTTATACCAAAGCAAGGGAGCATCTTATTGTGTAGGGTACCTGGACATTTGTGTTTGGAAACTGGTGTAGGAATTGTGGGCCCAGACAATGAAAATGTTGGTTATGCCTTCATTTTTCTGCATCAAAAACTAGCTTTGTATATTTTATGCCAAGACTCATATTCCAGTAAATGACTCTGTACAATTCTACGTGAAATTAGTCCAATTGGTGTTTCATTTGAATCCCTTCTAATGCCTGAGCAACAGCAAGCATTTAAAGTATTGACTCAAAGTTTAAATGTTATTGAAAGACAAAATCTACCTACCATATTTCATAGATTATATGACACACTTCCCCCCCATATTTACATCTGTAAAAATGGACTGTGTCTTAAAATCGATGGCATCTCAGAATTGCCGGATTTCTCCAGCACTGGAATGGGGTTAAAGATTCACCCCCCCACACACAGAGTCTTCACAAAGGGGCTCTGCATGCCACCCCCGGCGAGTCGGCCTTGTGGGTTCCTTCTTGGCCTCAGTGAAGAGCCGCCACCATGGTAATAATCATCATCATAATATTAATAATAATAATAATTTATTTTTTACCTGCCTCTCCGTTTGGATAGAGGCGGGGAACAACAATATGATAAAATACATAAAACTGATTAAAACATGGCACACATGATTAAAACTTCATTAAAACATCATAAAACATCTTAAAAACATTCTAAAATGGCAGCGAGGACCGGCATGCACCCCCCCCCATTGACTCGGCCTTCCCCACTCACCTCCATCGCCGCCACTCTGTGTCGCTGGCACCAATCTCCTTGGCCTCTATCGCCGCCATTGCCGCCATGGTCCTCGCCGCCATTGCCATTGGCAACGGCTTCCCCGGCCTTGGAAACGCAGCATTACTACGAAGTAGGTCGCGATCGCAACCTGCTTCGTAGTAATGCTGCGTTTCCAGGCCGGGGAGGCCGCTGCCAGCGGCAATGGTGGCAATGGAGGTGAGGGGAAGGCTGAGTCGCTGGGGGGGCATGCCTGTCCTTGCTGCCGTGGCAGCGGCTCCTAGCTGGCAACAGCCTCCCTGGCCTGGAAACGCAGCATCACTATGAAGTAGGCCACGATCCGGCGAGATCTTGAAATTGAGATCTCGCGAGATCGCGGCCTACTTCGTAGTAACTCTGCGTTTCCAGGCCAGGGAGGCCGCTGCCAGCGGCGCTGGCAGTGAGGACCAGGGCGGCACTGGCGGCGAGGGGAGGCTGAGTCATTGGGGGGGCATGCCGGTCCTTGCTGCCATGGCAGTGGCTCCTTGCTGGCAGCAGCCCGCGTTTCCAGGTCGGGGAGGCTGTTGGCAGCAGCGCTGGCGGTGAGGACCGGGGCGGCAATGGAGGTGAGTGGGGAAGGGAGGGGGGGCATGCACAGCCCTACCATATTTCTTCAATTCTAAAATGCACTTTTTTCAAATATTCACGTGTCTGAAAATGGGGTGCATCATAGAATCGATGCAAAGCTTTTTACATGTTGGTGGCCCTGAAATTAAGATGCGTCTTATAATTGATGGCATCTTAGATTCAGTGAAATACGGTATTAGAACTTGTTCCCTCATAGCTCATGGAATTCCACCCAGTTATGGTACTTCACTTATTTGATTCCCCTTAAGAATTCACAAGCTCATAGAGCATTTATACTTGCAAGAATTAATGTTCTACCTTCAGTAATATTTCAGGACAAGTTTTTGAAAGCTCTCTTTCAATATAGGCTGTGTCCGTGTAAGTCAAACGTCCCTGAAACTCTTGACCCTTGTTCTTTAGTACTGCAGTTTGTATTCTGATCAGAGATATCATTTCATTTATCCTCTTTGGACTAGTTTACCAGTTTGTCTAGATGGGTCGTATGATTGTAATAAAAACGAATTGGCTGGAAATGCATGTGTTAGAAAAAGTGTTTATGAAAATAATAAATGCACATTTTCATGCCATTCTAAGAAAGAAATCCACAGACTGATGCAGAAATGGGACAGAATGGATTAAGGATTGAATAGATGCGGAACTGACATGAATTGGAAATATACTGATTCATCCATTCCAATGAGAAGCCAGAGGACGCAGGAGGAGGCTGTGAAAGACAATTTGTGAAGGGCCATCTCAAACCTAGAATTGCCCCTGCTCGACTAATGCTCTCTTTCTCTATCTCTATGTGCCACAATTGTGCCAGACAGGAGGCTGTTTTAGCTCACAGCAACCCTGGGGATGCCTAGACGGTTTGAAAGCCCCACGGTGGGTGCATGGTGGTGCTGTGTTGGTTATACAATGCAGCAGCCACCTCACAGCCATCACAAGGCTTTCCTGTGAAGTTGTGACTGTGGAAGACTTACCCTGACTTTTCCCCCGGAATGAGACAAATATGGCGCATTAGCCATCTATCCTCATGCTGAAGTCATGGCAGAGGTGTTCCTGGGTAGATGGTGACCTCTGATTGGGAGTGTGCCCGGCATGCCAATGGCCACCGGAAAACCTGCATCCTCCCACTGCCACCCTGCTGCAGAGAAAGCACAGGGTTTTGCTCAAGGCAGCGGCAACCCAGTGCTGTATAGGCAGCCCCCCTTTGGGCTACTGTAGCTGGGCCAAGAGACTGAACAGCATTACAACTGGGCTCTTTCTTTTTCTCTATCTGTAAGGGGTTTTAGGGGGTTTGTATGACATGTAGGGTGGAGCAGTGTTGGTCTATCTCGCTGCGAAGCAGGGCAGAAGCTATTTGCTGCTGCCGGTAAAGTGACTTCTTAAAACTGGGCTGCCCCAGTATGTTATCATAAAAAAATGCCTCTATTACGAGCATTTGGGCCATGATATCAGTGTGTTAGACAGCCAAGAACCTGTGCTGCCATTGAATTGTTATGCTAAAACTTATTTTATTGTGGAAAGAATTAACACTTTCATTGCTACAATCTTACAATATAACAAAAATGTGGCATCATCCAGGAAGCTGTGTACAGTTAGACCTTTCATGTCCTCCTTGCACGTCCTTCGGCCACTCTCATCGGGCAGGTGACACTCCTGTCTCAGGCAGTGGACAGGGAGGAGTGGCAAATGGCGCTGCTCCACCTTTCTGCCCCCACCTCCAGCTGGAGGTCCAGAGAGCCCTGGCAGCTACTCCAGTTGGAAGGCAGGTATGACACAGGAAGGGGAAGGGGACGCGGGAGGTAGTAAAGGGAAGGAGGAGGGAATGTGTTGTGGCAGTGGGAAGAAAGGGGTGGAAGGATGGCATGGGAAAAGGAAGGGTGAGCAACATGGCAGCCGGAAGGGAGGGAATGGGGCCAGGACATGCTGCATGAATTTGGGGCAACGTGAGAAGGGGTGGGAGCATGGCAGGGCGAAGGGAAGGGGATGTGGCAAAGGGAAGGGGCGTGACAAGGGAAGGTGAGCCAAGCGGTTAGGGTGCAACGCAGAAGTGGAACTGGTACAATACAGTGCTGGGAGCAGGGGTGTGTGATGTGCCAGAGGGGTGCAACATGGCGGCATATGTGCTGTCTTCCTTCAAAGGCTAAAAAAAAGGGAACCCCCAACAGTGATGCCAAAAAAGGCAAATGGGTAGAACAAAGGATGCTGTTTATTACAAAATCCAATGCGTTTTGGGCCCTTGGGTCCTTCCTCAGGGTGGTTAGACAAAATGTAAGGTATCACTTATATTCCATGCCCCTCAGTCTCCTATGCTGTATTGCCTCAGGCGGCAGGCGGACGTGTGCTTGGGCTTAGGCTGGCTGTCCTCTTGGTATATTGTCCTTTGTTTTGTTTTTAAGATGATGCCTATACTTTCCCCCCCTCTTCTCCATGGCCCAGAAGGAAATTCATTGAACCATTGTTGGCTCTGCTGACTTAATTAAAATAATGTACCTTCTGTCTCTCTGAAAGAAATACGTTACATTCAGGGTTGCAAGATTTGTCACTGCTGCACAGAAACCGAGAACAAAATTGATCCGGATGTGCTCTTAAAATATATGGACTACCTACGTGTCCTTTGTTTGTTTGGGTGCAGTTTAATTTAATTCTCGATTTTATCTGTCTACAAGGATGACGAACTCCTGCAATAAACCTAAACGTTGAAGCAAGAGATCTTTGACCTGATTTCCCCCTTTGATTAAGGATGGTTGGGTTTCCCCACTCCCATGGACACTACAATACACTCGTTTATATTGGCAGGAATTATGTTTTGGCTATGATAACATAAGGCTGGGGTAGTTCATAATAATCTCATTCCGCATACACATAAAATGAAAAAAAACTGATATGAATCTCAAAGAGAATCCCTTTGCAAACACCTGTTCCTATTTCCTAACACTGAATAGCAATGAAATTTAACAGAGCTTTCCCTCTTACATTTTTTCTTTTGGACAACTGCACAGGAGTTTTCTTCCGATATTATTTTTTTAATCATGTCATAATAAGATTAACGCTAGCGTACACATGTATACATACAAACACACTCTTCTTGTATGTAATTTCCTTTGGGTGGTATCCAATTCACCCCCTCCTTCCAATGGAACAGCTTCTATCAGCAGAACAGCATGGGGGAAATCTTCCCTACAGCTCTCCACGCATCCTCAAAATCTGCTCCAGAGCCTTGGGGGAACTCTCCAAAGCAGATTTGAGGGAGGAGAGGAGGGAAAGGTCTGCTTGTGCATGTTTGGATTTTGCCCATTGAATTGAATAACATATTGACAAGGGAGGTTCAGCCTTAGAATATGAAAGATGCAAAAAGACAGAGCTGAAGTTCTCAGTAAACTGATGACAGAACTCTGGCTGACCTGCCCAATGTCAATAGAAACCGGCCCCATAAATCTCTCAGAAGCTAGAAGCGGTGGACAATGGAAGCTCCTGCTTACCTTCTCCAATTTGTCAGCCATAATGGAGGGCTGTGGAACTCCCTCTCTGCGCCAACTAAAGCCACAATATCGTTCAGTTCCTTCATTCTGCATTCCAGTTAGCATTAAACCTGCCAACAACATTGCCTGCATGTATAATGTATATCAACATATCTATAGATACACACACACACACACACACACACACACACACATACACATCCCTCTACTGTGCACTACCCATCATTTGTGTGCCTCTTTAATGCCATTATAACTCTTACTGGCAAGAGAGTTTTACAACATTCCCCCTCTCCAGATCTTTCTCCTTTTTCTTCCCTTCCCTGGCTCTTTCCTCACAGGGACTTTGATTGGATTTGTTGGCAGGAAACTTGGACATGTATGTTTTGAGGCTCTATACACTTATGGAACTGCGCAGCTGTGCATAACCAAAGAAAAAAGTAACGTGAAACGGCAGCATCACCACATCTTCTCCTGCCCCCCTCCTGACATGTTTTTCCTCATCTTTCCTCTCCTGGATTTTAAAGAAATTTTCAGAGAGAAAATCTCTGATGTTTTAAAATGCTAATTTGTACTGTACACTCACAGAGCTGCACAGCTGTAAATAAGTACAGAGTTTTTAGACAACAAACACACACCTGCATCCCTTCACAGCTGCAAAGGTGTGCATGATTTATTGGAGAAAAACAGAAACAAAACACCACCAGGAAGAGCAGCATGGCCTCCCTCTTCTCCCACAATTGCAGCAGCATACCATGGCTTGCAGCATGTGCTTACACTATAAGCATAATTAGGGTGACCAGATAAAATCCAGGTCAGGGCTCATGTAACTTTAACAGCTGTAGAGAAAAGGGAATTTCAGCCAGTGTCATTTGTATGCAATTAGTTCCTGGTGAAATTCTCTCTTCATCACAACTGCTAAAATTGCAGGGGCCTTGCCTTCTTTTGTATATCGTCACTCTAGTATAATGCATGCACCTTTAACTGTTTTGATGAAGAGGGAATTTCACCAGGAACTAGTTGCATACAAATGACACTGGCTGAAATTCCCTTTTCTCTACAACTGTTAAAGTTACATGAGCCCTGACCTGGATTTTATCTGGTCAGCCTAAGCACAATGGATATTGCTCTGTGTTCAGTAATGCAAGGGTGCTGAACCTCTTTCAGCTCGAGGGCCAAATTATATTGCAAAGAAGTTCTCAGAGGCCACATTCCAGTGGTAGGCAGGGTGAAGGGCAATACCGGCATGTTTTAGCTTAAGGTAGGCTGACCAGATAAAATCCAGGTCAGGGCTCATGTAACTTTGGCCATCTGTAGAACCCTGGAGGTTCATGTTGGGTGACTTTGGCCCATGGGCCTGAGGTCCAACACCCCTGCAGTAATATGTGACCCCAGAGAAGGAATTGCCTTTTGAAAGAATAATGGCGCATTGGCACTGCACAAACAGCAGGAGCTTCATCATAGATCCTACATGGGATTTAAGTTGAGTAGAAAAGACCCATGCAAAAACTGGATATAATAGAAATTCAAGAAGTCTTGAGAGGGAAAAGTAAGGGAAGAGAAAAGGACAAAACAAAATGTTTAGCAAATGTTTAGGGAAAGGGGAGGAGAATTCCAAATGCAATCACCCTCACTGGGAGATGGCTGAGGGGAATGATGGCATAACAAGCAGAAGGGGATATGGAGGAAGTGAAAATTAGAGAGGAATGAAGGCAAGTAAGGGAGGGATCAAAGCCTGAAGGGACTGAAAAGACATTGGGCTAGAATATGAGACGCCACAGAAGAGAGCAGCAGGGTGCCTCTACAAGAGAGGTTTAATGCTCTTTGAAGTCTCATTAAAAAATTTACCTCTACACCAGCGGAGTGCAAATGGGGCGTAGAGGCGCGTTATCTCCCCGATTGTGCGCATTATCGAATGCGCGTTAAATAGCGAGGTTTTTTTGCTCCGTCCATTAAAGTGCATTTTGATGGGAAGCTGCTGCCGCCGCTCCTTGCGAGTCGCGGCGGGCTTGAGCTGCCGAACTGTCCCTTCCGCTCGCTGGAGCAGCATGAGGAGGGTTGGTTGGATTAGATCCGACCGGATTTTTCCGATTTTGGGGTGGATCGGATTCAGATCGTGGATCGGATCCGATCCGATGCACACCCCTATTTAAAACCCTTTGAACTGTTTCTTTCTTACTACCTTCCTCGTGATTCTATAATGTGAATGCTCTCCAGAGCATGGGAACATCCAAAATTAAAATCAAAATCAACAATTCCTGCTGTAGTAAACTTCAGCCCATAGTGCTGTCTCTTTTCCTCCCCTCCCTTCTCCATTTCATTTAGGAATTGCTAATTTCTGTCTGTCTGTGCTAGTTTTCATCATGATGTTCCAAGGAAATTAAATCAGGACTGCTCCTGTTTCAGATTAGTCATGTTTACACTAGATCACATACAAAACTCTTGCCAGATGAAGACACATCCCCATGAACAGATCTGTCGAGACCGAAGAGTACATTTTATGAAAGACAGATATATTCTCTCTCTCTCTCTCTCTTTCTCCATTAGTTCAAAGGTGCTCTAACTCAAAGGGAAGCAATCTGAAGATGAAATAGCTTGCAGAGATGAAACAGCTTGCAACTCATATGCACTCTAGGTATGGTCTCCTACAGGCTATGTTCCTGTGGGGGTTCATGTGTACTCTTTATTTCATGCATTTCCGGGAACATGCTGTACTCTCAGTGTGCTAGTTCCAGGCAGGAGTAGGTAATTAACTGGAGTGCTGTTTCCTGCCATCACTGCTAACTCCTAATAATTCAACCCGTCCCTAGAATGCCATCCGTCTAGTAGATCATTTGGCTACATTACATGAATTGTGAAAGAGATGTCAAGTTATTTTCATATACCCTGTGCAGTAGGGTTGGAGTCAGTCGAAGGAACTACTAATCTATAGATAGGGGAGCCTCCCTATTTGCTCGTTCCTTAGATAAACTCACACAAGTTGTCAAGTAGCCTTATACTGGGATGGAGTCCAAGTATTGTTTTCACAAGCATCGAACATCTGTTTATCTTTGGGCAAAGTAGGGATTTCAAAGAAGGCCTCAAACAATAGGATGAGCAGGCAGAGGAAGCCATTGGAAAAAAAAGGTATAATTTTTTTTCCTCCTGCAAAACCCACATATATCAGGTTCTTTTGTAAGGCATTTATTTGTTATAGGGATGTTATAGGGATGTTGCAGAAGAGGGGGCGTGGAGGGGACTCTCCCCCACCTCAGTCTCCCAGACTCCAGTCCGTGGACCACCACCACTTACCAGTCCCTGCTCAGCTCCCTGGATAAGCAACTGGGCAGTCAATGGGCAGACAGTGCATGGCACACAGCCACCTGCCCCCTCAGTGAGCTGCCATTTTGCATAAAAATGCCAGCTCATTGTTTTATGTAAAAGGTATTTTACACAAATGCTGGCCATAAAGCAGTTATTTACGCAAGATTACATGTGTGAATGGTGGATGGTAGAATTTCTAAGAATTTTTCAGGGAAGTGGTTGTGGTAGGTTTCTTTCTTTCTTTCTTTCTCTTAAAAATAAGGCTCTCTCTCCACAACCTTAGGACTTCCGACTGGTCACACATGATGGCCCAGATGTCCTCTTTTTACAGAGGACAGTTTTCTCTTCAAAAGGCTGCCACAGAACAGTCCTCTCTCCGAAGGGCTGTCCTGTCCAGTTCTGGTTTAAAGAGAAAGAACCCTAAGAATTCAGGTCACCTGGCCACAGTCTTCCATGTAATGGCGACATGTACTTTGCTTCTATTTCAATTATAATAACAATTTCTAAATGGGCACCTATACTTCTAAATGAGCATGTGCAACTTTCATGCAAATCACTCTCCTCTTTTGTTCTCTCTTCCAGTGATACATTTCCTCCCCCCCTTGGTTTTTTTTTTGGGGGGGGCAGCAAAGATTCACAAATGACCATCCTGGCTGCTGTTCCTGTGTCAGATCACCATGGAAATGCAACAGCTTCATGGCCAGAAGATATCAGAAGGCTGCAGGGAGATAGAGAGGGTCACCTGCCCCTGATTGCAGCTGGAAAGGCTTTTTTAAGGCAGGTGTATTGAACCTCAAGCACCAGGGCCAAAGCTGGGGACCCAATCCACCCCATCAGGGTTTCCCAAATGGCCATGTTTTTCCCTGGACTCACCCTCTTAGTCGGACTACAGTTCTTTGGGTGGTTTCCTGACCAAGCTGATTGGGAAATGCTGGCTGTTGCAGGACAACACATCTGGGGATCATCAGGTTGTAAAAGTCTGGCATAGGCTGTCCCCTACTGTCTGTCCAGTCACTCTAGCAGAGTCTTTCTCAACCTGGTGCCCTTCATACGTGTTTGGCTACAACTCCCATCATTCCCAGCCAGTGGGGATGCTGGGAGTTTTAGCCTTACACATCTGGACAGCAGTGGGTTTGGGAAGGCTAAAAACCATCAAAGAATTGTTAAAAAAATTGTCAAAGAAAAACAAGCAACTGTGAGTCATGTCTACTTCAAGACGGAAAGAGCTGAAATAAAAGAGAGGTACAAATCACCCCATCAGGCAGCTGGTGGCAGTTGGCTGATTTGCTAAGTGCCTATCTCTGCATTTCGACAGCAGATTATCATTGGAACCTAGCTGCTAACCTCTCCTTTCACAGAGATTTAAATTTACATAGTTTTCACATAGCACAAAAAAGTCAAAGTAAAATCTTGTCATTGTAAGAGATTTTCTGACAAATTGGCACTTTTCTGTGTTAATTGCACTCCATTATCACAATAAAATATGTACACAAGCTAGTGTGGGAAAGCCAACCATTGTTACTAATGGAAGCATGCAGTTAGCACAAAACACCATGCTTTAACTACACAGATCCAACAACAACAACAACAATTTCCCTCTATACATAATTGCTATTAAAACAGGCTATGTCTGTAATCCTAAACTCATTTT
This sequence comes from Anniella stebbinsi, assembly GCA_029215795.1. NCBI lineage: Eukaryota > Metazoa > Chordata > Lepidosauria > Squamata > Anniellidae > Anniella > Anniella stebbinsi. The sequence goes on along the minus strand of JARDYH010000002.1, from coordinate 31,020,705 downwards.
ACTAGGAAAAAAATCTGACCGAACTCAATGGGACTTACTTCTTTTCCTGTTATGCTATCCTACATCCTTGCCAATGTTACTGAGGTGTTCCAAGATCCTTAGTAGAGTTTGTTTTTCCCCTTTTCTCTCGTCACAGAATATTTTAAATTGATTTCCCCCTTTAAACCCCACCTTTCTGGCCATAAACATACATTCACACTCATGCACACACAATGACGTCAATAGTACATCCTGGTATGAAACTAATTGCACGTTTACACCTCTGGATTATGCTGTCTGGTAGCATAGAGGCCAAAACAGGACGGCATATGAATAACCAACTCATTCAAACACATTTGCCACTGTGGGATAGGACAACAATGCATGTTAATTGAGAGTTCGTGTGTCGGGCACAATGCTGTTCACTATGCCCAGCTGTGAGAAGTGATTGAGTGGCTCATGGTAAGAAGAAGCCCGCACACTTTCATCTTCTCCCTGTTGGGATCCCTACCATTAAATTAGGAAGCCTTTAAGGGTTCTTCTAAAAATGCACAGCATGCCTCATCATCAAAGATTATGGCTTAAAAGGAGAAAAACGTGTTAGGGGGAAAGAAAACATGATGCTCATGAAAAACCATTTCATGAGCTAGTTGGGTTATTTGCCTTCTTATTTTGTAAGTTTTCAGTTCAGTTTATTGTTCTATGTCTAAACATAATGCCCCTAATGCCACATTGCCAGATGTACACCCAAAAACAAGGATCACGCCTGGATTGTCTCATAATCATCTTGTCTGACGAAGATTAATACAAAAAATATTCATTTACCAGTCTTGCTAGAGTAACTGTTTTTTCTTTCTCTAAGGGACAAACCAGCCTCATGTGTGTATATTAGATATGTGTTCACTTGTTCACCTAGCCAGACTGGCAAGTACATGTTTAAGAAACACTTGCATGACTGTTTGGCCAACAGGTAGGGTGGCCGCTTACTCATCCTCAAAGAGAAGGAAACGCATCATCACCAAAAAAAAAAGAGGCCATAAGATGGCAGAAATGTACATAAATCTGCATATGCTAATTTATATCTACAGATGCAAAATTAGAAACAATTTCTACCATTTAAATAGAAGTACAATGTATGTCACCATAGTGGGGGAGACTGGGACCAGGTGACCTGTGCGTTTGCTCAGTCTGCTGTCTAGGAGCTAACAATGGATGGGCAACTCCAAGGTCTCTGCCCTCCTTTGTTGGAACTAGGGATGCTGGAGAAATTCAAGATGGGCTAAAATGAGATTGGATTTCTAACAATACGACCTGTGGAATCCAGTGTGGACCATCCTCCCCAGGCAGTGTGGAGTCCGCAGGATATTTTTTAAAAAAACTTTCCCAAAATTTACAAAAATCCATTCGCAGGAAAATATGCATCTTTTTGTTGAGACATATGCCATGCTGGAAAATATATAGAGGGGAAAATGGAATGGGTAACAATTTATTTATTTATTTATTTATTGCATTTCTATCCCGCCCAATAGCTGAAGCTTTCTGGGCTTTTACAAAAAGTAAAACCATAAAATACAACTTAAAGATAAAATTTAAACCACAATATAAATACACAATATAAAAGTACAACCAGTATAAAACTGAGCAGCGATGCAGGGACTTAACATACAGATTTAAAAGAGCAAGTTAAAAGGCTAGGATGGTGAAAGGTTAAAATACTGGGAAAATAAAAAGATCTTCACCTGGCATCGGAAAGAGTATAACGGGGGCGTGGCCTAGCAGAACATGGGGTAGGTCGTAAATCCTTCATCCTCCGAAAGAAGCAGTGAATTAAATGTAAATTCCCTATCTTAAAAGAGCGATCTGTTACATATAAGTCTGCTAAGGAGAGGGGAAAGCTTGCTAAAGAGACTGCAGCTGGAAGAGATTTATGATTTTACAACCGGCTTGGCAGAGGGAGGTGACGGACCGACAGCTTTGAAGTACGGCGAAGGTAAATAAAAGACGTATTTACAATGCTGGCTGATTGAATGGACGGTAGAACGATTGCTAACTTTCAGAAAAGAGTTTTCTTTTAAGCTTGGAAAGCTTTTAAGCTTTTAAGCGTGGAAAGACTGTTGGTTGTATAACTGAGTGACTGAGAGGAGGGGCTAACTCTGCTCCGAGGAGAAACGAAACTCAACGTTTCAGCCGTGGCAATTAAACGAACAATTAAAAGATTATAAGTGATTAAAAGGCTGTTCGGGAGACAGAGAAGCCAGAGGGAGTGACTGTGGGAAAGAGACTTTGATCCCTGGCTTGAAGTGGCTGTGTGCTTATCGGATAGGCTTGAATAGTTCATGATTTATGAGCAAGAAGAAAATAATTTCTTGGAGTCGACCTAAGGGTGACCATCCGTCCGATAGAAGCTACAGGCTACTCCGTACTGATAAAATGTCAGATAAGGATTCTGAAAAGACAAAGAAGCAATCTCCTAGTCATGCCGGAAATGCCAGTGCTAAGACTGGAATTAAGCCAGGTGCAATTCCTAAAACAACCACAGGGAGGCAAGCTGACCCAACAGATGAGCTGATTCAGACTATCCAAAAGATGCTGGATCGAGCCATTCTAAAGCAAGATGGAAATATTGAGCAGGCTCTTTTGAAGCAAGAAGAACGACTGGCAAAAAGGATTACCGATTCGCAACAGCAGCTTTTGGCAGGACTTCAAAAGGTGGAGAAAGAGGTTGGAGCTTTGCAGGAAGAAACTGGAGAACTAAAGGTTCTATACAAGAAACAAGAGGAACAGCTAACGCATCAGGATTTACGGCTTATCGCGATGGAAGACAGAGACCGAAGAGCTAACATACGCATAAGATCTTTTGGGGAGCAGCAAGGGGAGACCCTTAATAGTATAAGAGAATTAATCTTGGCATGGGTCAAACAGCTGGTGCCACAGGAAGATTGGAGAATGGAAGATATTGAGCGGGCCCATAGAGTGGGATATGGAAAGACAAGAGAGTTCCCAAGAGACATTATTGTGAAATTTGCTAATTATTACAAAAAAGAAAAATTAATGCAAGCAGTTAGAAGTCAAGGTCAACCAACGCTTCAAGCAACACCAATTGAGGTCTTCCAGGATTTGTGCCCCCAAACGGTGCAGTGGAGGAAGAGCGTTAGAATCTGTACAGGGGCATTGAAGAAGAAATCGATTTCCTATAATTGGGGATACCCAGTTTTCTTGAGATTTAGCTGGAACGGGAAGCAGCAAAGAATTACATCTTGTGAGCAAGGAATTGAGCTACTGGAGAAGCTGGGCATAATGGATGCCACATCGGTTGGAGAAGAGAAGCAAGATGAAGGCGCGGCAGGAGGGAGTAATGAATAGAAGACATGGAGGGAGGGTAGATGTTATCCCGGAATGTTGGGCCGAGTTCCCCCCCCCTAAGAGTTCTAAGAAGATTGGGACCAATGCCCAGGAAGCTGGTGAGGAGGGGGGTGAAAATGGGGGTGAATGTGGGGGGGAGGGTTAGGGAGGGGGGGGATTGTGTTACACAGAGGGAGACCGAATTAAAGACGTGTGAGAAAGTGAGAGATGGAAAATAAACTTAGATTGGCAACATTGAATGTTAAAGGGCTAGGAACAGTAATTAAAAGAAAAAGAATTGAAATGTTATTAAAGAACAAAAAAATAGATGTAATTTTTTTGCAGGAAACTCATCAGGCCAAAGATGGAGTTAATGAGCTTCGAATGAGGGAGGTGGGCGTTTACGAGAAGGCATGTGGAACTTCGAAATCGAGAGGGGTGGCAATAATAATTTCAAAAACATGTGGTATAACTATGCAAAGTGTAAAGAAAGATAAAAACGGAAGGTTTCTTATTATGTTCTGCAGGTTGGGAGAAGAGGAATATGTATTGGTGAATGTTTATGCTCCAAATGGAAAACAAATGGATTTTATTGATGAAGTATTTAACGTGTTGGGAGAAGTGGGTAAAAAGCATATCGTGATGGCAGGTGACTTTAATATGGTACTAGATATAGGGAAAGATAGGGATAACATATTAAAAGATACTAAGAGGGTGGGGAAGACAGAGTTAAGCAAATTAATGGAAGGGAAAGAATTAATGGATGTGTGGAGAGTTATAAGAGGGGAAGAAAGGAAGTATACCTTCTACTCACAGAGATTTAAGAGCTATTCAAGGATAGATTATATTTTTGTATCAAAAAATATGTTACCCAAAATTATAGATTGTGATATTGGAGTTATCAAGGTTACTGACCACGCGTTAATGACAATGGACATGGAAACCAAAAAAGATTATAGACAAGCGAAGAGATGGAGATTGGATGTAAGGTTGCTGAATAAAAAAGATACAATGGAGAAGATAAAGAAAGAATTGCAGGAAATATGGGAGATTAATGAAAAAGAGAATGATCGGCAGGACATATTGTGGGATACAATGAAAGCTGTGGTAAGAGGGATTTGTATTAGGGAAAGTTGTACATTAAAAAAACAACAGGAAGCCCAAAATAAAAAGATTGAAGAAGAGGTAAGGAGTTTGGAAGATAAGTTAAAGGAGACAAAAGATAAACGCCTAATTGCCCAAATTCAAGCTAAGAAAAAGGAATTAGAGAAAGAAGAATTAGAACAAGTACAAAAAAATTTGTTGTATTTAAAAAGAGATTTTTTTGAATATAGCAATAGGAATTCAAAGATGCTGGCCAGATCCACACAGTTAGAAAAGGCTAAGAATATGATAGGGACAATTAAGGATAAGTTAGGGAATAGTTGTAATTTAATGAAAGATAAATTAAATATATTTAAGGATTTTTATAGGGAATTATATACATCAGGGTCGGGACCGCAAGATAAGGTATTGGAATATGTAGAGAGGAATTGGAAAATAAAATTGCAGAAGCAGGATAGGGGTTATATGGAAGGTTTAGTTACTGAAAAAGAGATAGAGGGAGTTATTGATAAACTGAAAGGAGGAAAATCACCAGGGATGGATGGATTGGGGTCGGAGTATTATAAGCTTTTTAAAGGAATTTTAATACCAAGATTAAAGAAACTATTTAATAATATAATAGAGGGGGGGAAGACTCTGCCATCATGGGATCACTCCCTGATTATATTAATTCCAAAACCAGGTAAGGACTTAACGGATCCCACATCATACAGACCAATTTCCTTAATAAATCAAGATTCAAAGATATTTACGGCAATATTGGCAAAAAGAATGGCCACATTTATTTGTAAATATATTAAAAAAGATCAGTGTGGATTTATTCCGGGTAGGCAAATGTCTAACTTAATGGGAAGAGTACTAAATATAATTAATATTATAAAAAAAAGGAATTTAAAAGCAGGCTTGCTAGCATTGGACATATTCAAAGCCTTTGATTGTGTGGAATGGCCAGCACTTAAAACAATATTAAAAACATTTGGATTTGGAGACAAATTTATGGGAGTGATGGATAAGTTGTATAAAAACAATAAAGCCGAAATAATGGTTAATGATGGGTTAACACAACAGATTACACTAGCCCGAGGAACTAGGCAGGGATGTCCTCTTTCACCGATCTTATTTGCAATAGTAATAGAAATTTTGGCAAATGTAATAAGGGAAGATGAAAGAGTGAAGGGGATAGGTAGAAAAGAGAAGATTAAAATGAATATGTTTGCGGACGATACTTTATTGACCGTAGAAGATCCCCTAGGGAGTGCAGAGGTGATTAAGAAACATTTAAGAGAATTCGGAGAAATTACGGGATTAAAAGTAAATTGGGGGAAGTCAGAAATGATGTTATTTAATTATAATAAGGAAGAGCTGGAAGAAGGTAAGGTTAAGTTGGGTCTTAGACTTAAAAATATAGTACGTTACTTAGGGATTAATATCGATAGAGATTTAGAAAGGCTAGAGGAACTTAATTTGGTAGCTTTAAAAAAACAAGTAGGGGAGAAATTAGAAGTATATAAGAAATTAAAACATTCTTGGTTTGGTAGAATAGCAATTATTAAAATGAAGATTTTACCTAAGATTAATTTTTTGTTTAGAATGTTACCAATTAAAATATCAGATGCAGAGTTGAAAAGCTGGCAAAATATAATTAATGTATATTGTAATGGGGATAAGAAAGCTAGGATTAATAAAGGGTTATGGTATAAGGCTCAAAAGAAGGGAGGTTTAGGACTTCCAAATATTAAGTATTATTATATAGCTAATCAGTTAAGATATGTTATAAGTGGTATTCTAGGGGAGGAAGATTTGGAGTGGTTGGAGACGCAAACTAGGGAAATAGATTATAAATTGAAAAATATTTTTTTTAAAAAAATTCAAAAGAAAGAATTAAAGGGACTGGACAACCCTTTGTTGGTAAATATAGTGGAGATCTGGGAGAAATTTAGAGGGAAGTTGATACCAGGAGATTCACCACTTGCCCCAGTGGTAGTAGTGGAGAATTTCCCAAGAGTGTTAAAAGTGGAGATTGAAGAGAGATTGAAAGATAAGGAAATAATTAAGTTAAGGAAGTGGATGGAAAATTTGAAGGATAATGAGCAAATTAAAGAGCTACTGATAGGTCAAAAATCAGCATGGTTTAAATGTATACAATTAGGGAAATGGACTCAGGAATGGAAACTGAAAAATAACAAGTGTAGAAATAATACAAGATTTGAAGATTTAATAGAGTTAAAAGGTAGGAAAGAAGAAAAGAAAATTAAGAAAGGGTTGACTAGTGAGATATATAAATTATTGATAGAGGAGGAGTTTCAAAATTCACTTAAAGCAATAAAAAAGGTTTGGGAAGAGGATGTGAATGGAGAAATTAAGGAATACAACTGGGAGAGGTTGTGGAATGCAAGAATGTTAAAATTGTTATCGATCAGAATTAAGGAGAATTTTTATAAGGTATTGTGGAGATGGTATCTAACACCGGTTAGATTTCACCAGATAGATAAAAAAATATCTAAAAATTGTTGGAGGGGATGCCAGGAGGTTGGAACTTATTACCATATGTGGTGGAGCTGTGAATATGTACAAAAATTTTGGAAAAGGGTATTTAAAGAAATAAGTGAAATAATTGGAAGTAAAGTGGAATTAAACCCGAAGCTTGCTCTACTAGCAATATGGGATAGAGGGGAAGAGGGCAAAAATAAGAGAGAATTGATAAACAACCTCCTGACACCTGTTAGACTAATGATTGCAAAAAATTGGAAAGGACAAGGAAGCTATACAATAGAAGAATGGTATAAAGAAATATGGGATATGGCTTTGAATGATATGCTGACTTGTAAAATGAAATTAAAGAGGGGAATGTCCGGTAAAAATGATTTTGGGGAAATATGGAGTCCCCTATTGGAATATGTATTAAGATTGGGGAAGGGACAAACACCTTCAAAAGAGTCGATAAATTTCTGGATAGAATAAAAGATTAAGAGAAGGTCTCATGGTGTGGGGGTGCACGGGGGGGATTGTCGTGGATTATGTATGTATTTTATGTTATTATTATGTTGAAATTAATAAAATTATTTCAAAAAAAAAGAAAAAAGGAAAGAGTATAACGTAGGTGCCAGGTGAACTTCTCTGGGTAGTTCATTCCACAGGTGGGGTGCCACAGCCGAAAAAGCCCTCCTCCTTGTAGCCACCCGCCTCACTTCTTTTGGCAGGGGCTCACGGAGAAGGACCCACTGAAGTTGACCTTATGGTCCATACAAGTACATATGGGAGGAGGCATTCCTTCAAATAACCTGACACCAAGCCGTTTAAGGTTCTGAATGTTAATACCAGCATTTTGAATCAGGCCTGGACCTGGATTCACAGCCAGTGAAGCTGAGAAAGTACTGGTGTGAAGTGGTCTCATTTGCCAGTCCCTATTAACAATCTTGCTGCCCTGTTTTGGACCAGCTGAAGTTTCTGGACCATTTTCAAAGGCAGACCCATGTATAAAGCATGGCAGTAATCCTGATGAGGGGTTATCAAATCATGGATAACTGTAGCTAGGCTATCTCTGTCCAGACAAGGGTACAGTTGGTATATCAGCCTAAGCTAATAAAAGGTGCTCCTTGCCACCGAGTTCACCTGTGCCTCAAGTGACAGTTCTGGATCCAAGAGCACCCCGGAATTATGAACCTGATCTTTTAGGAGAGCACAACCCTCTCCAGAACAGGTTGAACATCACCTAGCCAGACAGATGACCCACCCACAAGCAGTACCTCCGTCTTGTCTGGATTGAGTCTCAGTTTGTTAGCCTTCATCCAGTCCATTACTGTGCCCAGGCACTGATTCAGAACAATCACTGCCTCACCTGGGTTTGATGAGAAAAAGTGGTAAAGTTCGGTGTCATCCGCATATTGATGACACCTCAGCCCACATCTCTGGATAACCTCTCCTAGCGGCTTCATGTAGATGTTGAACAGCATAGGGGATAAAATAGTACCCTGTGGAACCCCTGGTCACAGAGCAATAATCCACCAGCACCATCTTCTGGAATCAACCATCCAAGTAGCAGAACAGTGCCTCCAGTTCCCAGCCCAGACAACCTATCCAGAAGAATAAAATGGTTGATGGTATTGAAAGCCACTGAGAGGTCCAGGAGACTGCTAACTAGAGTCATTTGAGAAGAAAATAAACTATAGGCCTAAAGTTGCTGTTTTTGGCACAATGACTCCACATGGAAATCAAATAAGGTGAGATAATTCCCCCAATACCAACCATAACCAAAGTTAGATATTTCGGAATATGGTGTGAGAGCAGGAAACAGTAACAGCGACACAAATTGTTCTTCAGGATGATGGCATAATCAGGCCCATAACCCAGGCTGGCTGTTGGTGTACTGCGTGTAGCCTCAAAGACACTTCACATATGAAAACACAAGACAGTCCTGTGCAGGGAGGGATGGAGTCTGGCAATCGGGTCAATGACAGAAGATGGAAGCAATGAACTACCCCAACAATCCATGCTGGACAATTTTGGAACACTGAGGCCCAGAAATAAGTGAATGGACCAAGATGCAATCAAGTGTCAGCATAGTTGGACACTTGCCAAGGGCCCAAACTCCAGCAGGGGATTCACTGACAGGAGCCACTGCAACCTGCTTATTCATCTTCCTATCTAGGGTGACCATATTTGGGAAACCAAAAAAGAGGACACCCAGTGGGGGTGGGTGGGCAGGAAAGCTCACTTTCAAATGCCTCTGGAAAGCACGTCATTCCCTCTGTCATGCTATTGGCAGCTGCCATTAGCATGTCGGTTGTGCATGACATGCTTTCCAGAGGCACCAGAAAACACGCTTTCCCTCATTCCTGCCCCCCACTGCTGCAATAGGGGCCTCTGGAAAGCGCATCACTCACTCATCCTGCCACACTAATGACAGTCTTGAAGGGAAAAGTATGTCATTCCAGGACATTATAGAAAATTACAGAAAATCCCCCCTGACAACCAGGATAGAACAAAAACACAGGACAAATCCGGGAAAGTCCTGACAGTTGGTCATGGCCCAGACAACAGTGGTGTTGAGAAGGAGGAACATCAGATGCCATAGCTTACTTGCTCACTGGCACTTTGCCTTGCTGGCCAACAAGTGGTGAGAAAGAGGATGAGGAGCTACAGCAGCTTGGCAGGATCTACATTGCTTCTTTAAAACAGTGTATAACAGTAGTGCCAACTGTTTGGTGTAGATCTGGCAGTTGTGATAATAGTGGTGAGAAGGCAGACTTACTGAGAGAGGGGGAGCATTGGGAGTGGCTTGCCCAAACGCCCTCAAAAGTCTAGAGCTGGCATGGATTCACCAGGAAGTGTCTTTACAATTGCAGCTGCAAGTTATAACAAAACAATATAGAATATTTGATTCAAAGAGAGAGATGCTCCACTGGGTACATATATTTTCTAATTCCAGTCAATAACCAAGTTCGCACAATGATTAAGAAGCCATGGTAGCTTGTTAACCACCCTGCATATGCTGGCCCAATTTACATAATTACTTTGCTGGGCTTGGCTTCTTATCTTGTCTGAACCTGGCAAGGTTGGCCTGTTGGGGTGGTTAGCAAACTACCCAGAACCCATGGCCTGTTGTAGGGTTGTGGGGTGATTTGTTAACCACCCCAGCAAGCCACCTTGCTGGGTTTGGATGACAGAAAATGGTATGGCAGGGGGTTTGAATTGGCATTTTGGTGCCCATGGGCACCGCAACCCACTGGAGCTTAAATAAGCCATGAAGGGCTGCGGTGATCATGCAAACCAGGTCAATGTTTGCTGGCTAGGATGTCTTCTTGTTATTTTCATTTTATAAACATGTGCTACACCAGGCTTCATTTGGACCCTGTCAGTAGTATTTATAATGACACCCACACACATCAAATACTGCTTTACATGCACACTTACTTGCAAATTCTGATTACAAAGTTTTGATCATGTCAAATTAACACCAAAATGATGAAGTATTGATCCTCACATATGTGCCATTATTTTTCAGGCACCCGTAATGAGATTTGCCAAACCATAATTACATTAATTGCACTGTGATATTGATGCTCACAAGAGAGTGGAAGTGAAACAATTAAAATTGTTTTTCAAAAGCATTTGTTTGGTCTCAGTGGAGGAGATGTAGGCCAGTTCACTTTGCAATTGCATAGAGTGGCACCACTCCTCCCCTCAAAAGGAATGTTTCACCAAATAATAATAATAATAATAATAATAATAATAATAATAAGAAGAAGAAGAAGAAGAAGAAGAAGAAGAAGAAGAAGTACAAAAGAAGATGTACATCATACATCCCTATGCCAACCTCACAAAATAATTCCAGGGGAAAGGAGGATCCAAGTGATGTCATGAAGACCAAAACAGGTTGGACGCATCACAGGTTCTTTTGTTCCCAGGAGGATTGTGACTCTGGGAGCCTATCTATACTACTGCTTTAAAACGGTTTATAATGTTTTAAACCAGTTAATAACCGTTATTAACTGGTTTAAAACTGTTATAAACCGTTTTAAAGCAGTAGTGTAGATAGGCTCTGGGTCTTCTGTACATATACCGGACTACAGATGCAGCTGGTGTTCACTTGGGATTGTGGGGTGGAACTCGGAGTTTCCACAGGAGGAGAAAACCAGCTAGGAAGGCAGTTGGACTGTTGGATAACAATGGAGTTAAAGGAGAACAAAAGGGAAATAAGAAGATTATGGAGAAGTTGAATAAATTCTTTTCTTTTCTATTTTCATTGCAGGAGGTTTAGGAACCTGTTCCTGAAGTGATGTTTTTGGGAAGGGAGTCTGAAGAACTGAGGCAAATAGTGGTGACAAAAGATGAAGTTCTCACCCTTACTGACAAATGGAAAGTTAATAAATCAAGAAGCCCAGATGTTACCCATCTTAGCATTCCTAAAGACCTCTAATATGAAATTTATGGTCTTCTAACAAAAAAATTGTTAACATGTCCCTAAGATCAGTCTCTGTGCCAGAGAACTGGAGAACGGCCAATGTAACACACATGGAGATCTGGGGAATACAGGCTGGTTAGATTAATGTCTGGTTGAAACCATTATTAAAGATAACATTAGTAAACACAGAGAAGGACAATCCCTGGTGAAAAAGAATGATCATGGCTTCCACAAAGCTACGTCCAGGCCATTCCTACACCAAGCTGTTTGCCTGGGATGGCCCCCAGCTGGTCCCTGTGCATTGATGGTGTGTATTAGGTACTTCCGGGATCATCCTCCCTCACTCTACATCCCTATGGTGTAGAAAGGGTCCGAGTCTCATTAACCATTTAGAGTTCTTTGAGAGTGTCAATAAATATGCGGACGGGGTGATCCAGGAGACAATGTTTACTTGGACTTCCCAAAGACTTTGAAAAAGTATCTCACCAAAGTCATGGAATAAGAGGAGAGGTCCTCTTGTAGATCACTAACTAGTTAAAGAACAGAAAGAAGAGAGAAGGAATAAATGGTACATTTTTAAAATGGAGGGATCTAAACAGTGGGATCCCACAGATATCAATACTTTTCAATCTATTTTAAATATTTTGGGAGCAGTGAAGTGGCCAAGTTTGCTGATGACACCAAATTATTTAGGGTAGTTAAAACAAGAAGGGATTGCAAGAAGCTCCAAAGGGATCTCTCCAAACTTGGATAATGTGTTCAATGTAAGCAAGTTTAAATGTTGGGGCAAAAAAAAAAATCCCAACTTCAAGTATAAACTGATGGGATCTGAGCTAGTGGTGACTGACCAAGAAAGAGATATTGGGGTTGTGGTGGACAGTTTGATGAAAATGTCAAGCCAGTGTGTGGCTGTAGTGAAAAAGGCAAATCTATGTTAGGCATGATTAGGAAGGAATTGAAAATAAAACTGCCAAAATCATGCTCCCCTTATATAAATCTATAGTACAACCACACTTAGAAACTGTGTACAGTTCTTGTTACCACACTTAAAAAAAGAGAAAATATTGTAGAGTTTGAAAAAGTGCAGAAAAGGGCAACTAAAACGATCAAGGGGCTGGAACAATCCCCCTATGAGAAAAGGGTACAACATCTGGGATTGTTAGCTTAGAAAAAAGTAGGGGTGTGCACCGGATTGGGTCCGATCCACGATCCGGACCCAATCCAGGGGAAATCGGATACAATTATCCGATTTCCGATCCCCGCATCTGGATCATCAGATCTGATATGAACTGGTCCGGAAGGACCTGATCTGGTTCGGATAAAATCGGAGGATTGGACCTCATCCCGCCCCTCGCACTCCTTATCTGCCAGGGCGGCTGCTTCCCTCCGGTGCGCGGATCTACTGAGAGGCAGGCTTCACAGGCTGCCTCTCAATAGCATGCCAGGTGATGATCACCTGGCGTGCTACTGAGAGGCAGGCCGTGAAGCCTGCTTCTCAGTAGATCCATGTACCAGAGGGAAGCGGCTGTCCCGGCAGGTAAGGAATGCGACGGGGGAGGCGGGAGGCCCCCCCACTTACCTGCCAGGGTGTCTGCTTACCTCCAGTGCATGGATCTACTGCGCGCCCCGGCAGGTAAGGTGCATGAGGGAGGGGGAGGGGGCTTACCTGCTGAGTCGCCCGCTGCTGTCCGGTGCCACCAGCTGGTCAAATCTACTGAGAAACAGGCTTTGCGGCCTGGTTCTCAGTAGAGCGTCATCACCTGGCTCTCTACTGAGAACTAGGCCGTGAATCCAGTTTCTCAGTAGATTGGACCAGCAGACGGCAGCGAGCGCCCTGGCAGGTAAGGAGAGCAAGTGGGGGGGGGAGGGACAGGGAGGGGGGAGTTAGGCCCCCACTCACCTGCTCCCATGTTTTCACCATAGGCTTGCATTAGGGGAAAGCTTTTTCCCCCAATGTAAGCCTATGGTGAAAACAGTTAAAATGGCATCCGATCCGAAAATCGGACATCTGATTTTCAGTTCGGAATTGGGTCCGAAGTGAACCGGGAAGCCTCCAATCTGATCCGATCTGAGGCCTCGGTTCCGGTTTCAATCCTGGTTCTGATCTGATCCGGGGGGGGGGGCATGCAAATCCCTAGAAAAAAAGCACGTAAAAGGAAGACATGATGGAGGTGAACAAAAAAACTCTCTCTCTCTCTCTCTCTCTCTCTCTCTCTCTCTCTCTCTCTCATAATACAAAAACCCAGGATCATCCCAAGAAGTAAATGGTGGGAGAGTCAGGATAGATAAAAAGGAGTTCTTTTTCACACAGCACATAGTTAAAATATGAATTCACTTCCATAAGATATAGAGATGGCAGCCACTGCCTACCAATTAGTTTCCGGGCGAAGTATAAAGTGTTGGTTATTACCTTTAAAGCCCTACATGGTTTGGGTCCAGGTTACCTGTGGGATCGCCTTCTCCCATACAATCCGCCCCGCACGCTCAGGTCCTCTGGGAAGAACTTACTGCAGTTGGCCAGGACTAGGCTGACATCCGTTACCCAGAGGACTTTTTCTTCTGCCGCTCCCAGACTGTGGAATGACCTGCCGGAGGAGACTCGTCAACTTAACAGTCTTTTAGAATTTAAGAAAGCCATAAAGACTGTTCCCTTCCGGCAGGCATATCCAGTGGAATTTTAGAATGTTTTAAGGATGTTTTTAGGATGTTTTAGGATGTTTTAATGCAGTTTTAATAATATGTGTCATGTTTTAATCAGTTTTATGTATTTTATCATATTGTTGTTCCCCGCATCGATCCAGACGGAGAGGCGGGTAAGAAATAAATAATAATAATAATAATTATTATTATTATTATTTGGGAGGACTTAAAAAAGGGTTGGACAAATTCCTGGAGGAGAAGGCTATCAATGGCTACTAGTCCTGATGACTCTATGCTACCTCCAGTATCAGAGGCTGTATGCCTATTTACATCAGTTGTTGGGGAACATGGATGGAAGGGTGCTGTTGCATATATTCTGCCTGTGGGTTTCCTCTGGGCAGCTGGCTGGCCACTGTGTGAAGAGAATGCTGGACTAGATGGATCTAGTATGATTAACAGATAATGACTAGGAAGGACATGAAGGGCTCATTCAGTGCCAGGCAGGCTGCAGCAAACACAGAGGTCATGTCTAGTGCTACCTGGTCTACATGCATGTATTCCAGATATGGATGGCATTCATCATACTGGAGCCCACTGAATGCCCGTCTTTGAAATTCTAGATCCCAAAAGGAGTAACCAAATTCTGTGTTGCCACAGAACTCTTTGGCATCCTTAGTAGGAAGTGTAACCAGAAACAGATGCACAAAAGACTTTGTGAGGTTGTTCTGCTGGTTCTCAGCTTTCATTTTATCAAGTACCTATCCTACCCCCCTTATTTTAAAATGAGAAATGACTATAAACAGATGGAAGAGATGCTGCCATGCAATGTAATGCACAGACATCTTTAAAGCATTCACACTCAGAGGTGTGAAGAGCGACATCCACACCAGAGCCTCTTCAGTTTATTTGCTCCTTACAAAGCCATGGAAAAAGAGTAAATGCAGTCAGAGTCTAGCAATGGTGATTATAAATGGCAGGTATGATATTGATCATGACTCCTTTATTTTTTTTTAACAAAGGGTACAAAGACCCAGGTCATGAGTCCTATCATAGTATTTTCACTGAAGAGCATCTACATTGAATAGGCCATTGGCGCATGAGCTCTACTCTCATGAAAAGCCATTAGACAATGTCATAGCATTATCTCCTCAACTGCACAGACTGCTTTCTATTAAATAGGTTATCCCAGAAGCAAAACAGACTGACATGAGAGGTTTGTAATTGAATTTCCTGACATTAAAACACACACATGAAAGCTACAATTTTGATTGGAGCAGCAATATTTTGGAGAGGTTTTTTTTAAAACACACACACACACCCTCCCTGCACTACTTTCTTGATCTAAATTACCCCTCCAAGTGGAGCCATTTCTTTGAGGTGATGGGGGGGGGGAGGGACAGGGTGGCTCACTTGTGCTCCAGCTCCTCATCTATGCCAACTGTCCACCAAGCTGGGCTGCCCAGAGAGTGAGCCTGCCTGTTCTTTCCTCACTCTGAGGAATCTCCCAGAGCGAAAGATCAGATAGGTTCTATGGAGAGCTGCAGCAGCTGCACAAAGTGGCCAACATGGTTCATCAGAGAGCCATCCAAGTACAAATGCCATGTTTTGAGGGGTCCTTCCTTAAAGTGAGGCATTCTGGGTGAGGTGGCTATGAAGACTGCCTATGCTGCTGTGTCACAGGCAATCTCCAGGGCTGTGTCACCCAGAATGCCTTACTTTAAGGAAGGACTCCTTGAAACATGGCATGGGGTGGAGGGAGGCAGTGGGGAGAGTAAAAAAGAAGATGATGAGGAGGAGGAGGGCAGCTGGAGAAAAAGGGGAGGCTGCATCGGAGCGGTGGCAGCGGCTAGTGGGTGGTGGTGAGGAGGGAGCGGGTGGCAGGGGTAGCATGTCCACTAGGGTGACAAAATACCTAGAGGCAGGCCTGGTCTAAAGTTACTGTTAGACCCAATGGGTACATATAGCATTGCTGTAGCTGGGTTAATAACAGCACTGGGGAAGGGGAGAGTCCAGACTAATAATCACTGTGCCTTTTCTGAGGTTTTAAAGCAACATAATAAAGGACACTCTTATCATGAGAAATGGAGCTAAGTGGCGAGACCCAGGAGGTAGAAAAGGAACAGGAAGTGTTGGGACAGGAAGTCTATGGGAGGCGTCCTCCTTCCCTGTGGCTTGCCAACAGCGGACTTGTTTGAGGACACCTAGGGATGGGCCAACCTATCAGTTTTGCTCTCTTCCACATTTGGAGTTTTAAAATCTCAAGTTCTTCCTCTCCCAAACATGAAGAACTTTATGGGTTTCAGTAAGGTCTTATAAAAAACGAACTGAAACAAAATGGTCACCCATCTGCATGAGCCAAATTCAATAGGTACAACTATTTTCAGCATGGAGAGGACTGTGTTATACCATATAGCTGTAAAGATGAGGAGCCGGTCAGGAAAAAAACAAAAGAAAAAAATGTGGTGGCAATCCCAATTACTAACATGGTTGAACACACAGGCATCCACATCCAGACTTTTAAGAGCTAAGCATTCAAAGCTTTGGACCTGGATGGACAAATCCATCACTTTTCATTTCTCCCACATTTGATTATTTTTTAAAAATCTCAAGGGTTTTTTTTTCATCTCCAAAATGGAGAACTTAACAAATCTACTTAAGTCATTAATACACTTTACCTTCCAGATGAACCTGTCAGTTTTTATTTCTTCCACATTTGAATTGTTTTAAAATCTCAAGGATTTTTTTTTCTACATTCCAAATATGGAGAACTTAACAAATGTACTTAAGACATTAATGCACTTTAACTTCCATACTTATTCTTACAACCATTGCCTCATGGCAGCTGCAGGAAGAACTGAGCCAAAGGTTCTTCCAGCTGCTGCAGTCATGCTTCAGACCAAATTACTTGAAGGACCATTTCGTCCCATGTGAATCTGCCCATCCATTGAGATCAGCTGCTGCGACCCTCTTGGGCATGCCATTGCCTCCTGAGACATGGTTGGTAGTGATGTATGAGAGGATTCTCTAAGTGGCAGGGCACCATATGTGGCACTCCCTGCCCCAAGAGGCTAGGTTGTCTCCCTTTCCACCAGTGACTGAAAACATTTCTTTTAAACAAGGTTTTGAATTTATAGCTGCTTAATTTAACATTTATTGTTAGTTTTGGCTCTGTGCTTTTTGCTCTAGATGCTGCTTTTAGTCTACTAATCCTGTTTTAACCTGTTTTTATTCTTTTTTGGAGAGGAAAAGTGTAAATACAACCACCACCACCAATACTAAGGTAGCTATTTACATCTGTAACAATATGAAAAAGATTATAGATCCTAGGCTGACCATATGAAAAGGAGGACAGGGCTCATGTAACTTTAACAGTTTTAGAGAATAGGGAATTTCAGCCAGTATCATTTGTATACAATTCGCACCTGGTGAAATTCCCTCTTCATTATAACAGTTAAAGCTGCAGGGGCCCTGCCCTCTTTTGTATATGGTCACTCTAGTATAGTGCCTGCAACTTTAACTGTTGTGATGAAGAGGGAATTTCACCAGGAACTAATTGGATACAAACGAGACTGGCTGAAATTCCCTTTTCTCTACAACTGTTAAAGTTACATGAGCCCTGACCTGGATTTTATCTGGTCAGCCTAATAGATCCAGTCTGAACAGGGTGTGCTTCATGGGAGAATCCAGGAACTAGTTAAGAGCAACACCTACTGCTTCTGGCCTGAGGGGAGAGAGAGGCCACAAACTGAGAGAGCTCTGCAGGGGAAAACATCCCATCTTTTGTTTAAATAAAGCTTACACATTTGTTGGGAAAACAGAATCAATTTGATTCTATAAGGTACAATCCACCAACGTTGAAACATACTGAATGCCATCTGCTGAGAATGGTTTTTCACACCCCATGCCTCACTCCATGGACCAACATGGCCTAGGCTTTTCCTACAGTAGGATCAAGCCTATGGTGAAAACACCTAAAATCGCATCCGATCCTACTGCAGTTATTATTATTATTATTATTATTATTATTATTATTATTTATTACATTTATATACCGCCCCATAGCTGAAGCTCTCTGGGCAGTTTACAAAATGCAAGTTTACAGTAGAAATATCACAAAAAATATTCAACAATATGCTACAACAATATTTAACAATATACTAAACAACAACATCGCAATAAGACTCAAAAATATACTAAATACAAGTTTACAGAAAAACAGAACAGATAAGGGGAAAAAAACACAACTTGGCAAAGCAGGCTGGCAAATTTCAGTGGCAAATTTCTGCTTTCCCTCCTTGCCTAGCAAGCACTAATGTTGTTGTGCTAGCATTGGATTATGCTGGCACAATGTTATTTGTCCTAGCACGGTGACAGCATTGGATACTGTCCATAGGCTCCACCCCTGAGTCAGGGAGCGTGAAATTCAGTAGATGTGGCAAAGTGAAGGAACCAACACTGGGATATCTCCGCATGATTTCACTTAACATAATCCTCAAGGGAGGAGAAAACAGTACTGTCTTCTTCTGAACATAACTGTGACCAGCATAGCATACTTTCCTGAACTGCCCCAATAGAAGTACCTAGTTCTGTTTACTTATTTTCATGTGAATATAGCTTAAGACAACCATTTTGAAAGGGTAAGATGAATGAATAAAAGCACATAGAAATAATATACTCAGAATGAAGGTGCCATTAGCTGATTTGATAATGTTATTCATATTTGTACTGAGCCCATCCATGGCAAAAATGATAATGAAAACTATAATAAAGGTAAAGATCCCCCTTTTAAATTGAAAATGCCGGGAACAGCCTAGTTGCTATATTCCCATGAATTAATATAATACTGAGTGCTAGGGTAGAGAGACTGTGTTATTCAGAATCACAAAACACACATGAAGAATTCATTTTAGGATTACATATGATGGATATTTGAGCAGAAATTCAAGCAGTGTTTTCACCAAAAGACAGACCTCTTAAGGCAAAAGACATCTGATATTGACTTTTTCTATGAAAAAAAAAATCTGTGATCCAAACAGAACTCTGTTTGATGATTCATTCCCCTTCATTCATCTGGGGAGGGAGAAACCCCCATCAACAATAAGAGGGACATTAAAGATAATCCTCCAGAGATACACAGAAATAACCTGAATATAACTCACCTGAAGGAAGATGTATATGCAGGAAACAGATGCTATACTGTTACTCGGAAAGGAGAAGGGCCTATGGCACAGGCATGGAATATGCAACAAAGCCATCTTTGGCTGCTTTCAGGAGAGGCAGGGTGCTGCAGGAAGATGCCACAGCATCCTTATATGGCATGAAGATGACAGCGTGGAGCAGCATGCAAAGTAGGGTTGAATTAAGTGGGTAGATTAGAACAAACAGCTTGCTTTCTGCACATCAGTGAAGTTCAAGGCATCCCCGCCGACAACTCTCTGGACAGACTGGGTACCGAAAATAAATAATGGCTTTGGCTAAAATGCTAGCATGCGATGAAAGGAAATAGTATTTAATTTGACATTATTTTTTATTCAGATCACACTTCTTTGTTATAGCCTGGGGTGGGGAGGAAGGATCGATAAAATAATTTGCTCTCTGGATGCTACTGCTGTGGGCTCTTCTTGTATGGAATTGGTTTAAGGGCACGGGCTGCTCCCACTTTGATGGGAAGTATTATTTGTTAACCAGCGATGCAGAATGCAGACAAAAATCAACAAGAAAAGGCTTGTTAACATAGCAAGCAAGAGAAAAAAACGCACTAACCAGGTCCACCAGCCTATTTCTGGCCCCTCCCATTCACTTATACAAGTTGCTTCCTCTCAAACGTGGGTAATTAATATATCAGTCTTCTGATAAGACTAGTGTAAAGCCCACAGTGCAGAAAAACCAAAAACTCATAGGGAAAAAGAAAGAAAGAAGTGGTTCTACAACCCTTGTCATGGTGATGCCTACCTGTGAGCAATTGTTGGAGAATTTCTCCTCCCCCTGGAGAAATTGGGTGAAACTGTCCCTTAATTTCTCTGCCCACAAATAGGGTGTTGAATTTCAAGAGGCCACTTGTGCACAGCTCTAATTTAAAGCTCAGGTGCCTTGAAAAGCTTCAAGAGCACTTCGTCTGTCCTCACTGGGAAGGTTGGTACTGCAATGTCTTTTTATTGCCTATTACTGCCATCACAAATCAGGGCTGAAAAAACACAGAAGGACCACCAAGAAAACACTATTGGTCAGAAACAATTTGATGACACGCTTATTTGGATCCTCTGTCTCTCCAGAACTTTTTCATAGTTGCTATTTTTAGGCTTATAGCTTTTTAAAGTTATTGTAGTGGTTTTTAATGTATGTATATATTGTATGTTTTTGCTGTTATAATTTTTGTATATCATTTTAATTGTTTTAACTGCCCAGAAAGCTTCAGCTATGGGGCAGTATACAAATGTAACAAAATAAAAAATAAAATAGGCTTCTCCTGTTATTTCCGTATTAGCAATATTCGGTGCCGCATTTGGTAATAGTGTCTGTTACTGCCACAAGAAAGGGAGAAAAGTCTGTTACTGCCAGCCAAACATCACACTTGTAGCTCTCGGGTCACCACATTGGTCAGCTTGCAAAACCAGCACACACACATACGCACTGGAGGCAGTGACGTTGCACTGGCACAGCATATACAGTGCCAGCAGAAGACATGGGGTCGGATCCAGATTTATGCTAGATCAATTGCACTGGTGGAAGTGGACTACACCACCTCCTTTTTCCCATGACACCCCACCAGTTCCTTGAAAATGCTACACAGGGACTCAAGAGACCCTGCTGAAAGGGGTGAGCGGTGATGCGAGTGAGAGGGGGGATCCCCAAAAATCAGGTGGAAAGAAGATTCTTGATCTGACATATGGGGCAGTGACTCACAAGATCAGCCTGTGATGGGCTGACCCTGCCTGATCTAAGCAGGAGAGAATTTAGAAGAAACTGAAGGTCATGGCACACACTCAAAGAATCAAAACTCAAGCCTAGTCAAATAGTGGCAAAGGCAGAAGGCAATAAGATCTAGGCAAATCCCTTTCAAAGAACAGGCATTATTAGGCACTGCAGCTTCAGCAGAAACCTACTGTTTCGTATATCAAACTAAATATATTCCTCCCTAATTAATTATATTTGTTTTGAAAAGCATTGGGATAAGTTCAAATTAAAACTCAATTCAACAATGGCTAAATATAGGCTTCCCTTTCTATGTTTTACCCTCCAAAATGAAGTATCTTTTTCCAAAGCTGCAATGCACTAGGAGTGTGCACGGGAGGAAAAATCGTATCGCAATCGGAATCGGGACCTCAGATTTTGCCCTGGATCGGATCGGACAAAATCGGAGGTCCCTCGGATCGGATCCGATTCTGATACGAAAATCGGACATCCGATTTTCGGATCGGATGCGATTTTAGGTGTTTTCACCATAGGCTTGCACTGGGGGAAAGAAAGCTTTCCCCCAATGCAAGCCTATGTGGAAAACATGGGGGTGGGTGAGTGGGGACCTAACTCCCCCTCCCTGCCCTCTGCCCCACTCACGTTCCTTACCTGCTGGGGTTGTCCACTTCTGTCCGCTGCCGCCCACTGGTCCCTTCTACTGAGAAACAGGCTTCGTGGCCTGCCTCTCAGTAGAACACCGGGTGATGATGTCACCCTGTGCTCTACTGAGAGGCAGGCCACAAAGCCTGTTTCTCAGTAGAAGGGACCAGAGGGCGGCAGCGGACAGAAGTGGACGGCCCCGGCAAGTAAGTGGGGACCTCCCTCTCCCTTCTCTTCCCCTGCACTCGCACTCCTTACCTGCCAGCGTCCTGCGCTGATGTCTGCTGCTTCCGTACTACTGATAAACAGGGTAACGGGGGACCTCCCCCTCCCTCCCCCTCCCCCCACTCGCGCTCCTTACCTGCTGCCTCCTCCTGCCATCCACTGCTGCCCACTTCTTCAGTACTTCTGAGAAACAGGCCTTGCGGTCTGTTCCACAGTAGAGCGAGGGCGCGCCGAGTGATGACATCACCCGGTGTGCCAGTGCTCTATTGTGGAACAGGCCGCAAGGCCTGTTTCAAAGTAGTATGGAAGCAGTGGGTGGCAGCAGATGGTAGCGAGGAGGCAGCAGGGAAGGAGCACGAGTGGGGAGAGGGGGGAGGAGGCCCAATCCTGCGATTTTTTCTGATCCAGATCAGGTCATTTCAGATCAGATCAGATCAGATTGGACAGTCCAAAAGATTGGGATCGGGATCTGATAGTTTCATCTGATTTCGCCCGGATTGTGGATCAGACCTGATCTGCTGCACATCCCTACAGTGCACTATGTTATTCCTATCCCCTGGAAAACCTGTTGAGACAGCAAATGGTATTGGCACTGCACAAGAGCTTGTTTATGGTAGCGCAATGTAATTTACATTAGTGATAGTGTCAAATAGGATACTGCGCTATGTGTGTGTGTGTGTGTGTATCACAGTCATCAATGTTCAACATAACTGTAAATAAATATAGATAAATAGATGTTAACTTCTCAAATATTGAAAATTATGTAATATCAGAAACAATATTAATACTAGGAAGAGTGCACTATTCAAATATTGGTGACATCAATAAAATGGAACTGTAAAGAAATATTGTTGCTTTTGATTGATGCTGTTTTCCACCTGCTCAGTATCTGAGCTTTATTTTTTTCCTTTCCCAATCTAAGTTGACTTGTTAATGAGAGGAGTCTGGGATATGGATGGCTTTTACATGAAATAAAATGTGCAAAATTTCTCCGTGTTTGAAATAATGAGATAGATTATGCCTTAGGAGTGCATGACCCATTTGCAGCAAAATAAACCTCAAAAGCCAAGGTCCCAAGGAGATGACTGTAGAAATGTACTTAGTTTTAACAATGAAACAAGGAATGTAATAATAATAATAATAATAATAAGTCTTCAGTGTTCATGCTTCCTATATTCTGAAATGAGCAGCAAGATGCTGCATTATCAAAGAAAAACAAACTTTATTTGCATGTAATAACAAGGACAGAGGTGCTTGCTGCCCAGATCTCAGATTAGAGTGTTTTCTGAAATAGTGACCTCGATAACGCCAAGGCTAGTTCTCAATACTGAAGAATCAGATGGGTCACATAATTTATTGTAGACTTTTTAAGAAGCTTCTGATAAGAAAGCAATTATAAATAATGTCATTAAAATCTGAGAAGAAAAGCGGCATGGACTGAAAACTACCTTAAAAACACAAACCAAAGAGAAGGGGGGAAACCAATCAATATTTACAATCACTAGGCAGTAATAAATTGAAGCAATAATGTGGGGGCAATAAATATTCCCAGTGGTGCAAATCACCAATAACAATGTGTGTTGGATGGCTCTTATCTCATGAGCTGACCTATATTTCAAGATTAAGCTGTTTCCATGGGCAGCCATATTCAGCGCCACACCTGGAGGCTGTGTTCTCTTCCAGCTCAGGGTCCTAGAGACCAGTTGCTGGGGATTAAAGCTGAAGTGCAACAGACAGTGCCTCCAGGCTTTTGATGGCCCTTGGGCAAGACACCCTCAATGGCCATCCTTCCTTCTCACAGCCATTGTCACTAGCTGATATTGCTCCTTCTCCTCTTCCTCATCATTGCCAAATTGCATTTAGACTGACTTTAAGGGTATGAGGATCAGAGAGCAAGTAGCTAGTGGCATCCATTGTTCCTTCTTCTCACCACCACTGTTGTCTGGGACAGAGCTAGAGGAAGATGAACAACCAGGTTGCCATGGGGAAGAGGGGGATTAAATCCATGGGGCTCATCGGTGGACCCCTACTGGGCATGGGTCCTCAACAGGTGCCCAGCCATGCCAACTGATGGTAAGCAGAAGGTCCTGCTCTGTTGACCAAGCAAATGCAGAAGATCAGGTTCCTAATATGCATAGAAGACCAGCCAATTCAGAGGTTTTGTACTACCTTCCAATCATAGTGGCAGTGCAGGACTAAGACATTATTCTGCCTGTTGCAGAGCCCAAATGGCACCTCTCCAGCCCACACTTTATAAAGTTTTGTTCCACTATTCAAATGCCAATTTCTCCCTTCATTTATTCTTCCATCATGGTGCTACCTGAACCAGGTTGCCCTGCCCTGCTGCATGGCAAGGATAACTCTGCACAAGGACTGATGTGGCATACACCAACACTCTTCTGCACCTGAAGTGGGCTTACCAGCACCAAGTACTGTGGTTCCCAGTTCAAGACTCGGAAGGAATCCTCCCAAGGCAGGTACATAATAAAAGAAAACAATACAGTAATAAATCACTAATTTTTAAATAAAACTAAAATTAAAAAATGCCAATGATAAAACAACCAAAATCCACTCCAGTCACAAAACGTACAACTACAGCCAACAGCCCAAGTATACAATTGAAGGGAATGCCAATGATAATAGATGGGTCTACAGAACTTTCCTGAAGGCCTGCAGAGAAGAGGCCTGACAGACCCCTAATGGGAGCTCATTCTATAGGTGTGGGGCCACTACTAAAATGGCCTTCTTCACTGTACTTTCCAATCTTTGGTGGTGGACAAATGAGAAAAAAACTCTGTTGATGATCTCCAAGTGTGCACAAGCTGGTACAGATGAAGATGGCCCCTCAAGTAAAACAGGCTCAAATTGTTTAATGCATTAAAGGTTAAATCCAGGGTTTAAATTAGGCTTAGAAATATACTGGCAGCCAGTGCAGTATCAGTGTCACATGAGTTGATCACCCAGCCACCACCAATATTTGGGTGGCCGTGCTGTGCTGGAGTTTCTGAACTATTTTTAAAGGCAGCCTCAGGTAGTGTGCATTGCAGTAGTCCAGTCTGGATGTTACCACAACATAGATTTGGGACTAAAAGATCCAGGAAAAGTTTGGGTGCATGGAGGGTAAGTTGTAACCAAACACAATTTGTGACATCACACAATATCATGACTGATCATGGGGCATGTCAAATATGGCATCCAAATTCCTGGCTTTGTGGAGTTTGGACCAAGGTGGGAGCCTTATCTTTTGGACTTTTAAACTGGCAGGGCTTTTTTTTTATGATTGGACTTTTTTTATGGAAGGTTCTGCAATTTGCACAGCTGGTGCAGAGACATCCGCACTGGCTACCACTTCATGCTTAGTAAATGGAGCACAGAGATGGGGAAAAAGGGGAGTTCCTGGGGGCAGGGAGGTGAGGAGACCAGGGTGGCTGGCTGGCTTACACCTTTTCCTATTGCTGCCCCAGCCTACTTCCCTCCCACTTCCCAAAGCCTCTGCTAGATGGGCGATTTTGCCCATCTAGCTAAAATGCAGTACGGCAGGCACAGGAGCCTTCCTCTTGGTACAGGATATTTGTAAGCCCCTGGCTTTGGGGGCTTACAAGTACTCAGGCCACAACCCATAGGATTGCACCCTAAATCATTTAAAGCTGGAGTAATCATGATGAAGGTCCATGGGCTGTAGCCAGTTAGCCGTGACTTGGGCCAGATCTACACCAAGCAAGATATGACACTTTGAAAACAGTTTGAAAACTGTATATGGAGTGTGTCCTGGGCCCCAACAGTTGCCAATACTGTTATAAACTATTTTAAAGAGTAGTGTAGATCCTGCCTTGTTCACTCCTTGCTGATGTAGCCCCATGCCACAACTGTGTGGCAACCCTCCATTCAATCCAAAGGAAAGGGGAAGAGGGAAGCTTTTCTGGGGGGAAAAATGGAGTGATCTGAATCTGGCTTGAGGAACCTATATTGCTTAATCTTTCTTTAAGGAAATCTTCTCAACTTAGAATCTGTACTGTTGAGTATAGTTTACTCTCCTCTGCCAATGGAGCACAGCAAACAAACCAATTAACTAACAAGCCATCCAAGGATGCCAATGGGCCTTTAAAAGGTACCACTAATCTGTACCATTGAATACCATTCATCTTTTATTGATAGAACCACATTATTCCTCTTTAAACGGTGCAGCTTTCTCCTTTAGGCACATTAGAGCAGAACAAAGAAAACCATTGTGCGTCAGAGAGGAGACACCCAGGTATATAGGCAGCATTAATCTACTTTTCTTAGAAGAGCAATTTGTTTAAGTGCTAGTCATCATCACGGACAATGGCCTCCAAGAATGCTGCTATGGTGGATGAATTTGACAGTTTAAATATTAACCACCTCATATTTACGTTTGTCTTCAAACAGGACATGTGAAGTCAGAAGTGTGGATGTGTTGGGATTTTTTTTTAAAAAAAGTAACATCTTTTCAAGAAGCTGGGGAAAGGGGCATTTAAGTTTAGTGGGAACAGGTGGAGTGAAGGCTGGCAGGGGCCTCTAAAGGATAAGAATGGTTACCGTGGAAACAAGCTTGGTATCTTTCATCAAAAAACAATATGCAGGATGTTGGCCTATTTTTTCTCCCTCCACTGCAGAGTTATGAGGATTTAAGATGGCACTTGGTCTTGGGGTGTATGTGCATCAGTGCATGAGTATGTGTGAGTGTGAGAGAGATGGATATTTGTGTGAAAGACTTCCATTTATATTCCCCCCCCCCCCGGCATTACTTAATGACTCAAATTACTTTGAAGTAAGAAATACGCAGACAAAAGTGTGGAGATTTGATATCTTGTTCTCCACAGGTATCTGTACTCACTGAGTTAGGCCCGGGATCTATCTTGCATGGATGGAAGGGGTCAGGGAAGGGGGGCCTCTACCCAATTTTCAGGATTCCCAGTCCCTCTTAAATATACCATAGCCCACCCCATTCAACAAGACCCCAGCTCTGTGTAGAGCTTTTAGGGGGCTGGAGGGGCTGCCTTGGGGTGGATGAAACAGAAAGGTCTGCTTCTGCAAGCCCAGCTACACACACCTAAATCTGGATCCAACCCATAAGATAGTAGCAAAGATGTAAATATTAAAGATCTACTTGATCTGTTCTCTGTCCTAAAATGGAACAATTTGTTGCGGGCACCCTGACTTTCAGCAAAGACATGGCTATGGACATAGCAGGCAAGGTGCCAGTGGTGCAGACTGAGGAGGCAGTTGCAGCCCTTTGAGTTTGGGACACCTGAGCATGGATCCACGAGACTGCATCCACTGAATTCCATCCCATCATAATCTAGTATCCCCACCTCCAGGGTCCCCATGCAGTGTGGTTGGCAATAGATTGAGATTAAGTGACCACAGACTCCAAGCCAGATAGATGCTCCTTTAAGGCTCTACACTCCTGGGCAGGGGGGTGGAGCCTGGAGAGTTAGTTAGGTCTAGAAAGTATAAAAGGGCTCCCTTGTGGGACTGAGCTCTTGTCAGAACAACCCTTCTGTTCTCTGGGCTCTGTCTGGGGTCCTGAAAGAGCTGTTTCCAACTGCCTATAGTTCCAGTGCCTCAAACTGCTTGCTGGATTTACATCCATCCATCAACAGGATGGGACACCTTTCCCTGGAGCTGTCCTCTATGTGTCATGGAGAGCAAGAGGATACCTTCCACCCCTGTTCCGCCTACCTGGCATGCTTACCCGGCTTTTGACATCACTAGACATCTATACCAGAGCATAATGTTAAAATAGTGCCATATGTGCATAAAATATAGAACATGTAGGGCAAACTTGCATCGGCGATATACCACATAAAATCCATGAGTCAACTACACATTTTGGGCCTACATGTGCTGGATTTTGTACGAGTAAGCCTGCAGGGCAAGTGTTTCTGGTGAACAGGGGTGAAATGCACGGTCACACTTTCTATCATATAGATAGGAAAAAAACAGGGCAGGTATTGTCTCACCTGCACCCATGTAATAGTTGTCAGTAAAAAACTGTAAATTTACATCTATATTTCTTTTGTTATGAGGGCTGGATGGATTACTGTATCTTCAGTCAGTGTCGCTTTTGCATGTATTTCCCCATAAGTCTGTTCAATCGTGTTTCTTCATTCATTTGTGAGATTCATAAAATCCACATCATGATTCACACTTAAACACATCTTTTTATAAAATGTATTTTCTCTCAAATTACACATTTCTAAACATATTTTATATATAAACATGTATTTTAAAAAACATCTTTTGATACATTTTTGGAGCTAAGATATACAGTGGAAGATTAGGAGAAGTGTGAAATCTAATTGGTAGCTATGTTGTGACTCACACAATAGCCTAGGATATCTGGATCAAAACAGTTTATATTGGAATTTGCAAAGATCAAATTCCCCAAGCACTTCTAACTGGTTTTTAAATCAGAAATCAATATCTTTCCCTGTTCTATATAAGAAGTCTTTAATAAAAATTGTGAATTCATAGCAAATGCAGGCTTCAAACTGGGGACTTC
The DNA here is from genome assembly GCA_029215795.1 of Anniella stebbinsi. Taxonomy (NCBI): domain Eukaryota; kingdom Metazoa; phylum Chordata; class Lepidosauria; order Squamata; family Anniellidae; genus Anniella; species Anniella stebbinsi. The sequence goes on along the minus strand of JARDYH010000002.1, from coordinate 30,992,431 downwards.
CTTGTCCATAGCTCAGTATTTTAGCCACTACAGTACCTCTCTGTACAAAGATACTCCTATTTATCCCCACAAAAGCCTTGAAAGGAAAGTTAGGCTAAGAGAGTTATTGACCCAAGATCACCCAATGAGTTTTATAGCTGGGCAGGGATTTGAATCTAGACCTTCCCAGCCTAAGTGCAAGAGGTGACCCACCACTAGCTGACTGTTTTACAAAACTAACTGTACATTTATTGTGGATATCCTCAGTACGGTCCTGTGAGGTAGGTCACAATGATTTCCATTTTACAGAGAGGAAGTTAAAGCCCAGTTTGTGCAAGGCAGAGCATGGCTACCTCTTGTAACCCAACCATGGTGGGTGCAGATCTGTATTGACATGTGTATGAAGTGACATCCCTTGCATAGCAGCAACTTCAGCTACATCATCAATAGCTATGATAGGGCACAGTTTGCATACCTTCACACCCAATATGTTGTCTCTGTTTTGATGCACAGCTTTTTTATTACAGTTAGATGAACTCTGAGACAAAAGCATATTGACCTTTGCACTCAGTGGTTCTAGAAATGACCACATGGTGGCCCTAGTAAGACCCAAATGCTTAGCTGAAGTGCTGATTCACCTGGGACCATTATTTCTTCATTGCAATGTAATTTTCTTGTGACACTGTCTCTGAGAAAAATTGCCTGTCCCAGGGCCCTCTGAGATAATTAAACCTCATAAAACAAAATTCACAGTCTTAAATTTAAACAGAACAACACAATAATGTAAATTAACCTCTGAAATGAATATAGCTTCTACGATGAATTAGAACATGTCTATTGCTTTATTTCATTCCTATTAATCTGCAACCCCACATGATTCTCAGATTTTTGCAGCCCAAGCCCATGACTGCCTACTCAGAATTAAGGCACACTGAGTTTAAGGCACATACTCCCATATGTTTGACAACTGCACCCATTGTCCCCAATCACCATTGCTAGCTGAGGGGGATAGGAGTCATAATGAAATGCATCTTCAGGTCACCAGGGGAGAAGAGGCTGCTATATCCTCTCTACACACCACAAGTTTACAGTAAAGAAGGTCACATCTAGGGTGACCAGATAAAATCCAGGTCAGGGCTCATGTAACTTTAACAGTTGTAGTAGGCTGACCATATGAAAAGGAGGACAGGGCTCATGTAACTTTAACAGTTGCAGAGAAAAGGGAATTTCAGCCAGTGTCATTTGTATGCAATTAGTACCAGGTGAAATCCCCTCTTCATCACAGCAATTAAAGTTGCAGGCACTATACTAGAGTGACCATATACAAAAGAGGGCAGGGCCCCTGCAGCTTTAACTGTTGTAATGAAGAGGGAATTTCACCAAGTACTAATTGCATACAAATGACACCAGCTGAAATTCCCTTTTTTCTACAACTGTTAAAGTTACATGATCCCTGTCCTCCTTTTCACATGGTCAGCCAAAGTTGTAGAGAAAAGGGAATTTCAGCCAGAGTCATTTGTATGCAATTAGTTTCTGGTGAAATTCCCTCTTCATCACAACAGTTAAAGTTGCAGGCACTATACTAGAGTGACCATATACAAAAGAAGGCAGGGCCCCTGCAACTTTAACTGTTGTGATGAAGAGGGAATTTCACCAGGAACTAATTGCATACAAATGTCACTGGCTGAAATTCCCTTTTCTCTACAACTGTTAAAGTTACATGAGCCCTGACCTGGATTTTATCTGGTCACCCTAGTCACATCTCTCCTCATTTCCTAGTAGACTATGGATGCCTCTAGGTGAGGCAGCATCCTCATTTATGGAATTTTATACTTGGTCTAGACAACATCTAGTGCTCTTTACTACTTGTCTTTTGATTACAGGTTAACATTATAGCTGTTTTAGATCAATATTATTGTGTGTTTTATAGAATCCATTAATCTTTTGCAGGATGCTTTAGGAGCAATGCTGGGAAACAGGTTTAAGAGATCAAAGCATAAATAAATAAATAAATAAATAAATAAACAAACACACAAATATACATACTTTGCTGTTGCCTACAGCAAGTGGTTGCTATTCCAAATTAATGAACTCTAGTAAGTCTGCAAGTGTTCGCTGGCTATGTTTTGAATCAGAGATGTGAGATCTGCAGGCTGTGATGCTCTGGAGTGCCTTGTAAGCACCACAGACACATCACTCTAGGGCCATTCAGGGAGGCCCAAGACAGTGCAGTGTAGAGGGTGACATCAGCTGACAGTTCCACTTATTTAGGAACTTGTGGGCTAGAGCCAAGCTGTAACCTCGTTAACCCTAGAACCTTGAAGAGCGCCTGCTTTAATGTTTCCTGTCATACCTTGTTTTAAGCAAACAGGTTGATAAGGGAAGGACTGCAGCACAGTGGGAAAGCACATGGCTTGCATGCAAGATGTCCCTAGTTCAATCCCAGCCATCTTCAGATAAAAGGATCATGTAGCAGGTTGCCCTGCTCTAAAATGAGTCCTGGCTCTTTACTACAGGGATATATACAATCGAGTAATCAATTTAGCAGGCAAATGGTCAAGCAGTTTTACCAGGCCCATAGTGGTTTTTCCAATGCAAGGTCTGAGGTACAGCAAAGGTCAAAAGCCAAGGGATTAATCAAGTAAAAATATAGCCCAAAAGCAGAAGTCAGTATCACTAGGGTGACCAGATAAAATCCAGGTCAGGGCTCATGTAACTTTAAGAGTTGTAGAGAAAAGGGAATTTCAGCCAGAGTCATTTGTATGCAATTAGTTTCTGGTGAAATTCCCTCTTCATCACAACAGTTAAAGGTGCAGGCACTATACTAGAGTGACCATATACAAAAGAAGGCAGAGCCCCTGCAACTTTAACAGTTGTGATGAAGAGAGAATTTCACCAGGAACTAATTGCATAAAATTGACACTGGCTGAAATTCCCTTTTCTCTACAGCTGTTAAAATTACATGAGCCCTGACCTGGATTTTATCTGGTCACCCTAGTATCACAGAGGTCCAAACACACAGCAAGGTTATGGAGAAAATGGGATATAGAGACTAGAACTACAGTTCAAACATTATTTTCAGCAGTTCTCAAGTTACAAGTGAGAGATAATATAGCTACGGCTACTACAGCCCCATGCAGTGCTCAGTTGCACCGCATAGAGGCTTGTCAGATGTCGTCTTCTGAGCCTGAGTCATGAGTAGTCCTCTTTAGTAAGTGAGCACTCCTTCACCTGGCCACCATCCTATCATAGATCTTAAGGCACCGGCGTTTTCAGGAGCTAGTGGATGGCCCAGTACCCCCCCCCCACACCTCAGAAACCGAGCTATCTACCTCTGCAGGAGGCATATCCAAAGCATCACCCCTGAGGTTCCTGGGCCATCTTGAGTAGTGCCAGGGTCTTCTGAGGGGCCAACAGGCTCTGAAGGATCTGCCTCCTTCTCTGAAGATGACTTGAGTGGTGGCATGACACCTGGGGCCATGGAGAGGCTCGTCTCTGCCTGAGACCCTAGAAAGCCACTGCTGGTCAGATTTGACACATGGAGACTGCTGGTTCCATTTTTTATGGGGCTATGAATCCATTATGGGTTTCAGTCAGAACCAGCCAGAACTCTCAAGAAGCTATCCAAGATGACGAAACCCAACTCCCATAAGAAGGACCATGGGCACTATTTATTCCTTGCTGCATAACTATAGGACCTAGGCCTATCAATAGTTTCTTATAAGAAAGAGAAAGAGGGAGGACAGGGTAAGAAATAGGAGAAAAAGTCAAAGAAAGACAAAGAAAAAGAAATGGAAAAGCGAAAGATAATACAGGTGTATGTGTGCACATGTGTGATATGTTCAAAGCCATAAGTTGGGGAGCAAAAGTCCCAAGTTTAAGGAGGCTAAAGACTACTGGTATCAGAGGGTTTTTTGGGGGGGCTTAAAACCAGGTATCCTCTGTGGGTCCTTCTCTCTGTGGGCCTCTCTTCTTCTCTCCAGGGCACAGCCACTGACAGATCAGGCCCTGCTCCATAAGAGCCTGATCTGCAGAAACACCCAAAGGGAGAGCACCAAGGAAAGGGAGGAGTCTGTTCAGGGCCAGTCCTACCATTAGGCAGAGTGAGGCGGTTGCCTCAGGTGACAGATGCTGGAAGGTGGCACTAAGTTGTTAGAGGAGAGAGCTCTGGACCATGCAGCCTGTGGTGTGCCCCCGAAGCTGCCCTGCTGCCCTCAAGTATGGTAGGGGATGCTGTCCCATTGCCAGACTCAGAGGAAGATTCAACCGGAAGTCCATTCAGCTTTTGTGCACGGAATGAGAGCGGGTGCCATCTTTCCCTTTGCCGCAGGCAGCAAAATATCTTGGGCCAGCCCTGATGTTGCTCCATCTCCTCACTGGATGTATGTTCTGATGGGGTAGGTGAACAGCCAGCAACAGCAAAGAAAAGGGAAGAGCAGGAGCAGGAGGCTTCTGAGAGTATGAAATGGGCCCCTACTAGGGTATTCAGCAAGTGTCCAATGATGCCTATCCCTGACACCTGCCCTGGTATATATCCTGCTATTTTTTACCTGTCTTCAATCATTCCAAAGAAACCACCAAAAGCCATTTTAAAATGCTAGAAAATAAAAATAGTGCCATCAATAAATCAATGATATTGATTTTGGCCAACTTAAGGCACCTATTTTTACTCAAGCATCTAATGCTTCCATATAAATAATACCATCATTTTCAAAAAAATATTTCCCCCATCCTTTCAGAAACCACAATGTTCTCATTCAACCATGCTGTTGCAGGCCACACTTCCAGGCATGGCCATGATTCCCTGCTGCTTGTGTGACTAGATCTGCTACATCGAGAGGGCAGCTTCTCCCAAGTCGCACTTTGTGATACTTGGCGAGCTCAATGGTGGGGATGAACAACAGATTTTTCAGAGAGTTGAAGGACACCAATTTGCATTAAAATTGCATATGCAAATTTATGAGTATCAATGTTGGTGATCATATAGAAAGGAGGACAGGGCTATTGTATCTTTAACAGTTGTATAGAAAAAGGAATTTCAGCAGATGTCATTTGTATGCATGCAACACCTGGTGAAATTCCCTCTTCATCACATTTACAACAGTTAAAGCCGCAGGAGCTATACTAGAGTGCCTAGATGCAAAAGAGGGTGGTTCGCAAGCTGCAGTTAGTGCAGAACTCAGTAGCTAGAGTGTTCTCGGGAACACCTAGCTCTGCTCATATAAAACCTGTATTAAAAGAACTGCACTGGCTGCCTGTTAACTACTGAGCCACATACAAGGTTATCCTACAAAGCCCTAAACAGCTTGGGACCAGCATACCTAGCAGACCAGCTTCCCTTATTTACACTTGGACAACAACTATGATCCTTAGAGGAGGCCCTACTGGCCCATTTGATAACAATAGAATGCTGCCATGAAGAACCTCAGTGGCAGGCCTTCTCTGTAGTGGCACCCACCCTCTGGAAAACTGTCCCTCGTTTGGCTCAGGAGGTGGAAAACTTAACATCTTTTAAATGCCTCCTGAAAACATACCTTTTTACACAGGCTTTCCGTGTTTTTTATATTGCTTTTTAACTTTTAATGTTTTACATTTATCTATACTTATTTAATGGTTTTTAATTGTGCACTGCCCAGAGAGCTTTGGCTGATGGGCAGTATAAATATGAGAGAGAGAGAGAGAGAGAGAGAGAGAGAGAGAGTAAGGTGCCCACAATTGCTGTGTTGGGGACACCTGCACTACATCTTCCTTATCAGGATCCCAAGGGCCAAAACAACTACCTAGCAGCTACATTGCCCCTTTTTTTTTACTCTAGAGTAGGTGTAGGGGGGCCTGATTCAGATCATAAAAGCCCCCGTATTCCCCATGCCAGGGTCCTAATCTGGATCGGGCCCCTTGTGCCTACATTAGTGTAAAAACAAGAAGATACAGTTGCTCGATACAGATTTAAAGCCATATCTGTTTTGACCCCAAGGGTAACTCACCAAAGCAGCTTACAGGCGGGGAATGGGAAGATGTCCACTTGGCTTGGTCTTGTCTTCACTCTTTGCTAGCCAGTCAGACACAAAGGAACCTTCCTTCACAGACACAGGTATTCTTCTAGGAGGCTGGGTAGTTCCCAGGAGGGAGATCCAAAGTGACCAATCAGTAGCCTGGGGGGATTTACACCAAGCAGGATACAACACTTTGAAAATGTTTTGAGAACTGTATGGAGTGTGTCAAGGGCCCCAACCGTTGTCAAAACTGTTTAAAGCAGTAGTGTAGATCCTGCCCTGGTATTGTATCCTCCAGGTGATTTCTACAGCACCTCTTCAACATAATCTAAATAATGGGCGTGTGGAGATAAAGTGGGTGAGTCAGCCTGGGATGTGTAGAGATGTAAATTTGGATGTCTAACTCTGGCCATGTTCTTTGTTCAGAGGTATTTTCAGAAAAAGGGGTGTTGGTGGTGGTGGTGAGAAGGTTAGATTAGCTACAGCTGGCTTTTGTACTGCTTCAAAATTCTGCCAGATCCATTGGATCAGAGACAATTGTAGGACAAAAGAAATGAGTGCATAACAGCACAGGTAATACCAATGGTTCTTTCATACTAGGTTCAGCTCTCTTACAAATTATTGCCCATTTAAACCTATGGAGACCCTCATTTGCCAATGCTGAATCTCCTTTGTTTTTTTTTTAAAAATGAGTCAAATACTGCTGCAAACCAGGAAGTGCTCATCAAGGATGTACCAGAAAATGCTACTAATTGCAAAAATGCTCAATAGACTTCCTTCCAAGCAATGCACAGTTTTTTCAGCTGCTTAATTAGGAGCCATTTTCTGAAGCCATCCCTGCTGAATGTCACCTGCTCAACCCATATGTAGCAAAATGATCTAAAGCTATATTTTAGGAGGTACTTGGTCAGGATCCTCAACATTAGCATTCATAGATGCAAGAGTTGGCTTTGCAGAGGCTGCAGACACAAAACCAGAATTTATACTTGGAAATTAAAGTTTGCTCAGCAAAATGGAATATTCTGGCTGATGTAGTTTTTACACTCATGTTACAAAATGAAAAAGAGCTGCTTTAAGACTCATAGTGAAAACAGCCCAAATCTGTGTGGCTATGTTGACATAACTTAAAGCCAAAGTTTATGTTTATCATGGTTTGTTGCTTTAGCCATGAATTGTTTTGCATATCAACAAACCATGGATTCCCCCCACCCCAACACACATATTTCTGTTTTGCTTTTCTCCTGCTCATTTTGCCAGCCTTCAAAGCAGTTTCAGCTTCAGGCTGCTCTTGCTGGGCATCTCTGTTTCAAGGGTGGACAGTGGTGAAAACAAGCAAGGGATAAGCCATGGTTTTGGGTTTAGGCATCATGGTTTAAACAAGCCAGACTTGGTAAGCCAACAAAAAACATGGCTTTCAGATGGTTTAAAAAAAGATGGTTTGTTTACAGGGATGGGTTCAGACCCAATGGCAATCCAAGAAATCATACCATGGCTTAGTGTTATACACAAACTAGGCCTGTGTGAGTGTGTGGAGAAGCATACACAGCACAATGCTAAAGGTGATTTGGTTACTTTTTTTGCCTTGAATATATGCAGTGGAAGACACTGCAAATACTAATCTGTGTGTGCATCCAATGGGGGGGGGTCAATGTCACCCTTCACACATTTGATACTAATCTCCATTCTAGAAATGTGACTTGTGAAATGCCCCTCATACCTTTCTTTCAATCTGGCTTTGCCTTTAAAATACAGTCATACATTCAGGTCCTTTCTTAGCTAACACACAACAATTTTAAAAGTTGGCATAGACATTTCTCTTCATGCTGGCCTAAGGTTAACCTTTACTGTCAGAAAACAACAACCTCAGCAGTCTTTTACTGTTTTTGGTCACAAGTACTGGGCTATGACAGCTTTCGGTTGGTATGAAAAGAAGTTTTCCAAGAGACTGGTGAAATATTTAAAAATATCATTCTCATTTAATCTTATAGTGTTCAAAGAGGACTCAATTATATAAAACAGACTGGGATGCTATTTCCAGAAATGAGTTTGCAAGAATATAAAAAAAATACTCTGGTTTTAAATTTTCTTCAGTACCACCAGCCTGACCCTAATTATACATGCATCCCTGGCCATTCTGTTTACATTACTGAGTGTAGTGACATCACAGAATTCTCTAATGGGAGGACAGAAATTCATGTGATGTCACTGTTAGAGATAACCCAATTCAAATGGCTCTTAGGGCACCTTAGTTGACCCTACTGGCCATACCACCTTACCGTCTGTCTTAAATAGGAGCTGAATATCTGTCTGCTCCCCATATCTTTATTGAAGGCATGATAGAAATCAGGGGTAGAACATGATGTAGATAATATAAAGCCAAATAAGATTTCTTCCATTTATTTATTATTTATCTGTTGTTACAATTATGGTCCACCTTTTTCCCTCTTGCAAGGAGCCTAAGATAGCTTACATGGTCCTCTTCCTCTTCATTTTATCCTCACAATAACCCTGTGGAGTAGGTTGGGCTGAGAATCAGTGACTGACCCAAAGTCACTCAGTGAGCTTCATTCATGGCTATGTGGATACTAGAACCTACTTCTCATGAGTCCCAGTTTAACTCTCTAAGCACTACACCACACTGATGGAAGTATAAAGCGTAGAGCAGCAAGTATTTTTTTTTCAAGAGGTGGTGCCGTGGCTTTTAAATAATGGTCTCCCCAGCCATTTCATTTATTGCCTTCTCGGTTGATTCTAATAATAAACACATACATCTCTAGCTATTTCCCAACACTTAAAAAAAAATACAAGTAGGTAAAGATAAGAAGTGGCCCTGGCCGTTGGATCTTTGGGGGTTAGCAACCCACACTGGACCACTGAGTTTAAGGCAGGGTTAAGGTTTTATGAAATAAACTAATCATCATCATCATCATCATCATCATCATCATCATCTCACTCACTTACCTCTACCAATGCTTCTTCGCTCTGTTATAAACTGCAAAGTATCTGCTCTAAGATGTTTAGTAAGTAGCCTGGTGCGTGGAAGGGAGATAAAGTGCATTTCAAGGTCTCCTTTATACATTTTTGGATAAACACACACACCATTTTAAATTCATAATTTCATTGAGAAATAATATGTTTAAAATACCCTCTGGAGTCATACTTTAATTTGTAATGAGAAAAATATGTGGTAGGTTGGGAAGAGGAAACACAGAAAAAGCATCTAAATAATATGACACCGCCTAAATAGTATACTGTGCAACCTCTCATATTTATATTTAGACTGACTGCATCAGCAGCCCTACAGAAAGGGTCTCCATGGTGACCGAAGAGCCATGTTAAGTATTTTTTGAGTGACAAGCCTTGAAAGTGTACAGTTCTGTGAGAAAAACTGTGCGCATACACTGTGTTCCTCCTTTGGTAATGTTTATTACGGTATATTACTTGTACCCACTTGACCTTACTAATGATCTGAGACTACTTTTTCAAACATTTTATTACATACACTACCCACTGTATAATTGTTATAAAACTAACCTGGGGAAATATACCTTTCATTTAAAAGTGGGTTTAAAGAAAACAATACAGGATTTCCCAATGTTATAGTTACGCCAGCCAGGGAACTTTAAGATTCTGAGCCCATCTCCGTGCTGGCAGATCTTGGGCATGAGCCATTGCCAAGCAAATAGCCAAGGGTTCAGTAGGAATCATAGAATCATATAATATTAGAGTTGGAAGGGGCCTATAAGGCCATCAAGTCCAACCCCCTGCTCAATGCAGAAATCAACTTTAAAGCATCCCTGACAGATGGTGGTCCAGCTGCCTCTTGAATGCCTCTAATGTGGAAGAGCCCACAACCTCCCTAGGTAATTGGTTCCATTGTATGTATACCAGGTGAGGAGGGGGATTGAACTGCAACCCTGAACATCCTCCTGCTCATGGCCCCTAAACTACCATAACATTCTGTCGACAAAACATATAGGATAAGTTAAAACACTCTCAATGAAATAAATCAAGAGCCAATAACCTGCTCCCACCTCTGCCCACACAAAACTCAAAACAGACATTACTTTAAATCCACATCTACTCATTATGGTTTTTCTTTTCCCCTTTTAATCTAGAGTTGGCTGAGGGCCCTTCCCCCCAATCAGGGTCAGTTCATAGCAGGGGTGGAAGGTTAAAGCACCCCTAGCTCCCATTCTATGGTCCCCAACTGGATCAGAGGCCCTGTGTCTACTCTACACAAAAGTAAATAAGTAATAAGCTGTAGCTTCTAGATGCAGATAAAAAGTTATGTCTGTATGGCCCAGTTTTATGGATTCCAACTGGAGCCCTATGCAAGCATTAGCCACTTGTGTGTAGGGCTAAAAGGGGGGAAGTGGTTGTGTGTGGGGCATGCCCCCAACATCCTCATGGGTTAAGCTCAAAGGCCTGAAGAGGGTTTTGTAAGTATATAAAAGCCTGTAATGGAAACCCTTTATTTAGATGATAGAACATGACATGGGACTCATTTAGCACACTTCATCCTTAAAATTTAATTACAAAATTAAAATACCATTGATGGTTTTACATCCCCCTTTCATCTGCATCTCCAGCAACATTCCGACTACATTTTAAAATATTTGAAAATTCAGCAACCTTACATTATTATTTTAATTTTTGCATGAGACAGAAGGATGTACAAGTGATTTGGGTTCATAGGAAATCTAATGTTGTTCCAAATTTTTGTAAACTGCTGACCTATTTTATTTTATGTAATAAAGCACTATATCAATTCTTCTTCCTCTTCTTCTTCTTCTTCTTCTTCTTCTTCTTCTTCTTCTTCTTCTTATCACTGTGTGCTCATTCAAACCCAACTGGGGAAAAGAAACCTACCTTGAAACTGAAACAAAAAGCTCCATAAATGATATGCTAAATAGATTCAAATTGGGATTACAAGCCAAATACTACTGTTTGGAGATATTTGATTTAGTAGTTGCCGCTGGCCGTTTTTGAATTCATATTTTCATTTTGTCATGAATGCCTTACAGCAGATGTTAACTGCAGCTGATCTACTCCTTGCCCATTGTAGCAATCTATAACAAGTAGACAACCTGGTGCTTTATGTATCTGTTGGACTACAAACCCCATAATCCTTGACTATTGGCCATGCTGGCTGGGGCTGATGGGAGTTATAATCCAACACATCTGGAGAGTACTAGGTTGCCTGCCCCAGATCCATAAGATATTGGGTAGTATCCAATGCTGGCAATTTGCCAGCTCTAAACAAGTTGTGCTAGAGGGACCCACAACAACACAATGGGAAAATAGTGCTTCCTACACAACCCAGGAAACCAGCTGAAAGTACCCTTTCTGGAATGAGACAAGTCAGTGGAAATTCCTTCCATGAGTTCTGCTAACTCGTCTCATTCCAGAAGTGGTAGTTTTGTCTAATTTCTGGTTGCACTAGCAAGTGCTCGCTTCCTGTTGTGGTTGCAGTCATTTCTGCCAACACAGCAGAAGCCTTGGATACTGCCCATAGATTCTGTTATTACTTAAACTATGTACTATGTTCATTGTTGTTTTTGTTGTTTTGCATTTTTCCATGGCCTATTGATGCCAAATGTTTTCTTGACTATCATGTTTTAATAACAAAAGAAGTAATTACCCACCAGAAGGGCTCTCTTTGGGATCTGTAACTAGAGACTTTTTTGTGACAATTACATTGAACTAACTTGGTGATACTTTAACCAGCCTGCAGGATGTTTGCAAGACAAATGTCTAGCATTTATACTTTCCCTGAAATTCTTTAAGAGCGCAATCTCCGGCATCTTTTTTCTGTCTAAATATGCATAGGATTGTGCCTTAAGTGAGCCATTTAGTGTTTCCTGAGTTTTTATAATACATCCTGACTGCCAAGAGAAATATGTTACTGGCTCCTTTTCACTATTCATGACTTGTTTGACGACTGAAAGCCTATCTACACTACTGCTTCAAAACGATTTAAAATGGTTTATAACAGTTTTCAGAACTGTTGGGGGCCAGGACACACTCCATATACAGTTTTCAAAACATTTTCAAAGTGTTTTATTCTGCATGTGTAGATAGGCTCAGACACTGGGAAAGCTGCACTATATTTGAAACATTACAAAAAGAAGACAGCAGAGCAAAATATATTGATGTTCTCTTTATGTGGCTACCACCCTCTGCACACCTACCTGACAGTAAGCACCACTGAACATGATGGGGATTCCTTCCCAGTCAGCATATATAGGATTGCATGGTGAATTTGTCCATGGATATTAGGTTAGATTTTTAACATTCTGTAAAGGCATAGGGCAAGTGGAAAATGTAAATCATTCCTTTGGGTTGGTTCCAGCAGAAGCCTCCTGCTTTTGATCCGGCAGAGTTGTTTGAGCCAGTAGAATTTTTCCATTGGCCGAACAGGGTGAACTTTGCCAATTCTCCACCCCCTGTAATACCTATTCCCCCAAATTTGCTCCATGGGGCTGGGGAACCCTCTGGAACAGGTGAGGAAGTGATGCTGGGAGCTGCAGAAGGAATGGGGTACCAGATAACATCACCTCTTCGCCACCAGCAAGCATTCTCAGTGGATCTCTACCCAAGGCCACTCATGCTGGACAAAATAAAGCCTCTGGACCCAACCCATTAAAATGAACCCCCTCTTCTATGACGAGACTAGGCCCCAAAGCAGATGTTGCTGTAAAGACATAACTACTAGCAGCACCGACTTTTTTCTTGTTTGTTCTAGAGTAAGTGTAGGGCATGGAGGATAGGGGACTTTCAACAACAACACCCCAGGGTCCTGATCCATATCAGGCCACGTGCACCTGCAATTTATATTGCCAAATGGTGATCCAGTTGTTCTAATCGATTCCAAACCTTTTTCAAACTGATTCAATATACTGTAGCACACTCCATTTCAATATATGTTGGGCTCCGGACCCAAAATAACTAGCTAGGGCAACTCGCTGATATCCATCACATTATTACATTTTCTTTTCAATATTATGATATACTTCTTTATCATATGTCAAACTGGGCAGGATCTACACTACTGCTTTAAAACAGTTTATAACAGTAGTGACAACTGTTGGGGCCCAGGACACACACTCCATATACAGTTCTCAAACTGTTTTCAAAGTATCTTATCCTGCTTGGTGCAGGTCATTTTGCCAGAAGACAGGCATCTTGTTTTTCAATAAGGGCCTAAAGTTTTTTTTTGAGAAGAGTTGCTACTTTTCTAATAGCACTACCTAAAGTCCCTGCCAGATTTGATAAGACAGGCATAAAAGGTTTTTTAGCCTCATATATTTTTTCTTTGTTTTGGATAACTGCCACTTTTATAAAAACTTGAAACTGGTTTTATGGAACTTTATTTTTAGCTTAGGTTTGATTGTTTTAGATTTATTGATCTGAGCCACGTTTGATTTGTTTGCTTTTACTTTTGTAATGCATTGTATATTTTTTCTCCGTAAGAAAAACCCTAAGCCTCCAGGACTTAGGGTTATAAAACAATAAAACTGAATTGAACCTTCTCATATGTTAAAGAACTCTATTATAATAAAAACAGCAATCTCTGTTCTGGGCTAGAAAGGTTCTTATGACTGCAGTCCTATACCCCCATACCTGGGAGTAAGTCCCATTGAACTCAGTGGAATGTACTTCTGAGCAGACGTGTATAGGATTGTTTTGTGTGCCATATACAGCCCTGAAATCATATTTACAGAAGATGTTATATATTCTTGGCCAGATGGCTATATAGCACTGCTTTCCATCACCATCATCACCATCAGTATTACTTAAATGTTTCCCAGGAGAGTGGGGAACAACAAATGAAGAGTCTAGTTTTCTCTTGATCTTCCCACCCAAACCTTTCCAACTCCCTCACTTCTCTTGTCATGGTTGAGAGATGTTCTAATTGCCCACTTTTGGCTCTTTTCATATGCTATGGGGTGTGTGTGTGTGTGTGTGTGTGTGTGTTTAGTATGTACCTGTAATTGAACATGCAAACAACATAGAATTGGACTTGGAATCAGACTGTGGCTGTAACCCTAAGCACAATTACTAGGGAGTACACCCCACTGAACACAGTGGGACTTAGTTCTGAATGAACACACTTAGATTTGCCCTGAAAATTAATTATGGTTACTCCCACTGAAATCAATTGGACAAGTTGGTTAAGAGTAATATAAATCCCATTAATTTCAGTGGAACTAAAACATGACTAAGGGCAAAAACCTCTGCATGTTTAGGCAGAAAAAAATCCTATAGCTCCCAGCATTCCCAGCCAGCATGGACTTTATCTATCTAAACATGCATAGGATTGCACCCTTAGATGCCTTTTTCTAAAAAAAAAAGAAAGACCAGATCGACACCAAGCAGGATATAACACTATGAAAGCAGTTTGAAGATAGTATATAGAATGTGTCATGGGCCCCAACAGTTGTTCGTGCAATTCAATACCATTATAAAGCAGTAGCGTAGATCCTGCCAAAGTCTAAAAGTGATTCACAATAGAATTAAAACATACAACATTTAACACAGCTATGAGAGCAATCCTATGGTCTCTGGGAGTGTGTCCCAGGAACATAGGATTGCTGGGGAAAACCTTTCCAGGGAGGGAGACAGTGCTCTGACTTTGAAAGGGGAAGTCGGAGACCCAACCCTCTTCTCCTCCCCCTTGCAGCTGATGCAGAAAGAACCATGTTGGTTGCCCTCCAAGATCAGAAAAGTGACCTTGGAGTAGGAAAAAAGGGGCGGGGAGGGGAAAAGATCAAAGAAGCTGGGATACGAGATATCCTAAGTATCACGGGCAAACTGCCAAAGATGGAAGATGGGGAGGTGAAGATCACCTCTGCTCTCCCTTCCCTGTCAGCTTTAGCCCAGCAGGACATAGGCATCTCGCAAGCCTCTGAGTCCGGAGGCTTCCAAGCAGCAGGGGTGCAATCAATAGGATTGCTCCCAAAGCAAATATCCATTAGAATACAACTACCCCATAAAACAACTAAAATATCAATAACAGCTTCTGTTATTCATTAACAAAAAGAGACTCCTTGTGCTTAAGGCTCCTGCCCTCATATATTTTGTACAGGGAGCAAAGGTGAATTTTCCTTTAAAATGTCATATGAGACCTACCCTTTTCATCATTTAAATGCAGCTGTTTGGCTATTAATATAATTCAGTCAATAGCAGAGTTTGCATTCTATTTCCCGGAGGCAGAAATTTCATTTGGGAATGCTGAATGACAACGTTAACTTTGTCAGCACACAGAGACAGCAAAAGATGAAGAGAATGTCTCAGCCACTAACTCAGCCAATAAAATCTGTCAACTTGGCCTCGGGGGATATTAGCTCTATTGCTACTGGGAGCAAATTTTGTGACTGGGTAATGAAACAACACTTCTGAATACTCTGGCCAGTGTCTTCAACCTGTGACAGGAAGATCAGGCAGAATGAGAACCCACACTGGAAGTATTATTTTTATACATGTACTGAAAAGATGGCTATCTCATCGCATTATGACTTGTACTCTGTCTTCTTCCTGGATAAGTCTAGGTTTACCAGATAGCTACTTTCCTTACATAAACAGATCAGGCAAAAACCTGGGGCAGTATCCAATGTTGACTTTCCACAAACCCAAATAGGGCTAGTGGAGCTTCGCTTGGACCTTTCCATTGAGCAAGTGGTTGCCCATTTTGCTTGGGCAACCGGTTGTGTGAGCAGTTGCGTAACCAGTGAAACAACCTGAATGCACAGACGGTTGCACAACGAGTGGAAAGCAGTTGCCCAACTGGTTGCAGAATGCAGTCCACAACACACTGAACAAGAGTTCTGCAAAAATGCTTGCACAACCGTGCTTGTGCAAATATAACTTGAGGTGGATTCTCCTCTTGAGCATAGTTCAGAACCTAGTTTCTGTTAGTGGAACTAGGTTTGCGCTAACGGAATGACACAGTTAGATGCTGCCCGTTATATCATGAATATCAAGGCTCATCCAGAAAAGCTAAGGTGAAAAAAAAGTGTGATGTGAGAGATTTGTGATAGGATCTCCTGACCTGTTGTTTTTTTTAAACTACTTTAAAGCAGCTAGAGGGTCTTCAGAATTTTACCAGAGCAGTAGCACTGGGAGAAGCCGTAGTTAATTCTCTCCTCCACACAGTTTCTTTGGTTAAAATTATCCCCAGCCCTAAACTGGGGAAAGATAGAGAGGTATCTCACTTTCCCCTCAAGTGGGGATAACAGCAGCTTCAGGAGCAGGGGCCTGAGAAATGATTTCAAGCAGGGAAATCATGCAAGGGGGAAGGATTAAGCATCCCATCCCCATTGCTTTGATCAAAATTACAAAACCACTAGGCTCAATAGGTGCCAACATAGTTATCTTTTTGGCACCAGGTTAAGATCTTCCTCTACTCTCAGGAATTTGGCAGCATGTGGTAAAGTTTTTAATTGGGATTTCTTGTTGTAGATCATAGAACCCGGGGTCATCCCATGAAGCAACTGGTACACATATGCATACTGCTTCTGACACTGGAGGTAACATATAGCTATCAGGGCTAGTAGCTCTTGATAGCTTTTTCCTTCATGAATTTGCCCGCTTTTAAAGCCATCCAAACTGGTGGCCATCACTACATCTCGTGGTAGTGAATTCCATCGTTTAACTATGTGCTATGTGAAGAAGTGCTTCACTTACCTGTCCTGAATCTCTCACCAACCAGGTTCATGAGATGACCCCGGGTTCTAGTATTATGAAAGAAGGAGGAAAATATCCACTTTCTCCTCCACCATGCATAATTTGGTGCATGGCTTTATATGTCAAAAGCAAGATCTTGTGTTTGGCTCACTAGGTAATAGCACTGGTGTAATATATGCATGGCCAGACATTCCACTCAACATCCTGGCTGCTGCATTCTGCGCTAGCTGAAGCTTCCAGATGAAGCATGAGGAACCCCCCCCCCCCCCATGAAGTGTCATACAGTAATCTAAACCTGAAAGGAACCTTCCACTGCCTCATATCATATTGCTAAGCTTTTGCTGAAAATGGGGTGAATGTGCCTCCATCTCTAAAAAAAAAAAGGGGGGGGGAAGGAGGGGGAAAAAGCTGTCTTCACCTAAATTTCCCCCTTCTCCAAATTGTTCAAATTTGACCCAGCTCTAGTCCGCATAGGGAATTGTTCAAGCACTATATATTCTTTTATCCTGCTCATGGCGTTCAGTAGGGCAGCCACTGCCCTCTACAATTGATCTGTCATGTTTCCTAATATGAAAGCGTAAATACCAAGACAGAGAACCTTTCATGCACTGTACTGGGCATACAAATGAAGTCTTCGTGCCGCCGTGCAGAGCAGCTCGGGAAATAAAACTCTCATGTACAACATACTCCATGGGTAATAGATACGGAGGAGCTCTGAGACAAAGCCCTCAACCGTGCCGATGAACAGATCGTTGCCCTTCTGTCACGGCAGGGGGGTTGCACATCAGGGAGAAGTTGGGCCAATAGAAACAAAACAACCTAGTGTAGCCCAGCCTTCCCCAATTTGGTGCCCTCCAGATGTGTTGGACTACAACTCCCATAATCCCGCAGCCATCTTGCTGGCTGTGGGATTATGGGAATTGAATTCCAACACATCTGGAGGGCACCAGGTTGGGGAAGGCTGCTTAGCCTAAAGCTTTTGCTACCAGTAACTATCCTCATGAGAGGCATTTCAAATAGGGATGTGCACGCCCAAAAATATCGTATCGTATCATTATCGGAATTTCGGACCAAAAAAATGATCATCTCCGATAATATTGTAGGTGGCCCATATCGTATCGTATTGTATTTCCGATAATTATCGGAAATCCGATATTATATCGTTTCTCCATTTTGCCCTAGAGAGTTGATTTTTGAGTCAGAGAAAGGCCTAAAACTTCTTAATTTTCCAAATTACAGGTTTGAAACTTGGTCACAGTGAAGACTGAGTATTGCTAGTCTTGTGTGCCAAATTTTAGAACAATCGGTGCAAGCGTTACTCGGAAGTAAGCTTTCAAATACACTGTTTCAGGTGGCTGAAATGTGGTCCTTTTTCAAGAGACGTCATCGTCCAGTACTCATGGGCATCTCACAGATGGCCTTGAGGGGACTCATCTGTGCCCAATTTCAGATGCACAGCTGCAGGCATTACTAAGCTCTAAACAAGAAATGCACTGTTCCTGGTAATGCACTGCATGCTGCTGCTGCTGAGACTTATAGGTATATTTTTATGAATACAATGCACTTTCAAAACCTGTGGATAAACCTAGGCAGTGCCTTCCATATGCAGTCATAAAAGTAAAATGTGTTATTCAGAAGATGGCGAACTGCTGCTGCCTTGTCTCATTGATTTGGCCACACAGTCTACAAATTAAAACGATTGGGGGGTAGGGGAATAGCACAGGTGTTACATTGATTTTAGACCCAGCCTTAGCAGGCAGGGCCTCATTGGGCTACGAGATACCCCTGCGGCACGGAAACCTGGAGGATCCCACAAGCAGCACCACACAGACAGTCAGGAATTACGGGCATTACAGTTATTTATTTTAGCCAGCCTTATCCAGGCAAGGCCTCGTTAGGCCAGGAGATACCCCTGCGGTGTGGAAACCTGGAGGATCCCAAAAGCAGCACCGCACACAGGAATTATGGGCATTACAGTTATTTATTTTAGTCAGCCTTATCCAGGCAGGGCCTCATTGGGCCAGGAGATACCCCAGGTAGCTAGGAAACCTGGAGGATCCTATCAAAACAACCCTCACACACCACCTTGACCTCATCGTGCTTGAAACTTAAAATGACCCAGTCTGCCCTCCATCCCCGTGCAGGCAGGTGGGCAGTTCTTCATGCCAGAGCTGCACACATTGGCTGGAGCAGTGGCAAATAGAAGTCATGTTAGGGGTAGAAGTAGGCACTTTGCCAAATAAAAGTCACATTGGGGTAGAGGTAGGAACTTCGCCAAATAAAAGTCACGTACAGGGTAGGCACTTTGCCAAATCAATATAAGTCACGTTCAGGGTAGAGGTAAGCACTTTGCCAAATTAATATAAGTCACGTTCGGGATAGAGGTAAGCACTTCACCAAATTAATATAAGTCACGTTCAGGGTAGAGGTAGGTACTTTGCCAAATTAATATAAGTCACGTTCAGGGTAGAGGTAAGCACTTTGCCAAATCAATATAAGTCACGTTCGGGATAGAGGTAAGCACTTTGCTGAATTGATATAAGTCACATTCAGGTTAGAGGTAGGTACTTTGCCAAATTAATATAAGTCACATTCAGGGTAGAGGCAGGCACTTTGCCAAATTAATATAAGTCACATTCAGGGTAAAGGTAGGCACACTGCCTGGACCAGAGTCTTGAAAAAAAAAAAAAAAGGAAATGTGTGAGGGGGATGCTTCTGGAGTCCCTCAGTAACTGACACCACGACCCAGGGATGTAGTGACAAAAAATAATAATACAGGAATCTCTCAACTCAAGGCTCCCTATAGCAGTCCCTCCAGACTGGAAACATTGGCTGGAGCAACATCTTTCAAAAAGAAATAAAATGTGTGAGAGGGAGAGACAGCTACCCCAGAACTGCCCCCAGCAGCAACAGCATCTCTCCTAGAGCCAGAGCCACCTCGCCCAAGGCGCGCCTTAGAGCCACATTTCATACTGGTACAAAGTGATTGAAAATTAATTTATTATTTATATTAATAACAATCCTTTGCAAACAGTTGGTGTGCTGCTTTGACCAGAGATTGTGTAGAGTTATCCTGTGTAGCAGGCTACAGGACACACCAGCACACTCACAGTCAATCAAGCAAACACACACACCCAGAGTGAGAGAGAGAGAGAGAGAGAGGGAGAGAAATATAATTTTTTAAATATTTTTTTTGTTTTTTTAAAGAAAGTTAAACAGGGAAGAGGACAAAACACACTCCCTCAGTCACAGTACCCCCCACTCATGCTAACCTAATCCTTCAATCAAATCAACCAGAAAACATATAAAAATTTAAATATTATAACTCAAACACACAAGCAACGAACAGCCAAACAAACTTGAGACACAAAGATGCAAGACTACAATGAATCTCTAATAATTCACCACCAAGTAACTATAAGACCCAGGAGCCTAGACAGAGCTCCAACAAAATCCACCCTTCTCCCCTCAATGCCTAACTCCCAACAGAGCTGGAATACCACGTGTAGGGGTTTTATGCGGGGATATCCTTAGCCCTCTTCCAACACTGTGATTGGAGCCTGCTGGAATCCTTGCTGCACGATTGGTCACTGTCTCATCAAGCACACCCCACCTTCTAGCTCCGTCCATGTAGCGGCAAAAGAGAAAGAGACTTCCGATAAAACGATAAAATACGTTAAGTATCATAGGATTTTTTATTGTCTCCAATAATTATCGTAGGCTTCCCTATCGTATCATTATTGTTAATCGTATGCACGATAAAGAGCATATCATATCATTGTACATTTTAACGATACGATACACATCCCTAGTTTCAACCTTTTAGAATGGGGGAAATGTACATAAAAGCCAGGAAACTACCAAAAAAATCAGTGATTAGGGAAAAGAGATGGGGCCTTCTGGGGAATACCAAAGGGCCTGATTAGGACCCCAGGTGGGCCACAGTTGGCCCACAGGCCTGAGGTTCCCCATGCCTGTTGTATGGAAAGTCTATTACGGAACATCTGCATAATGAAAGTAATGCACTACCACTGCAGCTGGCCCCCAGGCCTGCCATATATTGCAGATTTGTGGGGGTGGGGAGGTAACAAGAAAGTTGGATGTGAAAGCAAGAGAATTCCTAGCCAGCAAGTGGCCACCCAGGCTAGGGATTCTAGGAGTTGCAGTCCAATCCATCTGGAAGGAACTAGTTTGAGGGAGTCTGGTTTACATTTTTTTCAGGATGGTACAAAAGGCAGGCAAACACACTGCATGGAGCGCCATATAAAAAAAGAGTGAAGACCAGCCACTATAATCTCTCCTAAAAGTAATCCATTAACATGCATGAAAGCAGCATGAAACCGCTCTCGGCATTTATGTATTTATTGTTTGAATTTGGTAAAGGTAATTAGTTAAAATAAATTAAATCCAACAGCCCCAATGATATGACTCTCGTAGGCATTGTGTGCACAGGACTCAGCAGTATGGAAGTCTGCAGCTTAAAATGTACACTGACTGAGGCACGGTCAGCATGAGACATTTTCCGAGCTGTTTTCCATTCACACTATCCACAATCCACTCATGTGTCTCCCCAAGAAGAAGGGGGAGTGTAAAACCAGACAGCTTTAAAAAAGAAAAAAGGCAGACAGTATCATGGTAGTTAATCTAATTTCAGCCATATGGGCCTAGCACAAACCTGGTTGGAATACACCAAGAAAAGGAAATTGATCAAAAATTAATGAGTTGTATCCAATGCCGTCCATCCACCAGTGGAACGGACTACTGGTGCAGCTAGGGATAGGGGTGGCTGGCTGGGTATGTACACAATTACAGATGCTCATGTTATAGTTTAGAGATATTCCATTTCTAAAACAAAGTGGTGCTCACGTGCAGGAGCAAACTCCATGTTATCCGTGTAGTCAGGATGGTGCACTTAGAGTTTAAAATGCAAAACTGTGATCCTCAATGTATTATTTCAAAGAGAAAACTGGGTTTGCAAATGGATGTTTCATTTGTTTGATCTAATGTATCAGGAGTGTAGATGCAGTTACAAAGCAAGGAGTGGCAAAGTGGCGTAAGTGAACAAATGTTAGTTGTGTACATCATAGCTGAAGTAACAAGAGGGATGTTGGAGGAATCCATGGGGGGTGGGGGTGGGGGTGGAGCTCAACAAGCTTTCGAAGGTGCAGCCCCACAGTCTCCATTGCACCTCCTGTGTAGTGACCTAACTTGGTGCACACTGAGTCAACTGGCAGAATTTCCATTATTATTAATATTTGCATAAAAGAACATTTGCACAAATTATGGCCATACATTGTGGGAATCTGCATAATTTGCACACATTTTGGCTGTACATTGCACAAATGTACACAATTTACAAGCATAATTTGCATAAATTACAGTCATGATTTGGCACAAATTAAGCAAAATTGTTCAATGTGCAGTCAAAATTTGGGCAAATCTCTATTTGCACAAATTATATCCAAGACAAAAAAAAAAGCATTAAAAATCCCCAGAAGGCTTGCAAAAGCAAACTGAGTCGGATGCTCCATGGGAGTCTGGCAAGCCCAAAACAAGGGCTGGATTTCCGAGTGATGTCTATCGCTAAGTAACGCACATGACTATCTTAAGCCCTTCAACCCCCAACTCCCAATAACACCATTACATCCAGGGTCTAAAATTACCCTGCTGCACTGGGTGGTGGTGGGGGGAGACTTCCATTGCGTAAGCAAACTGTTCTCAGATTGGTTCGGTTGATCTCCCCTTGTGAGAAGAACATGGGGAATAAATATTTTATTGCAAATTGTCTATTCTGTCTGAATTCTATAAATGTTAGGATCTTTGTAGGCAGACTAGACAAGTTCCAATAAACACTGCTTTAAGCACCAGAGGGCATTGCTTGACAGTTGTTTTTGTAAACAAGATTTTCGAAGTCATATCAGCTGCTTGCAAAACGATGCTGTTAGATCCCCTTGGAATTGCGATTATATATATATATATATATATATATATGGCAGAGTGGTTATTGCTCTTGTCTTACAAAAGAGAGTTTGAGACAGATTTCATTTAGAGGGATGGGGAGGGAGGGAGGAAAGGGAAAATCCATTTTGTTTTACTGATTTGAAATAGCCTCTATAAGAGTATGGCTCTGGATTTCTACCTCTTTCCCAAATATTCAGATTATATTTGATAAAAACATAAGAAGAGTCCTGTTGGATCAGACCAAGGTTCCACCTAATCCAGCATTCTGTTACCACAGTGGCCAACCAGCTGCCCATGGAAACCCACAAGCAGGACACAAGTGCAGCAACACCCTCCCACCCATGTTCCCCAGCAACTGGCATAGGCATACTGCCTCTGACACTAGAAGTAGCACATAGCCATCAGGACTGATACCCTTCTCATCCAGGAATTTATCTAACCCCCTTTTAAAGCCATTCAAATTGATTGCCATCAAGGTTATATGACATTTTGACTTGGCTACCCTTAGTCTATCATAAGCCAGAAATTTCTAGTTTTGCTTACTGCCATCACAATCCTACAGATGTCTATTCAGAAGTAGGGTTGCATCCAATGGTGGCTATATGCACTTTTGTGCTTCCGCTCATTCAAAATGAGGCACTCAAGTCTTGCTGATCCTTCCCTACCCTTCTATGTTCTGTGAACATCTGGGAGCAGGTTGTGTGAAGTCCCCTTGTGTGTCAGCCATTCATAAGGAGGGAAGCCTAAGGCTAGGTGGCCTGAAGGACCCAGGAATGTGCCAAGCTCTTCCTAGGGGAAGGGACCATACATCAAACACAGTAAACCTGTGATTTTTTGACATCCTCGATGGAAGGTGTAAGTTGAAGGTACTGAGCTGCCTACCCCCAATTTAAATTGAACACTTCAACCAACTGCTACAGAATTGGAACAACCATAGGGCATGAATCAGTCAAAGCCAGACATTTTAGGACCCATTGATTTCAAATCTATGTTCAACATTTCCACTGATTTCTGGGGGATGAAAAAGTGCTTGAGTCTAGATCACACACTTGCACACACACACACACACACACACACACTACAGGATGGGTTGGATGATCATATATTGCATATCTGGAGGATTTGATCCACTGGGAAACTAGATGAATTGTCTGCATTGCCTCCCTGTGTTTTCTCTGAATGCACTTTATAGCTCTAGCAAAGCTCTCAGAGATTTATTTGTACTTTCTGCACTTCTGTAACAGAGCATTGCCGTCCACAGGGTTCTTTAACTTTCCTGATTGTTGCAGAGCTCGGCAGCAGGCTCCTACTAATGTAGGAGCCTCAGCTCATTGAAAACAATTACAGGCTGTAAAATGGAAGCAATAAAACGAAGCACTGAAGCTCTCTCTCTCTCTCTCTGTAATTACCTCCTTCTGATATGTGGCACTATGCCAGCCACACTATTACTCAGAGTATCGATCAGTGTCTAACCGTATTCACCCCATGTGTCCACTAAACCACCACCTTTCCTTCCACAAGTGAGCTCCAGACATCGTGGTAACGTACAGTTCTCAGGTGACCACTAAGCTTATAGTCAGATTCCTGTTAGAGCCATTCTACATATTATGCAGAATGAAGTGGAGGAATTCTGGACTGTACCACTGCAGACGGGGTGGGTGGGGTGATGGTAATTGGGTAGGGGTTGTAGCTTAGGGATAGGGCTGCTGCTTGGCATGCAGAAGGTCCCAGGTTCAATCCCCAATATCTGCAGGATATGTAAGGAGGACTCGTGCCTGAAATCCCAGAGAGTTGCTGCCAGTCATTATTGACAATACTGGATTAGATAGACCAATGGTCTGACTTGGTGTAAGGCAGTTTCCTATGTTCCTATCATATTTTGTAATGTTTCCCCCACATAATAAAAACTATCCATCTGTAGTAAATTAGCACATCAAAAAGGAAGGTTTACTATAGACCTTTTTGTGATGCAGTGTTAGGAAGGAAACTGCCTTATACTACCAAGACATGCTATTGAGCAATCCAGGGCTGACCCAACCATTAGGCAGAGTGAAGTAATTGCCTCAGGCAATAGATACTGGGAAATAACAGCAAGGTGTTGGAGGCTAGAATTGTGGGCTATGCAGCCTGCCTGCTCTTTGCCCCCAAGTGAGTGTGCTGCCTTCAGGTGTGGTAGAAGACACTGCCCCAACAGCAGCATAGAAGACAGATTCATCTGCCAATCAGTTTTGGGGCATGGGATGGGAGGGGCACCATCTCATTTTCTGTCAAAGACAGTGAAATGACTTGGGTCTGTCCTGGGTCCATCTCACTCAGAATTAGGCCCTTTCTGCACCATAGGGGCGGAGAGGGCGGGAAGCAGGGAAACCCGGAAGTAGCTTCCGGGTTCGGCGCGATGAGGCTGCAGCTAAAAGAGGAAGTGGGGGAGAAAATTTTCCAAGTCTCTCCAGGACTCAAGGTGGAATCTTCCCAGGAGCTTATCAAACAGGAAATCCAGGCTCAGAGATCATCTTCTCCCTCCATGGGAACCCAGTCTTTGTCAGAAGGGAAGGGAGCACCAGAATTGACAGATACCAGCATCTGCCAGAGGGTCAAGTGGGCAAAGCTGAAATGAGGTGGGAAATGGTCTGCCAGACTAGCCTTATGGCAGAGGTTGCACCTTGAAGACCCTCCCTGAAGGAGGGGTCCAGTAAAAGCCTGTCAAGCATGGTGAGAAATCATCCATTTAGTTGATATGCAAATGTCTTGCTTTGTTAGGCTAATTAAGATTAGAGGATCATTCCTAGCATTCACAGTTCCTTCAGGTGTGAAGAGGTGTCTATGTACTGAATAAAGCTTTTGTGGATTGCACAGCAGACTTCTTTATTGTCTCACATCTCAGTGGGAGGGCTTGAAATCACAACACAGACCAGATATGGGTGAATTACTACTCTCACATGTGTTCAGCAATAAGTCTGTTCCAGGGATGGGCAAATGAGCGATGTTTGAGATCACCAGGATCCTCCAAACATCTGTTTGCTGCTCATCTTGTGTCTGTGTCCCATTCCCATTTGCAATTACAGCTCACTCTGCATGAACAGAAGAAATGCAGAAATTGAGCAGCGATTGAATGTAAAATTTGTGCAACTTTCCTCAGTTCAATTCATGCAACTTTTGTCAGTTCGATTTGTGCAAATTTCCTAAATTTGTGCACATTATCTCCATTCAGTAAAGTGGGGCTAATTCAGTCTATGGGAGAAAGTTGTACAAATTATGGAATTTGCATAAATTTAGTAAATGTGTGCTGATCGAATGTAAGCTCATATCTGACAATTTATGAACATTTTCCACAGATATGTACTTGTGTTCAGAGTTACAAAGAAGGCATGCTCAAATATCTTGCAAGCAAAAACAAAAATCTCATACATCTCTAATCTGTTCCATCCTATATCCACACTAATTGCTTAATTCATTTTTATTTTGCAGGAAAATTCACACTGAAATTCCCACATTTTCTCTCAAAATACAAATTTCTAAATGCAACGTTTGTCAAACTTTGGTACTTGTTTTGAAACAAGAACTGCAATGGAAAATTCAGGAACTGTGAAAGCTGGTGGAAACTAAGTTCAGGCCAAGGAAGTAAAGATCCAGTCAGTCCCTATGGGAATTTGCAAAGCCTGAACTTCTCATGCCTCCCTATTTCTGATAGCAGTCTTTTTGAAGCCTACTTGTAGAAGACAGGGATTGAACCTGGGACTTTCTGTACACATATCAGGTGTTCCAGCACTGAGCTACATCTCTTTCCCAAGAGCTTTTGTACATGGGAGAGCAGTCAAAGATATGACCATTGCCATCCACCTGGAGTCTGAAGTGGTACAGTCCAGAAGTCTATTCCTCCCTTTGCCACCTGCATAATATGCCAAATGCCTGTAAGATCCACATTGCAGGACAGTTTTTGAGCAAGTTGGGTATATGACACATTTTGCTATAATATTTGTATGTGTTTATAACTCCATGGGGTGGGGGATGGGCAATTATCCCATAACTGTCAAACAGAACATTACAATTGTGAGTTCAGAACAACAGGTAACGTCTTTTGCCCAAGATTACTCAATGCTTAATGATGCAATATTTTTCAGCTATCTCCTACATCTCTCTCTCTCTCTCTCTCTCTCTCTCTTTCTACCCCTCTCTCTCCCAGCAGGCATCCCAGATATTGTTAAGTTGGGCATGCAAAACTGACCAGCGCACCAGGTTAAAAAGGTAGGAAAAGGTAATCAGGCAAGAAAGCATAAACAATACAACAAAAATACCACTATAATTTGCATCTAATCATTGGCAAAAAAGCTTTCATGCAAGGAACTCAGAGCATCATAGAGCTACAAGCAACTTGAATCTGACATCATCCTGGGAGATGATCAATGACTGTCTCCATTGGTTGAGTATGGATTCTTTAGCAAAAATAAATCATGAAGAAGTTTAAACACTTGGATGTGGACATGGCATTTGTCTACAAAGAAAATATAAATGAAGGTCTCAGGCATTGTCAGTTCTGGCCTAAGTCGTTTTGCTGCCTCTAAATAAAGGACAATATGGTGGTCTCCCCCCACCTAGGGTGACCAGATAAAATCCAGGTCAGGGCTCCTGTAACTTTAACAGTTGTAGAGAAAAGGGAATTTCAGCCAGTGTCATTTGTATGCAATTAGTTCCTGATGAAATTCCCTCTTCATCACAACAGTTAAAGTTGAAGGGGCCCTGCCTTCTTTTGTATCTGGTCACTCTAGTATAGTGCCTGCACCTTTAACTGTTGTGATGAAGAGGGAATATCACCAGGAACTAATTGCATACAAATGACACTGGCTGAAATTCCTTTTTCTCTACAACTGTTAAAGTTACAGGAGCCCTGACCTGGATTTTATCTGGTCAGCCTACCCCCACCCCCATTCCACATACAGAAGCTGACCAGCCTGGCTGTCGAATCTTACTTCAAGACTACCAATGGAACAGTATAGTCTACCACAACAGAGGGCAATAGGCCAACTTAGGGACACAGAACAGGTTACGTGGCCTTTGTCTTCCAAAACTTGCAGCTGTTCCCTGCCCCTTACCATATGCCACCCGAGTTGGCTGCCTCACTCTGCCTAATGGCATGGCTGTCCTTGGACCTTGACATTATGCCTCTGGGCTAAATCCTAGTACCGACATGATACATGGGTTTGCAAAGACATCTGTTGTTTTTCTACTCCCACTTTTTAGGGTACATTTCAGACACATCTAAAACACATGATGCCTAAAGTGGCCCTCAGTCTCTGGAATCTGTTTAGATGTATATCGGTATGTAAACATTGTAAAATAAATAAATAAATAAATATTCCATACACAAATAAAAAAACACACATGTTCTGCCACTACTGCAGAGCAACCACCCTGCTCTTTGCTGGGCACCTCACTGAAATTTATTTTTGTTTGTGTGTGTGTTTACATTTGCACAAATGTAAACACACAAACATACTTACACATGCTGAGTAAGTTCCTGGATATTCAGGAAAAGCTTCTAGCTTGGCTCACAAATGCAAACTGAGCCGGGGGGAGCAAGGAAATCCGGCAGATTTCCCCGCAACAGCCATCTGTAAGTCCAACACATCTAGAGGGCGCCAGGTTAAGGAAGGCTGTCCTATGCTGTGTGTAGGAGACAAGGGCATGAGTGGCCATGACAGTTTTCTCCAGCGCTTTCACATTGCAGGATGCCCTAGCAGAGATTCTCTTAGCCGTTGCTCCATACTAGTGGAGCACTTGATTTAGTTCTATGAATAATCGATGGAAAGCAAAAGCGCAAACATTAAAATATTAATGAGGCAGAAAGCCCAATGAATGATAGGTAGCAGAGCAGAAAGCACGCTCTCTTCCCAGCATAGGAGTGACGCCTTTCAGGATATAAAGAATTTAATAACGCAAGAGAAGAGGCCCTGCTTGGATTCAAGCACAATGCGCTAATCACTGCTCATGTGAGGACTTTGCTAGCAGCTAAGAGAGAGCCATGAGAAGGGGTGGGTAGGAATATTATTTGCGTTTGGGTCAGAAGTTTCCAAATTCTGCAGAGTTCTCCATATTCGGAACAAAAAGAGATATATTAAAAAAATGGAATGTAGAAGAAACCAAAACCGACAGATTTCTCCATCTTAGCCCAGCGCTTTGAAAGCCATTTCTCTTAAAAGTTCAAATCCTTGTGAATTCAATTCTGTTGTTATTCAATGAGAGTTGGTACCTCTTTTATTCGGGTCAGCTCCTCATCGTTAACAGCAATATGGCAGGCAGGTACATCATGGTCCTCTCCATGCTGGGAATCCCTCTCTACCTATTGAATTTGGCTGGGGCAGATGGGTGAGAATTTCATTTCTGTTGAGATTTGATAAAAATGCTTTAGGGGAGGGGGTATTCTTGCCCTTTTTGCCTTTGGCCCCATCCCATTGGCCTGTAGAGTCCTCCCTACCACTGGAATGCAGCGCCTGAGAGCTACTCTGAAATGGAATAATGCTGCCATCTGCAACAGGAGGAGGATAATGCGGACCTGCCATGCAATGGGCTGTAAGGACTGAGTGCACATTTGTGAAGGACTCCT
The DNA here is from genome assembly GCA_029215795.1 of Anniella stebbinsi. NCBI lineage: Eukaryota > Metazoa > Chordata > Lepidosauria > Squamata > Anniellidae > Anniella > Anniella stebbinsi. The sequence continues at coordinate 30,963,211 of JARDYH010000002.1, read as the reverse complement.
GTCAATCTATCAAGTGCTAAGCGACCGCTGGGCTCTATTAAAAGAGCAATGTAAAAGGAACCCTGAAGCATGTGCAAAGGTCACCGGCCCAGAGGGCTTATAATCTGCATTAGAGCTTTTCTACAAATTTTTCACAACTTTAACTGTTGTGATGAAGAGGGAATTTCACCAGGAACTAACTGCATACAAATGAACCTGGCTGAAATTCCCTTTTCTCTACAACTGTTAAAGTTACATGAGCCCTGTCCTCCTTTTCATATGGTCAGCCTAACTTAATGTAGCCACTTTGCTCAAACTAAGCTGGTCTGAATCTGGCCAGTGCCTAGCTTGTTGATCATCTGGAAATGCTTTGCATTTCATAATGGGACAAAGGTGAGGTACAAATGCAATAGCTGCCCTACAAGCAGCTATGGAAAGAGCAGAGTATAATGTTTTTTAAAAAATATATTGCTAACAACACACTTGCCTTTTCATTTAGTGCTATATTAATACCTATTATTTTTGCTGCTACAAAAATATTCTTAATGAAGCTTCTGTTCTTAACAGGAATTAAACCCTGTTGGTATTCGAATAAAGCAACCTTAGGATCCCATAGCATTCTATGGTTAACTGTCTCAAATATCTTGAAAAGTTAAGGGTGAAATCCTATGCATGTTTAGACCGAAGAAAACTCCCGTAACTCCCAGCATTCCACAGGCAGAATGGGTGGCTGGGAAATCCTGAGAATTGTATGACTCCCCCCCCCCCCCCCAGGATTGCATTCTAAGTACTATTTGCCAGTTTGATTTTTAACACATAGGAGCTAAGGAGTAATCTTGACATATGCCAAAACATTATCATAGTCAGTCATGTCAATACTGGCAAATTATGTAACCATGGCATGAAGACAGTCCTGGGAGCTGCCCTGTAATGGTGGGTGGAAGCTTTAACACTGATGCGGAAAAAATAGGAGATTCAGCACAATACATTCATGCTAGCAAGATGAAAAATTACTAAAATTATGTTGTGTACAACAGCAACAGGAGGGTAGGTGTCAAGTCAATGACCATGCATTTCCCATTAGTTTCTATCCCAAATGTCACTTACCAGTCTTGGACAGCACTGAATGATTCTTCGTTGGTGATGTCATACATTAGAATGAAGCCCATTGCACCCCGATAATAGGCCGTAGTAATTGTCCTATATCTCTCTTGACCAGCTGTGTCCTAAAACAATCAAACAGATATGGATAAAGCCTAAATTGGGCCAAGTCCAACGTTTTTAAAACCAGCAATTGCATGGAGAATTTGACTACAATTTAAGAGCAATCCAGAGTGGTGCAGTGACAGCGCTGCCACAACTCTCTGGCTGAATTTGGACGACACAATAAGCAACTGGGGGGGGGGGGGAAGGAAACAATCGTCAGTTGTATTGACTATTGTGTCGTCCGAATGCTACCATAGTCAACTCAGCGCTGATCCTCATCCACACCACAGTTGATTATTTATTACCATGTTGTGTGGGGAGTGCCCCCTAGATGAACAACTGTAATGTTGATTATTACCCCACCATTCACTATCGTGTTGTCCAAATTCAGCCTGTGTGTGTGTGTGTGTGTGTGTGTGTGTGTGTGCAGGACAGAAATGATGGATAAAGATGCTGAACTCCTGCTGCTTTTTTTGTGCATCTCCTCCCTGGCTGCTTTCCCTCCAGTTGGCTAACACTTATGTCCGTGGCTGGAAGGAAAGCATCTGGGGGAAAGGGCAGAGGAGGAAATGCAGAGGGCAAGAAAAGGGTTTACCATGCTACTGCAGCCTGCATTTCTCCCCCACAAATGCCTCTTTGCATCTTGGCAGCAAATGCAAGGATGAGCAACCCATGTTTTCTACCTAGAACTGGTGTCAAGGGTAGGCATGGTTGAGTACCTGTTGAGGCTCCACAGCCCAACAGAGGGTCACTGACAAGAGTCCCCTGGAGTTCCTCTTGCTTTTCGCCACAGCAGCCTGTTTGTTCACCTGCCTCTTAGTCTGGCCCAGGCAACGGTGGTGGTGGTGGTGGTGCTGGTGCTAGTGGTGGTGAGGAGGAGGAGCAGTAGATGCCACTGCCTACTTGCTCACTGGCTCTCTGTTTCCTGGGCAAGCGAATTGTAGCCATGATGGGAAACTAGAGAAGGAGGCGACAATGGCAGTGAGAAAACAGACTCACCAAGAAAGGGGCCCCATTGAGGGTCCCTTGCCCAATGGGCCTCAAAACCCGGGAGCCCGCCTTGTTTCCACCAAGCACATCAACCTGGTCTACAAAGACTGGGATTTACAAGGTCAAGGGCAAGTACGGTTCTTGGTGCTGTAATTTACTGAGTTGTTGTATAGGGCCTAACACTGATTATGCAACTCATGTCACACGTATGCAAGTGCTCATGTAGAATAGCTGGAACACCCTGGGCACATGATCAATTGGAACATTGGACTCTGCCTTACTCTGAGTCAGACCCTTGATCTATCTAGCCCAATATTGTCAACGGTGGCAATGGCTACCCAGGATTTCAGGCAGGAGTTTTTCCAGCCCTCCCTGGAGATGCCAAAGATCAAGCCTAGCACCTTCTGCATGCAAAGGATGGGCTCCAGCATGGAGCTATGGTCATTCCCATGGTAACTGGTAACCCTCAAAGCCAGATAGGTTGCTCAACCCACCATGTTCAAATGAGCACATAATGAATGTGCTTGAAAATGAAACAAATCCCTTATATATTTTTTCTGTACAACTCCCTATTGTTTTCCATCAGCTAAAGTGTGAATTTGGATTACACCAAGAGGCACTGAAAAGAGAACAAGTGGCTCTAAATGGGGGTTTATCTCACAGGGTTTATTGTGTCAGGAACGTCAAGAGTCAACCACTGGCATCTTGTCAGTGTGTCAGGTCAGGTTGACTTTATTACTCGGAACCATAGGTCACCACAATATACATAAAAAGAAAACAACAATAGTACAACCATATATATATATTTATACACACACACACATACATACACACACACACACACACACACACCCCAACAGAAATATCCCTCCTGTGCCATTTGGGATTTGGTGCATATTTTCCTTGCTGCCAAGGCAAATTTTGCTGCCTGGACAGTGGTAATAGATCAATGTGAGAAAGGAGAGCACATATTTGTAGGGATGCTGGAGAAATTCGGGACAGACTAAAATGAGTTCGCATTTCTAAGAATCTGACCTGTGGAATCTGCTGCCGACTGACCTCCTCATGGAGTCCATGGACTTTTGGATCTTTTTGTTATTATTATTATTTATTTATTTATTTATTTTATTACATTTGTATACCAGCCCATAGCCGAAGTTCTCTGGGCGGTTCACATCAGATTAAAACAATTAAAAACAATATACAAAAATTTAAACAGCAAAAACATACAATGCAAACACACATTTAAAACCACTATAATAACTGTAAAAAGCTATAAGCCTAAAACAAAATAGAAACAAAACAAACCCGGGCTCATCAGATATTGCTAACTGCCTGAGAGAAGAGGAAGTTTTGACCTGATGCCAAAAAAATAACAATGTTGGCGCCAGGCAGGCCTCATTGGGGAGATTGTTCCACAATTGGGAGGCTACCACAGAGAAGGCCCTCTCCCTTGCTGCCGACCTCCGAGCTTCCCTTGGAGTAGGCACTCAGAGGAGGGCCTTAGATGTTGATCGTAGTGTATGGGTAGGTTGGTGTCGGGAGAGGCGTTCCATCAGGTACTGTGGTCCCAAGCCATGTAAGTCTTTATAGGTTAAAACCAGCACCTTGAATCAGTTTCGGAAACATACAGGCAGCCAATGCAAGTAGGCCAGAGTAGGTCTTATATGCTCAAACCTACTGGTCCCAGTTATCAACCTGGCCACTGCATTTTGCACAGGCTGCAGCTTCTGAACTGTCTTCAAAGGCAGCCCCACGTAGCGTGCATTGCAGTAATCTAATTTGGAGGTTACCAGAGCATGGACAACTGAAGCCAGGTTATCCCTGTCCAGATAGGGGCATAGCTGGGCCACCAACCGAAGGTGGTAGAAGGCACTCCATGCCACTGAGGCCACCTGCGCCTCAAGTGACAGATGGTTCAAGGAGAACCCCCAAGCTACGAACCTGCTCCTTCAAGGGGAGTGCAACCCCATCCAGAACAAGTTGAAGACCCTCCATCCGGTCAGCAGAACCACCCACTAACAGCGTCTCAGTCTTGTCTGGATTGAGTTTCTGGATTGAGTTTCAGTTTATTAGCCCTCATCCAGTCCATTGTCGCAGCCAGGCACTGGTTCAACACATCCACAGCCTCACCTGATGAAGATGAAAAGGAGGAATAGAGTTGTGTGTCATCAGCATACTGATGACAACGCACTCCAAAATGCCGGATGACTGCACTCAACGGTTTCATGTAGATGTTGAACAGCATGGGGGACAAGACCGACCCCTGCGGAACCCCATACTGGAGAATCCACAGGGCCAAGCAATGTTCCCCAAGCACCACCTTCTGGAGCCGACCCGCTAAGTAGGAGTGGAACCACTGCAATGCAGTGCCTCCCACTCCCAACTCAGACAGTCATCCCAGAAGGATACCATGGTCGATGGTATCAAAAGCCGCTGAGAGATCAAGGAGAATCAACAGAGTCACACTCCCCTTGTCTTTCTCCCGGCATAGGTCAGCATTCAGGAAGACCAAGGCTGTTTCCATACCAAAGCCAGGCCTGAAACCCGACTGAAATGGATCCAGATAATCGGTCTCATCCAAGAGTGCCTGGAGCTGGCTCGCAAATGCTCCCAAGGTTTACGCAAATGTATTTGTAGGAAAATATGCAAGTTTCTCTGAGACTGAAAAATACACATAGGGAAAAGTTGAACGGAATGGTGTACAGTACGCTAAATGTTACATATTAACTAACTTCACATAAACTCTTGCAAAGGCTCTTATGGAATTATTTATGTCATTTCTGCATAACAATTTTTTTAAAAATCAAATCCACCTGTGAGCTGATGCCAGAACAAATTAAACCGCTTAATCCAAGAAACACTGACGGGACAGAGTTCACAAAATTTGGAGTTGGAATTTTTATGACATGAACTGGAGAATAAGAGCAAGAAGAAATTTTATGCCTAGGATGGTCATAGGAGGAACATCTCAATAAATGGTGGGAAACATCTTTAACTCCCCAGTCCCACCAAGACAAAGAACCTATCTACACTACTGTTTTAAAATGGTTTAAAATGGTTTATAACAGTTTTGAGAACTGTTGGGGCCCAGGACACACTCCACATACAGTTTCAAAACATTTTCAAAGTGTTTTATCTTGTGTGTGTAGATAGGCTCAAAGTCTTTGATGGACTGGAGTATTATCAATTCACCCTTCCAAAAAGGCAGAAGACATACATTGAAAGCGTAATGCTGTGAATTATTTTCTTGGGGAAGCAGCACAGTGAAAGTTAGAAAGTAGCTCTCCAGAACAAACAACATCTTCTGTAATGGGTACCAACAAGAATAGGACATCTGTGAGATTGTTATCACATCCAACCGCTTAGAAATATAACCATCTGCTTGACTCTATCAGTGTGTTGGATCTTGACCTCGCTTAAGGGCAAACTACACCTTACACCAGTCTTCCAGATGTGTTGAAGTGCAGCTCCCATCCTGCCCAGTCAACATGGCTAGAAGGGTTAAGCGTACCTTCTCTGATGCAAATTGTTCCTTTTGGAGGTTTTTGTAATGGAGAAGAGCTTTAGGGGCTTTATTACCCACAGCTATTAGTATAATGGGGGATGTATGGATTTTCTTAAATCCATTCCATCTGTCTTTCACAGACTGTCAGAGGTATTTTGTTCCATTATCCACTTGTTGATGGAATTTGATTTTTTTTTTTTTAGGGATGTACAAGAATTTTGTACCACTTGCGGTAATGTGCACTAGCGCTAATGTGCACTTCCACTCATGCACATTAGCACTAATTAGTGCCACTGCACATTAGCACAAGTGCAGATTTTTGCAAATCCTCCCCATAAGTGGTGTAGTGGCTAGAGTATTGGACTGGGAGTCAGGAGAACCGGGTTCTAGTCCCCACTCGGCCATGAAACTTACTGGGTGACTTTGGGCCAGTCACAGACTCTCAGCCCAACCTACCTCACAAGGTTGTTGTTGTGGGGATAAAAATGGAAAGGAGGAGGATTATATATGGCTCCTTGGAGGAAAAAAGGCAGGATATACATGTAATAAATGAACAAATAAATAAATAAATAAATAAATGAAACTGAACACAAGTCCACAGAATCCGTGTGACTCAGGAAAAGCTGCTCCACTGTAGAAATTCAAACCCATTTGAATCTGTTGTGGATTTCTTCAGCATCTCTAAAAGTAACACAGCTTTGCCAATCTGGTACCATCCCCAGATGTGTTTGGCTACAACTCTCATCATCCCCAGTTAGCATATTTGCCTAGTTGTAAAATGAATAAAAAAATGCCTGAAATGTGGCACTCCACAATATAAATCACTTTAATAGAAAGCTTTTCATGAGATGTTCACTGACACATACTGCAAATGACTTTTTGGACCATACACAGTTGCAAGTTTCTCTCCCCCTCTCCCAATTACAGAGTCCCACTCTTGTAAATTGCTACTTCATAGGAAAATGCCTTGGTGGAGTGTGCCCATTTTGACTATTCACATTTCAGAAGGACTTAAATGCACCTTCCTTCTCTTTGGATTGTGGCCACAATTGATTGAAACTATATAACATTTAGTTAGTGTTAGTATCGCTAAACATGACTTCATTTACTTAAAACAATATGGTAATATTTTTGTTATCCATCTCTCTATATGGTGAATTTCGTAGCTCTTTGGTTGCTTTTATTATGCCTGGCTTTTATGCAAATAGGGAGCACAAGAGAATTAATTTCCATATTTCATTTACATTTCCTGCTGTAAATCAATCCTGATTTTCCTCATTAAACCTTGATGTGGGCCTCTATGTAAAACTACTTCTTTTATTGATTCAATCTTGCTTACTCACTGGTACTAATTTACCCACTGATCAGATTAACTATAATTCCAAAATGCAGCCATCTGCTTTTTACCCCAGAGTCACTTTCTAAGCAAAAACCTAACAGCATAAGCCTGACGAATATTGATAAAAACTTGACCTATTCTTCCATGGTGATGTTACCATGGCAATTGGCAATCCATCTTCTTCTTGGATGAATGGAGAAAATACATAAAGATTTTCGATGGAGCCTTTTCTTTGATCTAGTACCAGGCAATTATTCAGGTGTGGTAGCCACAACTATAGATATAAGGAATGGATTCAAATATGTTTTCATGATGGTGGCCATCTTAGAGACATGCTCCAGCAAAGCTCCATCCAGGGTAGAAAACTTCCAATATTTTCAGTCTATAATATGCATGTTAACTCAAAAGCAAGTTAACATCACTTGCTTTTGTTCAATGGTACTTATTTCCTTATAAATATACGTAGGATTACAGCCTGACAGCCTAATCACATAAAACTTTACTTAGACACAAGTCCAGCTGAATTAATTAGGGATTACTCTCGAGTAAATGTGCATATGATTAGGGATACCAAATGAAAAGGATGCCAGGGCTCTTGTATCTTTAACAGAGCCTGGGGGAATTGGGGAATCGGGGAATTGGGGGCACTGTGCTTCAGTGGTTCCGATCCTATCTCTTGGGCAGGTTCCAGATGGTGATGCTCTTCAAAAAAGGAGTTGCTATGTGGTGTACCACAAGGTGCCATCCTTTCCCCAATGCTGTTTAACATTTACATGAAACCGCTGGGAGAGATCATCCGGAGGCATAGGGCGGGGTGCTATCAATACGCTGATGACACCCAAATATATTTCTCTATGCCTTCGACAACATCGTCAGCTAAGGATAGTGTGTCTCCTCTGAATGAATGCTTGGAGTCGGTAATGGGCTGGATGAGGAAAAACAAACTGAAGCTGAATCCAGACAAGACGGAGGTGCTCGCTGTCAAAGGCCCCAACCTGGGTTTGGAGGTGTGTCAACCAGTTTTGGATGGGGTTACACCCCCCCCCCCCGAAAGATTGTGTTTGCAGCTTGGAGGTACTCCTAGATCCGTCGCTCCAAATGACAGCTCAGATGGATGCAACGGCCAGGAGTGCCTACTATCAGCTTCGGCTGATACGCCAGCTGCGCCCCTTCCTAGAGTTGGAAGACCTAAAGACGGTAGTGCACATGCTGGTAACTTCGAGGCTTGACTTCTGCAATGCGCTGTACATAGGACTACCTTTGTGTCTAGTCCGGAAACTTCAACTTGTTCAAAATATGGCAGCCAGGTTGGTCACCGGTACACCTAGGGGTGACCACATTACACCAGTTTTAAAATCGCTTCATTGGCTGCCAATCAGTTTCCGGGCAAAGTATAAAATATTGGTTATTACCTTTAAAGCCCTACATGGTTTGGGTCCAGGTTACCTGTGGGATTGCCTTCTCCCGTACAATCCGCCCCGCACACTTAGGTCCTCTGGGAAGAATTACTCAAATCAGCCAGAACTAGGCTGACGAGTGTTACCCAGAGGACCTTCTCTTCCATCGCTCCCAGACTGTGGAATGGTCTGCTGGAGGAGATTCGACAAATTAGCAGTCTTCATGAATTTAAGAGAGTCATGAAGACTGCTCTCTTCCGGCAGGCCTATCCAGATGAATTTTAAGATGTTTTTAATGATGTATTTTTTTCTTGTTTTTAAAATTTTAACTGTTTTGTGATTCTTGTGTTTTATATTGTTGTTGTTCCCTTCCTCGATCCGGAGGGAGAGGCAGTTATAAATAATAATAATAATAATTATTATTATTATTATTATTATTATTTGCATAGAAAAGGAAATTTCAGAAGGTGTCATTTATATATATGCAGAACCTGGTGAAAATCCCTCTTCATCACAACAGTTAAAGCTGCAGGAGCCCTGCCTAGTGACCAGATACAAAAGAGAGCAGGGCTCCTACAGCTTTAACTGTTGTGATGAAGAGGGAATTTCACCAGGTTCTGCATATATACAAATGACACCTGCTGAAATTCCCTTTTCTATGCAACTGTTAAAGATACAGTAGCCCTGGTTTCCTTTTCATATGGTCACCCTACACATGATAATTGGGCCTGTGAACCAACAATTACTTTCTAAACCTGACTGGTCCAATTTGTCAGATTCAAGTTGGCCTGCGTTCCCAGGGGAGAGTTACCTCTGAGCCTAATCCAGCACACAAAGATTCCCCATCTGGCCCGTGAAGGCTTTGCTCCCTACATGGGCTGTGCTGGGTATTGCAACCTCATCTGCAAGTTACTGGAAGGGAATTTTGACCACAGCCAGCCCCCACAATGTGTTTTTCTGTGATTTCTTCTTTTTGCTCCTTCCCTTCCTCCTCCATCCCCCTGATCTCCACTACTGCTGTGAGCACGTGTGTTTGCTCTCTGGCTCCCCCTAGTCCAATGAAACACAAAATGGTTTGAACAAATGCTTTTGAAACTCTACGCTGTACCGACATTGCATCTTATGTAATAATAATAATAATAATAATAATTATTTATTTCTTACCCGCCTCTCCGTCTGGATCGGGGCGGGGAACAACAACATGATAAAATACATAAAACTGATTAAAAACATGACACATATTATTAAAACTGCATAAAAAATCCTAAAACATCCTAAAAACATCCTTACAGTAGTATAAGGCATATTGCTCAAGTTCTACCAGACCAACTTTGCTCATTTTTTATTTAAACCAAAGCTTGAGCAGTGTAGATGGGCATATATTTTTGAAACATTGAAAATGTTCAAAGCTCAAGGTTTGAGGCAGCTCGGGGAGGAAGGAGGGAGATGAATGAGGCAAAGGGGAGGTTAATGCATGCGCCCCACATGGCGCATGTAATGAAATAATGCTTAATCCCATGAGCACTTTAAGTGTTGGGCCAATGAAAGGACAGGGATAGAATGTTGGGAAAGGGGCTGAAGAAAAGTCAGTTGGTGACAGTTTGAGGAGAATAAAGAGAAGCTGAGGAGAAAGAACTGAAAGGACAGCAGAGGGAGAAGAGAGAGAAAAATATTACATCACATGTTTTTGACCTCAAACTTCAAGAAATGGTAAACAATCTTTTTTAAAAAGAATATCTGTTCTTTGTTTTCATCTTTGCCAGTTTATTTGTAGTAGATTTATTTTTAAAGTGTAAAGATGTTCACGTTGCAAGGGAAACAGGGTAACATATTTTTTATCCAATCATTCTCAGACTGCTAGCCCCATGGTGACATGAGATTTGCACTACTATCTGAGAAAATGCCTTCTTTCACATCAACCTGCCTGGTTGCTGTGACCATCACCTGAGGCTCTCCTGGTTGTTCTACATCCTTCATATGTCCATGTAATGACAACTTATCCATGTACAGAAATACAAAAGGATTAGCCTGGGAGCCCCATCGAGAGTATCTGGATTAAAATAAATGGAACAAGGAATAAAAGGAAGGAGCATGATAGTCGGAGTCTACTACTGACCACCCAATCAAGGAGAAGATGAGGATGAAATTTTTGAAAAGCAAATTGCCAGTGTTTCAAGGAAATTCGATGTAGTAGTAATGGAGGACTTCAATTACCCTGATATCTGTTGGGAGACAAATTCTGCCAAAAGTGGCCCCTCCAAGAAATTCCTGACATGTGTGGCTGATAACTTTCTCCTACAGGAAGTAGAGGAAGGAACTAGAGGAATGGCTATCCTTGACTTGTTACTGACCAATAGGGAGGACTTAGTGGATAAAGTGCAGTTAGGGGAACTCTGGGGGAAAGTGACCACGTCATATTTGTGTTCTTGATTTTAAAGGAAGTAAAAGCTGAGTGTAGCCAAATGCATACTCTGGATTTCAGGAAAGCCGATTTTAATAAACTCAGAACTATGATAAGTAAAGTCCCATGTCAAGTGACCATAATGAGAAAAGGAGTCCAAGATGGGTACGTTTTTAAAATAGGAAATTTTAAAGGCGCAATTACAAACAATTCCAACAAGGAAAAAAGATAGAAGACAACAGAAGAAACCAATTTGGCTCCACAGAAAGCTTAGAGATGACCTGAAAATAAAAAAGGATACATATAGAAAGTGAAAGGAAGGCCAGGCTACAAAAGAAGAGTTCAAACAAGTAGCACAGAAGTGCCGGAATGGTGTCAGGAAGGCTAACGCTAAGAATGAGCTGAGGCTAGCGAGGGATGCTAAAAGTAATAAAAAGGCTTTCTTCAGATACGTGAATAGTAAAAGACAGAGGAAAGAAATGGTGATTCAACTGCTTAATGAGGATGGCAAATTGGTAACAGATGACAAAGAAAAGGCCAAAGTGCTCAATTCCTACTTTGGCTCAGTCTTCATCCAAAAGCGGGTCTAGGACCCCCCTGGAAAAAGTGAAGTACAAGCTGAAGGGGCGGGATTGCAGTTTGATATTGATTAAAAAAAATGGTCAAGGAACACCTACTTTCTTCGAATGAGTTCAAAACTCCAGGGCCCAATGAACTGCATCCTAGAGTAAAAAAGGAGCTGGGAGAAAAACTCTCAGAACCACTCTCTATTATCTTTGCGAAATCATGGAAGACGGGTGAGGTGCTGGACGACTTGATGAGGGCTAATGTTGTCCCTATCTTCAAAAAGGGCAAAAGGAGGAACCTGGGAACTACAGACCAGTCAGTCTGACATCCATCCCTGGGAAAATTTTGGAGCAGATTATAAAGAAGTCAATCTGTAAGCACCTTGCAAACAATGCAATAATTACTAGAAACCAGCATGGATTTGTCAAGAACAAATCCTGTCAGACTAATCTGATCTCATTCTTTGATTGGGTAACCTCCCTTGTGGACTGTAGGAATGCTGTGACCATAGTATATCTTGACTTCAGTAAAGCTTTTGACAAAGTGCCCCAGGAAATTCTGATCCACAAACTAGTAAAAAGTGGGCTAGATGGAACAACTATTAGGTGGATCCACAATTGGCTACAGAATTGGACTCAAAGAGTGCTTATCAATGGTACCCTCCCAACTCTATGATTCTATGAGGGCCTTTTCTGCGGTGGCACCCACTCTCTGGAATACCCTCCCCACCTCTCAAATATTGTAAAACATGTGCCAACCTTAATGCAATTTAGATGGATGTTGAAGTCTTTTTTTATTCACCTCAGTTTGTGATGCTTTGTGATGCCTGTCATTTCAATTTTCAGTTGATGGCCATTGATTCATTTTAGTTATATTGAATTTATTTTTTGGATTTATTGTTGTACACTACCTGGATATGCTGTGCATGATGGATGGTATATAAATGTTTTAAAACAAACAAATAAACTTGTTTCTGGACTATTATCACTCTAAATGGGGGGCTCATGGAACAATGGTCATCTGTTACAAAAACAAACCAACGTGCACAGAGAAAACTAGCACATCAGTAAGAGGGCATAGCTACAGTCCTTTTCCTGGCCCAAGTTTTTTCACCAGTATTGTATTGAGGAATATTCAGTCACATGAGCCCCCAACTGCAGTCCTGTAGGGCTGTAAATACACTTTGGGTCTCTGTCCGAGCCAGCCAAAGTGCTGAACCTATTTGGGAGGATAGGGTTCATCACCTTGGATAGTTCCTTTAGGGTTCAGGCTGCTTCTGACTAAACCCAGAATGGATTCACAGCCCCACCAAAATCAGAGCCACCAGCCACCACTGCTCCAGACCCAGGCTTACGACCTCATCTGTTGCACTATGACTTAGATTCTTGGGGTCTCATCTATGAGATGCTTGGCAAATGGAATTAACTAATGAGTCTTCACGGCCCCATCATACAACCTCAACAGTGATAGTACTGAACTAGCAAACAACAACATAATAAAAGAGTTTTAAAAAAATGCCATATTTAAATGTGCGATATGTTTTGAAATAAAAAAGGCCTCTGAAAAATGGGTTTAATAAAGGAAATGAGACTCGCAAACACCATGAAACAGCAGGCCTGGCATTTCAGTGACATGACAGCTTTGTGCTGTAATCTGGGAAGTACAGGAAGGTATAAAGCTGCCTTATACTGAGTCAGAGCTCAGCAGTAGTGCTCCAAGGTCTCAAGCCAGAGTCCCTTCCTGAACCTCTGCTACCTGAGATCTGTTTAAAGCAGAGGTGGGAACCTCTGGCTCATGGTCCAGATGTGGCTTGTGGGGTACCCAGTAGTAGCTGGTAGCTCTGACTTTGGTGGTGCTCTGAATCCACTCTGTGTTTCAGTCAGAACCAGCCACAACTCTAAAGGAGCTATCCAAGGTTCTGAACCCATTTTGTGGATAGGCTTAAGCACTGTGGATAGCTTTTTTAGACTTCTGACTAGTTCTGACTGAAGCCCAGAGTGGGTCCACCACCCCACTGAAATAGGAGCCACCAGCCTCCACTGGAGGGAAAGGTTAACCCTGAAACACCCCTCCCCCAGCATTAGGCTTGAAAAAAAGCCTTCCATTGGTTCCAATGGGAGTTTTTTTCCAACTCTAATTTCCATGAGGTTGATAATTGTGGTAGTGGAGGGGGTGGAACAGCTGGGGAGAGAAGGATTAACCTCCCGAGCCAATGCACTGTGTACTCTCTCTTTCTCTCTCTCTCTCTCTCTCTCTCTCTCTCACACACACACACACACACACACACACACACACATTCAGATTGCCCCTTCTCTCCTGCCCTGGCAATCTTGGCAATTAGCCGGGGGGGGGGGGAGCCTACTGTGACTAATTGCAGCTCATGCGTGTGTATGTGTGTCAGAGAGTCTGTCTATGCATACATGTTTGTGAACAAAAAGGCTGTTATGGGTGAACATCGAGGTGTGTGTATATTTGTGCCCACAATCTAGAAGCAAGAGGGACCACGACATCCTGTAAGCGCCAGGGCCAGATCCCATATCTACCTTGCAGGCACTATTACAGGACCTAAATGTCATCTGTAGCACCAAGGTTTCATTTACTTCCCCATCTTCCAATCTGAAACATGCTGTCACCGACCAACATTGGCCTTTTGCCTTCTACATTGGACAAATAGGTCACTTTCTGTGCAAAAGTTTAAATTGACACAAAGCTAGCATTAGGAAGGGCAATATTGAGAAATCAGTGGGAAAACATTTCAGCCTCCTGGGACACTCGGTAGCTGATCTGAAAGTGGCCATTTCAACAAAGAAACATCAAAGGGTGTGAAAGCGCAAAATTACAACGTGTCAAGAAATTCAGTTCATCACTCCGGACTTGAATAAATGGGCCTGAATAAAGTTAATCATTTTCTATCCCATGACAGGTATTAATTGAGATAGCATATCTAGGATGTCCTTGTTCTCATCAGTTACTGCGGTTGTGAACGGTCACAGTATTTATCTTACATACTTGAATCATATAATCTCAGACTGCACTTTTTTCATTCCAGTGACATTTAATATCACTTTTTACAACACTTTTAAAATTTTAGCTCTCCCACCAAGTAAATAAAATAAATCTGATAACAAAGGATAACTTCCTTATGCATTTGATGAAGTAAATTCTAGTTCACAAAAGCATATGCTATAATATATCTGTTAGTCTTTGGGGACTCTGTTGTTTTAACTTCAAATTAATAGCACCATTTTAAAAAGCAAGGATAATTGCAGTGTCTAAAAACTCAGATGTTCTTGATAAATTCTAGATGGGGGGCATTTAGTTTGTTACAGCAAAACGGAAGAAAGTGTTTAATAGCATTTTACAGATTAAGGTTGCAATCCTATACACATGAATAAGTCCAATTGATCTCAGTCAGTCTTATTTCTGACTAAATGTGCATAGGATCACACTATAAGTAGGGGTGTCAGAGAAATCCACAACAGAATCAAATGAGTTCAGATTCTTAACAATCTGAGCCATGGATTCTGCTGCAGACAGCTTTCCCCATTGGGCGGATTTTGCAGACTTGCAGATTGTTTTTCTAACCTTTGGGAATGTTGTACAAATTTCATCACAGAAAAATATACAAACATTTTAAAAAAACAAAAGCTGGACATTTGGGGGAAATCTGCCCACCTTGGGGGAATTTGGGCATTTTTACACATTTGAATTTATGCAAATTCAGAACTATTTTTAAAAATCCAATTCCATCGAAAGGTGGATGATGGAACGAAAAGCACCTGACAATTCACGAAACACAGACAGACTGGATTTCACACAATCTGCACATCCCTAACTGTAAGAGAGTTATTATGGAATGGACTAAGATTTTGTGGGCTGGAGACACATTAATTGGATTTTCTGACTCACATAAGTCTATTCCAAAATCAATAAGGCTAGATATTACAAGAAGTTTTATTCATCTTGAAATATATATAGCCTTCAGAGTAAAAAGTGCCAACATCTATGAAATATGACATTTGGCCATCACATATTGTGACAGTTGATTCAGGATTAAAATGTTGTTTTGCTCCATTTTAACTATAGACTGTCATCCTCCCCCCTCTCTCTTTATCACAAACAAAATATGAGGAGGTTATAATGTCCTATCGCAGAGTCAGTTTCAAAAGAGAACCCATTCCTTGCTCATTTGGCCTTGGTGACCTCAAAAAGTTCTTTCAATTTGACGGAGTTTCTAATATCGGCTCTTCCGCTTGCACAACACTTGATAGTCCCAAAATAGATGTGTTCCTGCCATATAGGAGGCCTGGGGTTTTATTTTCTGTCACAAATGTGCTGAATGCCTTTGGTTTTCTCGCTTGATCTCTCACCTTCTCTTCAAAGTAAGGGTGTACATGGGCTCACCTTCCCTTCCGTGGGGCTATTTTAGCAGCTGCTTCAGATGCCGTATTTAAAAAAGGGAAAACAACAATAACAGAGGATGGGGATGATTAAATGATACAATTGCAGGGAGCATCATGAAACAATATAATGAGCTAAAACATCAGCCAAGGATTGACATCTGAAAGTGATAGAAACTCACCAAGAGTTTCTGGTGCTACCACTTTCCTGTGGTGATATCATGAGAACTGGTTTAATATAGTGGCTAAGGACCAGGAAGTCCCTGGGTTAGAACCTTTACTTGCCAAGTACTTCCTTGACAGCTTTAAGCAATCTCTCTCAGCTTCAAAGTAGGGTGACCATATGGAAAAGAGGACAGGGCTCCTATATCTTCAACAGTTGTATAGAAAGGGGAATTTCAGCAGGTGTCATTTGTATGCATGCAGCAACTGGTGAAATTCCGTCTTCATCACAACAATTAAAGCTGCAGGAGCCCTGCCCTTATTTGGATCTGGTCAAGAGGGCAGGGCCATTGCTGGGGAGATTGCAAAGAAACACAACATGTGGTGATGTTTGTTATTTGTTTAGTAATATTGATGAATAGCCTATGTTAAATGTCATTTCTAGGTGATGTAAAAAAATGCAGTATAATATCATAATTGAATACCATATATTATTATTGTAAACAGAAGATAACATTTCCTTCTTAGCAATGCTTGTTGCAAAAGGTATATTTTCAATAGGTGCTGAAAACCCAGACGGGTTGAGGCCTGTCTAATTTGTAGCGGGAGGGAATACACTGTTAATTGTATTTTATATTTCTCAGTTTATTGCTATCTAATTTAACTTTTTAATGAAATTTAAGCAATAGACATGCTCACATTTTTATCATACACATATTTTAGTGGTGACTCAGCTCTAACGTGCCTATTTTGTCATTTCATTTCCTGAAACAAAAGCATAAAACCTCACTGAAGAATTTCTTATGATTTCCCTGGCTTGCTTGCTGTTCAGAATAGGGAAGATAGTTCCCTTGAACGGTACCAACAAGAAAGTGCAGATGTCTCAGAATTTTAACTTTTTCCTAATTTGTGTCCAGAGCAACAACCAAGTAGTCCATGGGCAGTATCCAATGCTGCCCACACACCAGCAGGACTCACCACTAGTGCAACAGGAAGCTAGTGGTTGTGGAAGCAAGCGGAAAGAATGGAAACACCATTTCTGGAATGGGACAGGTCAGCGAAGCACACAGAAGGGTGTTCCATTGACCTGTCCTATTCCGTAAAGAAGTGTTTCCATTCATTTCTGGGGTTGCTTTAAGAAGTGTTAGTTCCTGTTGCACTAGCAGTAACAGAACTAGTGGAGGCACAGAAGCAATACTGGATACCACACAGTATTGCCCTATGCATATAACTTACCTAATGTACAATGCCTATGCCCAACAAATGGTTGGAAGATTAATGAAGTTGTTAGTCCATTATAATCATCCAGTATTGATGCTCTCTTGGTGTAACCCACACATTTTGAGAAATTAGCTTGGATTGTCAAGTACAGGTAACTAGCTGGCAATGCCAGCTCTTCATCCTTGGATCTCACTTTTACTAAAGACAAAATGATGTAGACATGACTGTACAGCGTCAGAGTGACAAGGAGACAGATCCATTCCTTCAGACTCACCTTTCTGATCTACTCTCACAAGATGTATCATCAGCTCTTCTACATGTTTAATCTGTGTATCTTTCATTAATCTTCTGGCTTCAAACACTTCTCCATGTCATGTTCAAGAGGAATTGAGATGTGCGCCATTCTTGATGGATGGATATGCTGCAGCTGTCTGTGGCTTTGGCTTGTAATACATGCACACTCATTCGGAATATGCAATCATATATTCTGTGTTGAGCACCAAGCTCTGCCCTTACACTCACTCATTGTCATCACAGATAGAATGCAGCACGTGTGGCCAGGAGCCCCATCCATGTCTAAGAATGGCCATGGAAAGAAGTGTGCTTAGGATGTCAGACCAAAAGGGGATTCAAAGATGGAGCCTCTTTATATGTCCACCATCCACTGTTGTCTATACAACACTATCATCACTATGGGTGGCAGCACCATTCCAGCTTACAGTAGGGGGCCAAAATGAACCACACAATTCAAAGGGTTTTAAAGATATTCAAGATGAAATTGTAGAAAAAAGAAAAGCATTCGTATACAACAAAGGGAGAAAAATCTCAGGATGCTGTAGACAATATTGCAAACAAGGCTGATGCTTTCAGCCTTCTGCTTTCTGTTAGACACAAGACTATAGAGCTGTCTACATGCGGAAAAAGTCCCATGGTGGCTGTGGTTCTGTGCCCCATTGGTTAGACAATGCAGGCTCAGCTTCTCAGCCACCATGGTGTTTTCCTGCAATGCTCCGATGTGATAGATTCAGGGATTTGCACCGACTTTTTCAAAGGGAACAACGTCAACATGGTGCTTCTGCCATGCAACGTCACTCTGCAGCCAATCTGAGACCAACCCTGGGGTGGAGCCTGGTGGTAGGTGACCAGCAATTGGTCACTTTCCACCAGGAAGAGGGGGTGGCTCTGGGACCCAGATGGCTGCCCAGAAACCCCCCTCTCTCTCTCTTCAGCATCAGGATTACCTGATGCCACCCCAGGAAAGGGAAATCGCAAGGTTGAGGAGGGAGGCGGTGCCACCCCCGTGCTGTGAAGACAGCTCCTGTCTGTTGTAAATAATTTCTGCAGACATTGTTACAATCCCTTGAAGAAAGCCTAACATAAAGTAAGAGGCTGAAATGCATCAGGCTTTTTTTTAAAAAAATAAACTTGTCTACAGCATCCTGAGACTTTTCTCCCTTTTTGTGTTCATCTTGGATGCTCACCTGCTTTGCACCTTTGTCACATTGTCTACCTCATAAACCTATAATGCTCTACATGGCTCAGGATCCCAATACTTCAAGGGCTGCCTCTCACCCTATGAACCTCCCTGATCCCCAAAGTCAGTCTCAGAGGCCCTTCCCTCTGTGTCCCCTCCAAGTGATGCTTGGAGCTGAGTGGCAATTTCAGAATGGGCCTTTTCTATGATAGGCTCACATTTACAGAACGCTGTTCCTAAGCAAGGTTGCCTGGCACCAACATTTCTGTATTTCTGTGTGTATGTTGTTTTGAGATGGCTTTTTGTGGTGGAAAGCAACACATCCATTTAATAACTACCACCATCACAGGTACAGATTTCTTTTTCTGAACAATAATTACAGGTGGTCTGAGATACAGTGGTGTAGAAAGGGTGGTGGCCCATGTTCCTCCCTCCCAAAATGCCATGCCAGACTGTGAGGAAAGAGGAGCAGCCTCAAATCTCTAATTTAACGGCCCTCTTTCCCCAAACAGGAGGATATCTGTCACTCCCACTCTTTTATGTTCAATTGCCCACAGTTATCTGCTTCAGTTCTTGGCAACAACACTTCCGTATGAGTGATTATGAACTAAATAGGAACCGTTTCCAACCAATTAATAGCAGACTTCTCCAAGACTCTCATATTTCTTTTCAAAGGGCCCTGTAACTGGCAAATTGACAAGCCTCGAGATTCCTCTCAGGAATTCAGGTATGCTGAGCTGTAGAACAGGCGGGCCTGCCAAATCGGCTTGACACCCAACAGATGTGTTTTTTATTGAAATATGTTGGTAACATTTCCTCCTCTTCTAACTACAAACATGCCCCTTTTGACAGCAAGTAGGAAGGAATATTTCTCAAGATTTGTTTTTCTCTTATCAAAGGCCATGCATTTACAGCATCAACGCTTTTTCTTATCAGTCTAAGCCAGCAGGTGCGCCAATAGAATGTGGGAAATGAATTCTAAGTTTAGTTGAAGACGAAGACGAAGAAGACAGAAGCCTATTTAAGGTTTGTATGGTTCTTTTGCTCCGATACTTGCATAATAACTAGGCCTGTTCCTCCTGATGTTTTAAACACAGAACTGTATCTCTGGGTTGTTTTTCTTTATATATTATCAATAATGCCACAAGTGAGATATTAAGGGCCACAAGAGAAGTTCAATGGAAGACTTGCTTCTCAAGTGAAAATCTAAACAGTGGAGTGGAGTGGGTGTAATTTGGAGCATTGGTGCATAGGGTAAGGGTTTGCAACACTTCCCCACCTGCCACTTCTCCTTTGCATCCCCTTCCCTTGGCCATGTTTGCTGGAGCTGGGAGAAGAATGGTTGTGAAGTAGTGGGCAGGGGAGGGTTAAACCTCCCTGCTTCCACATCCCCTTTAAATCATACAGCTTGGTGGTAGAACACTTGCTTTGCAGGCAAAAAGTCCCAGGTTCAGTCCCCGGCATCTCCAGGTAGGGCTGGAAAGATGCTGCCAATCAATGTCGACAATACTGGGATAGATGGAGCAATGGTCCATAACTGGGTTGCCAAAACAGAGAAGACTCTCTCCCTTGTTGCCACACAATGTCCTTGGGATACTTGGAGAAAAGCCTCCCCTGACATTCTAAAAGTCTTTAGAAGATACCATGTCTGCAACTAGGATACAATCTTTTCGTTGACAGTCAACCTTTGCAAATGCCTCTCTATAAAGGCTAGCTGTATGCATATGCTTTTTTGTTTTGCCACAATGTCATCCCTGGACAACCTTTTCATTTCCTAAAAAGGCTGTCCACATCTTGTTTCCTTTTGATTCAAGAAATGGCACCACCATCCTTTAATCTTGGTTTTTCTCTGTTTTGTTTTTAAAGGATGGATAACGTTGTTCATGATTTGATTATGGCACAAGACATGTTTTCTTGCACAGGAAACTAAACCGAATCATGAACCTGCTGGTCACAAAATGGAATGGATCACAGAAGATTGATGAGGTAGGTCAGCTGGTAATTTTAATGTATCTTTTAAACTTTGTTTTAAGGATGATCTACAGAAGAAGACAACACTAAGGTAGATGGATCACAGGTCTGATTCCGTATATGGTGGCTTCTCATGTTCCAATGGTGCACCCATAATAAGCACCAGACAGTACTCTATTTGTGTAGGTCAGGAACCTAGTGACACTTGGAAAAAACAGGCCAGGTCCTCAATTTCAAGGCTCCATGATGAACTGTATATAAATGATGTTTGGATAATAAATCTCACTAAAGACGTCTCCAGCTCTATAGCCTTTGCAAAACAACTCCAGGCCCCACTTGCAAATGACATCTGCATGAAGTAGGTCATTTAAAACGTGCTGATAAGAAGCTGTCTTGTATTTAGAATGAGGCAGGTCAGTGATGCAGCTGGCCCAGTTCAGTCTACCCTGACTGATAGCAGCTTGCTGGGGACTTTGGCAGATGCTGATCTCAGCTGCGTTTGGGTCACTGACACCTAGAGATGGGAGAGAAATTCGTTCACTTCACTTTTTAGTGCAAACTTACCTAACGTCACACTTTCGAACTGACGTGAAGCAAAACTCCTGCAAAACGGGCACTACCCCAGGTTTTGCAAGGGAGTTGCCCAATAAAAACATGTCTCCAAAGGTGTGTATATCGGGGAAATAACATTAAAAAAATGCATTATCTTAGGAAAATGATTTGCCAAAAATGTGTATATTTGCCCAAAAATGCATGCATCAGGAGAAACATGTACAAAAATACCTCGAGATTTTCATGCAAATGTTAAAAAGAAAATTCTTAAAGTTCAAGAAGAACCGAACTTAAGACTGGAGAAACTCTTAAAGCTTGAGATGAACCAAACTTAAGAGTAGAAGAATAAGAAATGGAGTGAACCTAAAATCAATGGATTTATTCATCCCTACTGACACCTACACTTTGGGGGCTCTTAAGGGTGAGGGATGAAGATGGAATGTATGGGGAGTAACTGTCTAGCCACCCTGCTTTGGACTAATGATTGCAAATGCAGCCCCATGTATACCGCATTGCAACAATGTTTTATGTATGTGTATGAACACCAGGGCTATTTGCTTCTAAATTATCACTTTCTATTTCAGTGTATTCTCCTTTTCTGGTATATATTAGAAAGATTATATCACAGGCTATAAACATGAGGATATAGAAACATGAAGCCTGAAACAAAATTGGGCCACCATATGTAGGTCACAGTTGGCCCCAGACACTTTGTTGCCTGAAGCAGAGCCCAAAAGGCATCCTCCCCTGCTCGGGCAAATACTTTAAAAAGTCTTGTAGCACCATTCAGACCCCAATTCCTGCCTCCATCTCTCCCGTCACCCAAAAAGCCTGGAAGAAGGTATAGGTAATTACGAGTGGAAGAGTCAACTTCCTCTCTTGCTCCTACTGATTTCTGCTTATATCTACACCTCCAGAAGTTCTGTCCATAGGTTTTTGGACAAGATGGAGGAGGGGTCAATAATTTAAGGTATGTGGATGACACTATATTATTAACAGAAACTAGCAATGATTTGAAACTTATTCTGTAGATGGTTAAAGAAGGAAGTTATTATTATTATTATTGTTATTATTATTATTATTATTCCTGCCTTTTTCCCAATACTGGACATAAAAAGCAGGATTTTATTTGAACATCAAGAAGACTAAAGTGATGACAACAGAGGATTTAAGTAATTTTAAAGTTGATAATCCTTGAATTAGTCAAGGATTATCCATACCTTGTCACTATTATTAAACAGAATGGAGACAATAGTTAAGAAATCAGAAGAAGGTTATGATTGAGAAGGGCAGCTATTTGAGATATGGGAAAAATCCTTAAAAGTAAAGATATAACAATGGAAACCAATGCTACAGTTATTCAGATCATAGTATTTCTGATCTCCAGGTACGGATGTGAAAGTTATACAATGAAAAGAGAGGATCGGAGGAAGAACAACTATTTGAAATGTGTTGTTGGAGTAGAGTTTTGCAGATACCATGCACTGTGAAAAAGACAAATAAGTGGGTTCTAGAGCAAATTAATTTAGAACTCTCACTAGAAGTGAAAATGCTGGAATTGAGGCTATCATACTTTGGACATATAATGAGAAGGAATGACTCATTAGAAAAGACAATAATGCTGGGGGGAAAACAGAAGGTAGAAGCAAAAGAGGAAGACCATACAAGACATGCATTGACTCCATAAAGGAAGATATAGACATAAAATTACAAAATCTGAATATGGTGGTTGACAACAGATGCGAAGGAGGTTGCTGATTCATAGGGTCGCCATAAGTCAAAGCTGACTTGAAGGCACATAACTAAAGAGAAGGTCTGGAGATGCATGCGTCCTGGACTGCCTGCTCTTCCATTGTTACTGAAATGATGTAGAGGGCTTGCGGTTTGTCATGTAGCCTTCCTTTCTTGGACATTTGTAATGTTTCTTCCATCCCTTCCCACAAAAAGCCAGAGCTTTGGGAAATGGTCCAACTAAGTCCTATTTTTCTTTAGGAGACACCTGCTGGATACTGCCAGGTGAAACCCATTTGGCATCAACATGGCAGCCTCCAGAGTGGAACTTGCTTGTTTCTGTCTAGGGCTGCCTCTACAAGAGGCGTTTAAAGCTCTTTCAAGGTGCATTAAAAAATTTACCTCTACAAGAACGGAGCGCAAATCGGACGTAGAGGCGCGTTTTCTCTCCGATTATGCGCATTACCGAATGTGCGTTAAATAGTGAGTTTTATTTTGCTCCAGCGGTTAAAGCGCATTGTGACTATGTGAACAAGCGATTCTCCACATTAACTACTTGTAAAACGCATTTGAAACAACCGGTAAGGTCACCTATTGAGTGATCAATTACCTCCTGCATACAAGCATTTACAATAAAACGCTTCCGAGAAGATGCGTATAATCGGCTAACCAGGCGTCAAACGGAATCCATCTAGAGGGGGTCTAGCTTAGGACAGGACTATATCTAATAGCCCTCAAATCCAGACCAAATCCAGTGTCCATAAAGTACACAAGCCTCAAATGCTGCTTTGTTGATCAGACAAAGGCATAATGTGGGCCCAGTAGTATTTATACCAGGTTTGGCCAATCCAGAGGTTTCAAACTGCCTATCAATCACAGGGTTTCGAAATTGCACATCCCTACTCTCTTCTGTGCAGAAGAAGGCTCTGAGGTCTAAGTATACATATTCCCTACTTCTGGCCATGAGACTCATCATTCCAAGCATTTCCCCTTTATTTGCTCAAGCTCAAATAGCTGCTTTCTCTTTAATTCAAAATCTTGTACACAAATGATTTGTAGCTCCACTTTTGCACCTAATTTAAAAACTCAGAGATGTTAAAATGAATGCATCAATCAAGGCCTTAAAACAGGCAGCATATTGATTAAGAACACTGAAACACTTTTAGCATACTCCACAAAAACCAATATGAGTAATTGAATTTAGGACTTTCTTGACCTTGTTTAAGGGGAGACAAATGTTATCATTTGCTGGAGAGAACGTCAGGACTGCAAAATCCAGAGCTTGTCCACACTGCAGCTCAAAGTATTCAGGGTCTTGTTTCAGAGATCTTGAGTTGTAGTTTGTAGTTAATGATTAAGTCCAGCCTTCCCCCAGCTGTGGTTGATGGGAGTTGTAGTCCACAACATCTGGAGGGCACCAGGTTGGACAAGGCTGATCTAGTCTTTTAAATGCTGCTCTATTTTAAGACCATAAGAAGAGCCATGCTGGATCAGATTCAGCATTCTGTTCGCACAGTGGCCAACCAGCTCTCAGCCAGGGACCAACAAAGCAGGACACAGGTACAACAGCATCCTTCCACCCATGTTCCCCAGCAAATAGTGCATATAGGCTTACTGCCTCTGATCCTGGAGGTAGCATATAGTCATCAGCATATAGCCATACGTAAACTCCTATGTGTGGATTGGGTTATTCCCTGGCAAAATTCTCGTGTCTTGTATATTACATTTTCTTACAGCAGTGAGAGTTCTGCTTCTTTGCCAGCTGTAATCTTTTTAGATAACATTTAAAATAAAATTTCAAAGAAATGCAGAGTCAGAAAAGCCCTTTGTCCTCATTCCAAAAGAAGCCTTCTCAGATACTTTCCAACAGGCACAGTTCATTTCCAGCTTTTGACCAGAAGAGAGGAACACTACCTCACAGGGAATCAGGGCCTTCTTGATCCTTACAGATGAGACCTGCATGTAAATAGCCTCTTGAAGTTCTCCACCATATTTGCAGATGGAGAAATTGGAGGGAAGGTTTCATAAAATTTCTCCAGGGTTAATTGATGTTTTCCAACAGTCTCTTGGGGATGTCAACAATCCTTAGATGGCAAACATTTTAAAATTTCTTTAAAAACAATCATGCCTTAGTGAGGAGAGATGGAAATCCTCTTCCTCACCAGACACCACATATTGAAATGTGGATGGAATTCCTCCAAGATTTAGCCATCAAGGGGGAAGATGCACTCAAGGGAAAACATGTGAATATCAGGGGTAGATCTATACGACTGCTTTACAGCAGTATTGAAGTGCACTGATAATTTTTGGGTAGGGTGACCAGATGGCCCGGGGTTTCCCAGTCCTAACTGGGAAACCTGGGGCGATCCGGGCCAACCAGGGGGCGGCGGGGGCAAACTGGGGCGGCGGGGGAGTCATGCGGCGGTGGCGGGAGGCAGGCGGGCGGTGCGAGGCGGGCGGCGTGAGGCACTTACCTGCTGGGGCGTCGGCTTCCCTCCTGTGCTCTGAATCTACTGAGAAACAGGCTTCGCGGCCTGTCCCTCAGTAGCGCGCCGGGTGATCACCTGGCGCGCTACTGAGAGACAGGCCAGGAAGCCTGTTTCTCAGTAGATTCAGAGCACCAGAGGGAAGCGGACGTCCCATCAGGTAAGGAGCACAAGGCGGGTGGGTGGTGCGGGCGGCATGGGGCGAGCGGGGTGGGCAGGCGGCGTGGGCGGTGGGGGCGTGTGGGCCAGGTGGAGCGGTGTGGGGCGGGGGCGGGCGGTGCGGGCGGGCGGGCGGAGCAAGGCGGGCTGGCAGCGTGGCGCGGGGCGGGCAGGGGGGCGTGTGGGCAGGGTGGAGCGGCGTGGGGCGGGGGCGGGCGGTGCGGGCGGGCAGGGTGGAGCGGCGTGATGCGGGGGCGGGCGGTGCAGGCGGGCGGGGCAAGGCGGGCTGGCAGCGTGGCGCGGGGCGGGCAGGGGGGCGGGTGGGCGGGGTGGAGCGGCATGGGGTGGGGGGGCGTGCAGTTAGCGCGGGCGGGGCGAGGCGGGCTGGCGGCACGGGGCGGGCGGGCTGCACGGGATGGACGGGGGGGCGGGCGCGCTGTGGGGGGGTTGTTTTGGGTGGGGGGGATGGCGGGGGGGGAATGGGATTTTGGTTCTCAAAATCAGGTCACCCTATTCTTGGGGCTCATGTAACTTTAACAGTTGTAGAGAAAAGGGAATTTCAGCCAGTGTCATTTGTAGGCAATTAGTTCCTGGTGATATTCCCTCTTCATCACAACAGTTAAAGGTGCAGGCACTTGACTAGAGTAACCATGTACAAAAGAAGGCAGGATTCCAGCCAGATGGCCATGCCCTTTTCCAGGATATTCCCCCTTGGTTTTCTATTTATCCACCCAACAGGCAGTCAGCATTCCATGGCCATCAAGCATATTGGGTTGTTTTTGGGTTCAACCCCCTTTAGATCCCCCCTCCCAAAGCCTTTTAGTGTTTCTGCAAACCTTGAGATTTCCCTCAGCCTGCTAATACCTTCCTCCTGGGCATGAGTGGTGCTATTTTGGCTCCATAAACAAAGGCACTCAGTACATGAACGTTGGAAATAAAGGGAATAATGATGCAAAAATTGAGCATTCTTTATTAAGTTTTCTTCATATACAGCCAATTAGATGCTGACATCTTTTGTAGGCAAGAGTGGTGCTTGGCCTGAGCACTGATCATTATATAGAGGGGGACCAGGACACTCCATTGATTTCATGCGGGTGTGTCATAGCTAGTTCCATCTTCTTCACTGGTAGCATGGGAAACATGTCCTTGACACTTCTAATGAACACTGGCTGATCTATTCCAAGCCAGCATTGTTGCAATAACTCTCAATGAAGCAAGCAAACAAATAAGGAATCATTTAGCAAGAAACACTTCAATACAGCCTTCACAGTATGAGTCAAAGCTATGGGGCAATCTACACGGACACACTTCCCAAAGTGATTCAACAGAAAACCACGTTTTCATCCATTTGGATTTGCTCCTGCTGTGGCACACGCAGCCAATTAAAGTCACTTATACATGAGGGGAAAAAATGCTTTGGCATGGCAGACTGCATGAGGAACTGCATTACTTCAGGTATACATGGGTGGAGTCTCATGGCTTCCTTCTTTTTCTTCTTTTAAACTCATTAAACTTGCGTGCAAGTCCACTGCAGTGGATAAGTGGAGATTTAAAATAAAAGACAAAGCAATTCCGATCCTCCACCCCTCTCTGCCCTGCCACCTCGAGTAAGTGCAATTGAAAACAATGTGATTTACTTCTGAGTAGACATGTTTATCCAGGTCAGGGCTCATGTAACTTTAACAGTTGTAGAGAAAAGGGAATTTCAGCCAGTGTCATTTATATGCAATTAGTTCCTGGTGAAATTCCCTCTTCATCACAAAGGCCCTGCCTTCTTTTGTATATGGTCACTCTAGTATAGTGCCTGCAACTTTAACTGTTGTGATGAAGAGGGAATTTCACCAGGAACTAATTGCATACAAATGACACTGGCTGAAATTCCCTTTTCTCTACAACTGTTAAAGTTACATGAGCCCTGACCTGGATTTTATCTGGTCAGCCTAGCTTTCAGCTAATTGCTTGAGGCCATTAACCTTGTTAATATTCATACCCGTGCAAAAGTGTAGATTTTCAAAAAAAGAAAAGTAATCCCAAAAGCAATGTACTGATTTTCTCAGGAGCAAGGGTCATCTGGGAAAAACACAACAAAACATGATCAGCTGAGGGTGAAACCAACTCCTTTCCTCGGATCCACCCTTTGCTGATACAACTTTCCCTTCCTCCTTTCAGGGCTGCTTCCCACAGCTGCCACAGAATCCAGTATTGCAAGTTGAGGTCACACAGCCCCCCAAACCACACTGAAGCCAGCACAATGGGAAAATCCATCCCAAAATGACTTTATGGCATGGAAACCCAGGGTTGATGCATATTGGGTGTAACATCATGTGTCATGCCCATGTGTGAGGTGCAGTAGCACCAGAGTAAATCCCCCATGTAGATCCACCCAATCTCATTAAAAGCAGGCATCCTTCTGAACTTTCAAGAGTTCTATCAACATGTGTGCTATTCATTAAGACACCCCAATTCAATCATAATTATAAACACATCTACATTCAAGGAGGTCCCAGTCCCCTCTTTAGAATTTGTTTCCAAATAGATATACTCTCAGGGACTCTGGATTTGGGATTTCAGGAACTCCAAGGTCTGAAGTTTGGACCTAGCTTAGCAAGCTATACCTCAGTGCCCTCCTCAAGTATAAAAGGCAATAGAGATGCATGTGATCAGTGATGGGGGGGGTAGTATTAATCTCCAGTGGGATTTGACATTTGCTTTGGAAATTTATTTCGTTTTTGCTCCTCTAGTGTATTGTTGGGAAATCAAACAAACAGTAAACAGTGCTGCTTAGCCAACAATGTTTTCAATTGGCAATATTATCAGCTGCTAGCTAGCTGTGAGCGTTGTTCTATCAGTGGCTGCTAGTTATCATTAGGAAATCCCTGCTGTCATTAAGGAGTAGGTTTTTGAAATCAAAGGAAATTAAAAACATATAAAAGTGGAACAAGCTGGAACTAGTGCAAGTCTACAGGAGAAACCTCATTTCAGCTTAAACACTGGTAAATTAGTCAGTTTTTCTCTGGATCATTTTCTTTCAAGCCTTTCTGTTGCGTAGTGCATCGATGGGAGATGTCATCCCATCACAACCCAGCAATTTCAGGGTTTGTTTCTTTTTAACTAACAGGATAGATATTGAGAATTCCTACTTGCTTGCCTTTTATCACTTCGGGGTTTGGATGTTTTCCAGGCTGATCCATTGAAGCTTCTACTCCACAAATAATGACACACTTTGGCAGCTAAAATAACATCCTGTCTTTAGCAAATGGTACAGATCTCCCTAGTTATAACCTGTTTGCCAGACAAAGTTGCTAATTACAAAAACAGAAGAATGAAATTGTTCCTTTTTATCAGATTCTGTGACATCACATATG
This sequence comes from Anniella stebbinsi, assembly GCA_029215795.1. Taxonomy (NCBI): domain Eukaryota; kingdom Metazoa; phylum Chordata; class Lepidosauria; order Squamata; family Anniellidae; genus Anniella; species Anniella stebbinsi. The sequence goes on along the minus strand of JARDYH010000002.1, from coordinate 30,934,303 downwards.
CTCGACCAATGGCTAGGAAGGATTTGTTAACCAGGCCATTTTTCGCAATTTGTCAATTTTTGAAAATTGTGGTTTCATTTTGGCAAATGGACCAAATGATGACATCTTTTCACCTTGCATAGCTCCTTTAGAGTTCTGACTGGCTCTAACCAAAACCAGAAGCAGACTCACTGCCCCATTGACATCAGAATCACCAGCCTCCACTGACCTTCTCCAACCTGGTGCCATCCAGATATTTTAGTCTATAGCTCCCAGCATTCCTGACTATTATTCATGTTGGCTGGGGATGATGGGAGTTGAAATCTGGAGGATACCAGGTTGGGAATGTCTGGCTAAACCCTTTCCCTCAACCACAGGTTTTCTCCTACAAAGTAACCCTACTAGACACTTCCCTGCCAGCCTAGGTTCTATACCAGAGATTCCGTTACAAACATGGATTTGGAGCATGGCAGGGGGGGGAAACAGCTGGGTCAGGTGAGGGTGGAGGTTGCAAGGAGAAACTGACAGACTGGTGAAGGGTGAATAATTTGTAGGGCTGCCTCTTGACTCACGTTGGAGGCTATTTTAGAGCCTTCAAAATGGCCCCAATTCAGTTTGAGGTGCTTCAGGGGGTGTCCATCTCACCTCAGCACTGAGGCCAAAGTGAGATTCGGCTGCCCCAAAGTGGGTTGACTTTGCTCCCAGCTTTCCTAGATGCCAACCGCACAGCCAGCACCCAGGAAAGCCGGGAGCAAGACTGACCAGGAATCCATTGGATTCCCAACTCCCTGCTCCCCCCTCACTGCCCCCTTACAATCCCTTTGCCCCTCCAACCCAGAGCTGCCTCTGCTGAGACTTACCTGAAACACGCCCTCCTCCTGAGAGCCAGGCCACAATTTAACGTTATCATGGTGGTTCACTGTTTTTGGTATATCTATGGCTGCAAACTACAGTAGCCATAAAGGCTATTTCCCCTTTACAGCTGTCGTAGTTGGCAGCCATAGATATACTAAAAACAGAGAGCCCCCATAATAATTTTAAATTGCTGGCCTCAGCTCTCAAGAGGAGGATGCATTTCATGTAAGTCTCAGTGGTGGCGGTGGTGGCGGTGGAAGGCTGGATAGGGAGAAGGAAGTGAGTTTGGTGAGTCCAATGTGCCAGCTTTTCTGGGCAGTGGGTGGGTGGGGGAAACGGCCCAGCACCACCTTGAATTGGCCCGAGACACCCTCAATGCTTCAGTGGCAGTCTGCTTCAGCCTCAGGGCATTTTGGGCCAACTCGGTACCACTCTGGATTTGGGCCAAGGCGGTCCACAGCCCTAATAAGTTGTTATTATTTATTTGTTGTATTTGTATCCCACCTTTCCTCTAAGGACTTCAAGGCAGTGTACATGATCCTCTTCCTCTCCAATTATACTCACAGCAACCCTGTGGGGTAGGCTAGGCTGAAAGTCATTTACTAGCCAAAAGTCACCCTGTGAGCTTTATGGTGAAGACTACAAACCAGATCTCCTGAGTCCCAGTACAACACTCTAACCGTTGCACCACATGGGCTCCCAGTTAAGTGCCGTTTGGCTGCTCAAAGCCACACCTCACAATCCTAATTTGCACATGAGAAGCAGTGGCTGGACTTTCAATACAGATGATGTAGTTTCATCCTAAGGATTTCCCTTCCCTTCAGAAATCACAGGTTCTTAATTATACGCATGAGCAGCACATACCAACCAAGCGAGCATCCAAAGTCAGTGTCTGGCATTTTGTGAACAGTCACTCCAAGTTGGAATGGAATTTTATTACTTCCTTTAATTGGAGAGACATTAGCAACTTCAGCAGAAATAAATCACTTTGTGTGGATGGTGAACTTGGCACACAAAATAAAATAAAATAGCAGTCTCGAACTGTCAAGAGTACAAAACTCATTATTCCCATTCCAGCAAGTAGACAGAGCAAGCAGAATGTAATGGATATTGGGAAATGCCTTCAATACATGAGAAGATGGTCTACAGCTAAAGGCCTGAGTCATATCCTCCCATTGTCTTCTCTCCAAAATGCAGTAGTGGGAATAGTGACGAAGCGAATCCTGAGAGGATATATGCTCTCGTGATTCCAGGCACGAGGACAGCCCTACTATTAGGCAGAGTGAGGCAGCAGATGCTGGGATGGTGATGGCTGCACATCCCTGACTGCTCTTCCTGAGCCTCTCTGTCTTTCCCCCTGAGCTCCCCCAGCTATTTTCATCGTATCTGAATATCAGACTCAACCCAGGCACGGTCCAGTGCCATCAGGAAGAGGCTGTGACTCAGTGGAAGAGCACCTCCGTTGCATGCACTGTGTACTCTCTCTCTCTCTCTCGCTCTCTCTCTTTCTCTCTCTCTCTCTCTCTCACACACACACACACACTAAAAGTTTTACATATTGGCCACATGTGAATGATGATATCTTGGTTTATTAAGCCAAGCTATATGTTCTCATTCCACCTGTTCACAAAACCCATTCACTCCTCCCTTCATGGTGAGCTGCAGTTCATCTAGGAAGTCCAATGACCATAGTTTCCCATTTTGTCTGATCTGTGAATCTACAGTCACTGGGTTTGGAGCAAGCCAGCATTTTAAATCAACTTCATGGTTTAAGATCCTGGCTTGTTTCATAACTGGTAACTTTCCTGGTTTGAGTGAAATAGGATACTCTATTATACTCTAAATAGGATTCTCTTTCCTTGTGCAAAGAGAACTGTGTGTGAAGGCAAAATATTTTCACATATCTCTGCGTCATAAGCCAAGATACGATCATCCAAATTGAGCCATTGTCAGGCCAAAATAAATGTAATTGCTATTGGAAAGATTTATGACTGCTGGAACACAGCATTCATTCATTGCTATATATACTTGTGTCAAAAGGGAATGCAGAAAATTGCCTTGAAACAGGTGAATGCCGCTGCTAGCAAATGTTGATCTAAAAGAAAAACGTCAACCTTCCACTATTTTTTTAAGAAAGAGAGATTGGAATCTTTCATACTCTTTGCTGGAAAGGTGGCATTCTTTAACAGAGGAGCTACACATAATAATTAAAAGTGCAAGCTTTAATCAATTGAATTGTAAACAATCAGCTGAAACTGCAACTGAGAGCCTATCTACACTACTGCTTTAAAATGGTTTAAAATGGTTTATAACAGTTTATAACAGTTTTGAGAACTGTTGGGGCCCATGACACACTCCATATACAGTTTTCAAAATATTTTCAAAGTGTTTTATCCTGCTGTGTAGATAGGCTCTGAGTCTTTGGTAGGAGCAAATACAAAGTAATGGTGCTAGGACTGAAAGACACAGAGCCTATCCACATTGCCCTTAAAATGACTTATATTCTGTTTAAAAACGTGTTTTTAAGTTGTTTCATTATGTGGTAGGACACACTGAGCAGTACTTAAGTTTCATAGTGACTGCTTCCTCCATCCTCAAAGTGTTCACTGGTGTATTACAGGTTCAATTCCTTAACTCTTCTTTCATTTTTGTTTTGCAGGCTGCTTGACCTGCCCACTTACTTTTGTCTCCATAACTCAAGCAGCCTGCAAAACAAAAACTAAAGAAGAAGAGTCAAGGAATTAACTCTGTAATACACCAGTGAACACTTTGAGGATGGAGGAAGCAGTCACTATGAAACGTAAGTACTGCTCAGTGTGTCTTACCACGTAATGAAATGACTTAAAAAACCATGTTTTTAAACAGAATATAAGTCATTTTAAGGGCAATGTGGATAGGCTCACAGTTGCCTATCTAAGACCATAATCCCATCCGCACTTACTTTAGAGCAGTGGAGGCTGTTGGGTCCAATTCCGGTGGGTCTATGAATCCATTCCAAGTTTCAATCTGAACCAGCTAAAACTCTAAAGGAGCTATCTAAGGTGCTGAACCTAATTTTGGGATAGTGATTAGCACATTGGATAACTCCTTTAGAATTCTGGCTAGTACTGACTGATTCACAGTCCCACCAAAATTAGAGCCACCAACTTCCACTGCTTTAGTGTAAGCCCCACTGATAAAAAGGGAAAACCATGAGAGGTAAGGTAGGATATTTAGTTTTAAATAGTGAGACTTACATTTCAGTAAACATATCCACAAAAGTGCTGTAAGACACGTTTGGGGGAAGATGTGACCCTTTAAATGTGATTGGACTACAACTCTCATCATCCCTGACCATTGGCCATACTGGCTAGGGCTTCTGGGAGTTGGCAGTCCAACCACATTAGTGCAATTATGCACTGGCCTTAATGTACATTCACACTAATATGCACTTGCACTCATGTAGATTAATATTAATGCACACTTATGCAAGTAAAATGAAACTCTCCTACATTCATAACAAAAATCCAGTTCCATCAATGAGCAGACGATGGAATGACAAACACCTGATGAAACACAGAATGGATTTAACAAAATCCGTACATCCCTCCTAGTGGCCAGTAATAATCTTATAAATTCCTACTTCCCCACCCTCCACACTCAGGCAAGTCAGACGAACACCTTTCTCATACTCACAGCTCTTCTAATGACAAAGGGATTATGACTTTGCAGGCTCCCAACCAGTAGTGTAGCTGTGCCTGGGCTTGTAGGGATGCAGCACTGGCACTTTTTATTAGCAGGGACACTGCTGTCCTCTCTCACCTCCCCTCAAAATCCCCCATTCCCTCTGAGCTTAGCTGCAACCCTCACAGTAGCGGTGGGAAATGATTTTTCCTAGCAACAATATATTGCACCCTGTTGTAATGCAAAGCATGGGGGGGCTCCGTCTCAAATGAGCAATTAAGACCCATTCACTGTACAAAAAAAACTGCTAGAACTGATTTCTTGATATGGATCAACACAGCTGCCTGCAATTTTGGATTCTCCTGGGGGGGGGGGGCTGGCTATGGAGATTGTCATGATGAGCACCTGCACTGCAATATATGCCACTAGAACACGGCTCCCTTAGGTCCTGCCCCACAAAGGAGCTTGATTTAGCAGATGTCAGTCCTCTTTCCCTAGTGTGGGTGGGGAAGGGGATGGACAGAGTGGGCTCATTCTGCTGCAGCTTTAGGAACTGTTCTTAATCTAGATGTCAGGGTTCACAGAACATGAAGAGTTCTGTGCACTTGCAGCATCACTAGTCTTGACCATGAAAATTTGCCCAATTGTCCTCTAGAGTGCATAACCCTAGTAGCAAAGACCGTGTTGATTTTAATGCAGCCAGTTTGCAGCCTAATTCTGTTGTGGTCACTTGCTGATAAACAGACATGGCATTGTATAATTTGTTGCTCTTTCCCTGTTCCAGGAAAGATTGGGCACTTCCTTTGCTGATGTCAATTTGAGGATCATCCCTGGTCAGCAGTGGGAAAATTTAGGTTTTCAATGTTTTGTTGCAGGGTTGGTATTCTATCCCCACCCACCCCATGGAAACCACATTCTGCATTGCCTAATGAGTCACGCAAGTTCTAGAGAATGGCAGCCTCCAAAGGCAAGGTCTTCTGAGATTGATTTACAGTTTCCTAATAAATACTGCAGATCTTAATGAGCAAGATTACCTGAGGAGTGTCAAGATTGAGGTAAGTCAGTGACAAGCTGCACGTCCAATACTGGCCTGTGCTTATGACGTGCATCACCACACAGCAGCAAAACCACTGATTGTTCATGGCAAATCTGCCAGAATTGTCTCTTTAATATGCACGTTCCAAAATGCCCTGTGGCGTCGTGGGATACAGCAAGCCAGAGCATGTAGAATTAAACATAATATATGAGGGCTGGAGACAACAACGCTAATCTTAGAAACAGTCAACAAATTCATCTTAACACACCAGTTAAGATTCCTAATTTGAAACACTTGTGCTTCAATTATGTTGACAATCCTTTTTAGGCCCCTTTAGGCTTCTATTCCAGAGGGTGCACATAGGGCATGGTAGCTCAACAAACAGAATGATTATTTATGGTGTCCAATAAATAATACTAATATGAAGAACTGTTATATCAATCAGCTATGGCTTAATCACATGGCCGAACCACTTTGTTTGAGCTGCTAAGAATGCTGCTGTCACTAGTTATCAGTTTATAGTTCCTTTGAAATACAGAACAGACCACATCACAGAAACGTATGAAGCTGTCAGACAAATGATCGATCTAGCCCAATATTGTTTAGTCTGACTTGGCAGTGGCTCTCCAAGGTCTCTGGCAAAGTTCACCTGCTACCAGATTGTTTTTGCACTAGAGAAGCCGGGGATTGAACTTGGGAGCTTTTGAATGCAAAGCATCTTCACTACCATTAACATATGGCCTTGTTCCAAATGGATAAACCAGTTCCATTGATGCGCACATCTGTGATGCTACACAGAGTGACTTGTGCCAATGTATCTTAGGGATGGGAAAACCAGCAATTTTTGAGCTTATTTAAATTCTCCAAAATGACAACAACCTGAAGCTCCTTTTGGCTTGCTCCCATTTTCGTTTTGACCTGTTTTTTCAGCTTATTTGAATGGGGAAAGTCTGCATTTTGAATGGGAAAAGTGTGCATTTCTGTGTATATTTTCCATAAGTGTGCACTTTCCTACCATTGATGAAATCATGAAAATGTATTTCTTCTTTTTCAAAAATGTGCATTTCAAAGTGTGCATTTTTAAAAAGAAATACATATTTTGTAAACACAATTACAAAACATTACTCCCCAAAAAGCACTCCTGCATGCCTCAACATATGGGATTGTGAACTGGACATGTTGTTATGATGTTTGAACGGAGAGGAAATTTTCATATATCTCTAATTTAGTTACATCTGCATCCTTTGCAAGGAAATAGGTATAATTCTGTCCTGCTATACAACGTAGGTGTAACACCAATGTAACTGTGTTGGAGTATGATGACCATAGAGGACATACCCTGGAGATTGATAGGCCTTGAAGGATGGAGTGTGGCCAGTTAACACCAGTCATGTCCTTGCCTTGTCCCTGTTACATCAACTCTTTCCAAGCTGCTCAAAACCTTAGGAATGGAAGACTAGAACTCTCTCTCTCTCTCTCTCTCTCTCTCTTCTTGTATCAGTTTAACACCAGTGCAACAGTTATGGCTTCTCCCAAAGTATCCTGGAAAGTGTGCAATTTTCTGTTTCAGATGCCTAGACCACCCCTCCCACCACCACTATCACAGAAATAGAGTTCCCAATGTTAACCAATATGTCTGTAATTAGGGGTGTGCACCCCCCAAAATATCGTTGTTTATCATTATCATCATTTCGGACCCAAAAAAAATATTGTCTTCATTCATATCGTAGGTGAACCATATCGTCTTCACGATAATTATCGTGAAAAAATGATATTTTTTGCAGCCCTATTTTTAAAGAACAAATGCCTATAACTTATGTATTTTAAAAGTTAGAGGCTTGAAACTTGGCCACAGTGCTTATGGGGTATGCCTAAGTATGTGTATGAAATTTGAGATCGATTCCTCCAACCCTCAATTTTATATGAATTTTTTAAAGATCGTTTCCGTTCTGACAGGTCTGAATGAATAAAATTGAGAGTTGGAGAAATCGATCTTCAATTTGGCACATATGTGCCAAATTTGAGATTGATCCCTCCAACCCTCAATTTTATATGAATTTATTAAAGATCGTTTCAGTTCTGACAGATCAGAAATGACAGCTCACTACGTGCGTTCATTCAGACCTGTCAGAATGGAAACGATCTTTAAAAAATTCATATAAAATCAAAGGTTAGAGGGATCGATCTGAAATTTCATACACACACTTAGGCATACCTGATAAGCACTGTGACCAAGTTTCAAGTCTCTAACTTTTAAAATACAGAAGTTATAGGCATATTTATATGGCAGTCCGATAAAATCGCCTGAAAATTATCTTCTCCGATGATTATCGTAGGTTTTCTGTTATATCATTATCGTTAAACACATGCACGATAATGACCTTATTGTATCGTTATCGTACATTTTAACGATACGATACACATCCCTATCTGTAATGTAGATATATTCTAGAGGGCCTTACCCTATGAACCTTCAGTGGTTGGTCTGATGCAAACACTTCATAGCTGGCAAGTCAAAACCACAGCTGGCAGAGATGGTAATTGGGGTGGGGGGTGGGGAAATCAGATGACTGGGGAATGCTTCTAACGTAGGGAATATTATGTACGGGAATTAGAGAACCTCCCCCATGTCTGCTACTGAAAGGAAGGATGCCTGGAAAATGAGATCCTTTACTCATAGTTAGGACTGCAGCCTAAACTTACTTTTGTAAAACACTTGACTCACTCTATATCTGCTATAGAAATACTACAACATGAAGTAAACTGCATAGCTGATCATTAAATTTGAGGCTTCTACTGGTGCTTTTGGGACAGGGATGGACATATTGGTCTATTTCTGGTCCACATCAGTTTCATGTGCATTCATTATACCTTGTTTTTGCCTGGATCTGCACATTTTTAATAATAAATCTGCACCAAAACAATTCTTTAAGTCAGGCCTAGCATCAGGAGTCGGCATAGGTGGGCAGCTTCCTAAGGACCATCCCTGTACCTGAGTCTACCACAGTAGCTGCCACCACTCTCCTCCTTGCAAGTCACCTGGCTGGCAAAAACAAGCCCCAGGGCTGAGCCTGCAGGCCCTACAGCATGTCATTCCAATTTTTTAAAGTTACATTATGATTAGCAGTGACCTGAACCAATCAGGTGCTGGCTTTGGGAGGGGGAACATGGCCAATGAGGGCACAGGGTGGTTTTTACATTGCTCCTATGACCTTACTGGTCATGTCCCACCCCAAGGCAGCATCTGATTGGTTCAGGTTGCTGCTAATCAAAACTTCTTTTTTTAAAAAAAACCTTGTAAAATCACGCACCCCAGGCTGTGAGCACTTCAGCAGTGAGTGGGATGGCTGGGTGAGGAGAAGGAAGAGGAGAGGGTGCTGTCAGCCAGGTTAAAAAAGCAACAATGTTGGCTGGATGGCTGGACGGCTGAGGACAGCAGGCAGCTTGGGCAGCTGGTGGGCAGGTGTTGGCGGTGGCGGCAGCTGGTCGGAGCCTTGTGGGGTCAGTAAGCTGGCTTTGGCAGCAGTGGGAAGGTGTGGCAGTTGGTGTAGCAGCAGGCTTCAGCAGTAGGGGGAGGGGCACTGCTATGTTGAGGGCCTACTGAACCTTGCAGACGGCCCTGATTTAAATGTGGACTTTTGAACCTCATTTTCTCACAAAATATTCCTTTCTAAATATATTTTATTTCAAAGTAAGAACATAAGAATAGCCATGTTGGATCAGACCAAGGGTTCATTTAGTCCCGCATTCTGTTCACACCGTGGCTAACCAGCTGTCGACCAGGGACCCACAAGCAGGACACGAATGTAACAGCTCCCTCCCACCCATGTTCCCCAGCAACTGGTGTATATAAGCTTCCTGCTTCTGATACTGGAAGTATGCATTTCAGGACATATTTTAACCTAAAATACACATGGTTATAGACACTTGGTATATTTTTTGAGCCTAGAACTGTGTTGCCAAATTCAATGAAGCATAAAAATCCAAATGATAATTGTATTCCTCTGAGTTATTCTGAGAGGTGGTGATCAGGTCAGCTAATTTCAAAATGTAGACTCAGTAAAGTCCTCAAGCATCCATATATTTGGTCAGTTCCATAGGAGAGCAACCCTTTCATTTCAGAGCACAATAAGCAAAAGATGTGAGCAAATTTGTTTTCTTCGAAGGAAATACTGTGGATGCTGAATGTGTCTAGCCATTTTCTCTCTTTGTAAAAATGGTGAGTGAATCATGCCTCCGATAATTAACAGAGAAAAACAACAGCAGGTATTGCAAAGAGTTCTTTGAAAATTAACACAAATTGGACAGAAAGGAAACTGGAGAAGAACATTCACCACTGGGGGAAATTAACTACATACCCTTTTCTCTAAGCTGCAGTTACAAAACATCTACCAGGTTTGTATTCTCCTTACTGAGAAAAGGAGAAAACTGTCAGTTCATTTCTCATTTGTATTTCCCCAGTAATTGTTTCAGGGTATCTCTAACTGGTTGAGGGTGAGAGGACATAAATGGATCCAATGCTTTGTGACAGAAGAAGGAGAAAAACACAATTCCTTCCATTTGGCACCTTTCCATGTAATGAAGAAATATTTTCAGAATAGAAATAGTTTAAAGGACATCCCTCCTACTGCAATTACCCTTTAAAACTCAAATATTCAAATATAATTAACTTGGGGCAAAACCAAACATGGGAGATCTGTGATTAGGAACTCCTGCAGTTTTTGTTTTGCTAATTAGCAGGCCCACTGAGTTGCTTTGAAGATGAAGGAAATGTTCCTGGAGAGGGTGATTAACCCTTTCCTCCCATACCACCCCCAAGCTATTGGCTCAGTAAGGAGGAAAATCCAGAAACATTCTACTTTACCTCTCCCTCTCCCAGGATGCTAATAGCAGTATGGGGAGGGGGTGGTACACTGGGAATGGGCCATGGGAGGAAAGAGTTTAAACAACCTCTTCCAGAGTACCACTTCCCTGATCTTCAAAGAAATCCCATAAGAATACTGTTTAGTAATAACGGGAAAGCTTAATGACAGATCTCCCATATATCGTATCTGGTTTGGCTCCCAGGTTTCCAGCCGACTACTTCCCTGCTCATCTGGGGCAAGTAGCTGTTGCCTCCAGGCGAGCTGCCAAGTGGGAAATAGATGTGCCTGCTCACATTTGCCAAATCACTGAAACCGCCGCTCCTAGACAAAGCCAGAGCTCCATAAGAACCACCCTACCATCCCCTATTTACTTACTCCATTTGTACAACACCTTTCTGCCAAACTACTCAAGGTGGTTTAAATAATGGCTTACAAACTAAGAGACAAGAGTCAAAGTTGGGGTGGGGAGCAGAAGGGAAGGAAAATCAGCAAATTCAGGTACCAAGTGTTTCGTAATGTTATATAAAGCAGCTAGAAACTGACTGGGTGGGATGCACTAACTGCTATTGCACCTCATCTTCTTTTTCATCATTGCTACCATTCTCTTGCTTGACAGCCAAAGAGCATGTCGGCAGTAGTATCTTTTGCTCCTCCTTCTCACCACCACTGATGGCTAGAATAGAACGAGAGGCAGGTGAACATGCAGGTTGCAGTGACAAGGAACAGGAAGTTCCTGCCAGTTTGCCCCTGCTGGCATGTAGGCCCTTGGCACGTGCCCAACCATGTCTAACTTTGACGCCAGTCCTGTGTACAATGCATTGTTAAGATACCCCATTGTAAAGCCCTTGTGCATGGGAAAAGCAAGGAGAACTTGGTTATTCACTTAGCAAGGCTGTTTTGTTCTCCGTGCTCTTGTAAGTCCCTTTTCACTATCTCGCTGCAGTGCAAAATATGTTACAATTACTTTTGTCCCTTGATTTACATTTCTTTCTCTAATCCCAGCATAAAATTCATCAACTGCTCAGGAGGGAGTTATATAGATATGATCAAAGGCTCTGGGATGGACTGTCTTTGATCACTTCAATGAGCCATTTTGGGGATGGGTTAACTCTAAGACTGAGTTGACATGCAGCTCCCCATTTCAGGGCATTAATTTGGAGGTCTGAAACACTCTCTTGGAAGTGCTGCTATCGCTGCTTCTTTTAAAGATCATTGATGAAGACTCTCAGCTATGATAATTGATGGTAAATGAGCATTCCTGTTTAAGCCAGAGAGAACATTTAAGTATCAGCAGGGATACTTGCCTACAACAGAGAGGAAATTTGAAATGTGTCTGAAAATGGAGCTGCAAGACAAATCCTTTTAAAAACAAATGTATCATAGAATCCTAGAATAGTAGAGTTGGAAGGGGCCTATAAAGCCATTAAATCCACCCCCTCTGCTCAATGCAGGAATCCGCCTTAAAGCATACTTGACAGACGGTTGTCTGGTTGCCTCTTGAATGCCTCTAGTGTTGGAGAGCCCACAACCTCCCTAGGTAATTAGTTCCATTGTCATACTGCTCTAACAGTCAGGAAGTTTTTCCTGATGTCCACCCAGAATCTGGCTTCTTGTTACTATAGCCCATTATTCCATGCCCTGTACTCTGGGACGATCGAGAACAGATCCTGGCCCTCCTCTGTGTGACAACCTTTCAAGTATTTGAAGAGTGCTATCATGTCTCCTCCAGCCCTGTCTTCTCTTCTCAAGACTAAACATGTCCAGTTCTTTCAGTCTCTCCTCATAGGGCTTTGTTTCCAGACCCCTGATCATCCTCGTTGCCCTCCTCTGAACCCCTCCAGCTTGTCTGCATCCTTCTTGAAATGTGGTGCCGAGAACTGGTTGTAGTACTCAAGACGAGGCCTAACCAGTGCCGAATAGAGGGGAACCAGTACATTGCACGATTTGGAAGCTATACTTCTATTAAGGAGACTGGCAATGGAGAAAAGCCAATTGAAATTGAAACCCTTTCTCAACATCTGTTCACATAGAACAGCACTAAGGAACCCTTCCTGTCCCCCCACTGGCTTGGTAAGTAACCCCATGTTCTGGGGGCAGGGATGGAAAAGAACTTCATCAGAATAAGAAGTGCAGACTGGTGGGAGACTGTTTTGGAATACATTTCCCATCATCCCTTCCTATCACCATGGTGTTGGAGGCTGATTGGAGTTGTCTTCCAAAACACCAGGAAGGCACCCAGTTGGGGAAGGATGCTTTGGATTGCTGAAGGCTTAAAATATTGTTTCTTTATAACAAGTGAGAAATGCAACACAATGTCACAGTTCAGAGTTTCTTTCCCCCCAATGCAAGTCTATGGGGAAAACAAAAATGGCGGCCGATCCAAAAATTGGATGTCCGATATTTGGATTGGGATTGGGCCCGATCCGGTCTGGGGAGCCTCCGATTTTGTCCGATCTGGGACAAAATAGGAGATCCCGATCCAGGTCCCGATCCGATCCGGGGGGTCCCTGTTCAGAGTTCCTGCTAGCCATGCCCTCTTCCAGAATGCTCCATTTTCCTTACCCCCACTCCCAGTAATCTTGAAGTTAACCTGTTAATATAGCTGGGAATTCCAATAAGCGTTTAACTAGTTGGCGAGGATGTGTGACAGGGCCTTTTGAGTGCTTATTTCCACATTCATTTCCTAGGGATTTCTGGGAAATTTGGGGGAGGAGGGAATATTTTCCCCAAAACTTTCTGTCCTTTCCCCTTATTTTCCCTCTGAATTTTGGGATACAGTTTTCAGCTCAGAAAACATACCAAAATTCTTATTTTAGGTTAAAATGCATATAAAAATTAGGGATGTGCAGGGACCCCCTGGATCGGATCGGGACCCGGATTGGGACCTCCAATTTTGTCCCGGATCAGACAAAATCGGAGCCCCCCCAGACTGGATCGGGCCCGATCCCAATTGAAATATCGGACATCCAATTTTTCGATCGGCCGCCATTTTTGTTTTCCCCATAGACTTGCATTGGGAGAAAGAAAGCTTTCCCCCAATGCAAGTCTATGGGGAAAAATGGCAGCTGGTGGGTGAGTGGGGGCCTAACTCCCCCTCCCTGTCCCTCCCCCCCACGGTTACCTCCCGGGGCCGTCCGTGGGCACCCGAGGGCGCCAGCGGATGGCCCCAGCAGGTAAGCCCCTGCCCTCGCGGTCCTCCTTACCTGCTGGGGCATCTTCTTCCTTCACCTGCCGGAGATCTACTGAGAACTAGGCTTCACGGCCTAGTCCTCAGTAGAGCGCCAGGTGACGATGTCATCACCTGCCGCTCTACTGAGGACTAGGCCGCGAAGCCTAGTTCTCAGTAGATCTCCGGCAGGTGAAGAAAGAAGATGCCTCGGCAGGTAAGTGGACCCCCCTCCCTCCCTCCTCCCCTCCCTCCTCCTCCCCCGTGATCCTAACCTGGCTGGGCTGTCTGCTTCCATCGGCGGGTGCCCGCGGGTGCCCACCAATGGAAGTGGACAGCCCTCCCAGGTAAGCCCCCCCCCACTGTCTGCTTCCATCAGTGGGCGCCCGCTGGCAACCACCAATGGAAGCGGCGGCGGGAGCCAGAGGGCACCTGCCGATCCTCCGATTTTTTCCAAACTGGATCGGGTCCTTCTGGACCGGTTCGGAAAAGATCAGACAATCCAGAGGGGTGATCAGAAATCGAATAATTGCATCTGATTTCCTCTGGATCAGAGCCAATCCAGTGCACACCCCTAGCAGGAAATATTTTTTATTTTGCAAATTTTCATCATTTTTTAAAATGTAAACAGGATGGAACTGACTTGTGAACGAATACATGTGAAACTGACAAAGATCAAGAATAAACTGATCTGTCCATCCCTAACACAGATTTTTCCACACTGCAAATCTAGAGATTTGGGGATATGGAAATATGTCATTTCTCATAGGAAGAAGTAGTAGCATAAGAACATAAGAAGAGCCATGCTGGGTCAGCCCAAGAATCTATCTATTCAAGCACTCTGTTCACACAGTGGCCAACCAGCTGATTACCAGGAATGCACAAGCAGGACATGGGTGCAACAGCACCCTCCTGCCCATGTTCCCCAGCAACTGGTGTATATAGGCTTACTGCCTCAGATACTAGAGGTAGCACATAGCCATCAGGACTAGTAGCCACTGATAGCCTTCTCCTTCAGGAATTTGTCCACTCCCCTTTTTAAGCTACCCAAAGTGATGGCCATCACTACAACTTGGAGAGGTGAATTCCGTAGTTTAACTATGTGCTGCATGAAGAAGTCCTTCCTTGGACCTGTCCTGGATCTCCCCCAATCAGCTTCATGGGATGACCCCAGTTTCTACTACTATTAGAGTGGGAGAAAAATGTCTCTTTATCCACATTCTCCACACCATGCATAATTTTGTACACCTCTATCATGTCTCCCCTTAGCCTCCTTTTTTCCAAACTAAACAATCCCAGCTGTTGTGCCCAATCCTCAATCTGCTTTTTGGACACAAGGAGCACTAAAAGAGCAATTCTGGTGTTTTTGCAAAAGGATGGCAAAGGATCAAACATCTCTTTCAGCCTGATCCAATGTAATTTTACCCACTTTTTAATTGCGGGGCTGCAGGAACTCTTTCAGCTCAAGGGGCAATTCAATTTTAGAGAAACTCTTGGCCATTGCATTCCAGTTGTAGGCAGGGTTCAAGGCAAAAGGAGCTGGGCCAAAATGCCCCAAATACCACGTTTTAGTTTCAACCTCTTACTGCCAATAAATACTGCCTCATATGAGAGGCACTTCAGCCTTTCAGAATGGGGAACAAAACTGTGCAAAACAGGGGTGAGCCCAGGGGAATGAGGCACGGCCATCTAGGGAAACCCTAGAGGGATGGAATGGCACTCCTGGAGGCCCAGATTTTCCCTGAAAGGCTGAGGTTAAACACCCCTGGCTTAATGAGAATCACTTTCAATTAACTGTGTACAAGATTATAGCCTTTGGATTTCAGCCCTTGCCTCCATAAAGATGTTAATTCTATTCAGAAGAAGTGTAATGTAGTCCATTTGAAATGGCTCTACTTAATGTAACATCACTGAAAATTCAAATGAAGTTTTTCAATCGCTAATGGATGTTCCTGTAAGGTTTTTCTTTTCTTTCCTTTTTTGCTATGTGAAGATTGGGACATTGGCTCTCCCCAGTTAAAGATCAAAGATACCCCTCTTTCCCAAGGGCTGCATTGCCTTGTGGGAGCTTGCCAGAGACCAACAATGGGCAGGTCCAAAGCCAGAAGTGGGTGGAGCCAACAACAACAACAACAGCCACCCCAATTTGGATGACACAATAAGCAACTGGGGGGGGAGGGAACAATCGTCAGTAGTATTGACTATCGTGTTGTCCGAATGCTGCCATAGTCAACTCAGCGCTGATCCTAATCCACTCCACAGTTGATTATTTATTACCATGTTGTGTGGGGAGTACCCCCTAGATGAACAACTGTAAAGTTTATTATTACCCCACCATTGACTATCGTGTTGTCTGAATTCTGCCTCTGTCTGGGAATTCATGACACGAGGGTGGTTAACAAGCCACGGTGACTTGTTAACCACTCCCATGCCTGCTGCTTGCATGCTGGCTCATTTCTGTAATCTCACCAGGCACAGGTTGCTGTTATGTCTGAACTAGGAATGTTGGCGGAATCTGTCTTGGGGGGGGGGGAGATAGTTGGTTAGTTCCAAGCTAAACTGAATATGGAGGTTCCCATTTTAAATCCCTTCCCAAAGGCCTCTTAATCACCTCCATGACTCACATATGCTTATATCAGTCCTTCCAGCCAGTGGTGTAGTGGGACCAGTACTCACAGGGGCTCAGCTCTGGGAGGGATGCTAGTCAAATGAATTCTCCCAACAACAATATATTGCACCCTGTTGTAATGCAAAGCATTTTGAGGTGGCTTGGTCTTGAATAGGCAGTTAAGACCCATGAGCTGTCCAAAAGACCTGCTCCAGATGGAGTTGAAAATGGCTAGAACTGGTCTGTTGATATGGATCAACACAGCTGCCTGCAATTTTGGACTATCCTTTGGGGCATAGTTAGGGTTATTGTCATCATGATTGCAAAACTAAATGAATGGTCTGGGAGCACTATTGCAAAAGGCAGTTGGATGAAAGCTATACGGTGGAATATAGTGTGGTTCTTCTGGTATAGCTCTTACACACTCAATAATAATATAGCTGTCACTGCAGCTTAAGAGACGAGGGGAACACATTCCATTTATTTGAGATCTGCTCCCAAAACAGCTTCCTCAAGATTCATATTTGATTTCATTAGTAGCCTCTGGGAGGTAGCTGTCATCCCATTTTACTGGATAAGTGCCGCACAAATCACTGAATGCACAAGCACTAAATCTGGGTGAGTGGACAGTCATATGGAGCAGTCAGGATTGCAATTTATTTTGCAGTGTCAAGGTATTTGGGGAGATGGTGCTGAAAGTTTTCACCAAGACTCATCCTGAGAGGCAGTGCAATTTGGTGGGCAGAAATGTAGATCAGCTGACCCCCAACCACCTTTGGCTCAAAGATGAAGCTGTTATGTTTACCTTCCCTTGTCTAGTGCTCTCTAGAGGCATTGAGTGCAACTCCCATAATCCCCAAGTCCCATCGTGGCCTGTGGTCCCATAATTAAATGTCCTCTCACAAGGCTGCTCAGAGTTAGGCAGACACGCTGGAGGGGGAGAGCCTGTCAGCGAGGAGGTGGACAAAGAAAGGAGCCTGTTGCAGGGCAGAGGAAGCAAGGATGGAGAGGTATATATGGAAGCACCAGTGAGAACCTCTTAGCTACAGGGCAACAAGGATTTGATAGCCACCCTTTCCTTGCATTTCTGTAGCCAGGAGGCTAGTGAAAGTGGAGTGATATAAGATACTAGGATTAGGTCAGCATACTGAGTTCAGATGTAACAACAAACCACAGTTAACTCAAGCCAACTGCAAACCATGGTTTCAGATTGTGGTTTGTTAGTCTCAAACCATAATTATTTCTTTAAGGTGGTTTCAGTCATACAAACAAACTAGAGCTAAGTTAAACAAACTGTGGTTTAGCATGCCATCCAAACCCAACCAATATTGATAACTCAGTAAAGAAAAGTTCTGCCTCTTTATTGATAACTCAATAAAGAAAAAGGTTCTGATGCCACTTTAGCTTGAGATATAACTCCTATTCAGTTGTTCTTTCCCCCACCTCCATCCCCACCCCATGAGTGCTATCTCACAAGGGGGAGAAAGGGGATGAGCCCAATGTCCGCATTCCCTCTTGCAAGTCCCCAGTCCTGCACCCCCACTCCACATGTTGGGGAATGAACGTTTACAAGCCTTCATTTTTATTATTATTTTTACTTGAGTAGGCTCCCTGTGTGATTTAGGGCAAAGGTGGACAATGCTTTAAATCATATCTAGCAGCTAAGTGTTTATTATTATTATTATTATTATTATTATTATTATTATTATAGAATAGGCACAGCCCTCCCAATCCGAATCAGGATCCTAGTGTGGGGGATAGGGGAGCGTTTAAGATCTGGATCAGAGCCCCTATGTCTATAGTAAAAACAGGGGGAAATGTAGCTACAGATTTAAAGTCGCATCTGTTTTGACCACCACAATACTCATCTCCAGTGTTCAAAACAGCACGGGGAGTCTACTCAAGTAAAAAGCAGTCCCAATTGCACAAGTTCAGCTCCTAACATATGGAGCACTGCAGGAACAGGGATATGCAGGAAGGGAAGGGGCCGACAGGCTTGGCCCCACTCTCTCCTTGTGCGATGGTAATACATAAACTCCTTTGATCAAAGACATTTTTGCAGTCAACAGGGGGGAAATGGGAAGAACATTATGCTAGAATTTAGCTGAAAATACATTACTATAAAATATGATGTCCTGTATCTCTTTTTTGTCATTTTTGCAACAGGAGGCTCGATCAATTGTATACATCCTAGAGGCTATTTGCAATTAAAGAGATGTGTACCCTCTATCACAGAAAGGCAATTTAATACTGTATTACAGTGTGGTAATGAGGAATCTACAACAAGACCTAGCATGTATCACTGCAGTTTCTAAGGGAGTTACTCGTCTTTATATAAAACAGCATGGACTATATTATAAAACCAACATCGTTGTCTGACATCATATTAAATACTATTTTTCTAGGGAGGAAATTAAAGAAAATGCATGACTGTCTTTCTTTTTTTCGTTCTTTCAGTGAAGCAAGCTTAAGATGAACCACCGTTTAGGGTACAGACATCACACTAAAGTGCAGTTAATCAAAAATGGAACTGAAAAGTTCTGATCAGTGGTGCAGCTAGGACTGGATGTCAGGTCCAAAGTCCAGGACCCCAAAGCTTGATTGGGGAGGCAAATGACCCCACAGAGAATGATAGGTGGTGGGAGCAATGGCAAATAGGCCCAGCATCTGAGTATCACATTTTAAGCCACTAGAGTGGAAGGAGAGAAAATACAATTTCCCCAGCCTTGGGAAAATTGCATATTTCCCCTGCTGAGTTAACGCAGCATTAATGCAGCAGGAGAAAAGGACAAAGGGCATGTGCAGGTCAGGACGGAAGTGAGTTCCTCCCAGACCTGTGCCCCCTTTGTCCTGCAGGTGCAATGGGGCAAAAATCTGCCCGGCTCATCTGTGAGGGCGTCCGCAACTTTCATGGGCCCAGGCAGATTTTTGCCCCATTGCTATTCTAACCTTATGATAGATAGATAGATGATAGATAGATAGATAGATAGATAGATAGATAGATAGATAGTCAGGGGGTTCTTGAGCAGGGGCCATATCTAATTATGTCATTCTGCTAACGTGAAGTACATTGTGCTAGTGTAAGGGACCACTGGCACAATGCCCATAGTGTTAGCTTGTGCAATGAGATTCCCAGAAAAGCAGTCATGCAAGCTCACGCTATTGGCATTGCTCTGGGGGCCCTTTACATTACCACGACATACTTTGCATTTGTGGACTGCTATTGCGGGATCCTGCCCGTGGCACAAACATGATTTACAGATGCTCAATTTATTATTATGTTTACTTTTAAAATATATTATCCTTTTCTGCAACCAAATGGTGTTTATTCCCAAGTAAATGTGTGCCCCACAACTGAAGTAATGCACATGGTCAGCAAAGGGACCCCCGGTAAGACCATTAAAGGTGCAATACTACAACTCCCAGCATGCATAGGGTTCTGCCCTTAGCCAGGGTCTTAAAATCTTAAATTTTGTGGTCTCTTCTCTTGAAAGAGTTACCCACCCACCTACCCCACATCAAATAGCTAAAAGTTGATACCTGAGACCCAGAGGTTTTTAAAGCTGGTTTGGTGGAGGCAGCCAGAGAAAAAAGGATTCCCACTTGGTGATAGCAGAAAAGGTCACAGGAAAGGAAGGGCAAAAAGGTGTGAGGCACACTATTTTGCCTCTTTTCCCTTTTCCCACTCACAGAACAGGGTGCCTTAGCCACAAAATGCACTCTGCACGTTCTGCTTGGGCCTCATTGGCTCAGCTACCACAGCGCAATTTCAATGGGCTTGTAGGATGCAGCCAGCCTCTCCAGGACTCTCACAGTGGTTAGACCAGGGAATCCCTGCAGGCATCAGCCCGGAACATGGCACCAACAGAGTTCATAAAAATATCCAGGGATCACAATGGTGACTTTGGATTTTAGCAAAGATCACTGTTAAATTGAGAAATATATTCAGTGGAGGCTGGTGGCTCTGATTTTTGTGGGTCTGCAAATCCATGTTGGGTTGCAGTCAGAACCAGCCAGAATTCTAAAGGAGCTCTCCAAGGATCTGAATTCTATCCCTAAAATAAGTTCAGCCTCTTGGATTTATCTGTTACAGCTTTAGCTGTTTCTGATTGAAACCCAGAATGGATCCACAGCCCCACTGAAATTGGAGCCACCAGCCTCCACTGCCCCTTAGGCCTCACAGACACTTCCCCAGAGTACGCTAGGAAGCTGGCAGGAATGTTCAAACACTGTTCCCTAGACTGTTCTAAGTAGGGATATCCAGATTTTGTGAAATCTGTCCCACAGGTGTTTCGTGGATTGTACAGTGTCGTTCATTCTGGTGTCCCATTCATGGATGGATTCGATTATTCTTTTCTGTTATTTGAAAAACTATGCAAATAATTCCACAAGAAAGTTCACAACACTTTACATAATTTATGTTAGTACATAACATTCAGCACATTGCTCCCCGTTTCATTCATCTTTTCCTTACATATATGTTCTAGCATGTCATATGTTTCAGCAGAAGCTTGCATTTTTTCCTGTGAATGATTTATGTAAATTTCAGGAAAGTTAAAAAATAAATCCCAAAATCCACAGACTCCACACAGTCTGGGGAGGTTGCACCACAGCGAATTCCGCAAACTTTTTTTAAACTCCAGCATCCCTAGTTTCTCCAGCATCCCTAGTTTCAAGCAAACTCTAGGAATGAGGCTTCTGTGGCAGGAAACATAGAACCTGTTCTTAGAGTGGTTTGGACTCCCTTTTTTCAATGGTGGTAGAAGCTGAGGGTCTAGGGGACATGGATAAGGTTTGGGGGTGCCCATGGCCTGCACATTTTGTACCCCTGATTGAGATCAACTTCCTGCCATAAGGCAGGGTCATCTGAAGATCTGTCCTTTTGGAGAGTAGCCGTATAATCCACACTACATTGGGTGTATGATGCCAGAAGATGAGTCAAGTGAGCCAGCCAAGCCACATGCAAGAAAGAACAAGGGACAATGAATCGGGATCACCAACCTATCTGCCCTGGTAAAAAAAAATCCAAATAGGTTGAGCTGTCCTCAATGATCCGTACTCAAACCTCAAAAAGGGGAAAAGTATATATAAATATATGTATTTACTTACCCAAATCTGTAGCTTAATTCTTTTTTCATTTTTGAAAACAGTTTTTACTTTGAAATCGATCCCAACGGTGCTTACAAATGCTGATGTAAAAGAATCGTCGGCGTAACGGAACAAAAATGAAGTTTTCCCAACGCTGCTATTACCAATGATGAGCAGTTTGAACATGTAATCAAAGTTCTGGTCTGATGTGTCCTTCTGGCCATACCTGGTGTCTTGTGCAGATGCCATCTGCAATTTTCAGAAAAGACAGAGGGAAGAGATTATTTTAAAACATGAATCTTTGGTGTTGCCTTCACATAGGGTGAACACATTTGGGAAACCAAAAAAGAGGACCCTCAGTGGGGTGGGGGGTGGGAAAGTGGCTTTCCGGGGCCTCTGGAAAGCATGTCATTCACCCCCACTGCTTTAAAGGACCCAATTGGAATGAAGGAGGGGAAAGTGTGTCATTCCCACCCTCCACTGCTCCAATCGGGTCCTTTTCTATAATGTCCAGGAATGACATACTTTCTCCTGTAAGGTCCTGATTGGAGCAGTGGGAGGGAAATAACCCACCTCCAGAAAGCTCGTCATTCCCTCCAACCACGCTAATATGGCCTTAAAGGGGAAAGCTTGTCTTTCCAGGACATTATAGAAAATTACAGAAAATCCCCCGACACCCAGGATAGAACAAAAACCAGGACAAATCCGGGGAAATCCTGACAGTTGGTCACCCTACTTCACATACATCTAAAGAGCTTCTCGGTGCCAGATGCCAGAGTATTAAAGGACAAATTAAAGAAGTCCTAAAATATCACACACACCCCAGCCCTCATAAAACAGATATCCATGACCAACATTTCCATTCCAAAAAATAGTGGTGAGTGGAGGGGGGCACACAATAGCAGAAGTGCTAGTTCTTAGTGCCAAAATTAACCACTGATCAATGCTGAAAACTTAATAAGGCCACCTCAACACAGTGTGAACTCACATTACGTTCACAGAAATGTCAAGGAGCAATTCCTCAAGTGGGCAGCAGTGCAGTCAAAATTAATTGCTGTGAAAAGCCATACAAGCGCATGTGTACCTAGTCAGGAGAGGATGAAATGAAAAATCCCTTCAGGTGTCATTCATCAGGTGTGTGGCCAAGAAGCAAAAAGTTGTGTTTTTCTCTGTAGCTTTGCTTGTTTTCTTTCTTTCTTTCTTCCTTGTTTTTGTGTTGCAATCTTAAGCCATTTGGGTCTTTCTACGTTAACTCTAAGTCTCATTTACACAACTTTAAAAAGGGCTTCAATTTTTTTTATTAACAGTAGGGGTGTGCATCGGATCGGATCCGATCCACGATCCGAATCCGATCCGCCCCAAAATCGGGAAAATCCGATCCGATCCGATCCGATCCGATCAACCTCCAATCCGATCCGATCCGATCCGACGAGGTCCGATCCGGATCGGACGCCATTTTGAATGCTTTTTCCCATAGCCAAGTATTGTTTTACAAAAACGCCTATAACTTTTTCATTTTTAAAGATAGAAGGATGAAACTTGGGCACATTATACACTGGTTAGGGATAGTTATCTGTGAGAAATTTCAGAAAGATTGGTGCATGCGTTTTGTGGCAATTAATTGTTTAATAAATACCCAGAAATGCCTATAACTTTGTCATTTTTAAAGTTACATACATGAAACTTTGCCACATTGTAGGTGGTACCTTGGGACCTATCTGTGAGAAGTTTCAGAAACTTAGGTGCTTGCCTTGTGTGGCAATTAATTTTAGAAAAATGGGTAGTAGTGGGGTAAATACATTTACGCCTCCCATTTTTTTATTTTTGAAGATACAAACAGGAAACTTGGGCACATTACAGGTACCACTTGCCTTGATATGTGTGTGAAATTTCAGAAACATTGGAGCTTGCCTTGTGTGGCAATTAATTTTTGAAACAATGAGGAAAGAAACACCTATAACTTTGTCATTTTTAAAGTTACACACATGAAACTTTGCCACATTGTAGGTGGTACCTTGGGACCTATGTGTGTGAAATTTCAGAAACATAGATGCTTGCCTTGTGTGGCAATTAATTTTTTAATAAATACCCAGGAATGCCTATAACTTTGTCATTTGTGAAGTTACACACATGAAACTTTGCCACATTGTAGGCGGTACCTTGGGACCCATGTGTGTAAAATTTCAGAAACGTAGGTGCTTGTATTGTGTGGCAATTAATTTTTGAAACAATGAGGGATTCATTGGACAGCACTTGCCCATAGGGATTCATTGGACAGTACTTGCCCATAGGGATTCATTGGACAGTACTTTCCTATAGGAAATCATTGGAAAGCACTTGCCCATAGAAAATCATTGGAAAGCACTTGCCCATTGAGAAATACAGTTATGCCTCCCACTTTTTTATTTTTGAAGATACAAACAGGAAACTTGGGCACATTGTAGACTGGTTAGGGATAGTTATCTGTCAGAAATTTCAGAAAGATTGGTGCATGCGTTTTGTGGCAATTAATTTTTTAATAAATACCCAGGAATGCCTATAACTTTGTCATTTTTAAAGTTACATACATGAAACTTTGCCACATTGTAGGTGGTACCTTGGGACCTATGTGTGTAAAATTTCACAAACGTAGGTGCTTGCCTTGTATGGCAATTAATTTTAGAAAAATGGGTAGTAGTGGGGTAAATACATTTACGCCTCCCATTTTTTTATTTTTAAAGATACAAACAGGAAACATGGGCACATTACAGGGAACACTTCACTTGATATGTGTGTAAAATTTCAGAATGATAGGTCCAGGCATTTGGTGGCTACGAATTTTTTAGATTAAAAGTTATTAACCTTTTTTACACAGAGGCTGGGGCTGTCAATTGCACCCTCCCGCCTCCCGGGAAGAAGAAGGAAACACTTTCTCTCATCTCTTTGATCCTTGCACGCTTGGCTGCAACTGAGCTAGTATCCATTACAAAAGGAGAAACAAAGTAGCACTTGGCTCGTGTCTGCTTTGATACTTTCACTCAAGCAGAACGGCTGAGCCTAGGATCACTCTCTCTCGCTGGGATCGTTACAGGAGAAATTTTCTACAGTCTTCAAAGTGGTGTGTGCAGACACCTTGCCACCACATGCCTGGACCTATCATTCTGAAATTTTACACACATATCAAGTGAAGTGTTCCCTGTAATGTGCCCATGTTTCCTGTTTGTATCTTTAAAAATAAAAAAATGGGAGGCGTAAATGTATTTACCCCACTACTACCCATTTTTCTAAAATTAATTGCCATACAAGGCAAGCACCTACGTTTGTGAAATTTTACACACATAGATCCCAAGGTACCACCTACAATGTGGCAAAGTTTCATGTATGTAACTTTAAAAATGACAAAGTTATAGGCATTCCTGGGTATTTATTAAAAAATTAATTGCCACAAAACGCATGCACCAATCTTTCTGAAATTTCTGACAGATAACTATCCCTAACCAGTCTACAATGTGCCCAAGTTTCCTGTTTGTATCTTCAAAAATAAAAAAGTGGGAGGCATAACTGTATTTCTCAATGGGCAAGTGCTTTCCAATGATTTTCTATGGGCAAGTGCTTTCCAATGATTTCCTATAGGAAAGTACTGTCCAATGAATCCCTATGGGCAAGTACTGTCCAATGAATCCCTATGGGCAAGTGCTGTCCAATGAATCCCTCATTGTTTCAAAAATTAATTGCCACACAATACAAGCACCTACGTTTCTGAAATTTTACACACATAGGTCCCAACGTACCGCCTACAATGTGGCAAAGTTTCATGTGTGTAACTTTACAAATGACAAAGTTATAGGCATTCCTGGGTATTTATTAAAAAATTAATTGCCACACAAGGCAAGCACCTATGTTTCTGAAATTTCACACACATAGGTCCCAAGGTACCACCTACAATGTGGCAAAGTTTCATGTGTGTAACTTTAAAAATGACAAAGTTATAGGTGTTTCTTTCCTCATTGTTTCAAAAATTAATTGCCACACAAGGCAAGCTCCAATGTTTCTGAAATTTCACACACATATCAAGGCAAGTGGTACCTGTAATGTGCCCAAGTTTCCTGTTTGTATCTTCAAAAATAAAAAAATGGGAGGCGTAAATGTATTTACCCCACTACTACCCATTTTTCTAAAATTAATTGCCACACAAGACAAGCACCTAAGTTTCTGAAATTTCTCACAGATAGGTCCCAAGGTACCACCTACAATGTGGCAAAGTTTCATGTTTGTAACTTTAAAAATGACAAAGTTATAGGCATTTCTGGGTATTTATTAAACAATTAATTGCCACAAAACTCATGCACCAATCTTTCTGAAATTTCTCACAGATAACTATCCCTAACCAGTGTATAATGTGCCCAAGTTTCATCCTTCTATCTTTAAAAATGAAAAAGTTATAGGCGTTTTTGTAAAACAATACTTGGCTATGGGAAAAAGCATTCAAAATGGCGTCCGATCCGGATCGGACATCCGGTCCGATCCGATCCGACCATCCTCCGATCCGATCCGATCCGATACGACCCCCCAGGTCCGATTCCGATCCGCTATCCGATCCGATCCGGGGGGTCAGTGCACATCCCTAATTAACAGTGATAAATTATTGGTTGATTTTTTAAAAAAATTAATTGATTATTTCAATGGTTTTTTTCCCCCTGAACTTTTTAGGCAAGATTCATTCACCTTTTGCCTTCATCCCTCCCCCACTATCAACTGAGATTTAAAAGGACACAGAAAATCAATAAGTAAATGTAGTTTAGAGGAATAATAAAAAAGAATGGTGGGGGGGGGAAGCAAGAAAGCACTGTTGTTGTCTTATTTTGCAGGTCCCATTGTTGTTCATGCTGATGAATTTTAACCTGTGTTTAGTTCCAGAAATTCATGCTAAACTGTCTGGAACTTGTCTTCTTGTTCTATCTATCTATCTATCTATCTATCTATCTATCTATCTATCTTCATGGGCAGCCTGTATCTGAAGATTATGCATCCATCCACCTATGTCTGGTGAAGTACGAGATTTCCCCTGTTGGGGGATTATTTGTTTGGCAACTAAAGAGGCTCTTACAAACCATTCACTTTGGCCCTCCTCCAACTTCCATTCACCAAGTATGTGCCCTATGATCACAATGTTTATATGGTCTGTTTTCAATGCCCTGTCCAGTACCACGTTGGTTCATGTATTGACCTCTTCCCCAAAGGGATCAATTATTGAGCATTTCCACAGCAAGTGGAGGTCTGCTTGCAGCTGTCCTCATCTCCAGCACTTGTCATCTGATAGGACACCTAAACAGGAGTCTAATATGCTCTGTAAATTACGTTCCTACCCTGCTGTTCCTCTGAAGACCTCAGGGCTGCCTACAAGGCCTTTGGCCCCATTACCACTCACAACTACCCTGTGAGGTTGGTTAGTATGGAGAAATTGTGAGTAGCTGAATGTCACCCAGGGAAATTCATGGAGAATTGGGGATTTGAACCTGGAATCCCTAAATCCTAATCCAACATTCTAACTCAGCCTCCCTCAACCTGGTGCACTCCAGTTATGTTGGATTACAACTCCTAGCATCCCTCAACTAGCACAACTCCTAGTGTCCCTCAACCAGATGTTGATGTAGTCCAGGTATGTTCTTAGAACTGCGAAGGTGCGTAGTTCATGGCCGATAGTGATGTAAACCCTCTTCCTTTCTTTAACCCTGAGGTTGTCCTTCCTCTCTTCACCCAACACATATGCCTGCACTTGGTTTGTGCTACATAAAATGTGAATGATTCACTGCAGACTAATCTAGAGCACATGTCAAGTGGTATGGAGGAGATGGTTTAAAGGCAGAGAGTGGGGATGGATATTGTTCAAGTGCTCTCCAGCCTTACAATGCTTGTATGCATAATGGTTCTCTTCTATCTAGTTCTAATAATACTCTTTGGTTGGTAACATCTACTATTGATGGTGGGAATTTGGATCATTGACTAGCATTTCCAGACAGATGAATTGCAAAGCACTTCAAAGAACAGGATTTCATTTTGTATATATCATCCTGATTCATGACACCCTTTGATTCAGGAATGACTACTACTGTCCCTACACAGAAACAGACTCCCACACATCTCTTTGATATAACATAACTACTCCCATTTGAAGGCATGCTGTGCTTCAGTTTATTCTTTCTCAATTATTAACAGCCAGATGTGTTCAGAGGCATCATAATGGCAGCCAGGTTCTGGCAATTAACATTAACCATCAATTTCACTTCTGTTCTTCTTCTAACTGAAGTCTTCTGGACTTCTATGGACATAAGTTGATTATAGACAACAGTTGCCCATGTGGTGGTTGCTTGTAAATTCATCACAAGGGGGCAGAAACCACAGAGGAAAGTACATATCTGCCAAGTCAGCCAGATGGGTGAAATAATTTCATGGCATCCTTGAAATCAGATGAAATGTAAGAGAGTGGACATAATAAATGCATCTCACCACAAAATTCTGTGCTATGGATACTTGGTTCCCCACATGGTGGTAGGCTCTTCACAGTCCCTATTTAGGAACTGCTTCAGCCCTATTCAGGCATTCTGAACCTGAATAGGGTAAACATTTGAAGGGAGGGAGTGCTCCAGCCATTCCCCCTCTCCCACAACACATCTGTTGCTCTCAACTCATGGAGAGTGACAGTCTGAAGAGGAGAGCCTCCTCTAGCCTTGGAGGCTCTCCACATGATCCAGAGGTTGTCCTCTTCAGACTGTTGCCCTCCACAAGTTGAGGGCAACAAAACATGATGAGAAAGAGGGGCAGGGCTGGAACAGTCCCTCCTCTTCCATGTTATTCCCTTAAATATGCAGCATAAGTAACTACTGAACCCAACACATGAAGCCAATCTCATGCAGTTTCTAAGGAGATACTCAAACCTACCTAATACAGATTAATAATAATTTAGCCACCATTATATATCCATCCTCCAGAGACATTTTTCCTATATAATGCATATTTGTAAGTGAAGTGATACTCCAATCAGTATTAATGACTGTATATGGAAAAGATTGGTAACTATTAAAGCTGTTCACAAATGGCCTCTCAAAATTCTCCACCCTGATTGTGGGCAGAGAAATGAGGGGGGATTTCATTGAACAACTTCTTCTTCTTCTTCTTCTTCTTCTTCTTCTTCTTCTTCTTCTTCTTCTTCTTCTTCTTCTTCTTGGCTCAGCTCTATTTGTCCTTCTACAGGGTTCAGCACCTTCCTCAGGGTCTTGCCTCTAATGCAGATGCTCACAATACCACTACTTCCCTGAAAGTCCTTTAGTAGGTGTAAGGGGGCAGGCAGTGGATAGACTGGGAGTGTCTTATTAACAAGTAGGATCTGCCACAGAATGTTGCAGTGTGGAGTATCCGATTAAGGCTTCCAGCCAGACAGCAATGCCATCTCCCACAATACTCCCTTCTATTCCCTGCTGTTCCATATAAAAAAGTACTTCCCTGAGACTGGTAATACCTCCCTCTTGTGTATGGATGGTGCTGGCTACATAAGGAACAGCACCAAGAAAAACGAGTTCGCTATTTCATTGCAGGCCCCAAGTGGGACTTGCAACAAAATGTTGCAGTGTGGAATTCTTATGTTCAGGACACTCCATTCCATTCCCTATTCCCACTTTGGTTTTCCATTTCCCCTTTCTCAACACTCATTCAGCATTCTGTGCTCACTGACCATGCTCAGTCATCATTGGCTGTTTTAGGAGACCCTCTCCCATTTGGTCCCCCCCCCCCCCCCCGCCTGCAAGATTTTCTAGTCCTTCTGCAAACCTCTGGGCTTCCCTGAGTCTGCCAATGCTTTCCTCCTGTGTGCAGCTGGTGCCATTTTGGGTACAGAAGCATCAGCACTCACAGATGAAGATTTGAAATAGAATATAAGATGATTCACATTTGTAACCCAGTCTTTCTTAAAGAGCTCACAATGACACACACGAGATGACTGCACTTTTTTCTGAACCACCCTCAAAGGTAGGTTTGATTGAGAGATTGTGACCAGTGCAAGGTTACTCAGTTTGTTTCATGGCCGAGAAGGCATCAGCTATGATCTCATTACCTTGATCTACCTGGCTAACTACTGTATAACACTGGCCTCACAGTGACATAGCCGTTCTTCTGTATCCTGGAATATTCTCTTTACTTTATGAACATTTAGTTTGTCACATATAAAATTCACAAAAAAGTTACCTACCACTTCTACAGAAATGTGTGTTACCTTCAAATATGCACAGGATGGTTTGTGTTGATGTTGCTAGAGAGGCAGTTGGTCCTTGCCAAGTGACATGTCTGCCCTACTATGCTGTCTGTCAGCTAGAATCATTCTATACTAAATGATTACTGCTAGTAAGCATAAGGCATCTTGGATTGTACCAATATTTGCTGTCTTCATGGTGGCCAATATGTATTTCGAACACCACACAGGAGAATATGTTGTTTATCTCACAGCATTAAGGATGGTTCATTTTGATTTGCTCCTCTGAATTTTAATAAGTGTAACATTCATGTCTGAACAATGATCTCCAAATAAAAGCCCCCTAATTGTCCCCTACAGAAACTTCATTATTCCGGAACAGGTGGTGGTGGTGAGTTTTCTGACTCCACGGAAACTTTTGTGACATCACAAAAGACTCTTTCCACCAATCACCATTTCTCTCACCAGTCTCTCTGATGCCAGAAGCCTATTCAAAAGCAAACTACCTGGATTCCAGCCATCACATTTTAACTTCCAGAGAATATGGGATCTATTTCTGAATGATGATTCATTCTCCCCTTTTCCCAGGCGTCAGCTGCTCACCATGGGGAAAAGAATATCAAATGATGTGGAATGGTGCTCAATTGGTGATGACGTGCTTGTTGGACAAGTGCACCATCACAGATCAGAAACTATACAGAGGGAGTTTTCATAGCTCCCTGTGTCACCTCAAATGCAATGGTTTCAAGTTACATAGTCATCTGGACGTTGTCAAGTGACAAGTTAGCCAGTAAACGTGTGTGCCAATCAGCCCGACAGCACCCAACAGACAAATATTTGTTCTTGGTGAAAGCAGTTCACCTTCTACATCTGGGATCTCATGTTGTCCCCTGACAAACATGGACAGGCAAACTGAGTTAATCAGGCCTGAACTGTAGGAAGTGGAACTCATCCAACTTCTGGGATTAAAGATTTCCAGAGGCTGGCTTTCCCCATGTGATGTACTCTTTTGCTAGATGTTTGATGTGAACTATATTAGCTGTTGTCAGTGAGGGAGCTGATGTCTGAAACCACCTTAAAACTCATCAGCAGATCCATCAGTTGTGAAAACCAGGGTGATCTATTGGTTAGAGTGTCAGGTTAGGATAAGGGACAGAGACTTGGGTCCAAATCCCCACAGAACCATAACACTCACTTGGTGACCTTAGGTCTCACCAAGGCTGTCTCAGCCTAACCTAATTTACAGAGTTGTTGTGAGGATAAAATTTGGAATAAGGGAGAACCATGAATGCTGCCTGTAGCTTCTTGCAGCAAATGTGGGAAATGCATAAAAATGAATAAGTATTTTTAATTTAATTTCTACAATTCATATAGATCTAAGGAATAAACCATATGGATTGGTGCTGTAACAAAATGTTCTCTGATAACATGTACTTTAATAATTACCTAAAGCGTTTGGACAGGAGGAAAAAAACCAAAACCAGGTAACTTAAACTTTCCTTTTACTAACAAATTAAACTGAATTCAATCTAGCCAGGCTACTAGTTCAATACACCCACAACCTCTTCTGCAAAGACAATGAAGTTCCATACAGAAAAGGGAAATTCCTCACACCCCACCATAAAATAAACTCACATTGAAATCTGGAAATGCTTGAAGGTTTGATAAGAATAAACATATTCAGCAGAAGAGATGGGGGTGGGGGTAGGAAGTGTTTGTATTTTGTAGTCTTTAAATGCTAATCTGAAGTACTCTGCCTGATTGCATTTTCATATCACAGAGAATCCTAGATGCTCTGCAATTATAATTATGGAGGAGACATGGGAAAAAAATACATCATTAGACCACCTCAGTGCTCCCCCACCCCCCAGATCCCCTGGCAGTTTTGTTTGTGACAGCTTTACAGCTACTAGCTTATATAAAAAATAGCTCTTTTGTTGCTTAGCTAAGGGTCCAAAACCTTAGACTGGTCAGAGATTAAAATGTCCAGGAAAACAATGTTTCCAGAAATGTTTACCAATGGAGACTGGTGTGTCCGATATCAGTGGGGTGGTGAACCCACTCTGGGTTTCAGTCAGAAATCTAAAGGAGTTATCAAAGATACTTGAATAGCTCCATTAGAGTCCTGACTGATTCTGACTGAAACCCAGAATGGATTAACTTCCCCACTGATATTGGAGCCATCAGCCTTCACTGGTAGTCACCTTTCTTGTCATTTTGACCATGTGATTCAACTGTTTAAATCCCTTCATGGGTTTCTTGCTTGCTCCTGGACCCTGCGTAAGCATCTTGTCGTCACATTCAAACAGGGTCAGCCCAACATGAGGCACAGTGGTGTAACGGAGACAGAATTTGCAGGGGTGCTGCGCCGACACTTTTTTTATTAGCAGGGATGCTGATGTCATCTGCTACCCTCACCCCTCAACATTCCCTGTTCTCTCTGACCCGTACATGCCTCCTAGTAGACATGGATGACCTTATTATTTCCTATTAGTGCTGGGCTGAACCCTGACCCGTATTTTCATAAACGTTCTCCCAGTGAAAGAGGCATTGTTTTTTTCTGCATCTTTCACAGGGAGGGGGGAAATCCAGGGAATTATCTCCTTGGGGAGGGCAACAGGGTTTCCACATACCTTTTTAAAATTTAGCCAATTGCTGAGGGGCTTACTTCCTATTTTTTAGTTGTTGTTTTTTTTTTAAAAAAAAAAAGCACCCCCTTCCTCCAGCATCTGGATGATCCCAGCAGTTCTTAGTGAATGCCTATTGGAGACCATGTGACCTCCCTCCCTCCAATAAGCATCCAGTAAGCACTCCTGGGCTCCTGAAAATTCCGGGGTTGTTTTTTAAAAAAAACAAAATACAAAGGAAGAAAGAAAGAAGACCTCTCAACAACTGGCTGCATTTAAAAAGGTATGTGTGAAAAGCCTGTTCCCTTCTCCAAGGAGAAAATTATCTGAATTTTTCACCTCTCCCAGCCTCTTTCACCTGAGTTTTCATTTTCCCCCACCCCCCACAAAATGCTGAAAATGGAGTGGTTGAAATTTTTGGCACAGCACTATTTCCAATTTCCCTACCCTCCACACTCAGATATGTCAGACTAGCTCCTTTCTCTTACCCACAGTTCCTCTACTGACAAAGGGAATATGACTTTGGAGGCTCCCATGCAGTAGGGTAGTGAACTCAGGGTTTATATGGATATAGCACCAGTACCCTGCATGTGTGTGTGTGTGTTAGCAGGGACACTGTTCCCTCTGAGTTTAGCTGCTATCCTCACAGTAGCTGCAAGGAAATGAATTTTCCCAGCAACATGCAAAGCACTTTGGGGTGATTCAGTCTTGAATGGGCCATTAAGATTTATTAGCTTTATAAAAGACCCGCTCCTTGTGAAGATGAACATTCCTAGAACCGATTTCTTGATATGGCTCAACACAGCTGCCTCTAATTTTGGACTCTCCTTACAGGGTGTGACTTTGGGACTTGTATTATGAGTGCCTGCACTTTGAAATTTGCCCTAGACCACTGCTGAGGTGGATGAGCAAATGGGGGGGGGGTCTCCCCTCCCAAGACAATGTGCATCATGTCCAAAATTAGCAAAGTCATTTTGTCATATGTGTCATGTGGTTGAATGTAGTGTTATTCTATCTTAAATCCCATTCATTTCAATTCCACAAGCACGTCTCCCCAGCCCTGGCATTAAAAAAATAACAAATTACAGAACAAACAATTGCAGCCATTTCATGACATTCCAAATCTGCTGCCTGAGGTGACAGCCTCACTCTGCCTACTGGTAGGGCTTGCCCTGCCTTTAAGGACTTCCATGGCCTTGCCCCTCCATAACGCTCTGTGCATATAGCCTGGCATATTCAACCTTCACTTATCCAGCTCCACCATGTTCAACAGTCCCAAAGTCTCCAGGTCCCTGAAACGATTCTGCAATTTCCCCCCTGCTTCCCTTTATGCCTGGAACTGCCTCCCACATCCCCTTTAAGCCCCGCCTCAAAATCCACCTTTCCCAGGAAGCCTTTGCATCATATCCTTGGTCCCTGTACCAGGGGTGCTGAATCTCTTTCAGCCCAAGAGTTCAATTCCATTCCAGAGAAGCTCTTGGGGGCCACATTCTTATGATGGGCAGGGCCAAAGGCAAAGGGGTGGGGTGGAAAGCAAAAGGGGTGGGGTCAAACACTAGCATAATTTAGCTTAAAGCTGTTCTGGCAGTAACTAAGCCTTAGGAAAGGCACTTGAACCTTTTAGAATGGGGAAAAACTGCACGATAGCTGGGAAACCCCCAAATTATCAGTGGTGAGGGAAAGGGGCTGGGCTTGGGGAAGGGGGCAGAGACTGGGTCCCTGGGCCTGAGTTTCTCCACCACTGTTCCTGATTGGAACCAAGACAAAGTACATTTAATTGAAGTAATCACTTATTTTCCCCCCTGCCTATACATGCCTCCATTTCCCCCTGTCTCTGTTGTTTCTTTGTAAGCCTCTGGGGGTAGAGACCAGTCGTACCTCTTCTTTGTAAACACCATATACATAAATGGAATCATCCCCAAATGGAATATGTGCCAAGGCAATGCAAAATGTTTCTCATCTGACTTTAACTCTGCAATTTTGTTTCTATAAACCTTTGCAGTCCAATCCTGTACAGGTCCACTCAGACGTAAGTCCAACTGAGTGCCAAAGGACATACTCTGAAGAATCTATGCAGAAGATTGCAACCTGGAATTGTTTCCTCAAGAGATGCAACACCCATAACTAATCCAACAGAAAAACTAACCTACACTTTTAATTCCAATTAACATTTTATTCTCTCAATAAATGACCTTTATTTCTACCATAGAGTGTAATATTTAAATATACCTAAATGACAATATGAAGATTCACTACATATGTTGACTGGCTTGTTCAGTTTATTATATATAAGCCACTCTAGAAGCCCTTTTGGCTGAGGAGCAGTGTAGAAATACTTCAAATAAATAAATGTTTTTTCATCAGGATGCTGAATTAAATGCTTGTAATATACAGGTAATTGTGTAGTTACTTCTGAGATTAAAAAAAGATTTTAGAATGCAGTATCATATGGGCAATTGATTTGAATGAGATTATTATTCATCTTTCAAAGCCAAACACACCCAGTATCTACTGCAGCAATGTTATACAGGGGAATGCTGAGTATGAATTAATGATGTCAAAGTCAGAATTTCTTTTTCTTTTGAAGTTGAACAGAATAATATAAAAAAATGCATTCCAGGAGAGAAAAACACACTATTTTGTATTGCCAAACAAATAAACAAACAACATTAATAGCTCACAATGCAACCGTAAAGGTCTGGTGGCCAAATGTCAGATTCTAAGATGACAGATGTGCTTGTTTATCAGTATAAATATGTTTGAGTTGCCAATTAATTGACAGTCATTAGAGATCAGCAGTGCACTCCTATTCACATCTATTCAAAAGTAAGCCCTATTGAGCTCAATGGGTTTTACTCCCAAGTAAGCATGTACACGGTTGCAACCTGAGTAAGTTATGATTCAATAATAAGTTACCTTTAAGCTACAAAAACACATACCCTGTAAATTTCAAATGCCTGAGCTATATTCTATATGTTCTACTTTTCTAATATGGGCAGCTAGTGTCTCCACACAGAAATCATTTCAGATGGGTCTTTCTCAATTTCTATGAGTCATGCATTATTCTTTGTTCCAGAATAGCAACATCACCTTTAATAAGTATATAACCATTTTTCCTTCTTCATAATACTCATTTCATGTTATTATTTTTTCTTTGCTTGATGGATCTGTGATGAAAGACTTACACATTGCTTTCAAAACTTATACTGTAATTTATGTTCTGTGCAAAAGAGTTGAGGTCTCACAGGCACCCACGATCCCCCGGGGCAAAATATATATCACATTTTAAAAGCCCACTAAATTGGAGATCTGAGATGGCTGCAGTCGGACACTTACCTTGGAGTAAGACTAATTTAATTCAATGGGACTTACTTCTGAGTAAATATACATAGGATAGCAGTGAAAACGCAGCATAATCCTGCCTATCTTTACTCAGAAGTAAGTCCTACTGCGTTCAAGGGAGGCTTACTACCTAGCAAGTGTGTTTAGGACAGCAGCCTTAACGTTGGGGTGGGATTATTCTCTCTCTTTCTCTCTCTCTCTCTCTCACACACACACACACTCGACATACAAACTGCAATAGCAGAAACTCATTTATTCCTAGTGTTATAAGGCTAACTGTGGATGCTCGGCTGTCGGCCTGGATCTCTAGCAGTCAGCATCTGAAAAGAGGAAATAGTGCTGTCAGTGGAAAGGCGTTTGTTAGATTGGATTCGCTCAGCAGTTATCAGGAATCCCAGCCTTAAGTAAGGCTTAAATTAACGCCTCGCTTTTCTCCCTGGCCCGCAAAAGGAACAATCAAGCAGACGGGGTGGGGGTGGGGGGAGACTGGGATGGTGGGGCGAGGGGAATAATACAAGATTAGGTCGCCTTTTGCAAATCTCAAGCCACAGTTACACAACAACCGGGTGACTTCCCAATAGGATCCAGTGCGCGCGCTCGCTCGCTCTCGCGCGCACCCCTCCCCCAAAGCCACTGCCCTCTGCCCTGATCGTGTGAATGTAGTATTACCAACCTGCACAGGAGCTTCGTGTCTCATTGTCAGTCAGTCACGCGCCCTTTCTCCCCTCGACCTACTAGCGCAATCGAGGCTCCAACCAGCAGCGTGAACAGCAGCAGCAGCAGCCAACCCCGGCTACACGCCTGGCTCAGCAGCAGCAGGAGCAGCAGCAGCAGGAGCCTCAACAACACACCCGCTCGGCTACCAGCTCAGACAGATCAGCACTGGAGCTGTCCACCCAACGCCCTCCCCTCCGCGGGTTCTTCCAGGAGCCGCTCGCGGCGATCTGTGGGACTTGTAGTGCGAGCTGGCGCGGGTCTGTGGTCGGACACAAAGGCAAACCGGCACTGGTCACAACTACAACTCCCAGAAAAGACCTCTCTGCCTTTAGCTCCACCCCATCAAACGCCCCCCGCCCCTCCCGGCCCATGCCATTGCTCCATGGAAACGGAAACAAGTGTGCCTCATCCTCTAGTTTTCCAGCTGTTGGGACTCGCCCGGGGTGGTACCTAAAGTTTCCCGACTTTTCCTCCTAGGAATCACATGCACACGGAAAGGGGAAATAGATAAGAAATGCCGGCTTCGGCTTCCTCGAATAGCTATCACGAATCAGAGGTCCGCTCTCCACTTTGTCCGGAAAAGTGAATTGAGTCCAGTGGAGGCTGGTGGCTTCGATGTCAGTGGGGCAGTGAATCTGCTGTGGGTTTCAGTCAGAACACTAAAGGA
This sequence comes from Anniella stebbinsi, assembly GCA_029215795.1. Classification (NCBI taxonomy): domain Eukaryota; kingdom Metazoa; phylum Chordata; class Lepidosauria; order Squamata; family Anniellidae; genus Anniella; species Anniella stebbinsi. Next base: position 30,897,469 of record JARDYH010000002.1, on the reverse strand, counting down.
GCTATCCATTGTGTTGAACCCAATCCCCAGAGTAAGTTCAGCACCTTGGATAGCTCCTTTAGAGTTCTGACTGAAAACCAGAGTGATCCACAGCCCCATCGACATCGGAGCCACCAGCCTCCACTGATTGTAGCCCCTCTTTTCCTCTCTGCATAAAGAAAGGAACAGGGTTTCTGGCCGTTCTGGAGGGATTCCGATCCCTTTGACAGGAAGGCTGTTAAACAAGTCGAGATCAAGCTGGCTGGGTGTTTTGTTGGAGCCTGGAGGATGTTGGCGAGTCAGTCCCTTTTGTTAGGAAAACACCATCCTATGTATGCTGACCCAGCCTGGTGTTCTCCAGATGTCTTGGACCTCAACTCCCATGATTCCTCACGTGGTTGGGGCTGATGGGAGTTGAAGGCTTAAGACATCTGGAGAGTACCAGATTGGGGAAGGTTGTTTTAGAGATCTGCCAAAAACCCGCGTATGTTTATGATGATGATGATGATGAAGAAGAAGAAGAAGAAGAGCAAAAAAGGCCCTTACCTTGCCGTACAGTTCCATTCAAATCTCTCCAAGGGAGGCGAAGCTCAGGATTCCACCCGGAGAGAGGCCTCCCCAAGTCTGCAGCCACAGACCCTTGCAGAGGAAAGTAGCGATCACGATCGAGCCCAGCAAGGTTTGAAACAAATAAACAAACAAACACAACAACAACGAAACTTCCTCCAGATTGGCAGGTGGAAGCCAGTCGCGGTTTGGAGTATGAGCAAGCCCAGCCTCCCAGCGAGTCTCCTAGCAGCAGGATGAGCATTAGCGCAAGCCGCGCGGACTTCCCTTTAGGCACCTTTTGCATTAATTAACTCCGAACCAGAAGAACAGCAGGTGAACGCGGGGGAGGGGCGGAGAGGAGGGAGGTGGCAGCGCGAGGCGAGTTATATAAAATGCAGCTCAGTGGCAAAACAATGCAGCGCGCGAGCACACACACATACACACGGATCGAGATTCACGCCCCCACCCCCAATGCTTGGTTAATAATCTATTTGCAAGGAGGCAGGTTTAAAATCTGTTCTTTGTGTATCTCTGGAAGAGGCGTTGCTAGATCTGAGCCCAGGTCCTTGGCCCCAAGTCTATTTCCCAGAGCCCCGGATCTGAGTGACCACTGGTGCCAAAGAAGGGTTCTTTTTCTTTAGTTTAATTGCCATGCTGGGGATGGTTTTTGAGGGAGGTTGAAGCTGGGGAGTGGAGGGTTCGTTCTCCTCTCCCTACATGCTACAAGCCCCCCTCCCTCAAGAAAAAGCACCATCTTTCCCTGCATGGCAATTAAGCTTGGACTTTTCCCATTGCTTTGGGATGATCTGTGGCAGGTGCTAATTCATTGAAGCATCTATTTTGTTTGAGATTATTTGGATTAGAAAAGAATTGTCGAATTTTGCCTCCTGTGAAGTTTAAATAATTCAGAACATTTCTTTTCTATGTATGCATATATAGATATAAACTGACACGTGCAAATTTTATGAGGCTGGATCCTGATTTTTTTTTTAAAAAAACTGCCTAGCAATACTTTGGCCTCAAATAGGATATCAACTGGGTTGGGGTGATTGGATCCAGAATTCCTGAAGGGCTAACCTTTCATTTACCTATGTCTGCTTCCCCTCTCCAATATTTGCATGTCAGTATAATGACATTTGTTCAACTTGTTGATCATCTTTGAACAGTATGGCAGATTTAGATCAAAGCATTCAGCTCTGTTGAGAAAACTGTACAGAGAGACACAAGCTGCAATGAAGTCTTATGCATTATTAGCTAGATCCTTTGCTTTTCAGATCGGATATATAAAAGAGCAGAGTTACTGAAAGTCATAGGCTATCAATGGCTACTAGTCCTGATGGCTATGTGCTACCTCCAAGATCTGAGGCAGTTGCTGGGGAACATGGGTAGGAGGGTGTTGTTGCACCCATGTGTTGCTTGTGGTTCCTGGTTGACAGCGTGTTGGCCACTGTGTGAACAGAATGCTGGACTAGATGACCCTTGGTGTGATCCAGCATGGCTCTTCTTATGTTCTTATAGGGCAGGAACCAGACGAATGATATTATCCTTACATGCATGTAAATCCTATTAAATTCAATGGTGTTTACCACCAGATGAGTGCGATTAGGATTACAGATTGACAGTGCAATCCTAGGCATGTCTACTTGGAGGTATGTCCCATGGTATTCAATGGGTGTATAGGACTACACCTGAAGGTTGCAATCCTATGCATGTTTAGACAGAAAAAAAGTCTGTCTGGCTGTAGGTCTTTTTTCTGTCTGAACATGCATAGGTTTGCATTCTAAATTAGTTACCATCGGTTCCCCTTAAAATTAATACAGCAAGTCCATCTTCTCATTGATTTCAAGCGCAATTAGATTGCAGTGCAATCCTATACATGTTTACTCAGAATTAAATCCTATTGTGTTCAGTGGGATTTACTTTCAGGAAGTGGGTTTACGATCGTATCCTTAGTCTGTATCCAACCATAAGTAAACCGTAGGTTAGCATTATGTGTGAATGGCCTGGTTTGCCTGTAATGCTAACATTTCCCTATCCATATTCGCTATACCACACTGTGTATTTTTTTTTCTACAAGGAAAACATTTACCACAGGATGGAAAGTCATCCTAGGAGTGCCAGATGTTAATGCTGGAATCATTCCAGGCCCTCCCATATACTCAGTGGCTGCTTCCAGTCCATTGCCCTGTAAAGGGTGCCAGAATTGGTTGGGAATGTCAAAAATAGATAGATGTCGTGATGTTTGACTTGTGTATTCAAATGCACAGAAACCAGTGTTTTACACATGACAACCTCTTTGCGTTTCCCTTTCCCCCTCCCCCTCTTCTTCTTTTTACTCATCTTTTACTCCCTAGGTTAAATGGCATTTCCCCTTGGGAATAAAACTAAAAGGTTTTTAGTTGTTGACAAGACCATCACATACTTTTCTTCCTGGTTGAGATGACACCCTATCAGTGTGTTATTATCTGTGGCAATGATATGGAAAATAGCTTTAAAGATGACAGCTGAGATTTGCCATAGACCAGTGCCACAACCCTGAAGCTCAAAGCTTTGGGAGAAAGCAAAATGTTTTTTTCAAGTGCTATTTTGGAATGTGGCTTGCCTTCACATAGTTCAAATTGTTACTTTTTGGAATGTTTTGAGGGGCATATATATATATATATATATATATATATATATATTAAAAACAGCAACATCAAAAGGTCAAAAATTCACTTTGAAAATATCAAGATTAAACATAGTTGAGGCATTCCTGAATTACTGGATTTTATTTTTTACTAGACCTTAATCTTTAATTGTTAAAAAAGAAAAGAAAGTTATTTTAGTCCAATGTTAGATTCCTTTGTGTTGTTGGTACTATTTCCGTGATGGAAGATAAAGTTCTTGTGTAGTTCTAATTTGGCAGCCAGAAATAATTCCAATAAAGATAATTCCAATAAAAATAATAAATGGGTAGCATAGGAACAACACTTGAAGATGGATGCATGTGGTTAAAGGCACAGAAGTGTCCCTTTACTTAAGGTGTGTAGCAAAATAAAGTTGTGCTAATAAAAGCCTCACATTTCTATTGCTTATACAAATGGAACCTGGCATCCGTGAGCAATGTGATGAATTCTATAAAAGTACCAAATTTCAATCTGATCCAGTAAAAATTGCCACAGGTACAGCAAGTTAAAAAGCACTGAAAATGATACATGTAACTTTTTAACTCCAATTTTCAAACAGGCATATAATTTCATTCAAATTTTGGTGAAAATTACTGATCTACTTTAATCAGGGTCATCGAGGAAAGCAACCCTCCATTAGTTGGGTGATGCTCTTAGCAGAGTTCAAATGTTATCAAACTAGGGTGACCAGATAGAAAAGAGGGCAGGGCTCCTGCAGCTTTAACTGTTGTGGTGAAGAGGGAATTTCACCAGGTGCTGCATGCGTACAAATGGCACCTGCTGAAATTCCCTTTTCTATACAACTATTAAAGATACAGGAGCCCTGTCCTCCTTTTCATATGGTTATCCTAATTAAGCTGTTCCTGCTCTTTTAAATCCCACCGGCAGCTACTGCTGGCAAAATGATGCAGTGCATGCTCACTTTAATTTCTGTAGCTGGAATACTGCCAGTTCTCCAGTCTTTACACAGCGGTTCTATGTTGTAGATATGTTGGATTGCACCTTTCATCATTCCCAGTCAGCATGGCAAGAGGAAAGCTGTTGTAGAAGGAATCAAATGGATCTGATGTGCAATAACTATTCCTTTAGCTATTATTATTATTATTATTATTATTATTATTATTATTATTATTATTATTTAGCACCCGCCGGATCGAGGCGGGGAACAACATCAACATAAAATACACAAAAGTGATTAAAAGCACATAAAACCAATACATCATTAAAATACCAATAAAACATCAATAAAAACACTTAAAATTCATCTGGAATGTGACCTCTCAGGGTCAAGCTATACATTGCTAGGTGAATTAGGATCTTAGCGGGGGGAGGGGGATAAGAAGTTAACCCTTTGACTCCCATGCTAGGGTCCCCATCCAAAATGGGTGGGGAGGGGGGCGCTGTGCTTGCAATTTACATTACCAAAACATGATCCACTTATAATATAAATTGCACACACAGGGGCCCCAACCTAGATCACAACCACAGTGGGGTGTGTGTATGAACCCTTAAGGAATTAAGGGGTGAAGTAATGTGGGAAGCTGAAGACTGATGAAGCTTCTTCAAGTGCAGATGACTGACTTGATATGGAATAGTTGAACAGTCTGAATGAAGGTGTTGGGAAGACCGACAAGAAGACCCCCCAAAGGAACCCACACACATATTGGAGAAGATCCCAGACTTACATTCCAGAACCCTGACCCATAGGCAAGAAGATCCTGAAATTGTGATTTTTATGCCAATTAATCTTATTGTAATGCCTCTAATTGAGACTTTAAAGTTCTGGCTTTGAAAAAGAAAAGAAAAAGGCAACATGGTGAGCTTTGTCTTGCAGAGCTACTGACTATAAGCCATGGAGAGGACAGCTGATGAATGCTCAGACACCAATAAGAAAAAAAAAGCATCTCATGTTGTGCACCTGCACTGAGAGAAGTGATGCTGAAAATGCCCTTACTCGATACCTGTTGGTTTGGGAAGCCATAACAGTAAGCATGAACAAGGCATAAATGGCGTATATGACTGAAGATGACCATACGTTCAAGGAAGATCTGCCAGGGTGAAACACATCAATAACGTGCCTGGATGGTAGCAAAGTTTAGGATGTATCAGATTAACCTGTTAATGATAATGCTGGAGATGTTCTCAATGGGTATAAAATATGAAATTGTTGGGGGATAGACACCTCTCTTCTGATTGATGAATGGTTATCTCACCACCTCGAGCTGTCCCAGAACCGACTCGGAACTGAGGCGAGGTGGGCCGAATCAGCCCGTCTTGCCTCAGTTCCAGGGATTTGGCCTGAGGCGGTGCACAGTCCTATATAAAAGCTCAGGTAGCGAGAGCTCAATTTCAGTTCTTCTTCATTTTGCTTTCTCACTGCTTTGCCTATTGTCTTCTTTGCTGGACCACCAGACCCAGAATTTGGATAACTATGGACCTCTTCAGGCTCTTAGACTTTAGCTTGCAAATAATTTTAACCCTTTCCTTTCTAAAGTTAGTCTTACAATATCTGAGAACTTGGGGCTTGGTCTTATTTCTGAAGATGGGACATGGAATCATTTCCAAACTTGAAGCTTAAAACCAAATTTGGTTAACCCTTTTAATCTCAAATTCAATTCAGCTCTTAAATGCTGTTACTTTTTAAGTTCTAGAACTGGGTACAAAATTTAGATTTAAGATTTGATGGTGAATACAATACTTCCAACATGCACAGTACCAGAATTAACCCCTTCATTCCCAGATTTTTTTTATTTTTTTAGTTAGACCACTTAATTTTCATTTTTAGACTGTGTTTTTTTTCACTCTAGCGCCCACATTTAAATACATAGGTGCCAACTTTTCACATGCTGAGAGGAACTTAGTATTGCTTTAGTTTGGCTTTTTACATTCAAGTAGTATGCAGGGGAAAATCAAGAGAGAGTAATCAATTTTAGCATCTTTTAGTTTAGCTTATTAAAAAAACAAGTAGAATGCAGGAGGATGCTAATTTGGTCAGATTAACCAAACAAAGAATGCTAGGAGTTTAATTTGCTATCTTGCTTATTACATTTGGAGTGCCAGCTTTGTCAACGGCAATCATTTTAATTAATCTTAAATGTATGCTATATTCTCTTTCACTGTTAATAATATAATGACATTTTTTTTTCCAAATTATTTTGACTCTGTGGTGAGGTTTGCCTGTTTGGACTTGGCTTGGTGGCTCACCGGCATGTCCTGAACCCAATTGCTATAGTTTCTGAAGCTAAATAGGAATAACTTAACAGAGGAAAAAGGAAATACGGTGATCAGGGCACTTGTACTGCTTGCTTAAGGCAGAAATACAGCACAAGGGCCTCAATCCATGCTACTTTTCTGCCTTTTGGGGAAAGTATGTTACATTAAACATGTGTTCAAACTGTGTGTACCCTTTTTTCTGATGGTTGTGAGAATCTAGCAATGTTCAGGGTTCCTGATCACTCTGAGATTTTGACTTGTGTTGAAGAGAACAGGAATAGAACTTTCTGGTTTAACACTTCAATGTCTTGAAAGTAGGGATGGGCACAGAGCACCTAGAGGCATATGAGGTAGGACCAGTAGCACAGACCCATATCAGTACACACTTTGAACCCTTGTGCATTCATTTCTGTCTTCTATCTACATACATTCGTACCTGATTTGTACACTAGAATCTGAATTAATCCAGGGTACAGATCATGCAAACAGCTGAACCTGGGATGAATGAATGCACATATAAGTTGTGTGAATTGATGAATGCATGTTCACTTTAGGTGTGTTCATGCAATCTGTGTACATGTATACAAAGATTGTTGATCTGTGCTCATATGCAGTATTATATAACATTCAATATGTGTGCAACCTATTAACATCATACACAGATTGCTTACCAATACACATGTACAAACCATTATTCACATGCAATGGAGTGTGTATATGTATTCATACAGTAGTTTCTGAGGGATAGCTCCATATCCTTTTGCCCATTGAAGGGCATTCTTTAACCTGGGAAAACCTGTGATAGAATATCATAAACCTTACCTTGCTCCTGCAGTATTCAAGCTTCTTGGTTAACAAACAGTAGAAATAAGGAATTTTGGGGTTTGCAATCTACCCCGATTTATTTTTAACAACTTTCAAGTTAATGCAGAAACAAGATGGAATAGATTTATGAATGGTCACATATGAAACTGACACAGAACGGAAATAGTCTATTCTTCCCTAATCCCAAATACATTAATCAGGAAGATTTCATATGAAGGGTCTATGATTCTGCTGAAATCATCATTTGGCCACCCAAAGACCTTGTCATACATTAATATGTAAATTGGGGTGAAATGTTGTATCAAGAGTACTCCATAGTCATGTGTTTTATGCATCTGATTTATGCATCCTTCTGAATGAATCACTTTGTTTTTCGGCCATTTAATGTGAAAGGAAAGTAAGAGCAATCTGTAATTCTTGCAATATGGAAGTGCTCCATACAAATTGAAACTAAGCTTTCAATGAAACTGAAAATCCACAATGCTGTATGAAAGGATGGTTAGATATGTGCCATTATTTAACGTCTGTGTTGATTCTAATGAAACACAAATGCCCTGCAATAAGACAGTTTGTCCTGATCACAATCTCTGTTATACGTATATTTGTTCACAAAAGAATCTGGATAAAGCAAACATTGATTGTACCCTGCCAAAATGATTTTCTCAGGTTATTTTCCAAGGGGATTTAAAACTGATTAAATCATCATAAAGATTCCCTATCTGAGAATTGCCTTAGCTTTATGTTGTAAACAAAAGCAGCCAGATGATTGGAAAGAAGACTAATTTAATTTATTATGAAATGCATTGTACAATTTATTTTATTTATTTATTTATTTTGCACTGTAAATCATCTTCACTGTTATAATGGAAAGGCAGAATTAAAGTGTGTGTGTATGTATGTATATGTATATGTATATGTATATGTATATATATATATATATATGTATAATTTATTTGAGCATTTGTATCCAACCTTATATCACTGAGATCTCAGGGCAGCCTACAGATAAAATCAGAACAGTGTATTGTAAACATAAATAATATACACAGTGGAAAACATATTAAATCGTTAACAAATTAAAACCAGAAGAATTTTTAAAGCAATAAAAACAATTCAAAACAATTAAACTATGTGTAGCCATGGAGAACTTAGCCCTCAAAGGCTTTGATAAAGAGCCATGTTTTAACTTAGCGCTGAAATGAAGCCAGTGTCAGCACAAGTTGGGCCTCCAAGGGGAGGGCATTACACAACCAGGGTGCCACAACGGGGGGGGGGGGGGAACACTACATGATAAGCAGCTGGGCTATGATTGTTTAAAATTCTGAAACCTCTTAATACTGGAAGAAACCCAGAAGGTGAGCCTCCCCTTAATATTGGAGCAATTCTGACTGGGAAGGAAGGACATGGGCACCTCTCTATTTCCTTAAATTATCTCCAGTTATCTCATTCAGCTACAAAATTATGCACGGTGTGGAGAATGTGGATAGGGAGACATTTTTCTCCCTCTCTCAAAATACTAGAAGCCAATAAACAATGTGATTTCCTTTAATATAGAGACACTGGCCATGTCTACACCTGCCAGATAGCCTGGGATCATCTCTAGGTCATCCATATACATCCATACGATGCACAGGGGATCCCAGGATCAACCGGGGATGACCTAGGGATGACCCCAGGATAACTGGGGATATCCTGGTTTTCTGCAGTCCCAGGACCATCCCAAGGATCGCATGTGGTGTGGCGCAAGCTCCCGGGTCATGAAACAGGCATGGAGCCGTGTGGGGTGGCTCCATGCCCATGGGAGGGGAGCAATTTTGCCGTCCAGGATGGCGGGGGTGGGTGGGCGCAGAGGTGGGTGGGTGGGTGCAGGGGTGGGTGGGTTCTCACCTTTTTGCCATGCATAGCTCCTTTACATTTGTTTCTTTAAAAAGGGGGTCCACGACATCCCTCTTCGCTTCTGGGACGTCGTGCTGCCATCTAGATGCTGGGGGAGGATCGTGGAAACAGGTAAGTCCACGATCCTTCCCCTCCCTCCCTCTACATCCTTAGGTGTAAATGAGCCCACTCTTTAACATACCAATCATGACACTGTATGGGATATTAATTAATGCAGGAGCTACCTAGCAGCTATCTCTTGCCTTGTATGCAGATGAGCAATACCCGGCCATGAGTTGGAGGTGTAACTCCCTACTCCCCACTGGTCACACCTGTTGGGGAGTTTTTCTTGCCTCACCCTTTCCCTCAAGACCCACAACTCTACATGGGTGAGATGGGTTCCATACCTCCAACCAACCAAGGCCCCACAGCCATGAGTGGTGAGTCCCCCATAAACTTAATGATACCTCAGAGCACTCACACATGTTCTTAACTGCATGTGTTACTTTCCTCACCCAGTCCTAACATTGAACTTATTAATTTATTTGTTTGATTGATGCCCCACCTTTCCACCTCCCCAGAATGGCACTCAATGCAGCTAATAGTAATAAAACCAAGATTGAATCACCTTTAGTTAAAACAACCATAAAAACAAATTGATTAAAACCACATTTAAAAAAAAACACAACAAGAAGAGAAAGAAAAGTAGCACCCAACCTAATATAACTTTTTCCAGTAATAGAGGCAGTAAGCCTAGATACAGCAATTACTGGGGTACATGGGCCGGAGGGTGCCATTGTTTGATTTCACCTACATTAGAATATTTTTTAAATCTCAAATTGTTTCACTCCTAAATATTGAGAACTTTGTTTGTTTGAAAGTGCTAGACTTGGGCTGACTGCAATGTCAATTTTCTAACAGAACTTGAGAAAATGGGGGTGGGGGTGGGCAGGGCATGTTGAGCCTTCAGGGTTTCCTACCACATACTTGTATTTTTATAAGAGAAATCAAATACCTTAAGTAGTGCCACTTTTTCCCATACCAGCCTGCATGATCCCATAGGTCAGAGGTAAGCAACCCAGTGCTGTCCAGATGTTTTGGATTACAACTCTCATAATCCCTGACTATTGGCCCTGTTGGCTGGGGCTTATGGGAATTGTACAGCATATTATTAATGCATCTCTCAGGGAGGGGAGCTTTCCATCATGTTTAAAAGAAGTGGTGGTACGGCCGCTTCTAAAAAAGCCCTCTCTAGACCCCCTGGACCTTGGTAACTACAGACCAGTATTAAATCTTCCATTTCTGGACAAGGTGATTAAGAAAGCAGTTACCTTCCAACTCCAAGCAGTTTTGGATGATACAGATTTTCTAGATCCATTTCAAACCGGCTTCAGGGCAAGATATGGAGTTGAGACCACTATGGTCGCCTTAGTGGATGATCTACACTTGAGTATTGACAGGGGGAGTGTGCCCCTGCTGGTACTTCTGGATCTCTCAGTGGCTTTCGATACCATGGTATCCTTCTGGAATGCCTGAGGACATTGGGAATGGGGGGGGGGCACTGTGCTTCAGTGGTTCTGGTCCTATCTCTCGAGCAGGTTCCAGATGGTGATGCTTGGGGATAGTTGCTCCTCAAAGAAGGAGCTGTGGTATGGCATACCACAAGGCGCCATCCTATCTCCAATGCTGTTTAACATCTACATGAAACCGCTGGGAGAGATCATCCAGAGGCATGGGGCGGGGTGCTATCAGTATGCTGATGACACCGAAATATATTTCTCTATGCCTTTGACAACTGCGTCAGCTAAGGATAGTGTGTCTACTCTAAATGAATGCTTGGAGGCGGTAATGGGCTGGATGAGGAAAAACAAACTGAAGCTGAATCCAGAAAAGACGGAGGTGCTTAATGTCAGAGTGCAGATGGAGACGAACTCCTGATGGATGCAATCAAACACTGGTAAGTGCCTATGGTAAGTAGGGTGTGCACTGGATCAGGTCCGATCCACGATCTGGAGCCAATCCAGGGGAAATCGGATACGATTATCCAATTTCCGATCACCCCTCTGGATCGTCCGATCTTTCCCAAACTGGTCCAGAAGGACCTGATCCGGTTCGGGAAAAATCGGAGGATTGGCGGGTGCCAGTGGTGGGCGCCCACCAATGGAAGCAGACAGTGGGGGGGGGGCTTACCTGGTGGGGCTGTCCACTTCCATTGGTGGGCGCCAGTGGGCGTCTGCCGATTGAAGTGGACAGTCCAGCCAGTTGAGGATCGCAGGGGGAGGGTTTACCTGGCAGAGCGTCCTCTTCCTTCCGTTGCCGGCTGTAAACTACTGCAAACTAGACCTCGCGGCCCAGTTTACAGGAGAGCGCCAGGTGGTCATCACCTCGCGCTCTCCTGTAAACTAGGCCACGAGGCCTAGTTCGCAGTAGTTTACAGCCAGCAACGGACAGAGGAGGATGCCCCGCCAGGTAAAGAGCGGGGGGGGGCTTACCTGGCGGGGCTGTCCACAAAGGGCGGCCTGCCAGGGAAGAAGCGCGAGGGGGGAGTTAGGCCCCTACTCACCCACCCACCACCATGTTTTCCCCATAGGCTTGCATTGGGAGAAGCTTTCTTTCCCCCATGCAAGTGTATGGGAAAAACAAAAATGGCGGCCGATCCGAAAATCGGACGTCCGATTTTCGGATCGGGATCGGGCCTGATCCGGTTGGTGGGAGGCTCTGATTTTGTCCGATCCGATCCAGGACAAAATTGGAGGACCCGATCCAGGTCCCGATCCGATCCGGGGGGTCCCTGCACATCCCTAATGGTAAACTGTATTCAGGGGCAGTGAGGGCAGCAAAAAAACAATACTTTGCTGCTGCCACTATTAAATCATCAACTTGCCGCCCAGCGGAGCTTTTCAGAGTTTTCTGAGGGCTTTTACATGCTGGCCCGAAGGACATGGTTAAACCATCTGAGGCCCGCTGTAATATGTTTGCTAGGCACTTCCAGAATAAAATCTTTGGCATCTGCCAGGGCTTAGACTCCAGTGTTATAGCAGGTGAGTCAAGTGAGGTATCCAGAGCACAGGCTTGTCCTATTTTCTTGGATGAGTTTCAGTTGGTACAGCTTGAGGACGTGGACAAGGTGCTTGGACAGGTTCGTGCAACCACCTCCGTATTGGATCCTTGCACCTCTTGGCTCATAAAAGCTAGCAGGGATGGTACAACTGGCTGGGCCAGGGAAGTTATTAATGCCTTTTTGCGAGTGGTCCCAGGCTTCCTGAAAGAGGCGGCAGTGAGACCGCTCCTGAAGAAATCTTCCCTGGACCCTGAAAATCTTAATAACTACAGGCTAGTAGCAAATGTTCCATTCCTGGGCAAGGTCCTTGAGTGGGTGGTTGCGAGCCAGCTCCAGACACTCTTGGATGAGACTGATTATCTGGATCCATTTCAGTTGGGTTTCAGGCCTGGTTTTGGTACAGAAACAGCCTTAGTCACCCTGGGTGATGACCTATGTTGGGAGGGAGTGTGACTCTGTTGATTCTCCTTGATATCTCAGCAGCTTTCGATACCATCGACCATGGTATCCTTCTGGAATGACTGTCTGAGTTGGGAGTGGAAGGCACTGCATTGCAGTGTTTCTGCTCCTACTTGGCGGGTTGACTCCAGAAGGTGGTGCTTGGGGAACATTGCTCGGCCCCATGGATTCTCCAGTATGGGGTTCCGCAGGGGTCAGTCTTGTCCCCCATGCTGTTCAACATCTACATGAAACCATTGAGTGCAGTCATCCGGCATTTTGGAGTGCATTGTCATCAGTACGCTGATGATACACAGCTCTATTTCTCCTTTTCATCTTCATCAGCTGAGGCTGTGGATGTGCTGAACCAGTGTCTGGCTGCAACAGTGGACTGGATAAGGTCTAATAAACTGAAACTCAATTCAGACAAGACTGAGACGCTGTTAGTGGGTGGTTCTGCTGACCGGATGGAGGGTCATCAACCTGTTCTGGATGGGGTTGCACTCCCCTTGAAGGAGCAGTTTCTTTGCTAGGGGGTTCTCCTAGAACCATCTCTGTCCCTTGAGGCGCAGGTGGCCTCAGTGGCAAGGATTGCCTTCTACCAACTTTGGTTGGTGGCCCAGCTGTGCCCCTATCTGGACAGGGATAACCTGGCTTCAGTTGTCCATGCTCTGGTAACCTCCAAGTTAGATTACTGCAATTCACTCTACGTGTGGCTGCCTTTGAAGATGGTTTGGAAGCTGCAGCTTGTGCAAAATGCAGTGGCCAAATTAATAATTGGGACCAGAAGGTTCGAGCATGTACGACCTACTCTGGCCCGCTTGCATTGGCTGTCTATATGTTTCCGAGCCCGATTCAAAGTGCTGGTTTTAACCTATAAAGACTTACACGGCTTGGGACCACAATACCTGATAGAACGCCTCTCCCGACATGAACCTACTCGAACACTACGTTCAACATCTAAGACCCTCCTTTGAGTGCCTACTCCAAGGGAAGCTCGGAGGTCGGCAACAAGGGATAGGGCCTTCTCTGTGGTAGCCTCCCAATTGTGGAATGATCTCCCCGATGAGGCCAGCCTGGCACCAACATTGTTATCTTTTCGGCACCAGGTCAAGACTTTCCTCTTCTCTCAGGCATTTAGCAATATCTGAGGAGCCTGGGTTTGTTTTGTTTTTAGGCTTATAGCTTTTTAAAAGTTATTATAGTGGTTTTAAATGTATGTGTATATTATGTGTATATTGTATGTTTTTGCTGTTTTAATTTTTGTATATCATTTTAATTGTTTTAATCAGATGTAAACTGCCCAAAGAGCTTAGGCTATGGGGCAGTATACAAATGTAACAAAATAAATAAATAAATAAATAAATAAAGGCCCCAACCTGGGTTTAGGGGGGTGTCAACCAGTTCACAGCTTGGAGGTGTTCCTGGATCCATCGCTCCAAATGACAGTTCAGATAGATGCAACAGCCAGGAATGCCTATTATCAGCTTCGGGTGATATGCCAGCTGCGCCCCTTCCTAGAGTTGGATGACCTAAAAACGGTAGTGCACGCACTGGTAACTTCGAGGCTCAACTTCTGTAATGTGCTGTATATAGGGCTACCTCTGTGCCTAGTCCAGAAACTTCAGCTAGTTCAAAATATGGCAGCCAGGTTGGTCACCGGTACATCTAGGGGTGACCATAATACAATAGTTTTAAAATCACTCCACTGGCTGCCAATTACTTTCCAGGTGAAGTACAAAGTGTTGGTCATTACCTTTAAAGTCCTACATGGTTTGGGTCCAGGTTACCTGTGGGATCGCCTTCTCCCATACAATCTGTCCCGCACACTCAGGTCCTCTGGGAAGAATTTACTTCAGTCAGCCAAAACTAGGCTGACAACCCTGACCCAGAGGACCTTCTCTTCTTCTGCTCCCAGAATGTGGAATGGCCTGCTGGGAGAGATTCGCCAACTTAACAGTCTTCCAAAATTTAAGAAAGCTATAAAGACTGATCTCTTCTGACAAGCCTACCCAATTGAATTTTAAGTGTTTTATTGGTATTTTAATAACGTATTAGTTTTTATATGTTTTAATCAGTTTTGTGTATTTTATAACATTTGCTTTTAATTTTGTTCCCTGCCTCTATCCAGAGGGAGAGTAGGGTAAGAAATAAATATATTATTATTATATTATTAATATTATTATTATTATTAGTCCAAAAACTACCTGAAGGGCCCCAGGTTGCCTGCCCCTGCCTTAGGCCATCTATGAGCCCTGAAGCCCTTTTCTGAGTGCAATCCTTATCAGAACCATAGCAATGAGGCAAGGGATGGTTTTTTTTGGCAGTGGCACCCTGACTAAGAATAATCCTTCCTGACGAGACTTGCCTAATATCCAGATTGCTTCCTTTTAGATGACAGGCAAAAGAAGCCTTTTCTATTCACCCAGGGTTTTTAACGAGCTGAAATGTTTCATCTGCAGTTTATTTAATTATTCTAGTGTTTGTGTGTGTGTGTGAGTGTTGGGGGTGGGGTCTGTGTGGATGGTAAATTAATTTATTTTTAGGGAAATTATAAATCACCCTGGAATCATTTTAGATGAAATGCAGTATACAGATGTAATAAATAACAAAATACAAGGGTCCCAAATCAATCAATCAATCATCAATCAATCAATCAATCAATCTTTCTCTCTCTCTCTCTCTCTCTCTCTCTCCCTCTCCCTTTTGACCTGTATTATGCAAGTAATGGGTTGCCACAAAAGGGAGGGCCTTTTGAGTGTTGGCACCCCTGGAAAGATTTAGCAGGTGCTTACGTTATGGTCTTTTTTATGCCAGTTGAAAACTTTTTTCGTCTCCCAGGTGTTTTAAGAACTGGGTTTTTAGTACTTTATTCTGCTGCTATTTTTAATTTGGGTTTATGTGCTGGAATGTTCTTACTCTTTGCTGCTGGTTTTATCATGATCTTTATTCTGTTCTGTTTTATTCTTTTTTTTTTAATGTTTGTATTACATGTTTTAAATTTATTGTATGATGACCAGAGAACTTCAGTAGTTGAGAGGTTGAAAAGCACAGTAAATAAATAAATAAATAAAGAGTCATTGCTTTACACGAAAGATCCACATGAACATCTCTGTATATCAGAGCAACTCTTGTCAGCAAAGCCATTCTGAATGTTGCTCACAGCGTGCCGCTGCATATTGCTAGGCATGCAACGGCTTCACAGAGCACTTCTCTTGGGCTCTGTCTCACTGTGGACAGAGACACAATGGAATTATATAAATTATCAGTGTCCTGTTGATGGCTGGAGAAAGCATTAGGATAACTTATCATCATAGCACTGTAGTTGCCATAGCTACTAGGTCAGTCTGCTAGAAATTCGCTCTAACCGTATGTAATGCTTTACTATGACTGCTGGAGGGGGAAGGGGGAACGTTGGATATTGACTTTTACTTTGCAATCGTGATGGATTTGTTTGAGATGAACAAAGAACGTTTTTGGAGGTGCCCATGTGAGGTTACCAACTGACCAGGAAACAAATGGTCTAGCCTGCTCTTCTGCTCTTACTTGATCTGCAGAAATTGGCAGGTAAAACTGATGGCACAGGGATAAGCATTATCACCTGCTGCTGTCTGGAGATCAAGCTGCTGTTAAAGGCATAAGAGCAAGACCTAGTAAAATGCTGGCAACCTTGTTCTTATGTGTGTGTTCTTCCCTGCCCTGGTTAGGGTGTCTAAGCAGGGCAGGGCAGAGGGGGGGCAGTTGGCACAGGGCCCATGATTTTGAGGGGGCACTCTGACGAGGAAGTCCCCCCCCTAGCTTACGCTACTGCTTCTGTTTTTCTGAGATTGCCAACAACAGTGGCCTCTAATGAGAGGAGCTTCAGTGTCCGAAAACGTATCAAGCCATACTTTCGGTCCAAGACCGTTTGAATGGACTAGCAGCTTTGAACATTAACAGTGACAAGGCAAAGTTGCATGATTTTTCTGTTGTTATTGATGAATTTGCCCAAAGAAAAGCACGTAAAGCATTTCTGACTGTGAAGAAGTGATGTCTTACATCTTGAATAAAAATGCTTTCCATTACCTTTTTTATAAATTGTTCTAGTTTATATATGTATTTAGCTCTGAATCAGTGCCACTAATTAAAAAATACTTAACGAGCAGTTTGAAATGGGGGGGCACACACTTCCCATCTGGCCTGGGCATATTACCAGCTCTGTACGGCCCTGTGGCTAGGTGTCTTTTTTTTCTTTTTTTTTTGCAGAGGTCAGTCTTCTCTTTAAAGAGCTGCCAGAGGACTGACTTCTATTAGGTGTCCTTGAACAAAAGAGGCATCTAGTCCAAATTTGGTTTAAGATTAAGGGCACAATCCCATAGCCACCAGACACTGTCAAGAGGGCCATAGGATTTTTCAGTTTCTGGGAACTGAGGTCAGTGTCAGGTTCCCCAAAATGGTCAGGTTCCCCAAAATTGTGCTGTACTCCCCACCATTTTTGTAAACAGAGTGAGGAGAGGACAAAAAAGGGGTGGTCCCAGGGCAGGGAGGGGAAGAGACAGTAGAAGCTACTTTAGTCAGCTTCCTATGCTCCCCACAGCCTCCCCCACTCCTGCTCCAGATTTCTCCAACTACACAGGCAAAATTGCCTGTCTAGCCAAAAATGCAGGGCAGCAGGAGCAGAATATCTCTGTGTTGGATAGTGATCAGCCTCTGAATTCGGAAGCTGATGACTATACGGTGACCATATGGAAAGGAGAACAGGGCTCCTGTATCTTTAACAGTTCCATAAAAAATGGAATATCATCAGGTATCATTTGTATGCATGCAGCACCTGGTGAAATTCCCTCTTCATCACAATAATTAAAGCTGCAGGAGCCTTGCCATCTTTTGTATCTGGTCACTCTAGTATAGCTCCTGTAGCTTTAACTGTTGTGATGAAGAGGGACTTTCACTGGTTGCTGCATGTATACAAATGATACCTGCTGAAATTCCCTTTTCTACGCAACTGTTAAAGATATAGGAGCCCTGTCCTCCTTTTCATATGGTCACCCTACATGTCTATCTCCATAGGATTGTGCCTTAAAAGAACAACAGGAAGAAGAGCTGGCCCTTGAAGTGGCTCATCCACAGAACCTGAGTATGGCACACAGCTAACCTGGTCACCATCTTCCACAGTAGGGTGAGATGTACTGCAGTTCTATTTAAATTATTAAAATTAAGTCAAACTCTGCATCTATATGCATATGTACAAATTAGCACATGCAAATTGGTGTCCTCTTTCTTGATGCATTTTCTTTTCTTTTCTTTTTGGTGATTCATAAGTGGCCACCTGATCTCTTGTAGCAGTAGCCCACCACAGGGAGCCGTGAACAATTCCATCAAACTTCATGAAAGTCAGGAATCAATAGAGGCTCACAGCTTTGGTGTCAGTGGGGTGTTGGATCCTCTCCAGGTTTCAGGCAGAATCAGTCAGTGCACCTTGGACAGCTCCTTTAGAGCTCTAACTGGTTCTGACTGAAATACGGAGCAGGTTCATTGCCCCACTGCCATCGGATCCACTAGCCTCCACTGTCAGGCATTGCTCTTCAGTCTTCCCACTCTAGTTTGGAAGCTGCCTCAGCCCAGTTCAGGGGATCTTTGCCTGTTGTCCTATCATCTGCTCAACTTGAGAGATTGAACCTAGGGCCTTCTCCATGTATTCTAGCTGCCATCTACGGCTTCACCCCAAAGCTATGGGTAGCTACACAACCTTCTCTTCTCAGAGTCTCCTTGAAAAAGAAGCAGGAAGAGGTGACTGCAGCGCACCTCCTCACCCCTTTCGTTTTTGCACCTATATAATGAATTTTCCACAACGCAGAAGTTCCTGCCAAGGCTTTCATCTCAATAAGACCAGGCCTGTTCTCAAGCCAAATTGTCCTTCTGGGAAGGTGGAGCTGATATGTATCCTATTTGGACCCTATTTTGTGTTTCACGTTCCTAACAAAAATAGGGCATTCAATCTTCACCGAGAAATTTGCATTTAGCTGAGAAAATAAAATGCATTCATAGATCAATATATGTGGCATTCTCCAGCAATAGATTCTGCCCTATTTTTTATTATTTGAATCAGCACTGTCTCATTGTTGAACATTTCTTGCATTTTATTAATCACACTGATTTCAATGAAGAGGCACCAATTTCGGTGGGGCTGTGAATCCATCTTGGCTTTTAGTCAGAGCCAGCCAGAACTCTAAAGGAGTCATCCAAGGTGCTGAGCATATTTGGGGGATAGGGTTGAGCACCTGGGGTAGCTGCTTTAGAGTTCTGGCTGAAACTCAGAAAGGATTCACAGCCCCACTGAAATCAAAGCCACCAGTCTTCACTGCTGAACTATCGATGCTAAAAAGATACCATTTTCTTTAAGGCAGAGCCTCAGGCTCGGGGGCCGAATATAGCCCTCCTGGGGTCCAAGAGCTACCCTTCTCCATCCTCTTTCCCCCTGACTGCCAATTGTATGGTAGTTTTCGGCTTCTGTGCTGTTCCCCCTCTCCCCCCCCCCATTCTAAAAGGTTGAAATGCCTCTCCTATGGCTTACTTACTGGCAGGAAGAGCTTTAAGCTACAATGTGTTGATATTTGTGTATTTTTGTCTCCACCCCTTTTGCCCTTGGCCCACCCCACCACTGGAATGTGGTCTCCAAGAGCTTCTCTGAAATGGAATTCGGCCCCCAGGCTGGAATAGGTTCAACAGCCCTGCTTTAAGGTAATTGCTGTCCTCTCCATCTGACTCTAATGCCACCTGCTGCTGCTGCCTGACTGTATATGCAATGCAAAACCATAAGGATTTCAGAAATGCAAAAGGTAGATTGCTACTCTAGCTGGCAGTGCCTCTCCAGGGTATCCCGACCCCTGCCACTCTCTTGTGATTCCTTAACTGAAGGTGTGGGGATCAAGCACAGCAATTTCTGCACGCAAAACCCAAGTTCTCTGCTATGGAGATACAATGCCCCCCTCCCCCAATACTGGAAAATACAGACATCAACCTCATTGCCTCTCCTAGGCCCTTTCCACACCTGGTGCTTTGCCTGGGATGGCCCCCGGATGTTCCCAGTGAGTCCCAATGATGCACAGGGACTCCCAGGGGTGTGAGGGGGTGGCCATGGGATTTTCCAGGGATAAGGCAACCGTCCCAGGTGCTGCTGCACAGCTAAATGGGCACGGAGCTGCACTGCGTGGCTCCATGCCCATCGGGGGGGAGGGAAAGAAAGCCCACCATCCCTAGGATGGCAGGGGGTGGGTGCCCCCTGATTCTGCCATTTTTTAAACTTACCTTTCATTGGAGTGCAGGAACACTTTTCTCGCATCTCCCCCCCCCCCCAAAAAAAATGGCGCCTGCGACGGCCCAGGAGTATCCCAGGTCATGTCATGGCCCCATCTGAGGAATCTTCCTCTGAGGAGGAAGAAGTTCCAGAGGCTGCAGCTTCGCCCGTTCCCCAGGACTTACCAGAGGAGAAGAAGGGACAGGGCGGTGTTGTGTCCACAGACCTGGGACCCTTGGAAGTAGGAATCTGGTTCCACACAAAACTTAGGTGGTAGACATTTATTGTAGTGCTCCTTCTTTGCAGGCAGCTACAGGCAGACTGGCCTTTGCATTGCCAGTCTGCTACAAAACCTGGAATGGATTATCTGTGCTTAATTGCAGGTCATTCATAAATCCTGGCCTGGCTCAAAGAATGGGCCTATCACGAACACTACATGCCTCCTTTCCTTCAAATATGAAAAACAGCAACATAGCTATAAAGTTAAGAGTATCTGAACAACAACAAAACTGCAACTGTATAAGGAAAATATACAACTAATGCACATATTAAAAATGCACATGAAAATCAAATTAGGTAAACAAGAACAATTAGCTCAATAGTTCACAAAACAGTTTTTTATGTAATATAGTCCTGCAAATAGCTTGGAGCACGGGGGCTGGTCCTTGTTGGGTAACGTTGCAAGTTCAAATCTGAAACACCAAGAGTTGCTGGATCTGGTGCTGCAGGAGTGGTGGATGGGATGGGATTTTCACTCTGTGTGAACTGATCATCATCACAGTCAGGTCTTTGGTTTTGAGGGGTGTTGTGAAGTGGTTTAATGTGTGAAACATTCCTTGTGATTTTATGGGTACCCTCTGTGCAGTAACCATCGTGCCATTTATCATTGTGATTTGATATGGTGCAGGACAGAAAGGCATTGAAAGTTTGTTTCGAGGCTGGAGATTCTTAACAAGCACCATGTCCCCCACTTTGAATGGTACTACTCTGGCTCGCCGACGCTGATCAGTGTACTGTTTCATTGCAAGTTTTGCCTTATTATCATGTTGGCGCAGATGTGCATCCTTGAGTGGGACATCTATTTGAGGTAGCTTTGTCCGCACCTGTCTGCCAAACATTATGGTAGCTGGTGCCACACCAGTGGAACAATGGGGGGGGGGGGGGTTCGGTAGCTGCGGAGAAATTGAAATAATTCTTGTTTCAGATTTGTTCCCTTTGCTGTAGCAATCTGTAAGGCTTTCTTCAGGGTCCTCATAAATCTCTCAACCTCCCCATTTGCTTGTGGCCAATGAGGAGTAATTTTCTGATGTTTGAAACCAAGATAGTCTGAAAATTGAGCAAACTGCAGGCTTTGAAAAGGTGGTCCATTGTCACTTTTGACAACAGCTGGTATGCCATAAGAGGAGAAAAATTTGTCTAATTTTGGAATGACAGCATTTGCTGAAGTGGTAGTGACTGTTTCTACTTCTGGATAATGGCTGTAATCGTCAATAACGACCAAAAGATGTCCTCCAGCAGGAAGATCACAGAAATCAACACTGACTTCCATCCATGGTGTTGAAGGAAGAGGAGAAACATGCAGTGGTGCAGAGTGGTTCTGTGGGATTGCCGCTTGGCACAGTGTACAAGATTTTACATGCTGTTCAGTAAGGTTATCAATTCCAGGGAACCAGACCTTTTCTCTGAGCAGTGCTTTGGTTTTAACTACCCCCTGGTGACCTTCATGGGCCAAATCAATTGCACGGTTCCATAGAGAACGTGGAATAACCAAATGAGTACCTCGAAAGAGGAGGCAATTCTCTTTGATGGTAAGTTCACCCTTTATATTAGCAAATGATTGGATGATTGCTCGTGCTTCACAAGTCAGATGTGCTAGATTATTCAGAAGATCTTTCCACCGACCATTGTGGACAGTCTGGATGATTGTCTGTATACACGTGTCAGCTTGTGTAGCAGTCTCTATTTCCTGTAGAGAAAGAGCTTTAGGAACAGCATGGGAAACAAGGAAATTGACATGTGCCTCTGCTTCATTTGTAGCTGTGTGGTTGGAAGCTGTTTTAAATATGGGATGCCTAGAAAAATAATCAGCTGGATTGTCTTTACCGGGTCGATACACAACTCTGTAGTTATAGCCTTGCAATTTGAGCATCCATCGCTCAATACGAACTGGTGGTTGAAAGGATGGATTATTAAACGTGGGCTCAAGAGGTTTGTGATCAGTTATAACTGTGAATGGACACCCATATATGTATAAATGAAAATGAGAGCATGCCCAGGCTACTGCAAGAGCTTCCCTCTCTGTCTGAGAATATAGTTGTTCTGTAGGAGAAAGAGCTTTGCTGGCATATGCAATAGCAGAAATGTGGCCATCTTGATCAACCTGTGTGAGAACAGCTCCTAGTCCAACAGGGATGGCATCCACCACAAGTTCCGTCTTCTTGCTTGGATCAAAGTATGACATGACTACATCATTTGCAAGTGCATCCTTTAACTCAGTAAAAGCAATCTGGTGTTTTTCTGACCATTCCCATGTTTGATCTTTTTTAGTGAGATCCCGGAGAGGCTGTGAGATTGTGGCTAATCTTGGTATAAATCGGCCGCAATAGTTTGCAAGGCCTAGCAAACTGCGAACTTCAGTAGAATTAGTAGGTACAACAGCATTATGTATAGCCATTACTTTTTTTGGATCTGTCGAAATGCCATCTTTGGAGAAGACATATCCAAAGAATTCCAAAACAGGTTTTTTGAACTCACATTTACTTTGATTTAATGTCAGGTGTTCCTCATGTAGTCGTTTTAAAACTGCTTCAAGTCGAATATCATGTTCCGCTGATGTGGTACCAAAAAACAGGATATCATCACTTATATTAAGAACTCTGGGGAGTCCAGCTAGAACTTCATGGATAACATTCTGAAATATCTCTGCAGCTGAAGAAATGCCAAAATTGAGGCGCTTGTAGCGTGGAAGGCCAACATGAGTTGAAAAGGTTGTGATATATCTGGACTCTGGATGGAGCTCCAACTGGTGGTAACCAGATGTAAGGTCAAGTTTGGAGAAGAATTTTGCCCCATTCAAATCTGCAATGATGTCATCCACAGTGGGAGTAATGTGTCTCTCTCTCTTGATGGCTTGATTAGATAACCACATGTCCACACAAATCCTGATTTTTCCTGGTTGCTTAGGCTTCTGGACAACTACGATTGGAGAAACCCAAGGAGTAGGACCTTCTACTCACTCAATAATGTCAAGCTCTTCTAGATGTGTTAGTTCTTCTTCAACTAGTTTTCTGATGTGGAAAGGAATACATCTATGTGGTAATGCCACTGGCTGAACATTTTCATCAATGTGAAGTCTTACTTGCTTTCTTTTTAGCTTTCCAATCCCTTGAAACATTTTTTCATAGGTTTGGAGGCTTTGAGTTATTCTATCAATACGTATTTCTTGTATTACTTGAATTAGTCCTAATGCACTAGCAGTCTTGTAACTAAGCAGTGTATCGCTGCCATAGGCCTCCACATACAGTGGGCTTGTAACAGTGATGCCCCTAAAAGCAAAAGTGGCTTGAAACATACCAGACACTGATAACAGTTTTGGGGTACCATAGGCATATATCTTTACTGCTGTGTTCTGAAGTGATGGTTTCTGAGGGAATGCATCATATACACACTGAGCCATCACATTCACAGATGCACCAGTGTCAATCAAAACTTCAGTCTTATGACCTTGTTTACAAATGTGGCAACGTGGTAGACAATTCTGTTTGGAAACATTTGTTTGTGTAGAATACACTGTGTAAACATATGCATTGTCTTCCTCTGAAGGGTCAGCCTGAAGAGCATTTGCTTGGTCTTGGTTGTGAATGCTTGGTGTAAGCTGTGGTGATCTGCAGACTCTTGCATAGTGGTTTCTTTTTCCACAGTTGTGGCAAATTGTACCTCTGGCAGGGCAATTGCCTCTGTGAGGATAGGATCCTCCACAGTTGTAGCAGGTTGCCTGTGCTGTCTTCTTGGACATTTTCTGGGCTTTAGGAGATTGATTGCCATTGCCACCTTGAGGATGTGTTCGCTGATTCCTGTTGAAATGCTTCTGGAATGCATGTGCAGTTTCTATTTGTGCAGACTGACTCCCTTGTTCTATTAGCTGAGCATGTGTTTCTGACTTTCATTTGCTCGAGCAGTGTCCAGTATCTTGGTGAGAGTCATCTGGGGTTCTCGCAAAATTTGCCTTCGAAGTTTGGCTGAAGAGCATCCCTGTATTATTTGTGCCCTTATCTCGTGATCTGTGTTTGCAAATTCACAGGATCGCGCCAGATGACGTAAACGGGTATGATATTCATCAGTATTCTCTCCTTCCTTTTGGTGTGCCTGCCGAAATGTGTACTGTTCAAAGTCTATATTTTTGTATGGTTTAAAATACTTGGTAAGAGCTAGCTTTGCCTTTTCATAATCATCACTATCTCCAGTCTCAGACAATGTTTTGAAAATTTGGTGTACTTCACTGCCTGCAAAATGTAGTAACATTGCCCTTTTTGCAGAAATAAATTTTCCAAATGTTCAAGCCAAAGTTCCCATCTAGGCCCTAATGTGCTGTGAGACTCATGTATAGGAAACTCAGGGAAAGAAGAGAACATTTTGAAATCAGGGTTAAAATTGTGAAGAACAGACAGGATTCTGAAGAACTAGGAGGATATCTGTTACTTCTGACTGAAGGTTTTGCTCTGTTTCTTTTAGACAAGAAACAAAATGGCTGCTGCCACCGTTCTTCATGCAGGGCTATGATTATGCAATTCATAAAATGGCTACTTTTCTTGAAAAGACTGAGCAGCCTGTCCTTTTGAAAACAGACAATGTCTTTTCGAGGGAACTGCTCATTTGTCTTAGACAGCTTGTGTTTTACTGGAAGGAAGATCGGAAGAAATACCTGGCTGTATAAAGAACTCTTAGTTTCTGTCCTTTTTTTTGTTTTGTTTTTTGTTTTGTTTTCTTTCTTTATATTGGGTTTCTGTTCCACTCTCGTCGCCAGTGTTGTGTCCACAGACCTGGGACCCTTGGAAGTAGGAATCTGGTTCCACACAAAACTTAGGTGGTAGATATTTATTGTAGTGCTCCTTCTCTGCAGGCAGCTACAGGCAGACTGGCCTTTGCATTGCCCGCCTGCTACAAAACCTGGAATGGATTATCTGTGCTTAATTGCAGGTCATTCATAAATCCTGGCCTGGCTCAAAGAATGGGCCTATCACGAACACTACAGGCGGTTCCTCAGAAAAGCCCCAGGAAAGCCACCCTCTTCCACCCCCTGTCTCCAACGAGGAAGATTCTGGGCCCGAAGTGGTTTGTCCTTTGACTCCTCAGCAGAGGCAGCGTCTGAAGCGTGCGAAGCAGATTCGACCAACAAGATGGAGTTTGAGATTACAGAAACACAGCACAGCAGACGTAAGCCTTAAATGAGATTGCTTCAGTAATATGGGACAGCTGAGGAAGAGCGAATACAGGCTCAGGCGAGGCATAAAAGGCTGAAAGGAGGAGGCAGTCCTTTTGCTGGGAACAACCGACGTAGACGGCTTCTAGCATTCCTGTCTGCTTCCAGCTCATAAATCGTGGATTGACTACCTGGCTTGACTCTGGAATTTGGACCCTGGACTTTCTGAATACCTGGTTTGACCCTTGACTTTGGCATTTGGACTTTTGGATTATCTGGCTTGACC
Organism: Anniella stebbinsi; assembly: GCA_029215795.1. Lineage (NCBI taxonomy): Eukaryota > Metazoa > Chordata > Lepidosauria > Squamata > Anniellidae > Anniella > Anniella stebbinsi. The sequence goes on along the minus strand of JARDYH010000002.1, from coordinate 30,871,882 downwards.
CCGGACTCTGGACTCTGGACTTGTTATCGCTCTGACTGGCCCCTGACTTCATTGGACCCTGAACTGGGGATTTTGGACATTGCAATCTTGCTCCATAGGTTTGGCACTCTGTGCTTTCTTGGGGTTAATGTCTTGGGAATAAACAGAAAACAAACCTTCAGTCCGTTTGCTGGCCTTATTCCCGGACAATCCTAAAATAAGGGGTTTCTCCCATACAATCTGCCCCGCACGCTCAGGTCCTCTGGGAAGAATTTACTACAGTCAACAAGAACTAGACTGACAACCTTTACCCAGAGGACCTTCTCTTCTGCCGCTCCCAGATTGTGGAATGACCTGCTGGGAGAGATTCGCCAACTCACCAGTCTTCAGGAATTTAAAAGATCTATAAAGACTGATCTCTTCCGGCAGGCCTATCCAGATGAATTTTAAAGTGTTTTATTGGTGTTTTATTGGTATTTTAATGATGTATTGGTTTTAAGTGTTTTAATCAGTTTTGTATTTTATGTTTGATGCTGTTCCCCGCCTTGATCTGTTGGGAGAGGTGGGTAATAAATAAATATATTATTATTATTATTATTATTATTATTATTATTATTATTATTGGCTGGTTTCCCAGAAAAGAACCAGGCGAAATATGACAGGTCATCACACTTCTGATGGGAATTGAGAGTGCTGATCCCAGAAACAGCTACATCCGGGATCGCCCACCCTCCACCCTCTACACCCCTATGATGTAGAAAAGGCCCTAATGAGGTCTTGCAAGAAAAAGGGCATGAGATCAGTACCAACGGCAATGTAGAATACTTCCATCAGAAAACGGCTATTCAGGAGCATTCCGGTAGTCAATGCAGCCCTATGAGCTGTGTGTTCTCTAACACTTGTCAGTTGGCAGTATAAGAATGGTGTTTTCCATTTATAACATGGGTGGCGAACACACAGGAGGGCTTCCTCTACAATTATAAAGCCATCAAGCACAAGTGAAAACATATGTCTCAGGCGGGAATGTTAAATTCTTTGTTTTGTTCAGTATCTTGAATCTTTCCACTCCCTGAAAAGCTGTAGAAATGTCATTTCCTTGGTTTATGATGGTCAGGCTGTGAGTGTACCACCCACACACAAAAAGGAGTTTTCAGCAGGCCTGCGGGAACCATAAGGTTTGCAGATGTACAAAAATGTGACTGCAAAGAAACAAAGATGTAGGTGGGGTGGGGGTGGGGGTCGGGTTCAACACAGCCCAATGAACACTGAGTATGCTCAGTGGTCATGGAATGCTGATCTGGGGGCAAGGTAGGGGGAATGGAATGGAGTGACTGTAGGTTGACCATATGAAAAGGAGGACAGGGCTCATGTAACTTTAACAGTTGTAGAGAAAAGGGAATTTCAGCCAGTGTCATTTGTAGGCAATTAGTTCCTGGTGAAATTCCCTCTTCATCACAACAGTTAAAGTTGCAGGGGCCCTGCCTTCTTTTGTATATGGTCACTCTAGTATAGTGCCTGCAACTTTAACTGTTGTGATGAAGAAGGAATATCACCAGGAACTAATTGCATATGAATGACACTGGCTGAAATTCCCTTTTCTCTACAACTGTTAAAGTTACATGAGCCCTGTCCTCCTTTTCATATGGTCAGCCGAAGTGACTGGAATCCTCAACAGTGAGCACTCCATACTGCAACATTTTGTTGCAGGTCCCAGTTGTATGACCAGTGGAGGCTGGTGGCTCCAATTTCAGTGGGGTGCTGTGAATCCTTTCTAGGTTTTAATCAGAACCAGCCAGAAGTCTATAGGAGTTATCTAAGGTACTGGACCCTATAGGTTCAGCAGCTTGGATAGCTCCTGTAGAATTCTGGCTGGTCCGGACAAAAACCCAGAATGGATTCACAGCACCGCCAAAATCGGAGCCACCAGCCTCCACTGTGGATGACACTGATAGCCAAACTGAGTTCTGAATATTGCTGTTTTAACATTAAAGCAGCTCTAGAGAGCTACAAATCTGATTGGTCCAGCAGTGCTAGGGGAGTTTGTACAAACTCTTTCCCCCGTCTCATCTAAATCCCCACTCACTGAAGCTGCTATTTTATTTAGCTGTTTGTTTATTAAAATATATCCTGTTTTTCTGCCAAAAATGGTAACTTGTGGTAAGTAAACAAAATAAAACATAGATAAGTTACAGATAAAAATAGAATTTTGGTCAAACTATTAAAACAAATCAATGTAAAATATGAAAACAAACAGTGATAAAAAGAAATAAACAGTACCCAGCATCTTACAAGGTAGAGCGAAAGTACAGGCACCTGTGTTATGACTTCACTTTAGGGGTTAATAGCAGTTTGTAGATCAAGAAAAGAGAGTGAGCAAAAGGGTTCAACACCAATCAGGGCTGCCTCACCACATCACACTGTGTTTTGGCCCTGACTTCCACTAGCCTTAATTTTAAGCACACAAACTGACTGATTTTATAGTAGTCCCCAGGCCAAGATGGTGGAGATGGAGTGCTTGGTTTTAAAGAAGAATATAGATATCAGAGGCATAATGGGAACCTGGTGGAATGGAGAAAGTAAATGGAATGTAGTTATCTCTGAGTACAAACTCTATAAACACAGGACAGGAAAGTGCTGGTAGTGGTGTTTCTCTGTTTGTCAAAAAGAGCATAGAGTTAAACAAAGTAGAAATCTCAAATGGGGCAGATGCCTACACATAGTTTTTGCTGGTAGTAATCCCAGGCCTTAAAAGTAAATTTAGTACTGGGGACATACTATCAGCTCCTTGACCAAAATGCATAGGGTTATCCTGAGACGGAGAATCGAATCAGGGAAGTGTCCAAAAGTAGGCCCATACCAAGATCTTTTACTGCCTGAGATGAAAAACAAGACTGCACCCTCCCCCATTCCATGTAAAAAAGCTGACTGGACTAGCAGATGAATCTGTTTTCAACAGCATTCTCCAATGCACCTGAAGGCTTCAAGGTAGCTTAGGGGGTGCAGAACAAGCCACATGGCACACAGGTCTCTCCTCTAACATCTTGCTGCCACCTCCAAGCATCTGCCACCTGAGGCAATTGCTTCACTCTACGTAATGGTAGGGCCCTCCAAGTCTAAAGGAGAAAATGTTGGAATAATTGATGTTTCAATTATCCTCACATAGACTGGGTAAATCCATGTTCAGATCAAAACAAAGAGGTTAAACTTCTCAATATTGCAAATGACTTTGTCACAGAAGAATTGATTGTGGAACCAGTGACCATCTTAATCCTAAGCAGTGCCCAAAGCCTGGTGTAAGATGGAATGCCTTCATACAATTCTGTGGTGTGACCACACTTGGAATACTGTTTACAGTCCTGGTTGCTGCATCTCAAAGAGGTCATTGAACAGCTGGAAAAGGAAACAGGCAACTGAAATGATCAGGTTGCTGAAACAACCCCCCTACTTGAAAAGGTTTGTGAAGAGCAGGCTACTTTAAGAAGAAAAAAAAGCAGGTAAAGAGGGACATGATAAAGGTGTCATGAACAAGTCAAACACATCTCTTGGCTTTGCCCGATGTTAACAAGCTGGTGTGTTTAAAAATCTGAGCTGAAGGGTGACAACTGATTAAGAAACTCAATAAAAATGATGGAACAGTCTGTAAATGTTGCTTCATGACTAACCAATTAAATAATTCACAAATGTGAAAGGGTCATGAATTGCCTGCTTCACAAATTGATGAGAATTATGAAGATGGCTTTCATTTCTCTAAACCAAGAAAGGGTAGCTATCATTATTATTATATCTCTTTTATTGCTCGTGGTGGTTTTTCTAGATGGATATGATGGGCTTTGCCAAGTCATGTTGTCTTTTACTGATTCAGGAATTTCCTGACAATTGAGCATGTTTTAAGTATGCCTGCTTTCTGGATGTTGGTGTGGATGTATATTTGGAAGGCCCAGTTTCTGAAGGTTTTCTGTAGTTTTTGATGTGATGCTGGTGACTGATGCAACTAATGGAATAATAGTGACTTTTCCTATTGCCATAGTTCTTTAACTTCAATTGCCAATAGCCAATACTTTTCTCTCTTTTCCACTTCCTCTTCCTCTTCCTGTTGTTGTGGGTGTTTTAATTTGATGTTCTTATATTTTGGTGAGAAGCTGCTGACTTCCTTCGACATCTTCAGTTAAAGCATTTTTTGAGGTGTGATGTATAAAATCTGTACATTTCATAAGTGTGTTCATTAATCTAAAAACAGTGCAATCCTATACATGTCTACTCAGAAGTAAACTCATTTGAGTTCAATATCACTTACTCCCAGGTAAGTGTGTAGATCAGAGGTGGCAAAACTCTTTCAAGCCTAAGAACTGAATTAAGTTTTAGAGCTCTCGGAGGTGGGGCAGACATGAGTGGGGGCAAAAGAGGTGGTGTCTTGGTCACCCTATGGGAATGACCTTTGCCGGGAGAGGGGCAGGGGGAGTGCAACCCTGTTGATTCTCTTGGACTTCTCAGCGGCTTTCGATACCATTGACCATGGTATCCTTCTGGAAAGGCTGTCTGGGTTGGGAGTTGGAGGCACTGCGTTACGTTGGTTCTGCTCCTACTTGGTTGGCCAATTCCAGAATATGGTGCTGGGGGATTATTGCTCTGTGCCATGGCACTTAGGTCATCGGGTCCCACAGGGCTCTATATTAGGCTGACCAGATAAAATCCAGGTCAGGGCTCATGTAACTTTAACAGTTGTAGCAAAAAGGGAATTTCAGCCAGTGTCATTTGTATGCAATTAGTTCCTGGTGAAATTCCCTCTTCATCACAACAGTTAAAGGTGCAGGCACTATACTAGAGTCACCATATACAAAAGAAGGCAGGTCCCCTGCAACTGTAACAGTTGTGATGAAGAGGGAATTTCACCAGGAACGAATTGCCTACAAATGACACTGGCTGAAATTCCCTTTTCTCTACAACTGTTAAAGTTACATGAGCCCTGACCTGGATTTTATCTGGTCAGCCTACTCTGTATAATCCCCTATGCTGTTCAACATTTACATGAAACTGCTGGGAGAGGTTATCTGGAGATGTGGGCTGAGGTGTCATCAATATGCAGATGACACCCAGCTCTACCTCTCCTTTTCATCAAACCCAGGTGAAGCAGTGGCTGTTCTGAATCAGTTGTTGTTTTCAATTGGTATTTTAAAGCTGCATTCATTTCTGCATTGCTGCTTGGTTTTATCCTGCTTTTGCTCTTATATTGTATTTTTATGCTACGTTTTTATACTGTTGTTGTTTTATATTTTGAATAGTTGACATGGTTTTAATTTTTGTAAACCGCCCAAAGAGCTTTGGCTATCGGGCAGTATAAAAATGCAATAAATAAATAAATAAATACACCCCAATACCAATATTTTAGCTTAACAATCAGCAGTTGGGGGAAGGGGAAGGGTTGGGGCCAGGGAAAGGGGGCATGGCTATCTGGGGGACCTCAGAAGGCCAGATTGGAATTCCAGGTGGGCCAGATTTGGACCACAGGCTTGAGGTTCAACACAGCCCTGTTGCATAGGATGGCAGCCTGAAAGGTCTTTTTTCAGTTGAAAGCCCCATTGCTTCATCTTACATCCCTATCAATGGAGGCAGCCATCTACTTCCGAGCAGAATTCCTGAAAGAGCATGCCTCTTGAAGAGCTATCTGGGAGAATTACAGGTATGCAAGCTGGCCAGCTTGAGTTGGATGAGGGAGTTAGTGACAGGGTTGCTCTATCACATTCTGCAGCAGGAAACAGAACTCCTACCTCACCAGTACTGTCCGTACACAGGACGCTGCCTTATTATACTGAGTCAGACCCTTGGTCCATCTAGCTCAATTTTGTTGACACTGACTTGGCAGCAATGTCTCTCCAGGGTTTCAGGCAAGAATTTTTCCAGTCCTACCTAGAGATGCCGATGATCAAACCTCAGGCCATCTGCATGCCAAGCAAATGCTCTATCTCATCCTTGTTCGAGGGCCAAGACATGTTCTCTGCTGCCTCAGTGGGCAAAACTAGATTTAATGGGCTTAAGTTAGAAGAGGGTAGATTTTCATTCAACATGAGGTGAAATATTTTAACAGTAGGAGCAATTTGACAAGGGTGGCACCAATAACCTGGTTGGGTGAAGGAGAGCTTTGCCTTGCTGGAGGTCTTCAAGTGGAGCTGGACAGTTGTTTTGGATTGGAGAACCATAGAGTAGGAGGGGGGGCTTCTGACCATCTAGTCACTCCTCCCTCTGAAGTATGTCAGGCCTCAGTGCTGGCATGTTTTAGACATTTCTTGAAATTGGTTGCCCACCCACCCCGCCATGAGCTACCTTTGTACCAACCCCTTTGGTTCAAAGATACACACCTACCTTTTTTTTGTTCTGTTTTTTTTTAATAAAGACTACAAAATGCTTCAGAATTTCTTCAGATAAAAAGAGGCATATAAATGTCACTAAAAAAATAAATAAGCAGAAGGCCTCTGCCAATTCTATGATTTTGTAGTAGTTGACGATGATCACCTTTATATGGGCTACGGGGGATTATAATCAAGGCAATATACAATAATGAAGTATACAAAAAACACAGAGACAAAATTGGCACAAGATCCCCACCTGACTTTGAATGTGATCTTCTGGGGCTAAGGGGGATGTACTCCTTGTAATGTTTGTGGACAGTACAGACATGCGGTACACCCTCCCAAATATTCCCCAGAGAAGTACCAAGTGCTGTTTTGCTTACGTTCATGTGAAAGGAGCCCTTTATCTCCAGTTGCTCTCCTGTTCTACAGAAACATATGAGGCTGGTGATTCTGTTTTTCCCTTTCTGTGCTGAAGCATTGTGCAAGCTCCTCTCTCTCTCTCTCTCTCTCTCTCTCTCTCTCTCCTCCTGTTTACATTGTCCTTTGAAGCCACCGCAAGAGGTTTCACAAGGGATTTTGCTGTATCCATACACCTCCTACAGTGGCTGAGCGCAAGGGCTGCATCGAAATCCCTACATGCATCAAAAGGAAAATAACATTCTTTGTAATGTAGAACCCTAGTAGGCAGATACAAATCTCATTACCTAACTTGTTTACTCGGTGAAAAGGAATCACATGTCAAAGCAAAGCTTAATTTCCCCCTAAACACTTTTTGCAGTGCAAGTTTAGGCAAGTTTATATGGATGTAAATCCAATGGTGCTTACTTCTTAGTGATGCTGTTAGCATGTAAAAGCAGCCGATCATGGGCTGATTAACCCATGATTTGCCATAGCATGTTCTGGGCACATTCCGCAATCGTTTTGCATATTCAACCACTGATTGGCCTAATTGGACGTTGTTACATGACATCTGAACCCGGACACTAGAGGTTAATCAAGGGTTAAACAACCCACAGTTAATCTAACTACTAATTGTAGGTTAACTGTGGTTTGTTAACTGTGACTTATTTAAGCCACGATGAACCACAGAGCCACAGGCACCACCATGAATATTCAGGCCAGGGCTTGTCGTGCTGTCCGAACCTGGGTACCTTCGGTTATGTCAGAAAGAGAGAAAGGGAGAGGGAGACACAGAGAATGAGAGATAGAAAGATATGGTGGCAGAAAGAGAGAGGGAAAGGGACAGACCTATTCACTTTTGGCTTTGGCCCCATGCACCACTGACTTTGGTCCCACCTACTTCTGGCATATGGTCCTCAACTGATTGTCTCCAAGATAATGAGGGCCTCCACCCTTGTTCTGAATGCAATCAGATCTGGCAAACAACAATGAGGGTGGCCTCTTATGATTCACCCAAAAAAGAGCAAAAAGAGGACACCATTTTTCAGAATAATAATAATAATAATAATAATAATAATAATAATAATATATTTATTTATTTATTTCTTACCCGCCTCTCCCTCTGGATCAAGGTAGGGAACAACATCAAAAGCAAATGATATAAAATACATAAAAATGATTAAAACATATAAAAACTAATACATAATTAAAATACCAATAAAAGCTCATAACATTTGACTGGGTAGGCCTGCCAGAAGAGATCAGTCTTTATAGCTTTCTAAAAATCCAGAAGACTATTAAGTTGGCGAATCTCTCCTGGCAGGCCATTCCACAGTCAAATTGCATGTGCTGATGTATACACATTCATGCAGATGCAGAAATAATTATTATAATTTAAACAGGAATACAGTACATCTCGCCATAGTGTGGAAGACTGGGACCAGGTGACCCATGTGCTTGCCTGTCTAGATGTCTAGATGCTAACTGTGGATGGGCAACTCCAAGGCCCCTGCATGCCCTTCCTCCTTGTGATTCTTTATCTTTAAACCAGACTTGGATTAGATCTTCAAATGGAGGAGTGTCCTCTGTAAACAGGGACACACGGTCACCCTAACAACAACCTAGGCAACTGTTCAGCACTTTGAAAATGGTATTCTTCTCTTCAACCAGTTGTATAGGAAAGATCAGGAATGCACATTGGAAACACTTATCTGTGATATTTAAGAACAGCAACTCTTAGAGTGCACTCCCATGCATGTTTAGAAAGAAAAAACTCCTACAACTTCTGGCAATCCTCAGCCAGCAGTGCCTAGGATCCCCAGCTAAACATGCATGGGATTGTACCTTTAATTTCTTACTAGAATACATATATTGATCTGTAGAAATCCAGACTAAGTGGGCCACCAGGAGAGCTTGCATAATGAATTTAGGGCCTGGAGAAAAGTTTCAGTATTATTTTAAGGTTAGGATCAATGCTCAAATTTTGGTTAGGGTTAGGGTTAGGGTTAAGGAGGCATGGCATCCCTTTCAGAAATGTAGCCCATGGAAGTGCATATTAGGGCTGGATAGGCTAAGTGGACCACCAGGAGAGCTTGCACAATGATTTTAGGGCCTGGAGTTGAGTTTCAGTTGCATTTTAGGGTTAGGCTCAATGCTCAATTTAGGGATAGGGTAAGGGTTAAGTAGGCATTGCATCCGTGTCAGGAACGGAGCCATTCGAACTGCTTATTAGGGATTCAGAGACTGAGTGGGCCACCAGGAGAGTTTCCACAATGAATTTAGGGCCTGGAGTAGAGTTTCATTGGTATTTTGGGTTAGGCTCAATGCTCAAATTAGGTTTGGGATAGGATTAGGGTTAAGGAGGCATGGCATCCCTTTCAGGAACATAGCCCTTCGAAGTGCCTATTAGGGCTGGATAGACTAAGTGGGCCACCAAGAAAGCTTGCATAATGAATTTAGGGGCTGGAGTTGAGTTTCAGTGGTATTTTGAGGTTAGACTCAATGCTCAATTTAGGGTTAGGGTTAGGGTTGGAGTTAGGGTCAAATAGGCATTGCATCCCTGTAATGAATAGAAGCCCTTTAATCTGCTTCTTAGGCCTTCAGAGACTGACTGGACCACCTCGAGAGCTTGCATAATGAATTTAGGGCCTGGAGTAGAGTTTGAGTGGTATTTTGGGTTAGGTTCAATGCTCAAATTAGGTTAGGGTTAGGGTTAGGGTTAGGGTGAAGGAGGCATGGCATCCCTTTCAGGAACGTAGACCTTGGAAGTGCCTATTAGGGCTGGATAGGCTTACTGGTCCACCAGGAGAGCTTACACTATGAATATAGGGCCTGGAGTTGAGTTTCAGTTGTATTTTAGGGCTAGGCTCAATGCTGAAATTAGGGTTAGGGTTAGGGTTAGTTTTCAGGCATTGCATCCATATCAGGAGTTTCCCCCTTGTAAGTGCTTATTTGGGCTGCAGAGACTGAGAGGGCCATCAGGAGAGCTTGCATAATGAATTTAGGGCCTGGAGTAGAGTTTCATTGGTATTTTAGGGTTAGGCTCAATGCTCAAATTAGAGTTAGGGTTAGGCTTAGGGTTAAGGAGGCAGGGCATCCCTGTCAGCAACGGAGCCCTTCGAACTGCTTATTAGGGCCTCAAAGGCTGAGTTGGCCACGAGGAGAGCTTTTACAATGAATTTAGGGGCTGAAGTTGAGTTTCAGTGGTATTTTGAGGTGAGGCTCAATGCTCAACTTAGGTTAGGGTTAGGGTCAAGTAGGCATTGCATCCCTCCCATGAACGGAGCCCTTCAAACTGCTTCTTATGCCTTCTGAGACTGACTGGACTACCTCGAGAGCTTGCATAATGAATTTAGGGCCTGGAGTAGAGTTTGAGTGGTATTTCGGGTTAGGCTCAATGCTCAAATTAGGGTTAGGGTTAGGGTTAGGGTGAAGGAGGCATGGCATCCCTTTCAGGAACGTAGACCTTGGAAGTGCCTATTAGGGCTGGATAGGCTTACTGGTCCACCAGGAGAGCTTACACTATGAATATAGGGCCTGGAGTTGAGTTTCAGTTGTATTTTAGGGCTAGGCTCAATGCTGAAATTAGGGTTAGGGTTAGGGTTAGTTTTCAGGCATTGCATCCATATCAGGAGTTTCCCCCTTGTAAGTGCTTATTTGGGCTGCAGAGACTGGGTGGGCCATCAGTAGAACTTGCATAATGAATTTAGGACCTGGAGTAGAATTTCATTGGTATTTTATTGTTAGGCTCAATGCTGAAATTAGGGTTAGGGTTAGGGTTAGGGTTAGGGTGAAGGAGGCATGGCATCCCTATCAGGAGTTTCGCCCTTTGAAATTCGTATTAGTGCTTCAGAGACTGAGTGGGCAACCAGGAGAGCTTGCAGAATGAATTTAGGGGCTGGAGTAGATTTTCAGTTGAATTTTAGACTTGGGCTCAATTCTCAAATTAGGATTAGGGTTAGGTTGATGGAGGCAGGGCATCCCTGTCAGGAACGGAGCCCTTTGAACTGCTTATTAGGGCTTCAAAGACTGAGTTGGCCACCAGGAGAGCTTGTAGAATGAATTTAGGGGCTAGAGTTGAGTTTCAGTTGAATTTTAGGGCTAGGCTCAATGCTCAAATTACGGTTAGGGTTAAGGTTAAGGAGGCATGGCATCCCTTTCAGAAATTTCCCCCTTGGAAGTGCTTATTAGGACTGGATAGGCTAAGTGGTCCACCAGGAGAGCTTACACAATGAATTTAGGGCCTGGAGTTGAGTTTCAGTTGTATTTTAGGGCTAGGCTCAATACTCAAATTAGGTTTAGGGTTAGGGTTAGGGTTAAGGAGGAATTGCATCCCCATCAGGAATTTCCCCCTTGGAAGTGCTTATTAGGGCTTCAGAGACTCAGTGGGTCATCAGTAGACCTTGCATAATGAATTTAGGACCTGGAGTAGAATTTCATTGGTATTTTATTGTTAGGCTCAATGCTGAAATTAGGGTTAGGGTTAGGGTTAGGGTTAAGGTGAAGGAGGCATGGCATCCCTATCAGGAGTTTCGCCCTTTGAAATGCGTATTAGTGCTTCAGAGACTGAGTGGGCCATGAGGAGAGCTTGCATAATGAATTTAGGGGCTGGAGTAGAGTTTCATTGGTATTTTGAGGTTAGGCTCAATGCTCAACTTAGGGTTAGGGATAGGGTTAGGGTTAGGGTTAAGGAGGCATGGCATCCCTTCTAGGAACGTTGCCCTTGGAAGTGCCTATTAGGGCTGGATAGGCTAAGTGGGCCACCAGGAGAGCTTGCATAATGAATTTAGGCGCTGAAGTTGAGTTTCAGTGGTATTTTGAGGTTAGGCTCAATGCTCCACTTAGGGTTAGGGATAGGGTTAGGGTCAAGTAGGCATTGCATCCCTGTCATGAACGGAGCCCTTCAAACTGCTTCTTAGGCTTTCAGAGACTGACTGGACTACCTCTTTTTTTTATTATTATTATTATATAATTTTTATTGATTTTTCAACAAACCAAACAACATACACATAATACATAAACAAACTAACTCCCTCGACTTCCCCCGTGCACCCCGCCCCCCCCGAGACCTACTCACATTCATCCATCATCCTTCCAAAATTTTAATGATTCTTTTGAAGGCGATTGTCCCTTTCCCGATCTTAAAACATATTCCAAAAAGGGATTCCATATATTTCCAAAATCACTCTTACTGGACATTCCCCTCATTATTTTCATTTTACATGTCAACATGTCATTCAATGCAATATCCCAAATTTCTTTATACCAATCTTCTATTTTATAACTTTGTTGCCCTTTCCAATTTTTAGCAACCATTAATCTAACGGGTGCCAGGAGGTTGTTTACCAATTCTCTGTTAATTATATGCTTATTCCTACTATCCCAAATTGCTAGTAGAGCTAACTTCGGGTTTAATTCCAATTTACTTCCAATTATATCACTTATTTCTTTAAAAACCCTTTCCCAAAATTTTTGTACCTGTTCACAGCTCCACCACATATGAAAATAGGTCCCAACCTCCTGACATCCCCTCCAACAGTTCTTGGACACTTTTTTATCAATCTGGTGAAATCTTACAGGTGTTAGATACCATCTCCAAACTATCTTATAATAGTTCTCCTTAATTCTAATCGACAATAATTTCAACATTCTTCCATTCCATATCCTCCCCCAATTATCTTCATTGATTTTTCCCTTAGATCTTCTTCCCATACCTCTTTTATAACCTTAAGTGAGTCTTGAAATTCCTCCTCTATTAATATTTTATATATCTCACTAGTGAGTCCTTTCTTAGCTCTAGCTTCATCTTTTTTTTCTATTTGTTCAATTAAATCTTCAAATCTGGTATTGTTTCTACATTTCTTATTTTTCATCCTCCATTCCTCTGTCCATTTTACCAGTTGCAGACACTTGAACCACGCTATCTTTTGTCCTTTAAACAAATCTTTAATATGCTCACTACCCTTCATCTTTCCCATCCAATTCCTTAGCTTAAGAATATCTTGTTCTTTCAGTCTCGCTTCTATCTCTAATTTTAATGCTCTTGGGAAGTTTCCCACTACTACCACTGGGGCAAGCGGAGAATCCCCTGGTATCAACTTCCCCCTATACTTCTCCCATATCGATATTATATTTTCCAATAATGGGTTGTCCAGTACCTTTCATTCTTTCTTCTGCATTTTAGTAAAAAAAATATTCCGCAATTTACATTCAGCCTCTACTGTTTGCGATTCCAACCATTCCAAATCTTGCTCCCCTAAAATAGCATAAATAGCATACCTTAACTGATTAGCTATATAATAATTCTTAATATTAGGAAGTCCCAAACCTCCTTTCTTATGAGTCTTATACCATAACCCCTTATTTATCCTAGCTCTTCTATCCCCGTTACAATAAGCATTAATCATATTTTGCCAATTTTTAAGCTCAGCTTCTGAAATTCTAATAGGTAGCATTCTAAACAAAAAATTAACCTTAGGTAATATCTTCATTTTAATAACCGCTATTCTACCAAACCAAGAATGTTTTAATTTTCTATAATTCTGTAATTTCTCCCCTACCTCTTTTCTTAAGCTTACAAAATTAAGTTCCTCTATTCTTTCTAATTCTTTATCTATATTAACTCCTAAATATCTTATTATATTTTTATGTCTTAATCCTAACTTAGCTTTACATTTCTCCATCTCTTCCCTGTTATAGTTATACAGCATCATTTCTGACTTCCCCCAGTTAACTTGTAATCCTGTAATTTCCCCAAATTCTCTCAAATGTTTCTGAATCGTCTCCCCACTTTCTAGGGGATCTTCTATTGTCAGTAACGTATCATCCGCAAACATATTTACTTTAATCTTATATTTTCTTCCTATCCCCTTCAATCTTTCATCTTCTCTAATTACATTTGCTAAAATTTCTATAACTATTGCAAATAAAATCGGTGAAAGTGGACATCCTTGCCTTGTTCCTCAAGCTAGTATTATTTGTTGCGTTAACCCATCATTAACCATTATTTCCGCTTTATTATTTTTATACATCTGATTGATCACTCCCATAAATTTATGTCCAAACCCAAATGTTTTTAATATTATTTTTAACGCTGGCCATTCCACGCAATCAAAGGCTTTAAAAATATCTAAAGCTAATAACCCTGCTTTTAAATTTCTTTTTTTTATAATATTTATTATATCCATAACTCTCCCAATTAAGTTCGGCATTTTCCTACCTAAAATAAATCCGCATTGATCATTTTTAATATATTTAAAGATAAATGTACCCAATCTTTTAGCCATAATTGCTGAAAATATTTTTGCATCCTGATTTATTAAAGATATTGGTCTATATGAGGCTGGATCTGTCAAGTCCTTGCCTGGCTTCTGTATTAAAACAACCAGGGACTGGTCCCACGATGGCGGGGTCATTCCTCCTTCTATTATATTATTAAATAATTTTTTTAATCTAGGTATTAAAATATCTTTAAATATTTTATAAAATTCCGGCCCCAAACCATCCATCCCCGGAGACTTACCTCCTTTTAGTTTTCCGATAATTCCCTCAATTTCTTTGTCAGTAACCAAGGCTTCCATACACTCCCTATCTTGATCATCCAGTCTTATTTTCCAATTCCTTTCTACATATTCCCGAATCTTTTCTTGTGAAAGCGCCTCCGATGTATATAAATCTTTATAAAATTCCTGAAAAATACTTAATTTATCTTTCATTACATTGCATCTATTCCCTAACTTATCTCTTATTGTCCCTATCATATTCTTAGCCTTCTCTGACTGCGTGGATCTAGCCAGCAACCTGGAATTTCTATTACTATATTCAAAAAAGTCTCTCTTTAAATATAATAAATTCTTTTGAACCTGTTCTATTTCTTCTTTTTCCAATTCCTTTTTTTTTTGGCCTGAATTAGGGCATATAACCGCTTATCTTTTGACTGTCTCAGTCTCTCCTCTAAACTCCTTATCTCTTCTTCAGCCTTTTTATTAAGTACTTCCTGTTGCTTTTTAAGTGTGGACATTTCCCTGATACAGATCCCTCTTATTACTGCTTTCATCGTATCCCATAACAATCCTTGCGAGTTAACTCCTTTTTCATTTATCTGCCATATTTCCTGCACTTCCTTTTTTAATTTTCCCACTATGTTTTTATTTTTAAAAATTCTTCCGTCCAGTCTCCATCTCTTTGCTTGTTTATAATCCTTCTTTATCTTGATATCCATCATCATTAGTGCATGATCTGTAATCTTAATTACTCCAATATCACAATCTATTAATTTAGGTACCATATTCTTTGATATAAAAATATAATCAATCCTTGAGTAGCTCTTAAATCTAGGTGAGTAAAAAGTATATTTTCTTTCTTGCCCTTTTATAACTCTCCATACATCCATTAATTCTTTCCTCTCCATTAATTTTGCTAATTCTGTCTTACCCTCTCCTCTACTACCTCTTATTATATTATCCCTGTCTTTCCCTTTATCTAGTACCATATTAAAATCTCCTGCCATCACAATATTCTTTTTCCCTAGATCTCCCACCATATTGAATACTTCTTTAAAAAAATCAATTTGTTTCCCATTTGGAGCATAGACATTTATCAGCACAAATTCTTCCTCTTCCAACGTACAGTAAATTATAAGGATCCTTCCATTCTTATCTTTCTTTATACTTTGAATATTAATACCACATTTCTTCGATATTATTATTGCCACACCTCTCGCTTTAGAAGTACCAAATGACTTTTCATACACTCCAACTTCCCTCATTCGTAACTCATTAGCCCCCTCCTTTATCTGATGAGTTTCCTGCAAAAAAATTATATCTATTTTTTTTCTTTTCAACAATGTTTCAATTCTTCGTCTTTTAACCACCGTTCCTAGCCCCTTAACATTTAAAGTTGCACATCTTAATTTATTCTCCATTTCTTACTTTCAACCACATCATTAAATTGGTCTCGGTCAGTGAAACCCCCCCTTCCCCCCCCTTCCCCCCCCCACACCCATTTTTACCCCCCTCCTCACCAGCCATCTGGGCACTGGTCCCAATTATTTTAGAACTCTTCAGGGGGGGGGGAACACGGCCTGACCCACAGGGCAAAGTCCAATCCTCCCCTCCATTTTTAGCCTTTCCCCACTAATCCCTTATCATTGACTGGAACCTCCAACCGCTCCTTCTGCTTGGTCTCCGGAACCTCCAACTGCTCCTTCCACTTGGACTGTTTCTCCCACATCATTGGCATCGATTATGCCCAACTTCTCCAGCAGCTCGATTCCCTGCTCGCACGATGTTATTCTTTCTTGCTTCCCTTGCCAGAAGAATCTCAGAAATACTGGATATCCCCAGTTGTAGGTTATCGATTTCTTCCTCAATGCTGCTGTACAAATTTTAACGCTCTTCCTCCACTGGACGGTCTGGGCCGATAAATCCTGATAGATTTCTATTGCTGTTGCTTGAATCTTTGGTTGAGCTTGTCGTCTGATTGCCTGCATAAATTTTTCTTTTTTATAATAATTTGCGAATTTAACAATTATGTCCCTTGGAAGCACTCCTTTACGTTTTGAACCAACTCTATGCACCCGTTCAAGATCAGCTTCAGCCCAAGCCTCATCTGGAAGTTGTACTCTTATCCATGTCAAGATAGTATCTCTCAAATCTTTTAAAGTCTCTCCTTCTTGTTCTGGATATTTCCGAATACGAATGTTTACCCGTCTGTCCCGATCCTCCATAGCGATAAGGCGTAGTTCATGTTGCGATAGCTGGTCTTCCTGTTTCTTACAAACTCCCGCCAAAACTCTTGTATCTGCCTGGAGCACTCCAACATCTTTCACCACTTGCTTTAATCCCGTCATAAGTTCAGTCTGGGTATCTGAAATGCGCTTTGCCAAACGTTCTTCTAAGCCAATAAGCATTTTTTTTATATCCTGCTTTAATTCATCCATTGGGTCTGGCTGCCCTCCTCTGGCTGTCTTTGGAATTGCAGCTGGCTCTGAAATTTGCGACACAGAGCCCTTAACAGGGGATTTCTTCTGCTTATCTAGCATATCTTGATTCACACGAGTCAATCGAAGCCACGTTCAATCTGATCCTCGCTCTTTTGAGGGTCTTACCCAGGCGGGGGTGGGAATAGAGGGCTTCTGCCGTCTCTGCTTCTTGCTCATAAATTTCCCTCCTCCCCCTTTCGCCTGGAAATCCTTTACACGACTCTCTGCCTTGCAGCCAAGACTTCGAATTTACTGGGAGTTAACTTTATTTCTTCTCAAACTCCCTCTAGGTATACTATTAATCAGGCCAGCTGCCTATTATAGTCCATAAATCAGTCCAGTGATGGCGTCTCTCTTCTCCGTTCTCTTTTACATCCAGGAGAAACAGCCAGCAGCCAACAATTCCTTACAAATCCCCTTTCAATAATTGTTCACTTCCCATTAATATATAATGCCTTTTAATGCTATAAGTCACTCAAGTTGGATTATATCTTCAATTATAAGTCCATAAAGTACCTCATTAATGGTGGCTCTCCTCCTCTCCTCCTTCTTTTCTTCCAAGAAATTTAGTTTCACTTTTAAGCCAAGTCATGCAGGCAGTCTCCGGCGAGCTCTCACCCGTTCCAGCTCACCACAATGATTAATTACTTCCAGTCAAAGTATCAAGCCATTTATCACTCTTCTCAATAAGGAATTAGTGCTTAATTCAAAGCTTTTTTAGGGAGCTCAGAAGATCTGCGACCTTACTCCAACTCGATCATAGCCACTCGAGAGCTTGCATAATTAATTTAGGTCCTGTAGTAGAGTTTGAGTGGTATTTTGGGTTAGGCTCAATGCTCAAATTAGGGTTAGGGTTAGGGTTTAGGAGGCATGGCATCCCTTTCAGCAACGTAGACCTTGGAAGTGCCTATTAGGGCTGGATAGGCTAAGTGGTCCACCAGGAGAGCTTACACTATGAATTTAGGGCCTGGAGTTGAGTTTCAGTTGTATTTTAGGACTAGGCTCAATGCTGAAATTAGGGTTAGGGTTAGGGTTAAGGAGGCATGGCATCCCTATCAGGAGTTTCCCCCTTGTAAGTGCTTAGTTGGGCTGCAGAGACTGAGTGGGCCACCAGGAGAGCTTGCATAATGAATTTAGGGCCTGGAGTACGTTTTCATTGGTATTTTAGGGTTAGGCTCAATGCTCTAATTAGGGTTAGGGTTAGGGTTAGTGTTAAGGAGGCAGGGCATCCCTGTCAGGAACGGAGCCCTTCGAACTGCTTATTAGGGCTTCAGAGACTGAGTTGGCCACCAGGAGAGCTTGTACAATTAATTTAGGGCCTGGAGTTGAGTTTCAGTTGTATTTTAGGGCTAGGCTCAATGCTGAAATTAGGGTTAGGGTTAGGGTGAAGGAGGCATGGCATCCCTATCAGGAGTTTCCCCCTTGGAAGTGCTTATTAGGGCTTCAGAGACTGAGTGGGCCATCAGGAGAGCTTGCATAATGAATTTAGGGCCTGGATTAGAGTTTCATTGGTATTTTATTGTTAGGCTCCATGCTCAAATTAGGGGTAGGGTTAGGGTTAGGGTTTAGGAGGCATGGAATCCCTTTCAGGAATGGTGCCCTTGGAAGTGCTTATTAGGGCTGGATAGGCGAAGTGGGCCACCAGGAGAGCTTGCAGAATGAATTTAGGGGCTGGAGTAGAATTTCAGTTTTATTTTATGGGTAGGCTCAACGCTCAAAATAGGGTTAGGATTAAGGAGGCCTGGCATCCCTATCAGGAGTTTCGCCGTTGGAACTGCTTATTAGGGCTTCAGAGACTGAGTTGGCCATCAGGAGAGCTTGCATAATGAATTTAGGGCCTGGATTAGAGTTTCATTGGTATTTTAGGGTTAGGCTCAATGCTCAAAATAGGGTTAGGGTTAGGGTTAAGGAGGCATGGCATCCCTATCAGGAACGGAACCCTTCGAACTGCTTAGTAGGGCTTCAGAGACTGAGTTGACCACCAGGAGAGCTTGTACAATGAATTTAGGGCCTGGAGTTTAGTTTTAGTTGTTTTTTAGGGTTTGGATCAATGCTGAAATTGGGGTTAGGGTTAGGGTTAAGTAGGCATGGCATCCCTGTCAGGAACATTCGCCCTTGGAAGTCCTTATTAGGGCTTCAGAGACTGAGTGGGCCACCAGGAGAGCTTGCATAATGAATTTAGGGCCTGGGGTTGAGTTTCAGTGGTATTTTAGGGTTAGGCTGAATGCTCAAATTATGGTTAGGGTTAATGTGCCATGCCATCCTTTTCAGGAACGTAGCTCTTGGAATTGCCTATTAGGGCTGGCTAGGCTGAGTGGGCTACCAGGAGTGCTTGCATAATGACTTTTAGGGGCTTGAGTTTAGTTTAATTGTTATTTTAGGGTTAGGCTGAATGCTCAACTTAGGTTTAGGTTCAGTGTTAAGGAGGCATGGCATCCCTGTCCGGAATGGAGCCCTTCAAACTGCTTATTATGCTTCAGAGACTGAGTGGGCCACCAGGAAGGGGGAGAAGGGGAAGGGGAAAAGGGGGGAGGGGAAAAAGGGGCAGGGGAAAAAGGGGAAATGGGGAAAAAGGGAAACGGGGAAGGGGAAAACGGGGAAGGGGAGGGGGAAAACAGGGAAGGGGACAAAGGGAAAAGGGAAAGGGGTAAAAGGGGAAAAGGGGAAAAGGGGTAGGAGAAAAAGGGGAAATGGGGAAAAAGGGGAAAAGGGGAAAAGGGGAACGGGAAAATGGGGAAGGGGAAAAGGGGAAGGGGGAAAGATGCAAAGGGGAAGGGGAAAAGGGGGAAAAGGGGGAAAAGGGGGAAAAGGGAAAATGGGGAAAGGAAAAAGGGGAAGGGGACAAAGGGGAAAAGGGGAAGGGGGAAAGGGGAAGGGAAAAGGGGAAGGAGGAAAGTTGAAGGGAAAAAAGGGGAAAAGGGGAATAGGGGAAAAGGGGGAAAGGGGAAGGCGAAAGGGGGGAAAGTGGGAAAAGGGGAAGGGGAAAAAGGGGAAAGGGAAATGGGGAAGGGGAAAAAGGCGAAACGGGGAAGGGGAAGGGGAAAAGAGACTGTGTGGGCCACCAGGAGAGCTTGCATAATGACTTTTAGGGCCTGGAGTAGAGTTTCATTGGTATTTTAGGGTTAGGCTCAATGCTCAACTTAGGGTTAGGTTAGGGTTAGGGTTAAGGAGGCATGGCATCCCTGTCAGAAACAGAGCCCTTGGAACTGCTTATTAGGGCTTGAGACACTGAGTGGGCCACCAGGAGAGCCTGCATAATGAATTTTAGGGCCTTTTAGTTGAGTTTCAGTTGTATTTTAGGGCTAGGCTCAATGCTCAACTTAGGGTTAGGCTTAGGTTTAGGGTTTAGGAGGCATGGCATCCATGTCAGGAAAGGAGCCCTTGGAAGTGCCTATTAGGGCTAAATAGAATGAAAGGCCACCAGGAGAGATTGCATAATGACTGTTAGGGGCTGGAGTTAAGTTTAAGTGGTATTTCAGGGTTAGGCTCAATGCTCAATTTAGGATTAGTTTTAGTGTTAGGGTTAAGGAGGCATGGCATCCCTGTCAGGAAAGGAGCCCTTGGAAGTGCCTATTAGGGCTAGATAGACTGAAAGGCCACCAGGAGAGCTTGCATAATGAATTTAGGGGCTGGAGTTGAGTTTCATTGGTATTTTGAGGTTAGGCTCAATGCTCAACTTAGGGTTAGGGTTAGGGTTAGGGTTAGGGTTGAGGAGGCATAGCATCCCTGCCAGGAACGGATCCCTTCAAACTGCTTCTTCGGGCTTCAGAGACTGAGTGGGCCAACGGGATAGCTTCCAAAATGACCTTTAGGGCCTGGAGTTGATTTTAGTGGTATTTTAGGGTTCAGCTCATTGCTCAAATTAGGGTTACGGTTAGGGTTGAGGAGGCATGGCATCCCTGCAAGGAAGGGAGTCTGTAGAAGTGCCTAATAGATCTTGAGAGATTGAGTAGGAGACCAGGAGAGCTTGCATTAATTACTTTTAGGGGCTGGAGTTAAGTTGAAGTGGTATTTTAGGGTTAGGCTGAATGCTCAAATTAGGGTTAGGGTTAGGGTTGAGGAGGCATGGCATCCCTTTCAGGAACAGTGCCCATGGGAGAGCCTAGTAGGGCTTGAAAGACTAAGTGGGCAACCAGGAGAGTATGCAGAATGACTTTTAGGGACTGGAGTTAAGTTTCAGTGGTATTTTAGGGTTAAGCTCAAGGCTCATATTTGGGTTAGGGTTAGCGTTATGGTTGAGGAGGCTTGGCATCCCTTTCATGAACAGAGCCTGTGGAAGTGCCTATCAGGGCCTGAGAGTCTGAGAGGGCCACCAGGAGAGCTTGCATAATTACTATTAAGGCTAGAGTTATGTTTCAGTGGTATTTTAGGTTTCAGCTCAATGCTCAAGGAGTATGCAAAGCTGCAAAACTCAAGCTCACCAAAGCTCTCCAAATTCCATTCTAAAGCTCATCCCAACCCAAGTCCATATCTGATTGCAAGCTTTCCTTTTTTCTTTTCCCATGAAAACCTTTGTATTAGGGATGTGCACGGATGGAAAAATCAGACTGGTATCGGTATTGGGACTTCCGATTTTGACCTGATTTGTATCGGGATAAATCGGAGGTCCCGTGTATCCATTCGGATCCTATTCCGACATGAAAATTGGACCCCCGATTTTAATCAGACAACATTTTGGGAGTAGTTTCAACATACCATCTGCAATGAGGCAAAGGTTCATGTGTGGATCTTTCAAAATAAAGAAGATATAGGCTTTCCTGCTTGGTTAGTAAAAAATTCATAGCCTCAAAATGACTACACCTATCTTTCTGAAATTTCTCACACATAACTACTTCAAACCCATCTGCAAAGTGGCCAAGTTTCATGCTTCTATCTTTAAAAATAAAAATGTTATATGCAGTTTTGTAACAGAATACTAGGTTATGGGGAAAATAATTAAAAATGGCATCCGATGCTCCGATTTTCTCCGATTAAAATCGGAGAACAAAAAATTGCTTTGGAAAACATGGGATGTACGAAGGAGTGCATCGGAATTGTGAATCGGATGTCTGATTTACTCCAATTTTAATCGGTATCAGACTTCGGATCCGATACGATGCACATCCCTACTGTGCATATTTCCCATAATTAGTCCCTGGTGAAATTCCCTCTTCATCACAACAGTTAAAGTTGCAGGGACCCTGCCTTCTTTTGTATATGGTCACTCTAGTATAGTGTCTGCAACTTTAACTGTTGTGATGAAGAGGGAATTTCACCAGGGACTAATTGCATACAAATGGACACTGGCTGAAATTCCCTTTTCTCTACAACTGTTAAAGTTACATGAGCCCTGTCCTCCTTTTCATATGGTCAGCCTAAATATACAAAAGTTAAAATTATAATTAAATACTTTTCAATATTAAAGCATTTGAAACATTTTAAATACATAACAATTTAAAAGTCAAAGGTATAGACAGAGGTCCAGATTATTTGCCAAAGGCCTGCTGGAACAAAAAAGGGTTTGTCTGAATCTGAAAACACATCAAGGAGGGAGCCAGTGTAGACTGCAAGGATTAGAAAGAAAATACATGTATGTACACTATGCAAAATAAACGACAGCTCAACTGTTTCTAAACCTTATTAGAAAAACAGGGTGACTAGGCCGAAACCAGCGTTGTAGGCCCAGAAGCACTTTGAAAGGTTTCAACGTTGTACTTAAAACTTAACACCAGCCCAAACTAATTAAATGAAGTGTTTGAAGCTTTCAACTTATAGCAGTATGGACCAAACTCTTAGAAAAGAGGGAAGGAGCACTGTGTGTGAGTGGGGTGGGGGAAATTAAAAGAAAGGTATAGCTACCTATTCCCAGGAGAGATCTGAAGATCAAGTTACCATTTATCCAGAGGAACCACACCCTGCTTCACCAGGGATCAAAAGAGCAAACTGGCCTTATGAAGATAGCCCCAAATACTCTCAGAGCCAAAGGAATGCATGTTCCAGAAGAGAAAAGAGAAACTCTTCTTCTTCACTCAAAAGGTCTGTGCTATAGAGGCAACGGCCATTTCACTCACCCACCCCACATTCTAAGGCAGGAGGGAGGGGGGAGAGCGATGCTACTGAGTGTGTGTCAGTGTCGCATTATGAGGGAAGATGGCCGCCTCATTGACTTGAATGAGAGGTTAAAATAGTCCTTAAAAGTCAACCGAAGGGAATTTTAAAAAAACGAAAAGCTTTCCATCAACTACAGTCAAGGAGGAAGAAGACCCCACCACTGGATTAATTAATAAGGCTCTAGAAATTATGCAAATTGTGAGCACAAAAAGTAGCAACCCGGAAGTAAATTTTACAAAAGCAGGGAGACAGGTTTGTATTCCTTTTCTAACTTAAACTGCTCTCCTTCCCTCAATCTTTCACCAATCTTCTTGAAATTTTCAGGTAATGTAAAACAAATATTTCTTTCTGGCACTTGTAATTTTCAGAAAGGTTGATGAAACATTTTTGATTTTATGGCTGTTAGAATGAACCCCCTCAATTATCACTTTAACATGGTGGAATTTTTTTTTACTGACGGCCCTTAACAATGGAGGCACAGCTGTGCCTCCATTAATTTAACTTATTATGCCTTTTTTACTTTTATTTTCCCCCCTCCTTCTCTCTTAACTCAATTAACTTTTCAAATATTTTTCCTTTCTACATTCCTTATTTTTTTTCCATTTCTGTGTCCATTGTTCCAATTGTATACACTTAAACCATAAGTTTTTTTGTCCTCTTAAAACTTCTGCTATTTGCTTTTTATTAACCATTCTCTTAATCCAATCTTTCACTTTAATTATTTTTTTCCCCTCAATAACCCTTCCAGTTCTCTTCTTAAATTACCTGGGAAGTTCTTCAACAAAACAACTGGGGCTAAAGGAGAAATTCCTGGAATTAATTTCTTTTTATACTTTCCCCAAATATCTACAATATTTTTTAAGATGGGATTTTCCATATCTATCAATTGTTTCTTTTGTATTTTGCTAAAAAATATATTTTGTAAACCTAACTCTATTTCTCCTGTCTGATTCTCTAACTATTCTAAATCCTCTTTCCCTATTATACTATTTATAACATATCTCAACTGATTAGCTACATAATACATCTTTATATTCGGGAGTCCCAACCCTCCTTCCCTTTGAATCTTATACCATTTCTTTTTATTAATTCTTGCTTTTCTATCTCCATTACAATAGTTATTTATCATGCTTTGCCAACTTCTTATTTCTACTTCTGTTATTTTAATTGGTAACATTTTAAACAAAAAGTTAATCTTTGGTAATATTTTTATTTTAATAACCGCTATTCTACCAAACCATGAATGCTTTAATTTCCTATAAGCCTCTAACTTCTTCATTATCTGTTTTTTTAAACTACTAAAATTTATTTCTTCTAATTTTTCTAAATCTTTTGTAATTTGAACTCCTAAGTGTAGCGCATTATGTTTTTAATCTTAAAATCTAATTTTAAACTGCACTCCTCCCTTTCTTCTTTATCATAGTTAAATAACATCATTTCTGATTTCCCCCAATTTACCTGTAGTCCTGTATTCTCTCCAAATTCTCTCAAATGTTGTTTTATTTCTTCTATACTATCCCTCGGGTTTTCTAATGTCAATAAAGTATCATCCTCAAACATATTAATTTTTATTTTATTTTTTTCTTCCCCTCCTATCCCCTTCAATCTCTCATCATCCCTAATAACATTTGCCAATATTTCTATGACTATCGCAAATAATATTGGGGAGAGAGGACACCCTTGTCTTGTTCCCCAGGCTAAGGTAATTTGTTGTGTTATTCCATCATTCACCAGTACTGCCGCCTTATTATTTGCATAAAGCAGATTAATCACTCCTATAAACCTTTCTCCAAAACCAAATTTCTTTATATTTTTTAACGCTGGCCATTCCATAAAATCAAAGGCTTTGAAAATATCTAAGGCAATCAACCCTGCTTTTAAATTCCTTCTTTTAATAACATTTATTATATTCAATACTCTCCCTATTAAACTGGGCATTTGCCTCCCTGGAATAAAACCGCATTGATCCTTTTTTATATACTTGTTTATAAAAGTATTCAATCTCGTTGCCATAATTGCTGTGAATATTTTAGAATCTTGATTAATTAAAGAAATAGGTCTATATGATGCTGGGTCCGTTAAATCCTTACCTGGTTTCGGAATTAATATTATCAACAAATGTTCCCATGATGGCGGGGTCTTCTCTCCATTTATTATATTATTATACAGTTTTTTCATTTTTGGTACTAAAAGCTCTTTAAATATCTTATAATATTCCGGCCCCAACCCATCTACTCCTGGAGATTTCCCTCCTTTCAATTTATCAATGATTCCTTCTATTTCTTTTTCAGTCACTAATGCTACCATATAATCCCTATCCTTATCTTGTAATTTTATCTTCCAGTTCTTCTCTACATATTCCCGTATCCTTGTCTGTGGGCCTGCTTCTGATGTATACAGTTCCTGATAAAAATCTTCAAATATTTTTAATTTATCTTTCATTAAATTGCAACTTTTCCCAGTTTTATCTTTAATTATCCCTATTATATTTTTCTCTTTCTTTGATTGCGTTGACCTTGCCAGCATTTTAGAATTTTTATTACTATATTCAAAAAAGTTTCTTTTCAGGTATATTTTCTTTTTGGACTCTCTCTCTATCCTTTTCCTCAAATTCTTTCTTTTTTGCTTGGAGTTGGGCATATATATGCTTATCTTTATTTATTCTAAATTGTTCCTCTAATTCCTTAATCTCCTCTTCAGTCTTTTTACTATGTGCTTCTTGTTGTCTTTTTAATTTACACGATTCTCTTACTACTGCTTTCATCGTGTCCCAAACTATCCCCTGCAAATTTATCCGTTTCATTTATTTTCCATATAGTCTGTATTTCCATTTTCATTTTTTCCACAATATTTTTATAATTTAAAATATTAGTATCCAATCTCCACCTTTTTGCTTCCCTGTAATCTTTCTTTATTTCTATATCCATGCTTATTAATGCATGGACTAAGACCTTAATTACTCCTATTTCACAATCCAAAATCTTAGAAATCATATTCTTTGAAACAAATATATAATCAGTCCTGGAAAAACTCTTATATTTTGGTGAATAAAAGGTATATTTCTTTTCCTCCCCTTTCACTAATCTCCATGCATCTTTCAATTCTTTTTCTTCCATTACCTTGGCTAAACCTGTTTTCCCAATACCTTTTGTATTATCTCTATCTTTCATTTTATCCATCACCATATTAAAGTCTCCCGCTATTACAATATTTGCTTTCTCTACGTTCCCCATTTTTCTAAACACTTTATCATAAAATTCTGTTTGCTTTTCATCTGAAGCATAAACATTAACCAATACATATTTTTCATCCCCCATAGAACAATATAAAATAATAGATCTACCTAGAACATCCCTTACCACTTTAACCTCGTTAAATGCACATTTTTTAGAAATTATTATCGCAACTCCTCTTGCTTTAGAGGTTCCATATGCTTTCTCATATACTCCCACATTCCTCATTTTTAGCTCATTTATACCATCTTCCTTTTGATGAGTTTCTTGTAAAAATATTACATCAGCTTTCTTTTTATTCAACAACCCTTCAATCCTTTTCCTTTTAACAACACTACCCAGCCCGTTAACATTTAAAGTTATCAATCTTAATTTATTTTCCATATCTCCAATCTTAATTTTCTTTGTAGGTCTCCTAACATCACACATATACCCCTTCCCTCCCTCCCCCCTCCCCCCACATATAACTAGGGATGTGCACTGACCCCCCGGATTGGATTGGATAGCGGATTGGAATCGGACCAGGGGGGTCGGATTGGATTGGATCGGAGGATGGTCGGATCGGATTGGACCGGCGTTGTGTGTGCGCCCAGCCGGTGCCCTTGCGTGCGGGCCGGTTCCTGGGCAGCAGAGCCTCTGCCTGGCTGCTGTGAGGCTCCTGAAGGGCTTGACTAATGCAGGCTGTTGTGCTCCGCTGGGCCGCGGGGGTAGGTGATGATGAAGAGGATGATGGGGAGGGCGTTCAATGCGCCGCCACAGCTCCCTGAGGGGCGGCCTGAATGGCCCCTCCGCTCACCAACTGACAGCGCGTGCTCCGCTCCAGACACCCGGCCTCAGCTGCCAGGATAAGCTGCCAAGCCCGCCACCGCCGCCCGCACCCGCGCACACACCACCCGTCCATTATCATTTGGGCAGTCCTAATTAAGGAGCACACACAATGCCGGCGAGGGGGAGGAGAAGGGGAGGAACAAAGGATCAAAGAGATCAAGAGAGAGTGATCCTTGCACGCATGGCTGCAAAACTGAGCTAGGCTCAGCCGTTCTGCTTGAGTAAAAAGTGAAAGTAGGAAAGCAGACATGAGCCAACTTCTTTTGTTTCTCCTTCTGTAATGGATACTAGCTCAGTTTTTGCAGACATGCATACAAGGATCAAAGAGATCGAGAGAGAGTGTTTCCTTTTTCTTCGCGGGAGGTGGGAGGGGGAGGAGGGGGAGACCAAGCCTCTGTGGAAAAACTTTTGAAACTTTTAATCTAAAAATTCCATAGCCATCAAATTCCTGGACCTATCATTCTGAAATTTCTGACACATATCTACCCCTAACCCATCTACAAAGTGAGCAACTTTCAGACTTCTAACTTTTAAAATAAAAAAGTTATAGGCGTTTCTTTCCTCATTGTTTCAAAAATACCTTGCCACCACATGCCTGGACCCAGCTTTCTGAAATTTTACACACATATCAAGCAAAGTGTTCCCTGTAATGTGTCCACGTTTCCTGTTTGTATCTTTAAAAATAAAAAAGTGGGAGGCGTAACTGTATTTACCCCACTACTACCCATTTTTCTAAAATTAATTGCCACACAAGGCAAGCACCTATGTTTCTGAAATTTCACACACATAGGTCCCAAGGTACGACCTACACTGTGGCAAAGTTTCATGTGTGTAACTTTAAAAATGATAAAGTTATAGGCATTCCTGGGTATTTATTAAAAAATTAATTGCCACAAAATACATGCACCAATCTTTCTGAAATTTCTCACAGATAACTACCCCTAACCAGTCTACAATTTGCCCAAGTTTCATCCTTCTATCTTTAAAAATGAAAAAGTTATAGGCATTTTTGTAAAACAATACTTGGCTATGGGAAAAAGCATTCAAAATGGCGTCCGATCTGGATCGGACCGGATCGGATCGGAGGTTGGTCGGATCGGATTTTCCCAATTTTGCGGCAGATCGGATTCAGATCATGGATCGGATCCGATCCGATGCACACCCCTACATATAACCCCCATTTTCTCCCCCTCCACCCCAGGTTCCCCCGGGGGCAGTTCCTTTCTTCCTCTTCTTAGGACCCTTCAGGGGGGGGCAGCGAACATCCCACATGGAACCAACTCAGGACCCCCTTCCCTTAACTCTTCTTACTTTTCCTTTGATCTATATTTCAGTCACAAACTGCTTCCTCCTCCTGCCCCTTCTTCTTCTTTTTCTTGTTCCTGCCTCCCGTTGGTATCTTTCTCCATCAGGTCCAAGTTTCGCAGAAGATCCGTTCCTTGCTCACATGATGTTATTCTGTATTATTTCCCCTGGTATGTAAATCTCAAAAATACTGGGTATCCCCAGCTATAAACAATTGAATTCTTCCGCAGGGTAGTTGTACACAGCTTCACATTTTTTCTCCATTGAATTGTTTGAGGACATAGGTCATTGTAAACCTGTATCTGCGCAGACTGGAACATCAGTTGCCCGGCATGTCTAATGGCTTGCATCAGATTTTCTTTTTTATAAAAGCTGGCAAATCTTACTATTATGTCCCTTGGGAACATTCCACTCCTTTTAGGACCCACTCTGTGGATCCTTTCAATATCTGCGTCATCCCATGCCATTTGCAGGGCCATCTCTTTAATCCATTCCATTAACTTGGTTTTCAAGATCTTTGGATTTTCCCCCTGCTGTTCCAGGAAGGAACTGATGCGGATATTCATTCTTCTATCTCTATCTTCCATAGAGATTAGGCGTAAGTCCATTCCTTGTAAGATTATATCTTGCTTTTTTATGTTATCTTTATTCTGATCTATCTGGTGCTCCATGGATCCAAGTTTGTTATTAATCATTTGAAAACGATCTTGTAGCTCCCGTTCAGATTTCTGGAGCTCCTGCTTCACCTCCTGCATAATCTCTGCTTCCTGCTTATTCAGCATGCCTTGGATGCTAGCCAGTAAGTCAGGCATCTGCTCTGCTTGTGGCTTCACTATTTTTGCTATCGCTCCTGGCTTAGTTCCATCTTTGTGAGTTCCACTTCCGGATTGTGACGGACCTGTTTTCCCATTCGCCATTGCTATTTTTTCTAAATCCTTTCTCTCCAAAAGGGGCCAGCTCTTATCAGAAGGAGGATCTTTGACTCTTGTCCACTTCGGTGACGAAATTTTCTTGCTCTCGTCTCTTTTTTTACTCATCTGGCACCCAGCCAGTAAAATGGAGCCCAGACTTTCTATCTCCTCTTAGATCCTTGCTCGTTAAGTATTAATGCCTGATGTTCTCAAAAATGTTCCTTTACTCTTCGCTTTTGTTTAAAAATGTAAAAAACACTGATAGCTCTGTTTTTCGCAACTCTTCCCACTCAGTCAAAGCTTGGCAACCCTCCCAGGCTTATTAGCCATTTACAAGTCACTGCTGGTATCTTTAACTCTGCAACTTCCTCTGTCTTGTACTTTGAATATTTAAATAACAAAAAAAAAAGCTTTTTACTTACAGTTTGTCCTTTTTAAAGATGGGTTATTTTCTTTTTAAAATCTTCATTACCGGGAGGGAAGATTCCCCGACTGTCTCGTTACATACCGGAAGTCACTGCCCAGATGCTCACTGTTGATGGGCATAATTAAGTCCCTTGCTCTCTATTCTAATGTTTTTTGTTCCTAAACAAAGTAGCTATTAAACACAATTAGAGGACAATATTAACTATATGTTGCTGTAAGCAGATCATGCATGACCTCATGTTTTAGGATTTTGCAATAATTTCAGTTTGCATTACTCCTCAAGCCTAAAAAAAAAAGCCACCTTTGACTATTCTTCTTCTGAGGAGTAGAAAAATCAATTGAATTCCTTCAAGCTCCAGAGATTTTGCCTGCACTAAAAACTCACTTTAATAAAAGGCATATCCCAAGCTGCACTGCTGTAGGGTCCAGAATGAAGATAGCAAAAGAAACATACCTGTTTCCATGTGTGATTATAAAATGAGGTTATAGGAAGGAAAGAAGAAAAAATAAACCCTCAGGATTTAAGCTAGGGGTTTTAAAGAGAAAGAAAGAGTATATCACTGTCTGTCCCTTCCTCATGGGAACTTTCCAGAATGTAGAAAGCAAAGGCATAATCCTGCCAAAGTTATGCATTTAACTCCTTTTCACATTAAGCATTAGGCATGTGATTCATGTTCTTGCATTGGAATGACTCAAAAGAAATGCAAGCAGAGAATAAGGGATGCAAAAAAATAGATTCTGGGAGCATTATAACATTATAGCCAACAATTAAAATACACACATTTAAGTACATCAGAAACAGGAAATCAGCTATGGAGGCAATTGGACCATTATATATCAAAGGAGTGAAAGGGGTACTAAAGGAGGATAAGGAAATTGTGGAGAAGCTGAACGAGTTACTTGCATTTGTCTTCAGATACCTGTGCTTCTTCATAGTTTCAGGAAGTAAATCTGAAGAACTAAAGCAAATAGCGGTAAAAAGAGGTGAAATTCTGGACCTTATTGACAAACTGAAAATAAATAAATCACTGGGTCCTGAAAATATCCATCAGAGTGTTCTGAAGGAACTCAAATGTGAAATTGTTGATCTTCCAACAAAAGATATGTAACATGTCCCTGACATCAAACTGGAAAGTGTCCAAAGTAAGGCCAACTTTTAAAAAGGGATCTAGGGGGCAAACAGGAAATTACAGGTAGCCATGACTAACTTAAGTCCCATTCATTTCAATAGGTCTCCTGTAAGTAAGGCTTATGATGGATGTGCCAAAAATTATCAAGCATATAGTAGGACAAGCTTTGCTGATGGGGAATCAGTATGGCTTATGCAAAGGTAAGTTCTGTCTTACTAATATTTTAGAATGTCAGCATGTGGGCAGGGGTGATATGGTAGACATTGTCAAAATGTCAGTTCAGATGCTGATTCTCTCTATACCTCCAAAACCATTATCTCCAAATCCACCAGGCAACATGGGAAATGCCATTGATGGGCTTAATAACCTTACTTAGGCTAAAATTCTAAGCACACTAAATAAAAGTATATCCTCCTTAATTCAAGGGTGACTTGCTTCCAAGTAAACATGCATAGGAATGGGCTGTATGTGTATGACTAGTAAGGTTTACAGGTTATTAGATTCACATGGAAAGAGGGACTGTATGGAAGAAACTAATTTTTGTGTTTGCAGCCCATTGCATTCAAGTGGGGAGATGGAAACAACAACTAATGGAAGCATTGATAAGCTG
Source organism: Anniella stebbinsi (assembly GCA_029215795.1). Lineage (NCBI taxonomy): Eukaryota > Metazoa > Chordata > Lepidosauria > Squamata > Anniellidae > Anniella > Anniella stebbinsi. Next base: position 30,840,642 of record JARDYH010000002.1, on the reverse strand, counting down.
CTCTGTGTTCTATATAAAGTACTAGTTATGCCTGTGTTCTTCATTAAATTTAATAGGCCTTGTTCTGGAAAAGTACTTTCAAGGCAGGCTCGACTGTTTCCTACATTCTCTGGTCTGTATCCTCTGTATCCTTAATGTTCATTGTGATAAAGAAATTATATCTCATTTTTCATAGGAGTGAAAACAGATGGCTACTACTTTAACCCTCCCCAGTCCATCCCAGTAGAAATTAGCATCCATGTGCGCAAGGCCAATCTACTGAGCATCTGTTGCAGCATTAATTGGCTATTCAAGCATCTTTCCAATGCTCCCCACCCCACCCCAACAAGAGCTCATTGTACTCTCAACAACATTATGGACATCCCCAAAGGCACATAATGGCATACATACACAATGGCTCTCTTTTATAACTGAAGCAACATCTAAACGCTGTGACTGGTGTCCCTCTGCTCCTGAGCTCATTAATCTCTCTCTTCTGCCACTGATGCAGCTTCCCTAAAGACCTTGCAGGTTTTACACTACTGCTAGATGCATTTCTTCAGAGAAACATTGCTCAGCATATTGCTATTAAAAGCATTATTATTATTATTATTATTATTATTATTATTATTTGATTTTTTTTTTAACAAGAGTAAAACAGAGACAAGGTAAAGGTAGGGTGACCATATTTTGGAAACAAAAAGGAGGAGAACATGACTGTTCCAAGGGGGCATGCCCACCAACATGCCCAGCCCCCAAGGGGGCATGCCCACCTGAACATGGCCTTGGTCACATGTGTGATGTCACAGACACAATTAAGACAAACTGTTCTATGTAACATTATAATGTTAAAATCACTGAAATAAAGAACAAATCAGACATTCAATGTATCTGAAATTAACTTCACTCACTCCTACTCTTTTAGCTTTTGCTGTACTTTGAAGCTTTTGCTATACTCTGTGTGATACAGTCTCCCCTTCCTTCAAATATCTTTTCTGACTGCAAATCCTTCACTGGATGACCATAGTCTCATCTTTCCTAATGTTTAACACTCTTTCCCCATCACCTTTCTCATATCCATACTCACACATTCAACATATGAAGCAGTTGACAAGAGCAGAAAAACCTAGTACTGCAAACTAGCATTCAGAAAGTGAATAAAACACTATTACCCTACAAACATTACCCATGGAACAAAATGGACTAAAGGCTTGTTGCAGTTCTGGTTTATCTGCAGTTCTCACTAGGACCTCTTAGTTTGTTTCAACTTCTGTTTTATCAGTGAGAAAGTAATCTAAAAAATTGTCATTATATCTCTGGTTCATTAGCCATGTATAGAAGACCATGGTCAGTAACAATACAAAGAAAGGCCAGAACAGGTGTCCATTACCACAATGCTAGACAAGGATCTTTCCCTCCTTTGATCCAAGTATCTCCTGAATTTACACTGCCTCACTGTGCAGAGAACGGAAATCCTAATAAGGGACCTAAAGAGAACTGCCCAAAAAAACAACAGAAACAACTTCTATTGATTCCAACAACTTCCACTCACCAAAACCTGGCCTCAAGCATCATGCAACCGGCAGGTGCTCTCCAGAAAGATGCTTTCAGAACCTAGGCGGTCCAGACACATTCAAACAAGCTAAGCCAAGTCACGTTATGCACTCATATTCTCTTGCTGGACAGAACAATTCTGGACAAGATAATACTTTGCAATCGACCAGACACAAGAGTCATCAACAATAAGCAATACCTAATAGCAAAAATGTTGCATCAAAGGAAGAAGAAAAGAGAAAAATATACACCACTAGCTACGGAAGATAAAGAACTATGGCAACACGAAACAGTTACAATTACTCCATTAGTCACATCTAGGGATGTACATGCCCGAAAATATCGTATCATATCGTTATTGAAATTTCGGACCAAAAAAATTATTGTCTCCGATTATATCATAGCTGAACCGTATCGTATCGTATTTCCGATAATTATAGGAAATCCAATATTATATCATTTCTCCATTTTGCCCTAGAGACTCTAGAGTTGATTTTTGAGTCAGAAAGGCCTAAAACTTCTAAATTTTCCAAGTTACAGGTTTGAAACTTGGTCACAGTGCAGATTGAGTGTTGCTAGTCTTGTGTGCCAAATTTTAGAACAATCGGTGTAAGCGTTACTCGGAAGTAAGCTTTCAAATACACTGTTTCAGGTGGCAGAAATGTGGTCCCTTTTCAAGAGACATCATCCAGTACTCATGGGCATCTCACAGATGGCCTTGAAGGGACTCATCTGTGCCCAATTTCAGATGCACAGCTGTAGGCATTACTAAGCTCTCAACAACATGCACTGCTTCCAGTAATGCACTCCATGCTGCTGCTGCTGCTACTGCTACTACTTATAGGTATATATGAATACAATGAACTTTCAAAACCTGTGGATAAACCTAGGCAGTGCCTTCCATATGCAGTCATAAAAGTAAAATGTGTTAATCAGAAGATGGTGAACTGCTGCTGCCTTGTCTCATTGATTAGGCCACGCATGTCTACAAATTAATTACATTGCCAAATTAATATAAGTCACGTTCTTGGTAGAGGTGAGCACATTGCCAAATTAATATAAGTCACATTCTAGGTAGAGGTAATGTCATGAGTTCGTCTGAAGAATCTTCCTCTGTGGAGGAAGAAGTGGCAGAGACTGCAGCTTCACCCATTCCCCAGGACTTACCAGAGGAGGAGGAACGGTAGGGAGGTTCCTCAGAAGAGCCCCAGGAAAGCCACCCTCTTCCACCCCCTGTCTGCAATGAGGAAGATTCTGGGCCTGAAGAGGGTTGTCCGGTAACTCCCCAGCAGAGGCAGCAGCTCAAGCGTGCGGAGCAAGCTCGTCCCACAAGACGCAACATGAGATTGAAAAAACAGAGCACAGCTGATGCAAGCCTTAAATAAGATTGCCAAGGAATAGGAAACAGCTGTGGGGAAGGGGTGAGGACAGGCTCAAGCGAGGATAAAAGGGTGAAGGAGAAAGCAAGGATTCGTTGGGAACAATCGACGTAATCGGCTCCTGACACCCCTGCGTACTTCTGGCTTGTAACCTGTGGACTGAACACCCGGCTTGACTGTTGACTCTGGACCCTGGACTTCTCTAATACCTGGTTTGACCTTCGGCTTCGACATTTGGACTAACTGAATCTCTGGCATGACCCCTGGCTTTGGTAACTGGACTTTGTGGACTTCCTAGTGTGATTTTGGATCCTGGAACGGAACTGAGGATTTATCTGCCTTGCATTGTAAGTTCGGCACTCTGTGCAGACTGGGGGGTTAATCTCTGGAATTTAAATTAAAACCTTCAGATAATTAAGTGCTGGCGTCCTTCCCGGACATTCCTTGATAAGGGGGTTGGCTGGATTCCCAGACAGTAGACTGGTGAATTACGACAGGTGGGCACATTGCCAAATTAATATAAGTCACGTTCTGGGTAGAGGTGGGCACATTGCCAAATAAAAGTCATGTATGGGGTAGAAGTAGGCACATTGCCAAATAAAAAGTCACGTTCAGGGTAGAAGTAGGCACATTGCCAAATAAAAAGTCAAGTTCGGGGTAGAAGTAGGCACATTGCCAAATAAAAAGTCACGTTCGAGGTAGAAGTAGGCACATTGCCTGGACCAAAGTCTCAAAAAAAAAATGCGTCAGGGGGATGCTTCCGCAGTCCCTCACTAATGGACTCCATGAGCAGCAGACCCAGGGATGTAGTGATGAAAAATAATAATACAGGAATCTCTCAAGGCTCATTTAAAGCAGTCCCTCCAGACTGGAAACATTGGATGGAGCAGTGTATTTAAAAAAGAAATAAAATGTGTGAGAGGGAGAGACAGCCACCCCAGAACTGACCCCAGCAGCAACATCATCTCTCCTAGACCCAGAGCCACCTCGCCCAAGGCGTGCCTTAGAGCTACAAAGTGATTGAAAATGAAATTATTAATGGAGGCACAGTCGTGCCTCCATTGTTAAGGGCCGTCAGTAAAAACACATTCCGCCATATTAAAGTGATAATGGGGGGGGGGGTCATTCTAACAGCCATAAAATCAAAAATGTTTCACCAACCTTTCTGAAATTTTCAGGTGCCAGAAAGAAATGTTTGTTTTACATTACCTGAAAATTGCAAGAAGATTGGTGAAAGATTGAGGGAAGGAGAGCAGTTTAAGGTAGAAAAGGAATACAAACCTGTCTCCCTGCTTTTGTAAAATCACTTCCGGATTGCGACTTTTGTGTTCACAATTTGCATAATTTCTAGAGCCTTATTAATTAATCCAGTGGTGGGGTCTTCTTCCTCCTTGACTGTAGTTGGTGGAAAGCTTTTCATTTTTAAAAAATTCCCTTTGGTTGACTTTTAAGGACTATTTTAACCTCTCATTCAAGTCAATGAGGCGGCCATCTTCCCTCATAATGCGACACTGACACACGCTCAGTAGCATCGCTCTCCCCCCTCCCTTCTGCCTTAGAATGTAGGGTGGCTGAGTGAAATGGCCGCTGCCTCTAGCACAGACCTTTTGAGTGAAGAAGAAGAGTTTCTCTTTTCTCTTCTGGAACATGCATTCCTTTGGCTCTGAGAGTAATTTGGGCTATCTTCATAAGGCCAGTTTGCTCTTTTGCTCCCTGGTGAAGCAGGGTGTGGTTCCTCTGGATCCATGGTAACCTGATCTTCAGATCTCTCCTGGGAATAGGTAGCTATACCTTTCTTTTAATTTCCCCCACCCCACTCACACACAGTGCTCCTTCCCTCTTTTCTAAGAGTTTGGTCCATACTGCTATAAAGTTGAAAGCTTCAAACAGTTTGGGCCGGTGTTAAGTTTTAAGTACAACGTTGAAACCTTTCAAAGTGCTTCTGGGCCTACAACGTTGGTTTCGGCCTAGTCACCCTGTTTTTCTAATAAGGTTTAGAAACAGTTGAGATGTCGTTTATTTTGCATAGTGTACACACATGTATTTTCTTTCTAATCCTTGCAGTCTACACTGGCTCCCTCCTTGATGTGTTTTCAGATGCAGACAAACCCTTTTTTGTTCCAGCAGACCTTTGGCAAATAATGTGGACCTCTGTCTATACCTTTGACTTTTAAATTGTTATGTATTTAAATTGTTTTAAATGCTTTAATATTGAAAAGTATTTAATTATAATTTTAACTTTTGTATATTTAGGCTGACCATATGAAAAGGAGGACAGGGCTCATGTAACTTTAACAGTTGTAGAGAAAAGGGAATTTCAGCCAGTGTCCATTTGTATGCAATTAGTCCCTGGTGAAATTCCCTCTTCATCACAACAGTTAAAGTTGCAGGCACTATACTAGAGTGACCATATACAAAAGAAGGCAGGGTCCCTGCAACTTTAACTGTTGTGATGAAGAGGAAATTTCACCAGGAACTAATTGCATATAAATGACACTGGCTGAAATCCCCTTTTCTCTGCAACTGTTAAAGTTACATGAGTCCTGTCCTCCTTTTCATATGGTCAGCCTAGTATATTCCTATTTATAGGTTTTAGCTGTATATGTTTTAGTTTTGTAAGGCTGCCCTGAAGCCCAGCATTGGGCATAAGGCAGGATACTACTACTACTACTACTAATAGTAATGTTTCAGATTTCACTTCTGCATCTGATGTTCTTTTGCATTTACTTTTCTTTATAAACCATTCATATCTTAAGACTTCTTGTGTGGCATGTTTTCATTGGTTTAACAAGTTAAAAGGGGTATTCACTGTTTTCATGCTTACGTTATAAAATCTATTTTCAACAGGCCTAGTAACTTCAAGAGTAACAGAGTTAGGGAAAATCCTCAACCTCTTTGCTATTAGAGGCACTGAGTAAGGGACCTCTGGAGATAATTTAGACTGACCCCAACCACAAAACACTATTCCCCCTTCTGAAGAGATCTGGACCACAGACTACTAAAGACAAAGTAGCAAGCCATAATAACAGTTCTCATGTGGCCATTTGCCTTATGAGGCAGGTGCTCTGCGGGCTACCAAATGGAGGGACTAACAGGCCATAAAGTTGCCTGGCTGGGTCTGCCAGAAATCCACCCTCAACACTCCTGGAAGGTCCATGTTCTATAGCACCTGCTGTCAGATGAACTTGAGGGAATCCCACCCTCCACCCCTGGGTTTAATTTACTGGCTTCCCCTGGCTGAACCTTGCAGGAAACTATAGGGACAGACAGAGCAGGCATTCATAGCTCACATAGAATGCTGAGACTGGCAAATCTAAAAGCAAGTGTGTTGCTTTTCAAGAACTAAGGAAATTCAATGGGTCTTACTTTTGAGTAAATATCTAGGGATGGAAATGCAGCCTGTGCAAGAACTGGTAGGGTGACCATATTTGGGAAACCAAAAAAGAGGACACCTAGTGGGGTGGCAGGAAAATGGCTTTCTGGGGCCACCTTAAAGTCCCCAATTGGAGCGGAGGAGGGGAAAGCATGTCATTTTCACCCCACCCCACTGCTCCAATCAGGCCCTTTTCTATAATGCCTGGGAATGACACGTTTTTCCCTTTTAAGGCCTTGATTGGAGCAGTGGGAGAGTATGACACACCTCCAGAAAGGTGTGTCATTAAATGGTGGCCTTAAAAGGGAAAGTGTGTAATTCCAGGTCATTATAGACTATTGCATAAAATCCCCCCTGACACCGAGGATAAAACAAAAACCAGGAGAAATCTGGGGAAATCCTGACAGTTTTTTATTATTATTTATTATTGCATTTATATCCCACCTTTTTCCGCCAAGAAACCCAAGGCGGCATACATAATCCTCCTCCTCTCCATTTTATCCTCACAACAGCAACTCTGTGAGATGGGTTGGGCTGAGAGTCTGCAACTGGCCCAAAGTCACCCAATGGGTTTCCATGGCTAAGTGGGGAGTAGAACCCAGATCTCCCAGCTCCCAGTCCAACACTTTAGCCACTAGGCCACACCCTAGTGGTCACCCTAGAATTGAGCCATGCCAAGTTGGAAGCAGCTCAGTTCGTGCCTTGATTTTTAGGATATTTTTTAAAAAAAGTTTGACTTCAATTTTTTTCTAAAATTCAAGGCATGAACCAATCTGCTTTCAACTTGGCATGGCTAAAGCCTTACTTAAGAGGTACCATGGTGCCAAGTTTCATCTCTTCATCTTTACTTCTTTTTTTTAATGTACTGCTCAAGGCCCTAGACCTCAAAGAGGAGTATTGGGTTTGAAGTTTTAAAAATTCCTAAAACTCAAGGCATAAACAGATCTGCTTCCAACTTGGCATGGTTCAATCCCTACTTAAGAGCTACCATGCAGTCAAGTTTCATCCCTTTATCTTTAAAAATGATGGAATTATAAGCATTTTAGTTAATTAAAAAAATTAAATTGAAGTTTTAAACATTTCTAAAAATCAAGGGATGAACGGATCTGCTTCCAATTTGGCATGGCTAAATCCCTACTTCAGAGCTACCAGGGTGCCAAGTTTCATCTCTTTATCTTTAATTTCATTTTTTAAACTTGTACTGCTCAAGGTCCTGGACCCCAAAGAGATTTCTGTTTGAACTTTAAAAAATTCCTAAAAATCAAGGCATGAACGAATCTGCTTCATACTTGGCATAGCTATATCCCTACTTAAGAGCTACCATGATGCCAGGTTTCATCTCTTTATCTTTAAAAATGAGGGAGATGCAATCATTTTGGTTGATTTATTAATGTTAAAAGTGAGTTCAACACATAACACTAGCTTTGATTTTATATTGGATATCAAGATGGTATAACATTCTGGCTGACGCTGGCTTGGTTGTCAACTGTATAATATCCAGTCATCCGTTACACAACGCCATGAAATTCATTAAACAAAAAACCTATGGTTTACAAAAACAATGTTAAGGCTCTACAGATTCCAACCAAGCACCAAAAAGCAGGGAAATTGGGAGTTAAGGCTCACAAGCCTTAACGCCACATCCTCCCTAAGGAGGCAGAAAGTGCAAGTGAAATTCTCATTCTCCCAAAGCAGATAAACCATGAGGACAGGGTGGAGAATATGATATGCAGAGGTGACTGTGGGGTTGTGGAAAACTGATCACGAACAACTTAGGGCCACCTACTTCTCTTTTTTTGTTTAGAGCAGCCCTTCCCCAACCTGGTGCCCTCCAAAGGTGTTGGACTACAACTCCCATCATTGCAAGTCAGTATGTCCCATGGTCAGGAATGCTGGGACTTGTCATCTCAAACACCTGGAGGGCAGCAGGATGGGGAATGCTGTTCCATACCCTTACCAAATACAGGGTCTGCCCAATACTTTTCTCTCACACACATCTTGCATATAGCAGCACTCTTGATAACAAAAGGGGCACTATTCATTACAGATCTAGAACCAGAGCATGTGCCAGGCACTTCCAACTTTTGGTCAATATCCTGCCTTTCAAAGAACCAATGTTTTTGTTCTTTAAATGTATTTATAAAAAATATACTGTTCACTCCCCACAATCCCTGCACAATACATCATCTCACCAAAGCAACAGTGGAGCAGAAGAGGTTTAGTTTGGCTGTCTTGAACACCTTTCAGATGAGATTAGTTTGCAATCCTATACCTCTTGAGAGAAAGCCCTAGTGAATTCAGTGGCACTGGCTTCTGAGAAGACATGTATAGGAGTCAACCTTCTCCAGCCTGGTGCTCTCCAGTTGTGTTGCACTGTAACTCCCATGTTATGTATTATGGGAAGACAAAAATCAATTCATACTTAATTTTAAAATAATACTTATGCATGAAAGTATTAGGTGGTAGCTCTGTCTTTGATCTCCCACTGCTGAACAAGTAAGATAAATCCTTTATCTGATATTCAAGAAACAGACATCCTATGCCATGTGTTGAAAACTAATGTTGATGTCTGAAGGGCTATCTGGATTAGGTATTCAAGATTCATTCATTGTTGTTTCATTTGGTTTTGACAGTTTATTTAAAGTGATGCAGCTCTTTTGTAGTTCCTTGACTGATCACATATCTTAATGCTGGAAAACATCATACTTTAGTACAGATGTGGGCACAAAATAGATCTATCCTGATGATTTGGACATCAACTCGTGGCATTCCTGATAACTGCCCATGCTGATAGGGGCTTTTACAAGTTGAATTCCAAAACATCTGGAGATCTACATTCTGCCTTCCTTTGTTCTTGAACAACCTGGTGCCTGTCAAATGCGTTGGGTTGCAGCTCTCAACATAAGGAGATGCTCTAAGAAATGAGAAGTAGCTGGTCCTAAGTTGTTCATCATCATTTCCCACAACCCCACAGTCACCTCTGCAGATCAAATTGCATACCTAGATTTTTGAGATGACAAGTCCCAGCATTCCTGACCATGGGACATACTGACTTGCAATGATGGGAGTTGTAGTCCAACACCTTTGGAGGGCACCAGGTTGGGGAAGGGCTGCTCTAAACAAAAAAAAGAGAAGTAGGTGGCCCTAAGTTGTTCGTGATCAGTTTTCCACAACCCCACAGTCACCTCTGCATATCATATTCTCCACCCTGTCCTCATGGTTTATCTGCTTTGGGAGAATGAGAATTTCACTTGCACTTTCTGCCTCCTTAGGGAGGATGTGGCGTTAAGGTTTGTGAGCCTTAACTCCCAATTTCCCTGCTTTTTGGTGCTTGGTTGGAATCTGTAGAGCCTTAACATTGTTTTTGTAAACCGTAGGTTTTTTGTTTAATGAATTTATATTAATAACAGTCCTTTGCAAACAGTTTGTGTGGTGCTTTGACCACAGATTGTGTGTAGTGTTATCCTGTGTAGCAGGCTACAGGACACACCAGCACTCTCACAGTCAAGCAAGCAAACACACACACACACACACACACACACACAGCAGGAGAGAAACATAACTTTTTAAAATATTTTTGTTTTGTTTTTAAGAAAGTTAAACAGGGAAGAGGACAAAACACAATCACTCAGTCACAGTACCCCCCCACTCATGCTAACCTAACCCTTCAATCAAACCACCCAGAAAACATATAAAAACTATAACTTAAACACACAAGCAACAAACAGCCAAATGAACCTGAGACACAGAAGGGAACAGAAAGATGCAAGACTACAATGAATTTCTAACAATTCACCACTAAGTAACTATAAGACCCAGGAACCAGGAGAGCACTCCAACAAAATCCACCCTTCTCCCCTCAATGCCGAACTCCCAACAGAGCTGGAACACCAAGTGTGGGGGTTTTATGTGGGGATATCCTTAGCCCTCCTCCAACATTGTGATTGGAGCCTGCTGGAATCCTTGCTGCACGATTGCTCACTGTTTCAGCAAGCACACCCCAACTTCTAGCTCCATCGATGTGGCGGCAAAAGAGATAGACCCTTCCGATAAAATGATAACATACGATAATTATCATAGGATTTTGTGTCATCTCCGATAATTATCATAGGCTTTCCTATCGTATCGTTATCGTTAACAGCATGCACGATAAAGAGCATATTGTATCGTTATCGTACATTTTAACGATACGATACACATCCCTAGTCACATCAGCCACCAGCAAAACATCAACTGTGCTTTGGATCCAGAGCTTTTATTCCACCAGTGGGAGCAATCCCAAATGGAGTCCCACTCAGAATACTCCTGCTGGTGGAAGGCTTTCTGTCCTTGAGAGACTTTTGTTGGATCCAACCCTAAGTCTGGTTTGGTGTTGACTTTCCAGAAGAGTGAGATGTGGCAATGGAAAAGACCAAAATTATTTTTGTTTGTAAATGTAAATTATGAATCCCCCAATGATCATAGAGAAGTGGAAGGTCAAATGTGGCTCATTCTCATAGCTTCTCCCCATTGAACCAGATACAACCACTCCAGATGATACAATCACAATCTGGAGTTCCTGCCTCAAGATGCTTCTTGCAATTGAGCTTTAAAGAATTAATATATTACACTACAAAATTTCCTCCCCCCAATAGAATAATTATTTGAAGATCTATTGCAAGAGGCATCCTGAGGCAGAAATCTCCAGATGGTATCATCGGGAAAGCAAGAATCATATGTTAGGAGTTCAGTAATCTTTACACAACAGTTGGGGCAAAAGCTATCATTAAGAATAGCATGTTCATATTCTAAAAATGGAATCCCTCCTAATTATTGAGCAGACACTTGATTTGTTAATCAGTCCAAATAGAAAACAAATAAATAAAGTATCATAGTGCCCTTTTCACTCATCCCACACATAGCAATTTCACAGATCTCTAGACCTCTTGCTTGCTGTTTCTAATAGCATTTTAATGGCTTTTACTTCCAAGAGATTTGTTTCTGAATAGTTGGAGAATGTAAAGATTTGGACTCTCCAATCCATTCATTAGGTCAGATACATTATACATTACAAAATGCATCATTTCATAATGTCACTTTTAAGCACATACAACCTAGATAGAAATTGCTCATGTTATGAACACCTGGAGAGTCATTTAAAGCAGCACACTACATACCCAAGACAATATAAGCGAAATACATTTAGACATAAAATGTAATAACATTACACATACCACTTCTTGGACTGAGTGCTGCATGTTGTTACCAATAACATGGGCAGGCCTCAGAAGGCCGTACCCGGAATTGCCTGAAACGGGCCTTCTGAGACCCACCCACGACAGATCCAGGTTCCCAGAGGGCCATCGCCCTTGAGCAGGCCTCGGAAGTGCCCAAAACCCAGAAGTGCCTGAAACCCGGAAGTGCCTGAAATGGGCCTTCCGAGAGCTGCAAAAGTCAGATCTGTTGTCTCTAGGAGCCCAGATCTGGCTTAGGAAGGCCTTGGAAGGCCCGTTTTGGGCACTTCCAGGTTTGGCCTTCCGTGGGCTGCCCAAGCCAGATCCAGGTTCCTAGAAGGCCATTGCCATGGCGACAGCCCTCTAGGACCCCAGATCTTGCTTGGGCAGGCCTTGGAAGGCCAAACCAGAAGTGCCCAAAACGGGCCTTTCCCAGGGGCAATTTTCCGGATTTTGAGCCAAATTAAAGGATTCCCCCCCCCCCCCCCAGATCTGGATTTGCCCTCCTTTTTCCTGACATTTCCGGGCAAAACCAGACAGATGGTAAGTTAAGGTATTTGGATCAGTCAACATAGAAAGTCAACTTCCTGTTAAGATGCATAAGGGCATGATCCTAAATCCATCCAATCAGGACAAGCATCAAGGGTAGGCATGGGTGGGCACCTGCTGAGGGCACCTGCTGAGGGCCCACCCCAGCAAGGGCCCACTGACAAGAACCCTCTGGACCTGCTCCACCTCTTCACTCTGCAACCTGCTTGTTTACCTGCCTGTTGCTCTGGCCCAGTCAATGGTGGTGGTGAGAAGGAGAAGTTGATACCTCTGCTGGCCTGCCCACTGGCTCTCACCCTGTCAAGCAACCATCAGCAAGGATAAAACAGAAGATGAGAAGCAATAGCAGCTGGTGACAATAACGATGAGGGGGTAGACTCAGGAAGGGAGGGAGGGAGGGAGGGAGGGAGACTATTGAGGATTTCTTGCCCACAGGCCCTCAAAATCTTCAGCCAGCACTGTACGAAGTAGGGTTGTACACTGTCTCAGCCCAAATTCCCAAATCCGAGTCGAGGCAGGCCGATTCAGCCCAAATCCAAGGTAGTACTGGGTTGGCTGGACGCACCCCAAGGCCAAAGTGGATTGTTACCAAAGCCTCTGGGTGCCTGGGCTTCTCCCCTCACCTGTCCTGGAAAGCTGGCACATTGGACTCACCAGAATCATTTCCCTCTCCATCCCCGGTCACATCCCATCACCATCAAGATTTACCTACACATGTGTCCTCTTCCCTGAGAATCAAGCACAATTTCAAGGAAAGTTTGCAGAGGCTCTATTTTTTATAGCTCTATGGCCACAAACTATGGTGGCAGTAAAGGGCCATTTCCTTTAGCTTGCAACCATAGAGCTTCAGCTATTGGGAGGTATAGAAATGAAATAAATAAAATAAATAAATAAAAAATGAGAGCTCCCATGATTGTACCTTTAAATTGCAGCTCGGCTCTTCAGGAAGAGGACACACTTGAAGGTAAATCCCGATGGTGACGGCTCTGGGTTTGTGGGAAGAGAGGGGGAGTCCCATGAACTCCTGGTCAGCCTTGCCTCCAGCTTTCCTGGATTGCCTGCCACGCGGTTGCACAGCCAGCACCCAGGAACTCCATAAAGGTTGAACTGCCTCGGGGGCTCCAAATTTAGAATTGGGTTCAGTGCCAAGGAGAGGCAGGTAAGCCCCGAGGCATTCCAAGTTGAATTGGGCAGTTTTGGGGCTTCCAAAATGGCCTCTGAGGTGAGTCAGGGAGGCTGTGCACAGCCCTAGTATGAAGGTGTCTAGGGCAGAGTCAGTGGCTGTGTGCAAGCTGTGAGCCATAGTTTCTAGTATGGTGCACCATTCTAAAAGTTTCCCAGTTCAGATATAATGGGAAACTTTGCTTAACTGAAGATGTTCTGGCTTGTTCATTCCCATGCGTGAAAGAAGGAGGAAAGCAACTCTATTTAGGTCCACAACGTTCATCATCATCATCATCATCATCATAACAATTTATTTCTTACCCGCCTCTCCGTCTGGATCGAGGCGGGGAACAACAACATGATAAAATACATAAAACTGATTAAAACATGACACATATTATTAAAACTGCATAAAAATCCTAAAACATCCTAAAAAAATCCTTAAAACATTCTAAAATTCCACTGGATATGCCTGCCGGAAGAGAATGGTCTTTATGGCTTTCTTAAATTCTAAAAGACTGTTAAGTTGACGAGTCTCCTCCGGCAGGTCATTCCACAGTCTGGGAGCGGCAGAAGAGAAGGTCCTCTGGGTAACGGTTGTCAGCCTAGTCTTGGCCGACTGCAGTAAGTTCTTCCCAGAGGACCTGAGCGTGCGAGGCGGATTGTATGGGAGAAGGCGATCCCACAGGAAACCTGGACCCAAACCATGTAGGGCTTTAAAGGTAATAACCAACACTTTATACTTCGCCTGGAAACTAATTGGCAACCAGTGGAGCGATTTTAAAGCTGGCGTAATATGGTCACCCCTAGATGTACCGGTGACCAACCTGGCTGCCAGATTTTGAACTAGTTGAAGTTTCCGGACTAGGCAGCCCTATGTACAGCGCATTGCAGAAGTCGAGCTTCGAAGTTACCAGCGCATGCACCACCATCTTTAGGTCTTCCAACTCTAGGAAGGGGCGCAGCTGGCGTATCAGCCAAAGCTGATAGTAGGCACTCCTGGCCGTCGCATCTATCTGGGCTGTCATTTGGAGCGACGGATCCAGGAGCACCCCCAAGCTGCGAACACAGTCTTTCAGGGGGAGTGTAACCCCATCCAGAACCGGTTGACACACCTCCAAACCCAGGTTGCGGCCTTTGACAGCAAGCACCTCCGTCTTGTCTTGTCTGGATTCAGCTTCAGTTTGTTTTTCCTCATTCAGCCCATTACCGCCTCCAAGCATTCATTCAGAGGAGACACACTATCCTTAGCTGGCGCTGTTATCGAAGGCATAGAGAAATATATTTGGGTGTCATCAGCATACTGATAGCACCCCGCCCCATGCCTCTGGATGATCTCTCCCAACGGTTTCATATAAATGTTAAACAGCACTGGGGAAAGGATGGCACCTTGCGGTACGTCACACAGCAGCTCCTTCTTTGCAGAGCAGCTATCCCCAAGCATCACCATCTGGAACCTGCCCGAGAGGTAGGACCGGAACCACTGAAGCACAGTGCCCCCGATTCCCAATCCCCTCAGGCGTTCCAGAAGGATACCATGGTTGATGGTATCGAAAGCCGCTGAGAGGTCCAGAAGTACCAACAGAGACACACTCCCCCTGTCAATACTAAGGCGTAGATCATCCACTAAGGCGACCATAGCAGTCTCAACTCCGTATCCCGCCCTGAAGCTAGTTTGAAATGGGTCTAGAAAATCAGTGTCATCCAAGACTACTTGGAGTTGAAAGGCAACCGCCCTCTCGATCACCTTGCCCAAGAATGGAAGGTTTGATACCGGTCTATAGTTATTAAAGTCCAGGGGATCCAGGGAGGGCTTCTTTAGAAGCGGCCGTACCACCGCTTCTTTTAAACATGATGGGAAAGTCCCCTCCCTGAGAGATGCATTAATAATATATTGTAATTGCGATCTAACCGCATCTCCTCCCTGGTCGACCAGCCATGAAGGACAGGGATCGAGAGGGCAAGTCGTCGTCCTGACTCGTCCAAGCAGCTTGTCCACGTCCTCGGTACTCACCAACTGAAACTGATCCAGCGTAATTCTACTCGCGGAGTCACCGGACACTCCATCGTCAGCCTCTGCTATAACAACGGCATCTAAGTCGGCTCTTATCCAAGAGATTTTATCTGTGAAATGATCGTTAAAGGCATCACAGCAAACTGCCGAAGGCTCTAAAATCGGATTCAGGGGGGAAGGTGCCCGAGTTAGAACCCTCACCACCCTGAACAGTTCCGCTGGACGCGAATTCGCAGACGCAATGCGCGCAGAGAAGAAAGCTTTCTTCGCTGCACGTATTGCCACCCCATAGGAATGAAGATGTTCTCTATGCCGTGTCTTGTCGGATAGAAGTCGAGTTTTCCACCATCGGCGCTCCAGTCGTCGTCCTTTCTGCTTCAACTCCCTGAGGTCTTCCGTATACCAGGGCGCCCTGTTAGAAGCGGGCCGGAGAGGACGTTTGGGGGCAATCGTGTCGATAGCCCTAGTTAGGTCTCAATTCCATCTATCGACCAGGGATTCTACAGGATTGTCGACGATACCAGCCATAAAACCCTCCAAGGCTTTCTGAAATCCAGAAGGATCCATCAGCCTTCGAGGGCGGACCATCTTAATAGGTCCACCACCCCTGCAGGGGCGGGTAGTAGCCGTGATACTAACCCTAACCAGAAAATGGTCTGTCCATGACAACACTGAGGTATTCGTTCCCTCCGCCCACAGATCCCTCTGTTCGGAACAGAAAACAGCATCGAGGGTATGACCCGCTGAATGTGTGGGTCCAGAGACCAATTGGGATAGGCCCATGGTTGTCATGGATGCCATGAACTCCCGAGCTCCACCTGACAAACCAGTCTCGAATGGGATGTTGAAGTCACCCAGGACCAAAAGCCTGGGCGAATCCAACACCAGCTCCGAGACCAGTTCCGTGAGCTCGGCCAGGGAGTCTGATAGGCAGCGGGGTGACCAGTACACTAAGAGAATCCCTAGTCTATCCCTGGTCTTCAGACTCAGGTACACACACTCGATGTGATTCAGTTCACGAACAGGAAGTCTGGTCAGGTTAAGATTATCCCTATAGACCACAGCTACTCCGCCCCCTGCCCACTTTCCCTCACCTGCTCACTAACACAGTACCCAGCTGGGAGGGCCTGCGCCCATGTCGGTCCACTGTCATCTCCCAGCCAGGTCTCTGTGAAGCATGCCAGGTCAGCCTCCTCATCTAAAAGAAGGTCATGGATGATATGTGTTTTATTTTTAACTGACCTAGCATTACATAGGAGCAAGGAGAGGTTCTGTGGGTGGCCTGGTTCGTTCTCCAAGTTCCCCGGGTTAGCAGAGCAATCGGAAGGTAAGATGGGTGTGATATATCCATCTCTCCTTCCCCTGTAACGGCACATTGCTCTGCCAACGCCATATCTCCCTTTGCCCTGCACAACACAAATTGCCGCTCCCCTACACATTGTGGTCAGCTGGAAGGATGGGGTGCAGGTGGCTCTCCTCTCTTAGTGCTCTTCATCCACGGCTGCAGTTTTGGTCCAACAGCTTTGTTCGCGCCCACAGGCTCGTGCCTTCAGCAGCCTGAGGCTGAAATACCTGTGGAGATGGGCGAGGCAAACAAACACTCCTCAGGCTCAGCCAGCAGCACAGCACTCCCAGCCAACGACCTGGATTATGATAATCTGCAGCAGCCAGTGAATAGAAGTCATCTGTTTTTTTTCGCATGTTACAATTTACACCTCAAGTCCAAATGCTATACATCCATATATGTCTGTAATGCGTAAAGAGGTTCATTTGGGGCAGCCATTATCTGACCAACTGGAATAACATGAAACAGCTTTCTGGGGTTGCAGATGATAATAATAATAATAATAATAATAATAATAATAATAATAATTTATTTAATACCCGCCTCTCCCTCTGGATTAAGGTGGGGAACAACATCAATACAACAATATAAAATACATAAAACTGATTAAAAGCATATAAAATTAATACATTATTAAAATCAACAAAGTCTTAAAATTCGACTGGGTAGGCCTGCCAGAAGAGATCAGTCTTTATCACTCTCTTAAATTCTAGAAGACTGGTGAGTTGGCGGATCTCCTCCGGCAGGTCTTTCCACAGTCTGGGAGCAGCAGAAGAGAAGGTCCTCTGGGTAACGGTTGTCAGCCTAGTCTTGGCCAACTATAGTAAGTTCTTCCCAGAGGACCTGAGCGTGCGGGGCGCATTGTACGGGAGAAGCCAATCCCACAGGAAACCTGGACCCAAACCATGTAGGGCTTTAAAGGTAATGACCAACACTTTGTACTTTGCCCAGAAACTAATTGGCAGCCAGTGGAGCGATTTTAAAACTGGTGTAATGTGGTCACCCCTAGGTGTACCGGTGACCAACCTGGCTGCCATATTTTGAACTAGTTGAAGTTTCCGGACTAGGCACAGAGGTAGCCCTATGTACAGCACATTGCAGAAGTCGAGCCTCGAAGTTACCAGCTCGTGCACTACCACTTTTAGGTCTTCCAACTCTAGGAAGGGGCGCAGCTGGCATATCAGCCAAAGCTGATAGTAGGCACTCCTGGCCATCGCATCTATCTGAGCTGTCATTTGGAGCAACGGATCCAGGAGCACCCCCAAGCTGCGAACACAGCCTTTCAGGGGGAGTGTAACCCCATCCAGAAGAGTATACAATGCACTGCACAATGAAAAGTAGTGAGCAAACAATTACTGCTGCAATCCTTTACACACTTACTTGGGAGCAAATTGCTCAGACTTACTGCTGAGTAGACAAGCATAGGAATGTGCTGTAAAGCAGGGATGGGTAGGGGGACTATATGGAAAGGAGGACAGGGCTTCTGTATCTTTAACAGTTGTATAGAAAAGGGAATTTCAGCAGGTGAAATTCCCCTTTTCATCATAACAGTTAAAGCTGCAGGAGCCCTTTCCTCTTTTCCATATGTTCCCCCTACCCATCCCGGCTTTACAGCACATTCAATGATTGGTTGAAGTACAGCGATGTGTTACAATTGTCACAAGGTGAATATGAACTAAAATCAAGATAAGGTTTAATAAAAGAGGGTTACACATGTCAGTGGTTTCCTTACATGCAAATTGCAGAAAGGTTTAAAATAGATTTTAAAAAGTGGGGGTTCGAACAAACAAAATCTGAATTTGAAAGGGCTTTATGTACAAATGATGAACATGTTATTTCAGAAGTATATAAGTTATTGTGGAAGTTTGAAATGGAAGATGAACAAGTGAAAGACTGTATGATAAAATGGGCACAAAACTTTGGACATAACATCCCT
Organism: Anniella stebbinsi; assembly: GCA_029215795.1. Taxonomy (NCBI): domain Eukaryota; kingdom Metazoa; phylum Chordata; class Lepidosauria; order Squamata; family Anniellidae; genus Anniella; species Anniella stebbinsi. The sequence goes on along the minus strand of JARDYH010000002.1, from coordinate 30,822,136 downwards.
ATGGATCAATGGGGAAATATGTGGTCAAAAGGCTTAACATTTACATTAAGTACTAGACTTAAAGAGAATTTTTATAAGATGATATATAGATGGCTTATATTGCCTGCAAAATTGGCTAATATGTATAAAGGTGCCTCGGGAACTTGTTGGAAATGAGGAGGAGGAGGAGGAGGAGAGACATTTTATCATATATGGTGGACTTGTAAAAAAGCAAAAACATTTTGGATACAAATTCATTCCTTAATTCAAAAAATATTAAAGACTAATATACAATTGAAGCCGGAACACTTCCTTCTGGGCCTAATAGATGACCAGATGAAGAGGAACTATGGAACGTTATTTTTATATATGATAACGGCAGTGAGATTACTATATGCACAAAAATGGAAAAGTCCAACATTACCAACAATGGATGAATGGATGCTTAAGATATTGGAGTTGACGGAGATGGCGAAACTTACTTCAATAATGAGAGAAAAGTCAATATCTGGGTTTTTAACTGAATGGAAACCTCTTATAGACTATGAAAGGGACAAGAAAAAAATGATCTGTTTGTCTATGGATTCAATGAATAAGAAGAAATGGTTAAAATAACAGAAAGTGGGGAAACTAGTTTACTGTTTATATGCAAGAGAAAATAGGGTCAAATACCTTTGCTGGGGAAAAAATCAGAAATTTATTGTAACTCAGTGGATTGTTTTTTATGTGTGTATTGGTTATGTGTTGGTTACTGTCATTGTTTGGTTATGTAGAAGGTGTTTTTTAGCTTGTTGATGTCATGAAAATAAAAAAGTTGAAATGTGAAAACAGTTGTATAGAAAAGGGAATTTCAGCAGCTGCAGGAGCCCTGCCCTCTTCTGTATCTGGTCACTCTAGAAATTCCCCTTTCTATACAACTGTTAAAGATACAGAAGCCCTGTTCTCCTATCCATTTGGTCACCCTAGGGGAGGGTGTAACCTCCTGTGCCTCCTGGTGTGGCCCCTGCTAAATTGGTCCTTTTTATCCCTTTGTAGCAATTTGCCACGGAAATGTGGTGGCAAATCACTGGTCTTTATTTATTTTTTTGCTGCCACCACCGAATGCAGCACCACAGTGGTTGGGGGGGAGGCAAAGGTGGCCAATGGATCCCCCAAAATTGCCACCCCTGTTTAAAATGTGTTTATGGAATATAATTGTGCTCTCTTTTCAGAAAAAGCTGTAAATAACCCCCTCTGTAATATATAGATAGAGATAGAGATAGAGATGGAGATGGAGATGGAGATGGAGATGGAGATGGATATATGGATTTGGATATATATATTTATTAGGGGTGTGCATCGGATCGGATCCGATCCACGATCCGAATCCGATCCGCCCCAAAATCGGGAAAATCCGATCCGATCCGATCCGATCAACCTCCGATCCGATCCGATCCGATCCGACGAGGTCCGATCCGGATCGGACGCCATTTTGAATGCTTTTTCCCATAGCCAAGTATTGTTTTACAAAAACGCCTATAACTTTTTCATTTTTAAAGATAGAAGGATGAAACTTGGGCACATTATACACTGGTTAGGGATAGTTATCTGTGAGAAATTTCAGAAAGATTGGTGCATGCGTTTTGTGGCAATTAATTGTTTAATAAATACACAGAAATGCCTATAACTTTGTCATTTTTAAAGTTACAAACATGAAACTTTGCCACATTGTAGGTGGTACCTTGGGACCTATCTGTGAGAAATTTCAGAAACTTAGGTGCTTGCCTTGTGTGGCAATTAATTTTAGAAAAATGGGTAGTAGTGGGGTAAATACATTTACGCCTCCCATTTTTTTATTTTTGAAGATACAAACAGGAAACTTGGGCACATTACAGGTACCACTTGCCTTGATATGTGTGTGAAATTTCAGAAACATTGGAGCTTGCCTTGTGTGGCAATTAATTTTTGAAACAATGAGGAAAGAAACACCTATAACTTTGTCATTTTTAAAGTTACACACATGAAACTTTGCCACATTGTAGGTGGTACCTTGGGACCTATGTGTGTGAAATTTCAGAAACATAGGTGCTTGCCTTGTGTGGCAATTAATTTTTTAATAAATACCCAGGAATGCCTATAACTTTGTCATTTGTAAAGTTACACACATGAAACTTTGCCACATTGTAGGCGGTACCTTGGGACCCATGTGTGTAAAATTTCAGAAACGTAGGTGCTTGTATTGTGTGGCAATTAATTTTTGAAACAATGAGGGATTCATTGGACAGCACTTGCCCATAGGGATTCATTGGACAGTACTTGCCCATAGGGATTCATTGGACAGTACTTTCCTATAGGAAATCATTGGAAAGCACTTGCCCATAGAAAATCATTGGAAAGCACTTGCCCATTGAGAAATACAGTTATGCCTCCCACTTTTTTATTTTTGAAGATACAAACAGGAAACTTGGGCACATTGTAGACTGGTTAGGGATAGTTATCTGTGAGAAATTTCAGAAAGATTGGTGCATGCGTTTTGTGGCAATTAATTTTTTAATAAATACCCAGGAATGCCTATAACTTTGTCATTTTTAAAGTTACATACATGAAACTTTGCCACATTGTAGGTGGTACCTTGGGACCTATGTGTGTAAAATTTCAAAAACGTAGGTGCTTGCCTTGTATGGCAATTAATTTTAGAAAAATGGGTAGTAGTGGGGTAAATACATTTACGCCTCCCATTTTTTTATTTTTAAAGATACAAACAGGAAACATGGGCACATTACAGGGAACACTTCACTTGATATGTGTGTAAAATTTCAGAATGATAGGTCCAGGCATGTGGTGGCTACGAATTTTTTAGATTAAAAGTTATTAACCTTTTTTACACAGAGGCTGGGGCTGTCAATTGCACCCTCCCGCCTCCCGGGAAGAAGAAGGAAACACTTTCTCTCATCTCTTTGATCCTTGCACGCTTGGCTGCAACTGAGCTAGTATCCATTACAAAAGGAGAAACAAAGTAGCACTTGGCTCGTGTCTGCTTTGATACTTTCACTCAAGCAGAACGGCTGAGCCTAGGATCACTCTCTCTCGCTGGGATCGTTACAGGAGAAATTTTCTACAGTCTTCAAAGTGGTGTGTGCAGACACCTTGCCACCACATGCCTGGACCTATCATTCTGAAATTTTACACACATATCAAGTGAAGTGTTCCCTGTAATGTGCCCATGTTTCCTGTTTGTATCTTTAAAAATAAAAAAATGGGAGGCGTAAATGTATTTACCCCACTACTACCCATTTTTCTAAAATTAATTGCCATACAAGGCAAGCACCTACGTTTTTGAAATTTTACACACATAGGTCCCAAGGTACCACCTACAATGTGGCAAAGTTTCATGTATGTAACTTTAAAAATGACAAAGTTATAGGCATTCCTGGGTATTTATTAAAAAATTAATTGCCACAAAACGCATGCACCAATCTTTCTGAAATTTCTCACAGATAACTATCCCTAACCAGTCTACAATGTGCCCAAGTTTCCTGTTTGTATCTTCAAAAATAAAAAAGTGGGAGGCATAACTGTATTTCTCAATGGGCAAGTGCTTTCCAATGATTTTCTATGGGCAAGTGCTTTCCAATGATTTCCTATAGGAAAGTACTGTCCAATGAATCCCTATGGGCAAGTACTGTCCAATGAATCCCTATGGGCAAGTGCTGTCCAATGAATCCCTCATTGTTTCAAAAATTAATTGCCACACAATACAAGCACCTACGTTTCTGAAATTTTACACACATGGGTCCCAAGGTACCGCCTACAATGTGGCAAAGTTTCATGTGTGTAACTTTACAAATGACAAAGTTATAGGCATTCCTGGGTATTTATTAAAAAATTAATTGCCACACAAGGCAAACACCTATGTTTCTGAAATTTCACACACATAGGTCCCAAGGTACCACCTACAATGTGGCAAAGTTTCATGTGTGTAACTTTAAAAATGACAAAGTTATAGGTGTTTCTTTCCTCATTGTTTCAAAAATTAATTGCCACACAAGGCAAGCTCCAATGTTTCTGAAATTTCACACACATATCAAGGCAAGTGGTACCTGTAATGTGCCCAAGTTTCCTGTTTGTATCTTCAAAAATAAAAAAATGGGAGGCGTAAATGTATTTACCCCACTACTACCCATTTTTCTAAAATTAATTGCCACACAAGGCAAGCACCTAAGTTTCTGAAATTTCTCACAGATAGGTCCCAAGGTACCACCTACAATGTGGCAAAGTTTCATGTTTGTAACTTTAAAAATGACAAAGTTATAGGCATTTCTGGGTATTTATTAAACAATTAATTGCCACAAAACTCATGCACCAATCTTTCTGAAATTTCTCACAGATAACTATCCCTAACCAGTGTATAATGTGCCCAAGTTTCATCCTTCTATCTTTAAAAATGAAAAAGTTATAGGCGTTTTTGTAAAACAATACTTGGCTATGGGAAAAAGCATTCAAAATGGCGTCCGATCCGGATCGGACATCCGGTCCGATCCGATCCGACCATCCTCCGATCCGATCCGATCCGATCCGACCCCCCAGGTCCGATTCCGATCCGCTATCCGATCCGATCCGGGGGGTCAGTGCACATCCCTAATATTTATATATATATATATATATATATATGGATTTCAAAAAGTATATGCATATGATGTTTCTAAATATTAAATGGTCATATATTTTGCATTAATTAGATATAAAACTTAATGCAATTCTTTAATTTCAGCACAGTCCTGCAGGCTGAATTAGATGGCACCATGTCAATTTACCACCAGAGGGTGCCATTAGATAGGTTATTGATGAAAGTATGAAAATGCAGCTATATTCTGAAAAACAAAATCCTCAGAAAATAATCTTTGAAGACATTTAGGCTTTTCTAATGGTGAATGAAACCATAATGTTATTTATATCAAAAATATTAAAACTGGATTCACAGTTGCACCCCAGTTTCTCTGCCCTATTAATGGGTGGCAAAATTAGGGAGGTTATTAGCCTAATATTCTCTGGGATGGAGTGAGAGAACTAAAATTTTCTAACCGTCCAGGGGAAGCTTGAACATAAACTTTTCAGAAATTTGTATCCAAAAATTCTTTTCTGGAACATTCCAGACCAGCTCTAGTAGAGTTCCAGAAAGATATGCTCAGAGGTAGAACCTGCAGCTGCTATTGTGTCACTTTATGCAATAGCTTTGTACCTTGAACTGATGGCAGGAACAGAGCAAATGGCAAAAGAACACACAAGTCTATGATGGCAAAGAGATTCAAGATCTTTTTCAATGTTGCAGTAGGCAACTTGGTGCCCTCCAGATGTCTTGGACTACAACTCCCATACACCCTGACCATTGATCATGCTGGCTGGCACTTATGGGAATTATAGCCCAAAGCTTCTGGAAGGTACCAGTTTGCCTACCTCTGAACTATGCAATCCTTGACGCTAAGATTTCTATAAGTGGAGCTATCAGCATGGGTGCCAGTCCTCTTGAAGGGAATGTTGATAGCCAGTAACATGATTCTGGTGATGTTTTTCAGCGGGAGCTAGGATGGCCAAGAAAGTATAGGTGACAGGTGAAGATGGCTCTTCTTTCTTCTCCTTCACCAGAAAACAGGATGGGATGAATGAGTTCTCTGTGTGTAGTGTAAAGTCTGTGTGGGAACTGTATCTAAAAAGGAAACAGAATTTGCTCTCTGCAGGAAATCCTGTGGCATAATTAGTTCCCCTAGACATCTGATGGGTAGCAGGAATTTATTGGAGTACTGATACTGTGAACCCTCATCTTATGTTGAGCTTGTATATATGTGTGTGTGCGCGCGCACACACACAAATAAACCTTATATCATAGAAACACCCAAAGGCCTCATTTACACCAAGCAGGATATAGCGGTATGAAAGTGGAATATGGTATGTGTCAATGGGCCCCAACAGTTATCAGTGCATTTCAATACCGCTATAAAGCAATAGTGTGGCTCCTGCCTTTTATATACCCCTTTCATACCACTTTTATAGTGCAATATCCTGCTTGGTGCAGATGAGGCCTAAGTCGCCAGTGATCTCCTTCTAAGGAAACTAACTCCTGGATAAGTGCTGGAACCCCTGAAACATTTCCCTGCTCGGAAGTGGGGGTGAGCATGTATAATAGAACATTGGAGCATGTACTCAGTATCTGTCATATGATTTAGCCATCTTGTTGTACCTACAACCATGGAGCATGCATGCTTGTGGTTGGTATAGGGAGTCTAATGTGCATTGGTGATGATGAAGCCCAATTAATGTCAGCACAGCAATGTGGAACCCTACTTTCTCACAGTTCAGTTCCCATGCCATTCTGACATCTGATTGAAGGAACCATGTGGGTGGCTTTAATGATGTGGTTCTTTCACACACGGACGTCACCTGCTCTCTAAGGAGGATAATGGCCATGGTGGGAGGAACATTATCATTCACCCTACCTACAAGTAGATAGCCTTGGAGGATTGTGGGGTGGAACCACAGGGGCACAGGTATGGTAATAGATAAATCAAACAAGTATGGAATCAGGGGTGGGAGTTATTCTGGGTGATCGTTAACCTGGAGGACAAAGTGTTCCAGAGTCTGAGGATGCTTGATCTTTTCTTATCCCTGGTGGAGAATCAGGATAGGTTTAAACAACTAATTGTTAACCAGATGGCATTTTCCTGTTATTCATTCTTATACATGGGCTGTTATATCGTAAAACCAAGAGATGGCCTTGAGAAATCCTATACAAGTATGGAATAATAGCTTTCCCCATGCTTTTAGTTCCAGTCTTAGATCGACTGATCTTCCTTGCTTTCTTATCAGAATACTTTAAGATTTCTTTTTCTCTCTTTTTCTTTTTTTTACTGCTTTGTTTGGGATGGGCAGCATTCTCCTTTCTTGTTGCACTTCTTAATGTTTCCACATGGTGGTGCAGTGGAAAACGCTAGGGATGTGCACGCCCAAAAATATAATATTTTATCGTTACTGTAATTTTGGACCAAAAAAATTATCATCTCCGATAATATCGTAGGTGAACCGTATCATCTTCACGATAATTATCAGAAATACGGTATTTAATTTGCAGCCCCATTGTGCCCTATAGAGCAGATTTTTTAAAGAAAAAATGTCTATAACTTCTGTATTTTCAAAGTTAGAGGCTTGAAACTTGGTCACAATGCTTATGGAATATGCCTAAGTATGTGTATGAAATTTGAGATTGATCCCTCCAACCCTCAATTTTATATGAATTTATTAAAGATCGTTTAAGTTCTGACAGGTCAGAAGTTTCATGATCTTTCAAAATTTCATATAAAATACAGGGGTAGAGGGATTGATCTGAAATTTGGCACATATGTGTAGCAACATGTGCTAGACATGTGTATGAAATTTGAGATCGATCCCTCCAACCCTCGATTTTATATGATTTTTTAAAAGATCCTGCAACTTTTTTACAGGTCTGAATGAACGCATGTGGTGAGCTGTCATTCTGACCTGTCAGAACTTAAACGGTCTTTAATAAATCCATATAAAATCGAGGGTTGGAGAGATCAATCTCAAATTTCATACACATACTTAGGCCTACCCCATAAGCACTGTGACCAAGTTTCAAGCCTCTAACTTTGAAAATACAGAAGTTATAGGTTTATTTATATGGCAGTCCAATAATCCGATATAATCGGGCTGAGAATTTTTGGATTGGATATTTATCAGAGGTTTTTCCATCGTATCGTTATTGTTAATCGAATGTCCGATGACGACTTTATTGTATCATTATCAGACATTTTAACGATACGATACACATCCCTAGAAAACGCATAGATGGTCTTCTTGTAAACAGCCACAAAGGGAGAACAGGGCCATTTGGAAGGAATGGTCAATCGACATGCAACCCCTGTACATTACTGTATGTTCGGGAAACTCATCCACATGTCTAATATGGTCCACTACACTAAACACTGAGAAGGACTTAAGTGAGATTAAAAACCCTTGATCCCAAACTGCTTTCTCCAACCTGCTGCTTGCCAGATGTGTTGGTCTGCATCTCCCATAATTTCCAGGCAGCATGGCCAATGGAGTGGCAATCCAACACAACTGGAGGGTACCAGGTTGGGGTTCTAGCACAGCAGGACTGGGGAGAGGGAAGCTCTCACTACTTTGGACAGAGAAAGAAAAATGGTAAAACTAGTGTGGCCACATGGGAAGAAGGAGAGGGCTCCTGTATCTTTAACAGTTGTATAGAAAAGTGATTTTCAGCAGGTAACATTTGTATGCATGCAGCACCTGGTGAAATTCCCTCTTCATCACAACAGTTAAAGCTGCAGGAACCCTGCCCTTTTGACCAGATACAAAAGGGCAGGGTTTCCACACACCCTTTTAAGTGTAGCCTGTTGCTGAGGGGGCGTCTTTCTATTTTTAATGTTTTTTTTAAAACCCACACAAACCCACCACCCCTTCCCTTGGCACTTGGAGGAGCCCAGCATTTGTTAGTGAATTCCTATTGGAGACCATGTGACCTCTCCCTCTCCAATAAGCACCCAGGAAGAACTCTTGGGCTCCTGGAAATGCCTGGCGTGTTTTGAAAAAATAAAAAGAAAGAAGACCCCTCCACAACTGGCTACATTTAAAAAGGTATGTGGAAACCCTGTCCCCCTCCCCAAGGAGTAGGCTGACCATATGAAAAGGAGGTCAGGACTCATGTAACAACAGTTAAAGCTGCAGGGACCCTGCCTTCTTTTGTATATGGTCACTCTAGTATAGTGCCTGCAACTTTAATTGTTGTGATGAAGAGGGGATTTCACCAGGTACTAATTGCATACAAATGACACTGGCTGAAATTCCCTTTTCTCTGCAACTGTTCAAGTTACATGGGCCCTGTTCTCCTTTTCATATGGTCAGCCTACCAAGGAGAAAATTCTCACCTCTCTCAGCCTCTTTTGCCCGAGTTTTCATTTCCCCCCTCCCCCAGCGCCCCCTCAAATGCCAAAAATGGAATGGTCGAAATTTTCAGCCCAGCACTAAACATTACCAAGCTGCATCACTAAGGATGTATGGATTGTGAGAAATTGGTTCTGTCTGCATTTCATGGATTGTCAGGCACCTTTCATTTTGTCATCTACTCATTGATGGAATCGGATTGTTTTAAGTTTCTCAATTTGCACAAATTTGCACCTGCAAAAATGCACAAATCCCCCCTTGTGCTTTTTCACACTTATGGGAGGAAGAGTGCATTTTCAGCCATTTTTTTTATTGTGTATTTTTCTATTACCAAATTTGTGCAAACTTCTGGAAAGTTTTTTTTTTTTAAATAGTCCACAAGTATCTGCCTGTCTGGGGAAAATCTGCCCTGCTTTGGAATCCATGGGTTGGATTAATAAAAATTTGAATTCACTTGTTCCATTGCAGATTTCTCTGACGCCCCTATGCATCACTGCTCTCTGTGTGTGTTTTAAAAAATAATGTATATTTATATCCCTCCCTTCCTCTAAAGACCTCAAGGAGATATGCATGTTTCTCACCCCAATGGAGCTTCACAATAATCCTGGGAGGCGGGCCTTGTCCAGTATTCCCCAGTCATCCCCAAAACTTCTGCCTCCTCCTTCCTCCTCCCATAACTATTGTCCCTGCACCTTTCATCATCGCTCTTTGTTGTTCCCGAGTTCTGGCTGCCATAGTTCCTCAAGTCAGTGTGCATGCGCATACCCTGGTGTAGCATAATCGGCCAACAATGTAGCCAGGCTGGGGATTGCCAAGTGCCCAAGAGAGGCGACGGCCCTCATCTCATCTGAGTAATGGGTGAATTGAGCAATGCTGGTTTACCTAATTCATATGCATAAATTGGATTTGCCCACTGTTTGGACAGAGGATTAAAAAGGAGAAACTTTGATGCACCTAGTCATCCAATTTAGGTCTCGGGGCTGGGAAACGAGGGCAAGGGCTTGGTTTTCGTTTTATATGAAGATCCTAACAAGATTGAGAGCAAATAAGTAGCAATTATCATACTGCCGTTGGTAATTCGGCCTATTGGCTTTGCCAGTCCATTAGATCATATCGTTTCGCTTCCCAGGGAGCTGCAACCCTGACTAACGCCTGTACTTGTTGCATATGCCGCTAGAGAGCACTCTTGGTTTCTTTTATAACTCCACAGAATGGGGGTGGGGGGGAGAGAGAGAAAATAATGACCAGCTTCATCCCTGTTGTACAGCAGGTAAGGCAACCCACGTAGCAACAGCTAAGATCCTTATGCTCAGGGCCTGCTGGTTGGCAAAGACACCATAGTGAGGCAACGGGCAAGGATCCCAATGGCTCTGATCTCTAAGCAATGACAAGTTGCTATTGTTTTGCCATCCCCAGCCCCGAAGTTTCACTTGGGAAATTTGGGGGGAGCAATCCTCATCCTCCAATTTTATTCTCCAGGGTTCCAACGAGAGGGGTTATTTTTGACAGCAGGTTTTGAGAGAATGCAGCCCACCTGGCCCTTTACTTTTAAGGGAAAAGGAATGTCCACTCCTAAGGAAAGTACTACAATTGATTGGGGTATGTATGTGTGTGTGTATAATTGCATTTCTCCTAGTATGTGGCATTTTCAGCAATCCTCTACATTTCTATGCTTGATGGGAAACCTGTTTGGTTTTGTTTCACAATGCCTTCTTGGCGCAATCAACCTTTTAGTACAGTGCCTTGTTCTCACCCCAACCCTTTCCATGTCTAATAAAAGAGAGAGGTAGTGGCTAGTCTGAGCGAGTGGCCAGGAGGAGTTTGTCCTTGAATGACTTTGTCTCAATTAGTACTGGCCTGCGATCCTCCTCTGCTCAATGTTGCTCAGCCTCGTTAATTTGGGCCTCTTAAGCCTCACATGTGTTCAGCACATGGTCCATTTTTTAAAAGCCATATGGAGAGAAAAAAGAAATAGGGAACAGAACAAGAGCACTTTCTCTCCCTCCACCTGGAACGTTAATCCTGGAGATTTATCCTTTGGTGTTGCAGCTGTTACCCTTCTTTGGGGTTGTAAAGGACACTTTATTTATTTACTCATAACATTTCTAATCTGCCCAATCACCGATGTTCTCTTTTGTACACAAAGAGGATTCTGGAGGAATCTGGCACCATTTTAGCAAAGCACGAGTCGGGCTTCCTGGCCAGGCTTGGCTTAAAGTCCATGTTATCCATTTCAGCTTTAGGTCTTGATGACCCTCCCATTAAAAATGCATGGAATTTTATTCACCGCCTCACTGGTAAGAAGGACCAATATCTCTGGAGAACATATCTTTGGAGAGGGGGAACGTGATACGCTGATGCCCCCCTTCTTTGTATCACATCTGAGAGCATAAGAAGATCCATGGCTGGATCAGACCAAAGGCCTATCTAGTCCAGTATTCTCTTCCCACAGTGGCCAACCAGAGGCCTGTGGGATGCCAAGAAGCAGGACACGAGTGTAATGGCATCCTCCCCTCTCATGTTCCCCAGGAATTGGTCTTCAGAGACTTATCACTTTGGATACTGGAGGTAATATACAGCCATCCTGATGAATAGCCATTGATAGCCTCCCCTTTTAAAGCTGTCCATTTTGGCAGCTGTCACTCACCTTGTAGTGAATTCCATAGTTTAACTATGTGCTATGTGAAGAAATGCTTCCTTTCCTCTTTTAATACAAAAAGCGCTGTTTTAGTATATGAAGGCCAAGGGAGAATAAGCTTGCTTGTCCCCAATTCATTTTCTGCAATTCCATTCCCCCACCCCCACCCCTCAGAATAGTTGACACCATCATTCAGGAAACAATGGAGGGTTCTTTGATCCAAAGGAAGCTTCCATGAGCAGAAAGAAGGGGAGAGGTGAGTTTTGCAAATTCCCCCTTGTTCCTGTAGCCACTGCTCATGCTTCTCCAAAGGGTCCCCAATCCTGTGGAGCAGATTTGGGGGAGGGAGCATTGGGGGCTGCAGAGAGGAGATAATCAGCCAAAATTGCTTCCCCTCCCCTTCCAGCTCATGGAAGCCTCCATTGGATTAAAAGGCCTTTGGCCAGCAGAAGGGACACCATTGGATACAAGTTACAACCCATTTTGCTGCAATGTGGCCACTACAAATGAGCCCTGTCCACCACTTAGAAACAATAAAATTTATTTCTCTTGGCCATCTTGTGATACAAAGTATCACAATGTAGCAGGAGGAATTAATGGTAATTTTCCTCCCCTATGTATTGGTGTAGAATATATTCTAGTAAATGGCATTGGTTCTATGGACATCCCTGGCTGGATAATATCATAGTTCAGTGTTCACCTTCCATATTCACCCATTCAAGGATGGACATCACAGCATCTTAGATAGCACACTGCAATGGTTGTACTGTTTGTGCACCTTACAACCCCTTAGGACTGTTGTAAGCAGCGTTATTATTATTATTATTATTATTATTGTTATTATTATTTTAAAAAATCACGCATAGAAAATACTCCATAGAAAGCAACCTGTATAAATTGTCCCCCATGGTGATTTCACAATTGTGTGTGTTCTAGCCCCCCCCCCCCCCACGCCTGTGTGCTAGAAAGCTGTAGTACCAGCACTGGGTACCTGGGTCTAGTCACACTTTAAATTTCACACAATTTCACAGAGCGAGATTACTTCAGGTGCATGATGAGAAACTAAAATGGTGGTTAAATCCAGACACGTGGCACTGCTCAGAGTGCCAGACCAGAAAGGGGGAAAAGGTGGGGCGACAGGAGGCACCAGCACGGGCTCCTGGCAAGGTATCCAAGAGTGCCATGTGCTCACACCACCTCTGTCTGGGGAAATAGTCTATGTGCAGTGGAGGCTGGTTGCTCTCCTTTTGGTGGGGCTGTGGATCAGTTCTGGGTTTCGGTCAGAAACAGCCAAAACTCTAAAGGAGCCATCCAAGGTGCTGAATCTCATCCCCAAACTAGGTTTGCCAACAAGTTCTGGCTGGTTCTGACTGAAACCCAAAATGGATTCACAGCCCCATCAAAATCAGAGCCACCAGCCTCCCCTGAGTATATGTGTGGTAGAAGATTCAACCTGCAGCTCCTAACTTGACCTTCTCATGCAATCTTCCCCAACCTAGTGGCCTCCAGCTGGGGTTGCTGGGAGTTGTAGTCCATCACATCTGGAGGGCACCATGTTGGGAAGGGCTGTTCCATGGCCATGGGATGTGGGAAGCGGCTTGGCTTTTATAGGCAGCAGCAGGAAATAGGGATTGTTCAGGAGCCTCTTGCTCTTTGCAGAGCTGAGGGAGGCGGGTGGGGCTCAGGCAGGCTATCCTCCCCCTATTGAAACGTCATTCATACCCATAAGACACTCATTTCCCTACTGTGAGGAAGATATACGCCGCTTGGGGGTCTGCCCCATATTAGGAACAAAATGAATCCTTTTCCGGAGTGTTAAACGCTTTGATGAGCCCCGCAGCCGCGGGGAGATGACCAACGAGTACTTGGCGGTTGGGTGGAAGAGACGTGCAGGAATACCCGGCCAGCCCCTCCACCTTCTACATGGTGCGCCTAGGCTGGGAAAAGCAAAGCGCCCCCTGCGAGTCTGAAAGCCCTCCGAGCGTTTACCCGGGAGCCAGTGGCACGGCCTCCAAGGCGGCTTTGCTTCTAAGCAAACGTGCCTAGAAACGGATCGGGGCTGCAGGGGACATTTGCTGATTACCAACGAGCCCGGCGCGCCGTGCAAGCACCGCTGATCGCGCGCGCTCCTGCCGGTTTCGCCCTGCGAGCCGTCGAATCCCCTCTTCGTGGAGGCGGGGCTAGAAGGCGGGGTATTGTGACGTCGAGGGGCGGGGGCGGGGCTTCCGCCGGCCTTATAAAAGGACGCCGATCTGCCGGCTGCCTCGCACAGTGAGCGAACAGAGCGGTGGTACTGAGCAGCGCGCTGCAGAAGGCTTTGGGGCGAGCCGGCCGACGAGGCTATGGATTTATTGAGGACTATCGCTTACCAGCCGGTCAGTACCGGAGCCGGGAGCAGTAGCAGCAGCAGCAGCAGCGGCGGGAACAGCAGCAACAGCAGCAAGATGGGCGAGCAGGCGCTGGGCAAAGCCTGCCACGGGGAGTCTCGGCGGAAGAAGGCGGCGGAGTCGTCGTCCGAACAGCAACATCACCACCACTATCCGCACTCGGCCAGCGAGATCTCTCGGATTATTATTGACCCCACTACGGGGAGGCGATACTGCCGTGGCAAAGTGCTAGGAAAGGTAAAATGCCCGGCAGCAGCACCTGGAATAGGGGACTGCGATAGCACCGTGGATCTGGTCGTGAAAGCACGGAGCTGCTTGCAAGGGAGGGGGCAGGCAGCGAGTCCCCCTTCCTCTCCTCTCACTGTCTTTTTACCCCATCCGCCCCCCACCCCTCCGATCTGTCTCTCTGCCTCTCGTCGCCGCTTGGTGGTCCCTTTTGGCATTCCTTGCGCACATCCTCTGTCTCCTTTTCCCAAACGCTCTCCCGTTTCTTCCCAGAGCCTTATTCCCACTTTTTTTTAAAGGAACCCCTCTTCCCCAGCTTTAATTTCCTTACCCCTTCCTTTCCTACAAGAAATAAATAAGAAAGAAAGGAATTGCCTCGAGTTAGTGTTCACGGTCGATACTCCAGGGTGCCCGGCTCTGTCATCTCTAGTTTTCATGTCCTGTTAACTTGATTTGTGGCTTCTCCCCCCCCCCCCCCCATATGCTTATCTATTATATTCATTGGATCTGCGGATCGCTCCAGGCACTTGTCAGAGTTGCTGCCTGCAAAGGCTCTTTGTGGATTCAGCCCAGTTGAAGCTGGTGGTTCTGACATCAGTGGGGTGGTGAATCCGCTCTGAGCTTCCATCAGAATTCTTAAGGTGTTATCCAAGGCCCTTCAGCAGGACAGCAGTGGTTCTGGCTCAAACCCAGAGCAGATCTGCCACCCCTCCAACATTGGAGCCACCAGCCTCCACTGGTTCAGGCTGTCTGAAAGGGGCTACTTCACGTAACATGCCCGGACAGCTCCTGCACAGAGAACTGCTTCCATGTAGGGTGAGGAGAAGCCATGTCTGCCAACATGGATGGTGAATGTACATGCCTGTTTGCTGTGGGGTCCCCCACCTCCGGTGTATATGCAGCAGCAGAAGCTGTCGCCTGCTGTGCCTTTCATTCTCTGTGTGTGGTGGAATAGATAGTGTGGGCTTGTCACAAAGAAATAGGGTCTGTGTTGAAGAATAGCCTGCTTCATAAGGGGGGGGGGAGATGCGGGGAGGGGGAGAAGGTTAGTGTTTCCAGTCCTCTGGCATATTTACAGGCATTTGCCAGGAGCTGTGTAGATTCATTTGTTTTTAACTGCTGGAGTTAATGGTTTAGTGATTTTCCTTAGCATCCAAGCTTCTGTCTACCTGTAGTAATAGAGCAGAGGAGGGTCGGAATTGAGAAATACACTTTGTATCCTTTGGCCACCAGTCAGATATATCACAGATCCTCACTAAGTGACTTGTACTCATTGTCATGTTTACAATTGAGTCCTTTTCTAGTTGTGATTTCCTTTCTGAGCTGGACTCCTTAAAGGGGTATTGGGGGGGGGGGGGTGGATCTCTTAGCTGTCGCATCTAATATGTTTTCTCCTCTGCCTTGTCTCTTCAGGGTGGCTTTGCAAAGTGTTACGAGATGACAGATCTGACCACGAACAAAGTCTATGCTGCAAAGATCATTCCTCACAGCCGAGTAGCCAAACCACATCAAAGGGAAAAGGTGTGTGTGTTGGTTCTGGTGATTCTCTTTTCAGGAATCTTTTATATGCTTGGGTGGTCCTTCCCTCTTCCTCCTCCTGTGGCTTGCTCAGATGTAAGCCCAGTCTTCCTGCAGCACGTGATGCCAATAATGCTTTTGGGTGTCCCCCTTTCTCCCCCCAGATTGATAAAGAGATCGAGTTGCACAGGATGCTCAATCACAGGCATATCGTGCAGTTCTACCACTACTTTGAGGACAAAGAGAACATTTACATTCTCCTCGAGTACTGCAGCCGAAGGGTGAGCATCTCCAGGGAGCAATCCAGTATTCCCTTGCGCAGAATCGGCACCTAGTGTATAATGTTTAATATGTAAAAGGTATCATCCATAGTATCCCTAGGCAGTCCTTATTTCTTGCATTCACCCTAGCTTTTTATGTATGCTAGGTCTTACGTGTGGTCTTCAGCTTTGTAACCTTGTCTGGGTTGTCCCCCCCTCCCCTTTCCCCCCCCCCCCATCAGTCTATGGCTCACATTTTGAAAGCAAGGAAGGTATTGACGGCACCGGAAGTGCGATACTACCTCAGGCAGATTGTATTGGGACTAAAATATCTTCACGAGCAGGAGATCTTGCATCGAGATCTAAAGCTAGGTAAGTTGACGTCCTCTCCCAAGAACCCGGCTTGTGTTGGGCATTGGAGGTGCAGTTCTTTTCTTAAAGATCTTGCTGCTATTAAAACTGCACTCATGGGGATTAAGGGATATCATCAACTCCTCTTGCAATGGAGTCTCGGAATGCTTGAGTAATAGCATCAAGTATGCATTCATTAAAAAGGAAGTCTAGCTATGTGCTGGCCTCATTTAGACACGAGTCAGCACTTGTCTAGTGCATCATTGCACTGATTGGGACTCAGTTGGCTTTAATCCCCCCCTTTTCTTGTGTCTGCAGGTAATTTCTTCATTAATGAGTCCATGGAACTAAAAGTGGGTGACTTTGGATTGGCAGCGAGGCTGGAACCACTGGAACACAGGAGAAGGTAAGGAAGGCAATCACCTGAATGCAACTAAATCTTTCATCATCTAGTTTACGATTACAGTAGAATGGCCTCTAGGATTTGAACTCGTAGTTATCTGCAGCGAGTGATGTAATGGTTGGCCTGTGACATCTGCTGATTGAGCAATGCCCTCCCATGTTTAGTTTAATGGCTCAGTTCGTTCTGACTATTGTCTGTCCATGAACAATTCGAGGCGTGTTCATCTTTGGAGAAAGGCAATGCAGAGTTCATAACAGGCAGTGGTTGAATTTCCATAACTTGATGTTCTGTAGCAATAGCAGAACTGCAGCCTGCCAAAGCTGTGTATAAACTGCTCCACATAACTGGTGTTTCTCTGCAGTGCGCTCATGACCAAGTGTGGTGTGGAATGGCATGGCTCACATAGAGGAGGAGTAAAGGGTTTAACGTGGAACCTGCCTCTTAGCCAAACTAAAAGTGACTACCTCTTGGCCAAACAAATGCTTTAGTCAAAACACATCTGTGTGTTGAGATTGCATTTGGTTTCAGTAATGCATATGATAAGCATATTTAAAATGGGGGGGGAGGGGCGCAAAGGAGCAGGCAACTGGTAAAGCTGATCCAGAACTGTTGAACTAATTACCTTTTAACTCCCTATTGAATTGTTTTTTCAGAACCATCTGCGGCACACCAAATTACCTTTCCCCAGAAGTCCTTAACAAGCAAGGGCATGGCTGTGAATCGGACATCTGGGCCTTGGGTTGCGTTATGTGAGTATCCCAAGAATATTTAGCTGGAATTCCAGGGCCTGGAAGGATGATCTTGTTCTACTTGGGACCATTTGTGTGTAAAATATGCACACATTCATGAACTGTGCACCAAGTTCAACCCTGTGACCTGTCTTAATTTCACAAGCTTAGCCTATTTTGCATAATTAGCTTTGCTTGTGCTCCTTGTACATGAAGGCAAGAACTGGTGCAGGGTATTGAACCTCAATCTTTTGCAAATTGGAAGTCCTCTTGAGATTCAGAAATCTCAACAAGGTGACACACACATTAACATGAAGAGCTGCCTTGGATAGAGTCAAATCATTAGTCTATCCAGCCTGCTTTTGTCATGCCCAACTAGCTATTGGTTCTTCCAAAATCTTGGGCAGAAATCATTTTCTTATTCCTGAGAACCTGAGATCTTTTACTTGGATGTATGGGATTGAACCTGGAACCTTCTGCCTGCAGTCTAAACCAGGTATGGACAACTTCTGGCCCTTCAGATGTTTTGGCCTACAGCTTCCATCAGCCCTAGCCAGCATAGCCAGTGCTGAGGGGTTATAGGAGCTGCAGGCTAAAACACCTGGAGAGCCGCCAGTTGCCCGTTCATGATCTGTATTCCGCTGATGAACCATAGGCCTTCTCTGATGAACTTCCCACTCTCTGCAGCCATGTGGGCTAAACATGTGCTGAAACCCAGATACTAAATGTGATGCCAAATCCTCTGTACTTGCACAGCACTGTAGCGTGTACTCCTGGTTCAGCCTTCCACTGAAACCTCTAAAATCCGACTAACCTTTTCTAGGAGTAAGAACTGAAGCAGGGGGTAGGGGAGGAATATTGTTGGCCAGAGACTACTTAAAAATATCTTTTTTGTTTGTTTCAAAGAGGGATTAATTTTTTGGGCAAAAGATTCAAATGAAAGAACTCTGCCCTTCTCTTCCTCCTACAGGTACACAATGTTACTGGGAAGGCCTCCATTTGAAACAACTAATCTAAAGGAAACCTACCGGTGTATAAGGGAAGCGAAATATTCCTTGCCATCATCCCTGTTGCCTCCTGCAAAGCACTTGATTGCCAGCATGTTATCGAAAAACCCCGAAGACCGACCCAGCTTAGACGACATTGTTCGGCATGACTTCTTCTTGCTGGTTTGTAGCATTTTTTTGCTTTTGGGGGAAGGAGGGAGTCTGCTTTGTTCCGAGTTCAGCTGCCAGGTTGCTGACAGCTGGTTTTGTATATCTTTGTTTCCTCAGGGCTTCACTCCGGAGAGGCTTCCAGCTAGTTGCTGTCATACAGTTCCTGACTTCAACTTGTCAAGCCCGGCTAAGAATTTCTTCAAGAAGGCAGCTGCAGCTCTCTTTGGGGGCAAGAAGGAAAAAGCAAGATATTTCGACACACACAGTATGCATTTCTTTCTCCTGGGTCCAACTTGCTGCACAACTTGCTTTCATCTCACTGCCTGATTGTATCGAGATCTTAGGAAACATGCTTAGCTTTTCTCCTCCTCGCTATATATACCAGCAGAAAGCACTTAATACTACACTGTTGCTACTTCTAAAGGCTGGGTATGCTGTAGAAACAGCTATGCTTTAATGTAGAGCTGCTATAAGGCAACACTGTTGAACTTGTATGCCTGCTGATTGGCTGCAAGCTGCCAACTCCTTATTAGTGCTGTTTTCAGTAGAATTGCATGTTTGGCTCTGTGAGATCAGACACATGCGGAGGAAACTGGGTAGTGACTGCAGGTCATATCAAGGGGCACCGCATGAAGTCTTGAATGCTAGATGTGCAGTAATGCGCTTTTGAATGCAAAGAATCTCAATATTTGTTAACTTCTGATTTTCCAGATCGACTTGCTAAAGAAGATGAAGAAATCTATAAGCTTAGACACGACTTGAAAAAGGCTTCGATCACCCAACAGCCCTTGAAACATAGACCAGAGGAGGTACGCACATGTTGACTATTGAGTAATTGGGCTGCTTTTGGAATGGGATCGGCTGTATTGCCAAACAATATTCGACGTTAGTGGCTTGCAAATCCTCAAAGGCAGGGAGTTTAGGCATCTCGTGACACGGACAGCATAGCCTTTGACATCTGTGCGCAGCATCTCTGTGCTTCTGTTGACTTCAGAACTCATTAGTGCAATATCGGCTAGCATCTGTGTCTCTGTGCTCCACACTGCATAATCTATTAAGAATGCTGCAGGGCACTCCTCCTTATTTCTTGAAAGGGCTTTAGTTCAGGATAAACTTGTGATTGGAAACCCCAGTGTGTGCAAGCAGTATTTGCAACCTCCACCCCACCGCCATATTTCAACAGAATGTGTAAGGAGGGTGGGTGCAGGGCATGGGTGTCAGGGTACCGAAAAATAGGTGAAGTTTAGAAATTGGGTCAAAAGTGTGAAAGGAATGGCATCAAATCCTCCAAGCCTAACTGCCCAAGGAAAGTTCCTTGTGGATAGTTCTTCCTCTTAGCCAGTTTCCAACATTCTTAGTCCTGTTAGAGCCAGGGTAGGTAACTTGTAGGCCGAAACATCTGGAGGGCCACAAGTTGCCCACTTCTGTATTAAGAGTGACAGAAACAGGACTGGGTTAGGGCCAAGCAGGCAGGAGCAATTTTGTTGCTGCTTAGTCTAGATTGTTGAAGAGAGTAGGTTTAGCTTTTAATCCCCAATTGTGTTCCTGGACATTTTCACATTTGAATGAATGAATGAAAGCCGCAATCTGCTACCATAGGAGAGAAATGAATTGTGTTGCTAGTAGACACGAAGTTGAAAGTAGGGATGAGTATATCAGTTTTGCATGTAATCAGTCACAAGTCCGTCCTGTCCCATTCCCCATCAGTCTTTTTTTATTATCTTCAGTCACACAAAAACGTCAATTTTTCCCTCATGTATGTGCCTCTGCATAAGCAATTTTTGAGCCGAGAACTGCACCACGACGTTCAGGGAATGTTGGAAGGACAATTTGCATATTAAATGCAAGTTAGGTCAATTCACTTAAAAATGGGGACCAAACGAAATTCTCCATCTCTAATTGAAGGGGAGGAAATCTGTCCTCCACCTCTGGCACTAAGTAGTGTTGCCTTCACTGATGGGGCTCTTACAGGGAGTGTGTGTGGAATGCACATCTGCCCGCTACATCTTTCCATGGGAATCACCTGCTAATGGTGGAAGTTTTCCCTTTACCCATGTCCTGCCCTTCATAACGGTGGCACATTTTTGCTAGTGAGGTATAGCCACCTTCAAAAATAAAGCAGTCTCATTCTTCTTGGTTGCGTAAATAGCCATTGGTGATGGTTTGGCAACTACATGGTGTTTTCTTTCTTCCAGGAGATCCAGCCTCCCAGCATTGCTGTAGCCAAACCTGGCATGTTGACGGAGACTAAACAGATAGATGCTATCCGAATGATAGTTCGGGGGACACTGGGAAGCTGCAGTAGCAGCAGTGAATGTAAGTATGACACATGGTCTCTACTGTACCAAATTGTGTTGAGCAGGACTGTGTGTGTGTGTTACCTTGCTCCTAATAAGAGTGTGGAATAAACTCCTGGGAAGCTGTTGTGTTTTTCCCTGGCACCATTTCAAACTGACAGAGTGTATTTATGGTGACAGTTTAAACCTTGTGGAATATGCCATGAGACTGCAATGTCTTTCCCCTAAAGAACTCTGAAAATGGATGAGGGTGCTGAGAATTCCCCTAGCTCAGGGCTGGCATCAAGGGTAGTAAGCATGGTTGGGCCCTTACTAAGGGCCCACGCTCCAGCATCTCCCTGAGAAGAGCCCCTGTAGCTGCTGTTCCTCTTCAACATTGCAACCTGCTTGTCCACCTGCCTCTCACTCTGGCCCAGACAGCAGTGGTGAGGAGGAGCCATAAATGTTGCTCACTGGGACTTTACCTCTCAAGCAAGTGAGTGGTAACAGTGATGATCAGGAGGAGCTAAATCAGCTGGTGGCAATGGTAGGGAGAAGGTAGACTCACTGAGGGAGGGGGCCCATTGATGGTGTCTTGCCCAAGGTCCCTCAGAAAACTG
The DNA here is from genome assembly GCA_029215795.1 of Anniella stebbinsi. NCBI lineage: Eukaryota > Metazoa > Chordata > Lepidosauria > Squamata > Anniellidae > Anniella > Anniella stebbinsi. Next base: position 30,800,642 of record JARDYH010000002.1, on the reverse strand, counting down.
GAGCCAGCACTGCCCTTGCTGTACCTTCCTCCATGGGACATCCTGGGCATTGTGGTACTAGTTCTTTAGCAATGATTTTCACACCATTCTTAAGAGCATAATCTGAGCAGATAGGCCAGAGGAGCTATGTGAAGATGGTATGTTTGTGACATAGACCATGTTACATAAACCGTTGACAAGTCCTCTTTTTTTCTCTCTCAGGCCTTGAAGATAGCACCATGGGAAGTGTAGCTGACACTGTTGCAAGGGTGCTGCGTGGCTGTTTAGAGAACATGCCAGAATCGGACCATATTCCCAAAGAACAGCTGACTGCCTCTTTCCAATGGGTCACGAAATGGGTGGACTACTCCAACAAATATGGCTTTGGCTATCAGCTGTCGGACCACACTGTGGGTGTCCTCTTCAACAATGGTGCACATATGAGCCTTCTTCCGGACAAAAAGTAAGTGGCCAGCTGATATGGAACTGGGGCCTTCTTCTATCTACATAGCCTTTCCCTCTTTCTGTGTATGTATGTCTGCGTTTGTTTATTTATTTATTTATTGCTTTTGTTTTCCAGAACTGTCCATTACTATGCAGAGCTTGGTCAGTGCTCAGTTTTCTCTGCTACTGAAGCCCCGGAACAATTCATCAGTCAAGTGACTGTTCTGAAGTACTTCTCTCACTATATGGAGGAGAACCTCATGGATGTAAGTTGTGTGGATGAAGGCCTTGGAAACGATTTTGAATAGATGGTTTTATGGGGTGACCTCTGTTCTAATGAAGGCATGCATTGTCCTTTTTCAGGGAGGGGATCTCCCTAGCATAACAGATGTCCGCAGACCCAGGCTTTACCTCCTGCAGTGGTTAAAATCGGATAAGGCATTAATGATGCTCTTCAATGATGGCACATTTCAGGTAGGCTGGGTTACCTTCTTAACCTTCACTTGATTAAAACTCTGCAGGGCTTGTTTAGAATCAGTGGGCAGCAGATCTTAAGAGTCCTGTTTTACGCAGTGCATGGACAACAAAAGGAACTCATTGCAACAGGAATGTTTTAGCAACTAGCATGGCTAGCTTCCAAAAATGAGTATGGTTCCCAACATGTTATAAGTCAACTCCTTAGCAAGTAAAGTATCTGTAAAAACAATACAAAATTACTCTAAGTGTTTTGGTCTCTCTAAAAGTGCAGCTTCTATTTTCAAATGCTGTGACCTTAAGGAGGATGGGTTTTGCCTTCCTCCCTGCTTCTGATCTCTCCCTGAGGCATCTATATTGCTACTACTAGCAGATGTGCATTAATTACCTAAATGGGCTGTACATGGATAAAATTACCTAAATGGGCTGTACACAGTGGATAAAAATGAAAACACTTATTTTGTTTTTAAAAATAGTGTTATGTTGTAGTAAAACAGCCTGGTTTTAAAAGGAAATCTGAATTCAGTACATGGAAACTTGTTAAAGCTCACCACAAGATGTAGTGGTGGCCACCAATTTGAATGACTTTAAAAGGGTGTTAGGTAAATTCCTGCAGGAGAAGGCTATCAATGGCTACTAGTCCTGATGGTGATGTGTTACCTCCAGTAGCAGAGGCAATAAGCCTATATTCACCAGTTGCTGGGGAACATGGGTGGAAGGGTGCTTTGAAGTTGTATCCTGCTGGTGGGTTTGTGGTCAACAGCTGGTTGGCCACTGTGTGAATAGAACATTGGACAAGATGTTATGACTTATCACTGAAACATGACCACCTATCAAACAGAATTAATTGCAAACACACACACACACACACACTGGGCAGCATCTCAGTATTCTGAGGTTAAGCATTAGAAATGACAGTGTCATGCATTGTGGACTTCTTACTGGACTGGTAGCAGCAAATCATGTCAGGTGCTAAGATCCAGTAGATTTCATGGAGCCCATCTGGGAGATCATGTTACTCCCATATCTTCGAACTACCTGAGCTCTGCAGTGTTTTAAGTTCTCAATGTACATGCATGCCAAACATTGACAATACCATCCCCTACATATGGAACACTGCCTACCTATAGTATGATCTATGTATCAGCCTTCCCAGCCTGTTGGCCTCCAGATGTTTATGGCCATGCTGGTTGGAAATTATGGGAATTGCACTCAAGCACAACTGGGCACACAAGATTGGGGAAAGCTGTTACATATGCTTATGCAGAAGTAAATCTCATTGTATAGTGGAGCTTGGTTCCAAGAAAGTGTGCAGAGGACTGAGCCAAAGATATCTTATGGCTTAAACAGATACAATTCTGCAGTGCATGACTAAAGGTTTTTGGATTATGCTCCTAGGCTGGAAAATACTCTTTATTAGCTGCAAAACCAACATGAGTTCAGTGTTTATAGCAACTAGTTGGTATCCATGTTTGTTCAGGAAATACATGTGTGTAAAATGGATGAATATTAATTCCCATTTCCCATTTCGATCCACGGAGAGTTGGACACAGCAGCTCAAGCTTTTTAGCTGATGACTCGCCAAGACCGGCCAATTGCCAAAGTGAACATTTGCAAAACATGTTCTATGTTTTTAGAGGCCGAAACGAGTGTGTTAAGCTGTGATTCTTACTTCCTTGGCAGGTGAATTTCTATCATGATCACACGAAAATCATTGTTTGCAACCAAAATGAAGAATATCTGCTTACGTACATCAATGAAGATCGGTTATCTACAACGTTCCGCTTGACCACGCTTCTGATGTCTGGGTGTTCGCTGGAGCTAAAGCATCGGATGGAATACGCCTTGAATATGCTGTTGCAAAGATGTAATTAAATTAAAAAGAACTCTTCTTCAAAACCAAAAGGACTTCTCTCACTGAAGTCTACAGCAGAGGCAGTTTGGGAGGGGGACAACCCCCAGAGTATGTTGATGGATGAGTGAGGAGTAGGGACTGGTACGAACAAATATCTGATCTTGTGTGCTGGGCTGGGACCAGACGTGCAGCCTGTGGTCATCTTTGTTGGATTAATGGTGTGACAAGGGATTCTTTGGAATGTAGGCTTTCTTTGGTTCACTCCCTTTTGAAAGAGATGAGTTGGACTTGAAGCTCTGCAGCAAACAGTTCTGATGGAAGCCTGAAACTGTGAATATCACTTGAGGAATCGGGAGGGAGGGATATGTCTCGTTGTTGTGGAATAACTGTAAGAGGCAGCTTGCGGCTGCTTAACTGTGAACTATGGCCATATCTTTTTTCTTCTTCTTAATTTCTTCCAAGAACTGATCACACTTGCGGCTGGCAAAGTGCATTCCTTGTTAATATTTTTTTTTATTTATTACAGCCCAAAGTGAAGTATTTATTACATGCATTTTTTGTAACTGTGATTTTTTAAATATACATTTGTTGGCAATAAAGCGTGGGGAAAACCTGAAGCACTGGTTTCAATGTGCCCTTTTTCTCTTGCATGTGTTTTTACTGGTGTTAAGAATTAAAACCAGAGTGCAAAGAAGAGGTGTGAGGGCAGTATTTGGTTCCAGAGGAAAATGGTGGATCCTTAATTCTGAGATAGGATGGGCAGCCATCAATGTACATAGCGTTTTGCAGCATTTGTGAAAAAGTTATTCTTCTATCCAAAGGACTGCAATCTACTTGGTTAAGAGTCCAACTTTGCATGATCTATACTTGCCTTTCCCAACCTGGAAACCTCTAGATGTTGTGGACTTCAACTTCCAACAGCCCCAACTAATGGTCAGAAACGTTGTGAATTGTAGTCCAAAGCATCTGGAGGTCCCCAAGTGGGAGAAGGCGGATTCATGCATCATAATAGGGATGACTTGTAAATGTGCTTGGCATTAACTTTAAAGCAATTAGACTGTTCACCAGAAGTCTCTACGGGTCACTAAGGCTGCAATCCTATGCATGCTTACCTGGGAGTAAGTACCATTGAAAATAGGGCTTTCTTCTGAGTATATACATCAGAATGAACTAAATTCTTGTCTGTCTTACTGTAGCTGTATGAAATGCAAACTTTTTTTAAACATGAATAGAGGTACTCTGAATTAGTTTCTCATGGTGCCTTCAAAGCAAATCAGTTTCTTATGGTGCCTTCAAAGCATGAATTGGTTTCTTATAGTGCCTTCCATGTGTTCTAGACTACAATTCCCATCAGCCCAAGCCAACATGGCCAATGGTTGGGGATGGTGGTAGTTGTAGTCCCATCACATCTGGCAGGCACCAGGTTGGGGAAGTTGCTCTCGAGCGTAACTTTCTGTCGTCCTAGTTTCTGAGCGGAGGAGAACCATTCAGTTTTGGCCTCTTTGCACTAGTGAGCATTCTGAAACTGCGCATCATACTTGTTTAGGCATGGCTTTTCCACCATTGCTGTTCATATATCACTTTAAAAAAGTAATGATAAACCACCCTTTATTTTCGGAGGGTTTTTTGTTACTGCATAACCTTTTGTTGCTGCTGTTGAAGGAGACTGGTGTGAGTTGACCTCTTACATGAAACTTTGTCAGCATGAAAATTAAGACATGGCAAAACATTGCATTTGAGATGCTATGTATGGAAGTGTGAAGAGGGGAGACTCTGAAAAACTTCTCAATTTGTATAGCTTCAGCCCAATGAAATGCTAAGATGTGAACATGTGAAGTAATTCAGAGAGGAAGTGGATATACTGGTATGCTGGGCATGTAGACATCAGCAATGCTGTATCTATGGAATACTTGAAATTCTCTTGTATAGCTTCACAAGCTATAATTCTGTATTGAGAAGTAAACTGATGCAATCTGTATTGATGGGATACTAACAGGTAATGCTCAACTTCTGCATTGAAAGCTGAAGTGTGGAAAAGGCACAAGTTTAAGAACCAAAGAGAAGCCATGCTGGGTCAGACCAAGGGTCCAGCATTCTGTTGACGCCATGGCTAACCAGCTGCCTCTGTGAAGCCCATAGGTAGAATATAAGTGCAATAGCACCCTCCCACAAGTTGTTCCTCGGTGACTGGTATACAGAGGCATGCTTCCTCTGATAACTAGAAGTAATATGTAGCCTATTAGTCATTGCTAGCTTTATACCACATGAATATGTCAAATCCTCCTTTAAACACATCCAAATTGGTGGCCATCACTACATCTTGTGGTAGTGAATTCCATAGTTTATGTCCTGAGTGAAGAAGTTCTTTTATCTGTCCTGAATCTCTCCCATTATCTGCCTAGGTTTTTCCACTGATATGCTTCCATGATCTTGCAGTGGAAATATAAGAAAATAAGGATTCTAACATGTTTGTCTCTCAAAGGAGAGGAAAGCTGTCTTGGGCCAGATCTACACAAAGCAGGATATGACACTTTGGAAACCATTTGAAAACTGTTCAGTATGTGGAGTGTGTCCTGGGCCCCAACAGTTGTCACTACTGCTATAAACCATTTTGATGCAGTAGTGTAGATCCTGCCTTGGTGCCTTCCTACTTCTTAAATTGGATCCAGAGTTAACCAAATTATAGATCTCCATTTGCCATAAGCTCTTCTAAGGCAGCCTTCCCCAAAGGGGTGCTTTTCAGATCTTTTGGATGGCAAGCCCCAGCCCTCTTCACTATAGGCTAAGTCTAAAACAGCTGGAGGACATCAGGCATCTGGTTGGTAAAGGCTAGTCTAAAGGATAGTTCACCAAATAGCATTTCTCAAAACTGTCCATGTGCCTAGAATAAGAATTGGAAGGGACCTTGGAGGTGCACACAACTTATGCACTGTGGCAACAATGAAGTTGCTCACTAACAACTTAATCATAATCTCCCTAAAGCAAGGTATGAACTATACAGAATATATGTGGTTGGGCTAGGATGGGATGGGCCATGCTGTTATGGAGAATGATGGCTGCTGGCCTACTTGTATGTATGGCTGATGGGTGCTTCTCTTTCTATGGCTGAATTCGGACAACACGATAGTCAATGGTGGGGTAATAATCAACTTTACAGTTGTTCATCTAGGGGGTACTCCCCACACAACATGGTTATAATCAGCTGTGGTGTGGATAAGGATCAGCGCTGAGTTGACTATGGCAGCATTCGGATGACACGATAGTCAATATAACTGATGATTGTTCCCCACCCCTAGTTGCTTATTGTGTTGTCTGAATTCAGCCTATGTGTGACATTACATGAACCTCTGGATATATGGTAGCCAAGGACTAAAGAGCAGTACAATCTATGTCAGTGGTGGGGAACTTATAGTTCAACATCTGGATAATCACAACTCCCATCATACCTCCCTATTGGCCAAGCTAGTTGAAGATGATGTTGAACTCCAATTTGCAATAGCTGGAGGGCAACATGTTCCCGAACCCTGATCTTTATTATCTTTTTAGCTTGCCTTGTACATCTCCCAAATTTTAAAAGCTGGCAACTAGGAGCCATTTGGTTGTTCAAAGAAAGCAACATAAATAGAAGTGATTTCTCCTGATGTTCCAGCTGGTAAATATTGGGAAAGGCTTCTTTTGTTTTGCTTGAATTAGGTGGTCTACTGCTTTTCTCAATTTAGGGGCTTACTGACTTGTCAGGTGCCTAACCATGCTGGCCCCAGGTGGGCCTCATCACGGAGATCATTCCATAACTGGGGGCCACCATTAGCTCAGTGTTGACAATACTGGGTTAGATGGACCAGTAATGTCTCAGTATAAAGAAGTCTGTATGTTCTACACTTCCTGTTCCAATTATGTGAAATCAAGGGCCTTGGAAGAGTATGAGCATCCAACTTCCTGCCCTGTGGATGCTCATGAAAATCTACCACAGCCTGTCAATGTTTTATTAATTTATAAATCATACCCTCTTGCCATAGGCACCAAAGGTGACCTACAAGGTTTAAAAATAGGTCTTGAAAAACAGTCACCCTGCCTTTTCTTGCATTGACAATATACACCGGATACATGCCTTCAATGTGGCCCATGCTCTCCAGCTTTCTGCTGCTACAAATGCCTTACATTAGGAAAGTTGTGGTGGGTGTTAAGGCAATGTTTCGCTGAGCCATCAGGATTTGCCTGTTGTGTCACTGCCAGAAAAGGACAAGAGTCAGTAAAGGGTGGTGGTGGTGCGTGAATGCCACTGAAGTCAAGTAAGGAAGAACACAATGACTTATTCTTAAGTGTCTAACGGTGCAATCTTATGCATGTCTGCTTAGAAGTAAGTCCAATTGAGTGCAATGAGTCTTACTCCCAGATAAGTGTGTATAGGATTGCCCCTTTAAAGGTGCAATCTTACGCATGTTTAAACAGGGGGGGGGAGTCCTACAGGTCCCAAATGCTGGGAGTTGTAGGGCTATTTTCTGTTCTAAACATGCATAGTATTGCATCCTAAGAATTTTTATTCTGTACACTGATGACTGTAGGAGGAGGGCTGGGATTTGCTGCTGCTCAAGAGGCGTAGAATCTAGGGACCTTTCCTCCCTTGTCCTATCACTGCAACACTGGCATAGAGTTCCTCTGTACCCATGAGATCTGCCGAGTGGCATTTGTTATCTCTCTGCACACTTTTAGTGAGGTTTGCTGCTGCTGCAGGAGCGACTTAGGAAAGCTGCCATTTCCCACAATCTCGGTTGTGTCATGATGATCTGGTGCATCCCTTTGTAACCTTTCCTCCCTTGGGCACATCGGGATATATGCAGAGATGTCAGTCAGTAAAATCTATTAGAAAAGATTATTTTAACAGTGCAATGCAAACTATGGCCTGGAAATTGAGTGACATCTTCCTTAGGACCTATGCCCTAATAGCTTATTATGTGGAAAACAACCCTGGCCCAAAACTATAGGGACTGTACCCCATTGTTATCCAGAAGTAGTATCTGCCCACTATAGCCTAACTCCAAAAGACATCTGCAATTGCAGACAAGCAAAATTGACATTAATTGTAATTTGTGTGTGTTTATATCTCTTTCAGGTGGCAAGAAAAGCCCTGCTGAAATAAGGATTTTGAAACAAGTTCATCTATTGTTGCAGGCATGATGTTTTGAAAACCACCAGTGTGGAATCTCTAGTTTAGAATCTTTAAAAGTGGGGCAGCTGTTTGCTCTGTCCACACAATGGTTGGCTACAGTTATCAAGACTCATAGGCTGCCTCTACAAGAGGCATTTAAAGCTCTTTCAAGGCGCATTAAAAAATTTACCTCTACAAGAACGGAGCGCAAATTGGGCGTAGAGGCGCGCTATCCCTCCGATTATGCACATTATCGAATGCGCGTTAAACAGCGAGTTTTATTTTGCTCCGGCTGTTAAAGCACATTTTGACTATGTGAACAAGCGCTTATGCGCATTAACTACTTGTAAAGCGCATTTTGGTCATCCCTTAATGCGCTTCACCGCCTCTCGCCGCTTCTCGTGCAGAGGTAATAGGCGTAAATGCGCTTCAGCGATTATGCGCATAATTGCCTAACCAGGCGCAAAAGCGAATCCTTGTAGAGGGGACCATAATTAAATTCAAGGAGTGGATTTGATCATCAAAAATATTTTCTTTTCCCACGAATAGGGTCATCCTTATGCCATCTCCTAGTTTGGCTTTCCCCAACCTGGCACCTGCCAACTGTGTTGGACTACAGCTCCAACACAGGGCATGCTGGCTGATATGGATAGGAGTTGTAGTCCAACACAGTTGGAGGGTGCCAGATTTGGGAAGGCTGCATCTGGTGGTGCTTGCAGATGATCCATTATTGTGTCTCTAAAGGTGATGGTTGAAGGTTAGATTGGCATTCAAGGGTCATATCTATGGAACACATTAACAGGCTATAAACTGGAGGCTGGTGGCTTCAATGTCAGTGGGGCAGTGCAGCCACTCTGGGTATCATCTTGGATTGCTCCTTTAGAGTTCTGACTGAAAGGGTCATCTACCTGGACCAGAATGGGGGAATGGCAGCTCCACCACAGGGGAACCTGGCTCTGAAGGGGCCGATCATTTTCTTTCCCCTTTCCCTTTCCCCAGGGACTCTAGTAAAGCCTTCTCTCTGCATGATGTGGAAAATGTTGATAGGGAGGCATTATTTTCCTTCTCTCTTAATACAAGAATCCCATGGGGTTATCCCATGAAGCTGATTGGTGGGAGATTCAGGACAGATAAAAGGAAGCACTTCTTCACACAGCGCAGAGTTCAACTATGGAATTTACTATCGCAGGATGTAGTGATGACCACCAATGTGGATAACTTTAAGAGGGGGGTAAGTTGCTACTATTCCTGATGGCTATGTGCTACCTCCAGTATCTGAGACAGTAAGCCTATGATCACCAATTGCTGGGGAACATGGATGGCAGGAAGCTGTTGCACTCTGGCTCTGTTTGTGGGTTCCTGGTTGACAGCAGGTTAGCCACGGTGTGAACAGAATGCCAGGCTAGATGGACCATTGATCTGATACAGCATGGATCTTTTTATGTTCTGATGAAACCCAGAGCGGATGCTCTCTCTCGCTCTCTCTCACACACTGACATTGGAGCCACCAGCTTCCACTGCAGAATACTCCTGTTCATTTTCACTCAGAGGCAAGTCCTTCTGTGCTGAATGGAATTTACTCTCAGAAAAGTATGCATAGGATTGCAGCCTCACAACACATTCCTATTCATGGCTATTCAGTTGTAAGTCCCATTGAGTTCAATGGGGCTTACTCCCAGGAAAATGGGTATAGGCTTGCGGCCTCAATTTGACTGAATCGCCATTTGAGTACTCTCCAGGGTACTCAAAAGCAATTATTTCTATAGTATGTACAATGCCATACAAATGAAATAAAGGATAGAACGGCAGAGTTATTCTTGTCCTTAGAAATAACCAGTTGCTAATGGAAATGAGAGTCTTAGTGTGTGTGTGTGTGTGTGTGTGTGTGTGTGTGTGTGTGTTGAACTGGAATTCTTTGAAGACTGTCCTATGCAAAGGTGATTTGTACTGGCTGCATTGCAGTCAATAGCAATGAAAAACCAAAAGGAGGAGAGCATCCAAATCAGGACAAAAAAAAGGGGGAGAAGCAGGTTCTCCCCCTTTTTTTTACCAGTCAATAGCAATGAACCACTTTGAACATATATGGGAAATGTCACTCTCTGCAATTTGTGGATCAGATGGTTAAAGCCAAGCAAAGGTACTTAAACAGAAAAAGGGGGAGGGGGAAAGGAGGAAAGGATTTGCCTGTTATTTGAAATGGGAAACTCCATTATCTTCACTAAATATCCTCAATATATCTTTTCAAGTAAGATGCTGCAATGTTTGTTTTAATTGGTTCATTAATCAATTACTTAGTTTTAAAAAAGAAACATGGCAAATGACAAACAACCTTTATTAGTAGAGAGAAGAGGGTCTTAGTCAGACAGGATGTAACATCATCTACAAATGTACAGTAAATGCCAACAGCCCACAGGGAGCTTGGAGCTAAATGACTGCTTATAAAATCCAATTCTAACTTCTCCAGCTTGCTACGGATTTAATCTTGTGCTTGTAATCTGTAGCTTCCTGTCCGCTTTCATGCTTTTTATGCCTTATTAACTTCTGTGGTGGCAAACATCCCTCTGATTGAATTGCTCCTGCTTAATTAGACCGATACATTCAAATTAAGATGTTAAATGCCATTTAAATATATGGTGTTGAAATCTAATACCATGGTTCATCAATGTTTGGAATTTTCTTCAATAGAATGTAAGGATTTGGCCTCTGGGATTTATTCTTTTTAATTTTGTTTTCAGTGAGAAAAAAATACCCCAACGGCTGAAATGGATTCAGGCATCTCAAACATGAGCACTTAGATGAGGCTGTGTTCAGCCCAACAAGTCTATAGAATCATGAGGGAGTAAGGAGACTTCAGTAGAATAGAATTGCTTTCTACAGTCACCTACTGGAGTGTGTTATGGGACTAAACCCAACAGTGAAAAAGAAGAATGGGATGGTTATGTCTGTAGCTCAAGGAGGAGTTCTGAGTAAGCAGTCTGAAGATAGAGAATGAGTCATGGTCATAGATATGTGGTTAATAGTTCTTGAGTTCTGGGTCACTGGTTCAAACCTGGCTCAGGTCAGTAAGTACTGAGGGTTGTTCCTCTTTGCTGATCGTTCATTTGCCTGGGGAAAGAAGGTGGAGAATTTGGTATAATATTAAGTGGACAATCTCGTGGGCAACACAGAGCCCATTCTCACAACAGACACCTCTTGGCTAATGGCAGGGGACACCAGTGGAGGCTGGTGGCTCCGATGTCGGTGAGATGGTGCAACCACTCCAGGTTTCAGTCAGAACTCTAAAGGAGCTATGCAAGATGCACCTTGGATAGCTCCTTTAGTGTTCTGACTGAAACCCAGAGCGGCTGCACCACTCCACTGACATCGGAGCCACCAGCCTTCACTGGTGCACACACTACCGATCCTACAATCCATTTCAGTCCTTCATAGTATAGACATGGATCTAAAGTTGGCAGCACTCTTCCTGACCATTTATATATACCTTTGACACATCACAAGAGTATTCAGATTAGTGGTTGGATCTGGGATCTGTCTTCCGTAAGAGGAAGGGTTCCAATTGTATAATGTCCCTCTACCACATTTTGGGGGATTTTCCATGCTACAGCTCTCCCCATTTGGAAGGGTCTCCTGACTCTCTGGGCAGCATTTTCAGGGTGCTGCTATGGATAGGAGTGGAGAAAGTCTATTTCCACCAGCACAGTTGATCTAGCTTAAATCTGGATCCAACCCTAACTCCACACATTGCTTAATACAAACTTGCTCTGGTGATTTTTGAAAGCACTTGATCCTTGATAAAGATAGAAAGTAGTATTTCATCAGGCTTCGGCAGGCTCTTTAGATAAACATGGATCAACTGCCAAGGTCCAAGTCACATTGTCATGCTGTGCTTAACAATCAAATAATGCACCGGGGCATTTTAGAGGGATAGAGAATATAGAAACCAAGGGTTGATTTCTGTGGTGGGTGGAAATGCCTTCAGTGTTCTCCACCATGGTGGTTCAATAGTGTAAACAGGATGGGGCTAATCAGTGTTACACTGAATTAAAGGTAAATACATGGCTTGTAAATAGGGACGTATAATTCAGCAAAACTAGTGCTCGCCAACCTCTCCAAATTCCATCTCAAAGCTCGTGCCGACTCGAGTCTGTATTAGATTGCGAGATCTTTTTTCTTTTTTCATGAATATTCCCTGTGTTTCTGCAAATATATGCATCAGTTGTGTGCATCTTTGAAATGTACGCATTCTCCTTCCTTTAATTAAAGTGTATTTGTGTTCATTTTTCAAAAGTATGCATTTTTCATGCACATTTTTCCAACGTATGCATGTTGTTAACACTTTTGGGGGGAGGGGGTGTCCAGGAATCACATTGCAATGTTGGAAATGTACAGACTTCAACCACATCTGAATCTGTGTTTGATCTGGAAGGTGCATTTTACCCACCCTTTCAATGCTCGATGCTGGTGACAAAAAGTCCTTGCAATAAAGTTCCCAAAAACCTCATGGAACTCCCCTTGAAAAAAAAGCAGAATCTCACTTTGAAACCTGCCAGGATATCTTTGGGTGACTGCTCAAAACCTCCGGGGGCATATTCCAGCCTGCCTCTCCTTTACTTGAGCTATCAGTCATTCTAGTTGAGTTTTCCAGAGGAATGGTGAGTGTGGAAAAGTATAGTGCTAGAAATGACTGGATTCTCAAGCATTTATTTTATTGGAGAACTTGTGGTGAAGTGAGGCAAAAATGTTTGCTGGCCCAGACCATGGTTGCATTGAGAAATTATCCTGATTCACAGAGAATCAGAGTTCACATAATCCCCCATGGGCAATCTGGGGAGGAGGATGTCCTGTAGCTTGACAAGGAAAGAAATAAAGAAATGGACCAAAATAAAACTGTAAAAGGTATATAAGATGTGATATATTATTGAGATACTATCACTTGTCATTTCCATGCATGGTTTCAATGGGACTGCATTTGTATAAGACACAGCAAGGATAGTGGCTAATTAATGGTCATCCATCTCCTCTTTTGTGTTAATTTGTTTTTGGAATATAATGGTATGAATGCTTTGCTGTTATCACTATGGATGACATTTACAAGGTTCACATTATATGCATCAAACTTGAATCAATGGAGTTAATTTCCAAGTCTCCCTGTGGGTCCATCTCTGGGATATTCAATATGGGCACCAAAGTGACCACCGACACATTCTCTTGGTGCCAACCAGGGTCCCTGTGCCTCCTGATCTTTAATGCATTTAAGACATTTTTTTTAATTTTAAAAAATCCCTGGGAAGCTAGCATGCTGCAAAGTGAAGTTCTGCCCCCCAGCATCATCTTTATTTGAGTTCAAAAGAGTGGTTTTATGTTTTAGAGCCACCTCTGCCGTCTATTTAGGTACTTTTCTTTTAACCAGTTTTCCTTCTGGCAAATGAGTATTTTGTGAGTAGCCATGTCCACCATGGCAGCCATTTTGTGAATGGGCAACCTCCCTCCCTGGCAGCCATTTTATTTATTTATTTATTTATTTATTGATTGCATTTTTATACCGCCCCATAGCCGAAGCTCTCTGGGCGGTTCACAAAAATTAAAACCATGAAATCATTTTAAAACATATAAAACAAGGCACAATCTAAAAACACATTATCACAACAGTTAAAGTTGCAGGGGCCCTGCCTTCTTTTGTATATGGTCACTCTAGTATAGTGCATGCACCTTTAACTGTTGTGATGAAGAGGGAATATCACCAGGAACTAATTGCATACAAATGACACTGGCTGAAATTCCCTTTTCTCTACAACTGTTAAAGTTACATGAGCCCTGACCTGGATTTTATCTGGTCACCCTACTTTTGATCTAACTGAATGTTAATAACATCCTCCAAGGGGTTCCAGACATATGGTTCTGAGGTAAGCAGGCATCTGGAATCCCATAGTTGGGAAGAGCAGTCTGTGGGGAAGTGTTAAGCACACTGCTTCTCAATTCAAATCACCCCATCCACTGCCACAAAGCAGTGAAGAACCAGGCTATAAAGCTTTTATGACCTGAATTCGTAGGTAATGCTTAGTTTAGACCCTTACTGGGCATTGGAATCATATCGGTGGAAGTTGTTTAGCTTCTCTTTAATATTTTCATGATCAAATACTTCTGGCTGCCCTGTATTCAAAAGGATATGAGAGGAGCTGTGCTGGATCAGACCAAAGGAGAGCCAGGGTGGTGTAGTGGTTAGAGTGTTGAACTGGGATTTGGGAGTTCCAGATTCTAGTCCCCACCTCGACATGAAGTTCCCTGGGTGACCTTTGGCCAGTCACTGACACTCAGCCTAATTAACCTCACAGGGTTGTTGTTGTGAGGATAAAAGGGAGAGGAGGAGGAGGGGAAAAAGGCAGGATATAAATGAAATAGATCTGGTCCAACATTCTGATCTCACGGAGGTCAACCAGATGCCTCTGGGAAGCCCACAGGCAGAACATGAGGGCAACAGCACCCTCCCACTTGTGTTCCCCAGAAGTGGTATTCAGAGGTAGGGCTGTGCTTGGACCCTCCCCGATCCAATCCAGATCCAGATCTGTCAGGTCCAGATTGGGCCCGATCTGACTCGGATCTGCATGCGATCCGGATCTGTGCAGAGTCCTCCCTCCTGCTCTCCTCGCTCCCTCCCTCCCCCCAACCGCCCTGCTTACCTATAGCCTCCTCCACGTCATCCCCTGTCGTCGATTCCGTCTAGCTGCTTTCCTGCTCACACCAGGTAATGATGTCACCCACTGCGACCAGCAAATGCGGCGCTCTTAGAGCCTGATCCACTCTGGATTCGGGATCCGGATCCGTGCACAGCCCTATTCAGAGGCATACTGCATCAGATCCTGAATGATGCATGTAGCCATCATAACTAGCAGTCGTGTGTAGACTTATCCTCTAGAACTTTGAGTAATCCCCCTTTATAACCATTCCATTCTGTTCCTTTGTCATCCATTTTCTGTGGTGCACAAGCAGAAAAGAAACAGAATCTCTCTGAATATTACTTACTGCTTATAAATGGCAATGCCTGGATGGTAATGTACATCTTCAGCATGACCAGTATTACCGGTGTTAATGACTTCAGCTTGTTACACTGATTGGATCATCCCCTTTGAAACTGTTTACATGACCCATTTAAAAATCAATAGCACCGGTGATCTTTCTGTGTCACTGAAGCGGGATTATTACACATAGGGAGTTTGACCGTTATCCTTTGGGTTGGTCTGAAAGCACACGAACTCTCCATTTTACTGGTTCACATCTCTGGAATGATTAACTGTATTGCCCAAGTGCCCATAAACCTATAGAAGTGTGCCTGCAATGTTAAGAACATAAAACCTTTGTCAACAAAGCATTAAATTGGTGCAGCCAATGAAAATACCTTCCTGCAGGGATTATATCAAGGGTCCATAACTGCTCCCTGCTTGGATAATGTATATTGCCAATGGTGGAAGTGAGTGGGTGTGATCAGGGCCACCCCAAGATGTTTTGTGACTTCAGGTGGTGCAATGGATGCCTGCCACCAGGCAATTCAAGACCATAGTACCAAAGGCCGGTCATGCTATTTTGGGATCTGAGGCAGAAAATCCCACAAGCATCCCTCCCATTTCTTGGCAGCAAAAATACCTTGATAATAAATTAAATAACTAACACCAGCTGGCCACTTACTGTGCAAGATTTCCTATAGCCTGCTCCTTAGTTTTAAGGATGGAGCTAATAATCCCCCAGTAAATGTGTGCTTCCAGTCCTGCATTCCCTGGGATAATATGAATGCCAAGATGGGATATATTCGCAGGGGAGAATTGATTGGTGAGATAGGTGTGCTTCTCCCTTCCCTTGTCCACCAATATACTGACAGGGGAGAATCGATTGGTGAGATAGGCATGCTTCACCCTTCCCCTGTCCACCAATATATTTGCAGGGCAGAATTGGTTGGTGAGATAGTGGTGCTTCACCTTTTTCCTGTCCACCAATTCACCCCTACACCCAGCTGTTCTTCCTGAGCCAGAGTTATTTAAAGAACATAAGAAGAGACCTAGGAGGTGTCTATACAATGCTGCTTTACCTACTGATTCCCCCCAAATGCCGCAGCATTGCTGCTACAAAGTGGTATTCATAGAACCATAGAATCATAGAATAGTTGAGTTGGAAGGGGCCTATAAGGTTCCATTGTCATTGCTTTAACAGTCAGGAAGTTTTTCCTGATGTCCAGCTGGAATCTGGCTTCCTGTAACTTGAGCCCATTATTCCATGTCCTGCACTCTGGGCTGATTGAGAAAAGATCCTGGCCCTCCTTTGTGTGACAGCTTTCAAATATTTGAAGAGTGCTAGCATATCTCCCCCTCAATCTTCTCTTCTCCAGGCTAAACATGCCAAGTGTTTTCATTCTCCTCATAGGGTTTTGTTTCCAGAACCCTGATCATCCTTGTTGCCCTCCTCTGAACATACTACAGCTTGTCTGCATCCTTCTTGAAGTGTGATGCCCAGAACTGCATGCAATAGTCAAGATGGGGCATAACCAGTCCCAAATAGTGGGGAACCAGTACCTTGCGCGATTTGGAAACTATACTTCTATTAATGCAACCCAAAATAGCATTTGCTGTTTTTGCAGCCACATCACACACTGTTGGCTCATATTCAGCTTGTGATCTACAACAATTCCAAGATCTTTCTCGCTTGTCGTATTGCTGAGCCAAGTATCCCTCATCTTGTAACTGTACCTTTGGTTTCTTTTTCCTAGGTGTAGAATTATTAAATTTCATCCTGATGTTTTCAGTCCAGCACTCCAATCTATCAAGATCACTTTGAAGTTTGTTTCTGTCTTCCAGGGTATTAGCGATCCCACCCAATTTTGTGTCATCTGCAAATTTGATAAGCATTCCCTGCACCTCCTCATCCAAATCATTAATAAAAATGTTGAAGAGCACTGGGCACAAGATTGAGCCCTGCGGTACCCCGCTCGTTACCTCTCCCCAGTGTGAAAAAAGTACCATTGATAAGCACTCTTTGAGTCCTATTCTGTAGCCAACTGTGGATCCACCTAATAGTTGTTCCATCTAGCCCACTTTTCACTAGTTTGTGAATCAGAATGTCATGGGGCGCTTTGTCAAAAGCTTTGCTGAAGTCAAGATATACTATGTCCACAGCATTCCCACAGTCCACAAGGGAGGTTACCCAATCAAAAAATAAGATCAGATTAGTCTGACAGGATTTGTTTTTGACAAATCCATGCTGGCTTCTAGTAATTACTGCATTGTTTTCAAGGTGCTTACAGATTGACTTCTTTATAATCTGCTCCAAAATTTTCCCAAGGATGGATGTCAGACTGACTGGTCTGTAATTCCCAGGTTCCTCCTTTTTGCCCTTTTTGAAGATAGGGACAATATTAGCCCTCTTCCATTCATAGGGCATTTCACCCATCTTCCATGATTTCACAAAGGTAATAGAGTGGTTCTGAGAGTTCTTCTGCCAGCTCCTTTATTACTCTAGGATGCAGTTCGTTGGGCCCTGGAGATTTGAACTTGTCCAAAGAAATTAGGTGTTCCTTGACCATTTTTTTTTATCAATCTCAAACTGCAATCCTGCCCCTTCAGCTTGTTCTTCGCTTTTTCCAGGGATGGTCAAAGACCTGCTTTTGGGAGAAAACTGAGCCAAAGTAGGAATTGAGCACTTCTGCCTTTTCTTTGTCATCTGTTACCAATTTGTCATCATCATTGAGCAGTTGAATCACAATTTCTTTCCTCTGTCTTTTACTATTCACGTATCTGAAGAAAGCCTTTTTATTGCTTTTAGCATCCCTCGCTAGCCTCAGCTCATTCTTAGCTTTCCCTTTCCTGACACCATTCCAGCACTTCTGTTTGTACTCTTCTTTTGTAGCCTGGCGTTCCTTCCACTTCCTATATATATCCTTTTTTATTTTCAGGTCATCTCTAAGCTTTTTGTGGAGCCACATTGGTTTCTTCTGTTGTCTTCTATCTTTTTTCCTTGTTGGGATTGTTTGTAATTGTGCCTTTAAAATTTCCTTTTTTTAAAATTACCACCCATCTTGGACTCCTTTTCTCATTAGGGTCACTTGCCAGGGGACCTTACTTATCATAGTTCTGAGTTGATTAAAATCGGCTTTCCTGAAGTCCAGAGTATGTGTTTGGCTACACTCAGCTTTAGCTTCCTTTAAAATCAAGAACTCAAGTATGACGTGGTCACTTTCCCCCACAGTTCCTGTAACTGCCACTTTATCCACTAAGCCCTCCCTATTGGTCAGTATCAAGTCATGGATAGCTGTTCCTCTAGTTCCTTCCTCTATTTTCTGTAGGAGAAAGTTATCAGCCACACATGTCCGGAATATCTTGGAGGGGCCACTTTTGGCAGAATTTGTCTCCCAACAGATATTGGGGCAATTGAAGTCCCCTATTACTACTACTTCAGATTCCCTTCAAACACTGGCAATTTGCTTTTCAAAAGTTTCATTCTCACGTAACCCTCGCTGGGTAGTCCACACTCACTCCTGCCATGTGAGCGTGGGCTATCAAGCGAGGAAAATTTGCAGTGCCATTGTCACACAGCTGTAATGGGCAGCAAATATCAAGTGACTGAAAACCACCAAAACCTGTTGTTGTTGTTGTTGTCTGGCAACTCTTCACAGCGTTTTAGCTTTGAAAGCCTGTATTTGCACATCTGAGCTGCTATAGTTCATTGAGTTTATGTGTTATTCATAATAACTGTCCTTCCTTTCATTCCAGACTTTAATATCACCATGGCGGCTATTACTAAACACTCACCTGGGGCTTGTCAAGCCTGCCCCCTGCTCTGTATTCCTATGCCTTCCCTGTACTGGGATCCACCCCCTAACTACTCACACTCTCTTAATCTGAACTGAAGCCACCACTTGCACACAAACAAACAACCATAGTGATATTGGAGCAACGTAAAAAGCTGTGGTACACATCAAAATGCTTAGCTTTGTGGGGAATAGCATGATGTGGCTGTGAGTTGGCAGCTGCATCATATAAACAACAGGATACAACTGCGCAGCCACGACAGGTTGTATAGAGCATATAGTGAAGCCCCTGCTGGATCAGATCAAAGGCCTATCTAGTCCAGCATTTGGTACCCACAGAAGCCTATGGAAAGTCCATCAGCAGGATGTGATCACAATAGCCCTTCTTGCTTAGGCTGACCATATGAAAAGGAGGACAGGGCTCATGTAACTTTAACAGTTGTAGAGAAAAGGGAATTTCAGCCAGTGTCGTTTGTATGTAATTAGTTCCTGGTGAAATTCCCTCTTCATCACAACAGTTAAAGTTGCAGGCACTATACTAGAGTGACCATATACAGAAGAAGGCAGGGCTCCTGCAACTTTAACTGTTGTGATGAAGAGGGAATTTCACTAGGAACTAATTGCATACAAATGACACTGGCTGAAATTCCCTTTTCTCTGCAACTGTTAAAGTTACATAAGCCCTGTCCTCTTTTTCATATGGTCAGCCTATTCCTACTGGTATATAGAGACACCGTGCTTCTGATACTAGAGGTAATATAGAACCATCAGGACAAGTAGCTATTGATTGCCTTATCCTACATTCCTACTCTCAGACTCCAGATAGGAAGAAAATAGGCTAAAACTGGTGGCGAGGGTGTATCAGCAAGACAGTTACAGCCCTATTTCAGGTCTGCAAGGGAACAGTTCTGCCCACTGATTCTCCAGTAAAATGGGTGAGTGTCAGCAATTTCAAGGCAATGGTTATATCAGTCATATCAAGGAGGACTAGCTTAAAAGACTGTCTGAACTAAAGTTTGCTTTAGATCTATTATTGGCAGGCAGCTTGACTTGGGAAAACAGAACATTAAAAGAACATTTCTTGCTCAATAAGGTTCATGCCCCAGACAGGTCAGAAACACAGATAAAAAGTTGGGAAATGGCTATAGAATGGTAGAGACATCAGCAAATATGAATAAATATGAAGAGGTGGGATTAAAAGAGTACAGTAGCCACGTTCAATGGTAAAACTCTAGAAATAAATGGAAGATACTGGGTGGGGTTGCTCCTGGCTTGGGGTAACTTCTGCCAGCCAAAAGCTTTGCTGGTAATGTATCTTATATACTTTGCCTTGAATTTAGGCTGACCATATGAAAAGGAGGACAGGGCTCATGTAACTTTAACAGTTGTAGAGAAAAGGGAATTTCAGCCAGTGTCATTTGTAGGCAATTAGTTCCTGGTAAAATTCCCTCTTCATTACAACTGTTAAAGTTGCAGGGGCCCTGCCTTCTTTTGTATATGGTCACTCTAGTATAGTGCCTGCACCTTTAACTGTTGTGATGAAGAGGGAATATTACCAGGAACTAATTGAATACAAATGACACTGGCTGAAATTCCCTTTTCTCTGCAACTGTTAAAGTTACATGAGCCCTGTCCTCCTTTTCATATGGTCAGCCTAATATCATTTTTCTTAATAAAAAGCAATGTCAACTCCTTCTACCCAGTTGTTTAGTACTTTCCAATGCCAAAGGCAAGGCAAGCCACATCCTAGAACTCTACGCTAAACATAACAAGTAGCAGACTGCAGAAATGCTAGGAAACCCTTTTAAGGTGAAATCCTATGCATTTTTAGACAGAATCAAGTCCTACAACTCCCAGCATGACCCAGCCAGCCTGGCTAGCTGAGGCATGCTGGGAATTGTAGGAGTTGTTTCTGTCTAAAAATGCATAGGATTGTGCCCTTAATTGGGCAAATGTTTTTAGAATGTCTGTCATATTGTTGAATTACATATTGGGCAAGAGCCTTTAAGAAAGTCCTTTCAGGTTAATGCTCTAGTACGATTTGGGCAAGGGGTCTTTCTACAATCCTTTCAAATTAAAAAAGCATCAATTGGGCATATATCGAAGGATCTTTCAAATTATTCCTGTATATCCTACTTTCCCAACCCCAAAAATCCATAGTATACACAAACACTTCCCCATCTACATTATCCAAGCTTCCTACCTTGGAATTTTGTCCAATATTTCCTCGCCAACATGAGGAGCTCATTCCCACCCCAGCCACCCACCCAAGTACAAGTCAACTGTAAGAGACGTTCGACAACATTTGCTGTCACTTTTAAAAGGAGATTGTGATAGACACAAATGGGAGCTTTCTGGCAATTGATTGATGGAAGTGAGTTTTTTGCTATGTGAAAGAGCAGGTGACTCTTGTGTTTGACACTGTGCACATGCTGTGAGGAGGAATGTGACAGGAAGAGGGTAAAGAATGAAGCTGTAAGCAAACAGACTGCTTGCTTCGTGACAGACAAGGTCAACAGTTTTCTGGTACTTTCATTTTGAGTTCTACTATAAGGTTATGAAATCCTTTACGTAGTGACCCTATTCAGACAACACGCTATTCCATGGTGGTTAAGCATTTTGAGCTAAACACTGTGGCTTCGCGTGTCATGTAAACCATGACTTAGCATGTCGTGTGAACCATTTCTAACCATTGTGGCTACATAACCATAGTTTAAACAAACTTACTATTTGCTGCAAAAAGGGTAACCTAACCATGGTTTAGCATGTCACCTGAACAGGCCCAATAAGTGATGAGGGCTTGATCATTTCCCCAGTTCAAAGTGCTTAGTACCTGAGGCTGGCTAAATTGTTGTAGTACCTGAGACCGAAAATCCCACAAGTGCCTCTTCCTGGGAGTACAAATATAATAACCAGCAATTAACAATTTGTTGCTCATTCATGACATCCTAAATCAGCTGTTTCACTCTGTCTAATGGTAGGGCCAGCAGTGCTAGCATATTAGCATATGTTCCTAAGATGTTGCTTCTGAGTTTATATCCACAATGCAGATCTGTTAACTTGGTTTTAGAAACACTACATGCCTTTCAAATCTTCTGAAAACAGTGAGGAATTTCAGGTGCTTACCAGCTGTGAAAAATGAAGTCTTAGCTTCCCATCTAGGCTTACCACAATAGAAGATCAACAAAGAGTTCTGTGACACATTAAGGACTAACAAAATTATGATGGCATAAGCTTTCATCTGCTGGAATCCATTCCACTTCATCAGATGCAAGAAGAGTTATCCTAAATTGGCAGGCATATATACATATGGGCTTAGAGAGGGAGAGGAAATGTAAGCAATGAGGTCAGAGGGAAATGAAATGCAAACTAGATTGACTGTGATCATTATGTTAAAGGTTAAATGTATTTAAAAAATGACACTAACCACTCACAAAGCACTGTTGATGGCAACACAAACAGACAAGAGGGAAACAAAAGGACATATAATATTTTGAAAGCTCCCACCCATCCTGTTGGTTGTTTACATTTTAATAGCACCATTTGTAATGCTAAAGAGGCATTTGTAGATCCATTCGATGTTGGATTATTTACTGCCTGTAATAACATTCAAGTTCACAAATCGCAGTGGTCAAAGAGTGTTGAAATAATGTGTTCTACACACCGAAGAGTGTTTAACGGCATTTAAGCTCTGTTTAAACAGTCTTTAGAATGTATCTAATTATCATGGTCCTATCCTCAGGATATGGCAGCTGGAACAAGATAGGTATGGGCAATGTCAAGGATAGGCATAGTCAGGCATTTACAGAGGGCCGACACCCTCATAAGAGCCCCCTGAACTTGTTCCTCCTCTTCTAGGGTGACCATATGGAAAGGAGGACAGGGCTCCTTTATCTTTAACAGTTGCATAGAAAAGGGAATTTCAGCAGGTGTCATGTATATGCACGCAGCACCTGGTGAAATTCCCTCTTCATCACAACAGTTAAAGGTGCAGGAGTCCTGCCCTCTTTTGTATCTGGTCAAAAGGGCAGGGCTCCTGCAGCTTTAACTGTTGTGATGAAGAGGGGATTTCACCAGGTGCTGTATGCATACAAATGACACCTGCTGAAATTCCCTTTTCTATTCTCCTGTTAAAGTTACAGGAGCCCTGTCCTCCTGTCCATACAGTCACCCTATCCTCTTCACCGTTGCAACCTGCTTGTTCACCTGCCTCTTGCTCTGGCCCAGACAACAGTGGTGATAGTGAGAAGGTGGAGCAGTAGATGGCCCGGCCTGCTTGCTCTCTACCCGTCAAGCAAGCAAGTGGAAGCAATGATGAAAAAGGGGATGAGGCGCAATAGCAGCTAGCGGCAATGGCAGAGAGAAGGTCGAGTCACTGATGGAGGAGACCCATTTAGACAGGAGAACCTCAAGATAGCACTGGACTGTGCCACGCCATTGACTAGAACTTTGGTCTCCTTCACTCTCCCCTGTGGACTATTGTGACATTATGTAAATGGAGTCTCCCCCCCCCCCCCAACAAACTCTTGCAGGTTCCTGTGGGTAGAGAAGAAGAGTCCAAGGAGCCAAGAAGAAAGAGGTGTTCTGGCAAAACCTTACAATAAGCCTAGAGACAGGATATCTGCTGTTGATGCAGTAGAAGGGAGAGTCAGAATGTAGACCACTGAATGAGAAGAACAGCAAGAGACAGGGTGGCTAAAGGAAGGGGGCACTCTGAGAAACAGCTGCATGAATTTCTCATAGAGATTTGAACAGCCAATCTTTGGAAGGAGAAGGTAGTCCACCTATTACTTTAAAAAGATTTCTGCAGGATGTCAAAAACCTTAATGGGGAAGTGTCGTGTAACTTAATCTATTGGAAAGAACCAGGAAAACATCTGAAATATTTTTGCCCTGAGAAGTAGCCCATTCTTGTTCTCATTTTGTGGATGACATAAAATTGGCTCATGATTTTTTTGGGTGAGTCACCATCGGCGCATTTGAAAATTGCAAGCCTTCCTAGACATTCTCAGATATTGCCCTGTTCTCACAGCTTAATGCACAGCCCCATCAATGTAACGCCAGCCCTCCCATTAGGCAGGGTGAGATAACTGCCTCACATGGCAGATGCAGCAAGGCAGCAGTGGCAACTACCCCATCTTACTTCCTGAGTCCCCCATCCATTCTCCTCAGTTGAAGGACAGTACTGTGTGTACCACATGGGGGGCTGTTTCCCCTAAACTACCCTGCTGCTCTCAGGTGCAAGGAAGGACACTCTCCTGAGGGCACTGTACTTTGCCTCAACTACCAATCCACATGGAATGGGGAGGGGGCATAAGCTTGTTCTTTCCCTCAGGTAGCAAAATGTTTTGGGCCAGCCATGGGAGGAAATCCACCATTGCTTCCACCTGTTGCATTATTATTATTATTATTATTATTATTATTATTATTTTAAAACCCCACACATTAAATGCAAAGACATCTTTAAACCTAATTTGACCCTTAGAGCAGCCTTCTCCAACCTGGCACCCTCCAGATTTTTGGACTACAATGCCCAGCATTCCTGGCTAGGGCTGATGTGAGTTGAAGTCCAAAAAGTTGTATATAACCTTGTAAATAAGTCAATGAAGTTACCACCCCCTGCATTTTGGAGAATTAAGGTTCAGCAGACATGACAGAGATGTACTAAGCCCTGAGGTTGGTGTCCCCGCCCTTCCTGTGCTGGGAATAATGCCAACCAGTCCTGACCAGACAGTTCATTTTGTTCCTTCAAGGTTCCTAGGAAATCTAGCCTAACTGTGCCATGCATGGCCTTCCCGTGTTCTCGTTTTAGACCAGCTTGCCCCAACCTGGTGCCCCCCAGACATTTTGGACTTCAACTCCTATCAGCCCCAGCCAGCATGGCCAATGGTCAGGAAGCCTGGGAGGTGTGGTGCAAAACATCTGGAGAAAGCAGGACTACCCTCAGAAGTAAGCAGGGGTGAATAATTTAACAGCACTTTGAAATCACACAACCCCAAATCCTAAGCAATGACATGCTGAGAATGTTCTGTTTAAACATGCATAGGATTGCACACTTAATGTTTTACCATTTTTAATGTTCTTGTTTTTATTGTTTTAAATTGTACCACCATGCTGATGGCTTTTAGCAAATCAGATGGTATAGATATGGTAACAACAACAACAACAACAACAACAACATCTTGTCAGTCATATCCATAGGCTGCTTTACAGAGGATCATTGGAAAGGGGGAAATCGCGTTTCCCTACCGTTATGTACTATTGCTCCCCACTTCACTTCTGCATTGGGGACAAGCTTCAATGACATGGTGGAGTGTGCAGAGACCATGTGGCCTCTACAGAACAATGGGAACAGCACCCTTTATAGAGGAACTTTCCTGCACATGGTAGGAAATCCTGACAAATCCTGACTTATTTTTTTAAAAAGTTGGGTTTTGTGTGGCTTATTTTAAGACGTGAAAACAGGGAAATGGAGCAGGAGACACATGGCAGGATCACTGCATAATCAAAATATCTGTGAAGATCTGTAAGTAGCCAGTCGCAAGTGTGGGATAAAACGCTCATCTATTCTATTATATAGGCTTATTTGTTAGGCTTGTTGGATATGGAAGATCATGTCTCTGTACAATTTGGGAGGGGAATTACTTAGGACTGTCCAGATATTTTGGCCTATATAACTCCAATCAACCCTAGCCAGCATAATCTATAGTAAGGAGTTGTTGGCCAAAACATCTGGAGGGCCATAAGTTGGCTATACCGCCATACAGGTTGTTGGACAAACTAGCTTGAGCAGCACTTTGGCTAATGTTATTCGTGGTCCCATTATTATGCACACAGTCCTCATGTAATCACTTAACAATGCAGGGAGAGAATCAATGACTGGTAAGCCAATTTAAAACATTTTATTCTTTTCACTTTAGTAAATCCCATTCCATTTCCACCAAGCTCTCTTATTCCTTCAAAATCTGGCCAACAAAATAATTCACTAATTACATTCTCTAAAGTAAAAGAATGCAAAAGGACAAGGATGCATTTTAGTGGATTTATGTCTTTTTTTTGGGGGGGGGCGGTTTTTCCTTTTTTCAGCTAAAGCAGCAACATGTGACAATCAATGAGGAAACATCCCTGCAATGCCATTTGTCTATAATAAGGAAATAAGAGCTGGCCAGAAACGAAAGCTTGCGCATTCGTTTCATGTTCGACTGTCACATAATTCATCTGATGACTTTGCATCATGTAATATCTTTGCAACAGGGTCAAGTGCAGGAAACCTGTCATGTGAATGAATCAACTGACGACAAGTTATAGGCAAGGCTGATTCATCTTGACTTTCAGCATTTTATTGGTGTTCAAGCTTCTGTAATTCAAACATTTAGGAACCTAAAGACTGTGTTTTCTGATTTATCACATCCACCATCAGGAAGAACAGCATGGGGATTTTAAGGCAGCTTTGTTCAAGACGTTAGTACCCATGTGCCTGTATGTGTCAGGTACCAGACTGGCATACCTGTAGCATGGGAAATAATAATGGCGCTGCTCTTCACACATTGAGCCAAATACATTATTCTTTACCTAGAGATTATCTCGATGCAAGGAAATAGAGTGTAATGGCTAAATTGGACTTTAGGGAGACTTCTGATTTTTGTTCATAAAAGACATCTTAGTGGTCTGTCGTAAGAAGTACCGATTTAGGCCTCTGCCTGCATATGACTCAGGGCTTTGCACATCAGGACATTTCTGTACAAAAGGCACAGCTATAATCCAGGGGTGAGCAGGTACAAAATGCTATAAATATATTCAGTGATTATTAATGTTCCTGATCTGTCTTCTCTGTGACCTTGCTATTCCATTGGATGTCACATTATGTGCATGAATTGCCCTGTACAGGGGATTACATGCACTGGGAAACATCAGTACTAGTACTCCTGCTCCTTTCCTGCTTTTCTGCCTCTCAGTCCCCTCACCACAGAACAGGTCATGAATAATCCAAATGTGGTTCATGCATAATGAATCCCACCTATGAATTTTTCATGTGGTATGGCCCCTCCCCTCCCTCACGCACCCCAACTGGCCACCTCTGTCCCCTCCCCACTCCCCGCTGGTGTGACGGACCAACTGTGTGGCTATACTTGGGGCCCACCTTCACACAACACTGATTGGCTAAGCAGGGCCATCTGTCATTCTGCTGGCGGAGGGAGCTGCCCTGCCTGTTTGGTGCGGGGAAATTTAATTGCTATTAAAGTTTGAGTTTTGAACTTTTTTGAACTTTCAAAATTTTCTGCATATCTGTGCTGCTCCAGCTTTAGTTTAAAACAAAAATGAGCAAAATCGATCAGGTAGATCTTGAGTAATAAGCCTTACACTATTGTTTCTTATATAAGATACATGCAGCAATTTACTGACATTGTTGTGAGATTGAGAGTTTGGACAGGACAGGGTTAATGGAAGCAGAAGTGCTGCTGGAGACTATTGGCAAAATGGCAGGCTAGGAAATAACTGAAAAAGGCATACCTTTCTCCCCCAACCCTTGGGTAAAGTTGATATAATCTAGGGGTCTCTGTATAAGGAGAAACAAAAGATTGCAGTTTTTGAGGAGGACATAGAGGAAGAAATGCAGAGAGCTGAGTTTGGTCTTTGTAAACAAGAGGTGGAGAACTCAGACCTGGGGACCAAATCTGGCCCTTCCATGTTTCCCCAGATAGTCATGCCTCTTTCCCCAATCACCAGTCATTTGATGGTTTTCCTGCTTTTGTGCAGTTTTTCTTTCCCATTCTAAAAAGGTTGAAATGCCCCTCCTAAGGCTTAGTTACTGGCAGGAATTTCTGAAATAAAAAGGATGCAGACAAGCTGTAGTATGTTCAGAGGAGGGCAACAAGGATGATCAGGGGTCTGGAAACAAAGCCCTATGAGGAGATGGAAAGAACTAGGCATGTTTAGCCTAGAGAAGAGAAGATTGAGGGGAGACAGGATATCACTCTTCAAAAACTTGAACGGTTGTCACACAGAGGAGGGCCAGGATCTCTTCTTGATCAACCCAAAATGTAGGACATGGAATAATGGACTCAAGTTACAGGAAGCCAGATTCCAGCAGGACATGAGGAAAAACTTCCTGACTGTTAGGGCAGTACAACATTGGGACCAATTACCTAGGGAGGTGGTGGGCTGTCCCACACTAGAGGCATTCAAGAGGCAGCTGGACAGCCATCTCTCAGCTATGCTTTAAGGTGGATTCCTGCATTGAGCAGGGGGTTGTATTTGATGGCTTTATAGGCCCCTTCCAACTCTACTATTCTGTGATTCTAGGATTCTATATATTGGCATTCTTGGCCTCACCCCCTTTTGCCTTCAGCCACACCCACCATTGGAATGCGCCTCGGCCCCCAAGAGCTTCTCCAAAATGGAATTCAGCCCTTGGTCTGAAAGTGGTTTAATAACTCTGCTGTAAACGAATGGCACTTTGGAGGTGCCTCTTTTTAAAGATCTGATGTGGGAACACAGAACTTCGACTGCCCTTCCATTTTAAGTCATGCCTCCACCTATGCTCAGCCTGTATATTTGTAAGCCTGTGGCCTGATTGGAGCCCTCAAGGAGGAGAGGCTTTAGTGTGGTGGCCCCCTTCCTATGGAATTCCCTGCCTTCAGAGGTCAGGCAGGCACCAATGTTGTGTTGCTTCCGACGCCTCCTGAAAATGGATCTTTTCCAGGCAGCATTCTTTAAATGACCAGCCATGGTCTTACTGGTACTCTATTTTTAATCATTTTATTATGGTGTTTTAATCATTTTACATTTGTACTATTGTACCATTTATGTTTACCGCTCCAGAATCTGTATAGATATGCAGCAGTATATGAATGTTGTAAATAAATAATAAACAAGCTGGAAGTTTATAAAATATACCATAAACCTCCAGTGACTTCCTACCAAAGGAAGCCAAACCTGGGAACACACTGTGGTCTTGAACTTTGTGCTGTTCAGAGAAGTGAAGTGAGCAAAGCAATATGCAGAATAATCACACACGGCTCGTTGTGTGTGGGTTTCACGACATTGCCTCATGCTTTCTTTGTCAGACATCTGTGCTAAGGCTAAGCTAATATGTCAACTTTGGTACAATTTTTGCATGCTATAAATGCCCCCCCCCCAACTTTCTGGACGAAGACGGGGCAAATTGTTTGCCCTACTTCCTGTGCTAACAACCATCCTCTCCAGTGTTAATCCCCCATTTTTTCCTATGGTTTTACTCATAATGCCAGAGTGAGGGCAGGAAGCACTGCTCTCAATCTCATTTAGCTTCAAATGTCATCATGAAGCCAACTCTCATTGGCTAAGTTCATTGTCATGAAGCCAAGTAAGAGTGACTGCACTGCTTTCTGCCCTTACTCTGGCACTGTAGGTTTCAAAAAATGAGAGAGGGAGAATATCAAGCAGCCATGAGGAGTACAATTGCTGCTGCTTCTTCCAGAATTATGAACAACCAGCAAAAGGCAGTGAAAAAAGCTAAGTGGGGGGGATTTTGTGAAACCTTTACCACCACCACCCCCAGCTCAAGAAGTTCAGCGTTAACAAACGTTCAGCTTAGCCATTTTCTGTAGTGTGTCGTGTGGCCCTCAGATACAGGCTTGCTGAAAATCTCCACATGACTGGGCATTCCTGTGTTTGAGAAATAAATAGACATCTATACCTAGTACTCCTCTACAAAAACGATGGAGAAGACTCCTGTGGGGGCCCAAACACTGTATTTATCCCAATCTTTGCCTAGACTAATGGGAGACCCAGCTGGGAGCTACGGGTACAAAAATGTTTGGGATTTTGAACGAATAGAGCTGGGAAAGGGAGGTTAACACGCTGAGGAGAGAAGGCTGAGGAGAAATGAGAAGAAACAGACCCAGATGTGAAGAGAGCAGGTAGGCTGGTGAAGGACATGGACTAGGAAACAAAGCAAAGATACCTGTGGGAAAGATGTAGTGATGGTTCTAGCTTATGAAAAACAGGTTTTAAAAAACGAGGGAGGGAGGGAGGGAGGGAGGGAGGGAGGGAGGAAGGAAGGAAGGAAGGAAGGAAGGAAGAGTGGATGATAGACCAGCATCCTTGCTATAGAATGGAAAAAAGAAGCGCTAAAATGGACTGGTCAGTGAAGCTCAGAATGGCCAGGTGTCCTCTTTTACAGAAGGCAGTCCTCTATTTGAAGCGCTGCCAAAGGACCATCCTCTGTTTAAGGGATGTTCTGTCCAGTTCCAGTTTGTAAGAACTGTTGTCCATCAACAGTTAGCACCTGAAGAACAGGCTGAACAAGTCACAGACTTGCCAGCATAGTGAGATGGACAGTATTTCTCTTTAAATTATAGTAATTATTTCTATGTTAGTAGCTATACATATAAATGACCACATGCAAATGTTATGCAAATCACTGCCCTCTTTTGTCCTGTTTTTTTGGTGATGTATTTGCTCCTCCTGTTTTGGCCATAAAAGGTTTACACATATTTTAGTACTGAAAATACATTTTAAAATAAGTAGTAATAAGGTTTACCTATGGATTAGTCTGGTATAAATTAGCATGACTTAGTACGATTTACACCTCCATCCAAGCAGCCCTCATCATGACATGACCTGCAAAGCCTAATAGGAGTGTCTGCAGACCCCTCCTTCCCCGCTCCATCTTGGGACTCTGAATATGGAGACAATGGGTAGTATCCAGTGTTGGTTTTACTTAGAGCAGACCCATTAAAATGAATGGGTCTTAATTTAGTCATAACTAAATTATATATATATATATATATATATATATATATATTTGTTTTATATTTTCAATGGTTTTCATGGTTTTACTTTTTGTAAACCGCCCAGAGAGCTTTGGGTATTGGACACTATAGAAATGCAATAAATAAATAAATAATATATAATAACCTAAGTCCCATTCATTTCAATGAGTCTACTCTACTACCCAATCTGATTTCACCATCAAGTCATTTTCCCACCCACCCCCACTTCACCCCTGACCCCCGTCTTCTTTTTATCACATCTTGCCTGATGAAGAGGTCTGCAGCTTGCACATTTTCCGTGATCGTCTGATTAGCCTAATAAAGGCATTAGAGCCTATCTACACTAGTGCTTTAAAATGGTTTAAAACTAGTGTAGATAGGCTCTAATATGGATTGTGGCATTTTACTTCTGGTCAACATGGCTACCTTTGCTTTTTTCTGGTAGTATTGTTGATATCCCCCTCTTTATTCACAAGTAATTTCATTTCTGCTGATGTTGGTGTTATTAATCCCATCTACCTTCATAATTTGGGGCATCTAAATATACCTGTGCCCATTACACATGTGCAAGAACTGACCCTGATATCTTGGGGAAATGGAGTCCCCAAGCTACTGAGCTGTATGGATAAGCCAGAGAGAGAGAGAGAGAGAGAGAGAGAGAGAGAGAGAATCAGTCTATCCACTATTAGCTACCACTGAACAGATGTAAAATAATCCTCTGAGCAGCTAAATCTTCCAAATCTCATAGTTTCAAGAATGCTTATAAACACAGATTATAGGGTCAGAGAAGTGGTGGGGGAAACCAGGCAGAAGATAATAATTATAATCTGGCCATGACAGAAACAAAACTCTAAAAATCTATTTAGCAATTATGAAACTTTGTGATCTGTTTCCTTTTCTGGGACCTTGCTATGACAGATTATATATATATATATATATATATATATATATAGCTAGTACATAGTTTCCTGAATGCACACAGGTAAAGCCTTTCTGTGTGTTACTTGCTCTTCATTATTGCAGCTTCATACATCAAGAACAATTGCTTGGAATGAACACATGGAACCTCAGAAAGGTGAAATATATATATTGTCTTACCAATATGTTCCCACACTATGTGACCCTTGATCAGAATTAAACGTGCTTTCTCGCAATACCATCACAACCTGAAATGTTCATCCTAACTCTTCTCTTTGTTAAGTCTGAATCAGGAAACTAGGGTGGCCAGGTATTCTACTTTACAGAGGATAGTCCTCTATTTAAATAAGCATCTAGTCCACATCTGGTTTAAAGTCAAAGAACCATGAGAAGGGACAGCAGCAGGGGGTTCTGAATTGCTCATCCACAGTTAGCATCTGGACAGGCAGACTGAGCAAGGCACACAGGTCACCTAACCAGTCTTCTCCACTGTGGTGAGATGTATTGTATTTTTATTTAAACTATAGCTATTTTTTCTAAAATACAGTTGCATATGCAAATATTATGCAAATTTGTGCCATCATTTGTTCTCTTTTTGGTGATGTGTTTCCTCTTCTTGGGTGATAATGTAACTGGCTACTTTGTCAGTAACCCTAGGGGAACTAGCCTAGTGAACTAGTTGGACTGTGTGCTCAGGCCTCAAAGCCCTCCTGAAGTGCAGAAGGAAGTCTTGAGGTGTTCAACATCATCTCCTGCAATTGG
Source organism: Anniella stebbinsi (assembly GCA_029215795.1). Taxonomy (NCBI): domain Eukaryota; kingdom Metazoa; phylum Chordata; class Lepidosauria; order Squamata; family Anniellidae; genus Anniella; species Anniella stebbinsi. The sequence continues at coordinate 30,768,520 of JARDYH010000002.1, read as the reverse complement.
CTAGGCTTGGTATAAATACAAGGCACCTGACTTTCTATGTTGGCCAGGTGAACAGAGCAGCAGTGGGGATCTTGAGCTGGAGAGGCATCTGTTTAGGTCAGGATTCAAATGTGGCTTTCCACAGCCCCAGGCTGGTTCTGACACCCTCTTGGCTTTATTTAGAAAAAGTAATAAATACAATGCTCCAGCTGTCATCTACCTGGCAGCCATTACATCAGGCTGCAGAGCAGAGGGAGAGAAGAGAAGCAGGCCTATTTCATCACCTCTGCTAAGAGACCAGCTGCTTTTGTTTCCAGTCCAGCTGGTTGGGAAAAGAACTCTAATTTTAAGAACTGGTGCCTGAGTTTGCTTTTTTCCTTCTCCTTCCCCATCCATTTTACCTTGTGTATCATGTCCTCTAGATGGTAAGCCCGAGGGCAGCGGCAGTCTTATTATCAATTCATCAGTAAATTATTTATAAGTACTCTAGGAACCCTAAAGATCAGGGTAAAAAGGCTTTAAATATATAAACAAACAGACAGAAATTAATAGCAGGGACTTCATTCATGGTAGTTTTGCCAGTGAAAGCTGGTGGCTCCTATGTCAGTGGGGTAGTGAATCCACTCTGGGTTTCAGTCAGAACTCTAAAGGAGCTATCCAAAGTGCTGAATCATATCCCCCAAATGGGCCCAGCACCTTAGATAGCTCCTTTAGAGTTCTGACAAACCCAGAACAGGTTTGCCGGCTCAATAACATCAGAGCCACCAGCCTCCACTGAGTTTTGCATAACACTTCTATAATCTAGCCTGAGCAGATCCAGGTCACATCCCAACATGTTTCCCTATGAATGTATATAATCACGAAACTGCTGAAATTAGGCCACACTAATGGGCTTTGCCAGCCAGAGCCCAACCACATGAACACAAGGGGAACTGCTGTGAAGGCTTACAACAGCATAGCCCTATGTAAAAAGACTAATGAAGTCAGTTTGCCACTAACATTTTGGAAAACAAACACACAGACACAGAATTTGGCTTGAGCATTGCAAGGGAGAAGAACCTACTTTATATGCAGAAGGGCCTAAATTCAGTCCCTGGCATCTCCTGTTAAAAGGCCCAGGCGGTAGATGATGTGAAAGGCTGCTGCATGAGACCTTGGAGGGCCACCTGCCAATCAATCGAGGTGAGGCGAGGCTAGATGTACAGAGAGAGTAGGGCAGATTCACAGCTAGTCTGACCAGCTATAAATCAGCTTCTTAGGTTCCTATTTCAGTTCCACCACTTCAGCCCTTGCTTCAAAAATTCTGGCACTCATCCTGAAACTCAGCACGTTAAAAACGAAAGAAACAAAAACAAATCCACCACACAGTCACTCTAGACCAGGGGGCTTCATTTGTTTGTCATGCTTATATGAATGATGTACATGATTGACATTATTTTCATAATATCTGCTTGCCTAGGAGAGGTGAAGGCTTTTGCACAACAAGTTGCATTCTTGTATAAAGTTTAAAAGCCCATCTCCTGTAATTTTACTGAATTCAGTGATATTGGGGGGTGGCCTAGAGCAAGGTATACATTTATGCATGTATTTATTTTGAAAACATGTACCTCACCTTCCAGTCCAAGGATTCTCAAAGCAGCTTGTAAGCAACCGGGTATCTATCATGCAACTCCACCCCCAAACTCAAGCATACATTCACCCAACCCAGCAACCCTGATTGATGGATGAAGCCATAGAGTTGCCTTCCTCAACCTGGGGGCTGTTTTGATGTCGTCTTTGCCCTGGGGTGGCTCCGAATCTATGCTACATCAGTTGTATAACACAGCTGCAGATTCAAAGCAAAGATGTGCAGCTGAAAGGTCGGAGACTTACCCTGACTTTTCCAGCCAGAGCGAGATCAGCCCAGCTCTACCGCCGGACTGCCCTCACTCAGAGCCATTCCAAGGGTGTTCCCTGGTGGAAGGCAACCTCCTATTGTTGACAAGAAGCTGGGGGAGGGTTGGGCCCAGCAAGCCTAAAAGCCGCCGGAAAGCCTGCACTGCCTCTCCTCATAAGGGCAACTTGCCGCCACTGCGCACCAGTGATAGTGCAGGGTTTGGCAGCAGAGCGGCACCAACCTGGTGCCCTGAAGGCAGTCCCCTCATTCTAAGGATGTCAGATAAATCTGCTACAGATCCAAATGAGTTTGGATTTCTATGAATCCAACTTGTGAATAGCTTAATGGGCCAGCTTTTTCTCTGCACTGTGTTTTATTTTAATGTTTGCAGGGGAATTCAATTTGTACAAATTCACACTTGCATTAATGCGCATTAGTGCCAGTGGAGCAAAATTCGTGGACATCCCTAAAAAAATGGCAATTCTAGCAATAAGCAGACAACAGGATGAAAGGCGCCTGACAATCCTTGAAACGCACGGAGATGGAATGGATTTAACAACACCTGCATATCCTTACCTGATGCCCTCCAGATGTTTTAAACTTCAACTCCCATCAGCCCCAGTCAGTATGGCCAATGGTCAGAAAAGCTGAGAGTTATAGCCCCAAACATCTGGAGGGCAGCAGGTTGGGTAAGGCTGCCACAGAGAATGCTTCTCTTCAGTTTTACTGTCCCAGGGCAGCTAGAACTTGAAGGTTGGAGCTGAGTTTTCTTTCTGGCAGGGAAGTGAGAAGCACTACCAATTGATGGAGCCTGGGTGGTTTTCCCCTTGCTGCAGTGCTCTTCCATGACAGCAAGGCTGTAGCAGAGGCCAGAATGTGCTTCCTTTCTGCTCTCCAGTCTCAGAGAAACTGGAAGTTGGAAAGGCTTCTCCTTTTCTGGCTGAGAGATGGAACCAGGCTGTTCTTCCCCTTGCCACAGTGGTGTAGTGAGCCAGAGCATGCAGGAACACAGCACCAGCACTTTTTTATTAGCAAGGAGCTGATGTCATCTGCCACCCCCTTTAGATTTCCTTGTTCCCTCTGAACATAGCTGCAATTCTCACAGTAGTTGAGGGGATGGAGGGGGTGTAAATCAATGCCAACAGCAATAAATTGTCCCATGTTGTAAAGCAAATTGTTTTGCAGAGGCCTGGTCTAGAATGGGCAATTAAGACCCATTAGCTTTACAAAGGACCTGCTCCTGGTGGAGATAAAACTGCTAGAACTGGTTTGTTGATCTGGATTTTGGACTCTCATTCAGGGTCTGGCAAAGTAATGAGGATTGCCATGATGAATGCATGCAGGTCAACATTTACAACTATACCTTGCCCTGATATAAAAACAGCGAAGTCAAAAACTGTGATGCAGTGTAACCTACAGCAAAATATGCCAGGCCAAAGATAACTTAAAGACTATCGATCCCCCAGCTCTTTCCTTCCTCCCTTTGAGTGGAAATACATGTGCACCCATAACTAAAATCATATTTGTCTTGTAACTGAAGCAAGCAATTGATAATATTGACTGAAGTCAAGGCAAACTGAATGGTCTGCACTTCCATTAGACAGACTTTCCATGGAAATTCATTCCTGGGCATAGGCATGAGCAACACATTTCATTAAGGTGGGTTTTTAAAAAAACAACTGGTGAACATTTATTTAATATTCAGTCATAAAGGACATTATTTTTATTCATTTATTTATTAAACACTGTACACACTGTTCAGCTTGCATGATCATGGGAGGGCTGTTAAAGGTGGGGGGGGGGGGAATGAGGAGACACTCCTCATGCCCAAACATTGGTGGGGCTTTGTGGTGACACTGGCCAGAGGAGGGGCTTACAAAGTGATATTTACCTTCAGGGGCCCTCCTCCTGGCTTTTTCGAAGTGTAGCTCCTGGCAGGCAGGCTCCCAGCAGAGCGATTCCTTTTCTCTCCTGCTGCCATGACCAATGGTGCTCCCTCGGAGGCAGCAGTTCTTTGGCATGGCAGCAGAGCTGCCGGAGGGCAGCTGGAGGACCATTCCTGCTGCATCTGGATCCCCCAATGGGCCCCTCAATTCAGTGCTTATTGCTTGAGACATTAGTGTGTGCCTGGGGCTCAGAAAATGACAATAGGGATGGAATCGCTCCTGTAACTTTCATGCCCACAGAGTTAAAAAGACAGCAATTTAGCATATCCACATATCACACAGCTAACTGTGTGTGTGTGTGTGTGTGTGCATGTTTAGTGAAAGAACATGAAGGTGATGCAAACAGCCTCATGTTATACCACAGGTTTTTTGAACGGATAACACATTTGACAGTCCTACTGTGTCAGACTAATGGCAGCATGAATAATGTAGTGGATCTCACTAAGGTAATCCTCTCCATTGCAATCAACATTCTTTTTCCTACCTCTCCCGACCCATATATCATTTGCTGCTACCCTCCTGTGTTGTGCTATAATGTATAATTGTGGGCCACAGACAATGTAGACAATATATGTCACGTACAGAGGGACTGTTTAATATTTCATGCTCTGTGGAAGAGAAAAAGAACACATGTTCCTTGAATGTTGAGTAACTACAAAGGAAGGAGGTCGGCAATTCAAGTGCCCTATTAAAACTGAAACACCCCGAAGTGAAGTCTTGTTAAAAGTTAATCTTGACATTCTTTTGGAAGTTGGATGCTGGCAGCTAATAGTTTTCACATAAGAGTATTTCTTTCAAGTCTCAAACCTGCAGAAGATCCTGAACCTGATTCTGAGGGATTCAGCCTGTTCACCACAAGCCAGCTCTAAATCAGCCACATTACCACAGAAACCTATTAACAACAATAGGCCATGATGGGTGTGTATGAGAGAGTGATACTCCCTGAGCCATATAAAAGCTTCCAGAGTAGACTTGTCTAATGGCCTGAATAGCAAAGGGACTGTGAGCTGTCATCATAGGCCTTATCCCTTTTGACAGAAGCTGGATAGATTTTAGTACATATTAGTATAGTACATATTAGCAAATGGTATCAATGATGAGTAGGAGGAGAAGGAGCAAGGGAGCAAATAGGCAGCAGCTGACAACAATGGTGGTGAGAAGGTAGACTCACAGAGGGAGGAGATCTATTGAGGGTGCATTAGCCAAGGGCTCTCAAAAACCTGGAGCCTGCACTGAGGGTTGTACTGGAATTTTTTTATTATATTATTTTGTTAATAGGGGGCTGTCTATACACACTGAAAGCCCACAGGGTGGCTGCGCAGTAGTGCTGCATCAATTATGTGATGCAGCAGCCACCTCACAGCCATCGCAGGGCTTTCCTGTGAAGCTAAAAAGTTGGGGACTTACCCTAACTGTAAGTCCAGAGCAAGGCAAGTACAGCGCATCTGCCGTCTATTCTTGCTCTGGAGTCATGCTGCAGGCATAGCTGGGCAGATGGCGATCCCTGATTGGTTGCCATCTGCCCAGGCAGGGGGCATGCCCAGCTGCTGGAAACCCCACACTTTCACTGCTGCATCGGGATTAGCCACTGCCACCTCGATGCAGCAAAAGCGAAGGGTTTTGCTTATCACGGTGGCAACCCACTGCCATATAGGTAGCCCCTATACAGTTGAAAAAACTGTAAAAAGAAAGAAAGATAATAAGAAAGATGCAACAAGTGTTCCTCTTGCGCATATATACTGTCACTGATGTGTGTAGAAGAAGACATAGGGTAACAGGGCTTATGCTACTTTTTCCAGTGGTGTTTATTTTGTGGTACCCTGTTTTTCTATTCTCTTTTTTCCTCCTCTACAAAAAAACTTTAGTATGTCGGCTAGGGAGGCCCTGCTGTTGTTGGGTGGCTACTGAGAGACTTTCAGGCCTTCAGAACTGCAGAAGGAGGCTTCTTATGGTGAATCTAGAAAAGGTGGAGAAAGAAAGGTAGCAAGATCAGCACAGGTATGCCAAACAGCAACAGAAACCAAGGCCCCACACTTTCACCGATTCTTGGTTCAGCACATGATGATTTGATTAAGAGGGTTCCCCCCCCCCCCATTGATCAAAAATGTTGTAGTTAGAGTTGCCATAAGTCCCAGAAAACCAGGATTGTCCTGAATTCCAATCAATTCCAAAATGTCCTGGCTGGTTGGGCAGGAATCCCAGATTCGGAGTCCAAAAAATTCAGACCCCCAAAATGGTGCCTTGAGCCTGCTCAGTGGACCGGCAGCAGCAGAGAAAAATATGGATCAATCTTCCGCCTTTTCCAGAGCACAGCTGCTCCTCCACAAGCTCAGATGAGTCACTCACCATGACTCACCTTATTGTGCCTGCAGCTGCATAGAACAAGACCAGCAGCAGGGAAAGGCACACATGCTCTCCTCAGGCTGCATGAGTCCCATGCACTGCGAAGGAGTTTGTGGTCAGAGCTTTGGGGTAAGCGCTGGAGCTGCTGGGTTGTTTGTGGGGGAAGAGAGTTTTGTGGGGTGTGTGAGGGAGGGAGTGGGGGGAGGGGAAAGGAAAGGAGGGAGGGGAGAAAGAAAAGTCTGTCCCCCAAAAAATCATCCTTCAAATATCCATTTCCTTGGATTTGGGTTGCCTCAAATCTGTTACTTGGAAGTAAATTGCAATGAATTTAAGATGTCTGGATTTGCAGTTGCCTTGCAAAAACATGAAGTAGTTTTCCTTGTATACAGTTGTGTTATGTGTGTAGAAAAATATTTCTCAATTAAAAAGAAAGAAAACAACAGAAACATTACTTTGCAGCAAAGCACAAAAGCAAACTTTCATTTTAACTGAATAAAATACAGTAAAGGAGATTTTCATTTGGATTTTAAAAACAAAAACAAAATATACACATAAGGGCATGATCCAGTTGCTATAAACACTTTTAGCTACCTAAACTTATGCATATTTAATTAGAAATAATTTCCATAGAACTCACTGGAACTTACTTCTGAGTAGACATGCAGTAAGTCCCATTGTCTGCTGTGGGGCATGCTTCTAGGTAAATGTGCAGAGAAAAGCAGGCATTTAACATTCTCCCGTTGAAACCAATGAGATCGTAGAACCCTATGCATGTTTGCTCAGACATAAGTCCCACTGTGTTCAATGAGTCTTACTCACAAGTAGGCATGCATGGAATTGCAACCTTAAAAGTACTTAACTTTCGTTGGATCATGCCTTAAATTTAATCTGGGCTGTGGGTGTGGGAGGGGGAAGTTGCCTTTTAAATATGTCTAAGAAAATTGACATTATTATCATTGTTGTTATTGACAATTCATTTTGAACTTTTCAGCTAGTGGCACTGAACATATTCTGTAGAGCCACCACTTGAACACGAAGTAGATGGCTACTTTGGGGTTAAACAATATATTTTAATATTAATATTCTATGGTAGCTAGGCTGACCAGATAAAATCCAGGTCAGGGCTCCTGTAACTTTAACAGTTGTAGAGAAAAGGGAATTTCAGCCAGTGTCCTTTGTATGCAATTAGTTCCTGGTGAAATTCCCTCTTCATCACAACAGTTAAAGTTGCAGGGGCCCTGCCCTCTTATGTATATGGTCACTCTAGTATAGTGCCTACAACTTTAACTGTTGTGATGAAGAGGGAATTTCACCAGGAACTAATTGCATACAAATGACACCGGCTGAAATTCCCTTTTCTCTACAACTGTTAAAGTTACATGAGCCCTGACCTGGATTTTATCTGGTCACCCTAATGGGCAATTGGGGTGGGGGTAAGTCTCCGTATTGAATTCTCCTCTGGCTTTTGGGAACTAGTGGAGAAATATAATTTAGTGTCATTTTTCTGTTTGATTGCTGAAATTGTTCTTTGCTTATTATTTATTTACAGATGCTTAAGTACTTTAGGCTGCAATCCTATACGTACTTACCTGGGAATAAGTCCTATTTAACTCAATAGAATTTATTTTTGAGTAGACACGCATAGGATTGCACTATTAGATAACTAAAGCTGAGATAGTTTTCTTCCTTTCCCTAGACCTTTACATATTGCTCAGTTTTTTTTTAAATCCTAGCATCTCCCCCAATTGCCCCAGTTTTGTGGATCCAGAATATGGCAACCCTAGTTGTAGTGGGACAGAAAAGGAAGGAAACAGGCCCTGTGGAGGTTGTGAAATCCCTAACATTTTAAAGTGTGCTTTAAAAAATGGCCTACAAAACGGTACATAAATTGTCCTAAGTATATTGGCTTCAGAACACACGCAATGTATCAGGTACAGTTTGTGTTGATGTGCTAACTAAAGCTGCAATCCTATGAATGTTTAGACAGAAAACAATCCTACAACTCCCAGGAGTGGTGGGATTTCTCTCCTCCATTTACACATGCATAGGATTGTGCCCTAAGCCTCTCAATGCAAATGTAACAAGCCCCAGACTCCTTGTGGGCTTCTTGTGTATGTAAAACTCATCCAGCTTTAATTTTCAGCAAACTTTAATGCCAGCCTGATCATAAATCCCAAGAATCACAGAGGAACTGCTCTATCTTTTAAGAACTACACCAGATGAGTAACACTGGATGAATAACATCATACTACTGTTCCAAATATGGATCAAAATTTTATACACCCGTAATATCTTTCTGTGCATGGAGTCATTCTCCTTCTCAAGACAAACACTGCCCAGATCTACACCAAACAGGATATAGCACTATGAAAGCAGTATGAAAGAGGTATATAAAAGGCAGGAGCCACACCAAGAAGGATGTAGCACTATGAAAGCGGTATATATGATATGTGTCTTATGGTCCCTAACAGTTGTCAGTGCACTTCAATACCACTATAAAGCAGTAGTGTGGTTCCTGGCTTTCATATACTGCTTTCATGCCGCTTTCATAGTGCTATATCCTGCTGGGTGTAAATCTGGCCCCTCTCTCTCTTGTAACTCCCTCATCCTTCTGCTATCCACCTTGACTTTGGCGGGAGGGATCAGATTGCTTAATTACTTTGTTTCCTCTCTCTAATAGAAAAATGAAATCAATTTTGCAATCCAGCTCAGAGTGTTTTAAGTAAGTGGAGAATAACCTAGGGATAAACGGACTGCATTAGCAAATAGACATTTCATTAAAACAAAATCTGATGATAAAGCTGCTTTTAGCACAGGCTGTGGTTTTAGCACACACACACACACACACAGTCATCTGGTGAGATTATTTACATCTACTCAGAGGCACCGAAGCAGCAGTATGGGACACATTAAGCAGGTGTAACAAAAATTAACCGTTTTGAAAATGATCCCCATTTTTTGTTGGTGTTGCATAGGTGTTTTAAAAGCTTCAAACTGCATTCATATTTTTATCTCCTTCAAGCACTATGGTGGAAGGTTTTGGTTAAAGTGGCAAAATCGCACTTTAGAAAAATTGCCTGTGAGGGTTTCGTTTCATTTGCATTCATTTATTCCCAGTTAATGAGTCCTTAGTCTTGTTTTAAAGTATAATGATATATATGCTAATACGTTCTTTGTTCTAGCCACAAGAAATTGAACATCTCATTGCAGAGTACGGTGGCTGATGCTGTGTGAATATCTAATGTGAGGAGATCATGCCCCCCCTCTTTTTTCCAATTTAGCAACATGCAAAACAGATACTGTCCATTAGAAATTTAACCAGGCCCCACAGCCTTCCAGCTGTTTATTGCCCAGCCAGTTCAAAGCCATCTCCATCCTTTGTTTTACTGTGTCCTATTTCTCATTATTTCAGATATTCAAGTAAATGCTTTGAATCCAAAGACACCCACCCCCAACCCCCATTGAAAAGGAAACACGTTCTGGCCCCATCTGTGGGCTGGAGGACTAAGGGGCAGGCCCGTCCCTACCATAGGGCAAAGTGAGGCGGTTACTTCAGGCAGCAACAAGCTGGAGGCAGCAGCAAACTGGAGGAGTGAGCTGTGTGCAAGGTGGCCTACCCTCTGCCCCTAATCTAGCCTGCTACCTTCAGGTATAGTGGAGGATGCTGTCCCTTTGTCAATGTTGAAGAAAAATTCAACTGCCTCTCCAGTCCGCTTTTGTACACAGAGGGTGTGGAGGCGCCATCTTGTTTTTGCCTCAGACTTGGGCTGGTCTGCTAAGGGGCTGTTCATTTGTCGCTCCTCTATCCAAGGAAGACCCCCATTAAGGGAAGATCAGCCTGGCCCCAATTGGATTTCAATGCCTGTTTACGTCTCACCGCTTTTTCTGGCATTGTCACACTGACCCCCATTTTCTGTCTTTTCTCTCCACTCTCCTTCCCTTGCACCATTATTATTATTATTATTATTATTATTATTATATCCTGCCTTTTCCCAATTCTGGGACTCAAGGCGGCTTACAAATTAAAACATGTATAGTTAAAACAAATAGAGATATACAAAAATTAAAAGTATAATTAAACATTGAACAATTTAAAAATATTTAAAACATTTTAAAACATTTTAAATGCATTTTTTTTAAAAAAAAAATCCAAACTGTAAGCAGCACATCCACAGAGGTCTCAACTACCCCCCAAAGGCCTGCTGAAACAGAAGTCTTTTTTTTTTTTTTGAGTTTGAAAGCCTGAAGGCTTTGCATGTTGTATAGCTCCTTTAGAGTTCTGGCTGGATCTGACTGAAACCTTGAGTGGATTCACTGCCCCACTGACATCGGAGCCACCAGCTCCACTGGAGAGTCCTCAAAGGTCACCTGGTCCAACCCCCTGCTAATCCAGGATGTCTGCTGCTACAGTGAGCCTATCTACACTACTGCTTTAAAACGGTTTAAAACGGTTTATAACAGTAGTGACAACTGTTGGGGCCCAGGACACACTCCATATACAGTTTTCAAACCGTTTTCAAAGTGTTGTATTCTGTCTGGTGTAGATCGGTCCAGCATCCCTTTTAGATGGCCATCTAAGACGTATAATGGAGGAAAGTCCAACACCTTTCAAGGTAGTCTGTTTGATCATACCGTCAGGAATATCTTCCTAGTTGAAATCCCCCCTTTTAATTTTTATTTGTAATTGGAACCCATTGGTTCAGGTCCTATAGTGGTTCAGGTTCTCTAATACAACAGAAAACCAACTTGCTCCAGCAGCAGCAATGTGACTATGTGAAGATGGCAATCACATCACCTCCTAGTGATCCATTCTCCAGGCTAAACAGTCTTCAGTCTTTCATTTTAGGACTTGGTCTCTAGCCCATTGCCATCCTTTTTATTTATTCCCATTTCTTCTTTGTTTGCAGTTTAAGAGTTCTTAGGAAGTGCTGTATACATGAATGCATAAAGCAAGTGGGTATATTTTAAAAACAAACAAACAAACAATGGGTGAAGCTTGATAAGCGATGCCACTTCTCAACAGGTAATGGGCAGACAGAGCACCCCACACCCACACCAACAATGTCAAAACCATGCCTCCAAATCATGTGAGAACACCACTAGGCAGGTCACACCTGAAAAGTTCATGTTACAACTATGCTGGAAGCTCTACATCGTGATGAAGTCAAAGTTGGGGGACATTTTGATGAACCTGGTGTGTATGTGTCCATTTGGGGAACCACAGAGGATAGGATTTCCCCCCTCGAATCTCAGAGGGGTGGATTTGGCCATTAGGCCTGATGTACCCCACTCCTGCTTTATAGAGATATCTTAACTGACTGGAATATGTCAATTGATCTGCTCTGTTCTGAATGCTGAAGGGGATTGGGACGGGTTGTGTTGTGTCTGACAGACCAAGAACAAACAACATGTCCACTTACTAAAGCAATTCACTCAGCTCATGGTCAACTATTGTCATCAACTTTTCAGTACTCAGTCAGCACTGAGATAGCTTTGTGACTACCAGCAAGAGGACTCCATGTGTTTCTAGGTCACCTGCACGATCATGTTCCAGTTCATCTATCGGAGAGTTTCCAAAGTTGGAAACATTTGCTTGAAGGCTGTAAGGTGAGCGTATCTTGCATTAATTATAAATTCTCATCGCTGAAACCATCTGTGCAGGGAAAACAGAGCCATTCTTTTGAAATTGTTTTTAGATGGGATGAAAAAAGAAAGTACAAATGAACTAGAGGAAAAGACTACCAGTAGCTAGAGCAGGAGTGGGCAGAAGGTAGACCTGGATCTGTGTAGATCTCTTAGCGATTTGCAAGAGTTCAGCAAGGATTTCTGTTTCTCAACTGTTTAACAATGGTGGCAACAAAATGACTAGGGTTCTGCATTGTCTTGGGCCGAACACTGAATCTGAACTGAGGCAGATCAGTACCGGGTCAGCCTGAGGTGAAGTAAATTGGGCCCAAAGTGCCTCAAGGTACGTCGGGCCAACTCCAGGTAATAGTGGGCCGCTCCCACCCATCTGTCCACCCACCTGCCCACCCAGGAAAGCTGGAGTGAGGCTGGCCGTGAGTCCATTGGACTCCCCTCTCTCTCTCCCTCCCTCTACCCTGAACCCAGAGCAACTGCTCACATTGCCGCAGGACTTACCTTTTCTATCTCTCACCCTCCTACATTACAGCTGAGATTAAAAAGATGGGGGGCTCTGCTGTTTTCATACATCAACAGTTACAAACTACAATGGCCATAAAGGACAATTTCCATTGTTTGCAGCCATAGATCTATGAAAAATGTCAGAGCCCCCATCTTACTTGCGGCTCTAATGGAAGAAGACAGATGACAAAGGTAAGTCCTGCGGATGGTGTGAACAGCAGTTCCAGGTTCAGGGGGAGAGCGGGGAGGGAGGGAGGATGAGTGGGGATTCCAATGGACTTCTAGGCATGCCCAGCTTTCCTGGGCATCTGCCACACGGTGGGCACCAGGAACCCACAAGGTCTGACCCGCCTCGGGTGGAGGGAGGGAACCTCACTTTGGCTTCGATTTCAAAGTGAGGCAGACCAGTCCCAAAGCAGCTCAAGTTGAACCAGGGCCATTTCAGAGTCTCCGAAACAGTCTCCCAGGTGAGCTATCTTCCCATTCTAAATTATACTGCTGAAAATGAAGAAACTTGGGGCTAACCTGGCATGGAAGAACTGTGAGCTGCTGTGTTCAGTTCTGGTACTCAAAACATATTCCTGGGTCTGAAGTTCTAGTAACAACACAAACAAAAAGCCAAATTAGTTCCCGCAAGCCTGAAGTCTACCTAGAGCTGAGTTACAGCATACTGGTTCTAATCTCAGGCCTCCATACAACAGCAAGAGAACTGTCAAAACTAACCAAAATTTGAAGCCATCAGTCTTAAGAAGTCAATGCTACATTTACAATAACCAGCCTGTTATGACACAGATAGTTTCAGAACATGTTTTATCATGCTGTCATTAAAGCCACCCACTGAAAAAGGCTGGGAGTCAAAAGCTCCTCTCCCCTCATAAGGTTCCCAAATGACTTCAGAAGCTCTCTGCAGATGTTCAATGTATATACACCAAATTCACTTTTGGGGGTAGGGAAGGAAGAGAGGAATGGGATTGCTTGGGCTCAGTGCACCTGAACCGACATGCTTTCAGCACGTTGCCTTCACAGACTTGTGTGTGTATGTTGAGTGTTGCTGTATAGCAGGAGTCCCCGGTACAGTGCCAGTGGGGTGCTCCAATGGCGACCACAGGCACCCTCTACGTCTTTCAAAAAAATCTCATTTTTTAAAATATACTGTACATACATGAATTTGTATATATCCATAACAATGAATAAATAATGGAATTTCTGCAGGTGTCATTTTATGCATGCAGTGCCTGGTGAAATTCCCTCTTCATCACAACAGTTAAAGCTACAAGAGCCCTGCCTAGCTTGACCAGATACAAAAGAGGAGAAATGGGCCAACTAATTATGAGTTCTCCACCTCTGCCCTCCTCTATGCAGATTCCATGCATGGGATGTTCACATGGATGCCATTAAAAAGAATGGCGGTTGTACATGTGAATTACATTCACATGCAGCAAAGCCAAAAAGAAAATGAAAGAAGAAAATGAAAAATGAGGGAGGAGCAGCCTGCAGATGTCAACAGATGTAAATGTCCTTCCTAAGAAGAGCAAAAAACAGGAAGAGGCCTATTTGGTGATGGGAATGCTTTCCTGCATGTTCAAGGCAGCATTAGAATCTTTTCAACCTAATGCAATTACTACTTGTAATTTCCTTATTATTCTGCGACCTTATGATAGAGGTTGATTCCCATACAGTTTCTGCTTCCAGTGCACAAAAATAATTCTCATCCATGCTCATCGGTATTTCATTTACACATCAAAAGACTGATGCGCACCTATCGGCTTGCGATGCCTTAAAAAATCTAATAGGAGTATGCAGTAACACTTTGTTCAGGACACAGAACTCCTATCCTGTACCTCTTCCTTAATCTTGTTAATGTGATTCATTATACAACTGGTTCTCATAAACACAGATGATGAGGTAAACTTGTTTCTGGGCTTTACGTCTTTAGGTGGAGGCATCCATGAATGATGGCAATACTTTTCCATCCAAACCAATTCCCAATACCTAGAAAACCAACTTTTCTAAGCTAGCCTTCTCCCTGAATGCTAGTTTTCTGTGTGTAAGGAACTTTTTTTATGGAAGACCATCCAGTTTGCCCCTGTCTGCCCCCCCCCCCCACCGGAAACCTTTAATCAAGATGAGAGGGTGAGTGGCTGTTGCTTCACGCTTGCCATCTTAGGGGTTGGCATGGTCAGGGATGGGCCCTTCTTAGCCTGTGGTCCATCGGCAACTGCCCTGACATGCTGACCCCTGCATTGAGCAGAGGGTTGGATTAGATGATCTCTGAGGTCTCTTCCAACTCTATGATTCTGTGAAACAGGGGATAGCAATACAGCTCAGAATAATATTTGCCACCTCATTTGCTTTTGTGAGAAATGGGCAGAGCAATCCTAAGCTTGGGAGGGAGAGTGAAGTAGAAGAGAATCTGCCGCTTCGAAAAGCCTGTGAGTTTGTCCACACCAGGAAGGGCAATGGGCAGTGAGTTTTTTTACAGAGGTTTTTTTTTTTTTTTGCAGGTTTTCCTCCCTATCCCCCCCCCCCCACATTGGTTTCAATGGGGAGGAAATTAAACGATGCCAACTTCAGGCTGATGGAGATAATGGGTCCAAACCTGGTGCCTCTCAGGAGAATGGATGGTTTTGGATTCAGTGGACCAAGGCTACCTCCAGCCTGCCCCTGGAATGGCCCCAAACTGTGTATTACTGGAAGAACCATTGTCCAGGGTAGATCTGTGCCTGTGGAGCTTCCTGCAGGCTGCTGGGATGGATATATATCTGTGCCAGCAGAGGTCCTCACCGCTGGGAGAAGGGCATTCCAACCCATTCCAGCCACCTCCAACCAGCATATCTGGGACTTAGGACTGTTCTGCTTGTCATAACCAAACAGCCCAATTATGCAAGGACCAAACAGACATTACTTTAAATGAATGTCTAGCAGCTATGTCCTCCCCACTTCATTTTTACTCTAGAGTAGGTGGAGGGAGGCTGAGCTAGATTGTAAAAGCCTCCCTAAGCCCCATGCTAGGGTCCCAATCCAGTTTGGAGACTTGATCCTACTTTCAAGGAAAACATGAAAACAAAAACGAAATAGTGGCTAGTTACACATTTCAAGATATACATTTATAACACCTCCCCTGTCTGTCATATGCTCTTCATGAGCAGGCACTGCATTTAAGAACACATTTTTAAAAATAAAAAAATAAAATCCTGAAACAATTAGTTAATCACTGCATGGCCTGGGGCAGCTACAGTTGCATTCATTTACAATTAAATGTATTTTTTTTTGTTGCATAATCATTTTTATCTGGAATTACTGCGCCTTTTGGCACAAAGCCCTGGAGAAATGACTACTTGTAGCTTCTCCCTATAATTTTTGAAGAGGAAGCTGCTTTGATTTTGTTATTAAAACCCACTTACATAGCACTTCAAGCAGTTTTTTTTAAAAAATGCTGCATTGGGCAAATTTCAGTTTGAATTAATAAGGTCAATGATTGAGAATATAATCTTGAACTTCAAACAGCCCCAGGTTCCAATAATACCTCCCAGGGTTCTGTTTACCTAAACTATGCTGGTTAACGAGATGAAAAGTAGATAGTTTGGGGCACCAACTCTAAACAAGAACAAATAAAAAAAGTAACATCCTTGGGGTTTTCAGTAAAAGTCCAAGACACAATTTCATCACGGAGACCAAATGGTGACATTGATCTGCTTTTGTCAGCATTGTACTGGAGGCCAAATTAGATGTGACATTCAGATGGATGAGATCAGCTACAATCACAAAAAACAAAATGAAACAAAAAAAAAAACCAGATTTTTAAAGCAAAAGAGTTTCATGGGTGGATGTCTGAAGGCAGTTTTGGGATGGATGAGGACAAACTAGCTGAAACTTAATCCGGACATTATGGAGGTACTGTAGGGAAACCAACCAATCTGGATAAAAGCGTACATCTGATCTTAGATGGGTTGCGCTGCAGGACCAAGACCAGAGTTTGGGAATGTTTCTGGTAGGGGTATGCAGCAGATTGGGTATGATCCATGATCTGAACCCGATCCGGGCGAAATCGAATACAATTATCCAATTTTGATCCCCCACAGCTGGATCGTCTGACCTAATACGATCTGATCTGAAAGGACCCGATCTGGATTGGAAAAGATCGGAGGATCGGACCTCCTCCCCCCTCCCCCCTTGTGTTTGTTACCTGCTGCCTCTTCACTGCCTTCTTGCTGCCTCCCACTGCCACCCGCTGCTTCTGTACTACTGAGAAACAGGCCTTGCAGCCTGTTCCACAATAGAGCAACGGCACACCAGGTGACGTAATCACTCGGTGTGCCCTTGCTCTAATGTGGAACAGACCTCAAGGCTTGTTTCTCAGTAGTACTGCAGCAGCGGGCGGCAGTGGACGGCAGCAAGGAGGCAGCAGGCAAGGAGTGCGAGTTGGGGAGGGGGGAGGGAGGTGGAGGTACCCCGTTACCTGCCGGCATCCCATGCTGCCATCCACTGCTTCTGTACTACTGATAAACAGGCCACAAGGCCTGCTTATCAGTAGTACGGAAGCAACAGATGGCAGCGCGGGACGCCGGCAAATAAGGAGCGTAAGTGGGGGGGAGGGGAGGTCCCCACTACCTGCCGGGGCGCCCGCTTTCATCTGCTGTCATCCACTGTTCCAATCTACTGAGAATCAGGCTTCGCGGCCTAGTTCTCTACTGGGAACTAGGCCGCAAAGCCTGTTTCTCAGTAGTTTGGAACAGCGGACAGCAGCGGACGGAAGCGGGCGTCCCGGCAGGTAAGGAGCGCGAGTAGGGGGGGAGGGACAGGGAGTTAGGTCCCCACTCACCCTCCCCCATGTTTTTGCTGGCCTTTCTGTAGTCTGTTAAAGATTTTATTGGTCATTGTTTTTAATAGTAATTTTCATACAGCATTTATTTATTGCTTGTCTACTGTATTTTGCATAGATTTGTATTGTTTTTATCTTGTATGCTATCTTGAGACGGTCCCACCTTTAAAATCATGATGAATGAATGGGAGCCAAGCAAAATGGCACATTTAGATTTATCGGATCAGCTGCAAGCACAAAAATCAACAGCCCAGGGATCTGATTTTAAAAGCAAAAGAGTCAAATGAAGGGGAAAGTGTGCCCTAGAAAAATAGCTTGCCAACTCCCCCCCCCCCAAAAAAAATTGCTAGACCACCCATGGCTACGCGAAGGAAAGTACAGGTGGAAAAAGAAAATTAAACTTTTGATGTGACTGTAGCAGATCAGAGCTTAAACACACAGATCTGCTGCCATCATGTCTAGTTTGGCCCTGGAATCAGGATTGTATAAGGGCAATGCACTTATCTCTAAGTTTTCCTCCATTTATCCAGATCAGCCTTCCCCAACCTGGTGCTGTCCAGATGTGTCAGACGTCTTTACACAGTGCACAGGTAAACTATGGAATTTGCTACCACAACATATTGTGATTGCCACCAATTTGGATGGCTTTAAGAGGGGATTAGATAACTTGAAGGTGGAGAAGGCTATCAGTGGCTACTAGTCCGGATGGCGTTGTGCTATCTCCAGTGTCAGAGGCAGTATGCTTATGTACATCAGTGGGATGGTGCTTTTGTACTTATGTCCTACAGAAGCTGGTTGGCTACTGTGCGAACAGAATGCTGGACTAAATGGACCTTTGGACTGATCCACCATGGCTCTTCTTATGTCCCTCTCCCTCCCGACCAGTATGATGGGAGATGCATTCTAACATATCTGGAGGGCACCAGGTCAGGGAAGGCTGATTCAGATGTTAAGTTTCTTTCAACATCTGTATTTTGCACTAAGAAAGCAGCATCAAGGAAATGACTCAATGCAATTTTCTGGAAGATTGCAAATGAGTCCCCGCCTTCTGAAAGGACTGAATGTATTCTTCCACAGGATGATGTGGTAGAACAAGATAGATTCAAGGAACTGCACAGCTGTGGTAACTCCCTCTCAACCCAGGGGCATATCCTTGAGGCACAACAAGAATGCCTTGCATGCATTGTTTCTGGGCTACGTTCCTCATGGAGGAGGGAATGATATCAGACACCAAGGGCCATCTCTAGGGAAACAGGAAATTGGCTCTTCTGGTCATAGCCACAAGCACCACCTCTCTTCATCCCTCCATTGTACTGGAGCTGCCCTTTTTTGTATCTGGTCATGCTAGGCAGGGCTCCTGCAGCATTAACTATTGTGATGAAAAGGGAATTTCACCAGGTGCTGCATGCATCCAAATGACACCTGCTGAAATTCCTTTTTCAATACAATTGTTAAAGGTACAGGAGTCCTGGTCTCCTTTCCATATGGTCACTCTAATTTCCTGCTTTTTATTCCACATTGATAATGATTTGACACAAAGTGTAGACCTGACCCTGGGCTCCAACAAGTGCAGGGGGTGTTTAAACAGAAAAAAAGAAAGAAAGAAGAGCCCTCAGCCACTGCCTAAACCTAAAAATCTTGTCCTCCTCCCCGAGAAGAGAATTATTCAAAATTCTCAACTCTCCCAGCCACTTTCCCCAAAGTTTTTGTTTCCCTCCACCACCACCAAATGTCAAAAACTGAAGAATCAAAATTTCCAGTACGACACTGGGCTGCATCGTAATGATGGTGGTTTTGTGTCAACCACCTCAACCCCCTGCATTTGGGCTCCTTCGCATTATCCACACGTGAAGGAGAGAGCACGGGAGTTTACATGCAAGGAGGAGTGCCTCCTTGCAGTCCCATTTGTTTTTGGTTTGGTTTTTTGGTTTTCCTTTACTTTGGAGGAGATGTGCTCCCAAGCACTGGGGCACCCGTGCCTCCTCGCATCCCCCTCTTTTTTTTTTTTACTAGTTTGGGGCTTCTCCCCATGCTGGAAAAGTGTGGAGGTGGGCCAGCAGCCATTTGGCTCACTGGCTCCCCCCTCCCCCCTGTCTGGGCAGGTGGCAACCAATCAGGGTTTGCCATCTGCCCAGACACGCCTCAGGAGCAGTTCTGGAGCAAGGCAACAGACGGCAGATGCCGTTGTCACCTCGCTCCAAGAGAAAAAAGTTGCGGTAGTCTCTGACTTCTTTAAACTGGAGCTTTGGGGGGATGTCTCAGGATGGGTCTGTGATGGCGGCTACATCAGAGAAATTACCTGCAGCCACTGCGGATCCTCCCTAGGGCAAACTCCTCATCAAGACAAACCCCTGGTCTTGTATGATATGTTCAAACAGCTATAATGTTCCAGGGCTTAGATATGCAATTTCAGTGTGTCTGATCTCTGCTGTCCAAATATGTGGCTACTTCAGCTTGCTTTGCTCCCCCTCACTGGTCCATGAGGAAGCCAGTGTGATGTAGTGGTTAGTGTTGGACTGGGACTTGAGAGATCCATGTTTCAGTCCCCACTCAGCTATGAAGCTCACTGGGTAACTTTAGGCCAATCACTGTCTCTCAGTCTAATCTAACTCACAGGGTTGTTATGAGGATAAAATGGAGAGGGGGGAAGACCATGGAAGCCACCTTAGGTTTCTTGCAAGAGGGAAAAATGGTGGGCTAGAGCTGTAATAATTAAATAAAAACAATAAATAGTATGAGCTCTGCATGGAGGAAGACTTTCAGTATAGTTTGGTTTGCTTGTAAACATGGTTTGCAAGCAAAAGGTCCCAGGTTCAACATCTGGCATCTCCAGGTAAGGCTGAGAAAGAGGCTTGTAAGAAACCCTGGAGAGTTGCTACCAGTCCATGTAGACAGAACTGAGCTAGATAAGCCAATAACCATTTCCTACGTTCCATTCCATGTACAGATGTCTTAAGACAAACATATTAATTTGTGCTTGTGCCATTTGGGAATTTTGCCTTTAGTCATGAGTCAGTAGTCTGTCCTTCACCTTCTGGGACTAAACTAGACACAGAAAATAGCATGATAACATAAGAAGAGCCATGCTATATCAGACTAAGGCCCTTTCTACACCTACAGCCCTTTCGCAATGGACGGGGGGTTGCGAGTTTTCCCACTTTTGGGATCAGCACTCATGGGGCACACATGGGGGAAGTTTTATGCAATTTCAGGAGTGCCGTTGCAGGAGGATGTGCACATGTGGATCGGCAGAAGTGGGTGGGGTATGCAGATGACATGGCTACGGGGCGGTTTTTTCCTAATGATTCATGAAGGATGCGCATGCACGCAAATGCACAACAACACATGGGGTAGATAGGAAGTCCATTGAATATGCGATGCTGCTCACAGATAACTTTGTATTTTAAACAATACGTTCTCGGCACCAAAACACGCTGATATACATTGAAAACATGTGGTGAAAATGGTGGCCGGGTCCACTTCCACACACCTCCGAAACTGCTGAACATGCCCCTGGCAGCTGGTTGGGTGTTCGCTGAGCTGGGAACTTGCACTGAACAGCAACAGCTTTGCAAAGGGTGGGGGGCACAACAGCCGTGGACTTTGTGATTGTAGCGAGAGCCAAAAAATAGTAATGACAAAAGCAGTCAGCGATATTCCTGAATAACTGAGAGGTGGACCCGAGATCACCGCGGGAGCAGGTGAATGTCATGTGGCCTGTAAGTGACAACTGAGATACAATCCTAGCATAAATGGCTGGTGTAGACACCCCTAAGAGTCCATCTAGTCCTCACTCCATTCATACAAATCCCATCAGCCATAACCAGCATAACCAGTGGTGAGGGATCATGGGAGTTGTAAGCCAAAACATCTCGAGAGACACCCACCTAGTAAAACAAAGGTATGCAACCTGATACTCTCCATATGTTTAAAACTCCTGTCGTCCCTGGTCATTGGCCTTGCTATGTGGGGCCAAAAGATTTGAAGGACACTAGGTTGGCTATGCTTGTAATAGAATTGGTGACAACTGCTGCCAGGGAGAAAGAGGAAAAGCAGAATGCTGCGATATCAGGAAGACACAGGCAAATTCTGCTAGGCACTAGGGAGGTGGGAGGGGAGAGCTAAACATCTGGCTGCCAATTTTCAGCAGCAAGCAGCTGCACATCTGGTTTAGCCTCCAGATTGTGGGTGAACAGAAGTCCAAAGGCCAGATGGGTTTCTTTCTTCCCCTCATATTAAAAAGTCCAAGAAATAGAATTTGCCAGGTGGGGAGAAAAGTAAGGTTATACATGCTTGGGACACTGCCAAATTTTAAACTGCAGTGTGTTTTTGTGGCAGGCTAGTAAGGCAATAAAAATAGTGATTTACAATGGAAGTCTGGCAGCCGATCTAATAACATGGTGCTAGGGAGCAGCAACCATAGAGAACGGGAGTGAAATCAGACATGGTTGCACTTACTGGGAATGTTTGTAACTCTAGTCTATATACCAGGGGTGCAGAACCTCTTTCAGCTTGAGGGCTGGATTCCATTTTGTAGATGCTCTTAGGGGCTACATTCCAGGGCTGAAGGCCAAGGGGGAAGTTCCCAAAGGTAAAAGGGTGTTACCCCAACTACAAGCATTGGCTTAAAGCTCTTGCTGCCAGTAACTAAGCATTAGGTGAGGCATTTCACTTTTTAGAATGGGGAACACACTGCATTAGGATGCTCATGTGAAAAGGAGGACAGGGATCCTGTATCTTTAACAGTTGTAGAGAAAAAGGAATTTCAGCAGGTGTCCTTTGTATGCATGCAGCACCTGGTGAAATTCCCTCTTCATCACAACAGTTAAAGCTGTTTTGTATCTGGTCACTCTAGGGCAGGGCTCCTGCAGCTTTAACTGTTGTGATGCATAACAATGACACCTGGTGAAATTCTCTTTTCTATGCAACTGCTAAAGATACAAGAGCCCTGTCCTCCTTTTCATGTGGTTGCCCTACGCTCCACAAAAGTGGAGAAAGCACCAAATGATTGGTGGTTGGTGGGAAGGGGGTGGAGCCCTCTGGGAAAACCCCTGAAGGCCAGAATAGCAGTCTGAGTGGGCTGGATTCCTGGTTCCCCTAAAGCAATTGACAGTGTTTTGTTGCACCTGTAAAGATAAATGGATTTATTGAGGCTGACGCTTTTGTGGGCTCCAGTCCACAAAAGCTTATGAAAACTATTCGGATTGGAAAGTGGCATGCAAATGTTGCAGATAAATCCCCCCCCCCACTCTTTATTGTGGCAACAAAGGACAAACTACGCATTCTGTGGGAGGTCAATGAACAGGTCCCCTGGCAGTTGTTCTGAGGTTTAAAAACTACTCCTGGGATGGAAGGGCACACATTGGTTCAGGGCTGTGGTGCTAGAGGAGAGGAGTTTACCCCTCCCTATATCATCTCCCCATTCTACGGGTCTGTTCATACAACACACTAAGCCTTGGTTAGGCCACTAACCCTTTTGCAGCAAATAGTGAGTGTGTTTAAACCATGGTTATGTAACCACCTTGTTTAGGGAATGGTTCACATGACACACTAAGCCATAATGTTTGGCTCAAAATGCTTAACCACCATGTCTTAGTATGTCATCTGAACAGGGTCAAAATTGTCTCCAAATGTATTAGGAGAAAAAAAAAGATGAGTACCCATAATGTCCCATTCCCCAATTGATGTTATTAAATCATATAAATATAGATATAGATATTAGAGCAGTGCGCTTATGGCTTCTCAAAATTACCCTATTTGTGGGCAGAGAAACTGGGGAGACAAGTTTACTGAATTTCTATGGCAGGAGGAGAAATTCTCAACAATTTCTCACAGGTAGGGCTCACCATAAGCAAGGGTTGTAGCACAGCTTCTTTATTTCCTAAGGGTTTTTTTTGGGGGGAGGGGGGTAACAACATCAGCTGTGTTGGCAGGCTGGCTCCCATTTTGCATCCTCCACAGTGTGAGCCAGGCAGTGTGGTGTCTAGCTCCGGGGATGAGGCAGAGTTAGCAGTTAGCCAAAATCTACCCTCCAATTTCCTGAAAGTTTTCTTCCTTCATGAAAGAAGTTTTGATTGTTCTACCTCATTCTTAGGGTATTTTGTAATTCATTTTTGTGGTGATTTTGAGCTTACCTAATCACTGCTTGCCTCCCCAGGCTGCCTGTGCTTCCTGATCTTCAAAAGGCCCTATGGAAGGAGTTACCTCATGGTGTCTTCCCCTGGGCTTTAACTGAAGTGTAGGAAGCTGAGGAGATGACAGGCTCCCAAAGAGATGATTTCACAATGAAAAGCAGGATACTTGTGCACATTCGTGGGCCGCCTCCTTAGTAAGGTAAGCATAAAAAAACCCAAATGCGACCCATGAGAATTTCTGCAAAATTTCTTCACCATGGAGGGTTTATTTTATTTTATTTTTTAAGCAATTTATTTTCTATCAAACTGAATGAGAATTGTTGGGGGAAAATGTGGGAGACATTTTGGCACAACGCTAATATATAATAATTATTTTATAGTTTTATAGATCCAATCATCAATCTTCAGTGAAACTTGTAGTTTGGCCCTAACATGGCTGTTCCTCTGGAACAATGTATAACATCAATCCCTATAGTAATAAAGGTGGTGTGTCATGGGCAGATGTAGTTAGTGCCCAAATCAGAGGGGAGTTTAGCAGGGCCTATTCTTTCAGGAAGAAATGTCATGGAGTTAGAACAAACACTCACTTGCCTTCCCCTCCAGACTTCATGGACACTTCGGCCAGATCTACACCATGCAGGATATAGTGGTATGAAAGTGGTATATAAAAGGCAGGAGCCACACTATGGCTTCATAGCGGTATTGAAGTGCACTGACAACTGTTGGGGCCCATTGACACATACCATATACTGTTTTCATAGTGCAATATCCTGCTTGGTGTAAATCTGGCCTGAGTTAAGGTAACTGTTCCTTTGTAGCAGCTTAGGGGGCTGGGTGGAATTGACCTTTGTCCCCTCTCATCTGAACTTGCTATCCTGAGTCAGACCTTTGGTCCATCTAGCCCAGTGTCGACTGCTCCAACTGGCAGCAGCTTTCCAGGGTTTTAGATAGGGGTAGTGATGGACGGTCCTACCTCCGTCCAGTTTTGCCACGCATCCAACAAGCTGCTGCTGTCACTTGTCCCCCACCTGCCAGGCCATGCAAGGCCCTGGAGGCCTCGCATCTAGGAGCAGGTGGCCCTGCTGCCACCTGCTCCTAGATGCGAGCTGGCATTTTTACAGAAGATTTGGGCTTTGGCTTTTCTATATTGTGAAACATGACTGCTGTAAAAGGGCAATTTCTACAACATTGGAGCGTAGTGGGTCATTTTGCACAACAGAAATATACAAAAGAGTCAGAGGCCCGACCTTCTGTAAAAATGCCACCTTGCAGGGTGGAGTGGGCGGCTGTGGGTGCTCCTGGATTGCATGGGGCTTAACGAGCACATGCTCTAGTGCCCCATGGCTCGATCGGGCATGGGGCCTTTGCCATCCCTAGACAAGGGTCCTTTCTAGCACTCCCTGGAGCCTTGGAAGTGCCAGGACTTGAACACAGTTGATTTGCCTTTGAGCTGTGTTTCCTTTGGAGTATCTGCCCCAATAACAGCATGTCTTCCAGCCCAATTCCCCCACCCACAAGGGATCCTTGGAAGTACATGGGGAAACACGGCCTCAGAGCAAAGAGAGTGAGGATGCTTCCAGGCGTGGCTGTTACTGTGCAAATGCACTGCCCCATTCACTTTTTCTTTCAGAAGTGGTCATGGTTTCCAGCCAATGACGTCTTCCATTTGTGGCGGTGAAGTGTTCATCCATTGCTTCTTCCTTCTTTTATCATGCTTGGAAAAGAAAAAATGTTGAAGAAAAAAGATGTAATAGCTGAACGTTGTCTCTTGAGTATTGGGCTGCTTACAAATGAAACCGATCTTGTCCCATTGCCCTGCTTTACTCACAGAATTTTATGGGGGGATCCAACCAATGCCGTCTTCCGCTCATAGCCCTTTCATGTTTTCCAACTGCTTGTACCATCTTCCCCCCCCCCACCTCAGAAAATCCATTAGGAAAAAGGAGTAGTGCTAGGAGCCCTCTGTCTGGGCAACACACCCACAGACACCCACACCCACACACGTACACAGAGGCCATTTCTACACTGGCCTTTTCCCCCTGTCCCTGAGTGCTCCCTGTGAGTCCGAATGGCAGTGAGGGACAGGCACAGGTTTTCCAAGGGATAAAGAAACCCTGGAAAAACCTGATTCTTTCAGTAATGCTGGGACTATCCTGAGACCGCAGGAGGTGTGAGCACCCATCCTGCCTAGAGCTTGCTTACTCACGAGTAAGTGCAGCACCAGAAACAGGCAGGGAGAAGGTGGCTATATTTTTACCATCCATGGGATAGAGGGTGTGTGTGTAAGGGCTGCAATTTCGTGGGTGGGGTGGGGTTAACTTACGTTTTTGATGGAGCGGGGCCTCGCTCTTGTGTGACCAGCCCCACTGCTTCAAAAAAACATAAATGGCGGCTGCAACATCCCTGCTTCCTCTTGGGATATTGCACGCCGCATGTGCATGTTGGGGGAGGCTCTCACAATCAGGATAGCACAAGAGCCTCCCCCTCCCCCTCCATCCCAGAATGCCAGGAGGTGTAGAAAGAGCCAGAGAGAGAAAGAGAGAGAGAGAGAGGTTCTTTCTATACCTATGGGTGTAGAGGGAGGGAGGGGGGATGATCCTGGACATACGTTCTTCCAGAATCGTTGCTCCAGATCCAAACAGGAAGTGCAATGTCCTGGGAGGAAGGAGGGATGTCACACCATCACGCCGGTCATTTCGGTCAGATTTTTGTTTTAAAGGTATAGGGAGCATTGTGCGGTGGAACAGGTAAGGGGAAACCTCCCCGCACACCCCCCTACCACACCATCCTGGGGATGGCGGAATTGCTGTCCCCCCACCCCCATGGGCATGGAGCCATCTCACACCACTCCATTCCCAATTCATTACCAGGGATGGCGGAAACATTGGGATATCCATGGTTTCCGCTATCTCGGGCTTTTCCCAGGGTCATCCCTGGGTTGTCCCCGGTTGCCTCCGGGATGCCCTGTGCGTCATTTGGATGCACAGGGATGACCCAGGGACAACCCTGGGAAAAATCTGTGGTGTAGAAAGGGGGGGGGGAAACTGCCCTCCAAGGCCAATTCATCCCTTTTAGTTGTGAAATTTTCACTGGTTCTCTGCTGGATGTGTTTTATCTTCTCTTGTAAACTAACCTTTTTTTTAGTTTTACACATGATAATCTCTCAAGTATGGATAAAGATTATGTTGGCTGATATATGCAGTTGAATAACACAAAGGATGTTTAGGCATGCCCTGCACGCATTGTTATGAAATCACCATCCAAGGTGGCAACTTCAGAATGGTGAATCTAACCTTTTCATCAGGATTCAATGACGTAAACCACATCCAAGCCTGGCAGGGGAAGCATGACCCAACAACACCTTCAAACACTACTGCCGTCTTCTTTGTCCTTTACCACCACCACCTTCTCCCCCCACCCCCATGATTTCCACATAATACAAACGATTCATTTGCCAGGCGCCGTTCTTCATCATGCAGTCTGTGACCTATATATATATAATCAGGAGCTCGTTTGGCACAGGCCAGGCACAAATCAAAATCCGCCAATGCTGCGGCTGTGCTCATATCCAACATCCAGCTGCTCTGCTGAGAAAGCTGGAGTGGCTATGACTGTGCCAGGGAAGTTGGTGAATCATTAAGACTGCAAATTCCAGGGGTTTTCATTTCCTCTTGAAGATTATGCCTTTGACCAGCCTGGCTGGGAATTAGGGGAGTTGCAGTCCTAAGCCATCTGAAGGGCACTAGGTTGGGAAAGGCTGCCTTAGACTACTTTCTCCATTGTAATGCCCACTAGCATGTTTTGGACTACAACTCCCAGCATTCCAGACCATTGGGAGCCAGAAGGGTTTCCATGGAAGGGGAGGGTGGGAAAGTCCACTTCTGCCAGTCCTGTTGATCCAGCTTAAGCCTGGATCTAACACATTTACTAAATCACAAATATAACAAACTAAATTCACATAACCCCTGAGGCCTGTTAACTTATTTACTATAACAGGCCTCAGGGGTTATGTGAATTTAGTTTGTTATATTTGTGATTTTTAGTTTGTTATATTTTCACCCAGTGCACAGTTAAACTATAGAATTTACTACCACAAGATGTAGTGATGGCAACCAATTAAAATCACATTAAAACGGGGGTGGGGTGGATAAATTCCTGGAAGAGAAGGCTATCAGAGGCTACTAGTCCTGATGGCTACGTGGTGCATCCAGTATCAAAGACAGTAAGCCTATGTACACGAATTGCTAGGGAACATGGGTGGGAGGATGCTGTTGCACCTGTGTCCTGCTTGTGGGTTCCTGGTCAACAGCTGGTTGGCTACTGTATGAACAGAGTTCTGGACTAGATGGACCCTTGATCTGATTCAGCATGGCTCTTCTTATGTCCTTGTTCTGTTGAGTTTTAACCAAACCCGGCAATGAAAAGAAAACAATGTTGGCTCCAAGTGAATTTTCTTGGGGAGAGAGTGTTCCATGGCAGGGCATTACAAAAGTCCTCTTCCCAGCATCTGCCCTCCGTGCCTCAGAATGAGGGGACATCTGGAAAATTGTCTCTGTAGAGAGTGGATAGGCACCTATGGGAAATGGTGTTCCATAAGATTGCAAGCCATATGTTTTGTACCTTTTGAGCTCCAAATTATGTCTCTGATCCATATGGTAGATGAAGTATAATTGGTTTGCCTCACTTCATATTCTCGTCCTTTTGGCTAAGATCAAGGGTAGTATCATATTCAGAATACGATCAACTGAAGGGGTGTGTTCTATCCCACATATCTTAGCTGAACTTAGGTGAACTTTGAAATTTTATATTGCAACTCAACAAGTTCAGTTATGTAACACTTTGCAACTACATCCAGTTACTGCCACCTTTATGCCTCAATTGAACAGACCCCACTACACCTTCCTTGATGACAAAGGTTATGCTTTGCCTTCACAGAAAAACAACACTTTTACTGTCTTTCAGCAACGCCTATACATGGGTAAGTATGGCCAATGGAAAT
Source organism: Anniella stebbinsi (assembly GCA_029215795.1). Lineage (NCBI taxonomy): Eukaryota > Metazoa > Chordata > Lepidosauria > Squamata > Anniellidae > Anniella > Anniella stebbinsi. The sequence goes on along the minus strand of JARDYH010000002.1, from coordinate 30,740,277 downwards.
GAATTTGATGTCCAGTATCACTTTGTTTATTGAAATGGCCACAACAAAAACCAAAAGAAAGCTGACTTTGGCCCTTTCTACATCATAGGGGTGGAGAGGGCGGGAAGTGGGCGAACCTGGTTCATCGCTCCTGTACACACCACAATGCGATGGCCATTTTTTTAAAGAGGATCCACAGAGAGCGCACAAGCGCTCCTCCGCAAACGTAAGGTTTAAAAAAAAAAAAAAAGTGTGTGATCCAGCCGCCCTCCCCCCACCATCCTAGGGATGGTGAATTAGATGGCCCCCTCTCTCCTGATGGCCACGGAGCTGCGTGGTGTGGCTCCGTGGCCATCGGTGCAGCTGCGCTTACTTGTGAGTAAGCACGGCTGCACCCAGCCGGCCGGCCACATTCTTCCATGGTCCCAGGAACTTCCCGGGACCATGGAAGAATCGGGATTTTTCTGGTTCCGGGGAGCCAGGAAAAATCCTGTGCCTGCCCCCCACCCCCGGTACTCCCTGTGCGTCATGCGGCCTCACAAGGAGCAGCCGGGGTCCATCCCAGGCAAACTGCCTGGTGTGGAAAGGGCCTTTGCTTACTTCAGTAGACTGTAGTTGCTTCCACACTAGTCCTTTTCTGCAGATTTGGCATTGCTTGTTTGTTACATTTATGTCCCATCTTTTCTCCAAGGAGCCCAAGGCAACACACATGATCCACCTCCTTTGTATTTGTCCTCATAGCAACCCTGTGAGATAGGTTAGGTTGAGAGTCAGTGACCGTATTCAGATGACATGCTAAGCCACAGCAGTTAAGCATTTAGAGCTAAACATTATGGTTTAGCATGTTGTGTGAACCATGACTTAGTGTGTCATATGAACCATTCCTAACCATGATGGCTACATAATCACGGTTTTAACACACTCACTAACCATTTGCTGCAAAATGGTTAGCGACCAAACTGTGGCTTAGTGTGTTGTCTGAACAGGCTGAGTGACTGGCCCAAAAGTCATCAAGTGAGTTCCATGGCAAAGCAGGGACTAGAATCTAGGTCTCCCCAGTCCTAGTTCAGCACTTTAACCACTAAACCACATATACTCAGTTATCACAATTGCTAGAGGGAAAAGGTGTTAATCTATTGCAGTAAAACCAACAAAGTTTCTTGTGGCACCTTAAAGATTAACAAATCTACACAGCCATAAACTCTTGTTGAGTTTAGCCCAGTTCATCGGATGCATGGAATATTTTGGGGCATTTCAGGTTTATATACAGTACATATGGTGCTGGTGGTGCTGGTGGTGAAACTGTAAACAGTGAGATCAGAAGGAAATTAAATGTAGAAGGTACCGACTGTGACAATCACATTATTAACAGTGGTCCTTTCCAGTATTGATAGGACAGACCTCCTGTCACTAGATAAGCCAATTAACCCATGTAGTGTGATAAAAAACTCTCTATCCCAATTCAAGCCTCTGGTGACAGAATGAAACCTGTTGATGAATTCCAACTCAGCGGTCTCTCACTCTAATCTCCCTTTGAAGTTTCTTTTCTCCACAATGACCATTTTAAGGTCATTCACAGAATATCTCAGGAGGTTAACATGTTCTACCACTGGTTTTTAAATTGCCACACAAGTCTTCATCAGTTATCACTGAAAACCCAGATGACAAGCTGTCAAATCATTGTATTTCAGTGTGTGTAGAAAAGGGCAAACCAAATTATCAGGGAGCTAGAGCAACTATTCTGTGATGAAGCAGAGCTGGCCCAAGAAAGACTGTCTCACAATAAATATTTGTTTTTCATGGTGCCACCTTAAGATACATATACTCCCAGACTCTCTCACATACCTCCACACAAACACCCTACCATCCTATGCAGCTAAGGTCACTGGTATGGCAGATGCTTAACATGCCAAAGGTCCCAAGTTCAATCTTCAATTAGTAGCAGGTAACAGGAAAGACCTCTGTTGGAAGCCCTGGGAAACTGCTGCCAGTTAGAAGAGACAATACTAGGCTTGATGGTCCAACAGCCTGACTTGATATAAAGTAGCCTAGATCAGTGTCTGGAATTCTTCAACCTTACTGCAACCTATGGGGTTGTATTCCATAAAGCAGGAACATAGAACCTGAGGCCTAGGGGACAATTCTGACCCTCCAGGGTCCCCTAAATGCCTTTCCCTCTTTTCCTCAACAAGTAATTGTTTGGTGGTTTATTGGCATTTGATCAGTTCCCCCCCCCCCCCAAACAGGTTGATATGCCTCTCCTAAGGTTTAATTACTGAGGCAATAATAATAATAATATTTATTTATAACCCGCCTCTCCCTTTGGATCGAGGCGGGGAACACAATGTAAAATACAAGAATCACAAACAGTTAAAAATTTTAAAAACAAGAGAAAATACATCATTAAAACATCTTAAAATTCATCCGGATAGGCCTGCCGGAAGAGAGCAGTCTTCATGACTCTCTTAAATTCATGAAGACTGCTAATTTGTCTAATCTCCTCTGGCAGACCATTCCATAGTCTGGGAGCGATGGAAGAGAAAGTCCTCTGGGTAACACTCGCCAGCCTAGTTCTGGCTGGCTTGAGTAAGTTCTTCCCAGAGGACCTAAGTTTGCAGGGCGGATTGTACGGGAGAAGGCGATCCCGCAGGTAGCCTAGGCCCAAACCATATAGGGCTTTAAAGGTAATAACCAACACTTTATACTCCACCCGGAAACTGACTGGCAGCCAATGAAGTGATTTTAAAACTGGTGTAATGTGGTCACCCCAGGTGTACCGGTGACCAACCTGGCTGCCATATTTTGAACAAGTTGAAGTTTCCGGACTAGGCATAAAGGTAGCCCTATGTACAGCGCATTGCAGAAGTCAAGCCTCGAAGTTACCAGCGCGTGCACTACCGTCTTTAGGTCTTCCAACTCTAGGAAGGGGCGCAGCTGGCGTATCAGCCGAAGCTGATAGTAGGCACTCCTGGCCGTCGCATCAATCTGAGCTGTCATCTGGAGCGACGGATCCAGGAGCACCCCCAAGCTGCGAACACAGTCTTTCAGGAGTTTTAAGTAAAAATTTGCTTGGGCGGTTGTATTTATTGCCCCATGGCTTTTGCCTTCAGCCCTACCTACTACTAGAATGTGGTCCCTCATGCCTTCTCCAAAATGAAATTCGCCCCTCAGGCTCAAAGAGGTTCAACACTCCTGCCATAAAGCGTTAAGAGTTTGTGCTTCTTCTCTTCATGATTTCAAAGTGATAGGCTCCGACATGCCACCATACACCTCCCCGCCTAAGGAGAGAAAATGGTGCCAAATTCACACACCTGAGCTGTACAGTGTACTTTTTACAAGCTGTGTCAAATGCTATATAATGGAATGTTGTGCCAAGCCCTACTTACCATAGTTATTTGCAAGTTATTAAACTACAGATATGTTAAGAAGATACTTTTCAAAGTTGAAAGTGTAGAATGGAATTATATCTCAACAGCTTTCTTCAGTGTCATCAAAAGTAGATTAAGGCCACACTCCTATGCATGTTTAGACAAGAAAAAGTCCTAAAACACCCACTATTCCCAGCATGACTGACTGAGAAATGCTGGGGATTGTAGAACATTTTCCCATCTAAACATACAGAGGATCAACCCCTTAGAAGGTTCTGCTGTCCTTGGCATGGAGACCATCCTTCTATTTTTCTGTCAAGTGCATCATAATTAACACCATTTAGCTTGGTGTGTACCTTAGTTCATATCCTGTGCCTTTGGAAGATGGTTTGACACAATGCTTGCAGAGAGTTGATATAAAATGTTGCGCTCTGAGTAGGGCTTCCTACTTTACAGATGAGAGTCCTCCATTTTGGGGAGCGGGCAAAGGAAGTCTTCAGTTTGAAGGTGTTCTCTATTTGATGGGCTGTCCAGTCCAAGTCTGGCTTGAAGTCAAAGCATCATAAAGATGGGGAAGCCCATTAAATGTTATCATCTGGTCTGCAGACTGAGCAGGCACTTGGGTCACCTGGTCAGTCTTCTTGACTATAGTGAGATATATTGCATTCCTATTTAAGGTGTATTATTTCTAAATGTGCACCTATACATATAAATTTGCATGTGAAATGTTGTGCAAATTGTCTCCTCTTTTTTGGCGATGTCATTCCTCTTTTTTGGCAAGTTTTTGTCCACCTTAGGCCCTTTCTACACCATAGGGGTGTAGAGGGAAGGAGGGTGATCCTGGAAGTACCTAATACACACCATCAGCGCACAGGGAGGGAGAGAAGGGGGATCCCGGAAGTTCCTAATACACACCATTGGTGCACCGGGACCAGCTGGGGGCCATCCCAGGCAAACAGCCTGGTGCAGAAACGGCCTTGGTCTGGGGCTAAGAAGGGCAGCATCATATTTGGCTCAGGGTTTGAAAATCGGTCTGGACAGGGGCGTTCATGTGGCCCTTTGTGCTTTTGCCAAATACATGAAGCAGGGGGAGCTGGGTCACACTAACTGGCAAACCTTCAAATGCCCCTGTTGGCCATGGCCCCTTCTAGCCACATATTCGGCTCTACACACTATGTCGTTCATAGGAACCCTTCACATTTCCACCAAGTCCACAGCCAATGGCGGCATGGTCATCAGTTGTGATGGCATCTGGTAGTTCCCATTCAAATGGAGGATGTTACACCTGAGTTTACATGAAGGTTAGGCCTACATTGGCATGTACTTCCACCAAGCACATAGTTATTAGAGAGATGTGGCTGGCAGGTGCTTTGGCTTTAGAATTGTGGGTTCCATGTAGGGCAAGGGAAAGTATGTATACCATCATGGATGGTGAATATACATCTCATGTATTCATAGAATCATAGAATAGTAAAGTTGGAAGGGGCCCATAAGGCCATCGAGTCCAACCCCCTGCTCAATGCAGGAATCTACCTTAAAGTATACCTGACAGATGGCTGCCCAGCTGCCTCTTGAATGCTTCTGTGGGAGAGCCCTTGACCTCCCTAGGTAATTGGTTCCATTGTCGTACTGCTCTAACTGTCAGGAAGTTTTTCCTGATGTCCAATAACATACGATCGTCAGATAGTTCTGATGGAACAAGAGGAGAGGAGAGGAGGAGTAGGCCAGGGCAGCAACAAAGCAAGAGGAGAAAATGTAGAGGCAACAGGAAAGAGATGAATATGAACAATTGGATTCACATTATGCACATATCTTCAATTTATCTTGCTTTTGGCTGTTGTGGATGTGCAGCGTATACGTTATGAAACACTGGAGAGAGCGTGATTTCAATGTTGCATCTCTTATTGTGATTTTTGCAATATAATTATATTATTTATACTGACCCTGGTTGACATATTATACAACTTTGTGGGTTTCCTCTTCAAATAGAAAGGCAGGATATAACAACACAAAATAAATGTTTAGCTTAAGAAGCTGCAATCACAACAAAAGCAAGAGCTGGCCAACCTGAAAACACTGTCAATGGCAGAATGTAATTGAAGAGACTTGTCCTTTTGGTGGATGATTATTATAGCTGCTTAAGACAAATAAAGCCTTGGGCCAAATCCAATGCTTTTGATTCTTGGTTCTCCTTCTTTCCCACTTGTAACTGAATGCCAGAAGTACAAGTACCAACATGCCAACCAGATGCCACAATTGGAACTCCACAAGCAAAATATTAGCATGATAGCACTCCTCCACTCATGTTCTCCAGCAACTGGGATTGAGAAACATACCACCTCTGATAATGGATAACAGAGATACAGTATATCTCCCAGACAGTTAGGAGCTACTAGGCCTGCTATAAAATGTGCTAAAAATGACAACTCCTGCAATGAAACATCACTTGGAAAGGAATTATGGAAATGCTCCAAAGGCTAAGAGGGACATGTCATAAATCCAGTCCTACAGACAGGAGGGCATCACTGCCAGCCACATTGTGTGTAGTTTCGAAGCCTAGACACCATCAAAAGAGTCCACATTTGTGGTAGGCAGAGCATGTTGTTTCTTCTGTTTAACATATGAATTATGATTGAACACCATGGATTCATCTGGAGCAGGGTCTGCATGCCAAAGGCAAGCACTGCTTTGCACTGGGCATCTTTTCCATACTTTTCAGCTGAACAAGTTGCACATATTGGGATGGGGAGTGGGGGAATGTTGTCTTTTGACTTAGCATCTGAGTAGAACCACAGACACCTTCTACCAGGATCTCTTCTTGATGATCCCAGAGTGCAGGACACAGAATAATGGGCTCATGTTACAGATTATGGCTGGACATCAGGAAAAGCTTCTTGACAGAGCAGTACGACAATGGAACCAATTACCTAGGGAAGTAGTGGGCTCTCCTACACTAGAAGCATTCAAGTTGCAGCTGGACAGCAATCTTTCAGATATGCTTGAAGGTGGATTCCTGCATTAAGCAGAGGGTTGGACTCGATGGCCTTACAGGCCCCTTCCAACTTTACTGTCCTACGATTCTATGATTCAACCAGGCATATTGGTCACTACCACCACACAATCAGGGGCACCTCCTCAGCTAGCACCCATCAAGGGATGATTTGAATTGCTCTTTTCATTGTCTCTGAATATCCTAATTCTTTCTGGAACAAGGATGGTAAACCTATGACCCCCCCCCCCCAGTTGTTGGTAAGCTACAAGTCCCATCAATCCTGACCATTGGCTGTGCTGGCTGGGGCTTATGGGAGTTGTAGTCCAGTAACATCTGGAGGGCCACATGTTCTCCACCCCTACAGTAGAAGTCATAGTTATCTGAAGTTCTTTAATGGCTGGACTAGTAGTAGCTAGTCAAGGCTGGTGGCTCCAAAGGGTTCTGGCTGGTTCTGATTGAAACCTGGATTCACCACCCCACTGACATCAGAGCCACCAGTTTCCAGGAATTTGTGAGAAAGTCATGGGATTAATGTGTATATGGGGGGGGGTGGTGGTGGAGTGAATGCCTTGATAAGGTGCTATGTTTTACCAGACTTATAGTTATCTCTAGTACCTGATCCCAGCAATAAAACAGCTCCCAAAATCTATTACAAGCAAGAGGCATGCATTTAATGGAATGGGAATATGGCTCAGATTTTTCTTTGAACATTCTTTGGAGCAAATAAAAAAAGGCTTACATTCAATGCTAGTTCCTAGATCCAGAATGTCTTTCCAATGACTTTTACTGATAGTGCATGCAAATCTCCACTCTATGCTAAAAATAAAGAGGGGTGAACCTTTTTAGCAAACTTGTTCCACTGGTTTATGCAACAGTACCTAGATTAGATAAACTCTGAGATGCTGCAGACTTCAGTGAATGTTACAGATAGTGGAGTAGAGACACAGCAAACACAGTCTGGGTTGTCATATTCCAAAATTGATTGCAAAGCAGAAGTCATTGGATATAGTTGTTAGCTACTATTGTCCTGGTTAGTTCTTGACATTCAGCTGGCAAAGAGAAAGGTTGGATATCTTTGATGACAATAGAATAAACTAGATTTCTTGTCTGTAGGCTTTGAAGCAGTGTTGTCCACAATGTGGTATGCCATTACTGGAAAGGGAAGAAGTCCGGTTATTTGTGCCAAGTGGAGGTGGCCAAAGGCTTTTTGCTATATCAAATGAAGCCCAAATGTTGTCCTCACCCCACCCCCCCAGCTAGGGCCAATGCTTTCAAATGTCTTGATATTCAACTGTGCTAGCCAGCTTCTCCTAGGGTGACCATACATCCGGTTTCCCCTAGACAAGTCTGGAAATGGGGCACCAAAATGGCATCTGGGGGGAAATTGGCATATTTCTTCAAAGGTCCGGAAATTGCCACCTTCCCGGGGGCCATCCTGGGCTTGTCCTTGGCTGGGGCGGTCATGTAGGCCAAGAAAATCCCTGTGTTTTGGACCCGCCAAAATGTGACTTCCAGCCCCTCCCCCAGGCCCACCCGGGGATTTTTTTGGCCTGCGTGGTCGCACTGGCCAAGGACAAGCCCCAGATGGCCCTGGGAGAGGGGCTGGAAGCAAGCACTGGAGCAGCAGAAGCAGCAGGACAGAGCAGCAGAAACCTTGGGTAAGGAAGTGTGTGTGTGTGTGTGAATGGGGTGCATGGTTGAATGGATGTGTGTGTGTGTATTTTGGGGTGGGTGATCCTGAGGGACTTTGTGTGTTTCTGTGCATGTTGGGAGTGTGTGATGGGTGAATGGAGTGCATGGTTGTTTTCTGTGAATGGATGTGTCTGCGTGTGTTTGGGATGGTTGATCCTGAGGGACTTTGTGTGTTTCTGTGTGTGTTAGGAGTGAGTGATGGGTGACTGGGGTGCATGGCTGTTTTCTATGAATGGATGTGTGTGTGTGTATGTTGGGGTGGGTGATCCTGAGGGACTTTGTGTGTTTCTGTGCATGTTGGGAGAGTGTGTGTGGGGTGTAGTTTTGTGTGTGTAAGTCAGGGGGATGATATGGAGTTGATGTTCCTATTTACGGGAAATAAATCTGAGTGAATTAATTTTCTAAGAATATATTTAGAGATGATTTGAGGAAATTGGTTTAGCTTTCTGGAAAGCAGGTGCTTTGCTGGAATAGAAAACTGGCTTCAAAGCAGTACCTTTGTCTGGTTACCTCACCCGTTTGCTTTTTTTTTATTGTTTTGTTGGAGGAGAACATTGTAATATATTTATGTATGAATTGTCTTATTAGCAGTATTTATTTACCACTTCTTCTTTGAAAAAAATCATGATTCAATTTAGAAAAAGAATATAAAACTGCAATGATATCATATTAGAGGTTCATTTGAAGGCAGCTCATGGCAGTGTGAAAGACAAAGTAAATGGATGCAAATTTGATGGGTCTTTTAAACATCATGATAACATAAGATTATCCGTCTCTATTGAAGGATGTTTGTTACTGGTCATGGTGTTTTTACCTCATTTATGTGATATTTACTAGTGCTGGCATTTGTTTTATCCTTTTAATAACTGTACAGAAACAGACAATTCTTCTTAAATATAGTATCCTTCCCCAAGCTGGTTCTCTCCAGATGTGTTGGATAAAACTCCCAACGCCCAGTCAGCATGACCAGATAGGGGTTATACATAGAGTTCTAAGATTTTTTTTAAAAAAGTCATATTCCTCCTCAGTTTATTAATCTTCACACGATCATATCTAGCTGAGCTGGAGTCTAGATCCACATTATATATTGTATCTTCTATATATTTCCTCAATTAATTCTCAAAACCCATGTCAGACTGTTAATGAATTTCCCAATTAATTCACTGATCTTTTGGATCTAACTATTAGCTCTTGCGCCAGTGAGCATGGTGGGGGGTGGGTGGAGAAGGGTTTTTCACTTCTTCTGTAATTGCTAGTAATTTCATATTGCCCACCTGAAGTTTCTGAAGTCTGAAAGCCCAAAATAAAATTGTTAAAAGTCATAAAGACATTTCCATTAAGGTATTTCTATTGGAGTTCTACTGATGAAAATTCTGACCAGCAAAATATCTCAACCTATGCCAATATGAGTGAGATTTCCTAAAACCTTTGCTGGGTCTCTCTTTTTCTGTTCCTTTTCTGCAACATTTTTGTCATTAGGTATTGCTATGTCAATGAGGTAGTTGTGTTTTTCTTTTATTTTTATGTCTGGTCGCTTGCAAAGTATTGTCTTGTCCCAGAATTGTTCTGTCTCAGCATAGCATAGCATAGCATGGCTTGATTTGACTTGTTTGAGCGTGTCTGGATCTCCTAGGCTCTGAAAGCATCTTTCTGGAGAGCACCTGCTGGTTGCATGTTCTCTGCATGCTGAGGCAGTGTAAATTCAGGATATACTTGGATAAAAGGAGGGAAAGATCCTTGTCTAGCATTGTGATAATGGGCATCTGTTCTGGCCGTTCTTTGTATTGCTATTGACCATGGTCTTGTTTACATGGCTAATGAACCAGAGATATAATGACACATTTTTAATTAGTTTCTCACTAATAAACCAGAAGTTGAAACAAGCTAAGAGGTGAGAAGTGTCTGCAACAAGCCTCTAGACCATTTTGTTCCATGGCTAATGTTTGTAGGGTATTCATATTTTATACTCTTCCTGCATGCTAGTTTGCTAGTTTGTTGTACTAGATTTTTCTGCACTTGTCAACTGCTTCATTTGTTCAGCGGTAGCAGTATGCTGAATCTGTGAGTATGGATATGAGAAAGGTGATGAGGAAAGAGTGTTAAATGTTAGGAAAGGTGAGACTATGGTCATCCAGTGAAGGATTTGCAGTCAGAAAAAATATTTGAGGGAGGGAGAGACTGTATCACACACATAGCAAAAGCTTCAAAGTACAGCAAAAGCTACAAAAGCAGGAGTGAGTAAAGTTAATTTCAGATACATTGAATGTCTCACTTGTTCTCTGTTTCAGTGATTTTAACATGAAGATGTTGTGTAGAACAGGTTTGTCTTAATTGTATGCTGTGAAATCAAACATGTGACCAAGGCCATATTTGGGTGGGCACGCCCCTTTGAGGGATGGCCAAGTTGATGGGCATGCCCCCTTGGTGTAGCCGTATTGTCCTTTTTGGTTTCCAAAATATGGCCACCCTAGTTCCCCCCATTTTGCATCCTCTACAATGCTAGTGTAAGGAGGGGATGTTGTGTCTAACTCCAGTGAAGAGGTAGGGCTAATGCTGTGCCAGACCTCCAATTTCCTGAAAGTTTCTTTTCCCCCATGAAAGAGGCTTCCATTGTTCTGCCTCATTTTCAGGGTGTTTTTTAAATTGTTTTTGTGGCATTTTTGAGCTTTCTTAAGCACTATGCGATAGCTCATGATGCTTTGTGTGTGGGTTATTATTATTATTATTATTATTATTATTATTATTATTATTATACATCTCTCCATTGCTCTGCAGTCTCCCAGGCTGCCTACGCTTCCTGATATGAAAAAGCCCTGTGGAAGAATAATGCTTTCCTCTGGGGTTTAATTGTAATGAAGAGAGGCAAGGATGCTACAAAGTTGCAGGAGAGATGATTGTACAATGAAAGGTAGGACAGGACACTCATGCACACTTCTTGGCCTCTTTCTAAGTAAGGTAAACACACACACACACACACACACACACACACACACTCAAAACTGGACCCAGCCCATGAGAATTACTGTGAAATTTTCTTCTCCTTTAAATTTCTTTTTGACAACAATTTCTTCTCTAACAAAAGTAATGAGAATGATCAAAAAACAATTTGGGAGAAATCCAGATACGCATTCCTGATTTCAGATTGCATTCAAATGCCCATTCAGACTGGAGGTACCCATTCAGATACCCAACAGCATTCAGACAATCATTCCCAGCTACATCTTCATCACCTTTCACAATGCCACCTGAAGCAGGTGGTTTCACTCTGCTTAGGGTAACCATATAAAAAGAGGACAGGGCTCCTGTATCTTTAACAGTTGTATTCTGTAGCCTGGTGACAGAACACCATGGTTAAATTTTGGTAGTGTGACCATATGGAAAGGAGGACAGGGCTTTTGTACCAGTTGTATTGAAAAGGTCTCATTGTTATCTTTTCAGCGCCAGGTCAAGACTTTCCTCTTCTCTTTGACATTTGGCAATATCTGAGGAGCCTGGGTTTGTTTTTGTTTTTGTAGCTTTTGGGATTGTTGTGTGGTTTTAAATGTATGTGTGTATTGTGTGTATGTTGTATGTTTTTGCTGTTTTAATTTTTGTATATTGTTTTTAATTGTTTTAATCCTATGTAAACCGCCCAGAGAGTTTTGGCTATGGGGCGGTATACAAATGTAATAAATAAATAAATACATAAATTTGTATGCATGCAGCACCTGGTGAAATTCCCTCTTCATCACAACAGTTAGAGCTGGACAAGCCCTGACCTCTTTTGTATCTAAAGTGACCAAATACAAAAGAGGACAGGACTCATACAGCTTTAACTGTTGTGATGAAGAGGGAATTTCACCAGATGCTGCATGTATACCAATGACACCTGCTGAAATTCCCCTTCCTATACAACTGTTAAAGATACAGGAGCCCTGTCCTCCTTTTCATATGGTCACACTAACTCTGTTGCCTGGCAGGACTGCCCCTGGCACCAAGGAACATACAGTGGAGTGGATCCAGATTAAGCTAGTTGCATTTAGGACCGATGGAAATCAATAAATACAGAAGATAATTATGATTGATGTGAACATGTAAAGATTGTATGTGGCACAACCCTTCTTGGATTATGCTACTTGAATTTACAGGTGGGGGATTGTATATTTGAAAGCTCTCCAATAAGGGAAATCTAACATGTCCCCTTACATGTTGAGATGTCATGGAGAATGTCATTGTTTCTAAAATGCTAGTATTCCATTTCTTTTTTCTTTTTAATCCAGTAACTTTCCATTTTCAAATTCTATCAAAAGCCAATAATATTAGGAACCTGAGTGTCTCAACCTGCTTTTTGGATTCCCATGAGTTCAGGTTTTAGAGGAGAAACCACCAGTGTCTATATTAAGGAGAAGGCATGGTAATGCTGCCTATTCATAAGCCTAGGCACTATATTTTACCATATGGAGAAGTCTAGATATAGGATGTAGATTAAGAAGCTAATAGTTTTCTCCTTTAAAAATCTATTTAAATTTGGAAACCTGAGAAATTATATCCATATGCTTAATAATAATTGAGAACTTTTTGAGTATTTGAAACTTTTACTTCCCATGTCGTCAACATTCTCTAATCTACATGCATACTTTCTCTATTGCATCTATTTCTAAATTAAAAGGTAAAAATGGAATCTCAAGGGATAGAAGATAAGAGTAACACTGAGTAATTGTTAATAAATTACATTGATTCAAGTAAACTATGTTTTTATAGGATTCTAAGCAGACTCCCTAGAATATTTGACATTAACCTCACTGGTTAACATGGCTTGTTCTATCTTATCCAGCTGTCAGCCTGCACAGTCTAATTTCATGAGCTATTCCTAAACCTTCTACTCCAGGAATGCAAAACAAGTTGATCTTTGATCCTGAGGCATTTACTAGCCCCAGATCTTCTCTGGGTACCAGACATCCACTGGCACCTGATTCTGCATGCTCTCCAGCATTTGCCGCTGATGGGGTGTGACTCACCCTCAAGTAGGGATGCACAAATCAATCTATATCCAATCATGTCAGTTTCACACGTGTTCAAACATAAATTCATTCCATCTGATTTCTGCATCATCTGTGTAGCTGATGATTTCCATATGCAACTTACCCTGACATTCATATTTTGTACACATCTTCCCCTAGCAGATGTACCTTTGTATGTAACTTTTCCTAAAATATGCATTTTTATATGCAAGTCTTCAGCTGAGAATGCATCACAAAATTTAGAGATGTGCAGAATCTGCAAGAAAGCCATGTTCTAATATTAATCTGGGAAGTGCAGTGCAAAATTATTTGCTTCAAAACACGGACCAAACAAAATTTTCAAGCATCCACACCCACATAGCTCCTACAACCTGAATATAGGTCAATGGAATTGAAGGCAATTTATAGCAGGTGAAGGGAATTGCTGTGAGTGACCCAGCAGTTCTAGTAAATGGCAAACTAAGCATTACATGCAAAAGGATCTAACAAAGTCCTGACTGCTGTTCTTTTTTTTTGGGGGGGGGGGAGATCTCCAGACTGAGATTACCATGTGTAAGTAGGGGAAGTTAAATCTTCACACCCAAATGCTTTATCTGCTTTTAATCAGTTTTTGTATCTTGTGTTTGGTGTTGTTCCCCACCTCGATCCGTTGGGAGAGGCGGGTGATAAATAAATATATTATTATTATTATTATTATTATTATTACACCCCCCTCTAAATTTGCCAACCCCCATCAGGGGCCTAAAGAAATAATAATAATAATAATAATAATAATAATAATAATAATAATAATAGACAAAAAAGAAAAACACACATACCTCATTGACATAGTAATACTTAATGACAAAAACATTGTAGAAGAGGCCACTAGCCTGGACGTCAAAGAACTATGGCAACAGGAAAAGCCCACAATTATACCGTTAGTCACATCAGTCACTGGCATCACATCAAGAAACTATAAGGAAAACCTTCAGAAACTGGGCCTACCAAAATACATCTACTCCAACATCCAGAAAGCAGTCATACTTAAAACATGCTCAATTGTCAGGAAATTCCTGAATGTGTAAAAGACAGCATGACTTGGCAAAGCCCGTCATGTACGATTAGAAAAACTGCCACAAGTGAGAAAGAGGTTAATAATAATAATAATAATAATAATAACAACAATGGAGGGTTTTTTCTTCTTTAACCACTGCATGGTGGAGAGAGATTTAGGGGGGAAAGCAGATGGGTGAGAAGATTCAACTAATCCCTACATGTGCACAGTGCTCCCAAGCTGAATTCATGCACTTAAAAATACACTAAAGTAAAAAAGCTAAAACATTAGGATCAATGACAGGCTACGTATTTAAACTGAAACAGTTTTGAGTGTGGGTGAGTTTTTTTGGAGCAGAGAAGGTTGTGTTTAATGCTTTTCCACTCTGACCATCACAGCTTACTTTCTTCTAGCAGGGTTCCAAATGCATTACATGAGGGCAAGGGTGGATCTGGAACCCCGAAGGAGAAAAATCGCCTTGGGGAAGGAGACTTGGAGCAGAAAATGCCTGACAATTAGAGGATGAAGCATCTTTCCATCCCTGCCAGTCTGTTGCACTGGCCCGCCTCTATTGACACCTTTGTGTGGCAACTACCATCTGGGCTTGGAGGAAGCAGCATGAGCTACAAGACCGCTTGAACTAGAGATGGACGGATTTTGTTAAACTCATTCTGTCTGTGTTTGGCAGATCATTAGGTGTCCTTCATTCTGTCATCTGCTCATTGACAGATTCTGATTTTTTTTAATTGGAATTTTGTTCTACTTGTGTGCTAATGCACACTTGTGCTAAAGTGAATAAGTGGTAATATGAATAAGCCCCAATCCCCCCACCCAAGAAAAATTAGTCTGCAAGTCTGTGGAGTCCATGTGACTTAGAAAAAGCCCATCCACTGTGGAATCTGCAGGTCGGATTCTTAGTACTTCATACTCAACTGAATCCATTGTGAATTTTTCTGACATCACTAGTTTAAATTAAAGGTGGTCCTGGGCCACTGGTGTTTGTTCCAAGTGACTATTAGCCCTGTGCAAAAATCCCTTCTTCTCTAGTAAAAATAGCAGACTTTCATGACTGCTCAGCAATGACAGCATCATAGAATTAGGGATGGATGGATGGATAGATGGTGTTTCCCAAATTGTCAGGCACCTTTCATTCTGTCATCTGCCCATCAGTGGAATCGGATTGATTTGTTTCTGAATTTGTGCAAATACACATTTTTCATGCATGCAAATTTGTGCAAACTCACACTTGCGAAAGTATATGATTTCCCACAAAATGCACAAATTTTCCCCAAATACACATTTTCATGCTTTAACTTATGAAGAAAATGATATCTTTGGGTGATTTTTAAAAAATATATCTTTGTGTATTTTTCTACAACAAAAATTGTGCAAAATTCCTGAAATTTTTAAAAATAGGACCCTCAAGTCTACAGAATCCCCCCAACAGGGGAAAAGCTGCTCCACTCCAGAATCTGTGGGTCAGATTCATAAAAATCCAAACTCCCTTGGTTCAATTACAGATTTCTCTGGAATGCCTACACAAAAGACTTGGTATATGTCCAAGGTGTTCTCATCAACTTCTAAATGGCGTCTGCACTCTCTTCCTCCTTTGCTTTGTGTTTTGGTGCTGTTGTCCTACGGCTAATCTACACCTGCAGCCCTTTTGCTATGGAATAGTGATGCTTCTGAATGTTTCCCTCTTTCGCGATCGGCACTCACAGGCACACATGACTGATCTTTACCACAATTACTGGACTGCTGTTGTGGGAGCATGTGCGCCCCATTACTGCACTTCTGCATGTGTATCGGTAAAAGTGGGTGGGGCTAGGCAGATGGCTACAGGGTAGAGGTGTTTTTTAATGACTCATGAGGGATGCACATGAGTGCAGATGTGCCACCACGTATGGGATGATACAAACTCCCTGAATATGTGCTCCTGCGTAGAGTATGCTTGTATTAAAAAAAACCCCAAACAAACAAACAAATACACTTGGCAGTGAAACATGCTGGTACCCATCCAAAACATGTGGCAGAAATGGCAGACAGCTCCACTCCCACACACCTCCAATGCCCATGGGCTCACCCATCACAGCTTATTGACTGTTCGTTGAGCCTGGAACTCACGACAAACAGTAATAGCATCACAAAGGGGGGGCACACTGCACACGTACTTCGGAATTGAAACAAGAGAGCAGGGAAAACTGCAACAAAAGCAGTCAGGGTATTCTGGTATAACTGAGTGGTGGAATCAAGATCACCACAGGAACAGGGGAATATCGTGTGCCCCGTTAGTGATTACTGTGATACAATACTGCAATAAATGGCTGGTGTGGACTCCCCCCTAGTTACTTGACAGCCTACTGCATACATACATGGAGCCATTATGTTCTGGGTGTCCTGAATAACTCTCCATTCACGACACTGCAGTTAGATTGGCAGAGACTTGTGGCAATAGATTAATGAATCTATCAATGGCAGCATTTGGAGAACTTCCCTAAAGGACCCAGGGCCATTTTAATTTCACCCCTTGTTCAGCAGCCCTTCATTTCCAAAATGCCTTTGCTGGGGATTCTATGAC
The DNA here is from genome assembly GCA_029215795.1 of Anniella stebbinsi. Lineage (NCBI taxonomy): Eukaryota > Metazoa > Chordata > Lepidosauria > Squamata > Anniellidae > Anniella > Anniella stebbinsi. The sequence goes on along the minus strand of JARDYH010000002.1, from coordinate 30,723,632 downwards.
ACTGATCCTGAAATGTTGGTTGTTTTTTCCCCCTGGGCTGTACTTAAAAGTTCAGGTCAGGGTGAGAGCCAACTGAAGTATGCAACGCACAAGACGGAGCATTCATCGGTGCTGAGGAAAATCTGCACCCACATGCCTCAATTAAGAGCGACATTGCTTAGACATTATTCTCTCTCCATCCGAGGCAAGTCCAGACACAAATTAAAATATCTGAACTGTGCCAGCTTTATTAAGCAGTTCAATTGGCGGAGGCCTTTGCATCTCCTTATGTGGCCTCCAAATCTCCAGTTTTGAAGGCTTTCTATTGTATTGCAAGAATGCTGGTAAGTTTCTCTTTAAGAGCAGTGGAACTGTAAAGGCGGTAGTGCTGTCTGATGTGGTTGTGTGTTCAGTGTAGCTACATTCAGAGATCTGGAGATTCAGAGACAAGAATGGCAAAGCCCCTGAGGAAGAGCAGTCTGGAATAGTGGCTAGAGTGCTGATGTGGAAAACCCCCACTTGGAATCTCTGTTCAGTCAGGAAGCTCACAAAGTCCCTAAGGTGCAACAAGACGTAGGGTGGACATATGGAAACAGTTGCATAGAAAAGGGAAATTCAGCAGGTGTCACTTGTACACATTCAGCACCTGGTGAAATTCCCTCTTCATCACAACAGTTAAAGCTGCAGGAGCTATACTAGAGTGACCAGATACAAAAAACGGCAGGGCTCCTGCAGTTTTAACTGTTGTGATGAAGATGGAATTTCAGCAGGTGCTGCATGCATCCAAATGACACCTGCTGAAATTCCCTTTTCTATGCACCTATTAAAGTTACAGGAGCCCTGCCCTCCTTTCCATGTAGTCACCCTAACTAGACATGAACCCTTTCCCCAACCCCAACTTTGCCTTCTGGACCAGGGCAGGGGGGGCAGTGGGGCCAGTTGGCCCGGGGCCCATGATTTTGAGGGGGCACTTCTAGTTCATATATGTATTTAGCACTGAATCAGTGCCACTGATTAAAAAATACTTAATGAGCAGTTTGAAATGGGGGGGGCACACATTTCCCATCAGCCCTGGGTATATTACCAGCTCTGCACAGCCCTGCTGCTGGTCATGGAGACCCACCAGAAGAAAAACAGTTATTTCAGGAGGGAAAACTAAATCCAAGGCTTAGTTATTGGCAGGCAGAGCTTTAAGAATTCACCCAACATGCTAACCCATACTCAGTTGTTGAGTGTGGGTTGTTGTTGAGACATAGCTTATTTATTGAACCATGGGTTAGTGTGTTGCTCCAACGCAGAATATTTTCCCACAAGGTGGCTTGTTAACCATGCGGTATGGCTTGTCAACTACCCTGAACAACCCAGTGACAAACTATGGGTTCTCAAGGTGGCTTGTTCAAGAAAAATAAGCCACAGTGCATGGTTAACATGCCACCCTGTGGAAAAGGTCCTGGTTCAAACAACATGCTACCCCAGAGCTCAACAACCCACACTCCATCACTGAGTGTGAGTTAGTGTGTTGTCTGAACACAGCCACTATGTCAGGTCATTGTTGTTGTATTTTTGGCCCCACATATTTTGCCTTTGGACCCACCCACCACTGGTACGTGGCCCCCAACAGCTTCTCTGAAATGGAATTTGTCCCTTGTGCTGACAGAGATTTGACATCCCTGACGTACACAATGATGCCCAGAAGCAGGGCCGGAAGTGTAGGTGGGGCTTCTAGACTGAAGGGTTATTTGATGCTTCCAGACCCTAACTTCTGGCAATGGAAGTTAGGCCAGCCATTATAAGCGACCCCACAGAAATAAACAAGGGGCTGGGAGTAGGGTGACCAGATAAAATCCAGGTCAGGGCTCATGCAACTTTAACAGTTGTAGAGAAAAGGGAATTTCAGCAAGTGTCATTTGTATGCAATTAGTTCCTAGTGATATTCCCTCTTCACCACAACAGTTAAAGGTGCATGCACTATACTAGAGTGACCATATACAAGAGAAGGCAGGGCCCCTGCAACTTTAACTGTTGTGATGAAGAGGGGATTTCACCAGGAACTAATTGCATACAAACGACACTGGCTGAATTTCCCTGTTCTCTACAACTGTTAAAGTTACATGAGCCCTGACCTGGATTTTATCTGGTCAGCCTACTGGTAGTCAAGAGGGAGTGCATAGAAAGCAGAAAATGGAGGCATTCGCTCATCAGGGTCTGTGTTGATCTACCAGAGTAAGGGAGACTCTGTGTGTGAGCTCAAAAGGTTTCATTCATGCATTCTTCGGTAGGATGCAGAAAATGCCATCCTAGTTGTTTGACTTGGGGTCATACTACTATGAGTCTGCCAAAAAGAGTAATTCCCCCTCACTGCAAGATATTCTCTGTATTAGCTGTTTCTGCAACTCTGATATAGCCTACAAGTACCAAGTCAAGAACGGTGGGATTCTTCTTTCTGGATACAGCCAGAACCTCTGCTTCAGCTCCAGTTTAAGCATGGGGCTGAACTAGGCTGACCATATGAAAAGGAGGACAGGGCTCAGGTAACTTTAACAGTTGTAGAGAAAAGGGAATTTCAGCCAGTGTCATTTGTATGCAATTAGGTCCTGGTGAAATTCCCTCTTCATCACAACAGTTAAAGGTGCAGGCACTATACTAGAGCGACCAAATACAAAAGAAGGCAGGGCCCCTGCAGCTTTAACAGTTGTGATGAAGAGGGAATTTCACCAGGAACTAATTGCCTACAAATGACACTGGCTGAAATTCCCTTTTCTCTACAACTGTTAAAGTTACATGAGCCCTGTCCTCCTTTTCATATGGTCAGCCTAGCTGAACTATATATTACATTCTAGCTACATGCAATTCTATCCCAAGTGCCACTTCTGTGCTCCAACATAGGGTGGCCATGTATCCTCCCCCCTGATGACAGTCCAGTATTTGAGGGGCTGCCAAGTGGACTGTCCTCTATTCTGAAGGTGTCCTCATTTGAAAGGCTGTCCTGTCCAAATCCAGTTTAAAGATAACAAACCATCCAAAGGAAGAACTAGGCCTTGAAGTTGTCCATCAACAATACCTGGAACAGCAGATTGTACAGGTAGGCACACAGGTGTTCTGGTTGCAATCTTCCACGCTATGGTGAGATGTCCTGTATTCTTGTTTAAGGTATTATTATTTCTAAATTTGCATTATTCATCTAAATTACCACATGCAGATTTTATGCAAATTTGCATCATCTTTTGTTTTCTTTTTTGGTGATGCATTTCCTCTTGTTTGGCGATTTGTAAGCATCCACCCTTCCTCCAATACCCCCTTAGAAAGGGATATTTAGTAGGGGTGTGCATCGGATCGGATCCGATCCACGATCCGAATCCGATCCGCCCCAAAATCGGGAAAATCTGATCCGATCCGATCCGATCCGATCAACCTCCAATCCGATCCGATCCGTCGAGGTCCGATCCGGATCGGACGCCATTTTGAATGCTTTTTCCCATAGCCAAGTATTGTTTTACAAAAACGCCTATAACTTTTTCATTTTTAAAGATAGAAGGATGAAACTTGGGCACATTATACACTGGTTAGGGATAGTTATCTGTGAGAAATTTCAGAAAGATTGGTGCATGCGTTTTGTGGCAATTAATTGTTTAATAAATACCCAGAAATGCCTATAACTTTGTCATTTTTAAAGTTACAAACATGAAACTTTGCCACATTGTAGGTGGTACCTTGGGACCTATCTGTGAGAAATTTCAGAAACTTAGGTGCTTGCCTTGTGTGGCAATTAATTTTAGAAAAATGGGTAGTAGTGGGGTAAATACATTTACGCCTCCCATTTTTTTATTTTTGAAGATACAAACAGGAAACTTGGGCACATTACAGGTACCACTTGCCTTGATATGTGTGTGAAATTTCAGAAACATTGGAGCTTGCCTTGTGTGGCAATTAATTTTTGAAACAATGAGGAAAGAAACACCTATAACTTTGTCATTTTTAAAGTTACACACATGAAACTTTGCCACATTGTAGGTGGTACCTTGGGACCTATGTGTGTGAAATTTCAGAAACATAGGTGCTTGCCTTGTGTGGCAATTAATTTTTTAATAAATACCCAGGAATGCCTATAACTTTGTCATTTGTAAAGTTACACACATGAAACTTTGCCACATTGTAGGCGGTACCTTGGGACCTATGTGTGTAAAATTTCAGAAACGTAGGTGCTTGTATTGTGTGGCAATTAATTTTTGAAACAATGAGGGATTCATTGGACAGCACTTGCCCATAGGGATTCATTGGACAGTACTTGCCCATAGGGATTCATTGGACAGTACTTTCCTATAGGAAATCATTGGAAAGCACTTGCCCATAGAAAATCATTGGAAAGCACTTGCCCATTGAGAAATACAGTTATGCCTCCCACTTTTTTATTTTTGAAGATACAAACAGGAAACTTGGGCACATTGTAGACTGGTTAGGGATAGTTATCTGTGAGAAATTTCAGAAAGATTGGTGCATGCGTTTTGTGGCAATTAATTTTTTAATAAATACCCAGGAATGCCTATAACTTTGTCATTTTTAAAGTTACATACATGAAACTTTGCCACATTGTAGGTGGTACCTTGGGACCTATGTGTGTAAAATTTCAAAAACGTAGGTGCTTGCCTTGTATGGCAATTAATTTTAGAAAAATGGGTAGTAGTGGGGTAAATACATTTACGCCTCCCATTTTTTTATTTTTAAAGATACAAACAGGAAACATGGGCACATTACAGGGAACACTTCACTTGATATGTGTGTAAAATTTCAGAATGATAGGTCCAGGCATTTGGTGGCTACGAATTTTTTAGATTAAAAGTTATTAACCTTTTTTACACAGAGGCTGGGGCTGTCAATTGCACCCTCCCGCCTCCCGGGAAGAAGAAGGAAACACTTTCTCTCATCTCTTTGATCCTTGCACGCTTGGCTGCAACTGAGGTAGTATCCATTACAAAAGGCGAAACAAAGTAGCACTTGGCTCGTGTCTGCTTTGATTGATACTTTCCCTTTTTACTTAAGCAGAACGGTTGAGCCTAGGATCACTCTCTCTCGCTAGGATCGTTACGGGAGAAATTTTCTACAGTCTTCAAAGTGGTGTGTGCAGACACCTTGCCACCACATGCCTGGACCTATCATTCTGAAATTTTACACACATATCAAGTGAAGTGTTCCCTGTAATGTGCCCATGTTTCCTGTTTGTATCTTTAAAAATAAAAAAATGGGAGGCGTAAATGTATTTACCCCACTACTACCCATTTTTCTAAAATTAATTGCCATACAAGGCAAGCACCTACGTTTTTGAAATTTTACACACATAGGTCCCAAGGTACCACCTACAATGTGGCAAAGTTTCATGTATGTAACTTTAAAAATGACAAAGTTATAGGCATTCCTGGGTATTTATTAAAAAATTAATTGCCACAAAACGCATGCACCAATCTTTCTGAAATTTCTCACAGATAACTATCCCTAACCAGTCTACAATGTGCCCAAGTTTCCTGTTTGTATCTTCAAAAATAAAAAAGTGGGAGGCATAACTGTATTTCTCAATGGGCAAGTGCTTTCCAATGATTTTCTATGGGCAAGTGCTTTCCAATGATTTCCTATAGGAAAGTACTGTCCAATGAATCCCTATGGGCAAGTACTGTCCAATGAATCCCTATGGGCAAGTGCTGTCCAATGAATCCCTCATTGTTTCAAAAATTAATTGCCACACAATACAAGCACCTACGTTTCTGAAATTTTACACACATAGGTCCCAAGGTACCGCCTACAATGTGGCAAAGTTTCATGTGTGTAACTTTACAAATGACAAAGTTATAGGCATTCCTGGGTATTTATTAAAAAATTAATTGCCACACAAGGCAAGCACCTATGTTTCTGAAATTTCACACACATAGGTCCCAAGGTACCACCTACAATGTGGCAAAGTTTCATGTGTGTAACTTTAAAAATGACAAAGTTATAGGTGTTTCTTTCCTCATTGTTTCAAAAATTAATTGCCACACAAGGCAAGCTCCAATGTTTCTGAAATTTCACACACATATCAAGGCAAGTGGTACCTGTAATGTGCCCAAGTTTCCTGTTTGTATCTTCAAAAATAAAAAAATGGGAGGCGTAAATGTATTTACCCCACTACTACCCATTTTTCTAAAATTAATTGCCACACAAGGCAAGCACCTAAGTTTCTGAAATTTCTCACAGATAGGTCCCAAGGTACCACCTACAATGTGGCAAAGTTTCATGTTTGTAACTTTAAAAATGACAAAGTTATAGGCATTTCTGGGTATTTATTAAACAATTAATTGCCACAAAACGCATGCACCAATCTTTCTGAAATTTCTCACAGATAACTATCCCTAACCAGTGTATAATGTGCCCAGGTTTCATCCTTCTATCTTTAAAAATGAAAAAGTTATAGGCGTTTTTGTAAAACAATACTTGGCTATGGGAAAAAGCATTCAAAATGGCGTCCGATCCGGATCGGACATCCGGTCCGATCCGATCCGACCATCCTCCGATCCGATCCGATCCGATCCGACCCCCCAGGTCCGATTCCGATCCGCTATCTGATCCGATCCGGGGGGTCAGTGCACATCCCTAATATTTAGCAATAAAGAAGGAATGAGCTGCCCAATCTTTTCCCCTCCTGCCTTTCCCATTTCCTGAAACTGCTCATCCCCACTTTTCACCTTCCAGGGTTACAGATGCATGTTTGTGAAGTAAACATAGGCCTGGAACCATGGTGGGAAGAAAGGGGAAGGGGAAAGAACTCCAGAGAAAAAATGGAAGCAGGAGGAAGGATCCAGCATACGTCTCCCCCCTCCCCCCTCAACTTCTCAGAAGGAATTTCCAGCCTCCTCAAGATGGTAGGCTGGGGCATGCTGGGAGTTGTAGGACATTTTTCTGTCTGAATATTCATAGGATTGCACCTTTAGAGCGGTGAAGGGTGTTGGCTAGAGTCTGACATGTATTTTAGCCCTCAGAATTCACAAGAGTTTTTTTCCCCTCCAAAATTATCCTTGTTGATGGCTCTTAGAGTCCTATGTCATTTGTTGTGAATTTTTATCATTTGGACCTTCACTGTTCTATTCATGCGCTTCCTCCTTCTTTGAGAGGTATGACCTTTAGGATGACTTACGTGCTATCAGTGGTTCCAATTCAAAATTAGCCTGCTTTGTTGCATTCAATGGATGTTCCTTGTTAATGTGGATTCATAGCTAACCTCAGGTATGGCTTTCTGCTATGTCTCACTGATAGAAATGAACACCTATATCCCCCACCCTGCCCCAGAGGTTCAAGGCAAAAATCCCCAACACTTTCACCCAAGTATTTTCAGAACTTTTGCAGCTTCAATTTCATTTTTTTTTTAAAGATAGCTGTTTGCAGCTGCCTTGTAATGAGATGGAATTTAAACTTCCCAAGCTAAGTCTTTATGTACTACTTGCCCCAAAACCACACATTCTGAAGACAAACTTAACAGATCACGGGGAAGTCCAGTGGTGTAGTAGTAATTGCTTTGAAGTGCAACCACTCATCATAACAATCCCCATAGGCATGCCTCCAAGGAGAGCCCCAAAATGCAGGCAGCTGTGTTGATCTGCCCATGTGTGTGCACATGTATTATATAGTAGGTCTACCCATTCAAGACTAAATTATCCCCAAATACTATGGAGTATATATTGTTGCTGGGCAAATCCATTCCCCCACAGCTACTGTGAGAATAGTAGCTAAGATGAGGGGAAACAGGGAAGCCTGAGCATCAGTGGGGCGGTAAATCTTCTCTGGGTTTCAGTCAGAACCAGTCAGAACTCTAAAGGAGATATCCAAGGTGCTGAACCCATTTTGGAGACAGAGTTCAACACTTTGCATAGCTCCTTTAGAGTTCTGGCTGGTTCTGACTGAAACCCAGGGTGGATTCACTGCCCCATTGACATAGGATCCACCAGCCTTCACTAGGGGCGATGGACAATGTCATTGTCCCTGCTAATCAAAACATCCCAGGGCTTCGCCCCTGTGAACCTTGGCTCCGCTACACCGCTGAACCAAACCTTATTCATGTGATCGTATTTGTGTATAGTTTGAGTTGATTCCTCCCCCTAGCTCTAGCACCTGTCTCCTTCTGGCCAAGCGACTCCCTCTTGTAATTGCACAGTCTGTAAAACCAACAGCAACAAACCAGTTGGAATAATGAGCTGGCATCAACATTGGTCAAATACCAATGGATGTTATTCCATTATGTACATTTAGAGACATTAAAATCTAAAACGCCAAGGACATTGTGACTACCTATTAGGACGGGAAGATGAAAAGAAAGAATGAAAGAATGTGTGTGTGTGTGGGGGGGGGGAATCCAGGAAGGATCTTTTTTGAAAAAGTTGTACCTGTAGCATTGGTTGCCAATTCAAACAGGACATAAATAAAGAGACTCCGTGTCGCAGTAATGCTGGGCTTTTGGCAGCACAGTTGGATCAAGGGGAGAGTGAAGGACAAACACACCAGCCAATCTTTTCAGGGAGTGTCAAAGCAGAACATGTCGAAATAAGCAACAAAACCACAGCTAAAGAACATGGTGTTGTGGGAGATCTGTTATCAGATATCCCAATTTGGGGGAGGGGGTGCAGATAACCCCTCTCCACATATTGAAAGAATGTGTGAGGGTATGTGAGCTACCCTTGCCCCCTGCCATGGATGTGCACAGAGGCCATGTTGCTGCTGTTTGTTCAGTCAGTCAGCATGGAAATAGTTTTGAGAGAGGGGGGGGGAAGAAGGGGGTTGTATGTACATACAGCTCTTCCAAGCATGTGCAAACAGCTCTTCTAGCCTTCCTCATATTTATTTTATTTGATTTTTATTTTATTACATTTGTATACCGCCCCATAGCCAAAGATCTCTGGGCGGTTCACATAAGATTAAAACAATTAAAACAATATACAAAAATTAAAACAGCAAAACATACAATATACACACACATTTAGAACCACTTTAATAACTTTAAAAAGCTATAAGCCTAAAAACAAAACAAACCCAGGCTCATCAGATATTGCTAAATGCCTGAGAGAAGAGGAAAGTCTTGACCTGGCGCTGAAAAGATAACAATGTTGGCGCCAGGTAGGCCTTGTCGGGGAGACCGTTCCACAATTGGGGGGCTACCACAGAGAAGGCCCTCTCCCTTGTTGCTGGCCTATGAGCTTCCCTTGGAGTAGGCACTCGGAGGAGGACTTTAGATGTTGATCGTAGCGTATGGGTAGGTTAGTGTCGGGAGAGGCGTTCCATCAGTTATTGTGGTCCCAAGCCATGTAAGGCTTTATAGGTTAAAATCAGCACCTTGAATTGGGCTCAGAAACATATAGGCAGCCAATGCAAGCGGGCCAGAGTAGGTCTTATATGCTCGAACCTTCTGGTCCCAGTTATCAATCTGGCTGCTGAGTTTTGGACAAGCTGCAGCTTCCGAACTGTCTTCAAAGGCAGCCCCACATAGAGTGCATTGCAGCAATCTAACTTGGAGGTTACCAGAACATGGACAACTGAAGCCAGGTTATCCTTGTCCAGATAGGGATACAATACATCAATACACATGGAGAGCCCCTTCACATATAGAGAAATGTTTAGGCAGCATGGGGTAGAACTAGTCCACGCAGGCCCACAGCCCTTTCACATGCTCGTTTCAACATGTGGGTGGCTGATCTGAACCACCATATTGCTCTGATTGCTAACCTTGACTCTCCCACCATTTACCCAAGTGCTATTAAATCCAGTATAGGGGGTAGGGGAAGATAGGTAGTTGTACTGTAGCTATCTTCCCCAGCCCCAGCCTCAGCCTAGTTCTAATAGTAGCTTGTGGGGAGGGGAGGTATTTCAATGGAAGAAATTGAGTGGTCGGAAGAGGCCCTGCCCTGGCCAAATGAGGCAAATTGGCTACTAAGGAGAGGGCATTTTCAGTGGTGGCACCCTGATTGTGGACCACCCTTCCCAGGGAGACTCACCTGACATCTATATTGTTGTCTTTTCAGTGCCAAATCAAGCCCTTTTTATTCAACCAGCCTTTTAGTCCGTCTGTTTCTACTAGGGGTGTACATGCCAAAAAATATCGTCATTTATCGTTATCGTCATTTCGGACCAAAAACATTATCGTCTTCATTCAAACCTTGATTTTTTTTTGTTTTTAAAAAGCTGCAGAATAGAACTGACATAAAGCCAAAAGCAGTGCTAAGATTTCAAAAGCTTGAACACAGTTCGTAGAAACTAGGGATGTGTATCGTATCATTAAAATGTACGATAACGATACGATAAGGTCGTTATCGTGCATGTGTTGAACAATGACAATATGATAGAAAAAACTACGATAATTGTCGGAGACTATAATTTTCGGGCGATTTTATCGTTTTATCGGACTGCCATATAAATATACCTATAACTTCTGTATTTTAAAAGTTAGAGGCTTGAAACATGGTCACAGTGCTTATGGAGTATACCTAAGTATGTGTATGAAATTTGAGATTGATCCCTCCAACCCTCGATTTTATATGAATTTTTTAAAGATTGTTTCAGTTCTGACAGATCAGAATGACAGCTCGCCACGTGCATTAAAGTTGCAGGGGCCCTGCTTTTGTATATGGTCGCTCTAGTATAGTGCCTGCACCTTTAACTGTTGTGATGAAGAGGGAATTTCACCAGGAACTAATTGCATACAAATGACGCCTACTGAAATTCCCTTTTCTATGCAACTGTTTAAGATTCAGGAGCCCTGTCCTCCTTTCCATAGGGTCACTCTAACAGTTTTGCACCCCAGGAATAAACTGGTGCAGAGGTTTCTTTATTTAATTTAGTTTGAAGGATCAGTGAGTATGAGGAGAGAAGGAGACTTGGGAGGGGGTGTTAAGGGAAGATTTCTTTTCGTTGGGGGAAAATAGCTCCACTTATTTCTGAGACAATCTCATTAGAGCTGGGCTGGAGAGCTTGCCCATCACTACAGTATTGTAAATAGTGATGTTATTATCCCTGCGGGAACCTCAGACAGAATCTCTTTAATGAAAACCCGAAGAAGATGCCTGCTCTTGCATGGTTTGATTATGGATGATCCATATGAGTCACGGCAAACAGACCTTTCTGGAATCTCCATTCTTTCTGTTCATTTTACCTCCCTCTTTAGACGAATAGTGAGACGAGTCAACGCAAGGCCTGCCTTATCTGTCATTGTGACACTTTCTTTTCTTCCCAAGATATTGTCTTACATCTCCCTGGTTTTGGTCGGCTCCATTCCTCTCTCACCGTATTGTAATTACTTTTACCTCAGAATGACCCTCAATGGCAAAAGCAGAAAGCTTGAGGCTTGGTGTGGGTTGGCTCTTTGTTTCTCCTTCATGTGGAACCCTCCTTACCTATTAATACTCGTAATATTTCTTCTCCTTCTGCTCTTCAACATTCCTGCTGCTTGTTCTTCTGCAGCATATTTTCAATACTTGCCTGTGCCAGTTCAGATGGTCCAGATAAAATACCAAGATTGGGACAGAATGGTCCATGGTTCCCTTTTGAAGAATTTTGAAGCCCTTCTCAAGCAGCCTCCCCCACTTGTCCCATGTTTCCATTATATTGCATCACTCTCTTTCTCTTAGCAAAGGCCCCAACAGAATATTATTATTATTATTATTATTATTATTATTATTATTATTTTCAGTCTTTTACCTCCAGAGAATACATGCTTTATAGATGCATACTGCTAAGAAATCCTCTTCATGTACAACAGAACAACCCCTCTCTATTGCAGAGTAGTCTAAGGAGCCTTCCAGCCTTTTTGACCACATCTCCCAGCATTCCTGAACATTGGCCATGCTGGCTGGTACTGGTGGGAGTTGGTCCAAAACATCTTGAGGGTACAAGGTTGGGGAAAGCCATGGTAGACATAACATGTGCTCTGATGGGATGGTGTTATTTTTGGTGTGGATGTTGAGAAAAAAATAGCATTGGAAAGCTGTGATTTGGACTGGGGAAATAGCAAAGGAGGGTGTGCTTTGCCCTTTCCCCATTGGCTTTTTCCATCCCAAATTGCCCTCCCATATTCTTTCCCCTGCCAGTGAGTTCATTCATGCTTGTTTGCCACGAGTACAGAGGCTGCAAGAAGAGCTCTAACCTGTTGAAAGAGCTTAAGTTTTACATGTTGGCGGTCCCTGGTTTGAATCCAACAACCTCCCACAGTAGGAAATGAGGGAACAGGCCATGACACTCAGGCACACTTGGGCCAATCAGGAGGAGCACAGAGTAGACCAATAGCCTGGGTTCTGCATGGGCCAACTAGTTATTCTGGCTCATCCTTTCCCCTGCCAATCACCACTCCTGCTCTTCATGAGGTGGGCCTCTCTCCTGTCTTGCATGGAATGGGGTTCCATGCAATCAGCAATATTGGGACATCAGTTTGTTGACAAATCTTAACTATTAAAGAACTTCTCCAAGGATTTTCGGGTGTGGGGGGAGAAAAGAAAAGGAGGGAGACTGGCAGGAGGCTGTAACTTCCCTGAACTCTTCCACCAAATATTATTTTGTTTGCTGCCTCTCTCAGAAGCTCCTTTCTTGACACTGTCATAAGGGCTGCAGGACCTTGGATAACCAGGGATCACAGAGCCAGTGCAATGGCATCATGATGCAATCAAGCCAGATATGGCTATGTGAATGTGACATCTTCACAAAGCCAGTTCAGAGTGAAGGTGTTATTTTCTGCATCACATTGCCCTCCCTCTGGATGAGTGTCAGGGAGGGAGAAACATGAATGTCATGCTATAAAAATATATATGTTCTTGTTCATTGGCTGAACCTCTCTGAATATCCTCAAAAAGTCTGGGGGACAGTTTTCACAGGGGTCAAAAAGTGTTGGCAAACAGTACCCCCCATTTCATCCCAGCCATTGTATAATTCCATCTTCAGTTCCGTGACATGGATTACACCACTTTGGCCAAGCAAATTCTCTTTCAGCAATTGCTAGTTTCCTTTCAGATCATGGTAATAATGGGATGTCTGTGTACTGAAGCCTTTCTTAATGATATAGGCAAAACTGAAAATGTGCTACCTCTCCAAGGGAAACAAAGAGATCTTTGGATTTCTAGCTTCATTTTTTGTTAGTTCAGCACAGGCCTTTAGGCAAAGAAAGATCAGTCTGAAAGACTCATTTTCACAATATGTCACAAAAGTCTTTTTGTCTTGCAGTTTAATGGAGATTCTACACAGATGTTAATATAGACAAAGATGCTAGTATTCTGGGAGTAAAACTGTGCCCCTGCCTCATATATATATTCCTTCCTATTTTTCAGTGCCCTGCAGAAATACATAAAACTGCATATAAATAGGGATAATGTGGAAATGGTTAAGTTTTGATGAGAATTGGGTTTGCCTTGCAGAATTCACATGGTGCTGTGAAACTGCAACATACTCTATTGGATCTTACTCAAATATCCATATTATATTTTATTCCTTTACCTATTTGTATACAACTTCACTCAGGTGTTTTGAAATATTTAGATCAATGGTTTCTTATACATTGTACTTTTAACATTCAGGACAGAATGACATGTCACAAGGCAAACACAAATTTCCAGGCTGAAGGGTGAAAAGTATTTGGAGGTGAGAATTGACTAGTAGGTAGCCCCACAATTTGACTCAGAGGCCGATTCAGAGCTTCCAAATCAGCCCCAATTCAATTTGGTTTCCTTAGAAACTCCCCCCCCCCCCGGCCCACTTCGGATTCAGGCGTAATGTTTGCTATTGAGCAGTTTACATATACATTAAAACGCACACACACACACAGACACACTCACAGACACAGGCTGCTCTCAAGTGAGTCTGTCTTTAGAATTCTTCAAATGCAATGATAAAACAATAAAAGATCCTGGATTGAACTTAATAGATCAATGAGTTGGCAGAGAAAGAGAAGCCAAACAAGGCATCAAGGTCAATGGGTCTTTGCAATGAGCACATGTGCTTGTTGTTGCTGCTGCTGCTGTTTTTAAATGCAACTAGCAGCTGAGAGGAGGGGCTTAGAAATTTATCAGAGGATGGCAGAGAGTTTAACCCTTTCCCCCCCTGCTGTGGTCCTCTTCTGAAGCTGCTGTTTGCATTGGGACGAAATCACTGAATGAGCTGCAGTCCAACACAATGTGGTAAGAATAGGCTGACCATATGAAAAGGAGGACAGGGCTCATGTAACTTTAACAGTTGTAGGAAAAGGGAATTTCAGACAGTGTCATTTCTATGCAATTAGTTCCTGGTGAAATTCCCTCTTCATCACAACAGTTAAAATTGCAGGGGCCCTGCCTTCTTTTGTATATGGTCACTCTAGTATAGTGCCTGCACCTTTAACTGTTGTGATGAAGAGGGAATTTCACCAGGAACTAATTGCATACAAATGACTCTGGCTGAAATTCCCTTTTCTCTACAACTGTTAAAGTTACGTGAGCCCTGTCCTCCTTTTTATATGGTCAGCCTAGGTAAGAGGGAAGGGGGAAGCGCTTTGATTTCAATGGAAAAGATAGTCCCTCCTTCCTTTCAGTGATAGGTTTGCTGACGGTAAGGGGAAAATCCCCTGCCAGCCCAAGAATATAAAGATGGCCTCTGGGCCAAATCATGCTTCTGGTGGCCTTTGAAAAATACTTCATTTCTCCTATGTTATCAGCATGTCTAGATATAAAGCACAGCTCAAGGAAGTGAAGAATTTTTGCCTGAAGTATTTGACCCATACCAGGATATAGTGTCTTGCCCAATTCAAACATCTGACAGAAGTCTGGTTCCAAAAGCATCCATATAAGCAGCTTCTAATGTTCATATTGTACAGCCCCATGCACATCGGTCCCAGTTTTACTTTACACCCAATGTATGGAGGCAGGGCCTGGGTCAAGGGTATTATTGGTCACATGCTCACACTCAGGAGGGGCCCACTGCCAAGAACCCCCTGGAGTTGCTCCTCCTCTTCACCATGGCAACTTGCTTATTCACCTGTCTCTCACTCTGGCCCAGACAGTGGTGGTTTGGGGAGGAGGAGGAGGGGGGAGGAGGAGATGCCACTGCCTGCATGCTCCTTGGCTCTCCATCTGTCAAGCAAGGAAGTGGTAGCAGTGATGAGACAGAGAAGGACAAGTGATAACAGTTGGGGCAATGGTAATGAGAAGGCAGCATGGTACATGTATCTCTGTACGTACATGCAATTTGGAAAGAAATACACTGCCCAATGCCCTTGATACACAATCTTTTATATTGATGTGATTGAAAAGGAGAGAACTGGATTGCTCTGACTCACCCCCTTCCATCCCTTGGGAATGGGCTCATTGAGGGTGGAGTTGCCTTGAGTGCCAAACTGGGTTAGGGAGTCTGGCAGCTCTACCCTGTGTCTGCCCCCCTGGACCCAGTCAGGTGCTCCTGGCATGAGCACAGACCCCACTTGAGTGCCACAAGGCCCATAAAGTGCTCAGTATCCACCCTCCCCTTTGTGTTGAAATTGTGCACTTACCCCCCCCCCCCCGCATCAATGGCAGCTGCTATTGATACAATTGAGGGAATTGTGCAATTTCTGGAGCCTCCATAAAACATGCACTGACCCCTGCTGCATCAATGGCAGCCAAAGAGGCCTAATTTAGGCAAGGGTAAAGGCATGAATGGAGCATTCAAGCGTTTACAGGACAATTTTAGCATGAAGACGCTTGGGCGGCCTGGCAAGTGGCGGTGAGTGGCAGTGGCAATGGGGTGAGGGGGCCGCTGGGGAAAATACTGGGGAGTTTGCCCACCCCTAATTGAGGTTGTCTTGTCTAGTATGGATTTCATAGACTTACAGATCATTTTTTGTACCATCCAGAATTTCATACAAATTTATTCATAGAAAATACGTAAAAAAAACATTTAAAAAAAAATCCCACTGGCTAAAAATGCACATTTCCTCTGCAGGCTAATTTTTTTTGGGGGGGGGGGTGGCGTGATATGCCTGTTGGGAGATTTGTGCATTTTCGCAAGTGTAAATTTGCGCAAATTCAGGAAATTGGGGGAAATCAGATTCCACCACTGAGCAAATGATGGAACGAAAGGCACACAGCAATTTACGAAACTCAGACAGAACACATTTTACAAAATCCATACATCTCTAGCCTTGCTTTGTTATTGTTGTTGTCAACAAAGTTAATGTTCCTCCTCTAAACGATTCCTCTCAATTGGGGAACGCCAAGGCTTCGGGCTGTCAGTGCTCAAAGACCACTTCAAAGACTTGTCTGATACAACTGCTTTGAACCTTTCTAAAGCAAAAGGTCTTTATCCTTTAGGAAGAAACATGTTTCAAATCATTTTGCCCACTTTGGATTTATTTTCTTGTTGTTAAGGGGAAAAATACTACCCTAAATAGTCCCCTTTAAACTATTGCAAGGATTTATGTAATGTAATAACAAAGTCAGTACATTTGAGAACATTTATAAAAACTCACCCAGGGGCCAGGCTAAATAAGATTAGAATGCTATGCAAACTCTGACTTTGCTTGGAAGACTGAAATGAGCTACTTTGTTGCTTTATAACAAAGGTTGTTGATATCAAAAGGAAATTAACGGAACACCTTTTTGGCAAAGTTCTAAGGGCAAGAGCAGAGATTACTTTAAATCTGTGTCTAGCAGCCATGCCTTAAAAAAAAAAAACTTTGAAGTAGGCATAGGGCCACCAATTCACATTGAGACACTGGTGTAGTGGGTAACGATGTTGGAGAAATTGACAATGGATTCAAATGAGTTTCTATGAATTTGACCTGTGGATTCCACAGCGGACAAACTGTTACCAAGTCACGAAGATTCCATGGACTTGCAGGCCAATTTTTGACTTTCCTGAGTTGTATATAAATGTTGTCATACAAAAATACCAAAGTTGCTGGAAAATATGGGTCCAGGGGTGGGCATTGGGGAATCCACTATATTCCCAGACCCATTTGGGCACCCACAACATCTCTATTCCAAACACTCACTAAACTCAAAATAAAGCCAACCCAGAAATTTGACAGCCACCCATACTCTGCCCTCTGTTTTCTCTTCCTCCTAGTATTGTGTTTTCCTCTAACTACAACTCCCAGTATCATAAATCATTAACTGATGGAATGGCACTGCTGGATATTTTACACATACCATTTTAGTGAACAGAACAGAAACTCGAGCCTCAGTCCATCACTTCCCATACCTGGCTACCTCATAGGTATGTACTTAGCAACTGTACTGCTTTCCCAGTAAACTGTTTGGTTAACCCACAAGAAACAAAAGGGACATTCGGAAAACTCATTTTTCTGATCTCAATTCTGCATCAGGTTCACCTGACCTGAATCTAAAATTAGATCATTGGGATTTACTGACCATGTCTTCAACTTCCCTTAAGTCAATCATGCTGTTTACTGGGAAAGGGATATGTTCATAACAACGCTTAATATTCAGAGTACTTTGGTGTGCTTGAAACGCTTCACACACATAGTCTCAGGAAATTTTACAATGAGCTTGTAAGATAAGTAAGTATTTATTGTCCCCATATGGTAGATGACCATTTGATAGATGACCATTTGCTCTGACCTTTTTGTTTTGAGGTGGGATACTGAAGCTGAAAGGTAGTGCTGGTTTAAGGTCATTTACAGAGTTTTGAAACCAGATACTTCCTAGTTCATAAGAGATCAATGTCTTAGACCAGGGGCTTGTCTTGACGATGGCGGATTGGCACCTCGAGCCTCCACAACCCTGTGGTTTCGCTCCTACGGAGTTGTGCCACATTATCCCTACGCCAAGAAGCAAGTGCGGGATTTATATGGATCATTGGGGGAGATGCTTTCATTGCCCATCCCTCCCTGGCTTTTCCCCCCTTACCTTGCAGGGATTGAAGCCAAGGGAATGGAGAACTTCCCCCCCAGTAAAAGGGAGACTCTTCTCCCCACATCGGAGGCAATGAAGGGGCGTTCCAGCAGCCACTCAGCTCACTGGCCCACCTCTCCCCCCTGCCTTGGTGGACGGCAACCAACCAGGGGTTCCCATCTGCTCAGCCACACTTCTACCTCGTTCCAGAGTGGCAAAAGACAGTGGATGCACTGTCCTCACCTTGCTCTAGAAAGAAAACTTCAGAGCTTCAGGGGAAAGGCCCAGGATGGTTCTGCAGTGGCTGCTACATTGTATAAGCACCATAGTGCCACCGTGGAGCAACCCTGGGGCTTTCCCCACATTTAGACAGCCCCCAGGAGTGGGCGACACACAGCATGTGCCTGCATGCACCCCTTGCCCTCTGGTAGGATACCCCTGCCCCTGCCACACGGCTGATTTCAGTGGCACAGCAGCACCAGCCTTGTAGTTGCTTAGAAATAGTGGCGTGCATGTTAGAGAGCATGTGCCATGACTTCTGAAGACACTTGGGGCATGTATGGCTACTAGTGGGTTGGGCAGCATGGAGGAAAGAAAGAGTAAAATGCCCATTCCAGGTTGTCTAGATTGATCTCCTAAACTACTTGGCATATAGTTATTATAACATCATGAAGGTCTTTGGGAGCAAGCCCCATTGCAATAAGTGGAACGTACATCTCAAGAGACATGCTTAGGATTGCACTGTAAAACTGTGACTCATGAGGAGAGGCAATTACAACTTGGATCTGTTTTGGAAGTGAAAGCATGACTCTGGAAGGGCTTTAATGGTTGGATCTGTTTTGCCAAATCCCAGTTTGCCACACTATTTTCCATTGCTTTTAAAATCCAGGGGAAAACATGTATTTTGCCAATTAGAGAGTGATAAAATCAGTAGCAGAAATTAGGAAAGAATCCTAAGCATTTATTACTTCATGGCAGACCAACCTACCAACTATGCCAGGAAATCAGGCAGTTGACATTTTCAGTTTCTCACGTCATTGTCAGATGCATTTCTTCTTTTTATTTGTTGGAACCATATATTCCTTAAGCTGAATGACCATTGACAACTGATGTGCGCGCGCACATACACAACACCAGTTGTCACCTGCTATTCATTTTAAGGCAGCTTCATCTGAACTGAAAAACACTAAATTGTTAACTAGTTGTGTCCTGTGTAGTCTTGGCTTGGTAATGTGTCTTGCTCCCTATGTCTTTATACCCCATTCCCCCAACACAACATTATTCTAAGTAGGGAAGTTGGAGGAATCCATTTTGGGGGTGGAGTTTGGTGGGGTTTTGCCAGCTCAGCCCCCTAGATGCCAGCTTGCAGATCCCTGAGCTAGCTCGACTTGGCTCATGACGAGTTGGGCAAGTTTGCGGTTTCCTAATTTTTTTTTATTTGTGCAAGTTGGGTTTGCACAAATTCTGATTTGTCCAAATTCATGGCTGAGAACATTTATGGAAATCTGATTTCGTGCAAAATTATGGCTGTAAACAACACATTTTGTTGCAAAATTGCAGGTAATGGTCCTTTATGGCTGCATTTTTACTCGAATTGTGCAATTTATGGCCGCTACTTTGTGCAAATCATGATTTTGTAAATGTTCCCAGCCATGAATTTGCACAAATCACAGCTCGTGGACAAAAAACAAGCTCTTGTTGGGCAACATGGACCATCTGGCAGCTCACTCCGCATGCGCACCAGGGTTAGGCAACTGGCAGGAGCCTGGCGAGCAGGACATGGAGGAGTTCGCCCATCCCTGTTAAGGGTACAGGCACTTTTAAAAATCCTGTACACACCCTGTAGGACCAAACACATCTGCAGGGGCTTTTGTGGGCACCTCCAGTGATGGCTGAGTATGCAAGGACTTTGACATATGGGCACATGCAACTTCCTCAAATGGCCATGTGGATGTGAGGTGGGGCCAAACATTTTTCACAGATTTCTTTGATTCTCTGACATGCTAGCTTACTGTGTTTAGGAATCTTGTGGGATGGGGAGGAACATTCCATCACATAAAATACTGACCTGCAGTTTGAAGGAGCAGTATGAAGACAGGTTTAGTCCGTACCATCTGATTCTAATAACTAGGCACAGATTAAACCCATTTCTGGACAATCCATCAGGGCCAAACTACGTGGTGAGTGAAAAAAAATGTTTTGACTTGCAGCTGTGTCTCCCCCTTATAAAATTGAGATAAATAGCACCTGGATGGGTTGTTGGGGAAATGGCTTGGAGAGGGGGAAGCCCCCCCCCCCACATGTGCTTACAATCATATCTAATTTGCTTCATAATGACCATGGCTGAGCTATACTGACATAATCCACCCAACCTATTTTTCTCCAAATCTAGTCCGCAGTTGCCTTCTCTTTTATTGGTGTTTCTTTGCATTTCTGTGCTGGTGGAATCCCTGGGGTTGTTATCCACTCTGTGGATCATACCCAATTGCCAGTTCTCAGACCACTGCTAGGAGAATTCTCATGGAGTAATCCAGCATCTGACAAGAATACATACAAGTATTATGTTGGGATGCAAAGAACACCTTGTTTCAGGGTTGCTGTAAAGTAACATCCTTCCCCCACATGGAGAGTTTCCATGTTGGGGGTGGGGGAAC
The DNA here is from genome assembly GCA_029215795.1 of Anniella stebbinsi. Taxonomy (NCBI): domain Eukaryota; kingdom Metazoa; phylum Chordata; class Lepidosauria; order Squamata; family Anniellidae; genus Anniella; species Anniella stebbinsi. Next base: position 30,703,147 of record JARDYH010000002.1, on the reverse strand, counting down.
AACACACCTATGGAACACTCTCATGTTTGGAAAAAGTACAAGAACTTATTTCTCCACGATCATGCATTTTTTGGCAACTGATCTATGAAATACACATCCAAAAGGAAATTTTAACCTTGTTTTTTTTCTTTCTTTTTTATGTTTGTGAAAGTTTTCATCCACTTGACAGCCACAGCCATACAGGTATCCATGAAATCCAAGAGATAAATGCAAATCGGTGGCAACTATGTACCCACTTCAACTTTCTTTCAAATTTGCACCATGGCGGTTTCCACCACTAAATTGCTAAGACTTTGTTCAACCTCCCTTCCTGCCCAGAAGTAGTTTGTCCTCTTCAAGAAAGCTCTTGCTGTGCCTGAGGGTCACATTTGTGCTTAAATGTCTCCTTTGGATCAAAAGTAGATCTAAACTAGACCTGCTCAAATTGTGATTTCCCAAGCCGCCAACTATATGCTATGATCCTCCAAGTGCTCACCTCCACTTTTGTGCATCCAGGTAAGCATAAAAACTAGGAGCTATATTGAGCCCCTTCTTGGCCACTGCTCATAGCTGTTGGACTTTGGTTTTGTGGTCCACAGATTGGGTAAACCTTTCTGCTAAAGGGTTATATCAAATATTAGTCTTAACTTAAGTCCCATTCATTTCAATGGAACTATTATCAGTGGGCCTAACAATGGATACCTCCCACTATCTATGGCTTTAGTTTCTGGAATGGTTTCATTTTATAAAGCCCATAGAAAAGAATATAACTTCATTCATCCATCTTACCTATTAGGAGATCTTTTCTGCAAGCTTGTGGAAAGTCCCATAACCATAATACAGAGCTGATCATTATGTTACTGTCAGATTGATATTGCATCCCATGTAATTTGAATTAGTTGCCTCTTCTAAAACCCTTAATATGTTTTATATAGATTGTGACCACCTCATTCTACTATCAGGTTAGAGAATGTAAAAAAGTCACCATGCCCAATTACTGCAAGCCACTACTACCAACACTACTACCACCAACACCAAACATCCTCTCCCATGAATCAGATGATACAATTACAGTGTGACACAAGTAGAAAATAGGCGGAGAAGAAATAAACATGACAGGCAGTAAGAGTTCCAAATAGTTCAAGACGGTGAGGCAAACCACGTGCAACAGGGAAAGTCAGGTGACAAGGTCAGTAAGTAGCCAATCTGATTTAAAGGGAATTTCCCCCTGACCTCCACATGGCAACCAGACAGTCAGCAAAAGGAAAAATCCACCCAGACAGTCTTTGCAAAGAGATAGGACACAGATCAACATGCAAGTCAATGGGAGTACAGCACTTTCGTCTGTGCCTTTCAAAATTACCGGTACCCTCCAACCATTATCTGTAACTCCATGGTGGAGCTCATGTTTTGCATACAGAAGGTCCCAGGTAACCAAGTTCCAACCTTGGCACTTCAAGTAAGAATAGATGAATCTCTTAATTTCTGTTCCTCTCATTTTCTCATTTTTTCCAATGTTAAATTTGGTTCCTACCAAACTCTGAGAATTTATTTAATCTTAAATAAGGAGAAAACATAAAGTTTTAAGTTTGCATCACCATTTATATTCATTTTGTATGCATTGCTCCTAATTTTAATGCAGTTTTGCCTAATATACACATTTTTGCAAGCAATTTTCCTAAAATAACATGTTTCTGAATGTAAAATTCATTAATATGCTATTTTTATGCATGGAAGTGTCCCTAATATACAGATTTTTGTATGCATTTTTTGATTGAAGAACTCTGTTGCAAAATTTGGAGATCTCTAAATTTTGAAGGATATACTTCAGTTTCAGTTTGCATAGCAGTTTGGAAGTACAAAATTAGGTAAGCTGACATTAAAATGTGAACTGAACAAATTTTAACCTCATTCCTCTTTCCAAGTAAGACCTGGTAAAGACTCCTACCAGAAACCATGGAGGGCTACTGTTAGTCAGTTTATAGACCAGCCTTCCCCCGTTATTAGCACTGGTGGAGGTGGGAATTGGAGATACAGCTATAATACATTCACGTAACCGTTTTTGCTTGGAAATTTCCTTGTGTTGCAAATCTGCAATGTATTTTTAAATGTATGCAGATGATTAGCCATGATATTTTTTTGTGATGTACGTCCTTTATATGTATGTGTATGAAACTGAAATATGTTGTGTATTTCAGGGAACTCTCATGCAAGGCTTTGATCAAAGAGGGGCTGAATCCGGATGACACAATAAGCAACTGGGGTGGGGGGGAAACAATTGTCAGCTGTATTGACTATCGTGTCATCCGAATACTGCCATAGTCAACTCAGCGCTGATCTTAATCCACACCACAGTTGATTATTTATTACCATGTTGTTTGGGGAGTACCCCCTAGATGAACAACTGTAAAGTTGATTATTACCCCACCATTAACTATCGTGTTGTCCAAATTCAGCTAGTAACTTTTTCACTTCTACTTGTACAAGAGGCTGAGTTAGGGCAACAGAACAAGGAGGATGGAGATCTTACATTAGCTAGGTGGTACATTCTCCTCCAGTATGGATTTAACAACAACAACAACAACAACAACAACAACAACAACAACAACAACAAGAGGAGGAGGAGGAAGAGGAGGAGGAGGAGGAGGAGGACTGGTGGGGGAATGTAATTCAGGGGAAAAGAAAGAAAGTGGGGGCTAGGGAATAGAAGGAAACTCTGCTCTTAAGCCTTGGGGATAAGTTATCTTGCTGACAGGAATGACTGAACTGTTTCCAGAGATGGATGAATGCCATTAAAAGCAGGGAAATCTCCTCACCCTCCCTTTATTATGGTGGAGGAATTTTAATAAAGGGTTCCTTGGTTCCCCCCACCCTCTCCTTTCTCCTCCAGCATATCACAGAGGTCACTCTGGATTGCAAAGCATGTTTCTTCAGGGCTTCTCTGAGGTCTGGTAGCGGTTAGTCTTTCCTAGCTGCTTAGGAACAGTGGAAGGATACCTTATCAGAAAACAACCATTTATGCTGTGCCATTTTTTTGCAAGCCTTTTTCCTAATATCATGCAGTTTTTAAAGGTATGTTCACTACTATATGCTTTTTTGTGTGTTAATGTTTCTTTAATAAGTGCATTTTTGTTTGCAGGACTCCATTGCAAAATTTGGAGAAGTGCAAATTTCAAAGGATATAGCTGACTTTCAGTTTGCAAATAGGTTAACCCCTGCCTCCCCCAACTGCCCCCAGAAGGGCATCTGAGGAAACTTCTTCACCTGAGGAGATGGGAGAAGAAGCAGAAACAGCATGGTAAGCTGCCACCATTTAGCTCTCAGTGGTGTCCCCTCATGCCCCAAAATGCCACCAAAAGGGAAATACCTTGTCTTGAGGGAACGGGAGGAAATATCTGCAGAAATATCTTGCCTTGAGGGAATGGGAGAAGAAACAGATAGACTTGAACTCAAAAGAAGAGAAACTGCAGAAGAGAAGAAAGAAAAGAGTAAGAGACCAACCCAGATGGACAATAGATGCAGTGCATACCTTGGTTCAATCGATACATTCCCATTCATCTGGACAACTGAATCAAGCATCACCATCATGCTTCCCCATCCACCTCTGCCCTCCCAATCCCTTTCCACATGTTTCATAACTTTTTAGTTTGTGAACCTAGGAGACGGGGACTGTCTGATGGTTGATTGTTGTAAGCCACTCTGGGAGTCTTGCTGACTGAAAAGCAGGATATCAATGCTTTGAATAAAGAAATAATAGCAATATATGTTCAAAAGTGCAAAATTAGGTAAATTCACATTAAAATGAGAACCAAATAAAATTTCCCCCATACCTAATTTCCTACAAGGTCTTTCTAGTGCAGCATTTGGTCTGCAACGCAGATGCCCCAGGATGAAGATGGGGTGTGACAAAGAGAGGCAGGCCATCATGTCTGTCCCCAGCCTCTGGTAATCAGTGGTAATTTGAGCATGGGAATTCAATTCCGAGCTAGCGTGGCTAGTAGACATTGATGGGAATATCCTCTCATTCTTTTCCCTGGCAGGCTTGCTCATCCACAAAACTGGGTAGCCTCAGGGAATCCTAAACGGGTTTGGGGGTGGGGGGTTTTTAGATCACAATTTATCTTCTTAAACCCACTCACATCTCCATGCCTATAAATGGGGAAAATATGTGTGGTCTCCCAACAAACTGTAGATTAAAGCTTTGTCAGCTATACGATGCTGATGCTGCTTTCTTACTTTGGTTAGTTTTAGCTTCACTTTTGTTAAGTCGTGTATCCCGTTTGAAAGAACTGTACATCCAGCTGTTCATTTTGCTTTTCTGTAAACAAAGGCACATTCAGCCACCTATCACTTTAGGGAATGTCTTTGCCAGTTCCCTTTGAAAATATTAGCAACATGTCTCTGCAAAAACATGTTCTTATTGCCATAAAAGTACTGGTTGGGGAATTCCCACTGCATGTTTTTCCAAGCACAAATAGCTTCCTTGCTTCTATCGTTTTTCACTGGTAAAAGCACTGGGTGATTTTCAAAGGGAAACACCCTTTCAAGAAAATGTTATCATGCATGCAAATATAGTCCATGCAGCCTGTACATGTGTGTGCATTATATGTTGTTTTCTTCCAGCACACACTTTTCCCTTGCATCCCTGTGATGAATCATGTACAGTATGTCACCTCTTTCCAGGTACATCTAAAATCTGATAATCTCTATATCAGTCCATGGTTGCATTTTAAAAAAAAATCTGTCTCATGCTTCATTTATTTATTTATATATCACATTTATATACTGCCCATTAACCAAAGCTCTCTGGAGAGTTTACATGACAAAACTTAAAACCATAAAAATAATAACATAGTAAAGCATAACAGAAATCCATGGGTTTCAAACAGAATAAAAACACAGTAGTAACCAAGATAAAAGCTAGCAGCAGTGCAAAGATCTAAAACACAAAAAACACACCTCTTACACAGTTTATTAAATGAAGGGCTGAAAAGCCTAGGAACATAAAAAAGGTCTTAATCTGGCACTGTAAAGACCATAATGTAGGCACCAGGTGAGCCTATCTACAGAGGTAATTCTACAACTAGAATGCCACCAATGAAAAGGCCTTCTCCTTAGTAGCCACCCACTTCACCTCATTCAGCATGGGCACCAGGAGTAGGTACTGTAAGGATGATCTTGGGGTCTGGACAGGTATGCCTTGAAAGAAAAGAGTCTTCAGGTAACTTCATTCCAAGCCATTTATACCAGCACTTTGAATTTGGCCCAGAAATGGACTGGCAGCCAGTGCAGATCATAAAGCACTGGGGTAATATGATCATATTGGTCATCCCTGTTAACAATCTCGCTGTCCTATTTTCAGCCAGCTGAAGTTTCTGGACCATTTCAAAGGCAGCCCCACTTCTCACATTGCAGTAATCCCAATGAGTGGTTACTAGAATGCTGATAATTGTTGCTAGGCTATCTCTGTCCAGATAGGATCATATTTGGCATATCAAGCTGAACAGATAAAAGGAGCTCCATGCTGCTGAGGCCACCTGTGCTTCCAATGAGAGTGCTGAATCTAGGAGCACTCCCCAAACTATGAACTTGATCTTATAGGGGGAGTGCAGCCTACTCAAGAAGAAGTTGATTATCACTCATCAAGGCAGAAGAACCACCCATTAACAGTACCTCTACCTTACCTGGATTGAGTCACAGTCCATTGGCCCTCGTCCAGTCTATTACTTCACCCATCCACTGGATCAGAACACCCACTGCTTCACCTGGATTTGTTGAAAAGTAGAGATAGAGCTAGCTGTCATAAGAAAATAAGAGCCATGCTGGATCAGACCAAGGGTCCATCTAATCCAGCATTCTGTTCACACAGTGGCTGACCAGCTGTCGACTGGAACTCACAAGTAGGACATGAGTGCAAAATCACCCTCCCACCCATGTTCCCCATCAACTGGTGTATATAAGCTTACTGCTCTGATACTGGAGGTAGCATAAAGACATCAGGATTAGTAGCTATTGTTAACCTTCTCCTCCAGAAATTTGTCTAACTCCCTTTTACAGCCATCCAAATTGGTGGCCATCACTACATCTTGTGATATCGAATTCCATAGTTCGACTATACACTGTGTGAAGTATTTCCTTTTATCTGTCAACCATATATTGATGACACCGCAGTCCATATCTCTGGATAACCGGGCCCAGCAGTTTCATGTAGATGTTTAACAGCACGGGGAATAAAATAGAGCCCTGTATCTCCCTATGGCACAATTGCCAAGGGACAGAGCAATAATCCCCCAGCACCACTTTCTGGAATCAACCATCCAAGGAAGAGCAGAACCGCTGCAGTGCAGTACCTCCAACTCCCCTTCCAGACAGCCTATTCAGAAGGATACTATGGCCAATGGTATCAAATGCCACCGAGACATCTAAGAGAATCAACAGGGTCACACTCCCCATAACCGTTTTTCATTGAAGGTCATCCCACAGGGTGACCAAGGCAGTTTTCATTCCAAAACCAGGCCTGAAGCCTGATTGAAATGGATCTAGATATTCAGTTTCACTCAAGTGTGCCTGGAGATAGCTGGCAACTGCCTGCTCAAGCACTTTGTCCAGGAAGGAGTTATTAGCAACCGACCTATAGTTGTTAACATCTTCTGGGTCCATGTTAGACTTTTTCAGGAGTGTCCTAATAACTGCCTCCTTTGAAGTGGCCAACACCATGCCCTCTGTCAAGAAGGAGTTGACAACCTTCTGGACTCAGCCAGACATTCCCTTCCTATAAGGTGTAATAAGCAATGACGGGCAAGGTCAAGCACACAGACGGTTGACCGGCCTTGATCAAACACAACATCCGCATCATCAGGCCTCAACAACTGAAACACATCCATAGTTGTGCTTCTGTAATGACATCAGGAGATTTTGGATGCCTAGTACTTCCCACTGCTTTACTCAACCCCAGAATCCACTTCAATGCAGGGTTGACAGGACTCAACCCAGAGACAAACTACTTTTTAAAAGTATGCTTAGAGCTGGATGGGTTTGTTTTGTTTCATCTTCAGAAAAAAAGCAGTCCTGTAGTGCTTTGCTTTGGATTAGGGCCACGGAATGAATAGAGAGGGTTTAACCCTGTCCTCCCTATGCTGTTTTCTGGGTGAAAACTAGAGTTGTGCACAAGTGGACTCTCAAACTTCTCCATCCTATTTGTGGACAGAGAAATTGGGGGGATAATTTCACCACATTTCTCCAGTGGGAGGAGAAATTCTCAGTGGTCATTGCCCAGGTTGCACCACAGCTTCTTTCTTTTCTATAAGGGTCTCTTTTGTGAAAAAGCCCTCTGGAAGGAATTACCTCATGATGTTTCTGGGGGAAATTACTTCATGATGTCTTCCCCTGACCTTTCATTGAAGTGTGAGAAGCCAAGGAGGCTATAGACTGCCAGAGAGATGATTGTACGATGAAAAATAGGACACTTGAACACACTCCTTGGCCAGTTCCTAAACAAGAAGCACATGAATCCCAAACCAATGCATTAGAATTTTTCAAAAGCATCCCTCCCCCCAATCAAATTGAAATAGAATGGTTGAAAAAAGGTGGGAGAAATTTTCAGCACAGCACTAGTGAAAACATCTCCCACCAGCTATTATTCCTCTGTAGGTGTTTACTTCAACTAGGACCTTTGTGGGGAAATATAAGCTGGGGGTGGTTTTCAGTAGGAAACTGGTTCATGGAGGAAAGGGTTTCCACTTCCCAGTCCGGATTGGGGCCCTTTGCAGATTCTGGAGAGAAACTGTGGCTAGTTCTAAGCACATATTTTTATTTTGAAAAGCGTGCTTAATATAACATGTCATTTAGGCTGAAGGGGCCTATACTAGTAAAAGGAAAATTTCACAGGCATTGCACCTCTTCTGAAAAAGGGATCATGGTGGAGCAAAAGTGACCAAGGTGAAAGAAGAGACCAGTTTGCCCCAGTCAAGCTATCTGCCTTCACAGAGGCATCTGTTTTGGGATACATAGACACATCACCAGCATCAAGTTACATTTTGACAATCTTTAGCTGCCTCTTCAAGGTAGAAGCTTCATTGCTAGATTTCAATCTCACAGCCCTATCTGGGTGTTAACTTTGTCTTGACAAGAGAAAATACATTGGATGTGTTATGCCCCTTCCCAGAATGATCGGGGGAGGGGGAGAGCACATTAGGACTTAGAAACAGGGGTGCATGAGCCTTGAAATGAACAAAACCATCATGAAACTAAAAACCGTCTTGATTGAACTATCCTACAATAACAATGTTGCCATACACAAATATAGCTGGGTCTACATTTCCTGAAACAAGGAGCTCCAGATGTATTTGTGTTGTTTTTCCTACTGACTTCTTTGACTTTTTGTTCACTGTTAATAATGCCCTTAATCATGAAATGCACTTAATCTTTTGCGACAACCTCCATAGCACAGGCTTAGTGGGCATAGCAAACACAGTTGACCTGTTCCCTCAGAATTGGGCTAATCCCCATCAATCTGCTTAATTCCCTCCTCATGAATTCCAAATTCTTGTACAATTACTGCCATTGAGCTGACAATGTGAAGGCAAGCACGAGCAGGAACAGGAACGGGAGAGATGGATAGATCAGTGGCTGAACATTTAGGAAAGCGATAACACAATTCTAAAACAACAACATACAAATATGTATTCATTCACCAGTCTTCCATTCAGCCCACAATAGCCAAGTCAGATTTGCAAAGGGCTAGAAAGCTGTGGTTAGGACTTACTTTTGGTTGAAAGGCACTTGAAGAGAGGGAAGGGGAACATTAGGAGCTCATCTATACCTGCAGGCCTTCTGGGATTGGGGGGGGGGGAGCTCAGGCTTTACAGCTTCTAGGATCGTCCCTCAGGGTGAACACACCAGCACAACATCCCGGAAGTCAAGAGGAATTTTCTGGTACAGCATTTTTTTTTCAGAAGGGACAGGTTTGCACAATTGTGCAGGCACAATCCTACGCGAAAGGTAAGTTTTTTGAAAAAGAAAAAAAACCTTCAAATTTAGTGCTGCAACACTCTGAGAGCCATCCCAGGGATGGATAAAATGCTGCCCCCACCCCTGATGGGCATGTACCCCCCCCCACAGCTCCAGGCCCATTTGAAGAGCCCTGCTACTTGTGGGGAGAAGGGAGGACCCAGGAGCCCATGCCACACCGCCCGCAGTCCTTGGGGTTGTCCTGGGACCATGGGAAAAATAGGGATAAGTAGAGTCCCAGTTATCCCAGGACAACTGAGAGGTCATCCCTGGTTGACCGCAGGATCAGCTGTGCATCATTTGGATGCACAGGGACGTCCTTGAGCTGACCTCGGGATAAACGGCTGGTCTAGACATGCCCTTTGTCTCCAGTCTTCATCGCCAAACATGGATCCCTTTATTGAGGGGAGAAGAACAGGAGAGATTACAAACTGAGTGGACTAAGAGCTCACAGGGAGAACAATTAAGCAGCTGGATTCCATTCCCCTTAGGTACTTCTTTTGGGGGTGGGGAAACCAGTTGGGGAAAATAATTTAAAGAATGACACTAAACATGTGGCTTGACTGTTAGACACCTGCTTCAGAAGCCATCGCAGGACAGGCTGCTGAAGTGTTAATGCAGCAGTGGAGAACTGTTTTAGCCCAAGGGCTGAATCGGTCCTAGGTTGGGACATCAGGTGCTGCATGCCAGCAGCGGACAGGGCCACGGCCTAGTGTGGATGGAGAAGAGAAGCGTCAAGAAGAGACAAACTCTGGTGCTATGTAAACTGTGAAGACTTTATTGTTGTAAAAAGCTCTTGAGATTGTAAAAACCAATTTTCAAAAAGCTCAACATTTTGGATAGGTTCTATCCTTCATCAGGAGCTACACTAAACAAAATATGATTATTTGAAATGGAGTTTATGTTAAAATCAAATCTAAATCAACAAGCATGCACCACCCACATTTTCTTACTCTCAGGGACACACATGCCATTCACAGACAGACACACCACACACACACAATTACACTCACCATCCACACATGCACACAAATACACACTTTGGCCTCCTCCACACGAGACGTTTAATGAGCCTTGAAGGCTCATTATAAATTTTACCTCCACACCAGCGGAGTGCAAAACGGGCGTACAGGCGCGTTATCTCCCCGATAATGCGCATTTTCTAATGCCCGTTAAATAGCGACTTTTATTTTGCTCCGGCCGTTAAAGCACATTTTCGCCGTGTGAACAAGCGATTATGCGCATTAACGTCTTCTAAAGCGCTTTTTGGACATCAATTAATGCGCTTCGCCGCCTCTCGCCGCCTCCCGTGCAGAGGGATTAGGCGTAAATGCGCCTCCGCGATAATGCGCATAATCCCCGAACCAGGCGCAAAAGCGCATCCTTGTGGAGGGGGCCACAAACTGCCTAGTGCCATCTTCTCAGCTGAGCCATGCATATAAATTACCTTATGCTAAGACAGACAATTCATCCATCAAGCCCAGAATTATCTACTCTAGGGATGGATGAATTGTCAACTTCAGTTTCTCTCCACGTCTCATATTTCCAATCTCAAATTCAGGTTGCACGAAACCTTTGAGAATTTTTAAAAAAGTTTTAATGCAAATTCACATGCATTTTTATGTGTGTTTCTCCTAATACATACATTTTTGTACACAATTTTGCCTAATATACACAAGCTCATGCACAATTGTCCTAACAGAATGTAATTTGAACATTATCTTGAATTATCTTGTATTTTATTTTACATATCTGTATTGTATTTTCTATTTTTAACTGTTATATGGCATTTCATTTTTTAACTGTTCATAACTCACCCAGAGAACATGAATTATTGGACAGGTTAGTAATGTAATAAATAAAAATAATAATATACACATTTCGGTATGAAAGCTTTCATTGGAGAACTCCATTGCGAAATTTGGAGAAGTGCACGTTTCAAAGGATAACTGAGCTCCAGTTTGCGTATAGGACTGAAAGGGCAAAATTATGCAAGTACTCATGAAAATGTGAATGCAACGAATTTCTCTGACATCCCTCTACTCTGACTTTCAGGAGCTCTCACAGTTTTCAGGCAAATATCTTTCCATCACCTTCTACCCAGTCTATTGAATAAGCCTTAGCCAGGCTGACGACACAGTGAACTACAACTCCCGTCACTCATGACAATGGCACATGCTGGCTGGGGATGATAGGATTTGTAGCCCAACATCATTGTCAGGTCTAAGGTTGGGAAAGGATGGGAAAGGTTTTAAATGACTAGCCCAGGACCATCTCTTCGCAAAACTTGTGCTCTCCCATTGAGATAGGTTACCTCCCTTTCAGATAATCTGCAACACAATGCAATGTACATCATGTGAAAAAGAGCCTATGGCAATGTGCAATGGACAACCGCTGAATTAGGCAGCAATATCTGGTTGAGACCAGTGTCTATCATTCATATATATATATATATATATATAGTCTCTTGCTTAGTTCTCACAAGCAACAGATATATTTGTAACACCACAATTCCATTTAGTTTCATACATCAACACTGGCTCATCTGGGCAGCACCCACCAGACATTCACTTTTCCTTTTGGAAAGATGCCATTGCCTGCAAAGATAAAAATGCTCAGGTGTAGCTTACCCACTAAGAGACATTGGGCAAAAAGATTAGTGATGTGCCATTGGTCTCCTTGGCATATATTAGTTGTGAACTTGTGTGGATGGGTTATGTGGGGATGGCCTCTTGACGATGCTGCATTTACCTGGAGTTCGATATCGGCAACCCTACAGTGGGATACAGGCACCCCAACTGTGGAAATCTCTCCCCCTCATATATGGGGAATGAAGTCTTAAAAGCTTTTGGTGCCAGCTAAAGACCTATTCATTTACCCGGCCTTTTGCTTTTCTCTTTTCTCTTGCAGCATTTGTATAAAGTCTTATTTATCTGTTACTGTCATGCATTTTTGTTGTTGTTTTGTTGTTGTTAATGTTATATTATTTTACTGCGTTTTATTGCTTGTACCCTGCTTTGGGATTATTTTATAATGAAATGCAGGTAAGAAATTTCTTAAATAAATAAATAAAAGTGGATGCAAATGAAAAATGAAAAGTTAATAAAAACATTTTGTTGTGGGGAGGAAGGAAGGAAAGAAAAAAGTTCATAACCAAAATGTACTTCATTCAGGGAAGAAAACTGTTTTAAGGTCAAGCAGTTTCTGTAATAAATTATGGCTCGTGGCTTATTTATTTAAATACAGAGGACCATAGTTAATAGAAGTATATGAAGATGGCAAGAGACAGAGCAAATGACTCATTCTGAATCTGTGACCTGGTTGTGACACTAAAATGAAACTACTCAGAAATAGTCAACCACCAGAGGAGGAAATGGAAAACAATAAAAAAAACTGTAATGTGTTTTGGATAGAAAAAAAAACCATTACCTCTTACACTTTAAGACTTACAGTGACCTAGATGATTCTATGATCCCAAGTGAACTGGGTAGAAACAATGTTGTCCCCATCCTCCCATGCGGAATTTCTACCTAACCTGGGAAAAAACTATATTAGTGGCACCCTTTCTTTGTACGAACTTTATTTTATATGATAAACCAAACTGAGCCCAATTTGGGGGGGGGGGGTGAAATTTTGCACGAAAATGTGTGCTACTGACAAGTTTGAACATTTCATTGAATTGACAGGCAAAATGCAAAAAAAAAATCAAACTAATTTTTCAAGTCTGTTTTGGGGTGGGGGTGGGCTTTCATGGACAGTTTTCATGCAACCCACCCCCAAACACAGTAGCATTATGAGGGAAACGTGGGTTATAAACCACAACTAAAATGTTGGGCTTAGAACTGGAAAGTCTGAGTTTAAATCCATGCTTATTGGGTGACCTTGGCCTTGAATGTTTCACATTTTATATATTCTAAACTACTTCCCAGTGTCACTGTGAGTCAGCTCCCTCAAGAAAGCATAGGATACAAATTTAACCCGTATATTTTCCCCAAATAGCATGGCTGTTCATTCAGGGTGGAAAGGGAATGGTTTCCCTCCAGTTATCACTTCCAGTGAAGGATTAATAAATAACTTTACCAAGCATTCAACCCACAAGTTACTGTTGCTTGGAAAAGGCCATTCTTCTACCAGCTAGCACAGCACTGTAAGAATATAAGAGCCATGCTGCATCAGACTAAGGATCCATCTAGTCCAGCATTCTGTTCACACAGTGACCAACCAGCTGCCCATGACAATGAGCAATGTACATCAAGGCTGACCCCATTCTAGTTGCTCATCCCTCATTGTTCCTTTACCCTTTTTGGCTGAATGTTCCTTCCTGTTGCACTTCCGTGATTTGCAAATATGAATGCTGTAAGTTGCCCGACTTCTTGCATGCTAGATTGCCTCACTGTGTTGCAAATCTATTTGCTGTAGTTTCTTTTCCAAATTTTGCACTTTTCCCACACTTTTCTTGAAAAAAATGATTTTAAAAATGGAGGAGGTCTAGGAGTAATCCTTTCAGGAAGGCTACTATCCCCACCCTAAAACTATAGGACAAACTATTATACAGTGGTTAAAATCCACCATAAGTCCTACTTAGCATAGATCCATTGTAATGAATGAGCCCATGAGCTATATCATTGGTAGAATGCTGTTCTATCTATTATCTATCTATCTATCTATCTATCTATCTATCTATCTATCTATAAACCTAAATCAGTCCAAGATGGTTAACGTCACAGAAATATGTGATTTATTAAATAGAAATACAGTACACCTCAGCTTAGTGCATAAGTGTGTGACTAGGGGACCTGTCCATCTACCTGCCCATCAATTTGCTGCCCAGGTGCTAACAGCTGATGGGCAACAGTTCTTATGGCTCATTACCTTTAAACTGGAACTAGACAGGGCAGCCTTTCAAATAGAGGCCACCTTCCAATAGAGGGCAGTTGTCTGGCAGTCCTTCAAATAGAGGACTGCCCTCTGTTAACAAGGACTTTTGGACATCCTAGGACATCTGGTCCTCCAGATGTTGTTGGAATACTGCTCCCATCAGCCCTAGACAATGTAGCCAATGTTGACAGATGATGGGAGTTGCAGTCCAACATCTTCAGGGTCACACGTTCCCCATCCCTGTTCTAAAGACATATAATGCAAAGTTCTTCTGACTTCATTCGTGAGAGATTTAGATCTTATGTCCTATGGATGATACCTGCAAGAGTAGGCTGACCAGATAAAATCCAGGTCAGGGTTCCTGTAACTTTAACAGTTGTAGAGAAAAGGGAATTTCAGCCAGTGTCATTTGTATGCAATTAGTTCCTGGTGATATTCCCTCTTCATCACAACAGTTAAAGTTGCAGGGGCCCTGCCTTCTTTTGTATATGGTCACTCTAGTATAGTGCCTGCAACTTTAACTGTTGTGATGAAGAGGGAATTTCACCAGGGGCTAATTGCATACAAATAACACTGGCTGAAATTCCCTTTTCTCTACAACTGTTAAAGTTACATGAGCCCTGTTCTCCTTTTCATATGGTCAGCCTATGCAAGAGGGCTTCCTCAGATGTATCATGCACATCGCATCACCTGTATATCAGTCGATTCCTTAGAAGATCGTCAAAGGCAAGCAGGTTCAGCTGGGGAAGCATGCTACCTAAGCTAAGTAGACTCTTGGCTGTTAAGTTTTTATATATATATAGGTCAACGCCAGCACCTTGAATTGTGCTTAGAAGCTAAAAGGCAGGCAACGCAGTTCTGATAACATAGCTCCTATGTAGATTTCCTGGCCCACTTTGGGCAGTAAATGGTTGCTTCACTCTGCATGACAATAAATTACTGAACAGGGCACCCCTCTGTCAGGGCTGCTTTAAGGTAGATTCCTGCATTGATCAGGGAGTTGGATTCGATGGCCTTATAGGCCTTTTCCAACTCTACTATTCTATGATTCTATGACCTACTGCACTAAATTATTCTTAAAGTTGCAGAAGCCTGTCAGGTGGCTGCTAGGTTTTGACATGTTCCAGGTCAACAGCATTCCTGGGCACAACTGCCCACCTGTGATTCCAGCAGCAAAGCAAAAGGCATCTTCCTCCCCCCCCCACACACACACACCCCTTTGACTCTCTACCATTTGCTGAACCTGGGGAAGACAAAGCTCCCATCGCCCCAGCTACTTTGCAGCTTGAGAAATGGATGGTGTGCCAGATTGACAGGCCTGGGTTGTGAATGCAGCAAGTTGTTTCTCTTCACATTTTTGGAAATTCACAGGAATGTGGTTGGCAATTATGTGATGATGACTACTTGACTAATAATAACTCTGCTTCCTTGGTGCTTATCCATCTGTTAAGCTACAAGAGCTGTTCATTGAAAGAAGCTTGAAAGAGGTGCTGCGAAAGATAGAATCAGCACGCTGCATTGTTAGAAAGACCTCTCAAACTAAAGCATTGTGGGGTTTAAGCATTCTGCCAGCTGCCATTGGCACCATGTCTCTGCTTGATACTTCCCTAGCTATGCTAAGCTAGACTCACTCACTCACTCCCACCCCACCTTACATAAAGTCTCTAGAAATTTCCCTCTCTCACACCACCCTTCACAAGTATCCTTTCTCTTAGGGCCTTTCTACACAAATGGGTGTAGGGGGAGGGAGGAACGATCCCGGGTGTACCTGCTTCTGGGATCGTCCTTCCCTTTCCAAAACAGAATGCAATGTCCTGGTTTCCCCTCGGGCCGTTGCACCATCGTGCTCATCATTTGTTTTCTGGGAAGGATCCAAAGAGTGCACTTGCGCTCCATTGCAAAAGTAAGTTTAAAAAAAAAAAAAACCAAACTGAGCCCCCCCCTCCCTGCCATCCCAGGGGTGGTGAAATTGCTGCCACTCCCTCCCCTGATGGGCATGGAGCCGCGCGGTGCAGCTCCTTGCCCATTTCTGGTGCCCGCTTACACATGAGTAAGCAGGCACTAGGCAGGATGGTGCCCACACCTCCTGCGGCCTTGGGATGTTCCCAGGACTGCAAGAAGAATTGGGTTTTCCCAGGGATCTCTTATTCTGGGGAAAACCTGTGCCCGTTCCCCCACACACATACATGGACGACCCAAGGACAGTTGCAGGATAAATAGCCAGTGTAGAAACAGCCTTAGATTTGCCTTTGGGAAGATGGGGATATTTATTTATTTCAGAAAATTTCTATACTGCTAATCATTTTTTTAAAAATACCAATAATCCCAAATGGGTTTACAAAGTAAAACTATGATAAAACACAATAAAGCCAATCATTAAAACAATAAAATAAAGAGAAAAACAGTGGGTCTACATGTGTCGGTGGAAGCCCACCTGATTTTGGAGATAGAGTTCAGCATCTTGAATATCTCCTTTAGTGTTCTAAACTATTCAGTGTCCCACTGAAATCGGAGCCACCAGCCTTCACTGCTTGCTGCTGGAATATTGCCAAGCTCAGACTCAAATAGGTCTGGTCTAATATCATCAGAAATACATCTGAGGCAACCACCTTCTTTTTCAATAGGTATGCAGTATGTACACAGTTGTCCTTTACCCAGCAAAACCCATCACTTGCCTCTACCAGCCATTCTGCTCTATTTAGCTGTATTCCAAGTGCATAGCAAGATAAATGGTAATTGCATTTAAACTCACTGCATCCTGTATTCATAGCCAGCATTGATCTTGAATTGTAAGTTTACTTTATTGCTCTGGAAAACTACTGTCTGGCCAAGTTATTTGCAGGAGACAGACAGGACAATTCAATATTGGCTTCTCTTATAACCTATATGCTATTGATTTGAGTGTATCTGAGATATAGGTTGATTGGAGTGCTGTCTCAATGTGACACATGGCTGGACTGCATTTCTCTTTCGGGGGCAGATCAGAGGGTTTTCGGGTCAGTGATCACTAGGGCTAATGGGATCTGCTCACATTTGAAGCCATGCTTTCAGTATTCACTTAGAAATACCCTAGAAGACACAGAATCCAATTTCATGCCTTATTTGTATCTGTGGAGCTTTGGTATAGAAAATCAATCACACGTCAGTCTCAGAATAAAATATTCCTATTACTGGAGAATCCCTGCTGGTAGAGTTGGCCCAAGATATTTTGCTGCCTGAAGCAAAGAACAAGATGGAGTTCCATCCCCCCATTCCAATTACAAAAGGTGTCTGGACTAGTAGTTGACTCATACGTCAACAATGGCAATGGAACAGTATCCTCCACTGCACCTCCTCAGGGTGACCGGCTAGCTTAGGGAGTGCAGGGCAGGTTATGCTACACACACAGCTCCATCCTTCAGCTCCATCTGCCACCTGAGGCAGCCGCCTCACTCTGCTTAACCATAGAGCTGGCCCTGGCTGCTGGTGAACAGAACATATGTTTTTGGACCTGCATAACATTTGCAGCCAGTTTATAGTTCCAGAAGATGAGCCCCATGTGATTTTGTCTATTGGTTCCACACACCTGCTTCCTTTCTACAATGCTCTTTAAGGAATTCTCCCTCGGACTTGGACAGGAGAATCATCTTCCCTGTCCCCAAGGTGTAGGTAGGTGCAGGTAGAAAAAAGGTCCAGAAGATGGCTAGTCACCTTAGGCCCAATCTACACCACGAAGGATATTGTACTATGAAAGTGGGATGAAAAAAGTATATAAAAGGCAGGAGCCACACTACTGCTTCATAGCGGTATTGAAGTTCATTGACAACTGTTGGGGCCCATAGACACATACCATATACCACTTTCATAGTGCTATATCCTGCTTGGTGTGGCTCCTGCTTTTTATATACTGCTTTCATGCTGCTTTCATAGTGCAAGATACATGATGCTGATTCATTGACATCTAGAATATTTTTCTGGCTCTGCCCATGAAGTCTAATTAGCTGATATATTTTTTCCCAATTGGGATAAGCAGAAGAACAGAAGAAGAGCCATGCTGCCCAAGTCCAAAGGAAATCTAATCCAGCATTCTGTTTACACAGTGGCCAAGCACCTGCCTATGGGAAACTCACAAGTAGGAAGTGTGTTCAGTAATATCCTCCTGTTTATGTCCCCCATCAACTTGTAAGCAGAGACATACTCCTCCCAGTCCTGGAGGTGAACATAAGAATGTAAGAACATAAGAAGATCCATGCAGGATCAGACCAAGGGTCCATCTAGTTCAGCATTCTGTTCACACAGTGGCCAACCAGCTGCCAATGGGAAACCCACAAGCAGGACACGAGAACATCAAAACTCTCCCGTCCATGTTGCCCAGCAACAGGTGTACATAGGCATACTGCCTCTGATGCTGAAGGTAGCATATAGACACCAGGACTAGAAGCCATTGATAGCCTTATCCTCCATGAATCTTTCTAACATTTGTTAAAACCATCCAAATTGGTGGCCATCACTATGTCTTGTGGTAGCAAATTCCATAGTGTAACTATGCACTGTGTGAAGAAGGACATCCTATGATCTGTCCTGATTCTCCCACCAATCAGCTTCATGGGGTGACCCCGGGTTCTAGTATTATGAGAAGGAGAAAAAAAAGGTAATAAATTACCATTATGGTTAGTAGCCATTGATAGCCTTATCCTCCATGAATTTCAACTAAGTATGGACTCTGCAGTGGAATCGTAGCATGGACAAGCAAGTCAATGATGCAGTAAGAAAAATGAAGTTCAGGAAATGTTCTCAAAGCACCTGAAGTGGCTTTGTTTTTGAAGCTGTCTAAGCCTTGCTGCCACCTGGGTGGGAGACTTCCAGAGATCCCCACGTATGCTGCTCTAAGCTCCTTGTAAAGTAAGATCTGAGGGGGGACATTCTGTGTTTGCATAAAGTTGTGGAGCATGCTAACAACTTTGCCTGTTTAGGTTAGGGAACATGATCTGCACCTGCAGTTAGATGCACCAAGAAAAATGGTCACTTGTGAATCCTAGTACTCAGAGGAAATAAGTGATGGGACAGATCCACTGGTTTATATTTAGACCTAATGTAATTAGGAAGCAGGTATGCTTTCTAAATGGAAGGAATGGTAGTAATAGAAATCTAAAGATCTATGAAATGGAGAGTCTATTGCACTAGTAATGGCCTTTTTTTTTTAACAATCCAAGTTATAAGCTAGGGAATGATGAAGTGGAAGGGTTGAATCAATATATGACGAAATCAATAAGGACAAAGGGACAGGAAGGAACAAAATGGGATGTAAAAATCAATAGGTCTCTTCCATCTTGCATCAGAGGTCTGTAGGGAGAGAGGGCGCTGAACTTCATTCGCACACATAATGTTCTGTCACTGTTTTACAGGAAAAGGTGGTCATCTTGTCCAGAAACAGAAGATTTGACCCTAGCTCTACAGGTCTCATGATTTCTCTTCTGATCTCAAGGACTCTGGCTAAGTATTTAATTATGGGAGCAGCGTGATGGGGAGAAACTGTCTTCCTCTTTACATTATTCTACTGGAACATTTTATTTTATGTATTTATTAGATTTACAACCCACTTTTCCAATAACTACAACAAAATGGTGCTCAAGGCAGCTAAATAATAATGAGATCAGGATTAAATAAAAAACATGAAATGCACAATTAAAAAAATAAAAATAAAAGAGATACAGTACCCAGCCCAATAAAAAAAAACCTTCAGCAGAAGACCAGCTTACATGCCAAAGGACTACCTGAATAAAAACATATTCACCAGCTGGCAGAAGGACATCCTTGCCTCCTTCTGCAAGGAGTTCCAGAGACTGGGAGCAGCCACTGAAAAGGCCCTCCTTCATGTCCTCACCAAATGTGCCTCCCCAGAATATCTGAAAACCCAGGCAGGCTCATATGGAAGAATGCAATCTTTCAGATGACCTGATCCCAAGTCATATTCAAAAATGGAAACTGTATGCACTTCCCTCCCTGTAGCTCCATTTAGAGCTCAAATATCTCCCCACAGAAGTGATGAGCAAGTTCTCCTTTGCATGTTATCATAGAAGTCTGAAAAGTAGAGTGATCATGCAGTCTCTTTTACAGATGGTAGTACCCTCTCTTTAAAGGGCTACCCAATCCAAGTCTGTTATAAAGGTAATGAGCCATCAGAAGGAAGAGCTGGGCTTTCAAGTTTCCCATCATAGCAGATTGAGCAAGGCCCACAGGTCACCCATACTATGGTAAAATATATTGTATTTCTATTTAAATTGTAATAATTATTTTAAAATTTGCAGCTATACATATGCATTAGCATTTGCAGATTTTGTCCTCGTGTTTGGTGATTCATAAGTAGCCTCCCTAAGGGTGAGTTATTTACATTCCCTCTTTTGCCACTTCCTATAATGCAAGACCAAGATCTTTCCAAATTTAACATTGCATCAATCAATCAATCAATCAATCAATCAGATTTCTACTAATCCTTCCATTTTACAAACATTCCGGATAATTGCATTATGTCTAAATACAAACCAGTAAGTATGCCCTATCAGTTATTTCTTGTCAAGACATACTTTAATGTATTTTTGGTGCCAGGTGAAGACCTGTTTATTTCCCCAGGCTTTTATATTCTGCAGAGAGTTTTTTTTACAAAAAAAAAGCTGTCCACAAAATGGCCTCTCTAAATTCTCCACTCTATTTGTGAACAGAGAAATTGGGGAGAACGTTTAACGGACTTTCCCCAACAGTTTCTCACAGGTATGGCTCGTCATTGGCAGGGGTTGTAGAGTTTTGAGTTTTGTTGTTCTTTTTGTTGTTGCTGTTGTGTTTAAAAGAGCTTTCAACAAGAACAAAACCAAACCAAAAATGCCTTCTTTAGCTTTCAGGCACTCAGCAGGCAGCAGCACTAAAAAGCCCCAAGGAAGGAAGTCCTGGTTAAGTCCTCAAGGGGGCTTTTTAGACAAATTGAGCAGCCAGAAAGGCTGCAAGGGAAGAATGGGCTGAAAATAGCAAAATAAAGAGTTCCCACACCACCACCAACCCTCAACCACGTCCTTATATAGGGTGACCAAGGCCCTTTCTACACCTATGGGTGTAGAGGGAGAGAAGGTGGACTTGCATCCCCCTTTCCCCTCATGGGCACAGAGCCGCACAACATGGCTCCATGCCCGTTTCTTGTGTGTGTTTACTCACAAGTAAGCAGGCACCAGGAGGAACAGGAGACCACACCTCCTGCAGTCTCGGGATATTCCTGGGACCATGGGAAGAATCGGGTTTTCCCAGGGATTCCTTATCCCAGGGAAAACCTGTGCCTGTCCCCCCACCCCCCAGAAGTCCCTGTGCATCATGTGCATACACAGGGACAACCCAGGGATGGTCATGGGGAAAATCCCCAGTGTGGAAAGGGCCCAACTGTCAGAATTTTCCTGGATTTGTCCTGGTTTTTGTTCTATCCTGGGTGTCGGGGGATTTTATATAATTTTCTATATTGTCTTAGAATGACACACTTTCCCCTTTAAGGGCACTATTAGTGTAGCGGGGGAATTATGTGCTTTCCAGAGGCCCCTATTGGAGCAGTGGGGGCAGGAATGACACAATTTTCCCTCCTCCTCTCCATTCGGGGCCCTTAAGGCCCCAATTGGAGTGGAGGAGGGGAAAGTGCACTTTCTCGGGCCTCTGGAAAGCATGTAATTCACAACCGCCATGCTAATGGCAGTTGCCAATAGCATGGTGGGGGGGGGGGATGACACACTTTCTGGAGGCCCTGGAAATCATGCTTCCCTCCCACACTGGATGTTCTCTTTTTTGCTTTCCCAAATATGGTCACCCTATGTAGTAGGGTAAATACTGAAGACTTGCACATTGAGGAATGTCTCTGAAATCCTCAAAATCCCCATGAAAGAGACAAAAAAATTGTCACATCAAGGCATATTGCAGCGCCCAACTGGGTCTGGGAGTCCAACAGACTCCCCTGCGTCCACCCCCACCAGACCCAGTTGAGTGCCTGCAGCATGTTCTGGGCCCATGCGTCAAGCACCTTCACTCCTGTATAAATGGGGCCTTTATGACCACCATTTATGCAATGGGGAAACATGTAATTTCCAGAAATTTCCATTCTTGTGCACAGTGGAAGCTCTAGACAAGGGCAGATGGGCTTGGGACATTGTCAGATGCTTGTCAAGCCTCAAAAAGCTCATGTAGCAGCATGAGTGGAAGCAGAAGGTGGCGGAGGGGCAAGTGTCCAACAAATTGGATGTGATTCCATCCATCACTAGTCACATCACAATGTGTATGCAGAATTGCCTTGCGTATATCTGAAATATTATGCTCATTTCTACACAGGGCTTGAAGCATCATGTCTACTTTGGAGAAACAAAACAAAACAAAACCCCATTTACCTTTAAGGCATTTGTACAAATGTGTCAGAAATCTTCACTACACTGTTTCTTTCATCTGGAAACCAATTATGTACAGAAGATTCGGAGAAAGCTTTTATCTATATACGGTGGGGCTTTTCTCGCATGTTGATGGTTGAAGCATTTGTTAGTGCATTTTGAAATAATGCCTACTATCTTAGAAAGTCAATAAAGAGACAGCCCTTGAGATTCCAGTGGCTGCTTATGCTGCAGGCGGGAGAGTCCCACCGTGATAATAAAGAACAAAGTACACTTTCTGAATCTGAGGCTTATTATATGAGGTAATGTGATCATAATTTTACCAGGTAAAAGGCAATAGAAGACATTTTAGAATATATTCTGGGATGTCTATTATATGCAAAGGTGGGGTGAATTTTCCACAGTTTTGTATGTTTTTGCAGGTTTTAGGAATTTTGAATCGCCTGCTACTTTTTTAAAAAAATTCTCAAGGCCTGACAAAACAAGTTTGGTGCCATTACAATTCCCATCATGTTGCCTCACTAAAAACTCATGACAAAGAATAGGAAAGTTCGAGGGGGGGGGGGTTATGGTTTGCTTTAACCTCAACATGAAACTACATTTCCCACAATGCCATGCCTTTTTTCGTCAGACTTTGCTGTGAGATTTCAGGAATGGTAAAGTCAAAGCAGAATGAAACTGAAAACTTTTCAAACAACCATATGAAATTGCTAAAAATTGCTAAACTTTTTCTAGTTTCTAGTCTAAAGGAATCTATAACAGAGACCTTTGAACTAGAACTGAAAGAAAATAACCTCCCAAAATTAGGGATGAATAAGAAATTCATATCAATTCATTTTTGACCAGAATTTATCCAATTCTCAGCTCTCAGAAATGAACGTAGATCATACATAGGCTAGATTTACACTACTACTTTATAGCAGTATTGAAATGTGGTGATAACTGTTGGGGCACAATCCACATTTCATATATTGCTTTCATAGTGTTATTTCCAGCTTTTTATTCCACATTCATAATGATTTGACTCAAGGTGCAGTTCTGGCCACAATCTATGGTCTATAGTTCATATATTTCCAAGCTTGTGATACAAATATGCAGAAACTGGTGAAATTTCCTCATCATCACAAAATTAAAGCTGCAGAAGCCTTGCCCTCTTTTGTATCTGGTCGCTGTAGTATAGCTCCTGCAGCTTTAACTGTTGAGATGAAAAAGGAATTTCACCAAGTTCTGTATGCATACAAACGATACCTGCCGAAATTCCCTGTCTTTTGCAACTGTTAAAGATACAGGAGCCCTGTCCTCCTTTTCATATGGTCAGCCTATATATATATTGCACACAATTGATGCATACATTTAGGGAAACATTAGGCTGACCATATGAAAAGGAGGACAGGGCTTCTGTATCTTTAACAGTTTCATAGAAAAGGGAATTTCAGCAGGTGTCATTTGTATATATGCAGAACCCGGGGAAATTCCCTCTTTATCACAAAGTTAAAGCTGCAGAAGCCCTGCCCTCTTTTGTATCTGGTCTTGTTAAGCAGGGCTCCTGCAGCTTTAACTGTTGTGATGAAGAGGGAAATTCACCAGGTTATGTATGCATACAAACAACACCTGCTGAAATTCCCTGTCCTTTGCAACTGTTAAAGATACAGGAGCCCTGTCCTCCTTTTCATATGGTCACCCTAGGAAACATGCACAATACAACCGAAGACTTTTGGCCCTCGCTTCCTCATACCTGTTGCTGTTGAACAACATTTGCTTCTTTCCCCCAGGTCTCAAGCCACCTCTTTCCCTCTTTCCCCACATTTTAAAACTCAGCTTTTCCTATGGATGCTTCTTTCGCTCCTCCACCACCACCATAGAGCATTCGCCTCCTCCACCACCACCATCCTTGCTGCCAATATG
Organism: Anniella stebbinsi; assembly: GCA_029215795.1. Classification (NCBI taxonomy): domain Eukaryota; kingdom Metazoa; phylum Chordata; class Lepidosauria; order Squamata; family Anniellidae; genus Anniella; species Anniella stebbinsi. Next base: position 30,678,992 of record JARDYH010000002.1, on the reverse strand, counting down.
GCCACTCCAAGAGTGGGTGCAATTCGCAAAGCCCAAGGCACTCTCTGCATTCAGACAACACAATAATCAACTGGTGGGGTGGGTGGATAATCGTCAGTTGTATTGACTATCGTGTCATCTGAATGCTGCCATAGTCAACTCAGCGCTGATCCTAATCCACACCATGGTTGATTATTTATTACCATGTTGTGTGGGGAGTACCCCCTAGATGAACAACTGTACAGCTGATTATTACCCCACCATTGACTGTCGTGTTGTCTGAATGCAGCCTCTCTGTCTCCACCTTCATGTTTTTCTCCCTGTGTGCCTGCACAGTGTGGAGCTACATGAGAGCTATAGTTCCCTAACCACCTCAGGCTCCTGGCCAGAGCGCAGAAACAAACTGTTTGGCTCTTAAAGCTCAATCTTATTCAAATTTTCAAAAAAATTCTGCATGTCTACACTGCTCAAGCTTCAGTTTAAAACTAAAATGAGCACAATTGTTCTGGTAGATCTCATGTAATAGACTGACACTACCATATTCTTAAAGAGATATTGGCTTGGATCCACAGTTACACACAGTATGGCTATTTATACATCACCCCTAAAAATCAAACATGCAGGTAGATACAATTTGCATTTGCTAATTTTGATCTATAGAATATAGAAGTAATTACTATAATTAAAATAGAAATACCTCTTCCCATAGTATATGCCTCCTCAGGCTGCTGCTCTGGTACTAGCTACTGATGGGTAATGTACAGCCCTTCAAATAGAGAACACTTTCAACAGAGGATATTGTCTGGATTGGCTACTACCAGTTCCCCCTACAAACACCACCTGAGTTGGACATTTTACTTTGCCTAATAGTAGGGCTGGCTATGCATGCCAGAAATATTAATAATTAGCAGCAATTCCTTTCACACTTTAATGCTGTTGTTTTTAGGGTGGTATCTAAAGATGTCCACGCAACAGTGAGACCCACCAGTAGCACGATGGGAAGCTATTGCTTCCTAAAGCAAATGGGAATGAGCTAGAACACTCATTTCTGACATGGAATAGGCCAATGGAACTAGCAGAAGGGAACTCACTGACCTGTCCCGTTCTGGAAACAAACCTTTCGGTTTATTTCTGGGGTTGCTCTAGCAAGCACTAGAAGTGGGTTCCACTAGTGCAACGCAAGCAGCAAAGCAGCATTGGATACTGTCCTTCTACCTAAAGTTTAGGCTGACCATATGAAAAGGAGGACAGGGCTCATGTGACTTTAACAGTTGTATAGAAAAGGAAATTTCAGCCAGTGTCATTTGTATGCAATTAGTTCCTGGTGAAATTCCCTCTTCATCACAACAGTTAAAGTTACATGAGCCCTGTCCTCCTTTTCATATGGTCAGCCTAACTTAAAGTGAAATAAATGGGTTGGTTTTAAATTGAGCCTATCTACACTACTGCTTTAAAATGGTTTATAACAGTTTTGAGAACTGTTGGGGCCCAGGACACACTCCATATACAGTTTTCGAAACGTTTTCAAAGTGTCATGTCCTGCATGTGTAGATAGGCTCATTGAGGTGGAATTTGTGGAAACGTTTTGGGTGTGTGCCGCTACTGCCTGGGAAGCTTGACGCTACATCTGATTTGGATTTGACACCCCAAAATGTCAGACAATACCAGCTCAGGCAGTAGACAGTTCAGTGCTCAGAAGTAAAAAAATGTGCATTGTCATGATGAGGTAATCCTTAAACTCCATCAGGAATGCAACTGTTCTCATGAGCTCTCGTGAGCTGTATAAATAATGTTTATTGATGTTCCATGGGACGACAGGTTATCTGCGTGTGCTCCTTCCATAAACTCGTTTACATTTTACCTTCCAAAAACTTCTTTGGTTACTGATTCACATCAAAGAGCACAGCAGTTCATTCCACTGTTGGCTTGAAAATAATTGACTAATAGTGTAAAGGTCTCGTTCACATTGTCTCTCATTTTGCATGTTTGTATTTTTACAGTTAAGTTGCTGACAGTCAACCAGTGGATAACCAGGCACAGAAAGCGGATGAGCATTGGAATTGACCGCAAGTGGAAGAATCAAATCAAAATGGTGTGGGAGAGCATGGGAAATCCATTGCATTTCAAGTAAAAAAAACAGAATCTCCTAGAAGGACTAGATTAAAACACTGAGGGAATCCTTTTAAACATTCACAGGGGGCTTGTTTGAAAACTCTTTGTGTCTTGAGCCAGAATGAAATGTTCTGTGCTGTCGTTGTTGAAGAACAAGTGAAAAGCTTATCACTAGAGAATAGAATTTCAACAAGATCCCAGTGGAAGGACTTATTGTTAATTTCCCAGTGGGAAGGCAATCAGCTGAAACCCAATTGCTACTAATTTTCTCTCACTTCCACTTTAGCCTTTGGATTAAACCCTGCTGCTTCCAACATAACTTTCAGGGCAAGTATAGTTCTCTGTCAGTGCAAGGAAAGACGAAAGGATCACATCAAGATTTCTTAACAGCTTTCTTTAACAATTGCATTAGACTAGAACAGCCTTCCCTCATGTGGGCCCCTCCAGAGGTTTTGTCCCATCAGCCACATCCAGCAGGGTCAAAGGTCAGTAATGATGGGAGTAGTTGTCCAAAACATCTGGAGGGCTATATTAGAGAAATATCAATGAAGCCTTTAGGTTAACTTCCCCCCACCCCATAAAATCAAGCAAAAATTAAACTTTCCGCTTCCTTCTGTTCTTTCTCTTTGGCTTTCCCTAACTCTTGATTCCACACTATTGACTCCAGCAGAGCTCATTTCCCCAGTGGCTCCTTATGGCTGCTATTTTATTCTCTTGGGATAACCCAGACTTTGCATTACTCTGGGCCATTCTTAAGAGTGGAGTGGGGTGGGGTGGGGGATGAACTGTGGCCACCTTTAATTGTGGAAGCTGCCATTTTCCCTAAAATGTTCCATAACAACATAATATCTGCACTATTCTGGGAAAATAAAACGAGGGCCACCAGAATGTAGTCGCTGAAATGTGTTGCCTGCTGTGGGGATGCAACTGCTTCCATCGTCTTCTTATTCTATCGATAATAATAAAAGAGGATGCATCTGTCTGTCAGTGCCACAGCATCAAGAACATGAAACCTAGATGCCTAGGCTGACCATATGAAAAGGAGGACAGGGCTCCTGTAACTTTAACAGTTGTAGAGAAGAGGGAATTTCAGCTGGTGTCATTTGTATGCAACTAGTTCCTGGTGATATTCCCTCTTCATTACAACAGTTAAAGCTGCAGGGGCCCTGCCCTCTTTTGTATCTGGTCACTCTAGTATAGTGCCTGCAACTTTAATTGCTTTGATGAAGAGGTGATTTCACCAGGTACTAATTGCATACAAATGACACCAGCTGAAATTCCCTTTTCTCTGCAACTGTTAAAGTTACATGAGCCCTGTCCTCCTTTTCATATGGTCAGCCTATAGATGCCTGAAACTTGGCATGCATACTAAGGGGACCCTAGGGCTCTGCACCTTGGTGTTATTTTCTTTTTAAAATACATTAATTAATTTTAATTAATTTCCATGGGTCAATGTGTTTGAAGACTGCAGTAACATCTTCCATTACTGGGTGGCAGACATCCTTAACCAGCACATAGCTTTGCAGTCAAGGGAAATTAGTAGGCCAAGGGACAGAATTATACACCTCCCCTTGTGTTGTGAGGCAGCTCCCCTCAGGGAAATGAGGTGGACAGACCTCTTCCTCAGGTGGCTATCGGGGTGTGCCATGTAAGGGATCATGCCTAGGGGTGCCAGTGGGAATGACTTCACTCAGATGGGGTGGGTACAATATGTCCATCTAGGATAGCTGTGTACGTTTGTACCAAACAAAGGACTATTCCAACCCATGTGAAGCCAGGGCTGTTCACTAATATTTATAAATAAAACAGATATTACAAAGATGCCATGAGCTCTCACCTCCAGTGTTCTCTGTGATGTAAACTAAACCCATCAGGGTTGTCACTGCTTGGGGAACTATGTAATACACAACACATCTGAAGGAGACCCAAATTGTCCATAACATGATTATTCTCCTTCCAGTGTGTGATAGTTCTGTTTTAGAACATTAGTGACATGGGCGGTCCTTGCTTTCAACCATCTGGACATCTTACGTAAGATGAGGAAATGCAGTGTGGGAGCTAAAGAAAACAGGAAGATCCCATCTCAACAGAACGAAAACCCTTCTTCCTTGGATCACGCTAATTGATATACAGCAAACCTGGCTCTCTTCAACCCTCCTTATCCCCTGCTGCTATTTTCCTTTTCCTTTTTTTAAAATTGGATGATTCTCACACATGTCTCTGAACAGCTCTAAAGCATTTGAAAGGCAGTGGATTTCCAGGAGGAACATTCAGGTGGTACAAGAAAGACATCTCGATTGATAGTCTGGAGGACAAAAACAAAGAACAACCATCGTTTACATGCTTCTAAGGGAAATGGAGTCTTGAAGTAGTGAAGCTATAAATGGAAATGCACACCGTGAGGACAAGATTAAAGTCGTTTCTGAGAAATCCATTACGCTCATAATTCTAGTTGAAAGGGAAGAAAAACAGCCGCCACTAACACTGTGCATAAGATATCTGTTATTTGTTAATGAGCTGATGTTACTGAATAATACACAGGCACAAGTGTGGAGAGAAGGCTAGACTATCTCTTGATGATTTGCTGCCCTAGGCAAATTAACACATAGATTCTCCCATTGTGTCTTAACGTGTGCTGTGTGTGGCATAATGGCTGCACATTACACGATCAACAGGTACCTTCAGAGGGTTTTATCTTCTCTTCTGTTTGGGAAGAGCAATAGCTCAGTTGTAGAGCACATGTTTTAAATGCAAGAGGACACAAATTCAATCCCTGGCCCTGCTGGTGAAATGGTCAGGTAAGAGGTAATGGGAAAGATCATGGAGAGCAACTACCAGTCTGTATAGACAATACCGGGTCCAATGGTCCAATGATGCCTTCCAAAATCTGGTGGCATCCAGCTGTGTTGGACTACAACTCCCATCATTCCCAGCTGGTGTGGATACCAGGTTGGGGAAGGAGAGTCTAATGCTCTGGCAATAAGAGGCAGCCATCCAGTGGGCATCCAGGTTGGGAATCAAGTTGGTGACAAGTCACCAAACCCTAACCCCAAACTGGTTTCTTTCAACATCCCTAATCCCCCCAAGGCTCATCTGCTGAGAAATCCCAGTGTTCCTCCCCCACCCCAAACAGTTCAAACCATGGCCCTCTTCCCAAAATATTTACATAGCTGAAGCAGGGGGCCCTGGGATTTTGGCACCTGTAAGTAAATGCCTCATTGCCTCTTTGGTTGTGCTGACCCTGAAAGAAAGCACAGGACTTGTTTATTGATTTATTCTCTCATCCAGTTTTAAGTCAGGCTTGGTATCTACTGTCCCTGGCTCTCTGAATTATCAGCCGCTTCTGTCTTTTGGCCAGGCTATTTGTTCTAGACTGAACGCACACTGTTTCACGAAATCTCGCCTGTGATTCAAACGCACGCCTCAGGTCTTGTTGACATCAGATTTCTAAAAGCCAGCTGTGGGTTTGCCATTGTTCGGTTTCAATGCTTTGACAAAGCGCGTGGAAATGAATTTCCTCTCCGCTCGGGTTGACAAGCCTCCCCCCCCCTTCTGCCCTCCCGTCCCACTAACAGCACAGACCTCTGTGTTATTCTAGATGGCTCTGATAAGTAGTCCTGGATTAGTGTGTGAAAGGAAGGGAAGCAGGAATTCCGTTAGGAAGGGTGACAATAAACTTAGCCATCCCACCGCTAGCTCTGGGCAGATGTTCCTGGCAGAAAACTGCAGAAGTGCCTCTTCCAAAACAGGCGTAGCTGCCAGGATTGAAGTTTGCATTTATTTTGGCTCTTCTTTCCAACATTGATCTAGCTTGAAATAATAATAATAACATGAATCCTCGCATACAAAAGCCATAAGAAAAACCCTGTGTGTGAGCCAGCTATGAATCAACCTATCAGGCTGAGCCATGAAAAAGAAAAAAAAGCAGGGTGTTGCAACAGCAGTCTGTGGCAGCACTTATTCTAACACTGGCCTCCTGGGATTAAACCCTCCTCCTTACATGTTCACACATATTGTTGGCTTGGCCTTCCTACAGGACTTACAAAGATTCCTTTCAGAGTACGTTTGGGGAAGGGTTCCACCCCAGGATAAACTGGTGCAGATGTTTCTTTATTTAATGTATTTAAAGTGCAATCCTATGCATGTATAGACAGAAAGAATTCCTACAACTCCCAGCATTCCCCAGCCAGCTTGGCTGGCTGGGGAATGCTGGGAATTGTAGAACTTCTTTCTATCTAAACATGCATATGATTGTGCCCTTAAAGCATGCTTACCCTTGTCCGCAGCTGAAAAAGGCTCCCAGAGCAGTGTATAAAGGTCAGAAATACGACAGCCCCTGTCTTCAGACTTACAACCTAAAAGACACAACACAAAAGGAAAACAGGAGGAGGGAAAACGCAAAATCGAGCAGTAGTTCTTAGTATAACTTTTAGCAGTTAAGTAACTTCACTGGGCCCTTTCCGCACCAGGCAGTTTGCCTGGGATGGACACCGGCTGCTCCCTGTGCTCTGATGGTGTGTATTAGGTACTTCCGGGATAGTCCTCCCTCCCTCCCTCTACACCCAGGGGCTATCCCAGGTAAAACGCCTGGTGTGGAAAGAGCCTCAGCAGGTCAATGGAGTAAGATCTAAACACAATGGAAAGGCTCCCTCTTCCTCTCCCTCTGATGGCCTCATGGCTGTGGATATCTTCCTTCCAATTCCTCCTTAAACTTCAATCTTTTCCTTGATGCCTTTTGCTTAGTATCTCAGACACCTCCCTGCACCACCATCACCACTCCCCTTCAAAGAGCCTATTGACACTCCTGCTTTAAAACAGTTTATAACAGTTTTAACCCGATTAAGAATGGTTATTAACCGCTTTAAAATGGTTATAAACCGTTTTAAAGCAGTAGTGTAGATAGGCTCATAGACATTTTATTATCAGTGCAGTTGCTGTTTCTCCCATGGTTGCTCCTACGCCGGTAACAGAACACTCCTGCCCACACAGGTTGCTGTGACGACAGGGTTAGCAATCACAGCGGTGATGCACCTCCCACGGGGGCCAGGTGTCATCTGTGTGGTGGTGACTCTATTTATTTCTCAGTAGCAAAAGCTCAGCTCAAGAACACCATGGAATGAGTATTCACACAATCTGAAATGCCAACATTTAAGTAGGCAGAAGGTCGCCACATGGCACTATATGTTTGAAAGGTGTGTGTGTGTTGTCTGTATGGTTTATTTTTTGGGGGGGATAAAGCTATCTGTCTCTTCTTGCTAAATAGATAACCATTTAGGAGGTTTTGATTTTTCTTGTGACTTTTGCAGATGCTTTCAGCAGTAAGGATACTTGAAAACCCCTTGTATAATTTGAGACATTATATTTGTGTAGGGCATATGTCTAGAGATCTGCCCTATTATTTATTCCTCTGGCCACTATATAAAGAATTAAGAACCAACTGCTTGGAAAACTTATCCACTGGAAAGGACAATTGGTCTTATCTCCCCCATCCGCATCTCCAAAAGAAGAACTTGTGTTAACTAATAAATGAGAGAAACATCATGGAAAAAATAGCCTCCTTTGCATTTGTGGCCTGTACTTTCTTTGTTCTTACTTTTTGAGAACTGACTATTCAGTCGCATAAACAAGATTCTGCTGCTATGAGGTTAATTACTCAGCTACTCACAAGCACCCTTCAGAAGAAAGGGTTGGATCCAAGCCTTGCGTGTATAGAAGAAGTCTGTTTGCAAAAGGGACTGAGACTTCCCTGTCCTCTTCTCCCAACCCCCAGAGCCCCACTTGCACCCCCTACCCTCTGGAGCTGATTTGGAAGATGCAATGGGGGTTGCTGCAGAGAGAAGGCAGCACCGGATGAAGACATTTTGCTATCTGAGACAAAGATCAAGATGGCACCCCTCCCATTCCAAGTACAAAAGCCAACTGGGCAGTTAGTTGATCCTGTCTTCAGCACTGGCAAATGGGAGAGCATCTTCCATTGCCCCTGAAGGCAGCAGGCTGTCTTAGGGTGCACATGGCAGACTGTGTGACACATGGCTCTGTCCTCCAACACCTCTCAGAATGTGTTACCAGAGATTACCGCCTCACTCTGCATAATGATAGGGCTGGCTATTGGGGGGGGAACTGTTTTGCCAGTGGTTCCCTCTCACTAATGGAATAACACCACTGCATACACAATGTAATTACTCTCCATGCAATCCAAGAACGCATGAAGCAGAGAGTTAGGCCATGCACCTAGCTTTCTCCCAATACCCCTGTCCCTGTCCCTGCAGGATGCATCCCCTGACCAATCGGGGCTCCAAAACACATGGAGGAGCCTACATGCATTCATCCCAACATATATGAGTTCCCCTTTCAACCCTTCCATCAAACATACAAAGTTCTGGGGGTGGAGTCAGTAGAGACAGATCCATTGTGGGTGTCCAGCCTTAGGGAGGTTCTAGGATTTTGTTCAGTCTGCGTTTTGAAGTGAACCAACCTGATCTGCACCTCTCAGACTAATATGTGGATTGGAATGCAACTGCCTTTCAGATTCCACATTTCTCCCAAATTTTGCAATGCAGTTCTTTACTTGAAAGAGTAGCGAAATGCACACAGACCTGCATATTCTAGGATAATATTCATTAAGTACTTTGTGAGAAAATGTGTTTAGAAAACCTACACTTTCGGGGCATTAGGTTTCCTCCCTAAGTTCTTGTCAGTCTGGCTTTAGGCCTGGTTTTGGCACGGAAACAGCCTTGGTCGCCCTGTATGATGACCTATGTCGGTAGAAAGACAGGGGGAGTGTGACTCTGTTGATTCTCCTTGATCTTTCAGCAGCTTTCGATACCATCGACCATGGTATCCTTCTGGGACGACTGGCTGAGTTGGGAGTGGGAGGCACTGCATTGCAGTGGTTCCGCTCCTACTTGGCGGGTCGGCTCCAGAAGGTGGTTCTTGGGGAACATTGCTCGGCCCCGTGGATTCTCCAGTATGGGGTTCCTCAGGGGTCAGTCTTGTCCCCCATGCTGTTCAACATCTACATGAAACCGTTTGGAGTGGTCATCCAGAGTTTTGGAGTGCCCTGTCATCAGTACGCTCTCATCTTCAGCAGGTGAGGCTGAGGATGTGCTGAACCAGTGCCTGGCTGCGACAATGGACTGGATGAGGGCTAACAAACTGAAACTCAATCCAGACATGACTGAGATGCTGTTAGTGGGTGGTTCTGCTGACCGGATGGAGGGTCTTCAACCTGTTCTGGATGGGGTTCACTCCCCCTGAAGGAGCGGGTTCATAGCTTGGGAGTTCACCTAGAACCATCTCTGTCACTTGAGGCTCAGGTGGCCTCGGTGGCACAGAGTGCCTTCTATCAATTTCAGTTGGTGGCCCAGCTATGCCCCTATCTGGACAGGGTTAACCTGGCTTCAGTTGTCCATGCTCTGGTAATCTCTAAATTGGATTACTGCAATGCACTCTACGTGGGGCTGCCTTTGAAGATGGTTCAGAAGCTGCAGCTTGTGCAAAATGCAGTGGCCAGAGTGATAACAGGAACCAGAAGGTTCGAGCATATAAGACCTACTCTGGCCCGCTTGCATTGGCTGCCTATACGTTTCCAAGCCCAATTCAAGGTGCTGGTTCTAACATATAAAGCCTTATACAGCTTGGGACCACAATACCTGATGGAACGCCTCTCCCGACATGAACCTACCCATACACTATGATCAACATCTAAGCTCCTCCGCCGGTTGCCTACTCCAAGGGAAGCACGGAGGGTGGCAACAAGGGAGAGAGCCTTTTCAGTGGTGGCCCCCCAATTATGGAATGATCTCCCCGACGAGGCTCGCCTGGCGCCAACATTGTTATCTTTTTGGCACCAGGTCAAGACTTTCTTCTTCTCCCAGGCATTTAACAGCATATGATGATGGTTTTGTGTTGTTGTGTTGTTGTTTGTGCTTTGACCCAGAAGGATATTGTAATTTTAACTTGTTTTTATGCTTTATGGTTTTAATTTTTGTATATCAGTGTTTTTAATGTTCAGTGTTTTTAATTTTTGTAAACCACCCTGAGAGCTTCGGCTATGGGGCAGTATATAAATGGAATAAAATAAATAAATAAATAAACTCACCAAAGTGCACCATTGTGAAACAAAATTCATGTTAGCCTTCAAAATTCACACTTCTCCAAATTTTGCAATCCAAAACTATGTACACAAATGTGTAAATTGGAGGGGGGGCAAGAATAGATATATTAGGAGAAATGAGCACAAAAATGCTTGTGAATTTTATGCAAAGTTTTTTTTTAAAAAAAAACACCACATTCAGGATGAACCAAACATAAAGTGGAGAAATTCTCAAGTTTGAGATTAGCAACATTTAAGATTTGTGAAATGGGAAACAGAGAGAAACGGAAAATAGAGAAAGACCCAGGCATTGTTTACTTGTATAGTGTTCCCAGCAGTAGGGTGACCATATGAAAAAGAGGACAGGACTCCTGTATCTTTAACTGTTGTGATGAAGAGAGTGACAGCTAGTATCATTTGATAAATGATAAAAGCTGCAGGAGCCCTTTTGTATCTGGTCAAGAGGGCAGGGTTCTTGCAGTTTTAACTATTGTGATAAAGAGGGAATTTTACCAGGTGCTGCATGTATACAAGGAGACCTGCTGAAATTCCCTTTTCTATACAACTGTTAAAGATACAGGAGCCCTGTCCTCCTTTTCATTTGGTCACTCTACCAACAGCAAGTGCTGAGTATACATGCAGTTTACAGATAGCCAAAAGCTCATTTGTGTGATGAAACCATAAAATATGTTTTTAAAGATGGTAATCTCTAACTCTCAGTTTCACCTTCAAATTCTTTGACTGTAAAAATCATTCTTTTGCTGCCAGAAATAGGCAGTTGAATCGTAGCATAATATTCAGTAAAGCAAGTTCAGCTTACTCAGAGGTATGTTCCATTGTATTTCAGGGGGCTTACTCCCAGGAAGATGCACATAAGATTGCAGCCATAGCCGCAAGCTGAACTAGAGTATTATGAGGCATTCATGGTTTCCCCCCTGAATGGATATATTTATCTGTACATTTTTGCCAGATGATTAACGTATTGATAAAAGTCAGTAGCGCTATAAATAGGAACAAGGACTTAGGGCTATAATTAGGAGTTTAGGGACTAGAGCACATTCACCCCCTCTACATAATATATTACAATTTCCCCTATACCAAAACTGAGTGGTGAGTATACATTTGACTAGGTCAGAAGTCTATCTGGTGCCTTTGTGGGACTATTTCTTCAAGGGCAATTTCATATGACAGTTAGCTACACCCACAGTCTATCTGCCATAACTTCAATACCCCATAAAATCACTATTTGTGGACTCATAAGAGGTGCTGCATTGAAAGCCTAGCAAAGGAATCCGAAGGGGTGTATATGCATGTTTGTGTGGGCACGTAGTTTTGTGGGTGCCTACATTTCCTATCCTCTATCCCAGTTTTCCTCAACCCGATGCCTTTCAAATGTGTTCAATTCTCATAATCCCCATGTAGTATATTCCCATGCAGTAGAATCACCTGCGGGACTATGGGAGGTGTAGTCAAGCACATCTGGAGGGCCCCAGGTTGAGGAAGGCTGCCCTATGCAATTTCAAGATTAATAAATAAAAAGAAACATCAGTGAGACTCTATTCCCCAGAAGAATTTATGCAGGGAATTTCTTTTTCTTCCTCTCAGTTTGGTTTCTGAGCTGGGTTTCACATCTTATCAAAAGCTTTGAAAACATATTAGGTTCAGATGAATATTCGCAGGAAATTATATATGCAAGTTAATTTGTTTGTTTAGACTCATTAACCATCATGCCGTTGCTGGTATCTCAGCTGATTTCTTGCATTTACTTCAATTATTTCTTTGGAGACTGAATGCTTTGCCTACAGCTGTTCTATCATAGAAATGGCAATATCCCATCTCACGGTATATTTCTATCCACACGATGCTCAGCAGCAGCTTTATTACTTTGTTTACAGACATTTTCCTCCTCCCTTTCCCATGCAGACAGATGACTAGTAAAATATATATAATCTGAACAGTGTGTTCTCAGGCTGTTTGGCAGCAAACAGCCCACCCCACCCCACCCCTTGACACCCTCTTCAGATTCTAATGGGATTGAAAGGAGGTAACCTGTTGCACATTTATGCTGGGGCCAGTAGCTTCCCAGCAGAGTGACCATCTAGACCCTTAGCGGTGGATTTTTTACTTAGAAGGATGTGCTTGTTTAAACATGATTTAAAATTAACAACAGCACATTAGTTTTACTGGAAAGATAAAGTGAATATGTTTTGCTGGAAAGATGAAGCTAGCATGAAGCATCACACAGAAAATAAAATATGCAGCTTACACAGTGCTCTGATTTTAATAGGACCCCAACACTCATGAGCTCATCAAATTGGTTTCCCTTCAAATGGCCCAGATCAAGCTTGCATGACTTGGGATCCAACAAGCTGATTGCAGCCCACTGGCTCCAAATTCTCTTTTCCTGTAGGTTCACTGGATCCTATGGAAATGCCTTAGAATTCCTGCTTTGGTACTTAGAGGAAGCAAGAGAGAAAGTATTCCCAGAAGGGATGGAGTCCTCAGCTGTTGCTGCTGCTTATCTTCTGGAAAAAGCAGACTCAGTTTTCATCTCATGTACCCCAGGTGGACTGAGCATCAATGGTTGCATGCCCTGAAGTTGCTGCAGTAATGAGGAAGAGGGGATACACCACTGGCAGCATCACAATAGGTTCAGAAAGGACTTTGTAGGGCTTATACCCAATCAGAAGCAGCAGCAACATAGTCGACCAATGGACAAGTGCAGAAAAGGGCAACTAAAATTATCAAGGGACTGGAGCATCTCCCCTATGAGGGAAGGTTACAATAGCTGGGATTGTTCAGCTTGGAAAAAAGAAGGGTAAGAGGAGACCTGATAGAGGTGTACAAAATTATGCATGGTGTGGAGAATGTGGCTAGGCAGACATTCCCCCCCCCCCCCCAATACTAGAACCTAGGGTCATCCTATGAAGTTGATTGGTGGGAGATTCAGGACAGATAAAAGGAAGTACTTCTTACACCGCCGAAAAAGCTTTGGCTATTGGGCAGTATAGAAATGTAATAATAAATAAATACATACACAGCACATAGTTAAACTATGGAATTCAATACCACAAGATGTAGTGATGGCCACCAATTTGTATGGCTTTAAAAGGGGGTTGGATAAATTCCTGGAGAAGAAGGCTATCAATGGCTACTAGCCCTGATGGCTAAGTGCAACCTCCAGTATCAGAGGCAGTAAGCTTGTAGGTGTTGGAGAACATGGGTGGGAGGGTGCTGTTGCACCATGTCCTGCTTGTGGGTCACTGGTCGACAGTTGGTTGGCCACTGTGTGAACAGACTGCTGGACTAGATGGACCTTTAGTCTGATCCAGCATGGTTCTTCTTGTGTTCTTATTTTTTTTTTTAAGTTTGAAATATTATTTATTTTGTTATTTATGGATACAACATCAAGTATTACAATTTCAATTATATATATATATATATATATATATATATACACACACACACATGGAATTTTGTGACAGTCCCAAACAAAACAGAATTATACATTTCAATTTATTATTTTCCATTTAGAGATTGGAAAATAATTATCCGGTACTGCCAATCTTCTATCTACTCCAGATATCTATATATTGTAAGGGAGGCTTTCTCCTCCCTTCCTCTTTATTTATGAAATCAATAAATTTGCCCCAGATTTCCATAAAATTCTCATCCCTTAGTTGTCCTCGCACTTTCCTCACTTTCTCAGTCAATTTTTCCAAAAGAGCAATTTGCCAAACCCTCTGGTACCAGTTTTTTACATGAAGCCCCTTGCCATCTTTCCAGTGTTTGGTAACCAGCCATCTAGCCACTAATAATAGATGGCTGATTAAACCCTTATCAGAGAGTTTGCTATTCAATCTTTTGTTTAAGTTTAATAGTGCTAGGTAAGGAGTTGGATGTACCCATTGTCCAGTTATTAAACTTATCTCCTGGAATACCTTGTTCCAAAAAATATTTGCCTTTGGGCATGACCACCACATATGAAAATAGGTTCGAACCCCAGAACAACCCCTCCAACAATCTGGGGAAGTCCCTGGATTCATTAAAGATATTTTTCTTGGTGTGAGATATCACCTATGCACTAATTTTAACATTAATTCCCTGTTGCTGCATGATACTGTATTAAATGGACTTCTATTCCACAGAGCCTTCCAGTCTTTTTCCTCAATTTGAATTCCTAAGTTGGTTTCCTATACCATCTTAAGAGGGTCCTCAGTACCAATGTCCTGGGTCATTATCCACCTATAAAGTTTCGAACTCAATCCTTTAGTTACCCCTTTGTAGCCCAGCATCTTAAGTTCAAACACAGTTAAAGCCCTCATTGCCGCAGTTTGCAACTCTGGTTGTAAAGGGAGTGCATGAGCTCATGCAATTCTTAACCATTGTCCTTTCTCTTGTCATTTGTATGCAATTAGTTCCTGGTGATATTCCCTCTTCATCACAACAGTTAAAGGTGCAAAGGTGCAAAGGTGCATGCACTATACTAGAGTGACCATATACTAAAGAAGGCAGGGCCCCTGCAACTTTAACTGTTGTGATGAAGAGGGAATTTCACCAGGAACTAATTGCCTACAAATGACACTGGCTGAAATTCCCTTTTCTCTACAACTGTTAAAGTTACATGAGCCCTGACCTGGATTTTATCTGGTCACCCTAATATAAAGCCATGAACCGTTTTGGACCAGGTTACCTGGAAGATTGCTTTCCACAGTATTTGGGCACCAATTAAAGAGCCAACTTTTCACTCAGGCTTTCCCTGAGTGAGTGTGCAGGCCCACTTTGTTAATTATGGTGTTATATTGGTTCTAATGTTTTAGCAATGTTTTCTATAATATTTTAGCAATTATATATTTTAATTGTATTATCCTGCATATTATGATATATTTAAATGTTTTGGATTTTTTAATTATGTGTCTTTAAAATGTCTTAAAATGTTTTAAATATTTTAAAATTGTACTATGTTTAATTATATTTTAAATTTTTATATATCGCTATTTGTTTTGACTGTACATGTTTTAATTTGTAAGCCTCCTTGAGTCCCATTATTGGGAAAAAGGTGGGAAATAAATAAATAAATAAATAATAATGAATGTATTTTCCTGCATATTATTATGTGTTTTAATGTATTTAAATCTTGCGTAAAGTGCTTAGAGATATTTTTAAATATGTTAAATGGGATATAAATATAATAATAATAATAATAATTAATAATAATAATAATAATAATAGATTAATAGCACACAATTCTATTGAAGTTTACTGGGAAATACAGTCCACTGTGTTCAGCTTACAATGGCACTTATTCCTAAACAAGTATGCATAGATAGGATTTCTGCCTTACTGTTTAGTTAGACTGATCAAGCTGCAGCATGGCTCAGATTTCATTAAACTGCACAGCATTTCTTCCTCCACCACCCCCAGCATTCTAGAACTCACTCTTTGAGTGCACAGTGTGTGTTTTGATGTGTTACCAAAAATATCATCTAGAAAAAAAGAAAGAAAAGGGAAAAAAAGATCAACACATTTCCCTTAAATGTTAATCCTATGGAAATACATCGCACAGCTTCGGTTTCCCCAAAGGAAGAATAGCTATACCGTTTGAATAACCAAGAGTCTTGTGGCACCTTAAAGACTAACATTTTTATTTTTTTCTGGGATAAGCCTTTTTGGACAATAGCATCCGATGCATGTTGTGTTATAGAAAAGGTTTCAGGTTTATATACTGTACATATGATGGTGGTAATGGTGGTAGGAAGAATTGCAAAGAGTGAAGTCAGAAGGGAGTTAAATGCAGAAGGTACTGTCACTGGCAATCACATAGGCCACTTTCAGACAATCACAGGCAGAAAAGAAACCACCGTGGTTTCTCTTACCAGCCTGCAGGAAGAGGGAGGGGGCTCACGCGAGAGAGTTTTTTTTTTCTTAACTTAATTTTTCGGAGGAATGCTCGTGCGCTCGCCATAGCTCAAAAAAAAATAGCGGCCGTCGCACTTCTGATGAGGCTTCAGAGCACCTATCCCGGAACCGGCTACTTCTGGGATTGCCCACGCTGCACCCACTACACCCCTCTGGTGTAGAAAGGGCCTGCCAAACCCACCAAGGTGTACACAGGTGGTAGGGTGTTAAAAATCCATCCCTGCTGCATACCTTGCTGGGTTCAGATGATATGCTAACCTGCATAATGCCGCTGGTAATTAGGGAAGGGTGGTTGCGTGATTGTCACACAAAGAGTGGGGAAAATACATCTTTTTCCCTCTGTGATCATCTGAACCGAATCAGTGTTGGCAGTGGTCACTAACACTGCTGATGATAGATTGCTGCTGATAACAGAAACATCCAGCCATTAGGTAAGCCAATTAGCTTGAGTTTCCATAGAAATTGAGTAAAGTGTAGCGGAAAATGAAGTGCCTTGTGGTATAGCATGCCAAAGGATTCAGTCAGGGTCAAGTTACTAGAGAGAAAAAAACTAGACATTGTTGTTGTTGTTGTTGTTGTTGTTGTTGTTAATGCACTACCTTATCTGCCCAAAAGTGTACAACAACTTCAAATGATTAACCCTGCAACAATTTAAAAAAACATGAAATTGAAAGCACTAAAACTTCAACACATTAAAAATTACACACTTTAAAAGACAACGTTAAAAAGATAATACATTCATAGGTTAGTGCAATATTTTTTGTTATTTCTGTGGGCTGGGGTGGAGGAAACCAGAGGTCACCTTAGCAAATTTATTAAGTGAAAGTGCGAGAGCAGACGATGGGAGGAAGTGGTTATGAGAACCAAGCAAACACACAATTGAGAGCATAGCCAACTTGCAGTGGAGAGGCCAAAGTGATCAGGAAACAGACGCCGAGAGTGACGCAGAGGAAACGTGGTGGGTTTGCTTAACAAATCACTCAGCAAAAAGCAGCAGAATCCATGCAGGATGCTATTGGTAGGGCTCTCTCTTTTGGAGCCCTTTTTGCTCCAACATCTGTAAGTCGGTTGTTGCTCCTCAGACAAAGAGTCAACACAGACATCATGCCAAGTCTTGGTTGATGCTAATGGCCATACAAAGCTGTTTTTAAAAAAGAAGATGAAACTGTACTGACTGCTAAAGGATCTCTCGGGGAGGATCTGCTTTCTCTTCCTGAAGAACACCTTGGCAGGAGAGAGAGAAAAGGGAGTTCCATGGCAAAGCTGATGGGTTTTCAGATAATGAACTATCTGCTATTTAAGCTCTTCAGCAAAGATGCTTGCCATCTCAAAGCTCACATTATGTCACAGTGGTCATGGCAATGAAGAATTTCACAGAATTAGAGAAAACAAGTGAGGCCACCACAGCAAAATGTTGTTTGCATGTTGGTGATAGTGGTGGTGGTGGTAAGAACTTTTGATGCCATGAATAAAATCACCTGCCAGCTGGCCCAATATTCACCTTCAAAGCTCCATTTGTCAGGTGGGGATGCTGACTGGAACAGGAAAGCCTCACTGCCCGAGGAGGGATGGTTGCACCTGTATTATCATCCAGCTCTTTCTCACTCCTGTTCCTACCATGTAACTGCAACTTCCATAATTCCCAGCCAGCACGGGAGTTATTGGAGTTGCAGTCCAACATATCTGGAAGGTGCCAGGTTGGGGGAAGGCTGCATTATTTCCTAAAATCATGCCAAAAATTGGACATAGATAGGCAGCATTTTATAGAATGCTGACTTTGGCCAGATCTACACCAAGCAGGATATAGCACTATTAAAAGGCAGGAGCCACACTACTGCTTTGTAATGGTGTTGAAGTGCACTGACAGCTGTTGGGGCCCATTGACACATACCATATACCACTATATATACCACCATATACCACTATATCATGCTTGGTGTAGATCTGGCCTTTGGGGTCAACCTAGGTCAGTGTGCATGCTGCTATCGGCCTCATCAGAGTTGCGATGTCAGCATGACGCTGTTCTGCTCCACAATGTAATTTTGATTTTACAGTCTCAACGGGCTCAACCATTTTGAGCAGCTTTGTAGCAGCATCATAAACCAAGGTTTAGCTGTGTGATGGCCAATCGCCGGATTGCATCACCAAATGCTTAGCTCAGCATAGACCAACAGCACAGAGCCACACAAAATGTGTACAGTTAAAACACCAACAACAGCGATAAGGGGGAGCTTTCAAAATATTTCTTTGTACAGGTTAGGATTGCAAAATTGGCGAATGTATAGTATTTTCAAAAGGAAAGAAGGAAGATTGAAAAGTACAGGACTTTTATTCCTTATTTCTATGCCATTTTGCTCCAAGGACTTCTTAGCCGCACCTTTGTAGCCTCACAACAAGCATGAAAAGTGGAAGTAAGGCACCCCAGTGGGCATCGTTGCTGTACGGGAATCTAAAACTCGTTTCCTACTCTGAGGCTGTTTATCCATTGCTGGCAACAAGGACTGAACTGCATGTTACCACAGTCACTGGGCTGCCACTGAAACGCCCCTTGAAAATATGTAAATTTCTCCCCCTCTGCAACATATAGTACAACTTTCTCCTTGTCCTGCTGAGCTTATGCTACACCCCCCACCAACACCCACCCGCTGCCTCACTGGATACTTCCAGTGGGGATAGGGGCTTGTTCAGTATAATATTGTCAGGAAATGTGGGGAGCTGTAGGAAAGAGAGAAGTGTCATGAGGCTGCCATTTTCAGTGGTAGCCTTGAGTTTCTTGTCACATAGCCTTGGAGTGGTGTAGAAATGTTAATAATAATAATAATAATAATAATAATAATGTTTAGTGTTAAGAACCTAGAAAAGAATCCATAAATATGTACAGGAGCTGATTAATAAAGAGTCACAGTTGACATTAATAATAAGTTGCTCATTATTAAGTATATCAAAATTGCAAATTATGTAAGAGATAAATATACTTCTGTCCTTCAGCA
The DNA here is from genome assembly GCA_029215795.1 of Anniella stebbinsi. NCBI lineage: Eukaryota > Metazoa > Chordata > Lepidosauria > Squamata > Anniellidae > Anniella > Anniella stebbinsi. Next base: position 30,659,897 of record JARDYH010000002.1, on the reverse strand, counting down.
AACTTAACTGGCTTTTCAAGTAAAAAAATCGAAGAAATAAAAGATTATTCTGGAATTTCCTGTAGAGCCAAAGAGTCGAGTAAGAAGACACTGATTTGATAAGATCCCTTTTCACACTAAAGCAATGCCTCAACCAACATGGGGACTTTCCTTCTTGCTTCTGATACCCATGTTTTCCTTCTTCCTCCCTTTTCTTCATTCTCTCCCCCTCCCTTGATATTGCGCCTGTGCTTAAATGTGTCTCAAATAGCCCCATTGCTATGGAAACCCGTTTAGATGTGTTACAAGAATTCCAACGAAGTTGCCCCCTCCTGCTTCACGTCTGGTTTATTTTTATTCAAAGGATGGAGGAGGGTGGATTATTTCTGATAAGTGGAGTCTTGCAGTGCTATTGCATTACTGTGCCGTCAGCTTTGCCAGTATTACTGAGAAGATGTGTAATGCAATTTCCATTCCAGGAAATTTTTATGCCAAGAGAGAGTTCCCTCCCCGATATTCACGTTAGGTCATCTGCTACCAGTTTTGCTAAGCTATGGGGAAAATATTCAAATGGCCTAATTTGTTTGTATCATTGGTTTGTAGAGCACTGTACATAAAATAAAATAGAACCCACATGTCTTGCCCTCAGGTTTATAATCTAAAAGACCCATAAGGAAGAGGTGGAGGTGTGGCTGTGGATTTGAATATTACCCATTCTTATGATTTGCCTAGCAGGGAACTATGGTTCATGCATGATGCAAAAAAAATAAGAATTGCAGAATAGATTCCTTCTGGAGAAAAACAGAACTAAGAAAGGTCTGGATTATAATGCATTAAAATAAAAATAGAACTCATGATACAGATAAACCTTATGCCAGGATTTGGAACCAGCGCTGTATCCAGCCTAAAAGTTCAGGGGGGGCACCAAAACATAGGTGGCAGTGCAGGTGGTTTTCAGGCTTTTTAAAGAGAAAATTGTTTATTATTATTATTATTGTTGTTGTTGTTGTTATTGTTATTGTTATTGTTATTATTATTATTATTTGTTTGTTTGTTAAAAAAAAAATAAAAGGAAGAGAACATTTAGAGGAGGTCAGGTGCCCCTAGCCCACCCTTGACTACAGATCTGTGTGGAACCTCTTTCAGACCAAAGGATGATTCCATTCCAGAACCAACAGAGTCCCATGGACCAGCATAGTTGACATTAAAATACTTACTGCCAGTAACAAAGCTACAGGAGAGACATTTCAACCTTTTAGAATTCCGGGGGGGGGGGGGGAGGTACAAAAGCCAGTAAACCACCAAACAATCAGGCAAAGGGGAGTGGCCATTTGGGGAAACTCACAGGGCTGCTTTGAGACCCCAGGGGGGCGTATTTGGTTTTCCACCTCTGCCTTATGCAGACATCCTAAATGCATGGAATGAAGACAAATGGGAGGAGAGTGTGAATGTGGTGGCAGGGACAGCCCCCCCCCCCAAGGAACATGTTCACGATGTGTGCTCATGGACTCTCTATTGTATGAACTGTATGAGCATATTTGGTATTTTATAGGGATGTAGGGATTTTGTAAAATGCATTCCATCTGTATTTTGCAGATTCTCAGGTGCCTTTTGTTCTGTCATCCACTCATTTGCAAAATGAGATTATTTCCCCCAATTTCCCGAACTTCTTGAATTCATTTTTGCACAAATTCGCACATGCACAAATGTGTAAATCCACCCCAAAAAGCACACACACACACACACACACACACACACACAGAAAGAGAGAAACATGCTTTTTCATGCTTTAGCCTATGGGGGAAATGCACATTTTTGGCCAGTGGCTTTTTTAAAATGTATTTCTCTATGACTAAATTTGCGCAAAATTCCAGAAAGTAAAGAAAAAAGAAAAACAGTCAGCAAGTGCATGGAATCCATGCAACTCAGAAAAAAGTGGTCCACTGCAGAATCCACAGGTTGGATTCATAGGAATCTCAACTCATTTGATTCTGTTGCAGATTTATCCAACATCCCTGGTAGTGAATACATCATTGGAGTGCTGCAGCAGGCAGGCTTCCCAGTTGTATGTACAACCCTGTGTGCATACAGTTCATATCGTTACATGTAGCCCATGAGAATAAACAGTACTGGGGTAGAGTACCATTCATATGGTTGTGGTCACTCACTGCTGAGGGGCCACAAGGGAACGAGAAATTGAATCTTACAAACCAAATGAGGCCCTAGAGCAGGGATGCAAAACCTTTTCACCCTGAGGGCTGCATCCAGTGTCAGTGGGTGGCCTGAAGGCTGCACATGTTCACACACACACACACACACACACACCACTAGGGTGGGGGAGGTTTTAACCTCAACCCCATCCCAATGATCCTGTGCAAGATCACTTTGCAGAGCGGCAGTGAGGGAAAGGCTACCTCAGTATTGCTAAGGGAGGGGTAGGCTAAAGTCGCTGCACATGACCCTGATCTGGATCACTGCTTCTACACCACCATTATTGGTGTGGAAGGAGCAATCATGGCTGCTTTGAGGTTGTTGGGGGAGGAGGAAGCTTTAGCTGCCTTACCTCCCAGTGATTAGCCTCCACCATCCACCAGCATCCCTGATCGGCATTGCTGCTTTGTGCTGCCATTCCTAGCATGGAAGCAGATGTCCCACTTGGTGGGAGAAATTTGGCAGTCCTCTATTTTGAAGGTGTCTTCTAGGGGTGTGCCAAGTGGGTCTGCTCCACTCCAAAATTTGGAGTGGAGCTCCGATCTGGGTTCTCTGCTCCGATTTTTAGAGCAGCTCCCTTGCTCTGCCCTATTGGATTATCCATCAGAGAACCACTCCATTTTTAGATAACTGCTCCATTACAGCCAGTGGGAATTAACCAAAATGCTTACAGCGCCATCATTTTTAAAGATAAAGAGATAACTTGGCACTCTGGTAACTCTTAAGTAAGGATTTAGCCATGCCAAGTTGAAAACAAATCCCTACATTCCTCGATTTTTAGGAACCTTTTAAAGTTCAAACTCAACCTCCTCTTTGGGGTCTAGGACCTTGAGCAGTACACAAGTTTTTTTAAAAAAAAATAAATTTAAAAATAAATTTAAAAATAAAAAGCCAGCCAGCCAGCCAGCAGCATATTACAAACAACAATGAGAGGTCAGACAAGAACAAACATAAATATAAATACTTTTATTTGTTATATGTGTTTTCAAAGCACATAAACTTGACGCCTGTCTTCAAAACAGGAGATAGTACTACAAAAAAATAGTAGACTTTAAACACACACACACACACACACACTAACAGCAAGCACTGGGGTGTGGAGTGAAAGGTAAGGTAAAAAAAGGATTGGAATGGAAAGATAAAGAGTTTTTCACCATTTTTTTAAATATATTTTACTGGGGGTAACAGTAAACACACACTCACACACACACAGACACACAATACCAACAAAGGGGTAGTGTGAGGTGGGGTGCTTGGGAGGAACTTGGATTTTGTATAGACAGACACACACAACAAGAAAAAAAACTACCATTATACTGACTGGGACAGGCAGATCGGGATTTAAAGATAAGATAATTTTTAAATACTGTATTTCACCAAATCTAAGACGCCATCGATTCTAAGACACACCTTAATTTTAGGGCCAACGACAGGAAAAAAGCGTTGCGTCGATTCTAAGACGCACCCCATTTTCAGACACATAATATTTGGGATAAGTGCATCTTAGAATCAATGAAATACGGTAGGGCTGTGCATGACCCCCCTCGATTCACCACCCAGGGACCTGCTGGGCCAGCCTGGCCCTGAGTCGCCCTCCTCCCTTCCCCACTCACCGCCAGCACCTCCCCAGTCCTCACTGCCAGCGTCGCTGGCAGCAGCGTACCCGGCCTGGAAACGCAACTTTACTACAAAGCAGGCCACGATCCTGTGAGATCTCGATTTCAAGATCTCATGAGATCATGGCCTATTTCGTAGTAACACTGCATTTCCAGACCGGGAAGGCTGCTGCCAGCGGCGCTGGTGGTGCAGACCGGGGCAGTGATGGGGGAAGGCTGGTCCTCACTGCCATGGCGGCGGCTCCTCACTGGCAGTGGCCTACCCGGCCTGGAAATGTGGCGTTACTATAAAGTAGGCCACGATCCTGCAAGAGATTTCACGGGATCGTGGCCTACTTTGTAGTAATGCCGTGTTTCCAGGCCAGGTAGGCCACTGCCAGAGGCACTGGTGGCGAGGACCAGGGCAGCACTGGAGGCATTGGAGACCAAGGAGGTCGGTGCCAGCAGTACAGAGTGGCAGTGATAGAGGCCAGTGGGGAAGGCCGAGTTGCTGGGGGGGCATGCAGAGCCCCTTTGTGAAGGCGCTGGGGTGGAGGGTGTATCTTCAACCCCATACCAGCACTGGAGAAATCTGGTGATTCTTAGACGCCATCGATTCTAAGACACACTGTTTTTTACAGACGTAAATATGGGGGGGGGGGGAAGTGTGTCTTAGAATCGAGGAAATACGGTTTATTGTTTATTTGTTTTTAGTGGGGGTAATAACAAGAGCACACACACACACTATAACACACAAAGGGGGAGTCTGTGGTTGGTCTAAGGTTCAAGGGACTTGGGGATTGGAATAGACGACAAAACTAGCACACACAAACCAAAGTAAAACAGACAGACAGAGAGACCGAGAGAGAGACTGCAAAGCAAACACAACAAAAACAGCGAGCAGGATTTCTCTCTCTCTCTCTCTCTCTCTCTCTCTCTCTCCTCCTTCCTTCCTAACACTCCACAAGCTAGCAAAGGAATGAGTTCCACGCAAAGACAAATGGGTGATATCATTTGCAATCCCTTCCCCGAAGCACAGTGACTGGAAGAAGGACAGGGAGAAGACTATGGCTATCGGTTAGCTACATATGTCAATCTCAAAACTACCTCTCCCTCACCCCTCAGCATCTTCCCAATATGGAAAAGTGTTCAGTTAGTTCATCAACAGAAAATGACCCTTCACAAAGCCTAAAACATCTTTGGATACTTTTAGTTTCTTTTGGAGTTCCGAACAACCTTCGCTCCACACCGCGGGCATCCAACGGTTTTAAACCCATCCAATATCTGCTCAGTGAAGACGGATCTTCGACAGACCTCCGATGGACCCTCTGATTTGTGGAACAGAGCACACATCTCTAGTGTCCTCTACTTGATAGCTTAGCCTGTCCAGTCCAAGTCTGGTTTAAAGATAAAGAACCTTCAGTAGGACGTACAGGGCTTTGAATTTGGCCATCAACAGCCCCTGGACAGCAGACAAAGCGAGGCACACAGCTCATCTGGTCACAGTCTTACCCACTAGGATGAGATTTACTGTACTTCATTTTAAATCATAATAATTATTTCTTTTGCATCTATGTTTATAAATTCCCATTTGAAAATTCAATGCTAATCAGTGTCGTCTTTTGTCCTCTTTTTTGTTGATGCATTTCTTCCTTTTTGGTGATTCATAAGTGGCTAACTTAAGCGGGGGACATGGGGCCACATAACCTGCCTCCGGGACTGCAGTTTTGTACCCCTGCTCTAAGGCATGACATGGGCAACTTGAAGTGCTAGAGCTTCTTGTGGCCCTGAACCTAATTTCAAAAGCCCTTTACATGCAACACTTCAGACCTGTGGTAAGAGCCATTCATCTGTCCCTTCCCTGGCAGCCCACTTATTTGGAAGAGACAGAAAAAGGGGGTGTCAGAAAGAGAGAGAAAAGGAGATGGCAGAAGGAGAAAGAGGCTGGCCCACCCACTTCTGGCTTTGGCCCTTGCTCACCACCAACATACAGATACCGAGAGACAGAATGTAGCCCTAGACACCCCCTGCCCTATGGTGATGTTCTGCTCCCTTTTATTCTGACATTTTAATTCTAGGTAGGGATTTTGGGGGAGGAGCCTACCAAAATCCGCATTTGTCCAAGGCAACTAGAATTGAGGATGCCATGGTCATTAGGGAAAGGGGAATGAATTCCCAGTGGGGTATCTTACACATCTTGGGTATTGGGAAGATGCTTCTCTAGGCCCTCCAGCCCGAGCATCTGTGGTTCTCCCATCGATAGGCTGTCATTCAGACAAAAGAAACCTTTCAATGGCATTCCAGCCCCTTCACATAAAAAGCAGGTGAAAAGAATAAGTAGAGAAATAGTTGAGTTTGTATCTCTAGGGCCTTGATATCCATGTCTGGTAGATGAAAAGAGAATGAAGGATTAGTATCAGCTATATTCAGGAGATGACACAGGATTTAGGAAAACAAAATGGTCTCAGTCACAACTAAAAAGAAAATGCATTAAAAAGTGTTGCACTTGTTATTAATGCTTTAGAGACTACAATGTGAAGATGTTTGGAGGAGAAAGGATTGCACAGGGAGGGATGAGCTGGCTGAGAAAAAGTAGCAAAAGAATCACTGGATAGTACAATAAGGAAATAAAGAAGCAACACACACACACACAAACTAGCAATGAGTAAATACAGATAGAAAGGTTACAAGGATCATAAGCTTTAGGAATAGAGGAAGAACATAATAAGAAGCTGCCATATTACAGCGGTGCCCAAAGTGTTTGGGTCGGTGGGCACATTTGGACTTTGGGTGCTACCACAAAATGCCTGCCAGTGATAGGAGGGAGGCTTGCCCATTCACAAAATGGCTGTCATGGAGGGCTTAGCTGATAACAAAACACTCATTTCTCAGAAGGCAACCTGGTGGAACTAAACAAAAAATAACTTACTAAGTACAAGGCAGATGTGGGGTCTGAGCTCCAAAGCCAAAACCGCTCTTTTGAACCCAAATAAATATGACTCTGGAAAGCAGGACTTTGCAGCCTGCAGGCCTCCCAATTATTATTTTTTTAAAAAAAGACTTGGAGAAATAAAATATAAATCAGAAGGACCCAGGAGCCTGGTGGGCACCAAATAAAATCTATGAGGGCACATGGGTGTCCACAGGCAGCATGTTGGAGATCCAGAGTCAGGCCATGTCTACACCTGCCCTTTTTCCCAGGGTCATCCCTGGGTCATCCCTGTAAGTCCAAATGACACACAGGGGATCCCGGGAGCAGGCAGAGACGAACCCTCCATTTTACTGGGATAACTGTTTGCCCAGGGCCCTTTCCACACCATAGAGGTGTAGAGGGTGGAGGGCAGGCAATCCTGACTGTTAGAGCAGTACGACAATGGAACCAATTACCTAGGGAGGTCGTGGGCTCTCCCACACTAGAGGCCTTCAAGAGGCAGCTGGACAACCATCTGTCAGGGATGCTTTAAGGTAAATTCCTGCATTGAGCAGGGGGGGGGTTGGACTCGATGGCCTTATAGGCTCCTTCCAACTCTACTATTCTATGATTCTATGATTCTATGATCCCGGAAGTAGCTGCTTCTGGGATTGTTGTCATCAGTACACACAATTTGTGCAACAACCCATCGAGAGGTGCCTTTAAAACAAACAAACAAACAAACAAAACCATCAGAGAAGAGTGTTCCTGCACTCCAATTAAATGTAAGTTTTTTTAAAAAAGCAGCGAAAACTGGGGTCCCACAGACCCCCCCCCCGCCATCCTAGGGATGGCAGGCTTCCTTTACCCCCTCCCCTGATGAGCATGGAGCTGTGCATTGCAGCTCCATGTCCATTTTGCTGCTGCGAGTAAGCACTGCAACACCCAGGACGGGCAGCCACATCTTCCGTGGTCCCAGGAACTTCTCGGGACCATGGAAGATTCGGAATTGTCAAAGATTGCCTTATCCCAGGAAAATCCCGTGGCCGACCCTCCCAACCCCAGGAGTCCTTGTGCATCATTTGGACTCGCAGGAACCAGCCAGGGGCCATCCCAGGAGAAACGCCTAGTGTGGAAAGGGCCCAGTTTTCCCAATTTTTCCTGCGGTCTCGGGACGATCCAGAGGACCGAGGACGGTGTGGGTGCCTGTCCCAGCTTCTTCTCTCCTCTCCGTGAGTAGCAGGGAACAGCAAGAGGGAAGGAGCTGGTCTGGGGGGAGTGCAGGGATATTGGGGGAGTGGTTTTTTTTGTTTATTTTTTTGTTTGTTTTGTAATAATAATAATAATAACAATTTATTTCTTACCCGCCTCTCCGTCTGGATCGAGGTGGGGAACAACAACATGATAAAATACATAGAACTGATTAAAACATGACACATATTATTAAAACTGCATAAAAAATCCTAAACATCCTAAAAACATTCTTTTAAAAAAAACTTTACTGTTTGTTGGAGCTCAATTGCACTCCCGGCTCCTGCTTTTTAAAAAACAAAAAAAAGGGCAGGCGTGACATCTCCATTTGTTTCCAGGATATTGTGCTTCCCCTTAGGTGTAGAAAGGGCCTCAAAACCACTGGTCCATCTAGCTCAGTGTTGTCAACAATGATCACCTACACCTTTCTGGAATTTCAGGCAGGAGCATTCCCAGATCTACCCTGAGATGCCACGAATTGCACCAGACACCGTTTGCATGAAAAGCATGTGCTCTACCACTGAGCTACTACCCTTCCTCCTTTTATTGCAGCTGCAGGGATGTAAGGAAAACAGGAGAAGAAAACATTGTTGGATTGACACTTAAGACTGTTTCACAGATGCAGACATATCAATCACGTGATGACTCCCAAATGGAAGTGTGTGAACTCACTCTGTTGAAAAGCATTTGTTTGTGAGCTGATATGAGCATTCAATCTTTGGTGTTCTGTCTGTGATGGCTCATTCACACATGCAAAGCTATTCAAATCACAAGCCAAACCACATTATAAGCAATATCCAAACCAAATCTAGAGAAGCCCACCTGATGCCTATGTTATTGTCCCTTTGATGCCAGGAAAAGACTTCTTTGATCTTCCAGGACTTTTCAAATCTTTTTTTTATTGCTGTTTAATAGGGATGGGTGAGGATTTTGTTGGGGAAGAGATCCTCCCCAAAACTGAAAATTTCTTTAACTGCTATCTCACAGGCAGGTACAACATGATCCTCTCTGTACGTGTTGAATTTGGACAGTGCACATAGATGAGAATTTCTTTGAGGAAGATCTTAAACTATAGGTTGATTATTGGATATTAATAAGAAAGTGCTCTCCCCATCCCTTCCAAATATATAGCCAGCAGGAATCCATTTCCACCCCCTACAACTCTAATGTATATGCACACAAAGTGGCTTCTTTTAATTCTGTGTTTTATTCCTTTCTGGAACCTGGAGGAGAAGCTGCATATGACTCACCAGTCACAGTTCAATCATGCCTAGTTCAGATTCTGCTTTCCAAGTCAGAGGAAGCCAGTGTCTTGGCTGGAGCTCACCCACCTGAGGTGCCCCGTGATTGGTTATTATGTTGTTGAAATCCTATTGGGTCAAAGGAGACATGGAATGCATTGTAGTTACATGGTAACAGTAAATATTTATGACTGGGTTTCCCTAGGTTAATAGTTAATTCTGAGCTCATCAACCAGTGGACCTGCCTAAAGTTTCACTTCCTGGAATGAAATATGTTCAGCTGTCCATTCAATTCTTTTAGAGCCTTTCACAATGAAAGTACCCACAGAAATACATTTGCTTGCAGTAAGAGATGACAAATGGACAAGCCTATCAATTCTGATTTCTCATTTTTTCAGTCTTAAGTTTGGGTTGTCTGGTTTCCACATCCATTTGAGATATTTTGGGAAGTTACCTGAAAATTCCTATGCATTTTTTGTGTTCCTTTCTCCTAATACATACATTTTTCTATGCATTTCTCCTAACTTAATGCATTTATGAAATGTTCTATATAAATGGTGTACAAGTTGTTGTTGTTGTTTCGTGTATTGTAATTGTTTTGTATACTGCCCTGATATATTCAAAATATGATAAGTGGTATATCAATCTAATAAATAAATAAATAAATAAATAAATAAATAAATAAATAAATAAATAAATGTTAGCCATTACTTGCAGCCTCTTATCACTTCTCATTTTCATTCTGGAAACAAAAACACACCTGGGGCATAAAATATCCCTAGAATCTATTGATTTTGCCATTGGGGTGTCTTTACAAACACAAGGAAGATACTGGGGTGTAAAAAATGTCCCCAGTCTTTTCCCCAAAGAAAATTTGTCTGGGGAAGCAGGCTTAAGTTAAGCTGACCATATGAAAAGGAGGACAGGGCTCATGTAACTTTAACAGTTGCAGAGAAAAGGGAATTTCAGCCAGTGTTATTTGTAAGCAATTAGTACCTGGTGAAATCCCCTCTTCATCACAACAGTTAAAGGTGCAGGCACTATACTAGAGTGACCAGATACAAAAGAGGGCAGGGGCCCTGCAGCTTTAACTGTTGTGATGAAGAGGGAATTTCACCTGGTATGAATTGCATACAAATGACGCCAGCTAAAATTCCTTTTTCTCTACATCTGTTAAAGTTACATGAACCCTGTCCTCCTTTTCATATGGTCAGCCTACTTAAGTACTCCGGCTGTTAGTAGGTTGACACAAGCTGTGGGATTTCATTGGGGAACATTTACCTCACCAGAGACAGATTTCTTATGGGATTAGAAAAACACCCCACATGACCAAAATATTAGGGTTTAATAATAACAAAGGCCAGATCTACACCAAGCAGGATAAAACACATTGGAATCTGTTTGAAAACCATATATGGAACATGTCATGGGCCCAAAGAGTTGTAAATACTCTTATAAACCATTATAAAGCAGTAGTGTAGATCCCACCAAAGTTTTGCCTTGACAATTTGTAATACTTTTCTAATATTTTGAATTTAAGACACATTTCTCCTGACACAACAGACAAATTTTACATTGTGAGACATTTTACCATCCCAGGGTACATTGGGAAATTGTTGGGGGGGGGGTACTAAAATGACTCAAAATACATTTGTGTATATTTTTTGGTGTGCTGAAGCGTTAAATGTATCAAGTTGTGGTGTGTGCATGTTTTCAAACTCCTGAGAGAGTATGACAGGATCTACACTACTGCTTTAAAATGGTTTATAACAGTAGTGACAACTCTTGGGGCCCAGGACACACTCCATATACAGTTTTCAAACAGTTTTCAAAGTGTTATATCATGTTTGGTGTAGATCTGGCCTAAATAAGGAAAGGAGAGAAAGTAGGTGTTGAGAAGTGTTCTTTCATGTTGAATCTATTTTTTATGGGCAAGGTACTTATGCAAGAATGAAGAAGCTGGCAGAGCTCTATATGGGGAGTTAGGCCCTCCAAAGCCTATGAGGGGATATGCTATCTTATTGAGAAATACACTATTCTACAAAAATGTGTTGATTACTTAAAGAGAAGAAAGTTCTCACATACACAGGAAATGAAGACTAAATAGATGACTGTGCCATTTGTTTGGCAAAGTTATGTCAGTGTTTGAAGTGGGAAAAGGTGTCTGAGCCGTTATTCACAAGTCAGAGTATATATGGTGGTGATGTGAAAAGAGTTGTGTTTCCCGGCAACAGACAAGAAAGACAAACGAACAAGCTTCTGAAGAAAAAGGCTGCCTTGCTCTATTCAACAGAAGGGAAGTGGGGGGGGGGGGGAATGGCGTGATTTCTCCAGTTCTAAAATGAGTGACAAAGGTCAGCCTGTGTTTCCCATAATTTGACGTGCAGGTGGATGGTTCTGTAGGCATAAGGTGAAGTGGGGGTGTAACTAGGCACAGTGATTACAAAATTTAGGGGCATAGGAAACTGCCTTATACTGAGTCAGACCATTGGCCCATCTAACCCAGTATTGTTGTCACTGACTAGCAGCAACTCTTTGGAGTTGTAGGGGTGAGCAAACTCACCAGTGCAAGGCTTGGGGGGTTCTTGCCCCATCACTGCGGCCATCTACCCCTGATAGCTGGCCAACACAAGCCTCTTCTGAATCTCGGTTTGGCCTAATGAGCGCTTGGCAGCCACCCACCATGTACCAAAATCACACACTTCCACCTTCCTGCATCAATGGCAGCCACCACTGATGCAATGGGGGAAGTGTGCATTTTCAGGAGCCTCTGTAAATTGCTATTTTTCTCCCCCTGCGCAATGGCATCCTTAAAGGCCCCATTGACACAAGGGTAAAGGTGTGAATGCTCCAATGGCCACCATTGGTGCAGATGGAGGAAATGCATAATTTATGGAGGCTCACAAAAATGCTCACTTCCCCCTGTTGCATCAATAGTGGCCACAACTGACGAAGGAAGGGGGAAGTGTGCAATTTCGGGGCACAGGCAGGTGGCTGCCAAGTGCTTGCTGGAGCCTTGTGAGCACTCAGGAGGCATCCACGCTCACACCAGGAGGGCCAGACTTGGTCCATAGGGCCAGACACAAGTGGATAGAAGCCAGGAATCAAACCTGGGAACTTCTACATGAAAAGCATGTGCTCTATCACACTGAGCTATGGTCCCTCCTGGAGATCATCACCAAGGGGCATAATAACTTCTTTGGTGATGTTACCTGGAAGACAGCATTCAATTTTATGATATGAAGGAAATGGAATGGTAGGGTGGCCATGTGTCCTCTTTTACAGAGGACAGCCCTCCATTTCGAGGGCTGCCACAGGACCATCCTCTCATTGAAGAGCTGCCCTTTTCAAGTGCATAAGAACTGTCGCCCATCAACAGTTAGCACCTGGACACAGACTGAACATGCAAATAAACAGGTTACCTGGTTACAGTCTTCCACACTATGGTAAGATGTACTGAATTTATATTTACATTTTAATAATTGTGTCTATATTTGCATCTATACATATAAATTAACACATGCAAATGTAGTAAAAATGGCATCTTCTTTTCTCCCCTTTGTCAGTGATATATTTCTTCTTTATCAGTGATGAATGGTGACTTTCAATGATAAGCCCTATTTGCAAGTAACTGCTTGAGAATTTATCCTCTCTCTGGAGAAATTCAGTGAAATTGTTCAACTCCCTCCAAAGCTGTCATTCTCCTGATCTGCAGGAGGGATTTTATTTATTCTCCTCCAGGAAATGTCCAAACCTTTTGCTAGGCAGGCTATTCAGATCAGCTCTAGTGTGTGTATTTCACTCTGAGATCCTTGGGAAAAAAAACTTCTGTGGTATACTAGACTCTTTCTTTCTTTTTTTAGATAGTTGTTGCATGAGATTTGCAGATGACAATTGACTACAAAGTATAACAAAGTGATGAGATCTGTCACAGGGATTGGCTCAAAATCTTACACTGGAGCATTTGCTAATTTGAGAGTCTTATTTGCCTTTAAAAACCAGACCTGCTGTTTCTATGGCAACACACACACACATGTATATATTTTTAAAAAACTAAAAAATAAAACCCATGGGTAGCACCTTGTCTGATTTTTCAGCACTGAAGTTTAGTGAAGCAAGAAATGTGCAAGCTTGATGCATAAGCCTGTCGAAAGGATAAAAGAATACTAATAGATTTAATGTGAGATACTTGAGCAGCCAAAGACCACATTATCATAAATATGAGAAGACATCAGTTTGCAAACACAGCCAGCTTTTTATTCTTTGCTAGGAAATATGCTTAGGGCTGGAAGAACAAGCAAGTTATTTCTGCTTTACCAAATATTTAGTCCTCTCGGGCAGAATGGGTTTTGAAGATGAGATGTTATTTGCTAAACTGGCAAAAATTCTGCATTTGAGACACACAGCTACCAACCAGGAGACATTATGGCTCCCTTCCCACAAACACAGTGAGATGGGGTTGATCTCATGGGTCTTCTCCATACAGTTAACACTCCACCAGTAGCAAAGAGACCTTGCAGAGCTACGAACAATTGGAGTAAGTACTGACCTAGATGGAGGATTATTACTTATACTTAAATAAATATTACTTATTTATGCATTTATTTAGTACAAGTCTGTTTATACCACTCTTTAGTGTCCCAAGGGCAGATTACCAACTAAAATAAAATGATTAAAATGTAAAGACAAAGACAGTATCCAATGGTCACACTCAGCCACGGCTGGTTCTGTTTTGCTCACAAGACCCAGCACTTGCGCAATGGGTCTTTGGCACTTCTAAAAAATAACCTAGAAACAAATGGACATGTTCATTCCCAATTGGGAGGGGTCAGCAGATCTCCTTTCTGTGAGCTCTGACTTGCCCCATTCCAGAAATAAGTGTTTTTGCTCATTTTGGGCTATTTTTACAAGTGCCAAAGCCCCATTGCACAAACGCTGAGTCCCATGAACACATGGGCACAATAGGATACTACCCAAAAGAGATAATAAGCTAAAACCCACAAAATTACAAAAGCAGCATGTAAATTCAGATGGATTAAAACTGCACCTAAAAGGCCTAGGGAAATAAAGAGATCTTTTCCTGGTGCTGAAAGGTTCATAAGGTAGATGTCTGGTGACCATCTCTGGGGAGAATGTCCCATAATGGAGGCACCACTGAGAAGTAGGGTGACCAGATAAAATCCAGGTCAGGGCTCATGTAACTTGAACAGTTGTAGAGAAAAGGGAATTTCAGCCAGTGTCATTTGAACGCAATTAGTTCCTGATGAAATTCCCTCTTCATCACAACAGTTAAAGTTGCAGGGGCCCTGCCTTCTTTTGTATATGGTCACTCTAGTATAGTGCCTGCAACTTTAACTTTTGTGATGAAGAGGGAATTTCACCAGGAACTAATTGTATACAAATGACACTGGCTGAAATTCCCTTTTCTCTACAACTGTTCAAGTTACATGAGCCCTGACCTGGATTTTATCTGGTCAGCCTACTGAGAAGGCCACTGTGCCTCACCACAGATGGTGGGAGCATCCACAGGAGGCCTTCAAATGACAATCTTAATGTATGGGTAGATAAATATGCAAACAATCAGCCGTTCAAGTACCCTAGTCCTAAACCATAAAGGACCTTAAAGGTCAAATCCACAACTTTGAATTGAGGCTGGAAACATACTAGGATCCAATGTAGTTGGCATAGCACAGACATAACATGATCATAAAGCCTTCTATACTAATTGTAATCTCTGATCACTCTTCATAGGTTCATGTGTGTATTGCTTGCCTAACTGCCATGAGCCATATTCATGGATCCTTCATTTCCCACATTCCAGGTCACAGAGGGAAAAAATGGGAAGGAGCATACACAGATGAGTGGAATAGTAAGAAACTTCCCTTCAATTTTGTGCCATGATTCTTTAAAAGAATGCAGAGGGCTTTGTTACGGTGACACAGCTTTTACTGAGTTGGATACAATTTGCTGGGTTACTGCTCCCATCCCTCTCTCAGCACTTGGATATAGAACTAGGAGCCACGTATCCATGTCCTTTTTGTCCATGTCAGAAAACGATCTTTGCTGTTGAGTTTCAGCAGGTGTCATTTATATGCGTGCAACACCTAGTGAAAGTCCCTCTTCTTCACAACAGTTAAAGCTGCAGGAACCCTGCCCTCTTTTGTATCTGATCACTCTAGCTATACTTTAGCAGCTTCAACTGTTGTGATAAAGAGGGGATTTCACCAGGTGCTACATGCATACAAATGACACCTGCTGAAATTCCCTTTTCAATACAATTGTTAAAGATAAAGGAGCCCTGTCCTCCTTTATATATGGTCATACTAATGTCTGACCACTGTCATGAGGCAGATGGACCACAGTTTGCATCAACATGACAGGTGCTATAAGTTTTCTTCTTTATTAAGGTCACTCTATTTATGGTGTTATTGAATAGTATGATTAGAACATTTTGTTGTAATTCTCTATCTTTGCATCCAGTGCTTAATTCCACAGCTAATAAAACTAAGCAGGGCTGCAGAGTGAGTTTAAGGATAAAAAATCCATATTGTAGTTTTAAAAAGGTATTTAATATAACTTATATACGAAATGTGTGTGTGTGTGTATATATATACACATTCATATATACATGATCTAGGGCAATATAAAATGTTTTATATGCACACACACACACACACACACATCAGGAAAATGCACAGGGCATTTAATGTGGACTCTACTCTTCAACATTTTTATTAATGATTTGGACGAGGAGGTGCAGTGAATGCTTATCAAATTTGCAGACGACACAAAATTGGGTGGGATCGCTAATACCCTGGAAGACAGAAACAAATTTCAAAGTGATCTTGATAGATTGGAGTGCTGGGCTGAAAACAACAGAATGAAATTGAATAGAAATAAATGGCACGTTCAACACCTAGGAAAAGAAACCAAATGCACAGTTACAAGATGGGGGGATACTTGGCTATTCAATATGACAAGAGAGAAGGATCTTGGAATTGTTGTAGATCACAAGCTGAATATAAGCCATCAGTGTGATGTGGCTGCAAAAAAAGCAAATGCTATTTTGGGCTGCATTAATAGAATTATAGCTTCCAAATCGCGCGAGGTACTGGTTCCCCTCTATTCGGTGCTGGTTAGGCCCCATCTTGAGTATTGCGTCCAGTTCTGGGCACCACACGTCAGGAAGGATGCAGACAATCTGGAGCGTGTTCAGAGGAGGGCAATGAGAATGATCAGGGGTCTGGAAACAAAGCCCTATGAGGAGAGATCGAAAGAACTAGGCATGTTTAGCCTGGAGAAGAGAAGATTGAGGGGAGACATGATAACACTCTTCAAATACTTGAAGTGTTGTCACACAGAGGAGGGCCAGGATCTCTTCTCGATTAACTCAGAATGCAGGACATGGAATAATGGGCTCAAGTTACAGGAAAACAGATTCTGTTTGGACATCAGGAAAAACTTCCTGACTGTTAGAGCAATATGACAATGGAACCAATTATCTAGGGAGGTGGTGGGCTCTCCCACATTAGACACATTCATGAGGCTATCTGATAACTATCGAACATATTGGATTAACAGATTACCAGTTTAGGGCTGGCCCTCCCTCCCTCCCCCCACTCGCACTCCTTACCTGGGCCTTCCCTGCCACTGTCCACTGCCGTCTGCTGTCATCCGCTGCTCTGGACTACTGAGAACTAAGCTTTGCGGCTTAGTTCTCAGTAGAGCAACAACACGCTGGGAGATGATGTCACCCGGAGTGTTGTAGCTCTACTGAGAACTATGCCACAAAGCCTAGTTCTCAGTAGTTTGGAGCAGCGGATGGCAGCAGATGGTAGCGGGCAAAGCCCAGGTAAGGGGGACCCCTCCCTCCCCCTCACACTCCTTACCTGGGCCTTCCCTGCTGCCGTCCACTGCTCCAAACTACTGAGAACTAGGCTTTGTGGCTTAGTTTTCTGTAGAACGACGATGCTCCAGGTGACGTCATCACCCAGCACGTCATCACTCTACTGAGAACTAGGCAGCAAAGCCTAGTTCTCAGTAGTTTGGAGCAGCGGACAGCAGTGGACGGCAGCAGGGAAGGACCAGGTAAGGGGGAACCCTCCCTCCCCTCTTCACGCTCCTTACCTGGGCCTTCCCCACTGCCACTGCCCCGTAGTGACTGTCAGGGATGAAAAAAAGATACAATCTGCAGAAGAGCCTGGAAAGAAAAAATGGTATCTTCTGCAGGTGTTGCAGATATGCAGAGGGAGCCAAACCAAGAAAGATAAAGAGTGAAGATAGTCTTAATTGCTTGATTAGCTGATGCAATGTGTGTGCAAGAGGCTGTAAAAACTTATAAATAAGTAAAAAAACTGTTTGTCAGTGTTGGAGTTGTGTAGGAGGAATGTTATACTGGAGGTACTGTGTTTTTCTACTAAAAATCGTTTGAAAGACTTCAACGTGTGTGTCAATTATTCCTTCTTGGTTGCTATCTGAAAAGAGAGCAAGTGGAGACTGGACATTGGATTTCTAACAGAAACTCTGCTGTTTAGAGAAGTTTTTCCCTTTCACTCCTTAACAGGTTATGGGGCCCATGCATGCTTAGCAGTTTGGAGTGAGAAAAATCCAGGAACCAGCTATTTTGCTCGGTGTTGTTCCAGAGAACTGTGAGCCTGAAGCAGGAAATCTGAAACCGGTGGTGTTTTCATAAAGGATTTGCTTCAGAAGTATTTACAACCCACCAGTAGAAATGGCACAGATAACAGTAAGCGGAGGCGTGCCTATGGGGAGATTAAATGAACACAACTATTTAACATGGTAGTTCAAAATGGAAATGTTTTTAAAAAAGGATGGATGTTGGAATGTGGTGCATTTATCTTGGCCGGCAGCCCAAACTGTGGAGGAGTCGGAAGCCTGGGATGTTATGGATGAAAAGGCTAAATCCAACATAGTTTATGTATGGAAGATAGTCAATTAGTCCATATATCAAGAAAGGATAACGCTTGAGAATGCTGGACAAAATTGAGGCAGATTTATGTAAGAGAAACTGCCAGTTCTCGGATGTGTTTAACCAGGAAGCTGTACAGGAGCTTATCTCACCATTTGCAAAATATGATAAATATTTTTGCTCAGCTGCAGGAGATTGGAATGCCTTTCACAGGAGACAATAAAATTTATATTATTCTGAGCTTGCTACCCCAGAGCTGGGATGTTTTGACTACAAGGCTTGAATGTTTGAATTCTCAGGATTTGACCCTGCAGTACTTGACAGGTTGTTTACTGCAGGAGGATCAAAGAAGAGCTGAGAGAGGCATGGAAAACAAGCCGCATAGGAAAACTCCAAAGGAGGCAGCTAATTATTTTCCACAGGAGAATGTGGAGAGAGTTTTGGCAAACACAAGGAAATGTTTTCATTGCGGCAAGGAAGGGCACATCAAATGGTTTTGCACAGTGAAATTGCCTGGAGGGAAGGAGTAAAAGTGTGTGCAACCAGAGAGGAGAGAGGAAGTGAGTCATTATTCACACCAAGTGTCTGCCACAGTGAGATGCGATGAGGCTGCTCGTGAGGGAGTATGGCTTATCGATTCTGCCAGTAGCAGAACTATTTCAAATGATAAAAAAGCATTTGTGAGCCTGAGGAAGTCTTCAGTTGATTCTGTAATGCTAGCAGACAGAAGGAAAGCAGAAGTTCAAGGGGAAGGAACATGCTTCATATCTTGTTTAAAAGAAAATTTGGATAATATTTTGTTTGTTCCCAATTTAGATTATTCTCTTTTAGGAGTTTCAAGTCTAACAGCCACAGGATGTGTTGTTGTTTTTGAGAAAGATGTCTGCAGAGTGGAAAGGGACGGACTAACAAAAGCACAAGGACATTTGAAGAATTGTTTGTTTTATATGGATGTGGGTGAGCATTTAGTAGCTCAAACCAGTAATATTCTAATCCATGAAAATTGTATTCATGTTTTACACAGGAGAATGGGACATGCAAACTTTAAAGTTTTACAGAAAATGCCTTATTTAAGTCAAGGGGTAAAACTGAATTAATGTAAGAGATTTCTAGATTGTGCAGTGTGCAAACAATCAAAATCTAAAATCAAACCCATTAACCAGAAGAGTGACAGGGTGTCAAAGGAGATATTTGAGCTGGTGCACATGGATTTGATTGCCCCTTTTGCTCCAAGTGAAGGGGGAGCAAGGTATGCTTTGGTCATAATGGATGATAAATCCAGGTTCAGCTGGGTGTACTTATTGAAGTACAAAGGACAAGCTTTTGATGCATTCAAAGGCTGAGTCATGTGGGCTGAAAAAAGATTTCAGAAGTCAGTTCTGCAAGTGCAAAGCGACCGTGGTGGGGAATTTATGAGTAATGAATTCTCTAGGTGGTTCAGAGAAACTGGTGTCACTCAAAAGGTCACTGATCCTCATTGTCCTTGGCAAAATGGGGCAATAGAAAGGAGAAACGGAGTTTTGCAAAACATCAAGGATGCTCTTATGATTGATGCAAATGCTGAACAGCATTTGTGGGGTGAAGCATTTTTGTCAGCAAACTATTTATCAAATAGAATGTGGCCAAGCATTATAAACGCAACTCCCTACCATGTATTGTTTGAAAAGAAACCAGATCTGAGTCATTTGCGTATCTGGGGCACAATGGCTCATGTGCATATTCCCAAAAGTCAGAGAAAGAAGGGGGAAGCCAAAACCATGAAGTTGAGGTTTGTGGGCTACCAGGGAACGCATACAAAGTCATGGCGCTTTTCATTAGGAAATGGAAAAGTTGTGGTGTCACAATCTGATAATTTTGAAGAGCAGAATTGGGAGAGGTTTCATGCAAATTCTGATTTGATGTTGAACTTAATGGGAAGCTCTGAAAGCAATCAAACAGGTAGATTTGAAGAAGGGGCAAGGAATGAGTTAATTCCTAGCACTGTGAAACCTGAGACTTCCAAAACAGAAATGGAAGAGCACACAGTCAGTTTGAATCCCAGGAGATCTGAGAGATCAAACAAGGGGATACCTCCCAAAAGGTTTTGTGAAGAGGTTCATGTGTGCATGGTGAATTATGAACCTAAATCCTATGAAGAGGTCTCACAATTGCCCAGTGGGGAACAAGAGAAATTGTTAAATGCAATGCAGGCAGAAATGAAAAGTTTTGTGGAAAACAAGGTGTTTGTTTTAGACAAATTACCTGAAGGTCAGAAAGCAAGTTCTTGTCATTTGGTGTACAAGAAAAAAAAAAACTGTGTGTCTGGTGAAACAAAGTACAAAGCTCGTTTGGTAGCTAATGGTTTTAACCAGAAACGTGGGGTTCATTATAATGAAGTTTTTTCTCCAACGTGTAAAGCTGACACTTTAAGAATGGTTTTAAGTGTTGTATCTAAGAACAAAATGCTTGTAAATCATTTTGATTTTGAGACTGCATACCTGAATGCAAATGTGGAGGAAACAATGTACATGAAACAGCCAGAAGGTTTTGAGCAACAACCAGATAAAGTTTGGTTACTAAAAAGGGATGTTTATGGTTTGAAACAAAGTGCCAGATGCTGGAATAATTGCCTGAATTCCACTTTGGTAAAAGAAATGAGTTTCAAAAGAAGTATTGCTGATCCTTGTATGTATACAAAGGGAAAAGGAAATTATATGATTATTTTTGTTTTTGTGGATGATTTGCTGGTGGCAGGTAGTTCCACAGGACAAATACAAAAGGTTACAAATCAACTGCAAAAGTGTTACAAATTGAAATATCTTGGTGAAGTAAAACATTACTTAGGAGTAGAGATTAACAGATCAGTTGATGGATGTTATTTGTTAAGCCAAAAGAAAAAGATTGAAAATTTACTTGAAGAGTATGGGATGCAAGATTGCAAAGGTGTGGAAAGTCCCATGACTACTGATTTTCGCCGAAATGTGGGAAATGAAGAATTCAAGAGTCCTGAATTGTATCAGTCAGTAATTGGAAGCTTATTGTATTTAAGCCAATGGACAAGACCTGATATTGCATGTGCAGTAGGAATTTTGAGTAGGTATGTCTCAAAACCTACAGTTGCCACATGGCAAGGTGTAAAAAGAGTGTTAAGGTATTTAAAAGCTACAAAAAAATCTTTGTTTGTGTATATCTTCCAAGGAGGATCAAACAACGGAATGCTTTGTTGACAGTGATTTGGCTGGAGATATTGAAGACAGAAAGTCAACAAGTGGTTTAGCAATTAAATTTGGTAACTCAGTAATGAGTTGGAAATCAAAGAAGCAAGCTTTTGTAGCTACATCATTGTGTGAAGCTGAATTTGCTGCTCTATCAGATTCTTGTGGAGACATAACTTGGTTTGTTCAGTTAATGAAAGATTTGGAAATAAATTTTTCATTGCCCATCAGAGTACATGAGGATTCACAATCATGTATAGATCTGGCAAAATCTAATATGTTGAAATCCAAGACAAAGCATGTTGCGATAAAGTATTGTAATGTAAAGGAACATATTAGTGGGGGAATGATAAAGTTAGAATACTGTGAGTCAAGAATGAATATTGCAGATTTGTTTACAAAACCTCTAAGTATGGAATTAGTGAAGAAACTTGGATGTAAGTTTGTATGAATACAAGAATGTATTGGTTAACAGTCTTGTGTAATATTTTTTCTTTTTTCTATTGATTGAATTTTTGAAGGGGTGTCAGGGATGAAAAAAATACAATCTGCAGAAGGGCCTGGAAAGAAAAAATGACATCATCTGCAGGTGTTGCAGATATGCAGAGGGAGCCAAACCAAGAAAGATAAAGAGTGAAGATAGTCTTAATTGCTTGATTAGCTGATGCAATGTGTGTGCAAGAGGCTGTAAAAATGTATAAATATGTAAAAAACTGTTTGTCAGTGTTGGGGTTGTGTAGGAGGAATGTTATACCGGAGGTGCTGTGTTTTTCTACTAAAAAATCATTTGAAAGACTTCAACGTGTGTGTCCATTATTCCTTCTTGGTTGCTATCTGGAGAGAGAGCAAGTGGAGACTGGACATTGGATTTCTAACAGAAACTCTGCTGTTTAGAGAAGTTTTTCCCTTTCACTCCTTAACAGTGACAACTGTTGAGGCCCAGGGCAAATTCCATGTACAGTTTTCAAACCATTTTCAAATTATCATATCCTGCTTGGTGTCTGGCCAATGTGTTATTTTCCTTGAAACTATACAGTTACTGACAATTCAGAACTGCATGCTTTTATTCCATTATATGTGTATATTTAGGTCTCCTGTTGGAGTTGACTGGTTCTATTAGCCTTCAGGCACTATATATTTTGATTTTATGCCACGTACATAACATACGATTGCAATATAATGCATATAGGACTTGTACATAAACATTTAGAGTCTAGTGGTTTAAATATATCAGTTGTGTGCTCTTTCACACCTTTGGGTTATCTTTACTTTCAAAAGTGCCTTCATTTTGTTTTGCATGCTTGATGTAGAACCAAGCTAAGTAGAAGTTGAAACCTTGTGACAATTTAGAATAAGCATGGAAATGGGGAATTCCCTAATTAGATGTTTTTACTTATAACATATAATTTCCCTATGGCCATACTACCCTGAACATGCCTGATCTTGTCTGATCTCAGTAGCTAAGCGAGGTCAGGCTTGGTTAGTACTTGGATGGAAGACCGCCTGGGCATAGCGCAGTGGGTAGAGCACCTGCTTTGCATGCAGAAGGTCCTAGGTTCAATCCCCAGCTTCTCCATGGAGTGCTGGAAAACATCCTGCCTGATACACTGAAGTGTTGCCAGTCA
Source organism: Anniella stebbinsi (assembly GCA_029215795.1). NCBI lineage: Eukaryota > Metazoa > Chordata > Lepidosauria > Squamata > Anniellidae > Anniella > Anniella stebbinsi. Next base: position 30,636,961 of record JARDYH010000002.1, on the reverse strand, counting down.
GTGTCAAAAATATTGGGCTAGATGAACCAAGGGTCTGACTCAGTATAAGGCAGCTTCCTATGTATTCAGAACTCATACACTAATTATTTCATGGCCTGGAGATGTATTCACAGAGACCAGAGAGCAAGGAGACTATCCAATGGGGTGCCAGTCTGTGAGAATCATTATGATAAACAGTGGTTTTTTACTGGCTGTTGGTCTGAAAAGACATGGTGAGAAGTAGAGATGATTTCTGCATGCACAAGGTGCTGTCAAAGCAATAAGTAATGTGGACCAAGCACACTCATCCACTGGAATGCGGCCAGCTGCTGCTATGAAACCTATGGCACATCCATAATCAATAAGGTCTCTATGGCAGTCTGCACACACAATTTGTGTGAATGGGGTGGGGAGAACATAATAAAGGAAGTAAACTGTGGGAAGGAAGCATTCATGAGATCAGGTCAAGTCAGGAAGTCGTTTTGGGAACTCCCAGTAATGTATATCCATTTCCTGTGTGAGCAGACATGATCAATGTTAATTGGAGCCTGCACAGAATATTGTTGTACTAATGTCATGTCTAGAGTTAACACCAAATCATTAATATAGCCAATGTGGTGGATTCCATGCCATTCTGCCAACTCAGCAGACAAACACACAGCATGCAAGGGTGTGTATACTGCAGCAGCAGGCTAAGGGGAAAAAGCTCACTTTGGGGGCCTTTGTGGCAGAAAGGGAGGATTTAAAATTGAAAATAAATATAGGATGTTCCTAGCCTGGCCAGTGCTGTGAATCTTTGCAATTTTAATGCATTTCTATGGATGGGATTGTGAAATCAAGTCACCCTATTCTTTTCTTCTCTAGACAGAGTGGTGCTAGAGGGGGGCAGTGAGGCAAGTGCCTCCCCAAACAAGGAGTGCCTCATTTCTCCTCCCCATTACTTGAAGGCAAGGAACTTTTCACATTTACAAGTATATTCATACAGTATAATCTCTATAGCTCTTCTACAGTTCAGATGCAGCTCTTGAGCCAACAAAGGCTGTACATTTTGCAGCTACTGTCATAGGGCCTGTTCAGACAACATGCTAAGTCATGGTTAGGGCACTTACCCTTTTGCAGCCAACGGTTAGTAAGTGTGTTTTAACCATGGTTATGTAGTCATCATGGTTAGGAATGGTTCACACAAAACACTTAGTCTTGTTTCATATGACATGCTAAGCCATAATGTTTAGCTCCAAATGCTTAACTGCCATGGCTTGGCATGTTGTCTAACAGGGTCTCATCCTTCAAGATGCCAACACGCCGGTGGCAATCCACTGAGGGAGAAGGGGAAACATCTGCCATGCAGGAGAGAGAATTGAGAAGGCATGGGTGGCTGTATTGCTGGGGACGGAGGGCGAAAGTGCTAGAACCCCAGTTAGTCTTGGTGTCGCTTCTTAAGCCCCCCTCCCTTGGTGTCAGTCAAGCTGGGAATTGCTTTGTTATACAACCACAATCCCTCCTCTAGTCATCCGAGAGTAAGAGAACTTCTTTCATCTAAATTTTTCAATCACTGTTACTTTAAAGTATAATCCCCCTATGCATGTTATACATGTTACCGAGAGTTAGGAACGTGTGCATAGAATTGTAGCCTTAGATATTATGCTGAATGTTATCTGGAGTGTAATTTAACAGACTTGGCAACATTATCTTTTGATAAACTGAGCTGGTTCTGTAATTAACATAGGAGACTATCATCCTGTTGGGAGTATTTCTGCAAAGATCTCTTATCAGTCCTCTGAAGAAGGCCTTAAAAAACAACATAGGCCAAAGCTAGGGGTGTGCACTGGATCGGGGACGATCCACAATCCGGAGCCGATCCAGGGGAAATCGGATGCAATTATCCGATTTCCGATCACCCCTCTGGATCGTCTGATCTTTCCCAAACCGGTCCGGAAGGACCCAAACCGGTTCGGAAAAAATCAGAGGATTGGCGGGCGCCCACTGGCACCCACCGCCACTTCCATTGGAGGGCGCCAGCGGACACCCGCCGATGGAAGCGGACAGCGGGGAGGCTTACCCTGGAGGACTGTCCATTTCTATTGGCGGGCGCCAGCGGGCGCCCGCCGATGGAAGCGGACCGCCCTGGCCAGGTGAGGATTGCAGGGGGGCTTACCTGGGGGGCATCCTCCTCCTTCCGTTGTGGGCTGTAAACTACTGCGACCTAGGCCTCACGGCCTAGTTTACAGGAGAGCAGGGGTAAGTAGCAGAGGGTGGCTTACCTGGGGAGGGCTGTCCGCTTCCATCGGCGGGCGCCAGCGGGCGACCACCAATAAAAGCAGACAGCCCGGCCAGGTGAGAATCACGGGGGGGGGGGAGGCTTACCTGGGAGGGCTGTCCGCTTCCATTGGCAGGCGGCAGCAGGTGCCCGCTGATGGAAGTGAACAGTGGGGGGGCTTACCTGGGAGGGCTGTCTGCTTCCATCAGCGGGCGCCAGCGGGCGCCTGCCGATGGAAGCAGACAGCCTGGCCAGGTGAGAATCGCAGGGGGAGGAGTGGGAGGGAGGCCCACTTACCTGTGGAGCGTGTTCTTCCTTCACCTGCCGGAGATCTACTGAGAACTAGGCTTTGCGGCCTAGTCCTCAGTAGAGCACCAGGTGATGACAACACCTGCCGCTCTACTGAGGACTAGGCAGCGAAGCCTAGTTCTCAGTAGATCTCTGGCAGGTGAAGGAAGAGGACGCCCCGGCAGATAAGGAGGAGTGTGAGGGGGGGCTTTCCTGCCGGGGCTGTCCGCTGCCATTTGCTGCCACCCGGGCAGCAGCAGATGGCAGAGGATGGCCTCGGCAGGTTAGGAGAACCGCGGGGGGGGGCTTACCTGCTGGGGCCATCTGCGGGTGCCCATGGGCGCCCACGGACAGCCCCAGGAGGTAACCGTGGGGGGGAGGGACAGGGAGGGGGGAATTAGGCCCCCACTCACCCACCCACCGCCATTTTTTCCCCATAGACTTGCATTGCAGGAAAGCTTTCTTTCCCCCAATGTAAGTCTATGGGGAAAACAAAAATGGCGGCCGGTCCAAATATCGGATGTTGAATTTTTGGATCGGGTTCAGGCCTGATCCAGTCTGGGGGGCCTCCGGTTTTGTCTGATCCAATCCGGGACAAAATTGGAGGTCCTGATCTGGGTCCCGATCCGATCTGGGGGGTCCCTGCACATCCCTAGCCAAAACGTGTTGGGCTTGGAAATAAAATATTTTAGCATTCTGAGAACCTTCTTCTCTCCTTTTTTTGCTCTCAGTTGGATTGCAAAGCATAGTCTTGTAACACATCAGGCTGATCTGACAATGGGATCCAAAGTAGGAAGTAAAAAGGCTATCACACCCGAGTGCTTGAATTTGAGAAAACTTCTCCTGCATAATTTTACCTTGAGAGCTCACCTGCACTGGAGTCCTCTCTTCAATGAATGGGAAAATCCCTTCCAGTATCAGAGGCAGTATGATGGGCAACACCAGAGGGAGGGGGCTGTGTCACTCATATCCTGCTTGCAAACTTCCGACAGGCATCTGGTTGGCCACTTTGGGAAATGAATGTTGGACTAGTTGGGCTACGGTGACCATATTTTGGAAAACAAAATGGAGGACAACATGGTTGGCCCCCAAGGGGGCATCCCCACCAACATGTTCGTTCCAGGGGGGGGGTGTCCAGCACCAAGGGGGGGTGCCCACCTGAACATAGCCTTGGTCACATGTCTGATTTTACAGCACACAATTAAGACAAATCTGTCCTACATAACATCTTAATGTTAACATCACTGAAAGAACAAGGAGACATCCAATGTACCTGAAATTAACTTCACTCACTCCTACTTTTGTAGCTTTTGCTGTACTTCGTTGCTATACTCTGTGTTATACATTGTCCCCTTCCCTCAAATATCTTTTCTGATTGTATCCTCACTCCACTGCAAGCTATTGATTGTCGGCCGGCCAGCTGGCTTTATGTTTTTCGTTTTAAATTTCAATTTTGTTTTGAAACTTGCTAAAAATCAACAGATGAACAGCTCTGCTTGAAACTTGGTATGGCTACTTAAGATCTATCATGATGCCAAGTTTCATCTCCTTATCTTTAAAAATTATGTTTTTAAAAATAATAATAATAATAATAATAATAATAATAATAATAATTTTAAAACCTCAATTAAAAAAATATCCTAAAAATCAATGGATGAATGGATATGCTTCAATTTTGCCATGGCTAAAGCCCTATCTAAGGGCTATCATGTTGCCAAGTTTCATCTCTTTAGTTTTAAAAATGACGGAAACGTAAGCATTTTTGTTCATTCCTATTGACTATAAAATACAGCTGCCATTTGGGTGGGGGGAGGATGGGGAAAATCCAGATTTTTCTTCAAATTTCATAATCCCCCCCCTTTCCCGGATTTGTTACCAAAAATCTTGACATGTCCTGGTTTTTCCTGATGTATGGTCACCCTGAGGGCACTTTTTGTGTTCTTATGAATCTCACACCCATCTGTGAAGTACTCAGTAATGCCCTGAAGGATCTGGGCAGCTAAAACATATCTAAAATAAGCAGAGATACCCTAAAAAGAGCAAAAGTATTAGCCTCATCAAACCCAAATTGAAAGCCAGACCAGGCGCATGCCAATGATACTGATAGTGGCATGCTGCAGTGAAGAAATTTCCAAGACATGGGGCCCCAATCCAGAATATGTGATAAGCATGCTGTTTTATGTATTGGCTATTTCTCTTACTCTGTCGGCTTTCTGGCTGATGTCAGCTGTTTTTTTTAAAGTGCAACTGATAATGATCAGAATGAAGACTGTCCACATTGCAAAGTGAATTGGCTTGTGTGCATGTGGTTTTAGACACAACAGGGGAGGGAAAGATATATGTATATTCCTGGGGGGAAATACCCTGTCAATGTCATTCCCTGCTGAACATTCAATTTTGATGTCTGAAGGCCTTGCACAGCAGAAAGAGAAAGCTAAATGTTGAACTGCAGCTGATCCTCAATACCTATGGGTTAGCAGTCCTGCTGATTGGTGGTTAACATATGTATTTTCTCTCCAAACAGAAACTTGGAGATCAGCCAGCATCAGCAGAAGCTACTCACTGCAACAGGAAAGCTCGGGACAATTTTAAAAGAAAGTTATCCTGAATGATTCATGATTGTTTACAGACCATAAGCACTTCTATGCAGCTAGCATCAGTGTACATGATTGAGCAGCTACAAATTGTTGATGCTTTGTCTACCCACAAAAATTGAGTTTTGGTGCTGATTGTTTAACTTAAGGGTGCTGGGTTCAAACCTTTCTTGGAAGTCCCCATCCCTAATGGTAGCTACATGAGGCACCTATAGTTGTTCATTGATGAGAACAAAAGCTTGTCCAGATGCTCAGCATAAGGATTTCTGCATAAAGATGGGGGGGAAGACATTGGTTCAGTTCATATTTGATGGAGAATCAGTTTACCTAATTCTGGACTTTCAAAGATATTTATGAACTGAAATTCAGTTAACCTTTGACATTTGCACTTCTCTCTGAATTTTGCAATGGAGTTCTCTGATTAAAAAAAATGGGGGGGGGGAGAGGCAGGAGTTAACCTATTTGTGAACTAAAGCTTGCCTGTCCTGTGAAATTTCCACTTCTGTGGATTTTGCTGTAGAGTTCTGCATGTAAAATGCATATATTAGGAGAAAAAGTGCACACAAAATATTAGTGAAGATATGCATTGTACCACAAAAATGGCTGGCAAAAAAAAATCCACATTAGATAAAATTTCATACAAAAATGCATGTGTTAGGAGAAATTAGATAATTATACTGTGAATGACTTTTTTTAAAAAAAAATACCCTCAAAGTTTGGGATCAATCTACTTTAAGATTGGAAAAAGAAGAACCAACATTGACAGCTTCATCCATCCTTGCCTCTGTATGCAATGGAAATGGAAATGAAACTAAAATTCATGTGTTCCCTTCCCTGCCCACTATCACGACGTCAGACAAATCTGACATTCAACACAACTATCAGAGGAGTAGCTTAATTTGCTGCAGCAGAAAGCAAAGAGCCTTGTGGCACCTTAAAGGTGAACAGATTTACTGTGGCATATGCTGTCGTGGACTGCAGTCCACTTCATCAGATGCATGAAGTTAGCAGGTATATACTGAGAGAAGAAAAAATACACCCATCCATGCTCACACCTCCATTAACTGATGATAACACTTCATGCAGCTGATGAAATGGGCTCTAATCCACAAAAGCTTGTGGCACCTTTGAGAGAAATCCTATGGCCCCTGGGAGAGCATCTCAGGGACCACAGGATGGCTTATAAAATCCTTCCAAGATTTTAGAAGCTCTTGGGGGCAACATTCCAGTGTTGTGCAGGGCTGAATGCAAAAGAGGTAGACTCTGGCCAGTTCTACATCTTGTGGCAAATCATGATGAATGTGGAATAAAAAGCAGGATTTAACACTATGGAAGTATTATACAATGGAATGTGGATTGTGCCCCAACAGTTATCACTGCACTTCAATACCACTATAAAGCAGTAGTAGGGGGAAATCATGGTTCCCTGCCATCGCTTCTCTGGCCACGCTCCTGTCCCACAATACATCCTCTTTCTTCACGGAGAAGAAAGAGGAAGTAAACAAAGACCAAGTGGCCCATGCAGGAGCTGTTTTTATCACGCCACTTTTCCTGCACACAGCAGGAAATGGTGGCACATCCATCTCCTAAAAAAAAGTTGGATTAAAAGGGCTCCATTTGTGCTGGAAAAAAGGCAAGAAGGAGCAGGAGGCACACGGGAGGTGGACAGCAGCATCTAAAGGATGAGTGAAAAACCATGAGTGGGCAGTAGTGGAAGTGTGATACAACGCTCGTCTGATGAACCCCTAGATCTAGCCTGACAAGCAAAAGGGGCGTAGCCAAAGGTACCAGCCCATTCTAGTTTAAAACTCTTACTGCCAGTAACTAAGCTTTAGAGGCATTTGAATTTTTTAGCATTGGGGGTGGGTGGTGGAATTGAACAGAAGCCAGGAAGACACCCAATGATTGGTGATTGGGAGGCAGGGGGAATAGGTGAGGTGAGGGATGTTACATTATGGTTAAACAAAGGGGGACCCTTGCATGTCTGAAAGGTTTGGGTCACAGGTGAGCTGGATTTGGTAAATTGTACAGGGCTATCAATGGAACAACATGTAAGCTATTCAAACATTGAACTGGAGAAGGGACACCACAGATGCGTCACACCTAGGGATGTCTGAGCAATTTGCAAAGATTCAAACGAGTTTGGATTTCATTGAATCTGACCCATAAATTCTGCAGCAGACTGACATTTTCCGAGTCAACATAGACTTTAAAAAAACAAACAAAACTTCTTGGAATTGTATGCAAATTCAGTCATACAAAAATGGGTGTGGGGAGGAATCCCAACCAAGCATAAATGTGCACTTCCGCCCATAGGTTAATCTGTGAAAATGCAGATTGGAGGGGTGTTGTGCATTTTTCACTTTCCCCCCACTTTGGGGGAGATTTGCACTAAATTGAATTGACTAAAGTGCATTAGTGCATTTACACTCATGCAAATGTGCACAAATGTGAATTAAGGCAGGTAGAATGAAATTAAAATAAAACCTGATGCCATCAATGAGCAGACGAAAGAACATAAGACACCTGACAAAACACAAACAGAATGGATTTAGCAACATCCATGCATCCCTGTTCATACCTGGGACACCATTTAGTCCAGGGCTGGAGCATGTTACACTATGGTTGAATAAAGTGATGTGCATGCATGTCTGCAAGTTCCACCAGCTCAGTGGATTACAGGCCTGTCTTTCATGTTTTCTATGAACAATGGACCTTGGAAAGGGATTCTTGGGTCCTTTCTATACCTCCCGGTGTTCCAGGAGGGAGGGGGGAGGGGCTGTCATGATATCCTGATCGCAAGAGCCTCTCCCAGTGCACACATGTGGTGCGCGATGTCTGGGGAGGAAGCAGGGATGTCGTGGCCACCAATTTTTTTTTGAAGCGGTGGGGCCGGTGGTGCAAGAGCAAGGCCATGCTCCAATGAAAAAGTAAGTAAGAAAAAACCCATTCCCCCTGCAATTGCCCCCCAAGCCCCTTCCCTGCCATCCCAGGGGTGGTGAAATTGCTGCCAACCCCTGCCCTGATGGGCATGGAGCTGAGTCGCATGGCTCTGTGCCTGTTTCTGGTGCTGCGCTTACTCATGAGTAAATGGACACTAGGCTGGATGGCCGCTCATGCCTCCTGCAGTCTCAGGATGGTCCCGGGACTGCTGGAAGAATTGGGTTTTCCCAGGGTTTCTTTATCCCTGAGAAAACCCATGCCCATCCCCCATGCCCCTGGGAGTCCCTGTACATCATTTGAATGCATAGGGAGCATCCAGGGACAACCCCAGGAAAAAGGTCCAGTGCAGAAACGGCCATGAATGGAGGAAGCCAGATGAGGCTGGTGGTTCTGATGTCAGTAGGGCGGTGAATCCGCTCAGGATTTCAGCCAGAACCTGTCAGAACTCTAATGGAGCTATCCATGGTGTTGAACCCATTTGGGGTATTCAGTGCTGCTCCTTGGATAGCTTCATTAGAGTGCTGACTGTTTCTGATTGAAACCCAGAGTGAATGCAAAGCCCCATTGAAATTGGAGCCACCAGCCTCCACTGGAGGAGGCTATGAACCCCTGCACTGTTAGTTGAGCTGGTTCATCTTTATCTGCATCAGAATCTCCAGAATTGTGTCTCAGCCTCCACAAAAGCCCAGAATTTCTCTCACTCAAGCCTAAATCAGATAAAAGTAAGTAGGGGTGTGCTCTCCTCATCAAGAATTGGGGGGTTCGACGAACCTTCGATGAACCTTCGACATTGTAGTGTGGTTAGGGGGAGGTTTCAAAACCATCAGAAACTCACAGTGCAATTAGAAGATAGTTTGGAACTCTGAAAAGATCCGTTATCTGTTGGCTTTTTTGGTGAGATGAGGGCTTGTTTCATGTTGATTGACAACGAACTGAACCCTTCCATATTAGGAAGATGCTGAGGGGTGAGGGAGGGGTAGTTTTGAGATTGGCATATGTTGCTAACCAATAGCCACAGTCTCCTTGCTGTCCCCCCTCCAATCCCTTAGGTGGAGGGATTGCAAATTATGTGCACAGAAAGAGCCCGCAGCATTGCTCTTTCATAATGAGGCTGAGGCTGACTGAACATCTCAGAAATGGGAAAGTTCCCTAGCACCTTCCTATCTGAGGGGCATTTTGAAGCCCCTTTGGCCCTTGCCCCCCTGGTCCAGGATGGCCTGTCTCTGGGGTTGGGGGCGGGAGCCTGGCCCACCACACTGTTACTTCTGATGCTGCCAACCTGAGACTGATTGCTGCCTTTTAGGGAATGCAGCCTTTTAAGATCTAGCATACCTGGGATCCTCCGCCACCAAAGAAAAATGATCCCAGGTGCTAGACTTGCATTTTGCAGTAGAGAGTGGAGCCTCAAGACCACCCACACCTGACTTCTTCTCCTGCACTTCAGAAGGACCAGCAGCAGCAGAGAAATGGGTGTGCCTCATTTTGGGTGGGTGGGGACTAGAAGAAACGCCTCTCTCAACATGGCCAGAGCCAACTTTCTTTGCTGGGTTTTCTTTTCTCTCTATTTGCTTCTTTCCTGTAGTACCACCCCACGCTCCCCTTTGCTTGTTGAGTGTGTGGGGGTGTTCTTCCACACATGGAGATAGGGGACTTTGATTTTTGTAGGAGGTTTCTAGTTTCTGAAAGTTCAGCAAGCTGTCTTGAGAGAAGATGAAGTGTATCTGAAGTGTGTGTGTGGTTTGAGGGATTTTTTAAAAAAAAAAATCCAAAAAAATCAAGGGATGAAGGGATCTGACTTAAACCTGGCATGGCTAAAGCCCTACTCAAGAGCTATAGCATGCTAAGTTTCATCTCTTTATCTTTAAAAATCACTGAGATGTATGCATTTTTGTTGATTCCCATCAATGGTAATAGAGTGGTTACCCGAAAACAGAGCAGTTTACCGATGAGTAACTCAACAGTGCAGGGAAACGGACACGTTCCAAAAACTGGAGTGGAGCTCCCTCCTGAATTTTGGGGAGGAGCAGACCTGCTCTGCACACCCCTAACAGTAAATAATCATTAACCCTCTTCATTTCAGAAAATAGGCTCAGGTGTCAGACAAATGTGCAAGATTGTTGTTCGTCTTTTATCATTTAATATGCGGCATTGTCAATGAGGTCTGCTGCCTTTTAGTGCTCAAGGCAATAATTGGCTCTGTGATTATGAAGGACAGCTGAGGTGCAGAAGGACAGCATGCTGTTTATAATACAGTAGATACAGTTTCTTTCTTACCAGCACAAAAGCCTGTTTTGACATTTGCAATGACTAAAAATTCATGGGGAGGGAAGAATATGATTAATTCTTCATCTTCTGCACTCATGTGTTGTGGGTGTTCGTTCATGGATTCACGAATGTGCAAGGAGGAAGCAAAGGGTCACAATCTTGCAGCTACAGAAAATTCTCTAAGTGGGGTTTTGTTTTGTTTTTATTCCCTTTAGGTGAATCATAGATCTGCTCTTGGTTTTCTCTCATCTTATGTGATTATTCACCATAGCTTACAATGCAATTTCCTTATGAAATCATAGATGAATAATCATAGTTATGTGCAAAAGCTTCCTTGGTAATCTGTAGGAATGTATTTACGGAGTGAATTTCCCAAACAATACCATGGAATTATTTGTAAGAGCGAAACTAGACATTACTTTAAAGAAGTAGCTAGCAGGTGTCTTTTTTATTCTAGAGTAGGTGCAGGGCCTAATATGGATCAGGATCCTAACATAGGGTTGGGGGGGTCTTTAACACTTCCCCCTTCTGCTATGGTGCAGCAACAGTCGGGGTGCAACATCCAATATAATCGCTGGGTAATGCTGTGAATTGTAGGATTTTTTTCCTGTCTAAACATGCATAGGATCATCCTCTTCCTGACTAGTTGTCAAAGATGTACTTCCTTGCATGGCAGTTGTATATTTAGATAATAGGAAGTCTACAAGTCATTAAAGAAGAGAGATCTGAAAATAGATTACATTTGCAAGTTGCGTCTTGTCTTCTTAAATAACCAAGAAACTTACAAGACCTAAAGCTGAAAGATGGTGATTTTGCTTATTTATTTATTTATTTATTTATTTAATTCCATTTATATACCGCCCCATAGCCGAAGCTCTCTGGGCGGTTTACAAAAATTAAAAACATTGAACAATTAAAACACCAATATACAAAATTTAAAAGCATAAAGCATAAAAACAAGTTAAAATTACAATATCCTTCTAATATCTACATAGGCTTTGGATCTGAGGATCACTTATCCTTGAGGTAAAGGGCTCCTACTGGCTTTGCATATTTTCACCCCCCCCAAAAAAGAAGTATTATAGCAGAACCAATTTCAAACCATCAGAATGGTGGAGGAGCCTTCCCCTCCAAAAATATATTTCTTTTAATGAATTTGAAAGAAAAATCAGAACCAGCACACTAAAGCAAACAAATAAGAAAGAAGTGTCTTTATTAATTTAATTAAATATTTCAAAATGACCCTTCCTACTGATCGATGCCAAGGTAGTGTACAAAGGCATGACCATCTAGTCGTACAAAATAAAACCAACAAGAATGACACAGTCATGCAAAATCAGATAAAAAACAACAAAAACTCATCTTCATATCATCATCATTATCACAACTGGAAAGCAATAAAGCCAGAATAAGCTACCAGGCATATCTAAATTAAGATGACAGGGGATTTAAGAAAAAAAAAGTTTTGAACTGGGTGAGATTTGCACCTTGTGTCAAATCATTATAATCCCAGCATGGTAATGCTATATCCCTCTTGCACATTTATACCTCATAGAACACACAATGACATTTGTTGAAGTATTTTGGATAATGTGGAATAAAAAGAAGGAAATAACACGATGGAAGCGGTATATGTAATGTGCCCCCACAGTTATCAGTGCACTTCAATACCGCTATAAAGCAGCAGAGTAGATCTAGCCTTGGAGCCAAAAAAGATTGTGGTGCCAGTGCCAGTCTATGGGGATGGTTAGGGTGCCACTACAGAGATGGCTTTCAACCTCATGAACATTACAGTGTATATACCAGTGTACATTTTAATGATACTCACTATGCAATTACCAAGACTAGGACTGGGCTGACCCAGGGCCTTTCTACACCATATGGGAGAGGGGACATCCCAGAAGTCCTGCTTCTGGGATCGTCACTGCAATGCACATGGGAAATGCGATGACCCGGCTTCCTCCCAGGCTGTCACACCATCACACCAACCAATTTTTCCAGGTGATCTGTGAAGAGCACACTTGCACTCCAATGAAACAGTAAATGCCCCCCACCCACTCCGCCCTCCTGGGGATGGCGGACTTGCTTCCCACTCCCTTGATGGGCACAGAGCTGTGCCGTGTGGCTCCATGCTATTTCTGATGCCCACTTACTTGCAAATAAGCGGGCACCAGGCAGGATGGGCTCCCACACCTCCCACAGTCTTGGGACGTTCCTGGGACCACGGGAAGGATTGGGTTTCCCCAGGGATCCCTTATCCCAGGGAAAACCCTTTCCCATCCCCCCTGCCCCCGGGAGTCCCTGTGCATCATTTGAACTCACAGGGACTACCCAGGGGCAATCCCACATCACGAGACCAGTGTAGAAACGACCTCAGTTTGAGATCCCCACTAAGCCACTAGAGCTGGAGTGGCTGTGGGCGAGTCAATTTATCTTCCAGTCTCTCTCTCAGAGCCTATCTACACTACTGCTTTAAAATGACTTAAAACAGTTTAAAACAATTTATAACAGTTTTGAGAACTGTTGGGGCCCAGGACACACTCCATCTACAGTTTTCAAAACATTTTCAAAGTGTTTTATCCTGCGTGTGTAGATAGGCTCACAGTCTCACCTAACTCATAAGATCAAAGTATGCTGCCTTGAGTTTCTCAGAGTTAAGGCACAATATAAATCCAACAAACAAATGAATGAACAAACAATACAGCAGCCAGTCCAATAAAATATATTCCTCCTATTATGAATATAACTTTAAGCCTAACTAGGGTGACCATCCGCCCGGATTTGTCCGGACATGCCCGGAAAAGGGGGAGCAAATCCGCATCCGGGGGAAAAACTGTTTTGGGGGGGTAAATCCAGAAATTTAGCCCCCCAAAAGGGTGACCAGATGGCCCTGGGGCGGTCCGGGCAAACCGGGGGGCGGCGGGGGCAAACCGGGGCAGCGGGGGTCACGCGGCGGTGGCAGGAGGCGGGCGGGCGGTGCGAGGCGGGCGGCGCGAGGCACTTACCTGCTGGGGCGTCCGCTTCCCTCCGGTGCTCGGAATATACTGAGAAACAGGCTTTGCGGCCTGTCCCTCAGTAGCGCGCCGGGTGATGACATCATCACCCGGCGCGCTACTGAGAGACAGGCCAGGAAGCCTGTTTCTCAGTAGATTCCGAGCACCGGAGGGAAGTGGACGCCCCAGCAGGTGCGGGCGGGGGGGCAGCGCAGGGGGGGGCGGGCGGCACAGCGCGGGTGGGGGGGCAGCGTGGCACGGGGGCAGGGGCGGGGGCAGGTGGGGGGGCGGCACGGCGCGGGTGGGTGGGTGGGGCGGCGCGGGGAGGCAAGCAGCGGGGGGGCAAGCGGCGTGGCGCGGGCAGGGGGCGGTGCAGGCGGCGCGAGGCATGCAGGCGGGGGGCGGGCGGCACGGGGTGGGGCGGGCGGGCGGGGCGGGTTGGGGTGGCGTGGGCGCGCGGTGGGGGGGTTGTTTTGGGTGGGTGGGGTGGCGGGAGGGGTCCGGAATTTTCGTTCTCAAAAACTGGTCACCCTAAGCCTGACATTCAAGAAAATGGTGGCTTGCATTGCGTGCATGAAATGAGCTCTCTCCACATCCAGACTTCCACATAGTCAAGGTGCCTTCCCCTGGAAGGCAGTTGCACCATTCCTGCCTGTGAGGCAAACTAGTTGTTCAGTGACACACGTCACAGCACTGGGAACCATGGAACCTTTACAAAGTTATGGAGAAGGGCCACTGTAAAGTGAGGGGGGAGAGTGGTGTGTAACCTTCCCCCATACACTACTTGACCCCTGCAAACCCTTCTCTGGGCCATTTTTCCCACCAGCAAGTTCAGCTCCCAAACTTGTGTTTGCCACATTGCGGGGAAATGTGGTTGGGAGAAGGGAGGAGCTTGCAGGGGGGAAAGGCTCAGCACCCCTTCTCCTGCTCAGTACTTCCCTGTGCCAAATGAAAAACATCCCCCTGCAAGCTGTTTGGCAAATGAGGTTCCCAGCCCTATATCTGTGCCAATTGCTTAGGTTGACCTTGGGAATTTCAAGCTACAATTTAGCTGCTCTCTTTGACCCCTGTTGTAAGCCAGTCGTGCCAATAACAGTGGGGAACTCCACCAGCTTTGCCATAGTCTGGGTTGGATTCAAAATCACAGACTTTCCTGTTGCACCAGCTTCAGTGCAGTTTGGGAGTCTGTGTCACCTCAACTAACAATACTAGCTTTTGAGATGGCTGAGAGGAGCAACGCGGGAAAGTCACATCATCTTGAACCTATTCAGAGGAGCGGAACTTTGCATAAGGTGCTTTATTTTCCCCCGCTTCTGCCAGCTAAACATGTCTACTCAGAAGTAATTTCTAGTAACTTCCACTGCACTTTCTCAGCATGGAGCAAACAGAGGGCTGGAGAACCCTATTGTTTTAAATCTGTGCTTATCCTGAGGCTGAGGAGCACACCTTCACAAACGCCCTTCCCCCGTGTCCCGGCACATGGGTGCAGAGAGGCAGTTGCGGGGGGGGGGAGAGTGACGTGCCTTCTCCCCATTGGTAGGAGCATGGTGGCACCAGATGCCAGGATGGGGCGGGTGAGCCTATATTAGGCCATTGCGCACATTTCCCCGCCTCTACTTTTCGTGGCTCCCTCCCTCCCAGTATGCAGTGTAGGTTCATCTGGTTGCCTGTTAGGGGGCCAAGCAGGAATTTTGGCCCATAGGCTGATTGGCCTGGCCTATGGGTTTTTCACCTACTTCACACTGTGATAGGTAGGGATGTGTATCGTATCATTAAAATGTACAATAACGATACGATAAGGTCATTATCATGCATGTGTTTAACAATGACGATACGATAGAAGAACCTACGATAATCATCGGAGACGATAATTTTCAGGTGATTTTATCATTTTATCAGACTGCCATATAAAAATATACCTATAGTTGGAAGACTTAAAGACAGTCTTTCTCAAATTTGGCACATATGTGTAGCAACATGTGCTACACATATGTGCCAAATTTGAGATCGATCCCTCCAACCCTCAATTTTATATGAATTTTTTAAAAATCATTTTCGTTCTGACAGATCAGAATGACAGCTCGCCACATGCGCTCATTCAGACCTGTCAGAACGGAAATGATCTTTTAAAAACTCATATAAAATCGAGAGTTGGAGGGATCAGTCCCAAATTTCATACACATACTTAGGCATACCCCATAAGCACTGTGACCACGTTTCAAGCCTCTAACTTTGAAAATATAGGAGATTTAGCATTTTTTTCTTTAAAAATAGGGCTGCAAAAATATCATTTTTTTCACAATAATTATAGTGAAGATGATACGGTTCACCTACGATACGAATGAAGATGATAAATTTTTTTGGCCTGAAATGACGATAATGATAAATGATGATATTTTTTGGTGTGCACACCCCTAGTAATAGGCTGAACATATGAAAAGGAGGACAGGGCTCATGTAACTTTAACAGTTGTAGAGAAAAGGGAATTTCAGCCAGTGTCATTTGTATGCAATTAGTTCCTGGTGAAATTCCCTCTTCATCACAACAGTTAAAGTTGCAGGGGCCCTGCCTTCTTTTGTATCTGGTCGCTCTAGTATAGTGCCTGCACCTTTAACAGTTGTGATGAAGAGGTAATATCACCAGGAACTAATTGCATACAAATGACACTGGCTGAAATTCCCTTTTCTCTACAACTGTTAAAGTTACATGAGCCCTGTCTTCCTTTTCATATGGCCAGGCTACACTGTAAGTTTGGAGAAAGTGTCTTAGGAAAGATTTATATTTCGCTCACAGGTTAATTCGGTCACTAATTTCAGGCAGGTAGGGGCAGGCACGATTAGGAAAGGGATGGTGAGCATTCTGTGGCACCGTTCAAGTGACAGGTCCTGTCTGAGACCTTCCACAAAGGGTTGTGTGGCCCCAATGGGGGGATAGGGCTGACCTGTAAGGCCAACTCAACTCACTTCACCCAGTGTTGGGATGCCCAGGGGGGAGCGATGCAAGAAGGCCTACCCTTCCCAAAAGGGGTATGGTTTGGGGGTGCCGATCGCGAGATGCCACTCAATAGACGTAGAATGTTTTCGTCCTATACCACCCCTGATATAGTTGCTGGGGTAGAATAGGGCCCACCCAGTCTCCCTTTGCACATCATTAATAATTGTGGCCCATATTTTACACCATATAATATATATATATATGTCTCTTGTCCCTTTATTCCCCCCTCATCCCCCTGCAAAAGGGTTAATTACTTTTTTGTTTTTAAGGAAGCTTGCTAATGCCATGAGACTCCACCCAAATATGCCCAAACTTAATGCCTTTTCTCATGCGTTTCTCTCTCTCTCTCTCTCTCTCTCTCTCTCTCTCTCTATGTGTGTGTGTGTGTATTACACTTTGATTGACAATGTGTGCCATGGGAGGAGCAAATCCAATTAGATGGAAATGTGGTTTTAAACTGAATCACTTTGGAAAGTGTCTCGTATATTGCCCCCAGGTCTGCTCCACAATGTTTGAAGAGTTTCTCCTTCCTTTCTTTCCCCTTATGGTGTAATCAGAAATACATATGCAGTCAATCTCACTTAAAAAGAAAAAGAAACATTCTGACTGTTCATTAAACATTTCCCCCCATGGAAAATAATTGCACACAACGTTGTTCAAAAATGTTGTCATAACAGGAGTGAGTTCATTTATATGATGAGAAGCTGACTGATGTAGTATCAAAACTCTAATTTGGTTTTCTTTTTTTAAAAAAAACTATTTAAAAACCAGCCCCCAAAAAACCAACCAACATTTTGTGGAATTATTTAAAACACAGTAGTAAAAAGAAGAGAGGAACACAACTGATTAACTTAGGCTGACCAGATAAAATCCAGGTCAGGGTTCATGTAACTTTAACAGTTGAAAAGAAAAGGGAATGTCAGCCAGTGTCATCTGTATGCAATTAGTTCCTGGTGAAATTCCCTCTTCATCACAACAGTTAAAGTTGCAGGGGCTCTGCCTTCTTTTGTATCTGGTCGCTCTAGTATAGTGCTTGCACCTTTAACTGTTGTGATGAAGAGGGAATTTCACCAGGAACTAACTGCATACAGATGACACTGGCTGAAATTCCCTTTTCTCTACAACTGTTAAAGTTATATGAGCCCTGACCTGGATTTTATCTGGTCAGCCTACCTAAAGCCAGAACAATAGACCTATTCAGGTGTTTGCCTGAATAGGGCTAAATGTCTGTAGGGGCAGGGCATGTATGCAACCCCACCCCCTCCTGTGTAGGCTCCCATTTTATGCCGTTTTGAGGGGTGGGAAGAGGGTGGAATCTGATATTAACAGTATAATCCTATGCATGTCAAATCGGAAGTAAATCCCATTCTATCTTTTGTGAAGATGTTTGTGAAAACCAGTAGTCTTCATCATTTTCTATTCTTTTTGTTTAATGAGCTTCTTAGCTGCTAGGATCAAATTGGCTTTGGTTATTATTTACTGTGTGCAAAGTTATATCTTTTCCTCAGTGGGGTCTGGCGCCCACGACTCCATTTCATTCACAGGAGTGCAATGAAGTACAGAAAATATTTGTCTCATTCATAAGCATCATCCAGGGACAAAGGACACAGCATTCTTTGCTGGGATTCAGCTGCCGGGGGGGGGGGGGGGAACTAAGCGCTATTTGAAAAAATGGAATGAAATTTAGGGGTGGGTGAGTATTTCATTTCTTGAGAAGAACTGACTAAAATTTGCAGAGTTCTTCATTTACACCATAGGCGGTCAATTGCAGGCGGTCCTGGGTCCAATTTTGCCCCTTATGGCCCACACTCCCCCCAGAAAAAATTCAAAAACATCAGTGTATTCCCCCACCACTGTGGGGGGGAGAAATAAGGAAAATAAGGGTGTCTGTAATGCTATAGAGCAGTAGAAGGGTTAAATTTAGCTTATTTGCAAGGTCAATGTGACCATTTCTGGGTTCCATAGCACTACAGGTGCCGGGATTTTTTTTAACTTTTCTTTTTTTAGATTGCCACTGGGGCCCAGGTAACAGGGGGTTCATGCAGACCATGGGCCATATGTTGCCCACCCCTGATATATGAGATGGAAAGAATTTGAGATTTTAAAATATGTGTGAGAAAGCACATACTCCTGAGTAAAGCTGTTTTCTTTCTTCACTAAAGAAAGATGTGGTCTCCTGTTCAGCTTTTTGTATGCATGTGGGACTGGTAAACACGCATCCTGTTCTGCCTTTTGTTTTGTTTTGTTTTCTGTGCTAACTGCCTTTTTAACAGGAGACAGCAATACCAAATATATCCCATCAGAAGTGCTGTCTCTGATCTCTGATCAAAGAATCCAAACTATCCTATCACACACACACACACACACACGCACACACACACACACACGCACACACACTGTCTAGGGGCCATAGGATTGTTCTAAGGAAAGTTAGGATCTGGTGCTGGCAGTCTGGTGTGGCATGGTGGTTAACAGTCTAAGCTAAAAATAAGGGAGTAACGGGTGTGAATTCCACCACTGCTGAAAACTCACTAGGCAGCTTCATCACTTCCCCTGTCTGCGATCTGTGGGATGATAATACTGACTTTTGCAAAGATGACACCAGACACTGCATGTGAAAGACACTGAACACTGAAAGTGCTCTACTAACCTTCCCCGACTGTTGCCTTCCAGATGTGGCCATGCTGGCTAGGAATAATGGATGTTGCAGTCCAGCACATCTGGAGGGAACCAGACTGGAGAAGACTGTACTATACACATGTTAAGTAGTTAAAACACACACACTTAAGTTCCATATCTTACAGACTGTGGTCCCAACGACATGTTCTACTAACTGTATTGGTGTAGTTAAGCTTGTTATTTTTCTTTACCCTTGTGTAAGTGCATGTTTACACAAAATCAATGGAGACTTCTTTCCTTTTTTTTAAACTGCCAATGGGGGGGATAGGTGGGGGGGAAGCTTAAACTTTCCTCTTCCAAAGCACCAGCATCCCGATCTGGATCAGGACTGCCCACACTTACAAAAAAAGTAAAGACAACTAGCAGGCTCAACTTCACCGACTTGATTAGAAGAATGCATAGTTTGGCCCTTAAATATCATGGGTGGACAGACGCCTCTATGTTAATAGTCATTGCTTTCAGTTTTATGAGAACAAAAACAGCTGGATATTTAAGCCTCATATTTAGTACATATTTTGGCAAGGTCAACCTGAAAGCTCTGGTGCTTTCTCCTGGGTTTGCTCATGATAATGACCTCATTTATAAAACTGTCTCCCCCTGAAGTTCAGCAAGAGACAGAGCAGAGTAGAAATAAAACACCCTTTCTTCTCTGTGTGGGGGGTGCCACATCTCTTCCCCTCCTCCCCTCCATATATGGTGTTCATACATACACAGCCATAACTGGGACGCATATAGGAGTGGTGATGGCTGATTCACACAACCTTGTCTCTGGTATACGACTATAACGAGCACAAAATGATTTGGTTATGAGAAATGGTTATCCCAGATAACCTTGCAGTGCACTTGGAGGATTTGGGTGGGTGGGTGCATGGGATGAACTTCTTACTGTGAATGTCTGAGCTGCTTCAATACCTCAAAGGGGTGGAGCAGGCAGAAGGGACTTTAGCATCCATTCGTTGAAATGTTCAAATCCTAGAGAAGGAACAGGGTAGGCAGAAAGGCCTAAGGCGGAAGAGCCAGGCGTCTAGGAAAGGATGAGCTGAGGACTGGAGAAGGCAGCAAGCCAAGGAAAGCACAGCCACTGGGAGTAAGGGGCTGGAAGATGCAGTGGTCCAGAGGAATGAGAGGAGATGAGAAGACCACTGAGCAAGAGGTGCCAGTAGCTGCAAAGGTGAGAAAAAGAAGAAGAGCCCTGCTGGATCAGACCAAAGGTCCATCTAGTCCAACACTCTGTTCACACAATGGCCAACCAGCTGTTGACCAGGAGCCCACATGCAGGACCACCCATGTTCCCCAGCAATTATTGTATATAGGCTTACTGTCTCTGATACTGGAGGTAGCACATAGCCATCAGGATTAGTAGCCATTGATAGCCTTCTCCTCCAGGAATTCATCCAACCCACTTTTAAAGCCATCCAGAAATCATGGATGGATGGACTGGAGCGAATTAATCATCCCAGTGTTTGAATGCAATCCCCTAGTCTTCATGAAAAAGCTTTGTGTTGAGAAATGTATTGATATCAATTGAAAAGATATAATATTATGTGATAACTTGAGATATATATACCAACTACTCCCTGACTCCTACTATTTGAGTGTCCAGACCTTTTCACATCTGTCTTGGTAACTTAACTTTCATTGTCATATCCTTTTTAAACCTTCCTTGTCATATTTAAAGAAGAGAGAGAATTGGGCCTTTAATACCTTGAATTATACAATGAAGAAAATGGACATATTTATTTATTTATTTTTACAGTTTGTAGGAAAAGAGCTGTAATCTCTGGGCCAGGATGGGATTCTATGGCTCTTTCCACACCATAGGGGTGTAGAGGGCGGGGAGCAGGCGATCCCAGAAGTAGCCACTTCTGGGATCATCGCTCTCAAGCCACATGGAATGGGCGCAACAGCCCGGGCTGCTCCCGGGCCATTGGAAGTTGCGGCCACCATTTTCTTTTGTTTTTTAAATGGATAAGTGCATTCCTGCGCTCCAGCGCACAAGTAAGTATATATATTAAAAATGCTCCGCGTGATCTTGCACCCTCCCCCACCATCCTGGGGATTTATTTATTTATTTATTTATTACATTTGTATACCGCCCCATAGCCGAAGCTGTCTGGGCGGTTTACATAGGATGGCGATTTTGGTTCTTCCCCCCCCCCTCTCCTGATGGCCTTGGAGCCACATGGTGCAGCTCTGTGGTCATCAGTGCTGCTGCACTTACTCACACGTAAGCGTGGCAGCACCAGGGTGGGTGGCCACGTCTTCTGCAGTCCTGGGAACATCCTGGGACTGTGGAAAAATTCAGGATTTTTCTCGTTCCGGCGAACCAGGAAAAATCCCGTGCCCACCCACCCCCAGTACTCCCTGTGTGTCACACGGACTCACAGGGAGCAACCGGGGTCCATCCCAGGCATTTTGCCTGGTGTGGAAAGGGCCAATATGTCAGGGATGGAAAATGGCATTTGGTGAAAAGACAGTGGAGGTTGGTGGCTCTGATGTCAGTGGGGTGGTGAATCCACTCCAGGTTTCAGTCGGAACTGGTCAGAATTCTAAATGAGCCATACAAGGCACCGACCTACTGATATTGGAGCCACCAACCTCCATTGCAAAAAGCCCAAGTAGTGTCATGTTCCCCACACCCTCCTTTTGGGCTAAATAAAGCTCCTGCTGTTTCTGGAATTCATCCTCCAACACGTCCAATTTGGAGCTGAGCAGGGGAATTCTCTCTGGGTTTCCAGGCAGAATTTCATTATTATTTTAATGTTCCATTTCCCTTGTCTAAGCCACACAGCCAGCGTAGGAGACACAATTCATCATCAGCCCTTTGAAGCAGACCACAGTGAGCGTTCTTTCACTGGAGCAACCGCTGATAGGCATTCATAATCCAAACAGCAATGCAGTGATTCTGGCAGCAGCAGTACCTCAAAAAAGAAAAGCAAGTTCTCTGAAACATATGCTGATAGCAGAAGCTGATCACAGGAAATGTACAGCTTGCGGGGCAGGGAAGATCAGGCTGACTCAAGTTTTAGGGCTGTTCGTCTTCCATCTGCCTGAATGACAAAACCCAGAAGACATTGTGTGTGTGCCTCCCCTCTGGGATCCATCTCTGGGTTTGGGTTAGGGTAGGGTGACCAGATAAAATCCAGGTCAGGGCTCCTGTAACTTTAAGAGTTGTAGAGAAAAGGGAATTTCAGCCAGTGGCATTTGTATGCAGTTAGTTCCTGGTGAAATTCCCTCTTCATCACAACTGTTAAAATTGCAGGGGCCCTGCCTTCTTTTGTATATGGTCACTCTAGTATAGTGCCTGCAACATTAACTGTTGTGATGAAGAGGGAATTTCACTAGGAACTAATTGCATACAAATGACACTGGCTGAAATTTCCTTTTCTCTGCAACTGTTAAATGTAGGGATGTGCACTGGATCGGATCCGATCCACAATCCGAATCCAATCCAGGGGGAAATCGGATAAAATTAGCCGATTTATGCGATTTCCGATTTCACCGCTGGATAGGCCGATCCAATCTGGTTTGATCCGGAAAGGTTCCTATCCAGATCAGGTGGATCGGCAGATCGGCGGCCGCCTGCTGGCGCCCGCCACCGCTTCCATTGGCGGGCGCCAGTGGGCGCCCACCGATGGAAGTGGACAGCGGAGGGGGGGCTTCCCTAGCGGGGCAGGGGGCAGAGAGCAGACGGCCAGGAAAGGTAAGCAGGGGGGAGGGGGGCACGTGGCGCGCGGCGCGCTTACCTTTCCTGGCCATCCGCCGCTGGCCGCTACTGCGAACAGGCTTCGCGGCCTGCTCCTAGGTAGCGCGCCAGGGGATGACATCACTTGGCGCGCTACTCAGGAGCAGGCCGCGAAGCCCGCTTGCAGTAGCGGCCAGTGGCGGACAGGACCTGACGTCCCCCGAAGGTAAGCAGAGGGGGGAGGGGGGAGGGGGTCCCACGCGCGTGCCACTTACCTTCGGGGGATGTCCGCTCCCGTCCGCCACTGGCCGCTACTGCAAGCGGGCTTCGCGGCCTGCCCGTAGGTAGCATGCCAGGTGATCATCACCTGATGATGATCAGGTGATGATCACCTGGTGCGCTACCTAGGGGCAGGCCGCAAAGCCCGCTTGCAGTAGCGGCCAGCAGCGGCCAGGAGTGGACGGCCATGGAAGGTAAGCAGGGGGAGGGGAGGGGGAGGGGGCTTACCCCCCCGGGGCCATCTGCTTCCATCTGCTGGCACCCACGGGCACCAGCAGATGGAAGGGAATGACCCCGGGGGGTAAGGATCGCGGGGGAGGGGGCTTACCTGCCAGGGCCATCCACAGCAAATGGCCCCGGGGGGGGAGGGAGTTAGGCCCCCCTCACCCACCCGCCGCCATTTTTTCCTCATAGACTTGCATTGGGGGAAAGCTTTCTTTCCCCCAATGCAAGTCTATTGGGGGGGGGGGGGGGAAATGGCGGCCGATCCAAAAATCGGGATTGGACCCGATCCGTTCCGGGGGGTGGGGCGTTTTTGTCCGATCCAATCCGGGACAAAATTGGAGGTCCCGATCTGGGTCCCGATCCGATCTGGGGGTTCCGTGCACACCCCTAGTTAAAGTTACATGAGCCCTGACCTGGATTTTATCTGGTCAGCCTAGGTTAGGGGAGTGATTTCTATGATCTGGGGCAACATTCACAGGAAAGCTCAAAGGCCTGCTCTTGGATACATTCAAGATGAAGTTGCAAAGAATGTGGTGCATTTTAAGAGCATTTGTTCTAGTTGCATGGGAGAGGGGACCACCCCTTCTTCTTTGAGCAGGGGGTTGGACTCCCTTCTTCCAACTCTACTATTCTATGATTTTATGATTCTAAATGGTGCCTAGGCATCCTCCTTGTCTTTAAATAATAGACCAAGCCTACATGCAGCTGACATGACTCCAGCACCCTGGCGTGGCCCACTTCAGGTGCCCATGTGTTGTACTTTACTATGGACATTCCCCTCTTTATCCATCAACAGCACTTGCACAGGGGACTGAGCAAGGTACACAGGTCCCCTGGTCATAGTTACAGATATTGAGGGCACCTGACTGGTTCCAGGAGTCTGACAGATTTCCCTGTGTACACCGTCCATCCCCCAGACCCAGCTCGCCTTTAATCTTATGCAAATGGGGCCTTTATGGCCACCATTTACGCAATGTAGGAGATACGCAATTTTCAGATCCTCCATTCTGCACAACAACAGAGGCACCAGAGCAGGACGGATGGGCTCCCAGTCTCATCAGGTACTTGCTGGGCCACAAAGAAGCTCACACAGCAGTGCAAGCAGAGGCAGGCAGAGACTTGTGAGTCTGTCCATCCCTATTCACCTTACCCACTATGGTGAGATAGATCGCTTTCCTATTTTAATGATAGTAATTCTTTCTTTCTAAATGTGGCATGTATACCTATAGACTAGCGTATTCAAATGTAATCTCTGTCCTCTTTTTGGAGGAAGCTTTTTCTCTTTGTTTGGTGTTGCATAAATGGCCAAAAAAGAAGAGGCAAACCCCAATGCTCAAAAAAGAGAAGAGAAATTTATTCTGCTCAAGCGTTTCGGAGATGTCTCCTTCTTCAGGAGCTGTATATAGTTATTAAATTCCTTGATTCCAAGGCTGGCAATAATTCTTTCTTTAAGGTGCTTGTACATGCTGTTTTTCAAAGCATTTAACTCTCATACCAAGAGTTAAATGGCCACCATAATAAGTCCATCATGACACCTGCTTTGAGCCCTTTAATGTTTTTCCCCTTAGCCCATTGCTAGAAATGTCTAGATGGCATTTAAGTTTTCCCACAGTGCAATGCTCCAATGCTATAGCGAGGATATTTGAGAAATTTAAATGGTGGCCATACCGAGGAGCATGCTGCTCCTGCCACTACCAGATAAGACCTTCAAGGCCCACCAATGGACAAAGGGGTCCACCATCTGTCAAACCTGGATGAATGTGACCTTATAAGTATCTCCTCAGGGCTTCTGTACTTCATACTTTATGACCATTATGGAAGGCAAAATGTTGATACAGACTCTGGGATACAGGTGTAATTCCCCTGACATGGAATTTTAAGAAGGCGGCTCTTGTTTTCTGCACCAGCATCTGGTGGACAGCAAAGGTTGGAGGGGGGGGGGGAACCCAATGTTCATTCAGCTTTGAGGTTTTCTGGCATTTTAGACCTTTTAACAGTTACCTGAGAATGTGGTTCTACTGACCAGATTAGTAAAATAACAGGTAGTTGGGAACCCTGGGTCATATCAAATAGTGCTGTTCCATTCATGAAAGGGTCTTTGGTGTAGTGGAAGCTTCCATGAATGGAGGAATTCTTTTTCTTCTTTTCTGATTCTCCTTTCCTCCTCAAGCTCTCCTAATCTTCTCAGGAGGATTGCGGGGGCCCTTCTGGGACAGGGTGGTAAGTGGAGCAAAGGGTGCAGGAAGGAGAACAAACTGATGAGAATTGCTTCCCTAACTTCTTTCTGTAGGAGCCTCTGCTAGAGAGGGCGGGGCAACTGTAGCACTCCATATATTTTGGCCTACAACTGCCATCATCCCTTACTATTGCATATGCTCCTAGGGCTGATGGGAATTCTAGGCCAAATTATATGGAGAGCCACAACTTGCCCTGCTTTGCTAGATCGAAGACTCTGATCTGAATGGAAAAGCACTATTGGATATTGTTTTTTTGCAAATGTTATCAGTGGATATTCTTCATTCTCCAAAACATTTCCTTTTCATCTTTCCCACAAGTCTCCACTGCTAGCCTTCATGTGTCTTTGTCCCTGTTCATTTAGGGTGTTTCCCATTTCATATAATCTCCTTCCTTTTCTGCCCCAACGTATTCTCATGTTCTTGGTGCTTCCCCCACACTTGGGACTGTTTGTTCTTTCACCCCTGCACAGAAGATGCTCATCACTCTGTCACATCCTTCCCCCGACAGTTTTTGTTCTCTTCTTCAGTAAATAGTGCATCTGCTCTTCTTTCTGACCTTTGCCCAAACATACATCCCAGGCTTTCTTTGACCTAATCCTGGGCCACAATACTGAAATGTCCACCTAGTTCTCAAGTTGCTTGCTCATTGTCACCTGTGCTACCACCCCTCTAATACTTCTCTTTGCCACCTCTGTTTTCTGGCCCGGCTTCTGTGTCTAGTAGTAACATCAACTTGTCATCTAGAATTTTAACAATCAACACCTTTTCTGGCATGGGAAAACTTCACCTGGAGAGCCAATGTGGTGTAGCAGTTGGATCAGGACTGGGGAGAACCGCAGTCAAATCCCAACTCAGCCATTGCATTAGTTGCTATCTCTCAGCCTAACCTACCTAACAGTAGGGAGGGACGTTGTGAGCGCCCAACTGAGCCCAGGAGTCCAACCAACTCCCCCATGTCTGCCCCCCCCCCCGATCCAGCTTGCAGGGCCATGGCATGTTCCCAGGACTGCTCTTCAAGTGCCCCACAGCTCAATGACTGCCTGGCAGCCATCCACCCTAGTCTGGAGACTCCATTGTTGCGCACAATGGAAGCTCTGGAAAATGTTTATTTCTTGTCATGTGTAAATGGCAGCTGTAAAGGTGTAAACACAGAGGGCATCATGTTCAGATAACACAATAGTCGATGGTTGACTATTTAAGCAATGGTTGACTATTTAGCCAAGCATTGTCTAACGTGTCGTCCAAACCCAGTCAAAGTGTTCATGCCTTCAATCTTGGTTAAATGGAACCTTTATGGCCACCATTTACGCAATGTGGAAATATGCAATTTCCGGAGCTGTGAGCTCGTCTGCCCTCATCTAGAGCCTCCATTGTTGCACACAATGGAGGCTTTGGAATTTGAGTATTTCCCATGTTGTGTAAATGGTGTCTGTAAAGGACCATTTACACAAGATTAAAGGCATGAATACTCCGTTCGTGCCTTTAATCTTGCATAAATGGGGCCTTTATGGCTGCCATTTATGCAAGGTAGGAAATATGTCATTTCTAGAGCCTCCCTTGTGTGCAACAATGGAAACTTCAGATGAGGGCAGACAGGCTCATAGCTTCGTTGGAGCCAGACACAGGTGAGTTTGTCTTCCCCTACCTAATAGGGATGTTGTGTGAACAATGTATGCCACCACAAACTCTATGGAGAAAAAGCAGGATATAAATGCAATAAATAGCATTTCTTTGTGTCAGGCTGCCGTTAAAGGCATTATAGCAGAGCCGTGGGGTGAGAATGGAGATCCTATAATAGGGGAAGGCAACCTGGGGCTCATCTACACCAAAAGCTTTAGAGGGAGGGAGGGGGAGGATCGCAGACTTACCTGCTTCTGTGTTCTTTCCCAGCGTCTAGACAGCAGCGCAACATCCCGGAAGGGAAGAGGGCTGTCACGGCCGCCGTTTTTTTTTTTAAAAGCAAAGGAGATGCACAGTGAAAAAGTAAGTACAACCCCCTCCTCACTGCCAAACCCCACACCCACCCATCCCTGCCATCCTGGGGATGGCAAAATTGCTGCCCCCCACCTCCATGGGCACGGAGCCACCCCATGCGGCTCCATGCCTGTTTCAGGCCCTGGGAGAGTGCGACACACTAGCTGTGGTCCTCAGGATGGTCCTGGGACTACAGAAAAAAACAGGATATCCCCAGTTTCCATTATCCCGGGGTTGTCTCTAGGTCGCCCCGGGTTGATCCCGGTATCCCCTTTGCATCATATGGATGCACAGGGATGACCTACGGATGACCCCAGGATAAATGGCTGGTGTAGACATGGTCCTGGTGTCCTTCAGAGAAGGGGGTGGCAGAAAGAGAAACGAGGAGAAAAGGAGAACGCCCAGTTTTGGCTTAGGCTTCATTCACCACTGGACAGACTATCCCCAAAGAAAGATGGCTCACAAAAAAAAAAAGTTCCTCACTCCTGCTCTAAGGGCACAGGATGCAGTTATCTTGCTGGAGATCTAAGTCAGCCCTCCCTACCCTGATGCTCTCCAGGTGTGCCATCCAAGACTGCCCCATCCCAGACAGGTTGGATTCCTCTTCCAGAGTCCATCTGTCTTCTGACCTCTGTCTTTTCTGGATAAAGCTGAATTTAATAGCCCTCATCCAACCCATTAGTGCCTCTGGACACCAATTCAAAACATCAATGACTTATTTAGTACAAGATGAAACGGAGAAACAGAGCTAAGTGTCATCCACATACTGATGACAATTCAGGATGGAAAATACATGAAATTAAAGACATTCAAATGTTGGAGGAACCAAAACTGAGAGATTCGTCTATCCAGGTCCAGGGCTCTAACACCTTTATTCTTAAAAGTCTGGAATTAAATCCCTTTGTATTCAACTTCATTAGTGCTTAATTAAGGTTGTCACCTCTCTTTCCCCCCCCCCCAACAGGCTCTTTTTTAATAGCTACATGGCAAGAGAGTACATAACAGTCCTAGGAACATAGGAAGCTGCCTTATACCAGTCAGAGCACTGGTCCATCTAGCCCAGTATTGTCGACACTGACTGGCAGCAGTCCTCCAAGGTTTCAGGCAGGATTTTTTCTTTGCTCTACCTGGAGAAGCTGAGGATCGAACCTGGGCCCTTCTGCATGCAAAGCAGATGCTCTGTCACACTGTGTTATGGCCCTTGTTATGGCCCTTTCCCATCCTCTCCATGTATCTCTTGTATTTGACCAGTGCAGATGGGTGAAAAAATTGTTTTAATTCATTGTTTTGTTATGAATTTACCAAAGTTTGCAAATTTCTTCATATTGGAGATGGAAAGAACTTAAGATTTAAAACATCCAAATGCAGGAGAAAGCAAAACTGACAGATTTGTCCATCCTTATTGGTATGTTGCTAACTGCAAGCTCCTCACTGAAAACTGCAAAGGCGTACTGTTGGGAATCATTTCTATTGTGTGCATAGTGTGAAATTTCATTACTTTTACATCCAATTTTTGAATCCATGGCAGCCCTTCCCTTCTGCAGAAATGTGTCCAGGGGCTGAGACAGTGTTCAGGCTGTATTAGGGGGAAGAATCTGGCTGCACCTAGCAGTCGGGGTGTTGCTGCTATGAATTGCAAGGAGCTTGGGTGGTATGAGGTCATTGACTGGTGGGAAGGATTGATAAATAAATGTGCTTAGTGTCAGATCCTCTCAGAAGGCCAACTTGGCAATAGGAATGTGTCTTTCCAGAATTACCATGAGACAGCAACAGAGTAAAATGCAAATAAGAATTTGATTAAACTGGACCATGAGGGAACTAGAAAAAAGATA
The DNA here is from genome assembly GCA_029215795.1 of Anniella stebbinsi. NCBI lineage: Eukaryota > Metazoa > Chordata > Lepidosauria > Squamata > Anniellidae > Anniella > Anniella stebbinsi. The sequence continues at coordinate 30,607,737 of JARDYH010000002.1, read as the reverse complement.
CTTCAGGGGCCAGGCCTAGCTGCAGGCTTCTAGTCATTCATTCCTGAGAAATACATTTTTTTTTTTTACATTCACACACACAAATAAGCAGTGAGTTGTTTGGTTCCATACAGTAGAGGCTGGTGCCTCTGATTTTGGTGGGTTTCAGTCCAAAGCAGCCAGAAGTCTAAAGGAGCTATCCAAGGTGCTGAACCTTACCCAATTTTGCACTTTTGAGTCATTACACAAGGCTAAATTCAGTTATCCTTCCAAAATCTGCACTTTTCCAAATTTGCATTGATTCACAGCCCTACCAAAATTGGAGCCACCAGTCTCCGCTGGTTCTATATTGTTTCCATTTTACAGGTGGGAAAACAGAAGCTGGGAAACAGTTATTTCCATCAGGTGCTCCATTGCTCTGCTGGGTTTTCCAACTAGTAATCATAGATCAGAAATGGCTCTTGGTATAGAATCTGTTGCCCTTAGTTTTTATTTGCCCATGAAGGGCTTGTTAAGCTTATTGGCATCTCACTTTCGCATGTCTGCTTGTTTGTTTGTAGCCATTTGTTTTCTTCAATGAGTTAACTATAAATGGCAAGGGGGAATTAATTCAGTTACAGTTATAATAATGTTCTATTTGTACTTACGCTTGGTTTGTTTCCCATGTAATTGTAGAGATACTTCAAAACATGTTTAATTCATCCAAGCAGTAATCGGTGGTGCAAAGCTGTGATAGACTAGGCTAAAATTACAAGTAAAATATTTGAATGCTTTTCTTTCTCTTTCAGCAGTACCAGGGGCTATAATGCATGGAAATCCACAACTATTTGCATTGCAAATCAGACTGGGAAACCGCTTGTGCTTAAAACCACTGGTGAAAGCCACCTTTTTGGCATTTTCTAGCAATGTCTTGCTGTCTGCAGACATGTAAAAACATTTCCAGATTTGTTTAGTCTTGTGCCCCTGTGCCTCAATTTCCCTTGAGGGAGAGGGGTTGGTTTGTCTCTCTTTGACCCTCCCTCCATTACCCCATTCTCTCTCTCTTTCTCTCTCTCTCTCTCTCTCTCTCTCTCTCTCATGTGTGTGTAATTGTGTGTGTGTTTCAATCAATGCTGTCAAAGGAAACTTCTCTACACATGACAACAATTACTCAACATGATTGGGTTTAGGAATAAGGGAGAAATTTGTGCAGTTCGCATTTTAATGCAAACTTACCTAATTTTGCACTTTTGAATCACTATGCAAACCAAAATTAATGTATCCTTCGAGATGTGCACTTCTCCATATTTGCAATGGCGATCTCCAGTTAAAAAAGCCACACATAACATGGAGGTATTGGGGGGGGGGGATATGAACAAAAATGCTTATGAATTTTCATGTGAACTTTTTTAAAAAATCTCATTGTTGAAATGAACTGAAAACTGAAATGTGAGAGAAATTGAACCCTCAAGGGAAGCCTCCAGTGGTATCTCATTCACTGGAGAATTATTACCTGCTGCCCAGTCTACAGAATCAACATCCTCATTCTATCCCTTTCCTTATGATGACTTGACTCACTATTCCAGGAGTCATGGGCTAGTGTGTCATCTTCCAAGGTAAACACCTCCCTGGCTCCTGGGATGAACTTGGATATTCTTGGCAATAAGATGTCAAGACTCAGGGTTAGCTTCGGCTATGGGGTAATATATAAATGGAATAAAATAAAATAATAAAATAAAATAAATGACTGCAGGAAAGAGGACTCAAGATGGAGCTTCATTCTCGGGCAGGGGCTACTCCTAGAGCATCGTGGCTCAATTAAGTTTTCCTAACTTAAGATATAGTGGTAAATTCACCTAATCTAGAAATCTGTTTAGCAAGATGAATTCACAACAATAATATTAACAGGAAATTTTAAGATGAAAGTTGGGGAAATATTCATGTGTGAGTCTTGGCTTGTTTGAACTCAAGAACCTTGTAGAAAGGGAGGTGAGACTTCTAGACCAAGGATGGGGGGGGCAGTGGCTCTCAAGATGCTGTTGAACTGCAATGCCTATCATCCTTTCCACTGGCCATGCAGGCTATGGTTGATGGGAATTGGAGACCCACAATGTTTGCATGGTCACATGTTCCCCAGTTTGAATGTCCACTCCAATTCTCTCTGTCTCTCTCTCTGTCTCTCTCTCTCTCTCTCGTAATAAACGTTTTAGAAATAACAGAGTGGATGAAAGAGGGAGGCAATAGGCAATGAAGTCTGGTAGGACACCTGCAAATCATCAAATCCATCACACTTCCCACACTGATTGAATGCAGATAATTTATGGCAGATTGTTTGCAACAAGTTTATTCTCAACACCCTCTGTCTTTTAGCATGGTGCCAAATTTTTCTGTCCATTTACTTTTGACCATTCCTTGGTGGGGAGGGGCAAAATGGAATTACACCCAAAAATTGAGGAAAAGGGTGAGAGTTGCAGAGAAATTTCTCCATGTGCAGGGCTTACTTTAAGGAGGTGGCTGGCATGTGTGTGCATGTTCTTTCTTTTTCAGTGTATGTCCTGCTTTCCAGTGCTTTTGCAGCCTCCACGTCTGATTGTGCTTCCTGAAAAGGCCCTTAGAGGACAACGATGACTGCTGCTTCCTACTAAGTGCCTGAAAGCTGAGTGAGGCTTTATTGTTCTCTTTTGTTGTTGTTAAAAGGACTTAACAGCAGCAACAACAGCAACCTCATTCTGCTTTCTCCTCCCTCAACTGTTACCACCAGCACCCATTCCAGCAGGGTGTATAGAGGGAGAGGAGAGGGAAGCATCCCACCAGCTCTGCTAAAATAATTATATTTTCCTCTTCCCTCCCCATTCTGTTTTCCTTGTGTGTCATGCCTTTTTAGATTGTAAGCCTGCAGACAGGGACTGTCTTGTTTAATTGATTGTTATGTAAGCTGAGCAGTGGCATTAAAATCCTTCAAATAACAAAATCCTTCAAATAATAACTGCTTACATAGAATTAATGGAAATAACTCAACTAAAGTCCCCTCCATTATTATCAAGAAGGCAGGATAATAATTATAATAATAATAATAATAGAGCTTAATAATGCAGAATTGTTATATCAAGTTACAAAGGATAACATAAAGGAGTCCCTTAAACATCTGTTTTATCATGCTTGCGATTATGTAGATATCAGCTACTTTGAAAGTGGTGAGGATGTGTCATAGTTATTGCTTCTGAGTGCTGCTGTAATTGATTTCCTGATCATTTCTGTCATAATATCAGGCCATGATTCTGAGTAGGGATGAGAATAGTGTGTGTGTGTATTTGCTTAGGTACCTAATTTTGCACTTTTGAAGCAACCCTCAAGCTGAAGCTCAGTTCTCCTTTGAAATTCACACTTTTCAGAATTTTGCAGAATTTAGAGCGGTCTAATAACAAAATGCATATTATTCGTTGTTTATTGTTTATTACCACCCCATAGCCAAAACTCTCTGGGCAGTTTACATAAGATTAAAATACTTAAAAACAATATACAAAAGTTTAAACTACAAAACATACAACATACACAGAAACATACATTTAAAACAACTATAAACAACTTTAAAAACAGATCTAGGATCAGTGAAACTCATCACATATTGCTACATGCCTGGGGAAAATATATTAGTGAAAGTAAGATTAAATGCATTATATTAGGAAAACTATTTGCAGAAATTGTATATGCTGTTTTTTATTGTTCTTTTGAATTGTTCATATGATTTGTCACAGAATCATTTCTCATATTGTGTAACCTATAGGGTGCATTATTTATAAATGTATACAGCATTCAGCTATAGTTATATGAATTTTTAACATTAATACAGTTAGGCAATTGATTTACAAAGTCCTTGTTTGCTTGTTCATTGTATTCACCTTGTGATGGCTCTTCCTGTGTATTTGTGATATTGTATACTCGGCAAAATTGTGCGCAAAAATGCATGTCTTAGGAGAAATGCAACAAAAAATTGAGGAAATTTTTAAAGCACATGTTTTTTGAAAAAATCTCAGAATTTGGGACAAACTATTTACAATGGAAAAAGGAGAAATTTAACCAAAATTGGCAGATCTGTGCATCCCTGCTTCTGAATGGATGCTGTTTCAAAACTCTTAGTTTTCCGTTAAACAAAAAGTCAAATAAAGGTACAGAATATGTAAATTTGCTGAAATGAATGAATGTTGCCATTCCAGAAAAAAAGCGATAGAAACTTAAAATATGTACAATGACTACTTAAAGCACTGCTGTGATGTCACAGAAGCCTGGTAAGGATGGAAAGGCAGAGGGATATGGGTAGCAGTACTAGATCTACACTGCTGCTTTACAGCAGTATTGAAGTGCCCTGAGAGCTGTTGAGGCACATTATACATTCCATATATGCTTTCATGGTGTTATTTCCTGCTTTTTATTCCACATTATCCAAAATACTGTAACAAATGTCACTGTGTGTCCTACGAGGTATAAATGAGCAAAAGGGATGTAGCATTACCATGACAGGATCATAACGATTTGACACGTGGTGTAGATCTGGCCTTAGGGGGAAAAGAGCACATTTCACAAAAGTGAAGACACTAGAAGGTAGGGATAGATGGATGGATGGATACATTGCATCTCAGCTCTTCCATGTGCTCACTAAGCCACTGCACTTGCTTGCACCCCAGATACACTCAACAAGTTCGTGATCTGCCAGTCGAACCCCTGCAACTTACTTAGGCCCGTCATGAGCACTTGGGAGCTGTCTGTGACCTCCACTGAGTCACCATTTTTATGCAGTTTGTGTTAAAATGGTGACTTGTTTTTTCCTTAAATGTGGAAATGGTGCCTGTAAAGAGGCCATTTCCACAAGATACAGGCAGTGGTGGCAGGGCAGGAGGACAATGAGAAGGGCTTCCCTCTCATCACCCTTGTGCTATGCCACTACCAGGGTAACTGGGATCGGAGGAGGAAGGGAAGGGAGCACCCTCCCTTCCTCCCTTCCCTCATCCCAGATGGGGCAGGAGGACCACGAGAGGTTGCGGATGGCTGCCAAGCACTTGCAATGGGCCTGAGTAAGTCTCAGGGGGGTTGTACAGCTTGGCAGGCAGGATGGGGGCTCACAACCTGGGTTTGTGGGCATGAGTGCTGGGGGAGTCCCAGATCCTCTCAGGCACTCTCAATGATGCTACTAGAAGAACTGTGGAGAAACAGCAGTAGTGAGAAATGGAGACCCCAGATAAGGAGTGATAGTGCTAGAAGATCAAGTACAAAAACATTGGGAGGAAAAACACTTGCCCTTTGCCTTCTGCATGGCAGGGTTTAGGAAGTGGTGGTTCCTTTTCCACTGATGCCCCACCTCCCCCCAACCTCTATGCCACTTTTATTTTGATGTCAAGCTCCATTTTCAGCCACATTTCATTGTCTATTCAGGGCCATGTACAATTTGTAACAGATTGCACAAAGGGCTTTCCAAGAACAGATCTTTCTCCACATGACTAATACGAACTATCATTTTCTGCATTAGCACATTGTCATAGTAACCAGCAGTGGTAATACACGGAAAAAAAGTTGCATCATTCATGATAACAATTATACTAGACTAATATTGTACAACCTCGTAAAATATCCTGGAACATAAGAAATATGAACTATGCCTCGTTCTGATTAAAATCTTTGCAATATCTTTTCCTAGACGGTGCCTTGGAACATTATTTCATAATATTAGACATCTGGACTACCACATTGTCTACAGGATCAAAATGAGATCAGACTGCAAGTTCTCAGAATTACACTCATAAGCAGATTCTCCGTAAAATCAGAATATGCATCTGTTTCATTGTGCAGAGAGGTCTTTGTGATATGGTCAGCAAAAATGCTTGCTGAACTGTCATTCAAGAAATGCAGTTTGCACTGAGCAACCGATCTATCCAATTAATGGAAGCTGCCCACTTCATTGCCTCTAATTTAAGTACTTTAGTAAGTATTGCCAAATCATTAAACAAGAATGGGAACAGAAGAACCATCCCTCCCACCCCTCCATTTGAATTAAATGAAAATAAATTGGTCAATTAAGCAAAATTCTGTCCAGCAATCCAAAGCTGGAATACACTTTCATTAACTAATTGTTGCAATGAAAAAGTAAACAGTGATAATGGATAATAAAGAAACAATTTCTGGTAGAAATTCAAAACGGTTTAAAGAAGGGATCAGCAACTGCAAGTCTCTGGGCCAAATCTGGCCCCATGTGGCGTACCAGCAGCCCTCCTCTCAGTTTACCAACCTGAGGTGAAGAGGCATGTGGAAAGAGTGATGGCAGCCATTCTTGGCTGTCATTTGATACCTACTTGAGATTCAATTGGCAGCATTCTGTTGGCCCACAATCCCTTTGGGGATGGGTCAGCATTTTGTTTGAGTTCATTTTTGAGAAGAATTTACCTAGATTCAAAAATTTCTTCATATTCAGGACAGAAAGAACTTGAGAATTTTTTAAAAAAAGTTTGAAGGATGTGGGAGAAACCAAAACGGATAGGTGTGTACATCCAGGCAAGAGGCTCTGAGTGCTTAGGCTTTAAAGTTTGAATCCCTGTGAATTCAACCATGTTAGTGCTGAGATAGAGTTGACACCACCTCCAACATTGTTGTCATCTTTAGCCACTATATGGCAGGCAGGTACATCATGGTCCTCTTCATGCTGGGTGTAGTGGTACCTATTGTATTTGGCCAATGTGGATGGGTGAGACTTTTGTTTCAGTTCTTTTTTGATAAGAATTTACCAAAATTAGCAAATGTCTCCATATTCCGGAAGGAAAGAACTTCAGATTCCTCAAACTGGCTCTCCAATAAAACTCATTGCTGATATAGGACTCATCATGTATAGATCTACTTTCCCCAATCTACTGTCCTCCAGATATGTTGACCTATAGCTCCCATCACCCCCAAATAGAATGACCATTGGGATGACTTGTATTCCAACACATCTGGAGAGTACCTGGTTGGGGGAGGCAGGTGTAGGTGGTGCCACCTCTGCTTACTCTTTATATTTTCAACAAGTCTGCCTATTCGTCAGTCTTCAGAAATGGACACTGGTTTTCAGGTTTGTTTTCCATTCATTTTTGCCCACAGTGGAGGCTGATGGCTCTGATTTCAACAGGGCTGTGGATCCATTCTGGGTTTTAGTCAGAACCAGCCAGAACTCTGTCCAAGGTGTTGAACCTATTTGGGGGATAAGGATCAGTACCTTGGATAGCTCCTTTAGAGTTCTGGCTGTTTCTGACTAAAACCCACTGAAATCAAAGCCACCAGCCTCCATTGCTTGCCCATCTAATTCAATTTTCTTTGCTTTTTCATCAGACAAGAATGAAAATTTAAGAATTTTATCTGAGATGTACTGATGCAGAACAATATTTCATACTTCTCTAGCACCTTTCACCTGGAAATCTCAGTGCAAGAGCCCAGTAGAGTAAATCTTGGACCCCCCCTTTGGCAGAGTAGATCACTACCATTATCCCTTGCTTATGGATTTTGAAACTGAGGCATACAAAGAATTATTCAGCACATCAGCAAATCCTACATGTTAAGGGCAGAGCAACAAATCCCAGGGCTTCTGATCGCCTGCCCATTGATTTCAACCGTAGATAATGTTCCTCTTTAGAATAACATTGATGAACTTTAATTGTCAAAGAGATAGTTGAGATGATCTAATAGGATTTTCCACCTCTCCATGAGAGTTCCACAATGAGTCACTGTAGGTTTACTGATTTTGTAATTAGTATTGCCTGGATCTGACCTATAAGTGGGTTTTAATTCAAATAATTGAATAATTAATTCCGTTGTGGGGAAATGAGGCAGAGCATCTAATCCAATGGTTGGATTCATGAGACCTATGAAGCCCTTTTATGAAATCCATTGAGAATTTAAAGACCTTGGGAATATCAGCTTTCATTCAACAGTTTAAATGCATCTCTTATCCTTATACCTGCAGGGATGAGCTGTGCTTTGCTTGCAAAAAGCAAATAAAAATGAACTTCAGAGGCGTTGCCATTTTAGACCTACAACCAGAGGCATGCAACTTGGTTGCCTCCAGATATTTTGGTCTACAACTCCCATAAACCACAGCCACTTTGGCCAATGGCCATAGATAATGGGAATTATAGTCCCAAATATCTGGAGGCCAGCAGGTTGCCTACCCCTGATCTAGGGTTTTTTGAGGTGATCATAAATTCTGTGGAAATGTGTCAATATGGATGATGGGGCAGTGACAACATTTATCAGAAGAATGTGTAGACAGCCTAAGCTCCATTTTGGAAACTGAATGAATTCTAGAATACAGGGTAGGTTCTGAAACTAGTGCCAGAGTATTTATAGAAATTTGAATGAATTTCCCATCATCCTCCAGATAGCAGACCAAAGGGTTCTGCCCATCTCCAGTCTTTGGCAGGATCTACGCTCCTGCTTTAAAATGGTTTATAACAGTAGTGACAACTGTTGCGGCCCAGGACACATTCCATATACAGTTTTCTAAATGTTTTCAAAGTGTCATATTCTACTTGGTGTAGATCTGGCCTTTGTTTCAATGCTACCAACTAGGGCTATACTGAACTGACAAGGTGCCATTTCACCCGCCCTATAAAATCACATATATTGTGGGGAGGGGCTAACTTCTGTTGGTTGGAAGGGAATCAGAGTGGCCATAATTTCTGAGATTTTTTTTAAAAAATTGGGAAATTCAAAATCGCTGGTGCTATTAAAAAATGGCTGGCTCGTTTGCCATTCACTGGAGCCACCATTACAATGGCTAGTAGTTGAAAATATACAGAAACTCATTTTTACAGAGCTTATTTTATTGGAGAGGTACAGTATCAAATACTCCGCCAAGGAAAATCAGTGATTGAAGCAGGCTATATATCTATATATATCTATATATATCCACAGTGTATCTTTCTATTCAAGCCTATTTTAAAATCTAAAACTTTTCTTTCTTTCTTTTTACATTTGGTTGTCATGCAAAAAAATCCAAAGATGCTTTATATGAAAGAGTGCAATTCTATGCAGTCTAATAAGAAGTAAGCCCCACTGAACTCAATGGAATTTACTCCTAAGTAAACATGCTAAAGAATCAGCAAAATGATTCAGAGAATCAAAGTTAGGGTAAGGGCCATTTCACAAAAATATTTCTCAAATAATTGGTCAAATCACTGTTTCACCCCTGTGTTACCAATCCCCAAACAACTTCTAGAAGTGGTATAGGAACCATTTCCTTCAATGAATGGCTTCAATTAATGAAAGCATCAACCTTCTCATGATCAGAAGGGCTGAAAAACTAAATTAAGAAATACATGAATAACAGTAACACTAATATATTCCAGGATAATTAAACCCCACTATAAAGAGTTGGCACTTTGTAAGGTGGGCATTGTATACAACATGTTAATAAACCATTTATGTAATGGTAACCCGATCACAAAGATATTTGAATGTAATGAACCCCAGTCTTCTGACTATCAGATAATTGCCACAATGCCCCGCCCGGCATGCCTGGGTGGGGGGAGGCCAATTGCAGGTGGTGCGAGCGCGAGGCATGGAGGGCGACTACTGGCCACCTTTATTTTGGTGCCACTGGGAAAGGGGAGGGAGCCCAGCTATAAAAGTGCTGCACAACCCTCCAACTGCCTCTTCATTTTCACGGCTCCCTCCCTTGTTGGCAGTGTGGGTTCGCTGGTTGTCCTTTCGGAGGCCGAGTAGGAAGTTTTTGCTCATAAACTAAAATTGGTTATGAGTTTTTTCGCCTACTCCACACTGTGAGACATGTTGGGTGTATTAAATAGGTTAATTTGTTCTATTTGGTCACAGTTTGTTGGCATTTAGGTGCAGGCATCTCGAGTGGGGGAGGTAGTGGTGAGCATTCTCAGGCACCTTTGGGGGTGATGGGTAGTGCTTGAAATCTATGGCAGGGAGTCTTGCGGCACCAGGCATTGGGTGGAAGACTTACCTATGAGACCAACCCTCCTCACCACCTCATAGCCGTGTGGCACGGGGTCGGTGACACCGGAAGGTCTCCCTACCCCAAGTGAGGAGCCTATGGAGTGGCAAGTATGGCGCCACTTTAGGGGCTAAGAATGGGTCGCCCAGTCCTAGAAATGGCCTGAGAGGGTGCCTCTACAAGAGAGGTTTAATGCGCTTTGAAGGTTCATTAAAAATTTTACCTCTACAAGAACGGAGCGCAAATCGGGCATAGAGGCGCGTTATCTCCCCGATAATGCGCATTTTCGAATGCGCGTTAAATCGCGAGTTTTATTTTGCTCCGGCCGTTAAAGCGCATTTTCCCCGTGTGAACAAGCGATTATGCGCATTAACTTCTTGTAAAGCGCTTTTTGGACATCTATTAATGCCTCTCGCAGCCTCCCGTGCAGAGGGATTAGGAGTAAATGCACGTCTGCGATAATGCGCATAATCGCACAACCGGGCGCAAAAGCACATCCTTGTAGAGGGGGCCAGAGAGCCATATGCGAGATGCCCACTTAGGAGTGTCCCTCTTTGCAGATCTCTAATAAAATGTGGCCCATGTTTAAAATCCATACACTTGTGTCACCTCATTATTTCTCACGTCCACTCCGCAATTGCAGTCACGACATTAATAGCACGTTTTTCTTGAACTACACTCTTATGGACTTCTCGGGAATACTTTGGGACATATTAATTCTATATATATATATATATATATATATATATATAGGACAAGAGGTGTATTTATTTATTATGTTTTTATACTGCCTGATAGCAGTATAAACCATAAAAATACAAGAAGTATACAATAAATTAAACATTAAAAGGTAAAAGTACCATATAAAATCAGATAATTTACAGTCCACAGGAAGCCTGTGTCAAGAGGTATATTTTTAGGAGGCATTTAAAAGCTATTACATATTCTGCCTCCTGAATTACACAAGGGAGGATTTTCCAGAGCATGGGTGCTGCTACAGAGACAGCCCACCACCAAGGTTCCTTGTGGCAACATTCCATCCATTTCGGAATGGCTAGCAGGACCTCCTCTGAAGATTGTAACGGTTGTCTGGGTGTGTATAAGGGGAAGCGGTCTGCTACGTATGCTGCTCCCAAGTTGTTCAGGGCTTTATAGGATAACAACATAACCTTGTATATAGCTCGGTAGCTAACAGGCAGGCAGGTGGATAAGTTCAGCAAAATGACAACTGACCATAGTCACCTACATAACATCCAATAGATTTCTTGCTCTGTCTATTCTTGTTTTATTGCAAATTACATCTGGAATTTTCTAAATTGGGGTAATTTTCTGATGTCGGAGTTAGTTGTTGGAATAGTGATGACAGGGGATCACACCAAATAAGGTACACACTATGGCCCAATTCGGACGACACAATAAACAACTGGTGTGGGGGAAACAATCGTCAGTTGTTTTGACTATTGTGTCATCCGAATGCTGCCATAGTCAACTCAGCGCTGATCCTAATCCACACCACAGTTGATTATTTATTATCATGTTGTGTGGGGAGTACCCCCTAGTTGAACAACTGTAAAGTTGATTATTACCCCACCATTGACTATCGTGTCATCCGAATTGAGTCTATGTGTGTATTTGTTCTCGGAGTTTTTCAAACAATTGTTATGTGCAATAGCAGATGTATTGTTCAGGGTGCAGAGCTAATTACCAATTCTGGGTGCATCAAAAAGCCTTGGATGCAAACAGGGGACACACCTGATTCTTCTCACAGTCCTGGAAATGTCCACATCTCCGGGAGGCGATGGAGCCCGTCCCAGCTGGTGCCTGCTTACGCGTAAGTATTATTATTGTTTATTACATTTATGTACCACTCCACAGCTGAAGCTCTCAGGGCGGTTTACAAAAATTAAAAGACTGAACATTAAAAAGTCAATATATAAAATTTTAAACCATAAACCATAAAACATATGATATTTAAAACATTTTAAACTTTTAAGCCTGCCCACAAAGTCAGTTAAAACCTCAACTTAAGCTGTTAAGATGCCTGGGAGAAAAGAAAAGTTTTGACCTGGTGCCGAAAATATAACAGTGTTGGTGCCCGGTGGGCCTCATCGGGGAGATCATTCTACAATTGGGGGGCCACCACAGAGAAGGCCCTCTCCCTTGTTGCCGTCCTCTGAGCTTCCCTTGGAGTAGGCACCCAGAGCAGGACCTTTGATGTTGAGCATAGTGTATGGGTAGGTTCATGTTGGGAAAGGTGTTCCATCAGGTATTGTGGATCCAAGCCGTGTAAGGCTTTATAGGTTAAAACTAGGGATGTGCACAGACCCCCTGGATCGGATCGGAACCGGGATCGGAACCGGGATTGGTGTGTCAGATCAGATTGGATTGGAGGCTTTCCAGATCAGATCGGACCCGATCCAAAAACTGGAAGTCCTATTTTCGGATCACATGCCATTTTAGGTGTTTTCACCATAGGCTTGCATTGGGGAAAACAAAGCTTTCCCCCAGTGCAAGCCTATGAGGAAAACATGGGGGTGGGTGAGTGGGGGCCTAACTCCCCTCGTCCCTCCCCCCTACTCATGCTCCTTACCTGCCGGGGCTGTTCACTGCCGTCCGCTGCTATCCGCTGGTCCCGTCTACTGAGAAACAGGCTTCGCAGGCTAGTTCTCAATAGAGCGCCAGGTGATGACATCATCACCCTGCGCGCTACTGAGAGGCAGGCCACGAAGCCTTTTTCTCAGTAGACGGGACAATCGGACAGCAGCGGACGGAAGCGGGTGCCCCGGCAAGTAAGTGGGGTCATCCCGCTCCCCCCCCCCCACTCATGCTCCTTACTTGCCGGGGCCATCCGCTGCCCTCTGCTGCCGCCCACGGGTGACAGAGGAGGGCAGCGGACGGCCCCGGCTGGTAAGCCCCCTCTGCCCACTCACACTCCTTACCTGCCGGGGCCGTCCGCTGCCCTCCGCTGTCGCCCATGGGCAGCAACGGATGGCAGTGGATGGCCCCAGCAGATAAGCCCCCTTCCCCCCACTCACACTCCTTACCTGCCGGGGCCGTCCGCTGCCCTCCGCTGTCGCCCATGGGCAGCAACGGATGGCAGTGGATGGCCCCAGCAGATAAGCCCCCTTCCCCCCACTCACACTCCTTACCTGCCAGGGTTGTCCACTGCTGTCCACTGCCGTCCACTGGCCCCTTCTATTGAGAAACAGGTTTCACGGCCTGCCTCTCAGTAGCGCATTGGGTGACGTCATCACCAGGCGCACCACTGAGAGGCAGGCCGTGAAGCCTGTTTCTCAGTAGAAGGTACCAGCGGACAGCAGCGGATGGTCCTGGTAGGTAAGGAGCGCAAGTGGGGGGAGGAGGTCTGATCCTCCGATCTCTTCCGATCCGGATTGGGTCCTTTCGGATTGGATCGGATGAGATCAGACGATCCAGATGTGGGCATCAGAATTGGATAATTTTATCCGATTTCAGCCAGATCAGGTCCGGATCGTGGATCGGAACCGATCTGGTCCACACCCCTAGTTAAAACCAGCACCTTGAATTGGGCTCGGAAACGTACAGGCAGCCAATACAAGTGGGCCAGAATTGGTCTTATATGTTCGAACCTTCTGGTCCCTGTTACCAATCTAGCCGCTGCATTTTGCACAAGCTGCAGCTTCCGAACCGTCTTCAAAGGCAGCCCCACATAGAGTGCATTGCAGTAATCTAACTTGGAGGTTACCAGAGCATAGACAACTGAAACCAGGTTATCCCTGTCCAGATAGGGGCATAGCTGGGCCACCAACCAAAGCTGGTAGAAGGCACTCCGTGCCACCGAGGCCACCTGAGCCTCAAGTGACAGAGATGGTTCTAGGAGAACCCCCAAGCTACGAACCTGCTCCTTCAGGGGGAGTGCAACCCCATCCAGAACAGGTTGAACACCCTCCATCCGGTCAGCAGAACCACCCACTAACAACATCTCAGTCTTGTCTGGATTGAGTTTCAGTTTATTAGCTCTCATCCAATCCATTGTCGCAGCCAAGCACCAGTTCAACACATCCACAGCATCACCTGATGAAGATGAAAAGGAGAAGTACACTTGTGTGTCATCAGCATACTGATGACAACACACTCCAAAACTCCGGATGACTGCACCCAACGGTTTCATGTAGATGTTGAACAGCATGGGGGACAAGACTGACCCCAGCGGAACCCCATACTGGAGAATCCACAGGGCAAGCAATGTCCCCCAAGCACCACCTTCTGGAGCCGACCCGTCAAGTAGGAACAGAACCACTTCAATGTAGTGCCTCCCACTCCCAACTCAGCCAGTCATGCCAGAAGGATACCATGGTCGATAGTATTGAAAGCTGCTGAGAGAACAAGGAGAATCAACAGAGTCACACTCCCCCTGTCCCTCTCCTGACAAAGATGACCAAGGCTGTTTCCATTGCAAAACCAGGCCTGAAACCCGACTGAAAGCATGGCTCCGTGCCCATCAGGGGATGGGGGAAGCAAGTCTGCCATCCCCAGGATAGGGGGTGGGGGTGGGAAGGGCGATTTCATGGTTGTTGTTTGTTTTTGTTTTTTAATCACTTACCTTTCCGATGGAGCGCAAGTGCGCTCTCCGGATCCTTTTTAGAAAAACAAAATGGGAGGCATGACAGTGCGACATCCTGGGAGGGAGCCGGGATGTCGCACTTCCGGTTTAGCAAGATGAGGATGATCTCAGAAGCAAGTACATCCGGAATCATTCCCACACCCTCCCTCTACACCCATAGGTGTAGAAAGTGCCTGTAACTATACAGTTTTTTAAAAAATGTAAAACCCATTGCCCCTCACTGATCCTGACAGCCACAATCTGTTTGAAAGAGTTAAGGCAGATTTGATGCTAATGCAAAGTGCGAGGCTAATTATAGCTAGCTTATGGTTCCTATTTTGTAAAAGTGAAACAAATGATTTTTCAGCCAGTAAGCAATAACAGGAATCCCTCCCCTGCCCTCCCTAGTAGGAATGCATGAGAGAATAAAATTGTGTGGAAAGTGTTGGAAAGGCTCACGGAAACGTTCGTTTTTACCACCCTGATCCCCCGGAGATCTTTAAAATATGAATATAAAGTTGTAGGTGGGGGTGTGGAGAAAAGCTCTCTCTTTTTTAAAAAACTTTATGTAAAACTGTTTTGCTTTCTTCCATCATGAAACTCTCAGAAGGAAACCACTCTCATCTCAATAAAACGTCTAGCGTGTGTTATCTTCAAACGAAAGTACAACAATTGCTGATAACAAGGAACTAAGAATATTTGCACAACTGGAATTGTCAATATTGACTTCAAGGTCTCCAATGCCAGCTAGATTTGCAAGGCACTTTTTGGAGATGTTGTGCTTCCTGTTCCTGATGGCACTGCTTGATGCCCTGACTCACCAGTTCTGTCTAAACGCTGCACAAAAGGAAATTTTGTTACCTACCAATGACGATGATGCCTCTATTTATGTTTTCTGTAAATGCTGCACCGTATCACCTGCTTTCTTTCATGGTGGGTGGTCAGGTATTTTCAAGTCTCATAGACCATAAGCCACATCCAAATCTGTCAATGCCGAAAAGAGGTATAAAATTCATACTAAGTAAGTAAGTACACTATTCTTTTTTTCTTTTAAATGCTAACATTCCCCCCTGACTTTTCCTGTATTTTCCAATTATTTCTGCTTAAGAATGATCTGCTATGTGTGCTGGGAGTCTTGTGGAGAGCAGACATTATGCTGTTCCAGGGTTTGGCTCGCTCAAGCAGAAGTGAATATGGCTGGCCCGGCAGGGGATGGAAAGCTGAGCTGTCTGACTCCTCCCTACCTCTTCCCAGAGACTCCATTACATGGAGGATACACTGACTGATCTTAGGCTAGTCACCTATTGCTCTGCCAGAGTTCCTTCATCTGTAAAAATGGGATACTATCCCTGGAGTATCGGACATGTCTTGGGAGTCTGTGGGGATAAGGCTACAGTTCGGAGTAAAGAACTGAAGAAAAAGGGGAGTCAAGTTCTGATGCTATATAAAAATATTGTTCTTTATTCTTTAATCTTATCCTCAGACTGCTCAATGCATTTCGGATAAAACCTTCGTCAGGAGCTACATGGAAAACAAGTATAGCTACAGTTTTGACAACTCAAAGATAAGACATAAAATTGCTTAAAATTAAGCACAAAACAACACCTATATCAGATAAAACACATCTTTTTTGCATTCCTTTGCTAACAACAAACAGGCATGAATACTAAACATTTACACATTCATCTAGAGATTTCACAAAAGCACTGACCTGAGAGGAACAAAGACACTTCTCTGTAATTTCGTGATTATAACATTAATCGATTACAACAAACAAAACTAAATACAGAATAAGATATGAAAACAAAAGTTTTCTATTCATTAAACGTCCCAGCGGGCTCAGTAGTTTCTTGAAACTCAGAAGCCAACGTCAGTTTGAGACCAATTTAAGTCATTCCATAAACAGCTGGCAGCCTTGATTGCCTTATCACAAATGATCCTGTCAACACTTAACGACCAACACACTTCATAGTCATTTGATGTGTGTTTTGTTTTCTTCTTGATCTCTTTTTATTATTATATGTTTTTGAGTTTGTTATCAAGAGATTTCACCGATCTGCTACTCCTCAAGCTGGAGGCTTGTTATAAATTCTACTATTGTTTATATGAGGACAAGTCTAGAGAACCATTCAATCCGCTGATCAGTTCCAATTCTACAGCAACGTTCGAAAACAACGGAGACATGAGTTCATGTTAAATACATTTTTACATAAAGACATGCACGTTTTAAAAAGTACAAAGATCTGGCACAGAATCAGGACCAAGGCAGATGGGAAAGGGGGATTTAAACCCTCCCCTCTTCCCCAATCCCAATGAAAACCACACCTCCCCCATGCAGCTATCTGTATTGGAAGAAAAATTCCCATGGGCACCAAAGGGAGCTTTTATCCCTGTGCAAATATATGTTTTGGGGCGGGGGAGATTTTCACTGGACTCATGGCAGGGGTGGGGGAAAGGAATAAACTCCTCCTCCCCACCAGCCATATTCCAATCCTGCTCAGGGGCCCCTGTGATGGTTATTTTCACTCTGAAAATGTGCACATTTGATGCACAAATGAATTCAATGCTGTTTTTAATATGGCCTTTGAAAGTAGATGTCATCAACTGACCTGGGGAAAACGCACGCACGCACACACAAATGGCCTAGCATGCTCTTGTGCCTTTAACAGCAATTAAGTGTGCAGCAATCAGCATGCAGACCTTCTCACAGCATGGAAATGTTATCGTCTGCTAATGTCAACATCTACTGTTGTTGACGGGCCATTGAAAATGGGCCAACCAACCATAGGCTAAGGATACCACTTCTTCTTTTATTAATAGATCCCCCCAAAAACCTGTGGCAACAAACCAGGTTTCACCACTTGCCTGGGCTTCAGTATCCCAGGTGCGTGCTTCCTTGTCACTCTCAATGGGTCCCATACTTTTAGGACTGCAGATGGCCCAGGTTTCCACCAGGTCAGCCCAGAAAGACAACGTGTGGGATAATATTGCTTCCTGATGGGGCCAAGGGCAATCTAGTTCTGAAGCAGCAGGTCAGGAAGGAAAACCAGAATGATTTGCTTAAGGTAGTCCACTTATAAAAGCACTTCTCAGCATCCATCATTCAGTTGGGTCATAATACAGTGGGGCTGGGATTGACAGGAGTCCCTCCATTTTAAAGGCTTTTAATTGCCTTTTATGGGTCTCCTGTATTGGCCAAATACAGCTCAAAAGCATAGCAAATCTAAACAAAGACTAAAGTAAAGCATGGAACCTGCACATTCCTCACTTTACAGTCTTAGCCTGATATTATCTATGAGCTTAGCATTGACCTCTGAGTGCCAAGGACAGCGGTAAAGGCTATGAAGGGGATTGGAATTGGTTTCTAAGGTAAATAGGAGAGACAAACAATTCTGTACATGCAAAAAAGCATTGGGAACGATATTACACTTTCAGCACAAGCCTGAGTGACCTTGTAAACAGCTATCCCAGCATGCCTCAGGCCACACACTCTCATTTCTAAAAGGAACCATGTGGCTAGTAAGCAGCAACAGCAGCAGCTCCATTCTGCCAATAGGAAGGACTTTTCTTTATTTAAATCTGGGCTGGATCCAGATTTAAGCTGCTTCAACCATGCTGGAGGAAGTGGGATTCCCCACTCCCTCCTTATTGATTGATTCAATTTATATCTTGCCTTTCCAATGAATAAAATATCACCCAAGACAACTAACAATCATAAAAACCTTGTATATTTTTTTTAAAAAAATGATGAAACAAATACATTTAAAACACGTTTAAAGAAAAAAAAATTACAGAATTAAAACAACACGCAAACCCAACAGACCATTTTACAAGCCGAAGGCCTACTTGATCAGAAACGTCTTTGCCTGCTGGAGGAAGAATAGCAGAGAGGGAATGAAGCTAGCCTCCCTTAGCAGGGAGTTCCATGGCTTGAGAGTGGCTACCAAAAACACTTCTATTGGGTTGCCTCCAAACATGCCTCTATAGGCAGCAGTCTAAAAAAAAAAAAAAACCTCCAGAAGATCTTAAGAACTGGGCAGGCTCATATAGGAGAAGGTTGTCTTTCAGGTAGCCCAGTCGCAAGTTGTATAGGGCTTTAAATGTCATAATTGGCCAGAAACAGACTGGTAACAACAGTGAAGCTTGTGTAACAGGGGAGTCACACAGTCCCTGAACTTGGCCCAGTCAACAGTCTGGCTTCAACATTCCGGATCCAAACAGTTTTCAAATGCAGACCCACATAGAGAGTACTACAGTAGTCCAAATGGATGCAACTAAGGCATGTGTGACCCTGGCTAGAGCAGACATATCTGCATCTCTCCATCAACCTGCAGGAGAGGGAGGCCTGCTGCCAGGGGAGGAGAGGAGTGTGCCTGCCTGCCTGCCTCCTGGCCTCGCTGCTGCCACCACCACCACCACCCTCCTGAGGACTTCAGCCTGGCAGACTGCCACTCCCTGCAGGACCAGGCCCCCAGGTAATGAGCCAGCTGCTGTGGACAATTACATCTGTCCCCCTCCCTTCCTGGGAGGGATATTTAAGCTGCTGGCTGATGGGGCCTGGGAAAGCCATCAACCTGCAGGAGAGGGAGGCCTGCTGCCAGGGGAGGAGAGGAGTGTGCCTGCCTGCCTGCCTGCCTGCCTGCCTGCCTGCCTGCCTGCCTGCCTGCCTGCCTGCCTGCCTGCCTGCCTCGCTGCTGCCACCACCACCCTCCTGAGGACTTCAGCCTGGCAGACTGCCACTCCCTGCAGGACCAGGCCCCCAGGTACTGAGCCAGCTGCTGTGGACAATTACATCTGTCTCCCTCCCTTCCTGGGAGGGATATTTAAACTGCTGGCTGAGGGAGCCTGGGAAAGCCATCAACCTGCAGGAGAGGGAGGCCTGTTGCCAGGGGAGGAGAGGAGTGTGCCTGCCTGCCTGCTGGCTTTTTGTTTTTGTCTTTGGTTGTTTTTTGTTTTTTTTTCCTTCCCGCTTTCCCCAGACTTGAGCTATGTGCCTGGGAGGGAGGATACAGGGCCAGGTGGGGGGATCTGAGGGGAGCACAATCAGTATAGTGACAGGTAGAGGGAGATATAGCATTGTGAGGAGGACTTGCCAGGTAAGGGGAACAAGGCCCAGACAGTTAATGGCTGTGCCTTGTTCCGGTCCCCCTCACACCCACAGGCTTGTTGGTTGCTTTATCAGCCAGCCCTCAGGCCTCCGGGTGCTGCTTTTAAATGCCAGATCGGTGCATAATAAGATCTCCCTCATCCGTGACTTAATTGTGGGTGAGGCAGCCGATCTGGCATGTATAACTGAGACCTGGGTGGGAGAGCAGGGCGGAGTTAGTCTCTCCCAGTTATGCCCACCGGGGTACTTGGTTCAGCATCAGGGTAGATTTGAGGGCTGGGGAGGGGGGGTTGCTGTGGTCTATAGGAATTCCATCCCCCTCTGCAGGCTCCCTGTCCATGTGACTACTGGTCTGAAGTGTTTGCACCTTGTTTTGGGCCAACGGGACAGATTAGGAATTCAGTTGGTGTACCGCCCACCCCGCTGCTCAACAGACTCCCTAGCTGAGCTGACAGAGGTGGTCTCTGGTGTACTGTTGAGGTCCCCCAGACTCTTGGTTCTGGGGGATGTCAACATTCATGCCGAGGGCACTTTATATGGGGCAGCTCAGGATTTCATGGTCTCCATGACAACCATGGGACTGTCCTAATATGCCATCGGCCCAACGCATGTAGCAGTGCACACTTTTTTCAACTGGACATGGAGATGGGGATCTGAAAGTGGGGGACTTTACATCAACCCCTCTGTCATGGTCAGATCACCACCTGCTGAGGTTTAGACTTACAGCGGTTTTTCCTCTCTGCAAGGGTGGGGGACTCATTAAGATGGTCTGTCCCCGGAGGCTAATGGATCCAGATGGTTTCCAGAGGGCTCTGAGGAGTTTTCCAGCTGATAGGGCTGGCTCTCCTGTCGAAACCCTGGTTGATCTGTGGAATGCAGAAATGACCCAGGCAGTAGACATGATTGCTCCTGAGCGCCCTCTCCTGTGTAGAGCTCGTACGGCTCCATGGTATACCCCAGAGCTGAGAGTGATGAAAGAAAACAGGAGACGGCTTGAGGGCAGATGGAGACGAACTCCTGATGGATGCAATCAAACACTGGTAAGTGTCTATGGTAAGCTGTATTCAGGGGCAGTGAGGGCAGCAAAAAAACAATACTTTGCTGCCACTATTCAATCATCAACCTGCCACCCAGCGGAGCTTTTCAGAGTTGTCCGGGGGCTTTTACATGCTGGCCCCAAGGACATGGTAGAACCATCTGAGGCCCGCTTTAATACATTTGCTGGGCACTTCCAGAATAAAATCTCTGGCATCTGTCAGGACTTAGACTCCAGTGTTATAGCAGGTGAATCTAGTGAGGTATCCAGAGCACAGGCTTGTCCTGTTTTCTTGGATGAGTTTCAGTTGGTGCAGCTCGAGGACGTGGACAAGGTGCTAGGACAGGTGCGTGCAACCACTTCCATATTGGATCCTTGCCCCTCTTGGCTAATAAAAGCTAGCAGGGATAGAACAACTGGCTGGGCCAGGGAAGTGATTAATGACTCTTTGCAAGAGGGAGTGGTCCCAGGCCTTCTGAAAGAGGCGACAGTGAGACCACTCCTAAAGAAATCTTCCCTGGGCCCTGAAAATCTTAATAACTATAGGCCAGTAGCAAATGTTCCATTCCTGGGCAAGGTCCTGGAGCGGATGGTTGAAAGCCAGCTCCAGGCACTCTTGGATGATGTACATGTATTTTCTTTCTATTACATATCTCTCCATTGCTCTGTAGCCTCCCGGGCTACCTCCACTTCCTGTGGGGGAGGGAACTATTGGATAAATTATCTCATGATGTCTTCCCCTAGGCTTTAATTGAAATGTGGGAAGTCAAGGAGGCTACAGGCTGCCAGAGAGAAGGTTGTTCAATGAAATACAGGACACTTGAGTACACTCCTCGACCACCTAAGTAAGCACAAGAGGGCCAAACTCAATCCATTAGAATTTCTCTGAAATTTTCTTCACCACTGAATTTCTGTTTGAAAGTGATTTCTTTTCTATCAAATTGAATGAGATTGGTAGGAAAAAATGAGGGAGAAAATTTCATCACAGCATTATTTACAAACCACTGGAAGGATGAGTGTACAATGAAAGTAGGGCACTCACACACCCCACATCCACATCGTAACTAAGATCAGCACAAGCACCACACACTCTACCCATGAGAATTTCAAAGAAATTTTCTTATCCTTGGGTGGGTGGGTGGGAATGTGAAACTAATTCCTTTTCTATCAAAGTGAATTATTATGGTTAGAGAAATAATGAAGAAGACTGCTCTCTTCTGGCAGGCCTACCCAGTTGAATTTTAAGATGTTTTTAATAATGTATTTGTTTTTATCTGTTTTCATGGTTTATCTATTTTATGATTTTTATATTTATATTTATTGTTGTTCCCTGCCTCAATATGGATGGAGAGGAGGGTTAGAAATAAAATAAAATAAAAATAAAAAAGACATTTTTTGGCACAGCAATAGCCCCAGTAACTTGGGACCAAGCTTTGCTACATTAAGGAAGGGTTATGAGCACTCATTGGGCCACATGATGCACTCACTAACATTTTATAGGAGTTGTTTATTATTACGATATAATGAGTTATATTCCTTTTTTTATTTACATAAATCATTGTAAATAGAAGAATGTGTTGTTCCTTACCATGTTATAGTCCATGATTTCAAACGTCTGGCATCCATTCAAAATTCCGCGCATGCTCTTTAACAGTAAAGCCTTCACTGAAAACTTGGGAAAGGAAGGGGGGCTTAGGAGGAAGTGGGCATGGAAACTATGGTGCCTGGAAGGAACGTTACAGGAAGAGACGCAGAGAAGACTCAGTGAGACCTCACTAAACGATCTGAAGACGGGAGAAATGATCTACTGTACCGTAAGTAAAACATAATGTGGCCTAGCACATTTTAAAATGCTGTAATTCACAACAATACAATCAACATTTTGAAACGTTTCAAGCAAATGTATAGATTGGCCCCAGGATACCTGAGAAAGCGCCTTCTCCCTTACTACCTGCCTGGTCACTAAGATCATCAGAGGGCATGTTCCTTATGGTTACATCTGCACCAATGGCCCAATTGGCATAATCAGAAGAAAAGCTTTCCTATGGGATTCCCTGCCTCTGGAGGTCAGGCAGGTGCTAATGTTGTGTTGCTTCCAGCACTTCCTGAAAACATTATTTCAGGAAGCCTTCCTTGAGTGACTGGCTGCGATTTTATCAGAACTCTGTCCTTTTAAAAATTGTAATTTTAACATGCTGTTTTCATTATTATTATTATTATTATTATTATTATTATTATTATTGTCATCATCATCCTATCTGCTGTTCCCCACTCCAAAATCTTGGCTTTGGCATAGAATACAAGTATTGTAAATAAATAAAATTAAATAACCAATAACTTTTAGATCTTTATACTGAAGTTATAAACAGATATTCTAGCCAATTTGTGGTATTTTATAAGTAACCCTCACACTGTTGGCTCATATTCAAATTGTTGTAAATCACAAGCTAAATATGAGCCAACAGTGTGATGTGGCTGCAAAAAAAAAAGCAAATGCTATTTTGGGGCTGCATTAATAGAATAGCTTCCAGATCGTGTGAGGTACTGGTTCCCCTCTATTCAATACTGGTTAGGCCTCATCTTGAGTACTATGTCTAGTTTTGAGTACTACAAGAAGGATGCAGACAAGCTGGAAGGGGTTCAGAGGAGGGCAGTGAGGATGATCAGGGGCCTGGAAACAAAGCCCGATGAGGAGAGACTGAAACAACTGGGCATGTTTAGCAATGAGAAGAGAAGACTCAGGGGAGATAGCACTCATCAAGTACTTGAAAGGTTCTCACACAGAGGAGGGCCAGGTTCTGTTCTTGATCGTCCCAGAGTGCAAGACATGAAATAATGGACTGAAGTTACAAGAAATCCGATTCTGGCCAAACATCAGGAAAAACTTCCTGACTGTTATAACAATGGAACCAATAACCTAGGGAGGTTGTGGGTTCTCCCACACTAGAGGCCTTCAAGATGCAACTGGACAGCCATCTTTCAGGTATATTTTAAGGTGGATTCCTGCATTGAGCAGGGGGTTGGACTCGATGGCCTTATAGGCCCGTTCTAACTCAACTATTCTATGATTCTATGATAAACAATAATAACAACATGGTGAAATGTCACCCTATGGTGTTTTCTCAGCAGATGTATCCAACTGCATTTATCAAGATAGTTTTTCACCAAATTCAGTGCCTTGTCCTCTCCAGCGATTCTCCACTGGGACCTTCACTATACCTCACCTCAGAATTATATATCTCCTCCTCCTAGGGTTGTACTGAGCATCCAGCAAATCCAGCCCATTCTACTAAGCAACCACATTTTAAAAAACTCAACCACTTGCTTTGTTGGTGCATATTTTCTTAGAATCTCGGTTCATTTTAGGGTTATTGCTCACCACACATGGGGCAGTATCCTATATTCCAGCTCCGCTTTCACAATTGATGTTGCACTAGCATAAGCAACCTCTAGGGCTACACCATGAGCTGGTATGATGAGTTTCCTTGGAAAACCAGTTGGGCCAGCCTATGCTAATGGCATTGCACTAGAGGCCACTTATACTAGAACTACGTCAATAGCATAAGGCAGAGCAGTGCCGTTGGATGCTGCCTATGCTCATCACAATATAGAATACATTTTACAATGTCTTTTTAAATACAAAAAGTAAACAGGTGAACATTGGGGAGAGAATGATCAAATGTCTGATTTTGTATCTTGGTGAAATCCAGAACTTTTCAAAGACTTTATAAGAAGTATAAAGCAGTTTGAAGAACAGCATTATATTTGAATGGAAGTCCACACATCTTGAAACCAGACCCTCTGAGAGCTCCTGATATAATGTGCAAATCCAATGACCACAAAATTGTATCATGGCAACTGAAAAGATGATGACTAGATTTGCCTTGCTATATACAATAATTACTGTAGCCAGCTATTCACCAACTGATCACTATCTTGGCTCATAATTCCTGACTTTACTTGTCATACAATTAGGAATCCCAACATGAGGGACTGTAGAACTAATTTAGGCTCATTTCATGTTTACCTAAAAGTAGCATGGGAACTGCTCATGGCTTCTTTCCACAACTTAACCATGCCTTAACCAACATGGTTCCTTGCTATCCAAAACATTATCTCATCGCAAGGTGATTATCCACTAAGAAGGTACCATGGCTCTGTAGGTAAAGGGACCCAGTGGCTAGAAACAACCCCTGCCTGCTTCCTGACAAATACAAATTGGGCCTTAGGGATCTGGGCAAGCAGTTTTAGGTCAAGCAGCTACAAGAGAGATAAAAGAAAACAGGTGCCTAAGTGAAATAAGAGTCTCTGCCCACAGATTTCCTTTAACTTTACTAAACCAGCCCACATTTTCCTACTGAGAAGGCCCATAACATACATCAGGAGACTGATGTTATCCTGGTGCCTTTTGGAAATGCAAGTGGATTGCAAAATCACCACACCGTTTTGAAGTTTCTGTTTAAGAGATTGTGAGGGCTGGGATAAGTAGGGTGCGGTAGACTAGGATTAAGAACTACAGTTTGCTAGTACTGAGTAATTCACATTGCTGTTTCCTTGGACATGGTTCATTTTAGCCTGTATTTTGACTGGTGATAAATTTCTACACAAGGAAACAAAGAGAGAGAAAATCTTTTAAGACAAAAAAGAAAAGACAGAGACAAGCTAGGTAAACAGAGAGACTTGGTTTTGTATATCTGCCCTTCAGCACCAAGCAATGGCAAACAGGTTCATTTAATGCTCGTCTAGACTAGATTTTGCAAGCCTGCAGGTTAATTGCAAAAATAGCTGCCTAAGAGCAATTAAAGTTGACATTGTGATCTTATTAACACCTTGACATGTTTATAAACATATTTATGGCTATCAGATTTTGGAGAAATGACTAGATTTCATTGCATGTGGAAGGGTGGGTTCCCTTAGTTCCCAGACATTACAAATGCTGAAGTCTTTTTACAGGCATGTGCAAAGAACATTCCTTCCTCTTTGTTCAGATTTGTAAATCTTGCAGACAAAGCCAGAGAATATATTTCTTGCTAGTATTAATCTGGCCATGAATCCTGGCAAATGAAAATACAAACTGTAATGATTTGTCAACAGATGACTCCAATTTGCATTCTGATAGATTTTTCAACTGAACAGAATGCAATTCCTGCCTGCCCGCCCAAACCATACTTTTGGCTCAAGAATGATAGTTTTAATGAAATTGCAGTCATTTGGCTTTATCAAGGTGGAATAGTCTTATGAATTCCCATTAGCCCACAGCCCTTACCACAGAAAGAGAAAATGGAGGCAAATGAATGAGAGGCAGATGACCATGAGTGCAAAAAAGTGTTGGGGAGCAGGAGGGGAGTCCACACAGCTACACAAAATTATAATCTGAATAACGATGATGATAATCACAGAACAACACATAAAAGCAGTCTTCAGAACCCAGCAGCATCCCATTAAAAAAGGGGACACAGCAAGATCATCATCATCATCATCATCATCATCATCATCATCTCAAAGCCACACAGAAAAGCATCTAAAAGCCACCTCTTTCCATGGACAGCTCCACAACCACTCCTGTCTATGTTTTAGGATAAAAAGTGAGAAGCAGCACAGTACCAAAATCTAGTTTATACATGCTTACTCATAAGTAAGGAGGGCTGGATTACTCAGCCATAAGCATAGGCAGCAATTTCTGAACAACCAAAATCCACTTCTTTACATGAGCATCCCCACCACAGCGACCCCTGCCCATGCCTACTCAGAAGTAACAGTGATAAGGAGCACAGTACACAGATTCAGCAACTAGAAGATGACGTTGTCTGTGAGCCAGGATAATTGCACAATAAAAACCTCATCTAACGCACCTGAATCAAAGATCTTAATCCAATAGCTTTATCCATTTTACCATTAAAAATAATTATGCTGAATTCAGACATATTGCAAAGGGGTTTAAATTCTTATCAATATTGATTTTTCAACCTGGTCAGCCAATAGTGGCCTTCAGTCTTTTATGTTTACAATAATTGCCATCTCCTTGCTATTGTGTTTGTGAGCAGAGGAGGCCAGCCCAACTCAGCTTTCCAGTGTGAGATGCCAGCTGAATTTCAGGTTCCTGTAAAATATTGCTGAAGGCTTCAGCTGTTAGGAAATAAAATAATTTTGTATAGCCTTGTAATGCTTCATGTGCGGGTAGCGAAGAGCTATTTTTATACTTTAATTATTATTATCAGACACAAGTGTCATTCATTTGGAATTGGATATTGGGTGGAGATTCAGAGGGTTGCACTGTAGTTTTCCCAGAGGTCTGGATGAAGGTAGGAGTGTAGCCATAACGATTTTGAAATAGCACCATCTGCCCAACTTCAAAAAGTTCGCAGGAATTACTTCAACAGCAGCTTGTTTGTTTTGCAACAATGAAAATAGTTAGGTCAGACACATTAACATTCCTTCAGTTAGGTTGTTTCTGTTCTGTGACTAACCAAGTGAACGCTCATTAAAAAGAATCCTCTTTGGGTTGGTGTTTCACCAACCTCATCAAACATGGTATACATTCCTATAAAGCCATAATAAAAATAAAAAAAAAAATCTATATTGTTTTAAGAAAGACAAGATCCAGTTCAACATGATACTTAACCATATGCCTAGCATGATGTGGCTCGGTAAGCAGGTTTTGGTTCCAGCAAACAAACTCAGTGGTGGAGCACATGTTTTGCATGCAAAAGATAAGAGGTCCCATGCCTGGCATCTCTAAGAAGGGAAGACTCCTTGCTGAAACCCTGCAAAAATCCTGCAAAGCAGGGTAGACTGGAGGGTGGAATCTCAAGAGCATAACTTGCCCACTTGGCGCCCCAAACCAAGCATCCAGGATTCCTTGTATGGCCACACCCTCTTTCCATAGCTAGGGATGTTAACAGAAATGTGCAACGGCATCAAATGTGATTGACCCATGGATTCCACAGAGGTCCTATGGATTCCATGGATTGTGGACCAGTTCTTTTACTCTCCTTTGCCCTGCTGAGTGTCCTAGACAGCCCCTGAAAATTCCCACTTGCACCAATTTTGCTGCTGAAAATAAAAATGTTCCATCATTACAGCTGCCACTATGGCTGCTGGGATCCCCCCTGGGGCCCTCTGATCACAAATGCCACAGCAGTTTCTAGCAGATGCTCTAACAAGTAGCAACCAAGTTTAGGGGAGCACAGAGTGTATCAAGAAGAGCATCCACTTACCATGTGGCATTTTCTATGGTCAGGCTTCTGCTGTAAATTGCACTCCCTCCTGCCCACCAAAGAGCTGTTTGGTGGGCTTTTAGAAGTTTGATTGTGATGGGGAGGATGGGGAGTGGTGATACCTCTCCATGCATACTGTTCTCCTCTTGTAATTTGTGCTCCTGCTGCCCTGCCAAAGAGCTGTTTGGCAGACTGGCGGACGGTACGGGTGTCCGGCACTGGGAAATCCAGTACATTTTTTTACTCAACAGAGTTCTTTGGCACGTATGACTCAAGTTACGTTTGCGAGCCAAGTTGCAGACTTTTCCCCAAACTCTGGGGATTGTTTTGCACACACACACACACACACACACACACACAGGTTCTGCAATTTGTGCAAATTTCTGAGCAAATATTTCTTCAAACATGCTCAGAGATTTGTGAAAATTGCAGAACCCGAGGAGGGGAAATGAACAAAATGCCTGGGAAATCCGTAAACTGGCCCTACTCGCTGCAGACTGAGTCAGTTGCCACAGCAGAAAGTGGAATGGATTCTGGGGGTGGGGGCAAACCTAGGAAAACTCATTGAACTCCACCACCCCCTCCAAACAGATTTCTCCAACATTTCTGGTGGTAGATAATCACAATGGGGACACCTCAGGCACTTCAATTTTCTTTTTATAATTGCCATTGATTGATTGATTGATTGATTGATTGATGATTGATTTATTGATTGATTATATCACCCATCAAAACAACAACAAAACCCAAAACAACGATAAAATTATACTAAGTATAATTTGTAATTAATTAAAAAAGGAAAACTTTGCCTTTGCAGTTTGCAATTGTTAAACAGGTTACTTGTTATCAGTTTTTACTTTGTTGGTTGTTAGTTTATTTCATGGGGGGCTGAGACAGAAGGTTGGGATTGTGTTCCTCAACCTAAAGAAAGAAGGGTTAAAACCCACTGTTCCATCTGCACAGCTAGCTGCCTGCTGTGTAAGATGGAAGCCGGGAGCTTTTAAGAGAAGAAGCATTTGCCGTTTGGGGTGGAAACGTTCCAAGTTTCTGGTTTGTGTTACAGCGGTGAACTGAGCGCATGGCCACTTGCCTTTTGGATATCGCTCAGAGTTCAAACGTTATTCTTTGATTTAGTCCCAGGCTAATGGCAATGTATAAGGCAGTCTGATTACTTTCTACGGGCAATTACTTATATTGGATAAAAGCTCTTTGTTATAAACTATGTCTGCATGCCCTGCTTCTGTAGCTACAGTGTGGCAAAACAGAAAGGGAGATGAGGAATATATTGCGCTCTGTAAGCAGGAACTGTGATGTGTGAAAGCGCTCATCTTTCAACAAATCTCTGAATCCTGTGCACCTAATGCAAGTATGATCATGATAAGAGACTAGGGTCTACATTGGTGATGGGAAATGATTCACACTTCTCAAATCTACACATGAATCAGAATATATATATATATATATATATATATATATGCCACATTTGCCCTTTCCTGAATTCTGTAACGCAGTTGGCAGATAAAATGCACATAAAATGTATATATTAGAGGAATGCTCTTCCCAGAGAGGTTTACCTGAAGCCGATGCTCACGTCTTTCTGGCATCAGGTGAAAACTAGGGATGTGCATCGCCTCGGCCCGACCCCCCAAATTCAAGCTGAGACAGGCTGATTTGGCAAAACTCCACCTGAATACAAGGTGGTACTGGGTCAGCCTGAGGCACCCCGAGGTGAAGTGGATTAGGTCCGAAACACCTTGAGGTGCCTCAGGCCGATTCAGGGCGGTGGTGGGCTGTTTTCCCTGCCCACCCACATGGAAAAGCCAGCATGAGGCCGACTGTGAGGCCATGGGACTCCCCTCTTCTCCTTCCCTGCTCACCCCCAAACCCAGAGCCACCGCCATCACTGTCTTGCCATCCATCCTCCTCCATTAAAGCAGAGATTTAAAAGTAAGATGGGGGCTCTGTCATTTTCATAGATCTATGGTAGCAAACGGTGGGTGTGAAGGACAATTTCTGGGTTCAAGGATAAGTGGGGAGGGAGGGAAGGGAGGGGGTGAACGGGGAGTCCAATGGTTGGTCTTGTACGTAGCGGACGCCCAGGAACCTGCAAGGACTGATCCACTTTGGGGAGGCAAAGCTTGCATTGAATTAGTTTCTGAAGTAAGGCAGCCCAGCCCCATGAGCCAAATTGAGGCCATTTCAGAGGCTCCAAAATGGCATCTGAGGGTAGTCAGGTGGGCTGTGCACAGCCCTGGTGAAAATCATATTTGCCCAAGCCTTTGAGACATTCAACTCCTATATAATGTTTTCATTTCGCTTTTATCATTTCTCTGCTCCTCCTGCTTTCTTTTTCTTTTTCTATTTTTATGTTTATGTAATTGTTCCTTTTTCATCTATGTTGGGTGCTTTGTGGCCTGAAGAGCAGGTACGAAATATTCTGAATAAATACATTGTCTGGAATCCAGACTCTGTATCATTACAGCAGCAACTGAGTGTCTCTATGCACTGGCATGTTCTCTGTGGACTCTGTGCCCTGGTTTACATAATTGGCTTTCTTCTCCGGAACCATCCATAGGAGGTGCTGATGATGACTAACTCTCTCTCTCTTTAATACCTGATGGGGATTCCCAGGATCAAGCTGCCCTTTAAATGACAGTAGGCATGTAATAGGTTGAATCACACCACCACCCCAAATGTGTGGGGGAGTAGTGTGTTCTTGACAAAATTGTCTATCATTGCCAAGAGATTGGTTCTGTTTCATAATAATGTGATTGCAGGACAGGATATACTGCAGATGTCGAAGGGTGCAGCATTTGGCATGCTGAAAACTAAAGCTTTGCTAAAAGGAAGACAAAGAAGGTGAAGAAGACAAAGGAGGAGGAGGAGGAGGAGGAGGAGGAGGAGGAGGAGGAGGAGGAGAGAGTTGTGGGGAAGGGAGAGAGAAAAGGCACATTTCTAGTACTTTTAGTTGCAAATAAAAGTGTACAAGTTTCCAAGCCAGATTCTCCTTTTGCAGGGCTGTGGAGGTCAGCAAGCACATGGGTTTGCTGGTTGAGTGCATAACAGGTCTGCTAAAGGCCAAGGGAAAGTAGGGTGGCTACTTAACACATCACCAAAAGAAAAGAAAATACATCACCACCCAAACAATAAAGTGGATAAAAGAAGATCTACATATACAATAGATCCACATATACAGTAGATCCACATTATAATATTGTTATAATTTTATGAAATCGCAATACATCTCACCATAGTTTGAAAGACCGTGACCAGATGACAAGTCAGTTTTCTGTCTAGGGGCTAACTGGGGCTAGGCAAAGTCAAGGCCTCTGTTCTCCTTCCTTATGGTTCTTTATCTTTACACTAGACTTGGACTGGACCATCGATAACAGATTGCCTTCAAATAGAGAACCATCCTCTGTAAATTAGGATAGCTGGCCATCCTAAGTGAAAGGCAGCTTTCCAAGAGGGTAAGAGCACTAAAGAAGAGAGGGTGATGGGCGAATCGTTTGGGCATGGACAGAAATGAAGAGACACACAAGTTCTCCGATAAATAAAGGGCCACAACTTTATAAACTCATTAACAGCATCTTCAGTAGGGCTGAAACTGCAGGAACGCTGTAGCTACAGGGCTACTCCAGACCCCACAGTGAGCATCCAGCTTGTATTGCAATAAAAGTAAGCCTCCAGCTGTTTTACATATGGAGATTAAAGGAAATGCATATGGGCACAGGCAGCATTCTATCCAATTGCCCTGTTGGAAGCAATGCAATGCTATACAAAACAAAAACAAGAAATACACTAGTATTTACATTGTGCCTGTTCTGCAATGATTCCTTAGCCCCTTGTGCCCCTCTCGCCTCCCCCACTTCCACAACTTTTTTTAGCCGCAGGCCTAATCCACAGTAAGGGAAACATAAACTATTTAGGGTGCAATCCTATGCATGCTTAGACAGAAAACAAAGCCCATTTTTTCCCTACTGGGTATGGAATGCTGGGAGTTGTAGGGCTTTTTTTCCTGTGTAAACCTAGATAGGGTTGCACCCTTAATATCTAAACTCTATCCAATGGGCAGATTCGTTATGTCCATTACCTCAAACTTCCTCCTTTTCCCACCTCCAAGTCCGTTCAGTAACAGTTCTGTGTGTATGTGTATTTTCTATGTGTGTGTGTGTCTGTGTGTGTGCATGCATATTTTAGAAGGTGTGTATTTTTCAAATATTGCCCCATCTTTTTCATGCAGCCGCCTATTGAGTAAAGTGTATTTTTTATGCATTTTGATGTATTTTTCTTGGTATGCTTTTCAAATGGGGCCATTTTGTTTTTATGTGTGTTTTTCCTGGTCCAGGGAATGCATTGCAAATCTGGAAATGTATGGATTTTTGGATGCAAATTGCATTTAGTCCAGGTCTGTTTCCAGGCGGTGTGGATTGGAGAAATCTGTAAAAAGGTCAGATGGAGCAGATTTCTCACAAATTCCTTTAAGGCTGCTTCTTATGTTCCTTTCTGGGTGAGGTGATGGTAGGCTTCATCCACCCAATTCATTCTCAGCTTGGCTCAGAGCTTCTGAGTATTCACTAGCATTTGCTATGGTTCCTCGGGTTCCTACCGTAATCCAGCTGTAGGATGATCGGTAGTTATGAAAGAATGGCAGGAAAGCCAAATCAACAGGGAAAGCATACAGGGCTGGCCCATCCATTAGGAAAAGTGAAGCGGTCGCCTCAGGTGGCAAATGCTGGGAGTTGGCAGCAATCTGATGGAGAGTAGAAATGTGTGCCACATGGCCTGCCCTGAGCCCCCTAAGCTAGCTTGCTGCCTTCAGATGTGGTGGAGGACATTGACCCATTAACAGTGTTGAAGAAAGATTCAGCCGGCAGCCCAGTTGTCTTTTGTACATGGAATGAAAAGGGGTGCCGTCTTGTCCTTTGCCTCAATCCACAAAATGCCTTGGAGCCTCAGCACCTGGCATCCTGGGATATTTGCAGGGCCCATGTGACCCAGCAAGGTCCGCTGAAGCCAACACCTAGCCTGCCCTCCCCCTCCCTCAGCACCCACTATCGCTTGGCCTACATTGTGGCTGCGCTGCTACGGCCACCAGCCCTCCGCTCCTCCACATGTTCATGGGCTTGTGGGTTTACCTGGCAGCTCTGTCACGGGCACAAAGCAAAGCAGTTGCTCAGCTCCCTGCCCATGACAGTGCTGCCTGGCTGACAGTAAGCCAGTGAGGGTGCAGCTGGCACTCAGGGCCCACACCATGCACCCCCTCTGTAAAATCTGCAAGTGGGCCTGCATTTCAAAATGCTGTGGAGTATAGACACAGCTCCACAAACTTCATGGTCAAAACCCCGAGAAAGTCACCTCAGCGTTTGCCTAAAATTATTTTAAAAATCGTGCCAATAGCTGCTTCACAACTGCACATAACTGAGTCTGCTGCATTTAAGCCTTTGAGGGGCACTTGACTCGCTCTGTTTGAGTCACTTCAGTTGACGTTCAATCCACTCTTCTTGCTGAATAGCAAAAAAGCCTCTCAAAACACAAGACATGTTTGATGTTCCTTGATTCCTGATATTTAAAAGCTGCATATGGGATGCTTGAATTAGTCTGGGCAAAGTACTATTCACATGATGAAATCCCTATAGGTATTATCTCCACAATGGAAATGTGATGTGCCCATCACATGTGATGAACACTCACATGTCCCTTTTACTGTGTGTACACAGGATAGAAAGACCAAATTTCCAGAAACTTTCCATGGTAGCATGGACCCACGAGTGCATTTCTTACGTGGGATGTTGCACGTGCAGACAACACATCAGTTCTGACTCAGAAGTGAAAACCTGCTCCTGTATGATGTCAACAGGAAATGCCACCTCTTTTATTCTGTAGTCCCCATTCAGTATCCCCACTCACACATGCAAATAAATCTCTTCCACATTTCAATGTACAGGCCTGATTTACATGTGCAAATGAGTGTGTGTGTGTGTGTGCATGAACCAGCTCTTTCCATTGCAGTGAATGAGAAAAGCTTTCGCATGGGGAATCCCTGTGAAAACATCAGGACATGCATCAGACAAGCGTTTTATTGTATACTCGCTACTGCCCACTCATGGATGTGTGCCTGTCCTTTAGACAACAACATCCACCTCCCGCGAGCCTCCTGCTCCTTCCGCTCATTTTTCCATTGCAAAATAGACCCCTTTTGATCAGTCTTTTTTTAAAAAAAATGTAATGTGCTGGATGGGCCATGGATGGGCCATGTGGTCTTTGTTTACTTCCTCTTTCCCTTCCAGGCAGAAAGAGGAAGTAATAAGGGACAAAAGCAGGGGCAGAGAAGCAATCACCCCCCCATGTGATGACACCCCAGAGCTCCCACACCCAGGACAATAATTAAACAATTCAGTTAACTCAGGTTTTTTTTTGTGTGTGTGTTTTTTAAAATGCACTGGATTATATACAAAAAACAATATTTGAGAAGTTTAATTCAGATCCTAAACAGTTTCTTGTGTCCTATATATTATACTTTATTATCTTAAATCATAGCTATTTGTTTTTAAGACATTTGCCTGAGTCAATGGTATTCCGCAGGCTTCCTGAGATCTAGAAAGCATTTGGCATATTGTGCAGATCAAAAGGATGGGAGTCAGTGCTCTTGGCTTTTAATGCTTGTTTGGTGACACGTTTAATCCCTCCTCTCTGTCTCCATTTATCCCCATATAATATTGGTTAATTGTATCATCTATCTAGTGCATAAGTGTTTTGTGAAACTTAATTAATTGCTGTTTATACAGCACATTGTGACCTTCGGCAGTACGGAGATATATAATTAGTTCAGTAAAAACAAATGCAACACAGGAAAAGAGACACAAAAGAAACATCTTTTATTTAAGCAGCATCAGAGTCTTTCAACCACTTGGACACTCCTACACCAACAGCACCCTTCATCAGCCAGATGAAATTAAGTGGAGCAAAGTTAGTTTAAGTTGATGGATAATGGCGTTTCCAGAAAGGCTGCAGTCTTGCTGTTATATACTTCATGCATACATCCCCTGAGGTCAATGGAATTTACCCATGCCCAACTCATGGAAGATTTCGTCAGAAGAAATCTTTTTTTCACATCAAACACAGTTAATACAACAGGAGTGGCAGATGAAAGAAGAGTTTCAGGGTGGAGATGCACTACCTGGTTATTAGACTGTTTTCTGTGTATCTCATATATACACACAATGTTTTTAATCTTTGTAAACCACCCAGAGAACTTTGGCTATGGGGAGGTTGTGACGCCCTGCCTGTACCTGTGCCACTCACCAGGCTACACTACAGGGCTGTCCATGCCACTCGCACTCAGGGCTTACTTCAAACCCCCCCCTGTGCTTATGACGTGTTTGAGAATTTAGGGCTACTGCTGCTGCTCCCGTCCCGCCTTTATTCTTCTAGGCCCCACGGCTCCACAGCTCAGCACCCTAGCCCTCAAATCCCCCTTCTTATGTCCGCTGCCACCAGTACTTTACTCAGGTACAATTCCAATGATCACACCAGCTGTAAATAAACAAGATTTATTAACAGAAGTATATGCAAGTCAATAAGCGTGATGGTTTCCTCAGGTATAGACTCGTATTGGTTACAGGCACAATGCTTTATGGTTTCAGTACTTTCTTCTTATAACATTGACAATAGAAACTCTAACGTTCTAATTATCTTGCCTACTCTACCCACTCTACACTACTCTCTACTCTTTCCCACAAACTAGTTCCCTCAAAATAACAAAATACATTGGTCCTTCCTATCCGCTAATCACACTCTCCCTCACACTCTCTTTCTCCTACTGACTGTCAGCTCTTGTCAGCTCCCTCAATATATATACCGACACTCTCACACAGCCAGCCAATCCAGGCACTCCCCCGCCACCATCCAATCAGCACTCACACATGAACTCCCCCCCCCTTATTTTTACCTAGTTACAACATAACTGTTCTCATATTTACCTTCTTTTATGGCCTTTTATATACAACTACTTACAATTGTTGATATAAACAGTTCTCCCAGCAGCTGAACATCACAGAGGTATATACATGTAAATAATAATAATAATAATAATAATAATAATAATAATAATAATAATAATGTTGTTGTAATGTGTTAACATCCATAGAAAACAGAACAAACTTTGAACCCAAATATTCATTCCACTGGTGGAGTGATGATCTTGGATCCAACTTAGCACTAATTAATTGGTATTTATACTGGCCGTAGCTGCAACCAACACAGCTGCTGCACTGGCAAAGATGTGCTCTCGGAACTGCTAAGGCGGGGCAGAGTTGCATATGGGCTGGGTGGAGGGAAAGACTTAAATGTCATCCTTTATGCTTTCAGACCAGAGCCATGCCACTGTCGTCAGTGCATATTTACAGCAATCCCAGACCTAGCTTATGAATTCTCCCTCCCTCCCCACCCACCCACATACTGAGTTCAATGTGTGGGAAGTATGGTGTAGTATGGCTAGAGTGTTGAACAGCGACTTGGGTGATCCATGTTTGAGTCCCCACAAACCTTGCTTCATCACTTTGGTCCAGCCACTGACTCTCAGTCTATATACCTCATGCAGTTGTTGTGAGGATAAAATGGAGAAAAGGAGGCCCATGTAAGCCACCTTGGGTTCTTTGTAAGAGGGGGGAAATGAGGGATATACATGTTGTTATTGTATTGTTGTTATTATTATTATTATTATTATTAATTTTAAAATAACCACCTCCATGACTACCATTGCCACCATGACAGAGTACATGGTATATAAAAAAAATACCCAATTACGGGATACCACCACTAGTATACAGCAAAACCAGAACCTAGATGATCTGGCATGCCACCTGGGGCTATGTCTGTCTGGCCTCAGAATGTGCACACTCTGGACAACTCTGACAACAGAAACTTTGCAGAAACAGCCTGGCCTTGTGACACACATGAGACCTTAAGCACATTGCTAAAACGTCTCTTCTTCAAACCCCAAGAGGCACTCTGCCTCAAGAGTCCAGACACAAACATTCAATACCAACCCCCACTCCAACTGGGGGCAGGCAGGACAAAGCACCCCACACAGACAAGAAAGGGAAGGGAGCAGCCAAGCTATGCCAGTAGCACTGCTTCAACTATGTCCTATCTCTCTCTTCTCCCTGCTATAGATGAATATTGTCTCAAGTTGGAACAGGATGGTTTTAACCGTGCTGGCTGGGGCATGCTGGGAGTTGTAGGGCATTTTTCTCTCTAAACATGCATTGGATTGCACCTTTAGGGATGGACAAATCTGTCACTTTCTGTTTCTCTTATTTTCTCCCTTTTGCACTCTGAAATTTGGTTCATTCCAATTGTTCAGATAATTTTCAGAAAACAAATTCATGAAAATTTGTACATATGTTTTGTGTGTGTGTGTGTGTGTGTGTGTGCATCCTCTCACTCGTGCATTTCTGAATGCTATTTTGCCTAATACATACATTTTTGCAAGCAATTTTCCTAATATAATGCATTTTAATATGTTCATGAATATATGCATTTTTGTGAAATCTTTCCCCTAATCTGGGCATGTTGTACACTTTTTTAAATTAGAGAACTCCATTGCAAAATTCAGAGGAGTCTGAATTTTGAAGGACAACTGGATTTTTGTTCACATATTAGTTCAAAATTGTGAAATTAGATACATTTGCAGTAAAATGTGAATGAAATAGATTTCTCCCTCAACCATGCCCCCCCTTTGCTCTCCCACAGGTACAGGATCCATCCCACACCCCTTTTCGTGAAGGTCATAGAGGAGTCCCATTCTCATGACCAGCAACAGCAACAAGGATGCTCCGAACTCTATAAAAGCACCAATAAAGTAAGTTGATTTGCACTTCTTTTTTAAACTGCCTCTAATCTGTGTATATTGCCTCCAACACTAAATCCTGCATTCCACACTTTCTCCGTATAAAGCAATTCTGCTGTAAATCACACCAGACTTTCCAGCATATGTCAGCATAGCACTCACTCTAGTAAGTGGACGCTAGTGCTGTTTCCATGGAGGCAGTGGGGGGGGGGGGCTGTCATGCTGGATGAGGATAACAAAAGTCCTAGTCCAACACATCTGGAGGGTACCAGGTTGGGAAAGTCGTTTTCCTGATCATTTCACCGACAATGACGATTTATATTTTTTGCTATTCACAGGATGCCAGCTACCAGAGTCGGAGGTTGGCATTTTCACAGGTGTGGATTCGGAAGCAATTTCACCTACAGCCTGCCACTTGTGCTTCTATTTCTAGAAGCTCATCAGACAGCAGCTGTTAAAAATCAAATCAGACCTGAAGGGTGTAGGTGGAAGGAATGATCAAACTCTAGTGATCACAGGGTGCCACCCTTGGTGCTTGTTCAAAAGATGAGGGCTTTTACAACTCCGCTCAAGCCATGGCTGGGGCATGCATTTTAATTTGCACTGGTATTAGATAGCCATCTTTGTGAGTTTTTTTTTTTTTATGAATTAGACATTTTGTAACATTTACTTGATGGTGATGTGCAAATTTAGTCATGTCTTTTGCAGGATGGAACGGTTCTCTTATGATCATCATGCAGATACCAAGAAAAGCCATGTTTGTAAGGACACACTCAGGAAAACAAGACATTCAGCTATTCCATTGATAACTTTATATGGCCTTTCCTATTCTTCTTCTGGCTCCTTGGGAGCTATCCTGGTGTCCTTGAGGTATGGATGTACAGACTGCATAAAATCCATTCTGGCTGTGTTTCATGTTGTTTATTGTTCCATTATTTGTCCGTTGGAGGAATTTGATTTTTCTTTTTGTTTCTGAATTTGCACAAATTAATATTTACGCAAATTCACACATGCAAAAATGTGCAAACAAGCCCAAAATGTGCATTTTTATGCTTTAGCCTATGGGGAAAATGCAGATTTTTGGCCAGGGGTTTTTTGTTGTTGTTGTTGTTTTTGCCCATTTTTATGATGAAATTTGCATAACATTCCTGAAGTTTAAAAACCATTCCACAAGTCCACAGACTCCATCTGACAGGGGAAAGGTTGGTCTGCTTCAGAATATATGAGTCGGTTGTGGATTTATCCAACAACCCTTCCTTGAGGGACTGAAAGAAATCTATGCAATTGTCTGTCTGTCTATGCATCTATCTATCATATATATTCCCAATAGTCGTATGAACTTTTTACTTTAGGTTGCCACCCTGCCCAAAGTTACTTACAATTAAACACCATACAAATGCATAACTTCTTTGTGTGTTAAGGTTAGGATTGGGGTGGGATGAAAATCTGCTAGGGCCTGGGAGCTCGACAGATTCCCAGGGCTCTGCCCTCTCAAGCCTCAGCAAGTGTGCAAGCTTCAAACTTCGGAATCGAAAATATGACTCACAGTGGCCATTTTGTGGTGGATCCACCATTTCATGATGGATCTGCCATTTCCTTGCACAACCCTAGGCCCCCATATAGGCTGATCATATGAAAAGGAGGACAGAGCTCATGTAACTTTAACAGTTGTAGACAAAGGTGAATTTCAGCTGGAGTCATTTGTTTGCAATTAGTACCTGGTGAAATTCCCTCCTCATCACAACAGTTAAAGTTGCAGGCACTATACTAGAGTGAACAGATACAAAAGAAGGCAGGGGCCCTGCAACTTTAACTGTTGTGATGAAGAGAGGATTTCACCAGGTACTAATTGCATACAAATGACTCTGGCTGAAATTCCCTTTTCTCTGCAACTGTTAAAGTTACATGAGCCCTGTCCTCCTTTTCATATGGTCAGCCTACCCCCATACAGCCTACACCTCCCAGCATGCAGTGCCTGGGAGGGCTGTACTTACTGGGCCCAGGAACAGAGGGCGTATGTGTACTCGCTACTGCCATCATCTCTTCCTCCATGCCAGTCCGTGCCAGTCTCTGGCTCCTCCGTGTGATCGCCTCCTTCATGCCATCGCCAGCTTCCCAGCGCAATCACCAGCTTCCCTGCGAGATCGGCCACTGCCGGCGCAATCTGAAATAGTCCATTGTCCCTGGAGAGGTCCCTACATGTTCTGCACCAAGAGGGTGCAAGGAAATGGCGGATCTACCATAAAATGGCCTCCGTGATTTGGATTTTCAAAAGAAGTTCACCTAGTACTTACACTGTTATCTTTTTGACACCAGGCAAAGGCTGTTTTTTTTTTTCCTCCCAGGCATTTTAGAGACCTAGTTCTAGATTTTTTATGGCTCTTTTATCAATGCCTATGCTGTTTGTTGTTTTGCATTGTATTCTATTTGATGCTTTTAAATATTTTTATTGTATTTTGTTTCTTAACCATGTCTGTGACATTTTAGTCTGTAACTGCTTTTATTCTGCCCAGAGAACACTGGTAATTGGGAAGATTCACAATGTAATTAATAAATACACATTACAATCTAAAAGAGGATGGGAGCAGAAAACCAATAAGAAGAAGCTAAAATTACCTACCTGAACTACTGAGCTACTGGACCTTTGTGATACAGGGTAGATACAGACCAGATTCCAGAAGAAACGAGCTCTGCAAATGGAAATGCACATAATACTCAACGATATATCTGGCTAGAGTCACAAAATGCCATAAGGTGGTATTCATACCCAACCCAACTGCAACAGTAATCATAGTATGCGTAAACTACATTTGCTCACATTCAAACCTGTGTTTTTGGCTTGTGCTGTAAAACACCATTTGCCTCTATGGGGGCGCATAAATAAATAATACAAATAATTTCCTCATCAACTAACATAGATGAGTTTTCTTACGAATGTGCCATTTCCAATGTGCTGAAATAAATCAACAAATTATATACTGGGGAATGGAAGTTTTCAATCATGGTTGAGGATGTAATTTCATACTCATAAGAAAAGGTAGCTTTGGGATGGGGAATTGTCATCTCATGAGGTGGGTTTATAAACTAACAATCAGAGGAGGGATATATATTTCAGTTCAGCTTTGACCAAAATTTACCCAGATCTCACAGAGACCTGAATGCAATCTGTGGTCGAATTCATAAACCAAAAATATGCTGCCGAAAAATGAGTGCCTGCGAAAAACCGTTATGAAAAAAATGGGCAATTTTTAAAAAATGCACTATAAGCAATGAGAGAAAATGCCTCCATTTCAAAAGTTTGCACAATTGGCATGTGATTTTGGCAAAACTAGGCTGACCATATGAAAAGGAGGACAGGGCTCCTGTAACTTTAACAGTTGTAGAGAAAAGGGAATTTCAGCCAGTGTCATTTGTATGCAATCAGTTCCTGGTGATATTCCCTCTTCATCACAACAGTTAAAGTTGCAGGGGCCTTGTCTTCTTTTGTATCTGTTCACTCTAGTATAGTGCCTGCAACTTTAACTGTTGTGATGAAGAGGGAATTTCACCAGGAACTAATTGCATACAAATGACCCTGGCTGAAATTCCCTTTTCTCTACAACTGTTAAAGTTACAGGAGCCCTGTCCTCCTTTTCATATGGTCAGCCTAGGCAAAACTACACACACATTTCATGCAATATATAAATAAACAAACACCCAAGCTCACAATCTGATACAGACATGAGTCTGAGCAAATTTCAAGGTAGAGTTTGGCGACCATCTACGAGCTCAATTTTTGCTGATTCACACATCCCTAAATCAGAGCACTGCGAGACAGGTATGCTATGTGCACTTTAAAGAGGCAGGATG
Source organism: Anniella stebbinsi (assembly GCA_029215795.1). Lineage (NCBI taxonomy): Eukaryota > Metazoa > Chordata > Lepidosauria > Squamata > Anniellidae > Anniella > Anniella stebbinsi. Next base: position 30,566,159 of record JARDYH010000002.1, on the reverse strand, counting down.
TAGCAGATCCGGAAACAAAGGAATCCAGGACACAGTAGGACATGCTGGGACATGCATATAAAATGCAGCCTAGGTCTGTTGCTTCCATCTCCAGATTGCTCACGTTTTGGATGTGTGTGTTTAAAAGAATGCCACAACTTTCTGAAAAGCCACCTCTCTCTCTCTCTCTCTCTCTCTCTCTCTCTCTCTCTCTCTCTCTTTTCTAGATAAACTGAACCTGAACAGTGCTATTTATTTTAACATAGTTAAAATATGGCTGCATTCACAGCCATATGCTGTTAAGGCTGCTAATTCTTCCCATACTATGGGAGGAACAGATCTTTGAAACAAACAGTGCCACCTGTCTGTCAAAAGCAGCTACAAACTGCCTATAGGGCCAAGAGTGTATTTACAAATAAAGTAAATCCTTTCAGAATCTTAAAAATGCATTCCTTATATATAAATCAAAATGGCTCCTCTGATGACCCCGTGCATCTAGGCTACAGTATATTATTATTATTATTATTATTATTATTATTATTATTATTATTATGGAAGAGTTCAGCAACTCACACAGCAAAACCTCAACATTGATGGTTACCCAAATCCAGGGGAATACCCTGAGACCCCACTGATTGAGTGCCTAAATCAAACTTTTCTTGATATGGTCCTTGTTCCACTGTGCTTTGCGTGGAATAATTATCCCCAACTGCATTGTAGTAGTTCCCTGCTTTCGGAGACCCTAATTGTTGCATGTTCTATGGCTGGTTGAATCCTTTCTCCAGACCCCCTTTCAAATTCTAGATGCCACTCCAGGGGATGAAAGCAAAAGGATGCCTGAGCCAAGGGGGGGGGAGGTGCATAATTTAGTTGGAACAGTTTCTGAGTGTCACAGCCATTCATATAATTAAGGTATTTTGCATATGAAAAGTGAGCATCCAGCACTGGGTGTACTTCTACAAAACGCTCCAGTGTAATAGGGGGCAGAGGAGGGGAATGCCACTCACTTTTAAATGGTTCTTCAAAATGTTTTCATTTCGTTCTTGGCAGTCAAGTCTCAATTTGGAGGTCCAACTCCGTGCCCGATGCAAGGTGGTGTGCTTCAGCCAAGACTCTGTCCATAATGAAGAGGCCTCTGCACAGTGTTCTGTGTAATGGGAACCTCTTGCCAATCTGCTGTTTTCCCCTTTTTGTCTCACACGAATGCCGGCACAGGATAGCCACGGCCAAAGTCAATTATCCTTACAGGCTAGTCTATTCAACTTTGCCAGCTCGCCCACCCTCATACCCAGGCTTTCTGGGAGACTCTGGTTGTGCACAGCAGCTGATGGTGTTTGGCCGGAGTTCTGCAATGCCATGACAGGGGATGCCCAATGATTTGAATGTCTAGTGTGAATATCACAAGCAGAGGGGTTTAGCAGGTGCCGCTGATCTAGGAGGAAGGACTGTCAATGCCATTTCTACTTGCTTCTGTATAAGGTATAAGGTGCTGCCTTGTAGTGAGAGAGGGAGACCATGGGCCAACATAGTACATCCCTTGCTGTGATTGGCCACAGCACCCCAAGAACTCAGGCAGGAACCTTTTCCAGCCTTGTTACCTTAGATCCTTGATAGACAGAGGGCCCTGAGATCAGCATCCTCCATCTATCCTATGCCCTGCCAGCAAGAGCCCAGCAAGGTGTGAGGAAGATGGATGCAAAAATGCCTCCTTTTCTTTAGAGGTGCCAGAGGAATCTGTTTAGGGGATGGAGCTCAATGAGGTACCTTTGGTTCACCCCCCCCCCTCAGGACTTTGGTCCATTTTCTGTGAACTGAACTGACCCGATCTGTATTGAGTTTGGGCAAGTTTGCAGGTTTTGTGATTTTTTTTCTTTATTTGCATAAATAGAGTTTTGTACAAATTTCAGCTGCGATTTGTGTGATTTCCACGAATTTTGGCCACAAGTTTTGCTACTCTTTATTTGTGCAACTTAAAGGAAATATGAGAAAAGGCCCAGATGTTTTTGGAGAAATCCCACGGTACTTCCCGCAAATGTAAGTCAAAACGGGCATGCCAGGGTAGTCCATCAAGCCAAAAGTTAAACAGATTTCCCAGCGATGGACATCCCTAGTTTTCTTTGTATTTTCAGCTAGACAAGCCTCTCGGGGAGCCTACCTGGCCTACATTGCTGTGAGTTCAACAGGTGATACAGAGGCTTTAGGATCCTGTTGATCCTGGCCTCTCTTTTTCCCTCCCCTCCCTACCTGCCCCTTTTTCCCTCTCCCCGAACTCTTCCAAATTTACTTTTGCAACTTCAGATGAGCAGCCACCATGGTCTTTTCCACAGTGACTGCAAAGCAGTGGAGCCAGAGGAGAGAGAATGGCTCAATGTCAGATTCCCCTCAATGATCTTGTAGGAGTGTCCCCAAGATTCTATCCCAGGAGCTGTAGGATTGCCCCTTTATTTCATTTCATTCTCAGTATTTATGGGCCACCCTATAATCATGCTCTCAGGGCAGCTGCTGACACGGATAACACTATGCACACATAGAGGAAGGGAGGGAGGTTGGTGTAAAGCAGCACAACAGCAAAGCAACAAGGAGGCTCTGGCTCCATTGTGGATGCAGCCAGTCTTAAGGTAAAATGTATAAGACTAACAACAGAGTATTCAAGATATCTATTTTAAGCTAAACATTTTGGCTTCCACCTTCATCAGCAGCTGTGCTGTTAAATGAATATCAGGAGTGGTAGTTTGGAATGCCTGGTGATGAAAGTTCCTTAGGATTAAAAACAGAGGTATGATTGGTGTAACACTTATGAATTGTTCTCCAGTTAAGGTCATTTGGACTAAGAGTATCAAATTTCTGAATCTATAGACTGAGAACTTCCACACAACCTGGGAAAGATCCTAAGTGGCCTTGGTGGAATGGAAGCACCCAAAACCACAGGGGCTCCTGCTAAGAAAATAGTCATGATCACTGTCCTAGAACCTCAATAACCTTCAATGCAAAACTTTAGCCTCCTGTTTCCTTTCCAATTAATCTCTCGCAATTTTTGCTAACAGAAAGAAAACACTGAGTCAGCACAGATGTAAAGCTGATTAATTAAATGGTTGTATAGGAAAGCTGCACTGTACTCTTTCTAATTATCAATTGCCATCTTAAACATTTTTGTACATTGTGTGCCAAGTCTGATCATATGTGTTTAGGCTGTTTATAGAGGCCACAATTCCGCACAGAGTTGAGCATGTTTAGGCCCTTTGAAACCATGGGCACTTAACTCTGTGCTGCACTGAACCCAGAATTCTTTTACGCTGGAAAGAGCACCACATGAGCTCACGTCAAGGTGACTTTCACTATATAGACCAGGATCTACAGGGCAACTTGTCTTGTTTCCAAAATATATGCCAGCTTTCCTTTCAAGAACTGCACTCACAACTGCTGTTTCAAAATTAATATCCACTGAGGGGGCGTTGTGGGGAATCTGCGTAGGGTGACCAACTGTCAGGATTTCCCCGGAATTCTCTGAGTTTGTGTTCTCTCCTGGGTGTCGAGGGGGGGGGGTTCTATAATGTCCGGGAATTACACACTTCCCCCTTTAAGGCCACTATTAGCATGGCAGGGGAATGGTGCACTTTCAGGAGGTGTGTCATTCCCTCCCTCTCTGCTCCAATCAGGGCCTTAAATGGGAAAGTGTATCATTCCAGGACATTATAGAAAGGCCCTGTTTGGAGCAGTGGGGGCAGGAATGACATGCTTTCCCCTCCTCCATTCCAATTGGGGCTTTTAAATGTGCTTTCCTGCCCCGTTCTCACTTCTTTGTTTCCCAAACATGGTAACCCTAAACCCATGGCCCTCCAATTGGCCATGCTGACTGCGAGTGAAACTAGTGGATCCTGAAGCACCCGGAAGTGAGCTGAAACGCTTGTTTCTGGAACTGGGCATTACAGTGGAGCCTGCAGGAAGGGGTTCCACTGACTTGCCCCAGTCTAGAATCAAGCATTTCTTAGGGATGTCTTAAGCACCTGAATGGATCTGGCAGACCAGCCCCTACTCACTGAGCTGTTCACGCCCCCCTTATAGCTTGTCTGTAAATATGCCTGAACTGTTGTGTATGTGGCTTCTTTACGGCTGCCATTTGTGCAACATTACATTTACGGAAATCCCCTAGCTGCCATTTCTGCGCAAATGCTGACTCACTATGGGGATGGGTGATCAGCAGCAAAGGCTTGGTAAGCACCCACAGGACTGGATGGAGGTGACTCTGTCCATCCCTGGCAATTCCTGGCAATTCCTGTCCATCCCTGGCAACAGGAAGCTAGCCTTGGAAAGTGCTAGCTTCCTGTTACACGAATGGTGGACCACAATGGCACAACAGAAACAGTGGCAGTGCAGCAGCAGTAGCACTGGATATTGCCCAGTGGATCATTGTAAATTGCTTCCGTATCTGTTGACACCTTTTTTTAAAAAAAAAGCAATTAAAAACTCACAGCACCCATGAAGATAAATATTAAGAACACACATGGGGTGTGGATTTGCTTTTCAGCTCCTTTCAAAATGGACCTCCCAGTGTCAATAGGACTTCCAGGATACGAGTTTCTGTGACGAAACATTAAAAAAATATTTAATCTGCCAGTGCTTTGGTTATTCAGTGCATTTTAGTCTGAATGTTCCTGCATGTATCTGAAGAGACTCAGTCCCCAAGTGAAGAATATTTTACACAAGGTTTCCTTACTTATAATAGTTATAAACTCTGATCGCAAACTTTTTTCCCTGGTCTTTTTATGAGAATGATTTAATAGAGCTCAGAAGTAATTATGTCTGATAGGTTTGGAGGAGCTACTGGCTGATGTGTCATGATTCAAGTTCATACTTCATGATTTTCTGCAAACCCTTTGCCCTCAAGTGCAAAGTTCATCAGTCTGCTAAGCATTCTAGTCCAGGTACCGTTAAGTACTTAACAGAATCATGTGCAGCTCACTACAAAAGATTAGAATCCCATGTGGATGATGCAACCTAAGTTCTGTGCCAAGGAAAGCTAAAGTCTACCATCTGCATATTTTTTTTAAAAAAAAATCAAATCTAATTGGCAGATTTTCTTTTCTTTTACATCATTTGTTTTGTTTTTGCTAGCCATTGAGAAGGCCAAGCACCTATGTGAAGCACTGAAGCTCTCACCACCAAGCACGAAGCACAGAAAATCTCATCTGATGAAGTGGTCTATCAGGCCTGGCCCATCCTATCTTGCTGCCTGAGGCAAGAAGCCACTGTCCACCTGCTGTGGGGACCTCGCTCAAAGGCTCACAAGACTTCAGTCAGCCTCCTCCAAGACTTCGGATGGGTTCATAAGGCTTTGGGTGAGTGCTGGGAGGGTGGGCGGCTGCTCCAGAAAGACCCACTGGCCACTCTCTTGCTGAGGCAAATGCCATGGTGGGCAGGGCTCTCAAAAGCACCCACTGGAGGCCGATGCACTTCGTCCTGGTGGGGGCAGGGAAGTGGCACATTTTCCCACTATTCGCTGCTCTTCCTTTTCTGCCACCTCAATCTTTTGCCTCTGTCAACCTAATGAGAAGGCCAGCTCTGTGGATTCTGTGCAAGCAGCTTATAGGGCTGAATGTGCAATGTTGTAAGGCCAAGAGCATATTCTGAATACATATACATTCCTAGAGTTAAGCACATTCAGCCCTATAAGCTGCTTGCATGGGAAATCACCTGGGAAGCAGGTGTAAATTGCTCTGAACTCCAGGGCAAAAGTCTAATAAATAAAGAGAATTGCATTTTTGTCAGGCTTTATTAGGGGAAGATCCAGTGCCATTCTCCCACCAGCACTATTCCATTGCACGAGTGTAAACCAATGCTTGCACAATGTAACTAGTGCAACAGGAAAAACTGGAAGTTTAGCACAGACATTTGGTGGTAGCACTGAATTTTGGTGGCAAATTGCCACTTTTTCCCATTACACAAATAACATTGTGCAAGCATTGGCTTACATTTGTACAACGAGAATGGTGGGAGCACCAGTGCATACACTCCTAATTTTCGGTGATGTTCCACATTTTTAAGAAAGGCCTTCCTTTGCATAACATCCAGGATGCTGCAGAGTTCTGAAAAACTCAAAAGATGGCTACTATTTTGTGACATTTGGGTTGGTCCTAAAAAGGTTTTGCCAACTATGGATTTTGGAGTTTCTTAGATGAACCAACATGGCTGCCTTTGCTTTTAACACATTTCTTTAGAGACCTGCAGGTGGAAAAATAGTTGAGAGCAATTTGGGGTGGAAAAACAGCAGACAGGGAAATGGGTAACCATCCCTCTTCCCTTCCCTATTTCTCCACTTGAAATTACCACCTCCTGAAGATGTAGCTCTAGTTGTGTTTTTAAAAAGCTATTTATATCCTAGTTTTCAATGGAGGTCAGCTCCCAATGCAGCTTACAACATTTTAAACCCATCACCGTTCATGCTATAGTACAAAAGGCTAGGGATACATTGGCGCAAATATTTATTTATTTATTTATTTATTTATTACATTTGTATACCGCCCCATAGCCGAAGCTCTCTGGGCAGTTTACATAGGATTAAAACAATTAAAAACAAAATGTGTCTGATGGGTGTGGGAGAGGAAGAGGTGGGTGTTTACAGCTTCTAACTTCACTTTTTTTTCCTCCTGGCATCCAGTATCACAGGCACTAAACCTACATATGCCAGTTGCTGGGGAATATGGGTGGGAGACTGCTGTTGCACCATGTCCTGCTTGTGGGTCCCTGTTTGACAGCTGGTTGTCCATTGTGTGAGCAGAGTGCTGGACTATATGGACCCTTGGTCTGATCCAGCATGGCTCTTCTTATGTTATTACGCTCCTGCCATCAACTTCTAAAAACAGCTCTTGAAGTATCATCTTATTCACTTGTACTCTCAGCACTAACAGAACAATCCTAACTTGCTTTGACAGGGAGAGCCACCGTTGCATCTGGAGCCCTGCCAGAATACAAGCGGCCAGGGTGAGAGATGGGAGAAGGCGCTTTACTGGGTTTTCCTCCAAACAGATCTCAGGCCTTTTCTTTTCTCCCCCAGGGTATGGGCTTCCTTCACGGGGGAAAGGAAGTGTCATTGCTCCAGCAGCTGCTACTGGTGGAATCACAACTGATGCTAGCTTTATGCCCATGGTTGTGACAGGAACCTCAGGGTGGGTGCTGCCTTATTAGTGGAAAGGCATCCTCCATGACTATACTGTAAGAGACTTGTTTGGGCATTAGGAATGGGGTCAGTTTCTCATAATTTCATTTCCTGTTTACTGGTGCAGTAACCATAATGGCTTCCACTTTCTCTCATCTGACATGTAATAGAATTAAAGAAGTAAAATCAGCATGACCCATAAAGCAAAGAGTGGATTGTTGCATCAATCTATTTGCGTGGTAATGTTTGACTTTCCTTTCTGCCACAGAGTAGTTTTGTTTTTACTGTACAGCTCCAAGTTTAAGCCTTTGTTTTTTTTCCACCGAAGTTTTGCAAAGGCAAGGGAAGGGGCTGGGAAGCTCTGGTACTGGAAAAGTCTCTCACCTTGTTGTCAGAGTATTTTGCTGGGTTTAGATGCTTTCCTAGCGCTATGTATATTTCAACCACATACACCTGGAAGCAAACCAAATTCCTGGTTCAGTACAGTAATGCACAAACATATGAAGTGCCCTTGGAAGGATGGATACCTTTTTTCCAGCTCACAGAATCACATTAATCATTCTGGGGATAACATACACGTGTGACATTTACTCTCTTGTCAAACACCAGCAATTTCCAATGACTTCTGGTATTGGAGGAGGCATGCTTTGCATTGCCAGTTGCTGGAGAACACAAGTGGGAGGGTGCTATTGCAGTCATGTCTTGCTTGAAGGCTTCCTGTGAGCATCTGCTTGGCCACCGTGGGAACAGAACACTAAACTTGATCAGCCTTTAGTCTGATCCTGCAGGGCTCTTCTTATGTTGTTGTATTAACTTTGCATCTGCACTTCATTCTTACATTCTAAAAACAAATCACTTAAGAAGTGACTGAATTTTGCATAAAAATATAATCCTAGAGTACTTTCTTTTTCATTCATGCAACCTTCCTTCCACTGCCCCTTAAAAAAGGATGACATTCTTATGGCTTAATAGCCCAATACAGGAGTTAATTTCCCTTGTGCAATTAGAATTATATGAGGGAGAGTAGGGATGTCTTGGAGTAATTCCACTCCCATCCATCACCATCCTCAGAGGCCTCTATGTCTCGGCTCCTCATATGATTTAGAATCCTGGAAAATCAGGGCTCTAATACATCACATGGGGAGTATATGTGTGTAGTGTGCAGGCTCCTCTCCTGCAGCTTGTGGAGGGCAGCAATGGTGGTGGGCAGAGCTAGTACCCTCATCTACTCTCTCTCGTTGCCTGGGGGATTTAGAATGCCTGAATTGGGCTATTATGGCCCTTTCCGCACCATAGGAGAAACCGCCTAAGACACAAAGATATTTTAAATTATCTTTTAAAAAGCAACTTTGAGGATAAATTAGCATCTCTCACACAACCACCCACACATGTAAAAGGTCTACAATGTTGTAAAAGAAAGTTTCAGGGCCAATCCATGTTTGAGAGAACATGGGGTTAGTGTGGTCCTCTTATCAGTAGGTGGCCCTGCTCCTCATAAGAACACAAGAAGAGCCATGTTGGGTCAGACCGAGGGTCCATCTAGTCCAGCGCTCAGTTCACACAGTGGCCAATAGCTGTTGACCAGGGACCTACAAGCAGGACACGGTGTTGACAAGCTTACTGCCTCTGATACTGGAGGTTGCACTTAGCCGTCAGGACTATTCATATCTGTGTGGGACAGGTGGTTATCAGAGGAGCTAGGTGTGAAAAACACTCTTCTGAAGAGTGCTGGCCAGCCACCATTGCAATTCACCACAATGCTCCACATCAATGCTACATTATTGCAGGCCATTGTGGAGAATTATAATGGTGGAAACTAGGCTGACCAGATAAAATCCAGGTCAGGGCTCATGTAACTTTAACAGTTGTAGAGAAAAGGGAAATTCAGCCAGTGTATAAATATAAATTAAATATAATAGAACAGGAAAGATATATTCACCCAGTCTCAGGATCAGCAGTTACCATAAGTGAAGGATTCTCCCAAATAGAGCTGCAGCCACATTTTCCAAATTCACTGTTAGCTAGAGTGACCATATGAAAAGGAGGGCAGGGCTCCTGCATCTTTAACAGTTGTATAGAGAAGGGAATTTTAGCCAATGTTATTTGTATGCATGCAGCACCTGGTGAAATTCCCTCTTCATCGCAACAGTTAAAGCTGCAGGAGCTATATTACAGTGACCAGATACAAAAGAGGTCAAGTCTCCTGCAGCTTTAACTGTTGCGATGAAAAGGGCATTTTATTAGGTGCTGCATGCATACAAATGACACCTGCTGAAATTTCCTTTTCAATACAACTGTTAAAGATACAAGAGCCCTGTCCTCCTTTCCACATGGTCATGCTACTGTTGGCCTGCTTTTTTCCTGCCTGGCCTTAGTCTTTCTCACTGTATATCTCCCCTGTATGTGTTTACTCACATATTGCGATTAACTCAATGTAACCATTCCATCCCTTTCAGCATTCTCATTAAGTGCCATTACATTAAAGTGGTTTCCTTGATGAGCTATTTCAGTTCATTTCAAGGCTTCAGTGATGATTTCCGGAGTAGAATTGGAAAGATGTCACTGCAGACTTTTCCTTGCTTCACCTTCTCCTGCACCCATAATTTAAATGGATGGGATCTTATTCACATATAAGTCCCTGCAGTAGTTATTTGGTTAGCATAAGAATGAAGACATCGGTAGAAAAGTGATTCTCTGCTGTTGTTAATGCACTATGCAATATAATTGCAGGAGAGCAAAGGGGAGACAACCAACATATACGTTGATGTGAAAATGAGTTGATGGGAAATTAGTTGAAAAGAGAACCTGAGGTGTTTTATTTAGCCGTAAGCTTTCCTCTGGGTGTGAAAGGAGTCTTCAATCATTATAGATGTTCAAAATATATCAGTATCATATCCTCTCTAAGTAGTATAAGAAGCCATTCATACCACATCCCCTCAAGCTGATTCTAAAAACTCATTTAGAAAGTATTTAGCACTAAACAGCTTAAATTGTTTCTGTGAGCATACATGTGAGTGTGTAAAGGTACAATTCAACACATATTTAGAGAAAAAGAGCCCTACAATTCCCAGCATTCTCCAGACAATCATGCTGGCAGGGAAATGCTGGAAGTTGTAGGACTCTTTTTCTGTCTAAACATGCATCAGAATGCACCCAAAATCAGGCTCACCCAACTTGGATCTTGCCAAGCAGAATGCAGTGCACCAGCCAGGCAGGGCAGCAGCATCGCCACCCCACCCACGAGGGCTTAATAGAACTCCTGCTTTTATGGCATTCATGGAACTGCAGAAACACAGTGTTACTCTCAAGCACCTGGCATCCATGATATGAGGCTGCAGTGAGTTGTGTTTCTGACATGTCTCAAAATGGCAGACCAAGTAGAGATGCTCAATTTCTGTATTATCCCAAAGAGGCCTGTTCTCATTGGACATTACACCAAACACCCTCTCATCATTAAGGGCTCATCTACACCTAAGGGTGTAGAGGGAGGGAGGGGGAGGATTGCAGACTTACTTGCTTTTGCAATCCTCCTCCAGTGTCTATACAGCTGCACAACGTCCCAGAAGGGAAGAGGGACATTGCGGGCACCATTTTTTTTAAGAGCCATGCGTGGCAAAAAAAGTAAGTAAACCCCCATGCTAAACCCCATTCTGCTGACACCACCATCTCAGGGATGGCAAAATTGCTTTCCTACCACACCCCCATGGGCATGGAGCCACCCCATGCAGCTCCATGCCTATTTGAGGACCCAGGATGCTGCACCATACCAGCCGCGGTCCTCGGGATTGTCCCAGGACCATGGAGAAACCAGGATATTCCTGGTTTCAGTTATCCTGGGGTCATCTTTAGGTCATCCCCGATTGATCCCGGGATCCCCTGTATGTCATATGGATGCACAGGGATGACCTAGAAATGACCCCAGGATATCTGGCAGGTGTAGACATGGCCTATGTCTATAGAGGCAGAAGGTCTGAAGAGGGAGCCTATGCATGCACAGGTTCATCTACAAGTCCAGAAGTCTTTCATAATCAGGCAGGGCTCATGTGCCCCCATCAGGTGGCAGAGCAAGAGGAGCAGCAAATTCTGCCTCCTCCCACCCCAGCCCAGCCACGATGGCCCGCTGCTGCTTCCTCAAGTGTGTGCCCCAGGTAGTGCCACCACCTGCTCTCCCAGGGCAGCACTGGCCACAGCAAGAGAGCAGCCAGCGAGGCTGTCTGGAACAACCACTGACCATCTTTTGCTCTCAGCAAAAATCGTGCAATTCACAAACCAAATGCATTCTACCGCATACGTACATTCAAAATGTGCATGAAAACTGTGTACATTTGAAAAATGTGCACAAATACTCTTTAATCAATGGGAGAACAATGCATACATTTCAAAGATGGATTTTCATGGGAAAAGCATGGATTTTCATGGAATTCAAAGAATTTCGGCAAGCTCTCATTTTGATGATTCACACATCCCTATTTGCTCACTCTGACTGCCAAGCAAGCAAGTGGTAGCAATGATTGAGGAGCAATAGCAGCTGCTGACAACTGAAGTGAGGGGTGAGGCCCATGTATCTTGCCCAAGGGCCCATCAAATCCTTGGGCCAATGCTAGGGATTTATTTATTTATTTATTTATTTATTTATTTATTCATTGCATTTTTATACTGCCCCATAACTGAAGCTCTCTGGGCGGTTCACAAAAATTAAAACCATGAAATCATTTTAAAAATATAAAACAAGCCACAATCTAAAAACACAAAATAACATACAATATAAAAACACAACCAGAATAAAACCAAGCAGCAGGAATTAATACAGATTAAAATACAAATTTAAAACAGCAAGGATTAAAATTGAGTTAATTTAACTGTTAAAATACTGGGAGAATAAAAAAGTCTTCACCTGGCGACGAAAAGAGTACAAAGTAGGCGCCAGGCGAACCTCTCTGGGGAGCTCATTTCTTCTGGTGGAGAAATTTGAGATGGTCTAAATAAGTTTGGATTTCTAAGAATCCAGCCTGTGGAATTCACTGTGGATTGCCCTCCCCAAGCCACACAGAGTACCCAAACTTCTGGATTATTTTTTTTTTTTTACTTTCCCAAAATGTATGCTAATTCATTTGCAGGAAAATATACACGGTTCTGCTGAGGCATCTGCCGTGCTGGAAAATATATGCAGGGGAAAGTCGAATGTAATGGATGACAAAACACTAAATGTTACGTACCAACAAAAACTATGTAAATGGTTGTGAACTTTCTTCTGGAATTATTACCACATAATGGGGGGAGGGGAATGACTGTGACCATTTCTACACTGCCCTTTTGACCAGGGGTTGTTCCTGGGTGCTCCCTGTGCATCCCAATGACGGACAGGGACTCCTGGGGGCAGGGGGGATGGGCACGGGTTTTCCCTGGGATGAAGAAACCCTGGGAAAACCCAGTCATTCCAGCAATCTCGGGGCCATCCCAAGACTGCGCGAGTGTGGGTGCCCATCCCTCCTGGTGCCCACTTACTCGTGAGTAAGCAGGCACTATCAATGGGCACTGAGTGCATCAGGGGAGAGTAGGGCTACATTTTTGCTATCCATGGGATGGCAAGGGGGGGGGGGAAAGAGTGCGCTTTCAGGGGGAAAAATGTTTTCCAAAAACCTACCTTTTCCAATGGAGTGGGGCCTCGCTCTTGTGCGACCACCCCCACTGCTTTAAAAAAAATGGTGGCTGCGACATCTTGGCTTCCTCCTGGGATGTTGCGCTCCATGTATGCATGCTGGACAGGGCTCTCCTGATCAGGCTATCACGAGAGCCTCCCCCCTCCCTCCCAGAATGCCAGGAGGTGTGGGGGACTTTACATCAACCCCTCTGTCATGGGCAGATCACCACCTGCTGAGTTTTAGACTTACAGCAGTTTTTCCCCTCTGCAAGGGTGGGGTACCCATTAAGATGGTCCGACCCCGGAGGCTAATGGATCCGGATGGCTTCCAGAGGGCTCTGGGGAGTTTTCCGGCTGATAGGGCTGGCTCTCATGTTAAAACCCTGGTTGATCTGTGGAATGCGGAAATGACCCTTGCGATTGACATGATTACTCCTGAGCGCCCCCTCCTGTGTAGAGCTCGTACAGCTCTGTGATGAAACAAAATAGGAGACGGCTTGAGGGCAGATGGAAACGAACTCCTAGCGGATGCAATGAAACACTGGTAAGTGCCTACAGTAAGCTGTATTCAGGAGCAGTGAGGGCAGCAAAAAAACAATACTTTGCTGCCACTATTCAATCATCAACCTGCCGCCCAGCGGAGCTTTTCAGAGTTGTCCGGGGGCTTCTACATGCTGGCCCCAAGGACATGATAGAACCATCTTAGGCCCACTGTAATATATTTGCTAGGCACTTCCAGGATAAAATATTTGGCATCCGCCAGGACTTAGACTCCAGTGTTATAGCAGGTGAATCTAGTGAGGTATCCAGAGCACAGGTTTGTCCTGTTTTCTTGGATGAGTTTCAGTTAGTGCAGCTCGAGGACGTTGACAAGGTGCTTGGACAGGTTCGTGCAATCACCTCTGTATTGGATCCTTGCCCCTCTTGGCTTATAAAAGCTAGCAGGGATGGAACAGCCGGCTGGGCCAGGGAAGTGATTAATGCCTCTCTACGAGAGGGAGTGGTCCCAGACCTCCTGAAAAAGGCAGTAGTAAGACCACTCCTGAAGAAAGCTTCCCTGGACCCAGAAAATCTTAATAACTTTAGGCCGGTGGCAAACGTTCCATTCCTGGGCAAGGTCCTGGAGCAGGTGGTTGCTGGCCAGCTCCAGACACTCCTGGATGAGACCGATTATCTGGATCCATTTCAGTCGGGTTTCAGGCCTGGTTTTGGCATGGAAACAGCCTTGGTCGCCCTGTATGATGACTTATGTCAGGAGAGGGACAGGGGAGTGTGACTCTGTTGATTCTCCTTGATCTCTCAGCGGCTTTCGATACCATCGACCATGGTATCCTTCTGGCACGACTGGCTGAGTTGGGAGTGGGAGGCACTGCATTGCAGTGGTTCCGCTCCTACTTGGGGGGTTGGCTCCAGAAGGTGGTGCTGGGGAGACATTACTCGGTCCCGTGGATTCTCCAGTATGGGGTTCCGCAGGGGTCAGTTTTGTCCCCCATGCTGTTCAACATCTACATGAAACCGTTGGGTGTGGTCATCCAGAGTTTTGGAGTGCATTGTCATCAGTACGCTGATGACATGCAACTCTACTTCTCCTTTTCATCTTCACCAGGTGAGGCTGTGGATGTGTTGAACCAGTGCTTGGCTGCGACAATGGACTGGATGAGAGCTAATAAACTGAAACTCAATCCAGACAAGACTGAGATGCTGTTAGTGTGTGGTTGTGCTGACCGGATGGAGGGTGTTCAACCTGTTCTGGATGGGGTTGCACTCCCCTTGAAGGAGCAGGTTCATAGCTTGGGGGTTCTCCTAGAACCATCTCTGTCACTTGAGGCTCAGGTGGCCTCAGTGGCACGGCGTGCCTTCTACCAACTTCGGCTGGTGGCCCAGCTACGCCCCTATCTGGACAGGGATAACCTGGCTTCAGTTGTCTATGCTCTGGTAACCTCCAAGTTAGATTACTGCAATGCACTCTATGTGGGGCTGCCTTTGAAGATGGTTCGGAAGCTGCAGCTTGTACAGAATGCAGTGGCAAGATTGGTAACAGGAACAAGAAGGTTCGAACATATCAGACCGATTCTGGCCCGCTTGCGATTCTGGCCCGCTGCTTCCGAGCCCGATTCAAGGTGCTGGTTTTAACCTATAAAGCCTTACACGGTTTGGGACCACAATACCTGATGGAACGTCTTTCCCAACATGAACCTACCCGAACACTATGCTCAACATCAAAGGCCCTCCTCCGGGTGCCTACTCCGAGGGAAGCTCGGAGGACGGCAACAAGGGAGAGGGCCTTCTCTGTGGTGGCCCCTCAATTATGGAATGATCTCCCCGATGAGGCCCGCCTGGCGCCAACACTGTTATCTTTTCGGCGCCAGGTCAAAACTTTTCTTTTCTCCCAGACATTTTAACAGCTCAATTTGAGGTTTGGATTGACACTGTGGACAGGCTTAATAGTTAAAATGTTTTAAAGTGTTTTAATGACAGCAGTTTAATGTTTATGGTTTTAAATTTTGTATATTGTCTTTTTAATGCTCAATCTTTTTAATTTTTGTAAACTGTCCAGAGAGCTTTGGCTATGGGGCGGTATATAAGTGTAATAAATAATAATAATAATAATAATAATAATAATAATAATAATAATAATACAAAAGCCCTGTGTCTGTGAACAGGTTGCGGAACCAATGTCAATCCACGAAATGCATGTGGGACAGATTTCACAAAATCCAGAAATCCCTAGCCGACACTGTACAGTGTTTTGCTTCTTTACTAGCTAATAAAACCCCATCAATTTTGACCAACAGGAGAGCCAATGCAGGCTGGCCTACAATGACAATGATTGCAATAAGGTTGGGAGCTGCACATGGGGGTGGAATGGAAGAGTGAACCAGCCCTAAGCCCTAACCAGCCATCTTCTAGCAATTCTCAAACACATTCAGGAGATGTGCTATGCCATCAGTGAGGAGTTCCTGGGTGAGAGCACAGACTATTTCTCGTCATAGATGGATAAGGAGGCCGCTAGATGGAATCCAGAGAAAGTTAAGCAGCTTCTGGCCTACTGAAATCAGAAGAGCAGCTGAAAACCTTAAGTCTCCTTCATTTTAATAGGATTTAGAGTCACTTAACTTCATTTGGACTGAAACTATTGGCTACAGAAAAATATTATTTTGTAGAGTTTTGTTTTGTTTTCAATTGTTCTTCACAGCCATGCTCGTGATTTAAAATAGAATTAAGAATATTCTAGAAGCTTCATTTACTGACAGGTTCTGTCCATGTACAGAATGATTACAGCCTGGAGTAGCATCAAAGGCAGAGAAAATTGGGTGGGAAGGGGATGAAATGACTAAATCTGTAAGAATCACAACTGCTTAGATATCGTTTTTAATTAGTTTGATAAAACTGAACCACTTGTATTGTTAAAAGAAAATACGTTTCCACAGCAACTTCAAATCATGTTAACATGTTGGGGGCTTGTAATTGGTATGCAGTTCAAGTCCCTCATCCAACTGCTAGTATCTCTATGGCAACATGACTGTCTCTCAACACTGATAATGCGGGAACACCATATTTATATTCTTTTCCTTTCCACTGGCTCTTTTTGTTTATGGAATGTTGTGTTTAATTAAAAGAGAGAGCCTGGGATGAGGAAAAGGGCATTGGTTGACTGAGAGCACAATCCTATGCATGATTACTTGGAAGCTGGTCCCACTCTGTTTAATGAACAGGTAAGCATGCTTAGAATTGCAATTTGAATATCTCTCATGCTCCCTTCAGAAAGGAAATATGCATACATAAATGCACAAAATTGTATTTTTAAAAATAAATAAATAAAACGTTTTTGTACTGCCCTTAATCCTTCATAAGATTTCAATCAAACAAGCCATAATGTGATAAAAACCCATGACAGCAACTTACAACACATTAAAATGCCTGGGTAAACGAAGACATTCTTACCAGGCACTGAAAGATTGCCATGTTGGCAGGCCTATCTAGGGAGAATGTTCCATAGCCAGGGTTCAACAGAAGGCATAGTATCCAACACCCCACCCACCCCCGGTGCTAGCACTAATGACACTGCACTAGCCAGAACCAACACTTGCACAACATAACTAGTGGGTTGTGGGAAAGTTGAAATTTTCTGCCAAAAATCTATAGCGCAGCAGGAAAAAAAGTGGTGGTTTTACTACAAAATAAGGTGCAGGGGGAGTGTACACCTTGTTTTGAATAAAAAACACTCCTAGTGGTGGCCTCTCAAAAGCAGGCACTCTTGGATGAAACTGATTATCTGGATCCATTCCAGTCTGAGTTCAGGCCTGGTTTTGGGATGGATTCAGCTTTGGTGATGGATGACCTTCTTTGGGAGAGAGACAGGGGAGTGCGGCCCTGTTACTTCTTCTCGATTGCTCAGCAGCTTTTAATACCGTTGACCATGGTATCCTATGTGAGTTGGGGGTTAGAGGCAGTGTTCTACAGTGGTTCAGCTCATACTTGAGGGGTCGGACTGTATTTCTTCCTCATGGCAATTGAACTGTGGGGTGCCACAGGGCACCATCTTTCCTCAATGTTATTTAATATCTATATGAAACCATTGGAAGCAGTCATAAGGAGATTTGGGGCAGGGTGTCACCAGTATGCTGATGACACCCAACTATTTCTGTGTAACATCTGAATCAGGAGAGGCCAGGAACATTCTTAACCAATGTCTGGATACAGTTACACCTTGGATGAGGGCCAATAAACTGAAGCTGAATCCTGATAAGATTCAGGCTTTGTGGGTTGGTAGACCCCAGGTCTGGGAATAGGGGTGTTTGCCTATTCTGGATGGGGTTGCACTCCCTCTGAAGGAGCAAGTCTGGGGGCGCTCCTGGATCCATCTTTGTGACTGGAGGCCCAAATGACCTCGGTGGCCTGGAGCGCCCATTATCAACTTTGGATGGTATGCCAAGTTGCCTGTTCCTGGATAGGGATAGCCTAGCCACAGTCATTCATGCACTCGTAACCTCACGATTAGACTACTGTAATGCTCTCTATGTCAGGCTACCCATGTGTGTTGTTTGGAAGCTGCAGCTAGTGCAGAATGTAGCAGCTAGGGTGCTCACAGGGACACCTAGCTCTGCTCATATAAAACCTGTAACTGCACTGGCTGCCTGTTAGCTGCTGAGTCACATACAAGGTTATGCTGTTATCCTACAAATCCCTAGCAGACCGCCTTCCCTTATATGCACCTGGACGACAACTACAATCTTCAGAGGAGGCCTACTGGCCATTCTGAAACAACTGGAATGCCGCCATGATGAATCTCGGCAGCGGGCCTTCTCTGTAGTGGCACCCATCCTCTGGAAATCCCTCCCCTCATGTGGTTCAGAAGGTGGAAAATGTAACATCTTTTAAATGCCTCCTGAAAACATACCTTTTTACACAGGCTTTCCTAGATTTTAACTTAGTTGGTTTTATATTGCCTTTTTCAACTTTTAATATTTTAAATTTATCTGACACTGTTGTATTTTATGGTTTTAATTGTACACTGCCCAGAGAGCCTTGGCTACTGGGCAGTATAAAATTGTAATAAATAAATAAATAAATAAATAAATTACACAGTGATGTGTATTTAGAGTGTTCCACAAGGAATTGTATTTAGATTTGTTTTCCTGACCCCATTTAAAATGTGAAATAACTAAAAAGCAACATTATTGGAAGATGGAAGATGTCACAGTCCAAATAGTTCAGTATTCCAGAACTTGTCATCCAGTAATTCAAAATGTGATTGTTGTGATTTCACTGGGGCAGTGATGGTGGGGGGAGGAGGGGGGATATTGGAGAAGGGAAAACGTTTCAGGTGAGTCAGTCCTTTCTTCCCCATCATATGCCAGGACTTCTGTCTTCAGATTGGATCCAGGATGCCCCTAACTCAGTGTGACTGATTGGTCAGTTTCCTGTTGTTCCTTGCAAGCAGACTGTAGCTGGAGGTATAAACCCTGAATCCAGAGAGTCTGTTCTTTCCTCAGCATGAGTAATATGGTGCTCCATGTGCTTTATTCACAATACAAATTGTTGCTTGTCACGGTATATGCTGACTAGGCCTGAAAAGATGCTACTGATTATCCTCAACAAAAGCCTTTGCCACCTGCAGTTCACTAAACAAACCATATATTCCTGTAGATGCAGCATTTCTGTCAAACCTCTTTTTTTTAAAAAAAAGTATTGAATGACATTTTATATTCCCAATTCATGTGTTACCATCTGGTTCCCAATAAAAAAAATAACAGTTCCCTCCTCTTTATTTTCTCTTCTGGGTTTTGATTTATCTGCAGCTGTCCTAGTTCTGCAAAATCTCTCTGGATCACAGATACAAAACTACAGTTAAGCAAATTGTGTTTATTATTAATTCTTTTTTGCAAGAAAGATCAGTCCCTGGATGAAGATCATTATAATATTGTAGATGGGCAATGTAATCTTTAAACCTTGTGTAAAGCCATAGCATTATTTTTCCACTAGTAATTTGGGACCAACGTCGTTCAATCTCTTTGGAACAAAAGATGGGATAAAAACAAATAAAATGAAAGAGATAAAGCTTTGCACATGCTAGTGGCACATGCAACCATTTTGCAATTTCTGTTGTGTTTCTGGTTAATGCCTATTTTGAGGGTGTGGAACAGTTTGCACAAAACTGTATAAAGATATTATTCATACACATTGGGCAGTATTCAGCATTAACGTAAATCACCTTGCTCTAGCGGAAGGGACCTCTGCCTCAACACCAATAGCACTAGAGGTCATGACAGGATTCCCTGGAAACCCCCTCACACCACTTAAGGCTATTGATGTTGTGGTAAATGTCTCTAATGCTAATAATTTACGTTAGAACTCACGTCACATTGGATACTGCCCATTTTAATGAAATAAACAGCCCAGTCCTATGCGTATTTTTCTGGCAGTAATTTCCACTGTAAGTGAGAAATGTGTTGGGTTGTAAACCTATAAAGATTCTAATTTGAACATCATAGCTAATATTTGTATTAGATAATAAAAGACTAAACATACCAGTAAATAACGCATCTGATTTTACTTTCCAGTTAGTAGAATTGGTATTTCATTATATTTGGTTCCAAATCACACACAGAGAAAAGATTCTGGAGTAGTTCCTCTAGGAAATAATTTCAGATATGTTAGTTTACATATTTCAAGCATTACCCATGCTTTAATGAACCAAGCATAACTTGTTGTTTTTGTTGTCACTTTGCTATTACGATTCTGGCTGACAATGACAAATTTTCTAACAGCAATAATGATGTTCTTGGAACTACATATTAGTTAAGCACATTTCTGTCCCATTGATTTCTATGGGAAAGCTAAAGGCCAAACAACATGTCACACTGCAGTCACAGGCAACGAATAAGGATGCTTTGTAATAGAGAAAGGCATGGGGTGGAGTACTGTACATAGCAGCAGCAATATGGCCCATGAAACATGCAAAGGGCTGCAATCCAATATATACTTCCCTAGAAGTAAACCCCATTGAATCTAGTGGAGCTAGGATGACCAAGTGTCCTCATTTACAGAAGACAGTCCTTTATTTGAACGACTGCCAGAAGATTCTCCTCTATTTGAATGTCTCTTGTTTAAGTCTGGTTTAAAGGAAAAGAACCATAAGAATGCTGTCCCATCAACAATTGGCACCTGGACAGCACAGTGAACAGGTAGCACACAGGTCACCTGGTCACAGTCTTCTGCATTATGTTCAGATGCACTGCATTTCTATTAAAAGTAGAATAATTATTTCTACATTTGCATCTATACATTAGCATATGCACATATTATGCTAACCACTGTCCTTTTTGTCCACTTTTTTGGTAAAGTATTCCCTCATTTTGGTGATTCATAAGTGACCACCCTAT
The DNA here is from genome assembly GCA_029215795.1 of Anniella stebbinsi. Lineage (NCBI taxonomy): Eukaryota > Metazoa > Chordata > Lepidosauria > Squamata > Anniellidae > Anniella > Anniella stebbinsi. The sequence goes on along the minus strand of JARDYH010000002.1, from coordinate 30,545,500 downwards.
GGAGCGTACTTGTGAATAAACATGTGCCTGCAATATGGATCACCCTCCCCAAGTTATTTCTGGTTAGGGATGGACAAATCAGTTTTTTTAGTAGTCCATGTCACTTTATTTGTTTATTTATTTATTTATCCATCCATCCACCTATCCAAAATCAATCAATCAATCAATGTATAACCTGCCTTTCCACTAAAAAAAAACTGGATAAAAGGAGGGAAAGATCCTTGTCCAGCATTGTGATAGTTTCTCGTTGATAAACCAGAAGTTGAAACAAGCTAAGAGGTAGTAGCGAGAAGTGACTGCAACAAGCCTTTAATCCATTTTGTTCCATGGTTAATTTTTGCAGAGTAATAGTATTTTATACCCTTTCTGAATGCTAGGTTGCTAGTTTGTTGTACTAGATTTTTCTGCACTTGTCAATTGCATCATTTGTGCAGTGGTAACAGTGTGCTGAATTTGTGAGTATGGATCCTGACTTAAAATGGCTATGAGAAAGCTGGTGTTAAGAAATGTGAGATTATGGTCACCCAGTGAAATATTTGCATTAAGAAAAGATATTTGAAGGAGGGGGGAGACTGTACCACACATAGTATAGCAAAAGCTTCAAAGCACAGCAAAAGCTACAAAAGTAGGAGTGAGTGAATTTCAGATACATTGAATGTCTTTCTTGTTCTTTATTTCAATGAGTTTAACATTAAGATATTATGTAGACCAGGTTTGTCTTAATTGTGAGCTGCAGAACATGTGACCAAGGCCAAGCTCCCTTGGGGACTGAGCATGTTGGGGTGGGCACGCCTCCTTGAAGGCCAGCCATGCTGTCCTCCTTTTTAGTTTCTAAAATATGGTCACCCTACAACATAGGCATTGGACTAGAGGCTCTCCATGCTTTAATCTAAGCTCTCTCTCTCTCTCTCTCTCTCTCTCTCTCTCACTTCACTGGAAGCATAACTTCAGTTCTTCCTTGACAAACGCTTTCTTTTATGTTCAATCACCACACCCTAGGCAAAATGTTTAACAGAATTATACTAGAAATATTTGTGGCCTGGGATACTTGAGAAGAATTTGTTGACTGAAGAAACAAGCTGGGGACACCTTTATGTGAACAGGAAGACAACAGCTGAGCTTTTAATGGCACGGATTGTCTGGGCGGTTCAAGAATGTGATATACAGAGAGATTAACAAGGATGGGATTCTGACCTGAACAATTTTTATGGGTGTTTATTTAAAGGCAACTGTATTGCCTGAGTCAGTTGAAAATCTCTCCTTTACCAAGTATATGCCTGAGGTTTCATGTTTAGACAAAAAAATCTCAGTAGAATAACTTCTAATGAATACGGTGTAATTTGAAGCCTGTTCAGATGTGATTGCACATTATATTCCTAGTCCTGCTGGCATTTGAATTCCCCATCCACCCCCAAAAGACTTCAAATTGCACAAGAAATATCAATGCTTCCAAATGATTGGTGCAAAGTTGCAAATGTTGGTTCCCAGGGAGAAATAAACAAACACAGAAAATTAAGTGAAGACAGCAGTTGAATGTGTCCCTGAAACAATGCCGGCTCCTGGTTTCTGAGGGCCCTCAGGCAAGACCTCCTCCATGGGCCTCCTCCCTTAGTGAATCTACCTTCTCACCACCCTTGTCACCAGCTGCTATTGCTTCTCCTCTTTCTCATCATTATCACCACTTGCTTGCTTCACAGGCAGAGAGCAAGTAGGCAGCGACATCTGCTGCTCCTCCTTCTCTCCCCTGCATTGTCTGGGCCAGAGCAAGAGCCAGCCGAATGAGCAGGCTGCAATAGGGAAGAGAAGGAGCAAGTCCGGGGAGGTGGGGAGTTATCAGTGTAGGCCCTCGGCAGGTGCCCAACCATGCCCACCCTTGAGGCCAGACCTGCCCTGAAATTAAAGCTGAGCCACATTGCCTACACAGACATTCATGGGACCATTCGTCCCCTGTTGCATACATTACCTGTTTAAGCCCACCATTTACCCAACTGGGATATTTAAAGGGGTGATGTACATAACATTACAGGCGTTCATGCCTGCAAGGTTGTGTATATTGTCCCTTTAAACCTGCCATTTACACAAATGGAATCTTTACAGACAAGAACGAGCTGCTGTTATGGTGGCTCACCGAAGGAGCGGGCGCTCATGCCACACTGCCAAGTACCCATGGTCCGCCTTCCAGTCTGCCCTGTGCTGCTTGCCAGGGTTGGGTAAGTGGGTGGGGGTGAGTGGCACATGGGCCAAGAGTAGCATGGTCCATCCATCCCTACTCCTGACACAAGATAAAAGGGCTGAAATTTGGGGTTGAGTGTGGACAACTGATCAAAATGGAGGCAGATATCCTAGGGTTGTTTTCTAGTTTCATAAGTGTGGAAACGGAAGGAAGAATAACCAGGAGCCAGGAACATGGAGAAGAAGGTTTTCAATGACTGTTGGTCCTGATGGCTATGCGCTACCTCCAGTCTCAGAGGCAGTAAGCCTATATGCACCAGTTGCTGAGGAACGTGGGTGGGCGGGTGTTGCTGCAACCGTGTCCTGCTTATGGGTTCCTGGTCAACAGCTGGTTGGCCACCATGTGAACAGAGTGCTGAACTAGGTGGACCCTTGGTCTGATCCAGCATGGCTCTTCTTATGTTCTTAGCATCACACTCCTACTCCCAGTGACTTGATGGGCATGGCTGCTTTGGCACCACTATTAGTGGCAACAAAGGAGCAATGCTGGCTGTTTCTGAGTGGCTGGGGAGACTCTCCTGGTGACTTCAACTGGCATTGCTGATTTCATGCTGCTGTTCAAGGTGTGTAAGCAATGATATTGATTGGCAGTGGGATGAGGAACTACTGGCACTGGCAGTGTAGGGGAAGCAGAGGGTCAACGCAACACATGTCCAGAGACTACATGTGTCCTGTGGGTTGCAGGTGGTGCATCCCTGTCTTAGAGAAGGGAGACACCTTTGCAGTCTCACTCCTCAAACTTGATGTGGTAACAAACTATTGGTAATAGAAAAGCCTGCCCTGTCCTAATTAATACAGGAAGACAGAGATAGGTCTAGAAATCTACAAATCGAATAGAAACATCTCAAGATGCTGGAACAAAGGTTTTATTTGTTAAAAAGCCCAATGCGTTTCGGCCTCTTTTTATTTAAAGGGCTTCTTCAAGAGGTTATAAAAAACATCTGCAGAAATTCCTGAAATAATGTCTCCTGCTAAAATTCACTGGCAAGTTTACTAGGAGCCATTATTTCAGGAATTGCCGCAGACATTTTTATAACCCCTTGAAGAACACCTTAACATAAAAATAGACTGAAACATCTTGGGTTTTTTTTTTACAGATAAAATCTTTGTTCCAGCATCTTGAGACATTTCTCTTCCATTCGTGGATCTATTTTGGATGCTCTCCTGCTTTTACACCTTCTGTTCTGTAGATCCAGAAATGCCTTTTCTCCTTTTATTTCTAAGAGCCAGGTATTATATTTTGCTTTGAATCTCTGATAAATCTAGGGTGACCATATGACAGGAAAAATCCAGATTTGTCAGGATTTTTGGTAACAAATCCAGGAAGGTGGGGATTATGAAATTTGATGAAAAATCTGGATTTTTCCCATCCTCCTCAGCCAAAGGGCAGCTCAACTTTAATGAGAATTAACACAAATGTTTATAGCTCCACAATTTTTAAAGATAAAGAGATGAAACTTGGCACCGTGATAGCGTCCCAGAAATGCTTTAGCCATGCCAAATTAGAAGCAGATCCGTTCATCCATTGATTTTTAGGAATTTGTTTTTTTAAGTTTGAGGTGTATGGTCATTTTTACAGGTAAAGAGATGAAATTTGGTACCATGATAGAACTTGGATAGAGCTTTAGCCTTGCCAAGTTTGAAGCAAATCTGTTCATTTGCTGATTTCTAGGTTTTTAAAAAAAAACTTAGAGGTTTTTTAATTTTTTTAAAAAAAACTGTCATTTTTAAAGATAAAGAAATGTATCCAGACAACATGATAGATCTCAGGTAGGGCTTTATCCTTACCAAGTTTGAAGCACATCTGTTCATCTGTTTATTTTTAGAAATTTTGTAAAGTTTGAGATTTTAAAATAATTTTTTTTAAAACCGTTGGAGCCATATCCTTCAAACTCAGGTTGTCAAACCTCCTCTTTAAGGTATTGCACCTTGAGAATTTTCAGCCCTTGGCATCAAGGGAATCTCAAGTTTTTAGCTAAGAAGTGCTGGGCAAGCAGGGCACCTTTCCTGTTGCAGATTTGGTGGGCAGTTGAGCACCTGGAGCTCAGCAGAGGTGAGGCGTCCACAGATCAATGTGGGAAAGGAGAGGTCAGTCAAAGCAACCCACAGGGCAAAACGGAACAGGCCAGAGTTCCACATCATGGGCGATGAAGGGTCAGCCTTAGAGAAAAACTCTCACGACCAACAGTGAGGTGTCAGTTGAGAGAGAGAGGCTCTCATCTTTGCGGATGTCCTGTTGAAGTGGATGTTGGAAGCTGGCATGTCATTGCTTTGCTTTGCTACCCCTTCCCTTCCATTTCACTTTGTTCACTTGTGAGCTAGGCTCTGTCTGCACTGCTGGCATGCAATGCAGAACGTTTGAAGTGTGTGTCAGAGAAAAATAGATAGATTTGTGGCTTGGGCTGGCTGGCATATCTCTTAGAGACTGTGAGCCTATCTACACATGCAGGATAAAACACTTTGAAAATGTTTTGAAAACTGTATATGGAGTGTGTCCTGGGCACCAACAGTTCTCAAAACTGTTATAAACCATTTTAAACCATTTTAAAGCAGTAGTGTAGATAGGCTCAGAGTTAGACTGAAGACAACTCAGAGATAGCTGTAGCTGAACCCTGAGAGGCTGGCATTCCACACAGAGCCTTTCAAAAGCATCTCAGAAACAAGTGTTGGTGTAGGTGTTGGCTGGTTGGAGGCTTTGGCTAGCATCAGTTCCAGACAGGGTTACAACTCAGAGACAGCTGTAGCTTAGCCCTGAGAGGCTAGTGTGCCACACAGAGGCTTAGTTCGGATGACATATTAAGCAACGGAGTGGTAAATAATGTACTGACCGTGCATTAGGCAGGAGGAGCTCCACAGACGACATGCTGCAGCCAGCGCTGCTCAGAACCGGCAAACGCCCCAGCTGCTAGGAACATGCGGCGGCCATTTTGGCTGCAGCCTTTCCTCCGTGTGTCCCCCAGCCATATCCCAGCATGCACCATGAGTTCTGCTGGCTGCATAGAGCGTCCGGGGTTTTTTGGCTGCTCTAGGCAGCAGAACTGTATTCCAAAATGGAATAGTCCATGGCGAGAGGGGGGGCAGAATTCAGACAACACTTTAAACAATGGGGCTTCGGGCTAAACAACGTGCAAGCCCATTGTTTTGCTCCATTGTTTAAAGTGCCTGATTAACGTACTGTCAGTTGTGTGTGCATTGTGTGTGCGTTGTGTGTTGCCCTCCAGACAACACAACAAGCAACACAACTGACGATTGTTCCCCCCCTCCTCCGTTGCCTAATTTGTCGTCCGAACTGAGCCATAGTCTTTTAAGAGCATCTCAGAGTCCAGTGTTGGTGCAGACAGAGGTGGCCTGTGGTGGAGTTTTTTAAAAAACAAGAGTAACCAGATATGACCAAGCTATAAGCTGGCACCCTACCCCCAGCCTCAGGGTTCAAGTGCACAGCCTGGCTGGACTGTTGGGAGACTTTGGCAGAGAGAGAGGGGGGATTCTTTGAGGCTGGGAGCTGGAGACATTGGTTGGCTGGCATAAGGCAGAGAGAGGCTGAAGGCAACCCAGATTCACTTGTAGCTTGGCCCTGAGAAGCTGGCTTTCTAAGAGTGCATCAGAGTCAAGCAGGTGTGCAGGAGCAGAGGAGGTGGAGGCAGCTGGCGGCGGAATTTTTTAAAGTAAGGGTCACCAGACATGACCAAACAATAAACAATACCCCCTGGCTACAAATGTGCAGCCTGGCTGGACCATTGCAAGACTTTGGCATAGAGAGAAAGAGAGGGAGATTGTTTGAGACTGGAGGCTTTGGTTTGGCTGCAGTGACTTAGAGTGGGAGACAACAGAGGCTGCACAGTCAACCCGGAGACACCTGTTGTAACTTAGCCCTTTGGTGCTGGCAGGCAATGCAGGACATTAGAAAGAGTAGGCTGACCAGATAAAATCCAGGTCAGAGCTCATGTAACTTTAACAGTTGTAGAGAAAAGGGAATTTCAGCCAATGTCATTTGTATGCAATTAGTTCCTGGTGATATTCTCTCTTCATCTCAACAGTTAAAGGTGCATGCACTATACTAGAGTAACCATATACAAAAGAAGGCAGGGCCCCTGCAACTTTAACAGTTGTGATGAAGAGGGAATTTCACCAGGAACTAATTGCATAGAAATGACACTGGCTGAAATTCCCTTTTCTGTACAATTGTTAAAGTTACATGAGCCCTGACTTGGATTTTATCTGGTCACCCTAAGAAAGAGGGTCTCAGAGTCATGTGTTTGTGCAGGAAGTAGACAGGATCTGTATGTGAGAAGTGGTGTCAATGTGCAAGCCTTGAGAAGCTAATGTATATAAGTGAGAAGTGTGAATGGGCGAAGTAGTGTCTGCCGCCCATAACACCCACCCTAATGTTAGAGTAGAGAAACTTGTGACAATCATACACAAGGTTATTTTAAAAAAAAAAAAAGCCACCCAGCCAGCAGCAAGCCTTGTTAAAAGCAGCAGCAGTTTGCAGCATAGTGAGGATACAGTCAGAAAAGATATTTGAGGGAAGGGGAGAATGCATCACACAGAATATAGCAAAAGCTTCAAAGTACAGCAAAAGCTACAGAAGTAGGAGTGAGTGAAGTTAATTTCAGAAACGTTGTTCTTTATTTCAGTGATTTTAACATTAAGATGTTATGTAGAACAGATTTGTCTTAATTGTGTGCTGTAAAATCAGATATGTGACCACGGCTATGTTCAGGTGGGCACACCCCCTTGGTGCTGGACATGCCCCCTGGGGCCAGACATGTTGGTGAGCATGCTCCTTTGGGAGCCAACCATGTTTTCCTCCTTTTTGGTTTCCAAAGTATGGTCACCCTAAATAAATCTTATGTTGTTACCTGCAACCTGTCCTGTCTCTCTATTTGAACCTTTCATGATGCTGAACATGCTTTTTTTAATTGAGACTTAGACATGGCCTTACTCTGAGGTACGTGTGTGTAGAATTGCAGCCTTCATGTGCTTTTATTCAGTCTTGGTACCACAATGACTCTGTAAGGCCTTCCTGAAGGAAATTGGCCTACTTGAATCATTGGTCTTGACTTCATGAAAACAAGGGGGGGGGGGGGTTAAAGACCACTAGGATAAGTGATACTATGCTGCTGCTAATTTTTTTATATTATTTTAATGTGGGGTTTATTTTTCTCTTTAGCGGCTTTCTTTCTTTCTTTCTTTCTTTCTACTTTTCAATGCTACTCTTTTGCTTTCTGTATTCTGATGCTTATGACACTGGCCATGTCTACACCAGGGATTTATCCCAGGGTCATCATTAGGTCATCCCTGTGCATCCACATGACACACAGGGTATCCCAGGGGCAACCAGGGACAACCTAGGGATGACCCTGGGATAACGCTGGGATAACAGAAACTGGGGATATCCTGTTTTTTCCGCTGTTCCGGGTTGTAAAATGGGCACAGAGCCATGTGGGATGGCTCCATGTCCATGGGGGTTGGGGGAGAAAAGCAATTTTGCCATTCCCAGGATGGCAGGGGGGTTTGGAGCAGTTGGGTTTTTTTTCTCTTCCCTTTTCAGGCAGATTGGGGCTGCATAGCTCCTCTTCCTTAAAAAAAATGGCACCCGCAGCACTCAAGACACCCGCAACGTCCCTCTTTCGTTCCAGGACGTCATGTGGAGGATTGCAGAAGGAGGTAAATCCGCGATCATCCCCCCTCCCTCCCTCCCTCTCCACCCTTAGGTGTAGACATGCCCACTTTCTTTGTTTTTCAATGTTAGAAAATAGTAGCCATTTTAGAACTCTTTCTAAGCTGCCTTGGGGCTCCTTTGGGACCAAGAGTTGGGAGAAGAAGAAATATCATTAAAACAACTAAATAAATCTCTCAGCTCTATGGATCTATTTATGAGTGTGCCACAATTCACCTCTCCTCCTATAGCAGAAGGCAATGGGACCTAGGTTCCTGGAAAGGCTGGACGAATTCCTCAAAATAAGTCTGAGGACTCCCTGTTTTCACCCAGATTGCAGTGTTGCTCCTTGGGATAGTGGCAGTCCCTATAAGTTACACCACTTCCTTAGTGAGCAAAATCCTTTTTTACCGATATTATTGGTGTGGTTTGGTTTTTAAGTGGGTGAAGCGAGAGCAGCCTGGGAGGCAAATCCACCCTCCTTGTGTCCCAATTTGCCCCTCCGGCGCTCCCCAAATGGCCACGCCCTCCCTCCCCTGGTTCCAACTTTTCCCCCATTTACCAATCCTTTGGTGGCTTTCCAGCTTTTGTGAATTTTTCCATCATTCAAAACGCTTGAAATATCTCTCCTCAGGCTTAGTTCCTTACTATCAACAAGAGCATTAAGCTAAAATAGGCTGGCATTTTTGGCTCTGCCCCTTTTGCCTTTGCTCCACCCTTTTTTGCCCTCTCCACATTGGAATCCAGCCCCCATGTAATTCATTCGGCCCTCTGGCTAAAAGGGGTGCAGCACGCCTGAGCTAGAACATGCTAGATAGAATTTATTATTATTGGTGGTTTTATTATGTTTATTAGCCGCTTTGCCTGCCCCATTACAGATGTAATGCTGAAATATGAATTTTTTTTAAAAAAAAAAAAACAGTGTTGTGTACTGATCTATATCGGATTTCATTATGCAGTATTTTAAAAACAAGACAGCAAGACAAATGTGAAAGGCTGTAGTCATAGAGAAAGTGATGTTCTCATGAAAGTGCAAGTCAGGAATACTTATCATCTGCAATTCCTTACTTTTGTTTCAATTCTAAACTTTTTTTTTTTTTTAAAGCATTTGGGGTCCTGCAAGAAATATATATTTTTCTTAACTACCATTCTTAAAAGAGAAAAAGGGAGGGAGCACTGCTGTAGCAAATGGTGTCAGTTTGAAATTGTTAACGATGAGAAATGATGCTGTGCGCTCTGATGCAACACTCTGCCTATTACATCAGCGCATAGTCGATGAATAATGTTTGCAGATTTTTCCAGAACCAAAATGCCGTTATGATTGTTAAGCCCTGTTTGTAACAATCCAGTGCAGCCAGCCTGTGTCTTTTCTCAGATAACTTAATGGTTAAACTAATGGCCTGCGTTTAACGAACTGAGCTGAAATCCTAATGTCTTAGGGTAAGCAATTCATAACAACAACAACAACAACAACAACAACAACAACAACTGTAAAATGAAAGATTAAAAGAAATCTCAGGGTGGTAACATTACTTGGAATTCAAACAATTGGCAAGGCCTCAAATTCTGAACACTGTTGGAAGAAAAGTTTCAAAAAGAGATTAATGTATAACCAGGGAGGGGAGGGGGGATTACAGGGGCTAGCATGTAGTTGCAGGGGCTAGCATGCCCTTTTACCTGATTCAAAGGGTAGTATTCAATTCAACATTTCCACTAACATAGGTAGTATAGGCAACCTCTTGCACAAGACCAATAGTGTTTGCTGATGTGATAGGTAACTAGAAGATCTTAGTTATGACTGCTTTATTGGTTGAGAAGAATTGGACATTAATTTTAATAAGGAATATGCTAGCCACTATTTCTATTATGCTTCTAATCTTCCTAATTACATTGCATATAGTAATGTGTTTTGCTTGTTTCATCATTACAAAGTTCTGTTATCCTCCAATGCAGTTTGATAGATAGATGATAGATAGATAGATAGATAGAGTAGTACCACATCATGTTATTTAGCTTAAGAAGTGTTTCAAAGACCACAACTCCTATCAATTAATTCTTGAAGCCTGAAACACACTGCTAGAATTCATACATGCTAGAATTCATACATCTGTTGCTGAATGTCGTCTCTTTTGGTCAGGTGAATCACAGGCACATCTTTTCAGGAAGAGAAACAACCTAGCTGGATGGGACAGGAATGGGTCTCATCTCACATCTAGGTCTTTTTAGACCCTGGTCCCAATAGGGTTTTGGGGGGGGGGCTTTAGATGGCTTTAGTACGGTCCTCTTCCGCTCCCCACTCCAACCACCATTCAATGTTTTAAAATTGCTTCTACATTACATCAACAAAACTGTTTGTCAACCTTGATTAAAAAGAAAACCCTCTGAGCATCTGCAGTTTTGAACTCACTCAAAGCATAGCACCACCATGACTACAGAAATAAAATGAAGTTTGTCTCTGATGCCCTCATCATCTATTGCTCTCTGAGTGGTCACTTGGGAGGCCGGGCTGGCCTGAGCTGTACCACTGAGTGTTTCTCCCTTGAAGTAGCTGATTACTATGGCTTTTGAGGCGCTGCAAAACATTTCTTTAAAAGTGGTCATCCTATCAACTTAGAATTCTTGCTGCCTCCTCTGACCTTTCATAATATGCTCCTAAGTGGTCACTCCCCTCAAAAGCTTTACATTCATCTTCTTTTCTTACACTGGCCCACCAGCCAAAACACCATATATCATTCCTTTCTCTAAGATCTTCTGATCCTCTATTATAAAAGTCCTTTAATTATGCTATATTTAATGGGAGCCTGGGGCTTTTAACTACGGATAAGCTTGAAACTCTATGGCTAAGCATAGGAACAGGTACAAACCTGTCTGAAAATTCTCTCCAAGAATATCCAGGGCATTACCAAGAAATCTGAGGACAATGGATCGCTTTCATTTCCAAAGTGGATTTTCATGTATCCCAACTAATTAAAGGAATGGTATTCCAAGGAGAACTATCAGCATGGTTAGTGGCCAAGCCAGCTGCTTTTCCTCGGGATGTTTCCTTGACCACAAGCTGGATGTCAGCCATATTTGGAAGGAATAGCCAAGTGGTCAGGCCACAGGCAATTGTGGTAGGTCATTTGGCAATGCAAAGGGATAGTTTAAAGAGTGGGGATGTGCGAATCAGCAAAGCTCAGCTTGCTGAAGTTTTCCAAATTCCATCTCAAAGCTCGTTCTGACTCAATCTGATGCAATCCGTATCAGATTATGAGCTCTGTTTTTCTTCTTTTTGCATGAAAATCCATACATATTTCATGCATATTTTTCCAAATGTACACATCAGTTGTGCCCATCTTTGAAATATATACCTTCTTCTCCCATTGATTAAAGCATATTGGTATGCATCTCTCAAACATACACATTTTTCAATGCACATTTTTCAAATGTATGCTGTCAAATCCATTTTTATTTTTATTTTTAGGATCAGCAAATCACATTGCAAGCTCAGAAATGGACCTTGACCACAGATTGCATTTCACTTATCACTTGATATCCCGAATGTGTGAAATGTCTGTCATAAGATGTCATGTCATCATAGACAAGTGCTTCTACTTGTGTTACTGCTACTTTGGAAACCACGTTCGGAGATGTTTGCTAACAATAAAAATGAAGGTCGCTTTATTTTATTTATTTATTGTTGCATTTATATCCCACCTTTTTTCCTCCAGGGAACCCAAGGCGGCATACATAATCCTCCTCCTCTCCATTTTATCCCCATAAGAACAACTCTGTGACGTAGACTGCGCTGAGAATGTGACAGGCCCAAAGTCACCCAGTGAACTTCCTTGGCTGAGTGGAGACTAGAACTTGGATCTCCTGACTCCCAACCCAACACTCTAACCACCACACCACACTGGCTGTCTTGATCATTAGCTTGCAAATGTTGCCTTAAACACTGATGATACCAACCTTCTCTACTTCCCAGACCAACTTTGTATCATGAGCTTCATCCTAAACAGCTGCCTGGGCTCCAATTCCAACAAGGATGGGACAGCCAGATTCACAGGTCTAATGGCCCTGGAGGCAGAGGTGAGTGACTGTTCCCTGAAAATTAGTCATTGATCCTTCTTCTTCTTCTTCTTCTTCTTCTTCTTCTTCTTCTTCTTCTTCTTCTCCTTCTCCTTCTCCTTCTCCTTCTCCTTCTCCTCCTCCATTTTCTTCTCCTTCCTCTTCTCCTTCTTCTTATTTTGCACTTATTAGGGATGCTCTGTAGTTCTCATCATTCATTAACTAGTGAAATACTTTTACTCCTTCATAACTGCCATCTAGAAATTAGCATATAAATAATAGGCGTGAGTTTGCATTCCTTCTAGACTTGACAGCCAGGTGAACAAGCTCAAAGGACCAGACTTCAGACAGCACCCACTAATTAGCTACATTTTTTGTGGTAAGCCTGGTTACTTACAACCTGCTGAGGCACAGAAAGTGCCTTGGCAGACTGGTGTGAAACTGGTTCTCTAATATACTTCTGACATCATAGGGTTCTCACACCATAGGAGAGCAATACTTCCCTGGCACTGTGTCATCATGCTCTGGGAAAACCTGGAATTTAGTTTAGAAAAACCAATTATCAAGTCTGAAAGGAACACGGTAGCATTGTATAAAATTAAGTATGGAGTGGAAACAGTGTATAAGCAGGAGTATACCATCAGCCCCCATCCACCACTGGGGTGTGGCCCCTGAGATCTTCTCTAAAATGGATTTTAGCCTTCAGGCTGAAAGAGGTTCTGCACCCCAGTGTGTGTGCTTACACGGCCAGTCAACAGTGGTGTAGCTAGGTAATTAAAGAGCCTGGACCTAATGGTTTTGGCGTGTTGTGGGGCAGGTTTAGAGAGCCAGGTGTATTAATTCCATTGTGACACACACAATTAACATACCACTTCTCCCCACCACTGCTCCATGCTTTATAGCTACTCCTACGTGCCTGATATGTTAGAACAAAACAGCAACAAAAATGTATTTGCTGACCATGATAAAAGAAAAACACTCTGAGCACTCTGCTGTTTTACATTTTAGACTGACTTAACTCATAGCACCATCATGACTAGAAGAAGAATATGGTGTTGACTGGCCCAGGTACTCACCTGTTTGCCACTGCTCCCATCATCTGCTGCTTTTTGTGTAGCCATTTGCCCAAGGAGCCCCTAGAATCTAGAAACAGCACTAATGATCAGAATTCTTGCTGGAGTGTGCAATGGGTGTGCTGGGTGTGCCCAAGCACACCCTAATGTTTCAAGCAATAGGCAGTGAATTGAGGGGGTCATTGAGTAGGGATTCATAGGGGGGTCCCGACACAGTGGGAATGGTCCTCCAGCTGCTCTACTGCTGTGCTGAAGAACGACTGCCTCTGAGACAGCACCATTGCTCCCAGCAGCAGGAGCGAAAGGGAATCACTCTGCTTGGAGCCACCCCCCCTGCCCACTAGGCCTCGGCTAGAGCGGTTGTGCCAACCAACCTCGTGCCAACAGATGAAACCAGGCACATGCCATGCCAAAATGTCACCCACATGGTGGGAATGGCCTTCGGCTACTCTGCTTCCACCACCCCTGACAGCACGCCATTGCTCCTACTGGGAGCTGCATTTCAAAGAGGCCAGGAGGAGGGCCCCCGAAGGTCAATATCAACTTGTAAGACCCTCCTCCAGCCAATGTCACTACAAAGCCCCACCACTGCTGGGGCTTGAGGAGCCTCTCCTCATTCTCCACCCCCCCCAACCTGCAATGGCCTTCCCATAGTCACACAAGCTATACAATGTGTTTTGGGTTATAACTCCCATCAGCCCCAGCCACCATGGCCAATGTTTGTGAATGATAGGGTTTTGAAAACATCTGGAGCACATGTTGGCAAAAGCTGCAACAATGTTTTTCCCATCACACTCACTTTTTTTCTTGCTTCACCTCCAGTCTGAAAAAGTGTTTTGGTGAACAAAAAACCTTTGCTCTCTATTTTGTGATTCAGGGTGAGTTCTGCTAAAGGTATCGCACTGCTGTTGGGTTTGAACTTTTTCTAGTAGACCAGTACTGTAACCAGCATTTCTGGGATCTTCTGCATACAAAGTATACGCTCTACCACTGAGCCATGGCCATTCCCCAAACCCACTGACATTGACCAGGTTCAGATGATCAGTGAAGGAAAAGAAGCCTCCCTCCATTTCATAATTGTCTTTGCCATGGCGTTAGTTGCTGTGTCATCTGAACCCTGTGAGGTGCATTCCAGTGGTGGCCTCAAAACCACCCAATAACCTATAAGACAAGCCATGGGGTGTGGGTAAAGATGCATGGATTGTGGAAAATCCATTCCATCTACATTTCGCTGGTTGTCATGTGCCTTTCATTCCGTCATCCATTCATCGGTGAAATCGGCTTTTTTTAGTTTACATATTAACACAAATTCACACTTGTGCGAATTTGCACTTGTGAAAGTGTGCAAGTATCCCAAATCCACAAACCTCCCCAAAATACACATTCTCATCCTTTAGCCTATGGAGAGAATGCACATTATTACATTTTTTTTATTTTGTGTATTTTGTGTATTTTTCTATTTTTAAATTTGCACAAAATTCTGGAAAGTTGGGTAAATGGTCCACAAGTCCACGGACTCTGTCTGCTCATTGACAGAATCAGTTCCCTTCCTCCCCCCCCCCCAAATTTCTTGAATTTGCAAAAATGCACAAATCCCCCCAAAATGTAGATTTCCATGCTTTAGCCTATGTGGAAATACTGCTTTTAAAAAACATATTTTCCTATTACTAAATTTGCTTAAATTTCCAGAAAGTTAGGAGAAGAATAAAGGTCCACAAGTCTGCAGACTCCATGTGATTCTGGAAAAGCCAGTCCACTGCAGAACCCATGGGTCGAATTCATATAAACTCAAACTTATTTGATTCAATTGCAGATTTCTCTGACATCCCTAGTATAAATGTTAGAAAGATACAAATGCATGCTCATACAAAACCTGAGATTCTCCTCTTCAGATGAGTAGGAGATCAGAGTGGGCTATACACGTGTGTTGTATGATTTGCAGATCTTGAGTGTTCATCTATTTCAGAGATGTGGCACCTGAGGCCTGGTAGCCAGACACAGGCCCCTGGAAATCCCCACAAAGCCATGCCTTAGCCCTAGCCCTTTTTCCCAACCACCAATCATTGTTTCTCCAAAGCTTCGTTACTGACAGATAGAGCTTTAAGCTAAAATATGCCAGTATGTTTGATATTTTTAATATATATCTTTTTGGTGCTATCACTTTTGCCTTGAGCTCTGCCCACCACAGGAATGTGACTGCCCACAAGAGCTTCTCTAAACTCGAATTCATCCCTTGGGCTGAAAGATGTTCTGATCCCTTGTTCCACTTACACATCACCCATGCTATGTCTTTCAGTCGGTGAGATCAACCATCAGTGCTGACTTTCCAAATTGCTATTTGCCTTGGTCTCTAGCAAGTTAAGGTCAGGCGGATCATGGGAGAACTAATGTTTAACTGACTGCATTGACTCCTCCCATCACACAATTAAAAAACAAACAAATTGCAGAAAGACTTTCCATGAACAGAGTGAATAAGAAACAAGCACTGACAAAAGATGACATTCCTCCACTAAACCACAACTTGTCTACTCTTCTGGCGCATTCTGTTTGCTCGGTGAACAAACAAACTCTGTGAACAATAGAAAGGGAGATATCACAGATTCCATTTGTGACAGTTGGAATTCCATATGGCAACTGTTAATCTTTTGTGTACACTTGCCACTTCCTAATAGAAGATCAAGGACAATTAAATATGCATCTTTTTAATGATTAAGAGTTCAACCAGTGGTCAAAAGAGAAAAGAAATCTCAGCCTGATTTGCTTCAGAATAAATCCATTCGGTACAAAGGTACTACTTCGGATCTATTAACCAAGAGAGGGCTTACAATGTGAAAGGGACTGCATTCCTTTGGCATGCCAATGCTCATTTTTTCACAAATACAGATACAATATATGTCTTAGTAAAATGGTTCCCTCTGAAAGGTGAATAGCTTTCTCATTAGTCATCTGTTTGCTGTGTGATTGTTCACACAAAGGGGTGTCACAATTTATGGATAGGTCGAGGAACATGACCATTATAACCACTCTTTGTAAGATGGTATTTCATGAATTGTATCAGTGAAATATTTGCTGAGAAGGTCAGTGTGACACTGTAAGAGTCCCTACAAGGCTTAGCCCTCAAGGTCAATGGTTGAGTCACTAAGTTGGTCCACTGAGTCCAGATTTCTCCCAATACTTCCCAAAATGACCTGCTGTCCCCACCTACTGATTTACAGGGAGCAGAAGGACTCTGCCAAATACATGATGGGAATTATTTTGTATTGCTGCCTCCTATTAGGAAGGCAGTTAGCAGAGAAAAAGAAATGGCAGAACTGAATGAGCATTTACCAGTCCCACATGCGCACAAGGCTGATGCCCATATGCCAACACCAGTAACAGAGGCAGTATGCCTTTGTACACCAGTTGCTGGGGAACATGGATGAGAGGGTGCTGTTGCACTCATGTCCTGCTTGTGGGTCTCCTGTCAACAGCAATGCAGTCACTGTGTGAACAGAATGCTGGACTAGATGGACCTTTTGTCTGATCCAGCATGGTTCTTCTTATATTCTTATGTTCTAAGGCTACAAAAAGAGAGACCTCACCCTTCTTTAGTGAAGAAAAGCTAAAATAGTGTACTCACACTATTCTCGCATTAAAATACAGCATAGAATTTGAAATTGCAGGCTACAGAGATCCTAAGGCTAGCTGTGGTCTAAACTCTTATCCATTAACTAAATACCTGAAACACTGCTCCCTTCCTGTAACTCTCTTTTAGGAGTGCCTTGAAAAAAGAATTGTCTGGATTTGAACTCTGCCGCTGCTTTGAGATCTCTCATTTAATACAAAGACAATTGAGTGTAATCTATATAATATCAGACACATGAAGGCCATGGACAAAAATAAATGAATGTTACTTACTTAGGCCATTTCTACTCTGGCCTTTTCCCCCAGGAATGTCCCTGGCTGCTCCCGGGGTGTCCAAATGATGCACAGGGACTCCTGGGGGCAGGAATCCCCCCCCCGGCCCCAGGAATGTCTTGAGACCACAGGAGGTGTGGGCACCCATCCTGCCTGGTGCCCATTTACTTGTGAGTAAGTGGGCACCAGAAACAGGCACAGAGCCATGTGGGGTGGCTCCGTGCCCATGGGGGTGGGGTGGAGAAAATTCTGCCATCCCCAGGATGGTGGTGGGACGTGCATGGGGGTTTCCCAACCTTTTCCACCATGCAATGTTCCCTCCTGTGCCTTTAAGATTTAAAAATGGTGGATGCGACATTCAGGAAGAAGCCGGAATGTCACGCTTCCTGTTTGGAAAGAGGGGGACAATCCCAGTAGCTGGTAAGTCTGGGATCATCCCCAGGCCCTCCCTCTGATGGGCACTGAAGGAATTTCAACCTGGAGAAAGAAATGTCCCTTCCCTGTTGTGTGTCTGCATTTGCCTCTGTGTAATGGAAAGGGTTAAATCTACCACCTGTCAGGATTAATTGATGGCAATGCCATGTGTGAGGAGGACAAAGAGAAAAGTTTTAAGCCAATGGAACGTCGAATGTAGTTTGTATGACTTACTTATAGCCAATCAGGTGAAGCATATTCTATAACTCACTCATATATGCATATCTTATCTTTGCACTTGAAACCTAATCCCTTGAGCACAAACCTATAATGGTCAGTGTTATTAGACTGTAGAGGCGTTTGACCAATGAAAGTGTTTTTTACTCCTGTAATCAAAGTTTATATAAGAGTGTGAAGTCCTTTGTTCTGCGCGCTCTTGATTTGCCAGGTGCCGGAGTGCCGCTGCTGCAGCAGAATGATTAAAGGGTTAAGTTGAATTCTCCAGTCTCTGAGTCTTTATTGGACAAAGGATCTCAGAGGCCATAAACTCCCACCCGTTTAGGGACAACACCTCTACACCCTTAGCTGTAGAAAGGGCCTTAGTTAGTTAGATATTATCCCTTCCTGGTATGAATGGTCAGGGAGGGTTACCATATAACGCTAAAGTGAAACCATAAAAAATGAAGTGATAGCAATGGTGTGCAGTAAGTTTCTATTGATTTGAATAATTGTTATTGATTGGACTTAGTAGTCACCCTATAGCCAAAGCTCTCAGGGCAATGTACATAATAAAACCCAATACAATAAAACCAATGATAAGCCCATCTAAAGAACTTATAAGAAAGTTTTAAAATCATCATCATCAACAACAACAACAACAACAACAACAACAACAACAATTGTACCTCTCATTGCCTGGGTTGTGATTCACATGTCACAGAAACTTTTCTTGATTGTCACTTCAAGATTGCCTGGAAATGGCAACAACGCCTGCACAATATTTTCCTTCCAGTGATGACAGAGCATGACCGGCTGAGCCAATCTGCAAGTGAAGTCATTTCCTCATATCCATTCTTATTTTGGAGGTTTCATTGTGTTACCACGAATTGGTTCAATTCACAGAATTCTCCTCTCTTCCCCTCCCCTGCCCCTCCTTGGACTAGCTCAGAAAGAGTAGTGTATGTGCACATTGGCACGCATGTGTGTGCATATGGGTGAAGAAAGAAGGGAAGATTTTGTTTTCATGTTCAGTGAATGAGCAGGAATGATGTAAGCTAGTGCAATATAACACAAGTCAGAGGATCGAGGCTCTTGTACTTTCACCGAATTTCTCCAGGGGGAGGACAAATTCTCCAACAGTTTCTCACAGGTAGGCCTCACCATTGGCAAGGGTTGTAGAACAGCTTCTTTCTTTTACATCCTAAGGGCTTTTTGGTTCTTTTGCATCAACTGTGTCGGCAGCCTGGCCTCCATTTTGCATAATCCACAATGCCCCACATAGCATCACTCCAAGGCATTGAGGGGAGGGAATGCAGCCATCACAAACAAATAATAGTGAAGAAAATATGGAGAAAATTCTGAACTATGTCCTTTTATTTCGGGGGCGGGGGGGGGAACAAAAGAAAAATCTCAGAAATTTCCTGAAAATTTTCTTTCCCCATAAAAGGGGCTTCCATTTTCTGCCACATTCTGAGGACATTTTATAAATTATTTCTGCCTCATTCTCAGGGTATTTATAATTTGCTAGCTGATATACCTGGTGTTACTTGGGCCCCCTAAGATATATGTCTGCGAGCTAAACATCTTAAAGTAGGCCGGTGCTAGGACTGTGAGTTTACTGTTAAACTAATTAAATTTGGTTCTTTTTCCTCTCTCACCCTCATGACAACCCCACAAGGTAAACCAGTGTTAGGCTTGTGAGGTAACTTTAAAATGAATTAAATTCATTTCTTTCTCTCTCTATCTCTCACTCTCACCCCCGATGCAGGCCAGGACTGCCTTGAAGCCTCAGTTCTCCATGGGCCGCTCATCTTCCGAGGGTGGCCGGGTTGAAAGCCTGCACCTGCTTTGGCCCGCACTTCTTGCCCACCAAGGGCTCCAGCAGGAGGCTGTACTGAAGCACCAAGGACAAGCTGGGTACTTGCCCCCATTTGTTGGACTTACTCAGGATTGAAGAAGAAACCACCACCATGATTTTCCTTGTCCCTGCATAAAACAAAAACTGCAACTTCTGGCATGCCTTCCTCCACAAAGCCCAACTTGCCCAATGAGAGTCCTGCCACCAAGGCTCATGGGAGGTGAAGTCTGGCCAAGCTGATCCATACTGCACTGTGCAAGCAGTGCCCATAGGTATGCCATGAGGGAGCTGGCCGGCTGACTGACTGACATACTGACTGACGGTTAGCTTGGCCGTTGCCATCGGATGAGGCAGCTGGTCCCAGGTACTCTCCCTTCAGGCCCAGAGTGGCAAGCCAATTCCAGATGATGGCCGCCAAAACCTAGTAAATCTTCCCTCCCACTCAAGGCATGCTGGGAATTGTAGGCATATGCCTAGGTCTCTAAATAACATATTAATCTTTGAACACCATCTGAGGTATGGTGGGAGACAACTAGAGAGTGGTCCTTCCTAGTTATGGCACCCTGCTTGTGGATTTCTTTTTCCCAGGCAGGCTTGCCTAGTGATTGCATTAATGGTTTTCCAATGCCAAACAGTTTTTTGCTCCCCATGGCCTTTTAACTTGATGAGATTTTTTATATTGCTTTGTGTTTTTTTCCTATTATAACTAAACCACAACATTCCGAGACAGATGCAGGAATTACTGCATAAAGTTTATGATTTTTATGGCTGGTCATTTGTGAAAAAAAATCAGAGCAATTGCTCAAACCCTCGATTTTCTATGATTTTTTTTAAGATTGTGCTCCTTCTGAAAGCTGAGGCCCTGTCAGATCCCATCTTCAATGTCCCACAAGTTTCAAGTTTTTATCTTTAAAAATGAAGAAGTTACAGCAAGGGGTGGGGCTTTTGGGGGACCCCGTATAACTTTTAAATTTGAAAAGATAGAGACAAGAAACCTTTTGGACATTGCAGATTGGATCTTGCTAGTCCTGGCTCCCCAAGTTTCATGTCATTATCATTTCAAATAAAAAAGTTATGCATGCATTTCCCGCAATGCAAACCTGTGGGGGGGAAAAGCAGACAACAAGATGACAGCACAGAGGCCTGGTCAACCAGCTCTCAATAAAGTTGCACGATCTTTAATAAATTCATATAAAATCGAGGGTTGTAGGGATCAATCTCAAATGTCATACACATGTCTAGCACGTGTTGCTACACATATGTGCCAAATTTCAGAACAATCCCTCCACCCCTGTATTTTATATGATTTTTTAAAAGATCCTGCAACTTTTTGACAGGACTGAATGAATGCACATGGCGAGCTGTCATTCTGACCTGTCAGAACTTAAACGATCTTTAATAAATTCATATAAAATTGAGGGTTGGAGGGATCGATCTCAAATTTCATACACATACTTCGGCATACCCCATAGCACTGTGACCAAGTTTCAAGCCTCTAACTTTTAAAATACAGAAGTTATAGGTTTATTTATATGGCAGTCCAATAAACCAATATAATCGGGCTGAAAATTTTCAGATCGGATATTTATCAGAGGTTTTTCTATCGTATCGTTATCGTTAATTGGATGTCCGATAACGACCTTATCATATAATTATCGGACATTTTAACGATATGATACACATCCCTAGAAGGTACTGTCTATATGTTTCTTTCTATTACACATCTCACCATTGTTCTACATTCTCCCAGGCTGCTTGCACAATTTAAAATATTTATAAAGACTGAGCTCTTCCGGCAGGCCTAAGATGAATTTTAAGTGTTTTATTGGTTTTTTATTGGTATTTTAATGATGTACTGGTTTTATGTATTTTTAATCAGTTTTGTGTGTTTTGTGATGATGTTGTTCCCCGCCTCGATCCGGAGGGAGAGGCGGGTAATAAATAAATAAATATATTATTATTATTATTATTATTATTATTATTATTATCTGAAAAGGCTGCATGGCAGAAATAATTTTATGATATCTTCTCCTGGGCAGGAAGTGTGGGAATCCAGGGCAGTCAGAGATATAATTGTGCAATGAATGACAGGACAACCATGTACACTTCTCAGCCATGTCATAAGTAAGGTAAGCACAGGAATCCTAAACCAAACCCATGACAATTTCTTTGCAATTTCTTCTCTTTTGAATTTCTTTTGGAAAGCAATTTGTTTTCTATCAAATTGAATGTGAATGGTAAAAAGTTTCTAGGGAGAATTTTTTTTTTGGAACAGCACTACTTTGCATGCAGAAAATCATAGGTTAAATCCTCCAGGTAGACAGGGCAAAACTCCTGTGTAAAAGACAGAACGTGAGGGTTCTGGTCGGTCAACTGGGTCCCAGAGCCACCCCCGCCTTCTTCCTGGTGGAAGGCGACCAATCGTTGGTCATCTTCCACCAGGCTCTACCCCAAGGTTGGCCCCAGATTGGCCACAGAAAGATGTTGCATGGCAAAAGTGCCATGTTGACATCACTGCATTTACAAAAGTCAGGGTAAATCCCTGACATTTTCAAAACTCAGAATCGCCGAAGAAGCCCCATGGTGACTGTGAAGCTGTGCCTGTGTCATCTAACCAACGCAGCACAGATCCACAGCCACCGTGAGGCTTTCCCCGTGTATAGATAGCCCCCTACCCTATCTGGAGATGAGGATCAAACCTGGGAGATTCTGCATGCACAGCATGCCCTGTCTACCTCTGAGCTACTACAGGTAAAGGGGCCATGCTTTAGCCTTGTCTCATCAGGAAGATGCTCCAGCTCACTCATCATTTGGTTTGCCTCTTCTGTCCTTCCTCTTTTGAGATGTTGCAATGAGAATTATATGTACAGTATTCCAATTATTAAGGAGTTTTATTTTACTAAATCCAAATCATATGAGAAGCAAAAACAGGGGTGAAGGTAATTAACAAATGTAAGTGTCATGGAGGCTAAATTTTACCTAACAGAGAGTAATGACAACAATATAATTACCCCATTAAACCTATGTTGTTCAATCAGGCCCAGCTCAATTAAAGAACTATGCAGTAATGAAAGCATTGCATAATCTGTGCCCCTAATTCTCTGAATAAGGAGCTTTTTGAAGGCACTTCTAAGTAGGCTGTCAACTTCACAAAATGCAATAAATCCCAAACCTTTGAAGGATGTTTGGTTTTGGAGGAGCTTGTTAGAGCTTTCCAATCCCTAGCAAATGTTAATCTTGCAGCTACCAATCAACTGGTGATTCTTACATGGAACCTCTTGAATGCATTATGCGGGTCTGGATCCAGGTTTTCAGGGGCTCTATGCGAAGTGCCCTTTGTGGGGGCACTTTGCTATCAGTGGGCTTTGGTGGGCTGAAGTAGCTGTGGCAGAAGTGCTACAAGCTGTTCTGGAGGGCTGAGTCTAGCTGCTGCTTTAATACCCCATGATGCTCCAGAGCAACACCAGGTAGGCTGGCTAGATCCAGCCAGCTGTCACTATTCAGAGTACTGGGTTAGAAAATAAATAGAGGTGGGAACAGCAGGGGAGGTTGGTGGATTGGATGTCAGTGGGGCAGTAAATCCATTCCAGTTTGTAGTCAGAACCAGTCAAAACTCTAAAGGAGCTATCTGCTTTGGAGTCCTGACTGGTTCTGACTGAAAACCAGAGCGGATTCACTGCCTGTTGACATTGAATCCACCAGCCTCCACTGGGCCCATTGCTGATATCTGCATCAGCAATGGGCCCAGCCAGGGTGATGCAGCTCTGACAGCTGCCCAGCAATGCCAGCTGCTGCTGCCAGCTGCTGATACCAGTCTTGGTATATTTTATCAAATTTATAGGGCATTTTTTTAAAATTAGGAGATAAATATGTATCAATCTAGCCTTCTGTTCATGGAGTGATTGTGATCCAACAGAGGCTCAGGCTGGGGGAAGGGAGGGGAAGCTATTTTTGCCATTTCCCCTGCACCTCCTGCATCCCCCAGTGCCACTTGCCCTACAGTTCCTGATAGTCCTCCAACCCTCTGCAGCAGATTTATGGAGGGCACCAAAGGTTGAAACAGGAAAGGGGCATCAGAGAAAATGGCCCCTCCATCTGCCACTGGGAGTGTCCTATGAGTTCTCATGCAAAGTTAAGATCCAAGTCTTTGTCTTTGTTTTTCTATTAACCACTCTATAAGGGCTAAACTACACGTTGCCTTAATTGCTTAGCATGTAGCTGAGCCTGATAGTTTTCTTTACATTTGTATAACTACATGTGGCCCTGGTTCACACCAGCAGGAGGGGAGCAATAAACCTTCCACCCACCCATTTTTCCTCAAAATTCCATCCCCACCCCATGGAAAAAGGGGGAAAGTCTTAATTGGAATCAGTGGAGGTGTCCCCACTTTTTAACCCACCCACCCACTCCCATTGGGTGAGATGAAATTTCAGTGGGAAATATGTGGGGGTATTTTTTAAAAAAAATCCTTTCCTGCTGCACACCAGTCCCAGTCCAAACCAGGGCCATGCACAATTACACCAGAGTAAATAAAACTATCAGGCTCAGCTACATGCTACACAATTAGCATACTGCGTACTTTGAGCCTTAGTCAAAATGTGACATTAAGTCCTTGAAGGAGTTCTCCATACAAGCATGATTGTGTTGCTTCAGCGAGTGGGGCAGAAGGTAACTGGTGAGGCTGAGATCACATGACTTGGCAGCCACTCTAGCAGAGTAGTGCTGTATATCCTTTAGATATCATTTGATAGCATCCAGATATAATGGTCGTTGAATGCACAGTATCCATTTTTGACACGTTTTAAGGTACAGCTTACACACAGCATGTCCTTCATCCTTTGGTAAGGTCACATCGAAAGTAAAGGGGAGGGAAATTCTCTCTCCCGAGCCAGTGAGATGAAGTCAGCATATTACCAACACACCCATCATTGTACGTGATGAGGCTGGTGTGTCAAAGGGAAACACAGGAGCCGAAAATAGGCTGGAAAATATGTGATATAACTTTAAAGGTACAGAGTCCAACCATCTGAAACCCAAAAGGTTTTTGTTTTCTATTGCGCATGATCACCTCCAGTAAAACAATTTCTAAAATTTATCTGATCGCTATTGAGAATTAAAATTAGTAACCTGATGTGGCAACTTGCCTAACTCTTGTCTCTTACAAATGATTGGTTTCTAATCAGATCTTGAAGCCTTCCTCCCTAGCCTCTGATGTGTGGGGGTGAGCTATGTTTGTTCCGCGGAGAGGGAAGCAGAGTAATTTTTATTAGAGTAGGTTAGACTATTTGTCCGTTTGGCTCAGTATGAACAACTCTCACTGGCAGCAGTTCTCTGGGGTTCTCAGGCAGGGTTCCCTCCCATCACCTACTCCCTCTGCCAGGGACTGAAACTGGGACCTGCATGTGGCACATGAGCTCTACCCCTGAGCTACACCCTTCCTGTGCATATGCAAAAAGTGACTTCTGACATTGCAAGGAGAGAATTGTGTATAACTGCCTTCCTCAACATGGTGTCCTCCAGGTGTGTTGACCAGAACTCCCATCCTCCGCCAGCAAGCACTGCCAATGGCTGGCTGGGGAATATGGGAGTTTTAGTCAACACACCTAGAGGGCACCATGTTGAGGAAGGCTGTAATACACAATGATTGGGTTCATACAACACACTAAACCACACTCAGTGGCTGAGTGTGGTTGTTGGTGAACCATGGATTGTTTGTTGAATTGTGGGTTAGTGTGTTGTCTGAACCCAGGGCAATTCCACAGTGTGGCTTGTTAATCATGCAGTGTGGCTTCTTCTTTTTTTCAAACAAGCTACCTTGAGAACTCATAGTTTGTTGTTGAGTTGTTCAGGGTAGTTAACAAGCACCCCCACAGAAAATGTCCTGGGTTCAGACAACACACTAACCCATGGCTCAATAAATACTCCACAGTTCAATAACAATCCACATTCAACCACTGTGAGCCTATCTACACTACTGCTTTAAAACGGTTTATAACAGTTTTTTTAAAACTGTTATAAACCGTTTTAAAGCAGTAGTGTAGATAGGCTCTGAATGTGGGTTAGTGTGTTGCATGAACAGCCCCAAAGTGTAAGCTGCTTTGTATGTTTCTGTGTGGTACAACATGGAAATTGACTCAGCTTCTTTGTCTAAACCTCACTTATTTCACTGTGGGGGAGATGCTTGAAGTCCAGCATCAGTATTACACAGGAAGTGTGAGAATAGGAAGCACTTCCTTCACTTCCACATCTGTGGAACATCAGAAGCTGCCATAAGAGCAGTCCTTTCTTTACTATTTATTATAGCCTTCCCCAACCCAGTGCCCTCTAGATGTTTTGGATTTCCACCAGTCCCCTCCAGCATGGCCAATAGCCAGGAATGCTGGGAGTTGTAGTCCAAAAGAGGGCACCAGGTTGGCTGCATCAATTAATATGCCTGGTCAACTCTAGAGCTGATGAGAAACGATAATTCCACCAAATATCTGTGAAATCAGCACAGTAATCCAAGGAGAAGAGGTTTTGTGAAATGGCCCCTCTCCTAACTTTGATTCTGCAAATTATTTCACAGATCCCTCAACACATTTACTTGGGAGTAAGTCCCATTGAACTCAACAGGGCTTGCATCTGATTAGACTAGGTTGACCAGATAAAATCCAGGTCAGGGCTCATGTAACTTTAACAGTTGTAGAGAAAAGGGAATTTCAGCCAGTGTCATTTGTATGCAATTAGTTCCTGGTGAAATTCCCTCTTCATCACAACAGTTAAAGGTGCATGCACTATACTAGAGTGACCATATACAAAAGAAGGCAGGGCCCCTGCACCTTTAACTGTTGTGATGAAGTAGGCAGTGGCATCCGCTGCTGCTCCTTCTTGCCTCCACCTTGTCTGGGAAAGAGCAAGAGGCAGGTGAACAGCAGGTTGCAAGGGTGAAGAGCAGAAGCAAGTCCAGGGGTTCTTCTCAGTGGGCCCCTGCTGGATGTGGGCCCTCAGCAAGTGCCCGATAATGCCTACCTTTAATGCCAGCCCTACCACCATGAACTGAAAAAACTTGACTTATCTATTTCGACTGATTAAACAGAATTATAATTCAAACTTAAGGGTTCCTTTTTCAAAACTGCTTCTTTCTGCTGGACAGGCCCCCCTGGCTTGTGAAATACATTTATTAGCCAATTGATGTATCATTGGCTCATTTCAGACAACACAATAACCGATGGTTTAAGTAGCCAACCATTTATTAAATAGTCAATGGTTGGTTATTGTGTTGTCTGTTGGGAAAACACCACCCTGCAGTTGACTGTTTCCTCAAAACAACAAACAGAGATAACCAATGCTCTGCAGCGTTGACTATCTGTGCAACCATTGGTTAGCGAGTTGTCTGTCGGGCTCAGTGGACTATTTTGCAGGGTCAAGTGGACTATCTCGGCTGGCTACAGAGTCCCCTGGCATGAGCGACCCAAGTGGCGGCTGCCACTCTAGTCCAGCCAGCAGAACTCACAATGGCTCCTGGGATAGCACTGAGGGAGGAGGGAGGGTGGGGCGAGGGGCAGGGCTGTGTCAGTCAGATGCCGGGTTGACTATTAGTCCACCCAATGCAGGCCCCAACTATTCTACAGTTGTGTAGGAACACACTGGCTGGTTTTGGATGACACATTAGGCAACTGAGGGGGAAATAGTGTACTGACCGTGCATTAGGTAGGTGGTGCTCCACAAACTACATGCTGCAACTCTGGTGTTTTTGCAGCTGAAAGTTCCAGTGACCATCTTGGTTGCTACGTCTGCTCCCTCCTCCTCCCTCAGTCCTCCAGCTGTATCCCAGCATGCACCACGAGTTCTGCTGGCTGTATAGAGCAGTCGGGGGTTTTCAGCTGCTCCGGCCGGCAGAACTTTATTCCCAAACGGAATAGTCCACTGGGGGGGGGGGGTTTCGGACGACACTTTAAACAATGGGGCTTCAGGCTAAACAATGTGCAATCCCGTTGTTTCTCTCTGTTGCTTAATTGGGTGGAATAGCGTACTGTCAGTTGCGTGTGCATGGTGATTTACCCTCCACACAACACAATAAGCAACACAACTGATGATTGTTCCCCCCCCCCGTTGCTTAATGTGTCGTCCGACACCAGCCATTGTGTGGGGAGTACTCCCTCCATAATCAACCCTGGAGTTGACTATTAATCCACCATTGACTATTGTGTTGTCCAAACACAGCCACTGAGTAATGATGATATTCTCGAAAGTTATTGGAGAGAAATGAAAATTGCATGACACACATGGGGAGGCATAGATTTGCTCCTAGACCTGAAACAAAAGTCATTCTATGGCTTGTAGAATGGGCGGTTTCAGCAGTAGCACTTTGTTTTCTTCCTGAGCTTCCTGCCATCTATACACACACAAATAATTCACAGCTAAATTAGGCTCTTCCAGGCTTCCTCATCCTGAACTTAGCTGTTAGCCTTTTACACGTCGCATTCATAAATAGCCTGAGAGTTTTCATGATTCTGAGGTCACCATGTTTCACACCATTGTTCTTTATGGTGTTACGTGAAGGTTGGTTCATTGGGGTGGGAATAAGGGGGGCACATTTAAGTCTTTCTCACCATTGAAGGACTATCTCTTTGACCACAATACTGCAAGCTGATCTAGGCTGACCTTGGCAAGTGTTTGAGTTGCAAATGAGTTTTGACAATTGTCCTCTATGCTTTATAGCATTATTACCATGCAAATTGTCATGAATGCTTAAGCAGCAAGCAGGACCAAGGCCAGATCATATCTCTTCCCAATGGCCAAATGTTATTGATAGTATTGCTGAGATTTTAACACATTAAGACTTATTATTATTATTGATGATGATGATGATGATGATGATATGCTACAAGGTGTCAATCTTTTAAGTAAAGCTTTAATTATTTAGTATTTTTCTACCACATCTTTCAACAGTTCTCTAGAGGCAGCTAACTTTTTTTTAAAAAAAAACACTATTAATAATAGAGATCCAATAAAAGAAAAAATAAAACAGCATAGCAGCAGAAGAAAATAATGAAAGGCAGATTAAGAGTGGGCATTTTTAAATGGCCTTTGCCTGTGTCAGGGCTGAGTCATGGGCAGCAACCGAGGTAAACCAGAACCGTGGAACAAGCTAGCAATCAGGATCAAAGAACAATCAGGATCTGAGAGAGTTAAGGTGGCCACTTATGAATCACAAAAAAGGAGGAAAGGCATCACCAGAAAGAGTACAAAAGAGGACACTGTATAAAATTTACATATCCTAATTTATATGTATTGATACAAATTTAGAAATAATGAATGTCATGTAAATATCAAGTAACACCGAAGGTGGATTCACAAGTCAAAAATCAAAGCCGTTTAAGAAGGTGAACCCTTAAAGATGAGGAAAACCATGAATTCCATATACCTGATATTTATATCAACGTTTTCCACAGTCAATTATTTAAGCTATTCAATAATGTATGCATTGACTAAATAGTCTACACAAAATGTTATGCAATATTAAGACTGTATTGAGTTAACAATGTATAACAGATTAACAGTGTTGAATGTGCAACATTTTAACAATGTTCTGACAATGTATCTTGTTTTAACAAGACAGTGCATCACACCCTAGTGTGGAAGACTGTGACCTGTTGACCTGTGTGCCTTGCTCACAAAGAACACCTCTCACACTCCACCAAAATCTTCAGTGTTCCTACTCAGTTAAGACAGAGCTAATAAAGAGCACAGGACAAACTGGAGGAAAGGACTATAGAAGTTCCTTCCCCAAAATCACTGTGATTGGAGAGCCGCTGGTAAATAATTCCATGTGAATAGAAGGTGGACCAATCAGTCACTCAATTTCTTTCCCTCCCATGCTCTCCTCCACCCTGGTGTATTACATATATGGGAAAGTGAAAATGAAATAGTGATTTTTTGCAGACGCGATGTCAGCTTTTCTGCAGCCCTCCAAAAGTTGTTTTTCTGCAGCCTCACAGCCTTTTGCTGAAAGAGCGTTGACACCCCATTTTAGGGAAGGTGTAACATCATGCAGTGGTTAAAAACCATTGCCCTGGGAAGACAAATCACCAGACATTTGTCCCTCTTCATGAAAGACAGGCATCAATATTCAGCACTTCCACTGCCTCACCTGAATCTAAGGAAAAAGGTGCAATTGAGCTTGGTGTTGTTAGCATCTTGGAGGTACCACTCCTCAAACAACTGGATGACCGTAGCAGATTCGTGTAGACGTTAAATAACATGTGGGACAAATGTAGGCTGACCATATGAAAAGGAGGACAGGGCTCCTGTAACCTTAACAGTTGTAGAGAAAAGGGAATTTCAGCCAGTGTCATTTGTATGCAATTAGTCCCTGGTGAAATTCCCTCTTCATCACAACAGTTAAAGTTGCAGGCACTAAACTAGAGTGACCATATACAGAAGAAGGCAGGGCCCCTGCAACTTTAACTGTTGTGATGAAGAGGGAATTTCACCAGGAACTAATTGCATACAAATGACACTGGCTGAAATTCCCTTTTCTCTACAACTCTTAAAGTTACATGAACCCTGTCCTCCTTTGCATATGGTCAGCCTAGACAAATGGAACCCTGAAAAAACCCAGTGAAGGTTTGAGGCCTACAGAGGCAAAGTAAAAAGGTCAGCCTTAGAGGTCTGGAGTTATTTTGTTGGGAGGGGGGATCCCTGAGAAGATTAGTTTCATTTCCCAATTAAGTTTCATTTCTCCAGTGAAGTTTCATTTCTTCAAGGCTGCAACAGTACTTTCTGTTTTGGGGAAAAGGGTATAAAAAGAGAGGGAAAAGCAAGCCAGAGAGAGAGCATGAATGGATGAGAGTATGAGGAAGAAGCAGCTAGAAAAGCCTAAATGCAGGTAGGGTAAAGGATTTGCATTTTTGCAACTTTTTTAATGTCTTTGCATCACTCAGCTCTATTGACTAAATGCCTTTACTTGTAATTTGGTTGTTTTAATATTCTAGTAAACTGTTGTGTTAAACCTAAAATGTATGGGGTGTCATTCACCCCTCGTATATGGCCAAAACCCACATTTTTGGGAGGGGGGAGGTAAAGGAAGCATGGTCGGTCTAATAAGAAGGCAAGAGTTCCTTAAGGAGTTGCTCAGGGGGTCCAGGTCATAGAAAGAACCTTACAACCCCATAATGCAAATGGGGCTGAGCAGTAGTCTCCCAACACCACTTTCATGGGTTGACAGCCACATACACACTGGTGGGAAGAGAACGATAACAATGATGTGTCCCCAACTCCCAACCTGAATAGCCTTTCCAAAAGGATTCCATGTCTGATAGTATGATATCAAAAGCCTCTGAGAGGTCCAGAAGAATTAGCAGGGTCCCACACAGTATAGATCCAACATACATCAGAGCAATCAAGGTTGCTGCTGTGCCAGTGCCAAGCCAGGAACCATATTGAAATGGATCCAGCTCATGGTCATCCAAGGGAGCCTGGAGTTTTAGTGCTGCTACCTGCTTGAACACTTTGCCCATGAAGGGGATATTTTGACTGGCTAAAAGTTGTTACCATCATTGGGGTCATCCAGGGATGATTTCTTTAGGAGCATCCTCTTGCATCCCTCTTTCAACCATCTGGAACTGCTCCCTCTTGTAAAGAGTGCATAATTAGCTCCAGGACCCAGTAACAGGTCAATTTCCTGTTATTAGCTAAGAAGGATTTGTGTCAAGCAAACAGGTGCTGATAGGCTGCACCCCACTAAACACCATGTCGGCAAACTCTGTATGCAACATCTGAAAGTCAACCAAGAAAATGGGATTAAATAGTTAAATGTATTGCTAAAACGGAGCACTTGATCACTATTTTCTTGCATTTAAATGACTATTTGCTTAAAATATTGATATCTGAATTTATGCAGCTAAAGGATGAATTCTTGGATAAGTACTTATTCTGTTTCTATCGTCAACACCTCAGTGCCTTATGCAAAAATATCCTGGAAAATGCAGGAAAAGCTAAGCCTATTAGTAGTTAAGTCTGTGTTCCTTTGATGCCATACCATTTTTGAAAGGGTCAGAGGAAAAAAGACTCCTGCAAGACTCATCAAATCAGTATATTTACATTTTCCCAGCAATTGACGAGCCCCTGAGAAATTGCAACGTGCAGTTGAAAAGTCCAAACTTTCTTAGCATTCCTAATCTCTAGTCCGCTAACTGGGACACCAATGATACATTTGCAAGCTTATACGCACAGCTAACAGTCTAAATTGCTATATTTATCCTCTCTTCCTATGAGTCAGTATCTCCTATTCATTCTGTATGATTCCAACAATATGATGTATAATGGATTCATGCGTGGGCTAACATTTAATGGGTACAGGTGATATTCCTAGATATTGTTACTTTCCGCAAACTTTCTTGAACAGCTAATATCTCCTCTCATTCCATTTCTCTGTCCACTCCGAACAAGCTTGTCTGTGATTGGTCTCCACAATTTTTTTTTTATCCTTTTGCCTCTGTGCTATCTTTTTATCCTGGGAAAAGTTTTTACTAATAAATCACTCTCTGTGCTCTTTACTTCCCCGTCTCCATTACCAGCAACCATCTGAAGGTCTCCTGCTACCTCAAAAAACTCCTCCATTTTGTCCTCCATATGGCTTGAACTACCTCTCAGGATTCCTGTGTAATGCCGACCCACACACACCCGCTTCCTATGACAGATCCATAGTGCCTGACAATCGGCCATGCTGGCTGGAGCTGGTAAAGTGGTACTCCAGAATATCTGGAGGGTACCAGGCTGCATATTGCAGCTGAAACAGTCATATAGTCCTTCCCTGTTCATCCCTGCCTCCATTTCTCTCTCCCCTTCCGCTCCCCTCATTTCCCCTGTGTCAAATTCCAGACTGTAAGGTCCTCAGGGCAGATAC
The DNA here is from genome assembly GCA_029215795.1 of Anniella stebbinsi. Classification (NCBI taxonomy): domain Eukaryota; kingdom Metazoa; phylum Chordata; class Lepidosauria; order Squamata; family Anniellidae; genus Anniella; species Anniella stebbinsi. The sequence goes on along the minus strand of JARDYH010000002.1, from coordinate 30,513,206 downwards.
CTTTTGTACTCTATAAAATGCCATGCAGACTGATGATGATGCTATACATAAACACCAATTTTCTCCAGCAGATCCATTTCTTTTGCAAAGTGCTTTTTGAGCCACTGTTGCTTAACCATAATCTGCACTTTCTACAACAAGGTTGTCTTGCCTTACCTACCATTAGGATGACCATGTATCCTCTTTTACAGAGAACAGTCCTCCATTTCATATGCTTACAGAGGTCTGTCCTCTGTTCAACGGGCTGACTTCACCAATTCCAGTTTAAAGATGAAGAACAATAAGTTGCCCACCAGCAGTTGGCATCTGAACAGCCAGCTGAACTGGCAGGCACACAGGTCACCTGTCCACAGCTATGGGAGGGGGGTATAGAAATGTAATAAATAAATATAAATCTTTAAAATAAATAAATATATTTGGGACTGCAGGTCTACATTTTCTCCCCTCTCCCTCCTAATTCTTATTGATTTTGTGCCACAGAGTTTCATGCCTTCCACTCTGTGCATTCCTTTGCTTGTCTGAATTTATGTTTCAGTGACCCATCTTGAAACGTTTGCCACAAATTTGGACTGGCATCCGATGCATACTGGGGCAAAGGGAGATCAAGTTTGTTATCTGTTCTATGTTATCTGATCTCTAAATATCTAAATTCCTGAATCGTTGTGACAGAAAGGGCTGGGATGGCTGGAGACCCCACGATTGGTGGGTTCAGTGGAGGCTAGTGGCTCCAATTTTGATAGGGTGAAACTATTTTGGGTTTCACTCAGAACCAGCCAGAATGCTAAAGGAACTATCCAAGATGCTGATCCTATTTCTGTCTAGTTCTGAATGAAACCCAGAATGGATTTACAGCCCCACTGAACTCAGAGTCATCAATCTCCACCAGGTGGGTTAAGTTCAGGGGCTGCCTATACGGTGGCAGGTTGCCACCACGATAAGCAAAACCCCACACTTTTGCTTCATTGGGGTGGCAGCAGCTAATCTCGACACACAGCAAAAGCAGGGGGTTTCCGGTGGCTAGGCCCACCCCCTGCCCTCTACCTGGGCAGATGGCAACCAATCAGGGGTTGCCATCTGCCTGGCCACGTCTCTGCATCAAAGATGGAGCATGGTTAGAGAGCCAAAGGACCATGTTCACCTCGCTCCATCCTGAAAATTCGGGGTAAGTCCCCAACTTTTAAAATGCGGAGCTTCTCTGGAAAGCCCTGAGGTGGCTCTGCGGTGGCTGCTGCATTGTATAATCGACACAGCACTACCATGGAGCCACCTTGGGGCTTCCAGAGCATATAGGCAGCCCCTCAGTCATCCAGGAAAGGAAAGCAGACCTCATAGTTGATGCTGTCTGTGAATTTAAACTGTGCTATCAGTTCTGCATTGGATGCCATCCAGGGAGCTAAACACATGGAATCAGTTTGGCAATCATTAAGCATTTGACTTCCTCCTACACCAGCACTTTATTGTGGCATGTCCAAAAAAATAACATTTTGGCTGATCAAAGCCAAACAACTGGTTTCTAGTCTTCCTTCTGGGTTCTCCTACAAAGCCCATTTGGGTAATTTCCTAAGTGGTGTGTTTGTGGGTGTGAAAGAGAGAGGGGAGGGAGAAAGGAAAAGACATTTCCTCTTTGGTCTTGGATATTGCTTTTGAAGGGGGATTCTTTCCCCCCCCCCCGTTTTCTTTTTTAAAGGCTTGAAAATAGAAATAGCCTTTTAGCTAATGGATATATGCTTCATGCTATGTTATAATGTGCCCTTAGAATTCCTGGTCATGAGCTCAGAAACTTCAGTTTATGTGGTAGATGTACATCATCTGAGGGAGGTGACCTTTTCTCAAGCTCTGAACTGTGGGTTTTGGATTTGCTCATGAACATATCTTCTAACATTTATACAGTGGACCTTTGTTTCTATATATTCTCCATCTCCCTTTTCTTCTTCCACTGATTTCTGCTTCTGTGACAAAGTTCATTAAAGATTCTCATCAATGAGGCATACTGTGGTTTTTGTTATGTCCGCCCCCCCCCCCCAGTGCTCGCTTTCTGGGGTTTGCAAGGGTGTTATCCTGCATTGTGGCCTTAAAAGCACACTGCTTCTGTTGTTGCTACAGCTGTTGTTGTTTGATTGGATTTGCATGCAACTTTTTACAATAGATATGGAAATTCTTTGCTCAAATAAGCAAATGGAAATGTGTTGGCTGAGTGACAACCATCTATTCTAAATGCTCAATTTCATTATCTCCCCAAATGCACTCTCCATTCCATTATTTCATCCCCTGTGATCTCAGCAGATGTAGCAGGCATATACTGCTAAACCATGTCTATGAAATCACAATAAAATCCATTTATGCACTTTTTAAAAAATTGAGAGAGAGACAGACAGAAAGAAATGAGGATAAGGATGAGGATGACCATGCATTTATGGAGGCTCGTTGCTTTTAAAAATAGTTATCAAACAGTTGAAATGTTATTAGATGGAATTGACAAAGACTAAGGTTGGAAGTTTGGAAGGAAGATGGCAATGGAAGTAGCTCATGATTCTCATTGCTCAGTCTGAGCAGAGATAAAAGAAACTTAGATGATCAAATAACTTCCAGAGAGGTGGCTTTGTTAATCTGATGCAGAAAGAACAACAGAGTCTTGTGGTTAGGAATGGGTTAGAATTTCATTTCATGTTGGTTTTGATAAAAAGAAAATACCAAAATTTGCAAACATCTTCGTATTTGGGGACAAAAAGAACATGAGATCTTTTTTAAAAAAAATATGAGTGTGGGAGAAACCTAAACTGACATATTTGGCCACCCAGGCCCAGGACTTTGACTGTTTAGCTCTCAAAAGTCTGGGTTTGAAACCTCGTGTATTCCACCATAAGTATGGTGCTGAATTAGGGTTGCAACCTCTTTTTTCTGACAGGCTCCTCATCTTTAACAGCTATATGGCGAGCAGGTACATCATGGTCCTCTCCATGCTAGGAATAGCTGTTCATGTTGAATTTGTCTGGTGCAAATGGATGAAAGTTTAATTTCATTTCATTTTTGATGAGAATTCACCAAAATACACAAAGTTAAGAACATAGGAGCCATGCTGGATCAAACCAAGGGTCCATCTTGTCCACACAGTGTTCAAAAAGCTGACCATGGGAAACGCACAAGCAAGACATAGGTGCAACAGCACCCTGCCATCCATGTATCCCAGCAACAGGTGTACATGGGCATACTGTCTCTGATCCTGGAGGTAACACATAGCCATCAGGACTAGTAGCCAATAACAGCCTTCTCCTCCAGGAATTTGTCTAACACCCTTTTAAAACCATCCAAATTAGCAAATTTCATAGGTTAACTATGCACATTATTATTATTACTATTTATATTGAGGCGGTTTACAAGATTAAAACATGTGCAATTAAAACATATAAATATAAGTTTACAAAAGTTAAAATACAATTAAACCTACAGTAAAATTACTGAGTTTTGAATGTGGAAGAACACAAAACTGACAGATTTTAGTCGTCCCTACTTGTGGCATCTTAAAGATGAACAAACTTATAATGGCATAAGGGTGGGGCTGATGCAAGCTGTAGACCAAAACATCTGCAAGACCACAAGCTGCCCACCCTTGTTCTAAGAGGGGCAGATCAGGTCAGTTTGTACTGGAATTCACAGAGACTGCATTCCTCAAGCATCCCCTTCGTTATTGGAAGATAGATCAAATCCCAAGTTTACAAAAAGTCCCAAAGAATATAAAATCCAGAGAGAGTCAGCAAAGCTGGCTTCTGAAGCCCAGAAACAAGCATAGAAAATTGCTGGATATAATTCCCTTCTCATCAATTAGTGCACTATATAAATTTCATCTAAAAGACATCAACTTGTTCAAAACTGTTGACTCAGGTTGTGGACTGTCCCCCCTATACATCACTTGGCTAATAGCCAATCTCTAGCATAGTGTGTTTTCCCCCCACAGGTTCAAAAGCGTAATGACCCATACAAATTTTGGTCCCAGTTAATGAAATGGAGCCTCTTGCAAACCTACCTCCTGCTGAGGATGCCAATTAACATGCAAACATCTAGGAAATTGAAAAAAGGGCTCCAATTTTGGACTCAGTTGGGGGTCAGGAACATGAGATTTCTTAGACATAAACCCTTTTATCACAATCTATCCTGTAGATCAGGATGTTTACCTATCTGCATGACATGTAGAAGCCTATCTACACAGTCCCTTAGAATGTTTTAAATAGTATTTTAAAACATTCCAAATAGGTGCGTTCTAAAACATCTTAGGCCACATTACTGAGTACGCACGTTACAGGAGAAAAAATCTTCAGTCTTTAAAGCATGTGTACAGTCACACACTCTTCTGCCCAGTCTCTTTCTGTTTTGTTTTTACAATGAGTTTAGGGCAAGGCATTGTGGGTGTTGTAGTTCAGTCACCCACTTCCTCTTTAGTTCCTCTGTCATTCCCTAGCTTTCAATGAGTATAGGGCTAAGAATTGTGGGTGTTGTAGTTCACTCGCCCACTTCCTCCTTGGCCCCGCTTTCTTCCCCACCAATCAACTGCTAAGCATTTGGGCACCAGTAAACGAAGCACTGCCCCCATGAATCACAAACAGTAAGGAAGGACTCATTATTTTACTTAAAACGATTTATTAAAAGTGAAACCATTGTATATAACTGAAGTGAGTTTTAAAAAACCTCAGGTATACAACGTTATAGAGAGTGCATCATGTCGTCCAAAGAGTTTTCATAACCCTTATAAAATGTCAAAAACCTAGCGTGTAGATCAGCTCGAAGTTTGCTTCAACAAAAACCCATACCATGGGTATGAACTCAACTTTGCATGCAAATGAAGCAGTTTGATTTTCAAGAAATCAACTAGGACACTCCTTTGTTCAAGCAAAAACAAAAACACAAATGCAAATTGTATTATATAGAGCAGGGGTGGGCAGAAGGTGGAGCTCCAGATCCTGTGGACTTCAACTCCCAGAAGCCCTTACCAGCATGGCCAGTGGGCAGGAATGCTGGTAGTAGATCTCCAAAGCATCTGGAGATCTACTTTCTGCTCATTTATATAGAGCAAGCTTCCCTCAACCTGATGCTCTCCAGATGTGTTGGACTAAAATTCCCATCATCCACCAGCCACCATGGCTGGCTGGGGAGTGATGGGAGATGATACCCAACACATCTCAAAGACACCAATTTGGGGAGGCTGATGTAGAGCATCTTACAGCTGATATGAGATCAATAGAAGAACATTTCTATCACACCTGTGATGGATCTTGTCTCAGTTAAATATTTTAGGAAACAATGTGGTTCTCCCTGGGCAGAGGAGGAGGTCTGCCTTCCAAAGCCTCCTCCTTCAGGTGGCAGAAAGCAATGCTGTCATTGGTCCTCCTTAGTTGGGGGTTGAACAATGGTAGATGCTAAACAGGGGCATGTCAGGGCAGACCAGGAAGGCTTTGTATTCACTGGTCCAAACCTCTCTGGTTCCCCCAAAAGGAAGTGGCGATGGTAGAGCCCTGGAAGTGGTGGAGCTGTTCTCTTTCTTTGAAAGAGAAAACAAAGGGAAAAGAAAAAAGTCTGGCTGTGGCCTACAAAAACATTTTTTTAAAATGAATAAAGCCCCCCCCCCAACACACATCCTGCCCTGGAGGACCTTTTATTTGGCACTTCTTCCACCACAGAGCCTCCCTTCTTCAGCATCTTAGAATTGCTCTATTAATACTACAGGTAGGGCAACCATATGAAATGGAGGACAAGGCTCCTGTATCTTTAACAGCTGTATTGAAAGGGGAATTTCAACTGGTGTCATTAGTATGCATGCAGGACCCGGTGAAATTCCCTCCTCAACAGTTAAAGCTGCAGGACTCCTGCCGTCTTTTGTATCTGGTCACTCTAGTATAGCTCCTGCAGCTTTAACTGTTGTGATAAAGAGGGAATTTTGCCAGACGCTGCATGCAGACAAATGACACCTGCTGAAATTCCCTATTTATTTATTTATTTGTTGCATTTTTATACCGCCCCATAGCCGAAGCTCTCTGGGCGGTTCACAAAAATTAAAACCATGAAATCATTTTAAAAATATAAAACAAGCCACAATCTAAAAACACAAAATAACATACAATATAAAAACCCAACCAGAATAAAACCAAGCAGCAGGAATTAATACAGATTAAAATAAAATTTAAAACAGCAAGGATTAAAATTGAGTTAATTTAACTGTTAAAATACTGGGAGAATAAAAAGGTCTTCACCTGGCGACGAAAAGAGTACAAAGTCGGCGCCAGGCGAACCTCTCTGAGGACCTTATTCCACAGCCGGGGTGCCACAGCGGAGAAAGCCCTCCTCCTAGTGGCCACCTGCCTCACTTCCTTTGGCAGGGGCTCACGGAGAAGGACCCCTGTAGATGATCTTAGGGTCCAGGCAGGTACATATGGGAGGAGGCATTCCTTTAGATAACCTGGCCCCAAGCCGTTTAGGGCTTTAAATGTTAGTACCAGCACTTTGAATTGGGCCTGGACCTGGATCGGCAGCCGGTGAAGTTGGAAAAGGACTGGCATAATATGGTCTCATTGGCCAGTCCCCGTTAACAATCTGGCTACTCTGTTTTGTACCAGCTGAAGTTTCCGGACCATTTTCAAAGGCAGACCCACGTGTAATGCATTGCAGTAATCCAAACGAGAGGTTATGAGAGCATGGATAACTGTAGCTAGGCTATTTCTAACCAGATAAGGGCGCAGTTCATATATCAGCCTAAGCTGGTAAAAGGTGCTCTTTGCCACCGAGTTCACCTGTGCCTCAAGTGACAGTTCTGGATCCAAGAGCACCCCCAAACTATGGACCCAATCCTTTAGGGGGAGTGCAACCCCCTCCAGAACAAGGTGAACATCACCTCGCCTGACAGACGAACCACCCGCTAACAGTACCTCTGTCTTGTCTGGATTGAGTCTCAGTTTGTTAGCCCTCATCCAGTCCATTACCGTGCTCAGGCACTGATTCAGAACAGCCACTGCCTCACCTGGGTTTGTTGAAAAGGAGAGGTAGAGCTGGGTGTCATCCGCATATTGGTGACATCTCAGCCCACATCTCCGGATAACCTCTCCCAGCGGCTTCATGTATATGTTAAACAGCATAGGGGATAAAATAGAGCCCTGTGGAACCCCATGGCTTAAATGCCACGGCACAGAGCAATAATCCCCCAGCACCACCTTCTGAAAATGGCCATCTAAGTAGGAGCAGAACCATTGCAGCACAGTGCCTCCAACTCCCAGCCCAGACAACCTATCCAGAAGGATACCATGGTCGATGGTATCGAAAGCCACTGAGAGGTCCAAGAGAACCAACAGGGTCGCACTCCCCCTGTCCCTCTCCCAGCAAAGGTCATCCCACAGGGCGACCAAGGCAGTTTCGGTTCCAAAACCAGGCCTGAAACCCGATTGAAATGGATCTAGATAATCCGTTTCATTCAAGAGTGTCTGGAGTTGTCCTGCAACCACCCGCTCAAGCACCTTGCCCAGGAAAGGAATGTTCGCCACCGGCCTATAGTTGTTAACATCTTCCAGGTCCAGGTTAGGCTTTTTCAGGAGTGGTCTGATTACCGCCTCTTTTAATGAGGCCGGCACCACTCCCTCTCTCAAGGAGGCATTTACAACCTCCTGGACCCAGCCGGCGGTCCAATCCTTATTTGATGTAATTAGCCACGACGGGCAAGGGTCAAGCACACAAGTTAAAGATACAGGAGCCCTGTCCTCCTGTCCATATGGTCACCCTAACAACAGGCTACTGCTTAGAGGTTTTAGTATATTAACTGGTGTATAAATACTATAAATACTTTTTTCATGCGTAAAAAGCCTACGTGTAAAAAAAATCCAATACTTACGTATGTATGCATTTCTTTGCAAAATTTATAAACTATTTTATATCTTTTTAAAAAATTCTGAATGCTGAACCGAACCATAAAGACAAAAAGCATAAACATACAAAATATTTTTTAAAAAAAGAATCAAGTTATACCAGGGTTGGTTATTCAGGAAAAGCTTGCATAAATAAAAATTAGGGATGTGTATCGTATTGTTAAAATGTATGATAACGATACGATAAGGTCGTTATTGTGCATGTGTTTAACAATGACGATACGATAGAAAAACCTACAATAATAATCGGAAACGATAATTTTCAGGCGATTTTATCGTTTTATCGGACTGCCATATAAATATACCTATAGTTTCTGTATTTTAAAAGTTAGAGGTTTGAAACTTGGTCACAGTACTTATGGGGTATGCCTAAGTATGTGTATGAAATTTGAGATCGATCCCTCCAACCCTCGATTTTATATGAATTTTTAAAAGATCGTTTCCGTTCTGACAGGTCTGAATGAACGCACGTGGCGAGCTGTCATTCTGATCTGTCAGAACTGAAATGATCTTTAATAAATTCATATAAAATTCAAGGTTGGAGGGATCGATCTCAAATTTGGCACATATGTGTAGCAACATGTGCTACACATATGTGCCAAATTTGAGATCAATCCCTCCAACCCTCGATTTTATATGAATTTTTTTAAGATCATTTTCGTTTTGACAGATCAGAATGACAGCTCGCCACGTGCGCTCATTCAGACCTGTCAGAACGGAAACGATCTTTTAAAAATTCATATAATATCGAGGGTTGGAGGGATCGATCTCAAATTTCATACACATACTTAGGCATACCCCATAAGCACTGTGACCAAGTTTCAAGCTTCTATCTTTTAAAATACAGAAGTTATAGGCATTTTTTCTTTAAAAATAGGGCTGCAAAAAATATAGTTTTTTCACGATAATTATCGTGAAGACGATACGGTTCACTTACAATATGAATGAAGACGATAATTTTTTTGGTCCAAAATGACGATAACGATAAACGACAATATTTTTTGGCGTGCACACCCCTAATAAAAATGTCTTTCGCAGGTACTGAAAATAAAGCAATGTTGATGCAACACCAATTAGCACGGAGCTCCACACTAATAGCTTTTCTCCAACTGGATCCTAAACAGACCTCAGGTAAGGTAACAAGCAGAGCCCCTGATCATACAGTCCATTACTGGATTTTATTTGGGAAATCAACCACACAAAACAAACCTATACATCTTGCATATTATGAGCATCATCAGACGGGGGGAAATTCCCCCCTGCTTCTGTCACACAATACTTCCTCTTTCTTTACATGGGGAAGAAAGAAGAAGTAAACAATGGCCACATGGCCCATTCAGTGGATGTTTTTATCCTGCTGCTTACCCTGCACACAGCAGGAAATGGTGGCACGTTTTGCTGCAGCCGAATAAGATGGATTTTCTGGGTCTTTTTTTGCTACGGGAAAACGAGCAGAAGGTGGACGGTGTCGTCAAAAGGATCCATGAAATACTGTGAATGGCCAGTAATGAGTGTGTGATAAAACTTGTCTGATGATGCTCTATGTGTGTAGGCTATATTCAAACATTACACCCCTATGGACATTTGTGGATGTTGATGACAGAGTCCTCTGAGTGGACAGAGAGGAAAGGTATACTCTCACTCCCAATGATGCATATGTGAGAGATCTTGACTAGCTATCGACCAATCGGAGCCATAGTTAAATTGGAATAAAGGAGGAATGGAATGTAGGGCACTGCAAATCCATGGAACAATAAAAGAATGGAATAGGGAAAATCTTCCTGTCTTTATATGCAACCACTTCATCTCATTCATTCATATTTCACTTACAATGTTACTATAGAAACAAGTCCTGGAGAGCCAAAGTGGATAAAGTCATTCATCCATTAAGCATAGATGTTCGTACATATAGCACAATGGGTTCGTCGCTTTGCTCTTGAAAGATTTCAAGAGAAAGCATTTGTTATTTTGTGGACAACTGTGCGTGGGAAGTGGATGTGATAGTGAAAAGCTGAGTGAAGTACATGGGTGGGAAAGTGGGATGCACAAGGCCAAGTATAATGAGACATTAAGAGACAGCAGGGATGATTCAGAGTCAAGGATCATTGTCGTTTGCCATGAGAAGGGTTTAATGGATGATTGGTGATTTTGTGGGCTTTGGATAGATTAAAATGGTAGTGATTCAGTCTCTCGTGGCTTTTTATGATGTTAAGGCTGCACTCCTGTACCCACCTACCTGGGAGCAAGCCCTGTTGAACTCAATGGGACTTACTTCTGAGTAGACATAAACATGATTCCACTATACTTTTATGTAAAAGATCCAATTCCCCCTTCGATTGTTGATTCAGTCTTCATTCACTATATACTAAATGCATCCTGTGGGAGATTAGACTCAGTCATTGAGGAAAGATTCATAGACATAGGCAAGGATTGCCATGAACTAACAATAGTGATGCCCCATCAAAACAAGATAAAACAGTGTGTCCTTCAACCCAAATATTTATGGCATTAAACAATCAAAACTAGAGGACATGGTGTTCGGGAGACCAGAACAGGGTAGGCAGAATCCAGAAAGAGGATGACAGCTCTGGAGTTGGCTAACAGATGAGTTGATGACATGGAAGACATGCCAGGCAGGCGAGGCAGAGGGACATGAGCAAAGAGCTAAAACGTTTATTCTGACATTGAAAGCATTAGGATGCAGTACTGTACAGCACAATGGAATCTCAGTAAAAGAAACTCTTCCTTGTCAATTTGCTCATTGCTGCCTACAATCTTTGGTTCCGTTGTTTCCCTGTTTACTAAGCAAAACCCATGGCTTTATCACAGAGCCAGAGCCAAATACTGACCTTCTTCAGACAACATGCTAAGGCATGGTGGTTACGCTAAACAAAATGGCTTAGTGTATCATGTGAATCATTCCTAACCATGGTGGCTACATAACCATGGTTTAAACACACTCACTAACCATTTGCTGCAAAAGGGTTAGTTGCCTAACCATGGCTTAGTGTGTCATCTGAACAGGCCCAATATCAATAGACCAGATTAGAGAGATTGGATGCCTTTAAATGAGGGTTGGATAAATTTCTGGAGGAGAAGGCTGTCAGTGGCTACTAGCCCTGGTGGTTATGTGCTACTTCTAGTATCTGAGGCAGTAAGCCTATATGCACCAGTTTCTGGGGAACATGGGTGGGAGGGCGCTGTTGTACCATGTTCTACTTGTGGGTCCCAGGTCGACAGCTGGTTGGCCACTGTGGGAACAGAGTGCTGGACTAGATGGACCCTTGCTCTGATCCAGCATGGCTGTTATGATCTTCTACGTCTTGCTCTGGCCCAAATAATGGTGGTGGTGAGGAGCCACTGTAGATGCCACTGCCTGCTTGTTCACTGGCTCTCTGGCAGTCAAGCAAGCAAGTGGTAGAAATGATGAGAAAGCTGATTGGCCACTCTGAACAGAGTGCTGGACTAGATGGACCCTCAGCAGTTCTTATGTGAAGGCCTAGAGGAAAACCATACACAACCCCCCTGTGTATTACTTTTCTTTCAAGAAATCAGAAATTGGTGAAAAAAGTAACCATGGTTGGCGCCCCCCACCCCTTTAGCTGGATCTGGGTGCAGATGGCCACCAAAAAAAGACATGCACCATGAGATTCAGGGCATCATCAGACAAGTGTTTTATTGCATGCTCGTTACTGGGCGCTCACAGATTTTTGCAGATCCTATTCATAACAACATCTGCATCCCATGCGCCTCCCACCCCTTCTAGCCTTCTTTGCATGACAAAAAAAAGACCCCCATGAATCCAATTTATTTTTGAGACAGATGTTGCCGCTATCTCCTGCTGTGTGCAGGAGAAGCAGTGCGATCAAAACAGCCCACTGAATGGGCCATGTGCACGTTGTTTGCTTCCTGTTTTGAAAGAGGAAGTAATGGGGGACAAAAGTACAGGTGGAGCAGCAATGAGAAGGAAACACGATTTCCCCCACCCCGTATGATGACGCTCTCAGCGCCCTGCCCAATGAGTCAGCTTTTGATTGGGTCACCAGCTCCCCAAGTCTGAATTCCCCAAAGAATGCCACCAGTGCAGCTGCATGAACAGCATGACAAGGATAGACTTGGCCCACCGATGACAGAAGAAAGCTCTGGGGGCCAAACCACATGTGATATTCAATGGGCTTCTTAAAGCCAACGCAAGCTTTTCTCGCAACGCAAGTTGCTTCAGAGGATTGGGAATAGGGGGGGGGGGGTGTTCCCACAATAAGAGGGAAAGGGTTAAACTTCCTCTTCCCAGGTCCAAAGTTGGATCAGCCCCTGCCCCACCTCCTTAGCTGCTATTTGCATTTGGGGAGGGGGATGTACCCAAGGTAGAAACAGTGAAATATACACACATCTGTTGCTGATCATGTTTCTAGGGTAGCCTTCCCCAGTCATTGTGGTGTAGTGGCTGGAGTTTTGGATTGGGAGTCTGGAGTTCTAGTCCCCACTCGGTCATGGAAACCCTCTGGGTGACTTTGGGCCAGTCAGAGACTCTCAGCCCAACCTATCTCATAGGGATGTTCTTGTGAGGATAAAACGGAGAGGAGGGGAATTATGTATGCTGCCTTGGGTTACTTGGAGGAAAAAAGGCGGGATATAAATGCAATAAATACAATAAATAAATAATAAAATTCCCAGCATACATGCTGGGCATTTCTGGGATGCTGGAGAAAGCCCTTCTGAGGGCTTGTTCTTGGCTTCTTCCAAGTACAGCTTGAAACAGTGCAAAACCTACAAAACTGCTTTGGCCAGAGAACATAGAGGGTACCAAAAAAGAAAGAAAGAATAAAAATGAATGTGTGAACTTTGAGCAATGATAGATCTGCAACACAGAGCCAAAGACTTTGAAAAGTTAGTATCAGGAACTGCTGACCACTGCCCTAAGTGGCAAGCCAGGTCACTGCACCTTCCAGACTGACTTTGCCCAGGCTGGTTATCAGTTCCTCCTGGGCAGGAAAGAATATAAGGAGCCTTCCTTTCTCAATGAAACTTTGCTTGAGCAAGAAGGGCCATGTCTACACTAGCTGTTTATTCCTGAATAATATTGCAGTCATCCCTACCAGGCCACATGATGTTCACCAACTCCCATAGTGATCTCGGGTCAACCCCTCAGTTATTCAGGAATATCGCTGACTGGATTTGTCATGGCATTTTCAGCTCTCTCACTACGATCCCGACATCCATGGCTGGTGTGCCCCCCCTTTCCAAAGCTGTTGCTGTTCAGTGTGAATTCCCAGCTCAGCGAACCGCCAACCTGCTGTCAGGGGCATGTCCAGAGAATTCGGACATGTGCGTGTGGGTGTCCGCCATTCTGGCACTTTTTTTGATTCGTTATCAGCATGTTTTGGCACTGACCATTTGTATTTTTTTAACACAAACATATTGATGTGCAGCATTGCATATTCGACACAGAACCTATCCCCCCTGCATTGCTGTGTGTCTGCACTGGTGTACATCTTGGAGGAGTTATTTTTTAAAAAAGAAATTCCATGCCCCATATGCATCAGGCCAGTCCTGCCCACTTCTGCCGATGCACATTCAGAACTACCATCACAGGGCACACATCCTCCCGCAACAGCTCCCCTTTGCTTGCGGGAAACTTCCCTCGGGTGTGCCCCATGAGCGATGATCATGGAAGTGGGAAACCTCGCAATTATCCCTCCTCCATTGCGAAAGTGCTGTAGGTGTAGATTAGGCCAAGGTCTATCTGAATTCTGGCATGCTTTGTCCTTCTGGTCTTGCTCTTTGGCCCTGACTCCTGGCTTCTTCTTGGATTCTTCAGCCCTGTGCTCTTCAGCCCTGCCCTCTTCCAGTTCCCCAATCTTGACTTGCTCTGCATTGCTGTCTACAGCTAGGGATGAATGGATTTTATTTATTGTATGTTCCAAATCCGATTCAAGGTGCCTTACATGGCTCTGGACCACAATACCTGATGGAACGCCTTTCCCGAAATGAGCCTACCCGTATACCATTCAACATCTAAGATCCTTCTCAGGGTGCCTACTCCAAGGGAGGCCCAGAAGACGGCAACAAGGGAGAGGGACTTCTCTGTGATGGCCCCCCAATTATGGAATGATCTCCCCAGTGAGGCCCGTCTTGCGCAAACATGGCAATCTTTTAAGCGCCTGATTAAAACTTTTCTCTTTTCCCAGGCATTTAACAATATGTGATGGGCTTCATCAATCCTGAATCTGTTTTTATAGTTGTTTATAAAGTTGTTTCAAGTTGTTCTTACATGTATTTTCCTGTGTATGTTGCATGTTTTTGTGGTTTAAAATTTTGTATATTGATTTTAATTGTTTTAATCTCATGTAAACCTCCTAGAGAGCTATGGCTATGGGGTGGTATAGTAATAGAAATAATAATAATATAACAACAACAATAATACGCAATACCCATCCTCACATACTCATTCGGAATCATACACTGGCCACACGCTGAACTTGAAGAAATAATCAGACTCAATCACACCTAACTCATAAAACACTGCATGTTCCATCCCAACTCATGCATTGAAAGAATCACAATCAGCAGGAAAGAAGGAGGAAGAGGTCTGCTGGACATTACCAGAATTCATGCTAAACAGATAAAATCACTCAGAGAATTCTTCCATACCAAAAACACCCCCATTTCATAAAAGCCATAGTAAAAGCAGATGAAAATTACACCCCACTCAACCTAGCACTACAAAACGAAGACCAAACCGAACCACTCACACTCGCAAAGAAAAAAGAAAAATGGGCACAAAAGGCACTCCATGGGAAGCACTACAGCATAATACAGAACCCACAAATAAACAAAGAACAATTGTACGAATGGCTCAGGAAGGGTGAGCTATTTCCAGAAACAGAAGGATTCCTAATAGTGATACAGGATCAAGTTATAGCCACCAAGAACTACCAAAAATACATCATAAAAGATAACAGTGTAACAGCAGACCTATGCAGGAAATGCCATCAGTTCCAAGAAACAATAGACCATATAACAGGAGGATGTAAAATTCTGGCAGGAATGGACTATGCAGATAGACACAATACCGCTGCAAAAATAATTCACCAATAATAATAATAATAATAATAATAATAATAATAATAATATTTATTTGTAACCCGCCTCTCCCTCCGGATCGAGGCGGGGAACAGCAACAATATAAACATAAAAATCACAACAGTTAAAATTTAAAAAAAGCAAGAGAACAATACAACATTAAAAACTATTTAAAATTCATCTGGATAGGCCCATCGGAAGAGGACAGTCTTCATGACTCTCTTAAATTCATGAAGACTGTCAATTTGTCTAACCTCCGACAGACCATTCCATAGTCTGGGAGCCATAGAAGAGAAGGTCCTCTGGGTAACACTCGCCAGCCTAGTTCTGGCTGGCTTGAGTAAGTTCTTCCCAGAGGACCTAAGTGTGCGCAGCGTATTGAACGGGAGAAGGCGATCCCGCAGGTACCCTGGACCCAAACCATGTAGAGCTTTAAAGGTAATAACCAACACTTTATACTTCGCCATCAAATTCAACCTTATCAAACAACCTACACCATACTATACATTTTCACCCGAAACAATCCTGGAAAATGCAGATCATAAAATATACTGGGACAGAACAATTCATATGGACAAGACAATACCTTGCAACTGACCAGACATAACAGTCATAGACAAAAAAGAAAAAAAAACTTACCTCATCGACATAGCAATACCAAATGACAAAAATGTTGTTGAAAAGGAAAAAGAAAAGAGAGACAAATATACACCACTGGCCATGGAAGTCAAAGAACCAAAGCAACAGGAAAAGGTCACAATTATTCCATTAGTCACATCAATCACCGGCATCACATAAAAATATACAGAAAACCTCCAGAAACTGGGCCTACCAGAATACATCCACACCAACATCCAGAAAGCAGTCATAATTTAAACATGCTCAATTGTCAGGAAATTCCTGAATCAATAAAAGACAGAATGACTTGGCAAAGCCTGTCATGTCCATCTAGAATAATAATAAGAAGAATAATAATAATAATAATAATAATAATAATAATAATATAAATTTGTTCCGTCTGTGTTTCGCGGATTGACATGCATCTTTTGTTTCATCATCTGCTCTCTGATGGAATCGGATGTTACTCAATTTCCCAAATTTGCATTCGCATCAAAAGTGTGCAAATGTGCATTTCCAAAAATGTATAAGCCCAGCCAAAATGCACAAATCCCCCCATGAAATGCAAATTTTCACACTTTAGCTTATAGAGGGAAATGCACATTTCTGGTTGGTCTTTTTTTTAAAAAAAAAATCATATTTTTGTACAACTAAATTTGAATAAATTCTGGTATATAAAACACCAGTACCCAAGTCCATGACAGCTGTTTGACTTGGAAGAAACCAGTCTACTGTGAAGTCTATGAGTCCAATTCATAGAAATCAGTTCTCATTTGAATCCATTGAGGATTTCTCGGACATCCGTACACACACTCTGAGTACCTAGGTTTTTGATTAGCAATCTTGAAATGGAGCATTATGTACATTTTTTAAAAAGAAAAATCAATCCAATTGGACGTGAGAAGCACACAAAGCACAATTACCTTCCCCTAAACACTGCGAAGGACGTGCAGTATCAACATGATGGATGTTGGGAGGAAGTTACTACTTCTCTATCCAACTGAAGCCAAGAGTAATGCTAGTGGCTAACGGCTGACAATCTATTACACTATATCTGAAAGGCATACAACATCGCTGTTTTTAGTCCAGAGAAAGCAGTATCTTGATTCATGAACTCCAGAGAGGAAATGACTGAGTAAATGGATCACTGAAAGTAATTGTTGGAACGTCTCTGATTTTTCTTTTCCAGCTTATTTTTCTGCCTTATATTTTCCTTAGATAGGGTTTTCAAACCTCATGCCAATGCTTTGCTTGTTTTGTCAGACTCCAGCTCTCTGATAAATCCTTGTTGTTCTGGTAAAAGTGACCAGAGAATAAACCCGATAAAATGACTTACGATCAAGTGGCTGTCATGTGCTCGCCAGAGTGTCCACACTTTTCCCCACTGTGAAAACATGCAAGGATAAGTAACTTGTTTACATAGACGTTTGACATATTAAGGCCTATTAAATGCCTTACTCCCCCTGCCCCCACCGCCACAAATGCCTGGGGCCCTTTCACACCTTACTAAAGATGGTACCATAATAATTATGTTGGTCTTCAAGGCGCCACAAGACTGTAGGTTGTTTTTACTAACTAGAGATACCCTGAAAACAGAATGAGCACATAAGCAGGACCATTTTGAAGGGCAGTTCTATGATGCAGAGGAAATTATTCTGCAACAGAAACTGCCATTGCCTATAAACTAAGGGGCTGTCTTCACGGCACTGGGCTGGCGCCACTCCGCTGCCAAACCATGCACTATTGCTGGTGCATGTTAGTGGCAAGTTGTCCTTACAAGGGGAGGCAGCATGGGCTTTCTGGCAGCCATTTTGCTTGCTGGGCCCACCCCTCCCCCTCGTGCAGCTTCCAGCGACCAATAGGAGGTCGCTTTCCACACAGGAATGCCCCCTGAGTGGTTCCCAGCAACGACAGACAGGTGGAAGAGTCAGGTTGACTTCACTCTGGCTGGAAAAGTCGGGATAAGTCCCTAACTTTTCAGGTGTGAATCTTCACGTCTTTGACCCAGGGTGGCTTTAAATCTGTGGCTGCATGATATAACCAATGCAGCGCCAATTCAGAGCCACCCTGGGGCAAAGACAACGTCAGGTGGAAGAACTGGGTTGACCTTGCGCTGGCTCAAAAAGTTGGAGTAAGTCCGACTTTTCAGCTGCGCATCTTTGCGTCTTTGTTCCAATCAATGCAGCGCTGATTTGGAGCCACCCCAGGGCAAAGATGACATCAAGACAGCCCCTAAGTCTCCATCTCTGTCTTTCTGTCTTTCTGTCTTTCTGTCTTTCTGTCTGTCTGTCTGTCTCTCCTCATTCTGTCTCTGAGCCGATCTACACAGTACTTTGGAATGTTTTAAAAAGTATTTTAAAACGTTCCAAATAGGTGCGTTCTAAAACGTCTTAGGCCACATTACTGAGTACTCACGTTACAGGAGAACAGTCTTCCATCTTTAAAGCGGTGTGTGCGGTCACACACTGTTCTGCCCTGTCTCTTTCTGTTTCATTTTTACAATGAGTTTAGGGCAAGGCATTGTGGGGGTTGTAGTTCAGTCACCCACTTCCTTCTTAGTGCCACTGTCATTCCCTAGCGAGTATAGGGCTAAGAATTGTGGGTGTTGTAGTTCACTCGCCCACTTCCTCTTTCTTCCCCACCAATCAACTGCTAAGCATTTGGGCACCAGTAAACGAAGCACTGCCCCCATGAATCACAAACGGTAAGGAAGGACACATTATTTTACTTAAAACGATTTATTAAAAGTGAAACCATTGTATATAACTGAAGTGAGTTTTAAAAAACCTCAGATATACAACGTTATAGGGAGTGCGTCATGTGGCCCAAAGAGTTTTCATAACCCTTATAAAACGTTAAAAACCTCGTATGTAGATCGGCTCTGTCTCCTCTTTAAAGCTGCACTCATAATATCTAACATAATGCTCCCCACCACCACAGATACCTTACACACCTCTAAGTATCTGAACTCTGGACATATGTCACTTATGCCAGAGCAGGAGGTAAACTAGGGGGAGTCTATACCAGCCATTTATTGCAGGATTGTATCACAGTCATCACTAATGGGGCACATGACATTCACCTGTTCCCACGGGAACTCGGTTCCACAATTCAGTTATACCAGAATATCCCTGACTGCTTTTGTTAGTTTTCCTGGCTTCTATTCCAAAGTATGTGTTTGGTGTGCCCCCTCCCCTTTGCTGTTGCTGTTGCGATGCTGTTGCTGTTCATCGCAAGTTCCGGGCTCAGTGAACAGCCAATCAGCTGTGAGGGGCATCTCTGTGGGTATCTTAGGTGTGTCGGAGTGGAACTGTCCACTATTTCTGACACATGTTTTGGATGGATATCGGCGTATTTCGCTGCCCAGTGTTTTTTTTTTAATACAATCATACTCTGCGCAGGAGTGCATATTCGAGGGAGTTCTGAAACAAACAATACCATCATCATCATAACCTTTATGTTGTTTGTATCACCCTATACATGGCTGCGCATCTGCACTCATGCACATCCCTCACGAATCATTAAAAAAAAAAACCTCTGCTCCATAGCTGTCTGCCTAGCCCCACTCACTTTTACTGATATGCATACAGAAGTGCCGTAACAGGATGCATGTGCTCCCGCATTGGCATTCCTGTAATTGCAGTAAAGATCAGTCACATGTGCCCAATGAGTGCCAATCATGGAAGCAGGGAACCGTCGGGAGCATCCCTCTTCCATAGCAAAAGGGCTGCAGGTGTAGATTAGCCTAGAGGTAAGGCCATAGAGCAGATGCTTTGCCTGCAAAAGCTTCCAGGTTCTGTCCCTGGCATCTCCAGGTAGGCAGGGCTGGCCCAAGGGAGACTGCTGCCTGAAGCAGGATCTGTAGTGTCCCCTCCTGCTCCCTGCAGCCTCCTCCTTCCCCCTCCCCAAGAAGCAGCTGCTCGCTCATTCCCTGCCACGCCTCCCCATCCCGCCTCCTGACCCTGCTGGCTTACTTCCCTTATCACAGACTCACGTGCTGCCTGCAAGGTCTTTCTGTCAGGATCTCTCATAAGACTTTGTCAGCCACACAGGCACCGCGTGGCTCCTGAAGGCAGAAAGACTGTACAGGCAGTGCGCGAGCCCACACTAGGGAAAGTCAGCTGGTAGGGTAAGAAGTGCAGCGAGAGGTGGGGAGGAGCGCAGTGAGGCGAGGTGGTGGTGGGGTGAGCAGACAGGTGAGCAAGCAGCTGCTGCTTCATGATCCTGCCAGCTGCCTTTTTATTTTCCCAGTATTTTAACATTTTCTCATCTTAGTCTTTTAACTTTGCTCTTTTAAAACTGTATTTAAATCTGTATTTTAAACCTCTGCATTGCTGCTCGGTTTTATTCTGGTTGTACTTTTATATTGTGCCTTTATGTTGTGATTTTATATTATGGTTTAAGTTTTATACTTTAAATTATACTTTGTAGTTTTAATTTTTGTGAACCATCGAGACAGCTTCAGCCAGTAGGCGGTATGGAAATGCAATAAATAAATAAATGAATGGCCAGTCATGCAGGTGGCTAGCAGGACCAAGCAGCAGCAGCCCTCTGGAGGGGGAGAGCACCACTCTTCCTATCCTCTGCCACCCGCTCAACCCGCTTTCGTCTGAAATCTTACAGAACCATGGCAAGTCATGGTAGTCAATTCTGAGCTACACTGACCACTGCTCTGACTATGTTCTTGCTTGGTAAACAGCAGGACCACTGGTTATCTTAGCAGAGCTGGCCCAAAACGTTTTTCTACCTGAGGCAAAGGACAATATGGCACCCTACCCTATTCCACATCCACCACCCAACCAGACTGAGTGCTGAATCTTACTTCAACACTGGCAAGCAGGCAGCCATCCTCCACCACACCGGAGGGCAACAGAGTGGTTTAAGGGACACAGGGCAGGTTAGCATAGGGGGCTCAGGGGAAATGGTGGGTTTGTAGCCACTGCCACAATCCCCTGCATTGACCGTCTGAGGCAGACACCTCACATAAGAACATAAGAGCCCTGCTGGACTACAGGACACAGATACAGGTTCTCACAGCCCACAGGCTCCCCAAATTACAGTACAGCACCAGCAGCGCTTTATTTCCACCCCACCCCCCCTAAAAACGTCTTACAGAAGGGGCTGGGCACTCTATGGTGCAAAGCTGCAATTATGCCTGCCATCTTCATGGTGCCCAGAGGCACTCTGGGAAAAAGAAGATGGGGAGCGCAACTGGACATTTGCTCTGCAGTTCACCCAACTGCATCTATTTAAAAGAATAATAACATATTTTTAGAGAAATAAAATGCCTCCAGCATTACCACCATTTGGTAAGGGGGAGATCAAGAAAGCTGGAGGAGGGTGAGCAGGGAAGGGAAAGAAAGGGATGAGTCCCCTTTTCCTTTTTTTTTTTTTTAATAGCTTTTTAGAGAAGTTGTCAGTAGTGTCCTGGGTAACTACTGTAAAATGGTTTTTGAAAAGACATGGAGCCAACCTGATTGTTTTCCTTCCCACTGCAGGAAGAAGAGAGTGAGTGACCAGTAGGAGAAAGCAGGGTGGCCTGGGGAGTTAAGATAGGGTGATGGTGACTGGGGGGCATTTTGCCTATGGATTCCTCAACCCCGACAGCACCACTGAAATCCAGTGCTCACAAAGCCACCTTCATCTCTTCCCCACACTATCCTGGTGATATTTCCAGGTGCTTCCCAATAACATTCACAACCCTATACGTATTGTGAAGTCTGGTGATTGCATTCCTACATTTTGACCCATCCCATACTGTTGATCCAAAACTATATATGCTATGATTAGACATGTAAGCACAAAATCCATTTCCCAAAAGAAACCTGCTCATTCTTTATCTTGTCAAACCCACCATCTGACTTTTAAGATTCCATTACTGAAACAAGCATAGGACGGAGCAGAATTCATTTCATTTTTCCCCTCCCACCAGACACAAAGGTTGTCTTCTATGCTTCATTGATTTCAGTAAGACTACATCAGTGTAAGCAGTTGTCAAAATTGCTCCTTAATACCTACTACCTGTTGGAAATCCAAATCAATCACAACTGTCAGATGGATCTACTACCCATTTTAAATGTTAGGTTTATTTGAAAAGTATAAATCACTTCACTTTTGGTTGTACCCCTTTGAGTTTCCATGGTATAATCACGTTAGCCAGCAAAATGGCTTGTTCCTGCCCTGTGTGCAGAGAAGATGTGTTTATTTAAATGTACCAATTCAGCCTTCCCTGATCAGGGCCCCTCCCAGTATTTTGGGAACAAGTCCATCATCCCTGACAATTGGCTGTGCTAGCTGGGGCTGATAGAAGTTGTAGTCCCAACCCTCTGGAGGGCTCCAAGTTGGAAGAGGCTCGTATCACTTATCTACATTCACCATCATATGCACGAATCCTCACTTCAATACAAATATAATTTATTTTAGTATTCAGAGAGACACACTCTACTGGAAAAGCCAACTGCAGATTTTTCCCTTCTCGTAGGGTGACCATATGTCAGGAAAAACCAGGACATTTCAGGATTTTTTGTAAAAAAATCTGGGAAGGGGTGAAATGATGAAATTTGAAGAAAAATCCGGATTTTCCCCATCCTCCTCACTCCCACAAAGGGCAGCTCTACTTTATAGTCAATGGGAAATAACAAAAATGCTTACAGCTCCTTCATTTTTAAAGATAAGGAGATGAAACTTGGTGCCATGATGGCCCTTAGGTAGGGCCTTAGTGATGCCACATGTAAAGCAGATCCATTCCTCCATTGACTTTTTAGGATTTTTTTTAATTTTGAGGTTTAAAAAGTATTATGTTTTAAAACCGTCATTTTTAAAGATAAAGAGATGAAACTTGGCATCATGATAGCTTTTAAGTAGGGCTTTAGCCATGCCAAGTTTGAAGCAGATCAGTTCCTCTGTTGATGTTTAGAAAATTTTAAAACTTTGAGGTTTTTAAATTATTATTTTAAAATACCATCATTTTTAAAGATAAGGAGATGAAACTTGGAATCATGATAGATCTTAAGTAGGACTTTAGCCATGCCAAGTTTCAAGCAGATCTGTTCATCCATTGATTTTTAGGATTTTTTTAAAAAAATTGAGGTTTCCTTCCCTGTCAGGGTCTAGTGCAGACTTTGCTAACCTGATGCCCTCCAGATGTGTTGAACTATAAATCCCATCAGCTCTAGCATGCTGATGGCATGGCCAGGGGAATTGTGCAGCTCTTTGAAGTGGGCCCACGTGAGCAGGGCTCAGCAAGCTCGCAGGGTGCCCTTCCCCCAGGAATTCTCCAAAGCCTACTGCAAAGTGAAGTGCCGTCCTTCAGTGCCATTTCTGTTTGGGTTCAAAAGAGGGGTTTTGTGTTTTGGAGTCCACACCTCCATTTTGTAATTAGTTTCTTAGGCAGGTGACTTTTCTTTTATTCTCACCTATTTGCTCTCTGGGAAATGTGTGCCTCTTCCATGGCGACCATTTTGTGAGTGCACCCACAACACTCTCAAAATTCAAAATAGGCCCACTGACCCAAAGAAGGGTTTGGCACCCTTAAATTGTAGGCTGTCCCTGTGAGCTGGAACCCTGAGTAATCAAGGTTGCAGCCTATGCATGTCTGGAAGGCTCCCCCACCCCACCGCTTCAGACCTTGGACAATGTAAGGGCCGGGCTGGCACCTAAACGGTGGGAACACTAATAACCCTGAGCTACCTTATAAGGCCCTATTATTGCTGAGTTCAAGCCTCAGTCAGTCCCAAGTAGAAGTCAGTGAGGGCTGACTGGAACCTACTTGAAACCATAACACGTGGTGTGAGCAAGAACAACTTACCCGTGCCATGCAATATTTTGCTGCAGGTCTCATTTGTCACTTCATAATTGCAGCCAACCATTTGGAATTGACTGATTCAAGCAGCCTTTGATGAGGTGGGAGGCTTAAACCTAGTAACAAAGAAAGTAAATTCTTCACACCCTCCAAGCAACTTCGAGGTGAGTGGACAAGTGTGGGAGAGTATCATCTCTTACTAGATGCCAGCATGGGATGGAGTTTTGAATGGTAGGTGTCCCATTCCCCCATAACACACTTGAATAAGTCTTAGGATTGATCGCCAAGATCTACGTTCACAGAAGTCAAGCCAAATTTTCTAGAAATTATTATAAACAGAAGGAATATTTTTAGAGTCTCTCTCTCTCTCTCTCTCTCTTGTTCCCTTTATCTCTCCACCCACCCCTCCTACATTTGCCTTTCCACTCTGCTTCCACAAGAGGAGAGAAATATCTTTAATATTCTGCAGCGCTGCCGAGCAATCTGATTTGTGTTCTTAATCGTTTAGGAATAACAGCACTCCTCATGCTCTCGTCGTTGGCTGATGGAAGGTTAAATCTACACTGCTATTTATGAACAGGCTCTACTTAGTATGGATGGCTGTTAAAGCAGAGATGCTTTAAAGGGCAACCATTATTGTTGGGCTGCAATTTCACGTCGCACCCATCATTGAGTGGCATCGCTTTAGTTTATTAGCACTTGACAAATCCTGACCTTGATGTTTCATGAAAACCATTTAGAAATGGTGGGGTTTTTCTTTTCTTTTCTTTTTCAGTTAGTGTCACCTGATTGGAATTGCTCCAGTAGGATTAGGCAGTGAGATTAAGATGTGAACATCATGCGCATAAACTCACAGGCCCTAATTCAACTGCCATAGGCAGGGGAGAACACTTGGTACATTGCCCCTCCTGGAGAACTGGATTGTCACACATAAACATTGTTTTCTTCAAAATAGTTGTTTTAAATTTGTGACGCGACTCCATCCTTTTAAATCAGGAGTAGGCAACTCATGTGGGCCCCCTGGTCACTTTTACACTTCATGCCACCATGGCAGCAAAAAAAGAAAAAGCAGCAAACAAAGCAGCAGTTTTTGGTAAACAAGGACATGTAGAGTTTCCTGTTGAGATAGAGAATTGCACAAGAAAATGGCTGCTCTGGGCCACAGTGGTGCTGCTGAATCGGCAGGGCGATGGCAGAAGCATTGGCAACAGGGCGGATTGTGGCCTCTGATGGGTTCTGGTGGCCCCTGGACCTATAGACATTGACCAACCATGTGTTAAATTATGAGAACTTGATTTTAGAATAAGAAAAAAAATGGTAGCAGTTGCCCCACACAATGACAGAGTGGCAGCAACAAATTCTACCCACCCACTCAACCCCGGAGGCTCCTATGTTACTGGAGCAGTGAATCTGCTCCAGTTTTCAGACAGAACCAGTCGGAACTCTAAAGGAGCTATCCAAAGTGCTGGACTCTATCCCCAAATTGGATTCAGAACCTTGGATAGCTCCTTTAGGGTTCTGACTGAAACCCAGACTGGATTCACTGCCCCACTGACATAGGAGCCACCAGCCTCCAAGGCCACCACTTATCCTTTAAGTGTCTTGCCAAAGACACAATCACAGTGTCTAAAAAGTAGGGATGTACAAACTAGGGATGTGCACAAATCCAGATCCAGATCACAGATCCAGATCGAATCAGCCTGATCTGGATGATCTGGATCCAGATCATACAGATCCAGATCCAAATCCAGATCAGGGGGTCTGTGCACACCCTTAGGCTTATAACTTTTTTATTTTAAAAGCTATAAAGTTCAATCTTTGGGACATTGCACAAGGAGTGGAAGTACACATGTGTGGGAAATTTCAGAAACATTGGTGCATGCATGTAGTGGCTATATTTTTAAAAAAATATATCATTTCCGTTTTTAAAAAATTCATAGCCACCATATGCGTGCACCAATGCTTCTGAAATTTCCCACACATGTGTACCTCCACTCCATGTGCAATGTCCCAAAGTTTGAACTTTATAGCTTTTAAAATAAAAAAAAGTTATAAGCACTTCCTGGTCTTTTTTTCAAAAAGTACTTGCGAGTAAACACATGCACCGATGTTTCTGAAATTTTACACACATGACTACCTGCACCTCATCTGCAATGTCCCAAAGTATCAACTCGATAGCTTTTAAAATAAAAAAGTTATAGCCCTTTTTCCCCCCATGCAAACCTATGGCTTCCAAATTGATCCGGATCCAGATCGGGGGGGGGGGGTGTCCGTGCACATCCCTAGTACAAACATCCCGCTACTTGTACTCAAAGAAATCAAGCCTCTGAAGGCATCCCAAGTGAACATATCCTAAGTGAATGGAGGGTTGGTGAGAACTGAATGCAAGCTCTTACAAAGCATGGTAGTAGTATACAAAGCCCTAAACAGATTGGGACCAAGATACCTGAGACAGTGCCTTCTCCCTTACCAACCTGCCCAATCGCTGAGGTCATCAGAGGTCATGTTCCTGATGGTTCCACATGGACCTGTGGCCTGATTGGAATCCACCAGGAGAATAGCCTTTCATGTTATGGCCCCTTTTCTGTGGAACTCCCTGCCCCTGGAGGGCAGGCAGGCACTAACACTAGGCTGTTTCCAGTGGCTCCTGAAAACAATTCTTGTTTCAAGGAACCTTCCTCAGCTGACTAGCCACTGTTTTTCTGCTTCCTCTGTTTTAAATTGAACAATTTTAATTTGCTTTTTTGATTTTCTTTCTTTTTACTGTTTATACCTATGTTCACAGCTTCAGAATCTGTTTTAGATATTGAGCGGTATATAAATATTGTAAATAAATAAATGCCCTCCTGTCCTCTCAGCATTTCCCATCAGGGAATACAACTGAGAACTGGGCTCACAATGCCCACACATCATGTCTTCCAGGGACAAGGCTTTCCAAGGACATCCAAAGGCAACGCCCCCCTTCCCCCAGTGGAAACTGTATGCATGATATCTGTTGTCCACTGGGGATTTGGGGACTAGTTTGGCACTGATGGGAAAAGACTTTCACTGGGTATCTGTACATTGTCCACTGCTGCCCCCTTCTTCCTGTTCCCCGGGGTAAGCTTCTCTAGTCCCTTGGAACACGGAAAATGGGAGGATGCAGCTCACAGAACTGAGGTCATCAAAAGCTTACCAGTGCCTAACTCCGCCTCATATGCTGGTGGATGTTTCCAGCAGATTTCAGGTTGGCAATAACTTCACCTTGTCCTCCTCCTCCTCCTCCTCCTCCTCCTCCTCCTCCTCCTCCTCTTCGTCTTCTATGTAAAGATATATGCATAAGCAGCAACATCTATTTTGGCTCTGTGCATTAAAAAGAAAAGAAAAGACGCACAACCTAAGAACTTAATTTGAACGTGTCTTAATTTCATCTGGTAAATATTTCCCTTCGTGTTTTAATATAGCTCCTGGATTGTATTATAGCTCCTAGGCTGTGTCTTCCACCATTCTGAATTCATAATCTGACTTTGCTATACTCTTCTCCCCATTTCCATTACAAGATGCAAGGTTTAAGGCGCACAGCCAGCATGCAGGCATGACATGCACACCTCCTTCAAGAGAACTCCTTGTGACCTTGCACTCCCACAGCTTGAATTGCCAGCCCTCCCACCTGCCCCATAAATCCCTCCTAAATGTCATGCCATGTGGATTATGTTTCCCGTAGAGGGAAGCCCTGTGACCTTTGTCATCAATTGTCTGTGTCTCACTGGGGGGATTGGGCGTTGCTCCTGAGCACTGCGTTTGGGTGGATGTCAAAAGCGGTAGCCCCTCGCATGGCCCAACTCCAGGAAGGAAGGAAGGAAATGTGAGGCAGGTTCTTTTGCTGGAGATAAAGCTTAATGAGTCCAGAGGAAGTGTGAGGCTTTCCGGAAATGTGAGTCGTGTGATTGGGGGCACTTATGGCTTCAGCAAACTCGCCATCCAAATAACTCAGACTTTGGAAGGACAATTTGTTAAGGCACATGGTTGGCCTGCAGGTGTTGATGTGGGCCTCCTGGACATAGCATGGTGCCTTTTTCAGGCCACTGCTTTGACATATAGCATGGCTTTAAATGTGTGTTTTCAAATGTAGTTTCTCTCAAAATAGACTTTTTACATTTATTTTTGAACTAAACTACATCAGAAAATTCCAGTAGTGTGAAACCCAGAGGCTAAGTTCCAATTCACATCTTAACCAAGAAAATGCTAGTCAGATCAATTTTTATAGGATTTCACAAACATCAAATTCCTTAAGCATCCTGGCTTCTGACATGAAAACTAACATAAAAATGTAATGTAGAAGAACCAGAGGAAGGGGGTCACTTCTGCTTGGTTTTGTAGTATGGTGCATTCTGCATTCTGAATCTCATCTGATCTCAGAAGCTAAGCAGGGTCACACACACACCCCAATTAGTATTTAGATGGGAGACCTCCTGGAAATACTAGGTGATGTAGGCTTGGAGAAGGGCTGTAGTTCAGTGGTAGAGCACATGTTCTACATGCAACATGTCCCAGATTCAGTCCTTGGCATCTCCAGATAGGGCTGGGAAAGTTACCGCTCTGAAACCCTGGAGAGCCACTGCCAGTCAATGTGGAGACAACACTGAGATAGATGGACCAATGTTCTGACTCAGAAGAAGGCACTTTCATTTGTTCCTAGAAAACACCACAAAGATTATGCAGGACTTTGTCAAGTCCTCCACATGATGAGTGCAATGTATTGATAGGCCAGCCCACAGTGTCCTGCTCAAGTACATCTTAAAATGCTAAATGAAATCAACACCAGAGACCTCACTTGTGCACCTGCCGGTAAGAGCAATTAGGTTGGCTGGCATGAAGGATAAGGCCTTCTTGGTAGTGGTCCCCTGCTTGTGGAGCTCTGTTCCGATTAATGTCCTCTGGGAGCCAGCGTGACAGGCCTTTGGTGGTTCCTAAAGGCTCACCTGTTTACTTTGGCCTATACTTCAGTAAACACTCTGTTGAGGCCATTGTGCCTGTGTGTTGTGATTCCAAGCCCTCCCACTAAGATATGAGACAATGAAGAGATCCGCTGTGCAATCCACAAAATGTTTATTCCGTAAATAGACACCTCTTCACACTTGAAGGGAGTCTGAATGCTAGGAGCTATACATTTAATTTGCCTAACAAAGCAAGGCAGTTGCCTATCAACTAAATGGACAGTTTCCTGCTGTGCCCGACAGGCTTTTACCAGGCTTCTCCTTCGGGGGGGGGGGGGTCCTCAAGCTGCAATCTCTGCCATGTGGTTAGTCTGGCAGACCACCTCCCAACTCCTCTCATCTCCACCCACTTGACCCGGTGGCAGAGTATGGGATCTATTAATTATGATTCTCTCTCCATCTCCGACAAAGACTGAGTTCCCCGGGGATGGGTGGGAGATGATCTCTGAGCATGGGCCTCCTGTTCGATAAACTCCTGGGAAGATTCCTCCTTGACTCCTGAAGAGTCTTGGGCCATTTCTACACCATGCTGTTTGCCTGGGATGGCCCCCGACTGGTCCCTGTGAGTCCAAATGATGCACAGAGACTCCCAGGGGTGGGGGGGATGGCCATGGGATTTGCCAGGGATAAGGGATCCCTGGAAAATCCTGAATCTTCCATAGTTCCGGGAAGTTCCCGGGACCGCAGGAGATGTGGCCGCCCATCCCGGCTGCTGCTGCGCTTACCCGTGAGTAAGTGTGGCAGCAGCAATGGGCACGGAGCCACACCTCGTAGCTCCATGCTCATCAGGGGAGGGGGTGGCACCAGTTTCACCACCCCCAGGAGGGCAGGGAGGGGGTGGGGGGCGGTTTCGCATGCAGTTTTGTTATTTTTACTAACCTTGAGTGATAGAGCACAAGTGCACTATTTGCGGAGCAAAAAAAAACCCCAATGGTGGGCACGATGTGCGACGACCCAGGAGGAAGCTGGGTCATTGCACTTCAGTGTGTATTACAGCGACGATCCCAGAAGCAGGCACTTCCATGTGGTGTAGAAAGGGCCTTGGAGAATTTCCTCCCAGCTGGTCTTCTCCTTCTTCGGCCTCCATTTTTGGTACAGAATCCAAACCAGGCAAACCAGGCCTTATCCTGACAATATGGTACTATTTCGTTTTAACTGCCAATTTTGTTCTTCTGTTTTTATCATTGTTTTATTATGTTTTGTGGCTTTTCAGTTCTGCTGTATGTCACCTTTTGGTTTACCCTAAAAGGTGGTGTATAAATCTTTTAAATAAATACATATGTCAATATAATGCTGGGATTATTTGGGTCATGCACAGTTTTCCAACTCGCCAAACCAGGCTCCAAACAGAGTCCTGTGGTCAGTGAACACCCCTAGCAGCAATATGTGGATGTATTGCAATATGCTTCATTGTGCTTCATTGCCTGTCCTAATAATAGGGGAAGAGAAGAGGGGAGAGGATGAGAAAGGGGCTGTGTTTGGAATATAGCTTGATGTCGGCAAGGAATATTGCTTCATATTTTGTGTGTTTTCCATAGGTGTTTATGCTTTGCAAACACAAATTGATTCTGAGTGTGATATAAATACAACTTATGTGCCACTTTCCTGTGAGTCTGGCACAGGACAGAGAACCGAGTTTCATCCCATAGAAAAGACAGTCTGCTTATATTAGGAGAGGGAACCCCATGGCAGCAGTGGGGAGGAGAGAGAAGCAGCTGAAAGAGAGGAATTTAGAGCACCAAAAGAAAATGGTGGACATGGAAGGGTTTAAGTAGAAGCACCTTCTCTTGAATAGAGTTCCGTAGGCTGACCATCTGAAAAGGAGGACAGGGCTCCTGTAACTTTAACAGTTGTAGAGAAAAGGGGATTTCAGCCAGTGTCATTTGTATGCAATTAGTTCCTGGTGAAACTCCCTCTTCATCATAGCAGTTAAAGTTACAGGGGCCCTGACTTCTTTTGTATATGGTCACTCTAGTATAGTGCTTGAACCTTTAACTGTTGTGATGAAGAGGGGATTTCACAATTGTGCCCACTGCATTTAATTAAAGAACATGCTATATTAGAAAGAAAAGAGCAAATTAGCAGTTAATGGCTGACTCATAGGTTAGCATGGACAGATCGAGTGGCTGAGGGATTATGGATCACAAGGACCATATTGCAGTGATTTGGGTTCAGGTTAGGGCAGAATCTACTCTACTGCTTTATAGTGGTATTGAAGTGCACTGACATCTGTTGGGGCCCATGATACATCTACGCCCAGCAGGATATAGCACTATGAAAGTGGTATGGAAGTGGTATATGGCATGTGTCATGGGACCCAACAGTTGTCAGTGCTCTTCAATACCGCTATAAAGCAGTAATGTAGATCCTGCCTCCATATACCACTTTCATACCACGTTCATGGTGCTATCTATATCTTGCTTGGTGTAGATCTGGCCTAGATGTACACTACTACTTTACAGCAGTATTGAACTGCACTGGTAAAAATCCACATGCCACATTCCACTTTTGTAGAGTCATTTCCTACGTTTTATTCCACAATCGTAATGGTTTGATACAAGGTGTAGATCTGGCCTGAGAAGATGTCATAGCCTATAGTCAAACACTCCCCTAACTTAGAGGGGAGTATTTATTCAATTCCTAAGCAATCTATTCCTTTTCTACTGTTCCAAAGCTTTTACGGGCAACAGAAAGGAAGTGGAGAAAAGTGCTTTTGACAGCATCCTCCGTTTATTGCATCTGCCGACAAACTCCCAACTGAGGCAGATTTCCTGAGTTGCAAGAGCTTAGGTGGGGCCTGTCACAGACTACGTGTGCAACTGTGCTGATATGTGTTATGGCCAGCACCTGTTTCCTTCCCTGGGATCAATCAATATCAGACGTAAGTGGAGGTTTGACTCCAAGTAAACTGTGCAACTTGGCAGCGTATATAGGGATGTATGAGAAATTCATTTCATTTCGTTTTTGATCAGGATTTACTAAGTCCATACCTTCCAAACCGGACCTGGACCCAAACATAATCTGTGGTTGAAATCTGTACATTTCTGAGCTTTTAGTGTGATTCGTAGACCAAGAAAAAATGCATTTGAAAGCATGTGTGCACTTAAAAAATGTGAATAAAAAAAATGCGTAATTTTGTAAAAAGTACACAAACATGCTTTAATGAATGGGAGAAGAATGCATACATTTTAAATATGTGCTTTATATATTTGGAAAAATAGGCCTGAAAACACCTAGAAATGTTTATGGGAAAAGAAAAGAAAGCAAACACTACAATCTGCTATGGTCACAAGACAGAACAAGTTTCAGAAGACTCAGACAGAGTGGAAATTGTGTTTCCTTACCATTGCTCTCTTCCTGGTTCTCGTCTGCATTTGAAATGAGCAGAAATACACGGACAAGAGAGCAGTTATCACGTGGCTTACACATTTCAATGGGACAGCGCCCTCCAGTGGGCATTTTATAGCACAACCTCTCCTGCACACGTCAGGAAATCCTGACAAACCGGATATGTCTCAGAAGGGTCGGGTTTTCTGAGGTTTATTTTGTGATGCTAAAACTGAGAAAAGGAGCGGGAGATGCGCCAAGGGGTGACAGCAGAGTTTAAATGATCCATGAACATCCGTGAGTGGCCAGTAATGAGCGTGCTATAAATCATTCATTTAAAAAAGCTCTCAAAGTGGGATTTGGAGAACTTCAGCAAACTTGACTTTTGCTTTTACACATATCCCTAACATACATAAGAAACCTGCTGTATATATTACTATATGTTCCTAGTAAACTCAGTCTCAGCAATTCACAGAACAATCGTCTCCTGAAATTATTTCCCCTAGACTGAGACTGGATTACAATGAAATCCTTGTGTACCTGTGCAATACCAAGTTATGCAAGGGTCACTCTAGAAAATCTAGTTTCAGGAAGAAAATACCATTATGAAGCGACCAAGGATTTAATCCCTGCTACTTGAGGCCCTTAATATGCCATGATTGAAAGCTGGTGGACAGTGGTGTAGGGGAATCATGGCTCCCGGGGACACAGTGCCAGCACTTTTTTATTAGCAGGAGCTCTGATGTCATCTGCCACTACCGCCCCTCAGACATTCCTATTCCCTCTGAGCTTAGCTGCAATCCTCACAAAAGCTTTGGGGGGGGGGAGATGAATGTTCCCTGCAACAATATAGTGTTCCTTGTTGTAATATAAAGTATTTTCAATTGGTTTAGGCTTGACCAATTAGAGTGTTGGACTGGGAGTCAGGAGATCTGGGTTCTAGTCCCCACTTGGCCATGGAAACCCGCTGGGTGACTTTGGGCCAGTCACAGACTCTCAGCCCAACCTACAGGGCTGTTGTTGTGAGGATAAAATGGAGAGGAGGAGGATTACATACGCTGCCTTGGGTTCCTTGGAGGGAAAAAGACGGGATATTAAATACAATAATAATAATAATAATAATAATAATAACAATAACAACAAAAGACTTGCTCCTGGGGGAGATGAAAACTGTTTGAACTAGTTTGTTGCTTTGGATCAACACAGCTGCCTGAACTTTTGGACTCTCCTTGAGAGCATGATGATGAGGTTTGTCATGATGAGTGCCTGCACTTCAAAATGGCCATTATGACTGTTGAAGCAAATGGGATGGCGGAAAATATTTGGCTGGGGCACACAGTCCTTTAGAGAAGCCTTTCCCCAATGTGTTGCCAGTCGAGATATGTTAGACTGCAGTTCCTATCACTCCCAGCCAGCATGGCTAGCATGCTGGCTGGGGATGATGGAACTTGCAATCCAGCACATCAGAAGGGCATCTAGTTGGAGAAGGCTGCCTTAGTACCTTCCCTGTGTTATGTGCTTCGCACTACTTTGACCAATGACAAGTTCCAGGTATGGTGCTTAGCCAGCTTTGTTTCTCAGTGGAAGAAGGCTTACAGTGTTTTTGACTATTTGGGTTTATTTACAAATTGATCAGTTGGGCATAGCTCAAGACGATGCACTCAAAAAAGCTGCAGACCCACTGCCCCATCTCAGATTCCCAGAAAGGCACCTCAGTTTACAGCTGTGTTCTGCCTCTGCCTCTCTTTGGGTCAAACTGCACATTATTATGAGCATTTTGTTTCATTATTATTATCATTATTATTATTATTATTATTATTATTATTATTATTATTCAAAAGTAAGCACAGGGGACCTGACCTAGTTTGGGACCCTAGTACGGGAGGGGACCTTTAACCCTTTGCCCAAGGCAGTGGTCCTGATCCATATTGTGGGCTCTGCACCTGCACTTTACATTGCCCCAAAACCTGATACCATAACCTGATTGATGGGTAAAATTCAGTAGCATTTGGCCTCCTTCTTGGAACAAGAATTCTCTATCCTGCCCTGTCCCTCCGACAACACCAAGTGCCTACCCACTTGATGCTACTATAGCTTGCATGGCTCCAACAAAGTATCTCAAAAGAATGCATGCACTTAACACTTAGAAAAATCAGTGCAAGGAAAAAGGATATACATAACCATTTCTGCTTTGTCCATCCTATTGTCCTGGATCAGCATAGCAAACTACAGGGTGTACTGAAGGATCCATGAGAAGAGATTAGAGTTTATTTCCAACCTTTTTTCTTTTTGCAAAACAGTTTACTGAAAAATGAAAATACTATTACTATTGATTCAGTATACACTAAGTGAAGTATCTAGGCCAGTTTTCATAGTCAGAATGAGCTTTTTAGACAGCTGGTTTTGATGTCAGCTTAAGTAATGAACTTGAAAGGTCTTTGCTGCTGTGACCAGATTAGATACAGATTTAGCACTCAGCACTATGTTAGTATAAGCAGCGTCGGTTTGAAAAATCTGGCCAGACAAGGAAGCAGCAGATTTGAGAGCTTATCTTGGATTTAGAGCATAAATTAGCCAAAAGATGCAGAAGCTTGCAGAGGGACAATTCACATGGTCATATTTTATGTCAATACAAGGAGTACCTGGCTGATATCCATCATAAGAAAACATGTGCCAGAATGCAGCCCCTGTTGCAGAGTAAGTTCTGTCTGACTACACTTGAGACAGAAGATAATTGCAAGCTTTAAAAAGGGCCTTTACTTAGCATTAACAGGCAACTTCTTACAACTAAAATAGGCAAAATAAGTAAGCAAAAGTGAAACCAAAACCCGCACCCCAGGACCCTACGTGCATTAACCATTTAGAAGCTTTTGAACCAATTATTTTACCCTCTATAAAATGGGTTTAGCTAATGGGTATTGCTTATTCTAACAGCGCCTTCAGCCAACAGCCCAAATCTCAGAAAATCTCTGTGCTAGGCATTGTAGAGAGAAAGATTAAGGAGGCGGTGTTTATTGATCAGTTGAAACCCTATATCAGTGTGAAGGTTGATCTGAAACAAACCAAGATGATGTTTATTAATGCGGCTTGATGGATTGTTTAACACAGGTGTTGACGGTTAAGCCTTTGAGATTTGGTCTGTTTGATTGATTCTGATTCAGTCTATAAGTGGTATAAATCCCAGTGATATAGGGTGGGATACAAATGTTTTAATAAATAAATAATATTTTGGCATACTCATTTGTGACCAAAGCTGGTGCTTTAGTGCCAAAACATTTCACATTTTAAAATCTGTTTGGACGTTGCAGTTTTCTTCTGTTTTTAAAGCAGTTATAACCTTATAAATGGATGTGTGTTTGTTGGTCATTTCTTGTGGTTATGTAGGGCTTCCAAGAAATTGTTGATTGGATCTGAACCCCTAGTTAATTATCATTTCCCTGGGAAACTGGACTAGCCCCTGTACTCAGCAGGACCAGCGATCTGAAATAGTGCAATTCTATTTGTTTGTTTCAGTTGCTAAGTGGATATTGAATATATAGCCTGTGACAGGCATTCCCTGAGTCTAGCACCTCCCGATCCTAGAGCTGTAGGTTACTGCCTGAATCACCTATCTCTAAATTCACCCTTGATGGGCAGAATCTCTTATAGATTGTGATTGCCTTTCTGTTCGGACTTCCATGGCTGGATACCAACCAATTCATCAGAAATGAACGGGGAGGGGGAGGATTATATATTGAGGAGGAGGAGATGGAGACTCAGTAGCCTGGAAATTCTAGCACTGAGTTGAAATAATCTTTTTAAGTTGTATGATCACTATTGTATACAAACATTGCCATTTCCCAGTTTACTTTCAACTACCTTCTCAGTTTTTTATTTATCTTTCCCTCAAATTCTGGACACTAAATGACTCCAGAGAAGTATGCCTTCTCTGAGCTATGCTTTGAATGCTGGCACAAGGTTTGCAGCTTTCCCAAACCTGGTACCTTCTGGAGGTTTTAGGCTTCAACTCCCATCAACCCCAGCCAGCATGGCAAATGGAATTCAAAACATATGGAAGGCACCAGGTTGGGGAAGCGTGATCTATAGGATAAACATCCCAACCAAAAACAATGTCTCCCAAAGTCATTAAAGTATACAAAACTACAAAATAAAGCTACAGTATTAAAAACTGAGAATGCCTTGAGAAATTGCAGTCATTTCATAGGCCACACCTTTTATCAAAGGTTATCCCGGTACAGGCCCTTCCTTTCTTTTTCATCAAGAGCCTCTTTATTATGTTAACCTTGGCAATGGATCACAGCTGTGGTTCTGCTTCTGCAATTTCTCATTGATTGTCATCTAACCGAAACGTGAAACAGGGTAGCGTATACATTACCTTGAATAGCAGCCCATATGGCAAGAAATGTGACGTTCCTTTGATGAGTGTAAAGCCTGATTGATGGTGGCTGAGCAAATGCCAGGTTTGGTTGCCTGGTCAACTTCTCCTTTGCCATAAATAGAGTGTTTCATGTAGGGTGACCATATGGAAAGGAGGACAGGGCTCTTGTATCTTTAACAGTTGTATCAAAAAGGGAATTTCAGCAGGTGTCATTTGTATGCATGCAGCACCTGGTGAAATTCCCTCTTCATCACAACAGTTAAAGCTGCAGGATCCAGATGATGATGATAATAATAATAATAATAATAACATTTATTTCTTACCTGCCTCTCCTTCACAAACAATATAAAATACAAAAGAGGGCAGGGCTCCTGCAGCTTTAACTGTTGTGATGATGAAGGAATTTCAGCATGTGCTGCATGCATACAAATGACACCTGCTGAAATTCCCTTTTCTATGCAACTGTTAAAGATACAGGAGACCTGTCCTCCTTTCCATATGGTTACCCTATTAGTTCCCCATCTCTACCCTGAACCTCTATTACTGTCCCTGCTTTTTTCAATTGCTAGATTCACACAACACGCTAACCCACATTCAGTGGCTCAATTCGGACGACACAATAAACAACTGGTGTGGGGGAAACAATCGTCAGTTGTTTTGACTATCGTGTTATACGAATGTTGCCATAGTCAACTCAGTGCTGATCCTAATCCACATATATTACCATGTTGTGTGGGGAGTACCCCCTAGATGAACAACTGTAAAGTTGATTATTACCCCACCATTGACTATCGTGTCATCCGAATTGAGCCACTGTGTTGTTGTTGAACTGTCGGTTGTTTGTTGAATCGTGGGTTGTTTGTTAAACCGTGGGTTAGTGTGCTATTTGAACCCAAGATATTTTCCGCAGGGTGGCTTGTTAACCATGCAGTGTGGCTTATTTATTTTTTCAAACAAGCCACCTTGAGGACCCATGGTTTGTTGTTGGGCTGTTCAGGGTAGTTAACAAACCATCCTGCAGAAAATGGTCTGGGTCCAAACAACACACCAACCCACAGTTCTACAAACAACCCACTTTCAACCACTGAGTGTGGGTTAGCATGCGATGTGAACCCAGCCAATGTGAAGGAGGCCTCCTTGGTCAAATATTTCTATTTGTCTGGGAAGGGACAATAATAGGGTGACCAAATGAAAAGGAGGACAGGACTCCTGTATCTTTAATAGTTGTATAGAATAGGGAATTTCAACCAGTATTATTTGTATGTATGCAGCACCTGGTGAAATTCCCTCTTCCTTACAGTAGTTAAAGCTACAGAAGCCCTGCCTCTTGACCAAATACAAAAGAGAGCAGAGTTCCTGCAGCTTTAACTGTTGTGACGAAGAGGGGATTTCCCCAGATGCTGCATGCATACAAATGACATCTGCTGAAATTCCCTTTTTGATACAACTGTGAAAGATACAGGAGCCTTGTCCTCTTTTCCATATGGTCACCCTACACAATAACTTAATGTCAGAGAACATGTTTCCACGGAGAGGTCCTAAGCAGGGCAACCTTCAGCACTCAGCATCTTCAGCCAACTGACAACATCAGAGTAGGGCTAACCACTGCTGTCTAAACTGCCTTGCCCATTAATTCTCTAGCCACCATGTTAATGTTCTAGAAGGCTCTGTATCACCTTTTACAGCAGATGTACCAATATTTTCAGGGATACCAGTGGACTGTCCTCTATTTGAAGAGCTGCTCAGTCCAAGTCCAGTTTAAAGATAAAGAACCAAAAGAACCACCAGCATTTAGCACCAGGAGAACAGGCTGAACAGGCAGACATTCAGGTCACCTGGTCACAATCTTCCATGCTATAGTGAGGTGGACTGTTTTTCTCTTTAAATCATCGTAAGTATTTCTAGATTTTCATCTATACTTATTCATTAGCATATGCAAATACTATGCAAATTGCTGCCCCTTTTGTCCTCTTTTGGGATGATGCATTTCCTCTTGATGATTCATAAAAAGAGAGGCAGAATTCATCTACCCGGCTCTGATCTCAATACCTAGATGGAGAAATTGTCTGATCTGGCAAAGGCAGCTTCATATATCTGTTGTTAGTCTTCCAGTGCTGCGATTCTAAGAATTTTCTCTTAGAAGTAAATCCTGCTAAAACCAACAGGTCACATTCCTAAGGAAACGTGGCTGTAGTTGAGCTACCCATGTTGCTTTCATTTGGTTTCTTGAAGTATTTGCATTGCGTGGACCAGTGAACAGCTGCCTCCTAGTCACTTTTGCCCATCCATCGCAGTTTCATGTGTCTCTCCCATATCCTTCTTCCCACGTCCTCTCAGCCAACCATCTCTTTCCAAGCTGCAGGCAACAGGATCTGTGAAACTGCAAACCAGGTCAATGCAAAGGTTAAGTCTAAGACAATAATCCCCATACCTTATTCTTCTTCCGTTCATGAATGGCTTGCAATTCCTCTCAACCCCCACAGAGGATCTGAGGGTCTCCTCAATCACTTTCTCAATAGTCACTTTACATTTTTCAGGAGCACCTGGTCAGGACCAATCAAACAGACATTAGTTCTCAACCAGGGGTGGTTCAGGACAGCAAGCTCCTATAGGGATGTATGGATTTTGTAAAATCCATTCCATCCGCATT
This sequence comes from Anniella stebbinsi, assembly GCA_029215795.1. Classification (NCBI taxonomy): domain Eukaryota; kingdom Metazoa; phylum Chordata; class Lepidosauria; order Squamata; family Anniellidae; genus Anniella; species Anniella stebbinsi. The sequence continues at coordinate 30,474,475 of JARDYH010000002.1, read as the reverse complement.
TGGCAAATTGTCAGGTGCCTTTCATTCCATTGTCCGTTCATTGGTGGAATCAGGTTTTTTTCCAATACCCCAATTTTGCGGAAATTCGCCCTTGCACCAATTTGCACTAGCAAAAATTCACAAATTCTCCCCATTTGCTCAAAATCTCCACAAAATGTACAAATCCTCCCACAAGGTGCATTTTCATGCTTTAGTCTATGGGGGAAACATTTTTGCCAGTGTTTTCTTTTTATTTTATATATTTGTGTAAAATTCCAGAAAGTAAACAAACAAACAACAAACAAAAATTGTCTGCATGTCTTGGAATCCATGTAACTCAGGGAAAGACAGTCTGCTGCGGAATCCGTGGGTCAGATTTATTAAAATCCAAAGTTATTTGATTCCGTTACAGATTTTTCCGACATCCTTAGACTCCTAAAGGCATGGCGCTACCAATCAAAAGGCATTGTGCAGTGATTCCATCTTTTCTTGATTAATGGATTATTATTCTGGTAAGAAAAAAAGATGGGGAAAGTGGTGGGAAAACGTAAAACGGATACAAATTGAAAATGACAACATTATCTTCATAAATGAAGCAACACAATTTCATCTCCATGAATGAAACTCCATAAGTTAAGCCCTATAATTGCACAATAATTACACACACACACAAAGCCTCACCTGGAAGCACCCCAAGAATCAAGAGGTGAAATTCATCATAAGCCCTTTGAATTCTGGCCCACAAATAAACTTCTATCACTAAAAAAGCAGCAGGTCTAGGGAAGGCTCTGATGAACCCTATCTACCCTGACATACTAAATTTCTGTTTGCAGGGAGTTTTATCCACAGCACAGTATACAAACATGGAACTCTCCCTTTGCAGCCTGATGTGATGTGGTTCAGAAAAACTATTACCAATTGATTCTGTTGAGTGTGCTACATATAACACTGAGTAACCAGATACAAAAGAGGACAGGGCTCCTGCAGCTTTAACTGTTGTGATGAAGAGGGAATTTTACCAGATGCTGCAGGCATACAAATGACACCTGCTAAAATTCCTTTGTCTCTACAACTGTTAAAGATACAGGAGCCCTGTCCTCCTTTTCATATGGTCACCCGATATAACATGCACATACACACACGCACACAGACAAAGGGAGGGAGGGAGAGAGAGGGGGGGGAAGCAGCAGCAGAGAAAGAGATTTGGCTGTGTGGAATATTTGTGGGGTGGAGCAGATCTCACAGGGCAAGGCAACCAGTAATCAGAAAGGGCAAAGTATCCTTTTAATATTACAGCCACATTCTTTCTAGTGGTTTATGAAGCATCAGTAAAGCAAACTAGATGTAAATCTCTTGTTTAAAAATAATAATAATAATAATAATAATAATAATAATAATAATAATAATAAATCAGCCTTTTCAGCCTTCTTAGTCATTTCTTGGCAAGTGTATAAATATTGTAAAGTGAATATTTCCCCAAACATCTCTTTATTGAAAGGCTTCTTTCAATTTCACACTTTCTAGAGCATTTGTCTGGGATTTTTTAAATCATCCATGATTTCTAGAAAACAGACGCTACATGGCATCTTTACACATTTGTCCTTCCTGGATACACCCCACTTTCAATAATTTTATTCCAGAATATTATTAAGAATTAAAGTGTGTGTATGTGTGTGTGTGTGTGTGTGTGTGCGCACATGTATTCGTTGATGCCACAGAAAAATCATTATGAAAAGCACATTTAACTTTCTCAAAAACAGGAAGGTTCTACAACTCTGTAGCTCCTGCAGAATAAAGAGACAAAATCTCAGGGTGTTGAAAATATCTATGTGGTTTTATTCCAAGAAGTAGCTCTATGCGTTTTGGCACTGAATATGGGTCTCCTTCAGGATCAGTTTTAATATATGCCTGCAGAGATCTCTGAAAAATATCTCCAAGATGAATCCTGTGATCTGCAGGCCCTGAGCCAAGACCGTCCTCATGGATGTATCCTCTTGATGTGGTTCAAAGGTGGGGCCAAACACTTCCCACTCCACAGGGCCTGCCCAATGGCACCGGAAGGAAGTTCACCCATGGCGAAACCACTGGAAATGCTGGCATCCAGGCCTGGGTCTTCAGCTCTGTTCTGCCTTGCTGAGTGTGTCCCCCACCATGCTTTGTGGGCTTCTGTGTGGCTCAAGACAGGGCAGATTTCAAATCTGGCATAATGTACAACATGTCTGTATGCAAGGAAGCCAGGTTCATACTCACTGTTCTCACTCCCGACCCTGGATCAGCTCTGTGTGTACAGAGTCCGTGTATTGTTTGTATGTCGATACTGTTGAGACCAGCCAGGACTCAAGCCTGTAGTGGGTCTTGAACTGGTGACCTGAGAAATATCAGGCAGTGACTCTGGCCAGGTCTACACCAATCAGGATATAACACTTCGAAAGTGGTTTGGAAATGGTATATGGAATGTGTCATGGGCCCCAACCATTGTGAGTGCACTTCAATACTGTTATAAAGCTGTAGTGTAGATCTTGTCTCAGGCTGGAGTAAGCACTGCAGGGAGAATAGCCATATGAGCCAAGGAAGCTTCTTCTTGTTAATAGGCCAGAGTGGGTCAGATGATATTCCCTGATCCCTGCAAAGACTGCCAGATTGGGCATATATACCAGCTAGGAGAGTCTGTTTGTACTTTTCTTTACTAGCTATGAATTGCCTTCACACACACAAACACTCACTCAAAGACACAATCCACAGTGGCTTAGCATATCATGGGCAGATTCCCCCTCACAACGGCTCAAGTACCCACCCACTTGTATCCACCTTCTGCTCAGGCCCCAGGGGTAGGTAGCGTGTCATGTGATGGGATCCTCAGGAGATTTGCCAACCACACAAATGGGGGGAAAAATGGCAAACCTAAAGTTAGCTGACAACAGCATCCACCACTTCTGGCGACGCTCTTGCTGGTGCAGACTTTATGGTTGAGATCGCCACAAATCACACAGAGTGGCCGCCAGGACCTGGTTTCTGCGATTTTGCTAACCTGGTTGCATGGTTAACATGTGTGGAGGAACAAGAGGTAACCATGAAGGAGGGATATGGGAACCATGTGGCACTGCATGGTCACCAATCACATGATATCCTTTAACCTGGTACTGCTATGACATAATATGACATAAGCTAAGTTTTTTCATACATATATTTGTGTGTAAATGGTTTTTGTATTATGTTTATGTTTTATATCAGTGTGGGTTAAGCATGTTTAATCCTGTGCTGGGTATAGCTCATGGGTTGGATCCAGGTATAGTCATACCTAGAATAGACCCATTGAAATCAATGAGATTTGAGTTAATCATAACTAAATTAAGTCCCATTGATTTAATTGGGTCTAATCTAAGTATGACTAATTGTGTTTCTACAGGAGGCTAAAATCCCGCATCCTTACTGGAGCTTCTGCTTCTGGGGCTGATATTTGCATCTTTTCCTGTGAATTCATCTGGGATTTTTCTTTCTGGGCAAGTTCTATATCTTTTATTATACAGCCACTAAATGGTGATGTGATATAGCAGCATTCTGGACATTTCTCATGCATTGAAGTCTCTTATTGCATTTTCCATGTAGAGAATTAAACCACTCTAATGGCCAAGGTTGTTGGTTGAATTTTTGAAACGTTGAAAATTCATTTTTTAAAAAAATGATTAAAATATTGACATCCCATTGTACTAGCTCAGAGTGAGATGCTCAAGGTGGCTAAGAAATGATGCAAAATTAAAAAATCTCAATTGTTCTAGGTTGTTCAAATCTCCCACGCAATTAAAATTGTACAAGAAAGAGAGGGGAAGAACAAAGTAGCTTTGCCCTTTCTCTCACAAGCCCCATGGCCCTCCATGAGTGAGGGGGTTTGAAAGTTTTCAGAGGGGAGCCTGCTCTCCTTTTGTAGGCTCCTTGCACAATTCAGAACCATGGATGATCAGGGTTCTAAATCATGTGGGAACCTTACAGAAGTAGAATGATTCCTTGCTATGGACCTTTGCCCAGTGCGGAGGGCACTGGATGGAAGTGACAGAGGGGGCAGGGCTACCTTCCTCACCCCCTCTCTCCCTCGTGTGATTCTAATCACATACGGGATTAGTATGACTGAATAGGTCTAGAACACTTATGAACCAAGTCTCCTTCTCCATGAAGAGGTGCAGGTGGTACACTAGCCTAAACCAGGCAAAGGCCCTCCTGGCTACAGCCACCACCCAGCTTTTTAAGAGTAAAGCCAGCTCCAGGAGCATTTCCAAGCAGCAAACATAACACTTCATGGGAAGTGCAACTTTATGCAACCCCAATTAATCTTCAGCTTGAGAATATCCTACTATAAAGAACAATTCAATGAAAAGTTTCATTGTTAAACAACAACTTCATATATCAACAACATTAATCAGTCATGGATTAGCACACTGAGCCCTTTGGAAGAGCCAGTCTTCATTCCCAGGGATGGGGCAGAATTAAGCACTCTTTGGCCCAAGTGGTCAGAGGTTGGAGGTTGGCAATTCATACTTCTACCTCATGATTTCCAAGGTCTTTAAGGCAGCCACATGTGTCAGCTATGGCGCTATGCTTCCATCGGTTCATAGTCATGTAGGGCAGGGGGAAGGAGTTCACAGATGTGGATTCATGGTTGCCCACAACAGAGTAGATGGCCCATGACCCCCAAGTACTTTTGCGTGAGCCTGGTCATGGTTATGAGGACATGCAACTCCATGGCTCTGTTGCCAGACATTGTTAAACAGGATGTCACTGATCCAGTAGGCCATGTCATCTGGCCTAGCAACTGCTAGATGTTGCAAGAAGGTGTGGAGTATTGTCAGATCTGCAGAAACACTTACCCATCCATGCATGTAGGGTGGTCAAATGTCTTCTTTTACAGAGGACCATCCTCTATTAAAGATGTACTCTGTTCAAAGGGCTATTCTGTTCAGTTCTGGTGAGAGGTTGGGTGGTCGGCTCCCTGGAGAAGCCACCTGCCTTCCTGATTTCTTCCTTTGAGATTGGGTGAGCAAGTCGCCTTCCCAGAGAGCCCACTTGTCCAATTTCTCACTCTGGAACAATTCCCTGAAAGATCAAGCAGGCAGCTTCTTGAGATAGGTACCCAGGCTCAAATGCCACTCTTTGAGGGGTCCTTCCTCAATGCCAGGCATTGGGAGGTGGCCCTGGAGACTGCTCATACAGGCAGTTTCTGGGGCCACCTCACAACACCTTGCTTTGAGGAAGAATCCCACATAGTATAGTATTCAGGCCTAGGTGCCTTTCCAGAGTGCCTGCCCTCCAGATCTCTCATCACCTAACTCAGGCAGTATTTTGTTTTGCGCCACCACCAAAGAATATATATTTTATGGTTTTTTAAAAAAAAGAAATGTAGCATATTAATCCAGAAACAGGATGGAATGAACGTTTGGATGAAACACATGCAAAAGTGAGATGGGCTGGAAATAGACTGATCTGCTCATTCCTACAGTGTCACTGAATGATAAAGAAGCAGCAGAAATTATTTCATTTCAGAAATGCATCTAGAAGACAATCAAAAATATTCCCTTAAAACAGGAAAACACATACAACGCCCCCCTCCCAAATCTTCAAATTATGCACTTGTAGCTATGTGGACTTTTTAAGTTTTTGCTTCCTATTAGATAGCAAGGAGAAGTGTTGGGTGTTTTGCTGAAATGCCTTCTTTTGTACCCTTAGTTTTCATGTTTTTGAAACAATTCATGTCATGCCTGAGCAATTCTGCACTTTGGCTCAGCTGGTTAGTTTTACCATTTTTCAATCAGCTTCCCGAACCAAACAATTATCAGCTCAAGAAACAGCAATAAAATGATGATTGTAAAACAGTAAAATACAGCATATTAAGCAATACAATAAAGAAACAAAATAAACAGCCTGGCGCCACAATAAAACATCATAGACCAAATGCCAATGGAAATAAAAACACATTCTGATCTGATGCCTAGCTGTTGTCAATTCGGTGCCTTGTGATTCACAAGGGACTACAGCTGCAGGAGAAGGATCAGGATGCAAACATAAAATTAAAAGCTAGTCCATATTGTTACCTCTTCTTCAGAGCAGGTTCCACACATGCAATAGAACGCGGGAGAAGGAGGAACACATTTTCAAGACCTAAAGCAGTTGAGCCATGAACGAATATGCTCAGTGTAAAGTTACTTTAGATACATGGCCGAAAGTGGGGGCCAGTTTTTAAAATAAAGTAAATCAATACAATGGCAGGCAATTTTGTTGCCAAAGAACGGTGGTGATTAGAAGTGTGTCTCTATAGTAGATTTAGGAACATGTCTGCAATCCTAATAAAAGAATTCATTCAGTTTTTAGGGGAATTCACTATTTTGTTGTTTATCTTTGCTTCATTTTTAATACCCCTGTAGCCGCTTCATTTTTTTATTATTATTTTAGCATTTTTAAAAAAGTAAAGCTCCACATGTAAGAATCCTTGTAGTCAATGGGGTCATTATGTTCCCTCCTGGGGATTAAATGTTCTGATGCTATTTTCTGCTCCTGGGTGAATCTCTTTAGAAAGCCATGAGATAAAGATCCACCAGTCCCATTTTATAGATGTTTAAAATGGTGTAAGCTAGTGCTATGTGATTTTACCTGTCAGCGATTGTTTGCTCTAGCCTTAAGATCAATGTCAGGATCACATCCAGTGGTGGAGTTAAGACATTTTAGGCTCTGGACATAATAGTTACTTATTTGAAAATGTGGCATGCCGGCCCTGCTGTGGTTGGTGGCCCTCCTGCTCAAACTGCTAAGTGGGGGTTTCTGGACCTCTGCCCCAAAGTCTTACCCTGATAGTAGCACTGCTCACATGGCCTACTTTTATTAGCTATTCTCTGTTCAACCCTGCTGTTTCCCCTTCTTTATGAGCTGCCTTTGACTAGCTGTGCATGTTCCTTGGGGGAATTGGCTGCCCTTTGGCTTTAAAACCCGAAATGTCCATATATTGGTGGCATGACATAGAGAATCACTCAAGCTGAGCTGCTGGTTAGAGCTGACCCATGCCAGAATATTGAGATAAGTATGGCACACCACACATTAGCACTAAACTGCAAGCAGCCTACCCCCAGTAGCCCGTGGAAAGCTCCCTTCATCTTCCTGCACCGGTAATGAGCTGTATGAAGGCCAATAGACTGAAACCGAATCCTGGCAAGATGGATGCCCTGCAGGTGAGTGGTTCCCGAGTCCGGGAGATAGGCTCATTGCCTGTTCCGGATGGAGTTGCACTCCTTCTGAAAGATCAGGTCTCTAATTTGGGGGTAAATTCCAATCCACAGGCCGTTTCATGTATGAACTTTCAAAGAGCAAATCTCACATGCATCCCTAGTCAGACCATATCATACCTGAAATGAGCCCCTTCTTATCTTCCCTCCTGTAATCAATGGGCACAATCTATCAGATACTTCTACTTCTACTGTCTAGTCTCACATCTGTTTCAACAAGTCTTGCATATATGTAAATCATAAAAAGAAAATTGTTCATATCCAACTCTTAAGGGAAAGTAAGGAACAACCTAGAATTAGAAAACCAAGGGCCAGATTTTCTGCATTCACACTGGGTTACTAAGTACTTGGGTGTTCAGTAACAAATCCACTCCAAGGAGCCATTATGTAATGGCCTTGTTCAGATATATTGCTAAATTATTATTATTATTATTATTATTATTATTTATTACACTTATATACCGCCCCATAGCCAAAGCTCTCTGGGCAGTTTACAAAAATTAAAAAGATTGAGCATTAAAAAGAAGTGCTTTAGTGTTAAGTGAATGAGCCTAGGGTGCATATGTTTCCCTCTGCTCCTCTGGTGCAGAAGCTTTTCCTTAATTAACCACAGTTTAGCATCACATCCACACCATAAAACAGGGTTGGGCAATTTTGGGGCTGTTGAGGACCATTTGCCTCCCCCACACCCTATGGGCCAAAGTCCTGCAATAGTTCCAACCATGCTTCTGAATTCATTTTGCTACTGATTTTTGGCAGCAAACCACTAAGAAAGCCTAAAATGGCCCAAACTCACTTGTTTTCAGTTGGGATTTGGCCATTTTGGATTTCCTTAGCAGTTTGCTGTGGATATCAGTGGCAAAACAGCAATGCACTTTCCACCACGAATTCTTGCAGTGTGGTGGCGGTGGCTGCATGTTGCCTACCCCTGCCCTGAACCATGGTGTATTTCAGCTTTTCCCAACTTGGTGCCTTCGAGATGTTTTGGACTACAAATCCCATCAGCCCTAGCTAGCATGGCCGATGGTCAGGGGTTATGGGAGTTGTAGTCCAAAACATACAGGGTGGAGCACCGGATTGGGAAAGGCTGATTTATTGAAACAAATCAGCTTCAGTAAACCATATGCGAGACTAACGACTGCTTGTCCAGGTTTGCTAAATGTAACACCAAGTTAAAAACAGAATCTAAACCTTCAATCTCCTCACTGTAGCTGCAGTGGAAGATGAAAGAGGAGGGGGAAGGTCATGAGGTCAGTCTTTTAGCATGGCATCCAAACGAGGCCAGTGTCGAGATTCTTCCACAATTGAACATGAACTCAAATTATTGTATTCTGCTCAAGCACATATCAATGCGAAAATAAGAGTGATTCAAAATGCTAATTCGGCCAGTCACTTTTACATTTACTTTAGGCAAGACTTGTCTCCAAGTGACATGGAGGATAATTTAGCCCTCAGTGGTAGCTCATTAGTAAAAGCAATCTAGTGAGAAGAAGGGATCCTTTGTAACAACCTAGAATATCAATATAATTCATTCAGCAAAGCCAACAATATCATTTGATCCCTGACTAAATATGTTAGATAACATCCATCCAGCAAGATTTCTGGGTTCAGAGTAAAGTCACGACTGAACTTTTTTTGTAACAAGGTCCCAGAGGATGGAGCTAAGAGAACAGCTGTCTTCCTAGGCTCATTTTTAGCTCCTTGAAAACGTTGCCCAAGGAGGTTACAGTGAACTCCCCATTCATAGGCAGTATGGTTGCATGGATATGATTCATCTTGCTTTCTCAGAAAGAGTTGCAAGTTGCAACCACATTTAAGCATTTAAGACCTTGAGTGTAATGGAACAGAAAGGGCTTTAAAACAAAACAAAACAAAAAAGGAACCAAGATAACAATAGATCAGGGCTAGCAATGTGGAGCCCGTGGGAACTATTTGTCCCTGGACACCTTTCTTGGGACCTACCAAGGGGCCTCCATTTTCATTTTCCATTCATGGCTTTGGGCTACATGATGGGGCTCAGAGACATTAGGGGCTCCGAGAGGAAGTGAAAACAAGAGACAAAGTGGATGGTGTGTGCATGGAGAGGGTGGGGGAGGGAGAACATCTCTAGGTGATGATCCAGAGTATGAGGAAAAAATGGGGAGAAATGAGTTGATTGGCAGAGGAGGCAGGGAGGTGGGAGAGAAAAAGAGTTTGCTCTCTATGATTTGGTGCCGAAAACTGTGGGTTCAACAGAGTTGTTTGGTGTGTTGTGGTTTGGAGCACACCTCTGCCTCATACATAGTCACTTGGGCAAGTTACTGTCCTTTGTGACTAGCTATGCCCTCCATGGCAGCCATTTTGTGGTAGTGCCCATGACCATTTCTCAAAATGCCAAATAGACCCACCCATGAGCTGAGGCAGGTTGCCTACACCTGCAATAGGTAAGCGATTGGATCCTGGATCTGCCTTCTGTGGACAGAATGGCTCTGTTTATGGAAGATGTGTCAGCTTGGTTTTGGGGAATACCAATGACCCACAAACTCACCCCATTCAGCAGGGTCACCCAACCCTATGTGTAGCATTTTTGGAGGGCTGGAATGGCTGCCATAGGGAGGAGGGGCGGGGATGTCCGCTTCCCTCCTGCCCAACTGCACATACTCAAATCTGGATCCAACCCAGTAACCCAGAGCCATGTACCAATTGATTATATTGAAATCCATTGGTAGATTTTGGCAACTAAAGCCACATCCAGCTGGTGGTTTCCTCCAATAAGTGTAGTATCAAACAGCTACTGAACAAGAAGGTCCATCTAAGAACAGATACACTGATACCCATTCTGCATCAACAACTTCCATAAGAAGATGACATTACAACCGCTCCAGTAATTTGATAAAACACGTGTAATCCTATTATATGCCAACTCACGCAGAGATTTTCACCTAGTTAATTCATTATTAATATTGGGAAATGCTTCCTTGCAGAGTTGGCTGCATAATGCATGACAGATAAATGCCTTCCATAAGTGTAGATTCTGTTTCCCTTAACAAATTGCCTGAAAGCATCTTACCATTAGTACAGGGTTTGAAATTATTCATTGAATAATTTCTGAGGATACTCATGAGCACCATGCAGTACATAGCTGATATTCGAGATCTTAACTACATTGACACCAATGACTTTTAGGGTACAGCGGGGGGCTGGAATTCTTATGTACTTGAACTAAAGAATGCAAATACTGTCCCTGCTGACAATGCATGTCTTCATTTTTGTTTCAGCAATATATTTGCAGAAAGGAAACAACTTTATGAAAATTCCATTCGTATTGGTATACGTAGCTGAATTCATGTAGATATTCAGCCCTACTCTAATTTGCCAATCCATTCCTATTTACGCTAAAGCATTTCAGATTCACCTAAGTGACCAATAGCCTGGATGTGCAAGAGCAGCATCCATCAACACCTATTTTTGTTTTATTTTGTTCTGAACACTTATGCCTAAGGAAGAATGTGCACAAACAATATTTTCCTTGGGCAGTAAAAGACGCAGGTGGCATCCAGATTTAGAGCATTTCTAAATGAGGCTTTTATTGTGTGCTCGTGATTGGTCATTCATGATTCTTTGTGGGACCCTTACATTTTATTTATTTATTTATTTATTTATCCTTTTTTATTTTTTTTATGCTGCCCAATGGGCAGATTTCCTTGGAACAGGTTAGAATCATTTTAAAAAATCAAAATAATAACCCAAACAATAAATGTAACAATGAAAATATCAGATTATTAAAATATTCATATTCATATTAAAATATTAAAGAGTCTGTGTTAAAGTTAATAATACGAGCAACAGATTTAAGATTAAATGCTTGCTGGAAGAGGAAGGTCTTGACCTGGTGTCTAAACATAGATATAGAATTTCTCTACATTTTAAAAAATATCCCATTGCTTTACTGGGGCTTTCTGCTTCCACTTTCTGGGATTACCATCAGCACTATTACATGGGTGGCCACAGATTGAATACTTTCTCTCTCTGCGAGCTCTATTCACTTCAATGAAACAGTGTTGTCTAGTAGCAGAATTATATTTTTAAATAGCTGATTAAATAGCTCCTCTTACTCTATCTAGAGAAAGTGCACTGGTGGGTGTGGGACTGGGGCTCGAGAGGACATAGGATTCCTTGTATCTTGGCCTACCCTCTTCCCTCCCCTCCCCATCCAGGGGAACACCTCCTTACAGACCTCTCTGTGACCTCTCTTTGTGACATCAGAAAGCAGCTGGTGTTGTTCTTTCCTCAGCAGCTGCAAGGGGGCTTCGGAAGGGATCAGATACTGGTGTCCCCCTTCCAAAGCCATGGCAGTGTCTACAGCCTCAGAGGGGGAGAATCCAAAGAATTCTATGGTCCCTAGGACTCTCTCCCAAGACCATAGGATTTCTCCCTTAAATACTTTGCTAACAAGGACTTATTTTTGTGCCAGCCCCCTCTTCCCAGATCAGCAAGAATAAAAGACAACCAAAAGGAAAAGGAAGAATGAAGCAGTGAGTCAGGAAAATTACTCACTATGATGAAACATCACTAAAGAAGAACAAAAAAAATGTATCTAAATAAAGCTACTGCTACATGGCAGGTATGTTGAAGCTATTCATTAGCCATCGATGATGGGTTCTCGTGCAGCCCCATCGCCTTCTCCTCCTCATCCCAACAATAAGAACAGTTCTTTTTAGCAGATGAAGAGCAAATTCAGATTCCAGTTGTGGAGCAAAGAGACTTCAGTAGGGGAGGGAAAGGGAAGAATCTCAGCAAGTTGTACAGTGCAAGTATATCTACTCTAGCATGAGTTATCCGAGGGTGCAGGATTTCAACATTAATGGCCCAACCTTATGTATATTGAAGATAAAATTGCAACGCAAGCAATGTAACTGAGGTATTTGTTGTGGCTAATAAGTTATATCCTGGGGCTTGTCTGTATGCCCTGTATACCCCATTGTGGCTGTGCAGTGGTGCTGCATTGTTTAAATGATGCAGCTGCCAACTTACAGTCACATCAGGCTTCTCTCCCCAAAACTGTGCTTTTTCGCAGTGTCATTTTACTGCGACTTTTTCAATTGCACTGAGCTCATCATCGAAGTCACAGCGTGCTTCTGCTCTCCGTGCAAAATGGCACAAAGGTTTTAGGAACATCCACAACACCCATGTGGCACCCCTCTCCTGCTAAATCTGCTTCTCTCCCCCACTGCTGGGGGGGGAAGCTGAGGCTCCAGCTGAAAATGAATTCCTGGCATGTAACTCTATCGCTGCTTCTTCACAGCAGTGATGCTGCAGGGGTTTGGAGGAAAGGGGAGGCAAAGCGGCATCACATAGATACAGCCCAGGTTATATCGGGTGGGCACAAAGTAGATCTCCAAATATTTTAGACTTCAACTCCCAGCGTTCCCATCCTTTGTCCATGCTGGCGGGGGCATCTAGCAGTTGAGGAGATGTACCTTCTGCCCCCCCCAGTGTTATACCACACCTTATAAGCCTGCATATCCCTGCTGTTATTCCTGTAACCTTCTATTTGATGGGAGCTGAACTTTTGCAGTGCAGGTCCCTGCATGATTCAGAGCCCTGGAAAGTCAGGTTTCTGAATCACATAGTTTACCTCCACTGAACATATAGAAAAGCTTCTCCATTGCAGATGTTCGGTCTGCAGTACTGCAGGAACAGTGTTGGCATTGTGAGGGATGGGGCAGAGCTAACAGATTCCCTCCCGGTCCCCCACCTACATGATAGGGGAAGAGGACTGACTGTGCTCGAGGCCATAACATGATGTATTTAAAATATGTTTTAAGCCAATGGATTAGACCCATGATTGTTATTTTGCAATAGAAATTGCAGGCACAGGGTCCCTGATTGGGCCCATAGCAGAGAGTAAAGAGTTAAAGCCCCAGTACCACCCACACTAGGATCAAGCTCCCTGTGGCTACTCTAGAGTAAATAAGAAAGCAGCTAACTACGTCTTCAAATAGGCTGACCATATGAAAAGAAGGTCAGGGCTCATGTAACTTTAACAGTTGTAGAGAAAAGAGAATTTCAGCCCATGTCATTTGTATGCAATTAGTTCCTGGTGAAATTCCCTCTTCATCACAACAGCTAAAGTTGCAGGCACTATACTAGAGTGAATATATACAAAAGAAGGCAGGGCCCCTGCAACTTTAATTGTTGTGATGAAGAGGGAATTTCACCAGGAACTAACTGCATACAAATGACAAACTGTTAAAGTTACATGAGCCCTGTCCTCCTTTTCATATGGTCAGCCTAACAAGTAACGTCCATTTTGGCTCTCAGTATATAGAATCAATGAGCTGGCCAGTGATGTAGATGCCCTGAGGAATACTCAGATGTGATCTCAAATAGAGGTGAAGGCATAGAAAAAATGTTGGGGGGTGGAAATGGGGAAAGTACAGTTTTTTTAAAAAAAAATCTAGGAACTTTTTAATCTTTGGAAAACAATGAGGTCTTAAACACAGGAGGGGGGAGAAATCCCCCTTTGTCCTTTCTAAATGGTTTCTCTAGTATGGGGAACCCCATCAGCTTCAGCCGTGATACTTGTGGTGGTATCTCTGCACAAGCCGGCACCAGTGATGACTTGCACATCACATTTGCAAGTCATGCTTAAAATGAAAACCGTTATGTGGTTTATTTATATGCATGAACTCTGGGCTACAGGTTGCCAAGAGGAAGCTATGCAGTCATAATTTTTAAAGGTTCCTAAGAATTATACTGACATTTTGACAAGTTATTATTCAAATTCAATATTATTTATTTTTCAGTTTCAGTTGCTCTGCTAGGGAGGAGGGGTTGTGATTGGTTCCCTGCCCCTGAAAGCATTTTCAGCTTAAAATATAAAGGTTTATATAAAGACCTAACTAGCCTGGAGCTGTCAATAGTAAAGGTTTTGAAGGACATTTAACATTTCTATGGCAAATGCGTTATCAAAGGGTTGCTAACGGGTCATGTAGAGTTCAGAGGGTATGTGTAGAGTGCAGGAAATTAATACCCTTTTGGAAAAATACAAGCAATTGTCAAATCAGAAATCAAATTTGGCTTTCATCATTTAGCTGTGTTTTTCCACCCTTTAACACTGGCCGGCTATGATTTGTACTTCAAATAGCAAATGCTAAATGATACATTTTGGAGATGGGCTGGGATGCTTTCCTCCAATGATTACCCACAATTTAATTAAGTTATGTAGGCATATCACCAATCCAGACATTAGTACAGTACATTCTACAGCATATTAAAGAGACTTACGACACTGGAGTTCTACTCCTGGCTCTCTGATGGTTAAGATGAGAGGAAATTCAATAGCCTTTTATTTCAGCAAATATAAACTGTTTGGTAGTTTGCCTGAAACTTGAGAGGGAGCTGGAGTGCATCACAAATTAATGTAGTAATAATTATTCACAAAGAGTGTAGCACCAAGCAAAAGCCAAAATGCAACATAGAGTTGATTTACATGGCTGTTCTTGAGCAGGTGTGACAAGCCTGCATTCAGAGGGCAGGTTTGGTGCTGAAAAGGTAAGGAAGATCTGTGAGTAGGAGAGATAGGCTGGGTATTAAGCCAAGACACCGAGGTTCAGGAGTAGAAGAGTGGGCAGGAGAAACTGCCCGGGTGTTAGAAGCAGGAGAACACAGCAGAAGGAGGAGGGGGAAGCCATGGTAAAAGGTGAGGATGGAGCTTGATAAACCTCCTGTTAAAAAGGCACTGAGCAGGGAAAAACAAAAGGCAGAACAGAATGAGCGTTTACCAGTCCCACATGCACTCAACTCACCTTGGGCCCTTCTACTTGCAAAAATGTCTGTTACCCTGATCACCTTTAAAATATTAATTTCCCACTCATTTCCACTTAAACTCTATTGGGAATATTGCAGCCTCATTTGCAAGTTACAGGAAGGGGGAGTGCTGCAGTTCGTTAGTGAATGCATAGGAACTTTGAGCAAAGGTAGCGGGGGGTTGGGGGATTGGGGGGAACCATATTTGTTTCAGGGCCTGGATTGCCCCTTTAGATGACTCCACAGGCCAGATGGTGTCAGGGGTGGGGGCCACCCTCTGATGTCCTTGCCTGAAGGGCCATCTGCTGCTCCTCCAACCAGTGCTTTGAATGAGCAGAGTGCAGACGGATGGTGCTCCTGGGAGCCAGCTGAGCCCAGGAGCACCATCCGTCTGCACTCTGCTCATCCAAAGCACTGGTTGGAGGAGCAGCAGAGGGCCCTTCAGGCAAGGACATCAGAGGGTGGCCCCCACCCCTGACACCATCTGGCCTGTGGGGTCATCTAAAGGGGCAATCCAGGCCCTGAAACAAATATGGTTCCCCCCAATCCCCCAACCCCCCGCTTTACTCTGTGTTGGATTGTTGTGGTCAGTTTCCCTCACTTTGGATTTTGGTTACAGCAGCACTGGTGTCTCATTCCCAAAGAAACTGGCCCGTCTGAATGAGTCAGGGGGACAGTTCATATCTTTGAATCTATATTTATTCGGCCATCTTTACACTTAAGACATCTAGTGCTACAAGTGTGGCTCAAAGATTTTCAGCAAATATTCAGCTGCCTTTTCTACATGAAATTTCTAACCCTCCAATTTATTGAGGCTTCTGCTTCTAGATTCTTTGTGAAATTAAAATTGGGTCCTTTATACATAATTTTTCCTGGTTTTTTCTTTCTGTGACTTTCTATATGTTCCATTACACAACCACTAGCTGGCGCAGAATTGCACAAATACACTAGTGTTTCTTGCCGTGAGTCAGGAGATACTGGACTAAAAATGCTAAAACAGTTGCAAAACACAGGAGAAGCCCTGGGGGATGATGACATCATGTAAACCACCCAGAAAGCTTCGGCTATTGGGCGGTATAAAAATGCAATAAATAAATAAATAAATAATAAAACACCCACAAACTACTATGAGTGCATAATAAACGCCTCGTAGAAAGGCTCCATGTCAGATTGTGGTGTAGTGTTTTGTTTTGTTTTGTTGTTGTTGTTTGTTTGTTTGTTTTTCATTTAGCCCAGTATTGTTTTAGACTAACTGGAAGGAGCTCTTTAGGGTCTTGCTACTACATGCTCTAGCACTGAGCTATGTTCCCTGGACAACAGCACAATACCAAAAAAATGAATAATCCAACAATTAAAACACCTTGTGGTTTAACATGTAGTGATAAGGGCTTTCCATGTTCAAGTTCCAGAAAATTACAGCTGTTCAAGGTCACACCCTAAACAGACATGTTATTTAGGGAAAATGAATATGGTTTGCATCCATATGCTGTCGTTAGTTCTTGCTTCACCACTACCTTGGAGCTGGATGGCTGTCAGTGGCAGACTGGTAGACCTAAGTGCCAGATGTGTTCGTTCACAGAAGCTATAATGCAACTGAAATTACCATTCCATGTTATAAGTACCTAATTGGCAACCAGCACCATCCACATTGAATGATAGAGGTGAATAGAGTTTCATAGTTAACTAAAATTTAATATAAACATGAAAGAAGTTGAAACAGAGAAATAGAAGGTCTTGCAAATTAGGTATTTTTAAAACCATTTTTGCACATTAAAACTGAGAATGTGCAATAAATGCAGACTAGTACATTTAAAGACAACGCCTTCCATCTACAAAGACTCACTCTGATAGTCACTAGTTAGATATAAAGCCGTCTTTTACTAACATCCCCTTCTTGCTCCCATTGTGGGATGAGGTGTCTCATTTGCAAACACCCTCTGCTTGCATTCCAATGGGAATCCGTTCCAGTCCGAGAAATTCCCAGTCATGTAGGGCTGTGTGACTTGTTGTGTGCAGTCGAATGAGCTCATTTTCTTCCTACACAAGTGGTGCGGATTTGACAATGGACTCAGACATTTCCAGCCGACAGTGAGACCACTTGTCCTCGACCACTTGAGTTGAATCCCTTTAATTATCTCAGGGCCATGCAAGAGCTCTCTCTGCATTTAGTTAAGGCCCAGAGTTGTGGGGGAAGGGAGGGCACTGCCAAAAAGGATGGAAATGGTTGTTTAAAACAAGTGGGAAGGTGCAAGACAAGACTGTCAAAATTGGTCTGATTCTGTTTTGTTGTCTATAAAGGGACGATTAACACATGTGAAGAGGAAAACAAGAGCGGGGGAATATCCAGAGTTATAGCCACGAAACAGCCTTGCCCAACCTGATACCCTTTAGGTGTGTTGGAGCCTAGCCTCAAAAGCAATCTGCAGTCGAAGTCTGCACATTTCAGAGCTTGCAATGCGATTTGCAAACCCCTCTCCAAAAACAAAAAAAAAGATGAGTTTGACAACATTTGAAAAAAATGTACATTAAGAAATGCCTACTTTTAAAAAATAAATGTCTCAAGCTCACTTTAATCAATGGGAAAAGAATACATTTGGGAAGATGTGCAGGAATTTTAACTCAGAGGGGAAAATGCAAAGTTCACCATCTGATACGGATTGATAGAAAGGTAGAATCTGGGGGACCTCTGAGAAGCTTGAGCGTTGCTGATTTGCACATCCCTAATCTCAGATTGCATTGAGTGTATATCGAAGACTTGTTTCCTTTCTCATGCCATGATGAAATAAGGACTGTCTCCTTTCAATCAGAACAATTTTATTCACTGTGGAACAGTGAGTTTGAAAGCAAGCCATCCAGGAGAATTGAACTGGGACAGGCAACTAAAAATTCTAATTTTTTGCTAATCACCCGTATTTGACATGAGGCTCAGGGGAGACAATGATCAGCAAAGTTTCCAGGAGCGCCATCAGAACCACGCTGCAGAGTGTAACGGTCCTGTCAAGCAGCTACTTTAAAGGATAATGGTTTTTTCCCCCTCCATTTTGGCTCATCTGCAAAGTGAAAAGTGCTGCTGACATACCATCGGGGCAACTTTTTGAATGCAAAGTAGCCTGAGGGAGGTTTTGAACCGTATTCATAGATTTTCCCCCTTGTGATTTCATGTATGGTATTTTCACTGATGGCAGCAGTAGATAGGAAAGGGAAAGGGTTCGTTAAAGAGAAGCACAAGCTGCCCTCTTTGTCTTCCTCCTTCTGTGAAAATTGCAGCACAATGGCTCTAGATTTGGGGGGGGCAACCTACAGCCCTCCAGATGTTTTCAAACGGCAGTTCCAAGCAGTCTAACCAGCATAGTCAGTGGTGAGGGTTGAAGGGCATTGCAGTTCAACAGCATCTGGAGGGCTACAAGTTGAAACCCCCTCCCCACCCGAGTCTAGATGGTTTGAAGGTGTTTCAAGAAAGAGAAACTTGAAAAGGCCAATCTGGGAAAGTATGTATGCCTATAAAATGAGTAGTACATACTCCTGCTGCTTGTATTTACCAAGGGAATGTCCCTATGTTTCAGGGCTGGCCCAAGCATTTTCCTACCTGAGGTAGAACAGCAAAGGCCCCTTTCCCCAGTCAAAGGCTGGTTAAGATCTTTTGTCTCCTGAGGCAGAAAATAGGGGTGTGCTTCACCTCGAGCCCAAACCCTGAATCTGAGTCGAAGCAGGCCAATTTGACCTGCCTCAACCTGATTTGGCCCAATGGCTAGCCACTGCCCCTCGCCCGCCCACGGGATTTCCCTGAAGCCTCTGCTCACATCGGCGAGCCACCCATCCTGCAAGAGAGCTGCTGTGACCTGCTGTAGATTTACTGTTGTAAACTATGACAGCTGGAAATGACTTTGAGGAGCGAGCAGGAGGGGAGGGGTTGAGTGTGAGGGGAAGGGAGTCCTCATGTCTGGCTTTCCTGGTTGCCTGGGAAACTGCAACAGCCACTCATGCTTTGGATTCAGTACCAAATCCAAAGTGGGCCAGGGCAGTTCCGAGTCACCATGAGTCGAATCGAGGCCAATTTGGAAGCTCCGAATCGGCCTTCAAGGTGTATTAAATAGTCAACATGACCCTGCTATTTTGTTCCTGTTCTTGGCAAATTGTAGGCCTTATTTTGTCCCCCTTTTGCTTCGGGGGAAAGATTTTGAAGATATGTTTTTTAAAATTGGCCATGTGAGTTGCTGTCCTTTGTTAATGCATTGGGTTTTTTTTAAAAAAAATGCCTTTTAACATTTTGTAAATGTTTTTAATATTACAGTTGGTTTAATTCTATTTTAACTTTTGTATATTTCTATTTATATGTTTTAATTGTATATGTTTTAATTTTGTAAAGCTGCCTTGAGTCCCAATATTGGGTAAAAGCTGGGATATAATCAATAATAATAATAATAATAATAATAATAATAGAGTAAATAACAAATTCACTCTGGGGAACTTTGCCCATCACTAGTCATTGTCTCATCTATGATGTGTTGGTGGATAGATGTGGTTATTTGGTGAGGGAGAAGATCACCTTCTGTATTTGCTCAGAAGCAATACCTTCTGTATTGATGTTGCACATGTTCTGGGTTTCATGATCAGGATGGTGGAGAAACAATACTGTTCAGCTGTCACTTTTACTCTCATTTGGAGAGAAGTGAGATAAGTTGAAGGATACAGAAAACAACCAATCCATGGTACCTCGTTATGGGAGATTTGTGGAAACTCAAACTGAATCTCTGTTGAAGATTTATTACTGTGTAGGTAGAATTGACAACTGACATGCAAGAAAAGCCATTTTAAAAAAAATATGAGATGCCTGTCTGGTTTACTGCCCCATGGGGCCCTTATATTTAGCAAGGTGGGAATGGATTCTAGAGCAAATTCTCTAGATGGCTCATTAAAGGTTCTGGCCTGTTCGCTTCCAATTAGAAATCAGAGTATATAGGACAGAAACATCATCTGGTATATTTCAAAATGCAAAGCTAAAAAGGTCTATTAAAAATTACAAATCACACTGCCTTTTCTGCAAATGAATAGCTGAGAATGAAATGCATGTATTAATAGCCTGAGAACCTGAAAGTTAGTTTGCTTTTGCTTTTTTAAGAAATGAAACGTAATCACCATGCCCTTTATGTATAACATCTTAGAACATAAAGGAAGCAAAGGCTTAGTTTTAACCAGTGTTCAAATTACCTGGGGAAGGGGGCAGCAGGGGGGCTGGACAGCTCCCTTACCTTTTGTGATGTGCCCCTTGGCTACCATTTTCAGAAGGCTACTGGAAGGCACCATGGTTTCATTAAATAGGGTGATGTGAGAGACTAGGATTTGTCCTGCGTTTCACCTTGTGCACCTTACCATTCTGCCATAATTCAAGCACTGGCTTTAGCTGCTATATGACCCGTTGTGATTACTATTGCAGGCAGCAGCCTTTCAGAAAAGTTTGTTTGTGGTGTTCTCCTAGCAGAAATGCTACCTAGCACCTTCCTGGGCCAGTAGCAAGCAATGGTTTTAGAAGATGTGTCTTTACCATTTATAGAACCATATGCCTCACTTTTCAGATAATAATTCAGAGGGTCTATATGCTCTTGGATGCACATGTGATCTTGCATGCGGGAGCTTCCATGGCCTCAGCTGACCTATGCAAAGGAAATTAATGGGAAAAGATTTGTGGATAAGGAAACTCCAAGTGCACATTGGAACGCTATCTTGTAAAATTCCCCTGGTTGGGACTCTCTAAGACTCTTTCGATAGGTCATTTATTAAGAATAAGGAAGCAAAACCAAAAGAAGCCTCTACAGTCCAGTTTACTTATTTTTTTTCCAGTGTGTTTGTGTGCTCCTGTTTGCATCATTGGTGCCAGTCAAAGCTTCCTTTATATTGTAAACAGCACCTGTTGGAGGGGCTGCACGGGTAGGTTAGTCCAGAGAGACAGACCACAAATGTGCTACCTGGATTTATTGTTGTTCAATTTTCCGAGTTCATTTTCCAACATGGAATTGCTGCTGATGTCACTCACATAAAATTCCCATGTCGATTTTCCAGGAAAGATCTGTGAGTAGGCTCTGACTTGTCAATCTCCAGTCACCTGTTCACAAACTTTCCCTAGACAAACAGTGCACAGTTTCCACATCTGTTTCTCCAAGGGAATAATTTCAGAAGCACATCCATGGAATAAAGAGATCCTTCAGAATTGTTTCTGAAGGATCGTTTTTGTAAGAATAATTCATTTTTGTAAGAAATATCTTTGTTTTGTGCTATGCATGAATGGTATATTGTTTGTTTGTTTGTTTGTTTGTTTGTTTAAACTACTTATATACTGCAGCTCCCATTATGACTAAGGGAGTGGAGCTCTGGCAAAAAATACGTATCACAAAGAAACAGAAACATTTTTAAAATATATATATTATTAGATAGTATTTATATAATCATACTTATATTCCTCCCTTTCTCTAAAGGGTTCACAACGGCTTTCATTGAGTTGTCTCATTTTATACTCCCAATCACCTTGTCTAGAGGAGATACATCACTGAAGAGGAATAGATATGAATTTGCATGATATTTGCATATGCTAATTCATACAGATAGCTGCAAATTTAGAAATAACACTATAATTTAAATAAAAATGCAATACATTTCACCATAGTGAGAAAGACTCCCAAGTAAAGTCAGACACTTGGCCACCCTAACCTCATGAAAGAGGGCTACCCTTGCAAGGTAGCTTAGACCCTCTCTCATAATACTAGAACCCAAGGTCATCCCATGAAGCTGATTGGTGGGAGATTCAGGACAGATAAGAGGAAAGACGCCTTTATACAATGCAGAGTCAAACTATGGAATTCACTACCACAAGATGTAGTGATGGCTACCAATTTGAATGACTTTAAAGGAGGGTTAGACAAATTCAAGGAGGAGAAGGCTATCAATGGCTACTAGCCCTGATATCTATATGCTGGGGAACATAGGTGGGAAGGTGTTGTTGCACTTATACCCTACTTGTGGGCTTCTCATGAGCCACTGTGTGAACAGAATGCTGGACTAGATGGACCTTGGTCTGATCCGGGATGGCTCTTAGATAAATTGGCTTGGATCCTAAGATAAGGAGAAAGATGTGTTATGACTAGGCCTGTTCCCCTTGGGCTGGGAGAAGGAGTTTCAGGCGATCAATCAGACTCAGATTCTGATGCAGAAGAGACGATGCCAGAAACTTACCAGCCTAGTGGGAGAGGTGACTCTCACGGGCTCTTCACTAACTGGGAATGAACTTTCACCAGCCCTTATCTCTGAGGGTATAAACTAGGGATGTGCACTGGATCGGACCCGATCCACGATCCGAGTCCGGTCCAGTGGGAAATCGGATAAATTATCCGATTTCCGATCCCGCAGCTGGATCGGCCGATCCAATCCGAACCGGTCCGAAAAAGCTCCGAACCGGTTCGGCGGATCGGCGGATCGGCGGGCGCCCACTGGCGCCCACCGCCGCTTCCATTGGCGGGCGCCAGCGGGCGCCCGCCGATGAAAGTGGACAGCGGGGGGGGGAGGAGGGGGGCACTTACCTTCTCGGCCCGGTGGCTCCCGTCCGGCGCCGGCGCCTACTACTACTAGCAGGCTCCGCGGCCTGCTCTAGGGTGGCGCGCCGGGTGATGTCATCACCCGGCGCGCTACTCTAGAGCAGGCCGCGGAGCCTGCTGGTAGTAGTAGGCGCCGGCGCCGGACGGGAGCCACCGGGCCGGGAAGGTAAGGAGGGGGTGCGTGGAGGGGAGGAGGGGGCGCGCGGAGGGGGGAGGGGGGAGGGGGGCCCTTACCTTTCCGGCCCGGCGGCTCCCGTCCGGCGCCGGCGCCTACTATTCCCAGCAGGCTCCGCGGCCTGCTCTAGGGTGGCGCGCCGGGTGATGTCATCACCCGGCGCGCTACTCTAGAGCAGGCCGCGGAGCCTGCTGGTAGTAGTAGGCGCCGGCGCCGGACGGGAGCCGCCGGGCCGGAAAGGTAAGGAGGGGGTGCGTGGAGGGGAGGAGGGGGCGCGCGGAGGGCGGAGGGGGGAGGGGGGCCCTTACCTTTCCGGCCCGGCGGCTCCCGTCCGGCGCCGGCGCCTACTATTCCCAGCAGGCTCCGCGGCCTGCTCTAGGATGGCGCGCCGGGTGATGTCATCACCCGGCGCGCTACTCTAGAGCAGGCCGCGGAGCCTGCTGGAAGTAGTAGGCGCCGGCGCCGGACGGGAGCCGCCGGGCCGGAAAGGTAAGGAGGGGGTGCGTGGAGGGGAGGAGGGGGCGCGCGGAGGGGGGAGGGGGGCCCTTACCTTTCCGGCCCGGCGGCTCCCGTCCGGCGCCGGCGCCTACTATTCCCAGCAGGCTCCGCGGCCTGCTCTAGGATGGCGCGCCGGGTGATGTCATCACCCGGCGCACTACTCTAGAGCAGGCCGCGGAGCCTGCTGGAAGTAGTAGGCGCCGGCGCCGGACGGGAGCCGCCGGGCCGGAAAGGTAAGGAGGGGGTGCGTGGAGGGGAGGAGGGGGCGCGCGGAGGGGGGAGGGGGGCCCTTACCTTTCCGGCCCGGCGGCTCCCGTCCGGCGCCGGCGCCTACTATTCCCAGCAGGCTCCGCGGCCTGCTCTAGGATGGCGCGCCGGGTGATGTCATCACCCGGCGCACTACTCTAGAGCAGGCCGCGGAGCCTGCTGGAAGTAGTAGGCGCCGGCGCCGGACGGGAGCCGCCGGGCCGGAAAGGTAAGGAGGGGGTGCGTGGAGGGGAGGAGGGGGCGCGCGGAGGGGGGAGGGGGGAGGGGGGCCCTTACCTGCCCGGCCCGGCGGCTCCCGTCCGGCGCCGGCGCCTACTACTACCAGCAGGCTCCGCGGCCTGCTCCAGGGTGGCGCGCCGGGTGATGTCATCACCCGGCGCGCTACTCGAGAGTAGGCCGCGGAGCCCGCTGGTAGTAGCCGCCGGCGCCGGACGTGCCGAGAAGGTAAGTGGCGGGGAAGGGGGCTTACCCCCCCCCCGGAGCCGTCCGCTTCTATCCGCTGGCGCCCGCGGGCGCCAGCGGATGGAAGCAGGCGGCCCCAGGGGGGGTAGGGAGCGCGGGGGAGGGGGCTTACCTGCCGGGGCCGTCCACAGCGGACGGCCCCGGGGGGGGGAGGGAGTTAGGCCCCCCCTTACCCACCCGCCGCCATTTTTTCCTCATAGACTTGCATTGCAATGCAAGTCTATGGGGAAAAAAATGGCGGCCGATCCAAAAATTTCCGATTTTTGGATCGGGATCGGACTCGATCCGGTCCGGGGGGCCTCCGATTTTGTCCGAACCGGTCCGGGACAAAATTGGAGGTCCCGATCCGGGTCCCGATCCGATCCGGGGGGTCCGTGCACACCCCTAGTATAAACAACCCACAAGGGCACTGAAAGCCTAGTTGATCCTAGAATCTGCTGCAGACTAAAATGGGCAGAGTGAAAGGAAGGTGAGAGAAGGTCGGCCCAGCTAGCTTCTCGCTAAAGGCTTCTTCAGAACCAGTGTCCCTGAAGTTAAAGCATACTGGGAAAGGACTTTCCCTTTTTCTTGAAAGAACAATTGTCTCACTTAGTTTGCATAATATTGCCTAGAGAGAAGAAGTTCCTAGAAATTGAGAGTCCCTTCAGGTGGGAGGAGATGTTTATTGTCTGAATAAAGCTTTGTGCATTACATGGCAGACCTCTTTATCATCTCCCAATAAAGGAAAAGGTGTTGGGAAACACAACAAGAAGCTCATGGAAGGAATGTTTACAATCCCCTCCCACACCCCACCCCACCACAGCCAACTGTGCCATCAGAAAGCCACTCTGAAGGGTCAAAGGCCCTTCTATAACAATGTCAGGTAGGGCACAGGGGCTGCTAGGAGAGGGGGCCAAATTCCAAAATTGGTCAGAAGTCTGCCTGATTTTCAGCGACACCCAATCCTACTACAGCCCCCATGCCCCATCCCTCCCACACTGACCCCCCCCCCGAGAGAGCTTAATGGGTGGCAATGGTCAGTCAATTCCAGTGACTGACCTATTGCCACTGGGTAATTTCATGTAGCGATTTCAATCCACAACTCCTCAGCTCACGGCCACCTCTCCACATTGGCAGACTATGATAAGATCTGCGCTTCCATTCCTTTCACCTTTGGAGCCCTGAAACAAGAAATACTTCTTTGTGATGTTCTTTTCATTGCCTGTGTTTTGTTGGATTTGTTTTTGTTTTGAGTTAGTGCTAAGGAAATTCAGGCCTTTTCCTCTCCCCCCCCCCCACCAACCCATGGCAATCTCTACACGTTTATTGTTCCTGTCTAATTGTTAATTGTTGGAAAATCCAGTCGAGAAGAATGCAGAACTGGGGAAAATAACCAAGTCCAGAAATAAATGGCCCAGAATGAAACACTCTCCCTAACTGAATATCAGGGCACTTCTGGTCAGCTCAGAGCAATGACATGTAGAGGGTTACCTAATTGGAGAATTTCATATTGGAGCAATCCTGGGCTTGTCCATATATCTTAGATACTTTGCCCATTCCCTCATCAAGGCTAGCCATACACATTTAACCTCAATCTCTGCTCTCCCCAGCCTGGTATGCTTGAAATGTTCTGGACTACAACTCCCATCATTCCTGATGTGTTGGACTACAACTCCCATCAAGGCTAGCAATACACATTTTGTCTCTAGTTCTGCCCTCCTCAGCCCGGTGTGTTTCAGATGTGTTGGACTGCAACTCCCATCATTCTCTGCCAGCATGGGAATGATGGGAGTTGCAATCCAAAGTACATCTGGAGGGCACCAAGTTGGGGATGCCTGCTCTAGCTGTTTTGCTTTTTATTGGTATAGATTTGAAGAGACGTGCCCCACTTTAAAAGGCTGGCCGTGCATGCATGTGATTGTCCATGCCTATGTCATTTTGGAATGGCTGGCTGCATGTCCCTTTTAACGTGTGCTTCTGCATAGCCAGTGGAAGGAATTCTTGTTACAGTTCCATCTGAGGAGAAGGCCCAATGGGATTGGAAAGGGCCTACCAGAAGGCATGGGGAGACAGGGTTGTCAAACGTAGGCACTGGCCATGACCGGAGCCCAACCTGCTCTCCCAAGACAGAGGCCAGATCTACACCAAGTAGGATATTGCACTATGAAAGCAGAATATAAAAGGCAGGAGCCACACCAAGCAGGATGTAGCACTATGAAAGCAGCATATGGCATGTGTCAATGAGCCCCAACAGTCGTCAGTGCACTTCAATACCGCTATAAAGCAATAGTGTGGCTCCTTCTACTTATATATTGCTTTCATACCACTGTCATAGTGCTATATCCTGCTTGTTGTAGATCTGTCCAGAGTCAAGAAAGACAAAGACTGTCAAGTATTAGCGTTACGTTCATCTGTTTTCCAGTTTAATGTCCTTGACTGGTGTGTTCATTAGTACCTTGATTTGGAGCTTGCCTACCACAGGCTTGGATTCACTAATAGTATCTTAAAATTATGGAGCCAGTATTATGTAATACCCTTAGGCATTCCTTCATATACAAGCAGGCCTGATCCAATGGATTTTAGGACCTCAAGTGAGATGATGCTGCTGTCAGCACCCAGCTGCCCGCTCCTGCCCACTGCTTCTGCCTTGCACCCAATACAAGCCGTGGGACTTTTGCAAGAGATCAGCTGAACTATCATGAGAGGTCAGCCAGCCCTCTATACAGGAGCAACTGTATATCTTCAGGTGTCTCATCAGCTACAAGCCCCATCATCTGCAGCAATGGTAAGCAGAAATGGCAGCACACCAGCAGGTTGCTCTAGAGAGTCCTGCCAGCTTCTCTCTTGCTATGGCAAATGCCACTGTGGGAGAGTGGCTGGCGGGGCTCTCCAGAGCGCCCACTGGAGGAGGGGCAGCGGTGTCAGGCCTTCCTGATGGGGGTGGGAGGAGAGCGGTGCAATTTGCCACACTCCCCACTCCGCCACCTGATGCAGGTGCATGACCCCATGCAATGATAGAGTTGGCCCTATGTACAGAAGCAACTATCTATCTTCAAATGCTTTTTGCACTTTTGAGACACAAGAGCATATGAAGAGCCCTGTTGGATCAGGCCAAAGACCTAGTCCAGCATTCTGTTCCCACAGTGGCCAGGCAGATGCATATGGAACGCCCACAAGCAGGACGTGAGTGCAATAGGCTTCTCCCATTGTTTTTCCCCCCAGCAACTGGTATTCAGAAGCCTGCTGCCGCTGATCATGGAGGTTGCACACAGCCATCTTGACTAGGAGCCTTTAAGAGCCATCTAATTTCTAATTTGGTGACCATCGCCACAACTATGCATGCAGCAAAATGAGGTAGAAAAGGAGGTGGTAGAATCCAGACGTGCTAGAATGGATTATATCACTACAGGTGGACGATCACCTTTTGGAATGCTTGACATAAGTAGAAGTTATGCACCTTGAAGCTCTTGCAACCATTCAAATGGAGCTCTTTTTTAAAAAAAAATAGTGAATGTGTTACTGCATTTGTAAGGGCTCAGAGAATTAATTCCAACTGGTGATCTCATACGGGGGAGGGGGAGGCAGGGAATGGGAGTTTCCTTTGGTAGCCGGCAACCCCAGCAGACCCATTGCAGAAGGGGTGCTGTGTAAGGATGAAGAAAATGAGTTCTGCCACAGAGGCACCTGGGATACATGCCAGGAGCAGGCTGGAGACCTGAGAGGAACTGATGAGAGGGGGACAACCATGGAAAGCCACAAAGCACCCGATGATCAGTTAGGATATCAAGTGAACAACCTAACAATGATAGCTTATTCACAGGGTGGCTTAGCATGATGTGTGAACCCACCCAATGTAATGTATCCACCCTTGAAGACATGCATCAGAATTCCTTGTATCTCACAATGCGTGACAGAGGTCCAAATGTTATATAATGCATGTAGCTATTTCTGATGGATTGATGGACTGGATTCTGAAATAGCAGAAAACAAAACTGTAGTGTGCGAATTGCCATGCTGTGCATGTCAGCCTTTCTCCCCCAAACAAAAGCAGTGTCATTGGTCTTCCTGCCAAGCTGCCTGAGTGGGCAGGGTTTCCTTTCCTAGTATGCAAAAACTGTTGGCAGAATTGGCAGGGTGTCCAGCTTTTAAGCCAGGATGAAGGGGCTTTGGAGGGGAGGGTGGAAATCCCCCACCAATATAAACTCCGGTAAACATCCCTTTCCCTTTTATTATAATAGGCTGTATTACTCAGTGTAATCTCAGCTGCAGATTTCAAAATAATTAAAATTAAACAGTTGGCTGATGAAAGCCTATCACCCTTGACACAGAGAAAGAAAGTGCAGGGAAACTACATCAAAGGAGAAGCTTAAACTGACCCAAAGCAAAGGGAGTCAGCTGGCTGCTTGCTTTGAAGCGTGCAGAATGGGGTTGCATAAGACCACACCATTGCTTGTTTATGGAGCATCTGGAATAGGCTTGGAGCATGGGGTATGAGCCAAGGCTGCATATGAGTTACATTTAGGGTTTGCATTCATATGCCTCAAGCTTGCACCAAGCTGGATGTATCCCACCAGCCATGTATGGCAGCCCATTAGGGCCCTGATAAACCTCCAATTTTTAGTTGCCTGTCCCTGAATGCAAAAACTGCAAGTGGCAATGTGTGTGTGTGTGTGTGTGTGTGTGTGTGTGTGTGTGTGTGTGTGGCTGGTCATTTGTGGCTAGAT
Source organism: Anniella stebbinsi (assembly GCA_029215795.1). Lineage (NCBI taxonomy): Eukaryota > Metazoa > Chordata > Lepidosauria > Squamata > Anniellidae > Anniella > Anniella stebbinsi. Next base: position 30,445,755 of record JARDYH010000002.1, on the reverse strand, counting down.
GGATGACAAATGTTTGTGGCCTGGATATATATAGAGGACCAACCAGTGGTGTAGTGAAGCCAGGGCTCATAGGGATACAGCATCAGCACTTCTTTATTAGCAGGGTGCTAATGTCATCTGCCACCTCTGTCAGGCTTCCCTAGTCCCTCTGAACCTCACCTCAATCCTCACAGTAGCTGGAGGAAAATAGTTTTTAGTGTTGGCTTGGGGTTGAAAGAGCAATTAAGAGACCCATTAGCTTTACAAGAGAGAGCTGCTCCCAGAAGATAACGACTGCTAGAACTGGTTTGTTGATCTGGATCAATACAGCTGCCTGCAATTTTGGACCGTTCTTGTAGGTGTGGCTAGGGGGACTGTCATGGTGAGCGCTTACACTTAAAAATGTACCACTATTCCACAGGGAATGCCTCCTCCTATATGAACCTCCCTACATACTATAATTTCATAGAGAAGGCTCTGTTCATGGTCCCACTGCCATCTCAACCATGGTGGGGGAGTATGTGTAGGGCAGGGCCTTCTCAGTGATGGCACCCACTGTCAGGATCTGCCGTATCTGTGTGCAGCTGCCCCATGTGGTGAACAGTGCAAGTGACAGCTTTCTAAGTCACCTTTCTGGGCTTTGACTGATACTACTCACCCAGGATGGCCATTGGATACCTCTTGGCAGTATAAAGGACTTTCTGTTCTGGTAAGCCTTGCTTGATCAATGTGGCCTTCCTGTACTCTTGCATGTTCCTGTATCTTAGTTATTCCTTCATTCTGTCTCCTGGCTTGCTCCCTGGTCCTGCCTTCTGATATGTTGTTTGATCCTGAATTGCTTTTTGGTCCTGACTCCTGGCTTGCTTTTTGATCCTACTTCCTGATTTGCCTGATGGGGTGGCCATGCGTCCTACTTTACAGAAGACAGTCCTGTGTTTCAAGGGGTGTCAGTGAATACTCCTCTGTTTGAAAGCATCCTCTGTTTGAAGGACTGTCCAGTCCAAAGACTGTTTAAATAAAAAAAAATAGGAAGGGAGGGTGCGAGGGGGTTGTGAAGTTGCTCATCAGGCATTAGCAACTGGACAGCAACTGGCTGAGCAGGCAAGCAGGTCTCCTGGTCGCAGCCTTCCTCACTATGGTCAGATGTGTTTCTATTCACATTATGGTAATTATTGCTGAATTTGCATATATATTACCATATGCAAATGTTATGCAAATCTCTATCCTCGTTTTTGGTTATGCCCAAGTGACTAGCCTATTTGTGCTATGGTCCTGACTTGTTCTCATGCATCCTAAGTTACTAAAGATGTCACTTACCTTGGATTTATTAGAGACTGGCTTATATTAATACATTTATCTAAATGTTGATCTCTTTCCACACATTTTATACTTCTTAAGTAAGCAACATTTTTAGGAAGAAAAACATAATTAGCATACGACAATCAATACAAAATACATGATAAAAGCTTGCCCAGTACAATTAAAAACTAAAATCATAGCTAGAACTTAAGATGTATGGGGGGAAAAATAACAATAATTAACACCCAAGTCATAATTTACCAAACTGATAGTGGCGGTGCAGGATGCCACTGTATTCTGGGGATAGTTATGAAACAGGCAAAAATAATACAATAAATGCTGATTACTTAACACTTAGTTGGGACAGATTCATGTAGCAGTTCATGTAGTAATTGTACTACATGCAAGTTCCGATATTCACTGACTCATCCCAGTGCACTGATTGCATGCAATGTACAGACTTTCACCATGATAACTCATGTGTGATAGAAGTCCCAGATAATAACAGTTGTCATCTGCTTTTGTTCTCCTGTCTCAAGGCTCATAGATTAGATAAGTCTGAACCTGTCTTAAAAGGTTCATGGGTCAAGTTGCATCTTGAGAACCTCTGCTCCAGCTCTGTAAACATTTCATACAGTATGTACTCTCAGATCTCTCCTTCTCACATACTACCAACCAAGACATTTTCAGTCAGGTTGCAATTCTAGAATTAGGGTCACCAAGATGTATTTATTTTTAAAAGCCCTTTTTACAAGGCCCCTCAGATGCATAGAGCATTATGGAGAGTTTCAGATTTTTTGTACAGTACATGTGGATGGAGGGAGAACTGTAAACATGTTTACATGTTTAGGATGTTTTATTGCTATTTTAATAATGTGTACCATGTTTTTAATCAGTTTTATGAATTTTATCATTTATTATATTTACTGCTGTTCCCCGCCTCGATCCAAATGGAGAGGCGGGTAAGAAATAAATTGATGATGATGATGATGACTAGAGATGTCCGTCACTGGAAAAATCAGGTTTGTCTGTTTGTTTGTTTGTTTGTTTGTTTGGCTCAATGGAGTTCCTTGGCATCTACGACTCATTTTGTGTGTGAGAGCTGAGCTGTAGGCTGTTCCCCAAACTCCAGGAACTTTTTTGTGCATTTTTGGGAAAGTTTTGCAATTTGCACAGATTTTTGAGTCATTTGCACAATTATGGCCATGTTTGTGCAAATTGCACATATTGTCCATTCAGCAGTAATTTGCATAATTTGCACAAATTCAGCCATGAATTGTGCAAATTCAGCCATGATTTGCACAAATTGCTTGGGAATTCACGCAAATTGCAGAACCTTCAAAAACAAATGGGCAAAATTCTCGGGAAATCTGCAAACTGGCCTGACTCACTACAGGTTGAGATGGGCGCCACAGCAGGAATGGGAACAAAGTCTGGGGAAGCAGATAATCCTAGATAATCTTGTTGGACTCCATCCTCCCCAAAACAGATTTCTCTACCATCCTTAACGTGAAGTAAATTCAGTCTAGGGACAATAAAAAACCTGAACCTCTCCATAATATTCCATGCAACTGATGAAAGGGACTAAGCTTATTCCAGAATAAATGTGTAAGTGTTTAAGGTGCCACAAGGCTGTTGATTGTTCAGTCAGAGCCAGGCTCTGTTCCTTGGACCTGGAGCTTTTCTTCCCAAGCAACAATAAGGGCTGTTTTGGGGTCCTGTTGTTGTTGTGGATGTAGCAAGGTGTTGGGGGGGGGGAGACCGTTGCCTCCTCTGCCCCATGGAGAGGCCAGTTGCCAACCTCATTGCTGAGCTCTGTGTGTGTGTGTGTGTGTGTTCTTGGAGGGAGAGGGATTAGTTCCTCTCCCCTGCTCCTCTCAGGCCTTTACTGTCCCCCAACTTGGAGGAACCCCAGCATGCTCCAGTCCAACGATCTTCATTTCTGGTTCAGTTGTCTGTGTTGGAGAACCACCAGGAAGTGCTTAATGGTGTGGATCTCAACAAATATTCTTAAACATATAGGGGATAGGGAGCTGCATGGCATGTGGATGCCATTTTCAGCAGTAGCCCTGTGTTTCCATAATGCAGGGATAGGGAACCTCCTGTCTATGGGTCAAATATGTACCATTTCAGGCCCTGTTGATGTTCTATTCTGCTAAGCCTTTCATAACAAGGGCTTAGCATTGTTGGATACAATTAGACCTGGGTTGCAGAGTTCCACTACGAATTGGGTCTTTACAGGTTTTGGGACAAGTCAGGTTCCCAGGAAGGCAGGAACAGGTCAGCACCACAGAAAGCTCGGAGTAGACAAGCTTCTCTGTATTTATTTATTATTACTAGGGATATGCATTGGATCAGGTCCAATCCACGATCTGGAGCTGATCCGACCGAAATCGGATAAAATTATCCAATTCCGAACCCGGCTTCTGGATCGTCCAATCTGATCCGAACTGGTCCGAAAGGACCCGATCCAGTTCGGATAAGAATGGAGGATCGGACCTCCTCCTCCCCCTCATGCTCCTTACCTGCCAGGGCCGTCCACTGACATCCACTGCTCCGATCTACTGAGAAACAGGCTTTGCGGCCTGCCTCTCAGTAGCACGCTGGGTGATGACATCATTACCCGGCGCGCTACTGAGAGGTAGGCCGCAAAGCCTGTTTCTCAGTAGATCGGAGCAGTGGATGGCAGTGGACGGCCCCAGCAGGTAAGGAGTGTGAGTGGGGGAGAGGGACAGGGAGGGGGGAGTTAGGCCCCCACTCACCCACTCACTGCATGTGTTCAGTATAGGCTTTCTTTCTCCCATTGCAAGCCTATGTCAAAAACACCAAAAATGACGGCTGATCCGAAAATCGGATGTCTGATTTTCGGATCGGGATTGGGTCCAATCCAATCCGAGGGACCTCCGATTTTGTCTGAACCAATCCAGGTTAACATCAGAGGTCCCGATCTGGGTCCCGATCTGATCCGGGGGGTCCTTGCACATTCCTAATTATTACTTTTATATCCTACTTCTTTCCCTCTTACAAGGAACCCAAGGTGGCTTTCATGATCCTCCTCCTCTCCATTTTATCCTCACAACAACCATGTGAGCTAGGTTAGGCTGTGGGTCAGTGACTGGCCCAAAGTCACCCAGTAGTTCCATGGCCGAATGAGGACTAGAAACCAGATCTCCCAAGTCCCAGTCCAACACTCTAATCACTACATTATACTCACACCACATTGTATGTTGCTTAACAAATGGCAAACCCAGACTGTGCCTTACATAGGAAATGGGTTTCCTAGAGGCACATAGCTCCTCCCACACACTGCATGAGGCCTTCTCCTTTAAAGGGGCCATTCTTGCTTTTGGCCATAACAGCATGGAGGCAATTGGGGTGTGGTGGTGATGGCTTCAGAAGTGGAGTCTTTAGAAACTAGATTTGGCTTCCGGGCCTGTTGTTCTCCACCCCTGATCTATAGTGTTACCCAAAGCTACACTATGAACACCTAGTTCAAGGAATTAAATGGTGCTGCCTCCTCTCTCCTGCTGCAGCCCAGTTACACGCTGTCCAGTAAGAAACCTCCTCCAAAGAGTTTATTTCCTGTCACTTATCCAGGATATTTGCACTCCTTTTTGGTTTTAAATTCAAGATGCATAAACAAATTTTGACCTTTTCTCCCCAATGCTAGAAGCTGCTTTTCTTGTTTGTCAATATGGATATTATAAAATATTTCAAACTTTGTATCATCCCTGTCATGTCTCTGCCATTGCTAGGAGGCATAAGAATTTCTCCCTCCTCTTCACTTTTCTCACAACACACCTTCTTGGATCAGCTTCAATTCATTTGAGAGAAATATCCACAGACTTATTTCCCTCTGACTGTCAACTCCACCTTTCCTCCAGGGCCATTGGCAATGTTCTATTTCCTTTATACAGAGTTGCCCAGTAATAATTATATTGTCACAACAGCTAATATGTGATCTCATGGAGGTCTACTGTGCTTGAAACTGGGAATAAGCCAGAACCAGCCCCATTCTTGTGTACATTTTCATCTGTTGAGAATGTGGCAGATGAGAGCCATGTCTACACCGGGGACTTTTCCTGGGGTCATCCCTGGGTCATCCCTGTATGTCTAAATGACATGCGGAATCCTGGAGGCAGCCGGGAATGACCTAGGGACGACCCTGGGATAACTCCGGGATAGTGGAAACCAGAGATATCCCAATTTTTCTGCCATCCTGGGTCTGCAGGGTTGGCTCTGTGCCATGGAGGTGGGGGTGGGAAAAAATTTTGCCATCCCCAGGGTGCTATTTTCCCATTTTTAATATACATGCATGGATTTGTATGAAATGTATACAACTTTCTAGTAATTATACATGTATTTCAACAAAAGTGACCAATATCCAAATAAATATCCATTTGAAGGTCAAAAGAGTTGGGCCAGGATCTCTCAGTCATCCCAGAGTGCAAGACACAGAATAATGGGCTCAAGTAACAGGAAGCCAGATTCCAGCTGGACTTCAGGAAAAAACATCCTGACTGTTAGAGCAGTACGACAGTGGAACCAATTACCTAGGAAGGTCATGGGCTCTCCCACCCTAACGGCATTAAAGATGCAGCTGAACAGCCATCTATCAGGTATGCTTTAAGGTGGATTCCTGCACTGAGCAGGAGGTTGGGCTTGATGGCCTTAGGCCCCTTCCAACTATACCATTCTATGATTCTATGCTACCCTTTCAAATATTGAAAACATTGTAAGATCCTCAATTCATTGCATGATAGGAGGTGAGTGTTTATCCTTCCAATGTTGTAATGTCAGTCTTTTAGCCATCAAAAGGGTGCAGAGAACCCATTTATACTGACCATTTGTCAATATCCATGAAGCAAGTGAATAATTTAAAGGATTGTGTATATCAATGAATATTAAAGACCATTCAAGTCCATTTCTTTCTGTGTAATAACCTTCTCCCCTCCCCCCCCAAAAAAGAAGCAACTACTGGATATTGTGAAAACATATATTTAAAAGAAGATTGTATTGCACTGCCAGCAACTAGCTGAATTAGAATTATTAAAGACATGTTGCACTGACCAAACTGTTGGCTGAATAAGATGCAGCTTAAGATCCATAGATGCAAAAGGTAGATGCCAAAGCAAAAATCCAGTGATTAGGCATTTTATGGTGGAGTATCTCAAATGCCCAAATATGCCCATGGTCCAAGAAGGCTGGGGAGCCCTGATATATGTTGTGTGAAGCACCTGATGAACATTTCTCTTCCCACCCCCTCTATCACCGTTCTGTACTTTACAACTGGTAAGCAGGAGCAAAAATACAAATCAAAAATTTGCTAATCTGGATTTTAAGAAGGAATATAATGGGCATGGACATTTTTTTAGGGCTGTGCACAGATCCAGATCCATTTTTAGTTTAAAAGCTATCAAGTTGAAATGCTTGTAGTGGCTATGAATTTTTGAAAAATTATAATTTCCGTGTTTTAAAAATTCATAGTAATTACACGCGTGCACCAATGTTTCTGAAAATTCCCACACATGTGTACCTCCACTCCATGTGCAATGTCCCCAAGTTTCAACTTGATATGTTTTAAAATAAAAAAGTTATAAGCACTTCCTGGTCATTTTTTTCAAAAATAACTTGCGAGTAAACGCAGTGGTTTAATTCCCGGCTTCTCCAGGTCAGACAAGGAGGAGAATCCTGCCTGAAACCCCGGGAACCACTGTCAGTCAGTGTCAATGCTGGGCTAGATGGACAAATGCTCTGACTCGGTTTTAGGCAGCTTCCTATGTTCCTATGTGTGCTTGGCAGACATCCACCCTCGCTCCAGAAATTATGTATTTCCCCCTGTTGTGTAAATGGGGACGTTACGGCTACCATTTTCTAGGGGTGTGCTCACCGCCTCGGAATTATCTGGTAACCTTGAACATCCGTGGAGCATTCAATCTTCCAGAGCGGGGATTGACCACTTCTAAACCCATCGATTAATATCAAAGCAGAAGTGTGCCCAATTGAAGATTCTAAAGTCCCTGAAATTATCCTACTGTTTTCAGGCATCAATGGTGTGTGTGTGTGTGTGTGTGTGTCTCAATCTCCATATTTGGAAGATGCTGAGTGGGGTGGGGATAGCTTTGATATTGACATCTGTGGCTAACCAATTAGTAGGCTGACCAGATAAAATCCAGGTCAGGGTTCCTGTAACTTTAACAGTTGTAGAGAAAAGGGAATTTCAGCCAGTGTCATTTGTATGCAATTAGTTCCTGGTGATATTCCCTCTTCATCACAGCAGTTAAAGTTACAGGGGCCCTGACTTCTTTTGTATATGGTCACTCTAGTATAGTGCCTGCAACTTTAACTGTTGTGATGAAGAGGGAATTTCACCAGGAACTAACTGCATACAAATGACACTGGCTGAAATTCCCTTTTCTCTACAACTGTTAAAGTTACAGGAGCCCTGACCTGGATTTTATCTGGTCAGCCTACCAATTAGGAATTGCTACAGTGCTGTACTTGACTGTTATTGGCTGCTGGTTCTGGTGAGGGGGGGGGAGAGGGAGCATGTTTCTGCTCAGACTCATAGAAGTCAATCATCCACCGCATGAAAATATTACTTAGCGGTTTGACTGGCATCATGAGTGAGTAAGCGTCTACACCTGAATTGCAGGCTTGTTATTTCAGTTATTCTATTACTCCTATTGGCTTGCCTGAGCTTCCATTGCAGGGGGGGAGTGTCCATCCAATAGATCTGTAGGGCACCAGATTGGAGGAGGCTGGAGGTAGAAACTTCCACTAGCAGCAGTGGATCTCTCAGCTCTGCATTAGCAAAGTAAAGGATAAAAACTCTCTCCATAAATGCGCACAGGGGGATTAACAAGTGTCTATGTCTGCCTGTTTAAGGGGAATAATGGTTTCGGGGGGGATTTAAAAATTCCTAAAACATCAAGGCATGAATGGATCTGTTCCAAACTTGGCATGCCTAAAGCCCTACTTAAGAGATATCATCATGCCAAGGTTCATCTCTTTATCTTTAAAAATGATAGCATTTTTTTAAAAAATAATAATTTTAAAACCATGAACTTCAAGAAATTCCTAAAAACTCAAGGCTTTAAGGGATCTGTTCCAAATTTGGCAGGTCTAAATAACTACTTAAGAGCTATCATCTCTTTGTCTTTAAAAATGAGGGAGCTGTAAGCATTTCATTAATTTCCATTGACTAGAGCGGTTCTCCTAAAATGGGTGGTTCTCTACGGGGCAGAGTAAGGGAAGCTGCTCTGAAATTGGGGCAGAGAATCACCTCAGTGGAGGTCTAGCTCAAATTTAGAGGCGGAGAAGACCCACTTTTCACACCCCTACCATTTACACTATGGGCGGGGGGGGGGGTATTACATAATTTCTGGAGCCTCCATTGTGGCACACAAGGAAGGCTCCTGGTGAGGGTGGATGGCTGTGAAGCACTTGTCATGGGCATTCGGAGCATGAGTCTGCGAATGTGCCACGGGCATCCAACTGAGTCCAGGGGAACGGACACACAGGAATCTGTCGAACTCCCAGACTCAGGTACCCACCCCCTCAGGCACCCTTCAAACAGAAGACTGTCCTCTGTAAAGCAGGACACATGTAGGGTGACAATATGAAAAGGAGGACAGGTCTCCTGTATAGGAGTTGTATCAAAAAGGGGGATTCAGCAGGTGTCATTTGTATGCATACAGCACCTGGTGAATTCCCTCTTGATCACAACAGGTAAAGCTGCAGGAGCCCTGCCTAGCCTGACCAGATACAAAAGAGGGCAGGGCTCCTGCAGCTTTAACTATTCTGGTGAAGAGGGAATTCACCAGGTGCTGCATGCATACAAATGACACCTGCTGAAATTCCCTTTTCTATCCAACTGTTAAAGATACAGGTCACCCTAGACACACGCACCCCCTGTCTGATTTATACGTTAACAGGGCCAAATGTGTCTGCCCTCATCACATGTGACTCTTTAGTTTCAACTAAGCCTTGGCAGGATCTACACGTCATCCTCGATGCGCCCTCCCTGCGCCACAAGCTGCTTCGGAGGGCTTCACCCCGCCTAGTGTGGCTCAAGCCTCAGAGGCTCTGCCCATGCCCGTGCCGCCGCGGCCGCCGCCCTTTCATCCACGCTGGTCCCAGGGAGGGAGGAGGGAGTGGGAGGGTTGTAAACAAAAGCCAGTGATTGGGAGAGGGATTTCCAATTGCTAGCTTTTGTTTACAACCCTCCCTCCTCCCTCTCTGGGACCAGCCGGGATGAAAGGGCGGCGGCGGCGGCAAGAGCGTGAGCAGAGCCTCCGAGGCTTGAGCCACACCAGACGAAATGCAGCACTCCAAAGCGGCTTGTGGCACAGGGAGGGCGCATTGAGGACAATGTGTAGATCCGGCCCTTGTTTAAAGAGTAAAAGAAAGGTGTCTTGTGCAGTACAGCTGCCTTAGACGACCGTTTCAGCAAACCACTGAAGCTGCTAGTTATAAAAAAAAGGTCTTTCCTGCCTGACAGAGGTAGAATTACAGAAAGCTATGAATTACATTATGCATAATGAAAATAGGCCATGGGAAGAGGCAGAGTAGTCCTTAAATTACCATGCTCATATCATTTCCAGGAGCTTTATTTTGTGCTGATGTAGAAATAATCTCTTGCATTCATTGAGCAAGTACAGATAATGATTAACACTAAATCAAACTCTCCAGTCAAACAGCACATGGACTTCCAGGTGGCTTCAGAGCAGAATTTAAATGAGATATCATTTTATGGGCGGAAGGTGACAGAAGGTTTAGTTTTCTGGATCTTTGGATACATCTTTGGCATTCATGTTTGAGACCCTTTCCTTTAAGAATAACTTGCTGTTGTTTCCCATGGGGAGTTGTGGGACAGTTGGTCCCAATCAATGTGTTCCCATTGCCGTTCAGAAGTAGGGATGACATGAGAGTCCGTTTGGGGCTCAAAACCTGGAAACGCCTGCCCCGGATGCCAGCCTGCAGATCCTCAGGCTTGCCCATCTCATTGCATGGAACTGGCCATTCAATGCCTTTCTTTATAGCACATCCTTTTGTGGGTTCTTGTACCTCAGCTATATTAAATAATTTTCATGAGTACGTATTGGGGCCCGAGCATCAATACAAACTTGTAACACTCACATCAGAATCCCATCCCATAGATGCAACTTCATCAGTCGGTGGGGGGAGGTGAGTCTGACATTGCACCATGTCCCACACTGGGGCTCTTCCACCATGCTCCAAAACATGCACACCCTTTCCCTCACCCCCTGCCTATGTGTGTTTAACTTGACATCCAGGCTGAAACAGGGTCCTACAGAGCTTGCTGCATATTTTCTGTTATTTTTGTTGGTCCTAAATATTATCCTGTTGATGTTTGGGGTGGACCAACATGTAACGAGTCTGCAAACACTTTATAAATCGACCAATTCAGCTTTATTTTTCTGGCCTTTTGTATTGCAAGATCCTGATTATCTGTTACATTTTTAGGCCACAAGCGTACATTTGGAAAATAAACACAAAGTTATGCATGGATTTTCATGTGGAAAAACCCACACAGCTCATAAACTGACCTGCACGCAAGTTGGAATGAGTGTAGAGGTGGAATTTGGAAAATCTCCATGGACTCATCTTTTACTGATTCACACATCCCTGCTTATAGGTTTAGAAAAGCAAGTTGCTGCAGCAAGTATGGAACACCTGAGCTACAAAGAGGCTTATGGAGGAAAGGTTACAGTGACTTGTAGTTACAGAGTACGACTAGCTGAAACATGGCATGCAGTGAGAATAAAGTTGAAAGATTTCAACAGTGTAGCAGCCAAGCACTGGGAGCACGGGCGGTTCCTGCTTTCTTCCTGGGAATAGGAGGTGGCATGGCTGATTTCAGGTCATACTCAATCCCACAAGTCCAGCCTCTAGTCACAGGGCCACAATGATCAAAGCACTGTTCTAGACTTCGGATTACTACACATGATCAAGAGCAAAGCAACTAGCACAATGAATGGATACAGTTAAGGAAAAGAGACATGCATGCACTCAGTGGGAAATGTTTGGTGAGATTAGCTTGTTGATGGTGTCATACCCGGTTCCTGTGCAGCCAAAGGGCAGGGTGAGATAAAGGCAGAAGTGGAGCAAAGCAAAGGCTAAAGGCAGGAGCAAAACTCCTAGAAGTTACTCAGAACAGTGAGCAAGTCTGACACTGGAGCTTATATAGAGCCAGGGGGAGTATCTCCTCACCCACTCTGGTAGTAAGAAGCTCTCTTTGGTGGTCCCTCCAAAGTTCCATCCTTTGGGTACAGATGGGTGGTAATTAGAGATGGGGGAGAAATTTGTTCATTTTGCCCTTTAGAACTAATACACAAACCAAAACTTGATTATCCTTCGAAATGTGCGCTTCTCCAAATTTTGCCATGGAGTTCTCCAACAAAACACGTCTACAAAGTATTCTGGGGAAAGCGCATACAAAATGTATATATTACTGAAAATAACATTCAAAAATGCATTGTATTAAAAAACAAATTGCTTGCAAAAAGTGTGTATATTTGGCAAAATTGTGTACAAAAATGCAAGTATTTTGAGAAATGCACAGGAAAATGTGTACCCCCACCCCAAAAAAATGCTCATCATTCAGTAAGAAACAACCTTAAGATTGGGAAATGAGAAATTGAAATTGAGAGGTTTGTTGATCCCTCGTGGTGATGCACTGTCTGAATCCCTATCCCTGCCTGACATCCATTATTATTATTATTATTATTATTATTATTATTATTATTATTCCACTTTATCTGCTAGAAAGCCCTCAAGGTAAAAGTTGATCGCGAGAGAGGCAGTCCCTTAGATAGTCCCTATGCCCTGGAAAGAGGAATCCCATAATCCATGAGAGAGCATCCAGAGACTGTAGGATTGCTCAGAAAAAAAACTGTTCTGAGGTCAAAGGCAGCATTCCAGCCTTGGAATGGGGAGTGGGAGATCCGACCACCCCTGCCCTGCACAAAGAGCCACACCGGCTGCCCTTTGAGGTTGGAAAAGCAACCGAGGAGGAGGAAGGTAGGTGTTCCAGTGGGTGGGGAGGGGAGGAGACCGGAAAGGCCATGATACCTTAGAGAGCAACTTTTTCCTTACCAACCTGCATGATTACTGAGGTCATTGGAGGGCACATTCCTGGTGGTTCCACATGGACCTATGGCCCAATTGGAATCCACCAGGAGAAGAGCCTTTTGTGTAGTGGTCCCTTCTCTGTGGAACTCCCTGCTCCTGGAGGTCAGGCAGGCACCAACACTAGGCTGCTTCTGGCACCTCCTGAAAACATCTCTATTTTGAGAAGCCTTCCCCAACTGACTAGCTGCTTTTTTCTGGTCCTTTATTTTAAATTGAAGAATTTTAATTTGCTTTTTTAATCTTCTTTCTGTTTCCTGTTTATACCTATGTTCACCACTCTAGAATCTTAGATATTGAGCACTATAGAAATATTGTAAAATGATGATGATGATGATGATGATGATGATGATGATGATGGTACAAATCATCCTCACCCTCCTCACCCTCCCTCCAAGTGTCCTCACCAGACAGGCTGAAAAGCCAATCTAGCTAAAATCGGCAAAGCCGAGTACGGGAAGGCAAAGATTACCTCAACCACTTCTCCCATCAGTCTCGGAAGTCTCCAGGATCGGAGACTTCTGAGCAGTAAGGGCACAATGGATTGGATTGTACCCTTAGGCCTTTAAAGGTTAAGACCAATATCTTGAATTGAGCCCAGAAAACAATTGGCAACTAGCTCAGGTCTTTCTAGACAGGTGTAATATGGTCCCAATTCTGTGCACTGATGAGCATCCCAGCTGCCGCATTTTCCACCAAAACGTTAGATCACCATAGGCTACAACACTTGAAAAAATGACTTTGGGACTATGCTGATTTATGCAAGTTGAGGATGTGATAACCCTCCTCTGGCTAATTTTAGCATAATTGCAGCCTCTGAGAAATTGTCCCAGGAGTACAAAGACAGCAAAGTGTGTGTTTACCCTTTGTGTTGTAACTCTGAAGATTAAGGCAGAAAAGGGAGTGAGAATTAAACATTTGCTAGCAACAACAGCTCTGATGGTGGAACCAGCAACAGTATGTGAACTATTCAGGGTTGTCTTTAATGCATCTTATTAAAAATTGGCCAGACCTCAAGATTGTTCCTCCCTGTAATCTGCGGATAATAACTACGGGAGTGTGTTGAAATCCAGAATTCTGCAGGCATGCAGAAACCTAAACGGGAAATGTTTTCTAGCACCTTTGGGAAGAAGACTCCAAATGTGAGTTGAAGGCTAATTGTGCAAATAGCTAAAGCTCCCACTGCATGACAAAATTTGCCCTCTTTGTATGCTGTCTTGAGGAACTAAGCATTATAAGCTCTGCTGAGCTGGATTTTAGTGCTGTTCAATTTTGGTATTAAATTCCCTCCTTTGAAGAGGCTGAAGTACTCCTTTTACAAGGGCAACCCTAGATATGGCTGCTCAGACATAAGTCCAACTAACTTTAGGAGGACTTACTTCCAGTAATTGTGTATAGTATCACAACCTTAGAATAATTGATATTTCTGTCAAAATGGTTGTATTTCATTTAAGTGGTTGGTTCTCACCCATACCCACCTCAGCGGCAACTCATGCCACCGGTGCCACTGCCCACACCCATTTGGCGGCCACATGAGCTTCTTCTGAGGCTCAGTTTGGCCTGGTAAGCCTTCGGAAGTAACGTGCCCTCCTGCCGAAATTGCGCGCTTCCCCGCCTGCGGCGATGGTGGCCATAACGGCCCTATTTACACAAGGGCAAAGGCATGAATGCTCTGTTGGTGCCTTTGCCTTGAGTAAGGGGGCCTTTATGGCTACCACTGATGCAGCAGGAGGATGTGCGCAATTTCCAGAAGCTCTGAAATTGTGCAGTTCCCCCCAGTTGCATCAATGGCAGCCACCATTGATGTGGGGGGGGTGCAATTTTGGTGTGAGGATGGGCAGCTGCCAAGTGCTCTAGCAGCCTCACAAGTGCTTGAGCAGGGTCCACGCTCATGCCAAGAGCATCTGACCAGGTCCAGGGGGCAAACGCTGGGGGGTCCGTCGGTATTCGTGACATCTCTACCCTCTCTCTCTTGCTCTCCCTCTCGCTCTCATTTCTGCATTACAGGTCCCACAGATATTAGATACTTGGCAATAACTGCCTTAAATAATATAATGCGGTATTATGCAGCCAATAATGTTCTGCATGGGACATGTCATTTCGTTTGCTTGTTTGTTTGTTCGTTCAAGCAATTTATATTCCATCCTGCAACAAGTTGCCAGGGTGGCTTACAAAGTATCAAAATTACAATAAAAGCAAAAGTGAAATGCAGTTGCGAAGAGCTGCATAAAAGGCAGACAGCAGAAGTAAAGCAAACCCAAAGCAGCATAAAAGTGATTGGCAGAGATTAATAAAAGGTCCGATTAAAGAAGCCAGAGAAAATAGAAAGGTCTTTTCCTAGTGCTGGAATTACATTCAAAGAAGTGCCAATCAAACCTCCCGAGGGAGAGCAATCCACAGTTGGGGATGCCACCACTGAGAGGGCCCTTTCCCTAATAGCCACTCACTGAGATTATGGGGACCCTGACATGAGGGGCTGTGTTGAAGGTATTAAGGAAGGGAGTAGTACTAGGCACATGTCATGATGTTACATTATGGCTGGATTTCATGACCCAGCTGAGCTATGTTGGAAGGATGTGCAACAGTCTGCACTAAGTCCCAGTCTCTATTTGAAATGCCTTCTGTTTAATTCCAAAGATACCCCTAAAATGTGCTGTTGTCATTGTTTTGGCACCCAAAGAAGTTCACTGTAAAACTATGATAATTCCTGTTCCAGATTTGCAGGCAAGTCTTCTCAGGGAAGGAAACTAGAACTGGCCTTGGTGTTGACATATTGAAATGACCTGTAAAGGGGTTTTTCCAAAAGCTTAATATGTTTTGTATTCTTATTTCAGATTTAAATTAATTATATGTACAGTGTCCAGATTAGGGACTATAGAGACAATCCAGCCAATTTCAAGCATTTTCAGGCTCATTGATATTAATGGCACAAAGATACTTAATACTCTTCAATTGTCATCAATATAGCCCCATGTGCATACTCAAAACTAAATCCTATATATTCATTGAGACTCCCATGTAAAGACTGCAGACAAAAAGGCTGATCCAGATTTAGTTATATTTACAGCAGGCCCATTGCAATATGTCAGTAAGTCATTATTATCTTAACCACCATTGATTAATTAAGTCGTGGCTAAGTACCATAGATTTCAATGAATCTACTCTGAGTACGACTAAGGCCAGATCCAACTCATAAGTGCCTACAGATGGATGACATTTTCAAAGGGTACCTTCACTTCGGAGAACTCTCCCTTTCATTCATTATGAACTTTCGCAATGATGATGATGCATTCATAAAGCACTTCAGAGTGTTCAAAGAACCTCTGCATTCCTTAAAATAGCTCTTCAAGGTAGGAAGATTATTTCTCTCTCCCTTGAAAGTAGATGTCCCTACATTTTCAATTTACTAAGTTCCCAGGAAAGTTATAAGAACTACTCCTGTTCAAATGTTATTTCGACACAGCATGGCACCAGGACTTTAATTTGAAGGACTCCAACTTTTGTGGCTAGCCTTGGTGTCTATCTGTTTTATAATCCTGGTTATTAATTACATGTTATGCTGCGTGACCCCAATGACATAACTGGTTCAATAAATATCACACACTTCCTCACATGGCTACATGCAACTAATTGACCAGGCAACCTGTTTTCACAAATACCATGCATTATCGACTATGGAACTTTCTTAATTCATTCTGCACCAGTAACATGAGAACAAGTATGGCATCTTCTGCAGAACTGGAGGGTGCGTTCATTTTGGGATGAATGGAAAACAGAACCAAGGTGGGTCCATTCAGTCCTATTTCCTTTCTAATGAAGAAGTGAATAACTTCATGCCCATTGCTCCACTTGGGGTGGAAGACTTACTTTCTCCACCAGCAGGAGCTGGATTCAGCTTTTTTATTTTTTAAAACTATTTTTTTCCATTGAAGAAGCTGACCTCTGCAGTTAATCCTGAAAGCTGCCATTTTCTTTTTCAGAGAATGCCTGTTGTCCAGATGTATATATTGTTCCAGGGCATTCTAAGAGGGAAATGGCAGCCTCCAGTGGGGGCTGCCAGTTTTTGTGATGTTCACCATTTTGTTTTTCCCACAAGGCCTCCTAACATTGGAACATACAGGGGCATTGGGGGGAGGGGCATATCAGCTTCTAGGAGCCAGCTACAGACGTCCTGCTTTTGGTAGCAACAAAACTTAGTTAAAAAGGGGGAGATAATCATCCAAAGATAACATATGAATATCTTAAGAAAAAGATTGCCACTGAATAAAACCTGAAACAAACCAAATTTGATGAATGAAACACAAAATGAATGATGCTTTCAGTAAGACCATGAATGGAATTCCAAAAGGAACAGATTTTGATAAAATAAAAAACAAGCACTTTGTAAATCAAAATTAGGATCTGGTGAGTTGAACTGATTACACTGTCCGTTCTACCACCATTTATAGAATGCAGCAGATAACAAGGGTTCTGCAAGGGCTATTTTGTGACGTTCATCATCACCTTTTAAAAACTGATAAAAATGTTTCTGTGAGATGCTTTACATCAGTGCAGGCATGTGACACCAATTGGCAACCATCAAGCTAGAAAGTCTGGTGATGCAGTAGTCCATTATTTAATGATAATTTGCTTTTAAATGACATTTTCCTCCTTTCCATGCAACTGTTGCATGACTATTGTGTGATCTGGTTGCCAAACAATATGCAGAGGAAACTGTATGGCCTATGTGAATGGCTCATGGGGTAATAACCAGAGAATGCCATGCTTATCTTTGAATATATATGTGCATTTCATTGTTGTGCATCTGTGTTTGTACAATTACCTCGTGGGGAAAAATGGAAAGCTTTCACTTCTTTCAAAGAATAGCCCCTACAAGTGCTATTATTTTTATACTGTGATAAAAACGCTGTTTAGGTTTAGTCATTGTATAACTTTGGTGAACCCCAGTTTGAGTAAAACAATTGAACACACATTTGAAGCTGGCAACAGAATGTGTCAAGGAAACGTTTAGAAAGGATTTCCCAATGAAATCTGATGAGGATCATTGCATAGTTGAGCCTAGTAGTGTACTTTCTCAAGGAAACAAATTGAACTCTTAGAGATGCTGAAACCATTGTTGAATTTATTCTAGCCTGAGATTCCTGGAATTGCTGAAGTTAGTGAAACTCATGGTGAGGCTGACAGAGATGGCCCTGGGATGACACAAAGGCCAACAACTAAAAAGCAGTGTATCCAGTGAGGATAGAAGGATCTCTTATTTTGAACAGCATTCTGTTCACACAGCGGCCAACCAGATGGCATTGAGAAGCCCACAAGTAGGGTAGGATTGCGACACCCCATTCATGCTCATGTTCCCAGCAACCAGTGTACACAGGCATATTGCCTCTGATACTAGAGGTAGCATATACCATCAGGCCTAGTAGGCATTGATAGCCTTCTATTGCAGGAGTTTATCCATCACCCTTTTAAAATCATCCAAATTAGCAGCCATTACTACATCTTGTGGTAGAGAATTTCATAGTTTGATTATGCGCTGTGTGAAGAAGTCCTTCCTTTTATCTGCCCTGAATCTCCCACCAATCAGCTGATCCCAGGTTCTAGTATTATGTGAGAGGGAGAAGTCCACTTTCTCTACACCGTGCATAATTTTGTACACCTTGGTCATGTCTTTCCGTGCTAAACTTTTGTTTAAAAAAACCTGAACTAAACAGTCCCAAACATTGTAACCTTTAGTCAAAGGAGAGTTGTTCCATCCTCAGACAGTTTAAATTCTGCATTTTGCCTCCTTCACTATTTCCAAGCAAACCCATGGGAGCAACAGTAAAGAAACAGGAGCAGGAGCCAGAAAAATCCACAAGTTGGCCTTACTGGTTGCACTTCAAGTTGGTCCAACTCACGGATGATCAAGCTGGAGTCCAGGGGTCCGAGCTGGTAAAAATACCCCAACCTTCACTCCCCAAATGGATTCCTCCAACATCCCTAATTTAAATGAGCCCACATACCAAACAGTATTCCAACATTCTTAGAAACATAAGGAATGCAATACTGGCCAGTACTCAAATAACCGGAGAAAAGATGGGGGAGGGCTTAATGAAATCCAGAAGCCCCACCCCAGCTCCTCCCACTTTTAGCCAAATCAACACACACACACACACACACACACCTGTAATCTTCTAAAACGAAAAGAAGAACGGAGGAAACAAAAGATAAGGAATCCCAGCCTCCTCTGCCCTGCTCCACCTGTAATTCAAACATGGGCACTGGCTTTCTTAACCAGTTTTTGAGCAATGTGCTGTTAGTAGGGATTAAAATGTTTTAAATGTCAGCTGTTTTATGTTTATGTTTTTAAATTTTGTATATTGTCTTTTTAGTGTTCAATCTTTTAATTTTGTAAACCGCCCAGAGAGCTTCGGCTATGGGGTGGTATAAATGTAATAAATAATAATAACAATAATAATAATCAATCTGTCCATTTTGGATTCTCTCAGATTCCTATTTTTTCTCATCTTGGGTTCATTCTGAACCTTGAGTACATCTTTGACAAAATTGTCTGCTTTCTCCTGATGCATGCATTTTTTTGTCTGCAAATTTACCTAATATTCACATTTTAAGCAAGCAGTTAGGTACGTGAACTAAATGAATTTCTTCCCCCATCCCTAGCTGTTAGGTTCCATGTTCTTGGCTGTGTAAGGTACAGCAGGCAGCCACCCATGAGTGCAAACTTGCCTAAGTTTTCCAGTCAAGCCAATGATTATGCAAAGTACGAAGGTTGCACCGAATCATTCCTTGGGGCAGGATCATTTGCATTTTTGACAGTCTCCAAGTATTGCCCTACTTCAGCCTTGGATGAACACTGATGTGCTCAACTCCTTCCTTCTGCAACGTGACTGAGTAACAAACTCTTCCCCGCAGACAATAGCTGGAGCCATCAACGCCCACAGCCTATTATGTAAAAAGGTGACTTTCCCAGCTCATAAAGTGTTGGCCACTGACATGGATAATGAATAAACAAAACAAAAAGTCAAGCAGAACCAGGTCCTTGCCATGCATATACTAAATACAACATTAATTTGGCTTGGAATATATTGTTCTTTCCTGGGGCCATACACATTCTGCATGTTCAGAATAATGTGAAAATTATCGATGGCTAACTCTTGAATATGATTACCAGAGGAACACGGGAGTAGATCTTTCTGAAAAGGTATTGGGCAGGGCATTTCCAGACAAGATGGGGAAGTATTGATACCCTTGCAAAACACAGGTATGGCCTTTGGGGAAGGTAGGGCACGATTATGCGATGGGAAAATTCTTCTGCCTGAGCTTGGCTGAAACAAATGGCAGCTATATGACGGCATTAGCCTGGGGGGGACCATTTTTCTCATCTTCTTTTCATGTGGCTGCTTTCACATGGGGAGCCAGACATCCAAAGGACTGTCCTTGTGGCAAGGTGGATGATAAACATCCCTACACCTGCGCAGCTACAGGTGGGGCATCAATTTCACTGCATGGCCAGTCATTACAAGAGATGTAGGTGAATTTCATTTTAGTCTGCAAATCATCCAGACTTACCCTATTCACAACCCTGAGTGCAACCCAGATCACATTTTCCCCCAAAAAATGTCTGCACTTTCTCAAGCTTGCTATCATGTGGGGAAAAAATGAATATTTTTCTGGGAAAATGAGTACTTTGCTTTATTTGTTCATGCATCCACCAATGTGCCCTTTTGAAAAATGTACACAGAAATGCACACTTTTCCCATTCAGAATGTGCATGTTCCCCATTCGAGTGAACAAAAAAACATATTGCAAACTAAAATGGGGGTGAGTCAAACCAACCTTCTAAGTGAAGTTTAAAGAATTTTGGTGAGCTTGAACACCGCTGATTCTCCCGTCCCTAGACTTGTGACCATCACAAAGGAGTACAAGGTGCAGTGTGGCACTTCGTCATCTGAAATCACCTTGCGATTCATTGCTCCTGAATGGGGAGGGAAAGATTTCCAGAAGCCATGCCTTCAAGGGGCGTAGCTGTATGTGCAAATGTTTAGCAGTTCATCACAAGGATAGAAGGGGACAGAAACTGATGTGCAGTGCAAGATCAAGTCCTGAGGTGAAGGTGTCACCAGGGCAGGTTACAGAACAACATCAAACCAATCTGCTATGCACATACAGCCATATGCATATGCGGGCAGACACATATCTGGTTGTGCATTTCCATTTTCCTCACAACGTTTATCCATGCCTCATTCAAATGGCTTGATGTAGGGAAGCTTGCAGAATTCTTTAAATAATGTTTAATTGTAGAATTCTTTTAAAAAAATTAACCTAGACTCACGCATAGGTTGGATTGTAATTAGCCTCTCAATTTTATACTTCTCTGAATTTTGTGATGCAGGTCTAAGCTCAAAAAATCTGAAATAAATATGCATTTTTCAACAGGCATATTTTAAGATAAAATGCATTCTGAAATGCATATCATTAGATAAATGGCATTTATAAATGTTTAAATAAGTTTGACAATTTTCGTGTGGATTTTTAAATGAAAAGTGTGCATGTCAATGTGGAAACGAGAAGGACGTATGAATGAACAGAACAGACTGAAAAGACATTGATCCAGACATCTCTAGCTGGATGCACATGGGAATTCTGCACATGGGACTTCTGATAGAGATGGGAATGAGCAGCCATCTCTAGGGCTGCAAATTATTCTGCATGTCTAGGACCTAGGCTCTGAACAAGTGACTCCATGTTTTCATAATCATTCCAGGAGGATGAGGAGCTGCATTTGAATTCTAGCCTTCTTTGAAGGAGTTTAGCATGGCATGCATGAGATTCCCAGGGAGTATTTCATCTAGAGTAGGGTGACCATATTTTGGAAACCAAAAATCGTGCCAGCCAAGAAAAGGACTGGATCGGTGCTGGGAGGGGCTGGAGGATTCATTTCTGGAAGTGCATCCTTCAAGCCCCTCCCCTGCACCGATCCAGGCTTCTTCCTTTCTGGCACAATGGCATCGGCCAAGAAAAGGTACAGATGGCTGCATGAGATGGGCTTGACAGCACAACTTTTCCAGACATTCTAAAAATTTTGAGATTTTTTCCCCCGGACCCGTTTGCCCCCCCCCCCTCCATTTTCCGGACCTGTCTAGGCAAAACCAGACAGTTGGTTAGCCTAGTCTAGAGTAGGGATGTGCAAACATGCAATATTTGAAATATTCAAGGTTCTTAGAATTCTCCCTTGAAGGTGAGTTCACTTCTTTGCATTCCTGAATGTGAGCATTATTTCTAGGGGTGTGCACGGACCCCCCGGATCGGATCGGGACCCGGATCGGGCCCTCCAATTTTGTCCCGGACCGGTTCGGACAAAATCGGAGGCCCCCCGGACCGGATCGAGTCCGATCCCGACCCAAAAATCGTACATTTTTGGATCGGCCGCCATTTTTTTCCCCATAGACTTGCATTGCAATGCAAGTCTATGAGGAAAAAATGGCGGCGGGTGGGTAAGGGGGGGCCTAACTCCCTCCCCCCCCCGGGGCCGTCCGCTGTGGACGGCCCCGGCAGGTAAACCCCCTCCCCCGCGCTCCCTACCCCCCCTGGGGCCGCCCGCTTCCATCCGCTGGCGCCCGCGGGCGCCAGCGGATAGAAGCGGACGGCTCCGGGGGGGGGTAAGCCCCCTTCCCCGCCACTGCTTACCTTCTCGGCCCGTCCGGCGCCGGCGGCTACTACCAGCGGGCTCCGCGGCCTACTCTCGAGAAGCGCACCGGGTGATGACATCACCCGGCGCGCCATCCTAGAGCAGGCCGCGGAGCCTGCTGGGAGTAGTAGGCGCCGGCGCCGGACGGGAGCCGCCGGGCCGGAAAGGTAAGGGCCCCCCTCCCCCCTCCCCCCTCCGCGCGCCCCCTCCTCCCCTCCACGCACCCCCTCCTTACCTTTCCGGCCCGGCGGCTCCCGTCCGGCGCCGGCGCCTACTACTCCCAGCAGGCTCCGCGGCCTGCTCTAGAGTAGCGCGCCGGGTGATGACATCACCCGGCGCGCCATCCTAGAGCAGGCCGCGGAGCCTGCTGGGAGTAGTAGGCGCCGGCGCCGGACGGGAGCCGCCGGGCCGGAAAGGTAAGGGCCCCCCTCCCCCCTCCCCCCTCCGCGCGCCCCCTCCTCCCCTCCACGCACCCCCTCCTTACCTTTCCGGCCCGGCGGCTCCCGTCCGGCGCCGGCGCCTACTACTTCCAGCAGGCTCCGCGGCCTGCTCTAGAGTAGCGCGCCGGGTGATGACATCACCCGGCGCGCCATCCTAGAGCAGGCCGCGGAGCCTGCTGGGAGTAGTAGGCGCCGGCGCCGGACGGGAGCCGCCGGGCCGGAAAGGTAAGGGCCCCCCTCCCCCCTCCCCCCTCCGCGCGCCCCCTCCTCCCCTCCACGCACCCCCTCCTTACCTTTTCGGCCCGGCGGCTCCCGTCCGGCGCCGGCGCCTACTACTTCCAGCAGGCTCCGCGGCCTGCTCTAGAGTAGCGCGCCGGGTGATGACATCACCCGGCGCGCCACCCTAGAGCAGGCCGCGGAGCCTGCTAGTAGTAGTAGGCGCCGGCGCCGGACGGGAGCCACCGGGCCGAGAAGGTAAGTGCCCCCCTCCTCCCCCCCCCCGCTGTCCACTTTCATCAGCGGGCGCCCGCTGGCGCCCGCCAATGGAAGCGGCGGTGGGCGCCAGTGGGCGCCTGCCGATCCGCCGATCCGCCGAACCGGTTCGGAGCTTTTTCGGACCGGTTCGGATTGGATCGGCCGATCCAGCTGCGGGATCGGAAATCGGATAATTTATCCGATTTCCCACTGGACCGGACTCGGATCGTGGATCGGGTCCGATCCAGTGCACATCCCTAATTATTTCCCAATGAGGCAAATTTTGCATTTTCAATCGTAAAAATGTGAACTGTTTAGAAGTGTGCATCCAAAATATGCACTTTGCCCCATTCAGTAAAGCATGAGAAATACACATATTTGAAAAATGTGCATTTTTCAAACGGGCTCACAAGTTCAGAAATGTGAAAATGTTAAATAAAGAGGATTTGTTTGACTGTTTTGTGAACACAAATAAAATTTTCATATATCCATTGGCCAGGCCTAGAACACCATAACTTCAGAAATAGAGCTGTCCCACACCTTCTACACAGGGAACCTAATTCTGGGACTAATGCTGTGGGGGAGGAGTTATGGGGCCTTGAGGACAAACATTTGCATGTGTTTTAATGCAAATGTTTGGGGAGAGGGAGGGAGGCTTCCAGAGAAGAATGTCTCCATGGATTGTGCCTAGAGTTGCTGTGAAGCTAAAATAAAGTTTTGGAAGGGTGAGATGTAAAAGTAAGTAAGCAAGTGACAGTGCAATCCTATACATATCTACCCAGAAGTAAGCTCTATTGAGTTCAATGTGTCTTACTCCCAGGTATAGAATTGCAAACTAAAGTGGGAGCCTAGGATGGCATCAAGCCTAGGATGGAAAAGCAAATTAGCCCAGCCCTGCAGTGAATTTCCTACCCTGGGGAAACAACCTAAATATTTGTAGGTGGAAGGAAGTCTACTTGTGCTTGCATGAGAGCAGAACACTTTGTTGATTCTATGAAATGTAGTCTTCTCAAGTTACAGATATTGCACTCTCAAAAAAAGTAAGAAGATAAGAATGCGGCTGTCTTGGAATCCTCTCAAACCCAGCTAACTAAAATACAATACACAAAAGACAACAGAGGGTCACCTTTTGGAGGTGCGTTGAGTACTGGCTGTGGCCCACTGGCTGAGGACTGGAAGCTCATCCAAGGATTTCCTGTTTTGAGACTATGGCCCTTTCTACACCTAAGAGTGTAGGGAGGGCAATCCTGGACTTACCTGCTTCCAGGATCATCCACCAGCTTCTAAATGGAAGCATGACATCCCAGAAGGGAACAGGGACATCAGGCCTGCCATTTATTTTTTTTAAAAAACAGGAGCTGGGAGCACAATTGTGCTCCAACAAAAAGTAAGTCTAAAAATAAATAAATAATAGAAGCCCTGACCCCGCTCCTCCCCTCAATGTCCCTGGACTCCCCCCGGCCCAGCTCCTTCCCTCTTGCTGACCCCCACTACTCACAGGGAGGAGAGAAGAAGCCGAGATGGGCGCTCACACCGCCTGTGGTCCTCAGTCTCATCCCAGGAAAATGGAGGGGTCATCCCTGCCTGCTCCCGGGATCCCCTGTACGTCATTTGGATGCACAAGGACGAACCAGGGATGACCTCCCGTAGGATCGCACACTTAGGAAATCATAGTTTCACAGTATAGTATTTATTTATTTATCTATTTATTTAAATTGTTTTTATCCTTTTTCTCAATCCGAAAAGGATCCTGACGTAGCATAGGTATAATCAGTAAAAGCAAAACAGACTGCTCCTGCAGGCTTACACTCTAAACAGACACAACACAAAAGGAAAGGGGTTGGGGATGGAAGAGGAAGAAAGCAGGTAAGTGTTCAGCTGGGCTGTTGAGATAACCTGCTTTTCATCTCACCTCCCTCTGCTGCAGCCTGCCAGAATGGCTGGAGGTGGTGACAACAGGGGAAAGCCTGATAAAGGGAGGAGTTGACCTGTCAGCAAAGCAGATGGAGAGGCCTTGCAATCCCACATCTTTTCCTTTCAGATTCCACCAGCCCAAATTCAGGCTGCTTCCACCCACATCTGGAACCAAGGTGGTGTATTGCCCTACTTTTTCCCCCTTCCCTCATCATCCATTTTTCTTTTTGTGTCACGTCTTTCAAATTATAACCCTGCTTTTTTATTATTGATCTCAGGTAAGCTGCTCTCAGGGCCTTGGCTAAGGAGAAAGGTAAACATTGGCTGCCTCTACACGAGAGGTTTAAAGCTCTTTCAAGTCTCATTAAAAATTTTACCTATACATGAGTGGAGCGCAAATCGGGAGTTGAGGCATGTTATCTATCCGATTATGCGCATTATCGAATGCGTGTTAAATAGCGAGTTTTATTTTGCTCCAGCCGTTAAAGCGCATTTTGACTATGTGAACAAGTGATTCTCCGCATTAACTACTTCTAAAGCGCATTTCAAACAAACGGTAAGGCCACCAGTTGTGCGCTCAATTATCTCCTGCATACAGTCATTTACCATAAAGCGCTTCCGAGAAGATGCGCATAATCGGAGAACCAGGCGTCAAACTGAATTCTTGTAGAGGGGGTCATGCTTGAAAGAAAGAAAGAAAGAAAGAAAGAAAGAAAGAAAGAAAGAAAGAAAGAGGGCCAATTTACATTAATATTGCTAGCCTGAGTATGCATGGCAGGGATACCAAAAGGCCTTTCCTCTCCTCCCCACTGCCAAGCCCTTAGCTATGCGCACATTGTGCAAAGTACCATGCAAATCACTCAAACATTACTCCAAACAGGAGGTCCTTCTACATCTCAAATCAAGGTATCCAATAACTCACTGTCTCTTGAGGCCCCTGTTGTGCAGGTTACAGTCATCAACAACAGAAGTCGCTTGTGCACTGGGAGCCTAGAGAGGATGGGTCACTGGATACCCCTGTAGGAGGTGCAGAAGGGCTACATATTTTTGGAGAGGAGCCCAACACATGGGAATGTAGCTGAGTACTGATGGGAGGACAAAGAGATATATGTGTAAAGTCCCTGTGAGGATGTTCTTCTGCACAGGGCCGACCCTACCATAAGGCAAAGTGGGGCAGCTGCTTCAGACAGCAGATGCTGGGAACTGGGAGCAGGAGCAAGTTGTTGGAGGACAAAGCTGTATGTGCCACACAATTTGCCCTGTGTCCCCTAAGCTAGTCTGCCGGCCTCAAGTGCAGTAGAGGACACTATCCCGTTACCAGTATTGAAGTAAGATTTAACTGCCAGTCCAGTTGGCTTCTGTATGTGGAATAAGGGTGGGGAGCACCATCTTGTTCCTTGCCTCAGGCAGCAAAATATCTTAGACCAGCCCTGTATGCAAAGCTATGCACCGTGTGGGAAAATGGATCATGCCTATCGTTACTTCACTGAAAAGTTACTGCAGTTGTTTCCGTTCCAGTGTCTTTTTGCTGACTTGTGGCAACAGGTTTCTGCGAAGTGATGTATGCATAGAGTGCTTTGCACAGTGTGAAGATTCATGTGCTACCCAGACATTGCCATTAGCTAATCTGCAAGCATATCCAAGCGTGTGAACATGAGTTGTCATGAAACTATGAATTTCTATCATATTCTCCTTCTTAGTCAGAAATAAATATTTGTCCAGAAACCATTATGAGTAGCTGGAATGACGATGAAATTAGGTAAAAGTAATTCACGGGGCCAGAGTTGAACATAATAACGCAAGCTTGATGGAGTTTTTCCCACTGCAGCAAAGAGTGCTTTATTAAGTTCTTGGAAATAAATATAGCCAACCGGGTATGTCTATGTTATGAAGACTAGAAATGCTTTCGCAGTAGCAGAGCTGATAAATGTTTGAGAAGTGATTTGTTCATCAAGGTGACATTGATGTTGAATCAGGTATGCTAAACTTGTCAAACACTCCACATCAAAGCAGGAATAATTGCAGGTTATGGGTCACATCTTTCCCACTGATTCAGCAAGCAAACTATCACAAGATATATCCTTGCGCCATCACTGCGGGGTAAAACATTATTTGCTTCTTCCAATTTAGAAGCAAAGAATACAACCCCCCATCATTACTGTAATCTTTGCTACATCAAAGGATATCTCAGACACACATACATAGATACACATACACACACACATACACACACACACATTTCAAATAGAGATGAAAAGACTTTCAAATTGCAGAAACCCAAAGCAACCCATTTTGTTGTTTCACAAATATTGGCTTTGTGATTTGAAGTTCGCTAATTGATATGTAGCACTGCACATTTGACCACTATATTTCTCACAAGGATCCCTTCAAAATGAATTTTGCAAAAAGGAAATTTAAAAATGACAGAAGAAGGGGATGTTCTTCCCAGCTCTGGCTATGTCTCTTTCTCCATGCTGGAAGCGGTGCAGTTTTCCATGTCTCTCCCAGCACAAAGAACGGCTAAAATGGGCATAGAGATGACATCAAGGAGGTGTGGTCATACCCATTAATATCATCCAACCCACAGAGAGGCCGGAGGGGGCAATCCAGTCCTCCAGTGCAACATCTTTCTGCATTCCTGATTTAGGACTTTAAAGATAGTGAACAGCACTATGAATATGGCTGATCAACAAACCAGAAGCCATTGAAGTAAGCTGGTACAACAGTGGACTCACATGTCCCTGAACTTGCTGGCCTTATCTTCCTTATGCCAATTCTGTTCCCAATAGGCATACATTAGGGATGGGGCGGCACAATTAAGATGGCAGAACCAGCGAGGTTGGACACATTGTCCAGAGATCTGCTGAACATTGTCACCATAGATTGGCAAACAGGAAAACAGCCTGTGAACTCGTAAGCCAGGTGGGTTCACCAAGGATCTACGGAGGGCCCACCAAGAGCAGCTTGCCCAAGGGCCTCCAAAACCTGGAGATACTGAACCATCAGACCTGGCCCCAGCCACACCACCTGTGTGCTCCGAGGTCCACTTTTACACTTTTCACAAGAGTGAAGCTTGCTTCTGGTTTTAATTCAGAAACTTGAGAAGCACTTCTCTCCAGAACCAATTCCAGCTGTTCAGTGCAGACAAAGTGAACATGTCGAAGTAATCCTGGAATCCCAGGAGGCTGCACTTGATGACATCTTGTGTCATTTCAGAATGCTCCAAATCATTCTGGGCTACAGGAAACCTTCTAAAAACTGATGCTCCTGTTTGTGACATTCAAAGATCTAAGAGTGGATTACATTTTGTCACCCTCTTTTTCGCACACACAAAAACATTTGTTGACTATGTTGAGCATCAATTGCCCACAGAAAAGGGTCTCAAAAGAAGAGAAAGAATGGGCAAGAAAGCATTTCTAATTTTTTAAAACAATTTTTGTAAATCCATGCATAGTGCCATGTCATATAAAATGAAATCAGAAATGAAGAGCAAGTTCAGAGAGAGAATGTTTCATTAGTATACAACAAGAGGAGCATATATTTAGCAATATAATTGTTGAGGAGTGTGTGTGTGTTTTTGTTCTACCTCCCACAACCCCAATTACATTGCATGTACATTTTTTCCTATGGAGGTGTGCCAGCAGAGACTCTAGATACAGTTGTCAATCACCGGTACTTCATGTTAGCGTGGCCACTTACGAATTGCCAAAACAAGGAGGAAATGCAGCACCAAAAAAAGATGACAAAAGAAAACGCAGGATTGCTTCCACAGATCATGTCACTGAACTGGCCATGTGACCTCTTTTACAGAGGACAGTCATCTAATTGAAGGACTGCCAGAGGACAGTCCTCTATTTTGAAGGCATCCTCGATTTGAAAAGCTATCCAGTCCAAGTCCAGTATAAGGAATCATCAGAAAGAAGTGCTGGGCCTTGAAGGGCATGTTGGGCATGGCCGGTCACAAAACACTCATTTCTCAGAAAGCAAACTGGTGAGATTAACAGAAACGTAGGTTATGGGTTCTCACCCAAGAACCTAGTGACAACACAAAAGTGAGCTCTGTGCTCCAAAACAAAACCATTGTTTTGAACCCAAATAAATATCAAGGTAGAAGGCCGTCCTTTGCTTTGCAGCATGCCAGCATGCAAGGTATTTTTTTTAAAAAAAAGTCTTAGGAAATAAAAGAAAAAACCAGGAGGGGCAGGAACCTGGTGGCTGCCAAGAGAAGTGTCTGTGGGCAGCACATTGGAGACCTCAAACCTATATTATACACGTGAGCCCACTTTTGGCGCTGCAAGGGATGCCAAGCAGTGAGCAACTACCTACTGCCCTTGTTGCACAAGGCAAAACATGGCTTTCATTTCCACTTTAACAATCCCAATAAATACACTTAAAACCTCTGCCAGCATACCAGGTGAAATAGGCAGTACTGAATGCAAACAGTGGGAAAGCCTTCTCTCTCACACGTTTTTTAATACTCTGCATTATTTTTAATTATTATTATTGACTGAGCCTTTCAAAAATATTGCTGAGTGGTGACCTGCTAGGCGGAGGTAGAAATAAGAGTCAGCGGCATTTTTTTTCATGTACTCATCTGTTTGGTATGTTCCTTCCTTTCACCCTAATAGCTGGGAAGGTCACACCCTTTCTTACATTCCTTCTGAGCAAGTTGTGTCAAGGAAAGCCAAGGTGGAGTGGAAGGGGGGGGGGGCGGAGGGGAAGCTGTCCCGCATGCCAGTGGAGAGGAAGGTCTTAATTAGGTTCCAAAGTTGACCCGTTTCTGCAAAAACCAGTCCTGCCTTTGTTAATTCCAAGTTTGCTCATGGATAGTTTTTTTTAAAAAAAAACTCTCCTCTCCTCATGCCCCAAGCAGAGTTCAAGAGCTTAGTTATTCTCAAGGGTAATTTGCATCAAGTAAGCTTTGTAGCGAAATGTTTGTGTGTGAGGGAGGGGTCAGATTTCCTCTCCACAGCAACTATAATAATTCTCTTTCAATTGAAGGATACTCAAGTTTACGGAGAGCAAGTTTATGTTGGCTGGTGTTTCAGGATTTACTCACACATACATAAAAGAACACATCTTCACCACCTAACAAAGTGCTCCTGACATTTGAGGGGATTTGGGGAGTGGTTTGCAATGCAGGAAAAAGAGCTCTGCTTGCAAAAACAACCAAACAAACACCAGAAAAGAAGGAGCAATAAAACAAGATTAATCATTCTTCCTCCCTGTTGTTGTTTTTAATGAATGTATAAGTCGGACTGGGGAGCACACAAACACATAGGCCAGATCTACACCAAGCAGGATATAGCACTATGAAAGTGGTATGAAAGTGGTATATGGTATGTGTCATGGGCCCCAACAGTTGTCAGTGCATTTCAATACCACTGTAAAGCAGTAGTGTGGTTCCTGCTTCCGCTTTCATAGTGCTACATCCTGCTTGGTGTGGAATAGGCCAGAGTTTATCTTCATTGCCAGACCCTGGCGGACCCTCAATGGTGGACCACAGTGCTGACTTGAAAGAAAGTCGCTTTTCACATACAAATTTAAATGGGATCATGAATTGGAAATAAAAAATAAGGCTGCAACTCTATGCATGCTTACTTGATAGCTAACTTCATCAAAATTAATGCAACTTGCTTAAATAGTGTATGCCATCATTTCTCTTTCGGTAAGTCTTAACTAGGACAAAATGTGCCCCCACAAGGGTAACCACAAAGAAGGAGAGAGAAATGCATCAGCCCAAAGGGAGGACATAGGTTTGCATAGAATTTGTATCTGTTAATTGATAGGACTAGATACAAATTCAGAAATAATAATGAGTATTATTACTATCATCATTATTATTTACATTTCTATACCGCCCCATAACCAAAGCGCTCTGGGTGGTTTACTATAATTACTATAATTTCAACAGAAAAACAACAATACATTGAAGATTGGGCCCAGGTGTCCTGTGTGCCTTGCTCAGTCTGCTGTCAGGTGCTAACTGTAGACGGACAACTTCAAAGCTCCTCCTGTTCTCCCTTCTTATGGTTATTTTCTTTGAATTGTACTTGGATCATAAATCCTTCAAATAGAGGATGTCTTTAAATAGATGCCCGCCCTCGGTAAAGCTGGACACATGGCCACCCTGCTGCCCCTCGTCCCCAAAATGTACTTCACCCCTTCTGTGCACCCACCAGTATGTTTTTTTTTTTTTTCTGGTGCCACCCTTCAAAAAAATGGAGGGCAGTGTTGGGCCTAATTCATCATACGTCTTAAAATGTGATGCAAAATACATCTTAGGTAATATTTTGGTCTGCCTTTCATCATTTCCTGCTCTTGACCAAAACATTGTACTGCAAAACATGAACCAGTGCTGTGCTTAACAAAAGAAGAAGAGCATTTCTCAATTCAGCATGCAAAAAGTATGTTTATGCAATTTGCAAACACAGATGGAGAGAAGAGAAAGGCTGCTCGCTTGGTGAGCAAGACATAAAACCTGACATGCTGGCTCCTTAGTCATTGCAAATGCATGAAGATTATGTAATTCACTGTATTTCTCCCCTGATAGACTTCAAAGCTCACATACATAACACCATTGCAAACCCTCCTGATTAAATAGTGGTGATTATATGGCGTAAAAGGATGCAATGGTGCTATGGCTAAGAAAACGCTTTAACAGTGCAATCCCGCACCTCTCCTCTGAGAAGCAAGTCCAGTGGTGCTACTCCCAGGTAAGTGTGTATAGGACTGCATCCTAAATAAGTCACTTGTACTGCTTGGCCTATAGGAAGCTACAAGCTCTTCTAAAGCCGCAATCCAGGAAAAAACAATCGTGCACCAAGCATGTACATGCTTACTTGTCGGGAAAAATATATACAGTGGCATTTCAATACAAAACAGATGGGAAAGTGCAAACTCTGCTCATGCTCTATAGTGCAGATGGTGCTGCATAAAATAGAATGCATCTGGTTGCATATCCACTTGCTAAAACATACATTCTCCAGGGATTTTTTAAAAATTTAATTTTATTTTTATGTATATATATTGTCCCCACAAGTGAAAAATCTTCAAGATCGCTCTTGCCAAGTAAGCCCTGAAATGACAAGCTTGGAGAAACTTCACATCCTCCGTACCAAACAAAAGAAGCAGAAAAGGTGCAGTTCCAGCGGGGGGGGGGGAACTGCCCACATATCAATCAAGAACTGTGTTGTATATCTGAGAACAGCAGCGTGCACCAGGCGTCTTCCCAAACCACCATTATTTATCATTGCAATTCACTAGGAAAGCCTAGGGTAGAAAACTTTAAATTGGAGGAAAAGATAGGGTGACCACATGCAAAGCAGGACAAGGCTCTAACACACAACTGGAAATGTGTTTGTGGGGGGTGGGTAAATGAGCAGGATGTGTAAATCTGAGCAGGCAAATTGGAACTAGGAGAATTGTTTTTCTTCAGAAAAGTTTCAGATCTATATTTCATTTCAAAGGCTCTTTATCAACGCCTTTGAAGTCTAAATTCTCCATGGTTACACATAGTCTTAATTGTTTTCATAGCCTTTAAAAATTTTCTACTGGTTTCAATTTGTTAATGATTTCATACATTTTAACTGTGTAAATTATTCATGTTTATATTGTTCTGATTTTATCTGTACACCGCCCTGAGATCCCAGTGGTATAGGGTGGGATACAAGTGTTTAAATAAATAAAATAAAATAAATAAATTTTCCACATTCACACTCCTAATTGGCTTTATTTCATAATGTACATGTTTTTCTTGTTTTGTTTTGTTTTGTTTTTTTAAAACGTAAGATGTCATAATGAAGGCTATAGAAACTCTTCTCCAAGTCTCTTTATAAGAAACATCCATTATATTTGCCTGGCTATGGCTGCTCCTTTCACCTTATCTACCCACCCACCCATCACCAATCAAGTTTTCTTTACCAATTGATTGCTCAAGGGAAATTATTTTCATAATTGGCCATATGTACAGGAAAGAAAGTTTGCTCTGGTAAAGAATATAATACCATCTCTGCTAACATAATCAGACTAATCCAGCTGGTGGAACTAGCAGAGACAATAATTATAAGCACTGCTTTGTTGGATCAAAGCAAAGGACTATTTGGTCCAGTCCTTGATCTTAGTAGCCAGCAAAATGTCTCTGGGAAATTCTCAGGCAAGGCATGATTCATCTCCTTGTCCACACAGTTCCAGATTAGTATGTCTATGTCGGCAGCCAATTGATTCTTTAAAGCTGGAGCATACTTCCTCTTTCAGCCTCTAATGTAAATTATTCACTTGACATTCAGGTTTGTATTGTCTTCAGAATTATCTCATCTGCAACATCAACCAATCCCAGTCCACCAAAGCAATGAAATGACCACACCTCCATTCCATATGAATGATAGTTCCATGTTGTACACAGACAGATCTCCTGGATCAGCCTTCCGCAAGCTGGCGCTTTCCAGATACATGGTATTCCAACTCTCACTGTCCTCGGCCATGCTGGCTGAGGTGATGATCATGGCAGTCCAAAACACCTGATGGCACTGAGTTGGGTGAGACTGATCTAGGCCACCCCTCTGTTCTTTACCTTTGATTATGGTATGTCTCCCTTCTGTTTGTGTACAGCACTGAAAAACATTACAAGGGATTTTTAACAAATATTTCTGAATAATGACGATCACCTGAAATGTACTTAGGTGTAAACATTCCCAGTAAATTTGGAATCATCAGATATATAAAAATGGCTACCATAATTCTACTACTGCCTGTCTTACTCTATGAGGACAACAAAGACGATACAGGGACTTGAGGACATGCCCCATGAGGACAAGCTGAAGGAACTTGGGATGTTCAGTCTGGAGAAAAGGAGATTGAAGAGAGACATATTAGCAGTGTTCATGTACATAAAAGGGTGCCACAGGGAAGATGGTCAAGAACTATTTTCCATGGCCACAGAAATTAGGGCCCGAAATAATGGGTATAAGTTACAGCTACCTACATTTCGATTAAAGATGAGGGGAAAGGTCTGTACAACAGTGGAACAATTTACCTACGGAGGTTGTGGGTTCTCCATCTCTGGAGGCTTTTAAGAAGTCATCTCTCATGGATGGTTTAATTGGTTTTCCTGCACATAGCAGAGAGTTGAACTAGAGGATCCTTGTGGTCCCTTCCAACTCCACAATTCTATGGTTCTATGTACTCCTTCTCTCCACTCTACACATGGATTCAAGTATATAACAATACTTCACAGGAGTTAGGGTGGCCAGGTGTGATCTTTCACAGAAGACTCTATTTTATGGGCTGCCTGAGGACCACCCTCTATTTGAAGACATCCTCTATTTGAAGGGCTGTCCATCCCAAGGTCTGATTTAAAGATAATGAACCATAAGAACTGCTGCCCATCAGTCCAGGTGCTAATGAACTTAGCACCTGGACTGCAGGCTGAACCAGCAGGCACACAGGTCACCTGCTCACACTCTTCCACGGTATGGTGAGATGTACTATACTTTTCTTTAAGTTATAATAAGTATTTCTAAATTTGCATCTAGACATATATTAGCATATGCAAATATTATGCAAATCACTTTCCTCTTTTTTGATTTTGCATTTCCTCTTTTCTGATGATTTAGAAGTGCCCACCTGAGTTATAACCAGCTCTGGCCTATTAGCTCTGGTCAACATGGCCAATGACCAGGAATGCTGGGAGAAGTAGTCCAAAACATCTGGAGGACACCAAGTTGGGGAAGCCTGCTCTAAGTAGTCTTCAGTAGCCAATGATGTCATTAGTTCACCTAGGCAAGATCACTAAAGACTGTTGCAATAGCAAGCAATGAGGAGATATACTTTTGATTGTACAATTGTATTGCATTGAGCAATTTATTTAATGCTGCATTTCTGGAAGCCCAAACAAAGCCTTTGTGAGGGGTAGGTGGGGGACACGAGTATCTCGCATGATGGGGGCCATATTAACGCTGACAAATGGTATACTCCAATTTTTGTAAACTGCCCAGAGAGCTTCGGCTATGGGGCAGTATAGAAATAATAATAATAATAATAATAATAATAATAATAATATAATAATAATAATAATAATAATAATAATAATAATAATAATAATGTGGTCTATGTAGGGCTGCCCTTAAGGCTACTCCAGAAGCTGGAGCTAGGGCAGAACACAGCAGCTCAGCTGTTGTCAGGAGCTGCCCCTTTTCAGCATGTAACTCCTTTGCAGTTGCTACCTGGCCAGGTTTAAGGTTTGGGTACTAGTGTACAAATCCCAAAACAATTTGGGAGCAGGATAGCTGAGAGAATGCCTTCTCTATTACCAACCTGCCCAGTCACTGAGGGCATGTTCCTGGTGGTTCCACATGGTTCTATGGTCCAATTGGAGTCCACCAGGATAAGAGCCTTCAGCGTGTTGGCCCCTTTCTGTGGATCTTCCTGCCCCTGGAGGTCAGGCAGGTACCGATGCTGTGTTGTTTCTAGTGCCTCCTGAAAACTGTCTTATTCCAGGAAGCATTCCTTGACTAACAACTAAGGTTTTTATTGGCATTCTGTGTTTTTTAGCGTAATAATAGTGTTTTAATTTTTGTATCTTTTACAGTTTTAATTTTTATGTTCACTGCTCCAGAATCTGTTTCAGCTATAGAGCGGTATACAAATTTTGTCAATAATAATAATAATAATAATAATAATAATAGATGGAGGTTGAGGACTCAAATGAGCATTCTGCCCCTGGGCTTTTCGGAGTCTTTAAAAAGGCCTGAGCCCCAAATACATTCACTCGAGCAGAAAAAGAGGTTTGAAATCTGAATTTCTCAAATTGCTGTTTTGTCAAAGTAAAAACAAATCAAAAACAGCACCATAGGGAAGTTCAAGGCACCATCAATTCTGGAATCCAATTGCAAGTTTCATTCCAATACTCTAATATCCTTTAAGACTGACATGCTTTAAGACTTGGTTCTTCCAATGCACCTTGAAATCCCACAGTGTATCAAGCTTGCTTCCCTCTTGAGAGGTAACACAGCTGGATTAATATTGACTTTTCAACCTCCATCTTCTCATCTCAGGCAAAGGTAATGTTTTTCAATGAAGGATGTGCCTGCTGTCTTTCTTCATCTGTACAAATAAGGGGGAGTAAATTAACAAGCATATTCCCAGAAGTCAATAATGATGGCTTTTTGCAAGAGGCACCTAAGAACAGGCTAACCATGAGCGGCCCAGATGAGTAATGCAATCTCCCGACTTTTCCTTCTAGGTGAACCACACAGATGTACAAAGCCGAACACAGAGGTAAGTTATTCCACAATCCAAACAGGTTCTGGGAAACCAATCATATTCCTGTGAGAAGCAGCAGAGATGGAAGAACACCAGCAGTAGCTCTGTGCTTTGGGGAACACTAAAACATATAGATTACGCGACGAGACAGACATTCCTTCTGGTTTTCAGCCATTTATTCTTACACACAAACATGCCTAAGTAATGATGGAAATGCCGTGGAAAGAGCAAGAGAGCCCTGAAACAAATCCAGGGACCCAAGAGAGTGGGGGCCTCCTATGCTGGTGTACATTAGCCAGACACTTGTCATTTATTTATTTCTGTTTGAAGACTCTGTGTAATGGGATTCAGCAGCTTGCACTATTGTTCTGCAGTGATGAATGAGCTGAAGGCATTGCCTCTGGAAAGCACGCTACTTCTCAGCCATGGGAGCTGGCAGCTCAGTAAGCCATCCATCTCCTGCTGCAAGAGCCAGACACCAAACAGACATTTCTCTCCATCTTGAACCTTTTAGGTAAAGTCAGTATTTCAGAGACCGAACTTGTCATAGGGGCTGTCTATACGTGGGGAAAACCCCAGGGTGGCTCCACGGTGGTGCTGGGTCACAGCAGTCACTGTGGAGCCATCCCGAGGCTTTCCCTCAAAGCTCTGAAGTAAACAAGTCGGGGACTTACTTGTTTACACATCTATCACCACTCCAGAGTCACAGCAGAGGTGTGGCCGGGTGGATGGCAACCTGCTTGGTCGCTGTCAGCCTGGACAGGAGAAAGGGGTCAGCCGGCGAGCCAAATGGCCACTGGAACACCCCCACACTGCCTCCGGCGTGAGGAGAAGAGCCTACGCAGATCAGGATAATCACATCTCTGCCCCCACCCCATTCATCAAGCACACCCATCAATCCACATGGGGTCAGGATCACTGAAGCTTGAAGTAGTCCCCAGTGGCGATATCTTTGGATGTTGAATGTAGTGGGCAGAGGGAGGGATGATGACAGCTAAGAGTCCCAATCCAGAGAAGCAAGGATCGGGAGGAAAGCCAGAGAGAGATGGGCAGCGGTGGCAGCAGCTCCAATGATCGTTGTAACCCCCCCGCTTGCTCCTTTGCATGGGGATTACCTGATGCAACCCTACAGGAGCAAAACATAGGGTTTGGGGGGTTCACAGTACCAATGCATCATCATCAAGACAGCCCCGTAGAGAAAGGACTATATTCACTCATTGGCTGAGGCCAGTAAGATGTGAGACATTAAACCAGGGCTGTTGAACCTCTTTCTGCCCAAGGGCCAAATTCCATTTCAGAGAAGCTCTCAGGAACCATATTACAGGGATGGGCAGGGCTGAACAAAAAAGGATGGCGCTAAAGGCAAAAGGGGAAGGGCCAAAATGTTTTAGCTTAAAACTCTTCCTGCCAATAACTAAGCCATAGGAGAGGCATTTCATCCTTCTAGAATGGGGAAAGAACTGCACAAAAGCTGGAAAATCATCCAATAATCAGTGGCCAGGGGAAAGGGGATGGAGCCTGGGGAAGAGGGCATGGCCTTCTGGGGAACCCCAGAGAGTCAGATTGGAGCCCCAGGAGGGCTGGAGTTGGCCCCCAAGTCTGAGTTTCTACACCCATGCATTAACACACAGTCTCCACTCGATGGTCCAACTTCCTCCACCTTATCTAGGACAAGTCACAGATGTCTTACCATCCCAGTGTTCTACATTTCCTTTCCTTGCCAGCAGAGAAAGTGATGTGGAGCTGAGGTCCCCTCTACAAGGATTCGCTTTTGCGCCCGGTTAGGTGATTATGCGCATAATCGCTGAAGCGCATTTGCACCTAATCCCTCTGCACGAGAGGCGGCGAGAGGCGGTGAAGCGCATTAATGGATGACCAAAATGCGCTTTACAAGTAGTTAATGCACATAAGCGCTTGTTCACATAGTCAAAATGTGCTTTAACGTCCAGAGCAAAATAAAACTCACGATTTAACGCGCATTCGATAATGCACATAATCAGAGAGATAACGCGCCTCTACGCCCGATTTGCGCTCTGTTCTTGTAGAGGTAAAAAAAATTAAGCGCCTTGAAAGAGCTTTAAACCTCTCTTGTAGAGGCAGCCTTAGGTGGGGTGACTGACTCCCAACAAAAAAGGTGGATTTTTGAGCAGTGCAAAAAAGGCCCTCAAGAAACCTCCAACTTTAGCGGCATTTTACACTTTCTGTGCCAGTTCACATTTATATTATGCCACTTGCCTTCTGCATCATTTTTTGGTCTCATTCACTGTAGGATGATTAAGGAACATGTAGGGAACATGCTGATGTCAGAATGCCACATAGCGCATCAGATGTGGCTACACAATGACATCATTGAAGGAATGCAAAGGGGGGGATGAAGAGAGCTGTGTTCAGATGACCCAATAACTAGGGATGTGTATAGTACCATTAAAATGTATGATAACGATACGATATGCTCTTTATCGTGCATGCGTTTAATGATAGATACGATAGGGAAGCCTACAATAATTATCAGAGACAATAAAAAATCCTACGATAATTATCATATGTTATCGTTTTATTGGAAGGCTTTTTCTCTTTTGCCACCACATGGATGGAGCTAGAAGGTGGGGTGTGCTTGCTGAAACAGTGACCAATCATGCAGCAAGGATTCCAGCAGGCTCCAATCACAATGTTGGAGGAGGGCTAAGGATATAATAATAATAATAATAATAATAATAATAATAATAACAACAATTTATTTCTTACCCGCCTCTCCGTCTGGATCGAGGCGGGGAACAACAACATGATAAAATACATAAAACTGATTAAAACATAACACATATTACTAAAACTGCATAAAAAATCCTAAAACATCCTAAAAACATCCTTAAAACATATCCCTGCATAAAACCCCCACACTTGGTATTCCAGCTGTGTTGGGAGTTAGGCGTTGAGGCGTGGATTTTGTTGGAGCTCTGTCCTGGCTCCTGGGTCTTATAGTTACTTGGTGGCGAATTGTTAGAGATTCATTGTAGTCTTGCATCTTTCTGTTCCCTTCTGTGTCTCAGGTTCGTTTGGCTGTTGCTTGTGTGTTTGAGTTATAATTTTTATACGTTTTCTGGTTGGTTTGATTGAAGGGTTAGGGTAGCATGAGTGGGGGTACTGTGACTGAGTGAGTGTTTTGTCCTCTTCCCAGTTTAACTTTCTTTAAAAAAAAAATAGATTTAAAAAAATATATGTTTTTCTTCCTCTCTCTCTCTGGGTGTGTGTGTTTGCTTGATTGACTGTGAGTGTGTTGGTGTGCCCTGTAGCCTGCTACACGGGATAACACTACACAATCTGTAGTCAAAGCAGCACACAAACTGTTTGCAAAGGATTGTTATTAATATAAATAATTTCATTTTCAATCACTTTGTACCAGTATGAAAAGTGGCTCTAAGGCGCGCCTTGGGCGAGGTGGATCTGGGTCTAGGAGAGATGCTGTTGCTGCTAGGGGCAGTTCTGGGGTGGCTGTCTCTCCCTCTCACACATTTTATTTCTTTCTTAAAGACACTGTTCCAGCTAATGTTTCCAGTCTGGAGGGACTGCTTTAGTGAGCCTTGAGAGATTCCTGTATTATTATTTTTCATCACTACATCCCTGGGTCTGCTCCTCGTGGAGTCCATTAGTGAAGGACTGCAGAAACATCCCCTCACACATTTCCCTTTTTCTTTTTTTCTTTTTTTTTTGAGACTCTGGTCCAGGCAATGTGCCTACCTCTACCCTGAATGTGACTTTTTATTTATTTGCCAAAGTGCCTACCTCTACCCCGAGCGTGACTTTTATTTGGCAATGTACTTACTTCTACCCAGAATGTGACTTTTATTTGGCAGTGTGCCTACTTCTACCCAGAACGTGACTTATATTAATTTGCCAATGTGCCTACCCAGAACATGACTTTTACTTGCCACTGCTCCAACCAATGTGTGCAGCTCTGGCATGAACTGCCCACCTGCCTGCACGAGGATGGCGGGCAGACTGAGTCACTTTAATTTTCAAGCACGATGAGGTCAAAGCGGTGCATGAGGGTTGTTTTGATGGGATCCTCCAGGTTTCCTCGCTACCTGGGGTATCTCCTGGACCAATGAGGCCCTGCCTGCTAAGGCTGGCTCTAAAATAACTGTAACACCCATGCTATTCCCCTACCCCACAATCCTTTTAATTTGTAGACATGTGTGGCCTAATCAATGAGACAAGGCAGCAGCAGTTCACCATCTTCTGATTAACACATTTTACTTTCATGACTGCATATGGAAGGCACTACCTATTATCCACAGGTTTTGAAAGTTCATTGTATTCATATATACCTATAAGTCTCAGCAGCAGCAGCATGGAGTGCATTACCAGAAACAGTGCATGTTGTTGAGAGCTTAGTAAAGCCTGCAGCTGTGCGTCTGAAATTGGGCACAGATGAGTCCCCTCAAGGCCATCTGTGAGATGCCCATGAGTACTGGACGACGACGTCTCTTGAAAAAGGACCACATTTCAGCCATCTGAAACAATGTATTTGGAAGCTTACTTCCAAGTAACGCTTGCACCGATTGTTCTAAAATTTGGCACACAAGACTAGAAACACTTAGTCTGCACTGTGGCCCAGTTTCAAACCTGTAACTTGGAAAATTAAGAATTTTTAGGCCTTTCTGACTCTAGAGTCTCAAGGGCAAAATGGAGAAACAATATAATATCAGATTTCTGATAATTATTGGAAATACAATACGGTTCACCTACGGTATAATCAGAGACGGTAATTTTTTTGGTCCAAAATTCCGATAACGATATGATACAATATTTTCGGGCGTGCATATCCCTACCAATTACCTGTGCTGCACCATGGATAATTTGAGAAATGGCAGTCAGGCAAGTGGCATGTGCAGAGCAGAGGGAAAAAGCCACTGGCTTCTTTTCCCCTTATGATCCTTTAAACATGGCCTAAATGAAAGGCAACAATTAACAGCTCACCCATCTCCCATCACACCGATTCACTTTCCATATTGCAAACTAGAATATGATTAACTTAAGTTTCATTGATTGCAGTGGGTCTACTTCAGTCCAAACATGACTAAGCCTGGATCCAACCCAGCATCTGCAGCACCTTACGTTGTATATATCCTCAAAATGGGATGTGCCAAAGCACAGTAGTAGAGCATCAGCTTTGCATGTCAGGGATTGAACCCCCGATGCCCCCACACCACCCCCTCATCACCTCCATGCCCCACTTACCTGCAAATGCATCCTCCTCCTAAGAGCAAGGCCACAATTTTAAGTAATCGTGGTCTTAGTATATCTATGGCCACAAGATATGGTGGGCATAATGGCCATTTCCCCTTTATGATCAATGTAGCTTGCGGACATAGATATACTAAAAGTAAAGAGCCCCTCAATAACTTTGAATCGCAGCCTTGCGCTCAGGAGGAGGACGTGTTTGCAGGTTAGACCTGGCGGTGGTGGTAGCAGGAGGTTGGGGAGAATGAGGAGGGCGAAGAAAGTGAGTACAAGTGAATCCAATGGACTCACCTGGACTCATGACCATCCTTGTGCCATCTTTCCCAGACAGGCAGGCGGGTATGGGGGAGCGGCCCTGCACCACCCTGAATTGGCCTGAAGTACCCTGAGGCTTTGATGCTGATCAGCTTCAGCCTCGGGGTGCTTTGGGGTGCCTTGGACCGACCCGGTGCCACTCCAGATTCAGGCCAAAATGGGCCAAATCAGCCCACCTTGCCTTGGATTCGGGGATTCAGCCCTGAGGAGTTGTACAGACCTAATAACAAACAATCCACTGCCCGTTCATGACACCCAAACTGATATGTCTAATGGTAGGGCCAGCCTTGAATGTAAAGAGCTCTTGAGCTCTGTCTCTCCTCTCCAGTGTGAACAGCAAAGGTCTTGAAAGTTCCCTCCCTCTATTACCCATCCCTGCCTATGTGTTGGGGTAAATGGATGACATGCATTATAATGGAAGGGTTCTACCAAGTCCTCCAATACTGTTTATACTGGGAAGGAGGGAATTCAAGGGGTCAGTAGATATGGGAAAGGTTGATGCTGGATCTGTTGGGTTGATTCCTCTCTGCCTGTGGAAGCTGCATAGTCACATTGGATAAATGTCCCTCCTGAGAACAGCTGGGCATATTTAATTCCCATCTAACTTGTTGGTGCAGAGTTGTGTGGAGTCTGCCACAGTGTATTGTGTCATGAGCGGAACAAGGAAAGGAAGGTGAAAGGGAAGGAATTCTTAGAGCCAAGGAGGAAGCACTTTGCTGTACACAAGGCTGTGAACGAGATGAGTGCCAAGGAGGGAAAGTATGTGGCAATCCTCTCCCCCTAATTCAGACACAATAGGGGGGAAGAAGCTTCGAAGGCTGCTCAAGTGGGTCACATTGGTTAAAAGATTACCACCAGGTTATAGATCTGTCAGTGGTGAAAGATGTTATTCTCCATATTCACAATATGTAGATATGATCATATCCTCCAACATGTATCTGATGAACAAATAAACACAAATATTTAGATATATCATGAACGTCCAAGCTTCTCATGTGAATGTGGATAGCAAGCCACATGAATTAGACTGCCTCATCTTGGGTCTGAAAGCCTTGCAACCAAAGTCTTTGGATCTCGAACTTCAAATATGCATTTCTCTATCACTTAGAAAACACATTTTTCTTTTTCATTTAAGTACTGTAGATCTGTACATTTATCAGCATGGTGCATAAGAAATAGCTCCCATTTACTAGAAATGTTGAAATCCAGTACAGATTAGCCAAATTATCACACAAACAAGGAAGCTGCCATTCATCCAGTGGGTATAGGATTGCAGCCTTAGAGAATGTGATCCAATATTGGATATAAATTCACTTCATGCCAACACTGGTTGAGGAAATTAGATGCTGTGCTTATTATATACCATTTATCAGTAATGTCAAATGAACTCTAAAAGTTCCTACAGGCAGTCAAAGAGGCTTTAGAGGAGAACATATCGGTCACTACAACAAATGCCTTGGATTTGTCCCTGCTCCAAACATTTTGGTCCAAAACCTTACACCTCTACAGATCTCCTCAGACACGCATGTATTTAAAACAAACTCAAAAATCTCACACACATCGCCAGCCTATGCATGTGTGTGCCCCAAAGACACAAAAAGAAAAACCCTTATTCAGAATGCTAGCGGCAGCCAGGAAGTCTGTGACATCAATTGTGGTTTTTCAAGGGAAAACTGAAATTATAAAGTGGGTAAGCTAAATACAGAGAAATGTGGATGCATGTTTACTCAGTTCGATGCATGTTTACTCAGGAGTAAGTTTCACTGCGTTTGATGGGACTTTCTCCAAAGTCAGTGTGCACAGGAGCTAGGTTGGCTCCATGTTTTCTAGGGGCCATGGGGAAATCCCTCAATGGGCCACCCTCCTCAGTGATTCCTGTCTCATTGTCAATGTCACCAGCTGCATTGCTCCTCATCCTCTTTCTCATCATTGCTACCACCTGCTTGCTTGACAGGCAGGGAGCCAGTGAGCAAGTAAGCAGTGGTATTTTGGGGGGAACCTGAGGATGTGGTCAAGACGCTTGCGTCTGTCCAACCTACCATGCATGTTCTCTTGAACCTTGCT
The DNA here is from genome assembly GCA_029215795.1 of Anniella stebbinsi. Classification (NCBI taxonomy): domain Eukaryota; kingdom Metazoa; phylum Chordata; class Lepidosauria; order Squamata; family Anniellidae; genus Anniella; species Anniella stebbinsi. The sequence goes on along the minus strand of JARDYH010000002.1, from coordinate 30,401,925 downwards.
CTTTATGGCTTCTTGGAGATAGCTGTGAGGGACTGGATGGATGGATCAGGGCAGTGGTGAATGCATGACAATGTGGTCCCTACTGCCTTGAAAAAGGTAATGGAGCAAACATACCTGAACAAACTTTCCCCTGACCCAGAGATCTGTGCCAACTATCATCCAGTCACAGATGCCCCCTTCCTGGATAAGGTGCTCGAGAGAGTGATGGTTTCTCAGCTGCAGGCACTCTTGAATGAAACTGTTTATCTGAATCCATTCCAGTCTGGGTTCAGGGCAGGTTTGGGGATGGAATTGGCCTTGGTTGCCCTGATGCATGACCTTTTTCTGGAAAGGGACATGGGGAGTGTGACACTATTACTTCTTATCGATCTCTCAGCAGCTTTTGATACCATTGACTATGTACCCTCCTGGACCACCTCCATGAGTTTGGAGTTAGAGACTTGATTCTTACTTGAATGGTCAATTACAGAGAATAACATTGGGTGACTGTGCTTTGGTCCCTTGGTAATTGAACTGTGGGGTGTCACAGGGCAACACCTTGTCCCCAATGTTATTTAATAACTATATGAAGCCAATGGGAGCATCGTTAGAAGATTTGGGACAAGTCTCTATTTCTCTGTGACATCTGAATCAGGAGAGTCCATGAACATTCTGAACTGGTGTCTGGATGTAGTTATGGCTTGGATGAAGGTTAATAAACTGAAGGTGAATCCTGATAAGACAGAGACCATATGGGTGGGCAGTGCCCAAGTCTGGAAATGGGGCTGTTTGTCTGTTCTGGATGAGATTGTGTTCCCTCTGAAGGAGCAGGTACATAGTTTGGGGATGCTCCTGGATTCATCTTTGTCACTGGAGGCCCTGGTGACCTCAGTGGCCCAGAGTACCCATTACTAACTTGACCCATTCCTGGAAATGGATTGACTAGCCATGGTAATCCATGCTCTGGTAACTTCACAATTAGATTACCTTGGATAGCTCCTTAAGAGTTCTGATTGGCTCTGACTGGAACTCAGAGTGAATTCACCACCCCATTGACATTGGAACCACCAGCTTCCACTGTATGCATTACATGCATGTCCCACTTTTTTTCCAGGATGGAACTCAAGGAGCTCTTCAGAGGAATCTCAGACAATCTGGGCATGGACCAGGTCTAGACTTGCTTAGCAGTAACATGACCACTCCATCATGAACCTTCAGACCATGTCCTTCTACATATCGATGATCAACAACAACAACAACTGGAGTCAAGCTAGATGTCTGAGAGAGCTAAACTGCAGGCTATGTCTGCATTGCATGTAGCTGGTCCTAATAACAACTTCTTCTTCTTCTTCTTCTTCTTCTTCTTCTTCTTCTTCTTCTTCTTCTTCTTCTTCTCTTTAGTGTAAGTGTGTGAGGGGCCCAATATGGAACTGGACCACCACATATGGGTAGCTTTCCCACCCAGTTGCTTCCCCCACCACTTAAATTTGCCCACCTGACTATGTGGAGCTAAACAAAGGGAGGAAAATTCCATTGGCACCCATGGAGGGTTTCTTTTTTCTTTAACCTCCATGTGGAGAGGGGTGAATTTAGGTGAAAGTGGATGCTGAGTGAGAAGGTTTGATACCCTCTACTCACATGTGCTGGTCCCAGTCTGGATCAGGACTCCATGCATATACATTAAGGAAAGGAAGGAAGAAAAGCTACAACATACACATTTAATGTGTGTCCCATTTGTTTAAACCTGAGTCTGTTCTAACGGTAAGAGGTGGTCTGATCATAAGAACAAAAGGGGTACATAGGAGCTGGAAACTTTCAATATCGATTAGGGTGGCCATGTATTCTCTTTTGCAGAGGCCTGTCCTCTATTTTGAATGGCTGTCCAGCCCAAGTCTGCTTTGAAGGAAAAGAACCATGAGAAGGAAGAGATAGACCTTGAAGATGCCCATGAAGAGGTCCTGGGCAGCAGAATGAGCAAGGCATACAGGTCACTGCCATCCCCACTATGGTGAAATGTACTGTATTTTTTGTTTAAAACCTACAGCCTGTTCTGGACAGGGATAGCTTGGCCACAGTGGTATAGGTGCTAGTAACCTCAAGACAGGATTATGGCAATGTGCTCTATGTGGGGCTACCCTTAAGGCTGCTCCGGAAGCTGGAGCTAGTGCAGAACACAACAGCTTGGCTATTGTCAGGAGCTGCCCCTTTTCAGCATGTAACTCCTTTGCTGAAGGAACTGCATTGGCTGCCTATTTGCTACCATGCCAGGTTTGAGGTTTTGGTACTAGTGTGCAAGGCACTAAACAACTTGGGATCAGGATAGCTGAGAGAGAGCCTTCTCCCTTACCAATCTGCCTGGTCAGGTTCCACATGGTCCGATTGGAATACACCAGGAGAAGAGCCTTCAGCATGGTGGCCCCCTTTCTGTGGAACTCTCTGCCCCTGGAGGTCAGGCTGGCACCACCACTGTGCTTCTTTCAGCATCTCCTGAAAACAGCTCTGTTCCAGAAAGCATTCCTTGACTGACAGCCAGGGCTTTTATTGGCATTCTGTTGTTGTTGTTGTTGTTGTTGTTGTTGTTGTTGTTGTTTTAAAGTATATTAATGGTGTTTTAATTTTTGTATCTTTTATTTATTTATTTTTATTATTATTATTTAAAAACATTTTTATAGCACCACCTTGCTATTTCTGGCATCGTGGCGCTTTACAGTAATACATAAAACAATTTTGATTAAAAACCCTCAACCCACATTAAAATTTAAACCACCACTCCCCCAAACTCTTGAGAAAATAAGAACTCCTTACAAAGGCATTTAAAACAATTGACGGTGGGAGCCTGACTAATCTCCAGGGGCAAATTGTTCCATAATCGGGGGCCAACCACTGAAAAAGCCCTAGCCCCTGCACATTCCAAATTGTAGTGGGGGACAATCAGGTCACCTTGCCCTTAAGAGCAGATCTGCCAATGGTGGGACACAGGACCAAGGCGAGCACTCAAGTAACCAGGGCCCAAGCAGTGCAGGGCTTTATATATAGTTAATAAAACCTTGTAGCAAACCCTAGCAGCCACCAGCAGCCAGTGGAGCTCTTGAAGCACCGAAGTGATAGAGGACCACTTTGGAAGCCCCTTGACCAACCTGGCTGCCACATTTTGTACAGCCCGTAGGCTCCGGATTTGCTTCATGGGAAGCCCTGTATACAACAAGTTGCAATAGTCAAGCCTGGAGGTGACCAGGGCATGAACTGCAATGGTAAAATCCGCCTCTGACAAAAGAGGCGAACTTGGCGGAGCATATGTAATTGGTAAAAACAGCTCCGGACAACAGCCCCTACCTGTGATGACATAGTTAGGGACTGGTCAAGAATGACACCCAGGTCTCGCGCCTCGGTCACAATCCTTGGTCGATTCCTGAAAATGAAATATCTGCAAGCTCCTGCATTGAACCTGCCAGCCGCTGACCTCGACCAACAACTGTTTTCATTTTTATGTTCACCGCACCTGAATCTTTCAGATATGGAGCAGTATACAAATTTTGTAAATAAATAAATAAATAAATGATAATATAATTTCTAAATGTGCACCTATATGTATTGTTAGGATATGCAGTTTTTATGCAAAGTAGTGTCCTCTTTTTTGGCTTTGCATTTCCTCTCTTTTGGAACTTGATAAACGGTAACCCTAAGCACAATGTCTTGGACCTAACACTAACATAGTCTTCTAACAGGCAACAGCTTCTGCTGTTACTGCAGATTACGAAGGAGATGCTCTCCATCAGCCTTCCCCAACCTGGCACCCTCCAGACATGTGGCCCTACATTTCCCATCATCCCTAGCCAAAATTTATGTCCTCTTTTGTCCTCTTTTTCGATGATGCATGTCCTCCTTTTTTAACACTTTGCAAGTGGCTATCCTAATGCTTATGTCTCCAAAGTCTCTCCACCGAAATGCATTTCTCCCAGTAGAGCTCACTTCCAAGAACTCAGCTGTAAAGAAAACCATCTGGAAAGCCACAGACTCGGGCACTCAAAATTCCCCTCCCTTTCCTACGTCGTCTGGGTAGGCCTGGGTTTTACCAAACTGGCCTGCTGCTTTCGTCACGGCTGGCCTGACCCTTAATTGCTTGGCTATTAACTTGTAGCGTATAGTTTGAGGAGACGTGGGATTCAACACGAGTCAGCACTATTAGAGCATATTAAATGTCAGCATTAATCATAACATTGTCTATCTCAGCTTCACGTTTTGCTTTAGAAAATCCCGTTAGGTTTGCTGATTGAAAATCATGGACTTCCTTTCTTGGAGGAGCTGTCAGGAAGGGGGAAGGGAATGGGAGTTCCTGACGGATCAGCTGCGAATTACATTTCAACAGTGGGAAAACATGGAGGCAGGAATTCCTCTCTTGCACAACTCCCTGAAAAGAAAAGAAAAAACCTGGAGCAGGAACAATGCTGTGAAAAGCTAGCTGGAAACACCCAGGTCAATGCATAATGGGACGGAGGGAGGGAGGGACACAGAATTATCTCACATTTGGTCAAAGAACTCCTCTCTGTGTTGGCGTTTTTCAATAATCTACACATTTTGAGAATTATCCTTTTTTCTTGATTGTTTTTCTCGAGCACAATGTCTTCTGAAACTAGGGAGATGCATACCATACAATGTATGGAAATGTAATCTCACATAAAGCTGGGCTCTAGCCAAGTGACTGGTCAAGGGCCAACATCAACTTCCCCTTTCAAGCGAGCTTTGCCCCCAGCTTTCTTTCCCTCAGACCGTGCTCCCTTCCTTTCTCTGCCCCTTGGGACCTTCCCCTGTGCCCCAGTTTCCCTGCCTCCTGAAAGTGCTACTTGGCTTTGGTTTCACACAGTAGCTTTGTTTGTTTGTTATTCACCTCTGCGCACCCACACTTGTTCCTGATCCTTTGCTTCCAGGCCCGTTATAAGCCAGGCAATCTTTGCCCCTTTCCTTAGGGAGGAATGGGTGGGATGCTAGATATGACAATGGGCCTGTGGGTCAGGCCTATTTATATACCGCCCCATAGCTGAAGCTCTCTGGGCAGTTTACAAAAATTAAACTTTGAACATTAAAATCGATATACAAAATTTAAAACTATAAAGACAATATATGTTTAAAACAACTGTGAACTCTCAGCTGGGCCTAAATATAGTTCTGGGGTCAATTAAAAACTCAGCATATGCTGTTAAATGCCTGGGAGAAGAGAAAAGGCTTGACCTGGTGCCGAAAAGATAACAATGTTGGCGCCAGGCGGGCCACCACTGAGAAGGCCCTCTCCCTTGTTGCCATCCTCGTAGCTTCTCTTGGAGTAGGCAGTGGCACCCAGAGGAGGACCTTAGTTGTTGAGCATAGTGTACGGGTAGGTTCATGTCGGGAGAGGCATTCTGTCAATTATTGTGATACCAAACTGTATAAGGCTTTATAGGTTAAAACCCACACCTTGAATCAGGCTCGGAAACATACAGGCAGCCAATGCAAGTGGGCCAGAGTCAGTTTTATATGTTCGAACTTCATGGTCCTGGTTATTAATCTGGCTGCCACATTTGGCACAAGCTGCAGCTTCTGAACCGTCTTCAAAGGCAGCCCCACGTAGAGTGCATTGCAATAAGCTAGACAACTGAAGCCATAGTAGCCAATGTCTGTGTAAAGAAAGAAAAAGCACAGCTGTTCCTCTCCATTAGCCTTCCCCCAACCTGGGGCCCTCCACATGTTTTGGACTACAAGTACCATCATCCCAGACCATTGGCCATGCTGGCAGGGGCTGATGGGAGCTGAAGTCCAAAACAGCAGGAGGACACTGAGTTGGGGTAAATTGCCCTGCACAGTACCAGGAGGGGAAGGGTCATTTGCGAGGCTGGTGGATGGTGCTCCAAACACGGGCAAATGTAGAGGTATGAAGTCTTGGGGGTGGTTGGAACTGGAAGAAAAACAGGAAAATGGGGGGGGGGGGGAATTAGGGAAGAAAAGCATGTTTTTCCAATTTTTCCCAAAATCCTTGGAGAAAAATGGATAAATAATGGGAGGGTTATTTTTTTTCTAGTGCACCCCCTCCTTTTTTTTCTGGGTCCCAATCTACATAGAAACAGAATGAGAAGCTCTTTCTGGTTTTATCTGGATTTTCATGAAATCAAGTCCAGCTAGTGGAACCCAGTAGGTGCTACTCAGTAAATGAGGGAATTGTTTCCTCGCCCTGTCCATGCTCCCCTGCCCAGGGACATTTACTGGAAGCACTGAATTAAGCCCCTGTAGGGTGACCAGATAAAATCCAGGTCAGGGCTCCTGTAACTTTAACAGTTGTTGAGAAAAGGGAATTTCAGCCAGTGTTATTTGTATGCAATTAGTTCCTGGTGAAATTCCCTCTTCATCACAACTGTTAAAGTTGCAGGGGCCCTTCCTTCTTTTGTATATGGTCACTCTAATATAGTGCCTGCAACTTTAACTGCTGTGATGAAGAGGGAATTTCACCAGGGACTAATTGCATACAAATAACACTGGCTGAAATTCCCTTTTCTCAACAACTGTTAAAGTTACAGGAGCCCTGACCTGGATTTTATCTGGTCAACCTACCCTGTAGTCTACCTCACACCTCTCTTCTCTCATCCAGCATTCTGTGGTATTGTGAATTGGAAAAAAGGCTATTTAATCTCAATGGGTAAAGCAGCTACTGCGCTATTATGAATGCTTAGAAGTTCAGTGCTGCAGTGATAATATGAATGGGAAACAAAGGCTCCTTGATCTCAATGTGGTGGCCCCACCCCTTGACCTGGTCACTGCAAGGTCACAGCCAGGTCACAGAAATAGGCATGCCCAGGATTTAATGTGGGGATATGGGGCACAGTGCAGCAGAACCTCTCTGGAGCCATGTTTAATTAAAAAAGAAACACTAAAAGGACTTTCCTAAAATGCGCCTTTTCAATAGGGAAGCTACGGGGTTGCTGCGGATAGGCGACAACATCGTCTGTCACAAATAACCCTGAGGTGCTCTCCCTCTGCCCTAATCCATTCATGTAGATTGGGCCTGGATTTTTCCAGGCCTTCACATCTCTAGTCAAGCTACACATGATGTGTAAGGTGCAAGACTGGAACTCCCAACAATTGTTTCACTTCACCAAAAGCCAGCATGTAGCAAGGGGATGTTGTTCTTTGAATTATGAAGCAATGGTGGAAACTCCTGTATGTTGAGACTTCAGTGAGCATCAATACAAGTTTTAACCAGTGTTTTGAGGGCTACAGGTTTTTGAGGGTCCCTGGGCAAGAAGGCCTCAATGGGTCCCATCCCTCAGTGAGCCTACCTTCTCACCGCCATTGACACCAGCTGCTATTGCTCCTCATCCTCTTTCTCCTCCTTGCTACTACTACTCCCTTGCTTGACAGGCAGAGAGCCAGTGAGCAAGTACACAGTGACATCTACTGCTCCTCCTTCTCACCAAGCAGGTGAGAACAAGTGTGAGGCAGGTGAACAAGCAGGTTGCAATGATGAAGAGGAGGAGCAAATCCAGGGAGCTCTGGTCAGTGGGCCCCTACTGGGATGTGGCTCAAATTGACATAAGGGGACAATGTAAAGTAACATAAAGTCAAACACTTTGAAAACAATCTCCCCCCCCCCAAAAAAAAAGAAAAACAGCTTTAAACAGACAGCATTAAGAAATTGGTTTAGCAGCAGCACTGTCCTCTACATCCTGGTCATGAACTGGATCAAATAATGCATAAATAAGTCTGTAGAGCATAGTTTTCCGACAGCACCCAATTTTTAACAGAAAATTGTGTTAAACTTCAATATATATTATGGCACATGTTCTTTCTTTCAAATTATAATCTTTCTCCATCCATCCCCCGCCTTGCCACCTTCCTTCTTTTTATCCTGTAGATTTCTTGTGAGCTGGCTAGAGACATCAGCCTGGATTTATTCAACATGTTCTGAGATTAGAGGGGGAAATCCTCTGAAAATGGCTATTTGTGATCATTTCACTGACTCACTCAAACCACACATGTGTACTGCATTTCCATTGTCTCCTTTTGCACTTAAGCTCTTATACATCAGTGACCTCTAGAGGCTTGAATTTCAGTCTTGAGGCACATTAATTACCTTTCCAGAGAAACGGGAATTTGGACTTCCGCCCAGCTTTAGGAGGAAACCCCAGCTGTCACAAGACAGGTACAAGAAATTCAACTGCCAGATCTGCCCTTCAGCCCATGCAATTGCTAGAAGTGAATCTGCAAAAGATATTATTGAGAAGTGAATTGCCTTTGTAGTTGGGCGGGTGTTAAAAGGGGAAGAAAGCTACATCCATCCTGAGGAGCATTTGCACAACACCCCCGTGAATCATTATTTGTTGTATTTGTATCCTGTCTTCATCCCAGAAACATACATTGGGGACACCGTGTTATTCTCACAACAGCCCTATGAGGGACACTAACCTAGGAGATAATGACTTGCTGACGGCCACCCAATGGATTCATCGCTGAATGGGGATTTGAACTCAAGTCTTCCCCTGATTCACATGCAATACTCTATGCACCGCATCGAGGATGCAATAGCAGATAACGTCACTGCTGTCCATAGCAGGCATTATCACAGATCAAACCCTGGGTGACCCTGAATTCTGGAATCTACTCCCCGTGCCCTGTCTTTGGAGTGGCTCAGCAGGAGGAGAGGAAGTCAAATCCTGATACACAGCATCTGCTTGCAGCATTCTCTTACGTGCAGGAAACTTTGGAACCAAGTGATTCTCTTTTAAAAGCCAAGTTCTTGTTTGGACTAGCTTTCAGACTACATGTAGGTTTTTCAGCAGAGACAGATGTCCAGATCAAGATTTCAATGTCAAAATTAAAATTTCACACCTCAGAACCTCAGCCCAGGGCCAAACCTGGCCCTCCTGGCATCCCCATCCAGCACTCTCTGGGTCCCAGATAGCCACACCCCTTTCCCCTGGCCCCACCCCCTTTCCACTATTGATGGTTTCCTGACTTTAGCATTTATTTTCCCCGTTCTAAAAGGTAAAAATGCCTCTGGTAAAGCTTAGTTACTGGTACTAAGAGCCTTACGCTAAACTTTGTTGGTATTTTTTGGAATTTTGGCCCTGCCCCTTCGCCTTTAGCCATGCCCCTTTTGCTTTCATCACAATACACCACTAGAATGCAGCTCCTGAGAGTTACTTCAAAATGGAATTCGATCTTTGGGGCTGAAAGAGTTCAACATCCTTGGTATCAAACTCTTGCAAGAAGCCACCAGTTTTAACTAATTAAAGTTTCCCATGAAAAACGTACATGTCCACTATAGTTGTATACCTTGGGATGTCTAGATAAAGTGTGATTAAGAGGCATGTGAGAGCCTTAGGTGTATCACACGGATCTGAGACATTTCTCAGAGAGCCAAAATTAGGTCCACCGAGTAGGTGTCCACATAGTTGCAAAGCCCGGTGTCAGTGAACAGCATGGTGGGGCACCTCTGGGTGATCCCAGGGCTCAAAAAGGCCCACACTTTATTCACTCCCATCACCACCACCACCACCCCAGCTGACATTGCCAGAGCCAACCTGGGCTGTCATTGCAATCCCCTTGGACATGTATATTGACCTGGAAAGTGATGATGTTGTATTTTGTGCGATGTTGCATGATGAGGGAAACTAACATGGCAGCCACCCGCCACAGAAAAGGAGGGAAAAGGAGACACTTCCACAAAATGACCAAGGCCTATCCCTGTTGCTGTGCTGCCACCATCACTGCAGCAGGGGCAGGAGGATGAGAGGGAAGCAGCGCTCCCCTCTCATTCTCCTGTCCCCATCTGTGCTGCTGTACCGCAGTGGAAAAGCAGAAACTCTACCAGCTGGCCCTACTTGGACCAGCTGGTGGATGGTCAGATCGGAATCTGAAGGGACTGAGTTGGACCGTTTCTACACTGCCCTTTTTTCCGCAATTGTTCTCGGGTTGTCCTTGTGCATCCAAATGATGCACAGGGACTCCCAGGGGCAGGGGGATGGGCACAGGTTTTCCCTGGGATAAGGGATTCCTGGGAAAACCTGATCCTTCCCTCAGTCCCGGGCATGTCCCAAGGATGCAGGAGGTGTGGGCACCCATCCTGCCTGGTGCCCGCTTACTCACGAGTAAGTGCAGCACCAGAAATGGGCATGAAGCCACGCCACGCCCCCCTTACATATGAGCTTGTTTGGTTCCATAGCCCATTTCAGTGGCACTGAAAGAGGTGGGGTGGGAGAGTATCCCCCAGCCTCCCCATCCCATTGCGAATGGCCTAGGGAGGTGAGTGACTCAACTCCTTGGCCCGTGGCAGCTATTTCACTTTCCGTGCAATTGTCCCTGTAAAGGGAAATGGAAGGAGCATCATTTTTCTTTCCCTTCCCCCAACCACAGAGGCATTTGATGGTTCCATTCATGCCCCACGACAGGCAGCTCAGCACTATCAGGAACTCTGATCAAGCAGAGATGGGTCCAGTGTGCATGTAGGATGCATGGTCAGCATGTATTGCTTCATCCATGTACACGTTCTCTCAAACACCTGAACGCCTGTTAGAAAGTTAGATGTAAAGTCTCTTCAGGCATTCTAAGGCTGTTTCTACACTGGCTTTTTTCCCCGGGGCCATCCCTGGGTGCTCCCTGTGCGTCCAAATGATGCACAGAGGCTCCCAGGGGCCGGAGAATGGGCACGGATTTTCCCAGGGATAAAGAAACCCTGGGAAAACCTGATTCTTCCAGCAGTCCCAGGACCATCCTGAGACCGCGGGAGGTGTGGGTGGCCATCTCACCTGATGCTCATTTACTCACGAGTAAGTGCAGCACCAGAAATGGGCATGGAGCCATGCCGCACGGCTCCATGCCCATGGGGGGAAGCATGTCCGCCATCCCCATGATGGGGGGGCCACAGGTGTTTGTTGTTATTATTATTATTATTATTATTATTATTATTATTTATTGCATTTATATACTGTCCCATAGCTAAAGCTCTCTGGGCGGTTTACAAAAATTAAAAACACTGAACATTAAAATAACCGATATACATAATTTAAAAACCATAAAACCATAAAAAGCATAAAAACAGATTATGTTCTCGGCTCCTTCTGCTCCTTTTAAAAGAATGGCACCCGTGACAAGTGTGACATCCCAGGACCTCGCTCTCTCGATTTAGACACCCAGGGACAATCCCGGAAGCAGGTAAGTCCGGGATCATCCCCCCTCCTTCCCTCTATACCCATAGGTGTAGAAAGGGCCTAACAGATAAACATGGAGGACAGATGGGGTGTGCTGCCCCCACCTTCCACTTGTGAAATCCCCATGTTGATGAAGGAGATCTGAAGAGCAACTATCACAGCTTTGAGTTGAATAAGGTTCTATCCTCTGTGGAATCAGGGATCCTGACTGTGCTATACTCAAAGTGATGTATGAAAGTTTCTAAAGAGTTTTGTATCACCCCTCGTTTGATAAACCCAGACCAGGGAACTGAAGCCAACATTTCACAGCCCAAATTGCCACTGTTTTGGCGATATTTTGGACATCTCCTATCCAGCCTTGCATAGAGGCAGAGCAGGGGGTGGGGGGTTTCAAACCATCACTTCAAAGACCAAGGTCAGAAATAAAATACATTGCTGACTGTTCCAAATTCTCGGGAACGCCAGAACACTAAAGAATTCAGTTGGAACATCCGGGAAGTCAAACAGAGCAGCAGCAGACTGTAAAGGGAAGTGGTTTGAAGAACGCCAGAGCACGGCGCTGAGTGAGAACAGGATGCGAAAGAAGCCCAAATAACACTTTCTCGTGACGAGGGACTGTTTGGCCGACATTTCAAGCAGGGAATTCCGCGTCGATTGGAGAGACGTTGTACGAGGTGAATAGTTTTCTTGTCAAGGGCTCACTTTGAGTTTGATGATAAATGATCTGGAGTTAGGGGTGAGCTGAGAGAGGTTACCGACCTTGCCAATGAGACGAAGTTATTTAGGGTGGTTAAAATAAAAAAGGACTGCGCTTCTTGTCCTCTCTCTCAGCTTGCCTCCCCTGGCAGTGGATTAGTGGCTGCCCAGGCCATGCCCTCCTCTTCACCAGCCACTGCCAGCCAGCTAGCCAGCCAGCCAATTCCCCTCCCAGTTTTCTTTTCCAATGGACTCAATGTTCCATGGCTACTGAGCATGGTCATTCTTCACATTGGGGTTTTTTGCTTTGTGTGTTTCCCCCAAGCCTGCTGATACCCCCCTCTTGTGCATGGCTAGTTCCATTTTGCCAATATAAGTACCGGCACTCCTCCCTGATTACATGGTAATCAGTTATTCTTTTTCCTTTTCAGAGGAAATAAGTACGCAATCATACATCTTAGCATGTCTCCATTTCCTCATCCCACGTTTCTTTGTATTTGCAAATCATATATTCTCTGTTATATAGAGAAGGCATACACCCTCCACACCCTGCTTCTACGTTCTACAGATACCTCCAAAGAAGAGGGCCAGGCTCTTTTGGAGCTGATTTGCTTCTTTATGATGAGTTGCAGAGATTTATTTGACTGAAGAACCATTTCATGTGTGTGTTTGTAGCGAAGGGGGGTAAAGGAAGAATATTGGAAATAGATTTATGAAGACATTTCTTTGGCTAGGAAATTACAAAACCAGACCCCAGAAAAAGAAAAGATGGAGCGATTGAACACAAGAGAAATCAAAACGAGGATGGGAGGAGGGTTACAAAAGCTATGAGCTGCGTCATTTCCATTATAAAGATTTTCTTTTATCTACTCACAAGGTGGGGGGAATACTGATCCCATCCTCTTATGAAGTTGACAAGCAAGAAAAGCAGCCGGTGTGATGCTGGGGTGCAATGCCATTATTACAGTCCTGTGCAATGTCTGACGAAGCAATCCATCTTGAGGCTGCCTATCTGTGCTCAAAGCCCCAGGGTGGGTGTGAATTCACAGATTCGCTGCCACTGTGGGGCTTTTCCAAGAAGCTATGTGATAAAAAAAGTCGAGGACTTACCCCTACTTTTGGGGTAGGAGTGAGGTCAGTACAGTTCTTCTGCCATCTGACCTTGCTATTGGGCCTATCCAGAGGGTGGTCCTGGTGGAAGGCAACCGGCAATTGGTCGCTGGAAATCAGGAAGAGAGCTCTGATACCCAGATGACTGGCGGAAATGCCGCACTCCCTCCTTTGTATGGGGATTACCCACCGCCACCCCACAGGAGCGAAACCATGGGTTTTAGGGGGAATGTAGCACTGTGAAGACAACCCCCCTCAGTGTGGCCTGCAATGCTCTTGAAGAGGTAGAAAAGGTTGAATATAACTATCAATAAGTTAGTGCTTATGGATCCAAGGAAAGGCTAATATCTTTGAGGGTTTTTAGTATAGAAAAAAGACAACCAAGTTGCAGAAGAACATAGTAGAGGCTGATAAAGAGAAATTTCTCAATTTTTACAATATTAGAACACAGAGTCATTTTATTATTCTTTGTTTTCTAGATTTCTAAAATCACACCCTCTGTGTGGTAGGAACATGGGGCAATATACAATGAAATGATTAAAACTTCACATAAATCCCAAGGAACAATCCCAAGGGGGACATAAAATATATTTACAAGTGACATTAAAAATGAAAATGCAGCAAGAGATTAAACATTAAAAGATTGATGGAGCAGGACAGTCTTTTCTGCCATCCAAACCGGAAGAAGTAGGGAACCAATCTCACCCCCCTCAGGAGGGAATCCTGCAGTTAGGGCACTAATACTGAAAAGGCCCTGCCAACCTAGCCTAGTAACTGCCAACCTAGCCTTCTGATGGAGATGAATACTGGTTCATTGATATGGATCAAGATAGTCATGATGAGTGTCTGCTCTTCAAAATGTAACCTGATTTAAATGGAAGTTAGACAAATTCATGGAGCATAGGTCTGTCTGCAGCTAAGAGGCATGATGGCTACATGGAAAAAAACCTCCCACATATTTAGAGGCAGCAGGCCACTGAGTGAACATTTTGGGAGCAGCAGCAGGAAAGAACAATTGCCTCCATGTCAATCTTATGGGCTTCCCTTAGGTATCTGGTTGACTACTCCAGGACACAGAATATTGGACTAGATGAACATTGGGTCTGATCCAGTAAGACTTTTATGTTCTCATGAGGTTTATCAACCCTGGTGAAGGACCATCATAGCTCAGAGATAGAGCATGTGCTTTCATGCAGAACATCCCAGGTTCAATCCCCAGCATCTCTGGGTGGGGCAGGAAAAACTCCTGTCTAAAATCCTAGAGAGTCGATGCCAGTCAACAATACTGGGCCAGATGGTCTAACACAACAAAAGGCAGCTTCCAATGTTCCCATGTGCCTATCTCCATTGTGCACAACTGGACATGATTTCTGGGTTGGATTTGGCTTGATAGGTCATTCACAACTGCTTCTACATGCTGAAATTGCAATGCAGATTTGCTTTCTTTTCTTCCTATTAGAATCTCAGTTGGAAAAGCCACGCACAGACTATGTATGCTAGGAAGTTTACTCTAGCCATAAGCGGAACGGAAAACAGTACAGAATTTGCCCCCACACTTCCACACTGATAACACTATCAGGGGGATATATATCGGGGAGTATGGATGCCAGCAGGCTTCTATTCAGCTACATCCGCCATTTGTTTTCTTTGAACTAGCTAGCTGATCATTTTTTCAAAAAGAAAAAAAAACCAGCAGAAGGGAAATATTTATCAAGAGCTAAACTGGCCTGCTTTAATATTCAAAGAGCCTGCTGGGGCTGTGTAAAGCCAAAGCCTTTCTCGCTCAGCAAACAGGCAAAGATTTAGACAAAATACTTGTGAAAACGTTTTGCCCCAAAGTCATTCTAAGACTGCATTCGGATGACAGATAACCAATGGTGGGTTAAATAGTCAACAGTTGGTTATTGTGTCATCTGTCAGGACTTTTTCACACCATGATTGGTTATTCAGCTGAAATAAACAACACAAATAATCAGCACTATGCAGAGTTGATTATTTGAATAACCATTGGTTATAGGGCTGTGCATGGATCCCCCAATCCGATCTGGATTCCAATCTGTCAGGTCTGGATCAGGCCCGATCCAATCCGACTCAGATCCAGATCCAATCCAGATCCATGCACAGCACTCCTTCCCGCTCTCCCCCTCCCTCCCCCCACTTTCCTCCACGTCCTCCCCATCATCCTCTTTCCTCGCTGTGTGCCATCGCATTTCCTGCTCGTGTCGGGTGCCCGATGCAAGCAGGAAATATGGCGGCACACAGCGAGGAGAAAGGACGACAGGGGATGATGCGGAGGAGAATGGGGGAGGGAGGGGGAGAGCGGGAGGGAGTGCTGTACATGGATCTGGATTGGATCTGGATCATGAATCTGATCTGGCCCGATCTGGGCCCGATCCAGATCAGATCCGGATCCAGGAGGCCCAGATCAGCCCGATCTGCTCTGAATTCCAGATCCGGATCTGTGCACAGCCCTAATTGGTTATCATGTCATGTGTTGGGCACTGTTAACTATTTTGTCACACACAGTTTGTTATTTCGGCGACTACAGAGTCCCCTGGCAAGAGTGACCAAAGCAGCAGCTGCCGCTCTAGTCCAGGTGGCAGAACTTGCAATGGCTGACGGGATACCAGCAGAAGGACTGAGGTGGACCAAGAAGGTGGGGAATGTATCAAACAAACACACTGTTGACTAATAATCAACTTGACACTGGCGTTAATCTATACCATGGTTGATTATAATCATGTTGTGTGGGGAGTACCACCTCAATAATCAACCATGGAGTTGACAATTAACCTACCATTGACTACTGTGTTGTCCAAATGCAACCTAAAGTTGGTTAAGACAATGGGCATATACTTAATCTCAGTACTTTACGAATTAATTTATATCATGTAGGGCTGGCTCCAGGTTTTTGAGGGCCTTGGGCAAGATACCCTCAGTGGGTCCCCTCGCTCAGTGAGACTACCTTCTCACCTCCATTGTCAATTCTTCCTTCTCTCTTTCATAATTGCTATCACTTGCTTGCTTGATAAGCAGAGAGCCAGTAAGCTTGTGGGCAGTAGCATTTACTGCTCTTCTTCCTCACCACCACTGTTGTCTGGGCCAGAGCAAAAGGCAGGTGCCTGACCATGCCTATCTTTGATGCTGGCTGTGATGTCATGAGTAATATGGGCACCTGTGTCCTTGCTACTTGACTCCTCCTTCCCCAACAGAGGGGGGAGTGGAATCTGCAACAAAATTTCGCAGTATGAAGTGCTCCTGTTCAGGATTCCAGTTGGTTAGTCGGTCACCCATGCCCTCCAGCAACAGACTCCATTCCATTCTCTTCTCCATTCCCCTTCTCGCCACTCTGATAGTCAGTATTTTGCAGTAGCTTAGTCTTGAATTGGCAAGCTTTACAAAAGGTTACTGCTAGGGAAGATAAAACTTCTAGAACTGGTCTGCTGATATGGATCAATGCAGCTGCCTGCTATTTGGCTTCTCCTTGGGGATTTGGCTATGGAGGTTGCCGTGGCAAGCACCTGCACTCAAAATGCAGGGATGAAAAAGGAGGAAAATAAGCTGGAGGGAGAGCTAAAATTTCCCCTGAATCAGCAGTCCAGCTCACAGGGAACCCATATCAGTGGGCACCTGGCAATGAAAAGGCAAGGAATCTGGCCAGTGACAGGCATAATCTCATGGCTTTGTCACTATGTAGCAAAATCTGTTCTGTCTGCATGCCGCAGATTGTCAGGGGCCTTTCATTCCACCACCCACTCATTGTTGGAATCAGATTTTTTTTTCTAATTTTCTGAATTTGCAAAAAGAAATACATTTGCACAAAATTGCACTTCTGGAAATGAAGAAATCCCCCCCCCCCAAATGTGCAAAATGTGCAAGTCTTCACACAATGCATAGTCCCCAAAGGAGATAGCTATGGCCTCTGCCTCAGGCCCTTTCCACACCAGGCTTTTTGCCTGGGATGGCCCCCGGCTGTTCCTTATGAGTCCAAATGATGCACAGGGACTCCCGTGGGTGGGGGAGGTGGCCATGGGATTTTCCAGGTTTAAGGGAAACCTAAAAAATCCTGAATTTTCCCATGGTCCCAGGAAATTTCCGGGACCGTGGGAGATGTGGTTGCCTGCCCCGGGCACTGCCACGCTTACTCTCAAGTAAGCGCGGCAGCACAGATGGGCATGGAGCCGCACCGCACAGCTCCGTGGCCATCAGGGAAGGGGGGACAGCAATTTTGCCATCCCCAGGATGGCGGGGAGAGGGGCCCCCAAAGTTGCATGGATATATATTTTTTTAAAGCATACTTTCTCGTTGGAACACAGGAACGCTCTTTCCGGGGTAAAAAAAACCACCACAAAATGGAAGGCGCGACATACAATGACCCAGGACGTTGCGCCCATGATGTGGTCTGACAGCGCCGACCCCAGAAGCGGCTACTTCCATGATCGACCACACTGTGCCCGCTACACCCCTCTGGTGTAGAAAGGGGCTTAGACACAGAGCTAGTCCAAGACTTTTTGCTGCTGGGGGAAGAACAGCAAATGGTACTCAGTCTCCCACCCCCAAATTTGAAATGCATAATAACCACCGCTAGTCAAGTTATTTTGGCACCTTAGGCACAAAATCCCACAGACCCACCCCCTCCCTGGCAGTAAATTAACGACAACAACAACAACTTGTTGCCCTTACTATCAGCTGACTGAAGTGGCTGCTTCACTTTCCATAATAGTAGGGCCAGCTGTGCATGGAGGACAGATTTGCCACAAATCATAACAGCAAAATGAGATCCCCGTATTTAAATATATAATACCTAGGGATGGGTGAATGAGCAATGTTCCAGATTGCTAAGATTCTCTGAACATTGTCTTGCTACTCATCTTATGCATGATTCTGTTCACAAACATTTGTGATCGCAGCTTGTTCTGCGCAAATGGGAAACTGGTATAAATCAAGCAGCGATTGAATCAGAAATTTGCATAAATCTCCCTATATTTGTGCAAATTTCATACATATACTAACGCAGGACTGATTCAGTCTAGTGAGGAAATTTGCATAAATTAGTTAGCTTGCACAAATTAGGAGATTTGCATAAATCGAACTAGGAATCGGGAACGAGATGAACGTGAGCGTGTGTCTGACAATTTCCTAATAGTTTTGCAGGCATGACTTCACACTTGCTTTCAGAGCTTCGGACAGGGCATGCTTGCACGTTTTGTGAGCAAAACCAAAATTCCTATATAACCCTTATGATACCAGATGCTAAGGGAAAGACATTTGATATGCTATCACTGTTTTACTCAGCTTGTGAGTTTCCCAGAGTGATCTGGGCTGCTTTAAAACCTTTTAATATCACTTGCTTTGAAATCAAGAGAGGGGCTACAAGGTTCATGGAGATGCCTAGGCCTAAACTCTGGAGGAAGCCATGTTTTAATTGCTGCATCCTTCTCTCATTTTCATCGCTCTTCTTGACAGATCAAAGCTGGTTTTTTTCTGTGCTTTGATTCGGGCCTGTACTTAACCAGTTCTTAGGAACCCCTTTTGGAATGCCTACTTCAACCAGCTTTACATGTATATTGAGTTATGTTTTGAACCAACAAATGTCAAAGGTATATAACTCCGGTCTTATCAGCCCCATACAGCCCCGAAAATGACCTTTGGCTAACGTGGAACCGGTTTCCTCTGTAACAGAGGAGAGAACGATGTCTTTACAGATTTATCTGATGGAATTTATCTGATCCATATGAGCTCCACCAGCCACTTTGTGTATTGTTCCCTTTCACAAAAGAGTAGGAAAGATATATGATACCATGCCTCTGGGCCAGAAACAAATTACAGTGAAACATGCATGCATTATTAAATGCAGCTACAAAATCTAAATATAGCTATTTACTACCTTGCATTCATATGTTTCTATGGATTCCCAGGAGAAAGGGATTCTATGAAGTAAACACTGTGATTCCATGCTAGGTTTTAGGGTTCCTGCTAAGTCTGGAATCCTTGGATGAGTGGATGATGTAACATATGCAACAACACCAACAAATCCTAGTCTACAATTCATGACATCTCTAAATGTGAACAACGTAAATCAGGTACAAATTAGGAAATACTCCCTGTTCTCCTAAGCATTCATAGTCCAAGTCGCATAATACAAATTCTTTACCCCTTAATGCGTTTTAATTAATTGTTGTACTCACAAATATGGAGGATTTCCACCATTCATTTAATGCTTGCTTATGGATTAAGTATAAGTTTCTTATTCACAGCGGTACACAAATTCTGAATGGCCTTGGTATTCCTATATTGAAAACACTGCCAGGGGACTATCCTCTATTCTGAAGGCATCTTCTTTTTGAAGGGCTGTCCAGGCCAAGTCCAGTTTAAAGATAAAGAACCATCAGAAGGAAGAGCTGGGCCTTGAACTTGCCCATCAAGAGCACCTGGACAGTAGACTGAGCAAGGCAGAGGAGTCACCTGTTCACAGTCTTCCACACTCAGGTGAGATGTACCATATTTCTATTTAAATTATAATAATCATTTCTAAATTTGCATCTATGCATATCAATTAGCATATGAAGGTGATGTGTTACCTTTTCTTAGTGATTTGTAGGTGGCCATTTCTAAACAACCAAAAGTGTAGAGAATATCAACAGAGCATTTGCATACAACTTTATGTTCACCTTGCTGTGAATCCCTTATCCAGCCTACCTGACATGGGGCCTTAGTTTTGTACAGGATACATCTAACATGTGCCGGGTTTTGTAATTTTTGGAATTATAGTCTTTGGGGAGTTGAGTTGATGTGCTAGGGAGGGAGGGACTTACCAGGATCCAGGAACAGCAGGCACCCATGGCCTTGCCACTGCTGTCCTCCCATGAGCATCTTTTGGATCAATGCATCCATTCAACTTCAGTTTCCGTTGGCTATTCTCACTTAACTGAACTACCTCATAGTTCATCTGTCCCACATGCATTGTGGAAACAATGGCTGAATTCGGATGACACAATAAGCAACTGGGGCGGGGGGGGGGGGGAACACTCGTCAGTTGTATTGACTATCATGTCTTCCGAATGCTGCCATAGTCAACTCAGCGCTGATCCTAATCCACACCACAGTTGATTATTTATTACCATGTTGTGTGGGGAGTACCCCCTAGATAGGCTGACCATATGAAAAGGAGGACAGGGCTCCTGTAACTTTAACAGTTGTAGAGAAAAGGGAATTTCAGCCAGTGTCATTTGTATGCAATTAGTTCCTGGTGAAATTCCTTCTTCATCACAACAGTTAAAGTCACAGGCACTATACTAGAGTGACCATATACAAAAGAAGGCAGGGCCCCTGCAACTTTAACTGTTGTGATGAAGAGGGAATTTCACCAGGAACTAATTGCATACAAACGACACTGGCTGAAATTCCCTTTTCTCTACAACTGTTAAAGTTACAGGAGCCCTGTCCTCCTTTTCATATGGTCAGCCTACCCCTAGATGAACAACTGTAAAGTTGATTATTACCCCACCATTGACTATTGTGTTGTCTGAATTCAGCCAATGTGTAATGGATGTCTTCAAGCTTCAGGTCTATCATGAAAGAAGCAGGCATTCTTTTGCACTTGTGTACCTTTTGAGCTCATGCAAGGAGCCTCGTTCCTGCTTACCATGCTTTCACCAGCCTGCAATCGTTCCAGATTACCTGAGTGTAAGCACTTCTTGCAACACAATAGATGCCACTCTGCTTTGTATTGGTATAATGTTTCTGGTGTTGTATTGTCACAAAATTCTACCAACAGTTTGTAATTTCCCTCTTCACATACATGTCGAATTTTTCAGCATCCAGTAGTTTATGGGTAGATTTTGTGTTTTCAACCAAAGCTTTCTTTTGTTGTTCTTGACACAACACACACACAATTCAAAGTCTATACAAGTCATGCATTTGCATTTGGATTATGAAGGCTGATCAATCTGCATAACTCAGTCCATAGTTCAATTATATTTGTTTACCTGAAACATGCAAAGAAAAAAATTATAACACAATCAATATGACACTACTGTATATGCTTAAAAGCCAAGAATTGTTGTTATAGTAACAAAGGTACAGTGAAAACTACTCATTTGTGAGTTATACTTATTGCTATTTTGTAGCTCTCTGATTTTTATTTAAAATGAGACCTTATAAATCAAATTCTGTCCACTAATTATGGAGATATTTATGATTTAGTGAATTTTGAGGGTGGCCATCTCAATGGCATCATCAATATTATTTGTCACACACCAGTTACACCATGGAAATTATATTGTTATTCAGTAGCTCTTTGAATTATCTTTAAAATGAGACCATATAAAGTAAAATTCATCCACTAGTTTGGAAATATTGATGATTTAGTGAATTTTGATGGCACCACACCCCGTAGAGGGACACCTTGGAAATTTTGTATCTAAAGGTAGTTTCTGATCAAATAAAACCAAGCACATATTTCTTTTTAAAATTCTGCCACAAAATTACATATGCCCCCTACTATTGTCATAAAATGGTTGCCAGAGCTTCGGAACTGAAGCCAAAGCTTGCACAGCCCTACCTTAAAGCTCTTTCCAAAGTTCCAGGTGAAGTATGGAACTGTATGTTTCCGAGCCCAATTCAAGGTGCTGGTTTTAACCTATAAAGCCTTACACGGCTTGGGACCACAATACCTGATGGAACGCCTTTCCCTCCTCCGAGTGCCTACTCCGAGGGAGGCTCGGAGGTCAGCAACAAGAGAGAGGGCCTTCTCTGTGGTGGCCCCCCATTTGTGGAACGATCTCCCTGACGAAGCCTGCCTGGCGCCAACATTGTTATCTTTTCGGTGCCAGGTCAAGACTTTCCTCTTCTCTCAGGCATTTGGCAATATCTGAGGAGCCTGGGTTTGTTTGCTTTTTGTTTTGTTTTGTTTTGGTTTTATTGTTGCTTTTTGAAGTGTTGTAGTGGTTTTAGATGTACAGATTGTGTGTATGTTGTATGTTTTTGCTGTTTTAATTTTTGTATATTGTTTTTAATTGTTTTTAATCCTATGTAAACTGCCCAGAGAGCTTCAGCTATGGGGCAGTATATAAATGTAATAAATAAATAAATAAAATAAATACAAGAGGAGAGCAGGATCTCCTCTGAAAACTTTCACCCTCCAACTCATGGAGGGCCACTAGATTGCATAATATCACCGGGCAACCCTCACACACAGTCCTGATCCACTAGCGTCCCCTCCTACACCTATACAGCCACTTTTAATATTTTAAGATAATCCCACAATCATTGGGCCCATAACATATGCAATGTAGGCTGTATGTTAAGGGAAAGCTCTTTCGAAGTTGGAAATAACAAGTGGAAAAGGAAGTGTTTCTTTTTATTATTGAAAAAAAATCATTGGGAGATGGAACTACAGAAGTTACGATTTCATCTTTGCCAGAACAAAGATTTAAATGAATTCTTCTAAGTACAGATTGCTGCAAATTGTTTTTACTGTTCAAAGTAATTTCCATTCTTCGTGTAGTTCAACTTTTACAGCTGTTTCCACAAAGACCGATGAAGCAGGCATTAAACTCTGCCGAAGTACAGGATATGTTTTTAGAGCCATTCAAAGAGAAGCACAATTGCTTTTAAAGCAGGGTAAGCATATTTAAAGTTCAGAATAATGGCAGAGAGTTGGAGAGGCTATAGTGTAAACAGTACACTGATGTGAAGCATCAGCAAGAATGGCAAATGTTTGTCAGCCATCTCCTCCCCCCCCCCAGCCCCCATTTCGGATGATTGATGAAGTTTATATTGAGGGTAGTGTCATGTTCCATGATTCTGCAATTGTCCTGCAAAAGCATAAAACTGGGATTATCAACATCCTGGAAACCATCTGAACTTTCATTATTTACTAAACAAATTTCTAACCCTGAAAACTGTGAAGATGGACTTCATGAATAAATCCTGGCAAAATCTCAGAAGCCAACAGAGAACCAGATCTGACAGACACTGCAGCAAATGTCACCCAGCCATGTCCTCACTGCTGGAGTATACTGTCACGTTATCCAGTTTCAATCCCACCCCCTCTGCCTCAGACGAGGACTCAGACAAGGATGAAGCTTCATCTAGTAACCCATCATCTGCACCTCTGGGACTTTCCAGGCCAGAGGAAGTGGCTTGACGAGCCTCCTCGAACTCAGAGGGCACCCCTCCATTGCAATCCTCACAACCTCCATGCCACAGGAGTCTGCAACTGCAGAAGCAGACAACAGCTCTTAAGAAATAAATCACTCCTTGGGGTGGGGGCAGAGTTAAGTTCAGGTCCAGACCTGCCAGCCTTCAAATAACTTCAGAAGTCCTCTGCATATTGCTGAGACAACAGCTCTTCCTGGGTGAGCTCCAGCCAGCATAGATCTGTCCAGGGTCATGAAAGGCCATGCCATGCCACACAACTGGACTTGACTCTGCCTCACGCTGCTAGTTAGTGGAACTACTTTAGATTGGCTCCCCTGTGAACCTTGAGCTGAGCTGGACATGTACCTCTATCTAAGAAAGGATGCTTCTGGGAATACCCACATCCCTATGAAGGAGAAGATGGCACTCATAGAGCAATCCTATATGTTTAGGAGTAAGCCCCATTGAACACAATGAAACTTACTTCCAAGTAAATGTATATAGGATTGTACTGTAGGATTTTGAACTGTGCCCTCTTGCCTTCATTCATTATCTCAGATGCTCAGGGGGCTTACATTGATATCTGAGCTCTGTTGCTTATACTGTGCCCTATCAGTACCTGCCATTGTACTGTACCTGCCTGGCCCCTAAGATAATCTTCAGGGGTCCTTCTCTGTGAGCCCCTGTCAACAGAAATGAGGTGGGCGGCTATCAGGAGGAGGGTCTTTTCTGCTGTGGCACCCCTGAAATAGAATGAGCTCCCTAGGGAAGTTTGCCTGGCACCCATGTTGTACTCTTTCTGGCACCAGGTGAAAACCTTTTTATTCTCCTAATATTTTAGCAATTTACTATCCAAGTCTTTTAACTCTGCAATTTTAAATTTGCATTTTAAATCTGTATTTTAAAACTCTACAATGCTGCTCACTTTTATTCTAGTATTGTGATTTTATATTGCAGTTTTAAGCTTCCATGTTATATTTTATGCTGTAGTTATGGTTTTAATTTTTGTGAACAGCCCAGACAGCTTCAGCTATTGGGTGGTATAGAAATGAAATGAAATGAAATAAATATATCAGGATGAAACAGTTGAGAGTCCCAATCCTCTAGTTACCCAGTGGCTCTGCTCCTCACTTCCAGCCCCCAGATTAATTTTGAAGTAGCATTACCTTGGAGGTAAGTGGCCATCCAGAAATGATTAACACCAGGTTCCCTTTGAACATGTGGCAGGCTGTAACAAAAAATATGTAGCAAAAAAAAAAAAAAGGAACTATTTTTCGGTCAGATTCTGTTCCTAGGATGGATGATTGTCTGCATCTGCTGAGGTTCTACAGAACCACCAGTACCAGGGGCTGATTGAGGGAGCTGCTCAGCTCTGTATAATAACCCTCTTCTAGAATCAGGCTGCCTAGTGATAAGTGATTGCATAAACAAGCCTCCACGGACCAGCCACCTCTGCAGTAATGCGTGTCCTTTCCCTGTTTTGCCTGTGACTGCACGTGCATCGATTGCAATATGCATCCACGGCCAGAGACGATGAGGAGATAAAGGAACAAAGCATCCAATGGGAAAGGAGATTGGCTGGCTGAGCAAATGTGAAGCGATAACGCTTGTATGACTGCATCAAAATCAAAGGACAGATTATTTTTTTTAACAAATTAAAAAGCCAGAAACGAGTGGACTAATCCTGGAATGCTGATGAATCCATCTGATAAGATGGCCTGCTATTCTTTTTTTTAAAAAAAGAAAGAAAAGAAAGCTGCTGGCAGCAGCAGATGTGATATGGCAGAAGTTGTCTCAGCAGGAGGTGTAATGCCTTTGGGGAGGGGAGATGTCAGTAAGAAGTGTGATGCTGCAGGGGGTATGGAGCACATTCCAATTTCCACATAATTAACCTTAATTTAGGGGAAGAGGAGCAGGGAAATCACACAAAGAGAACCCTGACATGTCCGTGCTCTCTGTTTGCTGAAGTGGCTAATCGTCTTCTTCTGACTTGTGGCAGGAGGGGCAATTAGGGAAAGACAAGCAGGGAGGCTTCGTAACTTCCTCTCCTTCTCTTTCGTTCGATCAGACAAACAGGAAACAAAACATTTTTTTTATTGATGGCCCTAATTCATATTTCACCTGGCAGCCTCCCAAGTGAGTTACAGGCGCTGCCGTTCAGCAGTAAGTAGAGGAACGCTTTGCATGTAGAGCAGATGAGTTGGACTACAATTACCATCAATCTGAATGGCCATGCTGCCTGGGGATGATGGGAAATGTAGGGCTGCACATCTGGAGGTTGCCTGGTTGGGGAAGGCTGATGGAATAACAGCCATTTGCGGTAATAGAAGCAGCAGTCTAATTCTGTTTGCCTGCTAGAAGCCTGTGCCAGGGCTGGCCCAAGACACTGTGCTTAGGGTGACCATTTATGAAGTCCCGAAAAGGAGGAGATGCATCACCCAAAACAGAGGACTCTGATTTGCATAAAATTTGCATATCTTGGCTTATGCCTATAGGTGCACATTTGGAAATCATTATTATAATTTAAATAGAAATACAGTACATCTCACCATAGCGTGGAAGACTGGGACCAGGTGACCTGTGTGCCTGCTTCTTCAGTCTGCTGCTCAGGTCTGCTGATGGACAACTTTAAGGCCCAGCTCTACATTTTGATGGGTCTTTATCTTTAAATTGGGCCTGGGCAGGACAATGTCTTCGAACAGAGAATGCCTTTGAAATAGAGGGCAGTTCTCTGGAAGCCTTTCAAATACAGGGAGGTCCTCTTCCTGCTTTGCTGACAGAGGTGGAACAGCAAACAGCAGGCGTGCGCACACACGCATGCACAAGTCATGGTGCATAGCATCCAAGGCCCTTTCTACACCATAGGGGTGTAGAGGACAGAGAGCGGGCAATCCCAGAAGTAGCTGCTTCCAAGATCGGCCCTCTCAATACACATCAGGAAGTGTGACGCCCTGGGCTTCTCCCGGGCCATCACTAGTCGCGGGCGCCATTTATTTTTAATCGACGGAGAGCACACGAGTGCTCCTCCAAAAAGGCAAGATTTTTTTTAAAAAAGTTGCGTGCAGGGGGTGGCGAAACTGGTGCCACCCCCTCCCTTGCTGGGCATGGAGCCGCACTGTGTGGCTCCATGCCCAGTTTGCAACTGCACTTCCTCACGAGTAAGCGCAGCTGTGCCTGGGATGGGCGGGCACATCTTCCGCAGTACTGGAAACTTCCCGGGATCGCAGAAGAATCCGGATTTTTCTGGTTTGTATTTTCCCAGAAAAATCCCATGTCCACACACACACACACACACACACACACACACACATTTGGACTCACAGGGACCAGCCGGGGGCCAACCCAGGCCACATGCCTGGTGTGGAAAGGGCCCAATTTATTTTGGTACCTGAAGCAGAAAATCCCACAGGCTCATTCCAGTGGGTCCCCCTCGTGTATACTTGACAATGGTGGCAGCAAAAGCAATACTCCAAAGATGTCTAAAAACTGGCATTTTAATTTCTCACAATACTTGTGGTAATGCATGCCACAAATTGGGTATGCACCTCTATTCTGATCCAGTTGCCTATCCTCTAATAGTTCTTTTCCTGGAACCCTTGGGAAATGTAGCTTCCGGGGCACTTGACATTCACCGACTAAATCCTTATTCAGGCTTGTGCCTGCTCACGGGAAGGGCTAAACTGGATATGGGGATGTAGCCCTGCACCCAACATCCCCATGCTCCTGGTTTCCAGATAGATCTTCATGCATTGAGCTGATTGGAAACCCTGATAGGTATCCCATTGTCATTGGTGGGCCATGGCCCCAAACTGCAGACAACAGCCACATAACATGGATCTCATGGGTGGCAACAACACCGTCGTTTTTGCTTTTTGTTTCTTAAGAGAAAGGGAAAAGGACAAAGAAACAGCAGCCCGGTTAAGTGCACAGGCCTTGGACGCATTCATTCCTTCTCTTCAATCCTCTTTGGCTATGGCTACAAGGAGTTCAGAAGCTTTTGCTTCTGTTTTCAATTAACCACAAATTCTCATTGACCCTGTTCAGATGACACGCTAAGCCACAGTGGTTAAGGATTTTGAGCCAAATATTATGGCTTGTGTCATATGAACCATAACTTAACGTGTCCTGTGAACCATTCCTAACCATTGTGGCTACATAACCACAGTTTAAACACACTCACGATTTGCTACAAAAGGGTTATCAGCCTAACCATGGCTTAGTGTGTTGTCTGAACAGGACCATCATGAGAAACTGTGGTCAGTTGAAAATGGAAATGACGGGCTCCAATTTTTTCTCCATGCACCAGAGGAGGACAGGAAGGAGGACTGCATGAGCCTGAAGCTTTTGCACATTATGCAAAATGCAGTCAGTGTGTATGTGCATGTCTTGAGAGAGAGAGAGAGAGAGAGGCTTTACATACTTGAAAAGTTAAAAATTAGTTTTTTGTTGCCAATTGGAGTCAAACGCTTTTAGGAAATAGCTAATTTTGCTTTATTAGATTTGCTGGTAAGGCTATTTTATTTATTTAACATTTCTTGGTTGCCTTTCAGGACAGAAGCCCTCCCAAGACAGCTTACAACAATAAAATACATAAAAACTGTTAAAATATTAAAAGCAATAAAAACATCGATACAATAAAATAGCAATTAGAAACAATAAAAGCCAACAATACAACCAGCAGCAACAACGTCAATAGCATAACAGTATTCATATCATGAGAAAGCCACAGCAAAATAATATGTTTTCAAGACCTTCTTAAAAACCGGCAAGCTATTAAGAAAATGCTAACTCACATCTCTTAAAGCAATATAATATGTCTTATTATGGAATGCAAATACCAAATGTTTAATGATAAATAAATAAGAATTATAAAAATCTAGCAGTTGTATTAAAAGAAAGGTACAGAAAGACACATGCAGGTTCACAATGAATTCTGGGTAACTGGCATAGAAAATAGTTGTCAAGATGACCTGGACGGTATCCAAAGAGAAAATGCTGAGTTAAAGCCCTGTCATTTTGGCTAAAGGGTTATTTGAGTAATGAACAGGTGTGAAATTGTATTATTCACTTTCAAAATTTTCACTTATCAGTTAATGAGCAGAACGTATTGTGTAAGGTATACACATCAAAAAGTTTGACATACAGATGTCTAGATAAATTTAAAGACTTAGGTTTAATTGGCATATTTTGAGTAAGAAGTTTTCTTCTCAAAGGTATGATTCAGAATTAATCATGTCTAACCTAAAATGTGGTTTTGTGTGCTTTAATTTTACAGGAATGTTTAGTGTTAATAAGATAATTAAAACTGTGAACCCTAATTTATGGAACGGTAGATAATGTTAGCTATGAGGAAATTTCTACACAAAAAGGTATAAATATGTGCTGATTTTAGAAAGAGGGAGCTTCTCCTGGAAAACTCACCAGCCTTGTGTACCTGTCAGCTGAATAGCCTATTTTGTAGGGGTGTGCAGAGCAGGTCTGCTCCTCCTCAAAATTTGGGATGGAGCTCCAATGAGGCAATTCTCCACTCTGGTTTTCGGAATGGGTCTGTCTCCCCGCACCATCGGGTTACTCGTCAGTAAACCACTCTGTTTTCAGGTAACCGCTCTATTACCGTCAACGGGAATGAACAAAAATGCATACATCTCAATCATTTTTAAAGATAAAGGCACACTGGTAGCTCTTAAGGAGGGCTTTAGCCATGCCACGTTTAAATCAAATCCCTTCATCCCTTGATTTTTTTGTGGGTGGGGAATTTTAAAAATCCCCTCAAACCACACACACACACACACACACGTCAGATGCACTTCATCTTCTTTCAAGAGAGCTTGTAGAACTTTCAGAAACTAGAACCTCCTACAAAAATCTATGTCTCCTATCTCCTATCTCCATGTGTGAAAGAACACACATGCACTCAATAACAAGAAAAGGGAAATGTGGGGTGGTACTAGAAGAAAGAGAGAGAAAAGAAAATCCAGCAAAGAAAGCTGCCTCTGGCTATGTTGGGAGAGGGAGAGGTGTTTCTTCTAGTTCCCTCCCCCTGCCCTTTTCTGTGCTGCTGCTGCTGCTGCTGCTGCTGCTGCTGGTGGTCCTTCTGACTTGCAGGAGAAGAAGTTGGGTGTGGGTGGTTTTGAGGCTCCATCCGCACCCTCTCCTTCAAAACCCAAGTCTAGTGCCTGAGATCATTTTTCTTTGGTGGCGGAGGATCCCAGGTATGCCAGATCCTAAGAGGATGCACCCCCTTCAAGCCAGCAGTCAGTCTCAGGCTGGCAGCAGCAGCAGTGGCAATGCTGTGGACAAGGCTCCCACACCCCGTGCCCAGAGGCAGGCCATGCTGGACCAGTGGGGCAAGGGCAGAGGGGGCTTCAAAATGCCCCCAGATAGGAAGTTGCTAGGGAAAGCTGATGGAACTTTCCCATGTCCGAGACATTCAGTCAGCCTCAGACACATTGTGAAAGAGAAATGCTATGGGCTCTTTCTGTTTATGTAATTTGCAATCCCTCCCCCTAAGCAATGTGATTGGAGGGGGGACAGGGAGGAGGCTGCAGCTATTGCTCCTTCCTCACCCCCTCAGTGCCTTCCTAATATGGAAGGGTTCAGTTAGTTATCAATCAACATGAAACGAGCCCTCATCTTGCCTAAAAAAAATCTATGCATAATAAGTAGGGATGTGCACTGGATCAGATCCGATCCACGATCCGAATCCGATCCAGGGGGAAATCGGATAAATTATCCGATTTCCTATCTCGCCGCTAGATCGGCCGATCCAATCCGAACCAATCTGAAAAGGTTCCGATCCAATTCGGATGGATCGGCGGATCGGCGGGCGCCCGCTGGTGCCCACCACCGCTTCAATTGGCGGGCGCCAGCGGGCGGCCGCTGATGGAAGTGGACAGCGGGGGGGAGCTTCCCTAGCGGGGCTTCCCTAGGGAGCGGGGGGAGGGGAGGAGGGGGCCCCGCGGCGCGCTTACCTTCCAGAGACGTCCGCTCCCGTCCGGCGCCGGCTGCTACTGTGAGCGGGCTTCGCGGCCTGCTCCAGGGTGGCGCACCGGGTGATGACATCACCCGGTGCGCCACCCTGGAGCAGGCCGCGAAGCCCGCTCGCAGTAGCAGCCGGCGCCGGACGGGAGCGGACGTCCCTGTAAGGTAAGCAGGGGGTGGGGAGAGGGGAGGAGGGGGGCGCGCGGCGCGCTTACCTTCCAGAGACGTCCGCTCCCATCCGGCGCCAGCTGCTACTGTGAGCAGGTTTCACGGCCTGCTCCAGGGTGGCGCGCCGGGTGATGACATCACCCGGTGCGCCACCCTGGAGCAGGCCGCGAAGCCCGCTCGCAGTAGCAGCCGGCGCCGGACGGGAGCGGACGTCCCTGTAAGGTAAGCAGTGGCAGGGGGGAGGGGGCTTACCCCCCCGAGGCTGTCCGCTTTCATCCGCTGGCGCCCGCGGGTGCCAGCAGATGGAAGCAGACAGCCCCGGGGGGGGTACGGAGCGCGGGGGAGGGGGCTTACCTGCCGGGGTCGTCCACAGCAGACGGCCCTGGGGGGGAGGGAGTTAGGCCCCCCCTCACCCACCCGCCGCCATTTTTTCCTCATAGACTTGCATTGCAATGCAAGTCTATGGGGGGAAATATGGCCGCCGATCCAAAAATTTCCAATTTTTGGATCGGACTCGATCCAGTCCGGTCTGGGGGGCCTCCGATTTTGTCCGATCCGATCCGTGACAAAATTGGAGGTCCCGATCCGGGTCCTGATCCAATCCGGGGGGTCCATGCACACCCCTAATAATAAGTTCCAAATGATCTTCTAACCGCCCCTTATCCACACCTCAACGTCAAAGGTCCGTTAACACCTTTCCCACCCCCCATTTTCGGTGTGGAGCACACACCTCTACTATTTGATATTGAATGGAGAACTTGGTACATAGAAGGAGTCCCAATGCAAATGCTCACAGCACTTTGTGATTCATTTTTGTTGTATAAGTTCTCAGTGTTTTAAATTTCATTAAGCCATGTGACCATATTTTCCAAACAACTACCATCTCATTGCTTCAGTATTCCTAGTCTGTATTCCCATATGAATGTACCAATTCCATTATGTCTTCAGCTGAGGATCTGCTCTGTGTCCCTCTGGCAATTTATATAACTTAGGTATAGGGTAGGGTGGCCATGTGTACTCTTTTGCAGAGGACAGTCCTCTATTTGAAGGGCTGCCAGGGGACTGTCCTCTATTTCAAAGGCATCCTCTATTTGAAGTGCTGGGCCTTGAAATTACCCATCAAGAGCAGACTGAGCAAGCTACGCAGGCCACCTGGGTCCCCTCTACAAGGATTCGCTTTTGCGCCTGGTTAGCCGATTATGCACATAATCGCAGAAGCGCATTTACGCCTAAACTCTCTGCACTAGAGGCGGCGAGAGGCGGCGAAGCGCATTAACAGATGTCCAAAATGCGGTTTACAAGTAGTTAATGTGCATAAGCACATATTCACACAGTCAAAATGCACTTTAACGGACGGAGCAAAATAAAACTCGCGATTTAACGCGCATTCGATAATGCGCATAATCGGAGAGATAACGCGCCTCTACGCCCCATTTGCGCTCCGCTGGTGTGGAGGTAAATTTTTTAATGAGACTTCAAAGAGCATTAAACCTCTTGTGAAGAGGCACCCCTGGTCACAGTCTTCCACACTATGGGGTATTTCTATATTGTATTTCTGTTTAAATTATAATTATTATTTCTAAATTTGCACCTATATACATCCATTACCATATGCAAATTTCATGCAGATCTTCTTTTACCCTTTTTTTGGTGATGCAGTTCCTCTTATTTTTCATTTTTTTGCAATTCATAGGTGTAGCAATGTGTGAAGGTTTGGCTTGTTTGATTGGTTTTTTGCTATGAATGCTGCTGCTGTTGTGTTACGTTGCGAACATCATTTGGGTGGGGTGTAACTGAAATTATCTGACTTGTGATGCGGTTGTTGTCTGCTGATCTTACCTTACCTGCTCTTGTAATCTAATTATTATGGGGTTCGGAGGAGGGACTGCTTATATACTACATCGTTTTTCATTCCTCTTTTTGGAGAAACAAGTCTCTAGTTACTGGAGGGTTTCGGGGTTTGCTGCTTATAAAGTGTGTGGGTTTTCTTTTTTCTTTTCTTTTCTTTTTTTTAATGACTTATTCTTGCATTTCTATACCGCCTTTTTGGAACCAACTGAAGCAAAATTTGCAAAACTTCAGGAAACAGAAATAATAAACATTAGTAAATCAAACTGAAATGAGCCGGCTTGGCACATAAGGAGACGAGGAAAGGGGTGCTTCTTTCTCTCCCTGCCGCAACCCTAAAAAAATGCGCTCTCTGAAGCTGGCGTTTCCATTGGCACCAAGGGAAGTTTCCCTTGAAATGCATATAGCAGCTTCACGGGGCAATTTTTATAGGAAACATGGCAGGGAAATGATTCCATTCTCCCTCCCCCCCCCCCTCTACAGTCCCACAGCTCCTCAGATGCTCCTATGGCTATTTTACATTTTTTTAAAAAAATGGGCACCTTAATTGCATTCATTTGTTTAAACCATGCATGCTAACCCATGCAATTTACAGCCTGCTTAGTTTGACCCTAAACAAAGAGCAACCTTCTGAAAAGGGGCAGATGCTTGCTCTGTAAACCTGATGATACCTTCAGATGGAAATGCTGATCCGTGGGACCTCGTGGGGGGTAATAAGGAAAAAGCTGCCAAAACAGATAAGCATAACCTCAACAGTTCAGCTATTTTGGTCAGAGTCATCTGCTTGGTGTGAGATCTGCCGTGAAATGTGATTCAGTGTCTGGAATAGATTGCTTAGAATAACGTGCCAGCTTCATGAAAAAACATCTGAGTCCCTTGGTATAAAATAGTAAGTGACAGCAGAGAAACATTTCACAATGAAAATCAGATATGCAGCAAGAAAAATATAGGACTATTAATTCAAAACATTCCAACCCCACCCCCAGCCCCACAAACACACACACAAAGAATCCATGCAGAACATAAAATGGAGGAGTGAACAAGCAAACAAATGCACAACAGTACAATGGCTGCTTTCAATGGCCATCCAAGTCATGGCTCATTATGGTCCAATTCATGGCAATACTTCCCTGTGGCAAAGTCCCATTTAGCTGGAATCCAGGAACTATGGGTGGCCACTTACAAATTTCCAAAAGGGAGGAAATGCATCACCAAAAAAGAGAGGACAAGTGATTTGCATAACTTTTGCATATACTAATTTATAGAGAGAGATATACAAATGTAGATATAATGACAATAATTTCAATAACAATACAATATAATTTAAGTAACAATACAATCTCATCCTACTGTGGTCAACTGTGACTAGGTGACCTGGGTGCTTGTCTGTTCAGCCTGCTGTCAAGATGCTAACTACAGATAGACAATCAATTCTCACAGTTTTTGTCTTCAACCAGACTTGGACAGGACAGTCCTTCAAACAGAGGTTGCCTTCAGATAGAGGATGGTCCTCTGGCAGCCCTTCAGATAGAGGAATCTGCCCAGTAAAAGAGGACACCTGGCCAGCCTATGTAGGCCAGGCCAATTGTGTGGCTCCTTAGAACCATCTTGTCACCTTCCTGTCAGAGCTGTGAGCCATCCTTAGAGTGGAAAGGAATGCCACCCACTTCTTTTCTGGTGGATTTATAACTCTCCCACTTCCTTTTTTCCCCTCACACTTTGGGTACTGGTTGTAAGGAAGAGATCAATTGGTCCTGCCTTCTTTATTCCTAAATTCAATAGCTTACTAGGGATGCCTCTACATGAGAGGTTTAAAGCTCTTTCAAGTCTCATTAAAAATTTTACCTCTACATGAGCAGAGTGCAAATCGGGAGTTGAGGCGCGTTATCTATCCGATTATGCGCATTATCAAATGCGCGTTAAATAGCGAGTTTTATTTTGCTGCGGCCGTTAAAGCGCATTTTGACTATGTGAACAAGCGATTCTCTGCATTAACTACTTCTGAAGCGCATTTCAAACAATCGGTAAGGCCACCAGTTGTGCGCTCAATTACCTCCTGCGTACAGTCATTTACCATAAAGCGCTTCCGAGAAGACGCGCATAATCGGAGAACCAGGCGTCAAACCGAATTCTTGCAGAGGGGGTCTAGGATAGCATGAGATTTTGCCACAGGGTTTTTCTTTCTTTTTCTTTTTTTTTTTTTTGCCTACAAATGGGGTGGATAAGTTTGAGATGCCATTTGCACACCCCTTCTATTTTTTTTTTTCTAGTATAATGGAAAAGAGCAAGGGGGGATGGAACCAAACAGGTACATTCTCAAAATATTTTTAACATATTCTAGCAATAGGGCTGGGGATTATGGCAGGAACTGGGTTGGGGAAGGCTGAATTAGATGAACAAAAGATGCATTTCTAAGCATAAAGTGTTGTTGGGGTTTTTTTTACAAAAAGAATAATAATTCAAAGCTTTCTTTTTCTGTGAAAGGGCACAAATATAATCACAGGAGTGGGAATAATTTCTTTGTTCCTAGCATTAATTAAAAACCAACCAGTGGGGTTTACTGCTGAGTAGACCTGTATAGGATTGCAATGTTAGAAGACTTTCTGAACATTAAAAAATAATCCACCCATCCCTAGTGCCTTTAAAAATATTAAATATTTGAAGCAGTTTCTCCCTCCCTTTTCTCTTGCCAGGCAGCAATGGAAAGCCTTTTAAATATCAAAATAAATTCAATTCTTTTATTTCCTTCCCCAACTCAAATACAAAACTTAATTGACACCAGCCAGCTCTTATTTTATCAGCTGGTTTGCATTGGAGCAGGAAGCCAAAGCCGCCAAGATCCGTGTTCCTAACAGAAGGGTAGCCCCTGTCGTTTTCTGTCTACAGCTCAGCTTGTTTATGTGACAGAAGTAATTACTCCCTCGTCCTGCCAGTAGTTTGGCAGTTATACCACTGGCTTATTGTCACAGATCATATCAAAGGGAGAGGGCTTTAATGCAGAACCGTAATGGATCAGCATTAGAAGATGGAGCCGATTTGCCTTGTGCTTGAAGTATCAAATTTTATTCCAAGATCAAGCGATAGCCACTGTGTAGAGAAAGCTGAAATGTGGGCCTATTACTTTGCCAGAAAAGTCTGGGCGAAACAGGAAGATATGCCTGCTTTGCCGCCTCTGCTTTCCTTCCACCATGACTGTATTACAGTAGGAAATCAAACACCCACTCATTGGTGCATGGCCAGTAGGGGAACCATTCCAGGATGGTGACAGTCCTTGGTGTTTCAGCCCCCATGATCAGCATCATCCATCTCTGTGGCCAGCTCCTTGGTTCTGCATGGTTCTTGTTCTAAGCCGCCTTCCGCAACCTGACATCCTCCTGATGTGTTGGACCTGGACTTCACCTTCCATCATTCCCAGCCCCACGGGCCCAATGGCCATGCTGCCTGGGGATTATGTTAGGTATAGTCACACACATCTGGAGAGTGCTGGGCTGGGGAAGTCTGGTTTATAGGCAAGGAAATGGGTTTATGCACTGGGTTAAATAAATGCCTAGGACACACACCAATTTTATCATTTGTAGCACTAGCCATTTATTGTGCAGAACCAATGGGCCAGACACAAATATTGATGTTTCTGATCAAGAGGGGCTACCCCTTCCCTAAATAAAAAAATATTTAACATTTAAACCCCACCCTTTTTTAATCTTGCAAGGAATCCAAAGCAGCTGACACAGTTCTCCACCACACCATTTTATCCTCACAGCAACCCTGGAGATAGGCTAGGCTGGAAGTCAGTGACTGGCTCAAAATCATGACCAAGCAGGAACTAGAACCCGGATTTCCCGAATCCCAGCCCAACACTCTAACCACTATACCACCCTGGCTCTCAAATAAAATATTAGTTTCAAACATTTCTGTCCTGCCTTTCAGTCAAGCAGGGATGAGGAACATGTGGCCCTCTGTATGTTGTCGGACTGCGGCTCCCATGATCCCATATCATTGGCTATGCTGGTAAGGACTGATGGGAGTTACAGTCTTAGTTTAAATGGGGGACCACACTTTCCCCACCCTGTAGTAAAGCAACTTCCAAGGTGGCCAACAAGAAGAATTGAAACAAGAAATTTCAAACATATACAATAATATTTATAAAGAGAGAACTATTACAATAACTTTCCCCAACCTGGTGGACTTCAACTTCCACCATCCCAGCCAGTATGGCCAATGGGAGCTCTAGTCCAAAACATCTGAAGGGCACCAGATTGGAGAAAGATGTACTACAACAAGGGTAGATAAAAGCCAAAGTCCTGGATAGTTCAGGTCCTCTTGGACAACATTTCTTCTTCACAAACAGTTGCGGCTGCAACTTAACTACAAACATAGCCAACATAGCCTCCAATTCTTCAGCTGCTCTTCCCAGCAATAAATTGAACCATCTACAGTTGCTTCAGTATATAACCTCTTACACTAGCCAAGTAAAGATCCTTCCATTTACCAGTTCTTCATTTTCCTAGGTGTAGAACTTGTCATTTATTAGGGGTGTGCACGGCCCCCTGGATCGGATCGGGACCTCCGAGATTGTCCTGGATTGTTCAGGACAAAATCAGAGGTCCCTCAGATCAGATCAGACCCGATCCCGATCCATAAATCGGACATCCGATTTTTGGATCGGCCACCATTTTTGTTTTCCCATAGACTTGCATTGGGGGAAAGAAAGCTTTCCCCCAATGCAAGTCTATGGAGAAAAAATGACGGCGGGTGGGTGAGGGGGGCTTAACTCCCTCCTCCCCCCTTGCTGTTCTTACCTCCAGCGGCCGTCCGCTATGGACGGCCCCGGCAGGTAAGCCCCCGCCCCTGCGCTCCTTACCACCCGGGGTCGTCCACTTCCATATGCTGGCGCCCACAGGCGCCAGCGGATGGAAGCGGACGGCCCCGGGGGGGTAAGCCCCCTCCATCTCCCCCTGCTTACCTGCCAGGGACATCCGCTCCCCTCCGCCGCTGACCACTACTGAGAGCAGACTTCACGGCCTGCTCCTGAGTAGCACACCAGGTGATGACATGACCTAGGGCCAGGCCGCGAAGCCTGCTCGCAGTAGCAGCCTGCGGCGGAGGGGAGCGGATGTCCCAGGCAGGTAAGCAGGCCGTGGGCCCCCTCCCCCCTCCCCCCTGCTTACCTTCCGGGGCTGTCTGCTCCCCTTCGCCACTGGCCGCTACTGCGAGCAGGCTTCGTGGCCTGCTCCTGAGTAGTGCACCAGGTGATGACATCACCTGGTGCGCTACCTAGGGGCAGGCCGCGAAACCTGCTCGCAGTAGCAGCCAGCAGCGGAGGGGAGCGGACATCCCCGGAAAGTAAGTAGGCCCCCCTCCCTCCCTCCTCCCCCTCTTCCACGATCCTCACCTAGCCGGGCTGTCTGCCTCCATCGGCGGGCGCCCGCTGGCGCCCCCCAATGGAAGCAGTAGCGGGCACCAGCGGGCGCCCGCCGATCCTCTGATCCATTCCGATCTGGATCGGTTCCTTTCCGGATCAGATCGGATTGGATCGAACGATCCAACGGGGTGATCGGAAATCGGATAATTGTATCCAATTTCCCCTGGATCGGATCTGGATCGTGTTGGACTACAATTCCCAGAATCCCCTGACCAGCATAGCTTCTCGGAGTTGTAGTCCAACACTACCAGGTACTACCAGGTTGGGGAAGGCTGCCATATGGGGTTACTGTAAAGTAGGGCTGCGAGCTGGATACAACCCTTCTGGGACCACATTTATTCCATCTGGGAGCCAAAACCAGCCCTGCAGGGTTCCCCAGATGGCTCTTCACACACCCTCTCCCCAGCCACTGGTCATTTCCCATCTTTTGTGCTTTTGGTCTGGATTTCCCCTATTGGAAAGCATTGAAATTCTTTTCCTGGGCCTTAGTTACTCACAATAAGAGCTTTGAACTCTTATATTTTTGGTCCTGATCCTTTGGCCCCACCCATCAATGG
Source organism: Anniella stebbinsi (assembly GCA_029215795.1). Lineage (NCBI taxonomy): Eukaryota > Metazoa > Chordata > Lepidosauria > Squamata > Anniellidae > Anniella > Anniella stebbinsi. The sequence goes on along the minus strand of JARDYH010000002.1, from coordinate 30,363,850 downwards.
AATGTGATTCCCAAGGATTCTGCTGAAGTTGAATTCAGCCCTTGGGCTGAAAGAGGCTCTGCACCCCTGCCTAAGAGAAGCGATGAATCTATCTAGGGTCTAGATAGATTAAACAAATACTCCTTTATGAGTTTTTTTAAAAAATACATTTTCCCATTTCCCTCCATAGAATACCAATTCTATCTGGAACAACTTATCTGAATTCACTGTGTGTGCCAGACCATATGATGACGGAGAAGACAATATGAGAAGACAATCAATGGCTACTAGTCCTGATGGCTATGTGCTACCTCCAGAATCAGAGGCAGTAAGCCTATATGCATCAGTTGCTGAAAAACATGGGTGGGAGGATGCTGCTGCACCTGTGTTCTGCTTATCGTTCCTTGATCAACAGCTGGTTGACCACTGCATGAACAGAATGCTGGACTAGATGGACCCTTGATCTGATCCAGCATGGCTCTTCTTGTGTTCTTATGACACTCGTTTAGTTCAGCTTCCAGGGCTTTGTGTCATTACACCAGCCTTCCTCAATTTGGTGCCCACCAGACATTTTGGACCAACTCCCCATCAGTCCCAGCTAGTATTGGACAATGGTCATGAATACTGGCGGTTATAGTCCAAGACATCTGGAGGACAGTACCAACTTCAGATTGCTGAGGAACCTTGGGCAAGACATCCTCAAGGGGGAGCCCTCTCTCAGTAAGCCTACCTTCCCATCACCATTGTCATAATCGCTATTGCTCCTCCTCCTCTTCCTTATCATTGCTCTCTCTTGCTTGCTTGACAGGAAGAGGGCCAACGAACAATGAGGCAGAGGCAACTACTGCTTCTCCTCCTCACCACCACTACTACAACCATTGCCTGGGCCAGAGCAAGCAGCAAATGAACAAGCAGGTTGCAATGGTGAAGAGGAGGAGCAACTTCAGGGGGCTCTCGATAGTAGGCACCTGCTGGGTTATAGGCCCTTGGCAAATGTCCAGCCATGCCAACTTTTGATGCTGACCTTGCTGGAGGGCACCAGGAAAGGGAAGGCTAATCTAGGTCCTGTGGGTAGTATCCAATGTTACTCCTATGTAGAGCAGACCCACTGAAATTAATGGGACTTAAGTTACTGGTAACTAATGTAACCTCAATTCATTTCAATGGATCTACTCTATGTAGGATCAAAATTGGATACTATCCTGGCTTTCCATCCAACAGTTTGAGGTGGATATGCAGAAGTAGAATAGGATGCACCACTTTTAACTGCAGATGGGGATCATATTTTTAATGTTCTTTTGTGAAAAAAGCATGAACGATGCTCTAGTTCAAGTAGAGAAAAATAAGACATTTGGACCAAAGGCAATAAATAGATTTACTCTTGAATCCTTCTTATGGGCATTGCGTTCTTCAGATCCATACGAAAGAGTGAATTTCCTAACTTTTTCTTGATACAGCTTCCTCCTAAGGGAGTATCTTTGGTTTCTTTCTCAGAGCAGCAGTTCGTAAAATGCTACTAGAAAAATATTGTTTGGATACAAGCCACATTTCTATTGAGGCACTCTGCTTCTTTTCTCAGTTCCTTCGAGGCTAGATGGGTACATCAAAAAGGGTTTTTCTATACCTCCCTAGATTCAGTGCTGTAGAGTTTTCTAACAATAAATATCAGCCATTTCCATGTATTGCGAGGGAATTTGTGAATCATCTCTCTTCCCAGAGTAGCTGAAGATAGTCGTTGGTCTCATTCTAAAGCTTTGAACTCTCGCCTTTCTGTTTTTAATTTTATAGAGATTGCCCCCTTTTAATTTGAAGCTTCAGCCATCGCTACCCCTATCTTTATATACCACTTCAAAAGTACAGCTCTGGGGTTCCCCACCCCCTTCCCTCACTCTCTTCAAGCTGCAGGGCTTGCGGATCCATGAAGGCAAGCCTGATCTGGCCCGATTAAGAATAAACATGCTGTTTAAATAATTTATAAAGAAGAAAAACTGGGGCATCTGGGTGGGAAAGGCTTCAAGGGTCATTTTTTTTCTCCCATGAAATATCTAGTGATCACGTGTTTCCTGAACAGCAAAGCACTGAGTTTGTTTGGCTTTTAGAAGCCAAAGTGGATGTGCCAAGTAGTGAATTATGCCCCCCGGTACATTTTGGGTTAGAATTTGAGCAACGTGATATGTTATAGCAGGGGCTGCAGAACCTCAGGCCCCTGGGCAGAATTTGATCTACCTCGAGTCCAGAACTGGATTCAGACTCTGGCCAGATCTACACCTTGTGCAAATCATTATGATCCTATCATGGAAACGATTTATTCCTCTTGTGCATTTACACCTCACAGGGCACACAATGATATTTGTTACAGTATGTTGGATAATATGGAATATAAAGCAGGAAATAACACTATAAAAGTGGTATATAGAAATTCTGCCCCAACGCTATAAAGCAGTAGTGTAAATGAAGCCATGCTGAGACCCTAAGCCATATTAAGATTCAGAGGTCCCATTCCATAAAAATAAAGAGGAAAAAGTGTATTGCATTATACACCTGGTGAAATTCCTTCTTCATCACAACAGTTAAAGCTGCAGGAACTCTGCCCGTTTTTGTATCAGGTCAAGAGGGCAGGGTTCCTGCAGCTTTAATTGTTGTGATGAAGAGAGTGCTGCATGCATATGAAAGACACCTGCTGAAATTCCTTTTTCTGTACAACTGTTAAAGATGCAGGAGCCCTGTCCTAAGAGCGTCATCACACGGGGGGGGGGGATTGTGTTTCCTTCCTGTTGCTTCTCCGCCCACATGTTTGTCCCTCATTATTTCCTCTTTCAAAAGAAGAAGTAAATAATGTGCATGTGGCCCATTCAGTGGGCCATTTTGATTGTGCTGCTTCTTCTGCATACAGCAGGTGATAGCGGCAAGTTCCATCTCAAAAAATAAGTCAGACTTACTGGGGTGTTGTTGTTGTTGTGCGAAGAAAGCCAGAAGGGTCGGGAGATGTGCTGGAGGCAGATGATGTCATGAGAGGGACCCGCAAAACTCTGTGAGTGCCCAGCAATGAGCATGTGAAACACTTGTCTAATGGAGTTCTTGGTAAAATCTAATTGAACCTGAATTTGTTTGGTTCACATTCCATGTGTTCACTTGAATAGCCAAGTACACAGACAGCTCTCTTAGTTGTTTTGAATTTTTTAAAAAATGGGCCAGGGAGAGGGGGGGAATCAGCATGGCTAAGAAAGAATGCTGAATAATGTCAACTAAACAAGATCTTCTCTTCATTTCTCAAATCCACCAAAAGACATAGAAATGATTGTTTTACCAATGCCTGCACTGAAACTCTGTGGCTGAATTCGGACAACACATAAGCAACTGAGGGGGCAGGGAAACAATCATCAGTTGTGTTGCTTATTGTGTTATGTGGAGGGTAACATGCTGCTCACAAACTACTGATGGTATGCTATTCCGCCCAAATAAGCAATGGAGAGAAACAACTGGCTTGCAAGTTGTTTAGCTCGAAGCCAGTTGTTTAAAGTGTTGTGTGGAGGGGTGAGTGGGTTAATGGCATGTGGTGAGTGGGTTAAAACACAAACCCATAGAGGCAGGTGGCAAGAGCGACCAAAGCGGTGGCTGCCACTCTGCTACAACTGGTGCAACTTGCAGAGGCTGCTGGGATAGAACTGGGAGGACTGAGGGAGGAGGGAGGGTGGGGAGAGGGGCGGGGGCTGTGTCAGCTAAATGCTGGGTTGACTATTAGTCCACTCAACACCAGTCCCAACCACCCACAGTTGTGTAGGAATATGTTGTGTGGGTACCCACAAAATAACCAGCTGTGAATTGGCTACTCAACCCACCATTGACTAATGTGTTGTCCGAATGCAGCCTGCGTCTGTATATCATGTTCACAGCATTGCATCAACCCTTTCCTCACCACTATGCAATGCATCAGTACAAAGCAATTTGATTTTTTAACCATCCAAGAAGGGGCAGGGGGAGAAAGACCACCTGAATGACCTTGGGCAGGAATTTTGATGTGTCTTCTCTCCGCTGTGTTTTATTTTAAGTTCTTTCGCCTGGAGGGCATTTGGCTACAAGCTGACAAACAGCGCTAAGAGGCTTTCCATCACTGTCGCTGCATCCCAGTACTGTAGGCTCTGGGATGCATTCAAAATGTGACTCAGGAATATACAGACCATCTGGTGGATATATGTGCATAATATGAAGCTATACTCTTCTTCCGGCTCCCCTAGCCACAGCATTTTTGTATAGATCCAAGCCTGACTTTACAGAGGTTCCTTGAATGTGGTCTGAATTAGTGCTGTCAGTTGTGTGGGAAAAGCCCTTGATCTCCAGTTTTTGGTCTGGATTCAAACCCGGGTCTCCCAGAATGGCAACCTGGGGGAGTCCTTAATAACTACCTAAAAGTCAAGGGGCCTCTTTTTATGAATCTTGCTGTTGTTCCATAGAAGTTAGCTGGTGAGCAACACAGGTAATGGTTTTCCAGCCTAACCATATGGCTGGAAAACCATTATTCGAATAAGTTTGCTGTTGGCCATCTGGTGGGCCTTCATCTCTTCTCCTGATGCTTCTCTCTATAATCATGACTTTCATTTTCACTACAATAGGGATAGGAAACCTGGTGCCCTCCAGATGTTTTGGACTACAACTCCCATGGCCATCAGTCACAGATTATGGGAGTTGTAGTCCAAAAGGCCTGGAGGACACCAGGTTGTCTACCCCACTCTACACCCCTGGTTGGGTGCCACTACTACTATGCCGCAACCTGACTTAAGTTGTGTCACACTGTAGCACTACCAAAATGCAAATATATGGCTAAAAAAATGAGAAGCAGATCCCCAAATTTATGTTTGGGCTAAAGATAGGACCCAGCCTTGAAAAGCTTTAAGACTGCTGCTATATGTAGCCAATGCAGGGCTTTTGCTAAACTAGACATTTGTGATGAAATTCTGTGATTGGCGTAAAAGCCAGGAAAAAGTTCAGATTTATTTGTTTTTTACAATATCCAGAAGGAATGATGGAATCCATCTTGTCAAGCAAGAATGTGGCGAAGGAAGGAAGGAAGGAAGACAAGGTTTCCAGGAATTACTGAATAAGAGTTCCCAGTCCAGGTGAGCAAAGACTGGCACCAAATACTGTGCAGGGAAGAGGAGGTTGATCCTTTTTCCCCTCTGATGTTTTCCCAAAGACAAATGGCCTGAGAAGCTGCTATATATGCCATTAGGAAAAATATGCACATGCATTGGGGTTCAATCTCCCTGTGCCTGCACTGGGCACTCTCCCCAGAACAGCTGCTGTTTGCAAACATTTAAAGAAAGCAGAAATGCTATAACACATCTCCATTATCACTTTTAGCCTGGGCCGTAGTTCAACACCAAATATTCATACAAGGTGCTTTGAATTGCATTGCATTGGACAGTATGAAGAGAATTGCCATTCCAGGGCGTTTTTAGACTGCAAATTCAATGCTAAGGTGCCTTTCTTTTTCTTCCCCCGCCCCACCCAATGGTCAAAAGTCAACTCTACACAACGAGGACATATTCTCACCGGGAGTTCTGCCAGCAACCTGTCAAACATGATCAGTGAAATACAAAGAGGCAATCTACACACATAGGATAAAACACTTTGAAAACGTTTTGAAAACTGCATATGGAGTGTGTCCTGGGCCTCAACAGTTCTCAAAACGGCTATAAACCATTTCAAACCATTTTAAAGCAGTAGTGTAGATAGGCTGACAGTTTTGAGAACTGTTGGGGCCCAGGACACACTTCATATGCAGTTTTCAAAATGTTTTCAAAGTGATTTATCCTGTGTGTAGTACAAGCAAACATTGCTGTATCTTGTTCCTTGATGTTTGCAGGGAGGTAAAAATGACAGTCGTAATATGAATGCAACATTCCTTTAGACACAAGGCAGACCTTCTAATGTCCTTCAGTTCTTAAACAGCCTTGTTCACATTCACTGCATTCATTACAATGCTCATACATATACACTGTGTTGACTGGGAAATACCAGTTAAAGCAGGGGTTCAGAACTACTGTTGGGTGGATGGGCTGGATGACCCCCACCCACCCAACCCGCCATGGGCTGTATAACATCAGGTGCATGTGGCCACAGCCCTGACTTCATTTGATCACACTAGTATAGCTATACAGAAGAGAGCAGGGCTCCAGCAGTTTTAACTGTTGTGATGAAGAGGGAGTTTCACCAGGTGCTGCATGCATACAAATGACACCTGCTGAAATTCCCCTTTCAGTACAACTGTTAAAGATGCAGGAGCCCTGTCCTCCTTTTCATATGGTCACCCTACCCAAGAACTTTACCTCCCTCCTCCACCCCATCCCCAAAACACCACAGCTGAAACAAAACAGATAAAATCGTTGAGAAATGGTCCTTGCCCATTTGGTATACTTCTCATTTGTCCCTTGTTATCCTTTGTCTCTCCCTTCCTTCCATGTTCTTTCTCATCTGGCCTACTTTAAAAAAAAAAAAAAAAGATTGTAAGCACCTCGGAGCAGGGATCTGCCTGTTTTATTTATGTATCACTGGAAACAGCCAAAACCAGTGATGGCACATTGTTATCATTATTATTTGTGGCTATGGATAATAAAGTCTAAAATATGAAAATGATGATAAATTAGAAAGGGCAAATGGGAGAAGTGTTTCTAGTGGTGACAGTCATCTCCAGCCAGCAAAAACTCTTTTTTTCTCACACCCTTCAGTCAAATTAAGACTAAATAGCTATTTTTAAGGGACCATGTGTGCATAAATTAACTAACAGTTATGTTTTGCAAAGCCTCAACCTGTCTAGTAAGATAATGACATCAGTTGCCAACAACAGCAGGTGAGATTCATATTTTCCTCGACTGAATTATATTTTAGCCCCATTCTCTCTCCACGGCCCCTTTTATGGTATATGCAATCTAACAGAGGAATTCATGGGTGATTATGTTTCGTGCAGAATGGAAAAAACTGAATTTGAAATGTCAAACATTATCAGAAAAAACTGGCAATATTATTTGCAGGCAAGGAGATTGCAGATGTGACAATTCATGTTATTAAACAGCTGAAGGTGTATATAAAAAAGATGAAGCAACCACAGAAATTGTGACATGTTTCTGGCATCAGATCAAGAGGACTCTTCCTGCATTGTTACTAATTTGCTTCAGTTGTATAATCTCCAAGTTGTTATTAACCTGTTCCTCTTCCTATCGCAATCTGTGGGTGCAAATAAAAGATAAAATTGTCCACCTCTATTACATTTCAGTAGAAATAATATTAAATGATGTGGGGAACCCTGCTGATTTAAGGCCAGAGTTATCTTTATCTCATATTGGGACATGAAAATTCATAAAATGTGTGTGTGCCAATTTGTAGGCATAGATGCAAGTGTAGAAATAGTTACCATAATTTAAATAGAAATACAACACATCTTACCATTGTGGGGAAAGCTGTGACCAGGTATGAACCAATGCTGCTCTCCCTTCTTAGTTTTAAATTGGACTTAGGCTGTGAAGTTCTTCAAATAGAGCACAGGTGCACAACCCTTTTAGTCCCGAGGGCCAAGTCAGTTCTTTGCTCAGGTACATATACATGCACACACACACCACGCTCTCACACAGAAGAAAAGTCCCTCATGCCCCTTTGGCCCTTTCTACACCTGCAGGCTTTCAGGGATGCAGGGGTGAGGATCCCAGGATTTCCTGCTTCTGGGATTATCCCCCAACATCTAGACGGCCGTGCGACGTCCCAGAAGGAAAGAGGGACGTTGTGGCCACCAACCCCCCTGCCATCGCAGGGATGGTGAAATTGTTTTCCCCCACCCCCATGGGCACGGAGCCTCTCTGTACACCTCCATGCCTGCTTTGATGGCTGCGCTACTTGTGAGGAGGTGAGAGCGGTGGCCACACCTCCCACAGTCCTCAGGATGGTCCCGAGACCACGGGAAAAATCAGGATAACTGGGGAACCAGTTATCCTGGGAAAATGGAGGGGTCATCCCTTCCTGCCCCTAGGATGCTTCATTTGGATGCACAGGGACAACCCAGGGATGACCCCAGGAAAAATCCATCATGTAGACATGGCCTCCCTCTCTCTCCTTCTCTCTCTCTCTCTCTCTCTCTCTCTCTCTCTCTCTCTGAGCTCCATCACACCTACTTTTTTTCCTGGTATGCACCCACAACTTTGACCTCCGTTTCTTTAGTGCGGCAAGTGCTGGTCCCTTTCATGATCATAGCTAAGCTGGGTGACTTTCTTTTCACTTGTTTGCTCTCCCATTATTGCACCCACCCCACCCCACCCCTTCTCCTTCCACTTCATTGGTTCTTGTTGGGTGATGGACATGGGAGCCTCCCCACTTCGCTCTGGCTTTGTTGTCTAGCATTTTACCAATTCAACTTTTAATCAGCTGGGCACCGTTTCTGCAGGCACAGAGGCGTGGAGCTAGAGCAGCAAAAGCCATTCGACCAGCTCAGTTCATTTGACACGGGGTGCTGGAGAAAGAGAACTGCCCCGCCCTTCTTTTTTGTCAGCAAGCACACGTTCAAATCACTCGCCCCCAACCAAAGAAAAAAAGAGGATGGCAATACACAGGGGGGGAAGGGCACTTTAATCCTGCATGGAGGAAATAAACCAGACTTTCCCTGCTCCAAAATAAGTCAGAAAGGGAGGGGAAGAGGCAAGATGAGTGCAGGACAGTGATGGCATCATGTGAGTACTGTGTTGCAAAACCACAAACCAGGCATGACAAAAGTGCAATAAAATGCTGGTGTGATGGAGCCCGCTCTCTTTCTCTCTCTCTCTCTCTCTCATACACACACTGGATAATTGGTTCCTGCCATAGCAGCCTCATTCCCAGAGAATCCCCAGTGCATCCTAGGATATTTTCAGAAAACTCCAAGCCCTAGGATGCTCTAGGGACACTCCACGAACAACGGTTCTGTGGCAAGAACTATAGAGCTTGTTCCTAGAGCATATTTTATTCCTCCCTTTTCTACTGCAGCGGCAGGTGCAGGGAACTGTCAGACAAGAATTGGGGGGCATCTGCAGCCCAGAGGCTACAACCCTGGAATAGAGGATGAGAAATAGAGAGTGTTTTCAAATAAAAGGACAGTTCTCTGACAGCCCTTCTCATAGAGGATTGGCCTCTGTAAAGTGGAACATATGGCCACCCTACACACAGGTGTTGAGGAGGAAAGGAAAAAATAGTGCTTGCAGGCCCAGTTAAAGCAACACATACATATTTATCCATCACTTCTCCAACTTAAAATCCCAGGGACTGCAGGGACTGGTGGAGAGCCTACATGGCTCCTCTTATTATATTCCCTGGCTGACCTTGTTCTTGCTGTAGCTAACTTTTTACTTTTTGCTCCTTCTGCTTCCTACTTCTTTGCTCTGCTTCTTATTTTCTTTCCATTTCTTTCCACACAAACAGACACACGCACACACACACCTGCCTCCCTACCTTGGTGGTCTCATCAAGATTGCCCAGTTGTCTCATGTGGTCAACCTGGCCCCATTTGAGGAGCCAGCATGTCTTAAACATATTTTTAAAAGAGGCAACTCTGAGATCAGGGTGTGGTCCGATCATAAATGAATGCATTCGTTGGGCTTTTATCATGTGCTCCTCATTCCCTATTCATGGTTGTTTACAGGTTCTTTAGACAACTTTGTGGCTCTCCAGTTTTGCTTCTATGTCTACCCAGCTGTCATGCTTCAAGGATGCCACTTAGGAATGTCCAGGTCCAAGGTCAGTAATCCAGTCCATCAGTCAAAAGCTGAAGATGCTGTTGAAGTCCAGATAACACTAGCAGAATCGCAAGACGTTGAATCGTAGTCAGGAAGCAGGTCTACAGGGTCAGGATATGTCCGACCGAGTCCAAGGTTTCAGGAACACACAGAAGAATAGTCAGGTCACAATCCAGGGGTCAGAATCCAAGCTTGAATCAAAGGCACTGAGCTGAGAAGCACAGAGCAAGTCACAGACATCCAAGACGAAACGTTGCTTTCAGCACTGGGGCTGAGCTCTCGCCAGACTTTTATGGGATGAGGATTAATAAGCAATTAGCATCAGCTGGGCTGAAGCCCAGCTGGTCTCCACTAGCTTCTATGGAGTGTCACGCCCCAACACTCCCCGGCTCAGCTGCTCCTTATCTCTCTCATTAACTGTCTCACAACACCAGCACTTTCAGCGAGTTTTTTAGAGCAGGAAAAATGTGGCATTTAATTATGAAAGTGAAAGAAAACAAGACTCCCCTCTGTATTTGCAGTATTCCTCTTTACCACAGTGCCACCTAGAGGTCATGTAGCAGAAAAGCAGGAGAGGAAAGCCTCCTCATGTAATGCTTGGATCTCAATTCTGCAACGAAACCAAAAGTAGTTATAGTAGATTATCTGTAGATTAACCGCCTCATGTAGAAAAGCTCATTATGTTTCGTATTGAAATAGGCTTTTTCCCATGCAACAAAGGAAATAAAAGGAGATGGCATGTAGACAAACATTTGTCTGAGAAAATTGCCGATGATGAGTACTAGCCTGTTTTGGACTTCATCTCCATCAACTATTTATATTTGATATCTGCAGGTTTGTTTCAAATCATAGCCCAGAGCACAGTTATTGCTTCTGCTAAAATTGAAAACAGAAGCCTGTTAATCTATGAAGGTGTTGCCCCCACCACTTCATTGTACACTCTCATCTTTGTTCATTTTTATAGAACAGGTCATATAAGATAGATCGATGGCAGAAATCATGGTAGTCCTCATTATTAAAAACTACCTATCTTGGATGATAATAGAGAGGTTGCTTTAAGTACAGCTTCAGGCTTTAGCTGCTCTTTCATATCTGAGATAGATAGACCTTCACTGAAACTCTGTAATTGCAACCAGGTAGCTTCTTTCATCATTTCAAGACCCATAATGTATGTGGTGTCTGAGATAGGCCTAATTTCTCTACCTGAGGGGACACAGTGATTTGTATGCTAATGTCTCAGTGGCTGCAACTCGAGCTTTAAGCTGCAAACACACATTGAGGGATGTCTCTGAATTTTCTCTGTGGTCCATTGAAAAGGAAGGCCCTTCTAGCTCTTTTGCTTCCTTGAGAGAAAATTGCTTTCATTTACAATGAGCCTAATTATATCGTTTCAAAGCCACTTCACACATTACATTTTATACTTAAGGTCATATTTATTTTTATGTATACAGCAAATATACATAAAAATAAATGTGAATGCGAATAAAATGTGAATGTGAATGCGAATAAATGCAAATGCGAATAAAAAGCCATGTTAGGAAACACTTGTAGCATACAAATACTTTGATTGGGTTCACACAACACACTAACAACCCACTAACTCAGTCACTGAGTGTGGGTTGTTGTTGAACTGTGAGTTGTTTGCTATGGGTTAGTGTGTTGTCTGAACCCAGGACATTTTCTGTAGAGTGGCTTATTAACTGTGCAGTGTGGCTTATTTTTCTCAAATAAACCATTTTGAAAATCCATGATTTGTTATTGAGTTGTTTAGGTGCAGGCACTATACTAGAGTGACCATATACAAAAGAAGGCAGGGCCCCTGCAACTTTAACTGTTGTGATGAAGAAGGAATTTCACCAGGAACTAATTGCATACAAATGACACTGGCTGAAATTCCCTTTTCTCTACAACTGTTAAAGTTACATGAGCCCTGACCTGGATTTTATCTGGTCACCCTAGGGTGGGCGTATGTACAGGCGAATCTCCCTAATTACCTCTTCCATCAGGGACAAAAGATGATGACAAAGAAGCTGCAGCATCTCTGCCTGCTATGGCCTCAGCCCCAGCATGCACTGATGTGGAAGAGGAAGCCAAGTGCCCGTTGGGGTTAAACAGCTCATTGGGGTTAAACAACCCATCATGAGCCAGCCGTGTTGTATGTACCAGACCAATAACTGTACTATTTGCAGTGGATTGTATTTTTAACACTAATTTAATCATGGCATCATTATAACATTGTTTCATGGGGGGTGGGGATGGAAAGAGTGTAATATCTTTTATTCTTGGCCTTGTGCTTCTTATTTTATGTTATTTATATACAAACATTTCAGCTCTAAAATAGCTTCCAGACAGGCTAACAATTAGAGCTTCTCTACCTGGGGCTTTTATCCTGCGATTGGTTACACACCACTCTCATGTTTTCCAAGCATTTCCATGGCTTAATCTTAATCCCACCAAGATTCCGGGAAGCAGAAGCCCCAGTAAAATTGCAGGACAAAAAGCCTCAGTGTAGGCAAACACTGACAATTGAAAACGCCAGTCATCTCACTGAAACAATACAACAAAAAAACATTACATAATGTTAACAATAGTAAATATATTTTATCGTAAACTAGGCTGACCAGATAAAATCCAGGTCAGAGCTCCTGTAACTTTAACAGTTGTAGAGAAAAGGGAATTTCAGCCAGTGTCATTTGTATGCAATTAGTTCCTGGTGATATTCCCTCTTCATCACAACAGTTAAGTTGCAGGCACTATACTACAGTGACCATATACAAAAGAAGGCAGGGCCCCTGCAACTTTAACTGTGGTGATGAAGAAGGAATTTCACCAGGAACTAATTGCATCCAAATGACATTGGTTGAAATTCCCTTTTCTCTACAACAGTTAAAGTTACATGAGCCCTGACCTGGATTTTATCGGGTCACCCTACACACTGCCAAAAATGTCCTGGGTTCAAACAACATGCTTAGGGTGACCATCCGCCCGGATTTGTCCGGACATGCCCGGGAAATGGGGAGCAAATCCGCATCCGGGTGGAAAAACTGTTTTGGGGAGCCAAATCCGGAAATTTAGCCCCCCAAAAGGGTGACCAGATGGCCCTGGGGCAATCCGGGCCAACCGGGGGGCGGCGGGGGCAAACCGGGGTGGCGGGGAGTCACACAGCGGTGGCGGGAGGCTGGCGGCACGAGGTACTTACCTGCTGGTGCGTCCGCTTCCCTCCGATGCTCGGAATCTACTGAGAAACAGGCTTCGCGGCCTGTCCCTCAGTAGCGCGCCGGGTGATGACGTCATCACCCGGCGCACTACTGAGAGACAGGCCAGGAAGCCTGTTTCTCAGTAGATTCCGAGCACCGGAGGGAAGCAAACGCCCCAGCCGGTAAGGAGCGCGGGGCGGGCGGCGCGGCGTGGGGGGCAGCGCGGCGCGGGGGGTGGCATGGGGCGGGGGTGGGGGGCAGCGTGGGGGGGCGCAGGGCGGGCAGCGGCGCGAGGCATGCGGGCAGGGGGCGGCGCGGGGCGGCCGTGCGGTGGGGGGTTGTTTTGGGTGGGTGGGGTGGCGGGGGGGTCCGGGATTTTGATCCTCAAAATCTGGTCACCCTAAACATGCTAACCCATAGTTCAACAACCACCCACACTCAACCACTGAGTGTGGGTTAGAGTGCTGTATGAACAGCCCCATTGGCTATACAGTATCTTCCTGTCTAATATAATTCTGGGTTTGCTGTCATGTAACGTATGGCTGGCTGGTTTTGTTTGTTTTTAAAATTTGGAAGCCATTTTGATTTTGAAGCCATTTTTCTCAAGTATGAGGAAATATGTTCCTTATTTAAATATTCTATTGAGTGACTTCCTCATAACATGTTTAATCCAATGTGTTTTAGATATTGCTGGTCCCTATGGACTTTTCTTCAGCTCTCTTATTTAGATGTTTTATTATTTATATTCCGCAATTTTATTACAAAGAAGATTTAAATGATACAACAATTAAAACAATTCATCCATTAAAATAATGAAACAATTAATACAATTTCACACAAACAGCACCTCAATGACTGTTTGTTCCAGTTGCCATCCTGTGGCATGTTCCGGCCCCATGTTCCAGCTGACACACAGGGGTTCACATGGTGGTCACCATCATATCCAGAAATATCCCAAAGACACTCAGCCACAAGCAAGCCTTCAGAAAATTCTTCATTGTTTTGTGAAAGATGCCTCAAAATCAGACCCCCTGGATCAAAATAGAAACCAATCTCATTATTTGGCTGGAATTTCTGGTTCACAGCATTTTGTCGGACCTTAAAATAATTGAGGTTGAGTGTGGAAACTGTATATCAATCAAAAGTACACTTGAGAACCAAACTGCAGGAAACATGCATGATCACTATGGGTGGGAGTAATGAGGACATCCGTTGTCCCCGTGGTAAGTCAGGTAATTGATTTCTATTTGCTCCTGAAGCCGGCAATGAGTATTGGCCCGGCCGGAGGCAGCATGGTTGCAATTGCTATTGATTTGCCAACAGCTAGAGCATGAAAAATCTGCTTTTGCAATGGTAGCCCACTGTGGAAAGACTGCCCAATCTCTTTTATGTTCTCCACAATACAAGCTGGCAGGGAACCACTGTCAGCCTCATTTCTAAAGCCTACTGCTCAGCCAAGCTGGTTGGGAGGCTTTTAACATTATTATTAAAGAGAGTAGTTGATCTCACTAAATCTTCCTTCCTGCCCAGGAGAAGAAGACCATCATATATATTCACATATAATGCTTTTTCTTTCTTTCATAGGAAGTTGATACAGATCTGCTGGGGAAGTAGATTATGACAGCCTTTTTCCATGCCAATCACGGGAACTAAATTAAAATTAGGCGCATCTTTTTACGAGCTCAGTAACAGGGCCTTTTTGCAGCTGTTTTCCAGGAGACAGGACTAGGCTGACCATATGAAAAGGAGGACAGGGCTCATGTAACTTTAACAGTTGCAGAGAAACGGGAATTTCAGCCAGTGTCATTTGTCTGCAATTAGTCCCAGGTGAAATTCCCTCTTCATCACAACAGTTAAAGGTGCATGCACTATACTAGAGTGACCATATACAAAAGAAGGCAGGGCCCCTGCAACTTTAACTGTTGTGATGAAGAGGGAATTTCACCAGGAACTAATTGCATACAAATGACACTGGCTGAAATTCCCTTTTCTCTACAACTGTTAAAGTTACATGAGCCCTGTCCTCCTTTTCATATGGTCGGCCTATATAACTTGGACATGCTGACTAGGGATGATGGAAGTTGTAGTCTGATATATCCGGAGAATGCCAGGCTGGGGAAGGCTGCTTTAATTTGAGAACTGCTTTGGGGTTAAAACATTTGTTTTTGTTTTATGCCATCCCGTGATGTGTTTTGCAACAGTGACGGGGTGCCTCCCTTAATCTTGGCACTTAAGCCTGTACTAAATTAGAGAGGACACTTAACAGCCAAAAGGGCTTATTGCAGTGATACATGAACATAAAAGGCATGTACAGACACAAGTCAGTGCCTTCTCCTTGTGCTGTCTTGAATTTCTTTCCTCTTTAAATGAGCTACATCCTGCAGAAAAGCATCTTTCACAGCGCTCTGAGCAAAAATTTACTGGTGACTGAAATGCAATTAAGCTATTAAACAATATAATAAAACACTTCTGTTCTGATGGGTGGAGGGAGGGAGGATCTGCTTGGAAAACAGTTCCCCAAATACAGTTCAGATTTTACATTACACAAGTGTAGGCTGACCATCTGAAAAGGAGGACAGGGCTCATGTAACTTTAACAGTTGCAGAGAAATGGGAATTTCAGCCAGTGTCATTTGTCTGCAATTAGTCCCAGGTGAAATTCCCTCTTCATCACAACAGTTAAAGGTGCATGCACTATACTAGAGTGACCATATACAAAAGAAGGCAGGGCCCCTGCAACTTTAACTGTTGTGATGAAGAGGGAATATCACCAGGAACTAATTGCATACAAATGACACCGGCTGAAATTCCCTTTTCTCTACAACTGTTAAAGTTACATGAGCCCTGTCCTCCTTTTCATATGGTCAGCCTACACAAGTGTCCAATCCACATGAAATCGACACACTCAAATCCCCAATAACCCTATTAAGGCAAATTTGAAACGTTGCCTAGATGTTTTTTTAAATGGTTAGAAATTGTCACAATAGACAGTTCTTATTTAAACCCACAACTGAATAAGAATAACTTCAATCAAAAATAAATGCAAGATTTGGTACAACAGTGAGCTTAGCTATTTAGTAAAGGCTTACCCTGTCATTCCTATGTCACTAGCAGCAGGCTCTGTAAGGAAGTACCTCCAAATTCTACCATCACAGCAGAAATAAATCAGTAGTTAGGTTTAAACTACATTCCCTGTTGAGTTCCATCTCTGAGAAATTTATTTCCACTTTGACAGAACTGCTGAAATGAAAATTGGTTTTGAAATGAATGCAGTGAAAGTCTACTCGGAAGCAAGGTATATTGAGTTCGATGGGGCTTTCCCCCAGGTTAGTGCACATATGATTAAAGGCTTAGGACTTCTTTAGATTAAAGGGAAATCATGTTTGCTTACTGGCACTTTTGCTTCCTGTCTTCTCTTGAGCAATTGTAATGAGCTGAATTACATGGGAGGAGAGGGGCGACCATGTGGTCTGTAATTGAAAACTTACCCTCCTCATAGTATTGAATGGGACAGTGTCCTCTAGTGGGTGTTTGGTAGCAAAACTTTATCTGTGCCCAGTAGGAAATCCCAAGATACTTTAGAAGAATTGGGACATCCAAGGTTTTTTAAAATTTGTTTAAAAATTGAATAACTGGAGGAAGGAGCAGGAGACTTGCAGGAAGTTCACAATGTCATCAAAAAACGCCCACAAAGTTCCGTGAATGGCCAGTCACGAGGATGCTATAAATCACTTGTTTAGAGAATCTCTTAAAGTATTTGTATTCTTACCACTTGGACAATACTGATCTTCACTAACTTGATGCTCTCCAGATCTGTTTGGACATCTCAGCCTGGAGATTATGGGAATTATAGTCCAACAGAACTGGAGGGCACCAGAAAGTAGGGATGTGCACTGGATCGGACCCGATCCACGATCCGAGTCCGGTCCAGTGGGAAATCGGATAAATTATCCGATTTCCGATCCCGCAGCTGGATCGGCCGATCCAATCCGAACCGGTCCGAAAAGGCTCCGAACCGGTTCGGCGGATCGGCGGATCGGCGGGCGCCCACTGGCGCCCACCGCTGCTTCCATTGGCGGGCGCCAGCGGGCGCCCGCCGATGAAAGTGGACAGCGGGGGGGGGAGGAGGGGGGCGCTTACCTTCTCGGCCCGTCCGCTCCCGTCCGGCACTAGCAGCTACTACCAGCAGGCTCCGCGGCCTGCTCTAGGGTGGCGCGCCGGGTGATGTCATCACCCGGCGCGCTACTCGAGAGCAGGCCGCGGAGCCTGCTGGTAGTAGCCGCCGGCCCCGGACGGGAGCGGACGGGCCGAGAAGGTAAGCAGGGGGTGCGTGGAGGGGAGGAGGGGGCGCGCGGAGGGGGGAGGGGGGCCCTTACCTTCCCGGCCCGGCCACTCCCGTCCGGCGCCGGCAACTACAACTACCAGCAGGCTCCGCGGCCTGCTCTAGGGTGGCGCGCCGGGTGATGTCATCACCCGGCGCGCTACTCGAGAGCAGGCCGCGGAGCCTGCTGGTAGTAGCCGCCGGCCCCGGACGGGAGCGGACGGGCCGAGAAGGTAAGCAGGGGGTGCGTGGAGGGGAGGAGGGGGCGCGCGGAGGGGGGGAGGGGGGCCCTTACCTTCCCGGCCCGGCCGCTCCCGTCCGGCGCCGGCGACTACAACTACCAGCAGGCTCCGCGGCCTGCTCTAGGGTGGCGCGCCGGGTGATGTCATCACCCGGCGTGCTACTCTAGAGCAGGCCGCGGAGCCTGCTGGTAGTAGCCGCCGGCCCCGGACGGGAGCGGACGGGCCGAGAAGGTAAGCAGGGGGTGCGTGGAGGGGAGGAGGGGGCGCGCAGAGGGGGGGAGGGGGCCCTTACCTTGCCGGCCCGGCCGCTCCCGTCCGGCGCCGGCGACTACTACCAGCAGGCTCCGCGGCCTACTCCAGGGTGGCGCGCCGGGTGATCACCCAGCGCGCTACTCGAGAGCAAGCCGCAAAGCCGGCTGGCGGTAGCCGCCGGTGCCGGACGGGAGCGGACGGGCCGAGAAGGTAAGCAGTGGCGGGGAAGGGGGCTTACCCCCCCCCGGAGCCCGCTGGTAGTAGCCGCCGGCGCCGGACGGGAGCGGATGGGCCGAGAAGGTAAGCAGTGGCGGGGAAGGGGGCTTACCCCCCCCGGAGCCGTCCGGATGGAAGCGGACGGCCCCAGGGGGGGTAGGGAGCGCGGGGGAGGGGGCTTACCTGCCCCCCCTCACCCACCCGCCGCCATTTTTTGCAATGCAAGTCTATGGGGAAAAAAATGGCGGCCGATCCAAAAATTTACGATTTTTGGGTCGGGATCGGACTCGATCCGGTCCGGGGGGCCTCCGATTTTGTCCGAACCGGTCCGTGACAAAATTGGAGGTCCCGATCCGGGTCCCGATCCGATCCGGGGGGTCCGTGCACACCCCTACCAGAAAGGCTAAACTATACCATCTTCATTCCCCCATGCCCAACCAGAATACATAAACAGACAGCCTGAGAGCTTCATCCAATTCATCCAACAGTTGTACCCAACACATCTCGAAAGTGCAAGGTTGGGGAAGGCTTGATTAAAGAGCCAAGAATCTGGAAAAGAAATGGTTACCACTGACCCTGTTCTGATGACAGGCTAAGCCACAATGGTTAAGCATTTTGAGCTAAACATTGTGGCTTAGAATGTCATGTGAACCATTCCTACCATGGTGCCTACATAACCACGGTTTAAGCATGCTCACTAACCATGTGCTTCAAAAGGCTTAGTGGCCCAGCCATGGTGTAGCATGCCATCTGGAGAGGCCCACTATCAGCCAAGCATCCAATGTCTCAATCATTTATATCCACAGCTGTCCTCTCCTGCTTGTGATATTCTATGGCAGGGATGTCAAAGCCTCATTAAGACCGAGGGTCAAATTCAATGATGGAGAAGCTGTTTAGGGCCACATTCCAGTGGTGGGCAGGGCTGAAGGCAAAAGGGGCAGGGCCAAAATACCAGAAAGACCAACATATTTTGGCTTCAGATCTTTTTGCCAGTACCTGATCCTTAGGAGAGGCATCTAAACCTTTTTAGAAGGGAAAAAACACACAAAAGCTGGGAAACCACCAAATGAGCCACAGTCAGAGAATGGGGATGGAGCCTGGCAAAGGATGCATGACGCTCTGGGAAACCCCAGGGAGCCTGATTGGGGCCTCAGGTGAGCAGGATTTGGCCCAAGGACTTGAGCTTCGATGCCCATGTTCTATGTGATACTGAGAGGATTAGTGAAATAATGCCCACTCATTACAAAAGGCTAAGCAACTCTCCCAGAAAAGAGCAATGAAAAGCACATAAACTAGGGCTGTGCACCGCTTTGGCTCAGGATCCATATTCTGAGCCAAAGCATGCCGATTCGGACTGAATCGGTCCAGTCCCGAAGCAGGTGGGGATCAGTCCAAAGTGGTGTGAAGTAGGTTGGGAATCAGACTGAAGCACTTTGGATTGCTTTGACCTGACCTGGACAGCTGCCTGTCCAGCCACGCGAGTCCCCTGTCCTTACCTGGACTGTTGGGAGCGCCTGCAGCTGCCTATGATGTTACAGGCACCTGGAATATTGCATACATGATTTCACAACGTTTAATTTCCTGGGGGGGAAATGGCAATGGCAGCAACAGCAGGCACTCCTGATGGGTCCAGGTAAGGGCAGGGGGCTTGCACAGTTCTGCAGTGGGGGGGGACATGGTTACCTGCGGGATCGCCTTCTCCCATACAATCTGCCCCGCACGCTCAGGTCCTCAGGGAAGAACTTACTGCAGTTGGCCAAGACTAGGCTGACAACCGTTACCCAGAGGACCTTCTCTTCTGCCGCTCCCAGACTGTGGAATGACCTGCAGGAGGAGACTCGTCAACTTAACAGTCTTTTAAGAATTTAAGAAAGCCATAAAGACTGTTCTCTTCCGGCAGGCATATCCAGTGGAATTTTAGAATGTTTTAAGGATGTTTTTAGGATGTTTTAGGATTTTTATGCAGTTTTAATAATATGTGTCATGTTTTAATCAGTTTTATGTATTTTATCATGTTGTTGTTCCCCGCCTCAATCCAGACAGAGAGGCGGGTAAGAAATAAATTGTTGTTGTTGTTGTTATTATTATTATTGTTATTATTATTATTATTATGCGCACACAGCTCAGATGTCTGACTCTCTCTTTGGATCTGGAGTCTGAAACGGGTCAGACCGGGTCCGAATCAGGCTGAGGTGGATCAAGTCTGGCTTGGAAGCTCCAATTTGGCCTCCAAAGTGGGATGGGGGTCCCCTGCACAACCGTTACACAAACTGAAACTAGGGCCTGTAATCTGGTTAGTTCTCTGGTCAGACTAAGGGCCAAGTCGCATCCTTCATGTTCATCACTTGCTGGCAGCAACATCAAGATAGGGCTTCATGTATGAATATGAGCCTTCCCAAATTTAACACCATGAATAGAATTTTCATATCACATGATGACATCTACAACACAATAGTTTGGATCAAAAGAAACATGAGTGGAAGTAGAATAGCCATTTGTGCTGTTGCGTCATTTCGCACACTGCAGCTGCTGAGGTATATTTTGAAAAGGGATGAGCAAATCAGTGTACTTCTGCTCCATTACATTTTTGCATCTATTCACCCATAGTTTGTTCTGCATGAATGTTTTTTTTAAAAAAATCTGCACGAAAAGTTGTACATAAATATATGTTTAACATATTGTTCTTCAAAATACACATTTCTACATGTATTGATCAGAATTATTATTATTATTATTATTATTATTATTATTATTATTATTATTATTTAGCAGAGAACTGCAGAAAAATGTTTGCGAAAGACAAGAGCTGGTGGATAACTAAATTCTGATTTGTACATTAGTCCAGGAGGATCTGATCAGTTCTTATCCATATTTGCAAATGTCAAATTCCTAAAGCATCACTAATTTTGAACTGTTGATACCCTATCAAAGGACAATTATTAGGGATGTGCACTGGATCGGACCCGATCCACGATCCCAGTCCGGTCCAGTGGGAAATCGGATAAATTATCCGATTTCCGATCCCGCAGCTAGATCGGCCGATCCAATCCGAACCGGTCCGAAAAAGCTCCGAACCGGTTCGGCGGATCGGCGGATCGGCGGGCGCCCACTGGCGCCCACCGCTGCTTCCATTGGCGGGCGCCAGCGGGCGCCCGCCGATGAAAGTGGACAGCGGGGGGGGGAGGAGGGGGGCGCTTACCTTCTCGGCCCGGTGGCTCCCGTCCGGTGCCGGCGCCTACTACTACTAGCAGGCTCCGCGGCCTGCTCTAGGGTGGCGCGCTGGGTGATGTCATCACCCGGCGCGCTACTCTAGAGCAGGCCGCGGAGCCTGCTGGTAGTAGTAGGCGCCGGCGCCGGCCGGGAGCCGCCGGGCCGGGAAGGTAAGGAGGGGGTGCGTGGAGGGGAGGAGGGGGCGCGCGGAGGGGGGAGGGGGGCCCTTACCTTCCCAGCCCGGCGGCTCCCGTCCGGCGCCGGCGCCTACTACTCCCAGCAGGCTCCGCGGCCTGCTCTAGGGTGGCGCGCCGGGTGATGTCATCACCTGGCGCGCTACTCTAGAGCAGGCCGCGGAGCCTGCTGGAAGTAGTAGGCGCCGGCGCCGGACGGGAGCCGCCGGGCAGGGAAGGTAAGGAGGGGGTGCGTGGAGGGGAGGAGGGGGCGCGCGGAGGGGGAGGGGGGAGGGGGGCCCTTACCTGCCCGGCGCGGCGGCTCCCGTCCGGCGCCGGCGCCTACTACTCCCAGCAGGCTCCGCGGCCTGCTCTAGGGTGGCGCGCCGGGTGATGTCATCACCCGGCGCGCTACTCGAGAGTAGGCCGCGGAGCCCGCTGGTAGTAGCCGCCGGCGCCGGACGGGAGCGGACGGGCCGAGAAGGTAAGCAGTGGCGGGGAAGGGGGCTTACCCCCCCCCGGAGCCGTCCACTTCTATCCGCTGGCGCCCGCGGGCGCCAGCGGATGGAAGCGGGCGGCCCCAGGGGGGGTAGGGAGCGCGGGGGAGGGGGCTTACCTGCCGGGGCCGTCCACAGCGGACGGCCCCGGGGGGGGAGGGAGTTAGGCCCCCCCTTACCCACCCGCCGCCATTTTTTTCTCATAGACTTGCATTGCAATGCAAGTCTATGGGGAAAAAAATGGTGGCCGATCCAAAAATGTACGATTTTTGGGTCGGGATCGGACTCGATCCGGTCCGGGGGGCCTCCGATTTTGTCCGAACCGGTCCGGGACAAAATTGGAGGTCCCGATCCGGGTCCCGATCCGATCCGGGGGGTCCGTGCACACCCCTAACAATTATGTTATTGTAAAATTCAGGGAGGAAATCCAAAATTCACAGTTAGGCAATACCTTTATTAAGACCAAATTAAATGCCATAAAAGCTTGAGCAAGCTTTTGAGTTCTCCAGAACCCTTCTGTGGAATGACCTGCCGGGAGAGATTCGCCAACTCACCAGTCTTCAGGAATTTAAAAGATCTATAAAGACTGATCTCTTCCGGCAGGCCTATCCAGATAAATTTTAAAGTGTTTTATTGGTGTTTTATTGGTATTTTAATGATGTATTGGTTTTAAGTGTTTTAATCAGTTTTTTATTTTATGTTTGATGCTGTTCCCTGCCTAGATCCGTTGGGAGAGACGGGTAATAAATAAATTTATTATTATTATTATTATTATTATTAGGGATGTGCACTGGATCGGACCCGATCCACGATCCGAGTCCGGTCCAGTGGGAAATTGGATAAATTATCCGATTTCCGATCCGACAGCTGGATCGGCCGATCCAATCCGAACCGGTCCAAAAAGGCTCCGAACCGGTTCGGCGCCACCGCCGCTTCCATTGGCGGGCGCCAGCGGGCGCCCGCCGATGAAAGTGGACAGCGGGGGGGGGAGGAGGGGGGCCCTTACCTTTCCGGCCCGTCCGCTCCCGTCCGGCGCCGGCAGCTACTACCAGCGGGCTCCACGGCCTGCTCCAGGGTGGCGCGCCGGGTGATGTCATCACCCGGCATGCTACTCTAGAGCAGGCCGCGGAGCCCGCTGGTAGTAGCCGCCGGCACCGGACGGGAGCGGACGGGCCGGGAAGGTAAGCAGGGGGTGCGTGGAGGGGAGGAGGGGGCGCGTGGAGGGGGGGAGGGGGGCCCTTACCTTTCCAGCCCGTCCGCTCCCGTCCGGCGACGGCAGCTACTACCAGCGGGCTCCACAGCCTGCTCCAGGGTGGCGCGCCGGGTGATGTCATCACCCGGCGCTCTACTCTAGAGCAGGCCGCGGAGCCCGCTGGTAGTAGCCACCGGCGCCGAACGGGAGCGGACGGGCTGGGAAGGTAAGCAGGGGGCGCGCGGAGGGGAGGAGGGGGCGCATGGAGGGGAGGAGGGGGGCCCTTACCTTCCCGGCCCATCCGCTCCCGTCCGGCGCCGGCGGCTACTACCAGCAGGCTCCGCGGCCTACTCCAGGGTGGCGCGCCGGGTGATGTCATCACCCGGCATGCTACTCTAGAGCAGGCCGCGGAGCCCGCTGGTAGTAGCCGCCGGCGCCGGACGGGAGCGGACGGGCCGGGAAGGTAAGCAGGGGGTGCGTGGAGGGGAGGAGGGGGCGCGCGGAGGGGGGGGAGGGGGGCCCTTACCTTTCCGGCCCGTCCGCTCCCGTCCGGCGCCAGCGGCTACTACCAGCAGGCTCCGCGGCCTGCTCCAGGGTGGCGCGCCGGGTGATCACCCAGCGCGCTACTCGAGAGCAAGCCGCAAAGCCGGCTGGCGGTAGCCGCCGGCGCCGGACGGGAGCGAACGGCCCTAAAAGGTAAGCAGTGGCGGGGAAGGGGGCTTACCCCCCCCCCGGAGCCGTCCGCTTCTATCCGCTGGCGCCTGCGGGCGCCAGCGGATGGAAGCGGACGGCCCCAGGGGGGGTAGGGAGCGCGGGGGATGGGACTTACCTGCCGGGGCCGTCCACAGCGGACGGCCCCGGGGGGGAGGGAGTTAGGCCCCCCCCTCACCCACCCGCCGCCATTTTTTCCTCATAGACTTGCATTGCAATGCAAGTCTATGGGGAAAAAAATGGCGGCCGATCCAAAAATTTCCGATTTTTGGATCGGGATCATACTCGATCCGGTCCGGGGGGCCTCCGATTTTGTCCGAACCGATCCGTGACAAAATTGGAGGTCCCGATCCGGGTCCCGATCCGATCCGGGGGGTCCG
The DNA here is from genome assembly GCA_029215795.1 of Anniella stebbinsi. Lineage (NCBI taxonomy): Eukaryota > Metazoa > Chordata > Lepidosauria > Squamata > Anniellidae > Anniella > Anniella stebbinsi. The sequence goes on along the minus strand of JARDYH010000002.1, from coordinate 30,339,732 downwards.
TGCACACCCCTAATTATTATTATTATTCTGGTTGGATCCAAGATCATCATTTCACCAACGGTCCATGTGTCCATTCCATGTGACTGGTGTCCATTCCACTGGCGAAACAACGATCTTGGATCCACCCTTCATTGGGCTAAGTGGCCATGTTTTTGTAGTATATCTTTAACACATTACTGACATGTAAACTAATGGAAGACAAGCCATTGTTACCTGTGGATAGTGGGAACAGTAGTCCAAAACCTTCTGATCTATATTAACTTAATGTTCCTTCCAATCAACCATTCTATGATTCTGCTGTTAATAGCATTACCTATTCCCAGTTTGTGTTCTTCTGTGGCTGCATTGCTAGTATTACAGCTTCTCTGATGATTTCATGTAATGTTGATGTTAGACACACTTGAACTCTTAGCTGCTCTCCTGTCATTTTTTTATTGAAACAGAACATGCTGATAAATGGACTCTTGAGTCACTCAAATGACACCCGACTAGTCTTGAGCGTATTCCAAAGCAGATAAGCAAAAGAGGTTAGAAACAGACTAAAGACAAAGACAAATTACTTGGAAATATAATTGGTGGAAGGGCCCAAAGCATTTGACTTGAAGATTTATTAACTTTGCAGGGGGGGAAATACATGGAGAGATCGTGGATTAATAAATCAAGCAACTAGCCTGAGATGTGGACTGCTCCCTTTCTGAATTGCATTGGTTGCAGGCTCTGCTTGAAAAATTGAGAGAATTATGCACTTTAAAGTTACTGCTAGGTGTTTTTGGTTATTGGTACACTTATGTGGGTGCAAACACACACACACATCCCTTGTGGGCAATGGTTGGAAGTAGGGCCTATCTATCATGGGGGGGGGGGGGTAGTAGGAGGGCCATTTGGCCCAGGCCTTACAATCACAGAGGCCCTCAAATTTAGATTAGAATCTTAGAGTGACCATATGAAAAGGAGGACAAGGCTCCTGTATCTTTTAACAGTTGTAGAGAAAAGGGAATTTCAGCAGGTGTCATTTGTATGCCTGCAGCACCTGGTGAAATTCTCTCTTCATCACAACAGTTAAAGCTGAAGGAGCTATACTAAAGTGACCAGATACAAAAGAGGGCATGACTTTTGCAGCTTTAACTGTTGTGATGAAGAGGGAATTTCACCAGGTGCTGCATGCATAACATGACACCTGCTGGCGTGTCCTCTTCTCTACAACTGTTAAAGATATAGGAGCCCTGTTCTCCTTTTCCTATGGGTCCTTTCCACACCAGCAAAACGCCTGGGATGGACCCTGGCTGCTCTCTGTGATTCACAGGGAGTTGGGGGGGGGGGGGGGGCGGCACAGGATTTTTCCTGGTTCTCAGGAACCAGAAAAATCCTGATTCTTCCGCGGTCCCAGGAAGTTCCTGGGACCGCGGAAGAATGTGGCCACCCACCCTGATGCAGCCACGTTTACTAGTGAGTAAGGGCAGCTGCACCGATGGCCACAGAGCTGCACTGCACAGCTCCGAGACCATCAGGAGACAGGGGAAGTGAAATCGCCATCCCCACGATGGCGGGGGGAGGGGGCGCGATCGCACACAGCGGGGGTTTTTTTAATACTTACTTCTGCGGAGGAGTGCTTTCTGTGGATCATTTTTTTAAAAATGGCCACCGTGACTTGTGACAGCCTGGGAGAAGCCCGGGCCATCACATTTGTATGTAAATTGGACAGGCCGATCCCAGAAGTGGCTACTTCCGGGATCCCCTGCCCTGAGCCTGCTACACCGCTATGGTGTAGAAAGGACCTTGGTCACCCTAGACTAGATGTTATCTCCAAATGAGGTTATACATACAGATGCAGAGATAAACTGACAGGGTTGAAAGAAGACGTTCATCATACAACTTTAAACTTGTGACCCATTAATGGGCCTCACCACTTCTAGTGCACTATGAATGAATTTTTTTAAATTATTTTTATTTTTTTATAAATCCTGTAATTATCTTGTGAATAGCAGAATTGTATTGTGGACATTACCATTTGTGGTGGAACACGTAAAACCAAATTAAATCTACAGCATAGATTAGGATTGACACATAGCTATCATTCAAATCCTAATTGGTATATAATATTTTCTTTTTTTTATCAAAAATTCTAGTGACATTATTTTACCGCAAAAATTCTGACATTTTGCATCTATCAAAAATAGTTCAATCGTTATACTTTTTGTGGGCAGAGAAATAAAATATTGTCAAAATTTAACTTTTTTTTTTTTTTTTTGGTGCTTGTCCATTGTAACAATAATATATCACAATTTCTGTAAGCCTGTTTGGGCATTTCTTCAATTTTTAATATACCAGGAACATCAAATATATGGAAGTGGCCCAGGCTTCGCTTGACCTCTGAGAGGGCCTGGTTGGAAGCTCTTCCGTTTGCTAACCTTCTGACCTTCTGCCATCAGCAGGGGCCACTGGAAGGCTGCACCCCATGTCTCTCAGGAACGACAACTAGCCAAGGGGGAGACCAACCTGGCCCAGAAGGTACATTGGGATCCAACTGACAGTTGATCTGGTACTGAATAAGTAATGGGAAAGAACACTCTGGCCCAATTGGTCAGAGGAACAGGAGCCACCAATTGGCTATTCAAGCAAGAACATCAGCAAGGGAAGATCACACTGGCCTAGGGTGACCATATGGAAAGGAGGAGAGGGCTCCTGTATCTTTAACAATTGTATTGAAATGGGAATTTCAGCAGGTGTCATTTGTATGCATGCAGCAACTGGTGAAATTCCCTCTTCATCACAGCAGTTAAAGCTGCAGGAGCTATACTACAGTGACCAGATACAAACGAGTGCAGGGCTCCTGCAGCTTTAACTGTTGTGATGAAGAGGGAATTTCACCAGGTGCTGCATGCATACAAATGACACCTGCTGAAATTCCCTCTTTATCACAGCTGTTAAAGATCCAGGAGCCCTTCCCATATGGTCACCATACACTGGCCCAAAGGGCATTTAAGTGCCCACTTCTAGTTTCCCACCTTCTAGTGGCCTTGAAAAATGGACCTCCCTCCTCTTCCTTTTTTCTCCACTCCCCTTCCCTTTTGTGTCTTGTCATTTTCATTTGCAAGGCTGATGTCAGGGACTCACATACATAAACGGTTTTAGCTTAATGGACCTTATAGCTATTAAACTAGGACCATTGCGGCTGTCCAGCTGCAGTGGTAGATCTGGACTGGTTGTCAGCAGTAAGGTGTAAATGCCCTTTTATACAGTTCTTTTTCTAGGTCTGCTCAAGGCTGTTGGGAAGGTTTATGTTCTCCAGCGCTATAAATCACTTTAGATTTCAAAGTGAATGGTGGGGAGAGATTTTGGTGGTGGAGTGGAGGAAAGATTCAGCAAGGGATGTAACTGGGGAAATTCAAGACCCGAAAATACTCCAGTGTACAGGAGGTAGGCTGACCAGATAAAATCCAGGTCAGGGCTCATGTAACTTTAACAGTTGTAGAGAAAAGAGAATTTCAGCCAGTGTCATTTGTATGCAATTAGTTCCTGGTGATAGTCCCTCTTCATCACAACAGTTAAAGTTGCAGGCACTATACTAGAGTGACCATATACAAAAGAAGGCAGGGCCCCTGCTACGTTAACTGTGTGATGAAGAGGGAATTTCACCAGGAACTAATTGCATCCAAATGACACTGGCTGAAATTCCCTTTTCTCTACAACTGTTAAAGTTACATGAGTCCTGACCTGGATTTTATCTGGTCACCCTAACAGGAGGGAAATTGTTGTGATTATGTATTGTTGTTGTTGTTGTTTGAGATGATAGATCTTGACTTACTGCTCTTTTCATGGAAGGAGAGTTATACTAATAGAAGGACTTCTTGTGTTTCCCACAACCATTCAAGGCAATACAGACAACAGGCCATGAGCAGTCAAAGGCCCTCGAATTACAGCAAACACTCCCAGGAGTTCGTCTGTGTGTGTGAGGGTATTAAGTTATTGGGCCTGTTCAGACAATACACTAACCTATGGTTAGGCCCACTAACTCTTTTGCAGCAAATGGTTAGTGAGCTCGTTTAAACCATGGTTATGTATAGGGTGACCAGATTTTGAGAATCAAAATCCCGCCACCCCGCCACCCCACCCACCCAAAACAAACCCCCCACCCGCGCCGCGCCACCCCCCCCCCACCCGTGCCGCGCCGCCCGCCCCGCGCTCCTTACCTGCTGGGGCGTCCGCTTCCCTCCGGTGCTCTGAATCTACAGAGAAACAGGCTTCCTGGCCTGTCTCTCAGTAGCGCGCCGGGTGATGATGTCATCACCCAGCGCGCTACTGAGGGACAGGCCGCGAAGCCTGTTTCTCAGTAGATTCAGAGCACCGGAGGGATGCCCCAGCAGGTAAGTGCCCCGCACCGCCCACCTGCCTCCCGCCACCGCCGCGTGACCCCCCCGCCGCCCCGGTTTGTCCCTGCCACCCCCTGGTTGGCCCGGATCGCCCCAGGTTTCCCGGTTAGGACCGGGAAACCCCAGGCCATCTGATCACCTTAAGTATGTAGCCACCATGGTTAGGAATGGTTCACATAGCATGCCACGTCATGGTTCACATGACATCCTAAACTAGGGATGTGCACTGACCCCCCGGATCGGATCGGCTAGCGGATCGGAATTGGACCTGGGGGGTCGGATCGGATCGGATCAGAGGATGGTCGGATCGGATTGGACCGTATGTCCGATCCGGATCGGACGCCATTTTGAATGCTTTTTCCCATAGCCAAGTATTGTTTTACAAAATGTGGAAAGAAACACCTATAACTTTGTCATTTTTAAAGTTACATACATTGTTTCAAAAATTAATTGCCTCACAAGGCAAGCACCTAGCTTTCTGAAATTTCACACACAAGTGTTACCTGTAATGTGCCCAAGTTTCCTGTTTGTATCTTTAAAAATAAAAAAATGGGAGGCGTAACTGTATTTACCCCACTACTACCCATTTTTCTAAAATTAATTGCCACACAAGGCAAACATCTATGTTTCTAAAATTTCACACACATAGGTCACAAGGTACCACCTACAATGTGGCAAAGTTTCATGTGTGTAACATTAAAAATGACAAAGTTATAGGCATTCCTGGGTATTTATTTAAAAATTAATTGCCACAAAATGCATGCACCACTCTTTCTGAAATTTCTCACAGATAACTATCCCTAACCAGTCTACAATGTGCCCAGGTTTCATCCTTCTATCTTTAAAAATGAAAAAGTTACAGGTGTTTTTGTAAAACAATACTTGGCTATGGGAAAAAGCATTCAAAATGGCGTCCGATCCGGATCAGACCTCATCGGATCGGATCAGAGGTTGGCCGGATCGGATCAGATCAGATTATCCCAATTTTGGTGCAGATCGGATTCGGATCGTGGATCGGATCCAATCCGATGCACACCCCTATCCTAAACCATAACGTTTCACTCAAAATACTTAACCACCATGACTTAGCATGTCATATGAACATTGGTCAAAAAGGAAGAATAAAAATATTTGCCCAGGCCATACACTTATGGAGTAAGGTTCCTGCCCCCTGCAATAATTTCTCTGAAATTTGCTCATCTCCCACAAAAGCAGCAGACAATGGGCCCACGTTATCACAGGGAATGAATGGGCCTGCATAATTGGGGGATCATTTTCAAGGCACATTTAAATCAGTAGTAGAGTGGCCACTTATGCATTACCCCAAAAGAGGAAATGCATCACCCCAAAAGAGGGAATAGTTTTGGTCAAAGCTGCATATGCTAGTTTATAAGAATATGTGCAAATTTAGACATTGTTATTTTTATTTACATAGAAATCCAATACTTCTCACCATAGTGGGGGAAATGATACACTGTAATCAGTACTGGGTAACCTCAGGGTCATGTGCTATCCCTCCGTATGGTTCTTTATCTTTAAAACAGACCAGGACTGGACAGGCCTTCAAATAATGGACACCTTCTAATAGAGAACAGTCCCCTCACAGCTCTACAAACAAACGAATGTAATGTAGGACTCCTAGGGTGACCATATGAAAAGGAGGACTGGGCTCCTGTATCTTTAACAGTTGCATAGAAAAGGGAATTTCAGCAGGTATCATTTGTATGCATGCAGCACCTGGTGAAATTCCCTCTTCATCTCAACAGTTAAAGGTGCAGGAGCCCTGCTCTCTTTTCTATCTGGTCACTGTAGTTATACTCCTGATGGTGCTATATTTTACATGAATTTAAAGTTAAAAAAGGCACATGCTCAGAGAATTTCTCTCACTCTCTTTAAATCAGGGTTTTAAAACAGGAGGCTTGGTTTCTATTTGCTCTGACATATCAGAAATATAAAGTATAAAATGGTTATAAAGCATAAAATGGCAGTGCTGGGGGAGAAAATAGAAGTTTTAGTTATGTGCTTCACAACTGAAGAAATACTATCTAAACTAAAGTGTTCCTTTCTACCCACATCTACCACCCCCCATAAGACCATTAAGTTCAGGGTCTAAAATTACCTGGCTCCACCATTTGAGTGGTCACTTCTAAATCACCAAAACAAGAGGACTGCCATTTATATGGATGCAAACTGAGAAATACGATTATTTAAATTTCATCTCTAGAGTGACCATATGAAAAGGAAGACAGGGCTCCTGTATCTTTAACAGTTGCACTGAAAAGGGGATTTCAACAGGTGTTATTTGTACACATGCAGCACCTGGTGAAATTCCCTCTTCATCACAACATGGAAAGCTGCAGGAGCCCTGCCCTCTTTTGTATCTGGTCATACTAGGCAGGGGTCCTGCAGCTTTAATTGTTGTGATGAAGAGGGAATTTCACGAGGTGCTGCATGCATACAAATGATACCTGCTGAAATTCCCTTTTCAATGCAATTGTAAAAGGCCACCTCTTCATGGCGCCAACGAGCCGCACAGTGATGCTCCTTCGAGTGATCTACACCGGGGAGCACCACAGCAGCTTATCCTGGTGCCACCGGAGCGTGCATGGCTGCCTGGTGGCAGCTGGAGGGGCAGCAGGGAGCATCGGCTCCCCTATTCTAAAGTAAGTGTTGTTGTTGTTGTTTTTAAAATTGGGTAGAGGGAGGACTGTGGAGGCGGTGCAGTGAGCTTATAGCTCACTGCTCCACCCACTTCCCTGGCCAGCCCGCTTCATTCTAAAAAAAGTCATGGTAAATGCCTGACTTTTTTAGTGCGAAGCAAAGCCCCTTTGCCCCTAGATGGCTTTGCACTGGCAGCAGCATCATGTAACCCAACTGCCGCCAGTGCGAAGCCATCTTGATGGAAAGTGTCCGTCTAGAGGTACCCATAGATACAGGAGCCCTGTCCTCCTTTCCATATGGTCACCCTAATCTCACTATAATGGGGAAGAGGAGGCCTGTGTGCCTTGCTCAGTCTGGTCTTCATGGGCAACTTCAAGGCCCACCTCTTCCTTCTGATGGTTATCTTTAAAGCTAGGCTGACAATATGAAAAGGAGGACAGGGCTCATGTAACTTTAACAGTTCTAGAGAAAAGGGAATTTCAGCCGGTGTCATTTGTATGCAATTCGTTCCTGGTGAAATTCCCTCTTCATCACAACAGTTAAAGTTGCAGGGGCCCTGCCTTCTTTTGTATATGATCACTCTAGTATAGTGCCTGCACCTTTAAGTGTTGTGATGAAGAGGGAATTTCACCAGGAACTAATTCCATACAAATGACACCGGCTGAGATTCCCTTTTCTCTACAACTGTTAAAGTTACATGAGCCCTGTCCTCCTTTTCATATGGTCAGCCTATTTAAAGCAGACTTGGGCTGGACAGTCCTTCAGATAGAGAGTGCCTTCAAAATAGAGGAGAGTCCTCTGGCAGACTTTCAAATAGAGGACTGCCCTCTCTCAAAGAGAACACTTAGTCACCCTAGGCCACCATTGGCTCCAAAGGCCAGGCTTTCCATGGCTTCCTCCGGGCCTAAGATTGACAGCCATTTGGGTATTTTACTTGCTAACGTGGGACCTTTAACCTCAATTTGTTTACTTGGGATCCAAAGTGATTTGATAAAACAGCCACTGCTTGCTCAAGAAAGAAAAAAGCATTTGTGCTGGGTCTGAAAATATACAAAGTAAACAAGTAATTTGGAGGAACCGGGGCTCCACTACTCCACAAATACCTTCCTCATGTTTATGCAGCTTAAACAATTTATTCTATGATTCTTCTCTGTTTTGTAGAGAGTGACTAACATCCATGTATCTGGCAGACTTTTGAAGGCCATCTGCTTGTTGTGGATTTCTCTGTAATACAAGTGGAATTGGGGAAATGGAATAGAGTATGTGATAGGTCATCAGCATGTCATTCTACAAAGAGCTTGTCAATGAGCAAAACAAGGGAGTGGGTTTTGACAGCTCGGGACGGGTGAGGGGAGAGAGGGGGTCTGGAGAATTCACATTGTGGAGTCAATAGAAGCATGTTTTCACCCCTCTAGCTCAACATCCCTATTTTATTAAACAAAATGATAATGAAATTGAGGTTAAAAGTCCCAAGTGAGCAAGTAAAATACGCAAATGGTTGGCCAAGTGGCAGACTGCAACTCCCATACTGTCCAACCAGCTTGGTTGATGGAGTTTCAGTCCAACACATTTGGAGGGCACCAGTTTGGGGGAGGCCGCCTTTCATTTTGCCCACAGAAAAACAGCCACATAAGACGAGCCAAGCTAGATCAGATCAAGGGTCCTTCTGGTCCAGCATTCTAGAAGCATTCATGTCCTACTTGACATGTTCCCCAGCAACCGGTGTACATAAACATATTGCCTCTGACACTGAAGGTAGCACATGACCATCAAGACTAGTAGTCCTTGGATAACCTTCTCCTCCGTGGATTTGTCCAATCCCCTTTTAAAGCCATCCAAATTGGTGGCCATCACTACATCTTGTGGAAATGAATTCCAGAGTTTAACTATGCGCTGTGTGAACAGCAAACACAGCTACCACACCTGCCAGTATAAAGTGCTCATTAGCCCAGCTAATCCCAATGTGCCATGACTGCTTGGGAGGTAAAGCTGGCTCAATTTAATTAATATGCCTTTAAAGACAGGGAAATAAGCAATTCTAGAAATGAAAACCAACTTTTGTAAATAAAAGAAATTATTAATGGAGGAGGAGGAGGAGGAGGAGGATTCAGTCAAGGAGTGTGTTGGGGGTTTCTTAATCCACTGTTAAATTTTCAGCGCACCTGCAGCTGCAATTAACAAACTAGTAACTGAAAGAGAGCTTCTGCCATCTAGTGGGTTCTGCAAGAATTACAGAGCAAACTGTTTCCATTATTTTCATGAAATTTTAAAATTAATTACATTTATACCTCGTGCTTCCTCCATGGAGCTCATGGTGGCATATATGGTTCTTTGTTCCTTCCCAATTTATCTACACAATAACCCCGTGAGGCAGGACAGGCTGAGAGGTAGTGACTTGCCCATAAGGTGGCTACTTGTGAAACACCAATAAGGAGAAAAGAGGGCAAGAATTTGAATAAAATTTGCATATGCTTATTTTTACTTGTAGATGCAAATTTAGAAATAACTATTATAATTTAAACTGAAATACAGCACATCTCTCCTTAGTGGGGAAGACTGTGACCAGGTGAGAGGAATGCCTTGCTCAGTCAGATGTCAGGGTGCTGTTCATAGAATCATAGAACAGTAGAGTTGGAAGGGGCCTATAAGGCCATCAAGTCTAACCCCCTGCTCAGTGCAGGAATCCACCTTCAAGCATACCAGACAGGTGGCTGTCCAGCTGCCTTTTGAATGGCTCTAGTGTGGGAGAGCCCACGACCTCCCTAGGTAATTGGTTCCATTGTCATACTGCTCTAACAGTCATGAAGTTTTTTGTGATGTCCAGCCAAAATCTGGCTTCCTGTAACTTAAGCCCATTATTCTGTGTCTTGCACTCTGGGCTGATTGAGAAGAGATCCTGGCCCTCCTCTGTGTGACAACCTTTCAAGTATTTGAAGAGTGCTATCATGTCTCCCCTCAATCTTCTCTTCTCCAGTCTAAACATTCCCGGTTCTTTCAGTCTCTCCTCATAGAGCTTTGTTTCTAGACCCCTGATCATCCTTGTTGCCTTCCTCTGAACCCCCTCCTCTGAACCCCATTTATCTGGACAGCCCCTCAAACAGAGGACACCTTCAAAATAAAGGACAGTCCTCTGTCAGGCCCTCGAATTGGGGACTGTCCTCTGTAAAAGAGGGCACATGGCCACCCTACATAGCCCAAGATCACCCAGTGAGTCTTTCCATCCCACCCATCCAGGCACCCTCTCTTCTTGGGCAGGAGGTTACTAAGTCACATGCTTTGCTTGAAAGCACTCTCTCTAGGAGCCTTTCAGTGCCTGCTCATTGCAGAAGGCCATTTTGGAGACATCAGCATTATCAGCATTATCACAAGCTTGGGGATTAGGGCAGTGAGCAGCATATTTTGGACAATTTTATACCAAAATGTGAAGCACTAAATTGCATCAAAATTCACTGCCTGGGGTTGAAGGGGATGTGGCATCAGAAGCAATAAGCCTAGATACACAAGTTGCTGAGCAACATGGGTGGGAGGGTGCTATTGCTCTCATGTCCTGCGTGTGGGTCCCTGGTTGACACCTGGTTGGCCACAGTGTGAGCAGAGTGCTGGACTAGATGGACCTCTGGTCTGATCCAGCATGGCTCTTCTTATGCTCTTACTTCACCATTACCCTTTCCTGAACATACTGTTTCATGTAAACATTTGCCTAAAGCTACCCCTTCATTAGCAACAGGAGCAGTTAGGCCTCCTCCACACGAGACGTTTAATGAGCCTTGAAGGCTCATTATAAATTTTACCTACACACGAGCGGAGCGCAAAACGGGCGTACAGGCGCGTTATCTCCCCGATAATGCGCATTTTCGAACGCGCGTTAAATAGCGACTTTTATTTTGCTCCGGCCGTTAAAGCGCATTTTCGCTGTGTGAACAAGCGATTATGCGCATTAACTACCTGTAAAGTGCTTTTTGGGCATCTTTTAATGCGCTTCGCCGCTTCTCGCCGCCTCCCGTGCAGAGGGATTAGGCGTAAATGCGCCTCCGCGAAAATGCGCATAATCCCCGAACCGGGCGCAAAAGCGCATCCTTGTGGAGGGGGCCTTACACTCACACAGAGATGGTTGTGCTACTTGCACATCTGAGATTCATAATCAGATGTAAAATGAATTAAGGGAATGTCCGCTGAATGCCCAAATGAAGTGGTTTCCTAAATGGATTGATTATGAATCAACATGGCTTCCACAGCAACCATGGCCAGAGATGTCTTGGCAAATTCTGAAATGCAAGTGCTCCTCATGACAGCCCCCATAGCCACATTGCCAAGGAGGGTCCAAAAATGCAGCTAGCTGTATTGCTCCAAATTAACAAATCAGTTCTAGCAGTTTTCATCTGTTCTAGGAAGGCAGATTTCAGTTGAACATCAGAAAAAACTTCATAATGGTCTGAACAGTCAAATAATGGAACCCACTACCCAGGGAGTTGGCGGGCTCTCCATTGCTGGAGGCATTCAAGCAAAGACTGGGCAGGCATCTGTCAGGGATGCTTTGAACTGGATTCCTGCACTGATCAAGAGGTTGGACACTGGAGCCTTCCATGATCATCTCCCCCAGGAGTAGATCTTTTGTACAGCTAATGGGCCTTCATTGCCCATTCAAGATCAAGCCACTCCAAAATACTTTGCCTTATGAATGGGAACAATGTATTGTTGCTGGGGAAAATCATCCCCACCCCCACACACATCTACTGTGAGGATTGCAGCTAAGGTCCCCTCTACAAGGATTCGCTTTTGCGCCTGGTTAGGCGATTATGCGCATAATCGCAGAAGCGCATTTACTCCTAATCCTTCTGCACGAGAGGCGGCGAGAGACGGCGAAGCGCATTAACAGATGTCCAAAATGCGCTTTACAAGTAGTTAATGCGCATAAGCGCTTATTCACACAGTCAAAATGCGCTTTAACGGACGGAGCAAAATAAAACTCGTGATTTAACGCGCATTCGATAATGCGCATAATCGGGTAGATAACGCGCCTCTACGCCCGATTTGCGCTCCGTTCTTGTAGAGGTAATTTTTTTATGCGCCTTGAAAGAGCTTTAAATGCCTCTTGTAGAGGCACCCAAAGCTCAGGGGAAAAAAGGAAGCTTGAGAAGGGTGGCAAGTGATATCAATGCCTGCTTTGTTTTAAGTGTGTCGGTGCTGCATCCCTGTGAGCCCAATGGGTTCAACACCTTGGATGGCTCCTTTGGAGTTCTGATTGGTTCTGATTTAAACCCAGATCAGATTCAAAGCCCCACTTACATCAGAGCCACCAGCTTCCACTGATGTGACTGTCCAAGGTCTTTCTGAAACCTGCAAAGTGACCATCTCCCCTCTGCCTGCAATCTGTAAACAGGAAGTGTTGCATGGATCCAACCACAAGGGCACTCATTGCAGGAAGGTCTCCAAGCCCTTCAGCAGCTGGGCTTAAAAAGCTTTGTGACTTTTCTTTCTTTTCTTTTCTTTTTTTTTGGCACCATTTCATGTTCTTGGACTTCCTACAGTCTCCAAGATGAGGCTGTCAAGAGCAGACCACAAATCATAGCAATCAAACTCTACCGCTGAAACATTCTAATGTCGTGAGCATCAGCATATAGGGTTTTTCATGCCACCAAGATATTAACAGTAGGGTTATATTCTTCTGAATGTCATCCAATATTTAATCACCAACTGACTCACGCGTTCTGCTGTTTTTAGAGTACTTCCTCTGACTCAAAGATGGAAGTGGTCCAGCCTCTCTACGTTCAGAAAGGTTCTTAATTAACATTTAAAAGAGTTACTTATTTATCATTTCAAGCATTTTAAAGCCACTTTTTAGGGCTGCACCATCACAATGCAATATACAAGAAAAAGTGGGAAGCAAGATACAATTGAAGAGAAGTGATCAGAGTAGAACAAATGCACAAATTAGGCTGACCATATGAAAAGGAGGACAGGGCTCATGTAACTTTAACAGTTGCAGAGAAAAGGGAATTTCAGCCAGTGTCATTTGTATGCAATTAGTTCCTGGTGAAATTCCCTCTTCATCACAACAGTTAAAGTTGCATGCACTATACTAGAGTGACCAGATACAAAAGAGGGCAGGGCCCCTGCAGCTTTAACTGTTGTAATGAAGAGGGAATTTTACTAGGTACGAATTGGGAACGAATTGCTCTGGAAACATCAGTGATGGTATCAGTCAAAGCAGCCATGAATAAGAAGTTCTTCAGAGCCCCATATAAATGCCAGTGTAGAAGGAGAAAGGGGAACTCTGTCTGAGAAGAGAGTTCTTTAGATTTAGGGCCACCATTGAGAAGACAAACCTCATGCAAACCAACTTAATGGTGGTCACTCAAGAAGGATCGCTGAGGTAAATCTTAGTTCAGAGGTGAGCAGCTTCTAGCCCTTCAGATGTTTTAACCTACAACTCCTAGCCAGCATAATCAAAAGTGAGGAATGGTGAGAGGTGTAGACAAAAGCATCTGGAGCGCCACAAGTTTGACTTGATACTGACCAATAGGGATGACTTAGTGGATAAAGTGGAAGTTATGGGAACTCTGGGGGAAACTCACGTCATACTTGAGTTCTTGATTTTAAAGGAAGCAAAAGCCATAAGCATACTATGGATTTTAGGAAAGCTGATTTTAATAAACTCAGAAGTAAGGTCCCATGGCAAGTGGCCCTAATGAGAAAAGGAGTCCAAGATGGGTTGGAGTGTTTTGTTTTGTTTTTTAATGAAATTTTAAAGGCAGAATTACAAACAATCTCAACAAGGAAAAAAGATAGAAGACAGCAGATGAAACCAATGTGGCTCCACAAAAAGCTTAGAGATGAACTGAAAACAAAAAGGACACATATAGGAAGTGGAAAGAAGGCCAGGCTACAAAAGAATAGTACAGACAGGTAGCACAGAAGTGCAGGAATGGCATCAGGAAGGCTAAAGCTGAGAATAAGCTGAGGATAGTGAGGAATACTAAAAGCAACAAAAAAGCTTTCTTCAGGTATGTGCATAGTAAATGACAGAGGAAAGAAATGATGGTTCAACTGTTTAATGAGGATGGCAAATTGATAACAGATGACAAAGAAAAGGCCAAAGTGCTCAATTCTTACTTTGGCTCAGTCTTCTCCCAAAAGCAGGTCAATGACCCCCATGGCAAAAGTGAAGAACAAGCTGATGGGGCAGAATTGCGTTTTGAGATTGATGAACAAATTGTCAAGGAACACCTAATTTCTTTGAACGAGTTCAAATCTCCAGGGTCTGACAAACTGTATCCCAGAGTAATGAAGGAGCTGGTAGAAGAACTCTCAGAACCACTGTTATAATCTTTGCGAAATCATGGAAGATGAGTGATCTTCAAAGTGATCTTGATAGGCTGGAGTGCTGGGCTGACAATAACAGAATGAAATTTAATAGGGATAAATGCCAAGTTCTACACCTAGGAAAAAGAAACCAAATGCACAGTTAAAAGACGGAGGATACTTGCCTCAGCAATACTACAAGGGAGAAGGATCTTGGAATTGTTGTAGATCACAAGCTGAATATGAGCCAACAGTGTGATGTGGCTGCAAAAAAAGTAAATGCTATTTGAGGCTGCATTAATAGACATATAGCTTCCAAATCACATGAGGTACTGGTTCCCTTCTATTCGGCACTGGTTAGGCCTCATCTTGAGTAGTGTGTCCAGTTCTGGTCACCACACTTCAAGAAGAATGCAGACAAGCTGGAGCATGTTCAGAGGAGGGCAATGAGGATGATCAGGGGTCTGGAAACAAAGCCTATGAGGAGAGACTGAAATAACTGAGCATGTTTAGCCTTGAGTAGAGAAGACTAAGGGGGGACATGATAGAACTCTTTAAATACTTGAAAGGTTGTCACACAGAGGAGGGCCAGGATCTCGTCTCAATCATCCCAGATTGCAGGACATGGAATAATGGGCTGAAGTTACGGGAAGCCAGATTCTGGCTGGACATCAGGAAAAACGTCCTGACTATTAGAGCAGTATGACGATGGAACCAATTACCCACACTAGAGGCATTCAAGATGCAGCTGGTCAGCCATCTGTCAGTTATGCTTGAAGGTGGATTCCTGCACTGAGCAGGGAGTTGGACTCGATGGCCTTATAGGCCCCTTCCAACTCTACTATTCTATAATTCTATGAAGTTGTTCATCCCATCCTAGCACACGCACAGGATTGTTTGGGTGAAGGCAGTCCTTCAGATATAATTAATAATAATAATAATAATAATAATAATAATAATTTTATTTATTTCTTACCCGCCTCTCCATCTGGATTGAGCTAGGGAACAACACCGAATACAAAATAGTATAAAATGCATAAAACTGATTTAAAATATATAAAAGTAATACATATTAAAATAACAATCAAACATTTTAAAATCCAACTAGGCAGACCTGCCAGAAGAGATCAGTCTTTATGACTTTCTTAAATTCAGAGAGACTGTTAAGTTGACGAATGGTCAAACCATTAAGGCTTTAAGGGGTAAGACCAGCCACTTTGAACTAGACCCATAAATATACTGATAGCCAGTGCAACTGACCCAAGCTTGGAATTCCGGGTTTGGGTTTTCTATCCCTCTACAAGCATCTTCATGGCCTCATTTTACAACAGGCCACCTTCAGAGGCAATCCCACATAAAGCACTGTGAGAGGCCATGTGTGAGTGGAGATTTGGCTGGCTTCACCATTCCCCCTGAAAGTGACTGAGGCATTTCTGATGGAAATGGGAGCCAGCTATCACATGCAACCAATGAGCCCATGCTGCAAAAGGAAAAATATAAAACCGACCAAAGACAGAAGAACAGAGGAGAAGACAAGGAGTCCTGTGTGTGAAGCTGTACAGTAGGAAGGCAAATTCTGTTTGAAAAACTAGATTGACCCTAAGACTCTATATGCGAAATGTGTCAGCCTGTATGATGAATATGTTGTCTCTTGTTTAAGGCCAAGCTGGAAGATATTTAGCTCTCTCAAAAAGTTCAGAGAGACTAAACTAACTCTGAGAGGCATTATCTTGAATTGCTTATCACAAGCCCATTGCAGCAGTCTGGTTTAGCGGGAACCAATCATTGGTAACAATGTCCAGGTCGTGCTGTTCCAGTTAGGGCCACAGATGGCATTCCTGGCCATTACCACTAGGGATGTGTATTATATCATTCCAATGTCTGATAACGATCCGATAAGGTCATTATCAGACATCCGATTAATGATAACAATACTTTCCTAAGGAGGCCCTATCTGATCAGATCCGAAATCCATATGTCCAATAACTATCGGATATATCAGATTTTCAGACCGCCAGTTTAAGGCTGGCCCTCCCTTCTACCCCTCCACTCACACTTCTTACGTGCAGCCTTCCCTGCTGCCCTCCGCTGCCCTCCGCTGCTTCCGGACTACTGAGAACTAGGCTTTGCAGCCTAGTTCTCAGTAGAGTGACTATGTGCCGGGTGATGACATCACCCGGAGAGTCGTCGCTCTACTGAGAACTAGGCTGCAAAGCCTAGTTCTCAGTAGTCCAGAAGCAGCGGAGGGCAGCGAATGGCAACGGGGAAGGCCGCAGGTAAGTGGGGACCCCTCCCTCCATTCCCTCCCCCACTCACGCTCCTTACCCGGAAAGCCTGTTCTGCAGTAGTAGGGGGCAGGAGCGGCGGGTAAGGAGTGTGAGTGGGGGGAGGGAGCGCGAGTGGGGGGAGGGAGTGCGGCCCAGTGTTTTTCCCCATAAACTTGCATTGGAGGAAAGCTTTCTTTCCCCCAATGCAAGCCTATGGGGAAAACACCGTAATTGGATCAGAACTTCCAATATTTATCGGATATTGGATCTGATCAAATCTGGGTACCCCCCGATATGATTGGATCAAACAAAAAATTATATCAGAATTTCCGATAATGATACAATATGCACTTCCGTAATTATCACCTTCTGTACCTTCCCAGATAGTGATGAGTCCAGGAATACTCCCAAGTTGCACACCTGGCCCTTCAGGACTGGTTGCACACCACCACCAAGATCTGCCAACTTTCCAACCCAGATAACTTCCATCATTCATGGAGGACATTTCAGCTCCCTCATCTATCCCAGGCCTCCCTAAGAACCTTTGGTGGAAAAGGGAGGTAGAGCTGCATTTCATTGGCATATTTACAACCTCAAACCTCTGGATTATTTTTCCCAGCAGCTTCATATAAATGATGAAGAGCATTAGGGATAAGATAGAACCCTGTGGTACCCCCATAAGCCAACAACCATTGTGTGGGGGGTGGGGGGAGAAATCACTCAATACTACATTCTGAAACTGAGCATCTAGGAAAATCAAGAACCACTATAGAATTGTGCCTCCTAACACCAGACTTGACAGTGGGGAAGGTTGATGGTATCAAATGCCACTGAGAGATCAGGAGGACCAGGCACTTTAGAAAAGTTGTTAATCCACTGTATCTACTGTTGGTTTTGTTGCAGAATTGAGATCCAAGCACCATATGAGGAGTGTTTCCTTTCCTTCTTTTCTGCGACATAACATCTAGGTGGTTCAGTGGTGTAGCAGAATAGCAGAAATACAGCGGAGGAAATTGCACCATCTTTCACTTTCATAATTCAATGCCATATTTTCCATGCTCTAAAAATAAAACTCACTGAAAATGCTGATTAGACAAAAAAGTGAAATTGAAGGGTTACAATGTCATCTAAAGAACCCATAAACAACCCTGAGTAGGGAATTACAAGTGCACAATTAATGCCTCGTGCTTCTGTACCAAACCCAGGCTGGATTTAATTTAAGTATGTATGACGTGCCACTAATTAAAACAAATCTTTACCTACAATCAGCAGGTTGGATGAAAAGCAGGCAGGATACAGACAAATAATATTCATTCGGGAGTAAGTCAAACTGAAATCAGTGATCACTGTTTAACTTTGGAGAAAGACGGCCATTACTCATATTCTTCCCTGTTCCTTCTCAGAATAGCAGGGCAGTTCAATCACCTATTTTCTGACAGTGCTGGGCATGTGTGGCCCTAGCAACTGGATCAAGGGATGAACCACAGGTGAAACACTTGTTTACGTGCATGCTTCTCCATCCAGTGATGGATACTGAATCCTGCTTCCATACACATAAGCGTACTCACTGGGGTGTGGCAATCAATTGTAACCATCATCTTTACAATAATAGATGATTCTGCTTTCTGCAAAACCACAGGACGTTTCATGCTAATTATATACGCTGACAAGCTGGAATGATTCAATATTGTACTTCCAGTTCCACATCTGGAATATTAATGAGAGAAAGAAGGGAAAGAGGAAGAGGAGGAGGACTACATCCGGCTATACATTTTTGTGGGTTTATTCATTCAGAAACCCACACTGTCACAACATAGTTTTGCTCTGCCATTCAAACGGTGGCATTTCAGGCTCCAAAGAAAGCAGGAAATCACGTGTGTGTGTGTGTGTGTGTGTGTCCCTTTAATGTACCTATTCATTTTTATATTTTAAGTGATGGTTTTGCTTTTACAAGTAAAGTCCTAGCTAAGTTGCATGTCATAGGAAAATAAATATTGCTTCTTCTCTTTACCATAGTGTGATGTCTCTGATTAGCCCCCACAGTCACTGGTATATGTAAAATTAGTTAGTTAAAATTAACATCTAAAGGGCCTAACAGCACAGAGATCCATTGTTTTATCTCACTACTTCTTCCTCTTCCATTACTATGTTTTCCTCCTTCTCTGTTAAGTCTTCCTCTTCTCTAGAATGCAGCACACAATTTTTCCAAACAAGATCTCTTTCCCTCTCTCCCTCTCTCCCTCTCTCTCTCTCTCTCTCTCTCACACACACACACACACACACACACCACATACACATTTTGCCCCATGAAAGAAAATCCAGTGGGTCAAACAGCAGGTAGCAGGAAGTATTTTGATCAAATGCCATGGAGGGAAAAGGTTTAAACAGTCCCCCACTGAACTGAATAGATTGGCAGCCCCCTATGGCTGCATTTCAGATTTGGTTTTGTTTTTTTAAGGTGGGAGATCAATCATAGATCTCCCATGTAATTTCAGTTCTCATTCATCATCAATCTTTGACCTGATGAGAAAAAGATAACCAACAGGCTCATCACAACCTCCATTTTGGTGGATTGCACCTCTGTGCTGCCAACAAAAAGAAGGGATACTTTTTTGTGTGTTGATAATATTGTTTTAGTTCTGATTAATATATGGGTTGAACTGGCCCAATCAAACACACACACACTGCAGGTAGGGATGAGGTGGATGAGGGCCATTAAACTGAAGCTGAATCACAGAATCATAGACTGGTAGAGTTGGAAGGGGCCTATAAGGCCATAGTTGGTGAACCGCAGCCACTTGGGCCTCGAGCGATAGTGATGTATCTACTCTAGGAATACCCCCAAACTACAAACCTGATCTTTCAGAGGGAAGAAAACCCCATCCAGAACAGGCAACGAGCCTTTCTCCCGGACTCAGGAACCACTCACCCAAAGAGCTTCTGTCTTGCCCCCCTAGCAAAAGTGTGGCTGAGCCTAAAAGCAGAGGAGGTTGTTGGCTGCAATTTCAGTAGGGCTGTGAATCCATTCTGGGTTTTTGTTAGCATTCTAAATGAACTATGAACAAATAGGTCTTGAACCTATTTGAGGGAGAGGGTTCAGCCCTTTGGATAGTTCCTATAGAATTCTGGCTGGTTCTGATTAAAACCCAGAATGGGTTCACAGCCCCACCGAAATCTGAGCCACCAGCCTCCACTGCCTAAAAGACCTGGTGCTACAGCCCTGCTGTCCAGCCCTTGCCTTTGCCCTTGATACGGATCATGTCCACAGCCTATCGTCCCACCTCTGGAGCACTGACAATACAAATATGGTGTTGATTAGTATAGGTGTTGGGGGCCCTAGCGAATTTCTGATTTTGATTCTCCGGATCTGAAAAGAGCTAAAAGTCTGCTCATCCTCTCTCCGCATCCTTGATGCATGAAAATCTATTGTTCGTGTAATGCCTCCGGAAGCTGTGTGCTTGCATTGAATCTTTCCTCAATGTGCTTCAGGGAATCCACATGCTAATATGATGGCTGACCTGCCTCTGAATTTTTCTGACTAGGTATTTGCTAGCAGGAAGGTTGTGCCAAGGGTTTGAATACTGAAGAGATAGAGCTCAAAGCACCGATTGCTTGTGCTTGAACTACGGTTGCAAAAGCCTTATAATTTATGTGTACAATTGGCATTTTTTTTACTGATGTTTTATTCTTTTTCTTTAAAAAATATATTTATCATAACTAAGGGTTTCCATCCTTGGAGTGTCTGCCCCTCCACACACCCCCATGCAGCCACCCGAATCGCTTTCGCTGCTCTGCCACATTTCTGACATATAGGGGGGGGTGGCGGCAGCAGCAGGGGGGGAAAACCCCATATTTCCACTTTAAAACATGACATGTGGTGAGCATGTGCCTTGTTCTAAAGACAAATCATGCTCCTGGAGGACCCAGCAGAACATGATGAGCCATTAAAATAAAGCCCGGTCTCCTCCACATGCCTTCTTTCAAAGGGGAAATGTGGCCTTTTGCTGCCACTGCCACCGTGCCACCAAAGTTCAGTGGCAATTCAGTGGTGGTTGCACTTTGGCGGCAGTGGCCAGAGGGGCTGCACACAACCACAAACTACATACAGCACGCCCCTGTTGGAAACCACCTTCCACTTTCTTAGAGGGCCTTTTCTGCTGTGGCACCCTGGCTGTGGAATGAGCTCCCTCCAGAGGTTCACCTGGCATCTATGTTGTACTCCTTTTGGGGAAGACCTTTTTTATTTTCCCAGTGTTTTAGCATTTTAGCATCCTAGACCTTTAGCTCTGTTATTTTAAATCTGTAATTTTAATTTTCTGCATTGCTGCTAGGTTTTCTTCTGCTTGTACTTTTACATTGTGGTTTCAAGCTTCCGTACTTTATCTTGTATCTTGTGCTTTTAATTTTTGTGAACCACCCAGAGAGCTTCTGCTATTGGGCATTATAAAAATAAAATAAATAATAAATAAAATAAAATAAAAATAAATAAGAAATGGCTGAAGTATTATTAAGAAATGACAGTCCTAATAACTAGAAGTGTTCCATCTAGATTGGCGGCAACCATCCGCGTGATTTCACCGATGGGACCTTGGCATTATTTCTGATGTTGTCCCAGCCAATCAGATCAAATGATGGCAAAGAAGAAGAATTGCAGCAACAAGCAGGAGAAGCCAAAGGCACCATCCAAAAACACTCAAACAGAGCTGGGTGACAAAAAAGAAATATGTCCCACGAGAAAAGTGTGTTTTTTGAATAATTATTTTTGATGCATTGAATATGCTAATCTTGATGTGAACTTAGAAATTAGCAACTATTCAATACAGCCTTTGTGCTGGGGAGATAATAAGTGAAAGGAATAAGGAGAGAACCACTCAAGAACAGTCCCAAAAATGTCAACCAACACTTCATATCCAAAAGGGCACCAAACACACTGAAAGGTCTAATGTAAGTTTGTCAAGCATAATTCCTGATCAGAAACTGAGACAATATGTTCAATGATTGCCTGAGCTAGCCCCTCCCATAATGTGCAAACACCAGGAGGCGGGACAAGCTCAGGCATGTGATGTTGGGGTGGGCCCAGCAGGGCGGCCCTGCTCCTTGCAAGCATGACACCTAATGGGTGAATAGGAGTACTAGCCTCTCTGAATCAGCAGCATAGCCAGCTGTCAAGGAATATCAAGACTGGATCACAGTGTACTTACATGGAACAGAGCAAATGGAGCATTTTCGCTGTGCTTGTATTTGCTGTGAAGAAGATGCTCAAGCCCAGAAGGAGGAGAGCTGGCAATTATGGCAGAGGTGGTGTTGGTGAAGGCGTCTGGGAGATACCATACAGCCGGGTGACACACTGGAATATGGTGAAATAGTTTTGATTAACTACTCCTACCTCTGCACCCTCATCAAAACCAGCCATTTTGCAGCGGAAATCTGTAGCTGTGCCCCTTGGTAAAGTCTTAGGCTGGAGTTTGGCCTTCTAACCCATTTGTGTTGATACCCCTGATAAATCTCCAATTACGCAATCTCAGTGTCATTCCAAAATTCAGAATCAGACAGGTTGAGGTCCAGAAAGCACACTTGATTCAAGGAGATTTAAAATTCAGTTTGACCTGGATGCATCTGATTATTCAGACAACATTGGACGGGTTTCCAGTATGATTTCAAGCATATCTGTCTTCATATTCTATTGTAAAAAAATAATAATAACAACAACCACCACCACCACAGGACACAATGGAAGACATCTAGGGCTTTCCCAGACATTCAATTGTAACTAAGAGTTATACTGCAGCTCTGGGAAATTTGAATCAAACCATTAACAAGGAAATGTATACAACAACATATGGTTACATTTGACTTTCTAACTGTTTGATCAGATAAGAATCTATTTTGCTCCTAGCAAAATGCCTCCGTTCATTTGCAATTCAAAGAACACACACATTCATTGCCATCAGCAAAGTGGGAACAACCTTCTGGGTCCCAAGTTAGGGTGACCAGATTTTGGAAACCAAAATCCCAGTCCCCCCCCCGCCACCCCACCACCCAAAACAACCCCCCCCCACACCAAGCCCCCCCCCAAAAAAACACCAGCCTGGACCTACCGGGTTCTCTTCCACCGCCCGCGCCGGGTCCTCCGCTGCCGCGCCTGCTGGGTCAGCCGCCGCCCCCAGGTCCCCTGGCACTGCCGGATCTTCCTCCACCACCACCAGGTCCTTCGCCGCTGCTGACGGGCTCGTAAGCCCCAAGGAGGCCAGAAGCCGCGCGGAAGAGACGGGAGAGGGCCGGATCCGGAAGTGATGTAATTGGCCCTCTCCCGCGTGGCCTCTGGCCTCCTTGGGGCTCGTCGTGATGGCGACGAGCCCTGAGGAGCCCGGATGCCTGTGCGGAAGAGGCGGGGGAGCTCCCCCACCTCTTCCACGTGGGCGTCCGGGCTCCTCGGGGCTCGTCACCATCGCGACGAGCCCCAAGGAGGCCAGAGGCCACGCAGAAGAGGCAGGAGAGGGCCGGATCCGGAAGGGATGTAATCGGCCCTCTCCTGCCTCTTCCACGCGGCCTCTGGCCTCACGAGCCCGGCAGCAGCGGCAAAGGACCTGGCGGTGGTGGAGGACCCGGCGGCGGTGGACCTGGTGGCGGCGGACCCGGTGGTGGTGGCGGCGGAGGAGCCCGGGAAGCAGCCGCCCCAGCAGGTAAGTGCCCCCCCTCGCGCCTCGTGCTCCGGAGGGAAGCGGACGCCCCTGCAGGTAAGGAGCGCGAGGCGCGAGCACTTACCTGCTGGGGTGGCGCTTCCCGGGTTCCTCTGCTGCCACCGCCGCCGGGTCTACCGATGCTCGTCGCCGCTCGCTGCCACCCCCGCCACCCCGGTTTTCCCCCGCTGCCCCCCGGTTGGCCCGGATCAGCCTAGGTTTCCTGGTTAGGACCGGGAAACCCCGGCCGATCTGGTCACCCTATCCCAAGTGCTGCGTTTCAAGAACAGTTATGCAGCAAAGGAAGTAAGAAATCCCGCTTTGCAGACTTAAATAATAATTTGGCTGTAAGGCAGTTGTTCGAGGCATGTTCCAAAAACACCAGAGAAGACCCATGATTGCTAATATGTCTGTGTCGGCAGGGAGGGGGGTTGGCCTGGGGTAGCAGAGAAACCTTCAGAACTTGGTAGAACATCTGGAAGCAAAGCTGGTTTCAGGTTTAATTCTTTGCTGGGCTCTGGTCTATTTTTAGTACATTCCATATTTGCCAGTGGAGAATGCTGAATGTGGTTGCAAGGGGGATAAACACAGCTGACAACATTTGGGCCTGCTTCCACCTACTACCAACGATACAGGAAGGCCCACACTCACTGAAATCCAGGAGGTTAAACATACGAGAAACTGTATTTAGATGAGAAACTAGTGCAACTCAAATATTAGTGCAGATGATGTCTTCTGTTCTAGTGAGTTCCACTCACAGAAGCTTAGGGTGACTACTTACGAATCGCCAAAAAAGAGCCACTGCACCTCCAAAAAGAAGACACAAATTTGCATATACTTTGCATATGCTAATATATATGCATAGAGGCAAATTAAAAAATGCAGTACATTTCACCATAACTGTGGAAAACTGGGACCAGGTGATACCGAGAGCGGATTCACCGCCCCACTGACATCGGGGCCATTGGCCTCCACTGCGTATGAGTGAACATATGGGAAAGTGAGTTGGACCATAAATAGATCGATTCGTTCATCCCTCCAGGTGTGGCCCAAGGCATGGACTGGTAGAACTCCTTCCAGGCCTGATTCCTGGGGTACTTCCAGACTATTCTGAAGATCTTGTGCCGCTGTTCCATCTTTGTTCCTCAATGTTTTTTTCTGTAGAGAGGGAAATGACTGAAGAAGCAATGGGAAAATAGGGGAGGGTTATGGGTGGAAGGCACCATTGGCTGGTTCCCCCCCCCAAAAAAAATCCATAAATGTGGCAGGTTGATGCTGCAATGAAAGCCTTATCTGGGAGCCCCTACTGTCTTCAGAGAGACTATCTGGTTCCATTCCATTCTGATAGCATCAGATGGCCATGGAAGTTTCTCACTGATTCAAGGATCCACCTTGACAAGGGTGGGCCGCATATGGACCAGTGGCCATTTTTTGCAGTCCACTGCTCCCACTACTGCCAAATTTCCTGCAGTGGCAAAACACACACACACACACACACACACACACACACAGAGTGTGGTTTTACGAGATCAAAGGTGCACGGGGAACATGCATCTTGTTTAGAAGCAGAATCATGCTCCCAGAAACCTCCTGGAAACAGGATTCTATTTGTAAAGCAAAGCAAATATTCCCCGCCTGCCCTGTTTCCTTCCCAAATTGCTTGTGGGAGGTTGCAGCCACCACTGCAGCAACAATTTTGGCAGCAACTTCAGCAGCAGCAAATTTGTCTGAGGGGAGGTGTGCAGGGCAAGGGTGCCCTGGGACCTGGGCACCCTTGCCCTGAGGAAAGGAGTGGGCTTCCATAGGTAGGACAAGGCAATAACGTGATGTAACATGATGCTGCCAGCACTGCAGCAAGGTAATGTCAGACTGTGGACCAAATGGTCTTGCACCCCTCTCCTCTTTGCACGGCCGGGTATTTTACTTCAGTTGGTAAGAATACAGTGCTGCCCTTCTTCCCACCCCTGACTGCCAAGTTCTTCCACATTCCAGATATGTTACACCGGGGGAAATGGGGGAGGGAGGTTTCCTGTTTGCCAATCATGATTAAAAAAAAACAAACCCTATTTTTTTAAAAAAAAACAACAGAGCATGTCCATTTTGCATTTTAAACTCACTTAAATCCTAGCACCACCATGACTGCAGGCATAAAACAGAGTTTGCTCCCGCTGCCCTGATGCCAAATACAATAGAATCATAGAATAGTAGAGTTGGAAGGGGCCTATGCTCAATGCAGGAATCTACCTTAAAGCATCCCTGACAGATGGTTGTCCAGCTGCCTCTTGAATGCCTCTAATGTGGGAGAGCCCACCACCTCCCTAGGTAATTGGTTCCATTGTCGTACGAAGTTTTTCCTGATGTCCAGCCAGAATCTGGCTTCCTGTAACTTGAGCCCATTATTCCATGTCCTGCATTCTGGGTTGATTGAGAAGAGATCCTGGCTCTCCTATGTGTGACAACCTTTCCAGTATTTGAAGAGTGCTATCATGTCTCCCCTCAATCTTCTCTTCTCCAGGCTAAACATGCCTAGTTCTTTCGATCTCTCCTCATAGGGCTTTGTTTCCAGATGCCTAATCATCCTCATTGCCTTCAATTATTGAGAACAAGCACCATTTGGTTGTGGAAAAGCCTAATACTTTTGTAACCTAAAAATAATAAAGTGATGTACCTGCCCATTTGGCTGCCTGCATCTACACAATATTTTTAAAAATAAAAAAGGATACTGTGGCAAGCAACATCAACTCCAGGCTCTTCATCCAAAGGTGGCCAGGTGTCCTATTTTAAAGAGGATAGCCCTCTATTTGGCCAACTTGCCATGCCCCCATCACTCTCGGGGTGTCATTTGGGGCCCTCCGAGCTGCAGGGCCCTGGGATTTGGCCCAAGATCCAGCTCCAGCTGCACCACTGCTGTGAAGCTTATTTTCTTTTTTAGAGCTCCTAACTCTAAAGGCTGTAGATAGACCAATGCTTAAGATATGTCTGCACCTAAGCCTTCAAGTCTGAAACTAAAGAGACATTTAAAAAGGGGAGCAAAACGTTACCTTACGGCGGTGGGTGGGGGACAGCAGGGGATGTTTGACCTTTGCTGGAAAAGCACAGGAAATGAGGGTCACCAGTCAAAACATCCCACAAGCCAGGACAGGATCCAAAGCACAAAGTTCACCAGCCCAATGGAAAGGGCTGTTGTTAATTAGGAGCACACTGAACCCTTCAGCCCAGGAGAACATTTACACTTCAGAAGAACCCCATTAGATGGTGGCCCAGATGCCAGCTTAATAGCATCTGACACAAAGGATGAATCAAAGAGGTTTAAAGCACTCCAGCTCCTTTCTGGGCCTGCTGTCATTTTCTCCCTGTTATAAAGATGGTGGGATTATAAAGTAGAACTTTGCCTGATAAACACATCAGTATGTCAGATGGCTGTGAATTCTGCTTCCTGCTTTGTTTCTTCTTCACCACTTCAAACATCATGCAAGATCTCAGCTTCCTGGAGTTATTTTGTGGTCTGGAGGGATTTCCTTACTTTTCATTTTTATTTTTTGCCTAAAAACATCTCCAACACTGTTAGGTACTAGGGATAAGATCCTAGACTTGGTTCTACAGATTACTGATGCCTGGCACCTCCTGCTTAGGATACAGACTCTCTTAGCCAATATTTCAGAAGCCAGAGGGCCTTCCATCCATTACCTCATCACACAGTTTTGGCTGGGAAAAGTCTGGGTCCCCACACTGAAGTAGGGACTGCTTATGAATTGCCTAAAAAGAAGAAATGCATCACACACAAAAAGGGCAATGATATCCATAAAAATTCTGCCTGCTAATATAAATTTGCATGTAGATGCAAATTTAGAAAGATTTTTTATGATTTAAATAGAAATTCAGTACATCTCTCCATCATATGGAAGACAGTGATCAGGTGACCTGTGTGCCTAGCTCAGGTGATGTTGATGGGCACCTTCAAGGCCCAATTCCTCTTTCTGATGGTTTGCTATCTTTAAACTGGACTTGGAAGGAACAGCCCTTCAAATAAAGGATACCTTCAAAGTACAGAACAATCCTCTGGCATCCCTTCAAACAGAGAACTGTCCTCTGAAGAAGAAAAAAGGGCACCTAGCCACCTTAGGCTAAAGTCCCTCCCATCAGAACATCCAAGGGCAGCTCTCGGGACCATCAGAGCAGAGGCCTTTGAGCAATCTCTCATTTCCCAATGGGTAGAGATTGCCAGCCAACAAGAAGACTCTTTCACTTCTAATCTAGCATAGAAAGGTGGAAAAGGCTGGATAAAATCAGGGCAGGGTGTCCCATGGGCTGCCATTCTGCAGTCTACTGATAATTGACTACTGATAATTGACTTCAGACAGGTTAAGCTAATGTATGGTAGCAATAAGATCTTCTTTAGTGCTCATGGAGCATCTAATATAGTGATTCCCATGTTCAGCTGGTTGGAAAAACATAACTGTCTTGTGTCTGTGTGAAAGATCCCCTGTGGTACGTCTAACTTCAGCACTGGCTCCAGGTTTTTGAGGACACCCTCGATGGGCCCCCTCCCTCAGTGAGTCTACCGTCTCACCACCATCCTCACCAGCTGCTATTGCTTCTTGCCCTCTTTCTCATCTTTACTTGCTTGCCTTACAGCCAGGGAGCCAGGGAGCAAGTATGCAGTAGCAAATACTGCTTCTCTGACCACCAATACTGTCTGGCCAGAGCTAGAGGCAGATGAACAAGACAGTTGCAAGGGTAAAGAGGAGGAGCAGGTCCAAGGGCTTTCTTATCGGTGGCCCGAGCTAGAGTGTGGGCCCTCAGCACGTGCCCAACCATGTCTACACCCGATGCTGGTCCTGTCCAATATAACCAAGTGAAGAGCTGATTGCATACACCCTATCATCATGATGAATCTCACAACTACTCAGAAATCTGCTGGAGCAGAGGGCATGGCAATGCTTGGTGTACAGATGACTCGATCTCCAGGTAGGGATTTCTAAAATACTTTACGCTGTATGCAGCCGTGTAATTCCACATGCTGGCATCATATTGTAAACTAGTACAAATGCACTACTTGATGTGTTGAATTGTGGTTGGGTTCTTAAGAAAGTAAACAAATACCAGACGGGAAACACAATACAGGTTAGAGTGTGAAAAGGGGATGTATTCTCAAAGGTGCCCATGAAAACCTTTTTATTGAACCAAATGCATCTTGGAACCAAGAGCTCCTTCATCAGAAGCAATCTACAGAGAATAACAAATAACCCATAGATCTTTGTATTGCTGCCCTGTGTGATGAGACACCAGAACTACAGGCTGAAGCATTCATAAAAGCATAAGAAGAGCCATGCTGGAGCAGACCAATCTAGTCCAGCATTCTGTTCACACAGTGGCCAACCAGATGACCATTCCCTGGGCAGCAAAGAATGTCTAGACTCCAGAGTTACATTTCCTACCTAGGCTAGCCACCAAGGCTTCCTGATCGGGACATTGCCTGGGCAACAATGCATTCATTGTGTCTGGTACCTGGCTCCTGCCTATGGCCCAACTCTGTTGTTACCTGTGGCCCAGCTCTGTCTACAAGGCCTTCACAATTACAACTGCATGTAGACTATTGGCTAGGGGATCACAAATACCACTGATCATTGACTTCGGTGTTATGCCAATTTCCACCACTAATCATGGCAAAAAGCGCATCTATTATAGAGACAAACATTAAGCATTTTGATTTTTTTAATTATTGTATACCATTGTGTACCCTAGCAGAAGGATGTTCTGATGGTTTATAAATGTTACAAATAAAATAAGCAAACTTCTCACCCTGCCCCAACAACAACAAAACTCCAAAATACCTTGCCAGTGCCAAGTCTTCCCAAAAGGCTTGGATGACATAAAAATATCCTCTTCAAGAAGAAAGTCAATTTCAAAATAAGTTAAGAAGATCACATTAAAAGGAGTTACAGAATAATAAGCTACAGAAATAATAATCAATCATAATCATAATCATAATCATAATAATTTATTTCTTACCCGCCTCTCTGTTTGGATTGAGGCGGGGAACAACAATATAATAAAATACATAAAACTGATTAAAACATGACACACATTATTAAAACTGCATTAAACCTTCCTAAAAACATCCTAAAAACATTCTAAAATTCCACTGGATATGCCCGCCAGAGGAGAACAGTCTTTATGGCTTTCTTAAATTCTAAAAGACTGTTAAGTTGATGAGTCTCCTCCGGAGGGTCATTCCACAGTCTGGGAGTGGCAGAAGAGAAGGTCCTCTGGGTAACGGTTGTCAGCCTAGTCTTGGCCGACTGTAGTAAGTTCTTCCCAGAGGACCTGAGCGTGCAGGGCAGATTGTATGGGAGAAGGCGATCCCATAGGTAACCTGGACCCAAACCATGTAGGGCTTTAAAGGTGATAACCAACACTTTATACTTCGCTCGGAAACTAATTGGCAGCCAGTGGAGCGATTTTAAAGCTGGCGTAATAAAATCAATAATACCCTTAATATGTGAAGCACCATTATTGTATTATTCACTGCGGAAGTTCACACTTTATTATCATGCCGTCGAGACCTTGGCACAGAGCAATAGCACAATTCCACGTCATGATGGTACTTAGCAAGATTAAATTGGAAAGTTCACTATGTAGTGCCCTTTGGGAAGTCAGCCTGAGATGTTCTAGGCATAATTTAAACCTGAAACTGCTTGTTCCGGTAACTCACATGGCTCCTTCATCCACTTTGCTTAGTGATTCCTAACTAAGAAGTGGGAAGTCATGTGGGCATCTAAATCTGCCCTACAGTAAATCAGATTCTTAGTCTGAGTAGCTCAGTATTGTCTACTTAGTTTGGCAGAAGCTCTCCAAAGCCTCTGATAGAGGCTGTCCTATCAACTGCTCTCTGATCTTGTCAACTAGTCCTCTCAGATATTGATCCCTGGTCTTTCTGCATTCAGAGCAGGTGCTCTACACTTTGAGCTCCTAATGGAGTTAATGAGGAATCTTCAAATCTCATAGAATCATAGACTTGAAGGGGGCTTTGTAGGCCACCTAGTCAACTTCCTGCTCGATGCAGGAATCCCAAAGGCAGAGCATCACCAACAGACTGAAGACCTCCAGTGAGGAAAAGCCCAGTAGTTCTTCAGTAATTGGTTCCACTGTTGAACTACTCTTCTCATCAAGAATAACATGAAATTGCCTCTCATTACTTGTTAAAAAGGAAGTGAGAAGATACATGAGCCTTACACCCTTTGTACCTGTAGCATGGAGCATCTTGCTATAAGAGTCACTATATAATGCAACAGAGGAAGGGGACAGGGCTGCAAATGAAGTAAGAACCAAAAGAGCCCAAGTCATGTCACTATGGATCTTGGATTGAAGCCTCCCATAGTAGTTTCAAGGTCACCCTCTTCACTGTTGCAACCTTCCCTGCCCTTCCTACCTACAGCTACTGAACACCATCATTACAGTCACCACCTTGGGGGGGATTGCAATGCACATAGATGCCTCCATGCAGCTGTCAAAATGGTCACCATATCTAAGCATGGCGGTAGTTGGGGTCTTTCCTTTTTTATTCCAGAATGGCTTGGTGACAAAATGTTAGCACTTTTATAGCATTTACACAACTTAACCAATGTGGTACAAAGATTGGGCAAAATCGACCATAAGTCCTACTTAGAGTAGGACTTATGTTGGATTTTTAAATGTACAGATTGTGTGTATGTTGTATGTTTTTGCTGTTTTAATTTTTGTATATTGTTTTTAATTGTTTTTAATCCTATGTAAACCGCACAG
Source organism: Anniella stebbinsi (assembly GCA_029215795.1). NCBI lineage: Eukaryota > Metazoa > Chordata > Lepidosauria > Squamata > Anniellidae > Anniella > Anniella stebbinsi. The sequence goes on along the minus strand of JARDYH010000002.1, from coordinate 30,308,667 downwards.
AGAGCTTCGGCTATGGGGCGGTATACAAATGTAATAAATAAATAAATAAATAATATTGAAATGAATGAAACTTAAGTTAGTCAAGACTAACTTGTCCCTTTTCAATGGGTTTACTCTAAGTAGGACTTATGTTGGATTTTGCCCATTGCAACTACAAATGTTGTGTCTAGCGTGCACCCAGTTTGTGACTGGTCTGCAAGGTTTGTCTTCTATCCTGTGCATTGCAAACAGGGTCAAGGAAGGATCCAATGCAACCTCTGCATAGCAGCATTTAGGAACAGGATTGGTATGGGACTATCCTGAGCCACCCTGATTCTGTTTAAATATGGACATTCGGTTCTGGCAGGATTCCTCTCCCAATAGCTCTGAAAGGGCAACACTTTCTTTACTGGTTAGTTGCACTCCTTCAGGGCTTCAGATAGCCACAAACCAAACATACCCTGATCTAAGACCACTTTAATTTCTGTTTCTTCCTGCCTCTGCTGTGTTGACCCACATCAGGTAATATAGGAGACTGGATAATAGGAGCAAGGCAGGAGAAACAGGAACTACTTTCAATTCTGTTGGGTTGTTAATGGACAGGTCTGAGCTCTGTATCAACCTGGCAACCCTTGCTGCACCCACATCATCATCACTATGTTTGGGTGTCAATATCAAGAAGCCCTGGATAACACTCAGAACTCTTACCTTTGCCTTTACTACTAGGTAGGCTGACCATATGAAAAGGAGGACAGGGCTCCTGTAACTTTAACAGTTGTAGAGAAAAGGGAATTTCAGCCAGTGTCATTTGTATGCAATTAGTTCCTGGTGAAATTCCCTCTTCATCACAAGAGTTAAAGTTGCAGGCACTATACTAGAGTGACCATATACAAAAGAAGGCAGGGCCCCTACAACTTTAACTGTTGTGATGAAGAGGGACTTTCACCAGAAACTAATTGCATACAAATGACACTGGCTGAAATTCCCTTTTTTCTACAACTGTTAAAGTTACAGGAGCCCTGTCCTCCTTTTCATATGGTCAGCCTACTACTAGGACTACCACACCTCAGCTCCCTGGAGAGGTTCACCTGGCACCTACGTTATACTCCTTTCGACACCAGGTGGAGACCTTCTTATTCTCACAGTATTTTAACAGTTTATTATCATAGTCTTTTCACTCCACTGTTTCAAATTTGTGTTTTAAATTTGTATTTAAATCTGCATTGCTGCGCGGTTTTATCTTGGTTGTGCTTTCCTATTGTATTTTTCTATTGTGTTCTTATACTGCTTTATACTTTGAGATAGGGTGACCAGATAAAATCCAGGTCAGGGCTCATGTAACTTTAACAGTTGTAGAGAAAAGGGAATTTCAGCCAGTGTCATTTGTATGCAATTAGTTTCTGGTGAAATTCCCTCTTCATCACAACAGTTAAAGTTGCAGGGGCCCTACCTTCTTTTGTATATGGTCACTCTAGTATAGTGCCTGCACCTTTAACTGTTGTGATGAAGAGGGAATATCATCAGGAACTAATTGCATACAAATGACACTGGCTGAAATGCCCTTTTCTCTCCAACTGTTAAAGTTACAGGAGCCCTGACCTGGATTTTATCTGGTCAGCCTACTTTGAGACTTGTTTGGTGTTTTTAACTTTTGTGAACTGCCCAGAGAGCTTTGGCTATTGGGTGGTATACAAATGAATAAATAAATCATTCAGTGACACTGCTGAGCCTATGAATTCTATGACGTTCAAGAATAATTAAGTTTCATACAACAATAAAATAATCAACCTTATGGGATGGTAGGAGTCACCATTTCTTTGTTCTGCAGCAGCAGAGTCTCCAGCAAGGAAATCAGATGTCTGAAGGAAACCTCATTGCTTCTTTTAGCACATCCAGAAGTTCATATTCTTGTTAATAATGGGGAGCCCTTTTGTCATATTGCATTAAGTACTGGCACATTTACAAGCAATAAACATTCCAAATCATTACCACTTAATTTAGAGCCTAATTAAGAGTCCATATAATAACAATCAAGCTACCTGGCAATTTATTGTATCAAGACAAACATTAAGCAATGGACACATGAAGAAGACTCAGCGCAGACTTTATTTACAGGACAAGAAAATCAGCATGATCCAACGTAGGCACTATTAGGCAAATAAGAGGCATCCATTCCAGATGTTGCTGCTTCCTTATATAGTGCTTAATTACCAACCCATCTTGAAGTCATTTGCTTTGGAATACCTTCCCCTTATCCCAGATGTGTAGGAACTGCCTATGGTTATACCATGCCAAAGGAAAGGAACTGTATGTGCTCCAAAGCGTTGTTATTGTTGTTATTCTCAAAATCATGGTGCTGAAGGGGACCAAAGGCTCTGTGCTTCACATCCAGCTCTTGTGCAAATGGGGGTGAGAGAGAGGCACTATTCAGTTGCCCGGTCCAAGGCTTCTAAGCTGCTCCATGACATCATCAGAGCAGCTAAACCAATGGCAGCCAGAGGATCTACTCTGACATCAGGATGGATTGTCCATTTACTGACAAACGGCATTCACATCTCTTGGGTTGTGATAAAGTTATTACATTCTATATTGGGGAGGGTGTTTTTATTAATAGTTTGTTAATTACAATATCTGTGACCTCCCCCCACTTTTTTTTTGTCAAATAAGACACTTCTATTGCATTTGTCACCTTACTTTTTTCACATTCTGTGACTCCCAAGAGAGTCTCCACAGCATGAAAAAGAGCCTTGCTAAGCAAGCATTCGCCAGTAATCCCAGAGGTATTGTGGCTTATTAAGCGACAACTGCAAACTGATGGAAGTACAAAGCACAACAAAAACCTATGGTGATTTTGGGTGGGTGGGAGGGACGGAGGGAGGGAGGGAGTAGCCTGGATTTGCTGAATCTATTCAAGAGTGTCTCTGTCACTTAACAGCGTGGCAGGCCAAGATACACAACTGGTTTGGCATGTTGATTGAAGTACCAAAATACATTTTATCTGCATGCAAAAGGGTGTAACAAGGTATTTATAAGAAGATCTTAGGAAGTTCTTGCTGATTGATCCCCAAAGCACAGCACAGCAGTCATTCAAGTGTTGGCACGCAGCAGTTTCTAGAATCAAACAAGAGATAAGTCAGAAGTCTTTTTTAAACTGGGCAAAATAACAGAAAAGAAGTGCATGTTTGGTTCATCGATAGCAGAGGTTGGTAAAGAACAGCCTGCATCCAGCTCAGAGGAGCCCTTCTTCTGTCCCTCAAGCATCATCCAACTCCAGCTCCTCATGGTTCACTCCTAAACCTCTTCTATCCCTTCCCTGGCTTCCATCCCTTTATGAATCCCACCTGGCAAGCTACACAGGCACAGGGTATACACCTGAAGATTCAAGTAGTGATGTGGGAGAATTTTGTTACATTCATTTTTAGTAAGAACTTAGCAAAATTTGCAATTTTTTCCATACATTGGATGGAAAGAACTAGAGATTTTTTAAAAAAAAACCTAATGTGGGAGAAAGCAAAACTGTCCCTTTCGTCCACTCAGGCCCAAGGTTTTGAGTGCTCAGCTCTTCAAAGTCTGGATTTGTATTCTTGTGTAACCAACCAGGTTTGTGGTTCTGAATTAAGGTTGCTACCTCTTTTTTCTGACAGGCTCCTCATCATTAACAGCAACATGGCAGGCAAGTATGATGTGGTCCATTCCATGCTGGGAAAGGCTGCACCTATTGAATTTGGCAAGTGCAAATGGATGAGAATTTCATGTGGTTCTATTTTGCTAAGATCTTACCAAAATCTGCAAGTATCTTCACAAATATGATAGAAAAAACTTGAGATGGGGGAGAGAGAGAGAGAGAGAGAGAGAGAGAGAGAGAGAGAGAGAGAGAATGTGTGAGAAAGCAAAACTTACAAATTTGTCCATCCCTAATATCACAGTATATCCCAATAGCACGGGGGGGGGGGGGGGGTGATGGCATCTCTGTAGTCTTGAGGGGGGTCTATATGATGCCACATTGATAGGTGGTTCCCTCAGAACCCCACAGCACCGCTGCTGCGAGGTGAAAACAAAAAAGCTAGCTAGAAGGAGGGAATGTGGGCTATCCAGCCAGGAAAAAAAGCAGAGCCAGCATCCATTCCATTTGCCAAGTTTCCCCCTGCCCTGCATCCCCACACTTACCCAAAGCTGTGCCCATTTGTGGATAACCTAAACCAAAGCCACCAGACATAAAAACAACGTGGTGACCTCGGAGCAATTCAAAAAGTCGTGGCAAATTGGCACTTTGAAAACACGCAGTTTTGAAGGAGGGGAACCCAATATGGCTGCGAGTTGGCGGCTGCATCATAGAAACAATGCAACACCAATGTGCAGCCACTGCAGGTTTAATAGGGCATTTTCCCTGTGCAAGGGTCAGGCCTGCATACCGACTGTGGCTCTCGAACTGAAAAAATGACCCATCCCTGATTTATAGTGCAGCTTGTCAACAAGGAGTTGTTGGAGCAGTATTTGGGGTCAATTCAGAGTCTATATTTCCCAAGTCTTCTGAATCAGTTCCCGTTCAGACACTATTTTTAAAAAGTGGTGCATTGACTGATTCAACCCCTTTGGATGAGTTTTGAAGTGACTCAAATACATTTCCAGCAGATTCATGTCAAAAACTTTATATTTGCAACACAACGACAATAACATGAATACAGTGCTAAATATTTAGCTTGAAATAAACATTTAATTTTTGCCGGTCCTAATACGAACGCCTCCAAAAACCCATTAGTCATATTTAACCACCGAGAGGACACAGTGAGGACAGCTATGAATGCTTGATCAGTTTGAGAAATGGAAAGTGTGCTTGCGCTTCCTGTTTTTATGCTTCTGTAGGTTCAGCTACATATTACGTTAATGACATCTGGGTCATTACAGCTAATGTCATTACAGTTGCGTCATTACAGAGAGGGAACAGCTCTTTCTCTCTTTCTTGGTTTTGTTTATTTGGAAATATATATCCGGAGGCCCAGTTGGGGCCACCACATGCAGGGAAGGGACATTTAATCCTTCCCTTCCCGCTGGCTTCCTTTCCAACCACCACCTGCAAGAAAACCTTCATTGGCACCCACACAGGGGGGAAATTTTGGGAAGGGAGTAGCAAGAGAGGGAAGGATTAAACTAGGGTGACCATATGGAAAGGAGCACAGGGCTCCTGTATCTTTGTTGTATGGAACAGGAAATTTCAGCAAGAGTCCTGCCCTCTACTGTATCTGGTCACACTAGGCAGAGCTCCTGCAGCTTTAACTGTTGTGATTAAGAGAGAATTTCACTAGGTGCTGCATGCATACAAATGACACTTGCTGAATTCTCTTTCCTATACAACGGTTAAAGATACAGCAACCCTGTCCTCCTTTTCATGTATGGTCAGCCTAAACCTCTCCTTACTACACAAAGTGGTCCCAATCCAGAAAAGGCCCCCATGCATCTGTCAAGTAAACAAATGCAAGAGCACTGGAAGCCAGTGGCTCCGATGTCAGTGGGGCAGTGAATCTATTCTGGGTTTCAGTCAGAACTCTAAAGGAGCTATCCAAGGTGACTGAAACCCACCCCACTGACATCAGAGCCACCAGCCTGCACTTTACAAGCAGGAGCTGCATACATCATGTGATGTATAGTTTGGCCTTATGTAATGTCTGAAGCCCACTCCAGACATTAAATAACCCCAAGACACCTCCTTTTAGGAAGATGCATGGGCAAGCCTGGTCAGCAGCACCCATCATCCTTAGGCACCTGCCATGACCCTAGAGGGCCAGCATGACCCACTGATGCTAATATTAGCTCTAGGTTTGACTCCACCTTTCCCCCTCCGACTCTCCCATTTCAGGCTTACCTAATAGCAGCAGCAACAGCAGACAGCTGTGAGCCACCTACCATTTGAAACATCCGCCAATGTGCCAGAGGGACACTACATTGGGGCGCTGTGGGTAATTCAAATGTGGCTGATTAGGAGCCACCTGCCGAAAATTGTGGTGCTGCTGTTGCTGCTGCTGCCGCTGCTGCCACTGCCGCTGCTGCTGCTGCTGCTGCTGCTGCCGCCTCCTATCACTGCTGCAGCTGGTAGCATGGCCACTCACCAAAACAGAGGTCAAAAAGGCAGTGATTTGTATAATATTTGCATATACTAATTTGCAGGTACATATACAAATTTAGAACTGATTGTTAGCATTTAAATAGAAATACATGTTCCCATACTGTGGAAGACTGTAATCAGTTGATCTGTGTACCTGCCTGCTTAGCCCTGCTGCCCAGAGGCAAACACTTGATGGCAACAGTTCTTGTGGTTCATCATCTTCCAACGAGGAGAGGACATCCCTTCAAAAAGAGGACACCTTCAATTACAGGATGGTCCTCCGGCAGCCCTGCAAATACAGGATTATCCTCTGTAAAGGAGGGCACATGGCCACCCTACAGAAGCTGCCTTTGCCCCATTTCCCACCCACCGGGGGAGGATGAATAGCAAGAGGACATTTCAATGTAGTTCCCTTCTAGAGAAGTATGAGAATTTCGTTTCTATCTATGAACAGAGTTCTGCTCAGGGGGTCATCTGAATCAAAATCAATATTTCTTTCTTTCTTTCTTTCTTTCTTGATACTTTATGAAATTCGTATGTCATAATTCCCTAAGAATTTCAATCATCACAAAAGTTTGGATGACCAGGGGAACTGTGGTTTGTATAAGAGCACAAACCCTTAATATCCTTCACTGACATGCAGGAATGGAGGAATAGGAAGGGGAAACAATCAAGTTGAAAACTTGTTCATAGAGTGGAAAACTATGGCTTTCTGATACTAAACCTGCAGCCATCAATGAAGATCACAAGAGAGGAGAGCCACCTACATCTACACCCCACCCTTCCTTCCAGCTATCCACAATGTGTAGGGGAGTGGCAATTTCTGTTGTGCTGGGCAAAGGGAGATATGGCGTTGGCAGGGCGATGTGCCATTACAGGGGAAGGAGAGATAGTTATCTAACACCTATCTTACCTTCCGATTGCTCTGCTATCCCGGGGAACTTGGAGAACGAACCAGGCCACCCACAGAACCTCTCCTTGCTCCTATGTAATGCCAGGTCAGTTAAAAATAAAACACATGTCATCCATGACCTTCTTTCGGATGAGGAGGCTGACCTGGCATGCTTCACTGAGACCTGGTTGGGAGATGATAGTGGACCGACATGGGCGCAGGCCCTCCCAGCTGGGTACTGTGTTAGTGAGCAGGTGAGGGAAAGTGGGCGGGGGGGCGGAGTAGCTGTGGTCTACAGGGATAATCTTAATCTGACCAGACTTCCTGTTCGTGAACTGAATTACATCGAGTGTGTGTACCTGAGTCTGAAGACCAGGGATAGACTAGGGATTCTGTTGGTGTACCGGCCACCCCGCTGCCTATCAGACTCCCTGGCTGAGCTCACGGAACTGGTCTCGGAGCTGGTGTTGGATTCGCCCAGGCTTTTGGTCCTGGGCGATTTCAACATCCCATTCGAGACTGGTTTGTCAGGTGGAGCTCGGGAGTTCGTGGCATCCATGACAACCATGGGCCTATCCCAATTGGTCTCTGGACCCACACATTCAGCGGGTCATACCCTCGATGCCGTTTTCAGTTCTGAACAGACGGATCTGTGGGCGGAGGTAACGAATACCTCCGTGTTGTCATGGACAGACCATTTTCTGGTTAAGGTTAGTATCACGGCTACCACCCGCCCCTGCGGGGGTGGTGGACCTATTAAGATGGTCCGCCCTCGAAGGCTGATGGATCCTGCTGGATTCCAGAAAGCCTTGGAGGGTTCTATGGCTGGTATCGTCGACGATCCTGTAGAAGCCCTGGTTGATAGATGGAATCGAGACCTAACTAGGGCTATCGACACGATCGCCCCCAAACGTCCTCTCCGACCCGCTTCTAACAGGGCGCCCTGGTATACGGAAGACCTCAGGGAGTTGAAGCGGAAAGGACGACGACTGGAGTGCCGATGGCGGAAAACTCGACTTCTATCCGACAAGACACGGCATAGAGAACATCTTCGTTCCTATGGGGTGGCAATACGTGCAGCGAAGAAAGCTTTCTTCTCTGCGCGCATTGCGTCTGCGAATTCGCGTCCAGCGGAACTGTTCAGGGTGGTGAGGGGTCTAACCCGGGCACCTTCCCCCCTGAATCCGACTTTAGAGCCTTCGGCGGTTCGCTGCGATGCCTTTAATGATCATTTCGCAGATAAAATCTCTCGGATAAGAGCCGACTTAGATGCCGTCGTTATAGCAGAGGCTGACGATGGAGTGTCCAGTGACTCCGCGAGTAGAATTATACTGGATCGGTTTCAGTTGGTGAGTACCGAGGACGTGGACAAGCTGCTTGGACGAGTGAGGGGGACGACTTGCCCTCTCGATCCCTGTCCTTCATGGCTGGTCGTCCAGGGAGGAGATGCGGTTAGATCGCAATTACAATATATTATTAATGCATCTCTCAGGGAGGGGAGTTTTCCATCATGTTTAAAAGAAGCGGTGGTACGGCCGCTTCTAAAGAAGCCCTCCCTGGATCCCCTGGACTTTAATAATTACAGACCGGTATCAAACCTTCCATTCTTGGGCAAGGTGATCGAGAGGGCGGTTGCCTTTCAACTCCAGGTAGTCTTGGATGACACTGATTTTCTAGACCCATTTCAAACTGGCTTCAGGGCGGGATACGGAGTTGAGACTGCTATGGTCGCCTTAGCGGATGATCTACGCCTGGGTATTGACAGGGGGAGTGTGTCCCTGTTGGTACTTTTGGACCTCTCAGCGGCATTCGATACCATCGACCATGGTATCCTTCTGGAACGCCTGAGGGGATTGGGAATCGGGGGCACTGTGCTTCAGTGGTTCCGGTCCTACCTCTCGGGCAGGTTCCAGATGGTGATGCTTGGGGATAGCTGCTCTGCAAAGAAGGAGCTGCTGTGTGGCGTACCGCAAGGTGCCATCCTTTCCCCAATGCTGTTTAACATTTATATGAAACCGTTGGGAGAGATCATCCGGAGGCATGGGGCGGGGTGCTATCAGTATGCTGATGACACCCAAATATATTTCTCTATGCCTTCGACAACATCGTCAGCTAAGGATAGTGTGTCTCCTCTGAATGAATGCTTGGAGGCGGTAATGGGCTGGATGAGGAAAAACAAACTGAAGCTGAATCCAGACAAGACGGAGGTGCTTGCTGTCAAAGGCCGCAACCTGGGTTTGGAGGTGTGTCAACCGGTTCTGGATGGGGTTACACTCCCCCTGAAAGACTGTGTTCGCAGCTTGGGGGTGCTCCTGGATCCGTCGCTCCAAATGACAGCCCAGATAGATGCGACGGCCAGGAGTGCCTACTATCAGCTTCGGCTGATACGCCAGCTGCGCCCCTTCCTAGAGTTGGAAGACCTAAAGATGGTGGTGCACGCGCTGGTAACTTCGAGGCTTGACTTCTGCAATGCGCTGTACATAGGGCTACCTTTGTGCCTAGTCCGGAAACTTCAACTAGTTCAAAATATGGCAGCCAGGTTGGTCACCGGTACATCTAGGAGTGACCATATTACGCCAGCTTTAAAATCGCTCCACTGGCTGCCGATTAGTTTCCGGGCGAAGTATAAAGTGTTGATCATTACCTTTAAAGCCCTACATGGTTTGGGTCCAGGTTACCTGCGGGATCGCCTTCTCCCGTACAATCCGCCCCGCACGCTCAGGTCCTCTGGGAAGAACTTACTGCGGTCGGCCAAGACTAGGCTGACAACTGTTACCCAGAGGACCTTCTCTTCTGCCGCTCCCAGACTGTGGAATGACCTGCCGGAGGAGACTCGTCAACTTAACAGTCTTTTAGAATTTAAGAAAGCTATAAAGACTGTTCTCTTCCGGCAGGCATATCCAGTGTAATTTTTAGAATGTTTTTAGGATGTTTTAGGATGTTTTAATGATGTTTTAGGATGTTTTAATGCAGTTTTAATAATATTTGTCATGTTTTAATTAGTTTTATGTATTTTATCATGCTGTTGTTCCCCGCCTCGATCTAGATGGAGAGGCGGGTAAGAAATAAATCGTTATTATTATTATTATTATTATTCGAGCCAGGCCAAAGCCTGGGGATTTTATGGGCTTTTCTGGATAAGCCATTGGACAGCTGCAGCTTTCTCCACTGCATCTTGTCATGAGATTTCTTCTTTCCCTAGAAACCACAATGGACTAGAATAATAATGAAACTAACAGGCCTATGTTGGAAAAGCCTTTATCTGTATGAACAGATGGAAACAGTTCTTATGGGTCATCATCTACCAACTAGGAGAGGACATCCCTTCAAAGAGAGAACACCTTCAATTACAGGACGGTCCTCTGGCAGCCCTTCAAATAGAGGAATGTCCTCTGTAAAAAGAAAAAGGGCTCATGGTCACCCTACAGAAGCCGCCAATGTACAACCCATCTGGGGGGGGGATGATAGCAAGAGGACATTTTAGTGTAGGTCCTCTCTAGAGAAGTACGCAAATTTCATTTCTGTTCGCTAATCTTGCAAACCTATCTCATCCACAACCCCGAAGGACAGCAGAACTGCAGATCTCAGAAATCTTTTCACAATTTCCTGAACTTGCATTCATGCTTGAATGTGTGTGCTTGCACAAGTGCACACTTCCAAGAAGACACAATTGTGCATCATCATCATCATCATGATCCCCCCATCCACATTTTTCACGCTTTAGCCTACTGGGAAAAGGGCACATCTTTGATCAGGAAAATGCTCAGTTTTAAAATGTGCATTTTTCCTGATCAGAAAAAAAAGTTCTGGCTGGTTCTGATTGAAACCTGGAGCAGATTCACCACCCCACTGACTTGGAGCCACCAGCCTCCACTGGCTGAAATTATGTATCCTTATTATCAGGATATGAACCTTTTAAAATATTTTCACCTCACTGTGCTCATGTGAATTTGTCCTGTCAATCCTGTTCACTTCATGTAGCCGATGAAATACATTCTTTCAATATATCCATGATACAGGAGTAGCCAAATGTCTAAAAATCTAACCTAATCTGAAAATATTCTGAGGCCATCTTTAAGATGGAGACCCCTCAAGGCAACTTATAAGATGCCAGCCCTCGAAAAAAAAAATCCATAAAAACATGTTTCAGTTAAATCCATAACAAACAATTGCCAATTAAAATCAATAAAATCAGAATGTATCAGTTAAGAAACAACAATCCAGACTTAAGGGAAGGCCAGTGAAAACAAGCACAACTTCAGAACTTTCCTGAAGACATGCAAAGAACGGACCTAACAAACTCCTGATGAAAGTTGGCTCCAAAGGTGGGCCACCACTAAGAAGGCCCTTGTAAACACCATCTAATAATAATAATAGTAAGTAAGTAAGCAGTTTATTTGTTTATGGCACAAAGGCCGTTACAATCATAGCACAATCACGTTCTTACAAGTTATAATAGGTCAACTTTTATAAAAATTTAAAACCAACATTTGGAATGAGCTATAAGTACCCCACCACTCATAGTTTTAAAATCCCCACAATTATTGTAAATTAGGGTGTCCAGATGGCTCGGGGTTTCCCGGTCCTAACCGGGAAACCTGGGGCCAACCGGCCCAACCGGGGGTGGTGGGGGCAAACCGGGGTGGCGGGGGGTCACGTGGCGGTGGCAGCAAGCGAGGAGCGGCGGTAGACCCGGTGGCAGTGGCGGCAGAGGAGCCCGGGAAGCGGCCACCCCAGAAGGTAAGTGCCCTCCCTCGCGCCTCGTGCTCCTTATCCGCAGGGGCGTCCGCTTCCCTCCGGTGCTCGAATCTACTGAGAAACAGGCTTCGCGGCCTGTCCCTCAGTAGTGAGACAGGCCGCGAAGCCTGTTTCTCAGTAGATTCGAGCACCGGAGGGAAGCGGACGCCCCTGTGGGTAAGGAGCGCGAGGCGCGGGGCGTGGGGTGCGGGGCATGGGGCACTTACCTGCTGGGGCGGCCGTGTCTGCCGCCGCTGGGTCCTCCACCGCCGCTGCCGGGCTCGTGAGGCCAGAGGCCACGCGGAAGGGACGGGAGAGGGCCGGATCCAGAAGTGATGTAATCGGCCCTCCCCCGCCTCTTCCGCGCGGCCTCTGGCCTCGTCGGGGCTAGTCGCGATGGCGACGACCCCAGAGGAGCCCAGACGCCTGCGCGGTAGAGGCAAGGGAGCTCCCCCACCTCTTCCGCACGGGCATCCGGGCTCCTCGGGGGTCGTCGCCATCGCGACTAGCCCCGACGAGGCCAGAGGCCGTGCGGAAGAGGCGGGGGAGGGCCGATTACGTCACTTCCGGATCTGGCCCTCCCCTGCCTCTTCTGCACGGCCGCTGGCCTTACGAACCCAGCAGCGGGGGACCCGACGGCGGGGGACCTGGGGAGGGCAGCGGACCCGGCGGGGGTGGCAGCGGCAGCGAACCTGGTAGGTCCGGGCTGATGTTTTTGGGGGGTGGGTGGCTTGGTGGGGGGGTTGTTTTGGGTGGGGGGGTGTCTTGGTGGGTTTGTTTTGGGGGGTGGCTTGGTGGGGGGGCTGTTTTGGGTGGCGGGGGGGGACCGGGATTTGGGGTTCCAAAATCTGGTCACCCTATTGTAAATGGTCTCCTCTGCAGTCTACGACTGCTTTTTCCAGAACAGACTGATGGATTTTTTTTGCTGCAACTGCAAACGTTGCAATTTTAGCTGTGATGGCTTTAGTATGGTCTGCTAACAGGTCGCAGATTATATTTGCTGGATGCCAGCCCGCTCTTGAGCTCAAAAGCTCTCCCATAAAACGGGCCCTAATATCACTGTACAGGAGGGAGCGTAATAAATAGTGTGCCACATCTTCCATTTCCTCTGATCCACAAATACAAGTCCTCTGATTGAAAGGCAACCTTTTATACTTTCCCTCCAAAAAGGCAGTGGGCATTGTTTGAAAGCGAAGGGCTGTGAAGGCCTTTCTAATCGCAGGAAATGACAGATCTTGTAAATACTGAGGAATAATAATAATAATAATAATAATAATAATAATATATTTATTTATTACCCGCCTCTCCCTCCGGATCGAGGCGGGGAACAACATCATCATAAAACACACAAAACTGATTAAAAATACATAAAACCAGTATAGCATTAAAATACCAATAAAACACCAATAAAACACTTAAAATTCATCTGAGTAGGCCTGCCGGAAGAGCTCAGTCTTTATAGATCTTTAAATTCCTGAAGACTGGTAAGTTCACGGGTTCTGAACCATCCTTGGCAGTGGGTGGTAAGTAGGGCCTCTGTTGATGACTTTAGAGTGCAGCCAAGCTGAAAAAACAGGCTCCTGAACGGCTTACAAAGATCAACAATAAGACTATCCCTGCAGTTAGGCTTACAATATAATATACATAACACAAAAGAATAGGAGGGATGAGGAAATTTGTATACAACATTAAGCAGGAGTGGTCCTACTATTTGATAGGGTAAGGCAAATTTCAGGGTGCCATTAAATGACAGCAAATTGTCAGTTATCTCCTTTCTTATTATACTAGCTGATATGCCTGGCATTGCTCGGGTCCTTGAATAATGTTTATGACATTTGATAAATTTATCTGCAAGTTATTCATCTTTAGGTTGGTTGGTTTTTGTTTAGTTTGGTCGAGTTTGTAAATTGTTTTGTTAGAATAAATGGAAATTTATGTTAATAAGAACTGTATTTTGAATTAGAGCTTCGTGATGAACCACATTTTTGTATTACCTCAAATGCCTACACCTCCCATCATGCCTTGGCTGGAGCAGCCGTCTAAACTTCAAAAACAATCAGGGCACACAACACCCTCTCTAACAGTAAAAAGAGATGCAAAGGTAAAAATATATTTTCAACATATACCTGGCATTGCCCAGATATCTGAATAACATATAGTAGGGAAGCAGATCTCAGCGGATGTGAGGAACTGTTGTATGCATGTGCTCTGAAGTTATTATTATGAAAAAAGGAAAGCAGCCAGAAGACAGAATACTTTATTGGCATAATTTACTGTATAATATCTACATTTAACAGGTTTTGGCAGAGTGACAGGATGGTCAAGGCCTGGTGACTTGGGCCTTTTGTCTGACATACAAATACTTAAAATCCAAAATTTCATGTTTTTAGATTTTTCTGGTACATTGTACAGCCAGACCTATCAGCGTGCCAGATTTCAAGTTTCTGCCCAGCGTTGCTCGGGCCCCCTAAAACATATGTCTGTGAGGTAATCATCTTAAAACAGCAGGTTGGTGCTAGGCCTGTGAATTAACCTTTAAACAAATTAAATTCATTTCTTTTTTCCTCTCTCACCCTCATGACAACCCTTCAAGGTAGGGCAATCCTAGGCCAGTGAGGTAACTTTAAAACAAATTAAATTAGTTTCTTCCCCTCCTCTCTCACCTTTAATGCATGGCCAGGGCTGACTGGAAGCTGTCGCCATAATTTTCCTTGTCCCCTCAGAAAACAAAAACTACAACTCCCGGCATGCCTTTTGCTGTAGTGCCTGACTTGCCCAATGGGAGTCCTGCTGTTGAAGCTCATGGGAAGTGAAATCTGGCTGAGCCAGTGGACACTACACTGTGCAGTCAGTGCACATAGATAGGCCATGAGGGAGCTGGCTGGCTGGCTGATGGTTTGCTTGGTTGTCAGTGCTGCAGCCTCCTTCACTCCTGCTCCTGATGGGGCCTAGCAATTGAGGCAGCTGGCCCCAGGTGCTCTTCCTTCAGGCCCAGGAGGGCGAGCCACTACCAGATAATGGCTGCCAAAGCCTGAGAAGTCTTCCCTGCTGCCCAAGGCATGCTGGGAGTTGTAGGCATAAACCTAGGTCTCTGAATAATGTGTTAATCTTTGAACACCAGCTGAGGTGTGGTGGAAGACAACTGGAGAGCAGGCCATCTTGGTTGTGTCACCCTGCTTGAGGATTTCTGAATAAAGTTTATGTTTTTTATGTAACAGCCTGGCTATACCATTGAGACAGAAGAGTGAATGGAGGTTTGACTGATATAGCTGAGACTAGAATGGAATGGTGGGCAGGGTTAGTGGCAGTTGGAGAAAGTCAGGTAGGAGAACAAAGACAGTTTGTGAGAGGTCAGGGTTTGCTCACCCATACTTTACTTTAAATCAGCCACTCTACATGCCAGCACTACACCTCCCTGCATGCCTTTGGCATCCTGCAGGTGCCCGCATCCTCTGAGACACCCTCTTGTTGCCAATGCTGCTCCTTGATAGAGCATTAAGGAGTAGCATCGCCAATGAGGGGAGGTAAGCAGCTATCAGTGGATGCACCCAGCTCTGGCCAATCCTGCTGGGATTGCCTTGGCCTGTGCTTCTCACCCACCAAGTGCTATATCAGGAGCCCATACTGAAGGGCCGGGGCTAGGCCAGGCACTTCCCTCCCCCTTTGTCAGGTCTGTTTCTGGGCATGCACAGAGTGCCTTTCCTTCCTCCCTCCCTCTTAAAGGCAAAGGTTACACACTTGTTTCCCCCAGATTGTGAGAAAGCAGCAATATCAGGACGGAGTGCCTTTGAGCATGTTTGGCCATGCTCAAAGTCATGATGTTGTATCTAGTTACATTTTAAAACCATGCAGAGGGTGGGAGGAGGCACCGCAAATGGATGCAGCCCATTTATGTGGGTTGTTTCCTTTTATGTGAAATTGGGTTGACTGCTTGAGACTGACCTTAGGAGTCGGGGTTGTAAAAGACACACAGCAGCCACTCACAATGGCCACCAAAGGCCAGTAAGTCTGGCTTCCTGCCCAAGGCATGCTGGGAGTTCCATCTAAGGCATGTTGGGAGTTGTAGGCATAAACCTAGGTTTTTATTAAATTCTTTAAAAAATACTTAAACCCCCAAAATTCATGTTTTTAGATTTTTCTGGTACATTGTACAGCCAGACCTGTCATTGTGTCAACGTGTCAAGTTTCTAACTCATCTGGAAGTGGGTAAACATTTCAGGACATACGTGACACACACATACTTTCTGCTTTATAGGTAGAGATTTGACTGTTTTCTGTTTTAGGCACCAAAATGTCTGGATTCACCTCCAATAGTGAGCTGCTTTGGGGGGGGGGGGTCATTATGTTGATGAGGCCTGTGATTATCTTAGAGGGGGAGCTAATCCAACCTGATGAGAAAAGACGGGCAAGGCAGTTGTAAATAGTCGTTTGCACCTGCAAGCCTCTTTTCTGTAGATAGTGTCAGGGCAGCTACACTAAGCCTTAATAAGTGTCAACAGAATGAAGGGAGGAGATTATGGGTTTATATCTTCCCAGAGAAAGAACACTGCTATTGAATGGATGGGAAGCAGCAGCCTGTTATTAAACAAGATTGCCCAACTCTGGCTGTAATTTTGAGCAAAAGTACACTGAGCCACTGAAACATATATATTTTTAAGTGGATTTGAAGCCATGTACCATTCATTCAGTCTACTTTCTCTTATTCATAGAAATAGATTCTGAAAGCATGTGTAGCATAATAGCTAACATGAAATTTGAGTTGTGAACCAGGAAATTGGTAGAAAGGTTGCAGGTTCGATCTTCAGCATCTCCACCCAAAAGGATCAAGTAGCTGGTGATGAAAATGACCACTTGCCTGACAACCTAGGGCAGGGGTTCCCAACTTTTTTGGATCGGAGGGCACACTTTGGAATTTGAGAAACTGCAATGGGCACCATCACAAAATGCCTAATCAGGGGGTCACATCTGTGGCATCTAGCAGTCATATCTATGGATCTTAGGCTGCATCTTATTCAGCAAAAACTTTGGTCGATGCAACATCTCTTTAATAACGGATTGTCTAATTTAGCTAATTGCTAGCAGTGCAATGCAGCTCATGCTTTCTTTAAGCATATGTTTCATCAATGTCCAGTAGTTGCTTCTTTTTGAGGGGAGGTTATTACACAGATAAATTTTGTACTGGAACAGTCTTTAATATTCACTGATGAACATGCTCTTTTTAATTATTTACCCGCTTTATAAAAGTTTGCCTTGAGGAGAGAAGACTGAGGAGAGACGTGATAGCACTCTTCAAAAACTTGAAAAGTTGTGACTCAGAGGAGGGCCAGGATCTCTTCTCGATCATCCCAGAGTACAGGACCTGGAATAATGGGCTCAATTTACAGGAAGCCAGAGTTTAGCTGGGCATCAGGAAAAACGTCCTGACTGTTAAAGCAGTACAACAATGGAACCAATTAGCTAGCGAGGTCGTGGGCTCTCCCACACTAGAGGCATTCAAAAGGCAGCTGGACAGCCATCTGTCAGGTATGCTTGAAGGTTGATTCCTGCATTGAGCAGGGGGTTGGACTCGATGGCCTTATAGGCCATTTCCAACTCTACAATTCTATGATTCTATGGAATTAACAAATGGTCAGCACAAATGGATTCTTTGTGCCCTTTTGACAGCTAAAAGACTGATATTACAGCATTGGAAGGATAAACACTCATCTTCTATCCTACAATGGACTGAGGACCTTATCATGCTTTCAATATTCGAACAGGTGGCATATAGGCACCACCTTCAAATAGGCACTTATTTGGATGTTTGGTCCACTTTTGTGGGAGTCTATGTATAATTGCTAGAAAGTTGTATTCATTGCTGTGGATATATACAAAACCATGTATATTTAAAAAACGGGAGGAGGGGACATCTTTGAGTGCCATATTGGGGACCCCTGATCTAGACAGCTATTCCAGCGAAAGTAAACAAGACTGGGCCAGGTTGACCAATAGCCTGTCTCAGATAAGACAGATAAGCAAAGTTCAAGATTGTGAAGAAAGTAATTGATTTTCAGGTGTTTTCTTCATGTACTACCATGTTGTTTAATAACTTTCAAAAATGTTCAGTTGTATTGGGGATACTGTCAGGGTAGGACTTTGGAGCAGATGTCCAGGGCCTTAGACAGTAGAATGAGCAAGCAGAAAGTCCACCAAATGCTGGAGGATTGGCTTACCACACTTTGAAGTACAGTAATACATATTACCACTGAACAAGATGTGGTCCCATAACAGAGTTCAAAATTGCCTAACTGCACCACTGGTTCTGTTGAATTTGAAGTAAATTTAACTCCAAAATGAAACACTTTGAAGAATTGTTTCCTTTTAACTCTGTTTCCCCCCCCCTCCTTATTCCTACCCCTGCCCCATCCTAGATCCCTTAGATGGGCTAAAAAGGCAATACAGGATCAGGACAACATGCTCCCAGGTGCTCCATCCTCCCCATCTGGATTTAGGACCGAAAGACCCAGGAAAAGTGTAGGTGCATAGAGGGCAAGTTGTAAGCAAGCACAATTTGTGGCACTGCACACATCATGACTGATCATAGGGCATGTGACATTAGCTTCCCATTTCCAGGCTTTGTGGAATTTGAACCAACTTGAGATAGCTGGTCTTCTGGAAGGTTTTTTGATTACTGAATTTCCTTGGGTTTTGAAAAGCAAATCTCTCCCCAACATATAACACACACATACCTCTCTGTCTCTCTCTCTTTCTTTTTCATCAGTGGTACAGTGCCTCCAAACATTGAGGTTCTGTCTCTAACGTGAACATAAGAACAGCCATGCTGGATCAGACCAAGAGCCTAGCATTCTGTTCGCACAGTGGCCAACCAGCTGCCCACGAGAAACCACAAGCAGGACATGAGTGCAACAGCACCCTCCTGCCCATGTTCTCCAGCAACTGGGGCTAATAGGCATACTGCCTCTGATACTGGAGATAGCTATAGCCATCCTAACTAGTAGCCCTTGATACTGTTATCCTCCATAAATTAGTCCAATCCCCTTTTAAACCAATCAAAATTAGTGATCATCACTACATCTTGTGGCAGCAAATGCCGTAACTTTAACTGTGTGAAGAAGTCCTTCCTTTATCTGTCCTGAATCTCCCACCAATCATCTTCATGGAATGACCCCGGGTTCTAGTTTTATGAGAAAGGGAGAAAAATGTTTACGGCCTCAGAAAGGGAAACCTCCGGCATCCTATAGCCCCTCAGATAGGATTGCTCTCTTAGAAGTCTAGAAACGATTTCTAATACCCTACAGGCAAGTCAAAGATGGCTTTTTGTACACCACAATGAAAATGAACATACAAACAGCAAGCTTTTTAAAAAAAAACAAAAAGATTTGTTCAGTGAGCCCATTGAGCTCAAGCATTAGTAGCAACTGTCAACGCTTAAGATGCTACTTCCACCTATAACAGCTCTCAACCCAGAAGTCATTATTCAGAGATCATCTTCAAACAAGGACTTAATGCATCTTGAAGCAGATGGTCCGTGGTTGATGTTTCCTGTATCGAGCATAATTTATTCATGATTGCAGAAGAGCAACTTTTGCAAGCTGCTGGAAAGCAAATATTAATTACAGCAAAAGGACGTTGCTGTTCACTGGGCCCCAAAATCGTTAATAAACAAATGTAGGCACTTAGAAGAAGCTAACTGTGGACAGACTCTGCAGTGTTTGTCTATCTTTAAAATGGGGCCGGCTTAGCCATCTGTGATTAATTCTTCTGGGATCACAGCCATCCTTATTTTCCCATTTTGTTATCTGGTCTTAACAAATTGATGAAGTGTTAACAAAATATTCAGCTGAATAGCGAGAATGTGTACTACTGTTTATACAGATAAAGGCTTTTCCATCATAGGCCTGTTAGTTTCATTATTATTCTAGTCCATTGTGGTTTCTAGGGATAGAAGAAATCTCATGACAAGATGCAGTGGAGAAAGCTGCAGCTGTCCAATGGCTTATCCAGAAAAGTCCATAAAATCCCCAGGCTTTGGCCTGGCTCGAAGGTATCAGAAAGCCATAGTTTTCCACTCTATGAACAAGTTTTCAACTTGATTGTTTCCCCTTCCTATTCCTCCATTTCTGCATGTCAGTGAAGGAAGAAATCAAGGGTTTCTGCTCTTATACAAACCACAGTTCCCTTGGTCATCCAAACTTTTGTGATGATCGGAATTCTTAGAGTATTATGACATACAAATTTTATAAAGAATCAAGATAGATAGATAGATAGATAGATAGATGATAGATAGATAGATAGATAGATAGATAGATAGATAGAAAAAGATTTTGATCCAGACGACCCCCTGAGCAGAACTCTGTTCGTAGATGTAAATGAAATTTTCATATATCTCTAGAGGGGAACTACATCAAAATGTCCTCTTGCTATTCATCCCCCACCCCCACAAGTGGGTGGGAAATTGGGCAAAGGCGGCTTCTGTAGGGTGGCCACGATCCTTTTTTTACAGAGAACAGTCCTCTCTTTGAAGAGCTGCCGGAGGATCGTCCTGTAATTGAAAGTGTCCTCTATTTGAAGGGATGTTCTGGTTGGAAGATGATGAACCATAAGAACTGTTTCCATCAAGAATCAGCACTTGGGCAGCAGGGCTAAACAGGCAGGTACACAGATCAACTGGTCACAGCCTTTCACAGTATGGGAACATGTATTTCTGTTTAAATTAAAGCAATTATTTCTAAATTTGCATATGCAAATTTGCATATGCAAATGTTATGCAAATCACTGCCTTCTGTTGTCCTCTTTTTTGGTGAGTGGCCATCCTACCAGCTGCAGCAGTGGCAGGAGATGGCAACAGCCATGCCTCAATTTCATAGAATCACAGAATGGTAGAGTTGGAAGGGGCCTATGAGCTCAATGCAGGAATCCACTTTAAAGCATACCGAACGGATGGCTGTCCAGCTGCCTCTTGAGTGCCTCTAGTATGGGAGAACCCACGACCTCTCTAGATGACTGCTAATCAGCCATATTTGAATTGCCCACAGAGCCCCATTGCCCACAGAGCCCCAACATAGTGTCCCTCTCAGGCATTGGGGGAACAAGGCAATTTTCTTCCATTCCCTTTCCCCCCTGCAGTTCCTTGCTCTTGGGCACTGGGACTGCCAGAGGAAATGGGGAATCGTTGCAGATCACCTTGCCCACCACCTTCCTAAAGCGGGAGCTTCTACTAAGATCTCCATCCCTTCCGCAACTGAAGACGCCCTTCCATTTATCAAATATATAAATTCATTATATATTAAATAAAATAATTTGTGTGCCACATTTCCTCAAAGATGTGGCCAATGCAGCTCATAATACAAAAACAGCAATATGTAAACACCTATAGGCAGAGCTGCCATCAAGGTTAGGTATTATTGGGCACCTGCCAAGGGCCCACATCCCAGCAGGAGCCCAGTGACAAGTGGCCCTGGACTTCCTCCTCCTCCTCTCCACTGCTCACCTGCCTCTTGTCCTGGCTCAGACAATGGCGGTGGTGAGAAGGAGCAGCAGCAGATGCCACTGGCTCTCCGCCTGTCAAGCAAGCAAGAGGCAGCAAAAATGAGACAGAGGATGAGGAGCAATAGCAACTGGTGACAATGGGGGTGAGAAGGTAGACTCACTGTGGGGAGGTACCATTGAGGGTGTCTTATCCGAGGGCCCATAAAAACCTGGAGCCGGCACTGCCTATCAGAGCAGGCCCTACAATTAAGCAGCAGGAAGCGGGAGCAGCAGGCAGTGCAGATTAGGAAGAGCAGCAATGAGTGGGAGGCGGGAGCAGCGAATTTCCACCTAAAGAGCCTGCCACTGCTTGGCTGGCCTCTCTCTCCCTCCCTAACTGCCTGCTTGCTTGGCCAGCCAGCCAACAGTTTGTGCCCACCCGGCAGTGGCAACGACGGCTCCTCTTCCCTCTCCCAGCTGGCAGCTCCCACCTTCTGCCCCAGCCGCAGGACTCCTGGCTGGGAGACTCAGCCAAAATATCACAATCTCCCAGATGAAGGGTAGAGGAGCCACTGCCCCACGAGAACAGGGAACCGGGAACCTCCCACAGCATGAGAGGAGAGTGGGGGGGGGGACCCAGAAGCTGGGAGTCACCGTGGCCACATAAAAGCAGGGAGGGGGGCTCAGGAAGAAGAAGCGGGGGGTGGGGTGGCTTTAGACAGCCATGTGTATTGCTTCCGTTGTGAAGCACACAATTAGCATTTTTCTTCCCGCACCCAAACTTACATCCCTTGCTTTGCAACTCCTTCTATAGTCCTTATATGTTACAACAACAACAACGTAACTGTTTGCCTGATTAAAAATAAAAAAGTACTCTGCACATGTGATGTTTTGATTCACTTAAATGAAAAACCAAAAGGAGGAGAACGTCCACTCAGGGCAAAAAAAAGAGACAAGCAGGTTTTCAGAATGCTGAGATACTTTATTTTCAAGCCCACTGCATTTCGGCCTATGTTGTTTTTTAAGGCCTTCTCCAGGGAGCTGTAACATCAAGAATACATTAAATTATGTTTATGGGGATAACACATAACATTAATATATCAGTTAGGTGTTAGTTATTGCCTCAAAGACTTGTGCCCATATGTAAGTTATACGAAGGCTCTTGGGCCTGCCCACATTATACATAAAAACTTCTATAAATCATATAAAAACATTTTTTTATAAAACAAAAGTTTAATATATAGATTCTTACTTGATAAGAGATGTCTGTAGAAATACTCTTAACAGGATGATAGTCTCCTATCACTGGCAAATTAGGAAATCTAATCATTCCAGGGCCCTCCTTATTCATTTTTAATCATTGTTTCAGCATTTTTTTGTCATTTTTTTTGTGCTTTGCCAGGTGCTTCCATGTAGCAATGATAAGTACAAGGTCTCAAAATACGTCATTACTGCTATCCTTATTGCTATTATGTAGGAGTCACTGCAGGTAATTACTGAGTCACAGAAGTGGCAAAAATTCAAGATCTAAGGGCCTATCTACACAGTACCTTGGAACGTTATAAATTGTATTTTAAAACGTTCCAAATAGGTGCGTTCTAAAATGTCTTAGGTCACATTAATGAGTACACACCTTACAGGAGAAAAAAATCTTCAGTCTTCAAAGTGGTGTGGGAGGTCTCTTCTGTCCGTCTCTTTCTCTTTCCTTTTTACAATGAGTTTAGGGCAAAGAATTGTGGGAGTTGTAGTTCAGTCACCCACTTCCTCCTTAGTTCTCCTTTCATTCACTAGCTTTTAGGGCTAGGCTTTGTGGGTGCTGTAGTTCACTCACCCACTTCTTTTTTCTTCCCCACCAATCAACTACTAAGCATTTTGGCGCCAGTCAACGAAGCCCTGCCCCCACGAATCACAAACGGTAAGGAAGGACACATTATTTTACTTAAAATGATTTATTAAAAGTAAAAACCGTTGTATATTGCTGAAGTGAGCTTTAAAAATCCTCAGGTATACATCGTTAAAGGGAGTGCGTCATGTGGCCCAAAGAGTTTTCATTACCCTTATGAAACGTTACAAACCTAGTGTGTAGATCGGCCCTAAGTTTAAGCCACTGGGATTTAGAGTTTTTAACTTTAGGATCCATCAAACTACGGCAATATTTTGCGTCCAAAGTGTCCAGGTTCATGGACAAAAAACATGTTTTAGACCTACCTCTAAATTTATGCTTCACAGCACCATCAGGAATAAAATGGAGCTGGCTTCTCCTGTCCTGATACCCTCATCCCCAGCCTCTCTCTGCAACATCTGCCCCTCTCATTTAGCGGAGAGGGGCTGCGGCCCTAGACTTTGAGCCCATGGATCAGCCCTAGCAGCAATCATTGCTTAGCAAAGCTGTTGGGCTGCTGTGAACTCTTTTAGGCTGAAAATAATTCACAACAGCTCCACAGCCCAGGTATGCTTCACTTTACAGAGCTGAGAATCAAACAGGAAGCAAAACTGCAAAGTAGGGTAAGATTGACAGGAGCAATACATCACACTAGAGGTCAAGTCCCAGTCATCTAATTGCATTGACATAGCTACAGATTTTAAAAAACACATTGCAAAGCACAACCGGGTTCCACACTGCAGCTTGAGTGTCTGAATTAGGCCTCATTCATGGCAAAAAAAAAAAAGGGGGGGGACCACCTGACATTCCTGGTTTATTAATTCTTCATATGCAGAAAGCATCACCTACAGTGGGCAATCCATGCATTGCTGACTTGGGCCCTGCCTTCATGGCACAGTGTTGTTGCTGCTTTGCCGCTAAATCTCGCAGTTTCGCCAATGCGGGTGGCGGCAGGTAATCCCGATGGCAGGAGGCAGCGCAGGCTTTCCGGTGGCTATTCAGCTTGCCAGGCCTGCCCCGGAACACCTCTGGCTTGACACTGGAGTGAGGTTACACGGTGGAAGGGCCATGGTGACCTTGCTTTGAAGAAAAAAGTCGGAGTAAGTCCCTGACATTTTTAAAACACAGCTTCGTGTAACAGCCCTGTGGTGGCTGCGAATCAGCATCTGTATCATATAATCAATGCAGCCTCACTGCACAGCCACCATGGGGCTTAGAAGACATATAGACAGCCCCTTAGGCTGGAACAACCCATTGCATAGAACAATTGCAGGATTGTAGGGAGGCCACTTACGCATCACCCAAAAAGGGGGACAAACAAGGATGCAGATTTTGCACATTTGCCTCAATAGACAAATAGATAGATGCAAATTAAGAAATTGTTGTTATTATTATTATTATTATTATTATTATTATTATTATTATTTAAATAGAAATACAGTACATCTCACTATACTGTGGAAGACTGAGATCCAGAGCCGGATTTAGGAACAAGCCATGGCTTAGAGCCTCATATTACAAGGGACTTCTAAATATGTTGGAGAAAATATAAGATGATTCAGATGAAATTGCTTTGTCTTAAATATGTTGGAAAGTCTGGTGTGATTAATAGCAGAGTTGCCTAGTATAGAGAAATCATGACAATGCAGCATTTAGCAGTAAGTACAACCTAGAACCAATTTCAAAGAAGTTCAAATCAACTTGCTTTATTAGTCCTTTTATATACATCTTCAGAGAAGGCTACATGCACCCCCTAACACTGGGTGATACTCTTTCATTACCTTTCCTATTATAATGTAATAGATTTTTTCCTTTATTTTTAAGGTATGGGGCCTCTGAAACTTAATATGGCTTAGGGCCTTAGCATGTCTTAATCAGGTCCTGCTGTGGCCAGGTGACTTGTGTGCCTACCTATTCAGCCTGCCTCCTGTCCAGGTGCTCACCACTGATGGACAACATTCTTATGCTTCATTATCTTTAAGCCAGAATTGGACAGGACAGCCCTTCAAAGGGAAGATGCCTTAAAACAGAAGACTGTCCATTGTAAAAAGAGGACACCTGACCACCCTAACACATACACACACATACAAAACAGAGGAAAAAGGCGCAGAATTCCACATAATGTGTTGTTTGAGCCTCATAGTGCCACCGGGTGGGAGGAGGTGGAGCCCATATAGAATGTTTTAAATGTCTGTGGCACGTGGGCCAAAGATGCAATCTTCCAAATGCGGCAGAATTAATTTCTGTCTGTAAACCATCTATGACAGTACTGCCTCCCTGAGATTACCATTTCTAATGAGATTTTTTTAACCTAATGGCACATTAGAGATCACGCTTGAACATGTAAAACTAAGTGCTGTGTTAGTATTTTTAAACAAATTAGCTATAGTGCTGATAATAGACAACAACAATAGTTTTGAAGTCATTGATGCAAACACTTAAAAGAACATGGGTTTAGGTTTTAAACTACAGTTGAAACTCTCCTAATTTAAATTCACTGGTGCAAAATTAAGGACACATTTAATTACTTCCAGTGGCAAACAGATGGCCAGCTGAGCATTTGCAGCGTAGGCAACGAGAAGGGGGGGAGAGAGATGAGTACACAGATTCCTGCCTTGCAGTAGTTCAAAGGTGCAGATTCTGGACTGGAAAGCAATCCTAACCAAGAAGCCTATTCCTGTGCAGGGATTGCTCTAGCTACATTAGGGTTTCAGTATATAAAATCACAGGTAGCAGAAGAGGAAGGCCAGTGAGAAACATTAACAATTAATTGCCGCTCTTTGTTTAGTTTTTGTTAACACAATAAAGGTCCAGGGTAGGCAATATGGAAAAAAGTAGGGATGTGCACTGACCCCCCGGATCGGATCGGATAGCGGATCGGAATCGGACCTGGGGGGTCGGATCGGATCGGATCGGATCGGAGGATGGTCGGATCGGATCGGACCGGATGTCCGATCCGGATCGGACGCCATTTTGAATGCTTTTTCCCATAGCCAAGTATTGTTTTACAAAAACGCCTATAACTTTTTCATTTTTAAAGATAGAAGGATGAAACTTGGGAACATTATACACTGGTTAGGGATAGTTATCTGTGAGAAATTTCAGAAAGATTGGTGCATGAGTTTTGTGGCAATTAATTGTTTAATAAATAACCAGAAATGCCTATAACTTTGTCATTTTTAAAGTTACAAACATGAAACTTTGCCACATTGTAGGTGGTACCTTGGGACCTATCTGTGAGAAATTTCAGAAACTTAGGTGCTTGCCTTGTGTGGCAATTAATTTTAGAAAAATGGGTAGTAGTGGGGTAAATACATTTACGCCTCCCATTTTTTTATTTTTGAAAATACAAACAGGAAACTTAGGCACATTACAGGTACCACTTGCCTTGATATGTGTGTGAAATTTCAGAAACATTGGAGCTTGCCTTGTGTGGCAATTAATTTTTGAAACAATGAGGAAAGAAACACCTATAACTTTGTCATTTTTAAAGTTACACACATGAAACTTTGCCACATTGTAGGTGGTACCTTGGGACCTATGTGTGTGAAATTTCAGAAACATAGGTGCTTGCCTTGTGTGGCAATTAATTTTTTAATAAATACCCAGGAATGCCTATAACTTTGTCATTTGTAAAGTTACACACATGAAACTTTGCCACATTGTAGGCGGTACCTTGGGACCCATGTGTGTAAAATTTCAGAAACGTAGGTGCTTGTATTGTGTGGCAATTAATTTTTGAAACAATGAGGGATTCATTGGACAGCACTTGCCCATAGGGATTCATTGGACAGTACTTGCCCATAGGGATTCATTGGACAGTACTTTCCTATAGGAAATCATTGGAAAGCACTTGCCCATAGAAAATCATTGGAAAGCACTTGCCCATTGAGAAATACAGTTATGCCTCCCACTTTTTTATTTTTGAAGATACAAACAGGAAACTTGGGCACATTGTAGACTGGTTAGGGATAGTTATCTGTGAGAAATTTCAGAAAGATTGGTGCATGCGTTTTGTGGCAATTAATTTTTTAATAAATACCCAGGAATGCCTATAACTTTGTCATTTTTAAAGTTACATACATGAAACTTTGCCACATTGTAGGTGGTACCTTGGGACCTATGTGTGTAAAATTTCAAAAACGTAGGTGCTTGCCTTGTATGGCAATTAATTTTAGAAAAATGGGTAGTAGTGGGGTAAATACATTTACGCCTCCCATTTTTTTATTTTTAAAGATACAAACAGGAAACATGGGCACATTACAGGGAACACTTCACTTGATATGTGTGTAAAATTTCAGAATGATAGGTCCAGGCATGTGGTGGCAAGGTGTCTGCACACACCACTTTGAAGACTGTAGAAAATTTCTCCTGTAACGATCCCAGCGAGAGAGAGTGATCCTAGGCTCAGCCGTTCTGCTTGAGTGAAAGTATCAAAGCAGACACGAGCCAAGTGCTACTTTGTTTCTCCTTTTGTAATGGATACTAGCTCAGTTGCAGTCAAGCGTGCAAGGATCAAAGAGATGAGAGAAAGTGTTTCCTTCTTCTTCCCGGGAGGCGGGAGGGTGCAATTGACAGCCCCAGCCTCTGTGTAAAAAAGGTTAATAACTTTTAATCTAAAAAATTCGTAGCCACCAAATGCCTGGACCTATCATTCTGAAATTTTACACACATATCAAGTGAAGTGTTCCCTGTAATGTGCCCATGTTTCCTGTTTGTATCTTTAAAAATAAAAAAATGGGAGGCGTAAATGTATTTACCCCACTACTACCCATTTTTCTAAAATTAATTGCCATACAAGGCAAGCACCTACGTTTTTGAAATTTTACACACATAGGTCCCAAGGTACCACCTACAATGTGGCAAAGTTTCATGTATGTAACTTTAAAAATGACAAAGTTATAGGCATTCCTGGGTATTTATTAAAAAATTAATTGCCACAAAACGCATGCACCAATCTTTCTGAAATTTCTCACAGATAACTATCCCTAACCAGTCTACAATGTGCCCAAGTTTCCTGTTTGTATCTTCAAAAATAAAAAAGTGGGAGGCATAACTGTATTTCTCAATGGGCAAGTGCTTTCCAATGATTTTCTATGGGCAAGTGCTTTCCAATGATTTCCTATAGGAAAGTACTGTCCAATGAATCCCTATGGGCAAGTACTGTCCAATGAATCCCTATGGGCAAGTGCTGTCCAATGAATCCCTCATTGTTTCAAAAATTAATTGCCACACAATACAAGCACCTACGTTTCTGAAATTTTACACACATGGGTCCCAAGGTACCGCCTACAATGTGGCAAAGTTTCATGTGTGTAACTTTACAAATGACAAAGTTATAGGCATTCCTGGGTATTTATTAAAAAATTAATTGCCACACAAGGCAAGCACCTATGTTTCTGAAATTTCACACACATAGGTCCCAAGGTACCACCTACAATGTGGCAAAGTTTCATGTGTGTAACTCTAAAAATGACAAAGTTATAGGTGTTTCTTTCCTCATTGTTTCAAAAATTAATTGCCACACAAGGCAAGCTCCAATGTTTCTGAAATTTCACACACATATCAAGCCAAGTGGTACCTGTAATGTGCCCAAGTTTCCTGTTTGTATCTTCAAAAATAAAAAAATGGGAGGTGTAAATGTATTTACCCCACTACTACCCATTTTTCTAAAATTAATTGCCACACAAGGCAAGCACCTAAGTTTCTGAAATTTCTCACAGATAGGTCCCAAGGTACCACCTACAATGTGGCAAAGTTTCATGTTTGTAACTTTAAAAATGACAAAGTTATAGGCATTTCTGGTTATTTATTAAACAATTAATTGCCACAAAACTCATGCACCAATCTTTCTGAAATTTCTCACAGATAACTATCCCTAACCAGTGTATAATGTTCCCAAGTTTCATCCTTCTATCTTTAAAAATGAAAAAGTTATAGGCGTTTTTGTAAAACAATACTTGGCTATGGGAAAAAGCATTCAAAATGGCGTCCGATCCGGATCGGACCTCGTCGGATCGGATCGGATCGGATCGGAGGTTGATCGGATCGGATCGGATCGGATTTTCCCGATTTTGGGGCGGATCGGATTCGGATCGTGGATCGGATCCGATCCGATGCACACCCCTAGAAAAAAGAATAGAAAACACTAACATGTGAAGGGCCCAATCCATCTCCAGTTATCGGAAAGTAGTGAAACTATAGTGGTCTGATATGGGGATGTACAACCCTATAAACATCAAAAGATGATGATGTTGATGATTAATAATTTATAAAGCACCTAAAATTTTCTGAGCCCTGTACAGGGATGTGCTTTGGTTCTATATGCAGGTACTTGTTTCTGCACCCGTCTCTTCCTGGCTAGACTATGGTCCTGATTCAGCTAATATTAATCATGACCAAGTCGCATTGAAACCAATAGAACAAGTTAGTCATAACTCATAGGATGACCATATGGAAAGGAGGACAGGACTCCTGTATCTTTAACAGTTGTATAGGAAAGGGAATTTCAGCAGGTGTCATTTGTATGCATGCAGCACCTGGTGAAATTCCATCTTCATCACAACAGTTAAAGCTGTAGGAGCCCTGCCTAGCATGACCAGATACAAAAGAGGGCAGGGCTCCTGCAGCTTTAACTGTTGTGATGAAGATCTCTTAGCCAAGCCCTACCATGTATATTTTGGGTTTCTTTTGATTTGTTTTCTCTTTGGTATCTTTTTTGTTTCCTAGGATGCAATCCTATGCATATTTAGTTAGGAAAAAGCACTTTTCTATCTAAACATGCATAGAATTGTGCCCTTATTAACTGAAAGTATTTCAGTCATTTCAAGGAAGGCTCGGAACTGATGACACATTCTTTTTGTCCAAAGCTGTCTTGTCCACAGGAACTTAACAGCTATGAGAGCACTGGCTGGGAAGAGAATTGCATTCAGTCAGCAACCTCCATCTGCTGTTTGAGTGCTAGGTTCCTTGAAACTGAGGTGCAATGTCTGTGACCTACACATGAGAAGAGTTTCCGTTGCACTCCTATTGTTGTTGGAGGAGGAGGAGAAGGAGAAGGAGAAGGAGGAGTAAAATAAAAAAGGAACACCTGTACACACAGACCTTATACTTGGTTTAAACATGCAGCAGAATGAGATGGTAGAATTCTGAACTGGTAGAATGGATTGCACTATCTCAGGCTACAGGTGGAGAATGCTATTTTTAGTGCTCCCTCCATGTTAAAAATAATAATCTGCAAATAAAATCTAGCATACCTGGAAGAAAGGTTCTAGCCCACCTCACTCCCTGTTGGCTAGTTTTCTACTTCCAGAGAGTTTTTCTATATCAGGGATCATTCAGAAATGGCATTGCTCACCTGCAGTCGAATGCAGTACAGATCATTTTACCACCATTGCCCTGTTCAGAAGAGGGGCTCATGTGTTGTATTAATGTGTGAGTGGAGATGGGATAAGTAGCCATGCCCCCACATAGTCCAACCCCTCGGTGTCTGCAAATTGACCATATGAAAAGGAGGACAGGGCTCATGTAACTTTAACAGTTGTAGAGAAAAGGGAATTTCAGCCGGCGTCATTTGTATACAATTCGAACCTGGTGAAATTCTCTCTTCATTACAACAGTTAAAGCTGTAGGGGCCCTGCCCTCTTTTGTATCTGGTCACTCTAGTATAGTGCCTGCAACTTTAATTGTTGTAATGAAGAGGAGATTTTACCAGGTACTAACTGCATTCAAATGACACTGGCTGAAATTCCCTTTTCTCTGCAACTGTTAAAGTTACATGAGCCCTGACCTCCTTTTCATATGGTCAGCCTACATATTACCAACTCTGCACAGCCCTGCCTGGATCCACCTCTTTCTGTGGAAAGAAAAGAAGATGGAAGCAGCAATGGAAAAACAAAGGAGGGTTGCAAATGAAAATTAATGTTGACTGGACACCACCACCATCACCCTGTAAAATTCTGTTATTGAAGCAAGGCAATTGCACAATTTTAACAAAAGTCATCTGAAAGCACCCGATAATTAACAGTTTTTTAAAAAAAATCCAGAAGAGAAGAGAAACATTGCTTGTTATCCCTGAAAGGGCTGCAGAAGTAGATGTGAAATGGGAGGGAGCAGAATGGGAAAGTAGAAGAAACCAACCATGATTTCTAAGATCCCAGAAGTGAAGCAAGCAGTACAATGAAAGTGGAAGAGATCCAGAAGCATCACAGGCTGGAATAGAGCCCAGACTACAAGCGCAATTCAAGTGTGTGTGTGTGTGTGTGTGTGTGTGTGTGTGTGTGTGTGTGTGTGTTCCTCCAACTTTTTTCTCTCCAGCTCCCCACCTCTTTTAGTAGTGGAGGCTGCAATCTTAAATTGAGGATCAAAGGACTGGGGGGAGGGGGACTGCTTAACATGGGAAGCTAGTGATTTACAGCCACTCACATCAGCATCCAGGGCCCCTCTCATGCTATCCCCTGGAAATTGCAGGTTTAAAAAAACAACAGAGATAATGTGAGCATACCCGGGAAATCGTGCAATCTCCCAGTGTGTAAACTTGGCACTGTGCTATAATTGTGCCACTAGATGGCACTGTCTCCTTAAAGTGAATGGAACTGGATGGAGCACATGGAGCATGAAGAGCGAGGATGTATTCAAGTTCAAACCATGTGGCCCCCTGTGTAATGATGCCGATAATAATCCCAGAAAGAAAGCGAATGCAGAAAGCCACAGTAAGGCAGTACAATTCTTTTAAAAGTCCCCCCCCACACACACACACACACACTCAAAAAGACCTCCACTTGCTTTCCCAGCACACACTGTGCCTGGTGTGTTTTCTCTCCCAAGGGTGGCCATGTGTCCTGTTTTAAAGAGGGCAATCCTCCCTTTTGAAGACATTCTCTCTTTGAAGGGCTGTCCGGTCCAAGTCCAGTGAAAAGATAAAGAGCCCTCAGAAGTGTAACTAACTTTACCTGTAACTACACTTTAGTGCCACAGAAATTATTGGCACAAGTTAGCTGCAACTAATGTAATTCTCATTGATTCCAATAGGATTTAAGCAGAAACGGTTTTAGTGGATTGGAGACAAAGCATTTTATACAACGGTGCAACTCAGTGACCATGATAAGCTCAAAGTGGCCCTGTTCAGATGACAGGGTTAAGCATTTTGAGCTAAACATTATGGCTTAGCATGTTGTGTGACCCATGACTTAGCGCGTCATATGAATCATTCTTAACCATGGTGGCTATATAACCATGGTTTAAACATGTTCGCTAACCATTTGCTGCAAAGGGGTTAGCAGCCTAACCATGGCTTAGCATGTTGTCTGAACAGGCCTACTGGTGTGTGCTGTCCTGCCAACAGGCCTCCCTTTCCACCAGCGCTTACACCAGAACCTGCAGCCCCTCAGCTGGCCAAATGCTGGCTGTAGGATTTCACCCTTAAACCCACCAAAATTGGTTTCACTTTGCTAAATGAGCTGTTTGAGGGATAATTCAAGCGAAGAGAAATTAGGGCTATTCGGTACAACTTACCACAGACCAGGGTTCATGATCTGCTTCTTTATTACGTAAGGGTTCTCTCTCTCTCTCTCTCTCTCTCCCCCTCCCTCTTTCTTTTTTTATTTAGTTTTAACAGAGCTTTCCTCTGCGTCAAAGTCTTGATTTCCAGGAAAAGTTTACAACTGACCAGGGAGATTGTATCAACATGGAAAGCCTAAACTAAACACAAAGGAGCAAAATGCCAGAGCCTCAGTAGAAATGGCTATCCATTGTGCAGGCTCTGCCATAAGACCATGTTGTTTTTATGTATAAACAGGATGTTGCTCTTCCAACCACAGCACTGTTTACTAAAATGCATACAAGTACAGTGTATAGTGACTTAAGGTTAACTTAGGTGGTGGCAACCATTCTAATTATGCCAGCCTTGCATCTTCTTACATCAGCATTCAAGCTTCCACCCCTGATACCTGCAGATCCACCTTCATCCAAGTTTTGCGAGCTAGTGAGAACTGCCTGCCATGCTGCTTTCAGACAATCACCTGGTTCGCACAACCCGACAGTCCACCGTGGTTTAATTTACCTGCAGAGGTTGTTGCATTGTGCCAGGATCCTGAAGTCATCATTTTTTGCATGGCTTGTTTTGAGGTTAATTCAGGGTTGCTGATTCATCAAACAACCCCTGCTGCCTGAGTTTGCATGACATGACAAGCCACAGCAAGCTGAGTGACTGCAGGCACAATGCAAAAATGGTGCCCCCACTCACCTGGCATTTCACAACAGAGCCCACAGCTAAATTAAGCTGTCGTGGACTACCATGTCATGTGGGCACTTGGGGCACCAGTTGTTCATGTGCAACAGTTTGCCACATGGGACTGGCAGTGGCTTGTGGTGTCATGCTGAAAAATCCCCGGTCCACATGCCAACTTGGGACTTATCATGGATGCCTTGCAGCCACCATAAGCTTGTATTACAAGATGCTCCCCTTTGTGCGAATTGAATCTGGATCTACTTACTTGTTTAGAGAACTGTCCAAACATGCTTCCCGATGG
The DNA here is from genome assembly GCA_029215795.1 of Anniella stebbinsi. Classification (NCBI taxonomy): domain Eukaryota; kingdom Metazoa; phylum Chordata; class Lepidosauria; order Squamata; family Anniellidae; genus Anniella; species Anniella stebbinsi. The sequence continues at coordinate 30,275,080 of JARDYH010000002.1, read as the reverse complement.
AGGGCTGCTAATGCTACCAGCAAAAAGGGGTTGTGCCACGAGTCCATCTTTTCTTCCTTACTGGAATTCTTTCCTAGTAAGATAAAAAGGCAGAAACAGTGGTGGAAAAACATGGGAGGGCTACAAATTGAAGACAATGACTTTTGACCCCCATAAAAATTCAGTAGGATTAAAAGCCTTGCCTGGAAATGCCCCTATACTATAATAGAGGGGCAATGAGCCTCTCCCATCACAAGGGCCGAATTCCATTTTGGGGGAGCTCTCAGGGGCCGCATTCCAGTGGTGGCCAGGGGCCGAAGGCAAAAGGGGTCGGGCCAAAGATATCAGAGATACCAGCATATTTTCGCTCAAAGCTTTTTTTTCTTTTTTTTTGCCAGTAACTAAGTCTTAGAAGAGGCATTTCAATCGTTTAGAATGGCAGGGAGAATCCATACAAACCCCAGGAAACTGCCAAACAATCAGTGGTTGCGGAAAAGGGGATGTGGCCATCTGGGGAACCACGGAAGACTGGATTTGGGCTGCAGGTGGGCCAAATTTGGTCCCCAAGGATGAGGTTCACCACCCCTGCTCTATGTGACAGCTACGGAGTTTTTTTACTGCTGATTCCACCATCACCTCACAACCTCTGCACTTCAAATGAGAGGGCTGCGTGTTGCATTGGGAATTAGGATTTTTCTGCAGATCTTAAAAATACATATTTTAAAATAGTCCCTCCTAAACAGCTAACAAAATATGCATTTCAGATTCAAGGGTGAATTCAGATAACACATTTAAAAATACTGAGTATCACACCCCCTGGGGTTTCTTTTTAAGACTGCCTGCGGTCATCTTCCAACCCTTAAGCTATGAACAGGAAATACAGTTCAGCATAAGGGGAGTGGGGTGAATAGCAGAACGAAAGAAATGCAGGACAAAGAAAAGCGTCAACAACAAAAGATTGAAGAGGGGGTCAGCATTTCAAGATGAGTTGCATATGTGTGCTTTTACATATAAGCCAAGTTCTCAAACGGATACAAAAGAATCCCTGGATTTTATTTCCATGGAGGCGGTGTTGTGCTGACATCTACTGGCTGCTTTGGAGGCAGAAGGGGCTGGAGGAATCCAGAACTATCAGTCTTGAACTAGCAGTACTGTGTATGTCACTCTTTCGAGAGTGAAAGCTTACAGGGTTCTCATTAAGCAGACATCAGGGCTGTGGCATTTTCTGAAACCTATGGTCCATCACATACCAAACTTTGATTCAACTGTGACGAGTAATATTTGATTTATATCACGCCTTTCCTCCCAAGGATCCCAGAACTTATGCCATGGGAATGCCTCCCCTGGCTGATCATATAAGTGGCATACAAAATAAAGCAGACCAAAGAAAAACTTTAATCATGGCAGTAGCTATTTTACCATCATCTGAAATCAGAATTAAGTCAAAAGAAAGAGAGCAACAAGGAGAACACATTTTATAACTTTAGCACCACCTGGTGGTGAACAGAGCCCATTTGCCAATTAACCACGACAGAATGCAAATTTACAAATTGACTGCAAAATAGAACCTGTAGTAGTGGAGATTGAACATTGGTTCAGATAAGATTGGATCCTTGCTTCTGTACTCCTTACATCTGCCGTGAGTGCATTTTTTTAATATAGAAAGGCAGGCTGTAAATCAAATAAAGTAATACATGGTGGGTATAGGGGACCATGTGGCGCTCAGTACCTTGCATTTTGTTGTTGTTCATTAACTGTAAATTGCAAGCCACTCCTGGGCCATAGTTTTAGGATGGCCTGGTGTCCCCTTTTACAGAGGATAGTCCTCTATTTGAAGGGCTGCTAAAGGACTGTTCTATATTTTAAATGTGTCCCCTCTTTGAAGGTCTATCCAGTCCAAGTCAGATATCAAGATAATGAACCATCAGAAGGAAGAACATGGCGTAGAAGCTGTCCAGCAACAACACCTAAGCAAACATACATCACCTGGCTAGTCATCTGCACTATAGTGAGATGTAGTGTATTTCCATTTAAGTTATGGCAATTATTTCTAAATTTGCTATAAATCACCATATGCAAATTTCATGCAAACTGGTATCCTCTTTTTGGGTGATTCACAAGTGGCCACCCAACCAACAATGGCTTGGCCTCCCCAAGGGCTCATGGGCTGTTCTTAATGGAGGTACAATCCCCTCTCTGGTCACTTTAGGTTAGATACTTGAATGGGAGAGAAAATGTAACAACTCGCACTTCTTGCATTGAACAGACAAAAGGCCTGCCTTTAATCAAGCCTCTCCCCCAATCCAGAGCAGACCGTCCCCCTCGTGCATGAAGTGGTCAATCCACCTGAAGAAAGTCTTATACAAACCAAAGGGTCATTCCATACCTTAAATCATAGTAGGAACTACTGATCTCCTCGTGTCCATTTTATTTTGCATTGCCCACTCTTAGGATTCTAGAATTACCACCAAGAGTTCAAAAACACAATTCAAGTTTCTCTTGTGTTGCAGTTCGCTGTTTTGATTTGTGAAGATATATTGTATACTTTCTAACAGAGACCAGAATGAGCAAACGCACCAGACTTTATGGCATGAAGATGGATTGGAGCCACCTTTGATATGTTCAGTTTGATGGTCATTGTACATCTATCATAATCTTCAGATCACAACTTCCTCATTAAAGAATGATTAAAAGAACAGTTTATATACTCCACTACATACCTATTTAGCAGAGCTTTCCCCAACTTGGTGTCTTCCACATGTTTTGGACCTGCTCCCATCAGCCCTCATCAGGAATGCTTGGAAATTTACCCCAAAACATCTGGAGGGCACTAGGTTGGGGGAGGTTGATCTAACAGATTCATGTAGTCTTTATCATTGCAGTTCATTATTTCTGCCATTTATGCTGATTATGTATTACACCAGTAGCACTTCAAACATCCTTATTTACAACTTAACAGAACACTCAAGGGGCTCTTTGTCCTATGCCATTTTAATCAACGAATGGCAATTAATTTACTTGGTTTTTTAAAAAAATCTTTCAGAACTGTATGGTATAGTGCTTTTCTCACAATACTATGAACCCAATCAATAGAATTATTGAGGCCCAAATATATACTTTGATATTTGTCCATTCTCAGTACGATTATTTCTTTTTAACTATAATGCTTTTTATATGGTCTCTTACATTCTTTTTTGGTTTAAAATTTTCTTTTTAAAGTCCCTATTCTAATGGAATAACTACATCTCCCTGTTCTGTGTATATCTCCCTTCCCATGACTCTAAAGTTGCCTCCATTCCATGGCTCCTGAAACAAGTATTCTAGATGACAGTGCTCAAAGTGGTAGGAAAAAAAGATGGAATAATTTTTATTTCAAATTAGGCTACACTAATTTATACCCATTAAAAAGACATACACCCCACTTTGAACACGAACATTGCAAGAGGAAGAATAAGGGTAGTCATCTTTATGGAGTATCAGCTAGTGCTGGTGGAGCATAGGTGCTTTCCAGGCCATGTCAAGCATCCCATTCTAGTCCTCTTCAAGTAACATACAAGTAGAACTTTCCTGTGAGAAGCAGAAACCAATGAGGTGAGCTGCACCATTTCCACCTCCTACTGTTTCATGAGCTCATACTGGCTGAATTCGGACAACACAATAGTTAACTGGTGGGGGAAAACAATCGTCAGTTGTATTGACTATCGTGTTGTCCGAATTCAGCCACTGTGTCCCTTCTCTCCTCCTCCTGTGAGCAAGAGAAGAGGAAGAAGCAAAGTAAAGTACTATTATCACTTTTTAAATAACCTATGTAAAGATCACAGGTTGTATCCAATGCTGTTATTCTGCCAGTGTAAGGGAACCACTGATAGAACAATTTCCCTCTCCTCCTTGCAGCCCCCCAAAATCCACTGCAGAGGGTTAGGGAATCTCTGGAACAGATTTGCAGTCCACACAGGGGGCTGCAGGAGAGAGGAGGAGGATGTGCCTTTGCATGAATAGACACCCACTTGTGCAAGGGTTGGATCCAATCCATTTTACTGTTCTTTCTATTTTAGTTTTTATTGATCTTATGTAAACCACTATGAAAACACCTTGTAGGCTGAAGAGCAGGGTAAAAATTCTTAAATGTCAGCCAAAAATAGAACTTTCTGATCACTTGATTTAAGCTTACATCTGTACCCTTTGAATGCCATCCTGGGTTTTGTATCATAAAGTAATCCTTTATAGTACTGACATAGAGGATAGAGACCTTCAGTGCGTTCCGTGCCAGTCCTTTGTTTCCAATTTCCTCGGGCTCTTGAAATCAACTATTTCCAAAAGAGACAGTTTACACAATACTATGAAACTTTATAAAAAGGGTTTCTATGACTTAATGTGGCTTCTAATTTAAAGCTGACACTGGAGAGCAAAATAGCAACTAGATACAGTTATGAAGAATGCTGCTGTTTGTCCTGTTTGTGTAACAGCTTTGGGGGAAAACAGGGCATGACAGTTACTCAAGGTTATTGCAAAATTCCATATAGCTGTTTGGTGACATGTACATTAAACTGCATCTCAGATTCAGAAACAAGAACAAACCTACTTATTGTGTAGCAACATAAACCACTGGTTTAATTCTCAAAAGTGTGATGGCAGTGATCTTGGGTAATGAAAGAACCATATATGCAAGTATCTTCAGTGCTATATTCTAAGACATTATAAGAAGACATTTTATTTTGCATGCGCTGGTTCGATCCACTCAGAGAAATAAGCTGTCTGCATCTGAATAATTTATCAAAATAATGTTTATTTTCCCCCACAAGAATCAGCGCCCATTGTGGAGGATCCCAATTCCTGGGTCTTGCAGCATCCAAATAAAGCTTTTCATTTACACCACTTCTGTGAAGTTTGGAATTGAAGCAAGTCTTTCCATAATTACTGTAGTACAAACTGCTAGAGAATTATTGGTATGTTTCAAGAAGTGGAACGATTATAACAGTTCAGGAAATTGATGTTTTAGTGCACTTTTGTCATTTTTAGCCAACATGCTACACTGTCTATTGTCTGTGCACAAAGTGAACACTGGAATTTCCACTGTAAAATAAATCTGTCTCAGTAAGCAACATACTGGATCAAAGCTGCCCTTTTCTCCCATAGACCTGCAGTTTTAGGACAAAAACTTTGCCAAACATTACATAATCTTTTTTATTATTATTAAATGAGAAAATCTCATTCTCTTATATTGTCACATTGCTAGTCAGAGAAATGCTGCAGTGATGAAGAAAGTCAATGTTGGGGCAAAGTCCTCATTTCTACAACATCCATTTACAAAGAAAATTATAGTCATGTTCAACACAGCTCATCAGCACAACATTCTTAGGTTCCTTCATGAGGAGTCCCAAAGATCCTTCCTCTAACGGGGCATATCACTACACCAAATTATAGTTCTCCCCTCTTTTGAACAATTCATTCTCAAACTGCACGAGATGCAAAATGGAAATCCTCAAACTCCCAGGCAATCTTCACACATCATCATCATCTGACGTGTCACTGCTGCTGGTCTCCGTGTCTTCGTTCTCAAGGGTTGGTTTGAAAGTGCTGTTTTTCCAGGGACTGAATTTGAAGTCACAGATGAGGCCATTTTTTAGAATACCATTTTTTCTGAGGCCATTTTTTTGTAACTGAAAGTTAAAAAGCAAATAAATTTAGCAGTCTGAACATGATAGAATCATCTAGCTTTGCACAAGGTGTTAGGTTGTGAATTTTATATCTGGCAAAAAAAAGTATAATTTAGTAAGATTAAGCAAGTGCATTTTTAACTGTATGCATTACTAATTATAAATCAAGTACTAAATCCAGGAGAATCATGCACATGGGTGTATATCACTGAATTATTCCAAAACATGCCATCATTCCTGGAAAACAGAGTATTACACATTTGTTGCTCCTGTGCATGTCTATAGTACGCAAGTTATAATTATCACTACATCCTGGATTCAATAAAACCAAATTGGATAAAGGGGGAGGCTATTTTTCTTAACCCAAAGCCATAGACATTTTTGCAGCCATTAAAAAGTTAATCACCACTTCTCGGTCTATTTAACCACATATCCCTTCAAATAATTCGAAAGACCACTTACTTGGATTTCTTTAAAAGAAAAGGGATTTACTACCTTTTCTTCTGAAGAAACTAAAGTTTAAAAGGTCTATGTAAGAGGTCTGCCAACAGAACAAAACCTCTCACACTAGTAATTTAAATAATGCTTACTTTAAAAACTTACTTGTTATACAGAAAGAAAGAAAGAAAGAAAGAAAGAAAGAAAGAAAGAAAGAAAGAAAGAAAGAAAGGCAAGCTACTGAACAGGGAAATGCTATAAGGACTGTGCGTACCAGTGTACCCTCATTGTTATTCTATGCTGGGACAAACACCTGGGATAGCTTACTGTAGCAGGGGTAGAAGTGAGGCAGCAACATGAGAGCTGGGGGAAAGGAAAGAATGACATCGGCAAGCAGAACAGGGAGTAAGCAGCCATCCTGAGTAAGAAAACATACACTGTCTAGAGTTAACCTTTGTACTCTAAAGCAATTTCTACCTTCACATACAACACTAACCCCTAGAATTTAGCAGTACAGCTCCTTCCTCCTCTCCCATGATTTCAAGTTGGCTTATTTAACAATAGACTAGAGTTTATTTTAAACCATGTAATAATGTAATAAGCTAGAAATCAGGCTAAATAACACTGAATCCTGGTTTATTCCTTCTCCCAGCCATGCAGAAAAAGGGAAGGGAAGGAGGGGGGAGCATGTGGGACCTTTGCTTGGGCTTTTTGATTGTGCATGTAAAAGCCCTCACATTGTGTGCAGAAGTTTATAGTTCTCCCACTGAGAAAAAAAAACAATGAATGCTTTTGTAGCATTCAAAACATATGGAATCATCGGAACACTGAAAATACTTTTCTTAATACTGAATACAAGATGCCAATTTACTTTGCTCAACAGAATACTTTATTTAGGATACACACACTTTGTGGCAAATTTGTCTCTCACCTGTTCACTAATGACCTGAAATTCCCTCATTTCATCCTCAGTTAGTGGAGCACACGTCTCATCGTTTTCACTGTCTTCCTGCCAACCCATTTCCTTTAACAATCTTTTTTTTAAAGAGAAAGAGAGATAGTATGGGTTAATTTAGGGATTCATTTGCCAATATCTATGTCAAAAGCAACTAACAATCCCCATTTAAGTCAACTATTTGCCAAGAGAGAGGAGCACAAAATTCAGAAGTAGCACCTTTGTGACTATTCCTATGTGTCTGTAAAAGGAAAATTCAAGCAACTAAAATAAAACCAGATAAATCAATCCTCTGTTAAATGGAGGACATTTTAATTAATTATTGTCTACAGTTAGTTGCAAGCTGCCACAGGAAACTCAAAGAATGAAGCTCAGAGTGCAGGATCTTTAAGATTCAAAAGCTCACTTTGTTTTTTTTTTTGGCTTTTCTTGGTTCAGCTGAGTCAGACCCAATATTCAAAATATTTTATGAGATAGGAGTGCATGCATATGCAACTTTTAAGACCAATATTTTGGGTTTCCCCCTCATTTCCTCTTGTTTTATGCATCTATTTGCCTGTTCTTTTATATGCAAGCTTCAATGGGATTTCATTTGGAAGTACTATTTGCTACTTACTCTCTGAATAGGGCAGTATATAAATCTGAATAAACGGCAATCTTGCCAGAAGGCAAAGATAAAAGTTAGCCTCCCCTGGCCTTTGGGAGAAAAACGGAACATAGACTTAATGATGCTGTCTGATTGCTAACTCAAATATGAATGCAGCAGAAAATTTACAACAATGAAACCAAAGGGAGGGCCCATAGCTCAGTGGAAGAGCACCTGCTTTGCATGCAGAAGGTCCCAGGTTCGATCCCCAGCATCATCTCCAGGTAGGGCAGGAAAAACTTGGCTGAAGCCATGGAGATCTGCTGCCAATTAGTGGCAGCAATAAGGGGCTACATGGATCAACCGCCTGACTGTGTATAAGGAAGCTTCAAATAGTCTTAAACTGTAGTACTGGGCAGGATATGCTTAAGTTAAAAAGTTCTATTTCCAAGGTGGAAAAGTTCAATGCACTTCCACTTCCTCATATGGCACCACCACCATCCCCACGCACACACACACAGCAAACATCCCAAACTCTCAGTATTTCAAAGGGTAGATGATGTGCTTCCCAGGTTATGAGCACAGCAAAGTATTTTTTAAAAACACTGCCCCAGCACATCAAACCTTTCACATCGTTGTGAAGTTTAAAAACAAGAAATGTGCACAAATTTCTGGAACACCATGCCTCACTGGGAATTATAGGACTTTTTTTCTGTCTAAACATGCATAGGATTGTGCCTTCAGTTACCAAACAGTACTCTTAAGGAGAATGCCATTAATATATTTAACGCTAACGAATAAAAAGTTACAGCTGTAAAACTGGCACTGTTTAGGTAGGTCAACTTCTGTCATCAGGAGAGCCTTTGCAACAGAAAAAGCTCTCTTAGATATTGCAGCAGCTCCTTTCAGACTTCATTCTTCTCTTTCTTTGCTAACTCCAAACACACCAAATTAAGTAGATCGTGTAAGTCTTTTCATGTGAACATGTCCGTATTACAACACCTATCCAGGATGGATGGTGAGTTTGTTCATACCAGCCAGGCTACAGATAAGCATTTTTTAAAGTACTGTCTTTTACAAAATATGGAAATTCAGGGGAGCATCCAGCATTGCGTGAGCAAGTATTTGCCCTTCCTTTCCTCCCTCCCCTCTCCAGCCGCCCCTACCCCACACACACAATCTGCTCAAGGTTCTCCTAAAATGCATACCGATGCTCTGCTTCAAGCGAGCTTGAAAGGACATCGGTCTGTGGAAATGTTGAAGACCGGATGATCTGCTGGGACATCATTGCAGCATTTCTATTTTCTTGAGAAATTTCATTTTCAAAATTCCGATTTATGTCCCTCTCCTGGTGACTATTGTTGCTGTTATGTAAATTAAATTCTTCATCGTCATCATCCTGTTAAAGAATTCACATATCTGAGTAAATTCCAAAAGAAGATTTATACACAATCATTTGTATGCAGACAAAAAAATACATTTTATTGCCTTCTACCTTATGCTGCTTTTTATCATTAAGTACATTCATTATGTCTTTCATTCTATTTTAATGTTTTATCATTTGGCAGTATTTTAAAGTGTCATTAGTCAACTTGAGTTTATTTGACAGATGTGAGATAAAAATAATCTAATAATAAAAATTAAACACACATGCCCCTCTGTGCAAATGTGCAGTACCTTCTCTTGTCCAACACAATTCTCATCATGTTCCTCTTCCACTCGATCCCGTTTCAACGTCTTCAAGAATTCACTCTTCTTATCAGTGCGCATTCGCGTCAATTTGGTTAAGCGAGGCTGGCCAAGTTTATCAACCGGGGAGGAGGAATTTGACCGATTATACTAAGGGGAAATTAAAAATACATAACGCTGAGATAAGGAAAAAGTTTAAAAGACAATTTTTACTTTTGTTCAGCTAAAGTCATTTTGTTTTATTCCTATACCATTATTTCAGGTTTCCATTTATTTCTCCAAAAACACAAGTTAAAAGAGAAAGACAGTAACGACATTTGGAATACCTCTTTCACTGAATTCTGTGATCCAACAGCCTTGGCAGTAGATTTGAAAGCACTAAAGTTTCCAATACCATATGCAGAATCATGAGGAAATGGAGACCCAAGCTTGTTTTCTTTTGTTTGGTTTTTCCACTGTGTCATCTAAACAAAATTTTAAAAGTTGAACTTTAACAAACTGATTACAAGCTACATCACATGAGCCATTGTTTTCTTTTTATTTTCAAGTTTTGAAATGCTTTGCCGGAGGAATCATGAAGAGTGATAGGCAAGTGGAAGAGACAAAGAAGCAGAAGATAAACTTGGGGGGGGGGGGGGGGTAAGGATGGTTGAAAAAATAAAAGCTGGTTGTACGAAAAAAAATTCAAAGCGATAAGGACTTTTAAGAAATTTTAGAAATTCTGATAACTATAGGCTTGAGATAGAAGGAGAAGAGAATTAGCTCTGTCCTGTGTGAAAAGCAGGGGGCTAGGAGGAGCTTCAGACTGAGTTTTTAAAACTCAGTCATGTGGGGCCTCTGCTTTTCCTGGGCAATAGGGAGAGCTAACTATTGTGGGATGCCTTCCTCACATCAACCTGGAGAACATCTTTCAGCATGAGGGCCAAATTCAATTCAGAGAAACTATCAGAGACTGTATTCCTTGGGCAAAAAGGCAAAGGGGGCAGGGGCAAAAAAGACAAAATCAAACCACAATATTGTAGCTTAATGCTCTTGATACCAGTAACTAAGCCTTGGGAGAGACACTGAAACCTTTTGGAATAGGGGGAACTCACAAAAGCTGGGAAACTACCAAACAATTGGTGGTTGGGGTGAAGGGAGTGGGGCCAGGGGAAGAGGGCATGGGCCTTTGGGATCCCCAGAAGGCTGGATCAGGACTCCAGGCCTGAGGTTCCCCACCTAGGATAGCCCATCAGTCTACATGACATTATAGCCGGATATTAATAGAAATGAGAACAGGAGCAGTTCCCTCCCCTGAGGAGCTTACAATCTAGATTTTGACAGAGAGAAAAAAGGAGAGGAGGCAATGACAAGGAGACACAGATGACATAGGTTAAATATGAGTAAATTGAGATACATGTACTTAGATTTAATATCAGTTTTATACACAATGCAGTAAGTAATGAAAGTGAAAAATGTCAAAAGAAAATGAAACCCCCGTTTCCCAAAAACATTACTATAAAATCTTACCTTTGCAGGTGGAATGACAGGCTTTGGGACTAAACCTTTATAGACACTTGTACCAGTTCCATTCTTGATTGACTGTGAATGAACATTTCCCACAGGGAATCCAGATATCTGTAAGTCTTTCGTGCTGCCCTTTTTAATAACCAGCATTCGTGGAGATCTAGATTTAGGATTCAGAGGATATTCTGTAAAGATACAAACAAACAAAAAGCATTTCATCCTAGATTGCATGGCTACATTCAAGTCAGAAGTAAAACACTTTGTAGATCAAATCAAAGAATGTGTAAACATATTTGTTCTATGTACCATGGAATTGAAAAGAGCCATCTGATCCAATAAGAGTGTACTTAACATAGTCTGACTCTTTAATAGACTTAAGGTACACAACAACATCTGCCTTGTCTTAAAAACATAGGACACAAAATACTTTGGCATAATCACTTCCTCTTATAGTGAGCTAAAGTAATAAGTGCTGACAGGACTGTTTCCAAAGCAAAATGACTGAGAAATAAGCGGAAGGTTTCAACATAACTGAGTCTGCAGAAGTACCCAAAAAACTTTTTCAAAGGTGGAAAGAAACACAAAACACAGTCCAATGAGAACTGAAGCACTGCTGTTAGGAAATGAGGACATACTGCAACATTTTGTTGTAGGTCCCACTTGCATATAAAAAGAAAAATCTGTTATCACCCATAACCATCTTGAATATGGGCAAGTGAAGAGTCACGCAATAATAAAGCCCTCTATGAACAGTACACCTATACATTTTGATTGTGGTTGTTTTCAATACCCCACAAGCCACTCAAAAAAATCAAGCTCTTCCACAGACTAATCTAATAAAACATTTATCCTTGACAAAAAGAATAATTATACAATCCAAAAATAAATACATACATACATACACACATATATACTTAAAAATTGCTTTAAAATTGTATAAAGCAGTTTATGCATTTCACACACATACACCCCAACCTACCTTTAACAGTGAAATATATTTTAACAATCAGAAGAATTTTTTGTATAAGTGAAAACCAAAAATTTTAAGTCAATATACAATTTTGAAAACAAATGACACTGTAAGAATTAAGTTATGCTATATGAGGAAATAAGTACTTGCAGTGTACAACATTGTTGCTAATGGACATAACACACAGGAACAATGACATTCAAAAAATTTACTGTATTTTAAAGCCCAATCTCTTACCCCAAACACCTGCAGCTAATGATTTGTTCTGGTTTGGTTCTCTCTCATATTCAGGATTCAGGGAAGGCTAAAAAAAAGAAGACAAACATATGTATACACAGCTTAATTATTTTAGGATCCACTGGAAAACATCTAGTATTTGATATCTGATGTGCCAGACTATAAAATATATTCTCTGAGGTAACGAAGAGCTTTTAGACCAGGAACGGGTGCATGGGAGAGCGTGTAACCTGACTTTATTGATGGGATATAACAGGTGTTTTCATAATTGTGCTAAATCCCCAATGACTTAATTTCCAAATAGGGATTAAATTACAGCTTCTCCCAAATGAAGACAGCAGCAGCCAAGAGACTTTCTTGCCACAAAGCTGCTGCTCCTTTGTATTGTTGCCACTGCCTGGAGGGAAGAACAGAGATAGGTACAGTCACAGGACCACCTGCAGGCTAGACTAGCACCTGCCCCACAGGTGTTGGCCTGTGAGATCACTTCCTGGGGTGGGAAGATATGCCACAGCCCTGCTGCAGCTGAGAGAGCAAGTGGGGAGACACAGTTGCCACCAAGATCCTGCTTGTTACTACTGCTGCCACCACATGGAGGGGACCAGCCAAGAGGAGGGTACGGGAGCTGGTGGAAAAGATCAGTAGCCTAGGGGGGAGACAAAGAAAGGGGCACCATCTGCCTCCAAGCCTTCCGAAGAGGTGATACCCCACCATCTGCAGCTGTCTCTAAGGAAATCGACCCACTTCTACCTAGAAGTAGCTGCTCTAGTTAGCAGCTGACAGTCTTGGTGGTCGTGCCTAGAGCGGCTTCTTCCAGTGGCAGCAATAGCAGGGGGTGTTCCCTGAAGACAGTTGCAGGTGGCAGGATACAAGCACCAAAAGTGATTGTTTCTTTGTGTAGCTCTGAGGGCAAGGGCGCCCCTCCGCCTCTCTTTGACTTTACACTATTAAGGCCATTGTGAGAGAAGAGCTGGGGCTTTGGAGGAGACAGGAATGCAACAATAAAAGTGTAGTAATCCTGTCTAACTGGGTGGCGGCAGCTACTGGCAGAGGGAAATATGGTGAAGGGAGACAATCTGGCTGTTACGTGGGATGACTGACCAGATATTGGTTACCCCTTCCTTATGGCTCATCTCCCACCATCAGTGTTCTGGTAGCTTGTGTGTCAGACCTTGGCTTTGAAAGTTCTGCTGCTGGATTGCTTCACAGTAAAACATCTGCCATTTGATCCTGCATAAGCATGCAGACCTGGCATATTATCATGGACAAAACAGAGGGCATAAATGTCTCTCAGTTATGTCCACCAGGATTCTTTTGTGGAGCAACAGACACAACCTGGGGGAGTGGGAGATGGGGTAGCAGTTGTCTATTGGGATTCTATCTTCCTGACCAGGAGCCCCAGCCAGACTTTGCCAGGTTTTGAGTATGCACTTCTGAAACCAGTTGGGGATACTACTGGTGTAACAGATGCCATTACCCAATAGTGTCCCTATCTGATAGCTGGAGAAGTCTCCAGTTTTTCATCACTACTGTGTCTGCTCAGTCCATCAGGTGACCTGTTCTGAACAGCCAAAGGGTTTTACAACTTGACCCTTGCAGTGGAGCAAAAGACTGCTCAATAGCCAATTTGCTAGACACTTGGTAAAAAAAGTCAATTTATATTGCCTGGAAAGGTTCTTGGAGTCTAATATGTGTACTTAATACTTGCCCATTCTAGGCACTAGACACTTTGCAAATAAAGTGGGAAATGTAAGTGGGAAATGCCTTGCTGTGGGAAGGTGTGGTCCCAGCTGGTTTGAGTAGGGTGTAAGGGCTTTAACCACAGCAAGGAACAAAAAGTTAAAGTCCCTCTGCTCACCACACTGGGGTCCTGATCCAGGGGCCCTGGATTAGTTATCTGTGAAAGAAAATCCTTGAATTTGAGGGTAAATCACGTGATTAACATAACATGTAGTTTGGCCTTTACATTCTTAACCATCTCAGCCTTGCCGAGAAAAGAGATGGTATAAACATATTAAATAAATAAATACTTCAAAAAGCAACAGCTCTTCTATATAAAAAGGAAAGCTTTAAACCTGTCCATATAGAACAATTCTCATGTTGCAACATAAACTCCCAAATGTTTACATATTTCCATTACAGCACATTCTAAATATAACTAATTATGATAGAACTGGGAATGAGCACTCTACCAGAGTATAATTGTAGTCTTATTAAATTTCAATGAAAATATGTAAATGTTTCCCTTTTGCAAGTGCCTGAATATATTATGATTAACTTACAAAATCTTCAGCTTCAAATTGTTTGGGCTCTTCTTTGTCTTCCTTTCTCAGAGTCTCACATTCAGGTGCATTGCTTTCATGCAAACCTTGGCTTTTTCCAGACTGAAAGCTGCTGGTGCGAGCACGTGAACCTCCGCTATGGTATCCCCCTCTGTGGTTTGTGTTTTCAGTGCCATTTCTGCCTTGCGAACGCCAACCATTTCTTTCTTTTCTTCCCAAATGCCCTTGGATTTTAAAAGGTTAAAACACAAAGCTATAAGCTGTTTTAAATAATTTTACTGTGCAGAAAAATAAAAATGTGTTAAACTAAACCTTTACCTCAAGTTTAAACTTATAACTGGACCTAGCTTTATATGTAGGTACCCGGCCTTTGGTTTCCTCATAAAGCAAGGACTACACCTGCTGATAATTTTACTTTGATTAAATGTGGGTTCTGAGAGCATTTAGAAGTGCAACCAAGTTCATTTTAACCTGATTTGGCAATACAGCCAAATATAGCACATATACAGGTGGTGGAGTGAAATTGATAAATGGAATGGCAAGTAGTGATTCATCATATACAATGTACCTTTTCACTGATTAACAATCAATGCCCCTTTCTACACATAAGGGTGTGGAGGGAAGGAGGTGGGGAGGATCGCAGACTTACATACTTCTGCGATCCTCCCTGGGCATCCAAACAGGAAGCACAATGTTTCAGAAGGGAACAGGGACATCGTGCCCAATGCGCCTGGCCTTTTTTGTTGTTGTTAAAGGAGCAGAGCAGGGAGCACGGCAGAACAGGTAAGGGGAACTTCCCCACACGCCTCTCACGCACCCACCCCACCATCCTGGGGATGGCGGAATTGTTTCCCCACCCCCCTGCCCCCATGGGCATAGAGCTACCCTGCGTGGCTCCATGCCCATTTCAGATCCCGGGATGGCAAGAAAATTGGGATATCCCTGGTTTCCGCTATCCCAGGTTTTTCCCAGGGTCGTCCCTGGTTGCCCCTGGGATCCCCTGTGCGTCATTTAGGTGCACAAGGAAATATTGCTGGTGTAGACATGGCCAATGCTTTACAGCATAGACCAAAAAGAACAATCTATTGCCCTTTGTCCGAAGAGCAGTTCTGCAACTGTACTGAAAAGATCTATGCTTTCTGTTTATTCCATATAACCCCCTTATGGATACAGGGGTGGGGAACTTGTGGCTTCCAGATGTTTTGGCTTACAATTCCCACAACAGCTCACCATTGGCTATGCTGGCTAATGGGAGTTGTAGGCTAAAACATCTATTAAGTACTGAGGATTTACAAATTAGAAGTACCTAAACTCCCAAAACAAGTAAAAGTAAAATAGGCTGACACCTTATCTGGAGACTGAACATATACAAACCTCCATTTGTACGGCCACTATTAGGATCAAATCCATCAGAAGAGTTGTGCCGCCTACGGTTAACTTCATAACGATTCTCTGTCCACGAAAAGCTTTCGGAATGCTTCTCAAAATTCAGCGATGACTGAAAGTGAACACAAACATTAAGTGAGCACTAAAAACAGCAACACTAAATAATTCATCAATCCATAAGTGAGAGTGTGGCCCTGTTGGTTCTCTTTGCCATCTGAACAGCTTTCAATACCATTGACCATGGTATCCTTCTGGATAGGGTGTCTCACAGTTGGGAAGTGGGGGCACTATATTGCGATGGTTCTGCTCCTACTTGGATGACCAATTACAGAAAGGGGTGCTGGTCTGCCCCACAACAACTGTGTTAAGGGATTCTTCAGGGCTCTTTTTATCCCCAATGCTTTTCAACATATACCTGATACCACCGGGAGAGGTTAGCTGGGGATGTGGGCTGAGGTATCACCAAAATGCAGATGACACCAGCTCTAGCCTCCTTTTCATCTAACACAGGTGAGGCAATTGATGTTCTGAATCAGTGCTTGGGCGGTAATGGGCTGGATGAGGAAAAACAAACTGAAGCTGAATCCAGACAAGACGGAGGTGCTTACTGTCAAGGGCCACAACCTGGGGTTGGAGGTGTGTCAACCAGTTCTGGATGGGGTTGCACTCCCCCTGAAAGACTGTGTTCGCAGCTTGGGGGTGCTCCTGGATCTGTCGCTCCAAATGACAGCTCAGATGGATGCAACGGCCAGGAGTGCCTACTATCAGCTTCGGCTGATACGCCAGCTGCGCCCCTTCCTAGAGTTGGAAGACCTAAAGATGGTAGTGCATGCGCTGGTAACTTCGAGACTCGACTTCTGCAATGCGCTGTACATAGGGCTACCTCTGGAAACTTCAACTAGTTCAAAATATGGCAGCCAGGTTGGTCACTGGTACACCTAGGGGTGACCATATTACATCAGCTTTGAAATCTCTCCACTGGCTGCCAGTTAGTTTCTGGGCGAAGTACAAAGTGTTGGTCATTACCTTTAATGCCCTACATGGTTTGGGTCCAGGTTACCTGCGGGATCGCCTTCTCCCATACAATCCACCCCGCACGCTTAGGTCCTCTGGGAAGAATTTATTACAGTCAACCAAAACTAGACAACTGTTACCCAGAGGACCTTCTCTTCTGCCGCTCCCAGATTATGGAATGACCTGCCAGGAGAGATCCGTGAATTTACCAGTCTTCAGGAATTTAAACGATCTATAAAGACTGAGCTCTTCCGGCAGGCCTACTCAGATGAATTTTAAGTGTTTTATTGGTGTTTTATTGGTATTTTAATGATGTATTGGTTTTTGTGTGTTTTATGATGATGTTGTTCCCCGCCTCGATCCGGAGGGAGAGGCGGGTAATAAATAAATAAATATATTATTATTATTATTATTATTATTGGGCAGGATAACAGAATGGATAAGACCCAATAAGCTAAGACTCAAATCAGACAAATAGGATCTACTTGTTGTGAGTAGTTCATCTGTCTAGTTAAGTGGGGTTCAACCGGCTCTGTAAGGGGTTGCACTCCCTCTAATGGAGCAGGTATGTCATTGGGGTGTTTAACTTTGGGTTAATGCAGTGTGTTTTTGCTCTTTGCTGCTGGCTTTATTTTGGTTTTATTGTCCTTATTTTATGTTTTTATTGTACTGTACACTGCCCAGGGTACTTGGGTTATGGGCAGTTTGAAAGTGCAATAAATAAAATAATAAAGACAAGAATGTCGGAATGCAAGAGCAGAAAGGATTGATGTTATAAATGCTCTTCAACGTCTTTGTTAATTTGAGATCAAGTCACTAAACTTCCACAAACATCTTTTAAAAAATAGTTTTGCTGAAGAGGAAGAAAAGGCTAAAGATATTCAAATCACAATCCTGTACATGTCTACTCAGAAGTAAGTTTTCATCAATTTTAATGGGTCTTACTTCCAAGTGTATATAGGATTGCAGCCTAAACTTTCAGAGCAGTTCAGCAGTACCTGCAGCACCTGGCCATTCTAAGTGTTACACTCACTAGAAGGTCTATATTTGTACACCTGCAGGGGTTTCCCATAGCTAGTATTTTATTTATATGAATATACTGCTTTTTTGCAAAAAGCTTCTAAGGCAGTGTGTAGATAAACAACTTCACAATAAAAGACATATATTAAAACAGAACACGGCAAGTAGCAAACAAATAGTTCAGCAGTAATGTAATATCACAACATCAAAACCAAGGAAAAAATAAAACTACTCCAACTCAAGTGCCGACAGCAATATTATTTTAACAACTGTTAGAATGCTTGTAAGGTGAGCACCAGATTGGTTTCTCTGGGGCAAAATGTCCTGTCACACATTCTCAACAACCACACTTCTGATGGTTAGACACAAACAGTGACTTCCTACTGATGACCTCATCTGGCAAGCTGAGGGACTCCTTTAAAATAACCTGGCCCCAAACAATAAAGGTAATGACCAGCACTTTGAATTGGGGCCAGAAGCAAACTGGAAGCCACTGCAGATTAAACAGCAGTGAAATCACACTGCTGTGGTATTGTTCTTTGCTATGAGCATGTATAAACTAAACCATATAGTATATTTAAAACTGCCCAATATTCAGAAGATTGAGCGGCTTGTAGCTCTTGCTTCAATTTAAGCCCACATCACCTCTTCTTTGAGGTATGTCCTTTGTAATTGCTCCAGACACTGGAAGACCTGCTAGTATTTAGATATAAGTTTTCCAAAAGGGTTGCTTTTGGTTGCTATCATGCAGTCTGCCTTTTCAGCACATGGTGGAGCTAACGTTCTATCCAGCTTGCCGATGTTGCAATCAAGTGAGTTGTTAAAAGTTTCGCTGATTTATGACATTTCAAGGTATTATTGATCGCTACTGTGAGATGGAAAATGATTTGATACCCAAGAAGCAGCCACGTTTTACTTCTTGTTAACAAAATGAAGGCAGTATTTTTACTTCAAGAAAAATAAAACTGCCCAACTTTTTTCCTCCATTTCCCCCTTCACCAAACACACCACACATCATTCATATTATAAGAGCAGGAGTGAAGGCTGCAGCCTTCAAAAAGGCAGTTTAAAATAATACAGAGTAAAATATAGAACAGAGTGATTAAAATCAAGGCAATTTACATCAGATTCAAAAGTCACTAAAGAGAGACTAATTGAAATAAAATGTCTAATTTTGAACATTATTTCAACCTGAACACACATATTAGCTGGTTGCCATAATAGCTAAACCATTTTAATTATTTATTATGCTGCTTAAGTTTTGTAACTGATTTTTTAAAAAATGTTTTAATTGGGTGAGATAATTTATTGCTTCATTTATCCACTCACTATGGAAGAAGGAGGCAGAGAAGTGACCTTTATGATTTCTCCTTCCTCCCTGTAAGCCCCTGAAAACCTGCTCTGGAGGATTTGGGTACTCTCCAGCAAAAGAGGAGACACCGGAGGATGCAGGGAGGAAAAGAAACCAGCAAAGATAGAAGACTCACTGTCCCCTTCCTCCAGCAATGTGCCTCCACTAGAACCCAGTGCCTTCAATTAATGGATGGAACCCTTCCACTCACATAATAGCCAGCCTGTTTTCAATTCACAGTTTTAACAGTAATGTTAGCTGCCTTGGGCATTTTTAAAAGATGTGATACAAGTCTTTTAAATAAATAAATTTTAAAAAATTCTGCTTTACAACTAAATAGGGCCTTTATACAATCTAGGTGCATAGTCCAAAACCTTAGACAATGTGGTCATCTGCAAAATTATGTCTGCTAAGTAACAAGCAACAAATTTCTGTTAGACTCATGCAATGGTACTAAGCAAGATCACTTACTTGAAGACCAAGGCTACAATCCTGTGCACACTTATGTGAAAGCAAGGGCCATTGAAATAAGTGGGGAATGTGCCTAGGAAATGTGCATAGTATCAGACTACAACAAGTGTCCAGAATTTTCCAAAAGTGAGGGATAGAATTTACTGGCAATTTACTTGTTACTGGTTATTTCTCTGCAAGATCGATAGTGTCTGTGCTGCTTGATCAGTGTAGTCATGAATATTCAAAGTTTGAGAAACAAAAGATTGCAAGGCTCAAGCAGTTGAAAGGCGAAAACAGAAGTACAGGATCTCCCATGCACTAGTTTATGCTAGAGGGATACGAAGTGACATCCTCTAGATTCTTATGTCTCCACAGGCCTGCTAATCCCTAGGTCCAGTACAAAACCCACAACAATACAATATACAGTTTATTCTGTAATTTACTCTGCCTAACCTCAGAATCCAGATATTTCTCCCCATAGTTCTACCTTTTAAGCATTTGGCCAGTCAATTATTTTTTAAAAAATACATTAAAGATCAACAACTTTGACACATGCTAAGTTAAAAAAAGGGATAGCTATTACTATGAAACAATGACATTCACTTTCTAAAAGTAGCAAATTTATATTGATTTTATTGTGCCCTTTCCCCACCACTTGATCCTCAGAAACACCTTGTGAGATAGTTTAAGCTGAGAATGTGTAACTGTCATTCACCTCCTTACAAACTTTACGGCTGAATAAGGATTTCAACCTAGGTTCCCATGCTCCTAATCCTATAACTCTACCCAATAGGCAATGGCCTTTGCCACTAATGACTGCTTGTGTTCCAATTTGGAGATAACTGTGGTTATAGCAAGTAGTCAATGAAATAAACTTTGCCATTGCCCTGATAAGGGGCAAGCTCACCTTACTCCCACCCTGGTAACAATAGATACCATAAAGCAATTTAAGAAGGCAATCTGTCATCGCCACAGTACGATTCTTGGAATATTTGATTGCTGTAAAATATTGGACAATTCAACTTATTTAAGAGATTGTAGCTGTAAGCTTTAACATATTTGTATTACATTCAGGTTTCCTTTTAAAAACAGTCAACCTTAAGGAGATGGTTATTGCAATTGAATTTGTTAATATATGTATTTGAATCCCTTTATCCCACTCTTAAAATCAAAAAATGGTTCCCAGAGTGGCTTACAAAAATCAGTATAGTCCCCTGCTCTCAGATATATCATCTAAAACACACAAAAAAGGGATGAGGGGCAGGAGGGGAGAGGAGAGGAGGAAAACAGGTTGGTGGTGGGTGGTCCAGCTGCCCAGATGGATCTACTTGTACTCAGGTTTGGACTGAATCAATTCTCCTTCTGGGCTGGCCTAATCCTCTTTCTTCTCTTCTCCTTTTGCTTTACGCTCATGAGTTCAAGCTTTATCTGTTTCTTCTTTCATCCCCTCAGGGCAAGATGTTCCTTCAGAAGTCCTTCGGGTGGCAATTGGGGAAGAGAGGGGCCACCATAAGAGCTAGATGGCAGTAGCTCACCAGGTTGTGGTCTGCTTCTTCTCCCATCCTGTCAGATTTACGTTTTTTAATCCCTCTTAAATCCAAGGGAGAGGTCCTAATAAAGAGGCCCTAAAGCCAACTAGTACGCTAATTAATGATTGACACAACCTGTGCTAATCTGTAAAGTAAAAGATAAGTAGGTTCTGATACTAGTGATTTAATAGACAGTAAGAACACACCTTTGATGATGATGGTGGAGTAGGAAAATTAAGCCAGGCTGGAGCAAAGTCATGCTGCGCCATTTAGGTCCAGTCTCTCCAAGTCAGTGAAACAAGGCTTCAACACCTCATGGCAAATACCTATCAGGAAAGTACAATGTATCATTATGTAGGATAAATATTTATCTTTTTTTTTTTTACCACAATGGTCCTCAAGACAACTTACAAGTGAAAAGTAGTAACAAACCACAGTAAAATGCAGAATAATAGCTAAAACAAATACAGTACAGCAGTTATTCATCAAATGCACTTGGGAAAAGCATGGTACAAATGAGACACCTATGCCCTGGTTAAATGGAAACAAAATGGAAGCCAGTGACAATTTTTGAACACCAGCAATTTCAGTACTCAAGTTACTTGAATCTCAAGGATTTCCACCCCATTATATCAATATATTGAAAAACCTAATCCTTACATGAAAAGGGGGAAAGAATTTGCTTATTTTTGCATTCCCATTCACAGGCTTCAAAGATCCCCACTATGCAAATGAGAAGCAGTTACAATTTTGCTTGTAAGTCCATTTCACAGTGAATGCAAAATAAAGACCATATATAAAATATTAGGTTCTCTGAGTAAATTTTGCAATCCTATGCACCCTTAGATAGAAGTCCTGCTGAACTCAGCAGGACTTATTCTTACTGAATATGCAAAGTAAATGGCTGCACAATTGATACTAGAAAGTTAAACACAAAATTCTCGTTTAATGTTCTCATTTAATGCTAATTAATGCTTAGTGCTTCACTGGGAATACTTGGGCAGTGCTAGAAGAACCAAGACACTATTCATGGAAGAGATAATCCAATGGTGTATCTATGCCTACTATATTCATTTTATTTTTATCCCATCCTCTCAATCCTTAAGGAGCCTTCTAGATATATTTAATTTTTAAAAAATCAGTATTGGTTAGCACCAAATATTTAAAAGTAACATAGAGGGCACAGCAGTTCTTCTGCTCCACCTTTTGCCATTCAATCACTTCTTCAGTATTAAGGTTCGGTGCAGCAATTTGTAAACATCATCTGGATCCATCTACAACCAGATTGGGCAACTTGTGGCCTTCCAGATGTTTTTGTCTATGAGCTCCCATCATCCCTCACCAATAGGGCTGATGAGAGTTGTGAGCCAAAGTATCTGGCACTATAGTATTGGCATGTAAAACGGCTGCATTTTTCACCTGCTGTCTCTGCAGCACAGCAAAACCCACAGTTCTAGGTTTGCACGTAAAGACAACCAAAAGTTCCCAACCCAACAACGAACCATGGGTTATCTTTCTGGGTTGCTCATGGTTAATAAATCATGGTTTTAAGCATGGCTACATGCACACATCACAACAACCCAGAATTCAACAATCCATACATACGATGAATTAGTGTTATGTACCAACCAGCCCAATATATCCTCTCATAGAGCACAAAACTAAGGATTCAGGAAAACACAAAACAAAAACCACCCTGAAGATTTTTGTGCTATCTATGCCAAGTTAAGTAGGCAGATATTCAAAGCACATGCAAACTTATAGGGTAAAACTGCATTGGAGAGAAAAGTGCATGCAGCCTGTTCCTTTCTTTCAAACGAGGAGTAAATTCATTTTGGTTGTCCTTAGAAATCAGCCAAAGGTTTACTACCACATGGCCAGGCCCCAACTCAGAGAAGAATCAAAGGTACTCGCTCTAAAAATCATGCTCGGCTACCTCTGAAGCCAGCACAACTGCAAGACAACAGTCTGCTCTCTCCGCCCCCAGTCTAAGCTCAGAAGAAGGGAGTTTGTTAAACTAAGGAAGGGGGGGAAAGAGATGCTTCCCATGAGAATCAAATTCTGTACTCCCACTTTTAACCATTGTTACGAGATCTGAAGCTTTATGCCTACATGTCTTCTATGATCTTGTTGAGACAACTTGCTAAGCCACAGTGGTTCAGCATTTTGAGCTAAACATTATGGCTTCACATGTGATGTGAACCATGACTTAGCACATTGTGTGAACCATTCCTAACCGTAGTGGCTACCAGGGTGGATTTGATTTAAATCAATTTAATTTAATTGATTTAATCATGTGACTTCCCCCCTCCAAAAAAAAAGTGCACTCTTCCTCACTTATGATGTTGTTGCATTCAGGCCACCAGGGCTTGCATGTCTTTGTTGCAGTGTTTGCATTTTGCACGCATGCCTGCCTTACCCATAGGTAGAGGAACTTCATTAAAATATTCCCAAACTGGGTCTCTTTTACGGCCTGCTGCCATTATAGGTTTTCTCCTCCAGGGAAAGAATAATATGATAAACTTCAGGCTATACACAAAAAGATCCAAAGACTTGTGGAGTATTCTGCTCAAAAGGTTTCACTTTCATTTTTACTGCTTGCCCCTCCCTTCTCACACTTCGCCTCTTGTGCAGATCTATTTCACTCCCAACAATCTATTCATTTAATTTTTTGAAATTTAGCACTTAAGAGGTAAGGGGTTGATTCTGTGTACATAGATTTGCAAAGGAACAATGGGATTGTGATCTCTGCAGACACAAATTCAGTTTTGAGAACTGTAAAACCAAGCATCTGTGATAATATCTTCTAGATAGAAAAAATGCCCAATAATCTTACAGAAACCTCTGGAAGAGCATGACATTGTGAATGGATTAATGGAATTCATTTACCAAAATATTTAAACATTTCATGAATATACAGCCTCATGCTACATAATTAAAAACTAATCCTTATTTCATGATTAATAACCTTTAGACTAGAATGTACCCTAAATAGAAAACTATTTTAGATAGATTTTTCCTCAAAAAGCATTTTATAAAAAAAATCCAATTTAAATTTTAAAAAATCCAATTTAAATTTTAAAAATCATTTTTTTTAGTTTTTTTTTTAAAATCATTGATTTTTATCCACCCTGGTGGCTACATAACCACATTTGCTGCAAAAGATTTAGTGGCCTAACAATGGCTTAGCATGCTGTCTCAACAGACCCTATGAGAGTTACACTTACAGGCTCATAACATGAATTAATGGTTCTGTCAAACTCATACTTACCAAACATCTGCATTCATTTCAGTTTTTCATCTCATGAAAATGGCTGTTTACCCTAAATACCAGCTTTGGCTTCCTGAAAGTTCTGGGCTTTCAGTTTCTGTTTCTCTGACTAAACAGACTGGATAGGATTGTTGTTCTGTGCTTATGCAATGGTGGAACTGGGCCAAGTTAGGCAAAGGATTTAATTAAGACAAAAAGATAATATAGCATAGTGGATAAAGGTGATGATTTTAACAAAATCAGAAAAAACAAATAGAAATAAAGTTGATTTTTTTAATTTTCAGAGGATGCAAATACTAAGTTTCTCTTACCTAGATTAATACTAAAGAAACAGGATATTAGCATGTTAGCAATATAGTTAATCTCTATACAGTATCAATACCTCTGCCAGATATAGTTAACAAGGCTTTTCATTAGAAATGAAGAACCAAACTAATAATTTCTCAATTGTCCAGTCTGCATCTTCCTATATTCCCACACTTAAGTGCAATCCTATAACTAACCTATTTGGGGACCCTTATGCAAGAGACATAACAAAACAATGTGTTTGGAAATGTCAGTACGTTGCGGCTTCCAAAGCTACAGATACTAAAGAAACACAGAGATCCAAGATACAGGAAACAATATTATAACCCTGCCTACATGAGATTACAACATATTCAGTGAATACTACAAACTGCCACTGCTGCTCAAAGGATAATTGCTTGAAAACAATGCATCCTCATGAAACACAGACCAAAGTAACTTTTACACGATTAGCTATGACAGTGGCACTAAACAAAGCATTCAAAGCAGTGATGTAGCATAGACTTCACAGTTGATTACCAAACATTTCTCATTAAACTTGCTTCAAGCTTCAGAACTGCTTTTTCACCAGAGACACATCAATGGTTGACATGGAAAGATTATTAGCTTTATCAAAATATAACTCAAACAAGATGGCTTACATAATTGACTCACTCTAGCCCACCCAACAGAGGAAAAAGGAAAAAAAAGTAGTAAGCTAATATCTTGGGGTAACGGCCTGTCTTGGCAACCACAAGTTTTGTGTTGACCACCAAGGCAAAATGGTCAATACCTCTTCATATACACAAAAACCTAAAAAAGCAAAGCTGATCACATTCACAAATTTGTTTATACTTCAGTGGAGTTCACAAGTAATGGTTGGCTACCAAGCTGAGTCAAAATTTGTGGTCATCACCAACCCTGCTCCTTCCTCAATGCCTATGGCAAGAATTTGTACTATATAAATGCGAAGGTGGCAGGATGCTTCCCGATAAGTGATTTTATCCTTAGCAAAAAGAACTGTGAAGATTCCATGAAGCAACTGTTATCTGAAGACAATTAAATAATGCTAACCCACCCCAAAACATTCCCTCTAATCAATACATTAGTTATAGCTACACTGCCCAGATATCAACTGTATAGAAAGTTACGAAGGTGTTCATACGTCCTTCTGCTCACAGTATTTCTGATAACAGAAATAACACGCTGCACATTATTAACTGCAGTTATTATTATTATTATTATTATTATTATTATTTATTACATTTATATACTGCTCCATAGCCGAAGCTCTCTGGGCGGTTTACAAAAATTAGGCTGACCAGATAAAATCCAGGTCAGGGCTCATGTAACTTTAACAGTTGTAGAGAAAAGGGAATTTCAGCCAGTGTCATTTGTATGCAATTAGTTCCTGGTGAAATTCCCTCTTCATCACAACAGTTAAAGGTGCATGCACTATACTAGAGTGACCAGATACAAAAGAAGGCAGGGCCCCTGCAACTTTAACAGTTGTGATGAAGAGGGAATTTCACCAGGAACTAATTGCATACAAATGACACCAGCTGAAATTCCCTTTTCTCTACAACTGTTAAAGTTACATGAGCCCTGACCTGGATTTTATCTGGTCACCCTACAAAATTAAAAGATTGAACATTAAAAAGTCAATATTCAAAATTTAAAATCATAAAACATAAAAACAACTAAAACCAAAAATTCAGTTAAAAACCTTAACTTAAGCTGTTAAAATGCCTGGGAGAAAAGAAAAGTTTTGACCTGGCGCCAAAAAGATAACAGCATTGGCGCCAGTTGCATAGACTCAGAGCTACCTTACCCACAGAGAACATTTTCAGAACCCACCTAATCAAATATACAATACAGCAAAAATGGATACTCTTACCACGCACAGAGAATGAACTGAAGGCACAAAATGCAGTTGTTGCTGAAGCTCAGCAGTTTTTGCCCTGTAAATTGCCTGCATGGAAGACCTCTAGGGAACGCTCTGAGCAGTTCAAAGGAAGAGCACACTATAAATATAATAAGGATAAAGCTTCCTTGTGTGTATAGCTACATACACAAGCAAGTCCTATCCTTATATATCCCCAATGGCTCTTGTCTCCTCTCTTAGAAGAAAAGAATCTCTGCAACCACATTTGTTCAATGTGGACAAATTTTTCTCCCTTAAGAATGACAAGGTACTATTTGCCAAGATTAAGGATGTTAGTGCCACTGACTATTATTCACTTGTTTAAGGTTCCCTATGTAAAACTGTATGTTGTATGAAAGTAAATAGACTGAAAACATATTCACACTTAGAATTCTACATATATTACAGATTGGGGAAGGAGGCAGCAATCTCAAGCATTTCTATACCACTTGAAGAGGATTCATAAAACTATCAAACCATGTCTTTAACCATGTCTTCTCATCAATGTTTTATTTGTTTTTATGTATTTAAAAGATTTATGCACCATGCTGCAGCAGTGATTCTGAAAACAAGATAAAATATGAAGTCAAGATAAAACATTCTTGTGAGTCATGAGAGAGAGAGAGAGAGAGAGAGAGAGAGAGAGAGAGAGAGAGAGAGATCTTTATGTATGTAGCAGTTGACTCAGACCGCTGAAATCAGCACATCTTCATCTGGTGACGAAAACATCGAAACTTTGGTGCCAGGTACATGTTTTAGGGGAGAGAGTTCCATAAGAGGGTGCCACAACCCCAAATATGCCTCCTCTCTAGTTGCCACTCACCTCACATGGCAGGGACACCTGGAGGAGAGCCTCCAGAAATGGGCCAGTGCAAGGATATTTAAAAAGATATGATAACAAAAACACTCAGGAACCATGAAAAAAGTTCCAAATAAAGGTACACAAGCTAGATTCATGAAGGCAACATAGTATTTTCCAAGGAACTGAGAATTTTCATATGACAGTACCAATTCCTGAATGCCATGGAATAAGTGCATGTATCTACCAATCATGGTTGACTGATTTAAATCAAAGTGTTAAATTAAATCATTTTTAAATCAGCAGCAACAATAACAAACAGGCAGATTTAAATCCAATTTCCACTTATACTTTTTCATGTATTTCTTAAACGAGGCAAATCGGACCACTAAATCATGTGAAATTACAACTACAGTATTATATATATACTGTGGTTTCATTCCTAGAACCAGACTTTATATCTATTTGTCACACTGTATACATTTCGCACGCTTTCTTTTACCTATAAATGAATGGTTTTAATGATTTCCCATATAGCAGCTTTTCCCAACCTTATGCCCTCCAGATGTTTGAGACTATAACTCCGATCAACCTCAGCCGGCATGGTCAAAACATTTGGAAGTCACCAGATTGGAGAAGGCTGCAATATAGTGCCTCGGAGATGCAAAATTTCTGGAAATTTTTAATCTAGGTATGTGTTTTTCCCAGGGCAGCGGGGGCGGGTGTCTTGGGAAAATGGAAACTTGGAAGAAATTGAAAAGTAAGCAATGCTTTTTTAAAGTACCCTTTACAGATCTAAAGTCACTTTCTTGCTTTAGGACAGCCTTCCCCACCCTGGTGTCCTCCAGACCTCAGATCCCATCAGCCCCAGGAAGTATGACCAGTGGTCAGGAATGCTGGGTATTGCAGACCAAAGCATCTCGAGGGCACCAGGTTGGGAAGGCTGCTTTAGGAACATAAATTAGATATGTATAACTTGGTTTGCTCATAAAATTATTAAAATTAAAAACTGTATTTAAAAAACTCAGTAAATTTATAATTATTGTCTGAAGAAATGAATGTTTTTAATTTAATGTACCAAACACAATAATTTTATGAGCAAACCAACTTATATATATAACACAGTCTAGGTTCCTACTTTATCTCTGACCACAGGGAGTAAGTACTCCCTGAAGCATCTGAAGCATCCCAGAAGTCAAAATGGAAAGCAACCATATTTAATCTAAGAACCTTTCAGCAATTTCAACCTATTATTTTATTTACTTTGGGAAATAATTTCTATTAATTAACCCAGTAAAAAGATTTTTACAGCTGAGGCAGCATTCCTTAGTGGTGAAGTCTAATTGAGAACGTTATCAAAACTGTAGCAATGAGTTCTTGCTACAGCCTCAAAGTTAACCTAAGCTTTAACTTTAATTTAAAGGAAAAAGAGAAGAAACATAGGTGCCATAACTCATATGCTGTTCCGCTGCATCTGGCGGCCGTGGCAGAATAATCTAGTGTTCCTTTCACATGTGGGTTTTAGATTAGAACTACATTAATTGACTGCTACAGAATGTAACCAGAACAAGCCCATAATCATAGGACTCAATAGAACAAAACCAAATTTTCAAGAATGCGCATTTTCATCCATATTATGATATGGTGATTCTACTCATATGATGGGAAACTGAGCTTGACTTGGAACATCCCTGAAATAACTATGCTGGGTATCTTACAGAGAAGATTTTTTAAAATTGCTTCATTATTTCCAGAAATTTAACATCTCTAGTCTTTCTATAAAAGTCTTATTACATAATTTTTAGAAATCATTTGATGGGATTCTGTCTTTGAGCTTTGTATCATCTGCACATTTATTTCTGTTGAATTTTATCATGTTGTTTTTGCCCAGTATTCCAGCCTGAAAAAGTTTTAATACTGATTCTGTCTTCTAAGTTTTGTATCATCTACAAATTTCGAAAGCATTTCCACTTGACACTTCCCTCCAATTTGATATGGGGTCTCACTGGGAATGATTGTTCAACCAGCTGTGAAACTACCTAACATCAGTATCATCCAGCCCACAGTTATCGGCAGATCTCATCAAATGCTTTGTTGAAATCCAAGATATACTATATCCACAGTATTCCCATTATCTAACAAGTTAGCAACTATCAAAAAAGGAAATAAGTTTGGTCTGCCATAATATAATCTTGAAAAATCCATGCTGGCTTCTAATAATAATTGCATTATTTTCTAGATGCTCATAAATCAACTGCATAATAATGTACTGCCTGGTATCAACATCAAGTTATGACTGGAGCAACATCTGACTGACTCCAGTTTTCCTGTATCTCACACACTTTCCAATAATTCTCAAAGAGTACAACAGTGGCTCTGAAATAACACCTGCAAGCTTCTTCTGTGCCATCAGATGTAATTCATCTGTCCATAGACTTGAACTCATTTAAAGTAGCTAGGTGTTATCTAACCATCGCTTAAGTATCCTGGGCGGCAAGTCCCTATTTATATTGTTTGTTCTACCTTTCCCAGTTTGATCACAACTCCCTCCTTAAAGGAGAAGGACTCTCAGCTACTTGTTAACACTTCACCTTCTTCCCTAAGCCTATCACCTCCTTGTTCTTCTTCCTCTGAACATAGCCAAGAAGCCAGTTTTCTTTATTTTACTATACCTTGCAAGCTTCAGGTCATTCTCAGTTTTAGTCTTCCTGAAACCATCCTTACAGGTTCAGGCTACTTTACTATACTCATCCTTGGTTATATGTCCCTCTTCCATCTCCTATACATGTTCTTTTTAAGTCTCATCTCAGAGAGCTCTCTGTGCAGTCACACTGGATTCTTCAGATTTCTCCCATTTTGCCTTTTCGTTGGATTTGTCATGATTGTGTTTTTAGTATTTCGCTTTCCAGAAACTTCTATCCCTCTTGAATTCTTATTCTCCTTCAGAATTGCAAGTCATGGACTCCTACCCTATTTTTTTCTTAACTCTTCCAAATCAGGTTTCCTAAATCCCATGATACATGACCAGCCATACTGTTTTCAATTCCCTTGTATCAACCTTAGGTCCGAAAGGTTTGTGGCACTTTCGTTTCATCAACTAGTTCTTCCCTGCCAGTTAGGATTAAGTCCAGGATAGCAGATCCCCTTGTTCCTTCTTCCACCTTCTGAGGGAAAGTCACTCTCTGAATAGGTACCCCAGAAAACTAAACTACAAAGCAAGGCTAATATTAGATTTTTCCAAAGCATACAATGTTAAATTCAGCCTTTATTCACTCTGATCTACTTTTTAAAATTCCCATTGACAGATAAAATGCCAAACTATTATGTTACCAGCGATTGCACCAATACACAATATATACTTGGTGCAAAGCCTTACAAACTGCCTTTAATCTTTAGCTTCAAACAAAAGCTGACACTGGACTTCTAGCCGCAAAGTTCAACCAGCACAGCACATAAGATAATGTCTTTTCATATCTTTTAATCAGGAAGCAGTGCATTTTTGACAAACTTGGATTCAAGCAGCATAATATAAACAGCACACCTTATTATACAGGACATATAGACCTGCCAGAGAAGACGCCATAGCCATTTTGCTGAATTACAATGAAATAGTCTAGTTAGATTTTGAACAGAAAACCCTTCAGACATTACATTAAGTACACTTATAGTGGCTCAAATCCAAAGAACCTGCTGCACAATTGAAAAGCACATTCACAACACCACAAAAACTAGCTTCAGAAATTCTGGGACGGGACTGAAAATAGAGAAGGGAAAAATGGTCAATGAACCTTTTCCCTGAGCTACTAAAGTATGTTATGGGGCAGAAAATTCTCAATTTATGATACTGCATTGTTTCATAGAATTAATTAGTGGCATAACAAATACTAGTCAAATTGGACAGTATCCGTTTTTTTAAAAAGACAGGAAACTATCTCTAAGAAGCATGCATATATAAAAAAAAAATGTATATATCCTGGGTGTGATAAAAACAATCTGTTAGCAGTTTCAGCACCTTCATTTTTTTCTCCAAATTTAAAAATGCAACTTGTGTTGCCATGTCATAAAATAGTCAAAAGCATTCCTGTAAAATAATTTCCAAATAAAGATTTTATTTGCTATAATTTTGGGACATGTGAACCACATTAAGTATGCTGTATGTATTTTTTCACCTATTCAAATATTTCAGCTCAAATATATTTGGCTACTGAAAAATCTTGAAATATTTACACCGTATGTAGAATTAACATGGTGTACTTTGAGTTTTGTTTACTAAATATGAGTTTAAAAATGCTAAATCAGATGCAAATCTATTAAAGGCTCTGAAAACTTTCCTGAAAATATTCCAGTTCCATATTTCCCAGAAAACCTATATCACTGCTATTGACAGAAGAATATTAGACTCTAAAGCCATATACTTCAAAACTACCCCTAACCAGTGTTAAGTAATACATTTTTATCCTTTGCCAAAACAAAAGGTCATGATTTTCCCCGAGGGATAGCACTGTATAGCTGAACATTCTATTTGTACATAGTAAAACATGCTTAAGCTCAGCACTCAATTGGAACGACCTTCAGCAAGTCACTATTCCATCAATTTCATTTCAAACAGGTTGAGGAAAGGAAGCACAAAAACACAAGTCACACACACAAATATATTATAAACTGGCAACAATGCTCCTGATCAATAGTACCTTTTGACTTTCTTTCCACATTATGTTATTTTCCCCACTATCTACACCATGCATCAAACTGGTCAGTTCCCTTTAGGAAATTGCCTTTTTTGTGATTTATTGAGTTACTTCTGCAGTTCACCCTCAGATTTACCTGACCTTCCCACACATCCTTTACTTCTTTTTACGCTGTAATCATGTGGACATTTTTGTTTTGGCTTAATTTCTTTTGTATGGAACCTAATGATTAAGTACTTCATAAATATTATTAGATGAAAACATGTTAACTGGTTCAGTATAAAACTGATCCAACTACTCTAAACTTATTTTCAGAGACAGACAGGAATATTTTCTTACAGTCTTGTACACTAATATTAAAAGATTCCAACTGTACTCCAACTCAGAAGTGCTTGGCTCAAAACACTACAAAGTAGAAACAGCAATAAGGAAAAGTAAAAACATTTATATAGCACTTTATATGTGAAATGCTTCGAACAATGTATTTGCAATTTAAAACTGGATAGGCAACTTTTGAGTGGCACT
Organism: Anniella stebbinsi; assembly: GCA_029215795.1. NCBI lineage: Eukaryota > Metazoa > Chordata > Lepidosauria > Squamata > Anniellidae > Anniella > Anniella stebbinsi. The sequence continues at coordinate 30,242,536 of JARDYH010000002.1, read as the reverse complement.
TTACCATTTGGCCAAGTAACTCCCTCTCATACAGGGAAAGTCTGTTCCTTGGCCTCCAAGGATTGGATCTAGAGACATGAGCAAAACTCCCCCGATGCAATGGAGCTTTCCCGACCCCTTCTCCACAATGCAGCCCCCGTCCATTCAGAGGACCCTCTGTAACGGCAGCAGATGGAACACAGGGGGCAAAAGCAGGAGAGAGCAATTGTCAGAAACAGGGGTCCTACCTTGTATGAACACCATTTGCTCACACAAGAGCACCTTTGGCTCCAAGCTTAAGATCTTTGACCACTTCTTTTTCTAATGTTTTAAGTGTGGAGTAATCTAAACAGAAAGATACTTCTTTCTACAGTAGGAACAGAAGATCAAATATTAGGAGTCACTATGGCAAGTTTACATTAGCTACTCATATAGTCTATGACAAATGTAAATAGCTACTGGCAATGAGCTGCACACATCTGCCATACTGCTATCTTATTTACACATAGCTGTACTATAAAGGCTGCACGTATAAGCTCTTGTTATCCCTACTACTTTTTAAGAATGTCTCTAAGGTTAGAAGTGAGACAAGAAGCAGCCTCCATAAAACAGTAAACATGGGACAACAGTCTGATGCTTACAAATGAGATTCTTTTAAGCCCCAAGTCTGGAAAAAGCACTCAGGGTAAATGCTCCAGAAAACAAACCAGCCAAGAAGGCAGTTTGAGCCCAGTAAGCAAAGAGACAGTCGCCCTGCAACCTTATCTCCCTCATTCGTGCTCAGCAGATGCCTTCTGAAAAGCATGCCAGGAAGAAATACAGCTCATGTCTGAGATACAGCAGAGTGAGGAAGCAGACATTTTCCCAAGCACAGATATCTTCATCTTCTCCCTCTATCGCATTCTCCAAAGAGCAATGGCTGGGCAATAAGAGAAAGGTTGAAATGAATACCCATACAACTGGCTTCTTCCTCCCTCAAGCCTCACAGGTTGCTAACTTAAGGAGAGGGAGATGTCAGCCGATGCAGCATTCAGTCAAACAAATGCAAAGGTGGCGTGCTGAGCAACAGAAAGGCAAGAGAGGGATGCCAGTAAACAGAATGATCATTCCCCTAATTACTTATAAAGCCTCACAACCTTCATGTAAATCATTTGGATTACCACATGCAACTATTTGCATGTATCTGGTTTAACCAGATTCTAATTAAAAGAAAGAGTCTTGTGGTTAAAATAAAAGGTTCAACCTGAAAATCTGGATTTACACTCAAATCTCTACAGGTACTTTCCATGTCATCTAAAGCCAGTGATTATTTTATATAGTGCAAGTAAGTTCTTTTCACAGAGGAATATTTGACACAATAACATCCACTAATTACAAAATTGCTGTGATTAGACTTAAGTAGGTAAAATAAATTATTTAAACAGATTGAATTAATAAATTATGTATTCCAAAAGTTTTTAGACAGTGTTAAAACTGAATAGTTAGTACCAAAATTATGTATCTGGTCAAAGAATTATGCTGTATTGGGCAAAAATTTAGCATGGGGCACTTTTTTAGCTTTGTTTACTAAACAGAAGTAATATAAACATGATAAATTAGATCTCTATAAGGGAAGAGTGTGAAACTTGTAGCCCTCCAGATCTTTTGGCATCAGAACATTTTCCAACACAAATTGAAATTTTCCCTATGCCAATGATCCTACACAAATTAACCTAATTTGCATTATAACATTTTCCAATTCAAAATTTTCCAGAACACCAGTATCACTGAAAAAAGTAGTCACAGAGGTCAGTATCAAGCAAGTCACATACAAATCTGTAGAGTGTGTACAGTTAAATACAAGCTCCTCAAAGACTTGCGCTTAAAACTCAATTCTGTACAATTCAGTTGACTATAAATGATATATACAGGACAATCTGAAATAAATTCAGGGCACTAAATTCAGTAAAGCAGCTTTCAACCTTTTCAAAACCCAGGACCCACTTTCAACTATGTCAATTCTTTTAAGCCACACATACCTATCGTCCTTCTCCTTTTTCCCCCTTCACAAAGGAGGGGAGGCTCCTGAACTTTAATACTTGCAAAGAAGAGGGTTTCTGGTAGATGTGGCTTATGTTTATATGACAAAAAAGGCTGCACCTGCTGAAATTCTGCTGTATTAAAAAGTACAAGAAACCTTTCTTCCTTTGTCTCTGGTCACCAACTGTACCTCTCAAACCCTCTGTTGACAAACCTGAAGAAGAAATAACAGGGGCCATGCCACTACTGCAGCCAATCTGGGATTTGGGAACAAATTACTTGAAGACCTCACCTGATTTCACTTGAAGTTCAAATCCCCACTCAACAACAAAGCTAACTTGGTAGGCAAGTCACTGTCCACCTGAACTACTTTACAGTGCTGTTATCAAAATAATATGAAAGACACTGTAAATAGTGCCCTCTGTTCCTTGGAGGAAAGGTGGAATACAAATATAACAGTAAAGTGCTATAAACACTTTTAAGTATTGAGATTTTGGCATTTCTAAACCTTTGTAAAGTGCTTCACATCAGAGTGGATTTGATTTAAATCAATACAATTTAAATCACGATTTAAATTACGATTTAAATCACTACTCAGACTCGATTTACTCATTTGACTCCCCCCACCCCCAAAGTGCACTCTTCCTCACTATAAGCTTAATACATATTTTACACAACTCAAGAATTACCAAAGACTCATTCTTGCTGGTATAATCTTAATATTTACAACCAGATGAAGGTTTCACTTTCATTTTTACTGCTTGCCCCTCCCTCCTCACACTTAGCTTCTTGTGCAGATCTATTCCACTCCCAACAATCTATTCATTTAATTTTTCAAATTTAGCACTTAAGAGGTAAGGGGTTGATTCTGTGTACATAGATTTGCAAAGGAACAATGGGATTGTGATCTCTGCAGACACAAATTCAGTTTTGAGAACTGTAAAACCAAGCATCTGTGATAATATCTTCTAGATAGAAAAAATGCCCAATAATCTTACAGAAACCTCTGGAAGAGCATGACATTGTGAATGGATTAATGAATTCATTTACCAAAATATTTAAACACTGCATGAATATACAGCCTCATGCTACATAATTAAAAACTAATCCTTATTTCATGATGAATAACCTTTGGACTAGAATGTATCTTAAATAGAAAACTATTTTTAGATAGATTTTTCCTCAAAAAGCATTTTATTAAAAAAAATCCAATTTAAATTTTAAAAATTCTATTTAAATTTTAAAAATCCATTTTTTTTAATTTTAAAATAAAATCATTGATTTTTATCCACCCTGCTTCACATACATTTTCAGGAATCTTCTTAACAACCTTGTAAAGTAAATCAGAATTTTCTCCAATACTGGTGCACTGAGAATGACATAACTTGACTAAAGCCATCCAGTGTATGGGTCCCAAACCTTTTTGACCGTGTGGGCACATTTGAGAAACTGCTGTGGGCACCATCATAAAATACCAAATAAGTTGGTCACCACTTTGCCACCTACTGTTGCAACTATGTATCTTAGCCTTCTTCTTATTCAGCAGAAACTTTTCTTTCATGTCTATTGGACAGTGCAACATCTGTTTAATAAGGGATTGTCTAATTCAGCTAATTGTTGGCAGTGAAATACAGCCAATGTTACTTTTAAATATATTTTAACAATGTCTAGTAGTTGTTTCTTTGGGGGAGGGTTATTAAACAGACACTTTTTGTACTGGAACTATCTTTAATAGTCACTGAAGTACACACTCTTTTAAATTATTTGTCAGTTTCATTGAAATTAACAAATGGTCAGGGTTAAGTGGATTCTGGGTGCCCTTTTGACAGCTAAAAAAGACAGATATTACAACACTGGAATGATAAACACTCACTTCCTATCATGCAATGGCTTGAGGACCTTACAATGCTTTCACTATTCAAGCAGGTGGCATATAGATGCCACCTTCAAATGGATACTTAGCTGTATATTTGGTCTGCTTTTGTTGAAACCTTTGTGTGACTGCTAGAAAGTTATATGTACATGGATTTGAATGAAATGCATACGTTTAAAAAAACAGAAACAAAATAAAATAAATGTTCTGGTAACTGCAGGCACCACGTAGGGGACCCCTTCGCAGGCGCCGTTGGAGGTGCCCATGGGAACCCTTGATCTAGTGAGTTCATGACTAAAGCAAGGTTTGAAGTGGGGACAAAGAAGATGCTCCAAGAAACAGGAGTACTAATTACTGTGATTATACGGATATGAGATCAGATACCTAGGCAATTCAGAAAGGCTGATAAAACAGAGGTTACAATATTTAGCATTACAAATACAAAGGACAAACTGCAAAACCAGTACTGTCTTTGTTTTTAAGACTGTTGAGTAGGCTCTAAACATCTAGAAACTTGCACAAAGTTTTGGATTCCAAAGCAGTTGGAAGCTTCCTTCCCACAACAATAGCCAAGCACTGGATGAAATGAATTATCCTTCGCAAAGGACCTTCATTGGTTTTGCTCCTGGTCTTATCAGGCACCCTCAATTGGAAGACGGAATTGCAGGAAGAGCTGCAGCTTAGTTCTAGCAATTTTTCCTACGCATGTCCTTTTCTATTCCTAAATGCAAGGTATATGCACGTTTGTCCATAGAAAAGACACTTCTCGGTTGAGAGGGACTAGACATTTGAGAAACACTGGTCTATTCTCAAGTCTTGCTTCACCTATTAAGAAATAAATGCTAAGGAAGAAGCATAACAACTCCCAACATAAAAGAACACAGCATTGAACAAACACGGCAACTACAAGCAGCTAGACCAATTAATTTTTCAGAATAGCAGCCACCCATCACATTTTCAGGATATTTAGCAACAATTCTACAAATGCATTTTGGGGCTTGTTACATCACTCCAGGTTGTGCACAATGCAATAGCCATCTCATCACTCCATTGCACATATGGATCCTTAGTGCCAAGCATGTGTGACCTGTTTACAGTGCTGTGAAACATTAGGAACTGCTTAAGTAAGCTGCCCAGATGATCAACCAAAGACATACCCGCTCAATTCAGGGCAAAAAGGAACTCTGCAGAAATTGGCTCAGTTCAGACAATACAGTAGTCAATGCAGTGTGAAAACTCCACTCAACGGTTGAGATTTTAGGGAATACTCCCCACACAACATGTTCTAACTCCACTGTTGTGTAACTGTGGGCAACATTTGACAGTTCCTCTGCCCTCTCTCCTCCCCCGGTCCTCCCGATGGTATCCCATCAGCCATTGCTGCAAAAAAACAATCCCTACGGCTCTCCTAGAGCGGCACTCCCTTTCACCGCTCTTGCCACGGAACTCTGTAGCCAGTAGGAAAAGTCAACGCAACACAACAGAAAGGTCCACAGAGCCCACCACACAACACATAACACAATGGTTGTACAGGAACTCTCCTCTACACAGCATGGATATTCTGCATGGAGTGTTTTCCAAAAAGAACTCCACTGCTGCGTGGAGTTTTCCCGCCATACAACATGTTTTTTAATGGTGGTGTAAAAACTCCAACGTGGAGTTCTAAAACCACTGTTGAGAAATGTGTTGTCTGAATTGAGCCACTGCATATAAACCCCCAACATAGAACATGTTATCTCTTTTGGAGACAGTGCTAAGGGAAACTAAAGTACTTTTTACAGATTCTAAGACTGATAGCCAATGAACTCATATACTACCATTTTACAGAATATACAAATGTTTCACTTTCATAAATCATAAAATTGTGTGCAAATATTATGAGGATTTGCCATCATCGTAAGATGTAGCACACGTTCATTTTTCCTGTTAGCCTTTTAGAATGATCATTCTCCCAAGAACCTTCAAACTGGTTTTAAAGCTTGAAAATTTAATAAGCAGTTGAAATTTTGAGGTATACTTTAAATGCTCACTCGGGGGGAAAATTACATAGATGCGGGCTTGGATTCAGGCCCTCAATCTGTTTGGCTGTTCCTACTTCAAGCTGCAATTAAAACAGAGATGCTCCTATTGAGATCTGTAATTCTTGCTAATCATTTCATCATGTCTAAGTGTTAAGATTGTACAAAAGGAAAGAAACAATGATTAAAACAGCATTTGGAATGCAATCCAAAGATCCACAAGACCAGTTGCGGATCCTTTACAAGCAGTGATGGGGAGTAAAATGTCTGCACTTGTCCCAACTCACAACGGGGGGGGGGGGGGGGGGGGGATCACTGTCACAGGAGCAGACACACAAGGTAAAAGCTAGTTGTGAATCAAAATGCTAGGAAACTAAATATAAACAGATTTTTTAAAAGATAAGTAATCCAATTCAAAATATTAACATTATCTAAGCCACTGTTTATTCTTTAAAGAAATCTGCCTGCTGGGTTTCACTTTAACTTCCAATTTAAGGCTTTTAAATAGCAAAATGTAGGATCAGGGCAAAAATTACATATATGCTGGAGTTTAAGTGCTTCAAATATAACCGTTATGAAAAAAAATGTATCAACTCAAATAACAGTCACTTACTTCTGAACTAGGTTGTTTTGTCCATCTTATATATTCTTTGAGGCAGCACTGGATTCTGTTGAAAATAAACCTGCCAGGAAAACAAGACCTATAGTTTAATACAATTAAAGCATGAGTATACTCATTGACCTAATAAATCAATCAAAATTTTACTTTTTAAGAAAGTACAGAGTAAGACAAATTTAGAAGTAGTTATTAAACTACTTTGTGAATCTAGTATTCTTTTAGAAAGACAGCTATTTTAAAGGAAGTTCTCAAAAACAGGTAAAGCTTAAAAAGTCCAGTCCTACAAGGCATGAAGTTCAAAGAGCAGGCACAAAGCCACACCTTGCCCTTGGTCCAATGTACCACATTACTGCAAAAGCACTGGGAACCCCATCCCCCAGCAACTTAACTGAGGTACACCTGAATTTTCACATGATTTTCACAGGAACATGGATGGGGCAGAGCTCTCTACATCTCACGCACAGCTTTGATGCAGAAGTGCACTTGCAAAAACAAATATGTATAAAGATATTCTAAGGGTGGTATCCTATTTGAGTGCCCATCAGCCTCTAAACTTGGAGGCTGACAGGCATCCTATGCAGAGTGGAAAGAGCAGGAAGGTTATGTTCAGCTCCACACTCTTTCCCACTCTGCATTTTTGGTAGAGGGGCATTCTCATCAACCTGCCTGGGGCTCTACAGAGCAGGAGGGAAGGAAGCCTGGGAAGCCAGAGGATTCTTCATAAACTGGCCTTCCCAGTCTCCTCCCCTCCCACAGAACTGCTCCCTTTTCTTCCTCTCACGATCTCGGAGAGGCAGCCAGCACAGTTCTCTCAACACTGGCTACGAGGGCGAGAGGACCTTGGACTGCTGGGTCCGAGAACAGAATCCAAAAAATTCTATGGACCCTCAGATGCTGTCTACAGAACTGCTCCCTCCAGGACATTTAGAGGCAACTGGGATAAAGCTTCGCACATCTGCACCACTTGCTGGGGGATAGAATGCTATTACTCTCTTGCAATGCAAACAAGCTGAAGCTCTAAGCAGGATCAGGATTTCCTTCTAGGAATCTAAACTTGTTCCCAGGGCTACCAGACTATGTTATGTCCATAAGAATGTTCCTATCTAGTACTACTGCATCCCAGAGTTTACCACTACATGTACATGAGATACTGAAAAGAATGAAGTCTCTGGCTGGAAGGCATACAAACTTAATGGTCAGGTTCAGATGTCAGTCAATTGGGCTGAAAAAGAGCTTTGTGACTGCACAATTCTCTTTACACACCCAGCTTCAATACTGGCATCCTGATTTATTAAGCCAGTTTCCCCAGTTCAGACATCACTGGTTTAACAAGCCAGCATATAAGTGCTAATGCCAGTGAGAGGGAGACAAGTAATGAGGCTTGTTCTCAGTCCAATAACCATGATATCTGAATCTGGCCAATATCACCACCTTTACTTTTGCACATTACCATGGCTCAAATACTAAGCTTGATGCAAGTTCAACTTGAACTCAATGCAATTCATTTTCAAGTAGTCGTCCATCAGACTGAGCTACATGCTGAAGTACACTGTCAAGTTAAAACTTTATGGAATTCAAGTTAGCACCAATAAGGCAAACATTTGAAATAGATTTTCAAATGTTAAATGCCATTCCCTGTACTTCTGATAAACTGAACACCTTCAACCCTATACCACAAAAATATTTGGGACAATGGGAATTTTAAACAATACTTACAAAATCCAAGAGAACTGCACAGATTGGCATTAATTGTCCGTGATTTGTATTTTCCAGTTTGCTTCCCTTGCAAATAATATCCTGAGTTCCTTAAAGTCACTACATCCGTAGCTATGTAATACAGGGCAGACCGCTGGAAATCAGCTACCCATTCTTCACATTTAAGGACACCACAAAGTTAATTCCAGAAGTCAGACAAGTCTGATTTTAACAGCTTGTCTTATCTTTTGAAACTTCTTCACTTTCCTATTCCATGTATATCTCACTATCATGAACATCAGTTCCAGATGAAATAAATACACTTTTATGATACAAAGAACAGAACTGAAATGTCAAATTCTGCATCTGAAGTGAAGTACATTTCTCAGTGTCAATTCGGGCATCTGCACAAAAGCAGCTATCTCGATATTCCCATATTGCTTTTTTACAACATAACAAAAATACTAAAAAATGCAAATGAAAAATAAAGCTCTTAGTCTCTTCATTTAGAAAAAAGGTTTCATGTCAGGCTTCCTAACAAATGAATTAATAGTTGCCATGAACTCTAGACGAAAATTAGAAGAATTAGGAGCTACATTTAATGTAATCTTCTAGACGGTTGATAAAACAAGTCAATCCCAAGTTTGTCTGAAACTTTTGAACTAGAAAATAAAAATATGTTTTGAAAGCAACATGCAGAACCTAAGAAGTTTATACAATTATCCATTCCATATGGGCAAAAAGCAGTCCAAGATGTTGGCTTGAATTTAAATGGGGGGAGGGGCGCAAATATCTCAAAAGTTCATGAACATTCCAAACTGGGTTCTGCAACCTTCAGAAATGTCTGTAGTGGAAAAGTGACTGAACAGGTTATAATCCCAATTCCATATTTAGTCAACGTTCTTCCTTTCAATTGAAGCAGAGGTCAACATCCAGCTAGCTCTTTCTTATAAGCTGAGGCAACAGGTTGCAAAATATCCAGGCTCACGTTCAGAATCCAAATCACCTAGAAGTGGGGGAGGGGTGGAGAGAGAAAATACACAACAATCAGTTTTCCTCTCTAGGTAACTGCGTTATTAACCCATTCCCAAACAATCATCAAAACCACATGAGTCTTTGAATAAGAATATGCAATTAAATTCCAACTGCTGGTCGTTGAAGAGAGCCTCCCACTCTTGGATGAATAGTGTCGTTGGTTGTAAGAGTACTAATATGGGAGGAAAGCCTGAAGAAAACCGGAAGAACGAAACTCCCCAGCAAGCTCCTTTGCTCAATTTAGCGCAGAATCGCGACAATGGGCCAGCCAAACAAAAGGAAAATCGGCGGAAAGAAGAGTGAGTCTATGGCTACAACCCCAAGGACGCTTACCTGGGAGTAAGCCCCACTGCCCACCGAGGGACTCACTTCCGAGTAAACATGCAAGAGGATTAGGTTGCAAGTCACCCTCCGGTGTTCGGGCCCGAGAAGATGCAAAATCTTAGGAATTAGGAGGAGGAAACGAGCCCGTGGCTTTCCGTATCTACCTCCTGAGAGCGCTGCCAAGGTTTCGCTCTTTCTCCTCCCTCCCATTTTCTAGCCAGGTAAAGTCGGGGACGAGTTCACAGTTTCTTCCACAACCAACACCCCCTATAATAAATATGCTAGACGGAGAGGGTCGCGTTTTCTCTCGCAATCCCTCCTCAAAGAGGGAACAGTACCTCCAACTGCCCTTTTGGTACGACAGTGGGGGCCAGACAGCCTGTGCCTTTATTTGTTTTTCAGAGGAGTAGAGGAAGGGGAGGGAGAGAGGCCACATGCTCTCGACTTAAGGCAGACGAGGGGCGACGGCGACAACTAGCTGAGGGAGCTGCTCTGAGGAAGACGGCTCTTCGCAGGCATGAGGATCCCGGCTGTTGCTGCCGCTACTCCTCCTCCTTCCCCAGAGACATGCCTTCCCCCCACCACAGCTTTCAGCCTCCCACCCCTCCACCCCCGCGTCCACACAAGGATTGTTTCCTCCGCCACCTCTCCTCCCGGCCTGCCCAACGGACGAGGCACCAGCGCAGCTCTAACCTGCCAGCCAAGTCCCGGCAAAGCTCACGGCTGAACCGGGGTCCCGAATTTTGAAAGCTCCTTTTTGCCGCCGCTTCTTCTCCCCCGCCGCGCGCACAAACTCCTCGCTCCAGTCAGTCAGTCCGTCCCAAAATGGCGCCGCTCCGAGCCGCAGCAGCGATGCCCTGCGCCCAAACCTCGCGAGAGTTCGCCAACCGCCACCACCACCACTACCACCGCCACCACGAGCGAGAGACGCGGCTAAAGTGAGGGGGGCGGGGGAGAGGGAGAGAGAAGAGATGGAACGCGCGCGAGCCCGACGTCTTCGACGACGTGATGGGTTTGCGTGCGCAGGTAGAAGTCTGGCTTGCGGAATGGGGAGACACCACACCGTGCGATCAGCGAGAGCGCGTGGCGGTTTCAAGGGAACCCGAAAGGAGCAGTTTCGTGGACACCCGGCCTCCTCTCCCGTGCTCCTAAATAGCTCCCCTCCCTCTTTTCTCTTGTGCGGCGACGCTTCGACTGAAGGCTGGCCAGCCCGCGAGCCTCCCCGATGTGACGTCACTCGGAACAATCCCGAACGTTCTGAGAGCAGCGAAAGGGGGAATCCCCCCAGCGCGCGCTGCTTTTCTGCCTCTTCCCATCGGAAGAAGGAGGGAATTCCCCCCCGCTTGCAGCGTGGCGGCAGGGAGAGGCGACCCAAAAGGGATGCTGAAATTAACGTCGACATTCAACATCCTCTAGACAGCTGATCAATAGATTTCAGGAACAGAATCTTGCGCGTGTGCGTTTGTCTCCTAGAATATTATTATTATTATTATTATTATTATTAATCTGCTGCTTCGTAGTGTGTTTTTACTGATAACATTGCATTTCTGTGAATTTTGTTTTTGTGGAAGCCGCATTGAATACAGTTCGGAGAGGAGAGCGTAGACAACTGGAATAGATTTTTTTCCCCCAAATAAATAAATATTCCTGAATGTGAGGCTGCCCGAGCCTCCCTCCCTTTGGCGAAGGGAGCTCCTAGGCAAAATGCTTCTCCTCTCTCTTTTATATCTAAAATAGCGAAGAGTCTTGTGGCAACAAAGTACCTTGTGGCCTCTTAAAGACGAATAAATTTATTCTGGCACAAAACAGATGCTGGTAACACAAACATCCTGGTACTGGATGAACCAATTCACACGTTTAGTATTTTGAATCTTTTCTCCAATTTAAGCCACTGGGGATAGAACTGAACCTCTTGATGAATTCTAACTCAGTAGCCTCTCACCCTAATCTGCCTTTGAAATTTCTTTGCTCCAGAATGGCTACTTCAAAGTCCTAGGAGGCTGAAGTACTATCCCGCTGGTTTTTAAATGTTGCAATTTCTGATGTCAGATTTCTACCCATTTATTATTTTGTGTAGTGACTGGCTGGCCTGATTGCCCAATGTAAAATACAGAACAGCATTGCTGGCATATATCACTAGACACAAACACTCATGTATACAATACATACATGCATATGTATATATTTACAACAGGAAAGCCATTTTTATATAATCACTTAAGGCAAAAACTAAGAACTTGAAAAGAAGAGATCTCAAATTAAAGCAAGATACACTTATTTAATAGCTTTACCTCCCTGCCTTTTATGGTGCTAGGTACCTCATACAGCATACCAGCTACCAATTAAAACACCAAAATAATCAACTAGAAAATATGCAACCATCTACAATATAAAATAACACAAGCAGATTTATTACATTTCTATACCACCCCCATAGCCAAAGTTCTCTGGGCGGTTTACAAATATTAAAAACACTGAAAGAAAATGGGAGACTGCACCCTTGGAAGCCTATGTAGCTACTGGGTGTAAGTGCTCCAGCTTCAGTATATTGAAATGAAACTGTTGGCTCAGTTACTGAGGTAATATAAGATGTTTGTGAACATCCCCATGACCCAGGTTTAAGAAAACAAAAACCGAATAGCACACCTGGTCTAACACAGCTGTCGCTATGTTGATGTGCAGTGAAAAGAGGAGGCAATACTATCACAATGATAAACTCTTAAAGCTTTTTCCAATGTGGGTCCCTCCAGATGTAGAATCATAGAATAGTAGAGTTGGAAGTGGCCTATAAGGCCATTGAGTCCAACCCCCTGCTCAATGCAGGAATCTACCTTAAAGCATCCCTGACAGATGGTTGTCCAGCTGCCTCTTGAATGCCTCTAATGTGGGAGAGCCCATGACCTCCCTAGGTTATTGGTTCCATTGTCATACTGCTCTAACAGTCAGGAAGTTTTTCCTGATGTCCAGCCCAAATCTGGCTTCCTATAACTTGAGCCCATTATTCTGTGTCCTGCATTCTGGGTTGATCGAGAAGAGATCCTGCCCCTCTTTTGTGTGACAACCTTTCAAGTATTTGAAGAGTGCTATCATGTCTCCCCTCAATCTTCTCTTCTCCAGGCTAAACATGCCCAGTTCTTTCAATCTCTCCTCATAGGGCTTTGTTTCCAGACCCCTGTTCATCCTTGTTGCCCTCCTCTGAACACGCTCCAGCTTGTCTGCATCCTTCTTGGAGTGTGGTGCCCAGCACTGGATGCAATACCCAAGATGTGTTAGACTACAACTCCCATTAGCTCCAGGGCAGCATTGCTAGTTGCTGGGGATAATGGAAACTGTAGCTCAAAATATCTGAGGCAGGTACTAAATGAGAAGGATGGCAGAGTAATAGCAAGTGGTAGACTAGTGTCTCCAAAAGGTAGTGTTGCCTCAGGTCCCACCTACCTTACCAAACCACTCGCATCACATGTCCTCTAGCTCAGTCCCTCCCATGGAAGCTGCTCTTATAAACCAGGATAGGTAAATGAAACCTGAGATGCTAAAGACAATGTACAAAGCAAGGCCATCACCTCCATGCCATACTTGTGAGAGTCTGGACTGCAGTTGGAAATAGGATGCTACACTAAATGGAGGATCTCGGTTTGAACCTAAAAGAAATTAAGTTCATATGCAACACAAATCCAAGTTGCTAAATCTGTGCCATACATATACCGGATACGTGCATTTATCTTATTTTAAAATATTATATCCTGCATTTAAATTAATAATAAGGCAGGTTTCATAATGGTAATATTAAAAAACAATCAGGATAAAAATTAAAAACAGTGGAAGAACAGCAAAACAGCCACGTAAAAATAGTGATGCCATATGCCATAATCCATTTTGTAGACTTCAAGGTGTCACGTGGCTCTTTGTTGTTTTTATTGCAACAGACTTAACATGGCTACCTTTCTGGAAAGAGCAGCAACCATGTTTCCTTTTGTTTTTACTAGTCAATGAAAAGCCTAGACAAATAGAAAGGTAATGGCTTGGCACTTAATGCTTATCAAACTAGGCAGTAAGCAGGCAACCCAGGGGGGTAGTGTTCTTGAGTCAAGGGTGCCACCTCCAAGACGTCTCTTTCCTCAATTGCCAGCCACCTCACCTGTAATGGTGGGGGCACCTAAAGAAGTGTCTACAATGATGTTCTTAGCAAGCGGGCAGGTTCAAATGGCACGGGGTCACTGTTCAGAAATGGCTGTAGTTGGCAAACTACCTGGGCCTCTACTGACAATGCTGGATCTAGGAGTATTCCCCCCAACTTTGAACCTGCTCTCTCGAGGAGAGTGCAACCCCATCCAGAAAATGTTGACCACTAATTCCTGAGACACAGTGCTTCTGTCTTGTTAGGATTCAGTTTGAACTATATCGTCCCTCATCCAGCCCATTACCGAGCTCAGCACTTCCATAGCCTCACCTGACTCAGGGGATGACAAAGAGGAGTAAAGTTGAGTGACATCAGCTTACTGATGGTACCTCACTTCATATCCCCAGATGACCTCACTCAGCTGCTTCATATAGATGTTTAAAAAGCTCCTGGAGGTGTGCCCAAGCCCATATGGCCATGACTGACTGGAAGATTCACCTCCCCCATAAACCCCTGCCCTTGATTCCACAGGTTTAAATATGGGGATTATTCCCCATTACAATTTGTTCTCTTCTGAACATCATAGGCCATCCTTGTACCCACAAGTAATTGAAAGGTGCTTCATGAGCTTTGCTAGTATAAAGATTGTCATGTTTCTTGTTATTTCTGCTCTCTGCCTGCTCAGGGGCCTGTCCGTCTTGACCAGGGCAAAAGACAGATCTGAGTTACAGCCTGCCTTTATGTTTTCAGAAATGGGGATCAACCATTGCTTCTTTGTCCCCAAATGCTAGGTGTTATCTGATACTTACAATGCCTACCAGTGATTCAATCAGGCTGCAATCACCTTTTTTATCATCACTTTGGAACTGAGACAATACTGCAGACCTCATGGCCTATATTTTTAACTTTTCTGTTTCATCCAGCATCCCCTGCCTCTTCTACCTCCTAGCCTGATGAAGGGTTTTGGAGAACATGAAAGCTTGAACAATCTTTTGTGGCATTTTGCTTGGTCCTAATAAAGATATTGCAGGACTTGTGGATTGGAAGACCTTGGAATATATGAAGAAAGAACAGATTAAACTACCCCCGGGCAGGGTAAGAGTATATTTCCTTCACCACTGGTTAAGCCCCTATACAACAGAGATGAAGGGGCATGTAATATCTTTATAAATGATTTTGATAAAGGAATAGAGGAAATGATCATCAGATTTGCATATTGAGTGGAATAGCTAATACCTTAGGAACAGGATTTATTCTCTATATTGTCTATGCTCCCCCCTCCCAACATCCCTTGCATGGCAATTCACATGAATGGGACCTTTTTTTCTTAGGCTAAATGCCATACGGGCAGGAGAGGCAGGCAAGGATGGAGAGCATGGGCCAGATCCAAAGGTTCCACTTGCCGATCGACCAGAGATTCCCCGCTCCTAATTTAGACTATAATTAGAAAGAAGAACCTGATGGTACAAGCTGTTCAATCTTGGCACAGACTGCCTTAGAAGGTGGTGGACTCTCCTTCTTTCAAAAATATTTAAGGAGAGACTGGATGCCATAGTAGTAGATTTCCTGCATCAACAGGAGGTTGGACTAGATGATCTCAGAGATTCTTTCCAGGTTTGCAATACGATGTAAAAGCTTCTAGACAGACTCAAATCCCAGCATCTTGCTTTCCTAGAAAGCACTGAGTAAGCTCTTTGAAATGGAAAGGCAGCATGGACTTCCCTCATGTGCCTTGTACCGAACGTTGCCATAGCAACAGTGGCGTACAACACTCAGTGTACTATTGCAGCTACTTACGCGAACAACATTGGGATGAAAGTCTGCAGACGTCTGTCAGGTTTCCTTCAGAATTAGTCTTTGTTAGACCAGAAGGTGAGGTGTATGTTACTTAAGCGTAGGAAACAGAATCCCTCTTTTTCCTTTCCAGTTTTCCTCTGCTTCTTAAAGCACATAAACTTTCTATCACTCTTTACATCCTTGTCAAACAAGAATTCCGTCATCATTGTTAAGGGCTGGGCAAACACCACAGATGCTTTTTTGACATCTTATTTTCCACGGTTTCCCAAAAACAGAACAATACACCTGTCTCAGAACTCAATCCCATGAAACATGACAAAGTCAACAACATTCTTCGTGGGATATGAAAGCAGCATGTCAACTGCATTGGTCAGGTTGTGGCCAAATATGGCCCGTTGCTTAATGCAGTCATGCCGAATGAAATCACCAAATGCAAAAGCATGGAGGAAGGTTGTGACTTATTAGAAACAGAGATGTGCACAGCACTTTTTAAGCTCATGCTCACAGCTTTATTATTTATTCAGCAGACCCAAAGGATGTGTACTACAGCTTCATTCCGGCAAACAATTAAATGCATGTCCAGGATCCAAATGCCTTATGAGAGCACCTGCAGAGCACTCAGAAGAGAATGTTACAGAAGATCTGGCCCATATGAAGATGTTTTGGGGGCTTGGACAGAGAGATCTTCAGATCCAAGCCTGTATCACTGATTTTTTAGATCAGGGTAGAGGATATGTGAACCATCGCATGTTGTTGGGCGGCAACTTCCATCAGCCCCAGCCAGCATAGCCAATGGTGAGGGATGATGGAAGTTGCAGTCCAAAAACATTTTCAAAACATACGCCACATGTTCCCTATCCCTGTTTTATGCGATTCAGCATAAATCCTACGCATGTCTAGTCAGAAGAAAGTTCTGCTGTAAATCCAATGACATATTAAAATATGTCAGTATCTGCAGGACACTTGGATTCACTGTGAGAAGGCCAATGAATCCAGGGGGTTCTCCCCAGTTTTAGGCATCCAAGAAAATATGTGATTTGATCTGGCTCACATCAATGTTCCTTTATTTTATTTTTCTTTCAAACTAATTGGATTCTCCATGGTCTAACATGAATCCATGCAAATGAGAGTTTTGCTCACTATGGTGCTGCCTAAGGTTGTACAACTAGCAGAGTCAAGTGGTAAAGCTTTTTCCGGACTGTACCATTTGTGTGTTATATTCTTGAAGGCTTGCCTATGACACAAGAACTTCTTGCACATATAAAAACACCATGCTGGGGCAAAAGCAAGGTTGAGTTCTTCTTCCTGGCATTCTAGTTGGCTACACGAAGGGATTTTGTAAAATCATCATCATCATCATCATCGGAGAACATTAGGCTGACCATATGAAAAGGAGGACAGGGCTCATGTAACTTTAACAGTTGTAGAGAAAAGGAAATTTCAGCCAGTGTCATTTGTATGCAATTAGTTCCTGGTGAAATCCCCTCTTCATCACAACAGTTAAAGTTGCAGGGCCCCTGCCAAGGGCCACGTGTGATGCTGGCTTGGGGATAAGGGACGACAGACCTCCATCCACCCACATCCCAGTGAAGCTGGTACTCTTCTCTCTTTCCCCATAGCAGTGGGGGAAAGAGTGATCTTGATCAGGATCACTGGTAGGTGGTCTGGGGGTGGGGGCGAAGTGGAGGATCTTCTCTCCACCTGCTCCCCCAGCAATCTTGATACAATTCGCACTTTCCTCACTGGTAGCTGCAGAAGGGAAGTTGCAGTCTGTATCAGGATTGCTGGGAAGTGGGTGGAGAGAAGGATGGAGCTTGCGGGGACACACTTAAGGCCTAGGGGTCAGAGATTGTGCTGTGACCCCCTGGTCTAGAATAACTGCAATTATATTTTAACAAACTACTGATCTGGTGGGTGGAAGAAAGCAATTACATGCCTAAAATTCTTCAAGAAAAGTTAAGACTGATTATTAACTGCACCATCACATTTCCCTATCATCACTACTTCTTCTTTCTTCACACGGGGAAGAAAAAGGAAGTAAACAATAACCACGTGGCCCATTCAGTGGGTGTTTTTATTGCGCTGCTTTTCCTTCACACAGCAGGAAATGGTGGCACATTTTGCTTCAACCCCAAAGAGTTGCATTTTCCAGGTCTTTTTTTGTCGTGGAAAGAAGACCAAAAGGGCAGGAGATGCATGGGATGCGGACGGCGTCGTCAAAAGAACTCATGAACATCCGTAAGTGGCCAGTAACAAGCATGCTATAAAACATTTGTCTGATGATGCACTTAGACTTACCAATAGCACCAATGGTAGTATTTTCCTAAGCTTCATAATAATAATAATAATAATAATAATAATAATATATTTATTTATTTCTTACCTCTCCCTCTGAATCGAGGTGGGGAACAGCATCATACAGACAATATAAAATACATAAAACTGATTAAAAGCATATAAAAATTAATACAGTATTAAAATCAACCAAGTCTTATGCACAAACATGTGTAGTGTTTGTGTGATCTTCTGGGGGGTGGAGGGGTGGATCCAGCACAAGGTGAGGGGAGTATTAAATCTTTCCTTCTCAGCTATGATCCCCTTCTGAAAATGCCCTTCTCATGGCAATTAAGTTTAGGGGGACATCCATTGGCATCAATGGACACTCAGTGCTCTGGGAAATAGACCCAGGGCCTTGGAAAATACATTGGGAGGGGGGGCAAGTGCACAGCTTGCCATGTCATGCAAACCCAGGTGGCAGGGGTTATTTGAGGGTTAGACAACCTTCAAATAACCCATGACTTGATTTAGAGTTGTTTGAGGGTTGTTGAATATTCAAAATGGCTACTCACATGCACCGACTAGAGTAGATTGGGCTGATTGTGTGAATCAGCCCATTAAGTCATGGAGCTCAGCTATAAGTCCTGCTACCAAGGAAGCTGTGATTGTCAACTACAACAAATAAGGCCTTTTCAGTGATGGCTCCAATTTTCTCCCAAGGAAAGCACCCTTGGCCTCTTTGGATGGGTGGAGAGATATTCCACCACTTTAACAATGGAATATCCACTGTGTCTCCTGTACTTTGTCAGCCTAGCAGGGGAAAACACAATGCAGAAAATTCCAATAGAGCTTAAAAATAGCAGACCTCCCCCAGCATCCCTGGAAATACTGTCGAAACCCATGGATTAGGGACATGCTGGGAGGTAATGAAATTGTAATGACCAGGACATGCTCCTGGCACATACTCCTGAATCACTGAAGTTGACAGGAGGGAAATTTCTTATGTCAGGTTTCAGGCTATTGAGAGGAAGAATATGGGATATGGGATATGATATAAGTGTGATCATAACTGTTTGCTGCCCTCATCCTGCTCAAAATTCCAGTGTGTTTTAGCCATTCTACTGACATATCAGAGTGTTCTTCTGGCATATTATGCATTTATTATTTATTTATTTATTTATTTATTTATTTATTTATTTATTTATTACATTTATATACAGCCCCATAGCCGAAGCTCTCTGGGGCTTCCACCATATCCTATAACTGCTCCACTGGCACAACTCATGTATATAGGATTCCACCCCAAAAAACTTCATTCCAGCATGCTTTTCGAATTATTTTAATCTCTGCTTTATATTATAATTGAGGACATTGTTGATGAGTTTTTAATTGTTTAAAATTGATACAAATCACTCTTGGAACTGGATAGTAAAAAGAACCCACAGCATAAAAGTGAAAATAATTGACACAATAAATAATATCATGTCTATCTGTGTATGTATTAGCCCATTCTAAACTTCAAACATATAATTGTGACCAGTTGTGTTCCTTGTTGGTCCAGGGTCACCCTGGATCAATCGATTTTTTTCCTAGAGATATTCTGAACAAGAATGTCTTTGGCTCCTTGGCTGGCAGGCTGCATCTCCATTTTCATTAATACAAGCTACTTGCATGTCTAAATCTGAAAATGGAGGAATTGTTACTGTACTTCCTGAGTAATGCAGAGTTCACGCATGCTTACCTGTGCAGATGTGTCTCATTTTTTTCCTGCTCTGTTATGCTGTACATATAATGAGCTGTTTTGCTCAGGTTCATGTTCGGTCACACATTCTGCTTTGTTGCCAAGCATCTGTTAGTTTGATTTACACATAGTTAAAATCCATCACCTGGGGAAACAGGAGATTTTGCTTTTCTTAATTTATGGTTCCAATTTTCACAATTTCACCAGCAAGAGCCTTGGTCTTTTCCTTTAAGGCCCAGTATTTTAGAGCTATGCTGGCTTTAGCCTATTATCGTATTTTTGAAGATGGGCAATTATTATGTTCTTTCTTAGTGCCAGCCCTGGGTTGCATTCACACCAGCTTTCAATTTTCAAGCTCTTGTGCCGCTCTTTACATGTTTGCAGTTCACACAGACAATGAGAAATGTAAGAATTAGGTCCTGCCTGGCTCTGCAAGGGGAAGCTGTGGGCAGAGGAGTTGCCAACTGTGAGAGAGGCATGAACAAGCCATCACTGCTCAGAATCTTGGTCTTGGGTACAGTGAATTCTGGGAAATCTACATTCGTTGGGCACCTTCTCTACAAATATTGGGACCTTGAGTCAGAAACGATGGAGAAGCTTCGGAAACAGGAGGAGGAGGAAGGCAAATCATACTGCCAGTTGCTGGCCTCCCTCCATTGCCTCGAGGAAAGTGAGATGCTACTACAGTAAACGCTACTACAAGAGCCCCAAGTACAAGGTCTCCATTGTAAACCCTCCTCATCGTGCACCGAACTTTGTCAGCTTCTTCTCCAATGGGGAGCAGGCTGCCTGTGTGATGCTCCTGGTTTCTGTGGCTGAGGGGATGTTTAAAGCTGATTGCAGCTGATTGCAGTCAGGTCTGCTTTGCTTATAGCCTGCCACTCAAGTATTTTGTCATTTGTGTGAACAAGATGGACTCCACGTAGCCGACTTACAGCCAATGACGCTATGAAGATATCCGTGGGAAAATTCATAAATGTTTCCAAGTGTTCCATAGGGACTTCTGCACTGTGATTCTCCTTCCCCCACTCCCATATCAGCAGTATATACAGATAACCTGTAGATGCCCTGGCTCCAGAGGTGCGAGGTCATGAATGGAGGAGAAACTGGCACCAAAACCAAATTCCTGGAGTTCCTGGATTCCAGCTGCGAGCCCTGACAGGAACCCACCAATGCTCATTCAGGCCTGGACAAGTGACTCTGAGTGTGGGGAGCCTAGAACCCTTGACTTAAGGGTCTCTTGCCCCCTGTCTCCCCCTTTGACTCTCAGTGCCCAGAGACCAGAACCTTTGACTGACTGGTCTCTTGCCCCTCTGCCTGTTCCCTGGACTTGGCAAAGCATCCTGGCCCCTCACGCAGCTGGAGAGATGACCATCTAGAGATCCATGTCACCAGACAGGAAAGGAGGCAGGGTGGGAGGGCTGTGTGGAGGGCTGAGGGACAGCAATGGGCTAGGAAAGGAAAGGCCCCAGGGACAGGGCGAGGGGCATGGTCAGAGAACAGGAGACTAGGCACTGATTTACATGGTCTCATGACCCAGCCTGCTCAAAGCCTGGCACTCCACGCTCCCTGCGCCTTCGCCCTTTAGCCACCTCTGCTGCCCTCTTCTGCTGCCCTATACTGCCTCCTGGCAGCCCAGGTCCAGCAGGGTTCCCCTTGGTCAAAGGGCCCACCGTCCCCATTTGTTCTGGAGCAGGCATCTCCGGAGCCTTTCTTGACCACCCAGCTGGTCTTCTTGCAGCCCCCCAAGAAGCAGTCACCTTCTTCTGTCCACTCCCTGCCCACATGCTTGGCCCTCCAGCCCTCCAACAGCAGCAGCAGCAACGGTGGTGGTGTTTGACGCTGGTGTTCCAGCCCCTGCCTTCGATGTGGCCCTGCAGCCAGCTAGGGCAGAATCAGTCCTGGCACTTTCCTGGTGCCCCCTCTTCTGCAGCTCTAGAGCACTGTCCCTCTCATCCCTGCAGGTGGTCGATGGCCCTCTGGGAAACAGGCCCTCCCTCCAGCTCCTCTTTCCTGCTTCCTGGCTGCTCCCAGCCGCACCATCCTAGGTGGTTCCGTGGGCTCCAGAGCCCACGCCCCTCTCATGGTCCCTCCTCCACCAGCTGCTTCTTGACCCCCTTGGCCCCTTTCCAGTCTCCCCTGTTCATGCTGTCATCCCTCCCTGCCCTCTCAAGAAGCACGGCTGCAATTGGCCAGTTCCATCCAGCTGCCCCTGCCCTGCCCCAATTCCATCTCTTGCTGGCCAGGCCTCCGAGTAAACAGCCCTCCAACCCCCTTGCCCACAGCTGCCCCTTGGTGTGGGAGACCTCTGGTCCCTTCCCACCACTGCACTGGCTTGATGGCTTGTGGGGCAGGACCCCTTGCTTCCTCCAGTTGGGATGGCTGTTTGGAGGGTGATAGGGAAAATGGGAGAGAGGGGTTTTCCATGTGAATCGGTCCTTCTGGATGCCATGTTCTTACTTTTAACCCAAAGTAAGGCCCCCTCTGCAAGATTTCGCTTTGACACCCGGTTGCCTGATTATGCGCATTTCCTGATACGCGCATTTACACCTAATACCTATACATGAGAGGCGTTGAAGCGCTAAAGTTATTTACATGCTGAGAATCGCATGCAAATGTTGCTGAAAGTAATGTTCTTTGTCCAGGGGAACTGGCCAAACAGGTTTCCCTCTCTTTATTTTCCCCGGCCACCAGAATCTCCCACCTTTGGTTACCTGGGTTACCTGCCAGTAATCACCTGGTTAACCTGTTCGGCTACCTCTCTCCCCCCATTCGCCCAATTGGCATTTCAACTGAATTGCTCAGGAGTAAATGGGAATGTGCCTCGCACACACACACGCCAAAACTGACAGGGGGATGCTACTTCGTTCCTTCCCCCTCCTCTTCCCAGCGAGCTCAACCATTGTAAAACATACACACGCGCACACACACACGCACACACACACACACACACACACACACAGAGCTCATGTCAGGAACCCAGCAAGAAGTAAGCTGATAGCTAATTATACGCACATCCGCACATCCTTCCTATCCCCTTTGTTTCTCGTGAAACCACCTCCATCTGGCCCTGTGTCTCCATGTAAAAAATATTCCATCAGGGTACTTCAAAAAAACTTTATTTTTGATTCACGTTAGGTCTCCTCTTCCTGGAGCTTCCATCCAGAGAGACAGAGAACAAGAAGGAAGTTGCCAGGAGGAGACAGGAAATAAAACTAAATGAAAAAGTGGGACGTTTTCCCAGCAAAGGGGCAGTTCTATGCATGACATCAAGACCACAGTCTACCCACTCTGGTTGTTAATGCGCCTCCTCAGAAAATTGTTTACACTGACATAAGGCGCTCTTACTCCCATGGTAAATTAAAACTTGCTATTTAACGCGCATTCAAAAATGCGCGTAATAGGAGATTAAAAAGCGTTATCCTGTACTCATTTGCGCTCCGCTCTTGTAGAGGTAAATTTGGTAATGTGCCTTGAAAGAGCTTTAAATCACTCTTGTAGAGGCACCCTAAGAGTAATAAGCTGTATTCCCTCTTTGGAAAGAAAAAAGAATCAGGTCCTGCCTTAAGCCTGTTTCCCATCCTAGGCTAGCACCATTAAGGGTGCAATCTTACACACGCTTACCCTGGAGTAAGTCCCATTAAACTCAGTGGGCCTTAATTCTGAGTAGACATATATAGGGTTGCAGAAGCTTCCTTAGTGCCCTATCAGCTTCCAGTCCAAACAGAACAGCTTTCTTGGGAGTAGATCTGGTGGCAGGAAGAACTCCAGCCTGCTGCTTGAAACTGCAAATGGAAACTTCCTCCCAAACAACTCCTGGTTTTGTGACAACCTCATAATTACAGAAGTGCTTTTTAAAAAGTAAATAGCAGCTGCAATGAGGTGGTGGGTGTGATCCATATCAGGACTGTGGCATATAGAGAGAGAGGCTTTAATCCTTGGCCAATTCAGATTGGAGGACCTGCAACTCCTATTTATCCTGGGAGGGAAGCAAACTACTAGCATAAGGGGCTTAAGGGGTGCTTCCAGATGGAGGTGTCCTAGTGTTAACAATCAGAAAGTGTTGTACAGTTATTCTATCTTTTCTTTCCTAATGTATTTTCTGTGATAAGAAGAAGCAGTAGAAAAACAAAGGACTGGGGAGGGGAGTGCATTTACAAGTAAATGCTGACATCATCTGTAAAATTCCCCCCAAATTCCATGAACGTGGCAGGGTGATTGCACATGAAAATCCTTGTCTGGAAGCACCCCAGGAATAGCGCCCATGTTGACAAACACATGACATGTCCTAACTTGGAATAGAGGGAGGGAGAGAGGGAGAGAGGGAGAGAGAGAGAGAGAGAGAGAGAGAGAGAGAGAGAGAGAGAGAGAGAGAGAGAGAGAGGTTAAAAAGAATGTGCTGTTCTTCAAAAGCATATTTGCAGCTGTCTTCTTTACCAGAAGCAACATGCAAATTCCTTGGGCAAAAGTCATGCCCACACAAGATGATTTGAACTGGTGAGAAAGAAAAGTAATAACTCAATGTTATTGTTACCTTATACTGTAGCTCAGGTTATTTTGTGGGGGTGGGGGAGGTCTTGGAGAACTATGAATGGAATAGAAGAATCTTGGTATTACTTGTGTCTTCCTCTCTCATATGCTGCATTGCATCCACTACTTTTCTACTGTGAATTTTATTTTTTTAAAAAAATGGATGTACTTTAGCTGTCTGGCCCTTCCTGGTCCACCCATCTTTTGCTCACTGGAGCTTTGAAGAACCAGTGTTTTGTATGGCACTGAATGTCACCTAAATATCAGGTGATTGAGCATGTTTGGTAATGAAAGGAAAGTGCCTTCTCAGCCAACGGATGTTACAATACCTTCTGCTGCAGGCAAATAACTTACTCTGTCAATGTGTAGGCACCTCAGAAGCCACGTCACTGACATTATTTTGTAACTTTTAACATAGGCTGAACAAGTCGCTCCAAGCTCTCAATTCTCGCTGGTCTTCTGCATCTTTCATCAGCAATTTAGAAAGTGAGATATAAATAAGCACCTGCATTGTTGTTTTTATACCATGACCTGTTGTTGAGAAATTGATCATGAACATTTAAATAACTCAGAAACTAATATTGATTTCATTTTACTAATAAATACCTGTAACTGTTCTCCTGTAAAGTAGAACCAGCAATGTACTAGCTAGATGAGAAAAAGCTGCCTTCTTGTATAGTTGTGTTAAGCCTTCACCATAATGAACTTAGTTCCATTAGCAACTATGTGCATTCTGTTTTGTTTTGTTTTATCTTGACCTAGAGACAAGATACATCATTCCTATGTGATACCCTGTATTATTGTAAACTTTCCCTTGGTACAAAAGTTATGCTGTACAAGGTTCTGATTATGCTAATTCTGATGTTTCCAGTTTCCTATATAAGAGTGATACCCTGTATCACAGTCAGTCAGAACCCAGGTTCTGGCTCCGACAGCTGTTCATATCTAATAAACCCTTGTTGAAGAGATTGAGCGTTGTAAGAATATTTTGTGTTCCTTGTACGTCAGTGACTGGTTTCTATCAAATTCCTAGTTGTTGTTTGGTGGGAAATTAGGCGTCATTGGAATTAATTACAGTTAAGCATCTCCTAATTAACTAAATTATTATATAAATTAACAGTTAAATTAACTCAATTTTAATCCTTGCTGTTTTAAATTTGTATTTTAAATTTGTATTTTAATCTGTATTAATTCCTGCTGCTTGGTTTTATTCTGATTGTGTTTTTTATATTGTATGTTATTCTGTGTTTTTAGATTGTGCCTTGTTTTATATATTTTAAAATGATTTCATGGTTTTAATTTTTGTGAACTGCCCAGAGAGCTTCGGCTATGGGGCGGTATAAAAATGCAATAAATAAATAAATAAATAAATAAAATTATTATATGAATGCACCTCTGAGAGCCTTCTAAAATAAGGAGCCTCTATCTTGAGGTCTCTTTGTCATAATGGAGACTCTCAAGATTCCCACAGACACTTAGAAAGTTCGTTTATCATAAAGAGAACTTTTAAAATAGCTGCAACACTATTTCCCACGACACCTGTATGCTCTCCTCTCCTTAAAATGCTTTATTGATGTTTTCTAAATATTTTGTCAATGACTATTAAGGTTTGCACACTTCATAAAAGAGGTTAGCTAAATTGCTTTGTCACATTCTTACACGGGGCCTTCAGCTCCAACAAGCCAGGGGAACCCAAAACTCAGTTTAGTATAGACAAAGAGGGTAGTCTGGAGTATGTACCCCAATGTGGCTCTTACTCTAAGGTCACTCTAAACAGGACCTAGGGTGGCCACCTATGCATCACCCAAAAAAGAGGACAAAAGAGGGTCTAGATTTGCATAAAATTTGCATATGCTGATTTATAAGATTATATGCAAATTTAGAAATAACAACCATAATATAAATAGAAACACAATACATTTCACCATAGTGGTGACCAGGTGTGTCTACTCAGTCTGCAGTCCAAGTCCTAACTGCTGATGGGGGACCTCAAGGCTGCTGCACGCCCTTCATAAGTGTAACCCAACTTTCGCTACCATCAATTCTGTGAAGTGCTGGGAACCATGTAGTGGAGACTGGTGGCTTTCATGTCATGGGGTGGTGAATTCACTCTGAGTTTCAGTCAGAGCCAGTCAGAACTCTAAAGGAGCTATCCAAGGTGCTGAACTCATAAGACGTTCATCTTAGGTAGCTCCTTTAGCGTTCTGACTGGAACGCAGAGTGGATTCACTGCCCCACTGACACTGAAACCACCAACCTCCACTGGAACCATGGGACTTGAGTTCACCTGGTAATGGGATAAATGAGAGGGGGAAATGCTGCCTCCAAACAATGTATGATGCCTCCAGGCCACCAGGACCCCTGTTCCCAGTAAGTGGAGTAGGGAAAGAAAACAGTGAGCAGCTTATTGGAAGAAATAAAAAAAAAGAACTAGGATTTATTGTAACCAGAGGGAGGAGGAGGAAGCAAAACTAAATTGAAAGGAATAAACGCTTTAGCGTATGTCTCTAAATCAGAGGTGCAAAATGTACTTTGGCCCGAGGGCAGAATTCTATTTTGCTGAAACTTTTAAGGCCTGCATTGCAGTGGAGGGTGGGGCCAAAGACAAAAACAGGTGGGCCCAAAAATACAAAAAAAAAATAGCATATTTTAGTTTTAAGCTCTTACAGCCAATAACTAACCCTGAGACATTTTAACCTTTTAGAATAGGGGAAAATCTGCCCAAAGGCTGGGAAACTACCAAATGATTGGTGGTTAGAGGAAAGGGATTGGGGCCAGGGGAAGGGGTGTTTGGCTTTCTGGGAACCCCTGGAATGCCAGTTTTGCACCCCCACCCACAAGCCTGAGTTTCTGTGACCCTTCTGTAAACAGTACAATGAGGGGAGGGGGACAGAGTCCTATCAGTGGAGGCTGGTTCCTCTGAGTTTCAGTCAGAACCCAGTCAGTCAGTCCTTGGATAGCTCCTTTAGAATTCTGACTGGTTCTGACTGAAAACTAGAGCGGATTCACCATCCCACTGACATCGGAGCCACCAGCCTTCCCTGAGTCCAGTAACTATAAGATCCAAAAGAGTGGGGCTATCTCTTAATACTTGTCTCTGGCTACATGGTCCAGAGTTCCTAGTTAGCTGTAAGTCTCAGTTGCTGACACTTACTAATATGGAGCAACTGCTGAATTAACTGTGGAAGGACAGAAGGCTACTGCTGGGATAGCTCTCTTTCCGGGTCTTTTCTTAATACATGTCAGGACCTCTCTCTCTCTCTCTCTCTCTCTCTCTCTCTCTCTCTCTCTCTCTCTTCTCCCTCAGGCCCCCTCTACAAGATTTCGCTGGTTCCCCGATTATGTGCATCTCCTGACAATCATTACTGGCTGTATGAAACTTGCTTTAAAGTTGTTGACATGCATGCAAATGTTGCTGAAAGCTTTGTCCAGGGAAACTGCCCAAACAGGTTTTGCACCCTTTATTCTCCCCGCCTACCAGAATCTCCCGCCTTTGGTTACCTAGGTTACCTGCCCGGGAATGATGTGGTTAACCTGTTTGGCTACCTCTCTCCACTCCAATTTCGCAGCCAGCTGAAGTTGTCCCCCCCCCCCAGAACTGCTCAGGAGTAAATGGGAATATGCCCCATAAGTTTCCCCCTCCAGCACCCTTTGAAAACTTATTTTTAGTCAGGGCTGCCTCTCTCCCCACCCCCCTTCACCCGATTTCCATTTCAAGTGAACTGCTCAGGAGTAAATGGGAATGTGCCTTGCAAGCACACACACACACACACACACACACACACACACACACATGCCAAAATAGACAGGGGGATGCTGCTTCGTTCATTCCCCCTCCTCTTCCCAGTGAGCTCAACCGTTGTAAAATATACACACAGAGCTCATGTCAGGAACCCAGCAAGAAGTAAGCTGATAGCTAATTATGCGCACATGCACACATCCTTCCTACCCCCTTTACTTCTCATGAAACCACCTCCATCTGGCCCCGTGTCTCCATGAACGAAATATTCCATCAGGGGAATTAAAATAAACTTTATTTTCAGTTCACATTGGGTCTCGTCTTCCTGGAGCTTCCATCCAGAGAGACAGAGAACAAGGAGGAAGTTGCCAGGAGGAGACAGGAAATAAAACTAAATGAAAAAGTGGGACGTTTTCCCAGTGAAGGGGCAGTTCTATGCATGACATCAAGACCATCTGATCGTTAATGCGCCTCCCCACAAAATTGTTTACACGGACATAAGGTGCTCTTACTCCTGCGGTAAATTACAAGTCGCTAATCAACGCGCATTCAAAAATGTGAATAATCGGAGATAAAACATGCCTGGACCCCTGATTTGCGCTCCGCTCTTGTAGAGGTAAATTTGGTAATGCGCCTTGAAAGAGCTTTAAATCGCTCTTGTAGAGGCACCCTCAGACTCTCTGCCTCAGAATCAACCCTTCCATTGTAGTTCAAGAGGGTCAAAATGGGTTGAGCTCCTGGCATTCCACCAGAGGGCTGCACTGCATAAGCTTACATATGGTTTTTGATCTTTAAACCGGACTTGGAGGAAACCTTTAAACAGAAGACAGTTCTGTATAAAATAGGACACACGGCCCATACCAAGAACTTATAGGGTCTGACTGACCATACAGCACATATGGGGAACCTCTGACCTATGTGCCATATATAGCTTGCAGGAGTTCTCCATTGGTCTGTCAGCTTCTTCCACTGACCAGTCTCTCCAGGTAGGGAAAATCTCTTATCTCTGACCAGCTGATGGAGATAAGAGATTTTCCAACATACACACTTAGGCTTTTGAAAAGCCTCCATTATCACCAGCATTCAGAACAAATGTATACAACATTTCTATAAATGTTTACACCTACTCATTGCTCAGGAAATAGGAAGTTAACTCCCTGCTTAAATTTCAAAACCACTCCACCCACTTAAAATACAGGTGTTTTGGCTCCATACAATTGGAATGCAAAGTTGTTTGACAACTGCTGCACCTTGAAGGCTTGAGATAGGACTTGTGGTAGACTGGAAACAGGGTTGGTAGGGAATGGAAGCCATTGCCTTTCTCTGTTGCTGTCACGGTTCCCTGTGGTCACAGATGAAGGGAAGGGGACTGGCAAAGAGACATTGTCCTTCCCTTTTTCTTGCTTGCTTCGGAGTATTTGTCTTGTTTTTCTTTCCTTATCCCTAGATAGCCATAACTTCTCAGGAAAGCATCCAGACATTGCTTTTGCAAAGAGGCCAACTCAAGCAGGCACGGATGGCAGTTATCCCTAAATCCATTGGCTACACCCAGCTTCCACATAATTAACTTTCTTAACATACCTATTTTTTTTTCCAGATCGTTGTGTGTGTGTTTTTTGGATAGAGTTAACATTCCATGCTTTGCTTCACAGATTTTATGGCTAGAAATTTATTAGAGGGACAATTTACTAGCATTCCAAATGGGGGTGGGGGAAGCTCTCCTACTTAGGATTGTTTTTCCCCCTACTCACACTCACTCACGTTCATACACACACAACGTTGACCATGCTATAGCATTGCGTGCTCTGAGACCATGCACTAGGCAAATTCTTGCTTACAATATCCAGCCCTACCATTAGGAGGAGTGAAATGGAAATGTGGCCTAAAAATATTAATACAAATCAATTAATCATACAGATTGTGTAATGGGGCTGAAGCAGTGGCTTGCCTAACCCACATAGGATGCAATCCTATGCATGTTTAGAAAGTGAAAAAGTCCTACAACTCCCAGAATTCTCTAGCCAGCCATACTTTCTCTTTCTAAACATTCATGGGATTGCACCTTTAATGAATTTGTGACATTTGGCTGGGAGCCCCCCACCAAATGAAATGAGGTGGCTGGCTACTAAAAAAAAGGTTTTTTCTGTTGGAATGAGCTCTCCAGGGAGGCTCACCTGGTTGTCTACACTCTGCTCTTTTCCTATTTTCCCAAGGATTTTAGTCTTTCAGTTTCTGTTCTTTTAAATCTGTCACTGTATTTTAAATCTTTGCACTACTGCTAGATTTTATGTTGGTTTTTATTTTTATTTTATGTTGTAGTTTTAAACTTTATAGTATATTTAATTGTGCCGTTATTTATGGCTTTAATTGTTGTGAACTGCCCAGAGAGCTTCAGGGATTGGGCGATATAGAACAGTAATGAATGAATGTCGGAGCCAAGGTTCAAACCTGTCCATTCAAATTTATCATTGTCATCTATAAGATCAGCTGGTATGGTTACTAGTTTCAGTGCAGAATAAGTTTGTTATGTGCACTAATTAAGCCTATCTAATGCCACCCAGTCATCATTTCATTCTGGTGCATTCCATATCAGTACAGCAGCTGGGGACAACAGCCAGGAGAAGCACAACATTCAAGGTGCAATGTTGACATAAGGATTGCCTTCCTAGCTCAGATCAAGGTCCATCTAGTCTAGCATTCCATTTCCAACTAGTGGCAAACCAGATACAGGAGTTTTCCTATGCCAAGTTGTACCAGATTTTTTAAAATTTAAATTTGTTGTGTGCTGTCCTAGAGCCACATTTCCACAAAAATAGAATACTCAGAAATGCAAAACACAAATCCAGTTCCTCCAAATGCATCAAGAACCACAACAACCACACAGCAGTTAAAATAATGAAATCTTTGCAAGCCTGTTTGCCTGGCACTAAGCAAAGTTGATACTAGGCAAGCCTGCTTGGGGAAAGAATTCTGCAAATAGGGTGCCATCACTAAGAAGGCTCTGGTTATCTCTGACCTTAACTAGTGGGCACCCAGAGGGGAGACTCCAAACAAAACCTCAACATTCAGATGAGCTGATGTGAGACCAGGATGTCTTTTAGGTACCTGGGATCCAAGGCTTTCAAGGTAAGCACCAGCATTTTGAATTTTAGTGTGTGTGTTGACCAAACACTTTCTGATTTAATGCTAATGCAAGGGACTTTCACACCATGAGCACAAATCTGTAGTAAGTAGTGGTATGTATTCTGTATCTGGTATTTCTTGTCCCTAATATGTTTGTACATTTGAGCTCTAGAAAATCTTGATACTTTTCAAGGTGTGTGAAAGGAACAGTTAAAATGTTCTGAAATGTCACATTATCCCCATGTGAGATTATAATACTATTTTGGTGAAGGTGAAAAATTGCAAATGACTGGCTTACATTGTAGCATTTTTAACAGTTATTCAAGGAAACAATTTTACACAAAGCAATTCCATTTCACAATAACATCTGGTGTTTTTGTTTGTGTTTAAAAGAGTTCTAAGGTGCCAGTGGAAAATGCTCAAGAGTCAAGGTTAATAAATCACTATCTGCAAATCAGAAAGATGTTCAATTCGTTTTCACTGAACGTTTCCATGCAGACATTTCCAGTTAGACCAAATATAGTCCATCCTGTTTCCAACAGCAGCCAGCTAGGTCTGAAGCCCACAAACATCAAATAAAGGCAACAGTCCTCATCAGCTGCCCACACCACCACCAGTAACTGGAATTTAAAGATATACTGCCTCTGAACGTGAAGGTTCTTTTAGCAATCATGGCTGATAGCCTTGATAATATCTATCCTGTATTAATTTGTTTAATCCCCCTTTAAAGACATCTAAATCCATGGTCATCACTACATCTTGCAGTAGTGACTTCTATATGCTTCTCACTGCCTATCCCCAAAATCCTTGAGGGTTAAAGTGACACAAGAGATGCTTGTAGGCACCCCGCTTTGCAAGTGCAAAGTGAAGCAGCTGCAAGCATCTCTCGCTCAGCTTAAGGGGAGAATTCCTTTGCAAAGGAACAGGAGGATGGCTCGGAGAGGGAAGTCGCCGATCATGGCATCCTGCGCCACCCAGGGATGGCACGTGCACGTGCTGGGAAGCACATGGGGCACTGCCGATCATTGTGCTCCACCCAGGGATGGCATATGAACGTCCCTGGGAACACATGGGGAACCACTGCTCGTGACACCCCACCCAGGGACAGCTGGCACATGTCTATGGAACCCCGCTGGGCAAGAGTGGTTTCTGCCACTCTTGCCTTGCGACTCTGTAGGCATGTAAAATAGTCAACGGAGCCCACCACTCAACATAATAAACAAAGGTAGTGCAAATAGTCAACTCTGCACAATGTTGATTACTTGCATTGGTTATTTCTGGTTAATAACCAACCAGGGTGTGGAAAAGACTCGCCAGACAACACACTTGTCAACGGTTGACTATTTAAGCAACTGTTGACTAATGTGTCATCCGAAACCACTCTAACTCAGGTCTTGTTAATATTTTTTTCTGAGTTTATAAACATGAAAAAATGCCCTGATAATGTGTGCAGATAGAGTTCATCATTATTATATCCAGATTGCAGGAGGCTGAGAAATGTATGGGTTACACCAGTCCTGCTAAATAGTCCAGTCTTGTTATTCTCATTTTGCAGGGGAGGGGGTTAGAGTCATGTAACACACAGTGTAGTCCAGTGTGGTTATCTAGTTTCCTGGTGTGCTGTTGTTTTAGGGAAATGCAGATGGACTGTGAGCATTGTAGCAGCAGTGCAATTTATTGAAAGGAGTCAGAGAAAGAATTGAAGGTTTCAGCTATGGGTGCACAATATTTTTGCCCATTAATTGATAAGCAAAACCTTCAAGTACACTTTTGTCCTGGAATAGTACAGTCTTAAACCTGTCCATTGCTCAAATAACCCTGTAGCCAAAGTTATAGGGTTTTAACTTAGCATTTTCTCTTTGGATATTATCCAGGTCTTCTTGACAACTGTTTTTCATGCTGGTTATCCAGAATTTATTGTGAACCTGATTGTGGCTTTGCGTGTCTTCCCTTTAATACAATTATTACTTCTTACATATTTATATTTTCAAATTCTTAATTATTTATTATTAAACATTCGCCATTTGTATTTCATAATAAGACATCTTATATTGTTTTAAGAGAGCCTGGTTAGCAATTTTTAATACCCTCCCCAGCAATTCCAATGGAGCAAAATCAGTTATGTCCTAAAAATCCAGGATAATTCCACCATCCTGGTTGTGTTCCCTAGCAACTGGTGTACATAGGCATACTGTCTCCGATAATACTGGAGGTAGCATATAGCCATCAGAACTAGTAGCCATTGATAGCTTTATTCTCCATGAATTTGTCTAACCCCCTTTTAAATCATCCAGATTGGGGCCATCACTACATTTTGTGGTAGCAAACCATGACCCCAAGATCTCTTTCCAAGCTGTTCATCACTAGTTCAGACCACACCAATTTATATGTAAATTTGTGATATCTTTCTCCAGTGTATTTCACTTTAGACTTACACATATCAAACCTCATTTGCCATTTTGTTGCCCATCTACTCAGACTGAAGCTTGAGACTTGAATTTTCACTACCCCAAATAATTTGGCGCAATCTGCAAATGTGGCTGCTTATTGCTTAACTCTGTTTCCGGAGAATTTAGGAATGTCAAATAGCACTAGCCCCAATACAGATCCATAGAAAACCCTTTATTACTGCCTGTTTAGCCCTAATGCCTGTTTCCCATTCTATACCATTCTATATGAGGACCCATCCTCTTATCCCATAATGTTTAATTAGGGCCCTTAGTCAGTAGATTTGTCAAAATCTTTTTGAGAGTCCAAAACTATAATGTCTATCAGATTATCCCTATCTAACTATTTGTGGACACCCAAAATATTCTACAAGGTCGTTGAAAATGGACAACAATAAAGAAAAAAAACAGCATAATTATCACTGACCAAGGTTGCATCGAGTAAAATCATTTATACTACCATCGCCCTGTCCAGATGACAATGGCTTTCACTTGTAACCCTCCTATGTTCTTCCACCACTTCTTCCTTCTTTTAATCTCTACACACGCACACACAAAACACTAAGGAAGAAAAGATGGAATAGCTGCACAATATCTTTTGATTGGTAGAGCTAGGAGCCCTCCATCTGGATGCACCCAACTAAATATGCATTTCAACAATAGAAAGCAAAGTGTGTTCAATATGTGTATAGGCTTGTAGGCTCGCAATGAAATGTTACGGAAGTAAATCCCACATCCTGCTACAATCCTCTACCTACTTAACTAGGAGTAAGTCCCATACAAATCAAAGGGACTTCTGAGTAGACGTGCACTGATAGGACTGAATCCAATGTTTGTTCTACTTAGAGTAGACCCATTGAACTGAATGGGACTTAAGTTAATCATACATTTAACTCTAGGCAGGACTAACATTGGATTCAACCCTTGGACTTCTACTTTGTGTAGATTTCTGAGCGTTGTTACTACTTCTCTACTTATGCAACGGATCAAATCTTGTGATTCGGACCACACATTAATTTCAATGACGGGAGCAATTTATGATTTTTGTAATCTTGGTATTTTAAAGTGCTGCTGGCTGAAAGACAGGTATTCTACAGGTTGCTGAATGAAGTATATTGCATTCTAGAAGGTATGAAAATCTCGTTTTGGTGGAGAGAGGCTGGGAGAATAATATTGCAACTCCTAAGTAAGGTGGGTGGAGGTGGAAGGTCTGTGACAGACAGACCCTCTCTTCTCCTTGAATTCTGAGGTGAAGTATCTGTATATAGTAAGGGAAAAACGTCTTACTATATACTTAATTACCCACTCCTGTCATACATCCCGCTGTTGTTTAACGTGGTTTCTCCGTTGGCCTCTCCCCACTGATGCGGGACGGCAGAAGAGGACCCTGACAAACTTCAGTCAATAAGTATTAGGCGTCGGGGTCGTGTCAGTTTCTCCTCCTCCCTCCTCCCCATATTGGACCCTTGCCAGGTCCACGGTTTGGGAGGTGAGAAAGAAAGTCTCTGACAGGATGGGAAGGATCGCGGTGGCCACAGTTCTGCGCCTCCGTCACCTTCCTTTCCTCAACTAGCCCGTCCGACCCGGCGAGAAGCCTTTTCTCTCTGTCTCCCTCTCGCCTGCCCTCCCTCCTTGTCCGGCTTTAGTCCTAGTCCCGGCCGGGCTGCCATTGGCTTAGCGGCCCCATCCGGGCACTTGGCGCATCGCTGTTGCTCAGCCCGAGCGCTCCCAATATGGCGGAGGTGAGCGGGGAAAGCGGGTAGGGGCGCTGGGGTCCGCCGGGTTCCTGACGGGGCTGCGGGGCGAGGCGGGCCCCGGGGGCTGCCTCGGCGCCCCCATAACCCCTTTCCGGAGGTCGGAGCCCCCCTGATGGGACCTCCGGGGCCGCCTGGGGGCCACTCGAACCGCTCGCCCCGAGGAATCATCGCCTGCGCGACTAGGCCGCGGCTGGCTCCGACCGTCTCCACTCAAGCTGTCTGCTGAGCGCCCGGCCGGTCTCCACCCACCGTCCCACGGCTGGGAGCGGGGCGGCCCCCCTACCCGGGGCAAGGCTGGGATGGAGGGAGACTAGCCGGACTGGGGTGTAGAGGGGTGAAGGTGGCCGTGGCAAGATTCTCCGACGGGCGGTCCAGCACCCTTCGTCACTCCTGCTCGGGCAGCCCCTGTCAGCTCACGGGCGGGCCCGGCCGAGATGGGAACGGGGGTGTCAGCGCCCGGCTGCGGCATCAGTGACGGTGGGGACGGAGAAAGTGAGAGGGCGAGGGGCAAGCCGGAGGGATGACCAGGGGCGGGGGGGGGGGGGATCGGGCGGAGAGGGACAGCGAAAAGAGATGAGGGACCAAGTGAGCGATGGAGACACAGTAGGTGCGCCCCTGGAGGGGTGGGTCGGTGGGTGGGGGTGAGAGAGAGGGATGCTGAGACACAAAAAGAAAAGAAAGAAAAGAAATAGGAGCTGGGAAGTTATAGAGAGGCAAAGAAAAAAGAGGGAGGGGAAGTGTGTGTGTGTGTGTGAGAGAGAGAGAGAGAAACTTGGAACGGGAACTATTCACTTAACACATTCCTTTTTCAAGTCTCTTCTTCCCATCTCTCTTTGGCAAGCTTGTTTCTAACCTCTTTTTTCTCCCGTTGCTTCTTCCAGGCTTCCTTTGGGAGTTCGAGCCCAGGTTTGTCCTGTTCAGTTCCTTCTTCTGTGATTCCGGCAGTGGGAAGCTTTTGGGTACGGTTAAGGGCCAGGTTACAGGCGCATCTGTCAAAGATGCTTTGTGTATTTTCTCTAAATGTTACTATGATTTTCTCTCTTTCTCTCTATCTCTCAATTCTCTCTATTTTGTGCTACATTTTTCATGTTAAAAGTCACCAGTTTTGATCTCAGTGGAAGTACTGACCTGTAGAATCCACAGTTCTACAGGTCAGTACAGGTCTAGAATCCACAGCGATTGGTCATAAAACTATTGTGTTGTAAAAGCCAAACATGTAGCTTTCTAAATGAAATTGGTAATACATGCAAGAGAATGCACCTTAAGACATAGGCTAGTAAGGCTTGAATGCTGCTTGTTTGCTACTTCAGCAATTGTCAGGCCACTTACTTCTTTGCTAAACACTTGTTTCTTCACTAAACTGATCGTGCTTTGTCAGAAGTAAGTCCCCTGAGTTCACTATCCTTTCTTCACAGGAAATGAGCTTAGAATTGCAGCCCCACAACTCGATAGCCGCAATTTTTCAGAAGTAAATCCTGTTGATTTAAATGGGACATGTTTTTCCTATTAAATTGTACCCTGCCATTCTTTAAGGTCCTGAAGGTGACTCAGAACAGTAAGAGCAGTCAAATACAGTCAATCCACTATGTATTAAACATATAAAATGAAATGCAATAATCGTAAGATGTGATAAGCAATTTTGCTTGAGCAGACGCCTGCTTATGCAGCAGAATCTTTCCTCCCCCTTCCTTGCAGTTACCACACCCCACCCCACTCCACCCCACCATTTGCTTTGAAAGGACCTCAACTCTCTGGAGCAAATGGGAAACATTCAGTCTGAAAGAGAGGGGAAGAATCCATTCTACTTATGGATGCTATTCCATCTGCAGAAGATGCTAGTTAAATAGCACCCAACAAATTTAGCTTACTTGTGAGTAAGATTGCAGTTGTAAGCATATTTACTTGGAAGTAAATCTCAATGAAGTTAATGGGACTGCCTTCTAACTAATCATGGCTAAAATTGGGCTGTGAGGGTAACATAGGATTACAGCCATAAATCTGACTTATGTATTTTTACTTGGAAAAAAGGCCCACTGTGTTGTGTATGCAGCCTTCTGTGCTTCTGTTGCTTGTAGTAGTAATGGTTATTTGTTTTGTTCATAAAACATATTTAACTTTAATGAACAGAAGTAAAAGTGTAGTTCCTTGTGTCAATGAAGTTAAAGTGTAGTGAGTATTAATCTTAGATTTAGTTTGTCTTTTAATGAAATCAAAATAAAATCATACAAATCAGGTATTTTTAAAAAAGCCAAATTATCTATCGAAAACCTATATAATGTGGCTTTGCTCATCTTGATGAAAATTACATTATGAAAGAAACATTGACTGAATTATTGGGCTGCAAACCTATACACACCTTGGAGCTCTATGGGGATTACGTCTAAGTAGACAAGTGTAGGATTGTGTTATCTGTTAAGTGAACGATCCTTAAATATACAGCCTATAAATGGAATATACTTTGTTCTCTAATTGTATAAAGAAATGCAAAACAACCTAAAGCAGCACTTGGTAGGTAGAGTTATCAGAATAAGTGTTGCACAATATTTGTTATATTAAAGTTATTTTAAGACTCTTACTGTGCAGTCTTAACCTGGAAAATTGCTGGCTGGAGAGGGTTTGGATGGGGAAGGTATGTTTTTCTGCTAGTGGAGAGAGGTTCCACCAGTAGAGTGCATGTTCACAGCAGAGTCCCTAGTATGCTGCAGAAAGTGTAGCTCTGTTGCTGGCAGTAGGCTTTGAAACGAGGCATTCTGTGAGCATGTTGGAGGGTAGCCTGAAGTGGCCCTGAATTCACTGGATCCAAAATCCCTTCTTTTCATTGAGATGTTCCAGAATTAGAACCTTCAATTAATTGGAGTAATTTCCCCTTTCCATGGGTTGGGTTCAATGGTGGGTGGAATTTAAAACAACAAAGGTCTGCCAGGCCTGTTTTGGGAAATATCTCACACTGCCCCCTAGCCACCACAAGCCCCATAAAAAACAGTGGATAGGATTGGATTGTTAGAATATGTAGGGAGTTTTTCATTATAATAATTCCATTATAATATAACATATCATAAACTTATCTACTCGGTTCTAGGATTAGTTTAATTTGAAGAAAAATCATGTGAACACAATATGGTGAAAAATGAAGCACTTTAGATGCCATTGATTTTAATGGGAGTTTCCCATTCAATATTTCCCATTCAAATCAGTGGGACTTCATAATGCTTCACTTCAGCTGGATCCTGTCCCATATATTTTAAAATTCAACTTCTAAGTTCTAAATGATATGTGCTTGTCCTTAATGTTATGAACATGAGTAATTCCATTTATCAGATTGTTGTAAATTTGGATTAAGTAGAGCACTTTTACTATATCAGGATATCACAAGTATTTGTCAAAGAGGGAAAGCATTCTTTTAAAAAGTAAAATTAGTAGATCTGTTGTTGTTTTTAATTGTATTTTTAAAAAATGTTTCTCCCTCCATTTCAGCAGCTGCAAGAAAATTGGATTTAATTGAAATATCTTATTTGAATCCAAATTGTCCTGATATAGATACTTTACATTTTGTAGGAAAGTTACAGTTTAAAGTTGTTTCAAGTTTTTAAAAATAAGAATAAAGGCAATCTGCTGACCTTTAGGGTCATAATAAATGGGCATGCACTATCCAGATGTGTTGCCATAAAGCTGCAAAGCAACTATATCCTGTCTTGGGATGTCTGAAAAGTCAGATATTTAACATGCAACATATCTGGGGCTAATTTAAACAGCTTTTAAGCAACATTTTTCTCAGTTAAAATTAATTATGAACACCCAATTTTGACTTGTTTAGATTACTTTTCCTCTTCCTCCAAGCTATGATAGTTTTAAACCATCTTTTCAAGTGAGTCAGCTTTTAGTCGGTTCAATTTTTTCTTGTTCAGTAGGTGTTTGCATACTGACACTACATTTCTGCAAGCTCTCATCCAAATTGTATTGGATTTCCCACATATAAACCATTGTCTTTACATTGGTTAGTGATCATTTGCTGGTATTATCTAATAAGTATAGCTACAATGTATTGCTTTAGCTCATTGGTGTAGCTTATACTGGCAGACATATTTGCTATTCATGCTAATATGCCTATATTTAGCTTCAGTACTTGCAACAAAGGATGTAATTCAGTGATTCAATGATATCAGTAGAACTTCTGCTCCAGAGCTTGCACTTGACTATTCCAGAAGGGTTATTCTGGAATAAGGGGCATGAAGCTGATACACTTCTTGGTTTAAATTAGAAGACATAGCAGTGTGCTTATAGTGAGAGTAATAAAAATGGATGCTGAGGCTTGCTGGTTTGTAACATTGGCCTTGAACTTAATATATAACATTGCTTTTTACCATTGGTATCGTTTTGTATCTAGCTAAATATATTTGCATTGGGTTTTTTATAGTTGGCTCTTTATCTTCTGAGGATCATGACTTTGACCCTACAGCTGAAATGTTGGTACATGACTATGATGATGAAAGAACTCTTGAAGAAGAGGAAATGATGGATGAGGGCAAAAATTTCAGTTCTGAGATTGAAGACTTAGAAAAGGTAAGCAACTTTCCCCCTAGACTTTTTTCTTTCATTGTCATTTTAGAAATTTTGGGGGGAATGTTCATAGGGCTCCATTTTAATATGAATCAAACAATGAAGTATGAATTAAGTGGCTGGAAGCAGCCACTTAAGAGTAGCAATAGGAGGCCCTGCCTATTGATATGACAACAAAGTTATAGAAAACCACTCTCACACAACTGCCCCATGTGTTCATAACTGGTATGTAACTCTTGTTGTTAAGAGTATGATCACTTCATACTTTACATGTCATTAAACTCCCAGGCTAGATTGTAGAGTGCAATAACAAGCTGTGAACGGAATATACTAAGTGCAGTTTCATCTGAACTTGTATGTAGTGAATACTTCCACTCAGAACATTATTTGCTTTATTACGTGTAGCCATCAGCACTGCACTACCAGCACTGTATGTAGGCCTAAGGGCAGTGTATCTATACTGTGTAAATTGCTGTTCAGAAGCTGCTGCAGAATGATACGGCTCTGCCCAATAATAGGATGCCAATTTGTCTGCTGAAACTAAAGTGGTAGCATAGGATTAGATTGCAAAGGTTGTCTCTATCAATTTAAATTGTGTATTTAAGGTCTTCCTCTCTTTAAATCACTTCTTCATATCTTTGGATAAGAGCATAAGAAGCCATGCTGGGTCAGACCAAAGGTCCACCTCTAGCATTCTGTTCACGCAGGGTTAACCAATCTATATAATTCTTTCCACTTAGTTATTAAACCATTGTGCTCCTTGATGCATGTGTAAAAATAATTTGGCTAAAATCCAGTGTAGTTACAGTGACAGAACTGCTTCCATCCAAAAGGTTGGGAGGAGGTGTAAAGAACCCTCTGGAGCAAAACACTTCCTTATGTGGCACAGCAGTTGGAAGGAGAGAGGAAGAAAGTCACCTATACTCTGTTGGATTCTGCCTGTTGACTTCTACAAATGGCAATGTATTTTGTTTTCCTTTAAAACAAAAAAATCAGGAAGGAAGCATGCCCTTAGAAGACTTGCTGGCATTCTATGGCTATGAACCTACGATTCCTGTTATAGCAAGTTCCAGTGCAGATAGTTCCCCAAGTGAACTTGCGGACGAACTCCCAGACATGACTTTGGATAAAGTAAGTTTTAAACACCTTCCCCTGTTGCAATGTGAACTTTTGTGTTCTGTGGTTATCATGATCCTGTTCCATTTAGTATGTAGAGATTAAATCTCCTCATTGTA
Source organism: Anniella stebbinsi (assembly GCA_029215795.1). Classification (NCBI taxonomy): domain Eukaryota; kingdom Metazoa; phylum Chordata; class Lepidosauria; order Squamata; family Anniellidae; genus Anniella; species Anniella stebbinsi. Next base: position 30,201,651 of record JARDYH010000002.1, on the reverse strand, counting down.
CTGGAGGCTGGATCCCAAATATTTATGTCACAAACAGTTCTTAGAAATCTGACACTGATGCTGTTTAACATGCAGGAGATAAGTGAGTTGACATCCTAAGTATGCTTAACTTTGAAATAATTTGCACTAAAATCATTGGGGTAGACATCTGGGTAAGCATGGTTAAGAATTGGCTTTAAGTAGAATAACAGAACAAAATGAAAGCATGAGAAATTTAGGGAGCAATCCTATGTCCCCTAGACAGCATCCGGGGGGGGGGGGGGGGGGGGACACATAGGATTTTGCAGTTTTCTGGCTCCAAGTTCACAGACAGCATTTTGAGCTGAGAGCCAGGAAAAGACGCTCCCTTCCCCTTGCAGCCAGTGTGAAGTGAACCTTGGTGGCTGCCTCTCTGTGTTCATAGAACCGTGTGCAGAGAGGGCAAAAAGGGGATGTTCCTGGGGGTAGGAAGGGGAGGAGACTACTGAAACTGTTTTAGACTGCTTCCTATGTAATGTGCGGCATCCCCCTCCCACTCAAGAGCTCCCCAGGTAGATGCTCAAAATCGAGCATCTAGCAACAACTGCAGGGCAGACAGAGCAATGAGGAAAGGATCCCCTCCGTCTTTCTTGCATTGGATACTTGTAAGTCCCTGAATTTGGGGGGGGCTTATGAGTACCCCGGATGCAACCCATAGGATTGCGCCTGTATAATGTCAAAGACTTTTAAAAAAAATCTTGCCTACCTAAGAAAGGTAGAATTCCAGTAAAATAGTATATGTTATAGCCAAATATGCCTCTTATATCAAATGCTACTTTGTATAGTTTTTCTTGAGCACACATTTCTTTCAACTGAACACATTGTGTTTGAGTTGCTAGTGACAGGATATAAAATTTCATATATACACTATCCAGATGCTTTGTGTAATTCTTGAAACTCCCAAAAAACTACTGGATGCTGTAATGTTTCCCCTTTCTCCAGCACTTTCTTAAGTATAACTCAAATTGGGTCTGATGTAAGAAGTAAATGAAATTCTAATGGGAAGGTTTGCCCTTCTCTATGCTTCTACATAAGGAGCACAACTGTAAGATGAATTTCAAGATAGTTACTACTTTCAGTGTTAACTGACACTAATCCTTGGCTCTTCTGATTTCAGGAAGAAATAGCCAAAGATCTTTTGTCAGGGGATGATGAAGAAACACAGTCTTCTGCTGATGATTTGACACCATCGGTTACTTCGCATGAAACTACAGACTTTTTCCCTCGACCTTTAAGATGTAGGCAAATATTAATATTCATGTGCCAGAATTCAAATTAGGAGGGTTGCGATTGTCAGCTTGCATTAATCATGTGTTTAGTTTTCTCCATGAAGAATACATTCTGACTTGGCTTGCTGATCTCACCTCTAATATGTAGGCATAGCAGTACCCTCTTAGAACAGGCTTTTGCTGTCCCTCTTATCTATTTTATATTAGTAAATCACATGGCTATGGAAAGAAAGTTTGAATGCAATTGTTACGTCTCTAACATTGCAGTAGTGCAACAGTCCTAATTACACTGCTTACTAAAGGCCACACCAGAAACTCAGCCACTGGACTCCCACCAACCTGCTTAGATCCATTTACACACAGTCAAAATTGCCTAAACGTGGATGCTAGGACCCAGCTGGTGAACAAGTGGCCCACCTATGATAATGTTTGTATCTTGAAACTATTTCCACAAGTGGGTGTGATCTAGAAATCCAGTATCGTTCACCAAAATATATAAAACCACATTGAAACCCCTTCAATTCATATGTTCTGAACTTGCAAAATTCAAAATATTGGGGAAAATTGTAATTAATGATAACCTGAATAATTTCCATATTAGAGTCAATATTGTGTTTGCCTTGCTTGACATAAAATTGAGATAAGGATTTATTGCAGCTTCCTTTTCCAGCCACTTAAAATGCAGGCTAATTTATCTGAATTTTGCTCGGAAGTGGAAACAGGGGCCATATTTAGACAATTCATATTAAGGCAATTCAGCAAAATACTAGTGTAGTTTGTATTGCTTTAAATTGAAGTGTGGTATTATTTTGAGAGCGCATATGTAAATAAAGCACTGTAAAAGGCATAGGTCCTGCCCTCAAGCTTACACTCTAAATAAGATGAAAGATGCAAGGGAAGGCAAAAGGTGGGAACTGGTAAACATGCAAGGAGAGTTTTTTTTAAAAAAAACAAGTTTTTTTAAATATACCAACAGAATGAGTCAAATGGATGCCATTCTTGTGCAGCACAATGTAACTGAGGGCTGATAAGATTGGAGATCTTATCAGCCCTCAGTTGTTTGGAGACCTACTATCTAGGTCTCCAAACAAAAATAAAATGTATTGGAGCTATGTTACTGTATATACTATTAAAACCATTCAATAATTTTGAATTAACACTTACTCCTTTTCTGTTATAAAAAGCAAACACTACATGTGATGGTGATAAAGAATCAGATGGTGAAGATGTGGAGGTGGATACTGGTAATTCATCTGAAGATTTGCGGAAGGTAATGCTTAGAATTGTCCACCTTAATAGATTTAAACTTATTTAAATAAGTGCCTTTTTCCAGCAGTAACCCTCAGAAAGTTCCTCCAGTGCTCAGGGGGGTTGCCAGAGTGGCATTTCATGAGCTATGAGTGACTGCTGTCAAAGGGAAATATTATCTCACTCCTATATGTGGATGGAAGTGAGGGTGGGCTTGGATCTTATGCCCGGGGAGGCATTTGGATCATGGCCATTTGGTTTACAAATGTATCATTTTAATGAGAGCCATGTATGGATAAATATTATTATTATTGTTATTGTTATTTATTTGATTTGGATTCTGCTTTTCTACCAAAAAAAGGCATTCAAGACATCTTCAAAATTAAAATTGATTAAAAAAATATAAAACAATATATAGTTCAAATAGTTTTTTTAAAATCTCTTCAGGAAATAATGATTGGTTCACAGTACCAAGCAGAAATTCCACCTTATTTCGGCAAAAGCACTGATGATGAAAAGGGTAAGTCATTATTATTATTATTGATTTAATGTTTAGTCTTTTATGTCAAGGTTTTAAAATTACATTTTGAAAAGTGGCAGTTGTGTTATAAGCAGAATATTAAAACATCAGAGGGCCAGTGTGGTGGCGCAGTTGGATTATTGCATTTGGACACTGGATGTCCAAGTCCAAAACTCTACTCAGCCATGACGTTCACTGAGTGTGCTTGGCTGAGTTATCTCAGCATTAACTAACTCACAGGGTAGTTTTGAATATTTTAAAAAGCATTTCATAGATTGAAAAGTAGCATAGAAATAGTAGCAAGTATCCAGTTAGATATGCATAGTTGCATTATCAGGTGTTCACCTGAATATGTGAGTGCATAAAGTGGGTAGGGGATGGGATAGTGCATGTTGGTCCTGCCCTCTACACCCCTGTGAATGCCAGCTCCTGCCCTTTCAGTCCCCAACCTCCATGCATTGAGATGGCCGCCAATTTAGATGGCTTTAAAAGGGGTTAGACAAATTCATGAAGGATAAGGTTGTCAATGGCTACCAGTCCTGAGCTACTGCCAAGATAAGAGGCAGTATGCCTATGTACACCAGTTGCTGGGGAACATGGGCCAAGAGGATTACATTGCATTCATGTCCTTGTGTGAACAGAATGCTGGACTAGATGGACCTTGGTCTGATCCAGCATGACTCTTCTTTATGTTCTTATGCTTTGAGCTGGGAGGTCTGAAGAGATGTCCACCTTGCCTTCACTTGAATGCAAATAAAACTAGGGGTGTGCACGCCCGAAATTATCGTATCGTATCGTTATCGGAAATCACTTTTTTGTTAAAAAAATCGGATCTGAGTATATCGGAGGTTAATCAAATCATATCGTATATCTATCGGATATCCGTTATTTAATTCGGAGCCCTATTTTGCCATATAGAGTTGATTTTTGAGACAGAAAGGCCTAAAAGTTCAGTATTTTAAAAGTTATGGTTCTGATAGCTGGTTGACCAGGCCTCCTTGTTGCTTTCGTACCACAATCTTTAAGAAATTCATATAAAATCGAGGGTTTGAGCAATTGCTCTGATTTTTTTTCACCCATGACTAGCCAGAACCCATCTTCAGAGTCCCACAAGTTTCAAGTTTTTATCTTTAAAAATGAAGAAGTTACAGCAGGGGGTTGGGGCTTTTGGGGGACCCCCTATAACTTTTTAATCTGAAAAGATAGAGACATGAAACTTTTTGGACATTGCAGATTGGATCTTGCTAGTCCTGGCTCCCCAAGTTTCATGTCATTATCATTTCAAAGAAAAAAGTTATGCACATGTTTCCCCCAATGCAAGCCTGTGGGGGAAAAAACAGACAAGAAGTATTTTGACAGCACGGCGGTCCGGTCAACCAGCTGTCAATAAAGTTGCACGATGTTTAAAAAATTCATATAAAATCGAGGGTTGGAGGGATTGATCTGAAATGTAATATGCGTGTCTAGCACATGTTGCTACACATATGTGCCAAATTTCAGAACAATCCCTCTACCCCTGTATTTTATATGAATTATTTAAATATCGTGCACCTTTTTTGACAGATCTCTGAATGCACATGGCGAGCTGTCATTCTGAGCTGTCAGAAGTTAAACGATGTTTTAAAAATTCATATAAAATACACGGTTGGAGGGATTGTTCTGAAATTTCATACACATACTTAGGCATACCCCATAAGCACTGTGACCAAGTTTCAAGTCTGTAACTTAAATGGTGGTCTGATAATCAGATAAAATCCGATATTATCAGACCAAAAAAATTTCAGAGGGATTTCTATCGTATCGTTAATCAGATGTCCAATAACGCCATTATCGTATTGTTATCGGACATCGGAACCATACGATACGCATCCCTAAATAGAATTCTCTGCATGATTGGGAACTCTGATAAAACAGGCTCCTTGATCATGCAGAGTTCTACTCACGTTCAAGTGAACAGAAGTAGAATGCCCCTTCAGACCTTGTTTACATAGCAAGGTTGGGGACAGAGGCGTGGTGAGGAGTAGGATGGTTTGCATGGGGACTTAGGGAGCAGAGCCGGCTTGCATGGCCCCGTCCTTTACCCAGTTAAGCCCTCATGCATTCAGGCAAATGCTTGAACAGGGCTTTAGCCTCATCGATATCTAGGTGCAGGAATATAGCCTAGGATGAAAATATGCAAAAAGTTCTTATAGAATAGTGTAGTTTATAATGCTTCTGAAGAAAACAATCAGTTTGAATGTGGTATCTTTGAATTTAGGGTATTCTGAAAACTGGCACAACCTTCACCAGTAAGTGGAATTGAGAATATAACAATATAGGCATTTGAAGACGACTAATATAGTCTTTCTGGGCTGTTGATTTGATAACAGAGAATGAGGTGCCACCATATTGACGCCACTGCAGCTGGCACAGTGCTGCTGTACAACAGCTCCACTGGCATGGAAGAGTTGGGAATGTTGGCAGCCCTGTAGCATGGCATCGCTCACCCCCCTATCCCCCCACCCTCAGTTTAGCCACATCAAGCTCTGTTAGGCTTCCCTGTTGAGGCAATTCCATAAAACAATTGGGCCACAGAAATGGAATCATTGTTTTACACAACATCTCTGATCCAGTGCAAAAATATGATGGAACGTGGAACACGCCTCCACAGTAAGGAGCATCTCAGTGGTGCTCCTTAGTGTTAATGTAAGTTTCAGGCTACTGAGGCTATGTCGGTTAAAACCAGCACCTTGAATTGTGCCTTAAAGACAATGAGCATTCAGTGTTGCTATTCAGAACTGTTGTTACATATTAGGTAAAAGGATAGGGTTTTTCTGAGAAATGTTTGAATTGGAACTATTTCCAGAAATGTAGTGATGGATATCTGATTTTGCACGCTTATTTGACTTCAGTAAACAAAGCTTTTAAAAAGTACGCAATGTTAGTTTTAAGTGCTGCATAAATATCTGGGAAGTCTTTCCAATAGCCCGAAGCATTTGAACTTAAATATTTTATTATTAAAGTGCACTTGGTGTGATTTGAATGCTATAGTCAAAGAAATTTATTTGGGAATTAATTATTTTTGCCGGGGTACTTGTAAGTAAATTGTAAATATGACAACTCAGAATTGCATACCACTTCCTTTATATTATTTAGATTTTAGTGATGGGGGAAGAGGGGGAATGAAGGTAGTGAAAACTGTTAATGTCTGAAGTTCTGTGTTCACATGCTTTCTAGAGATAGTAGAACGCAAAAAGTTTATTACAACTTTTTATATTAGATTTGATTGGTACAGTATTCATTCTACTTGTCCAATTTGATTTGTATTCATTTATTCTATTACTATCAATTTTATGAAACAATGTAATTTAAAAAATGGAAACATTGCCATCCCATGTCACTGGCTACACAGTACAATTTCCATGACACAGGAAAGCAATTCCTTATTGCTACCGTTTGAAACCATTATGAAAAGAAACAATGACACCAACTTACAACGATCTCTCCATTGCTGCTAACTTCTGTAGATGGTTTAACATTATGCAAGTGATATCAAAAGCTGCTGAGAAAGATGGGAGGATCAATGATGTAAATTTAGTTGTTGTTAATTGCCAATTAAAACATCAGAAACACTTATGAGATTCCAAGAAAGGCAAATGGGACTTCTCTTTTTTAAAATTCTTCACTTTCATTGTTGTACTTTGCTAAAATATGCCAGGAGCTTTTTACAAAAGAGTTGCCTCTTCCCCCCCCCCCCTCCGTTGCCTAAAATGTCATCCGAACTAAGCCAGTGTGTGTGTGTGTGTAGGAACAGCCTGTTTTATTATTTTGGGAACAGAGTGTAGAATAGGGGGTAGCATAGGCAGGATTGTAAACAAAACTGAAACAAACAAGTATTGAGCTTGATGAAACCATAAGCTTTGTAACTGCATAGACTTACTTTTGTTAAATAAAAGTTATTCTGTTTTATAAAACCTGGATTGGATTCTTAGGGTACCGGAGACGGGTACAGTGGACAGTGGTGGCAGTGGCGAAGGAGTAGGGGAAATATAGAGTGCTGGGCTGGCTGCTGTGTGACACAGAAGGGTCAGTGAGTCACAGAGTCAGTGAGCAGCATTCTGATGACCCACCCCATAGTTGGGATCCTTTGATTTATAGTGAGAAATAAAGGAGGACCAAAGGGGACGACTTCACCCCTCTGTCCAGCAGCAAGGACCCACCCCCTAACCCCACCCCCACCCCAAACACACTTTTCTGTGGGAAAGGTAGGGAAGAGAAGAGAGGCAGGGAGCATGCTTCCAACCCTGCCCCCAACTTTTCTTCCAGTATTCAAGCTGGTGGGGGGCATGGCCATCACAGAGCTGTTATGATGTGCAGCCTCCAATCTGAGAGAAAGGCTCTTTGCTTGTTATGCTCACCAGAGGGCAGTGCCACACTTGCCATGGCAGGCATAATAGTTGAAGCCTGTGCTAATAGTTCACAGACTACATTCTGCAGTTAAGGTCTAAGTTGTAAATCCCAATGGTGCAGCTTAGTGTAAAGTAAACGTGTAAATTGGGAATTGTGACGGGTGACTCAGAGAACAAGTGTTTCAAGTGTCAGTTTCTTGATAAGCAAATCTTAGAGTACATGCTAACAAAAGTATAAAGTTTTATAAACGGAAAATGATTTCAGAAAACCATTCCTTTCCAGTGTTCCTCTCTATTGTAGTATTGTGCCACTTTTTAATACTTAATACACATTTGTAAGTGTACTACACTTTTAAGAAAATTGTATAGGAAATTCTTTCATGAATTTATTGTACTTCTAGACCAACCAATAGCCAAAGCTCCCTGGCTGGTTCACAGAAATGAAAACTCTAAAATGCATATGATAACAAGGCCAATCCCATTATCCAGGCTTTTTAGGAATAGTGACTGTTATAGTTTTCCAGAGTGCTTGATTTTGGTTCAGTTTTACTTGAGAGCATTTATTTCCTTATTTTTGTGGTCAATATACTCAAGATTACATATTTTCCATCGTTCTGCCTCTTTGTCATTGGAGAGCCTGACCCATTCAATTACTTTTCTTAACAGCATATGAAAATGAAGACCAGCTACTTTGGCAACCTGATGCGATTTCAGAGAGTAAAGTTAAAGAGTACCTTTTTGAGACTTCTTTAAGAACTGGAAATGAAAAAATGATTGGCAGAGTTCCTGAGGGAATACATACACGGGACAATGAACAAGTATGTTTCTAATTTTACCTGTGTATAATTTGCCAACCTAGTGCTTTTTGATTCTTAGGTTCAGGAAAAGTTAAATCAAGCATTTTTTGTCATCCTTTGTCTTCCTTTTGCTTAAAGCTACAGTCATGTTACAATCTGCTTGTTGATATAATAGATATAATCAATGGTAAGGATAGTTCACTTTCATTTATCCCATTGGGATTAGAATATTTTAAAGGGTTTTTTCTCTGTGTGGTTTTTACAAAATTCATTGAAAATGTATAGGTAGGGTGACCATATGAAAAGGAGGACAGGGCTCCTGTATCTTTAGCAGTTGTATAGAAAAGGGAATTTCAGGAGGTGTCATTTAAATGTGTGCAGCACCTGGTGAAATTCCCTCTTCAACACAACAGTTACAGCTGCAGGAGCCCTGCCTTCTTGACCAGTTACAAAAGAGGGCTGGGCTCCTGCAGCTTTAACTGTTGTGATGAAGAACGAATTTCACCAGGTGCTGCATGCATACAAATGACACCAGCTGAAATTCCCTTTTCTATACAACTGCTAAAGATACAGGAGCCCTGTCCTCCTTTCCATATGGTCACCTTATGTATAGGGCTGGATCCAGACTTGCTCTTTTATGAATGGAAGGGTCTTTCTATTCCTGGAAGAACTGAGATCCAAAGGAGGCTTCTGCCAGAGGACTGGAGTGAGGTGCCACATCCCATAACGTTCCGGAGGGTTCCCCAGGTGTCCAGAACAGATTTTTTTGAAGGTATAGAGGGCTATAGAGGAAGGAGGAATTGGCAAAAATCACACTGGCACACTGGCAGGAGTATTCCGTGAATGGAATTCTGTCCATGAGAAGTCTGGATCCTTTTTCTTAATCATGAAAAGGCTATAGATTTTTTTTAAAAAATAGCTTCTAAAAGAAAATTGGAATAAATTTACAAAAGGCCAAGTTGGTTTGTTTCCTTCTTGATTTTTTGTCATTTGAATTCAAATCCATTCCTAAGCACACAGGGGATACATGATGGGAACCACAGCCAATCAGGGCTCCCTGGCACTTCCCCGACCACCAAGTGATTTGGGATGAAGCTTTGCCTCTCATACTCTTACATGTTTTACTGCTCCTTAATCTTAAAACCCTTCATTTGGATTTTTAGGAGGCAGCTCCAAAACCAGGGGTGCAAGACCCAGAATTCTATGTCCCTTCATAATACACACAATTAATAGCGGCTTCATTTCTGCAGGCAGAAGCAGAGCTCTGGTTAGCGGATGCTCTTGCTAGTGGAGAAGGGAGGGAGACAATATTTGTCCCAATTTGACCTTCAGAAATCTGCTTTGGATGATTGGGGGACCCTGCAGAACAGAGATTATACTGGGGTGGGTGGGTTGCAGAAGTAGCCACCCTCTCTCCCTTCCAACAGCAGCATCCTTCTGCTGGATCAAGAGCTAGGACAGAAGGAGCCCTTCTGTTTGCAGAAGGTGACGCTTGGATCCAACCCAATATCTTCTGATACTGTATTGGTGGGCATAAAATCTCACTTCATTGCCTTTTTTTAAAGTGGAGAAATCACAGAATAATAAGGTTAAAAACATTTGGTTGACAAGGGGATATAACCCCTGTGCTGTGTAACAAGCATAACAAGAAATATTGCTATGTCCCCTAGGCACTCTATGAACTTTTCAAATGTAACCACAACATAAAAGAAGCAGTTGAAAAGTATTGCTCAAATGGAAAGGCATCTCAAGGTAAGAAACCTCTGGTAAAAGATTAAGGCAATCCTATACACACTTGAGAGAAAATACTGTTGAACTCAATCGTACTTTCAAGTAGACATGTGTAGGATTGCAGGAGGAATGCTTTAAATCTAAGTTGCAAGGTGCCAAAATGAGTTGAGGTGGCAAGTTACCTACACTAGCTCCTTATCATAGCAGAACAGATTGCTTAGCTACTATCAGAAAGTTGCAAGAGTTACAGCTGGAATATTCCATATAATTAGACAATGGAAGAAGATACTCAGTTTCTTGAAAATTCTGTCATGTGAGATTACAGCTTCATTCTGCAGCTTTAATTCACTGTGTTAAGTGTTAGGTAAAATTTTCAAAGAAAAAACACACAATCAGACATCACAAGGGAGATGCTACTAATGAGGCTATTGAATGGTAAACCCCCCCCCCCAAGTGTATGAATCCATGATGAGCTACATTCCTTTTAATTATTCTGAATGAGCTACAGTTCAAAATAAAATTATTTACTTAGATTTTTTTTAAAAAATGCCATAGCTAGAAAAATATAGACATTTGCTAGATTTTTAAAAATATATATTAAAAGAGGATATTTCTGCAATTTTAAAGTCAAAGTTGAAAAATACATACTCTATTAGCTTTATTGTGACCTGCCTTGAGCTTGGGCTAAAAATCTAAAATAAGAGCAATAGAGCTAGTGTCATCTGTTGCCCAAAATACATGCAATAAAGCTAATTAGGTGGGCACAACATAAGGATTAGTATGTTGAAAATACTATAATTGAATATATTATTTAAACAGAATTGAATTGTATATAATATACTATAATATATTAATATATATAATATATAATTGGAAACTGAGCTCTCCAGCATAAGTTTGCTGCCCATGGAGTAACATATACAGTTGTGCCTGCATGGTGCCATTGCAGGATGCAAACCTTTCTTCCCTGCCCGTTCGACTCATGCTGCAGTCAACAGAAACCCATTTCCACATGCAGATTGTTATTGCTAGGGATGTGCAGGGATCCCTGGATCAGATCGAGACCTGGATCGGGACCTCCAACTTCGTCCCGGATCGGACAAAATCGGAGGCCCCCCCAGACCGGATCGGGCCCAATCCCGATCCGAAAATCGGACGTCCGATTTTTGGATCGGCCGCCATTTTTGTTTTCCCCATCGACTTGCATTGGTGGAAAGAAAGCTTTCCCCCAATGCAAGTCTATGGGGAAAACATGGCAGCGGGTGGGTGAGTGGGGGCCTAACTCCCCCTTCCCCCCTCATGCTTCTTACCTGTGGATGGCCCCGGCAGGTAAGCCCGCCCCCGCGATCCTGACCTGGCGGGGCTGTCCGCTTCCATCAGCGGGCTCCTGCTGGCGCCCATTAATGGAAGCGGACAGCCCCAGCAGGTAAGCTCCCCCCTCCCTGCAACCTGGCAGGGCTGTCCACTTCCATCGGCAGCCGCCAGCGGGCGCCTGCCGATGGAAGCGGATAGACCCTGCAGGTAAGCCCCCACCCAACTCCTTACCTGGCGGGGGCATCCTCCTCCTTCCATTGCCGGCTCTAAATTACTGCGAACTAGGCCTCGTGGCCTAGTTTATAGTAGAGTGCCAGGTGACCTGGCGCTGTCCTGTAAACTAGGCCATGAGGCCTAGTTTGCAGTAGTTTAGAGCCAGCAACAGAAGGAGGAGGACGCCCCGCCAGGTAAGCCCCCCCATGATCCTTACCTGGCGGGGCTGTCCGCTTCCATCGGCGGGCGCCTGCTGGTGCCCGCTGATGGAAGAGGACAGCTTTGCCAGGTAAGCTTCCCCCCCACTCCTTACCTGGCGGGGCGTCATCCTCCTTCCATTGCCAGCTCTAAACTACTGCGAACTAGGCCTTGTGGCCTAGTTTATAGTAGAGTGCCAGGTGACCTGGCGCTGTCCTGTAAACTAGGCCGTGAGGCCTAGTTCGCAGTAGTTTAGAGCCGGCAATGGAAGGAGGAGGACGTCCCACCAGGTAAGCCCCTTACTTGGCGGGGCTGTCTGCTTCCATCAGCAGGCGCCCGCTGGTGCCCGCCAATGGAAGCGGCGGCGGGCACCAGTGGGTGCCCGCCAATCCTCCAATTTTTTCCTAATCAGATTGGGTCCTTCCGGACCGGTCTAGGAAAGATCGGACAATCCAGAGGGGTGATCGGAAATCGGATAATTGTATCCAATTTCCCTAGGATCGGCTCCGGATCGGCTCCGGATCGTGGATCGGACCCAATCCAGTGCTCACCCCTAGTTATTACTGGATTGGGGATGTTCTCTGTTAGAGCCAGGATATTCATTTGCCAGGATATTCATTTGCCAGGATATCAAATTGTAATTGTTTCTCTCCCTTTCTCAAGAGATGACAGCCTGGACCGAAGAAGAATGTAGAAACTTTGAACATGCGCTTCTGCTTTATGGGAAAGATTTTCATCTCATACAAAAAAATAAGGTATGTTTGTATACAAATAAATGAAATGAATCGAAACAAATGGAGACAAAGTCATTCTAAAATCTGAGAAGTAACTAATTAAATCAGATAAAATCAGATACGCGTAGACTAACATAAACAGCATATTGTTGCTAACTGGCTGTTTGCATGTTAATTTTTCAACAAATGTTGTAAAGCTGCTCATTTAGTAAATGAGTCAGCCTGTTTATGTCTGAAATAGTCTGCAGTGGAATGTCGTTACTTTGGATGTTTATCCTTTTCTCTTTTAAACTAGTTACTCTGTTCATTTAGTTTTCTGCTACTTCACTACCACACACAAGTCCTAAATTATTGTTTGAGGCTAAAGGAGAAAAGCATCCATTTGATTACTGCTGCTTCTGTTCTGAAAACAGATAGTTGATATTTGCTGATGCCTGAGGGATAGCCATCATAAATGCATCTGGCAAAGTGGGCTCTGGCTAATGAATATTTATGGAAAGAAGAGGGAAAAGAGCACCACCAAGCCAAAGAAAAAGGAGAGCCAAGCTCTGGTGCTATATACAAATATTTTTCTTTATTCTTTAATCTTATCCTCAGACTGCTTGATGCGTTTCGGATAAAACCTTCATCAGGAGCTACATGAAAAACAAGTATAGCTACAGTTTAAACAACTCAAAGATAAGACATAAAATCGCTTATGTTGTTTTGTGCTTAATTTTAAGCGATTTTACGTCTTATCTTTGTGTTGTTTAAACTGTAGGTATAGTTGTTTTTCATGTAGCTCCTGATGAAGGTTTTATCCGAAACGCATTGAGCAGTCTGAGAATAAGATCAAAGAATGAAGAAAAATATTTTTATATCGCCCAGAGCTTGGCTCTCCTTTTTCTTCACTTAATGAATGTTTATGCCGCAACAACTTTGTTAGCCTTTGGAGGGGTGATGAGACCCTGTTGAGTTTCCCTTGCCTTCAAAGAGTTAGAAGAATTGTGCCAGTGGTGCATGCACTCTGTTGAATGCCATTATCCTTCTGTACAGCTTGCATTCCAGAGAGCATATGCCAAGCTGGAAGTGGGAGGGAGCAGGCTACACAAAGCAAAAAGGCTGTGTGGCTGAGTTCAGACAACACGCTAATCAATTCATTCAATGGTTGAGGTTTTAGGAGGTACTCCCGACACAACATGTTCCAACCCCACCATTGTGTGACTGTGGGCTACCATGGAGTTGAGTAAGATCCATTGCGGCCTTTGATTGATAGTTCCTCCGCCCTCTCTCCTCCATTGCTTCAAAAAAAATCCCTCCTTTTCCCGCTCTTGCCAGGGAATTCTGTGGCCAGTGAGAAAAATCAACTCAACGCAATGAAAAACTCCACGGAGCCTGCCACACAACACGCCACACAACTGTTGTGCAGGAACTCTCATCTGCACAGTGTGGATATTCTGTGTGGAGTGTTTTCCCCAAAACTCCACTGTTGCGTGGAGTTTTCCTGCCAGACAACCTCAACGGTGGTGTAAAACTCCACCATGGAGTTCTAAAACCACCATTGGGAAATGTGTTGTCTGAACTGAGCTGTGTCTCCTCATCCTAACATAGTCTGCTTTTGGGGTGCATGCTAAATGCAAAGGCATCTTCTATCCCATGCTCACTGGAAAGGAGTGGCTTGCAGGTCAGGAGAGAGGGTGCCTTAATCCTTTTTCCTAGCCAGGATTCCCGATGGTTACAATGGGTATTTTAAAAATGCAGAGGCTTTCATTGGTATAGTTAAGATGAGAACTTTATTCTACCAATCTTAAATAAGAAGAAATCTTTGAACTAGGCATGGCAGGAATACGAGATGTGAATGATTTGATTTCCTTGGTTTATAGAAAAGCTCTAATGCGACCAGAGCAGAGCTGTAGATGATTCATATTTCCAATTAAGCAAGAGTACTCCCTTGGTCTTGTAGTACCGAGCCTGCTTATACATTCTACTCTAAATCAAAATGAGACAGAATTTGGTGTCTTTATCCTTCTGGTTTTTCTCAAGGCTGAAGGAGGGGCACAGGCTATTTGATTCAGTGTTAAGTGTCTTTTAGAAGGTCGGAGGCAAATCCTTTGGGTTTAAGAATCCTTAGAATGTTATTGCCTGTGACAAAATGCATGCACTTGGTGTAATCCTGAGGGCCTCCCATGGTGTTGACCAGTTTGTGAGAGAGTCAGTCTCTTCTTTGCCAGTTAGTAGATCTTCCGTTTGATATCATCATAAGTAAGTTTCAGCTGTGAGAATACATTTTGCCTATAGAGCAAGGCTGACAGGGATTGATCATTTCTGCAAAAACAAAGCCATGATTGACAAAAAGCTGTAGAGGATATTTAGAAACAAAGATTGATCAGTAATGTGTAGCTCTTGTCTAATTGGGAAGGGAGACCACAATAGTTCTGCCCTGTATGCGCACAAGACATCTGTAGAGCCAGTGCTCTGGGCTCTCTTTGACACTCCTGAAGTAGTAAAAAGCGAGTCACTCTATGCCTAGAAGGGAGAAGAGCCATTCCCCAGTTCTCCTAGAACAGTCATATATAAATATAAGACACCAGTGTGATGATTGTTTGCACAGCTCTAGCCCTGCTCATCTGGATGCCTGCAACCAACTTGTCTCAGCCAATCAGGTGAATGGCATAATTGCAAGACTGCATATAGTCAAAGTATTTCAGAAAGAAAATCTAATGTAGGCTATCTTTAGACTATAAATTATACTGTGAGTTCTTTTAATTACCAACTCTGTAAATACATAAGGCTCAATGATATGGACTAGGCTTGCTAAGACCTATGACTTTCCTCTGAAGAGGCTGTTGGCAATTACCTCTTTCAAGTTTATTTATTTGTAGCATTTTTATCCCACCCTTTAGGCGAAAAGGCTCCCAAGGTAGCTTACAAAGATAAATTATAGGGCTCTCATACAAAAACATTTTGATTTATTCTTCCATGTGGCATCCATTTTATTAGTGAAATCCTTTGGCAAAGTTCTAAATATATAGCAAACTTCTTTTTTTAAAAAAATAGAGATACTTTAGCCCTATTCATAAATTGTATTAGTGGAGGGGTTGTCAGATCATACATGCCTCTCCTGACCGCTCTACCCCAACCTTCCTGTAGCATGAGAAGGTTTGAAAGGAGATTACAGTCCTGACCACAGTAGGCAACCCTGTGTAATTATGGTGTGGACTGCAACCATATGCAGATGAATGCAGTTACGATCTCCCTTCAAATATTCCTGCTCAATGTGGGGAGGTTGGGGTGCATGAGATGAGGCCATAGCACAGGCAGTCCCATATCTCCTCTGCAGATACATGAATGTATTTGATTATCTAGAAGTGATTTTTCCTTCTGATAGCTGTTAAAATGCCCTTCTGGTGAAAAAGATAAAGGTCTTCTTTGGACATACTCAATGTCCAAAGAACTAACAGCAACTAATTGCAAAGAAAACCTGCATTTCAAGTAATAAACCTACTGTCCTCCATTTCTGTCTTTGACAACTGAGATGGGGTTTACAGAGGTTTCACGTCTTTAACCTAGAACTAATTCAAAGTTTTTTTAGTATTTTGCAATTAGTATTTTTTCAGAGTCCTAATCAGGCATTTGTGAATTGTATCTGTAAAGAGGATGTGGGGCTCCATGTGCTGGCCTCATGCACCCCCAACCTTCCCACACTGAGCAGAAATATCTGAAGGGAGATTGTAATTGTGTTCAACTGAATGTGATTGCAGTCCACACAGCGATTACCCAGGGTTTCTAAATGTGGTCAGGACCGTAGTCTTCCTTCAGACCTTCTCATAAAGCAGGAAGGTTAAATTTATCAAAGACTAGTATCAAGACTTGGGAGTGCTAATTATTACTCTTTTTAGGTGAGAACCAGAACAGTTGCTGAATGTGTAGCATTTTACTACATGTGGAAGAAATCAGAACGATATGACTACTTTGCACAGCAAACAAGATTTGGAAAAAAGAGGTACAACCACCATCCTGGAGTCACGTAAGTTCAAAGACCTTGGAAGGTCTGATTTTTTGCTTTTGTTAATTTCTCCTCCAGAATTCCCCAGCATGTTATCATATGGCATTGATGATATTCTGAAGACATGTCTTCCAACCAGACCAGTTAAATAATTGTAATATGATCATGCCCTTACAGGGACTATATGGATCGGTTGGTAGATGAAGCAGAAGCTCTTGGTGGAGCTGTACATCCTTCAGCCATAACGTCAAACAGCAGATCAGAGCCCATTCCTGACCAACAGCTAAGCATCCTGAACTCTATCACTGCCAGTGATTTGACAGGTAAATTGAAGGGTACTGGAAAGATGCATGGAACAGCTTACTGCTAATGAATGTCAGGATAATGGTGATGTTTTGGGTAAAATCTTTTTCTTTCTTCCAGCGCTGACCAACAGTGTAGCCACAGTCTGCCACTCTACAGATGTGAACTGCTTAGATGATGCCTTCCCACCTCTGGACAGCTTGCCCCGAACAGCAGTTAATCATGTGCCTGTCGTAACAGAAGATTTGCTTAACTTGCCTAGTACTGGTGAAAGTGATTGTTTTAATTTATTTGAGACTGGATTTTATCACTCTGAGTTAAACCCAATGAACATGTGCAGTGAGGAGTCTGAAAGGCCTGCCAAGAGACTAAAAATGGGAATTGCAGTCCCGGAATCCTTCATGAATGATGTTTCCGTAAACAACTTGGGTGTTGATTTTGAGAATCACACGCATCACATTACCAGTGCCAAAATGGCAGTCTCAGTGGCCGACTTCAGCAGTCTATCTGCAAATGAGACAAATGGCTTTATCAGTGCTCATGCATTACACCAGCATACTGCCCTCCACTCGGAATGAATTTAGCAGCAAATTGAAGAGACAGTGGATGCTGTTGGCAGTTCATGGCAAACTTGATGAGAATGATCAGGTTTGCTTAGTCTTTCACTGGAAGTTTGAACTATATGACATCAGTGATGTCTTTATGTACAGAACTATATCTTGATTTATCAAGAGTAATTTCACTTTTTTTCCCAATCCATAAATGTGGAAACTTCATACAATGTTTAGCAGAGTTTGGGGACTAAGAGAACTCTGTGGTGCAGCTTTAAGCTCTGCTTCCTCTTTCTTTTTAAACCTGTTAACAGAGACTGCTGTCTCAAAACCAGCACAGAAGTTCTGAACTGATTGCAGTGGCTTTTAGTCTAAGTTGATTCTGCCCTAATGGATGCAGTGGAATAGCAATTGTTTACAGGTACCAGTCCTGATCCCTGCTCAATGTAGCATTAAAAAAAAGCAGGGAAAGGTTTCCTTAATTTAAACTGCACAACACACAAGGATATTTTTAAATGGAACCTTCTGTCATCTGATACTAAACCAGAGCACTTCAGTTTACAAAACAACAGTTTCATCTTGGTGGATGCTAGCACAAGGGACTATAGGAGCAAAGTCCGAAGACACATTTGGATGCTCTTACCAAATTATAGGCCATGGCTACCTTACACAGAGATGGCTATACTGTCCAAAGGTTTTGGTGTACTTAAAACCTGTTGGCTGAAATGATGTGGTGTATTGGTGGGGGTGGGGGTGGGGTTGTCCACGCTCCTCAGGAGTGTAATGTGAAAAACAACATCAAATGTTACATAACTTTTCCTAAGGCCACTGGGAGATAATGGTACAGCCTGCACAGCTTAGGATTTGCCACTAATGATTTACATCTTAGGACTTGCCTTAAATTCAGAGCACTGCAGTTCAAAATGTTAAAACGTATGAGGGACTTCAGATCCATTGATGGTGAGGATGCAGTAGAGTGTTGGAGGTAATTGCGTTTTCCAGCATGGATATATATTTTTCTTCCTGGATTGATACAGGCTCAAGTGCATTTTATATTCCAGAGAGGAACCGTTGATGAGGCTGTTCTTATGTTTTTGGTTTTTTTGGTTAAGCTTCACAGATGCAGATTTGTGAAAGGCCACTAGAGCTTTGGTTGTCAGTTACAACCTTAATCTGAAGGTATTGATAATGTGTCTTTAATGACACACACTTCTTCAAAAATGGTGAACTTTATTACAATTGAAATGCAGTAAACCGTGTCTCGTTTTGCACTGGCCATTAGCATATTTAATTTCCTTTAAATATATTGCAATTTCTTTTTTTAAGGGCAAATTTGTCAGTGTTGGTAGTAATGATTTCATGGTTGCACTGCATAAGTAGAAAGCAGACTCCTTAGTTGACACTTCAAAGGGAGGGTATTTATTCTACATACTGTGAACTGCATTGACCTCCTGAGTTTGAGATGCAGCATAGTGCTGGGTGTTCTTCACAGCATTGCAACAAAAGGCGGCTTTGAAGAATTCTACACAACAGCACATTTAACCATGTTAGCAACTTAATTTAGCACAACGGACAAAAGTTGTTGTTGGTGATCTGTTCTAAAGTATACATCTAAAAATCTGTCATTCTCATAAGTACACAGTCATGGGTAGCCTAGGCCCTATGTCATATTCCGACACTTTTAGCCAAATTGTCAGCTTCTTGTTGCTGTGGTTTGTGCTGAATTCTGTACCTTGTTTCTTTTTATTTTCGAATCAACCCATCTTACGTAATTTTGTAAAATACCGGCCATATTCTTTTTTGTTATGCATACATGTTTATGGGTTTACAGTGGCTGGTCTGTACAAAAATCATTACACAAAAATGTCTAAATGCTTATACCAGTTGCACTTAAGTGAACACACCCATTCTCATTAGCTGATGCAGTACTATGTTCAGTTTATCTATGCATTGCTGGGGTCTTAATGAAGACCGAGACAGTCTAGTTTCTCGTCTAAAGTTTTGATTGTCAGCAAGTTGAATGGACACTTTAGTTATTTAATAAAGACTTTTGACCAAAATTCTGAAAATGGTATGAGAGAACAATGAATTCTGGCTAGTTTTAATAGATTTTTAATTGCTGATCTAATTTAGCCTGTTGGCTAACTAGCTGGTAATGTTTACTTTTAATTCCTTGTTAAAATGAGGCAATAATTTGCAAGATTATGTAAATATGTACATTCTGCATATCTTTTTAGATATTTCAATATTTTCTGACTACTTCTGTGTATAGTAACATTTTGTGCATGCTTGATGTGTCATTCATAAATTTGTACCACTATGACTTTATTCATGTAAAATAGCTATTTATTGAATTTTTCTTTTAAAAGCTGGACTTAACCTGTTTTTCTCTATTTTAAACATTTTTAATGGAGAAATTGTTACCGTTTATTAAAAGAATTGTGTTCAAGGGTCAGTTTGAAGATGGCCGAACTGTAACCATATGAAGAAATCTACATTGTCTTGATTCTTTAGTGGATAAAACACAATTCTTCTAACAAACTGTAATGACTTCTTGGTTCATTGCTGAATATATTCTTCCCCTTCCCTACTTTCATAAACAAACAAACCAAAAATCCATCATGGGCAATTGCAGTTTGGTAGATACATCACTTAACTACAGGGACTCCGAAAAAGGATAGCTGATTCTCTTAGAAGCGTAACTGGTGCTGTGATCAGAGCAATACTTCTACTTTTGTTAGCCATTTCATACTTTCACTGATAGATTTTTTAAAATTTATTTTTTCTTATGTTATGGTCAAACTGGTGAATTCACTTGACTGTACAATACTGTCTGAAGTATACTAAATTGTGTACAATATACGGTTGATTTGTACAGTTTTCCTTTTAAAACATTCAAAACCATATGTTAATTTATGATCCAGTAGTGTATTAGTGATACTATTTAATTTAACCAAAGTCTTTAGTGGATATTTCACGTTTGAATGTAAACTAGTGGATAAACTGACCATTAGAAGACTTTGTTTGCCCAGTGTTATAAGCACATTGTCTATAAATGGGAAACTAAATTTACACAGTATCATAGTTATGATTGTTCCATTTGAACGGGAGAACTTTCTAGTTATTGTTCAAGAACAGCTGAGGACTGTAGTCCTCCCTGAAGCAACCAGTCATTCCAGTCATTCCTAGATTCAGGTTGGTATCCCCTGTGCATAATGACATAAATTAGTGACAATCGCAACCAGTTTTAGTATCTGATGCCCAAGAGGAAGTTGCTATTGTTGCATTGGTTTTAATATTTGTACATAAACACTGATTTTTTTGAACATTATTTTGTATTTGTTGTACTTTAATACCTGTTGTACAGTTCCAGAAATAAATGTCTGGAAACCTTTTTTCTTCCTGTGAAAGTTTTCATGCATCTGCAACATTTGTTTGTCACTGTAGTAGTTTTAGACACAAGAGTTCGGGGGGGGGGGGGGGGGGTTGTTTTCAGAACTTCAGTCTCCAATAAGGAATGGAAACAGAAAATTAAGACATTTATATTATCACCATTGCACTCAGATATGGGAAGTGTGTGTCACTTGGAATAATGGGAGGAAATAGGCCATACTCAGGCAAGAGAGCTACTTTATTCTCCCAAAGTCCCTAATCACGTACAACAAATTTCTAAGGAATACTCTAGTACTCCAATGAGATCTATGTGGCAATCAGAGTATAAAGTGGTTTGCATCAAAATTCAGAAGCTGCATTCCATCTGAGCCAACTTTATTCTGATTTGCTGCTGGTTGGTGAGCTGACCCAGTGGATTCCAACAGTATCAGCCTACTTGTAGGTACAACATTCCGCCTTTCCATCATACCATTTAACAGTTTTGAACATCACTACTCCACCAAACCTGGCAGTTGTGAATACTGCTAGAGCAGGGATAGGTTGTCATTCCCAGTCAGCACAGTCAATGATCAGGGATTATGGATGCTGTAGTCTAAACATCTGGAAGGCTCGAGGTTGCCTACCCCTTTGCTCCAGTGGTTATGGTGTCAGACACAGTAACTGTAGTCTTTGTGCCTAGTCATTTATTTATTTTTTGCAAGTATGGGGCAGGGTGGGGAATCTTAGGCCCCGGGGTGGGGAATCTTAGGCCCAGGGCCAAATCTGCCCCTCTAGAGTTCCCCAGAAGGCTATGCTTTCTCTGCCCCAACTACCAATATGGTGGTTCCCCCTTTTGAGCAGTCCCCCCCCCCAATTCCAGAAGCTTAAAATGCCTCTCTTGAGGCTTGGTTACTGGCAGTAAGAACTTGAAGTTACAATGTGCTTGTATTTTTGGCCCCATCACTTTAATCTTTGATCCCACCTGGCACTGCAATGTGCCCCAAGAATTTGGCCCTTGGGCTGGGAAAAAGATTCCCCACCCACCCCATCATAGGCTACAGAGCACTCATTATTTGTTGGACTATTTAGTGAACGGCAACGCTGAAAACCCAAGAGATCACATTCTAGCTTTATGCTATATAGTGGGTTTTAATCCCTGCCAGTGCTCCTTAAGAGCTGCAACCATTATAAGCAGGCTGATCCTTCTCTCCCACTCCCTACACCCGTGTCCATAATATAAGATTGCAGAGAGAGTCCTTTTGATGAACAGAATTTCCACATGCAAAATGCACTTCTATACAAGTCTACTCAGAAGTGAACTTTGTTGAATTTAATGCTTGGCACACTTTAAAACTTGAATCTCAGGTGAGTGGATATAGAGATTGCAGCCTAAAAGAATAATCAGGAAGTATGAAGATCTTCTAGGATGTTCACCCACATTTAAAGCCCTGCCAACTCACTGTGCTAACCACAGGAGAGTGGCTGGGACCACTCATTCATTTATGCATTCTTATCCCCCCCTCTACATTGATTTCAGTAGGGGAAATTAACAATGTGAACTTTGAGGGGCCATTTTGGGGTTGGGGAGCAGGGAGTCAGAGGTACAAAGGAGTCTTTGGATTCTGTGGGTCGAAGGCCATTTCTGACTTCCTCTGATTCAGTCTGTACCATTAGTAGGGGCTGATGGAGCTTTGTTCTGGCGTACAAGCAGATTCCTCTGGGGCAGCAAGTGTCGTGGTGCTATCAAATCTCTCAGCTGATAAACCAGTAATTATGCCGCTTCCTGTGGTTCCTTCACCATGCCTTTGGCCATCTTCACAACTGCAGCCTAATTAAATAAAAGAAGAATTGGGTGACCAAATATGACAGCAATTTATAGTGTTAGATGTCAACCAATTCAGCATACAAAGTCCCCTACAAGTTTAATTATATGATTTCAGTTTGGTGCCAAAACAGCAGAGCTTGATCAAAATTATGCATGGTGTGGAGGAAGTGGATAAGGAAACATTTTCCACCCTTTCTCATGATACTAAAACCCAGGGTCCTGCCATGAAGCTGATTCAGGACAGATAAAAGGAAGAACTTCTTTACACAACACATATGGAATTCTCTGTCACAAGATGTATTGATGGCTACCAATTTTGATGGGGATTGGACAGATTCATAGTGGATGAGATTATCAATAGCTACTAGTCCTGCTTTGCATGTAACATCAGCAAATTGAGAGTAAATTAACCCAAGATTTGCCAGGTCTCTTTAAATATGCAATCTCCAATTGGTCCGATTGTAAGATGCTACATGCCGTGCAAACTCAGACACTTTGGGTTGTTCATGGGTTGAACAACCCAAAGTTAACCTAGCAACTAATCATAGATTAACTTTGGGTTGTTTGTGTAAGGGAGGAAATGCCCTGGGGCAATTCTCCTGTTAGGATGTGCAGAACTCAGAGACACAAACCAGGACTCACGTAGTTCTTTTAGCAGCTTTATTCATCAAGAGAACAGGTTCAGCGGTCTAAAACAATTCTCTACAGCAAGGCCCATCGATGCCAACCCGAGACCAGTGGCCTGCCTCTCCAGTGCGACTAACTCTTGGCATCCCTTCCCCACCAAGAACAGCCCCTTCTTCCCGGTTAGGGTTTTTGTCCCCTTTCCTTGGAATGTTCCCCCTCCCATCCCGGCGCCAGAGCTCATCTCTTCTTCACACCTCCTCCGCTGGCCTTGAAGTTTTTACAGCCTGCGATAGCCCCGGCCTTCCTGCTCTGGAGTCCTTGAATCCCTTATCTCCTCCCAGGTGGCAGCTCAGGGCCGTTTGTCTTTCTAATTGCTACAGCGGTATGTTCCTACTCTAACCAGTCCTCTCAGCTATCTATACTACTCCCCCCTCCCCCAGCCTTCACTCTCATTCTCCAACCAGCGCAGTCTATCTGAACTCCTTTACACCTCCCCCCTTAAGATGGAACTGAGGGGGTTTCGCCCTCCCTACTCTAGGCTCCAGCCTCTTTCTCTCTCTCTCTCTTGCTTCTCTCCATGCACTCTCAGTTCCATCTCCACTTTCTCTTGTTCTCTCTAGCTCCCGCTCTGTTGGTTGGGTCTCCAAGTACTGACGTGACAATCCATCTGCCACCACGTTCTCCTTCCCCTTAATGTGTTTAACCGTGAATTCATAGTCCTGTAAGGCTAAACTCCACCTCAACAACTTCTGGTTGGTGTTTTTCACTCTAGCCAGCCAGCACAACGGGGAATGGTCGGTCTGCAACAGAAAGGGGCGCCCCCACAAATACGGCCGTAACTTCTTAATGGCCCATACGATGGCCAGGCACTCCTTCTCAATAGTAGCCAGGGCTTTCTCTCGTGGCAACAGTTTTTTACTGATGAAGGCAATGGGGTGCATCTGTCCGGTTCTATCTTCCTGCAACAACACCCCCCCTAGCCCCCTTTCAGAGGCATCCGTCTGTAAGACGAACGGTTGGTCAAAATCGGGCGCTTGTAACACTGGGCGTCTCCTCAAACAGCGCTTGAGGCTTTCAAACGCTTGCTGGCACTGCGCTGTCCACTGCACTCTAACCGGCTGTCGTTTCCGACAGAGGTCCGTAAGGGGGGCCGCTAGAGCCCCAAAGCCTGGCACAAACCGCCTGTAATACCCGGCCAATCCCAGGAAGGACTGCACCTGTTTCTTTGTCTGGGGCACCGGCCAGTTTTGGATAGATTCTACCTTCGCTTCCAGCGGTTTCACACTGCCCCCCCCTACCTGGTGTCCCAAATACGTCACTTCCCCCAACCCAAATTGACACTTGGTCGCATTTACAGTCAATCCCGCTTGTTTCAAGCGCCCAAGCACCTGGGCAAGGTGTTCTAAATGTTGTTCCCACGTCTGACTGTAAACCGCAATGTCATCCAGGTAAACACATGAAAAAGCCCCCAAACCTCTTAGAACCCCATCCATTAACCTTTGGAAGGAATTTGGCGCAGAGGTCAACCCGAAAGGCATTACTCGGAATTGATATAAGCCTTTCGGAGTAGCAAACGCAGTCTTCAGGGCCGATTCCTCATCTAAAGGCACCTGCCAATAGCCCTTGGTTAGATCCAATGTGGAAATGTACTTTGCCCGTCCCAGCGTCTCAATACATTCTTCGGTGCGGGGCATGGGATAGGAATCGCCCATAGATATCAAATTTAACTTCCTGAAATCTAAACAAAATCTAATTTTCCCATCTCTTTTATTTACTAACACAATGGGGGAGGACCATGGGCTATGGCTTTCCTGTATCACTCCCAGTGCCAACATCTCGTCTACTTCTTTTTGTATAATTTCAGCATGTTTCCCTGTGATTCTATAGTTTGGGACCCGGATGGGAGGATGATTTCCCGTGTGTATGGTATGAGTAATAAGATCGGTTCTCCCTGGCAATCCTGAAAACAATTCTTTAAATTTTTGAAGCTGTTGTTCCAGCTGCATCCGCTGGGTGGCAGTCAAAGCCTCCGAGAACGTTGCTTGCTCTAACCCGCCTTTGTGTCGATACTCTTTCAATAATTCTGCCCTGGGTCCCCCCAGGTCCACCTTCTGCACTCTCACCTCTCTTTCTCTGAACCTCTTCATCATATTTACATGGTAGACTTTGGAGCGACCCCGACCCTGTAGGGGTTTCAACAAATAGTTCACCTCATTCAAACGTTTTTCCACCACCAGAGGCCCCTCCCATCGCACAGCCAGTTTCTCTGGCTTCACGGGTTTTAACACCAGCACTTTCTCCCCTGCCTGGAACGTCCGCAGTCTGGCTTTACGATCATACCATTGTTTCTGCTCTTGCTGCGCCCGTGCCAAGTTCGTCTGCGCGGCCTCCCCCACCTCTCGAAGAATGTTTTGCAGATTTTGTATGTAACTCACTACTGAGGCAGGTTTCGTCGTCTCTCCCCCCTCCCACTTTTCTTTCATCAAAACCAAGGGTCCCCGCAACTCCCTCCCAAACAACATCTCATTTGGGGAAAACCCCAGACTGTCCTGGGGGGCATCCCGGTAAGCAAACATCAAATACGGTAAAGCAACGTCCCAATCCTTGTGGTGCGCCACAGCATACGCTTTTAACATTTTCCCCAAGGTCTGATTAAATCTCTCTACTAGACCATTTCCTTCATGGTGATAGGCCGCCGAGGTGCACTGTTGTACGCCCGCCAACTTCCATAGTTCTCTCAACAGTTGGGACATAAAGCCGCCGCCCAAATCGTGCACCAATACTTTAGGCATTCCTAAGCGAACAAACACAGACATAAGGGCTTTAGCGATCTGTTCTGCAGTAATAGAAGTCAATGGCACCGCCTCTGCATACCTGGTGGCATAATCCACTAGCGTGAGAATATATTTTTTTCCCGCTCTCGTGGCCGGGGCAAAAGGCCCCAGGATATCTACCCCCACCTTCTCAAAAGGGACTTCCGAAATGGGGGATGGCTGTAAAGGCGCTCGAGGATGGTCCCTTGGGTACCCCACCCGCTGGCAGGGCCCACAAGAGCTACAAAACTCTCGAATGTCCGCCGCCACGGAGGGCCAATAAAACCCTCGGCTCACCCTTGCCAGCGTGCGCCGGATCCCCAAGTGCCCCCCCCACAACGTTTCATGCGCCGCCTCCATCACCCGAGTCCTGAAGTCCCGGGGCACCACCAGTTGTTTCTTCTCAATCCCCCCCCCTTTCTTTGGGCGGAATACCCGATACAACATTCCTCTTTCCCATCTAAACCCTGCCCATCGTCTCCCTCCTCCGGACAGCTCTTTCCCCGCCGCCCGATCTCTACACGGCTGTAATGAGGGGTCTCTCTGTTGCCCTTGTCGAAATCCCGGCTCCTCCGCCTCCCCCACAGTAATTTCTTCGCT
This sequence comes from Anniella stebbinsi, assembly GCA_029215795.1. Taxonomy (NCBI): domain Eukaryota; kingdom Metazoa; phylum Chordata; class Lepidosauria; order Squamata; family Anniellidae; genus Anniella; species Anniella stebbinsi. The sequence continues at coordinate 30,175,185 of JARDYH010000002.1, read as the reverse complement.
AGCCTCCTCTTCTGAGGGTCCCTTCTCCGCCGCCGGTTCTTCGCCTGTCTTGGCTGCCCCCTTCACCCGCTGGCTACGTGTAATCACTGGCATCACAGATGTTTTAAAACATATGTCGTTACCTAACAAAAATAAGGGACCTGACTTATGAACCAATACTGTCAGCTCCCCCCTCCAATCCCCAAACTCTACTTCTATACGTGCCAGCGGGGCTTCAAAGGGCGCTGCCCCATATGGCATGACCCTTAAGGTCTGTTGGGTAAGTTTTTGTCCCTCCTTCAGCAAACTGGCATGGATGGACGACACATCAGCTCCGGTATCCCGCTGGGCTCTTGTCACCCGCCCATTGACCCGAATTAACTCACAGAACTGCCTCCGGCTCCATTGGAGCTGCGCCGGCGAAACCAAGCTCATCGAGAGGTCTTGGGTCGCTTGTTGCGCCACCCCCACTGGCGGCTCGCTGGTGTCTTCTCCGCGGCTCGACTCTCCAGTTGCTGCCGCGGCATACTCCCACTCCGTCTCTCGCACTTCACCTTCACTCTCATCGCTCCAATTCGACGAGGACGACTCGGGCGCCGCCGCCGCTGCCCGCACCAACGCTCTCGCCGGGGCTGGTTTTTCTGCCCCCGCCGGGTATCTTGCCGCCAGCTTCGGGCAGTCTCGCTTCATGTGCCCCTTCTCTTTACAAAAAAAACACCCCTCCACCGGAGGCTTGACTCCTAGGCGCTGTGTCTCGCGCTCGGCGCGCTCTCCCGCTGGCCATGCCGCCTTCTTTCCCGGGGTCGCTTCTCCCGGGCGCCGACTCTCTCTCTCGCGTCCTCCGCTCCGGCCCCCTTCCGGCTCCCGCTTTCCGAAGGCGCTCAGTCGATCCGCCATCTGCGCAGCTTCTGCGGCCGTACTTGGGTCCTTTTCCCCCAGCCAGGCATCATAGCGCTCCGGGAATTGCTTTGCCAGTTGTTCTTTAACGATCAGCTCCTGCAGTTTTTCTTTATTATCCGCTCCCGCCGCTTCTGCCCAAGTTTCGAAAGCCGCTTTCAGCCGCGTCGCGAAAGCCGTATAGGTCTCCTTCGTTCTCATCGTCAGCTGCCGAAATTTCTTTCTACAATGTTCCGCCGAGAGCGCATATTGCGTCCTCACCAGCTTTTTAAAGTACTCATAATCCGACCGCGACTCCCTCGGCAGTGTCGCCATTAGATCTAGTAGCGCCCCCGATACTTGGGTTCGGAGCAGGGCCATCCTCTGGTTCCCGATCACTCCCACCTCTTCGCACGCCACCTCGAACACTGTAAAAAACGACACTACATCGTCCCCTTCCTTATACGCCGGGAACATCCGTCTATCCAACCGAGGTGCTGTCGGCGGCGCCGGGGTGGCCATTGTTTGCTGGAGGGCCTCCTCCTTCACCTTAGCCCACCTCATCTGTTGTGTCGCCAGCTCTAGGTAGTCTGCATACATCTGCCGGATCCGTCGTTCTTGCTGATCCATCTCTTCCTTCGCGAGGCTCCTTTCCACCTCTCCGCTGTCCCTGCTTTCCGGTAGCGGCGCCTTCGACCGCGCCCCGCCCCGGGTCTCGTCGACCGACACTTCCACAGGGGCCTGTTTCTTTGCTGCTCTTTTCTTCAGCTCCGTCACCCCTCCTGAGCCTTCACCCACGACCCACTCTTCGATGGTCGCCTGCCCGGGCCCCATGGCCCCTCCATCTCCCCCGACTACTGGCAGGAACTGCTCCACTGTCTCAATACCTTGCATCTTCTTTAGTTCTTTCTTGGCCATTTCTGTCGCCGCTTCTCCACTTCGTCACTGTTTGCTTTCTCCGCTTCTGCACAACATCCCACCGCTAAGCCACCATGTAAGGGAGGAAATGCCCTGGGGCAATTCTCCTGTTAGGATGTGCAGAACTCAGAGACACAAACCAGGACTCACGTAGTTCTTTTAGCAGCTTTATTCATCAAGAGAACAGGTTCAGCGGTCTAAAACAATTCTCTACAGCAAGGCCCATCGATGCCAACCCGAGACCAGTGGCCTGCCTCTCCAGTGCGACTAACTCTTGGCATCCCTTCCCCACCAAGAACAGCCCCTTCTTCCCGGTTAGGGTTTTTGTCCCCTTTCCTTGGAATGTTCCCCCTCCCATCCGGCGCCAGAGCTCATCTCTTCTTCACACCTCCTCCGCTGGCCTTGAAGTTTTTACAGCCTGCGATAGCCCCGGCCTTCCTGCTCTGGAGTCCTTGAATCCCTTATCTCCTCCCAGGTGGCAGCTCAGGGCCGTTTGTCTTTCTAATTGCTACAGCGGTATGTTCCTACTCTAACCAGTCCTCTCAGCTATCTATACTACTCCCCCCCCCCCAGCCTTCACTCTCATTCTCCAACCAGCGCAGTCTATCTGAACTCCTTTACAGTTTGCACATAACAAAGCACCCTACAATCGGGCCAATCAGAGGCTGCATATTTAAAGAGACAACACCAGTCATGTAACATGGCATTAATCCATGATACATGCAAACCAGCCCTTTATATACATTACTGACAAGCCTGATCACTAATTCTTCTTTTGTTAAAAGGCACCGCCAAGGTGCATTCCACATAAATACCTTAGGAGTCAACAGCTATCCAATCAATGATTCCTCAGGCTCAGCTGATAATTGTGTAATAATTTGAGAAAAGTTCTTCTCCTGGCCTGATGTTTCGGAGAGCAACCAGAACAACACATCTCAGGGGCCTGCAGATTGCATATTTGGGGAAAGAGAAGTTGGGGAGACTATTAAGCACATTCATTTGAATTTGTATAATACAAGTTAGTCTCTCTCTCTCTCTCTCTCTCTCTCACACACACACACACACACACACACACAGAGTTCTGAAAAATTAATGTTTAAATGTTTGACCTACTTGACAACATTTGCATGTTCAAATTATCTATCTATCTATCTATCTATCTATTCAAAGTATCTTATTTAGCCTCACCTCTGTATTTCATGGCTGTAGTTTATGTTTGGAAGATACTGTTTCAATTCTATCGGAAAACATTCAGGTACATCAAATTCCTGGTAACACACATTGGCTGCTTTGTCTGATGGAAAAAGAGAAGGGGTGATCTTAACAGGAAATAAAACTCAGTAACTGAGAGCGGCTCCATTTTAATATCTCTGGCATTATTGAAGTAAATCATCACCTCTAAAATCACCATTCCTTTCACATCCTAATAACAGGTGCTCTCAAACTCTCCAGGTGGAGCAGCCCCATGGATGCAGCTATGACAGATAAATTAATATTGGTCCTGATGAAACCATATGGACAGGTGCCACTTCCTTCTATGTAAAAATGGGACCCAACACTCACAGAAATGGCATCTACAAGCAACACTGTAGGTATGGTAGCATTGGGCTTGAGGTTTATCTTCCAGATGAACATCGTTGAGTCCATGGAAACTTGACATCCAAATATAGTCTAGGAAAATAAACGTTTCTACTCACCTGTAGAGCAGTTGTTGATGTATTGCCCCACTGCCAGTGGATTCTGCACCCTAGTTGTAAGCCAAAAGACATCACTCATTTTAAATGGACCACGTTGATCTCTTTTGCTACATGATCTGAAAGACATTACAGTATTAATCAGAGCACATATCCCTAATTTGACTACCTATTCAAAACCATGGAGACTGCCCATTTGTTACATTTATGTCTCACCTTTCTGCCAAAAATGGCACTCAAGATATACTTGTCTGCAAATTAAACCCAGCTGTTGGGACCATAACATTCGCAATTAGGATCTGAGCATCTACAGAATGTGTGACATCACAAACAAAATACAACCTATTGAACTGTATATGGGGATTTGGGGGTAGCAGGCTGTCAAGCACCTGGCAAGCCATAATACATAGCTGGTGGGCTGTCTTCAACTTGGTGGCTCTTGAAAACCTAGCTAGTGGAGAGCTTAAACCCATGTGTTTCTGATGGTTGGCCATGCTGGCTGGGACTGATGGGAGTTATAATCCAAAACATCTGGAGGGCACCATATCAGGGTAGGCTAATAAACAATAAACAAAAGAGACTCATACAATCAACAGGAATAATTCTTTTAACTGGCACTTAGCAGCACCCATTCCACCTGTTTGCAGCGCACACACACACACACTCACACACAGAGAGAGAGAGAGAGAGAGAGAGAGAGGAATGCAGGGCCGCTACATTGGCTTGAGTGTAAAACCGGCTCTGTTCCTTTTTTTTTTTTTTTTGCCATAAAAATACACATCTTTAAGGACTGGTGCTTGAGTTTGCTTGTTTTCCTCTATCCTCATCCCCTTTTCCCAGCCACTCTGGGAGCCTTTCCAGATGAACAGCAGTGTCAAAATGCTTTAGGGGCGCAATCCTATGCATGCTTCGACAGAAAAAAAATCCTACAACTCCCAACAGTCGTAGGACTTTTTTTCTGGCTAAACATGCAGAGGATTGTGTCCTAAATAAATAAAATGAATTGCTGACATAAGTAGCACACCCATATAATTATCATGGATATATTATAACCATGAAATTATGGCGCTCTTTTCAAAGCATGAAACTGATCATGAGTGACACCAGCATATCAACAATCTGCACATTACATTGCCAGTGAGTATTCAGAGAAACAAGGGATCTGCAAATATTGGCCTCAAATTAACATCCAAATTAACTCTAATGAGCAGGGAATACCACTACTTAGGCCTAACTTTACAGTGCAGCTTGTTGGAGCTCAAATCTGAATAGGCATGAACCTCTGCTTTTCTACTTCATGCTAAATTGTAAGTGAAGCTTGAGTTTACACAATAGTAGACTATCCTATAACATAACTGTGATCAAATAGACTATCCTATAACATAACTGTGACCCTCAAATATTGTTTTCTGTCGCCACCATATTGGCAGCTATTCTGCCACCGTCTTGTTTTAAATGTTTACAAATTAACCACAGAGAAATACAAAACTGAGTAATTACAATGCTAAACCTGTGACGCTGCACAAACCTCTGTTCTAGTTCTCCACCACTGCTCAAGAAAAACTACAATATCTGCAAACCAGGCAGAAATTTGCCCAAACTCAGGTTGCTAACATTTTATTTCACATAAAAACTAAAACAGACAACTTCAGATTTGTTTGGTTTCAGATAGCATCATCATTTGATAATGACTGGAGTTTTACAAAGTATCAAACATTGGGGTTGGCATTTTTCTATCAAGTACCTACCTATATATAGCCTTTGATATTCCCTTGTCATTCCCATCAATAAGCACCCCATCTATACATCTAAATATAAATGGATTACCAATGGACTGGAAAAATATAGGATCATACTTTTCATAGACTGTACCTGTTTAAGACAAAAGTCGCTATTTTAGAGGCAGGATAGCTTTATTACGTAGTCACAATCAGCAATCTATCTATCTATCTATCTATCTATCTATCTATCTATCTCCCCAATGAATACCAAGAATGCATATCAATATTTTCATAGATACAAAAGGCTGTGGGCACCAAACTGCTTCAGCTTGGTGTAAATATGGGATTACTCCAGAGCAAGCATTTGGGGGGGGGGGGGGGGGGGAACATGGCCATGTATATTTGCAGAAGCAATGTCATTTTTAAAAAAGCCTTCAATTTTCAGGAGGGCAAAATTGTACCATTTTTTTCCATAGCACCAGATTGCATGCATTTTGTACAGGGATGTTGAATAAATCTGCAATGGAACCAGAAGAATTCAAATTTTTATGAATCTGATCAGCAGAATCTGCAGCGGACCAGCTTTTCTCATCGGGCAGAGTCTGTGGACTGCAGATTGTTTTCAGGAAGTTTGCATAAATTTCATTGTAGAAAAATACTATTTTTAAAAAAACTGGCCAAAAATGTACATTTTCCCTCTAGGCTAAAATGTGAAAATGCACATTTTGGGGGAACTTACAGATTTGCACAAATTCAGAAACTGGGGGGAAAACCAATTCCATCAATGGGCAGATGATGGAACAAAAGGTGCCTGACAATCCATGAAACACAGACAGAATTCATTTTGCACAATCCGTACATCCCTAACTTTGGATTACATTCAGTGGAATCCAATGGAGCACCTATGCCTCCACCGATTCTCTTGCACCCTGCCAATTCTGCTGCACAAGCAGGGAGACCCACTGATTCCGTTGCATTAGCAGGATCCACTGTTTGCACAACAGTGATTTCATGTTTCCCAGAGGAAGCTCTGAAAAGAGCAGAAAGACTTGTTTCTTGATTGGGGCAGGTTAGCGGAGCTCTTCTGACCTGCCCTGTTCCTGAAATGAGCATTTTTTTAAATTTCTGGTTCCCCATAAGTGCTAAATTGTCCTTCTGCAAATGGTGGGGGCAATCCTATTCATGTTTAGACAGAAAAAAGTCCTACAGCTCCCAGCATTCCCCAGTCAGCCATGCTGGGTGTTGTAGGACTTTTCTCTGTCTAAACATGCATAAGATTGCACCTTTAGTCACTACAGCCCTGTGGAACATAGCAACCCTCACCTATTTCAGAATAGTACTACCCAACAGAACAAACTCAGGCTTCGTACTGCTCAGCCCTATGAAAGAAATGGGCTAGAGTCCCATGTCGAAGCACCTGCTTTGCATGTAGAAGGTCTTAGATACAATCCTTGGCAACACCAGATAGGGCTGTGAAAAACCCTGGAAAGCTTCTGCCAGTTAGTGTTGATAATACTAAGTTAGATGGACTCAACATTCACCAATTTGAAAACATCTTATTTCCATACCAGGATACATAGATACAACTGTTCCTTCTGGAACAAAACCATTGGTTACAAAGACTCCTGTTCCAGCAGAAATCAATGAACTGGACTTTCGGGTAATACTGAATCCTAATGTATTAAGCAGAACGTCTTCTGGATTAAAGATGATTTGATTCTGCTGGTTGTCATCCATTAGTTTGGATGTCTCAGGCTGCGTTGCCTCTAGTTCTGGATATTTGGATTTAACTTCTGGAATAAAGTTAAGAAGAAACATTTGTCTGCCCAAATCGTTTACAAATAAAGCTCGAAATGTTTTCAGTAGTGTTTGAAGGACATCTTCATCAGAAACAATTTTGTCTTTAGATTCTTCTGGGACAAACCGCAGAGTTCTGAAACAGGAAAAGAAGACATCATATAAACACCAGAGCTGAGGCATTTTGGAATGCTATAAATGGAGGTGGAACACTACAACTGATATTGCTTGGTTGCTTTTGTAATCAAGTTTTTATTAAAATGATGAAGATGATCAAAGTCTTAACACAACACAGCCATCATATCTTTAAAATGCAGACATAATTTTGATACAATATGTGAAACACAATATTCATTTCTATACACTGCCTAGGGCAGCCTTCTCCAACCTGGTGCCCTTCAGATGTTTTGGACCTCACCTCTCATCAGCATGGTCAATGGTCAGGAATCCTGGGAGGAGGCATCCAAAACATCTGGAGGACACCAGGTTGGAGATGGCTGTCCTAGAGTAATGCAATAATGAAAGAGCATTGCTATTTGCCTGTCACCAGCTAGCCAGTGGCAAGTAATCTTTTCTCCCTCCTGACCAGGATCAGCTGATGTAAAAGTACAGGTGGCTCCATGTGGTTCTCTAGTAGTCTCCCCTCCAAGCACTGACCAGAACCAGACTTTGGCAAGTTGGCTGCCTCATTTGCCTTCAGACCATACCCTGGTCTGAGGCATAGTCTGAACAGCTGTATATACACTGCTGACTGTCTCCCCTCTGCCCCACCCACCCCAGAGGCTTGCTTGCCACTGCTTGCTTTGAACCTGAGAGGTTCTTGGTCTAAGGAAAGTAGCAGAAGAGAATCAGTTCTGCAGACACCGCAACTGAAATGGAAAGGGAAGGGAAGTAAGTGGCTAAACGTTCACTTAATTCTTGTTTGTATGACTCTGATGAGGCCTGGATGAAGAAAAAGCATCTATCAAAAAGAAAGAAAGAAAGAAAAAAGAAAGAAAGAAAATCACCTACAGAATTGGTTTCTGAAACAAGTAGTCAGAAGGATTTTTAATATAAAAAAGTGAAATTTCTCCTAAATTTAGACAATAAGCATAAACATACTAATTAAAAATAATAAATTATCCTTGAGAGTATATAAGCCTGTGATTCATTAGAAGAACTACGCTGAGATCATTAAACCACAAGTATTTGGCATGAGCTATTTATTGGTTCCCCCAGAGAACTAAGAATCAATCTAAACCTCTATTCATTCCAGACATATGTTTATTATTACAGAAATTAGATATGAAAAAAAAATAGATATGATATAATCCACACTGCAGCCAATGTAGAATTGCCCCCTGTACAATACAAATACTTCATTTTAGCATGAATGGCTCACTCCTTTTGAGAAGCAATTTCAAAGTGTCTCTGAAGGAGGGTGCCTTCATCCATATATGGGGTCTTGAGGGCAAAATGGGGAACAAAAGAAACTATATAGAGCAGACATTTAGCCCCACTGACAAATTAAGGTTTAAAAACTGAAGTCAGCCCATCACATTACTTTCTCTAAAATGTGGTAAAATAGAGTAGTTGTTTGAACTGTGATTCACAAACTATAACTGAAACCTTTCTGCTGATGTTAACAGGAATTTCACTAATACTTTTATCAGGATTTTGCTCTTTCTTCCTGGGCTTTATGACAGTGCCTCAATGCTGGCAATATGACATTACGGAATGAGACTCGGGTCCCCTCTACAAGGATTCGCTTTTGCGCCCGGTTAGGCGATTATGCGCATAATCGCTGAAGCTCATTTACGCCTAATATCTCTGCACGAGAGGTGGCGAGAAGCGGCGAAGCGCATTAACGGATGACCAAAATGTGCTTTACAAGTAGTTAATGCGCATAAGCACTTGTTCACATAGTCAAAATGCGCTTTAACGGCCGGAGCAAAATAAAACTCGCTGTTTAACGCGCATTCGATAATGCGCATAATCGGAGGGATAGCACGCCTCTACTCCCGATTTGCGCTCCATTCTTGTAGAGGTTAATTTTTTTAATGTGCCTTGAAAGAGCTTTAAATGCCTCTTGTAGAGGCAGCCTATATTGGGGTTGCCAGCTGACCAGAAATTAACCTGCCTCATGGCCCTTTTAACATCAGTTTGATTTACAGAAATGAACAAGTGCTGCTTTTCACAGCATGGAGAGAATTATTAACAGCTGTTAATGTCTGCAAATCAAGATGCTGTATTGGAAACTACATATACCATATGGATTGCCTCCATCATCTCACAGGAGACTTCACACCTCAACACCACCCACTCTACACAGCATGGGAATTCTCCATGCAATCAGGATAGTTGTGCTATGGTCTCGCACCTATTGCTGTTGCTGCTAAACTGCAGTGATTCCAGTGGCTTCCACATGGTGGCCATAATAATATGCTCTGGGTCAATTTACCAGGGGCAGTCTCTTTTTTCCATCTAGTACCTGTCCCAAGTAAATCACGGGCTCCATTTTGCCTTTGGGAGAAACCTTTTAAAAATATTGTCCACATATATGTTCACTAGAGTTGCTTTGTTTTCTGCCCTCTTCCACTGTAGAAGTTAACTGTGTCAGTGAGAGGGAAAGAAACAAAGGAAGCTACCTTATACTGAGTAAAATTATTGGTCCATCTAGCCCAGTATTCTCAACACGAATTGCCCACTTCTGAGCTACAACAGTTGTTTGCAAATTCTGGCACCCGAACGTGTGGCTTTTATACCCACAATAATCCTGGCAATTACCACAGGACGGGAAGGGAAACAAACAAGGACAGGTTGCTCTCTCTCTCTCTCTCCTTGTGGCTTCTCTGGCTACTCTACTCAGGGTACAATCCTATGCATATTTAGACAGAAAAAAGTCCTACAACTCCCAGCATCCCCTAGTCAGCCATGCATGGCTAACTGGGGAATGCTGGAAGCTGTAGGGCTTTTTTTCTGTCTAAACATGCATAGGATTGCGCCCCACAAACTCTCGGCGCCCCATTTCTTTCTCACGCCTGGAGAGAAAAGGGTCATGAAAGCGTTCCTCGCCCTCGCTTTGTCTTCACCTGCGCTTGTGGCGGAGATTGAGCGCGATCCAGGGCACGAAGCGGTACTTGTAGGACTCCCAGCGCCTCCGCAGGGCTCTCAGCATGGCTCGCCCTCTTCTTGCACAGGAAGAAGGGAAGGGAAGGCGAGCTTGACGAGCGCCGCAGCTCCTCCCCGAGCGCGGCCGCTGGAGACAGCGCGGGTGCAAAAGCATCTCCTGTGGTAGTTCCTCAACACGCTCGAATTCGGGGGTCACCTGGAGCCCTGGGCAGGCTTCGGAGTAGTTGTTGGACGGCGGGACTCACACAGATACACATGGAGAGGGTCTCGAGTCCAGACACACTAACAACAAATGTTAGCTTTCGGATGCCACAAGACTTCGCGCGCCTGTGATTTGTTGTAACAGATGAACACAGCTACTCATCCATCCACCCTACTCCTGGAGAAAGTAATTCTGGCCTTCACTGGCAAATTTGAGCGAAAGGCAGACTGAGGAGTTTGCTTGTAATAGCTGCAGACCAGCAGTGGACATTTCACTCTTCCTGCAGCGTTGGATTTAGTAGCTACTCCGGAGTAAACGTCCTTAGCAGCCTTCTTCAACGTGATGCCCTCTAGGTGGGTTGGACTCAGGTCTGTGATCGGGGTGGGAGGGCTGCCCCCCCCCCCTAAATTGTCTCTCCCCCGTAAATATTTGTACAAACTAATTAAAACAGTTTACAATTTTGTCTTTAAATGGCTTGCAAAACAGATGAACTGCCTCCCACTACTTCCCCCCCCCCGAACGTTTTGACTGGCTACGGGCCTGATTGGACCACAAGACCCCACCCCACCCCAAAATCATTGTCAAGAATGATAGCGAGGAGGAAATCTGAGGGCTAGGCTGCGGAACCAAAGAGTTGAGGCACACTTTTACGAGGGGACTGCTTAAAGCAACGGACGCCTGGAGCAAACTATTCCAGGTCTAGACGGAGTCCTGTGTGCAGCCTGGTTGTAACTCATGGTCCGAGCCCCCCCCCCTTTTTTTTTTTTTTACCAAGGGAGATTTGTGGGTGAGTCCGAACGGCCCCCCAGCTCTCCTATAGAACAAGTATTGGTCGCGGCTTTCTTAGTTGTAAGACCCATTGGACGAAATAGTTACTCTCTAGCAAACATATCATCCTTCCCTAACCTCCTGCTCTCCAGATGTGAGCTGGGGAGGGGTGTAGGAGTTGTAGTCCAACGCATCTGGAGGGCACCAGGTTGGGAAAGGCTGGTGTATATGATCGGACTGCACGTTAGAAGCAATACAGTAGGTGTAGGGATTTTTTAAAGAGTTATACAAGGACCTCTTATAAATATTGGGGAAACCTGCAGCTAGCGGTGGGACGTTGGAAATGGTGAGGGGTGCCAAATCCTGGCACTTGTAAGGCTACAGCGCAGGGTTGGTTCTACCAGCCAAGAAGCTGCCATCGCCGCTGCCTATCAGTGTGGAAGGCCCCTTCCCTGAACAGCCTTTATCAGCTCCTTACACCTTCCAGCACAGGAGCCTTCTTGAGGCAGTAGCAGTAAGGCGAGCAAAACTGGTGCTGCAAAACTTTTAATTAACCAGGATCAATGTATACATTCAACAGAATCCAGTGGGAAAACATGGTTTTGCTGAATGTATGTTGCTACTGAGGCGTTCCACTTTTAAGCTGCAGGTGAGGTATTGTGTATTTGAATGATTCACTTTTTAAAATGAAACCTGCACGCCCAAAATTAACCTCACTGCCTTGCTAGAATTTTCTGTGTAAAAGGTTTCCCCTAACAAACCCATGGGAACTTTCAAATATACAATCTCCTCTACTATCTATGGTCTAGGTCTAGGACAAGCTTAACTGCTCATTTCTGCTGAATATTATTGGTTTTTATTGATGGAAGGAGCAAACCTATGGCATCCCCAGATATTGTCTAAGGGGCCTTAGCATGCCTTTGAGGTTGGAGATAGTGCTCTGACCTCAGAAGGATGAGATCAAACCCTCCTCCCTTGTCCCCTCACAGAACTTTGGGGGGAGGGGGGATGACCCTGGAAAGGGGGAAAAGGGGGCAATTTGTTGGGTGGGGAGACTAGAGAGGCCAGGATACAAGCTATCCTGAGCCTCTTCCAGCCTCTTTCCCTCCCCTTCCGAAGCACCATTGCTAGACAGGCAATGCCTATCTACACCAGTTGCTAGGGAACATGGGCGAGAAGGGTGCTCTTGCATTCATGCCCTGCTTGTGGGTTTCCTGTGGGCAGCCGGTTGGCCACTGTGTGAACAGAATGTTGGACTAGATGGACCTTAAACTCTTAAGCTCTCCTTATCTTCTTAAACATGCATGTTTCATTAACTACATATTATTTTTGAAATGCTTTCATGAACATGAAAGTTGGTCATTAATTAGTATGCAGCTGAACCCTTATAATTCAGAAATACTATTCTTTTCAAAGCACAGGAGAATCAGGAAAATTTCCAACACGGATGGTTGTTAAAACTTGAAGATATGAGGATTATATACAATTAAAGTTAGCAGGCAAAGCAGTTTTACCCTTCAAAAAGATGACTGAAGCATAAAGGAAGGCATTTTAGAAGAAATTCCAGAATCACAATAGGATGATTTCCTTATAAGGACCAACAAAAATGTTATAGAAGTATGAGCAAGTATAAGTTCTCTTGGAATAGGCTGGATGTAAAGCAACACAAACATAAAATCAACGAAAGGTGTTCCAATGAGAGCTTTGCTTGTATCACTACCATATTTCATCGACTCTAAGACGCACTTTTTCTCCCATGTTTACATCTGTAAAAATGGGGTGCGGCTTAGAATCGATGGCGTCTTGCAATCAAGGGATTTCTCCTGCGTTTTGCAGACGGCACTAGGGCTCTGAATGCCCCCCCCCCCATGACTTGCCCTAGTGGGTCCCGAGGAACCCCACAAGGCCGGTCAGAAGTCCCCTCCCCACTCACCTTGATTGCTGCTGCCTCGGCCTGGGAAGGCTTCAGTACTGGGAAGGAGGCTGCGATCTCTCTGCCTCCTTCCAGTACTGAAACCTTCCCAGGCCAAGGCAGCAGCGATCAGGGTGAGTGGGGAGGGGGGACTTGCGGGACCCTAACCTCCCCACTCCCCATGATCACTGCTGCCTTGGCCTAGGAAGGCTTCAGTACTGGAAGGAGGCTGCGATCTCTCGGCCTCCTTCCATAACTGAAGCCTTCCCAGGCCGAGGCAGCAGCGATCAAGGGGAGGGGGGAGGGGGGACTTGCAAGGGGGGGCCTTGCAGGGCCCTAACCCTCCCACTCCCCACTATCGCCGTCGCCCATCATCGCTGCCGCTGCTCGTGCCACTGGCAACGCTCCCCTCGGCCTGGCAAGGCGTAGTCACTGGGAACTGAGGCGGCAGCGATCAAGGTAAGAGAGGAGGGGGAGAGGGGACTTGCGGGGCCCTAACCCTCCCCCTCCATCGCCCATCCTCGCTGCCACCGCCACTGCTGCTCTGCACCGCTGGCAATGCTCGCCTTGTTACTGGGAATGACGCCTTGCCAGGCCGAGGCAAGCGCTGGCGGCGGTGTGGAGCAGCGGCGGTGAGGATGGGCGATGGAGGTGAGTGGGGAGGAGGGAAGGGGTGCTGAAATTAAGGTGCGTCTTATAATCGATGGCGCCTTACATTTGGTGAAATATGGTACTTGCAGGGTAGGGGAGGGATTTTCACAGGAAACACAGGTAGGGAAGAGTTAAAACCTCTCCCCGTGTGCTGCAGGCCTGATAGAAATCATCCTCCCTACCTAGGATTAAGTTTTTAAAAAAACTGGTGTGGCTGCAGGCTATGGTTTTAAAATGTAGTTAGGGTCCAAGCTGGAATGGAAGGGATTGATCCAAAGTCTACCCAAGTCATTTATAAGCAGGAGAAACTTGTTTACATTTGATAAATACTTCTCATAAAAAATACAACAGAAATTGATGACTGTGTTCCCTTACATAACAGGACATTACAAAAGATTGGTGTACATTTGATTTTAGACTCCTCTTAGAGCAACAAAGGATTTAGGTTGGATTTATGGATTACATTGTATCAAAAGGAATCACTAAAAGTTTTTTTTCTATCAAGCTACATTTCTTATGAAATCAACCCTATATTTCAGGCAATGGCAGACTTCAGGCTTGTTGCATCAACTTTGTTTTTTACTAGAACAATGAAATCCATCATCTGCAGCCTGGTGCAAAAGACATAGACCTAGCTAGAATCAAAAGAGTTTTGAGCCAAGAATTTCTTTTGAGAACTAGAACTGACCTCAGAGCCCTTCCACACAAAAATCCACTCCTGATTAACCCAAGTATAATGTAGGGAAGTGGGGAGGGGGGATTATTTAATTGCTGCTGTTAAGCAGCTAGCAATCAAAAATCTTTACAAAGATTGATCCAGATGTACTTTCTGCTTTTTGTGCTATATTTTATCCAGTAGGGAAGCTGGGAATGGTCTTTGTGTGAGCATTAATGGCAGGTGGGACTTCAAAAGACCCTGAATACACTAGGCTTTCATATCAGTTTTGCCATATCATCCTCCAGGAAGCATAGGCGACACACTGTAGTCTTGAATGTGCTATTGAGGTACTCATGTGCCCAGCATTTCCCAGCTAGAAAGTCATTGAGAGAAAAAAATCCATGCCTGTTGAATGTGTGTGGGATCTTACCCCCCTCAGTATGACACTCAGTCCTGTGGAGGATTTAGCCTTCCTAACAGCTGACAGAAATGAGTTCTCAACTGGTTACTAAGCTGTTTCTTCCCCCCCCCCCCCGCCAATTTTTCCTGAAGTGTGCCTAATTTTATTAATCACAAAGGACAATAATGACTAGAGGCACAAATAAATTGTGCAATCCTAATTCAAGGATCAGATATTTAACACTAAACTGGTAAATTGTGCTCCATAGGTTTCTATAGATCAATGCACAGAATGAAGCCGACTTGAAACTGACCTAAATAAATCCCTTGTGTTATCTAATTCTAAACATGAGGTATTTATATGGCCAAGAAATAGAGGAAAGGTATTAAAGACTTATTTACAGGCGTTTTTCAAACTACATAAATAGCTGGCAAAAGCAGCTTCTCAGACCTTGTGTTTTCTGGCTGACTGTAATAGATATTTTAAGAAAAATACATGTATACATGAATGTCAAGTACTGTTGCAGTTCATTGCCATAAAAAAGGTCAACCTTTGTCCAAAATCTTTTATTTACTATAAAGACAAAACCACCAAAATAGGTACAAATTATACTATAAAATTGGTTCAAAGGGGTAAAAACTTTTAATTAAAATATCTTGATATATTTAAAATAACAAAGGATATAATGAAGCCAAATTTTCTTAACCCAGAGATCTTTAAAATTTACTTGCACAGTAAGGTGCTAATAGAAGTTAGCCCTTAAGCCCCGGAAGTCTTAGGAATCAGTCACATAGCAAATATAATTTCAATGTGAAAGTGAACTTTGGTAGAAGAAAATCTATAGGACACCTGAGGTAGTAGAAACTGGAATAAACAGCAGTAGACGTTATTTACAACTTAGGTACCAAATAACATTAAGAACACAAAAATAATTACACAATATGATTTTCAGTCCAGCTTTGATCCAAAGAAAATAAGATTACATTACATCTGCATTTTTTTTAAAAAAACACCACGATTACCAGCAAGCTGAGGGAAATGCAAACAAACTCAAACAATGCTTTTAGACATCTAGAGGCAGTCTGAGTTTGATATGTGGTAGACATGGTGATCTAAAAGGTAATACTGATTAGCTGAGGTTCATCAGTTTATACAATTGACATTTTTGTCAGAAATGGCATTAATCTGACAACAGACCTTCCAGTACATGAATTGGCAAGAGTGCATCCTTTAAAGCTTGAATACAAGAGACTTGGAAACAATCTGATTAGAATGAAAAATTCTAAACTGTCAAGAAACAGAAGTCAAATACAAAAACAGAGCTACCAAACTTCACATTTCAATTTTTTTAACTCTTCAAAGTCTGCCAATCTTCAAAAAGCAAAGGAATGTAACATTTCAAGAAGAAATACACATTCACATCTAATGACATCGCTTTTAATTAATGCTAGCATGATCATTGCTGTAAACTTCTCACTTGATTTGCTTTCAATTTGTGAGTTGTACATTGTTAAAAATGTACCGCACTATAGCTTATTTAGTTTGTCCTGAGTCTTTGAGCATAACCAATTTCCGGTCAATAATTCAATTGGCTTCTGAAGAGTTAAAACCTGGAACAGTTATTTAACAAAAGTTGATTAAACACAATCAGTACTTTATTTCAAAAAGACTCGCTAAAAAGCAAAAGAACAGCTGCCATCTTCCTTCAATACTCCATTCATCAGTATCTAAAAGCCTGCCCTTAAAACCATGGAACAATTAAATATTTGCTAAAAAGTAGTTTTGCACTCTTGGTGAAGCAGTTCTTCACATTACGTTTGAGGGCTGTTTTGTTCAAGTCCAAGCTCATTTTCTTGTACATTTTTCTTTTTAAAAAGAGATGCAGTGGTTCTCTTTCCCTTTTTAAAATATTGTCCAATTACATAATTATCAATTGTAATTGTAAACAGATGATGTATGGCAAAAGGAAAACAGCAGGCAACGGAACAACAGTGAACATGAATACAGTGCTAAACTGAGGGTAAGACTGCATGTAAAGCTTTGGCTCCCATCAAAGGCTGACTAGAATGGAAGCTGGGTGACAGCAGGCATGACACATTACACTTTTTTACACAGCTTTACCATGAGAATTTTGACATGAAAAAGGCTCTAAAACCTAATCGTTTATTTGACCATTGGTTGCAAGTTCTGTTATTCAAAAGAATTGTGCATTTTCCCCTCAAACACATCTTGTCACTGACTCAAGGGTAGCATTTTATTCCAGATTTCAAACTAATCTATATCACAGCCTCTTATAACAAGTTATCCAGCAATATTGAGCTTGAACCTAGTTCTAGCTCTTCTGGGTGTGTTTTAAAAATCATTTCCCCCTGAATACAAAACAAAAGGATAAAATGGAAAGCACAGAACTGTAACTTCCATAAAGAAGTTACACGGCTAACAAGTAAATGCACAGTGAATCACAACTGCCATGATCAGTGTCTCTTGGGAAGGCAAAACGTGGTTTTAAAACCATCCAAAGTTTCTTTCTCCATTTAAAGAACAAGCTTAGTGAAAATATAATGCACAAACACTGAACTTTCTTTATGACAAGTAATGAAAACAAACTAAACTGGGTTCTAGAGCCCAAACTGCTGATGTTTGCATGGCGTGAAATGGAACAGTGATTGCAGTTTTTAAATGGCTCCTGAGCCCCTCAGCTGCTAATATTGCTGAAAAAGTGCTCCAAAATAAAAAAATTTAAAAAACACTTCTTCCACTAAATAATCATGCAGATTTAAAAGAGGAATTGCTTTTCTGTTCACTGCGAGTCAGATCTTTGAGAAAGGCACAGTTTACATATTTCTGCACAATTTGTGAAATGTTGCATACTGAGCTTAGGTAAAGATCTCGATTTGTCAGTCACATACTTAAGTATAGGTCCTCTACTGTCCTCAAGTCCTCAAAATGTATGATTAAGGCCAGCAGAGCAGTTAATACATACTGCAGTGCCAAACTGCACAGGAAGACCAGCATTGTTCTATATTCAGTAGCATCATGTTCAGTGTACCCCCACTTTTACATAACTACCACGTAGTGCGGAAGACAGGGTGTTTCAGCAACTCCCTTGCTGGGGGTCTGTCCTGAGGTTGAAGCTCCAAACATCGAAGTGCCACATCCCTTAAGCCTGGAGTCAGATGAGGTGGGATTGATGGAGCTGTAGTTGCACTGGCAATCTACAAACCAAACAGAAAATACAAGTTACCCTCAGGATTCTCTCAAACGACACCCCAGAACACCAGATGCAGACCAGAGCAAAACTTCTTGGAAAAGCTCTATACACAAAAATACATCTTGGTTGTATTGCTTTCAATTTGGTTTACACTGTTTACGATGTATTTGCCTTTAACTTACACAGTGATGTTTACATTTCCCCATATATTGATTTTATGGTGGGAGTTATTCTTTCAGATGTAATAATAATAATAGTAATAATTTATTTATTTATTACCTGCCTCTCCGTCCAGATTGAGGCAGAGAACGACATCAATATAAACAATATAAAATACATAAAACTAATTAAAATCATATGAAATTAATACATTATTAAAATCAATAAAACTCTTAATATTTGACTGGGTAGGCCTGCTGGAAGAGATCAGTCTTTATAGCTCTCTTAAATTCTAGAAGACTGGTAAGTTGGCAGATCTCTCCCGGCAGGTCATTCCACAGTCTGGGAGTGGCAGAAGAGAAGGTCCTCTGGGTAACAGTTGTCAGTCTAGTTTTGGTTGACTGTAGTAAATTCTTCCCAGAGGCCCTGAGTGTGTGGGGTGGATTGTATGGGAGAAGGCGATCCCGCAGGTAACCTGGAGCCAAACCATGTAGGGCTTTGAATGTAATGACCAACACTTTGTTCTTCTTATTCTCAGATTTATTTTGTCACCATTTCATATCTCATTGTACGCATTCACAGTATCAGAACATAAGAAGGACAGAAGGAAGCAAAACAAGTATGTTGTTCAGCCCAAAATATGTTGCAATACCTGATCTATGAGGGTCCTATAAAACAATTCTCGTTGACTCACTCAGGGCATTCATCTCTTCAAAATTGGTATAATTTACTACTGGGCCCAATTCAAAATGCCTTTAAAGCCTTTAATAGCTTGGAACACAAATATAGGCAGGAGCACCTCTCCCCATATCAGCCTAGGGAGGCTCTTCTCCAAGAGCCCCTGCCAAAGGAAGTGAGGCTGTTGGCTACCAGGAGGAGGGCTTTCTCTGCTGTGGCAACCCCAGCTGTGGAATGAGTTCCCTAGAGAGGTTAGCCTGGCACCTACGTTATACTCTTTTCGGCGCCAGGTGAAGACCTTCTGATTCTCCCAGTATTTTAACAGTTTGTCATCTTAGTCTTTTAACTTTGCTCTTTTAAATCTGTATTTTAAAATTGTATTTTAAAACTGTATAGATCTCTGCATTGCTGCTCGGTTTTACCCTGGTTGCACTTTTATATTGTATTTTTATGTTGTGTTTTATACTGTTTGTTTTATACTTTGATTTGTGTCTGATGGTTTTAACTTTTGTGAACCGCTCAGAGAGCTTCAGCTATTGGGCAGTATAGAAATGCAATAAATAAATATCCCTGATACATTAGATGATAATGAGAGAGAGAGAGAGAGAGAGAGAGAGAGAGAGAGAGACTTCATTGTTGTGGTGTCCGGTTATGGAATAACCTTTCCATTGTGGTGAAACTTTTACCAACAACTGCAATCCTTTCAGTGTTAGGACAAAACATTTTTGTTTGCCCAGACATTTCTATTAGCTGATATGTTTTATCTATTTTTTTGTATTTGCTGCCTTCCATGGTTGCTTATGATAATTTTTATTGTATTTTGTGTGATTTTAATCATATTTTTGTACACCACCCTGGAATCTGCAAAGATGAAGTGTAGTTTGAAAATGTTGTATATTAATCATCATCATCTCTTTCACAGTACCACAAGCTAACTGAGATTTCCAAATGCTTGAGATATGTCATCTGCATTGTGAAGATACTTGCTGCAGAGGCCTCAGATCAACACTGGTGTAAACAATTAGTGCAAACAAAGTCAACATCTGTACTTTAACATAAGGTTAAGAATTGCTCCAATTTTCATTGCATCATAAGACTTTACTCAGTCTTTTCTGATTCGTTTTCTAGGACACAGTTTCCAGATAACTCTGCTCAAAAAGTACTCATGACAGCTTCTTCATACTTGTCCACAATTTCAAGGAACTCCTCTTCTAAAGAATCAAGTTGCTACTTAATACACGATGGTACTATTCAGGCCTGGCTGACAGAAAATGTATTAGCAGCTGGATCATGCAAAGCAGGGTTTAATTCTTCTTCCTTGCTGAAGTCCCAATTTCCTTCCTTTTTACTTAAAACAAAAACTTTTAAGTAGCAGAATCTATAAATAAATTGATGAAAATAGAATTCTGAAAAACATGGTCCTCAACATATTCCTACAAGATGATGCCTACAGCTATACCATTTGAAATAAATTTGGTAAGATGGGGATGTTAGAGAGTGGTGTATTTTTGAAAGCAATAGGATGCTTTTAAAATATAAGACAACCCTAAGGCCTCCATTAAACAAACAAAAAACACAGGGTCCCATGCTGTTCAAGTGCAATGTCTTGTGTGAATGCTAATCCCTTTGCCTCCATAGGCATGATGCAAATTCCTTCCTTCTCAAGTCTACTAACAAACTTGCAAAAATGTTCCTGGGCAACCTTAATTTATTTCAAAGGCGCATGTGTGGTAAAAGTTCTCAGTGGATTTCTCCAACTATGTGCTTTGTAGATTTTCTCTGACATATCAACTTACCTTAAATATCAAAGCAAGATGATTGGAATGTTTCTCTGCGTTCCAGGGGGGTTTAGCACAAGCCATTTCTATAATAGCACAGCCAACGCTCCATACGTCACAGCTCCTACCATATTGTTGGCCTCTCAACACCTAAGAGAGATGAAGATAAACAAGTTTAACTTCAATTAATCTTCTATCTGCAGAGCATATGTATTAAGAAGCAGGCTATTCAAAAGGAAAGAGGCTTAGCAGGTATTTTATTATGTGATCTGCTCACAATGCTCCATGTAAAAATGTCATGAGGCATAGGCCACATCTTATTTACATATATAGCAAAATGTGTTCCTAGAAACATTCCTATGGACACCAACATTAAACTACAAATGTCAAATATGAAGGGGGTTTTTTTTGGTCAAGTCCTTAAAAATCTGTCTTCAATAAAACTGAGTAATAATTAATCTGCAGTGACAACATTTTCCCCTTCACCTGTTTAAACCTATGTATACATCCACGAAAATTTAATACTTGAATACTTTAATATGAACAATCTGAAGAATTTCAGCTTTAACAAGCATCTACTGGCCACAATAACATTCCTTGAAGGAAGCATGATGTGTGTGGCCCTTTTGTGATCCAGCATCGAGATACAATAGTCATCTTTTTTTCGCAGCTTTGTGAAAGAACAGCTGGCTAACATGTGATGTATCTTGACAGCATGGAAAGAAAATGCAATCAGGACAGATAAGTCAGAGTACATTGCCATTGTTTCTATTTCTAGAGTAGAGTTTCTTAAACCTTGGGTCACAGAGCAACATTGCTCACTTGTAACTGTTGCTCTTAAAGGATGGCTCGCATACCATCACACACATGGTTGGCCAGCTATGCTGGCCCCATGGTGGGAAAACCTTCAATAGCACTGTCATAACCTCTGGCTCTGGGGAAGCCGCTATTCTAGCTGACAACAGCACAAGCTAACTACTGCTCTATAGAAGAGGGAGACCACCATATTCATGACTGAATACAGAGAAGCAGCAAAGCATCAGAGATTTGGGTTGTTGTGCCATACTACCAGGGCAAGAGCGAAGCTCAGGAGCCTTTTCAGATTATGAGGGAAGTGGGAGAGAGGAATGGGTGAGGGTATATACTATCCCAGCTCCATTTCCTAAGGGTTATGCAGAAAAACTTGTCCCTAAATCAGTGGTGAGAAACCTTTTTCAGCCCAAGAGCCAAATTCAATTTTGGAGAAGCTCTCAAGAGTCACATTTCAGTGGTGGGAAGGGCCGAAATACAAGAAATACCAGGATATTGTGTCTTAAATATCTAACCTCCATTCACTAAGTCATATAGTGCCTTGCATAAGCATTCATACACACCCTTTGACTTTTTCACATTTTGTTGTGCTACAACCTGGAATTAAAACAGAGTTAATTGACGTTTACCATTTGATTTACACAATGTACTTAACACTTTGAAGGTGCAAAATATTTTTCTGTGGCACAAAAGTTAAGTAAACAAAAACTAAGTGGCACTTGTTGGTTGCATAAGTATTCACTTCCCTGAGTTAATATTTGGTAGAAGAACTTTTGGCAGCAATGACAGCTGTGAGTCTTTTTCGGTAAGTCTCTACCAGCTTTGCACATCTGGATCCTGCAATATTTGCCCTTCTTCTTGGCAAAATTGCTCAAGCTCTGTCAGGTTGGATGGGGACCATTGGTAAACAGCAATTTTGAAGTCTTGCCACAGATTCCCAATAGGATTGAGAAGTGGGCTTTGACTGGACCATTCTAAGACATTCAGGTTCTTGTTTTTAAACCACTCCAGTTTAACCTTGGCTGTCTGTTTAGGGTCACTGTTCTGCTGGAAGATGAATCTCCGCCAGAGTCACAGGTCCCTTGCATAGTGAAACAAGTTTTCCTCTAGAATTGCCCTGTAAAGACACGGCATAGAGAACATCTTCGTTCCTATGGGGTGGCAATATGTGCAGCGAAGAAAGCTTTCTTCTCTGCGCGCATTGCGTCTGCGAATTCGCGTCCAGCAGAACCGTTCAGGGTGGTGAAGGGTCTAACCCGGGCACCTTCCCCCCTGAATCCGATTTTAGAGCCTTCTGCAGTTCGCTGCGATGCCTTTAACGATCATTTCACAGATAAAATCTATCGGATAAGAGCCCACTTAGATGCCGTCGTTATAGCAGAGGCTGACGATGGAGTGTCCAGCGACTCCGCGAGTAGAATTACACTGGATCAGTTTCAGTTGGTGAGTACCGAGGACGTGGACAAGGTACTTGGACGAGTGAGGAGGACGACGTGCCCTCTCGATCCCTGTCCTTCATGGCTGGTCGTCCAGGGAGGGGATGCAGTTAGATCGCAATTACAATATATTATTAATGCATCTCTCAGGGAGGGGAGTTTTCCATCATGTTTAAAAGAAGCGGTGGTACGGCCGCTTCTAAAGAAGCTCTCCCTGGATCCCCTGGACTTTAATAACTACAGACCGGTACCAAACCTTCCATTCTTGGGCAAGGTGATCGAGAGGGCGGTTGCCTTTCAACTCCAAGTAGTCTTGGATGACACTGATTTTCTAGACCCATTTCAAACTGGCTTTAGGGCGGGATACGGAGTTGAGACTGCTATGGTCGCCTTAGTGGATGATCTACGCCTGAGTATTGACAGGGGGAGTGTGTCCCTGTTGGTACTTCTGGACCTCTCAGCGGCATTCGATACCATCGACCATGGTATCCTTCTGGAACGCCTGAGGGGATTGGGAATCGGGGGCACTGTGCTTCAGTGGTTCCGGTCCTACCTCTCGGGCAGGTTCCAGATGGTGATGCTTGGGGATAGCTGCTCTGCAAAGAAGGAGCTGCTGTGTGGCATACCGCAAGGTGCCATCCTTTCCCCAATGCTGTTTAACATTTATATGAAACCGTTGGGAGAGATCATCTGGAGGCATGGGGTGGGGTGCTATCAGTATGCTGATGACACCCAAATATATTTCTCTATGCCTTCGATAACAGCGCCAGCTAAGGATAGTGTGTCTCCTCTGAATGAATGCTTGGAGGCGGTAATGGGCTGGATGAGGAAAAACAAACTGAAGCTGAATCCAGACAAGACGGAGGTGCTTGCTGTCAAAGGCCGCAACCTGGGTTTGGAGGTGCGTCAACCGGTTCTGGATGGGGTTACACTCCCCCTGAAAGACTGTGTTCGCAGCTTGGGGGTGCTCCTGGATCCGTCGCTCCAAATGACAGCCCAGATAGATGCGACGGCCAGGAGTGCCTACTATCAGCTTCGGCTGATACGCCAGCTGCACCCCTTCCTAGAGTTGGAAGACCTAAAGATGGTGGTGCACACGCTGGTAACTTCGAGGCTCGACTTCTGCAATGCGCTGTACATAGGGCTACCTCTGTGCCTAGTCCGGAAACTTCAACTAGTTCAAAATATGGCAGCTAGGTTGGTCACCGGTACATCTAGGAGTGACCATATTACGCCAGCTTTAAAATCGCTCCACTGGCTGCCAATTAGTTTCCAGGCGAAGTATAAAGTGTTGGTTATTTACCTTTAAAGCCCTACATGGTTTGGGTCCAGGTTACCTGCGGGATCGCCTTCTCCCATACAATCCGCCCCACACGCTCAGGTCCTCTGGGAAGAACTTACTGCAGTCAGCCAAGACTAGGCTGACAACCGTTACCCAGAGGACCTTCTCTTCTGCCGTTCCCAGACTGTGGAATGACCTGCTGGAGGAGACTCGTCAACTTAACAGTCTTTTAGAATTTAAGAAAGCTATAAGGACTGTTCTCTTCCGGCAGGCATATCCTGTGGAATTTTAGATTGTTTTAAGGATGTTTTTAGGATGTTTTAATGCAGTTTTAATAATATGTGTCATGTTTTAATCAGTTTTATGTATTTTATCATGTTGTTGTTCCCCGCCTCGATCCGGACGGAGAGGCGGGTAAGAAATAAATTGTTATTATTATTATGATTATCATTATTATTATTATTTGGCTCCATCCATCTTGCCCTCAACTCTGACCAGCTTCCCAGTCCCTGCCGATGAAAAGCATCCCCACATCATGATGCTGCCACCACCATGCTTCACCATGGGGATGGTGCTCTCAGGGCGATGAGCACTGTTGGCTTTGTACCACACACAGTGTTTTGCGCAAAGGCTCAAAAGTTCCACTTTGGTCTCATCAGACCAGAGAACATTTTCCCATATCTTTGTTGTGTCTCCCACATGCCTTTTGGCAAAATCCAAACAGGATTGGATATGGTTTTTTTCCAGCAATGGCTTTCTTCTCACCACTCTTCCATAAAGCCCAGCTTTGTGGAGCGTCCAGGTGATAGTTGTCCTATGGATGGTTTCTTCCATTGCAGCTGTGGATCTCCCCAGCTCCTTCATAGTTACCACTGGCCTCTTGATTGCTTCTCTGACTAGTGTTCTCCCCACCACCTGGTCCCTGAGTTTTGGTGGACGGGCTTCTCTAGGCAGAGTCACAGTTGTACCATATTCTTTCCATTTTATAATAATGGATGTAATGGTGCTCCAGGGGATGTTCATAGTTTGGATATTATTTTTTTAAACCAACCCTGATTGATGCTTCTCCAGAATGTTTTTTGATAGCTCATGATGCTGTTTGTTTAGATATGCTCTCCAACAAACTCAAGGGCCTTCTAGAAACATGTTTATTTTATCTGATATCATGTGACACTTGAATTGCACACAGGTGGACTTCAGTCAACTAATTATGTGACTTCTGAAGGTAGTTGGTTACACCATAGTAATATTTAAGGGTGTCGTTGCACAGGGTGTGAATACTTATGCAATCAAGACCTCTCAGTTTTATTTTTGTAAATTATTTTGTAAAACATGTAGATTCTTTCCCCACTTCGACATTATGGGCTATTTTGGGTATATCATGAGAAGAAATTCTAATTAACTCCATTTTAATTCCAGGTTGTAACACAACAAAATGTTGAAAAGTTAAAGGGGGATGAATACTTATGCGAGGCACTGTAGGATAGGCATTTTTCAACTTTTTAGTGTGGGGGAAAAAACTGCACAAAACCTGGGGAACTACCAACTACTCCAGTGGTTGGGGCAAAGGAGGTAGGGCCAGGGGAAGGGGCATGGACATCTTAAAAAAACCCGGAAGGCTGGATTGGGGCCCCAGAGGACTGCATTTAGCTTCTGGGATTGAGATTCCCCACTCCTACCCTAGTTGATGCATATGTCCTTATAATGCTATAAAAGGGGATTGGACAAACTCACAGAAGATGGACCTACCAATGACCATTAGTCCAGAGGCAATTTGACCCTCAATACCAATTGCTTGGGAACAAGAGTGAAAAAGGTCAGTTTCCTTCATTCTTTGCTTGTGAAATTCTTAGAAAGATCTGCTGGGCTTGTCAGCCATTGTTGCAAACAGGATGCTGAACATAATTAATGTTTGGTCTGGTTTAGCAGGGCTCCTCTTACATTCACATGTTTGACATCCAATTCTTTAGCAAGCAGTTGTAGAATGTTTTAAAATGCAAGTAGGGCAGAAATATACAGCTCTCTCACTTGCATTGTACAGATACCACTCTAGGTGCAAGAAGTTAGAGCCTATGCTAAAATTCAAGCTGTATATATTTGTCCAGAGTTGTACAAATAAATTCTTACCTCAGGTGCCATAAATGCAATAGTCCCCAACAACTGTCCTTGAAACTCTCCAGCACCAGTTCCTTTAGATGCCAACCTAGCTGCAGCTCCAAAATCAGCAATTCTTAATCTATGACCTGTGCTGTCAATTAGCAAGTTGGCACCTATCAACATCAAAAGGAATGAAATTTAGATGGTGGTGATAATGAGAGGTACACACATGCATATATGGTAGAAACACAAATTACTGGCAAACAGAATACTGAACATTTGGATATTTTCCTTCATGGCACACCCACAATCTCGAGTCAAGTTTAGACAACGCAAAAACTGAAGCCATATACACCGAAACTAGAGCTTGCACACAAAAGTGCTTTTCTCCCAAATATTGAGAAAAACATCTGAAGAGTTCTAATCTTATAAAACAAAAAAACAAAAAAAATGTTTCTCAGAACTCTAAGAGAAAACCTAGGCCTATATTATACTTTAGGAAATTCAATAGCTTTGGAACCTCATGTACTGGGTGAGTTTGCACGACACGACAACCCACCAGACAACTACACGTAACCCCATTTTTGTTCCCCAGCTTCTTTTTTCAGCCTCTTACATTTGTGCAAATATATAATTTTTTGGTCAGGCTTTCGCAGTTGTGGAAGTGCACACTTGAGGCTGTCAAGTATATATAACCTTGCCTTGTCAATGCTTTTGTCTGTTTCAGCTGTCAAGGGGAACAAAGTACAGTATGAAAGACACAAGGAAATCGACAAGATGATACTGCATATAGGCTAATCTGACAGCTGTTGATTGGGAGAGGTTAGGAAAAGGGGACAAGATCGCCCATTTAGCAAGGTGATCCCCAGGGTTTTAAGTGTGAAACTGACAGTTGTGAGTGTCCTGCTTCCATTCCACACTTCCCTGAGTCTCCAGCAAGTCTAGCCTCCAGTCCCTTTTTGCAGCTCCATTACTGCTCTCTTTTAAAAAGACTTATTGGAGATTTGGGAAAAGTGTGGATTGGAAGCAGGGCACACACAAGTGTTAGCCCAACACATAAAAAACTGGTAAGTGGACAATATTATCCCCTTTTTCTGACCCTTCAATAACTGTCAATTATCCTATATGCAGTCTTGCATTGTCAATTTCCTTGTATGTTTTATACTACACTTCTCTCTTTGACAGCCGAAACATACAGGCATAACGCAAGGCTAAGACACCGTGGAGCTAAGACATAGTGATACCAAGTCTACCCAACGGAGTTGTGTGAACTACTTTCCTCCTGTTAGAAGGCTTATGAATAGGCCACTCTGTCCAACTCTAGTAATGATGTTCTTACCTTTGACATCTCTGTGAATGATCTGATTCTCATGAAGGTAAGCAAGGCCACGAAGCAACTGTTCTGTGTAGTTTGCAACCACAGACTCTTTAAAGGCTCCATATTTGCTTAACAAATGTGCAACAGATCCCCCTGGAAAATGAGAAAATATTTTAGCCAACATTAGCTCCTAAAAGTGACTACCATTGCATAGTATTAACTTGAAAGAGTTGCAAAATTTGATATACAATTCAGGTTAAGTGAAGAGTTTTAAAGTCAACTGTATGAATTCACTTTTGGGTCCTTGTTTTTTATGGTTTCCTTCATCATTCAGAGAGAGGGAGAGAGAGAGAGATGCATTAAGCATGATTCAACATCATTGATCTTTTACTATCTATTTGAGGACACAGCAGCAAGCAGTGTTTTGCCCAGTTTTGAGGCCAGAAGCTTTAGAAAGAGATCTATTTTATGTTGTAAACTGCCTTGTTCCATGATAACTAAACTTGTCTAAGAGGCTTATTTTTAAAGGCTGCGATAAAGAACATTTCGTAATGTTGCTCCTCACATTCCACTGAACTTTAATATTTAAGTGGTTAGATCCAGATATCCACTTCCATAAAGGAATTCACTGACTTTCTTGCCTCCCCCTTCTCATAATTCCCTTAAAATGCTTCCTTGTGGGTCAGGGGTCCCACTGAGTGAAGTGTGATTGGGGGAAAGGGGGAGGCTGTGGAAAACTGCATAGAGGCATCTTCTGTGAGCTGAGGACACTCTTTAATGCCAATAGACAGCTATACTTATAATAATGTTCCAAATGCTTCCTTCTATACAGTACACTTGGAACAAAAGCAACAGGAAGAACTTTCCAATTAACTTTTCAAATAAAACTTATTATTTCTGAAGATAATGAATACATTAAAAAAGTAATTGTTCTTGCCTGTAATTTAATACTTCAAATAGCAGAATATATGGGAGAAGACAAATCCTGCTACTCACCTAACAAGTTTTCCCAATCCATCTAGGGGCAAAAGCCTGAAAAGGAATCCTTATTGAATAAGGAACCATGGATGCAAACTGGCCCTTTGCATGTAGAAGCATTTAAAAAAATTAGGAATGATGCTAATCAACTATTTGGGAGAAGGGACTCTAAATTTATTTATTTATTACATTTCTATACTGATCAGTAATCAAAGCTATTCTCCACTCATCCTTCCTCAGACAGCTGACTGATGCAATGGCTGATTGTTTAACATGCACACATTTATATCGTAGCCACTTTCTGGAGAAAAGGGATGATGGAAGTGAGTATAGAAACATGTTCTACTATTTCCTTTCTATAATATTCAAAAAGGCTAAGGGTTGCAACTAATTGTTATGAAATAATGCTAATGCACGCACCCCTTATTCAAAATGGTCAACCTAAATATTAGCTGAATTAAATACAAATTGCAAACACCGTCTGAGACTCCCAACATACAGTAGGTTTCACTTTCTTGTCTGTTTTTACTGCACAGATAATATTGCTACTTAAATATACAATAATAAATTTCTTTCATGAAGTATCATAACAACATCTTGAAAACAGCAATTCTTTCATTACATGTGCTAACAGCAGTTCAAAAAACATAAATTTGTTTATAACTTAAATTCTCATAATATTTGATATCACCAGTTTTATAACAGAATTTTTTTCATTACATGTGATAACCACAGTTTGATAACCACAATTTGTTTAGTTTCAAACAGTAATTTGTTTACAGTAATCATTTTTGATATCACCAGTCTGATAACAGAAGTTTTTCCATTACGAGTTTGTTAATCGCACTTGGTATACAGCAATTAGTTTAACGAGTATCCAGTATTTATCTCGTTTCAACTCTTCTTCAAAAACATTTCTTTAATTATTGAGCATTCTGTAAACATAATGAACATGCTTTAATATAATATCAAACACACATTAACAAAACCTCGAGTCCTCCCCACTCATAAATTTTATAGTGAGTACACTCACCCCCATGTAGGCACCAGACTTTCCCAGGCTACGTTTCAGATACTGGGACCTTCGTATACAGGTTCTTATTACCAGTTATCTGCTCAGTTAGAAAGAAAATATTCAGTACCTAAGCCCATATTGCATACCTTGTCAGGATTATTTATAAAAACAGCCATACAGACCTGTCTCCCATAGAATACTGGTTAGAATTGCTCCTGGGTGTTGGCTAGGTCCAGCTGTTCTTAATAAATACTAGTTGTCAAGCCTCCCTGGCTTAATTAGTGATTGCCTGCCAACAGCCCATACTATATATAAGCTGATTAAAGGAATGGGGCTAAATCAAGACTCTGATTTAACCCCTCTGGTGCCACTGTATTGAGTTTAAAAATCCATCTGGCTTCAAGTTGTAACAACAATTTGTCATAGTCATTCCAGTTGTATTTATGTGACTGAACAACGTCTATTACAAAGAACCTGAAGTCATCAAACCTATGCTGTTTGGCCTCAAAATGTTCTACCAAAGGTGCTTCCAGGATTCGATGCTTTAATTTGGAACGATGTTCACTGATTCTCGTGCGAACCTGGCGGTTGGTCTTTCCTATATATAAGAGGCCACAAGGGGGCACTAGGGGGCACTATCGGTGCCATGGTTGCACCATATGCCCATTAGCTTTAGTGACTAGAGAGTATGAAGATCCTATTACTCACTTTGTGTATCAACTTAGACATTTTTCTAACCGTGCCACAAAATTGGCCATATATGTTATTATATACAGCATAGGTTTGATGACTTCAGGTTCTTTGTAATAGACGTTGTTCAGTCACATAAATACAACTGGAATGACTATGACAAATTGTTGTTACAACTTGAAGCCAGATGGATTTTTAAACTCAATACAGTGGCACCAGAGGGGTTAAATTTAGCCCCATTCCTTTAATCAGCTTATATATAGTATGGGCTGTTGGCAGGCAATCACTAATTAAGCCAGGGAGGCTTGACAACTAGTATTTATTAAGAACAGCTGGACCTAGCCAACACCCAGGAGCAATTCTAACCAGTATTCTATGGGAGACAGGTCTGTATGGCTGTTTTTATAAATAATCCTGACAAGGTATGCAATATGGGCTTAGGTACTGAATATTTTCTCTCTAACTGAGCAGATAACTGGTAATAAGAACCTGTATACGAAGGTCCCAGTATCTGAAACGTACCCTGGGAAAGTCTGGTGCCTACATGGGGGTGAGTGTACTCACTATAAAATTTATGAGTGGGGAGGACTCGAGTTTTTGTTAACGTGTGTTTGATATTATATTAAAGCATGTTCATTATGTTTACAGAATGCTCAATAATTAAAGAAACGTTTCTGAAGAAGAGTCGAAACGAGATAAATACCGGATACTTGTTAAACTAATTGCTGTATACCAAGTGCGATAAACCAATTGCTGTATACCAAGTGCGATTAACAAACTTGTAATAGAAAAACTTCTGTTATCAGACTGGTGATATCAAAAACGATTACTGTAAACACATTACTGTTTGAAACTAAACAAATTGTGGTTATCAAACTGTGGTTATCACATGTAATGAAAAAAATTCTGTTATGAAACTGGTGATATCAAATATTATGAGAATTTAAGTTATAAACAAATTTATGTTTTTTGAACTGCTGTTAGCACATGTATATGTGCTTCATGAAAGAAATTTATTATTGTATATTTAAGTAGCAATATTACCTGTGCAGTAAAAACAGACAAGAAAGTGAAACCTACTGTATGTTGGGAGTCTCAGACGGTGTCTACTATTTCCTTTCACCTTTTAACATTCCGGATCACAGTCTCTGCTGTTCACACTTTCAGTTAATCATCTTTCAATGTTTATTTATTACATTTCTATACCGCCCAATAGCTGGAGCCCTCTTCCATTTCAGTCTCTTATATGACTCACAATGTTTACTGTAACTATCTCACTTCTGTTGCTCATTCCCATAAGCACAGGTGTAATGCCTAATACATTTCCTGCATACTTTTCTTTGCAAAATCCGAGCTGCAAGCAGTGGACTCTGGGGGACAGAATTTAAGCCCCATGCAACTCTCATTAAGGTGCAGGTGATTCAACAGTAGGGAATCTCTTGAATTAGCACCATGGAATGCACATTATTTATAGCAGGGGTGGGCAACTTGTGGCCATCCAACTGTTTTGGCCTAGAACTCCCATGATCCCTCATTACTGGCTATGCTAGCTAGGGCTGATGGGAGTTCTAGGCCAAAATAGCTGGAGGGCCACAAGTTGCCCACCCTTAATTTTATAGCATTTCTACACTGCCATATCATCAAGACCTCGTGATGGTTTACCACAGTGAAATTAAAACAATAAAATACAAAGTTCAAATTAAAATCAACCAGCAAAACCTCAGAATGTCAACAAGTAGCAATATGATTCAAGACAATCTCAGCCACTAAAGGAACAGGATGGACCTTACCTGGTGCCTCAAAACTAATAAACAGAGGGACAATCGCTCAGTGGTAGGAGCATATGCTTTGAATACAGGAAATCCCAGGTTCAATGCCTGGCTTCTCCAAACAGATCTAAACTGACAAGCAGGTTCATGTCAGAGGGGGTCCTTGGGAAACCCCAGTCGCAAGTTATTTAGAGCTTGATTTGAGCCAAGAAACAAACTGGTAACCAGTAAATATCATTTTTCATGCTGGTATGATGGAATTGGCCTCAGTTAATAATATGGCGGATTCTCTACCAGTTACATTTTGGAAACCTACTCAAAAAGGCAACCCCAGTAATCCAGCCTGGATGTTGCTATATACACACAATTTTGGGTGGTACACATACCTGCCATCCATTCTATAAAGAGATTGTAGTTGCTCTTCTCACATGTAGCACCCAACATTCGAATGATATTAGGGTGATTCAGATGACTCATCATCCTTATCTCTTCCCTCAGGGCTTCTACCACTTCTTCCTGCTCAGATGATGTATTCCTGACATATGTCACCTGTTTAGCAAAAATAAAATGAAATCTGATTTTTGATTCAACAATGGCTTAAATCACAGCAGTTTGGTCTTATTGATTATATTTTGCTACAGAGAACAATAGCAACTGACATTGTTGTGGCTGCAGCCAGAAACCATGTTGAGCAGTTTTCAAAACATTACAGGCTGCCTGGCTCTATGTCAATTTTCTGTTTCTGTTCTTCTGTATACCTGCTGCCTCTTGCCCTTTAAAGTCCAGAACTTGAAGTCTCATTGGAACAAGGTCTCTATATCCTTCCTTCCTTCTTTCCTTCCTTCCAGCAACTCCAAGTAGTGTCTTCACACATGGACACAAAAACCACGTAGGAAAAATGTGTGGACCATAATATGTGAAGTACAGCAAACTAAACACTCATGCTGTACTATAGAAGTGACCTGGCTAGATCTAAGGACGGAGAAGAAATTTGTTTCATTTGTATTTGCCCTAATTTGCTCTTCCTGAACTGAAAAACTATTCTTCGGCTTTCACATTTCTCTGTATGTTGCGATAAAGTTCTCCAATAAAAATATATATAAAAAAGGCATACGTTAGCAGAAATGTCTACAAAAATGGAGACTGCCTTCCCCAAGCTAGCTGGCCTCCTGCACTCAAGGTGAGAAATGCATACAACAGAGCATAAATCAGCACACATGCATACAACAATGTGTATGTTAGGGGAAAATGTGTACAAAACTGTGTGTGAATTTTCAAGTGGACTTTTAACCAAAAATCCCGAACTGATGAAGAAACAGGATGGAACGAAATTGTGCTTCAAAAAGTTTGAAAGTTGTAAAAAAGAAAACAGATTTGTCTATTCCTAGTTGGATCCAGACCTGGTCATACTTAGGTTCATTTTGCATGATTAAAGCAAGCCACTGTTTCTTGTTGCAGTGCATGCCAGGCACGATTTGTATAATCACTACCTAACCATGGCTTAATGTGTCACCCAAACCTGGGCAAAATGATGTGTTGGGAGAGTTAAACAACATGGATCATTTAACCCTCCAACAAGCCAGGCTGCCCAGGTTCAGATGATATTGTAAGCTGTGGCTAGGTGGTGATTATGCAAATTATGTCTGGCATACGCTGCAAATCACAATAAGCCTTAGAGTAGATTGACTGAAATCAATGACATTTAAGTTAATTACTAAATTAAATGCCATTGATTTCAATAGGTCTGCTCTAATCCACCGGTATACATTTTTTCTCCATAAAAAAGTTTCCAAAGAGGATTGGATTCAGCATTTGCCTCCCACCACAGCCAGGACAAGATATTTTCTGAAAAGGACAAAATGGTGTATCTTCAACCTTTTACCACAGTACACATAGAATCCAACCAGACTGGAAGTTGAGACTTTGAAGTGGCTGCCTCACTCTGTGTTATGGTAGGGCCGGCCACAAAAGGATTCTGATCCAACAGAGCATTTCCATTGGCATAAGGGAGGAAAACACATTTTTCATCTATTGGCCCTCTCCCTGCAGTCCCCATGCCCCTTTGAAATCTGCTCCAGAGGGTTGGGGGACTTCTCCAGATCAATGGGGCTCTGGAGGCACATAGGGAAGAGGGAAGTGGCAAAAAAACAAATCCCCTCTCATATTTCTGTCAGCAGAATCATTCTGAGTGGAACTGCACTTAGGAAGTACTCCCACTGGAAGAACATAACACTGGATCTGCCCCAGAGTGACATTGCTCAGAAGTGAATCAGCTTTATTTATCACTTTCTCTCATAGTTCAAGGCCTTCCCTGCCTTTACACACTAAGCAGGGCAGAGTTTGCTAGCTAAAACAGATTCATAAAATCATAGAATAGTAGAGTTGGAAGGGGCCTATAAAGCCATCAAGCTCAACCCCTTGCGCAATGCAGGAATCCACCTTAAACCATACCTGACAGATGGCTGTCCAGCTGCCTCTTGAATAGTATCGTAGATCTTTTTAGAAATCACATGCATGCACAGTAAATACATTTGACAAAACTGCATAAAACAGGCACTACAGTCACATTAAAATGCCTTTCTTCAAAGTCAGAGGTGAAGCTGAACTATACAACCACACTCATCAACAGAATGGTCACTTTTAAAAATGGATTCTACAAAAACCCCACAGAAGGAAAAGCCAGGACTGTTTTGAGGGAGGGGGGAAACCTTCCTTTCTTCAAGAAACCCATGTCAAAGTTTACAGCATCAATGTAACTGAGAGCACTCTCTCTTCTAGGCCTACGTTACGCTTGCACACCTTGATTCTATTTGCCTTATATTCAGTTAATGCTTACAAACATTCGGTATAGAGGAGCATTTACCTGCTTCACTGCCATTAATGTCCCAGTTCCAACATCCTGAGCTTGATAACATGAAGAAAAGGCACCAAGGCCAATCTGTTGACCTTTAAGCCATTCCATATCTTCCCTGTAATGGTGCTTTGCTTTGGTATGCCCAGGCAGGGTCTCTGGTGTCTGCAAATGAAATAACAATTAGTGGTCTATGAATATATAACACCAACATTGTGGTCCAAGAAAATGATAAACTTTTTAATAAGAAAGATCTAAATCCTCAGAATTTCAGAACATACAAACGACATGACAGTTTCTCAAGGATCACAGGGTGCCCATACGAGACCTGCCCTATTTTCAGTAATTTGACATATCCAAATGATGTCAATTCAACTCTAAACATGTTGTGCTAATGGGAATAGTTGCAAGCACAATGGGAAATTAGCTGAAACTACTACTACCATTTCTGATATAGGACAGATCCACAGAGTGACTTGTCCCATTTAAGAAATGTCAGTTTGGGCTAGTTTCCAGTTCTGCTACCAATGCTAGCTTCCCATCCTGCTAGTGAAGCAGCAGCAGCATAATTCAATACTGCCCTATAACTTTCAGTAGGTGATTATAGGATTTTGCTGAAATTCTTAAAGCAAGCTAACTAGTTTTTAGGGCTGTGAACGGACCCCTGATCCGAACTGGATCACAATCTGTCAGATCCGGATTGGGCCCGATCCGATCCGGATTGGACCCAATCTGACTCGAATCCAGGATCCGATCTGGGTCCATCCACAGCACTCCCTCCCGCTCTCCTCACTCTCTCCCTCCCTCCCTCCACTCTCCCTGCTTACCTGCTGCCTCCTCCACGTCGTCCGCCATCGTCTTCTCTCTTCGCTGTGGGCCGCTGCATTATTGGTTTACTATGGTCATGGCGGGTGACATCATCACCTGCCGCGACCAGGAAATGCGGCGGCCCACAGCGAGGAGTGAAGACGACGGCAGGATGGCGGATGATGCGGAGGAGGCAGCAGGTAAGCAGGGGGAGTGGGGGGGGAGAGAGCAGGAGGAGTGCTGTGACCGAATCCAGATCACAGGTCCGATCTGATTTGTATCTGGGATCCGGAGGCCCGGATCACCCCAATTAGACTTGGATTCGGGATCTGGATCCGGGCACAGCCCTCATTTTCATTTTCAAACTTTATATTTTATAAAATGCCTCATTTATAGAGAGGTCAAGAACGAAAGATCTTACAAGCAAAAACAAAGTGAGGAAAGAAGACAAGGGGCAAAAGGAAAACCTCTAGAGAAATCAACAGGAAATAAGAGCTTTAGAAGAACTCTGCTGGATCAGGCCAAAGGTCTATCTAGTCCTACAGTGTTCCTACAGTGTTCCTACAGTGGGCAACCAGATCCTATGGGAGGGAAATGAGCATATTAGCACTCTCCCAGCATCTGGTGTTCACAGGCATACTGCATCTGATACTGGAGGTAAGATATAGCCATCATGGCTTGTAGCCATAAACTATGGTATCTCAGAAACAGGTAATACGTAACAATTCCAAATGATTAATCTGCAACCACATGATCACTGTACAGTTTAGAACAGACAGTACATTGATTCTGCCCTCAAATAGTACATTTTTAGAGGATGAAATTATGAAAAATGTACATGTTGAGCTCTCTTTGCACCTACTTATATTTTTATTTGAATATATTAAAGATATAGCTCTAATGTGAAAATGACTATTCACTTACTAACTATAGCAATAAGCTATAGGTGGAAGAAAGTTAACCCTCTAAAATTGATGACTGGTGTATTAGTGTTTGGGATATAGCCATGATATCTTTAAAAAAACAAAAAAATGGAATCTCTATTTTATATTGGAACAATAAAGTTCAGGATTCAGTACAACCTGGCTTATTTAAGGGGCAATTTAACTGGTATGAATTTGATTATATTTATGACTCTTCTTTGTTATTTGCATTTATGAATCAATGTAAGATGAAAATTAATAAATAATTAAAAGATCCCCCCTCCAAAGTACGTGCAACTATATTATGACACTATATGTGCACGTTTGTTTTTGGTTGCTTCAAGATTTGTGATGTTTTGTATGCTTCTGGTAGTAAAAGTTTGCACCCTGCTGAATGGTGGAGGTTATAATGGAAGGCTTGGAGAACACATCTGTCAGAAAACTAGACAAAAATGTTATTGTTTCTCTACAATAAGAACAGAACAGACACAAGAAACTCTGACTCCACCCAAAAATCCACTTAGAGGCTACCAAATTAGCAGAGGGTATAACATTCCTGTCTTGAAGCAACCTAATTCCATTGGTGTGAGGGAGGAAAGAAAACAAACTGCAAAGCTTAACATCTCTGAGCAAGAGATGTTCAGGCAGATATATTTGAGTCCTGCTTCTACCCTGTGCTTTTGTATATCTGCATTAGTTATACTATGCAGAATGCATCATCAATTTGCCTTCAAGGAGTACTCTTTTTCCATGACAACCCAAATTTCTTAACACTAGGCTTCTATTTATTTGCAGTATTTTTAACCCCACTCTTCAAACAAAAAAAGACTTTTAAGAGTGGCTTACAAAGACTAATAGTAAGACAGCCCCTGCCAACATCATCTTATTTACACTTGAGGTTATCATTAAACTCATCTCTCCCATCATATTCTGATACCAGATAATGCCTTGCTATTTTTTCTAATTCTACTATAAAAGCACAAGATATTGCGTGCCTTATTAGAGATTGGAATGTAGCTTCAATGAAATTAACCTTTGTTGTCACTGACAAGAGAAAAACATCCAACCCATTCATGGGCAAAATACCAAAGTATGCCTGTTTTTCCAAGTTAACTGGCTCTCAAGACAAGTGATATATGAAGCAAACATTTTTTTATTGCTTTCACCCAAACATCACTTATTACCACTTGCAGCTTGTGAAGCCATTTCTAGTCCTGTAATCCTTTCCATTACTTTGCTTTTGATCCGACTTCTCAGCCTCATCAAGCTCATAAATCAATTCACTGTAGCTGACAACCCCCTTTCCCCGCTCATCTAGCTTATTCCTCAAAGCAACTTTACACATGTATAAAGATAATGCAAACAACTTGCATGGATAGCTGCTTTACACATACACATGTGTAAAAAAAACCTATGTGTCAAGTCCAAGTCCTTCTATACTTTCGACTTTTGCCCCCTTACTGTTTCAAATACTCTCAACACAAAACAATGCATCTTTTCAACAATGGCTTCCAGAAGACCCTCAAACTTACACTGGTAAGTTTTATCTCTAAAGGCAAAAGTGTTTTACCTTCAGCTTTCCAAGTTACACATGGGGAATGCATTATGCAACAGTAAATACATATAGTCTTAAGAAGATGCAAAAGTCAATGTACTCACATCCTGCTGAATAATTATGATATCTTCACCATTTTGAACCTGTAGTTGAGGAACAATTGGAAGGGCATCCTGAGATGCTGACATTGCCATTGCAATAGCTAAAGCTTCCTCTTCTTCAGCTTCCATCTTTTCCTTGCATTTTTGATTATGATTTACATCATCTTTGTATGTGTTGTCATTTTCTGCACGTTCAGGAGACAAAACTGCCACTTCAGACTTGAATGTGACTGTTCCATCACTAGTTGGCATTGATGCCTCAAGTAAGTCCTCTATACTGGAATTGAGCTCAGTATTAAGGTCCAGTTGATTACATTTCTCTTCGACTGGGGTGAAAACAGTCTCTTCACTTGGTATAACTGCACTACTACTATTATCACACGGTGATATATCATTTAAATTAAGTGTCATGCTATTTTTGGAGGTTTCCCCCTGTTTGTTCATGTCACATGGAGTAGGTCGAGATGGCTTTGGCCGGTGTATATGACTGAATGGCAGAGGCCTGGCCTGTGTGAAAACTGGGGAAAGTTTTTCTGAGTCTTTATGTTCAGCACAGTTTCTTTGAATCTGGAGAGAAAGCTTCCGCTGCATTTGAGGAGAAGAAGAGGGTATTTTGCAGGGAACAAATCCCTGAGGTCGGAGTTTAGAAATATCAGCTCCTGCAGGTACAGATGGAGTAGTGGGGGAAGGCAAAATTGGGAATACTGACTGGGAATGCCAGGATGAGAGCGAAGAGTTCAAACACTGACCATGGGGTCTGCCTTTTGTTTGAATGGCTGGCTTTGGTTGCTCCATTGTTCCTGAAGAAACAGGAAGTCCCAAGGAAATACCAGCCACTTTGTCAGAAATGTCCTCTGGACTGGCGCTTCGTTTTTTATCAACCACACCTTTCCCATTTTTCCCTGTTAACTGGATTGTGTTATTTGGAGTATTGCTCTCTGTTGATTCTGGAGAGTTATCAGGAACTGGAGGCTGTGCAAATTCACGCCTGCATTCACTGGAATGCATCTCCTCCATACCTAGCTGGATCGCTTCTGCAATTTCCATTTCATCTGCTATAGCCATCAACCGCCGACGCATTCTTGTATGATGTGTTGAGCTTGTCATACTCAACATTTCTAACAGTTTTACAAACACATGGGGTACTCTTGCAACCATTCTGGCAGCACTTAAAAATACCCTCCGTGACAATTTGCCAACCATCGAGTGGGAGTTGTCAATCGATTGCAGAGCAAAGCTCAACAACGACAGCAGCTTTTTGTACCTAAAAGTAATAGAAAACACAGTTAATGTCATTTTATCTCAGCAAAACTGTACTAAACAATAAAAGCAGTAAGTCAACACTGCAAGTGCTGCAAGTGAAGTTATCCCCATATAATATATATATATATATATATTTGATGCAAGATTTTCATCTTTTGAACCAGCCAAATTTTAGTACTGGATAAATACTTCCAAGAAAAAAGGCAAGATTTTCTAAAGTATTACCTGTCTACTACAGTGTCTGCCTGCAAAACATCCCCACTCACAATGTGGGGGTAAAATTCACCAGGAAACTCCAAAAGCAGTCTGTCTATAAGACAAAGACGCCCAAGCAGTGCTTGCCAGTTGTTTGATTCAGGTTGCGTTCCAAGGATGCAATTTAAGACGAAATCAATACCACCAATGCCAATGGACCCTAAGAAAAAGAATTAATCAGAAAATAAGAAAATATAAGCCAAACAGATTTTATACGATAAAGGGAGACAACAGACAGTTGTCTCCTTTTATCAGCCAAATGCCTACAAATAAAGTCAGTCTTTCTAGTGCTGCAAATTGCAGCTTCTCTTTTCAAAATGCTCAATTACTCCAGAGTTTCACCAAGGCTAACTACTTCCACCTGTCACTGAAATGCTTCTGTGTCAGAAGAACCATTTTAAAGTTCTAAAAATGTTATAAACAAAGTTCCCCAAATGAATAATCTTGGATAGATATGTAATTCCCTCCACGTCTTGTCTTTAATTTAGACCGGCTTTCCCCAACTTGGTGTAGTCCAAAATTTTGGGAGGGCACCAGATGGGGGAAAGCTGATTTTGATGGTAAACCTATGAACTGGGCCTTGTTACTGCTTGTAATGAATGGCCTAATACATATTAGGCACTTGAGCTAAATTAATGGTGGCATGGCAACTGGTAGCACTCGAGTGGTGAGGGGCTGTAGCTCAGTAATAGAGCACATGCTTTGCATACGGAAGGTCCTAGGTTCAATCCCCGGCTTCTCCAGTTAAGACTGGAAAAATTCCTCCCTGAAAGCCGCTATCAGTCAGTGTCAACAATACTGCGCTAGATGGATTCATGATCTGATTCAGTGTAAGACAGATCCCTATGTTCTTATGTGTTTCTCTTTGCACTTTCAAGTGGAATCAATTTGGATTTTACAAATAGTTTTCTAAGAGATAAAATAACTGAAAACTGTTTTAAGAAGTTGATTATTAATTTTTTGTAGTTTCTCGCCTTCATATACCTGCTCAAAACCCATGTCCTTAAAGCTTTTGGTGTAATCCTTCAGGCCTCATACTCAACCAAATAAAAACCCAAGTAGATGTAACTGCCTTTGCTCACATTCAACCCTTGTTACTACTGCGCCAAGAGGCCCACCATCTAAACTTTCAATAGAGGGAAGGAAGAGACACTGTGTACAGCACCAGGTATACCAGGTAATGATGCCATATAAATATAAACATAAAATGAAATTTTACCAGATTTAAGTATTTCTCTACCAACTGCCAGCTCTCCTGCCTGGCCCTTGCACATTTCCAGAAGCGTTGAAACTGAAAGTTGGCTTGTGCGGCTATAAAGAGTCAAACACAAAAGTCTTCCATTAGCTTATTTTGTAAGAATAGCGGTATGTTTTTTATGTTTTTTCAAATATGCAGAGAAGCTATCACAGAATTTTCATCACAAATATTTCTCAACAAAAGTAAGAAATGTTTTTCATACTCATTTTCATGTGGTTCTGTTAATATAATGGCTGTGTTCAGACAACACAATATTCAATGGTGGGTTAACAGTCAACTCCACAGTTGATTATCCAGGGAATACTCCCCACGCGACATGATTATAATCAACCATGGTGTGGATTAAGGCAGCATCGACTTGACTATCAGTTAACAGTGTGTTTGATTGACACACACCCCTCCCTATCTCCCCCCTCAGTCCTCCACTGGTATCCCATCAGCCATTTCAAGTTCTGTCGGCTGGACATTTCTGTCAACTGCTTTGGTCACTCTTGCCAGGGGACTCTGTATTTACCAAAAATAACCGCATGCAACAAAATAGCCAACAGTGCACGAAAGACAACACAATAACCAACGGTTGTTCAAATAATCAACACTGCAAGTGGTTATTTGCACTGGTTATTTCAGCCAAAGAACCGATGAATCCCAATAGATGACATAATAACCAACCATTGACTATTTAACCCACCGTTGGTTATTATGTTGTCCAAACCCAGTCACTTTTAAAACTGTAAAAAATATTTGAGCTACAGTTCTGTGGATTTTACTGGATCTCTGTGTTGCTGT
Source organism: Anniella stebbinsi (assembly GCA_029215795.1). Classification (NCBI taxonomy): domain Eukaryota; kingdom Metazoa; phylum Chordata; class Lepidosauria; order Squamata; family Anniellidae; genus Anniella; species Anniella stebbinsi. The sequence continues at coordinate 30,133,478 of JARDYH010000002.1, read as the reverse complement.
GAAGTGGAGTGTTGAGGTTGCTGAACCAGTGCTGTTGATTCTGTTGCTGGAGGCTGGGTATAGCGCTGTGTGATTGAATGGTATAGTTCTGTGTGATCGACTGGTATAGTGCTGTGTGATCTAGTTTGCCTAACAAGTCCAACAGCAACTTTGTTCACTGATTCTGTGGTCTGATGTTTTGACTTTCCTTTCTTAACAGGCTGCCCTGACTTTGGCAGAACCAACCATGTCAAAGCAAGCTGGTGCTTACTGCTGGATTGGTCAGAACTGAAGTACACTGGGGAGGATCTGGTATCTCCTCTTAGATGATTATCTGCTACTGAAGCAGGAAAAAGAAGGTAGACTCTTATCCAGCAATGAGTAGGCTCTTTCTGAAGACAGACTGCTTCAGCAGATGTTGACTGGGCCAAAGAATACATTGTGACTGTTTGTACGTGTACACTGCAGACCCTCATGCGGAACTGCACAGAGACCATGAAAGTTATGTTGGTCATAGTACCCTTATAATGTACATCTACTCTGCAACAATGATACATTTGGTAATGTGCAAAATGAATGACTGCAAGAACAAATGCCATCCTAAAACACTGTGATATGTAAAATTTGAATATTTACACTGCTTTTTTGAAATATAAGTATTTATTGTGGAAAAATTAAGATCCAATCTATCAACCTCCCATAAGACTACTACTAATTGAGGATTATGCGCAGGTTGTTTATCCCTCAAATAAAGCCTGATGGCTGGCTTCACAACCCTAATTACCCTGATTGAGTGTTGAGTATTCAAAATGGCGACTGTATGCACCTGGCATGCAGCGCAGCTTGTCATGGGTTAAACAACACACATTGAGCTGGCTGTGTTATGTGGACCACAACACAGCTAAATATTTTTAAGAGTTATTTGGTGATTATTTTTCTTTGTTCACAATTTCACATCACTTTTCATACAGAACAGTACACACATGAACCAATGGCCTGAAATGTTTTCATGTGAATTCGTCCCTTATCTTTTGAGAACACATACACACAAATAGAGGTTTGCAAAAAGTTTAAATACTATACCTGTTGGCATCTGCACATTTCACTAATATAGTTTCCACAACTGGCTTTAACAGTTGTTGCAATTTTGCCCTCTCTGCCAGGCTATGACAGGGAGTATACACCAGCATAGCTCTTAATGTTTTCTAAGGAAGAGAGGAAAAGATTTTTTAAAAATCAGATTCAAATACTAACTATTCCCAGAAGAGTAGCAGCAGTTAGTCTGTTGCAGAAAATCTAAAGATTTATGGCAACCAAAAGACTAATACATTTACTGCACGATATACTTTTGTAGGCAAGAAGCAAATTTTGTAGGCAAATAATCAAGTATGCTTCTATCTACATTGTTTTTTTACCTTCCAAGGCACCACAAACTCTATATAAAATGTAGTCGAATGTACTAGCTGGCCAAACAGTAACAGATCATAAAGGGGAAGACCAACCTATACATTTCCCTTTTTGTGCCCTTTGTGCTGATACTCCAGATGAAAATGACAGTTTATCTATCCTAGACTTTCAGGATTGTTTAAAATTCTGCCCCCTACTGGCTGAGCCAGGGATAACATCCAAGACTACAATGATGCCAGAAAATTGGAATATCAGTCATCTTGAGTGTGTCTCTTTATTCAAGGAACTGGTTGCACCAATACTGCAAAGCATAAAATACTTCAAATACTGCACCAAGAACCTGAACGCAATGTCCTGATGTTTTTTATATTAACTAAGTCCAAATTCATATATTCATTAGGAGCAGCACTGTAATAGTATGATGGAGGAGTATAAGCCTTTGCCCTCTACCATGCCCATAAAGGCTCCTATGAGTACCAAGGCTTCCATGCAAATTCAGAATTCCACCAAGACTAGTCAGATGACTTATCCCCCTTTAAAAAAACCAAGCAGGGGTGAAAATCATGAACACAGACTATTCAGGCTATTCGAGTTCTGGCTCTTGGTGAATATGAACTGGGCTTATTTATATCCACAATAGGAGAAAGTCTTGCCCATTTTTTTCTTGGAATGTATCCAACAACTTGACACATTTTGCCATCATTTCACAAATTGTAGGTGTTGGTGACTACTAAAATTGTGCTTTCCCAACTCTGAAATGCAAATATGCTTTTGAAAATCTGTATAAGAAAAGAACAAGCTACTTACTAAAGCAGCAACATACACTTTGTAGACAGGGTCAGCACAAACCATGGAAAGTACACTGCAGCAGGACTCCACAACAACATCTCCTGAGATACTGGTCTGTGATGATCCACTAGCTGCTCCTAGATTTCCAGCACTTGTGGTGTTTCCACTGTTGCTTCCAGAATTTCCAGTGCTTTCACCATTAGCCAGTAAAAGAGCACCACTAACATCATGGGAGAGACGTCTAAGGGCCATCTCACGTATATTCCAGTTTCGAGAAAACAAGCAGCCAACTAATTCCATTCCAAATACCTAGAAGATAGACATTACAACATTTAAGCTGCTAACAGGTACACATTTGATGAGCTTAAATATTCAACTGAACTATACAATGTCCTATGTGAACTCTGAAGTGGTACAGGCTAAGAAGGAATGAATCGCATTCTTGAATCAGTGTGACCGTGATGTTTAAAATATTTGTGTCAACTATTATTTGGGGGGAAAGGATTGAAATAAAGTTCAGTAAGAAGTGAAGAATATGAACTTCCACGATACAGGGTAGAATTTATGAAGTGTTCTTAATAGGTTGAAGACAGAATGCAAATGTCTTTATTTTCAATTTGCAAATAATGGGCACATTCAAATTCAACATATCCTTTGAAGTTTTATAGCCCAAACTTATGATGCGTTCTAGGGTTGCCATAATTGGACAAAGGGTCCAATACTGGCAAAGAGAAATATTTGGGAGTTGTGGGAAAGCCAGCCCAGGTACAAAGGCCAAATCAGATCTTATTGTCTATTAAAATGTTTATATCTCATCTTTCTAGAAGATATAGGTATCTCACAATAGGTAAACATGATTCAATTTAAAAACAAAACAAAAGGCAAGTCCAAGAGACAAAGAAAAAAGTGAATCAAATACTTCCAAAACTTGGGCAAATAATGACGTTTTCAACTGGCAACTAAGAGCAAGCAATACAGGCATCTGACAAATATGGATGGGGAGGATATTACAAAGTCTGGGTGCTACTGGGTTGGAGAAGGCTCATTTAAGGGTAATTCAGCCCTGACAGAGCAATGGCAGCAGGCAAAATCCTATGCCTTGCAATCAAAGAATAAAAACTAGACATGCATGCCCATACATATTTCTTGGCAAGGAGACAGAGCACAACTTAACCATCTGTGTTGTTTCATTTAAACAGAACAGAACCTGTGAGAGGAACTTACAAACCAAGTAGTTTAATTAAGGTGCTTTTAGAAATTTGATATACCTGAATCCATGGCTCAGCTAAGTCCTTATAGGCAGAAGGGATTTGCTGAACCCCATAATGAGTAAGGTTAAAATTACTATCTTGACTCCTCCTTGGTGAGCCAGCTGTAGGCTGTTGAGTTTGCTGCTGCACCACACGGAGAACAGAAGGGGAATCCACAGGGCTTGGCAACTCATGACTGTAAATAAACAAACAAACAAAAAGTTTAATGAGTAAATATTTTCAGACATTGGGTATGTTCAATGAGCTTGGTTGGTCTACGTTTTTAAGAAAACTGACACAATTCACAATTTCCAGATAATATGAGGGTCAGAACAGTTACACTTTGGTTTTTGCACTTCTTGGAATTTTGCAATACAGTTCTCAGTTTTAAATATATATTGCAGATTTTAAGTTAAAATGTGTACAAAAAAAATGCATTCAAATTAATGCAATTTTGGGGCATGTTTTTAAAAATTGCAGATTGATGCAGGGAAGAGACATAATGGACTAATGAATAAACCCATGCCAAACCAAAAGGGATTGGATGTAGACATTTTAATCTTTTCAGGTGCAATCCTATGCATATTTTGACAGAAATAAGTCCTACAACTCCCAGCATTCCTACAACTCTCAGCATTCCCCAACCATCTAACATGCATAGATTTGCACCCTTAAACGTTTAACACTGTGCCCATAAGTAGAAGACCCAATAAATTCAAATAATAATAATAATACATTTATTTCTTACCCGCCTCTCCATTTGGATCGAGGCGGGGAACAGTAAATATAAAACATAAAATACATAAAACTGATTAAAAACATGGCAAACATTATTTAAAAAGCAATAAAACATCATAAAAACATCCTAAAACAAAGCCTTACCTATAGAAATCATTAGATCTCCACTTAGATCTACAAAGAGGACATATAAGAGGTTCCCTGTTTCTCCTGCATTCCTCTGCCCCTAACAATGCAGCAAGGCAAAGAAAAAAAAGATATTGAAGTTAGTAACATAACAATTTTTTGTAAAAAGATAAAACTGTTAAGTTTTTGGAACTTCGTATTTTGGATGAAAAATAGTTCTGTATTAAGTGTAGCCACCTGCAGCATTAGCATTTTTCCATTCTTTTCTACAAGTGGAGGACTGTTTAGTATATTCTGTGCTCACTATACCAGCTTTTCAAACTGTCCAGATAAAGAAATAATTTATATTTATATAGCTTGTACTTCCATGATCCCATAGTTGGGACAAGAGACAAAAGGTCTCTCAATGTACCACATACATTTACAATGTTAGAGTTCTGGGCTGTTATCACAACATTGTCTGGGTCTCTATGAACATGCCCAGGCTGGTCAACTAAAACTAAATCTTAAACATATTTGTAACTATTTGCTTCCCTTACATTCATTGCTTATGTTTTCAAAAAGGAAATAAAACCTACTAAGGTGAGTTTCTGTACCTCTATCATCCTTCATACTTAAAAATCTGAAGCATACATCCTCACATTTCCATGAGGAAATATAATTCATTCAGATGGATTCCTTCTGTAAGATACTAGTTAATGCATAATCTCATTCCTTTTCACAAATTTGAAAAGACTCTTCCATTAATGTTCAGCAACCATATCACCAGTTATGGCTGCTATGAATCTTGCTTTTTCAAAGCTGGTAAGGATCTGAGTTGCTATTATTCATTCTTTAAAGTGGAAGCATCCACTCCTATAGTGCATGTACACATTTGGTATAATCTGTGACGTACATATTGACATGCAGTGGTGGTGAAGTTTATTTCTGCAACCATCTTCACAGACAGTCAAGCTCTCTTCATCCAACATGCCTAGCAAACAAATAGGGCACATCTGTTCCTCTTCATCCTTGATGCTATTAGAAAAATATGTACTAACATTAAAAACAACATAGATACTTTTGATATATTTATTTATATTGGTATTTCTTTACCAGGCCAAGAAATAGGACCCGGTATATTTAATGGGGTGCATTCTATAATACTGAAAGTGACAGAACACTGACAACCAGTTGATCTTTGGAACTCAGCTTTCTACAGCTACTCTGACTGCTTCTTGACATACCATCTTTATGCCATAGATTATTGCTCAAAGTGGCCTCCACATTACGTCTTTGTACGTGATATTATAATGTGTTGCACATTTCAGGCATTTGGCAATATCTGAGGAGCCTGGGTTTGTTTTGTTTTTGTAGTTTTTGAAGTGTTGAAGTGGTTTTTAAATGTACAGATTGTGTGTATGTTGTATGTTTTTGCTGTTTTAATTTTTGTATATTGTTTTTAATTGTTTTTAATCCTATGTAAACCGCCCAGAGAGCTTCGGCTATGGGGCGGTATACAAATGTAATAAATAAATAAATAAATAAATATGCTCCTTCAATACCAGCTGATTCCAGGTTTTGTGCAGCATTGGCATGGAACTTATTGCGATTAGCTACACTAAATGTTACAGCAGTGGTGTGGAAAAGCCACTATGTTGAAGCAAGTTGAAAATTTTCCAAGAAATTCTTCTCTAGCGGGAGTTCACGAACTTATAACTGATCAGACGCCAGTATAGTCTAACGGGAAATATGTAAATCTTCACACAAGAAATGAAAATCATCCATGCATTTTCTTCCCACAATAGAATCCAGAGCCATCCTATTTATTACATCACCATCCCCATTTCCACATATCTAATTTTCAGTGCACCAAAACGCACAAACCCAACAACTGAAGCTGGTTATACAACAAGCCCTAGAATGGATGTATTCTGCTGCAGGAAATGGTGAAGCGGGCTGTGGAGATCAATGGCTGTGGTTTTAGAAACAAAGCAACTAAATGCATATGTGAACAATTCATTGGTACGTTACTGCAGTGCTGTCTGAGTGGCATCCCCATGGTTTCTTCTCACACTACTCCAGTAAGTTCTAGATGGAATAACCATATAAGTAGGGCCAATTCCATGGTTCTTCCTTCTAGAAGTTCATGGAGTAGCATGTGAAGAAGCTACTGGGAAGCTCCCCCAATGTCCTCGTGGTAATATTATGAATCAGTGCAATGTTAATATTAGTCAATTACCAATTTATCATCAAGGTAAACTGTAGTTGTTGTTGTTTGGTTTTGAAGATTTGAGAGAAACTCACAGTATAGTCAGTGCCAATACAGGCACTGAAGACAGTCAATGAAGTCAGGTATAGACATCCCAGGTAAAACTGATATAGAATAAGTTCCTGCATATCCTGTTCAACAGTGTCAATACTTTTAAGAACACCCTAGATGAGCAAAAGTTTACAGGTCCATAAATCTGTTGAGTGTTACCTTTTTTCGTGTGATATTCAAATGTGAGAACTCCATTTCCATTTGTGATGTGTACAGAATTTTTGTATCTATAAGCCACATGTTACATCCAAAGCTAGATGTGAAGTACTAAGTTGCAGTATGAGACTACAACTCAGAATTGAGAAGTAGCACATGAGCTATTGCTACAGAACTTCAGATCACATTTGTAGAACATATACCTTTTGTTAACTTTGGTCAAGAAGATAACACAAAGTCTTGTGCCAGTTTTGCTGCAACAGACTAACATGGCTACTCTTCTGGAACTTCTATAAGGGGATGGCTCAGTATGACAAATGAAAAAAAATATTTTCTATAAAAAGGGAGAAGATTTAGAATAGCACTTATTTTCTTTAGAAGAATTACTAACCTGTTTTCTGAACTAGATGTAGATGTACTAGATGATGACAATGTATGAGAATTTGACATGCGTGAGACAAACTTCTGGATGGTGTTACGAGATGGGGCTTTGATCCTTGAGCTACGCCTACTGTGATATTTCTGGAACAAACTCTCAACCTAACATTGAAAGAAAACATTAACAATAGCTATTATGCTATGAATTCCTCAAAGTTGATGTCTTTTAAATAAAGATTTAAGTGCAATAAGCCTATGATGTAATAATGCATCAAATTAACTAATATAAGTATTTCTTTATATAAATAAACTATCAGTACAAATGGTATCACTACCATTTTTTTTAAAAACAGTCAACTTTTTATTTATGCACTTCCCATTGAAAGACCAAAACCATTTCACTTAACACACTGGTTCTGGGTTGGATCCAGGCTTAGCCGTACTTAAAGTCGACCCACTGAAATCAATGAGTCTTAAGTTAGTCATGACTATTCTAAGTACAACTAAGTCTGGATCCAACAACTGACATTCAACCCGATCCATATTAGATGCATTTTGATGGCCAAACTTCTGCAACTTGACATTGGCAATGGTACCTATGCACTTTATTTACATTTCTGGAAGAGAGTGGAGAAGTGGGAGAATGAATTGCAGAAAGGATGTTGATGTCATATTTTCCTGAATATTTCTGATTTTATATGCATTATGCTTCCACATTTAGGGTAAGCACATGTATAACAGGGCTGATCACTCAACTGTGCATAAAAGAATGCGAGACCTTTCTTTGCCCCACATCTTGCTGTGGTTAAGAGCTACATCACACCAGATATAAACTCTGGTTTAAGAATTGTGGAATCTGGTCAGTCTTAACCACAGGTAAACATGAGTTCTGATGCAATTAAGGTAGGGAGGGGCTAAAGGTAAAGAGCAGAGCAATCTACTTTCACTTACAAGCTCTTAACAGTGACTGGGCCTGTTCAAACAATAAACTAAGCCATGGTTAGGCTGCTAACCTTTTTGCACCAAATGGTTAGTGAGCGTGTTTAAACTGTTGTTATGTAGCCACCATGGTTAGGAATGGTTTACACGACACGCTAAACCAAAATGCTCCTAAGCCACTATGGTTAAGCATTTTGAGCTAAACATGTGTGTCATGTGAACCATTCCTAACCATGGTGGCTACATAACCACATAACCATTTGGTGCAAAAGGGTTAACAGCCTAACTATAACTTACCGTGTTATCTGAACAGGCCCAATATTTAGCTCAAAATGCTTAACCATTGTGGCTTAGCTTAACCATTGTGGCTTGTCGTCTGAACAGGGTCATTAAGGGATCAGCCCTGTAAACAGTGCTCTGAACTGCAGCTATTAAAGTCAAAGACTATTGATGGAGAATTATCCAATGAACCATATCAATCTATTTGATGTTGGTTTGCTGTAGAAGCTTTTGGCTATTAACCAAAAGAAGCCTTGTTAGAAGCATTTGGCTATTTTAGAAATAACTGCCACTAGTGAAACTTTAAAAGCATTACCAATTTAAATTTCTGCAACAGTACAGTTCAGCAATGGGCTATGAGTGCCTATCTATAAGTAAAGAGAAAGGATGACACTACCTCAAAATTCTTCAAGGTTTTTCGCCAAAGCATTGGATCTGAAGATTCAAGTTGAAACACTCGAAGCATAACAAACAATAGATGAATGCAAAATGTGCCACGACCACAACTGCAGGTCTGTAAGGACAAAGATGTTTAGTGTGCTTTTTATGGCTATTTTACACACTTCTTTCAAGAGCTAAAAATTACCCTTATTAGGGTTATTAGGGTTATACTGTTTTTCTTTTAGAAAAAGAAACCAGTGATTACCAATGGGTTCCTTCTGATAGCTTCCCTTCTATGATTTTGGGCACAGCAAACAATGCATATTGTTTTTATATACAACAAACACGAAGTTAATACAGCTATTTATACATAACTGATGCTTTGCCAATGCCTACATTAATATTTATAAAAGTAGGAAATAAATAAAATATGCCAAGAATCTCATAGAAAGCAATAATCTTTCAGAACTTTCCCAACAATTAACAATTTCATACATTAGAAAGCTGCAGTATAATCTGTTCTTAAATTTGACAAGATAATAATTTAATCCTCTAAAATTAGTTCATTTTAACAATAAAACAGGATTACTGTATGCTATTCATACCTGAGGACCAATGAATACTCTATATTTATTATCTGGGCTGTCTCCTCCTATCAAGAAAGAATTGGGTCCTATCTGCTGTAAGAGATACAATCTGGCTCTCATGACTTTGTTGACTCGGCGACTTGTTTCTTCAGGACTATATGGTGAAAAGCCATCTGGAGATGGAGCTCTTCGTGGTGGTGTTATTCGTCCACTCTGAAACTTAAACCAATTTGTTTCCATTAAACTTTCAGTAATTTTGACAGAATTCCCACCTTCTCCCCCTCCAATCTATAGGTATGGTTTTACATTGCCCATTGTCTCAGTGAAGTTACTGAGGAGGAACATATCCTTATGGACTAGTAGTTGAGCACAGTATTTTGGCAATACATAAATGCTGTTACCTCTTCCACCAAAGAACTTCTGTCTGTCTGTCTGTCTGTCTGTCTGTCTGTCTATCTATCTATCTATCTATCTATCTATCTATCTATCTATCTATCTGGTTTCGTCAAACAATTCCAACTAAAACTACATTTATACACCCTTCTGCTTTAGACTAAGAAGGCTTACATCATACACACACACACACACGTAATTAAACACAACAGAAAAAATAGGTACAAAATGCTGATTAAACCAAAAGGAGCCAGCTCAAACTTCCAGCACGCCAAAGGCCTGCTGGAAAGAGATGTCCTTTTTTAAAAAATGAACATAATATCATGGAGGGAGCTAAACTGCCTCCTGGAGCAGGGAGTTCCAGTGTACACATAGCAACAGAACGCTGCAAAGCTTCCTTCACAAGATTACCACTATGGCGGTTGAAGAGACTGAGGGGAGGGCAGGAACCATTAGGACATGCACACTTGGGTGTAAGGGAAGGGTTCCCACCAAAAAAAAAAAAAATGTCATTAGCTGTAGAAGTTTCCCAAACTTGGTCTCCACACAGGTGTAGAGCCCATATGTGTGATGCACAGAGACCACGAAGAAGAATGTCCATTTCTTCAGATAGTGGTGAGACCCAGAAGAGGGCCTCTCTTGCAGATCAAACTGGATGGGCAGGCCCCTATGGGAAAAGGCACACTTTAAAGTATCATGGAGCAATGCTATATCAACAGAACTTCCAACTTACAGGCACAGGAGATACTCTTTTCCTTCTTACACCAGGAGATTCAGATTTAACAGTTCTAGAAGATGAGGATGAACTACTAGGTGAAGGGCTCCGTCTCCCCTTCTGAGTAGGTGAAGTAGCACTTGCTTGTCCTTCAGAAGGAGGTTCTGTTACTGGTTTGTTTGCTTCACAACCATCTCCTTTTATCGGTATTGGCTTTACCACCTTGTCAAGAAAGATATGAAGTGATTTATGGTTACCTAAAGTTATTCTTAAAAGAAAAGAAATATTCACATTAAGTTCTGAGTATACATTTATTTATTGGATGCCCACCATATTGAATATTATCAGTTTTTCCTTGATGTTATGAGATTCTATTTCAAGTCAAATGAATGTGTGCACTACCTAGATGATGCAAGCCTAGGAACAGTTCCAGTGATGTTAATGTTAACCTGCCTGGCTTCTCTCATGAAAAAATATGTCAGGTTTTATCTAGGTAACGTGTAGAGTGTATTCTCTAGACTGGGAATACAAAGTCTAAAAAGAAGCACTGAAACTCTATATTTAGTAAGCAAACAAAAATTGTTTGGATGGGCTCCAAATTGCTACTTCACAACCTTTTTGGACAAGCCTACATCACCACTGGAATCTGACTTTGACATTTGAGTACAATGCATAATGTTTCTGAAAAATTGTTAAAGGGAGGAGGGCTACAGTGTGAGAAATGCAAACCCAAACCCTCCTTGCCGTTCTTTGGATAACTGTTTTAATAATTATCCAACTGTATTTTTGTGGAAAAACTGATAAAAGAGTAGAATCTTCTCTTCCACTCCTCCTTTTGCCTGCCTCCCTTACTGTCTTGTGTTTTTTGTATATTGTAAAACTTGCAGAAATCAAACAATATTTTGATACTAGTATATGAAGAGCTTAGAGGAAGCTAGACCCGCCCCACATGATATTGTTTGATTGAATAATTTTCCTTCTGTCTATGAACATAAACATGGTTCTTTCTTCCAAGAGACCTGAACTTAAAATGTTAACAATAGGGGGCAGTGTTGTAATATTTTGAGCAATACAAATGTAAGTTCGAGTTGACTTCTACAATACACTGTAGACCTGCACATTATTTGAAATTTCAAGCTTCACAATCAGCAGCTCACAAAAATGAAGCAAGAGGAATTATAATGCAATAAGGCACTCAGATGGTAACTATAAGGTTACACAATGTAAGAAAGCAAATTCTGTACTTTCAGCATTTTTTCAAAGCACAATTACAGTACTTTTATCCAAGCAATACTTACCACAGGGCCTCTCCTACTTCTCCTTTCAAGCCATTCATGCTTCCAGGCAGGCATACATGTTGCCTTGAGTTTCTCCCTGATCATGCGCTCTTCTGGGCGGTCATCCATTTTCTGCAACCCCCTGAGGGTTTCTTTATTCTCCATGTCACGACTACAGTAAAAAAGAAGAAGAAAACCATATAAATGTGATTGTCAATAAACAGTGCTATGCTTAACCCTTGAAATACCATATTGTCTTCTCCCCCCATAAATGCTAAAAGATTGATTCTAGTGGCAGGAGCGAGGCATTAAGCCCTTAATATAAACAGTTTGTTACTATGCTATTTGGATTGTAACTACTCCAAGTATTAAGCATCAAGCAAGAAGGGAAATCTGTTTCTACAAAAATTACATTTTAAGAATGGGATACTTTGACCCACTAACCTATTACAGCCTATAAACAAACACACAGTTCTTAAGACAGGGGTCTGCAGTCTCAGGCCCCTTCCGAAAGAGGTCACTTTTACACCTGACTCTCTGATTGTGCACATTTCCTGATAATCATGTTTACGCCTAATATCTATACATGAGAGACGTGGAAGCGCATGACGGGCTCTCTGCAAGGCGCTTTAAAGTTGTTTATATGCGGAGAATCGCATCATAAATTGTGGCTCGAACAAGGAAATGTTGCTGAAAGTAATGCGCTCTTTCCTGGAGGAACTGCCCCCTCGGGTTCCTGCCGTTTGCTAGCCCCACCCACCAGAATCTCCCGCCTTTGGTTACCTGCTGGTAATCACCTGGTTTACCTGTTCCCTTTTGCCCGATCGCCATTTGAAGTTGTCCCCCCTCCCAACTGCTCAGGAGTAAATAGGAATGTGCCTTGCAAGCTTCCGCCTCCAGCCCCCTTTTATAACTTATTTTCTGTCACGGCTGCCTGTCTCCCCCACCCCCACCTTTTGCCCGATCGTCATTTGAAGTTGTCCCCCCCTCCCAACTGCTCAGGAATAAATGGGAATGTGCCTTGCAAGCTTCCCCTCCACCCCCCTGTCACAGCTGCCTCCCTCCCCCCTCCTTCCCCCCGGTAGGATTTGGGATTTGGGGAACAGTGGGAGGTGTTCACGCCGAAGGGGCAGTTCTCTTCATGCATGACATGACCACCACAGTCCGCCCACTATTAGCATTATTGCGACTTCTCAGAAGTTGATTACACGACGAGAAGGCGCCGTAATTGTGGAGGAAAAAATAAAAGTCGCTATTTAACGCGAATGCGAAAATGCGCATAATGTAGAGGTAAAATCATTAATGCGACATGAAAGAGCCTTAAATTGATCGTGTAGAGGAAGCCTCAGGCACTTTTTGAACAGCCTTATATCATGAGTAGCACTTGAGATAATGACAAACTCATTTTCTCAGATAAGAAGGAAAGGTACTGCAATGGTATGTGCCCTATCTTTCCAAAAGTCATATGTGTAAGAATTCTTAAATTAAAAATAAATTATTTCTAGGCAGCAAGAATTACACACATTTCAACAATTAGAAAAATAATAGTAATCCATCTAACGCAAGATTAAAATCTACAGAAAACCAGTCTAAGATTAATAAAAGCAACAACATTTTATAAAAAATCTACTAACTAAAACCATCCCCAAACTAATAGCAGTTTTCCACATTGAAAATAGAATTTGCTTGCCAAGTGAATTAGTTGATACTTAATGATATTTAAGTATCGTTCTTAATGCACAATTTAAACTGCTATATGGAGTCAAATTAATATTTTCTTCAAAGAGCCAATTATACAATCAATGTATATCTCTATGTTGTTCATCTAAAGTACTATTATATTACCTTAATAATAATACAAATTATTCTGTGTAGTTTACAACATCAGTTAAAGTAAATATAGAATGTCAATAATGAACCACCATGGCAATCATTATTGTCAACATCCATCATCAACACTGATGCTTCGTAGCCTTGAGATTAATGACTCCCATAATATGCTCTACATGGGGCTGCCCACAGAACAGCTTCAAACCCACTCACCCCATTAATATATGGGGCCTTCTCGGTGGCTGCTCCAGTGGTCTGGAACTCCCTTCCCAGGGAAGCTAGACTGGCTCCCTTCTTGATGTGTTTCTAGAAGCACACAAAAACTTTCTTATTCCGGCAGGCCTTCGGAATAATGTGGACCCCCATCTATGTTTTAAAACTTTTAATTTTAATATGTATTTTAAATCTTGAAATGTTTTAATATTGAAACCTATTTAATCATATTTTTAACTTTTATGTATCTCTTATTTATAGCTTTTAAATGTATATATTTTAATTTTATAAAACCGCCTTGAGGTCCAGCATTGGGCAAAAGGCGGGTTATAAATAAAGATAATAATAATAATAATAATAATAATAATAATAATAGTTTATATGCATACACACACCCCTAACTGTCAAGAGCACGGGATTTATATTCTTGCTGCTGTTTCACAACTCTGGAACTCCCTCCTTCTGAAGGCCTGCCAAGAGGCCGACATGCGGTTTTAACTGGTTAGGTACCTAGAGTTTTAGCAGTATATGCTAAAATACTGCAACATTCCTTGCCCATCTGATAGGTACAGGGTATCAATATTGTGTATTGTGTCTTTGATTCCCCTCCCCACCACTACAAGCATTTTTTTTTACTAAAACATGAACACATAATATATTACTTTAAATACTAAATATGGCTCAGGATAAAAAATCACAAAGGAGAAAGAAGAGGAGCATGCCAAAGATGAAGAACTTTTCAGTATTTTTATCCTCTCTTTCAACTTCCATGCATACTTTCTTACCCTGACCTAATTAAGGAGATCCATCCATGGAACCTGGCTTCCACATGTGTATGGCTATATCAGGAAATGCCGGTTGCTTACCTGTAACCGTAGTTCTTCGAGTGGTCATCTGTGCATTCACACATTATGGGCTTGCGCCGGCGCCGAGCCTCATTCGGGAAACTTCTATAGCCTACACTTTTTAGGCAGGAACCCCTCCCCCCACTGTCCTATTGCGCATGCTCGGGTTCCCGCCTACCTCAGTTCTATGAGACCGGATTGCCTCGCGAACGAGATAGATGTAAACAATTCTATGAATCTGCAATTATATATCTGCAATTTATATCTGTTTATAAATATATCTATGTCCAAATAGACATTGTGCATGCACAATAGCCACTCCAAATTGACCAGGCAGGTACAGCAAGGCCAAGAGGGGACGGTGGGTGGGTTGTGTGAATGCACAGATGACCACTCGAAGAACTACGGTTACAGGTAAGCAACCTGCATTTCTTCTTCATGGTCTCTGTGCATCACACATTACGGGCGAGTAATCAGCAAAAGAAAAAACTTACCGGAGGAGGGCAGACTCGCTGGAACCTCACTGAAGTATCGAGGAGAGCACAGCACGACCAAAGGTAGAGTCTTTCCTGGCTCTAACATCCAACTTATAATGAGTAATAAAGGTAGAGGCATTCGACCAAGTAGCAGCTGTACACTGGTCAGGGATAGGCACTCCCCGGTAAAGTGCAGTTGAAGTAGATAGCGCTCGAGTGGAGTGTGCCTTCAGAGAGTCTGGTGGCTCCTTTCCTGCCAATTGGTAGGCCAAGGAGATGGTTTGTACAATCCATCTAGCGAAACGTTCAGCCGAAACAGGCTGGCCCTTACTTTTTCCGCCATAACAAACAAACAGATGATTAGATTTCTAGAATCCCGCTGATCTAGATTTGTAGAAAGCCAGAGCACATCTGACATCCAAGGAATGGAGCCTGGAGCTCAATGGATCCAAGGGAGCTTGAAAAAAGGTAGGTAACACAATATCCTGATTAACATGAAAAGTGGACACAACTTTTGGAAGGAAAGACGGGTCAGGCTGCAGAACTACCTTATCTTGGAAAAATTGAGTATAAGGGGGGTCGACGAGGACAGCACAAAGTTCAGAACTTCTCCTTGCGGAAGTGATAGCAACCAAAAAAGCCACTTTAGGAGTCAACAGTCTAATGTCAATAGTTGCCAAGGGCTCAAAGGGCTTTGCGGTCAAAGCTGTTAGTACAACAGAAAGACTCCATTGAGGGACAACTAGACGAGATGGTGGATGAATATTTCTTAAGCCTTTGAGGAAGCATTTGGATAATGGGTGAGTGAACACTGAAAAACTGGCGACCAAATCGTGGTTAATGGAGACAGCCGCTAAATAGACCTTAATGGATGTTGATTTTAGGCCGGACTCATGAAGAGAGTGGAGAAAAAGTAGAACATCCTGAATAGGGCAGGATCTAGGGTTGAGTCCCCTAGAGGTTGTAAATTGAACGAACTTGTTCCATTTTCTGTCATATGAAGCTCTCGTTGAAGGCTTTCTTGCCTCCCACAGAATAGCCTTTACCATAAGGGGAAGGTCTAAGTCCTGCCATTTGGCCGGATCCGCCATGCTGTCAGTCGCAGTTGCTGAGGGTCCGGATGGAGGAGCAGGCCGTGGTTCTTGGAGATCACGTCCGGCTGCAGGGGAAGGTGCCAAATCTCTCCCTTGGCCAAACTGAGGAGGCGAGTGAACCAAGCTTGGCGCGGCCACCAAGGGGCTATTAGGATAGCATCTGATCGGTGCCGAGACAGTTTTGTCACCACTTTGGCAACTAACGGGAATGGAGGGAAGGCGTAGGCTAGTCCCATCCCCCAAGTCAGGTTGAACGCATCTCCCAGAGAAGACTGGCCCAATCCTGCTCTCGAGCAGAACGTGTTGCAGACAGCATTGTCGGCAGTGGCAAACAGGAGACTTAGTATTGCCGGGGACAGCTCCCATTCGTGAGTGTCCTGGAAGTGCCGACTGAGGGAGTCCGCTTGAACATTGTCCGTCCCAGCAATATGGATGGCCGAAAGGCGGATTCCGTGATCGATGGCCCAATGAAGGATGGACAAAGTCAGCTTGGGGGGGGGGGGGGAGATAGTGTCCCTCCTTCCTTGTTGAGATACCAGACAACCGTGGTGTTGTCTGACACAATCCGGACGTGTCGGCCCCTGAGGTGCCTCTTGAACGCGCACAGGGCGTTCCTTACTGCCAGGAGTTCTAGTTTGTTGATATGCAAGTTCCGTTCGGTGTTTGATCACCTTCCCTAAATTGCCAGGTGATCGCAGTGGGCGCTCCATCCTAGTAGGGATGCATCCGTGGTGAGAGTGCGAGTAGGCCCCGGGTCCACAAATGGTAGGCCGGTCACCAAGTGGTGTTGGATTGTCCACCATACGAGAGAAGGTCGTAGGTCTGGAGGAAGAGTAAGTCTGATCCTGTTTGCTGGTGTTGTAGGGTCATAATTGAGCAGGAGGAACTGCTGTAGGGGCCTCATGCGCATCCTTGCCCACCTGACTACATATACTGAGAAGGCCATGAGGCCTAATAGTCTTTGAAGGGTGAGGGCACTGATTTGTCTTGAGTTCAGTGTGCGCTGAGTTAACTGTTGGATAGCTAAAGCTCTTTCTTCCTGAAGAAAGGCTCTTCCAAATGGTGAATTCAGAAGAACGCCGATAAACTGGATGGTCTGGGTAGGTGTAAGCACTGATTTTTCCATGTTTATCCATAAACCCAGTTTTTGCAGAAGGTTCTTCATCACTGTCACATCTCGGTTCGCTTGGGATTGAGAGGGAGACACTATCAGCCAATCGTCCAGGTATGGGTAGAGTTCTATGCCTCTGGTTCTCAGGAAGGCACAAACTGCTCCCATGCATTTGGTAAAGACCCTGGGGGCTGTCTTGAGTCCGAAGGGGAGAACTGTGAATTGGTAAGTGTTCGATCCTATCCTGAACCTGAGATATTTTTGGGACGAATGATGGATGTCGATATGGAAATAGGCGTCTTTCAGGTCTATGAGAGTGAACCAGCGATTTCTCTTTAACAACGGAAGAACTGTCGCTAATGTGATCATACGGAATTTTTTGGTAGTGATAAATCTGTTAAGGTCCCTGAGATCCATTATAGGGCGAAGACCACCATCCCGTTTCAGAACTGTGAAGTAGCAGGAATAGAAACCTGTTGGGAGGTCTGAGTGGTGAACTGGAATGATGGCTCCAGTCTGGAGTACGTTGGTAACTTCTAGGAGCAGCACATCTGATGGTGGAGTCACTTTGACTTGACTGGGGGGTGGGAGGGAAAAGAATTCTATTTGGTAACCATTCTTTACAATATTTAGGACCCATTTGTCCGAAAAGAATTCTATTTGGTAGCCATTCTTTACAATATTTAGGACCCATTTGTCCGAAGTTATCTCCCTCCAAGCCTCGTAGAAATGCGAGAGCCGGGTCCCAAAGGCGAGATGCGGAGGAAGAGTGAGAGGGATGGAGTCAAAGGCGCTGCTTTGGGGCAGGGTCATGTTTGCTGCATGGCTGGCAGAAGTGGCTTTGTTGATAGTGCTTCTTTTGTGGGAAAGATGATTGAGAAGTGGGTGGCTGATAACGTTGCTGTTGCCCTTGGAAGTGGCGTGGAGGGTACGGCTGCTGACGGAACCATCTATGCGGACGGTAGGATTGCGACGCTGTGGGTGGGTAAAACCCCATTTTCTTTGCCGTGGACTTCGCCTTTTGGATGGTATCCATGGTGGCATCCGTCGTGGCATGGAATAAGCCTTCCCCATCAAACGGCAGGTCCTCTATTCGCGTCTTCGACTCCTGTGGTAGATTTGAGGAGCAAAGCCACGCGTGCCAGTGGAGAGCAATTGCCCCAATCATGGCCTTTGAGACACAATCCACCTGGTGCCTAGCCGTTAATTCCTGCTTTGCCAATCGCGAAGCCTCTGATTGGAAAACTTGAGCCAAATCTCTTTTCTCATCCGGGAGATATGTAATGAGCGAAGACATCTTGTCCCAGAGGAACAGCTGGTATCTGGCAATTATGGCTTGGTAGTTGGACACTTTGATGGACAGTGCTGAAGACGAGTAGATTCGACGGCTAAACATATCCAGTTTCCTGCCCTCCTTGTCTGTTGGGGCAGAGTGTGATTTTGAAGACTTCCCCTGTGCAGATTCGACAATCACGGAGTTTGGTTTTGGATGGACAAATAAAAAGCCTACGTTCTTCTCCTGGACCTTATAGAGAGAGTCCAGACGTTTCGACACCGGGCCCATGGTGGATAGATTCTTCCATGAATCCTGGGCAGTCTGCAACAACGTCGGGATCAGAGGTATTGCAAGGGTAGTAGATGAGTCAGTATACATTACATCGTAGATGGAGTCGATGCACTTCTCCATAGGCTGTTGGTGCTCAACTCTTAAAGACTGTGCCATGCGGAGCATCTGCTCAGCAAAGCTTCCCACTTCCACAGAAGGTGAAGCACGTTTCTTGGTACCTACAGCATCTTCTGGTGACGGTACCGAGGGCGGAGCCGAAGCGACGGATGATGAATCTGAAGCGTAGTATTCAAGCGATTGCGGAGAGGATGGGGTCAGGAGCTCCGTGATCTGTATCGGTATCGGTGGCGGGACCAGTGGATCTGGTGGAGGTACCGAAATTGTGGCCGATGGAGGACGTGTGGGCGGGACCGGAGGAACAAAGACATCGTCGTCTCTTAACCGCCGTCCCGTGTAAGGGTCGAAGGCATAACGGTACTGTCCCGAAGATTCCTCTGTAACTCGGTGGGAGTAGACGTCTCCAGGAGGATTTGACTGGGAAGCCCAGGAGCAAACCGAGCGATCCGAAAAACGATCCCAGTCTCGGGAGGGAGTGGGCGACCGCGATCGGTAACGACGATCCATAGAGGCATCTCTCGATCCCGGAGACAGAGGCGGTACCGAACGTGGAGAAGCTTGAGGGGAAAGTGGGTCAAACGCATGACCTTCCGAACTCGGTCCTGGGGATGACCCCGACAAATGTTGCACCGATCCCGTGGGTGAGCGAAAAGGCGAGGGGGAGACTCTCCCTTCGCGTTGTGAAGTCGAAGGTCAGTGTCAGCTCGGCAACAAAAGAGGCGCCGGGGGCGACGACATCGGCGGTGCCGTTGGTAACGACTGTGTAGGTCGCGTCAGCAGTATGGAAACAGAGGCTGAAGGCGACGGTATCGGCCGCGCCATCGGTACCGGGGATCTCATCGGTACCGAGGAAGCCAGCTTCGCCCTCGGGCGGTCTGCAGAATTTTTTTCAGGCTTCTCGGAGTGCTTCGCCTTATTTTTCTTTTTACGGCGCATATCCTCTTGAGCAGCCATCGCCTTTTTAGGCTTCTTTGCCTTAACTCCTTCAACAGCAGGAGTAGGCACCACCGGGAGCGGGCGAGTCTTTGAACGCTCTATGGGAGCGTGCTCCGCATTGGTGGCCATTGCTGTGGGAGCCGGGCGAGAGGGGACGTCGACCGCCTCCAAGTCTTTTCTCCACAGTAGCGCCCGTAACCTATCCACCCTGTTCTTCCGCGTTTGACGGGAGAAGCTCATGCAATGAGCACAGGCATCGACCACGTGCATTTCCCCTAAGCAGAGGAGGCACCGAGAGTGGCCGTCGGATAGTGTTAGCTTGGCCCGGCACGAAGTACAGTTCTTAAATAGGGCCGTTTGTGCCATAAGACGCTCCAACAGGCAGAAACAAGGAGAGAAAGATACTAGAGATAGAGTTAACTATATTTATATATATATATATATATATATATTTTAAGAAGAACAACGAGAAGAGAAAGAGAAGAAGAAGAAGAAGAAGAAGAAGAAGAAGAAGAAGAAGAAGTCTAAGCAAAGAACTAGGTTTTAAGAAAACACAAATACGAACGATAGTTCTTAAGAGAAGTCTCCCGCGAGGCAAACAGCACGGCAGTCGAAAAAGAACTGAGGTAGGCGGGAACCCGAGCATGTGCAATAGGACGGTGGGGGGAGGGTTCCCGCCTAAAAAGTCTAGGCTATAGAAGTTTCCCGAATGAGGCTCGGCGCCGGCGCAAGCCCATAATGTGTGATGCACAGAGACCACGAAGAAGAACTCTAGGTTTAACACATCCATGCACACAAATATCCCCTGAATGTGAATGCTGTCTTTCAGTGGGAGATTGCACCAATTTAAATGGGATGCCCATCTACACATGCATCGAGAATGCGGATGGGAATGCATATCCACATCTACATTCTGACTTTCTCCCCAAATGCACATCCCAATGCAATTGAGACAGACAGCATCCACAGTCAGATTAGATAACCACCTAAAGGCACATCCAATTTACCATTGGTTTCTGATTCAACAAGTGATACATGTATCACTTTGCCTAGATTGGTCATCTGACTCACAAATGCTATAGTATGTCTTACCTAGCAGAATGCACTCAACCAGAAAGGCTGAAATAGGTTTTCTACATTTGTGGGTAGGGCATAAAACAAAATGGGCTCAGAGGATGTGTACCTGATGCTCCTGAGCCAATCCCTGGCATTTCCTTTTAGGCTATGAATGGGCCACCTCCTTATAGTTTAAAGTACATGGGGGGGGGGGTGTTTTCTGCTCAATTCCATGGCATTTATGCTATGGGATCCCACCATGCTTTTTAACTTCTATATGAAGCCACTGGATTATGTCAATAGGTGGTTTGGAATGAAGTGCCATCAGTTGGCACTCAGCGATCCTGTTCAGATGACATGCTAAGCCATGGTAATTAAGCATATTGAGCTAAACATTATGGCTTAGTGTGTCGTGTGAACCATTCCTAACCATGGGGGCTACATAACCATGGTTTAAACACACTCACTATTTGCTGCAAAAGGGTTAGTGGCCTCACCATGGCTTAGCCTATCATCTGAAAAGGCCCATTCTCTCTCTTGTTATCAGGCCTCCTGCTGGCCAATGCCAGCTGGAGACTGTAAGTTCACCACAGCCTTCTTTTTCCCCATTTCCATGAAGACTAACTAAAGGGACAGGACCAATGACAGGAACTCCCAGTCTGTCCTGTTTAAAACCCCTTCCTCTTCACAGTGGGGAACTTAAGAGAACTTAAACAGCAAGGAGCCTCCACTGCCCCAGAGCAGAATCAGGCAAGTGAAAGGAATCCTTATAAGGGAAAGCAGCCACAGTGGAGCCCTCTTTATTCTTCCATGGCTACCCACAACACCAAGAAGAGAAAAGACAGACTTTAAACTACCCTGTCTGCACTTGCTTTCCTGGTGGATCCCCATATGGTAGCCTCCTGCCCCAGCTAGCCTCTCTTAGAACAGGGCCAGTAAGGTACATTCCCCTTGCTTGTTGGAAGGGTGCATAAAGGTGCGTGCATACAGGAAAATTTAGCATATTTCTAGGTTATCTGAGTCGTATGAAGATGTGTAGTTAGCTGGAGTCAGTAATGGACTAGATAAGAGCCAATAAGCTGAATCCTGGCAAAACAAAAACACTACGCATTTTCATGTTCTTAAGTTCTGGTTGAGGCTGCACTCCCTATGAAAGAGCAGGTACATAGCTTGGGAGTACTCCTGGATCCAGCATTGTCACTTGAGGCTCAGGTGCCTTCAATGCCATGAAGTGGCTTTAGCAGTTTTGGCTGGTGCACCAGCTACAACTATTCCTGGATAGGGATGGTCTGGCTAAAGTGAGCCACGCTCTGATAACCTCTCAACTGGATTACTGCAAAGCATTGTACGAGATACTACCCTCGGAGATGGCTTGGAAGCTTCAACTAACACAGAATGCAGATGCCAGAATTTTAATTGGTCCATAATACTCCAGTTCACAAAGAGTTATACTAGCTTCATATTTGATAGTAGGTGTTTTAACAGCCTAAATGATTTAAACCCAAATCCAAGCATCACTCCCTATACCAACTTGTCTTAAGTTCTTCAAAGGTGGTGCTACTGTATTTTCCTTTGCCAAAAAAAGCTAATTGTGTAGGAACCAGAAAGAGGCTGTTCTCTGTGGTGATGCCCTATATTTGGAATGCCCTCACTCTTTAGCCTTGACTGGGACAACACTGTTAGCATTTTGGCATCAGGTTAAAAACAAACAAATGTACAAGCATTTGTACAAGCATTTTGTAGTGTGATATTGGTTTGTATTTTAGTCTGCATTGTTTTTTATGCCTCTAATCTGTTTTTATTGTAAAGTTGATTTATCGGGGATGGTGTGGTATTATATTTATAGCATAATTTGATTTTATGCCTCTTGCTTATCACCCTGGTATTTTAGGATGAAAGGTAGGATAGATATATTTTTAATCTATAATGATAATAAAGGATGTCTGTCCATAACACAAGGACCATGACACCTGAAACTTGGCATGAATACTAATAAGATCCTAGGGGTATGAACCTTGGGGTTATTTGGTTTTTAAAATGCATTAATTAATTTTAATGTGTTTGTGTGTTTGAAGCCTGCAGTATCATCTTTTGTGGCAGACTTCCCTAACTAGCACATAGTTTGCAATCATTACAGTTTGAAGCCAGGGGGAGGGTGTAGTAGGAACAGTTTATATAGCCACCCTCTCCTCCTGGTGTGGAGAGACCCCTCCCCTCAGGGGATTATTGAGGTACAAGATGGCAGGCACCATGCTTAAGGGTGCAAGCAGGCATGGCTTTACTCAGACAGGCCAGGCACAATATTTATATACAACCATGACAATGCATATCTTTCCTTGAAGGCTTTTCTGCATCAAACTAAGAGCTGTTCCAACCCATGCAAAGCTGTGTCCTTTCATTAGAAATAAATAAATAAATGACTCCCAGTGTCTAACTCTTTAGGATGCTTGCTTCCCTTCAGATCAACATCCAAGGCTAATAGCTCAAACACACAAACACCTGAAGATGGAGTCTTTCAAAAACAAAACAAAATATCACCCCCCCCCCCCAAAGTAACAAGATTATCTTGTATACTTCAGGGACCATCTTATTATACAAGAACTCACTCCTGGGCAGTGTTTGGCATGCAGTGCATCCAGAGGTAACATACAGATTTTACTAGTGGGGGGAGTATGATTAAAATATTAAGATTACCAGGCAATATAATTTGCAAAAACATGCTAGATATTCACCCGCTAAAAACTAAAAATAGATGATAGCTGCATTTCCAGAAAGGCAAGTATATTTCTGCATGAAGCTCCTTTGTATACAGGACACCAAGCAGCCATAAAATCAAATACATTTTTCCAAGTGTTCCAATATCCAGTGTTGGCTTCCCAACTGATATTTAAAGTCTTCTTGGAACTGTTGGAGAGGAATTTCTTATCAATATACCCCAGTAGTAAAGGCTTCACAACCTTTATTTGTTCTCTAAAAAAGCAGTAGCAACTAACTTCCTCTCATGTGACAATAAAACTAATCTGCTCTTTCTTACAACAAAAGAACAGTTATTTAAATGCAGGTGGGAATTACCAGCTGAGACTGAAAAGTTCTCTCTCTCTGATATAGATAAGCTGTACAAATAACTTCTATAAACTGGATCCAAGAATTAATTTCAAATATAATGCTATATGTTCAAGAAGTTCAGGTCCAAATGTTCATCCAAGTGTATAAGAATTTATATGTGATTAAAATGAAAGGCACTATTTGATTCAGTTCTACTATTTTAATTTAACAGTATCCGTGCCCCCAAGGATTAGATAACTTCCTGGGACATTGAGAAAAAGCCCTTAGTAACCTAGTGAGAAGCCTCGGTCAACTGACCCTCTCAAGCATTAACTATAAATTATAGTATGGCAAAACTTCCAAGTGAGGCATACAGAAAACACATCACTACAGGAGCCTGTGAAGAAGAAAATGTTCCCACTCTGGTCACAGCTCTCCAGGGTCATTATTTGAACTTTAGCCCTAAAACAAAGGCAAAACAAAGCAAGTCAACAGCACTGCAATGAGCTCTCTGGATACAACTGAGAAGTCTATATGCAGAGAGTTTACACTGCTACAATGTCTTTAAGTTTAAAGTTATTCCTGTTGTCTCTAATCTGGTTTCAAAATTGGTTGTATTAAATAAATCAGATCAAGCACTTATTATAACGGTAAGGAACATAAGTCTCAGAGAAACCCCACACCTATTGGACTCCACTTACATTAGAGGGACCTACTTCTATAGTATTTGTTTTGTCCCTAAGTTAGAAGGCAAAGACCCAGAGAGAGACGATAAACTTTTATATGTCTCAATCCGCCCACATCTCAACCCCAGTGGAGAAAACCTAGAGCTAAATACATTCTTCTATCAACACTAAGCAGCATGGCTGCACCATGGAAGTATTTTATGAATTTATAGTATTTTTCGGTATGGTCTCAAGGCCTTATGTGTGGCAAGAACTGTGCCAGGTTTAAAAGAACACTACAGTTTCATTGTTTTAGTCATCAGACACTAGGTAAAAGTAGTTGCATAGATCAACTGGTTAGATACCATCTACCATTTGCTAAGAATCTGGAACTATAAAAGGGAGAGGAGTCCAGTGAGTTAGCCTTTTGGTATCCAGTAAACAGAAGTGTGCTCTGTTCACTAAGTTTTATAATTTATTTTGCCTTTTTCAGCCAAAGGAATCCCAGGATGGCTAACATGTTTTTAATCAGTTTTATGTATTTTATGCTGCTTTTGTATTTAATGTTGTTCCCCGCCTTGATCCAGAGAGAGAGGCAGGTAAGAAATAAATAAATAAATTATTATTATTATTATTATTATTTCTTCAAACAAATTAAGCAGCAGTCAATGGAAGAAGACCAGAGTGCCAGCAAAGAAACAAAAACAAAAAAGGACTCAAGAAAGCAGCCCTAGAAAGGCATCCCATCTCTAACAGGTTCAAGTGACAGGAAACCAGATTCCAGCTGGACATCAGGAAAAACTTCCTGTCTGTTAGAGCAGTACGGTAATGGAACCAATTACCTAGGGAGGTAGCGGGCTCTCCCACACTAGAGGCATTCAAGATGCAGCTAGACAGGTATCTGCCAGGTATGCTTTAAGGTGGATTCCTGCATTGAGCAGGGGGGGTTGGACTCGATGGCCTTCTAGACCCCTTCCAACTCTACTATTCTAAGATTCCATGTCAGAGGTTACCAAATGTACTTTGAAAAAGCACCACCTCCACCCATTTCAGAAAGTCACCAAAAAGGGGGCAAATTGAGTATCTCCCCAAACCTCAGTGCCACCGTTGAGAATGCCCTGCCCAGGTTACCCACCACCACATTTCAAATGTATTTTCAAGTAAACAGTTAAACAATGTAAGGGAGGGGGACATTGAGCACCAATAGATTTCAATCTATTTCATTGATTGGGTGCTAGTTATCAGTAAAGAACACCCTCCAATTCTTACTGTCACATTAATTTATTTATTGAATTTGTATTCCACCTTTCCACCCAAAATGGCTGCTGCTATTTCAGTTGGTATTACTAACGTTTCTCCCACATTCAAACTGTACAGTATCTGTTGCTGTTTGTATTCAGAGTTATGATCTGGTATGGAATTTGATATAGTCAAATGACTAATTGCAAAAAACTGAAAATATGCAAAAGATTACTCTCCAGCAGAATGGCTATGGCCAGTAAAGAGGTTTATGACAATGAACAAGATGAAAAGCATTTATTTAATGGAAAATTGATCCCCACTTGTTCTACGTTAGAATAGAACAGCCACATATTATATTGGCTCTGATCTGATTAATGCTGTGGTAAGAATAAAAGAATATATTTAAAGATTTTTTTCAGTTGTCCTGAGAGTGCAGAATAGAGGGCAAACACACTGAAGTTCCCAGACATATGCACACTGGTTTTGAAACTGCATATGTTGTCAACAGTATACATATTTTCTATAGTACACACTGGTGTTGCACTGCTGTACAGGAACAATGGTTGCCATAAAAGGGGGGACTATCCTCATTTGGTTTGTGTATTAGGTTAAGGCAGCACTCCGAGTCAAGCCGGTTAGGAAGCCACACCTGTTGAACTGATGCTTGGGGAAAACTGCAGTTTCTCATTAAAGAGGATAAGTCAGTTAGCACTTGACAAAACCTGACATACAAAACAGATTCTATAGCGAACTACAGCCATAGCTAGGCATATTGCTAAGCTCAGATGTCTATATAGCTTCATTTATTCCGTAACTAATTTGTTGATCTTGTTCGCATTCCTTATTACCAAGGTTCACAAATCGAAAACTGTCCCATCCCCAAAATTAAGGAGTGGGGTTTGTTTATGATGGTTATGTTGAGTGTGGAGGAGCTCCTTCTCAGTTCCAAGCTGGGGATGGGAGTTGTCTATGTAGCACTGAGCAAGTCTTAAGCATGTGCGTTTAATATAGGGGTGCAAAATATCTAAACCATGGGCCAGAGGCGGCCTGCCAGGCCTCTCCATCTAAATTTCAGTCTAAAGGATTATGTCCTCCTGCCTGAACCTTGCAATCTCCATTGGAGACCCTCTGAGTCCTCCCATTCTTTAAAATTAGGCAGATGGTGACTGGAAAAAAGGCTTTCACCACTCAAGCCCCATATGACTTACACCCTCCGCAAGGAGACTTGCCTGGCAACTAATCCAACATCTTTCTGACAACAGGTGGATACTATTTTATTTGCCCAGGCTTATCAATGTATCTCTAGCTGATTTCAATTGAATTCTTTATAGTTGGCTTTTATTTACTCTGCTAGTTTCTGTAGTTTTTTAATATAGTTTTATTGTATTATTAAATTTGTGTGATACACACCAAATGGTGGAATATAAAGTGCTTTAAACAAATAAAGTAAACTACCACTTGAAAGTGACCAGAGCACAGATGTATGTTTAAGATTTCCCCATAAATGGTAAAGTCTGGTAAGGTCACTTTCCAGATTGGAATAAATTGACAAACCATGAAATCCACTCATCCCCCAGAATCACTTTTAAAGTGCGGGAAGAATACATACATCCAGTAAGATTCACTGCCAAGAATGAATAGAGCAATACCTGCCTATGGAACTCTACCTATGTTTGACAGCTTCCAATTTTTCCCCTGGTGTGAGAAACAGGAGAAAGCACACTTACAGATAATAAGAATTGCCTCAATGAGATCAAGCAGAGAAACTTTATTAAACTGGAATAGGACCAGACTTTTTCCACCAGATCAATGTGTATAAATGACTAATATTTGTGACTGGGGCTTATGCCAGCAATGATGAGGCCAGACGTATCTTCAGGTGGGTGGGTTTGGGTTTGGGGAACACAGTGGAACCTTGAAACACCCCAAATGTCAATGGCCAAGGAGTGGAACAAAAATTCCCAGCATCATCTTCTATGTCCTCTCTCCTGCAAGAATCACTGTAACACAGCACCGCCAAGTCCCATTCCAGAAGATTGTTCAGTAGCCATTGAGTGTACTTGGTCTGTATTTGGTACATGTAAATATATTTAGGTGTTGTTATGCATGTGTATGCAATTGTATTTTCATGTGCAAGCCACCTTGTGGAGGCAGTGCACCTTGAAAGGCAGGCTAACAATCTTTCAAATAAATAAATAAATACATTGTAGAGGCAAGTTGTGCCTCTTCAGGAATGGAGAAAAAAAACTGAATCAATTTTCTACAGGACAATAAGGAGATTTATTATTTCTATGCCACTTCCAGCATGCAACACAGGAGCCAGATTATCTTAACAATATAATATTGTCTATAAAATAGAGTGGAAAAGCTAAAAGAGAGCAGTTCCTGGAAAACACAGAGTTTCTCTAACTAAAATAATGCTTCCACAAAAAGTATCAACATGCAACCATTCAATAAATAACTTTAAAGTGTTATACTCTAAGTCAAGTCTGCTAGATTTTTAATTCTGCATTGTTAACGTGGAACTATAAGGTCAGGAAAAATATGCAGGACTACTGAAACCTATAAGCCAGCTTTACAAAGTTGTTAATCTAAATGCAAGTAATTATAATAGTCATGTTTATGTTAGAGATTTTTCACACATGCCTGGAACTCCAAAGTTACACTTCCCATAGCAATAGTTCAGTCAACCTGCATAATTATATTTTCAAATAATGCATGTGTCATGAAGGCATTACAACTAACATAACATTCAGCAATACAAGTGAGGCCCCATTATAGCAGCTGTGGGAACTTCCTGGTTTGAGCATACATGTAGAAATCACTACTACAAATACTGCATCAAGAATCCCACATATCTTAATTCTTGGGTTTAAACAGAACTAATGCAGCAATTCAGTACTCTAGTGACTGGCTGGTGTCGAAAGAAGGTATTTCCATGACCTCAAAGGTCCTTTAGACTTATTTTTCTCAAACAGCAGCCCTACATGCTACACTGCACACTACTTTTGAACTGATGGTAGTTTCTAAAGCACTTTTTGCTATGGCATGGAAGTCAGGTATTAAAGGGGGGAATTCCAGTGTGCTAGCACAAGCTGTTTCCATGGGCCTAGCAATTCTTTGAATTCTGTCTGTTGAGGATTTTCAAATATATTAGAATACATAAGAGGACATCAGCCTTAGAAAGCATTAAAATAGGATGATGTTACACTGTTCAATCTACAGATACTGGCAGAACGATATTGCATGCCCCCAATTTTAAGTTCTCCCTGAAATAGGCAATTGGCAAGTAACAAATCTGAGTGAAGTTCATTTTTCTAACCCTATGGTTTCTTCAATGACTCAGGATCAAAATCTAAAACATCAAAGCAAGAAAACCAGAAACAAACACACTTTCAGATAAAGCATCTAACATTTTAAGCAAGTGGTCTGAAGAGATCCTGGATGGGTGGGAAATGTGACAAATTCTGCTTTATTTCAAACAGTTTCAATACAGTAATGAGATTGTGGTTATATTTATTTTTAGTGCACTTGGCACTTAAAAAAATAAACTGCTGTCCATTGGACTCCTCCAATGGCAATTCAGAACCCAGCTGACCACAATTCAAGACAGGATGCTGGACTAGATAGACATGTGGTCTGATCTGTCAGGGCTCTGCTTCTGTTCTTGATCCTGCATAGAATCATCGGGGATAACAGGTTGGTAGGTATTGCCCAGTCCAGGTTGTATAAACTCTGCAATAGAGATTAAGTGAAGGGGCTTGTAGTTCTCTCACCAACCATTTTCATGCTCATAGCTATCAAACATACTCTAGGTTGGGTTTTGCTATTAATAATTGGAGAGCTAACCTAACATTTACACAGTGGTCAACTATCAACTTGCATACCACTCCGTACACGTTTCTCCAACAAAAAGTTGGGTGCCATCTGACAATTTTAAGAAACTGTTCTACTCTATCAATTGCTTCCCTCTTACATAATTTTAAACCATCAAAAAGCACAACCCCAAACATTCCACACCTTCAGCTAGGGTACATATAGAAGGTTGCTCCACTGTTTTATTCCCTGATTTAATTTCAGGACATTTTAGTATTTCCAATCTATTTTATGAATGAGGGCCATGTGGGATGAACTAGTTCTTTTCAACAGTCTCCAAGAACAGAAAAGTCAAGGCATATTTTCCCCCACCCCCACTCCTTCTTTTAATCCAATGTAAGCCCCCTTGTTTAATTTTTCTTAAAGCAAAGCCATGTACTAAAAAAAAGACTAAATACTTAGGAATATAGCCCCTAAAACATTTAAGATTGATCATTTGGGAGATATTTAGCATTTTTCTAGAAAGTGTTCAACACTCTCCATATATTTTTGATTCACCCAACCATTTTAAATATTTCCCAGTATCTGTGCACTTAAAAGCAGCCAGCTCCCCAGTTTTGTACAGCATGTGTATTCTTGCAATTTATAGAAACCACTGGGAATCTGAAATCCTTGCTGATCTACTGCAAATCACCTAGAGATCTAACCGGTAGATTCTGATCTACATTCTGCCTACCTAATCTATTGATCTACTTTCTACTTGCCCCTCACACTTTAGTATATTACTTTAAAAAATAGTTTGGGCATTCAACACTGAACAAGTAGTAACAAAGCCTACTATAGTGAACTGGCAATCTGCAAAGTCATAGTTTGTAGGATCAGAATTGGTCTGGTCTTGTTTATTTGGATCAATTTCTGATGACAATGCTTACCAACACTGAAGAGCTGCTTGCAGGTATGCATGTGCTCACTTGTGAGCCTGAGTCTGTGCCAATCCAAACTGATTTTAATCAGTCAAGGAAATCTGGGTTCTTACTAGCTGGAACAGACAATGCTTCTCTTTTAGTAGGGCACCACACTATGTGGCTTGATTTGACACTGTTCAGATCAACGCAAAATCCTACATTTTGATGCCAGTTACTCTCCAATCTTCACTTTTGAAGAAAGGTTGTCGAACAGATGGTCACTCTAATTTCATATACCCCAGAAGCTATTGGTTTCCTGGAATCCTGCCAGTCTGGCTTTTGCCTTTTTTGGCACAGCTTATGTCTGTGACCTTTGACTACAGATTGACAGATAAATACGGAACAAACTCTCTTTTATATTTTTCAAGGGCCTTTGAAACTGCTTAACATAAGATGTTGGCAGTTGTCTCTTTTGCAGATAACTGACAAAAGATATGTCACCGAAGCCACATGTGTATTTAAAATAACAGCAAATATAAGCATGGTTATACCAGTAGCTTCCTGTTTATAACTAGCTTAAATCACAATGTGCAAATTTCCTAGAACATGAAAATAAAATTACAGTAACATAGTGCAAATTTCCCTGCAGGTGGAGAAACACGTTAAATTTGCACAAGTTTCATGAAGGTGGGGGAAAACAACACTAAATTTGCAGAAATCTCCCTAAAAGTGGGGGGGAAAGTGCTGCTGTCTAGGTAGGCAATGAAGTGGAGTAAATAGACTAGTGTCATTTCAAGGTGTAATGGAGAAGGGAAATCGTTAACAAAATTGCACACTCTGAAAATAGGCCATTTTGAACAATGCAACGACAAGCTATGGGTTCTCAGGGTTGCTTGTGCATGGTTATCAAACCATGCTGAGAAACTGCGCAAGGTTCAGATGTTACAACAAGCCACTCTGAAACAAACAAAGCGGACAACCCACAGTGGTCACAGAGTTGATGAGATTTAATTTTTTGTGGAATTATAGCTTTTATGGAAGTAAAACCAGTCTCTGATTGAGCTAAAGATACTGAGTGCACGCACGCACACACACAAAAGGGTCTAATGAAGCAGTAGCTAAAATAAATGGCTACTATAGTCTAAAGAAGGAGTACATATTTGTTTCCAGTGCTGGTTTCTGCCAGATTTAAGACCATATCCTGATTAAAAAGTCAGCCTGAGGTGTAAATATCACCTTGAAATGCAGTGTTATGATGCCTATGTGTGCATCATAATTTAGTATACAAAATACAATTTGTGTTTCTAAATGACTAGTTCAAATCAATAGAAGATTATACATTAATGTGTCCAAAATTCTGAACCATTATGGGAACAAACATGCCGATACTCTCTTCTATCTCAAAATTCATGCAGCATTTCTATGTGCTTAAAGAAAGACCTTGTTTCAAATATTGAAATTTTCTCATACTCAAACATCTTTATTTACAGCACAAATATACCACTTTGCATCTTCTACATATACCCTATGAACTGATAGTTATGGAAACCCACTGCACCAAGTTCTACCTTGTCCAAGGAATTATCCCAACCTTCTGTGAAAAATTTATCTCAATGTACAAGGAGAAAGATTTTAGATTTGGCATATATTTGAACTGAGATACACATTTCATTTTCCAATTCCTGAATGATGCAAAATATTTAGTCTAACAATCCTACTGCATCTTACAGAGACTAGAGTGCCAACATAGGTTAATTATACACATTGCTAAAAAATTGCTGCAGCATCCTTCTCATGTTCTTCACCCCAGAAAAGTTGCATTACATAAATTAAATCTGAAAGCAGAAAGATGTTTACTTCCACTCATCCCAATTGCTCATATTTCGAATAGCTAAACTGTCAGTCTTAATTTATTGTTAGTAATGTAGAAAACTATAAATGAATATAAATAGTAACATGAACTTTGTAAGAAACCTTTTGAATTGAGGCAGAAAAGTTCTGCAACAAGAAAACACAAATTCTGCATCAAAAGGTAAAGTAAGCATTAAAATTATGGATTGGATCCAAACACACACACACATGTGTGTGTGTGTATGTGTATCCAAGCACTTCTCCACGTATCCAGGTTCCCCTCACCATATTTCCCATTCTTACTGCAACTGCTGCAGAAGGCTTTCTGGACAGGCTTTTCCAAAGGAGGAAATTCAGAAGCTCAGGGTCACAGGCAGCAGCTCTGTCTATTGAAGCCTATCAGCTATGCTTATACAACTGGAGTGAAAAGTAATTATTTACTTAAATATTCATTTGATTTGTACCCTGCTTTTCTACCAAGAACAAAAAGCACTGACAACAGCTTACAATCATCAATAAAACTTCATTAAAGTAATAAAACACACCACAGCGACCATATGATACAATTAAAAAAACAATCAACTAATTGTCAGTTGTTTGTAGCATATTTCAGTGCATCATCTTCACTCTGAAATGTCACAATCTTTAATATACTACATATATTTATAGCAGCTACTTGCATATGAAGCTACACAAGTCCTGCTACAGGACAAACTGATTTAATAATCCATGAACTAAAGTGTTCTTGAATGCAAACTTTGAATAAATTTAAAAGCAACCAAAATGCAAACATAGCATGCAACCAATATAACGCATCGAAGAGCTGCCAGCACAAGTTAAAATCAAGGTATAACCTCAGCTTTCATCAGGAAGGTAATTTAATTTTTTTTTTCATAATTATGTACTAACATCACAATAAAAGTACCAATTTCTGAAATTACTGGTCTATAGTTCTTTTTACATTAAGAGAATAATATGTCTTAAATCTATTTGACATGCCACTGCACAAGTGGCAGAAAAAGGTTTTAAAAACGAGGAAGAAGGGGAGGGGAAAGAGCCGAGATGAACATATAGCCACTTATATTCTCCAGTCTCAACAATTTCAACTTTCATCAATTAATATTGCTAATTTCTCCAAAATCTACCCTTCAGTAATTTTTTTTGTCAATCTAAAGCAAATTTTGTAAATATGAGTTTTCCTAAAGGATTATACTCTCATGAATAAGGATAAGCACATATGAATAAGAAGTTCATATGAATAAGGATAAAGAAAATTACAGTAATTTTCATTTGCTAAATACTTTATGCAACACTCTAAAAACAAACACCCATTATCTGTAATCACATTTTTTCCTCCCATCCTTTATTAAAGGCATGATGCAGGTGCAAATAGAGCATGGGTGGCATAATTGGGAAAGGGGGGGCTAAGCACCCAAATACTGCTGTCGTGATGAAAATAACAGTCCCTGACACAGCTGCATGGGGGACAGAGATGCACCCCCCACCCCCTGAGATCGATCATGGATCTCCTAGCATAACTTGCAGTTTGGTAGTAATAGAGATGATAATAGTTAAGCATATTCAGGAGAAGGCAGTCTCTGAAATACGTTGCCTAAGCTATTCAATTACTACAGCCAGCACCTTAAAAATTTCCCAGAACAGTTATTAATCATCATACCACCACCACTATGGTGCAATGTTTCATTAATTGAAAACTGCAGTATGTGCATGGGTACATATTAGAAGGATGAGCTGTCAAATTAGAATGTAACCATTACCTTCAGGACTATTCAATACTGAATATAAGAATTGTCTATTACAACTGGTTATCTTACTTACTATTAACTTACTTACTAGTACTAGTTTCATTACCTCAGCAAATAAGTTGCTTCTGGTATAACTGACTCCTATACTCCAGGGCTCAGGTTTTCTCAGGTTTCCAACCCAAAGTCTGACTAAACTTCACATCCTTTATTTCAGAGCAGAATAATCCCAGGGCAGCCATTGAATAAGCCACAAAAATAACTATTTAGATTGTTACCCACCTGCTTCCTATGCTCTTCTCTTTACCACTCTCCATTACTTCTCTCTTCTTCTCCCCACTTTTTAAAGAGAGCTCAGAGTGGTTTCCCATCCAGACACTGGTCAGCTCCACACCTGCTTTGCTTCACTACTATAGAAAAGGGTGTTCCCAGATAATTTAAAGTCCCCTTGTTGTTTTAGGGTTCAAACACCACATCCCAGTGGGTTATCTTATCATGGGAATGGGTTCCAATCACGCCAAAAGGAATGCTATGTTTTCCAAACAATTGGGGCTTGCCTCACATCAAGGAAGGATTTTTCAGCCTCAGAAAGAACCAACAGCAGTAAAGAACTGATTAGATTGCAATTTGCAGTAAGTTTACATGCTTTCAGAAAGGCATATTCAAAAGAAACTTTGATGTGTAGATTATACTCAATATCCCTGCTTCTTAGATACAAAGAGGTCCATAATTCCTATGTATTTATCCACTACACTATACATATGATTACCTTCGGACACCGTAAATAACTTAAGGATGCCTAACATCACTCTTCATTGTAAGATCTATCTGGAAGACTTGCCTTGTTATCACTTTAGTCACACGGTGCCAGAGAAGGATGAGAACCATCTTTTCCCCTCTAACATGATGTCTTGTTTGGAACTGCTCTTTTATAGAAAATTTAAGTGAAAAGTTAGTCCTTCACAGCTCTGTGGATGATTATATTCACAAACTTGTGAAGGTCTGACTATGAGGGAAGGTTACAACAGCTGGGATTGTTTAACTTGGGAAAACAGGAGGCTAAGGGGAAGTGTACAAAATAATGCATGGTGTGGAAAATGTGGATAGGGACAAAATACTAGAAACTGGGGTAAAGCTGACTGGTGGGAGATTGAGGACAGATAAGAGAAAGTACTTCTTCACACAGCACATATTTAAACTATGGAATTTGCTACCACAATATGTAGTGATGTCCACCAATTTGGATGGCTTTAAAAGAGGGTTAGATAAATTCCTGCAGGAGAAGACAACCAATGACTACTAGTCCTGATGGCTATGTTGTACCTCCAGTAGCAGAGGCAGTAAGCTGCAGAAGATTCTTCATTAAGAATAAAGTCAACATACTCTGTATTAGAGCAAGACACCGTCCTGAACCATTAACCTATGTTGAAACACAATCAAATCCACATACTATAGGAAATAGTACAGCCAGCCAAGAGTTATCTATTCCTCATTTTCAGACTTTTAAGAATTATAATCAGCTCTTTGAACAAGTGACATAACCCCTTTACAGAATATCAAGACCACAGAAAAATAAAAGTTAGAACCAGAATCAGAATGCCAAACTGTTTTGCCTATTATATCAGCAAACATACTTTGATGAGTGAAAGAATGTTTGGACTGTAATAACCAAATATGCACAGAGAAGGCATTTGATATGTAGTGATGGTACTGTGACCTTAGCCAGTTTACATCATCTCACACTCTCCCGCCCCAGCTGTGCTTGTATGACTACACTTAATTTACAACTGATTATTCTACTAGTTTTGAACATGAAGTGTTCAAAGTTCTTTGCATAGATCACAGTAATCCTTACAACAACTCTATAAAAGTAGGCCAAGCATTATTATTCCTCATACTGCTGGGGGTGGGACTATCTAAACAGCAAAAATATATGTTTTTTCAGTGTTAAATGTTAAAGATGTAGTTTTACACAAAACTATGAGAAGTCCTTTGAGAAAATAACTGTAATTCAAAGATTGGATTAACACTTTAAAATACACATTAAAATACACCAGAGACTGAGAAGACAAACCACGATTTGTTTGATTATCTGCCAACAAACCATGGGTTAAATGTTTGTTATGTGTGAACCATGTTCGTATAAGGCACCTTCCTATGTGGCAATGAAAGTGTATTTTTCAACATGAGTACAAACATCAGGGAAAACAAAATAAATACAGATGACTTCTAAGTATATCTACTCAGACCCAACCAAAAAAAGTGTGATGCTTTACTGCCATTTCTGCATTGAGGTATGTTCTTCCCCACCCCACAGTACACATATTCTGTGTTAAAAAAAGAAGAGAAAAGAAGAAGTAATGTTAATCAGCACCCCCTCTCCAAAAGTACAAAATGTAACAGAGTTCCTGTGAGAAAATTTTAAAAGCGGAAAAGACATTCAAAAGTGAAATGTACAATTTTAATGCATCAGTACCTTTTAATACATCAGAATCTGTGTTTCAACCTTTGTATTAAAACATATTATTCAGCAAACATAACAGTACATTGTGTGAACAAACTTAAAAGATGGGTCTTTAGGGAGGGGGGAACACTACTAATTTCCTTAGTATATGCTCATTTGGCACTGTCTGAAATGTTTTTCTACTACATGCTAACTTCAAATATTTAAAAAGCCACATATTGTCTATTGACATTTTGTTCCATCATTCAAACCACAGGCTGAACACACACACACTTCGATGTAGATAATCCTATATTATTCTTGTCAATGTCCACTGCTCTGATTGAGCTTAAATCAGTGCTTTTTATAACTCTATTTCGTGGTGTTGAATGATAAAGGTATCATACTGCAAGAGTGTGTGCTACCCATCTTTTCACCCAGAGACGTGTTACCTCCCCAATTCCTAAAAATATTTCCCTAATTTCCCTATGGCTTCACCTTCCTTTTCCATGAGCCAGTATTTGGCCCATTTGCCAAATTCCTGTCTAATAAAGCATCCACTGGTGTAACTAACCTGTGACCTTCCAGCACAATTCCCCCCAGCCCATGGTGGTTCTCAGCTATTCTCAGTCTTGCCACAAGTATATATCCTTGCTATCTGTCTCATAAGACACAGGAGGAGATGCAGTGAGAGTTTGACTGGGTTCAGATGATTGCACCGGTGGAAAAGCCATTGTGGCTTCTCCCCTGCCTCTGTGGTCGTTATCTGCATAATATCCAGCAATGTGTTGTAGAGTGCAGCAGGTTCAGATGACATGCCAACCCATGCTGCATCTCAGGGGATTAAGCAAATTGTGTCCACACACATGGGGGCGGACAAGCCATGATACCTTCTTTCTGCATGAACACCCAATCACAGCCTCTATCTAGAAGAGCTCCTTACATCAGTGGAAGCAAGAAATTTGTGTGACAGACTCCAACTGGGTTCAGACAACACGATAACCAATGGTGGTTTAAATAGTCAACAGTTGGTTATTTAATCCACCATGGGTTACTGTGTTGTGTAGAGGGAGTTCTTAAACCAACGGTTGGTTATTTGAAGACTGATCAGCAAGCATGAGCAAAGCAAGGGATGGACATCACTGGCTGCACAAGTTATATTCGAGACTGAGCTAGAGCTTCTACATAAAAGGTAGCCCAAATACAGAAAATTACAGTAATCTTGCTTTAAAGCTATATAACAGAGGTGAGAGGACATGTGGCCCTCCAGATGTTGGATTGCAATTCCCATCAGCCTAGCCAGGATAGCCACTGGACTGATGGGAGTTGCAGTCCAACAACATCTGGCGGGCCACTGGACTGATGGGAGTTGCAGTCCAACAACATCTGGCGGGCCACAGGTACCCCATCCCTGCAATACAGCAACAAATGGCAGTTGCTATGCATAACTCAGAAGGAAAGATGGCTTTCATCAACCCAAGATGGGCCCATGTTCAACTCAAATAAAATAGAAAAGCAGTCCTGCTGTATCTGACTAGGAGTTCATTTAGTCTAACATACTGTTTCCAACAGTAATCAGGCAAATGCTTCCAGGAATCCCAAAAACAAGGCATAAAAGCCATAGCCTTCTCCCATTGTTTCTCCTTTAAACAAGTATTCACAGGTGATTGTCATTACGCATCTGGTATCAATGTAAGACCAGCTCCATGAGAATCTGAAGGCAAACCAACTGAACTGGTTCCCCGTTCCCCGTCCCCCTGATGAAGTTATCTTGAAGAGGCCAGTTGCAGAACTCATAAACGTCTAAACCCACCCAGGTTGGCACTGTTTTCTTAGGGTTAAATTCATAAGGCATGTAATACGACCTCATGTTTGCCTTTAAGTGTATCTTGAAAGACTCACTTTTCAACATTTGGAATGAACAAAAGCACAACTTGTTCACACCAACTGGCTGCAAATCTGAACTGAAAATACAGTCTTGCAAATTCAAACCTGCCAGGAAGGTTTTCCTAAAAAAGCCATGCAAGGCACTGTATCAAAGGCATGTTTGAACCGTCATTTATGGGACAGGATTTTCTCTGAACAATCATATTCAGATATGCATATATCCACAATTGCGTGAGTAAGTACTAAGAGGACCTGTGGACCTCTACTATCATGGAAATCATTAAAAAGCACGCCTTGATGTCTCCTGCGGCGTGGGGGAGAAATCCAGTCTTACCACAGGGATATATTCTTGCTATCTGCGCCCACTAGATACAAAAGGATGCAGCATGATTATGACTACAGGACATCCCCATTATTGTTTAACTGGTGGAAGTTTTTGTGGAGGCGGAGGGAGTCTCCAAATCCCCATGTGCACCAGTCAAGAATAATCAGTTATATGAAAGAAGGCACACATAATTTTTTGAGCAATGGACTTGTATCTTCACTGTATTCAATCCAAACATATCTTTCTTTTCAGGGTCAAGATCTGGAAGAAAAACACAAATGCTCTGTGCAAGTTTGTAACAAAAGCTGGTGGTATACAATGCTAACTGGCTGCTACCCCCCATGGTATCAGATAGACGTCCCTGGCCTCTCCTTCAAGTTTTGGATTTTTTAAGTGTCCTTTTTAATGTAACAAATGGATATGCAAGAATGTACATGCAGCACTTAAGTTTTGTTTTGTTTTGTTTTTTTAAAGCAGACAAGCCCATGATTTTTAAAAGCCTGAGGCATGTAGGAGGGGCAAAACCAATAGTGAAGACAGTGTTTAATTCACTAGTATGCACATCTGTCATTTCAGCTGTGAAGCCTGGAGGAAGCCAGGCTCTCCACAGGGGGGATTGCTTTGAATCAAGGCAATATAAACCACTGTACTCTCATATTTGAGAACTCCTAGAAAACAGGTGAGGTGCCACAGCAGTGGAGACATGAAACAAGCAAATATTGTCCCAATCTTCAAAAACAGGAAAGAGGAGAATCTGGAAAATTGTAGACCAGTCTGTCTGACTTCAAAACCAGGGAATATATTAGAACAGGTTATAAAAGGAGTCAATTAGTAAACATCTTGATATAATGGAGTGTAATTAGTAGAAGCCAGCAAGGATTTGTCAAGAATAAATCCTTCCAGACTATAACAATATATTTTTTTATTATGGGAATGCTGCAGACATAATTTATCTTGATTTCAGCAGAGTACTTGACAAAGTCCCAAGAAATGTCAATTAGCAAAATGGTTAAACGTAGTCTAGATGTATATCAGATGGATTTACAACTGGTTGAGAAACTGTGGAGTGCTCATCAATAGTTTCTTAAACAGAACTGACTTGGCAGTGTAATGCTAATGTGATTTGAGGCTGCATTAATTTCCAGGTTTTTAGAAGTAATAGTTCAATTTTATTGTGTACTAGACTAATTTCATCTCAATTACTGTGTCCAGTTCTGGGCACTGCATATTGACGGTATAGAAAAATTGGAGTGGGTTCAGAGGAGGAAAACAAGTCCTATGAAGAAATGTTGAAGGAAGGGGGTATGTCCAGCCTGGAAAAGACTGAAGGGAAGTTGATAACTGTTCCCTGAAAAAGACTAGATATAATGGGGTAATGTTACAGGAGGGTAGTTTTAGATTCAACATCATGCAAAACTTCTTAATCAATTACAAGAGGAAGATGCTCTCCATGTCTTCAAGCAGAGCTGGACAGCCATCTCTTCGAGATGCTCTAGTATTGGATTTCCAGTATTGAGCAGGGGGCTGGACTAGATGGCTTACAAGGCCTCTTCCACCTCTATGATTTTATCACTGGATTTATCATCAAGAAAAAAAAGTTTAAATCATTGGTTTAAGATTAGATTTCTCATTTTGAAATTCATATATTTCCTAGAATACAGAAAGCGATCTTACACCAGGTAAGACTATTTATCTAATCCAATATTGTCTAATCTGACTGGTAGTGGCTCTCCAGTGCTCTTACATCACCTGCTACCAGAACCTTTTTATTTAATGGGAGATGACAGGGCCTGAACCCTGTCAGACTCTCTGCATGCAAAGCATGAGCTCTACCACTAATATTCCTGACAAACATAATATAAACTGGCTGCTATAACAAATAAAACATATTTGTTTGTAACTAAATAAAGCAACATAAAACAAAATCCAAAAGCCTTATGCAGTGTCAAATTATCTGCTTCAAGACAGATTCCTTTTCGTTCTATCGGTACAAATATCAGGATATTAAGGTAATTTACTTGAAAGCTTGAAATGTCCTGTGCACATTTATCTAGATGCAAGCTCCACTGAACAAAGTGGGATACATTTTCAACTAAACATGCAGATGATCAGGCTCTAAGAAGTGTGCAGAACTTTCTAGAAACTAGAGATGGTAGTTACTGGGCAAAACAGTCTTTCCACATGAGACAAAAACTAAATGTCCATAATGTTTGATTGGTAGAGTTATAATATTCCTAATTTAAGAACCAGAAAATGGCAGAGCCTGGGTAGTTTGAGGGCATGAAATATAATAAGAACCTCCATATGGGCTCACTGGATGATCCAGGTGTAATACAGGATGTCATTTCCTTAATCTCTGTGCCTCTAATGATTTGTTAGTTCCTGGCTTCAGTACAAAGCTCAAAATAATACAACACAAGATGTGACTTTTATAAAGCTTATCAAAAGTCATCTCCCTGATTTTCTCACAAACCTGGAAAAGCAGATTCAGGCCCTTTCTACACCTACAGCCCTTTCGCAAGGGAGGAGGAATGGTTGTGACTTTTCCCGTTTCTGCGATCGGCACTCACGGGGCACATATGGGCGAAGTTTCCCACAATGACATTAGTTTTATTGTGGGAAGACATGTGCCCCGTGACGGCACTTCCACATGTGGGTCAGCAGAAATGGGAGGGGCTATGCAGATGACGTGGCTACAGGGCTTTTTTATGACTCATGAGGGATGCGCACAAACGCAAATGCATAGCAACACATGGAGTGGATAGGAAGTCCATCGAATATGCGATGCTGCGCACAGATATGTTTGTATTTTAAAAAAATACAGTCTCGGCACCAAAACACGCCGATACGCATCAAAAACATGTGGTGGAAATGGCAACCGGGTCCACTCCCACATACCTCCAAAACTGCTGCACACTCCACTGGCAGCTGATTAGGTGTTTGCTGAGCTGGGAACTTGCTCTAAACAGCAACAGCTTCACAAAGGGGGGCACACAAGCCGCGGACTTCGGGATTGTATCAACAGAACCAGAAAAAATGTATCAAAAGCAATCAGCGATATTCCTGAATAACTGAGATCAACAGGGAAGCAGGTGAATGTCATGCGGCCTGTAAGTGACGACTTCAATACAATCCTGGAATAAACGGCTGGGGCAGACTCCCCCTCACACTCAATGGGTCATTTCACATTCTTATTCTTATTATTTGTATCCCGCCTTTTGCCCAGTACTGGGCCTCAAGGCGGCTTTACAAAATTGAAAGACATAGTTAAAAGTTATAAATAGAAATATACAAAAGTTAAAAATATAATTAAACAGGGTTCAATATTAAAACATTTAAAATACATAACAAATTTTAAAAGTCCAGATTATTCACCAAAGGCCTGCCGGAACAAAGAAGTTTTTGCATGCCTAAAAAGACATCAAGGAGGGAGCCAGTCTAACTTCCCTCTGAAGAGAGTTCCAGAGCATTGGAGCAGCCACCATGAAGACCCTCTCCTGCGTTCCTGCCAGGCGTGCCTGTGATGGTGATGGGACTGAGAGAAGGGCTTCCCCTGAAGTTCTCAAAGCACAGGCGGGCTCATAAGGCAGAATAGGAAGACCACTCCACTTACCCACTCAGCC
This sequence comes from Anniella stebbinsi, assembly GCA_029215795.1. Lineage (NCBI taxonomy): Eukaryota > Metazoa > Chordata > Lepidosauria > Squamata > Anniellidae > Anniella > Anniella stebbinsi. The sequence continues at coordinate 30,090,972 of JARDYH010000002.1, read as the reverse complement.
AGTCCCCCTCTGGCTGCTTTTATAAGTCAGGAAGAGCAAGGATCTAATATACATGTAGTGGCTCTCAACTCTCCAAGGATCCTGTCCACATCATCAGGCTGTACATCATGTTTTACCATTACATGAATGAGCCCTATGATCATGTGCTCCCCACTCCCCTCTTGTGCTTTGCTATAGTAAGCTGCTTCTGTTTTCAGGGAAACCAAATAGTGATTACATCCATTCAGCAAACTATGGCTTCCATAACCCCTCCAAACCAGGATTGCAAACCATAGTTTGATCCTGTTTGGGAACCACGATTTCAAGGGCTTACAGAAATCAGTTTGAGGTTCACTTACAACAGCGAAGTATAGTTTCTGAGAAAGTGGAAGTAACATTAGAATGGAGCACATGAGTAAAAAGGTGCAAGGAGGAGTGAACACCCAAGCACAGGGGTTTTGCACATAACACCAAACACTGGCCTGGCATTACATGTGAATAAACCCAATGCATTTAATCATCAAAATTCAGCTTTAAGAATGTAAACTAACATGTTTGTATTATGTCTACCATCACCCTATGTCATATGATGCATCTAGTTTTATTAGGTCTGGCTTTGAAATGCTCAAACCAATCACATACATAGCTATAAGCAGAATGAATTCCTATTACCTACTGATAATTGTTTTGATACCAAATATAATCTGCATATAAGTATAATTTCATTGCTGGTATTTGATAACACTGGATGTTATTTGACTATATATTTGGTAAATTATCATTCTGGTGCAACTTCTGTGGTCACTGCCCCAACACATATGTAAATAAAGTAATGGGATAGGAAAATTAAGAAGCCTTGGTAAGTGAATAGTTATCAACAAGTTACAATCTAACCATGCATAAGCTATTACAATATTGTCAAGGATACATGCATTGTCAAGGATACATGCATAAGCTGATCTCTACAATATGACTGTAGAGATCAGCAGAATGTAGCCTTTTTATCAGTAATTTAGAACAGTACATACCTATGCATACCTACTGAAAAGTAAACCTCACTGAGTTCAATGAGGTTTACTCCCACATAAGTGTGTATAGGACTGCAGCCTAAATCTCAGAACTCTGTTAGCAACAGAAAACTTTAATATGGCATGATGCGAACCAGGATTCGATCTTTCAAATCACGTTGGATCACATGCAACTATTAGGCTGTTGTGTCTCCAAAAACCTTTGATAATAGTGGAACATTAAACACTGCATAATCCAAGCAACATTTACAAAACACAAACTATATATACATAACTGACATTATACTAAACAAGAAACAGGCTTTGTTCTCCTGGAATTCTCTTCAGTTTGATTTTTCCAGATAGTCTGTCTACTAATTCAGGTTATGGCTGAAAGTATTCAGTGCAATTGAATAATCATTGTATAAAATGGGTGTTTTTCCCCTTGGGGCAATATTGTAATGACCAAATACACAGTGGGATTAAGGTATTTTCCAAGGCAACCACCTTAATTCTGGCTAGTCCACCAAAGCCTATCTTTCTTAAATTTCTTCAAGACATCACCTTTGAAATACTCAACTATAAGAATAACTGAATAACTTAAACCTTTTATTGATTACCTAACAATATTAACAAACAGCAAAAGAAATCTGTATGCAGAAGGAGCCTTCCACAAATGTAGGTGATGCACTGCATCATGATGCTCATCTGACCCACAGCTAGTTGCCTGCAGCTAGACTAACAAAGGACATGATTTAAGAATGGCAGCACTTTAAACGTGATTTAAGTACAATTATCAGATTTTTTTCCAGTTCCAAGTGGCACGCATTAACCAATCACAGATAAAATATGTAGTGATTACTTGACTGCATTAGAAATGTATTCATAACCAGAAAGCTTCTGATCTTTTCCTTTAAGTTATCTGAAATTAAATACACACACACACACACACACACAATATTATTTGCTCAAGCTCTTGTAGATTCTCTTAATGTGGTTAATAAAACAAACCAACACGACCCACAGAAGTGTATTTTTCCTTTTGGGTAAACTAAACTACCTATATTTTAAATCCCAAGAATAATATTTTCCTTATGAATGCACCATTATCTACTAGGAAAGGTTCATCTGTAGCATGTGGGTATTAAGCTATGGTGATATGTTGGGAAAGCTTTATGTTATTGTTCCACAGAACCTACAAACGTCATTTTCCAATTTGAATTATATTTTATGGTAACATTAGGGCACCTAACATTGAAGGGACATGTTATAGCTATCCTACAGTATTCAGATTACTGTTATGACCAAATGTACAATATTTCAGTCAGTCCTTGTGGGGAAAAATCACGACATAGATGTAAAGAGGCTGAGAAGAATCCATCTTAGTCATTACACTTAAATATTAGAATATCATAGTCTAAGTAGTTATTAATTATGTGTAGAAATTGTACTGTGTACTACATTGCATCTTTTGTGAGAGACCCTTATTTCAGTCATACTCTCTCTTATGGGCAAAGTAAAGCAAACGTGTACTACTGTATTTGCAGAGACGTATTTGAGCTACTTGATTTCTTCAATGTTTAAAAAATCAGATTACCTCAGCAGTAAATTTCACATTTTATCATCCCACTCAAACAAATGATGCCTTTGATTGATCACAAAATTAATATGCATTAACAATAACATTAACATCATAACATTTAGCTCAGTTTAAAAAAAAAACCAGCTACAGCTCAACGCAACATTCTAGACTTGGAAATAAGGCTAAGCATGCTATAACCCAGTTATCAATGCTTGTCTCCCTGCACTGTTGAAGCAGAATAATGCACCTGACATTTGATATTACTGTTTTATGCATCGTTTGCTATACAACGAACTCTACCAAATCTGTGAAAATCACTACTACATATACTCTTAGAACCCAACCCCCAGGAACTCAAAAACTTCGGTGTATTTCACAGATCTCTGGAATTATATATATGGGACCGGAAAGGATCCCAAGAAAATAAGCCAATATTTCAGCATAGGCAATATTGCCAGACATAGCAAGAATTGACTTCTTCAGCTCATAACAACCAACAATGAAATAAGAATTCCATTTGAAAAGCATGTTTTTGTCAATGCTTAATCCTATTAATCCTCTGTTGCAGCAAAGATCCATTGAGAAGATATTCAACAGCACTGTAGCATATAATGTGACATAATACAAATTATGTTTATTTTCCACATACATTTCATTCATCTATTTCATCACTAGTTTTCCTCAACTAGCCCATTTCCACAATCAAGGTATTTCACTTCACTGACCACAGACCAGAATTCACTTTTTCTTTAAAGCAAGCTTCATATTCAGTATGAATACCTTTGCCAATGTTGATTACTGAGTGGATTGTTTCTAGAGCTAGTGTTTACTAAAATGTTAGTGCCTGTAGTAATAAGATTTTATAATCACAATGGTTAGTTGTGAGCAGCACCACTAGAACAGTCATTGGCCACCAGTTAAGCCTACAGGGAACAATTATCGGCCGCATAAGGCTACAATTAGCTGTACGGTAATTTTAAAAATAGTATCAGTATTAACACTAGGATCAAGGGGAGTTGCTTCCAAAGAAACATGTTTAGGCTCAAGCTGAAAGTGCTCCATTATGAGCACTGCAGTCTACAGCTCTCACACAAAACTCTTCTGCAGCGAGCACCAATATCAACATATCAACATCTCTATCCCATAGCACAAACTTACTGAGAGCAAATGTGTACATCCAAAGCAGCAAAGCTACTTAAAAATGGAAACAGGAAATTTGAATGGCTTCACATACACACTGAAAGGCAGTTCAGCCATCTGACAGTTGAATTTGTTATACTTTAACATCCGCAGCTGAAACCTGCGTTTCCTGTTTCAAGAATAAGAACAGGGCAAACTTTGCAATGTCAGTAAGTTTAAGCAAAACGTGCCACAGACTCTTCTAAAACACGAACCACCTGACAACATACTTGAAATTTGTTTTTTAAAAAATAATAAAAAAAGACATGCATATCTCTAAATTGTTTTCTTTCTCAGGTGGCCCACAAGAAAACAGTTCTGCATTTTGGAGCTGTAATGAGGTGGAACAAGACACAGCAAAAGGGGGGGGATAGAAATACTATAGTTTCTCTTAAATATCTTAAACACCAACCCAAGGAAAATCTAAACCACAACTAGATTGCTAAACCACGTGCAATTTAACCAAGTAGGAATATTGTTTGCACATATACACACCTCCCCCCTCCACCAGTATTTCAGAAATCCCCACCCACCGACCCCCACCCCAGGAAAAATCCGGATCCTCCTACCCATGGCGAAAAGCACTGCCTGAAGAATTAGCGGGTTTAACCGCACAACTGAATGGTGATACATCCGGCCCTAAGTAATACATCCACCACGATAAATTCAAACTTCAAAGCCTCTTTGCAGTCGCTGGGCAGATAATCAAGAAGGCTTCATCGCCGAGCGTCCATTAAACACACACATTCCTCGCCCTGCAACGCTGAATCTCCCGACGCTCGTGCAAAAATCAAGAGGGGTGGGGGAACTCGAGAGAGCGAGAGAAGCGCAACGAGGTAGCGACGAGGAAGCAAGGGTGCAGAGGAGTTTGGTGCCAAAACAAAGCTCGGGAAGAGGCGCTTGCACGCTGACCTGCACCCACGAGCGACCCCTGGGAAGTTTCCCCTGACAAATCCGAGCTCCTTGGAACGAAGGCAGCTTCCACAGAGAGAGACAGAGACGTAAGGCGGCGGCGGCGGCGGCAGCAGCAGCCGCCAGTCCTTGCAATTTCCCAGAACATTTGCAAACACACCCACACCCGCAAGTGTGTGTTCGCCCTACAAGTATAGAGAACGTTAGCTCCCCAGACTTCCTCCGAGGGGTGCCCAATCCTCCATTACCTGCCCATGGAGGAGAACCAGGATCCAAACCGCACAACCCCGCTTTCTCCAACAGGCCTAACCCAATGCCCGGGAGAGCCCGCCGTTCTCATGTGTCACCCTGCACCGCCTGACGGAACATACACACACGCGCGCATAGAGAGGAAGAGGAGGAGGGGGGGGGGAAGAGAGAGACTCTGGCTCACCCTGCTCCGGCTGAATGGGGAGGCGGCGGCGGCAGCGGCAGTTCCATGGTCCCCTCGGCGGCGCCAGCTCCCGCAGCCTGGCTCCCGGCGGCCGGCAGCGGTGGGTCGTGGGAGCCGACGAGAGGGGAGCCGCGGCTGGGGGAGGACGCGGGGCTGCCGGGGGTGGAGCGCGGCGCTGAGAACGCAGGCTGGACCGCCGAGGAGGCGGCGGCGGCGGCGGCAGCTCCTGAGAGGCAGAGAGGCAACTCCGGGCATTCGGCGGGCTCTGGCAGTCCGTCCAGCTCCACGCTCCGCACTTTGCGCAGTTGCTTCCGCCTCCAGTCCGAGCGCGGCTCTCTGCCGCCCGCGTCCCTCGTCAGGAGCCCTCCAACAACGCCGCCGCCAGTGCTCCCGGTCCCGCCGTTCCTCACAGACTTCGGACTCCGGGCGGCGGACGAAACAGAGGCGACAGAGGAGGAGGAGGCGGCGGCGACGACCTCGTTACCCGAAGATAATCCCACCGAGGAGATGCGATTCGCCGCCGCCGCCGCCGCCGCTGGTCCTCCTGCTGCCGCCATTTTCTCTGGCGGGTCGCATCACATCCCACACTCGCGCTCCGTCAGCCAGTCGCACCGGGCTCTGAGGGGGGGGGGGGGGGGGAAGAGGGAAAGAGAGAATTCCCCGGCCGGCAGGCGCGCAGACTGCGTGGGCTGCGCAGGTTGCGTAGCGTGAGGGGGGCTGGGCCGCTGGGCGGGCCCAGGTTGAGGGAGGGACGAATGAAGACAGGAAGGAAGGGGGCGGAGGCAATAGGTAACCTGAGGGGCGAAGGGGCGCGCGGCTGAGCAGGGCTCCCTCAGCGCCTCCTCTGGCCAGCCAGGTGTATTTGACTCATTGCCTCAGTACACGCTCGCAGCTCCTCGTCGTCTTTTCCCACACAAGCCAAGCTGGCTCTCTCAGCAGCAGGCCTGTTTAAAACGACAAGAAAACACAAGCAAAGCGGCTGGGAGGAAGTGGGCTGGTCACAACCCCATTCTAGGCGCATTATTAACCCCAGTCCGCACTAGTTAGCCTTAAAGGACTCCTTTAAGTTAGATCTACTCAGAGTGAAGTCCTGAGGTGGTAGGATGGATGGTACAAATTTCAGTAGGGATCTAATATTTATAAACTCCCCATATCATGTAAAACAAAAACAAACAACCCACTTCCCTGTAAATAGAAAACTAGCTTGGCAGGGAGAGGCCTGCGCTAGAACCTTTCTCCCAGATATGCTACTTTTCTACATGGGGGTGGGGGGGGGTGTTTCTTTTTTGTTATAGTAATGGCGGGAGTGCGGCAATCAAATATGGAAAGCCCCATTTGTGATTTGAAGTGTACAGTCTATTCTGTCTAGGCTGACCAGATAAAATCCAGGTCAGGGCTCATGTAACTTTAACAGTTGTAGAGAAAAGGGAATTTCAGCCACTGTCATTTGTATGCAAATAGTTCCTGGTGAAATTCCCTCTTCATCACAACAGTTAAAGTTGCAGGGGCCCTGCCTTCTTTTGTATATGGTCACTCTAATATAGTGCATGCACCTTTAACTGTTGTGATGAAGAGGGAATTTCACCAGGAACTAATTGCATACAAATGACACTGGCTGAAATTCCCTTTTCTCTACAACTGTTAAAGTTACATGAGCCCTGACCTGGATTTTTTCTGGTCAGCCTAGAAATTCTGTCACCATCCTCAGGACTAAGTATGCTTAGGATTGCAGCCTGACAGCTACTCTTGTGATTGAGCAAGATTAATTGTGTGTTTTTCCTATTTAGTTTATTTGGAATTTAATACAGCTCTTGCTTTAAGTTGCTTTGTTTTGCTGCACAGATATTTTCTGTAAAATATTTTGTTCTATCCCATCTTCTGTTCTTTTTCTTTCTTTTTAAAATTAAACTGGATCATAGGCATGCATGACTGCTTTTTTAAAAAAATATAGCACTTCAATCCTATATGCACTTACCTTGGAGTAAGCTCCATTTAACTGAACAGGACTTACTTTTGAATAGACATGTACAAGGAGGTGCTGCAAGGCTGCAATCCCATTTATATTTACTATAAGCTCACTGAATTCAAGTTCTGAGTAAACATGCTAAAGTCACTGTTATTCTTACAGTATGAAAGGCACTTCAGTTTTAAATAGTCTTAAATAACCTGGTCAATTTTGTGATTTCTCAGCCATCCTCACACATCAAAGGATGCACACTCCTTTTAATTACTATATTTGCATCCTTGAACTTTGCTGAGCTACTGTCATTGACAAGTCCTGCACAAACCCATGAATAGGCAGACTGGCATCCTGACATTGCAACTCAGCAATCATGTAATGCACCATTAGAGTGTTGTACATGCCAATCCCATTCTTAGTTTCTCTGGAATGTCATTTCATAGTCTCTTCTGCTCTTTCATCCCATCTGCTTAGAGAACAGTGATGAGGTGTGTTTCATTTGTCCTCAGCCTTACTGTTTGGAAAAATAAGGGACTTTAGCATTACCAATCAATTTGTGCATTATGTATAATCTAACAAGTCAAAATATGTCTTTCTGGATTAACACTGGTCAATCCAGCAATAAAATTAAGTCTCTATCCTCGACAAGTTCCTTCTCAAGTTATTATATCAAGACAAACTTTTCTAAAATTTGAACAGCTCCTAAAGTAAAAATAATATTGAACATCAAGTATAATGTAATAGAATCTGTGGGATTATATTCAACTGAGTATTCTCCACCATGCTCCAAATATGAAACAACTTGGAAAATAGCTTGATTGAAATATATGATTTTGCTCTTATAAAATGTTTTCCTCCTCTGCCTTTGAAAAGTATTGATTTCAGCTGTGAACAGAAATGTCTCTGAACTCATTTCTCTTTCATGCACTAGGAGTATCACAATGGAAAGCACAAGAATTTAGCTGACAATATGGATATTTGCAGGAAGCAGACAAAGGAAAATGGTGAAAATAAGGGCAGAACTACACATTATAATAAACTTGGGGGCTGTTGCAAAAATAAATATATTTCAACTGAATATGTTCTACTATGTCCAAAAATGTAAAACTTTAAATTACTTTGACACATTACATTTGCTATTATGAAATTATGTTTGCCTCTCTATCTTTTAAAAATATTGTTCTTGATCCTGCAAACAAAGGTGTAATCCTAGGCATGTTAAGACAGAAAAAAGTCCTACAACTACCAGGATACCCCACCCAGCCATGCCAGCTAGGGCATGCTGGGAGTTGTAGGACTTCTTTTCCATCTAAACATGCCTAGGATTGTGTCCTTAAGAGAGTTAATGGAGGATAGGTTTTACATCCTCTCCTCTCACCTGTACCCCCTAGGGCCTGTCTTGAAAAGAGGTTTGCCCTGGGGTAGATCCGCAGTGGCGGCAGGTCATTATATGACGCAGCTGCCATGGTGAAGCCATCCAGGAGTAAACTGCCGACGCTCCGCTTTAAAAAAGTCAGACACTTACCCCGACTTTTTCCACCGAGCAAGGCTCAGAGGTGTATTTGCCATCTGTCGACTTGCTCTGATATTACGGAAGAGGTGGGGGCAGGGCAATGGCACCCCCTGATTGGGCACTATTGCTGGGACATGGGGGAGTGGACAGTCCAGCGAGCCTATGCTTCCCTGGACCCAAGAAGCTGCACAATAAAGACAAACAGTTTTTTTAAAAACAACAACAACACTAAAGTTCCTCCCCCTCCCCCGTTTTTTTTAAAAATATATATTTTATCTGTAAATGCGAAGGTTCACATTTAATTTAAAAATGGGGTGGGGGGGAGAGGAATAGGGCAGCCAGAGGGAAGTCAGAGGGAGGAGAGCTGGGTTTGGGCACCACGATCCCTCTATCCTTCCCTGTCTGGCTGCCCCATTCTCCCCCCCCCCCCCCGTGTTTACCGCGGTGGCGGCAGCAACTCTACACTCGCTCTCCTTCCCATGCAGATGCCGGGAAGGAGCACAAGTGCGGGAGCCTGAGGCCTCGCACCATGCTGCCGTCAAGACTGGGCCCCTGAAAAGCCTCCCCAGAGGGCTCTTGCCCCCTCCTGATCAATTTTGGACGGGGTAGGGGACTGATGGGGCCGGGGGAAAGTGATCAAAATTGGGTTTGGATCAGGCGGCAGTCCTATACCCATGTACCTGTCTGTCAGCCAGTGAACTTAATGGGGACTTCTGAGTAGATGTGCACAGGATTGCACTGTTAAGGAAGTTCATGGAAGGAAGATTTCCCATCCATTTATACCCTCCCCCAGCATTGTCCCCACGTTGTTCAGCAGGGGCCACACAGATGGCTTCCGGGGGAGCAGATGGAAAACCTTCCTTCCATGAACTTCCTTAACTTTTTTTTAGGCACCACACCATTGATTTCAATTGTGAGCAGAAACATATCTAAAGTAACTCACCTTTTGTTTTTCTTTTTTTGCATATGAAATGTGTAGTATTTGTTACTGTGATGTCATTGTACTGTATATTTCTCTGCTCCCAATTGCAGTCATTAATAATTTGGAGCTTGGACAGGGAAACACATAGCATAGTGTCAAGATATAAGGTGAATCATAGTATGTGTTGTGGAGGGTGAGAACATGACACTGAACTGCCATTGTTGATGGCAGCTCTCTGTTTCTTAAGTCCCATTAATTTCAGTGTAACTTAATTGCAAGCACATATCTGTTAAACATCTCAAAGTCCTGCTCTAGTGAATAACTATCTCCATCTTTCCCCTTTTTAAAGGAAGATTTCTCTTCATAACTTAATATGGCACTCTACTTTTAAGAGCTCATGATATTTCACTCCAGATTTTAATGTAGTTCTTATCAGTCTAATTGTAAATAGAGTGAAAAAATAAATGGCCTGGAGTCTAGTTACATAACTTACAGTTTTAAGCAGATGTAAGTGATGGTTGGATTAATGCATTTTCATACATCATGGAAACCTGCCTTGGAAGTGCTCAGCTCTGTGCTATGCAAAAAAAACAAATATGGTGCAATGACAACACAGTCTGCTGCCACAGACCCTCAATAAAACCTTCCCATTGTGCCCCCAATACCCTGGAAAATATTCACGCAAAGACGGTGGCCCCATGCCATCAATTGGCTTCCCAGTGTCCCTGCCCATGAGCTATACAAGTTCTGCCAGAGCTATAAATCAGCTGGCCCCACCAGCATGATTAGTTGATGAAACGGGTGGGGCTGGGAAGCTTCCATACAAGTACACATTGTGCAATAGAGATCTCTTGTCAGCTGAAACCATCTCCTTTTGCTCTGATGTGGGGTGATGAACTACAGATCTGCGGAAAGAAAATCTTCCAGGCTATACCTTTCCCTCACACCAGCCTGGTTGGAGGTCGAAGTCCCGCAAGGGACTGCCTCTGCGATACTCCTTCCGGGGTTTCATAGTGTCATTCACAGGGCATTACAGCATTACCTGAGCAGCCAGAAGCCATGGCATCCAAACTATGTGCCCTGGTGCCTTTTGCACAGCCAGAACAATCCTTGGTCTTTGGCCCTATCACATATGGGGAGGTGTAAGTTTGCTACAGCACTTTTTGGATGATTCTGGAGACCTGCCTACCTACAACTTGGCATAGTGCACATCGCAACAACACGGGCCTAATACTGGGCTACTCTGGGTCCAGTTCCATAACATGTAGGGCAGGCCCAATGCCCTTAAACAGTATATTCCTAAACAATGTAGTCACAAGGGGCTCTGGGTTTCTTGATCTCCGGCTGGTTGTTTTAAACTTCAAATATAGTACCTTGGTGTAACATGAAACTTTAAACAGTTTCCAGGGTGTAACTTCCCTCTGAATTACAAGTGGCGACACCCAGGGCTGCTTGGGTAACATAAGCCTCTGCCCTGCACCCTCTGCTTGCTGTCATGCAGCAATTGGAATGTAATGGCAGTTGTGGAGAGAAAGTTATATTCAGGAGCACGCTAACACTGCAGCCTGAAAGACATTTAATTGGTACATCGGTTTCAACAAAACCTACATTCCAAAGAAGTCAGATTTTTTTGGGGGGAGGGGGATTGCAGCTTAAAACTCCATTGCTCAAAATATATTTGGGAAATGGGGGTGGGAGGGCATTTATTTATTTATGCCCCACCTTTTCTCCTAGGAGCTCAAGGTAGCTAAAAACTAAAATAATTAAAATAACAATTTAAGGGCGGCCTCCTTCCTCTGTTAGGCAATTCAGATTGTGTGAAGATAACATACCCAAATAGGGCTAAAGCAACTTTCCCCAACCTGGTCCCCCCCAGATGTTTTAAACTTCAACTTCCATCAGTCCCATCAAGCATGGCCAATGGTGAATAAGGCTGGGAGTTTAATACATGCTCCATTGTTGATACCATTGCAACCCATTAACCACTCCACACAAACATTTTTTTATTTACAGTATTTTTTACTCCATTCTTCAGCAAAAAAAGACCTCCAGAGTGTGCTGATCCTCAAATGGCTGAATCTTCAAAGGATAAATCAAACGATAAACCCGATATGAAACAGCTACCAAAATCAGACAACAAAAGTAGAGCATTTGTACTGCCTGGCATCACCTCAAATGCAATATATCTCAATGGGGACAGTTCACATGTTTCATCAAGTAATAAGGCATTGAGAAAGTTGACATGCATTTGTGGGTTGGCCCTACAGTACTGATCTGATGCTTGTGGTTTGAAAGCTAAACAATAGCAGGCCACAATCTCAGCAACATCACTCTTGGGAAAGAGGACTAAACCAGTCCTCAGGAAGAAAAAAAATGTTCTTCCTCTTCTCTGTTCCTCCAGCTGCTCTCTTTTCATCCTGCTGCTGACACTGGCAAGAACAGAGTCTGGGCGAACAAACAGCCACCAATAGCAGCTGCAGGATCCACAGGACAACAAGGCAGGGAAAGCACAGACGCCCAAGCAGCAGTAAACACAAAAACTAGGCCAAGTCTCAGTAGTGAGCCACACCATGGTTGTGGGCTCAAAAGCAGCAGACCTGGGGATGTATTCACTGTATACTGTACATAGAACACAAACAGCTTCTAATAATCAGGTGACAGAGATGCAAAATTCATGAGATTTTTGTAAAATCAATACGGTTAACTTGCTTATGCCCCCCAAAATAATACTCTTTGCATCAGTAAAAGAAATACACATGCATTCTGCACTCAGTATTCCCAAGTACAATTTCCAACTATATCCCAACTTGGACCATTAGATATGGCCTACACCATCTCTTACCTAAATCCATGTCATCACACCTAACATTTCTGCTTGTTGAATTCTGGCATTCCTTGGGCTAGAATCACTTTCCTGGAGCCATAAGCAAGAAACATACAATTGTATGAAGCTCATTGGGTTACACTGTCTCTACATCTAACCTATGCAACATGGTTGTTTTGAGACTGAAAGCATGATGTTGATCTCCTTGGAAGATCAAAGTGAAGATCAAAATGAAACAAATAAATAAGATTACAACTTACAAAACTTAAGAACAATCATTCTGCCTTTCAATGCAGAATCCTTTTGAAGTTGAATTTCCTCGGGCTGTGATTGGCCTTCAGCCTAGCCTTCTGATTGGCTTGAAAGTCACATATAAACTTAAAGGGCAGTATCTTACACTTCCTATGAAAACTAACTGCTAACAGAACAGGAACTTGCAGTGTCTGAAACAACCAGAAATGAGCGGCAACCCTCATTTCCAGAACAGGTCAGGTCAGCGGACATCTTCTTCAGAAATGAGCACTGCTACTCATTTCCAGGCTTGTTGCATGGACTGCTAGTTCCTGTTGCACTAGCGGCCAGTTCCAAAGTGCAACAGAACTAGTAAAGGCGCAGTGGTAGTACAGGATACTGCCCAAAGTGTCTGGTTAGCTCTAATTTTTGGATGGTTGTTTCTGCACTGGTTCATAGGGTGGCCACTTAGAAATCTGGAAAAGGAGGAAATGCATCGCCAAAAAAAGGACATCAATCGCATAAAATTTCTAAATTTGCATTATAGATGCAAATTTAGAAATAATAATTATAATTTAACTAGGAAGATAGTGCATCTCACCATAGTGTGGAAGACTGTCAGCTGTGTGCCTTGCTCCGTCTGCTGTCCAGGTGCTGCAGATGGGCAACTTCAAGGCCCAGCTCTTCCTTCTCATGGTTCTTTATATCAGACTTGGACTGGTCAGCCCATCAAATAGAGGACGCCTTAGAAATAGAGGACAGTCCTCTGGCAGCATTTTAAATAGAGGACAGCCCTCTGTTAAACAGGACACATGGCCACCCTCCTTGCTTGGCCTCACCAACTTTTGTACAACCCATCTACCTTTACCTCCAGAGCCTCTCATCCTGACCTGCAAATGGACAGCCTTCTTAGACACTGATCCCACTTTGCTGCTTGACCATAGCTATTGCTTCATCTCTTAAAAACAGACCTGCCAGATTGGGATCCTGGCCTCAACCCTATATCTGCTAATGCAGTCCACTACTGCTTCTAGCCAGAAAAACAGCATGATGTTTCTCTGAAATCCATCAAGTATGCACTACTGGGGTCCACAAAACTGTCAAGCAGAATAAGCAAACCCAGCAGCAACTTTAGTGCCTAGTCTATCATGCAATGCCAAGACCAGTCAGTTCCCTCTTGCTCTACTGCACTAGTAATTTGAACAGCTACCTGCAGAGATTATGGAAACCGAATCAGCAGGCTTTTAAAATAGATAAAGGCTCAGCGCAACAGACGGAATATTTTACACTCTGGCTTTTACAAACTGCAGCCACCTTTCTTCAAAATGGGGACATGGTTTCAATGGTTTTCAATTATTTAATAAAGGGAATTATTATTTGATGTTATTCCAATGCCAGTTCATTGTTTTGGCTAAATGTATGTTTGAATTTTGTCTTTAGTAATGTAGACCTCTTTCATAGCCTGCATCTTCTTTGGGGAAGTTTGTATGTGATGCAGAATTAGCTAAAAGAATCTATAGGTGGTAGAATGGACTGTACCAATACTGATTGCAGATTGAGGATCAGATTTTATAATACTCACCTCTGTAAGGACAACAACAACAACAACAGAAAAAAAACACCCTCCCTAGGCATAGAAAACTAGCACAAAAACTAGCTGGGCTAGAATCTTTTACTCCTGATATTCTAGTTTACTCCTTTCAGGGAAGTGTTTATAAAAATATTTATTTTAAATATATAAAACATACTTATATAAACCACAAACATAGAATTACAGATTTGTTGATTACAAAATACATTATTATCAACAATTATTGTTCGACCCAACCCAAAAAAACCCCTATACTTTATACCTCTTGTTAAATCATAACACCATTACCCAGATCTCTGTAATGCAGCTATTTTGGCAGCAGTAATTGTAGTAGATGTTTAATGTTGGTGCATTCAGAAATGGGATTCCCTTACCTATAGTCCATTTGAACACTTCAGATCTACACAAGAAACAGACTGTGAGGATCATCAGATGGGGGGGGATCGTGTTTCCCTACCGTCGCTTTGCCTCATGTTTAGGTCCCACAGTAGGGATGAGCAGCTTCCACTTGTGTTGTAGATCACAAGCTGAATATGAGCCAACAGTATGATGTGGCTGCAAAAAAAGCAAATGCTATTTGGGCTGCATTAATAGAAGTATAGCTTCCATATCGCACGAGGTACTGGTTCCCCTCTATTCAGTACTGGTTAGGCCCCATCTTGAGTATTTCATCCAGTTCTGGGCACCACACTTCAAGAAGGATGCAGACAATCTGAAGAGTGTTCAGATGAGGACAACGAGGATGATTAGGGGTCTGGAAACAAAGCCCTATGAGGAGAGATTGAAAGAACTAGGCATGTTTAGCCTGGAGAAGAGAAGATTGAGGGGAGACATGATAGTACTCTACTGGAAAGGTTGTCACACAGAGGAGGGCCAGGATCTCTTCTCGATCAACCCAGAGTGCAGGACATGGAATAATGGGCTCAAGTTACAGGAAGCCAGATGCCGGCTGGACATCAGGAAAAACTTCGGGACTGTTAGAGCAATATGACAATGGAACCAATTACCTAGGGAGGTGGTGGGCTCTCCCACATTAGAGGCATTCAAGAGGCAGCTGGACAACCATCTGTCAGGGATGCTTTAAGGTGATTCCTGCATTGAGCAGGGGGTTGGACTCGATAGCCTTATAGGCCCCTTCCAACTCTATTATTCTATGATTCTAGGATTCACACAGGAAGAAAGAAGAAGCAGGCAACAACCACCTGATCCATTCAGTGGATGTTTTTATTGCACTGTTTCTCCTGCAGACAACAGGAAATGGCGGCAAGTTTCATTACAGCCAAAATAACCGGATTTTCCAGGGGGCCGGGTTGTGATGGGAAAATGAGCAGAAGGAGTGGGAGACGGGTGGGAGGCAGACGTTGTCATCACAGACATTCGTGAGCGCCCAATAACAAGTGTGCAATAAAATGCTCATCTGATGACGTTCTTTATCATTCTGCTGGTGTATAGATCTGACCCAAGTCCAGGATTGATTGTTTTCAAGACTTATGTTCCACTTTTCCAGAATAAGCACACTCAAGGCAGCTTACTAGTTAAACATAAAGCAAAACAAGTTAACATTCAGTCCTAACAATAGAAATAAGCAAACATCAATAAAATAAAATCATTGATAATAATTTTTTAAAAACATTAGCAGACAGCAAATAAAACACAGCATCCCAAGCTCAAAGTAGAAACTGCTCACCAGAATAAAACAATCTTAAGAGACCAAATGAATCTCCCTATGTGGAACTGTTCCACATTTTAAGCACCACACT
The DNA here is from genome assembly GCA_029215795.1 of Anniella stebbinsi. Taxonomy (NCBI): domain Eukaryota; kingdom Metazoa; phylum Chordata; class Lepidosauria; order Squamata; family Anniellidae; genus Anniella; species Anniella stebbinsi. The sequence continues at coordinate 30,075,079 of JARDYH010000002.1, read as the reverse complement.
GGAAATGTTCTCTCCCTCTTTATTATTATTACATTTATATCTGATCTTTTTTCCTCTTGCGAGAGCCCAAGTTGGTTTACATTTAATCCTCACAACAACCCTGTGAGGTTGGTTAGGCTGAGAGTCAGTGAGTGGCTCCAAGTCACCAAGTCACCTAGTGAGCTTCATGGCCAAGTGGAGACTAGAACCTGGATCTCCCGAGTCCAAGTCCAACATTCTAACCGTTACACTGCAAATGGCTCTCCCTTGTCACTTTCAATCACATTTTTACTGGCAAAGTGACAAGGAGGGTGTCAGAAATCAAATTCAGACCTCAGACAGGTTCATATGGGAGAAGGCAATTTGTGAGAAATAACCTGATAAAGAATATGTATAATATTGCAGTTTTCTGACTGTCCAAAGTCAATCTTGCAGATATCAATTACCATTACTGCATAGAATTCAGTACATGTTTACTTGGAATTTGTATGCATGTAGCACTGGTGAAATTCCCTCTTCATCACAACAGTTAAAGCTACAGGATCTATATCTAGAGTGACCAGATACAAAGAGGGCAGGACCCTGCAGCTTTAACTGTTGTGATGAAGAGGGAATTTCACCAAGTGCTGCATGTATACAAATTACACCTGCTGGAATTCTGTTTTCTATACAACTGTTAAAGATACAGGAGCCCTGTCCTCTTTTCCATATGGTCACCCTAATTGTACTCACTTTAATGTAAGTATGTTTAGAACCAGGATGTAAATCAAGTGACTGCTGGGTTTCTTGCTGCATGATTGCTGACCATGCTCTGACTGAAATCAGCCTTTTTATGACTTCTAAAAATACTCTTTGCCTCCCAGGCATTTTCTGTTTCAATAGGCCCATAGAGAATTCAGATTTCTTGTCTTCCCCAACTTCAGTTTATCTTCCCCAGGCCTTATTATAGTTTATTTCAGTGTTTTTCCTCTATGTAACTGCTGCTCAAATCTTAAATGTTTGTCTTGGTTTGCAAAGTTATTCTGATTTAGACATTAAGGATAGTGTTACAATAGTAGAATAATGTAGTTAGCATGAGGCATAATATCACTTTTCTTTAGAGCTGCCACTTGATTATAGAAATCTTTGGTAGGGGTGTTCAGAGTGGGCCTGCTCCTCCCCGAAAGTCGGGCAGAGCTCTGATGAGGCGATTCTCCTCTCCGATTTTTGGAGGGGGTCTGTCTCCCTGCACCATTAATTTACCCATTGGAAAACCGCTCCGTTTTCGGGTAACTGTGCTATTATCGTCAATGGGAATTAACAAAAATGCTTACATCTCTGTCATTTTTAAAGCTAAAGAGGTGAAAAATAGCACCCTGGTAGCTCTTAAGTAGGGCTTTAGCCATGCCAAGTTTGAAGGACATCGCTTCATCCCTCGATTTTTAGGATTTTTTTTTAATCCATTTTCAAAGCATTCTCCCGCAGCGCCCCCCGTCCCCCCAAATACACACACATACAGATACTTCAGATGCACTTCATCTTCTCTCAAGGGAGCTTGCAGAAGTTTCAGAAACTAGAAACCTCCTACAAAAATCAAAGTCCTCTATCTCCATGTGTGGAACAAGAACACACACACACACACACACACACACACACACACACACACACACAGGGGAGTGTGGAGGTCGTACTACAAGAAGAAGCAACTAAAAGCAGACAGACACACAGCGAGAAAAGAAAACCCAGCAAAGAAAGCCAGCTCTGGCCGTGTTGGGAGAAGGAGAGGAAGATGTGTTCTTCTAATTCTCCCCCAGCCCAAAATAAGGTGCACCCTTTTCTCTGCTGCTGCTGGTCCTTCTGAAGTGCAGGAGAAGAAGTTGGGTGTGGGTGGTTTTGAGTCTCTACCTGCACCCTCTCCTGCAAAACACAAGTCTAGCACCTGGGATCATTTTTCTTTGGTGGCAGAGGATCCCAGGTATGCAAGATCTTAAGAGGCTGTTCCCCCTTCAAGCCGGCAGTCAGTCTCAGGCTGGCAGCAGCAGCAGCGGCAATGCGGGGGGCAAGGCTCCTGCCCCCAGAGGCAGGCCACGCTGGACCAGTGGGGCAAGGGCAGAGGGGGCTTCAAAATGCCCCAGATAGGAAGGTGCTAGGGAAAGCTGATGGAACTTTCCCATTTCCGTGACGTTCAGTCAGCCTCAGCTGCATTTCTGTTATATCATTTGTTTGTTTGTTTGTTTGTTTGTTTATTTATTTATTTATTACATCTTTATACTGCCCATCAGCCAAAGCTCTCTGGGCAGTGCACAATTAAAAACCCAAAGAATAACAATATAAATTTAAACATTAAAAAGTTAAAAAGGCAGTGTAAAACGAGCTACATTAAAAACCAGGGAAAGCCTGGTTTTTGCAATCCCTCCCCCTAAACAATGTGATTGGAGTAGGGGACAGGGAGGAGACTGTGGCTATTGCTTAGCCACAGATGTCAATCTCAAAACTATCCCCCCCCCCTCACACCTCAGTGTCTTCCTAATATGGAAGTGTTCAGTTAGTTGTCCATCATCACCATGAAACAAGCCCTCATATTGCCTAAAAAAACTTTGGATACGGATCTCTTCAGGGCTCCGAACAATCTTCTAACTGCACCGCAGGTTTCCATCAGTTTTTTACCTGCCCCTAACCGCACTATAAGTTTGGAGGTCTGTTGAAGGTCTGGCGGACCCCCTGATTTTCAGTGCGGCGCGCACACCCCTAACGTTTAGATAGAAAAAAGGTCTACAATTTTCAGGATTTCCCAGCCGGCCTAAACATGCTTTCTGTCTGAAGTCGTATAGGATCACACTCAGGGTGTGATCCTATGCACGTTTAGTCAGAAAAAAGTCCTACAACTCCCAGCAGTCCCCACCCAGGGCATGATGGAAGTGGTAGGAGTTCTATCTGTCTAAAAGTGCACAGAATTGTGCCCTAAGTTATAAAACTCAAATGGGTATCGCAACATATAGACATGCAGACATGGGCCTGTTTTCATACAAGTTCTGGGTACAATTGTGGCTTCTTTAAAATGCCGTGTTTGTGCTAGTTCACAACCCTGTGGTAGTGCATTCATCATATCTAGTATTTATTTCAGGACATTTGCAGTGATGTGCAAATAATTCTCCATGTTCTTTCTGCTGCCCCACATATAGGTTTTGTGCTTGCGCTGAGATAAATTTTGAACAGCCTGTAGCTTTAGCTTTCTTAAAGCAATGGGTAGGACGCTGGGATCCACTTCTGATTTAAGGGTTCAATCCTATGCATGTTTAGAGGGAAAAAGTCCTACAACTCCCAGCATTCCCCAGCCAGCCATGACTTGTGCATCTAATTCCACTGCAACCGAAAGGTGATTTGAGCTTGTATTTTCCAATCAGCATCAACACACCCATCTTTCATTCATAGGAAAGGTTCATAAAGGCATATAGATATCTCCAAACATGACTTACTTTGTTGCCAAGAGCACAGTCCTCACACACCATATGCCAAACCACTTTTGAAACTGAGGGGATAGTTCAACTCCATTGAAATGAATGGGACTCCAGTTAACTTCACGACTAACTTAGATCCCATTCATTTCACTAGCTCTACTCTAAGTAGGACTTATGTTGGATTTTACCCATAATTTGTGACCAGTTCGTCAAAAACCCTACTGGGTGTGCCTAAACCTGTAGCTGTCTGGATTGTGGCCATTCCAGGATAGTGGTGTAATGAAAAGGGGGGGGCGGTGATCCAGAGAAATGTCAATGACTTCACAAACAAGTTCAGTGCAAATGGCTGTCTCATGAGAACTGTTTTGTAATGAACACTAAAGGCAAAGAACTTCAGAGGGAACGTCTACTTTGGACACAAACGTGTCAATCCAGGAAGGATTAAGACCCAGAAGTGACAACAAAAATGGTCTATAGATCCTAAGGTTTGTACAATTCAATGGAAAAATCATTCAGAACAGCAATTATTTATTACATGTGTTCATGATTGCTTATTTGATCAAGACAAAATGGAAAATGTTAGGTGACAATCAGCTTTCAAGAGTATGTATATATAGGAATAGCTGAATTCCCATCCATTCACCCAGTTCTTGTGCAATGTTTTCCTTGTGTAGGGACGTACAGATTTAGTCAAATATATTCTGTCTTCATTTCATGGATTGTTCAATGCCTTTTGTTCCATCATTCACTCATTGACAGAATCGGATTTTTCCAACTTCCTAAATTTGCCCAAATTCTCATTTGTGCAAATTCTCATTTGTGCAAATTAACACTCGCAAAAACATGCAGCCCCCCCCCCCATGCACACCCACGAATGCACATTTTCATGCTTTAGCCTATGGGAGGAAATGCACATTTTCAGCCACTGTTCTTTATGTAACATATTTTTCTTGACTAAATTTATGTAAAATTAAAAAAAGTAAAACAAACAAACAGAAATGGCCCACAAGCTTGCAGAATCTGTGTGACTCAGGAAACATTGAACTGCTGCGAAATCCATGGGATGGATTCATAGAAATAAAAAACTCATTTGATTCTGTTGCGGAGTTCTCTGACATCCCTACGTAAAGATGAAGTGAGTGGGGGATAAGGAGAAGTAGGCTTGATGTATTAGTAGTGCCCTGCTAGAACTGGAAAAAAATATGTATGCATACGTATGGTTTGAAAGGAAGCTGACGCTCTGAGAACTCAAGGCCACTATAGATGCTATGTAGGGCGTAGCTAATGTGAAAGCCGAGTTTCTATATAATCTGGTTAATGGCATGCATTGAACGGTCTTGTGAAGTATAGTATACAGAAATAGATGTTTTTGAGGCCACTGTTGATGCTTGGACATTTGCCTTCAAAGAAAATAAGGAACTGGAATGTCATTTATATTCCTGAAAAATCTTAATGGGTGTCTCTTTGGCCTGATTTTTAAAAAAACACTATGCATCTATTATGTCATACAAAATGCATTTATTATTATTATTATTATTATTATTATTATTATTAATTATTGGAAAGGTTAATAATATGGGCACCCCCAGCAATCCATCCTTGTTAGGAGCACATTGTCAGGGGCATCAAGAGATTGGAATTGCCAACTGACCAGAGAAAACCCCAGCCTAATCTGTTCTTATGCTTTTAAACAGCAGTTGGTCAGCAGAAATCAGTTTGTGAATCCTTCCTCAACAGTGAAAGCAGTAATATCATGACCTGTGTCTGCTGACATTAAAGGCATAGGAGTAAGGACCACTTTGGCAATTCTAAACAATAATCAGGGGTGATTCAAACATGCATGTTTGTCACACAGAAAACATCAAGTGATGACTTGCATGTATGAACTCGCCATTAACATTGCCTCCAAAAGCAATACTTTGTTAAGTACATAGTTTTAAATATTCAGCTGCCACAAACACAAAATGTATGTGCCCTATGATACAGCACAGTGAAGCAACCTGTTTCAGGTGTAACCATGGTAGTGGTGGGGAGATAGATGAAGGTAGGGTAACCATATTGGGAAATGAAAAAAGAGGACACCCAGTGGGGGTGGCGGGAAAGTATGTTTTCCGGTAGCGCTGTGCACCACCTCGGGCCGAATCCCCGAAACTGAGGCGAGGCAGGCTTCTTTGGCCCACCTCACCTTGGTTCCGAGTCAGTTCTGGGTCAGCCTGAGGTACCCCAAAGCCAAAGCAGATAGGTACCGAAGCTTCGGGGCGCCTTGGGCCACTTCAAAGTGGTGCTGGGCCCTCCCTCCTGCCATCCCAAGAAAGCTGGCGCAAGGCCGGCCGTGAGTCCATTGGACTCACCTCCCTCTCCCCACTCTCCCTGCTTACCTGTTGCCGCCATTGCCATCCACTGCCATCGCTGCCCGCCGCCATCCACCATAGCTGCCTGCCACCATCACTAGGCTGACCATATGAAAAGGAGGACAGGGCTCATGTAACTTCAACAGTTGTAGAGAAAAGGGAATTTCAGCCGGTGTTATTTGTATGCAATTAGTTCCTGGTGAAATTCCCTCTTCATCACAACAGTTAAAGTTGCAGGCACTATACTAGCATGACCATATACAAAAGAAGGCAGGGCCCCTGCAACTTTAACTGTTGTGATGAAGAGGGAATTTCACCAGGAACTAATTGCATACAAATGACACTGGCTGAAATTCCCTTTGCTCTACAACTGTTAAAGTTATATGAGCCCTGTCCTCCTTTTCAGATGGTCAGCCTAACCATCACTGCCTGCCACCATCGCTGCCTCCCGACGCCCCCCGATGAATTGCCACCTGCCACTGCATTGCCCACACTTCTTAGAACCAGGCCGCGATATCGCATGGCCTCCGCAGTACGTCTATGGCCACAAACTATGGGGGCTGTAAAAGGAAAATGGCGCGGCCTGGTTCTAAGGAGTGTGGGCATTGCAGCGGCAGGCAGCGATCCAGCGGCATCAGCATCAGCAGCAATGCAGCAGGCGGTGATCCAGCGGCAGTGGGTGGCAATGGTGGCAGGCAGTGGCAGTGGTGGTGGCAGCAGCAGCAATGCAGCAGTGGCAGCAGGCGAAGATGGCGGCTGGTGGCAGCAATGGTGGTGGGAAAGTCCTGGTGGCAATGGCTCTGGGTTGGGGGGGCAAGGGAGGGACTCCGGCCTTGCTACCAGCTTTCTTGGGTGCCGGCTGCTCAGCTGGCATCCAGGGACCTGCAAGGCTGAGTCGCCTCGGATGGCCCAAATCTCACCTCAGCTTTGGCACTGAGGTGAGTCGGGCAATCCCCGAAGCACCCTGAGGCAAATTGGGGCTGTTCTGGGGGCTCCGAAACAGGCCCCATGGTGAAACAGGGAATGTGCACAGCCCTACTTTCTGGGGCCTCTGGAAAGCACGCCATTCTCCTGTACCACGCTAAAAGCAGCTGCCATTAGCATGGTGTGGGGGAATGATGTGCTTTCTGGAGGCCCCAGAAAATGAGGCTTTCCCCTCCTCTGCTCCAATCGGGGAAAGAGTATCCAATTGGGGCCTGTTCTATAATGTCTGGAAATGACACGTATTCCCCTTTAAGGCCTTAATTGTAGAACTGGAGGGGAAATGACATGCCTCTGGAAACCGTGTCATTCTCCCCGCCAGGGAGAGGCAGCCTTAAAAGGGAAAGCATGTCATTCCCGAACATTATAGAAAATCACAGAACATCCCCGAAAATCCCCCCTGACACCCAGGATAGAACAGAAACCCAGACAAATCTGGGGATATCCTGACAGTTGGTCACCCTAGATGAAGGCAGGGATTAAGGGGGTTATTGGCGCCTCTCTGGGGGTTGGCAAAATCAAGGAATTTTCAGGTGGGGTGCAAAGATGACTTAAAGATGACGTGGCCAAGGCTTTATCCTATTTTCCTTTTTAAAAGCAAATATATATATATATATATATATATATATATATATTCGCTTCTGCTTCAAGCAGTAGCTTGGCTACTCTCCAGTGGCATTCCTTAGTAATTTTGCCCATGGCAATAACTTGATGTCATAATATAGCATCATACCATTGGGGCATTCTGTTCCTATATACTAAGAAACACTGCCAGGCTGCTGAAGATAGCCAAGCGGCTGCTTATAGCTGCGGCAGAGCTTCTTTATGGCCACCACATCTTTATGGTGAACCCACCTCTCACCTGAACATTCTTTGATTTTGTCCATCTTCTGAAAGTCGCCAATAACGCCCAACGGTGATCAACTCAAAGCAATAACATGGGTATGACTGCAAACAGGAGGGTTTTGATTAAAGGGACAAGCATCTGAAAGCACCAGTTGTATTTTACCTGTCCACACAGGACAGGCTGGAGCTTCAATTATGTTTTATTAACTTTTCTATTTTATTTTGCCACAAATCAGGTCTGAAAAAATGCACAGCACAGGACTGCAATAATTTCACAATATGCTCATCCAGATTTCCTGGCCTAATCTATACCTGCCATTTATCCCAGGGTGTTAATTATTGGCAGGGCCTATTAAATGATGCACAGCTGATTCTGGGGTGAACTGGGGACGAACACTCAGTTCTCCTGGGATAGCTGGGATTGCTTTTTTCCCAGTTTTTCCCACTGTCTCGGGACCATCCCAAGACCCACAGGCAGTGTGGCTCTCCCTCCTGGGGTCCTCCCCCACAAGTAACGGGGCTCAAGAAATGGGCACAGAGCTGTGGGGTGGGGAGTACGTGGGCATGGGGAGAGGGGGAGAGCATTTTTGCCATATTTGGGGTGGTGCTTGGCGTCTTCCAGCACCAAGTTTGTTGTGCTTTCCCCCCCCCCCCCGAAATTGTATCTTTGCACAGGATCTCGCCTTCGCAATTGTGCAAATGTCTTCTCTTTTTTAAAAAAATTGGCACCCTAGAACATCCCTCTTTACTTCCAGGACAACTCACTGGCCCCTGAGAGATGATCCCGGAAGTGGAAAACTCCATGATCGTCCTTCCCCGCTCCCCAAAGAGCTGCAGGTGTAGATGAGCCCCCTGTAAATAGTGAAAAAATAAACGATGGTCATTCCAGAAAAGCTGGCCAGTATGGAAAGAGGCATAGGTTTTCCTGCCTATTCTTATTTGCCCTCTAAGTAAGGGCTTGTTTACATTGAAACTAAAATCCCGGACCCTTTCCAGGGCTTCATCTTCCAGAGTCCTTGCAGGATTATAATCAGCAGAATATATCCCAGCCCCCCACACTCCCCCCATTTCCTTTGTGAGCAAGTTCCACGTGTTTCATTTATGCACCCAGTAGCTGGCACTGCAATATTGTGTGAATCTGGAAGTATACCACCTCTTTGATGGTGGTTTATATTACTGCATTTTCATCAATTTATAAAATGGTGGAATAAAGCTTAAAAATTACGGGGGAGGCACAGGAGGTTGAAGAAGTAGTGAAAAGGACCCATGAGCATGAACAGTCACAAATGCATGATAAATGCCTCATGTGGAAATGACCTTAGAAACATTATAGGGGGGGCTGCACAATTTTTGGATTATCTTCTTAAAGGTCACTCTATTAAAGTAACACATAAAGACTGAGCTGTAACTGGCAGGGAATGCATGAGTTTGGAAGTTATATTTATAAGAACCTTCTGATGGGATTAATCAAAACGATCCCTCCATGAACAGGGAAGAGAATTTGCATGACGTGGACGCAGCTCAAAGCCTTTTTAAAAGCCACTTTTATGTTCTTTGGCTCACGGGCCTGGCTGGGAACCAAGATGGCTGCAGGCATACATGAGGGCTGCTAATACTGTCATGCTTGCAAAAAGCCATTCTGGGGGGGGGGGGGTACAGATTGCAATAAGGTTGCATCTAGAGGGCATCACATTTTTTTAAAATGAGCATAACTTTTATATTTAGCATATCCCAACATGAGCAGTGATTTGGGCAGATGAACTCTCATGGGGTTTACGATGGGCTGATGAATTATCCTGGAGCCTATCTACACTACTGCTTTAAAACAGTTTATAACAGTTTTAAACCGGTTAATAACGGTTATTAACCGGTTTACTGTTATAAACCGTTTTAAAGCAGTAGTGTAGATAGGTTCCAGGAGGAATCCTTCTGGAGATGCCCTGTAGCAGGGGACATAACCACTAGGTAGTCCTGCCTGCATCACATTATACATGTCTGCGTATGTGTATGTGCATTTCAGTAGGGCTGTGAAACCATTCTGGGTTTCAGTCAGAACCAGCCAGAAGTCTAAAGGTACTATCCAAGGTGCTGAATACTAGCCCCAAAATGGGTTCCGAGTCTGGAATACCTCCTTTGGAGTTTTGGCTGGATCTGACAGAAACCCGGAGCAGATTCCATCTGTCTCTTCTGCCAAGTCTCTTGTTCACGCTTTGGTCATTTCTTGGCTGGACTATTGTAACCTTCTCCTGACTAGCCTTCCTTCTTCTCACCTTAGTTCATTGGTTTCCATTCATCATTCTGCTGCTAAGATCATCTTCTTGGCTCATCGCTTTGATCATGTCACTCCACTCCTGAAATCCCTTCATTGGCTTCCAATTCACCCCAGAATCCAATATAAGCTTCTTGTGTTGACTTTCAAAGCTTGTCACAGTCTAGCTCCTTCCTATCTTCCTTCTCTTATTTCACATTATTGCCCTGTTCGTGCTCTTTGCTTAGCAAATGTTATGTTGCTTACCCGCCCAAGGGTCTCTACTTCTCTTGCTCAGCTTCGTCCATTTTCTCTCGCTGCACCCTCTGCCTGGAATTCTTTTCCAGAGCCTTTGAGGACCACGAGTTCAATTGCAGTCTTTAAAGCTCAATTGAAAACTTTTCTTTTTTCTAAAGCGTTTAGCACTTAATTTTGTTTTTACTTTTATACTGCTAGTTTTATTGTCCCCTGCACCTGTTTGGTGCATTCCCTTCCTTTTATTGTTTCCTTGTGATTTTATCAGAATGTAAGCCTATGTGGCAGGGCGTTGCTGTTTTATTGTTTTACTATGCACAGTACCATGTACATTGATGGTGCTATATAAAATAAATAAATAAATAAATAGGTGCTGACCCCTAGCCCCCAAATGGGTTCAGCATCTCACATACCTCCTTTAGAGTTTGGCTGGATCTGATGGAAACCTGGAGCAGATTCACTGCCCCACTGACATCGGAGCCACTGCCCTAGTGTCAGAGCCCTCAGCAAGCACCACGTGGCAAGCACCAGAGTGCAGCTTGAAGCATCTCTTCTGGCAGTGAAATATTCCCGAGCTGTGGCCTGCCCCTGCCCACCATGGTTGTCCACTGGGCCCTCCCAGACTGGAACAGCTATAAAAGGCTTTCTGTTGGGGCTGAGACTTGAGCTCTATGCAGGTGCTGGAAAGCGAGGTGGGGACCATGCTAGCTCTGTCCACCCTTTGTCGACGTTCTCATTGCCTTCTACACACGAGGGATATCAGTCTGCAGCGGAGAGCCTTCCTCTACCTGTGGAGGCTCTCCATTGCAGACAGTTAACCTCTACATATAGAACATGATGAGAATTCTGACAGAAGGAGTGCTCATCCCCACTTGTCCCCCCCTTCTGAACGGACTAGATGCTTTTAAATACCTGCTGGAATAATGTTCTTCCTGGCTGTGGTGTTTTTTGTGTTCCTTGGATTTTATCTTTGAATTGCATTTATTACATTTATCTCCCCACCTTTCTTCCATTGTGGAACTCAATGTGGCTACATGGGGTTCCCAGGGGTCTCCCCTCCAAGCACTGACCAGACCCAGACCTGCTGAGCTTCAGCAAGGTGGCTGTCTTACATGCCTTCAGACCATATCTTGGTTCAGACTCCTGGCTTTATTCCTCAACTCTTGGTTCCTGGCTCTGTTCTGACTGCTGCCTACATCCAACTCAGTCCTGACACCCAGCCTGTTCTCTCCTTCCCAAACTGTTTCTGTACATCCACTTTCTGTAGAACTACATGGGCAACACCATGATATGCAGTGTGGTGAGCCAGTGTAGTGTAGTGGTTAGAGTGTTGGACTGGGAATCTGGAGATCCAGGTTCTAGTCCCCACTTTGCCATGGAAGCTCACAGGTGACTTTGGGCCAGTCATAGACTCTCAGCCCAACCTATTCACAGGGTTGTTGTTGTGAGGATAAAATGCAGAGGAGGAGGAGGATTATGTATGCTGCCTTGGGTTCCTTAGAGGAAAAAAGGTATAGTTAAAATAAATAAATAAATATGCAGGAGCATAGCAGATTATCTTTAAAACCCCAAGCAAATATTAAACTAAAATGTCAAAAAGTCAATTCAGGTCAAAGAAGTAATTTCCAGCTCCTGTATTCTGTTTTGCTGTGGGGGTGGGGGTGGGGGTGGCCTGTGAGCTGCTAATGAATTTAATCAGATAATGATGGAATCTTATAACAGACATGCCCAAGACTAATAATCCTGCCCTGTCAAACAATTATTGGCAGGGCCTATTAAGCTATACATCCTATAAGTGCATTATTTTGTTTTGTTTCTTCAGACACAGCAAAGGTGAGATGGCACCAACTCCAGGAAGCTGTAGCCTGCGCTAACCAGGAGGGTCATGTGATTTGTGCTGGAGACAGCAGTATGTCAGATCCAATCAAATCTCCAGACAAGAGCTTGCCTCAGGGCCTGCAGCAGGCTAAGATGTTAAAAACACAGCCCACTGCTTTGGGAGACAAGGTGGGGAAAGGAAGATTTAAGAAAATGTCCAGAGGAGATAAAACACCTGGAAAGACAAGTTTTGCAATAGGAAAAAGGTAGGCAGGCCCAATCCTGATCTTTGATAAGAATACAAACTTCATTGCTGTGTGTTTATGTCATCTGCTCCAATCCCAGGTTTTTCTCAGACGTGTATTGACTTGTGCAAGCATATTGGAGACTCACATCAATTGCTAGTAAACAATTAACAGCTTGGCTGAGAAAAAGCGGTGTCCAATAATACCTGTCCATGCTTATTCATCTTCCATAACTTTCAGCAGTTGAAAAAGATGAATAGGTGGAATTGTTTTGTGCTAAGTAAACAAAGGTTTTATAGTATGGTAGTGAACAAGCCAATGAGTAAGCACTGAGATCCCATATACAAAGATGTTTGCCAGTTAAACTATTCTATTTTAGGCAATCTTTAAAGTAATTAAGGGAGCAATCCTGTGCGTGTTTAGACAAAAATAAGCTGTACATTTCCCAGCATCTCTCCTTACCATTTTTTTTTCTTGAAAGAAATAAGACAAATGGAAGACAATGACATCTGAAGCTACATCATAGCTTGGGGATTCTTCTGGAGCCATCTTTGTCACTTGAGGCTCATGTGGCCTCAGTGGTACAGAGTGCCTCCTCACAACTTTGGTGGCCCAGTTATGCCCCTATCTGGACAGGGATAATCTGGCTTCAGTTGTCTATGCTCTGCTAATTAGTTTACTGCAATGCGCTCTATGTGGGACTGCCTTTGAACATGGTTCAGAAGCTGCAGCTCATACAAAATGTGGTGGCCAGATTGATTATAGGGACAAGATGGTCCGAACATATAACACCGCTTCTGGCCTGCTTGCACTGGCTGCCTGTATGTTTCCAAGCCCAATTCAAGATGCCATTTTTGGTTTATGAAGCCTCAGGACCATAATACCTGATGGCGTGCTTCTCCTGGCATGAACCCACCCGTACGCTATGTTAATCACCTCAGGTGCCTCCTCTGAGGGAAGCTCAGAAGGTGGCAATAAGGGAGGGGGCCTTCTCGGTGGTGGCTCCCAACTATGGAACGATCTCCCCAGTGAGGCCTGCCTGGTGCCAAATTTGTTATCTTTTAGGTGCCGGATTAATACTTTTCTCTCAGGCATTTGGCAGCATATGATGAAGTTTTAATCAGATCCTGGATTTTTATTATTGTTGATTGTTTACGTGTGTGTGTGTGTGTGTGTGTGTGCACGTGCAGTCTGTTTATATTTTTGTATGAAATAGTTTTTAATAGTATGCATAATGTATTTTCAATGCTTTTAATTTTAAGTAAACCATCTGGAGAGCTTCGGCAATAATGAGTGAATGAGTGAATGAATGAATGAATGAATGACACACACCCTCCTTAAAATTCTATGAATGAAGCAGGGTAATTGCACAATATAAACTTATCCAGAAGCACCCTAATTGTGCATGCTTCTGGCCACAAGAAATGCTGCATTTTTTGTAGCAATATCCATGCGTCGCTAAACACAAGAAACAACAAGGGCCCATCCACACATTACACTTACGTATGGAGGAGGCAGCACAAGTGTGCCCCTGCTAGCCCCACCAGTGTCCCCATGCACACATACGGGTGAATGTTCATGAGTGATTCTCCCTGTGAGCAGAAATCCTGATAAGCCAAGTTTGGCTGAGGACCCTCCAGTTTGGATCTCTCACCTTGTCTTCTCGATCCCCATGAGGCACTGCCGCTCTCTGCCTCCGAGGAATGAGACGTCTCTGCCCTCTGAGGCGTTGTTGCCCTCTTCTCTGAGGAGTGATCCTTGGACTCCTCCAGGGAGCAGGGAAGCCTGTCACCGCTCAGGCCCTCCCCACTGGCCCTTTAAAATAAAATCCTGATGCAGTACTTGAGGAGCTGGAGCGCCAAGAAGACCCTCCTAGCCTGACTATAAAACTGTGCCACTTATGCTGAGGCGGTGCTGAGGGAGCTTGTCAGCGCTCTAGCTGCAGGACTGCTCTCTGTGGTCCTGAAAGCACTCCAAGTTCTGCACTGGCACTTGTGGTGCTGGCTGTGGTACTAAAGCTGCTCTTGTTCCTTGTTCCATTCATCTGCCCCACATTGTGCCTCCTCACCTGAACCGTCACCCAAAGCAGATGACTGAATCCCAGATGAACCAGGACAGTTTCCATTTGTGTGGACGAGCTTCTCCATACACAGATCTGTATGTGTGCATGGGCCCCTTCACATTGATGCTGAATCTGTGTTTGCTAGGATGTGTGGTCAACACTTTGTTGACATTCAGGGGCTGGGCCTAGTAGGCATGGTCCTTCACCTCTCACATATCTTTTGAACAAGTGAGGATGTCTGTGTGAATGCCCTCTCTATAACATAGTAGAAACTGTGTGAGAATTGCCATGCTAGTTCAACTAGTAGTGTACCACAGCATTTTAACTTTGGGAGCGCAAGCCATGATATTCCACAAACATTTGTTTTTATTTCTTTATTTACAACCTCTCTCTCTCTCTCTCTCTCTCTCTCTCTCTCTTTCTCTCCCCATTCAAGAATTTTGGAGCAGTGAACAATACAATAAAAGAATAAAAACAGAATAAAAACACATTAAAATACATTTTTAAAGAAAGAAAGTGCAAATAAAACCATGGCTGGACATTAAGGGAAGACTTCCTGGAACAACAACATTTTCATGAGGCACCAGAAGGAATACAAAGTTGGCGCCTGCCTGACTTCCAGAGGCAGGCAATTTCATAGGAAGGGAGCCGCCACACTGAAGGCTCTTCTCCTGGTGAACTCCAGTCAGATCATAGAACATCCAGAAATGAGGTAAGAGAAGCAATACTAATTTAAAATAGTTTGTCCCCATCAGAGTTAGAGTCAGGATTTGGAGGTGAACAAAGAGGTTTGCACTTCTGAAAAACAGTAGGCCTGTTCTTTAATTCATTTACTCCAGCTTCCCCAATCTGATGCCCTCTAGATGTTTTGGACTTCCAGTCCCATCATTTCCAGTCAGCATGCCCAGTGGTCAGGAATGCTTGTATTCCCAAACAACTGGAGAATACCTGGTTGGGGAGGGCTGACCTAATCCTTCTTTAACCCATTTATACTAGTGGCTGTTGTGGCATTGTATAGCAATAATTTCCATTCCCTTCATATGCTCCAGAAACCACCATTACATCCCTCGGTGAAGATACATGAATAATACAGGCACCTGTTTAAATTGGCAGAACAGTCATTTTCCATTTCCTCTACTGCTTTAAAGGCATTAGAAGTCTTTGGACCTGCTTATAGGTTTCCACTTAAAGGACCCACACAGATGTGCTGTAGGAGACCAATGATAAGATCTCCCACCTATTTTTTAAGTCAGCTGCAGGGAGTCCAGTTTTGATTAGTGCAGCATTACTGGAAAATTATTTTCCCTCATACTCCATCCCTACATCCCTGAAGCTGCCTTATTATTGGGGAACATGCAGGTGCTAAACAACTAGGGCCATTTCTACACCAGGCTATTTGCTTGGGATGGCCCCCGGCTGGTCCCTACATCCTATGGTGTAGAAAGGGCCTAGGAGGAAAACGGCGAGAACCCAAAACTAAAAGATACAGCCATCCCTACTTTCTCATCCCTATCTGGTAGGCTGACCATTTGAAAAGGGGGACAGGGCTCATGTATCTTTAACAGTTGCATTGAAAAGGGAATTTCAGCAGGTGTCATTTGTATGCATGCAGCACCTGGTGAAATTCCTCTTCATCGCAACAGTTAAAGCTGCCGAGCCCTGCCCTCTTTTGTAACTGGTCACTCTAGTATAGCTAGTACAGCTTTAACTGTTGTGATGAAGAGGGAATTTCACCAGGTGCTGCAT
This sequence comes from Anniella stebbinsi, assembly GCA_029215795.1. Lineage (NCBI taxonomy): Eukaryota > Metazoa > Chordata > Lepidosauria > Squamata > Anniellidae > Anniella > Anniella stebbinsi. Next base: position 30,059,111 of record JARDYH010000002.1, on the reverse strand, counting down.
GCATACAAAGGACACCTGCTGAAATTCCCCTTTCAATACATCTGTTAAAGATACAGGAGCTCTGTCCTCCTTTTCATATGGTCACCCTACTATCTGGGGATGCCAGGGACTGAACCTGGCACCATGATGTGATCATATTTGGAATACTCTGTACACTTCTGGTCACGGCACCTAAAAAGGGATATTGTAGAGTTCAAAAAATTGTAGAAAAGGGCAACTGACATGATCAAGAGGCTGGAGCAACTCCCCTATGAGGAAAGTTTACAACATTTGGGACTATTTAGGCTTAGAAAAATGGCAAGTAAGGTTAGAGATGTTTGAGATGTACAAAATTATGCATGGTGTGGAGAAAGTGGAAAGGGGGTGGGTGGGTTTTCTGTGGGCACCTGGTTGGACAATGTGTGGACAGAATGTGAGACTAGATGGACTCTTAGTCTGGTCCAGCAGGGCTCTTCTTAGTGGCATATGCTCTGCCACTAAGTTCTGGTCCTTCCCTGATCTGGCACTGCCACCTTCCCTGATGTCCAAAGAGGCATAATGGCAGTAAGGGTTGGGGACACCAACAAGACAGAGTGGGGTCTCCCTACATTTATATTGTCCCCATCATTCTTTTGATAGGCAGGGAAGGAGAAGACGAGGGCAGCAGATGCCAGAGCACACAAGCTTTTGTTAGGAAGCCAGGAATCAAGATAGTGGCACAAGAAAGCCTGAAGAGAGAAAAGTTCAGAGGTCCCAAGGAAATGAAGACTCTTTTGGCCACTTCCTTAAAGTGAGCCCAAGACAAATACCAAATATAAGCATGCCATGAAGGGAACTGAGTGCTAGGACTTTCCCCTCTTTTCGTCTCTCCCACCATAGGGCTGTTCTTTCCCTCACTGTCCGTAACTGGTCAAAGCAGAAGAGGCAGTCCTCAGCTAAGGAATTGGAAAAGATCATCACCACCAGGTTGGGCCCCAAAGATCAGATTCCATCAGCTCTCCTCCAGTCTGGCTTTATGCTACCTGTGGTCTGAGCCTGAAGCCTCCGATACTGATGCGTCACAAACCTATAGATAGCAGTACAGGGCCGGCCTTACCCTTGGGCAAATTGAGGTGGCCACCTCAAATGGTATATGTTGCAGAGTGGCAGCTTCCTTCCTCATGAGTGCCCCACCCCCGCTATTCTCGCTGAACCACCTGCCCATTCCCCTCCTCCTGAGCTACAGCCCCAGAGACAGCCAAGCCTGCTGGATGTTGTCATTGAAAGGTCATCAACAGAGGCCTTTCTCATTTGCCCACCACCAAGGGTGGTCAGGCTGGTGAGTAAAAGGGAGAGGGCCTTCGCAAGGGTGGCCATGCACCTCTGGAATCAATTTCTATCTGGGGCTCCTCAGGCCCCTTCTTTGCAGATCTTCAGGAAAGCTCTGAAGACCCACCTGTTTTCACTGGCCTTCCCGTAAGTCTGGGCTATTGGTTTTAAACTGATACATTCTGTTTTTATTTATTTTAATTGGCAATCTCTGTGGATTTTATTGAATATGTTTTTCTTAAAAAAAAATTGTATCCCCTTTATGTTTGTTTGTTTGTTTTCAGTCTTGTATGCAGCCTTAAAGGCAGCCTAAAAATTATTTTAGAGAGATAGATTAGATAGAAACAGCCCAATAGGATCATCAATAGAGTTGATGTGCTTAAAGACTAGCACTGCTCTAATGATCCAATTTTGTTCCTTCTTCCCTCATCTCCATCTGGGAATATAGTTATATAAAAAGCATTTATAAACATCTCTCTGGCTGCATTCAGACAACACGATAGCCAATGGTGGGGTAATAAACAACTTTACAGTTGTTCAACTAGGGGGTACTCCCCACACAACATGGTAATATATAATCAACCGTGGTTTGGATTAGGATCAGTGCTGAGTTGACTATGGCAGCATTCGGACGACACAATAGTCAATACAACTGACGATTGTTTCCCCACCCCCAGTTAATTATTGTGTTGTCTGAATGCAGCCTCTGTCTCTGAGACAATGGTTACACATGTTCCTAGAGTACTCTAAAGTCTACTCACAGCCTGAGAATGTTTCCCATTTCCTCTCTAACCCTGTATTCATTACATTAACAATATTTTGGACAGCAACACTGTTAAATTAAATCTGAGAGCCAGTGAGGTATAGTGGATAGAGCAAAATCTGCTCAACTTGTGGCACACCAAGTCTCATCACATGTAAAGCAGCCTGCCAACAATATATATGACACATCTGGAACTCCAGAAATTTCCTGGTTTTGCTGCCTGCAAGTTACTGGGGGGGGGGGGAATGGGGAGATTACATGTTTAGTGGGCTGTTCTTGGAAAATTAAAACTTTTGCAAGCCAGGATATACAATATATAAAAAATTCAGGGGACTTATTGAATTGTAACCTACATACTGAGAGCACAATTCCTTTTTTTTTATTTTTTTAGAGAAGAGTAAAAATCTGTGTAGATAACATTAATGAAAATAAATAACCACAAGTTCTCTTTCAATACACTGCTTTTTGCAATTTTGTCTTGGATGCAGCCAAGAACCAGCCATTAAACCAGTCTCCCCCAACCTGGTGCCCTTCAGCTGTGTTGAACTACACATCTGGAGAGCACCAGGTTGGGAAAGGCTGCATTAAATCTTTACCGCCCCTACCACACACTGAAATCTCCCCACCCCTCCTCTACTGGCTTCTGCTCCTAATGTTAGTGCTCTTAATAGAACCTACAGCATAATGGCCTTGTCATGGAATGAACCACATACCACATTACAGAGAACTCACTGCTTTGGATGGGGGGAAAGCCTCTTAACTTTTTAAAAAAAAAAATAAACAAAGAAAGAAAGAAAGAAAGAAAGAAAGAAAGCCTTTTCTGGGTGATACATCTTCCATGACCCAAGATGTTGGGCTCATGGCCAAAGCCAGAGGCAACAGGCCTGCTTCAAAATGCACGTGTTCTCAGCTGAAACCAAGAGCAGCTTCGTTAAAGGAATCCATGCCAGTATGAGCTGAAAGGCAGTCACAGAAGCAGCTACCATGCTGTGTCAGCGCAATACGGCAATCAAAGGATGTCCTAAATTTTCTGGGCCAATTAACCCTGCAACCTACCTATTGAATTTTGGCTGCCTGTCATTTGATTGCTGTATTGCAAACTTCTGCTATTTGCATGGTTCTAATGACTTTCTAGTTGTCTAGGATGTGAGCCAGGCTTAAAAAATAAAATACAATGGGATGCTGCCTTATTCAGGTCAAACTGTCCTTCTAGCCCAGTATGGACAACCCCAGGGATGGGCAGATGTCAGGCTTGTCAGATTGCTTTGTTTTTGTTTTTACTAGAGATCCATGAAGCAGAGCATGGTGCAAAAGGCATACACATCAAATTAAAGATTTCTGAACCCAGGGATTTGTTTTGAGTGCCAGAACTGAAGACAACTCACAATTCTTTCACACACACAAAACCACTCTTGATTGCCCCAAGCTTTCTTCATTTGAGAAGTGGGTAGTTTGTGTGTGGAGTCATTTTGTTGCTGCTGGGTTTCTTTTTTTTTCTTTCTTTTATTGATTCCCCCCCCCAACAATGAACCGTAATGAATCCAAATACATCACATGTGAGTCAATTTCTTTACTGTGTTTCTGATCACTCTTTTTGGTACAAGCAAGGTTATCTGATAAAGGTATCACTCATCTTCCTAACAGATCATTTCATAGAGTTCCGTGTGTCTTAGGAGGTTGTCATATATTCATCTCAGTATTAGTGAATTTGATAAATGGATACCATACTCCATAAAAAGTGTCAATTTCTATATGATCTCTTTATACTTGAAAAGTGCCAGGCATTTCCTGTCTGGAGAGATATCCCAGGAGAGCGCCTGTGCTTGAGGTGATCTCCCAGACCACCTCACCTCCAGAGAAGCCGTCCGGTCCTCTGTGGGAAGTATCAAATCTGCCCTCCTTTTGTTCTGTGTGTGTGTGTGTGAGAGAGAGATGCATCTCATCTTTCTTGGGTATGCATAAGTGGTCATCCTACCTATGGTAGACAGTAATTTACTCTCTCAGATTCACAAGAATTAAACCCTTCGAAGTATAAGATTAAGCTGTGCCTCCAAGTTTAATTCAGAAAACAATTGTTAGCGCAGCTTTCAGAAATTTGTTTCAAAAACTCGTCTCTTAGATATTATTTTACAATCATTGATGATATGTTTTAAGTGAGTTTCACAGAACAGTAAATAGTGAAGAAAAAATATTTGATTGCTCTATGATTGTGAATTCATAAAGGCCTCAAGCAAGCAAGCAAGTAGATACATTCAGCTTGGTGAGTTCTTCCTCTTCATATGACTCAATTAAAAAAAAACTGATACTTATTCTCAGCCATGATTTGACTTCAAAGATTTCCTTCTTTTCTATATTTGGTAGCAGAAAATGAAGTTGGATCTGCATTATTTCTCTTCACCATTAATCCAGTCTCTGAAATAAGTTATGTCCTGTTTTAAGAGGCTAAACTTCCTTTTTATGCTTATGAATGTGATTTTTTTAAAAAGAAAAAAAGATACACACATGACAGATCCATTTAACAATCATCTTATTATATTACTTACTGTAGCAGCATGGACGAGGAAGATTTAAAGCTGGAGCAGAGCGATTAATTTCATACGCCACAAAGATTAGCTTGAAAGAAATCCGATAAAGGGCAAATTAGAGCTGCAACGTTGACATGCTGCCTTATTGGTTTCCAGATTTATTTATTTTCCAATTTGCATCGTATAATAAATGCAGAGGAAAGACACTTATGTTAAGCATATTTCAAAAAGCTTTGAGTGAATTGTTACATTTTTGCTTCACCATTAAACAAACAAACAAAACCCTACTCTTAATTGTTCTCTTTCTTTGGGAGGAAGAGAGTAGGGAAGATACTCTTGAGCTGGACCAATTTATCTCAGTAAAAGAATGTGTAAACTTCATCAGGCATCATTGCACACTACAATACCCAAAAGAAGGCTAGAAGTTGCTACTAGTTGGTACAAGTGGGACTGCTTTCACTGAAATATGTTGAGCCTAAAACTTATAGAACATTATAGCTTGGGATCTAGAGAACCGTAAGTAGAATTCCATGCATGGAATGGGGTGATGCTGTTCAGCTGCATCTTGGTATTTTAATAATGTATTCATTTTATATATATTAATTAGTTTTATGTATTTTATGTCATTTGAATTGATGTTGTTCCCCGCCTCGATCCTGAGGGAGAGGCGGGTAATAAATAAATTATTATTATTATTATTATTATTATTAGTCAGGTATGCTTTAAAGTGGATTCCTGCATTGACCAGGGAGTTGGACTCAATGACCTATTAGGCCCCTTCCAACTCTACCATTCTATGGTTCTGATTCTCTGGTGCACCCCTAAAAAGCTGTTCCTGAGAGACTAGGGCTGCCTCTACACGAGACATTTAAAGCTCTTTGAAGTCTCATTAAAAATTTAACTCTACAAGAGCGGAGCGTAAATTGGGAGTTGAGGCGCTTTATCTCTCCGATTATGCGCATTATCGAATGCACGTTAAATAGCGAGTTTTATTTTCCTCCGGCTGTTAAAGCGCATTTTGCCTATGTGAACAAGCGATTCTCCGCATTAACTACTTGTAAAGTGCATTTCAAACAACCAGTAAGGCCACCATTTACGATAAAGCGCTTCTGCGATTATGCGCATAATCGGCTAACCAGGCGTCAAACAGAACCCATCTATAGGGGGTCTAGAATAGGGTGACCAGATTTTGAAACCCAAAATCCCGGTGTCCCCCCCTGCCAACAACCCCCCCACCAAGCCACCCCCCAAAACAAACCCCCCAAGCCACCCCCCAAAACAAACCCCCCAAGCCACCCCCACCCAAAACAACCCCCCCACCAAGCCCCCCACCCCCAAAAAACATCAGCCCGGAACTACCGGGGCGGGTTCTCTTCTGCTGCCGCTGCCGCTGCCACACCGCCGCCACCGCCGCCGGGTCCCCCGCCGGCTCGTAAGGACAGCGGCCGCGCGGAAGAGGCAGGGGAGGGCCGGATCCGGAAGTGACGTAATCAGCCCTCCCCCGCCTCTTCCGCGCGGCCGCTGGCCTTACGAGCCGGCCGGGAAGCCGGCGGCGGCGGCGTGGCGGCACGGCAGCAGCGGAGCCGGCGGCGGCGGCACAGCAGCGGACCCGGCGGCAGCGGCCCCGGCGGCGGCGCGGCGGCGGACCTGGCCGCCCCAGCAGGTAAGTGCCCCGTGCCCCATGCCTCGCGCTCCTTACCCGCTTCCCTCCGGTGCTCGAATCTACTGAGAAACAGGCTTTACGGCCTGTCTCTCAGTATCGCGCCAGGTGATGACGTCATCACCCGGCGCGCTACTGAGGGACAGGCCGTGAAGCCTGTTTCTCAGTAGATTCGAGCACTGGAGGGAAGCGGACGCCCCTGCGGGTAAGGAGCGTGAGGCGCGAGGGAGGGCACTTACCTGCTGGGGCGGCCGCTTCCCGGGCTCCTCCGCCGCTGGGTCTACCGCCGCTCCTTGCTTGCTGCCACCGCCGCGTGACCCCCCGCCACCCCGGTTTGCCCCCCCGCCCCCCGGTTGGGCCGGTTCGCCCCTGGATTCCCGGTTAGGACCGGGAAATCCCGAGCCATCTGGACAGCCTAGTCTAGAACCCTCTTGAAAAATGTTCAATGTGGTGTAAAGGGCTGCCGATTGGAAAGGGGAATCTGTTATAACAAAGATGGAGAAGCCCAGACCATGGGCCAAATCCAGCCTGCCTGTGGTCTCAATCCATGCTCCCTGGGGTTCTCCAGATGATCACACACCCTTCCCCATGCCCCTCTAACTTGACCATAGATTGTTTGGTAGTTCCTTGGCTTTTGCACATTTTCCCCAGTCTAAAATGTTGAAATGCCTCTCCTAAGGCTTAGTTACTGGCAGAAGAGCTTTACACTAAAATATGGCAGTATTTTGCCCCACCACCTTTGCCTTTTGCCTAGGGTGACCTTATGGAAGAGAGGACAGGGCTCCTGTATCTTTAAGAGTTGCATAGAAAAGGGAATTTCAGCAGGTATCATTTGTATGCATGTAGCACCTTGTGAAATTCCCTCTTCATCATAACAGTTGAAACTGCAGGAGCCCTGCCCTCTTTTGTATCTGGTCAAGACAGCAGGGCTACTGCAGCTTTAACTGTTGTGATGAAGAGGGAATTTCACCAGGTGATGCATGTATACAAATGACACCTGCTGAAATTCCCTTTTCTGTAACTGTTAAAGATACAAAAGCCCTGTCCTCCTTTCCATATGGTCACCTTTCCACTGTGTGAACAGAATGCTGGACTAGACAATCTGATCCAGCATAGTTCTTATATTCTTAAGACAAAAGTGGCTTCTTGTGATAAGATGGGTACCAGATCAATAACTCATCAGCTATATGTCATTGTGTATTTTCCCTATTTAATTGATTGTACCTCATTTGGGGAAAATTGACCTTTAAGATGAACTAATTCCTTGATAATGCACTGCCTTAAAGTAAACAAACAAACAAACAAACAAACAACTGTAGGGCTTTGTGAAAATCGTACTCAGCAATATTGAGTGTATGTGCCCAGTCTTAGATATTCCACTTCTTTCTTCTTATGACATTTAATCCAACTTCTATATCAGACAGGTGCCTAGCACCCAACCACTTATAATTACAAAGGACTCCAAAAAATTGATACGTCCACAATTGTGTTTATCTTTATCAATGAACAACAGTGTTCATATAATTTATAACTCATTATATGCACATAAGTGTTACAGATACAATTCCAAACATTGTATAATATTCTACAATATCTCAAGCATATATATTCTCTTAAAGTATAACTAATTGTTTAAAAATAAATTGGTCCACATACAGAGATACACTCATGAACACATTCCCATCAGTATTATTTAGTAGTACTATTCCAACGTTGTCGACTGTATATTCTTTTATATATTAATCAGCATATAATATTTCATATTACAGGACTCCGGTATTCCACCTGTTTCGAACAACTTCATCAGAATATGCTGTAATAAAATATAATAAACGACATTATAGCAGTCATAATTCACACCTTTAGTTATTATACAATTTTGTAATAAACTCAAACAAACTCCCCACCTTATTCCAAGAACAATTGCCATCATATTGTTAAAGGGCAAAAAGCCTCCTAGTAGAATCTAAAGAAAATATATGGAATATTAATATATCATAATCAACAACGTTTCATGTAGTCTGCTCCAAAATGTGAGCACTTACTAGTTCTAAGACATAGCATTTGTTTCAAAGACGCTGATCACAGCTGTAAAGCGATTACCATTTCTTCCCATAAACCAGAGGTACAGAACCTCAGACCTGGGAGCCAAATCTGGCCCTTCAAGGGTCCCAATCTAGTCCAATTGGGTTCCCCAGATGACGAAGCCCCCTTTTCCCGGCCCCACCCCTTTTCCTAACCACCAATTGTTTGGTGGTTTTCCAGCTTTTGTGCAGTCTTTCCCCAATTCTCATAAGGCTTAGTTACTGGAAGTAAGAGCTTTAAGCTAAAATATATTGTGCGGGCTTGGGGGGCATTTTGGCCCACTTTGCTTTTGCTTTGCATTTTGCTTTTGCTTTGCATTTTGGCCCACGACTGGAATATGCCACTCCGAGAACTTCTTCATAATGGAATTCAGCCCTTGGGCAGAAAGAGGTTCAATGCATCCACCCTAAAAACTTGAAGCCTAGACAGGCAACCAAACTACACTGGGGGTAGCTTGGTTGCTCAAATCATCCTGCCATGTGATAAAGAAGACTTTACCAAACATCAACAACCAGTGTGACATAGGAAGTAGGGGTGTGCATCAGATTGGGTCCGATCCATGATCCGGAGCCAATCTGACCGAAATCGGATAAAATTATGCGATTCCGATCCTGGCTTTTGGATCATCCGATCTGATCCAAATTGGTCCGAAAGGACCCAATCCAGTTCGGATAAGATTGGAGGATCGGACCTCCTCCTCCCCCTCGCACTCCTTACCAACCGAGCCCATCCGCTGCCGTCCGCTGATGGCAGCGGATGGCAGCAGGTGGCCCTGGCAGATAAGCCCCCTCCTCCCCCTCACGCTCCTTACCTGCCGGGACCGTCCGCTGCCCCCTTCTACTGAGAAACAGGCTTCGCGGCCTGCCTCTCAGTAGCGTGCTGGAGCGGCCGCTTCCCTCTGATGCTGCAATCTACTGAGAAACAGGCTTCACAGCCTAGTTCTCAGTAGAGCGCCGGGTGATGATGTCATCACCCGGCGCTCTACTGAGAACTAGGCCGCGAAGCCTGTTTCTCAGTAGATCACAGCACTGGAGGGAAGCAGCCGCCCCAGCAGGTAAGGAGTGCGAGGGTAGAGGGGGCTTACCTGCCGGGGCCATCCACTGCCATCCGCAGGCGCCAGCGGATGGCAGCAGACAGCCCCATCAGGTAAGGAGCGTGAGTGCGGGGGGAGGGACAGGGAGGGGGGAGTTAGGCCCCCACTCACCCACCCACCACCATGTTTTTGCCATAGGCTTGCATTGGGGGAAAGCTTTCTTTCCCCCATTGCAAGCCTATGGCGAAAACACCCAAAATGGTGGCCGATCCGAAAATCAGACGTCCGATTTTCGGATCGGGTCCGATCCAATCTTAGGGACCTCCGATTTTGTCCAAACTGATCCAGGACAACATCGGAGGTCCCGATCCGGGTCCCGATCTGATCTGGGGGGTCCCTGCACATCCCTAATAGGAAGTGTGGCTTCAAGTGTAGTAAAATGGCTGGATTCATGGGCTTTCTGTTTCCTCCTTCCAACTATTTGTAGTAGCTGGGCTGCTGTAGTCAAAGACCCCACACTTCCCTATCAGCAGTCCTAATGGGATCAAGACCCACATTTTGGGAAACTGTACTCAAGCTGTACTCTATGGTTTTAATTTTTGTGAACCACCCAGAAAGCTTTGGCTATTGGGCAGTATAGAAATGAAATAAATACATAAATAAGTAAGTAAATAAATACATACATACTAGGGGTGTGCACGGACCCCCCGGATCGGATCGGGACCCGGATCAGGACCTCCAATTTTGTCCCGGACCGGTTCGGACAAAATCGGAGGCCCCCCGGACCGGATCGAGTCCGATCCCGACCCAAAAATCGTAAATTTTTGGATCGGCCGCCATTTTTTTCCCCATAGACTTGCATTGCAATGCAAGTCTATGAGGAAAAAATGACGGTGGGTGGCTGAGGGGGGGCCTAACTCCCTCCCCCCCCGGGGCCGTCCGCTGTGGACGGCCCCGGCAGGTAAGCCCCCTCCCCCGCGCTCCCTCCCCCCCTGGGGCCGCCTGCTTCCATCCGCTGGCGCCCGCGGGCGCCAGCGGATAGAAGCGGACGGCTCCGGGGGGGGGGAAGCCCCCTTCCCCGCCACTGCTTACCTTCTCGGCCCGTCCGCTCCCGTCCGGCGCCGGCGGCTACTACCAGCGGGCTCCGCGGCCTACTCTCGAGTAGCGCGCCGGGTGATGACATCACCCGGCGCGCCACCCTGGAGTAGGCCGCGGAGCCTGCTGGTAGTAGTAGGCACCGGCGCCGGGACGGGAGCCGCCGGGACGGGAAGGTAAGGGCCCCCCTCCCCCCTCCGCGCGCCCCCTCCTCCCCTCCACGCACCCCCTGCTTACCTTCCCGGCCCGGCGGCTCCCGTCCGGCGCCGGCGCCTACTACTACCAGCAGGCTCCGCGGCCTGCTCTAGAGTAGCGCGCCGGGTGATGACATCACCCGGCGCGCCACCCTAGAGCAGGCCGCGGAGCCTGCTGGTAGTAGTAGGCGCCGGCACCGGGACGGGAGCTGCCGGGACGGGAAGGTAAGGGCCCCCCTCCCCCCTCCGCGCGCCCCCTCCTCCCCTCCACGCACCCCCTGCTTACTTTCCCGGCCCGGCGGCTCCCGTCCGGCGCCGGCGCCTACTACTACCAGCAGGCTCCGCGGCCTGCTCTAGAGTAGCGCGCCGGGTGATGACATCACCCGGCGCGCCACCCTAGAGCAGGCCGCGGAGCCTGCTGGTAGTAGTAGGCGCCGGCGCCGGGACGGGAGCCGCCGGGATGGGAAGGTAAGGGACCCCCTCCCCCCTCCGCGCGCCCCCTCCTCCCCTCCACGCACCCCCTGCTTACCTTCCCGGCCCGGCGGCTCCCGTCCGGCGCCGGCGCCTACTACTACCAGCAGGCTCCGCGGCCTGCTCTAGAGTAGCGCGCCGGGTGATGACATCACCCGGCGCGCCACCCTAGAGCAGGCCGCGGAGCCTGCTGGTAGTAGTAGGCGCTGGCGCCGGGACGGGAGCCGCCAGGACGGGAAGGTAAGGGACCCCCTCCCCCCTCCGCGCGCCCCCTCCTCCCCTCCACGCACCCCCTGCTTACCTTCTCGGCCCGTCCGCTCCCGTCCGGGGCCGGCGGCTACCACCAGCAGGCTCCGCGGCCTGCTCTAGAGTAGCGCGCCGGGTGATGACATCACCCGGCGCGCCACCCTAGAGCAGGCCGCGGAGCCCGCTGGTAGTAGCTGCTAGTGCCGGACGGGAGCGGACGGGCCGAGAAGGTAAGCGCCCCCCTCCTCCCCCCCCCCGCTGTCCACTTTCATCGGCGGGCGCCCGCTGGCGCCCGCCAATGGAAGTGGCGGTGGGCGCCAGTGGGCGCCCGCCGATCCGCCGATCCGCCGAACCGGTTCGGAGCCTTTTCGGACCGGTTCGGATTGGATCGGCCGATCCAGCTGCGGGATCGGAAATCGGATAATTTATCCGATTTCCCACTGGACCGGACTCGGATCGTGGATCGGGTCCGATCCAGTGCACATCCCTAATACATACATACATTTTGGGAAACTAAAGATTTGAATAGATGCACAGATCCCTCCTCCTTGGTATCCCATACCCTCATAAGAATTATTTCTCTCCTCCTGTCTCAGTGTTGCGTTACCGGAGATGGTGAAAGATATACTTCACTTGACACAGGGGATGGCAATGGGACTCTAGAGATACTCTGACTAGAATAGCAGAGCCTTTTCTGGAATATTTATCAGACCCTTCTACCCGGTGTCTCTTGAATGGAAACATCACTTTGGTGGCACCGTAGAGCCATTTAAAGAATGGGGAAGATATAAGCAACATTTCTGAAGGCTCTGCATGTCACACTGCATAACTCTTTCCAGGTGATCCACCCATTTATTTCTTTGTGCAGCTTTACACATTGGGTTGGATCCAGCTTCTTTTCCACTAGTGGGAGCATTTCTTGAGTAGAGTTATGCTACCACAAGCAGAAAGGGGGGAAGTAGTCCTTACCCTTTCTCCCTCCTTCTGCAGCCCCCAGCACTGGAGAGTCCTCCAACCCTCCACAGCTGATTTCCAAGCAGAAGGGGGGGGAGATGACTGCAAGGGGAGAGGGTATTGATGAAGATCACCTCCTCCCCCATTCTGCCAGCAGAACGTTCCACTGGATTGGAAGCCTTCCTTGCAAGGAATATTGGAATAATATAGGAAGCTGCCTTTATACAGAATCAGAGCATTGGTCAATCTAGCCCAGTATTGTCAACACTGACTTGGGAGCAACTCTCCATGGTTTCAGGCAGGATTGTTTCTTAGCCCTACCTGGAGAAGCTAGGGATCAATCCTGGGACCTTCTGCATGCAAAGCATATGCTCTATCACACTGAGCTATGGCCCCTCCCACCATAGAAGAACCTCGTCTGTCCACAGAAGGAAGATCTTGGTTCCAAGTTGTAACACTTTTAACTGTATACCACATGGTTTTAAAATAAACACTTGAAAGGTAAATGTAAAAACAAACAGTAAAGTGTGAATGCCACAAACACATGTATCATCATCCAAGCTGTTAGCTGTAGCTCCCTATCAACAAACTGTTATTCATTGCCATGTAATGTATATATTGGCCCTATGTGGTGCTTCCTAGTTGCACATATGTGAAGTATATTACTACATGTTATCTATTATAAAATATCACTCCAGCAAAATGTATCACCGGTGTGATATAAGCAAGCCTGTTAGTAGTAGGCTTCCAACTATCTTTTTGTGCAGTGTTCCCACACATTTCCTTGGAAATCCCAAGGACGTGGTTCAATTCAAGCATTGGTAAATGGTTATAAGAGTAACCAGAGTCGGTTGTGTTGGCTGCTGTTCCAAGTTGCACTCATTACACTTGGCAGGATGAGGTGTTGATGGCAGGTGTTGGATTTGCTATAAATGGACAATTTATAAACAGAGCTGACAACTGGGAAAACAGAGCAGTGGGGAATGCGAGTATTCCAGACGCCGGTAGTTGATTTCCTATCAGATGGCCCTCAGCATGGAATTATTGATAGCTACTGTTCTGAAAGGGAGCCAGTTGGCTTATGCATCAATGAATTCCACCTCAATTCATAGCAGAGTTAGGGATAGGCATTTGCAACAGGGCAAATATATATATATATATATATATATATATATATATATGCGCGCATGCTCATGGGAGTGTGTTTCCTTAGAGGAGTCTTTGAACGATATCTTTTTTTATTGCATGGCTTTGTTATGTTTGTTCATGGCAATCTCAAAAATGCAATTCCACAAAGTATTTCTGAAAGACCAGTAGAGCACTGAGGCTTTGCATGATGTGTGTGTGTATTGAAGTGGCGAAGAGAGGAAAAAAGCACCATGATGCAGATGCGGAAAGAGAGGCAAGCTCTGGTGCTGGTAAAAAAACACCGTCCTTATCTTTAATAAATTCTTCGTTAATTAGTTCTCCACATTTTGGATAAAATCCTTCTTCAGGAGCTAAAAACCAAACATAAATACAACACCTCTGCCCATGTTGCAAAGACCAGGAGGCCAAGCAGATAATACTTATAAAACTTCCTTGTGTGTGCATTTAGCCATCTAGATGGCCCGTTATGTCAACGCAGCTCCTTCAGTTGCTAGGCTTCGTCAGAGAAATTCCCTTGCGTTAGAAAGAATTTCAGAGTGACGTAACTATTTAAAGCATTCAAAGAAGAGCCAAGACTTCATGCAACATATTTTGTAACAGAGACACTCCTGAATCCAAGGGGCAGCCACCCTGGCAGCCAGGAAGCAAAGCTCACCATATTAGCATATGTGTTACGCTGTCAGGGTTTGTGATAAAGTCCACTTTCACTTTGTTTTGGGCCATAAAGCATATAATAGAGAAGCACAGACTTCCTCAGATTGTAGCCATTTCATCGAGCCTGATGGATTTGTGTCGTAACAAACCTGACAGAAATGGAGAGTAGTGTATCTTTTAACAATTGATTTGATCTGTGTTTCACTGTTTCCTCTTTTTAACATCTGTCAGATTCCAAAGATGGTGGGCCTGTTCAGTTGGCACACTAAGCCATGGTTAGGCTACTAATCCTTTTGCAGCAAATGATTAGTGAGCATGTTTAAACCGTAGTTATGTAGCCACCATGTTTAGGAATGGTTCACATGACACACTAAGTCATGGGTCACACAACATGCTTTGCCATAATGTTTAGTTCAAAATGTTTAACCAACATGGTTTAGCAATGCTGTCTGAACAAGGCTGGTGAAGTCTTACCCCCTATTGAGTGGAAGAGCGCTATTAATTCCTGAGCCTTGGAAATGTTGATACAATGTAAAATGCAATTTCGAAGCAAGTTAGGGGTTTCTGCTGAGGCCAAATATCTAAAGAATGTTGAGGGAAGCGAAGAGTTTTGTTGGTTCGCAGGTGTTTCCACACATGCCTAAGTTACTATTACATTTCATCTAATGTGAGATGAACTTTGAGGGTCCTGTTCAAGTGAAGCATCTGAGGAACTCTGAGGAAAGTGAATTAAAAAAAAAAATTTCCCAGTGGAGTTCTGCACTTTCCTATCCAAGGAATAGGGATTCAATCTGTGTTGGATGGACATAAAATGAATAAAAGAGAAGCACACTCCCCTTGAAACTCAGGTTCACTATATGGGTGAACTCCTGGATTCAGCCCTGAATCTGAATGCCCAGGTTTTGGTCATGAACAAGAGTTTATTTAGCATTGTTGTTTGAAAATGCCTGGGCCCGTGAGGGTCATGGATGCCGCCTCCCCCAGACCTCATGGGATGAGCCCAACCCACCTGGTTGGGCCCAAGCCTGAGTGCTCCTGAGCCTTCAAGAGCACTTGGGCATAGGTCCACCCTGACTTTCACCCTTTACCCCCTTTACCTCACTGCATTAATGGCAACTGCCATTAATGCAGTGGAGGGGGAATACACAATTTCCCCAAGGCTGGGGAAATCACATATTTTTCCCCTCCATTCTGATGGCGGCCACCGTTAGAGTGGAGGAAGAAAATACGCAATTTCCCCAACATTGGGAAAATGAAGTATTTCTCCCTCCCCTTTCTCCACACCAATCAGGGACTTTAAGGCTCCAATTGGCACGCGGGGGGGGGGGGGCAGATGGCAAAGCATGTTTTCCAGGGCCTCTGGAAAGTGTGCAATTCCCCCGGCCATGCTAATGGCATGGCTGGGGGAATTGTGCACTTTCCAAAGTCACCAGAAAGTACTCTTTGCCGAGAGCTCATGAAGCTTGCATAGCCTCCCGAGTGCTCGGCAAAGGCTCATGTGGCCCAGCTCCTTGAAGTGGGGCTGCATGAGCAGGGCTTGGTGATCTCGTGGGGTGGATCCCGTGAGAGTTCTCCAACCCCTAAGTCCATTTGCGAAGCTGAAGCTAGTACACCAACTGTGCCTGTTCGTAGGGATATCTGATCTGGCCATGGTGACACATGCCTTTGTTTCACCCTGCTTGGACTACTGTAACACATTCTCCATGGAGTTGCTTTTAAAAAATGTTCAGAAACTTCAGCTGGTCCAGAATGCTGCAGCCAGACTGTTGACTGGAACAAGTTGTAAGGAGAATGTGACTCTTTTGTTACAACAACATCTCTGGGTGTTTCCAGGCACAATGTAAACTGCTGGTTTTATGATCTATAAGGCCCTATACAACTTGGGACCAGGCTATCTGAAAGATCACCTTCTCCCATGTAAGCCTATCTTTCCTATTTCGTTCTAATCCACAGCTGAACAATAACTTGATTAATACCAACAACCAAAATGTCACAAAATAGTGAGTAAGCTTTCAGATTCTCTAGAACTCACCAGCTGGTCTAACGTTAAAGAAAATGGCAGGGGTCAGAAAAAGGTGGCCTGATGTTAAAACCACATCTGCAGAATGCAACTGTCTTAAGAAACATCATGTCACCATCTAGTCCAACACTCTGTTCACACAGTGACCAACCAGCTGCCAACCAGGAACCCACAAGCAGGACATGGGTGCAACAGCCTCCTCCCACCCATGTTCCCCAGCAACTGGTGTATATAGGCTTACTGCCTCTGATACTGGACGTATGTAGCTCATATAGGGTGACCAGATTTTGGAAACCAAAATCCCGGTCCCCCACCACCACCCCGCCACCCAAAACAACCCCCCCCACCAAGCCACCCCCCCAAAAAACACCAGCCTGGACCTACCAGGTTCTCTTCCTCCGCTGCCTGCGCCGGGTCCTCCGCTGCCACCCCCGCTGGGTCAGCCGCCGCCCCCAGGTCCCCTGCTGCCGCCGGGTCTTCCTCCACCACCGCCAGGTCCTTCGCCGCCACTGCCGGGCTCGTAAGGCCAGAGGCCGCGCGGAAGAGATGGAAGAGGGCCGGATCCGGAAGTGATGTAATCGGCACTCTCCCGCCTCTTCCGCGTGGGCGTCCGGGCTCCTCGGGGCTCGTCACCATCGCGACGAGCCCCAAGGAGGCCGGAGGCCGCATGGAAGAGGCAGGAGAGGGCCGGATCCGGAAGTGATGTAATCAGCCCTCTCCCACCTCTTCCGCGTGGCCTCTGGCCTCACGAGCTCGGCAGCGGTGGCGAAGGACCTGGCGGTGGTGGAGGACCCGGCGGCGGCGGACCCGGCGGTGGTGGCGGAGGAGGAGCCCGGGAAGCGGCCGCCCCAGCAGGTAAGTGCCCCCCCTCGCACCTTGCGCTCCAGAGGGAAGCGGACGCCCCTGCAGGTAAGGAGCGCGAGGCGTGAGGGGGGCACTTACCGGGCTCCTCCGCTGCTGCCACTGCCGGGTCTACCGCCGCTCATCGCCACTCGCTGCCACCGCTGCGTGACCCCCCGCCACCCCGGTTTTCCCCCGCCACCTCCCGGTTGGCCCGGATCGGCCTAGGTTTCCCGGTTAGGACCGGGAAACCCCGGGCCATCTGGACACCCTAAGCACATAGCCATCAGGACTAGTAGCCATTGATAGCCTTCTCCATGAATTTGTTCAGTGCCCTTTTAAAGTCATCCAAATTGGTGGCCATCATTACATCTTGTGGTAGTGAATTCCAGAGTTTTAACTATGCGCTGTGTGAAGAAGCCCTTCCTTTTATCTGTCCTGAATGTCCCACCAATCAGCTTCATGGGATAACCCCAGGTTCTAGTATTATGAGAGCAGGATAAATTTTTTGATCAGTCCTAATCAACCTACTGTAGAATTTGTGTGTGTGTGTGTGTGTGTGTGTGTGCGTGCGTATGAAAATACACACACATTCTACTGACCTTTCTATAAGTAGCTTTCTATGCTGCTTAGTCATGTGATTATTTTTCTTCCATCTTTAACAATGCTAGGCCTTTGAAGCTACTGCATTCCCACTGTGACATTCTCTTAATTTCCTTCAGGGCCCAGCTATGAAGTGTCATTTTCCTGTCTTCACGCACAGCCCACCAACTGCCATGTCTCTTGCACAAGCCTAACTGAAACGAACAGGAATTGCAGGAGAGTGGTGCTGAGTAGAATATTATCTTTGGTCCTCTCATCTTCTGTGCCACTTTCTTTTCTTTTCTTTTTTTGCCAGTGTTTCAAGAAACCTACTTTTCATTCAGGAATAATAACTTCAGTATATTCTGCAGCTTCTTTGACCTTCATGTTCTATGGTGTCCTATAAAGCTGTCACGTGATCCTCAAACCCTTGCCAATCTTTTCTTAGAAAACTCATGCCGCTAACCAGTTATGCTCCCTTGCTTCTTGCGATATCTGATTCCAGGAACACTCTCCTTCCTTGTTATAGTTAGTGATGCTGTTGAACTTTGAAATTAGTCCATTTGTTGGTTGAAACTCGTCACCTTTGTAGCGAGCCTGGTTCGTTGAATTACACATTTGCTATTAAGAATTGATTGTAAGCTTCAGAGCATATGCAGATCTCCCATTCCCTCAAAACATACTTCATGCAGTCTCCTTAGCTGTTTCTCTCATTGCTGCCTCTGCCTCAGCTCTGGCTTCAAGGAGGAGGAGGAGGACTCTATGGAAGGGATGGTGCAAGCACCCAGTGGGGCCCAGGATTCTGGCGGGCTCCCCTGAGCCCGGTGTCCTGGACCCCGCTCTGCAAGGTGCAACCCCCACTCGCCAAGCTGCGTGAGCCCCCAGCCCTTGCCAGACCCATCCATAAATGCCTAGTAGTTGTCCACCCTTTCAGCAAGTGTTGCATAAATGGCTGCTTTATGGCTGCCATTTGCGTAAACTTTGATTCATGGAAATACATGAAATACAAATTTACAGAAATATTTTCATGCAAAATGGTAGCTCACTGAAAGGGCGAACAGCTGCCATGCGCTTGTGGATGGGTCCGATAAGGTCCAGGACTCGGGGGGGGGGGTGAGGGCGCGAGCAGAGCCTCCGAGGCTTGATCCACACTGGGCGGAGTGCAGCGCTCCGAGGGCAGCTCGTGGCGCAGGAAGGGCGCATCGAAGACTACGTGTAGATCTGCCCTAGTCATTACTTTCTGGGTAAATAATCAGTTCACTTTGGATAAGTTCGCCCATCATTAGCATAACTTCTTTTAACAGCCCCAGACTATGCATGTCTACACAGAAGTAAGTCCCACTGAGTTCATATGGGACTTTCTCCCAGGTAAGCATGTATAGAATTTCACCCTTAGAGGACAATCCTCTACATGTTTACCCAGCAGTAAATCCGACTCAGTTCAATCAGGCTTTCTTCTGAGTAAATGGGTATAGGATTCCAGTTCAATTCTACACTCAGGCTGCTTCTACACCAGCCTTTTTTTCCAGGGTCATCCTTGGGTGTTCCCTGTGCATCCAAATGACACACAGGATTACCTGGGAGCAGGCAGAGACGACCCCTCCATTGTGCTGGAATAACCGAGACCTCGGTTATCCTGATTTTACCAATGATCCCGAAATGATCTCGAGGACTGTGGGCAGTGTGGGTGCCCGTCCTGGCTTCTTCCCTCCTCCTCATGAGTAGTGGGGACAGCAGAGGGAAGGAACTGGGCCGGAGGGATTCCAGGGGCATCGGGGGTGGGGAGCAGGGTCGGGGCTGTTTTTTTCTTTCTCACATTTTTCGTTGGAGCGCAACTGCACTCCCGGATACTGTTCCCTTTTAAAAAATTGGCAGCCATGATGGGCATGACATTCCTCTTCTTTTCCAGGATGCCGCGCTTCCGTTTAGAACCTCAGGGACGATCCCGGAAGTAGGTAAGTCCGGGATCGCCCCCCTCCCTCTACGCCCT
Organism: Anniella stebbinsi; assembly: GCA_029215795.1. Classification (NCBI taxonomy): domain Eukaryota; kingdom Metazoa; phylum Chordata; class Lepidosauria; order Squamata; family Anniellidae; genus Anniella; species Anniella stebbinsi. The sequence goes on along the minus strand of JARDYH010000002.1, from coordinate 30,039,563 downwards.
TAGGTGTAGAAAGGGCCTCAGTTTCCCAGGAATACTCCCCACTGAATACACTGGGACTGATTTCTGAGTAAACATGCATAGGGTCATGCTGTTAATGCATCTCGTTTGTTTCTGGACCTTTAAATTATGCAGGCGGAGCTCCTCGTAAAATCATGCATGGGAACCCATTTGGGAGAGAATCAGCTAGGTCTGACAGTGATTATAAATGACTCTGACATTTCTGAGTATAAGAATAGGCAGCTTAAAATTAGATAGCATGGGTATGAATAATTAAAACGTGGCAGCGAGTAGGGGAGTGTGTCTTTTTCACATAGCAGTGGACTAAATGCAAACTGGCAAATGGAAACGAAGGCAGAATCAACACACGGCTCATGCTCATGAGCCCAATCCACGTACACAAGAACTGATTTTAGTACACAGATCCGACTGCAGGTGTGAGTTGTCTGTTAACATCACGTTATGTTTTATCGGGTTAAGAGCTGCACAACTGACTTTTGTACATGCATAGCCTGAAACAAGAAAAAACATGCAAATCAACCCTGACTGCTAGAAATCTAACTGACTGCTAGACTGTTATAAATTGAAGGACCTGCTCACACATTACTACATTTCTATATGGAAGACAATTCCAGTCAGGGACTAACCTGGAACTCTTTGCGTAGATCATCAGGAGTGATGATCCTATGTGTCAGTAAACTGCTAGCCATGTACACACGCTGGAAAGTTGTGGACAATTGCAGTCACACAAAGGAAGAGGTGGAAGGCTAAAGGAGGGAGTCCAAGTCCAGCACTCTAGATTGGGTGGCAATCAAGGGAACTTAAGAAGAGCCATGCTAGATCAGACCAAGGGTCCATCTAGTCCAGGTGGCAGTTGTATGCATGCGGCACCTGGTGAAATTCCCTCTTCATCACAACAATTAAAGCTGCAGGAGCCTTGTCCTCCTTTCCATATGGCCACCCAGCAGAAATGCAAACAATGTAATTTCTCTTCCCTTTCCTACCAAAAGATATGTTAAGTTCCAATTCACATTGTGTAGCAGGCAGCTCATCTCATCTGCTGCAGTACTTTGCCTTTGGCTGCCACTTATGTTAAGAGAAAGATCAGCAGCCATTTTCTTTCTTTCTTTCTTTCTTTCTTTCTTATTTTTTTGCTCGGTACCAGATAGGCTGACCATATGAAAAGGAGGACAGGGCTCATGTAACTTTAACAGTTGTAGAGAAAAGGGAATTTCAGCCAGTGTCATTTGTATGCAATTAGCCCCTGGTGAAATTCCCTCTTCATCACAACAGTTAAAGTTGCAGGCACTATACTAGAGTGACCATATACAAAAGAAGGCAGGGCCCCTGCAACTTTAACTGTTGTGATGAAGAGGGAATTTCACCAGGAACTAATTGCATACAAATGACACTGGCTGAAATTCCCTTTGCTCTACAACTGTTAAAATTACATGAGCCCTGTCCTCCTTTTCATATGGTCAGCCTAGTACCAGAGATATTGAATGCAGTCACTTTCCCGGGCAGCCCTTAAAATACTGGGTGGTCCAATAGAACGAAGGAACATTTGGCTCAAGAAATTGCAGAGAGGGCCAGAACAGAAATGCTTTGTCATATGACCAAATTACCCCATGATAACTGTGAAACAAGCTTGAGTTGGTTGGGTCAGGCAGGCTACAAATGATACGGGCTATTTGTCACTCATATAAATCGAGCTGAAGGGGACAGTTTTCTGTAATGGAAGCTTTGGCTTGTAGTCACAAAATTGTTCTTATTGTCTTAGCAATATAAAGCGTGCAATGTATTTCTTACCAAGATGCACTGTGCCTTTTTCTGTGTTGACAGTGCCTCTCTAGAGATTTCATATCCAAAGATGATTTCTGTCCTTACGAAGTTTGACCCTGAGGAATTCATTTTCAGACCACCACGCAGGAAGCCAGTGTTCCCTGTCCATCATTGCTTAGTTGGAACTGAATATTTAATGCCTCAAAATGCACAGCTGAAGCAGATTTTAACGAAGGCCTCAGTTCACACAAGAAAGAATGGGATATTTCTGTGCAGATTCACAAGGAAGTGTCTATGAATGCCAGAGAGCCACTCTTCCTTCAAGGGATGCTATTAAAACTCGTTAAAACTCTGGCCAAGCAATCCGCACAATGGAGCTCATTATGAAGAATCTGGAGAAATTGCTGGAAGCTCCTCCTCCTCCTTAGCATTTCAAGCTAATGCATTTATAAAATATTTCAAGCAGAAGCGTTGAGATTGCGTCTAAGGGATTGCTGTAGCACAGGTGGAGTAAAATAAGTACACACTTAGGATTCACTAAAAGGACACACAGTATTTATTAAAGACAAAAGTAGTGACACACAAATTATTGGCATTGTCAGATAATATAATGGCTGGTTACAGTCTGAATTTTTCAGTAAACTATATGCATATATTTTAGGGGTGTGCACGGACCCCCCGGATCGGATCGGGACCCGGATCGGGACCTCCAATTTTGTCCCGGACCGGTTCGGACAAAATCGGAGGCCCCCCGGACCGGATCGAGTCCGATCCCGATCCAAAAATCGGAAATTTTTGGATCGGCCGCCATTTTTTTCCCCATAGACTTGCATTGCAATGCAAGTCTATGAGGAAAAAATGGCGGCGGGTGGGTAAGGGGGGGCCTAACTCCCTCCCCCCCCCCCGGGGCCGTCCGCTGTGGACGGCCCCGGCAGGTAAACCCCCTCCCCCGCGCTCCCTACCCCCCCTGGGGCCGCCTGCTTCCATCCGCTGGCGCCCGCGGGCGCCAGCGGATAGAAGCGGACGGCTCCGGGGGGGGGTAAGCCCCCTTCCCCGCCACTTACCTTCTCGGCACGTCCGGCGCCGGCGGCTACTACCAGCGGGCTCCGCGGCCTACTCTCGAGTAGCGCGCCGGGTGATGACATCACCCGGCGCGCCACCCTGGAGCAGGCCGCGGAGCCTGCTGGTAGTAGTAGGCGCCGGCGCCGGACGGGAGCCGCCGGGCCGGGCAGGTAAGGGCCCCCCTCCCCCCTCCCCCCTCCGCGCGCCCCCTCCTCCCCTCCACGCACCCCCTCCTTACCTTTCCGGCCCGGCGGCTCCCGTCCGGCGCCGGCGCCTACTACTTCCAGCAGGCTCCGCGGCCTGCTCTAGAGTAGTGCGCCGGGTGATGACATCACCCGGCGCGCCATCCTAGAGCAGGCCGCGGAGCCTGCTGGGAATAGTAGGCGCCGGCGCCGGACGGGAGCCGCCGGGCCGGAAAGGTAAGGGCCCCCCTCCCCCCTCCGCGCGCCCCCTCCTCCCCTCCACGCACCCCCTCCTTACCTTTCCGGCCCGGCGGCTCCCGTCCGGCGCCGGCGCCTACTACTTCCAGCAGGCTCCGCGGCCTGCTCTAGAGTAGTGCGCCGGGTGATGACATCACCCGGCGCCCCATCCTAGAGCAGGCCGCGGAGCCTGCTGGGAATAGTAGGCGCCGGCGCCGGACGGGAGCCGCCGGGCCGGAAAGGTAAGGGCCCCCCTCCCCCCTCCGCGCGCCCCCTCCTCCCCTCCACGCACCCCCTCCTTACCTTTCCGGCCCGGCGGCTCCCGTCCGGCGCCGGCGCCTACTACTTCCAGCAGGCTCCGCGGCCTGCTCTAGAGTAGCGCGCCGGGTGATGACATCACCCGGCGCGCCATCCTAGAGCAGGCCGCGGAGCCTGCTGGGAATAGTAGGCGCCGGCGCCGGACGGGAGCCGCCGGGCCGGAAAGGTAAGGGCCCCCCTCCCCCCTCCGCGCGCCCCCTCCTCCCCTCCACGCACCCCCTCCTTACCTTTCCGGCCCGGCGGCTCCCGTCCGGCGCCGGCGCCTACTACTACCAGCAGGCTCCGCGGCCTGCTCTAGAGTAGCGCGCCGGGTGATGACATCACCCGGCGCGCCACCCTAGAGCAGGCCGCGGAGCCTGCTGGGAATAGTAGGCGCCGGCGCCGGACGGGAGCCGCCGGGCCGGAAAGGTAAGGGCCCCCCTCCCCCCTCCCCCCTCCGCGCGCCCCCTCCTCCCCTCCACGCACCCCCTCCTTACCTTCCCGGCCCGGTGGCTCCCGTCCGGCGCCGGCGCCTACTACTACCAGCAGGCTCCGCGGCCTGCTCTAGAGTAGCGCGCCGGGTGATGACATCACCCGGCGCGCCACCCTAGAGCAGGCCGCGGAGCCTGCTAGTAGTAGTAGGCGCCGGCGCCGGACGGGAGCCACCGGGCCGAGAAGGTAAGTGCCCCCCTCCTCCCCCCCCCCGCTGTCCACTTTCATCGGCGGGCGCCCGCTGGCGCCCGCCAATGGAAGCGGCGGTGGGCGCCAGTGGGCGCCCGCCGATCCGCCGATCCGCCGAACCGGTTCGGAGCTTTTTCGGACCGGTTCGGATTGGATCGGCCGATCCAGCTGCGGGATCGGAAATCGGATAATTTATCCGATTTCCCACTGGACCGGACTCGGATCGTGGATCGGGTCCGATCCAGTGCACATCCCTAATATATTTCCTCTCCGTCTCTTCCGTTACACCTGCCTGCCCACTATAATCAGCTAGGATGCCATTTTAGGGCACTTAACTGTGGCTGAAGAAAGATGAATGAGAGGTCAAATTAAAACACAGAGCATGCAGATTTGCCCCATCTGTCATAAGGATAAAACTGGAGATAAATGCAGTGGGTCGATTTCCTTTGCCATTGGATGAACTGCTGTGATGCTGCAGAAGCCTGGGGGTCACGAGGAGAACTCTCTACTATTGACTGGCTGGATTGTTGTGGAACTGTGGAATGCTAATGAACATTCTAACTGCCAAGGAATTAAACTATGAGGCTTAAGGACAGAAGGGTGTGCTGAGCTGTTAAAGGGGCAGAGAAACAAGTAGTCAGTACTGTGACACTGGTATCAGATATAGGCTGACCAGATAAAATCCAGGTCAGGGCTCATGTAACTTTAACAATTGTAGAGAAAAGGGAATTTCAGCCAATTTCATTTGTATGCAATTAGTTCTTGGTGATATTCCCTCTTCATCACAACAGTTAAAGGTGCATGCACTATACTAGAGTGACTATATACAAAAGAAGGCAGGGCCCCTGCACCTTTAACTGTTGTGATGAAGAGGGAATTTCACCAGGAACAAATTGCATACAAATGACACTGGCTGAAATTCCCTTTTCTCTACAACTGTTAAAGTTACGTGAGCCCTGACCTGGATTTTATCTGGTCACCCTAATCAGATACAACGTTAATATGTGAATGGAATGCATTAATTGTTGAATGAGAAAGGGAAAATCAGGGATGTGAGTGGTCTGTGTATGAATGTGTGAAAGAGATGTATAACTGCTATGTATCTAAACAGATGATATTAATGCTATGTATGAAGGGGGTGAGAGGTGTGTTCATGTGGATAAGTTGTATCACAAGGCTAAACTAGCTGTGAGTTTGTGTGGCTGATTCTTATTTCACAACTAGCAAGTGCATGCATGCATGCACGCACACACACACGTACGCAAACACACAGCCACTGAGTGGCATGTGGTAGGCTTTAACTTTTTGGCTAGGCCATAGTCCCAATGGGAATTAGCGCTCAAGCGCTATCGATTTGTAATAGGTGGAAAGTTCTGCCTTGTACCAAGGAGTGCATTCCTTCCATTGCAAATAGCTAATGTGGTGATGGTGGGCGAATTCTTCTCAGCATGGCAGCGGCAATGGCTTAAGGCTCCTTTCGCCCTGAGCCATAGTCCTAGTCTATTTTAGGGGGCCACCCCAGCTACTCGTGAAACAAAAATCAGCTATGCAGAACCAAACTAAGTGACAAATGTCACATTTAATTTGGCCCACCATTTGGGTCCATCAAACTGCACCACCACTGTCACATCAAAATCTGGATTAGTGGGGGGGGGGGGATAATAGGCAAGATAGAAAATAGGCAGCCAGTCGAATGCAAAAGGGTCGTGTGAATCTGCCCCAAAAGTCTACAGTTTGTGATAAATATTAATTTTTGGAAAGAAAACCGCACATTCCTTCCTATGAGGGATGAGCATAACATTGCCCCCTCCATTCCCATAACTCTTATCTATACCTGAAAGTGGGAAAAATGCAATTGATAGTACCCCTGCCAAGTATATTATCTTTGGCAAGAAGGCACCACCAATTTGGCAATCATCCTTTAGAGATAATTGCAGGGTTTTGTAACTCCCTGACCTCTCCCCAGCTCTTCTGTGAGCAAAGAGGATTTAAATTAAAGCTCACAAACAGTTTTGCTTTTGCTTTTTTGGCTGGAGAATTTCTGTAGAAAAGAGTCCAAATTTCTTGATATAATAACTAGCTGTTCCTTAGAAAAGTTAGTCATAGTGTGGGCAACTTGTAGCCCTCCAGATGTTTTTGGAAGGGTGGTGGTAGTTACAGGGTGGCCATTGTCTTCTTTTACAGAAGACATTCCTCTATTTGAAGGACTGCCAGAAAACTATCCTCTATTTTGAAGGTGCCCTCTAACTGAACGGCTTTCTAGCCTAAGTCCAGTTTAAAGATAAAGAACCATCCCTATTTATTTCTTTCATTTATTTACAATATTTATATACCACTCCCCGTTCAGAATTTCAGAGTGGTGGACAAATAAAATAAGAATAAAAACACATTAAAAGTACAAACAGCATGTTTAGCCTGGAGAAAAGAAGACTGAGGGGAGACATGATAGCACTCTTCAAGTACTTGAAAGGTTGTCACACAGAGGAGGGCCAGGATCTCTTCTCAGTCATCCCAGAATGCAGGACATGGATTAATGGGCTCAAGTTACAAAAAGCCAGATTCCCGCTGAACATCAGGAAAAACTTCCAGGCTGTTAGAGCAGTACAACAATGGAACCAAATGTGGGAGGTCATGGGCTCTCCCACACTAGAGGCATTCAAGAATCAGCTGGACAACAATCTGTCAAGTATGCTTTAAGGTGGAGTCCTGCATTGACAGGGGGTTAGACTCGATGGCCTTATAGGCTCCTTCCAACTCTACCATTCTATGATTCTATGAAAAAAAAGTGCAAATAAGGGAAGGCTGGTCATTAAGGGAAGGCTTCCTGGGACAACGACATTTTCAGGAGGCACCAGAAGGAATACAAGGAATTCCCTGCCTGACTTCCAGAGGCACAGAATTCCATGGGATGGGGGCCACCACACTGAAGGCTCTTCCCCTGGTGGACTACAATCAGACAATAGGTCTATGTGGAACCACCAGGAGCCTGCCCTCCGATGACCTCAGTGACCGAGCAGTTGATAGGGGAGAAGGTGTTCTCTCAAATATCCTGGTCCCAAGTTGTTTGAAGAGCTTGGCCTTGCAATTGTCCATCAAGAGCAACTGGATAGCAGACTGAGTAAGACACACAGTTCATCTAGTCACAGTCTTCTGCACTATGGTGAGATGTAGTGTAGTTCTATTTAAACTATGAGAATTCTTTCTAAATTTACATCTATGCATATAAATTACCAAATGCAAATTGCTGTCCTCTTTTTGTCCTCTTTTGGGGTGATTCACAAATGGCCAATCAAAGTTGCACTCCAACTTCTGGAGAGCCAAGAGTTCCCCACCTATAATAGAACCAACTAGAGGGGAGATGATCCTTTATCTTGAGAGCTGGTGCAAGGTGTATGTATTGCAGAACAACTTTGAAACACTACCTATGGTTGGAGTAGAAGAGAAAGAACAGCTGCTTAACGTTTCTACCCAACCACCCAAAATCGCACCTACACCCCTCAAGCTGTTTTTCTTAAAATGAGGCAAAAGATGCAGGTAGTTTGGGCTTAAGGGGGCATCAAAATTTACTCTATTATGAGTGATGTGGAGGGAGTAGATAGAAATTTGAGAGCTGTTGGTTGTCATGCACTTTTGGATGAGACAGATTATCTGAATCCATTTCAACGTGGTTTCAAGATCTAGAAATTGCCTTGGTCACCTTGATGATCTATGCCAGCAGAAGGACATGGCGAGTGTGAACCTTCTACAGAAGTGGCCTCTTTAGGAAGAAAATTCCATAGGACAGACACCACCATAGAGATGTTTTTGCTGCTTATTAGCCTCAGAATAGGAAGGTACCAATAACAAAGTCTCTCCTGTAGTTCTTAGAAATTAACTGAGCACTCCTATCGTTTGGTACAATGAGCTCCAATGGAGCCACCAAAGAATGTAAAGCCCTGCTGGAAAGGCAGAGGAAAGGAAGAACTGATCTTTCCACTGTTTTTTCTTTCTTTCCCAGGGATATTTTTCTTGTTATTTTACAAATTCCCACCCACTGTTTTCAATGCAAGGGGGTTGATCTACACCAGCTCCAAGGCTGGAGTAAATCAGCAGCGTATTTGGGGCATGTCTGGGGACTAGGAGGGCTGTAGATCCCCTAGCCCATTTCTGGTATGCCTCTTTCCCCCCTCCCTTTTAGATGGTGGAGTTTTGACATCAGAAATGAACCAGCCGTGGAGGTTTCTACAGTGGCAGGTAGAAAGTATACAACAACCTGTCTTTCTGACTTTGTGGGTAGGGGGAGATCCACAAACTCCTATGGCCCCTGAGACACCCTCCTAAGGGCCATAGGATTGTAGCCTAAGTTGTATTTGAAATACAAGTTTCAAATTCATGTATTTTCAATAACACTCACTCATACACACACACAAGCTCTAGCTAAATTGGGTTAGTTTACTTCCTATAATAATCCTTCAGACCTGCAAACTATGGTTCTTGAAATACAGTTCCTATATATATCATATATTCCTAAGAGATAAGAGTGTGAATTCAGTATACTGTTTAGTGGAAGTACACAATTAAATTTGACCCCCTCCCCCCCAAATACTAACAGTGCAATCCTGTTCATGTCTACTCTTAATAGATATAAAGGGGTAATTGAGGGGTTGGGCATTCTAACATTCATAAAATCAAAAATGTTTCACCAATCTTCCTGACATTTACATGTGCCAGAAAGAAAACCTTGGTTTTCCATAACCAGAAAATAGATGTTGAGTCCAATAGGACGTAGTCCAAGTGTGTGAATAAGATTGCTGCCTAAAACACACTATGCAGCAAATCCCTAAATCACTAAATGTCCATTATAAAAGCATACTACATTTGGTTTAACAAAAGACAGACTGAATTTTATTGCAGCAACTGCAATAAAAATTGGGCACCTTTATGGGTTATGAACTTGCACTTATTATCAGTTTAAAGAAATTCAATATTCTTATTAATAGAAAAATTAGAAAATGTATGCAGTGAAGGAACTAGTACTTGCAGAAAAAGTAAAGAATGTGGACAATCCTCCAGAACAGATAATCCATCAATGCAGATTCTAGTCTCATGCATTTTTTTATATCAGCTTTCTAGACCATCATAATTGTATGAACATCAATCATAATCACCCCAATATTTAGACTGTCCTGTACAATCCTATGCAGGTTTACTCAGAAGTAAGTCCCACAGTTTTCAATGACGCTTGCTCCCTGGTAAGTGTGCAGCCTTAAGCACTATTGGACAAGCACAACAGGGATTTTTGAAGAATGGACAGTTGCTAAGGGTTAAAATGAGATCATTGTTGGTGGATACCATTTTATAAGTATTTGAATGCTCTTAATTTCCACGCTGATATTGGACAAGGCCTAAGAGGCATGGAGAACCAGCTTGCAGAGAGTGCTGTGATACAAGTTGACGCAACGTCACAATGTATCAGCAGTCTAAAGTAGGATGTTTTTTAAGGAAGTGGGTTCTTGGTTTTCTGCTGCCGACATCCATCTATCCTCGTCATGTCAGTTAAAAGTCAGGAAGCAGAACGTTTAAATAGTTGATGTTTGGCACCAAATGAAGCTTGGGGTTTCCAGATCGCTAAGATCTAAGGCTGAAACGTGACACAAATGTTCTTCATTGGATTGCAAGAAATGGGATCAACCACACATGACATTTTTCTGGGAGTGTACTTTCAAGATTTAAGCATCCCTCCAAACTGTAGGTGTAGATGTGACAAACTGGCATTTGAAAACATCTGCATTATTCAGGTACAGTCATCAGAAACCCAGAATTGGCATTAGCTCCCTGTTGAGTCTGTGCTCACTGGAAAAACCAGGTTTTAGGACTGTGCACCGCCTCAGGCCAAATCCCCGAAACCGAGGTGAGGCAGGCTGATTTGGCCTGCCTCGCCTTGGTTCCAAGTCAGTTCCAGGTTGGCCCGAAGCACCCCAAAGCCGAAGCAGATGAATAGCGAAGCTTCAGGGTTCCTTGGGCTACCTCTGGCCACTTCGGACTGACACTGGGCCCTCCCTCCCACCGTCCCAGAAAAGCCAGCATAAGGCCAGCTGTGAGTCCATTGGACTCACCTCCCTCTCCCTGCTCATCTGCCACCACTGCTGCCACATTGCCGCTGCCACTGCATTGCTGCCGCCATTGCTGCTGCAACCAGGAAACACATCCTCCTCCTGAGAACCAGTCCACGATTTCAAGTTATTGCGTGGGCTCCATTTTAGTACATCTATGACCGCAATCGACGGAGGCTGTAAAGGGAAAATGGCCCTTTGTGGCCACCTTAGTTTGCAGTCATAGATGTACTAAAATGGAGCCCCTGCAATAACTTGAAATTGTGGCCTGGTTCTCAGGGGGAGGATGTGTTTCCTGGTTGCGGCCGCGGTGCGGCGGGCAGCAATGGCGGCGGCAGGTGAGCGGGTACATCCTGGTGGCAGCAGCTGTGGTTTGGGGGGCAAGGGGGCAATGAGGGAGGGAGCAGGAAGTCAGGAGTCCAATGAACTCCTGCTCAGCCTTGCTACCAGCTTTCCTGAGTGCTGGCTGCGCGGTTGGCACCCAGGGACCAGCAAGGCCGAGTTGCCTTGGGGCCCCTGAATCCTGCCTCGGCTTCAGTGCCAAAGCATGGCATTCAACCCCCGAAGCACCCCAAGTTGAACCAGGGGTGTTTCAGGGGCTCCAAAGTGGCCTCTGAGGCAAATTAGGGGAACTAGGCACAGCCATACCAGGTTTATTAGCATTGGATGTATGAAACAGCCTGTTTTACAATTATGTGTATTGTGAAATATGCTACATGTGATTCCTCTTGAATGGCCAGCAGCTGTAGAAAGCAACCTATACCCAAATCTGTCTCCTTCTGGGCAGAGCTCCTAAAACAACATCAACAAAACATCAGCAATGGATGTTACATCTATAAGTCACCCAACCCATCTTCCAGAACCTTCGCAAGAGATAGCATTTACATGTGGGACTGGAGCAGAGGAGCATAACACTGGCTGGATTCACACAACATGACAACTCACACTCAAGTTAGAGTATGGGTTGGGTGTGGTTTGTTGTTGAACCATGGGCTGTTAACCACATGTTGTGTTAACCACAAACACCCATGAAGAAAGCCCAGCACATGGTTTGTTGTTGGCTTGTGAATGGTGGGTTGTGGTGAACAAACCATGGTTTGTTAGTGCAACACAACAACCGATGGTTCAACAACAAACCACACTCAACGATAACCCACACTCAACACATACTCAGCCTTAAGTGTGGGTTGTCATGTTGTGTGAACCCAATCACTGAAACCTATTTTCCATCCCCACCTCATCCAATTCCCTTTCTCAAGCCTCAGCTGTCGGGAGAAGGTAGCACAGAGTGGGCAACAGGGGTTTCTTCCTCCCTGGAGATAGAAGAGATTCCAACTCAAGGCCATCTTGGGTACTGAAACATTTATCTTTAAAATCAACAACCACAACACCTAAATACAAGCATCTTCCCTCAAACAGCTTTTCTCTGCTAATATTTCTGATGGTCACTACATGTAGCAAGAAGTGGGAGCGCTGAATGAGCATGTTTTGGACAATATAAGTTTTACTGACATTTTAACGTCTGTTGATGCCTTGAATTCCATTGAGAAGTAAAGGTGGGGTATAAACTGAATTAATAAATATGTGTTGGACTGTTCCAAATTCTTGATTGTTGTTTTTCTTTTAAGAGACAGTACAATGCCACTACTATTCATAAGTTGTTGTTTTTATTATTATTATTATTATTATTATTATTATTATTATTATTATTATGTAGCACCTTGCCCAATTGGCACTTTAGAGCCAGTTTAAATAATACACTAGAATAGGGATGGGCCGTCTCGTCTGGCCCAAAGGAAGCCTCTCTTAAGCCACTTGGCAGCACTGAGTGTGGCCAGAGTAACCCCCCCCCCAATCACACACCCACTATTCATATATACACATAGATGACACCCAAGGATCTGTAACAGGGTCTTTTCGGTGGTGGCACCCCAGCTTTCGAACTCGCTTCTAAAAGAAATTCAGCTGCCCCCCCCCCACTGTTGTCATTTAGGTGCCAGTTAAAGATGTATTTATTTGTGCAGTCTTTGGGTATATAGGCAAGTGCTTTATTATGATTATTTGATTGATTGTGTTGATGGTTTAATAGTATTTCATTATATATTTGTAATTTTAGGGTCATGACTTTAATGTTGCTTATATGGTATACTGTGTTTTATATAGGTTGTTAGTTATCCTGGGCTCTTATGAAAGGAAGGGCAGGATAAAAATCAAATCAAATCGATCAGTCAATCAATAATATTAATAAAATAAAAAACCTGCTCATCTCCCCAACAAAACTACAGTTTCCAGATTTTTATTTTTATTGCTGCAGTTCATATGATTCTGGAGTCATGTGGTTGATTCTGATTTCCCATGGATGGATCACATGCAGCTCTGGCAATGTCTGAAGAACAGAATCATATAGGACAGGGATGGGGAAGATCGTTCAGCCCAAGAGCTGAATTCCCTTTTAGAGAAGCTCTCAGGGACCATGTTCCAATGGTGGGCAGGGCTTAAGGCAAAGGTGTGGGCCCAACATTTTAAACATTGACCCTGTTCAGATTACACACTAAGACATGGTGGTTATGCATCTTGAGCAAAACTTTGACCCTGTTCAGACGACACATTAAGCCATGGTGGTTAAGCACTTTGAGCTAAATATTATGACAGCGTGTCATGTGAACCATTCCTAACCATGTTGCTACATAAACACAGTTTAAACATGCTCACTAACCATTTATTGCAAAAGTGTTAGTAGCCTAACTATGGCTTAGCATATTGTCTGAACAGGCCCATTACAGATTAGCATGTCGTCTGAACAGGTCCACTACCAACATAGTATAAATATAACAATACATGTAACACTAAATATAACAATACATATACTACTACTTATAACAATAAATGAAATTAAATGAATACTGTATGCTAAAGCTCTTACTGCCAGTAACTAAGTACATAAGAAGAACCATGCTGGATCAAACCGAGGGTTTATTTATTTGTGGCATTTGTATACCACTGAATATAATAAAATCTCTGAGTGGTTAATAAAATCTCTCAGTTGTTATCTAGTCCAGCATTCTGTTCACATAGTGACCAACCAGTTGTTGACAGACAACCCACAAGCAGGACATGAGTGCAACAGCACTCTCCCACCCATGTTCCCCATCAACTGATGTACATAAGACACACTGCCTCTGATACTGGAAGTAGCATAGAGCCATCAGAACTAGTAGCCATTGATAGCCTTCTCCTCCATGAATTTGTTCAGTGCCCTTTTAAAGCCATCCAAATTGGTGGCCATCACTATGATTTGTGGTAGCGAATTCTATAGTTTGACTACGTACTGTGAGAGGAAGTACTTCTTTTTATGTGACTAGAATCTCCCACCGATCAGCTTCATGGGATGACTTTGGGTTCTAGTATTAAGAAAGGGGGGGGGGGAAATGTCCCCCATTTCAACCTTTTAGAAACAACTGCATAAAAGCTTGGAAACCACTGAAATATCAGCATTTATGGGAAAGGAATGGTGTGAGGCCATCTTGGGAAACTCAGAGATCTGGATTGGGACCCCAGGAGGGCCAGATTGGGATTCCACATCTGAAGTTCCCTATCCCTGCTATAGGATAAGCAGACTGAACCAACACCAGGTTCTCTCATCTCCATCTGAACAGCTGATGCTGCTATAGGTAATACCGACATGATCCTGATAATCCCACATGATCTCATCTTTTGCACTCTAGCAGAATAGCAGAGGACCCAGCTTGCAAGCAAGTGAGCAAAAACTATGAATTTTTCATAAATATTAATTAGTGAAGGCTTTTTGGGAAGGTACTGATATTTAAGCCATTGTGAGTTGCCTGAAAACATCTGGGGAATGAAAAGATCTGTGGACAAAGTAAGGAGAGAAGAATCTTATGAGAAAAATCTTGCGGAAGGCAGTGTTAGGCTGGGCTTTTGCAGCGGAGGTCTTCTCAGTCAGTACGAGACCAAAGGTGTTCGGTCAGCATTACCCAAACACTGGATGATGGCTGAGCACAGGAAGTTCCAAATTGCTCTGAAAACCACTGAAATTATACTGGAAAGGAAATGGTAGGGACACGTGCCAGCCATTGGTAATAGCGATGACAGATTTGTACGGATGTCTTGGCCAAGTTTATTCTTTCTCTTGGATATTGTGTAAGATAAATTGTGTCAAAGGGGTGAGGTGGGGAAGGATGAATGTCCCCTTCCCCCAAACTGGCACCCTCCAGATGTGTTGGATGATGGATCCCATCATCCCCAGCCAGCCACATTGTTGAGGGATGATGGTAGATGAAGTCCAACCGATATGGAGAGCAGCAGATTGGATAAGGCTTCACCAATGCAATCTTGTCAAGGGATTCACTTCCACAGAGGAGGCAAATGAAAAGACAACCACATGACAGCTCCTGAGTGCAAAAACAAAATGAGTGAAAAATTAGAAATGGTTTAGCGATATTATTGTGTTTAACAGGAATGCTGCACCCATGCTGTACACAGAATGTGTTCCGTAGCAAAGCATAGAACTCCTGTTTCTGAGCAATTATTAAGAAGGGAACCCGTGAAAGAAACCATTTAATTGGGACCTGTGAAACTGCACCTACATGAAGCTAATCAAGCTGTTCTGACTCCAGCCTGTGCTATTGGCATCCTATACATATTTAGACAGGAGTTGTAGGACTTTTCCCCTATCCAAACATACATAGGATTGCATCTTAGAAGTCTCTGGCCATGTCAAAGGGCCATTTAGGACTATTCAGATAATTAGTTCAACAACTGCATTAGTTCAACATCTGATCTTACCTCAGGTTAGTTGTTGTTGTTATTGTTGTTATGATCATTATTATCTCTTTACCGCCCAATACCCGAAGCTCTCTGGGCAGCTTACAACCATTTATAAAATAACTAGCTGATATGGCTGGCGTTGCTCAGGTCTGTGAATAATGTTTATGACTTTTATTTGAGGAATAATAAATTTCTCTGCAACTTATTTATCTTTAGGTTGGTTGGTTGTTTTTAGTTTGGTTGAGTTCGTAAATTGTTTTGTTAGAATAAATGGAAAATTGTGTTAATAAGAACTGTATTTTAAAGTAGAGCTTCGTGCTAAACCACATTTTTTGTTTTACCTGAAATACCTACACCTCCCATCATGCCTTAGCCGGAGCAACTGTCTAAATATCAAAAACAATCAGGACACACAATACCCTTTCTACCAGTTAAAAAAGATCCAAACCTAAAAATATGTTTTCAAAATATACCCGGCATTGCCCAGATATCTGAATAACATATAGTAGGGAAGCAGATCTCAGTGGACATGACGAACTGTTGTACGCATGTGCTCTGAAGTTATTATTATGAAAAAAGGAAAGCAGCCAGAACACAGAATACTTTATTGGCATAATTTACTATATAATATCTACATTTAACAGGTTCTGGCAGAGAGCCAGGATGGTGAAGGCCACTTGTGTGACTTGGCCCTTTTATCTGACATAAAAATACTTAAAATCCAAAATTTCATGTTTTTAGATTTTTCTGATACATTGTACACACAGACCTATCAGCATGCTCAGTGTTGCTTGAGCCCCCTAAAATATATGTCTGTGAGGTAGAAAGCCAGCTAGGCCTGTGAATTAACCTTTAAACAAATTAAATTCATTTCTTTTTTTTCCTCTCTCACCCTCAAGACAACCGTTCAAGGTAGGCCAGTCCTAGGCTTGTGAGGTAACTTTAAAACAAATTAAATTAGTTTCTTCCCTCCCACCCCCACTCTTTCTCACCTTCAATGCATGGCCAGGGCTGACTGGAAGCTGTCACCATAATTTCCTTGTCCCCACAGAAAACAAAACTACAACTCCCAGCATGCCTTTTGCTGTGGTGCCCAACTTGCCCAATGGGAGTCCTGCTGCTGAAGCTCATAGGAAGTGAAGTCTGGCTGAGCCAGTGGACACTACACTGTGCAATCAGTGCACATAGATAGGCCATGAGGGAGCTGGCTGGCTGGCTGGCTGATGGTTTGCTTGGTTGTCATTGGCAATGGGCCCAGTGCTGCAGCCTCCTTCACTCCTGCTCCTGATGGGGCCTAGCAACTGAAGCAGCTGGCCCCAGGCGCTCTCCCTTCAGGCCCAGAAGGGTGAGCCACCACCAGATAATGGCTGCCAAAGCCTGAGAAGTCTTCCCTCCTGCCCAAGGCATGCTGGGAGTTGTAGGCATAAGTTGTTTTAATCTTTGAACACCATCAGAGATGTGGTGGAAGACAACTGGAGAGCAGCCATCTTAGTTGTGGCACCCTGCTTGTGGATTTCTGAATAAAATTTATGATTTTTATGTAAAAGCCTGACTATATCATTGAGACAGAAGAATGGAGATTTGACTGATATAGCTGAGACTAGAATGGAATGGTGGGCAGGGTTAGCGGCAGTTGGAGAAAGTCAGGAAGGAGAACAAAGACAGTGATGAGAGGTCAGGGTTTGCTCACCCATACTTTATTTTAAATCAGCCAATTTACATGCCAGTACTACACCTCCCAGCATGCCTTTGGCAGCCCCCAGGTGCCCGCATCTTCTGAGACATCCTCTTGTTGCCGATGCTGCTCCTCGATAGAGCTTCAAGGAATAGCATCGCCAAGGAGGGGAGGTAAGCAGCTATCAGTGGATGCACCCAGCTCTGGCCAATCCTGCTGCGACTGCCTTGGCCTGTGCTTCTCACCCACCAAGTGCTACATCAGGAGTTTGTACTGAAGGGCCGGGGCTGGGCTGGGCACTTCCCCCCCCCCTTTGTCGGGTCTGTTTCTGGGCATGTGCAGAGTGCCTTTCCTTCCTCCCTCCCTCTTAAGGGCAAAAGTTACACACTTGCTTCCCCCAGATTGTGAGAAAGCAGCGATATCAGGACAGAGTGCCTTTGAGCATGTTTGGCCCCTCAAAGTCATGATGTTGTATCTAGTTACATTTTAAAACCACACAGAGGGTGGGAGGAGGCACTGCAAATGGATGCAGCCCATTTATGTGGGTTGTTTCCTTTTATGTGGAGTTGGGTTGACTGCTCGAGACTGACCTTAGGAGTCGGGGTTGTAAAAGACATGCAGCAGCCACCAACCTGTGTACTCACAATGGCCGCCAAAGGCCAGTAAGTCTGACCTCCTGCCCAAGGCATGCTGGGAGTTCCACCCAAGGCATGCTGGGAGTTGTAGGCATAAACCTAGTTTTTTATTAAATTCTTTAAAAATATTTAAACCCCCAAATTTGTGTTTTTAGATTTTTCTGGTACATTGTACAGCCAGACCTATCACTGTGTCACCATGTCAAGTTTCTAACTCAACTGGAAGTGGATAAACATTTCTGGACATATGTGCCGCACACATACTTTCCATTTTATAGGTAGAGATAAAATACAATATAAAAATACAGCATAAAATACAGCATAAAAATTCACATGAACAAAATGTAAAATAATTCAGACAGCTAAAAACAGTTTCAATAAAATACTAGACTAGTTTAGATGACTGGCATAAATGCCCCATCATATAACACCAAATGGCATTAAATGCCTGGGAAAAGAGGGCAGTCTTAACCTGGCGCTGAAAAAATGACAGTGTTGGTGCCCCTGAGTGGAGAACTCAGAGCTCATAGTTGGGGGGCACCACAGAGAAGGCCCTCTGTTTAGTCCTGCAAATCCCATTTTGAAGGCAATGATGCAATATCTAATGCTCATGTAATGGTGGGATAGCCTTATTAGGGAGAGGGGACAACCATAGCTCAATGGTAGAGCACTTGATTGGCATGCAGAAGGGTCAGGTAGCAGGTGATAAAAAACCCCTTTTCTCTCAGAGGCCCTGGAAAACTGATGCCCATCAGAATACACCATAGTGGATTAGATGGACAAATAGTGCAGCCTGGAATCAGACAGGTTCCAATGTTCCTATTATTATTTTAAACAATATTTATATCCTGCCTTGGAAAAAAAAAATCCAAGGGCGCTCACATGGAAGATAATGATGGACAGATCACCTTTCTTACCAAAATACACAAGGAGGCTTATAAAGCTATCAATATAATAAAGCCATCCTGCGATGGCACAGGTGAAAGAAAAGCATGCTGGGGTTCTATCCCACCATCCCCTGCTGCATTTTTAAAGGGCTGGCAGATGTGGGTTCCAGCTAGGGATGACAATTACTGGAAATCCATTTCTCTTCTGTGGCGTCTACGAATCACTTTGCACCTCTTAGCCTAGCTGAAGGCTGTTCCTCAAACTCCAGCAATTTTGTGTGCATTTGTTAGGAAGATTCTGCAATTAGCCCAATTTTTTGACAATTTATGCAAATCACAGCCAAATTGTGCAAATTACGCAAATTTGGCTTCATTTGTGCATATTACTCAGAAATGTGTGCAAATTGCTCAGAAATTTACACAACTTGGAGATCCTTCCCCCTCCCGCCAATTGCCCAAAATTCCTAGAAAAACCTCTGCAGATCACTGCAGATCAAGTTGGATGCTGCAGCGGGAAAGAAAATGAAGTTGGGAGACATGCCTAGGAAAACCCACCGAACTCCACTCCCAAATGGATGTCTTAAACATCTCTAGCTTCAGCACACAGGAGTGGAAGAACTCCACCTATAAACAAGGGTCTGGTCTGAAACGGAAAAATCTCAAGTTTCACCTTGTCAGGGCCTAACTACATCTGATAAATGTCTGCATCTGAACTCAGACTCTGCTTCTTTAGTTTCCAGGAAATTGGTACTTTCCGAGTAAATAACACATTCGTTTAGGGTAAGTTCTCCCATCTCTAATTAAAGTTCTCCAATCTCTAATTAAAAGAGAAGAGGTTAAGTATTAGGGCGTAATCCTATGCATGTTTACACAGAAAAAGTCCTACAACTCCCAGAAATGCTGGGAATAGTACGACTTTTTCTCCATCCAAACATGCATAGGATTGCACCCTAATACTTAACCTCTTCTCCTCCACCAATATCAGCTAAATCTAAATCTCCTCCACCATTATCAGACTATTATGGTCTCTCTTCCTTCCCTGCTGTACCATCATCTGCAGCTTATATTTGGACTCAAGGAAAAAGTTAAGGGGGAATGTCTCAAGTGCAGATAATATCTGGTTGTTGTTTTTTTCATGATCCCATCCCTGGCAAATGGGAACAATGTGCGCCATTGTCTGTCTGCATTTGTCAGGCCTCAGTATGCATCACTGCGAAGCATTTTAAAGTTAGAAGTTAATCAATAACTATATGAAAGTCAGCCTTTTTTAAAAAAAAAAAACACCTCTTAACTTGACAAGCCAAATAATAAAACAGAATAAACGAAAGAAAGCTTATAGTTTGTGAAAGAAAAACACTGAGATTAGTAATGGACATGTAGAAATATTACTGCTTCTCAAAAAGCATTTTACTAGCTCTTCTCAGCTACCAACACAAGTCAAATTTCAAGGCAGCTGCTTTTAGCACATCCAGAAAACTGCTAAGTAGCCCTTAGGGCATACTTGCTACTAGCACCAGCAACCAATTTCTTGTATTTCAAATTATAAAAGATAGAGCTGAAACTGAAGCAAGGGAGAAATCATTCTTCTTTAAGCAGGAGTGATGGACGGGGGTAGGAAAAGGAGGTGAAACTCTGGCTGTGTACAGACAATAGCTTTTCAGAGACAAAGGCTGGAGACACAGTACTTTTAAGAGATGGAAATGGTTTAATAAGACAGGCATCACTTCCCATTGTGTACCTACAAATATTTATTAAGAGCTAGAGAGAAGGTTCTCCACAGAGAACTTCAAACCCAAAGTTTGTGTCTGTGGGAAAGTCAGGAGATGCAAAAGTACAGCAAAACTTACCCCAGATCACCATTTTTGTTGTTGCTGTTGATGCCTGTTTCACACTTGTACTGTTCCTCCCACTAGTGGCTGCCTAGGTTGGCCATGTGTCCTCTATTCAAAGGGGGGAGGATTGTCCAGTCCAGGTCCAATATAAAGATAAAGAACCATCAGAAGAAAGAGCTTGGCTTTGAAGTTGCCCATCAAGAGCAGACTAAAGAACACACCCAGGGCACCTGGTCACAGCCTTCCACACTAAGGTAAGATGCACTGTATTTCTATTTAAATTATAATAATTATTTCTACATTTGCACCTATACATATACACCTATATATATAAGTTGAACTTTATACAAATTGATGTCATCTTTTGTCATCGTTTTTGATGATGCCTGGCAATTCATAAAAACATAAGAACATAAGAGCTGTGCTGAATCAGACCAAGGGTCCATCTAGCCCAGCATTCTGTTCACACAGTGGCCAACCAACTATTGACCAGGGACCCACAAGAAGGTCAGGGTTCCATGTTCCCCAGTAACTGATATAGATAGGCTTACTGCCTATATAAGTGCCCCCTGGACATCCCTTCAAAAAGCTGTGATGCCATTACATATTTCCAAGGAGACGTTGGGCGGATCTACACACGAGTTTTTTGACGTTTTATAAGGGTTATGAAAACTCTTTGGGCCACATGACGCACTCCCTATAACGTTGTATATCTGAGGTTTTTTAAAACTGCCTTCAGTTATATATAACGGTTTCACTTTTAATACATCGTTTTAAGTAAAAGAATGTGTCCTTCCTTACCGTTTCTGATTCATGGGGGCAGTGCTTCCTTTACTGGTGCCCAAATGCTGAGCAGTTGATTGGTGGGGAAGAAACAGGAAGTGGACCAGTGAACTACAACACCCACAATTCTTAGCCCTATACTCGCTAGGGAATGACAGAGGAACTAAGAAGGAAGTGTGTAACTGAACTACAACCCCCACAATGCCTTGCCCTAAATTCATTGAAAAACGAAAGAGAAAGAGACAGGGCAGAACAATGTGTGAACGTACACACCGCTTTAAAGACTGAAGACTGTTTTTCCTGTAACGTGAGTACTCAGTAATGTGGCCTAAGACGTTTTAGAACGCACCTATTTGGAACGTTTTAAAATACAATTTAAAACGTTCCAAAGGACTGTGTGGATTCCCCCTTTGAGCCAACAAACATGGCCACCAATGGCCAGTCAAATACATAATGCAATGATGGCATAAAATGGTTGTTTATATTCACGTAGTACATGTTATAACTCCAAAAAATATATATCTGTATCATGAATAGTTCAATTAGGGTGTTGTTCTTGTTTGTCTAATTACATGCAAATATTGTTCACAATATTGTAAATTTCTTAAATAATTGTATCTTCTTTATTGTAGCTCCTGACGAAGGATTTACACAATCCGAAACATTGAGCATTTTTGAAAACTGATTTTTATAATTCATCGAGCCTTTTATACAAATAAAGTTTTTACAGCTCTTTGGCACCAGAGTTTTTCTCTCCCTGTCACTTCGGGTTTTTGGTGCTTTTTCCCCTCACCTCACATCTTTACATGAGCAACCATTTCTGAAGATCAATTGGACAAATTTTCCTCTTCCTTCTACTGTGGTCTGATCATTGCCATGATTAGAGACGAAGGAGGAAAATAACATTTGAACAGCTCTTTTTAAAAATCTCATTACCCTTTACCCCTAGCACAAAATAAATAAATAATAATACCTTCAGGAACTGGACCTACCAAAATACATCCACACCAACATCCAGAAAGCAGTCATACTTAAAACATGCTCAACTGTCAGGAAATTCCTGAATCAGTAAAAAAAAAACCCAGCATGACTTGGCAAAGCCAGTCATGTCCATCTAGAAAAACCGCCATGAGCAAGAAAAGATAATAATAATAATAATAATAATAATAATAATAATAATAATAATAGCAGCATTTTTTAAGTGTTCAAGTGCTTCACATGCATTATCATGACAGGGGTGCAGGTCAGACGGGTGCAGGACCTCTTTCAGTCTGAGGGCCGAATTTCATTTCAGAGAAGCTTTTGGGAGCCACATTCTACTAGTGGACAGGGCTGAAGGCAGAAGGAGCTGGTCCAACAAACCCAAATATACCAGCGTATTGTAGCTTAAAGCTGTTACGGCCAGTAACTAAGCCTTAGGAGAGCCAGTTCAACATTCTTGGAATGGGAGGGGGGAAGCTGCACAAAAGCTGGGAGAGCAGCAAATGATCAGTGGCTAGGGAGAAGGGGCCATGGCCTTCTGGGAAGCCTCGGGGGGCCAAATTGTTCTGCTGTAAGGTAAGTCAGTGTTTTCCCCCATGCATGTTTAGACAGAAAAAAGTCCAACTCCCAAGTACGTTTATGGCAGAGGCAGGCTCTGTTTCTTCATTGGAACTCAGCACCACTCCTTATGTGATTCCAGCAGGGCCTAGCTGCTACAAGAAGCCCTGTCATGTAGCTCCACAGATGAAGATGTACCAGTTCCCCCCCCTCAGGAACTGTGTTGCCCCATGACTGTAAACACAGATAAGGCAACCAGAATGAGGGCTAGAAGGATGAGCAAAGGAGGGGACGGCTTCCTGGTCAGGATAAATAAAAACATCCTTACCTGTACATCGTGTGGGCATAGGGGAGCATGCAAAGCCCCCCTCCCCACAATCTCTCTTCCCACGCATAAGATGGAGAATTTCAAGTGGCCATTTGAGGACATCTCTAGCACAAACCCTTTCCTTGCAGAGGCTGTACTTGGCTTAGAAATGAGCCAATTTCTGATGCCATCCCTCCAAGGCAGGACTCCGTAGAACCCAGATTCAATGGCAGTTCTCCAGACCACCACCACCCAGCACATGAGGCATGCTTGGAGGCCCTGGGACACACTAGCTCACAATACTTTGACCTCCTAATTCATTGCTCACTATGCTATTATCAGCTCTCTGAAAGAAACCCTAATGGCCACTTCCTAGAGACCTAGGGCTGGTCTACACCTAGAATCAGTTCGAGAGGGGGAAGGGATATCGCCAAATTTTCAGCTTCAGCAATTGTCCCTCACGGGGCACACAATAGCAAGTTTGCCTGCAATTTAAGGAAAGCCGTTCCAGGGCGATTTTTTAAAATGACTCCTGACTGTTGCACAATAGCAGAGTTGCGATCCTGCACGAAGATGAGGTGTTTTTTAAAACACACACACACACTCGGTGTGGAAAGACCCCAAGACCCAGCCAGAACGTGTCAACAATTTTGTCCCCCTCACCCCCAATGCCCATGGGCTCGCTCCACACAGCTGGTTGTCTGCTTGCTGAGCCCTGCTACTCATGAGGAACAGCAGAGCTTCACGAGGGGAGGGCACACCTGCTGCACACCATTCTGGATTAAACGGCTGGTGTGGATCAGGCCCTAGACGTGTAGTGAAAACACCAGGAGATGAAAAGTTGGTACGAGTCACCATTGCCCTCTTTCTTCTCTCCTCTCCTCTCCCTATACTCCCAGAATGTTCTGGTCTGTAGGGAGAGAGAAGAGAGAGAGAGAGAGAGAGAGAGAGAGAGAGAGAGAGAGAGAGAGAGAGGGGTGAAAATGCACTTCTAGTTGTGAAGAGGTCCATGATTTTACTTGGGAAAGCACAAAAAAATGGAAGTCAACAGATGCTAATATTGTACAATAAATTGTGCAAAAGGGATGACGCAATATGTCATACAGTAAGATTTCACATACTATGCTGTTTATGTGTGACTGTCGCTCTGAGTTAAGGTTACTATCATGCCCTTTTCTTTGAATAACAAAAGCTTGCTGTAAAACTTCATACTATTCTGGGAAATTGCTTAGATACACAAAGACCATACAGGTCTATCTTTCAGTTGTATGGTCTTTTCTGAGTGTCCCTATAAAGGCTTTTTGTTAGTTTTCTGGAGGCCCATATACAGACTAGTACAGAGGAACTACAGTAGCACAACCTCCGGGGCTTTTGGCTGTTTAATTTTGCTGCCCCCCTCACGCATACATATATAAACTCATTATAATTGCAGATGTATCATACTAAAAGTTCAGATATTTCAAAACAGTGGGATTAATTGTAATGTTTAGATTCCTGCATAGTTTAAATCAATATATTTTTAAAGAGGAAAGACAGAGCATTGGCAACATTTTTGCCCAGCAGCATGAATACCTTTTGAATACATTTGTTGTTGCTCTGTTGTATTATTTTATTTCCTGCTCCAGAAGGGCTCGAAAACCAAAATAGTAAGAACAGCCTTTCCTTTCTGTCTTTTTAGAGTGGGGTGTGGGTGGGGATGTGCCCTGTTTTACATAGGAAAGGCCTCTATTTGAAGATTACTTGAAAACAGTGAATGCTGGTGGCTTCAATATCAATGGGGCAGTGAATCTGCTCCAAGTTTCAGTCAGAACTCTCCGTACTTTGCATTGCTCCTTTAGAGTTCTGATAAGTTCTGACAGAAACCAGGAGTGGATTCCCCACCCCACTTACATTGGAGCCACCAGCCTCCATTGATTGAAAATCTGTCCAGTCCAAGTCTGGTTTAAAGGTATTATTATGATTATTATTATGATTATTATTTTGTGAGTTTAACAGAATAGAACAGAAAACAAACTGTGAAATAAAAAGAACAAAAAGTACATGCACAGGAATATCAATTTTTTTCATCAAATATGCCATTCTTTGAACAATAAAAAAGGAGGGGGGAGAAAGTTATGTATAGGTTTCAAGAAAAGCAGATCAAATATCCATGTATTTATTTATTTATTTCATTTCTAACCCGCCTCTCCA
Source organism: Anniella stebbinsi (assembly GCA_029215795.1). NCBI lineage: Eukaryota > Metazoa > Chordata > Lepidosauria > Squamata > Anniellidae > Anniella > Anniella stebbinsi. The sequence continues at coordinate 30,014,597 of JARDYH010000002.1, read as the reverse complement.
TCTAGATCGAGGCAGGGAACAACACCAAATATAAATATAAAACAATAAAATAGATAAACCGTTAAAACAGATAAAAACAAATACATTATTAAAAACATCTTAAAATTAAACTGGATAGGCCTGCCGGAAGAGAGCAGTCTTCCACTCCCAAGTGGCACCTATATACCACTCGTTCTAATGTTGATAGTGTTGTTAAGTCCTCAGTCCATTGCATTATGGGAGGTGAATATTTATCCTTCCAACATAATCATATCAGTCTTTTAGCTGTCACAAAGGCTCTGAAAATCCATTTGCGCTCACCAAGCTTTAACTTCCAAGAAACTGATAGGTAGTTTAGGAGTACATGCACATCGTTCCATATTAAAGACTGGTTTAAGAAGAGAAAGCAGCAAGGGCCTTGAAGTTGCTCAACAATTGTTAGCACCTGAACACCAGACTGAGCAGGTACACAAGTCACCTGGTCCAAGTCTTCCTTACTATGGCAAGACGCATTGTTTTTCTCTTGAAGTGATAGAGATGATTTCTAAACTTGCATCTAGTTCTAAAATTAAGCATGTGCACATTTTATGCAAATGTTGTTCCTCTTTGTCAGTGATGCCTAAGTGGCCAATATAGAGTTAAGATACCTTGGAAGTGAATTGCTTACTCTGGTACAAAACAAGAAACACACCATGAAGTCAACTCAAGAAACCAGAATAAGGCAGAGGAAAAAATGAGTGCATCATAGAGGAGTGAGAAGTGGAATTTAAAAAACAGTGTACTGCTCATTTGGAGACCCTTCATCTTCTAGGCCAGGGACAGGCAGACCAGGTTCACATGTGCGCAGGTGGTTAATAAGCCCTGCGCACATGTGAATTAGCCACCCTGTCTTATCCACAGTCCAATCTGCTTGTTCCAGCCAAGGCAAAAGGTGGGTTTCCCCCCCCTCTCCTCTCCTCTCCTCCCCAGCAGAGCAAGGGGAACAGAACAGCTTTAGACCCAGGGTACATCTTGATGAGGGAAAGCCCTGGGGTGGATCCGCAGTGGTAGCACATCATTTATATGATGGAACCATCCCAGGGCTTTCCTCCAAAGTTCCGAATTTAAAAAGTCGGGGGCTTACCCTGACCTTTTCCTCTTCCAGCAAGGTGACAGCGCATTCCCAGTCTGTCGGCATCTTCTGACTTTGCGTTAGAGGCATTTCCCAGCCAATAGTGACCCCTGATTGATCACTGGAAAGCCTCCAGTGCAGCTAATAATAATAATAATAATAATAATAATAATATATTTATTTATTACCCGCCTCTCCCAACGGATCGAGGCGGGGAACAGCACCAAACACAAAATACAAAACTGATTAAAAGCACATAAAACCAAATGCATCATTAAAATACCAATAAAACACCAATAAAACACTTTAAAATTCATCTGGGTAGGCCCATCTGAGCTAACAGCTCCCTCTCACTCCCCCCGCCTTGCCTTGTATTGTGGATCTCGCCCCTCGCTCACCAGTCCCTTCTTGTAAGTGCCAGAAAGTGCCCCGGCAAGGCAAGGGGCAGCAGCGCTGCCCTGGGGGCCACAGAGGGGAGAGGTGGGGTTGCTTCTTCTCCAGCTGCCCATGGGGGGGGGGGGGGATGGCCCTGGTGGGCGGATCAGCCTGCGTCCTCCCATGAGGCCAACGCCAGGCTGGGGCTGCTGCCCTGTCCAGGCCAGGGAGCACGTCGCCTTGGCTCCTCCACTGTTCTGCTTGATGAAGAGCCTCGTGGTGCCCACCGGTCCAGAGTGGACTACTGTCCACCCATCCTGCGGCACCCTTGCGCTCCTTGCCATGGCAACTACCTGGCAGGAGTACAAGTGGGGGATAGTGGGGGCTCGAGGCACCGAGGCGCCCTCGTATAGAACCTCCCAGTACATCCAAAGCTGGCTCTCATCTGCCCTTGGGACACCATGTTTCACAATTTTTCTCCTTTGACTTCCAGTGGGAAAACCCCTGCGGTTAGCTCTCTGCCCATGCAAGTCTAGAAGTGGCCTCCACTGCAACAGAGTCCCACACCTCCCCTGGATCTTCTCTCTGTGCGTATAGAGTAGCAGTGGATCACCTCCACCACTACCTAAGCCCCTCCAGTCATCAACCTTGGGGGTAAGGTGGGGTTGGGTTAGGATTGCTCTTAATTGATTAATTGGAGGAATCCAATGTTAACTAGTGAGGACAACTTTTTAACTGGCAATTTGGCAGAGAGTTAAGGGCAGGTTTGTCATTTTTTATTTTTTTAAAGGCAATTTTGTTTCTGGTGTATGCTTGTAGTGGAAGTAAGTGATTTATTATTTGTACCCCATTTTTCTATCCAGAGCAACTTCACAATATAAGAAAAACAAAAATAACAATGTATGCCAACATGATATGCAAGTGTATCAAAATTTAATTGACTAATTCTTTAAAACACAGATTACATTTAGGTGTGACTATGGCCATCCAGTGAAGAAAAGATATTTGAGGGAAGCGGAGACTGTATCACACAGAGTATAGCAAAAGCTTCAAATACAGCAAAAGCTACACAAGTAGGAATGAGTGAAGTTAATTTCAGATACACTTGTTCTTTATTTCAGTGATTTTAACATTAAGATGTTATGTAGAACAGATTTGTCTTAATTGTGTGCTGTGAAATCAGACATGTGACCAAAGCTGTGTTTGGGTGGGCACACCTCCTTGGGGGCTGGACATGTTGGTGGGCACACCTCCTTGGGGGCTGGACATGTTGGTGGGCACACCTCCTTGGGGGCTGGACATATTGGTGGGCACACCCCCTTGGGGGCCGGCCATGCTGTCCTCCTTTTAGGTTTCCAAAATATGGTCACACCCAGCACAGATTATTAATAAACTAAAAATTACTGACTTGGCCTAGCAGGAATACTTGATTAGGACTTTTAAATCTTAGAATCAAAATATGACTCTTCCTTACCCTGGCCATGAGAGGTCAGATTCTTGTGTTTGTGTGTAGGTGGAGGGTTGTTTGAGACCTGTTGCTATTGCTACATTGACTAGTTCCCCACACCAGTTTCTCCTCATCTGCATTGTTTTGTTTTTACTAAGCTTTGCTGTTTCAGTTCCTGTGCAAGAACTGATATGGAAAACTTGTATGCATACAAGGTCACTTTCAGGTCACACTGGCATCTTTGTGATTTCGTGGTATGTAGACATGTCTTATCCTGCCCTGTGCAAAATGCATCACAAGAAATTTTGGAACTGGAAACACGAAACATTGTAGAAAGACGGATTCTGACCTTTGCTTTAGGCTTGGTTCTTATACGGGAGTAATGGATGTCCAAATGTTTATTTAATTCACCTGGAAAAGTGCAGGTAACTGTGGGGCACAGTTAGTGTGGAATGGATTGTTAAAGTGTATTGCTGGTATAAATGGACAAGAGTTCAGTTTACCGAAGCTTTTGGAAATAGAACCAAACAGCAACAGATTGATAAAATTTGGGAGACTAGGGGTACATCTTGACGAGGAGAAAGCCCCAGGGTGGATCCACAGTGGCGGCAGGTCATTTATATGATGCAGCAGCCATTGTGGAACCATCCAAGAGCATTTCCCTAAGCTCCACTTTAAAATAGGTGGGGACTTACAGTGATTTTTTCCTCCGAGCAAGGAACAGACCTGCATTTGCCATAGGTCGCCCTGCTTCAGTGGGACCCACTACTTCCACAACAGAGATTTAGCACTTCCTAGGAGAAACTGCAAAATGAGCGGAAATGTTTGTTTCTGGAAGGAGGCAGGGCAGTGGAATTCCTTTATGTGAGTTCTGCCGAAACTGCCTCCTTCCAGTAATGAGCATTTCCTCTCATTTTGGGTTGCCCTAGAAGCACTAAGTCACCACGGTGCAAGCAGTGGAGCCCGTGGCACAACAGAATTGGCAAAGGCATAAGAGAATCTGCGGGGGTGTAAGTGAACCCTTGGATTCTGCCCAATGTGCCACTTTCATTTTCATCATCTAGGACAGTTTATGGCTTTCCCCCAATACCGAGCAAGAATTCATCAAGACTCTTGCAACAGTGATATCTGAGTTACTCAGTTTGAATAATTCCCAGTTATGAATAACAGAACTCTAAAGCTGTAGCAATTGTTGTTGATGATGATATAAATACTACTTCTCTGGAAGTAGAACATGACCACAGGCCATGGGGATATAGCATTTCAATTCCACTGATGTAGACTTCATGCCTGTGCCCAAGGGACTTTTTTCATGTTATGCAGGCACTCTATCAGTTTGACATCTGGCAAAAGTATTCAAAATGCCTGACCTTGGTGGTGCTATTCTCAATGAAAATGCCTGTAAACACAGAGTACAATACAGTGTTCAGGTCGCAATGATTAAACGACTCACTGTATGACCTTAGCCTAATCTACACCAAGCAGGATAATGCAGTATGAAAGCGGTATATAAAAGGCAGGAGCCACATTACTGCTTTATAGTGGTATTGAAGTGCACTAACAACTGTTGAGGCCCATAAGACACATACCATATACCACTTTCATACCGCTATATCCTGCTTGGTGTGGCTCCTGCCTTTTATATACTGCTTTCATAGTGCAATATGTAGATTAGTGTAGATTAGTGTAGATTAGGCCCTGAACTCCCTGGAGGAGGAAAAACAAACTGAAGCTGAATCCAGACAAGACGGAGGTGCTTGCTGTCAAAGGCCGCAACCTGGGTTTGGAGGTGTGTCAACCAATTATGGATGGGGTTACACTCCCCCTGAAAGACTGTGTTCACAGCTTGGGGGTGCTCCTGGATCCGTCGTTCCAAATGACAGCCCATATAGATGCGACGGCCAGGAGTGCCTACTATTAGCTTCAGCTGATACACCAGCTGCGCCCCTTCCTAGAGTTGGAAGACCTAAAGACGGTAGTGCACGCGCTGGTAACTTCGAGGCTCGACTTCTGCAATGCACTGTACATAGGGCTACCTCTGTGCCTAGTCTGGAAACTTCAATTAGTTCAAATAATGGCAGCCAGGTTGGTCACCAGTACATCTATGGGTGACCATATTACGCCAGCTTCAAAATCGCACCACGGGGTGCCAATTAGTTTCCAGGCGAAGTGTAAAGTGTTGGTCATTACCTGTAAAGCCCTACATGGTTTGGGTCCAGGTTACCTGCGGGATCGCCTTCTCCCATACAATCCGCCCCGCACGCTCAGGTCCTCTGGGAAGAACTTACTACAGTCGGCCAAGACTAGGCTGACAACTGTTACCCAGAGGACCTTCTCTTCTGCCGCTCCCAGACTGTGGAATAACCTGCCAGAGGAGAATCATCAACTTAACAGTCTTTTAGAATTTAAGAAAGCTATAACGACTGTTCTCTTCCGGCAGGCATATCCTGTGGAATTTTAGAATGTTTTTAGGATGTTTTTAGGATGTTTTAATGCAGTTTTAATAATGTGTGTCATGTTTTAATCAGTTTTATGTATTTTATCATATTGTTGTTCCCTGCCTCAATGCAAACGAAGAGGCGGGTAAGAAATAAATTATTATTATTATTATTATTATTATTATTATTATTATTATTAAGGATCCATGCCTCTTTAAGAGTCCCAACTTCCTTTTTTTACCTTCCCCTTTCCAGTAACATGGGATTTAGTCTGTAGACTTGGTGTGAGTGACACTCCAGACACATGTGGCTTAACACAACAGTTTACTAATGAATTAAAACAACCAAATTAACATAAAGATATTTAGTCAATAGAGCTGAGTAATACAATAGGCATTAAAAGAAAAGAGTTTCAAAAATGCAAATTATTTTATCCTCAGCTGCTTCTTTCTACTCCTTCTTTATGGTCTCGTCTTGCTCTGGCTCTGGTCTGGTTCATGGTTGGCTCCCACACTCTTTTATACCCTTTTCCCCCAAAACAGAAAGTCAAGTTCTTACTTGACTGGAAAAATGAATGAACCTTAATTGGAGAAATGAAACTACTCCTCTCAGGGATACTTCCTTCCAACAGAAAACTCCAGAACTCTAAGGTCTAGCTTTATTACCTTGCCTCAGTAGGCCTCAAACCTTCAAAGCCTTATGTAGGGCTATTTGATAAATCACTTAACAAAGTGATTCCGGGTGTGGCTCAGTGTCAGAAACTGGCATCATCAAGCAGAAGGTAGCCTCCTGTGAGCTCCAGCAGATGGCCCACTGAGTTCCACTGAAATTGCTGTTGGGTGACCACTTCTATACTTCTCTTTCCCACCCATCATCACCACCTGAGAGTGTGCTGGCTTGGCTTGATGCCCAGGGAAAGGAGCCTATATCACAGGCTCATGGATGATTCAATGTCAGTTAGAGAGGTTTCAGGTCTAATAAACAGGTTCATATCCAATTAAGCATGGTCAGTTCCAGGAAAGCAGGGTTGCCACAAAGTAAGGAATAATCAGTACCCTGGACAGCATACTGGAGAGTTGGATCACAGAGAGAGCTGTTGTCTCAGCAAAGACTGAAGGCAGAAGACTGGCAGGCCCAAACCTTTTGGAGGCTGTGCCCTTGCTGAATGCTAGCCATAGCCCTTAAAAGGCCCACAGGCATTTCTGTAGCCACATTTCTGTAGCCACAGGCATTTTTCCTCCATGGCTAAAGGACAGGAGTGGCCGTGGGGGGAGTCAACCTCAGAGTTGAGGTTGAGGAGAGGGCTATGTCCTCAGACCTGGAAGGTACCTAAGTGGGAGAGCAGAGAGAGTTCTCACAGAATTGGAAAAGCCAATGACTCATCAGATCCTCCTCATGGTGCTGGTGACCCTCCAAACCTAGATGACCCTCTGAACCTAGGACATGATGGAGAGCTCATTCCTTCACCTCAACCCTTCCCCTCTTTCTGTGGGCACAATCTGCTGTTGCCATAGGTGCTCCTTCTCTCTGCCATCACCTGGCCCCATACCTGCTGTTTCCTTCTCTGATCTTCTCTGCTGCTGCTAGTGGACCACTGAATGTTGGGGCTCAGACCCCTCCTCTGTCTTGTGTTCAGTCTTTTGGGCAGATTACTTGTCCTTTACCATACATACCTCCTGTAGCAGCCATTTTGTGGTAGTGCCCAGCACAGTTTCTAAAATTGCCAAATGTTCCCATGGCCCAAAAAGATTGCCTATCTCTGAACTAGATGAATCCTAGAAGAGGTCTGAAAGATTGCATATCCCCCTGAAAAACAACAACAACAAACCAGAGGGGAAGGGAGGAAGAAAGTAAGGGGTCTGTGCTCTCTTCTGCCCTGCCAGCAATTGCCTGGCTGGGTAGATTGGAGGTTCTGCTATCAGAGCATTCTGTCAGAGAAATGCAATGCATCTCACCATAGTAGGGAAGACTATGACCAAACCTGTCTGCTTCTTAGTCTGTTGCTGCCCAGGTACTCACTGTTGATAGGGTCCTGGGCTCTCCCTTTACCCTGAAACCAGACTTGGACTGAACAGCCCTTGAAATAAAGGACTGCCCTTTGTAAAATAGGACACATGGCTACCCTAGTCACTGCACAAAAACTGTTCTGCATAGTGTTTGTATTTCATGACACTAACTTATCTAGATTGGTTTCAGGATTGCTATCTAGTTCGAAAGGCTGAGTGCTCCCTTAGCAGTTGAAGGTCATTCAACATGTTTATTTGGGTTTTCAAAAAAGAAATTATTGATATTGAAGGGTTTTAAGCCACCTCTTTATAAAGAGAATATATGCAAAATATAAACTGAAAATCAAATAAAAGTGGTGTTTTTCAACATTAGGCAGAACCAAGTCAAGCTCGTTTTATGGGTCATATCCTGGCACAACGATGGAAATGCATACACTCCTGAAAATGGACAGAATGATGATGTGAAAAGCCTATGATCTCTCTTGCTACAGTAACTGAGCACCTGCCTGCAGATGGCTTAGGGAGTGTAAGCTTCTTCTGGTGTCAATCAGTATCTTTGGGTTTCTTTTGAAACTGGATGGAATTTGCAGAAAATGAGATCATGCAAGCCATATGGATACTTTTGCAGTGGCAGCAGACAGCTGAAGCAAATCACATCCACCTGTACCAGACAGTCAAAGGGAAAATAATGAATAATCACCTCTCTGTTTCCCCTTATCTACTACTGGCATGAAGCCTGGGAGGCACCAGAAAGGAGATTTGCTGCTTCAAACTTGTTTTTAGGTTGCATCTGCAAACTGCAGATAAGGTAGTGGCAGGGGAGGGGGAATTTGAAAAATTGTTGCTTTCCTATATCTCTTAGCATTTTTCTCAGGACTAGTCCCCCATTTCTCTCCTGTTGGTGTGAACTTCTGGTTTCAACAATGTTTTCTACAATGCATCTACATATTTTTATTTTTTATTTTAATAAGTTAAACCTGCCATCTGTGGACATACAAGGAATAAGATGGTTTACAGCAGATGAGTGCCTACAATAATATGCAGGAGAAAGCACACAGTGTTGTTGTTATTATTATTATTATTATTATTTAATAGATTTATATACTACTGAACATATTTAAAAATATTTCTAAGCAGTAATAAAAATAATGTTAGACTAACCAACCAAATCAATGAACTCACAGATATTGCAAAAAGCAGATGATACTCCCTGTTTAAATAAGTATATAGTATATATTGAAAATGTACGGTCCATCTACCCCCAGCTGAGCTTGCTATTGCAAGCAAATGCACAAGGTCTTAAGTTAACATAGGACCAATAGTTTCTTGGAAATACAAGAACCAATACAAATAAATGCAAGAATCTCTATGCAACAACAATAGGTTGGTTACAATGCTGCATACACTGAGTCTCAAACATTAATATGCAATTAGCTATCTTAGAAATCTATAATTAATTTAACAGAACCCCCAATCAATATATAATCTGCACAATAATAAAAATAAACCACATGAAAATATAATCTAAAAACAATGCAATACCTGGGAGAATCAATTGACAGACAAACAGTGCCATTTGGCTATTGGTATAAGAAGCAGGTATCCTTGGCAGGTGTGGCGGATATCCCTGCAGTTCCTTCCTTTGGCCAGACCTGGGTGGGGGTGCATGGACCAAATCCCCACCTGCCATCAGCTCACCCATTAAAGACACACTGCAGGTCCCAGTACTAAGAGAAGTGTGAGAACCTGCCGGACAGGTTGTTGCTCTCTGAAAATGTACTTGCAATAGAGCTAAACACGGTAATAGTCATTTATTGCATTTTGATCCCAGCTTCCTCCAAGGAGCTCAATATGGCATACATGTTGTCCTCCACCTATCCCTATTTTGTCATCATAACAACCCTATGAGCTAGGTTAGCTTGAGACAGATTATAGGGATTGTCCCAATGACATCCCAGGAGCTGCATGGCTGTGTGAGGCCTTGAATTTGAGTCTCCCCTGTCCTAGTCCAACACTGTAATTATGACACCACACTGGCGCTCATGACATGTGATACTACTATAACAGCCAGCACACAATGAAGAAGTATTGTGGTATAATGGTTAAAGGAGGGGTTGGGCGGTGTGCATCAAGAAATTAACATTTCACCTTAGCTATGATCTCAATGGATGATCTAAGGCAATCTATGGTCTACCTTGCAGGGCTGTAGTCACATGAACACATGCAAAAGGCCAGTACTCAGAAAAGGTGTCATATATCACTAGTTCTGCACACTTCAAACAGTTGACCAGAGTGATTCAATTCAAGCCACCTGAACACCTCCAGAAGATGTAGGCCATCATCAGATGGGGGGGGGGGGGGTCGCATTTCCTTATCATCCCTTTCCCCCCACTTCTGTCCCACAATACTTCCACTTTCTTCACACAGGGAAAGAAAGAGGGAGTAAATAATGACCATGTGGCCCATTCAGTGGGCATTTTTATCGCACTTCTTTTCCTGAACACAGCAGGAAATAGCAGCACATTTCGCTTTAAAAAATCGGATTTACCAGGGTCTATTATGTTGCAGAAAGAAGACAAGAAGGAGCAGAAGATGCATGGGAGGCAGTTGTTGTCGTCAAAAGGACCCTCAAAAAACCATGAGTGGCCAGTAACGAGTGTGCGATAAAAGGCTTATTTGATGACGCTTGTAGTTTGAAGATGGCAGTACAACTCTGGATACAGATAAATGACACTTACAGCAAAATCCTGCTACAACCTTTTCTGTTGTTCCACATAATAAACTTGCTTTAATTATGTCTCTGTCCTCTATCCTAGTCTTACCTGCATTGTTCTCCTAGTTACTTCAGTATCTCCACTAATTTTATCCATTCTTGTTACAAATTCACAGCCCACCCACCTCTCACTCTTCAATTGTCTGTAGATTTCACATTGTTACTTGGTTCTCTCTGTTTGGCTCCTTTTTATTTGTTGTTTTCCAGTACAGTGAAGAAGGCAGACAAGTGGAATATTTTTGACTCGCCCTGCAGGTTCCTCAGTGAAGAAAAACAATGCATTACAATACAGCTCATTGAAGGTCCTGCTGGGAGTTGTACTTTTCAACTGTCTTTACTGTATGCCTTAAATTGTCTCTGCAGTTTTAGAACATAAGAACAGGAAGAGGTCATCAGACACAATATGCTCAGCCTTACTGGATTTATCCTGAGGCCCTTTGTTTTCTCCCTGGCCAGATCTACAAAGCCCTCTCAATTCCTGTCTCAAATATCCTGGCAAACAAGAGTTTTAGAAGTTAGAAGTGATTTCAGGAGCCCACCATTGCAAACTTTGATGAGATTACTCTGGAGTTCATTTGTTGAGTATTATTTATAGGAGGCTTGGGTAGACCTTCTGGATCTATTACAGGCTTCCAGAACATAAGAAGAGTCATGCCAGATCAGACCATGGTCCCTCTAGTCCAGCATTCTGTTTACACGGTGGCCAACAAGCTGCTCAAGGATGTGAGTGCAACAACACCCTCCCACCTACATTCTCCAGCAACTGGTATACAGAGGCATATTGCCTAGGCTGACCAGGTGGCTCGGGATTTCCCGGTCCTAACCGGGAATCCAGAGGCCAACCGGGCCAACCGGGGGAAAACCGGGGTGGCGGGGGGGTCACGCGGCGGTGGCAGCGAGACCCGGTGGAGGTGGAGGAGCCCGGGAAGCGGATGCCCCTGCAGGTAAGCACGAGGGGGGGCACTTACCTCTGGGGCGGCCGCTTCCCGGGCTCCTCCGCCACCTTTGCCGCCGCTGCCGGGCTCGTAAGGCCAGAGGCCGCGCGGAACAGGCAGGAGAGGGCCGGATCCGGAAGTGACATAACCGGCCCTCTCCCGCCTCTTCCGCGCAGCCTCTGGCCTCCTTGGGGCTCAATCGCGATGGCGATGAGCCCTGAGGAGCCCGGACGCCCACGCCCGCCTCTTCCGCGTGGGCGTCCGGGCTCCTCGAGGCTTGTCGCCATTGCGACGAGCCCCAGAAAGGCCAGAGGCCGCGCGGAAGAGACGGGAGAGGGCCGGTTACGTCACTTCCGGATCCGGCCCTCTCCCGCCTCTTCCGCGCGGGCGGCGATGGAGGACCCCGCGCGGCTGCGCAGGCGACGGAGGACCCGGCGCGGCCGCGCGGGCGGTAGCGGAGGACCCCGCGCAGCCGCGCGGGCGACGGAGGACCCGGCGCGGCCGCACGGGCAGCAACAGAGGAACCCGCGCGGCCGTGCGGGCGACAGAGGAACCCGGCGGTAGGACCAGGCTGGTTTTTTTTGGGGGGGGTGGCTTGGTGGGGGGGTTGTTTTGGGGGGGGGGGGGCGGGGGGGACCGGGATTTTTACTTTTAAAATCTGGTCAGCCTAATATTGCCTCTGATATTGAAGGTAACATATGACTATCATGACCAGTAGACATTGATAGCCTTCTCCTCCATGAATTTGTCTAATCCCCTTTTAAAGCAATCCAGGTTAGTGACCATCACTACGTCCTGTGGTAGCAAATCCTTATTTTAACTATGCACTGTGTGAAAATAATACTTCTTTTTTATCTGACCTGAATCTCCCACCATGTAGCTTCATGGGATGAACCCATGTTTGAGTTTTATGGGAGAGGGAGAAAAATCTCTCCCTATCCACATTCTCCACACCATGCACAATTTTATTCACCTCTATCATCCATTTTCTATACACTTCTTCTTTCTCCAGAATAGCAAATCTTCTATCTGCAATCCACTTCCTTTGGTCCTAGAATCTCAAGATTCTTGGTATATAAACCCTGGGCAACTTGGGACCAGGATATTTGAGAGAGTATCTTCTCCTTACCAGCCTGCCCATTCACTGAAGTCATCAGATGAGGAACTCCTGGTCCGCAAGGACCTGAGGTCTGTCTGTAGTCTACTTGGAGCAGAGCCTTCAATGTATTGGCTCCCTCTCTATAGAATTCTCTGCCGGTTGATCTCAGGCAGCCACCATTTTTGGTGCCTGTGGAAGATATTTTATTAGAATAATTTGCTTTAAAAGACTTTAATTTTGTATTTTGATTCCCCCCTTTCCTTTTTATTGTTCACCACTAGGGAATATTACAACTGGATGTGAACCAGTATATAAATCCTGTAAATATGTATATACATACCACATGACTAAAAATATGAAGACATTTGTTAGGGAGAACCCTGATTCATTGTAGCTCTCTGTCACATGTCAATCCTGTGTTAAGGAAAGCACATTGTCACAAGATGGCCAAGGTTTGTTCTGGGCCACTCAGTGGTAGGGTTGTATGGGGGGGAGGGGAATCAGTCCATCTTTTATCAGGATTTACCCAGTTCACACCATCAAGAATGAACATGGACTCAGATGCAAGCTTACTAAGTAATTCATGAACAACAACAACAAAAACAACAACAGAAAAGGGTTCTACTGCATGTGTCCATTTGGAAAATGTATATGAAAAAATGTGTATTTTTGAAAAAGGGTAGAACTACATACAGATTACGCTTATTATTATTAATAATAATAATAATAAATTTATTTCTTACCCATCTCTCTGTTTGGATCGAGGCGGGGAACAGCAGTAAAAATAAATTATGATAAAATACATAAAACTGATTAAAAACATGATACACATTATTAAAATAGCAATAAAACATCCTAAAAACATTCTAAAAACATTCTAAAATTCCACTGCATATGCCTGCCAGAAGAGATTAGTCTTTATAGCTTTCTTAAATTCTAAAAGACTGTTAAGTTGACGAGTCTCCTCCGGCAGGCCATTCCACAGTCTGGGAGCGGCAGAAGAGAAGGTCCTCTGGGTAACAGTTGACTGTAGTAAATTCTTCCCAGAGGACCTGAGCGTGTGGAACGGATGGTACGGGAGGAGATCCTGCAGGTAACCTGGACCCAAACCATGTAAGGCTTTAAAGGTAATGATCAACACTTTGTACTTCACCCGGAAACTAATTGGCAGCCAGTGGAGCGATTTTAAAGCTGGTGTAATATGGTCACTCCTAGGTGTACCGGTGACCAACCTGGCTACCATATTTTGAACTAGTTGAAGTTTCCAGACTAGGCACAGAGGTAGCTCTATGTACAGCGCATTGCAGAAGTCGAGCCTCGAAGTTACCAGCGTGTGCACTACCGTTTTTAGGTCTTCCAACTCTAGGAAGGGTATCAGCCAAGCGTCATCAGACAAGAGTTTTATTGCACGCTCATTACCACCCACTCATGGTTTTTCACAGGTCCTTTTGATGATGCCGTCTGCCTCCCACACATTTCCCACTCCTTCTGGTCTTCTTTTCGCTACAAATAAGACCTGGATTTTTTTTCTTTTGGAGAGAAATGTGCCGCCATTTCCTGCTGTGTGCAGGAAAAGCAGCGCAATACTAACGCCCACTGAATGGGTCACATGGTCATTGTTTACTTCCTCTTTCATCCCCTGTAGGAAGAAAGAGGAAGTATTGTGGGACAGAAGTGTGTGTGTGGGGGGGGAATAGACAGTAAGGCAAAATGATTACCCCCCCATCTGATGATGCTCAATATGAGACTGTCGACAAATATGACATCCCTCTGCAAAGTGTTTCCCCTGTCCCCATAATGTGTAGGTTCACTCAGTCCATATTGTGTGGCTTCCAGCACTTTACACCATTACCTGCTGCTTGCAGAGGCAGGGGAAGCCATAACACAATGATGTCATTATATGGCTAAGATCACCCTGTTACACTGGGTAGGCTGGTCCCATTGCAAGGAGCACACAGATTTGCAGCCATTTATAGAGAAGGGAAAAGGGCTTGGAACCAGGATTCCTGGATGACTGGATGGTTTGAGAACGGTGGTTTCTGGAAGTTGGATTTGCATGAGTGCATGAGAGTTGTACGTTGTATGTAAGTTATATGTGAACGTGAATGTGTTTATGTGTATGCATGTGCCCCTGCCCTCCATCAACCCCCTGATGTGGCCTTCAGGGCTGAAAAGGTTGTGGACATTTGATATGTACACCCGTGTAGCCACAGCAAAGACAATTCTGCTAGAGAAGGTAGGACGTGTTTCGAAAGGAACTGATCTTGCTGCTTAGCGGAGCTGTTTTTGGCCTCACGGTGATGAAGAGCGCCGCCACAAAGTCAGTCTTCTGACACTTCACAACTATCTCTCGACCACAGCAGTTATAAAACAAAGGAGCACAACTTGATGCTTGAGCCAGCCTTGACTTTAAGGAAGGCTTATGCGTGTAGTGGTTGTCGGGGGAAATAGCGAGCCCTTAGAAATGGCTATTGTTTTGCTTCCATCAGGCTGGGCTCAGAGGCTAATGAAGTCCAGGACTGAAATTGTTTTTCCATGCTTCTAGGCATTTTTTAAAAATCCTCTAAAGCAAACTGTTTTAGAGTATAAGTCAAATACAGAATACATTGCATTTGGTAGAAGAAGTTGAAAGGTCTGCGTTTTCCCACCAAAGCTATTTGCAATCAGCCTCTGCATGGGCGTGTGTGTGTGTCTGTGCATGGGTCACAGCCTCCTTTTATTTTTACAGCCACTGCCATGATTTCATAATGCTGGCAGCAGCCCCTCCGAGGTATTGGCCAGACTTTGTTAAGCTAATGACATGCTAAAATGTGGGCATGAAACAGAGCAACTTTTCTATGGGCAATAAATGCCAGGAGCAAAACAGCTTTGCCCAACAAATGATCCTTTCGTGGTGTTTGTGAATATTAGATTAACCTCCATAAAAAATAATGCCAAAAATGCCCACTGCACTTGGGCATCTTGACAATATCTCTGTTCTAAGAAATTAACAGGCTCATGATATTGACTGGGGCAGAACTTTTTTTTCAGATCGGCATTTTTTATTTCTCAATCTGTCAGTCCAAACCTCTAAGCGACCCTGTCCCCAATGGCTCAGCTGATAATAATCGCAATGAAATAAAACTGTTTCAATGACTCCCTGACCATACAACAATGGATGAGGCTATTTGTCATTTGCTTGAGGTCTTGGGATGGTATGGAAAATTTTTGCTACTGTTGTAAGTGATATGATTATAATATAATCTGGGACCCCTGATTTGCACCATCCATTAAAGGTGAAATCATTTAGTTTTTTTATTTTATTTTTGGGGGGTGAAAGGGAGATTAAAGTTTCCAAATTCCCTAGGGCTTTGTTCCTAGTGTGTTCAATTTGCTACCTTACTATGATTAGCTAATTTATTTCTCAGCGTTTGCATGATTTTTTTTTCATCACTAGAATTTGCATTGTGAGTATCAAATTTGGGATTCTTTAGTGCAGGATTCTATATCCCTGGTTATGACCATTTTCATGCAGTCATGGATTCATTGACCAATACTCATGGGGGGCAGTGTGTGGGGGGAGGTAATGGGGCCAGCAATTAGTATACAATTAAGATACAATTTGTCATATCTCCACAGTCCCTCTCTGGGGAGAGACTAGAGCTTAGTGGTGGAGTTCATGCTTTGCATAAAGAAGTAGGGATGTCCATTGCCAGGAAATCCAGCTCTATTTGGGCTCACTGGATTTCTGTGGCGCCCTAGATTGGCTTGCATGAGCTATATTAGAGTGACCAGATACAAAAGAGGACAGGGCTCCTGCAGCTTTAACTATTGTGATGAAGAGGGAGTTGCACCAGGTGCTGCATGCATATAAATGACACCTGCTGAAATCCCCTTTTCTATACAACTGTTAAAGATACAGGAGCCCCGTCCTGCTTTCCATATGGTCTCCCTAGTTGCGAGGATAAAATGGAGAGGAGGAGGATCATGTAAGATGCCTTGAGTTCCTTGCAGAAATGTGGGATATAAATTATTTTTATTATTTTTATTGCTGGACAGATGGAAGGAGGAGGAGAATCTGAAACTGAATTGTGTCTGTCATTGGGAAATCCAGCCCTTTTCAGTCTTGCTGTACTTCTGCCCAACTCGACTTGCATTTATGATCCGAGCTGTGGGTTTTCTCCAGAATCTGGAAACTTTTTCTGTATTTTTATTCATTTATTTTTATTTTATATAGATTTCTGCACAAATTGCAACTGTAATTTGTGCAAAGTTCAACTGCAATTTGCGTAATATGTGCAAAGTGCTGCAGCACATTTGCACAAATCATGCAACTCAGGGCTGCAGTTTATGCAAATTATGTAAAATCGCACCTGAATTTGTGTAGATTATGTAAATCACGCCTGAAATTTGCACAAATGTCTATTTCTGAAAATCACACACAAAAAAATGTGGAACATACGCTAGCTGAACCAGCCACATCAGGCTAGGGGGACAAATGGAAGACAAGCCAGGGGGACAAACTAATGAAAGCTTATTGAGCTCCACCCTCCAACTAGATTCCTCTGACATCCCTATTGGTGCACTAGCCTCAGCTGTGACCATGCACCACTGTCCACTGTCAAAACCTGGGCATCCACATTCAAAGCTGAATCCAGGAGTACATCCAAACTGCAAACATGAGTTTTCAATGGAAATATATCCCCATCCCACACAGGCTGATCCCTCTTCCCTGATATGCATTTTGATGGACTGAGAGCGCTTCTCTCTTGTCATCTTGTTTGCATTAAGCTTCAATATGTTCACCCTCATCCTTTACATTACCAACATCAGAAACCGATTTAGAACTTGAATAGCTTTCTTAGGTGTAGATGGGAAGTAGAGATAGAGATGGGCATCGACAGCATACTGGTAGCACCAACCCACAACACTCTGGATAACCAATCCCAGCAGTTTCATGTGTATGCTTAATAGCATGAGGGAGGGGGGGACCAGAGGGACACCATAGGCCAGTGGCCATGATGTCAGACAGGGGTCTCCAGCATTGCCTTCTGAAATCACCCCTTCAAGAAGGACCAGAGCTACTGGAAAACAGTGTCTTGAAGCCCCAACC
The DNA here is from genome assembly GCA_029215795.1 of Anniella stebbinsi. Taxonomy (NCBI): domain Eukaryota; kingdom Metazoa; phylum Chordata; class Lepidosauria; order Squamata; family Anniellidae; genus Anniella; species Anniella stebbinsi. The sequence goes on along the minus strand of JARDYH010000002.1, from coordinate 29,997,342 downwards.
CAGCCAGGAGGTCCAGAAAGATATCATTGTCAATAGTATTGAAAGCTGTTGACAGATCCAGCAGAACCAATAGGGACACACTCCCCCTGTCCAGTTCCCAGTGAAGATCACTGACCAAGGTGACCAAAGCCGTCCCTGCCCTATAACTATGCCTGAAGCCAAATTGAAATGTACAAATTCTCCAAGTCAAAAAATACAACGTCCATACAGACTTGTGCTCAAGCACTTTATATACATACACACACACACACACACACACACACACCTAAATTAAACAACTGGTAAGAATTTGCTGGATGTAGCTAAACCCAAATCCTTTCAGATGCTTCTGACGGAAAAGAAGGAGTAAACCCAAACTGTCCAGGTCAAGCCATGACATCTGGCACATCTTAGAGCATATGACGGAAACCCCAGATTTCAGTTTCTTGGCAACTTCAATGTGGAAGTCATTTCATAGGCCTGTTCTGCCTCTCTCTAGCTGTCTCTTTTAAAAATATACCCCACAATGTCTTATTATGAAGAAACACCCTTTCATTTAACACACCCGTCCACTCTATCCCTTGGCTACCCCCACACACTTGGCTTGGACAAACACTTGCATTGTGACTGACGCCAAGAAAAGCCCACTCTCCTTTTGCATCTGAGTGTGTGTGTTTACTCCATGCCTGCTTTTATGGCAGAAGAACACTGGTGGAGTTTGCACGTTGTTTTCCCATGCCCATATTGTGTATTATGCATTTTCTTTCCTTGCAGGCATGTGGGGGATGGGGGGGCAGGTTTAAAATTCCCCTCTAAGTACAGCAGAGTTATGTGACCTTTTGCTTAAATGAAAAGCGAGCATGATGTTGACTCAAGCAGTACCTAGGCAGAGACAGTAGCTGGGTCAAACTCAAGAATCCCTACAGTTCTGCATATGGGAACCAGAGTATGAACAGAACCAGCATCTGTGAGGAACTGCTGAGGCACCAGCAGTCTAGCAGGACACACCGCTAACCCCTGAGTAAGAAGAACAGCAGCAGGTGCAGTCATCTGACCTCCTTCTATGGCACAAGTAGGCAGAAAGCAATGGGAATTATTTGGTATTGTTGCCTCCTGTTAAAAAGGCAGGTTAGCAGAGAAAAACAAAAGGCAGGGCAGAATGAGCATTTACCAATCCCACATGCATACAAGGCAAAAGAAAAGGGGAAAAAAGGAGCCCACACCCTTCTTCAGTAAAATGGTTTACTCACAATTTTTTGCATAAAGTTTAGGTTCAGTGGATAGTTTCAACCACAGTTTGTTAAGTTCACTTGGGTTCTACAGCACCAGGCGCAAGAGAACAAATGCAACTTCTCCCAGCAATGCAGGAAGTCAGAAAGAGGGGGGGGGGAAGGTAGGGGAGGAGCAGGAAACCACACTGTAGGCTATAGAGTTTCTAAGGCTAGCTATGCCCCAAATTCCCATGCATTAATTAGCTAACTGCAACACCGTGCCTTTCCTGTAACTTGAAGGTGAGGTTGCTATATTCCCAACAGAAGGTAGATCTGGACCTACTAGTAGATCTGCAGTAAACCATCAAGAGTTCCTGACATCCAAAATTACTCTCTTCACACCCTGCTCTAAATTATACAGCTGGAATGAAAAAAGTTTGGGCTGTCACCAGAAGTTTTGTGTGTGTGTGTGTGTGTGTGTGTGCGTGTGCATGCGTGCATAAGCAAAAGGACTGTCAGCTCTGTTCAGTTCTGCTTCTCAAAAAAAAATTCCTGGGCACAGATTCTTTAATTCTACATGTAAATCTTTTGCACCAGGCTCAGTTTGGTAGATTTCAGGGTTCTACTAAAAAATGAAGCCAATCGTGCAAGCTTGAAGTCTGCCCACCATTATTCTATAGGCTCCCCAGAGAAGATGAAATGACCTCACATGGTGTGCCGCCACAGCCTCAAACACCAGGCCTAGTCGAGCACACCCCGCTCAGGACAAGCGCCACCACTTTAATAAGCCTGAGGGAAAGGTAAAAGATGCACCACTTTTCCCTTATAGCAGAGGGGAAAAGGGTGTTAAGGGTTTTGAATAAGGTTCTCCTGTGAGCGTGTTGGCAGAAAGGGTAATGATCTGTGTTTCTTTATTATATTTATAGAGCAGGTTATAAAGCCAAGCTGACACGTGGTTTGTGGTAGCAAAAAAAATATAAAAGAAAATGTTTATTGTTGTTAACAATTCTTTCAAGTGAATATAACACCTACCTATTCTTAACACTTCTAATAATTTGCTAATAATCCTAAAACCTAATAATCTCCTCACACACACTCCTGACTAGATCTCACACAGCTATCTTCCACACAACTACCCTCCACCCAACCAAGACAATAAAGAAAAACATAAAGACTCCCTCACACTATATATATATATATATATATATATATATATACTCTTCCCCCTCCCTTTCCCAGCATCATCAGCCATACCCACTCAGTCCAACATTCCGCATTCTCCAGACATACTAAAGCAGACATACCTAAGGGGATAGAAATGTGGGGTATCTTCACACATGGCTTTGCAAGATGCATGCTGCCAACTCCTCCTCCTTCAGTGAGCTTGCTCCTGTACTCTCCCATCTGCCATTGATCTGGTATGTATTGCTGTGGATAGGCAACCTCACAGTTCACCCTTCTTATGATACTTTGGCCTGTTTCGGACGACACGCTAATCAACGGGGGTGGGGGGAAACAATCGTCCATTGTGTTGCTCATCGGCAGCATTCAGATGACATTTTAAGCATCAGAGGCAGCATTCAGACAACACGATAGTCAACGCAATGGACGATTGTTTCCGCACCCCCTCCGTTAATTAGAATGTCATCCGAAACAGGCCTTTGTCTTGAAACCAGAATTTGACTGGACAGTTCTTCACAGAGGACTGTCCCCTTTACTGTAGGAAAAATGGCTACCCTACTTCCAGCTCCAGCAACTGACCGAATTGACTCTGGAGATCACACATCCCCATTCCCAGGTATATATTTGGGGATGGCCTTCCATGACCTGGCTCTGATAATGCTAATTACACAGTAATCAGCAGAGGTTTTTTTTTGCTGGAATTTCTCATGGCTGATCAGGTAATATACTACCAGGAGGTTGTTTTTTTTTAAAATCCTAGTGTGGTGCTGTGTTGTTTGTCTGTTGCTGAGTAGCTTGTGTGTTCCAAATTGCCAGCATCACCTGCCAGAACAGAGAATTCACTGTGAGGGATGCTGTAAAGGCCAGGGAATCTTGCAGCTGTTGCCTCCATATACACGCCATGCTGCAAGTTCCTCAGTTCTTGTTCATTTTATAAATCATTCTTTCTTAGGAGAGGAAGGAAGAGCCTTCTATCTAAGGCCACCAAATGTGGCAGCTGAATAGCAGCCCTGTTTTTCCTTTGGTTAGTGGCCAGTGTCAGCACCAGGCTCCTTAAAGAGGCACTATTTACTGGTTAATAATCCAGGGAGTCCAGAGGACTGCAGAAATTAAAGTTAGCCAGAAAGAGATCAGGGCCACTGGACGTTACACAGTTCCTATGTAGAAGACCTTTAAAGGCTTTAATTCTTCCTCCGTTTTAAGAATCACTACTAACTATACAGTGCTACCTACATAATCCACACTGTGAACTAAAAACTGCCTGAATTTTTTTGGGGACATTTCACAGGGATGTTCTTCAGCACAATGAGGCTTTGAGAGTATGGGAAACCATTAGCTACAATACAGTGGAAGTATATGTGAGCTACAGTGAGGGATGGGGGCAAAATTCATTCAGTTCACATTTTAATTTAGCACTTTCAAACCAATAGGAGAACAGAAACTCATTGTCCTTTGAAACCAGCACATCAAAAATGCATACAAAATGTGCATATCAGGGAAAACTGCACCTAAAAATTAGTACATTTGTGAAAATGACATTCAAGAATGCATTAGGTTCAGGAAATTGCTTGCTAACATTTTTGTATATTAGGCAAAATTGCATCCAAAAATCCACGTATTAGAAAAATGCATGCAAAAATTAGCATGAATTTTCATGCAACCTTTATTTTTTTATTTTTTAACATTCTCAAAGTTTGGGGTGAATCGAATTTAAGATTGGAAAAAATGAGAAAATGAGAGAAACCGGAATAGACAGGTTCGCCCATCCATAGCTAGAGCCAAAGAAATAAAGCATATTAATATCGGAACACACCCTAGGAGTATGTAAGCTATTGAATTACACAGAAGTATAGGGGAAAGGGCATCGTAAAGGCCTTTTCATCCCACTGGTTACGTCAAAGCTGATGTAATCCTATGCTTTTTTCGATAGTAATGATAAGCGCTTAGCAATAAAGGCTCCAGATTTAGGGCGTGTGGGGGGCAAAATGCCCTCAGCGGGTGCCCTTACCACTTCCACCATGGTGCCCTCTGGGTCCAATCTGCACCACTGACCCCCTCTACAAGAATTCGGTTTGACGCCTGGTTCTCCGATTATGCGCATCTTCTCGGAAGCACTTTATGGTAAATGACTGTACGCGGGAGGTAATTGAGCGCACAACTGGTGGCCTTACTGGTTGTTTGAAATGCGCTTTAGAAGTAGTTAATGCAGAGAATTGCTTGTTTACATAGTCAAAATGCGCTTTAACAGGCCACAGCAAAATAAAGCTCGCTATTTAACGCACATTCGATAATGCGCATAATCGAATAGATAACACACCTCAACTCCCGATTTGCGCTCTGCTCATGTAGAGGTAAAAAATTTAATGAGACTTGAAAGAGCTTTAAACCTCTCATGTAGAGGCAGCCTCTGTTTCAAAGGAGAAGGCAAATTGAAGCTACTTTTCCTCCTAATTTACGCTTGTCACTGTTCATATGGTTAAAGAGGATTGGTTAACAGCCAGGAAAGAAAGGACCAAGAGGAACAAGGCTAAAGGGATCCGAGGGTCAGTAGTGACCCCCTGATGGAGTGTGGGCCTTGGCAGGTGCCTGACAATGCTAACTCCTGATGCCAGCCCTGGTGCTCAGAATGGAAAATGGATGGATTCTGCACTGGAAGAAAATAGCTGTATTGGTTTGTGAAGCATCAGATTCTCCTCTAGGGATGGCAGCTCAAGTCACTTCTTATGCTGCTGCAGCCGAAGTTGCTTGATGGGATCAAGGTGTTAAAACCCCTTTATTGCTTGACAGCCTGAGCTGTCAGCTTGCCAGCATCACATTTCTCACAATTTCTCTAATCCAACAGTAAGTCCTGAGAGCTAAAACAAACCAGCAGAACCCCACAGGCTGTTATCTGCTGCTGGGTTGCCCCACTTTAAATTGCAGGTGTGGAGGTTGGCTGTTTGCATGTGCCTCCATAGAAAACACTCAATAGGGATACAAAACTAGCATATTAGGGAAAAGGGTAGTCTAGCCCCTTCGCCCTGACATGCTAATTGGCTACGATGAGAGAAGATATTTTCTGCAAGGGAACATTCTGTCCCCCACCTGGCTCTGAAACGGCCCAGCCCAGCAACAGATCCATCACTTGGGCCATTTGCTCATCTGTTTTTGCACTAGTAAACATGTGATGGACAGGGACATCCGAACATTCCAACAGTGGAGTGTGTAAACTCTCTACAGATTTACCGGTTTCCATTTCTATAGCTGTAAGAGGCAGACGCAGGGTTGAATTGGTTGGGTGGGGCCCACGGCATTTTCGGTTGTCCTGTTTGGAAAGAAGACATGATTTATAAACCTTTATTACCAATACCTGTAAGCCGTTCCCCTCTTCAAAGCACAATAAATTGCAACTCTGGAGAGAGAGAGAGAGAGAGAGAGAGAAGAAATCTCAGAAAACAGCCACCATTGAATGGCTAAACGACTCGGTTTCCCAAGCCTCCGATGCCTGTTGTGCTTTCTGAACCATATTTTCCCCCTTTGACGATGGAGCCTCTTCAATCTGCTTAAGTGGAATTAACTCTGTGGACTGGAATTCTTACAACCCCCTGTTGCTCTGATCCCCTTGGCTCGTGTTTTGCTTCTCCTAAATTTCGGTGCGCTCAGGAATGTATTAATGAGGCCCAATTACAGAAAAGTGAAGGTTTGTAAATCAACATCCTAACTAAAGCTGCAACGCTTCTTTTATTCCTTAAAGCAAAAAAAAAAAAAAAAAAAAAAGGCCCGATATTAATCAAGCCTTAAAACGAATCATGTGAGCATGACATTCTCTCAGGATTTACACACTGCAGACCAATACTCTGATATGTATAATTGTATGATCAAAATGCTTACCCCAACAGGCAGGCTTCAATCATAGAGCCAATTAACAACATAATCCTATGCATGTCTACTTAGAACTAAATCCCATTGAGTTCATTGAAACTTACTCCCAGGTAAGTACATATAGGATTACAGTCTAAACAGAGAAAAGGGGTCAAAGAAACAACAGCTCACCAGATGTTTGGATAATCTATATGCATTAAAGGGTAACGAAACAGTCAAATTAATTTTTTTCAATTATATGCCTGTGTTTTTTTCCTTTTAATGAAAATGGCAGTGCTTATTTGTAGCAAATAGGAGCAACTGCAAAGAATCTAACTTGTTTGAGGCCCTAATTATTTATTTGTATCCCACCTTTGCACCAAGAAAATGGCACTCAAGACACTTTACAATCATAGTTAAATAAAAACTTGATTCAAATGATAATAAAACAAATACACTGAAAGTACAACATTAACAGAATAAAAACAGCACTCAGCCCAACAGACCTGCTTACGCACCAAAGGCCTGCTTGAATCCCAGGCAGAGTGAATCCCACTCTGAGTTTCAGTCAGAATCAGTCAGAACTATAAAGGTGCTATCTGAGTTCTGACTGGCTCTGACTGAAACCCAGAGCAGATTCACCGCCTCACTAACATTGGAGCCACCAGCCTCCACTGATTCCAGGTTCAATCCCCAGCTGGTACAGCTAGGAAAGAATCTATCCTGAGTCTCTAGAGAGCCACTGCCAATTAGTGTCAGAAATACTGGACTAAATGGACCAATGGTCTGGCTCAGTATAAGGCAGTGTCCCTATGTTCCTCTGGATAGGCTTCAGGATGTTCAGTCTTGTTGCACTGAGTGCTGCAGTCTAATTCTACTCAGAGCTGTTTCAGCCTCTTCTTATCTCTCATGATTTATACTCCTCCCATCTGCTTCCACCCAGACCAACCCCTCCTAGATGTGGAAAAGCAGCATTCCAGGGAGAAAGGTAAGGCTTTATTCCTGCATGCTATTTTTCTCCTTGCAGGGAGGTTTGTTTACCCCTCTCCCTCCCATGGGGAAGTCTTCAAACACAACCACCACTGAAAGGGGGGAACTGAAACACCTCAGTCTGAGAAATATTTCACCACTTGCTTCTGCTCAATGAATAATCTGAGCTTGTATCAGAAGCCAACCCTTTGTCGCAGAGCCAGCCTTTCTGCAGCCTGCACAACTTCAAAAGCAACATAAACTTTTCGCTTAGCCGTAGCAGGTTATTGGCATTATTGGGAGGCATGCACATTCACCAAGGGAGAATATGTATACCCTTAAGTACTCATTACTCTGAGGATGAGTCATCATGTTAGATTACATATGGTTTCTATATTTGGCTAATGATCGAAGGCATTGCATGTTTTATACTGGACTGAACTTGACATAAACAAAACTGGCTTCAGATAGGTTTAAAAACCATCGGATTTCTTCTATATATGGCAGGTGCCAAATCTATTTGTGCTGGGGTGCCCAGGGGACACATGTGTTTGCACTAATGATGTCAGAGAAAGCCATAACAGAATCTGACCTGGACATTCCACAATGGACTACGGATTCCACAAATTTGCTGAGTGCTTTTTAAATAAATAAATAAATAAATAAAATCCCAGAAGCTTACAGACATTTAATCATTAAAAAAACTATGTCAAATAAAAAATCACTAGCTGAAAATCACATATTTATTATGTGATATTTGGGTATTTCTTTATTACATTTATATACCACCCAATAGCTGAAGCTCTCTGGGTGGTTCACAAAAATTAAAGCCATCAACAAAACAGTATAAAAACACGATATAAAACTGCAATATAAAACACAACCAGAGTAAAAAACCACACAGCAATGCATATTTAAAATATAAATTTAAAAATACAGTTTTAAAACAGCAGAGTTAAAAGACTATGATAACAGACTGTGAAAATACTGTGAAAATAAAAAGGTGTTCACCTGGCGTCTAAAGGAGTATAATGTAGGTGCCAGGCGAACCTCTCTAGGGAGCTCATTCCATAACTGGGGTGCCACAGCAGAGAAGGCCCTCCTCCTAATAGCCACCTGCCTCACTACCTTTGGCAGGGGCTCATGGAGAAGGATCCCTGAAGATGATCTTAGGGTATAGACAGGCACATATGGGAAGAGGTGTTCCTCCATAAGCTAAAGCACAAAGATACTTTGGTAGGAATTTGCACATTTTCACAATTGCGAATTTGCACCGATGCAAATTTGTGCAAATTCAAAAAATGAAGGGGGGGAATTGATTCCATCAATGAGTGGCTGATGGAATGAAAGGCACTTGACAATCCTCAAAACACAGATGGCGTGGATTTTATAAAATCTGTACATCCCAAGTGTGCACACATGCACACACACTGGGGAGAGGGGAGACACATACACACACTAGAGGAGCAGCCCAGATTGCTGCTTTTGGTTTGTCGGGGAAGGGAGAAGCCTGCAGCAGCCATCTCCCTTCCCCAGTGACACAGAAGCAACTCGGATCACTACTTTAGTGCTGCTGCTTATGCATGAGAGGGCAGAGCGCTAATTTCTGATCCCTTATCAGAAATCAGAGATAAGGGAAGGAATTCCCTTGCTAGCACTAGCAAAGGAATCCTTTGCTTATCCCTAATCTCTGAGATATCAGTATATTTCTGAAATGTCATTTCAGAGCCGCTATCTGTCATCTCCAAGAGATCAGAGAGAAGAAAGTGGCACAGATGCAAAGGGATCTGGCAGGCCACCAGTAATGGCTTCATGGGTCACATGCAGGTCATGGGCCACATATTTGGCACCAGTGATATACCATTTATCAGCTGTTTAAATGAAGCCCTGATTCACCTGTAGGTGAATGAGTGAAATTATTCCTAGCATATACACAACTGGCAAGATCAATTCTCCAAGTGCTGATTGGATGCCTTAATGGCTGACTGGATGCCTTAATGGCTGCTTGGATGCCTTAATGGCTGATTGAATGCCTTAATGGCATCATCCATGCAGGTACTACCAGGCTTGGGAAAACTCCAAGGTTTGCAGAGTCTTCGGGGGAGGGGGAAACAAACACTAAAAGTCCTGTGACAACTGAGCATGCTCAGTGGAGATGAAATGCTTGACTGGAGGAAAATGGAAAATGCAGAATGGGTCATGGAATGGAGTAACCTGATACTACAACATATTGTTGCAGGTCTGATGTATATATTATAATAGAAAAGTATATTTCTGAAATTTTAATTCAGAGCTGCTATCTGTCATCTGGAGAACAGATGAGGTACCAGAAGACTGGAGACAGGCAAATGTTGTCCCTATTTCCATCTCCAACCAGTCAGCCTGACATCAGTATCAGGCAAAATTATTGATTAAGCCATCATTTCTAGGAGTAAACATGGGTTTTTCAGGAATAACTCTTGCCAGACCAGCTGTATCTCCTTCTTTGATAGAGTTACTACTTTGGTAGATCATGGGAATGCTGTGGACATAGTATATCTTGATTTCAGCAAAGCATTTAACAAGAATCCTATGACATCCTTGTTGACAAGATGGGAAAAAGTTGGTTGGACAATACTACTGTTAAGTGGATCTACAGCTGGTTGAGCAACTGCATTCAGTGAGTGCTAATTAATTAATTTTTATTTATTTATTACATTTCTATACTGCCCAATAGGCAAAGCTCTTTGGGCAGTTCACAACGGTTAAAAATACATTAGAAAAAATTAAAAGTTTCAAATGACAGTATAAAATAAAAATCAAAATCAAAATAAAACCTAGCAGCAATGCAGAGATTTAAAATACAATAACAAATGGGGGGCATCCTGGATCTAGGTCCCCAATGGAGTGCTGCAGGGCTCTCTCCTATGCTCTGTGCTGTTCATCAATTTTAGAAATGATTTGGATAAGGGTGTGGAGAGGCTGCTTATCAAATTTGCAGATGACACAAAGCTAGGAGGGATAGCCAACACCACAGAAGACAGGAACAACATTCAAAAGTATCTAGTTTGGCTGGAATGCTGGGCAGTATCTAACAAGGTGAGATTCAATAGACATAAAGGTAAAATTCTGCATTTAGGTACAAAGCAAAAATCAAACACACAAGCATAAGATGAGGGAACCCCAGTTTGGCAGCAGTACACACAAAATGAACCTAGGTGTCTTAGTGGATCACAAGTTGAATATGAGCCAGCAGTGTGCTGCAGCAGCTAACAAAGCTAATGCAATCTTGGATTGCATTAACAGAAGATAATCATTTGGCTTTATTTTGCATTAGTCAGGATGCATTTTGAGTACTGCGTCCAGTTCTGGGTGCCTCATCTTTAAAAGGACACGATGAGTTGGAGTATGGCCAGAGAACAGCAACAAGAATGGTGAGGGATCCAGAAACAAAAACCTATGAGGAACGGTCGAAAGAGCTGGGCATGCTTCGCCTGGAGAAGACTAAGGGAGACATGAGAGCAGTCTTCAAATAGCTAAAAAGGTTGTCATGTAGAACGTAGAGCAGACTTGTTCCCTGTTGCTCCAGAGGGCAAGACAATAACTAATGGGTAGAAATTGCAGGGAAACAGATTTCAGCTAAATATTACAAGAAACTTCCCAGGAGTGAAAGCTGTTCCGCAGTTAGACAGATTGCCTCGACTTTGGCCAAGGCATTTAAGCAGAGGCTGGAAGGCCATTTATCAGGAAACCTGTAGCTGCACCCTGCAGGGCAGAGCCTGCATTCACCAAGGGGTTGGACTAGATGGTCTCTGAGTCCCTTCCAACACTATGATTCTATATTTCTCTAGCTTTGCTGTAACTCTTGCCATTCATCAATACCTACACATTTTTCTCATAAAAGGTATGAAGAAAGCTATCATGAAATGCTGTGCATCCATGTATGTGGCAGGACACACAAAAAGTCTAATAATTCCTTCAATTCATTTTCTAGCTGCCCCTCAGAATAAGATTTCAATTCTGATTGGGGGGTAAGAGCATGAACTCCAAGAAGCTGTCATGCAGGTCTACATTTTACTGTTTGCTATACAGAAGTTTTGTCATGTTGATTTCTTAAAATTTGAGATATAAAAGTTAGGGGTGTGTGTGTGTGTGTGTGTGTGTGTGTGTATTTATATATGGTTTGTTGAGTATTGAAATGTTTTATAGAATTGCAGCACAATCCTATGCATGTTCATTCAGAAGTAAATCTCACTGTGTTCAATGGGACTTACTCCCAACTAAGCGTGATTAGGATTGCAACCTTGGAATTGGAATTGGGGCTGGGGTGGGGGTGGGGGTTAAGAAACTATAACACATAATAGCAAAATCAGTGTTGCTAGGATTGCAACCCTCCTGAATGTGTTAACATGGGAATAAGTTGCATTGACTTGGTTTGCATATCATGACAGCATATCGTGGATTGATTAGCCCAAAATTTGTTGGGATGTGCAGAACTCTTGAGCCGTTTCCAGTTTGCATAAGCAACCTACAATTGGGCATTCATAGGCTGGCAGTGTGAAATCTGAACCCAGACACTCGGGATTGTTTATGGCTTAAATAACTCAGAGTTAGCCAATGGTTTTTGATGGGTTAGCCCTGTGTTGTTTAACCCATAAACAAACCAGAGTGTCTAGGCTCAGACATCACACTAACAACCTACAAATGGGGCATTTGTAGGTAGGGACTGTTCTAGGAGCCAGCCCAGATAAGCACTCAGTGAAGCACACTTCTGGGGCCTCCGGAAAATGTGCAATTCCCCTGGAAAGCCATTAGCATGCTGGAGGAATTGCACACTTTCCAGAAGTCCTGGAAAGCATGCTTAGTCTTCCCCCCTGTGCCAATCGTGCCTTAAAGGCCTTAAAACCATGGATTAAAAGGGCCTTTAAGGCCCCAATTGGCAGTGGGGAAAGGGAAACAAAGCGTGCTCCTGGGGCCTCTGGAAAGTGCACAATTCCCCTGACCATACTAATTGCGCACATTCCAGAGGCCCCAGAAAGCGCACTTCCGGAGCCCATGCTAATTGCGCACATTCCAGAATTGCGTATACTATGGAGGCTCCAGAAAGCACACTTTGCATTCAACCCCACATCAATCGGGGCCTTAAAGGCCCTTTTAATCCAAGGCTTTAAGTGGGCCTTTAAGGCCACAATTGTCACAGGGGGCTGGCATAATTTCCCCAAAGCTGGGCAAATCACATTTCTCTCCACCCCATAGATGGGGGCCTTAAAGGCCCTGTTAATAGAACCTTTATGGCCCCCATCGGTGCGGGGGGGGGGGAGAGAAATGCAATTTCCCCAGCTTTGGGGAAATTACATATTTTCCACCACTGCATTAATGGTGGCTGCCAGGGGCCCTGGCGGATTTTTGCCCCAATGCTATTTGTAGACTGTTTATGCAAACCCAAAATGCCTCTGTGTGTCCCCACAAACTGTGGGTCAATTAACATATGATATGCAAACTGACCCATTGAAATCAATAGGCCTTCTTCCAAAATAAAAGTAGTCGGCACTGAAGGCTGATACAGCATTTAGTTGTATCCTGCTAATTTCTAATATCATAATGGACCAATTGCAGATCTCTTTCTTGGAAAGAAGGAAGTGTAACAAATTTTTGGCAGTATAGCAAACCAGATAACTCACAGATGTACATGGAAGATAGAAGATTACTCATAATGTACTATCATACCAGATCATTAATCAGCTGGAGTTGCAGCCTATAGTAGTGACCCACGTAATCAAGTGCTGCTGGTTCACACATGCATGTACGTCATTAGGTCTCTCATTCTTTGACTACTCTGATAGGAGTTTGGCTGCCTTAATAAGCAGCATCAATGAGCCTATTGCTGTGGTTTGGCCTGTTGGGTGACCATGGACTTAACAAGAAGGCTGAATGTTCCTTCATTGCTCTAGCCTTTAGAATGTAATGTCCAATCAGAGTTTATTGAACAGCCCAGGGTTGAGTGGTCTCATGGCTAAGTGAAGGTCCTGGCAGCTGCCCAAGAATGCCTCATGGTGGTGTCAGGTCTGGGAGGACAGAGAGTGTTTTCAATTTGAATTTGGAGAGAGTAAGAGTGATGGTTAGTTGAAAATGAAGCATTTTGTGATGCTTTTGGTCTCTTTAACCATATTCAGATGACATGCTAAGCCACAGTGGTTAAGCATTTTGAGCTAAACATTATGGCTTAACATGTCATGTGAAACATTCCTAACCAGGGTGGCTACATAATCACAGTTTAAACACTTTCACTAACCATTTGCTGAAAAAGCATTAGCGGCCTAACCATGGCTTAGCTTGTTGTCTGAACAGGCCCTTGGGAACCCAGTTCAGGACGAGTGGTTGTGTTGCCTGCTTTAGCAGTCTGTTTACTTCCAGCATGCTCTGTTTGTATGTTTGTAAATGAACAGATACTGTGTCTCCAGTGCACTATCTGTCATCAGAAGGAAACTAAATCCTACATAGTGTGACCCTTGGAACACCACATTTGCTCACTGATTCCTACACTCAAAGACTCCCAGTGAAATGTCTGAACTGTCCCAATTGAAAAACATGTTTGAAATGACACTGGGTGACATGAAAGTTCTCTGTGATGACTCCTTTATACTTGCAAGTCAGCATCTGAAGCTTAAAGGGGATGTAGTCTATTGAAGTCAAAGGAAATCCCATGTTCATATAACCACAGTAGCATCCTCTCTCCAGTCATTCACCCCTCCCAAAATTTGGGCGAAGGTCTAAGACTCAGCTCAGGCCTGTGGCTCACTCCAGATCTCTCCCTAATCCAATGTCCAAAGTAGCCCATAGGTTCTTCACTGTGTACACACTTGATGTATAACAAATGCCAAGAAGACGCAGTCAATCCTGATGTTCCAAACGCAAAGAAAAATCTACAAGAATGAGGATTTAATACTAATTCATATGTGAAAGTGTTAAAATTGTGTGTTCTAAGAAGCAGCTTTTGATGAATGTTTGATATGAACCCATCTTCCAGTCATTCTCTAAGAACATATGGGCTGAATTTGGACAACACGATAGTCAATGGTGGGGTAATAATCAACTTTACAGTTGTTCATCTGGGGGGTACTTCCCACACAACATGGTAATAAATAATCAACTGTGGTGTGGATTAGGATCAGCATGAGTTGACTATGGCAGCATTCGGACGACACGATAGTCAATACAACTGATGATTGTTTCCCTCCCCCCCAAGTTGCTTATGTGTCGTCCGAATTCAGCCATTGAGTTATGCTTATGATGTGTAAATCATCCCTAATACTAAAAGGCTATAAGTATTCACCTTTTAGCTTTGCAAACTGTCCTTTGGGTCCCTGCAGCTAAATCAGTAGCTTACCTGTAGCAAGTTGGCAGGTATTCTAGCTCCCCATTTAACAATTGTAAAAGCTCCTACAGTTTAAGATCCAGAGTTCCATGTTCAACAACCTCCTGAGCACTTTATTCCCTTGCTGTACTGTTCTTAATCTTCATCCTTATAACTTACGGCCAGTGCCTATATTCCAAGGGAAATAATTGTTGTCCCTGTCGACTCAGGTTAGAGCTATACTACCACTTTATAATGGTACTGAAGTGCACTGATAACTGTTGGGGCATATTACACAGTCCATATGCCGCTTTCGTAGTGTTACTTCCACATTATCGAAAATACCACAACAAATGTCATTTTGTATCCTATGAGGTATAAATGCTCAAGAGGAATATAGTGTTACCATGATGGGATTGTAATGATTTCACACAAGATGTAGATCTGGCCCAGATTTGGCTATGGCTGAGTGACCCTTATGTATTATGTATACCTAATATTATCTATATCTATGAGTTGTTGACAGTTTAAAACATGAACTTGCTTTATACGTATTGGAAGGACATGATGAGACATGAGAAGAAGAGACGTTGTTCAAATCAACATCCTTTACTTTGGAGCTGAAAAACATAGCAATCTGTCTAGCCTTCATTCGTGTGTTTTCTTCACCTACTAGTCTCAACAAGCAATTAGTCAGAATTGTATAAACTTCATGTACAAATTCAAAGGTGAGTCAATGTAGAGATATTGCCTTAAAAAAAATTAAACAGATGTTTCATAATATAAGCTTTCTACTAGGGATATGCACTGGATCGGATCCGATCCACGGGGAAATCGGATAAATTATCCGATTTCCGATCTCACCGCTGGATCGGCCGATCCAATCCGAACCGATCCGAAAAGGTTCCGATCCGGTTTGGATGGATCGGCGGATCGGCGGGCGCCAGCGGGCGCCCGCCGATTGAAGTGGACAGCGGGGGGGGGGGCTTCCCTAGCGGGGCTGTCCACAGCGCGCTTACCTTCCAGGGACATCTGCTCCCGTCCAGCGCTGGCTGCTACTGCGAGCGGGCTTCACGGCCTGCTCCAGGGTGGCGCACCGGGTGATGACAT
Organism: Anniella stebbinsi; assembly: GCA_029215795.1. Lineage (NCBI taxonomy): Eukaryota > Metazoa > Chordata > Lepidosauria > Squamata > Anniellidae > Anniella > Anniella stebbinsi. The sequence continues at coordinate 29,981,718 of JARDYH010000002.1, read as the reverse complement.
CACCCTGCCCGCCACCCTGGAGCAGGCCGTGAAGCCCACTCGCAGTAGCAGCCGGCACCGGACGGGAGCAGACATCCCTTTAAGGTAAGCAGGGGGCGGGGGGAGGGGAGGAGGGGGCGCGCATCCCTGTAAGGTAAGCAGTGGCAGGGGGGAGGGGGTTTACCCCCCCGGGGCTGTCCGCTTCCATCCGCTGGTGCCCACGGGTGCCAGCGGATGGAAGCGGACGGCCCCGGGGGGGTAGGGAGCGCGGGGGAGGGGGCTTACCTGCCTGAGCCATCCACAGCAGACGGCCCCGGGGGGAAGGGAGTTAGGCCCCCCTCACCCACCCGCCGCCATTTTTTCCGCATAGACTTGCATTGCAATGCAAGTCTATGGGGGGGGGGGGGAAATGGCGGCCGATCCAAAAATTTCCGATTTTTGGATCGGGATCGGACTCGATCCGGTCCGGGAGGCCTCCGATTTTGTCCGATCCGATCCATGACAAAATTGGAGGTCCCGATCCGGGTCCCGATCCGATCCGGGGGGTCCGTGCACACCTCTACTTTCTACTTTGCTAGGGTAAACTTACGGAATGGCCTTATTTGGTCTCCTGCTTTTGTGGAGATTTTCAGCTCATTCACGGCACAGCCAAACTGTAGCAGACCATGCTGTTGCCGTCGTCTCTCCTCCTCCTCCTCCTCTTCTTCCTCCTCTTCCTCCTTCCCACCTGTGACTGTTTTTGCCCATCTTTCAATAGAGATTACACCAGCCGAATCCCAAGTTAGGGAGGGAGCCTGTTTACTTTGTGCAGGGCTGCCAAAAACGGTGTGAAACTTCACGTATAATAAACACAGACATATCTCATTGTATAACCTGGTTTGATTTTTCTTTCATCAAGGTTACACCGAGAAGGTTGGACGCTTTGTGCAACACACTGTGTGATTTCAGAACAACACTAAAACCCTCTCATGTGCCATTGTGCAGCGTATGGCAAGCTTCCCACAGGAAAGCCAGTTATAATGTAATAATTAATCTTGCCAATTATATATTAATCTGTTCCATGCATAAACATCAGGGTTTTCAGCAAGAAACAAAAGAGCTCCTAAATTCTACTGCTTGTCTTATGCGTCATGTCTAGTTCTCATGATGCCAGCTAATTTATATGTTTATTATACCTTCCACCTGGGGAGGTCAAAGGGTCTTGAATTAAAGTCCCATGAGCCCAGTTTCATGCAACAACGTCTATATTCTTCCCGCTCATCTTGATTCCATGCTTCAAAAGGTTTGTGCTTCAGTGAAAATTTGTGGAGTTTCCAATGCCGATATGTCCTTCCCAATGTTAGTATATCTTTCCCAAAGGCCGCATGGGGGCATTACTGCATTCTTTGTCCTTCAATTTAAGCTAAAGCATGATCAATAGAGGTCCGTGTTCTTTCACGCGTAGGAATGAAAGCACTCACTCATTTGTATAGGAGAAAATAAAGGTGTGCCCTTGGAGATACTCTAGAGTTAGAGGCACAGTCCACCTGCTGAGTTGATCTGAGCCCTTGTGAAGGTTTGAGGCCTACTGAGGCAAGGTATTAAAGTCAGGCCTTAGGGGCCTAGAGTTTTTCTGTTGGGGAGAGGTAACCCTGAGGGTAGTAGTTTCATTCCCCAGTTAAGATTCATTGCCTGGTTAAGTTTAATTTCTCCAGTTAAGTTTCATTTCTTCAAGACTGAAACAGTAATATTTTTTTTGGGGGGGGGGGGGGGGGAAGGTGATACAAAAGAGTGAGAGAGACATCCAGAAAAGAGCCAAGGAAGACAAGGCCATAATGAAGGAACAGAAAGATGCAGCTTGAAGAAGTCTAGGTGCAGCTTAGGGTAATAGAACTTGCATTTTTGCAACTTTTATTTTCTTTTAATGCCTTTTGTATCACTCAGCTCTATTGACTAAATAGCTTTATTGCAAATTAGTTGTTTTAATTCACAAGTAAACTGTTATGTTAAACCTAAAATGTCTGGAGAGTCACTCACACAACGTTCACAGCCGAATCCCCACATTACTGGGAAGGAGAAGGTACATTGACACCCCTTCAAGGTGCAAATTTATGGAGGATTAAACAGAAAAAAGTCCTACAACTCCCAGCAGTCCTTAACCAGCATGGCTGTCTGGGGAATGCTGGGAGATGTCAGACTTTTTTCTGCCTATACATGCATAGAATTGCTCCCTAAGAGTCAAACCAATCTTTGTCTGCATGCCCCCAAACCATTTGGTTCTGTTCAGGGCCGCCAAGAGCAGGTTCGGGCCCCGGTGGAAAAAAAAAATTGAGGGCCCCCAGCAAGGATGATCCCTGTACTTTTATGAGATCAAGAAACAATCAACACAAGTAGGAAGAGTCTCGGAAAGAATCGAGAAAGGCAACAGGAGGAACGTGTGTGTTTTCTCTCGAAGAGGTCCTAAGGTTTTGGTGCCTGTTCCAGTGCTTTTGGGGAACACATTGTGGGTGGGTGGGAAGGATGCGTGTGGGGATCTGTTAGACTAAATAGAAACAGCTCCTTCCCACTCATTTGTCTCCCTGGTGGTTTATATGGCCTTCCATGTGGATTGTTTTTTTTACAATGAATATCAATTTTACAATGGATGTCTAAAACAATCAACAAATAATGATACTACCAAGAAAGACAAAAATATATGCAACATAGTTGGGCCCCAAGTCCCCTTCTGGACTGCCAGGCCCCAGTAATTTGTACTGGCTTTCCCCCCCCCCCCTCTCGTCAACCCTGGTTCTGTTTTTGTTCACATTACAATGTGACAGAATGTTGGAAGTTAGCAGACAATAGATCAGTTAATCATGTTTCACAAATATTCCCTTTAGTTATTTTATACCTACATGCAGCTTTTCCTGAGGAAGCTCAGAGAAGGTAACATGCGAATCTCAGTAGTCTTTCATCCTGATTTGATCACTAATAAGGCACTGATTAAGTTACATCCCCATCACTTCAATATTTAGTAGCTGGTGCTTCTAAATAATTTTCTCCCCATTTTGTCTAACTTACACGTCGGGAACTGGAGCTGAGAGATAATGATATATCCAAGGCCACATGTATGTCAACAATTTCTTACATTGTCACATAAACCTTTGAATCATACTTCAAAGATCAGCCTTCCCCAATGGTGTCAACAAAGGGGTCCCCAAATGTGCTAGCCATGGGCATCCACAATTTTTAAAAATTCCTTTTTAAAAAATATACATGCATGATTTGAACAAAATGTACTTAACTTTTTAGCAATTATACATAGCATTCAACAATTGCAGACCAAATATTGAGAACATTGTAAGGTCCTCAATGTATTGCATTGTAGGAGGTGAGTGTTTATCCTTTCAGTTCTGTAATATGAGTCTTTTTGCTGTCCAAAGGGTGCAGAGAATCTATTTACATTGAGCATTTGTTAATTTCAATGAAGGAGGTAAATAACTGAACGGAGTACCTTCTACCAACTTCGGTTGGTGGCCCAGCTATGCCCCTATCTGGACAGGGATAACCTGGCTTCAATTGTCTATGTTCTGGTAATCTCCAAGTTGGATTATTGCAGTGTGCTCTACGTGGGGCTGCCTTTGAAGATGGTTTAGAAGCTTCAGCTTGTGAAAATGCAGTGGCCAGATTGATAACAGAAACCAGAAGGTTCAAACATATAAGACCTACTCTGGCCCACTTGCATTGGCTGCCTATATGTTTCCGAAACCGATTCAAGGTACTGGTTCTAACCTATAAAGCCTTATATGGCTTGGGACCACAATACCTGATGGAACGCCTCTCCCGATACAAACCCACCGATACACTATGATCCACATCTAAGGTCTTCCTCCGGTTGCCTACTCCGAGGGAAGCACGGAGGGTGGCAACAAGGGAGAGGGCCTTTTCAGTGGTGACCCCCAAATTATGGAATGATCTCCCCGACGAGGCTCACCTAGCACCAACATTGTTATCTTTTTGGTGTCAGGTTAAGGCTTTCCTCTTCTCTCAGGCATTTAACAACATATGTTGAGGGTGTTGTTGTTGTTGTTGGACGCAGAATAATTGTTTTAAATGATATTGTATATATAACTTGTTTTTATGCTTTTTATGGTTTTAAATTTTATATATCAGTTTTTTAATACTCAATGTTTTTAATTTTTGTAAACCGCCCAGAGAGCTTCAGCTATGGGGCAGTATATAAATGGAATTAATAATAATAATAATAATAATAATAATATGCACAGGCTCTGTTCTGACCTTTCAATGAACATATGAAAGTCAAGGGCCAGGTCATCAGGTTTCAGATGATCATATGCATCACTTCACTTACTTCAAAATATGGCAAACCAGTAAAGATGTCAGAGAAATCTATTTGGAGGGGACATTCAACAAGTTTTCTTCGGCTTGCTCCCCTCCGACTTTGTTTTGGTTGCCGCTGAAGAGCCTGACTCAATCTTCAGCGACTTGGGCCAGTTGATGAATTTTCTGGGAATTTTGGGCATGGGGGGGTTCTGCAATTTGCAGATTTCTGAGCAATCATGGCCAAATGTGTGCAAATTTGCACAAATTATGTTGGATTTTCATAATTAGCACAAATTTGGCTGTAATTTCCGCAAACTGCCCAGAAATTTGGCAAATTGCAGAAACTTCCAAAAATGCACAAAATGGAATTCAGGGAATAGCTCACAGACACAAAGTGAGTAATATATGCCTTGGAACTTTAGCAAGCAAAAAAAGAATTAGATTTCCGAGCGATGAACTTCCCTACAAGCCAGCTTTGCTGCAATTAGAGCCCTCTTGCTTATTCTGCTCCAAAGTCTTGCCCTGGTGGCACCACTAACTGATTGAGGAAAAGCAGGACAGCTGGTCATATGGAGAAAACTTACATGCTTTCATTTGTATATGTGTAGATTCACTTCTGAATGAATGCATCCAAAACTGGGTGGGGCCATCAGGGACAGTCCCCACCCTCCACATGTTTATACCACCAGATACGGATGCTTGCTTGAGTGGGACTAGCAGCTCAGATGCACAAACTTCTCACTCATCGATGGTATGGGGTGGGGGGAATCAAAGCAACGCTGAAACAGAAAATTGGGGCCATGGCTTAGTTTTACACAAGGAACAGATGTGAAAATATGTATGGGGAACCTGAATTCCCCCTTCGCTGCAGGTCTCCAGGAAAAGGGCTAATTAGGTTACACACTTGTTTCTGGATTTACATCTAAGCACTCCAACATCTGCTTATGAAAAACCTTGGCATTTGCCAGTTACTGCTCTTGGAAGCGTTTTGTTGGTAAAGGTCAAACCAGCTGCCTAATTATATGAAAGTTATGAACTGGGTTGCCAAGCGACTAAGAAGATTTCAGCTCTTTTTCACTCTAAATACCCACAGACACAATTAACAAACCATGGGAAAAGCAATATAACTGATGGTATTCCACCCCCTAATTGGTTATGGTAATACAGTGCCCACATGTATTGACCAGATACCATCAAGGGAAAATGAACATAGGGGTTGCACTCATAAACTAATTTGTTTCTACTTCCTTAAGTGGCAGAAAGCACTCTAACATTACAAAAGTTAATACCAATGAGGGAACAATTCTATGGGCAATTAAAGTCCTGAGAATTTTATGACCTTACGTCTATGGCATACCTGACTGTTTTAAGACTATCTATGGAAATGTTATCTGTGTAACACAGTGGTAGTTAACCTCCATTAATAACAGTTTTTGTATTAATTTCTTCATTCATTTACATGGATTTATAGTCCATGTCCTGCAAACATTTTAGAGCAGTTAATTATTTAAAAATATAAAATGTCTCATTAAAACTAACGTCTCCATTTCACTGTCGGCTTAACCCAACTCCCAAAAACTATCCCAGATGCCTAGCTCTTAGAAGGCTTCCAAAAGATGTACAACGCTGTAATTTGTTAAATTTTCAGGAAGGATGGTCACATCTTTGCTCCTGCATAGTTTGTATTAAAAAGGTACCTTCAGCTCATCTCAGTAATTAGACACAGGGAGGACACAGACATTCTGTAAAATATGTTGGACCTTAGATCTGGCTCCACGTTGGGCGGGGGCATAGGAAAGCTGTCCAGAATGGCTTTCTGTAGCATCATGAGCACCTGCCCCTACAACGTACTAGATGGCAGACAGGTTGTGGCACAGAGCAGAGCATCCGGCCCACATGTATCTACTGGCAAGTGGTGCTACCTCCCAAGTGTGTATGTCAGGGTGGGGCCAGTGCCATAAACATGGTGGCACCAGCCAATATGAGCTGGAAGCTCCATTTAGCTCCACTACCAGGCTGCCCCCCTCCCGGTTCCTGTTTGCCAGCCAGCAGCGACTGGGAGTGTGGTCAGGCACAGTGCTAAGCAGAGCTTCCAGTCTGCATACCTGCTGACACCAACAGAGAGACGACTGGCACCACCATGTGAATTATGCTGCCCAGTACACACCTGCCATGCAGACCTAGAATTCTACTCAGCAGTGCCACCACCCATTTGAGCCACATCAGCTACAGAGGCAGCCCTGGCAGCTCAGCAGCAGTGATTATGGCCTTGTCAGGGTCCCATGGTCTTGGCATTTGCCCCATCATGCCAGGTGCTGGAGCCATACCAGTTAAGCCTAAGTCATTATGGGCTTTATAGGTAAAAACCAGCTTCTTGAATTGTGCCTGGAAGGGAACAGAGAACCCATATCATAGTTTGGGGGTTCTCCTAGAACCATCTCTGTCACTTGAGGCTCAGGTGGCTTCGGTGGCACGGAGTGCCTTCTACCAACTTTGGCTGGTGGCCCAGCTACACCCCTATCTGGACAGGGATAACCTGACTTCAGTTGTCTATGCTCTGGTAACCTCCAAGTTAGATTACTGCAATGCGCTCTAAGTGGGGCTGCCTTTGAAGACGGTTCGGAAGCTGCAGCTAGTGCAAAATGCAGCGACCAGATTGGTAACAGGGACTAGAAGGTTCGAACATATAAGACTGATTCTGGCCCGCTTGCATTGGCTGCATGTATGTTTCCGAGCCCAATTCAAGGTGCTGGTTTTAACCTATAAAGCCTTACACAGTTTGGGACCACAATACCTGATGGAACACCTTTCCCAACATGAACCTACCCGTACACTACGCTCAACATCAAAGGTCCTCCTCCGGGTGCCTACTCCAAGGGAAGCTCGGAGGACGGCAACAAGGGAGAGGGCCTTCTCTGTGGTGGCCCCAATTATGGAATGATCTCCCCGATGAGGCCCGCCTGGCACCAACACTGTTATCTTTTCAGTGCCAGGTCAAAACTTTTCTTTTCTCCCAGGCATTTTAACAGCTCAAGTTGAGGTTTTGATTGACAGTGTGACCAGGCTTAACAGTTTAAAATGTTTTAAATGTCAGTTGTTTTATGTTTATGGTTTTAAATTTTGTATATTGTCGTTTTAGTGTTCAATCTTATGATTTTTGTAAACCGCCCAGAGAGCTTCAGCTATGGGGCAGTATATAAATGTAATAAATAATAATAATACTATCGAGAGCAGAACACTAGTGGGGATATATATCTGTTGATTTGCTCCAGTGTTCTGCACCAGCTGAAGCTTCCAAATTATCTTCAAGGGAAGCTCCATGCACATTGCATTAGCATAGTCTAGCCTCAAGCTGATGAAGACAAGAATGATAATCATCAGGTTCTCATCTGGTAGAAATGAGAAGAGTCAAAAGCATTCCAGATGTGGGGTGCCTTCTATATTTAGTAGAATGTAGTCCATTGTATTCAATAGGGCTTACTCCCAGATTGCATCTGACATTGGTGAGCCATCAGTGTTGGCCAAACAAAATACATGCACTGAAGGGTTCTGCAGGCACTCAGTCTAAAAGTCATTCCCACACCAATCTGTTTATCTGAGTCTACTCTGATGGAAGTTGACACTGTTGGTGACACACCAATGATGTTATTATGAGTACTGTCTAAAGTAGGATGGTGCATGTCTGTGGAATATCGAAACCAATGAGAGCCAGTGTACAGGTTACACTGAGTGTTGGATTAGGTAGGAATGGGAAGACTCCCCACTTAGCCATGAAGCTCATTGGATGACCTAACCTACCTCACAAGGTGGTTGCGAGGATCAAATGGTGAGGGAGCAACTTTGGAGGAAGGGTGGGATAAAAAATGTATCAAGTACCTTTGCAAACAGCTAGGAAATAACTTGCATACAAAGGCATGTCCCAGAGAAGTTTGTACAGGCAGGTAAACATTAAGCAGAAGAATAAGAAGTGCTTATTTTGCCATTAGTGGAGGAGAACTCCTCACCCCCTTCTGCAAACTTTTGGGCATGCCTGTCTGGTCTGATTGCATGCAAACCTCAGAGACATGTCAATATACTGCAGCTACATGAAAGCCTCAGTTCACCTTTCCAAACAACTCTGGCACAACACAATAGCACCATTTTAATCAGCACGGAGATTAAATCTGGGTATTTCAAGTTCAACTTTTCCTTTCATTGAATGTAAACAATAAATATCCCTGGGAAGCCCTTTCCTGCTTCACTTAGCAGCCGACGAGAACATTTTGCTTAATCCACTTGTTGTAACGTGCACACCCTCATTAAGAGATAGACTTAATTTAAAAAGGCAATCTTGTTCCCTAACTACGGAGATGTTTTACCAAATTTCATTTTAAAAAAGAGGGTTGTTTTTTTTAAAGCCAATCACCCCACTGGAAGAGGGAGGGTCTAAAATCCATAGCAAATAAAGGTGGAAGGCCATCATAAGGGGTTTGGTGGAAATCCACTAGAGAGAAACAGTGTGCCAAAGTGGAAGTGTTGCGGTTCCTCTCAGATTCAATGGGAGGGTTGGGTTTTTTCTATTAATACACATGTCATGTTTTGACTTCCAAATTTAAGTGTAAGATGGCTATAAATTGCATTTTTCACTATATAAACTACCATATACAATTTCCAGAGTGGTAGCCATCTTAACCTGTGGCAGCAAATCTGACAGAATCTTGTTGCTGGCATAAGCTTTTGTGGACACTGTTCACTTCATCAGGTGGTTAAGACTTCATGCAACTGACGAAGTGGACACAGTATCCTCAGAGTTTGTGCTATAAGTCTTTAAGGTGCCAAAAGAGCCTTTATTGTTTTTATCGAGAGGCAGATTATTATATAAGTGCAAAACAAAAACAAAAGTCCTTGTTTGCTTGTCCATATATATTGGGGGGGGGGGGTTGTTGGAAAGGGAGGGGTACAATTGGACAGTGTCAGTTGCCCACTTCCTATTCATCTATGTAGGGCTAGTTTAGAATTGATAGAATTAAGTGATAACCCTTTTTCTGGATTGTAATCACTTTGGGTACAGGCAAGTGTTCACTTGGTGGAATGATTCCACACACACCAAATCTCCTCCCACATAAAAAAACTGGCATGACAGGAAGACGCCTGTGCTAACTCTGAGTCCTTCTGCCAGACTTACTCATTTTCTATCTAAAGAAATGGTTATCTCCTCCACGAAGAAGCTTTGAAATATACTCCTCCCCCATGTGGAGTGCAAAGTGGTACACTCCAGGGGGCTGTCTATACATTCTGGAAGCCCCCAAGGTGGCTCTGTGGTGGTGCTGCATCAATTATATTATGCAGCAGCCACCTCGAAGCCATCACAGGGCTTACCACAGGATGGAGCGAGGTGAACACGGCCCTTCCACTGTCTAACCTCACTCCATCCTTGATGCGGAAGTGTGTCTGGGCCTCGCCGCCAGAAACCCAGTGCTTTCACTGTGCATCAGGATTAGCCATCGCCACCCTAATGCAGCAAAAGCGCAGAGTTCTGCTTATTGCAGCATCAACCCGCTGTCATATAGGCAGCCCCCAGGAAAAAGAATTTCCACTTGATTTCGCTGCTTGCATGACATGGTCTGGTTCTACAACAATTCCATTGCTTTTTCCTCTAGTTGTTACACCTGGACTGTCATTGACTGCAAACACAACTAGAAAGTAGGAACCTCAATACCTGGGTATATGCTGAAATTCCTCTACCCCATGTCTTTTTAGCCATGAAATATCTAGGGTGACCATTTATCTAGGATGGCATCACCAAAAGACAGGACAAAAGAGGCCATCAATTTGAATCATATTTTCATATGCTCACACACACACGTGTGTATGTGTGTGTGTGTGTGTGTATCTGTGTATCTGTGTATCTATCTATATATGCAAATTTAGAAAAAAATAACAATAGTTTAAATGGAAATACAATACATCTCAGAATAGTGGGAAACTGACCAGGTGACCCCATTGTCTGCTCATTCTGCTGCTCAGACACTAAGTGTGGATGAGCAACTTCAAGGCCCCTGTACTCCCTCCTTATGGTTCTTTGACTTTAAACTGGACTTGGACCGGACAGTTCTTCAAATAGAAGACACCTTCAAATAGAGGACTGTCCTCTGTAAAGTAGGACATCTGGACACCCTATAATTACAAACATTGGCCCTGTTCAGACGAGACTCTAAGCCATGGCGGTTTAGCACTTTGAGCTAAACATTATGACTTAGTGTGTTGTGGGAACCATGACTTAGTGGGTCGTGGGAATCATTCCAAATCATTGTGGCTACATTACCACGGTTTAAACACACTCAAACCACCTGCTGCAAAAGGGTTAGTGGCCTAACCATGGCTTAATGTGTTGTCTGAACAAACCCAATGTGTGTATTGTGCTGTCCTGATAAAGCAGTGTCCTTAAGTGATTGCAACCTCAAAGTTGTATATTTACCCACTTGGAAAAAAGTAGACACTTAAAACAATATAGCAGGAACCTTCCCCTTGAAATGGCTGTCCCAGAACACAGCTTTTCACAAGGCAATGAGGTGGAGAGCTGTTGGCCTTGCTTTTTTTTGCTTTTTTTTTTTTTTTGCTTTTTTTGGTGGAAAACAGCTTGCTTAACTCAAAAGGGTGAGGTCCTTCTTGCATTTTTATAAACACTTTTGTGGGACAAAAATATTCACAAGTGCCAAAAGGCAACCTGTGACACCCTAAATCCAGATCTAGTTTAGCTTCCAAGAAAGAGGGTAATAACATCACATGTACGCTGTTGAACTCAGAAAATATCTTCTTATATACAAAGAGGCTTACAGGCTGCCTGTCATCTTGCAAAATACTGCTCACTTTCTAATCAACAAGCAAAAGAAGAAAAAGAGACATTGAAAATATTTGGAGTAATTATGATCTGCAAGCAAGTCAGTCCTGAGAGCTGTTGGCAGCGCATGAAGCTGAAAATGTTGAAAAGGCTCTGCCTTCTCTCTGCCACCCCTTTCCTGGAACCTAAATTAGACCTTATCAAAGTTTTTGCAAAAGCATTCCTAATACTATTGTACTGCAAATCCTGTCTGATCCCGACCTTCAAATATTTATGTAAACTGAAATATGTCTGGAAAGAATTCAAAACAAAACAAAACAAAATCTGCCAGACAATCCCATCCTGGTGTGGCTCTCCCTGCTCATTGATATTCAGAGCAAAACCGCTCCAACTGGTTCCCAACTGTTATGAGGGCGGTTTATTAGTGATAACTGCCGAGTCTGTTTCTTTGAGCGCATGGATGGCCTTATGTCCTTCCAAGCGGTTTTGGTCTGGGCCTTTCAAGCAGCAGTCAACTGTATTGATATGGAAAGAGGTTAAAAATACATACAAGTCTTTCAAGCTTGGTCTGGTGGTCACTTGCACATTGCCAAAAAAAAAAAGAGGGCATGGATTTGGACAGAATTTCCATCTGCTAATTTAATTATATGTACAGATGCACATTTAGAAAAAAAAAGTGACTATCATTTAGATAGAAATATAATACATCTCTTACCATAGTGGAGAAGTCTGCGACCAGGGCAGGATCTACACTACTCCTTTAAAACAGTTTTGGTCCCAGGACACACTCCATATACAGTTTTCAAAACATTTTCAAAGTGCCCTATCCTGCTTGGTGTAGATCTGGCCCTCGTGAACGGTGGGTCTGCTTAGTCTGTTGACTGTCCGTATGCTAACTGTTGATGGAAGAATGCATGGCCCTTGCCGCTTTCCCTTCTTGTCGTTTCTTATCCTGAAACTGAACTTGGGCTAGAGAAAAAGAGAATGCCTTTAAATAGAAGATGTCCCCTGGCAGCTTTTCAAATAGAGGAACAAACTCTGAAAAGTAAGGCACCCTAGTCTGCGCATGCGACAAAAGTATTCTGAGGTCGCAGAATGGACTGTACCACTTCAAAGTGCAGGTGATAGATAGATCATATGACTGAGTGGCCTTCATGTTAACCCCTCTCTCTGCAACTAAACAATAAAACAAAACTCCACCTGTCCATTAGAGAGAAAAATTCTAGCCCAGAGAGCTCCCTGTTGTGCTAAGCTTCTTCTTGCAGAGAATTTATAAGGGAGCATTCAGATATGTGGTCCATCATCTGCTGTCCATCATGGTAGAATCCATTCTGCAATCTTGAATTCCCATCTCAATTTGCTTCATGCGTTGACCAGGCTGGTATTCACCAAGTTCAGCCATAATCAACAGCCAAAGAACTGGCCAAAAGGAATTAAATGTCAAGGTTTGCTCAATGAAAATAGGGAGGCTGTTGCTGCCAAACAGTCTGCAGGAGCTTTGGAAATGCGGTAGGGATCCATATTGTAACATTTCCGGGGCTTATACATTTTAATAGCAGATGCTTTGGCCATCATCTCCAAGCCCTCTTGTGAGCTGCCAGAGGCAATCAGCTATCCACTCTTGGAAAGAGAAGTAGACTAGGTGGATCTTGTTTTATCCAGCCAGATAATTCTAATATTAACTGAAAGCAGACCAGGAAGCAAGTATAGAGAGTACAAGGCAACGGGAGTGTCTACAAAAATGCAGGAGACTTATTTATTTATTTACTGCATTTATACACCACCCCATAGCCGAAGATAGGAAGCCATTGAATGCAGAGGAATTCTAGGCTGGAAATAGGAACAGGATAAGAGATGGAGGGAAGTGGTCCACACATAAAGGCATGGAGGTGGTGGAGGTTCCAAAACTTGGGGACTGTCCTTGGGTTTGCGCATGGCTCTGATAGCATCATGTAGTCCCATGACAGCGAATCTGGTGGGCACCACGATAAGTGCTTCTGTGGTCATTAGTACCCATGGGCACCACATTGAAGATCCCAGCAATCACTTGGTTGTTTCTCACTGGCTATCTTACCATTTTGTAAAAAGGAAGGAAGTGACACATTTTGATCCCTTTCTATAACAAGGTGGAGTGCAGTACTTGAATCACTTAAATTTATGAACACAAGTGACCAGTACTAGATGTCCCTGTATCAACTATGCCTTAAGTGAGGAGTGATTTCCACTTGGGAAGTGTGAATGCTTCAGTTGCGTGGTCAGTTTTAATGGTAATTGATTGTGCCTCTTAAAAAATGGTAACATGGAAGAGTCCATGTGCCCTACATTTTAAGGCAGATAGGTTAGTAAATAACAGTTAACACTGTGTCTTCCTGATTTCACCAGACTCACTGTTAGTATAATAATACATGACAGGCACTACATTTCTTTTTACATTTTTATTCTGCTCTAACAAACCTCAAGGCAGTTTTTGAAAGCAAGAGACCTCTCAGATGAGTTACTTTAACCACCTGACTACAGCAAACAATCTCCTAAAGTGCATCATCCAAAATGCCTGGAAGAAAATAGCTGCCCTCGTCTGCATTTGCTAGGCCACACATCACAGAGAATCCATGACAACCTTTCATTTAGGCCCAGAGTTTTAAAAATATGGTATATCCTGGTTTATCCAATCAGCCCAAGGAAATGTCCATCCTGAACATCTGGATAATGAGAGTTTCCCTCTGGGGAGAGAATTTCCAGGTAGGAAATGCATATGTACCACAATTTGTGAAAGGCAAAATGAATATTTGTTCTCTGGCTGGTATGTAAATTATATTTAAAAAGCAGCTGTTCCATCAATGTACATACAACAGTAATAATAATGCCCCACATGACCCTTCTTTCAATATAATATACATACATTTTCCTCCAGTGAGAGCTTTGGGGGCTGCTTATATGGCTGTGGGTCGCCGCTGCTATAAGCAAAACCCCACCCTTTTGCTGCTTCAGGGTGGTGGTGGCTAATCCTGATGCAGCAGCGAAAGCATGGGGTTTCTGGCGGCTGGTCCCGCCCCCTGCCCAGGCAGACGGCAACCAGTCAGGGGCTACCACCTGCCTGGCCACACCTCTATAGCAGCTCCAGAGCAAGGATAGATGGCAGATGCTTTGGAGAAAAAAGTTGGGGTAAGTCTTTTTTTTCGCAGCTTTGTGAGAAAGCCCCATGATGGCTGCAAGGTGACTGCTGCATCATATAATCAATGCAGCACCACTGTACACCCACCCCAGGGCTTTACGTGTGTATAGACAGCCCTTTGGTGGGAGGACAAAACACAATGCATGCCCAGGGTTGAGATCTGGACGTTCAGATTATGTCAATTCAGATTATGTCATAATTTGATATAACTGAACTTTGCAACTGCCCTTTCAAGCAGCAACACTTCCTCCAGTGATAACTTCAGCAGTAGACTGCTTCTCTTCCATACTATCTGCACTGCCAATGCACTGGAAGTAAATTACTTCAGTTCATGAGCAGCAACTCTGGGGGAAGTAATGGTTTACTACTGAAGCAGGTGTTGGAGTAAGCATTGTTGTTTGAAACAATGGCAGGTGAAAGGACTCCCTCAGAATGCTTTTCTCTCAAGAAATTATTATTATTATTATTATTATTATTATTATTATTATTATTATTATTTCTTACCCGCCTCTCCCTCCAGATCGAGGCAGGAAACAACATCAATGCAACAAATATAAAATACATAAAATAATTAAAAACATATAAAATTAATACATCATTAACATTCGACTGGGTATGCCTGCTGGAAGAAATTTGATACAAAAGTGAGTTTGAGTACAGCTGGAGAAACAACAACAACATGGATTTAGGAAGTACCTCAAAGAAAGAGCCTATCTACACAGTCCCTTGGAACGTTTTAAATAGTATTTTAAAATGTTCCAAATAGGTGCGTTCTAAAACATCTTAGGCCACATTACTGAGTACTCACATTACAGGAGAAAAATTCTTCAGTCTTTAAAGCGGTATGTGCAGTCACACACTCTTCTGCCCAGTCTCTTTCTGTTTCATTTTTACAATGAGTTTAGGGCAAGGCATTGTGGGGGTTGTAGTTCAGTCATCCACTTCCTCCTTAGTTCCTCTGTCATTCCTTAGCTTTCAATGAGTATAGGGCTAAGCATTGTAGGTGTTGCAGTTCACGCACCCACTTTCTCCTTAGCCCCTCTTTCTTCCCCACCAATCAACTGCTAAGCATTTGGGCACCAGTAAACAAAGCACTGCCCCCATGAATCACAAATGGTAAGGAAGGACACATTATTTTACTTAAAACAATTTATTAAAAGTGAAACCGTTGTATATAACTGAAGTGAGTTTTAAAAAACCTCAGGTATACAACGTTATAGGGGGTGCGTCATGTGGCCCAAAGAGTTTTCATAACCCTTATAAACGTTAAAAACCTAGCGTGTAGATCGGCTCAAAGACAGACATACCAACCCCCCCCCCTGAAAACATGGGTAGGATTCAATGTCGCTCCTACTTAAAGTAGACCCATTGAACTGTATTGGACCTATGTTAGTCATGACTAACTTAAATCCCATTCATTTCAGTGGGTCTACTCTTGTGATTAGGGCTTCAATCCTGCGCCCATTTTCCAGGGGGTAAGCCCCATTGAATTCAATGAGATGTACCTTTGTGTCGCCTTTTGAGGGGGCATGTATAAGATTGTGCTTTAGGCTGCAATCCTATATGCACTTACCTGAAAGTAATTTCAATGGGACTTACTTCTGAGTAGACATATATAGGATTGCACTGTAAAGGTCTTAACCACTGTTTAAGGCCTGCTTATTAGAGTTATCAACATTTAATTTAATAACTATTGGCCCTTGGGCAGAACAAGGAGCAAGGCCCATAAATGCAAAACCTGGCTTGACTCAGACGGTCAGGGGTGGAACCTGGGGTAGAACCAAAGTTGGACATAGAGAAAAAAGGGGAGATAGCAAGATGGATTCTTATGCATTGGGCTAGAACTTGGTGAGCTATGGACTGAGCCCTCCACGTCTGAAACTTTACTGGCTTTTCAAACCCCACTATTAGTTGGTTAGCTGACAGAACACAGTTTTACTGATTGGTTGGACTGATAAATGCTAGCTCGTTAGTAACCCTATTTCAATGGGACTTGAGATGGCTTATTTCTCTCTGCATTATGCTAATTCTGCATCCAGAAAGAAATATTGGCACAAGATAGATGAGAACTAGTATGACTACTGCGACTTACGTCTAGCACTCTGTGTGTATTACATCTTAAGTCCAGGCACTTCAAGTTAATTTATTTTTATTTGAGTAACAGCTCACTGCATTTGGTGTAGTTCACTTTGGCAAGGGTTTATCTGTTCACTTCCGGATTCAAATTCCTTCGATAGTTGAACTGTCTTTCAAAGTGTGTTGTACCTCATGGAGGGTTCCTATAATCCCACGACGAGGTTAAGCACATCAATTGAAGTTAGTTTGTGTAATTATCTATATTTTGTATTTTGTAATTTTAAAAAAAGAAGGAAAAGAAATTTCCCACTCCCAGTCATTAATAAGAGAGCTGAACCACAGGAAAAGGGCAGTCTGATGGGAAAACACAAGCATTTGAGCACCTGGCAGAACTAGAAAAACAATCATTAATGCACATGCTATGATTTTAAAAAAGAGTAGTGGACTGTAACAGCAAAAAACAACTACCGCCATCTGCTCACAAATGTATGAATCAATCTGCCCATGCAATGTACAAAGAGGAACCCACCCAACTATTAAGAGGCTGTTTCAGAGGAAAGCAAAAGTTTGTGCAGCTAACACAACAGACAGCTTGCCAAAGTCATCTCGCTCTAATTCTCTTGTCAGCAAAAGCCACTTTAGAGGAGAGCTATGAGCTTGCGACTTGTTTACTTGATGTCCAAACCGCACCCTTCCCCTCCCCCCCGCCCCGTCCCCTTCTAGCAATTTCATCATCCTAATAATTCTTTGGGCTTCTTTCCAGTCCTCCGAACACTACTAAAAAATCCTGTTGAGAACACCAAAAGCAAAAACAAATCAATGCATGTGGATGGCCGCACAATATCTCATTGCTTATCTTGTTCCCTGGAACATGAAACAGCTGCTGAATTTTGAACGAGGAAAGCAAAAGTGTCCCTGCACATGCTTTGCTATTTCATGTCGCTGCAGCTGATTCCACCCCCCCCACACACACGCACACACACCTCTCTTTTTGGAATAAGGAAGAAACAGCGCTGATGTTTTTCCTCTCAAGATCATCCCACATCCTTCCTGAAGCAGGAAGAGCAGGTGAATGGGATGCAAAGCACCGGTGCTTTTTCCGCCTGGCATTATCTGTTTTATTCCATGAGTTTAATAGGAACAGCAGCAGTCACAGGACTTGCCAGGCAAGGAAATGGAGCTGAGGATCTGCTATGGCCCTGATCCTCAGCAAGGAACCCATAGATTGCAGCAAGTCCATTGCACTTCCAGTTGATCCTCTGCCTGTCATCTTCCCCTTTTTGCAACCGACCCCTTTTCTTACATGTAATAAATGCTAATGGTGGTATATGCCTTTTATCCTTGCAACAACCCTGCGAGGTAGGAAAGGCTGGAAGATAGTGACTGGCTCAAGGTCTCCCAATGAATTTTATGGCTCAGTGGGGATTTCAACCTGCATCTCCTACATCTTAGTCCAACACTCTGAACCACTATACCATACTTCCTCTGCCCCTTAGAGTGACTGCTGTCCAGTCCAGTCTAGTCACCTTTCTTTCTTTATTTCTTGAACACATATGTGGGCAAAGCAGGATCAATGCAGGAAACATTGCAGAGGGATGATACTGCGTTCACCTTTACATTTTTTTATTTTTAAAGGGTGGTATAGTGGCAATGCATTGAAGCAGGTAACCCACCCCCCGCCCAAATTAGACCATTGTAGGAATACCTTATGGATGTAACACTAAGGGTGTTTTTTGTAACCTGAGCTGAAGACAGCCTTGGGGGATAGCATATATACAACATGGGACTCTAGCTAAATATTAAACAGGATGATTGGTTTCTGGGAGAATAAAAGTTTTCTGATCCCTGTATCTAATACTGTTAAACAATAACGAAGGGGAATTCCAGTGAGTTTTCCTGGAGACCCAATATGGCTGCAGTGGCCACATGCTGAGAATTGCATCATGAACCATTTTGATGATGTTCATTGCTCATTACACACAGGGGCTCCATCCAGAGATGCTTGTTCAAAATAAGGCATTGTGTATGAGAAGTGTGCATGCTGGCTACACTGGCATGTCCATGACTATGATCATGCTTGTGTCCAATAGACCTACATGGATAGCTCAGTTTTTCCGTGCTCACCTGCATCTGGGTATTGATCAACATGAGCAAGGAGCAGATCTTTACGCAGGGATATACTGATTGTGTAAAATCTGTTCCATCTATGGTTCGAGGATTGCCAGGTGCCTTTCCATGCATCAATAGAATAAAAAAAAAGTTCCCAAATTTGCACAAATTCGCAAACATGCAAATTTCCTGAAATGTCCTTATAGAGGCTATGTTATATTATCTCAGAGCAGCATACATGGGGTTATTTTATATTATCCTCACAACAACTCTGTCAAGTAGGTTAGGTTCACAGAGAATGACTTGGCCACAAAGTGTCAGAGAGGAGCCATAGGCGGCCATTAGGGGCAAGCACAGAATGAGCAGCCAGATGTCAGAGGCTGAGGGGTAAACAGCCAGCAGGAATTATACTCAGAAAGCAGAGGATGAGCCCTTCTTCACATGGCACATAGTTAAACTATTGAATTCAATACCAGAAGAAGTAGTGATGGCCATCAATTTGGATGGCTTTTAGATAAATTCTTGTAGGTGAAGGCTATCAATGGCTAATAGTCCTGATGGCTCTATGCGACTTCCAGTATCAGAAGCAGTATGCCTATGTACAGCAATTGCCGGGGAACATGGGTGGGAAGGTGCTGTTGCACTCATGTCCTGTTTGTGGGCTTGCCACGGTGTGAACAGAACGTTGGACTGGACGGACCCTTGGTATGATCCAGCATGGCTCATCTTATGTTTATCAGAATCCAGAAATGTAAGAGCCATTGAGTCACCATGGACTTTGGTGTAACTTCCACCTCCACAACCTCCGCAACAAAAGCACGAGCTTTGAATTTACTTGACAGACAGCCATTAATTGCAAATCAAAAGTGGCTTTACAACAAGATGAGCCTACATGTTTATAATAAAATTTGCATTGGAGAATAATGTGAATGGTTGTACCATCAACAAGATGAGAGCAGAGGGAGGATGACATTAATGGAATGATATTTTTTTTTAGTCCTTGCGTAGCACTCAGGGGTGGTTCAGGAAGCGACAGTGTTTGAACCATCCAGTAATAACAATCTAATTAGGTTGGATTTCCGGACTGAGACAGATGCTAAGGATAATATAGGGTGCAAGATAATGACCGTTAAAAAATCTCCTGTTCCTGATCACTTTGTCAGCTGCTGCTGCTGCAAGCAAGCCATTACAAACATGGTAGCTATTAAAGACAAGTCAAAGAGGGCAAAGTCCACAAAAGGAATACGGATGTTAAGGAGTTGTTTTCTTGTTTGTTTTTAGAACAATCCTAACCCCTGGAGCTAACTCGCTGGAGGGGGTTAAGATTAGGCAGAGGGGGTGCCCATTCACCAGCCTCTACTGGAGGAGAGGAGCTTCAGAGTCCACTCTGGTGACTCAATCCTCTAGCCTCTATAGCCGGTGTGCTTGGAAAGAACCCGGATAAAGACCTGATGGGATCTGAACTGGCAGTGACTGACCAGGAAACGGATCTTGGAGTCGTGGTGGATTGTTCGAAAAAACATGGAACCATGCAACTCTGATGTAAAAGGCAAATTGAGATCACTAAGAAAAGGATACAAAAGAAAATCGCCAATGTAATAATAGCATCCTTACACAAATTATGGCATGACCACACCTGATGTACTGTGTTTAGCTCTGGTCACTGCTCATGATATTGTAGAGCTGGAGGAGCTGCAGAAAAGGGCAACCAAAATAATCAAAGGCCTAAAGCAACTTGCTGTGAGGAAAAGTAGCAACGTTTTGGGCTTCTTAGCTAAGGAAAAAGGGTGAATAAGGTGGGGGGAACATGATAAGGGTGTTTAAACTTAGGCATGATGTAAAAAAAAAAAGTGGATGTGGGATGTATTTCTCCCTGTCTCACAATACTAGGACCTGGAGTCATCCAATAAAGCTAAATGGTGGGGGTAGATTCAGGACAGACAAAAGGAAGAACTTTTTCACATGGTGCAATGCTACACTATGGAATTCACTACCACAGCCAAATTCATGGGGGATAAGACTATCAATAGCTACTAGTAGCTATGTATTACTAGGGATATCACTGGAGTCCACAGGGAGTGGTGGAGTCCAATGGACTTCTCCCTGCTCGATCACTCAGACCTTGCTAGCCAAGATACCACCACCTACCGGACCCTTCCACCAGGCACTCATGTGGTCCGTGAGTGCCTGGCAGCCACCCGTCCCCTTAGAGTGCTGCCATTTTACGCAAAAATGGCAGCTCTTATTTCTGGAAATAGATTTCCAGAAATCTATGTTATATAAATGGCAGGTGTAAAGGGGCCATTTACACAACATTATAGGTGTGAATAGTCCATTTATGCCTATAATGTTGCATAAATGGTCCCTTTATGGCCGCCATTTATGTAACATTCAATTTCCGGCAAACATGAGCCTCAATTTTTACAGAAAATGTCAGTTTGCTAAGAGGACAGGCGGCCACGCAGCACTCCCCTGGTGCTCACTGGGCTGTCCAGCAGCTCGTGCGGCACAGTGAACGGGCCCTCGAAGCAGCAGCGATTCAGCAAGCATTCGGTGAAACTGGATGGCGGTGGGTCCATCCATCCAGTATTGGAGACATATGCCTCTGTATGCCAGTTGATGGGAAACATGAGCAGAAGGATGCTATTGCACTTATGTCCTTCTTGTGGGCGACCACTGGGCATCTGGTTTCCACACTATTAACAGAATGCTGGACCAGATGGGCCTTTGGTCTGATTCAGCAGTGCTCTTCTTATGGCTGTATCACCTCAGGAATGTATCACCTCATTTCACTGCATGTGTTGTGCAGTCCAGGCCTTAGTCTCTTCTGTTCCCGGACTTTTCACCTTTCCTCTCTCCCATGACTGATGATTTCTGTCTATGCTTGCTCATGTTTCTTTTACCTGGAGGTCCTTGGCAGGATGAACTATGTCTAAGTAACGAGGCAAACAGAACGAAGACAGTATTTCTCCCTTCCTTCCTGCAAAAACCTCAGAGACAAAGAGAGCAGAGACACTTGCAAACGCCTTCAGTTATCCATATGAAATAACAATGCTCTTGCTTTATTGTTCTCTCCTTACTAGTAAAATATAGTCTGACTCTGAGCAGAAGAACTTGCCGATCTTCTTAACATGGTTCCTACATAACTGGAAATGAATGAGCTCACTTTAACCTCTACGTGCCTACTTTAGATAGTAGGAGTGCCTACTATCAGCTTCAGTTGATATGCCAGCTGCGCCCCTTCCTAGAGTTGGAAGACCTAAAAGTGGTAGTGCACGAGCTGGTAACTTCGAGGCTCGACTTCTGCAATGCGCTGTACATAGGGCTACCTCTGTGCCTAGTCCGGAAACTTCAACTAGTTCAAAATATGGCAGCCAGGTTGGTCACTGGTACACCTTGGGGTGACCATATTCCACCAGCTTTGAAATCTCTCCACTGGCTGCCAATTAGTTTCCGGGCGAAGTACAAAGTGTTGGTCATTACCTTTAAAGCCCTTCTGTTGTGTTTACCCCTCATGTTTCTGAGCAGGAGAAGCAGCTGTCAGATGGCGTGGCACGAGCAGACAGGGATCGTGAGTTTGATCCAGATCCTGGTACGGAGGAGGAGGCGCTTAGCAGCCCCTCTCTGTCAGCTGATGTGAATCAGCGCTCAGAAATGAGTGCTGATCTCAATGACGATCCAACAGGTGGAACCATGCCCGTATCCTCTGAGGAAGAGGGAGAAACTCCTTTAAAAGATGCCAAGGAACGCAGACGTCTGAGGAGAACAGAGACGAGAGTGAGACCACGCCAGTCAGAGCGTTTACAAAGAAAGGAGCAAGCCGACCTTAGAGACGGAGTTCGTTAGTTATTGTTACTTTCAACGTTTCGTTTACATTGCTTACTTTACAGTGCTTCCTGAATTGAACAGTTTTCTTTTGCCTGAATTAAAGGCGTTGTTTCTTTCAAAGTTTAAGTATTCTTTCTTTCAAGCTACACAGCTATCAATTGCATTTCATAACAGCTTGAAAGTAACAACCTTCTAACGAACGCTACCAGTGTGTGTGTGTGAGTGTGACAGCTCCAGTAAAGTAGCAGTATGGAGAAAGCCATTGCCGACCTCTCCCTCGAGAACCAGGCGCTGCAAACGCAAGTGACTCAGCTAACGGCAGCCGTGAGAACGTTGCAGACAGCACCTGCGCCAGCACCGGGACTCCCCGCCCCTGTTCCTAGGAGAAAGTGCCCTGTGAGTCTACCCGAAAAGTTTGATGGGGACAAAAGAATGTTCTCTGCTTTTCGAGCTCAGGTGGAACTGTATATACGACTGAGAGCGGAGGACTTTCCTACGGACGAGTTACGTGTTGGCTTTTTTATTAGTTTACTGGCGGGGCCCGCTGCGAAATGGGCGTCGGCGTTTTTGATATCCAATAGCCCCTTATTGTTGGACTATCAGGGGTTTATGGCCTCAATAGAAGCATTTTTGGGGGACTCTCTTAGGGAGGAGACGGCAACCCGAGCCATTCGGCGACTGCGTCAAGGTGGGGATTCAGTGGCGGTTTATGCTACAAACTTTCAACTTATTATGCAAGATTTGCAGTGGAACGATGCAGCTTATAGAGCACAGTTTTTGGACGGTCTGAATGCGGATATTCTGGATGAGCTCGCACGCGGCCCATCTTCGGTTACGTTGGCAAACCTGGTGGCTGCTTGCCTGCGCATTGATAGCCGTTTGGAGGGGCGGAAAGAGGCACGCCGGGCAGTCGTGAACCGCACCCTGCAGTCAGTAGAGAAGTTTTACGAGGGATCTTCCTCTACTCGCCCAGCTCTAGAGCAGACCGGGGAGGAGCCTATGCAACTGGGAGCGGCGCGATCTCGTATTTCTCCGTCAGAAAGAGACCGTAGACGGCGTCTAGGTCTGTGCTTCAAATGTGGACAGATGGGACATTTTATCAAATCATGCCGCGCCCCTGGCTGGACAACGACTCCTTCTCAATCCTTTGTTCCTCGAGCGTGACTAGGCAGCTCCCCCAGGCAGTTGGGAGTGTCTAAACCGAAAGGGCCGGTGATAACAAGGGGGAGGCTGTCGCAGGTCTCCACCTCGCCTCATTTAATTTTGAAAGTACGTTTACAAACTTCCCCTGGGACAGTTGGCGAGTTTTGTGCTTTAGTGGATTCAGGAGCTTCCAACAGTTTCATGGATCTACGCTTTGCACAACGCCATAGGATGGCTGTGGAGTCTCTGGCACGCCCCTTATATGTTGAGACAATTGACGGTCGTCTTTTGGAGGAGGGGGCAGTGACCAAAATTACAGTTCCCCTTTCTATGTCAGTGCAAAGGCATATGGAACTGATCCAATTTAACATGACGAGGATGTCGCGTTTTGCACTAGTCCTTGGCATGTCTTGGCTCACGCAGCATAACCCGTATATCTCGTGGGCGTTACATAGAGTTTCATTCCCCTCACCCTATTGTCTTCATCATTGCTTTGAGACTGGCAGTATACCGCTTGCTCAGGCGGAGTCGCGAGTGGCTCCTGAGGTCTCGGCAGCTGCTCACCTCAGTTCCTCGTCCCTGGCTGTTCTTCCTTCAAAATATGAAGCCTTTAGGGATGTGTTTGATGAGACGGAGGCGGATCAGTTGCCTCCACATCGCAATTATGATTGTGCAATAAATTTGGTCCCAGGGGCACAAATTTCGGTAGGCAGGTTGTATCCAATGTCGGGCCCAGAATTGGAAGCTCTAAGGGGGGTTTTGGATAAAAATTTGAGGCGTGGCTTTATTCGTCCGTCGTCCTCCCCTGCAGGAGCGGCGTCCTTTTTTATAACAAAACGCTCGGGGGAGAAACATCTTGTTCATGATTACCGTTTTATCAATAGAATCACAGTGAGAGATAAATACCCCCTGCCCCTGATCCCAGAGATGTTAGAGCGCTTGAGTAAGGCAAAGGTGTTTACCAAACTAGATCTAAGAGGGGCTTATAATTTGGTTCGCATTCGTAAGGGAGACGAATGGAAAAGCGCTTTCTTGACGCGATATGGCTCTTTTGAGTATTTGGTAATGAGTTATGGCCTGGTGAATGCCCCAGCTACGTTCTGTAGGTTCATGAATGATATTTTTCGAGATTATCTCGATACATTTTTGATTATTTATTTAGATGATTTTTTGATTTTTTCAAGAAATGCGCAGGAGCATCAGGCTCACGTGGAAGCCGTACTTGGGCGCCTGTGGGAGCATAAGCTGTTTGCTAAATTAGAGAAATGCGCTTTTGACTTAACAACATTGGATTTTTTAGGATATCGCATTTCCACTGAAAGGCTGCAAATGGATCCGGCGAAAGTGCAGGCTGTTATGTCCTGGCAGGCGCCAGTCTCTCGGAAGGACTTACAAAGGTTTCTAGGGTTTGCTAATTTTTATAGAAGGTTTCTGCCGGGTTTTTCTAGGCTTACAGCCCCTCTGTCGGACCTGCTCAAGGGCCAGCACTCCGGCATTAGGTGGTCCCCGATGGCACAGGTAGCTTTTGATAGACTGAAAGAGTTATTTAGTTCGGAACCCCTCCTTTGTCATCCTGATACACAGAAGCCATTTGTGGTGCAGACGGATGCGTCGGATGTGGCGCTGGGGGCGGTCCTATTGCAGCCTGGTGAAGCGGGAGGGGAGTTAAGACCCTGTGCGTATTACTCCCGAAAGTTGTCTTGTTCTGAACGGAACTATACCATTTGGGAGAAGGAGCTCCTAGCTATAAAGGCTGCTTTAGAAAATTGGAGGCACCTGTTAGAAGGGGCACGTTACCCAGTGGAAGTTAGAACAGATCATCGGAATTTAGAACTTTTGTTGACAGCTCGAGCGCTGAACCAGAGGCAGATTCGATGGTCGAACTTTTTTTCCCGTTTTGAGTTAATGATTAGGCATGTCAGGGCCTTGGATAATCAACAGGCAGATGCGCTGTCTCGCAAACCAGAATTCCTCACGCCTGCGGGGGAGACCCTGGTGCCCCCTCCTCTACTCCCTTTGCACACTTTAGGGGCAGCAGGGGACTTCCTGTCATGGGAGGCTGAACTAAGACGCGTGCAGGAGCAAGATGCTTTTGTACGTCATACTGTGGAGGACTTGAGATTGTTAGAAGGGTCGTCCTCGGGCTCACCCTTTTCACTATGGGAGGGGTTGTTGTGTTATATGTTCCTTCTGTATGCAAAAGTGCTGCGTCAGTGTCATGACTCGCTGACGGCAGGACACTTTGGTGTGTACAAGACTGTTGCTGTTATAGCTAGAGATTTTTGGTGGCCTCGACTCCTGAGGTCGGTGATCTCGTATGTGGGGTCCTGTGACATCTGTCAGCGTGCTAAGTCAGTGCCTGGCAAGCCTGTGGGGTTGTTACAGCCTTTACCCATGCCTTCAGGGCCCTGGTCGTTCCTTTCATTGGATTTTGTGACTGATTTGCCGTGCTCCCGCGGCCACACTACCATTTTAGTGGTCGTGGATCTATTTTCAAAGATGGCGCATTTTATCCCTTGTGCAGGGTTGCCTTCAGCCAAAGAAACCGCTACACTGTTTTTGAGGCATGTTTTTCGTTTACATGGGTGGCCGGACAGGTTGGTCTCGGATCGGGGTGCTCAGTTCACAGCGCATTTTTGGAAAGAACTGCTCTCCTTACTACGAGTGGAACTACGTCTGTCTTCAGCATATCATCCTCAAACCGATGGCCAGACGGAGCGCACGAACGCAACGCTGGAACAGTATCTGCGGTGTTACGTTAATTATCAGCAGGACGATTGGGTGCAGCTCTTACCTCTCGCAGAGTTTGCTTATAACAACGCCACTCATGCTTCCACCCGACAGGCTCCATTTTTTGTGAATTATGGGTTTCATCCTAGGGCTTTTCCATCCTCCGTAGGTGTGGCTAGGGTGCCTGCTGTTCAAGAGTTTGTGGATGAATTGCATGCTCTACATCGTGTGCTTCAGGAACAGATTGAGCATGCTAAACAGACGTACAAGATGACAGCAGACAGCCGCAGGGCGCTGGGTCCTCCTTTAGCGGTTGGAGATTGGGCTTGGTTGTCGACGCGGCACTTTCCCATGAAGGCGTTGAGCAGGAAGCTGGCAGCTCGTAGGACCGGTCCTTTTTTATTACAGCCCAGATTAATCCTGTAGCGTTCAGGCTGGCCCTTCCTCCTTCACTTAAAATTCACCCGGTGTTTCACCGGTCGTTGCTGTCCCCTGTGAGGTCCGGGGATCCCCATCGCTCCTCTGCAGACCCCCCTCCCCCTGTAATGATTGACGGGGAGGAAGAATTCGAGGTGGCTCAGATCCTGGATTCCCATCTGCATAGAGGGAAGCTGCAATATTTAATACATTGGAAGGGGTATGGACCTGAGGAGCGCTCTTGGGAACCTGTAGATAGTGTACACGCCCCGGAGCTAGCGCATGACTTTCATTGCAGATATCCTCACAAACCAGCTCCAGGGACGCCCTGTCGTACTTTCGGGGGGGAGCGTGTTGAGGGGGGGGATGATGTTGTGTTTACCCCTCGTGTTTCTGAGCAGGAGAAGCAGCTGTCAGATGGCGTGGCACGAGCAGACAGGGATCGTGAGTTTGATCCAGATCCTGGTACGGAGGAGGAGGCGCTTAGCAGCCCCTCTCTGTCAGCTGATGTGAATCAGCGCTCGGAAATGAGTGCTGATCTCAATGACGATCCAACAGGTGGAACCACGCCCGTATCCTCTGAGGAAGAGGGAGAAACTCCTTTAAAAGATGCCAAGGAACGCAGACGTCTGAGGAGAACAGAGACGAGAGTCAGAGCGTTTACAAAGAAAGGAGCAAGCCGACCTTAGAGACGGAGTTCATTAGTTATTGTTACTTTCAACGTTTCGTTTACATTGCTTACTTTACAGTGCTTCCTGAATTGAACAGTTTTCTTTTGCCTGAATTAAAGGCGTTGTTTCTTTCAAAGTTTAAGTATTCTTTCTTTCAAGCTACACAGCTATCAATTGCATTTCATAACACCTTCATAGTTTGGGTCCAGGTTACCTGCGGAATTGCCTTCTCCCGTACAATCTGCCCGGCACACTCAGGTCCTCTGGGAAGAATTTACTACAGTCGGCCAAGACTAGGCTGACAACCATTACCCAGAGGACCTTTTCTTCTGCCGCTCCCAGACTGTGGAATGGCCTGCTGGAGGAGACTCATCAACTTAACAGTATTTTAGAATTTAAGAAAGTTATAAAGACTGTTCTCTTCCGGCAGGTATATCCAGTGGAATTTTAGGATGTTTTTAGGATGTTTTTAATGATGTTTTAATGCAGTTTTAATAATGTGTGCCATGTTTTAATCAGTTTTATGTATTTTATCGTATTTTATATTTACTGTTGTTCCCCGCCTCAATCCAAACAGAGAGGTGGGTAAGAAATAAATTATTAGTAGTAGTAGTAGTAGTAGCAGTAGTATTTAAATAGACCATCTATAGCCAGATGTGCAGCAACTTAGAAGTATTCTTGATCGACTCTGTGCAGATGCCAACTGTGGTCTACGAACACATGGACAGATTGTTTCACACAAACAGCTTGGAGATTCAGACAATTTCACCATGTCTGGATCCATCACTGTGCAGTTCCAGTGACTTTCAGCAGGCCATAAATAGCTCCCCAAAGGAGGAAGTTGCAGTGTTGGCCTGAGCAGTGCCAAAATTGCACAGGAAAAGTTGTGGCGATAACATCGACAGGAAAGGGAACCTTGAGCTCCATCACACCAGTGGTTTAGTGCACTCTCACCATGGCTGGTATCTTGTTTTGCAGCGCGGGACTCACATGACATCATCCCTGTCCTGCACCCATCTTGGCTCTTTTCCTCCATTTTGCATATTATTTTGGTGTGGGAAAAGTTTGGATTATTTTCCCCAAGCGGATTTAATGCAGCCTTAAGCCTTCATGTAGTGCTGTCCTCTCGCTTTTTCCCTTGTTGGGGAGTGTGTGCTTTGAATATAGTTTTGCTGATGAAAGGGGAAAGCAGGGCAGTTCTCCTCCTCCAGCACTCTGTGTCAAAGGAAGGGACTTATGCTTATTCGACTGAATGGACTTTTTACTGCTCCAACCCCACCTTCATTATCAGCAGAAAGGGAGCCCAGCTGATGCAATGTTAAATCAGTAAATCACTAGACAACAAAGCCAGAGTGAGGGGTGAAGGAGCCCCCGCCCATTAGAGTACCACAACCAATGAACTGGAGGTGGAAGGAGAAGAGGTAGAGTGGAAGAGTGAACAAGTGAAAGGGAGGTTTTATGGTGCAGCGCAATACCACAAACCCGTGTGAAAGGGATCATTAGCTCGACACACTTATGAAATGGAGGTAAAAAAATGCAGAGGCAAACCGGGGGGGGGGGGGAAATAGGTGTGATGGAGCCCCTTGTATACCACTGCAATCCCTTTGGAGGAAGGGTCCAATATATATATATATATATATATATATATATATATATATATATAATCTTCACCATGTCCGTGCTGCATGCCCATACCACTTCTTTCTGATGGCATTTCAATTTTGAACAATTTCACTGAGAAGTGTAGATAATACTGCTCAGCTTTTGGTCACCCAAAAAAGGTGTAGACTTCCTGTTTCTCTGGACAATGCATTTCTTATTAGAAAATGTGACACAAAATTCAGTTTTGCTTGTGTGTGTGTGTGTGTGTGTTTCAAATAAAATAGAAGTCCAAGGCAAGGGTGATAATGTCGCAGTGAGTGTAGTGTTTTACTTCAATTCTCCTTTTGTTTGAAAATAATAAGGTGACAATTTAGAATGCTATGGGTGATTAAAATCTAAACATACAAGGGCATAACTTAACATTTGAAAATTATATTTTGCGGTTAATAATCTGATAATGCAACCTTCCCAGACTCCCATTAACACAAAAAATGTTGAGCTCAATGTATCACACAAGGAACAAAACTTCCTATTAATTTGAACAGCTTGTTTTGAAGTTCTTAATGAGGTTGGACCACCCATGCGCTTGGAAAAAGCCAGCATTTACAGCTAATGCTTAATGTTTAACTTCCTGCGACCATGCTTATGTTTATCTCAATGAAATACCTTCCTTGAAGCTCTTCATTCTTAGCTGCTTTCTTAAGTGCTCATTGCAAGAGGACAATAGATAGTCGCCTGCTTTCCGTAGGCAAAAAGAAAAGAAATCAAGACATGTTTTGTTGATAGTAAAAAGAATACACTGTGCATGTCATTTCAGCACACAGGCCCTTAGACCAGACCACGGTTTAAACACGCCCACTAACCATTTGCTGTAAAAGGGTTAGCAGCCTAACCATGGTTTACCATGTTGTCTGAACAGGCCCAATCTGGGTCAGTCTGAGGCTCTGGCTTCTTTGCCAGAGAAGCCCCTCAACACTGCCTGTCTTCACCCCTCCACCACCGCCCCACATTGACAGATGTTATATATGTATGTGATACAGCACAAATCAAGCACCTGGCACTGGTTTCCATTTCCAATTAAAACTTTTTTTGGCTTACATAGCTTAGATACCCCAAATACTACCGGGGGATAGGTACTATTTGTCTCATGTAAGATCCTGGCAGGAACCTAGTATAGGCGTCACCTGTATGGAAGGCAGCCAAGCAAGTCATATTGGGGTGGAGGGGATAACAAAGGAATCAAGTTACATACCTAGCATGGGGTGCAATTGCTACCAAATCCTAGGCTTGAAAATGGGAGCCAGAGGAAGCTCATATCCAGTATGCTAGCATGTGCAATACTTAAAGGGGGGATGCTTATATGTGATATGCTGACACTTAAACTAACTCCATGGGGGACAGGTACTTACATAGTAGGTACTCCTGGAGTATGGACCAGACAGACACTTGCACAAAGAGCATTGATCCGCAATGCAGTCTCATTAGACCTCCTCCATCTGATAGTTGGACATGACTATTAGTAGCCTCCAGATTTAATGGGCCATCCAGGTAACACTTTCCAGATGTTAGTGAGATCAACTGCTCATTAGAAATCAATCAAGTACTAAAGATAGTTAGTGGGCACCCATTATAATACATCAGCCTTTCCCGACCTGGTGCCATCCAGATGTTTTTGGACGTCAATCCCCAGCATTCCTGTCTATTGGCCATGCTGCCTGAGACTGATGGAAGTTAAATATTCCATCAGTCGATAAGGTATTGCAGTCTTCTCCAGTCTGGTTGCAATCTTATAGACCGTGGGAAGCATGAAGAATTTGTGGTCTGTGTGCAAGAAGAGGGAAATCTATGTCCTTCATCCACTTTGAGAATGATGTGCGCCAGAAGACCTCTGGGACTATCAGGTTTTTAACTTCATTGAGATATGTGAGAAATTAGAAGGCAAATAACCTGCACTTTTGTTTTCCTGAAGTATATGAGCCAATGCTGAGATGAAGTTGAGCTTGTGTTCCTGTTTCACTAATTAATATATGGATCAATATCCTGACACCACATTCTGCCATGCATCCCCACACACATGTGGGCAGGAGAGCTTGGACTGCCTGAACTTAGGATAACCCCCTGGTAACACAACATATCTTGCTTGCTCCATTACACAACAAAGCTGGATGTCTCTGTGTCACAATAATAAATTATAAGCATTGCAGTCTGCAAAAATAGCATTGTATGTCTTAGTGTTCTTTTAAATTAGGGGCGGAATGCCCTTGGATATTTGCCAGCAGGTCATCAAGGCCCTAGATCTTACATGCAGCTTAGCTTTTGTTCTCACCTGCATATTCATTGCTAATAGTAAACATGTTCCAGTAACTCATGGCCCATTTACACAGACAGTTTTGTATCCATGTGTGAAGGAGGTAGGAATGATTGTTTCCTTTTTTGTTTGCTTATTTTCCACTGGTGTGAAGAAGATATACACATGTAATTTGGTCTTGTAAACGGTCTATCGTGCATTCCCATCTTTAGAGGACTTGGCTTTATTCCTCTTCAAACCCAAGATAAGAACACATGTCAAACTATTTATACAACCTCAATGCAAAGTAACTTCATAGCCAGTAGCAGGCCTAGGTGCACCAGTTGCTTGGGAACATGGGCAGGAGGCTGCTATTGCACTCTTGTCCTGCTTGTGGTTTTCCTGTGGAGAGCTGGTTGGCCCTTGTGTGAACAGAATGCTGGACTAGATAGAATCTTGATCTGATTCAGCATGGCTCTTCTTGGCCCTGTTCAGAAGACACCTTAAACTAGGGTGACCAGATAAAATCCAGGTCAGGGCTCATGTAACTTTAACAGTTGTAGAGAAAAGGGAATTTCAGCCAGTGTCATTTGTATGCAGTTAGTTCCTGGTGAAATTCCCTCTTCATCACAACTGTCAAAGTTGCAGGGGCCCTGCCTTCTTTTGTATATGGTCACTCTAGTATAGTGCCTGCAACTTTAACTGTTGTGATGAAGAGGGAATATCACCAGGAACTAATTGCAAACAAATGACACTGGCTGAAATTCCCTTTTCTCTACAACTGTTAAAGTTAAATGAGCCCTGACCTGGATTTTATCTGGTCAGCATACCTTAAACTATGGCTTTAACCATAGTGAATAAGGCTTTTTACCTTATTCACCATGATTAAAGCCATAGTTTAAAGCGTCTTCTGAATAGGGCCTTTATGCTCTTATGAATCCAGATCTGGTGCATCCCTAGTTTATGTATATATTTATTTATTTATTATATTTTATACTCCACAATAGCCGAAGCTCAATAATAATTACATGGCAAAGTTCAAATGATTAGGTGAGTGGCATAAGTACTGATTTTGTGATAAAATGTTAGTCAAATTACATCACTCAACTGATCCTTGGTCTGATCCAGCATGGCTCTTCTTATGTTATGTTCATAATGGAAGAAAGAATAACACAGAGGCCCCTGATGTTGGCCCTGTTCAGACAACGTGCTGAATCATGAAGGTAAAGCATTTTGAGCTAAACATTATGGCTTAGTGTGTCATGTAAACCATTCCTAACCATGATGGCTACATAACCATGGCTTAACCATGCTCACTAACCACTTGCTGCAAAAAAAGTTAACTGCCTAACCATGGCTTAGCTTGTTGTCTGAACAGGCCCATTACCTGCTATTCGAAACTTTTTAATTGGAGTTGCCAGAGATTGAATCTGGAGTCTTCTGCCTGAAGAGCTCCTGCTCTGCAACTGATCTCTGATCTCTCCATCAAAAGCACACATATCTAGGGACGGTGCCAAAATTGGTAAATTATTTGGTTTGGGATATGACTGCTTTCTAGACGTTGGTGTGGATGTATTTTGGTAGGCCCAGTTTCTGAAGGTTTTCTGTATAGTTTTTTTACGTGATGCCGGTGACTGATCTGACTAACAAATAATTGGGACCTTTTCCTGTTGTCACAGTTCTTTGACTTCCATGGCTAGTGGTGTATATTTGTCTCTCTTTTCTTCTTCCTTTTCAACAACATTTTTGTCATTCGGTATTGCTATGTTGATGAGGTATGTGTGTTTTTCTTTTTTGTCTATGACCGTTATGTCTGGTCGGTTGCAGGGTATTGTCTTGTCAGTATGAATTGTTCTGTCCCAGTATATTTTATGATCTGCATTTTCCAAGATTGTTTCGGGTGAGTATGGTGTAGGTTGTTTGATAAGGTTGAATTTGATGGCCAGTTGTTGGTGAATTATTTTTGCAGCTGTACTGTGTCTGTCTGTATAGTCCATTCCTGCCAGAATTTTACATCCTCCTGTTATATGGTCTATTGTTTCTTCGACTTGATGGCATTTCCTGCATAGGTCTGTTGTTACACTGTTATCTTTTATGATGTATTTTTGGTAGTTCTTGGTGGCTATAACTTGATCCTGTATAGCTATTAGGAATCCTTCTGTTTCTGGAAATAGCTCACCCTTCCTGAGCCATTCGTATGATTGTTCTTTGTTTATTTGTGGGTTCTGTATTATGTTGTAGTGCTTCCCATGGAGTGCCTTTTGTGCCCATTTTTCTTTTTTCTCTGCGAGTGTGAGTGGGTGTGTTTGTTCTTCGTTTTGTAGTGCTAGGTTGATTGGGGTGTGGTTTTCATCTGCTGTTACTATGGCTTTATGAATGGGGGTGTTTTTAGTGTGGAAGAATTCTTAGAGTGATTTTATCTGTTTAGCATGCATTGCGTTAATGTCTAGCAGACCTCTTCCTCCTTCTTTCCTGGTTGTTGTTATTATTATTATTATTATTATTATTAATTATTATTATTATTTCCAAGCAGCTCTGTGCCATAACTAGAGCAATAACATATGTGCAGGGCAAGCGAAACTAAACTATAATTCCCAGGGGGCAAGAAAAGCATGTGTATGCATGTAACATCACCAGTACATGTGCACTGATATTCCAAGCCAGGAAAGAACCCTCAAGAGTACAGGCAAGATTTTTCTGAATGTTAAGAAAACTCATAAATATCTTGCCACTTTTGAAGCAAGCTTCACCTGTTGCTACATATTATTTTCCTGTGTGGGTGATGCATGCATTCCTTCTCAGCCTCCCTGAAAGCGCAAGCCATTCCCATGTCTTCTTTGACACTTCCCAGGAACTGGCAAAGTCATTCTTAGTCTTTTGACAAAATTGCTGAGGTTGAGATAACATGGAACAATCTTCAAATTCATTAGCTATACACACCACTTACCCTTATTAGAATAATTCAAGTTCTTCATCAGAATTCAGAAAGAAATTCCAAAACTGCCTACAGGACTGGATTTCGGGTTTTGGTACTAGTGTATAAAGCCCTAAACAACTTGGGACCAGGATACCCGAGAGAGCGCCTTCTCCATTACCAGCCTGCCCAGTCACTGAAGTCATCAGGGGCCATGCTCCTGGAGGATCCACATTGGACTATCACCAAATTAGAGTCCATCTAGAGAAGAGCCTTGAGTTTGGTGGCCCCCTTTCTTTGGAACTCCCTACCCCTGGAGGTCAGGCAGGTGTCAACATAATGTTGTTCCTAGTGCCTCCTGAAAGCATCTTTATTCCAGGAAGCCATCCTTGACTAACCAGCACTAGTTTTTATTGATATTCTGTTTTTAAAAAGAATAATCTTTTTAACTTTTTTTCTGTTTTACCTCCTATGTTTACAACCCTGGAATCTGTTTTGGATATAAAGCGGTGTGCAAATGTAAATAAATAAATAAATAAAACTGTGCAGTGTCCTATTCTTATTTTGCTGTCATTTGTCTGCATTTCCCTGCCCTCCTCTGTCTGGGTCTAATGAGGTTAGATTTCAAGACTTATATTATAGATGGAATGTGGAGGATGCCCATAATGATACAACCTATTCTGTAGTTAATCATAGGTATTAGAGCTCTATATTTTAAAATAACTAAATGCCCTGGACACAAATCAGGTTTTAACTGAGATTTAGCCACAATGCCTATCAAATGACAGTACTTTATGCCATGTAGATAAATGACTACAAGATTATTCTCCTGACACACATAAATTACACTCAGCAACATTAATTAATTTATTGCCAAACTGCAACAATATTTAAATTTCAGCTGTCTGCTTCTTGGTTATTTTTGGTCCTTAATTATAGATTGGTTAATACTAAGTAATTTAAAATTATAATTCAACTAAGAACATGAGCCAAGTATGCGTTGTCCCAGGATTAATGCAGTATTGAATGTGCAATATCAACTTACGGCTTTCATCACTGGGATGCCTTGGAGGGGAAAAGGAGGTTTTACATTTTAAAACAAATAAAATGTAAATGGCTAAGGTACTTATATATTGGAATTGATTGGATCCGTCTTAGTTAGCCCAATAGGTGTGGCTGACAACAGGATGGGATGTTAAGTGAAGTATATTAGCAGCAGTGGTAGAATAAAGCAGACTGAATCCAGAAAGTGCCCATGAAGGGTATAGCTAGGGTGACCAGATAAAATCCAGGTCAGGGCTCATGTAACTTTAACAGATGTAGAGAAAAGGGAATTTCAGCCAGTGGCATTTGTATGCAACTAGTTCCTGGTGAAATTCCCTCTTCATCACAACAGTTAAAGTTGCAGGGGCCCTGCCTTCTTTTGTATATGGTCACTCTAGTATAGTGCCTGAAACTTTAACTGTTGTGATGAAGAGGGAATATCACCAGGAACTAATTGCATACAAATGACACTGGCTGAAATTCCCTTTTCTCTACAACTGTTAAAGTTACATGAGCCCTGACCTGGATTTTATCTGGTCAGCCTAGGTATAGCAGCTACAAGTATAAAACAGCTGAGCAAATCAAGCCAGGCTTCGAACAGAATTACCTTTAACTTGATCCCCTGCCATCACTATTTCAACAAAGTATACAACAGGATGGGATCTAAACTGATTCCTCTATAGATCAGATCTAGGAGTCAAAGCTGATGGAACAAGTCATGAACCAGAGCAAGTCAGGGACAAAAGGAGCTACTTTATTCTGAGTCAGACCATCCATCTAGCTCAGAATTCTTACACTGACTAGTAGCAGCTCTCAGGAAATTTCAGACAGGAGCCATATCTGGAGATGCCAGGGACTGTTTGCCAGAAAAAGCATATCCTCTACCACAACCTGAGCAGGACTTCCTGTTGGGAAGAGTAAATTGCCAGCCTGGGTGGGCAGAGTCACTGCAAAACCTGCCTAAAGGAATACTCCAACCTGTACTCCTGGTGGGTCACCCCAAAAGGCAGAGTGGTCTAGCCCTAGTGGCTCCTCACAGAACGAATTCAAGAACTTTCAACTGTGCTGTGTCTTAACTTCTCAATGAGAGCTGTTGGGGTTCAACTTTCTCTGGAAGCTTTGTTCGTGTCCTGGCACATGGAAGCCATCCCCCTTATCTATGGATTGTAGAGAATGTTAATTTTGCTGAGTGTTTTATGATGCTATTCTGTTTTTGCGACCTTGCCATTTATTGTGTTTTGTTTGTATTACTATTTTAATTGTTTTACTCTTGGCTGTAAAAATGTCATGCGGATATGGTTAGAGGTTGGTATAAAATAAGCATAATAAGAAACAAACAGACTTTCTCAATGGGAAAACCATGGTGCTTTGCACATGTTTGAAGGCACTCTTTCCTTGAAGGCAGGGGATTTCAAAATGGCAGTGTCCCTAGGCTGACCAGATAAAATCCAGGTCAGGGCTCATGTAAATTTAACAGTTGTAGAGAAAAGGGAATTTCAGCCAGTGTCATTTGTATGCAATTAGTTCCTGGTGATATTCCCGCTTCATCACAACAGTTAAAGGTGCATGCACTATACTAGAGTGACCATATACAAAAGAAGGCAGGGCCCCTGCAACTTTAACTGTTGTGATGAAGAGGGAATTTCACCAGGAACTAATTGCATACAAATGACACTGGCTGAAATCCCCTTTTCTCTACAATTGTTAAAGTTACATGAGCCCTGACCTGGATTTTATCTGGCCACCCTAAGTGTCCCAATTCACAGTTACCACCTTCTGCAGCATTAAAACATACACATTTTTGAAACATTCAAGGTACCTTTGCAGATATCTTTTTGAGATGCATCTTCCTGACATGCATTCGTAAGAAAATTCCTGACATTTCTGGGTGGAAAAATAATGTGGGAAGCAAAAGTTGGTTGAAGAAGTAATGCTGGGAACCTCAGATGTCATGAGGTCAACTCAAGTTAGAAACTCTACCCCTTTGTGAAGCATGGAGCTGCTTTGAATATCTGAAATGACATTCACATGATTATTCACATGACCGTTTTTAGGGGACATGATGTGCATTGAATGAAGGTAGCTTGGGTTTCCGTTCTCTGAAGGGGTCATGTGACTGTCTCACCAACTGCCCATTTCTGAACCACTATTTCATTGCAAAGCTTTGAGAAGTAGGTTGAACAGTGCATTGACGAACCAGGACAAATTAATAGGGTGGGGGGAATCAGGACCCAGGCACCTGGTGAAGCTGCCACTCCACTCTGTCTAACTGCTGCTCATTTGTTAATGTGCAGATGCCTTCAAACATCATGACATTTGCTCAGAGCATGTCTGTGTTGAACAAGGAGCAGCTAACTTGTATATCAATCAATCAATCAATCAATCAACCTTTATTTACAGTCAATAGACCAAAGGCAAAACAAATATAACATACAGTCATGATGCTTGCAACTTAGCTGGTATAAAAAGAACAACAAATAAATCTACAGATAAATATTATAAAAGTGAGTGTTAATGTTAATCATCCGCTAATAATCTGGTTCGAATAGCCAGAAACTTAGCTACCTGTTCCGTTATTCGCTTATTTGTACCCTGGAGCAAAATACTTGTTAGGGCTTCAGAAGAATGCCCTGGGAGGGACTGTGTAATTGGCCAAATTAAGTCTACCCTGGCCAATTGGTAATACCTACAAAAAGAATAAAACATGTATTATAGATTCGACCTCGGTGTCATTGCAGGAGCAGCATCTGTTGCACCAAGGAATTCCCTTGTAGCGGCCCTCCAACACCCTAGACGGAAGAACATCAAACCTGGCTAGCATAAAGGCCCTCCTATATTTGGGAATTGATAACCACCTTAGATACTGTGCTCCCTCTTTACTAAGGAGCACTGATATCCCCAATGACTGTGGTGAACAGGGGCCCCTTGCTGCCCCAATTAACTCCTGGGTGTCTATATCTGTTAATCTTTGCTTGATGATTGCTCTTGCCTTATCAAGTCCTACCACTAGCAGGTAAGGGGGTGAAAGCCCTATGTTCGTAATATTGTACTCTACTGCTTTCATCCAAGGGGATACAAATGAGTCTGTTAATACCTTATAGGCTAAAGAGTCGTGAGATATAACAAGGTGGCATCTGAGCCAGAAGTGGACAGTAAAAATCCAGGCTTGGCATTTTAGCGAATTAAGATCCACTTCCAAATTTAAAGCACCTCCTGAAACACATCTAGGTACACCGAAGATTAACCTAAGGAAGGAGTGTTGAATTCCTTCAAGGTTACTTTTAAAGAGTGGAAACCATATCGGTGATCCGTACAAAACTTGGGACACGATAGTGGATTTATACACTTGGGTAGCTGCTGGTATATATTTCCCGCCCTTTGTAAAATAAAACCGGGCTAAAGCCCCAGAACTTTGTTCCACTTTGGTCTTGGTATATTTTATATGGGCCTTCCAGCTAAGAGCTTCATGAAACCATATGCCTAGGTATTTATACGATTCCACTTGTTCGATTCTATTTCCTGCCACAGTCCACTTATATCTCACTTTCCTGCTTGAAAAAACCATCACTTTAGTTTTTGAGAAATTAATTGTTAAAAAGTTTGTTTTACAATATTCAGCAAAACCACTTAATAGTCTCTTTAAGCCCAACCTTGTCTGTGATATTAAAATAACGTCATCCGCATAAAGGAGTATGGAGACTTTTGTTTGCCCAATCTTTGGAGAATGTGACAGTAAAGGAGCCAGCGTAGACAGAAGGTCTGCCAAATATAGGTTGAATAAAGTCGGGGCAAGTACACACCCTTGTCTGACACCTCTAGTAGCAGTAATCTCTTTAGTCACATGGCCCTGTCTGCTACATCGGACTTGTGCTGTTGTGTTTGAATACATCATGACATTTGCTCAGAGCATGTCTGTGTTGAA
Source organism: Anniella stebbinsi (assembly GCA_029215795.1). Lineage (NCBI taxonomy): Eukaryota > Metazoa > Chordata > Lepidosauria > Squamata > Anniellidae > Anniella > Anniella stebbinsi. The sequence goes on along the minus strand of JARDYH010000002.1, from coordinate 29,942,702 downwards.
CAAGGAGCAGCTAACTTGTATATATTTCCCTCTGTACCTGAGAACTATTCACATCTCACATATTTTAGATAGGCGCAGAAGATGTTTTATGTTTGTAAATCTCAACAACCTAAACGTATACAGCATGTCTGCCACAAACCTGCATTAGGGAGTATATCGGAGCCGGTCCTATCATTAGGCAGAATGAGGTGGTTGTCTCAAGTGGTGGGAGGGGGCAGTAGCAAACCATTAGGATACAGAGATATATGAGCCATGTGGATGGCCCTACATCCCTCAAGTTAGCCTGCTGGCCTCAGGTGTAGCAGAAGATGTTGTCCCGTCACCAGTATTAAAGTAAAATTTAATTGCCAATCTAGTTTGCTTCTGTATTTGGAAGGGGGAGGGCATCATCTTGTCCTTCACCTCAGGCAGCTAAATGTCTTGCTCATCATGGAGGGTGCTGCTGCACTCATATCCTGCTTGAGGGCTTTACATGGACATCTGGGTTGGCCAGTTTGTGAACAGAATGCTGGATTAGATAGGCCTTTGGTCTTATGAGCACAGTGCTTCTTATGTTCTTAGTGGTTACAATGGCCATTTATGAATCACTAAAGAAGAAGAAATGTATCACCAAAATGGGACAAAAGAGGGCAGTGATTTGCATAACATTTGCATGTGCTAATTTATATGCATAGTTGTAAAATCAGCAATACATAATTTAAATAGAAATGAGGTACATCTCATCATACCAAGGAAGACTGTGACTGAGGATAGATCTATACTTGTGTTTTTAATTGGCATTGAAGTGTACTGATGATTGTTGGGATACATTACATGAGGGATGTACGGATTGTGTAAAATCCATTCCATCTGTGTTTCAGGGATTGTGCAATGTTGTTCGTTCAGCATCCATTCAAAGACAGATTTGAATTTTTTCCCACTGTGCGGAAAAATACGCAAATAATTCCATAAGAAACAATTTACCTAATTTATGTTAGTATATAACAGTTAGTGTATTGTCTCCCATTCCATTCGAGTTTTCCTTGCATATATTTTCCAGCATGGCATGTGTCTCAGCAGAACTTGCATATTTTCCTACAAACAAATTTGCGTGAATTTTGGGACTCCGCCCAGCCTAGGGAGGCCAATCCGAAGTGGATTCTGCATGTTGGATTCTTAGAAATCTGAACTCACTTTAGTACATCTCAAATTTCTCCAGCATCCCTACATTACACATTTCGTATATTGAACTCTAGCATTATTTCCTGCTTTTTATTCCGTATTATCCAAAATACTGCAACAGTTGTCATTGCGTGTGCTACAAGGTATAAATTCGCAAGAAGGATATAGCGTTACCATGACGGGATCGTATCAATATGACACAAGAAGATGTAGATCTGGCCCAGAGACCTGTGCGCCTCCCTGTTCAGATGCTAACTCTTGATGGGCAACAGTGCTTCTGGTTCATGATCTTTAAACAGCTCTTCAAATAAAGGATGCCTTCAAAGAAAGGACAGTTATCTGGCAGCACTTCAAATAAAGGACTGTCCTCTATACAATAGGATACTGGCCACCACCATTTCCTACTAAGTAGATACTAAAGCTAGATCTACACTACTGCTTTATAGCGGTATTTAAGTGCACAGATAACTGTTGGGGCACAATCCACATTCTATATACCTCTTTCTTAGTGTGATATCCTTCTCTTTATTCCACATTCATAATGATTTGACACAAGGTGTAGATCTAGCCCCAGTTGAAGGCCAAAGGGAAGTTTTTGCCACATAATGTGTAAAATGATCCTGAAAGTTCTTGCAAACATGGGGGGGGGGGGGGATCATTTAGTTGTTTGTTAGTTTATTTGCTTACAAAGGCAAATGCTTCTATTCGTGCTCCCCTCAGAGCAAACACTTTCTGAACTAGGAGCAGGGCCGTGCAGAGCTGGTAATATGCCCAGACCAGATGGGAAGTGTGTGCCCCCCCCTTTCAAACTGCTCATTAAGTATTTTTTAATCAGTGGCACTGATTCAATGCTAAATACAGGTATGAACTAGAACGATTTATTAAAAAAAATGGTAATGGGAAGCACTTTTATTCAAGATGTAAGACATCACTTCTTTACATTCAGAATCTCACAACGGACGGCTTCTGGCGGGCTCCTCGCTTCTCAATGGGCCGCTTACGCTATGGAAGCAGTAGCGTAAGCTGGGGGGAACCTCCTTGTCAGAGTGCCCCCTCAAAATCATGGGCCCCGGGCCAACTGGCCCCCCTGCCCTCCCCCTCTGAATGGCCCTGACTAGGAGAAAACAATGGACTGATCTGTAGGAAAACAAAATCAAGAGAAATCGAGGGAAGGGGGACTATCTTGAGTGCACGCAGTTTTCCACCCTCCTTTAGCGCAAGGGCGAAGAATGTGCTGAAATCCAGCAAGCCTCTGTGGCCGTTGTGCCCTCTAACACATGCAAACACCTTATCAAGTTCTGCCGGCTCTTCTTTCAAGGACTCAAACAAGGCAGCTGCCACCCACGATGGCTCCTTGCTAACTGCAACATTCCAAACACTCACACCTCACTTAATACAGTAACAAAGCCAGCTTGGCTGCCGCACAGCCTAGAATGTGCTGTTACAGCTGTGAAGTAGCTAACTTGGGCGGCCATATATCATTAAGGCTTTGTTTGAGGAGCTCCTCAGAATAGCTTTTTTGCCATGAGGCCATTCGCTGCCACGCTTGCAAAGAGGCAACTGCAAATAAAAGATCCTGGCTAGGATTCCATATAGTACGCACTGATATCAAAACTGAAGGAGGTGTGTGTGTGTGAGCGAATATAACTTAACACTAAGGACTAGCATCCAAAGATACATAACAATCATTCATCCAAACAGTCACAGATTTAGACATTGTTGGATTGAGTCAGGCTGAAAATGATAGACCAAGCTACCCCAGCCTATCATTCTTCAGATGTTCTGGACTACAATAGCATCCCTAGCCAGCATGGAGGGCAACCTGGTTGCGGGATGTGCTGAAAAGCACATCAAATGACCACCGAAATGCATTCATTCATTCCGAATGGCTAGAGGAAAACACTGGAAGACTTTTAGGGACCATCTTTGGATCCAAATACCTGAAAGCCATAAGCATTTGTTTCTCTCAGAAAATGACTCCAAATCAAAATGCTTCCTTAACAGAGTATTTTCAGGGAACAACTCCTATGCCCCCTTAACACAGCACTTTCCAGGGATCATCTCCAAAAGGGTAACGCCATCAGAATGCAATTTAAAAAGGCGACTGCAGATTTACATAATGATTTCTAGGAACAGTCCCCAAATAGATGAAACGTGGTGTGTGTCGTGGGTGGGGGGGTCCTAAAAGTTCCATTGCTTATTTCCAGGCTTACAGGCTCCCCCCATCCCACCCCACTGGCAGCCTCCCCTTATAAATGGCCTGTAGGAATACGTTGGAATGATAGCAGCGACCCCACAGGAAGTAGAAGGAGCCACAATATTCCTCATGAGTGTACTGAAGGAGTACCTAGGAATAAACCTAAGAGTCCTGGTGCCACTAGCAATGGTCCCTATTTTTGAATGGCCATAGACAATGGCCTGGGACAAGCAGCCCCCCACAAAAGATCAGGAGCCCTAAAACTGTTCAAGGTTGCACCTAGGAAATACCTCCGAACATCGTAAGAGCCCTGATCCAATGCACACTCTATAGTAATGGCCTCTCCTTTCAAATGGTGATAATAATATTTTGCTGTCATTCCAAATGGCCATAGGAAAGCATTATACTGATAACAGCCCAACAGAAAAAAGCGAATCTATACATTTCCCAAAGCATTTCGCTCATTCCCATGAGTGAATCTATACATTTCCCAAAGCATCCCAGGCCATGTCTATATATGACTCCAAACCCTGCAGCAGTGCTACTGCGAAGCAGAATTAGAAGAGTTACACGGCAGGAGTGAGCACGGGGGCTATCCAACCTGGGGGGAAATTGGAGCGACATCGTCAAACGGCAGGGATGGGGAGCAAATGTTGAGAGACACTGCAAAAATCCCTCTTTTTTATGGCAACTCTGTGTAGGCTGACCAGATAAAATCCAGGTCAGGGCTCATGTAACTTTAACAGTTGTAGAGAAAAGGGAATTTCAGCCAGTGTCATTTGTATGCAGTTAGGTCCTGGTGAAATTCCCTCTTCATCACAACAGTTAAAGGTGCAGGCACTATACTAGAGTGCCCATATACAAAAGAAGGCAGGGCCCCTGCAACTTTACCTGTTGTGATGAAGAAGGAATTTCACCAGGAACTAATTGCATACAAATGACACCGGCTGAAATTCCCTTTCCTCTACAACTGTTAAAGTTACATGAGCCCTGTCCTCCTTTTCATGTGGTCAGCCTAACTCTGGGCAACTTTGAAAGCTGTAGCAGCTTTACATGTCTTAATTGCCCTTGCTTTCATTCCCCGACTTGTACATCACCACACACATACACACACACACACACACACACACACACACACACACACCGCGTTTGAACTCCAGAGTGGGATTAACTTCCAAGGCAACATGCCATTCAGTTAAAGCTGCAGGAGCTATACTAGAGTGACCAGATACAAAAGAGGGCAGGGCTCTTGCAGCTTTGACTGTTGTGATGAAGAGGGAATTTCACCAGGTGCTGAATGCATGCAAATGACACCTGCTGAAATTCCCCTTTCAATACAACTGTTAAAGGTACAGGAGCCCTGTCGTCCTCAATTTCATATGGTCACCCTACATGCCCTCCTTAGCAATTACAGCACGAACTAAAGCATTTCAATGGCCATTCAGTGTCCTTCTTGTTAGTACATCCCCCAAGTGGGCGAAGGCTGGGATAGATGGTGAAAGGAGGGTGTGCGATGGGTCTTTTAATATCAAGCTTTAAATAAGCAACTGGACTGAACCAGAATAACATATAGGTATTGAAAATGACCAGGCTGAAGGGGAAGTGTTTGGAAACGGGCTAAAGGCACCTTGTGCTGAAAGCTAAGCCACACATCTTCTGTTGCAAACTTGCATTCCTCTGGGGGTGTAAAGGAAAATCACAGGAAAGGTAAGTAAGGAGTGGGTGGAAGATATTGGCAGATAATTGTATTTTGTTAAGTCTAACAAACTGCTGTTTGCTGCAGACCCCCTCTGTGCCTTGACAATGGCCTGTTTCCTTGCCAAAATTGCCTGTGGCAGGCTTGTTTCACTGTGGTTAGGTCAGATCAGTAAGAATGGAGAAGGTTTTCTTCACTAGGATATCCTTCTTCCCTAATACAGGAGTCGGTGTTGCACAGATGAGAGCACAAGAAGATCCTTGCTGTATTGGGCCAGGGCTCCATCTAAGCCCAGCAATCAGTCTCCAACAGTGGTCAGCCAAATGCTTCCAACAAATCTGCAAACAGGGTATGAAATCTCACAGTGGCAGGTCATTCATATGGACGTGTGTGAGAGAGAGAGATATCTTACAGGGATAATCCTATTTTAAAGTCCCATTGTGATTAATGGCGTTTACTATCAGGTAAACACCCTTTTAAAGCAACTCTAAAATCTGAACATGTTGATTGTACAATTTAGAGAGGAGGTGCTGGCATGGTCAGAGGTTGCTTTGCAAACATGCATCAAGTTTCTGTCATGGTGCTTCAAAATATGACTAATTTTGGCAGGATTTCCCTCTGGACATTTCCCGGGCATTAAGAAGAACCAGGAATATTGGGCTGGTTAGAGATGCTCCCTCTTACATTTCTCTTGGGAATTCTGGATGGATGAATTTTGCCCAATCTCAAGGACTAATTAAACAGCATTGACACTCAAACTAATATTGCCAGTGACCCAAGAAAGGAAAGAGTTGCCTCCTTCCACATCTTGTGACTTGGCCTGCTTGTAGTGTGGCCAAGTGTCTTCTTTTACAGAGGACAGTCCTCTCTTTGAAGGGCCACCAGAAGACCATCCTCTATTTGAAAGGGCTGTCCTGTTCAATTCCGGTTTCATGATAAAGAGCCATAACAACTGAGGCCTGGGGGATGCTGCCGGGCTGAGTCCTGGGCCTGGTGCTCTTCAACATTTTTATTAATGATTTGGACAAAGAGGTGCAGGGAATGTTTATCAAATTTGCAGATGACACAAAATTGGGTGGGATAGCTAATGGCCTGGAAGACAGAAACAAACTTCAAGTGATCTTGATAGATTGGAGCACTGGGCTGAAAACAACAGAATGAAATTTAATAGGGATAAATGCCAAGTTCTACACCTAGGAAAAAGAAACCAAATGCACAGTTACAAGATCGGGGATGTTTGGCTCAGCAATACTACTAGCGAGAAGGAACTTGGAATTTTTGTAGAGCTGAATATGAGCCAACAGTGTGATGTGGCTACAAAAAAAGCAAAAGCTATTTTGGGCTGCATTAATAAAAGTATAGCTCCCAAATCATGTGAGGTACTGGTTCCCATCTATTTGGTACTGGTTAGGCCTCATCTTGAGTATTGTGTCCAGTTCTGGGCACCAGACTTCAAGATAGATGCAGACAAGCTGGAGCGTGTTCAGAGGAGGGCAACGAGGATGATCAGGGGTCTGGAAACAAAACCCTATGAGGAGAGACTGAAAGAAGTGGGCAAGTTTAGCCTTGAGAAGAGAAGACTGAGGGAAGACATGATAGCACTCTTCAAGTACTTTAATAATAATAATAATAATAATTATTATTATTATTATTATTATTATTATTTATAACCCGCCTCTCCCTCCGGATCAAGGCAGGGAACAACAATAAATATAAACACAACATTGTCACACAAAGGAGGGCCAGGATCTCTTCCCGATCATCCCAGAATGCAGGACACTGGAATAATGGGCTCAAGTTACAGGAAGCGGGATTCTGGCTGGATATCAGGAAAAATGTCCTGACTGTTAGAGCAATACCCAGGGAGGTAGTTGGCTCTCCCACACTAGACAATTGGTATAATGCACAAGGCACACAACTGCGAAAATAATAAAAATGTTTTTCCAAAGATTGAAGTAAATCATTTTTTTATATAATTGCTGTTATTTGCAATTGAGAGATATATTTCAGAAAAACAAACTTTTTTTTTGCTACTATTGACACAAGAAATAGAAAATATACAAAGGAAGTTTTTCAAAATAAAATGTACTGTTTTATATTGTTGTATTTTATCATTTCTATTACTTGCAATAGAGAGATATGGTTCACAAAAACAAACCTTTTGTTTTTGCTACAATTAACACAAGGAATACAGAAAATATAACAGGTCTCCGGTATCCACCCGTTTCGCATGAAGCCAAGCTACCTCAGATAACCACTTATGTTGTAGCACCTACTACGAGGCTATTGTTGTGGGAATAAGGAGTCTGCATTCTGCTCACCACTAAAGAGGCTTTGTTATGCCGGGACTGCAAGAATAATCTCTCCAATTATCATGAAGGATGACTCCTTATTTCCACGGCAATAGCCTCGTAGTAGGTGCTACAACGTAAGTGGTTATCTAAGGAAGCTTGGCTTCATGCGAAACGGGTGGATACTGGAGACCTGTTATATTTTCTGTATTCCTTGTGTTAATTGTAGCAAAAAAACAGTTTGTTTTTGTGAACCATATTTCTCTATTGCAAGTAATAGAAATTATAAAATACAGCAATATAGAACAGTACAGTTTATTTTGAAAAACTTCCTTTGTATATTTTCTATTTCTTGTGTCAATAGTAGCAAAAAAACAGGGGTTTTTTGGTGAACTATATCTCTCAATTGCAAATAATAGCAATTATATATTAAAAAAATATTTACCTCAATTTTTGGGAAATATTTTTATTGTTTTCACAGTTGTGTGCTTTGTGCATTATACCAATTGTTTAGTCTTCAACTGCTGCTTCTGTTTTTGTATATCTCCCACACTAGAGGCCTTCAAGAGGCAGCTAGACAGCCATCTGTCAGGTATGCTTTAAGGTGGATTCCTGCATTGAACAGGGAGTTGGACTCGATGGCCTTATAGACCCCTTCCAACTCTACTATTCTAAGATTCTATGAACTGTTGTCCATCAACAGTTAGCACCTGGGCAGCAAACGGAACAGCCAGGGACACAGCTCACCTGGTCACAGTCTTCCACCCTATGGTAAGATATACTGTTTTTCTACTTAAATTACAACAATTATTTCTAAATTTGCAACTATACATATAAATTTGCCTGTGCAAATTTTATGCAAACCACTGTCACCTTTTCTCCTTTTGGGGGGGGGGGGGGGAGGTGTTTCACAAGTGGCTGCTGTACTTGCTTGCTTGTTGTCCTATGAAGTTATTTGCACTCTAAAGCACCTGGGAGTTCCATCAAAGCAAGTCCTGAGCTCCCTAGAGAATGGGTAGGATAAAATGTAATACATAAATAAATCCATCCATCCCCAAATGTCCTTTCGGCTCACTGCTATGATTTCACCAATAGTATGAAATATAGCAAAACAAAAATATACAGTGCAGCAATACAACATACCAATAAGGCAACCACACAGTATATTTATTTATTTATTTATTACATAGTCTTGTGTTTTGTAATGGCCTTTGTACTATCGACGAATAAAACTCAATACATTATATCTCTATGATTTCAGTAAGAAATTATGGGATTCATACATTCAAACCTTTCCACTAGAGTGGAAGATTGGTACTACTGGCTGAAGCTATTCATGCTCAGTACTTGGGAGATTTTATTCAGCATTTGAGAGGCCACTTTTTAAAAATGCCGAGTCTCAGGAACTGCATTATTATTAAACAAATGCTGTTACCCTCTAACTGCATCAGCTGTAGCAAATGAAGCAACCTGGGGAAGAAGGACTAGGAAACAAGGACGGTCCAACGGAAAACCGGGGAAAGGAGAAGGAGGCATTCCCTGGCAATGTGCTACACTTTTATAGGGTCAAGGATCAGGCTATAGTTAGGAAGGGAAGGGAAGCAATCAGTCACACGCAAACACACACACTGTTCTGCCACAACCCTCCTACTCTATAATTAGGTATTTATTTCATGTATGCAAACAAAACCTTCCCCAGAGAGGATGGCGTTTGCATTAGCTCCCAGGCAGTCAGATGGTGGTGGCAGGAGCGGCAGCAAAGGGTTGCCATTGGTCAGCTCAGGCATTACAGGATTGGTCTTGTTGTTGCTTTAATGTCATGCAGCTGACCACATTTGAAATGTTTATACATTTCCCCCCCCCAAAAAAGAAAAAATAATAACATTAAGAATATTAATTTTAATTAAGAATAAACATTTCTATGAAAAAGGCTAATTTCATTTAAGCGTGCCAGAGCAGCGTGCCTCATCTGATGTACAGAGATTGAAGTGCACTAATTCATTATTCTTTCCGATTATTGGTACATCTATGCAGGGTCGGTGTAAGCATGGTTGAACATATGCTGAGGACCCACACCACAGCAGGGGCCCACTGGCAAGAACCTACTGGAATTGCCCCTCCTCTTCACCATTGAAACCTGCTTGTCCACCAACCTCTTGTTCTGGTCCAGTAAATGGGGTGGTGAAGAGGAGGAGCAGATGGCACTGGCTCTCTGCCTGTCAAGCAAGCAAGAGGTAGCAATGAAGAGAAAGAGGATGAGAAGCGATAGCAGCTGGTGACTACAGCAATGAGAAGGTCGGGGCGCACTGATGGTTGCCCAAGGGCTTCAAAAACCTGGACCAGTATTGCATCTATGAACATTAAAACCTGCATTCCGCCCCTTACTTTTTTTAAGCACAGCCTGTTTCTTTTCATGCCTCAAGGTCAGGTAATGCTGGAGAGAAGGTACTTGGAATTCCAGATAAAGGCTTTCTGACAGCCAAACTAGACATGACAGTAAATATGTCACTTGGAGCTGCATTTGTGTGGTATTTACTTTTGGTTTTGTCTACTGTTAAGCAGGGACGGGTAGCGATTTTCATTGCAACCATGTCATGCGTGAGAGGGATTAATTCTTTCCTCCCTGTCATGGTCTCCACACAAATCCCCCCTCCCCAGTTCTGACATTAGCCCCAGAAAGGGAAGCTTCCATTGGCAACAATGGGACTTCCCCTCACCTCCGAGTGGGGGAATAAAAGATTAAAAACTCATCATTTATAGTCCAACGAAGATTGCCCCCCATCATGTCTTCCTAATAATACAAAAAATCGAAACAAAACTGCTGGTGATATGTTTGGTGCCATGTATAGTTTTGTCCAGAGTCAAGGTCCTTATCTGAGTGAGGCAGCTGCCTCAGGCACCAGATTTTGGGTGTCATGAAAATAGCAAGAAATAGGTATTTTTTACTGCCAGAACTGGGGAGAGGGCTTCTGGGGTTTTCTGCTTCATGTGCTAAAATAACCCGTCTGGGTTTGGGTATGGGGTGCCATTTGCTACTTTGCCTTAGGCAGGAAAATGCCTTGGATCGGCCCTGACTATGAACTAACATCAATTTTATATGACGAACTGACATGGTTTCTGTCCAAGAATCCGGGGAACTGTAGTAGGTGCTTAAGAACACAAGAACATCAAAAGAGCTATGATGAATTAGACCAAGGTCCATGTAGTCCATATCCTGTTCACACAGTGGCCAACCAGATGCCTATGGGAAACCTACAAGTAGGGCATGGATGCAATAGTATCCTCATGGTTGTGTTTCCCAGCAACTGATGTACATAGCCATACTTCCCCTGATACTGGAGGCAGGTTAGCCTGTGGAAGCTGTTTTCCCTAACTTGGTGCCCTCCTTGTACCATGCTGGCTGGGATGATGGGAGTTGCAATCTAAAATATTTGGATGGAACCAGATTAGGGAAGGCTGCCTTAAATGCATTCAGTGTGGGATCATAGTCTTGGAGTTGGAGCGGTTTGATATTGTATTGTCTCCTTGTATGTGTGGTGAGTTGCGAGGAGCATTTCACATAGCAAAAATAGCAGACTTTGGTTTGGTAACACAGAGCTCCATCAGATGAGAGTTTTATTGCATGCTCGTTACTGGGCATTCACAGATTTTCGGGGGTCCCTCTCATGCCATCGTCTGCCTCCCGTGTGCCTCCCACCCCTTCTAGCCTTTTTTGCGTGACAAAAAAACCCCAGTAAGTCTGACTTATTTTTAAAGATGGAAGCTGCCACTATCTCCTGCTGTGTGCAGGAGAAGCAGCACAATCAAAACGGCCCACTGAATGGACCACGTGCATGGTTGTTTACTTGCTCTTTCAAAAGAGGAAGTAATGAGGGACAAATGTGTGGGCAGGGAAGCGACGGTAAGCAAACGCAATTTTCCTTTGTATGATGATGCTCATATAAGCCATCCTTACAGGTTTTTTGCTATGTCATACTGATGAAACTTTATAGACAACTTTTGCTGTGTGGGGGATGGGGGGATGTTTCTGTCTACTTAAGGTCTACTCCATGCTTTAGCAACTTCAGTGACACAGTGATTTGAGCTTTCTCCTCAGTTATAAAACATTCACAGCATTAATGGTACTATGTGCATCTGGGTGGCTGCTTAGGCATCGTCAAAAAACAACAACAAAGAGGACACGCATCACTAAATAAAGAGGGCAAAAGGGGATGCTGATTTGCATAACATTTGCATATGTTAATTGACACGTATACATGCCCATGTAGAAATAATCACTATAATTTTAATTGGAATTTTAATAGGAATACAATACATTTCACCATGTTGGAGGAAAATGTCACCAAGTGAACTTGTATGCCTGCTCGTTCTGCTGCCCAAGTGTTAACTATGGTTGGGCAACTTCTTAGGCTTATTTATATTTAAATCAGAGTTGGGCTGGACAGCCCTTCAAATGGAGGATTCCTTCAGAGTGTCCTCTGACCACCATTCAGACAGAGGAATGTCCTCTGTAAAGTAGGACATGTGTCCACCCAAACATGCACCCTAACGTGCAGGTACTGCTCCATCTGCCACTGCCACTCCTTAATCAACACACACGGGAACAATAGAAGCCTTTAGATCTGGATGGAGGAACAACAGGAATTGTGTAAGGAGATATTCACCAGACAAAAGGTGGTCTGGTCACACAGTTTCACAGTAGTCAATAAGAGTTTCAAAGAGGGTTACACAGGAGTTTGATTGAGAGGAAAGGGAGCAATGTTAAAGAAAGGACTTTTTCACATCTGTTTATAAATCAGATGGGGTTTCATGTTGTTTCACAACAATCCATTTCAATGAGCATTTGATCAAGAGAAAAGAGACAACACTACAGAAACGTTACACAGCCATCAACAAAACAGGCTGGTTAGTCATAGGGTGCCTCTACAAGAGGCATTTAAAGCTCTTTCAAGGCGCATTAAAAAAATTACCTCTACAAGAACGGAGCGCAAATCGGGCGTAGAGGTGTGTTATCTCCCCGATTATGCGCATTATCGAATGCGTATTAAATCGCGAGTTTTATTTTGCCCCGTCCGTTAAAGCGCATTTTGACTGTGTGAATAAGCGCTTATGCGCATTAACTACTTGTAAAGCGCATTTTGGACATCTGTTTATGCGCTTCGCCGCCTCTCGCTGCCTCTCGTGCAGAGGGATTAGGCGTAAATGTGCTTCTGCAATTATGCGCATAAATCGCCTAACCAGGCGCAAAAGTGAATCCTTGTAGAGGGGATACATCTCAGCTTTGTAAGCCAAGGTGCTTGCAGACAGAGGGCTCCCTGCACTACAAACTAGAAGGCATTGTCCAGCAATTCCCTTTCTCCTCCCCTCCTTAACAGGTTTTCTTCTTTAAAGTAGGCTGACCATCTGAAAAGGAGGACAGGGCTCCTGTAACTTTAACAGTTGTAGAGAAAAGGGAATTTCAGCCAGTGTCATTTGTATGCAATTAGTTCCTGGTGAAATTCCCTCTTCATCACAACAGTTAAAGGTGCAGGCACTATACTAGAGTGACCAGATACAAAAGAAGACAGGGCCCCTGCACCTTTAACTGTTGTGATGAAGAAGGAATTTCACCAGGAACTAATTGCATACAAATGACACTGGCTGAAATTCCCTTTTCTCTACAACTGTTAAAGTTACAGGAGCCCTGTCCTCCTTTTCAGATGGTCAGCCTACTTTAAAGAAGAAAAAAATCTCCTTCCCGCAGGGATCCTGGGGGTGGGGATTGCCCATGTGGCTATGCAGTCCTCTTCACATGTTCATTTGGAAACTCTGAAGTGTCCTTCTCCACCAAGCACCCCTTTTTCTGGCTTGGGCTACTGTTTTGAGCAGCAACTCCATCTTTTCCCATACCATTCAGTTCCACCCTTCGACATTTATCTTATCTAAAACATTGTTCCCTTTCCCTCAGTATTTTTTTCCCCCAAACACACCCAGACAACAGAGGGTGGAGTACTCGAAAGACAAAAATTATGTAGGGCTCGGAGGTGGGGAGGCCTTTGTGCCATTGTTGAGTTAAGGAAAGAATGCCAGCGGACACATTCATCTCTTAAAGGTTGGCAGCTTAATTAACTTAACTTTGCTTGAAGGTATTTGGTTTTGGGGGCTGAATTCTAATAAGTGTGACCTGACCAAAAAAAAAAAACCCCAGTAGAATGGAACATGGGGATATGTGGGTGAGAGGAAAAGCAAGTCTGGCAAGGGGAGTGTAAGGGAAATTGGGCTGACCTCTCGTTCACTTGGGCCAGAGTGAATGTTTACAGACTTGCTTTGTTTGCTAGAAACAGGCTTGCTCTAAAGGTTGAGAAGCAGTTGAAGACTATATTTCGCCCCCCAAATTTTTTTTTTAAAAAAACTGGGATGCTTCCAGATGAGATTTTTTTATTATGAAATCTAATTTTATGGGGGGACTAGATGACATTGTCTTCCGTCCTTCCCATGTTTCTCCAAATACCAGAAAAATATTATGAAAGAAGAGAAGACACAATCGCGGCACAATGTCTTTCGAATGTTATAGCGTTCACAGCCCTCCATCTGGCAGAACCCTTGTTGTGAAGCAATTGGGACTTTTCCCAATTAACTGGTAACTATTTCTTTTCTTCTTTTTTTGCTTTCTTACCCTTTCCTCTGTAGAGGAGCGATTACTCAAATGGCCACTTGTGAATTGGCCAAAAAGAGGAAAATATTTGTATATGCTCAGCTACAGATTTACAAATAATTATTACAATTTAAATAGAACGGCAGTACATTAGGCTGACCAGATATAATCCAGGTCAGGGCTCATGTAACTTTAAAAGTTGTAGAGAAAAGGGAATTTCAGCCAGTGGCATTTCTATGCAATTAGTTCCTGGTGATATTCCCTCTTCATCACAACAGTTAAAGGTGCATGCACTATACTAGAGTGACCAGATACAAAAGAAGGCAGGGCCCCTTCAACTTTAACAGTTGTGATGAAGAGGGAATTTCACCAGGAACTAATTGCATACAAATGACAATGGCTGAAATTCCCTTTTCTCTACAACTGTTAAAGTTACATGAGCCCTGACCTGGATTTTATCTGGTCACCCTACAGTACATTTCATCATAGTGTGGAAGACTGTGACCAGGTCACCCATGTGCTTTGCTCAGTCTGCTATTGATAGGCAACTTCAAGGCCCAGGTCTTCCTTCTGATGGTTCTTTTTCTTTAAACCGGGCTTAGATGGGGCAGCCTTTCAAATAGATTATTGCCTTCTGTAAAAGAGGCACCTACTCCCCTAAAGCTCAGTCTTTCCCCAACTTGGTGTCCTCCAGATGTGTTGGATTATAGCTCCCATCACTCCAGTCAGCATGGCAGTGCTCATTGGGGAGGATGGGAGTTATAGCCTAACAGATCTGGAGGACAAGACTTTGGGGAAATTATAGCAGACCCACCTCCATTCCATCGCAGGTTAATTTCAGCCAGAATTCACCAGGACTGATTCTCAAAATCCATTTTCAGTGCCATCTTTGGTGGCCGTGTATCATAAGAAGAACATAAGAAGAGCCTGCAGGATCAGACCAAAGGTCCACCCAGAACAGCATTCTGTTCAAACAGTGGCCAACCAGCTGCCCCCAAGAAATCCACAAGTAGGACATGAATGTAACAGCACCTTCCCACCCATGTCCCCAGCAACTGGTGTATATAGGCATACTTCTCCTGATGCCAGAAGTAGCACATAACCAGCAGGTTTAGTAGGCATTGATAGACTTCTGCTCCTTGAGTTTGTCTAACCCCTTTTTAAAGCCATCCAAATTGGTGGTCATCACTACATCTTGTGGTAGTGAATTCCATAGTTTACCTATGTATTGTTTTGGAGGACAGTATTCCCTTTTAAGGTGTCCACTCTTTCAATGGCTGTATCCTGTCTGAGTACATTTTAAAGATAATAATCCATAAGTAGAGAGAGCAGTGCTGAAGTTGCCTATCAAGACTTAGCAGCAGTCTGAACAAGACACACAGTCTGACTCACTACAGTGAGATGTATTTATATTTAAATGTGGATGTATGTGTATTTCTATTTAAATTACAGTCATTATTAGGGCTGTGTCCTAATAATGTGCCCTCAGGTCAAATCCCCGAAACCTCAGTTCAGAGTCAGTTCCAGGTTGGCCCAAGGCGCCCCGAAGCTGAAGCAGATCAGTACCGAAGCTTCAGGGCACTTCAGGGCACATCAGAGTGGCACTGGGCCCTACCTCCCACCCACAAAAACTGGTGCAAGGCTGACTGTGAGTCCATTGGACTCTCCTCCCTCTCCCCACTCTCCCTGCTCATCTGCCATCACCGCTGCACCACTGCCACAACCAGGACATGTGTCCTACTCCTGAGAACCAGGCCACATTTCAAAATATTGCGGGGGCTCTGTTTTAGTACATCTTTGGCTGCAAACTATGGCAGCCGTAAAGTTTGCGGCCATAGATGTACTGAAACAAAGCCCCCACGATATCTTGACATTGTGGCTTGGCTTTCAGTTGGACACCATGTTTCCTGGTCATGGCGGTGATTGCAGCGATGGGGCAATTGTGGCGGCTGCGCAGCGGTGGCAGTGATGGGGCGATGGCAGCAGTGATGCAGCAGCCGTGCAGCCGTGGCAGGTGAGTGCGTCAGTCCTGGCGGCAGCGGCTGTAGGTTGGGGGGGGCGAGGGGGCGATGAGGGAGGGAGCAAGAAGTCAGGAATCCAAAGCCCAGCCTTGCTACTGGCTTTCCTGGGTGCTGGCTGTGTGGATGTCATCCAGGAACCGGCAAGGACGGGTCACCTCGGGCCCCCCAAATCTCGCCTCAGTGAGGCAGTCAACCCCGAAGCACCCTGAGTTGAATCGGGGCTGTTTTGGGGGCTCCTAAATGGCCCCTGAGGCGAATGCACAGCCCTAGTCATTATTTCTCAGTTTCCACCTATACGTAGAAATCAGCATATGCCATTTTCATGCAAATCTAACCTCTTTGGTCATCTTTTTTGGTGATGCATTTCCTCTTTTTTTGGCCCTGGATAAGCTTCAGACCAGCTGAGGCACCCTAGGAAGGAGTGAGCCAGTCAAGATATGGAGTTGTCTTAATTGCTACCGGAGAGGCTCCAATGAGTGCTTCATTTTGTTACAGAACAACATGAAAACTTTGTGAAGTTTCTCTGGGCAGAATTTGAATACCCCTGCTAAAACTGGTTGGTTTTTCAAAAGTGTCAAACTGAAATCAAAACTTCAAGGGCACAATCCTATGCAGGTTTAGACAGAAAGAAATCCTACAGCTCTCAGCATAGGTTCCCACCCTAAGAGGCTTCGCTGGGAAACAGTGGCTGACAGAAAGAATTAAGTACTTCACCCCTAAAAAAAGTATGACGAGAGAGAGAGAGAGAGAGAGAGAGAGAGAGGTTGCAAGTTTGTTTGGCAGGCTGTGCCCCACCCTGTCTGCCGCATTTAGCTTTTGCGCAACTTTTGCTATTTGCTTCTACACTTCAAGGTCAGCTTTGCAGTTAGAGAGTAACTAGCCCTGCAGGATAATAGATAACTGCACACGTTCAATACCAGAAATGAGAGTTGGGCAAACAATATATAGCAATATATAACAACTGTGCCTTTGTTTGTTTGGCAATGGCTCATGAATAGATAACAGTTCCAGCTTTGGAAATCCATTGAATAACTTTGGCAAACAATTATTAATAACATTGTTATTTCTGAGCATTTCAGTAAGACCACTGGATGTTCAGATTTTACTAACAAAGCCAGTCAAGTATCTGTTTTTAAACAAGAAATCACGTACGCAATTTTGTTTAATTTAATTAAGATCTCATATGCAGCCAGTTAAAGATCTTATTTAAATATCAATCTCTTGTTAAGGAATGGGTATATGATCCCATGACACAAAGCTCCCACGTGCCTGAAGCTAGTCCTGTTGCAGGTTCAACCTCACATTGGAGCTTTTCTGAGCCATTGTCCTACCCCTTCTCTGTCATCAAGGAGTATCTTTCTTTCTAAAAACAAAACAAACAAACAAACAAAGGGAATATATATGCAGAGGATTTTGCATCATTGCACCTAGTTAGATGGCTGCAATTGCAGAAATCCAAGAAGAGTACAATTTCAGGAAGAGAAACCCGCGAATACAATTGCATAAAAAAAAAAATTTCAGGACAAAAGCAAGAGAAATAGAGTGAAGCCAATTGAAAATATAAGTGCAATAAGGATGTTGGTTACATCTGTTTTCAGATTCCATACTGGGGAAGTCTCCCAGTAGTTTTAAAAAATCTGACTGAAAAGACTTTGCATACTGCACTTTGCATATTGATTTGTGGTTTAAGAACATAAGAAGATCTGGGCTGAGACCAAAGGCCTGTCTTGTCCAGCATTCCTTCTTTGCACAGTGGCCAACCAGATGCCTAGGGGAAACCCACAAGTAGGACAGGAGTGCAATAGCATCTTCCTGCTCATG
Source organism: Anniella stebbinsi (assembly GCA_029215795.1). Classification (NCBI taxonomy): domain Eukaryota; kingdom Metazoa; phylum Chordata; class Lepidosauria; order Squamata; family Anniellidae; genus Anniella; species Anniella stebbinsi. The sequence goes on along the minus strand of JARDYH010000002.1, from coordinate 29,924,881 downwards.
TTCCCCAGCAACTGGTACACAGAGGCATACTGCCCCTGATACTGGAGGTAATATAACTAGCCACAACTGGCAGCCGCTGGCAGCCTTTTCCCCTGTGAATTTGTCTAATCCCCCTTTCCAGCCATCCACTCTGATGGTCATCGCAAGCAGAACCATAATTTTTGAAAAGTGTGTGTGAGACTATAGGCCTGTTCAGGTGTTCAAATACGTGTTAACAGCAATGCATGAGGAGACAGAGCACACGTAGGGGGTGACTATCTGAAGAGGAGAGCCTTCTGTATCCATGGGGGCTCTCCATGAAAGCCAGAACGCGGGAAAATCTGCATTCTGGTTCTTGTGGAGAGCCCTGATGGATACAGGAGGTGCTCCTCTTCAGACATTCACCCTCCACAAGTACAGAGAGACATAAGCAATGGAGGAGAGGAACAGGGCTCGAGTGGTCCTTCTCCTCACATGATGCTATTAACCCTTTTTTGGACACCTGAACAGAGCTGATGGTTATGTTTAAATGCTACATACTGAGCTTCTTCAGAGGGGGGGAAATCACGTTTGGCTCTTGCTTCTGTTCCACAATAGGGATGATCAGCTTCCTCTTTCTTCTCATGGGGAAGAAAGAGGAAGCAAGGAATGACCACATGCCTTTTTCAGTGGGCGTTTTTATTGTGCTGCTTCTTCTGCACACAGCAGGAAATGGTGGCAAGTTTTGTTACAACCCAGCAAAATTGGATTTTCTAGGTCTTATTTTACGACGGACAAAAGAGCAGAAGGAGCAGGAGATGCGAGGGAGGAACGATGTGTCATCAAAATGTCCCGTGAAAACCGTGAGTGGCCAGTTGCAAGCGTGTGATAAAACTCTCACCTGAATAGGCTTTAGGCACTAAACCTAGAATCAGGCACCAGGAACACACACATCCAAAACCAGACAGAAGTGTAATTGATGGATTGATTTGAAAAACATTCTAGCTGCTACTAATCAATTGCATTTCAAATGCTACTTCTAAATTAACAGCATTGCCTACAGCTATTTTAAATAGGTCATGACACCTTCTTTTGTGTGGCTAGAATATTTCCACAGTAACTTTGTCTACAAAGAAAGAGAAGTAGATGTCCGTCAAGTGTTTGCGCAAGTTATATCTGATATGCTGCCTAAACATGTTTGTTGCGGCGTAAGCGGTAATGCTGAGAGAAGGTGTTCATAAAAAGGCTTCAGCAGTAGGAAAGAGGGGTTAAAGGTAGGCTGACCATCTGAAAAGGAGGACAGGGCTCCTGTAACTTTAACAGTTGTAGAGAAAAGGGAATTTCAGCCAGTGTCATTTGTATGCAATTAGTTCCTGGTGAAATTCCTTCTTCATCACAACAGTTAAAGGTGCAGGGGCCCTGCCTTCTTTTGTATCTGGTCACTCTAGTATAGTGCCTGCACCTTTAACTGTTGTGATGAAGAGGGAATTTCACCAGGAACTAATTGCCTACAAATGACACTGGCTGAAATTCCCTTTTCTCTACAACTGTTAAAGTTACAGGAGCCCTGTCCTCCTTTTCAGATGGTCAGCCTAGTTAAAGGCTAGCAAAGAAATTTATAGGGGGGGAAAGGTCCTACAACTCCCAGCATTCCCCAGCCAGCAGGGAGTTGTAGGGCTTTTTTCTGTCTATACATGCATAGGAATGTGCCCTTACATGCTCTTCTGTCTTATTGGACACACAGTGATACCAAAATGGTGCACAACAGAAATGCTATGGAACCACAGATCCAGCTCTAACATAAGGCATAGTGAGGCAGCTGCTTCAGGTGGCAGATGCTGAGCAGTATGGGGGCAGCAGTGACAGGCCCTCCCCTGCAACTATTCCTCTAGAGCCCCCCCCCCCCAGCAATTTCACCATTGGAGGACAAAGTTGTGTGTGTCATATTCCTTGCCCTGCATCCCCTAATATCGCCTGTCATCATCAGGTGCTAGAGAGGATGTTGTCCCATCACCGCTGTTGACGCAAGATTCAATTGCCCTTCCAGTAGCTTCTGTACATAGATTGGGGGGGGGGGGAGCAGTAGCATCTTATATATCACGTCATACAGCAAAATGTTTTGGTCAGACCCCAGGCCTAACATCTTCCCTCCAGATCACACCTTCTCTGAAGAGAAAGCTACACTCAAAATACAATAGATGATTCTTGACTATTTTCTCCTGACCTATTGCCTTCATCCCTATCAGGATTGCGGTGTATAAGGCAGTTGCACAACTACTGCAGATACCAATTGGATAGCACTTGTGACATCATGGATGAAAAGTGTCACAAATATCACAATAGTGCAACTTTGGGTACTAATGGGTTGCATTTAATTTAATTTTCATGTTTGTTCCTTGGTGAGCATTTCTCTGGTTTACTACACGAGAGATCCTGTAGTATTTTAAAAGTTACCAATACAAGCAAGTATAGGGGTTGGGGTAACCCTCCCTGTCATGCTGCAGTTCTGATTAGAAACCTGCCCCCACCCCCTCAAGCTGCCAATGGCACCTTCTGTCCCAGAATGAATAGTAGAGTTATCCGGACCCCAGTATGGGTGAAGGTTTAACACAGGAGTGTAGAACCTCTTTCAGGCTGAGGGCCAAATTCCATTTGGAGAAGCTCTCGGGGTCCACATTCCAGTGGTGGGTGGGGCTGAAAGCAAAAGGGGTGGGGCCAACCCCCCTCCAAATAATATCAGCATCTTACTCATAAAATCATAGAATTACTCAATGCAGGAATCCACCTTAAAGCATACCTGACAGATGGCTGTCCAGCTGCATCTTGAATGCCTCTAGTGTGGGAGAACCCACGACCTTTCTACGTCATTGGTTCCATTGTCATATTGCTCTAACAGTCAGGACGTTTTTCCTGATGTCCAGCCAGAATCCGGCTTCCTGTAACTTGAGCCCATTATTCCGTGTCCTGCATTCTGAGATGATTGAGTAGAGATCCTGGCCCTCCTCTATGTGACAACTTTTCAAGTACTTGAAGAGTGCAATCATGAGCCTATCTACACACGCAGGATAAAAAACTTTGAAAACGTTTTGAAAACTGTATATGGAGTGTGTCCTGGGCCCCAACAGTTCTCAAAACTGTCAGCCTATCTACACTACTACTTTAAAATGGTTTTAAACGGTTTAAAACTGTTTATAACACTTTTGAGAACTGTTGGGGCCCAGAACACACTCCATATACAGTTTTCAAAATGTTTTCAAAGTGTTTTATTCTGCGTGTGTAGATAGGCTCCATGTCTCCCCTAAGTCTTTTCTTCTCAAGGCTAAACATGCCCAGTACTTTCAGTCTCTCCTCATAGGTCTTTGTTTCCAGACCCCTGATCATCCTCGTTGCCCTCCTCTGAACTCCCTCCAGCTTGTCTGCATCCTTCTTGAAGTGTGGTGCCCAGAACTGGACCCATACTCAAGATGAGGCCTAACCAGTGCCGAATATAAGGGAAGCAGTACCTCATGCAATTTGGAAGCTATGCTTCTATGAATGCAGCCCAAAATTGTGTGTGTGTGTGTGTGTGTGTGTTTGGTGTGTGTTTTTGCAGCCACATCACACTGTTGGCTCATATTCAGATTGTGATCTACAACCATTCCAAGATCCTTCTCACTTGTAGTATAGCTGAGCCAAGTAGCTTAGCTACTACCAATTGCTGAGCCATGGGAGAGGCATTTCAACCATTCAGAATGGGGTGTGCACAAAGGCTGGGGAACCACCAAATGATTGGTGTGGGGGAAGGGAAGTGGTGTGGCCTTCTAGGGAACCCCCATGGGCCAGATTGCATCCCTGGAGGGCCAGATTTGGCCCTCAGGCCCAAGGTTCTTCACCCTTGCTTTAACATGTGAAATGAGATCATGCATTTGTCACATCATCTAGTTTGGCCCAAATGCTGAGTAGTCAAATCAAATCAAATCAAATCTTTATTACAGTCTATAGACCAACAACACAAGTTTGAAAAACATATGCATACAACTGGAAATTTAATCCGCCATCAACAGTTTCCTGCATTGAATCACCAGGGAGAAAAAATTAGCAACTTGGATCGTCACAGTTTTGTCCGTGCTCTGTAGCAGGGACATGGTCATTACCTCACACGACTTCCCAGCTAAATGTTGCGTGATTGGGTGCAGCAAGTCACAGTCAAACAAGACATGATTTATGGATTCAACTTCGGAGTTGTTGCAGGGGCAGAGTCTATTTTTGGTAGGAACCCTTTTAATTCTCCCCTCCAAAAGCTTTGAGGGAAGAACATTAAAACGGGCCAACGAAAAAGCCCTTCTATAATTATAGGGTGACCAGATAAAGTCCAGGTCAGGGCTCCTGTAACTTTAACAGTTGTAGAGAAAAGGGAATTTCAGCCAGTGTCATTTGTAGGCAATTAGTTCCTGGTGAAATTCCCTCTTCATCACAACAGTTAAAGTTACAGGGGCCCTGCCTTCTTTTGTATATGGTCCCTCTAGTATAGTGCCTGCACCTTTAACTGTTGTGATGAAGAGGGAATATCACCAGGAACTAATTGCATAGAAATGACACTGGCTGAAATTCCCTTTTCTCTACAACTGTTAAAGTTACAGGAGCCCTGACCTGGATTTTATCTGGTCACCCTAATAATTAGGTGTGACAAGCCAATTCAAGTAGGGCATCGGCTTCTTTGATTGAATATCAGGAAGACCCTGGACTAAGAGGCAGCATGGACTATAGGGATGTCTGCGCAGGGACTGTAAATCTATATCTAGTAGCCTTTGCTTTACAACACGTTTAGCAATCCCCGCCTCCAGGGAAAGTCAGAAAGGCAACGACAAGCCTAGCACAATGCTGAGTAGGTTGTCCGATTTATTTATTTTTTAAAACAGTTCTTCTCGTGTGTCTTTTACCAGATGCCTGATACGCAGAAATGTTCTCCCAACATAAATAAAATAACACATTTTAATTCCACATAAGAAAAGGCTTTGCCTGCTAAATTCTACCATCTGCATGCTCTTACAGGCACAGAAGTCGTAAAAGAAATTATGGATACCTTTGCGCTGAGATGAGTTAAATCAGTTTGGCAAAGAAGAGGCAATTTGTCTGGTCAGACCAGTCTAATACCAGACAGGTGAGAAGAACCTAAGAGACAAATTGTAATGAGTGAACTTAAAAAAAAATAAAAGAAGACAACAACAAGCAACAAAGCCAAAATTCAGAACAATGGTTGGATTGTTCTTCCTGGTCACAGTAGGGGCTTCCTGCAGGATCCCTGTTAAGTGGGACTTTTTCTCCATAGACATGATTCTGATCTCTGTCCCATGCATGTGACTTCTCTTGATTAGCTAACTACCACCTGCACACTTCTAAAAAAAGGTCTCAGCAGGAAGTGGTGAGTGACCACTCAGCAGGTTAGATGTTTGTCATAGACTGCTTAGAGGCATATTGTGAGCTGAGTTCATTTCATAGCTCTGATCTTCTTTTTCCCTTAACCCTATTATTTGGCTTGGATTTCTCTCTCTCTCTCTCTCTCTCTCGCACACACACACACACACACACACACACACCTGATTCAAAGTGGAATTGGATCCAGAGCCAAATTACACATTCAGAAATACCATCTGGTACAAAGCTGCCAGCACTGTACAACTTCAGAATACAGGTGGGAGATTGAATTTATTTATTTACTTACAGCGTGTGTGTGTTTTACCCTGCTCTTCAGCCGAACAGGATCCCACAGCTGTCTTGCAAAGATCGGTACTAAGACCTTGCTTAAAAAACAACAACCAACCTTTGCATGAAGAAAACTAGCACCTTAGGGATAAGGCTAGAGGGGCAGTATCCAATGGGGCACTGTGCCCCTGCCAGTTCCATTGTGCCTCTGCCTATTCTCTTCGGCAAGCAAGACCCACCGCTTGTGCAAGAGGAATTTAGTGCTTTCAGGAGCAACTGGAAACGAGTGGAAATGCTCATTTCTGCATCCGGGGCAGATCATCAGAGCTTGCATAAGGGAATGGCCCTGACCTGTCCCAATCCAGAAATGAGTATTTCCGTTCATTTCAGGGCTTTCTCTAGGAAGTGTTAAACCTGCACTGTGCAAGCAGTGGGTCCTGTTTGGTCAATGCAATCAGTGGAAGGAGTCAGTTGTGCAACACAATTATCAGGAGGGGCCACTGGTACAATGGCCCCGTTGGACACTGCTCATTGTACTGAACCTTCTTCCTAATATTCTCATGTTCTACATGCTGGAAGGATATTTAAAATTATGTCCATGTGAATCTGCCTTAGCTTTTTAAACATCCATTTCAGTCCCCCCCATACCTTTGTTTTTGGAAGCATAAGACTCAGTTAGTTACTCTGAAAAGACACCCTGTAGAGGAATTGCACTACTCTAAGGAAACTGGTTTGCCACCAGTAGCTGACAGAAATTCTTAAGTGTAACATCCGTCGTTCTTACTGCTGAAGATCACAGCTTTTCTGAAAAGGCCAGATTATTCCATAGCACCTTTGTGACAGTAATAAGGTAGCAGCACCCCTTGAGCCATTAAAAAGAAAAACAACTTTCCAAAGAAAATAGGAATTGTATTGCAAATCTTGTTAAGTGTCGATTAATGAGCATGGAATCACGTAAGGGCTTCTGATTATCCAGAAGGGGGAAATATTATTCATAACGTCCAGAATGCTGGTTTTACTGCATCAGCCAGCTCCTAAGCTACCATGGTCAGTGGATTATACCAATGTTACTTGCCTGCGTGATTTAACATTCTGAGGGCTTTGCATTATGAACATCTAGTCCAGTATTCTGTTCACACAGTGGTCAATCCACAGGCAGGACATGACTGCAACAGCACCCACCTGTCCATGTTCATCAGCAACTGCTGTACATAGGTGTACTGCCTCTGATACTGGAAGTAGCATATAGCCATCAGGACTGCTCACCATTATGGTTAATGGCCGTGTCTACTCCAGCCTTTTTCCCCGGGGTCATCCCTGGCTCATCCCTGTGCATCTAAATGACACACAGGAGATCCCAGGAGCAGGCAGGGACGAACCCTCCATTTTACCGGGATAACCAAGACCTCGGTTATCCCAATTTTACCCGCGGTCCCAGGACGATCCCGAGGACCGCAGGCAGTGTGAGTGCCTGTCCCGGCTTCTTTCCTCCTCGCTGCAAGTAGTGGGGGTCAGCAGAGGGAAGGAGCTGGACTGGGGAGAGTTCAGGGACATCGAGGGTGGGGGGAGCGAGGTTGGGGCTTTTTTTGTTTTTTTGTACTTACTTTTATAGAGGAGCGCAATTGCGCTCCTGGCTCTGGCTCTTTAAAAAAAATGGTGAACATGATGGGCATAATGTCCCTCTTCCCTTCCAGGATGTTGTGCTTCCGTTTGGATGCCCAGGGAGGATTGCAGAAGCAGGTAAGAACACAATCCTCCCTCCTCCCTCCCTCTACACCCTTAGGTGTAGAAAAGGACAATGTTTGCAAGAAATGGAATATATGATTAGTTCCTTAGGGTGAAATCCTATACATGCTTAACTGGGACTAAGCCCCACCGAATTCAATGGAACTAATTTCTGAGTAGCCATGCATATGATTGCGCTGTTAATTTGATTTTGTATTTTCACATTAAAGGCACGCCAGGTATGCACGAACAAACAGCAATGTGAAAGCTATTTTAAATGGCTTCTTATACAACGTGCAATGGCTTGCTCCAGGGATCCAGGGATTTTCTCTGTGCTATTGCAAAAACAAAATTGTTAGTGGCACAGAAAATTTGCCAGATGCTGTTGGCAAGTCTCCGCACATGAACAATCTGCCACACAATGCAAGTTAAAGTGGCTTCCAGGCAGCTCTGTGCTCAAGCCCTTGGTTCCGTACTCAGTATGTGATGCAAACAAGCCTTGGAAGCCTCCATTTACTAGTCAGCAGAAGAAAAGGTGCCTAGTCTGAGTACTGCAAGACCTGGGCTCATCTACACCTAAGGGTGTAGAGGGAGGAAGGGGGGGAGGATCACGGACTTACCTGCTTCCATGATCCTTCCCCTAGCATCTACATGGCAGTGCGACGTCCCGGAAGGGAAGAGGGATGTCACGGCTGCCATTTTTTAAAAAAAGAAAGAAAAGAAGAGGAGCCACACATGGCCACAATCCCATTAAAAAAAGGTAAAAGAAGTGCCCCAATCCCCCCGATCCTGGGGATGGTGAAATTGCTCCCCCCACATAGGCACAGATCCACCCCACACAGCTCCATACCCATTTTAAGTCCCGGGACAGCGGAAAAAAATGGATATTCCTGGTTTCCATTATCCCGGGTTTATCCCAGGGTCATCCCTAGGTCATTCCCTGTTGCCCCTGGGATCCCCTGTGTGTCATGTGGACGCACAGGGACGACCTAGGGACAACCACGGGATAAATCCCTGATGTAGACATGGCCCTGGTCTCTGCTTCTCTGGCTCATTCCACCTGGCCTGGGAGGGCAGGTCCCGGACCAGGGATGTTGGAGGAAATTGTCCAGGAGCTTTCATCAACTTGGCCTCCCAGATTTCGGTTTGTTTCCCCAGAAGCTGGCCCGATTTGATGTGCATCAAGTGGAGAAAGCTCACAGATTTTCTGAGTTATTTAAAAATATATATATAAATTAAAATTGGTGCAAACTGCAGTCAAAATTTGTGTAAATTATGCAAATTGCCACTGAAATTCGCACCAATTTCTTATGCCAAAAAACCAAAAAAACTCAAAAAAAAGTTACCGGATTTCAGGAAAAAAAACACAGCTCTGCTCACAAAGGCAAGCCAAGTTGGAGGTGCCATGGAAATCCAGTGAGCCCACAAAGGGGCAGATTTCCCAGTAATGGACATCCCTAGCCCTGACTGACTGACTGGCTCAATTCGGACGACACGATAGTCAATGGTGGGTTGACTATCCCTAACCCTCACACTAACCCTAGGGGGCTCTCCCCACACAACATGGTAATAAATAATCAACTGTGGTGTGGATTAGGATCAGCGCTGAGTTGACTATGGCAGCATTCGGATGACACAATAGTCAAAACAACTGACGATTGTTTTCCCCACACCAGTTGTTTATTGTGTCGTCCGAATTGAGCCACTGACTCTTAACTATAAAGGTTGCTGCCCCTGTGGTTATTTTTGCTGCTTGGATTTGTTGATTTCTCCCTTGTTTGACCTTGGTATAATTGTTATTAGATTGTTACATCCTAGTGTGAATTTATTAATGTGGTATGTTTCCTATGTATGATTATTTATATATTGTTACAATTTAAAAGGTGATATCCAAGTGAAATCAATCAGTCACTGAGCTACACTCCCTCCTCCGTCCCTTGGGACGCAATCCAATGCATCTTTAGACATAAAAAAAGTCTTACAACTCCCAGCATGCCCCAGCCAGCCATAGGATTACATCCTTAGGTACAAATCTCTTTTTCCCCCGCCAGCCCATCAAGCATCACCTAGCATCATTTGGCCTGTGTCCTTCTTGTCTGCTCTTTCTTCTGTGATGACTGCACAATGCTTGCTCTGATCATTTGGGCCTGAAAACTGCTTTTGCCCAGTATAGCTGAGGGTATGGCACAAGACCTAACAGAACTTCCAATGCCATGGCTTTCCATATGGATGCTGCACAGGGTTCTGCAGATCAGTGCCTGTGTTGCATCGTTGTCTGGCTCCGAACTGCATGTCTCTCACCCCATACTAGAAGTTCTGGCTCCAGTCGCTGCAGGGTTAGGGAGGGAGGGAAAGATTTTGGACAAGATCTCCCACAGCTTATTCATGCAGAGAGATGATACCATGCAGAAGACAGGACATGAAGGGGTCGTAGCTCAGTGGAAAAGCAGATGCTTGGCCTGCAGAAGGTACCAGATTCAACCTCCGGCATCTCCAGGTAGAGCTGGGGGGAAAATCCTGCCTGACACCCTGGAAAGCCTCTGCCTGTCAATGTTGACAACCAGGGACGGCCCTGGCGACCTAGGAGAACCATGCAATCAGTGCCCCACCCTCCTTCATGCCCCAAGGGCAGATTTAGGTTGAGGGTTTTGGTAAACTGGGAAAGATTTTGCCCCTGTTTTCTGTTTAAGGAAGAAGCAATCCCCCACTCCCCCGGCATTTTTGGAAGTAGAAATGTTATCATTTATAATAAAACATGCCCAAGGTGTTTGTTTGTTTGTTTGTTTACTAAGCATTGTATGAGCACAGAGGTCTGATAAAAACAATAAAGGAGACGAGCAGAGCTGTCCGCTCGGCGAAAGATCAGAAGTCCCATCCACAACGCCCAAAGGAGGTTCCTCGAAGAAGAGTCCTGGTTGCAGCCTGGGGGCAACATGGCAGACAAGATGCCTCCAGCCCCTAGGCTCAGCCCTCAGAGGGCAAAGGAAGTGGCTGCTCTTGGGGGAGCCTCTTGCTCCCTGCCTCCAACTGGAAGCAGCAGTGGAGCAAGGAATTTTCCCGCATCACCTGAGGGAGGACCTGGCTTAGGGCTGCTCTAAATGAGCTATTTTTAGTAGGGATGTGCACTGGATCGGACCCGATCCACGATCCGAGTCTGGTCCAGTGGGAAATCGGATAAATTATCCGATTTCCGATCCGACAGCTGGATCGGCCGATCCAATCCGAACCGGTCCGAAAAGGCTCCGAACCGGTTCGGCGGATCGGCGGGCGCCCACTGGCGCCCACCGCCGCTTCCATTGGCGGGTGCCAGCGGGCGCCCGCCGATGAAAGTGGACAGCGGGGGAGGAGGAGTGGGCGCTTACCTTCCCGGCCCGTCCGCTCCCATCCAGCGCTGGCGGCTACTACCAGCAGGCTCCGCGGCCTACTCCAGGGTGGCACGCCGGGTGATGTCATCACCCGGCGCGCTACTCGAGAGCAGGCCGCAGAGCCCGCTGGTAGTAGCCGCCGGCGCCGGACAGGAGCGGACGGGCCGGGAAGGTAAGCAGGGGGCGCGCGGAGGGGAGGAGGGGGCGCACGGAGGGGAGGAGGGGGGCCCTTACCTTCCCGGCCCGTCCGCTCCCGTCCGGCGCTGGCGGCTACTACCAGCAGGCTCCGCGGCCTACTCCAGGGTGGCGCGCCGGGTGATGTCATCACCCGTCGCGCTACTCGAGAGCAGGCCGTGGAGCCCGCTGGCAGTAGCCGCCGGCGCCGGACGGGAGCGGACGGGCCGGGAAGGTAAGCAGGGGGCGCGCGGAGGGGAGGAGGGGGGCCCTTACCTTCCCGGCCCGTCCGCTCCCGTCCGGCGCTGGCGGCTACTACCAGCGGGCTCCGCGGCCTACTCCAGGGTGGCACGCTGGGTGATGTCATCACCCGGCGTGCTACTCGAGAGCAGGCCGCGGAGCCCGCTGGTAGTAGCCGCCGGCGCCGGACGGGAGCGGACGGGCCGGGAAGGTAAGCAGGGGGTGCGTGGAGGGGAGGAGGGGGCGCGCGGAGGGGGGGAGGGGGGCCCTTACCTTTCCGGCCCGTCCGGCGCCGGCGGCTACTACCAGCGGGCTCCACGGCCTGCTCCAGGGTGGCGCGCCGGGTGATCACCCGGCGCGCTACTCGAGAGCAAGCCGCAAAGCCGGCTGGTGGTAGCCGCCAGCGCCGGACGGGAGCGAACGGCCCTAAAAGGTAAGCAGTGGCGGGGAAGGGGGCTTACCCCCCCCGGAGCCGTCCGCTTCTATCCGCTGGCGCCCGCGGGCACCAGCGGATGGAAGCGGACGGCCCCAGGGGGGGTAGGGAGCGCGGGGGAGGGGGCTTACCTGCCGGGGCCGTCCACAGCGGACGGCCCCGGGGGGGGGAGGGAGTTAGGCCCCCCCTCACCCACCCGCCGCCATTTTTTCCTCATAGACTTGCATTGCAATGCAAGTCTATGGGGAAAAAAATGGCGGCCGATCCAAAAATTTCCGATTTTTGGATCGGGATCGTACTCGATCCGGTCCGGGGGGCCTCCGATTTTGTCCGAACCGATCCGTGACAAAATTGGAGGTCCCGATCCGGGTCCCGATCCGATCCGGGGGGTCCGTGCACACCCCTAATTTTTAGAACTGCATCACACCTAATTCCCCCCCCCCGTTTGCCACAGTGTTTTTTTTTAACCTCTGAGGCAGAAGCGTGTCATGTTTATGATCCCTTTCACCTGAATAGCTGCTCCTTTGCTCCTTCGCTTGTTAGCTCTTCCGCTCCACTCCACCCCTCCCCTTCTCTTTCTCCCTCCAGTCAGGTCCTGTCAGATGAATACTTCAACCAGGCTGCCTTTCTGCCAGGCAAAAATGGAACAACTCTTTAGTCTGGCTCTTTGGGGGCATTGAGGGAGTACAATCCTGTCTGCAGAGATTCAGGCATTGTATGATATTAAAAAAGGCTTTTGAGCCTGGGATGCAAGGTTTGGGTTTTATATTGAGGCTTGGAGATGGCTGCTGGGAGAGATCACTTTTCCCTGCCAGGACCTGATGCAATCCATTCAAGGCAACAGCAAGACTCCCGTCACAGCACACATTTTCCTTTGTAAGGTAAACTACACGGAGGCTTAAGGGTGCATTAAATGCGCTTAAGGAAAATAATCCAGACTTTTAGCGTTCTAGGAAAAAACAGAAAAGGCTGAGGAAGGGGTGGGGTGTCAGCAGGACAGGCACAGTGTCATGTGAGTACCGTGCTGCAAATCCGCACACCAGGCATGGTGAGAGTGCACTAAATCGCTGGTATGATGGAGCTCATAGCATGCTTGGTCCCCTCTACAAGGATTCGCTTTTGCACCTGGTTAGGCGATTATGCGCATAATCGCTGAAGCGCATTTATGCCTAATACCTCTGCACGAGAGGCGGCGACAGGCGGCGAAGCGCATTAATGGATGACCAAAATGCGCTTTACAAGTAGTTAATGCGCATAAGTGCTTGTTCACATAGTCAAAATGCGCTTTAACGGCCGGAGCAAAATAAAACTCGCTGTTTAATGCGCATTCGATAATGCGCATAATCGGAGAGATAACGCGCCTCTACGCCCGATTTGCGCTCTGTTCTTGTAGAGGTAATTTTTTAAAAGTGCCTTGAAAGAGCTTTAAACCTCTCTTGTAGAGGCAGCCCTTATTTCTGGCCACTCACAGAAGTTTCCAGGTCATGTAAATGATGCTCTGAACAAACAGGACATCTCCCATGACTCCCCCCCACCGCCTTGTAAAAGAGATCAAAGAAAAGCTGGAATAAACCTTTAATGGCGTGAAATCTGAAGTGTGTAAAGCTGGCATTGCACTATAAAGTTGCCAAGGAAGGACTTTAAACAGAGGGAGAACAGGGTAAAATGCCTCCCTGCAACAAAGGAAGGCAGATCTGATCTCCATATGTCTACTCAGAAGTAAGTCCCATTGTGTTCAATGGGGCTTACTCCCAAGAAAGTGTGATGAGGGTTGTAAACTTACAGCACAATCTTACTCAGAAGTAAGTCCTGGCTTTGCTGGAGGCTGCGAGGAAACAGACAAACAAGACTTCCCCCCCTCCTTTGCACGCATGCCAGGGGCAGAGGCATTCTCTTGATTCAACCAACCATGTATGTCATTTAAAGGAGCCCTGGGAAGTAGTAGGAGCTTCTTCCTTGTTGCCCCTCTCCTCCCGTGTAATCCAACTCATATCAATCACGCCAAAGAACCAGGAAGCACAACAGTGCCAGGTAAACAACAGGATTTTTCTAAGAGACACTGTTAGTCCCACCATTCCCAGTTGGTCCCTCACACACCTCCACAGGTCATATTCTCTCTGTACATACACAGGAATTAAAATAATGACATCTTCATTATTTTATTTGTATTTTTTTATTTGTTCCCCCCCCCCCATTAAATTTGGCGGCGCCCCACTTAACTTGGCACCCTAGGCATCTGCCTAGTTCACCTAAGTGGATAGGCCATCCCTTTCGACTGGGCTAGATGGACTAAGGGTCTGACTCTGTATAAGGCAGTTTCTGATATTCCTATGACACCAAGGTTTGCTGCTGTAATATCATTCAGGAGGGTAAACACTGGACTCAGCTGGCTATGGCATCAGCGCAGGGGGTAAAATACAAACCTAGATGCCCGTGCATAATGATCTTTAATTATGAAATAGAGACGCTGTTAGAAGCAGAAGCTGTTGCCATTACTGAATAGAAAATACCAAGGAGTATCCCAATGGAGATGTTTAAAGCCTAAAGTAGCTTCTCAAATCTTTCAAAGCACCCATATGCCCTTCATTAATGTGCCCCCTCCATCAAACAAGGAGATGTCAGGGAGAGGGGCTTTTCCCCCTGTCCTACTCTCTCCAAGGTCACATTCTTCCACAGGGTGATTGACTTCGACTGCATGCCATTCCTTGGGATAGACAAATAATGAGTTAATGTTTACAAACAGTGCAATTGCAGCAGTATATAACTGAAAATAGTCTCATTTCTCTCCCTCTGTCCCTCTCTCTCTCTCGGCATCGATTTTATGAAAATATGGGTCAAAGAGACAAGTTTGTATTTTCCACAGCTATCGTGAGCAACTTCAGCAAGATTCAGATGGTGAATCTTTAATATACTTAGCCTTTGCTTTCAAAAACAACGTGATCTCCCTTCCATGGAAACGCGAGTTATAAAGAGTTGTGCAACATTAAGGCTGGAGATAGAACGATGCTAATTTTTTTAAAAATATATTTTGCAGAGGCATGGAGGCACTTTGAAAGAGGCATTGTTGCTCATGGTGTGAGGATTCTTCCCATTCCTATTTCCAATAAGCAGATTTTGTAGGCTTTTGTATCATCATTGACACCACCAATACAGAGACCCAATATTACATGGATAGTACCTATATTGCACTAAAACACTTATCATTCCTTACTCATGATTGTTTACACTGTTCTTTAGATGACATTGTGACCCTTCAGCTTTCTAGGGTGACCAACTGTCAGGATTTCCCTGGATTTGTCCTGATTTTTGTTCTATCCTGGGTGTCAGGGGGGATTTTCTGTAATTTTCTATAATGTCCTGGAATTACACGCTTTCTCCTTTAAGGCCACCATTAGACTGATGGAGGGAATGATGCACTTTTTGGAGGTGCATCATTCCCCCCACTGCTCCAATGGGGGCCTTAAAGGGGAAAGCGTGTCATTCCAAGACATTATAGAAAAGGTCCCGATTGCTTGAGAGCTTCGGCTGAGAGCTTCAGCTATGGGGTGGTATAGAAAGGAAAACAACCACAACAACATAGACCTTCAATTGGAGCTTGATAGCTGGTGAAGCAATGTCTTTCTACCAGTTTCTTGGATCCTTGCTTTGTGATTGATCCATTATGCTGCTCACCTTTGGATTTCTGCTAGACTTGCTTCTGGACTGCATTTGTGATGGACTGAGTATCTGCTTTTCAACCTTGCTGCACCTTAGACCCTGCTCTTGGAACTCTCCTTCTTTATTGGTAATACTGTACTCCTGACCCTTGCCTGCTTATTGGTTTGTCCTAGTTTGGGACCGTCTGCTGTAAAATAGGACACATGGCCACCCTAGGCCAAGCTCAGTCAATATTAAGAATACAGTTTTTTATTCTTCCACACCAATGTAACTTTACTAGAGATGCAAATTCTAGCCATCCCCCCCCTCATGTTTATGTCCTATTATTTAAATAAGCAAGGAAGTTTTATTTTCCTTAGGTGAAATAAATAGTTGAATGGATTACCCTCCCTTCCCGTAATTGGTTAATTATTTCAGTGCTTTAGAGTAGTTCTCCAAGGCTTGCAATAATCAGAAGTATATTAAAAGTACAAGTTGCAACTCATATGCTAACTGCCACTGCTGGTATGTGCACAGTAGTTAACCTTTCCATGGCATTACTCCAGAAGAAAATGTTTTGTAAAACAGCCTCTGTTCTTTTTAATGGGAACGTACGAAGTTCAGCAATGCATACTTTTTTATCCACAGAATGGCTTAGAAGGTCAGGCTTCCATACACAAGGGATTTTATGAGATGCCCCTTTTTTCCAGTTTCCCCCCTCCCTCTACTCTGACAATCCCAAGGCCATGATCCAGCCAAAGATAAACACTTTTAAGCCCCTTCCATTTTAATGGAAGCATGAGCTTAAATGTTTCCAGTGGAAACCAGTGGAATTTAAAACCTTTGGCTGGATGGTGGCCAAAATCAAAATATATGATGCTACAGTATGAGAGATCTGTACAGGAGAGCAGCCTAGAATCCAACAACCAAGACTAAAAAGCAACAGCACTTTACTATTGATTGATTAATGATATTGCCTTTATTATAGTTCTTTTTTTAAAAAAAGTTCTACAATAACTCACTGTGTGGTCTTTGTAGTTCAAAAAGCATGGTATAAATATTTTAAATAAATTATTTAATATAACCAGCAAACAGATCCAGCTTCACATGGGTTGGAATTGCTTTTAGGTGGTTACAGAGAAGCCTTCAAGCAAACTTACACAGCTATCACAGTTGAACACATTGTGCCTGCCCTGCCTGAGTAAAGGCACACCCGCTGGCACCCCTAGGCACAGCCCCTGCCGTGGTCTAGCCTTATCCTTATTGCCCCCAGAGGGAGGGGATCTATCCACTCCATCCCCCTTAGATGGACCTGCTCCATAGCAGAGGGGAGAGGCAAACATACAACCCAGCCTACTAATCTTCCCTAGCTTCAAACTGTGCTTGTTCTTTTTTTCAAACTTTAACATGACTTCCCACACCCCCAATATTTTGGACCTTTTTTCATGTCTAAAAAACATGGAAAACATGAATGTTGTATGGCTAAAATCTGCTCAATGCAGTGCTGAATCATGATGCTAAATAAGCCCTGGAGTTAATTTTAGATTTATTTATTTTATTTATTTATTTATTTATTACATTTGTATACCGCCCCATAGCTGAAGCTCTCTGGGCGGTTTACATAGGATTAAAAACAATTAAAAACAATATACAAAAATTAAAACAGCAAAAACATACAACATACACACAATCTGTACATTTCTGTCTAGGGGGTTGCCTTCAAGGCGCCAAGTTGGCACCGCTCCACAGGCTGGCGGTGAGCAACCTTGATGGAGGGAGGCAGTGCAGGCTTTCCAGTGGCCATTAGGCTCCCCATGCCTGCCCCTGCCCCTGCCCCTCCTGCTTCCGCAGCTTCCGGAGACCAATCTAAGGAACGCCCCGGGCACAGTGCCAGAGCGAGGACAGATGGTGGAAGAGCCGTGCTGACCTTGCTCCTGGAGGAAAAGTTGGGGTAAGTCCCTGACTTTTTTCCTGCACATCTTTGCCCCACAGTGGCTCCGAATTGATGGCTGCATCATATAACTGACGCAGTGCCAATTTGGAGCCACCGTGGGGCAAACACAACATTTAGACAGAACCTCATTCAGCCTTCCTCAACATGGTGTCCTCTATTGGCTATGCTGGCTAGGAAAGATGGGGGTGGGGGAGGACTGTTATCCAGGTCAAAGGTATGTTTGACTTGCCATCTGAAGGCCAGCAAGGAGAGGGCTAAGTGAGCATCCTGCAGCACAGAGTTCCAAAACCTGGACAGCACCACTGAAAAAGTCCTGTTTTGTATTGGGCCAAACTATTCAATCCAGCCACATTTTGTAAGCTACAAGAGGTGGGGGTGGGGCAACTCCCCAAGAGTGTATTAATCTTCAGGGGTTGGGTGAATCTTAGGAATTGAAGGGGGGATCCTACCTATTTTTAACCAACAAAATATCCTTTTGGCCAATGGGGTCATCCATATTTCCCCTCAAAGAATAACCCTGGGAATGATGTTATGTCATGATGTAGGGCTCCATCACACCTACTTATTTTTCCCAGGTTTGCGTCTGCAGTTTCCCCCTCTGTTTCTTTAGCAAGTTGAGTACTGGGCACTTTCACATCTGTGCATTGTTGCGCTATTTCACCGCATGTATCTTTTCACCTGTATCGCTACTATGCTGGTGAAATCTCCTGCCCCCCATGTTCTCCTTCCCCCTGCAGTTAATTTTTTATATTTTAATTTTTAAAAAAAAAAATCTGTGCAAATACAATAGTATGGCATCCTGAAACTGCCCAGTTATGGCAAAACAACACACTACGTTTTCCCCTAAGGTCATATTAAACAAGATAAGTGAAGAGAAAGTATTACAATTGGATTTTGGAAATGTTTGTGGTCAATGTTGGCATGGCAAGGGGAAGCCCACATTGTTCTGGTCTGGAAACGTAGACATACCTACTCAGGAGTAAGAACCATAGAGTTGAATGGGACTAAGTCTGGGGCAATAACGGCCTTGCTCGCCTTCTCCACAGGGTGTTCAGGCACCCTCTCTCCCTCCCCCTTCACAGTTAAGCAGTTGAGCGGAGAACTGTCCTGCCCTCCTCTTTTGTCAGTGAGGCCATCCTTCGACACACACGCCCCCTACAAAAAACGGGATGGTCCAATATAACGCAAGGACAGCAATACACGGGACAGAGGAGTGGCATCATTGCACATGGAGGAGGGAAAACCCGGACTTTCCCTGCTCCAAAATAAGATGGAAAAGGGAGGGAAAGAGGCAAGATGAGTGCAGGACAGGGCTGACATCATGTGAGTGCCATGCTACAAAAACACATGCCAGGCATGGCAAGAGTGCAATAAAGCACTGGTGTGATGGAGCTCGTAGTGCCTTTCCCAGAAAGTCAATGTGGCTGGTTGAATTGGTGACAAAGTTGTTCTTTGTTGTTGTTGTTGCATTTGGCAATATCTGAGGAGCCTGGGTTTGTTTTGTTTTGTTTTGGTAGTTTTTTGAAGTGTTGAAGTGGTTTTTAAATGTACAGATTGTGTGTATGTTGTATGTTTTTGCTGTTTTAATTTTTGTATATTGTTTTTAATTGTTTTTAATCCTATGTAAACCGCCCAGAGAGCTTCGGCTATGGGGCGGTATACAAATGTAATAAATAAATAAATAAATAAATAAATAAATAAATAAATAAATAAATAAATAGAGAAAGACTGGAAGAGGAATTGCCACCACTACCACCACTAGTCCCCTGATGTGTAAAGGCAAGACAGCCCCCTATTCTTAAAGGTTGCTCCTCTTCCTGCACCTCATGATTTCCCCCCTTGCAGATGGAGGAATAGTCCTGTGAAAGTTGAGAGGGCATATGCAGCTCACCAGGGCTTCAATCCAGCATTTTCATTCCACCAAATCAAGGATACTGCTGGTGGAACAGTACCTCCACATCCTGTCCTCCCACCTGTATAACCCAAGTGGCCTCTAAATCTGCAGGAGAGGGAAGAGGACACAGAAGTCATGTTCTGTAGTGGTATCTTTCCCATGAGTCCTAGTATCAGGTGCCCATCTGCCATGGCTCAGACAATAGCAGGACACTAAGCATTTCCTCAACTGAACAATTGAGTGTGTGGGCAAGTTTATATGGGAGGAAATGGTTCTTTAGATATCTTGGTCCCAAACTGTTAAGAAATGTAAAGGTCAAAACCCACACTTTGGGATTAGAATCAGAAACGGATGAGGAGTCATTGATGATGGCAGAGGACCAGAGTGATGCGACTGGAAAAGCCACTGAGAAACTAAGCTTGCCCATCCATCAGGGCTAATATTCTGATTATCCAAGCACAATGCAATGTATGCAGTATTACAAGCAAGAAAGTGAGTATATCAGCAATGGCAGCAAAGGGGAAATTAGAATTTGAAAACCAGATTCACTGCAGGCAGTGTGATTCCAACTGTGCAAAAGATAACTGAAAATTCTTGCAGTAACAACATTTCTTTGCTCAACTAATGAAGAATTTTAGACATCAGCAGCCAAACTCCCATGGGAGCCAAGAGGTTGCCCTAATTATAGGAATGGTTGAGCAGACTAGCATTTCTCATAAGCAAAAAGCCAAATATGAGACAAGAAATCGCTTGATAAGATTACTATGTAAATGATTTATAACCTACCTAGAATGGCAAGCCCTATAGAGCAGCCATAATAGAGTTCTCTGTGAAGTAAGCTGCCTGTCCAGTATATGTTATACACCAACCTTCACAGTCAGTAATTACAATGGATACATAGTTGACATTACGGAGACAGAGAAGTTGAAGAGAAAAGTTAGAGGAGCACAGTGAAGTCATGTAACACTGCACAATGAAAAAAAGACAATGAAAATAGGACATGCCTGGTAAATTCATACCAGAAACTGAAAGCAAGCACAACCTGTGTTTTGGTAGGGGTGGGTAGTCTGTTTTCTGAGCTTTTCTATGAAGCAGGAAAATGGTTAAAAATCAGCATGACAATATCACATTGGGAAAGGCCTTCTGAACAATTTTTCCAAATTGAATATTGGCTAGGTTCAGCCAGGGCCAGCTCTGCTCTAAATCTACATAGCCAATTTAGTGCACAGCAAGACCACATCAGGGTCATTCATGACAGATGAGGCTGTTGCCAATCTGCAGCAACCCTGAAGCTTCCCTCTGTAAAAAGCGCATTTTCGGAAAATTCTTTTAGTGCATCTTTTTTCCTTAAACGCAGCTACCGCTGCAGTGTGACCGGTCCCCCCACATTAAATCCTGGGTGTGCCTCTGCAACTTGGCTGTGACCTGGTAGTGATGTGGTCAAGAGTTTGAGTTGCCCCATGCCCCCTCCACATTATCTCTTTTTCCCCATCCACAGTAGCACACTTTGGACACAGGCTTCCTTTCCCACTTTGCTTAGTACTACTTCATGCTGTTTCATCCTTTCATTATATCACAATAGTGGTGTTTTCTCATTCACAATAGGTAGCCTACCACAGTAGTTGCTTTACCCATTCACTGTATGCAGCCTTATTTTCCCATTCATCATGGCATAGTAGTACTGTTTCAATCATTCAGAATAGCGCATTAGCTGCTTTGCCCATTCACAGTATGCAGCCTGTTTTCCCCATTTATAATAACCACATCCCCTCCTCACAAACACATTCTTTCTGAGGCCATCCTCCTGCTGGCGACTGCCAGGGGATTCCCGAGGCACACAGATGATGTCACCAGTTGACACTTAGAGCCATGGCAGCCCCAAATGCCCTGACCCCAACTGGGATGAGGGGTGCTTCCTCTGCCAAATCTACATCTCCTCACAGGCTTCCAGATGGCAACAGGCCTTGGAGTTTCTAACAAGCCCTCCTGAAGGCATGGGCCCTTGGCAAGTGCCCCACTGTAGCGTCCTCTGATGCCGGTCCTAGAGCCTATCTGCACACGAGTTTTTTGACGTTTTATAAGAGTTATGAAAACTCTTTGGGCCACATGACGCACTCCCTATAACGTTGTATATCTGAGGTTTTTTAAAACTCACTTCAGGTATATACAACAGTTTCACTTTTAATAAATCGTTTTAAGTAAAATAATGTGTCCTTCCTTACCGTTTGAGATTCCTGGGGGCAGTGCTTCTTTTACTGGTGCCCAAATGCTTAGCAGTTGATTGGTGGGGAAGAAAAAGGAAGTGGACCAGTGAACTACAACACCCACAATTCTTAGCCCTATACTCGCTAGGGAATGACAGAGGAACTAAGAAGGAAGTGTGTAACTGAACTACAACCCCCACAATGCCTTGCCCTAAATTCATTGAAAAACGAAAGAGAACGAGACAGGGCAGAACAGCGTGTGACTGCACACACCACACCGCTTTAAAGATGGAAGACTGTTCTCCTGTAATGTGAGTACTCAGTAATGTGGCCTAAGACGTTTTAGAACGTACCTATTTGGAATGTTTTAAAATACTTTTTAAAACGTTCCAAAGGACTGTGTGGATTCCCCCCTAGATTCAGCTTTAGGCTGCTCTAGCAGCCATCCTCTTAGAAGAGGCATTTTCTGTGGTGCAAAACAAAAGGTAGAGTGTCTCTTTTAAACTGGTACTTGCCACCTGGAGCTTACATAAACACATTAATATAGTGATATTTCCTCCATTAATCAAGGCACCTTCCTATGTGATCACAAGTTCTTTTTTAAAAATCTAATTCATTAATTAATTTAGCATTGCTGCTCTAATCATCGTCATCATTTTTTGTGAATCATGAAACTGGAAAATACAGCCAGATTGTGCAATGTAGCACCAGACTTCTTCAAACCACCTTAAAAGCTCCTGAAGGATTAAAAGTATAAACAAACCTTCGGTCTAAAATTCAGGAAACCTTTGTCTGATTGCAAACACTCTGGGAGTCTATATATGGCCAGGTGAGCAAGCAATCAACCACTTGAGGTTATTTGCTTTTCTTTTATGCCTGAGAAGGGGGGAAGCTACTTAGAAAGAAGCTAGTAGGTAAATTATTGTTGTAGACACATAACATTTAAGAATGTACAGAACGGTGCCATTTTTGTTTTTCATCCTCAGAATGTTCTTGTAAGAACGGAATGTAATTAAGAGCCAGTGTGGCATAAGGCTGGAATGATGACAGAAACCATGGTCCAAATGCCTGTGTTACATGGCAATTGTGTTTGCTGTGGCTACGTTAGAGTCACACCTGGATTTACAGGTGTGAATGGAGCTGTTCTTCCAAACTTGCAATGGCTTCTGGAGAACCACAGCCAGTTGCACTGCCCACTGCATTTCTCCAGATGTTTGTTTAAATGTTTCTCTTTTTCATACTTTCTGTTACTTACCACTACAGCAAACAATGGTGTCTCTGCAACAAACATAGCTATGACAGTCATAGGATGGTCTTGAGTAATTTAGGATCGTACCATCTAACCCACTCTTAGGGTTGTTTTATAGAGTGACCATATGGAAAGGAGGACAGGGCTTCTGTATTGAAAAGGAAACTTCAGCAGGTGTCATTTGTGTGCACGTAGCACCTGGTGAAATCCCCTGCAGGAGCCCTGCCTAGATTGACCAGATGAAAAAGAGGGTAGTGCTCCTGCAGCTTTAACTGTTGTGATGAAGAAGGAATTTCACCAGGTGCTGCACTCATACAAATGACACCTGCTGAAATTACCTTTCCAATACAACTGTTAAAGATACAGGAGCCCTGTCCTCCTTTCTATATGGTCACCCTATTTTTGTAAGGCTAAATGCTCCCCAGAGGAAAAGCAGGAGTCTAATGCAATCAGTAATAAGGGTCACTCCACGCATTTCAGTTTTAACAAGCACCTTCTTTGATCTGTATATCCAAAGCATGTGCATTGTATAAGCCAGGACTGGGCAATGTGTGAGCCTACAAATGTTTTGGCCTAAGGTAGCATCCCATTTCCTGCACTGGCCAACCAGATGCCTATGGGAAGCCCACAAAGAGGACATGAAGGCAATCGCCTCACTTCTTCTGTTGTTCCTGGTTGCTGCCTTATATAGCCATGAGGACTAGTAGCCAATGATCTACTTATCCTGAATTTGTCCTTTTGTACTTATTTAGAAATTGTGATATTGGAAACTGAGGCTTTTGAAGTATGTAACTGTATATATTAATTTATTTTTTGTTTTGTTTGTTTTAAAAATTTTCTTTGTGGTTTTTTCTTTGTTCACAAATTTACAATAAAAAAATTGGGGGGAACCCCCTTTAAAGCCATCAAAGTTGTTGGTCATCAATACATCACATGGTACCACAGTTTAACTGTGCACTGTGTGAGGGACTGGTTCCTTTTGTCTACCATTCATCTTTATTAGATACGCCAGATACTATACTCCCTCCTATGAGAGAGGAGGGGAAAACCTCTCTGCATCCACTTTCTCCAAAATGCACATAATTTGATATACTTCTATCATCTCTCTCTTATTTGCCTTTTTCTCTAACAAGATCCAAACACTGTAAATTTTCCTCAGAGGGGAGTTGTTCTAACCCCCTGAACTTGTTATTTGCCCATTTCTGACCTTTTTCCAATAACTCTTTGGACATGCAACAACTAGAACGCCTACATTGTGTCTCAGTTAAAAGCACAACGCTTAAAGAATATCCCCATTTTTATATTTTATTTTCCTCAAACACTATGAGCTGGCCCAATTGGAGCTTCCCATTAAATGTAGTTCTGTAATGATTAAAGGTGAAAGGTGTGTGCTTCAAGTTTATTCCATTTTAAACAAAAATCCAATTCCCTTACCGTGGCTCTGCTTCCTGCTTCTCTTCTGCATTTGCAACAAGCTGTAATTACACGAGGAAGAGAGCAGCGACCACATGGCCCATTCAATTCAATGGGACAGTGCCCTCTAGTGGGCATTTTATAATGCAACTTCGCCTATGCACAGCAGGAAAACCTGACAAATACCAATACATCTCAGAACAGTAGGGTTTTCTGAGGTTTATTTTTTACTGCTAAAACCGAGAAATGGAGCGGGAGATACGCAGGAGGCTGACAGCTTCATCAGAATGATCCATGAACATCACGAGTATGCTATACAACACTGATTTAAAGAAATTCAAGGAATCCCAGCTACTCATTCCCCCCGCCCCGCCCCACCCTCTAAAACGCACCTGTTAATGTATCCCAGAAATACATGATACTGTGGATTCTCACAATGAAGCAGCTTAATCTATTCATCCAGTGCTGCCCTGAATGGGACTTTCTGGAATCTGGGGGCAGAGGACTGGCAGGCACACAGGAACAGAGGCAGCAGCAAGGAAAGGCTTAGGGTAGCCAGGGCAGTTTGTTCTCCTACAGCTCCCTGGTTGAGAAGCCTGAGATTCCCCCTGCTTAACCATAAAGCTGAGGAAAACATCGACTGCTCAGCCAAGAATCACCAAACGGCTACCACTTCACACTTTTCCCCCACCCCAGTATATTGTGCCTCCAAAGCGGGGTGCACCCTGCAGTTTTAAAAACACTGCCCTGGTCGCATAGAATTCAAAGGAGATTTGAAATTGACTAGACAAGCTAGTAAAGTTTCTGGTCTAGTCAATATCACTCTTTCTTTACATAAGCACATAGGTGGGTATGTAACCATTCCTGTCAAGTTCTCTCTCTCTCTCTCTCTCTCTCTCTCTCTAGTCCAGAAGTGCTACATTGGGACTGAGAAGTTTATTATTCAGAATGGGCACTATCCAGTACTATTGCCACCTCCAAGTCTCTGAAAAATTATGATCTGTACATAGCCAACATCTTACAAGACTTTGCAGTACTTAATGACTCACTTGATTGAACATTTCTGTGGAAACAAAAAACAGGTTTCCTACCCCACCCCCACAAACATTCTCCTCCCATGATATGCCTTCAAGCAAAATTCACCCACAGCGACAGCACATGATCCTTGTGTTTTAACTAAAGGCCATTTGGGTCATAACAGAGTGTAATAAAATGTGGCTAATTTGTAAAATCTGTGTTCACTGAAAGGTGAATTACATAGGAATGTGAATCTACCATGAAATTATTTCACATCCTGTTCTCTCGGCTGTATTGTATTTGACAGGGAAATGGATAGCCAGAATTTATGAACTGTAAAAATGTGTGTGGGAGGTCACCAGACAAGTTCATGCTTCTATATTATAGCCTCCTGTTCTGCATCCTTCCTGGAGCCAAATATATCATTGGAGGTCCCCTTGGGAGAGGAGAGGTGGTATGATGGGGCTTGGAGTTGTTTTACGTTACAGAGTTGTCATGGATATGCTGAGCCTAGATCGGTCCAACAAGTGACCCACCCAGGGCTGATTCTGTGCTGTGTAGGCCATGTCCTTGTGACATATGTATTAAGAGACTAACTGTGTAGTGCACTGATGTTAATGGTTGCTTCACATTTTTGTAACGCAATCACCATCCAGTAACATAACATAGAAAACTAGCCCAGGGGTTGGCAATGCAGCACCTGCAGACATGCTGGGGCCCACCAAGACCCCCAGAGTGTGCCCGCAATCAGCTTTTCCCTACTTCTATTAGAGAGCAATCCTATGATCCTTAGACAGCATCCTAGGATTGTTCAGAATCTCCCCTCCAGGGTCAGAGCTCCATCCTCGGAAAAGGGAGTCAGAGAACGGACCCCACCCTCCTCCTCCTCCTTGTAGCCAGCATGGAAATAAACATGCCAGTTGGTCTCCGAGTTCAGGAATTTGACCTACAAGAGGGGGGAAAGGGGGTATTTTGGGGAGAAGAGGAGACTGGAGAGGTCAAAATACGAGCTATCCTGAGCCAGCCTCCTTCCCTCCTCCTCTGAAATGCCTTCACTAGATGGGCAAAAAAGCCCACCTAGCAAAAAAAATGCAGAGTGGGGGATGGGGAGGCGAAGATCACCTCCATCCATCCTCCTGCCCTGCATAGGATGATCATATGCTTCCAGGTTCAGGGGCTTCTGATCATTAAGAACACAACCCATAGGGCTACGCTCTTTAAGTCACTGAAGCAATTTCCCTCTATTGACTTTAGCAGAGGTCGGGGAAAAAGGTGCCCTGCCAAAAAATGGGTTGTGGGGAAGAACACTTGGGACCGCAACGTCCTTGAGTGGTCTCCCCCCCCCCCATTTTTCTGCAGGGGACCATTTTCTCCAACTCTATTACTTCATTTTAATGGAGCAATATCACTTCACAGACTTCAACAGAGGTGGGGTCAAAAGACCCATGCAAAAAATAAAAAAATGGCTGGCAGGGGCTGGGGGGGGGGGGGCTGCAAGAAATGTAGAATCCAGAAAGTGGGAGGCTAGAAAAGTGAGAATCCAGAAAGGATGGGTGCTCTCAACATTTTACCTCACGTAGAAATTTGTGGTGGTACCCAGGGCACTTTTTTTCAAAATCTCTAATGTGCCTGGGGCCCCAAAAAAGGTTGTCTGACCCTCATCTAGCCAGTACTGTCAACACAGACTGAAAGGAGGTTTCTATGGTTTCAGGCAGGATTCTTTTCTAGCTCTACCTAGCCATGCAAAGGAGTTGACCCTGGGACGTTTTACACATGCTCGTCCTCTGAGCTACAGCCCCTCCACACTCAGTCCAGAGCACCGGCCAACTATCAGCTTGACACTTGTTTAGAAACTTAAAGCATCATCCGACGAGCATTTTATCATACGCTTGTTACTGGCCACTCACAATTTTTCGTGGGTCCTTTTGACAACGCCATTCACCTCCTGTGCATTTCCCGCTCCTTCTGCTCTATTTTCC
Source organism: Anniella stebbinsi (assembly GCA_029215795.1). Classification (NCBI taxonomy): domain Eukaryota; kingdom Metazoa; phylum Chordata; class Lepidosauria; order Squamata; family Anniellidae; genus Anniella; species Anniella stebbinsi. The sequence goes on along the minus strand of JARDYH010000002.1, from coordinate 29,897,958 downwards.
ATTAGAAAATAAGACCCGGTAAATCCAATTTTTTTTGAGGCGACACATATTGTCGTTTCCTGCTGTGTGCAGGAAAAGCAGCACAATAAATACACCCACTGAATGAGCCACATGGTCATTGCTGCTTCCTCTTTCTTCCCCGTGTGAAGAAAGAGGAAGCTGCTTGGCCCTATCGTGGGACAGAAAAGGGATGGTAGGGACAATTCCCCCCCCCCCATCTGATGATGTCTTTGTAAAAAAAAAAAAAAAAAAGCTGCAAGATATTGGTGGAGAGGTAAAGAATGGATACTTTCACATATACTTCCTTGAGGACATTCACATTTCTTGGCAGCTAGCATTTTTATGGGCAAATTAAACCAAATTTTATTTGGAAGACCATAATAATAATAATAATAATAATAACAATAACAATTTATTTCTTACCCGCCTCTCCGTCTGGATCGAGGCGGGGATTGCCTCGAGAATTCTAGGTGGACTTAGACTGGGTTGAAATCATTGCTCAGCTATACTTTTCATGAGATGGTCTTGGATAAACCAGTCATAAGTTACAATTTGGGTGAAAATACAGAATTATAATACCATTGATGGTCTCCATGGCAGAAAATAGCAATCAATTGTAGCAAATTTGACAAGGCAAACAAGATATCTTATATATAATAACCATGTTCAGGCATTCAAACATTTTAAACATTGTTATGTGTTCCTTGGATGAAAGTTAGCATATAAATGTGATAAAGAAGTGAAAGAATTATTTATTTATTTATTTATTTATTTACAATTTCTGTACTGCCCAATAGCTGAAGTGCTCTAAGTGGGTCACAAAACAAAGCTTAAAACCCTAGAATACAAAAACAGAATAAAACAGAATATAAAAATGAAAAAAGTTTAAAATAACCGAATAGAACCAAAGTAAAAGCCAATAGGAGGGCAAAGATCTAAAACTGCACTGAGACAGTTTTTAGAACAGAAAAACTAAAAAGCCTGGGAGAATAATAATACGGTCTTCAAGTGGTGTCCAAAAGACCACAATGTAGGTGCCAGGCAAGCCTCTCTGAAGAGGGCAGTCCACAACTTGGTGCCACCACTGAAAAGTCCTTCTCTTTAGTAGTTATCTGCCTCACCTCGTATGTTGGGGGCATCCAGAGTAGGGCCTTGGAAGATGATCTTAAGGTTCAGGCAGACACATAGTAAACTGAGCACACATGTGTCTCTGTGCTGTTCATGTGACAATGACTGGTTTCTGAATAAACTAAATGGGATTAATGCTTTCTGTAAATGTGTGTGCTTCTCTCCTGGTGTGTCTAACAGAATTCTGACCCCCAAACACATTGGCTGGAAAGTAGAACTCATTTCCGAGCAAGGACATTGAGGATCGCAGCCTTTCCCTGTTACACTGTTGTGTCTGCATTTCAGTTCAAGCTTTGGTAAGGAAAAGGCCTTAGTGAATCAGTAATTCTTCAAAGGGCAGCCTAAGCCGTTGTATGTTCAACGGACTCTTTGTGTAGTTAATGTTTTTCTTTAAATCTGTCTCGTGAATGTGTATCGCTGAAAGAACAGATTACCACATGTAGCACAACTTGACGCTAGTTGGCATAAATATTGAAAAGAATTAACAAAATGAGCACCACTGCTGCAAAATTACCATATAAAATGGCATATTGTGTCCTTTGAACTAAATGTAGTTGTTGCCAAGAAGTATTTGCACAATGTGCAAGCGCTGAAAGGCACTGTGGCTTAACTTTCCCTCAATGCCAATTCTGCCCTTTTATAGTAATGACTGACTAATACCAAACCTGACTGCCTCCTCACCTGGATCTCTGTTTGGTGACTCATGCACAAAGCCTTATGAAGCTGTTGTTCATGTTGTTTGCCTCTGTTGCAGATATGCATATGCCAGCTCAGTTATGCCTATGCAAAATTTGCTTCATTGCAGGATGCAGAATGGAATATGGTACGGGCTGGAAAGGAAAAAGAGAGGAGAAAGAGAGTTGAAATGGTAGAAACTGAGATAAGACAGCCCACTGTATATGAATGCAAGCCCACGATGCCCTCTAAATAAGGCCCTGTCTTTGTACACGTGTGGAGCTATAACTCTGAGGTAGTGCATGTTTTCCATGTAAGAGGTCCCCAAATTCAACCTCCTTTAGAATTCCAATTGCAAAATCAAGCAATGAAAGCTTTTTCAGAAGAGATGGATTTGAGAACTGTTACCTGCATTGATGGGAGAACTCTTTGGGACATGAGAGAGATGTACAAAATTTGGTGTGGAGAATGTGGATAGGGAGACATTTTCTCCTTCTCCCATAATACTAGAACCTGGGGTCATCCCATGAAGCTGATTGGTGGGAAATTCAGGACAAATAAAAGGAAGTACTTCACACAACCAGTGCATATAGTGAATTCACTACCACAAGGTGTAGTGATGGCCACCAATTTGGATGGATTTAATAGGGGGTGGATAAATTCCTGGGTGAAAAGGTTATCAATGGTTACTAGCCCTGGTGGCTATGTGCTACCTCCAGTATCCAAGTCAGTAAGCCTATATGCGCTGGTTGTTAGGGGACATGGGTGGGAAGGTGCTGTTGCACCATGTTCTGCTGATTGGCCACTGTGTGAACAGAGTGTTGGACTAGATGGACCCATGGTCTGATCCAGCATGGCTCTTCTTATGTTCTTATCTTAGAACCTGAGAAGTGAGTGCTGCAGGCCTGCCCATAATCATTAGCTCTAGCATGCAGACCTGTGTACTCACTCCATGCCATAGTATGAGTTCACTTTATCTTCCAAGGTTGGAAAGATTGAAATAGGTTGAGTTAAAGAGATCAAGGAGTTCATAAAATGATAGCAAGTGACTCAAAAGAGGAAATTACTTCCATAGGGTCTGGGCTTCTAAAGAATCTTTGAAATATTAGGAGGAAAAATGCATATTTCATTCCAAAGAGACAACACTAAAACTATACAGAGAGACTAGTGCAAGGGGAGGCAATTTGGTGCCTTGTAGATATGTTTGACTACAAGTCCCATAAGTCCCGCAGCCAGTATAGTAATGGTCAGGGATTATGGGAATTGTAATCCAAAACATCTGGAAGGCACCAGTGAATGTTCGATTTCATAAACAAGTACCCCAATCCAGGGATCCTTTGTTGCTGTAAGGCCTCGGAAATGCAAATATATCACATACCTAAGTTGAAGACAGGGCAACTTCTGGACCTTTCTGTGGCTTTTGATGCCATGGTATCTTTCTGGACTGCCTGATTGGATGAGTCTTGGAGATACCACTTTGTGGTGATTCTGGTAATTCTTGGGGAGGGGCTAGTTTGAGAAGGTGTTCTTGGGGGGCTTCTTTTTGATGCCTTGAGCATTGGCCTATGGTGTCCCCCAGACTTCCATTTTGTTACCATGCTATTTAACCCCAAACTGTTGGGGAACATCATACAGAGTTTGGGGGCTTTGTATTACCAATATGCTGATGATGATACACTACTTCTGAGGTCTCCAATGCGGTTCCTCTTTTGCTGCCCACTAGGCTCCCTAATTTTTTATTTCCCAATTTTTATTTCTTTAGATTTAAAAAAATTCGTTTAACTGGGAGGCTGGCTTGCTGTAATGTGAAGGGCTGCCCTCCAGTGCTATCTTTATTTGGGTTCAAAAGAGTGGTTTCGTGTTTTGGAACTCAGACACGACCTCTGCCTTGTACTTTGGTTTTTGGGGTAGTTACTTTCCTTTATTCCCACCAGTCTTTGCTTCTAGGAAATGAGCGTTCTGGGATGGGCTATGCACACTTTGGCAGCCATTTTATGAATGGACAAGGTACCCCCCATGGCAGCCATTTTGTGAGAGCACTCATGACACTCTCTCAAGATTCCAGTCATCCCTACTGACCCAAAAGGGTTGTGGAGTTCCTGCTTTACACTGTCTCTCCTTTCCATTTAAATGCAAGGAAGCTGTTCAACTTCCAAATCAGTGTCTGAAATCAGGGAAGAGAGTTTTAACCTGTCTTGGATGGAGCTGTACTCACCTGTAAGTCTCAGGCTTCCAGCTTGAGTGTTCCCCTGGATTCAGCTCTGAAACTGGATGCCCAGATTTGGGGGTGTGTGGACAGTAGTGCTTTAGCACAGCTAAGGTTAGCGCACCCATTCCTTGAAATAATAGATATGGTCACAGCAACATTTGCCATAGTTACATCTCATTTGGACTACTGTAACACACTCTATGGCTCAATTCGGATGACACGATAGTCAATGGTGGGTTGACTAACCCTAACCCTAACCCTAGGGGGCACTCCCCACACAACATGGTAATAAATAATCAACTGTGGTGTGGATGAGGATCAGTGCTGAGTGGACTATGGCAGCATTCGGATGACACGATAGTCAAAACAACTGACGATTGTTTCCCCCACACCAGTTGTTTATTGTGTCGTCCGAATTGAGCCTATGTGGGACTACCTTTGAAGAGTGTTTGGAAATTTCAGCTGGTTCAGAATGTTGCAAGTTGCAACTATACACTGGGGGCATTTATGGAATTTGTGTGACTCCCATTTTACAACAGCTATACTGGGTACTCAGGGCCAGATTTAAACTTGTTGTGGCCCTAAGCTGTAACATCAGTGAGGCCTTTCCCTCTTCAACAAATAATAAAAAATTTTAAATGCAAAATATGGGCTGTACAATTAAACGGAATTTGATAGTCATGTAATGTTGTAAACATTTTTTTTCTTTTTCTTTCTAACGTGAAGCCCCTCGTAATGTGAGCCCCTAAACTGTAGCTTGTTTAGCTTGTACGTAAATTCAGACCTATGGGTACTGATCAATGCTGGCTAAGTGCTGCTTCAAATTGCTAGTTAAGACCTACACAATGTAGGGTAGGCTGACCAGATTTTAAAAGTAAAAATCCCGGTCCCCCCCGCCCCCCCCAAAACAACCCCCCCACCAAGCCACCCCCCCCAAAAAAAACCAGCCTGGACCTACCGCCGGGTTCCTCTGTCGCCCGCGCAGCCGCGCGGGTTCCTCTGTTGCTGCCCGCGCGGCTGCGCTGGGTCCTCCGTCGCCCGCGCAGCTGCGCGGGGTCCTCCGCTACCGCCCGCGCGGCCGCGCCGGGTCCTCCGTCGCCCGCGCAGCCGCGCGGGGTCCTCCATCGCCGCCCGCGCGGAAGAGGCGGGAGAGGGCCGGATCCGGAAGTGACGTAACCGGCCCTCTCCCGTCTCTTCCGCGCGGCCTCTGGCCTCTCTGGGGCTCGTCGCAATGGCGACGAGCCTCGAGGAGCCCGGACGCCCACGCGGAAGAGGCGGGCGTGGGCGTCCGGGCTCCTCAGGGCTCATCGCCATCGCGATTGAGCCCCAAGGAGGCCAGAGGCTGCGCGGAAGAGGCGGGAGAGGGCCGGTTATGTCACTTCTGGATCCGGCCCTCTCCTGCCTGTTCCGCGCGGCCTCTGGCCTTACGAGCCCGGCAGCGGCGGCAAAGGTGGTGGAGGAGCCCGGGAAGCGGCCGCCCCAGCAGGTAAGTGCCCCCCTTCGTGCTTACCTGCAGGGGCGTCCGCTTCCCGGGCTCCTCCACCTCCACCGGGTCTTGCTGCCACCGCCGCGTGACCCCCCGCCACCCCGGTTTTCCCCCGGTTGGCCCGGTTGGCCCGGTTGGCCTCTGGATTCCCGGTTAGGACCGGGAAATCCCGAGCCACCTGGTCAGCCTAATGTAGGGCCAGCTTATTTGAAAGACTGCATTCTCCCATAGGAGCCTGTCTGAGTTTTATGATCCTCAGGAAAGGCCTTTCTATTTGTTCCACCAACATCAGAAGCACATCCAAAGAGGATGGCCTTCTCAGTGGCTGCTCCGAGCCTCAGAAACCCTTTGCCAAGGGATGTCCAGCTAACCCTGTCTCTAAGGATCTTCCACCAAGAAAAGACATTTTCATTTAGAAAGAACCTTGGTCTATAAGCTGACTAGTAAATATTTTATTGTATTTTTATTGTTGTTGTTAGCCCCCTTGAGCAATATTTGGTGGAAAGCTGGGATACAAATTTAATGAATAAATAAAACAAACATGCCATTTGGAATACAGCGAAAGTAGAGGATCCTGACGCTGACTTGTTTCAGCTGGTGTTTTTGTTGATTTTATCAACGCCTGAGGTAATGGCCTGATGGCCCTGATGACTCTATGCTACTTCCAGTATTAGAGGCAGTGTGCCTAATATGTACAGCAGTTGCTGGGGAATATGGGCGAGAGGGTGCTGTTGCACACATGCCCTGTTTGTGGGTTTCCCATCAACAGCTGGCTAGCCACTGTGTGAACTCTGATCCAGCATAGCTCTTCTTCTGTTCTTATGAATCCAAATTTAGGCACATGCAGCTAGGCTGATAGACATGGACTACTCTGCTCCTTCCACCCCACAATAGCCCCTTCAGCCCTGCTGAAAATGCTCTGGTGAATTGGGCAAGCAGTGGTGCAGTGGGAAGGGATCCACCAAAATTCAGCAAAAGCACCTTCCATGAGTGGTGCCCTTCCATCCACAGTGGGGGGAATCGTGAATCAATCCCATTGACCCAGTTTGCATGTAATGGCAAATTAACCCACTATTTGCCAGGGTTGCATGCCACCACCATTTTGAATGTGCAGCCTCTGATCAGAGTTCCCACACAAGGTAGATTCTGGATCCAGCCCATTGCCCCCAATTTTCAACCCTGCCATATGAGCTACAAACTTGCTTTAAAAAACAACAACCAATGAAACAAGCTGAGATTCTCAAGATGTTGAATTCTAGACTCCCCCAACCCAACCCATGTGCTTTTTCTGCGCTTCTGCAGCTCTGCAAAAAAATAAGCACAGCCCTGCATCCAACTTCTGTCTAACTGCTGAGATTTTCTTCTTGACTTTGCAACTCCGATTCATTAGAAATGTTTTTGACGGACAAATTCATATTTGCTACATTCAAAAACCATCTTCTGCAATGCAATGCCTTTGCAGAATTTGGAAAGGTACCAAAGATAAAAACAAAAAACAAAACAAAGCACACACACACACCAACCTCCAAACAATATAATTGAATCAGATTGTACATTTCATGTCCCAACAGTGGCTAGATTCTATACTTTTCAGTGGTGCCAATCAGATTGGGACAAAAGAAGTTGTGGATGGTTGGTTGTGAACAATTTTTCCACCTTGATTAACGTAAAGAAGATGAACAAACAACAGGGACAACTCAAAACATGCTCCATTTTTATTTTGTTTTTTGCTGCAAGCAACAGTGTCTGGTTTTTCATCAGTTACCTGTGTGTACACTGTCTTCTTTGGGGCATGAAGTCAGTTATTTGAATACCTGTATAGTGGGCGCCTCATGGGATTAGTGCTTCCTAGACTATGATGCCACATGGCTGAGATGCAATAGGGCATTCATTTTTTAGAAGGTGATGTGTTCCAGGGCCTTATTGGTTTGACTTAGAACATCCGAGAGAGACAGCCTATCTACACTACTGCTTTAAAATGGTTTAAAACAGTTTAAAATGGTTTATAACAGTTTTGAGAACTGTTGGGGCCCAGGACACACTGCATATACAGTTTTCAAAACGTTTTCAAAGTGTTTTATCCTGCGTGTGTAGATAGGCTCAGAGAGAGGGAGAGAGAGAGCGAGAGAGAGCTCCATCACACCAGCGATTTATCGCACTCTCACCATACCTAGTGCAGTGCAGTACTCACATGACGTCGGCCCTGTCCTGCGCTCATCTCGCCTCTTCCCCTCCGTGCGCAATAAAGCCACTCCTCCCTTCCATGTATTGCTGTCCTTGCACTATATCGGACCATCCTGTTTTTTGTTGGGGGCGTGTGTGTCAAAGGATGGTCTCGCTGACAAAAGAGGAGGGTGGGGCAGTTCTCCACTCAACTGCTCAACTGTGAAGGGGAGGGAAAGAGAGCGGCCAAATACCCCATAGAGAAGGTGAGGAGGCTGCAGCTGCCTGTGCCCAGGACTCGGTCCCATTCAATTCTATGGTTCTTACTTCTGAGTAGGCATGTCTAGGTTTCGTGACAAGAACAATGTCAGCTTCCCCTTGCCATGCCAACATCGACCACAAACTTCTCCAAAAACTAATTGTAATACTTTCTCTTCACTTATCTTTCTTGTTTAATACGATCTTAGGGGAAAGCATAGTGTGTTGTTTTGCCGTAATTGCGCAGTTTCAGGCTGCCATACTATTGTATCTGCACAGACTATCTATCTATCTATCTATCTATCTATATCTATCTGCAGAGGGAAGGAGAACGTGGGGGTGGGGGTGGAGATGGAGATTTCGCCTGCATAGTAGCGATACAGGTGAAAATATACATGAGCGCAATGATGCACAGACGTGTAAATGCGCAGTGCTCTATTCACCAAGGATACGGAGGGGGAAACCATGGATGCAAACCGGGGGGGGGGGGGGGGGAAGTAAGTGTGATGGATGGAGCCCAGAGAGAGAGAGAGATGCCCACAAGGCAAAATGTAATCTAAAAAAAGCCTGGCTTGTTATTATGCAACAGTAATCAAGCACAGAAGAGGGCAAACTCATGTTTACAGGATATACTTTTTTGTTTTACTAGAGCCTTGAAATCTACCAACTGGAGCCTAGTGCAGAAGACATACCATTAGAATTATAGAATTCTGAATCCAGAAATGTGTTTTGAGTCCCCAAAACAGAATGGAATTCGCTGTCCTTTCTCATATATATATATATATATATATATATATATATATATTCACTCCTGTTTACCCAAAGCATTCTTCATTTCAGTACACTTTAAGGTGGGGAAGTGTCATTTTGTTGCTGCTATTGAATTGGAACTTCTTGCTGATCTACTGCAAATCACCCAGGAATCTACCTCCTTGTGCCTTTCTACCCCTGATCCAGCATTATGACTTTCCTGCGTTTTGAACAAACTGCAGCACGATATACAGAGAAACCTACGCAGTCAAAACAACTGTTTATATTTTTTTAAAAATCCACTCACTCAACCACATGATAATCTTCTGAAACTGTTAACATGTGACTACAGCAGGATTACCACCATACCCACAAAAACTTCTCCATTGACTTCAATGGTGTAAGTTGTATCACATGTGTGAAGTGATAAATGCACATACCTGTTGTTTCTATTGATGTGAATGACAACATGGTCTACTGTTATTAACATGACAGAACTGTATATTTTCCAGAGCTGTCAAGTAAGGGAATGTTCTCTCCCGCACCAGCTGCAGGAAGTAGAGGGAAACTTCAGAGCAGGATAAAGCCTCACTTGATATCTATCACAGGTGATCCATATCAGCTGGAGTAGTGGTGACATTGTCCAAGATGTGCAGATGATAATTAAAGAAATTCCAATTCACTTGTGAAAATTGTCCCTCCCGCTGCCATATTTGATCATAACTCTAGTTACCACATCCCAAAGATTTTGTGATTCATAATTTAGAACATTTTGAAAGAAAATCATCATTCTGAACGACTCAGGCCTCCTCCACACGAGACGTTTAATGAGCCTTGAAGGCTCATTAAAAAATTTACCTCCACAAGCACGGAGCGCAAAACGGGCGTACAGGTGCGTTATCTCCCTGATAATGCGCATTTTCGAACGCCCGTTAAATAGCGACTTTTATTTTGCTCCGGCCGTTAAAGCGCATTTTCGCGGTGTGAACAAGCGATTACGCGCATTAACTGCTTGTAAAGCGCTTTTTGGACATGAATTAATGCGCTTCGCCGCTTCTCGCCGCCTCCGGTGCAGAGGAATTAGGAGTAAAAGCGCCTCCGCGATAATGCGCATAATCGTGGAACCGGGCGCAAAAGCGCATCCTTGTGGAGGGGGCCTCAGCCAGGATTTTCTGATGCAAGCTGTAAACCATGAATATCAATAATGTAAATTTATTTATTGCATTTCTATACCACCCAATACGCGAAGCTCTCTGAGCAGTTCACAAAAATTAAAATCAAATTAGCAAACTTTTCCAGTAATTGTTATGTTTTCATGTGAATCCCTTGATTCTGTTAACCATTTAGCTTACAAGAAAAAACATCAGATTTTAGAATTTTACAGGGCAAGAACCCACCAGCAGGACACGGGTGCAACACCACCCTCTCACCCATGTTTCCCAGCACTTAGTGTACATAAGCTTACTGCTTCTTCTACTGGAGGTAGCACCAGGGCAGGATCTACACTACTGCTTTAAAATGATTTATAACAGTTTTGACAACAGTTGGAGCCCATGACACACTCCATATACAGTTTTCAAAACGTTTTCAAAGTGTTTTATCCTGCTTGGTGTAGATCTGGCCGTATAGCTATCAGGACTAGTAGCCATTGATAGCCTTCTCCTCCAGCCTTCTCCTGCAGCTTTCTTTCTGTGAATCTTGGCAGCACTCATAAAAGGGGACATAGACAGGTATGGTGTGCCAGCCAAATTCTATGGGATTTTACTCTAAACATCTTATCCCCATCCATTACATGGTAGAGTTCTGGCATAACATTACGGGAATTCTAGAAAAGCATGTAATCTAATTTCATCACTGCATAACAGTCTGGAGGACTGTTTCTTTTAACCAGTTTGGCTATTCACACAATTCACACTGTATAGGGTCATGTTAATTGTCATTCTGTTTCAGGACACTTTAGGCTTTTCCAGCTAATAATATTTCAAAATATTCCTCACTCATTTTGACACCAGTTTTAGCTGATTGTTTTGCACCAGAGACTCACAGTCCATCTCACAAAATATGGCTATTGCTATTTGTTTCACCTTAGTCATGCTTCCTATGTTCTCAGTACAAAGTAACATTCCCTACTACATTTTCCAACTGCTTTGGTCAATATTTTCATGCAGGAATCTCCAACCTTTGGAATTTTTGAGAGAATCTCATGGGCACTCTCATAAAATGGCTACCATGGGGGTACTTTGCCAATAGATAAAATGGCTGCCATGGCAGATATGGCCTGTCACAGAATACTAATTTCCCAGAAGCCAAGCTCATGATACTGAAATATTTGCAACTTACTCAAGAACCTAAGTACAAGGCAGAAGTGGAGTCTGAGCTCCAAAACACCCGAACACTTTTTTGAACCCAAATAAAGATGGCACTGTAGGACAACACTTTGTTTTGTAGCAAGCCAGACTCCCAGTTTTTTCTTTTTTTAAAAAAAAAAATTAAATTAAGATATAATATCAAAATCAGGGGGCAGGGAATCTGCCACTGTATCTCAGAGTTCCACAAACTGACCCTTTTCTGCTGCTACCAATTCTCTTAGAGCGTTTCTGCATTAAGGGGGGGACCTGTACCCTTAGCAGGCTTTCTTCTTCTGGGGTCTGTTCTGCATTTACTACAGCTCCTTTAGATGGCAACCAACAGCAACCACATGATTTGTAATTAAAAACTTCCCCTTGGCAATGTTCTATAAAGTTCAAAAAAAAACACAGCACAATCTAGTGGCTGTATTATAGCACAATGCCAACTTTACATAGTTGGGATCCTTGATATAATACAATAATTTCAAATCACGCATTACCTGTGTTCTTTTTAAAAGCAAGATTACCAGGGGAAGGTGCAGTAGATGTCCTGGAGGTTGGCAGTGTCATGTAAAGGACCTGCAAACTTCCATAAGTGGCCAATCATGAGCGTGCAATTAAGTCGCTCATATAGAGAAGCTCTTAGAATACTTTAAAACCTCCTAGTAGCTTAGCTATAAGAGGCTTAGCCATGAGATGGAGTGTATGAGAGTCATCACATAGGGGGAAATCACATTTCCTTACTGTCGCTTCCCTGCCTGCACTTTTGTCCCTCATTACTTCCTCTTTCAAAAGTGGAAGTAAACAACGGCACATGGCCCATTCAGTGGGCCGTTTTGATCATGCTGCTTATCCTGCACACAGCAGGAGATAGCAGCAAGTTCTATCTCAAAAATAAATCGGATTTACCGGGATCTTTTTTTGTGGCATGAAAAAGGCTAGAAGGACGCAGACGATGACATTAATAGAAACTGTGAAAATCCGTGAGGGCCCAGTAACTAGCGTGCATTAAAATGCTCATCTGATGGCGCCCTATGTCCCAGTGGTGTAGTGGAGGCAGGACTCATATGGACCCAGTGCCAGCAATATTTTTATTAGGAGGGATGCTGATGTCATCTGCCACCCCCTTCAAAATTAGCTGCTCCCTCTGAACATAGCTGCAATCCTCACAAAAGCTGGGGGGGGGGGCAGATTTTTCCAGCAACAATATATTGCTCCCTGTTGTAATACAAAGTCTTTTGCTGTGGCTGGGCAATTAAGACCCATTAGCTTTAGAAAAGCTAATCTAGGGTGGCCATGTGTCCTCTTTTACAGTGGACAGTCCTTATTTGAAGGCTTCCCGCAGACAGTTCACTATTTGAAAAAAAATCTATTTGATGACCTGTCCTGTCTAATTCCAGTTTAAAGATAATGAACCATAATAACTTTTACTCATCAACTGTTACTACCTGGACAGCAGACTAAATAGGCAGGCATACATTTGACCTAGTCACAACTTTCCACACCACGGAGAAACGTACTACATTTTTATTTATATTATAGAAGTTATTTCTAAATTTGCAACTATGCATATAAATGAGCATGTGCAAACTTTATGCAAATCAGTCCTTTTGTCCTCTTTTTTTGGTGGTGCATTGCCTTTTTTTTGGTAATTCGTAAGAGACCATCACACACTTGCCAAATTTTAGCCATTAGTTGTAATGTGCTTATATCTCATTACATTCTGTCATAACTTCTTTGAAGTATGAAGTGCTGTCCAGAACTGTGGAGGCTGGTGGCTCCAATTTTGGTGGGGCTGTAAATCTATTCCAGATTTTAGTCAGAAATAGCCAAATCTCTAAAGGAGCTATCCAAGGTGTTGACCCTTGTCCCAAAATCAGTCCAAAACTTCGGATAGCTCCTCTAGAGTTCTGGTTGCTTCTGACTTAAACACAGAATGGATTCCCAGCCCCTCCAAAATCAGAGCCACCAGCCTCCAGTGGTCCAGAGTATTTCAATATGAATGGTCCAAATCAGTTGGTAAGATGATGATGATGATGATGATGATGAAGATGATGATGATTTCTTGGCCAGCTTTCAAGGCAGAAACTCTCCCAAGGCGGCATACACCTGAAAAAAGCCATAAAAAACAACAACAAAACCAGAAAACACAGCAAACAGGAAAATTCCAGAGTAAAATAGTATGTTTTCAACAGCTTCATAAAAATCTCGAGTGATGGAGCACAGCATTATATGCAGCTCAGGACTGTCATATCTGACAGTGTGCCTGTCTTGATATGAGCCTTCCCTTACACTACCATCAACATCTGAGGCCCTCATCTGTGTGCCTTTTCTGAGGGAGGTTTGGAGGATAGTGACAAGGGGCAGAGCCTTCTAGATGGTAGCACCCAATTGTGGAATGCTCCCCCTACAGAGGCCTGCCTGGTGCCAATATTATCATCTTTTCAGAGCCAGGTTAGGAGCTTCCTTTATTCACAGGCATTTGACGACATATAATGAGCCTTTTTCATCTGAATTTTTTTTATCGGTTCCTGGTATTTTATTACTATTTAGTTGTTTCAAATGGAATAAAAATTTAGTGCATTGAAGATTTTACATTATGTTTTATTATGTTGTATTTGAGGGTTCTGATTTTTTCTAAAGTACCCAGACAGCTTGGGCTATTGGAAGGTATAGAAATGTAATAAAATTAATGAATATGCTCTACAATGCAAAACTAAAATAAAACTACAAACAAGTCACTGCGCTTAACCTTTTTGCTTGTTTGTTTAAGTTTCTTTTTAGGCACCCTTGAGCATTGCAGAAGCACAAGACTTGACTTTTTGCCAGCCCTGGAAAATAAGGACATTTTTTTTTTCTGGAGGGGAAAAAAACCCCACCCCTAACCTGTCAAAGCTTTCTGTTGCCAGGGGAGTGGAGGGAAAATTCAGGAAACATCCTTTTAATGCCCTTTATGGTGTTGACTCTGTTGCAGGGAAGCCAAGAGAGGGACAAGAAAGGCCTCAGCATGTTACAGGGATGCAAAAGCTGTGTGTACTTAACAGGAGTGACACAAACAAGTTGTATTTCTCTTTGCTCTCTGCTGAGAACGGGAGGGAAGGTTCCCTAAATAAAAAAATGGAGAAGAAAAGCACTCCCATGAGAGTGAATGCCAGTGTTCAGTTAGGCCTCCTCCTCCTCCCTCAACTCTTCCAAAGGCCAATCTCAGTCCTCTGACAGGAAGTACATAACGGATGTTTGATGAAAAGGCCGCTAGAGCTTATCTTTCGTTTGCAAGTTTTTTTGGAGGCGGACGGGGGTGGGGGGTGGAGGGGGGGTGGAAAGGGAGCTGCTTTGTGAGCATGTTTGCTCTGAAAGATACGTGGCCCGGCTCTCTTTTGGAATTGTTGGCTCTCTCTCTTAAGGCCAGCCACATGATTCATAGAGTTGTCTGATATATTTGCCAAGGAAAGCCCTACTCGAATCAGACCAGCCCTCTTCTTCTTAGAGAATAAGGCTCACAGGGAAGGCCACTGCGGAGCATCACAAGATCAGTGTGTTATTACGTTTTGCAGGAAGGAAGATATGTTGTCTCAAGATCAGTTTATCAGCTGACTTTCCGGTGAAGAGGAGAAAGCGCTTTCTCTCTCTCTCTCTCTCTCTTTCTTTCTTTTTTGTTTGGTCCTGTGAATTGCCACCCCCGTAATTCCCAAGCAGAATCCTCTGCAACTCCTCTTTGGTTCAGCTGCGTGCAGGACTAAACAGACCAGCATTAAGCAAACAAATAAAAAGGCCATTGTGAGCTGCTTTTTTCTTTTTCTTTTTTTGAACCAATATTTCATATCAAATGGAGTAAGCAACAAAGAAGAGCCACCCCCACCCTTGACTGCTGCATGACTTCTGAGCCTCTCTCTCTCTGTTTCTCTCTGCCAATGAACAATTAAAGCTATTGTGGTGAAATGGAGTTCTGTGATCATCGTTCAGAGAGTCACTTAACAAAGCTTACCAGGTTCGTTGGAGAGATTTTGCTTTTCGTCTGGGTTGATACTGTGCAAGTAGAGGAGGAGTGGGAGCAGGGGTGAGGAAGAGTTCCTGTGCTTCCTTGTTATTTTCCCAAAGCTCCTGCTTTCATTAGGTTTTTTTTTCATAAGTGATTGCCCATTTCCTCCCAGCTCACTGTGATAAATGCATTTATGTGATCAAGAAACTGCAAATGACACACACTCGCCAAGCTAATGATCAGACTGCACTATGGGCTTCTTTAGATTAAGGAGAAATCACGTTGCCTAATGGGGCTTTGCTTCCTGCGTCTCTTGCGCAATTGTAATGAGCTGCATTACAGGGCAGAGAAGGGTGACCATGTGGTCTATAATGGAAAACACCCCCTCCTCACAAAGCTCATAGCCCTAAATGGGATAGCACCCTCTAGTTGGTGCTTTATAGCACAACTTCCTATGCATATGATAGGAAATCCTGGGATATTTCAGCAGAATTGGGATATTCAGGGTTTTAAAGAATGAAAGTAATGGAGGAAGGTGCAGGAGACATGGAGGAGGTTTACAACATCATCAAAAGGACTGGCAGACTTCTTTGAATAGTGCCTTATTTCGTTCATGTGAAGAAGCTCGGTATCTTAAATACAAGGCATGCAGCTGACCTTCTCTTTCTCTTTTAGCCCCAAGTTACTCAGTTTGGATTGGGATGACTGCACACACACACACATTTATTTATTATTTATTTATTTTATTGCATATATATCCTGCCTTTTTCCCTCCAGCATACATAATCTTCCTCCTCTCCATTTTATCCTCACAACAACAGCCCTGTGAGGTAGGTGGGGCTGAGAGTCTGTGACTGGCCAAAAGTCACCTAGTGGGTTTCCATAGCTAGAACCTGGGTCTCCCATGTCCCAGTCCAACACTTTAGCCACTACACCACACTGGCTCTAGGGGAGGTTTGGCCCTCCCCACCCCCCACCCCTCAGCTACTTGCTCTCCAACCCCCCCTCCCGGGCTAAAAGAAAGAAGGAAAAACTCCCTTGGTGCCAACAGAGGCATTTTCCTTTATTTAGCTACCTGCACAGGAGTGAGGCAGGAGGAGGTTTAAATCTCTGTGCATGTGTAGGGATCCCAGTCCAAATTAGAAATGAGGCCATAGCTTAGTGGTACAGCATATGTCTCTAATGCGGAAGGACACAGGTTCAATGCCGGTATCTCCAGGTAAACTTCTGCCTGAAACCTCTGAAAACCACTGCCAACCAGTGTCAACAATACTAGGCTAGATGGACCAATGGTCTGACTCACCATCTAGTGGTGGGAAATCCTGCTGTTTCTCAGCTATTACCACTTTAAAAGTGTGTCTTTTTTATCCCAGGATTTTTAGAGGATTCTGCAGGAGATGTCATGTTAGTTAACGACATCATGAAATCGACCTGAAAACTTCCATCAGTGGCTAATCATGAGTTTGTAATAAATGGCTCGTTTAGAAGAGTCCAGTGTGTAAGACAGCTTCCTATGTTCCTAAGCATCTGGGGGAAAGATATAAAACTTCCTTATCCACATGGTGGTGCACAATTTGGATTGAAGCCTGGTGTGCTTACATGTGAGTAAAAAAGAAAGGGTCTGCTGCATGTTACCTATTAATGTATCAAGTAGTTTGATGCTATTTTTGTCTCAGAAGGATTGTGCATATTGAATAACATATCTCTTCATAGAAGGGGCAAGCATGATCCCCAGCTACTAAAGTATTTTGATGCCTGATTGAATTGATGTCCTTCATTTCCTCTGCACCCATAGTAAGCAACCAGTTGGCTTAAGAGAACACACATCTTTTCAGAGACTTGACTGATCTATCCAACACATAGAATTAACAGAAGAATCATGGTTCCAGTGATTGTGTGTTTTATGAAACAGAAACCACTTTAAACTTGTTAGGAAGACCATGTTTAGTTAACATTCCCTGATTTAGGTAATAACATTTTACTAAGACTTTCATCTAATGTTGACTTGCTTCTTTCTGCTTTCATCTATGCTGGATTCCTTTAGCTGCTAATACTTGAAGTCTTTGGATTCAACTAATCATCAAGATGTCATGACGGGGCTGAAAAATGGTTCACCAGAGACTTGATTCAATCTCTAATGTTGGCAGTTGGAGTTTTGTAGCAGACTTAAATGGAAATATGAAAAAAAGTTTCTGTAATGAGGCTGGTGGGATAAGGCTAGGGCCTTTTCACTGGTGTCCCCATATTTATTAGAATTAACTTGCCACCATGTGAAATTCATGTAATAAAATCAAACAACAACAATATAGTCATGTGACTTCTTCCTACATCTGGTAAGTAATAATCCCCTTGACACCTATAATCCTTCACAAAGACACTCTAGGCTTGAGCCAGATCTGGTATTTTCATTTTAACCATCTGACATCGTTTGAACCACTACTGAGTATATGCGCAGAACTGCATTCTATGAAGGGAAAATTGCTTGCAAAAACGTATGCACTAGGAAAAGTGTGTACAAAAATGTGCATATTAAGAGAAATGCATGTCAAAATTTGTGTGAATTTTTGTGTGGTCTCTTTTTGGACGAATTTGCAGATTGATGTGGAAATAGGCAGAAACAAACTTACAATCAGGGGAATGAGAATCTGAACAAAACCAAAATTCACAGATTTGCCCATCTCTGACTATCAGTCAATGATCTGGTACATGTCATCCATAATACGAAAACTTTTGTGTAGCAATCTTCTAACATGTGCTCAAAAGTGTGGTGTCTAAAGGTCCTTCTAGATGGACAGCTCCTAGCAGTACCAGCCCAAAGACATTGTGCAGAAGAAAAGGACAGGAGACACGTAAGGATTGCAAATGGAAGACAATGTCCTCTGGATCTCTTCTGTAAAATTCCATTAATAAGGCAGTTAATAACCTCATGCTACATTGGATGATGTGTGTTTTTCTACACAGTTCCAAGTTTTAAGATGGAAACTGCTTCTTGGTGGATATTCTCAGTTAGAAACCTCCTTTCTTTTGGAATCTCAACCTGAGGAGATATTGGAAGAATTGCAAGCCTTAATTTGGGGGCTGAGTGTTTGTATTATACCAGCAACAGGTTGTGGCTTTCAGAGCTGACTCAAGACATTTTGCTGCCTGAGGCAAAGGGCCAGATAGCGCCCCTCTTCCCAGTCCATCTTTATCAGCTGACCTGACTGGCAGTTGAACCTTACTTTATCACTGGTGATTAGACAGCATCTTCTACTGCATCTGAGGACAGCCAGCTAGCTTAGGGGACAGAGCAGACTGTGTACTACACCCCCCTCTGTCTTCCAGTACCTTACCACTTCTTCCTGCCCCTCAGGATCTGCTGCCAGAGGTGGTTGTATCACTGTGCCTAGTGGTAAAATTGGCCCTGTGGGGCATTTAACATATATTGTAAATATCTGGGATATTTTACATGATTTCTAAAGACATTATTTTTATCTGTCTGGGTATATTTAAGAAACTAAGTGGAAGTATTTTGAGAGTCATTTTTGTGATGAATTCAATTTTTAAATAATAATAATAATAATAATTAATAATAATAATATATTTATTTCTTACAATAAATCATTGGGTTGAATCCAGTGTTGCCTCTGTGCTTGCAGAAAGCACCTGGTTGTGCACAGCACCAGTCTTTCCATAGCCCCAGTCAATCTCCTGTAGCCCTCCATGTCGTATCCCCATATCACATCCTGTTCTGGAAGATACCTCACCTCATTGGAGCTCTGCCCTGAATTTTGGGGAGGAGCAGACCCCCTCTGCACACCATTACATTTCAGTATCCACCTGAAGAAGGGGTTAGACAGGTTTGCGGTACATCTGTACTATCCATATCTATATACCTTCCACTTTCCTTCTCCTATAACCTTTTCTCTGATAGCCATCGCAATTTTATAAGACAGAAACCATAAACTCTATCTTCCCTTGAAGTCTGTCTTTCTGCCAAATAAAAAGAACAGAGAAGAGAAAGGAATATATCTTGCATTGTGTCACCACTCAAGAGAGAAAAGGTGAATGGGAACTGTTTAAAAAAGCATGGCCCTCAGTCCAGTTTCTTCCTTGGTTGCCTCTTCATGGAGCCTAAATCAAATCTTGCCCATTCGCAGCAGTAGAGAATTTGACCCCGATTGTTTCCATAGAAAGGATTTTTGTCAGCATGCCACTTGGGAATGGTTTGTAAACATATGAACTGTACTTTCAAAGGGTCATTTCTTTGTAAATGAAGTGGCCTGGAATTTTCCATATGTAAATCTTTCATCCACTAAAATGATCATGTGTTGAATATAATGGGGTGGGTTTTTTTTTCTTTCCAGATTTTGGCATCCTGCACGTTAAGAATGTCTCCAGATTTTGGGCGTTTATGGAGCATTTGTATCAGGGTGCTTGTTTACCTGGAATTGTTCCAGGATAGCAGGCTGCTCCGAGATGGCTGTTGTCGACAAGAAAACAATGAGCAACTGATCCTGTGGGCTTATTCAGAGCACCTACAGTTTATTTGTGGTTTGGGGATGCTTAGGAGGTTTTTTTTAATTCCATGATTCAATCATCTTTTTTTCCCTTCCACATAGCTACTATGGGGACAAACATAAACATTAAGGCAATTCTTGACTTTCTCAGAAAGTTCCAAAGGGTGCTGTCACCAACTTCCTCACTCAGCCTGTCCTTGGGTAACAGTTTTATCTGCAATCTTTGATGCCCACCCACAGAGGTAGACTTGCACGTAAAAATGAGTCATATGACCCCCAAATGGGCCCACAGATCTTATCAACAGCCATTTTTGCACCTGGCTGCATTTAGACTGATAATGGACTGATTCTATCGCTGACCATTAGTCATGCGCTATGTTCCCATGAATATTTACCGCAGTTTAAGAAACCCTTTGTGTACTTCATTCAGACCTGCACAACTTGCGATCATCCCAGCCAAACAAAGCCCTAATACCACATCTATTGTGGTAGGACATGTAACTGATAAGCCCCTTGTTTTTGTAGCCCTGGACAGGCTGCAAAACTAGAAAGATGATCAAAGCACCTGATGGGCCACCATACAAAGCTAGTAAATTTTCTTTGGCTTGGGGAGTCATAAACTGTTGTGGATTGTCTAACATCCTGTCACTAGTGGGGGCTGGTGGCCCCGATGTCAGTGGAGTGGTGAATCTGCTCTGGGTTTCAGTCAGAACCAGTCAGAATTCCAAAGGTATCCAAGATCTGAGGCTTAGCTCCTTTGGAGTTCTGACTGAAACCTGGGTTAGGGATAACCACCCCACTGACATCAAAGCCACCACAGCCTCCACTGCCAGGCACTGAACA
This sequence comes from Anniella stebbinsi, assembly GCA_029215795.1. Classification (NCBI taxonomy): domain Eukaryota; kingdom Metazoa; phylum Chordata; class Lepidosauria; order Squamata; family Anniellidae; genus Anniella; species Anniella stebbinsi. The sequence goes on along the minus strand of JARDYH010000002.1, from coordinate 29,877,620 downwards.
TGGTTCAGATGATTGCGTGAAAATGTACAAACTTTCCACATGTCATCTATTACCACATGGGGAAGCACCATGCGTAGCCTCCAGACACACCATTCAGCCACCATTAGCGTGGCAGAGGTGAATGACGTGCTTTCCTGAGGCCCCAGAAAGTGCACTTTCCTGCCACCCATGCACTGCTCCAATCAGGGCCTTAAAGGTCCCTGATTGGAGCAGTGGAGGGTGGGAATGGCATGCTTTCCCCTCCGCCACTCCACTCTGGGTCTTTAAAGTGGCAGGGGGAATGCTGCACTTTCTGGAGGCCCCAGAAAGCCACATTCTTGCCCAACCCACTGGGTGTCCTCTTTTTTGGTTTCCCAAAAGATAAGCTCCTTCTGAGCAGTTGATAGTCAGGATCTGTCTCTCAACTGTTCAGAAGGAGCTGATCTGTTCTTAAATCTTCAGTTGTCATCTCCCTTGCAAAAATGCAATCTCAGCTTGCTTTTATTGGTTCCACATTACCAGAGTTGCATTTTTAAACAGAGATATAGAGCTATCTCGGTCTTCTTATCACTGGATGCCCTAAAAAGAAAAAGAAGACAATTCCATGCTAACACAACTAAATATTACACATATGAGTGCCCTGACCTGAGAATAACACATGCAGGTGAGACTTTGACTCACTGATCCACCAGAAAACCTCATTAATTGTGGAAGGACTTGAATCAGAGATGTGTTTTTAACATATTAAAACTATATAGTTTTGCTGAGCTCTCAGTGATTAAGGTCACTTCTTGATGTTAGAAGCTTGTTGCTTTTTATTGCAATATCTGTATTTTATCCGCCACGTTTTTAGCTTTTTGTGGGTTTTGCATTTTAACGTTTCAGTGATTTTATTGCAAATCACCTTGGGCATGTATGACCACATCAAATAAATAATTGATTTGTATTAACTGATCTTTGGGGTGTCCAGAAATACAATGCCCTGAATTGAGCCAATCAAGCCAATCTCTACCAGGAAGCCTTGATGATACATAATGCAAAGCCCTCCTCAACGTAACCATATAACACAGGACAAATCCAGCTTAAAGGATTTCCTATCACTTTATTAGATTTGGCAGATACTGGCACATAAAATGTTGTGCCAGATGTAACTCTCAGTTTACACTGGTTTTAATCTCAATAAGGAGGGTAAAAGCTGGCCTGATTTTGAGCATATGAAACAGCCGTTCCCTCCTCTGGAAGCAAAGCTGAAGATGATCTGGCCGGCCTTTGAGTCTTTGTGTATCTCCTTACAAACTGTCTCCTCGTTACTCCTGTAGATCTAAAAACACAGCAAACTTTTCCCTGGACAATTGCGTAATAAATGAGAGCATTGTAAAGCCGATGGATCCTGTTCAAAAAGTTTCCATTTACAACTCGTCTATCAAGTTGTGGGTTGTGTATGGGATTTCTGTGCTTGCAAAAAAAAAAACTGCATCAAAAAAACAATTGGCACAGAACGCTGTCTCGGAAATAAAGATGTTCTGTATTGTACAGCTGAATAATTAATGCCTGAAGAACAAGAACGTTAAGTCACGTATTTAGCTCGAATCAGTGTAAAGGGGGGGGGGGCAGATTTAAGTAGGCAATGATTTGTGACAGGCGCTGCTTTCTTTTAATAACAAATGAACTCTGGGAAAGTGTAAAATGTTGGATTTTTTTTTCTAGAAAAAAGAATGATCAAAGTTTCCAACTGCCAACATTTGAGATCTCTGAAGGCTGAAACTAGGCCCTAGCTTGCACCTTACCACCGCATCACTATTCATGGACATAGCTCCAGTAGTTTAAAGCCATTGATAAGCACCGTTAATTTCTCCTTCATCTCACTCCCGGCAAGTTTGTGCTGCACATTCTTTGTCTGTATGAGATACGTATCTTTCTCTCTACCAGCAGAAGACCTGCTTTTAGCTATGGAATAAGTGCCCTATATGGAACAATATCTGTGTTCCTGTTGCAAACATCACTAGAAACCCATCTCTCCTCTAGCTCTTAAATGCTATACACCAGCGATGAACAACCTCTGATGCTTGGGGCCACATTGCCCTCCAGAAGCCACTGGGAGCTATACCCCACCCCCACTGCAATGGCCAATGCCTTATTTGCCACAGCGGCAACAAAAAAGCAACAATTTTGCAATTAAACAAAGCTAGGGTGACCATATTTGGGAGACCAAAAAAGAGGACAAGCTGGGAGGGTGGGCAGGAAAGCAGCTTTCTTGGGCCTCTGGAAAGTGCGTCATTCCCCCTGCCTCCTTAAAGGCCCCAATTGGAGCAGAGGATGGGAAAGTGTGGCAATCCTGCCTCCACTGCTCCAATCGGGGCCTTTTCTATAATGTCTGGGAATGATACACTTTCCCCTTTAAGGCTGTGATTGGAGCAATGGGAGGGAAATGACCCGCCTCCAGAAAGCACATCATTCCCTCCCACCATGCTAACGGCAGCCTTAAAGGGGAAAGCGTGTCTTTCCAGGACATTGTAGAAAATTACCGAAAATCCCCCCTGACACCCAGGATAGAACAAAAACCAGGACAAATCCGGGGAAATACTGACAGTTGGTCACCCTAAACATAGCTTCTGGGAGAACGATTCTGCTTCAAACAAGGTGCATGTACTACCTGTGCACTTTGGTTTTGTGCAAAATTGCTGCCTTTTTTTTTTTTTTTGCTATTGTTACCACCACAAAAGTGGCAGTGGGCCACAAAATGGCCATAGGGAAACCACATTCACCCCCCCACACTATACATCAACCGATTGTGTATAGCTGGGAGATTTTATGCAAGTGTGATCAACCATAAGTTGTCTCAAAACAGGGTTAATCTAATCAATACTGTTGCCAATGATGTGAAAAAACTATTTTGATGTCACCTCAGTGACCTGGGAATCACTGCAGTGTGTGTTCTTCATGCATTGTTCCACATCTGAGGTCATGTGATGTGACTTTTTACCATGGCAATGTTGACCCTCCTGGAAACTGGCCCTTTTGTTTTTAATCATGCTGCTATATGCAAAATGTCTGTGAGAGAAAAAATATTGGGCAGACCCTGTATTTGGTAAGGATATAAAACAGCGTTCCCCATCATGCCGCCCTCCAGATGTTTGAGATGACAAGTCCCAGCATTCCTGATCATGGGACATACTGACTTGCAATGATGGGAGTTGTGTTCCAACAACTTTGGAGGGCACCAGGCTGGGGAAGGGCTGCTCTAAACAAAAAAAAGAGAAGTAGGTGGCCCTAAGTTGTTCATCATCAGTTTTCCACAACCCCACAGTCAACTCTGCATATCATATTCTCCATTGTGTCCTCATGGTTCATCTGCTTTGGGAGAATGAGAATTTCACTTGCAATTTCTGCGTCCTTAGGGAGGATGTGGCGTTAAGGCTTGTGATTTCCCTGCTTTTTGGTGCTTAGTTGGAGACGGTAGAGCCTTAACGTTGTTTTATAAACCATAGTTGTTGTTGTTTTGTTTAATGGATTTAACTATTTGCTGCATGAAGAAGTTTTTTCCTTCTATCTGTCCTGAATCTCCCACCAACCAACTTCATGGGATGACCCTAGGTTCTAATATTTTGAGAGAACAAGAAAAATGTCTTCCTATCCACATTCTACACACCATGCACACTGTTGTACACCTCTGTTTGATCTGCATTTGTTACCAGTGGCTATCAATGGCTATTATCCTATGGCTGTATACAGTCTCTGAAGGCTCCACAGACTGTATGGCTATGTACACCAGTTGCTAGAGATCATGGTGCTGTTACATTCATGTCCTACTTGTGGATTTCCCATGGGCAGCTGGTTGGGTACTGTGTGAACAGAATACTAGGATGGACCTTGGTCTGATGGACCTTGGTCTGATCCAGCATGGCTCGTCTGATGTTCTTAAGAGCTGAGCTGCTGGAGACCTTACTTTGAGACCCCCAGTCTGTGCGTAATAGGCTGCCAGAGAACTTAAAGCAGGATGTGAATGTAACCGGGTGACATAAATTTTATATGATCTGCAAATGCTCTCTTGCTGTGAAAAGACTTGATCAAGCTGAATGAAGTATGGTGAGTGATGCAGGTAGAGGCCACAATAGTACATTTCAGCACTCTGGAAGCCTGCAGGCCTGTGATTCTTATTAGAGAATTGCTGCATCGTGAATGTACAAAAGGTCATATTGACCCAGCCCTTCCCTTCAGACTTTACTTTAATATCAGCAAGATGCCTGTCCGTAATGGAGGACACCTGGCCTTAGCCATTAGCCAAACAATCTCCCTTTGATGAAGCCCTCAAAGGCTACTTTGTAAGAAGCTGGATTTTTTTAATATTATGTGAAAAGGGCACTTTGAATTTCTTAATAAAATAAATGACAATTATAAATGCTTTCCTTTAAACAGGTTCACCAGTTAACTGGCTGCTTTTCCCAGTTAGTCAAATCCCGTACTAGATGCAAGGTTGGTACAGACCTAATTTCTATCTTTACCTTCATTTATCCTCCTTTAAAGCTTTGCCAAGTGCTGCTATTGAAAGGGTAACTGTCATGTTGGAATCACTCCCTAGCAATACACAAGACAGGCCAATCATTTTCATTCATTATTGTCTCCTTAAAAATAGAATGTTACATTACCAAAGGAGCACAATGCTTTCCAACTGAAATCAATGTGTTTCTTCATTCCATATTAGCCTTGTCTAGGGATGGGCGAACTCACCAAAGCTCCGCTTGCTGGACCCCCACTGGCTCCCTGATTCTGGTTGCTCTGTGCGATGAGCTGCTACCCACTCCCTCGCTGAACTGCCATTTTGCATTAAAAATGGCAGTTTGGCCTTTTTTTCCCCCGTAAAGGGCCATTTATGCATATGGCAGCCAAAAAGGGGCCATTTATGCAACACAATAGGTGTAATTTACACCTGTGAAGTTGCATAAATGGGTGCTTTACATATGCCATTTGCGTAAATGGCCCTTTACGGAAAAGGCCAGCTGCCATTTTTATGCAAAATGGTGGCTTGGTGAGCGAGCAGGCAGTTGTGTGCTTGCAAATTAGCTCAGCATGCGCCAAGTTGGGCAAATGCAGGGAGCTGTGGACTGGCTGAGCCGAATCGTGAACTTCAATCCCCAACCACATTCCTTGCCATCCCTACCCTGTGTAGGCATTGGGCTGAACATGTGAGGTCTTAAACTATGTAGAGGATTGGGGACATGCATGTTGACCCCACCCCAAACTTCCCCAGGGGTCACCACCCTCAGTACAGACCTCACCTGATAAGGCAGGGTCTGTGATTACTCAGTAATGCTGGGGAGTACAACATGCCCAGAAAACCCGTGAACCGGCACAACTTACTGCATACAAATTGGGCTCCACAACGGGAGCTGGAACAAAGTCCGAAGAATAAACCTAGGAAAACCCATCAAACTCCACCCCCCAAATGGATTTCTCTGAGATTTGCGTTCAAGTTTGAGATTCTCCACACCATTGCTGGGCATGACCATGGAAATGATTGTGGAATATTTTAGCACTCTAGTGATGCTTGGCCGCTTAAAGAAAATCTAGAAAACTAGGACAATTGGGTTTTCAAAGCTGATTGTGTGAATTTAAGGCTGCTCAAGGGCAACTTTAATTTATGTGCCAATAAGTTGCACAAATATTTTCTCTACTGTTCAATGAAAAGCAAGTAGTTACCTAGGGAACTGCCACATTGCATGTAACTTATCTTGGCTTTTGGTTCCAGCAGAGTACTTACCCTAAGAAAGAAGCATTCTTACTTCTCATGTAAACGTCTAATTTGTACAAGCTATTAAGAAAGGGGGATGGAGGAAGGGAGAAATTGAATCTTTAGTCTTACTCTTAAGAAGGCCTTAAAAACATTTTATTTTACTGTGGCCTTCCCATGATGAGTACTGTTATTGCTGCTATTATTCTTGCAGGTTTTATTGTTGGTTTTATTGTTTTCAATTGCTATTTTATTGCTATTACGTTTTTATTGCTTTTAATATTTTAACTGTTTTTATGTATTTTATTGTTGTAAGCCACTTTATGAGGGCTCCTGTCCTGAAAGGCAGCCAAGAAATGTTTAAAATAATTAATTAATTAATTGTCATTTAACAAGGATCTTTTCTCTTGGAGACCAAACCCATTTTTTAAAATGTTGTTCACATACTTGTCTTTTCATAATTTATCTGGTTTGTTTGTTTGTTTGTTTGTTTGTTTGTTTGTTTGAAAAGGGGAAAGATCTCAGAACTTGTTCACTTGTTATAACACAGTGATTAATGCTCATAAAAGTTTTGATCGACCATGTAGTTACTCCTACCATGTGAGATCTTAAGGATACGTGAGAGGAGTGTGTTGTATTTTCTGGTAATGATTATGTAAGTAAAAACTGGAGAAAAATGACCACAAATGACACATTAGGGTCAGCATAAGCAAACAATATGTCCCCAGGCACCTTGCTTGATGCCCGACAAAACACCCTACTCCTCCCAACTTGTATTATCATTCTTTCGTATTTTCTTACTGGGACCTGGGATTCCTTCATAGTGCTATAGGAACCTCTAGCTGCTGCAATCTTAATTTTCCATGAATGCCTCTGGGCAAGTTACATGTCCTTTGTGACTAGCCATGCCCATCCATGGCAGCCATTTTGTGGTGGTGCCCAGGACAGTTTCTCAAATATCCAAGTGTGTCCATTGCCCAAAAGACTGCCTATCCCTAAGTTAGGGGTTTTGTAGTTTGCACAGTTCCAGCTCCCACCTGAGCCTTCTCTTTGCAGGTTCAGTACTGTTATTGGAGTCACAATAAGACATGGATGGTGCGGTGGTGGTGGTGGTAAAAAAAAAGTAGGGATGGGTAAGAATTTTGTTTGGTTCATTTTTAAAATGGAAGTTTCCCAAAATTCACAAATGTCTTCATAAAAAAGGATGAAATGAACTTGAGAATTTGAAATTTTGGATGTAGGAGAGGATTTGTCCATCTCTTAAGGGAATGTTATATATCATGTCATTAGTGAAGCACTGTCTAAAAAGGTGCCCATGACACTCATGCAAGCAGAACTCCAAATGACAATGCCCTCTGTAGCAGTTTATATGTCCTTTCCATACACCTTTGGTAATATCAGAAATCTGATCATTTGGGAAGGATCATTGACGTGATGCCTTTTCACTGACTGTTGATCATTCTACTTATTGGGGCCCCTGTGGGCTGAAGGGACTGGTCTCCAGGACTAGGTGCTTCAGCTGCGATTTGGGGGCATTTAGTCATTGTTTTGCAAGCTAAGCTGAACTCAAGGAATGTCCTCATTTCAATGCTTTGCATGATGTTAGGGGGCATGTTTCTTACCCGTCAACAGTAAAAGAGAAGTTTATAAATAGGACATAATTTCTGAGAGGCAATGGGGAAGAAGAAGGGCTTTCTTCTTGGATTTCTTGCACAGGCAGCAGCTATTTCGGACAAATGCAGGGCTTCCTGTCACTCCTCTCTTCCTAGAATAGCTCCACAGTTAATGTGGCCAACATGTTTCCAGCGTGTACACTGGCATTTCCTGAAACAGATATGTCAAGTGTGGCTGACATACACATGTACATGTGTCTCAAAACACCCATGAACATGTGATGGGGAACACTGGACTAATCAGGTTTTCAGCTGCTTTTACATGAGTGGTTCAGGATTCATTTAAGCTTGTGTGTAGGTCATCCACATTTTACATATTTCCTTTGGGGAAACACCAGGGCCAGGGCAACAAGAATGCTTTCCTTAGTCATTGGGGAATTCCAGATAAATATCAATTGGCAATTTAAGGGCTTCGTCATACTTACTTTTTTTTCTGGCTTGCATCTGCGGTTTCCCCCTCCGTTTCCTTAGCGAGTCTAGCGCTGGGCACTTTCACTTCTGTGCCATGTTGCACTCATGTATCTTTCTCCTGTATCACTGCTATGCCGGTGAAATCTCTTCCTTCCTATGTTCTCCTTCCACATGCAGTTAATTTTTTATATATTCATATATATTTGTATTGCTGTGCAAATAGAATAGTACAGAAGCCTGAAACTGCTCAGTTACGGTAAAACAATACACTATACTTTCCCCTAAGATCATATTAAACAAATTTGGGGGAGAGAAGGAAGGGAAGCCCTTTTTAGGAAGCAGGAGAGAGCACATGGGCCGAGACGGTTGCTGCCGCTTGGCTTGGGAAAGGTTTACAGGGGAGGAGGAGCGAACGTGCACTGCAGCTTGGGTACCAGGCGCACCAGTACCTCACTCCTTTAAAAAAAAAAAAACTTTTTTAAAAAAGTCTTTAACTACAAAGCTTCACAGTTCTATGGAGGTGTGGGGAGTGAACCACAGCTACTCCTGTCCTTGTGAGGCCACACCTAGCTGGAGTTTCTTTTGAGTTTTTTCCCCCATTTCTTTTAAGGTGAAAATGTACCCCTGGTCAGGAAACCTAGACATGCCTTCTCAGGAGTAAGAACATGGAGTTGAATGGGACCGAGTCCCGGGTACAAGCAGCAGTGGCCTCGCTCACCTTCAGGCACCCTCTCTCCCTCCCCTTCACGGTTGAACAGTTGAGTGGAGAACCGCCCTGCCTTCCTCTTTTGTCAGTGAGGCTGCCCTTCTACGCACACACCTCCAATAAAAAAATGGGATGGTCCAATAGAGCACAAGGACAGCAATACATGGGAGGGAGGAGCAGCTTTATTACGCATGGAGGGAAAATACCTAGTTTTTCCCCACTCCAAAATAAAATGAAAAATGGAGGAGAAGAGGCAAAATGAGTGCAAGACAGGGACGACATCATATGAGTCGTCCCTGTGCAAAACCACATACCAGGCAAGGCGAGTGTGCGATAAATCACTGGCGTGATGGAGCTCTAATTGAGCTGCTTCCACAAAGTCAGAAACAACTAGAAGTATTTTCTGAGCCAATCTGACTTCAGCAGTTGCCCATCAGTGCTACAGCCATAGCCCTTGGGAAAATAGTATTTCCCAAGAGCCACAAAGGCCTTTTGTATGCCACCAGAGCACCAAAGCCAGGAAAGATACTTCCCTTATCCCTCTGCCTACAGCAGGACCAGAGCTTTGCTAGTGATCCTGCCACCACAAGTCTGGCCAAATAAGTCAGATTAAAAAGAATGGGGAGGGCATTTTGGGGATCAAGAGTTAGTTGGGAATTATTCTGTTGCTTGTATTCTAATCCAAGTCAGCGAAGAATTCAGGGATCCTGTTCTGCTTCCCTCTGCTTTGAGGTGAGTATTATGAGCCCCCTAAGTTTGTATCTGAGCCTGAGCTTTGTGGGCATCCCATGCATTTCTAGACCAGAGGTTGTCCACCCCACATATTTTGAAGGGAACATTGCTGGTTGTGATGACATGTCTGTTGCTACCAAATGGCCCAAGCAAGCCAAGGCGTATGCTCCTAAAACATGGTACCAGCCAAAACAGTGGCTGAATTTGGACGACACAGTAAGCAACTTACCATGTTGTGTGGGGAGTATCCCCTAGATGAACAACTGTAAAGTTGATTATTACCCCACCATTGACTATTGTGTTGTCCAAATTCAGCCAGTATGTTATGCAAGACAAGCAGAGGCAAAGTCATGCATCCCCCTTACTAGAAGAAGTGTCCTGAAAGAACCTTGTGCAAATAGGATGGAGATGTTCTGAGTACCAGCTCCTCTTTTTTCCCATCCCTTCCCCATCTCCAAAATGCATCTTGCAGGTGCATTCATATAGTGCTGATACCATGAATTGATTCCTTCCAAAGAAACATCTTTCTAGGGTTTAAAATGTAGGGGCACTAGCTTCATTATGCAATGTAGAGCCCCTAAGAATGAGTAGGTTTCTTAGGCAATCTCTCTACATAAGCTTGGTATGGTATGTTCATTGAAGGCTAATAGTGGCCAGCTAGCTGCCTGAAGCCTATTTTGCCACTCTGGGTCATTTATACAAGCTTATGAGCCAAAACTTGTTGCGATTAATTTGTTTTTTAACCAGCCTAGACTGAACTTTTCCTGTGTTACCACAGGTCCAACCACTTCATGTATCTTCCGGGTTTACTCAGATCAGCTGTTGGCATTTATTTGTCACAATATTGCCATTGCAACTGAGAACAAATCGCCAATCTGGGCTGAGCTTGCCAGTGTTACTGGAAGTTTCACATACACTTTTGAGTCAATGGTGGCATGGGGAACAGTCAGCCCTGATTGGCCACAAAGAATGGCTAACTTTGGTCATGAGCCATGAGAGTGGCCAAAAAGTTGGAAGAGGTAACAGCAATTTGGATCTGGCTTGGGAGCTGTGGTTGGGATTTTGGGAAATTAAAGGGATGTTGCTGGCACTGCCTATGTCTTTGTTTCAGCAACCTGATACTACCTCTTCCAACTCTTCGTAACTAGCAAATTATTATAAAGGGTTAGATCCAACCCTTATTCAAACATAAGTCCACTTGTATGATGGGACTTCCCCATCCTTTCTTCTCCCCTGAAGCCCCCACAACTACCATACACACCATAAATCTGCTTCAAGGAGCGCCCCGCCTCTCTGGAGCAGATATGGGGAGCATGCAGGAGGGAAGGGGAAATCCATTCTGCCAGTGCTTCCCTTCTGCTGGTGGAATGACAGCATTGGATACAACCCAACCCAGGCCCTTTCTACACATCCCAGGATTCTGGGAGGGAGGGGAGAGGCTGTCGCGATATCCTGATCGTGGGAAACTCCCCAGCGTATACACGCAGCACGCAACATCCAGGGAGGAAGCAGGGATGTCACAGCCACCATTTTTCTGGGCAAGCAGCGGGGCCAGTCACACAAGAGTGAGGCCCCACTCCAACAAAAAAGGCGGAAAAAACCTTTTCCCCCAAAATTGGCCCCCGAACCCTGCCATCCCAGAGTGGCAAAATTGCTGCCACCCCCTCCCCTGATGGGCACGGAGTCATGCCATGCAGCTCTGTGCCTGTTACTGGCACCACGCTGACTCATGAGTAAGCAAGCACCAGGCAGGATGGCTGCCCTCACCTCCCACGGCCTCGGGATGGTCCCAGGACAGCTGGAAGAATTTGGTTTTCCCGGGGTTACTTTATCCATGGGAAAACCCATCCCCCTGCTCCCGGGAGTCCCTGTGCATCATTTGGACGCACAGGGAGCTCCCAGGGACAACCCTGGGGGAAAAGGCTGGTGTAGAAACTGCCACAGTGAAACCCAAAGTTCCCAGGCTCACTTCCCCAATGGAAATAAAACCTTTAAACCTTCCCATCGGTCAAGGAAGGTGGAACATGGAACACTATATTTTCACTCGATAATAAATGCTTGAAAGTAATCTTGATTTGCCTGGCCTCTCTAAGTGGATTCTGGATTCTTGCCTAAGTGCAATAAGATATTAAAGGATGGCACACATTCACTTACGTTATTATTTTGTCCTAGAACAGTAAATGATCTTGAAATGAAATAATAGCAATTACTTCCAACCATCAATGGATGCATGTTTGGCCACAAACTAATGCCCAGACTTCTTTTTGTAAATGGTTCTTTTTTTGTTGTTTTCTTCCAGGAAAATACATATGCTGCATTCTTTGTTGCATAATATATATTAACTGTGAATTTTTAACATTTAGTAGCTAACTTTTTGAAATATTATTGGTTTATTCCTTCACTCCCATGTTCCCAGGTGCTGCACTTGGGCATATGAAGTGTGCTCACATGATAGCAGCTATACACACATTAAGAGAGCAAACCCAGAGTGTGAGTCCCAAGGACTACAGGATGGCTCAAAAAAACCCTCTGAGGTCAGAGACGGTGCTCCTTTCCCCACCATGCATGCATATATATATATATATATATATATAGAAAGAAGCTTGGTTCTTGCTTCAGTTGGTTTGTCATGTAATTGCTAAAGATGCATTGGTGTCCTGTTATAGCTGCATCAGGTTCAGCATTGGGTTAAACTAAGGGGCAATCGAAAAGGAAGGCAATAAACAGGTAAATGGTCAAAGGCACAGTTTTACTAGGCAAGAGGGAGAGTCCAAGAGAGAAGTCTGAGGAGCAGTTAAGTTCAAAACACAGAGATAAATAGTCAGATACAATACATAGTCCAAGAAGCAGACTAAAGCAGGCGTTGAATGGTCAGCAGCGCAACAGTTCAGTCATAGAACAAGGTCAGAGGTACAAGACACTGTAGTTGGCAGAAGGCATTATTTCCAGCAATATCTAGACTGATACTGCAGGTTTATACTCCCAGAGCATCCTGAGCCCCACCCAGGGCTCAGCTGCAGTTCGTTACAGGCTTGATCCCAAGGAGTCTATTCCTCTTAAAGAGTCCTTCTTTTTATTTGAGCACTTCTCCTTACTGGAACCCTACTGGCCTGCCTTTTGAAGTGATTACATGCTCGAGGGCTAGATGGTTGACCCCTCTCCACCCCTCCTCCTGGGGAGACAGAACCATAGTCTTCTCCCCCGAGAGCCCAGGCTCCCCCAGGTCTCCTGCCATGGGTAGTTCCATAGTGTTGGCTGTCTCTGAGATCACTGGGATTCATCCAGTGGGAGCATGACAATTGGCCAGAATACTCATTTGCATTACCAATGTCTCTTCTCTTCATTAAGCATGACTAAACATCCACAAAAAGAGCAGAAGACAGGCCCAAAAGGGATTGAAGGCTCATCTATGGAAATGCTTCTGCCTTGCCCAATTCTTGAATGGTTTTTGATCTTAGATGAGAGTTCCATTCCTGGCTTTATTGATGATTCCCTAGTCCAGCCTTCCCCGACCTGTTGCCTTCTAAATGTATTGGACTGCAACTCCCATTGATTGTGATTGGGGATAATGTGATTGTAATGCAACACATCTGGAGGGTACTGGGTTGGAGAAGGTTGCACTAGCCGGTCATGAACATGACAGGAAATGACAGAAGTAAGTGACAGAAACGAGCTATTGAACTGCACAAACAACAAGTGTTAAAACTTCGACTGGCATGTGTCTCTCTAAACAATTCCTTTCTGTTTCTTATAAGATATTTTTCTTCTGTATATTTTCTGCTTAATATCTTGCTATGCCTAATTGTTCTCTCATTCTTTGTTTTGCTAGAAACTCCCCTCCCTTACTTACTTTTCTGATTGATGTGCCCCTTCAAGGCCAAGGTGTTCTTCTGCAACAATGTTGCTGCTTTCTCAGATGTCCCATGATCAGCCCTATTCTCCCTCAGTGAAGCTGAAGGCCCTCGAGCTGCCAGCACCCTAGAGTTGTGCAGGGGCCCACGCTGCCCGGCCTAGCCTTCGCAGGCAGATGCAGACCCAACACCTCCGCCACAGGCTTCTGCGGTGAAGAGGTGGGTGAATGCCTCTCTTTACTCCTCTCCCCCTCCTTCTCCCCCCACCTCCAGTGAAGCTGGTGCACCTCCGCTCAGCCATTCTCAGCAGGCCGCACGGGCAGGTGGAGCGCCGCCTCAGCACTGTGCACCAACTCATGTATGGTCTTGACCATAGCATTTGATGCCTGGAGCACACCGTCTGGCACTGGCGCCTTGCAGTCCCCCTGCGGCCACAAGAAGTGCCATCAGAATGACGGAGCAGCGACCCTCCCCCCTCCCTCAGTAATGCCCTTGCTTCTTCATGGAGTAACACTGTTTCAGGGTCGACTCCCCTATTCTGCCCTCCTCCTTCCACTCCCCTCTTGGCCAGGTGTGCAGTAGACATAACAATGTGGCCGTGTAATCTTCTTCCCACACTGCCGAACTGGCTCGGCCCACGCTGGCCATGGTGCCGCCTCCTGTAGACCTGGCTTGCTCCTGCTCCAGCACGCCCACCAGTCCTCTCGATTTGGCCTCCCTCCCCTCTAACCACACCAGTGCCTATGGCAATGTCCTGGCAACAACTTGCTACGGACGGCCTGGAAGCAGCCCTCCAGGTGGCTATGACTGCTCATGCGGATGGCGATGAGGAGGATGCCCTGCGTGCCAGGCAGAGGCTGCTGGGTGGCACCATGCCTGCTCATCTTATGTTTGGGGAGGATGCCGGCCACTGGCCCCTTGGTGCTGCAGCATCGCTGCCCACTTTCCTGGCTGCCCTTCTGCCATTGCTGCCCACCCGTGAGGCTGGCACAATGACTGAAGGGCTGTTGGGCAGAGAAACAGCCCTGGAAGCCCTGCACCGGGTCCCAAGACTGGCTACGACTGACAATCTCCTTGAGCAGAGCAATACCGTCCACCGCTGGGTGCTTCCGCGGACAGATGCCATGTGGGCAGAGATGCAGAATTTAGAGGACTGGGATGAGGAGCATTTCTGTGGGAGCTTCTGAATGTCCCACATGATGTTTGATCAGCTGGTGGCTGAGGTGACCCCGATTCTGCAGAGGGAATGCACTGTGATGCAGGGATCAATTCCAGTCTCCTGCCGCCTTGCATTGATTCTGTACAAGCTGTCGTTCAACATGGGCTACCTGCCCCTGTCCACGATCTTCGGGGTGGGCAAGTCCACTGCATGCGAGATTTTCTGTACCTTGGTGACATCATCCGGGTTGGGGACGAGAAGAAGAACATGTATGGTTTTCGGGCCCTTAGCTTTCCACAGGTGGTAGGTGTGCTGGACTCTACCCACATGCGCATCCTGGGGCCCCCTCCCAGAGTGATGAGTACTACAGCCGTAAACATTACTACAGCATGGCTCTTCAGGCTGTGGTGGATGCCAAGGGGAGGTTCCTGGATATTTTCAGGGGTGTCTGGCCAGAGCCACGATACGGCCATCTTCTGGAACTCCCCCATGGCAGACAAGCTGGTGACAGGGTGCTTCTTCTTCTCTGGCCCCGCTTCCATGTGAGGGCATGCTGTGAGCCCTGGGCTCCTGGCTGATCAGGCATTTGCCCTTCAGCCATGGCTGCTGGCCCCTTACCACTACCCCCGAACACCCGTGCAGAGAAAGTTCAACTACTACCACTGCCGTGCCTGCCTACCTGTTGAGCGTGCCTTTGGGCACCTGAAGGAGCATTGGCGCTCCCTGTTTAGCTTGCTTGACCTTCAGTCTGGCTTCATCCCAGACATCATCGTGTGCTGCTGCATTCTGCACAACATCTGTGAGTCTCGTGGGGATGTGTTAATGGCAGACCACCCTGGCCTTCCTCAGCCAGGGGATGACAACGATGCCATTGCCGCAGCCCCTGAACCCAGCTAGAGAGCGTGGGGCACATGCAGAAGTGGCGCGGGTGCATCAAAAGATTGAGGAGTGGATCTGGATGCACTACCCCACGTGCGAGCAGGAGATGTGGAGTGCACATCTGTGGACTGGCATCGCTTCCTGAGAGAGAGGGGCCCCCCTCCTTACATTGCTTCCCTTGCTACCCTTGCCGCATCGAGGTGCCATGCTCTGAGGAGACCCAACCATTGTGACTTAGTGGCTGCCTTTGCCCAGGACGAGGGTGGCTGGCCTTTCCGATTAATCCACCAATGCTTTGCAATGCTCCAGCGGCCAGGTCCATTTCTATAGTGCTTCAGGAATAAAGATTGTTGACATAGCGCCCTCACTTGCCATCGTTCTTGTGTGTCCAGAAGGGACCACTTGGGGAGGTGGAAGGACCGTCTGGAGAGTGGGAAGAGCTCGATGATGCAGCCCAGCCCATGTGGGGAGGGATTGGGGGTGACTGGGGGCAGGCCGGCCGTGCATCAGGCTCTGTCGCCCACATGGGGCATTTGGCTGGTGCTTGCATGAACGTTGGGCAAGCGCTGCCTTCCTCAGCAGCGGATGGCAATAGGGAGAGCTGGAGGGGGGGGTGGATCGGGCGACCATGGTGTCTGCATAGCACGTGGGTGAGTGATCTGGGAACAAGGCAGGGGTATCGAAGGTATGGATTTTGGGCCGCGGTGTGTGCTGGGATACGACTGGGAGGGAAAGGGGAGGGCAGACTGTCACTCAAGTGCATATTCACTGTTCACGTACGCAGCGGAGGCCGCAGCCATGTATCAAGGGTGGGGCAACATGTCGTGTGGCGGGCACCGCCGAAATAACGGACCGTC
Source organism: Anniella stebbinsi (assembly GCA_029215795.1). NCBI lineage: Eukaryota > Metazoa > Chordata > Lepidosauria > Squamata > Anniellidae > Anniella > Anniella stebbinsi. The sequence continues at coordinate 29,861,645 of JARDYH010000002.1, read as the reverse complement.
AGTGTGCTGTTCCCCACTCCGTTGCCTAATGTGTTGTCCGAACACACCGGTGTCACTGGAAAGCTCACTGTATATAAAATGTGCTAATTTACAGTGCAAGCCTATGTATGTTTACTTGAATGAAAGTTCTACTGTGATCAATGAGGCTTACTCTTGTGTAAGAGTGTTGAGGATTGGAGCCTAAATTATAGGGACAACTCTTGCTTGGATTTTAATTTTACAGATTGCACAACAGAACTGTCTGACATGGTCTTTGTTAAGCAACAATGCCCCAGAGGTTTTCTCCAGTGCGTGTGTCTTACTCATGCTGCTTCCCCAAACACTGTAGGATTGCAAAACAATAGTTACAGGCTGTAAATAGAAGTGAGAAATTGCAAAGTGTACGACACTTTCAAAGAAATACTTACAAAATATTTGTCATCTGGCCCTGCTGAGGGGAAGAGATCGGAAACGTGCACAGGAAATCCTCACTTGAAATATTGTTTAACTTCTCAGCTTGCAAATTTCTGAACTCCTCTAGCAGCTGGGGCCAGCAAAAACCCCTGAAACGAAAACTGAGGCTTGTAAGCTATTGCATTATTTCCAGAAGGATACCCGTTCTATGCAATTGATTGTGAGAAGCATGTATTTGGTAGGGGTTGAGTCAAAATGTGAGTTATGTCCACACTAGCCCATTTTTGTGTGCACTTTTCAGCTTGGTACTTTGTATCTAATACTGGGTCCTATCTTGGATATTTGCATGTGCGGGGGGGGGGGGGGTAGCACTAAAAGTACTTCTTAAAGCAAGTACTAAACTCATGATGTACTTTAGCAACATGTTATGAATGCACATTTTGACAAATATTTTGAAATATCTTTCTCATCCCGTTCTTGTTCCCCTCTCTTTTCATATTTAGTATAATCTTACTTTTCTCGATCATGGTGGGTTTTCTAGAAGGACATGACGGGCTTTGCCAAGTCATACTGTCTTTTACTGATTCAGAAATTTCCTGACAATTGAGCATGTTTTAAGTATGACTGCTTTCTGGATGTTGGTGTGGGTTTATTTTGTACATTCAACTGAACTGTGCATTTTATTATGTTTCCTTAAAGTGTACAGGCCATTACATGTGATGAGGGAAAGCTCAGCTTTGAAGTAGTCAGACTGACCCTAGATCAGGGCAGGAGCTACACTACGGCTTTAAAACGTTTTATAACAGTAGTGACAACTGTTAGGGCCCAGGACACATTCTATATACAGTTTTCAAACAGTTTTCAAAGTGTCATATCCTGTTTGGTGTATATCTGGCCAGCTGCCTAGAAACATAGGAAGAGCAAAGCAAAACTTCTGTAGTGTCATTTACTCCAGTAACTGTTTGAACATGATAGGACAAAAACAAATAATTAGGTTACAGCTACCCACCATCAAGGATGAACAATTTTCACTTAAATTAAAAATAAAAAAGTCAAGCTTTTAACCTACTTACAAACACACCAAGCACACAATTATTAAAATGCAAGTTTACAGCCAGTAGGCAGCATTCTATGCCTGTATGCTGTTATGGGTTGAATTGAGGGTTAACACACTGAAGTTTAAATTTCAAAAGTCAGAAGTACTGGTAGGGTGGCCATGGTGGAAATGGGCAAATTCATCTATCCAGGCCCAGGACTGTTACTGCTTTGTTCGTAAAACTCTGGCTTTGAATCCCTGGACTCATCTACATCTATGAGCCTTCCGGAAGAGAGGGGGGCGGATCCTGGGCTTTCCTGCTTCCGGGATCGTCCCCCAGTGTCCAAACGCCAGTGCAACATCCTGGAAGGAAAGAGGGACGTCCAGTGTAGCGTTTTGTTTTTGTTTTTTGAAGGCAACTTTGCACAGCAACGTGGGCACAATCGTGCACCAAACAGTAAGTCTTTTTTTAAAAAAACCACCCGAGAGCCATCGCTGCGATGGCAAAAACAACTCCCCCTCACCCCTCCCCCATGGGCACAGAGCCCCCTCCCAGAGCTCCATGCCCAGTGGCAGAGCCCCACTACATGCGGGGAAGAAGGGATGACCCTGGGAGCGAGCACCACCCACAGTCCTCGGGGCTTTCCCAGGACCATGGGAAAAACCGGTAAAACCATGGTTGCAATTAACCTTGGAAAAGTGAGAGGTTGTCCCCGGTTGACCCCAGGATCCCCTGTGCATCATTTGGATGCACATGAGTGGCCTCGAGCTGACCCTGGGATAAATGGATGGTGTAGACATGGCCCGTGTGTATTCAACCATGTTAGTGCTGAATTAGGATTGCCACCTTTTTCCCCCCTGAGGGGCTCCTCGTTTTAACATCTATATAATAGGCAAGTATATCATGGTCCCCTCCATGTTGGAAAATAGCTGTACCTATCGAAATTGGCTGGTGCAAATGAGTGCAAATTTTGTTTCAGTTTGTTTTTGATAAGTATTTACCCAAATTGCAATGTTCTTCATATTCTGGAGAGAAAGAACTTAGGTTTTTAAAAAGTCAAATGTGGGACAAAGTGAATTGGCAGATTCACCCATGCTTAGTCCTAGTTTTTGGCACACCTTAGAGGCTGGATTTAACCTAGCTGTTGCCAACCCTTAACATTCAATGGAAAGCTACCTTATACTGAGTCAGACCTTTGGTCCATCTAGCCCAGTATTGTTGACACCGACTGGCAGCAGCCCTCCAGGGTTTCAGGCAGGATTCTTCCTTGGCCTACCAGGAGAAGCCGGGGATCAAACTTGGGAACCTTCTGCATGCAAAACATGTGTACTATCACAATGAGCTATGGTCCCTCTCCTGACAATCTGGAGCATGATTCAACCTATTTCCCCCATATTCTAAACAGGGGATATCAGTGTGTGTGTGTGTGTGTGTGTGTAATAACTTGTATCATGCTGTTTGCAGAGATATATTAGTCTTTTATATATTTGTTGGGTAAGTGGGTGGGGGAAAGGTATTGTTTTTAGATAAAGGGAATATGTGGTGTTTAGTAGGTGCTATTATATAATTTTTATTAATTTCAACAAAACAAACATACACATAATACACAATATAAAACAAACTACCACCCTCGACTCCCCCGTGCACCCCCCCGAGACCTTTTCATTATCATTCATCCTCCTTCCAAAATTTTAATGATTCTTTTGAAGGCGTTTGTCCCTTTCCCGATCTTAAAACATATTCCAAAAAGGGAGTCCAAATTTCTCCAAAATCACTCTTACTGGACATTCCCCTCATTATTTTCATTTTACATGTCAACATATCATTCAAAGCTATATCCCAAATTTCTTTATACCAATCTTCTATTATATAACTTCGTTGCCCTTTCCAATTTTTAGCAATCATTATTCTAACGGGTGCTAGGAGGTTGTTTACCAATTCTCTATTAATTATATGCTTATTCCTACTATCCCATATTGCTAGTAGAGCTAACTTCGGGTTTAATTCCAATTTACTTCCAATTATATCACTTATTTCTTTAAAAACCCTTTCCCAAAATTTTTGTACTTGTTCACAGCTCCACCACATATGAAAATAGGTCCCAACCTCCTGACATCCCCTCCAACAGTTCTTGGACACTTTTTTTATCAATCTGGTGAAATCTTACAGATGTTAGATACCATCTCCAGTGTTTGGTAGGTGTATTGCATGTTGGGAGTTGCAGTAGAGACTTAAAAAAAAAAGAACTGAGTGAGAGGAGGAAGTGGAGAGAAGTGTCCAGTTGATTGCAGAGTAACTGTGATCATGTTCAGACGACAGGTTAAGCATTTTGAGTTAAACATTCTGGCTTAGCGTGTCGTGTGAACCATTCCTAACAATGTTAACCACAGTTTAATCAGGGTCACTAACCATTTGCTGCAAAAGGGTTAGTGGCCTAACCACGGCTTAGCGTGTTGTCCGAACAGGCCCTGTGTTGGTTTTAGTTTCAGTTTTAGTGAAGTTCTGGAATAAAGAAGCTTTTTAGGATCTATCTCCGGTTTCTTGGATTCTTACATCAGAAGCTTCTTTATCCTGAGTCAGACTACTGGCCTGTCCAGCACAGTATTGTCAACACTGACTGGCAGCAATGGCTCTCCAGGGTTTCAGGCAGGAATTTTTTCAACCCTACCTAGAGATGCTGGGGATTGAACCTGGGACCTTCTGCACACAACCCAGGTGCTCCTCCACAGGCAAGACAACAAAGTGGGGGGGGGGGGGTCCTCAGGCTTTCCCTTCACTTGTTGATTAATCCATTTAACTCAGATGAAATCTAGGACCCTCTGCTTGCAAAGCATGGGCACTCCCACTGAGCTATGACCCCACCACCTCTATTTTGCTTCATTCTCTCTCTGTCCTGAACAAAGTATTTATTTATTTATTTATTTATTTATTTATTTATTTATTTATTTGTGTTACTTATGTTATTTATTGCATTTATATCCTGCCTTTTTTCCTTCAAGGAACCCAAGACGGCATATCTAATCCTCCTCCTCTCCATTTTTACCCTCACAGCAACAACCCTGTGAGGTAGATTGGGTTGAGAGTCTGTGACTAGCCCAAGGTCACCCAGTGAGTTTCCATGACCAAGTGGGGTCTAGAACTCCAGATCTCCCAATTCCCAGTCCATTCCACTTTTGGGAAAGGAGTTTGATTTAACTGAAAATTAGAACGGTGTTGTGTGTTAATTGTTTACCACCTCACCCTCCTAGCCAGTTTTCATTTAGTGGATCATGCTGGTAATGGCTATATTATCTTTGCAGTCATTCCTCTGAGACCCTAACAAAAGGCTGAACACCATTTGATCCACTAAGCTGAACACAGGCCATCACCAGCCAGGTTCAGCAGCCCACGGATGACTCCATAGACCTCTTGCTTTCGTTGCATGACGAGGATGCAAAAACAGGAGGGTTTGTTTTCTAATTCCATTTGTTTTTATTATGAAAACTTTTTTGTCATTCAGTAAATCTACATTTATTTTGCTATTTGTTTTCTGCACTCACATGTGTTTCATTATTCATATTAGTTGTCATTTTCCTTCCTTCTTTCCTTTCTGCTTTTGCCTCCTGCCTATGGCAACGGCAGGAGTGGAGATCCTTTCAGCAGCTGCTTCTTGGCAGCTACCATTAAATTGTCCAAGAATGGCTTGGCCATTTCATTGTTATGGAGCAATCTGGGGGAATAATTGCTACTACCAGTGAATCACCTTTTTAATCTTTTGATGCAGCCACCATTTTCTCCTCCGAAAGCCTCAGAACCACACAACATCTGGGGCATTCTGGAAAACAAAATTGCAACCACTAGGAAGAAGCCGCCAAGCGGACTTCCAGGGCTACTGGAGAATAATGTGTAGTGTGCACCCCCATTTGTATCCATTTGTTGCTCTTTGCATCAGTTTTGCAACAAATGAAAATTAAACTGAATGAACCTTGTTAGATGCAATTGTTCAATCACTACGAAATGAATTAATATTCATGCCTATCAGGCACCTGTTAGACCATAATGGCTAATGGCCTGGTTTGAAGGCCTGACCTAATGCTACATTTAGGAGCATCTTCATTATTCTGTGCATCAGTTAATTTCCTTTCAATATTACAATAGAAATGGGCATACAAAATACAAGTTATAAATGAGTGATTTTATACATGCGTCACAGACAAGTGGATCTCTGCTGCAATTGTTGATTTTAACTAGCTGACCTACTGGGCTGCTTTTTGTTAGTTCTTTTGCTTGATATTTTATGAGATTCCTTATGTTATATTTTATTTTGTCTGTTGCTAGCTGCCTTGGGCACCCATGTGTGGAATGGTGGAATAGGCACTTAAATAATGCATGCTAATAAATAATAAATCCATATGCAAGGATGAAAATGGGAAGCCTGAATGCCGCAGTCAGAAATCAGACCTCTATGTTAATTTGGCTCAGGGAAATACCAGGAATCTGTAATGTACAGTCTTAAAGCTAAATATCCCTTCGATTATCATGCCCCAACTGACTTTTTTATGATATGTCATTTCACCAGGGACATTGCTTTGTTTCACAGATGGTTTCCCCGCAGATAATGATTGTTGGTTGGCCAAGTTGGAACCTGACAGGATTAAGGAAATCTAAACTGACAGCTGGTTTTGTGCAAGGAAGCAGAATGTGGCTGTTGTTGCAAGAGGCAATGTGGCGTGTCAGTTCACAAGCACATCACAGGAAGGTTTCCTCATAGCATGATCTATAAGTGCCGATTAGAAGTTAAAGCAGCAAACTTCACTATGTTTCAAGAAGGGGCCACTTTAGTTCAGGGACCCTTTACCAAGACCATTTGGGGGGCTCCTCTCCTCCCCACCCCCACAAGGCAAGTGACACCACTGTGTCCTGGACTTAACTGAAGGCCTTTTCAGTCTCCCCCTCCATATAATTCAAGCATGGCCACAGCCACTCAGTCACCAGACAGGCAAATTCTGACAGGCTTACTTGGTCCTTAAGAATGTAAGGACATCAGAAAAGCCATGCTGGATCATACCAAGGATCCATCCAGTCCAGCATTCTATTCACACAGTGGCCAACCAGCTACCTAAGGAAACCCACAAGCAGGACAAGAGTGCAACAGAACCCTCCCACCCATGTTCCTCAGCAACTGATGGTCAAGAACTATTTTCCATGGCCAAAGAAATTAGGACCTGAAATAATGGGTATACGTTAGAGCAACCTTGATTCCAATTAAATATAAGGAAAAACTTCCTGAGGGTAAGAACTGTACAACGGTGGAACAGTCTACCTACGGAGGTTGTGGGTTCTCCATCCCTGGAGATTTTTAAGAAGAGACTACACTGCCACCTCTCATGGATGGTTTAATTGGTTTTCCTGCATATTGCAGAGGGTTGGACTACATGATCCTTGTGGTCCCTTCCAACTCAACAATTTTATGGTTCTATAACTGGTGGAAATATGCATACTGCTTCTGATACTGAAGGTAGCATAGAGGCATCAGGACTAGTAGCCATTGATAGCCTTCTCCTCCAGGAATTTGTGTACTCCTCCTTTTAAAGCCATCCAAATTGGTGACCATCACTATGCAGTAAATTCCATAATTTAACTATGTGCTGCAGTAGAAGTACTTCCTTTTACTTGTCTTGTCTCCCACCAATCAGCTTTATGGGAAGACCTCAGCTTCTAGTGTTATGAGGGAGGGAGAAAAATGTCTCCCTACCCACTTTCTCCACATCGCGCATAGTTTTGTACACCTCTATAATGTCTCCCCTTATTCGCCTTTTCTCCATGCTGAACAATCCAAGCTGTTGTAACCTTCCATCATAGGGGAATTGCTCCAGCCCCTTGATCATCGAACTTGTCCATGGATTGGGATGGATCTTTCTCTCATCCCTGAGAGTCTGCCTTGCTTTACTCAGTGCTATGCAAGCCCACACTGCTCTCTCTTGTCCATGCATTCCATTTCCTTTCCACTGCCAGAGCCAGTGCAGTCCACCACTGCAGCTGCCCAATCTCATTGCTCTTTGTCTCTTGGGATCCTCCCCCCCCCCCACAGCTAATTGGCTGATTGCTCCCGCTGAGTCCTGCATGCTCCACTTCCACCCCACAAGCTACCTTGCAGCTCAAGAACATCAGATCTCCTGAATTCCCATCCTCAAAGGCTCCTCCGGTAGCCCAGATCACAGCAGCCAGCCCACCATTAAAACAAAAAAGAGGAAGAGAGTGAATGAGAGAGAGACATATAGTCAGAGAGCCCCAGTTGGGGTAAATGGGACCTGCCAGTGGCCCAAAGTTAAAGGTCTAGTTTTACACAGTACAAATGTAACATATGGCCATTTTGTGATGACCAAGTGAGTAATTAAGACCAACCTGTGGCAGGATTCATGAGTATAGTGTTTAGACTAGGCTGACCATATGAAAAGGAGGACAGGGCTCATGTAACTTCAACTGTTGTAGAGAAAAGGGAATTTCAGCCAGTGTCATTTGTATGCAATTAGTTCCTGGTGAAATTCCCTCTTCATCACAACAGTTAAAGGTGCAGGCACTATACTAGAGTGACCAGATACAAAAGAAGGCAGGGCCCCTGCCATTTTAACTGTTGTGATGAAGAGGGAATTTTACCAGGAACTAATTGCATACAAATGACACTGGCTGAAATTCCCTTTTCTCTACAACTGTTAAAGTTACATGAGCCCTGTTCTCCTTTTCATATGGTCAGCCTAGTTTAGACGCAAGGGGGAACAGTGCTCCTGTGGTTGGAAAAGGGAATGTTGCCTCATGCAGCTTCTCACACAGAGCCAAGGAAAGCTGCACCTTCTGAAAATCCCTTTTCTACATTAACTTCAAAGTTAGTTTAGCTCTGTCAACCTTTGCATCTGGCCAACCTAATCAAGGGTTGGCACTTTCCCATCATCAAAGAAAATGCAACAATAGCTGCAACCACTCCAATGGTGAGAGGAGAACAAGGAAGACCAGTTTACTTGGGACTAACAGTAAGTGAGTTTTTACTATCTTGTTTGCTTTCTTGTTTGAGGGACCTTCCTTCCGAGTTGACTTGCTGCAGGAGATCTGGCAGCCCAGAGAGTTCCTGCAATCCAGAGGCCTTAAGAGAGATCCTGCCCTTGGGTGGCAGGTTCAACACCTGGGGGGGGGGGTGATTCAAAAGAGTACTGCTCCTTTGGGAGGCTTGCACGGCAAGGGCACACCACGTGTTCAGAGAGCTTCTTAGAACTGCTTGGGATTCATAGAACTTGTATTTTCCGGAGGTAGTTTTAGTGGTTCTGTAGTGGGTTTTATAAAATGTGGCTTGGAAAATGGGGAAAAGGGAGCACTTTGAGATGATTTATTGCACTCTTGTGATTGGCCATTCATGGAAGTTTGTCATTCCTTTACGTGACACTGTCAATCTCCAGTGCCTCTCTTGGACTTTCCAAGGATTTCTGTGGCTTCATTTGAAATGGAAAGGAACTAGACCTGTTTTCCATTTGAGCGTGAAAAGAAGAAATCCCACAATAAGATGAGGCAGATCACAGTGCCATCTTGTGGCTGTATAAATAAAACATATATAAAGGGGAGGGGAAAGCGCACGTCACGATCATGCAGTGAAAATGGAAGCAGAGAGCCATGCAGGATTTTCCCTGGTGTAGAACTACTTTGAGAGAGATTATTCAAGTGATAAGCACCAGGGGAGATACGACGGGACATCTGTACCAGATTGCTGCATGGAAAGGAGGGTAGGCCAGTGTTTGTCCTTCCCTCCTTTCAAGTAGTTACCTCCTGAAATCAGCGATGGTGACAGAGGAGTCCTTCTAGCCTAAAGGTCCCACTCCTTAATGCAAGATCAGTTGTTGGGCAAACATCATCCAAGATGAAGATGCTGACCTGGCATGTATCATGGAAGGGAAGAGGAGGGAGTGTGTCTCTCTCAACTCTCCCTGCCAGGTTATGCCGCAGTATAGCAGGCTAGGGATGGGGAGGTGGAGAGGTAGCCATCTATAGGAATTCTCACCAGATCTTCCATCCAACAGTCTAATTTTGAGTGCTTGCTGCTATGGTTGGGTGTCTGGGACAATGTGGGGATTCTGTTGGTGTATATCCACCCCACTGCTCAACTTCCTGAGCTAGCCGAGGTGATCTCAGGGCTGACGCTGGCTCACCCCTAGTTTATTGAGCTGGGGGATGTCAACATTAATACTGAGGTTGTTGAATCGGAATAGCTCAGGATTTCATATCTGCCATGGCAACCATGGATCTGTCCCAACTAATACCTTGCCCTGTGCATGTAGTAGGGCACACTCTCAATTTGGTATTCTGTTCTGGTTGATGCCCAGAAGAGGTGGAGGAGTTATGGGTGACCCCATTGTCTTGGACATATCACTATCTGGTTAGTGTTGGACTGGCTGCTGGTATGGACTTCCACAGGGGTGGTGGACCAGTTAACATGGTCTACCCCAGGTGCCTGGTGAATCCAAATGATTCCTTGAATGGACTTGGGGAATTATTTTGCCAGCAGTATTGTTGAAGACAGGGCTGATCTGTAGAATATGGAAATGGCCTGTGCCATTGACACTATCATTCCTAAATGCCCACTCCTTCCTAGTACGGACAGATCAGCTCCCTGATTGAACAGGGAGTTGAGGGCAATAGTTAAATCCTTCCTCATTTATGACTGAGTGGAGTTTGCAAGTCAGTGACTCAGAGCCTCTCTACACTACTGCTTTAAAACGGTTTAAACAGTTTAAAACTGTTTATAACAGTAGTGACAACTGTTGGGGCCCAGGACACACTCCATATGAAGTTTTCAAAACATTTTCAAAGTGTTATATCCTGCTTGTGTAAATAGGCTCTCAGCCTATCTGGCCATTGGCTAAGAAAGACAATGGGTGCAGAAGGCTGTATTTTATTCCCTCGCACCGACATGATTCAGTTTGAAACACACATACATTCATACAGGAATGTTTTACAACCTCCTTTCTAGAGTTGTAACCTAATTAAGTGAAGAAGGTGCCAGACTCAGTGAAGCCCTAACAGCAGAGTTTTAACTGACCTGATATGTCAAGTTGCCATGGCAATGAAGGAAGAAGGCCAAAGATAGGCTGACCATCTGAAAAGGAGGGCAGGGCTCCTGTAACTTTAACAGTTGTAGAGAAAAGGGAATTTCAGCCAGTGTCATTTGTATGCGATTAGTTCTTGGTGAAATTCCGTCTTCATCACAACAGTTAAAGTTGCAAGCACTATACTAGAGTGACCATATACAAAAGAAGGCAGGGCCCCTGCAACTTTAACTGTTGTGATGAAGAGGGAATATCACCAGGAACTAATTGCATACAAATGACACTGGCTGAAATTCCCTTTTCTCTACAACAGTTAAAGTTACAGGAGCCCTGTCCTCCTTTTCATATGGTCAGCCTAGCCAAAGAGCTAAAATGTGGAAAATTCTGGGGTGTGACCAGAAATTAATTAAGGATGTTGGGGAGACTGACAATTTTCTTTCTTGTTATCTTTTAGCAATTAATAGTTTTTTTAAAAAAAAAGACAGTTTCAGTAGATTCACCTGGCATATTGTCCAGCCTGTGAGGGCTGCCAGGATGTTACTAGAAATATTTGTTATTATTAACCATAAGCACAGCTGAACAAATAAACAAGACACAAAACCATATGGAGTCGAAGGGTTAGGGCTACTACATATAAAGATATTTCAGTACTGCTATCATGACCTGTATAGCTCCATGCCCCACTCGAATGACTAGTGATGCAGAATAAATTCTACAAATGACAAGATGAATTAATTTTCATAACTTATACAACACAGAGAATTCTGCCTTCATTGGCATTAAATCTGGGTTGCCTTCTCACACAGTCGCAACCACCATGGGGTTTTTTGATGTAGTCAACATGGCTTTTCCATGTGCTGCGAGATCACCACTTTCTTTCCGCTGTCTGCCCGTTGTGACCTCGCTTCAGGATAAAGTTGGGGGTGTTTCCGGGGGTGGATCAAGGATCAGGATAGGACGCAGTAAGCCAGGAAGGCAGGGGAGAAGGCTCAACTAGCCAAATGGCCACCGGTACTGTGGCTTTATTGGCCAGAAAACCTGCACTCCCTCCTGCAATGAAACCACAGTGGCTTCTTTCCCCCACCCTACCCCTGTGCTACTTGCGCACCTGCCATTTCCCTAATGACCCTCGCCACAGCGCAGATTGCCGTGTCTCATCCCAACCTGGTGAGGTCCCTAGTGGGGATGGCTTCCAAACCAATCCAGAAACCATGGCTTGTTGTTGGGGTATGGGCTGGGTTAGGAGCCACCCCATGCAACTCGCCTGGCTCGAATGACCCAGCAACCTGCGCTGCAGCAAGGGTAACTCGGGAATGGCGGGCATGCGAGAGGCACAGGGAAAAGAAGTCATGGTGACTTCTTTTCATCCGATGATCAATCAAACCAGGCCATATGTTACAGCAACAGCAGGCAGAAAGTAGATGCAAATCTACTGGTAGCTTTCAGAATGATTTTCACAGATCTACAAAATTTTCTGACCCCCGTTTATTTATCAATTTATTAATAACCTTTCCCCACCACCACCCCAAATTAGGCGGCTGAAACAAAGAAAACTTGCAAGGAAACCAGGAGTGGATTTTTGTGTTAAGGGACATAGTGTTGGTATTGAAAACAGTTTCCTGGGCTAAATGTATGCTCAGAGGCACCCTGTTCCTCAACCACTATCTTGTACCTGGCTCTGATCGGTTGGTCCCAGGTTCTAGTGAAAAAACAAAGAAGCTCCTGCAAGCCTGAAGTATCCCTGCCCTGTGCATAGATGCTGGTAGGTAGGCCAGAAGGTAGAGTGAGGAATAGGGCATCGTGGTGGTGGAGGAATTCAGTAACAGCAAAGCAAAACAAAAAATATGGGCCTGCCACTAAAAATGGAGCTCCATATTCCATTCTCCCACATTCTCATCCCAAGAGCCGAACTACACGCTAGATTTTTAACGTTTTATAAGGGTTATGAAAACTCTTTGGGCCACATGACGCACTCCCTATAACGTTGTATATCTGAGGTTTTTAAAACTCACTTCAGTTATATACAACGGTTTCACTTTTAATAAATCGTTTTAAGTAAAATAATGTGTCCTTCCTTACCGTTTGTGATTCGTGGGGGCAGTGCTTCATTTACTGGTGCCCAAATGCTTAGCAGTTGATTGGTGGGGAAGAAAGTGGGGCTAAGGAGGAAGTGGGCGAGTGAACTACAACACCCACAATTCTTACCCCTATACTCGCTAGGGAATGACAGAGGAATAAAGGAGGAAGTGGGTGTCTGAACTACAACGCCCACAATGCCTTGCCCTAAACTCATTGTAAAAACGAAACAGAAAGAGACGGGGCAGAAGAGTGTGTGACCGCACACACCGCTTTAAAGACTGAAGAATTTTTCTCCTGTAACGTGAGTACTCAGTAATGTGGCCTAAGACGTTTTAGAACGCACCTATTTGGAACGTTTTAAAATACTATTAAAAATGTTCCAAGGGACTGTGTAGATAGGCTCCAAGTCTTTGTTGGGAATATTGCAATTTCATCTGCAAGCTGCAGGAAGGGGACAGTGTTGCAGTTGCCTAGTTATTACATGGGAATTTTGGGCATAACTTGCCTACAGCATGGCTTCCTGTGCTCCTCCCCTTCCTTCTCCCCCCACCCTCTGGCTGACTTCCACCATTACTGGAAGAATATGTGCTTGTACCCTCTCTCACGCCTGCCTGGGTAATGGAACACAAAATGAACTGAACAAACTTTGTCTGAAACTATACACTGTATCTGCATGGTTATGCAAGAAATTGTGAATGAACCATTTTACCTTTTCTTCACCAGAGAAGTGTGTGGTCTCTTTTTTTTAGCCTTTTGTGCGCATGTGGGACTGGTAAAAGCTCATTCTATTTTGGCTTTTTGTTTTGTTTTTCTCTGCTAACTACCTTTTTAACAGGAGGCATGGTTACCAAATAATCCCATCAAACTTGGCACCACTGCAGTCTATGCTTTCCCAACCCCTGGGAATAGTAGTTCCTGATGTGTTGTGGAGAATTGCCCAGTGGAGAATTGCATAGTACAATGACATCAAGGCAAGGGGTGACTTGTACTAGATGTTACAGAGCCAGAGGGACAAATTCAATGTGCTGCTTCTTTTTTTCCAGCCCCGCTTTTCCTCTCATATTCTGAGTCTGTGGTTGGGAGGTAAGTTGAAGAATGGAACAGGGTGATGTTTGGGTTAATTAGGGACAAAATGCTTTGGAACTGGGCCCAAAGGATAGACCTTTATCTTAGTGAGCCCTTCTGTAGGGTAGAAATGTATGGCACATTTCTTTAGAACACTCTGGGGAAAATGTGATTCAAATATGCAGTTTTCCACTGCCGTAGTCTATGCAAAAATTTACCCACACACTTTCACCGCACAAACTGCAGACCACAATTCATTCTATTGTCGTTCCTTTTCTGTATGACCTTCTAAGGGGAAGGACTATTTGAAAAAAGCAAATCATCACCAAATTATCATTGAGTAGAAGGCTTTCAGTGTTTAAAATTAGCATAAATTCAAGAATTCCACTGAAAGTTACCCAAAATAGTTATAGTACAAAATAGTTTTTGTACTATAACATTGTTTACAACCATTGTTGTTGTTGTTTTTACAAATGGTGAAACAAGCTGCCAATTTTAATTTCTCTTAAAAAGATTATTAAAATTGTTTTATATTGACAGTTGCACTTTTCAAAATAATTTGTCCGTTCATGCAGATAAATAAGTTTTATTTCATTTGAAAGTCAATGTCCATTGCCAATATAAAAGGCCCAATAATTAATACTCCTGAATGTTTTTACAATGTAAAAAGGCCTTGACAGAGAGTGAAAATAGTGAGTGGTAAGGTGGATATATGCCCTATTTTACAGGGGATATTCCTCTGTTTGAAGGACTGTCAGAGGACAGTCTACAATTTGAAGGTGTCCTCTATTTGAAAAGAGTTTTCCAACCCAAGTCTGGCTTCAAGACACACACAGAAAACCATAACAAGAGAGAGCACAGACCTTGAAATAGTCCATCCACAGTTAACACCTGGGGGGTGTCTCTACATCCTATTTATACCATCCTGGCTACAGTGGCACTGCATGGTTTATATGACGCAGCCGCCAACTCGCAACCACAACCAGCTTTCCCCCCTGAGGTCAACACATTGTTTCTTCATGTGTCAGTGGTGGCCTCAGTTTGGGTTATCCAAGTGGGCGTAGCTCTGGACAGATCAAGTAAGCGCAGGATCGGAGGGCAGGGGCAGGCTTGACAAACTGAATGGCTGCCAACACTGCGATTTTTCTGCACTCCCTCCTGCCGTCAAACTTTGTCATTCCCACCTCACAGCAGTGACGCTGCAGGGTTTTGAGGGAATCAGATATCAACCCGGCATCATATAAACAACCCCCTGGACAGCGGTGTACATGACCAGGTCTACACCAAGCAGGATATGACACTTTGAAAACATTTTGAAAACTGTATTTAGAGTGTGTCGTGGCCCCCAACAGTTGTCACTACTGTTATAAACCATTTTAAAGCAGTAGTGTAGATCCTGCCCATGTCTCCTGGTCCCAATCTTCTCCTCTATGGTGAGGTGGATTATATTTCAATTTCTGTTATAGCAATTACTTCTAAATGTGCATCTACGCTTATAAAAATTAGCATATTCAAAATTTGTGCAAAAGTCTGCCATTTTTAGTGATGTATTTCCACTTTTTTCTTTTCTTTTCTTGGCTAACCATAGGGAGTCCAGTGGTTACTGAAGAGGGAAATGATAACCTGGCATTTTGCTGCTCCAGGTTCCCTCCTCACTTTCTGAGGTGCTTTATTCTTGCATATCTTAGGGTAGCTACAGATATGAGGGCCCTGGTGGGTATTTCTGTCCAGAGATAACAGAAAAATTGATATTTCCTTAGTATGGTTCACACTTTTAAAAACCCATTTGTCAAATTATAAATTAGTAACAGAAAACTGGGAATATGCCAACCCTCTTTTAAAAGAAAAAGTGTTGTAATAATCCTAGTTAACGTTTGGCTTTCATCATGTTTGCTTTGTGTTGCTCCCAAAAAGGATAGCTTGGGAATATAAGTTAATTTCCAGGAGCTTTCTCTGCTGTAACCTTTGGAAGTGAATATGGTTTCACTGGGTCAATACCTGTGTCTGTCAAGCATTTAAGGTGTCTAATAATGAAATCCTTCAAATTATCCACTTCTTGCATAACAATACACTTGGATGGAGACACAGCTGAGCAAAACACAGGGATAGTTGACAAGGCTTTTAGAAAGCCACTGCACAACAGTTTCCTGTGTGTTTTGCTGCTGCAGCTGCGGCTGTTTCCCCTTCTTCTTCTTCTTAGATCCTATCTACACTACTGCTTTAAAACGGTTTTAAACCATTTAAAATGGTTTATAACTGTTTTGAGAACTGTTGGGGCCCAGGACACACTCCATATACAGTTTTCAAAACGTTTTCAAAGTGTTTTATCCTGCGTGTGTAGATAGGCTATCAGAAACATTTCAACACTCGCCTTTTCTTTCTGGTGGACTATAACCATTCTATTTTATTAAATAGAAATGATATATTATTTATATCTTTTACTTGCTATCACAGCATCTATCATGTCCAGCTAAATGATTTTTTTAATGATCTATAGAGTTATATATGCAAGTTGCTGTCATTTTACAGCTATGTTCTTATTAAAATAGAAACAGCCACCACCACACAAATTGGGATCCCTGTTTCTCATTGCTCATAATAAAATGAGAAAGGCTTGGAGACACTGATTATTTTGAACCATTCTAATGTGGCTTTTGGGCTGGGTTTGGGACAGAATCTGCCTCTACCACCTCATTAGTGACCCTGTGGTTCTCCTGGACCTCTCAGTAGTTTTCGATATCATTGAGAATGGCACCCTTCTGGACCATCTCCCGGTTAGGACATGAGGGCATGGTGTTATGGTGGCTCCAGTTCTATTTAGAGGGAAGAGTTCTGAAGATGGTGGGCAGTTTTGAGATGGAAGTTGAAGCTTAATTCTAGACAAGATGGAAGTGTTATGGGTGGGAAAATCTGCTGAACTGGACTGAGACATGCAACTTACTCCAGATGGCATTGTACTCTCCTCAAAGAGCCAGGTACACAGCTTGCAAGTTCTCTGCACTCGGTGCTTACCATGGGCATATAAGTGGCATTAAGGGTCAGGAGTGCTTTTTACCAGCTTCAGCTGGTTTGCCAGGTGCACCCTTATCTAGAGAACACATGCCCTAGTTACATGTAGTCTTGACTACTGTAATGTGCTTTATGTGGGGTTGTCCTTAAAGGCATTCCAGAAACTACAATTGGAGCAGAATACAGTAGCCTGAACACTTGTACAGCTAGGCATTCGGACTACGTTACACCTATTCTGCGCCACCTACATTGGTTGCTATTCATTTCTGGGCTCAATTTAAGGTACTGGTATTAGCCCTTAAAGCCATAATGGTTTGAGACCAAGTTATCTGAAGGACTGCATACAGCTGTGCAAACTTGACGAAGCTTTAAGATTAGATTCTGAAGACCTGTTCTTTGGTCCACCAGTAAGAGCTCTGAGATTGACAAAAGCCAGGGACTGGGCCTTATCTCCCATGACCCTGCATAATTGGAATGCCCTGCCTCCCCCAGAAAGTGTGCCTCTCCTGGAAAAGCCCCCTCTTTGCTGGTCTACGCATTTGATTAATTTTAGTGTACAGTGCTTTAACTAAGGTTTCATCTGCAGGATTTTTACACTACTGCTTTAAAACGGTTTATAACAGTAGTGACAACTGTTGGGGCCCAGGACACACTCCATATACAGTTTTCAAAACATTTTCAAAGTGTAGTATCCTGCTTGGTGTAGATTAAGTATTTTAATTACTTACGTATTGAATGTTGTTGTTAGGGTAAGATTAGATATGTTGCATTTTAAATTAAGGTGTATGCCAGCTTCATTAAATGGAAACTTGTGATCTTGGATGCTTTCATGTATCCAATGCCCTGCCAAGCAATTTTCACCTCTCCGTGTGCCTGCTGTTTTTCCTGTGGATGGGCCTCTAAAGGAGGTGTGCTGGTGGGGGCAGGGTGGCGGCTAGAGAGGCCAGCGGATTCTTCATAATCTGGCCTCTCCTCTCCTGTCTCTGCCCTTCAAACAGTCAAGGCTGGTGGCTCTCTGATGTCAGTGGGGCAATGGATCCATTCCTGGTTTCAGTCAGAACCAGTCAGACCTCTAACGAAGCTATCCAAGCTGCTTCACAGGGGGAGAGATCAGATCCTGAGGTCATAGCAGTGTCTACTGCCTCAGCAGGAGGACTCCAAAGAATCCTGTTGTCTCTGCAATACTGTCACAGGACCATAGGATTGATCTCTCTCTCTCCCTCTCTCTCTCTCTCTCTCTCGATCGAGAGAGAGAGAGAGAGAGTGAGAGAGAGTGAGAGTAAGTCCTACTGAGAATAAGCTCTATAAAAAATTATGGCACTTACTGGTTCAGCTATGAATATTCTGTGTTATTTCCTCTGTGTATCAAAAGGGACGATGGCCAACCTTGTTATAGAATTCGGAAAAATAATTTTAAAATCTTCAGTGCTGTGTACTATGTGACAGACAGATGTATAGCACCTCCAAATTTATCAAGAGTCCCTTGATTTGAGGTGAAGACAAGAAGGTGAACAACCATTCACAACCATGTTCTTCCATATAGAACTGAAAAACTCCGAAACTGCAGCTGAACAAAAAAATAATGATTTTGGAGCTTCCAGCATTAGCATGCCAAAGCCGCAGGCTTTTTGCATCCCTTCAACTGCATAAAGTAAGCAACAGCATCACTATCTTTGCACGTACTTAACATGCTCATTAAAGGATAATATAGGCCTACTGGGCAGAATTTTTGCCAACAATGCAAAACACTAATATGCTTTTATATGCAACATTTAATAAGACCTGGATTAATCTTTTAAAAACGTCTCTTGTGATGTAGCGGATATGAATGTTTTTCGTAGGTCATGTAACTCCTTGACTTAGATTTCAACTCCAGCTCCATTATGACCATGAAATAGGTAATAAAACATCCCTGTAATCAGATGATTGTGATGATGGGGCCATCACATCAACATGCAAATATTAGGATATTAAAAGATTAATTTAAAGAAGATTTTTGATTGTACTAAACAGACATGGGTATTTCATGCTATCTTTTTTAAAGAGTGCACTTTTGGACAGCGGTTCGAGAGGGCAAAGAGAAGGAAGCGCTGAGCCTTTCAGACCAAACGGCTTATTTTTCCAACCCAAACACTACTTCTCTTTAATTATTTGTTGATTAAAGAGCACAACAGTACAAAGGGAAGCTGTGCCCCTGCTACGTGCCAAATATGTTAGTAAGGCTCCAGGGTAAAGTCGGGCTATATGAATTGCAGCACTTCCTGGGAGTTCTTGGCACTTCCGCACAGATCCTTTCATTACTCCACCCACAACCTCCTGAATTCTGATGCTGACCCAGCCAGGAGGAGGAAGAACTGAGTATGATTGTAGAGCTGCCTCCTGAAATGAATGAATCGGAAAGAGAATCTGCTTTGCACAGTAAGGAACAGTGCCGGTTTCCGAAAGCCTGCAGAGAAGCTATTGACAATTGTTTCTTCTCTCCAGGCACTGGTCGTGTGATTCTGAAATTTGATAGGAGTTGCGTTCAAGCTCCTGTGTCACCTTCCTTCGCCATTTGTGTGACAAAAGCCTTCTATTAATCAATGGCAAGGAGGGAGCCAACAACGCTGGGTACTTATCGGGAAATGGGCACCATGACAGCAGGGCCTCTGTGCCAAGTGGCAGAAAGGAGAAAGAGTAAATGCTCACTTTGGCACACTTGATACTTCTCTAGTGCCCAAGGCTAATTTACATCGCCCTCCTGTCTTTCCTTTTTTCTACACTCATCTTTTTCTTTTCTTTTCACCTGAGGGACTTAACTTGTATATTATTAAAGAAATTTACTCATGGTCTTTTAACATTGTCACTCGGTGGGCAGGAGAGAAGAGACCCCCACACACAGTAGAATTCAAACACTAAGGATATTCCTCTGCTACAAAGTACCCCAGTCTAAAGCAGCTAGCAGTGATGCCTAAATATATTGGGCAGACTTAGTTGTGATTAAAGTAGACACATTGAAGTCAAGAGACAAGTTGGTCATGGCTGACTTGTCTCTTAACATGATTTGGATTTCATTGTGAAATTTAAGGGCCTTTGCACATCTATTTCCCTACACACACACACACAAACACACACACACATTAAATATACAGAAGTTATCTCTTCATAGGATTCAAACACCTTCCCTCAAGCTGGTGACTGCTTAGCTTTTCTTGAGACATGGATCATAGCTGGCAGTCCAGCATATTTGTCTTTCCAATTCATATGGTCAAAAACCTTTACCCAGTGTGCCCTATGCCATGAACGAGTGTTGCCTCTCACTTCCATTATTTTCAGGAACCATCAGTTCCTGTTGCACTGGTGTTCCATGCCTGTTGTGGTAGCGGTCCATTCTGCATATGAGGTTTGAGAGGACATTTCATTATCAGCTATGACCAGGCACATTGCAGTGTACCTGGCAAAGTAGTGGGATGTCAAGATGAACTCTAGCGGAAATGTAGCACTCAGCTCAATGCCTGCAGGGTTCCTTTCCATGCACACAGAATTTTTGCTGCCATTTAGATTCCTGCTTATAAATGTTGTATTTTGTTCACCTTCCTATTCTAATAGATTCTTTGCTCTTCCAAATGGAATTCAGATTTTTTTTTCTGAATTTGTAACGTATTTAAACTTGCCTTGATCTTCCAGCATACAATGTGGGGAAGAACAGCTAGTTTACCTCTTATCCGTTTTTATGCTTTTTCTTTTCTTTTTTTCTTTTTTTAGTGTTGACTTTATTTCTTCCTTAAAAAAAGAAAAAGAAAAGGGGGGAGGAGAATGCTCTTTGTTCATAAATTTTGCTTTAGGACTAATAAATGGATACAATATTCAGGAACCGAGCATGGCTGGGAGGGAACAGAAACACTTTGGCTCCTGAATAAGGGAGTTCCTCCAGCCACTTGATAATTTAGTTGCCATTTTGTGCATTTTTTCCAACTCTACAATATCCTTTATTGAGGTGCAGTGACCAGAACTGTACACAGTACTCCAAGAAGGGTTGCACCATAGATTTGTATAAGGGCAGGGTTTTTTTTTTCCCTGATTCCTTCCATAATTATGCCCAACATGAAATTTGCCCTTTTCACAGCAGCTGTGCACTGGCTTGACATTTTCATGGAACTATCCAGCAAAACCCCAAAGTCTGTTTCTTGATCACTCACCGCTAACTCATGTCCTTGTGTACTGTCTAGCACAGCCTTGTTAATGGTGCTCCCCTCCCCACAACATGCACACATCAGGGCCACCACTGGCCATTACAAGTGTGTCGAGCAGGCCCATAGCTCTGCTCAGCACAGCTTGTACATCAGCTGCGGCAGCCATTTTGGCAGCCTGGCAGCAATGAATCCTGCCAGGGCCGCGGGGTCCTGGCATCTGGCCCTCCATTCCAAGTGCCGGTGCCTGGCCTAGTGCCAACAAGGTGTGTCAGTAGGCAGAAGAGACCAATACCATGATAAGCAGGTAAATTGGAATCCCAGGAACAGCAGGAGCTTGTGCTGCTGATAGGATTTACAGGCTGCAGAACATATATGAGTAAACAAGTTAGGCCTCTCTTCTCCAAGATGCATAAAAGAACTGGCAACAGATCCTAAGGATAGGAAACCAGGTCAAAAATGTGCTTGTATGTGAACTCCTGATGTATAAGTAGCATACGTACATGCCATACTGCTGCATTGGGGTATAAATACAAAGAAGGTAAGCCAGGAACATAAGGTATTTATCTTCTTTTTGTTGTCTTTGTTTAAAACATATTAACCAATCCTATAGTTTTTCAAAACCAACAAGGGATTCTGGGATGCAGGGCCCACATTACAACATTTGTACCAGACCAAGAAAAATTATGGTTGGACACTGACAATACTTCTTAATCGTTTGACCCGATCGAGCTTTATGCCTAAAATACAGTTGGGTGGCTAAATGATTCCCAGCTGGAAAGGAAACCTTAAAAGGACATTGCTTTGCCTGTCAGCTCAACTAAGGCTGCATCTTCCCCCTGTTTATGAAGTCACATCATTGCAAAGAAAAAAATGTACTATAAGAAGCACACACCCCAACATGGACCCCTGTGTTGGTTTGGACTGTGTGCATAATTTACAATGAAGATCGTGTCTGTAGGGTGTCCATGTGTCCTACTTTATAGTAGACAGTTCTCTATTTGAAGGGGCTGTCAGAGAAGAGTGGTCTATTTGAAGGTGCCCTCTGTTTGAAGAGCTGTCCAGTCCATTTTCAAGGTAAAGAAAGTCCATTTTCAAGGTAAAGAACCATAAGAAGTGAAAGCAGGGACTTGAAGTTACTTATTCATAGCTTCTGGACAGCAGACTGAGCAGTGGCATAGGTCACCTGATGGTTTCAGCCTCCCTCACTATGGTGAAGTGGATTGTATCTAAATTATAGTCATTGTTTCCAAATGCACATCTAATCATATAAATTAGCATGCAGTTTTCATGCCAATCTGTTGTCCTCTTTTTTGATAATGCTTTCTTCTTTTTGGAAGATGCGTAAGTGGATACCCTGATCATGCATGACAGTCTGTGAGTCACTAAGTCAGCAAGAACTTGAATTCTGCATCCATAAAAACCCAGTTCTGCAGCTGACATGCATTGTACAAAGCAAATGCCAGTGCAAGGGGGAGGGGTAGTTTTCTTCTAAACTAACATTGTTCAGACCAATATTTTAAAACAATTAAAAAACAACTCTGGAACCCTCAAGAAATCTAGAATAAAAAATATTAATAGCATTTAACTATTTCCACCTCACCAATAATATGGGAGGAACAGGACGCTGTCTCTGATATTGGGATGAATTGCCCACAGGATCCTTTCAGAATAAGTTAAATTGATGTAAAGTGTTGTTATCTTAGAAAAAGGAGGACTTCTGCCTTAAAATGTGCATTAGGATGTAAAATAGCATTAGAATTTTCCGAAGAACTGTAATATAGTTATCAAGGGTTGATTTACCACCACTCTTTATTTTTAGCTTGTAAAATGGAAGGATTGACTATCTTTAATATCATGAAACTTGGTCTTTGTTTCCATCCCTATTTCTAGACATTTCTTTGATTAGTTTCTCAGCAACATGCGACTATATTAACACAGCTGTCTGAAGAGGTTAGTTCAATAAAATGTAGCCTTTGTCAAGGGAGAAGAAAAGGAAATTTTATTAGTGTGCCGGCCAGGATGTTCCCACAAGTTGCGTCTTCTTCTCTGTTTTATATCATCACTCCGATCTGTTTCTGTCCATCTCTCCTCACCCCATCCCACCCCATCTCTTTGCAGTCAGCATTTCTTCCTCCATTTGCTTAGCTGTTTTTAATTTTGCTATCTAAAGTAATTGTGCAGATGCATTGAAGTAGAAGGCTACACTAAAGAACTTATTAAGCTCTGTTCTTTCATTGTGATAAACAAATGTGGCCTTTCAATAAAACGATCATGTTGTGATTCCACATCTCTGTTCTTCTGAATTCACAAATTAGCCCATTGGAAAATATTTCTTTCTTTCATGTTACTTACAGTGGAGGCTGGTGGCTGCAATGTCAGTGGGGCGGTGAATCCGCTCCAGGTTTCAGACAGGACCAGTCAGAACTCTAAAGGAGCTATCCAGGCACCTTGTATAGCTCCTTTAGACTTCTGACTGGTTCCGACTGAAACCCGGAGCGGATTCACCACCCCACTGACATCGCGGCCACCAACCTCGACTGGTTACTTATAAGCAAAGAGGGCCCCCAGAATACAAATCTAAATCTCTACTGGAAAAGGATGCCAACTCTTTCAACATCTACATGCATGTGAGTTTGTTCACAGCATCTCACAGTCACTGGACCTTCTGGTCTTTTATAGGTGGGATGAAGGAGAAATTTGCTCAGTTCACAAACTGATCCAAATTTGCACTTTTTGACAAATGCACAAAACGATAATTCAATTATTGTTGAAATTCACACTCCTCTGAATTTTGAGCTGGAATGCTCCAATCAAACAATGAGTATATTCAGGGGAATGTGTGCACACAAAAAAATCAGGGAAAATAATGTTAAAATGCATTATCAAAAAAATTATTTAAGTTTGAAATGCATTATGTGGGGGGAAATTGGTAGCAAAAATGCATATATTCCACAAAATTGCATAGAAAAAGGTGTGCACCACACTGCATTCTCCAACTGATATGTTAATCGGACAAACCAAACAAGTTTGGGGGGAAAATGAGAAGTGGAGAGAGACTAAAGTTGACAGATTTATCCATCCATAGATGTAGGCACCTAGGTTCCATTGCAGTCTTCCCTGAACAATAGACCAACTCAAGCTGACTGGGTGCTATACTGTAACAGGAAAGAGATTTGTGACCTTCAGGTCACTTGACTTGAGCATGCCATTAGCTGCTTGCTGCAGTGGTGTATAAGGCTAAAATGATGGACTTGGGAGAAAAACGGAATCCAAGCAGAACCCAAAATGAGACCCATTTCTGGGATCATAGAACTACCAGCAGGCAACCTTCTTAATCAGCCTTCCCCAACCTGGTGCCCTCCAGATGTGTTACCACGCTTGCTGGGGGTGATAGGTATTGTAGTCCAAAACATCTGGAGGGCATCAGGTTGGGGAAGGCTGTTCTAAATCAACAGTCATAAAATAGCAAAAACTGGGCTTGTACTGCAGACCTCTCCCAAGGGGTGGGGTGGGGGTAGTAATTCATGTATTCTCAAGATAACTGAGGATGCAGTCCTATGTGGCCTTACGTGGGAGTACATCCCATTGAATTCAATGTGACTTATGAGGAGGCATGTACAGGATCGCATTGAGGCCTTATTTATATGCACAGCCCCTGGGCTCTAAATCCATTTCCTGTTTCATTGTTTATAAACTGCAAATGCAAAATGAAAGGCGAAATCCCACACAATATTGTTTTCGTTACTTTCCTCTGTGATTCACCAAGATTAAAATGTGGTCTGCTACAGATTTCATACCAGAATATCTAATTTCCAATTCCGCTCCGTTCCTTAAATATTGCCTTTGTGTTACCATCTTTTAAACAACTGACAGTGCTAATTACTGTACTTGTAGACATGAACTTAATTAACCTAATCAGCCCACCATGGAACTGACAGGTATGCGTTTCTGTCACAGTTAGTTCATAACATATAATCCACTGTGTATAGGAGCTCTTTTTCGACTGGTCTTGCAATGCTAACAAATTTCTTTCTTTCAACGAACCTCCAGACAGCAACTCACTGTGACTTTGGTGTTCAGAAGGCAAAACTATGATTAGGGAGCACATGTCAAAAAGCCAGTCTGCTCTTACCTACGTTTTCAGATACAATACAAAAGTTAAGTGAGGAGGAGGAAGAGAAAAAGAGAAAGAAGGAGAAGCAGGGATGTGCTGGTTTTCACCATTAAAGCCCTAAATGGTTTGACACCAGGTTAGTTGAAGGTCTGCCTGAACTAGGGTGACTAGATAAAATCCAAGTCAGGGCTCATGTAACTTTAACAGTTGTAGAGAAAAGGGAATTTCAGCCAGTGTCATTTGTATGCAATTAATTCCTGGTGAAATTCCCTCTTCATCACAACAGTTAAAGTTGCAGGCTCTATACTAGAGTGACCATATACAAAAGAAGGCAGGGCCCCTGCAACTTTAACTGTTGTG
Source organism: Anniella stebbinsi (assembly GCA_029215795.1). Classification (NCBI taxonomy): domain Eukaryota; kingdom Metazoa; phylum Chordata; class Lepidosauria; order Squamata; family Anniellidae; genus Anniella; species Anniella stebbinsi. The sequence goes on along the minus strand of JARDYH010000002.1, from coordinate 29,836,348 downwards.
ATGAAGAGGGAATTTCACCAGGAACTAATTGCAAATGACACTGGCTGAAATTCCCTTTTCTCTACAACTGAAGTTACATGAGCCCTGACTTGGATTTTATCTGGTCAGCCTAGCCTGCACCTGTATGAACCTGCCTGTACCCTAAGATCAGCTACATGGGTGGGTCCTCCTCATGTGTCCCCCAGTAAGTTCTATTAGGTTGTCAAGCATAAAGGATAGGGCCTTTTCTATGGTGGCCTCATCCTTATGAAATAGCCTACCACAGGATATATTCATGGTTCCCTCCCTGGATGTTTTTAAATGGGCATTAAAGATCTGGATAGTCCAGTCTGATTTTAAATGAATAGAGGTTTTTAATGGCATTATTTAAAGTGTTTTATGTTGCCAATGTAGTTAACTCTCCGTTGCCGTAGTTAACCGTAGTTTGCATTTTGATTTATTTTATTTTATTCTCATAAACCACCTTGAGGAGGCTTCACCTCAGAAAGGACTCTGTAAGTATCTATATGTTAATATGAAGCACAGATTTTTGTTCACTCTGTTTCAACCCCTAAATATTATCCGATCGAGTTTGGAATCGTATGAAATTAAAGCTGCCGATGCCTAGATTTGCAGAAAAATAATCATGCCCTGAAAATAAATTGACAGCTTCGCAACTAATTGTCAACGTTTATAATAATTCATATCGTGGAGCCAAATGGGTATGCAATGCAGCTTTAATACCAATTTAATACAAAGTTGTGAGTAAAACAACTGATTAATGAAGTTACTAAATCATAACGTAGGCCAGATCTACACCTTATGTAAAATCATTACGATCACATCATGTTAACACTATGAGCTCTTCAGGCGGACATTTTTTCGTGTGATCATCATGGTTTGGTGGTCAGTGTTTTTCTCATGTGTTTTACACGATGCCTTCATCATGCAGCTGTTATCTCATGCCTCCCCCCCCTTTTTGCGGATTATTTTACTATGGGAAAAATACAGTATTTTTGGCAGTCATGCGAAGAAACCGCCATCATTTCCCCATGTAATCTTTCCATCGTGCTATGTCCTGCTTTGTGTGGGTGGTGCAGCGTTGACATCAGTACTGACAAGGATCAGTTGAGAAGGTCTCCTCCCTCGCCTCCGGCCCTCCGCTCCTGCTCGGCTCTGTATTTCAGAAATGCCTAAGCAGATGGGCAATGGGAAGGGGATGGTGGTTGCAATGGATGTGAGCAGATGCAATCCATTTCCATTTAATCCCTCTACTCAAACGAGAAAGGTGTTACTGCCCCTTCTCCCCATGGGGAAGCACTTAAACATCTCTCCTCTTCATCTACAGCCTGAAACATGAGCCCCAAAACCCTGCGGTTTCATGCCTGCGGGGTTGTCCCCACGCCAAGGAGCGAGTGTGGGATTTACATCCATCGGAGGAGGAGGAGCTGCTGCCTCCATGCCATGCGCCACCACCGCCACGTGACGATGCTGCAATGTCCGTCCCTCCCTGTTTTTCCCCCCCTTACCTCGTGGGGCTTTCCCTGCCAAGGGAATGGAGAACTTCACTTCTCCCCATGATGGAGGAAGCGCAGGGGCATGGAGGCATCCATTTGGCTTGCCGGCCCACCTCTTCCCCCCTGCCCAGGCAGATAGTGACCAATCAGAGGTTGCCATCCACCAGGCCACGCCTCTGCTGTGACTCCAGAGAGACGATAGATGGCAGATGTGCCATACTTGCCTCACCCCAGAGAAAAAAGTTGGGGTAAGTCCCTGACTTTTTTACTTTGGAGCTTTGGCGAAAAGCCCTGGGGTGGCTCCACAAAGGCTGCTGCATCATATAAATGCCACAGAGCCACCACGGGGCTTTCCCTACATATAGGCAGTCCCCGAGAACAGTATGAACTAGTCTCAGCACCTTCTTCAAGCAGAGTAGGAAATGTCAGCCTTGTGATTTGCAGGCAGGGTGAACCCTCTGGATTGGCATGGCCTGATAAACAGAAGCCAAGCCTTTGCCCGGATGACAAAACAGGACCTGCTGTTTGCTACGCTTGAAGTGCCTGCATCTCCACTTGTTTAAGCCACTGACCTAAGGAACTCTGAAATGGAGATCATCACACTCTCCAAGTGTTCATTCAGGTATAGTCACCTACAGACCCAAGTAGCCCTAAAAGGTACAGGCTAACTAGGGTGGAAATGCATCACCAATTTGCATATAATTTGCATTTTCAAATTTATATGTATAGATGCAAGTTTTGGCATCATTATAATAATTAAAATAGAAGACCAGATGACCTGTGCACCTTGCTCAGTCTGCTGTCCAGGTGTTAGCTGTTGATGGGCAACTTCTTCCTTCCAATAGTTCTTTATCTTTATTCCGGACTTGGCCAGGACAGCCCTTCAAACACAGGATAAATTCAAAATAGAGTACAGTCCTCTGGCAGTCCTTCAAATAAAGGATTGCCTTATGTAAAAGAAGACACATGGCTATCCTAAGGCTAACACTGACATGCCAGTGAATCCTGGATTTTATATTCACCCAGTTGATCTCTTGAATCTGCCAAATCCATCTTTCCAACTGAAGGGAGGAGCAGCTGAAACAAACACAAAGGTTTTCTTGAAAGCCATGCCTGATGAAATTAAGTGCCTAGATTTCTGATAGTGTTCCCCTGAGGGCTTGGGACTCAGCAGCTTTCACAACAATTGTGGAAGCTCCTTCAGATATGTGGATGCATGCAACTAATCGATCTTCTGAATGATCTGATAGTGTAATGTGGCTCCTCATGAGAGAAATGCCCTGCGGGATAAAGCTACATTGAATATGGTGACAGGGGTATGGGAAAAGCTTGTAAAAACAATTTAAGGAAGGGGGGGTGTAATCAAAAGGTACATATGCAAGAAGGCAGACATGTGATTCATTAACTGAAACTCGGCTATCAGTGATTGAAAATCTAACAAAACAAGACATCTGTCAGTGAGGCTGCGGTTTATGAGAATAAGCCCGAAGTTCTGTGTGTCAACAAGATGAGAATTTTGACATCGCTTTCCCAATAAACAATGCTAAAGAATTACCTTTTTTCCAGGTACTAGTCTGCAAAGGTAGAGGAGAAGTCTGCCAAATGGAAAATCTGCCCCCAACATCTGGATTGTGGGAGCAATACACCCTCCAGTCTATTGAAGAGACCTGTTAATCAAACAAGCAGCAGCAGACTCTGGGTGTTTTTCATACCTGAGGCTTAAACCAGGTTCTCTTAAATTGGTCTCCACAATGGAAATGGAAATCTACATGGGACAGAATGAACATTCCATTTTTTCTGGCATATCCTTTCTTATATTAATAACTTTTTCCCCACATAGGTAAGAATATCGTATGAGGGTCTGAAAGACACTTGTTAGTCTCACATATGAAAACTGTCTCAACCTAGTGTGAAATGAAAATATTGGCACTGGAATCAGGAGTTAAGAGAACAAAATAAAAATGAAGTTAGTGCTCCCAGGTCCTATACCTTTGCATTAGGGTATATTGCCTACAACAAGAGTATAACATCCTATTGTATGCAGAGCTGAGCCAAAACAGTCTTTTGACTTAGTTTTCACTGTTGTTGAAAAGTACTCCTGTTTTTCAATATATTTTTCAGTGTTTTGTTGGCATCCCTTGACTGCTCTGGAATGTTTCATCCAAGTCCTAGACACCAGAAGGAAGCAAGAAAAGCGGCTTTTCCAGTCTCCGAGAAACTTTGCAATCCCTTGAGTTAGTCCAGAGACTGCAGAGGAACACATGAAGAAGAACCATGCTGGATCAGAGCAAGGGTCCATCTAGTCCAACTTTCTGTTGAAACAGTGGCCAACCAGCTGCCCACAGGAAACCCACAAGTAGGACGTGAGTGCAACAGCAGCATCCCATTCGTGTTCCCCAGCAACTGATGTAAATCTCAGAGAACACCTTGGGGAAGTATTTGAATCCATGGAGCAGGGCCAGCTCAAGATATTTTACCACCTGAGGTGAGAGGCAAGATGCTGCCCCCTCCATTCCATATACAAAAGCTGACCAAAGCAGCAGCAGCTGAATGAATCTTTTGCCTCTCACTTCAACACTGATGATGGGAAAGCATCCTCCACAGCACCTGAGGGTTAGTTAAGGGGTTGCAGGGCCGACTGTGTGACATCCACTGCTGTGTTCTACTAACACCTTGCTGCCACTTCTTACCCTCCAGCATCTACTGCCTGAGGGAACCAGCTCACTCTGCCTAATGGAAGGGCCGGTTCCTGCCTGGGAGTAAAGGAGCCATGCAGTCCCTGAGCTTGTCTAATCATACTCTGTGAAGCTCCCATACTTGATATAGCTAAAATGTAGGTAAGTCTATGCTCTCTGCATGTCCACTGCCCATGTGACTAGCACTAACATCTCCACTCAATATATCAATCCCCAGCCCTACCTACAGTCACATGGGATGATGGAAGGCCTTACAGGATCTATATAAAAAAGGACTTTTGCTGAAGCTTTAACTAGGGTGACCATGTGGAAAGGAGGACAGGGTTCCTGTATCTTTAACAGTTGTATTGAAAAGGGAATTTCAGCAGGTGTCATTTGTATGCATGCAGCACCTAGTGAAATTCCCTCTACATCACAACAATTAAAGCTGCAGGAGCCCTGCCAACTGTTGTGATGAGAAGGAAATTTCACCAGGTGCTGCATGCCTAGAAAAGACACCTGCTGAAATTCCTTTTTCAATACAACTGTTAAAGCTGCAGCAGCCCTGTCCTCCTTTTCAGAGGGTCACCCTATTTAACTCATTCTTTTGAGGAAGTTCCCTAAGCTTGGTAAGCCTTGAAGCCTATCTACCCTACTGCTTTAAAATGGTTTGTAATAGTTTTAAACCGGTTAAACGGTTTAAAACTGTTATAAACCATTTTAAAGCAGTAGTGTAGATAGCCTCAAGCTCAAGACTGCACAGCAATCTGGCTCCCAGGACTTGGAACTTTGTCTCTGAGCTAGCTCAGGGATGACCTGGTTCCCTGGAGCTTTAAAAATCAGCCTCTGGTAGGCTGACCATATGAAAAGGAGGACAGGGCTCATGTAACTTTAACAGTTGTAGAGAAAAGGGAATTTCAGCCAGTTTCATTTGTATGCAATTAATTCCTGGTGAAATTCCCTCTTCATCACAACAGTTGAAGTTGCAGGCACTCTACTAGAGTGACCATATACAAAAGAAGGCAGGGCCCCTGCAACTTTAACTGTTGTGATGAAGAGGGAATTTCACCAGGAACTAATTGCATACAAATGACACTGGCTGAAATTCCCTTTTCTCTACAACTGTTAAAGTTACATGAGCCCTGTCCTCCTTTTCATATGGTCAGCCTAGCCTCTGGAGACTTCTGTACAGCTCTGCTTGAGCTACAATTGATGTTTAGGACTTGGACAAAAAGCAGAGGAACACTCCTGATTTTTCTGTGATTTGTGTAATTGTCTCACCAAAGGTTTTCTCTCATCAAACACACAAAATCTGACATAAAAATAATTAAAACATTCTAGTTCATGGGTGGGCAGACAGTAGCTCTCCAGATGTTTTGGGCTTCAACTCCCATACTCCTGATCATTGTCCATCTTGGGCAGGGGCTTCTGGGAGCCGAAATCCAATATATCTTGAGATCTACCTCCTACTCACCTCTGTTCTAGTTTTATGAAAATCAACTGGTTAGAACAGGGACCCTAACTCCAATGTATACATGTTCAGAAGGCTCCAAGTGACTATAACATCCATCAGTTCTTCTGAGAAGTGCTACACCCATCTGTGGAAAGTGTCCTTACAACCCTCACTCTTCAAAGCCACTGGCCTGCTTGCTCATTGGCTCAGTAGATGCCACAGCCTGCTTTCCCACTGGATCTATGCCTGTCAAGCAAGCAAGTGGCAGTAATAATGCAAAAGAGGAAAAGGAGCTATAGCAGCTGGTGACAATGGTGGTCAGTAGGTAGATTCACTGATGGAGGCATTGAGGTTGTCTTGCCCAAGGGATGGCACTGGGCGGCCATGTGTCCCCTTTTACAGAGGACTGTCTTCTATTTTGAGGTTTCCTCAAACTGAGGTATCCTTTAACTGAAGAGCTGTTGAGTCCAAGTTCAGTTTAAAGATTTAAAAAACAAAATAAGGGAGAGCTGAGCCTTGACGCTGCCCATCAACAGCACCTGGACAACAGATTGAGTAAGGTACACAGGTCACCTGGTCGTAGTCTGCACGATATGGTGAGATGCACTGTTTTTCTATGAAAGTATTAGTAATTCTTTCTAAATTTGCATGTTTAGGTATAAATTAGCACATACCAAATCTATGTAAATTAATGTCCTCTGATTTGGTGACACATGTATTAGGCTGACCAGATAAAATCCAGGTCAGGGCTCATGTAATTTTAACAGTTGTAGAGAAAAGGGAATTTCAGCCAGTGTCATTTGTATGCAATTAGTTCCTGGTGAAATTCCCTCTTCATCACTACAGTTAAAGGTGCAGGCAGTATACTAGAGTGACCATATACAAAAGAAGACACAGCCCCTACAACTTTAACTGTTGTGATGAAGAGGGAATTTCACCAGTCAATCAATCTTTATTGACAGTCAATTTCACCAGGAACTAATTGCATACAAATGACACTGGCTGAAATTCCCTTTTCTCTACAACTGTTAAAGTTACATGAGCCCTGACCTGGATTTTATCTGGTCACCCTAACATGTATTCTTTTGGGGTAATTCGCAAGTGGCCACCCTATTGATAGAGCTTATGTGTATCAAAACAAACAAAGAATGTGGAATAATTTATTAACTGCTGTTCATATTTTACTGCTTTTCTACACCCGCCACCTCCCTAATTTTGAAAGGTAACGATTTACGATGTGGAACAAAGGCTCGTGTTCATCCATCCATCCAGAGGGAGAGAGAAACTGGTGCAGATTTAAAGCAACTGTCTACAAAGCATGCCTCAACTCTGTGAACCTGAGGAAAGCCTACAACCTCCCACACCCTCAGCTTTCAAGCTGGAAATTCCTCTGCACAAAAGCTTCAGCCCACGGGACCTTTCCAGACAAATGATAGTCCTGAAGTGCCCAAATGCTGGGCATGAGGATCTTGGCTAGGAGCCGCTTCCTATCATTAAAGGCACAATCCTATGGATGTTTAGACAAAAAAAAAAAAAGAGTCCTACATCTCCCAGCTGGCAGGCTGCAGAATGCCATGAGTTGTAGGCCTTTTTTTTTTGTCTAAGCATGCATAATATTGTGCTCAAATAAGAGTTATGGGTGTAGGTTTTTAAAAAGTTAATTCTGGGGGCCAGCTTCATTTTTAAAATTATTATTATTGTTATTATTATTTCCAAGGCAGGCTTCTCCACACCCACATCTTCAATGGAATGTGTTAATAATTTGCTTTGTGGAGATGAAAGGCTCTTTGATAAGAGGCAGCCTAAACACATCACAGTCTGTTCAAAGGTCTTTGTGTCCACCAACAACAGAAGCCTGGCTTCTCCACAGTAGCTTGAATGGACAGGCCTAACATTTCCGGAATTCCTTTTTAAAAAAAATACTACCCTTCTCCTCTTCGCTTAAACCTTAGTGATAAATACAGCAAGGAAATTATACAGTCCTGGTCCCCTCAACCTTGCCAATGAAGGACAAGTATTGAATATCAAGAAAAAGCTCACCGTTTTCTAGAAATTTTCTCAAATTTCAACATGGAAAAAGCTTTGGAAGATAATATTGAACAATGTGCAATCGTTACCAGTTTCTTGGAAGTTAACGTATGGTTGGCACAAATGGATTTTCTGAGCCCTTATGACAGCCAAAAGATTGATCCTACAATGTTGGAAGGATAAATGTTCACCTCCCATAATGCAATGGACTGAAGTCCTAACAACACTATCAACATTTGAACGGGTGGTATACAGGGGCCATTCATGAGTTGATAAATATATGGATATTTGGTCTGCTTTTCTTGAAACTGATGCATAATCTCCCCCCCCTGACCCACCCCCTATTTTTAAGAATGTTGTACTTGATGGAATATTGATATTTCTGTGCATATAATTTCCTGTTCTTTTTTCATTTTTCTTTTCACGATTTGCTTTTAGTTTTGTTTTGTTAAATTCACAATAAAAGGAAAAAAAGATTAATAAAAGAAACATGCCAAAAGCAAAAAGCCACAACTCCCTTTGGCCCAATTTGGGAACTGAGAACCACATTTAGATCAATTACCAGCAGAATAGATGTGTTAGTACCTTAAAGACTCACACATTTATTATGGCAAATGCTTTGGTGGACTAGGGTCTGATACAGTGAACTCAATTTGTTTGTCTTGAAGTTGCTATAAATGTGTATGAGCCAGTGTGGTGTAGTGGCGAGACTGTTGGACTGGGTGTCAGGAGATCTGGGTTCTAGTCCCCACTCGGCCATGGAAGCTCACTGGGTGACTTTGGGCCAGTCACAGACTCTCAGCCCAACCGACCTCACAGGGTTGATGTTGTGAGGATCAAATGAAGTGGAGGAGGATTATGTACACCGCCTTGAGCTTCTTAAGGAGGAAAAAGGTGGGATATAAATGTAATTAAGTAAGCAAATAAATAAATAAATAAATAAGACCTTTCTTATATGTAGATCAGTGCAGGCTGAAAATAATCAACTCATCTATTGAAAAATATGATACTGTGCAATTAAATAGATCAGGTGCAATTGAATAGATCAGGTGAAGTCATACAGAACTGCCTTATACCAAGTCAGATCATTGGTCCATCTAGCTCTGTAATGGGAGGGGAACTGAATTGGAGTGGGAGGCTAAATGTCTCTCACTTTGGTCGGCACATTGTGTCAGGGCTGCTTCATCCACATCGCTTCCTCCCCAATGAGGAAAGGTGCTGTGTAGGCAAAGCACTTTGCATGCCGATTGTCCTCCCAGCTGACTGGGCAAACAGGATGCGAAGAGGAATTCTTTCCCAGCCCTATTAAGAGATGCAAGAAATTGAACCTATTTATTGTTTTTATTTATTTACAATATTTATATACCACACCATATCCAAAATAGATTCTGGAACAGTGAACATAGGAATAAAACAATGAAGAGATAAAAAGATTAAAACAGCAAATTAAAATTGTTCAATTTTAAACAAAATATCAATAAATACAGTGGCTGGTCACTTGAGGAATTCTTGGGAAAGAGTTGTTTTCAGGAGGCACCGGAAGCAGCACAGTGTTGGTGCCTGCCTGACCTCCAGAGGCAGGGAGTTGCAACGAAAAGGGGCTACCGCACAAAAGGCTCTTCTCCGATGAGGATCTTCCACATGCAAAGCAGGTGTTCTACTACTGAGCTACATGCCTTCCCTAAGCACCTGCTTTGCATGTGCAAGATCCTCATCGGAGAAGAGCCTTTCATGTGGTAGCCCCTTCTCTTTGGAACTCCCTGCCCATGTATCATTGGTAAGAAGCTGCTGACATTCTTCTATGGTAGACAAGCTTCTTACCAATGATACATCAGTGGTAGACCATTATATAAGATACAGCAATCCAATGATGCTTCTCTTATACATTGTTGTTGTTTTTGTTGTTGTTGTTGTTATGTAATAAACAATCAATAGATACCAATGATTTTAACATACTTCATTTGAGTTGTGGTCCTATATTGAATGATCCAACCATGGGGAGCATGTTGTCCAGTTCATGCTGTGTAATGCTATTTCAGCCTAAAATGTCTCTCCAAAGTTGACCATGGGAAGCTAGCAGGTGTAGGGAAGCTTTCTTCATATTTGCTGATTCAATATATGGCTGCCAAGTCTCATTAAAATTCTCTATGGGGGAATCCACACAGTCCTTTGGAACGTTTTAAATTGTATTTCAAAACGTTCCAAATAGGTGCGTTCTAAAACGTCTTAGGCCACATTACTGAGTACTCACGTTACAGGAGAAACAGTCTTCTGTCTTTAAAGCGGTGTGTGCGATCACACACTGTTCTGCCCTGTCTTTTCTTCTTTCGTTTTTCAATGAATTTAGGGCAAGGCATTGTGGGGGTTGTAGTTCAGTTACACACTTCCTTCTTAGTTCCTCTGTCATTCCCTAGCGAGTATAAGGCTAAGAATTGTGGTTGTTGTAGTTCACTGGTCCACTTCCTGTTTCTTCCCCACCAATCAACTGCTAAGCATTTGGGCACCAGTAAAGGAAGCACTGCCCCCAGGAATCAGAAACGGTAAGGAAGGACACATTATTTTACTTAAAACGATTTATTAAAAGTGAAACCATTGTATATAACTGAAGGGAGTTTTAAAAAACCTCAGATATACAACGTTATAGGGAGTGCGTCATGTGGCCCAAAGAGTTTTCATAACCCTTATAAAACGTCAAAAAACTTGTGTGTAGATCCGCCCTAATATTGCTTGACCACCTTGGAACTTGTAATGTTTTGTGGGTTTTTCCCCCTTAAGAGCAAGGTTGATGGCTTTTGTCTGACAAAGGATAATTTTTGCAAGTGGAAGAAAGCTCAGCTAAACTTTGCTATATAATAATAATAATAATAATAATAATAATAATAATAATAATAATATATTTATTTATTTCCCGCCTCTCCCAACGGATCGAGGCGGGGAACAGCATTAAACATAAAATACAAAACTGATTAAAAGCACATAAAACCAATACATCATTAAAATACCAATAAAACACCAATAAAACACTTTAAAATTCATCTGGGTAGGCCTGCCGGAAGAGATCAGTCTTTATAGATCTTTTAAATTCCTGAAGACTGGTGAGTTGGCGAATCTCTCCCGGCAGGTCATTCCACAATCTAGGAGCAGCAGAAGAGAAGGTCCTCTGGGTAACGGTTGACAGTCTAGTTCTTGTTGACTGTAGTAAATTCTTCCCAGAGGACCTGAGCGTGCGGGGCGGATTGTATGGGAGAAGGCGATCCCATAGGTAACCTGGACCCAAACCATGTAGGGCTTTAAAAGTAATAACCAACACTTTGTATTTCGCCCAGAAACTAATTGGCAGCCAGTGAAGAGATTTTAAAACTGGTGTAATGTGGTCACCCCTAGATGTACCGGTGACCAACCTGGCTACCATATTTTGAACAAGTTGAAGTTTCCGGACTAGGCACAGAGGTAGTCCTATGTACAGCGCATTGCAGAAGTCGAGCCTCGAAGTTACCAGTGCGTGCACTACTGATTTTAGGTCTTCCAACTCTAGGAAGGGGTGCAGCTGGCATATCAGCCGAAGCTGATAGTAGGCACTCCTGGAAGTCGCATCTATCTGAGCTGTCATTTGGAGCGACGGATCCAGGAGCACCCCCAAGCTGCGAACACAGCCTTTCAGGGGGAGTGTAACCCCATCCAGAACTGGTTGACACACCTCCAACCCCAGGTTGTGGCCCTTGACAGTAAGCACCTCCGTCTTGTCTGGATTCAGCTTCAGTTTGTTTTTCCTCATCCAGCCCATTACCGCCTCCAAGCATTCATTCAGAGGAGACACACTATCCTTAGCTGACGCTGTTGTCAAACGCATAGAGAAATATATTTGGGTGTCATCAGTGTATTGATAGCACCCCGCCCCATGCCTCCGGATGATCTCTCCCAGCGGTTTCATGTAGATGTTAAACAGCATTGGGGATAGGATGGCACCTTGTGGTACACCACATAGCTGCTCCTTCTTTGAAGAGCAACTATCCCCAAGCATCACCATCTGGAACCTGCCCGAGGGGTAGGACCGGAACCACTGAAGCACAGTGCCCCTGAGTCCCAATTCCCTCAGGCGTTCCAGAAGGATACCATGGTCGATGGTATCGAAAGCCGCTGAGAGGTCCAGAAGTACCAACAGGATAAAAAAAGTTTCATCTGTTATATCTCGTTAGGTTCCGTCTGTGATGATCAAATGTCAAGATGACCATCAATGTGAAGACCATTTTAGGTGTGGACCTCTATGGATAACTCCTTTAAAGTTCTGACTGGTTTTGACAGGACCCCAGAGTGGATTCAATGCCCCAGTAACATCGCAACCACCAGCCTCCACTGCTGCAGTGTATGGAAACGTGCATAACGTTTTTTATGGAGGCCTGGAAACAGTACATTATTTGGACTCTGAAATACTTCACATCCCTAACAAATAACACAACAATACCAAAAACCCTCAAATCCTTTTTTATTTCTTCACGGTGTATTTCATGGGGAAAGCACTTCACTTGTAGATAAGTACTTCCCAGGCTAGAGTGTCATTACAGTCATCATTCTTGCCTGAACACTGCCTCTGGGGTTGTATAAATAATCCTTAAAAGATATCTGAGGGAACATTAGAAAACACAGGGAAAGCACGAACTGGGCACAGATGAAAATTAGTCTGAATGTCCTTTTGTGGGACTTACTGAATCTGGAAGATAATATAAAGGTGGGGGGAAATTATTGAGATACATTTGGTAATGACAAAATATTTTAATGACACCCCCCTCCTGGGGGGCAGTTGGATGCCTTTCTTTTTAATGTAAACATCGATTATTTTAGGAAGTAAAATTAAGGATAATAAACTTTGCAGTGATGCTCAGCAGTTCTGATTGAATGGAATGATCAGAAGCAGACTTTTACACCCTTTTATTATGGGAGGCTTTTCAGTGGAGTGGATGTGTGGTGGATGCTATTTTAAAAATCAAATGTTACTAGTGCGACTCTAATTAGAAGAATCAGCAGAGAGCTTGTAATTTAGGTGTCTTTAGAAGGCTGTTGGCAAATCCCAAGATCTTGAATCACGAGCACTTTTTTTCTGCATCCTATAATGCATTTAATGAATCCCAGAACCTTTAAATTATACTTTACAAGATGGTGTATATTTTGGGTAACAGCGTTTTGATGACACAAGATAGTAGCATTCCATAGATCAACAAGGGTAGACTTGTCAGATCTGGTTTGTTTGTTTGTTTGTTTGTTTGTTTTAACAGAAGATCCACAACTAGGGCCAGGTGCAAAAGACTGTCACCAGATAATATAGAGCTTCTCTACATTAAGGAAAAATCCTGCAGCTTCACTGGGGCTTCATCTTCTAGAGTCTTTGAGGGTTTACAATGGGCACAATATCTGTGCTTCCCACCCCCACCCCGTTTTTCCTGATTCCGTTGTGGGCATGCTTCATGTGTTTCATTTATACAGGCAGTAGATGGCGCTGAAAGGTTTCTAAAATAAGGCGTGATTCTTGAATGACACCATCTCTTTGATGTCAATTGCGGCGGGTGGGTGGGTTATATGTTACTGCATTATTGACAATTTTTAAAATGGCAAAATAAACCTAAAACATGACAAGAGAAACACTGGCGGTTGAGGACGTCATGAAAAGGACACACAAATTTCCATGAGGGAACGATCACAAGTATATCATGTAAAAATGTCCCTAGACAAAGTCTTCCCCAGTATGGTGAGATATATTGTATGTCTGTTTATGATACCAATTATTTTTCAGTGTACATCTGTACTGGGGAGGAGGAGTAGAACCTCTTTCAGCATGAGGGCTGAATTCCATTTGGGTGAAACCCTCAGGGGCCACATTCCAGTGGTAGATAGGGCCAAAGGGGCGGGACCAACCCCCCCCCCCCAAACAAACCAGAATATTTCAATATTTTAGAATGGGGGGAAACTGCACAAAAGTCAGGAAACAAAAAACTATAGGTGGGAAAGGGGTGGGACCCCATGCCTAAGGTTCTGCTCCTCTGATCTATACCTATAAATTAGCATATGCACACTTTATGTAAATCTGTATTCTCTTTTGTCCTCTTTTTGAGTGTGATGCATTTTCTCTTTCTTGGCAATGTGTAAGTGGCCACCCCACACAGAAATTTGCCAATGAGAACCATAGGGATCCTGGAGGAAGGATCCAGAAGGAAAGGACAAGAACGAGGAAGGGGGTCAGGGGGGCAGGGAAGAAGGCAGGTCAGCATCTACTGTTAGATTTCTGGGTGATTTACTGTGGATCAGCAAAGGTCTCTGATGCCCAAGTATTTAACAATAGGAACAACAAATGACTTTTTGCACCCAAATTAGCATGCTGAAATGAAAAAGACTTGGTAGTAACCAGGAGTGAGCATTTGTGAGAATGGACAGTGAGCTCAGTTCAGCTCAGGTACTGGAAATGGTTTCCTGAGCTCAGATGGTGCTCAGAGGCACCCTGTCCTTTAATTCCAAGTGTATGTTGGACAGGGCTCAGCAAAAACTTGTCCCCTAGTAAGGGCATCATCAGACGAGCATTTTATCACATGCTTGTTACTGCCCACTCACGAATTTTTGTGCGTCCTTTTGATGATGCCATCCACTTCCCACATGTCTCCTGCCCTTTCTGGTCTTTTTTCCATGACAAAATAGACCCCAGTAAATCCGACTTATTTTTTTTAAAGAGAGACTTCCTGCCATTTTCCTGCTGTGTGCAGAAAAAGCAGCGCAATAAAAACACCCACTGAATGGGCCACGTGGTCGTTGCTGCTTCCTCTTTCTTTCCTAGTGCAAAGAAATTGTCATTATTGTGGGACAGCAGCAGGAAGCCGTAGTGACGGTAGGATATCACGATTCCCCCACCCCCGTCTGACGACGCTCTTAGTATGGCACCCTATTTAGGCCAGTTCAGAGAAGCTCTTGAGTAACCGGTTTCTAAGCCTTCAAACTGTACAGTTGAGTAGGCAAAGAGAAAATAGAAAAGCAGCGGCCAACAGAGAGAGTGGGAAAGGAAAACAGTATGGGGGGTGCATTAGTATGTTTTCTAGAGTAAGGAAAAGCCAAGTGTTGTTGCAAGGGTCAGCAGGCAACAGTGGTACTGCTGCATTCTTCCTGGGAGGGAATGCTTCGGCCATATCAACATGTAGCGGGGTAGATGTACATGTAGTGGGATAGAGTGGCCATGTGTCCTACTTTGCAGAGGACTGTCCTCTATTTGAAGGGCTGTCAAACGATAGCTCTCTATTTGAAGTTGTCTTCTGTTTGAAGGGCTGTCCGGTCCAAGTCCAGTTTAAAGGTAACGAACCTTAAGAAGGGAGAGCAGGAGCCTTGAAGATGCCCATCCAGAATTAGCACCTGGACAGCAGGCTGAGTAGGGACACAGGTCACCTCGTCACAAGTCTTTTCCACCATGGTGAGCTATACTGTTTTTTCTATTTAAATGATAGAAATTATTTGTAAATTTGCATCTATATATAAATTATTATATTCCCCTTTTATGCAAATGTGTTTTTGGTTGACCACTTTTTAGGTGATGTGTTTCCTCTTCTAGGGGATGCATAAGTGGCCACCCTAACTGGGGGAAGGGGTTCGGTGAACTGTGAACTGTTTCGCACGATCACAGAGTGTTTCATAAGCTACAGTGGCTTGTTAACTACCCTGCACATGGTGGTCACATGCTGGTCTAATTTACATGATTACCCTCACTGGTGTGGCTTGTTGCGACATCCAAACCTGGTTAAGGCGGGTAGTTTGGATGATTAACAAACCACCCAAAATCAATAGCCTGTTTTAAGATTGCTGGATAGTTCATTAACCACCCCAACCAACCTCCATTGCAGGGTTCAGATATCACAACAAACTACCCACAACCCTAAAATAGTCCATAGTTCTGGGTGGTTTGCTACTTGGTTTTATCCTGGTTGTGTTTTTTATATTGTATGTTATTTTGTGTTTTTAGATTGTTGTCTGTTTTATATTTCTTAAAATGATTTCATGGTTTTAATTTTTTTGAACCGCCCAGAGAGCTTCGGCTATAAAAATGCAATAAATAAATAAATAAATAGCCCATTCTCACTTTTTTCGGATGTTACAACAAGTCACACCAAGGAGGGCCACAGCTTGAGACAGAAGTGGGCGGGTCAAGCAGCCTTCAAAACAAAATCGAAAGAAGAAGAGTCAAGGAATTAACCCTGTAATACTCCAGTGAACACTTTGAGGATGGAGGAAGCAGTCACTATGAAACATAAGTACTGCTCAATGTGTCCTACCACATAATGAAACAACTTAAAAAACACGTTTTTAAACAGAATATAAGTCGTTTTAAGGGCCATGTGGATAGGCTTGTAGTTAATAAATCAGAATCATTTTCTTTTGTAGCTAACAGTTTTCTTCTTTTGCTCTCTGCCCATTTTATAGGATCACACCTATGTCCTATTCCTCTCTTGTTGGTCCTGTGATATATTTCCATCTTCTGCCAATTAAGACCTCCTGCCAATATAATCATGTCCACAATGAAATTCCAATCCTTCTCAGAAATAATATAAAGAGAAAGAACAAACAGGTCCAGAGGGAAGTTATGCCCAGTAGTTTCTTTAATAGACTGAGCAGTCATTTTCAGGTTGGGAAATTGGAAGTGAAGACTTATTCAGGGAATTCAAGTGTATGTCCCGAAGGCATGTTCAATTGTGCTTAGCTCTTCTGAACATTTGCAAAACGGTGCACTGCTGGTGAACAAGCGCACACCTGGTGAACAAGCACACACCAGATGCAGTTATAGCTAAGCCAGTCGAGCAAGTAGAAATAAGTCATTAAACTCATCATGACAAGCCAAAATAATAATCATGATGATGATGGCGGCTACATTTTCACACGATTTTGTTGAAACCTTTAATAGCGAAACAACTCCATCCAGAATCATCAGTAAACAAAATGCATGTGTCTAAACAACTGCCAAGTGGAATCAACAGCGCTCTCTCTCCCTCTCTCTCTCTCTCTGAGTTTTGTGTTGTAGAAACAAATGAGAAACATCTAAGTCAAGCCAACTATTTATTTGTTACTCCAAAAAAACCTATCGGGAAGATCCATGCTAAAATATAGGTTGCTGCCACAACCAAACATGAAAATAAGAAGCTGCCTTATTTCAGGTCAGACTGATATTAGCCTAGTGTTGTTGGTTCTGGCAGCAACAACCACGTGGCCCATTCAACGGGTGCTTTTATTGCGCTGCGTTTTCTGCACACAGCAGGAAATGGCAGCAAGTCTCGCTTTGAAATACAGTATTTAAAATAATCACGGAATTAACTCTGCTGCTAAATGGCTCTGTTTCATTGAACTTTATGGAGCATTGCCCAGAGGGGAAATTTTCAATTACAAATCATGTGGTTACCATCTAAAGAAGCCCACAGTGAATGTGGAAAGGCCCGAGAGAGAGAAAAACTGGTAAGAATGCGTAATGTAGAGATGCCCTGTATGTAAATGCAGACTTTAGAGCAGAGGACCAGAACTACTTTCAGCCGAAGGGCCCAATTACATTTCAGAGAAGCTCTCAGGGGCCACATTCCAGAGGTGGGTGGGGCTGAAGGCAAAAGGGGTGGAGCTACAAAAACTGCAATACCAGCCTATTGTTGTTTAAAGCTCTTACTTCCAGTAACTAAGCCTTAGGAGAGGAATTTCAACCTCTTGGAATGAGGGGGAAATTGCCCAAAATCTGGGAAGACACCCAACAATTGGTGTTTGGAGGGGAAGGGAGCAGGGCAGGGCAGGCCAAATTGGAATGGCAGGCTGGAGGTTCTGCCTTCCTGCCTTATAGCTTTAAAAACCAACCTAATTTTTGTAGTGTTTTGTTTTTTTAACTACACACACACACACACATACACACACATACACCAAGGCTGAACAATAGTTCTGGAGAATTCAGGAAGTTTGCTCACTATTTTGTGACATTTTGGTTGGTCCTAATAAAGTTATTGCCCAACTGTGGCTTTTTTTTGGGGGGGGGGGGATGTAAGAAGTCATAACAATTCAAACATCTGGCAGGTTTCACCAGTTATTTAGAAATCAGTCATCTGACACGTACAAAGTGTGATGTTCTGGATTCTCTTTTTCTGATTAGACAAGCCAGATTTGGCTTCCTCCTCCTCCCCTTCCACATTTCCAGAAATAAATTTAAGATGGTAACCAGCAACTATAAAGTGTTTCAGTAGACCAGAGAAGATTTATTGCAAGACAACATATTCCCTCCACTCTGCTTGCACAATGCAGATGTGACATACAGGGAGTGATGTAGCTGATTAAAGGTCTACGCATTCCATAGGTCTCTTCCCGGGATTTATGCTGCACCAAGGTATTTCTCATATTTATAGCTGATGCAGAATCAAACCCTAAAACAATCTCTTTTTCTTGGTTCATCTCCATGAATTAGGCTGGCACTCTGCTTCGTGAGTTGTCTCTTATCCCTCACCCACAAAAATGCATTTGCTCACCTCCATATTACAATAGGCTTTGAAAACCTGTCCAAACAAACTTTGGCTGCAATCCTACATGCATTACCTGGGAGTGAGAGCGTTTTCAGACAGTGAGAAATCATGTTTCCTTACCATCGCATACTGTCGCTCTTGCTTCCTGTTTTCTTCCACGTTGGGAATGAGTTGAAATTACACAGGGAAAGAGAGCAGAGAACAGTGGCCCATACAGATCAATGGAAACAGTGCCTTGTAGTGGGCATTTTATAGTGCAACTCTCCTGCACATGGCAGGAAATACAGTCTTAGTTTTTTAGAAAATCGACTTTTCTGTGGATTAATTTACAATGCTAAAACCAGGAAATAGAGCAGGGGATGCCCAGGAGGATCACTGCGCTGTAAAAATGACCCACAAAGATCCATGAGAGACCAGTTATGAGCATGAGATAAAACGCTCATCTGAAGAAGCTCTGAATCCCTTTGGAGTCAATAGGACCTTTTTCCAAGTTAGCCTTCTTAGGTTTGCACTCTTAAATTTTTCCTTCCCCTAACCCAGCAGTCCGGAGCTGGCCCTGATATATTCAGGGCCAGCTCCAGACTGCTGGGAATCCTTGGGCATGGTGCCACCAAAAGCCTCCCTCCCTATTTTTGCCCCTACTGCCACCCACCCTCTCCCACCACTCCTGCTGCCGGCTCCCTGCCCCCCCTCCCCACTTTCCTCCTCCCCGGCGCATCACCACCCACTCCCTTTTCTCAGTGCCATCCACCACCAAATCCCTGGCTCCCGGGGAATCCTTCCTCAGAGCCAGGCATTGTTGAGAGATGCTGCAGGAAATCACCTGAGCTGCGCGTAATCTGCGGGAACAAAGTTGACTTGTTTTGCAAGCCGGAGCAGTTTGTCACTGAAAGTCAGTGGCAAAACTACCAATTGGGGGGGCTGCAAAATATGGCCCACGGGGACTCCAGGAGGCAAAAACGTTCCCCAGCCCCAAAGTTGCCCACCCCTAGGGCAGAGATTAGCAGTGGGCAGATTCACAGCACCGAACTGTCGGCATGAAAACTGTCTATTCACCTAAGGCAGCTTTCCCCAAGTTGGTTCCCAACTTCCATCAGCCCCAGCATGGTTAATGATCAGGAATGCTGGGCACTGTAGTCCAAAACATCTGGAGGGCACCAGGTTGGGTAAGGTTAATCTAAGGCATATGCCAAATGCATAAGAATTCTTGTATAAATATGTAAAGCAAGGACCTCTGTATGAGGTATGCTGCTACCCTTTTGGTACACTCTTATGTAAATATACAGAATACCAACTTGCTCGGTAAAGCACAAAATTTGCATCCGCTCCAGCTGTCCCTGTCTGTGTTCAGCTTTACAATATGGGTCAATGCACCTCAATACAAAACAAATATGCTTCCACGTAGAAAATTGGCTATCCAGTTGTCTGCAGTAGGGCAAAACCTTTATTAGGACCAAACAAAATGTCAGCAAATACTGGGCAAGCTTTCAAGTAGGGATGTGCACTGACCCCCCGGATCGGATCGGATAGCGGATCGGAATCGGACCTGGGGGGTCGGATCGGATCGGATCGGATCGGATCGTGTGTCGGATCGGATCCGATTCCGATCCGCGGATCGGATTTTCCGATCCGGATCGGACGCCATTTTGAATGCTTTTTCCTATAGCAAATTATTGTTTTACAAAAACGCCTATAACTTTTTCATTTTTAACGACAGAAGGATGAAACTTGGGCACATTGTACACTGGTTAGGGATAGGTATCTGTGAGAAATTTCAGAAAGATTGGTGCATGCAGTTTGTGGCAATTAATTTTTTAATAAATAACATGGAATGCCTATAACTCGGTCATTTTTAAAGTTACACACATGAAACTTTGCCACATTGTAGGTGGAACCTTGGGGCCCACGTGTGTGAAATCCCAGAACCGTGGGTGCTTGCCTGGTGTGGCAATGAATTTTTGAAAAATGGGTAGTAGTGGGGTAAATGCAGTTATGCCTCCCATGTTTTTATTTTTAAAGATACAAACAGGACACTTCGGCACATTACAGGGAACACTTCCCTTGATATGTGTGTAAAATTTCAGACAGCTAGCTCCAGGCATGTGTTGGCAATGAATTGTTGAAAATTGGGTAGCAGTGGGGTAAAATACAGTTTTGCCTCCCATTTTTTTATTTTCAAAGATACAAACGGGAAACTTTGGCACATTGCAGGGAACACTTCACTTCAAATGTGTGTGAAATTTCCGGAAGCTAGGTGCAACATTTTAGTGGGAAACGAACGTTTATTCATGGCATTTCACATGGGATTTATGGGTTGGTTTTAAGAGCTACAAACCTCTAACTCGCTCACATGGCACAGGACCTATGCCCGCTCAAACGCTGGAAATTTAACAAACTTTGGTGCAATGCTTTAGTGGGAAAACAAAGGTTTATGCATGGCATTTCACATGGGATTTATGGGTTGGTTTTAAGAGCTACAAACCTCTAACTCGCTCACATGGCACAGGACCTATGCCCGCTCAAACGCTGGAAATTTAACAAACTTTGGTGCAATGCTTTAGTGGGAAAACAAAGGTTTATGCATGGCATTTCACATGGGATTTATGGGTTGGTTTTAAGAGCTACAAACCTCTAACTCGCTCACATGGCACAGGACCTATGCCCGCTCAAACGCTGGAAATTTAACAAACTTTGGTGCAATGCTTTAGTGGGAAAACAAAGGTTTATGCATGGCATTTCACATGGGATTTATGGGTTGGTTTTAAGAGCTACAAACCTCTAACTCGCTCACATGGCACAGGACCTATGCCCGCTCAAACGCTGGAAATTTAACAAACTTTGGTGCAATGCTTTAGTGGGAAAACAAAGGTTTATGCATGGCATTTCACATGGGATTTATGGGTTGGTTTTAAGAGCTACAAACCTCTAACTCGCTCACATGGCACAGGACCTATGCCCGCTCAAACGCTGGAAATTTAACAAACTTTGGTGCAATGCTTTAGTGGGAAAACAAAGGTTTATGCATGGCATTTCACATGGGATTTATGGGTTGGTTTTAAGAGCTACAAACCTCTAACTCGCTCACATGGCACAGGACCTATGCCCGCTCAAACGCTGGAAATTTAACAAACTTTGGTGCAATGCTTTAGTGGGAAAACAAAGGTTTATGCATGGCATTTCACATGGGATTTATGGGTTGGTTTTAAGAGCTACAAACCTCTAACTCGCTCACATGGCACAGGACCTATGCCCGCTCAAACGCTGGAAATTTAACAAACTTTGGTGCAATGCTTTAGTGGGAAAACAAAGGTTAAACTTTATTATTTTAAACCTTCAGGAAGGGGACATTGCCTGCCTGGTGTGGATTGGTAATGAGGGAAGAAAGTTTCACTTATTCATTTGTAAAATGTAAAGTGATTGTAAATTGCTTTAGGGACCCATACATTTACATGACAAGACAGGTGTTGGTTGCAGGAATGCTACCAAATGCACTAGTAGCTAATCCCAGGTAATAGCTATTCAGATCCTAGCTAATAGCTATTATTCAGATCCTAGCCTGGGAAGGGATCTTGCAGGATAAGTGATTGTTCTTTTCTTGTGTACTATGTAATTCTAAACCAGAAGGCTGCTTTGATGTAGAGCCAATCCACATGGTCTCTTGCAGCACCTAGTATTATTTATTTCTCCTTCCACAGCAGAATCTGGAAGGCGGGCAGGCAGGCTGGCATTTAATGGGCAAAGTCCAACAGCGGCATTGGGGACTGGGTGACATTCTCCTTGAGGGCGAATGCCAAGTCCCATGGCTTGTGCGAGGAGGGCGGCTTGCTCTCTTTGCAGGAAGGATCTGGAAGGCGGCAGGCGGCATCAGCAGCGGGCGGGCAGGCTGGCATTTAATGGGCAAAGTCCAACAGCGGCATTGGGGACTGGGTGACATTCTCCTTGAGGGCGAATGCCAAGTCCCATGGCTTGTGCGAGGAGGGCGGCTTGCTCTCTTTGCAGGAAGGATCTGGAAGGCGGCAGGCGGCATCAGCAGCGGGCGGGCAGGCTGGCATTTAATGGGCAAAGTCCAACAGCGGCATTGGGGACTGGGTGACATTCTCCTTGAGGGCGAATGCCAAGTCCCATGGCTTGTGCGAGGAGGGCGGCTTGCTCTCTTTGCAGGAAGGATCTGGGAGGCGGCAGGCGGCATCAGCAGCGGGCGGGCAGGCTGGCATTTAATGGGCAAAGTCCAACAGCGGCATTGGGGACTGGGTGACATTCTCCTTGAGGGCGAATGCCAAGTCCCATGGCTTGTGCGAGGAGGGCGGCTTGCTCTCTTTGCAGGAAGGATCTGGAAGGCGGCAGGCGGCATCAGCAGCGGGCGGGCAGGCTGGCATTTAATGGGCAAAGTCTCTCCTTTCCCGGGCACTGTGGCAGTGAGAGTGCCATAGGCTGCAAAAGAAGAAGGGGGGGAAAAAAGAATGAATATTAGTTGACCACTTCAACACAACCAGCTCCCTTCCACCCAGGATTGCCCTTCCTGAGTGCCCACGCCCCAGCAGGCACACGGGGCTGCCTGCTCACTCGGAAGTTAGCAGGCAGACAGCCAACCTTCAGTTAGGTGGAAGGTGCCCCCCCCCATTCACAGAACACTTACCGTAGTCCTCCTGAGGGCGTTGTTGATAAGATGCCACTTCCAGGCGGGCAGTGACGGGCAGGTGGGCAGTCTGCATTACCGTCTCTCCTGGGCACTGTGGCAAAGAGTTCCATAGGCTGCAAAAGAAGAAGGGGGGGGGGAGAATATGAGAAAAATGATACTTTTCCACCACTGGCTCCCTCCCACCCAAGACTGGCATGTGCCCGGTCCTGAGTGCCCACGCCCCAGCAGGCACACGGGGCTGCCTGCTCACTCGGAAGTTAGCAGGCAGACAGCCAACCTTCAGTTAGGTGGAAGGTGCCCCCCCCCATTCACAGAACACTTACCGTAGTCCTCCTGAGGGCGTTGTTGATAAGATGCCACTTCCAGGCGGGCAGTGACGGGCAGGTGGGCAGTCTGCATTACCGTCTCTCCTGGGCACTGTGGCAAAGAGTTCCATAGGCTGCAAAAGAAGAAGGGGGGGGGAGAATATGAGAAAAATGATACTTTTCCACCACTGGCTCCCTCCCACCCAAGACTGGCATGTGCCCGGTCCTGAGTGCCCACGCCCCAGCAGGCACACGGGGCTGCCTGCTCACTCGGAAGTTAGCAGGCAGACAGCCAACCTTCAGTTAGGTGGAAGGTGCCCCCCCCCCATTCACAGAACACTTACCGTAGTCCTCCTGAGGGCGTTGTTGATAAGATGCCACTTCCAGGCGGGCAGTGACGGGCAGGTGGGCAGTCTGCATTACCGTCTCTCCTGGGCACTGTGGCAAAGAGTTCCATAGGCTGCAAAAGAAGAAGGGGGGGGGGGAGAATATGAGAAAAATGATACTTTTCCACCACTGGCTCCCTCCCACCCAAGACTGGCATGTGCCCGGTCCTGAGTGCCCACGCCCCAGCAGGCACACGGGGCTGCCTGCTTGCTTACTCGTGGGTAAGCTCTCTGACAGGCTCTTACCAGAGTCGTGCGGGCGACGTGAATCGATGGGCCACCTCCATGCGGCCGTGGCTGGGGCAGATGGGCAGTCTGGATTCACGGGTGCGCTTTGCGCAGTGGCGAAGAGTTCCATAGGCTGCAAAAGAAGGAGGGGGGGGGGGAAAAGAATTAACATGAGATAAATCATACTTTTCCACCATTGGCTCCCTCTCACCCAGGACTGGCATCTGCCCGGTCCTGAGTGCCCACGCCCCAGCAGGCACACGGGGCTGCCTGCTCACTCGGAAGTTAGCAGGCAGACAGCCAACCTTCAGTTAGGTGGAAGGTGCCCCCCCCCATTCACAGAACACTTACCATAGTCCTGAGGGCGTTGAGGACTCGGTGAGATTCTCCTGGAGGACCCCTAGTCCCATGGCTTGTGCAAGAAAGGCGGCTGGCCCGCCTCGCAGGAACGATCTGGAAGGCGGCAGGCGGCATCAGCAGCGGGCGGGCAGGCTGGCATGTAATGGGCAAAGTCTCTCCTTTCCCGGGCACTGTGGCAGTGAGAGTGCCATAGGCTGCAAAAGAAGAGGAGGGGGATAATGAATATTACATAAATACTTTTATACTGCAAAAGAAGAAAGGAAAATAAATAAAGATTTGTATTAATTAATACAAACAAGTCCTAGTAACTAGTCTCCCACCGGCACACTTCTCTTGTTTGTGATGCAATCCTCTTTCTCCTGCACCCCTCCCTTTCTAAATCACTCTTCTGAGCCCATTGTTAGAGGGATTGGCTATCCTTTTGTGTCTGGCAGGACACAGCTTACCGGATCATTAGAGAATCACCATTTCTTTTGTCCTTGGGTTATTCATTCACTCCTAATAGCACCCTACGTTAGGCTGACCAGATCAAATCCAGGTCAGGGTTCCTAACTTCAGCAGTTGTAGAGAAAAGGGAATTTCTGCCAGTGTCATTTGTATGGAATTAGTTCCTGCTGAGATTCCCTCTTCATCACAACAGTTAAAGGTGCAGGGGCCCTGCCTTCTTTTCTATATGGCCACTCTGCCTGCACTCTTACCTGAGTCGTAGGGGCGACGTGAATCGAGGGGCCACCTCCATGCGGCCGTGGCTGGGGCAGATGGGCAGTCTGCTTGCTTACTCGGAAGTAAGATCTCACACTGCCCCACTTCTGGACACTCTCAGGTGTCCCTGCGTTGACTGCACACACTTACCTTATTCGTGCGGCGGCTGTGGATCGGAGGACTCCAGTGGCACATAGGCTCCTCCAGGCAAAGTCCCAGTGGCACAGGCTCCTCCAGGCAAAGTCCCAGTGGCATAGGCTACTCCAGGCAAAGTCACATTGGCACAGGGTCCTCCAGGCAAAGTCACAGTTTGGCACAGCTCCCTCCAGGCAAAGTCACATTGGCACAGGGTCCTCCAGGCAAAGTCACAGTTTGGCACAGCTCCCTCCAGGCAAAGTCACATTGGCACAGGGTCCTCCAGGCAAAGTCACATTGGCACAGGGTCCTCCAGGCAAAGTCACATTGGCACAGGGTCCTCCAGGCAAAGTCCCAGTGGCATAGGCTCCTCCAGGCAAAGTCACGTTGGCACAGGGTCCTCCAGGCAAAGTCACAGTTTGGCACAGCTCCCTCCAGGCAAAGTCACATTGGCACAGGGTCCTCCAGGCAAAGTCACAGTTTGGCACAGCTCCCTCCAGGCAAAGTCACATTGGCACAGGGTCCTCCAGGCAAAGTCACAGTTTGGCACAGCTCCCTCCAGGCAAAGTCACATTGGCACAGGGTCCTCCAGGCAAAGTCACAGTTTGGCACAGCTCCCTCCAGGCAAAGTCACATTGGCACAGGGTCCTCCAGGCAAAGTCACAGTTTGGCACAGCTCCCTCCAGGCAAAGTCACATTGGCACAGGGTCCTCCAGGCAAAGTCACATTGGCACAGGGTCCTCCAGGCAAAGTCCCAGTGGCATAGGCTCCTCCAGGCAAAGTCACGTTGGCACAGGGTCCTCCAGGCAAAGTCACAGTTTGGCACAGCTCCCTCCAGGCAAAGTCACATTGGCACAGGGTCCTCCAGGCAAAGTCACAGTTTGGCACAGCTCCCTCCAGGCAAAGTCACATTGGCACAGGGTCCTCCAGGCAAAGTCACATTGGCACAGGGTCCTCCAGGCAAAGTCCCAGTGGCATAGGCTCCTCCAGGCAAAGTCACGTTGGCACAGGGTCCTCCAGGCAAAGTCACAGTTTGGCACAGCTCCCTCCAGGCAAAGTCACATTGGCACAGGGTCCTCCAGGCAAAGTCACAGTTTGGCACAGCTCCCTCCAGGCAAAGTCACATTGGCACAGGGTCCTCCAGGCAAAGTCACAGTTTGGCACAGCTCCCTCCAGGCAAAGTCACATTGGCACAGGGTCCTCCAGGCAAAGTCACAGTTTGGCACAGGGTCCTCCAGGCAAAGTCCCAGTGGCAGAGGCAAAGTCCCACTGGCAGAGGCAAAGTCACAGCTGCATGGGCACCTCCAGGCAGGCAGGCGGGCGGGCAGGCAGAGGCGGGCATGATGCCAGGCGCTTGCACATTGCACAAGTAAGCAATAGAACCGTGAGACCAGCCCACGCATTCCGGCTACTTCACAATGGCGGCAACCTAGCAGGCGGGCAGGCGGGCAGGCAGGCAGGCAGGCAGAGGCAGAGGCAGAGGCGGGCATGATGCCAGGCGCTTGCGCATTGCACAAGTAAGCAATAGAACCGTGAGACCAGCCCACGCATTCCGGCTACTTCACAATGGCGGCAACCTAGCAGGTGGGCAGGCGGGCAGGCAGGCAGAGGCAGAGGCAGAGGCGGGCATGATGCCAGGCGCTTGCGCATTGCACAAGTAAGCAATAGAACCGTGAGACCAGCCCACGCATTCCGGCTACTTCACAATGGCGGCAACCTAGCAGGTGGGCAGGCGGGCAGGCAGGCAGGCAGGCAGAGGCAGAGGCAGAGGCGGGCATGATGCCAGGCGCTTGCGCATTGCACAAGTAAGCAATAGAACCGTGAGACCAGCCCACGCATTCCGGCTACTTCACAATGGCGGCAACCTAGCAGGTGGGCAGGCGGGCAGGCAGGCAGGCAGGCAGAGGCAGAGGCAGAGGCGGGCATGATGCCAGGC
This sequence comes from Anniella stebbinsi, assembly GCA_029215795.1. Lineage (NCBI taxonomy): Eukaryota > Metazoa > Chordata > Lepidosauria > Squamata > Anniellidae > Anniella > Anniella stebbinsi. The sequence continues at coordinate 29,809,500 of JARDYH010000002.1, read as the reverse complement.
GCTTGCGCATTGCACAAGTAAGCAATAGAACCGTGAGACCAGCCCACGCATTCCGGCTACTTCACAATGGCGGCAACCTAGCAGGTGGGCAGGCGGGCAGGCAGGCAGGCAGGCAGAGGCAGAGGCAGAGGCGGGCATGATGCCAGGCGCTTGCGCATTGCACAAGTAAGCAATAGAACCGTGAGACCAGCCCACGCATTCCGGCTACTTCACAATGGCGGCAACCTAGCAGGCGGGCAGGCAGGCAGGCAGAGGCAGAGGCAGAGGCAGAGGCAGAGGCGGGCATGATGCCAGGCGCTTGCGCATTGCACAAGTAAGCAATAGAACCGTGAGACCAGCCCACGCATTCCGGCTACTTCACAATGGCGGCAACCTAGCAGGCGGGCAGGCAGGCAGGCAGAGGCAGAGGCGGGCATGATGCCAGGCGCTTGCGCATTGCACAAGTAAGCAATAGAACCGTGAGACCAGCCCACGCATTCCGGCTACTTCACAATGGCGGCAACCTAGCAGGCGGGCAGGCAGGCAGGCAGAGGCAGAGGCAGAGGCAGAGGCAGAGGCGGGCATGATGCCAGGCGCTTGCGCATTGCACAAGTAAGCAATAGAACCGTGAGACCAGCCCACGCATTCCGGCTACTTCACAATGGCGGCAACCTAGCAGGCGGGCAGGCAGTTTTTTAAATCATATAGCCAAAATAAACACAACACACAGTGACAGCCCTGCAAGGCTGCCACATAAGTCCAAAAGACACAGTCAGAAACAGTGTGGGATGCTGCTTGTCATCCACTCAATGTAGGAGCCTGGAAGAGGAATCCTATCGCGTCCTTCGTTCATAGTCAGAGAGGTGCATGCGTTCCTTGGCGATAAAATTAAGCCTTCTTCTTATCCAAAGTTCTCATGAGCCTCTGACGTGGTCTTACAAGAAGAAACGCCCATGGAAGTGTGGGACCTTACAGAAGGCCTGGAGGGAGCCATCGGAGTCCAATTTCAGAGGCACACGTGCAAGCACATTGGTTCAAGTCAAACAACATAGAATGTGTGAGATGCTTGTGCATCCCCTCAATGTAAGAGGCTAGGAGAAGAAACTAGATCCCTTCGGGATCCATCGTTCAGAGTTGAGTTACTGAGCTGTAAACAACACAGCCAGTAAATTAAAGTAAAGAAAATTAATTAACCGAAAATAAGAATTAAAAAATCAAGGGCCTGCCGGTGCCTGCCCAAAGGTGTGGGATGGATGGGGGGTGCCTGCCAATTACTCCCCCGCGGGCATGAGGGTGGGGTATCCCAGCAGGGGCAGATTGACCTTGAGGAAGACCAGCTGCTCCACAATCTCAGCGTCCAAGCGAGAGCGGTGGGGTGTGACCACGTCGCCCGCCATGGAAAACACCCGCTCGCTTGGAACGCTGGACGGTGGGCAGCTGATTCTGTCCATGGCCACCCGCGCCAGATCAGGCCACATCTGGCGCCGAGATGACCAGTAGGCCAGGGGTTCGATGGAGCCGTCCTCCATCTGCTCCGCCAGGTAACGCTGCACTGCTGCTGCAGCGTCATCCTGGCGGCGGCTGGGTTGAGTGCCTCTATGCCCAACCGCAGCCTGCAAAGCCTTGTCCCAAAACCCCTGGCCTGTCCCCCTGCTGGGTGTGGTGGTGCTGCTGCCGCCGCTGCTGGTGGTGCTCAGCGGACTTAGCGCCTGGGCTTCGCTGGCCTCCTCCTCTGCCTGCCCAATCCTGGCATCCCGGGCCGCCCGAACGTCCGTCACCAGCATTTCCACCCAACCTGCCCGGGAAGTCTGCCCACATAACCCATCCTTGATGCGCGGGTCGCACATGGTGGCCAACATGTACTGCCTCTCGTTGTAGAGAGGCTGGACCTGGCGGGATAGGCTTTCCCTCAGCCTCGTCACCACTTCCCGCACCTCTGGCAGGAAGCGCCTGCCGGTGACGGCATCCCCGGCCTCCAGAAACTCGCCCATCTGATTCTGGAGATGCCTGGCCACGGGGAGCACCTGGCTGAGAAGGGCAGTGCTGCTGCTCAGGGTCTCGGTGGCCTCAAGGAACGGCTTGAGGACCACCAGAAGCTGGGACATGGCCTCCCACTGCTGCCTGGACAGTGGGGCCTGGATGCCAATGTCCCCGACCCTGAACATCTCGTGGACAACACGCTGTTGCTCCACCATACGCTCGAGCATGTGGTAGGTGGAGTTCCAACGTGTTGCCACGTCCTGCACTAGCCGGTGCTGCGGAAGTCCCAGCTCCTGCTGCTTCTCCCGCAGCAACCGACTGCCCTTCACGCTGTGGTGGAAATGCCCAGCCACCTTCCTGCAGCTCTCTAGGAGATTACGGATTTGGGGAGGGAGAGGGGCCTTGCTGCCTCCAAGGCCATCCCTGACGACCAGGTTGAAGACGTGCGCGATGCAGCGGATGCCCTCAAATCCGCCATCGCGCACCGCCTTCAGCATATTGGCTCCCCCGTCCGTGACCATGTAACCGCGGGTGTGCTGGTGCCCGCCCAGCCACCCTGCCACCATGCGGTTCATGGCCTCCGTAATCTCCTCCGCCGTGTGGGACTGGTCCATGACTGCGGTATGAAGGAGGGCCCAGCGGCAGCCCTCCTTCCCAGTCCCAGAAGTCCTGGGTGCTTCCTGCCCTGAGGCTCCCCACCAGTGAGCCGTCAGGGACAGGTAAGCGTGCACTCCTCCTTCGCTGGACCAGATGTCCGAAGTGAAGTGCACCTTCTGTGCCTCTGCCTGGCACAGACGACCCAGAACTAACTCCCTGCATGCCTGGTACAGGGAGGGCACCACACGCCTGCTCAGGGTGGTGCGACACGGCGGCTTGTAGTATGGAACCACAAGAGCCATCAGCCTCTTGAAGCCTGCGTTCTCGACGAGGCTGAATGGCTGGTCATCCAACGCCACCATCTCACCGATGCAATTGGTGATCTGGTTGGGCGCTGGAAAACGCCACCTTGTGGCTCCATACTTCCCCCACCCCATCTCTTCCATGGTGGCCTGGCGAAGCCTCTTGGGGATGGGAGGTCGAGAGCTGGCAGAAGTTGCAGGAGCCTTCTGCTTGCCCTTGCCGCTAGCACCAGTCTGCTGCGAGGTGCCCGCCTCGGTCCCAAGCAAAACAGACTGGTGGTGCCTCTGCATGTGGCGGGTGAGGTTCGTGGTGGTGAAGTGGCCTGGCATTTTTCCCCTGCTCACTGACATCTTGCAGTGGCGACAGACAGCAAAGCGGGAATCCACTGCCACCTCAAAGTGGTCCCACACCTTGCTTGCCTGTCGCTTCTGGGGTGACACAGACGGCCTGCCGGCGCCTTCGCTCTGTGGTGTCACCTCAGGAGCAAGGGAATGAGTGGAAGAGAGGACGGATTGTGGAGAGTAAGTCTCTGGTGCTGCCTGCTCTTCCTCTTGCCCCACATCAGAGTCCTCCTCCTCACTCTGAACCTCGCTGACTTCCACAAGATCTGGGAAAAGATCAGTCAGCGGGTTCACAGGCTCACCCACCAAAGAAGGAGCTGGATATAGTGCTCCTTCTTCATGCCCACTGCTGCTCCCAGCACCTGCCTCATGTTGCTGAAAGAGTGCCCTGCAGGCACTACTTTGAGTTGCCTCTGCCTGCTTCTGCTGCCCCAGTGGAGAACGCCTCAGTTTAACTGGGGGTGTGGAAGTAGGCTGCCTGCTGCTGGTCCCAGCAGCAGCAGCAGCAGCGCCATGCCCAGAGCGGCCTCTCCCAAATGCTGCCTTGGGAGCACCCCCCCTTTGAGTGCCACGCTTCATTTTATTTTTATTATTATTTATTTTTGTGTAAGTGTGTGCTTTGCTGACTTTTTTTGTGTTTGTAGCAGCAGGCTACACAGCCCAGCAACACACACTCACTCACAAGCGCGCACACACACACACACACACAGAGAAAGAGAGAGAGAGAGAGAGAGGATAGAAATATTTTTTTATTATTTTTTTGGGTTTTTTTCAGAAAGCGAAAGTAGAACAAACAAACACACTCACTGCAAAGACAAACTGAACTCACAGACAAACAAACGTGCTATCTAAGAAAGGAAAGGCAAGAGAGAAAGGAAAGCCAAGAGAGAGAACAAGAAAAGCTGAAGTAAAAGATCAGAAACTCCTCAAAACCACCTCCAAATGCAATCAAATCAATACAGTCTCTCCAACACAGCTCCAAAACACTCCCTAATCTCCTCCACGTTCAACCCACAAAGAGCCAGAAGGGCAGGGCTGAGAGAATATATACTGGTGCCCTCCTCCAGCATTGCGATTGGAGGCTGAAGAAAGTCTTCACAGGATTGGGTGATTCAGTCATGTATTCTAAAGCACAATTGGTGGATCAAGCTGTCAAACACACACACACAAACACAGCCTCCCCCTCCCTTTCCTGAAGGTTTAAAATAATAAAGTTTAACCTTTGTTTTCCCACTAAAGCATTGCACCAAAGTTTGTTAAATTTCCAGCGTTTGAGCGGGCATAGGTCCTGTGCCATGTGAGCGAGTTAGAGGTTTGTAGCTCTTAAAACCAACCCATAAATCCCATGTGAAATGCCATGCATAAACCTTTGTTTTCCCACTAAAGCATTGCACCAAAGTTTGTTAAATTTCCAGCGTTTGAGCGGGCATAGGTCCTGTGCCATGTGAGCGAGTTAGAGGTTTGTAGCTCTTAAAACCAACCCATAAATCCCATGTGAAATGCCATGCATAAACCTTTGTTTTCCCACTAAAGCATTGCACCAAAGTTTGTTAAATTTCCAGCGTTTGAGCGGGCATAGGTCCTGTGCCATGTGAGCGAGTTAGAGGTTTGTAGCTCTTAAAACCAACCCATAAATCCCATGTGAAATGCCATGAATAAACGTTCGTTTCCCACTAAAATGTTGCACCTAGCTTCCGGAAATTTCACACACATTTGAAGTGAAGTGTTCCCTGCAATGTGCCAAAGTTTCCCGTTTGTATCTTTGAAAATAAAAAAAATGGGAGGCAAAACTGTATTTTACCCCACTGCTACCCAATTTTCAACAATTCATTGCCAACACATGCCTGGAGCTAGCTGTCTGAAATTTTACACACATATCAAGGGAAGTGTTCCCTGTAATGTGCCGAAGTGTCCTGTTTGTATCTTTAAAAATAAAAACATGGGAGGCATAACTGCATTTACCCCACTACTACCCATTTTTCAAAAATTCATTGCCACACCAGGCAAGCACCCACGGTTCTGGGATTTCACACACGTGGGTCCCAAGGTTCCACCTACAATGTGGCAAAGTTTCATGTGTGTAACTTTAAAAATGACCGAGTTATAGGCATTCCATGTTATTTATTAAAAAATTAATTGCCACAAACTGCATGCACCAATCTTTCTGAAATTTCTCACAGATACCTATCCCTAACCAGTGTACAATGTGCCCAAGTTTCATCCTTCTGTCGTTAAAAATGAAAAAGTTATAGGCGTTTTTGTAAAACAACAATACTTTGCTATGGGAAAAACGCATTTAAAATGGCGTCCGATCCGCCGATCCGATCCGATCCGGATCGGACCTCGCCGGATCGGATCGGATCGGATCGGATGGTGTATCGGATCGGATCGGATCGGATCGGATTTTCCGATTTTTGGGGCGGATCGGATTCGGATCGTGGATCGGATCCGATCCGATGCACACCCCTACTTTCAAGCCCTACAGAATTCATCATAAGACTGCAAAGTGAAGAGAAGTGAGGAGAAAAGAACACAGGGAAGCTGCTTCACACTGAGTGAGATCCTTGGTCCATCCAGCCCAATGTCATCAACACCGACTGGCAGCAGTCCCCAGAATTTCAGGCAGAATTTTTTCCAGCCCTGCCTGGAGATGCTGAGGATAGAACATGAGCTCATCTGCATGCCAAGCAGGTGCTCTGTCTCAGCAAGCCACAGTCCTTCCCTCTATGGGATTTCTCTGTAGCGGCACCCACTCTCTAGAAAACCCTCCCACATGCCGTTTGGGACGCAGAAAATGTAGCAACTCCTGAAAACACACCTTTCCACACAGCCTTTCCTAGGGCTGTAACTGCGGCTGGGTTTTACATGGTACTTTTAAACTTTTTTAAGTTTTATATTGTGCCCTTGTCATTTTCAATTGCGAACTGCCCAGAGAGCTTTGGCTATAGGCAGTATCAAAATGTCATAAATAAAATAAATAATAAAGCTTGGTGTCAAAGCAGGAGTGCACAACCCATGGGTCACATGCAGCATGCGGCTCCTGGAGGCCTCTTGTGTGCCCCCCATGCCTCCCAATTACCAATGAATTTTCCCCCGACCCCAATTGGGGTCTTTGCTTCCACACTGTGAATGGCCAGTGAACGTCGCTAATGATCAATGGGGTATCTGGAAACGGGACCCCATCACTGCTTCTGTGTCTAAAGGCAGCACAAATCAGCAATGCCAATCCTGGTCACTGGGTATGGGAGGAGGCTAAAGCCTCCTCCCTGTGTATGTGCATGTCAGTGTGTGTGTATACATAGAACCTATGCCAACTCTCAGAGCTGAAAAGCTTGTGCATCCCTATGTTAAAGCCATAAATTCTGCATTGGTCACAGATTTAAGATGGACTGTATTATAGGTTGACCATATGAAAAGGCGGACATGGCTCATGTAACTTTAACAGTTGTAGAGAAAAGGGAATTTCAGCCAGTGTCATTTGTATGCAATTAATTCCAGGTGAAATTCCCTCTTCATCACAACAGTTAAAGTTGCAGGGGCCCTGCCTTCTTTTGTATATGGTCACTCTAGTAGAGTGCCTGCAACTTTAACTGTTGTGATGAAGAGGGAATATCACCAGGAACTAATTGCATACAAATGACATGGGCTGAAATCCCCTTTTCTCTACAACTGTTAAAGTTACATGAGCCCTGTCCTCTTTTTCATATGGTCAGCCTATGTATTAAGAGGATGCAGATGTAGCTGATTAAGCTGTCCTAGGTGCTGTATAGTTTTCAGGTGTACCACAAATCGCAATCTGAACTGATATAGTACAGGTTTGGCATTTCAATGTGAACTAGGGCCATGTCTGAGGGCTAAATTAGATGTGACATGAATTTGGAATGTAGGGAGCTGCCTTTTACGGGTCAGGCCACTGGTCCATCTAGCCCAATATCATCGACGATACTGACTGGCAGCAGAGGCTTTCCAGGGTCTCAGGCAGAAGGTTTTCCAACCCTGCCTGGAAATGCTGGGGATCAACCCTGGGACAAGCAGGTGCTCTACCTCTGGGATGGATGCAATTAACATGCACCTTTCTTTGTAATGTAAAAAGCAGGAACAGGGAGACCTGGCGGATTGGGACTGCAGTGGGTGGGGATGGAGCATTTAACTCATTCACCCTGTCAGCGAAAATTCCCTCCTCTGAAGTTGCTATTTGTATTTGGGGGGGGGGGGGGGAGCCTCCATTCCATTCTAATCCCTGCACTACAGTGGGTACATTATTTACAAGAACTGAGTATTCCTTTCTATCTTATTCACAGAAGTATACACAGTTTTTAAGGGGGGTGGGGAGAATCCTGCACTGGGTTTTTCCAACAGTGTGCATACTCACTTGTGAAATAGGGCAACTTTGAGGTTTGCCACGCTAAAGTTTATTTTCATTGCCTCCATTTTGTGTACGCCATGGGGGGGAAGGGGGGGAAGGGGGGGACCCACAGAGAGAATATGTTGATACAGTCCAGGCTGATCAAACGACCACTGAAATCAACAACACTTTTTTCCCACTAACTTTACAGGGTTTGGCGTGAAGGCTAAAGAGTGGAAAGTGGAGTCTTTGTTCATTTACATTGTCTTATGCCTTTGTGTTTGTGTTCCATTGCATTTGCAACACCAGAATTGGCCGTGTATGAGCACATTATACTTGTGCTCACAAGAACTCATGCAATGAAATAACTCACTGTCAAAATGTGGTTTTGTGAAGCTACTTCTGAAGTTCTCACATGCGCCAGTCAAAACAGCAGCCAGACACTCGCCCTCCCGCCCCCATCTTGATGACAGGGAGTGTTGCATTTGACATATATAGCCTTACCGTTAATGTGCTACATTTGCAACGTACAGCACTTTGGAAGCCAGTTGGATACTTTTATGAGCTGTTAAATATAATGCAACACCTATTAAATTGTCAGTTGAGTCCGTTCTGGAACAAGTGTCAGATGTCAGAAATTTGTTTTAAAAAAGAAAAAACCTCACCTAGAATCAGGCCCAAGTCCAAAACGAAACCATTAAAATGCAAATAGAGGTTTGGCTGATGAAACAAAAATGACAGACTGAGCGAGGACAAGTGAAAAGAAATTGGCTGGTAGCAAAGCCAAAGAGAGTTGGCAAGCGTGTATGACATCCATGTTAGGGAACCACAGACCTCAACTTATCTTACACATGCATTGGATTTCACATATCAAGCCTTGTATCCCAGGGAAGTTTGCCTGCCATGAAGACTCATTCCAAGGAAGTGTATACTTTTTCTGCCATCTGGCTATACACCTGGCACATTGTGAATGAGTTTTGGGGAATAGAGAACTAACCTTAAAACTAACAACACCTGGATGACAGGCATTTTCCACCGTGGCACCAAAAATGCTTTAGAGCAGACACATCAGAATAGTACAGAAGGCAACTCATTGAAAATTTATTTCCTGTGCTGTATTGCTTCCCCTTTTCCTGAAAAGTTCTGTTTTAGATTGGGATCCTATGCACACTCGATTGATGGCAAGCCACACTGAATTGAAGGGGACTTAACTCAGAGTAGAAATGAATTGAACTGCAGTGCTAGCCTGTTAAAAATGCAAAAGAAAATGCCAGTTTGGTTCTGTGTCTTGCTTCCATTAGAATTATGTTCATTGGCATATAGTGGTTCATAAAAGAAGGCAATTACTATTGCGAACTCATTGCATGGCCTTGAGAAAGTTACTATCACTCATTCCTCGTTCCCCATGTGATAAATGTCGACAGCAATAGCCTAGCTGACTGGTTTTGTGGGTAAAGACTGGAAAACGGTTGGAAAATAAGGCACATCTGGATTAGCTATCCAAACTTTGGAACTTTGGTTTAATTGTTATTTATTGGTTTATTTATTTAATTTATGATGGATGACAAGAGGTGAGAATGAATACGGAATAAAACAGAATAAGTTTCTTTAAAAGGCAGTGTGAGGCTTGAGTGGGGATGGGGAAGCTCAGGGGATGATGGTGAGAAATGCCCACTCCCCAGGCACTAGGTGTTGCTAATAGTGCTGGTGTTGGTGGTGCTGTTTTAAGTGATGCTCATTGAAGATTCCATGGAAACCACAGGGGAGAATACTCCTGCCCCCTGACATGTGCAACCAACCACTAGGACCAGGTAGCACCCAAAGTTTTTGAGCTTTTCTGCACCAGGCTTTTATTGCACGCTCACAATTGGTCACTAATGGAGGATTGCGGGGCCTTTACGCAACGTCGTCAGCCTCCAGGCTGTCTCCTGCCCATTTTGACCTTTATCCCACTTTTAAAAAGATTGGCACTAATACAGCAAAAGAGCATTAATTCAATATATCTACTGTGTCTGGGTAATGATGGAGGTGCATTATACAGAAGCGCCATCTAGTGGCTGCATAATGAAACATATAGAACTTGTTTAATGAACTCCCAGAATCAAAGCACGTGTCTGCCCATGTAAAGGAGATCATCTTAATCCCTCAAAGAATCCAGAAGCAAAAGCCCCGGTAAGTTTTGGGACAAAAAGCCAGGTATGATGGCAGCCTTTGTTCTTGGCAGGGTGGGGCATCTTCTCACATGGACAACTGGGTAATTCACAGCTCCCAGACCTTCCTGGTGGCAGGGGGGCCTGATGAAGCCTCTGGGGGGATGATGACAATGCCAACGACGACGATGATTATGATAATGGGACTTATATCCGACAAGACACAACATAGAGAACATCTTCATTCTTATGGGGTGGCAATACGTGCAGCGAAGAAAGCTTTCTTCGCTGCACGCATTGCGTCTGCAAATTCACATCCAGCAGAACTGTTCAGGGTGGTGAGGGGTCTAACTCAGACATCTTCCCCCCTGAACCTGATCTTAGAGCCTTCGGTAGTTCGCTGTGATGCCTTTAATGATCATTTCACAGATAAAATCTCTCGGATAAGAGCCGACTTAGATGCCATCATTATAGCAGAGGCTGACAATGGAGTGTCCAGCAACTCCGCGAGTAGAATTACACTGAATCAGTTTCAGTTGGTGAGTACCGAGGACGTGGACAGGCTGCTTGGACGAGTGAGGAGGAGGACTTGCCCTCTCGATCCCTGTCCTTCTTGGCTGGTCACCCAGGGAGGAGATGCAATTAGACTACAACTTCAACTTATTATTAATGCATCTCTCAGTGAGGGGAGTTTTCAATCATGTTTAAAAGAAGCGGTGGTACAGCCGCTTCTAAAAAAAAGCCCTCCCTGGACCTATAGGCCAATATCAAATATTCCATTTCTGGGCAAGGTGATCAAGAGGGCAGTTGCCTTCCAACTCCAAGCAGTTTTGGATGATACAGATTTTCTAGACCCATTTCAAACCGGCTTCAGGGCAGGATATGGAGTTGAGACTGCTATGGTCACCTTAGTGGATGATCTACGCTTGAGTATCGACAGGGGGAGTGTGTCCCTGTTGGTACTCCTGGACCTCTCAGTGGCATTCAATACCATCGACCATGGTATCCTTCTGGAATGCCTGAGGGGATTGGGACTCGGGGGCACTGTGCTTCACTGGTTCCGGTCCTACCTCTCGGGCAGGTTCCAGATGGTGATGCTTGGGGATAGTTGCTCCTCAAAGAAGGAGCTATTGTGTGGCGTACCTCAAGGCACCATCCTATCCCCAATGCTGTTTAACATCTACATGGGAGAGATCATCCGGAGGCATGGGGCAGGGTGCTATCAGTATGCTGATGACACCCAAATATATTTCTCTATGCCTTCAACAACAGCATCAGCTAAGGATAGTGTGTCTCCTCTGAATGAATGCCTGGAGGCAGTAATGGGCTGGATGAGGAAAAACAAACTGAAGCTGAATCCAGACAACATGGAGGTGCTTACTGTCAAAGGCCCCAACCTGGGCGGGACTTCCGATATGGAGTAGATGGACCGGGATTGTCTCTCCTCCCGTGGGAGATAAATGAAAAAGAAGAAAATCCCAATAATGAAAGCTTCAAACTGTAAGTGAAAAGAAATGTTTATGATGGGAAGCACTAGACAATAAAGAGACGCTATCTGCGAGGTTGTAGATAAGCCAGCAGACTTGCATTTTAACGATCTGGGAGAACAGCCAAGCTGGGACTGAAACAGCAGACGGCGCGTATCTCTGTTAATACAATTTTAAACAAAGGCACAGAATAATTTGTACTTACGGAGGATACTGGACAGTATTTGCTAATTAGTTAATTGGCAGAGACTTAAATAAGAGGCAACAGAGAGCTTGAACGCCGGAACTGTTGGCTGAATGCCAGATGTCCAACGGGGGGGGGGGGAGTAAAAAAAAACCTTGCCAAAGAAGTGGTTAAGAGTTAAAGAACACCCCTCTGACAAAAGTTGGTGTTGTCTGACTAGAAAGAATTCAGAAAATTCAGCAACAGTTATGACGAACGGGAAAACAGGGCCGGCAGCATCCGGAAGTGGAAATCATAAAGATGGAGCTAAGCCAGGAGCAGTTCCTAAGATAACGAAACCACAAACGGAGCCGATGTCCTCTGAAGCGTTACTGGCTAGCATTCAAGACATGATAGATAAACAGAAGCAGGAGATCATGCAAGAGGTTAAGAAGGTCCAGATTTCTCAAGTAGAAGTGCAAAGCAGTCTTCAAAAGATTAATGACAAATTTGCATCCTTGGAGCAACAATCAGAGCAGAACAAAAATAAGATAGAATTGCAAGAAAAATGTTTACAGGATATGGTCTTACATTTGATTTCTATGGAAGACAGAGATAGAAGAATGAATATACGCATCAGTTTCTTCCAGGAACAGCAAGGGGAAAACCCAAAAATGCTGAGAGACAAGGTCATGCAATGGATTAAGGAGATGGATTCTCAAGGATCATGGGCTGAAGACAATTTTGAAAGGATTCATAGAGTGGGACCAAAAAGTAATGGGATGGTCCCAAGAGACATAATTGTAAGATTTGCCAGCTTTTACAAAAAAGATAAATTGATGCAAATCATCAGAAGGGCTGGGCAATTGATGTTCCAATCTTCACAGATACAGATCTATAATGATCTTTGTTATCATACAATCCAATGGAGGAAGAGTGTGAAGTTGTGTACAACTACCCTGCGGAAGAATTCAATTGTTTATAGCTGGGGATATCCAGTATTTCTGAGATTTATGTACAAGGGGAAACAACAGAGAATAACATCATGTGAGCAAGGAATGGATCTGCTGAGGAGCCTGGGTCTGTTGGAGAAGGAACAAGAAAGAGAAGAAGAAGGAGCAGCTGGAGGAAGCAGTTTGTGACTGAGAAATGGATTAAAGAGGGATTATAAGAAGAGAGAAGGGAGGGGGAGTTCTGTTTTGGTTCCATGTCGGATGTCTGCCATCCCTGTCCCCCTGAAGGGTCCTAAGAAGAGGGGAAGAGAAGCCATTGCCCGGGGGAACCCGGGACTGAAAGGGGGAAATGGGGGTTATATGTAGGGGTGGGGAAATGGGGGTAATTGTGACACTTTTGGAGACCTACAGAAAAAATTAAAAATGGAGATATGGAAAATAAAGTTAGACTAATAACTTTAAATGTCAACGGGTTGGGTAGTGTCATTAAAAGGAAGAGCATTGAAGGGTTGTTGAATAAAAGGAAAGCTGATATAATTTTTTTGCAAGAAACACATCAAAAAGAAGTGTTTAATGAACTTAAAATGAGGAATATGGGTATATATGAGAAAGCATATGGGACTTCTAAAGCAAGAGGTGTTGTGATAATAATTTCAAAAAATGTGCACTTAATGTGGTCAATGTGGTAAAGGATGTGGGGGGAAGATTCATTGTATTACATTGTGTCTTGGGGGAGGAAAAATATATATTGGTAAATGTATATGCTCCAAATGGAAAGCAAATGGATTGTTATGATAAAGTGTTTAGCAGTATGGGAAATGTAGAGAATGCAACTATTGTAATGGCTGGAGATTTCAATATGGTGATGGATAAAATGAAAGATAAAGATATTATAAAAGGTATAGGGAAAACGGGATTAGCAAAAGTAATGGAGCAAAAAGAATTAAAGGATGTTTGGAGAATAGTAAAAGGGGAAGAAAAAATATATACCTTTTATTCATCAAAATATAAGAGTTTCTCCAGGATTGATTATACATTTGTCTCAAAGAAGTTGCTTTCCAAGATAATGGATTGTGAAATAGATGTAATTAAGGTTTCAGATCATGCATTAGTGAGCATGGATATTAAAATAAAGAAAGATTACAGAGAAGCTAAAAGGTGGAGATTAGATACTAAAATTTTAGGTTATAAAAATATTGTGGAAAAAATGAAAAAGGAAATTAAGACTATATGGGAAATAAATGAAACAGGGATAAACTCACAGGGGATAGTTTGGGACATGATGAAAGCAGTAGTGAGAGGAATATGTATTAGAGAAACGTGCAAATTTTAAAAAAAACAAGAAGCACATAGTAAAAAGATTGAAGAAGAGATTAAGGATTTAGAGGAACAATTTAGAATTAATAAGGATAAACTCATATATGCCCAACTTCAAGCAAAAAGAAAAGAACTTGAGGGAAAGGATATTGAAAGAGTTCAAAAAGAACTAATATATTTGAAAAGGAATTTTTTTTAGTATAGTAACAGAAATTCTAAAATGCTGGCAAGGTCCACGCAATCAAAGAAGGAAAAAATATAATAGGGACAATTAAAGATAAAACGGGGAAAAATTGTAATTTAATGAAGGGTAAATTTTTTAAAATTGAGGAATTTTATCAGGAATTGTGTACATCAGAAGCGGGTCCACAAACAAGACTACAGGAATATATAGAGAAAAATTGGAAGATAAGATTAAAAGATAAGGACAGGGATTATATGGAAGCATTAGTGACGGAAAAAGAAATAGAGGGAATTATTGATAAAGTGAAAGGAGCTAAATCTCCAGGAGTCGATGGATTGGAGCCGGAATATTATAAGATATTTAAAGAACTTTTATTACCAAAAATGGAAAAATTATATAATAATATAATAAAGGGAGAGAAGACCCCACCATCGTGGGAACACTCGCTGATAATATTAATCCTGAAACCAGATAAGGATTTAATGGACCCAGCCTCATACAGACCTATTTCTTTAATTAATCAAGATTCTAAAATATTTACAGCAATTATGGCAACAAGATTAAATACCTTTATAAATAAGTATATAAAAAAGGATCAATGTGGATTTATTCCAGGGAGGCAAATGCCAAATTTAATAGGGAGGGTACTGAATATAATAAATATTATTAAAAGAAGGAATTTAAAAGCAGGATTGTTAGCTTTGGATATTTTTTAAGCCTTTGATTGTGTGGAATGGCCAGCGCTAAACACTATTATAAAGATATTTGGTTTTGGAGAAAGGTTTATGGGAGTGATTAATCAGCTTTATGCAAATAATAAGGCGTAGGTAATGGTAAATGATGGTTTAACACAACAAATTACCTTATCCCGAGGTACAAGACAAGGGTGTCTTCTCTCCCCAATATTATTTGCAATCATTATTGAAATATTGGGAAATGTTATAAGGGAGGATGAGAGGTTGAAAGGGATAGGAGGGGAGGAAAAAATAAAAATTAATATGTTTGCGGATGATACTTTATTGACATTAGAAAATCCGGGGGGAAGTATAGAAGAAATAAAACAACATCTGAGAGAATTTGGAGAGGTTACAGGATTACAGGTAAATTGGGGGAAATCAGAAATGATGTTATTTAATTATGATAAAGTAGAAAGGGATGAGTGTAGTTTAAAATTAGAGTTGAAGGTTAAAAATATAATACGCTATTTAGGAGTTTATATTACAAAAGAGTTAGAAAGCTTAGAGGAAATAAATTTTAGTAGTTTAAAAAAACAAATAATGGAAAAGTTAGAGGCTTATAGGAAATTAAAGCATTCATGGTTTGGTAGAATAGCAGTTATTAAAATGAAAATATTACCAAAGATTAATTTTTTGTTTAGAATGTTGCCAATTAAAATAACAGAAGTAGAATTAAGAAGTTGGCAAAGTATGATAAATAATTATTGTAATGGGGATAGAAAACCAAGAATTAATAAAACAAAATGGTATAAGACTCAAAGGAAAGGAGGCTTAGGACTCCCGAATATAAAGATGTATTATATAGCTAATCAATTAAGATATGTTATAAATAGTATAGTAGGGGAAGAAGATTTAGAATGGTTAAAGACACAGACAGGAGAAATAGAGTTAAAGTTACAAAATGTTTTTTTTTAGTAAAATACAAAAGAATCAATTGAAGGATATGGAAAATCCCATCCTAAGGAATATTATAGAAATTTGGAAAAGGTATAAAAAGAAATTATTGCCAGGAATTTCTCCTCTAACCCCAGTTGTTTTATTGGAAAACTTCCCAGGTAATTTGAGAAGAGAATTGGAAGGGTTATTGAGAGAAAGAATAATAATAAAAGTGAAAGATTGGGTAAAGAGACTGGATAATAAAAAGCAAATAGAAGAGGTTCTAATAGGGCAAAAAAAATATGGTTTAAGAGTTTGCAATTGGAACAGTGGATACAAAAATGGAAAAAGAAAAATAAGGATTGTAGAAAGGAAACAAGATATGAAAAGTTAATTGAGTATAGAGAGAAGGAGGGGGGAAATAAAAGTAAAAAAGGTATAGTAAGTGAAATATATAATATATTGTTAGAGGTGAATGAGTCTCAAGAATTTTTGAAAACAATTTGGGAAGATGATTTAAAAATTCAAATTACTGGGGACAAATGGGGGAAGATATGGGAATTAAGAACTTTAAAGTTACTATCAATAAGGATAAAAGAAAATTATTATAAAATAATTTGGAGATGGTATCTCACCCCTGTAAGACTACATCAGATAGATAAGAAAAAGTCAAAGCTATGTTGGAGGGGTTGTCAGGATATGGGGACATATTACCATATGTGGTGGACAGGTGAATATGTAAAAAAAAATTGGAAAAGAGTTTTTAAAGAAATAAGTGAAATACTGGGTAAGAATGTGGAAGCAAGTCCAAATATAGCTTTATTGGGGTTGTTTGATAAAGAATATGGTAATAATAATAAAATAGAATTGATAAACAATCTCCTGACACCGGCTAGATTAATGATAGCTAAAAGCTGGAAAATACAAGGGAATTATAGTATAGAAGAATGGTACAAAGGAGTGTGGGATATTGCAATTAATGATAGATTAACATGTATAATGAAAGTTAGGATGGGATTAACCAAAAAGAACGATTTTGAAAGTATTTGGGATTATTTTTAGAATATGTTTTAGTAAAGGGGAGAGGGTGTACACCTTCAAAAGAATCACAGCAATTTTGGAAAAATGTATACTATATAATATAACAGCAATGAAGGTCTCATGGGTAGGGGAGCACAGGGGGGGTGTAGAGGGTTGCTTATGTATTGTGTTTATTTTATGTATTATATGTCAAAAATTAAATAAAATTATTATTATTATTTTTTAAAGGCCCTAACCTGGATTTGGAGGTGTGTCAACCAGTTCTGGATGGGGATACACTCCCCCTGAAAGGCTGTGTTTGCAGCTTGGGGTACTCCTGGATCCGTCGCTCTAAATGACAGCTCAGATAGATGCGACGGCCAGGAGTGCCTACTATCAACTTTGGCTGATACGCCAGCTGTGCCCCTTCCTAGAGTTGGAAGACCTAAAGACAGTTGTGCATGCGCTGCTAACTTCAAGGCTTGACTTCTGCAATGGTACACCTGGGGGTGATCATATCACACCAGCTTTAAAATCTCTCTGCTGGCTGCCAATTAGTTTCCGGGTGAAGTACAAAGTGTTGTCATTACCTTTAAAGCCCTACATGGTTTGGGTCCAGGTTACCTGCGGGATCACCTTCCCCCCTACAATCCGCCCCGCACGCTCAGGTCCTCTGGGAAGAATTTACTACAGTCAGCCAAGACTAGGCTGACAACCATTACCCAGAGGACCTTCTCTTCTGCCGCTCCCAGATTGTGGAATGACCTGTCGGGAGAGATCCGCCAACAAATCAGTCTTCAAGAATTTAAAAGAGCTATAAAGACTGATCTCTTCCGGCAGGCCTAACCAGATGAATTTTAAGTGTTTTATTGGTATTTTATTGGTATTGGTATATTGGTTTTATGTGCTTTTAATCAGTTTTGTGTATTTTATATTTGATGTTGTTCCCCGCCTCAATCTGGAGGGAGAGGTGGGTAATAAATAAATTATTATTATTATTATTATTATTATTATTATTATTATTATATGTCCACTCCCTGAGCAGCTTTGAGAGAATGCTGAGAAGTCGTTCTTAGAGATCCTTAACTATTTCAAAAGATAGGAAGGGAGTGACCATAGCTCATTGGTAGAGCACATGCTTTGTCCTAAGTTTGTTCCTTAACATCTCCATTTTTTCCTCATGAAATTTTATTTTTTTTTATTTTGAAATAAGGTTAACAAAATAAAGGCAACAAAAAAGAATAACATACATAATACTTAGTCACAATCACTAAAGAAACAGAGGAATTCATTAATTATAAATCTTAGTCTATATGTTATTTTTATGGAACATCTACGGTAAAATGGCCTAAGTAGGAGTTCAATTCCTACTGAACATAAAAATACAAGTTCTACACCATGTAAAAGAAGTTTGGTTTTATGCCATTTTGTGTGTTATTGTGCATATTAATCAGAAAAAATAGGCAACTGTACTTTATCAAAAATTTGAAGTGCTTCAGCAAAGAAAATGAATGGAAACCATGGTGCCATAATATTAGGCTGACCAGATAAAATCCAGGTCAGGGCTCATGTAACTTTAACAGTTGTAGAGCAAAGGGAATTTCAGGCAGTGTCATTTTTATGCAATTAGTTCCTGGTGAAATTCCCTCTTCATCACAACAGTTAAAGGTGCATGCACTATACTAGAGTGACCATATACAAAAGAAGGCAGGGCCCCTGCAACTTTAACTGTTGTGATGAAGAGGGAATTTCACCAGGAACTAATTGCATAAAAATGACACTGCCTGAAATTCCCTTTGCTCTACAACTGTTAAAGTTACATGAACCCTGACCTGGATTTTATCTGGTCCCCCTACATAATATCATTCTTTGTGTTAGGATTCCTTGCTCGCTGCACTAGCTGAGTAAGTTTATACATATTCCTAGTGTGTCTCCCAGATTTTATTAATTCACTGTTCTTTTGTTGGATGCTTTGGGGACTTCCAGATACAAGTTACATATAACTTTGTAGCTGTATATAATTGTTTAAGAAGATATTTATGAAGAAATTTAGGATCATTAGGTTCAAAAAGCTGAAGCAGCATTGCTTTAGGAGCTACCAAGGGCAGGAAATTCAGATAGTTTTATGCACAAGAAGGAAAGATCTTCTTCTGCCTGAAACCCTTGGGCTATAAATCTGCCGGTCAGATTTATAGTCCAGACATGCCACAGAAGTGCTGCAGCAACAGGAGAGTGGTCAGTTTCCCCTGCAAACTGCCTCTAATCTGCTGTGTAGGGTGACCATAGGAAAAGGAGGACAGGGCTCCTGTATCTTTAACAGTTGTGTAGAAAAGGGAATTCCAGCAGGTGTCATATGTATGCATGCAGCACCTGGTGAAATTCCCTCTTCATCACAACAGTTACAGCTGCAGGAGCGCTGCCCTCTTGACCAGATACAAAAGAGTACAGGGCTCCTGCAGCTTTAACCATTGTGATGAGAATGGAATTTCACCAGGTGCTGCATATATACAACTGTTAAAGATGCAGGAGCCCTGTCCTCTTTTCTATATAGTCACCTTACTGCTGTGTGTGCGCGCATGTGGATGCGCATGTGCATGCTGGTTTTGCTATAACAACAAAGTATTTTTCAAAGGAAGGAAAGCAAGCCCAGAACTGCTTTCTTTCTTTTTTTTCTCAATAGTGCTCTGTATCTTTAGCAGCATAGTTATGTACATAAACTATATCAAATGGACCTTTACTTAAAATGTGGCACCTGGCTTATGTCAAAGTCTAATGCTGTAAAAATAATTTTAAAAAAGGTTTCATCTTGCAACTAGGACAGCTAGACCAGCACTTTTAATTATTTGTACACAAGTCAGGAGGGCAGGAGAGGGGAATGTCTGTCTCCGAAAAAAACACAAAGAGGTCCCATTAATCTATTTTTTTAACTAAACAGGGAGTTGTAATAAGTGCTTTAATCTGAAGAGGAAAGTTCCTGAGCTGGAAAAAAAACACCTATGTACTAGCCAAGCAATTTGAACCCTGAAAAGGGTGTATATAATAATTTGTTACAATTTTGATGGTTGGCCAAAAGCCCCAAACCTTTCACAATCTTGTTCATTTCAAAATGGGATTTTAATCGTTGCTGAACCTGCACAACGGGAGGACATACTTGAAATCACTTCTGCTTTCGAAAAGGACTCTGTCAATGCAATCCTATCCCCAGTTACCTTGGAGTAAGCCCCACTGAACTCAGTGGCATTTACTTCTGAGTAGGGTTGCCCTGTACTGTTGCCAATGGCAACTTCCATCCTGGAAGGAATTGGAGCTGCGGGACTTTAAGCACGGGGGGGGGGGGGGGATTCACACCATAGTCTCAATCCCGATCCCGATCGATTGGATACTTGCTATGCAACCTCGCTTCACAGAACATCTGGTTTGGCCCTTCCCTTTAAGAAGTTGCCCTCTTACGCATTTGCTTTCGCTTTCTAAAAGCCTGGCATGTTTAAACTATGTAATATAGTACGAAGCCATTCCATTGATTTTCGTGAGAGTGCTCCAGAGTAAATTGACTAATGTCCTATAATGGTTAATTGGTTACACCAATCCAAAGCAATGCACAAGTAGCACTGCATGCTAAATAGTTTTTTAAAAAACTCTATTAGTCAATGTTTAGGTTGGGTAAGGGGAAGGGACAAATTCCAGCCCCTGCCCACTTCTCCAAACAGCTGAGCAGCTGAATTTTAAGCATTTTGAAAGGGCTCCACACATGAAGCCCCAGTGGTGGGAGAACAGAGAGGAACCTCATATACAGTACCCAGGTGTGTATGTGGTTTTCCATTCAAATGGGCAACATCTGGAGCTTTTGCACATAGTACCCCATGAAGAGCTTAGAAGACACAGCAGTCAGGAAGCTGCACAAGCATATTATTGAGCTTCTCTACATTCTTCTTCCTGACGTGTTACGAAGGGTGTAGCACCAATGCTGAACAGTAGGGAAGAGACAAAGTCTGGCGCTGGTTGACGTGTGTTTTTTATTTCAAATTAAAAGCTCAACGTTTCGGAAAAAAACCTTCCTCATGAGCTGTGTCTCCGCACATGTTGCCTAGAAAAATTAAGAACTTTTATCAGAATAAAACTCCTTCCGCAATTTGTCTTTGAAGGCTACGTTCTTTCTGCGAGCCTTCAAAGACAAATTGCGGAAGGAGTTTTATTCTGATAAAAGTTCTTAATTTTTCTAGGCAACACGTGTGGAGACACAGCTCCTGAGGAAGGATTTTTGCCGAAACGTTGAGCTTTTAATTTGAAATAATTTTAAAAAAACACGTCAACCAGCACCAGACTTTGTTTCTTCTTCCTGAGCCTTTCTGGGTTTGCCTTTAGATGGTGAACACATGATTTGGAATTGAAAACTCCCTTTCTCGCTAATGTTCCATGGGTTCAATGAAACAGTGCCATCTAGTGGCTGTATTATAGTGCTATGCCGGCGTTACACACTGCTGATATAGTGCCATTAACTTTTATTATAGCTTATCTCTGATCTTTTTGAAAGCAGGATAAAGTGGGAAAACTTCTGGAGACATCCTGGAGATTGACAGCATCATGTAAAGGACCTGCAAACTTCCATGAGTGACCAGTCATGAGCATACAATAAATCGCTCATGTAGAGAAGCTCATTATCTCTCCTAAACAGTAAAAGAAAACTTTTGGAGTCCATCCAAGTATAACTAAGTCCAGTGCAATCTAGTGACTCTGTCATATAATGACATTAACCACACATCTCCCCATTCCCCACTTTTGGTTAAAGAAACTATTAAATAAATGAGCACTGTCGAAACACGTGGTAGTTCAGGTAGAGGACACATCAGGAAGCTAGACAAGAAATTTATATTATCTCTCTTAAACAAGAACATAACAGAAACACGGAACTCTTGACCCCAGCCACATAAATCTAGGTCCAGTGCCACCTAGTGACTAAACTAAATAATAACGCTATCCACCCACTATTTATAAACCATATTGTGTTTTTTAAAACAAAATAAAACAAAAACCAGAATATCATTATGACTAAAACAGCATCTATACTGAGTGCTTATTTAGTATTAGGTTTTTTGAATGAGGTTTCTTTTGTCCAATATGCAAAAAACATGCTAATAATTCCATGGGCTAAATGAGGCTTTGGGCTTATGTTTTCCTAATAGCAACCTTACATGCCACACACCAAGATGCTTTTGAAATTGGGGGACTTTCAGGAGTAATTTGTGATGTGCCATTGTAATGGTCCAGAACTTTAAACCCTCATCCTCAGGTGATCCCAATCCATCATCCTCAGAAGAAGAGGTTCCTGAGTTAAACAGCTCAGGGAGAGGAGTCATACAGAAAGGCATCAAGAGACATCCACCTTCTCATGACCTAGCTGTGCAGGAAAACCCCACAACCTGTCCCCTGCATCCAGAGGTGGTTGCGTTTCCATCCTTGGACTCTGAGGACTCCAGCCAGGTAGACATCAGCACACCACAGCGATTCCTGCATCGTTGCAGACTCAGGCTGCTAAAACAGGCCATCCCTTTTAAGAGAAAAGGCCTCAGTCAGTGTGGAGGCAGGGAAAACCAGCTTTAAGAAAGCCAAAACTTTTTCATGCATGCAGAGGGAAAGCGGAAGAGGATCTTAGATGAGAAAGAGGAAGAGGATCTTAGAATTAAAAGCATAAAAAACAGGCAATGCCTATTTTCTAAAGCACCAGTCCTGCAAAATGTTTGGCTAATAATTTCTGCGTGTATTGATTAAAACTTTCCTATGCTGTCCTAGGAAATTAGACATTAGTATTGGCTGGTTAAGCAGGCCTCAGACAATGCATGTTGAAAATGTAATAGATGCCCTGAAAGCATATCATGCTCTACTAACCTCTTGGTGCTTCTGTTTGTAGTTGTCTAGTTAGGAATATAAATTGGTTTC
This sequence comes from Anniella stebbinsi, assembly GCA_029215795.1. Taxonomy (NCBI): domain Eukaryota; kingdom Metazoa; phylum Chordata; class Lepidosauria; order Squamata; family Anniellidae; genus Anniella; species Anniella stebbinsi. The sequence goes on along the minus strand of JARDYH010000002.1, from coordinate 29,787,134 downwards.
AGATTGGTCATTGCTGTCGATGCACTTTGCTAATGTATGCAGGAATCATCCAAATGAATCGTAGATAGCCTGTTCCTTTCGGGCTTATTATGTTTCAGTTGATGGGTCAAAAGAAAATCTCATGCACAACACTGTACAGTAATGCAGTATGTAATTAATGAATAAACCTCAGTGTAACCAGGCAAGACAGAGGTAGTGGTGGCAATGGTGGTGGTGGTGAACTTGGTGGACAAGCTAGCTTGAGAAATGTTGGTCCAGGAAACAGTCCTGTCCCTTAAGACCAGTTCATGATCTAAGGCAAGGGTGGACAGAAAGTTGATCTCCAGATGTTTTGTACTTCAGCTCCCAGCATTCCTGACCGGGCTAGCAGGGGCTTCTAGAAGTTGAAGTCTGGCCCAGAAGTCTGGTCCTGAAACTACAGCTAGTGAAGGACTCAATGGCTGAATTCGGATGACACAATAAGCAACTGGGGGGGGAGGCAATCGTCAGTTGTATTGACTATCGTGTCATCCGAATGCTGCCATAGTCAACTCAGCACTGATCCTAATCCACACCACAGTTGATTATTTATTACTATGTTGTGTGGGGAGTACCTCCTAGATGAACAACTGTAAAGTTGATTATTACCCCACCATTGACTATCGTGTTGTCCGAATTCAGCCAATGTATAGGCTGCTGAATGGGGCAGTCTACCACAAGAGTGTTACATCTTTACTCAGAGAACTGAACTGTCTGACAGTATGTTACCAGGCCATGTTCAAGGTGATGTTATTGACATACAAGACCAGTGGAGGCTGATGGCTCTGATGTCTGTGGGGTGGTAAATCTGCTCCATGTTTCAGTCAGAACCAGTCTGAAATCTAAAGGAGTGAAGCAACATGGATAGCTCCTTTAGATTTCAGACTAGTTCTGACTGAAACTGGAGCTGATTCACCACCCCACTGACATCGGAGCGACCAGCCACTGCTGTACAAGGCCATACTTGGGACCAAGAAAGCTGAGGGAGTGCCTTCTCCCACATCCACCTGCCTCTTCATTGATAAGTATGGATCAGGACCTCCTTGTCCTCTTGCCTGCACGTGTATATCTGATGGCAATCAGGGAGAGGGCCTTTTCAGTTGTGGCGCTGCACCTTTGGAATTCTGTCTCCACTACACTATGACAGACGGTTACCCTGACGGTGTTTCAGTGCCTGTTGAAGACATATTTGTTTAACCAAACAGTTGCTGATTCAAATGCCTAGCTTTGTTGGATTTGGTGTTTTATTGTGGATTTTAATCTCAATTGTGATTGTTGTTTTCAGTGAATACTTTACACCACCCTGAAGTGTGTTAATGGAGGGCACACTATATACTTTAAATTAAAAAATCAGAGGGAAAGGATTATATTATATTATATTATGTGGTATAGGCTTGAACTTTATCTCTACTCTCAACAGAGGTGCACAACTGAGTATCAGTAGAGTTGAAACAGTTTTATGGTGTCCAAACATTCCCTGCCAAGTCATTGCATGCATAAGTCTGGACAGGGAATGTTCCCCTCTCTCACTGCTCCACTAAACCACCTGCTAAAAGCCATATATAAAGCTGTTCCAGCAATAACAAGACCTAAAGGAGCTGCAGCAGGTGTTGAGTATTACAGGACCATCTGGGCCTGTCGAATTCCAGTCAAAGCAATCTCTCCAGCACTTCACTGAAGGGTGGGGTGGAGGTGAAGCAATCTGGTACCCAGGATGAAGTGGAAAGAAAAAGCTTGAATGCAAGGGTAAAGAATGTGTATTTGTATTTACACATTTCTATGTTGGCTGCCCTTCAATAAAATAAAATAAAAAGTCCAGGGCAGTTCACAATAATAACATAAAACAGAGCAACCATAAAACAGTAATAAAAGCAGTAGATAAAAAGGTAGTGTTTCCAAGAATCTTAAAACTTGTTCTAGAAGACTAGTTATTAGTTGGTTATTTTACATCAGGGATATCTTTAACAGTTGCATAGAAAAGGGGATTTCAGCTGGTGTCATTTGTATGCATGCAGCACCTGGTGAAATCCCCTCTTCATCACAACAGTTAAAGCTGCAGGAGCCCTGCCTAGTGTGACCAGATACAAAAGAGCCTCCTATAATAATTTTGTTTGTAAAAGGGGGGCACATAACACCCACATCTTGTTCAATATTTTGGTCCTATACACTATGGGAATGTTACGTTCTTTTTGACATTCCAGTGCCCCTCCACTTAAGACTTCAGTATATCAGCCATTCTAATTAACAAGTAGTATTATCTTGATAATCTCATTAGATGCTATAAGCCTGATTAAAATGTCCAGTTTACCAATGACTAATCGCATGTGACCAAAATACTGTTTCATTAGCAAGAACTGTGTTCTTCCCTCCCCACCCCACACCACTCCACCCCCAGTAATTCCTAATGGGTAAAACTTTGTCTTTTTATGTTTATGGGATCTTTTAAGTTGCCCATCCGTAGTTAGCACCTGGAGAGTAGACTGAGCTGGTGCATAGTCACATGGGCACAGTTCTCCAAGCTATGGTGAGATTGTATTGTATTTCTATTTAACGTATACTAATAATTTCCAAATAATTACTATACATATAGTGTATGCACACACACGTACTATATATACTATTTATATGCATATAAATTATCATATACAAATTTTATGCAAATTTTTGTTCTCTTTTTGTCTTCTTTTTTGATGCTGCATTTCCTCATTTTTGATGAGTGGCCACCCCAAGCATGCAACATATCATCTTTGCTGGAGGGTATGGGTTGTTAACCTGATTCCTTGTTTTACATCATTAGCTGGCAACTATACGGGCTGATGATTGGCCATTGCATTGGGCCGATGCAACAGCCAACACATCCCTTAAACTATGAAGCAGCTCCTGCAAACCACACAGCTCCACATATTCTCCATTTTACCAGCAACAGGGCAATAAAGGTCCCATAAGCAGCATAAGACCTCATCCTGGAAAAAGGGAAATGGGGAACTGCAGTAACCATATGGAAGGTGCCATTAGAAGGCTCAGATAAGGGAGCCAGATGGAATAGTTCTGGGCTGGAGGCCTTCAGGTGCTTACTATGGTCCTACTTCTTCTCTGGAGTGGTTCATCTTATAATATAATAATAATAATAATAACGATTTATTTCTTACCCGCCTCTCCGTCTAGATCTTGCTTGCTCCTGCATGTTGTTTAGAGCTAAATTTACCAGATAATCCACATGCAGGATAAAACACTTTGAGTGTGTCCTGGGCCCCAACAGTTCTCAAAACTGGTATAAACTGTTTTAAACCGTTTTAAAGCAGTAGTGTAGATAGGCTGTGTGTGCGTCTATTCTCTAATGAAACAGACTTGTTTATGGTGAGAAAGATAGTTCTAAGCCTGCTGTCATGGGCTGTATGCACTGCCTGTGGTAAATCCTGCCTTTGTACAAAATGTTGGACAACATTTTCTCAACTTCTGCTCCGAGTTACAATTGTACTGTTCTCATTCTTTTAATGGTATGTCTATCATTACAATTGTATCATGGCAAATAGTCTTCAATATACTTCAGAGCTGGGTTCCCTATCTGGCCAGCAGAGTATGGGGCTTCCCTCTGCAAGCCCCAGGATGCTTGCAGAGGGGAGAGGATTCCCCACTGTTATCTCTGGTCACTCATCGGAGATAGGAGCAGGGATTCCCCTTACTTGGGGAATCCTGTTACTTACTTCACCCTCCAGATGGGGAGCAACATATGAAGTGCTTTGCCTCTCCCACCCCCAATAGGATAAAGCATGGGAAAGACATAGCCACACTGACACAGGCCAGATCTACACCAAGCAGGATATAGAACTATGAAAGCAGTATATGGTATGTGTCATGGGCCTCAACAGTTGTCAGTGCACTTCAATTCCACTATAAAGCAGTAGTGTGGCACCTGCCTTTTATATATCGCTTTCATACCGCTTTCATGGTGCTATATCCTGCTTGGTGTGGATTGGGCCTAAGTCATGGTGTACAAGGTACAAGGACTCCAGCCAGTACCTCAACCAGGGGCCTGACTTTGGTGTGCATGGGCTTCCCCCAGCCAGGAAAAGCCTGCGCACTGCGAAGCTGCAGATCATTGGCAACAGGGGGTGTGGCCCTGCCACTAATATCAGGGGTGTGGCCCCACTCCCTGACATAATCCAGCCCGCAGAGGGGTCAAGGTGGAGTAATCCAGCCCCTGACCCCAAATAAATTCAGTACAGCTACTATATTTAAGCAATAGTTGGGATTGTTAAAATTTTAAATATAAAGAAGACATCTAATATACTGGGAGATTCAGACAGAGTCTGAGCCCCTAGACAGCCCCTAGACAGAGACACTGCTCCAACCTTGGACCCAGGAGTCTGAGCTCCCCCCCACACACACCCTCACAGGGAAAGGGGGCATGTCAGCGAGCTTCTACCATATCCCCAGGCCTCCCTGGTCTTCTTCCTTCCTCAATGCCTCAGCGAGATGGGGGGAAATACTTGTCTAGCTAAAATGCAAAAAGGGAGGCACGGCAGCTCTACACTGGATATCAAGGGTGGATCCAACAGGATTGTGACCTAATATAGGAAAATGAGTTCTCTATACCCTTGCCAATATGACACCACAATGAGCATTTTGGGGGAAAGGGAACGTCACTACACCCAGTCTCCAGGCATGAAAAGCCCCAAGCATTTGACTATTGCAATGCTGAGGGAATTATATTAAGATTTTTTTTAACATGATTATTTTGCTGCAGAAAATCCAGACAAAATGTTCCCCTGGTCTTCTGGGTAGAGGAGATACTGGAAGCATGAATGGATGTGGAACAAGGAACTATATTAAGCAAGAAAGACTCGTATTCCAGATGCCTGGTCCATGCCATGTGGGGGAAGACAATTGTTTTATCATTTTCATTCACCATAGTCAAAGAATTGTGATATGTATTCTTTAATTCTGTAAACAAGTGTGCATATATATGGTCATTTCATGATTGCTAAGAATTCATAGTCTAGACTTCATAGTTAAGTCTATTTAACAGTGATTGTACTTAAAATTTAGTATTGTACTTAAAATTTAGTTACAATTTCATGTAAATACTTAACTGTACTTAGACTAAAAACATGAACACATAGCATATTGCTTTTGTTCTTATTATAAGCCTTCTTGAATATTTTATAGAAAGACTAATAATTATAATTATAAGCGTATATAAGAATACGGTAGTGTAAGGCTTATTACTTGAGATCTACCAGACTGATTTTGCCCATTTTTTGTTTTAAGTTGAAGTTTAAGCAATGTAGATGTGCAGAAAAATTTGAAAGTTTGAAAAAGTTCAAAGCTCAAGCTTTACTGGCAATGAATTTCCTCCATGCCAAACAGGCAGGGCAGCTGCTCCGCCAACGAGATGATGGACAGCCCTGCTTGGCCAATCAGTGTGGCACAAAGGGGACAGAGGCAGTCAATCAACGCATATGAGGGAGTGGGTGGGCTGTGGCACAGGCAATTTCACTATGCATGAGCCACATTTGCATTATTTATGAGCCCCTCTGTGGTGATGGAACTGAGGAGCAAAAAAGTAGGAAATGGCAACATGGGCTTTACACTAGATACAGTAATACATATTAAGGTAACAGCTTTCTTCGAAAAATACATTAAGTAAATTTCTTCACATTCTCTTTAATCACTCCCGCCAATACTTAACTCAGCTGGCAAGTGCCAACAGGAGTGTAACAACAACCTAATGAACAAACGACAACAACTCCAAAACAGCCCAATGAGGACTGAACATACTCAGAGACCACAGAGCATCTGCTGTCAGAGTGAGAAATGACATGAAAGATCCTGGAACCCTGAACAGGACAGAGTACTCTGCACTGCAACATTTTGTTGCAGATCCCACTTGTAATGTGTACAATATATACTCTCAACAAAAAATATTGGTCTCAGAGCTTAGATTATGCCAGGCCACAAACTCAGAATCTGCTTTCAATACACTGTGGCCATTTCAGATAGGTGAAGTAATGATAAAATAAAGTGCCTCTGAGCATATGCAGAATACTTTTCTGACATCACCTCAGTCTTCCTTACGCAGGAAGGTGCAGGCTTTTAGGAAAGATGGCATGACATCCAGTTGGACTTGAACCCAAGAGCCTTTCTTTTTAGAGGTTAAGCACTGGAAACTCCCAATTGTTCCTATACATAAAGGTGAGCAAAGTCTTTAGCTCAGGGGTGCACAACCTCTCTTGGGTCAAGGGCCACATTGGGTTCTGGGTGATCTATCAGGGGCTGCATTGCAAAAAAAAAAAAAAAAAGGTAATGGTCAGAGGCTTTGAAAGCAAAAGTTGCCTAAAAGTTGCACATAATTTAAATTGTTTTATTGCTTTTTAAAAATGTATTGGTTTTAGCTTGTTAATAGTTTAATATGTTTTTAGCTGTGTACATTATTTATTGTTTTATACTGTTTGAATTTTATTTTATCTCTTGTGTCCCTGAGATGCCAATGATATAGGGCAGAATACAAATGTTTTATTATAAACAAACAAACAAATTTTGTTTAAACTCCATGGCTTCCATTTTAGGCAATATAACTGAATTTCCTATGATATTTTATTCCAATGGCAGCCATCTTTCCAATGCTAGCTACATATCCATAGCAATCAGTAGGAAACGGACAATCTAGTTTGGATATTTTGATGACAGCAGAGACACTAGATGAGAAGGACTCACAGAATGAGAGTTCTTGGCCAGAAATAGAGTTTCTCTGACACCATCTGGCCATCACACATCCTACAGGCCTAAATATCTCTCTTAAAGCCCTTAATATATCGTGTCTTGCGTTTCTCTATTACAAAAGATACCCAAAACCAAAACTGCACGGTCAGTTCTATCTCATAAGGTATTCTCAGTTAAGTATAAAGAAACCATTTCTTGTCTGTATTTGCTCCCTAGGAGTTAAACAATGTAAAAGGCAGACTGTGAAAGGTTATTTTCTTATAGGGTGACATGTCATGAAGTGAGTGTATAGGGTGACTATATGAAAAGGAGGACAGGGCTCCTGTATTTTTAACGGTTGTTTAGAAAAGGGAATTTCAGTAGGTGTCATTTGTATGCATGCAGCATCTGGTGAAATTCCCTCTTCATCACAACAGTTAAAGCTGTAGGAGCCCTGCCCTCTTTTGTATCTGGTCACTCTAGCTATATTAAAATTGGGGCTAGTGAGAGTTAATTCTCCCTCCTCCATAATCTGAGCAAAAATCCCATGTTTTGTTCCGTGGGATTTATGAGTGTGCGTAGGACTGAAGCCTTAGAATTCCAATACAATCTTTAGTTGCATTATTTTGCAAACAATAAAGTAGCATAAAATATTTGGCCCAATATCCTTCACATGATTTTATCAAATTCAGCCTCAACATACAAGACACTTTAAAAGTTTAGTATGGGGGGGGGGGGGGGGAGTTTTTTCAATGTTTGAAATTGCTATGTAAGTTGCTCTGTGTGTGTATGTGCATGTTCCTTGTTGTAACCTATCTTTAGGGAACTGGGTTTCTTTAATCCTCTGTTTCTCGTTTCTCCTAGTGTACTGTACCATTGTGCTGAATTACATACCAAAGGGACTGGTGGAGCAACTGCAAACTCTCTTAATTTTTCAAAATAATATAATGTATTAACAACGTTACTCTAGGCTGACCAGATAAAATCCAGGTCAGGGCTAATGTAACTTTAACAGTTGTAGAGAAAAGGGAATTTCAGCCAGAGTCATTTGTATGCAATTAGTTCCTGGTGATATTCCCTCTTCATCACAACAGTTAAAGGTGCATGCACTATACTAGAATGACTATATATAAAAGAAGGCAGGGCCCCTGCAACTTTAACAGTTGTGATGAAGAGGGAATATCACCAGGAACTAATTGCATACAAATGACCCTGGCTGAAATTCCCTTTTCTCCACAACTGTTAAAGTTACATGAGCCCTGACCTGGATTTTATCCTACGTTACTCTGGCAATCCATTTGGCCATCATTACTACCCTGTGCAGATTGCAGAAAGACTGAAAACCTGTTCTGATCGAATTCTGCCATCTCTTGGAATTCTAGAGTATTACATACAGTTCAAAGAGGTTGAAGGAAATATACATTTTTTGATCAAGTCAATAAGGATAACCAGAAGGTTTTTTTTAAAAAAAAAACCTGGAACAAGATTGCCTACACTGAAGCCCCTACCCAAAGTATTTATGTATCTGATACTGAAGGCTAAGGTTTCCATTTTATTTTTATTCGTTTATTTGTTTATTTATAAAATTTATGTACTGCCAAACTGGAAGATCAGATGCCCTCAAGGTGGTTTGCAAGCTACCATGCTAGTTTTCATGAGAGCCCTTGATGTATGAGCCCTGAAAATCTTTGGGCAGTTATATTTGTGGAGCAAATCTGAATTCCATGGATCCACAGCTACACATTTGCCTGGTTAGTGTCCATTGACAACTTAAGCTGATTTGATTATTTGATGGCTTGCAGACCCTAACTTAGGTGGGACATTTGGGGTACAATTTAGGAATAGCAAATTTTGGATCAATATTTCCAGACTAAGCTTCTCCTGATCACAAACATCTCCAGTTCGTACCCCTTCAATGATGTACCACCAAGTGGGTGGGAAGAGTGAGCATATGCAGACAAGGTTCCTAGAAAAACTCTGAGAAGCCTCTGCAGAATTCACATGTCTGATGCCATATGGAGGTCAATGGGGGTGGTCAACCAGAGGCAGGGATCTGGCTCCAGATAGCAATTTATCTTTTCACCTCCAACAGAAAAATGTAGATGCATTTCCGATCCTATGCATGCTTACTTGGAAATAAGTCCTATTTTGTTCAGTAGGACTTAATCCCAGACAAGTGTGCACAGGATTACATTTTTAGAATCCTGATATAGTCCTGAGTAAACATGATTTTGAAAATAAAGTGCTCTGCAATGTTCATCTCCAATTAATTATGCTTCAAAAGTAAAGGGTGCAGATTTGCCTAAAACATGCATATGTTAGAGCAAATAATTACTATAATTTATATAGAGACACAATTCCCCAACGTAATGTGGAAAACTGGGACCAGGTGACCTGTGAGCCGACTCAGTTTGCTGTCCAGATGTTGATTGTGGATGGGCATCTTCAAGACCACTGCTCTCCCTTCTGATAGTTCCTTATCTTGACTCCAGTCTTGGACTGGACAACTCTTTTCAAATAGAAGATTGACATCCCTTCAAATAGAGGAATGCCCTCTGTAAAATAAGGCATATGGCCACCCTAGCCCCAGTCCGAGTCTAGTTGTGCACAGTTGATCTGATCCAGCAGGAGTTTTCTTAAGGTGATGTATACTCCCAGTTGCATTAAGAGATGCATTGAAACAGGTCAGTGATGACTAGGGATGCTGGAGAAATTCAACATGGACTAACATAAGTTCAGATTTCTAAGAATCTGACCTGTGGAGCCCACTGCAGACTGGCCCCTCAGGCTGCATGGAGTCCATGGCCTTTTGGATCTATTGCTTTTTTACTTTCCAGAAATTTACTCAAATTTATTTGTAGGAAAATATGCATGTTTCTGCTGAGACATATGCAATTCTGGAAAATATACATGGGAGAAAGTTGAATGGAATGGGGAGCAATAGCTGAATGTTATATACTAATGTAAATTATGTAAATTCTTGCAGACCCTCTTACTGAATTGCATATTTTTCTGCAAAACAGGAAAAAAAAATCAAACCCATCTCTGAATGGATGCCGGAACGGACGACTTTGCACAATCCACGAAACACACAGGACAGAATTCACAAAATCCAGACATCCGTAGTGGTGAGCACACCACCATGTAGATGTATATTTATCCCCACAGAGTTCTGTCCTGCTCATGTCTCTGACTATCACAGCTAGTCCTATGGAATAGAAATACATATTCTATTGGCTTTACTAGCTGATGTAATTCTAATTCTTTTCTTCTCCAATGCACTTTCAGTAACCCTTTGGAAACATACTACCGTAGCTTATCCAGCCGTTATTTGTTCATGGTCCTACGCTGACCGATGAGGTCCAATTTAGGACAGTGTTGCAATACTGCCTGGGGTTACAAATTTTGAGAAAACAGTACAGATGCATCCTTTCAACATTTTTCAAAACAATACTTAAAAATTAGAAAGTGAAATAGGAAGAAGAATCTGATCCTGTTCCTATAGCAGTTGAAAGTCCCAGTGCTGGCTCAATGGGCCCCCTCCCTCACTGAGAGCCGATCTACACGGTAGGTTTTTAACATTTTATAAGGGTTATGAAAACTCTTTGGACCACATGACGCACTCCCTATAACGTTGTATATCTGAGGTTTTTTAAAACTCACTTCAGCTATATACAACGGTTTCACTTTTAATAAATCATTTTAAATAAAATAATGTGTCCTTCCTTACCGTTTGTGATTCATGGGGGCAGTGCTTCGTTTACTGGTGCCCAAATGCTTAGCAGTTGATTGGTGGGGAAGAAAGAGGAAGTGGGCGAGTGAACTACAACCCCCACAATTCTTAGCCCTATACTCATTGAAAGCTAGGGGATGACAGAGGAACTAAGGAGGAAGTGTGTGACTGAACTACAACGCCCACAATGTCTTGCCCTAAACTCATTGTAAAAATGAAACAGAAAGAGACGGGGCAGAGGAGTATGTGACTGCACACACCACTTTAAAGACTGAAGAATTTTTCTCCTGTAATGTGAGTACTCAGTAATGTGGCCTAAGGCGTTTTAGAACGCACCTATTTGGAACGTTTTACAATACTATTTAAAATGTTCCAAGGAACTGTGTAGATAGGCTCTTAGTCTACCTTAAGAACACCAGAAGAGCCATTCTAGATCAGACCAAATGTCCATCTAGTCCAGCATTCTGTTCACACAGTGCCCAACCAACATTCTTGCTCTTGTTCCCCAGCAGCAAATTCTATAGTTTAACTGTGCAGTGTGTGAGGGAGTACTTCCTTTTATCTGAATCTCCCACCAATCAGCTTCATTGGATGACCCCAGTGTTCTAATATTATGAGAGGGGGATAGAAGTGTGTCCCTATCCACTTTTTCCACATCATGCATTACTCTTGTAGACCCCTGGCATGTCTACCCTCAGCTTGGTGTAATGAGCTCCTGACTCTCAAGGAGCAAGTCTGTTCCTTTGAAGCCAAAGTAGTTAGATCTTTGGGACCTAACAGCAGTGCCCAAGTCCCTGGATGATGGTGCCTCTGCTATCACAGTGAATGGAGGTCTCAGGGAAGGAGGGCATCATTCTCAGGAAGAAGGAAATGATCCCTTAGAAGGGACCCATTCCTCGGAACACAAATACCCTCTTGCATTGATAATGTGCCCTTGGGAGTCAAGGGTCTTATGGTAGTGGGAGATTTGGTCATTAGACACATAGGCAATTGGGTTTGTTATGGGCATGCAGATCACATGGTAAATTGCCAATCTGGAGCTGTCACTGGGTCTTTCAGTTGCAATAGCCTGAAGTTAAACAGCTCTGCTTTAGTCTCATTGAAATCAATTGGACTTCAGTTAGCCATTCTAGCTTAGCTCCCATTCATTTCATTTCAGTGAGACTAAAGCAGTGGGATCCAGTGAAGCTCACTGCCTCTCTCTTGGCATTTCTACATGAGGCTTTTATCCTTTACCGGGGCTTCTGGATTTGTTGCGGGGTTAAGATTGGCTCCTTTACATGTGTTTTTTTCTGGAGGTTTTCTTTCTCTGCCTTTCTATATGTTTCATTATACACCCACTAGATGGCACTATGGTAGAGCAGGGAGAGTTTAATGGTGCCATTCAGGATATTCCAGACTTTCCCCGTTAAGGAAAAATCTGTGATAATGATTGTGAAGCCTGGGAGAGGCTGTGGAAGATGATGATGCCTAAAGGATCTGCAAGATACCATAAGTGAGCAATCATGACCACACACTGCACAGCCAGTAGAGGTGGAGGGGAAACTCTGTGTGTGTGTGTGTGAGAGAGAGAGAGAGAGAACATGTGCAATCTACATTGCTATGGCAGATTTTGCGCAATGAGTAGAGCAGAGCACACTTTCAATGATGAGAAAAAGTCCATCCCAATCCAAAGATCGAGCCAGCCTACTGGAATTTACAGTAGGCTGTAAATTCCAACTACATAGTGACTGAGAGCTTTTCTACATGAAACTTTTAACCTGTGCCTTTACCAAGCCTTCTGCTTCTGAATTCGTTGTGGGATTAAGATTGGCACCTTTGCATATGTTTTTTTCCAGGGGTTTTCATTCTCTGCCTTTCTATATGTTCCATTATACAACCACTAGGTGGCACTGTGGTATAGCAGAATTGCATAATTACACAAGGACTCTATAACACAATTCAGAAAAAATGCCACATTTTCTTCCTTAGGTAGGCTGACCATCTGAAAAGGAGAACATGGCTCATATAACTTTAACAGTTGTAGAGAAAAGGGAATTTCAGCCAGTGTCATTTGTATGCAGTTAGTTCCTGGTGAAATTCCCTCTTCATCACAACAGTTAAAGATGCAGAGCCCGGCCTTCTTTTGCATATGGTCACTCTAGTATAGTGCCTGCACCTTTAACAGTTGTGATGAAGAGGGGATTTCACCAGGAACTAATTGCATACAAATGACACCTGCTGAAATTCCCTTTTCTCTACAACTGTTAAAGTTATATGAGCCCTGTCTTCCTTTTCAGATGGTCAGCCTATCCTTAGGAAAACCCCACAATAATGGTTGCAAAGCAACAGAGAGGCCCTTGAGGATGACACTGTTGTGTAAAGGGCTTCAAACCAATGTGAGTGAGCAATCACTAGTGCACAATAAAAGTCTCATGTAGAAAAGCTCTGACTGACTCAGGCTCTGCTTGAATAATGGAGAAGATAGTCCTAAAAAGGCCTCCAGCCAGGTCTGGTAAAGAGCATGACACTTGAACCTGGGGGAGGCTTCGGTGCCTGCTTGAAAAATAGTAAAGGTCACTACCTTAAAAACCCTCTGCCCAGGAGCATGGCAATTTGTTGTTTGTCCATTGTCTCTTGCCAGGCATAACACTTGCATATAGGTGAGGCCCTTAGGGGAAAGGATGCTGCTTTTTGCATGGAGTCTGGCTGGGGCGTGGTATTCCTTGGGGGTCCTAACTGAGGAAGTCTCGGGTTCTGGTTGTTCCTGACTGCTGGAATTGGGTTCAGTGATGGGGCCCAGATCTGGTGCTTCTCTGGGTGATTGTACTGACTCAGCTGACCCTCCCCCGCCGATAGTCTGGTCCATGAAACCATTACACACTATATAAGGGCCAAATGCCTGGGAGAAGAGAAAGGTGCTGAAAAGATAACAATGTTGGTGTCCAGCGGGCCTCATGAAGGAGATCATTCCATAACTGCAGGGCCACCACTAAGAAGACCCTCTCCCTTGTTGCTGAGATTATATTGGGCTCCTTTACAAGGTGGGCATGTGGTTTGAATCAAGGAAACTCCTCCCTCGGCAACTTCTATATGTTTCTATGTGTTCCCATTTACAGCCACTAGATGGTGCTGACATTATAAAATGTTATAGCACTGAACCAACATTTCACACAGGCAATAGATTAGAATAACATCTCTTTGCACGTTATCTCCAATCTTTTTGAAACCTGGATAAAAGGGGTGGGAAATGCGAGAGATGTTCTGGAGGTTGTCGACATCATGTAAAGGACCCACTAACTTCCATGAGTGACCAATCACAGACATGCAATAAATCGCTCATGTAGAAAAGCCCGATGACACAATCGTAGCCCCAGTCGTTTGAACACATATCAGGAGGGACCTTTAAAAAAATCACTTCCACTCAGGCAGTGATCATAATGCCAGACCAGACTACTAGGTCTACTATTTTCAGGAACTAGAACCTGGTAATAGGAAGTTGGTACCCCCTTATTCTCCCACTTGCTCGCCTGTGCTAATCACTGCTATATTCATTTGACAAGCAATCTCCCTTTCCCTAGACTTTCAATGTGTAGGAGCTGCTTGTGGTTATTCAGTGATATGAAGAGTGTACTCAGCACACTCTCAGAGGCATTTTCCAGGATCAAGAGTCTCCCATGTCAAATACACAGGCTGCAGACCTTCCCACAGCCCACACAGGCAGCTTGTCAGATTGGATCTCCTTCTCCAAGAGCAGACTTCTCTCTCTCTCTCTCTCTTTCTCTCTCTCTGCTCTTGTAGGGCAGGGATCCCATTACAACCATAAGTCTAAAATTCTAAATACTCTTACTAGTGAACAAGCCCCATTGAACACAGAAGGCCCTGCTTCTGAAGCACGGATTGGTCTGGACTGTAAATATACAAAAAGCACCCAAATAGCAAGCTAGGTTAATAGCCGATTAGAGTAAACATGAGATGTGGAGTGTACACTTGCAATATTCAGAGAGGGAGAGACAGAGTGATCAATCATAGTCTCTTTTCACCAGAACACATGCTGTTTCAACTGTGTAATGAGCACATCAGTATCCAAATGACATTGGAAGCTTTGCACATGCTCCATCTGGCATTGTGGATTCTGTCATTCATCCACGGAGATTTCAGTTTCAATACGGCATTCGTGTAGCTGACGCTGCACTATCAGCAGTGCCCTTCGCAGGCAGAGGACCAAAGATGGTTTCTTTTCCCCATGAAACGATGATACATTAGGCAATTTCCAAGGATCATCTACAACTGGATCTTTTACAAATGAAAGATATGGTTCCTGTTATGCGATTGCCAGCGTATTTGCCTTTACGATGACCTGCAGCCATAAAGCAAATTTAATCCAAGCACAAAGGCTGGCAACTGCCATACCGTATGTGTTGTTTACTAGTGTAATATACAGGCTATTGCCCTAGTGATTGTAGAGGCTAGGGGGAAATTGCAATAGAAATTCAACAATGGATTTCAGCACTTCTTCAGTGTTTGATCATCAGAAAGGTAAGCTGCTTGCCATTGATGCTAAAATTCATTCAAGCTCATGTGCCTGTTGCAATTGCATGCTCATGAACATTATAACGAACATGTTGTATGTGGTAAATCATGGGCCATTTCATGTCAAATTGTAGTATTTGGCTATCTGCTCATTTTGATTTTAAGAAGGGGATTCCTCTTCAGTCTGTTTTAAGGGCAGCTGTTTAAGTCTACTGCATAAAAGGTTAACATAAAAATGTACACTCTGTTGGAAAAATTGGCTATATTTGACATTTTTCTCATTGTTGATGGAGATTTCTACCTACAACAGGTTGTATACAGACACCATTCAAAACCTGCTTCCTTTGTTTTATAAGAAGTACCTATATTTCCTGATATTTAAATAAATGATTATGAAATTACAGGGTGCAAGTAATTGAAAATTCAGTGGCTGGAGTTGTAATTTTTTTTTTCTGGAGTAACCCTTAAATCAACTAGAGAGATACTAAAATACTCAATAATGCATACCAATTCCTAAAACAAAGCTGTATTTTCTTCAGGAAAGGTTACTATGGAAATAAAATCGCCTGGTCTGAAATGAGATGGTTGGGTTTTTGTGTCTGGGTTTGCTATTCATTTGCTGAATCATTTTCTATTCTACATGCTGAATTCCAAAATGTCTATAACTTTTCATGTGACTTTTTATACCCATGGAAGCAGTAGGTTTCAGTTGTGAAATGAAATCAGGCACCGCGGCATTGCAGCAAATTTCTTTACGCCTATTCACAAGAAGCAACTAAAGAGGCTGATGAGCTCTAGTCTCATGTTCCCACCAACAAGGATTTCATGCTCGCATATCAAAGTATCTTGACTCTATGAGTGTGTGAAGAGGCACAAACACAATGGCAAATGAATACCAATTGTCTCTTCATTGAAACAGTTTTACTGTTCTATCTATATCTATATACCTGTTTTCGTTCCTAGTGTTATGTATAAATGGAAAAAGAAGATACTCCTTCCAGTGTTCATTTGAAATGTTGTTGCTGAGATGTGCGCTCAGAGCACTTCTACCCACAAAGGCATCTCCATTTAATACTCCATTTAATTCAGTGAAGGGGGCAATTCCATGCAAGATTTGCTTTGCGTAGGCTCTGCCCACGTCATCGACATGAATGGGGACTGACTGTGCATAAGAATTGTCAGATCAGACCAAAGATCTATCTAGTCTGGCATTCTGTTTCCAGCAGAAGCCAGTCAGATATTCATGTTCTATGAAGCTCACAAGCAACATGTGGTGGAGCTTTTCGCTTGTCCCTAGTCTCTAATAGTCTCGGAATAAAGAAGGCCCATTCTTAACTAATAATGCTAATAGTCATCGACAGACCAATCTTTCATGAATTTGTCTAATATCTGCAGAGCCGGCCTTACCATAAGGCAGAATGAGGTGACCACCTCAGTCAGCAGATGCTGAGGGGCAGTAATGGCAGCTTCCTGGCTGTTTCATAAACTCTCCAATTGTTCCCCTCTGTTGGAGGACAGAGCAGGCAACCTGTCCTACACACACACACACACACACACACACCCCTAACCTGGTGCCTCAGTTGTGGTAGAAAATGCTCTCCCTTTGCCAGTGTTGATGTAGGAATCAACTGCCAGTCCACCCAGCTTCTGTATGTGACCTGGTGAGGGGTGCGTCATCTTGCCTTCTCCTCAGGCAGTAAAACATCTTGGGCTGACCCAGAATCTCTGTTTCTAAACTTTAGAAATATGATGCCAATCAAAGCATTAGAACTCTATGCTCAAACCAGAATTCTTGAACCTGGCAAATACCTTTGAGATTGTGCGGAGTACATAATCCACATCACTGAATAACCACAAACAGTTCCTACACATTTGAAGATTAGAGAAAGGGCTCTTAAGACAAAGTATATCATTTGCAAGTAAACCTGCATCTCTCATCTTATAAATCAGTCATTCTCTCATTTTATAAATTACCCACTCCTGTGCAGTAAATATTTTTTTTTACCACAAACCTGTACAGGGGGGCTAACTTTCTTAGCTGTTTCTTCCCCCACAAATCTCCACTCTCTGTTTTTGTGCTCTGGCATTTGGTCATTCAAAGCAATAGGGGACAACCCTATGCGCTGCCCATCATCCCTCACTGCCCTTGACCATTTTTCCCCTGCACCCAGTATTCATTCCTGCCGTTTCTGCCATAGTTTACCAGCACTTCTGTATCATGTGCACATACAGTACCTTCTATGGGAAGGATCCAACAGTGTGCTACCGCTAATGGCATTGATGTTGTGCTAGCAGAAACCACCACTTGCGCAACATCAACAGCACTTGCTAGCACAACATAATGCGAACAGAAACCAACTAACAGAAATCAAGAGCACTTGCTAGTGCAATAGCGCTATTGCTGTTGCTAGTGCAATAGCGCTATTGCTGTTGCTAGTGCAATAGCACTATTGCTGTTGCTCAAGCCCTACTTTCCGACAGCACAAAGCCAATAGTGCTAGTGGTAGCACACTGTTGGATATTTCCCAATTTCTGTAAAATAATATGTGGTGATCTATGTGCAGTCCGCATGCTTCTTTTCTTATGCAACAGTGCTCCAGCCACTTTTGGATGTTATATAAATACATAGTGGAGGGGTTAGGATCTCATGTATCTGACCTCTGCCTGTCTACATTCATATAAAGGGCCCCATGCATGTATGTTTGTCAGCCTTCCTCTGCACAATCCAGACTCCTGAGCACTGAATAAGCAGTTATGCATATGCAGGCTCTCTTCAGACCTCACAATGAAAGCCTGAGGGTGGCAGGACCAGCTTGAAGTTTGAGGGAGCCCTAGGCATAGCAGCCTCTGGTGGGAGCCCTCCCATGTCAGAGGAGCCACCCCATGAGGCCTGGTGGGCTTATCTAGTGGTGGAAGGGGGGAAAGAAGGAAGCAGCAACAATGGTGTTCTGATTAACAAAGCAGCACCTAGGAGCCCCCATACACCTGTCCTGTTTGTTTGTTTGTTTATTTCTTTCATCAATCTCACTCCTTTCCACCAAAAAACTGCTGCTCAAGATGACTAACAATAAAATACAGATTACGGTGAAGACAATGGACGACCGCGCCAGCAGAGTTTTGAACTCTGCTGTGACTGGACAGCAGTAGCTCTCTGGGAGCATCCCAGATGAAGCTTAAAATTCCCCAGAAAAAGGGGAATGCGAGAGCATGCCACAAAGAGTCCTGTAAGCTCATCTCATGGGGTAATGAAGTCGTTTCGTCGGATTTTCAACATGGGAGAGTTGGACTGTGGCTAAAAGACATCGCTCAGATGCCGATCCAGAATGGAAGGTCGTTCTGTCTTCATTCCCCAAGAAGGGTAACATCGTAATGGACGGGGTGCCTTTGGTGCAGCGAAGTGACGGGTTAACATCTGGTTGGCAGGTATTTAATCATCCTCCCCTAGTATTTGAAAATAAGAAGAAATTGGAAGAAGAACAAGAGAAAGGGAAAAAGAGAGAGAGAGAGAGAAAGAAAGAAAGAAAGAAAGAAAGAGGGAGTTGTCAGCGTTTGAAGTTTCTCTCTGTCGAACAGCTCCAGATTTAAGCACAAACAGGGAAGTTTTGTTGGAAGAACAGTATAAGAATTATGGCTATCAGCGTTTAAAAGCTGTTTCAGAGCTAAACATAAGATTGATTACTTTCACTCCCCAGCTAATTGGATAACATTCGGTATGCTGAGATAAAGAAATATTTGGTGGGTGAGGTATTTCATTTTTGTTTTTGTTTTTTAAGAAAAAGCATAACTAAGCATTGTTTATTTTTGGAGAGAAACATTTAAGAAAAGTTAATGACTGTGAGAGAGTTAAATCTATTTTTAAAGATGGGGTAAAGTGGATGACACCACAAATCAGAGAAGAAGGAGACAAAGGATTACTAAAATAGCAGTTGTTGTTAAGGAAGTGTGTTGGAAAGAAGAAGCCTGCAAATTGATGGATTGCGGCAGAGAAAGGTGGACTGTCTGCAGGAGGGATTGTGAAGCAACTGGTAAAGAGATTTGGAATGTTTCCTATTCGAGATATTAACATTAAAAGTGGAGATGTGACACGCTAGTGAATTGGGACTTTTTGTTATTTTCTGGCTTTGTTTAGCTGTGTTTATTTTTAAGTGGGACAAAAGATGGGGGAACTTTGATATACATTTATAATATGAATAGGAACAAATTTAATGAAAAATTGTTTAAGAATTAACAGGAGATGGGTGAATAGTAAATTGGTGGGTTAATAGAATGAAATAATAAGTGATTTGTATTTGTATAAAAGGATTGAAAGTTTGGTTTAAAGTTGGTGAGAATTATAAGATTGGTTTATATGGGGAGTGAGGATATATATTGAATTAAAAATGTTAAATGAGAAAAAGAGATTAAAAGAAAAGTGGGGCCATTTTATCTTGTATGTGACTGGGAGCTATGACGGAGAAAAGTGGATTTACAGGAGAGACTTTGAAGAGTTTGGCTAATTTGTTTTTCTTGAGATGGATTACGAATGGAGTTTTTTCTGGACTCTTGTTGGGTTTGTTTTCTTGTTGGGATTTTTTTTATCATTATTGTTATCTTATTATCATTAGTATTATTAGTATTAGTATTAGTATTGAAACATGAATAAGAACAGACACAATGTTGTTGGGAAAAGGATATAAAAACTGTTTAGTATATAATGAAGCATTAAGTAATGTGTATTTGTTTGGGATAAGTTTTAAAATTTTGTAAGAGAAGACTTGGACATTTTTAGATGAATTGTAATGGAGAAAGAAGAATTCATAAGAGACTGGCAAGAGGTGGGAATTTTTTTCTGAGATGGAATACAAATGGAAGTTTTTTGGACTCTTGCTGGGTTTGGGTTATTTCTTTTTTTCATTATTGGTCAAGTTAAATAATGAAGTATTGGATGTTGTAACAAAGGAGAAATATGGGGGAGAAAGGGAATATTAGGAGAATACGAATGCTAATATGTAGCTGTGTTAAAAGGGGAGGATGGGGGTTATTATTTTTTTCTTCTTTAAAAGTTTTATGTAATACTTGCTCTTTTAAAAGGATTTATAAAATTGCTGTGGGAAGGGTAGGGGGTCCTTTTAAATGTTGTATGTTTTGTTTTGTTTTTATGTTTTTAATAGTGAAACAGAATAAAAATCTTTAATAAAAAAAAAATGTTCCTTAAAACATAACATAAAAATAAAGCTAAGCATACAAATAAAATTAAAAATTAAAACATCCATAGGGGGCTCTGAATGCCACCTCCAAGGGAAGCTCAGAGGGTGGCAACAAAAAAAAGCGCCTTTTCAGTGGTGTCTCCCCTCTATAGAATGAGCTCCCCACTCAGGCTGCCTGCAATCAACACTGACATCTTTTTGGTGCCAAGTTAAGACTGTCTTTTCTTGCTTTGAGCCCTGATATTAGCTCTGTTCAGAGTCGGACCTTCCCCCATGTGTAGGGATGTATGAGAATTTCTTTTTTGCTAGCAAAACATACGAGCGTGCCTGGTTCGAAGCATGCGTCTGCCAAAAATATTAGTAAGTTGTCAAACGTGCTCACATTCATCTCATTTCCAATTCCTAGTTTGATTTATGCAAATTTCCTCCCTAGAATAAATCAGCCCCGCTTTAGTCTATGGAAACAAGTTGCGCAAATTAGACAAACTGCACAAATTTGAGGAAACTTGCTCAAATCTCCCATTCAATTGCTCCTCGATTTGTGCAAGTTTCCTGTTGCGCAGAGCAAGCAACGGTCACAAACTGGAATAGGAAGTGAGCATGAGGCAAGTCATGAGACAGTATTTGGAGAATCCTGGCGATCGTGGACATTGCTCATTTGCCCATGTGTAGGATGCTGCTGCATGGAGAAGGGAGAGAATGGGACTGTGCGCATTGCCCATGACCAACATGAGACATACATAATGGTGGGACGTGGGAGAGGGCTTTCTCTGTTGTGGCACCCTAGTTGTAGAATATCTTCCCCTTGGAGACCCAACTGGCGTCCACACAGGCTTCATTTTGGCACCAAGTTAAAACATGACTTTTTATCAAGGCCTTTGAGGGCTAATTTCTCCATGGTTGCACATAGGTTTAATTCATTTAATTATTTCTATTGCTTTTTTAAAAATTCTACTGGTTTGAATTTGTTAATGATTTAATACGTTTTTAGCTGTGTATATATCATTTATTGTTTTACATTGTGCTGATTTTATCTATACGCCACCCTGAGTTACCAGTGATATTGGGTGGGATACAAATGTTTTAATAAATAAATAAGGTTGCCATGTGTCCTCTTTTACAGAGGGCAGTCCTCTAATTTGAAGACATCCACTGCTTGAAGAGCTGTCCAAGTCCAGTTTAAAGATAAAGAACCATCAGAAGGAAGACCTGGGCTTTTCAGTTGCCCATTGACACACCTGGACAGCAGACTGAGCAAGGCACAGGTCCTTTGCAGATGTGCTGAAAAGGCAGTCCTGGAAGCACATGTGACATCAGGCTAGGGTGGCCACTTGTGTCTTGCCCCAAAACAGGACATGCATCACATGCGTAGGCTGGTTTCTATGTATAGATGGGAATTTAGAAATAGTTACTATTTAAGCAGAAATACAGTGCATCATGCCATACTGCAGAGTTCTGTGTCCAGGTGCCTTGTGTGCTTGCCTGCTCAGCCTGCTGTCCAGGTGCTCACTGTTGATGGGCAACCGTTCTTATGGTTCTTTATCTTTAAACTCAAATTGGACCAGACAGACTCTCAAATGCAGGCCACCCTCAAAGGGAGGAAGGTCCTCTGGCAGCCTTTCAAATAGAGGACTGGCCTCTGTAAAAGATGACACATGGCCATCTTAGCATGCAATTCCTTGAGTGCTGATCAAAGGCCGCAACGCAGATGAGTCATGAAGGACAATCAGTTGCTAGACTACCTTTTGATTAACCAGCCAGGAAATCATATCAACCACTTGACAGTCCTGGGGGCTGTAATCATGCAAATTGGTATAAGAGGAGGGAGGGAGATTGGCACAAAGTCTCAAAAGCACTGAGGCCTGCATATGCTGAGCAACCTAGTTGTGGGTTTACCCTATGCAGTAGCTATAGCATTTGGGGAATTTCTCATAGGTGGAAATCAATGGCAGACCAAACCACAGCCTTGGTTACCATCTCCTCCCTCTGAGCTTCCCCTTCTACACGGACCAATGAGTGGTTCAAGAAGCGAATATAGACATACAAGCTTTAAAAGCAAGAGGGAAGATAGACAGACAGACAGACAGACAGACAGCTTTTTCATTAGGTTATTTCATTTCTATAGTACCCCTTTGTGTCAAAGCCCTCTGGGCAGTTTACAACAAGAGAAAGGGAGACTATTAGACGGAGGGGCAGAATCTGTTTTGCCAGCCAGCATTCAAGGGAATATGGTATTCTTCAGAGAACAAATATAGTAGCTGACAGGCGGAGTATGGAGGCATTTCTGTTCAGGGAAATTTTTCTAGCTCCAAAATGGTTCAGATTTTACTACAGCATCTGCAGTACTGTTTACAGGTTTTGGAGGGTCCTTAGGCCAGATGCTGCGACTGGCTTCTCTTTGAATGGTCCCACCTTCCTCCTTCTCCTCACTGCTGTTGCCACTGCCCAATTGCTGGCCTCTCCCTCTGAATCCAATTGGCACCATCTCCCAGAAGAGAAGAGACAAATCATGCAGAGGTAGCTGCTCCTTTCCTTTACTCCTCTTCCCGCTTACTCACTTGAAGAGAGCAGTTGAACTGGCAAGTAACATCAAAGAACAGGAGGAGCAGAAGACCCAGGAGGCTCCAGGGATTGGCAAGGGGACCCTTGCTGGCGTTTGGCTCTTGGCAGGTGCCCAGTAATAAGAACATAAGAAGAGCTATGCTGGAGATAGCACAGAGGCATCAGGGTTAGAAGCCATTGATAGCCTTCTCCTCCAGGAATTATTTATCCAACCCCCTTTTAAAGTCATTTAAATTGGTGGCCATCGCTACGTCTTGTGGAAGCGAATTCCATAATTTAACTATGCTCTGTGTAAAGAAGTACTTCCTTTATCTGTCCTGAATCACCCACCAATCAGCTTCGTGGGATGACCCCGGTTTCTAGTATTTTGAGAGAGGGAGAAAAACATCTCCCTATCCACATTCTCCACACCATGTATCAGGTATCCCCTTAGCCTCCTTTTTCCAAGCTAAACAATCTCTGCTGTTGTAACCTTCATGGAGGAGAAGGCTATCAATGGGTACTGGTCCTGATAGGTATGTACTACCTCTAGTACCAAAGGCAGTATGGTGGTATACACCAGTTGCTGGGGAACATGGGTAGGAGGGTGCTGTTGCACTCATGTCCTGCTTGTGGGTTCCTGGTTGGCCATGGTGTGAACAGAATGCTAGACAAGATGCGCCATTGGTCTGATTCAGCATGGCTCTTCTTATGTTCAAAGCCTGTAAAGGGTCTTTTAATCTGCACATGTTAAACTGTTTTTTTCTGAGAAAATTTTTATCCTCTCACAAGATAAATTGCTTACTGTAAGACCAATTCAACAATGGAATGAATTGCGGGAGGAAGTTGATTTGAACAGTTTGGACAGTCAGACTTGGGAATGGTTTATCTGTAAAGGAAACTGCACGTTACCTCAGCAAACATAGGCAGTTGCTGCCTTATACTGAGTCTCTCAGGTCATTGATCCATTAGCTGCCTCTGTACTGACCAGCAGCTGTTCTCTAAGGCTTAGACAGGAATAAAGCAGCTCTACCTAGAGATTGTGATGACCATTTACTCATCACCAAAAGAGGACAAAACAGGTTACAGAATTGCATAAAATTTATGTACATTTGGAAATAATTACGATAATTTAATTAAACATCCAGCGCATCTCACCATAGTGGAGAAGACTGTGACCAGGAGACACACACAGTCTGCTGCTAGGTGCTAACTGTGGAGGGGCAACCTCCAAGACACCTGCTCCTCTTCCTATGGCTCTTCATAATTAAACTGGAATTGGACTTGAAAGCCCTTCAAAGAAAGGATGCCTTCGCATCCTGTGTTAAATAGGTCACATGGCCACCCTAGATGCCAGGGATTGAACCTGTGGCCTTTGGCATGACAAGCACATGCTTCATTTGCCAACGGTTCCCAAAGCCACATTCCCTGAGATAGCATTAGTGCAGGGATAGGGGACACTTGCTGGGGAAAGTTGCAGGTTGTCAGTGGGACATGTTTAATCCCTAACTTGCCCACTAAATTCTCCCCTGCAAATGCTCCCCAGCCAAGGACCATTTTCTACCTCCCTGGGCATGCATCTAATCCATATTACAAGTTTGTTGTCAGCCTAAAAATATGACATTTATGGCCTGAGCCAGGTGACATGAGGGGAAAGCACCACAGTAGTTATAGGCCTATAACTACTCACCACAGCATCTCTTAAACTAGACAATCTCCTGCTTCCATCATAGCATGTATAAAGATGTTTTGGAAGGTAAGAATAAAATGGCTGCCTACCCTTTTATGTTGAAATTTGACACTTGATTGTGAAATAACATTGCAGATTCTTTCCCTCCAGAAGTCCATGATTATCTGGCCATCTTGAATTTACAGGGGGAACATTGTTATTTTTTTAATCTTATTGTCCTTCCAATACATACACATGTAGAATCCTTAACTTTAGCCTACCCCAACCTGGCATTGTCCAAATGTGTTGGACTACAACTCCCATAATCCCTATCCAGCATGGGGATGGATGCTTTACTTTTAGCAACTTTTCTCTTCATAGGTGATTCGGCTGAAGAAATTGATCTGAGCCTGGTGTATCATGCCGCAGCGAATGGAGATATTAATACCTTGACTGCTGTCATCCGTGAAGATCCTTCAATATTGGAATGCTGTGATAGTGAGGGTAAAGTAGCTCTTAATCTTTGTCTTAGTTGCTACAAGTTGTAACTGCCTCCTCCTGTTTTGCCATTTTTAGCATCACTTTCAACATCAAGATATGTATCAGCACTAGAGTTGAATGTGACTTCCTTCTTTGTAACTGGAAAAAAGAGGTAGTGATTTGTTCTTTAAGATAGACTTTTCCTCTTCTCTATTCACAAAATCATTGTACATGATGTACAACTCCTACATAGCGAACGCTTCTTCAAATAAAAGAAAATGCTGCCATGCCAGTAGCAAACAGAACTAAAATCCTAAATGGTCACAAGCTGCAAAGTAATATGGGGGCTGTCTATATGGCCCACATACCCTGTGATGGCTGTGCAGTGGTGCTGGGTTGTTTATATGATGCAGCCGCCAGCCCACAGCCACCATGGGCCTTTTTCCCTAAAACTGTGTTTTTAAAATGTTGCGGCCTTGCTGCTACTTTTCTTTTACTCCGAAGTCACCACCATCATTTCTCTGTCTGTTGGTGGTGACCTTGCTTTGGGTTGAGGCTGGGAGCATTCTGGGGGAGATCGAGGCTGCTTGGTGTTTGTGAGACAAGTGTGACACACGCACAGGAAGACAGAAACCCCAACAAAGTGAGAAATGTGTTACTCTGAAATGACTCATCCGTGCCCGCAAGATAGTTACACCGTAAGTTTTGCAAACATTTTTAAAGACCTCGCCTAAAAAGAGAACGTAATTAGGCCAGTCTTTTCCTATAGGCTTGCTTTTTTTTATTTGCCCATTCAGTTCTTTTTTTCATGTTGTGTAGGCTGACCAGATAAAATCCAGGTCAGGGCTCATGTAACTTTAACAGTTGTAGAGAAAAGGAAATTTCAACCAGAGTCATTTGTATGCAGTTGGTTCCTGGTGAAATTACCTCTTCAACACAACAGTTAAAGGTGCAGGCACTATACTAGAGTGACCATATACAAAAGAAGGAAGGGCCCCTGCAACTTTAACTGTTGTGATGAAGAGGGAATTTCACCAGGACCTAATCGCATACAAATGACTCTGGCTGAAATTCCCTTTTCTCTACAGCTGTTAAAGTTACATGAGCCCTGACCTGGATTGTATCTGGTCAGCCTAATGTTGTGGAGCATAAAATTGGCAGTCTACCTAAAAAAGGGAGAAGAGGCAAAATGGTGGACAAAAAATCAAGCTAAGCGATGTCCTTCTTGGGGGAGAGCGACTTGGTATAGAGTAGACATACCTGTGTTGGGGCTCTACACTGTATACAAGCACCATGAGAGGAATTATGGTCTCATATCAGCCTTCCCCAATATGGCACCTTCCAGGTGAGCCTAGAGTTTTTCCTGCTCTACCTGAGATGCCAGGGATCAAACCTCGGACCTTCTGCATGCCACTGAGCTACAGACCCTTTCATCAGGCCCTACCAACTGTCTTCTACCTCAGTTGGGAGATAGACTCACATGGGTATAGAAGGTAGGGGAATGCAAACAGTGGGATCCACAGGCCTAGCTATCCCATATGTATCTACCCAAACCTTAAGGTCTTCTTCAGAGTCCTTGCTCTGAGTGCTCCAACCAAATGAAGCGAGGTCAGTAACCAAGAGAGCAGGAGTGCAGAAGCTCAGATCCAGGGTCCCAATCCAACTCTCCAGGGGGCCCAGATGGCCATGCCTCCTTCCCCTGGTCCCACCCCCTTTCCCCCAACCACCAATCATTTGGTGGTTTCCCAGCCTTTGTGCAGGTTTTTCCCCATTCTAAAGAGGTTGAATACCCTGAACTAAGGAAAGGGCCTTTTTGATTGTGGCACCCCATATATATATAATAGTCTTCCCAGAAAGGTTCACCTGGCACCATCCTTATAATATTTTGGATATGAGCGGAAGACTAAATTCACCTAAATCTTCTAAATAATTTGTGTCATCTGGGCCACTCCATTTTAAAATGTCATTTCTAGTGTGGCCCCAAGCCCTTCAGTTTTTCTAGGTGAAGGTTTTATTGTGAGCTTGCCATTCTTCACTCACTGTAGTTTGCAGATGCTTTAGATGAAGTTGTTATCCTCAAAGACCTCTTCTATGCTTGGATCAGGGAAAGACCAGTATTTTGTTACATGGAGGAATGAAACACAAGTGTAGTTATGTAATTCTGCTATACCACAGGTTATGTAGCAGAACATATAAAAAGGCAGAGAAGGGGGAGGGGGACCAAAACCATGGGTAGAGGATCCGATCTTAATCCAGCAAAGAATCCAGAAGTAGAAGCCACGGTAAAGTGGCGTGTTAAAAGCCTTGTCTAAAAAAGCTCTTTATGGTGCTGTGAGACTCTTTTTTTCTTGTTGTTCTTTTGCTGCAACAGGCTAACATGGCTGCCCTTCTAGTTTTTGAGGTAACTCAGGAATGGCTCTGCTTCCAGTAGGCAAATGGTACTTGGGGCACACCTGAAAAGCTTTTGCAGAAACATGGGATAGCTATATTTTAAATGATCTTGAAGAGGCTGACCATATGAAAAGGAGGACAGGGCTCATATAACTTTAACAGCTGCAGAGAAAAAAGAATTTCAGCCAGAGTCATTTGTTTGCAATTAGTTCCTGGTGAAATCCCCTCTTCACTGCAACAGTTAAAGTTGCAGGAACTATACTAGAGTGACCATATACAAAAGAAGGCAGGGCCCCTGCAACTTTAACTGTTGTGATGAAGAGGGAATTTCACCAGGAACTAATTGCATACAAATGACACTGGCTGAAATTCCCTTTTCTCTACAACTGTTAAAGTTACAGGAGCCCTGTCCTCCTTTTCATATGGTCAGCCTAATCTTGAAAGCAGTTGTGTTATTTTACTACAGTTTCTAGTTTAAGCTTCGGAGTGTTGTCTCCAACTGGCACAGAATAATTCCCCAACATCGTTTGGCTGTTTCAGATGTATAATATAACTAATCCATATGAAATCTGAGATTTGAGTCTCTGGATGGACAACAAGATGTCTATGAATACCAGCTCTGTTCTTCAAAGAGATTTTTTTTAAAAATTAAGTTAAATTAATTTTAACTATTTTTAATTTAAGCATTAGATATATAGCAGTAGCCCATTCTTTGCACTAACTAAATGTCTTCTGCTTGTGTCTTGATCGAACTACCCTTTGCTTTCCTTCTTTCCAAGGCTGTACTCCCCTGATGCATGCCATCTCAGGACGCCAACTTGATACGGTGAAATTGCTGCTGAAAATGGGAGCCAATATCAACACTCAAGATGCCCGTGGGCGAACCAGTTTATCTCTGGCAACCTATCTGGTATAGTCAGTCAGAACATTTTTATTGCATTTGACTAAGAGCCATTACAACCAACATCATGCAACGACAGAACATAAACATAAATCACCGGAATGCTGATAGAGCTTTCCTTCTCTGACACGTCAGTGGTGGAGTTAAGGCTGGACTTTGGTACAGATTTCCAGGGGCCCACAGCCCACCACGGGGCCCAAATGACAACCCATAGAGCAGCAGGGGATGGGGGACAAGCAGCAAACAGGACAAGCAGCAGCAAACCTGGCTGGCAAAAGAATGCCAGGGCCCATCTGGACTGACCCTGCTTGCTGCAGCATCCTTCCTTCATATAGTTTTTAAAACATTTTATAGTTATGGGGTGGCCATTTGGGCATTTATGTGATTTCGGATGCTCATTTTATTATTTTTACTTTAAATGTATATTAGCCTTTTTAAGAGTTGCCTCCCCCCATACACACCAAAAAAAGAACACGTTTATTGTGCTTTAAAAAAAAAAGAAAAAGATGATGATGATGATGGTGAATGAACATTTAATTGGCTTGAATCCAATGGTGTCGTTCCACCAGTGGAATGCAAACCACTAACGGAAAGGATTTCCCTTCCTCCCACAGCCCCTTGCCCCCTCCCAGATCTGCTCCGAAGGGTAGGGAGGCCCTTCGGAACTGATTTGGGGTGCATGAAGGGAGTGGAAGGCTTGGAAGTCCTGTCATATGAATGGACTTTTGCTTGGATGATGATGGATTTAAGCCGATGAATACATATACATAGGAAGGGTTTGAAGCTCTGTGGTGGAATATATGCTTTGAACGAACACCGGATTTCTATGAATCCTGTGGAATCCACAGAGGACCGGCTTTTCAGATGCTGTGGACGTGCAGACCATTTTTTTAACTTTCCGTAATTATATGCAACTTCGTTCGTACAAAACTACGAAAATGGCTTAAAAATACAGTAATGTGTATGCCATTTTTTAAAAAATAAAAAACACATTTCACGCTTCTCTAAGTATGATCTTTGATTTTATTAGTAACCTAAGAAAAGTACACACCATGTTATGCACCAGCAAAAGTTCCGTAAATTCTGAAGGATTTTTATTTTTATTTTTATTTTGCGTAATTTTCTGGAGGGGCGAGAATCTGCGTCTGTCAATAACTGGCCAGCAGAGTGGATGAAACCTGACAATCTGCAAAACACAAACTGAGCAGATTACACTAGATTATATGAAGATTCTTACATCTCTAGGTAGGGCACATGCTTGCAGGCAGACGGTCCTGTGTTCAAATACCTAGTATCTCCCATTAAAAGGATCAAGTAACCATGTAAAAGACACCTGCCTAAGTACCTGCAGAGCTGCTTCCAATCCAGAGGTAGACAACTTTGGCCCAGATTATGGGCCAAAGTTCCCATAATCCCTCTCCGTTGGCCATGATGGCTGGGGCTGATGGGAGTTGTACTTGAAAACATCTGTAGGGCACCAGGTTGCATACCCCTTAATAACAAGCCTGAGTTTGAGATTCATCATGGAAGAAAGATATAAATATACTTTTTTAAAAAACAGGCTGGACAGGTAGCTATTCTGACTTAGTATAAGGCAGTTTCCTGTTAGGTACTTTAACAAATTATGTATAATTTTAGTTTACATTTTAAAAGCAGACTTACCCAACAGGATAAAAATACACTGCAGCTCTTGTATTAAGGTCACAGTGCAACATTAAGCTTATACCTGCTTACAAAGGAGTAAGCCCCTCTGAAATCAATGAGATTTACCTCTGAGTAGATACGCATAAGATTGGACTGTAAATCAACAAGCCTTCAGTATCTTATTTTAGGTTTGCATTCACATCAGCTCCTCTCTGTCCCAATTCTTAACACTTTATTTCCCATACTCTGCATGCTTTGTGTGTTGTGTAACTCTTTACATGCACTTCCTCTTGTTTCAAATCTGGGCTTTTTGTGAGTACATGTCCGTGATTTGCTTTTTTAATATACACCCCTCCAGTGCTGCTAATTTTGCTGGGGTGTGCAAAAATTTCAAAAGTGGTCTGAAGACATCTCTGTAGGATTGCAAAATGACTGGGTGTGTATGAACTGGGGGGGCGTCAGGGGGGAGAGAATAGCAGAACTGAAAGGAGGTGTTTCATGGTGAAGTTTGTTGAATAAGTGTGTAGATCCATACCTTTCAAATATGAATTAACTGAACGTTACAGCAGCTTGATCCATGTGCTAAAATGCAGGTCCTGATGAACTCCTGTAAGGTCTGACCCAAGACATTTTGCAGCAAATAGTGCAGACATCTCAAGTCAAGATGTATAGTACCCAAGGGAGTTAAGTTATTTTGGTACCTGAGGCAAAAAATCCCACAAGAAGAAAATGCTTCTCCCTGGCAGCAAAACTACGACATTAATAAATCAAATAACTAACAATATGCTGCTATTGGGTACTAATTCAAACCACACACTCCAAGTGCAAGGAACCAAACAACAGTGCAGTGGACCAGTAACTGACTTTTTATACAAAAACTGGTCCGGTGCATCCTTATTGGTTCCTTGCACTTGGAGTGCTTAGTTTGGATTAGTTCAGTAGGAATCTTGCCTTTGTTGGTTGGTATAGCTGTTGGGTACTATACATCTTGACTTGGGGGGGGGGGGTGCAATAAAAAGCCAAATGTAAAGCAGTAAATCCATTTCTGTGTTTGGGGGGTGTTGGGGGGGGTGTCTTAAAGGCAGTTTTCAGTGACGAAAGAATAGGGCATGCTTTTAATCGGCCAGGGCACTTTTACAACTTCCCTCTTCCTTTTCAGCTTTGGACACTTTAGGAGTTGGAAGGAAGGTTTCAGTGCTCCAACTCTCTGTTTTTTTTGGGGGGGGGGGCTTCCTTCCTTGTTTTGCTGAACCCCTGTCTTGTTGGAATCGCAGAACTTCACCCTGGCACCTATCCACCTTAACCTTTCAAACCACTCTGATCCTTCCTCATACATCCATCCATTTCTGTCCACTTCCATCACCCCTCCACGTGCCTTATAAATCTTCCTACTGGTTCTCTTCCATTTTGTGTAATTATTCTTCCTCCTATATTGTCCTGTATTGTCCTATATTATATTATCCTATACAGCTGGAGAAAACATTTCCTGGTGCTAGTGAATTTCGTGTTCTAGTTCCTTTTACTACCTGAAATCTTCTTAGGCAAAGCAGTTTAATACAAAATCAAGCCCACAGGATGTTTCCAAGGAGACCCGATTTGCAAGACAAAAGGCTATCCTTTCCAGTGAGTCATGACTAGTGAATTGCTAGCCCTGTCCTTGGCAACAGATTAACATCTGAAAGAACATAGGAGTGATCTTTCAATCTGACAGGAAGAGAACACAATGTAACTTTGAAGTAAAACAGAGCTATGGGGGGGGGGGGTGAATTTAGTATGACTTGGATGTAAATACAGTTGAAGTCAATGGGATTTACTTTGGAGTAAGGGTACCAGCCATCTCTATTTTATGAACTGGAGATGCTCAGCTTCCCATGATCAAAGGAAAGGAAAAGGATCCTTCACAAATGCAAAGAGGTGAACTATCAGCAATAGGTTTAAAGAGCAGGGAAATTAAAAAATTCTTTAAAAATTAAGGGATGAACCAATCTGATTCAAACTTAGCCTGCCAAAAGCTCTCCTAGAGAACTATCATCATGCCAAGTTTCATCTCTTTATCTGTATAAATTACGCAGAAGTAAGCATTTTGGTTAATTTGCATTTTTAAAATTGCTAAAAATCAAGGCATGAACCTATCTGATTCAAACTTGGCATGTGGAAAGCTCTACTTTAGAGCTCTCAAGATTCCAAGTTTCATCACTTTAGCTTTAAAAATTACACAGATGTAAGCATTTTTGTACATCCTAATAGGAGCTCCAATGAGCAAGGGGGAAAGGCTGCCCCGTACATCACAATGTCCATCAAAGACAAGAACCAATGAACTGGAGGGGGAAGGAGGAGTGGGCGGGGTTGGGCAGGCGCAATAGCAGTGGGAGAGCAATACAGAGTTCACCGGTATAGCTACGATAGTGAAAGGGTGGAGCGCTTGCAGTGCTTCTGAAATGGAGATTTTAAAAAACGGTGGGGGGGGGGGGGGAATTGGTGTGATGGAGCCCACCATTTCCTGTTCTGCCTCAGGCAGGAAACTATCTTGGGCTGGCCAAGCCCTTCCAAGCCCCAGGAAGCATGCACATCAATTAGTTAAAATGGCCATATTTTGGCTCTTCAAAATGGATTAGAGTTCACTGAGGTGCATTAAAGTGCATT
This sequence comes from Anniella stebbinsi, assembly GCA_029215795.1. Lineage (NCBI taxonomy): Eukaryota > Metazoa > Chordata > Lepidosauria > Squamata > Anniellidae > Anniella > Anniella stebbinsi. Next base: position 29,754,714 of record JARDYH010000002.1, on the reverse strand, counting down.
GTATTGCCTTCTTTGGGCCAAACCCAACTTTGAGCCAAACCCAGCATGACATTAAACATGTACTTGCCAATTCAACTATAAAGTAGTAGCGGGGAACTAATTTTTAATGCTAAAGAGAGGACATGGACAAGGCAAGCTCAAGGCATTTTGCTTCCTGAGATGACGAACAAGATGGTACCCCCTTCCATTCAATGCACAAAAGCCAACTGAACCATCAGTTGAATCTTTCTTCAGCACTGATGGTGGACAGTTACCTTCACAGCAACCCCAAGCAGCAGGCTAGCTTAGGGGGCTCAGGGCAGGCCATGTGGCACACACTTCTCTCCTCCAACACCTTGCTGCTGCCTCCCAGCACCTGCCGCCAGAAGCAACTGCCTCACGTTGCCTAATGGTAGGGCTGGCCCTATACATTGGGGATGGAAGCTAAACCCATCCCATCCCTATCTTATACTCCACCATTTTAAGATATTTTTCCTCCCAGCCTGGTTCTGATACTGGAAGTGAGCTAGCTGAGGGGATGTCTTAAAACAGCTAAGTGGTGGTGGGGGAGGTAAGGTGGGAAAGGGGACAGATTTCTCTCTATCCTCTGTACTTCTTTTAGTGTTTAAAGGTAAATCCCACCCTTGCTTTTTAGCCAAACCAACAAGTATATGTTGTATAAAAACACATGCTTCTGGTCTGGCCCTTCAACTATCAGCATATGTAAGTAATTTGTTCACATTGCTACATAAAGGAGTGCATTTCTAAAAGCTGAGAGATTAATGAGGGGTAGACAGAGTGGTCTTTGGCAAATTACCCAGGAATATGCTATAGTAAATCTGACCCAGAATTTTAAGACTAAAGATATGTGTTATTGCCTATAAGTAAACAATGGTTTTATGGTCTTGACCTGAGTGTAGGGTATCCAATTATCCTATTTTACAGAGGACAGTCTTCTGTTTGAAAGGCTGCCCTGTTCATAAGTGGCCGTCCTAACCACAGATCATAGATTTAACGTATAGTTGCAACAAACTAAACAGAGAGCTTCAGGGGTGGAATTCAAGGCAGGGCCAACCTACCTAATCATTCCAAAGGATGAGGGCAGCCTACTGGACTTGATGGATCTTTGCTGGTCAAAATGGACCTTTGGTCAGATCCAGCAAGCTCTTCTTATATTAAGGACCTTTGGAGTTAAAATTGCACCCCTAGTGCACTTTTTATTGCACAATTTACACAGATGTAAGCCTACCATGGACTGCTTCTATGACATGGATGTGGTCCTTCTGAAGTTTTGGCCTCCAACTCCCAGCATCCTTGACTATTGACTATGCTGTCTATGGCTGATCGGAGTTATAGGCCAAAACATTTGAAGGCCCACCAATTGCCCAGGCCTGGCCTGTTCAGACGACACGCTAAGCCACTATGGATCGCTCTAAAACACAACCCATAGTGGCTTAGCATGTCATATGGAGGGGAAAACCCCTCTCCATGGTGGGCAGATGACCCATATCCACTAGCCATCTTCTGCAAGATGGTTAGCGGGTGTCCATGGTGGTTCCCATGTCAACTGGCAGGAATTATTTTCACCATTTTTGGGGTGGGGGGATGGCAGCAACCATAGAGTCCGCTGGCAAGAGCGACTGTCACTTCCAGCGACACCTTTGCCACTGTGGACATTTTCTATGATCCGTGGCATTTCCCCCCCCCCCCCATTTTCTGAACAGAGTGGATGCTGGCCACCCCTTTGGGGCACAGAGGATGCTGGGATGTGTTAAACCGTATGGAGGAAAGCAATCTAACAACAGAGGAGGGTAGGGGAACCACACGGTCCAATGTAGTTCCTGTTTGTATGGCTGTCCCCCTTGTACTGGTTAGCATCCCACTCCACACCGCATGGTTTCCTGCCCACCCACCCTTCGTGTGCATCTGAACAAGCCATTGTTACATGCACAGTAGTAACCAATGTCCCCAAATTTCAGCCACTTACCATTTACTGCTTTCTGTCTGTACACAAAAGGCAATGGGGAAAAACAAATACCCCGGCAACCAACTGAATTTTGCACGTGAGGTGCTCTTGTGTCCCAGCCACTGTACCGTTAGGGTTGGGATGAAACATTTCCCAAAAAATTAATGCAGTGAGGCTGATTTAAGCAGTCATACAGAGTTTTCTATAGCCCTCAAGCATCTGATTCCAATAGCTTGGTGTTCCTCCTTTTAATGTACTTTCAGGGATGGCTTGAGGGCTGTGTCAGTCTGCTGAGAAATGGTGCCAAACAGAACATCCCAGATAAAAACGGGAGATTACCACTCCATGCTGCTACCGCTGATCCCAATGTCAGGTATGCTCCTTGATATCGCTCATAGAAGATGAATTGTTCAACAGTTGTGTAATTTGTAGATCTTTCATTACAGTCCATAGCAGTTATAACATTATCCCACGTAGGTACTGTGAACAGGTTAGAATCTCATCAAAATTTTAACCTCTGTGCATGATTAGTCATGCTTTTCTGCTAGCCTGTGTACCCCATGCTGTCAATTAAGTGTGCATAAAATTGCACATTTAGGTTTTCACAGCTGTGGAGTTGTTTGCTTCATTAGGAGAATGGTGCCATGGCTTCTCACACCAGTTCACAGCCATCAGTGAATAGCCACCTTGAGTGCCATTTTTTGACAGAAAGGCAAATCAAATCAATATATCAGTGCCACACACACCACAGAGAAGATTGTGATGCTGCTACTGAGCTTGTGTCCAAGGGAAGCTCAAGCAGAGCCACCATTTGTACCAACAGACACCCCAATGGTAGGACTTTATATACAGTTTCCGTGATGTGTGTAAGCACAGTAGTAGACCACAGCACCCGTGTGTACAGCCCTCACATAGAAGCACTGGCCTCCTCCACACGGGGCGTTTAATGAGCCTTGAAGGCTCATTATAAATTTTACCTACACACGAGCGGAGCGCAAAACGGGCGTACAGGCGCGTTATCTCCCCGATAATGCGCATTTTCGAACGCGCGTTAAATAGCGACTTTTATTTTGCTCCGGCCGTTAAAGCGCATTTTCGCTGTGTGAACAAGCGATTATGCGCATTAACTACCTGGAAAGCGCTTTTTGGGCATCTTTTAATGCGCTTCGCCGCTTCCCGCCGCCTCCCGTGCAGAGGGATTGTGAGTAAATGCGCCTCCGCGATAATGCGCATAATCGCGGAACCAGGCGCAAAGGCGCATTCTTGTGGAGGGGGCCACTGTTGCATGCAAATGCTTATCCCCGTTACAAATGGCTCTCCTATGCTTTCTCTGCCAGATGAACAACAATTAGTCATTAACATAAATAGGGGGAAAGAGGGTCAAAAGGGACTGAAGTCTCAGATTACTTTTTTTAAAGAAACACTCAAATCCACTGTTTCTTCAGCATTGCCCTCCGTTTAGGATCCCAATCCAGCCTTCCAGGTTTCCCTAAATGATCATGCCCCCCTTCCTCTTTCCCATGACCACTCATGATTGGGTTGTCTCCTTCCATAAACAAACTTCCACCCTATTGTTCTGTCACTAACCTTAAAGTGGCCGTTTGGGAACAAAGGAAATTCAAAGGAAGACTGCAATGTAAAACCACTGAACTGCAAATCATGAAGGGGCCCAATTCTATCCCCTGTGGCTTATTTCTTATTACATTATGACCCTGTTCAGATAACACGCTAAGCCATGGTGGTTAAGCATTTTGAGCTAAACATTATGGCTTAGTGTATCATTGAACCATGGCTTAACATGCTGTGTGAACCCTTCCTAACCATGGTGGCTACATAACCACAGCTTAAACACACTTAGGCCATGTCTACACCATCCATTTATCCCAGGGTCAGCTCGAGGTCATCCCTGTGCATCCAAATGATGCTCAGGAAATCTCAGGGTCAACTGGGGGTGACATCTCACTTTCCCGGGATAAAATGAACAGCACCTGTCCTGGTTTTTCCCACAGTCTGGGACAACCCCAAAGATCGTGGGCGGTGTGGCATGGGCTCCCGGGTTTACCTGCTCCCCGCGAGTAGCGGGGCTTTGCAAACAAGCTGGAGCTGAAGGGGCTCCGTGCCCATGGGGAATGGGGGGCAGCAGTTTCGCCATCCCCAGGATGGCTGCTGGCACTTTTCGGCAACGAGTTTTGGGGGGGGGTACTTACTTTTGTGCAGGATCAGGGCTGCACAGTTGCGCAAGTGGCTCCTGCATTAAAAAAAACAACATGCCATGCCGGAGCATCCCTCCTGACTTCCAGGAGTTGTGCTGGCATGTGCACACTGGGAGACGATCCCAGAAGCAGGAAAGCCCAGGATCCTCCCTCCACCTCTGTCCAGGATAGCTGGTAGGAGTAGATGAGCCCTTACTCACCATTTGCTGCAAAAGGATTAGCAGCCTAACCATGGCTTAGTGTGTTGTCTGAACAGGCCCTACATGTGTTATTAATAATTCCAGGGGAGTCTGTGTTATCCCCAGCAACTTTTTTGTAAATGGCCACTGTCAATAACATTAACTCACCTATCCACCCAGCAACTTCTATCTCAGGAACAACGCTTCATGCACCTGAAGAAGTGGGCTGCAGTTGTTTTCCAGTTTTCTGTGTTTTTCCCTTTTTAAAGGATTGAAATGCCTTTCATAAGCTTTAGTTGCTGACAGTAAGAGCTCTAAGCTAAAATATGCTGATATTTTTGGTATTTTTTTTTGTTTGGGATAGGCTGACCAGATAAAATCCAGGTCAGGGCTCATGTAACTTTAACGGTTGTAGAGCAAAGGGAATTTCAGCCAGTGTCATTTGTATGCAATTAGTTCCTGGTGAAATTCCCTCTTCATCACAACAGTTAAAGTTGCAGGGGCCCTGCCTTCTTTTGTATATGGTCACTCTAGTATAGTGCCTGCACCTTTAACTGTTGTGATGAAGAGGGAATTTCACCAGGAACTAATTGCATACAAATGACACTGGCTGAAATTCCCTTTTCTCCACAACTGTTAAAGTTATATGAGCCCTGACCTGGATTTTATCTGGTCAGCCTAGTTTGGGAGCTCTTCCCTCCTTTGCCTATAGCCCAGCCCACCTCTGAAATGCCGGCCCCAAGAGCTTCTCTGAAATGGAATTCGGTCCTTGGGCAGACAGAAGTTCCCCACCCCTAGCTTAGGGTGAACAGATGTCCTATTTTACTGAGGAATGCCCTCCATTTGAAAGGCTGTCAAAGGACAGTCCTCTGTTTGAAAGTGTCCTCTGTTTGAACGGGTGCCCAGTCCAAGTCCTATTTTAAAATTAAGAAACAAAAGACAGGAGAAACATAAGACAGGAGATTCTCATCAACTGTTCACACCTGGACAGCAGACTAAGCAGGCACACAAGTTACCTACAGTCTCTCCCACTGTAGAGAGATGTATTGCATGCCTAGTTGTATGGCAATAATTATGTCCAAATTAGCATCTCTACATATAAATTAGCATATTCAAATTTATGCAAATATCTGTCTTCTTTTCTGGTGATGTGTTTCCTTTCTTCTCCCCTGATGCATAAGTGGCCACCCTATCTAAGGAGAGTAAGAAACAACCACCATTCCCAATAGCCAAATCTAACTCTCTTCTGTATAGAAAGGGATTGATTTAAAAAGTAAGTTTAACTGTGTAGTAAGGATTTGCCATGTGACAATCTTTGTTCAGCAGGGACAGCTGTTGCACAGAACATCTAAAAAGTACCATTAAGAAATTACTTGATATAACACAGATATTCATTTTATCAAGACTATCACTGGAATTGTTGCTGCTCTTATTGGCTATGATTCTGTACACAGTTTCATGCAAGCAGTATAATTATTATTAAATTGCAATAATTATTTATGGCTTTCCTTGAAGCAGGCAAGAAACCACACAAAGCATTAGTTGTTTCACTCTTGCAAATCAGTTTGATTTAGATACATGCATGCAAAAAAATAAAATTCTGAGAAAGTGTTTTGTGTGTGTTTGATGCTCTGGATATTAGAAGTGGGTCTTCTACTTCTGCCAAAAAGATGGTACATTGTTCTTTCATAAGTGTTTTATGCACCCGTTATGCTTCGTATACCATGTGCCCCCACTTCCCCCTAACCAGCTGGTTGTCTGTTGCTTTTTTTTAATTTCCTGCCATCCTCATTCTTTACACATCATTTGAACAGTGCACTCGGAAGGTTTCAAGGCAACCAAGAAGGCATTATCATTAAATAAAGCACCAGAGAAAAGGGGAACTATGCTCATATTTGAAAAAGGAAGAGTAATTTATTTTAACAGCAACATGGAGGGATCCCTGCAAAATAAAATTTCAACAGTCCCCATGGAAACAGGCAGACCTTTGGTCAAAACAGCAGCATGGCAGCTGCTCAGTTCCTTTTCATCTGTCCTATTAGCGCAAGTCAACAAAATTCGTTCTTCCGAATACGATCGCTGCAGAAGGCACTACTGAAGTGGCACAGATCTTCAGCTTCTGTATTCATTTTTCTCTTTTTGTTTGCTCAACCTGACTGTTACAAAAATCACAAACCACAATGCTAGACAGGCAATCAATATGCAGCCACAAGAGACTTATAAGAAGAGCTGTGTGGAATATTTTAAAGCTGCCGCTTCATTCAATAGATATACAAAGTTGCATGCAAAATATAAAAGATTCCAATCCTAAAAATACAATGATAAAAAAAATTTAAAAGCCAATAAAATGCAGACAAACTAACAGGCAAACAAGAAAGTTCTCAGCTGGCGCAGCAAGGATAACCAAGACCCTTTCTGCACCATAGGGGCGGAGAGGGCAGGAAGCGGGGAAACCCGAAAGTAACCACTTCTGGGTCCGGCATGCAGAGGCCGCACCAGAATGCGACAGCCTGGGCTTCTACCGGACAGTCGCAACTTGCGCCAGCCATTTTTCATATACATATATAGATCCGCAGAGGTGCGCACGAGCGCTCCTGCGCAAATGTACGTATATTTTTTTAAAAAAATGCCAAGCTATCACACCCCCTCCCCCTGCCATTCTGGGGATGGCGATTTCACTGTTCCCCCCCCCCCCATGGCCTCGGAGCCGCATGGTGCGGCTCCGTGGCCATCAGTGCAGCCACAGGGAACAAAGCAGGGAACAAAGCAGGATAATAGCATTCCCTGAACTCCCGAGAAAAAGGATGGCTGGCCCCTGCCTGCTTGCGGGATGCTCTGTGCATCATGCGGACTCTCTGTGAGCAGGCAGGGGCAGCCCCGGGAAAAATGGCTGGTGCAGAAAGGGCCTGAGTCATACTTTTATTGCACATATGTTACATAATCAGGGTACCACAATAAAGATGGCTCTGACCCTGAATAGACAACATGGTGCCCTCCAGATGGCCAATGGTCAGGGATTATGGTAGTTGGAGGACATCAGGTTAACTACCCCTGGTACAGCAGGTACTGTGAGAAGAGCCTCCCCAGCAGATTTTAAAACATGGGCAGGCTGATTCAAGAAGAGACGCTCCTTTGGGTATTTCAGTCTCAATCTGTTTAGTGCTTTAAAAGTCAAACCCAGCACTTGAATTGGGCCTGAAAGCAAACTGGCAAACAGCAAAGCTCCTTCAGAATCAGTGGAATATAATCCCATCTGGCTGCACCCATTAATACTCTGGCGACCACATTCTGCACTAGTTGAACCTTCTGGATCAGCTTCAAGAGCAACTGAATGTACAACGTCTTACAGTAACCTAAATGCAAGGTTACCAGATCATGGATCACCATTATGTGATGTAGAGCTGAAACCATTTGAATGGCTTGGAGTGATTAGCAATGAGTCAATTCACACATACTCAGATTTGCAGGGCCTGCTCAGATGTGCACAGAAGAGGGAGGATAGGGAAACCACACAGAGGAGATGGGTAATGGAACCACAACAAGCGGGCCCACCACACAATTATGGAACCACCACACAACTCCCCATCATTCTGCTGCTCACTCCCCCTATGTGGTTAGATCATGTAATTCTGTGCGGTGTAACCATGCATCCCATCATCCTCTGCACACCAAACAGGCAAGTGGCAGCTGCTCCATTGGGAAAATGGAGGAAAAAATGGCCAGCAACTATAGAAAATGTCTGCAGAAGCAAAACCATCGCTGGAAGTAGCGGTTGTTCTTTATGGTGGACACTATGGTTGCTGCTTTTTTTTATTATTTATTTCATTTATTTCTTTATTTATTTTGGTGAAATGAGCTGAAATCCCACAGGGCTCCAATCACATGACACGGAAACACTGTGGAAGTCCACTAACCATCTTGCAGAAGATGGGTAGCAGGCATAGGTAGTCTGCCCACTGTGGGGAGGGAATTCTCCCACCACACGACACACTAACCCACCATAGATCATGTTTTTGAGTGATCCACAGTAGATTAGCATGTCATCTGAACATGCCCACATGCTTCTTCCTCTCTCTCTCCTTTCTCCCCTTACGTAGGCTGAGCAGATAAAATCCAGGTCAGGGCTCATGTAACTTTAACAGTTGTAGAGAAAAGGGAATTTCAGCCAGTGTCATTTGTATGCAATTAGTTCCTGGTGATATTCTCTCTTCATCACAACAGTTAAAGGTGCAGGCACTATACTAGAGTGACCATATGCAAAAGAAGGCAGGGCCCCTGCAGCTTTAACTATTGTGATGAAGAGGAAATTTCACCAGGAACTAATTGCATACAAATGACAACTCTTCTTCCATTAACAAACTTCTTTCCATTCATAGAGTATATTGGATCTCACTCTATGGTTTGCATTTTCCCTCCACAGCAGAGGACACTCCGACTGTTCTTAAAGTGGCCATTCTGGAACAAAGGCCCAGAAAAAAACTGGGAAAAATGGGGGAAAAAACAGTTTTTTCCCGAAAATTTTCATTTTTTCCTGTTTGGGGGGCGGGGGGATGGAAACGTTTGGGAAAAAGGAGGGAAAATGGTTTTTTTCCAAATTTTTCCAGTTTTTTTCCGGGCCTTCACATCCATAGTTGTGCATGGCCACTGTCAATAACATAATGATGACAATCTGTACTTTCTCATTTCATTTCCCTCTGACCTCACAGTTTACAATCCTGAACCTGAAGAAGTAAACTGCAATCCACCAAAGCAAATGCCATAATAAATGTGTTAGTCTTTAAGGTGCTACCCCTGTGGACATTGCAACATAATGAGTTTTAAGGAATACAGGAAACGCTTGTAATGGAGATATGATCCTGAAGTCACTGAATTGGAAGCAGAGCTAAGATTTATGTGAATTTGATCATCCTGATTATTAACATCCTGATTAAAGTAACAGATGACAAGAATTACGATGTCTCTGTGGATTCTACAACAATTGGTGATAAAAATAGGGCATGAACTAGTCAAAGTTGGGTATATTTAAGATGAAACCCTATGCATGTTTAGGCAGAAAAAAGTCTTCCAAATCCCAGCATTCCCCAGCCAGCCATACTTGAGTTCCATAGATTTTATGACACTAAAGATAAACGCTTGGTCAACTGTCCCACTGAAATCAATGGGACATAGAAGTGCTTAACTGGACTGGACTGGGCCCATGGTTTTGTTGGGATTTACTTTTGATTGTAATGCATTGAATATCACTTTGTTCTCCACAGGCTTTTATCTGTACTGCTGCAGCAGTCTGATCTGAGCGAAATTAACCACCAAGATAATGAGGTACGCGAACAAATTCCCCTAAAATGTACCTACTGTGTAGACTAGAAAGATTCCCACAGAGAGATAAAACAAAAGTGATCTCAATGACAGAGGGTGCTTCCAGATTTTGGGCTCCTAGTCCTACCAATGAGAAGGCATCACACAACTATTCTGTCATTTCTTCCTTGATGGATTTTCTGTGGTAAAGAAAGATGAAGAAGTGGTGGCAAACACAGGCAGCAGGCATGACCATCTTTTTGAATTTGCTTACAGAACAGATGGTTGGCATTTGAGATGGAGAACAGGAAGTATAGTCAGTTTTAAAGGGCGGAGAGGGGAGTTAAAAAGTGCCAGAAATACTACCCCACATAGGCTATTCTCCACAGAACCTGCCCCTTCTTTCTCCAGCCTTGTGCCAGAAACCTCGCTCTTATCTCTGATCAGATAAGAGCTATGGTTTCCCTGCTGAGCACTGTAGAAAGTCAGCGGCCGCATTCGGACAACACTTTAGTCAACGGAGGGGGGAATAGTCAACTGACAGTGCATCCCTGTTCATGTCGCCCCCACCCACTTCACCCACTTTCCCTTGGCCCCCTAAACCCTCTATGCTCCTTGATCGCTGCCTGCTCGCTCAACTGGTTGCCATGGCAATGCGATGACCACCCGATCACCCACCCAACCCTCCCCATCTCCATCCGCTCCTCTGCCAGCCTCTTCTTCCCCAAGCCTCGCGCAAAGGCCAGGCAAAGGGCACACATGGGCAAAAGAGCCTCATGCAGCCCCCCACACACTTCCCCTGCACATGATTGGCCAGCCCTCTCCGCTCCCGAGCACCCACAACATGGGCCCAAGCGGCCTGCTTCCTTCACATAGGCAGAACTGCAAGCAATGGCAGTATTGGAAGCATCTTTATCCATCAGAGGCTACATAAATGGGTACATAGGAAAGCATTGGTTTATTAGTCAGGAAGGCAAGCCACATTCGTGTTGGGCAAAGGCTGCCCCTAAGGCACAATGGTTAGGGCTTCTCAGAGCATTGCACCTCACTGCAGAAAGGGAAGCACTAGAAGGGGAGTGGCCCTCTCACTCAGGAAGCGATGCCAGTCCAGTCACACTCACTCCACTTCTGCGCCCCACACATGGGGGTAGTGTGCCCAGATCCACTCCCTGATCTTTTGATGCACCTGCTCTTCCAGCAGGCATGATGTCTCATCACAGAAGGGCATGGTGCATGGCTTGACCCCGCTTCTGTTATTATGTGTGACAATCTCCTTGAACTTCCTCTCGAGCCCATACAGCTTGTCCATGCACTGCTTGGGGTTGCCTTCGTATCCCCGTACCCTCATCTGCCTGGAGAGCCATGGATACACCTGGTCATGCCTGGAGGTGGCCATGATGTTGCTAGCCTTGGGGCTTCCCCAGTATTCTATGAAGGCATGTATCTCTGCCTTGGACCACTGCTGAGCTCTGCCCCTTCCCTTGGGCTCCTGGCTGGTCTCCGAGAAAAGGGTCTGTGACCCATTTTCCTTGGTCTGGCTGTCAGAGATGTCCTGGCTGCCAGGATCCATGGTGGCCAGTCTTAGGTGTTTGTGAGGAGCTAGAGGGGTTGCCTGGCTATAGGTCTCCTATAGGCTATAGGTTAGAGAGCTGGAGATAGTTATGGGAATTTGCCCTGAAAACTGGGGCCAGGAGGGGTTGATAGAAGAGCAGGGATGCAGGGCCATGAGAGTGTTATGCATTCTTTCTAAATTTTCATGCAACAACTGCAGCTGACGCATCCAGAGGGTTCTAGAGGTGGGTTGCCCACGTGTGCCCTTTGGCTGGGCTTTCGGCAGGGCTTGGGGAAGCGGAGAGTTGGGGAGGGCTGTCTGATCAGGTTTGGGGGAAGGAGGGGGCTGGCCGAATGGGCTCCTGGGCAGGCAGTGCTTTGCCAGGGTGGATGACTGAGCAGCCATGCCAGGAGCAAGGGCGTATAGGGTATGGGGCACCCAAAGGGCAAGTGGGTGAAGTGTGGGAGGCATGAAGGCGCAAGTGGTGCCCCTTTCTACCTCAGCAACTGGATTTGTCTTGGGGTAATGAAGAGGGGAAGGAGTTGGGGCATCTGTTTCACTGGTGACCAACAACAGGGACTTGGGGCAGCCTGTGCAGAGTGGTTTGGGGCTGTGTTGTGCTGCTGCAGTGAGTTTGCCAAGGGGATGCTTGTGTACTTTGGGGTGAAGAGCACTGGCAGGTGTCGGTGGAGCTGCAGCTGCAGGGCCCGGCTCCTTTCAGAAGTCGGTCCTTGGTGAGCACACTGAGGGCTGGATGGGGAAGCGGGTGTCATCGGTTGCTAGGTAGATTTTGGAATCGAATTTTGGAGGCTGTAGCATAGCGGCCGGGGCTCTTTTGGCTGCTCTTGCAGAGGATTCTGTAGGCTGCCAAAATAATGCACTTGATGCATGAAATTAGTCGACGGAGCCCGCCAGACAAAACGAGGAGCAACAGTTGTTTAGTTAATCAACGGAGCAGCCCGTTATTTCTCTCTGTTTCTTATTTCAGAAAAATAGCCAACCATCAGTTGCCCGTTACCAGCAAGATGACACAATAAGCAACGCAACGGATGGTTGACTAATTAAGTAACCGTTGCTTATCATGTCGTCTGAACCCAGACAGCCTTTCTTCACCGCAGTGCAGGAAAATCTCAGTGATCGGAGATGAGAGGGGATTTAAAGGCATTTAAATTGTTAATACTATTTATTTATTTATTTATTTATTTTCTATAAATTTATTTTAAGAAGCAATTTTAACAATATATCAAATACAGTCAATTGATTAATTGGAGGCCCATCTTCCATATTCAGTTCTAAACAAAATGTTAAGAACAGGTGCCAAGTTGCTACAAAATTATCTTCCTTTATTTCTCCTCTAGCCATACAGAAACGACTGGTTAGTTTCTCCACCGTATTCTATAAATATATTTCCAGAGTAAGAGACCTTTAGCATTTTTCCAGACTCTAGCAGTCTCGGTTTTCTGTAAATACTCTGCTCTTTAAATAGCTTAAAAAGTTTAAAGTATTTAAACCACAAACTTTTAAAGCAAAGTATATAAACTGGTCTTGTAAGGGGAATGTATTGAAATGAGGGCTCATGTTTTAAAAGCCCATTTCAGTGTCTGACTCCTGGGTAGACATGTGTAGAACTGAGCTGTGCTTTGCATGCCTTAAAGCTGTTGTACTGGGACTTACTTCTGAGTAGACATGCATAGAATTGAGCCATGCTTTGTAGGCTTCGTGGGGAAATGTCAGGATTGATACAAATTGCATCTGGCCCCTTCTACTTTGCTTTTGCCCACCTACTCTGTCCTAGGCCCTGCCCCCTTAGCCCCTCCCACTGCTGGAAAGCAGCTCCTGAGACCCATCCCAAAGTGAAATTCAGGCTCCTTGGTCAAAAAAGGTACACCACTCCTGCACTGGATAGGAAATACCTGCTTAGGCGTAAGCTAAAAAAAGACCTCCGCTTGACCTCATTGCAAATTCTTCACTAAGCTACAGCCAAGCCAGAACCGGGGTTGTTTTTGTTTTGCTTGCGTATTATAGGCAGGTCTTCGCTTAACCCTGCCTACTTTCAGTGAAGGCCAACAGCTCTGCTGTGCTCTGTGCTTTTCAGGGAATGACATCACTTCACTGGGCTGCATTCCACAATCAACCCCAGCATGCCCAGACACTGCTGCATAAAGGAGCTGATCCAACGTTGGTGGACAAAGATTTTAAAACAGCGCTTCACTGGGCAGTTCAGGTAAGGAACAGCGGTCAACAATTTAATAGCAAATGTGTCTCTTCACTTGAGTGTTTTGGTTCCACAGTGAGACACCTTGAAAAATTTTCCTTTTTAAAAAATTAGAAGAGGTCTACTTAATAGGAGCATGGTAAATGTATGAACCCAGCCACGGCAGGCTCTCAAATCTGGTTGGAACTCTACAGTGTAGATTCCATCATTGTTAATCCAATTCCAATTCAACAAGTTAGCATTTATAGCTAATCCAGGAGTGAAAGTGACAAGCAGGATTTGGCCATGAGATAATGACACAATGTAAAAAAACAATTATAACCACTACTTTTTAAACTCACAGAATTGTGTCACTGTTTGTTTTGAATACTTCAACATCGGTTATGTTCATACACCCATAGTTAGCTGCAAAATTCAAAGAAGTGATTCTGCTCTGTAAGAAATGCCTCAAACAAGGCTGCCTCAAAGCGAGAAATGTAAAATCTTTGGCTTGCGGTTAAAAGAAAAGAGGAACTTGAATGCTCCACTGACAGAACGTACATTGGCTGAGATCCAAAGAGCTATACGGGGCATGTCCAAGGTCTTAGGCCAGGCAGCACCAGCACACGGTATGATTGGGCAAATGCCCTATGTTAGGGTGACCAGATGGCCCAGGGTTTCCCGGTCCTAACCAGGAAACCTGGGGCGATCCGGGCCAACCGGGGGGCGGCGGGGGCAAACTGGGGCGGCGGGGGGGGGGGGGTCCCGCGGCGGTGGCGGGAGGCGGGCGGGCAGTGTGAGGCACTTACCTGCTGGGGCGTCCACTTCCCTCCGGTGCTCTGAATCTACTGAGAAACAGGCTTCGCGGCCTGTCCCTCAGTAGCGCGCTGGGTGATGACAGGAAGCCTGTTTCTCAGTAGATTCAGAGCACCGGAGGGAAGCGGACGCCCCAGCAGGTAAGGAGCGCGAGGTGGGCGGGCGGCGCGAGCGGCGCGGGGCGAGCAGCACGGGGCGGGCGGCGTGGGCGGGGGGCGGGGCGGGCGGGCAGCGCGGGCGGGCTGGCGGCGTGGCGCGGAGTGGGCGGGGGGGCGGGCGGGGGGGCGGGCATGCAGGCGCACGGTGGGGGGGTTGTTTTGGGTGGGGGGGGCGGGGGGGACCGGGATTTTGGCTCTCAAAATCTGGTCACCCTACCCTATGTAAACCGCCCACAGAGCTTCGGCTATGGGGCAGTATACAAATGTAATTAATTAATTAATTAATAAAGGTCCCACATGAGCCACCACAGCTGAGGCCAGCATCCACCATTTTAATTTTTTCTTATAAGTTAGGGCCCAGCATTGAGAAGAGAAGCCCAAACCGGGGGGGGAGGGGGAGTTCTGCAGCCACTGCCACTTCCAGTACCATCCCCCCAATGCCTTTGGGGCCGCCTCCCAATATAATGTCCCTCTATGGTGCCATTTCAGGGTCCAGAGACATTCTAAGGAAATGAAGGTGGCTGCAGTGGCAGCCATCCAATGCTTCTCTTCTCAGTACCAGGCTGTGGAATTACTGAGCAGCTGGAGCTGCTGCTCTTTCAGGGCCAGCTGCCCTCACTCTTCTATACCTGCCTTCCATGTCTGCCCTTGCTATGTGTCCCTCTCCCTACCCACTGCCAACCCTGCTGCCTGCTAAGCTTGTTTGGCAGGGCCACCAGTGTGGTGCTTTGTGGCAGCAGAGGGCCCTGCCTTGCCCATGTCCCTCTCGAACCTGATGTTGGCCCTGGGTTGGACATGCCTGGAATACAGGTGTGTTGCTAGGCACATAAAGGCATTTATTTATTTATTTATTTATTACCTTTCTATGGCGCCTAATAGCTGAATCTCTCTATTATAAAGGATATGGGGTGTTTATAATAAAGGATTATAACAGCCAAAGTTCTCTGTTATAAAGGATTAGGGGCCCAGGTCCATGGGACCCAAATCTGCATAAAATTGTTTTATATACATTGTTTTATATCTATATATGCAAATGAAGAAAGAATCATTAGTATATATTTAAGTTTCACAGGAGGCAAGGCCAGCCAATTAATTTCAAACCAAACCAATTGGGGGAATTGAAGCTTTATTGCCATTCAGACACTAATTTTTTTGATGTGTGTTGGGGATGGGGAGTGATGATACAGCACATGGGGGGTTAACCCTTCCCTAACCAGCTGCAATCCCCCTTGCAAATTACTCCCTACATGGCTTCCACATATGCTCCCTGGCAGGTACATATGTGTCCTTTTAATCCCTGTGTATTCATTTCTCTTAAGTCCTATGCGTTCTGCCTCCCCAGATGCAGGCTAAAAGTGGAGAGAGGTCTCAAAGTGGACAAGTTGTGTCCCCAAGGCCAGCCCTAAGATACATTACGCTTTAGCCAAGGAGTGCCTTTGGTGTCCTCCCCCCCCCCTCCCATGGACGGCTTTGGCATCCTCACCTCAGCTTGGCATTCCCCTCAGCTTGGCACCCAGTCGACTGCCCAGCTCAACCAGCCCTACTGGCCTCCAACATTCCTGGCTTCTCAGCCTCACCCCACCTCACATCCTGTGTTGAGAGGGAAGGTTCAAATGGTCTTCTGCTGGGATTCACATAAACATTAGTGGAAGTGTCTGCATGATGAAACACATTGATAAAGCAGGGTTCATGACCATGCGGAAGACAGTGAATACAAGAACAAGCCTCCTTCTGACCTCTCAACATGGAACGGCAGGGGCAGGGACTGAGTGGGCAAGAAAGGGATGGGAATGTTGTCTACCTGGGTGGACGGTGACCAATCAGGGGTCACCATCTGCCCGGGAATGCCTCCCCTGCTACTCCTGAGCAAGAATTGACAGTGGATGCATGGTACTTGCCTCACTCCAGAGAAAAAAGTTAGGGTAAGTCTTAAGTTGCAGCTTCACGGGAAAGCCCTGCAATGGCTGTGAGGTGGCTGCTGCATTGTGTAACTGATGCAGTTCCACTGCGCATCCACCGCAGGGCTTTCAGACTGTTTAGGCAACCCCTTGGTTACACTACCCTATTTCTTTGATTCTAAGACACACTTTTTTCCCCATATAAACATCTCTAAAAACGGGGTGCATCTTAGAATCGATGGCGGTCTTCCCACACTTAGAATCAAAACTTTTTTTCTGTTGGTGGTAGTGAAATTAAGGTGTGTCTTACAATCAATGGTGTCTTAGAATCGAAGAAATACGGTATTTCCAATTCTCTGAAGGCCAAACTACACTTTACATTAATTATGTAGCATGCAGCTGACCCCTCACTTTGTTCTTTATTCTAGATTAATTATATGGCCCCAATCTGGATTAGAACAACCAGGGGTTCGGTTCCCAAAATTGCACACACACACGGCGAGAAATGCTGTCAGCCTTTGTTTAGCTATGCAGCCATTTTAGCTTTGATGTTTCATTGTCGTGTATTTGAGGACATTCTATTTTCTCAGATTTGAAGGAAGAAGAAAATGTCAAAGATGGTCTTTCCTGCTAATGATGAATTGTTTCTTAAAGTGTACATTATTGTCAGAAAAGATGTCCTCTTACTTCAATATCTTCTAAAAGTACCCCTGATTGAGGCTTTACTTAGTGTAAATTTATTTTAATTTAACTAATTAGTTAAGGGTTTGATTAAAAAGAAGTAACTTAATTCACAGTCTTTCAATGCTTGGATAGCATTCATGGAGTACCTTTTGTGGGGAGGGACATAACACTAAATGCATAAAATTTGTTGTTGTTAATTCTGATAAAGGTTTCTGTACACAAATTGTTGTTTTTTAGAGTGGAAACCGGATCCTCTGTTCTATCATTCTGAGCCACCATCAGGGCCCGTCAATAATAAACTATGATGATGAGAATGGGAAGACTTGCATTCACATTGCCGCTGCTGCAGGCTACAGTGACATTATCAGTGAACTGGCTAAAATCCCAGAATGCAACCTGCAGGCCCTTGATGTGGATGACAGGTGACCATGGAAACCGACTGAAAAGAGCTGCAGAGCTCTGGCTGGGGGCCTACAGTTAAAGGATGTTTGGCTGCTTTCTAATGAAATGCAGCCTCTAATGAAATGATACTCTCCATGGCTCCCTCTTGCTCAGCAACAACTCAGCAAGTGGGTCCCCTAACCTTTTATTGTTATAGTCTGCATTCATGTAAGGAGAAATCAAGTGTTATTCAGAGAGGTTTCTTAGAGTTTTGTTTACCTAAATGTTAATCTGAGTTTAATTCATGGCACAACTTACTAGGGGTGAGTCTTATGATTTATGAAGGGACAATAAAGAAGCAAGTGTGTAAACTGGGATTAAAGGGAAAGGTTTACAGGATAGAAAATTCATTGTCTACATTAGCTTTCGCACTCATTTAAGAAATTAAGCCCAGCTGTAAATTGAATGTAAAACCTACAATAGGCAAAGCTTTAAAAAAAAATTAAAAAATTAAAAACCCTTCCTGAGGGCTGTCTATATACAGCTTATTTGCCCTGTGGTGGCTACATGGTGGCACTGTGCCAGTTATTCGAAGCAGTCGCCAACTCGCAGCCACCGCAGGGCTTTCTCCAGAAGCTCTGCACTTAAAAAGTCAGGGACTTACCCCGACTTTTTCCTTTGAAGCAAGGTCACCACAGTCCTTCCACCGTGTGACCTTGCTCCAGAATCAAGCTGGGGGGATCCCAGGCAGATGGCAACTGCTGATTGGTCGCTGAAAACCAGGCAGAATGCAGGGGGTGGGCTCAAGTACCCGTATGGCCGCTGGGAAACCCTGCACTCCCTCCTGCCGTGGGGATTTCCTGTCCCCAGTCTGCAGCAGCGAAACCATGAGGTTTTCTCTAAAGTGTTGGCAAAGCGGCACCGTGAAGGCAACCTCCAGGACACATGAAGATCTTTTTGTGTTTGGGGAAGAAACCATACCATTCATGATAAAAATCCATGTACTCCCTGTTCTGTAAAATAAAAAATAATTAAAGCTCCAACAGGCCCTGTGAACTATCTTGTAACTCTGAAGCTAAGTAGTTCCGGATGTGGTCATTCCCCTGGCTGGGAGACCATTGAGGACCCTATGTAAAACTATGATTCAGGAACAATAATAATAAATAAATAAATTTGAACCTCAATTCACATCAGATCTGCTAACATAATTAAGGGTGTGCTACTGAAATTCAAGCTTCTGGCGATGCTTAATGTTCAAATTCAACTTTTTTGAAGTAGAGTCAGAGAAACAATCGGGAGGGACCTCACAGGGAAGTGACAAGAAGATTGATTAGATTTCACCAGCTACAAGAAATCTTACAAAATTATGCTTTGTAAGAAGTGATGAACTGCAATCTTCCCACTTGTTTCTGACAAGTCATTGCATTCAAGAGAACAGTTGCTATGGCCCAAATCTGGCCTCACAGTGTCTTTACTAGCTCGACTTATTGTCTAACTTTTTACTCTAAATTTAAGCAGCACAAGGTTATAACGTAGATTTCTTTTCTGCACTCCAGGACACCTTTGCACTGGGCTGCAGCAGCAGGAAAAGCGGACTGTGTAAAGGCCTTGCTACAGCTGGGGGTAGATAGCAGCCCAAGGGACATCAGTGAGAACACCCCCCTGACCTATGCAGTGTACTGTGGGCACACTGCGTGTGCCAAACTACTCTCCCAAGAAAACAGGTAAAAGTCTTCCTTTTTTACTTATCCGTCAAGCAAGCCCACCAAAAATAACCCCGCTGAGTAAGAACAGTTTGAACCCAGGAACTTATTAAGAGGTTGTCCAGTATTCTGCTTTTCGCTGAGGGCCTTTTCAAACAGTTGCTTTTTCCCATGTAATAATCACACACCGTTACACCAAGTGTTTTCCAGTTTCTGGTTTTGAATTGAAACTAGTCATTTCTGTGAGGTAGATTTTTTTCCTCTGAAGACCACCACCCATCCAATAAGTTGTGAATATTCACAATTTTAAAAATCTGGTTTGATGTCACTATTTCTTTTGACTGCTGATTCTCTGGTGTCATTTTCTTATTACACGCGTTCCACATCATACACAGACAGTGGGGGGATGGGATGGGATGGGTGGGCCAGAAGCGTAGGCCTGTTCTCTTCACGCAGTGGTTCATTGCATGGGCAGGAAAATACCTGAGTAGAGCTCAGGAGTGTGGGGGAAATCATCAAAAGGGAAGGTGTTTTTCAGCAATGCCAAAACTGTTTGCAAAAAAAAAGGGGGAAAAACTCACAGAGTAGTTCCAACACAGCTCTAGTTATTGCTCATTTGCACATGAGATCCAGGTGTCATTTGCCCAAGCAGCACTTTTATTACAGGAATGTTGCATTTCTCCAGAACTCAAACTGCATTATTCTGAGCCTGTGAGATTCATCAGACGAGCATTTTATCACACACTCGCTACTGCCCACTTATGGATGAGTGTGCATCCTTTAGATGACAGCATACACCTCCCGTGCGCCTCCTGCCCCTTCCACTCAGTTTTCCATAGCAAAATAGACCCCTTTTATTCTGACTCTTTTAAAAAAAGAGAAAAAAACTGCATGTCCCACAATCTCCTACTGTGTGAAGGAAAAGTGATGTGATAAAAACAGCCTCTCAATGGGCCATGTGGTCTTTGTTTACTTCCTCTTTTCCCTCCAGGAAGAATGAGGAAGTGCAGAGAAGCGACAGTAAGGAAATACGATTTTTCCCGGTGTGATGATGCTCTGTAAAATCGGTTTTCCACACCCTGGCCCCAGATAGTGTGACAGTCGTAATAATGAAATTTAATGTGGTTGCATGAATGCCACAAGGTTTTATTTGCTAGGACCTATGGGAGCATTTGTGATGATCCCAAAAACCTCATCACTTATACCTTCGTCATTTTTGAGGACTATTTTCACATGTTATTATTGGGTTTTATTGCCGATCTATGAGCGAGGCCTTGGATCAGGATTGCAATATGGGGAGGAGGATTTTAAGACCCCATTCATACATGCGAAGAGGGATGGTGGTTAGGGAAACTACAGAGAGGGTAGGATTAGCAGAACCACATAGTTACGCTACCCACCCTCCTCTGTAGTTAGGGCACATACCTCCATGTAGTTTACCGTGCATCCCTGCCTCCCCCAAATTGTGAACAGGCTCTCTGGGGCCTCTCTGTCCAAATAATAATGAAAAAATGGCTGTGCAACCACAGAGAAAGTTTGCGACAGCAAGACTGTCACTGGAAGTGGCTGTTGCTCTTGCCAGCAGATTCTATGGTCATGGCCTAGAAACCTTCTGGAGACCATTCTAACCATCAGGGAGCCCACCACACATCACGGTAAGCCACCTAAGAGCCCCTTAACCCTACCACAATGGAATGGTTACTTGAGATGGTTCCTTAACCATTGTGGTAGCGTTTTTCACCCCCGCACATGACATACTAAGCCTTAACTATCGTGGCTTAGCGTGACGTCTGGACAGGCCCTAAGTTCTTTGCTCCTACCTCAGTCCCAGTCAGAATTCACTCCAGCACCTTCTATTTATGATAGGAGGAAAGCTCCCGTTGGCACATCTAATTTGGCCCTTAGAGCAGGGATGCAGAACCTCAGGCCCGGGGTCAAATCTGCCCCAACTGGGGTTATAATCCAACCTCTGGGGGTTCTCCAGATGATCATGTCCCCTTTCCCAGGCACCACCCCATTTCCCCAACAGCTGATTGTTTGGAGATTTCACAGCTTTTGTTGAAGTATCTCTCCTAGATACCGGCAGTAAATGCTTTAAGCTAAATATACTGCTATTTTGGCCTCACCCCTTTTGTATTCAGCCCCACCCACCACTGGAATGTGACCCCCAAGAGTTCTCCAAAATGGAATTTCGCCCTAAGGTAAGTTTAACAGCCCTACCTTAGAGACTAAGAGCTTCTTTAAACGAGCGGAAGTTTGCAGGTCATTTTGATGACATTGTGAGCCTCCTGTATATCTCCAGTTCCTTTCCCCGGTTATTCCATTTTTTAAAAAAAACTTGAAGATCCTGATTCTTCTGAAATATCTTGCGATTTCCTGCTGTATGCAGCCAAAGTTGCGCTACAAAACGCCCACTAGAGGGCACTGTCCCATTCAAGTACGGGAGCAGGGAAGTTTTCAATTACAGACCACATGGTTGTCCCTCTCCTCCCATGTAATTCAGCTCATTACAATTGTGGAAGAAAAGCAGAAAACAAAGCCTTGGTAAGCAAACATGGTTTATAATAATAATAATCGAGGCGGGGAACAACATAAAAAGCAACTGATATAAAATACATAAAACTGATTTAAAACATATAAAAACTAATACATTGTTAAAATGCCAACAAACCTCTTCAAATTTGACTGGCTAGACCTGCCAGAAGAGATCAGTCTTTATAGCGTTCTTAAATTCTGGAACACTGTTAAGTTGGTGGATCTCTCCCAGCAGGCCATTCCACAGTCTGGGAGTAGCAGAAGAGAAGGTCCTCTAGGTAATGGTCGTCAGCCTAGTTTTGGCTGACTGTTTTAAGTTCTTCCCAGACGACCTGAGTATGACGGCGGATTGTATGGGAGAAGGCAATCTTGCAGGTAACCTGGACCCAAATCATGTAGGGTTTTAAGGGTAATAACCAACACTTTGTACTTCACCCGGAAAGTAATTGGCAGCCAGTTTCCCTTTTATCTAAAGAATCCCTAAGCATTTCCTAATGTAACATTTAAGTTTAGAAGCACACATAGGGGACTCTAAAAAAAATAAGAGTAAGTAGTGATCACAAATGGTGCTACCTTCCACAAAAATGCCACGCTGAGCCTGTTCAGACAGCATGCTAAACCATGGTTAGGCTGCTAACTCTTTTGCAGCAAATGTTTAAACCATGGTTATGTAGCCACCATAGCTAGGAATGGTTCACACGGCATGCTAAACCATGCTTAACCACTGTGGCGTAGTGTGTTGAATACAGTCAGTGTCGCAAACCTTTATACATTTTTTATTTGCACTCCTTCTCTCCGGTATCGGAGTGCACATCTCCTCTGCTTCAGTTGGGTTTCATGTTGTTGTTTTTAATAAACAGTAATGAGCTCTCTGCTTTGCAAGGAGGTCTGAAGCAAAAAGGAAAAGAGGGCAGCACACAAATAGCCAGAGAAGCAAAAAGAGAGAGATAAATCTTGACCTGGTAGCTGAAGGAGAATCGATTATATACAGCCCAGTGTTTTACAGCACCTCGGGGATGACAATCACCAACTCTTCTCTTTCCAAAGGCACTTCCTCGGAGTTCTAATTCTTACCTAACACTCATAGTTGTCGCCTCTCAAGAAGATATTTTGTCAAAACACTTTAGGCAGAGTATTTGAACCAATAATTTCTTTCTCTTTTTGGGGGCATTGCTCTGTGGTTTCTCTCTCTCTCTCTCTTGGTTCTCAATTCCACTGTAAGCAAGGCTGCCTCCCTCTCCTGCTATGTGAGGAGCATACTACATGTTATTTTAAAGATGTAGCAGCAGGGATGTCTTTTTTTTTACTCTAAAGTAAGTGCAAGATCAGGAAGGGGATAAGGAGCTTTAATCCTCCGCCCTTCACACACACACACACACACACACACACTGCACTGCAACCCACAATCTGGGTTAAGGGCGCCTGCAGTTTATATTACCAAAATATAATAGTGTGAACTGCTCTAGACAGAGGTTTGTCAGTTGTTCACTCAACAGTTGATCTTTGCTCATTGTTGAGTTCATGTTCTAAATTAGGTTGACAGCAAACATAAACTAAAATTCATTTTGCTTAATCCTAAATCAGCCACATCGCAAATTGAAAGAGCCTTGGACTACATGCAGATTAGAGTTTTTCAGATACCCAAAAGTAGTTTGATACTTCAGTCTTTGATAGAGCAATTCATTTTCTTCTGTCCTACTATGGTATCTGGTCAAACAGGTTTGTAGCACTTCAAGTACCTGTAAAACCTGTGTGTACCCTTGGGCTCTGTCAGTTGTACTGCTTTAGGGCTGATTCCATAATGATGTGATTGTCCATTTGTTCTAGCCATATTCACTTACTAAAATAATGAGTTCATACTTTTAAAACTTTACATCATCATGCACTGAAATTTTGTTCTGGGTGCAAGACGCAGCAGTAATGCAACGGCTCTACTAAATGCTAATGCACTTTGAATTGTGTGCATTTTTGTGCAACCTTGGGTATAAATTTAGATGAATAGTCATCTATGAAAACAGGAATTTGTCATAGCTTTTCCCCAGTCTTCTGAATATTAAATTTGTTTACCTTTCCCCTCCCTCTAGTTGATTATAAGCATTATTTCCTGTGCTGCAGAGTGGAAATACTTAAAGCGCTTTTCTGATAAAAGTGCAACAAACTACACTTCCTGTAAAAAGGTTACTAGAAGTTGTTTACTTAGAGAACAATCTTCTCAAGCTGTTGCTGCAACTGTATACAACTAATTATATTGGCTGATTCCTTAAAAACAAACAAAGATAAAACTGGAATTTCCTCCAACTGTTATAGGGTTGCTATGTTGGCTGCCAGTTGAAACCCTACTGTACTCCTCTATCAGCTGTGCAAAATTCTCTGAATATAGCTGGTTCTGTACCATTACCAACTTTGTGAGCTTTTAGCATTATCTGTGTAAGAGATTGTATTTGTTAAGACACATGTTTCTTTAAAAATAGAGGTTCTAAAGGATTGCATTTTTTTTCTCACCTGATTGGATTGTTTTTTAATTCCTAAAAGACCTGAGCTCATTCATCAAGTCCCCTCCCAGAACAATAAATTCCTGAAGAAGGAAGGTAGATTTAGTATGCTTAACCAAATCTTCTTCTGCAAAAAAAAGAGGGAGGAGGATTGGAAGGCAAACTCAAAAGACAAAAGTAGAGAAAGATCTCAGAAGGAAGAGACCTCAGAAGTAGATGAGATTATCACCACATTTGACTGCATTATGGATGCCAGCTGCAAAGGCTCATCTGAGGAGTGTGTCACGGCTATTGACTTTAAAAGAAGAAGCATGGATACCAAGAAGTACCTCATCTCAGACAATAACACACTAGACTGCAACGGCCTTCCACCAATAAGAACGCAAAGCCTCCCACCCATTACTGTGGGTCATTCTTTTTTAACGACTTCTCACACTGCAACCTCTGGCCTAAGTTTGGGTACTGACACCCACCATCATGCACACTGGTCTCAAAAAAGCAGAAGTGAACATGATTTGTCAGATCAAAAGAGCAGCCGGCAAGCTTTGGACAACCCTTGGAAAGCTGAAACTAACCAAATACGCACCTATAAAGTCTGGAGGACAATGCCGTCTGATAATAAACTGATAGGCGGATTGTTCCCGGACAGATCCAGTCATGTGTTATTGTGTCCTCCCCATCTTCCACATCTGCCTAATTATCCATCAGGTATTTTTTCCCACTCTTTACTTATTGGGCGTGATCCAAAGAAGGGCCATGCATGCCTTAAAATTACTGCATACAGTGGTGCTCGGTCTGTGGAACCCTGTTCCCGTATCTATATATTTGGTACCAAACTTCATAGTTCTTAGACACCAGATTCTAAGCATCATCAGATGGGGGGAAGGGGGGATCGCATGTCCCTAGCATCATTTTGGCCTCCTGCTGCTGTCCCACAATAGCGACAAACAGCTTCCCCTTTCTTCACACAGGGAAGAAAGAGGAAGCAAGCAATGGCTACGTGGCCCATTCAGTGGGTATTTTTATCCCGCTGTTTCTCCTGCACACAGCAGAAAATAGTGGCAAGTTCTGCTATAGTCTCAAAAATTGGATATTTTCTGTCTTATTTTATGATGGAAAAAAAGACCAGAAGGAGCGGGAGATGCACAGGAGGCAGGCAGCGGCATCAAAAGAACCCTCAAAAAGCATGAGTGGCCAGTAACAAGCATGCAATAAAATGCTCGTCTGATGACGCTCTAAAACTGTTTTGTTTATCCAGGCTTTTAAAAGTCTCTGCTGTGATTTTAATTGTACTGCTGTTGGATATGGATAGATGGATAAATCTGTGGGAGATGAGTTCGAATGTTTATATCTATCTATCTCTATATACCCCACTATTGTCAACATTGGCTGGCAGAATCTCTCTAAGTTTCCCTGAAAGTTTTTGAAATAACCTGTTGCATTTAACAGAAAATGGCAGGGAGTGAACCTGGAACCTGATGTATGCAATGCTTGGTCACTGAGCTATGGTCCCTTCCCTGTTCTGCCTTTCAGTCTCTGATCACCAAGATGCCTTTTACTAGTTAAAATAATATTCATTAAACAAAAATCCTACAGTCCGCAAAACAAAGTTAAGGATATACAGCTTTCAACCAAACACCGAAAAGCAGGGAAATTGTGAGCTAAGCCTTAACACCGCATCCTCCCTAGGGAGGCAGAAAGTGCAAGTGAACTTCTCATTCTCCCAAAGCAGATAAACCATGTGGATAGATGGAGAATATAATATGCAGAGGTGACTGTGGAGTTGTGAAAAGCTTTGATGTTGTGAATGTTAGAATGACCAGTTTACCCTTTTAGAATTGTAGAACGCATTATTTACAGATGAGTCTTAACACAGCAGCCATAACTGTGGTGGTTATAATACATATATTGATCAATTAAATAAATTATACATTTAAATAATGTACATATATTGATCATTTTTAAAAATCTACATAACTTTTAGTGTGCGTGTTACAGTCTTCCCCGGCTGGTGTCCTCCAGATATGTCAGACAACAACTCCCATTATCCCATTGGCTATACTGACTGGTGACAATGGGAGTTGTAGTCCAATCCATCTGGTGGCCACCAGTTCAAGGACATTTGATATGTGTATGTGTATTCTATCTATCTATCTACACACACACACGGCATCTGGATTGGCTTTAACAAATTAAAGCTTACTGGGTTAGAACTGGCATTTATTCAAATCACAATGTCTGTTGTGGTTAGTCTTGTAATATTATGATTTGAACTATTGAACCACTAGAGTAAAACATTTCTCTTGGATTGCCTTCATGAATGTTGTGGCTCAAACATGTGTAATCTGTAATGTTTCAGTTAATAATTGTTTAAAGTTGTAGTGAAAAAGTACAGCAAGCAAGCTGCAGCAATGACTTATCTGATACAGGGGCCTTGGGAAGCCTGGGCTCATGGGATCCCAGCCTCCAATCGAAATCTATTTCTCTGGGCCCCAGATTTATTATTCCCCAAAGCCTTGAGTGTCTATTGGTACCAATGAAAGAGGATGTTTGTTTGTTTGTTTTCTTCTCCATTTAATTGCTATGCAGGGGGCAATTCAGAAGGGGGATTGAAAACACAATTTACCGTATATGCATTTTTCCTATTTAGGGAAACTATTTCAACAGGCCACTCTAGAACGACCCAAAGTAAAAGATCTAATACCTGTGAGGAACAACTTGGCTCCCATCATAAACCACTGTGTTCAGAAAGGTAAGGATCATATCAACGGGGGAGCTGCAAAAAAACCCGAATGATTTACTAATTACTTAATTTCTAAATCCAGAAACATGCTTTATTCAAAGAATAAAAAGTTTTGTGCCATTGTATAATCTATGAAAGGACAGGTCTCCTACATCTATGACACCTTGTATGTTGTTATTATTAACCATAATTCCATTCAAGCCTCATATTGCATCCTCTTAAGAGGGACCAATGTGCAATTTCCTGTGTGCACATGCCCAAGGAAGTTACCTATTTGCAAAGGTTGCCCAGCACTGGCACACCTTATGTACAAGCAGCAAATTACACTGCTTGTGGGGTTCATATGGGTATTGGCCATATGAAGCAACCTTTATAAAAACTAATCCGGGTGATCCAGTAGCTCCATTCTGTACAATGGGTCTCTTTGTGCATTTCAGAGACTTGGAGATTGCGACCATTACTGAACTCATTCTTTATTTCTTATTATTGATGCAAATGCTGAACAGCAATAGCTACTTCATTTTACTTACAATATTTCTATGACACTTTATGGGCAAAAACCTTCCCAAAGCAGCTTACATGATAAAAACCTGTACAATGAAATCCCATCCAATGATAAAAGCAGCAAAAATTAATAAAATCAACAAACACCAGCAATAAAACACCCAGCCCAGATAGTACTAAAATCTAAAGCACAATTGCAGCTAAAAACCACAAATAGCCCAATAAAACACTCTGGGAAAGGCCAGAAAAAAAACTGTTAAGCTTGCAGTGATGGGGTCTGATGGACCCCAGACAGCAACCCATTCTGAGGGCATGGGGCCACTTAACTGCCCTCAGAGGTGGGCAAGTGAGAAGGGCCTCTATGTTAATCTAAAATTGCAGACAGGCAGATACAGGTGAAGGCAATCCTTCAAGTCACGTGGTCCCAAACCATTAATCAACCATCTTTGTCTCACTGTTATAGAAACAGTTGTCTTCCCCAACCTGTTGCCCTCCAGGTGTTTTGAACCACAACTCCCAGCATTCCTGACCATTGGCCATGCTGGCTGGGGCTGATGGAAGCTGTAGTCCAAAATATCTGGAGGTCACCCGGTTGGGGAAGGCTGGTGTAGAATATAGACCTTGTCAAGTGGAAAGGCAGGGTATAAATGTTTGAAAGAAAATAATACATAAATGAATGTTGGGGGTTTTTGTCTGACTTGAACTCAGACAAGCCAAGTGGTTTCCCTAGTTAGCTCGCCACAAGTTCACAGTTTTCCTCACTAGTCAGCATATTGCTTTAGTGGTTTACCCCAGTGACTGGAGATGCAATATATCAATGTCTAGCTGGCAGGGACACTGTGTTCAGAGTGACATGCTTCCATTTTCTGGGCTGGAAACAAAGTTTCCCAACCTATTCTAATAATTCTTCTGTTGTAGAAAAAGCTGTCTCTAGCTAGCAAATGAATGTACATTCTGAAACCAAAACCAGAACTTGATCTTCGCGCT
Organism: Anniella stebbinsi; assembly: GCA_029215795.1. Taxonomy (NCBI): domain Eukaryota; kingdom Metazoa; phylum Chordata; class Lepidosauria; order Squamata; family Anniellidae; genus Anniella; species Anniella stebbinsi. Next base: position 29,726,435 of record JARDYH010000002.1, on the reverse strand, counting down.
CCATCACACCAGTGATTTATCGCACACTCACCATGCATTGCAAAACTATGTGGTTTTGCAATTCAGTACTCACATGACGTCATCCGTGTCCTGCACCCATCTCACCCCTTCCCCCCCCATTGTGTTTTATTTGGGGGAACGTCTGGATTATTTTCCCCTCTCGCTTCTTCCTTGGTTGGGGGCATGTGCTAATGGAATCTTGCTGATGAAAGGGGAGGGCGGGGCAGTTCTCCTCCTCCAGCACATCGTCATACGTTAGTCGGATGAATGGACTTTTTAGTGCTCCATCCCCCCCCCATTGCTCGCAGAAATGGGAGCCCAGTTGAAACCTTAAATCAGTAAATCACTGGATAACAAAGCTAGAGTGGACTGGGGGGAAGAGCCCATGCCCATCAGAGTACCACAACCAATTAACTGGAGGAAGAAGGAGAAGGGGCGGGATGGAGTGGAAGAGCAAACAAGCAAAAACCCACATGAAAGGGACCGTGTGTGATGGAGCCCTTGACACGCTTATGAAACAGAAGTAAAAAATGTAGAGGCAAAACGGGGGGGGGGGGGATAGGTGTGATGGAGCACAGAGAGAGAGAGAGAGAGAGAGAGAGAGAGTAGGCAGCACTAGCTGTTAGTATGGTATATTCTGAAAAGACCTGTACATCTGAAGCAGCAACATCATACCCAATACCCTCTGAGAAAAGATGAGGTGCCAATGCAGTTCAGTCATCTTGCATTCTGATTAATTGATTAGAGGATGAAGGAAGGCTCTTAAACCAAGCAAGCTCTTGTTTAGCAAAGGCATACCAGGACAGAGGGTCGTATGCAATGTTAGTGTGATTTAAGTCCTATTCATTTCTGTGGATCTTCTCTAAGTATTACTATCATTGGATACAACCCAAAATTTCTACCAAATACTATGGGGAAAGGAGGCCTGCCAAGATGAGAATTTAAATGAAATAAAATTTGCAGTGCAGTCCTATGTATGTTTACTTGGAAGTTCAGGGGACTTGCTCCTAAGTCAATGACTTTAGGAATGCAGCCACACTTCGACATGTATCTTATAATAAGAACAGAACTCCACAAAACACTAGCAATTAAAATAATAGACAAATTAAGTTCTAGAAATCTGAATAACTTAAGGGAAATCTAGGGTGACCACATGGAAAGGAGGACAGGGCTTCTGTATTGAAAAGGGAATTTCAGCAGGTGTCATTTGTATGCATGCAGCACCTGGTGAAATTTCCTCTTTATCACAACAGTTAAAGCTGCAGGAGCCCTGCCTCTTTTGTACCTGGTCATGCTAGGCAGGGTTCCTGCAGCTTTAACTGTTGTGATGAAGAGGGAATTTCACAAGGTGCTGCATGCATACAAATGACACCTGCTGAAATTCTCTTTTCTATACAACTGTTAAAGATACTGGAGCCCCATCTTCCTTTTCATGTGGTCACCCAAATCTTTAAACTTCAAAACTGTAAAAAGTGGGGGGAAGCAGAGGGAAGGAGCAAAGAGGAAGCACTTAAAAATAGTACTGCAGAAGAGAAGTAGGTTATTCAATGTTTATAAAAACTAAGTAGCACTGACAGAAAAACAAAAGCACAACTAAGTCCAAACTTGCAGCACAAGCGAAGGCATGTTTACTCAAAAATATGTCCCACTAACTTCAGTGGAATTTACTCCTGTGTAAGTGTGCATAGGATTTTAGCCTTAGGTTGCAGACTTCTGCACATTTACTTGGGAGAAAGGCCCATTGCACTTAATGGGACTTATTTCTAAATACAATGGTGGCCAAAATTGTGGACACTTTTTGAAATTTTCATGTTTTGCAACGTTGATTGCACTGTAGATGTGCATAGGATCACAGTGTTACTATTCTAAAGGTTTACTTGGCTATTCCTTTGTATTGGCCATTTTACAGAAAATGTTTATTATGTTTATTTGATTTATACCCACCTTTCTAGGGTGACCATATGGAAAGAAGGACAGGACTTCTGTATCTTTAATAGTTGTATTGAAAAGGGAATTTCAGCAGGTGTCATTTGTATGCATGCAGCACCTGGTGAAATTCCCTCTTCATCACAACAGTTAAAGCTGCAGGAGCCCTGCCTAGCGTAACCAGATACAAAAGATGGGCATCACCTGCACTAATGCACCAAGAAGGAAACCCCAGAGTTATAACTGTGATCATTCATGTTCCAATACAATTCTTCCTGTTTGAGAAAGCCTTTGGAAAGAACAAAAATAGATAATATCCATGCAAGATGTTTTAATCTGTTCCATGACTGATTAATAGCTTTCAAGGGAAACAAATCCTTCATGTCTATGCAGATCTGATAACAACAATAATCACAGGTGCATGTTATGTGGTTGGACTTATGAGAAAATAAATACTTTCTTACACACATAATTTATTTCCATGCCAAATTCTCAATTAACACAAGATTCCACTACTAAGAAATACAGAAAGTCACCATATTTTCCCTTTAAAAAAAATAAAACTCCCTCCAGTATTTGCCCCCACCTCATTGCTGTTAATTTACATAACAAAAAGTATTATGTCTAGTTTGACCCTAATTTTAAATGGAAGTAGGCTACTTTATTTTCGACTACTTCGTTTGCAGAGTAGTTGAAAATAAACCCAACTCAAATGCCTTTTACTCCCTAGCAAAGGGAACTTGCTTATGCGACTGTAGACTGCATTCACCCTGGAATTGCCACATTCAGCAAATAAAGTATTTGTTTAGCGAACATGAAAAGAAGTGAGAAACACTTGATAATGATTACGGTAAGGAAAAGGCAGCCATTCAGGAGGAAAATAAACCATTGGTAAATGATCGGAATGATGAGATAGAAAAACAATGACAAGCAACAGAATTGAGGATTGAAATAAGATGAAAACTATTCAGAACTTGGTCTAAAATCTTAGCTCTATTTAAAAAAAAAGTGGATAAAATCTTTGCAGTGTTGATATTTTTTTAAAAAAAAAAATCTTTCCAACAGGGTTAATGTGTGGATAAATGACGGATCTGAATCAAAGAACACATCAAGCCTGAACAACAGAAAAAAGCAGTAAAAGAGCAATCTAATAGGGGTAGGGGCAGGAGAATTTATGGTGGATGAACTGACTTGTCCAAAGTCTTACCAGGCTTGACTCAGTAGGCCAGATTAGGGGGGCAGTAGTGTCCCCCCAACTTTTTAAACCATTTGTCAGATCCAAATAAGTACACCAGCTCCTAGGCCAGCATACTCCCCACACCTTCCCTGTTCTAGGTGTGACCTGCAATTTGCCGCCAACACACCCTTAGAGCGATCCCTCTTTGCCCTCTATTTTTTTGCTGCTGCTTTAACGAAGCTTTGGAGAGTGGCTCTCCCTCTCCACCCACATGAAGAAAGGGTGATCTACTATATCATATGAGCCCTAGAATGTCCTCTCAAGGACAACAGGATTGTCAATAGATACTAGAATATTTTTAAGGAGTCATAATTATGATAATTAATATTATTATTAATATTTATATATTGCTTCTCATTGACCAAATCCCAATAAATTCAGTTTCATCTATCTTCAGATTGTGGTGACATGCTAGATGAGATAGCAGTCAGACAGTTCGTTATATTAGCAAGAATACCACACTGTAATAGAAAAATACATTTGAATATCATCAGCATAAATACAATAATTCAACCAAGGAAATGAATTAGCTGGCCAAGTAGTAAAATATTTAAGGAAAAGTCTGGACATAAAGATTTAGCCCTGTAGAACAATAGACACTGAGGTGACCATTAACCATTAACCAAAATACATAAAGAGCAATTAGAAAGTTATGTGGGGGGGGGGGGAACCCTCCCAAAAGAACTTTAAGTTGAAACCCAAGATTGAATAAAGAATGAAGAAGAGAATAATCTTCTTGAGGAAAGTAAGATGGTCTTCCACAATCTGCAGGTTCCAAAAGATTATACTATTTCTTGTCTTTAAAAACTGGAAAGAAAAAAGAATGTTTAACACATAGCTTAGACCCAGAATAGACACTACATTTGCCACGTGACCGTTCATCCTGCATATATTTAAGAAATAGCCACATTGGGGTTTGAGAAGCAGCCCAAAATATTATTTAAAAGCCCCAAAACAGGCTTTTATAAGAATAGTATATTTATCACATCATGTGCTGTCATACCTAATATTTCAAAATGAGCCTCACCAGCAGCAGCATGTGAAACAATACGTGCGCACTAGATGGCGCTTTAATGTTCAGATGCATGCACATGGAGGCAAGAGGCATGCATCCCCACTCAGAGATTGTCACTTCCAAAGTCTCCGGAGAGAGAGAGAGAGAGAGAGAGAAAGGTAAAACCTCAGGAACAAAAACTCCAGTCAAAGTGTGCAGACAATCCTTTATTTATTTTTTTATTTTTATAAAGAAATAACCAAATCTCCCCCAAAGATAAACAGTGGAGGTGAAAAGGGGGCAATGGTTATATAGGAGGCAAGTACCAGAATACAAGATCTGGCGCTGGAAAACAGGGACAGCTGGAGTGTAGATGGCGCAACATGATGGGGAGACCAATGATACAACTAAGAGGGGGATGTGCATGCAGTGCACAGGTGCAGCCATCCCTTTGGCCTTCAGCATTGCGCACTACAGGGCACTGAAAAGTAAGCATTGACCAGCTGCCTTGTCTCTTGGTTTGTTTTTTACTTCTCTCTCTCTATTCTCTTCCAGCCCAGCTACCACCCAGCAAAGCTTCTCAGGCTGTTCAGAAGTCAAAGTCGTTATCTTTAAACTCCTTAAGGACTGGCACCTCAGCAATTCCACCAGCCTTTACCACCAAATCCTCCAAAGCAGGGCTCTCTCAGAGTCACTTGCTGTACTCTTTCTTGCCCATACTATCAGCAGAGCCTCTCCGAACAAGCAGAGTCTTGCCCGCCATTCCAAGCCAGAAGGGATCCGGCCTCAGAGGAGAAGAACTTAATCAGTCTCACTGCGAATCAAACACTGACAATTAGGTCAGTGGATTGGTGGATTGGTGGATAAGAAAACCACTACACATTTGCTTTTCAGTCCATTGCTAATTAGAGAGATAGCAAAGAGGCCATTTTAGAAGGCAAACAGCATTGATCACAGTGATTTCTTTGGTGCATTTATTCAACTTAATAAAACATTGGGGCCAGATCTACACCAAGCAGGGTATAACTCTTTGAAAGCGGTTTGAAAATGGTATATGGAATGTATCATGGGCCCCAACAGTTGTCAAGACCGTTATAAACCATTATAAAGCAGGAGTGTAGATCCTACCTGGAAAAGTGCTAGCAAATGTGCTGTGGAAACAGAAAGGAAAGAAAAAAAGGGGGAAATGCAAGTTTAACTTTGCTATTTAGTCTTGGAAGCGGAATGAGAATGCCAGGTTCCCTTTGTAAATGAGCTGGACCCAACCTAATGTCCTTAATAATTTAACACACTTAAAGCTCTTTCAGGGCTCCATCTGGAGGCCACTCTAAAGGATTTACCTGTGTAGGCTCACCGCGCACCAGGCATCATATTTAACTGGCTTGTGGCTCATACATATGCAGCATTTATATTCCATTATTCTGCGGTCCAAGAAGCAGTCATTTTTTTGTCTGCTGTTTGCTACCGGCTTATCAGGCTGCACCTTTTAAACATGATAACCCATATAGAGTCCCTGCCCAGCGTTATCCATGCAACATGGATCCCTCTTAAAGTGCTGTTGACATCAGTAGGAGTTAAGCACCTTTAATTTTCTCTAGATTGCATCCTTAGTGGTGGCAAGGATTTTCTGTGTCTCACACCCACAAATAAAGCAAAGACATAACACGCTGAAAACGAATGTAACCATTTTCTCAATGCTAAGTCAACACCCACTGTAAAATTTCTTTGATGCAGATTGTTAAGAGGGTTGCATTTCCTCGTGTTGAGAAATGATCTCCATATGCTGGAAATGGTATAGATAAGGGCAGCCCAAAGAACAATATTGGTTTGTTTTTGGTTTGACTACAAACCAAAGCATATTTAACTGCAAAGAAAAATGTGAAATGTATACATTTGCAAATATACGTACCAGCATTCTGCAAACTTGTTTAGGGATTTTCCACACAATCCATTTAGAGAGTCCTTATGATACTTTTTCATCCGCTGTAGCTGTGTTGCTATCAGGCCTATGTCAAGAATAAGGTATGATTGGGCACCTGCAAAGGGCTGCAGCCTAGGAATATAGGAAGCTGCCTTATACTAAGAGCATTTCTACATGAGCAATTTATTGCATGCATGTGATTGGCCACTCACGGAAGTTTGCGAGTCCTTTACATGACGTTGTTAACCTCCAGGACATCTCCTGCGCTTTTCCCTGTTAATCCTGCTTTGAGAGAGATCGGAGATAAACTGGAATAAATCTTAATGGCACAAAATTGGCAGTGTGTAAAGCCAACATTGTGCTATAATTTTGCCACTAGATGGCACTCTTTCATTGGAATTAATAGAGCATTGCCAAGAGGGGAAGTTTTCAATACCTAATCATGTCTTCATGGTTTAAAGGAGCCTGCCACAAGTGGGGAAAGACTCTGGAAGAAGAAAGTCCAATAAAGGTGCGGGTTTTTCCCTTAATGTAGAGACACCCTGAGTCAGACCTTTGGTCCATCTATCCCAGTATTGTCAACTGACTGGCAGTGGCTCTCCAGAGGCAGGATTCTTTCCTAGCCCTAGGATGGCGGAGATTGGACCTTCTGGATGTGCTCCTCCTCTTTTCCATTCCAACCTGGCTATTCACCAGCCTCTCACTCTAGCCCAGACAACAGTGGCGCGTGAACCAGGTGCAGTAGACATCACTGCCTACCTGGTCACTGGCTCTCTGCCTATCAGGACAAAAAAGGGAGAAACAGGTTGTCAGGATGCTAAAATACTTTATTTCAAAGCCCAACATGTTTCAGCCTGTATTGTTTTTTAAGGCCTTCTTCAGGGGGTTGATAAGAGATGTTTGCAGAAATACTCCTAACAGGATGATAGTTTCCTGTGATAATTACTGGCATAGGAGACTAGCATCCTGTTAGGAATATTTCTGCATACATCTCATATCAACCCCCTGAAGAAGGCCTTAAAAAACAATACAGAACAAAACGCATTGAGCTTTGAAATAAAGTATTTTAGCATCCTGAGAACCTGTTTCTCCCTCTATTTTTTTTGTCCTGATTTGCATGCCCTCCTCCTTTTGGTTTTTCGTCTCTGCCTATCAAGCCAGCAAGTGGTAACAATGATGAGAAAGAGGAGGAGCAGCAATAGCAGCTGGTGACAAGAGCAGTTAGAAGACAGACTCATTGAGGGAGTGGGACATGGAGGGCATCTTGCTCAAGGGCCCTCAAATACCTGGAACTAGCAGTGGTTGCTATAGTGAGCTCTTCACAACTACTCACATTGGTCCATACCTGCATGATAAAGGACTGCTGTGTTTTATGGGGCAATATCCTGACCCATAAAAATGCACTCCCTTTTTTAAAATGGTTTCAGTATCTTGCTTTGTGAGACAGAAGAGGCTGCAGGAGAAAATTCAGTGCCAAAAATTCACCAGCACCACTAGTGTCTGTTGGCAAGAGTGCAAGCAATTTGCAGACACGTGTTGTAGCACTGAGATACTCAAAAGAAGAACTGGTTATGCCTATTAAAATAGTGCAAAAGAGAGTAAGTATGGCTCAATTCGGATGACACGATAGTCAATGGTGGGTTGACTAACCCTAACCCTAGGGGGCACTCCCCACACAATATGGTAATAAATAATCAACTGTGGTGTGGATGAGGATCAGCGCTGAGTTGACTATGGCAGCATTCAGATGACACAATAGTCAAAACAACTGACGATTGTTTCCCCCACACCAGTTGTTTATTGTGTCGTCCAAACTGAGCCTATGTGTGATCTATCCATTACATTTCATTCAAGTTGGAAAACCAGAGAGCTTCCAGAATAAAACAACAACAGCAAACTGTTACCTCATGAAATATCCTTATTCACACTGCTTCTTGTGATGGGGCAAAATCTGGTATTGTTTTGTCAAAAGCATGAAAAAAGTATTTTTATATTACCCACCTCCCCCACAAAAAACCTTCCCACCATATGTTGGAAGAGAACACTAGGATAACATTTTTTGTGCTCTCTGGAAACATTTTAAAGCACAGGTGTCTACTTCTGGATGGCCATGTGTCCTCTTTCATGGAGGACAGTCCTCTATTTGAAGGGCATCCTCTAGGTGAAGGTACCCTCTCTTTGAAGAACTGTTAAAGAGCCATAAGAACTGTTAGCACCTGGACAGCAAACGGAACAGGCAGGAACAGAAGGCACCTAGTCAGTCTTCCACACTATAGTGAGATGTTCAGTCTATTTAAATTATAATAATTATTTCTAAATTTGCATATATAAATATGAATTAGCATATGTGCATTGTATGCAACTCTGTGTCTCATCCTCTCTTTTTTTTTTAGTGATGTGCTTCCTCTTTTTTGATGATTCATAAGTCTCCACCCTAAATGGCTTCAGTTCTTCCACTATAAAATGATACGGAGCATTCATTTCATAAGCCAATTCTAATACTTAGAGGCTAGTCATTTAACAAAACATTATGACACTATATCAAGGTGTTCTAAACCATCCTCAAAAGTTCAGTCCTGACACCAGTAGTTGGCACCCGTAGGTATGTGCTGGCTCTCTACTTCCTGTCAGGACTCACCAATGATTTGGGGCCTGTGACCCCCCCCCTCTTAAAAAGCAGCTGGTTCCAAGAGGTGTCATTTAAATTTCCCAGAATGCTCCTCCACAAACGAAGCTCCAAGGCACTGATGGAACACTACTGCTACCACCCACCATAGCCACTTTCACCAGAAAAGCCAGAGGGAACCCACTGATGTAGGAGATGGCCCATCAGATGGTATTTTGCTGAGGACTCTCCTCAAAACTGGGACCAGCTCTTCAAGGGTGCACCCTGGATCACTTGCAATGTCTCAGAAGGTATGGAAGCACAACACATGGGTCATGCACATCCACTGGATGTGGTTAGTGGTGAATATGGTTCTGCTTAGAACCTAATTCCATATTACTTGCCTATACAGAGAAGCCTGGTGGCCACTTTTTGGAAAAAGGAAAACCAACTTTGGGAAAGGATGATTTGAAATAAACAAGCAATAAGGAATGGGATGCTGGGGAAAGTGTAGAAAGGAGCAACTAAAATGGTCAAGAGGCTGGAGTACCTCCCCTATGAGGAAAGATGACAACATCTGGGATTGTTTAGCTTAGAAAAGAGGTGAGTAAGGGAGATGCCAGGGATGTACAAAATTATGCATGGTGTGGAGAAAGTGGATAGGGAGACATTTTTATCCCCCACTCTTAATACTAGAATCCAGGGTCATCTCATGAAGCTGATTGGTGGGTTGTTCAGGACAGATAAAAGGAAGTACTTCTTCACACAATATGTGGAATTCACTACCACAAGACATAGTGATGGCCACCAATCTGAATGGCTTTAAAGGGGGATTGGATAAATTCGTGGAGAATATAGCTATCAATGGCTGTATACTACCTCTTGTATCAGAGGCAGTGCAATGTATTTGTTAGAACTGAGTGATTGATCAGTTGCTCCTGTTTTGATTGTTTGGGGCTGCCAGTAGGAGTTTCAGGCAAGCCCCTTTTTATGTGTTTGTTAGTCAGTTAGCTTCTGGAAGTTTCCTAGTAAAGAAGTATAGTTGAAGCTCCAAGCCTGACTCCTTGTGTAATTCAAGATCGAATGAGAAGAACACAACAGTGGCGACAAGGATAAAAACTTGAAAGCCTAGGCCTGGCCTCATCTCCAGAGAGAGAGCAAACAATGAAACGCTGAGGTGGCCTGGTCACAGTGAGTAATATAAAAGATGGCTCACTGTATTGGGAACATGGAGATGTTTGATAGCACAACTGATGATTGGACAGCCTATACAGAGAGACTGGAACAGTATTTTGAAGCAAATGAGATCACTGCTAAAAACCAAGTGCCAGTGTTACTGAGTGTCATAGGAGGCAAAGCATACAGTTTATTGAGAAGTTTAACCATTCCATGAAAACCCTCTCAATTCAGCTTTGCAGAATTAGTAAAAATAATGCAGGACCATCCATGTGGCTCCCAAACCATTACTAATTGCAGAGCGCTTCGATTCCATAAACGAAACCAACAGGAGGGAGAGTCAATCGCAGCATATGTAGCTGAACTTAAAAGGTTAGCTGAGCATTGCAAATTTGGCGAGGGGCTGAATGATGCCTTGAGAGATAGACTGGTTTGTGGAATTTTGAAGGAAGCCATTCAGAAAAGACTCTTAACAGAGGAAGATTTAACATATAAGAGAGCAATTGAAATTGCTATATCTATGGAAACGGCTGCTAAAGATACAATAGAACTTCAATCAGAAGTGAAAGCAAACGTGAATAAGCTTGCAATAACATATAAACAGACAGTAGCAGGTACAAATGAACTGTGCTACCTTTGCGGCAGAGGTCCACACATACCAGCCCAATGCAGATTTAGGGGTGAAACATGCAGAAAATGCAATAAGATAGGACATATTCAGGGAGTTTGTCATTCAGAGAAAAGTCAACTAATTGCTAATGACAGAGATAAAGATAAACGACCAAGACATCATGTAAAAAAACGTACGGAGGTGCATGCTATGGATGAGGAACCCAATAATGAAGGCAAAATAGGTCTAGATAGCCTGGAAATTTATAACATAAAGGGGGGAGCAAGACAAGCAATATGGCTTGCACCAGAAGTGAATAGCAAAGTCATATCAATGCAGCTGGACACTGGTTCTGCTGTATCAGTCATACCACAGTATGAATTTGAGCAGCATTTTAAACATGCTAAACTAAGACCTGCAAAAATACAATTGATAACGCTGGAGAAAAGATTATTCCCATTGGAATGGAACCTGTAACTGTGCGATATAATAACCAGAAAGCGGTACTGGACGTATATGTTGTGAAAACAGGTGGACCAGCACTCTGGGGTCATGATTGGCTGAGGAAGCTGCAGCTAGATTAGAGTGACATTAACAGACTGTATGCCACACTCCCCATGCTGAAAGCAACTGAGAATAGGCTGAAAAAGGTATTGGATGGTGCAGAGACCGTGTTTAAAGCTGGCATTGGCACACTAAGACACATCAAAGGCAAAATAGTGTTACAGGAGAATGCCACACACAAATTTCACAGGGCCCGCCCAGTTCAATATGCCATACGCAAAAGGGTGGAAACTGAGCTGGATCGCATGGAAGATGAAGGAATTCTTTCAAAAGTTGATTGGAGCCCATGGGCTACACCCGTGGTTCCCGTAGCTAAACAGACTGAAGCTGTCCGAATCTGTGGTGATTTTAAGGTTACCATTAATCCAGTATTGCAGGTGGAACAATATCCATTGCCCAGGATTGAAGACATTTTTGCTAATCTAGCAAGGGGACAACGTTTCAGTAAAATAGACCTAGCAGAGGCTTATTTGCAAATGGAAATGGAAGATTCTAAGGTGCATCTCACCATAAATACACATAAAGGACTATATTGTTATAACAGACTTGTTTTCGGAGTAGCTTCAGCACCAGCACTTTGGCAGAAAGCCATGGGCCAAGTGCTACAAGGCTGTCCAGGCACCCAGTGCTACTTAGATGACATCATTGTCACCGGAGAGAATGATGAGACACATCTACAGAACCTCAACACAGTTCTCCAGAGACTGGCAGACTATGGACTCAGAGCATGACGTAACAAATGTGAGATTTTCAAATCTAGTTTTACATACTGTGGCCACACCATTGATACTCAAGGCCTACACAAGTGTGCAGACAAAATCCAAGCAGTTGTGAATGCTCCAAGGCCAACAGACGTGGCACAGCTACAATCCTTCTTAGAATTTGTAAATTATTATAACAGATTTCTGCCCAACTTAGCCTCTGTACTACATCCCTTGAACACCTTGTTACAAGGGGGAAGGACATGGCAATGGACGAAACAGTGTGAACAAGCTTTCAAGGAAGCAAAGGAAATGGTGACATCAGACACTGTACTCACACATTATGACCCATATTTATCAGTGAAACTGGCTTGTGATGCCTCCCCATATGGCATAGGGGCAGTAATATCTCATGTCATGGAAGATGGCAGTAAACACCCTATAGCATTTGCTTCACGATCACTCACAGCGGCGGAAAAAACCTATGCACAGATAGACAGGGAAGAACTAAGTCTGGTCTGGGGAGTTAAATGCTTCAACCAGTACCTATATGGGAATTGAGAGTCTTCCCATTACAGCGGAGATGATTCAAAGAGAAACTAGGAAGGACCCTGCACTTTCACAAGTCTACATGGCAACACAAAATGGCTGGAATGCACAGCAGAAATCTCAGTTGCCGGAGTTCTATCAATGCTGTATGAACTGATGCTTGACAGTGGGTGTATTATGTGGGGGCTAAGAGTCATTATTCCAGCCAAGCTCAGAGTCCGAGTGCTGGAGGAGCTCCATGTTGGACATATAGAGATAGTAAGGTGACCATAGGAAAAGGAGGACATAATAATAAAAAAATTTAAAAAAAAAAAAAAAGGAAAAGGAGGACAGAGCTCCTGTATCTTTAACAGTTGCAAAGGACAGGGAATTTCAGCAGGTGTTGTTTGTATACATACATAATCTGGTGAAATTCCCTCTTCATCACAACAGTTATGATGAAGGAGCCCTGTCTCTTGACCATGTACAAAAGAGGGCAGGGCTTCTGCAGCTTTAACTTTGTGATGGAGAGAGAATTTCACCAGGTTCTGCATATATACAAATGACACCTGCTGAAATTCCCTTTTCTATGAAACTGTTAAAGATACAGGAGCCCTGTCCTCCTTTTCATATGATCAGCCTAAGGGATAGTAAAGATGAAGGCATTAGCTCGTAGCTTCATTTGGTGGCCTGGAATAGACCAACAAATAGAGCAGCTTGCAATGGAATGCTCCAGGTGTCAACATGTCCAAAAGATGCCAAAGACTGCTCCACTTCATCCCTGGGAATGGCCTGCCTTGCCCTGGCAAAGGATACATATAGACTTTGCAGGACCATTTTTAGGCACAACTTTCCTAGTTATGGTGGATGCATGTTCCAAGTGGGCAGAGGTGTTTCCCATGACTTCAACAACAGCCACACATACCATAGAGGTATTAAGGGAACTCTTTGCAAGAACAGGTGTCCCTGAACAACTAGTGAGTGACAATGGACCACAATTATTATTATTAATTTGTAGCTGAACAGTTTCAGACATTCTTTTTAAAAAATGGAATTAGACATATTACATCAGCACCGTATCACCCCGCTACCAATGGTTTAGTGGAAAGGTTTGTTCAAAGCCTGAAAAATGCTTTGAAAGCAATGTACGGGGAAAACATAACATTGCTACAAAAATTTGCAATTTTTTTAATTGCATATCGTGACGCTGTTCACGCTACAACAAACCAAGCACCGGCAATGTTGTTCTTGGGTCGTACCTTACGTTCAAGGCTGGATCTTCTCAATCCTAATCTGCGAAGAACTGTGCAAGAAAAACAGCTGAAACAAGCTGAGCAATCTCCCCACGGAGAAACATGACACTCCTCCATTGGACAAACTGTACTAGCAAGAAACTATAAGGGAGAATGGAAATGGATATCCGGAACCATTAAGGAACAGACTGGACCTCTCTCTTATCATGTACAGATTGCTCCCAACAGTATTTGGAGACGACGTATTGATCAGCTGAAGAGATCAGAGATACCGAGCAAGGAAGTAGCCCCAGATGTGGCTGTTGCTCCAGCTACAAATTTTGAGTCACCACCATCAACACCTGCCCCGATGGTGGACATTTCAGCAGTGGTTGCTCCAATGATACCAGCATCACCAGAGACACCGAGTGCTTTTGCCTCTGGTGACAGACGCTACCCCACTCGAATAAGAAGGTCACCACAGCGCCTCAATTTGTAGATATACTGTGGGTTATAGCTAGTGGGGAGGAATGCAATGTATTTGTTAGGACTGAGTGATTGATTAGTTGCTCCTGTTTTGATTGTTTGGGGCTGTCAGTAGGAGTTTCAGGCAAGCCCCTTTTTATGTGTTTGTTAGTCAGTTAGCTTCTGGAAGTTTCCTAGTAAAGAAGCATAGTTGAAGCTCCAAGCCTGACTCCTTGTGTTATGTATGCCTATGTAAACCAGCTGCTGGGGAACCTGGGTGAGAGGATGGTGTGCACTCATTTCCTGCTCATAGGTTTTCTGTGGACAGCTGGTTGGTCACTGTGTGAACAGAATGCTGGACTAGATGGACCCTTGGTCTGATCCAGCATGGCTCGTCTTATGTTGTTATGCTTTCCCAAGCTACTGCTACTTTGTTCCAAATAATTCTCTCTCTCAAAACTGCTCTTCCCCCATTGGGATTCCAGGAGCATAGTTGGGCCCTTGGTATCTTCATATTCTTTCTCTTTCTCTTCGTTAAGCAGCGTACTAGTACCATAGACAACCCTTTTCCAGCTTGATTCTTTTAATTTTGAAACCTGTCTCCGTTTCAGTTTATTGTACATGATGCATAACCAACCCTGTTCTTAAGCCATCTTTACTTCTTGATCAATCTTTTTTTTCCCTGATAGAACACAAACCAGATGTTTCTTATTAATACCATTGCTTATTAGTTGGCATGAAATCCATTCCTCATAAGTCGTTGGAGTGCATTTCCTTTGCAGCCAGATTGTTAACGGGGACTGGCCAACGAGACCATATTACGCCAGTCCTTTTCCAACTTCACTGGCTGCCGATCCAGGTCCGGGCCCAATTCAAAGTGCTGGTACTAACATTTAAAGCCCTAAACGGCTTGGGGCCAGGTTATCTAAAGGAACGCCTCCTCCCATATGTACCTGCCCGGACCCTAAGATCATCTACAGGGGTCCTTCTCCATGAGCCCCTGCCAAAGGAAGTGAGGCAGGTGGCCACTAGGAGGAGGGCTTTCTCCGCTGTGGCACCCCGGCTGTGGAATGAGCTCCCCAGAGAGGTTCGCCTGGCGCCTACTTTGTATTCTTTTCATTGCCAGGTGAAGACCTTTTTATTTTCCCAGTATTTTAACCGTTAAATTAACTCAATTTTAATCCTTGCTGTTTTAAATTTGTATTTTGATCTGTATTAATTCCTGCTGCTGGTTTTATTCTGGTTTTATTCTGGTTGTGTTTTTAGATTGTATGTTATTTGTTGTTTTTGGATTGTGGCTTGTTTTATATTTTTAAAATGATTTTATGGTTTTAATTTTTGTGAACCGCCCAGAGAGCTTCGGCTATGGGGCGGTATAAAAATGCAATAAATAAATGCAATAAATAAATAAATAAAATATTGTGAAGTGTTTCCCAGAACATATCCCAAACAAGGCCCAAGTGTCAGTTTTCCCCAACTCGGCACCCTCTGGATGAGTTGGTCTACTGGCAATGCTGGATGGGGTTGATGGGAGTTGTAGTCCAACACATCTTGGAGGTGCCATGTTGGGGAAGGCTGCTGTAAAGGGACTCTACAATAACTACATTATTTCTTTCAGTGGAGGACAAACATCCTACCCACAAACATATCAGCAGGGGCCAGAAGATAGCCAGAAAAGCACTACTCAAAGCGGAGACCATGGATGGAATTACACATTCTGTTTCTGCCAGAGAGCCTATCCACATTGCCCTCAAAACAACTTATATTCTGTTTTAAAACGTAGTTTTTTAAGTTGTTTCATTACGTGGTAGGACACACTGAGCAGTACTTACGTTTCATAGTGACTGCTTCCTCCATCCTCAAAGTCTTCAATGGTGTATTACAGGGTTAATTCCTTGAGTCTTCTTGTTTTGTTTTTTGTTTTGCAAGCTGCTTAACCTGCCCACTTCTGTAACTCAAGCAGCCTGCAAAACAAAAACTAAAGAAGAAGAGTTAAGGAATTAACCCTGTAATACACCAGTGAACACTTTGAGGACGGAGGAAGCAGTCACTATGAAACGTAAGTACTGCTCAGAGTGTCCTACCACGTAATGAAACGACTTAAAAAAACACGTTTTAAACAGAATATAAATTGTTTTAAGGGCAATGTGAATAGGCTCAGAGTCTGCCTTCTTCACTGTTGTGAGGAGGGAAGGGAGGGCTCCTAACTTTCCTTTTGATTGTCTTTTCCAGCCCCAGCCTTCAGCTTTTTTCCTATTCCAGGTTCCAGATCTGTGACTGTGATGGAAAAGGGGACAAAAGATGTCATGGATTTGCATTAAAAGTGCAAGTGCTAATTTATATGTATAAAGATGCAAATTTAGAAATAATTACTACTATTTAAATAAAAATAAAATATATCCCACCATAGTTGGGAAAGGGTTCAACCAACACAATACTCCATTCTCAGAGGTTGTATGGATTGAGTGTGTGTTGTCTTTGAACCACAGGTTGTTGCTGAAACATGGGTTATTGTGTTGTCTGAACCCACCCATTATAACAAACCATGATTTGTTAACCATAAATAACCCGCAGTTTAAAACCCAACAACCATGGTTTCTCTTCATGAGTTGTTCATGATTAATAAACCATGGTTAGTTGGCATGGCTGGATTCAGACAACATAATAACCCATGTTTCAACGACATCCCATGGTTCAACAACAACACTTACTCAACCCATACTTAACCCTTGAGTGTGAGTTACTGTGTTGTCTGAAACCAGTCACACTGTGTGACCTGTGTGCCTGCTCAGTCTATTATCCAGGGGGCTAATATAACACAAATGATGGTATATTTTAGCTTAAAGCTTCCTGCTAGTATCTAAGCCTTAAGAGAACAATTTTAATCTTTTAAAGTGGGGACAATTTCACAAAAGCCAGGAAACCACCAAATAATCAGTGGTTGGGGGAAGGTGTGGTGCCAGGGGGGAATGTGGCCATTTGGAGAACCCTAGAAAGTTGTACTGGGATCACTAGAGGACCTGAGGATCTGCACCCCTTGGTTATACTGTCAGACTAGGGTTGGGAAGACCCAGGTTCAAATCCCCACCCAGCCTTGAAGCTCATTGGGTTATGAGCCTATTCATTATCTCTCAGGCTAACCTACCTAACAGGTTGTTGTGAGGATAAAGGGAAGGAGAACTATGTATATTGCCTTCAGCGATCTGGAAGAAGGGTTGGATATACATGCAATTAATAATACTTGCATACTATGTGTGCAGCATTTTCAAGGGGCTGGAGGGGCTGCCCAGGGAAAGGGGAGGACAAGGAAGTCCATGTCCACCCATACCATTAATCCAACTTAAATCTGGATCCAGCTTCCTGAATTGAATTGAGTCCCTAGTCTTGATTCCAGTTATATGTCCTTCTGTTTGTGTGCACATTTAGGAACAAAGTGTAGTACAAAGATTAGAAGTTGCCAATAACAGAAAGGCACTCAGGGGGTGGCGTGGGGTTATTTTGTTTCGACTGTAATCTGAGCTGACCTGCAGTCAACATCTTCAGTGCCAGGTAGGACAACAAGATGTGAATGATGCAGTCGTTCCACTGGAATGCTTTCCACTGATTGGAACAACAGTAGTGAAGGGAACTTTAAGTGTCTCCCAAAAGTTGTGTAACATTTGTACAGGGACATTCCCTTTTGTTTGTCTTTTCCTTATCCTCTGAGCCTTTTTCCACTCTTTGCTGGCATATTTTCAAACGTACTATTTGTGTGATACACTACAAAGCCACACAGCAGGAATAAGGTTCTTCTGGCCAAACTGTGATCCTCAACTCATAAAAGGAGTCCCTCATTCAGTTTGCAAAACCACTAGCTCATGACATGTCAAAGACATCCAAACGTATCTTCATTTTAAGCTCTTTATTTTCCTTTTTCTGCTTATTTTTAACTAAATTCCCCCCCAGATCAAAATTAGTTGCCTTTGCCTAGCTTAGTTGCTCTCTAAGAGATTTAGAGAGCAATCCTACATTCCCTACACAGCATCTGGGGGGCCATTGCATAGCTCAAATTCCTGGATCCAAGGTCGAAGTCAGCACTCCAAACTCAGAACCAAGTCTGAGCTCCCCGCCCCCTCCTGCTTGCAGCGAAGAGGACCACACTGGTTACCACTCCAAGATGGCAAAAGCAACCTTAGTGAGAAGGCAATGGAATCATCCCAGTGAGCAGGGAGGGGACTGGGAAAGCTGGTTTATGAGGAATCCTCTGGCCTCCTGCTCCTGGACATCTCTGCTAGATGGTCAAAAAGGCCATCTAGCTGAAATGCAGAGTGAGAGAAGTACAGAGGTGAAGATTGTGTCCACTGCGTCTCCTGCTCTGAATTGGATGGCCATAAGCCTCTGAGCTCAGAGGCTTATGGCCATCCCCATAGGATTGCACCCTGAAGCTAAAATAGGATGGCATTTTGGCCCTGCCTCTTTTTGCTTCAGGCCCACCCACAACTGGAATGAGGCCCCCGAAAGCTTCTTCAAAATGGAATTCAGCCCGTGGGCTGAAAGAGATTTTGCATTCCTGTCCTGGGGGTAGTCTGGGTGTTCTAGGAATTTTTTCTGGATACACATTCATAGGATTGCACCCACACTGTATTAATTTCCATGGGTTTGGAACTACATGTATGTCTCCAGCCAAATTCTGTGGCAACGATGCATGCCATATGATTTTGTATTGGGACAAAATGTTGCTGCAGATACAACTTGCCTTTGCAAAAGAGTAGGCTGACCATATGAAAAGGAGGACAGGGCTCATGTAACTTTAACAGTTGTAGAGAAAAGGGAATTTCAGCCAGTGTCATTTGTATGCAATTAGTTCCTGATGAAATTCCCTCTTCATCACAACAGTTAAAGTTGCAGGGGCCCTGCCTTCTTTTGTATATGATCACTCTAGTATAGTGCCTGCAACTTTAACTGTTGTGATGAAGAGGGAATTTCACCAGGAACTAATTGCATACAAATGGCACCGGCTGAAATTCCCTTTTCTCTACAACTGTTAAAGTTACATGAGCCCTGTCCTCCGTTTCATATGGTCAGCCTACAAAAGAGACATGTTTCTCTTTCCTCCAATTCAGAATGAGGGTAATAGGAAGGCTTTGTTTGCTCTCAGTGACATCATTGTGTAACCAAATTTGATTGGTTACGTGACACCATCAAATAAACCTGTTCACTATGGGATCCCTGATTGCCTGGAATCATTTGATAGAGAAGCACTTTCAAGTTTAAATAATGATGCCAAAGCAAGGGAATGATGGGTTGGATCCAATGATGTCATTCTGCTGAACTGCTTCTAACAATGGAATAGGTGGGGGACAATTCCCCCCCCCCCAAGTCTCTCTCACACACACACCCAAAATCTGCTCCACAGCAGTTTTTTTGGGAGGCGTTGAGGACTGCAGGGGGGAAGAGAGAGGGGGAGAAAGCCCTGTTGTGCTAGCAGGTGTCTTCGAGACATAATAACATATTTTAATGGTTTCTTATTTTTGTAAATCATCCAGAGAGCTTTGGCTACTGAATGGTATAGAAATTCAATGAATGAATGACACTGAATTTAATCCAATGGATGTGAACAGGGATGGAAACATGTACAAAAGAATGAACTGTGTGTGTGAACCTTTCTCTTCTCTCATACATGCACATACACACCAACACTCGAAAATAAAATGTCATGAAAATTCAGCTCCACGCTAATTTTGTAATCTGCACAGAGTTCTGTAAAATCCCCTCAAATCCCTTTTATCAGAAACAAGGCCCTAGCTGACAGGAAAGTGCATAGGGTGAGAGGACAGAGTGTTTTGGTTCATTCATTGTCCTTTCTCTGTCACTTTCATCATCATAATATAAGCTGACCTTGACCTTTCAGAAATGATGAAAAGTCCACCCTTTCCTGTTTTTGCTCTTTGAACCTTGCAACTAAAACAATTCTCTGAACTCTCCTGTTTTTACTTTAACTCACAACACAGAGCTGCAAAAAAGCCAAAAGCAAGGTGAAAACACAGTGGAAAATATGTTGATTGTGCAGACTTGTATGCTGACAAATATAAATTGGGTACTGTTCTATGAGCAAATCAAATAGATATGGGGTGATTTACTTCATCCTAGCTCTGGCCGTACCATTAGGAAGAGTTGAGGCAGCTCCATTGTTATTTGGTCTAATGTAGGCTGACCAGATAAAATCCAGGTCAGGGCTCATGTAACTTTAACAGTTGTAGAGAAAAGGGAATTTCAGCCAGTGTCATTTGTATGCAATTAGTTCCTGGTGATATTCCCTCTTCATCACAACTGTTAAAGGTGCAGGCACTATACTACAGTGACCATATACAAAAGAAGGCAGGGCCCCTGCAACTTTAATTGTTGTGATGAAGAGGGAATTTCACCAAGAACTAATTGCATACAAATGACACTGGCTGAAATTCCCTTTTCTCTACAAGTGTTAAAGTTACATGAGCCCTGACCTGGATTTTATCTGGTCACCCTAATATAGGCAGTGCCATGTATTGTTGCTCCTTCTCACCACCACAGTTTCCTGGGCTAGAGTGAGAAATTTGGTAAACAAGCAGAACGCAATAGTGAAGAGGAGGAGAAAGTCCAGGGGAATCTTGTCAGCGGGCCCTTGCTGGGTTTGGGCCCTTGGCACATGCCCAACCATGCAAGGCTGAGAGCCAGTACGGTGTAGTGGCTAGAGTGTTGGACTGGGAGTCGGGAGATCTGGGTTCTAGTCCCCTGAAGGAAATATCCTGAGAAAAAGGATTGTAGGACACACCCTGATGCTTTCTCTCACCTTGATTCTTTCTATCTGTTATCTCTTTCCCGCTACATGCGAGATGTTCTAGCTATATACAAGCTGTTCTAGCTTCAGCTTGCCAGCATCAGGCTATGACAGGCTGACCATATGAAAAGGAGGACAGAGCTCATGTACCTTTAACAATTGTAGAGAAAAGGGAATTTCAGCTGTTGTCATTTGTATGCAATTAGTCCCTGGTGAAATTCTCTCTTCATCACAACTGTTAAAGTTGCAGGGGCCCTGCCTTCTTTTGTATATGGTCACTCTAGTATAGTGCATGCACCTTTTACTGTTGTGATGAAGAGGGAATTTCACCAGGAACTAATTGCATACAAATGACACTGGCTGAAATTCCCTTTTCTCCACAACTGTTAAAGTTACATGAGCCCTGTCCTCCTTTTCATATGGTCAGCCTAGGCTATGAACAATGTTGCAGTAATGATGTAGCATTCTTATTCTATGGTCTATTGTTTTGCTCTATGACAAGCTATTATGTGTGTGTTCTACTGTGTGGAAACATGCTGTGTCTTCACAAACAGCATTGTAAGAGATCTATATAAGCCATGCTCAAGAGACAATAAAGATTCTGCATGCAGCTGCTTGCTTCCTGCTAACAACATCTCGGTGTGTGTGTCCTCATTCCTTCAGTCCCCACTCGGCCATGGAAACTCACTGGCTGACTTTGGGCCAGTCACAAACTCTCAGCCCAACCTACCTCACAGGATTGTTGTGAGGATAAAGTGGAAAGGAGGAGGAGGATTATGTACACCGCCTTGGATTCCTTGCAGGAAAAAGGTGGGATCTAAATGCAATAAATAAATAATTGCCCGGGCAAGGAGTGCCTTTGGTGCTCATCGCCCCTATAGTCAGTTTTGCAGGGCCCCACAGAGGATTTATGGAGCCTGGTGCAGGTATGTTGTCCATCAAGAGTGACATTGTTGAAAACCTTGATCTCCCAGTCACTGAGCTACAGTTTGCACAAACCAAAGTTCGAAAAGTCATATTCTGAGCAGGGGACACAGCAGAACTATCCCAGGTTTTACTTATAATATTTTGCTTTGTTTTGTAGCAGTTACTATCTTTTGGTAATCATTCTATATTTTATAATATCCATGGTTTTTATCATTAAAAATACTTAAGAAAGGTAGCATCCAGCTGACCTCTTACAGCTTCTGGCTTTAGATGATGATGATGATGATGATGATGATGATGGAGTGTACAATATTTTGAAGTGCTAAGTGCTCAGTAATGTTGCCACAAAATCAAGCTGTGTTCCATTTATTTTTACCTTGCGCAAATGACATCAAAGTGGAAACTGAAAAAGAAACATGCTTTAAAGGTAATTGAAGGAAGATCATTGTTAGTACCCCCAAAAATCTGTAGAACTTTGAAATAAAGTTTACAGAAACTTGCTTTTTGCCACCCTAGCTCACCGCAGGCAGTACATTAAAAAGAAAAAACCAGCCAGAGCTCAGGTTGGTGCATCCCTGAACTCATCTTAGGGTGCCTCTACAAGAGCGATTTAAAGCTCTTTCAAGCCGCATTACAGATTTTACCTCTACAAGAGCGGAGCGCAAATCGGGGGTTGAGGCGCTTTTTACCTCTGATTATTCGCATTATCGAATGTGCGTTAAATAGTGACTTAAAATTTACCGTGGCAGTTAAAGCGCCTTATGGCCATGTAAACATGTGATTCTCCGCATGTAAACAACTTTAAAGCACGTTTCATACAGCCCGTAATGCGCTTCACCGCCACTCGTGAATAGGTACTAGGAGTAAATGCACTTATCCGTATATGCACATAATCGGGCAACCAGGCGTCAAAGCAAAATCTTGTAGAGGGGACCTTGGAGCCCCCCTCAGCTCAGCTTGGAGCTGCCCTCAGCTCAATGCCCCAGGCAACCACCCAGCTCGCCTACTCCTAAACCAGGCCCTGCAACCCTGCCTACCCTTGACATGGCCCCTGGGATCTGGGTATTCACATATGTGTGCTCATGTATCCAGCTCAGTTATCATAACTTCAGTGACCTGATCAAACTCATCCAGAATCTCTTCATCTATTCAGTCCTAGAGCCCCCATCACACCTAATTTCCCCCCCCCCCCGGTTTGCCACATCTTTTTTTTTCACCTCTGAGGCAGAAGCGTGTCAAAGTTACGATCCCTTTCAGCTGAATAGCTGCTCCTGCGCTTGTTAGCTCTTCTGCTCCACCCCACCCCACCCCTCCCCTTCTCTTTCTCCCTCCAGTCAGGTCCTGTAAGATGAGTACTTCAACCAGACTGCCTTACTGCCAGGCAAAAATGGAATGACCCTTTAGTCTGGCTCTTTGGGGCATTAAGGGAGTACAATCTGATCTCTGCAGAGATTCAGGCATTGTATAGTTTTAAAAAAATGCTTTTGAGCCTGGGATGCAAGCTTTGGGTTTTATATTGAGGCTTGGAGCCGGCTGCTGGGAGAGATCGCTTTTCCCTGCCAGGACCTGATGCAAACCATTCAAGCCCCCAGTTCTTTTAAAACTACATGGAGACTTAGGGCGTATTAAATGCTCTTAGGGAAAATAATCCAGACTTTTAGCGTTCTAGCAAAGGCTGGGGAAGAGGCGGGGTGTCAGCAGGACAGACACGGCGTCATGTGAATATCGTGCTGCAGGTCCACACACCAGGTATGGTGAGAGTACACTAAACCACTGGTGTGACGGAGCTCCTAGAGTGCTTTTCTAAGTTCTCAGAAAGAGGTCTCTAAAAGCCCTCCTTGTTCCGTTAACTGCAGATGCTAGGGAATAATGACACTGCAACCTTCTGCATGCAAAGCTTGTGCTCTTCTACTGAGCTATGGCCTCCTCCCTTTCCTTCTTAACACAGGCTAAGAGACATCTTTATTACATGACAGTCTCCAGGGCTGAACCCTGGCCTTGAAAACATATTTGGGATCTGTTACTTCGGGAGCAGCTGCCAAGCCCAGAAGCTCCAGAATCCAGCAGCAGACTGGCATTTTAATACTTTGCCCAAAAGTACCAAAATTATACTGAAGGCCAGACTTGGTGTTCTGAGTTGCGGTAAACTAACAAAGCAGAGACTGCTGTGTGGTTTTGTTTTTGTTTTGTTTTTCCTCTGTCGATTATGTTCCTTGGTTCCAGCAGAGATTAATTTCCTTGGAAATGTAGTGGCTTCATTGCCAAGAATCCCAAGGTTTATAATTGGCTCTGCTGAGAAATGGTTGTATAAATATAGCTAAGTTTTGGCTGGTGAACCGAAATGGCATATGGAAGGACAGATGTGAAGGTCTTCTTTTTATTCGTCTTGGTGAACGTATGCCCTCTGCTCTTGCTCATGGGAAATCAAGAAAGGATTTCTTTGGAACCATTGTTATTTCCTGAAATGTTCCTTTCCCTGAAATAGCACCGCATTTTCCAGATTTGTTTCATGAATTTAACATTGATAAACATACAATATAGGGAACTGCAGAGCTAAACATCAGCCCCATGTTTTCTTCATAAAGTTGATGGGGTGGTGTTTGCAGAGTTCACAGTGTTAAACTGCCAAACCGAAGCCAGGTATTCATAAGGAACTGTAACACTTCAAAGTACAGAGATTGCATCTTGGGCTATTCACCTATATCCAAAATTACCTGCAGGCAGAAAGGCAGAATATCAAAGGCTAACCAATTGGTCAACAGAAGTTAGTCATCTGTATGATATAGTACACTTAGATTATCATCAGACAAGCATTTTATAGCCTGCTTATCACTGGCCCCTCGCAGATGTTCCCAGGTTCTTTTGATGACACTGTCCGCCTCCCGTGCATCTCCCGCTCCTTCTGCTCTTTTTTGTTGTTGTTGTCAAAAAATAAGACCTGGAACATCCGGGTGGGGGAGGGTTTGACTATCACGATACCTGCTGCCATTTTCTGCTATGTGCAGGAGAAGCAGCATGATAAAATGCCCACTGAATGGGCCACGTGGTCATTGCTTGCTTCCTCTTTCTTCCCCCATTTGTCCCTATTGTGGGACAGAAAAGCAAGAGGCAAAGCAAAGGTAGGGAAACACGATTCCCCCCCCCCCCATATGATAGCCTCTTAATGAGAAATACAAACAGGAAAAAGGACCTAAAAACGATAACAATTGTGAATGTGTTCATGCAAGACTTGTGAAAATAATCCACATGGTGAATAACACAAATAAGTAAAATGGCAGTAAATGTTTTAATTGCTCATATGAACCACAATGAGCAAAAAAGCCTTACAAATGGGCTAACCATAAATGAGTTGGTGGGTAAATTATGAATTCCCAACAACAATGACTTTGTGAATATATATACATATACCCAAATTACTGATGAAGCTTGGAAACGGATTACATATTCCGGAGTTACCATCTTCAAATTAACTTGTTTCGCCTATTTAAATTAACTTGTATGTCTAGTTGCAACTGCTTGTTAATGATTCAATTAACCTGTTTAGCTCAGTTGCTATTGCGGTTATTGTAGCTCCCTTTGAGCAAATGTAGATATATAGCCTATCATTGTACTGTACATTATATAATTGCATTTGTTCAGAGACATGGTTAAATTGTACAGCATATTATAATTTTTATTTGGGTATATATATTCACAAAGTCATTGTTGTTGGGAATTCATAACCTACCCACCAACTCATTTATGGTTAGCCCATTTATGAGGCTTTTTTGCTCATTGTTGGCTCATATGAGCAATTAAAACATATTGGTGTTATTCACCATGTGGATTATTTTCACAAGTCTTGCATAAACACATTCACAATTGTTATCGTTTTAAAGTCCTTTTCTTGTTTGTTTTACTCTTGTAAGGGCTCCTCCCCTGTTCTTGTTCTTGTTCTTCTTAATGAGAAATGGCTGGCTGGAAAATGCTGAGAGTTGTGAGGTGTTTTCTGTCTAAGGAAACACCCCTCAAGTGTATAGGATTGCACGCTTAATATATTTCAAAGTGCCTGTTGAGCCATGGATACCACAAGAACAAGGGGGAAAGTAACAATAGCCTTCTTGGGTCTCAAGTGGAGAATGAGTGGGAAACCTTGGGTTTAGAAGTTTAGAAGTTACTTCCTCTGGTTCTGTTGTGGAAAGGAAAGGAAAGGAAGATACTTATGGATAAAGCAAAAGTCCCTGGATACATCATTGGTACTGACATGAGATATGTCAAATAAGAACATAAGAAGAGCCCTGCTGCAATAGACAAAGGGCTGTCTAGTCCAGCATTGTGTTCCCACAGTGGCCAACCAGACCCCTATTGGTATTGAGAGGCTACATGTTTCTGAAGGTGGAGGCAATACTAGTAAACCATTAATAGCTGTTATGCTCCATTAACTTATCTAAAGTCCTTCAAATAGGGTGGTCACTTATGAATCACCAAAACAGAGGGGGGGGGGGAAGGGTAGCAATTTGCATAGGATTTGCATATGCTAATTTATATGTATAGATGCCAGGTTAGAAATAATTATTATAATTTAAATAGATATACAGAACCTCCCACCATAGTACAGAACACTGTGACCAAGTGACCAGGGTGCCTGCTTCTTCAGTTTGCTATCCAGGTCCTAACTCTTGATGGACAACCATTCTTATGGTTCATTGTCTTTAAACTGGAATTTGAAAAAACAGTCCTGGCTGCCCTCCCTTTAAAGCCATCCAGATGTGGCTGAAAAGTTCTCTGCCTAAACAGGGGAGGGGCCATGGCTCAGTGGCAGAGCACCTGCTTTGCGTGCAGAAGTCCCCAGGTTCAATCCCGCTCATCTCCAGATAGAGCTAGGAAAGAATCCTACCCAAAACCCTGTAGAGTTGCTGCCAGTCAGTGCTGACAATACTGAGTGAGATATTCCAATGGCAGCTTCCAGTGTTTTTAAATAAATGGACTTGGCTTGGCTTGGGCTGTTAACAGTGAAATATTGAAAAAACCTACACATGTGTGTGACTTTGTGTACTCACTCATGTCCACCGTGCCTTCTTTGTTGTTCTGCCTCACTCATTCACATATACGCATACACACATCACCACACCATTCACACACAATGCTCCTATTCACATTAGTTGCATATGCATTCCCTTCCTACGCTATTCCCATATACATACAAAATAGTCACACTCGCCATTGAACGACACTGCCAAAGTGGCACCTACTCAGATGTGCCCCTTCCCACTAGCAGGACACCGCTTCCTCTGTCCCTATGCCAGGCTTCCCCAACCTGGAGCCCTCCAGATGGGTTGGACAGCAACTCTTATAATGAACTCCCAATGGCCATGCTGGCTGGGAATTACAGGAGATGCAGTCCAACCCATCTGGAGCGGGAACACTGCCCTAAGCCTTGTGTGCTGCCTGTTTATTTCACAGCAGTTTAAATTTCTCATTACACCTTACCAACTGGAACGAGTGGCCAGGGAAAACTCATTTCAATATCCATAATCCAATATCTTATAGCAAAGAGCTGTAGATGTTTCAAACTTGCCATTTCTAGGGTTATTGTTTCGTTTTGCTTTCCTGCAACAGCTGGGGTTGTTTAGCTTGGAAAAAAGGAGGGTAAGAGGAGACCTGATAGAAGTTTCCAAAATTATGCATGGTGTGGAGAATGTGGAGAGGGAGACATTTTTCTCCTTCTCCCATAATACTAGAACCCAGGGTCATCCCATGAAGAGATTCAGGTCAGATAAAAGGAAGGACTTCTTCACATAACTCATAGTTAAATTATGGAATTCACTACCACAAGATGTAGTGATGGCCACCAATTTGGATGGCTTTAAATTACTGGAGGAGAAGGCTATCAAAGGTGGCTATGTACTACCTCCAGGATCAGAGGCAGTAAGCCTGTATATACCAGTTGCTAGGGAACATGGGTGGGAGGGGGCTGTTGCACCGTGTTCTGCTTGTGGGTCCCTGGTTGACAGCTGGTTGGCCACTATGTGAACAGAGTACAGGACTGATGGACCCTTCTTATGTTCTTATGATCTTTATGGAGCAAATTAGCTGTGCTTTAATATGAACCCTCATTCATTTTTCTATTATCACAGTCAGTGCCCTAACTGTGAGGGCTATGGACAGCGGCAATGAAACCCTCGCATCTGTCTTCCTAATCTAAATCAGAAAGTTGTGAATTTCTGGAGTTCAGAGAGTAATCTGGATCTTCTTAAACATGGGCTGATGTGAGAGGAGAAGTTTTTAATCATCCTACCTTCTGGTCCACAATGGATGGTGCTGCACCAGCCTTTCCCAATCTTGGGTCCTTGGATGTTGTTGGACTACAACTCCCATCATCCCTGACCATTGGAAATGCTGTCTGGGGATGATGAGAACTGGAGTCCAACAACATCTGTGGAACCAAACTTGGTAAAGGCTGAGCTAGACAACGCATGAGGTACAGTTCTTCCAACTTGGCGGCACCCTTCTCACCAACCAAGCTGATCCTGGGGAAGAGGGGGAATGACGACACTAGTGGTTATGGAAAATCTACCCTCCTAGGATGAAGACTACATTTGCAGATCCTGATAGAGAATGAGATATGGTAGAGGAGGACATCATTTTGTGCGTCAGGGCATTATTTTGTAAGACTTTTACCTCTGTTGAGTCACTCTTGGCCACAATCAAACCCAAGATTGTTTTTTTCCCTAAACAACTTGGTGAACTACTGATTCACCGACATGTGGGAAACCTCAAATAAAACTGCTACAAACCACCATCACCTAAAAAGGACATTGGCCTGCACGTAAAAGTGCTTTTGCTGAATCATGAGACAAAGGAACTCCCCTCACCAGCTGTCAGATCTACTCCAATTTATGATGTCAAATATTGGGCAGAAGCACAAAAAATATCTTTTCCCCACCCGCCACCCTCTGCCTGCACTTTCAAACAGCAAAATAGGAGACACCTGCGGAATACCATCTCTAGTCATTATTATGTTTGGCAATGTAGCAACATTAAAAGGGTACGAAACAGCATCTATGGAAGTGCCAAGTTGCTTGGTGGAAGAGAAGAGAAACTGCCTAACCTTGTGATATGCAGTGGCTGCTGCAGAGCAGCGGTGACTCACTCCAGTTGTGGAAGGAGGATTTGTTGAGCTTGTTCCTTTCTGAGATACTGAAGAGCAGCCTTCCCTCCAGATGTTTTGGTGGGGGGTGATGGGAGTAGTAATCCAACACATACAGAGACCATTGCATTGGGGAAGGCTGCTTTTGAGTAGACTTCCCCCAATCACGTTCCCCTCCAGATGTTTTGGGTGACAACCCCCATAATTCCTGACTATTGGCATGCTGGTTGAGGCTGGTGGGAGTTGAAGTTCAAACATCTGGAGGGCACTGGATTGGAGCAGGCTACATTAGAGGGATATATGGATGGTGCAACCTCTGGGGCATGGCCATTGGAGTTGGAGGGGCATGGCTTGTAGATGTGATGCGCTCTTTCCTCCTCATGCATGGGAGACCAAGGGAAGAACCAAAAACTGGTTGCTGGAAGAGGAAGGTCCATCCCTTTCTCTGGATGTTCCTGACTCTACCACATTTCCCTTTTCTCTGCAGCCAGGATCAGCCCTGCTGCTGAAATAGAAAATAAGTCCAGCACATATGGAACTGTATAATACCGAGTAAAACAGTCAATCCATCTAACTCAGTGTTGTCTACATGGACTGGCAGCAACTCTCTAGGAGTTTAGGCAGGAATCTTTCCCAGCATGTGTTCTACAGTCCTTCCTCAAAAATCACTGGACAAAGGGGACGTGTGATATTGGAAGACAATCTTAACTGGTTAGCTTGCAGGTGCAAGAAGGATGCTCAAGGGAAATAAATGTGCTTGCCATTTTAATCCAGAAAAATAACTACCCCAGGTATGAAAAGTTTGCAAAGCGTTGCTTTATCCACATAGAAGGACTGTGAATTCCAAGTTGGAGCAAAGATGCTACAACATGGGGCCTCTTCCCAGGTCGCTTCTCTTCTACTCTACAATGCCTATGATCATTATCACATGGGCGGTTTTAAGCACACCCACCGTGACTTTGCTCCACTTCTTCAGTGCTGGACTCGCATGACTTCGTCTCCGTCCTACTGCTGTCTTGCCCAGAGGTCGGGGGTTTTAGTTTCTGTTTCGATGTATCCCTGAACGGGCAAAGACTGAAAGGCACAGGCAGGTATTGCAGGTATCACTGGTACCATAGCAATACTGAGCACATGTAAACCAAAATGTTAGACTCGCATAGGAAACGGAGGTGGAACCGCAGAAGCAAACTGGGGGGGGGGGGGATGTAGATGTGTTAAAGCCCTATATATATATGGCCAATATTGATTGGATGGATATGAAGGTGTCATACAATGTATGAGCTTCCCCAGTTGTGCCAGTTTTGCTCAGTTCTGAATAAGTCTGTGATTTTCAAACCCTTTTTTCCACCGACCACAGCAGACTATCAGTAAAATGCTATTTCTTTTTAATAAAGAAGATGCAACAGAACAAGCCAAAGTTGGCTTCACCGCAACCCTTCTGGTTTTTGAACAAAACTGGGCCCTTCATAGGAAGCCGTTTTGCAATGTGGGAATCATTTATCTTTAACATGATACTTCACCCTGAGATAGGAAGACGGCCTGATAAACCCTTCCTATGTTACAGCGAAGGCTGCATTCACAATTGCTGGAGCATCTTGCCATCACCCAGTTTCATTTGTTTTACCTTAGTACTCAGGCGTCGCCAGTGGTGTGGTGGTAAATTCTGAAGTGCAGCTACTCATCTCTGTTACCACACCCCCAAGGACAGTCCAAAACTGCAGGCAAGTGTGTTGATCCATAATAAACCAGGTCTAGCAGTTTTCATCTCTACTAGGAGAGGTCTTTTTGTAAAACTAATGAGTCTTAATTGCCCATTCAAGACCAAGTCACCCCAAAATCCTTTACATTACAAGGAATAATATATTCTTGCTTGGGAAAATCCATTGCCCACCCCTCAGCTACTACTGTCAGGATTGTAGCTAAGCTCAGAGGGAATAGGGAATTCCTAGAAGGGTGGCAGATGACATTGGCATCCTTGCTAATAAAAAAGGTGCTCCTGTTGTGTCCCTGTGAATCCTGGCTCCACTACATCTCAGTGCATCATACTCCAGCATCAAGAAGCAACTGCTTCAAGTGTGGACCAACAACATTGCACACTTGAATCCCAGAGATGTAGATGTCACACACAGCCCTGTGATTTCTGCAACTTGACATTGCCTTGCCTAGATTATCTCAGATGGGTAAAGAACAGAGATCCATGTGCAGATCTGATCCTACCCTTTACTGGGATCAAGTAAGAATCAGAATGCTGTTGGAGAAGCAAACTAGGAACAAGGAAAGATGCCTTATAATAATGGGTCAGAACTTTGGTCCACCTGTCTCAGTATTGTCAACACTGACGGGCAGCAGTTCTAGCGGGGTTGAGACAGGGCATCTCCTACTCTACCTGAAAATGCTGGGGATCAAACCTGGGACCTTTGGTATGCAAAACATGTGCTGTACCTCTGAGCTATGGCCTCTCCCTTCAAGTAATGCCCCCTCCCCTGTTGGATGCCATAGGCAGAGATTCTCAAACTGCAGTCCACAGATCACTGGTGGTCCACAACTCCATTCAGATGGTCCATGGAATGGTTGCAGAATAGTTGAGAATATCTGCATACATTTATTTATTTTTTCGTTAATTTGTATTCTGGGAGTTGTAGACCTTTTTTCTGTCTAAATGTGCATAGTATTGCACCCTTAATGAGTTAGGTACGTGCTTTGATTTGTAGAACAGCAAACAATTACTAAGTGGTCCACTAATCACCCCAGCAATTTTCAAATGGGGTGCAAAAATAAAAAAATAAAAATTGAGAACTGTTGATAGGATTGCACCCTTAAAGAGTTTATGACGAAGGGATTTCTCTTGCATTTGCTTTTCTTCTTTATATAGGACCCCCAACACCTCCGTGGCCACTTTTGTGCCCCAGTTGCAGCAAAAAAAGTGGCCATTGTCATTTGAAACAAGGAGTGTGGGAACATGCACCTTGGTGGAAAGCAGAATTGTTCTCCCAGAAGCCTTGTTTTAAAGGAAAATCACCACTGTGGTCGAATTGTGCCAGAAGTTGTTCACCTCTGCTATAGGGGAAAGGAGACAATCAGGCTACACATGACCATACCCATGTGTAATCTGTTTTACAGTGTTTTCTAGTATTTTATTGTCTATTTATTTATTTTCTATTTGTATACTTTTGTATGGTATTTTTTAAAAACCTGGTATGCTATCTTAAGGGGGTTCTACATGAAATGCAGCCTAAAATTATTTTGAATACATAAATAAATGTTTGAACCAACGTTTAGACCATCGCCATAGTTCTAGAGGTTTTCAAGCCAATGCAAAGCATGTTCATTCAGATGTACTGGTTTCCATAGAGCTCATATCGAGCTGATATCTATGGGGCTTGCTTCCCATTAAGGACTGCATCCCTCAAAGGAATAACGCTGATTAAGGGAAGTGACTGGGAATGACAGATGCCATATAACAGTTGTTTGGACAGGAGTAAAAATTACTGGATGCTGTTGAGCAGGCAAGAAACTAGGAAGTCAAGCCAAGAAGAGCAAAGGGGGGGGGGGAGAGGTGAAGGGGGAAAGGCATCGCTGTTAAGAGGAATGACAATGTAGCAACAAACAGGGAACCAAACTAGCAGACAGGGCAGAAAGCCAAGATAATTCTGAGAGTGCTGGAGCCAGGAAGATGCCACATCACTCAAAGACTGCTAGGTTGTCTCACGAGTTCAATGAGAGTGCATGTCTGATATAGGAAGCCTGGGAGTGGAAAGGTGAACAAGGCTTACAGTGCAGTACACAAAACCAATGAAAACATGAAGCCACTGGGATCCAGATTGCTCTGCTACAGGTAAACTTGTTAGAAGTTAGGGATGGAGGAATCATTTCAATTTGCATTTTAATGCAAACTTATGTAATTTCACAGTTCCAAACCAATTCGCGAACCAAAACTCAGATATCTTTTGAAATGCTCATTCCTCCAACTGTTGTCATGGAGTTCTCCCATAAAAAAACATGAGCAAAAAATGTATAGATAAGGGGAAAAGTGCACAGAAAACTGCATTCTATTAGGAAAATTGCTTGCAAAGAATGTGTATACTAGGTAGAATTGTGTACAAAATACATGTATTACAAAGAAGAAATGTGTCAAAAATATATGCAAAAGTCATGCAAACTTCAAAATAAAAATGGTCAAAGTTTAGACAAACAGAAGTTAAGATTGGGAGGATTAGAAATTGAAATTGACAGTTTTATCCATTTCTAGTTGACCTGATTTGCATGACAAGTTCCACCTGTTGAAATTCCCTGCAGAAATATTAATGGTTCAGAAGCCCTGTCTTCTTTGGCAACTGACCACACTAGCAGCATCTCTAGAGCAGAGGCCCCCAACCTATTTGAGTCATTGGGCACATTTAGAATTTTGAGAGTGTTGTGGGCACTCTCACAAAATAGCTGTCACGGGGACTTCCCCACTCATAAAAGGGCTACCACTTAGCCCGATCACAGAGCACTCATTTCCGAGAAGGCAAACTGGTGAGACTAAAAGAAAAGTAACTGGCACAAGAACCAAAGTATAAGGTAGAGATGGGGGCTGAGCTCCGACACCCAAAACCATCCTAGTGAACCCAAATAAAGATGGTGCTGATGGACAGCACTTCACTTTGCAGCATGCCAGCCTCCCAGTTCCATTTTTAATTTTATTTTTTTAAAAAAATCTTAAGAAATAAAAATCAGGAGGTGCAGGCACCAGGAAAGGTGTCCATGAACACCATGTTGGAAATCTCAGTTCTAGAGTGTGTTTTTTCCAGACTCCTAGTGAAATGTGAGGCTGTTAAAAAATACAGGGAAGTTATGAAGACATTGCAAAAGGCTGGTCAGCGATTAATTGACCCTCAGCTCTTAATCCTTAGCTTTTAATTCGTTTTTGAGTAGCTATGCAGCTGAGCTACCTGACCCAGAAATCTAAGTTCAGAAACTTCCACCTTGCCAAGCAGTTCCTTGCTTAAAGCACAGCAGATGTTGTACGCCCTCCTGATTAAGATGTTGTCTGCAGTTGGCAAACTTTGTCTGCTGTTAGGAAGACTAGGATTTGAGGGGGGAGAAAAAGCATTCTCCTTCCCCACAGCATGATCCAGCCTGTCTCTTAGCAGCTGGCTTGCCTCCAGGGAGACGGAAACCAGATTATACCTGAAGCACCCTCATTTCTGCAGCAGGTTGGCCTGTCCCTATTCAACTGCCAAGGACATAAGTCATGTGTGATGGTAGTAACCCGAACTCGAGTGATTTCTCGAATGCTGATTATATTAAATATACAGGAATGTACACTCATTGTGACGGGAAAAGATCCATTCTCTGCTGTAACTGGAATCAAGGGTGAACTCTTAAGCCTTTCCAGGAAAAATCTGCAAAGAAATTGTTTTGAATTGTTTCTATTTTGGCTAAAACATAATTGCTCCAAATCTAGGCAACAAATAAAATGTGAAGGTATAATCTAAGATGAAATCGTTTTAGAGAAGCAAAAGTCCATTTACCCTTATGATGGCACCAAAAAATTTTTAAAAATCCATGTGCTATTTATTTATCTGCTTC
Organism: Anniella stebbinsi; assembly: GCA_029215795.1. Taxonomy (NCBI): domain Eukaryota; kingdom Metazoa; phylum Chordata; class Lepidosauria; order Squamata; family Anniellidae; genus Anniella; species Anniella stebbinsi. Next base: position 29,692,050 of record JARDYH010000002.1, on the reverse strand, counting down.
TCTGCCTTCTCCTGTTCCTTTTTATTGCAATTATTCCTCTCCAATATTTATTTATCATGTTTATATGACCCCCCATCAACAAAACAACAAGCAGATGCAATGTACAATAATTAAAACAGAAAACAATGAACATGCAGAATAAAACTTTTTCTTCTTGCTGAGTCAGAATAAAGCATTTAGCACCTCAGATTAAAACACCACACTGAGAAAGCAATCCTATGGCCCATAGACAGTGTCTGGGAGGCCACAGGATATTCGTGGATTCCTGGTCAACAGCTGGTTGGCCAATGTGTGAACAGTATGCTGGACTAGATGGACCATTGGTTTGATCTAGCATGGCTCTTCTTGTACGCAGGTGTCTAAGCTCCCCATCCCCGCCAGCTGCCTTTCCAAGGTTACAAAAGCAACCTTGGAGAGGTGGGAAAGGGGGCGTTTCTGTGGGCAGAGAGGAAAGGGGACTGGGGAAGCTGACGGGCATCCAGATAGGATTGCACCCTAAGAGTACAATCTTATACATATTTACCTAAAAAGAAGTGTAAGTAGGTATAGGACTGCAGCCTAAAATAGTCTGACACCAAGTTTTTGTTAAAGCCCAAGTTTGTTTAAAAGGCTTAAATTAAAAAGGGCACAATCCTTTGCATGTTTAGACAAAGGGGGAAATAGTCTGACACCAAGTTTTTGTTAAAGCCCAGGAATGTTGGGAGTTGTAGGGCTTTCTGATGCTGAAAAGATGGCACCAGCCCAGTCTCTCTGGGGAGGCTATTCCATAGCCAGGATGCTACCACTGGGAAGGCCTTCCCCTTAGTAGCCACCCACCTCAGTTCACTTGGAGGGGACAAATGGAGCAGAGCCTTTGAAGAGGAGCTTACTGTTCAGGTAGGTTCTTTCAGGTAATGTAGTCCCTAGCAATTAACAGCTATATAAGTTAAAAACAGCCCTTTATCTTGGACTCAGAAATAGATAGGGAGCCAGTGAAATCAGGTGATTGAGAGCTGATAAGACTAGGTCACTGGGAAACAAGATGAAAGTATCAGCATGTTCAGGAGAACCCTGAGGTATGCAGAAGTACTAAACATAAAAAGGTGGAAAATCTTCCAAAACAGCCCAGTGAGGACTGAGCATGCTAAGTTGCCTCCAGAAGCCATGGAATGTTGGAAAAGGAAAAACAGGAAGTTAGAGGCAAGGAGTACTTGAGCCCTTTATAGCAGGGGAGGGGGCAGAAGGTTGATCTCCAGATATTTTGGACTTCATCTCCGAAAAGCCCCTGCCAGCATGGCCAATGGTCAAGAATGCTGGGAGTTGATGTCCAAAATATCTGGAAATCTTCCTGCTGCCCACCCTTAGCCTACAGTGACATCAGAGCCACCAGCCTCCACTGGCCTAGAATATACGGTTGAGAACCAGTTTTTTTTTTGGAGGGGGCAGCCCATCACAATTCTTTTTTGGAAGGTTAAGTGAAGACCCTTTGTAAGAAAGGGTCTGTACACAAAGTCATGCCCGCTCCCAGAACTGTAACAATTTTTCACAAGATTTGTTGTCTTGTTTGATTCATAATGACATAAGTCTAGATATCTGCAGAATTAAGGAAGGAGCATTGGTCAGTCTGACAAACATAGAGATTGTACAGAAAGTTACTTCTTTTGCTTTCAGAGCAGCCAACGCAAAGCAAAAGTTTGAGAGAGAACATGTAATGAATTATTTTTTATTATATAACTGCTAAGATTTACTGAACTGTAGAAGAGTTTTATTTCCATTGTTTAATATTTGTTATGGCTTGGAAAATTAAAACTACTGACTGGCTGCTTTCTGGATTGCATCATAGGAACATAAGAAGCTGGCTTATATTGAATCAGATCATTGGTCCATTTAGCCTAGTAGTGTCGACACTGACAGGCAGCAGCTCTGGAGGGTTTCAGGTAGGGTTTGAATTTAGGACCGTCTGCTTTTAAAACAGTTACCCCACCACTGAGCTACAGCTCCTCAGCCTGCAAGTCTTCTATTAGCAATACTAATATTTGAAAGGCAGAGAAACCCCAACTGGAGACTGGGGTTAGGTTAAATTCTAGAAGCTAATGATAAGGAAGTTGACTGTGCTCTGGTAACCTCCAAATTAGATTACTACAATGCACTCTATGTGGGGCTTCTTTTGAAGACAGTTCAGAAGCTGCAACTTGAGCAAAATGAGGCAACCAAACTGATAATGGGAACAAGAAGGTCTGAAAATGCAACACCGATTCTGGCCCGCTTGCAATGGTTGCTTATGTTCTTGAACTCAATTCAAGGTGCTGGTTTTGACCTATAAAGCCTTACACGGCTCAGGACCTCAATAGCTGATGGCACCTCTCCCAGTATGAACTGACCCATACCCTACGTTCATCATCTAAGGCACTTCTCCAGATACTAAATGAAATAAATGAAGAAGACATGGTAATCATTAAGAAGCCAGTATGAAGCAGCTTCTTATGTTCCCCTGTGTGAGACTTAAGGATGGGATCAGGTATATCATATTCTAACAGTTTTTTAGAGTATGGATTCTTTTGTAGAGAAAACTGCACTATCCACCCACAAGAAGGATGTGTCAGCAGGTTTGGGGAAACCCCAAGGTTTACCAAAGTACCAAAAAAAAAAAAGTTAGAAAAAAAATCCCAGGAGGTGGGGAGGGAAACCCAAAACATCTCAGAACCTCCTACACAGCAGCAGCCTTAATGCACGTGCCTCTCTGCACACTTACCTCTTGCTTTTCCTGCCTTTCCGCACACCCACTTTGTTTTACAAATGTTTCTGCAAGGTTCTGTGCTTTATAATTTCCAGAGCAGCTGTGTTAGTTGCAGCAAAACCAAGAAAGAGTATTGTGGCACTTTAAAGACTCAAGTTTATTATGGTGTAATAAGCTTTTGTGGACTACGGTATACAATGCCTTGTGATGAAGTGGACTCTAGTCCACAAAAATGCTCGGCATAAATAAATGGGGTTAAATAAGGTGCCACCAGTCTGTGTTTTCTTTAAAAATTACACTTTCAGTCTTCCTGTGCCCCTTTATCTCTTGTGCCTCATCTTTCTATTGAGAGCAAAGTACTTTCTGACAATTTATTTTAAGCCCGATGTAAAATATTAACGAATCAAATCCGTCCTCCGGTCCATGTTGTTCATCTTGGAAGTAAACAACTGAGCTGCACACGGGACTTTCTTTCAAGTCAGCGTGTATTAGCTCGGAGCCTCACACCTACATACGCAAGGTGCACATTCAGCCTTCTTTCAGCACAGCGCAGGGGTTGTATATTGCGGTGGCGGTGGTAGAAATATACGCCCGACAGTGGGAGCTGGAGGCATCGATGTCCATGGGGTTGTGAAACCGCTCTGGGTTTCAGCCAGAACTCGAAAGGAGCTATCCAAGGTGCTGAACCCTATTCCCCCAAATGGGTTCCGCACTTTGGATAGCTCCAGTAGAGTGCTGACTGGAACCAAGAGCGGAATCGCAGCCCCACTGACCTCCGAGCCACCAGCCTCCACTGCTGTCTGAGGTCTCCCCTCCCTCCTTCGCCTCCTCCAGGGTGAACGCGCGGTCTCCTGCGCGCAGGCGCCATGGCCGCAATGCGGGGTGTTCGATCGCAGCCTCCTTCCCCCCCCCCCCCCACCAACAAACACACACTCCTCCTCATCCCGACCCCCACCCTCCCTCCCGCCTTTCCTTCGCGCCGCTGCCCTGTTGGGACCCAGCGCCCGGAATCCAGGCAGCCAGAGGCCTATTACGGGAAGCGCCTCCTCTCGCGCCTGCCACGCCCCCCCACCGTGACGTCACCGCCATGCCTACCAATGGCTGCCCGAGTGAAGCGCTCGAGTTAGCCGTCCGTCCGACGCGAGGCCCTCGGGATAGTATTGCGGGAGGCGGTGAGGGGCGGGCGTCAGCGGGGCACTGACCGGAGGGCGATGGGTCGAGACCTGTGGGTGTTGTGGAAGTAGGGAGAGGACGCGGTAGCGGACGAGGAGGTAAGGAACCGTTCCGCGTCGCCGTCCTCAGCTTCCCCCCCCCCCTTCCTCCTCTTCCCGACCCGCCTTACCCTTTTCGGAAAGGGAGCGAAGGGAAGATGCCTGTGGCACAGCTGGGCCAGGCGGAAGGGAGAATTTGGCAGCTGCTGCCCTCGAGCAGAAAAGAAAGTCCTTCCCTTCCCCCTCAGGCGGGCCTGGTCTTTCGTCGGCTGAGCGGCATGAGAGACCCGGTCTGTCAGCCGTGGCGATGTCTGAAGTAGCTCGGGGCGCCCTTCTCAAGACTTCGCTAGACGTCAGAACTTATCCAGCATAAGTCCTACTTAGAGTAGACCCATTTAAAAAATGGATTTAAGTTAGTCATAACTTACGTAATTCCCTTTCATTTGAATGGATCTAGTGTGTGTGTGTGTGTGTGTGATTCACACGCACGCCACTATCTAGGCCCTCACCGACGGGTCAAGTGCCCTGGTGCTTTTAAAAACTATTTTCATCTAGTTGCAGTCATGCTGGCAATGGGGAAGGATTTCCCCGCCCTCTTTACTGCGTGCTCTTCTTGTATATGTGCGAATATGGGGGGGGGGGGGTCGTCTAATTTACATGCTACTCGAGTTCCGAACCGAGTTGGGGAGTGGTCGTTCATCTGGACTGAGTAATAAATAGGATATGGGCCGCGAGGTGGCGGCATGGAAGGAATATTCTGTTGCACGGGGTAAAGAAGACTGAGGACTTGAGCTAATTCATCTCGCTCTTTTCCTGGTCTCCTTTCCTCCTCAGCGCTGCTGTGTGAGCAAGATAAGCCACTGCTCACGGTCATTTCAGAGAAATGCGTAAATTCATTCTTTCCTGGATCTCCTCAGCCCTCTACAGCAGCTACTTACTTGACTTCCCTGACTGCATCTCTCTCCCACTAACCTGCTCTCAAATGCTGTTTAGTCTATGAGGATTATGTATTCTCTGGGCATGGGCTATGAGGATTGTGTGTTCTCTGGACATCCTTATTGCATCACCAACCTGGTAAATCTGTGCTTGGGCTGTATCATTTCAGACAGAATGGGAGTTTTCAAGATTGAATACATGTTCCTGTATACACCACTCACCAACTCCCACCTCCACCCACACATCATCCATATATAGAAAGCTAGATGCCAGGGAGAAGGCTATGCTGCAATACTTCTCACTCATAGCTAGTTTCTAGGTTAAGGGAACATTTGGGGGGAGCATGAAGGAGCATCCATTCAATCGTGCAAAATTTTATCTGCAGTTCCAAGTGGTACAGCCCCGGCAATATTCACTATCGATGAGACCTATACTCTGGTTTTGTACTGTGCCTATGTCATCTATACCTATCACCAGTTGAAATGAAGCCTAGTACATACAACTGCACTTGCTTACAGCCATACCTTGTTTACCTTTGTTTCTCTCTTTGCTACCTTTCCATTGTTTTAGACTATGAGAGCCTTAGATATTATGTTACAGTACTCTGTAAAGTATACATTTTAAATAATGCACGGTGTTTAAAACACTGTTGATAATAAATAGTAATTATACGTGGGGTTGTCTTTGAAAACAGTTCAAAAACTTCAGCTAGTATAAAACAGGGCAGCAAGACTGGCCAATGAGTACACATTACACCAGTACTTTTCCAGTTGCAGCCCAAACCTGATTCAAGTGCTGATATTAACATTCAGAGCCCTAAATTGCTTGGGGCCAAGTTATCTGAAGGATTGCCTCCACCCATATGTAGCCTAAGATCATCTTCAGGGGTCCTTCTCCATGAGCCCCTGCCAAAGGAAATGAGGCAGGTGACTACTAAGAAGTGGACCTTTTCTGCTGTGACACCCTGGCTGTAGAATGAGCTCCCTAGAGAGGTTTACCTGGCATCTACATTGTATGCCTGTTGGCGCCACATGAAGGCCTTTTTATTTTCCCCATATTTTAGCATCCTAGTCTTTTAGCTCTGCTGTTTTAAATCTGTATTTTAAATCACTGCATTGCTAATAGTTTTTATTCTGGTTGTACTTTTATATTGTGGTTTTAAGTTTCCATATTTCATATTTTATGCTGTATCTTGTGGTTTAAATTTTTGTGAACCACCCAGAGAGCTTTGGCTATTGGACAGTATAGAAATGAAATAAATAAATTTCCTCATCCCAAATCTCTTGGGTCAAGCCACATGATTGGGCAGGGGAGGAAAGGTTGACCTGAATTCATCCTTCATTCATTTCTATATTGGAAAGCAGGTTGTGTTGCAGCTCAGTATTGCCTCCGCTATGAGTTTCTGGGGTTAGCATATGGTGCTTCCTCAAGGATGGTCATCAGTGTGCCCAATAAGGGGATTTCCACTGTGTTAGATAAATGCAGTGCTACTTATTTGGCTAGAGTAATGTATTCACTTAATTTCCTTTCATGTGCTGTTTTTGTTCCTCTGCCAAATGTGAGTATCTTGCTGAGAACTTTTTGTAACATAGGAGAGTGGTGTGTTTTTCTGGAATAAGACCCCTTTAGCCACTTGATTTGACCACTGACAATGCGTTGCATGAAGAATTGAAATGATATTTCAAAGCAGTGTCAATGTTTAGGTGTTAGCTCAGCACAGGATTTAATATTTCAACAGCCCAGGTGCCAGCAGAAAATTAATAGGAGCCTGGAAGATCTGCTTATAGGTTATTTAATGCAAACCTAAGCTTCAGGATTCACTTGAAAAACAGATGCCCCAGACTAAATTTTCCTGTTGAAAAACAGATGCATCTTAAGCATCTGTCCTTCATATACAAATATTTCAATTTGTATATGAACTTGGGGAAGGGTGGTTAGGCTAACCATGGTGCATGATAGTTAGCATTAACCATGCCGAATGCTCCCGCCATTCAACAATGAAACCATGCTCCACAGCATGGTTACTCTAATCACTCCCTAACCACCTACCACCCCATAGAAGTCCGCAGTCCTCCTACAAGTCCATCACACATCCCAATGGCCTCAACAATGCTGCAGCCAGTGGTGGGCAGCCATTACAGGGCCCATGCTTTCATTTCTCCTTCATTCAAAAAATATGCAAAAAACAGCCAACAATGCGCATTCCCCCCATGGGCCAAAAAGTGAAAACACACATTTGGGGAATTCGCTCATTAGGAAACTTTTTTTAAAACCTGAAAAACTAAGAACTTGAAAGAAAAGTGGGGTGCAAGATGGGAATGGCTTAGTTTCCCATCCCTACATCTTTGAGTTCCATGGGAGCAGGAGCAGCAGCAGCACTTTTGGCCTCCGTTGCTGCCAAGCCACTAACTCTTGGTTAGTGAGGGTGGTTAAACCATGGTTATATAACCACCATGGTTAGGGAAAATGACCGCAGACATGACTTAGACTTAAACAGGAGTATGGCAAAACAGTTAGATTCTACTCATGAAAGAAAACTGATCTATCTTGTCTCCTAAAAGGGAATTTTTATTAGGCTGTAAAGTGTACCTCCCTCAACTTACTGTTTTTAAGTGTGGCAGTCCTGACATCACAATAGGAGATAGGGAAAGCTAATAATTTAATTGAGATGATATGGGGCAGAAAACTTTCCACTTCTGTATTTCCCATGGACAATATTCCATTTCTTATACAGTCATTATTTCATAAAAGGAAATAGTAGTGCAATGAATGGCTACAATACCTGTCAAATAGGGCAGTTCCAAAGATGTAATTAGATTTGTCAGGTCACTTTCCTTATAAAGTATTTGTGTGTGTGTGTGTTGGCGAGGCTATAAAAGGCTTCATTCCATGTTGTCCAGCCTCAGTTGGAGGCTGCAAGTTGTGCAGCCTGCCCACCTTCCCTTTATATTAGGTCTGCCCTAGGCATGTGCTGATCACTCTTCATGTGGATAGGGAAGAATTATTTTCATGCCATCTAGATTGTCCAGAGATAGGCATGTTTTTCATCTTCCTTGAAGTAATATTTTTAGGTTAGCAGTTATCTGTATCTTAAGTTTCCTGTGATTAAGTTTAGTTTTTTACTTGGTATAGTCCTTTACCATTACTTAGTATAATCTTTATTCATCCTGATATTAACTTATTGCAACTTGGCAGGTGGGATAGTACCCGGGGGGTGGGGGAGGACTAAAGTCCATAATTTTGATGGATACTCCTATCAAAGAAAACAAAGGACTAAATGGGAAGCCAACTACAAATCCTAGCTTCACATTCTGACTTTTATTTCATTTTTTATTGCATTTATATCCCAACTTTTTTCCTCCAAGGAACCCAAGGCAGCGTACATAATCCTTCTCTTCCCTGTTTGGGTCATTGGTATAATTATGATGTTTTCTGCACAAATAATGTTGTGTAGCACTATCAGAAACTGCCCAATTATTGCTTTTGGGAGCCAATTAGTTGTGTAAAATCTGAGTGGAATGAAATTCTCGGTAAACCATAGGCTGTTTCGGACACATTTCTAAACCACAATCCTGCTGAAATGCTACCTTGAGCATAATGCCATATCTGCTATATCTACTTTCTAGCTAATGACACATTAGGTTCATTAGAAAGTACAAAATTATGTCAATATAGAATTCAATATTCTGTCTCTCTCAATTTCCTAGTGTGTTTTATGAATGTAACGTGATCACAATGAATTATGTTTCATAGTTATTCAGAGCAAATTTTATTCTTTTAGTCTATTTTCATTGGCGACAAAGTGAAACTCTGGTACAAAGAACATTTGCTGTGTTTTTCAGGTGCTTATAGAAACTTCTGTAGTTCACGTCACTACATTAGATTGTGGAATCTGATCCTCTCCCTTCCCCCTTCCCAATCTTTCTCATAAAGACAACTGGAAAATGTTCCTCCTACCCCTCTCATCCTTTAATGCAGGGGTGGGAAACCTTTTCTCAGCCAGTGGCTAGATTCCATTTTGGAGAAGCTCTTAGGGGCCACATTCCAGTTGTGGGTGAGATCAAAAGCAAAGGTGAGTGGGGTTCATTCCCCCCCCCCAATTCTATTGTTGCCAGTTTACAGTAGGAAGCAAGTCTACTCAGAAGCAAGCACGAGCAGCATGATTACTCACAAATAAGCAAGATTAGTCTCTACCATTCAAAAGTAAGCAGGATTGAAGTGCTCAGCAACTTCCTCCCTGACTCCACCACTCTGCCCCAAAGGGAAAAGCTCTTCTCTCCAATCAGCAGCTGAGGAAGTTGTGAGGTGGGATAGAGAAACTCTACAGGCTCATTAAGACCCATAGCTCAGAGGTTTCCAATCCCTGTTTTATAGTAGAATTTTGTGCAGAATTATTTTTAGTAATGAATAATCCTTTTAGATTCTGCCATTGTACCAGTTGGAAGCCGTTGGCCTGCTATTTGAAATGGTATTCTGAAATGATTGGGAGAGGAGCAGCCTTCTCAGACATTTTCCAGCTGAACTTACTTCTAAAGATTTTTGGCTTAGATTCATCCCTGTGCTGTTTGTGTCTTGGGTGTTGCTAGGTTCATGAATTCTAGTTAACAAAATGCTGCTATAAGGTGGGACAAGAAGGAGTATAAGGGTAAGCAAGTGGCTCCAGTCCTATCTCCTCCAGTCTTAGGTTGTTTGAATTTTGAAATCAGTGGTAGCTTCAATCTTTCACGGCTGCTTTTTAGTTCAAGAAGTAAATAAAATACTAGGCATCCATGGTGTAATTCAGTATGAAGCTGCAGGTTTTATATTTATCAGAGGCATGCATGGTTACTTTGACATAAGTTACACTATGTTATCATAACATAAGAGCGTAAGAAGAGCTGTGGTGGATCAGACCAAGGTCCATCTAGTCCAGTATTTTGTTCACACAGTGACCAAACAGCTGCCCACGGAAAACAGACAGACAGGACATGAGTGCAATGTTAACTGGGTTTAGTACTAGGTAAGTGCATAGGATTGCAGCTTTAGTCGTACAAAATGTTGGGACAGTGCTTGTTCAGATGGGAGAACTGTGTCTAGAACTAGGAAACAACATAATTACAAGCGAGTGAAATATAAAACTACTCCAGCTCCACAACTGAAAACCAAACTATAACAACATACTGTTAAGCTCCAGCACCCCAGTCCTGAGAGGGGTGGACTTGCAGGGGTTTCAGCGCTTGCTCAGATTTCAGTTTCCTAGAAGGAGGGCACTGGAGACTTGTGGTGTTTCTTTTATGAAGTTTTATTTGCCTACAACAACCCAACCCCAAGCAAACCCTGCTTCCTCTCAGCTGCCCAGGAGATCTCTTCACAAGACAAAAGCCACTCTCCTTTTGTGTCAGATTCAGCCTTCCCCCAGATTCATTTCCTCCTACCTCCTCAGGCCTTGTAGAACAAAAAGGTTACCCATTTAGGAATTACAGTGTTGTTGGGGTAGGGGGGAGAATCTTCATTCTTTTTCACTCAGAGACACTGAGTTATAAAGTGCCCCTGGAGGTAATTTAGATTGACCCCAAACATATAACAATATCTTAAATGCCTTCAGGAAGTACAGAAAGTATTGACAGTTCTGTTGGGGAAAAAACAGGGTCCTGCTTCTTCTTGCCATCTAAACTTGGACTGTGAGATCAAATGAAGAAAGATATTAGGGACAAGGATGTGATTACAGGGAGGATTTGTATCTTGAGACACTGTGCATGTTATGCTTTCCATATTACTACCTTTTGAGTAGTCTTGAATAGAGATGTAAAATTTCTGGAAATGTTGAAACTGGGAAAAGACTGTTTTTTTTCTGGGGGGAGGGGTGGAAATAAACAGAAGTTTTGGGGGAAATTGAAAAATAAGCAATACTTATGCTTTTTTAGCACTCTTTATAAAACTAGTCACTTTTTTGCTTTAGGACAATCTTCCCTTTGTAAGGAAGCTTGGGGAAATTCATATCCTGTTCCTTTATGTGGGGTGGAGTTTAGAGAAAGCAGATCTGAAGGAAAATCTATTGAGATGTTATTTAGCTGGGAAAGATTGAGCTTAGGAAAGATAAATAACCATATTTAATTTAAGAACATTTAAGCAATGTCAGCCTATTATTTGAAGAGTGACATTTGTTAAGGAAATGTTCTCTATCTCTCAAATTGAAGAATCACCAGGAACAGGCAGAGTTCAGTTCAACAGGTTTATTCAAAACAATGTACAAAGGAGAGAGAAGTGGCACATGGGTAGTACCAAAGCTCTCTGAATCACAAAGACATTTATCTCTGTTACTGGCTTTGACGTCACATACCACTCACCCCCTCCCACCTGTGATGGATACATGCCAATAAATGTTTCAACTAAACAATATCTTAAACCATAATAAAACAATATTCAGGGCATTTGACACCTCAATGAAATTTATTGTTTCCTGATAACCTTCGATCACTGTAACTTGGTGTTATTTGGTTTTCTCTAATGGCCAGTAATTTTCCTTGCGAAGAACTGAAAATGTTTACGTGATAGGTGCCATCATATCTGTAAGATTGTGTTTGAGGGCCGTTGAGTCATGTTTTACTTACAACACCATTTGGGGGATGTGCTTGTGAGACTTGTTATTAGGAAAGGATGTTTTGGGTTATCGTGTTCTGTGTTTTTCCTCTGAAATGCTAGAATGTGAGGTGTGAACTTTCACTTGGTGCAGCGTAAAGTGTCTCTGCTTCACCTAAAACGTTTCTTTGAGGCTTGGGAGAAACCAGAGTTTCAGATTTTCATTTTATATCAATGCCCAGATCAAAAATCTCTATCGCATTTTAATCACTTTTGTAAATCCTGTTAATGAACATCTTTCTTTTTTTTGGTCCATTTTGAAAGGTTTTCTCTAGTGGTATTGTCATTTCAATGCCTATGCCATAGGAACCAAGCTGCTGAGTTTCTTTTAGGTAGAGAAGGTTTATTCTAGTGGCAGAACTTAAAAGATTTTATAGCAGAGGCAGCATTCTCTAATGATGAGATCTAATTGAGAACTTTACTAAAAACTGTGGCAGTGAATTCTATAGGTCCAAGTTTCAAAGTTAATTTAAAAAAGGAAAGTGACATAAGTAGGATAACCCACATGTTATTCTGCTGCATCTGGTGACAATACAGTCAGGGATTTTCATTTGTGGGTTTTAGATTAGAACTACATTAATTGACTGCTGCAGAATCTAATCAGAGCCCAGGAACACAGGATCCGGTAGGGTGGGAAACCAAACTGTCAAGAATGGTCATTTTCTTCCACTATTATGATATGGCATGTCTCCTTACATGTTGGGAAACTGAGCATAAATGTCTGTAAGTAAAAAATAGATTAGATTATTAATTTTAATAAGGAATGGAAGAAATAACTATGCTGGGAATATCACAGGGACTTTTTTCCTATAGCTGCATTATTTCCAGACATTTTACATCTCTAGTCATTCTATAAAAGTGTTCTTATAGTTTTTAGAAATAATTTTTGGATGAGCAAAGGATGGGTAACAATATATAAACACCTTGTCTTAAATTCTAGACTTCAATTTTCATAATCCAAAGCTGTTCAATATTTCAATTTTTTTCAGAAAAAACAAAAATGGTCCTCAGAACTGGGTTTTTACTGATTTTTTCTCATGTTTTCCCTGGCCTTCACATCTCTACTCTTGAATAACAATCCACCCCATAGCCACTGTCAAGCTGCCAAAAGGGATTAGAAGGTAATTTAGAACCTGAGTCTAAAACACAAATATGCTGAAGGGCCACACTCTTTGTCCAGTAGATGCTTAGGGATTGCACGCATAGTTCACTAAAAATTGCATGGTGTGTTGTTGTTTTTCTGGGGGACAGTAACAGGCCTACTTCATAGTTTCTAAAAGTATTTTTTTAGTTTCTAAATGTTTTAGTTACTAAAAGTTGCCATCCAATTCTAATGTGGTACTTTTCCATATCTTGTCTGCTAAAATCTTCACTAACACCACTGCTGCCTTCAGCTGTCAGTTTCCTCACCACCACCACCCCACTGAGAATGGGCTTAAACCTAATAATGCTTGCTCTTAAATCCTGTCACTTACTGAAATGGTTGACCTTTCTCATTCTGCTCTCCTAAAATGTTCTCTCATCCAAATCTCATTTTCCACTGCAAATAACAATTCAGTTCTCACATTGAGAATTATTTCTCATCACTGAACATACACATTTCAAAATGGCCCTCCAGACCTCTTATTGCTCACCTAAGTCCCAAAGACTGATTTTATAAGACCTCTGAGCAGTCTGTTAGCTATGATAAAGGGCAGAGCTCAGGAAAATTAATGCGCATCAGAGCAAAGAAGCTGTACAATCTGTCAGACCAAGCTCAAGGAACACAACAACCCAACTGTGCTAAAACTTAGATTTTGGTGTTTTTTAAAATTGATACTTATGGTGATCGTGATTTCAGCTTTTGCAAGTAGTGATCTTTGGGGGGGATCCATTCTGTAATCCAATTAATTACCCTAGTTTTAAAATTGCTTACTGTATTTCACCAAATGTAAGACGCCATCGATTGTAAGATGCACCTAAATTTCAGGGCCACCAATAGGGAAAACGCTTTGTGTCAATTCTAAGACGCACCTTAATTTCAGCACCCCTTCCCCCTCACCTCCATCGCTGTCGCTCGTCCTAGTTGCTGCCACTGCTCCGCGCCACTGCCAGCACTTGCCTCGGCCTGGCAAGGCGGCGTTCCCAGTAACAAGGAGAGCGTTTCCAGCAGAACGGCGGCGGCGGCAGCAAGGATGAGTGATGGTGATGGAGGGGAGGGGGGGTTAGGGACCCGCAAGTCCCCCTCCCCCCTCACAAGTCCCCCCTCCCCACTTACCTTGATCGCTGCTGCCTCAGCCTGGGAAGGCTTCAGTACTGGGAAGGAGGCCAAGATCTCACAAGATTTCCTGAGATCACGGCCTCTTTCCCAGTACTGAAGCCTTCCCAGGCCGAGGCAGCAGTGATCAAGGTGAGTGGGGAGGGTGGAGGGTTAGGGCCCCGCAAGTCCTCCCTCCCCCTCTCAAGTCCCCCCTCCCCAATTACCTTGATCGCTGCTGCCTCGGCCTGGGAAGGCTTCAGTACTGGGAAGGAAGCTGAGATCTCGCAAGATTTCCTGAGATCGCGGCCTCTTTCCCAGTACTGAAGCCTTCCCAGGCCGAGGCAGCAGCAATCAAAGTAAGTGGGGAGGGGGGACTTCTGACCCCGCTAGGGTGAGTCGCCGGGGGGTGGGGGCATGCAGAGCCCTAGTGCCTTCTGCAAAACGCGGGAGAAATCCTGCGCTTGCAAAGTGCCATCAATTCTAAGATGCACCCCGTTTTTACAGATGTAAACATGGGAGAAAAAGTGTGTCTTAGAATCGATGAAATACGCTAAATATGATAATGACTAAGATAATTACTGTTAAGCAATTTGAGGGGGAATCTAGAATGTCTGGTAGGGCGAGATGGGTAGCATTTAGAGCAAAGTTGGAGCTCTGAACTTCTCTCCCCCTCTTTAGGGTCACCTGCTGCTACTGGAAATTCAAGTTACACAGTTGAGGCAACCTCTGCATGTTTGTGCGATATGTATCTGGGCCTTGAATTGCATATTCAAGAGGGTAGCCTCAGTCTGTTGGAGAGAAACTGCTTAGAAAACTAATGTGTTACCCTTATGAAGGCAGCGCTTATAAATACTTAAAGGGTTATGGCCCTGCTCTTCAAAGAGATATCTCTGATTTTGGAGGCTTCTGAGATTGTATGCCCTGTTGTCAGCAGAGTGGGAGGATGCACTACTGCAAAATAGTGCACAGTAAAAACAAACAGCGAAGAAGGCAAGGGGGAGCGAAATACTGTGAATTATTGCTAACTGGGGGGGGGGGGGAGCCCAGAAAGTGCACCACTGCCAGTGGCCAAAGAAAAGGAATGGGAGCCGGGGAAGGATGGCTTCACCCTTTGAACAGATCACAGACACACCTCTAGGCACACCCAGTATGCAGGATTTAATTCAGGGGGATGGGGCACACTGCACATGAACTACACAGGAGCCGCATTAAGGGAAAAAATCTCACTAAAACAACTTTCCGAAAATGCACTGTTTTTCAGGGGAAAGCTGGGGTTTGTTGCAGAGTGGTGACAACCCTGATGTGCTCTCATTCCACACTAAATCACCCATGTACACTGGGCCTATGTTAGGTATTGTTGTTGTTGTTTTTAATGAGAGGAATTTAGTATTTTGTTTATTACTTTTTAACAATTGTTACTGTTTCTGATGCATTTCTCATGCATGTTTCACTGACAGTTTGTCTTCTCACAATAATGTGAGGTGTGATGACATTCATTTTCTCTCCCATGTTTCTTTGCCTATGTAATATTTTTCTTTCTCTCCACAAAACCTTTTTGTTCATGCTTAATAAGCTTTTCATAATAAAGGAAACCACAGAAACTGGGAAGTGTCTTCATAAAAATAAATTTGTGGCCCATTCAGCACAGTAAAAAAACTTATATAAAATATTTGTCTTTACAGTGACTTTGGTTCAAGATGTTTTCAAAATGGGATTGGTCAATACAAGCTGTGTGTATGCTCTTTAGCATTTACTCCTTTGGAGGTAAGTCTGTAGAAATAATAAAATTGTAATGGAATACTATACAATTTAATAGTATTAGAAAACATTACAGAAAAATATTCTTGCTGTTTATTTGAAAGTTCTATTAAAGTACAGTAATACTTACAAAATCCTGTCCTGCACAGGATTAGGCACATTAAAAATTACTGTCCTAGTTTGATACACTTGACTGGTTTATAGATTGGAAGGTTTTGAACAAATTCCAGTTTCATATTTTTGAGATAAATTCCAAGTACAAACTGTAGTGACATGAGCCAATCAAGCATTAATTGGTAATTTCCAAATGAATGTCATTTCAGCCATATAGTTTTGTTTCAGGTTTTATATCTAGCTGTATTCATCTAATTAAAAAAACTGTACAACAGAAAGATTAGATAACACAGATCTACCATATTCCTACATGTAATATATTGGGGAGAGGGGAGAGGTAATTAAAATGGAATTAATTGGATCTGTCCAAATTTACCTCATTTCTTTAATATAAGAAAAAGATCAACTTCCTTGGAATAATTTGAATAATATTTGATGAATTGTTGTTACCTAATTGTTCATAAAGTAGACCAACATATCTGTGTATCACTTTAAAATGCTTGCTGTTCTCTTTCTTTGGTTATATTGATCTTTTGCATCCCATCCTGTGCAAGGATTTCTCAATCTGCCGGTTAGGCTTTCATGTGAGCACAGGTGTTTGCAGTAGGGAGGAAGGGGTGGGAAATTCTTCCATGAACCTTATGATTGCTTCTCTTAGATCCAAGCCAATTTGTCACATATAAAATAAATGATTTTTCTAGTGTGTTTTCTAGATAATTATCACTATATTGTTGTAATTTGCTTATAGCAAGGGTAGGCGGCCCAGTGCCCTCCAGATGTTTTGGACTGCGTCTAATGTTCAAAATACCTGGAAGGCACCTGATTTATAGCATTAGATATCCTGTCACTGTGCTGAAAAAACAAAAAAAAACAAATCTAATGATCTTTCTCAGTTTCAGATGGTCTTGTGAGTCTGTGTGGCTATATCATCCCAGAGTCTCCAGGAGTTCTATCCATTGGCTCCAGTTTTACAGCATTCTGCGATATCAGTGGCTGTTCAGATTATGGTAGAGTTCACGCCAATCAAATTATCTGGAAAACTAAAAATGTGATTGTCCCAAAAGAGCAATATAGTGTAATAAATGAAAATGTTTCCAGTGTAACATTTAATGTCACCTCTTCTTTGGATACTCCTCTGACTTGCAACATCTTGGTAGCTGGAAACCTTGAGCAGAACATCTATGGAATTCCAATTCAGTTGGGCTGTAAGTAGTTTTCTTTAAGCTCTTTCTTATGGGGATATTAAGAAATTTCTACGTTAAATGTACAGTCTCTTCTAGATAGCGAAACCTTCCATTTCTTTTCTGCCATCTACATAGTGTCCAACAACCTTTTATGTTTCAGCTAAAACACTTGAATGAGATAAGAAAACTAAAGCTTAGTGTTACAGATAAATATTTTGGCAAATATATTGAAGGCAAAATATTTGCCTTCAAAGGAGAAACACTAAACAGCATTTCACATGATTAAGAGGTACCAAGTAAAAAAGCAGAGATAAATTATATCTTGGATTACAAAGTTTAACTGTGTTTCATGAGAGTAGGAATTTCATTTTTTATAATTAAGGAAACATGGAACACTTAAGTTGAAACAATGGAAAGGTACACATTTAAAGCCAAAGTTGCATTTAATTAGATGACGGGGTTTTCTTGATTGTAGTTCTAATGCAAAATCATACTATTGCCTTCTGCTTTAACCGGGAATTGACGATGGAGAGGGGGTTCCGTTTACCTGTTTCTTTGCTGACTGTTCATCCACTCAAAAGCAACAAACTCCCCCCCCCACACACACACACATATGCTTTGCTCAACTACTAGGAAAAGAGATACAGCATCCCCATCATTCTTAGTAATAATAGGGAATATCAATGAAGGTAGTCAGTTATGTTGTAATTCAGTAAAATTCCTTGCAAATTTGATCACTGTTAGCAATAAAGCACCAGGTTAATAGAAGGAGATATTCAAATCTTGAAATGCGTATATATCTATCCTACCTCCTGCACACACACACCCGCCCCCATTTGCTTTCTGAAGTAAATGTAGCTTTCGTACCATTGAGTGAAGGCATCCATGTTAGGATCCCAAATTCATATAATGTGTGTATGTGTATGTGTATATGTGTGTGTATATGCAAATATGTTTTGTGTGTGTTGTAACCCAATGACTAAGTGATGACTAAATCTAGATACATGGACCTATTTTTATTTACTCTTGATGACTTCAGTGGGATGCAGTGTAATTCTAACAACAAAATTAGATGTAATTCATTCATTCGATTAGCCATTGTATGATTGGTTTTTTGTTTGTTTTGTTTGTTTAGAGTAAATAGCAGGTTTGCAATAGTGATGGTCCATGATGGGACTCTGTCATGGGCATTGACTCTTTAAAAAAAGCTAATTCTGTGAATGGTAATCAGTATTGCTCTTGAGCATTTGCATGAAGTGCTAGGATGTATTATTATTATTATTATTATTATTATTATTATTATCTTTATTTATATCCCGCCTTTTGCCCAATGCTGGGCCTCAAAGCGGATATACAACCCATCCATCACCGAAGTGCCAGTATAGCCCACACAACCTTAAGATTTTCATTGGTGTTGTCCATCTCTACGCCACCTCAGATGTGTCCCCTGCTCTGGCACTGAGTTTTAGACCTGCAAAGTGGGATACGTAGAGGGAGAGCCAGGACTGTGCTGTCTCTATGGCCTTTTTCTTTTCCTAAAGATTCAAAATGATTAGCCAATGCGGTTTTATCAAAGAGAGCATCTCAGAGAGTCTAGCCCACATCTTCGCTTTCCTATTCCACCCTAGGCACATTGTTGCAGAAAGACTAAACTAGCCAAATTAGGTAATTGCTGATAGGATTTATTTATTTATTTATTTATTTATAGAGTCATCAGTGTGCATGATGCTGTGGAGAGTATAAGACGGCAGGACCTTGTTCCTGAGAAGCTCACAATATAAAATTCAGCACAAGGGAAATGGAGGAAGGGGAGGCAAGGGTAAACAAGGAAGCAATATGCATTTCTTTCAGTTATGCTTAGGGTTAATTACGGCCTCAGTTACAGAAGATCATGGGAGTTAGGAGTTTTGTCAAAGGCTTCCTTGAACAGTTGGGTTTTGAAAAGTGATTTGGAGGAAGTGAGGTGGCATCATGCAGGTTTTCTGGGAGACAGTTCCAAGCATATGAGGCAACAAAGGGGGAAAGGATGTTGTCTTTTGAGGGAGCCAAAGACCTTCTGGCAGCAGAGGCAGTATTAGAGCTGAGGAGTGAAGAACATGGCTACGGATGTACAGGATTAAAAGTCAGTGTTTGGTGGCTGACATCTTAAAACGGGCGTGGGGCAACTTGTAGCCTTCTACTTGCTTGGGCCTACAATTCTCATGATCCCACATGATTGGCTATGCTGGCTAGGCCTAATGGAAATTGTAGGCCAAAACTCTGATGGAAACAGCAAGAGGGAAACGCACTTGTGTTTCACAAAAGAAAAGAGAAAAAGTTCTCAGGTGCCTGAAAAAATTTTTTTATTCTGCCCAATGCATTTCTGAAAGAAATTTCGTTCTTCAAGGACCACTTATCTAAAAGTATCTGTTGGATATTACTTCAATCTTGAAATGCTCTCATATGCAGATTTAATTGATGAATCTTATTTAAATGTATACACTGTAATTAATCTAATCTAGGTACAGCCCCTGTGTTTTTAATGGCTTTATTCAATTTGACTGAGGTGTGCTTCTGGGTTGGTTTCAAAGGTTGCACTAGTGTAAGGGTTTGTCTGTCCCATCCTCCCTCTCTGGAGATCAGAGGTCCCACTGCAACAGAATGAGTTGTAGTATAAGAGGCTTTAATGAAAAGGGTTAAACATCAAAATGTCCCTTGCACCACAATTCAGGAGTATCCCCAAACCTCCAGAGTGACTTGGGGGAGGGTTGCATGATGGAGGAGGGAATGGAAACTATCCTTGAACAAACTATCCTTGGCATGAGTAGCTTTCCACTTGCACAAGCTTTGAATCAAATCTTGGGTTTTGGGGAGTGGACAGGCTAACCACGTAAGCTGACGGAATATAAATCATTATGGTTTATTAGTCATTTGTATACTGGTAATTAGTACAAGAATGGGTTCATGTTCTTCACTCAAGAGCAATTGTGCTGCTGGATTAACTTCTGGTATGTATTTAATACAGTTCCTCCAGAGAAGCCTAAGAATTTGAGTTGCATTATGATTCAAGTGCAATCGAGCGAATTCATTCGAACATGTACCTGGGAACCTGGAAGAAATACGTTCCTGAACACCAACTATTCTTTAAAATCACAGTGGTAAATAAGTTTTATAATTTAAAAGCCTGAGACCAGTTTCGTAATTATTTGTGGAATGTCCATATAAAGCTTTCAAAGAATATTTGTTTTTAAAATTAGCAAACATGAACCACTTCATACTTGCTGTATTCCTCATCAATTATGGGGTCAGTTGTGGTGTTTCATGTTTTCCCCTCCCTGCTTCAGTTTTTAAAATGAATGGCAAAGTGAAACTACCAAATACATAAGCTAATGTATCCATTCCATCCCCAGCAAATTCTCAAAAGAGGGTGGTGAAAATAACTTGGTATTTTGCTTGCGTTTATCTATCTATCTATCTATCTATCTATCTATCTATCTATCTATCTATCTAAACTGCTTGTATATCCATATGTTACTCCAAGCTATAAACAATTTAATAAAAAAAATAAGTATTAAGGGTGCAATCCTATTGTGATGATCGTAAGTCTCCAAACTCGGAGGCTTATGGTCATCCTATGCAGGGCAGGAGGAGCAGCAGAGGCGATCTTCACCTCCCCCTCCTCCCGTCCTGCATCACTGGAGGGGGCAGCAAGGAGGCAGGAGAGACCTCAGGATAGCTTGCATCCTGGCATCTCCAGTCTCCTCCCCTCCCTGCCCACTGAAACATTCCCTTTCCTCGTCCTCCGAGGTTGCATTCCCAAACTTGGACAGTAGCTGGTATTGTTCTTTCCATGTTGATGGGGAGGAGGGGGGGATTAGAGCTCTAATTCCAAGCTCCACAGTCAGAGCACTGTCTCCGATCTCACATCTGGGAATCCGAACTATCCTATGGTCCCTCAGATGCTGTGTAGGGGCTATAGGCTCTCTTTCTCCATCACTTAAAGCAATTACTTAGTGTCATGCTATGGAACTAAAGCTACAATCCTAAATTCACTTACCTGAGAGTAATTGCCACCTAATTCTGTGGGACTATATCTGATTAAATATGTCTAGGATAACTATGCTCGTGTGCATTTCTGAAACCTTAGGATCAAGATACTGCATTTTTCCTGTGTTAAATCCTCTTTCTCTCTTCAACTGTAGGACAACTACGACATTCCCAGACTGTATACCCAAGAACACTAATAATTTCTGCAGCACTCCTGATAATAACTTCTTTGTTGCCCTAGAAGTGTGGGTGAAAGCCAAGAATGTGCTTGGGGAAGTCGAATCTGACCACATTGAGTTTATTCCTGAAAACAATGGTAACTATCATTTTAGTTGAGTAATAGAGCTACTGTTGGGAATGGGAATTGACACCTACAAGCTATTTTTTTTGTCTAGATGTGGAAAAAGGAGCGGGTGGAACTCTGGAATTCCAGAGAAAATTAGCACTTTATCTCTATTCAGTATGAATAAAACCACTTCAGAGTAGTTGTGCAAATGCCCACAAAGTCTTAGAACCTTGTCACCAGTTCTTCATGTTAGCTAGTGGTATGGGCTGTAAAAAGATTTAAAAATGGATCAGTGGGCTACTGTTGACCTGTTAGTTGATTAGCGTCATCTAGAGACCAAGACTACCCCTGGATTGAAAGCCAGACTGGTGGGGTTTAGAAAATTGATGGTATCCAGATGTGCCTGGGGCTGGAGGGCAAAGGTTCAGGCAGCAGAAATACCTCAGAATGGATGTTTAGAGAGGGCGAAAACTGGCAAAGAAAACTGTCCCAGAAGTGGGAGTTAAGCAGGAGCTGAACCACCACCCAGCCCCTTGCTCCCTTTCCCCATTCGGCAAAAGCAACACCACCTTGTAGTTGGATTTCTAAAGCCAGAATGAATATCAGTCTGTCTTTACTGGCTATTTTGAATAACCTGTGACGTTCCCTATGACCCTGTGGTGATTGGTGGGATTGATAGATATAGATCCAAATGAACAAAACATGTCAATATGTTAGTTGGGATTTACCCGTATTTAAATGGAAAGTGGCCAAATTGAGACAAATACGAGCCACTTTTGCCAGTAAAGTGGGTGGCAAATTCCTCATTGCAGACATGATAGCTTAATCACCTAGTAGAAGAAGACTTTACTCAGTTGCTATCTAGAGCATCTTTGCTGGATAGTACTTGGCAGCAGTGCAATAGAACCTCCTTACTATTGCTACCCCGCAGCATAGTTCTTTTAAAAAAGATTCTGTGCCACATTTAGTTGGCTTTAGAACAAGGTGAGTGTCATAATGGCTGTAACCAGCCTTCTGTTCCACAAGACAAGGCCTTTGAAAGAGTGAAAGGATGTCTGGTAACCACTGTCATAATGGCTGTAACCAGACTTCTGTTTCACAAGACAAGGCCTTTCTTTGAAAGACTAACTATCATGGCCAGTGGAGAAAATTCCACAATTTGGCTCCTTGAATCTCCTGAGGGTAGTTCAGGGGTTCATTCTGTTCTTGAAAAATTGCTGGCCCTCCCATTAAGGATCACATTTGCAGCTAGGAGATGCTGCTTGATCTATGTTAAATGCCTCAAGTAGCATTTGAGGTGTCCTAGCTGCAACCCCTTATTGAGAGATAGTCTGGCTGCAATTAGCCATGCCCTGATAATATTCAGATTCAATTACTGCAATATATACTGGCTGAATTCGGACAACACGATAGTCAATGGTGGGGAAATAGTCAACTTTACAGTTGTTCATCTAGGGGGTACTCCCCACACAACGTGGTAATAAATAATCAACTGTGGTGTGGATTAGGATCAGCGCTGAGTTGACTATGGCAGCATTCGGATGACACGATAGTCAATACAACTGACGATTGTTTCCCCCCGCCCAGTTGCTTATTGTGTCGTCCGAATTCAGCTTATATGTGGGGACTGCCTTTGAAGACTACTTGGAAATTTCTCCTGATGCAAAATGCAGCAGCTAGGTTTTTGACTTGAACAGGCCATATGGAATATAACTTGTCAGGGTTGAAATAACTCCACTGGCTTCCTCTATGTTTCTTGGCACATGTCACAGTGCTGGTTTTAATCTTCTAAAAATGTTGTAGGGTTTGGATCTGGGTATCTGAAGGACCCTTATGAACTTCCCTGGCAGTTAAAACCTATGGAGGCCCTTCTCGAGGAGCCCATGCCTTCCATGTGACAGTGTTTTCAGAGGCTAGGAGTGTGGCAATTGGGGAATAGCGCCTTTCTGAATGACACTGAATGGAATGCTCCTGAATCCCAGATACATTCACCTAGCATCACTTGCTGAGTTGTAGGTACTAGAAGAAGCATTTTCATTTCCCTGGGTTTACATTGTTTTATGTAAACACATAACATTGGTGTTTCTAGGTGTTATCTACCGTAAGCCTTATTTTTGCTATCTCTTATATTGATTTTAAATTGAAAGATTCTTTGGGATTTTTAAAAAATTGAAGTTAGATTAGAAATATCTTAACAAAGTTAATGTAACTACTGTCTTTATAGGAGCATAACAAAGGAGGGATAAAGATCAACATGTGTCAAATTTTGAAAATGGAGAAAGTTTCATAACTCCAGTTTTTCCTTTTTACATTTGCTCTCCATAGCTAGTCATCCTTCAGGCAGCAACAAAATTAGAAATAGTTTTAGAATAATTTAAAAGTAACTTTCTTAAATCGGAGATAGATAAAATAATTCCTGCAGTTGATATCTGATGTTCCACAGCTGTCCCTTCAGCTGGTATAATCCTATGCTCATTCGATGATATTTGTGTGCTGGGGATGGGTGAGCTCTTTTGGGAGATTGCACTGAATGGATATGCTTGTGGATCTTATGCTGAATATTCTTTCTCAAGGGGTGAAAATATGCCTTGTATACCTGAATATTAGAGTCCAAATTAATTTGAACCCACACATTAAAAGAATGAAACAGCCTGTGATTGATAGAGTGCTTTTTTTCCTTTTTTTCCTAGTGAAACCTCTGCCTCCACATAATCTGTCTCTCAACTCAGGAGAATTTTCCACCATCCTGAAACTATCATGGCAAGACCAATTTAATGAAAATCCAATGCAGCTGAAATATAAAATTCAGTACAAGGCCATTGACAGTATAGACTGGAATGAGGTAACACTTCAACCATTATTTGTCAACAATTATTTATGACACTTGGTTTTACAACAATTATACCACTGCTGCATGTATCCTAAGAGCTGGAACAGTTGCATCTTATTTACTCAAATGGTACCAGTTTAAATAAGAGAAAGATACATTTCAGCTAACCTTTGGGGGAGAGATCCAGAAAATAAGAATTGCAAAATCCTTGTTAAGAAATATGATAAAAGCATTGAAAACTGTTTTAGTAATACGTAAGTAAAAATAGCTTGGTAGGGGAATAAACTTGTTTAGGGGGCTTGTAGAGTCTGCCTGGTTAATTTCCAAATGGTGAGTAGACATCTGTCAAAGTGGGGAATTAGGTTTAACTAATGACATATATTGTTAAGATTCTGTAATTGTAAGCAAAATGCTTGTCAGGTCTTCTCTATGGTAGGAGGATTTCTTATGACTTGTTCTAGTACTGTTTTTTATCTCCATGTGACCCATTCTTGGCCAGTGTACAGATGTTTTAAACTCTGCATCACCACCATCCCTTCTGAATTTAAGCTACTCTCTAAGCCCCCACCCCCATCCAATATCAATTATACATATAGTTATGTCATGCAGCTTGCTGCATTTATTCGTATCTGGGCATTGGGTTAGTAATCCTACTCTGACATTAAAAGAGGAACCATGCAGGATATCCCTGACCTCTTCCCAAAGCTGCACGCAGGGAAACTGAAGAACAAAACAGCAGTTCTTTCTTCCCGGTTCTTCCCAGATGATGTGGCAGTAAAGGGACAGTTACACTGATCCAATGTGGATCAGTGAGGATTCATACCCAGAGGAGGTCTTTCTCATAGAGAAGTAAGGTACAATCTGCTACAAGACTCTATCTCTATTGGACATTTCTGTCTGCTCCATATGTACCGAAGTAAATGTTACTTCGTTTTAAATTGTAAAGAAAGAAAACAATCAGCTGTGATTAGGCCTTGGGAAGTATGGTGACCTGATTCCTTACTGAAATATTGAGACCCGTTGGCATAAACTGACTAGAAGCATATATATGCAAAGCTGCACATTAGAAAAGTCAGGGATTTACCCCAACATTTTTCTTCAAAGCAAGGTCACCACAGCCCTTCCATCATATGACCTCACTCTGGCATCAAGCCAAGGGTGTTCCGAGGCAGATGGCACCCCCTCCCCCAATTGGTTGCTAGAAGCCAGGCAAGGGGCAGGTCCAGCAAGTCGAATGGCCGCTGGAAAGTCCATGCTACCTCCTGCCAACAAGATTACCGTCACCATCCCGCAGCAGTGAAACCGCAGGGTTTAGCGGCAAAGTGGTGGCAATGCAGCACTGTGAAGGCAGGGGATAGATTTCAGGGGATGGGTGGGCCACCCCCCCCACACACACACACACCTCCAAGATTGCATTAATCTTCAGGGGAGGGGGATTCCTTGTCTTATGATGTGGCTGATGGCTTTTTGTTTCTTAACAAAAGTGCATAGTAGCTGCTTAAAGCAGCAGCTCTGGTCACATTCCTGAACAGAATGCCTTTGGGAACGATAGTGCAGTGGGGAGATGAGTGTCTCATTGGCCCATTTGAAGCAGCATCAATGCTGCTTTGTTGTGATAAAAAATGGAAAAAGAAAAAACTTGCAGCCACCTTTTGAAGGCCAGGCGGATGTTTTTGAATCTCACCCATGCCAGTACCCGATATGCCCCCTGCTTTTGCAGGTTGCAAACGCTCCCATAAAAGTGTGTGGCAGGTGGGTATTTAGTCCATCTTGACTTGAAATATAATCTACTCCATGGTGTAATGCAGCCTAAATAAGGTTTGATTATGTCACTGAATCATAAGGCTCCTTGTCATTTGTTGCTGTGCTTTTTCTTGTTTTAATCTCTGGTTTCAGAGACATGCAGTACTTAACTTTTGAAGTTTATCAGTATTCCATAGCTATTGCACAGTGCTGTAACATAAAAAACAATACAAAACTCAGGTGGTTAACTAATGGTCTATGGTTACTTTCTCCTGGCTGGTAAAATATCCAGCTGTATATGTTTTTCAAATTTTGGAGCTGGGAAGAAAGTGGTACAAACTAAAAACTACAACAAAACAGTAACTAAACAATAGTGGGGGTTTAAAATTTAAAGCTTGTATCTCAAACAGCATGAGCCTAAATTTCATGTTCTGTTTAATGAGGTGTTTATTCAAGCTAAACATCTTCTTTTTTTTTTTTTTTTTACTATGTTGGTCATTCAGAGAAGGCTACAGAACTGAATATGTCTAAAGGCTGCAATCCTATGCACAGTTTTCTGGGACTAGCCCTTGGAAAGTAAAGTTGAAATACATTTTTTAAGGGATTCCACTAAATGATTTCTGTTACAATATTAGCAAAAATTGTTTCTACTGTGCTTGTAGCTAAAGTATGTAAAAATCAGAGATGCACTAGCAAAATTAATGCTGTACAGGGATAAATTATAGTAGCATGGTGATTTCAATTTTTAGATTTGCCTGTCTGGCTCTGTGCTTTGTTCACTCACCAGTAGCACTTCTTGAAGTCCAGTTTCATTTTCACAGGTTCCTCCTCAAGACACAAACTCACAGAGAACTTCCTTCATTATTCAGGAACTTAGGCCAAATACAAAATATGTGTTTAAGCTGCGGTGTGCAGTTGTAGATCTTTATTGGAGTGACTGGAGCCAAGAAGTAGTTGGATTCACAGCTGAAGACAGTAAGTAATACTCAAAACTGTCCAATTTGTCCCAAGTTGTCAAAACATTAAGCAGTTATATTACAACCTAAGAAAGATTTTGGCACAAGAACGTAAGAGCCCTGGTCGATCAGACCAAAAGCCTATTGTTCTGTTCCCACAGTGGCCAATCAAATGCCTATAGGAAGTCTACACATAGAACATGAATGCAATAGCACTCTTCCTGTCATGTTTCCCAGCAACCAGTTTTGAGAGCCATACTGCGTCTTATACTGGAGGTAATATATAGCCATAATGACTAGTAGCCGTTGATAGCCTTATCCTTCAAGAATTTATCTAATCCCTTTTTAAAGCAATCCATGTTGGTGGCTATCACGACATCTTGTGGTAGTTAATTCCATAGTTTAACTGTGCACAGTGGGAAGAAGTATGTCCTCTTTGTCCTGTAACTCCCACCATTTAGTTTCATTGGATGACCCTGGGTTCTAGTATTATGAGAGAAGGGGAGAAAATCTTTCCCTATTCCTTTTTATTTACTTATTTCATATCCTGTCTTCCTGCCAAAAAATGCCACTCTCGGCAGCTAACAATAATATCCAAGTTAAAAGCAAAAATCGTTAATTAAAACATAACATGAAATGATATCTACTGAATAATTATTCCAGCTTGAATACTTATGGAATTTCTGTAGAGCATCTTCCAAGATAAGGACTGAGTTCGGACGACATAATAGTCAATGGTTGATTAAATAGTCCACGGTAAACTAAACAGACCACTGTTGACTATTGCGTCATCTGTCGGGGGGGAAACCATGCCACTGTTGGTTATTTCCCCAAAATAACCAACACCAATAATCAGCGGTGTGCAGAGTTGAATATCTGCACAACAATTGATGATTGTGTTGTGTGGCGGGCTCCATTGATCATTTCCCCTGCCTACAGAGTTGCGAGGCAAGAGTGGCAGAAATCCCTGCCGCTCTTGCCCAGCAAAGCTCTATACCAAGGGGAAGTGCTTTGGGAGCCACCAAATGTGCCATCCCTTGGTGGAGTGCCGTGATCCGCATCTCCCCACTCGCTTCCTGGGACAGGCACATGCTGTCACTGGGTGGGGCACTGCCAGTTGCAACGCTCTGTGTGTTCCCAGAGACTTGCACGGCCCTTTCTCCCACCCCTGCTGCAGAGGGAAAGTGCTGAGGACAGAGAATGCTAGGAACTCCTGCTGCTGCTTGAGAGCGGCAGGAGCTCCTAGTGTCCCCGTCAGCAACCGCCACCGTTTTGCAGCAAAGGGGGGAGGATGGTGTCAGGAGAGACTGTCCTGGCGTTCTCTCTCTCTGCCTTTGGCATAGCAACAAATGGGGAAGCAGATATTGTAGAAGGATATCCCCCACGGCACATTCCCCTTTTGTTGCAAGGCCATGGCGGAGAGAGCTGTCAGCCTCTCTCTCTGCCCTCAGCCGCACAACAAATGGGGAAGGAAGAGGTATTGCGGAGCGAACTGATTCCCTGTAAGGAGATGAAATCGCTCTGTGCCGCTGCCTCCTTCACTGGAAGGGCCATAGAAACAAGGAAGGGTGGCTCTAGCAATCATTGCTAGAGCTGCCCCCTTCCTTGTTTCTATGGCCCCACAGGTGAAGGAGCGACGGCACAGAGCGATCTCATCTCCTGACAGGAGATCAGTTCACTCCGTGCTGCCTCTTCCTTCCCCATTTGTTGTGGGGCTGAGGGCAGAGAGAGAGATCCATCCGCCACTTCTTGCTTCTGCAGCGGGCGCAACACAGAGGAACATGTGCCACTGCTGCAGCAAGAATAGGCAAGCAGGTCTCCTCCCCTGATAGGCAAGGAGACCCATCCGCAGCTTCTTGCATCAGCAGCGGGCACAAGGCATCTTCCTCCACGAAGCAAGAGGGGGCGCATCTCCCCCTCTCCATCCCTCCCCATGGAATGGCGGTTCCCCAATAAGGTAAGAGAAACAGCACCGCTATTCAGTGGGGAGGGCAGAGGGTGAGGGAGAGAGCAATAGCCAACCCTGCCCTTATAACCTACTCCACGGGTGACTTACTACTAGCATGTTGCCCAAGCATGACATGTGAATAGTCATGCGTGGAGTGGACTGCAAGGGCAGAATTGGCTATCATATCGTCCAAATGTGCCCAAGAGTATTTTTATTTATTTATTATTTATTTATTTATTTATTTTGCCATTACATCCATGGAGGCAATAAAGTTTTCACTAAACTGATTAGGGAAAGACCTGCTTGCATCTCACTTAGGTTTGATCATTGGATGCAGAGGAAGAGATCTAGAGCTCTAGAGTGCATTCTCCGTCAGTGAGAGAAATGCATGTTCTTCAAAGAAAATAGAGTTTGAA
Source organism: Anniella stebbinsi (assembly GCA_029215795.1). Lineage (NCBI taxonomy): Eukaryota > Metazoa > Chordata > Lepidosauria > Squamata > Anniellidae > Anniella > Anniella stebbinsi. Next base: position 29,663,069 of record JARDYH010000002.1, on the reverse strand, counting down.
ATGATGAAGCAGGAGGGGATAATGTTACTCTTTTTTTTTTTTACTTTAAAAAGGTACATGAGTGCTAATCGGCACATGCAGTTACATGCTTGTCCTTCTGCAAACTAAAAACCAAAAAAAGTTCAAAAAGAGCATTGGATTAAGCCAGGGCTAATCCAATGCTGACGTGGGCAATCCAAAGAGCTGCTCATGACAGTAGCACAACATCAGTTTAGCAATGCTTTGTGCATCTGAAGTTTTTGTTCTGGGTTTCAGCAGGAGTTCGCTGAGATCATATGTACAAAACCTGTTCCCCAATGACTGCCTCATACCTGGAAAAATAAATGTGTATGCTGTGCAACTAGAGGAAGATGTGCATTTCTCCTCCTCTGAAAAAGAATCAGCTGAGCAATCCCTAACTCTTCTGTCTTGGTTCATAACTACTAGTCAGAAGCTAATAGTAGATAGTTTCAGGATCAGAAAGTTTGTATACGCAGCAAATTTACAGCTTGTTGGTTCTGATTTGAAGTAGGTCTAATGTTCATCTGATCATGTCCATTTGTATTGAAATCAATTCTTATCCAAATTAACCTTCATGCCCACTATAATTTTGATTTTTGGAGAGAGGGGAAAGAGAAGACAAGTTACAATGGTAAATAGTTAGGGGACGTCCCTAGCATGGATGTTTGGTGTTTATTGTATTGTCTGTTCTTACCCATACGTGAAGGTGGTCCATTTTGACTTGGTTTCCTCTTCCCCTCCCCCCGAAAAAAGTGTTATCTTTTTTTAACTTATTCTTCATGATAAGTACAGGACTTGCAAAATTTCAGGAGGAAAATCTCTCCCTCAGCATATAGTGCGTAGAAGGAAAGGGTTCAGTCTCCCAAGGGTTGGGAGGGATTTCTGCCTCGGAAACAGCATGCCAAACAGTTTCCCTCAGAGTTTCCCTCAGAGCGCATCATCTCCAGAGTGATCATTTGAGGAGAGGGGTTTAGACTCCAAAGGGGGCTTCCTGGAGCCCAATTTCATCCTTTCCACCATAGTTGCTTAGATAGGAAGGGATAGTTCAGCTGCCCTTTGCCCTTGGAATGCCCCTTTGTGGGAGAGGATGGATTTGCCATTCTTTCTGTTCACCTTAACCAACATGACTAACACACACACACATACACAGAGCTAGCACTTGTCAGAACCAGTGTTTGTACACTGCCTGCTGCATGATTTTGGTACTTACCTTCCCCACCCCATCTATGGGAGCCTTCGCCAACCTGGTGGCCTCGAGGTGTTTTGGACAAGAACTCCCAACATTCCTGACCTCTGACCATGCCAGCTGAGACAGATGGTTGTTGAAGTCCAAAACATCTGGAGGATATCAGGTTGGGGACCCATCAGCCCCTTTTGCCATTTAGATGGCCAACATACCTGTATTCTGGGAACCCACTTTGTTAAGAGGTAGGGGTATATGCCAGCTACACCTTTTCCTGGGAAAATGATTTAAACCTATAAAACCCTAAATGGTTGGAGAGTCAGGATATCTAAGGACTGCCTTCTCTCAAAAGAGCCCGATCATTTGTAAATGCTGTTTTCCTGGTGTTTCTCCTTTTAGATGTTAAGCAGTGGGTCAGACATTTCCTCCCCAGATGTGCTTATCAAGGCACATCTTTACTATCATTTCAAATGCTAGGCAGACTCTATCATACTTACGGTTAGGCGTGTTCATACCTGTTTTTACAAATGATATTGTACTGCTGCTTTTATGCTGTTTATACTTTTTGCCATTTTTTATTTTGCCTTTAAGATATGGTTGACACTGTGTCTAATCCAGTTGCATTTATAATCTGCCTTGAATGTGTTCTGTAGCAAAAGGGCAGGATATATCTTGAATTTTTTAAAAAGATTACTTATAACCAATTTCTGTATAGTTGCTAGATTGCATTTTATTTCTTTACTTAATTTAGTTGCATAGTGTGTGTGTGTGTGTGTGTGTGTGTGTGTGTGTGTGTGTGTGTTTAAATAAATCAGTATGAACTGAATTCTTCACTAGTTTGTAAATTTCATGGATATGCTGAACTTTCTATTTAAAGGATTAATAATGTAAAGAAACTTCTTGCTCTTTTAAAACAGAGCTTTTTTATTATTGTTTTTTAAAGAACTCTTAAAACAAATTACTAGAGTTGGGCATTTGACCACTCAGATAACAGCCAAGTATTTTTAAAGCATTAACATAAGAACAGCAAAGAAAATAATTACCAAAAGGTGTTATGTTAATTACCAAAAATGTTGGGATATTTTTTTCACAGTAACAGCTAACTCTAAAGAAATGACAACAAAGTCTTGTGACACCTTCAAGATGAACAAATATATTTTGGCATACAGCCCAATCATTCCTGAAAGCTTATGCCAGAATAAATTTATTAATCTTTAAGATGCCACAAGACTTTCTTGTTCTTCTGCAATAAGCGAACATGGCTACCTCAAGAAATTGTGTAAAGACATTGTAATTAATTATTTTATTTTTATTCTAACCTTCCCCCAAAGAACTTGGTGTGATGAACATAGCTCCCCACCACCACCATGCCCCCACCAACCCACTGTGACACCCATGGGTTGTCATTATATGTGAACCAGATCATAAGGCTCTATAGGCAGGTTTGCACATCACTCTTAAGCACCCTGCAAATGAGCCATGGTTGGTTGTTCGCTGAAAAACACGTGGGCAGGGTTCACCCCACATGCTAACCCACATTCAGTGATTTAGTATGGGTTGTTGAACTGTTGTCATGCTCTTCTGCTTTTATTCCACAATCCATGATCAGCTTGTCCAGGTTTGTTGTTAGTTTAACCTCTGCATTGTGTAGCCTCTAAACAACCCAGCAGTCTGGGTTCTAATATTATGCTCTATAATCTACAAAGGAGCTTAGTGGGATAAAAGCAGAAATGATAGGTGCACTGCAGGCAGTACACGTGCTCTCTCCCACTCGTTCCCAACAGACCATTGTTTATTTAATCAATGGGCTGTTGTTATGTGCGAACAGAGCCTCTGTGTATATTGTTTTCCATTGTCTTGGTCATTTCAGTAGAGGTAGAATTGTCCCAAAAATAAAAATGTTTTTTTTTTTTTTTTTACTAAATTAAGGGGTTTGCTAAAACATCACATACTAATTCATTGCGGAAGATTGGCACAAGTTATCATTTCACCCCCAATGCTGTCAAAGTGTGTTTGCCTTATCTGGCAATAAGGGGTTAAAAAAACACTCCAGCATGACTCTTCAATGAACTTTCTATCCAATAAATAAAAAAGCACACACGTCATCTGGCTATAAATCTAAGGGATTACTGTAATAAAGCATTTGTGAATATAGAGGCACGAGTCATTTCTTTTTAACACAGTACATATGCATTTAAGAAAACTGAAGAGTGGGCTACATGAAATGTCTAAATCTTAGATGTTTGTTTGTTTGTTTGTTTGTTTGTTTGTTTTCATCAGAACCGTCTAAAGGACCAGTTCTGTGGCGGAAGATTAGCACTGCTCACTCATCAGGAAACTGGACCCTGGTGTTGATATGGAAGGTTAGTGTCAAAAGATTACTAGTCTAAATGTCTGGCTTCCTCATGTTTTCACCAATATATCTATCTTCAGCACTCTCAAATAATTGCTAATCCATATAAAATCATCATAACATATAGCACTGGCACAGCAGTTGACACATCCTATTGTAAACATTACTTCTAGGGCAGCTTCAAATTGCACAACAAATTGCACTTGGGATAGATTCAGGAATTTTAAAGAAAGAAATTGCATGTAGTCATTGCTACGATTCTTTAAAATACATGGGGAAGAGGGAGTCTTGCGCTTTCTGAGCCATTTCCTCTGAATATTTTAATGAAGCAACTTAACAAGCAGTACATGCATGGACCCTTCACTGCAGGCACAACACACATGTATGTTTTCTTAGGGTTACAGAGTTCTGTAAAACACTGTGTGGGAATGATCCATAAAGCTTAGGTCATGAGATAAAGTAGTGAATTACAAGTAAATCAACTTATTCTCCTGAGAAAAAGCAATAACAATATATATGTTTTTTGAACAGGAGTTGAATCCTTCCGAAGCCAATGGAATAATTTTGAAGTACGAAGTTTCAGTTACAGGAAGGCCACCTCTTTCTTTTCGAACTGAATTCTATAGTGTGAACACCACCGAGCTGTCCCTGAATGTGCAAAATGGGACTTATGAAGTGAGGATTACAGCATATAACAAAATTGGTAAATCTCCTCCAACAATTTTGCTTATCCCAGCAACTAATTCAAAAGGTACGTCTTTTCACATGATTTTATAAGTGTCTAGTGTATATCCAGTTTTTATCAGAGGAAATAAATCTTGGCAGACTTTTGTTTCTGTTAAATTTCTACTTTCAAACTTTGCATTCTACCTCCTGTTTTTGATAAAATCTGAATTAATAATTGTACTACAGCTGTGTTTTTGAATTATCCCACCTTCCACAAGATGTTTCTGCAATTGTTCCTTCTTTTAACACACTGTCCTCTCCTTCTAATAGTAATACTGGCTACTTACATTATTTAGTCTTGATATTACACTGCTAATCACATGATGCCATTAAAGCTGTTTTGTTCACTTTGTATTAGATTTTGTGCAGTTAAGTACTTTGTTATATCAGCCCTATATTTAACAACTCACCTGATAGCCTAACCATGGGAAACCAGGAATTCTATGCAAATTAATTCATGGTATTCTATGAAGGTGAATTAGCACTACAATGAAGAAGGAATGGATCACTTGGTTTCTGTGCTAGCGGCAGAGGAAGGGAAGTCTATTCTTCTATAAACTTCTCTACATGAGTGATTTATTGTGCATTCATGATTGGCCACTCATGGAAGTTTACAGGCCCTTTACATGACGCTGTGAGCCTTCATCTCCCATGCTTTCCCCTGGTAATCTCTTTTTGAAAAAGACAAATATAATGAAGTATTTAGTTAGTGCAAGACTTCCCCTGCGTATAAAGTCAGTGTAGTGCTATAATTCCACCACTAGATGGCAGTGTTTCATTTAACAGGATAGCATTGCCAAGAGGGGAAGTTTTCAATTCAAAATCACATGGTCACCTCTTAAAGGAACCCATATCCAGCTATCCCCTCTTCTGGTTCCTCCCCCATCCGTATGGTTCCTGGCAGCCTTACCAGCTTGCCCTTGCATTTGGTGGTGCTTCTGCTGAAAGCCATTATCTGATTGTAGATGAGGGAGCTGACCAGGTATGTATCACTGAGACCTGGGCGGGTAAACTGGGAAGGGTTACTCTCACCCAGCTTTGCCCTCCTGGGTACTCGGTGCAGCACCAGCACTAACTTGAGGGCCAGGGAGAGGGGGTGGCCATGGTCTATAGAAATATGATCTCCCTCTCTAAGCTTCCTATTCATTCGAGTGCTGGTCTTCAGTGTCTCTACTTTGTGCTGGATACTCGAGACAGATTAGGGATCCTGCTGGTGTACCGCCAACCCCACTGCTCAACAGTCTCCCTGCCTGAGCTGACGGAGGTTGTCTCAGATCTGGTGTTGAGGACCCCCAGTATGATGGTTCTGGGGGATCTCAACTTCCATGCTGAAGCTCCTGCATCCGGTGTTGCTCAGGACTTCATGGCTGCCATGACAATCATGGGGCTGTCCTAATATGTCATTGGCTCAACGCATGCAAAAGGACACACACTTGATTTGGTTTTCTTGACTGGGCAGGAAGATGGTGAGCTGAAAGTGGGGGAATTAACATTTACCCCCTTGTCATGGTCAGTTCACTTTCTATTGAGGTTTAGACTCTCGATGGCCTTTCCCCTCTGCAAGGATAGGGGGCCTATTAAAATGGTGCTCCCCCGGAGACTAATGGACTCCGATGGATTCCAGAGGGCTCTGGGGGATTTTCCTGCTGGTATGGCTGGTGCTGCTGTTGAAGCCCACGTTGCTGTGTGGAATGCAGAGATGACTTGGGCAGTTAACACAATTGTGTCCAAGCGCCCACTCCCTCTGAGCAGAGCCTGGCCAGCACCTTGGTATACACCTGAACTGAGGACAATGAAGCCAGAGGGGAGACGGCTAAAATGCAGGTGGAGGAAAACCTGTGCTGAGTCTGATCGAACATGGGTTAGAGCTCACTATCAAGCCTACTCTGTGGCGGTGAGGGTGTCGTCCAGAGGAGCTTTTCCAGGTGGTTTGTGGCCTGCTACATTCTGGGCCAGGGCGAGAGATGGTGGAAACCTCGGTAGCATGCTGTGACAAGTTTGCATGGCACTTTGAAGATAAAGTCACTCAGATTCGTCATGAATTGGATACCACACTTAATGCAGTTCCACTAGTAGAGGCATTCAGAGCACCGTCTGGTCCAGTCTTACTGGATGAGTTTCAGTTACTGAGGCCTGAGGATGTGGACAAGGTGCTTGGCCAAGTCCAGTTGGCCACCTGTGTGCTTGACCCTTGCCCTTCATGGCTTATTACATCAAATGAGAGGATCGCCAGCTGGGTCCAAGAGGTTGTAAATGCCTCCTTGAGAGAGGGAGTGGTGCTGGCCTCTTTAAAAGAGGTGGTAATTAGGCCACTCCTAAAAAAGCCTAACCTGGATCCTGAAGATGTTAACAATTATAGGCCAGTGGCTAACATCCGCTTCCTGGGCAAGGTGCTTGAGCGGGTGGTTGCAGGACAACTCCAGGCATTCTTGAATAAAACGAATTATCTAGATCCACTTCAATCAGGCTTCAGGCCTGGTTTTGGAATGGAAACTGCCTTGGTCGTCCTGTGAGATGACCTTTGCCGGGAGAGGGACAGAGGGAGTGCAACCCTGTTGATTCTCTTGGACCTCTCAGCGGCTTTCGATACCATCAACCATAGTATCCTTCTGGATAGGTTGTCTGGGCTGGGAATTGGAGACACTGTGTTGCAGTGGTTCCGCTCCTACTTGGTTGCCGATTCCAGAAGGTGGTGCTGGGGGATTATTGCTCTGTGTTATGGCGCTTTGGCCATGGAGTTCCGCAGGGTTCTATTTTATCCCCTATGCTGTTCAACATTTACATGAAACCTCTGGGAGAGGTTATCTGGAGATGTGGGCTGAGGTGTCATCAATATGCGGATGTCTACCTCTCCTTTTCATCAAACACAGGTGAGGCAGTGGCTGTTCTAAATCAGTGCCTAGGCATGGTAATAGACTGAATGAGGGCCAATAAACTGAGACTCAATCCAGACAAGACGGAGGTACTGTTTGTGGGTGGTTTGTCTGTCCAGCTAGGTGATGTTCCCCCTGTTCTGGATGGGGTTGCATTCCCCCTAAAGGATTGGGTCCATAGTTTGGGGGTGCTCCTGGATCCAGAACTGTCACTTGAGGCACAGGTGAACTCAGTGGCAAGGAGTACCTTTTATCAGCTTAGGTTCATATACCAACTGCGCCCTTATCTGGACAGAGATAGCCTAGCTATAGTTATCCATGCTCTGATAACCTCTAGTCTGGATTACTGCAATGCAGTCTTTGAAAACTGTCCGGAAACTTCAACTGGTACAAAACAGGGCAGCCAGACTGTTAACGGGGACTGGCCAACGAGACCACATTACGCCAGTCCTTTTCCAGCTTCACTGGCTGCTGGACCAGGTCCAAGCCTGATTCAAAGTGCTGGTATTAACATTCAAAGCCCTAAACGGCTTGAGGCCAGGTTATCTGAAGGAACGCCTCCTCCCTTTTGTACCTGCTTGGACCCTAAGATCATCCTCAGGGGTCCTCCTCCGTGAGCCTCTGTCAATGGAAGTGAGGCAGATGGCTACCAGGAGGAGGGTCTTCTCTGCTGTGGCACCCCGGCTGTGGAATGAGCTTCCTAGAGAGGTTTGCCGGGCACCTACATTATGCTCTTTTAAACGCCAGGTGAAGACCTTTTTGTTTTCTCAGTATTTTAACAGTTCTTCGGTTTTATTTTTAACCTTGCTGTTTAAATTTGTATTTTAAATCCGTATTTCTACATGGCTGCTCGGTTGTATCCTGGTTGTGCTTTTATACTGTACTTTATATTATGTTTTTATACTGTTGTTGTTTTATATTTTGAATGGTTTTTATGGTTTAAATTTTTGTAAGCTACCCAGAGAGCTTCGGCTATTGGGCAGTATAGAAATGCAATAAATAATAATAATCAATTAATAATAATAATAATAATAATAATGAACGTGGAAATACCTGAGAAAAAGAAAGCTTGGTAAGGGTGCAGATTTTTTTCCTTAATGTAGAGATACCTTATGACCACCATGGAAATAGAGCAGGCTGGTTCTGTCCCTCCACCAATCCACTTGGAAGAAGGGATTTTTTAAACTGTCCTTCATTTCCATGCCGTCTACAGAAGAGGGAGCTATCCCCAGTGTTGTGTTCTTAGAAGTTCTTGAGCCTGATAGTGGGAAATGGATTAAAGAATTATCTTTTTATTATATTTACTTATAATCCAGCTGCTCTTCAGGCTAGCTTCAACTCTTCATTCCAGCTGATACCTAAACATGTTTGACTTTTATTTAAACGCAATATCAGCATTAATAAATGAAAGCAACTGGGTGTGACTTGGCAACTTCATTCAGTTTTTTACTAATAGCATAACAAATATACAATCCTGACCACTTACAGGTCAGGAGATGCATTCCCCATGCTGCAAATATCAGTTGCTAGATTGAAAAAGAGGGAATGATACATCTGGTTTCTGTAAAGCAGGCATGGACAACACACGGCCCTTGTACGGCCCGTGCTATGCTCACAATTTTTCATCAAACATTAATGGAAAAAGTGGTATCCTTAGCTTATACGGAGCACAAAAAGAGTTTCATTTAACTTGGAAATAAATTAAATTTAATCTTTGTAACACTCTGTAGCATTACAGAGCAGTTTTCCCATCTTTAAAAATCTTTTTGGAGCACACTGCAGATTGCACATTGCCCTGCAGCTGTAGCCCATAAGGGAGATTGCCGGGGGGGGGGGGGGGGGGGAGACACGGGACAATAATGCCCCCTGGACCTTTCAGAGTTGCCAATCCATGCTGTAAAGCTTCCTCTGAAGTATGTGGCTTTTCAATTGAATCTTGTTGAAATGAGGAAAGTTTTAGTATGTGGGAATCTTTGAATTACATCCCCTAATGAAGTAAAGACATCTGGTGGTTTTGGACATTTCAGCTCCTGTGAAAAACATTGAAGCATTTCCTAAAGATGGCAAGCTCTGGGTAAATTGGACAGCTCCCAAAGAATCTGTTGAAAAATATATAATTGAATGGTCTGAACAGTGTGACAACTCGACATGCGCTGCTGAATGGCAACAGGAACCTGGATCAAAACAGGGCGCATTTTTAAAAGGTAACCCTGGAGAGTAAGTGGGTACAGCACATTCAGGAAAATAGTCAATGTTTTATACCCAAATGAAGAGCTTTTTAAAATACGTGATAATCGCGGATGCATTTAGAGTTTTAAAAAAGCTCCTATAACTTAGAATAGTAGTTACATAACTTAGTGCAAATGTAAAAAGAAATGCAAATAATCTACTTAGAATTGTAATATTCTTAAATTATTCTATTCCCATGTTAGCCCTTTTCCATAACTGTAGAGATGAGTAGGGTATAAGGCACACAGCATGTAGGTTTTTTCTTTGGCAAATCTATTGGGGTGTGTGCTTTTCTTTACAGGGACCCAATTCGCGCCTGAAGTGATACAGTGTTTTTTTTAAACCATGATTTATTGGCACAAGTGAGAGCGAACAACAACCCGGAGTTAATCTACAATTTGTTCTTGGGTTGACTTCTAAATAACCCAGAGTGTCCGGCTTTGGACATCACACTCACAAGCTGCAATCATAGGTTGTTTTTTCAAAAAGCAGAAGTTAGGAGAGCGCTGGCTGGAGGCAGCATTGTTCACTTGTTTCCGCTTGTGCCCAGCAAATCATGGGTTAATTAATTAACCCATGGTATTGCTTTACATGCAAATCAAGTCATTGACTGAGCTTTTGTGATACTGCAGAAGCCTGATGTTCTGTACTTCCAGAGTTCTGGCTTTAGCGGACTTAAAGTCCTGTTGAATTAAGCCAAAATGTTGTTGCCTGCGAAGTGAAATTAATGTGTGTAAATTCTAAGCACTTGAAGCAAACCCAGGGAGAGTCAAGGTGTGTGTGGAAGAGTTCTGACAGTTAACAAGCTCATTTGGAGAAGAGAATTATTATTTATTTGCTCAATTTCTACTCAGCCTATATATAGAATAACCTAGGTGGCATACAAAGTTAAAACAATTAAACAAGATAAAAACAATCAACAAAATACCATAGTTAGCATAAAAATATTAAAAAGATAAAACAGTCAATAAAACTGAACAACATAAAAACAATATATAATTATCATAGGATTCTAAAAACGAAAGTCTTCATGCCTGCTTAAAGATATTCAAGGAGGTCAGCAGGCGCATTTCAACTGGCAGGTCATTCCACAGCAGTCTTGCATTAGGGAGTCACAGCAGATGACCCTCAGAGGACCTTAAATGGCAGGCTGGAGCATTATTGTACCTGCTCTGTTCCAATGTGCCCAAGGAAGGGGCATGAAAAAGGGTCACAGGTAGAAGTCTGGTAAACGTGCTAGAAGTGGCAACGACTGCCTAATAGCTGGAGATACAGAGCGAAGGACCTGAGTTGTATGCAAGCTTTATATGTGAACATACGTGGTTCTCCCAATTGCAGAATTTCTCATTTAGACATTATAGCATACGTTTCAAACAGAAGCGCAAAGTATTTGCACAGTTGCTTGCATTGAGCAGGGGATTGGACTCAATGGCCTTATAGGCCCCTTCCTACTCTACTAGTCTATGATTCTAAATGTCTTACAGCATCCAATGTGGTTCTTAGATCAAATGCATTTTAGAATAGCTTTTCTATAGTTCAGTTGACTTTCCAGGTGTAAAGGAAATTGATAGATTGAGCTAGTATTAAAAACAGAATTGAATGCAAACTAGTCTATATATTTGGCTGGAATATGTAAAACTGAATTTTAACATTGTTTCCTTAGGAGACATAAGGCCATACAAATATTACACAATAACTGTGTATCCATTATATGCTAATGGTCAAGGAGAAGCAAGATCAACACAAGCGTACCTTGAGCAAGGAGGTAAGTTCAACGCATTCATACTCAACTGCCTGCTCTTTTTGTCACAGTGCAATAATCAACATACTGTGTCATTTAGGCTGTTTCAGTACCTTTGCAGATACTTGCTATTCTGCATTTAAACAGTTACACGGACCTTTTGATGGAACAGTCTTGTGGGAGCTGTTCTCATGTTTTCAAACACAATTTTTAAAACTCCTTTTCATTAATAGTGCCTGCTAATGGACCCATGGTTCAAACAAAGAAAGTTGGGAAATTTGATGCCATTTTAGAATGGAAACCTCTTTCATTGGAAGAGCAGAATGGATTTATCAAACACTACACTATATTTTATAAAACAATGACTGGAAATGAAACAGGTAATTGTGTCTTTGCTTATCTTTACATACATGATTAAACAGTATAGTAGTAAAGCCTTTTTTAAAAAAAATCATCTTAAGCTTTCGTTCTCAGTTGTATACTCAGACATTTTACTTACTCAGACATTTATGCCTACAATAGCTTTGTAATGCTTCCTGGCTTTACAAAAATGTAGTCATTGTATACTTCATCCTGTACAGTAGTTTAGTGATAGCTAGGTTCTTTTAGCTAATTCCTTAAAGATAAATAAAATGCCCTTCAAGCTTCCATAACCTCATGACTTGACAAGAATGTTCAGGGTGCATCCTGAACAGTTGGTCACTGAAAATTCATTACACATTGAAGCATTAGGGTGTCTGCTGGCTTTCTGCAACCTTTTGTATACTACACAGATACGCATTTTTACAAATAAGTGGCTTAGCACTTATTATTATTATTATTATTATTATTATTATTATTATTACACTTATATACCGCCCCATAGCCAAAGCTCTCTTAGGCCTTCTCCTTCCACATGCTCTCTATCACAGCCCCCAAAGATTAATGGATGGAAGTTAGAAACATAGACAGATTGTTTTGTATTCATTAAGGCTGCACACTTCTAAATAGATCTCTGTTACCACCTTCACTTCTGAGAAGTAGGCTCAGTTCAGACAACACGTTTCTCAACGGTGGTGTTAGAACTCCATGGTGGAGTTTTTACACTACCATTGAGAAATGTGTTGTCTGGCGGGAAAACTCCACGCAATGGTGGAGGATGTTTTTTTGAAAACACTCCACGCAGAATATCCACACTGCAGAGGAGCATTCATGCACAACTGTTGTGTTGAGTGTTTGTGGTGGGCTTCATGGAGTTTTCCGTTGAGTTGACTTTTCTCACTGGCTACAGAGTTCCCTGGCAAGAGCGGCAAAAGGAGCAAGTGCCACTCTAGGAGAGCTGCCGGGATTGATTTTTTTTGTAGCAATGGCTGATGAGATACCGTTGGGAGGACCGGGGAGGTGAGAGGGCGGAGGAACTGTCAATCAAGCATCATGGTGGATTTTACTCAACTCCACAGTAGCCCACAGTCACATAACGGTGGAGTTAGATAGAACATATTGTGTGGGGAGTACCTCCTAAAAACTCAACCGTTGAGTGGAGTTTTTACACTGTATTGTCATAGAATCTTGAACTTTTTTGTACAAGTAGCATTTATTTTGATAATACAGTTACAACTGTTACAGAAAATTTTGATACAATTAGAAATGCAGATTGAAATATATTCTGATCCAAGTCTACAGATTTTCTTTTCATTTGAATGATGAACGTTGGAGTTGTTAAAGCTTGAATCAAGTTTTATCAATGATCAGTTGTTTTATCAATTCATCAAATAAAACGAATAGATTCAATACAGGACAGGTGTTCACAAAGTTTAAATAATGTGCATTGAATAATGGGGAAATTTTCACTTCTAGCTGTGAATGTGGAACCTTCCAAAAGAGAGTACCAAATGTCATCCTTATCAAGTGACACTTTATATACTGTGTGGATGTCAGCATACACAGAAAAGGGAGGGAAAAGTGGACCTATTTTTACATTTACCACAAATAGATTTGGTAAGTTTTTACATAAATATTTGAAAAGCTTGAATTGTGTTTGAACTGCTCAGGATTTTGCATGAGTGTTTTTCCTTTTTTTTAAGTAACGGACAGTCTCCTAAAGTGTAGTGTTTGGGGTGTGTTGCAAACATGGTGATCCTAACTTGATCATCAAAACATAAGACAAATCCTTATTATAAGGTGTTTTGTCAGCTTTGGATATTGTCTGTATGTACTCGAGAGAATCTTCTCAGTGGCTGCGCCTAGACATTGGAATTCCTTACCAAAGGAGGCCCATCTAGCCCCACTGTTGGCAGGCAAAGCATTTTTTATTTAAACAGGCTTTTGCCTACTGAGCAGACAGATTTGTTTGCTTCTGTGTTACTTGGTTCTACATTTTTCTGTATTTAAAGTTAATTATTAACTTGTTGCATTTTTATATCTGCTCCTATCTGATATTTATATTGTTATGTTTGCATATTCTGTTACTTAGATTGGTAAATTACTATTAATAAAAATAAATAAATAAATAAATAGTCAGCTGCCTTGGGAATATTTTTAATATTCCAAACGTAACCAAAATTCTTTTAGAAGATTTGCTCACGTGCCTTAAACATCATCTTAGTCACATTAAACATTTTTTCACAAGCCTTGTGCTATTGCCAAGGCTTCACAAGCCTTGTGCTATTGCCAAGCACAAGTCTTGTGCTATTGCCAATGTCACATAATGCATTTCAAATGTTTTCAAATTAGTTTGTGTGAAGCATACCATTATCAAGCAACATTTGAGGAAAATGTGCTAATTTTGTTTGTGCTCATCTTTAGGGGACGGAGAAATTGAAGCAATAGTGGTCCCTGTATGTCTAGCTTTCCTGCTGTCGACTCTCTTAGGTGTATTACTTTGCTTCAACAAACGAGATATGTAAGTAACTTTGTTACAATATATTGTATAGAATGCTTAACTTTGAAAGAGGCACTGGATGACAATCCTCACGTGCCCAAACAGCAAAATCCTGAAGTCATTAAATAGTAGTGGCATTGCAAAACGGATTTGGTGAATAATATCCACTGCTCTTGTTTACCAGCAAAAACAAAATCTTTTACCTTTTTGCCAGTGAAGCTGGCAAAAATTAACAGAAACCTGTTACCAAAGTGTTGGAGAGGGTGTAAAGAAAATGGAACCCAAATCCACATGTGGTGGGAATGCAAAAGAGTTGGGAAATTCTGGGATAAGGTATTTCAAAAAATAGAAGTCACTGATCAACAGATAAGTAGAACACCAGAGCTAGCTCTTCTAAACATGTTTGTTAAAGAAAATGGAGGGATAAAGGATAAAATACTAATTGGGTACACGTTAACAGCAGCAAAGCAATAAATAGCATTTAGATGGAAGAAAGCCAGGAGGTTGACAATCAACATGTGGGAAAAAACCTGTGGAATATTGCAATAAATGAAAAATTGATTCAGAAATTATGAGTCTACGGGGGGGAAAGAAAAGAAATACCTTCAGAGCAGACTGGCAAGTATATATAGAGTATATGAAAAAGAGCCAAATAGGAAAACTATGGCTGAAGCCTATAAAAAGTTATGGGGCTCATGGAAGCAAAAGAAAGGAAAAAGAAGAAAAAACCAAGCAGGGTAGGGGGAGGAGGGAGGGTTAGGGATTTAAATAATGGATATTGTTGATAATATTGATGCGTTAGTTGGATGTTTGGTAGGTACGAAAATCAAATAAAGATATATATACAAAAAAAATACCCAATAGTGAGGAATGGTGGAAATTGTAGGCCAAAGCATCTGGAGGGCTAGAAGTTGCCCACCCCTGGAGTAGAGGGAAAGGGGGAGAAACATGAGCCAATCCAATACAAACCTTTCGTTGCTTCTTCTACTCAGCCATCGCAGTAGCCTTCCAACATAGGTCCCTTCACTGCTGAGGGAGAGAGGCTGGAAGTAGTTTTCCAGATTGAGCAAGAGCTCTAGAGAACCTACTGCCCCTCCATGTCTACATACTCCTTTTCCCTGTTTGAGCAGTGTGACCAAGATGCAGCTGTTTATATAACATGTGTATTATAATAGCCCTAAATGAAACGTTTTAACCATGACAAGGTAAACACAATGCAAATCTTTAAAATGCAATGAAACCTCTGTATCTCTCTTATCAGCATTGCATAAATAGGCAGAGCATTCTCAGTCTGTTCATGTAATTGCAATGCAATGACTTGTCTCTTTCGATCTTTTGCTAGCATCAAGAAGCACATCTGGCCTAATGTGCCTGACCCTTCAAAGAGTAGAATTGCTCGGTGGTCGCCACAAACACCATCAAAGGTAATCATAATTTTTAAAGTGTTCTGAACTGCTTTTTCACCAATATGGCAGCAGCACATTATTAGAAGTGTGATTAGCAAAACCCTAATCTTGGATAGAAAAAGGAAGGGTAAATTGGCTAAAAATTCAAGATTTTCTTGTTGAACTGGGTATCGGCCATATTTTCAATATGGATGGGTGTCCTAGCCACAAGTAGTGTCCTTATAAATAACAACTTGGTGTACAGTTCTAATCCATTTACAGCTCTGGAACTGTAAATTGGTTGGGAAATACTGCCTGATAGTGTGGACTACCATTAACGTTGCTTAATTTTATCACATTAAAGCTGGAGAACTGGATATCCAGAGCCATATAGAAATGTTACAAGTTGCCCCAGAAACTAGAAGCTGAAAAAATTTACTGCAAGAAAAAATATGAATGGAGATTTATAACACACTTGTGCTACAAATACAAATACTTGTGTTCAGTGTCAGGTTCATTCTTGAAACATTGAAGTAATAAAAATGAATGCCTTCATGCTCCAGCCATCTCTCTAAAAATGAGGTTTAAAGATAAAAGGAAAAAAGAATATCCAGTTAGCTTTGAGCCCTGGAACCTCTCATTATGGAAGTTGAGTACTGTATGGATGCAAAAATTATGCTTAATATGACTATGTTGTAGCTGTGTCAGACAGGAAATTGGATCCAGGGTCTGCTCTGCCAGCAGGAACACTCCCTCAGCAGAGTTCTGATCAGGATCCTCCTGTTGGTGGGAGGCAACTAGCAGCAATTAGTAGCAGTGGTCTCCTCCCTTAACGCCACCTCCTACACTGTTCTAAAGTAGGGGGGCAGAAAGTAGAGCTCCAGATGTTTTGGGCTCCCAGCATTCCTGAGCATTGGCCATGCTGGCAGGGGCTTCAGAGAGTTGAAATCCAAAACATCTGGAGATCTACATACTTTCTGCCCACCCATTCTAGAGGGTCCTCCAACTTTTGAGGAGGCATAGAGGTTTGCACGAGGAGGGAGGAAATTGGGGTGGGACGGGGGAGCTGGCAGAAGCTCTGGGATCAATTCTGAAAATGGAATACTTCATTCCTAATAATATGTTTAGATAATCCAAGATTTAATCCAAAACTGCCGCCGTGGATGAAGAGCACAAGAGAGGAGAACCACCTGCACCCCACCCTTCCAGCTGACCACAATGTGTAGGGGAGCGGCAATTTGTGTTGTGCAGGGCAAAGGGAGCTATGGCGTTGGCAGGGCGATGTGCCATTACAGGGGAAGGAGAGATAGATATCTAACACCCATCTTACCTTCTGGTTGCTCTGCCAACCTGGGGGAGAACGAACCAGGCCACCCACAGAACCTCTCCTTGCTACTATGTAATGCCAGGTCAGTTAAAAATAAAACAAATATCATTCACGACCTTCTTTCAGATGAGGAGGCTGACCTGGCATGCTTCACAGAGACCTGGCTGGGCGATGACAGTGGCCAGACATGGGCGCAGGCCCTCCCAGCTGGGTACTGTGTTAGTGAGCAGGTGAGGGGAAAGTGGACGGGGGGGGGGGGGGCGGAGTAGCTGTGGTCTATAGGGATAATCTTAACCTGACCAGACTTCCTGTTCGTGAATTGAATCACATCGAGTGTGTGTACCTGAGTCTGAAGACCAGGGATAGACTAGGGATTCTCTTAGTGTACCGGCCACCCCGCTGCCTATCAGACTCCCTGGCCAAGCTCACGGAACTGGTCTCGGAGCTGGTGTTGGATTCGCCCAGGCTTTTGGTCCTGGGCGACTTCAACATCCCATTCGAGACTGGTTTGTCAAGTGTAGCTCGGGAGTTCATGGCATCCATGACAACCATGGGCCTATTCCAATTGGTCTCTGGACCCACATATTCAGCAGGTCACATCCTCAATGCTGTTTTCAGTTCCGAACAGACGGATCTGTGGGCGAAGGTGACAAATACCTCCGTATTGTCATGGACAGACCATTTTCTGGTCAGGGTTAGTATCACGGCTACCACCCGCCCATGCAGGGGTGGCGGACCTATTAAGATGGTCCGCCCTCGAAGGCTGATGGATCCTTCTGGATTCCAGAAAGCCTTAGAGGGTTCTATGGCTGGTATCGTCGACGATCCTGTAGAAGCCCTGGTCAATAGATGGAATCAAGACCTAACTAGGGCTATCGACACGATCGCCCCCAAACATCCTCTCCGACCCACTTCTAACAGGGCGCCCTAGTATACAGAAGACCTCAGGGAGTTGAAGCGGAAAGGACGACAACTGGAGCGCCGATGGCGGAAAACTCGACTTACATCCGACAAGACACGACATAGAGAACATCTTCGTTCCTATGGGGTGGCAATACGTGCAGCAAAGAAAGCTTTCTTCTCTGCGCGCATTGCGTCTGCAAATTCGCGTCCAGCAGAACTGTTCAGGGTGGTGAGGGGTCTAACCCGGGCACCTTCCCCCCTGAATCCGATCTTAGAGCCTTCGGCAGTTCGCTGCGATGCCTTTAACGATCATTTCACAGATAAAATCTCTCGGATAAGAGCTGACTTAGATACCATCGTTATAGCAGAGGCTGACAATGGAGTGTCCAGCGACTCCGCGAGTAGAATTACACTGGATCAGTTTCAGTTGGTGAGTACCGAGGACGTGGACAAGGTACTTGGACGAGTGAGGAGGACAACTTGCCCTCTCGATCCCTGCCCTTCATGGCTGGTTGCCCAGGGAGGAGATGCAGTTAGATTGCAATTACAATATATTATTAATGCATTTCTCAGGGAGGGGAGTTTTCCATCATGTTTAAAAGAAGCGGTGGTACGGCCGTTTCTAAAGAAGCCCTCCCTGGACCCCCTGGACTTTAATAACTACAGACCAGTATCAAACCTTCCATTCTTGGGCAAGGTGATCGAGAGGGCGGTTGCCTTTCAACTCCAAGTAGTTTTGGATGACACTGATTTTCTAGACCCATTTCAAACTGGCTTCAGAGCAGGATACGGAGTTGAGACTGCTATGGTCGCCTTAGTGGATGATCTACGCTTGAGTATTGACAGGGGGAGTGTGTCCCTGTTGGTACTTCTGGACCTCTCAGCGGCATTCAATACCATCAACCATGGTATCCTTCTGGAACGCCTGAGGGGATTGGGAATCGGGGGCACTGTGTTTCAGTGGTTCCGGTCCTATCTCTCGGGCAGGTTCCAGATGGTGATGCTTAGGGATAGCTGCTCTGCAAAGAAGGAGCTGCTGTGTGGCGTACCACAAGGTGCCATCCTTTCGCCAATGCTGTTTAACATTTATATGAAACCGTTGGGAGAGATCATCTGGAGGCATGGGGCGGGATGCTATCAGTATGCTGATGACACCCAAATATATTTCTCTATGCCTTCGATAACAGCGTCAGCTAAGGATAGTGTGTCTCCTCTGAATGAATGCTTGGAGGCGGTAATGGGCTGGATGAGGTAAAACAAACTGAAGCTGAATCCAGACAAGACGGAGGTGCTTGCTGTCAAAGGCCGCAACCTGGGTTTGGAGGTGTGTCAACCAGTTATGGATGGGGTTACACTCCCCCTGAAAGACTGTGTTCGCAGCTTGGTGGTGCTCCTGGATCCATCGCTCCAAATGACAGCCCAGATAGATGCGACAGCCAGGAGTGCCTACTATCAGCTTCGGCTGATACGCCAGCTGCGCCCCTTCCTAAAGTTGGAAGACCTAAAGACGGTAGTGCACGTGCTGGTAACTTCGAGGCTCGACTTCTGCAATGCACTGTACATAGGGCTACCTCTGTGCCTAGTCCAGAAACTTCAACTAGTTCAAAATATGGCATCCAGGTTGGTCACCGGTACACCTAGGGGTGACCATATTACGCCAGCTTTAAAATCGCTCCACTGGCTGCCAATTAGTTTCCGGACGAAGTATAAAGTGTTGGTTATTACCTTTAAAGCCCTACATGGTTTGGGTTCAGGTTACCTACGGGATCGCCTTCTCCCATATAATCGGCCCCGCACGCTCAGGTCCTCTGGGAAGGACTTACTACAGTCGGCCAAGACTAGGCTGACAACCGTTACCCAGAGGACCTTCTCTTCTGCTGCTCCCAGACTGTGGAATGACCTGCCGGAGGAGACACGTCAACTTAACAGTCTTTTAGAATTTAAGAAAGCCATAAAGACTGTTCTCTTCCGGCGGGCATATCCAGTGGAATTTTAGGATGTTTTTAGGATGTTTTAGGATTTTAATGAAGTTTAATAATGTGTGTCATGTTTTAATCAGTTTTATGTATTTTATTATATTCTTCTTCTTCTTCGTGGTCTCTGTGCATCACACATATGGGCTCGCGCCAGTTCCGAGCCCACTTCGGGAAACTTCTATAGCTAGCTTAGATTTAGGTGGGAACCCCTCCCCCACCGTCCTATTGCGCATGCTCCGGGTTCCCGCTCACCTCAGTTCTTCTTCAACCGCTGCACTGAGCGCTTCGCAGGAGACTTCGTCGAACGTTGTTCGTTCTTCTTCTCTGAAAAGAGTCGTATTTATAGTTTAGCTTAGTTGTTAATTATTATTCGTTAATATTGTTATAGTTTAAATATATATAGATTTTAGTTAAGATAGTTTCTGGACTGTTCCAGCTTATGGCGCAGACTGCGCTATTTAAAAAATGCTCTAGGTGCCGGGCGAAACTTGCCCTTACGGATGGACATTCCTTGTGTCTACTTTGCTTGGGGGGATGCCATGTCGTTGAGGCCTGCTCACACTGCATGAGCTTTTCCAGACAGGCACGTAGAAATCGGGCCGATCATTTATGGGGCCTTCTTTGGAAAAAAGCGCTAGAGGCGATGGATACTCCTCAGCCTTTCCCCATGTCTACGTCCGTCTCTACTTCTGGGGAGCGTGGGGCCTTGCCTGTAAGCCGCTCTGACCCAGCGACACTTAGTTTGTCACCCACTATGGTGAAAACTAAAAAACATTTGAAACGGCCGGCTACAAAACCGTTGGAGGAGGCAAGACAAAAAAAGAAGGCGAAGACTAAGAATTTGGAGAAATCTTCAAAGTCTCACCCGACCACGATGCCCTCGGTACCGACCCCATCGGGACCGACATCGACTGCACCCAGGCGCTCGGGACCTTCACCAGTGAGATCTTCTGTGGCACCAACTCCATCGGTACTGGCATCGCTGCCGCCCAGGCCCTCGGTTTCTCCGCCAGAAGAAGTTTCTACGGCACCGATCCCATCGGGAGTGACATCGGTACCACCCAGGCATTCGGTACCGTCGCCGTCGACCTCTGTCCCAGCACCGGCTTCTCCTAACCAGTCTTTGATAGCCGGGGAACAGAATAACGCTGCGTCGATCCCGGACGCCTTGGTACCGAGGCACACACCGCTGCTCTCTACAAATCCGATCCCGGCGTCGGTTTTGGATGGGGAAATTTTCGACTCGCCGCCTCTTGCTCCACCCGTAAGGCCACAGTCAATCTGCTCAAGATCTACGGCTTCACAGACCTCCAGGTGTGGATCCACCTGCCGTCACTCCCACTCCCAGTCTCGGTCTCGATCGCGGGACTGGGATCGCTATTCCGACCACTCGGTTCAATCGTCGTGCTCGAACTTGCTGCCTCGGTACCGATACAATGTGACAAATCCATCTCGGTACCAATACGCCTTTGATCCGTATACTGGCGAACGACTGTTGCATGATCACCTGGTTGTTCCTCCACAACCTCCTCGCTGGCCACCTTCTGCAACGGTTTCGGTCCCGATGCAGCTGCCTTTGCTACCAGACCAACGCTTTGATGTGCCGACTCCTTCCTCGCCTCAATCTGCGGAGGATTATGCCTTGGATACCTCTTCAGTAGCGACGGCTCCCCCGTTGGTACTGTCTCCAGATGATGGAGTAGCAACAACTGATCAAGCCTCCCCATCGATGGAGCTGGGAAATTTCAATGAGCAAATGCTCCGCATGGCACAGTCTCTTGGCGTTGAGTATCAGCAGCCTGAGGATAAGCTAGTAGACCCTATTTTTGATGTCATGTATAAGGAACCATCTTCACAACTAACTATTCCTGTCGTTCCGACACTACTGAAGACTGTTCAACAATCTTGGACTAATCCATCCACTGTGGGGCCAACTTCAAAACAGCTGGACGCCCTGTATAAAGTTAAGGAATCGGATGCCCCCTTTTAGTTCGTCCATCCGAAACCAAATTCTGTTATTGTTGAGGCAGCACAGGTAAAGTCTACGAAGAGTCACTCAGCCTCAACAGATAAGGAAGGCCGTAAACTCGACATGTTTGGCCGTCGCATCTACTCATCAGCCGCACTGGGAATGAAGGTCGCCAATTATCAGACCATGATGGCGCGCTGCCAACTTTTCCTTTGGGAAAAGATGTCATCACTCATGATCTATTTGCTGGATGACCAGCATGAACTCAAGTGTGTTTTTCATGCAGAAGCAGTTCATCTCTCAAAACAGGAGCTTACTACTTCTCGACACCAGACTGACTGTGCCTCTAAGGCAATGATTGGGGCAGTCGCCCTTCGCTGCCATGTCTGGCTGAGGTTGGCTAATCTCCCGCAGGAGACCAGGTCCAGGATTGAGGACCTTCCCTTCGATGGTGAAGGTCTCTTTAATTCATCAACGGACACGGCAATGGACACTATCCAAAAGACTAAAGTAACGGCCCGTAAAATGGGTTTTAGTCAGCCAACAACACCTGCTTATAAACCTCGGAAGTGGTATCGCCCTGTGCCGTATCAACCAAGGTGTGGAGATGTAGTACTGTCTCTTTAAGAGACTAAAGATTGGACTCAGCTGAAGGCTGAGGTAATCTATAAGAGGAGTTGTGGATAGTAATGCGGGGAGGCTTAGTCAGGTATATGCCTGTGTTGTTAGCCTTGCAAGGCATGTTTTAAATAAAGGATTTGTACTTATACTTTTACCCTGCCTCTTCTTGGATACAACACAAGGCAACCGCAAGATCGCCTTCCACGCTATCAGCCCTCCTCAAACACGACTGCCTACCAACAAAGAAAGGCTCACCCTCGTTTCAAGCAGCACCGCAACAGGCAGGACACTGCTCATAAGCGTTGCCTTTGACTCCTGTCACATTCTACAGCAGGCTCCGAGATTTGGGAACACCCTTCACCAATTCCACCATGCCTGGGCCTCAATCACCTCAGACAGCTGGGTCTTGGACATTGTCACCAGGGGCTACAAGATAGAGTTCCAAGTCCTCCCTCCCACCGCTATCAGCAGTCTTTTCTCAGGAGACTTCATCGCTCCTTCAGAAAGGCGCCATCACAAGGATTTCACCTACCAGTCTTCGGACAGGCTTTTACTCATGTTATTTTACGATCCCGAAAAGGGATGGAGGACTTCACCGTATTATGGATCTCAGGCATCTAAATAAGTTCATCGTAACAAGGAAATTCCGTATGATAACATTAGCGACTATCCTGCCCCTTCTCAAAAAGAATCAGTGGTTTACGCTGATAGACCTAAAGGATGCCTATTTTCATATTGCAATCCACCCTTCTCATCGCAGATACTTCTGATTTATAGTGGGGCGCCATGTGTATCAGTTTTCCGTCCTTCCATTTGGCCTAAAGACAGCACCCAGGGTGTTTACAAAATGCATGGGAGCAGTCTGCGCCCACCTCCGCTCACAGGGCATAGAACTTTACCCGTACCTGGACGACTGGCTGATAGTGTCATCTTCTAGGCACCAACCTCTCAGAGATGTGGTGACAGTGAGAACTCTGCTCTCATCTCTGGGTCTGCTCCAGAAGTTCAACCCTACCATGAATCCCCGTCGGGTCACACTTTCCATCCCATAGTCTCTCTGCGCCCCTCTTGTTTGGTGGACAGACATATCCAACCTCTCCTCGGGAATGCCGTTTGTGGATCCGGGCCCGTCCAGATGTCTCATCACGGATGCGTCCCTACAATGGGGCTGGGGAGCCCATTGCGACAACCTGACAATTCAAGAAAAGTGGTCACCTTCGGAGAAACACCGACATATAAACATGTTGGAGCTCTTAGCAGTCAAAAAGGCGCTACACGCGTTCCAGCCATACCTACAAGGTCGCCACGTCCAAGTTCTCTCGGACAACACTACAGTTGTCTGGTACCTGAACAAAGAGGGCGGCATGCGTTCTGCTGCTCTACTTCAGCTCACCATGGATATCCTCCTCTGGGCAATCCCCCGGAGAATAAGACTTTCTGCCCTGCACATTGCTGGGACAGACAATGTTCAAGCGGACAACCTCAGTCGGAACTTCCTCGGCACCCACGATGTACCCCAGACATGAACCTCTTTGCAACACAAGACAATACTGTCTGTCGAGACTACTGCTCCAGGGCGGGGATAGGCCGCCCCTCCCGAGGGGATGCGTTCATGCTCACATGGAGCCCAGGTCTGATGTACATATTCCCTCCGTTCCCGCTGATTCAACAGGTTGTCACCAGACTGTACAGGAACTGGGCAGATGCCATCTTAATAGCCCCGTGGTGGCCCAGACAAGCATGGTTTGCCCCACTTCTCAACCTCGCGAGTTGGGAGACGTGGCGCCTCCCCAACCCACCGGATCTCTTGTTCAAGGACAACGGCAAGATCCTCCATCCAGACCTCAAAACCCTGAAACCCACTGCATGGAGAATCCGGCCAGATGGCAGGATCTGATCCTTCCGCAAGAGGTCAAGTCCATCCTGGAGGCGGCTCGGAAGCCCTCCACCAGAATCTCTTATCACAGGAAATGGAAGAAATTTCAATGCTTTGCGCTCAACAACAGCTTTGACCCCCAGTCAGGGTCTATAGCGGATATTGTAAACTTCAGCGGATATTGTAAACTTCCTTTACTCTCTGCACACCTCAGGCCTAAAACCAACGTCTATCAGAGTCTATTTAGCGGCCATCTCAGTAAACCATAACTTGATCAATGGTTTTTCTGTCTTCTCACACCCAGTGTCCAAGAGCTTTCTAAGGGGGCTGCGCAACATTTTCCCCCACTACTGCTCGTTGGTCCCTCAATAGAGTCTGTCGGTGGTGCTAAGCGCACTTACCGCTAAACCTTTCGAGCCTTTGGCTACTATCACAACAGCCAGACGGGCTTCTGAGCTTACTGCTCTGATCATAGATCCCCCGTATACCCAGTTTTTTCGGGACAAAGTCGTTTTAAGACCTGGTCTCTTGTTTACTCCCAAAGTTGTCTCCAGTTTCCATGTTAACCAGGACATTGTGTTGCCCACGTTTTTTTAAGCATCCTCAGACCCGTTGTGTTCTAAGTTGCACTCTTTGGATGTCAGACGGGCTTTAGCTTTCTATAAGTCCAGATCTGAGATTTTTCTCAAATCTCGCCAACTATTTGTCTGTTATGGGGGAAAGAACAAGGGTCTACCAGTGTCTTCTCAGTGTCTATCCACCTGGATTGTGCAGACTATTTCATTAGCCTATCAATTACTTAATAAGGAGCCACCACTCTCAGAGCGCATTCCACAAGGGGGCAAGCAACATCCACCTCTCTGATCGTGGGGTATCTGTCCCTGACCTGTGTAAAGCTGCTACTACTTGGTCTAATGTTTCTACCTTTGTGAAACATTACAAGTTGGACGTGAAAGCCAGACAAGACTGCGCGTTTGGTAGAGCCGTCCTCTCCTCGGTGCTTCAATAAATGAGTCAGCGAGCCTACCCTCCTCCAGTAAGTTTAGCTTGTTAATCGCCCATATGTGTGATGCACAGAGACCACGAAGAAGAAATGCAGGTTGCTTACCTGTAACTGTAGTTCTTCGAGTGGTCATCTGTGCAGTCACACAACCCACCCACCGTCCCCTCTTGGCATCGCTTTTGGTTGTCAAGACATTACCTTTGTGCATGCTCATTGTGCATGCTCATTCATTAATGAATTCTTGAGATTTATTATAATACTTATCTCGGTTGCGAGGCCATGCGGTCTCAGAGAACTGAGGTGAGCGGGAACCCGAAGCATGCGCAATAAGACGGTGAGGGAGGGGTTCCCGCCTAAATCTAAGCTAGCTATAGAAGTTTCCCGAAGCGGGCTCGGCGCCGGCGCGAGCCCATATGTGTGACTGCACAGATGACCACTTGAAGAACTACAGTTACAGGTAAGCAACCTGCATTTCCCCGCCTTGATCCAAACGGAGAGGCGGGTAAGAAATAAATTATTATTATTATTATTATTATTATTATTATTATTATTATTATTATTATTATTAAATGGGCTGTGGGAGGAGGGTTAAAGATGAAAGACCAAGTCAGCACTGACCTGATTTGGTTGTGACACATGTCGGGCGTCTTTTGAAAATCATGTTAGAATCATAGAATAGTAGAGTTGGAGGGGCCTAAAAGACCAAGTCCAATCCCCTACTCAATGCAGGAATCCACCTTAAAGCTTACCTGATAGATGGCTGTCTAGCTGCCTCTTGAATGCCTCTAGTGTAGGAGAGCCCACTACCTCCCTAGGTAATTGGTTTCATTGTCGTACTACTCTAACAATCAGGAAGTTTTTCCTGATGTTCAGCTGGAATCTGGCTTCCTGTGCCTATTATTCTGTGTCCTGCACTCTGGAATGATCAAGAAGAGATCCTAGGCCCTCCTCTGTGTGACAACCTTTCAAGTATTTGAAGAGTGCTATCATGTCTCCCCTCAGTCTTCTCTCCTCAAGGCTAAACATGCCCAGTTCTTTCAGTCTCTCCTCATTGAGCTTTGTTTCCAAACCCCTGATCATCCTCGTTGCCCTCCTCTGAACACGCTCCAGCTTGTCTGCTCCTTCTTGAAGTGTGGTGCCCAGAACTGGACACAACACTCAAGATGAGGCCTAACCAGTGCCGAATAGAGGGGAACCAGTACCTCACACAATTTGGAAGCTATACTTCTATTAATGCAGCCCAAAATAGCATTTGCTTTCCTTGCAGCCACATCACACTGTTGGTTCATATTCAGCTTGTGATCTACAACAATTCCAAGATCCTTCTCTCTTGTAGTATTGCTGAACCAAGTATCCCCCATCTTGTAACTCTGCATTTGGTTTCTTTTTCCTAGATGTAGAACTTGGCATTTATCCCTATTAAATTTCATCCTGTTGTTTTCAGCCCTGCACTCCAGCCTATCAAGATCACTTTGAAGCTTGTTTCAGTCTTCCAGGGTATTAGCTGTCCCACTCAGTTTTGTGTCATCTGCAAATTCAATAAGCATTCCCTGCACCTCCTCATCCAAATCGTTAATAAAAAATGTTAAAGAGCACTGGGCCCAGGACTGAGCCCTGTTGTGTCATCCAAACCTGTCGGGTTGTGTGAGGGTTAAACAACTCTCACATAACCCATGGCCTGTTTTAAGGTTATGTGACAGTTGTTGCAGTTTGAATATTTAAAATGGCCACATGCAACACAGCCCGATGTTTGATTGTGCAAACCAGCCCACTGTGTTAACCACCATTGAGAAGGTTAAATTCCTAGAAACAAGGAAAGTCAAGGACAATGCAACATAAACATTGATTTTATTTGAAACCAAATTATATCAAAGGCAGCATAACTGTTTTTGGTTTGTTTCTTTCTAGCATTTTAATTCCAAAGAGCAGATATATCCAGAAGGCAGCTTTACTGATGTCAGCGTCGTAGAAATTGAAGCTGATGACAAGAAGTCCCTTTCTGAGCAGGATCTGAAGCCTTTTGACTTGCTTAAAAAGGAAAAAAATGCCTCAGAAGGGCACAGCAGTGGTATCGGGGGATCGTCCTGCATGTCTTCTCCCCGACAAAGTGTTTCTGATAGTGATGAAGGTGAACCTGCTCAAAACACTTCCAGTACTGTGCAGTATTCAACTGTAGTACCCAATGGCTACCGGGACCAGATACCTTCGGTACAAGTCTTTTCTAGGTCTGAGTCTACCCAACCCCTGCTAGACTTGGAAGAGAGGCCAGAAGACCAGCAAGTGCTGAGAAATGACAACTCAACTCCAAGGCAGCACTACTTCAAACAGAATGGTAATTGGGATGACACAGTCGTGGATGGGTCTCATTTGGAGCGAGTAAAGCAGTTTTCAATAAATGAGGAAGATACTGCTGGACTTCAGGCCTCGCAAATGTGTGGCACTGGCCCTGAGAGGGATGAGCAGGGAGTTACCTTAGCAGGTGCTTTCCACCGAAGCCCTGAGGGACCAGCTTTGCAGATCGAAGCCACGAGAATAAATGCAGTGACAGATGAGGAGATGCCAAAGAGTTATCTGCCACAGACTGTAAGGCAGGGTGGCTATATGCCCCAGTGAAAAGGAGAGGCTGCCTCCTGCTAGACACTGTTACACCATCGGTTCTGATAAGTTAAAACTATTGGGTTTTTTTTAATCTTGCTTCAGATAAAAAAAATCAGGTTCATTCATAGACAAGAATATGGCAACGTGGATTTGGGAACTTTGAGCAGACTTTAAGTTGGAAGTTTTCAGACACTTTACTGAATATTTCTTCAAGCACTACATTCAGCTCAGCAGACAAATCTGTTGCCTTTCAGTTTTGTCTTGAGGCATCCACTTCATTTTAATGTGGAATTGAAGTCAATCTTCATTTTGTTACAAAGGCAAAGAGATGACTGTGAAAGCCTACCTATAATTAGACTATGAAAAGTTTAGAACCTAATCATTAAACAATTAAAATATGAATGTTATCTTTTAGGATAATGCCATCTTTTCAAAAGTAGAAGTACAGTATTTTATGTTGCATGACTTACCTTTAAAAATCATCCAGAGACCAAAACTACTGCCAATCTGTGGCCAAGCCTAGTGGTTTAACGCAGAAACCAAATATTGGGAAGGGTCTAATATATTGGGAGGGGTCTAATATATATCCAAATCAACTGACTAGAAAGACTCCAATTATTGTGTGTTTTCTGCAACCCAAATGTTTTGTCCTTGCCAGTAAAAGAAAAACTACAAACAAATGGAGTGAAATATTTATTATCTGTTTGAATCATGACTATGTCAAAATGCTATTACTGCTTAACTCTGAAAGCCAGTATTTCATGCCATTCCTGTCTTGCAGTTTGAGCCAAATCTATTAAAATTTAAACATTGTATTTAGAATGCAAACATGTAGATTTAAATATCAGAAAGATCCATATGTGCTCTTATTATTTTTTACTTTTTAACAGATTAGATGTGGGTGAAGTAAATATATTCTAATTAGTATCAGATAATAAAGTTTTGGGGAAAGATATGAAGTGGGAATGTCTGCTGCTTTTACTGATTTCAGCACCAGGTCCTAGTATTCTTGCTGCCATTATGAATGCCTAGAGTCGAGCAAACATCTGCATGGCCAATGAAGTCAACACCTTGAAGAATTGTAGTCGTGGTACTTGGCGTGGAGAGTTTTCTCTCCCATAAATGAAGAAAACTTCCTTGAAAACATTTCTTGCAGACCATTTTTCTATTTACCATAAAACCATCTGGGTCAGCTGACTTCCTTTCTGCAAGCTAACTCAGTATAGTACGTTTCACTTTCTACAAAGTATTAATAAGTTGAGACTGATTCTGAAGCAATGAGGAAACGGTACAACTGTTTAATGATAAATAAATGTTCATTTGATTCTTTCTCATCAGTTTCACAATGTGTAGTGATTATGTTTTGACATTTCAATGACCAGAGATCATCATCCCTGTAGATCATCTTTTGCTTCCTAAGTTGTTCTCAGATGTAACTGGTGGCTATGTAGAAGACTGGCTTACTAGACTGTCAGCTCAAGAGGGCAGCTGTAAATAACTTTTGAACATTTTCAAAGGTTTTCATCTATAAAAACATGGTTGCAGCAGTGTTCATAGATAATGACAGTGATTTGTGCTGTAACCTTGTTAGAATACTTTTCTGTTAAGCTAGGTTTACTCTTTACCTGCTTGTACTGCAAGGCTCTTAAAAGCCACTTGCATGTATCATAGTAATATTTACATCTGGTGCCTATAAATGTAATGAATGCTAACCTATTTAGTCAACATTATATTGTGGCTTGGCTATTCTTAAGAAACCCTTCAAGTTTGTCTTCTCTTTCCAAGGGCCATGAGTCTTTATTCAAAGTTCACATAGTTGAGCACTCACAGAGCATAGTTAAGTGCTCAGCCCCTTGTAAAATGAATCAAAGTAACTCAATGCCAAAAACTGGGTGAATTATGTAGATGCTTATTCTTTGGAACACCAAGATATCTCCTTTACTATAAGAATAAATCTTGGTCATCCAGAATAAATCTATGATGATCCAAGGAGCCACACATGGGTTGCAAGGGCCTTGTTGGGTGAATTGCCAGCCAATCTCAAGCAGAAATGACTTGCATTTGCAGCTCCACCCTGAAATGCCCAGCCTTACTAAATGCATTACTAAAATGGTTGATCCTCTGTAAACATTTGGTTTTAGCCTAATCTCAAAATGGGCTCAGTAACATTCTGTCCTTTTAGTCCAAGTACCAAGTGTGTTTGTTTTTCAATTAGTGAAATAACAAGGCCTAGGTCTAGACTATGGTGAGGGCAAATCACCCAGTTAAGGTTCAGGAGCACTACTGGGATCTTTATGGCCCCAGTAATTATTGAAATGTAGGGGATGATGCAATGGTATAGGCGAAAGAATTAACATTAAAAGTCAGTTCTGCAGTACTAGAAAATCTCTTACTAGTTCTTTCTTACTGTTAATAAGACCCAGATTAATTTTAAGTGTTTTATTGGTATTTTTATTTTAATGATGTATTGGTGTTATGTGCTTTTAATCAGTTTGTGTATTTTATGCTTGATGTTGTTCCCCGCCTCGATCTGGAGGGAGAGGTGGGTAATAAATATATTATTATTATTATTATTATTATTATTATTATTATTATTGTTTCAGGATCTTTTTGACTGGGTTTGCATGAAATGTTAACCCGTGCTAGTTTGTTTTCTGGAACAACCCATGATGGTTTAGCAAGTTGTCCGTGGAATGGTTTTCACCCCCATGGTGGTTTGCTTCCCCCAAACAACCCACTCTGAGAATCCATGGTCTAAAGAAGATATTGCGCATACCTATAGTAGGTTAGAGTATTGTCTGTCAAGAGCTGCTTTGCAAGAGCAGCCAAATATGCTGCCACCACTCCACTTCTGTTAAACGATCTCTATTCCCAACACAAAGGAAACTAGGCTGCCTTCCCAGCTGGGTGGGATGACAACAGGAGGAGGAGGAAATAAACTATTCTGTGTAGCTTGTTTCCCTGATCATCTGATGGGAGCACAATAGGTTGTTTGCATAACCACCTATTCAGTATAGCTTGTCACCCACCATGGTTAGCATGAAATGTGAACCCAGCTGTTGAGATTTCATCTAGTTTGGCCACATCAAAAATTGTTTGGTAACAACAAAAATATCTAGAAAGGTGACTCTTAGGCCTTCTCCATATCAAATCACTATCCAAAGGGCACATAACTATGTAACTGGCAATGTCAGCTAAAAGCTTATATATTACCATGTGTGCTCTTGTAATTTATTTAGTCCTTGAGACATTTCTCTGTAATGAGAATGCCACGATGCAGAAACTGCTTTTAAAGTAAACAAAAGTAGAATCTTTTAACCCAGAGTGCCTTTATGAAGGAAGCCAAAGTGAAAAGTACATTTTATTTTACTTTCTCAAAGGTATAGTTTCAACCTTTCTCTATCTCCTTTCTTGAGATTTAGAGGGATTATGTAACAAAATTCTACATAGACAATCACATTTTGTATTTCAAACTAAATGATTAAATGTGGCACTGAGAGAAACAACTGTAGATGGATTTTCTGCCCTGTACCTGTCTTTCCTCTTTTTAAAATACAGCACAGCTTTTTGAATTATTCCCAGATGTTTTTCCTGGATAGCTGCTGCAGGTCAGCTGACAGTGTGGATCCAATTCACACGCATGTAGTCAACTTGAAGTGTAAACAAGCCCTTGCCCTGCCTTGTATAAAATACCTGATACCCATCCTCATCATTGTATAGATGCATGTTTGTCATCATTTAAGTGTTGTGAAACCTATGGTTTATATTTGTAGTTCTAGTCTTCAATGTTTCTCTCTGGATCACCATATCCTGTACATGTGTTTTGCTTTTCTAGCCAACCTAACAATAATTATAACCCTATTAAAACAACCAACTATCTTTTTGTTTTTGCCAGCATTGCCTTGGCAAGTAAAGACAAATTAGTATCATGTGATTCTTTTAAGGTTTTATTACAGGATATACACTAGAACAGAGACTACAAAACGGGGACAGGACACCATGCTGTGCCATGAGAAGCTAATGTAGACCTTGAAAAATCTCATCGCATTTTATGCCTCTGCCTCTCTCTCCTGAAGCAGGGAGGCCTTCGCAGCATTGATCCTCTCTCTGCCAACCTATGGGCAGCAACACCAACCTGAGGGAAGGAATAAGGATCAATTTGAATTATGCAGCAGCTGGCATAGGGAAATTGCAAAAGCCTGGAAAGTAGGTCTGTCCCCAGGCCCACACCTCCCTACCTCCAAGGAAGCCTTTCCCCATAAGTTGGGGGAAGGATTTCTCCCGCAGCTTGTCTTTTAAACCCTTTTCCCTGACTTGTGGGGAAAGGCTTCCTTGGAGATCGGAAGGTGTGGTCTGGGGAATGAAAAAGTGCCCTGGTTGGGGAACCCCTTCAGGTGTGCCCCCCACCGTGAACAAAGGGGGAACCTGCCTTTTTAGTTTTGTTTTTAGAACCCCTTTTGCACAAAAGGGATTTCAAAAACTTATTTTTTTTACAAAGAAAATTGGGGTAGGGGGCAAAACCAACCCTGGCCAAGAATTGTGTTTCCCTCATAGTTCTTGGCCAGAGGTTGGATTTTGTCCCCACCCCAACCCTGATTTTCCTATCTTTAAACTGCCAATGCAAGACCATCGAGGTGATCTCCATAGACTTGCATTGGCGATCTAAAGTTCTTTTTTTTTTTTTCCCTGATGCAGCTCCGGAGCTCAGCAGCGAGAAAATGAAGGATACTGGTTTTCTCCCCTTTGCACCCAGGCATGATTGGGCAACATGCAGTAGTGCAAGTGTGGAAAAGCTGGAACACAAAAGAGTGCCATTTCCCCATGTGTGCAAATGGGAAAAATTAGAGGGAAGTGTGCGCAAGGTTCCTAATCCTGTTTTTACACAAAAATGTGACTAGGAAACGTTTTTTTTAAAAAAAAAACCAGCTCAACCACGATAGCGATTTGATAGGGGCCATGGGCAGCAGCTTGGGTGCAATCCCAAATGGCGATTGTGCCCCACTGGGAAAGAGCAACGGGTTTCTGCCGTTCTTGTCACACAGCTCTCTAGCTGGCCAAAATAATCCACAGTGACCACCAGATGACATGACAACCCACGATGGTTTAAATAATCCCCTCTGCAGACCAAATAAGCCATTGTGGGTTTTAAAAAATCTCGCAATACAACATAACCCACAATGGGTTAAATCAGCCATCATGAAGTCTAAACCCAATCTTTTATCTGTCTAGGAAGAGGAGCCATCCTATCTCCCAGACTGGGCTAAAAAAAGCAAAAAAAATTAACCTAGTAGAAAAAATGACAAACTAATTTTGCCAATGGTGCACATCATTCTATAAACAGATATTCAAAAGTAGTCAAAAGAAATAGAAGTTAAGCAGAACTTCCAGAAGCTGCTTACCACTCCACATGTACAGTGATGACCGAAACCTCTAAATTATCAATGATTTAAATATTTTACATTTCACTATCCACATTGTTTCTTGCATGCTTGAGAGGAAGTAGAGGTGGGCTGAATGCTCTCCCTGGGACTCAGAAAACTAAAATTCATGGTAAAAATTTCCTCTTTTTCCTGAATCACATGGAGGGCATTTTCCACCTCAGGATATTTCAGACCTGTGTAAACTATGGGTGGTCTTCCAAGAATCACAGAATAGTAGAGTTGGAAGGGGCCTGTAAGGCCATCAAGTCCAACCCCCTGCTCATGGCATGCTATTGTATTGCCACCTTCTGGAGCAAACGCCTCCTGAAAGCTGCTGATGCAGAAACATAGCTGTAAATTTCATAATGTTTAGCAAAAGTATATGCAGAAGCCCAAATTTAATAGAATTTCCTCTAAGGAATGCCTCGACAGCAGCAGCTGATGCCTCAATCTTCTGTGTTGAACGCTTCTATTCATCGCAAGGACCTTTAGACCCACTTTGCCCATCTGAGGGGGCAGGGCTGTTGAGGCGGTCAGTGCAGCAAGAGAGGCATTGATCAGCTGATCCATGATCTTAGCTGACAAAGTGTAAAGTTTATTAGCCAATTTGTGTGGTTGCTTGATTTTCCCCAGTGAGGCCTATTCTGCCCTCCGGACTTCTGAGAAGTCATCAGAGAAGGAGACTGTCAAAGGTTTGGGTGGTCCTGGCTTAGCCCCTGCAAAAGTAGTTGGGAGATGTAGAGTACTCTGGTATAGGTACATCCTCCTTAATTTAAATAATTCTACTCACTATAGCTAACGGATGGGAAATAATTCTATGAAAACAAGTGTCTCTGAGCAGCAGAGGAATTCAGTTCTTCCTCTGACAATTCTCCTTCCTCATTATTTGAACCAGAGAAGTCCAGACCCTCTTTTGAGGAGGGAGATGGGGTGCTGTGTCATTTTTTTTTACTGTTTGGATGATTAATGTGCCTTGGAACCTTCCTTTTGCCCCCATCTAAGGCCTTAAGGACTTTAGTGGGGGGCTACCCTTATAGTACCTGGGGAAGAATGTGGGAAGGAGATGATGAAGATGTGTTGGAAGATGAGGAATCTAAGAAAGATTTCCTAAGCCTTTTCCTTCCCTTTTTTAGTGGGGCTTTTAAACTCATGCCTGTGTGACAGTTTGCTAGGAATCTGGTGGAGGCATCGGAACTTAAACAACCATGGAAGTCTTTTGTTTAACAAAACTTGAACTTTATTAATAACAATTTATCCATTGACTTTTCCTAGATGGGCACAACTATCAAATAACTGTCCCAATAGTCTCTTCAGAGCTCTGTACGTTGCCCGGGTAAATTGGATGACATTTCCCATACGCTCTTGCACGTAGCAGGCTGCCCAATTCCCTGCTCCACCGATGTCTTCTCTTTCCTCTTTTCCACAATCCCTTAAAATCTTTCTCCTTCCTACGCTTATTTTTCCTTCTCTCCTCCTCCTTCCTCCCTCTCCGCCTCCAACCACCACACCCTCCTTTTCCCCCCTCCTTCCGTTACTATGACATTCCGTTACTATGGCAACCATGCCACACCTGCTCCTCTTTCTTTTTTCCCTTTGTGCTTAAGTGGGAGGGGGGATGCATTTCTGGTGGGACCCTTCCCTTAACACAGTAATTCTTGGGATATAACCTG
This sequence comes from Anniella stebbinsi, assembly GCA_029215795.1. NCBI lineage: Eukaryota > Metazoa > Chordata > Lepidosauria > Squamata > Anniellidae > Anniella > Anniella stebbinsi. The sequence continues at coordinate 29,628,356 of JARDYH010000002.1, read as the reverse complement.
TCTCGCCTACTGGTGAAACTGCAGCTTCTCCTGGGCCAGCTCTGTAGTGGGGGCTTGCAACGTTGGGAGTACTCACTCCCACTGCACTTCATGTCACTTGGCACCAAGAAGCCGCCTCTCTCTTTTGGCTGGGCTCCAGCCCTCGCCATGTTCTTCTGAAGGGGTCAGGCCAGGAGTGCAGTTTCTTCTTCTTTTGTTCCCTCCCAACCCTGCCTGCAAGGGAAGAGTGTTGGAACGGAGTATGGTGGTGGTAGCAGCAGCAGTGGCCCTGTGAAGCAGGAAGGAATGCCCTCTAGTCTTCATCATCTTCCAGCCACCGCATAAGCTGAGTGGACTCTGCTTGCTCTTTTTTCTGCCAACAAAGGGCCCACGCCTTAGTGGAGTGACTGTTGCAAGCTGCCTCTAGCCATCTGCAGAAAAGCTGAGGAAGTTAGACCTTCCCCCCCCCCCCGCCATCTTGTTACCCCCAGCTCTAGGTTCTGCTAGATGGGAGAAGGGAGTAGAAGGGGCAAAGTGCATTGGGGGGGGGGGGCAGAAAAATGAGAACAGTGAAGAAGAAAGTGGACCCTGCCTATAAGCTCCAGGAGGAGCCCCCCTGGAGTGAAGAATGCCCGCCGTGTGACTCAGGAAATACATATCGCCAATAAAACTTGCACCCCACGGAATATGGAAAGGCCAGTAAAGCAGATGGGTCTTCAGAGTCTTTCTACAAACCTGCAAAGAATAACAAACTCCTGATGGAACTCAATTCTAGAGCTGAGCATCACCACTGAGAAGACCCCCCTCCCTTATATACATTAGCATAACCACCCTTGGCCTTGGACAGGTGAGAAGGGCCTCTGCTACTTACCTCAAGATTATGGGCAGGTTTGGATGGGAGAAGCTGGTCCTTCAAGTGGCTTCAGCCAAAGCATTGAAGGCACTTCAAATTGGGCTCTGAAATGCACTGGCAATCAGTGCAGCTGGCACAGTGTTGGTGTCATGTGAACAGACCACCCAGCTCTCACCAATATCAAGATAACTGTATTCTGCACAAACTGGAGTTTCTGATCAATCTTTAAAGGCAGCCCCACGGAGAGTACATTATAGTAGTCCACCCTGGATTTCACCCAGAGCATGAAGCACCTGAGGCAAGTTCCCCTTCTCCAGATAGGGCCATAGCTGGTGTACTCCTAGCCCCTGCTGCTACCTGAGCCTCCCCAGTTAGTGCAGAGTACAGAAGCACACCCAACCTGTGCACATGGTACTTCAGAGGGAGTGCCACCCTGGAAAATATAATATCGATATGGGAGAAGTATAGGGGGAAGTTGATACCAGGAGTTCTCCGCTAGCCCCAGTTATAGTAGTGGGAAACTTCCCAAGAGCATTAAAATCAGAGATGGAAGTGAGACTGAAAGAACAAGATATTCTTAAGCTAAGGAATTGGATGGGAAAGATGAAAGATAGTGAGCATATTAAAGATTTGTTTAAAGGACAGAAGATAGCGTGGTTCAAGTGTCTGCAACTGGTAAAATGGACTGAGGAATGGAGGATAAAAAATAAGAAATGTAGAAATAATACCAGATTTGAAGATTTAATTGAACAAATAGAAAAAAAGATGAAGCCAGAGCTAAAAAAGGACTCACTAGCGAGATATATAAAATTTTAATAGAGGAGGAATTTCAGGACTCACTTAAGGTTATAAAAGAGGTATGGGAAGAAGATATAAGGGAAAAAATTAATGAAGATAATTGGGGGAGGATGTGGAATGTAAGAATGTTGAAATTATTGTCGATTAGAATTAAGGAGAACTATTATAAGACAGTTTGGAGATGGTATCTAACACCTGTAAGATTTCACCAGATTGATAAAAAAGTGTCCAAGAATTGTTGGAGGGGTTGTCAGGAGGTTGGGACCTATTTTCATATGTGGTGGAGCTGTGAACAAATACAAAAATTCTGGGAAAAGGTTTTTTAAGAAATAAGTGATATAATTGGAAGTAAATTGGAATTAAACCCGAAGCTAGCTCTACTAGCAATATGGGATAGTAGGAATAAGCATATAATTAATAGAGAATTGGTAAACAACCTCCTGGCACCCGTTAGAATAATGATTGCTAAAAATTGGAAAGGGCAACGAAGTTATAAAATAGAAGATTGGTATAAAGAAATTTGGGATATAGCATTGAATGATATGTTGACATGTAAAATGAAAATAATGAGGGGAATGTCCAGTAAGAGTGATTTTGGAGATATATGGACTCCCTTTTTGGAATATGTTTTAAGATCGGGAAAGGGACAGTCGCCTTCAAAAGAATCATTAAAATTCTGGAAGGAAGATGGATGAATGTGAGTAGGTCTCGGGGGGGGTGCACGGGGGTAGTCGAGGGAGTTAGTTTGTTTATATATTATGTATTATGTGTATGTTTGTTTTGTTTTGTTGAAAAATTAATAAAAATTATACTAAAAAAAAAAAAGAGGGAGTGCCACCCATCTAAGGCCAGATGTATTCCTCTATCCAGATTGGTTGGCTTTCCTACCTACAGCTTATTTGCCCTCATCCATCCCAAAACAGCCTTTTTTAAAATTTTATTTAATATTTCAACATATAATAACAAAATAAACATAATACATAAACAAAACCTTAACATCCCCCGTGCTCCCCTACCCTTGAGACCTTCAATGCTCTAATGTTATTATATTATACATTTTTCCAAAATTGCAACGATTCTTTTGAAGGTGTACAACCTCTCCCCTTTACTAAAACATATTCTATAAATGATCCCCAAATACTTTCAAAATCATTCTTTTTGGATATTCCCATCCTAACTTTAATTTTACATGTTAGTCTGTCATTAATTGCAATATCCCACACCCCTTTATACCATTCTTCTATACTATAATCCCCTTGTATTTTCCAATTCTTAGCTATCATTAATCTAGCTGGTGTCAGGAGGTTATTTATCAATTCTCTTGTATTTTGATTCCCATATTCTTTATCAAACATCGACAATAACGCTAAATTTGGACTTGCTTCCACTTTATTGCCCAGTATTTCACTTATTTCTTTAAAAACTCTTTTCCAAAATTTTTGTACATACTCACATGTCCACCACATATAGAAATATGTCCCCACTTCCTGACAACCCCTCCAGCATAGCTTTGAAACTTCCTTATCTATCTGATGTAATCTTACTGGAGTGAGATACCATCTCCAAATTATTTTATAATGATTTTCTTTTATCCTTATTGACAACAGCTTTAAAGTTCTTAGTTCCCATATCTTCCCCCAGTTATCCTCATTAATTTGTTTTTTTAAATCTTCCCAGAATGTTTTCAAAATTTCTTGTTGCTCTCCCTCCTCTAACAATATATTATATATTTCACTTATAATACCTTCTTTACTTTTATTTTCCCCCTCCTTCTCTCTTGACTCAATTAATTTTTCAAATCTTGTTTCCTTTCTACAGTCCTTATTTTTCTTTTTCCATTTCTGTGTCCACTGTTCCAACTGTATACACTTAAACCATAATTTTTTTTGTCCTCTTAAAACTTCTTCAATTTGCTTTTTATTAACCAATCTCCTCAGCCAATCTTTCACTTTATTTTTTCCCCTCAATAACCCTTCCAATTCTCTTCTCAGATTACCTGGGAAGTTATCCAATAACACAACTGGGGTTAGAGGAGACATTCCTGGTATTAATTTCTTTTTATACTATCCCCAAATTTCTACGATATTTTTTAGGATGGGATTTTCCATGTCCTTCAATTGATTCTTTTGTATTTTACAAAAATATATATTTTGTAACTCTAACTCTATTTCTCCTGTCCGCGTCTCTAGCCATTCTAAATCCTCTTTTCCTACTATACTATTGATTGATTAGCTATATAATACATCTTTATATTCGGGAGTCCCAACCCTCCTTTCCTTTGAGTCTTCTACCATTTCGTTTTATTAATTCTTGCTTTTCTATCTCCGTTACAATAGTTAACTATCATGCTTTGCCAACTTCTTAGTTCTACTTCTGTTATTTTAATTGGTAACATTCTAAACAAAAAATTAATCTTTGGTAATATTTTCATTTTAATAACCGCTATTCTACCAAACCATGAATGCTTTAATTTCCTATAAGCCTCTAACTTCTTCATTATCTGTTTTTTTAAACTACTGAAATTTATTTCCTCTAACTTTTCTAAATCTTTCTTAATATAAACTCCTAAATAGTGCACTATATTTTTAGTCTTAAGATCAAGTCTTGAACTACACTCCTCCCTTTCTTCTTTGTCATAATTAAATAACATCATTTCTGATTTCCCCCAATTTACCTGTAGTCCTGTAATCTCTCCAAATTCTCTCAAATTTTGCTTTATTTCTTCTATGCTTTCCCTCGGATTTTCTAATGTCAATAAGGTATCATCCGCAAACATATTAATTTTTATTTTATCTTCCCCTCCTATCCCCTTCAGTCTCTCATCATCCCTAGTAACATTTGCCAGTATTTCTATAACAATTGCAAATAATATTGGGGAGAGAGGACACCCTTATCTTGTTCCCCAGGCTAAGGCAATTTGTTGTGTTAATCCATCATTTACCATTACCACCACCTTGTTGTTTGCATAAAGCTCATTAATCACTCCTATGAACCTTTCTCCAAAACCAAGTATCTTTATAATAATTTTTAACGCTGGCCATTCCACGCAATCAAAGGCTTTAAAAAATCTAAAGCTATCAACCCTGCTTTTAAATTCCTTCTTTTAATAACATTTATTATGTTCAATACTCTCCCTATTAAGTTAGGCATTTGCCTCTCTGGAATAAATCCACATTGATTTTTTTTTATATACTTATTTATAAAGGTATTCATTCTTGTTGCCATAATTGCTGTAAATATTTTAGAATCTTGATTAATTAAAGAAATAGGTCTATATGATGCTGGGTCCGTTAAATCCTTATCTGGTTTCGGGATTAATATTATCAATGAATGTTCCCACGATGGCGGGGTCTTCTCTCCCTTTATTATATTATTATACAGTTTTTTTCATTTTTGGTACTAAAAGCTCTTTAAATATCTTATAATATTCCGGCCCCAGCCCATCTACTCCTGGAGATTTCCCTCCTTTTAATTTATCAATAGTTCCCTCTATTTCTTTTTCAGTCACTAATGCTTCCATATAATCCCTATCCTTACCTTGTAATCTTATCTTCCAATTCTTCTCTACATATTCCAGTATCCTTGCCTGTGGGCCTGCTTCTGATGTATACAATTTCTGGTAAAAATCTTCAAATATTTTTAATTTATCTTTCATTAAATTGCAACTTTTCCCAGTTTTATCTTTGATTATCCCTATTATATTTTTTCCTTCTTTGATTGTGTGGACCTTGCCAGCATTTTAGAATTTTTATTGCTATATTCAAAAAAAAATATTTTCAAATATATTAATTCTTTTTGGACTCACTCTATATCCTTTTCCTCAAGTTCTTTCTTTTTTGCTTGGAGTTGTGCATATATATGCTTATCCTTATTTATTCTAAATTGTTCCTCTAAATCTTTAATCTCCAATATTTTTACTATGTGCTTCTTGTTGTCTTTTTAATTTACACGATTCTCTAATACATATCCCTCCTACTACTGCTTTCATTGTGTCCCATACTATCCCCTGTGAATTTACTCCTGTTTCATTTATTTCCCATATAGTCTGTATTTCCCTTTTCATTTTTTCCACAATATTTTTATAATTTAGAATTTTAGTATCCAATCTCCACCTTTTTGCTTCCCTGTAATCTTTCTTTATTTTAATATCCATACTCATTAATGCGTGGTCTGAGACCTTAATTACTCCTAATTCACAGTCCATAATCTTAGAAATCATATCCTTTGAAACAAATATATAATCAATCCTGGAAAAACTCTTATGTTTTGGTGAATAGAAGGTATATTTCTTTTCCTCCCCTTTTACTATTCTCCATACATCCTTCAATTCTTTTTCTTCCATTACCTTCGCTAAACCCGTTTTCCCAGTACCTTTTATAGTGTCTTTATCTTTCATTTTATCCATCACCATATTAAAGTCTCCGGCCATTACAATATTTGCTTTCTCTGCATTCCCCATATTTTTAAACACTTTATAATAAAATTCTATTTGCTTTTCATTTGGAGCATAAACATTAACCAATACATATTTTTCATCCCCCATGAAACAGTGTAAAATAATAAATCTTCCCAAAACATCCCTTTCCACTTTAACCACATTAAGTGCACATTATGGCAACTCCTCTTTAGAAGTCCCATATGCTTTCTCATATACTCCCACATTCCTCATTTTAAGCTCATTTATACCATCTTTCATATATTATATCAGCTTTCCTTTTATTCAGCATCCCTTCAATCCTCTTTCTTTTAACAACACTACCCAGCCCGTTAACATTTAACGTTATCAATCTTACTTTATTTTCCATATCTCCAATCTTAATTTTCTTTGTAGGTCTCCTAGTGTAACACAATTACCCAAAAACAGCCTTCAAAAACCTCCCTAGGATCATTAAATAGAAACGAGTGAGTTGATCCACTACTCAAATGCTTACAATTTTTTTGAAAAACAACTGATCTTATTCATGCATATTTAAATAGCTGTGTGCTTTGTATATGAATTAATATAGTATGTTAATATACAAAGTACTGTCCAATATTTACTATGTTTGTTCTGAAACCAAATCTGTGATGTAGATCACTATTATTCTCTTTTGGTTGACAGGTAGGGACTTGAGCCACTAAGTGATTTACCAAACACCTGAGTTGACACAACTCTAGGACCCATGTCTATCCACTAGATCACACTCTGTTCCACATCATTTGTGCACATAGCCCTGTACTTGACAGTTAAAAACCTTTGCCTCAAAGTCTGCAGGAAGGCTGTGGAAGGTCCCAAACATTCCTGAATCTATCTCCCTGACTGTAGAGAGACCATGAAGAAGAAGTGCTCTGCTAAACTGCTCAAGTGCTAATAATAGAGAAAGAGCATGCATGCATGCATGCATGCATGCCTGTATGCAATATATGTTTTTCCTGGGCAAACCAGTGGCAAAAGCAGTACTCCTTCACTGTAAGAATACTGGAAGCGGGATTCAGGGTTGGTTCCAACACTGGCCACCTGCCTGTGGAATGGAAATGGATTTCCCCTCCCCTTTGCAACCCCCATATGGAAGGGAAACATCCAGAGCAGATTTCAGGGGCTCATGGGAGGCGGTAGGGGGGAAGAGAGCAAGAGGAAGCCTACTCACATGACCTTGGAGTTAATCCACAGTCTAGAAAGGACATATATCCTTGGCCAATCTAGTGTTTTAGGAAGGAAGGAAGACACACACACCAATAGTTCTTGGGCAGGAAGCTTGTTTATTGTTTGTTAGCTTGGCTTATATAGATCTCTAGCAATACTGTTTGTGAAGACACAGCATCTTTCCACACAGTAGAACACACACACATAATCGCATGTCATAGGATAGCACAATGGAGCACAGAATATGGCAACATGACTTCTGTTACATTGGTACTGCAACAATTGTTGTTGGATAGAGAAATAGTTGGCTAGCTTGCAGGAACATTTTGTATATAGCAGGATAGAGAGATTAGGGAGAAAGGAAAAACAAAGTGACTCCACATCAGGGCCTTCCCAACGATGCTTTACCAGCCGTGTTCTGCCCTTCAGTTTTATCCCAGCGCTGTAACACTGGGCTCACTCACGCAGCATATAACACACTGCACATGGGGAAGCACATTGGGGCCAGGAGCTGGATTGCCTCTCCCCCATGGGCCAGATGATCTCAAGGGGTAGGACCCGAACCATGATGCCCTGACCTGTCCTGTTATTATTGGGTCCCCAGCCAAAGCACTGCAGATTATATTAGTTTGTTTCTGCTAACAAACAGTAAAACACAGAACAAACAGTAAAACACATTCAACAACAGTTGAAATGATGCATAGTCCTTAAGTAGTCACAATTAGACTGGAATGAAGAACAAGCTAGGCTAACTTTGGAACAAATAAGTTGGTCAGCGGGAGTAGCAGGCTTCTTGAAATTAAATGACTCTGAATAGGGCCATTTTAAGTTCTCTGTAATTTATTACTGTTTGAGAACAGTTCAAATGTGTCCAGTGCCACATAAGCTTGCTCTGCGCATGTTGGCAAGCAAGATGCCAAAGGACGAGGTTGAGTTTTAGTTCTTTTTGTACTTTGGTCTGAGTTCTCACACACAAGGAACATCCTGGTATGCACTGAATTTTTCAGATATGGGTTGAAATCAGTTTTCTCATTCAGTTTTGATAGATCTTGAATTCCCACATTTTTCATATTTGACTGATCTTGAACTTCTTTATTTTCATAATTTCTGAAATCCACTTTCAGAGCTGGAAGTGCTTGACTCCATAAATCATGCTCTAGGGAAGATGCCTGTAGAAAAGGTTTCATGACTTCATTTTCACTGCACAAAATATCATGGCTTCCAACCATATCTTTCACAGGAGTATTTGTCTGTTTGGAGCAGTCTTCCCGATTCAGCAACTCTAATTCAACATGATCCTCGCTACAAACACCTACATCGAAAGTACTGATGACTGTGTCATCCCCAAACGATGATTTACTCAACTTTGCTTCCTGCTGGAGGAGAAAAAAGGGAACTATAGCAAGCAAATACATTCCTCTTAGGTCTTCACCATTGAAAAATTAACATTTGTAAGTTCAGTTGAGTACATTTCTAAACTTTGTATTAATCTGAAAATGTAAAATTTTTGTAAAATTATTTTTGTAAACCGCCCAGAGAGCTTTGGCTATTGGGGGGGGGGGGTATATAAATGTGAAGATGATGATGATGATGATGATGATGATGAAGAAGAAGAAGAAGAAGAAGAAGAAGAAGAAGAAGAAGAAGAAGACTTCTCTTTGGAATCACAGGTGTACAAATCTGCCAGTGAGTCTCCAGCTAAAGAAATATGGATCTTTATCTGTCCATTACACTCACAACATAGCTTTCTTGGAATTATACTTCCAAAAGATGATTGCAGTCTCTGTTGTTAGTGGTCAATATTATGCAAACAAAACAGCAAAGGATCCGATCTCATTCACAAGTTACGGAATCATAGAATAGTACAGTTGGAAGGGGCCTAAAAGGCCATCACGTCCAACCCCCTGCTCAATGCAGGAATCCACCTTAAAACATACCTGCTTCTTGAATGCCTCTAGTGTGGGAGAGCCCACGGTCTCCCTATGTAATTGGTTCCATTGTCGTACTGCTCTAACAGTCAGGACGTTTTTCCTGATGTCCAGCCGGAATCTATCTCCCTATAACTTGAGCCCATTATTCCGTGTCCTGCACTCTGGGATGATTGAAAAGTCTGTTCTGACCTTTATCCCAAGAGAAGCAGATCCTGTCAGATGGCTCTCAAAATGTCCAATCTACTGAAGACCTAAAGCCACTCTTGTGCTCCATGGATTAGTCAGAAAAAGAAGATGAACATGAACAATAACCGCACATCTCATGCATTATCCCAGTCAACTTCACAACCATCCTTTAAGGAAGGGGGTCAGAAAAGCCAGTGTCAGCCTCAGCCCCTCATGTGCAATATGGGAATAATGAGGGGGCTGAGAGTGGCTTGTGTGTCCCCTTCCAAGAAGGAGTGGCTGCTTCCATTCCCCTGCCACTGGCAGCAGCTCCTCTCCTTTTCCTCCCCCTCCCCACCACACCCCCGGCACACAGACTAAGGGGCAGTGGCTCCATTGAAGGTCAACAGTCGACAATGGCTGCTACTAGGAGTAGCGCCCCTGATAGCAGAAGGAGAGGGCAGGTGAGTGACAGTTTAGGTGGAGAGGAGGAGGAGGAGTCACTAAGCCTGATGTGGATGAATGAGGGAAGGAAAAAAACTCAATTCCACTGTCATCACCACCCACCTGGGCAAATGGTGACAACGGTGCTAGGAGGAAGGGCTGCTCATCTGCATGTCTACTTTCTTCTTTCGGGCAGCAGTGGCTACTCCTAGCAGCCATCGTGGCTTTTTCAGGCAGGCAAGCAAACAAACGTTGCCAGCAGGTCATGGCAGCCACTGCTGCCAGTGGCCCCTGTTGCCCTGTGGCCGCTCTCACCTGACATTGCCAATCCCTCATTCGACCACCTAAACAAGCAAGCGCCCTGGCCATGGTGGCCATGAGCAGCAGTTGCTCACTCACTCCGCAAGTCAAAGGGCAGGAGGCAGTTGCAGAAGGAAATGTAGCGAGAATAAAAGGAAGGGAAAGAGCTGCCGATGGAAGTGGTGGTGCAGCAGAGTGCAGACCCTCCTTCCAGGTGGGCCCAATCCCACTGGTGCTACCCAGAGAGGGGGAGAGAGGGAAGGCACATGGTGGTTGTGGCAAGGCAGATCAGGAGCCCACCAGGGGCTTGTTGCAGCTACCAGATGATGGAAGCTCTAGAAATGTTTGAACCAGGGGTCTCCTGGTTTCACCCCTCAGTAGTTCACATAGCCACTAATGCTACACAAGATCCTAAAGGTTCTTCTTGACAGCTCCACTCAACAGCAGTGACATTTGTGCTTCTGAGAGGGGAAAGAGAAATGTAGTGCTGCCACACCTCCAGAGCCCATAGCTCCAGGGCAGCATGGCAGAATCATAACCAGGGAAAACTCTGGCCCAGCACAGACACTGATTACACCTATTTTTAATTTTCTGGCAGGTTTACTTACTGAAGATAGGTCAGGACAACTTGTTATTACAGGATGTGGTATGTCAGGCCAGCAAATTCTTTTTAGTCTGTCAAAACAAAAACAAAAATGTTTAGCCAATTAAGGCAAGTATTTGGAATTAAGAAAAACCCAATTTTGTTAAGCTAAAGCAAGTCACTTTCTCTTCATTCTTCAGGACATTTTTTTTAATGTCCTGAAGAATTCTCAGCTCATTTCTAAGGTGCATAACCAGTGCCAGTGTGGTGTTGTGGCTAAAGCGTTGGACTGGGAGTTGGGAGATCTGGATTCTAGTCACCACTCAGTCATGGAAATTCACTGGGTGACTTTAGGGCAGTCACAGTCTCTCAGCCCAACCCACCTCACAGGGTTGTTATTGTGAGGATAAAATGGAGAGGAGGATTATGTATGTCACCTTGGGTTCCTTGGAGGAAAAAAGGTGGAATCAAAATACAATAAATAATAAATAATAAAAAGGGCTTCCAATGCAATCCTATACATGTCTACTCAAATGTAAGTACCACTAAGTTCAATGGGGCTTATTCCTAAGTAAGTAGGTTGTTCTGCCGCAACTGGGCATTGTTATTTGTTATGTGCCCCGTAGGTTCTACCTTTGTAACTGCTTCAGTTTGCCCTAGATTAATCTGTTGGCAACAGATCAGATCTTGTTGCCAACAGATCAGATCTTGTTGCCATGCATTGATTAGTTGTCCGTAGGAGTAACTTCTAACCTAGTTTGTACTGGCTCTTCTTCCATTTAGGAAGAAACCTCTCTCTGGCCTGGCTCTCTGTTACTGTTCTCGGTTATAGCTTTAAGGCTTGGCCTTGCATTGTTTTTTTTACCTCAACCATTCCTCATCACACATCTCATCCATCCCCTTTCTTTCATTTCAATTGCCATACATAAGAACATAAGAGCAGCCATGCTGGATCAAACCAAGGATCCATCTGGTCCAGCATTCTGTTCCCATAGTGGCCATCCAGCTATCAACCAGGAACCCACAAGCAGGTCACAAGTGCAACAGCACCCTCTCACCCATGCACCTAGCAGCTGGTGTAAATAGGCATACCGCCTCTGATACTGGAGGTAGCACATAGCCATCAGGACTAGTAGCCATTGATAGCCTTCTCCTTCAGGAGTTTATCCATCCCCCTTTCAAAGCCATCCAAATTGGTGGCCATCACTACATCTTGTGGTGGAGAATTACATAGTTTAACTCTGCACTGCGTGAAGAAGTGCTCCCTTTTACCTGTCCTGAATCTCTCACCATATGTCCTCCTTCTAGCTAAGTATTGATTTATTGGTTGTTTTCTGTGTAGTTGTGTTTTAATAAAGATGAACATTTGATTTACATGGAAATGGATGGGATGTAAGTTTATCTGCCTGGATAAGGCCAGAGTATAAGTACAGGATTGCAGCCAGTACAAGCAAGAAGATTTTTTTAAAGCTATGCTTCCAAATAATAGGGATGCTGCATTTCCATTTTTTTTTAAGAAATGGTTTACTCACGTGTGTCTTTTCAGAGCCCACAACATCCCCACAGTTAACAGGCACAACATGAACATTCCAACAACGACACATACAACAATAATGTCTACTGCACCTAGGGGCAAGAGGAAGGAGAAAATAACTTCAAAAATGTCAAAATCCAAATGTTTAACAGACTTCAGTGATAATTCACGCATACTCGTGAATGAATCATATTGAAATCAGCAAGGTTCATTCAGGTGGAATTGCATTTAGGATGGCAGCCAAAGGTGCGAACTGTCACCCAGCAGCCATCCCATCAGGCTGCAGCAGAGGGAGGGAGAGGAAGCAGCGCCACTCCAGGGGCTCAGCTGTGAGAGGCCAGCAATTTCCGACTCTTCTTTTCACTTTGATAAGACCAACTTCAAGCTGCATTACAGCCAGTCATTATAAGAGCTGTATAAAATCATGAAGTGGTGTCTGAGTTCTCTTTTTTTTTCCCCCTTCTCATTCCTTTTGTGGTTATGTCTTTTTTAGATTATTTTTTAGAATTTTTTGTTGCAGATAGAACAGAACAAAAGAGTGAAAAAGAAACGTCAGCTCACAACAAGATTAGTAAAAATTCAACACTCGTATCTTAAATATATAGACATTAATATAAGAAGTCCATATATCTATAGCAACATTTCTCATATAGAGGGACAGGACCCATGAGTGGGTCTCAGCCCACTTTCAGGTGGGTTGCAGTGCTTCAGGCTGCCCAGTGCCTCTTTGCTTGACACCTTGTGCCATGGCCACACCATGCACACAGGTGTGGCAGGGCGAGTTAGAGAGCAAGGCTATTTTTATAAATAATAATAATAATAATAATAATAATAATAATAATAATTTAAAACTGGTAATAAAGAGGAAGGGGTAAGAGAGGAAAGCTGTTATAGGAGGAAGTGAATGTGAAAGCAGCAGGAGGGAAGGATGAAATAGACTGGCAGTTAGGGAAGGGTACAAGTTCAGTTTGAAAACAGAAGAGGAAACAAAATTATAAGAGATGAGTCAGAATACTTTGAAGGGCATGTGGGAAGAACACAATATAAAATACAATGTCTTCTCTACTTGGATCCTCTGGATTAGCAAATTCTACCTAAAATGGGAAGGCTGATAATGATTCCACACAGGGACTGAATTATTATTATTATTATTATTATTATTATTATTATTATTATTGCATCTCTTTCTTGCTCGTGGCGGTTCTTCTAGGACATGATGGGCTTTGCCAAGTCATGCTGTTTTTTACAGATTCAGGAATTTCCTGACAATTGAGCATGTTTTAAGTATGACTGCTTTCTGGATGTAGGTGTGGATGCATTTTGGTAGGCCCAGTTTCTGAAGGTTTTCTGCATAATTTTTTGATGTGATGCCAGTGATGCCGGTGACTGACATGACTAATGGAATAATTGTGACCTTTTCCTGTTGCCACAATTCTCTGACTTCCATGGCCAGTGGTGTATATTTGTCTTTCTTTTCTTCTTCCTTTTCAACAACATTTTTGTCATTCGGTATTGCTATGTCGATGAGGTATGTGTGTTTTTCTTTTTTGTCTATGGCCGTTATGTCTGGTCGGTTGCAGGGTATTATCTTGTTGGTATGAATTGTTCTGTCCCAGTATTTTTTATGATCTGCATTTTCCAAGATTGTTTCGGGTAAGTATGTACAGTATGGTGCAGGTTGTTTGATAAGGTTGAATTTGATGGCCAGTTGTTGGTGAATTATTTTTGCACCTGTATTGTGTCTGTCCGTATAGTCCAATCCTGCCAGAATTTTACATCCTCCTGTTATGTGGCCTATTGTTTATTGGAATTGATGGCATTTCCTGCATAGGTCTGTTGTTACACTATTATCTTTTATGATGTATTTTTGGTAGTTCTTGGTGGCTATAACATGATCCTGTATAGCTATTAGGAATCCTTCTGTTTCTGGAAACAGCTCACTCTTCCTGAGCCATTCGTATGATTGTTCTTTATTTGTGGGTTCTGTATTATGTCGTAGTGCTTCCCATGGAGTGCTTTTTGTGCTCATTTTTCTTTTTTCTGTGCAAGTGTGAGTGGTCATGTTTGGTCTTCATTTTGTAATGTTAGGTTGAGTGTGGTATAATTTTTATCTGCTGTTACTATGGCTTTATGAATTGGGGTGTTTTTAGTGTGGAAGAATTCTCTGAGTGATTTTATCTGTTTAGCATGCATTATGTTAATGTCTAGCAGACCTCTTCCTCCTCCTTTCCTGCTGATTGTTGTTCTTTCAATGCATGAGTTGGGATGGAGCATGTGGTGTTTTATGAGTTCGGTGCGGTTGAGTCTGTTTATTTCTTCGAGTTCAATGTGCGACCAGTGTATGATTCCGAATGAGTAAGTGAGAATAGGTATTGCATAGGTGTTGATGGTTTTGGAAATGTTTTTCAAGTTGAGTTTAGATTTTAGGATTTGTGATAGGCGAGTTTTATATTGCATTCTTAGTTGAGTTTTTACTGTGGAATGATTAGTTTTTGTGTTTTGTTGGAATCATAAGTATTTGTATGTTTCATTTTCTTCCATGTTATCTAATATCTTCTTGTTGTTGTTGTTGTTGTTGTTGTTGTTATTATTATTGATCTGCTAACTGCTTGAAAGCCTTTCTGGTTAAAGAGCCAGGCATCAAGGCCTTAAATCAGTAAAGGAAACACACATGAAAAGCTAATCTATAAAGAGAAAAGCTGTTTGAGCTGAGAAACATACTAAGTCTTTTGGTGACGAAGGTGGTCTTTGTTCCATTTCTTCTGCCAACAATGGTGCTTGCCATAACCCAAGCTGTGTATTTGGTGTAAGGTTGCAAGGACTCAAGCCGGTATTGTAGAACACTGCCATTCACCGTTTCGCCTAATAAGACACAAATTTAGGGTTGTAAATGCTAAGCCAGCATTTCAAGAGCCATGCAATAGGAAACAAATTCACATTGACTACAAGGACAGCTAAGATGCTACTGCTGAACAGAGAGCCGCAGTGCTGCATATAACGAAATGAAAATTTAGAGTGAGCGTAATACAAGTTTCAGTATATCTCCCAAAAAAACCCAGAGGAGCTGCAGACAGGCTAGAATAGCTTTCCAGTACAGTTCAGGATTGTTTTGGGGCGAGGGTGAGGGGCGAGGGTAGTTTCAACTGTGGGAAAGACATGAAGTTCCTCCCCAGGCCTTCCCTCTGTGTTATCTTGAGGGCTGGTACTCCCAGCTCCAAGGGAGTTGTAGTTCTATAGCAGGGGACACAGTTCTGGAGAGCCCTTTTTTGCTTCCTTTTGAACCATTCCTTTATAACAGAGGGAAAGTTTTTTAACCCCATGGCTCACATCCCCCAATCCTGATCACACACATGCACACACATACTTATATAAACTGTTTCAGCAGGCCAATTCCCTCTTCCTAAGACTACCTTCCATTTTCTTTTCTTCCTTTCTACCAACAACATCTCAACTGCACTCAGACATGGACTCACACAGTCTGCCTGACTTCTGCATTCTTTAGACCCTTCCCCACCTTTCTCTAGGTTTAACTACCAACATCATACTGTAAACTTGGAAGCTCCCAGCTCCCGTGTGTTTCTCTGTCTTTAAATTTATAAACGTATTTCTGCATGTGTAGGCATTTTCCCTAATATGTACAAACCACTCCTTATTTTTTGGTAGCCCTGTTTAACTTCCAAACTCATAGGCACTCCTGAGTTGTTATTAGAGGAATACACACACACACACACAAAACCAACAGAGAAACTGACATTTTTGTCAAAATAAGAAAAGTCCTCCAGTCCAGCATTCTCAACCACTGCAAACAGAAAAACACTGTTTGTACTAACTTCCTATGATTTTATGTTTCCCTTCCTACACACACACCCAACACACCTGGTGGGCCTCAGTTTCCCTTTCCTGTGCAATGGGTTGCTGCCTTGGTTTCACCCACTGCAACTCATTGGCTACACCTATGATCAGTTGTCCATCCCACCAGCCCCAGTGGGCACCAACCTGCCCTCCTTCCATCTTGTCTGTCAAAACTGGTGCACTTGATAGTTATTTAGACTACTTCCTCCCATCACAACTGTGACATGATTTTTGCCAGCTATTAACAGAAAAGGCTAAAGTGTGTGTGTATGTGTGTGTGTGTGTGTCCATCCTTTTCTTTCCAGGAAGACTGTAATGTCTGCTAACAACTAACCTCCTATTTGATTATAGAACTAGGCATAACATCGTGTTTAAAATTCTCCTACCACCACCCATCATCTACCATAATATCTGATTGGTAGAGCACATGATCTCAAGAGCTGACATATTGTACTGCAATACATTTTGGGCCAAACCCTGTTCAATACAGGTTTTCAAAAGGCGGATAGAATAAAACAGGAAAATGAATGTTTGAATGTACCCAAGTGTAATGACAAATCACTTGTCAACACTAACTTTGGCACTATGTTTGGGAAACGACCAACCAAAGGAAACGGGAGAGGTCTAAGGAAGGAAAAGAGTTTATTCCAGGCATTGACAAAATGCCAGGATAGGCATACAAACTTTCCTGTATTATAAATTTGGGAGGGATGGGGAGGGCAGAATATGATCCTGCGTCTAGACAAAAACATACACATTCTGGAATATGTGCCTCTTCCCTGGCAGTTATAGCAAGAAATTTTAAAAATAAAACAAATAGTTTCCAAGTTTTAAAGTTATCCCTTCCTTGGCATCAATCTATGCCTACAAATGGAGGCCACTTCATGCTAAAGAAGCATATCACTAGAACAAAAACATTGCTAACAAGTCACATTAGATAGTCTTCTAATTTTCTGCTTCATATATGTATACATACCTTGTATTTCTCCACCTTCGGCTTTATAAAATACAGTGTAGCTAATAAAGGAGCCATTTCTTTCTGCTTTTGGAATGTCCTCCCACTTTATGGTAGCCTCATTTTTATCAACATTTTCTGCTTTAGCTGACAGGACTGGTGGGACTAAATCACATGGAGAAATGAAGCCAACAAATTATTTCAGAATGCCATTCCTTTATCAATCAAATCTAATCAATTAATGTTGCTAAATCCACAGCAGCTGTAAAAAAACACAGTTTCTATTTAACTAATGCAATATTAATTGAGCCGCTTCTAGCCATGGCCTGTAGCAAGTCATACTGATGACCTGCCTAGCTCAGCCCTGTCAGCTTTCCGAGTTTCTCAATTATTCAAGCCACTGAATTAGAGATATCAGGTATCAAACATGAAGTTTCATGCATGCTAAGTAGGAGATCTACCAGTGTGACAGATCTTCCCAGTGCACATTGACTTCAGCAACAAAAGCCTTTTATGCCAATGTGTATTTTTCAGCTATAAGTCTGGCCATGCAGTTAACTATGCTGAAGAGATTGCCCAGCTGCTATAATAATAATAATAATAATAATAATAATACCCGCCTCTCCCTCTGGATTGAGGCGGGGATCAACATCAATACAAACAATATAAAACCAATTAACATAAAACCAATTAACATAAAACCAATTAAAATCATATAAATTTAATAAAATCAATAAAACTCTTAAAATTCGACTGGGTAGGCCTGCCAGAAGAGATCAGTCTTTATAGTTCTCTTAAATTCTAGAATACTGGTAAGTTGGCGGATCTCTCCAGGCAGGTCATTCCACAATCTGGGAGTGGCAGAAGAGAAGGACCTCTGGGTAACAGTTGTCAGCCTTGTTTTGGTTGACTGTAGTAAATTCTTCCCAGAAGACCTGAGCATGCGAGGTGGATTGGGGGCATAGCCAAACTGCAGCACTTCAACTTGATTTGCCACCACTTTTCAATTTATAATAATGTAAGAAGAATCATGCTGGATCAGGCCAAAGGCCATTTCGTCCAACATTTCATTCCTGTGGGAAACTCACTATTAGAACGTGAGTGCAATAGCACTTGCCTGCTCATGTTCTTCAGCAACTTCATGTTTAACTATGACTGTGTTCAGACAACACAATAGTCAATGGTGGGGTAATAATCAAATCAACAGTTGTTTATCTAAGGAGTACTCCCTGCACAACATGATAATAATCAAATATGGTGTGAATTAGGATTAGCACTGAGTTGACTATTAGTCCACACTGAGTTAACCCACTCATCCCCCCCTCTCTCCCCCCCTCAGTCCTCCTGCTAGTATCCCATCAGCCATTGCTACTGAAAATTTATCCTGCCAGCTGGACTAGAGCGGCAGCCACCACGTTGACTACTCTTGCCTTGCAACTCTGTGGCTACAAAATAACTAACAGTGGCCAAGGAACTAACCAACAGTGCCCTCCACACACTACAATAACCAATGGTTGTTCAAATAGCCCACTCTGCACAGCATTGGTTATTTGGGCCAAATAACCAACCATTGGTCAAAAAACTACCTCCACACAACACAATAACCCATGGTGGGTTAAATAATCAACCATCAACTATTTAAACCACCATTGCTTATTGTGTTGCCTGAACCCAGTCAAAGTGTTCTTGAACAAAAGGAGCTTCAACAACTGCAATTTATCTTTCAAACTGAGATGGAACAACTACTGACAAATTACCCAGTCACTGCTGAGCAAGTTCATTCTGTTTTCCTTTTGGTCAAAGTGCTTTCCAGCATGCAGGGGAAAGATCCTTGAGCTATCAAGCGTATGCAATCAAATCTTAGGTTCCAAATTAAAATAATAAGTGATGAAGGGGAAAACAGACAGATCACATTTAAAACAACAACAAATACTGTTTACTTCCTAAATAACCTAAGCTAAACAATCTTAATTAGGAATCTCACACTTATTTGCAGGCATGGAACAATGCTTTATAGATGGTAATATATTATAAAGAATAATCCCTATTCTTAACATCCTGGTATCAGGGGGGAAAGTTGATGGGGGAGATGGATCCTCTAATAAGGTAAGGCCATCTGGTCTTGGAGTAGAGTTTTGACACTTTGCACATCGTATGTCCAAATGTATATAGAAGATGTAAGGAGGAAAAGTGAGAACTGGGAGGTATTTCCAAATATCAGGGGGACGGGGAGAATTCTGGCATGAAGGATACTTGAAAATGTAACCGGTTGGTCACACACACTCATACCCACTCGTACAGGGCAAATAACAATTCTTTGGGGCAATAGTTGCCACACCAAACCTCGGATTGTTAAGTCATCCAGTAGTATTAAAATAAGGTAGGCTGGTTGGGAACTGCATGAACAATAACTGATTTTGGTGTGAATAGGAGGAGTATTATGTGTTCAAAAGAAATTATAATGAAAGAGAAAAAGCCAAAGAATTACATAGAATTCCCACAGTATAAGTTAGAAAAGGACCTGGGAATTCACAGTCCCATTCCCAGATACTAGTTTCTGCATTGTGGATCCTCTTCAGTAATGAAGTTGCCATGCAGGCTATTCAGATAAGATTTAAACAGACTGACTTCATTTCAGAGGCAGATGTGCATACGTACTTCCATCATGAAAGTAGGCTTCAATGGAACTTGGATATTTTATTTCACCTTTAAGCAAGGGATACACTGAAATGTTGTAATATCTAAAGGGTCTGAAGGCTCCTGAAAGACAATAGCCACAAAATATCACCATCCTTTCAAGATCTGCAGAAAGTTCCCTGTTACATGCTATATTATACAATCATGCAGCAAAGGAAGGCAAAACAGTAAAATACCAAAATCAGGTCTTCCAATGGAGCTTCCTTTTGGGACATTTTCCCTCACCATCTTGAACACCCTGGCTGCTGCCATCAGCCGGGGATCTAGGGCCACTGGGAGGATGCATCCCCTGCTTTCCAAACCAAGGGGGAGACCAACCTGGCCCATCCATTGGCCAGAAAAGGAGCTTTTGCAAGGGACGCATTTCCCCTCCCTGCCAGAAAGAGTGTTTGGCTCCAAACGACAGTTCCCCTTTGACTATAGACATAAGAATATAAGAAGAGCCATGCTGGATCAAACCAACAGTCCATCTAGTCCAGCACTCTGTTCACACAGTAGCTAACCAGCTGTCAGACAGGGACCAACAAAGCAGGACACAGTGTAACAGCACCCTCCCACGCAAGATCCTCACCAACTGGTGCATATAGGTTTACTGCCTCTCATACTGGACTTACTGGACATAAGGGGAAGGAGCGCTCTGGCTCCATCCATTGACCTAAAGAACAAGAGCCTCATTCAGGCAAGAACACCAGCAAGGGAAGATCAGTCTGGCACAAGTGCATTTAAATGCACTTGGGCAGGAAGGTGCTGTTGCACTTCTGTTTGTGAGTTTCCCGTGTACAGCTGGTTGGCCGCTGTGTAAAGAGATTGCTGGCCTAGATGGACACTGGGTCTGATCCAGCATGGCTCTTCTTGAGTTCGTAAATGTCCACTTCTAGCTCACCACCTTCTTTCAGCCTTTAAAAACTGTTTTCTCAAAAAAAAACCTCTTCTTTTTCCCTTCACTCCCCTTCCCTTGAGCCTGATTTCATGGCGCCACATCGGCGCAGCTCTGCTGCCAAACCCCACGGTATCACTGTTGCAGGGTGACGGTGAGTAATATTGATGGAAGAGGCAGTGCAGGCTTTCCATTGGTTCGCCGGGCCCACCCCCTGCTCCTAGCCTGGCTTCTGGCGAGCAATGAGGTTGGCTTCCACCAGGGAATGCCCCTCGACGCAACGTCAAAACGCATTCAGATGGCAGAAGAGCCATAGTGACCTCGCTCTAGTAGGAAAAGTCAGGGTAAGTCCAATATAGTTGGTTTAAGAAGCAGTACTTAGAACCCCTGCCACCCTTGCTAGATATGAGCAACATTAAAATAACGCGTACCTTTTGGAGATGCCCAGCTTGTGACATTTGTTATCTTTTGCCATGATCTCTTATCTACTTCTGTCTCCAACGCATCATACCATTCTATAATATAACCATTTATTTCTAAATCTGACGGTTGCCATTCCAAAAACATGTGTTCCTTTAAAGCGAAAGCCTTCAGAGTAACAATCCTTTGATGATCTAAGAAAGTAATTGCCCACATTAACAAGAATGTTGACTTAAACAGATTATTATTATTGTGCTTAATAAATACTGTGAGTTGTGATTTACAACAAAAGCAGAAAGGTATGTAATGACAACGTATTAAAAGAATCTTTCTTGTTACCTACAGAAAATGTGGTAATCTGAGTAGGAATTCTCCGGTACAGTCTATATCTTATCCATATAAGATGCAAAAATAAGTACATGATAAACAGGTAGTGAAATTGCACAGCACTGTTCTTATAGCCAGGGATTCAAGTTGCAGTGAGGTACTGGGCTCTTCTAAACTGGAAATCTAATTTTCTAATCCCTAAGCACATGATGCTGTGCTTATATAGTGATAAGGAAACATTTGTGTGCACATATTTGATGCCAAGCCATGATGTTAAAAATAGTTTTGAGGCTAAGTATTGGTAACAGAAATAAACGTGGCTCAAATAAGCCCAAGAATGGACAAAACATCCTATCATGCCTCTCACATGTGAATAGTTTTAGAAAATAAATCTCCACTGCAATGTTTTGTTACTACATCAGCAATTAAACAAATGATTTGTTGCATAAACTTACCCATGCTTTCTTCATGTATCGATGGAATTGTCAAAATAGCCTCAGGAGAATATCCAGCTGAATTATAAGCAACAACTCTGATTTCATAGGCTTCTCCTGTCAGGTTGAGTGTGACAGTCTTCTTACTAGGATCTGTTACATTTTTAAAATAAGGATAGCTTTCTGCAAAGTACCTTATTTCATAGCCATTTATTATTCCTGAACTTGGGAATCCTGTATTCTCCTGTTTTTTTAAAAAAACAATCAGCACATGATAGCAATTAAAGAAGACAGACAACTGAGGCTGCAGTCCTATGTACAATTACCTAGGAGTAAGTCCAACTGAACACAGTGGGAGTTATTTCTGAGTAAACATGTACAGAATCACACTGCACAAAAACTAAAATCTGAACGATGCAAACAAATAAAAAGGACACAGGTGGAAGCCAAGAACTTCTCCTTTGGTATCTCCAACGTTATAGACATTCCATTGCCAATAACAATATTACTCCATGATTACACAAATTATTTTTATTTAATATAGTTAGATCCTGCATTTCTAATCAATCATCCAAGGTAGTTCACATTAACATAGTAAAGTTACAGGATGAAATCCATAAACAGCAACAAAAAGTAAGAGCAGCAGAAATAAAAACTTAATTCAATTGGGGAAGGGAAAATAAAATAAAATGTTCCGTCCGCCTCACAACACCTGAAGGAGAACAGGGTAGGTGCTGGGTGGTCCTCCCTTGGGAGACGATTCCAAACTTAAAGCACCATAACCTATGCAATGCAATCCTATGCATGTCCTTCAGGCGCCACCTGCTTATCCTCTGAAGGTGGGGACACCCCAGAGCACAGCTTCTGAGAATGACCTCAGTTGCAGTGGCTTCACATAAATGTACCACTTCATACAACCCAGGGTTTCATACACTCTCTGCTGAGTCTCACAAGAAATTGCTTTCATCCTTATTTGGGGGGGGGGTATCAATTCCTGTCCCCCTCCAAAAACAAAACATCACTCTTAAACCACAAGGCCTAAACATAAAAAAAAAAACCAGCCAAGATTCTTCGACTTCTGTTAAGGGACTGCAGGCTGCATTGAAGAACCTCATGAAATATATGCATGAACCATATATTTCATACATCTGTCAAAAAAAAGACAGAAAAAGAGAGTGCACCCACACCCACACCCCTTACCATGCTTCTATCAGACTTTCCTGAGAGCTACCCTGGTAAACTGGCTGGCATGAAGACACTTTTAGATAATCCCTCGTTACACATCCAAAACAAAGAATCCTTTGCGCACAACTCAGCAAAAGAAACTTGAACTGATGCCAAATTTGCCTAACGCAAGGCTTCTCCTGGAAAAGTCTATGTAGAAATTAGAATAATAAAAGTGACACAATTAGGACTTCCCAGTTTAATGGCTTCTACATACAAAGCTGCACACTACTCAACAATTCTCCATCATGAGAACAGCAGTTCTTTAATGAATTTGCTTCTGAGAAATAAAGGAGGCAGTCAAAAGGCACAGTACATTCACCATCTTAACATTAAACTGGAAGAAATTCGAATTTCAAAGCATTTGATGTTTTTACCTTCCACAAAAGATGCACAGTTCGTGTTCCAGTGGGCTGATGAGGTTCAATTATCCTCCACAAGTCTACTCTCCAAGGAGCTATTAAAATAAAATAAAACAGAATTCAAAATATAAACACAAAACACATGAGCAGCCTATTCCTACAGCCCCACTAAGATATAGGCACCACTTGGGTGACCATATGAAAAGGAGGACAGGGATCCTGTATCTTTAACAGTTGAATAGAAAAGGGAATTTCAGCAGCTGGTGAAATTCCCTCTTGATCACAACAGTTGATCACAACAGTTAAAGCTGCAGGAGTATAGCTAGAGGGACCATTTAAAAAGAGAGCAGGGCTCTTGCAGCTTTAACTGTTGTGATGAAGAGGGAATTTCACCAGGTGCTGCATAGATACAAATGACACCTGCTGAAATCCCCTTTTCTATGCAATTGTTAAAGGTACAATGCCCTGTCCTCCTTTCCATATGGTCTGCCTACTACTATCGTGCCGCTGGTGCTTGCAGGCTAGTTAGCATCCTATCCTCTTTCAGCAGTAAGCAGATATTCAACACAAGAACATACACAACAATGACAACTAATTCTTTGTTGTCTTTCATAAGTGGGCAGCTTTTTTACCGGCTATGAAGTAGTCCATGAACAACTCCTCTAACAACTCTCCACAGAAAGAATCATGGAACATAATCATTGTTTGGCTACTAATAATTAAGCGATTCTCTCCAACCCATACTCAGTAAGGGTAAAAATGATTGAAAACATTGGGCTGTATGCAAGTGGACATGTGCACTCATGTGAATTACTTTGCACTAGTGTAAAGGACCTCTAACGCAACACCAATAGCATTAGCTGGAGTGATAGGTTTTCAGAGGAATCCAGCCAAGCCAGCAAATGCTATTGGCTTTGGACTAGAGGCACAAGGTAATTTATTAGCACTAATGTCCAACTGGATCCTGCCCATCAGTGTTACCACCTCCCCTTGCCCAACTGATTTTTTTAGACTGAATATTGTAGTCATTAAATAGGTGCATAGCGCTCAGAGATACCAGCCCAAAACTAGATCCTGATAGATGGTAGGCTAGCATTTGCCCTTCTCAATACAATTCACAAGTGATATGTTCAGTAAGTCAGCTCCATCCGCTGTTGATGTATTCCATTTAGTTCAAAACAGAGATTTATAACCTAGAAGATTTTTTTAAAATGAGGGAATGAGAAGATAGTAAGAGCACATATGAATTCAATAGGCAATGGACCTGGTGATCTCATCAGATTTTCCCAGCAAGAGAGCAATTCCATAGCCCCTCACCTACCAATGTAGGCAGGCAGTATTTCCATAGCAATCTCTCTTGTGGCTTCCCATAGGTCTAGGCAAACAAACAGAAGAGGACCTGTGAGTAAGTTACCCAACTGATTAGAGCTGAGACGTTGTGCAATGAAAGCTAAATTCTGTATACACTTTATTGCTTAATAAATGTGCCCTATGGGTTTACACAATATAAAAATATACACAGTAAAACAACGCATTGAAAATTTACAAATGTAAATTACCTTGAAAAGTGTGCCTGTTAATTACAAAATTGCAACTTGTAAATGAGGCAACAATTCATACCATAAAAACAGAAAGGAAGCAGGTTCTTCATAAGAGTATCTTTACAGAAAACATTTAGAGAAAAGGTGATAGATCTGATTTGTCATTGAAACACCTTAGGGCCAATGTATTTAACTTATGTATTCAAAAAGCCTCTCTGTTAAACACAATGTCTGACAACATGATGCATTCAAATGGCCTCTGTTGTATGTGTTCCAGTACAAAAAAATTTAGTGAGTCAGTAAGATGGTGAAATTGTTGAAAATGGGTAGTCAATGGAGCTTCCATGTTTTGGGTGTGAATTATACTCTTGTGTTCAGAAATTCTTATCCTGAGTGGTCTGGAGGTTTGACCTACATATCATTTTGGACACAGGCACTTTATGATATAAATGACATTTTGTGTGCCAGAAGTAGTAAATGATCTTAATTGGTATTGTTTGTTGTCAACAGAATTACAAAAGTCCTTGATTTGAAGGGACTGTGGACACATTTGTAATGGCCAGTAATCTGTAGAGCAGAGATTGCTCTGAAGAACGTCAGTCATTGATAAAGTATTGGAATGCAGCTTCATTAACAAAGAACTGAAACGCACAACACAATCCGGAGTTGTCGTCGTTCATACTGTTTTTTTTTCTGTTATATCATCACGTTGGAAAGACAAATGCTCACCTCCCATAATGCAATGGATTGAGGACCTAATAACACTATCAACATTTGAACGGCTGTTATATAGGCGCAAGTTGCGAGTGGCGGGTTATAATATTATTATTATTATTATTATTATTATTATTATTATTATTATAATATTTGGTCTGCTTTTCTTGAAACCTATGTATAATTCTCTTTCCCCCCCCCACCTTTTTTTTTAATGAATGGTACACTTAATGGAAAAATGACAATATTCATATATATGTAATGTGTAGGGTTTTTCTTTTTTTCTTTTTCACAATGTATTTGCTATTCTGTTTTGTTGGTATCCACAATAAAAAGGGGGGGGAGATAGAATTGACTGTGTACATACTGCTCATTATTTTGTTTATTCAAGTATATTTTTATATTGTGTAACCCATAGGGTGCATTTATTAAGTAATAAAGAGTATACAGAATTTAGCTTTCATTGCACAATGTTCCAGCTCTTTTCAGTTGGGTAACTTACTTACAGGTCCTCTTCTGTTTGTTTGCCTCAACCAATTTGTGAGGAACTGGATTGAAGACTAATGGTTCCACACAGGGTACCACACCCCAGAGGATGTCTGCCCTTTCTTTTTATAAAAGCCTCCTAGGAAGAAGACTCCACAACCACCCCAAGTCAGTTTCACAGAAGGAAAGAAAATGAATCATTTCTCCTCAGCTATTACCTAAGACTTTTTTTCAGTGATACAGAGTCATTACTGTATCACTGAAACCACCCAGAGAGCTTTGGCTATTGGGCAGTATAGAAATGTAATAAATAAATATGGTTTCATCACCTCACTTCAGTGCCTACCCTATTTAATTCTTACACATTGATGCAAATATGTGTTCACAATGATTCCCCCATGCGTAGCACAGTTGGGGAACTGTTCCACCAGTTACTATTTGAAAACTATTAAGATGTCCTCTTGTAACCTTTCCTTCCCCTTCTGAACCTCTACATTCTCAGGGAAAGGGCAACTCAAATGGCCAGGCAGTAGATAGAAACACCTAGGATATATTTAGATGGTAGCTTCCTTTTGTTTAGTGCTGCTTTAGGGCACTAAACCACAAGTGCAAGCAGGGAGGTCCGAGGGGCTACTTTGAAAAAATATGAACTGGTTCTCAAAGGCCCCACAGTATAATTTCTGCTGTGAAGACTATCTGATCTGCACTAGTTCCACAATCACCTTTGCTTGCAAGAATTCTCAGGATAGCAACAAAGACAATCTTGAAGGATTTTTTTTAAGTTATAAAAGCAATCGTAAAAACTGACAAATTCAGTAAATTCCCATTACCAGTTAAAAATGACTAAAGTATCACTAAAGTAAAACAGGTAGGTATGCTATGATAAAGTCCGAACAAAGCCTGGATGTCAAATTTCTTAAGCTATTTTGAGTCCTGTGAAGCTATGCAAGGAAGTGAGCCAAGTCTTTAAAGCACAATGCCAGGAACAAGTACCATTAATTTGAAAAAAGTGATAGCTGCGAAGTGCAGGTGAGGAAGAACACCTTCCTCACTTGCGTAGCATGCACTTCTCCCGCAGTTCATGCTACTGATTTTTAGGATTGCAGCCTTGAATCCGAGCAGCTTTGAGTAACGTGCCATTTGACTTTTTGGAAACGCACGTATAAAGTATGTATATGTTCTGTGTCAAACACTAGGTGGCTTCTGCTGTCTCTGTATATATAGGCACGAAGTAGAAGAACAAAGCAGGTAAGCAAGCAACGTATTTGCCTAATAAAGGCATTACTACAGTGCTGTGTCCAGGGCTTATCAATGGGATACACAGATGTAACAGTGGTGACAAGAATGGGACTGATTTATACTGGTGCTGCACTGCTGTGACTGCATTAAGAGCTATCAGGAAAGAAGCTGGTAAATGTGAGATAGTGGGCTGTTTGGACTGTGGTTGGCTTGTTATAAAAAAGACAAGGTCTAAGCCTAGTAGAAAAGTTGGGGAGGCATGTGAGGTGGCCAGATAACAACCTCATGAAGATTATATTTTCAAATGGGATCCCAGAGAGAATATATGGACCTCTTTCCATAATGCTGTAGAAGACTGGTCCACATATATTGAATGCCTTAAGCAGTATCTTGCACTCCATGACACCTCAAAGGAAGTGCCTGCATTGCTGAATATATCTGGGGTTGGGGAGGAGGTCAGAAATGTTGCTTGCTTTGTAGGTTACCCAGAGAAGCCATGCCCCAACGGCTTTGGCTGAAATTGTGGTTCTGCTACAGGAGCTTTTTACATTTAAACCCCAGGAGACTACTGAGAGATTTTGACTTCACAAGCATAACCAGCAAGAAGGGGGGAAACAATTAAGTCTCATTTAGCTGCATTCCAAAGGCTTTCAGAACACTGCAATTTTGGGAAACATCTCATAAATGGCTCTGAGAAATTAACTGGTCTGTGGTCTCAGAGATGAAGTTTTTCAGAAACGCCGTCCCACTTGACCTCACCTATTCTGACCTTTAAGAAGGCAATAAAAATAACTACTCCTATGGAAGCTGCAGCCTGCAAGTCATACCCCACTCAGAAGTTACATTATACTTCTAGTCAAAGAAGCAAATAGAATCAAAAGGAATATGCATTCACTGTGGTAAGGCAGGACAAAAGATAATGGAATACTGTCTCCAAAGCATGACTTGTTGGTAGTATGGGGGGGGGGGGGGAAGGACACATATAAATAGTGTGTAGTTCTGCCATACAGATTAGAAGGAAAAACGGTACAAAGAAAATCTGGAAGGGCACCTTAAAATACATGCAGTAGAAACAGATGAAGAGAGTAAGGAGGGCTTAGGTACATTAACTATTGCTTGCGTATGAGTGTCTTGGAAAAGAGATGGAGATAAGGAACCCATTGTGGGTAACACCCATCATAGAGGTCAAAATGCTTACGACAGAACTAGACACAGGTTTGGTTGCATCTGTTATTCCTCACAAAGAGTTTATTAAAAAAATTCAGCAACATGCAGTTGAATGAAACTGATGCTGAAAACATACAAACATGCTGAAAACATACAAGAGAAAACTAACTTCACTGAGAGTGTGCCCAGTGGCAGTATAGTAGAATGGTTAGAGTCATAACCTAGATCTGTATGTTGTACCTACAACAGGACCAGAACTGCTTGGACAATGCTGGCTAAATAATATTAATTTAGAATAGAATGGAAAATTTATCAAGGTTCTTCAAGTGCATCAGAAGTCAAACTCACAACTGATAAAACCCTTGCCTCAGGCCAATCCAGTTTTTTAATATGGCATTGGGCACCTCAGGCACATTAAGGCCAGCATCATGCTAACTGTGGGAGCAAAACCCAAATTCTTGAAAGTCTGAGAGGTTCCACTTGCTATGAGAGAGACAGTGGATAAAGAACTGGATAGTTTAGAAAGTCTACAGTCGATTGGAGTGGACAATGCCTATTGTTCCCATTACAAAAATTTAAAAAATAAAAAAATGGATCAGTATGAAGTTGTAGTGAATTCAAGGTGACCTTTAACACAGAGCTGAGAACAGAACACTACTCCTTGTTTCAAATTGAGGATATTTTGTTATTGATATCCAGAGGAAATAAATTTAGCAAACTGCATTTGGCACAGGCTTATTTCCAAATGGAAGTAGAGGACACGTCACAGAAGTTTTTGACTATCAACACTGAAAAGGGATTGGTCTAGTATAAACCATTTTTATAGAACCATTTTTTTTCATCACAGAAATGAACTCACAATTGCCCAAGGCTGATTAATATGAGAACATCACGTGATGATCCCTCTGAAGCTGCAAGTCAGAATTTTGGAAGAACTACATGTAGAATCCCTTGGCATATTCAAGATAAAGCAGTGGCCAGGAGTTAAGTATGTTGGCCCAGATATTAGCCAAAACTGCTCTGGCTGCCAGCAAGTACAAAATATGCCTTGATTGGGATCACTCACTCCAACCATGGATCTGCCCAATGGTTCCCTGGGAATGCACCCACCTGGATTTTGCAGGAACATTGCTTGGCATATTTTTTCTAGTAGTAATGGATGGATATTCCAAAGAGTGTCATCTACAACTTCAGTGAGCATTATACATACTCCCAGAAGTCATTTTGCTCAAACCAGGGCCTAATCTACACCAAGCAGGATATTGCACTAAGAAAGTGGTATATGAAAGCAGTATATAAAAGGCAGGAGCCACACTACTGCTTTATAGCGGTATTGAAATGCACTGACAACTGTTGGATCCCACTGACACATGCCATATACCGCTTTCATACCGCTATATCCTACTTGGTGTGACTCCTGCCTTTTATATACCCCTTTCATAGTGCAATATCCTGCTTGGTGTAGATTACATCCAAGTTGTGTGTATAACTGGTAACAAACAATGGCCCCCAATTTGTCTGCCCATACTCCTTCATCCTATTCTGTACATGCACTCTTTTTCTGTTGAGATCCAACTAAGGAACAGCTAAACCGATTGACTGCAAACTGTCACAGACTGTGAAGTATTACAGTATAAATGCCATTACTTTTTGTGATATTTTTGAGAGAATTTATAAAAACAAAACTTAGAGTGGATCAATCTTAATTGAAAATAAAAAGAATTCTACTAATTTAAAACTTAAAAGCTTTATAAAACATTTCCACATTTTACTTGCCTTGTTCTTCTGTTGTTCCCATTTCCTCACTACTCCATTCACTCCAGCATTTTGATACCACGAGAACACACCGAAGGACAACAGTATAATTTGCAAAATCCCACAGATCATGGATATTAAAGAAGTGGTCTTCTGTTCTTGTCTTCATGGAAACAGTTGTAGTGTTCTAAAGATGGACAAAGAAACGCCTTTGCTTCAAAGAATACACACACAGAATATGGGTGAAAATGTGTAAATACAATCCTTTCCCTTGCTATCTGTCACAGGCACCATCCTTCCGCAACCTAAGGCAACTGAGATAAAACATTTTTGTTGCCAAAAAATGTCATGAATTCTTGGTCCCTTCACTTAAAAGAGTGGTTTACTAAGGTCTGGAAGATGACAAATGTCTAAATTGATTGAACACATGAGCCTTAGAGATAGCAAACATAAGATGGAGAGTTTTAGATCTAGCTGACCCTCCGTTATAATTAATTAATTAATTAATTAATTACATTTCTATACTGTCCAAAAGCCAAAGCTCTCTGGGCGGTTCACAACAAATAAAACCACAAACTATAGCATAAAATACAATACAAAATGTAAAAGTTTAAAATTGCACTGTAAAAGTAAAATCAAAATAAAACCTAGCAGCAATGCAGAGACTTAAAATATAATAATCGATTTAAACAGAGCTAACAGACTAAAAGACCTGGGGAAATAAATAAATAATCTTAATAAATTACACTGATATATACAAAAGCTCCTGAATCTAATGAATATTCAATATTATTGGTTGATTGCTGTATTCTTAGTTATTTTACAAAGATGTTTTAAAAAGGATTAGAAGGGAACAGCAATAATATATAAGTGTATGACTTTACTATTATGTTACAACATGCCCTGCTTCCTGCAGTAATGACTATAACAACTACTGCTACAGACACTTGTATTACATAACAATATTATTTCCAAAGTGGCCTCATCACAGGAGGAGTTTTATCACTGGTATAGAAGGGGACTGAAAGGGAGGAGCGAATCTCAGAGGTATTCTTCCCACTGAAGCACAACAAACTTCTTTGATGCCTCCCACTTGAAAAGGACAGGGTTCAGAAAACATCATAACCAATGGTGGTTTAAATCATCAATGGTTGGTTATTTAACCCACCATGGGTTATCGTTGTGTAGACAGAGTTTTTTAACCAACAGTTGGTTATTTGGCTGAAATAACCAACACAAATAACCAACGCTGCACAAAGTTGGCTATTTGAATCACCATTGGTTATCATGCTGTGTGGAGGGCACCGTTCCTTGGCCACCATTGGTTATTTCGTCAGCCACAGAGTCTCAAGGCAAGAGTGGTCAAAATGGAGTCTGCCTCTCTACTTCAGTTGGCAGGATAGATTTTCAGCAGCAATGGCTGATGGGATACTAGCTGGAGGACTGAAGGGGAGAGAGGGCAGGAGATGAGTGAGTCAACTCAGTGTGGACTTATAGTCAACTCAACACTGATCCTAACCCACACCATGGTTAATTATTATCATGTTGTGTGGGAAGTACCCCCTAGATAAACACCCCACCATTGACTATGTGTTGTCTGAACACGGCCAATAAGTCATCAGGGAAATGGAGACACAGCATTTCTGTACTGCCCCAACACAGAGATGCACATTTACAACCAAGAAGGAATAAACTACTCTGACACAGAGTAGCGAACATCTCTTGTTTGATTGGTTAAGAGGTGAGTCACATCCATTAGCCTTTATTCTATCAATCACCATTTTTACTCAAAGCTCCTCCATGTGATTTGCATTCTCTACCCTTCCATTTTTCTGACTGTTTCCTTATTTATTAACTTATTATTAATTAAAACATTTGTATACCGCCATATATAATTAAGAACTCAGGGCAGTGTCATGTCTCTCTTAAGCTTGTAAATAGGGACTACCCATAATACTTATAAGTTGCTTAGTCTTTTTTTAGGCGCTTAATAAATATATGAAAAATATATGTCTTTGTGTTTTTCTTTCCAATTTTTTTACAGCAGCAAGAACAGTAAAAATAATGATTAGTCACATAATAAGCAGCCTATAAAGCAATCTTCTGCGTGACAAAGGTCTTCTGCTAACTGTGAACTGAACCCTGATACAGCCAAGTAGACTTGCTATTCATCTTATCCTGTAATGAAGACAGAGTGCTGAAGAGCATCACTCACTCAATGCACAATGCTACCATCCAAGAAACTGAACAAGAGTTGACAGCAATTCTTGGTCTTCTGACAAAATCACAGATATTTGCCTTTCTTTTGGGCCACAGGAAAATCCTTTTCCAATAGAGATTAGTGCCCTCAGACCCGCGCCCGGCCATGCCTGGGCGCGGTGGGGGCCAAATTGCGGTGTGGGGGAAGAGACGAGGCTTGGAGGCAGCATATTGGCTGCTTCATATGGCGCCATGCAATGGAGGGAGCTGCAGCTATTTAAGCAAGCTGCAGGCCTCCCTCCACCTCTTTCAACGGCTGCTGCTCTTCAGTGACGGGGGACACGGGGCAGCCAAGGAAGAGCTGACGAGACCTTGTGGGCCGCAGGTCGCGGCAGACCGTGGGATCACGGACCGCGGGAGCTCTGGGAGAAGGGAGCCGGGGAGGGGGGACCCATCCCACCAGATCAGGAGGTTCGGTGTCGGGGGAGGGTTTTGCCTACCATAGTGCAGGCCTTCCTGCTTGCAGCGCAGGCTCACCGGGCTTCTCCGAACGGCGCAATAGCGAGCCGCTCAGTGCGGGGGGGCGCGGGCGGTGGGCTCGGCTTTGCGAGCGTCGCGCCCGGCGCTTCCTTTGAACGGCCTGTGAGCGGCCGCGGGGGCGAGTTGTTGGACGCACGGGGCGTCGTGGGTGGGGCGCGAGCCTGGCTGGGCGAGCGTCGTGCCTGGCACTTCTTTGCTACTGGTCTCGGGAGCGGCCGCTGAGGCGATCCGCTTGCGCACGGGGAGCCTCGGGCGGGGCGTGAGCCCGGCCGGGGTTGCGTTGTGCTCTGTGGCAAGGGGGGCAAGTTCTTCGGGGTGTGGGCGGGGCCTCTGTTCCCGCCAGGCAAGTGCTGGGGACGGCTTGAACAGATTCTGAGCGGCTGGACATGCGAGTCCCTGCTCGCGTCGGGCAATTTGTAGCGTGTGTTAAGGGAGTTCCGGGGGGGAACAGAGCGCTCTGTATTGGAGGGGACGAAGTTTACTATTATAAACTCCCCGCCCCAACCACAATTTCTGGAAAGTCCCTGTGTGGCAGCCCCTGCGCCTCCACTTATTGTTTCTGGGTGTGTGGGGGGGTGCAGTTTAGCCACTTTTATACGCAAATTTTGAGGCAGTACGAAAGTACAGTGCCTTTCCCAAGGATAGTGATTCACATAACTCATTTATAATAATATCACGATATTATAACGCCTAATTGGATATTTCTGGGATATTATAACGACTAATTGATATTTCTGGGATATTATAACGACTAATTGATATTTCTGGGATATTATAACGACTAATTGGATATTTCTGGGATATATACATATCCTTATTCCTATAGACATATGCTTAGACTTAATTTTCAGTTAATTGATTTTGATAAATAACTTAGAGGTGGTTATCATAATGCCCTCAAAGAAAGGTGTAGGGGGCGCTAAGGGCAAGGGGAGAGCGCCTCGCCCGACACAAAAGCGTGTGAGGGAAAGACATGAATCGTTTTCTGATGAGGAACTGGATCCTCGATTGGCAGTACTAGTAGCCAGAATGCAGGCGATGGAAGAAAGGCAAGGGATACCTGGGGGGGATACACCTGTAGGAGGATCACTTCGGACTAGGAGTCAAAGGCAGGAGGACTTAATGCTCTCCCTCTCCAATAGAATGGACGCCATCGAGGCATCCACAACGCAGGACGGCGGTCAGGAGCCGATGCGAGGAAAGCAGAGTCAGGATTCAGCTGTCTTCCAGTCACTTCCGTGTGAACCTCACAGACAACTCCTCCCAGGAAGTGAGACACTGCCAGTGCTGGCGGGGCAGGGAGCTCAACCAAGAGCACAGGGTGAATGCAGTACACAACACAATGCAGCCCTGCCGCAGGCCATGGGGGCCTTTCCCTTTCCATGGGGTTGGCACCCATGGTTTGCAGGAGTAAGTTGGTCTACGCCGAATACTGGGGCAGCTCACAACAGTACTGGGGGTCGATTTGGGTGCAATCCTAACATAGACTCTCATATAACTCCTGGGCAGGCAGACAGGCAGCAAGAATGGGTAGTACCTAGTGGACAACAGAACTCTTATTTACTAGGATCAGGGGGTGGGATCACATTGTTCAATCCTTCAGGGAGCGATCCCACACCGGCCGCTGTACCTGTTGCGGCTGGGGGTCCTGCAATGGGTAGCACCATTGCAAGTAATGCAGTGACACCTTCTCAAACAAGCACGGTGTCAGGTGATCAGGGAGCAGTTTCTCCTGAAGCAGCGTGTGCTGCGGTGTGGCAAGGACCAACAGGCTCCGATTCTTCGAAGCCTGTAAGCATGGGGCAAGTGATAAGAGATCCGTACGAAGAGGTGGACCGTGGTGCGATCCCTTCTGGGAGCACTGCTGCCCCTTTGGGGTATCATCTCCTTGGCACCACCAGGGAGAAGATTTGGAAAGGGGAATATATGGACATATTCGCCCTGTTGTTCAGGGAACTGGAACATAATGAGAAAGACAGGACCATTGATAAAGAGGCAGAGAGATTAAGAAAAAAGAGGGTGGCAAGGACATGGGCTAACTGGTTGCCCGGGTTCCTCATTTATATGGGCGTTGTTCAGCAACGCTTTCCCCACAAGGGCATAATTCTGACTAAATATCTCGATATTATTTATCGAGCATATTCAGAATATGAAGGCGGGGCTTGGATTTCCTATGATGAGTCGTTCCGTAGAAGAGCGGCATTTGATCACACACTCAGATGGGACGCCAACGATCAGGATTTATGGCTGCAATATATGACGCCAGCAAGACCTGGAGTAGGGGAAAGAGCAGACAGCGGCCACATCGTGGCTAAATTGCAACCCGTCACTACCTACAAGGGGAGTGCGGGGCAGGGGGTTCAATCCCGTCAGCCCTGTTGGGAGTTTACTGCGCGGGGGCTGTGCACTCGTTCACCTTGTAGGTACAGACACGAGTGTTCCATATGCGCGGGACATCACCCGGCATCCAGCTGCCCAAGAAATAAGAGTGGGAGAGGGAACAATAGAGGACAAGGGCCCAGAAGACAAGGCGGACAGCCTCCTCCTCCAAAAGGGCCCCAGTCCGATCAGACTAGAACAACTTAAGCGTCTATTGGTTAGATATCCAAAGAGGCTTGACGCGGTATACTTAGATGAGGGTTTCACATTTGGCTTCCGCATCCCTTGCCAGGGGCCCAGGTTTGCCTCTGTTTCACGGAATCAAAAATCAATTGATTCTATGGAACTTTTGGTTCAGC
The DNA here is from genome assembly GCA_029215795.1 of Anniella stebbinsi. Classification (NCBI taxonomy): domain Eukaryota; kingdom Metazoa; phylum Chordata; class Lepidosauria; order Squamata; family Anniellidae; genus Anniella; species Anniella stebbinsi. The sequence goes on along the minus strand of JARDYH010000002.1, from coordinate 29,592,619 downwards.
AGAAAATTCAGAAGGAAATTGTTGCAGGCAGGGTGGTAGGCCCGTATGCTAGGCCGCCACTGCCACTATTAAGAGTCTCGCCCTTAGGCATAGTGCCCAAAAAGACCCCAGGGGAGTATAGATTGATTCATAATCTATCTTTCCCTAAAGGGACATCAGTTAATGATGCTATACCTGAACACTTGTGTTCGGTAAAATAGGCATCCTTTGATTCTGCGGTGGCCATGGTAAGGATGCAAGGAGTGGGTGCCTTGATGGGAAAATGCGACATCAAGGCCGCATTTCGCCTGTTACCAATACACCTTGGGGATTTCAACCTATTGGGTTTTTCTTTTAAAAATCAATACTACATGGATAGGACATTGCCCATGGGATGTGCTATCTCATGCGCAATGTTCGAGAAATTCAGTTCATTCTTGGAATGGGCCTTGAAAGACAGAGCGGGGGGGGGGGGGGGGCAGGAAGTGGTTCATTATCTGGATGACTTCCTGTTTGCGGGGCCAGGAAGGACATCTAAGTGTTCATTCCTGATGCAAGAATTTCACAATTTAGCGGAGGAGCTGGGTGTGCCACTGGCACATGAAAAAACTGAGCGTCCAGTGACGACCCTCATGTTTCTGGGGATCAAAATCGATTCTATCCATCAATGTTGCCGGTTACCGATGGAGAAATTAGTGGCCTTGGGCAACAGGCTTAGAGAAACATCACGTGCAAGAAAGATCTCTTTGAGGGAATTGCAGCAGCTGGTAGGCCATCTGAACTTTGCGTGCAGGGTCATTGCTCCAGGACGCGCCTTTCTGCGTCAATTTTGCAATGCAATGTCAGGATTGCGTTGTCCACATCACCGGGTTAGGATGACTGGGCCCATGCGCGAAGACATAGGTGTTTGGCTGGAGTTCCTGCAAAGCTTCAATGGGGTTTCCTTTTGGAGACGTGAATTACTGCTAGGGGCACAGATGCAGGTCCATTCGGACGCATCGGGCTCATGGGGATTTGGAGTGATCTGGAAGGATCGCTGGTGCGCTGAACAATGGCCAGCAGAATGGAAGGCGGAGGGTCTGTGTAAAGACCTGACGTTACTAGAATTCTTTCCAATTTATGTAGCAGTTCATATTTGGGCATCTGAATTGGCTAATTCAACGGTTCAATTCTGGTGTGACAATCAAGCAACTGTTCATGTAATCAATACCTTGACATCACACAACCCTAGGGTGATGAGAGTAGTACGTGCATTCACCTTGCACTGTCTTCAATATAATATCTTGTTCAGAGCACGGCATATTCCGGGCATGAACAACGATATCGCTGTTCCGGGAATTGGCTTCCTGGGCACGGGAAACACCCGAGGAGATGCCTCCTGCACTGTGGCAGATTGGAGGGACGAAGTAGAACAGGCGGTGTGGCAGTCATTGGCCCCCAGCACCAGTGCTGCTTACCGGCGGGCAGGTAGGGAATTCGCAGCATTCCGGACTACCACGCAATTACAGCCGGATTGGCCGATACCAGTAGAACATATTTTACAGTTCTGCGTTTATTCCCGCAGGAAGGGCCTCGGTGCCCGTACTATAGGAGGTAAACTAGCGGCATTGGCTTTTTGGGCCAAAATAAAAGTGGTGCAGGATAATACGGAGGACTTTAGAGTGCGGCGTACTTTACGGGGTTGGGCACGCGGGTCCCCAGGGACCCCGGACAGGAGGTCCCCTATATCTGCGAATATACTGTTAGGACTGAGGGCTCTATGGCCATCATTGTGTAAATCAGGGTTTGAGGCTGCCTTGTTTCATGCCGCATCTTTGACAGCCTTTTTCGGGGCGCTTCGGATATCTGAGCTAGTAGTCAGGTCTAAAGAGGATCGGTCCGGGAGGGCTCTGCAATTTTCGGACGTGCAGATTGAGGCGGACAGGGTGCACATCCGCTTAAGGTGATCCAAAACGGATCAATTAGGTAGAGGCCTTGATGTACTGTTGTTCCCTGCATCAAGTCCAGAATTATGCCCCGTTAGGGCTTTAGGTGAATTTATTGCCTTGAGAGGTCATGCCCCGGGAGTCTTGTTTGTGCACAGCGATGCTGCCCCATTGACTAAGTTCCAGTTTTGGGCAATAATGAAGCGTGCGCTTAAGAGTTTAGGTTTAAGTGATGTGCAATTTGGCACACATTCATTTAGGATTGGGGCCGCATCAACCGCCGCATCATTAGGTTTTACTAATCAACAAATTCAGGCCGTGGGGAGATGGCGCTCGGGGGCGTTTAGGGCATACGTGAGGCAGCTGCCGCATGGTGGCATGGTCGTGGCCGGCAAGTAATGCTGTCATGTTTCACTCTTAGATCCTTGGAAAGGGTTCACCCAGCCGAAAGTGATCATCTGCGGCCATAGTATGATATTTTGGGCCAGCAGGCGGGCTGCCACGTCGAGTCACGGATTACATCTCGGGTTGGAGCAGTACGCTGATATTGAGTGGTGTGGATGCCGTGGCATGCGGTGGGGAAGTTTACTTCCAACATTATTGCACCAGCAGCGGTTTGTGGCTCGGCCGCAGGTATTGCTCAAACATCTTGGGGGCAATGATTTGGGGCAGCTGAAAGGCAAGGCCCTCATATGGCAAATACGAGCTGATTTGGAGAGCCTGGGTATGCGTTGGCCCGGGGTCCGCATCATATGGTCCTGTATTCTCCCACGAGTTACGTGGGGAAGAGGGGTTGACATCAAGGCATTGGAGCGGGCCCGGAGAAGGGTGAACACTGAGGTTTACAAGGATCTGGTGGGGCATGGAGACATTAGCCTACGGCACCCCAAGATAGAGCGTACCAGGAGGGAGCTGTATAGGCAGGACGGAGTTCATTTGTCCAACAAAGGGAATGATATTTTCTTAACAGATCTGCAGGGGTGTTTGAGAGAAGTAATTCTAGGTAGTGTGGGGGGGGGGAGTGACTAAGCGGCCGCTTGTCACCCCCTGTGGCGGTTAGGCGCGGGCATCTAGAGTGGGTGGAGGCTGGTAAGCATTCTCAGGCACCATTGTGGTGAGGGGTAGAGCCTGAAGCCCAAGGCTGGGAGCCGTGCGGCAACAGCTGGAAGGTTAAGGCTTACCTCTGAGGCTAACCTTACTCACATCCTCGGAGCCGTGTGGCACAGGGGTAGCGACGCAGGAATGCCTCCCTACCCAAAGGGAAGCCCAGGGAGTGGCGCGATGGCAGGCGCCACCCCACGGGGCAAGAATGGCTTGCCCTTTCCTAGGACGGCTCAGCACGAAGCCATTACTTAGATGCCTGCTTAGGTTTTCCCTTATGCAGATCCGACTTAATAAACGTGGCCCATATTTAAATCCAAATATGTTGTCTCGTCTCTTTATTTCACCCTACACTCACGCAAGAATAACCAAATCTGACAAAGGGTTTAGGGGTAAGGTAGCCATGCCCTGGATTAAAAGTGAAGTTATACAACACATCTCTGGGTCCCCCCTGAACTAAGGGGCACAGATGGCATAAGGATGGATGGCCCTCTGGGGCAGCTCCAGCTCGAGGAAGCCTGGGGGAGAATAGAGGCCGAATCCAAACCGAGTTCATCTTAAAATGGGAGCATTTTGGGAGGGAGGCTACCTTACTACCTGTCAGGAGTTTCTCCCATGTTTCTCCTCTTGCGCTTGTGAGCTTCAAAAACAGTGTCTGCCCTCAGCAAGCAGAAGAGGAAGACTGGGGAATTCAATCTGGAGGAGGAGCCAAGGAGGCGGGGAGTGAATCTTTCCTTGAAGATTTGAAATGTTCTGCCACTGAAATGAGCAGCCAGAGGCTAACCCAGACCTTTGGAGCTCATAGGGAGAAGTCAGGGGGAAATCCTGTTACAATAGATATTGCAAAAAAACAAAACCTGACATAGGGGTAAGGTAGCCATGCCCTGGATTGATAGTGAAGTCGTGCAACATTAGACAACTATTACAAGGATGGGAATTCCATCAGAATATCAACAACATTGACAACGAATGTGTACTATTAGGAGATCTGAACCTATAGAATGCAGAGTGAAGGATGCCTTCATAAAAATATTTCCACTTACTAAAAACATGCCTGCAGAGTATTTGTCACAAATTTCTTATATTTATCCTGTCCCCACAATACACCCCCGTAAAAATTTTGAGGTCCAGAGATTTTCTCTGCTGATATGTGATCTTGAGGTATTGGATTAACATAATAATTTGGGTAGACAATCTGATTCTTGTGCAAAACTTTTTTAGGCACTATTTTCAAAATGGTGGACAATTTTCTTTAGTTCACTAGCTTTCATCAACCACAGAAGTAACTATCCTGTGTTTGGTATCAAATTATAGGTTTTTGGGGTCAAGGAGTTCAAAGAATATGTTATTTAATTTTCAGAGTACTCCTTCTACCATTTTCCAAGATGGCGCTGAAATGTTGTCTCATTTTCTCATTTACTTGACAAATCAACATACAAATGTGATTTTGGCTTTAAACTATAGGTTATATTTCTTGTACCTTGTCAGGGATTATGTGAGCCACAAAAATTGCTATTCAGTTAAGATTCAGCTTACCGAGTGATTTTTTGTTACAGAGCTGTAGTGAATCTGGCACTTTGAATCCTCAGTTTTAGGCATCCAACTAGGCTTTTTCCAGGAAACTCTTAGCATTTGCTTCTTCCCTGGACTTGGTTCTAGTTTACTTATCTGAGGAGGATCAGATTTCACTGAAATTGAGAAACAAAGCTCTCATGATTTCATATGATAAACACACAATTTTACCATCAATCTACTGGATTAAATCCAATGTCACTCCAGTGAACCTTTCCTCAGAGGGCTCTCTGAGCCACCCAAAAATCTGCTCTGGAGAAGTAGCCTTCTGGAGCAGATTTTGAGGGTGCATGGGGGGCTGCTGGGAGGAGGGGAAACTGCCCACCTTCCAGTTCTACTGAAGGGATGGTTTCTGTCAACGGAACAACATCATTGGATTCAACCCACTGGAAGCAGCAAAAGAGACTCTACTGAGACAAAGAGGAGGTAGAATATGGCTGTTAAATCTTATCTTCCTGCCCCCGTTCACCTAGCACAAGAATTGACTTGTGCAAATGTAAGGGTGTAGTTTAGTCTAGAGGCATCTAAAACCATGGTGGCCATATGAAAAGGAGGACAGGGCTCCTGTATCTTTAACAGTTGTATAGAAAAGGCAATTTCTGCAGGTGTCATTTATATGCACGCAGTACCTGGTGAAATTCCCTCCTCATCACAACAGTTAAAGCTGCAGGAGCCCTGCCCTCTTTTGTATCTGGTCAAGAGAGCAAGCTCCTGCAGCTTTAACTGTTGTGATGAAGGGGGAATTTCACCAGGTGCTGCATCCATACAAATGACACCTGCTGAAATTCCCTTTTCTATACAACTGTTAAAGATACAAGAGCCCTGTCTTCCTTTTCATATGGTCACCCTACTAAAACATTTTAATCTGCAAGACCTACAAATTGAAACTTATTTAAGTGAGCACAATAACCAGGGAACTCTGACAGTAAACCCTGTCAATTATTTATTTTATTTATTTATAGTATTTTTATCCTGCACCTCAGCAAAAAGGCTCCCGGAACGACTTACGATCAATAAGTAAAGAAGACAGTCCCTGCCCTCAGACTTACACTAAAAAAAGACATGAAACATGAAGAAAAGGGGATAGGGAGAGAAGAGGAGGAAAATGAAAATAAATTAAGGAGACCATTCAGCAGGGCTGGTGGGAAAGAATTCAAAAATCTAGCTTTCAAATCAGGCTGAATTGGTTCAATTTCAGTGATGAATCTAGCAAAAGTATTAAAGTAGATTTGAGATTCTGACTGGGTTTGGATGGCACAATAGTCAACAGTTGATTAAATAGTCCACAGTAGACTAAATAGTCCACCGTTGACTATTGTATCGTCAGTGGGGCAAAAATGAAATAACCAAATCTGATAATCAACAGTGTACAGAGTTGATTATCTGCACAACCTTTGATTATTGTGTCATCTTTCGGGCTCTGTGGATTATTTCCCCTGCCTACAGAGTCGTGAGGCAACTCAGTGGGGCTCTATAGGCAGGGGAAATAATCTCATGCACTTCCTGAAACAGGCCTGTGAGTTTCGACGCCAAGGCCAGAGAGAGCTCACGCTGTCAGCTCTCTCCGACCTCAGTGTCAGAACAAATGGAACAGAATGTGTTGCAGAGGGATACCATCCCTGGACCATGGATGGTATCCCTCCACATTGCATCCTTGCCCAATAGTTTCAACACCGAGGCCAGAGAGAGCTGTTAGCGCCCTGTCTCTCCAGCTTTGGTGTCAAAACAAATGGGGAACGAGCCCCAGTTCTGGCTGAGACACCCGCGGAGGGTGTCATGATCCCTGCTCACCTTTTTTTTTTTTTTTTAAATAATTTTTATTGATTTCAACATACACATACACATAATATAAACAATAATATAAAACAAACTACCCCCCTCGACTACCCCCCGTGCACCCCCCCCGTCCGAGACCATCTCATAATCATTCATCCTCCTTCCAAAATTTTAATGATTCTTTTGAAGGCATTTGTCCCTTTCCCGATCTTAAAACATAATCCAAAAAGGGAGTCCATATTTCTCCAAAATCACTCTTCCTGGACATTCCCCTCTTTATTTTCATTTTACAAGTCAACATATCATTCAAAGCTAAATCCCAGATTTCTTTATACCAATCTTCTATTGTATAACTTCGTTGCCCTTTCCAATTTTTAGCAATCAGTATTCTAACGGGTGCCAGGAGGTTGTTTACCAATTCTTTATTTATTATATGCTTATTCCTACTATCCCATATTGCTAGTAGAGCTAACTTCGGGTTTAATTCCAAACTACTTCCAATTATATCGCTTATTTCTTTACAAACCCTTACCCAAAATTTTTGTACTTGTTCACAGCTCCACCACATATGAAAATATGTCCCAACCTCCTGACACCCCCTCCAACAATTCTTGGGCAATTTTTTATCAATCTGGTGAAATCTAACAGGTGTTAAATACCATCTCCAAACTGTCTTATAGTAGTTCTCCTTAATTCTAATCGACAATAGCTTTAACATTCTTCCATTCCATATCCTCCCCCAATTATCTTCATTGATTTTTCCCCTTACATCTTCTTCCCATACCTCTTTTATAACCTTAAGTGAGTCCTGAAATTCTTCCTCTATTAATATTTTATATATCTCACTAGTGAGTCCTTTCTTAGCTCTAGCTTCTTCTTTTTCCCATGATTGTTCAATTAAATCTTCAAATCTAGTATTATGTCTACATTCCTTATTCTTTGTCCTCCATTCCTGTGTCCATTTTACCAATTGCAAACACTTGAACCACGCTATCTTTTGTCCTTTAAATAAGTCTTTAATATGCTCACTATCCTTCATCTTTTCCATCCACTTCCTTAATTTAATAATGTCTTGTTCTTTCAGTCTCGCTTCTATCTCTGGTTTTAATACTCTTGGGAAGTTTCCCACTACTACAACTGGGGCGAGCGGAGAATCCCCTGGTATCAACTTCCCTCTATACTTCTCCCAGATCATTAATATATTTTCCAACAATGGGTTGTCCAGCACTTTCAATTCTTTCTTTTGCATTTTAGTAAAAAATATATTTCGCAGTTTACATTCTATCTCTACTGTTTGCGATTCCAACCATTCCAAATCTTGCTCCCCTATAATAGCATAAATAACATATCTTAACTGATTAGCAATATAATAATTCTTAATATTCGGAAGTCCTAAACCTCCTTTCTTTTGAGCCTTATACCATAACCCCTTATTTATCCTAGCTCTTTTATCCCCATTACAATAAGCATTAATCATATTTTGCCAACTTTTAATCTCAGCTACTGATATTCTAATAGGTAACATTCTAAACAAGAAATTAATCTTAGGTAATATCTTCATTTTAATAACCGCTATTCTACCAAATCAAGAATGTTTTAATTTTCTATATATCTGTAATTTCTCCCCTACCTCTTTTCTTAACCTTACAAAATTAAGTTCCTCTAATCTATCTAATTCTCTATCTATATTAACTCCTAAATATCGTATTATATTTTTATGTCTTAATCCTAACTTAGCTTTACATTTCTCCATCTCTTCCTTGTTATAATTATACAACATCATTTCTGACTTCCCCCAGTTAACTTGTAATCCTGTAATTTCCCCAAATTCTATCAAATGTTTCTGAATCAACTCCCCGCTTTCTAGGGGATCTTCTAATGTCAATAACGTATCATCCGCAAACATATTCACTTTAATCTTATCATTACTACCTATCCCCTTTAATCTTTCATCTTCCCTAATTACATTTGCTAAAATTTCTATAACTACTGCAAATAAAATCGGCGAAAGTGGACATCCTTGCCTAGTTCCTCGAGCTAGTATTATTTGTTGCGTTAACCCATCATTAACCATTATTTCCGCTTTGTTATTTTTATACATCTGGTTAATCACTCCCATAAATTTATGTCCAAACCCAAATGTTTTTAATATTATTTTTAGCGCTGGCCATTCCACACAATCAAAGGCTTTGAAAATATCTAAAGCTACTAATCCTGCTTTTAAATTCCTTTTTTTTATAATATTTATTATATTTATAACTCTCCCTATTAAATTCGGCATTTTCCTACTTACAATAAATCCACATTGATCATTTTTTATATATTTAAAAATAAATGTACCCATTCTTTTAGCCATTATTGCTGAAAATATTTTTGCATCCTGATTTATTAAAGATATTGGTCTATAAGATGCTGGATCCGTCGGATCCTTGCCTGGCTTCTGTATTAAGATGACCATGGACTGATCCCATGATGGCGGAGTCATTCCTCCTTCTATTATGTTGTTATATAATTTTATTAATCTAGGTATTAAAATATCCTTAAATATTTTATAAAATTCCGGCCCCAATCCATCAATCCCCGGAGACTTACCTCCTTTTAGTTTTGCAATAATTCCCTCAATTTCTTTCTCAGTAACCAAGGCTTCCATACTCTCTTTATCTTGATCATCCAGTCTTATTTTCCAATTTCTTTCTACGTATTCCTGTATCTTATCTTTTGAAACCGCCTCTGAAGTATATAACTCTTTATAAAATTCCTGAAAAATTGTTAATTTATCTTTCATTAAATTACACCTATTCCCTAATTTATCTCTAATTGTCCCTATCATATTCTTAGTTTTCTCTGACTGCGTGGATCTAGCCAGCATCTTGGAATTTCTATTATTATATTCAAAAAAATCTCTCTTTAAATACAACAAGTTCTTTTGAACCTGTTCTATTTCTTCTTTCTCCAATTCCTTTTTCTTTGCTTGAATTAGGGCATATAACCGCTTATCTTTTGTCTCTCTTAATCTCTCCTCTAGTCTCCTTATCTCTTCTTCAGCGTTTTTATTAAGTACTTCCTGTTGCTTTTTAAGTGTGGACATTTCCCTAATACACATCCCTCTTATTACTGCTTTCATCGTATCCCATAATAATCCTTGCGAGTTAACTCCTTTTTCATTTATCTGCCATATTTCCTGCACTTCCTTTTTTAGTTTCTCTACTATATTTTTATTTTTAAAAATTCTTCCATCCAATCTCCATCTCTTTGCTTGTTTGTAATCCTTCTTCCTTTTCATCTCCATCAACATTAATGCATGGTCAGTGATCTTTATTACTCCTATATCACAATCTATTAATTTTGGTAGCATATTCTTTGATATAAATATATAATCAATCCTTGAATAACTCTTAAATCTAGGTGAGTAAAAGGTATATTTTCTCTCTTCTCCTTTTAATACTCTCCATACATCCATTAATTCTTTCCTCTCCATTAGTTTAGCTAGTTCCGTCTTCCCCCCACCTCTAGCATCTCTAATAATGTTATCCCTATCTTTCCCTTTATGAAGTACCATATTGAAATCTCCTGCCATCACAATATTTTTTTTCCCTAAATCTCCCGCCATATCAAATACTTCTTTAAAGAATTCAATTTGTTTCCCATTTGGAGCATAGACATTAATCAGCACGAATTCTTCCCCTTCCATCGTACAGTAAATTATAAGGATCCTTCCATTCTTATCTTTCTTTACACTTTGAATATTAATACCACATTTCTTCGATATTATGGTTGCCACACCTCTCGCTTTAGAAGTACCAAATGACTTTTCATATACTCCTAGTTCCCTCATTCGTATCTCATTAACCCCCTCCTTTATCTGATGAGTTTCCTGCAAAAAAATTATATCAATTTTTTCTCTTTTCAACATTGTTTCAATTCTTCGTCTTTTTACCACTGTTCCTAGCCCCTTAACATTTAGAGTTGCACATCTCAATTTATTTTCCATTTCTTACTTTCAGCCATATGATTAAATTGATCTCGGTCAGTGAACCACATACCCCCCCTCCCTTCCCTCCCCCCACACATACCCTCATTTTTACCCCCCTCCTCACCAGACCTCTGGGCACTGGTCCCAATTATTTTAGAACTCTTCAGGGGGGGGGGAACCCGGCCCAACCCTCAGAGCGAAGTCCGATCCTCCTCTCCCTTTTCCCTTTCCCCACTAATCCCTTTTCATTGACTGGAACCTCCAACCGCTCCTTCTTCTTGGACTATTTCTCCCAGATCATTGGCATCGATTATGCCCAACTTCTCCAACAGCTCGTTTCCCTGCTCACACGATGTTATTCTTTCTTGCTTCCCACACCAAACAAATCTCAAAAATACTGGATATCCCCAGCTGTAAGTTATCGATTTCTTCCTCAATGCTGCTGTACAAATCTTAACACTCTTCCTCCACTGCACGGTCTGCGGGGAAAGATCCTGATAAATCTCAATTGCTGTTGCTTGAATCTTTGGTTGAGCTTGTCTTCTGATTGCTTGCATAAATTTTTCTTTTTTATAATAATTTGCAAATTTAACAATTATGTCCCTTGGAAGCACTCCTTTACCCTTGAAACCAACTCTATGCACCCGTTCGAGATCAGCTTCACCCCAAGACTCATCTGGAAGTTGTATTTTTATCCATGACAAAATTGTATCTCTTAAATCTTTTAAATTCTCTCTTTCTTGTTCCGGATATTTTCTTATACGGATATTTGCTCGTCGATCCCGATCCTCCATAGCAATAAGGCGTTGTTCATGTTGAGACAGCTGCTCATCCTGCTTCTTGCAAACTTCAGCCAATGCTCTCGTGTCTGTCTGCAGCACCCCAACATCCTTCACCACTTGCGTTAAACCCGTCATAAGCTCCGTTTGCGTATCGTTGATGCGCTTGGCCAAGCGCTCTTCGAGACCAACAACCATATTTTTGATATCAACCTTTAACTCATCCATTGGATCTGGCTGACCTCCTCTGGTAGTCTTTGGAATTACAACCGGCTCTGCAATTGGTAACGCAGAGCTTTTTACAGGAGATTTCTTTGCTGGCTTCTTATCTGGGATGTCTGGCATATTTTTCTCCTCCAAGCGCGACAATCTCTGCCAAGTACAATCCGAACCACGCTCTTTTGAGGATCTAACCCAGGCGGGGGTGGGAACAGAAGATTTCTTCTGTCGTCCCTCCTTCTTTCTCATGAATTATCCCCCCCCCCCCCGTCTGCCTGGTGCCTCTTGTTTACCTAAGCCAGTCAGACTAGACTTCAATTTCACTGGGGATTGACACTGATCATCTTCTCAATATTCAGTTCTATTTCACCTCAGTCTCCCTCCCAGTAACCTAATCAGCCAGTCTGCCTTAAATCCTCAATTATAAGTCCAGTCCAATCGCGTTAGTTTCACTTTTACAGCCAGAAGATTCTTGCTGCTGCTCCGCTGTCCCTCAGATAATTAATCACTTCCAAACAATATAACACACTCTTTTGAGAGTCTAACCCAGGCGGGGGTGGGAATAAAAACTTCTTATATCGTCTCTCCTTGTTGCTCGTAAATTATCCCCTCCCTCCGTCTGCCTGGATCCTCTTTCTTATGCCACAGCCAGTCAGCCTAGACTTCAAATTTACTGGGGATTGAGATTGTTCGTCCTCACAATATTCAGTTCTATTTCAAGTCCCAACTCCCTACCAGTAAACTAATCAGGTAGTCTGCCTTGTATCATCCATTAAAAGTCCATAAATTACCTCAATAATGGCGTCGTTTCTTGTTGCCAGTTCAAAGCATCTGGTTTCACTTTTACAGCCAGAAGGATCTTGCCGCTTTTCAGCTCCCACTCAGATAATTAATCACTTCCAGTCAACATAACATGCCTTTATTACTCTCTTGAGACTCTTCTATAAGGAATTAGTGCTTAATTCAAAGCTTTTTTAAGGAGCTCCGAAGATCTACGACTTCACCCGGTCGCGTTCATGGCCACGCCCCCCACCCCTGCTCACCTTAAGACTCCTTTTTACCTTTCTCTTTAAAACATCCCAACCATGAGCGCAGTCGGTATACGGCTGCCCATTCTGTGGATTATTTTTCCTTTCTGTTCCCACCTCTGGGCATCACCCTTTTACTCACCCACTGGTTCTGTGATTCTCTGACCCTTCTTGGTCCCACAGGAACCAGCTTGGCACTTTGTGCTCCTTTTTATTCACCCTTTTACTTTACTGCTGCCACCACATAACTCCATACCCTACCTCAGGTACTTAAAGAATCCAATCCAGTGTGAAACAAAATAACTTTTAGTTAACAAGAAGTAAGCTCACGCATTTATCAAGCTTGTGGTTTCATTTGTTGCAGAACTTGGTTGTTACAATAAATGTCATGTATCCTTGCCTACTCTACCCTCTAATGTCAAATCAAACTCCCCCTGCTCCCTCTTATTCCCAAAATAATAGAACGCAGGCACTGCACTAATCTATCCTCTTCAGCAGACTAACCCTGACTCTCTCTCACTCTCAACTGCCAACTACTAACTACAGCCAGGTTGGTCACCGGTACATCTAGGAGTGACCATATTACGCCAGCTTTAAAATCGCTCCACTGGCTGCCAATTAGTTTCCGGGCGAAGTATAAAGTGTTGGTCATTACCTTTAAAGCCCTACATGGTTTGGGTCCAGGTTACCTGCGGGATCGCCTTCTCCCGTACAATCCGCCCCGCACGCTCAGGTCCTCTGGGAAGAACTTACTGCGGTCGGCCAAGACTAGGCTGACAACTGTTACCCAGAGGACCTTCTCTTCTGCCGCTCCCAGACTGTGGAATGACCTGCCGGAGGAGACTCGTCAACTTAACAGTCTTTTAGAATTTAAGAAAGCTATAAAGACTGTTCTCTTCCGGCAGGCATATCCAGTGTAATTTTTAGAATGTTTTTAGGATGTTTTAGGATGTTTTAATGATGTTTTAGGATGTTTTAATGCAGTTTTAATAATATTTGTCATGTTTTAATTAGTTTTATGTATTTTATCATGCTGTTGTTCCCCGCCTCGATCTAGATGGAGAGGCGGGTAAGAAATAAATCGTTATTATTATTATTATTATTATTAAACTGATTTTTAACTGTAATTCTCTTTCACACGCTTGAAGCCAACAGCCAATCAGCACACACTCTAACATTCAATTCATTCACTCCCCCTCCTCCTAACAGAAGTAACCACTTACCAGCCTTTTCATACAAAATCTAAACAGCATTTACATAACAGATAAATAACATTCAACAGTGAAACATCACAGAAGGACATGCGGTGCAGGCTCTGCTGCAGCAAGAATCAGTGGACATTAAATTCAGCCCCAACTGGGACAATGGGTCTCAATAACACTCCTGAGAAGCAACGGTGACAGGGAAAAAAATCTTTCTTTCACTCATCACTATGTCTTAAAAGAGCTTTTAACTGACTTCGTGGTATGCTTGCTCAGATTCACCACATACCCAGGGATTTAATTATTTTTAAAATCTATGTTTGTATTTTTTTAAGGCTGATTGAAATAACTTTTCTGCCACTTAATCTTATTCTACTGATGTTTGATTTTTAAGTTGTCTTTATTGTACTGAATGTTTTATTTTTATGTACACCTCCCTGAAGTCCTCTTGGGAATGACAGTGCAGTTTATAAATTTCAAAAGTAAAAATATTCTGTCACTTGCACTCTTTCATCCCCTTGGTATTCCAAAGAGCCAAACATCTTCAAAGGGTGATATGTATTTTATTTTATATTTATAAGCTACCTTTCTACCCCAAGGCCTACAAAGTGGCTTATAACAATTTAAAATAGTTTCTAATCAGTCAATAAAATCAGTGAATAAAATCAGCAATAATTAAGACACAAAACACCAGGACCAAAGAGGCAGGTAAGAAATAAATCGTTATTATTATTATTATTATTATTAGTTCAAAATCAACACATTTGGAGGCATAAGAATATTAAAAATCTTTCAGTTGGTAAACCTGTTTACAAATTAAATTTAACCCTATTGGTGTTCCATATTAGCTACAGCGCACTACGAACATCATTTAAAAAATCCAGGGAGGGGGAGGTCTGCATGTGTCCCACAGGCCACGTATTGCCCCATGATTCTAAGGGAAATTGCCAGGGATTGGACCTTGGGCCAAATTTTGGAACTATAGGTCAGCATTTTGGGTAGGCAAGTATAGGAGCATCTTCCATCACAATACCTGGAGGCAGTGACGGTGACAACACTTCAAATAAGAAAAGTCATATTAGTGAATAGTGTCAATCTGCATTAACAAAAATGGGGAAAGATTTGCAAGTGATAATTAAAGCTCTACAGAATCCACATCTGGTTTCTCTGCAAAAGACATGTTTAGCTCTGCAGCAACAAAAACAGCTTGCCCAAGCATATAATCTCAGTCAATGTTTTTTGTATTTCTATTATAAATTGTTTATCGACTTACAAATTTCCCACGGTTGTTGTAGAACATAGTCTGACTCTTCTGTCCCAAACTGATTTTCAGCCTTCACTTTGACCCAAAATGGAAGAGATGCAATGTCATATAAAGAGCATGAACCACTTTTGCTTTTGCAGGTTTTCTGTCTATTGAAAATAATGTAGAGGGAATATAGTAAATTAGTAAACATTCCCAGAGGGAGAACAGAAGTAGTTAGAAGTTTACATTTAGGATGGAACCCAGAAAAACTCATTCTAGATTCAACACAATTTGGAGAACAGTACAAAATAAATTATGCTCTTGATTTGTAACAATAATTACAAAAGTTAGGCACTTTCAAGTCCCAGAGGGGCCCCATCTACAAGAATTCGGCTTGACGCCCAGTTGCCTGATTATGCACATCTTCTCACCATCGCTTTTACACCTAATTCCTATAAACAACAGGTGGTGAAGCACATTACCGGCAGTATGAAACGCGCTTTAAAGTGGTTGAAATGCGGAGAATCGTTTGTTTACATGGTCATAAGGCGCTTATGCGCATAATAGGACAGAAAAAGCACCTCGACCCCCGATTTGCGCTCCGCTCTTGTAGAGGTAAAAATTTTAATGCGCCTTGAAAGAGCTTTAAATCACTCTTGTAGAGGCACCCGAAGTGGGAGAGGTTTCAGTGGGAGAGGTTTAAAGTATGTGCTACTCCCTTACAGAAATGAATGGGATGGAAACACTGTGAGGCAAGACTAGAGGTGATATGAATTAGGATCTCATGCAGTTGTTGTTGTTGTAATTATTTTGCTAATTGGTAACCCCACATGGCTACTTTGAAAATTGGAAAAGTGTCTGTCTCAGAGAGAAAGTTGAACCTTTTCCTCTCTTATCCCTCCTCCAAAGAGCTATTAGCCCTATAACAAGGTCAGGCACCCGCGTGAAGACAATTGGATCTATGATGGAGCGAGGGAGAAAATAGTGTTTTCCCTCTTACAGAGCACCACTTAAAGTAGCAATCTGAGGCTAATAAGGTTTTTTAAAAACCCAAAGGAGATCGAAATCACAGATTGCGCACATCAGGTCTAGTTAGGCATGGAGTAGCACTGTAACGCTCAGTTCACACAACATATTTCTCTACGCAGTGTGAAAACTCCACTCAACAGTGGAGTTTGTAGGGGATACTCACCACACATGTTCCAATTCCACCACTGTGTGACTGTAGGCTACCATGGAATTGAGTGAAAGTCAATGCAGTGTTTGATTGACAGTTCCTCTGCCCTCTCTCCTGCCCCAGTCCTCCCAATGCTACCCCATCAGCCATTAGTGCAAAAAAACCAACAACAATGCAGGCAGCTCTCCTAGAGCAGCACTCACTCCTTTCACCACTGTTGCCAGGGAACTCTATAGCCAGTGGAGAAACTCCACTCAATGCAGTAGGAAACTCCACGGAGCCCTCCACACAACACGCAACACAACAGTTGTGCAGGAACTCTCCTCTGCACAGTGTGGATATTCAGGGTGGAGTGTTTTTCAAAAAAAAAACAACCTCCACAATGGGATGGAGTTTTCCTTCCAGGCACATTTCTCAACTGTGGTGTAAAAACTCCACTGTGACGTTCTAAAACCACCGTTGAGAAATGTGTTGTCTGAACTAAGCCTAAAAGTGCTCACTAGCCACAAGGCCCAGCCTCCCCCACTGCCTCTTGATGACCACTGGTAAGAATATAGGGTAGGGATGGTGAACCTCTTTCAGCCTGAATGCCGAATCCCATTTCAGAGAAACTCTTGGATGGCTGCATTCCAGTGGTGGGTGGGTCAACAGCAAACATGAACAGGACCACAGAATTCAACCCCTGCAATCTCCATTACAAATTTATAGAGGCAACATGTCTACTCGGAAGTAAGCAGAACAAGCCTTTGTAGGACAAGGCTCAGAAGTAAGCAGGACTGTATCACTCAGTAGCACTTTCAAACGGCATTTCTATTCAGAAGTATGCATGATCATGCCTACTCACAAGTAAGCAGGGCAATCCACTGCTTACTCAGAAATAAACAGTAGAAGCCTCTGCAGAAAGTAGAACTGAATCATTCAGCAGCTTCCTCCCTAGGACTTGGCCCCAGCCCCTCTGCCCCACAGGGAAAAGCTCTCCTCTCCAATCGATTGAGATAGAATCTTTCCCCTCCATGGCAGAGTGGGTGGGGCCAGAGGAAGAAATTATCATGCTAGATAAGCAAACTCCATGGGCCTGATAAAGTCCACAGGGCACAGATTTCTCATCCACCTTAGTCAACTTGTACTCAACAACTGCAGCTGCAGCCTCTTGCTGCACATCACTGGCCATGTTTCCCCAATTAAAAATAAACATTATTTGTGTTCTCAGTCCAGAAAACCTATACAGAGATTTCTAGACTGAATATAGGCAACGGTTTTTAAAAGAGGTAAAGGGGATGTGGTAAGAGACATCATTCTCCTAGGCATACATATTAATTATCTTTGTGTCTTTTATCAAACGGTTTTGGCAAGCTTTTGAAGTATTAATAAAACTTGCAAAGGCTGGAAACAAGTTTGTCCATGGGATAGGTGTGAAGTATCATGGGCAGCAATGGTTCTATTATATCATTTTTGACTTGCCGGGGGGGGGGGGGGGGGATATCGCTATCTGCAATCTCAGCCAATGGCCAGTAATGTGAAGGTATTAAAAGAAAGCTATCAAACAGAAAATGCACATGGCTAGATATTTCTTGTACGAAACATAAAAGAAATGTCCGTTTTCAAGAAAGGAAGTTACATAGCAAATACAAAAATAGTCTTGTGACACCCTTACAGACTAACACATTTATTTTGGAATAGACTTTAATAGAGAAGAAACATAGAATAGAATAGTAGAGTTGGTAGGGGCCTATAAGGCCATCGCATCCAATCCACTGCTCAATGCAGGAATCCACATTAAAGCATACCGTCCAGCTGCATCTTGAATGCTTCCAGTGTGGGAGTCCAATTCATCAGATGCATTAATTGGTCTACTAAGTTGGCAGGTACAGAGAAGAAGAAAAAGAATAAAACAGTGAAAATGGAAAGAAATGACATACAAAAATTATTTTATAAATTTTCTACCCTGCCTTTCAAACTTACAAATGCAATATATAATGCAAATAATGAGATAATACAATACATCAATGTAGGAAGCAATCCTATGACCACTAGACACTGTCTAGATGGCCACAGGATGTTTTGGTTTCTGGGAACCACTCACCCACACCCCTCCCCATCACCACATAACCGGTGTGGTTCTCTCCCCACCAACTCCTACTCCACACTTAGGAATAGAGTGCAGAGAGGGCACAAAGGGGCTGTGGGCAGGAGGGGAGGAGACTGCAGAGGCTCCTTTACGAAGTTTGTTATGCGCTGCGGGCCTCCCCCTCACCAGCCCCAACGTCCCCCAGCTAGATGCTTGCAATCAACTATCTAGCGCAAGCTACAGGGCGGATGGATCATGGAGGAAAGGATCCCTTCTGTGCACCATTCACCCTGACTGGATAGTCATTAGCCTCCGATTTCAAAGGATTATGACTAACCCGATAGGATTGTGCTCTAAGAGAGCTAGGGCACCCTAATTGTGCTCTAAAAGTGTCTGGGGCACCAGAAGATATTTTGGATTTCTGAATCTGAGGCCTGAGACAGTGCTTCTACCTCAAACTCTGAAGTCCGAGCTCCCCGTCCCCTTCCCCTTGCAGTCCGTGAGAGAACTGCACTGGCTGACTCTCAGATGGAAGGCAAAGGGGGGCATGCTGGTGGGCGGGGAGGGGAAGGAACGGCTTATGCCATATTTCCAGGCCTCCTTCCCTCTCCCCCCAACACCTTGGCTAGATGGGCAAAATGCCTGTCTAGGTAAATTGCAGAGCGGGAGGCTGCTTCGGATATCCGTAAGCCTCCAAGTTCAGAGGCTTACAAGTATCAAGGGAGATCTAATAGGATCGCACCCTAAATCATTAAAACAGCAGCATGATTGTGACAATTTCATTAAAGCTACACGTATGTAAAATATGCACAGAGCCCATTCAAAAAACAGTACTGATGTTACCACAAACATCCTGGCATTAGTAAGTTAATGAACACCTGCAGTAGGATAAAAGCCCGTTACCACAATGCAGGGCACTGGGGATAGAACTGAACTTCTTATTCATTAGTAATTCAGCAGTGTCATGTTGGAGCCTCCCTTTAAAGCTCCTTTATTCAGGAATGGACACTTCAATGCCAGTAATAGAGTTCCTTGAGAGGTTCAAAGTCCTCTCGCTTATTTCTGAATATAGCCTTTTCTGATGTAAGATTTGTCTTCATTTATTATTTTGCAGTCTAACCTGTTTTTTCCTATGTAGACTGCAGATGGGTGTTACTGGCAGATGAGAGCAAATGTCACATTGAAAAGTGAGGGGGTAAATGAACCCTTGATGTTATGATCAATATTCTTAGTGTTGCCCAAGTAGATACAGTGACGGAGTTGGCATTTGGGCTTGTTGCTTCATCTGGTCCCTGTGTTTGTGTCTGCTGAGTGAATTATTATTGGTGTTTTAGAGCCCCCAATCTTCATCACTGGTCTGATAACTGGTGACCAAAGTGTTTCAAATTCTACAGCAATTCATCTCAGACATTCTACTCTACACATCAGCAGCCCCATCCATCCCCAAGTATTCTTTTGTATGAACAACACAACAAGTTAACTATGCAATCATGGATACAGCTGACAACAACAGTCATGAATGAATAGCACTTTTTTCAGTACTAGCTATGTCTGCAACATGCTACATTTGACCATGAAAATGCATATCTGTAAGGTAAAACATTTATTAATCACCTCTTTATATATCATTAATATCCAACTACTTACTCTGTTTTAATGAGAGTGTAGTTTGTTTCACTATTTATTTCTCTTACAGGAGTCCAGCTGCACGTAAGAGTGTAATTATCATAATACACGCAGGAAATATTTCCAGGTTTTTGTGGCGGATCTATAGTCAAGAGAAACAAAAGAACAAATATTTCACACATTTGTGCAGCCAGTTTTCCATTCTAAAAAGACAAGTGTATTGCAGCAGTCAATTCCTGCCATTCACAAAAAAGAGCTTTTTTCAAAGTCTACCAAAAAAAAAGTTCAAAGATGAACCTCTTTCTGTTAAAGGATCTTTACCTGATCTAAGTGAAAAACACAATACATAACTATAGTGATGGAAAAACAAAACTACTCTAATTATGTGTACAGAATTCCACCTCTTCCCCATAAAATATTTTTATTGATTTGACATCACCCCTACTCTGCAACATGAGGGTGTCAAAATTCCCCATTTTCTCTTTTATAAAGGGTAGCACTCCTATAGCACTTAGAGTAGACCCATTAAAATGAATGGGACTTCAGTTAACTGAAGCCCCATTCATTTCAGTGGGTCTATTCTAAGATCCATTGGATGGGTCTTAGAACAGACCCATAACATTAGATACTACCTAATATTCCCACAAGATTTGCATCTTCCTACATTTCATCTTTATGCAAAAGCTTAGGGCCAGTTAACATATGACTTAGAGTTTCTACCGGTTTTCTTCATGCCACTAAATAAATAACTTATAAACAGCTTATAAATAATGTAATTTCATATTTAGATATGACACTAAATTAGTCAATCAGAATCACATCTGTGTTTTTAATTAATAGCAGATGGGGAAATTTCCATTTTCACTGCGGAGGATAAGTTCCCTTTTTTCCTCTACTGTCATGGGACTAACAAAAATTCCTACCAACCCACCCAACCCATGTCTTCTATTAAATCCAGGTGAGAAGCTCCCATTAGTAAAACTCTGATTTATTTATTGCTTTTATATCCCACCTTTTTCTCCAAGAAGCCCAAAGCAGCATACATGACCCTTGTCTCCATTTCATCCTCACAACAACCCTGTGAAGTAGGTTAGGGTAAGAGTCAGTGACTGGCCCAAAGTCTCCCAGGGAGCTAGAAGGCCAAGTAGGGACTACGACCCGGGTCTAGGGTGAGTCCAACACCCTGCCCACTATGCCAGACTGGCTATCCAAGAGTCAATCTACATACGTTTTTTTCCCCTGCATTGTAATGCTTGGCTCATTAGCACAGTACAGTACACACAGTACACACACACCCCATAGTTTTCCTCACACCATTTCTGCCTTTATATTTCAGATTTCTTCGGACAGTTTTTTAAAAAAATGTTTTGCAGTTTCCATACAGTTTAAATTTTGGTGTGTGCTAACTTTGCAGCACTGTAACTTATTGTGACTTTATTGTGGAAGTGACTTTATCCTATAGATCCGGGGTCACTTACCAAGTTGTCTGTAGCAGCGTTCAATTAATAAAAACTGGTGACCATTGAAATGGTTGCCAAGAGCATCTGGAACGTCCAGCAATGCTCTGGTGAACACAGCCAAACTCTATGGTTGCCATCACATAGCAACGACTGGAGCAGTCGGTGTGACCAAATTCCCACCTTAGTGGCTACTGGGATTCGTACCAGTTGCTGCAGGAGGATGCCAAGGGAACTATGCTGTGGGGTAGGAAAGGGAACCCCACTGCTTTACGTGGTCCACACATGTCATGGTTTTACTACCCCTCCCTAGAGATGTGAAGGCCCAGAAAAAAACGGAAAAATTCAAGAAATAATGTGGTTTTCCCCAAAGCCTTTTTTGTTATTTTCTGGAAAATTAAAAAGCAAAATGGATTATGGAATGTTTTATTTTGGCGTGATGAATAAAATGTTTAAGACAAGTTGTTCATATACTTACTTCTCCAAATGATTTCTAAAAACATTTTATGAGAATGGAGAACTAGCAGAGACATAAATAATTTTCTTTGTTACTAATGTTGATGGTTTCTTCTGGGTTTTTTTTTAATTGTTTTTTGCCTGCTCCTCATAAACTGGCAAAACCAAAGAGGTTCCTTACAGTTCAGGAGTTTGTAGCTCCACTTGTTACAAAAAAAAAAGTAAAATTTTAAAAAAGTAACTTCAATTTGTAATAATTGTTTAAATACACTGTACTTTTAATATACCAAATGTGATAATTTTATGCAAAACTAACTTGTACATAATTACATTTTATGCTCCTAAACAAAGTGACTTTCAATCTGTAAAGCGCTAATATTGCATTTTTTTCCATTTTTCCAAAAGTTTGCATTCCCCCACACACACACACACACACACAAACAAAAACACCCAGGGAAAAAAGTGGTTTTTTTCCATGGCTTCAAAACATCTAGAAATTTTACATATCTACCCCTCCCTGTACCATAATATCCCTACGTACCCTCCCCCCTGTGATTGTCTGAATAGGCCCATTGACTTCAGTGGTAATGAGGGCTCCAACCAGGACAAGAGAAAGAAAGTTGCATTGGCTTTTGTTTTGCTTTGGTAAGGGGATGGGGAATGCTTTTAGGTAAAGTGGGAGAACCTAAAGCCCACTTTATGTAACTGCTAAATAAAACCTTTACTAGTGGGCATGCAATTAAACATCTTACATCTCTCCCTCCCATTTAATGGAATGCAAGCACTATAAAGTGACATGTGGCACTTATTTGTGTCACAAAGTGATAAAACTTTGCTCACATGAACCTTCCAAGCTCATCGTACTTATCCCACGATTACAATACTATGCATCAGTGTATTGCGCTTGACCACCTTATAAACACAGTAGATACTGTGCTGTACTCATTCTGTTTCTACCAAGCAGAAATTGTTTTTGAAAAAAAAAATACTGGCACAGAAGTATCCCACAAAGAAAAGAGTCTGAACTGTAGATTCTCCACAACAGATCATTAGAAAGCTTTAAACTGTTGCTTAACCTCCATCATGCCAAGGAAGGTGAACAGCAGGTTTGCTTAGTGTCTCATCCTAACAATACTTACCTAAAAGTAAATACCATTGCTTTCAATATAATTTTCTTCCAAGCTAGTTTGCTCAGGATTGCAACGTAACAGTAAGAAGTATACAAAAGGTTCAACTTACCTGCTAAACAAAATCCGCAAAGCATTGTCAAGATCCATTGCAAAGAATAGAACATTTTATTTAAAATACTTTTGGCCAGGCAGAAACTGTTGTAACAAAATAAAGATATTAATATTACAAAAGAGTCAGTTCTCCTATATTATTTGAATTATACCCCACCTTTCCAACAAAAAAATGGTTCCCGGGCACATTTCTATCTGGTTAAATAATTAAATATTATCTCTTCTTAGCTACATTTCCAGCCAGGGGATGTGGGGCCAGAGGGAATCCAATAGATAATATTGTGTTTTGCTGACATAATAACATAATCATTTTACTAATGCTTCAATATATTTATTTATTTATTTATTTATTTATTTATTACATTTGTATACCGCCCCATAGCCGAAGCTCTCTGGGCGGTTTACATAGGATTAAAAACAATTAAAAACAATATACAAAAATTAAAACAGCAAAAACATACAACATACACACAATCTGTACATTTAAAAACCACTTGAACACTTCAAAAAAACTACAAAAACAAAACAAAACAACCCCAGGCTCCTCAGATATTGCCAAATGCCTGAGAGAAGAGGAAAGTCTTGACCTGGCGCCGAAAAGATAACAATGTTGGCGCCAGGCGGGCCCCGTCAGGGAGATCGTTCCACAATTGGGGAGCCACCACAGAGAAGGCCCTCTCTCTTGTTGCCGACCTCCGAGCTTCCCTCGGAGGAGGCACTCGGAGGAGGGCCTTAGATGTTGAACGTAGTGTTGGGGTAGGTTCATGTCGGGAAAGGCGTTCCATCAGGTATTGTGGTCCCAAGCCGTGTAAGGCTTTATAGGTTAAAACCAGCACCTTGAACCGGGCTCGGAAACATACAGGCAGCCAATGCAAGCGGGCCAGAGTAGGTCTTATACGTTCGAACCTACTGGTTCCAGTTATCAATCTGGCCGCTGCATTTTGCACAAGCTGCAGCTTCCGGACCACCTTCAAAGGCAGCCCCACGTAGAGTGCATTGCAGTAATCTAACTTGGAGGTTACCAGAGCATGGACAACTGAAGCCAGGTTATCCCTGTCCAGATAGGGACGTAGCTGGGCCACCAACCGAAGTTGGTAGAAGGCACTCCGTGCCACTGAGGCCACCTGCGCCTCAAGTGACAGAGATGGTTCTAGGAGAACCCCCAAGCTACGAACCCGCTCCTTCAAGGGGAGTGCAACCCCATCCAGAACAGGTTGAACACCCTCCATCCGGTCAGCGGAACCACCCACCAGCAGCGTCTCAGTCTTGTCTGGATTGAGTTTCAGTTTATTAGCCCTCATCCAGTCCATTGTCGCAGCCAGGCACTGGTTCAGCACATCCACAGCCTCACCTGATGAAGATGAAAAGGAGAAATAGAGCTGCGTGTCATCAGCGTACTGATGACAACGCACTCCAAAACTCCGGATGACTGCACTCAACGGTTTCATGTAGATATTGAACAGCATGGGGGACAAAACTGACCCCTGCGGAACCCCATACTGGAGAATCCACGGGGCCGAGCAATGTTCCCCAAGCACCACCTTCTGGAGCCGACCCACCAAGTAGGAGCGGAACCACTGCAATGCAGTGCCTCCCACTCCCAACTCAGCCAGTCGTCCCAGAAGGATACCATGGTCGATGGTATCGAAAGCCGCTGAGAGATCAAGGAGAATCAACAGAGTCACACTCCCCCTGTCTTTCTCCCGACATAGGTCATCATACAGGGCGACCAAGGCTGTTTCCGTACCAAAACCAGGCCTGAAACCCGACTGAAATGGATCCAGATAATCAGTCTCATCCAAGAGTGCCTGGAGCTGGCTCGCAACCACCCGCTCCAGGACCTTGCCCAGGAATGGAACATTTGCTACTGGCCTGTAGTTATTAAGATTTTCAGGGTCCAGGGAAGATTTCTTTAGGAGTGGTCTCACTGCCGCCTCTTTCAGGAGGCCTGGGACCACTCCCTCTTGCAAAGAGGCATTAATCACTTCCCTGGCCCAGCCAGTTGTTCCATCCCTGCTAGCTTTTATTAGCCAAGAGGGGCAAGGATCCAATATGGAAGTGGTTGCACGAACCCAGGTCTGAGCCCTGAAAATAGCTTCTAATGTTGACCCTTTACACTTTACACTTTTGTCTCTATAAATGTTACTGGAATAATGTTGAACTTTTGAAATGGGCAACCTACTCATTGTGGTTAAACACTTCAGGAAAACATCCAAATTAAAAACAGTCACTAGAGGTATTATTTTTGGCCTTATTTATTATTACATTGCTTTTTAGCAGTATTGCATGTATGTATATTAATTATGCTCAAATGACAAATTCCCATTAGACACTATTCCTTGCCTGGGGGCCTCCTCCTGATGGGCACGTCCCTATCCCCCAAGGTTTCCAGTCTTTTGTGCATTTTTTCCCATTCCAGAAGTTTGAAATGCCTCTCCTACGGCTTAGTTATTGGCAGCAAAAGCTTTAAGTAAAAATATGGTAGGCGGTTGGGGGGGTTGCATTTTCTTTTTTTCCCCATTTATTACGTTTATATCCTGCCTTTTTTCCTCCAAGGAACCCAAGGCAGCGTACATAATCCTCCTCCACTCCATTTTATCCTCACAACAACAACCCTGTGTGGTAGGTTGGGCTGAGAGTCTGTGACTGGCCTAAAGTCACCCAGTGAGCTTCCACAGCTGAGTGGAAACTAGAACCCAGATCTCCCGACTCCCAGTCCAACACTCTAGCCACTATACCACATTTTGACTCCACCAACCACTGGAATGTGGCCCCTGAGAAATTGAATTTGGCCCTTTGACTGACAGAGGTTCATTGCTCCTGATGTAATCTATTATAACTGCCTTGGAAGTAATTTGACTGAAAAGTCTGTAAGAGAGAAATTATATCACCCTTGATACACTCTGGGAGAGTGGGAGAATATAGGATTTTTCAGCGTCCTGGACCTTAGACCAGAATCAGTTTTCCAACCTCAGACCCAGGAGTCCAAGCATCCCTCTCCCTCCCCACCAGTGCATGCCGGCTGCCTCTGCAAGTTCACAAACTTGAGCTTGGAGAGGAGGAAAAGAGGGTGG
This sequence comes from Anniella stebbinsi, assembly GCA_029215795.1. Classification (NCBI taxonomy): domain Eukaryota; kingdom Metazoa; phylum Chordata; class Lepidosauria; order Squamata; family Anniellidae; genus Anniella; species Anniella stebbinsi. The sequence goes on along the minus strand of JARDYH010000002.1, from coordinate 29,566,720 downwards.
TTCTGTAAGGTGGGCAGGGGAGGAATCCTCCAGCCACCCCAGGCTCCTTCCCTCCCACTCTGCAGAGCCCTAGCAAGACAGGCAAAATCACCCATCTAGCGAAAGTGCAGGCTGAGAGGAGAGTGAAGGCGACAATCCCCTCTGCACTCCTCCTGCCCTGCATAGGATGATCAAAGCCTCCATGTTCAGGGGCCTACAATCATCAAGGACTCTACTCATTACTCATAGGATTGCACCCTAAATCTTGAAAATAAATAAACTGTATCTTCAGCATGCCACTACAGGATATTGAGGCCCCATCAACTAGCATGAACTGCATTCCAAGAACTGTTTGTCAACATGAAACTCAAAATGTCCCCCATTTTTACAATGCATCCCTTCTTTGCGTTTGCATCATTGAAGAATGGAGGTTTCCAACGCGGCGCCCACAGACAGCCCTACACCAACAAGGCCAGGCTGAGGCACCTGCCAATTTTTTTTTATTCTCTATATAAGCCTATGGAGCAATTCCTCATAGGCTTGTATAGGGAGAGGAAAATCCCCCCCTACCAAAAAATAGCTGGAGGGTATTTGTGGCAGCAGGATCCTTGGTGAGGGGTAAGTTTTGTCCCCCCCCAGCCAATTTTTGGTAGAGGGGCTTTTTCTCAACCCATGTAAATGCACAAAGAAACTGCTTCATTAAGTTGCATAAGAACTGGGAGAGAAAAGGAGGAGAGAGAGAGAGAGAGAGAGAGAGAGAGAGAGAGAAGAGCCAGAGGGAAGTAGGTGGAGAGAAAGAAAGAGGAATCAGAGGGAGGTAGCTGGAAGGAAGGGAAAAAAGAGGTCAGAGAGAGAGAGAAGGAAAGAAAGAAAAGCCAGAGAGAGAGAGACAGAGGGTACCTCCACAAGAGAGGTTTAATGCTCTTTGAAGGCTCATTATAAATTTTACCTCCACACCAGCGGAGCGCAAAACGGGCGTACAGGCGCGTTATCTCCCGGATTATGCGCATTATCGAATGCGCGTTAAATAGCGAGTTTTATTTTGCTCCGGCCGTTAAAGCGCATTTTCCCCGTGTGAACAAGCGATTATGCGCATTAACTTCTTGTAAAGCGCTTTTTGGACATCAATTAATGCGCTTCGCCGCCTCTCGCCGCCTCCCGTGCAGAGGGATTAGGAGTAAATGCGCCTCCGCGATAATGCGCATAATCGCCGAACCGGGCGCAAAAGCGCATCCTTGTGGAGGGGGCCAGAGAGAGAGCGCACAGCCAGGGAGAGGCAGAAAAAGAGAGAAAACAGCCAGAGAAAGAGAGAAAGGAAAGCCAGAGAAAGGAAAGAGGAACTGAAAGAGAAAACAGCAAACAAACAAATGAGTGGGACAGGGGAGAAAGAACGAAAGAAAGCGCATGGAGAACAAAGGAAGAAGGATGAACCAGGGGGAGGGGAGACAGAAGGAGGGGGATGGAGGAAAGGAAGGAAGGAAGGAAGGAGTCAGAAAGAGAGACGAAAGAGCCAGAGAGAGAAAGAGAGAGACAATGGGTACCAGAGAGAGAGAGAAAGATAAGAGCCAGAAACAGAGAGGTAAGGAAAGACAGAAAAGAGCCAGAGAGAGAAAAAGCGAGCAAGACTAGAGTGGGTAGCACACACACATGCAGAGAGAGATATTGGGGGCTCCTAACATTTTTGTGATTGCCCCACCCCCACCCCCTACAGCAGTCAATTTGTGGTGGTGCCCAGGGCACTTTTTCAATATACCAAATGTGCTCACAGGCCCAAAAGCTTGGAGAACTCTACTGTAGAGACTTGTATTACAAGAACCAACAAACAGCAAAATTCCTTCAGTTATGTCAAGGTAACTTAGCTGCATAGAGATATAACTGCAAGCTTTTTCTGTTACAGGAAAAGTGACACGCAACCTCTAAATCAAACACTCCTCTTCCAGCTACTTGTGTCACATGTGAATACTGAAAAATCAAAGGGTATATTATCACATTTGCAAGAGTTATATTCACTTTGCAAAACAAATTAACTGTTCTGTGAATTCAGTTTCACCACTAACTGAAAGACTCACCACAGAGAGAACCTGAATACTATACAATATCAATCAAATACATAAGAACATAAAAAAAGCCAATTCTTAAAAAATTGCCCCAATGCTCAAACCAGCTGTCATATCTGCAAATAAGTACACACAATTCACATGAGCAATAGAACATGAGAACAAATACACATTAGGCTCTTGTAGGAAGCAGGAAAAAAATCATAAATTGCCATTCATAATTCACCACCAGCTCATGAGAGTTGGTTGCTCCCTATTTGCCCAGTTCAGTATTTGGTGGAAGAGGCAGCTGATTTGATCAGCAGAACCATCTTCCAGCGGAGACCATTTACCCCAGCTTTCGCCAAATAGGGAAGACAGCAGTGGGATTATGGGAGTTGTAGTCCAACAAATATGAAGGGCAAGGTCGGGGAAGGCTGATTTACGCATTGAGCTGAGGGACATCAAGTGATGCATACACAAATCAGGACAAATGCCAATTCAAGCCTCACCTGTCAAAACGTCCTCAGAAGATTTTTACATGATTGCTTGGAGGAGGGTTCAAGGCCCAAACACTAAAAGCAACAAATTACGGCACCATTTGAGCAAGTCACAACATAGACACTGCTTGAACTGTGCTCCCTGAAGCGTCCTCAGAAGGCCCATCAAGAATCCGAAGTCCCTTAAAGAATATGAAGACTGAAAATTAACGTTAGTCTATGCAAGTTTTTAAGCCCCCTCAAATAACGTCTGGATTGAGAGAGATGCAATATTGCCATGACAAAGCCAAAATTCGAACATGGTGGAAACATCTGTTTGCTTGGTTTTTAAATCTTGGCAGCGGAAGGGGAAAGTGTGACTGGGAATGGAAGAATAACACACACAAAAAGTGCGACTCGTTCCAACAAGCAAATTGTACACGAGGACCTTAAGCAACTAAGGGGGAGGAAAAACGCAAGAAGGGAGGGTGGCAGAGAGAGCATGAAATTCCTTTTCGGTTTCAGCAATCCGCAGGAAATGAGCAATAACTTCTAGCGAAGTTGAAGAGAAAGAGGCGCGTTGGCCGTGGGGAGAGAAAACGATGGGATGGCCTCCCAACTCGCAACGTGGATTGGGATGAACGACGCGGGAAATCTCCTTCAGAGATCAGTTAAGAAGCCACCCAGCCAGTCACTGACCCATCCTCACTGCCTCAAGCGCTCACCTCAAAGGCCAAACCTGCGCCCGATGTCCACACGGCGGCCGGGAGAAACGCAGCGCTCCTCTTCACTTCTCCTTCCCTTCTTGAGTCGACGACGCTGCGCTTCCTGCCTCCGGCTCCTGGCACCGCCCATCACCTCCGCTCCCTCACACACGCTTTCCTGACATGTGAAATCCCTGGGGTTTCCAGTTTTTCGACTAGGCGCTTTTGGCTACAGACCACCTATTATCCGAGTTGGCATTGGAAGGGTGGAGGGCGGGCGGAAGGGCCAAGGATCATTCTAGTCCAGATTTCTGTTCCCATAGTGGCCAAATAGCTGTTGACCAGGAACCCACAACAGCACCTTCCCACTTATGTTCCCCAGCAACTAGTGTATATAGGCTTACTGCCTCTGATACTGAAAGTAGCACATAGCCATTATAGTAGCCATTGATAGACTCATTCACTACTAAAGGGTTGGGAATTAACACACTTGCAACAATTTAAAATAGCCACAATATGCCCATATCTATTATGGAACTTTGTCAGGGTAGCCTCACATAAGTCACACGGTGGTTCTAACATTAGTAGAAAGGCGTATCAGAAAAGTGTAACTGGTACTAAGTAAATTAGTCATATACAGGCTACCAGAATGTCTAATGTGTGAGTGGAATTTCTGAAGTTTTCATTATTTCCAGTGGGATTTGCTTCTTGGAAAATACTCACAGTTGACTGTGTGGATTACTTAGATGTTTTGCTGCAGTGACGATACAAATTGTTTGCTACAAAGCAATTGCCATAAAATATCTACTTTATCAGCTTCACAATTTATTTTTGCTTTTCCTATGGGAGAACAAAAGAGCTCCATGGCTTGCTCCTTATTTTCCTTCTTTTCAGAAACAGGATGCAAACTCGTATCTTAGCTTTTAGAGTTTCCTGTAACAGTAACAGGTGATAAAATATGTTTGAGATATCACGTAAACAGTAGAATTGCTTATTTCAGGGAAAGCTTCTGAAGTTAATTGCTTCCCAGCAGAATTCTACTATTTACAAAAGTGAAGTTACTAAATGTGATATAAAGTTTAGCAGCATTCTTTAAAAATTATGTTAGAATCCATTATAGTGCTCCATTTCCTTACAAAACACAGGAGGAGGGGGTTAACATCAAGATTTTAAATCAATACTGGCAACCCAATTCTACGGGTGCGTACAATGGTTTCTTCCCCTGATAAGTCAATTGTCATCCCAAACTGTTTGGGCTATAGGTCGTGTTATGCCTGCTTTTCAGTTACTATGTGTTTTGTGGCTTCCGTATTACAAGTGCTTACAAGTGGTATTAGTACTACTAGTACAAAGGTAGTGTGGTCCTTGATCCTATTTATCTAGCACTGTGTTTCTCAAACTGGTGGGTCTCAGCACTGTAGACTGCTCACTCTTTGCTTCACCATCCTGTACCATGGCCACACTATGCACACTTCATAGATAGGCATGGCAGTGGGAGTTCCTTAGAGAATAGGGCCCCCTCCACAAGGATGCGCTTTTGCGCCCGGTTCGGGGATTATGCGCATTATCGCGGAGGCGCATTTACGCCTAATCCCTCTGCACGGGAGGCGGCAAGAGGCGGCGAAGCGCATTAATTGATGTCCAAAAAGCGCTTTAGAAGACGTTAATGCGCATAATCGCTTGTTCACAAGGCGAAAATGCGCTTTAACGGCCGGAGAAAAATAAAACTCGCTATTTAACGTGCATTCGAAAATGCGCATTATCGGGAAGATAACGCGCCTGTACGCCCGTTTTGCGCTCCGCTGGTGTGGAGGTAAAATTTATAATGAGCCTTCAAGGCTCATTAAACGTCTCGTGTGGAGGAGGCCTAGGAGATGAGGAGGAATAAAGAGGAAGGGGATAGAAGAGGGAAGATGTTATAGGAGGAAGTGAATGTAAAATCTATGCAAAAATGCAAAGGGGAGAGATGACAGAAACTGGAAGTTGAGGATAGGGTACAAATTAAGTGTGAAAGAAGAAGAGGAGAAAACATGACAAAAGATGAGTAAGACTTTGAGAGACATGTGATGGGAATAGAAAAACAACATAAACAGTTTTCTCTATCTAGAGGCTGAGTTCAGACGACACTTTAGGCAACAGAGGGGGAAGAGGCAACTGTCTGTTGTGTTGATTATTGTGTCATGTGGGGGGGACACAACAGACAATATATTATTTAACAATGGGGAAAAACAACAGGCTGCTCCATTGCTTATCGGAGACCCGTTGCTTATCATGAGGCCGGTACTTTCAGCTGTGCAAGGGGGGAGGGGCAACGTGTCATGTCAGGAGCACCACAAAAATAACGAACCATCAGTTGCCTCTTCCCCCTTCCATTGCCTAAAGGGTCATCTGAACTCAGCCAGAGAAGAGGTCCCTTCTTTTGTGGTTGGTGGACACATTTAGAATTTTGAATATCATAGGCACTCAGATAAAATGGCTGTCAAGGTGGGACTTGCTCATTTAATGAAATGGCTGCCATAGTGGGCCACAAACCACTCATTTCCCAGAAGGCAAACTGAGGAGACTAACAGAAAATTAAGAACTTAAGTCCAAGGCAGAGGTGGGGCCGCTAAAATTCCAGATGTAGTCTTTGACTTGAAACCTTCAAGTGTTTTCCCACAGCTTTTTGCATCTTTTTTCTTACTACAGAAAAGTCTGTTGAGTGAAAGACAGGATAGTGGCACAATGTCTTTTGACTAGTAGCACTAGGAGCACCTGTTTCTAATAAAAGAAAAGGAGCCGAATGACAGATAGGCTGGATATGAAAAGGGGTTGCCTAACATTTGGTTCAAGTGTCCAAATTGTTCTCATTCATGGAATTCGGCACAGGTGACTATCGTCTTCCACATGCAGCTCCTCCAGAACATATTGGGGCAGGCCTTGGGGCAGGTGAAGATGCAAGTGTTGCGGCAGAAATGCCATGTCTGCAGCAATAACAAGTACGCGGAACCGACGTTCAGTGATGAGACGGGTTCAGTGCATCCTCCACAATTTGGTGCAGAAGATCTTTGAAAAATGCTATGAAAAAGGCGGCAGGTCCTATCCCTTGTGTCGCCCTGTTGCTGAGGTGGTTGTGGAGGGCCCACATGATAAGGACAACTGTGAGGCATGTGAACATGGGATGTGCTTTGCACGAACGGCTCCCACTTCGCTGGGGCAGTCTCTTCAGTGGGAGGACAGCTTTGTGAGACCCGCTCCCTCAGTTGAACAAAGAGAGTGGAAGAGGGGTTGTTGCAAAATCTTGGGTTTTTTACTTGCCATGATTATTTTCATCCTATTTGCCTCTAACCAGGGGAAGTAAAGGGAAAACCTGGCATTCAAAAATGCTTTTTCTTTCTCCACAATGTAAGCTGGAGACATTTCTGTGGGCACAAATTTGCTCTTAATACCCTTATTATTTTGTAAAATGCCCAGAGAGCTTTGGCTATGGGGCGGTATATAAATGTAATAAATAATAAATAAATAAATAAATAAATAATAATAATAATAATAATAAAAGGAAACATTAAACGTAAAGGCACTGATTCAATACAATACACTTTAATCTTCTATGCAGCATTTAGAAGAATGTATTAAAGCAATAATTGGGGGGTTTGAAAGGATCTAAAATGTCTAAGAGAGTACCTTTGGAGTCCTGGTTAAATAGGTATGAACAGCCAGATATACAGTTCTATTCACTAGTTTTCATTGGGGGGCATGGGGGGACACTTGTAATCTATACTATTATTCTAATACGAATGTAGAGGAGGAAATACTTCCCTTTGTCCATACTTTAAAATTATGTTTTATAGTAATAAGAACTGTTTGAAGGCATTTCATAGTACCTTACTTACACAGGAGTATAAACCATTGTTATGGATAAGAAATTAATAAATCTGCCAAAACATACAGAAGTGAAAGTGCTGTAATAAATTGCCAGTAGCTTTCAATGTTATAAAAACTCACTTCTCAACACAATCTGGTTTCCCCATTTAGAGTTTACTCCATTATTGAACCAAACAAGAGTGCAATACTTTCGTGTTACTGTTTGTGACAGTGCATTATTATAGCAAAATTAATTGGCAGGAGCAATTAAAGGCTTTAGAGAGAACCTCCTTTCCCATTTAAGAATGATTTAACAATCATAAAAGCTCTGAGTCAAGGCATCATGTCTCCCATGCCTTTTTGCATTTACAGGACACTCAGTCCCAAACCTACAGAAATTCTTTAGTCAGGTGGCTTGTCAATTCTGAGAGTATCCAATCTGTTCTGGATGGGGTTGCACTCTCTCAAGGTTCAACCGTGTGATCTGGGGCTATTCCTGGGTTGTATTCAACATTGTCATCCTGCTGGTGCCCCCATCTGTGGTAACATGGGTGGTGATCAGAGAACAAGACATAGCCTTCTAAGACTCTCATTTGTGAAAATCTGTGCCCATAGAGCCCTGCCTAGCACTAACACCATTATCCATTTAGTGGCTTCTTATAACGTTTTCTATTTCTGACATAATCAGGTGACCTAGACCTAGTGTATTGTATTTCTTTCTGGGTAGCACACATAATTTCAGAGAAAGACCAAGATTAATATAATCAATGTGCATCAATGACAACAGAAAGACAGATAAGATGAAACAGCTGTGTGCAAAGCTTTAATGAGTTTTGGAAGCAAAGTTTCGTTTTATTCTCAAGCTATGATGATAAAAGGTCTACATGAAGTTTGTTTACAGCACAGACAGTCTGTGATAATAAGTTCTGGGACAGAAGAGCCTGTGTAATCTAAAAAGTGTCCTGAAGACATTCTTATTTAAAATAACACTGATAATGGAAAATGAAACAACTGACCAACGTAATGGAAAACTGGATCTTAAGATTGTAAATGCCTGAATAGACTTTCCAAAAATGGTAGTTCAACAGATGGCACAGTTGCCCTCTTCAGCACTGAAGGCAGAGTTTCAAAGCTCATACACGGCTGTCTTGAACAGGAAAATTGCCTGGGATTAGAAAACAGTTGTGTTCAGACAATATGATAGTCAATGGTGGGGTAATAATCAACTCAACAATTGTTTATCTATGGGGTACTCCCCACACAACATGATAACAATCAACTGTAGTGTGGATTAGGATCAGCGTTGACAATTTGTCCACACTGAGTTGACTCACTCATCCCCCCTCTCCCCTCCTCAGTCCTCCAGCTAGTATCGCATCAGCCATTGCTGCTGAAAATCTATCCTGTGCAGCTGCCGCTCTTGCCTTGTGACACTATGGCTGATGAAATAACCAATGATGGCTGAGGAAATAACCAACAGTGCCCTCCACACAACAAATAGCAAACTCTGCACAGTGTTGGTTATTTCAGCCAAATAACCAACTGTTGGTTAAAAAAAAACCTGGCACACAACACAATAGCCTACAGTGCATTAAAAACCAACCATTTACTAATTAAACTACCATTGGTTATCATGTTGTCTGAACCCAGTCATTGACTTTTTTCCTGGTGTTTGGTGAACTTCAAAGATGGGGCTACAAGGAAACACAAAACACAAATTTATCAAGGCTGCCTCAAGTAAGCCATGTGGCTTTGGCAGAGGCTGGACAAACTTAAGAAAAATTCATGCTTCCCTATGTATGGTTCTATCCACCCTGGTTTAGGTCAAAGAGCAACTAAGAAGACATTTCATGTGGTCTCATTTTCATGAGAAAAATGCTATTAGTCCTCTTTCCCATTGTCTCCAAAAATTAAAAAATTGAGATATCATAACACAGAACTTGAGAATAATGATAGTCAGCTCTGAGTACATGCATAACCAACCCTTTCTCTGTGATTCTCCCTGCCCTGTCAGGATCTAACTACATAGTTTAATGATGCTAACTGCCACACTTTTTGTACATAAATACTTAAATATGTGATATGCATATGCATGATTTTGGCAGCCATCCAAGTGGACCAAGCTATCTAGAGATGTGGGTCGGTGATTGTAACATATGCCTGTAATTGTAATATAGAGGTCCATCATACCAAGGATTTACCGCACACTCGCCATGCCTTGAGTCCGTTTTTGCATCTTTGGACTCACATGATGTCGTACCTAACATGCTGCGACCTCGCTGTTATCTCGAGGTTCCACCATCCTCTTCCGTGTTATACTGGCATGGGGAAAGTCCACTTTTTCCCTTCATGCGCAACAACTTCGCTGTACTTTTACTGTGTAGTTTTTTCTCGCAGTTATTCTGGGCAGTCCCAAAGTTTCTGATGTGGGAGTGGCTGTGGAAGGGGAAGTAGGCAGGGCGGTGTTAACAAAGAAAGCAGAGCCCACCATTTTATTAATGTTATTGTTATTATTATTTATTGCATTTATATACCGCCCCATAGCCGAAGCTCTCTGGGTGGTTTACAAAAATTAAAAACATTGAACATTAAAAAAAACCTGATATACAAAATTTAAAACCATAAAAAGCATAAAAACAGGTTATAAACACAATATCCATTTAAAAACAACTATTCTGGGTCAAACAACAACAAAACCCTCAACATACACTGTTAAATGCCTGATTCTTCTTTCTCTCTGGAAACCCACCCGCTGGATCAGAGGTACAGCAGTTCGCTCTGTCTGACCATCGCTCTTCCAAATCGCTCCCCTTTGCTGTTTTATCTCTAACCCTTCCGCCACTTCTCTAGCAGATTTCTTGAACTCTCCTGCTTATGTTGTAAAGTGTAACCCAGGAAGATAGGGTTAATAGTATGCTAGACCGTGAGTAAAAGATGGGAGGGGCTTATGTCTGTGAGGATTCTAAAGTCATATAAAGGGAGACCTGACAGTTAGAGCCTATCTACGCTACTGCTTTAAAACGGTTTATAACAGTTTTAAACCAGTTAATAATGGTTATTAACCAGTTTAAAACTGTTCTAAACCGTTTTAAAGCAGTAGCGTAGATAGGCTCTGGAGAGGGTTTAGGGATTAAAGAAGCAACATCTAGTGAGTTGAATTTGTGTACAAGATTTTAGAAGGGGTAGAATAGGTAGAGAATTTATGGCATTGATTAATATTAATATCTCTTCATATTTAAATAAATCTTCATTTGGTTTTTAAAAATACAAACTCTCACATGTTGACTGACTTATTACACTGCCATTATTAAAACTATCTCTTTGTTACTTCTCCTGTAGTAAACTGACTGAGGGACCCTGTAAGGCATATTGGATGTCTCTGGAACCCAGAGAGAGAAAGGGCTGAAGTTTGGGTATCAGTGGGGACAACTGATCCAAGTGAAAGCAGGCATTGCTGAGGGGGGTTTGCTTCTCAATATCTGAGGTAGAAATGGAGAAGGGTGGAACCTGGGCAGGAACGTTACGGTGATACTCCCAGAATCCTCTCAGAAGGGCAACTGCCATGCTGGCCCCAGTCTTTTGAGCATCCTGTCTGAAAATGGGGAGTTGGAGAGGCCAAAGGAAGCTAACTGAAAGAAACAAGCCAGCGATGCAATCGGAGAGTGATGCAGGAGGAAGAAAAACTACAGATGGGTTATAATAGCAGCTTGTGGAGCTCTCAGAGTAAACTACAATACTGAGTTGACCCCCTTCCTGGCTTACGAAAGCAGTGGTTGTTATTTAAGGTTACTGAGTGCAGTAGCCCTTCTCCCGTCTTTGAGGTTGCTCTCACTATACAAGTGCCTTGACAGACTGTAGTGGTACAGCATATTTTCTACAGGCATTATGGCAGAAACACAGCTGTATGAATACAGCACTTTTATATGTGAAGCTGGGCGTTATGTTTTGCAAGCATATCCCTATACTGAAGTATATTGATGCACATTCTCAAAGTGTGAGGAGAGAATGCACATCTCCTCTGGCAGGGATAGGGAACCTCAAAAGCCCAGGGGCCAAATCTAGCCTTCCTGGATTCCCAAGATTGCCACGTCCCCTCCCCCCAACTGTTTAATGGCTTCCTGGCTTTTGTGCAGTCTTTCCCCACTTTGTTGAAATGCTTGTAAGGCTCAATTACTAGCATCAAGTAAGCTAAATGTGCTGGTATTCTTTGCATTTTGGCCCAACCATCACTGGAATGCAGCCCCATGAGCTGCAGGGATATACACTCTCCCCAGTTTGAGCAAGACCTGAAAGCATGATTAGATACTCATGCTTCCTCTCTCAGCACTTCTCTGAAGCATCTCCAAGCTTGGGTGACACTTCCTCTTGCAATGGTACTTAGCAAAGCATTAGACAGCATCCAGAAGGTGCATTCTTATCTGAAGTTGCATCCCATTTACAAACTGGAAAGAATTATGTTTTGGTCTCTTTGGGTCTATGTAGTTTTACAACACTAGCCTAGTTATTTTATCAGCGAAAACCTGAGGGTGTTCAATTTCTGCAGAATTTTAACCCCAAACACATGTCAAGGGCTCTTTCAGGAGTGCCCCGCCCCCAATAACCCTGCCTTCCATTGTAATGAAAGCCTGTTTTCTAGTTGTGAACTGTGGACTGAAGATTATGAGAATGGGAGTATCACATTCGTGTCAAAACAAGCAAGAATGTAAACATAATGACTCATAGTGGAAGGAAGTGGAAACTTGGTATCACATATGGACCCTATTCAGACAACACACTAAGCCATGGCAGTTAAGTATTTTGAGCTAAACATTATGGCTTAGTGTGCCGTATGAACCATGCCTCATCATGGTGGTTACTACATAATCACAGTTTAAACACACTAACTACCCATTTGCTGCCAAAGTGACCTAACAATGATTTAGCAATTAGCTTGTTATCTGAACAGGCTCATGGAGTTTTCATCAGAGTATTTAAAAGTTCCTTATCAGTTGCCAAATTACAAGCGAAGAACAGATAGAACACAGGAAGATACCTTATATTCAGTCCATCTAGCCCAGTATGGTGACACTGACTGGCAGCAGCTCTCCGGGGTTTCAGGAAGGAAGTTTTCCTGCCCTACCTGGAGATGCTGGGGATTGAATCTGGGACCATCTGCATGCAAAGCATGTGCTCTACCACTAAATTACGGCTCCTCTCCTGGCGGTTAAATACTGAAATGCAGTACTACTCTCTGACCGCTGTTGGGAACCAAGTTGACCTTGGCCACCTCTCTCAACAAGGGCCTACTTTAGAGGAATACCTAACTGAGATGAGATGCAGCTCCAAGAAAAGGGCTTACAAATGAAGGAGGAATTCGGACTGCGTTTCAGCTTGGATTACAGAAGGGAGAATCACGCTTGTCCAAGTCTGCGTGTATCCCTTCAAACTGTGCTAGTGGGTGGGCAAACAGCAGCACCCATTTTGGCCCTCTGCTGATTTCTCTATAAAGATCACCACTTGGATATTTTTATAGCTTATTGCAGCTTGGAACTTAAAGTGTGGATTCCCCCCCCCCCTTGTGAAAAAGTCCTCTTTAAAATCCAACCGTGCAATTCCAGGTGGTGTTTTTTGCAGAGATTGGCAGCAGCAGTCTGAATAGTGAAACTACAATTCTGAAAATGGACCTCAGCTCAGAGGAAATTTACTATTTCCTCTCAGCTACATTACATAGCCTAGTTCCTTTCCCAAAGGCCCTCTCAGCTGAGCTCCAATTTCAAAAATGCCAAGGCAAAGGTGGGGTGGGGGAAGAGAAATAGCAACTTCAGTGGAGGAAGAAACTACAACAGTGGGGAAGCCCCAGAGGACATCTTACCTGAGGTCTCCTCAAACCTGACAGCATCCATGAGTGAGCAGCAGCAGTGAAAAAGGCAATTGATGCTAGTGATTATTAGGAAAGAGATTGAAAATAAAATAAGTATCATAATATTTTTATATAAATTTGGGGTGTAAAGCAGTACCATCTCAAAAAAGGATATAACAGAACTACAAATGTTTCAGAGAAGAGCAATTGAAACAAGCAAGGAGTTGGCATATATTTCCTACAAGGAGAAGTAGATGCATTTTGGATTTATTTTTTTAAGAGGTCCCTTGCTGATCTGAAGAAGGAGTGAAGGACTAGTAACCCGACAGGTCCAGTGGTTTCAGTCTTGGCAAAGTCCATTACTGGGTCATCAACTAAGGTATCTAATTGTTGTACTTCCAATCCTAAGGACATAGCTATATGGATAAATTGTTCTCTACAGGAATGATTATTCTCCATTGGCAATAGTGATGAGTGACCTCTGACTTCCTGATCCAGAGAGGAGGCGGATGTGAGTGGTTCACTCCCTACTGAGACGAGTCCAACTGATTCTAACTGCATTGGTGGATCAAGTGCTCTCTTTGGGGTAGTGGTGGCTGGAGTGGGTGATGGAGGACAAATAGTTGTGGTCAGAGGGATAGGTGATGTCTGAGTGATAGGGACAAGCATCCAAGACGCTACTAGGGATGCATGGAATGGCAGAGATTTTTGTGTAGGTGGAACCAACAGTGTTACCCCATGATTTAAGGGCAGTGGGACTGAAGCCACTGGGCCAGCTGGGAATATTCCAGAGACATTAAGTAGTGCTTATGATACTGACATCATTGGTCCCAATATCAGTGTTGCTGTAAGAGTACTAGCTTCCTGTAAGGCCGCAGATATGTCATGAGGATCTTTTGAACTCAGGTGACGCTCCTCAAGCCCAAGGGGTATATGATTTGAAGTATCATGGGAGTTCTCTGTAGCATCTTGGTGGGGAACTTCTCATTGAGGACCATCTGTCCCACGATCAGGACAGCAAGCAAGAGTTTCTATTGTTAAGGCTCTTACCAGGATGACCCCCATCTTCTTTTGCCTGGATAAAACATCTCAATTAGTACAAATTAGGCAAGTTCCTTCTGGAGTCCAGTGAACAACTCTATCTCTGAGGTTGGGCACAGTTCACGATTCAAGGTAACTGTCAACGAGTGACCAGTGGGGGTGAGGGGTCTCTGATCTCCCCTTCTGATATAGAACTCACAATACAGACCTCATCCAATGCCACAGCATAGACCCACGGGGAATTTTACATCGTGGGACAGGTAACAGCAAGAAAGATGGAGGTGGCAGTGGCTGAAGTGATTTCTGTTTGGAAACAGCCAAATTGTCCTGTATAACAGGAGACGATATTAGTATAGGTGATCTTGCATCTTTTGGTGACGTTGACTTTTTCAGCTCAGGTGCAGGGTTGTCAGATGCAGGACATTTGGACTGAAGTCTTCCTTAGAATAGAATGCCTCAGTGTTACCGGTGGGCCTTGAGAAGTAGGTTTCGGAGGTGGCACTTCTGGTGGGAGCTGGAACCAGAGGTTGGAAAGGTCCAAAGAGAAAGGTACAGAGGCTGATGAGGAAGTCAGAGCAGTTTGAGGCAGTTTGGTACGAATCTACTGCTATCTGTATTGCTTTACTGAGTCCACTGTTTGTAAGGCATGTTACCACAGTCATTCACAACAGCATGAGGAGGGGTTCTCCCATGCTTGTTTGATAAATCCTTGACAGTGAGCACAGGTTCTACCACATGCCCTTTGCCCAAACAGAACAGGCAGAAATCGTGGAAGTAAGTGGTAGCTTACTTCCACAATCTGTACGCTTATCAAAAAACGCCACTAAACGGGACTGCAATAGCAGTTAAGATGCCAATGAAAAAGAAAACACTACTTTGAAAGCAAGAAAAACTAATGAGCAAGATAAAGAACTCAGCAAAATTACCAGCGATTTAGTGGATGAAAACGACTGTGGCAGTAGAAAAGGAACTGAGGGGAAAGGTAGGAGTACCACCCTCTGGGCACGTGTAGGAGGGAGGGCTTCCCACCTGAAAGTCTCAGCGATAGAAGGTCCTAATGGAAGGGGCAGAACAAAGATCAGAAAGAGGATTTCAGTTAGTGACATTTGATTACGAAGCCCCGTTTGACTGGTAACTGCAGGATGGCAGAACGGTGCTGCTACTTTCTTTCCTGGTCTTTTCTCAGCTTCTGCACAACCTTTCTCTCCTGTCTCATCTTTTCTTCTTTACAGTTCCTTAACACGTTTCTTCACAATCTTAGTCCTATTTTTTCTCCTCACTATCTCCCCAGAACCTTCCACAGCCCTTTAACTTCACCAGAGAGCTACTAAGAGCTCCATCACACCAGCAATTTAGTGCACTCTCTCCATGCCTGGTATGCAGATTTGCAGCATGGTACTCACATGACACCGTGCCTGTCCTGCTGACACCCCACCTCTTCCCCAGCCTTTCCTAGAACGCTAAAAGTCTGGATTATTTTCCCTAAGCGCATTTAATGCACCCTAAGGCTCTGTGTAGTTTTAAAAGAACTGGGGGCTTGAATGGATTGCATCAGGTCCTGGCAGGGAAAAGCGATCTCTCCCAGCAGCAGGCTCCAAGCCTCAATATAAAACCCAAACCTTGCATCCCAGGCTCGAAAGCCTTTTTTAAAATCATACAATGCCTGAATCTCTGCAGAGACAGGATTGTACTCCCTTAATACCCCCAAAGAACCGGACTAAAGGGTCGTTCCATTTTTGCCTGGGAGAAAGGCGGTCTGGTTGAAGTACTCGTCTGACAGGACCTGACTGGAGGGAGAAAGAGAAGGGGAGGGGTGGAGTGGAGTGGAGCAGAAGAGCTAAGGAGCTTAGGAGCAAAAGAACAGCTATTCAGGTGAAAGGGATTTAATCTTGACACGCTTCTGCCTCAGAGGTAAAAAAAACACCTGAGGCAAACCAGGTGATGGGGTGATGGAAGTCTCAGAGAGAGAAAACTATGTAAACACTTCCAGAGAGGGAGCGAAAGTCTTCATTCTGGATCAGAAATGTTGATTATAAGTTTGCATTTTTAAGTTCGGAGTTTTCCTGATTTTGTTACAGACACATTTAGGTCAACAATTTACATTCTGCCAAAACTAATCAAGGAAGTTTCTATAATAAATTTAGCAGTTCGAAGAAACAGGAAATGTGGAGCTATTTTTGCAAGACTGCGCTATTAATATTATTAATTTATATAGCACCATCAATGTACAGTTTTTAAAGCTTTAAGCCACTCAGGGAATTAAGTAAAGGAGAGTTGATCTTTTGATCCAGAGCCAGTCCTTCCATGAAATAAAATTTTAGTGTATATGAGTATATATGCAAATAAAGATCTGCTGCAGCTTTTTTCCCAACTATTCAAGCCCATCTTCTACAAACTTCAAAATGCTTTCACATACTGGCCAACAAATACAGTACTTTTACACTCCCCATCTCTCGGGTGCACTGTTCTTTGCTGGTTCTTTTTTAAGTCCTTCATGTTCTACATTCAGCTCAATGGCTCATCCCTCGAATTATGTGTATGAACCCTTAGGCAGCAGGTTTCAGTGGGGCCAGTCTAGTCTTGAATGTATCACCTTTAATATGTGTTAGTGTCATTCCTGCTTCTGGGTTATATATACCTTTTCTAGTTTCCACCTGTTAAAACTGGGGGGGAGGGGAGAGAAGAACCTCAGGACATCTGCCTCTGCTTTGGTCAGTTGTCCCCAGTCAGTGACGCATAAAGATTCAGCTATTTTACTCTATGTTTCTGACACACCCAAAATGATTTAACTTGTTTGCCTTAATCAATACATGAGTAGCAACAGGCCTTTTCTACTTGGTAGCGTAATAAAACCAACCAACCCATGGGATTATATATTTATAACAAAGCAAATAAAAAATTATTAAACACAAAAGGGTTGTATTATTTAATCAACCTATACTTGGTCCTAACCTACCTACCACTTCTAAATCCTTTCTTCAAACCCCACTCACTAGATGTACACTCATTCAATCTCTAATCCCTATCTGATCTTTTTAACTGTCAATTTGCCCCCTTTTAAACCTCAAAATTCTCACTCACCAGCCCCTCCCACCTTTCCCTACCACACTAACATTCTATTAATCCTAATTTGCCTGGATAACATTTAACAATTCACACACATACATTTACATTAACAGGCACAATGTTCAGTTCAGAACATAAAACCTTTAAAAACTGGGATTTTGCATGCATTGTAGCTTATTACATCACTCCTACCTAGCCCACTGGAACTTCTTTATGTAGGTTGGAATTTAATGTTCTTGGTCTTTCGCTCCAAAACACCATTACTCGGAATGGATACCGGAATGTGGATTCTGGGGAAGATTTGTTTTTATATAATTTATTTCATCTTTTCAATCTGTATTTCTTTTAAAAAATGGGTTTGGCCTAATATGTCAAACAAACTTTAATAAACCACCAGTTTTATTTCTAATACATGGTCCTCCTGAATATTCATTCAACACAACCCAGTTTTTGCTGTGTTACCATCTTTTTGCAAAAAAAGGTTTTCATAAAGTGTCTGTTTAGGATGAGCCTTAGCCGTGAACAGGTTAACATACATATTACAAGTGTTTCATTTCTAAAGTACTGCTCTGTCTGAGATCAGTTTTTGCATCATTTTATTTCTAAAGTATTGTTTTTGCATCAATTGTTTTCTACAACAAAGGGGTGTACATATGATATATACTAGACGCACTCATTTGAAATGCATGGCCAATCTGAAACCAGTATTATAGCAAAATGTCACTGTCGCTACATCTAACTGCTGCCGATAGCCACTTTGTTCAAATGCTTTAACATTTCATGTAGATGTCTCACCCTCAATTCACGATTATGAATAATCACAAGTGAAGATGACATGGCCAAAACTGCTTTGAGCTAAAATGCAACAGATTCCTGAAGAGAAGAGCCGAGTAAGCGTTGTAGGGCAAACCCTGACGTCACCTCGATTCTTTTTCTGTCTCTAATCTCTTTCCTGCTACATACAAGATGTTCTCGCTGTCCAGCTAATATTCCCCGGTCCATGAACATTGTTGCAGTAATGATGTTGCAGTCTTATACTGTGCTCTATTATATTCTGTGTGTGTGTGTTCTACTGTGTGGAATCATGCTGTGTCCTCGTGCACAGCGAGATTCTGTCCCTCGTGGACAGCATTGCTAAAGACCTATATAAACCATGCTAAGAGACAATAAAAGATGCTTCCTGCCAAGAACATCTCGGTGTGTGTCTCCTCATTCCTTCAATTCCAACACCTTCCTCCAGGTAGGTAGGGTGAGAAACTAGAAGGACAGGAATTATTTATAAGTGCTCTATTAGCCACAATGCCCTGAACTGAACACTTGCAGCACTGAAGCCCTTAATCTGTAGTAGGACGATAAAGTTTGGAGCTGTGTTGGAAGGAGCTTCTGGGACTAGCACTGCCAAGTTAGTTGCTAGAAGGGTGGCATCATACCATGTGCAACATTAAATGTGCACTTAGTGCTCCACTTGGGCAAGTGCTAGGCATTATTTTTCTGTTTCCCAGCCTGTCCCCAACTCCCCTAGAACTATAACTTCCATTTTGAACTGGAGAATTCACAACAGATTGAAGATCTGAGCAAGCCATATATCTTTTAATTTACCTGTAATTTTGTTGATGCTGGAGTTTATTTTTGCAGCCTTAAAATTCATTGGCTTGAGTAAATTACAGCTCTGAATTATACATAGGACCAACAGTGCACTTTTGGTGGTTTGAATTACACCTCAAGTCTTTAACAAACTCATTACTGTTTCTGAAACCACCCAATCAACTCGTTACGTTATCTAGGTTACAGAGATGTCCTTTTTGGATGATCTGCAGCTTTCTTTTTCATAACTTCAATAGAACGGGTTGGCTTATCTGAATTGGTATTTGTGGTTCATTGATAAGTTTGTACGTTCCAGAAACAAGTAATCAACTTATTAACTTACATTTGTATTTCATCTGAGGTCTGAACAAACTTGCTGTTGTTTTTTTAATCACCTAATCAATTTATCTTTTGATAAATTGGAATCAATAGTTGTCAAAGCCTGAATGCATGTTCTTTTAAGGTGAAATGTAATATAGACCCCCCCCTAGTTTAAGTAGAAACCATTTGAAATTTTGTTTCTGAACTTATCAATGATCTTGCTAATTAATGAATTTGTCAATGTAGTAGAGTGATAGATAGCTGGACCCTTCTTGCTATATTGGGAAACCTCTATGATTTTATCCTACTTCCAAGCCTTTAATTAATTAATTATAAACTCAAATTACACCATCTGATTTAAGAATATGTGAAGCTTCTGTTGCTAATACAGCAAAGGAGATTTTTCTATTAGAAGAGGAATTAAGAGACTTTAGATAACAAATAGGAGAATCAATTTAAAAATTAGAGGCTGGACAAAAAGCTGAAAAGGGGAAATTAACTGTTTATCTGGAAGACTTGTTTGCATTCATATTGGGATCAGAAATCTTGATTGACAGTGCATATTGAATTATATTGCAACTAAATACTAGCTCAAGGGAATTGATATTGAGGACAATAACATAAATTTTGATTTTAAAGATAAATTGTAACCAATTAGTGTTTCTAGCGGATTTATTGCATATATCCCTTCAGAAAAGGTATGAGCTATAATTTCTTATTGATAAGACCGAATAAATGCAGGTTGCTTACCTGTAACTGTAGTTCTTCGAGTGGTCATCTGTGCAGTCACACATATGGGCTCGCGCCGGCGCCAAGCCCGCATCGGGAAACTTCTAGCTAGCTAGGATTTTTGGCGGAAACCCCTCCCCCCACCGTCCTACCGCGCATGCTCAGGATTCCCGCCTACCTCAGTTCCCTGAGACCGCTAGGCCTCGCGACCAAGGCAATGAGATTTAAATATTAAGATTTAAACTATTCGAGCATGCCGGAGTCAACTTGACAATCTGAAAAGCGATGCCAAGAGGGGACGGCGGGTGGGTTGTGTGACTGCACAGATGACCACTCGAAGAACTACAGTTACAGGTAAGCAACCTGCATTTCTTCTTCGTGGTCTCTGTGCATCACACATATGGGCGAGTAATAAGCCAACTTACCGGAGGTGGGAAGGCACGCTGGCTGATTATTGACATATCGATGACAGGACCGCTCTACCAAACGAGGAGTCCTGGCGTGCTCTAACATCCAAGCAATAGTGTTTCACAAACGTGGAGGCGTTCGCCCAAGTGGCCGCCTTGCACAAGTCTGGAATAGTTGCGCCATGGAGGAGTGCTGTTGAGGTGGCCTGCCCCCTGGTGGAGTGTGCAGTTAACGCAGGAGGTACTTCCTTGCCAAGAAGCTGGTACGACAGGGCAATAGTGCTGACAATCCATTTGGAAAGACGCTGCGAGGACACTGGTAAGCCTTTATTCTTTCCACCGAAACAAATAAAAGAGTTGGCGAGATTTTCGAAACCCTTCTGAACGAGACTTGTAGAAGGCTAATGCCCTTCTAACATCGAGAGCGTGTAACGTGGAACACAACGGATCGGACGATGCTTTGAAAAAGGTAGGTAGCACAATGTCCTGGTTTATATGAAAACTAGAAGCAACTTTGGGAAGAAAGGAAGGAGGAGGATGGAGGACAACCTTGTCACGAAAAAACTGTGTGTATGGGGGGTCGACAAGTAGTGCTGCAAGTTCTGACGCTCGTCTTGTGGACGTAATGGCAACAAGGAAAACAGTCTTGAGCGTCAACAAACGAATATTAGTTGTAGCCAACGGTTCAAATGGCTTAGTGGACAATGCACTCAGCACCAGCGAGAGGCTCCACTGTGGGACTAGTGGGCGAGCAGGCGGGAAGAGATTGTGTAGGCCTCTAAGAAAGGCCTTGGCAAGGGGGTGAGTAAATGCCGAGAACCCATCAATTAGAGGATGGTGGACTGCAATAGCCGCTAGATAAACACGGATAGAGGATAACTTTAGGCCCGTGGTATGTAGAGAATGTAGAAAGGCAATAACATTAGTAACAGTAGCCGAAGCGCCATCAAAGCCGTTGGCTAAGGCAAAAGCTTGGAAACGCTTCCATTTAGCCAAGTAGGAAGTCCTAGTAGATGGCTTTCTAGACGCGTCCAAAATAGTCCTTACGCCCTGAGGTAGGGCTAGTCCTTGCCACAGGACAGGAGTCTCCAAGCCGTGAGACATAAAGTTCGCACGTCCGGGTGGAGTATCCTGCCGTTGTCTCTGGACAGAAGGTTCGGAGAGACTGGGAGACGCCACACTCGATGAGCAGCTAGTCTGCGTAGAGGCGTGAACCACGCTTGTCGTGGCCACCATGGTGCAATCAGAATAGCATCGGCCTGATAGCGTCGTACTCGTATGATCGTTCGTGCTATCAAGGGGATCGGAGGAAACATGTATAGAAGGCCCTGCGACCAATCCCATAGGAAGGCATCCCCGAGGGACCCTTGTCCTATCCCTGCTCTGGAGCAGTAAGCTTGGCAAACTCTGTTGGTTGGAGTTGCAAACAGGTCGATCTGCGGTGTGCCCCAACGGGCAAAGAGGTGATCCAGCACCTGGGGGGCTAGTTCCCACTCGTGGGTCTCTCTGAAGGAGCGTCTCAGTTCGTCTGCTTTGATGTTGGCGGTCCCTGCTATGTGCAGGGCTGACAGCCGCATGTTTTCTGTGATCGCCCAGAGTAAAATGTCCATGGTAAGATAAAGCAGGCACGGGGAGCGGGTGCCCCCTTCTTTGTTGATATACCACACTACTGATGTGTTGTCCGAGAGCACCCTCACATGGTGTCCCCGTAGTTGAGGGAGGAAAGCCTGCAGAGCTTTCTTTACTGCGAGAAGCTCTAGTTTGTTTATGTGTAGGGAACTCTCTGAAGGTGACCATCTTCCTTGTATGAACAGATCGTCTAGGTGTGCCCCCCAGCCTTGCAGCGATGCGTCGGTCGTGACGACCCTGGAAGGACCAGAATCGACAAAGGGCATTCCTTGTGACAGATTCGATGGATCTGACCACCACAGGAGCGAGCGTTGCACATGATGCGGGATGGTGAGTATCAGCCTGCGTGGATCCTTTAATGGAGTATAGCGACTTAATAGGAGTTGTTGGAGAGGGCGCATTGTCAATCGCCCCCATCTGACCATGAAAACTGCCGCCGCCATTAGCCCTAGGAGCCGTAAGATGACGAGTGCTGTCGCCTGGGGGCGGGCACTTAGTCTGGTTGCTAAGTGTTGTAGAACCTCCAACCTGTCTCGGGGAAGAAAGGCTCTTGCGGTAGAAGAGTCCAGATGAACTCCGATGAACTGAAGCGCTGTGGCAGGCTGGAAAACTGATTTCTCGTAATTTATCTGTAGGCCTAGAGACGAGAGGATGGACTCCACCGTGCGGACATCGGTGGTTGCTTGGTGTCGAGTGGGAGAAACGACTAACCAGTCGTCCAGGTAAGGATAGACTTCGATGTTGATGGACCGGAGGTGGGCACAAACTGCTGCCATACATTTGGTGAAGACTCTCGGGGCTATCTTTAAGCCGAATGGGAGGACTGCGAATTGGTAGATTTGAGATCCTATGGCGAAGCGGAGGTATTTTTGGTGTTCGGCGAGGATGGCTATGTGAAAATAAGCATCCTTGAGGTCGATCAGCGTAAACCAACTGCCTCGTCTTAGGAGTGGCAGGATCGTAGAAAGCGTGATCATGCGGAATTTCTGGGGCCTGACAAATTTGTTCAGAGCCCGGAGATCCATAATAGGACGAAGTCCCCCGTCCTTTTTGTGCACTGTAAAATAACGGGAGTAAAACCCGCTGTTTGACTGAGATGTTGGGACGGCTACGATCGCACCTTTGCTTAGCAGAGCCTGTGTTTCCTGAAGCAGGGTTTTCGATGGAGGCGTGATTTTGACAGTGCCTAAAGGAGGAAGGGCTTCGAATTCTATTGTATAGCCGTGTTGAATGATTTGAAGAACCCACCGGTCGGTGGTGATGGATGCCCAGGCGTGGTAAAAGGGCTGGAGCCTGTTGAGTGACAGAATGGGACTCCGTGGGGAGAAGTCAAAGACAGCGTTTCTGCGCCTGGGGTTGTTTAGAACGAGATTGCGCATACCGAGGGGCGGACTTGCGCTGCTGGTAGGAGGATGTGGCAGCTGGCTGTTGATAACGCTGGCCACGATCCTGACCCTGCCGCGGCTGGTAGGGGAGAGGCCTGTACCACTTACGGGGTCGGAAGGTCTGTGCTGGAAGCTGGCTAACCCCATCTTTTTGGCGGTCATTTTGGCCTTATAGATCGTGTCCATTGTGGTATCCGTCTGTGCGTTAAATAAGCCCTCCCCGTCAAAGGGCAAGTCCTCTATCTTGTTCTTCGTCTCGATAGGGAGAGTTGCTGAGCGTAGCCACGCATGTCGGCGGAGGGCGACAGCTCCGATCATGGCCTTTGATCCTGAGTCAGTTTGGTGTCGGGCAGTAGTCATTTGCTGTTTTGACAGCCGGATAGCCTCAGCCTGGAAAACGCGTGCAAGTTCACGTTGATCATCTGGTAGGTAATCTGTGAGGTTTGAGATCTTCTGCCATAAGAATAGTTGATACCTGGCCATCATGGCCTGGTAATTCGATGTCTTCATCACCAAGGCCGCTGAGGAGTAGATACGCCTCCCAAAAGAGTCCAGTTTGCGACCCTCCTTGTCAACAGGGGCGGCATGGGACCGACCCGACTTTCCTTGAGAAGCCTCTACGACGGAGTTTGGCTTTGGATGTGTAGCCAGAAAAGGTGCTTCCACTTCCTTTACTTTATAGAGGGCGTCTAGTCGCTTCGACGTGGGGCCCAAAGTGGCAGGATTGGACCATGATTGTTTGGAGGTCTTCAGCAAGGTCGGGACCAACGGAAGCGTCAACTGAGGGGTCGGTTCCGTCCGCATGACGTCATAGATGTCACCTTCCTCCTCCTCTGGTTGCTGTACGTCTATGCCAAGGGATTGGGCCAGACGCAGCATTTGTTCATTGAACCCACCCAACTCCATGGATGGGGAAGCCCCCTCCTTGGTACCGACCTCTTCTATCGGAGATGGCATTGATGGAACCAGCGATGGAGCCGACGAAGTGTCCGACGCATAATCGTCCACTGAGGGGGACGGTACCGATCGTCGGTACTGCACCGCGACGGAGCGTTCCGGTACCAAGTGGGCTCGGGAGCGATGTTTGTGGCGTGCCGACGCCGGAAGGAGCGAGGTGGAACGACGAGGTGGTACAGGTGGAGGCACCATGGACGGGGTCGCCAAATGTTGTCCGGTAGAGACGCGGTACGACAGATCCGAAGAGCGGTCCCAGTCCTGGGAGGCAGAGCGAGATCTTGACCTTGGTCGACAAGGTTCGTGCTGGCGTTGGTGGTGCATCGGTATCGAGGCCTCGATACCGGTGGGGCCCGAGTACTCCTCATCGATAACGAGGACGTCCGAATCAAGAGGGAGAGTGTCCAGTAGCTCATCTCCCGAAGGTAGTTCCATCGGTACCGGGGACGGTAGCGAAGGGAGGCGGACAGGTGACTCCAGCAAAGGAGTTGTTGGAAGCTGCAAGGGGCCTCGAAACTGTGGGATAGGCGAGTGTCCTGGCTGAGCCTGCGTTGCCGATGGAGAACGCCGCTTCGGTCCCGAAGACTGGTCCATCGGTATCGAGGATGGCCGTTTCGGCGGCTTGGGTGGTTTAGGAGCCGACGGCAGCGAGGACGGTACCGACAATGATTTCTTCGGTACCGAGGTGCTCGTTGGTTTCTTCGATACCGAGGAGGATTTCTTCGATATCGAGGATCTCGATGGCGATGGCGCGGCCTTCAACATCGTCATCGAAGTCGACGGTTTCTTCGACTTTTTTGCCGCTTTCCCCTTCTGTCATTTAGGAGGGGGAGGAGACGGCGACAACGAAGCCTGAGCTGTGGCCCTATATGAGGGCAAGTCAGGAGTTGCTGGGCGTGAGCGATGTTTGGGCAACAGCCCCCGCTCCCCAGAAGATGATGGCCCCGGCTCCATGCGACCCGAACTCGGGCGGTCAACCGCAGAAAGGGCCCTGCTCCAGAGTAGGCTGCGCAAGCGGTCGGCTCTGTTCCTTCGAGTTTGCCGCAAAAAGCTGATACAATGAGGGCAGGAATCAGTGATATGCCCTTCTCCCAAACAGCCCAGGCACAGAGAATGTCCGTCTGTAAGGGCTAGTTTGGCGCAGCAGCGACAGCAGTGCTTGAAGAGCACTGTCTGCGCCATAAGCCGCTGAGGAAAGCTAACTAACTAATCTAAAATCTATCTATCTATCTATCTATTTTCAAACTACTAATAACTAGAACCTAGCTAACTAACAATAGACAATTTTTGTCCTTCTTACAGATCTCCGACGACGGAGGAAGTCTCCCGCGAGGCGTTCAGCGAAGCGGTCGAAGAAGAACTGAGGTAGGCAGGAACCCTGAGCATGCGCGGTAGGACGGTGGGGGGAGGGGTTCCCGCCAAAAATCCTAGCTAGCTAGAAGTTTACCAATGCGGGCTTGGCGCCGGCGCGAGCCCATATGTGTGATGCACAGAGACCACGAAGAAGAAATAGAACATCCAATATAAAAAGAACTTGGATAAACTAGATGTTGGGAAGATCTATGCTGCTTGTACATATAAAATCTAACACACTAACTGATCAACCAAAAGATGTAGAGGGGAAATATGCTGAAAGGGAATTTGATGCATTAGAAGACAATTGAGTAATTTATATGCAACCAATTTTATCACATGCTGTTAGAGGTAATCTCTAAATTTGTTGAAGCTGAAAGTGATCCTGGGAAGTGATATCAATGCAAGTGCTGCCCCAGAAATTAAAAGAAAAAAGCAAACTAACATCCTTCCATGTAGGTTTTGATTAAAACGTATATATTCTTAACATTTGGTATAGGGTCTTTAAAACCCTACTTTATTTTTTCTATTCCAAATTAAAGTTATTCTAGAATGGAAATGTTGTCTGTCTCTACAACTTTTGAGAAGGGTAAACAAAGCAGATGATGTACTCGCTTCTAAGTTAGTAGGAAAACATGAATGAAAATTAATTCCAATATTTGAATTTATTATATGAATTTACGCTTAATGGAATATCTAAATAAGATAGTTTCTGATATACAGTGAACAGGATAGACAGCAGTTGAATACTCCAATTACTACACACATTGGAGATCTATCGAGTGAATTAATGCCTTGAAAAATCTTCCTCCAACCTATCTATGATGGAATAGCCTGTGCAATTCAAATTGCCAAAACTGGTATGGGTGCAAAAAAAGTAAAGCTTTGCACCTGCCTTAATGCTTGTGTTAAAAAGCACACTAGCTCCATGCTAATTCTGTTGCGGAATGATCAATTTGTGGATTCTGTTAAATAATTACTCAGAAAGACGAAAGCCTGTATTTGAGATCAAATACTGCTGGAATTCTATGCACACATGTTTAGGGGTTAAGTCTCAATGAAATTAATAATTTTGAGTTGACTTTTCCAGGACTGGGCTAAGTTTTTAAAAAATCCATAGCACAGGATATGATCCTAAGTTTTTATTATGCATGTTTACAATCATTTACAACAGCTCTTTATAACAAATTGGGTGTTACTTCACAACCATTAAACATATAGGCTAAATGAGTAATTTGAACACATATGTATATTTAGCCTACCCATCTTCCCTGAACATGAGGGGGACAGTAGTATCAACAGTTTCTTAAACATTTTAAAGTCATAATCCTAATCACATTTGCTTGGAAGTAAGTCTCACTGAAATCACAGGAACTGAAGTAAATGTGTTTAGGATCCTGCCAGTTTTCCCAATAACTATTTTGTTTGGAAGATTCAGCAGGGTAAATTAAGAACTTTTTTTCCATGATAGAAGGTAGCTTTAATCCCATGACTCATCAGGTGCGTTTATATTTGGTGCTGCAAATCCTCCACTGAGCTGATCCTTTTTGCCACGGAAAACCTATATAAACCAGAGTTGAGCACATTCAGTTAGAATAGAGAACAATATATATTGCAGTAAGAATGTGCCATGAGTTTTGCTTCACTTCCTACAAACATTAGGAAGTTCCTGCCTCATGATGGCTACCCACAGATGGGCAACATCAACCCATCAGCAAAGCCAAACATCCTGACCTAGAAGGAACTATATAGCTCTCACAATTAGTCTGCATATAGACACCACAGTAGTCAATCTTGTACATGACTTGGGTTCTGGTACAAAATGACAGATAAATGCCATTCTATACAGGAACCCAAGATCAAGAACTCTGACACTTTCAGTTCTTTTGTTGTCACACACAAGATTGTTTCCTATAGTCTGCAAGTACATGTTACCTTCTTGACAGGCTACTGCAAGTGTGGTAATCCCTGGGTACAGAATCTTAACATGTGGATTACTTCCTTCCTACAGAGTACCCACATCACTACCAGCATGGAAACTCTTCATATTCGACTCTAGACATTATGGCTGTGAAGCAAAGCACTGGCCACACAGAAGCCGTTTGCAACAGCTGCCACACAGCAAGACTAACAAGCAGGCTGGTACTTAATAGCAGTTACAAAAACAAGGGTTTCAATTTCCCCTTCTCCTGCCATCTCTGGCAAGAATGTACGTTGTTTAAACTTCCTTCATTATATCAGAGCAACATGAGAATGGCATTTAGTACATATTTGTACTAAATGTGTACATAGTACAATGTTGTGGGTCCACATAATTGCTACATGCTTGCCACCAACAAACATGATGCGCTCCCACCCCCTCCCAAGCTTGGAGCTAAAGTGACAACCGATCTCATGCTGCATCTCAGAGTCAGGAGTGTCTGAAGAAGAGTTATCGTAGAGCTGATCCATTTGCTTCTGAGGTTGGAGCGGGACACAATTTATACACAACAGTAGCAGCCTATGTGAAGGTAGTTGTTTATGTGCAGACTATAGTGAAATAATATTTACCTGGACACCAATCAAATAACAATATTAGGAAAAAAACTGGGTCTGACAAATTAATGTAGCACAGTTCTGACAAATTAATGTTATTCCATTATGAAGTTTGGGGTAGGGGAGTAATGCCTTAAAGGCCACAACTTTTGGCAGACTAGTAAAAATGTGTGGACGCTTGGTTTGCAGGCATAAAAAGAACGGTGTCCAAGAAAAGGTAGTAGAGTTAACTGCAAGGATGTGATGCTCACACCTCTGCAGTAAAGATATGAAATCTCTTCCCCTCATGATGCTAGACCATCTTGCAGTATTTACAACGTGTCTCAAAGTTGGGGATACAATTCAGTCTTTCACAATACATCTACCTAAGAAGGCATCTTCCTGACTGCAAACAACAGTAGGTCTTGAGTTTAGACTCATAGTGAGAACCATCCTACTATATGGTACTTTTCCAAGGGAAAAATATGCTGCTGAAGAGGTCAAAATTGCATCTGTAGCTCCCTATGCAAAATTGTGTTAGCACCAATACATACAGAATACTGATTATTGAAGCTGGCCTACTTGTGACATGTCTTGACTTGAATTTCAATAGTATCCATCAGTTTTCCTCTAGACTCAACTGGCTTTAAGAATTTCAGAATGTTCTTCAAGACCCAAGGCTCTTTCAAAATTGCTTTCTAGTGTCGAAGCAATGTTTACATATTCCACCATCAGTAGCTCTAAGTTTTACCTTTCGGGAATCAACAGATGCAAACATATTTCCCCTTGGAATGCTGAAACCAATCCCACCAGCACTACACGCAATTTCTTCTAGCCATGCTGGCACTTCTTGTTGAGCCTTGAAAAGAAACAAAAAATCACACCATAAATCCTTCATTTTCCTACTGTCAATTTAATAAAAAACAAATTTAAAGTACAAAAAAAAACTTACATCTGCAAGCACTTTGACTAGAGGCTGCGCAATAGCACTGTCTGAATGAGGATCAAAGAAAGAAATTGCTTTGCCTATATTACCACAACGCCCAGTTCTTCCAATTCTGTGAACATATTCATCAATCATGGAAGGGAGATCAACATTTATAACATGTTGAACATTTTCAATATCCAGACCTCTTGCTGCCACTGATGTAGCAACAAGAA
This sequence comes from Anniella stebbinsi, assembly GCA_029215795.1. NCBI lineage: Eukaryota > Metazoa > Chordata > Lepidosauria > Squamata > Anniellidae > Anniella > Anniella stebbinsi. The sequence continues at coordinate 29,537,696 of JARDYH010000002.1, read as the reverse complement.
CAGGGCATTTTCCAGACCGGAAATAGCGAAGAGCTTCTTCCCGCTCTCTCTGTTCCCGATCACTGTAAACAGAGAGAAAAGAAATTGTCTTTGCATTGAGACAGCAACTTTAATACAAAAGCAAACAAACCACATTTATCCAAGAAGTGCACATTTGTCAAGCTAACAATGCTACTCAAAGCAATGTAATGATATGTCAGGGATACTGAAATCTCTCTACAGTTATTTAGCTCACCCAATGTTTGCTGTATCTACTGCATATTAACTCACACATGGCATTTGTTCTGATCAAAGGTGACAGTAGTTAAAAGAATAACTTCCACAGAATTAGGGGTTTTTCATGTTGCAAACATTAAAGTTTCATTTTAAATACAGGGAAGAGATTGCAACTTTTTTGCAAAAGACTTCCTTTACTTTGTGCAGTACAGTAAAGAATAAGCTTGCCCCAAATAATTGTGCATTTCTACAAAGCAACAAGCACTGTGGAGAAATAAAACAGTATACAAAGAGAGATTGTCTGCCAGTGCCTTTCAAAATTACTTCAGAAGACACTTCATGAAAAATGTATTTTAACTTTCAGAATAAAAGTCCAATAAGTTTCCAACATTATAAGTAGTTGAGACAAATCCACAAAGCAGCTACCATTACAAAACACTGGCAATTATGTTTAATATGCAAGAGCATGGGTCCACAAATTTTGGCTGGCCTTCATAGCCAAGATTAGCACGCAGCACAAACCTGCACCTTCTCAAAGGCAATGTTATCACGTAATACAACAAGCTTTGGAGGTGTTAAGAGTACTTCCAAGACTCAGCAGGACTCAGAGTACTTCCAAGACTCAGCTTTTCCCCAGTCTTCAAAGAAGATGAGTGCAGTAATGTTTAACTCTTGCCATGCTGAGCAACAGAGACATTCCAAAGCAACAAGACTTTTTCCAGGAATGGCATCAGGAAGCCTAAAGTTGAGAATGAACTGAGGCTAGCGAGGAATGCTAAAAATATATCAAAAAAGCTTTCTCCAGGTATGTGCAAAGTAAAAGACAGAGGAAAGAAATGGTGGTTCAACTGCTTAATGAGGATGGCAAATTGGTAACAGATGACAAAGAAAAGGCCAAAGTGCTTAATTCCTCCTTTGGCTCAGTCTTCTCCCATAAGTGGGTCTATGACCCCCATGGCAAAAGTGAAGTACAAGCTGAAGGGGAAAGATTTCAGTTTGAGACTGATAAAACAAATACTCAAGGAACATCTAATTTCTTTGAACGATTTCAAATCTCTAGGGCCCGATGAACTGCATCCTAGAGTAATAAAGGAGCTGGCAGAAGAACTCTCAGAACCACTGTCTATTATCTTTGTGAAATCATGGAAGACAAGTGAAGTGCCGGACAACTGGAGGAGGGTTAATGTTGTTCCTATCTGCAAAAAGAAGGAAACTGGGAACTACAGACCAGTTAGTCTGACATCCATCCCTGGGAAAATTTTGGAGCAGATTATAAAGTCAATCCATAAGCACCTTGAAAACAATGCAGTGATAACTAGAAGCCAGTATGGATTTGTCAAGAACAAATCCTGCCAGAGTAATCTGATCTCATTCTTTGATCGGATAACCTCCCTTGTGGATTGTGGGAATGCTGTGGACATAATATATCTTCACTTCAGCAAAACCTTTCATGAAGTATCACATGGAATTCTGATCAGCTAGCTAAAAGTGGCTACTTGGAACAACTATTAGGTGGAACTACAGTTGGCTACAGAATCAGACTCAAAGAGTGCTTATCAATGGTACCTTCTCAAACTGTGGGGAGGCGACGAGCAGGGGAGAAACAAGATGGGAGATACTTCGCTCAACAATACTACAAGCGAGAAGGATCTTGGAATTGTTGTAGATCACAAGCTGAATATGAGCCAACAGTGGGCTCTCCTACACTAGAGGCATTCAAGAGGCAGCTGGACAGCCATCTGTCAGGTATGCTTTAAGGCGGATTCCTGCATTGATAGGGGGTTGGACTTGATGGCCTTCTCGGCCCCTTCTAACTCTACTAATCAATGATTCTATGATTCAAGCCATGGAGAGGCTCGATGTATTGGGAAGAATTCATACACTCTTCTAGCCTCAGGAGAACACTGGGAGGCACCACCAAGTTTGAAAGTGGCAATAGCTATTGTATCCCTTATAACAGAAGTGCCCAGGCATTTTGGCAAGTTTATTACTAAGCTGAGAACCAATACAATTGCAAATAAGCTGAAGCCAGCATCTCCTCCCTTTTAAACCCCTTTCTGCACATAAAAATGCAACTCAGGCTCAGTTAAGAAATGCTGCTGCTTTATTAGTAGACTAGCTGATATACCCAGTGTTGCTCGGTCCCCCTAAGATATATGTCTGTGAGGTAATCATCTTAAAGTAGTAGGCCAGTGCTAGGCCTGTGAGTTAACTTTTAATCAAATTGTTTTTTTGTTTCCTCTCTCACCCTCACAACAACCCTGCAAGTTAGGCTGATGTTAGACCTATGAGATAACTTTAAAACAAATTACGTTTCTTTTCTCTCCCCCCCCCCCCCGACGCAGGACTACCGTCATGATTTTCCTTGTCCCCACAGAAAATGAAAACTACAACTCCCAGCATGCCTTTCACCATGGTGCCAGACCTGCCTAATGGGAGTCCTTCCACTGAGACTCACGGGAAGAAAAGTCTGGCCAAGCCAGTCCACACTGCACTGTTCAATCTGTGCCTGTAAGTAGGCCATGAGCGAGCTAGCCAGCTGATTGACAGTTAGCTTGGTTGCCATTGGCAACAGGCCCAGAACTGCACCCTCCTTCCCTCCTGTTCTTGATGATGCCTAGCGGCTGAGGCAGCTGGCCCCAGGCACTCTCCCTTCAGGCCCAGGAGAGCAAGCCACTACCAGATGATGGCTGCCAAAGCCTGACAAGTCTTCCCTCCTGCCCAAGGCATGCTGGGAGTTGTAGGCATAAGCCTAAGTCACTGAATAATGTGTTAGTCTTTGAACACCATTTGAGGTGTGGTAGGAGACAACTGGAGACCAGCCCTTCTTAGTTGTGGAACCCTGCTTTTGGATTTATTTTTCCCATGCAGGCTAGCCTAGTGACTGCATTAATGGCTTTCCAGTGCCAAGTGAATATTTTATTTTTTCCTAAGGCCTTTTAACTTGATGAGATCTTTTATGCTACTTGTTTTTTGTCATAACTAAGCCACTACACTCCAAGACAGATGTGGGAATTACTGAATAAAGTTTATGATTCTATGTAAAACCCTGGCTATACCACTGAAACAGAAGATTGAATGGAAGAATGACTGATAGCTGAAGCTAGAAACGAATGATGGAAGGGGTTAATGGCATTTGGAGAAAGTCAGGTAGAAGGAGAACAGAGACAGTTAGTGAGTTAGGATTGAGAGATCGTTACCTGGCTTGCACATAGTGACCTGGCTTACTAACCCATGCTTTATTTAAAATTAGCCACTCTACATGCCAGTACTACACCTCCCAGAATGCATTTCATGGCCGACAGGTGCCCGAGTCCTCTGAGAGGCACTTCCCTCCTCTAGTTGCAGATGCTGCTCATTGATAGAGCATCAAGGAGTAGCATCACTGAGAAGGGGAGGTAAGCAGCTGTCAGTGGACATGCCAAGCCGCGGCCAAGTCCTGCTGGGACTGTCTCAGCCCACTCTTCTCATCCACCAGGTGCTCTATCAGGAGCCTGTACTGAAGGGCCAGGGCCGGGCACTTACCCCCTTCATTGGACCTGTTTCTTGGCATGCACAGAGTGCTTCCACTTCCTCCCTCCCTCTTACGGATGAAGGCCATGCATTCACTTCCCCAAGATTCTCAGAAAACAGCAATATCAGGACGGGATGCCTTTGAACATGTTCAGAGTTTGGCCTCTCAAAGTGACACTGTTGTATGTAGTTATGATTTTAAAAGCACACATACGGGGTGGGAGGAGGCACCGCAAATGGACGCAGCCCATTTGTGTGGGTTGTTTCCTTTTATGTGGAATTGGGTTGACTACTCGAGACTGACCTTAGGAGTCTGGGTTGTGAAAGGCATGCAGCAGCCACCCATCTGTGCACTCACAATGGCCGCCAAAGGCCGGTAAGTATGGCCTCCCAACCAAGGCATGCTGGGAGTTGTAAGCGTAGACCTAGGTTTTTATTAAATTCTTTAAAAAATACTTAAAACCCCAGAATTCATGTTTTTAGATTTTTCTGGTACATTGTATTGCCAGACCTATCACCATGTCAAATTTCAAGTTTCTAACTCATCTGGAAGTGGGTAAACATTTCCTGACATATATAAAACACGCATACTTTCCATTTTATAAGTAGAGATGGCACACTTCTAACATCTAGATACTTTTTTTATTGTGCTAAGGCTATGCTGAAGAACGGTCTCCTTCATAAAGAGTTACAGCTGAGATTTAAAATACCTCCTATCCTCACATATAAGCCAATTAAGTTTGAAATGGCTGTGGCTATCCAAGACAGCTCTTGGGGCCATAAGGAAGACAAGGTATAGTAGAATAGTGCAGAAGCTGAGTAAATGAGAGCTCAAAAACAATAGTAACTTAGGGAAAAGAAATGAGAGGAAGAGGTAAATATTCTAAAGAGGTAAATAGTATAGACAAAATAGATGAAGAGGATCAAATGCAATAAAAATGCATCAGAAAAGCTCTATCCTGGGTGAAAAGCAAGGATGAACTGGCAAGGAAGAGTCTAGGACTGCAGACTACTCAAAACTGTCACATGCTCCCTGCTTTGCCCAAATAGAGGGAGTTAACCTATTGTAGGAATGCCTTTTGCATACCAACCTGGAGAAAATGCTTTAAATAAACTTTGAGAAGTCATTAAGTTATAATTACTTTGAATTATGATATAGATGCTTACCCATGAATACTAGTTGTTGATATATTTTCCTGGCAAAGAAAGGTCGCAAGGAAGTCTGCTTTTTTCTTAGTTTCCACAAACACCATGGTTCGCTGATCACCTATAAGAATCAGGCATTAACTGACAGCCATCTTTTAACATGGTAGCATAGTTAGCTATTGGCCTAAAACAATAAACCAATGCTTTTCAATACTGATGCCTAGTGTTTTGTTCTTGAGATTAAATACATATCTTAGTAAGGTTTTGTTAAACATCTCATTTCTTTGCTTTTGAGTTAAACTAGTTGATACTTAGGCTGACCATATGAAAAGGAGGATAGGGCTCCTGTAACTTTAACAGTTGTAGAGAAAAGGGAATTTCAGCCAGTGTCATTTGTATGCAATTAGTTCCTGGTGAAATTCCCTCTTCATCACAACAGTTAAAGTTGCAGGGGCCTGCCTTCTTTTGTACATGGTCACTCTAGTATAGTGCCTGTAACTTTAACTGTTGTGATGAAGAGAGAATTTCACCAGGAACTAATTGCATACAAATGACACTGGCTGAAATTCCCTTTTCTCTATAACTATTAAAGTTACATGCGCCCTGTCCTCCTTTTCATATGGTCAGCCTATTGATACTTATTCACCCATGCATTTCCCAATTGACCCTTCATAAAATCTCATCTATAACTCTGGGGTGGTTTGTTTGTTTTTAATTTGGGGGGCAGTAGCTACTAAATGTCAGCCCTTTATAAATAATTACAAATACTTCACAGTCTAACATGAAAGAAAAAGCCCTGTCCTGTTATTGCTTGCCTGTAACTTCTATCTACCATGAGGACTAAAAACTGCATTATCTCCATGACTAGTAGTCCACAAGTAGTCTCATACCTTGCACTTTTTGTTATCCTGCCTTTGCAAGGCAACTACTAGCATGTACAGAAATTTACTTTACTGACATACAATTAATCAAAGCCATTATAATGCAAGTTCCCTTTTCCATAGTCTTGGAAGCTGAGATTACCATCCCCAAATGATTTTTGGAAATCTGCAAGCTGACCATGAGTATATGCATTCACACGTATTAGATTTTAACTTCTCCTGAACACGAACCTCTACAGTATATACCTGGCTAGAACTGTGATTTGAAGAATCACATTTTTAGCTCGTTCAACAGCAATTCAAAGTCATGGTTTTCCGTAGACTATCTCAAGAACATTTCCCAGGCCTACAAGGCTGCTCCCTATTTCTAGTACACTTAACAAGCAATAGGCAATCAAGTGGCTTCTTAACATGACTGTGGCTTCTTAACATGACTGACTTAATTTTTAACACAGGAATATCCCTGGGAGATGCTGGAGCAGACCTCAAGGTGGCACACTCCCTACCATAAACTTTTTAAACAGTGTTTTAATATTTCAGGGCTCAGGTCAATTCCATGTTCAAATTATCATGGGATCCTCCAGTTCAATTTCCTACCTCAATGGTCATAGAGTCTAAAAATAAGCTTCTGATCTTTTTGAATATTTGACAGGAAAGGTGAAGAGCAACGTAAGGATTTTAAAGTGTATGCTGTCTCAAACATCAGAATAAAGAGTCAACCAGGCACCAGACCTCAAAATAAAAGGGAAAATACAAAATAATGCCAAATTGCACCCCCAATTCTGCTTTAGTAAAGCAGACAGGTTGAACGATCAGACATGACGTTTTAGTGTAAGGTGTTGGGAACCCCAAAACTGAAGGCAAATTTGGAAAAGCAAAGTATCAGCCTACCTAGATTAAACAACATTTGTTTTTTATTACACCCTTATAAATAAGGGTATATATTTCATGATTGCACACTCATGATATTCCATACAAACAGTTTCAGATTTAAGAATTTTAGGGAAAATGATACAATTTGCATAATTTAATCCAAGTAAAGTTTCCTAATGGAAGAATAGGATAACTTATACTTTTAGCCCAGCTTCACACGAGTTTTATGATGTTATCCATGTGATCAACAAGCAGGCTGTCCTATACTTCTAGTGATCTCATTTCTAAACTTGCCACATAATAGTTTTTTTTATTCCCATATATTCCCCAGTTCCAGAATTTCCTGACGTCTATCTGCCAGCTAGAAAGATTAACAAAAGCCTACATCAAATTTGTTACATATGGTTGATTACCTATGCCCTTGAGAATATCAACAAGTTTCTCTCTTTTGTCATACTGATTCACTTGAAGTATGGTCTGCTGGACATCACTGCAGGCTCCACCAACTTGTCCAACAACAACAAATAAGTACTCTGTCTTCAAAAATTCTCCAGCCAGCCTTTAACATGAACATATTAAATGAAGCCACTTTTGAGTTAGAGAGAAAAGTCAGAAGACTAGCTTGGAAATTATTATTATTATTATTATTATTATTATTATTATTATCATTATTTATAACCCGCCTCTCCCTCCGGATTGAGGCGGGGAACAACAACAATATAAAACACAAGAATCACAAACCAGTTAAAAAATTTAAAACAAGAAAAAATACATCATTAAAAACGTCTTAAAATTCATCTGGATAGGCCTGCCAGAAGAGAGCAGTCTTCATGACTCTCTTAAATTCATGAAGACTGCTAATTTGTCTCATCTCCTCCGGCAGACCATTCCACAGTCTGGGAGCGATGGAAGAGAAGGTCCTCTGGGTAACACTCGTCAGCCTAGTTCTGGCTGATTTGAGTAAGTTCTTCTCAGAGGACCTAAGTGTGCGGGGCAGATTGTATGGGAGAAGGCGATCCCGCAGGTTACCTGGACCCAAACCATGTAGGGCTTTAAAGGTAACAACCAACACTTTATATTTCGCCCGGAAACTGATTGGCAGCCAATGAAGCGGTTTTAAAACTGGTGTAATGTGGTCACCCCTAGGTGTACCGGTGACCAACCTGGCTGCCATATTTTGAACAAGTTGAAGCTTCCGGACTAGGCACAAAGGTAGCCCTATGTACAGCGCATTGCAGAAGTCAAGCCTTGAAGTTACCAGCGTGTGCACTACCGTCTTTAGGTCTTCCAACTCTAGGAAGGGGCACAGTATTAAGAGTTACAGCACAGATGGATGTAATAAGAGCCAAAAGATACGCCAGTAAGTTCATTCTAAAGATACATGAATTGAAATTTTAAGTTTATAAATTACTTGCATAACTTAAAATTATGAGCAAGTTAAGTAACTTGGTGCATGCCAGACATTTCTTGGTGCATGCAAACAGGGTGGAGATAGATAGATAGATAGATAGATAGATAGATAGATAGATAGAGATAGATATCTGTAATACAAGAGGTCAATTTAAATCAAATTTCCCACTGATTTTTTTTCATATATTTCCTAAACAATGGTGTGAATCTGACTACTAAACCATGTTAATTTATAATTGAGTATTAGTTATACTATTTCATTCTTACAAACAGCCTTTACATCTTTTTGTCTCACGGTATATAGTTTTCATGCTTTCCTTTTTAACTATAAAGTGAATATCTTTAAAATATTCCCATATAGGATATTTCTTATAATCAGCACCTATTTCATGAGATGAAAAGCTGAAATGAATGCACGTTTGATTAGTAGATAACTTTATTTTTATGAGACTGTAAGTGTAAGTTTAGCATGTTTATGCTAAGTTTCTATTGAAACTATGCTATTTTAATTTAGAGAAGTTTAGTATTTATTTATGTTTTAAAAGCAGATTTAAATTTTAAAAATCCATTAAATTTTTAAATCAATTTTTATCCACCCTGCTGCCAAACCATACAAAACACTTATTTACTTGTCTTATTGGAAACAATGCCTCTTCGTATGAAGAATAATCTTCTGATAAACAAAAATCAATGTGCGTTGATCTTTTAGAAAAACTGACTTCTGTGGTATGTTCTCACTCTGATCAGGTAATCTAAGTTTATTATTCATGATCTATGTTTTTAAAACCAATAATTAGTACAGACCTCTGGATTTCTTCAGGGAAAGTGGCACTAAACATTAGTGTTTGGCGTTGGTCCTTTGGCGGTATGCCTGGACATGAAATCAACTTCTTCATATTAGGGCCAAATCCCATATCCAGCATACGATCCGCTTCATCTAACACCAAATATTTAAGTTTACTCAGCCCAATCTGAAGAAATTAGGTGAAATTTAGGTTAGTCCAAGACCAAAAGGGAACACACACACTTCCTTTGTTACATGACAGCTATAAAAACTCAAGTAAAGCGTTCAACAAAGCTCAACTGGAATGTTTTACATCCCCCACCCTTACCCCACTACAAATGTCAACATAACCGAATTCCACGCAAAAGTATATGTTAGCAGCAGCTAAGGATAGATAAGTTGCTTCTACAACTTGATTTGTACCTAGCAGCAACAGTAGATTGCTGCTAGGCACAGTAGAAATGTCAGTCTGCCACCTTTGGACAGGAATTAAGCCACTTTACACTTAGTGCAGTCATCATGCTTACTACAGTTAGATCATGTTACCTAGGCAGAGGAAAAAGGCAGCTGTACTGATAGCTTTTGGTCTTTTGCATTTACCTTTTTAAAAGGCCACAACAAGTATTCAAGGGGTGTTACTCAAAGCTTGCTCCAGTCAACAATTCTGTTGTTTCTCCCTTCTTCCCTCAAATCTGTCATACTACAGGGCTGCATTCCCCACAGAACCCGGAAGAGCCACTGCCACAGTACACACAATACTGGGGTAGACAGATCAGTGATCTTATTTATGTTAGTAAGCGCCATATATTCCCCAGCCATAGAAAACAGAGCACGATACTAGAGTAGCCAGAACAGGAAGTATTTTCGCCAGTGCCTGATAATATAAAAACTCCCTTGTTTGTGAAGTTAGTCATGCTGGGTTAACCTATCCCACTGATGACCAACCTTGACAAAATACTTTGTTTTACATCCATGTAATAAAACAATGCTAAGAATTGTTTTATAATTAGAATTTACACATAAATCCTACCTTTTCTCTGGCTATGATATCCAAAAGCCTTCCTGGGGTAGCACACAATATATTACAACCTTGCATTATCTGATGAATTGTATGACCCATTTGTATACCTCCATAAATCACAACTGGCCTTATACAAGTTCTAGTCAACAAGAAAATATACATTACATTTCTCATTTAGCAATAAACAGTGAACACATCTCAATGTATCAACACCACTCACTTACATATTGATCTAACAGCATGGCCTTAACAAAACTGCATTACCTTGCTTTTGTTTCAAGTAATTTTAAGTGCACTCCATATCTACAGTACTGCAAACTCAATCTAATTATCCAAGATAAAATCCACATTTACAGTAGCATGCCCACTGTACATTTTAATAGGGCTTGAATCCAATTATTGATCAAACCCTCCTGAAATACGTGGAAGGTGTACAGCAGTACTGCTTGATGGATTGTATCCTAAGTTACGGTGTCACATTTTAACCCTCCTGTAGTTTAACCCTCCTGTAATTAAACAAAGTGATTTTAAGGACAGTTTATAGTATAAAGGGTGCAACTATACAGGAATGGTTTCTGGGTTACACAATGGTCTCTAAAATTAGTTCCTACAAAAATTAGAGGACATGTGTATTTCTTTCCTTCTAATTCTATCTCTCCAAGGTATGATTATTTTCTAAAGTTCATGAACCTTATTGCCTTTACACATCAAGCAGCCATTGTGCCGTTATCCCTGGCTCAGGTAATCTCAGGCCAGAGCTCCCTAACCAGCTCCGCCCCCGGTCCCTATCTAGCTCCTACCAGGTCCCCCGGACGGCCCCACCCTCTATCTCCAACCACTGATTGCTGATTAGCTTTTGTGCAGTCTCTTTCCCATTCTAAAAAGTTGAAATCTCTCTCCTAAAGCTTAGTTAATGACAATAGGAGCTTTAAGCTACAACATGCTGGTATTTCTTTTTCCTTTCTGGGGTTCCACATCTTTTGCTTCAGCCCTGTCCCCTTTGCTTTGGACCTGCCTGCCACTGTAACGCTACCCGAGAGCTTCTCTGAAACTGAATTCTGACCTATGACTAAGAGAGGTTTCCCAACTTGGACATACAGAATTTTGTTTCCCTCCCATTTGCTATAGATTATGGTCTAACTCACCCTAGTTCCATGGTAATGAAACTCTGAAATAAGAGCACCCCAATTTGATTGTAATAAAAGCGAGTAACTTCTTAATTGTAAGAGAACACATTGAGTATGAAGCGGCACAAAACAGACAGGTCTTACGTATTTTATGTATCTTTATGTTTAGAACTCTGCAAAATTAAGGCTTTTAAAATTGGATCCAGAACCACATGCCATGTTAAGCCACTTTGTGGAAGTATCTGTATTTCCACCAGCAACAAGGCAGAGTAATATGCCAAGTGAAATCTCTATAGCTGTTAGACGCAGCAGCTCATTGTGTATTTGGGACATTAGGCATAACACACTATATAGCCCGATATGAAATTGGTTCTCGTTTGGACCCAGTCTTCAAAGATCAAAAGCTCCAAAGCATATATTCTGAAGTCTCCCTTTTCAATATTTACCCCTCTGCAGAAGGAGTAAATATTTCCAGTCTCCTGCAGAGCATGGCTGTCATGATTTAGTTCCCTGAACCTATTGAATAGTATTGATTGGAAGCTTTAAATTTTTGTATTACCTTCAATAGACCAAGGCAAACAGACTAGTTAATTGAATTGCTATTGCAATCATACAAACTGTCAAGTACAGTTAGTGACAAGTTTTCTTTTTCTATATGCAATTCTGTGAAACAGCAAACGTTTTGCTCATCCAGAGAAATTAAAGTCAGAACTTAGCAGCTTGCTTCCCCACCATACCAAGCTAAGACAGCTTTCCAAATTGCAGAAACATAGTACCCTAATGACCTCAATTCAGCTACCCAGCAGTTAGGTATGTGCTGTTTTGTATTTTTAAGTATAAACACTCTAACTTTTGAGTTTTGTTTGCTTAACATACTTACCCATATGCAAATTTTCTGGCTTCCATAAATATCTGGTTTATCAATTCTCTAGTTGGTGCTACAATTATACATTCTGGCTCTTGTTGCTCTTTGAATTGACTGGCAGTAACTCCATCTCGCATCATATGAGCCAAAATTGGTAGAAGAAAAGCTGCCTAAAGGGCAAACGTTGCAGGTGAGAATTTTCTCAATCCCTGAACATGAAAAACTCGTATCATTTTTAAGCCAGGATGTGCCTGCAATCTCAAGATATGGAAAGCCTATTGAAAGTTACGTAACACATTCAAAAATAATTAAGTGTCTTCAGTCCAGCATCTACTTTCTAAGAAATCAAATGTGGGAATTCTTGCCTGAATCAACAAGGCAAGTTAACTAGTGATCATCACTAGAGGAAGTCAACACACCATACACCAAAACTATACCCACCCAAAAATAGCGACCGCTCTTGCACCTCAGATAACCTAGGCAAACATCAAGACCTCTGAAGTAACTGTATTATCATATTTAGTGTACCAAATATGTATATTTTAACAAAACTTAAAATTTGTCTTCAGAATAAAGTTTCACAGATGTTCATTTATAGCAAACTTAAAAATAGGACAAATATCAGTTTCAATCTAATAGTCTAAGTGAAATGAACTATTTTCTATGCTGCAACTTTCAATAGTTTCAATCTGAGTAGGGTTATCAATGCAACAAAAATTTCACACACTGGACTATGTCAATACTTAAAAAACATTAAGCGCTTAACAACCAAAATACCTGATAACTGCAGCTCCCCCTCCCCAAACCTCTTCCTCATTAGTATAATCTGGCATTTTATACTTACTGTTTTTCCCGATCCTGTTTGGGCACATGCCATTAAATCACGCCTTGCCAGAACAATAGGAATGCTATATTTCTGCACTGGAGTAAGTTTCAAATATCCAGCTTTAGCAATGTTGTTCATTAATGTTTGACATAAATCAGCTTCTTTAAAGGTCTAGGAAAAGAATTGGCATATTAAACACAATACATTGAGGAAGCCAAAGATGCAACTGTAGCACTCTTACTAGCATTTCAGAAACTCGGTAGCTCCATATCAATCCAGTGGCCCAACAAAGTGAACATTAAGTAGATAAATAGCAAATTAAGCAAACCATAACATTCCTAACAAAATCAATACAAAAACCATGAAGATCTTTATTATCCCTAGCAGCAACAAAAAATTGGCAAGTAACTGCATTGAGATTTTCTTAAAATCAGAAGCCACTGGCATTAGACAAATACTTTTTAAATAAAGACAATTTTGTAAAAAATTGCATTGCCTTCTGAATGGTAAAGCTGAAACTCCAAAGCGTGCTTCCTATGGTAAAGTGACCGTATGAAGAGGAGGAAAAGGGCTCCTGTATCTTTAACAGTTGTATGTACAAGGGAATTTCAGCAGGTGTCATCTGTATGCATGCAGCACCTGGTGAAATCCCCTCTTCATCATAGCAGTTAAAGCTGCAAGAGCCCTGCCCCCTTTTGTATCTGATTGTGAAGAGCAGCATGGGCTTTTTTGCTGCTCTTGCCAAGTGGCTATGTAGCCACTTGGCATCAAGCTACAGTGCAAGGTTGAGACATTCACAACAAGCCACCCTGAGAACAAGCTATCCTCAGCAACCCTACTAGAAACCATGGATTCTTAGGCTGGCTTCTTGGGGAAAAAACAACTCACACTAAATCATACACACGAAGTTCAGACATCACAGTAAATCACACTGACAAGTATATGGCTCATAAACCACCATGGCTTATCATGAAGTGCGAACCCAGTTAACAACAGTCAAATCTCAAGTATCGTATGTTCACAAGGTAATCTGCTGCATCCTGTAGTAACTGAAACTTCTGAACACCTTTTCATAGGCAACTTAATGAGGAGTACTTATACATTATAGAACGAAAAGTTGTGTATCGACTTCAATAAAAAAGAATTACACTTTAGCCACTGTCAATCGGTAGCTATTTCATTCTTAATATTCATTTGAAGGTTCAACAAGTGACCTTATTTACTGCAACCAGTGAGAGTAGTAATTCTTGAATGAAGTGAATGGCAAGAAAGTCTTACACTCTTGAAGTCCTATTTCAAGGGTGGGGAACCTCTAGCCTGTGGACCCAAATTCAGATGTCCAGGCTGCTCAATGTAGTCCTCTAGACTCAACTTAGGCTATGGCTCCTCACCAGTTCTCCTCCAGGGGGTATTGTTATTTACTTCATCCTGCTCTATCGCCTAAGTCAAAGCTGATTCAGGGAACCTTAACAAACTGGGAAGGAGATTCAAGGATCATTTTCTGACTGTATACTGACTGAAGTTAAAGAGTCACATTTATAACACCACCCACTTTTGGCTGTCTACACCCATTGCTGGAATATGGGCTGTCAAGGTTTCAACTGAGGTAATGTGGACCTTGATAGAAGGTTCCCCATCCCTACCCCAGTCCAGTAGGCAGACAATCAGTATAGAAGCTTCAGCATGCCAAATCAAGAATTCAAGACAGGACAGACATTTCAAACTGGCTGGGCACTCAGTCTTTGAAGAAGATTGAGAACCCTATCAAATTCATAGTATGGATTTATATAAAAAATCTGTACCTTATGAAGCCAACAGAGCAGAATTTAAATTAAAAATGGCACATGAATTAGCTCATACTATGACTTAGCAACTCTAGAACCAGATCTATCACTACTTAGAGACCTATGTCCAAAACGAAAGTCCTGCAGACATACAGTATCCTTCAAATACTTGGTTTGGCAAAGAAGAGCCCTGTACATACAACTGGTTTCTAGAATTTAGTCAGCATGTTGCAGCCACAAGTACTGTGTTGTTTAACCCAAGAATTGCAGGGGCCAAGCAGAAGGCACAAGCCACACACACATGCTATTTCCATATTCGATGAACAACCCAGAAATGTCCATTCCTGGGCTGATTTCTCTGAACCCGCAACCGCAGTTTTTTATGGGTTAAACAACCCAGAGTTGACCAACAGTTGCCCATGGTTTGTTGTTGGGCTAATCTGGGTTGTTTAACACATAAACAGCCCCGAGTTTCTGAGCTTGAATGTCACAACACCCAGGAACAGTGTTTGCTTGTTATTCACCGAGAATGGAAATTGCTCACACAGTCCGTATGTCCCCAGCAATTCTTGGGTTAAACAACCCAGAATTGCTGCCATGACACTTGAACTGGGTCTAGAAGCAGCATCACTGGGCATCTGAAAAAAGATCCAACAGATAATAGTGTAAGACATAAAGGAGAGGAGCCAACATTGACACGGGGCTTTAGTTACCCATTCCTGCCTTTAACCGTTAAGGTAAAGCAGCTAATCAGATGGCACAACTGATCATTTTCAGCCTTGAACGAGAAAGATCTGGTACAAAGGATTACCTCCACATTAATATTTCAAAAGTTACTTACGCTACACTTCTAGCTGGTTTAGGAGCAAAATCTGGGCCCATGCCTTTTTTAAAGTCAGGAAAACATTCAGAGTTAAGCATTACATTAAGGTGGATTTGAGAAGTCCAAATTACTTGTAAAAATACCGTTAAGTCTGATACTTTTAAGTTAATTAGATCCGTATCAAATCCTTGATGAGGTACAAACCATACCTAAATGATTTGGGACAACTGTTCAGTCTCTTCTCAGCATGGTGAATCTAAAGTGCTGCTTATTAATATAATACAGAAAAATAGCCTTGGGGAAAATAGTCTTACTTTAATGTGGAGAAACCGTAAAAAGGCATAGATAATTTTCTTTTAATTCCATTTTACCGTCTTCACCATTAAGATAAGAAAAAATCTTTAAAGGAAGTTTAAAGCATTGTTTTAGTATATACTGCATTACTTCAGCTCTTTCATGGTTTCTAGCAAGTGTTTAACACAATGATAACTAACCAGTATTGCTGGTGGCGGATCAAGTCCCGAAACTTCAACAAGAATGTTATCGTATTTGTCAAAATTTATGCCAGTTTGGTAATGTGCAAATATAGCATCTTCACTGTCTGGTGGTGGTGGTGGTACATATGTCACCTTTGGACCTGCGAATACAAGAATGAAGAGTTATATTCTGATACTTAAGAGGCAAACTTATCAGCTATGCAAGATGTCTCAATTTTTATATATTTTGGACACAGAATTTCTACTAATGGAATTTTTGGGATACAATACAATCAACTGTGCCTTCTTTTTAATCAACACCACCATCATGAAAAACCATAAAAGCCAAACGCATTTTGCACTATCTTGCTTACAAATAAAATTTACATAACTAGGAAGTTCAATGATGAAAAAGTTAGGATTGTATCCATTGTTAGACCTACTTGGAATAAACCCCTTGAAATTAGTGGGACTTAACTTAAGACTCACATTGGATGCAACGTTTAGTGCTTTTTTCTAAACTAAATTAGTTACAGGCTCTCCTGCATCTAATGATTCTATTGCAGAAACCAATGTGATTTATAACATATGCATCCCAATCTCATTCCTTTTATATTAGGAAAACTAAACAATTATATGAAAAGTGTTCTCAATATAGTATTTTGCATTGAAAACAGGCCTTATAGCAAAGCTAATTAGGAAGCAGAGTTGGGATTTTGAATGATTGACAATGTGCCCAGACAGCTAGAAAAAAGACCATTGCTAATCTTGAGATTTAATATTCAAGTTGCCCAAAGTTTTGAACTGGAATTTTGTCACTTTTGAAAGTAGTGGTATTGTGTAAAGCGTTTGCTAAGGAAAAGACAACAAGTAACCATCTGAAAGTGTGGCGTTTGCATTTAATCTTAGCCATTTAATATTTATTCCCCAAAACTAAAGTGGAAAACACACTAACACATAATTACATCTTAAAAGCCATCTTTATTTTTATGAAGGTTCATAATCTACCAACTTCTTCAACTGGTTAGTTCAGCTTAATAGCTTAATAAAACAGCACATGAATTTGCGCATTTGCTCCTTTCTTCATGTGAACCGGAAAACAAGCCAGGAGGTCTTCAACTAAAATTTCCCATTTTGTCTGAACCAGGGAACTATGGTTAACAGCTCTGGAACAAGCTAGGATATTAAAACCATCTTCAACTCATGTTTTAATATCCAAAGCCATTAACCATAGGTCCTGATTCAGATGAAATGGGACCTAAAGATTTCCTGGATCACGCAAAGGCACGGAACATGCAAGCAAAAGACTACTTCATATCTCAAGCTAATAACCCAATATTCAATTATCTGAACAGGGCACTCCCCTCCAAATTCATTCATTTTAGTTTAACATACCTGTACAGTCAGCCCTTTCTGGGTCACCATCTGATTTCCACATACCTTAAGTGAAATGAATATTTGTTTGGAAGGAAAAAAGCCATCAATAGAGGAAGGAAGGAAATACCCAGACATTTCTGAAGTTGATTATGTTTAAATATAACTTACTTTTCCCACAACCTCCAATTATTTCTTCGTTGCTTCCTTTGTAACCCCCTGTTAAAAGTTAGTGAATTGTGTGACCATATATAGAGCAGTTTTAACAATACAACCAAAATGGATTCGGCAGCTATGGAGTATCCCAACAGCTGACAGAATCTTAGGTTGACAGTTCAAAGCGAACCCAGAGATGGACTCAAGTTGGGATGAAATGGGTTACTGGACATCATGGTAAATTATAAACAAAATTAAACAGTGAAAACTCAAAATAGGAATGTCATAAGCAAGTTTTGGTGAAATTATGGCCCAGAGTATCACAGAAAGAAAAACTCTCAACTCCTTCTCTGTAGGCCTTTATTTTTGTCTATACATCAAGTAGCCATATAAATATTCATTTTTACCTCTTCCTGCAGTTCCTTTATCTTCAAAGTCACCTACAAACAAATGCATAGCTCTAAGAGGAAATGTAGTTATGAATATTCAGTATAAACTACTACCATCTATTCAGCAGAAGACTTTTAGGTTGTGCTATGATCTGTCCACCTTTCTGATGTGCTACTATTTCAGCCACATCAGCTACCAATAATCCTAAGCAGTTTTCAAATCCAGACCACCACAAAATCATTCTTAAAAAAAAATTAGGGTGCAATCCTATGGAATTGCTGCCTACTAAACAGAAGCCTCTGATCTCATCAGATTCTAAGTACATTGCTGCCATCAGGACAGGAGGAACAGCAGAGGAGGTTTTCATTCATTTTATTTATTATGTTTCTGTACTGCCCAATAGCTGAAGCAGCAGAAGCAATTTTTATTCATTACATTTCTAGCCTGTCCAACACCCGAAGTTCTTTTGGCAGTTTACAAAGATTAAGAACCTTTAAAATACAACATCATACAAAGTATAAAAAATGTTGACATAAACACATATAAACAAACAGCACACACACGCATATATACACCTAGGCGATTTTAAACACACTGTAAGAAAATCCAGGACCTGATTAAGACCTTAGTTTTGGCCTCTCTGTCCTCCTTTTTTCATTTTCCTTCTAGACAGACCTTTGAGCCAGTCTAGAGAGGCTGGGCTGCTAGGGGTAAAGAAGCATACAGTGAATTCTGGCCTATCCTCTCCCTTCTCCACCCACCAGGCTGCTCCTTTTGACCTCTATGAGGTATAATCCTGATTTGAAAACCACATCCTTGAGAAGCACCCACCATGGTTCTTTCCTCCACTGCTGCAAGGGAGGAATTGGAATGGCTTCGGAAAGCAGATTTCAACATATCCGATGGTCCCTTGGATGCTCTCCCAGGGGCCATAGGTTTGCTCTGTAAGGCAACTATAAGTAAATTTCATTTGACTTCTTACCTGCTGAAGCACCAAACCCCCCTCTTTTAAAACCAAAGCTGCCAAAATTCTGTCTTCCATCTTGTGTCTCATTTTCATCATCTGCTATAATGAAGCACAAAACAAAGATTTCTTTTTCTTTCTTTCTTTTTACATATTGGCAATTTTCCATGGAGAGGTAGAACTTAAGTATTTAAAAGAAAGTATGTTTCTAAAATAACACGCTCCAGCTCACATGAGCTATTAGCAATGACTCTTCAAGGCACTGAAGTGCATTGCATTTTTTTCTCTTTGCAATCAAGCGTAATACAATGCCAAAAGATTTCTCAAAGAGAATATCCATTTGGAATATTTTCATTTTTAGATTTTTCAGGCTAGAACGATGTGTACTTCAATAGTAACACAACTAAAAGCGACACAGCTTACTTGTAAATGCTGCAAATCCCCCTCTTCGATCTCTGAATGATCCTCTTCCATTTCTAAGACCACCACCGCCATCACTCATTCCTTGAAAACCTAACAATCAAAATAATATTTAATCAACAGCTTCGATAGCTATGGGTAGACACACTATGTCAATTCAAACATTATGCCAAATCATTGTTAAGGAAGCTTAACTATGGTTTGGAATGGTGTCTGAACTGAAAAACTATAGCTCTCAACATCATTCTATCTCCAGAAGCTGCTGCACAATGGAGATGAGAGTGAACATGTGAAGTGGAATGCAAGAGAATGGAAAAAAAGCAAACATGCAGCTCTAAGTCCTGATATAGATAGATAAAAACCATGGTCTGGTGTGATAATTGAGCCACTGTGCTTGAGGGAGTGGGAAGGTGCTGAGCTGGGAGCAGAGAAACCTAGATTCCAATCCACACTATGAAGATCTCCAGGCTATCTTTGGCGAATTACTTCCTTTCATCCTAACATACTTCACAGGTCTGTTGCAAAACCAAAAAGTTTGAACTCCTTGGAGGAAAGTTCAAGAAAAAGATGCAAAAATATCCCGTTGCAAGCCTTGCAGCACAGTAATTCCAATTACTATGCTTGACCCAGACATAACATGGTTAAAGGGAACTGGGCCATGAAATCACCGTAATTTGACAGAATGTAGTTAATACCAGATAAACACACAAAATTGCTTGCCTTCTTGTTTGCATTAATTCAAAGTAATTCCCATTGACCAATAACTAAGTGGTGTGAATGGGAGAATTGAATTTCTTTATTTTCTATATATCCTCTTTTATCTTGAAAGAAATGCATGTTGGTGCAAAATCAGTAAAGAATAAAGCAAATATGGGAATTAAACTCTCTTTTTATGGCTTTACCTCCTCTTCTAGGACCCCCTCTGCTTGACTGATTGTCTTCATTATCAGCAACTTCTCCTATGACAATGTAAATAAAATGTAAATAATTAATAGTTCTCCATTTTGCTGATACTCAAATTATCTTAAGGATTTTTAAAGCTTATGTTTTTCTTTTTCACCCAAACAAGCAATAGATGTTAACTGTAATAAAGTATGCTATTTCAAGCTTTTGTGTACAGTAAATAAGAACATTTGGAACTTGTTTACAGACCAGTATATTAACCATAACCACTAATCAAGTTGTCCACCTGAACAAGAATGGCAATAATGTATTTTCAAACAAGGCAAGCACATCCACTTGTCCTTCTAAATTTGCAAGTTCATCAGGGGAGGGGGGAGAGCTAGTGTGCACACTTGTTCATATTTGCCTTTGTTCAAAAAGAACAGAACTGCTTTGTGCTTGTGGAAATAACTTCAATCATCTGCACATCAGCAATGGTGACAGGTTATCATTTTCACATTTCACCATGAAATTGGCATAAAAATGATGATCCAGGGGCCCTGCTTCATCAAAGTCTAGCTAATATAAAATTAGAGGTGAGGAAGTTAAGAGACCTATCTGTTCCCAGCTATACAAACCATCAATGGGTTCATAATGCACATACAATTATGTGCCCAAGGTAAGCCCTGATTAGTAAAACCAGAAAAAGAGCCAAAGTATTAAGCCTGAATATCTTGAAAAACTACTAAAAGTTCTTGTCTCAGAACTACCTTCAACAGGAACACACTCATATCATGCTAAGTTTGAACTGTCCTGGCTATGAGTAGCAGAATACTTACTACATTTAATTATTTTAGAAGGAGTATAACAACATCTGTCATAGATACACAAGTTCTCCAGTGATGCTCAAAAATCAGTTAATTAACTGTGCCTCAATCATTTACCACAGCATAGATATGTGCAAATTTAGATTGTTAATGTTCCCTGACAGAAATTTATAGTCTTACCTCTGTCAAACCCTGAACACTTTCTTCCTTCGAACCTATTTCCTAGTGCAGGTATGGAAATTAAAAATATATTAAAGCAAGAGTTCTAAAATTCTGTTCACTCAATTTTCAAAATATACATGAACTTTAGTAACCCTAACATTAATATTTCCGGAATTTCTACCCCTCACAGGTGGCTATCCTTCATTTTATTATCTCCGGACTCCACTGGACTTCTACTTAATATTGAAGAGAAGCAAGCTGACGATAAGTGATATGTTCCATGCAAAATGTGTATCTAATATCATCACTAATGGTTCCTTTTTTACATTTTTCAATCCCCACATGGTCGATTTTCTTTATTTTTCACTCTATGTCAGTAGCTCATTTTGCCAGATCATTAAGAATATTTTTATAAATTACTTGTATACACACTAGAACATTTTCCAAGTTACTGAAACTATTAAATTGACTTTAAAGGTTGGTTATTAAGATTACGTTTCAGGGGCTAGCAATAACATTCTTTTACTAACATTTGTAACTGTTAAATACAAGTGGTAAAGTTTATCAGCCTACCTCTGTTTCCAAAAGTCCTTCCACTTCCAAATCCACTGGTTGGTTTGTCTTCTCCATTAGATTTTCCACCAACACCTGACAAATTATAAGGTATCTTTTTACAAACCAACGTTTATTTCCAATTAGTTTACTTAAGAATGAGTAAGTCATTTACAAATTTAAAGAGCTAGTGAGTAAGTAGCCTAGAGCATTGAGACTATCATGCCAATTCATCGTTAGCTCACTGTTAAAGTTCCCTATTAAAATATGATAAACCATAGTTTAATATTACTAGTAGGTGTGGGCCTTGGACTCTTGCATTCCCTCTAATCTTGAAGTGAGCATTAATTTCTGTTCCTTCGCAATACAGTCTACGGCTTGGCGAGATCCCTGAATTGACAAACCATGGTTTAGCATAATGTCTGGATTGACAAACCAACGGGCCTGTTCAGACAACACACTAAGCCACAGTTAGGCCGCTAACCCTTTTGTAGCAAATGATTAGTGAGCATGCTTAAATCGTGATTATGTAGCCACCGTGGTTAGGAATGGTTCACATGATGAGCTAAGCCATGTTTAGCTCAAATGCTTAACCACCATAGCTTAACAGGTCATCTGAGCAGGTCATAGTTATCCCACTTTGATACTGCTGTACCATGGAGATGGAAATAATATTGGGAATTTTTACCCTGCACCAATACTGATAGCCATCTGGCTCACATCTCTCACACAGTCTATGTAAGTACTCTAGACAAAGACAGATTTGAATTTTAAAATGTTCTGAATGTTAGTTCTTGATTTTGACTTCTAATCTACAACTATTTTCCAAGCCACCATATATGCACTCAAGTCATACACCACCTCTAAATTTTATCTCCTTTAAATTCTATTAAGTAGACCACTTTGGCCACTAAAAATAGCATGTGTGCAAGTGACTACATGCAAAATGTAAGACAAAAATGTTTGGAAGCTCTAAGAATACTTATATTTCCTGGAACTTAGGTGAAAATATATGTTGACATGTACCCTCAGATCTAGGAGCCCAAGAAACTCTGTTTTCAGATGAAAAGCTTCCTAAAAAAGAAATTATTTATTTAGCATCACACTGGGCACTTTGATGCCGTAAGAAACATACTTGGAAGTGCGGTTTAATGTTTAATGTTAACAAATATGCTACAAACCAATCCTTAAGAACAGGAAAACATTATAACATAAAGCTAACAGTGATACAATGCATTACTTCGCAGATTACAAAATCTGACAGCACAAATCTTCTACCCAACAAAGTGAAGCCAACAAAGATTTCCCTACCTAAATTGCTAGTATTTTGGGGGTTCAATTTAGCTATACTATGTAAACATTCATATACCAAAATCTTAGGTTACAATAATGGAGGACAATAATCCACAATATTCAGAGAGATATGCTATAATAACTTCAAGGATAAATCTTTATTCAGCATTTCTAGACAAAGAGACAAGACAATCCCCACAGATTTTTTTAAGACAATACCTTTATTAAGAACCCAAACTCATGTGCAAACTTTCACGCTCACAAGGACTTTTCTTTAGACATAAACAGCTCCATCTGCAGCACAATCCTATACATGTTTACCCAGAAGCAAGTCCCACTGTGTTCAATAAGGCTCAACTCCTGATTGCAGCCAAAGCCTGCAAAAACATTCATTCCATTCCATCTTAAGACCATTACCAATACCAGACTGGGATTTCTTCCAATCACATCATGCCACATAACCCATGTCACTACAGTGCTTCAATTCAAAGCAAGCAATAAAGGTGACACACAAAGATCCAAGTGAGGATTCCAAGAGAGAATTTATTTCTCTGTCTAATATTCAACAATGTATGACATCATATTGGCTTCCAGGTATGTAGGGCTGGCCTACATTTACTTGGGACCTGCTGAGATTCTTTTTCTTCAACATTGTACAAACCAGGGCTGCTACCATATCAAAAAGAATTCATTTCCTATAGAAGGTAGAGTTGAACCTGAGCCTCTTAACAAGAAACAATGCCTTTAAATATGGGATCCATCTGTGGTGGTATTCACTGTATGATTGTTAAATTCAATTCGCTGGCTAGATCAGTGAAATATATTTTGACCTATTAAAAGGTCTCCTGAATAATCTATTTCTCCTTAACATGAGCACTTAATAAGTAGCAGGAATGGTATTTTAGCATTCCTCCTCTCATAGGAGGAAATGCCTGTAAGGTATTATTTGATTTATATTCTGCCTTTCCACCAAAAATGGTACAAAATGCTACGACAACTAAAAACGAAGATATAACCCCTTTTAGAAGGATTCTTTTATTCATTCAAAGTTACACAGAAAATTAATGAAAACTCATATTACCATTTTTAAAACAATCCCAAGTATAGAACTTTCGAGCCCATCAGATATACTTCACTTCATTCCATCATTGTCAAAATTCAACTGAGATATCCCCCACCCAATTCATAGCAGTATTAACTCAACCCAACATAAGTCTTTGCCTACAGTTAAAAAACAATCAATTGATTATTATAATACAGATTTTTGAGTAGACATGCTTATAACATGTCTTAATGCATACCTGGTGGCTTTACATTCTGACTGAAATTGCATGAGGTCTCACTGGTTCTTGCAGATAAGCTGCCCTACAATATTGAGCAAGGAATCAGACCACACTGCATCTGCTATATCAACCAGGTATAGTGTACTACATAAACAAAACAAAGATTATTATACAACATATACAAAACCAATACATCATCGCTCACTCTCTCATGAATGTGGTAGCATTGGAGCAACTAATTTATGAAATGTCATTCCTTCTGTTCGATGAACATTGAGTCAGGGATCTGTAATTGATACAGTAGTGGGGACAGTAGTAGCCAGAATTAGATAGAATGCCCTCAACATAATTATAGCTTTGTTACTTTGAATTAAGTGTCACTAAAATAAATGCGGCTTGTTCCCTAGTAATTTTGCCCAGTATTGCAGCCTAAAACTGCATCCAGGCTTGCCCATAGTAATCCTTGCACAAACAGCTAGTATGTCTTCTTTATCCATAGAACAGAATAAGACAGGAATAAAGCAGTAAACTGGGTTGAACCGCCTTAAACCACAGGTGGGCAGCCACATTTTAAAATGTTTCTTTGTATAAAAAACATTCCTGGAAGTAAACAAACAAAATCAAAAACTAGGTCAAAATCTTATTTCCCACATACTAGAGTTTACTCACAGGGGCATCATTGTTTATTTCTTAACACAGAATGGGGCATTCAAAGATGTCATAGCACTTCAATTTCCTACATGTTTACACCAGGCCTTATGGTACAACCTTCTTCCTTACTTGGAAATATGTCCCATTGTGTTCAATGGGGGGTCAATTCCCAGATCAGCATTCATAGGATTGCAGCATTAGTATAGGGCTTTCGCGGTGCTGTTTCTAATTTGAGCTATGTTACCTACACCAATACTAGCCCATTTAGATTACAAGCCATTAGCACAATGGCAATTTCAAGCCCCTAAAGGGGAGAGTCAAGTCACACACCTTGATTTCATCAGTACCATCAAAACATTTCAAGAAAAATGGGGGCGGGATGGTTTTAAAAACATTAAAGATACATATCCCACTTCCTAATTGAGGTAATTAAAAAGAGCTTAAAACCCTCAAACTCGATCAGTACTTTAACCTCGCTCTCATTATTTGGACATACATGCAAGAGGCATTTTCACCAGCACAATCTGATTCGCGAACCTAGATATGTGAGAACAGTTAGGAATGGGAGAACACTTTAGCCTCCCCACCAGCACAGTTGGGAGATGGGAGAACACTTTAGCCTCGCCACCAGCACCCACCAGTTTCTGGAAGGTGGGGAGAAAGGTGGGCAAGGCACCACCGGCACCGCCGCCTCCTCCGCTTTTATGATCAGTGATCTCTGTGTCCCAATTCTCATCACCCATGACGACGGTCTGCAGTCTCACTCACTCCAGTGGTCCTGTGAGGGGAGGAAAAAGGGGCAATGGCAATGCCGAGCGTTAAACAAAGCAAGAGGCGGGAAAGCGGCCTTGAGGAAGGACAGAGTGTGGCCTTCCTTAAGCCTCGACCCCACATTCGCCCCATACCGACCCGTTGACCTCGTTCCTCCGTCCAGCGAGCCCCACATGTCTTGCTTCCCCACAAAACCCGACGCTCCCTCGCCGCCGCCGCCTCCTCACTCCCGCCTCAGCTTCCCACCAGGCGGAGACGTCGACAGAGCTCCCCCGACCCGTTCCCGCCAAAGCACAATGGCTTCCCCCACATGGACGGCAGGAAGCTGAGGGCGAAGGAAGCGGGCGGGCCCTCTGAACCCCAACTCCGCGACGACCCTGAATGCCTCACGCTTAAGCCGACGCCAACGGAGCCTCCCCGTCAGCAGCCAACCCGCAGCACGTGCAACTGCGACTGCCGCCTTGCCCAACCCAGCCCCCCTCACCGCTCCAGCCTTCCAGCCCGCCAGGCTCTGGTCACGTGCCGCCTCGCCTTCCCACCAATCGCAGGCCCCGCCCGGGCTCCAGAACTAGTCGAGGCGGGAAGGGGGAGGGGTTAGGGCAAGAGCGTAAGGTGGTCCGCGAGGAGCGTGCGCTAGTAGCGTAGCTGGCTGGAACGAAGACCAGGCTTCTGCGGGATTTGCCTGGGCAAGGCTGGTAGTAGTAGTCGTCGTCGTCGCCGCCCGGGCAAGGACTTTGCCCTCGGGGCGGGCTCGTAGCGGCTGGAGCAAAACGTATTGGGCGGTGATGGTTTCGTTTGTTGTTGTTTTTAGCTAGGAGACACGCCCAGGAATGCAATCAAGCCGATCCTATAGGCGTGTTTTTTTTTCGGAAGTAACTCCCGGCGAGTAGAGTGGGACTTACTTCCTTTCCGTGCATAAGAGTGCAAGCCTGAATTCCGCGGCTTGGCTGCTGTTAATTTACTTTCGTTTCTTATTTTTTGGGCGGAGTGTGTGTATGTGTGTCTCATTTACCGATTAAAGGCATTGCACCAAACAGTCTTGCTTTTTTAAAAAAAAAAAAAATGCAAACCCGCGATTGTTAAATTGGTGTTGTAATATAACTCGAGTTCTGTTTGCACGATTCTGTGCACGTTTACTTGGAAGGAAGGTAAGCTCCAACATAAGTCATGACTAAGGCCCCCTCCACAAGGATGCGCTTTTGCGCCCGGTTCCGGGATTATGCGCATTATCGCGGAGGCGCATTTACGCCTAATCCCTCTGCACGGGAGGCGGCGAGAGGCGGCGAAGCGCATTAATTCATGTCCAAAAAGCACTTTAGAAGACGTTAACGCGCATAATCGCTTGTTCACACCGCGATAATGCGCTTTAACGGCCGGAGAAAAATAAAAGTCGCTATTTAACGCGCATTCGAAAATGCGCATTATCGGGGAAATAACGCGCCTGTACGCCCGTTTTGCGCTCCGCTGGTGTGGAGGTAAAATTTATAATGAGCCTCTAAGGCTCATTAAACGTCTCGTGTGGAGGAGGCCTAACTTAAATCCTATTCATTTCAAGGGATCTATTCTTAAATAGGACTAATGTTGAATTTAACCTGAAGTCTCGCTGTGTTCTGGCTTGCTGAGAGTTGAAATCCAAATCATCTGAAGGGCACTAAGTTGGGAGAGGCTGCCTACTGTTACTCCCAAAGTAATCCCACTGACTTCTGTTTTATCTGGTACCTGCTCAGGTGGACTTTATTACATGAAATTATGGGAGGACAGGGATAGCTCTTTGGGGCAACAGGCGTGGTTAGGTATATAATAGCTAATTATTAGGATTGTTACCTTCAGGGATGCTTTTCTGCATTGACTTCTCTGCTAAATCACAGGAGGGTGATACCTTGAGTCCTCCTGATTTTGGACTACAAAGCCCATTGTCCCAGATTGGTTGGGACTGATGAGAGTTAGATTCCCATCAGGAACACAGGTTCCCCATCCCTGCATTATTAAGACCAAGGAGGAGGTGTCTGAGGCCAATAGACTTAAAAGTGCACAATCCTATACATGCCTATTCAGAAGTAAATCTCTTGTTCAGTAGTGCTTACTCCAAGGCTAGTAAGTATAGAGAAGGCCAGGAATGGGCAACTTTTGACTCGCCAAATGCTTTGGCCTACAACTCCAATCTATGGTCCCCCAGCATCATCCTGGAATTTCTACACATCTGCCATTGAACCCAAGAACAGTGCAGAGGATTCTGGGACATACTTGCAGCTCATGGATCTTACCTTACCCTTTGATCAGGGTGGACAACAATTCCCATCAGACCTAGCCAGCTTAGCCAATGGAGAGGGATGATGGGTGTTTTAGGCCAAAACAACTTGCTTAAGCATACACCCAGAGGCTCTTTGCTTTACAAATCTTTGTCAAGGTTTCTAAGTCATTGCCACAGGATTCTAGTGAGAAATAAATATTCCACAAGCCTAAAGTCTTCTCACCCCTTCCTTATAACACATCTCGCTCTATTTTGGAACTGCATTGCAGAGGAAAAGGGCTAGAGATGGACAATTAACCTTTTGCACTCTCTGCCATTTGTGATGCTCTCACTGAGGAACTACAGAGTCCCTCAAAACACAGCATGGAAACTAAATTAGAACAATGGGTTGAAGAACATCAGGTTTTGTCCACAATGCAGGCAGGTTTTCGTAAGGGGCACAGCACAATAGATCAGTGCTTTGTTCTGAACTATCTTATTCAAAAGTATGTAAATAGTCCATTAAAAAAGTTATATATTGCATTCGTAGATCTTTCATCTGTGTTTGACTCAATAGACTGACAATGTCCATGGAAGAAATTAGATGTCATTTTGGTTGACAAACATCTGCTGTTCCTTGTGCAGCAACTGTATACTAACACTGATATCAGAATTTGAGTTGGCATGGCGGGTTCTTTTCTGAATCAATTCCAACAGTAAGGGGAGTCAAACAAGGCTGTATCCTGGCACCACTCTTATTTAACCTTTATATAAATGACATAACCCAGGAGCTTTCTACTGCTGCCTACTTTCCCCCTGCAGTTGGGAAACAGAAAGTCCCAGTTCTGCTTTATGCATGTGATATGGCACTTATTTCATTAACCCAAACTGGTATGAGAAGATTGCTTACTAAATTTGGAAACTACTGTAAGCAGGAAGGTCTATCCATTAACTATAGTAAGACAAAAATGGTCCTCGACACAAGACCCTGGATGGTCATAGCTTTAAACAATGCCGTTCATTTCAATAGTTAGGGCTTAACTTCTCTGAAAATACCCTTTGGCATATCCATTTGGAGGCAATTACATCTTCAGCTGCCTGCCTGTTGGGGCCCATAAAGAAATCGTATTACACAGAGGGCCATTGTCTAGTAGAACCAACACTAAAGGTTTTTGTAGCTAAGGTTGTGTCCCATCTCTTATATGGTGCAGCAATCTGGGGCAGCCACTGCAAAGATGAACTTGATGTTATTAAAAACAAGTTTATGCATACACTCTTGGCAGTGTCGCACAGTACGCCTGGTGCATTATTAAGGACTGAAGTAGGTCTTCTTTCCCTAAAAGTACATGTACACAAATGCACAATATTGTATTGGAAAAAATTACAATTGCTGTCAGAACAACATTTAGCAAAATTGTGCTTTTTGGATTTGCAGAATAGAGAAGGATGTGCACAATCTTGTAGATGCCTGATGTCGAGCTACTCAACCTCCTTAACAACAATAATGCCGGACGTATCCGATCGCAAGATTCAAGTTATTGTCTTTGGTGAAGATGCCAAAAGAGATTCTGAATATATAAAAAACTGCAAACTTGCTACTTGGTATACCAAAATTAAAACAGATCATAAAAGGGCTATTTACTTGTAAGAATTAACCTTTTTCCCTGTTAGGCATGCTTTTACCCAGCTCAGATTTCAAATGATGCCCACCAAGTATCTGGCTGGAAGATTTTCCAATAGACCCGTAAAATAGCGTTTTTTGCATACGCGAATCAGGACATATTGAAGATCTTGGGGCTAAATTTATTCTACCTTTTCAGACCACCTTAGAAGGCCAGTCAGACAATTCTAAAATCAGATGGTGGTTGGCTGATGTGGATAAATCCATCAGCGATAGGATAGCCTTATTTGCGCTAGTTGCAAGAAAGATAAGAGCAGCCTTTCTAAACCATACCACTGTCAAATCTTAAGGGGCTAAACAGAAGGAATGTTTTTTAAAAATTCTGACTATTTTATCTGTACTATTGTTTTATTGTACCAAATGTTTTTGCTCTATATTTGTGTGCTTTGTGCTTGTATTGTGATGGCCATTGGCTACAAACAATAAACAGAAAGAGAGAGTATGGAAACAACTGGCATAGAGAAAATTACTGCATGAGTATTTACATAGTTAGGATTGCTGCCTCCTGTCAGGATTTCAGGCTTGAACCACTAAGAGTTTTATATGCAGAAATTAAAAGCTACTTTCAGTTGCGTATCGCTGCCATGAAAAGCTTCACCTCTTACATTTGTTTACTCATAAGTAGTTGTTAGGGTGACCAGATAAAATCCAGGTCAAGGCTCATGTAACTTTAACAGTTGTAGAGAAAAGGGAATTTCAGCCAGTGTCATTTGTATGCAATTAGTTCCTGGTGAAATTCCCTCTTCATCACAACAGTTAAAGTTGCAGGGGCCCTGCCTTCTTTTGTATATGGCCACTCTAGTATAGTGCCTGCAACTTTAATTGTTGTGCTGAAGAGGGAATTTCGCCAGGAACTAATTGCATACAAATGACACTGGCTGAAATTCTCTTTTCTCTACAACTGTTATAGTTACATGAGCCCTGACCTGGATTTTATCTGGTCAGCCTACCATAAACTCTAGTAACGGAAGCTCTAGAGAACATTATGTGTGAAAAGAAGGCAGAATCCCAGGATGTGCAGTGTGATTCTATGAATGTTTATTCAGAACTTATTTCCATTGCATTCAGCGGAGCTTACTCTGAGGTAAGTGTGAGGATGACTGAACCCTTAGTTCACAGTAGAGTCAATGCCCTTTTCCCCACATTCAAAAGATGAACCTTCTGCTGTTCTGAAGTTGAAAGCATATAAGTCCCATCCACATATTATTTGAATATGGCAAGATCTTAACAGAAGATTTTATTACTATTTTTGTAGCATGTTTAGTTTTTTAAGTGTGTTCTTACCTTTTAAAAAGCAAAAGTGGCCATGTTGGCCGGCTGAAAAATGCCAAAAATCCATATTTGTGTAACATCTTTATTAGGCCAAGTGAAAGACCACAAAAAATGTACAAGCTTTCGAGATCTCCAGCTCTCTTCATCATCTTGTGTGGGTGGGTGGGGGGGAAGCCTAGCTTTATGATGAAGTCACAGCATCTGCATGTTCAGAGTCCCAAGATGAAATGTGGGAGAAGGAGGTCTGCAGACATTCAAATTAGGTTCTAGCTGCTAGCTAAATTTAACTCTTTTAGCATTCCATAGTGCTACCAAACCACTGATTTATTTCAATGTTTTTTTCGGGGTGCCCCACAGAGTGCAGCATGGGGCAAAAATGCCCCCCGGCCTTCCTGCAGTTGCCCACCCCTGCTCTAGTAAGCCACTGAAGGTGCACCTACAGCTGCTGGGAGCAAGAAAGAGAAATATTGGATTCCCCCATTTTTTTCAAATATAACATCCATCTATTACTCAGAACTGTGTCCATCCCGGGTGCAGTATACAGGCTCCTTTTATTTGTGGACCACAGAGAGAAACTAGGCAATCTTGATATTAATAAAGCTGGAAATAATTTTTGATGCTGTACTAAGTTAAAAAAAAGTAATTTGAAGCCAAATTGAGTGGCTTTACTTAGTAGCTGGAGGGGAAGAACTCTCTGTGGCTGCATTCAGACAACACATTAGTCAATGGTGGGTTGAGTAGCCAACTCACAGTTGGTTATTTTGCGGATACTCCCCACACAACGGCCTGGTTCGGACGACATGATAATCAACGGGGGAGAAAGGCAACCATCAGTTGTGTTGATTATTGTGTCATGGGGTGGGTGGGAACCACACAACACACAATATGTTATTTTGTCGATTTAAAAAATGGAGAAAAACAACAGGCTGCTCCGTTGCTTATCTCAACACCTGTTGATTAAAATATTGTGTAATGGCCCCAGTTGTTGAATCCCCCTCGTCAAGTTTACTATTCCGGCAGATCATAGAGTTCTCCGGCAGGAGCAGCGGAAAGCATCCTGGCCACTCCTGTACAGCCGGTAGAACTTGCAATGCATGATGGGATAGGGCCAGGAGGAGGGAGGGAGGAGCACCAGCAGCTCAGAAGGACGCCGGGACTTTCAGCTGCGCAACGGGGGAAAAGGTAACATGTCGTGTGGCGAGGACCGGGAAAATTGTGAATGGTGAGTGTGCTATTCCCTGCTCCGTTGCCTAATATGTCATCCAAATGCGGCCTTTTCCTATACAACTGTGGATTGGTTGGGGGTGGCATTGAGTGAACTAACAGGCTGAGTTCGGATGACACTTTCAGCAACAGAGGGGGGAATAGGCAACTCAGCCATTGTGGGTTCTGCCGGCTCTAGAGGAGTGGCCAGGGCATTTTCGGTTGCTCCTGCTGGAGAACTCTATGCTCTCCTGAAATAGCACACTCAACACATTAAATTTGACAATGGAGCCCGCCACACAACATGTTAAGCAACGGATCTCCGGATAAGCAACGGAGCAGCCCATTGTTTTTCTCTGTTGCTTAAATTGAGAAAATAGCATACCGTGAGTTGTGTGTCCATTGTGTGTGTCCTCCCCACACACAACGGACACACAACAGATAAGCAACACAACAGACAGTTGACTCTTTACCACCACCCCTGTTGCTTATTGTGTCGTCCAAACCCAGCCATAGTCGACCCAGCTTTTGACTGACAAAGCCCCTGCCCCTTTCCCCATCTTCCCTCAGTCCTCCCAGTGCTATCCCTGGCAGCCATTACGAGTTGTGCTGGCTGGACTAGAGTGGCAGCCACCGCTTTGGTCACTCTTGCCAGGGGACTCTGTAGTCAGCTGAGATAGTCCACTCAACCCTGCAAAATAGTCTATTGAGCCCAACAGACAACATACTGACCAATAGTTGTGAAACTAAACTCTGCAGCAGGTTGTGTTTCTCAGTTGGTTATTTTGGCAAAATAGTCAACTGTGGGGTAGTTTTTGCCTGACAACACAATAACCAACCTGTGGCCTGTTTTGGACGACACGCTAATCAACAGGGTGGGGAAAACAATCGTCCGTTGTGTCGCTCATCGGCAGCATTCGGACGACATTTTAGGCAATGGAGGCAGCATTGGGACGACACGATAATCAACACAACGGACGGTTGTTTCCCCCCCCTCCATTGATTAGCATGTCGTCCGAAACAGGCCATTGACTGCTCAGCTCACGATTGACAACTTAAACCACCATTGCCTAATGTGCTGTCTGAACGCAGCCAGAGAATAAAGTTTCAGCTTCAGATGGTTTAAAATCCTGTTCCTTCCACTGTAGAACAGCTAAAGGTGCAGTCTTATGCACGTTTAAACAGAAGTAAGTCCTACAACTCCCAGTATGTAGTACTTTTTCCTGTCTAAATATGCGTAGGATTGTGCCCCAAATTAGTTATTCCAAGTCACAAAAAAGCAAAGGTAGCAGTGTTGGTCACCCTTCTCCACCCCTGTGCCTTCTAGATGTTTTGGACTACAAATTCCATCATCAACAACAATTCGCCATGCTGGCTGGGAAGTTATGAACTGGAAGACATCAGGTTGGGAAAAAGTTTGCGTTCTCTCCACCCCATCCATTAACTGAGGGGGCAGTTCCACCAGGAAACAGGGCGGTGCTTTCGTCAACATTTCCTCGTTGAAGCCTCGATCTACGCTTCATCTATAATGCAATTCTAGGGTGACCAGATAAAATCCTGGTCAGGGCTCCTGTAACTTTAACAGTTGTAGAGAAAAGGGAATTTCAGCCAGTGTCATTTGTATGCAATTAGTTCCTGGTGAAATCACCTCTTCATCACAACAGTTAAAGGTGCAGGCACTATACTGGAGTGGCCATATACAAAAGAAGGCAGGGCCCCTGCAACTTTAACTGTTGTGATGAAGAGGGAATATCACCAGGAACTAATTGCATACAAATGACACTGGCTGAAATTCCCTTTTCTCTACAACTGTTAAAGTTACATGAGCCCTGACCTGGATTTTATCTGGTCAGCCTAAATTCTACGCATCTAAACAACTTTAAAGAGCATTGCATAGAGCCCATCATTTGCTTCCACTTCTCGTCTATAGGTATTAGGCGTAAATTCGAATGTAGGCTAATGCGCATATTTGGAGAATCAGGTGTCAAACCGACCTCTTATCCCCACCAGACTGAAATAGCATGACTGTAGAAATCCATTCTACAGGCAAAATCTTCCCAAACCTGGAAAGGGTAATAATTAGGCTTACCATATGAAAAGGAGGACAGGGCTCATGTAACTTTAACAGTTGCAGAGAAAAGGGAATTTCAGCCAGTGTCATTTGTATGCAATTAGTTCCTGGTGAAATTCCCTCTTCATCACAATTGTTAAAGTTGCAGGGGCCCTACCTTCTTTTGTGTATGGTTACTCTAGTATAGTGCATGCACCTTTAACTGTTGTGATGAAGAGGGAATATCACCAGGAACTAATTGCATACAAATGACACTGACTGAAATTCCCTTTTCTCTGCAACTGTTAAAGTTACATGAGCCCTGTCCTCCTTTTCATATAGTCACCCTAATAATAATGGTCTTCACATTTGTTTGCAACAGCTTAGCTCACATTCAAAAGATGTTCAGTTATATCAACTGGAGCAAGCGGAGAACCCAGGTCAAAAAAAAGAAGGCTGGGGAAATATAAAATGGAGTTTGATTTTCCTTTTGTTATGCAACCCTTTAAAGCTCTTGAGAGAACTGAAAATGTTTTTCCTAACTTGATTACTACTTCAGGAAGCAGGTCAAGTGGTAACACTTCTTTGTAAGATTGTTTGCATTTCTAATTGAAACCTAAAGGTCATATTTCAGGGAACTGAAGCCTTTGTTAAAATGCAAGGTGTTGAGCTTACTCATACAGAAGTGAGCACCAGTGAGTTCAATGGAGTTTACTCTCAGGTATGGATACATAGGATTGCAGTCACACTGCAAAAAAAGTTTAGTCTTTATGTATAGCTTTTAACTGTATCTGTTTTAATTTTATAAAGCCGTCTTGAGGCCTAGCATTGGGAAAAAGGTGGGATACAAATAATAATAATAATAATAATAATAATAATAATAATAATAATAATGGCATCAAAAAAACTATACAGAAAACCTTCAGAAACCGGGCCTACCAAAATACATCCACACCAACATTCAGAAAGCAGTCATACTTAAAACATGCTCAATTGTCAGGAAATTCCTGGATCTGTAAAAGACAGCATGACTTGGCAAAGCAAATTATTATTATTATTATTATTATTATTATTATTATCATTATTATTATTATTATTATTATCATCTGTTTTTTGATAGAAATATGTATGACAGAAAATTAAAATATCTACTTTTCCTCACAGGTTGAGATTTGCACCAGGAAACGGTGTAAATGTTTAACATTGGTGTGTGGATGTGGGTTTGTAGGGAGAAGAATAGTCTTAAACATCTAAAAGGGGAAAACTATCAAAAGCTGTGGAATCAATTACAGATAGAAAGAAAGAAAGAAAGAAAGAAAGAAAATTATGTTTTGATCAACCTACTCAACCTGACAGTACAACCCTCAACTTGTCTACTCAGAAATAAATCCCATTGAGTTAAATGGGACTTCCTCTTAGCCCTCATCTTCATGGTGCCTGTTATGGTGCGCATCGGCGGCAGCAAGCAGCACACCCTGCATTGATACTCCTTCCGCCCATCTACAGGGGAAGGAGCACCACAGAGGGTATTCCTGCTGCTGCTGCTGCGCCCATGCCTGCCCAGCAGCAGCAGTAGGGGCTGCTGGGAGCATCGCCCCCCCTCTTCCACGGTAAGTTTTTAAATATTATTTATTTTTTAAAATGGGGGAGGAGGGCCTCCTCCACACGGGGCGTTTAATGAGCCTTGAAGGCTCATTATAAATTTTACCTACACACGAGCGGAGCGCAAAACGGGCGTAGAGGCGCGTTATCTCCCGGATTATGCGCATTATCGAATGCGCGTTAAATAGCGACTTTTATTTTGCGGCGGGATGTAAAGCGCGTTATGACCATGTGTACAGTTTTTCAGTGAAGCGCATTTTCGGAGAGGTGTGAGCAGGTAGAGGGCGGGTTTTGACGAGATGGGCGGGGAGAGGGAAGGGATTTCCGGCGGGAGATTTGAAAAAAAGCCCTCAGGTTATGCGCAGCCGCGTGGGTGTGCTCACCCAACGGTTTGGCTGGAGGCGCAGGTGTGGTCGCGCGCCTATGCATATAAGCGCGTGCGCGCGATCCGACCGTTGACCTCATTTAACTTCGCGACGCCAGAGAGACTGCATCCTGATTTATTTCCTCTACACCTTTTCCACCTACCGAAATGGCTGCTCCAGGAAGGGGAGTTTCTTGGAAAAAGGCAGAGATTCTCGACCTTCTGGACATTTTTGGGGAGCAGAAAGTTCAAGCTCAACTGAATGCCAGCCATAGGAACCTCGATGCCTATGAATCCATTGCTCAGGAAATGCAAAGAAGGGGCCATATCCGTACAGCGAAGGAGTGCAGGACGAAGGCAAAGGCAATGAGGCAGGAATATCGCAGGGTCGTGAATCATAATTCACGATCAGGAAATGATGCTGCCACCTGCCCCTTTTTTGAGGAGCTTCATAGCATTTTTCGGGGGGATGCTACTATTCAACCAAATCGCGTGGGCAGGAGTCTGAACATCCATCGTGTCCAAGCACCTGCTGCTGCTCCCCCAGTAAGTTCCCCCCTGGCTTTCCCGCTCTCAGAAGGCTCAGAAGAACTGTTCAGCAGTGAACTTCAAACAATAGATGTGGAGGACTACCTTGGAACGCCCTACTCTCCCGGAGGTACATTGATTGTAATTGCCATTTTTTAAAAAATCTCGTTCTTCCTTCTATTTCATGCCTATAGCTCACATCTGATGTTTTCCCCTTTTAGAATTGGAGACACCAGAAGATATTGGAAACGAAGAACCTGAAGGTATAGACTGTTTCTTTTGTTGGGTTGGGAAGACTCTTAACTTTACAACTTAATATTGTGTTCCATGGAATAAAAAATTGTATTCTAAAATGGGGCAGGCAGATGCGGGTGAGCGGGTGGGGCAGGAGAGGGCAGGAGAGATCTCCTCTAGCTACCCAGCGTTTCTCTGGTCTCTCCAGGGCGGGGGGGAAAAAGGATAAGGGGCAGGCAGCCATTTTGAACAACCACCCCCATTTCAAAAGGAGGGAGGTTTGTGATTGTGCCTATTGATGAAACCTCCTAAAAGCTCTTCTTTTTCTGCCACGGCAGGAGCCTACAGAAGCAGCAGTACCACCAGTGCATCGGAATCCATTGAGCAAGCAGATTTGAGGGCCAGAAATCTCCAGCAGCATCCTGCAGCAGCAGCACCGAGTAAGTACAGGCCTAGCTAATTTCTGAGGTCAGACATCATGGAAGGAAGGGAGTTCCCAATGATCTAGGCTGGGTTTATGGGGGGGGGAGGGGGAAAGGGGGGCATTGGACACAACATTGTGGTGCATGGGACCAGAAATTGTGGTCTATGGGAGGGATTCCCGCCTTTTTCTCTACAGCAGTTAAAGTTACATGAGCCCTGACCTCCTTTTCATGTGGTCAGCCTAGGCAGGCAGCCATTTTGAACACACAAACAACCCCCCCCCTATTTAAAATGGAGGTTTGTGATTGTGCCTATTGGAATGAAACCTCCTAATAGCTCTTCTTTTTCTTCCACGGCAGCCTACAGAAGCAGCAGTACCACCAGTGTGTCAGAAACCAGTGAGCACGCAGATTTGAGGGCCAGAAATCTCCAGCAGCATCCTGCAGCAGCACCGAGTAAGTATAGGGCTATGTCAATGAAACCTCCTAAAAGCTCATCTTTTTCTGCCATGGCAGGAGCCTCCAGAAGCAGCGGTACCACCAGTGCGTCAGAAACCAGTGAGCATGCAGATTTGAGGGCCAGAAATCTCCAGCAGCATCCTGCACCAGCACCACCGTGTAAGTACTGGGCTAATTTCTGGGGTGCATGGGACCAGAAATTGTGGTCTATGGGAGGGATTTCAGCCTTTTTCTCTACAGCACTTAAAGTTACATGAGCCCTGACCTCCTTTTCATGTGGTCACTGTAGTATACTGCCTGCAACTTTAACTGTGGTGATGAAGAGGGAATTTCACCAGGTGCTGCATGCATACAAACGGCACCGGCTGAAATTCCTTTTTCTCTACAGCACTTAAAGTTACATGAGCCCTGACCTCCTTTTCATGTGGTCACTGTAGTATACTGCCTGCAACTTTAACTGTGGTGATGAAGAGGGAATTTCACCAGGTGCTGCATGCATACAAACGGCACCGGCTGAAATTCCTTTTTCTCTACAGCACTTAAAGTTACATGAGCCCTGACCTCCTTTTCATGTGGTCAGCCCTGACCTCCTTTTCATGTGGTCAGCCTAGGCAGGCAGCCATTTTGAACACACAAACAACCCCCCCCTATTTAAAATGGAGGTTTGTGATTGTGCCTATTGGAATGAAACCTCCTAATAGCTCTTCTTTTTCTTCCACGGCAGCCTACAGAAGCAGCGGTTCCACCAGTGCGTCGGAAACCAGTGACCACGCAGATTTGAGGGCCAGAAATCTCCAGCAGCATCCTGCACCAGCACCACCGTGTAAGTACTGGGCTAATTTCTGGGGTGCATGGGACCAGAAATTGTGGTCTATGGGAGGGATTTCAGCCTTTTTCTCTACAGCACTTAAAGTTACATGAGCCCTGACCTCCTTTTCATGTGGTCACTGTAGTATACTGCCTGCAACTTTAACTGTGGTGATGAAGAGGGAATTTCACCAGGTGCTGCATGCATACAAACGGCACCGGCTGAAATTCCTTTTTCTCTACAGCACTTAAAGTTACATGAGCCCTGACCTCCTTTTCATGTGGTCAGCCCTGACCTCCTTTTCATGTGGTCAGCCTAGGCAGGCAGCCATTTTGAACACACAAACAACCCCCCCCTATTTAAAATGGAGGTTTGTGATTGTGCCTATTGGAATGAAACCTCCTAATAGCTCTTCTTTTTCTTCCACGGCAGCCTACAGAAGCAGCGGTTACACCAGTGCGTCGGAAACCAGTGACCACGCAGATTTGAGGGCCAGAAATCTCCAGCAGCATCCTGCAGCAGGAGCGAGTAAGTACAGCCGATGTTATTTGCTTGATAAAGTTTCAGTCCTGCAATTCTTATAAATGTGTGAAAGGACATTCTCATCTTCAGGATGAGGGTGCGAGAGAACCCATGGTACAGGCTGGACATGTAATAAATGATTTTTAAACACACTAAACTTTGCCCTTTCCCTTCAGGTACAGATGAAGGAAGGAGACATCCCATCCAAAAGTCAGCACTCTCGCCTGCAACGCGCCTGGAAATGGCCAGAAACAGAAGACCCCCACGCAGCAGGGACACAGACCGCATTCTGGAGCATGCCTCTGCACACAACGCAAACCTCTTGCAGATGCATGAGCAGATGTTGCAGAAAAATGACCAGATGTTGGACTATTTGAAAACAGAAGATGCAAGGGACCAAAGAAATCAAGATGCCCTTCTCAGAATTCTAGAAAGACAATGTGTCACGATGGAGAAGCTGGTGACGGTGGTGCAACAGGAAGAACCGGGAAGATCAACCCATACAGCCAACCCATCATCTACTAGCCATGGAAAACGCCAGCCAATAAAAAGACGGTTGGCTATTGACAGTATGGAGGGGACCAGCTCTAAGCCAAATGACTTAGGTGGGAACTCAGGAGAGGGTGAGGGGAGAAAATGCCTGGCTAAGAAGAAACGTAAAGTCAGGGTGCAACACCCCCAGTCTGCCCAGTTGCAAAATCCCCAGAATGACATTTTAACCAAAGACTTGGACGAATCACTGCTCCCGTGCTCCCATACAGTACCCCCACAGCGCTCATCATCACCACTTCAAGGTGAGCCAAGCATAAAGCGCACGGCACGGGAGGTAAAAAAACCCTTAAAGTTCTCCCCTTAGAATACATGATTTATGTTATTGTTAATAATTTGCTGTTAATTATGGTTTTTTTTGCTGTTATTTATGTAATTGTTATGTTATTTGCTGTTAATTATGGTTTTTTTTGCTGTTATTTATGTAATTGTTATATTTGCTGTTAATTATGGTATTTTTTGCTGTTATTTATGTAATTGTTATGTTATTTGCTGTTAATTATGGTATTTTTTGCTGTTATTTATGTAATTGTTATGTTATTTGCTGTTAATTATGGTATTTTTTGCTGTTATTTATGTTGTATTTAACCATTACAATATAGTTTTCATATCTCACTGTGTGGTTGGGACTGTGCTTCCTATCTATTATTAAAACAGTTAGGCATCCCTCCTTAATACTGCACCAACCTGAAAATGCTAAGGAAAACCAAAACAATGTTTTAGTAACAAAAATAAAGATTTAGTTTTTTAAACAAATATTATTTTCAACTATTTACAAATATTTATAACTTATTTAGGATGCGGTCTAGCTTGTCCTCAATGGAGGACATGCGTTGCTGCATGCCTCCCACGGCGTTTTCTAGGCTCTCCAGCCGCTCCTCCTGAGTGGGAACTGCATGGGATGGTAAGAAAAAAAAAGTGTTTAAAATCATATAATATAACCAACAGAAAAACAGTTCAAGATGTACCACTCAATGACATTGGCTATTCAATGCGATTCAATTTACAGGAATGTAAATATAGTTTTTCATTTTTTAATTAAAAATTTAAACCATTAGTCCTGTACTGTACAATAGGGTGACCACATAAAATCCAGGTCGGTTAAACTGTTGTGATGAAGAGGGGATTTCACCAGGAACTAATTGCATACAAATGACACTGGCTGAAATTCCCTTTTCTCTACAACTGTTACAGATACAGGAGCCCTGACCTGGATTTTATATGCTCAATGTACTCTACATTATACAAAGCAATGGAACTTCTATTACCTGCTGGAGACACAGCAGCAGGTGAGACAGGTGGGGGTGCATTCTCCTCTTCCTCCTCTTCCTGCACCTCCTCCTCCACCTCCTCCGCAGACGGCGATGGCGATGGACTGAGTATCCCTTCAAAATTGGAAAAAAAATGTTATTTTAAGTTTCTATCATGGTGTTCCCCGCCTCGATCCGTTGGGAGAGTCTATTAATTAATAAATAAATACATATATCATTACAATTATTAATATTAATAATATTATTAAAGTACGCTGGGCAAAAATAGTATTCCTAATTAATCTGGCTTGCATTTAACTTACGTGCCCTTCTGCGGAGGGTCATCCGAGGAGGAGAAGGAGGAGGA
The DNA here is from genome assembly GCA_029215795.1 of Anniella stebbinsi. Lineage (NCBI taxonomy): Eukaryota > Metazoa > Chordata > Lepidosauria > Squamata > Anniellidae > Anniella > Anniella stebbinsi. Next base: position 29,496,685 of record JARDYH010000002.1, on the reverse strand, counting down.
GGAGAAGTCCCCCCAACCTCCTCCACTTCGGGAGATGGAGCCGCCTCTTCCGCCCTCCTGTTTTGGGCTAAGAAAAAGAGGGAAGGGAAAAAGGGAAATAACATTAAAATGTGGAAGGGTCCCTGAAGGGCATCTAGTCCCACCCCAAGATGAATGCTGGAATCCACCTTAAAGCCTCATTGTGTCAGGGGTCATAGTTTTTGGGGCTTCCCCCCCCCAACCTGCACATCCACCAGAGAATACACAATGAGCAGTGGGCAGAATCACCAGCACACAGGGCTCCTGAAGGGCATCTAGTCCCACCCCACCCAAGATGTATGCTGGAATCCACCTTAAAGCCTCATTGTGTCAGGGGTCATAGTTTTTGGGGCTTCCCCCCCCCAACCTGCACATCCACCAGAGAATACACAATGAGCAGTGGGCAGAATGGTAATGCACTCACTCACCTGCGGTCAGCCTCTCCTCAGGGGTTGGTCTCCCCGCCTTCCGCCACAGCTCGCGGAATTCCACGAAGTAGGGTGGACGCTGTCGGAAGGGGGGATGCTCCCCATGGGCACTAATGGCCCGGAAAAAAGCCGCTTTCACATACTTGAACTTCGTCCTGCACTGCAGGGCAGTGCGGACGAAGTTTTGCTGGCGCAGAGCAGCAGCCGCCCTCCTAAACAGCCTCATAGTCGGGAGGCTGCTGCTCCTGACAATCCTTCCAACGAGGGAGGATTGGAGGAGGAAGGCCAATAATATGCGGACCTCCGCATCCCCCCAATACCTCCCTCTAGGCATCTTGAAGGATTGTGAGGAAGTCTAGGCCTCACTTCCGGTTTGCGATGTTTCCGCGGACCGGTTTAGCGGTTGCGCGCATGCGCGCGGAACCGTCAAACCACCATTCCCGAACAGCGCGTAAGTGATTAAACACTGTCGCGTTTATTCGGAGCAGTGGGAAAGTTACCAGATGTGTTTTGGGTGTCCTGAACTGAAAACTTGAGAATGTTAGTGACTAATTGTACTATGTTATTCTCAAAAAAACAACCCTGTGAGGTAGGCATGGATGGGCTGTGGTCCTGTTACTTGCCCTTCTGCAATGTTCACTGTACTGCATATGTGTGTTGGGTTACCTGAAGTCTTATTGTCTAGGAATACTACTATCAACATTGTTTGAAAGTTGTAGGAACATATTTTATTTAGGATAAGCATTTTTTAAATAAGCACTTTTTAATATGGCAACAACAATTTTGGGTGTCCTGAATGTACCTTTGGGTGTCCTGAACTGAAAACCTGAGAATGTTAGTGACTATATTGTACTATGTTATTCTCAAAAAAACAACCCTGTGAGGTAGGCATGGATGGGCTGTGGTCCTGTTACTTGCCCTTCTGCAATGTTCACTGTACTGCATATGTGTGTTGGGTTACCTGAAGTCTTATTGTCTAGGAATACTACTATCAACATTGTTTGAAAGTTGTAGGAACATATTTTATTTAGGATAAGCATTTTTAAAATAAGCACTTTTTAATATGGCAACAACAATATGGCAATATGGCAACAACAATTTCAGCATAGAAAATAAAATTAACAGCATTTACAACAGCATTTAATTTGACATTGAAAGAAACATAGTTGAAAGTCACATTATTATGAACATACATCTCATAACAATATCTAATTACTAACAGCAATGTAAAAGAAAAATCAGCAAAGAAAATAAAATTAACAGCATTTGCAACAGCATTGCATTACACATTGAAAGAAACATACGTTACTTTGAAGTCACTGAACATCTCAAAACAGCAATGTAAAAGCGAAATCAACATAGAAAATAAAATTCACATATTCTAAAGGGATTGTCTATAAGTAGTCTCATTTCCTAATGCAGCTTCTTCTTGATGAAAAAAGAATAAACACAGTCAGTGCTGCCTGGAGCGGGACTTGGCTTTTGCTTGAAGAATGGAATGAATGATCCAGAAAAAGGAAGCGGTTGCCTTCTGGTCTGGTCACATCACAGAGGTTCCACACGACACCGTCTTTGATCCCCTGCAGTTCTCTCTATGCTATGTTCTAAGGGAAATTTAGAGATGGATTGTTTTAGCATAGGATGTAATAACAATATCCCACCCTCTACACATTCATTCATTCATTCATTCTCAGGCCATGAAGCCTTTATGCGGAAACTTTCCTTATTTGTTTATGCACTTTCCTTATTGGTTTATGCTTCTAGCAGGTCTTGACACATGCTTCCTTCCTGTGACTTGCTGAAATAGAGTAAATAGAGTAAAGTTAGGGAAAACATGGCTTACACAAGTTTGGCACAGGGGTTTGGCACTGAACACTCACCTCCCTAGGGGTTCTGCCCACGCAGAGACCAAAGCATGCCTCTTAAGGCATCTCTGACCTTTTCCCCAGCAGCCTTTTCTTGAATTTCCTCATGCCCCATTGGCAGCGGGGCACCCAGGGTTGCCAGTTCAATTTGCCTTGCTTCGTGGAGATCCAATGCAACATCATGTCCTTGACTTTCACAAATGTTGTGTAGAATGACACAGGCAGATATCACAGAAATGACGTTTTCTTCAGCGAGTTCTATCCTGGACGACAGGCATCTCCACCGTGCTTTTAACCTTCCAAAGGCACATTCAACAACATTCCTCGCCCGTGACAGACAGTGGTTGAAATGTTGCTTTTGCTGGTCCAGGGCTCCGCCGTAAGGTTTCATCAGCCACTTCCGAATGGGGTAAGCGGAATCAGCCACCACCAGTGGAGGAATCTGCACGTCATTAACAGTAATGGTAGGGTTCCCTGGGATGAAGACACCAGCTTCCATGGCCTCAAAGAACGCAGAGTTCCTGAAGACATGGGCATCGTGATTTCTCCCACTCCAACCTATTTCCACATCCATGAATCGCCCACGGTGGTCCACTGTGCCTTGAAGGAGCATGGAAAAAAAGCGTTTCCGGTTTATGTAGTCAGGGCCTTGCCTAGGAGGACAGGCAATTTCAATGTGACATCCATCTGTGGCTGCAACACAATGAAAGAAGCCCAGTTTGGAAAATCCACTCATGATCTGAGAGAGAAAACATAAATAATGGAAAATAAATCATTACTGCTTCATCGGCTGGCATGCTTGAGATACAATGATCAAGTTCCATTTGGCCACCTATATAACAGCCTAGCCCATCTTTTCCTATCCCAAATAATAAAAAACAAGACTCACCTCTGGAACATTGCCAAGGCAAACTGTTTTTCTCAGAAGCGCATGCTCCATGGCTAGGCAGACCTCCACAACGATCATGGCTGCCGTTGTTCTACCGATCCCAAATTGCTGAGCCACCACCCGGTAACCACCAGGATTTGCTAGCCTCCATATACAGATGGCCACGCGCTTCACCATTGGAATGGCTTCCCTCATGTTCGTATTGCGACGTTCTAGAAATGGCCGAAGATGGTCTGCAATCTGGAAAAGGGTTGCTCTGGTCATCCTAAAGTTCTCTAGCCACTGCTCATCACCCCAGAGGGCTAGAACATCGTTTTCCCACCAGTCACGACTCCTGGGGAAGCACCACCATCTTCTTGGTCTCTGTTTTTTCATCAAAGGAACATATAATAAATTCTCTTGGAGTCTATCTTGTTGGAGTCTTAAAAGATAAGAGTTGTTCTCTTGGAGCCTTCTCATGATGATTCGTCTTCTTCTTCTTCTCCGTTGAATCGTTCTCCTTAGGCAAGTCAATGTAACGTGCATATTTGCGATCAGAAGTTGAATCGCATAAATGAGGGAACGAGAAATCGAGGTAGGAGCCATCTCGCCTTCTCTTCCCGTCCAGCTCAAAATGGCGTTTCAGAAAGAGAAAAGGGGAACCAAACTTGCTTCTCTGGTGTCGCCTAGGTAAATGAACTCAACGGTCGACGAAACTCAGATCACGTGCTTGTATGCATATGCTCGCGCGCGAAGGTGCGCGTAACCTGAAGGCATTTTTTTCCCCCCGCTCAGCTCTGCCCTCTCCCCCCCTCCCATCTCGTTGCCAGGTAACCCGAAATTATGTAGGCAGGCAGGTACATTCCTGTGGGTGGAGTACAGGAAGGGAGGGCTGGGAAAGGGGTTGGCTCTGATCACGTGCTTGTATGCATATGCACGCGCGCGAAGGTGCGCGTAACCTGAAGGCATTTTTTTCCCCCCGCTCAGCTCTGCCCTCTCCCCCCCTCCCATCTCGTTGCCAGGCAACCCGAAATTACGTAGGCAGGCAGGTACATTCCTGTGGGTGGAGTACAGGAAGGGAGGGCTGGGAAAGGGGTTGGCTTTAGGCAAAAAGCGAATTAAAATGTCTGTTTCCTCCTCCCGAAGCCCCGCATGTGAACAATTAAAACGCGCGTCGGAGAAAAGCGATAATGCGCTTCAACGCCTCTCGCTGCCTCCCGTGCAGAGGGATGAGGCGTAAATGCGCCTCCGCGATAGTGCGCATAATACCACAAACGGGCGCAAAAGCGCATCCTTGTGGAGGGGGCCGAGGACTGCGGAGGTGGTGCAGTGAGCTTATGGCTCGATCATCCATCCCCTTCCCTGCCCAGCCTGCTCCAAGCTAAAAAAGTCTGGGTAAATGCCCCACTTTTTTAGAGCGGAGCTTTGGGGCTTTTCCCTGCAGTAGCTTCAGAGTGGCGGCAGCGTCATGTAATCCAGTAATCCACCTGCCACCACTCCGAAGCTACTGCGGGGAAAAGCATCCGTCTAGAGGTACCCTTAGATAAGTGTGTATGGGATTAAAATCTGAGTTACATCACTTCATAAAATTCGTCAGATAATATTTCTGTTGATAAGTGCATGTAATATTGTTGGGCCATCATGATGGACTAGACTTCATGGCTAACTTGCACAAACCAGTGCTTGGCTCCCAAGCCAAGCAAAATTTGTAGACCCCTGACCCAACCTATAGTCTTCAACTGGAGGGACCGGAATTCATAATGTGTTGTGCCTTATTTACTGTTTATTAAAAAATATTTTTAGGCCAACTTTAAGTAAATCCGCCATAACTGTTCATTGTGTTTGCTGTAAAAAATTAATTATTATTCATTATTTATTGTTTGATATGGTTATACATGCATTTTAGTGTGAACCACTTAAAGATTTTATTATATTAAGTAGTATAGAAGTATTATAAATACATTTTGTACTTTTTTAAAAATGAAGGAAAAAGAAGAGAGAGAAGGAAGGAAGGAAACAGTGTGGAACAGTCTTCTGTAATTTGATGCTCTCCAGATGTTGGACTATAAATCCCGTCATTCCTAATCAGAAGAACTGGGTTGTGTACGGCTGGTGTAGAAAGAAGTGGGGAGGGGGAGGGAAAAGGAATAAAACAGAAAAGGGCAAGGAAAGCAGGCAAATAGCAAAAGAAAAAAAGTAGTGAGTCTCATAGCATAGGTTGGTGCTAAAAGTTGGACCCTTGTCTGAAACTTTAAGGTGAATGATCTAGTCCACTTCCTGTGTCTTAAGGCAAGACCATCTGCACATTAATTCACAGAAACACAACACACGGGTCTCCCTAAAACACTAGCACCCCTTATCCTGATTATAATGTGTCCCAAACAGACAGCAAGAGAACAGCACCGCCATAGAAGTCAAGGCACAGTTGAATAAAGCGTTTTGATGATGCCATGCTACTTAACAGATCTGTTTAATGGCATAATAAATAGCCAAAACCTAAATGTTCCTGTTCAAATTCTAATAACTAGCACATCTGCTCTTTACTCTAGAGCACTAGGGGGCAGATTTCAGGCTTGTGGGATCTACTTTGTTTTTTACTAGAACCTTTTAATACACCAACTGGAGCCCTGTGCAAAAGACAGAATACACTTAGAACTGAAGAATTTTTGAAACTAGAAGTTTGAGCCGAGTACCAAAACCGAACCAAGCTCACAATCCTTCCACACAAATATCTATTCCTGGTTATGTTATATAAATCTGAACAGATCTATGATTTTCACCACAAAACATGTCCATTTCCCCTGACACGCATCTTACACGCATCCTACATGTGTTCGCTGACATGCACACCCAAACCGTCCACACACGGCACCCCAAAGGCCCATTCCCCACTGCCTGTCCATTGTATCCATTTCTGCAAAAGTCAAGCTGCTTGCAAGAGATTTGGTGGCACAAGAACTAGGAGCTTGTCAATATTGCCAATGCTCCTTCTTCTCCAGGTCAGACTCCATTGTAACCAGGAGTGACTCATCCAGATGTGACCTTGGCACACCTGGAGAGACAAAATGACCATATAAGGGAATGCTAGAAGTAGAGGGACGTTGCAAAGCATCTCTGGGTACAAGTAAAATAGCACATGGCAATGCAATGCCACGTCTGGCCACTACTCGGGTCTACTCGAGAGTAGCTGTAGCCGGAAATGATGTTTTTTTGGGGCTGTAAACCAATGGGATGAGGGCTAATGTCATGTGACATCTGATGTATAAAAGTACTTGTTTGGGCCTTGGCGGGTGTGACTCTGGAAAGCAGCGTTAGCGTCCAGAGGTCACCTATTCTGCGCAGAATAAAATTAGTTTCCAAAGCTTCAGGAGGTCTTTTGTCAAGTGTTTCATATCTGGACTTTGGACACTTGGGAATAGCATAATTTATGCAACAGTTAACGCAAACTTTTTTTCTTTTCAGCAGTATAGTTTAGTGTGTGTGTATATCATTTTGTTGCTGCCATTGTTAAATATTTGGGAATCAGGAATCCTTGCCGATCTACCCAGAGCTCCACCTCCTGCCCACCTTTGTTCTAGACCATTCTTTTAAAAATGCTCAAGACATTATTTCTATTTATCCATTTACCATATCTAAACTCTATTCCTCTGAAATTATGCTGTTCCAGCACCTTGTCTGAAGCCATCTGTCTCTGGTTACTTTTGTTACTGGCAGACTCCTTTGCTTTAAACAGCTGCATGAGCAGGACAGGAAACAATTCAACCAGCCTACCTGGTGGTATTGTGATGGGAAGCAAAAGCAGGGGGGAGACAAGCATCCAAATCCGTTGAAACAAAGGGAGAAACAGGTTCTCAAGAGGCTGATTTTTAATTTATTTTTCCAAAGTTGAAGAGCCCGATGCATTTCGGCCTTATCTTTATATGGCCTTCTTCAGGGGGCTGTAAGCATTTAAAATACATATTGTAAAAAACATGGTGGGAACAACATGAGTTAAAATATATTCTCATTATAAAATCAAGTTAACATATTGCCACAGAGGCCTATGTACATATGTAAACTAGTTTTTGCAACATTTTAAATTATTACAAGAGGACACCAGAAAAGCTAGATACAAATAACAAAAAACAATTATTAAGGAGGAAGATAGAATGGATTCTTAGATTAAAAAGGTTAAAACTAAATGGATTAAACGAAGATCTGGAACTTTGCCCATTATTGTGACTTAGCAGAAAAATGCTGGAGAGAGAAAAAAACTCTCTATAGATAATAGCACAATGACCCTGATATTTACTTAAAAGATAACACCTGACAAAAAAGAAAACAAAAGTGTGCGGGGTTATAACACAAGGCTCTGCATACCACTCTTTTCAATTGTTATTTATCAGAGAAATAAATTCTGTTGAGAAGAAGATCTTTGCAAATACCTTCCTACAAGTAAGATTTCACAGATACCCTTTTTATTAGAAATGTATTGCATGTATGAAAAGCAATTTGTCTTGTAATAATTTAAAATGTTGCAAAAACTAGTTTACATATGTACATAGGCCTGTGTGGCAATATGTCAATTTGATTTTATAATGAGAATATATTTTAACTCATGTTGTTCCCACCATGTTTTTTACTATATGTATTTTATGCTTACAGCCCCCTGAAGAAGGCTGTATAAATATAAGGCTGAAATGCATCGGGCTCTTCAACTTTGGAAAAATAAATAAAAAATCAGCATCTTGAGAATTTGTTTCTCCCTTTGTTTCAACGGTATTGTGATGGGAAAATATGCACAGTTGACTTTCTGCCAGTCATGCAGTAGTTAAAAGTACATATACTCTGGTGGAGGAGGGGATGCTAGCATATGTGCAAAACATCCCAACCAGGGATAGTGGGACTGCTTCTTGCTTACAGCTGCAAATGCTCCTCACCAATAAGAACTGTTCTTCACTTGCAGGGAGTGAGAGTGGGATTATTTGTATGGGAGATTCACCATGGCAATGTTCAAAAGGCAGCAACAGTATTAGATTATGTGTAATGCATGGATTGTGTGAGTTTGCTTTTCAGCTCTTAAATCTGAAGTATATCCCACAGTGTCTATTTTTAGTGCATTCAAGTATTAGCTCAGCTGAATAGTTGATATTAGTCTTAAGTTTGTATGAGTTTCTGTACCATGCAATCTGTTTTAAAACACATTTATTATAAATACCTCCAATGTGGCATCATCATCATCATCATCATCTCTATTGAAAACATAAAAAATTCAAGAAAGAAAGCAAGCTGGTTTTTTGTTTGATTTAGAAAAGTAGGACTCAGAGAATGGCACTTGAAAGGTTTATTTCTGTGATTTAAAGACTGGGTCTGTTTGCATGGACTATTTAGCACATGGTGAGGCTGTGGCATGTACAGCTGTCATTTTGAATTACCATATTGTGTTGTGTGAGCCTGACAAGCGTGGGTCATGCAAGGGTAAAACAACTCTTGCACAACCCATGGTCTATTTTAGGGTTATGTGAAGGTTGTTTAACCTTTGCATAACTTAGGCCCGCTGGGTTTGACAACCCCCGAATAGGGTTTGCATGTACAACCTGGCACCCAGCTGCAGTACATTGTGAGTTAAATAGCTCATGACGAGCCGTGGTGTGTTGTCCAAACCCAGTCATAGACAGAGCAACGTAGGACTGGAGTCACACTAGTGGAATAGCTACTATTATCAACACATGCCAAAGTGGGGAAGGGAGAAAACACAACTAGATTTTTTTAATGGTGTAAAAACAACAGCTACACCACTGGTGTCCTTGGGAACTCCTCCAGTGCCCACCAATTAATGCTGGGGTCAATGGCCACGTTAAACATCGCCTAATGCTCTGTTGTGGAATGGTGGGTGGGCAGTCTTCAGTGTGGGGCAGCTGCTTTTGCATTAATCCCCCCATTGAACTCAGTGTTTTAAAAAAATCCCTGTGCCAGATGTGTGGCTGTGTAAAGTGACACTGTCAACAGGGTTGTGCTATGGGATGAAGGTATAGGATATGGCAATTGTCCTTTGTGCTGCCCACTTTGCTAGCGAAACAGCTGCACTGGAGCCATGTAAATGCTTCCTGAGCTAGTAGGGAAGAATATTAATTATTATTGTCCCAAATTGCAGATGTGGGGAGGCAGTGAGACAGAGATGTTATTCTCATACTGCGGTGACAAAGGTTGAGAATGGCTTAACAACTCTGCAATGTAGTCGAGTATTATCCCTGTGTTGCAGGCTGGATCATGATGGAAGCTGTGTCACATATGATATCCCTGTAAAGTAATGGAGTCTGCTGTTTCCGGACTTGTATTTCAGACATAGTCACTTACAGCATCCCTGGAATGTAGTCCATTGTTAATCGCTTATAATTATAATGAATATTGAGATATTATTAACTTTACATTCAAATGGGGGCACTGCTGAAATCAATAGGCTCATGATGACGCTGTAATAAAGGATTTTAAGAACTGTCATTACTTGATCTGTATTAGTGAAATATAAGATCGCAGATACAAATCTGCAATGCAATATTACACAATACAGACATGATCGAGATTCAGAAAATTACTAGGATATATAAAACTTTGAAGGGTGGATGGGTTAGTCGGTTGCAGCAAAAACAAAGAGTATCTTAAAGTCAAAACATTTATTACAGCATAAGCTTTTGAAATTTGCAGGTCACTTGATCAGATGCAAAACACAAACATTTCAAATGAAGTAATTTCACTTACTATCTGTGCATCTAAAGCCGCAATTCTAAACCCGTTTACCTGGTTGTAAACCCCACGGAATTTAGGAGAGTATTCTCAATCACCTCAAGTCATCACGCAATGGTATTGAACACAGTGAAGCGAGAGCTCCCTCCCCAAGTTAAATCTCATTAAATTACTATCATCCCCTCAAAGCCAGTGCTCAGTGGATTGGAGGCACTTTATGCTCCATTCACATATCACTTTCATAGAAACGCACTTTGCTTTTACGGCTGTAACGGCTTAAAATGGAGATCTCAAATAAAACGAAAAGTTGGTATGTATCACTCTCTCTATATCTCTATGGCTGGCTGCTTAACTCTATGGATGCAGAGTCGGGTCACTCTATCTCTCTATGGTGAAGTCTATACTTGGCATTGGAAACTAGGCTGGAGGATCGGTTCCATTTCACTTTTCCGGAAACGAGGTCTGTGTAGAAACTGCTCAGAGCAGCAGCAGTTCTTCCTGTTTATGTCGTTTTGATTGGAAGCAGCCGCTGCATACCGGCGAAGTGCACGGAGACCAAGACCAGGGCTAAGCATAGGAGTTTCCAGGTAGAGAATCTGCAATAGATGTCATTCGGTTGCTTTCAATGTATTGGGCACCATCACCCCGGGGTATTGCACTTTAGGCTGCAGTCTGGGGAGTAAACAATTTGGTCAGATTTGTGAAGGAAGGTAGTTGAATTTAAATTAAAAATGTATAGGATCCGTTTACTTCATTGTGGGAAATGATCCTACAGTGATAATTTTAGTCTCTTCATGCTGAGCAACTTGCAGTTAAAAAAAAAAAAGGGGGGGGGGGAGAAATTATAGGGAAAAAAGCTGAAAATCATGAGCATGATGTAACCAGAAGTTAAGAACTTCTAAGCCCATTGATTTCAACAGGAGAAGGTTAAATGTGTGCTTAATTCTCCAACTGAAATGAATGCGACTTTAAGGTTGCAATCTGGTACACACTTACTTGGGAATAAGTCCCATTGAACTGAGTGGGATTTCTTAGTAGACATGTATAAGATTGTTCTGAACAAGGCTTAATCTTTGTTGGATTGTGCCCATGATTAACAAGGCCGATTCATTTATTTTTTTGGTTCCCAGTTCCTTAGTCAGCACAGAGATGCATCAGCAGCTTGAATAAGGCTGCCTTAATTGAGAAACTTCAGCTGTGGACAGACTGTTGACTGGAGCCAGTTATGGAGATCATGTGACTCTCTTGTTGCAACAGCTTCACTAGCTACCTGTCTGTTCCTGGACACAATTCAAAGTGCTGGGGATGACCTATAATAAATGTGGGAGTATCATGCCTTTTAGACATTTTGCACAAAAATTAAACTTTGGGGCCGACATGATTGGATAATTGGAAAGGGGATAGTCGCCAGGTAGCATTGGTAATGATTTGACCCACAGATTATTTTGGGTGCAAAGACATAATATGTGTGGGCCAGGGGTATCATGTGTGAAAGCAATGCCCAGAATGTGCTGAAGCATTTTGTTGGGACAATCTCTCAACAGTAGGAGTATATGATTTACAGTGTCCCAAACTTATTTTGGAGAGCAGAGGTATGCAAACTTCAGTTTATGCAGGCTGCTTATGCATACCAATGTTGAAACAAGCAGCAAAAAAAGCCGAGTTCAACATTTTCCAAACAGAAATGTTGTCTTCAGCTTTTTGGATTATGATGATTAAATTTTCAAGTACTCTAATGGTAAATGAATAATTATATAGTGGTTAACAGAGGACTAGAACATGTTTGCCCGCTCTGAAGGAAGTTAGGTTAGTCATTACAAGAGAGAGGGCCTTCTCAGTTGTGGCCCCCCATTTATGGAATGCTCTCCCTAAGGAGATTCACATGGTCTTATAATTAGATGGTTATGTTTGCACCTACATCACTATCCTTTTGGCGCCAGGCAAAGACCTTTTCCCCTAGGCATTTTAGAGACTTGGTTTTTAGATTTTATTGCTGTTCTTATATATTCTGTACTGTTTGTTATTTTGTACTGTATCGTATTTTATTCTTTAACCATTTGTAATCCACCCAGAGAACATTTATTACTGGGTGGATTAAAATATACTAAATAAATAAATTGAAATGCATGTTATTAAAAGCAAATCAGAAAAGTATGCGATTAAAAAGGATATCACTAACAAGGTTTGAGCTTGCAAGCCTTATCTAGGGGCTACAATAAACCCACAATTATACAGCTTCCCTTTGGCTGCAATCTTATATACCTTTACCTGTGAACAAATTCCATTGAACTCAATGGGCCATGCTCTTAGCAGACATGAAAGGCTACCATATATATATATATATATATATATATATATAATGTGAATGATAGGCTTTTGTTACAAAACAATGCTTGAGGAATGATTACATTTGGATAACTCGGCAACTGAGTCAGCACCATTGTTTGCACAGTTATCTTTCAACTTCCTGCGATTTAGTTTTTCCTACCAATTAAATCAGCTGATTTCTGTTTTTTTCTTCTCAGTAAAAAAATGCTGTGCCTTTTCTGATCTGGAACGTGATTTGTGTTTCTTGCCTTCCACTTCTCTTAAAAAAACAAGCATTTAAACCTAACTTCGTCTGATAGTGAGTATGATACATTTTCCCACTGATACATTTCAACATATAATTTAACCTTGTTGGGGGGGTTTTTTTGGCCATTGTGACTCATTTGTCCCACTGAATATTTTTAAGACTAAAGGCTCAATCCTATGCAGACTTACCTGGGAGTAAGTGCCATTGAACTCAGTTGGATTTAACTCTTGTGTAAACACCCATATATAGAATTATGCTGGTAGTCCACTGACTTCTGTAGCCTAACCCAATAATATTCCAGCCCTGCCAGTGGGGTTCTGCTATCTTTATCTATGTATTTATTGAAAGCATTTTACCCTGCTCCTCAGCTAAAATGGCTCTCAGGGTGGTTTGCATGAGATCAACAACGAACAAGACAGTTCCTACCCATGGGCTTACAATTCAAGTATTTCCCAGCTGCTTTTACTGGCAAGATTAGAGATAATCAAAAGGCTTCTTCAGTTCTTTGCACGCACAGTAAACAGGAACAGAGGAACAAAGAATTTGAAAGTACTCTGTTTCTTATTGTGTGTGTGGTTTTGTCGGGGAGATTTTTTTTCTTTTTGCTATCAAACATTTGATTTCATGAGGAAATATAACTTCAAGGAAATGTTATGATAATCACTTAAAATAGGTTATCTATCTCATCTTTTAAAGGTTAAAGTAATTGAACACAGTGGGTAGAAAAAGATACTTCAAATATGGAAGAAGATGGTGAACCTCTTTTAATCCCTGTTGGAGGTGATGAAGACGATGTTGGAATCCTCAGTATTCAGTTTAGCCCAGAAGACCTGAAATGCAAAAGGTGAGGAGGAGAAATACTTAACTATACACTTTAATAATAGTATGGACAGATTTCTTTCTGCTGGAATTCCCTCGTTCACACAATGATTGAAGGGGGAAATACCCTATTATCTTTTGCATCTGGCCCCACTACCCAAGAGCCCTGTCAGAAAACAATTATCACCCCTACCAAACATACATATCTTATCTGAATTTGCGGTGCACTGCAATTTTTAATATTGTTTTTTTTTAAAAAGTACACAAGAAGAGGCATTCTGGATCAAACCAAGCAGCCATTTAGTCCAGCATTTTGTTCTCACAGTGGCCAACCAGCTGCCCATGGGAAACCCACAAGTAATATATGTGTACAACAGTACCCTCCCGCCCATGACCCCAGCATACTGTCTCTGATGCTGGAAATAAGATATAGTTATCAGGACTAGTAGCCATTGATAGACAAATCCTCCATGAACTTGTCCAGTCTCCTTTTAAAGCCATCCAAATTGGAGGCTGTGACATTCCTGTCTCCAGGTTATTCTCCCTCCATTTTCCACCCACAGGAAACTGAAAACAAACAAAAACCAGGTCATCTGCGGCTGCCTCTACAAGAGAGGTTTAAAGCTCTTTCAAGGCGCTTAAATTTTTTTACCTCTACAAGAACGGAGCGCAAATCGGGCGTAGAGGCGCGTTATCTCTCTGATTATGCGCATTATCAAATGCGCGTTAAACAGCGAGTTTTATTTTGCTCCGGCCGTTAAAGCGCATTTTGACTATGTGAACAAGCGCTTATGCGCATTAACTACTTGTAAAGCGCATTTTGGTCATCTGTTAATGCGCTTCTCCGCCTCTCGCTGCCTCTCGTGCAGAGGTATTAGGCGTAAATGCGCTTCAGCGATTATGCGCATAATCGCCTAACCAGGCGCAAAAGCGAATCCTTGTAGAGGGGACCTGCCTCCTCTTTGGTCAGTTGTCCACACTGAATCCCCTAAACTTCAGCCCTTTTACTTGTGTCAAGGAGACACTCAATAGTTTAACTGATTTCCTTCAATTTGTTTAAGGTATAGGAACAAGCAAAGAGATTTTTCTGTTTGATAGTGTTAACAAATCAAGCTGACAATTGGGATTATATAATTAATAAAACAAATACCTTTTATTATATACAATAAGGTTTATAGAGATTATTAGCCATCTTATACTTAGTCCTAACTTACCTACCCCATCTAAACCCATCACCCCAAACTATTCTCACTAGGGGGTTTATCAGACAAGTGTTTTATCGCTCGCTCGCTACTGCACACTCACGATATTTAATGCGTCCTTTAGACAACGCCACCCGCCTCCTGCGCCTTCTTGCCTTCTTTCTGTCACAAAATAGACCCCCCCCCCCAAAATCCGACTTTGTTTTTGGAAATAGAATGTGCTGCCATTTCCTGCTGTGTGCAGGAAAAACGGCGCAATGAAAACAGCCCCTGAATGGGCCACATGGTCTTTGTTTACTTCCTTTTTCTTCTATGGGAAGAAAGAGGAAGTATTGAGCAACAAAGCAGGAGAAGAGAAGAGACGTGACAGTAGGGAACCATGATTCCCCCTCCACGTCTGATGATGCTCAAAATGTACATTAGCTGAAGCCCTAAACCCTATCTGACCATTAAACTCTCAGCTCTCTGCTTTTAAACCCTTTAGAATTCTCCTCACTCACACACCCCTCCCACTTGTCACTCACCAACATTCCATTAACTCTTTATTATGTGGATAAAATCTTGCAACTCCAGCAGAAATATTTACATGACTGCATTTATTACAGTGGCCATCACAACATCTCGTGGAAGTGAGTTCCATAGTTTAACTATGCATTGTGTGGAGAAGTATTGCCTTTTATCTGTCCTGAATCTCCTAGCAATCACCTTCATGGAATGACCCCATGGGATCTAGTTCTAAAAGTGTTCTATGGTTCTAAAATAAAGTATGCATGCATATAGACTGAGGAAGATTAAAGACTAGGGGAGCACTCCATGTACAAATGGTGGTTTTGAGGGGGGGCTTAATTCTGGAATGTGAAAAAGAAAAGTGTGTCTGAGCATGTGCAGGTTGCATTTTTCTCACCACTGCATAAGCAGGGCCAGGGAGCTCAGCCTCCTGGATCCGAGGTTGGAGCACTGTATCTGACCTTGGATCCAAGAATCCGAACTATCCTATGACATCCAAGACACTGCTCCCTTAGAAAATTACTACTAATAATTTTTCTTCTGACAAAAGCCCTATTCAGACATTCTGATTCTGTGTAGAGTATACACATGAGGAGAGGGAGCGCACCAGCCGCACCCTCCTCTATCATCGTGTTTGTTGCCCTGGACTTAGATAGGGTGACTTCTGTTCTTCATGTGATTCAGAACGTGGATGGATATAGGAGGTTCTCCTCTTCAGAAAATTGCCCTGTATGAGTTCAGGGCAATGAACATTATGACGGAGGAAGATAGGACTGGCGAGATACCTCTCCACATGTGTTTACTCTATGCAGAATCAGAACACCTGGATAGGGCTACAGTCATCCTGGTTTCTGGCATGTACACTTACACACTTACACATATGCATATGTGAGTCAGCTCTAAAATGCAGCAGAATCGAATAGGAGGGGTAGGGAATGAGAATCATGAGTAGCACTCTCTAGTTAGGAGCGTGGCTTTGGAAAAGGTCTGTGAAGCTTGTGGCCCAGCTGATGTCATTTGGGAATACTTGTTCTTGTGGCCGTAGAGCTGTGCATGTTTGAGGAAGAATTTGTCATATATTAAAGAGTATGAGGTCAGTGGAGAGTGGTGCACATCTGTGGGGTAACTGGTTAGTACTATCTCATTTTGGAAGAACTTCAAGGTAATGTTTCTGGAATGACATTTAATCCTTGTTCAAATGCTAGTACAGATCCCTCAAGTTTCTTTAAACATATGCCACTGTAGTATATAATTTGTGGTTCTAGGGGGCAGCTTTACTGGTATTTGGTTAGCCAAGGAGACATTCAAGTATGTAGCCTGTGACCAGAAAATAGTGTGAGGTAGGGTTGATGTTTTTTGTCCTTCCATTATGGATCTCGGTCTTAATAGTTATGGTGTGGTTTCAGACAACGAGTGACACAGAGCAAGGGAGACTATAACTTTTAATTGGATCCATGTATCTCTGAAAATATAGGAAGCCAACTTGTGTATTCTTTGTGTGTGTCTCCCTTTTTTTTACAACTCTTTAAATTTAAATTTGACTTGCCGGAGATGTTGAGGCTTTCATTTAGAGTTGCCAGCTATCAGGGTTCCAGCTCGGATCCATTTCCCTGATATCTAATTATTCTGTGTAGAGGAATTTTATTTTGGTGTTTTGCATGATAAAGTCTTTGGCCATCTGAACTCCACATCTACAGTCTGAAGTGGTACAGCCTAGGCATAGCTAATGAGAACCAGGCTTTATGGAGGCTTATAGGTCATGGTAAATTATGTCCCAGTTGGTTTGATGCTCTGTCCTAACTTTTCCCAATCTGGTGTCCTCCAGGTGGCTTGGACTTCAACTCCCAAAAGCCTGAGCCAGCAGGCCATTGGACAGGAATGTTGGAAGTTGTAGTCTAAAACTGCTGCTCTATTCTTTGAAAAGCAAAACTTTAAACCTAAGCAAATTCACTAGGGAGTAAATTGAACTGATTGAACTCAGTGGAAACTCTGAATAGACAGGCCTGGAATCATGCTGTAAGAGAACCATGTGGAGATTGGAGTGCCTTCCCTGTGAGGAAAACTAAAAAGCTTTTATGGGGCTTTTTAGTTTAGAAACATGATGAAGCTTAAAAAATAGAAGCTTAAAAAATTATGCAAGTTGTGGGGAAAGTGGCTAAAGAGAAGTCTTTTGCCTTCTGTCATTCTGCTAGAATCCAGTTAAATTGAGGGGCTGTTAGTTTAGGATACACAAGTGAAATACTTCTTCACCCATCTCAAAATTAATTTATGGTATTTGTTGTCATAGGGTATGTTGGCGGCTGTTGGCTTTAAAAAGGTATAAGGACAAATTGTTAGATGATAGGCTGTTGGTCATGATGGCTAGAGGGTAGGGGTACAGAAGTTCAGGCCCATGGGGTCCCAATCTGGCCTTCCGGGTTTCCCAGATGGCTACATCCTTTTCCCCTGATGGGCAACCATATGGTGGTTTCCTGGCTTTTGCACTTAGTTCCCCCATTTTAAATGTTTGAAAGGACTCTCCCAAGGCTTACATACTTGCAGCAATACCTTGAAGATAAAATATACTGGCATTTTGGCCCTGCCCACTTCATCTTTGACCCTTCCCTGTTTTGCCATCAGCCCTGCCCACAAGTGGAACGCAGGCCCCATAGCTTCTCCAGAAATTGAATTCGGCCCTCGGGACGAAAGAAATTCAACACCCCTGCTATATGGAATATCCATGTTTAGAGGCGGGATGCTACTGCACCCCAATCGCTGGGGCACAACAACAGTAGAGGCCTATTGCCTTCAGACCCTGCCTGTGGTTTTCCCAGAGGCATCTGACTGGCTACTGTGGAAAATAGAAAGCTGTACTACAGCCTTCCCCAGCCCGGTGCCCTCCCAACGTGTTAGACTGGAGCTCCTGTCAACTGCCAATGGCCGTGGCCATGCTGGATAGGGGTGATGGGAGTTGTAGTACAACATATCCGGAGGTCACGGGCTTGCGAAATACTGCTTTACCAGGTGGATCTTTGGTCTAATCTAGTATGTCTCTTATTCTGTTGACACTTTTGGGACGGGTGATTTCCCTGTAACTTGATAAATACACTGCACATGTTTTTTGCATCACATTGCTTTTGCAGAAGGAGATCTCAATTTCTGCACTAGAGCAACTCTCATCTACACGGCTGGCCCTGCCATGAGGCAGAGTGAGACAACTGCTTCAGGGAGCCAATGCTGGGGATAGCTGTGGCGCATGAGGTATTGGGGAGGGGCCAGTATATGTGGGACTGGAAGCCTTGTGAATGGAATGTAAAGAAGAAAAGGCAATATATTAGATCTGGCCAAGTGAACATGCGAACCTTTGTGGGAGAGTGCTTCTGACATCTCAATCTTGAATAGATATTTTCTTTGTATCTGTCTTTATGGTCAAGGTAGCTAGAAACATGTTTGTCCTTTTTTTACAGCTCAGATTGCCTGCTGGGATAATTAGATTAGGAACACAATGTTATGTTTGCCACTTTAAAACGTAAATACATAAAGAGGCTATTCACACAACTCACTAACCCACACTCAGTGGTTTTGTGTGGCTTGTTTTGAACCATGGGTTTGTTGAACCTTGGGTTATCGTGTTGTCTGAATTCAGCTATGGTGGCTTCTTAACCATACAGTGTGGCTTATTTTCTCGAACAAGCCATCTTAAGAACTTATGGTTTGTTATTGGGTTTTTAAGGTTGGTGAACAAGCCACATTGCATGGTTAACTAGCCATCCTGGCTGCCTTCAGACAACACGCTAAGCCACGTTTCAACAAATAACCCACATTCAACCACTGAGTGTGGGTTAGCGTGTTGTATGAACAGCCTCACAATGTATCTGTTTCAGAAATAAATTAGCTGTTTATTACAGCATCTGTAAGTTTTCTGTTAATTTTGACTAAACAGTTATTCTTGTTTCTCTTTTAGGCCATTCCATGTAGAACCTACAAATATTGTCAGTGTGAGCGATGATGTGCAGAGAGTTTCAGATGAAGCTTCAGCAATGAATAAGCGGATTCACTACTACAGAAGGCTCACTTCACCTTCAGATAGAACACTGGTAAGAAAAAGGTGGGCTTCTGTAAAACTTCAGCCATGGAGGCTGACACCCCTGCTGTCCTCTGTCGGATCACTCGCTCTCTGGTGACAGTGCTCTGTCTGATCAGTTTTTAAGTAGGATAATGAGAGCTTCCCTTTCAGCCTGTTTAGCCTTTATCAATCCACAACTAAGGGAATCTGGAAGGAAAGGAGGTTGGTGGTTGAGATGTATGGAAAACTAGCAAGCAAGTGAGATGAGTAAAGAGAAAAGCATTTTCAGAAGTAACTCTGTTCCCACCTTTCCAAAGGTACATGGAGCTCCCGAAGTGTTGATTACGTTAGTAGGAAAATGACCTTTGTAGATTTTGAAATAGACTTTGCAGGACAGAAAGACAATATATCCTAAAAAGTTGTTTAGATTACTTTAAAACAGGGGTGCTGAATATCTTTCAGCCAAAAATAAACTCTTAAGGTGGGTGGTGGTGCAGTGGTGGGTGGGGCTGAAGGAAAAAAGGGTCAGGCCTGAAAATACCTGTATACTGTAGCTTAAAGCTCTTACTGCTAGTAACTAAGTGTTAGGAGAGGCATTTCAATCTTTTAGAATGGGGAAAAAGCACAGGAATCCACCAAATGATTGGTTGTGGGGGGAAAGGAGTTGAGGACGGAAGAAGAGTCATCTGGAGAACCTCAGAGGGCTGCATTTGTCTCCTGGGCTTAAGAATCTGCACCCTGCTTTAAAATCAGGTTATGACAGGTGTTCATGATCCTCAGATGTTCTGGATTTGCATAAATATTATTTACTTCCATTGCCTGTATGGATTAGGTACTTTGAGGATGCATGTTTGAGTTATTTAAAAATAGAGCACCAACATGTTTACGTAAGGTGGAGAATTAATAACTAGGACAGGGGTAGACAACTTGGTGCCATCCAGATCTTTGGATTGCAACTCCCATCAGCCCCAGCCAAAATGGCCAGTGGTCAGGTTTATGGGACTTATAGTCCAAAACAACTCTGAACTGGGTTATATGTAGACACTGTTGAATTTTGTACTCAGTCCACAAGAGAATGCATTTTGATATGGAGGCGTTTATTGTATGCTAGTTCTAAGGATTCAAACCATTTCTTGGCCAGTATATGTGGAGTAAATACCTTATTTCGCCCTACATTCTAAATAAGTGGTCTCTATTCCATGTGATGCCTTAACTCTTTCTTGCTCATATTAGTGATTATTCCAGAGTAAAAAGCGAGAATACTGCCTTGCTTTAATTCTTTTCCCTTCTCTGTGGCAGACGTGTTTGTTCAGTGGTGGAACTTACGTTTGGCATAGTGGTTAGAGCAACGTCAGATCAGAAGTATTAGACTGCAATTCCTATCAATCTCAGCTGGATGAGAATGCTGGGAGTTGCAGTCCAACACATTCTTAAGGCACCAGGGTGGAAAAGGCCAAGTTGGACTAGGACCAGGGAGACACAGTTCAAATTTCCACTCAGCCATAAAGCTTGCTGGGTGACTTTGGGCCAGTCACATCCTCTCATCCTGAGCTACCTCACTGGGTTATTGTGTGGATAAAATGGAGGGAGCTCCTTGGAAGACAGGTAGGATATAAATATAATTAATGGTGCAATCCAATATATGTGTATTCTGAAGGGAGTCCAGTCAAATTCATTGGGGCTTATTACTAGGTAACTGGGTGTAGGATTGAAGCCTAAATAAATATAAGGTCACAAGTTGAACCCATGGCATCTCCAGTTAAGTATTTTGGATAACAGGACTGGGGAAGGACTGTGCTTGAGACCTTGGTCAGCTGTGGACTCAGTCAAAAGGACATGGCCTTGTATTTTTATATGTAGGGTGCAGCCCATGCACGGCCAGGACTTGGTGTTCTCATTCATAAAATAAAAGGACAAACTCCATATGTAAATGGCTATTCTCCACTGTGTTCGCACAGAATGTTGTCATGGGGGAGGGGGACAGGAAAGCCCAGGCACCTAAGAATCACTGGATTGTGGGCTGAAAGTGCCATGAAAACAAAAAAGCATTACATGAAACATAATAAATTTCTCTGCCAGTTCTATGAACATTTAAATTTGATTCAGAGAACAGCAGGGTGTTCTCTGAATCAATGCTTCCATGGGCAACATTCACAGGTGCAATTCCAGACATTGCAGGGTGGAAAATGGCTTTGAAGTTGCATTGGGATTGTCCTGTGTCAGTTTGCCAGTGTGTGTGATGCAAAGTTTGGGAAACCTGACAGTGAAATAAATTCCTGAAGGAGAAGGCTATCAATGGCTACTAGTCCTCATGGCTCTATTCTACCTCCACTATCGGAGGCAGTATGTCTATGTACACCAGTTGCTGGGGAACATGGGAGGAAGGGTGCTGTTGCACTCGTGTCTTGCTTGGGAGCTTCTGATGGGCCACTGTCTGAACAGAATGCTGGACTAGATGGAACCTTGGTCTGATCCAGCATGGCTCTTATGTTCTTATGATCAAGCCTTGCATATCTAGACTTGTGAAGCAAAATGGGGTGGGAGGTGGGATGGGAGGGAGGGAGAAAAAAAAAGAGAGTACTGTAATAGAGCACCACGTACTGTAGCTAATGTTTTGTGTTCTCATCTTTTGCTAGGCAGCTCCTGATCATGTACTTCCTGCTCCAGAAGAAATCTATGTGTATAGTCCATTAGGAACTGCTTTCAAAATAGATGACTGCATTGAGGGTCATGGGAAAAACTCAAGCATAGTAACAATGTACGTGAAGTAGTTAGCCTACTTGGTGGCAGATACCAAGTAGATTAATTTGGAATTTGTCGTAAATTCACAATACTAACTGGAAAAAGAAAAAGCGATCTCAATTAATTTTGTTTCTTTTATGTCCCCTGCTAGATTTATGATCTGGAATACAATGCTGGGTACATCTATATTGAGTATTCCATGGGGAATAAAACAGGTAAGGCAAGTTTGTGTGTGTGTATGTCATGAAAAACATTTGCGTGATAAATCTTGCTCAGCAGATTTGATTTGCATTAAGATCACAATTTGCTAATGCATTTAGTTACAAAAGAATTCATTTTTTAAACAGGCAGGATTCACTACTGGAATTTGTATTATTCTGCTAATGGGCATATTGACACTTTACTGCTGCTTCAGAGTTCTGAAATCAAGGACAATGATACGTAAGTATGCGTTTCACTAAAATATATGTGTATGTGACATTTTGCTGGAAGGAATACTTTGCACCATGAGTTGTGCCCTGCAGAATATGAAGCATTTTCTAAAGTGTAGGCCATTGAGTCGCCTTCTTGCTCTGCATGAACTGGGAGTGCCCACTAGAACACCAGATGCTTCCCCGTGGTTGCATATTGCAGGGGAAGACTGCTGGCAGTGAGCAAGCTGTCATTCAAAAAGAGATCCATTCCTCAGCTTCCCACTGATTAACATTGGAACATACCTGGCATTCATGCATGACACCTTTGGGTAGCTGCCAGGACCCCATCAGGCCGCCCACCATATGCTGGTGCCTTGGCTTCCTGTCCCAAGTGGCTAAGTCTGGGAGCCACCATTTCAATTTTGCACTATGCCTTGGAGTAGTGCTGTGTTGGGGACATTGTGGGAAATAAAATGGCTGCTCTAAGCTGCCTGGCGCTGCTGTCTGTTGGAACCCACCAACCACTCTGTGCCCAGTGAGCATCCCCAGTCCTCATTGAGCTGTTTTTGGGGGGCCCTCCCACTTAGGTTTCTTTTTTCTAAAGAATTTTTTTTTTAATTTTACAAATCTTGAGCTTACCCCAAACCTTGTGATACATCCCTTTTATGTGTGGATGGAGCTTACATAAGGACCCATGCTTATAGTATATAGAATTAACTTGACCATAATTAAAATGTCCCATAAATAATTTGATTATTCATTAATACCATGTTTCCTACATTCCAATACTTACTCACTATTTATTTAGAAAGCAGTCCTATGCCCCCTAGACTGCTTCGGGGGGGGGGGGGCATAATGTAGTTCAGGTTCCT
Organism: Anniella stebbinsi; assembly: GCA_029215795.1. Lineage (NCBI taxonomy): Eukaryota > Metazoa > Chordata > Lepidosauria > Squamata > Anniellidae > Anniella > Anniella stebbinsi. The sequence goes on along the minus strand of JARDYH010000002.1, from coordinate 29,473,608 downwards.
GGATCTAAGGTTGAATAGGCTGACCATCTGAAAAGGAGGACAGGGCTCCTGTAACTTTAACAGTTGTAGAGAAAAGGGAATTTCAGCCGGTGTAATTTGTATGCAATTAGTTCCTGGTGAAATTCCCTCTTCATCACCACAGTTAAAGTTGCAGGAGCCCTGCCTTCTTTGTATCTGGTCACTCTAGTATAGTGCCTGTAACTTTAACTGTGGTGATGAAGAGGGAATTTCACCAGGAACTAATTGCATACAGATGACACTGGATGGAATTCCTTTTTCTCTACAACTGTTAAAGATACATGAGCCCTGTCCTCCTTTTCAGATGGTCAGCCTAAGGTTGAAGGCAGTGCTCCGACTTTGGATCCAGGAGTCCGAGTTCCCTGTCCCCTCCCCCTCGCAGCTAGTGTGGAGAAAATCCTGTTGGCTGCCTCTCTGAGGTCGCAAAAGCAACCTAAGAAAGGAGGAAAAGGGAGTGGTTCTGTGTTAGGGTAGGGAGAGGACTGGGGTGGCCAGCTTACAAAGAGTCTTCCGGCCTCCCCAGCCTCTTTCCCTTCCATTCCTCAGACCATCAGCTAGATGGGCAAAAAAGCCAGTCTAGCAAAAATGCAGAGTGGGAGGAATACAGAGGCAAAGATCGCCTCTGCACTCCTTGCCCTCTGCATAGGATGCCCATCAGCCTCTGAGTTTGAAGGGTGATGGGCATCCCAATAGGATTGCACCCTTAGCAGTTGAATTTAGGCTTAACAATTCTATATGCCTTTGCCACTCTTGGGGACAGCACCTGGCAACCTCATGCATAACCTACAATATATCTTAAAATCTGGTGAATAAAGCCCAACTTTATATTCTGTCGATATGTGAGAGTTACTTCATTGTTGCTCAGGGCAGAGCAATATGTGGCTAATCACATAATGGCTGCCATGGGGGCCTAGCTAGTCAAAAGTGTTTAAAGAGGGGCAAGGGAAATAAATAGTGGGGATAGAAGCTGGGAGGGAGTGGAGAAACAGCAAGGCTAGAGGCTAGAAAGGAAGAGAAAGGCGACTGCCCTAATTTTTTCCAAGGTTTTTCTTCAAACTTTTTAAAAGGACAGTGAGGGAAGAGCTTTGTGGCCGTGGCTGGTGGTCCCACTGGCATCGTGTTGGGGACCTCTGGTCTGAGGATGCATAGGATTGCACCCTTAATGTTTTATGTTTAGCTGTCTTTAGAAGACGTGTTCCTATACAACTAGCATAGGATTAGATGAGTAAGTTCCGGTATTAACCCTGCTTGATGGATGTCTGTCATACACTTGTTTTTTTCAGCTTCAATAGATACCTCAACTTGGGAATTCCCAGATGTTTGCAAGTATTATTTTGGATCCTTTGGACAATGGTCTAGCCTTTTATTTTCAATGGTGTCTCTTATTGGAGCCATGGTGGTTTACTGGGTACTCATGTCCAATTTCCTTTTCAACACGGGAAAATGTATTTATGGTAAGTGCAACTTTTTTCTGTTAATTTCTTGCACTTGGTCCTTGGTTTTCATACCTGACAAATAAGATGTAATCATTCATAACAGACCCACCATTGTTGCATCATTTCAAATCACTCTACGTTTCCATGCATTTAATTCTGTGGGTGTTTCAGAGGAGATGAAAATCTCACCCAACTTAATTACATGTAATTTGCCAGCGACCAGTCCTTGGGCATTTAAAAAACAAAAGAAAGCACAGAGAGAAGACTTGTCCGTTACAGCCAGAGTAATCCTGCGGGGTTGGAGGGGGAAGGTGCTGTGGTGAAAGAACTGCTTAAGCATTACTGGGCTTCTTCCAGCAGGATGAAAGGAATGGGGGCATTCTTCCTCCCCCCCCCCCCCCAGTTGCTGTGTGTGTGTACTTTCCCACCATTCTGGAGAGATGTTGGGGGAATAGATCCTTACCTTCCACCAATCCACTCCAGGATGCCTTTCTTTTGACATGGGGCACCAAAGTTGGAGCAGCAAGGGCAGCGGATGCTTCCATAACCCAATGAGGAAGCTTCTGAAGGTGGACCTCCTTCTTCCACTTGTAGTTCTCCCTCTCCATGGGCGGAGAAGAAGATCCACTAAATTCTATGCCCTTGGGATGCCCTCCTGGGGACCATAGGATCATAGTCCAAGATAAAGTTTGTTTATATGCCCCTCTTCCACAATGAACTTTGCCCCAAACAGCTCACAGACATCAAATATCAAAATGAAGCATTAAGCAAACATCAAAAAGCATGCAATTGGATACGATTAGAAAACATGTCAACAGATGAAATGCCGTGAACAGATACAAGGTTGCAGTGAAATAATACAATCCAGTTAGTACATAACAATTAAACACAACAGTAAAATCAATGTTACTTGGAGTGGGTGGGTAGGGGTCTTAGCTAATCCAATCTTTGCTGCTAGTGCTGTTCTTCCTGTGCTCCAAGAATGCCCCATTAGCCTGGTTTTAAATACAATATGGGATCTCGGGGGCGGGGTTTTCTTACCCGAGTAGATGGTTCACAGCTGGCTCTCTCATTTTAATGTGGCAACTTTCAGTCATCTTCGAAGCAAACTCCCTCATTCAAAAAATGAGAAGGCTGCGGAGTCAATCAAATAGCATGTAACTCCCTACATCAGGCCCGCAGACAAAGATAGTTCTTTCTCTGACATCATTGGATGACCGTTTCACTTCAGAAAAGAGCTCCTGATCACTGCCAATGGTACCCGAGTGCAAAGCAACAAAAAAATCATATTGCCATCAAGATTGTATCCTAGGACAAGCAGAGGCTTGCTTCAAAATGAGAGGCTAAATTATCCTTAAAAGTGCTTTTCTCAGAGAAAAAAACTGAACTGTTCAGATTTCATCAGATGGCATGATCCACTAATTTCCTGTGTACAGGTGTCCCATTTGGGGAAACTTATAGAGAAGACGTCTACTTAAATGACATATTAGATCGGCATTACTCACACCAGCTGCAATTAATTGCAAGGAGTGTATATTTAAAATACTTTGGGTTGATTCAGAAGTAACAAAGTGAGTCTTTTAACCGTGTGTGCTTTATGGCATGGGTGGGCAGGAAGTAGATTTCCAGGTGTTATGGACTTCAACTCCCAGCATTCCTGATCACTGCCCATGCTAACAGGGGCTTCTGGGAGTTGAAGTCCAAAACGTCTATGTTCTGCCCACCCTTTCTTTATTACATCATATGCTTCCTTGCCCTCTGAGGAGTATGAGAACAAATCCCTTGCTCGCCGTTACCTTGATTTTGGTACTCTTATCTTGGCACCAACATGAGCTAAGGCTAAGTGAAGTTCCTTCGTGTACAGGATTCGAAAGCTGATTCATAACCTAGTTTCAGTTCCCATTTAAGAGGAAAAACCTTGCTTAACATTAATGTCGCTAGAGCAGGTTGCTAATAATTGTTTCTTCCCTTTCGAAACTTAGAAAAAATAGCTGTGTTAGTTATGGTAGTTCAGAATATTTAATCTTGAACCATAATTTAGACAGAGATAGCCTGGCCATGTTACTCACTGGCTCAGTTCGGACAACACAATAAACAACTGGTGTGGGGGAAAACAATTGTCAGTTGTTTTGACTATTGTGTCATCCGAATGCTGCGCTGATCCTAATCCACACCACAGTTGATTATTTATTACCATTTTGTGTGGGGAGTACCCCCTAGTTGAACAACTGTAAAGTTGATTATTACCCCACCATTGACTATCGTGTCGTCCGAATTGAGCCATTCTCTGGTAACCTCCGGGATAGACTACTGTAATACATGGGGCTTCCTTTGAAGACAGATTGGAGTCTCCTATAGGTGTCCCTACCATCTGAGTTGAAGCAGGTGACTATCAGAGAGAGGGCCTTCTTTATATTGGTCCCCCAGTTGTGAAATGATCTCCCCAGAGAGGTTCACCTGGCAGCTACTTTATTGTTCTTAAAAGGCCTTTTAAGTTCCAGTTTAAATTCTGCTTTTATGATGCTGTTTATGATTTTGTGGCATTTAGTTTATTGCTTTTCTTTAAATTTATATTTTAATTATTTTGTTCTTTTTGTAAACTGTCCTGGGAATATAGTTGAAGGGCAGTATAAAGATACTTACAATGAACCAATGAGTAATACATTCTCCAATTAGGAGACTTGTTATGAAATACAAATTTTACACTGAATAGTCAATTGAATAAACAGTTGGACAATATTTTAATGAATTGTTAGTGGCATGTATGAAAGAACACCAATTCTCAGGAAACATTTCAACATCACACATCATGGTGTCTTGGAACTGATTTAAATGTTGAGAAAACATGTAGGTTCTTCTGTTTATGGCTGTCTTTGAGATCTGAATATCTTTCTAGAGTAAACATTTAATTATGATTTGATTGTACCTTATTTATGTTTTCATCCTATTACAGGTGTGTCATAGTAGTATTTTTCTAAACGTTTAAGTTGAAATTGGTCTGGTGTTGGGACAATATTTGCACTAACCCTAAACATCTTTATAGGGAAGTACGTCTCAACTAGTTTCTGTAAGTCTAAGTGCATATAATTAGCCCTAAATGCATTTTAAGTGTACCACATTGATTATTGCATTGATGAGAGATATTTATTTGCTTAAGCTGTTGATCCAGCAGATGGCAATGTAACGCATGCCAGGGAGAAAGTTAGAGCAGGGCTAAGTTGCATAATCACAGGGGCATTTTGTCCTCCCTGTAGGTTCTTATAGTACTTTGAAATATCACAGATTGCACCATTTATTTATTTATTCATTCATTCATTCCATTCATTCATTTTAATATTCTTGTTTCTTAATGGTTACCGGGGGTATATTGACAAAAATACAAAAGAAGTTTGAAATAAGCAGATTTGCCAACAGAGGTTCAGGCATAGCCAGAGCCAGCGTTCAGCAAGATCAGGCAGCTGGCTGGGCCCATTGATCCAGCACAGTCTTGAAATATATCCCTTGATTCTCTCCGGAAGCTGGGAACCCAGTAATGAAGGGCAAATTAAGGATGATGGAACTGATGCAAGTGGTGTATTCTTATTGGGGGAATGGCTCACTGCCTGGACACAAGTGTACTTTGAAAATACTGAATTGGATCCAGATGCTTACATTTGAGTAGTGCTTATAATTATGAATTATTTTGTTAATTCCTAATTTAAAGGTGCGGATAGATGCTGTTTGGTATCATTGCTACTAATGTTGCTATACTCTGTATATCTTGATCCAGAAAGCACCATTTAAATGTATTGCCCAAATAATGCATTTCTTGCCTCTGTGTATTTTTCTTCCTTTCAACACAAATTATAATGGAATTGGATATTTAGTCATGCCCTAAGCTACAAGATCCTGTATCTAAGACAACCCCAACAGATGCCAGGCCAAATTTTTATTCCAAAACAGTGAGGGGGGGTTACCTTCCTGAGCACTTTTCCTCATACGCACATCATTGCTAAGTTGCCCTTTATTTAGGAAATCATTCTACCAATTATACTGAATCTCTCTCCCTAATGGGCCTTCCCTAACCTGATGCCAGCCAAATACATTGGTCTACAACCCTATCAATCCCAGATACAATGATCAGTGGTTATGCTGGTTGGAAAGTGCCTGGTTGGGGAAGGCTGGCTTAAATCAACTGTTTCCTTCCCCAGCTTCATTCCGAGATCCTCTTGAATATCTGAAAACTGCATGTCTACCTCCCCATATTCTCTAGGCATAATAGACCTGGTACCTCTAGCCCTTTCTCATTTTGGACTCCCAGGCCCTTTTAACATTCTTGTTGGCCCCTTTGAGCCCTTTCCACCTAGTCCATATTCTTCTTGAACAAAGTGTAGTATGCTGCTGCATGCTTAATATCTACAATTGTTTTGTAAGCCGCTTAACATATAGAAAAGCGCCCTATAAGTGTTCTAAATAGAAAGAACTGCGCTGTGGTTCAGGCCAGCCTAGCGGTCCTGCTGTCTGTCCTGAAGCTCTCTTCCCCCAATTCTCACATGGGGGAGGGGCCGTGGTTCAGTGGTGGAGCACCTGCTTTGCATGCAGAAGGTCCCAGGTTCAATCCCCAGCATCTCCAGGTAGGGCAGGAAAAGCTCCTGCCTGAAACCCTGAGGAGCCACTGCCAGTCAGTATCAACAATACTGGGCTAGATGGACCAATGGTCTAACTCAGTATAAGGCATCTTCCTAATGGGAAATTGCTATGCCCATGCCCGTGTAACTTTACTTATTCTAACTGAGCACTCTTTGTAAACAAGTTCTGGGGTGTTGGGTAATTCTGTGGCACAAATTCAGCCCTCTAGATGCTCAGTTAGCACGTTTCAGGCTAGGGCTTTGCCACTTGAGTAGAACAGAGCCATGACACTTTGGGGGTGTTATTTCTGTTGATACAAGCCAGTGACCCTATTCAGATGACACACTAAGCCATGGAGGTTAAGCATTTTGAGCTAAACGTTATGGCTTAATGTGTCATGTGAACCATGACCTAGTGTGTTGTGTGAACCATTCCTAACCATGGTGGCTACATAACCATGGCTTAAACGTGCTCACTAGCCATTTGCTGCAAAAGAGTTAGTGGCCTAACCGTGGCCTAGCATACTGTCTGAACAGGCCCAGTGTTTTGTTTTTGTTTAGCTTTTCTAATATAGTAGCTGAGGAAATAGCTGCCTTCTGCATGCCAACTTCAGCAGGTCTCACATTTGTTCCAAAATCTACCTTCTGAAGAGGCTAGCTGCATGTTTCTGGTGTTCTTAAGGTGTTTGTTTTCTTATTTTTCAGATTATGTTCATGGTATTAATGCAACAGATATTGTTCCTGGAACAAATGGGACTGACAGAGGTAAGGAAATCTAAAATGTTCTGTTTCTTACCCCACAAATGTTCTGATATAGTCTTCTACGGCTTCAAAGTCAAAATTTTAACCAAATATATTTATTGTCATAGGAAGACTCTTCTAATGCAATTCCCTGCAGTTTTGTCCCTCCAAGACAAATGTAGGTCATATGACGGCCCATTGGAGACTCACAAAGTCTCCTGGTTATACTTCCTGCTGGAGATTGGAAAATTGTATCACTTAGAACAGGAAAGCCTTTTTTCTTTTTTTACAATTTGTGACATGCACAAAGATCCACTTGGATCTTTTGCAGGGATGGACAAGTTTTTAAAAAAATCAGTTTTGCCCCCTCCTCAAGCTACATTCCTGCCACCATCGTCCTGCAGAGTTCCACAGTGTGGCAAGATCAAACATAAATTTGCCGTTGAACATAGCAATGCAGCAGTGACGGGTGCAGAGGCCGCTTGTGGTCTGCAAGCCACCTCTTGCTTAGTGGACAATAAGACGTGCAGACCTGAACTAAACTAAGTAAGAGGACCTTGCCTTGGACCATCAAAAGATCTTGTAATAACTTCATGGGAAAGACCCATGCGATCGCATCATTTCACTCACATTCCCAAGAAGGACAAGACAGCACCCCTGGAGGCTTATGACTTCAATGTCAGTGGGGCGGGTGAATCCGTTCCGGGTTTCAGTCAGAATTCTAAAGGAGCTATCCAGGCTGCACCTTGAATAGCTTCTTTAGAGCTCTGACTGGTTCTAACTGAAATCCGGAGCAGATTCACCACCCTACCGACATGGGAGCAAAAAGCCTCTACTGGATAGCACCATGGAGAAGGGTTCCTATACTGCTGTGGATGCATGTATGGAGGAATCATTAGCCCCATTGAGACCTTCAGCTTTATACATTGAGCGGTGGAAAGAGTGGGATCCCACCTCTGGCTCCACCACCAGGGCTTTTTTATTCATTTTATTTATATACCATCCAATTGATAAATTTCTCTTGGGGCAGTTTACAATCATAAAAAAAAACCCCAAACAACTTTAAAATAACTTCCTCAAAAAATAAACACACCAATGGAAATATCAAAATTATTAAACTATTTAAACATTAAAAATATCAAAAGGAGCAGCAGTAAAGTTAATAATCAAAGTAACAAATGAAACAGTAAATGTCTGTTGGAAGAACAGGAAGGTCTTGGCGTTGTGTCTAAATATGTAATGTGAAGATGCTGGCCAGATCTTCCTGGGAAGAGCATTCCGGTGTTGCTGACCCCAACCTTTATGTGTAGAGCTGAGGGCACATATGGCATGTATACATGTAGGCACTCCTTCTGAGACTTCCACTTCTATGACTAGAGATAGGGGTTGGAAGGCAACAACACAGGGGTGGGAAGATAAATAGCATTTTGTGCGCTTTGAGCTTTCCTCACCATTTAGTTTCTGATATGAGAGAAAAAAACACTGAGGGGAGCACATAATCTGTGCCCCGTAACATTGAGGCCATGCTAACTCATAGTTCAACAAACAACCCACAGTTCAATAACAGCCCCCACACAATCACTGAGTGTGGGTTAGCGTGTTGTCTGAATGACCTCAATGTTATGGAGGCACAGATTATGTACTGCCCACAGTGCTTTTTTCTGAGTGGGTTAGTGTGTTTGTAATTTATGTATGTATGTATGTATTTATTTCAATAGAATCATAGAATAGTAGAATTGGAAGGGCCCTATAAGACCATTGAGTCCAACCCCCTGCTTAATGCAGGAATCCACCTGACAGATGGCTGTCCAGCTGCCTCTTGAATGCCTCTAATGCGGGAGAGCCCACGACCTCCCTAGGTAATTGGTTCCATTGTTGTATTGCTCTAACAGTCAGGAAGTTTTTCCTGATGTCCAGCCGGCATCTGGCTTCCTGTAGCTTGAGCCCATTATTCCGTGTCCTGCATTCTGGGTTGATCGAGAAGAGATCCTGGTCCTCTTCTGTGTGACAACCTTTCAAGTATTTGAAGAGTGTTCTCATGTAAATCTATGCATTTAAAATATTTCTTGCCCACCTTTCAGGGCAGAAGCCCTCTCAAGGTGGCTTACAGAACAGCCCCACTGTCTACTGTTTCGGAGGCTTCTTCAAATTGAAATGCTTGATAAGAGGGACTCAACTGAACAAATGACCCACTGAAAGTCATTCTATCCTTTGAGGGCTTACATTTCGTTGAGTGCCTTTTTGCTTAATGAACTCATGCTTCAAACATATTTTAGTGACATGTAGTAAATATTTGGAGCAAAATGCAGCTTGGGAGAGAGGAGAACAGGGAAGGAAATGGATGGCAGGGGAGAAGGAACTGCCTTCTATTAAAAAATGCTTAACCTCCCTGTGATGTTCACTACTGAGTAAATAAAGACATCTGGGCTTAGGGAAGTTTTGATATCCCAGGGTTGGGTATAGCTAAATGCAATTTATTTTCATAGTTTATGTGCTTAAGCACCATGCTACACTAGCCCTAACTGATTACAGAAAATCCTTGGCATTTCCTACCCTTGACAACTCCCATCCTGCACTCATATGCTGTTTTCCATCTCCTTTGATTTCTGAACTCGGCTGAAGAGCTGCAGAGAGGGAAAGACCAGGGCGTATGTCAGTAAATACAAACATATGGACTTATATGGAAGTTCTGATATCCCAAGGTTGGGTATAGCTAAATGTAGCAGTGATTTGTTAAAAAAACCAAGTGGGATTTTTTTTAAATAGAAAAATGTGGGACAGAGGGATCCTCATTTTCCAAAAGAAATATCATAGAATTAAAAATTAAAATTAAAAGCCATCCTGATTTCAATAGTAATTTACTATAACATAATTTTCAGGTTTTTAAGTTACATTAACTCCAACTTGCATCAGTCCCCATGGGAAAAACCAAACATTTCTCTATCCTCTCCACCCACCTCCAAAAGAGATCCAAGTGAATTTCAGAACTTTCTCTTCAGCATTTCTATTAGACAGACAATGGAGAGCAAACAGACTGGCAAAAATAAGGATGATGACTCAGCCGCATCCATTGGCCTTTCAGAAATATGACCAAATACTCCATGAAGCTTTGTGTTTAAGGGCATTGTAGCTGGCTAGGCATGCAGCCAGTGTGGGATGAGATTTGCATTAGGGAAAATTCCATGGAATACATAGATAGGCCATGCTTTGTGCATGACTCATGCCTGTTACTGCTGACAGCTGTTTCCACCAGGCTCTCAAAATGGTAATCTTGTACCACAGAGGGCAGTGTGACTATGGTTGAAACTACACAAGAGTGGGGCAGAGCCGAATGCTTCAATGTAATTCTGACCCAATTATATATAAAACGGGTGGGGCAGATTTCATAGAATAGTAGAGTTGGAAGGGGCCTATAAGGCCATCGAGTCCAACCCCCTGCTCAATGCAGGAATCCACCTTAAAGCATACCTGAAAGATGGCTGTCTAGCTGCCTCTTGAAGGCTTCTAGTATGGGAGAGCCCACAACCTCCCTAGAAAATTGCTTCCATTGTCGCACTGCTCTAACAGTCAGGAAGTTTTTCCTGATGTCCAGATGGAATCTGGCTTCCTGTAACTTGAGCCCTATGGTTCCGTGTCCTGCACTCTGGAATGATCGAGAAGGGATCCTGGCCCTCCTCTGTGTGACAATCTTCCAAGTCCTTGAAGGGTGCTATCATATCTCCCCTCAGTCTTCTCTTCTCAAGGCTAAACATGCTCACTTCTTTCAGTGTCTCCTCATTTAATGAGCAAAAAAGAATGTGCAGCTGGTCAGTACTGAATCCACCACCCTACTTACTGCTTATCTCTGTGCAATGCCTCTTTCCAAAGGTTGATTTATACAAAATGCACTTACCTGTGCAGGGTTCCCCTAGGTCCAGCCCTTTGTTTAAAACAAAGCGCCAGTGGCCCTCAGCCACTTTCTCTGCACCCCTCAAAGGTGGCAGGACTCCATCCATTTCCCCCACAGCTCAGCCGATAAGCCGGGCTGCAGGGGAAAAGATGTTCCTTCTGAGATTGCTGTTTTCCTGCTGCTAGTAGCAACAGAGAAACTGTAATCTCACTGGTAATTGCTGGGAGAGGCTTTTACCTCCACCCTCCCCAGTGATCCCTAGATCTCAGTGGGGAGGGGAGGTATATACCTTCCCTTCTCTCCCTGCAGGTTGAGATGTGTGTTTGCAGGGAAGGGGAAGAGAGAGAGAATGTGTGTATGTGTACACACACATGTGCAAACCCCCCAACCCCCACCAGTTGGCACTGGTTGTGCACCACCTGGCTTAAAAGATCCTTAACCTGTGTGTTGGCCCCTTCGTATGGAGAATTTGTATACTAGCAATCTATGGCCCAAGGAGAAACTACACTGCCATGAATACTGTGTACGAAGATCCTGGCGCACAGGCTAAGCTGCAGCCTTGAAATGAGCTGTAGGCAGGGCCATCTGGAACCTTGCATGGGTAAGTGCTTTTAGCATGACCTGCTTGTATAAATCTTGAAGCTGGCAGTGCAGATTCTCTGCTCATAATAATTACGTAAACATTTACTCAGCAGAAAGTACGGCAGCCTTCCCCAACCTGTTGCTCTCCAGATGTTCTGGATTTCAGCTCTCATCAGCCCTAGCCAAATGGTCAATGGCCAGGAAGGCTGGGAATTGTAGTACAAATCATCTGGAGGACCCCAGGGTGGGGAATGTTGAAGTATGATATCTTTGTAGTTTTTTGAATACTTTCAACAGCTATCCCAGACTTCAGCGACAAAAAATATTAATCAGTGCTTGGAGACAATGGGTTGGGCCAAGTCATTTGAGCTTAGTTTCCACTGAAATTAAAGGGACTCTTGTCGTATCTAGCATGTTCCATTCATTTCAGTTAAGACCGAAGTGCAACTAACCTTGTCCGAATCCAACTCAATAAATATTTGTTAGTAGTGCAGCCTAGTAATTTGGCACTAGCCTACTCACAGTGAGCTAGTGCCTATCTCCAAGCAACAAGGCACAGCCTATAGCCATCTGGAGGGTCAGAAAATGCATCTAGAGAGTAAACATACAGAGAGGCAGCAAACAAAACATTCAGCTGTGTTTCCTAACTGGAGAACTGTTGTGAGTCACTTTGTCTCTTGCATGAACTCATGGTGGCAGGGACAAGGGAGGAGAGAGAGACAGGAGTGAAGATTGCCTCACAACAATTCAAGGTTTTGAATTTTTTTTTGCTCAGAGAAATGTATACAGAGACTTCTGCAAATGAATAGGGCAGAAGTAGTAGTCAAATAGGCGTAGCCTTCATGGGACAGATTTTCTATGGGCTATGAGATGGAACTAGGGCCCACGTGGTATTTATCCCTAAGTTACCCCATTGCTTTAGGCACAGTAGAGATCTTATTCATCTCAATGTTTAGGTTCTGGTTTCCAACACACAAACATACACAGACACAAATATGCACACACACTCTGTATATCTCTCTTTCTGTCATGTATTTTTATGCTTTTCCTGGAACTAAATCACTGTTTTGTTTCCTTTTTGGCTTTACAGTAATATGTCCAGGTGATGCTGGCTCAGATGTGCCAGGAAACAAAACTTTAATGTTTGTTTCAACCAACGGCACAGGATTTGAGGCGTTTGAAGAGTGGTGGAGCAAATCGAAAACTGTCCCAATTTACTTGACTGTCATTCTTCTGCTATTGAATTTTAAGTCTCCATCTTTTTTTGCCAAATTTAATGTCTTAGGTAGGCAATACAACTTGCTGTGTTTTAAAAAAGGGCATAATGCTTTACCCCTTGCATATCCACCATTTTAGCTTAATCAAGGTCTTTAGTATTTCACTATTCTTTTTAACTGATCTTTAAACTTGGGGCCTGGATCAATTTCAATTTTTCAAATAGTCTTATCCATCCAAGACAGCAATATGAGGGGAAGCCTTCAGATCAAGAATATTGTGAAATAAATGTAACATGATCTATTTTAACATTGGATCATGTTCATGAAAATGGATTAGCAAATTTTAGCAAGTTGATGTTGCTAAATATGCAGATGGTCTTCAGTGTTTCTGCTGGCAAAACATGTCTCATATGGCCCTCCACTACTCCCTACCAGTTCCTCTTTCTTGTACATGTTCTCTATGTGAATTGGAAAACTCAAGTTTCCAGCACTGCCTATCAAACACTTTTTGATGAAGACGTCGGTGCCTAAACCACCTGTCCTTTAAAGTGTATTCTTTGTGCTTTTCTCTAAGAACAGTCAGTTCCCAGAACTTTGGGGTTTAATTAATTTCACACACACCCATACAAATGACCATTGTGGGCACAGCCATTAAAAAAATAAAAATAAATGGCTAACATAATTTTCTTCCCCCATCTGTGCTCTGTCCTTGTTTGTGCCTGGTGGATTATGATATAAAGGAACTTCATCTCGGTAGAAATCTGTTTATTCCCAAAAGTTGATTTACAAGTGAAAAACAAAATGCACAAAAAGGAGGGGAAGGAAGCTTTTTGTAGTGACCTGCAGTAAGTATTTGCCCATTTTTCTTTGGGCTGGCACCAGCCAATAAGACCATAAGAAGGGCCATGCTGGATCAGACCCAGGGTCCATCTAGTCCAGCACTCTGATCACACAGTGGCCGACCAGCTGCCGACCAGGACCCATAAACAGGACACAAATGTAACAGCTCGCTCCCGCCCATGTTCCCCAGCAACTGGTGTATATAGGCTTACTGCCTATATCTATGAGTCTCATAGATGTATGAGTTTCATAAAGATCAGAGGACAACTTTTCTGCCATTTATCAGTCTAAATCGGGTGGGGAGTGGTGCCCCAGATGCTGTTGGACTCCCAACTCCCATCAGCCCCAGCCAGCATGGTGAACACCATCGGGAGGGCCACAAGTTGCTCACCCCTGCCCCAAGTTCTTGGATGTCTAATTTTTTTCTCTCTTTTCCCCCTATTGCAGGTACCATTTCGGTCATTTATCTAGTTATCCTTGTTACCGTGAAAGCTGCACATTTAGGATTCCATTTAGAATTTGACTGGTTTCAAACAAGTGCCTATTTTGTGCCAGGTAAACTTTTTTTTGTTTTACACAAAACAGGTTTTCTGGGAAGTTTCCTTTCAGTCATTTAATAAAGCATTTAATTTGTACTTCCAAATTATCTTTCTGTCCTTATAACCTCCTCCTTCCTGTTCCTACAAACTGAGGTTGCTGATTCAGGGATTTTATTTTATTTTCAAAGCAATATGTAGGAAGCCACTACAGTACTGGCTGCTGTATCATCACTGGTATAAAGACAAGAAAGTAGATTTAGATGGAACATAGAGTGTAGATGATCATTTCCCCTCTTGAGCAGTGAAACAGGATACTTAAGCTGGTTATGCAGTTGCCTTCATTAAGTACTTTAAAGGAATGGATATACATGCAGATGTGAAGGATGCTTCTGTATTAGGAGAGCCTGCTCCACAATATGTTTTGAATTAAGATGACCCATTCTTCCAATTCTGTGGCTGCGTATGAGAGAGCATGCTAGGAACATTTTGGCTGAAATCCTTGTAGCACTCTAATTTTTCACACACCATATATATTTGATTAGACCCAGGAGAGCTTTTATTTCAGGCCAGCTGATATCCGGGATTTGACAATAAATAATGAAAATGATGATGGAGAAAACCATTACGTAACTACCAAGTGCTCAAAGTGTTTCCCATACATTGTCTTAGTAATTCTTACAACAACTCTGTAACATGTTCTGTGTAATTACCCACCCCCCACCCCACAGCCATTACAAATGGGGGGGGGGGGGAAACTGAGGATGAGAAACTGTTTTGCCTAAGGCGACCCAGGAAGGTCATGGCTGAGCTAATTTATTTGCACCATGCTACACTAACCCTAACAGATTACAGAACTTCCTTGGCATTTTCTACCCTTCATAACTTCCATCCTGCTTTGCTTGCCAACTCCCAACTTGCGTTTATATACCGTTTTCCATCTCCTTCGATTTCTGAACTCGGCTGAAGAGCTACAGAGAGGGGAAGACCCAAGGCAGTTCAAATGGGTGGAGATATGTGGAAATTGTTCGTTGAGAAGCATTCCCAGGTTTGACAGTTCCAGAGTGACATCAACGTGGGTGGAGGTTGGATTCCCTGGCCAAAGGCTGTGGATAGATTGGACGTCTTTTCCAACTTGCTCACACCTGGAGTTGCCTTAGCACTACTTGATTGCTCTTGAGGCCATTTGTTTCTTTATTTTTCTTCTTTGGAAAAGCTTGTAATGAGGCATCAGGGATGGCTCCATTCACCTTTACTAGAGCACTCTTTTTTTACTTCTTCTGGCCCCTGGGGAATCATTATACCCGTAACTAATTTTTAATTATTCCCTGTCTTTAATATGAGGCTGAGGGAGTTAGAAACAGTATTTCCTCCCTGGTGAATTTCAGAATTTCTTCCTGTTAGTATTCATGTTTTACAAGCCAAAGCAGTCTTGCAGTTCTCCAAGCTATGATATATCGGCATTAAACCCAAAAAGAACAGTTAGGGAATGGTTCCAATGTAGCTTCGTCTTCCACATATGGAAAATATTTTGTAATGAGACGTCGCTGTCAATGTTCTACTCCAATATTGTCTTCCACATAGAAGCCTTTGACCCAAGTTCTTCTAAGCGAGAAAATGAGGGAATATATTGGGGAAAAAAATTCAAGAAGAAATGTTTAAAAAGAAACCGCCTGGGAATCTAAACTCTGAAGCTGCTGTGGAGATAGCCTGGTCAGGCCCATAGTCAGCCTAAAAGTTTGGATGGGGGATCGAAAAAGAAGGGGCAGGCAGTTCATCTGGTTTGTAAGCCTTTTAAAGACAAAATTGTAAACTGTTTTTAAGTTATTTTTTTGTTAAAAAATTAGGGGGGCAGAGAAAATTTAGCGGGGTATCCCCCCCAGCTCACACCTGGCTACAGGCCAGCATCTGAGGATGCTGACTGTGTGGATCCCTGATCATATGGAGAGTTCTACTGGCATCCAAGCAAATGTGTCTGGAACTCCTCTTCAAACCCTGACAGTTCATGCAGCAAGGTCGGAATTGACGGGGCAGTGCAGTGGGCTGGAGGGGGGAAGGCCAGCGTGTGTTGCCCCCTATTCCTACTCACATATTGGCAGAATGCCTAAATAGGTCTTCTCTTGGCTATCATTATGGACAAGGAAGTAGCAGAGCTGGCTTACCCAATAGCAGTGGCATCCTGGATGGCAAGAACGGGGTGAGGGAAGATCTGGGTTAGCTCCAAGTTTGAGGGGTCCCTCTGGGTAAACTGTTCTGGGGTGGGTCCCCTCCTTTGTTAGTGGCCCTGGTGGGTTAGTGGCCCTTCAGTGACAGCACTCTAAGCGGCTCTGAGTGGCTTTGTGTAGCCACTCTTTTAATTTCCCAGCATGCTCCAGAGCGATGCTAGGCCAATGTGCCAGAGCATTGTGGGAAATTAACAGGGCAAGGTCCAGCTGCTTGGAGTGCTGGGCCAATAAAAAGCAGGGGTGGGGGGACAGGAAAGGCTGTGCCAGGATGCTGGGAGCCTGTCACCTGTCCTAAGATGCCAGGTGCTGACACTGAGCCTGGAGGAGACCCCTCCTTCCTCACACCCATTCTGTGTTAAGTCTAATTGCAGAAATAATAATAATAATAATAATAATAATAATAATAATAATAATAATAATATATTTATTTATCACCCGCCTCTCCCAACGGATCGAGGCGGGGAACAACACCAAACACAAAATACAAAAACTGATTAAAAGCAGATAAAACCAGTACATCATTAAAACACCAATAAAACACCAATAAAACACTTTAAAATTCATCTGGGTAGGCCTGCCGGAAGAGATAAGTCTTTATAGATCTTTTAAATTCCGGAAGACTAGTGAGTTGGCGAATCTCTCCCGGCAGGTCATTCCATAATCTGATAGCGGCAGAAGAGAAGGTCCTCTGGGTAACGGTTGTCAGTCTAGTTCTTGTTGACTGTAATAAATTCTTCCCAGAGGACCTGAGCGTGCGGGGCGGATTGTATGGGAGAAGGCGATCCCGTAGGTAACCTGGACCCAAACCATGTAGGGCTTTAAAGGTAATAACCAACACTTTGTACTTCGCCCGGAAACTGATTGGCAGCCAGTGAAGAGATTTTAAAACTGGTGTAATGTGGTCACCCCTAGATGTACCGGTGACCAACCTGGCTGCCATATTTTGAACTAATTGAAGTTTCCGGACTAGGCACAGAGGTAGCCCTATGTACAGCGCATTGCAGAAGTCGAGCCTCGAAGTTACCAGTGCGTGCACTACTGATTTTAGGTCTTCCAACTCTAGGAAGGGGCGCAGCTGGCGTATCAGCCGAAGCTGATAGTAGGCACTCCTGGCAGTCGCATCTATCTGAGCTGTCATTTGGAGCGACGGATCCAGGAGCACCCCCAAGCTGCGAACACAGTCTTTCAGGGGGAGTGTAACCCCATCCAGAACTGGTTGACATACCTCCAACCCCAGGTTGTGGCCCTTGACAGTAAGCACCTCCGTCTTGTCTGGATTCAGCTTCAGTTTGTTTTTCCTCATCCAGCCCATTACCGCCTCCAAGCATTCATTCAGAGGAGACACACTATCCTTAGCTGATGCTGTTGTCGAAGGCATAGAGAAATATATTTGGGTGTCATCAGCATACTGATAGCACCCTGCCCCATGCCTCCGGATGATCTCTCCCAGCGGTTTCATGTAAATGTTAAACAGCATTGGGGAAAGGATGGCACCTTGTGGTACACCACATAGCAACTCTTTTTTTGAAGAGCAGCTATCCCCAAGCATCACCATCTGGAACCTGCCCGAGAGGTAGGACCGGAACCACTGAAGCACAGTGCCCCCGAGTCCCAATTCCCTCAGGCGATCCAGAAGGATACCATGGTCGATGGTATCGAAAGCCGCTGAGAGGTCCAGGAGTACCAACAGGGACAGAATTCTGTAGCTCATGGGTATTGAACCTCGTTCAGCCCAAGGGCTGAATTCCATATTGGAGGAACTCTCAAGGGCCACATTCCAGTGGTGGGAGGGGTAAAAAAGGACCAGCATATTTTAGCTTGAAGCACTTCCTGACAGTAACTAGGCCTCAGAAGAGACATTTCAGCCTTTTAGAACAGGGAAAAAACTGCAAAAAGCTGGGAAGCCACCAAATCATTGGTAGGAGGAGGAAAGGGGGTAGGGTCACAGAAAAGGGGGTGGGGCCATTTTGGGGACCCCCAGGAGGGCTGGATTTGTCCCCCAGGCCTGAGATTGTGTGATCCTGCTCTACTCACTTGCATGATCTGTCACTCTCTCTGCCATTCACTCACTCTCAGTACTTCAGCTGAGTTCAGAAGCTTAAGAGGCCAGAAAACAGAATTTGAATGGGTCCCACAAGTCACGCTCGAGTCCACCCACTCTCACTTTACTTGGAGAACTAGCCAGGACAGAAGCAGTCTGGCTGGTTCCCTGTAGACAATGGAGGTGGCTGCAGCTGTTGAGGGGAAGAAACAGAGCTCACTACTTCTTTGTTTTATCTTCCATGAACTCAACCGTTTTAAAGCAATGCTTAACATTTCTTCCTATATTGTGGGGGACGGGGAATGAGGGAGGGGGAAACAGGAATAACAAATGGATTTAGTGAAGGAATTTGTTAATGGAAGCCCTGTTCATGTGGACAGTTTGTGACATGGTAGCCAATTCAAAAGGCAACCGTGTGCACGTATCTGAGTCACATGGCTCTCTAGGCAGTTCTGGCAATTTATCATCCTACCAATGTCAACCTCTCCCTTTTTGTGGTTTAAAGTGATATGGAGACAATGCGGAAATGCTTATGTAGCTGTGGATCACAATAATTCTGTACATAGTCACAAGAGGTGGTGTAACTCAGAGGTTATGTCTGTGGACACTCCACTGCACCCCGGTTGTAATTTCACCTCAGCTATGAGCTCACTAAGCAAACCACTATCTTTCAGCCTCACACATTAAAACAGAAGGTGGAACTTGTAGTTCATGCAAAAGACACTCCCTTGTAAAGCACAGGATGGATTATCCTGTAAGAAATAATGTTGGAGCCTTATTTCTTTTCTGGAGAACTCGAAATACTGACTTGTTGAGCTTCCCATGTAACAACAGTTAACATGATTAAGAGAAATGGAGTATTACAAAGTGGGCCAGTTTTATTTGCCCCACATGCAATTCATTTATTTTATTTATTATTGCATTTATATCCCACCTTTTTTCCCTCCAAGGAACTCAAGGTAGTGTACATAATCCTCCTCCTCTCCATTTCATCCTCACAACAACAACCCAGTAAGGTCAGTGGGTTTCCATGGCCGAGTGGGGACTAGAACCCAGTTCTCCCAACTCCCAGTCCAAGACTTTAGCTACTACACCACACTGGCTCTCACACATGCAATGATATGTGCGAACATTTTAACTTATTTGTCTACAGATGGCAGAACCTAGTACGGGTCTATATTATTATTTAGGATTGAAGGTTTTTTGGGGGGGTTTCTTTATAGGTAGTTGATAAAATTCATAAACTAAGGTTATTTTGATTAAAAGGAAAAAAAGTTGATCTTTCCTATAATGAAAAGCATATGTAACTCTGAGGAATTTGTTAGGCGTCCACACCAAGTTGCAGGATTTGTGGTTTGGAAAACATTTCCCTGTCTTCTCCTAACCACTATAATAGTGTAAATAGCAGTGCTAAAATGGTTTCCTAGTCAATGGTTGGGGTTGTGTTTTTTTTGTGGTAAACATCCTTTCCCATCCAAATGATGAAACGGAGCATGATTTAACTTTGACTTGACAGCAGTGGTAGGAAAAAATATTTGTGCAATCCATTTGTTTCAAGGGGCTTGAGTGATGTGCACTCTTCTTAGTCCTTCTTGGTAAATATCCAAGTAGGAAGAATGTCTTTGGCCAAATGTCAGTGTGATCGCCCTTATGGGCAAATAACTTGCTCGGATCATAATCCTCTAGCATACTCACCCAACATGCGAATGAATCAACTCATGCAGGAAGCACATATTGTGACCGGGGTGCATGCAGAATGGGCAAGGACTTCCATGGCCGTTTTGGTGCTCTCTTAGCTTGATCTAATGTGCAACGTCGACCTGTTCTGTGACAGGCCTCCAGATGGCTTTTGTCAGAAAACACTGCTTGAATTTTACTGTTTACTGATGCACTTAATCTGTGAATGTTTATAGTCTGCATGGTTATCCAAACAGAACAGGGGGGGAAATGTGTGTGTGTATGTGGAGAAAGATGCAGCTTTGATGAATTGTTTGCAAATTTGAACACATGTCCAGCCAGCAACTTCATCTTGGTGAATCCAGATTTAACTTTAATCAGAGCAGTCCCACAAACACTGGAAGTTCAGCCCTGGCATTCTGTTAGATTGTGGGTGAGCAACTGGCTCATTATTCAAGAGCCATCTCTGAATGTAGCAGGCAGCCGTACCATGTTTTTAGCTATTTTTATGAATGATCATTCTAGAAGACTGTGACTGGGTTTGCACACCACGATAAGCCACAATGGTTTATTTTTCTGAATAAACCATGATGGTTTCTCATGTTATCTGCGAACAGTTTTCCTCAACTATGGTGGTTTATTAAGCCAAAATAAGCCACCCTGATAAGCCATGTTCTTTATTTAAGTCATTGTGGCTTATGTGACATCTGGTGCTCCACAGTGGCTTAAAGAGTGGTTAAAGATCTCTTACTAAGTCGCTTGGCAAGAGCGACCAAAACAGCTGCCCCTGCTCTGCTCCAGCCAGCAGATTTCTATTTCTAGAGTTACAGCCCATACCCCCTTTTCTGGTCACTTTTCTCTGAAAAAGTAAAAACCATGCAGTTATCCAGTACAGCATTTGGATGCTCCCCAAGAAGAGAGCCTGCATATAAAATCTCATTCTATTCCAGCAAACTGTCAAGGAGTGAGAGCCTGCACCCTACCTTTTGATGCACATAGGCAGGGATATGGGAACGGCTTTAAAAACCAGCTGGGAAACGGTTGGCAGGGGTGGGAGGAGGGGGTGGGAGCTTAAAGGAACACCTTGAGAATTGGGTTTCTGCTGGTTGGGTGGGGCAGGGAGGAGAATAAAAGCGGATAACAATTGGCAACACTGTGATAATGGTGAGGATCCGACAAGAGACAAAAGAATGTGCTCCTAGGGCAGACAGGCCAATCGGAGAGATGCAGGCAGCTCAGGGGATGCTGGGATTTGCAACGCAAAGGAACCTGGGATACCATCCCGGATGAGCAGGAGGATTTTAGAGGGAGGAGAGGTGAAGGTAGGTAAAATAAGCTACGCACAGTAGCTTATTGTGTGGGCAATACAAGCAGCTTATTTTCAAAATAAGCTATTGTGAGTAGCTTATAAACCATCATGGCTTAAAGTGACGTATGATCCCATCCTGTAAAAAACCAGATGTTCTAGGGCCGCCATAGGGATAAAACCTCTCCAGTTCCACCCCAGCTCACGGTGAGGTGCCTCCATCTGGTACCATGTTCTTTCCTTAAAGACTGGATGGTGCACCGGGGAAATATTTGACCTCAGAAGTTTAATTTTATGACTAAAATGTAAAATTGAACTTTTAAAAGTTACAGAAAATGTCTTTAGTAGTGGGAAGAGGAAACACGTTCTGCTAATGGTTAAATCAGAAATGGGGACAGCAACCACCAAGAAGCACAAAAAGGGGGAGAAATAAAAAGCTGTATGGTTGCAACATGAAACGGATTTACTGAACTTTTACATGCACATGTTGGGGGTTTTCTTTTAAGTTTAATGAATCTGTGGCTTTTTAAAATTAGTTTTAAGGCTGCAATCCTCTGGATAATTAGGAGTAATTCCCATTAAACTCAGTGGGTCTTACTTCTGAATAGACATGCATATATGCTCAGTAAAGCTGTTACATCTTGTATCCATGGATCAATTTTCCTCCACCTTTTTTATTGTATTTGTATTGGTTATCACCAGTCAGATCCTTGCCTTACTAGGCTCTTGATAATCATGCAGCCTATTACAGGAAGTGTCTGGCTGGTGATAATTCCACGTAACACTCACAATTACCGTAGAACATCCTTTGAAGGGTGGTGAGGAAAACATGTTTTCTGGGAGAAATGCTTCTTCCTGGTGATAGAAATGCCACTTCTGAGGAGTTGTACAATAATTGCATGATTATTTTGTTCTACCCTATCTTCCAGAGAGACCCTTATACTCTGATTTTGAACACATTACTTAAAAGAAGATTTATTGAAGTAGATGAGATTTACTCCCACATAAAATGTGGTTGGGGTTAGGGTTTAGTCTTTGCCTCCCAGCTTCTGAACTTTAAAATTTCCCACGTTTGAACTGGTGTAATTTTGCAGAAAATAATGCAGCACAGACTGTAATGGGTGGTTATAAAGCCATTTTGGATCATTCTTATTTAGGACGGAGTAGAAAAATGAAAAATAGGGTATACGAGACAGATTTTTCCATCATCTGTTTGTTGGTAATCAAGAGAGAGAGGGGGAACTTCCAAGGGCAATTACGAATACAGTATCCTAGAGACAGATGTGTGTTGTATTGTCTAAGACGAGCAGTTTCCTCACAGTAATAACCACCAGGATGGATGGATTTGAGCAAGGACAGAGAAACAGCAGCAAATCAGGAGCAATTTCATCTATTTTAAATTAATTTTAGGCCACTGTTGAGGGTGGAACTCTCCCAACGTAAAAGATAAAAATAATATGAATCAATAAAATTAAATATAAACAGTGATTACAAATGAAACCCTCAACCCATCAGTTAACAAAAGGCTAGAGCAGTGATGGGCAACCTTTTGAGCTTGGTGTGTCAAACTTCGCCAAAAAACTGAGCATAACTCGGGTGGTGTGTCACTTTGAGGAAAAAACATTATTTCGCGATATTTATAGTTTAAATAACATAAATGTATAATTGTTATATATAATTGTATTTAATAAACCAAAAACTAATTATTTAACTTACCTGCTTAGTGACTTCTTTGTTCATCCGTCAGTCGGTTTCTTTTGTTGGTCTTGATATTATTTAGCTTGTGTGGGGTGCCATGAACTAAGATAAGTGAGGGGGAGGGGGAATTCTTTAACGAACCTGCCTATTAGTGACTTTTTTGTTGCTGAATTTCATTGGCTAAATCTTCAATTGAAAGTTGGTATTTTGTACACTTCAGGCCCAAGCAAGCGCTACTAACTTCATCTGTCAATCTGTTTCTTTTGTTGGTTTTGATATTATTTAACGCTGAGAATAAGGCCTCACAAAAGTATGTAGAGGGAAAAATTGTGAGTAAAGCCATTGCTATATTTTTCAGGGTGCTAAAAGTGTCTGGTAGTCGGTTCCAGGCACTCCAAATTTCCTGTTCGTAGTGGCACTCCTCTTGATTCTCCAAGCGGCACCTTTCCAGATTCTCAAGCTTTGACCTCAAGTCGACAAACACCTGAGCCCAGATACTGTCTTGAAATTCTGCAAGTTGCATCTCCAAATCATCAATTTGCATCCATTGGAAACCATTTAATTCCAAACTACTGTAGACTACTACATCAGGATACTTAATTATTTTCATGGTCTGTTCTAGACTTCTAAATTGACTAAATCTATCACTAAACTGGTCAAGTAACGAGTCTAAAACATGCTGGTACTTCATATGCAAGAGTTCCATTTCATTTTGTACAGCTACACTGGCCTTTTCAAAATACTTTGTTACTCGAGGAAAATAATTATAAGTTTTAGTTTCTACATCTCGCTTGAAAATTTTAACTTTACTTTCAAAAGCTTTTATGTATCCAAACATAACGTCAATACTTTTGCCAAAACCTTGTAACTTTAAGTTCAGTTCATTAATATGAACAGAGAGTTCTGTAAAAAACATCAGGGTGTTGACCCACTTATCATCATTAAGCTGAGGAAAGTTTCCCAGATCCTTATCGTCAAGAAATACCTTAATTTCTTCAAAGCACTCCACAAAGCGCTCAAGAACTTTGCCTTGGCTCAGCCATCTTACATTATTGTACATCAGCAGTCCACTGTAGGTGGAATCAACCTCCAGTAAAAGTGCCGAAAATTCTCGCTTGTGAAGGGGGCGAGCAGCTATTAAATTAACTATTTTTGTAACAACTGACATTAAGTCGTTTAAGTCGGTGAATCCTGCCTTGGCACATAAAGCCTCCTGATGGATAATACAATGAAAAGGCACAATCGGATGTCCAATAGCTTCTGTAAACAATTTGACAAATCTGACTTTTTTCCCCGCCATATTTGGTGCCCCATCTGTCATCACTGACACAACTTTAGAGATATCAATGCTTAGGTCACGAAATGTTTGTATAACAACCTTACATATTTCGCTTCCTGATGTACTTGTTGGCACTGATACTAACTTTATCAACTCTTCTCTCATTGTGAGACCATCAGAATATCGACCAATAATGGCCAACTGAGCATGTGATGTGACATCAGTAGTTTCATCAAGAGAGATCGAAAAATATTTACACTTCCTTATGTCTCTCTTTAATTGATGTTGTACGTTTGTGTTCAGTCTCATTCGGTCTTTTATGATATTTCTACTGAGTGGTAACTCAGATATTCTCTTAATAATTGCATCTTTATTTTGCATATCGTGAAATAGAACTGGTGCACATCTTAGGAGAGTTTCTTTTCCATGCTGAGCTATAGAGTGAGCAATGCTCAAACTTGCAGATGTTAAATTTGTAGAGCCTTTCATAAATTTAAGGATGGAATTACATTGGCTCTTATAAAGGTGTAGCTGCCTGGAAATGTATTCCTTCCTTTCATCCTCACTTTTTTCCAAGAGCTGGGAATGATTAGTTTCAAAATGTCTATTTATATTCCACGTTCTGCTTACTACCGTTTCAGTACATAGAACGCAAAATGATCTGCCATTTTTTTCTATAAAGCCATACATCTCGGTCCATGTCTCTTGAAAGGGTCAGCCACTGCTACTACCACTTCCTTTACTTAACCTTAGTTTTTTATTTTTTTGGTTCTCCATCAGGGGGGCAGTGACAGAAGATAGAATTATAGATAGATTGTTAGGCCTGCAGGCAATTAGGGGTTAACTAGCCTAACTAACCACAAAATGGTGCATGTAACTGTCTTTTAGGAAAGGGCAGGGGTAATAAGCAGAAATAGGGATTAATAAGGATGCACAACAGTAATAGTGGTGAAATGGAGTCTGCACTATGGAGCAAGATGGTGTTCCTTATGTGAATTAAAATGGCTGCCGCTATTTCTAATGGCGGGAAACGGCACCCATAGCACGCCACAGGCCCTCGCCTCTCCCAGCCTCCCCCTCACTTATCTCAGTAATGATGGATTAGAAATCCATGACACCCCAGAACAGTAGATAATGGTTGCTGTGGTTAACTGTTATTTGATTACTGGTAATGGCAGGGCCCCCAGAGATGCGTCCCTCGCTGCGTTCCGCTGCTCCCTGCTCTGCCGGCGGAAGTGAGGGCAAAGATCCCGGCTTAACCGGAAGTCCCAGAACTAGACGCTCTGTGCCGGACTTCTGTTGTTTTGGCCTACAGACCTCCGGCACAGAGTGTCTAATAGGGGAGGATGAAACATTTGCGACTAGAGTCTAACTCTAAGACTCTAGTCGCAAATGTTTCATCCTCAGGAGCAGCAAATGTTTCATCCTCGGCTACTCGAGGATGAAACATCCTTCTCGGCATGCGGCCGCCTCAGCGGCCACGTGTCATCAGAAATGGCTACGCGTGTCAGTGCTGACACACGTGTCATAGGTTCGCCATCACTGGGCTAGAGAAAACAGGTGGGGCAGCAGAGATTTCCTGAAGACCTGCAAAGAAAGGGCCTGATGAACTCTCCATAGGTACCAGACCACTACCGATAAAGTCCTCTCTCTTGTATTTATCAACATAACTGCCCTTGGCAGTGGGTAAGTGAGACGACTGTCTGTTGGTGATCTCAGAGTGTGGACAGACTGGTTGGTAAAGGTGGTCACTTGGGCCCAAACCCTTTAAGGCTTTAAAGGTTAAAACCAGTACTTTTATTTGTGCTCAGAAATGCACTGGAAACCAACTGGAGCAGTTTTAGTGTCCCCATCAGCCGACCACCCAGATCCCACCAATATCTGGGTGGCCACAATCTGAAGTTTCTGAACCATCTTTAAGGCATCCCATTTAAAGAGCAATGGCCTTCTGCAGATGACGTGCCTATTAAAGGGTATTTCCCTGGTTTCCTTATTTGTCAAAACTGATTATATCCTATCCTGAACCTATTTGTTCCATCATGTAGATCGGTCAAAATGAGATCGTTTTCATAAATATATGCTTAAGTTTCCTTTTTTGTAGTTACAGCTGTATTGGAGGAGGAATATGGGCTAAAAATTCTGTAAATTTTATTATGCTTAAATTCCTATTAAATATTCTCTAGCTCCGAATTAGGCCTTCATAATTTCCTGTTTCATGCTGTTCATAAAATGGTTGTGTTTTAGCAATGTCCTCTTCCTTTTCTCCTCATTATCCTGCTCCTTCTGTTTTCAATCACAATCCAAGTGACTGAGGTTTCTCCAGTCTGAACTCATAGCTGCTCTCACCATGGGAATCAATGGAGTGGGAGATCACTATTATTTATTATAGTGCTGGTGGCGGTGGCCATTTTGATCATTCTCATTTCACTTTTGTTTCTCCAGAGTTCAGGATTCTGTTTCCTCAGCTTACAGGGGTGCTGACCCTGGCCTTCTTTATTCATAATTGTGTCATTACACTGCTTAAGAATAACAAGAATCAAGAAAACAATGTAAGTAACAGCATGAGGCATTTTTATTTGTGGGTAATAGAGCCACTCTCGTCTGAGCTACGTTTTGAAACAAGCTGTGATGTGCACAGATATAAAGGGACTTGTCGTCTTGCTGCTTTCCCCATGACTCTACCACCCTCCCGGCTCCTCCATGCTTGTGCACATTGTATTGGTTGTGTGTATTAGTGGGAATCACAAGCAGGGGTAGTGTGTTCTGTGGTGAGGGATTAGGACCTGAGGGATTTGGACACCACATTTCAGTGTAACAGAGAGGCAACCATAACTATTGCTTTGGCTAGTCAAATGACATAAATGGATTTCAATTGCAAATGAAATCACATGTCCTCTTAAATTGACACATGTTCATCACATGTCCTCTTAAATTGACAAAACTGCACCACCACCCCCGATAAAAATCACGTGACACACACATAGGTTTACACGACATACTAAGACATGGTTCACACGACACACTAAGCCATAATGTGTAGCTCAGAATGCTTAACCACCATGGCTTAGCATGTCATCTGAACAGGGTCATAATGAACTAAAATGAAAATCTTAGAATGTCAATTTGCAGGAAGCCATTACGCTATAACAGGGATGGCCGACTTGTTTTTTCACTGAGGAACACTAAAAGGTGGCTCTTCATTTGCATACAATGTAGTTTGCATATTTATTTTATGGTTTGTTTATCACTACATTTATATCCTGCTTTTTTCCCCTCTGGCAAGGGACCCAAGGCAGCTTACACAGTGTTCCTCCTTTCCATTTTATCCTCACAACAACCCTGTGAGGTAGGTTAGGCTGAGACTCAGTGCCTGGCCCAAAGTCACTCAGTGGGCTTCATGGCCAAGTGGGAATTAGAATCCAGATCCCTGCAGCCCCAGTCCAACACTCTAATCACTGACTCTCATACCCTTTTCAAGGGCATATCATATAACTAATCTCCAGTTTATGGAAATGGATAACACATGTGCAACGTTCTCATTCAAACATTATTATCCTCAAATACAGGAAAGTTAGAATTGCATCTAAAGAAAACTTGGAATCCAAAAAGGGTTTTAAAAAATTATTGCGAAGTTGGCTTCATTATATTTGCTTTTTACAAATCTCTAGCATGTTTTGCAATTACATCTCTAAATTGTACCTAAATTCCATAACTAGGAATTTAGATCCCTAGTTATGGAGCAGGGAGCTGAATCTGTGGTTCTAATGAGAACTTAGAACATGCGTAAGAATCTAGAAAATACACAAAAGTATCTCAGAGGGTCCATGTTGTGAACAATAGTAGATTCAATCTCTATTGTGAACTACATGAACTTTGAGTTGAAATCTCTGGCTTAGATCTCAGCTCCGCCATGAGGCCACTTTGTGGCTTTTAGCCGGGTCACTTCCCAATCTGTAATATGGGGATAATAATATTGCTTAGTTTTAGCATGGTGTTTAGGAGAGCTGGTGGCTTTGATGTCGGGGGGGGGGGGGTATGAATCTGTTCCGGGTTTCAGTCAGAACCACCTAGAACTGTAAAGGAACTGTCCAGTAGCACCTTGGATAGCTCTGTTAGAGCTTTTTAAAAGGCTTTTCTGTGTGAGAGTTGTGGGTATAGTCTCATAGTCTCTGGTCATTTTCTTCTTACTGTATGCTCCTGTTGCCTCTTACTGAGCCATGTTTTTTCTTCCTACCACTCTGCTTCTTGCATATATATATATATATATATATATCAACATTAAATGAAGAATGCAGACTAAACTGTAATGGCTGTACTTATAAATACATGTACTAGGGAGTAAGTCTCAAGAAATGCAGTGGGACTTCCTTCCAATTAAACATGCATAGAATTGCACTCTCTCTTCTGACCCGGTTCGCACATAACAAACAACCATGGATTAATCAACCCATGGTTGGATGGAACCACATGTAAGTGAGTAAGCATGCTGCCTCTCGCCCACTTGCCAATTCTGCTTTGCAATCCAAAGTTCTAACCCAACAACAAACCAAGGGTTTAAACTCCCTCTCAACAACCTAGAGTTCTGGGGTTTCATGTTGCACTGAACAACCTAAGAATGGGGGTGTTCCTGGGTTGTTTTCTAAATCGGATGCAGAGCAGAAGCAGTGAGCAGACAGAAGGCAGCATACACTCTTATTCCTGTACAGTTACGTGCAAACCAGATCTGTGTGTGTGTCTATATATAATTTCCATCTATGTAATGTACGATAGGCATATTTGTGTCTGTGGTGGTTTGAAAAATTGATTCCACTGCAGAATTTGACCGAATCCAGAGAAGTGTGCAGCAAGATCTGTACATGTGGTTGGTGCTTCTTATTTTGTGTTGCACTTCTTGTGAAACTTCAGAGCAAGATGTGTGTGTTTGTCAATGTCAGAAGCAGCTTCCAAATGTGCATCTCCACACATGTAGTTTTATATGAAAGTGCAGTTTTTCTAATTTTACTACAACCCCTCCCACCGTGATTTACATATTCTGGCTATTTTTTGAAAGAGCTAAAAAGGGTTCTACATGTATAAAATTGAAAAAAACTACAATTTACAGACCTTTCCTGACCATGTTTACCCAGAAGTGCATCCAACTGAGTCTAAAGTAAGTATGTTTAGGATTGCAGTCTCTGTTATTTATTTATGTACTTCAGCACAAAACCTGGCCTTTTCTGGCACCACGTAAAACCTACACTAATTCCCTGAAATTCTTAGTGTATTGGAGGCAAAGAGGTGATCAACATGTATTAGTAAAGGAAAAATTAATCTATTACATAGAAGCCAGGCCATGTACATAAAAACTCCATTGTGAGCTACATGATCTTTGAGTTGAAATCTCTGGCTTGGATCTCAGATTGGCCATGAGGTCATTCTGTGGGTTCTAGCCAGGTCACTTCCCAGATTGTAATATGAAGATAATAATAGTGCTTAGTTTTAGCATGGTGCTTAGGATAGCAATCTATTAATGGATGCTGGTGGCTCCGATGTCAGTGGGGCAGTGAATCCTCTCCAGGTTTCAGTCAGAACTCTAAAGGAGCTATCCAACAACACCACTGACATCAGAGCCACCAACCTCCATTGAATCCTATGGTCTCTTGGTGGGCATCCCATAGGCTATTGCTGAGTTCCCCCTTTGATGCCAACTCACTGCTATGACCTCGGGATGAGAAATCTGAATGCAGATTTTCCTTTCCCATCCCTTGCAGTTACAGAGCTCTGACTTCAGCTGAAAGGCATATCTAGTGGAAAAGCAACAGAAAGGAGGATGGTGAGGCAAAGATAGCTTCCGCTGCTCCTTTCTTCCTCAATCTTCTGCTTGGGAATTGTGTGCCAACCCCCCCCCCCCCCCACTAATCAATGTATATGACAAGTGCAAACATCCCCTGTTAACATGCTTCACCAGTTGTGTCATGATCGTCGCACTTGCACTGTGAAGTTGTACTCTTCCAAAGTGTGAAATGCACACAAGTGGATTTTACAACAAAGGAGGATTTTGCTCAGTGCCAATTCCTATGACATCATAATGCCACTTGAGCACTGGAACTGGAAAAAAGGATTTGAACAGAGCAACAAAAGTCATCAGGAGTATGAAATGCCTTCCAGACACGGAAAGGCTAAGAGACCACTGAGGTTCTTGAGCTTAGAAAATGAATGACTAAGGAGGGATATGATAGAAACATATAAAATAATGAATGGCTTAGAATGAGTAAATAGGGAATACAAGTGTATGGCTTTGTTTCATACTGGAATTAAAAGGTACCTAATGAGATTAACACAAAGCAGCTTAAACCAAAAGGAGAACCATGTTTAAAGTTACATTAGTAGGCTGTGGAACTCACCACCACAGATTGTGAAGCTACTGGCCATTACTGGAATTTCTTTATCTATCCTAAAGATTCAACAGTAATTATCCTAAGATAACTAAACACTGCCTTAAACAGAATATTGAACTAGATTGTTCTCATAGTATAAAAAAACATAGCTGAGTATCTTCATGTACAACAGTAGAGAAAACTCAATGCAACAATATTTTATGCAGACCAGTGTTTTTTGTTTTGCAAAAAAGTGGTTTAAATTCTTGTGATTTTCCTTGCACAAGCCCTTTGAGGTAGGTTGATCACATTTTGATCTTACAAATTAAAGAGTTGAAGCTGAGCGAGAGAAAGTGACTTGACCAAAGCCACACAATGGCTACATTCATACATAATGCTAACCCATGGTTTATGTTAACTACAGTTTATTGTTTTTCCCATGAATGGTCTTGCAGATGAGCAAACAAACTGCAGCTTGTCTGAATTGTTTATCTCCTGCCCATTTTGCTAACTTTCAGAGCAATTTCATTTTCAGGGTGCTCTTGTACTACGCCTCTGTTTTAGGGCAGGCAGCAATGCAGATAAGCCACAGTTTTGCGTTCAAACATTACAACAAGCCAGACTTCATAAGCCAACAGCGAGCCATGGCTTCTATTTGTAGTTTGTAGCGTTAAGTGTGAACCAGGCCAGTTAGTTGGCAGAAGTGGAATCTGAACCCAAGTGTTCCTGATCAAAATCCAACCCCCTATCCACACTGACCCATAATGTCTAAGAAACCAGTACTAACATTGAAATGAAATGGTTCTTAATCCGTGACATGATTACAATTAAGTCACTGTAGTGGTTAGGGCATTAGTCTACGACTGGAAGACCTGGATACAAACCCCACTCAGCCATGAAGAAACCTATGATGACCTTAGGCCAGTCATTATCTCTCAGCTGAACCTACCACACAGGGTTGTTGTAATAATAAAATGGGTGAGAGAGAATCTTGGAAAACCATGACATAAATGGAACAAATAACAGCCTAAAAACTATTTTTACTTCTGGTATATTGCTTGGTATATGTGAAGCTTTTCCAGTCACCAGATAGAAGCATCCTCATTGTCTCCACCTCTGAGGAAAACCTGTGGCTACTCCCATTTCCCTCAGTGATAATACTTATCATGAGGGATTACAAGTAACGATCCCCAGACCGTTACAAGCTACCTAATTCGTCCTCCTGTTTCTTTCCCCATCTTACCTCAGGACTGTCTCTCTTTCCCCCACAGAGCCCTGCGTGTGGTTAAGGCATTAGGAGAGTGTGTTTCAGATCCACTGTAGGGATTATGTGGGAATCCTGAGTTTAAGGCTGCCTGTCTATTCCTCACGTTTTAATTCCTCCCCCCACCCCCATTTTTCTTGATTCCATCTCCAAGCAATGCTTACACAATGTCTTGGACTGGAGCCATTGTTTCTATGATGTGTTTGTACAGTTCTTTACATGGTGGGCTGCTGATCAGTGTCTGGCATTCTAGACAGTGACACAATACATTTTAATAACCACAGTCAAGGTCTGGTCAATCAGCATGTTGACTCCTGCTTCCTGCATCGTGTTTTCTTCAGCCTTGTAATTAAACAGTTGCTGGTTGCCTGTGGTGAGTAACAGCCTCCAGGTGACCAGACAAAGCACTGGTTCCCCCCACCTCCATTCCCCCCACCCCACTGCTGTAGCACAATGCTGTTTTTCCCAGCTGGAAATGCAGTGCCAGATAGTCCCAGAGCCAGAGCAGGATTTATTTACCTCTGCGAGTGCAAAAGCTTTGTGAATATTTTTTGTTTATGTATGACATAAGTGTCTCAGAAAAGTGAGTCTTACAAAATTCCAGTGGTGGGGGGTTGCGTGATGACATCATCTATATGGCTGCCATGCTATTATGTAGTTGCCACATTTAAATATGCATAACTTCTCACCCATTTATGCTACAGAGATGATTTTTTTTCTGAAATGTTTCAAATTTTATGACAAATACTTTTGTAATTACACATTTTTGTTAATTCCATTAGCTTTTGAGATAATTTCATTTGAACATATAAAATCAGTGTTCGCATTGGTTATGTGTGACGTTTAACCATGATTTACTCAAAAACTATACAACTTTTGAAAGAATACTCAAGAACAAAAAAGTTGCCTTTTTAATGAGGATTAAGAAAATGTATAATAACATGGGGTTTACCCCAACGCTTAGGGAATTATGAGTTATATCTTGTTATACGTCCACTTTCTCAGGATTGTATATTTTACAGTTTATTATGCAGGTCTTTCATTTCAAAAGTATCCACCCTAAATATCTCTGATGCACAGATCATTTTGAACATGTTCAACTGTGATTTTTACAGTTGAACATGTTCAAATGTTCTTTACAAAATTTCAAACAGGACGAGTATGATGATATATATAAAAAAGACAATTTATTAGGTTGAATTGTTTTTAACAAATGTTTTTAAAATCTTCAGCAAAACTTTACAATTTACAAAATAAAAACTACGTTTTGCTAGAAGGGTTAACAAATAAATTTCATTGGATGTCCTCTTTGCTTTCATTGGAACTGCTATAATCACTGTCAAAATAATTTTCCTCGTCTTCTTTTTCATTGTCCTCTTCTGTGGCCGTTTTAAGATTTTCTGGGAGTGTTGGGCCATCATACCATTTTATGTGGTACCTGCCATTTTCCAAGTACCAGCCGTATTCAGTAGGATCAAGCCCGTCGTCAGGTTTTCTACAATCTGCTCGTTTCCACAGCCATGACACTGAATTGCTTCTTTTAATCTTTTGGAACAATGCAGGTTTAGATGGAGGCAGCATTGTTGGGTCAATCCCTTTAACTTTGGAGAATGCCTTAGACTGGAACTTAGATGTTGTTTTCTTCATAAATAGACTGCATCTTACTTCACTCACAGAGGAGTATCTAGGGTGGCCGTACATGGCACAGACAAATTTCTCCAGCCCAGCTATCTTTTCTTCGGTTAAAGTTAATGACTCACCTAGCTGGCTATGAAACAAGCTAATTTTGACCCTTTGTGTGTTTCTTAGTTACTAAGGATGCCATTTTCCCCCATAGGCAAGGGGAGAGGCTGGGAGGCCAAAATGGCCCTGGGATCTCCCACAGTTGCCCATCCCTGGCCTATGCCTTTGGTGTTCAGCGGGTATGTTGGGACCTACTACTGCAGCCTTCCCTGTTACCCTCCAAATATTTTGGACTACATCATCCATGGTCATTGGCAGTGCTTGCCAAGGCTGGTGGGAGTTGTAATCCAAAACTTCTGGAAGATACTATGTTGGAGAAGGCTGCACTACTGAGTTGCAGCCTAACTTAAAGTGTGTTGCAACAGTAACGCTATACAAATATAAAGTGAAAACATTAAATGGGTTCTCAAATGCATGTTTAGGCTAAAGGTACATCTTGGGTCTGAAATGGTTGAAACTATTGACCTAAGCAGAGCTCAAGCCTAACCTGGAAGCATTTATAGCCCTGCCAGATCAGGGGAGGCCCATAGGGCCTTGGAGGATGTTCACCCTGGAGCCTTGGAAGATACTGTAGTTTGGAGTACCCTTTTAGTCGGTAGCTCAGAATGGCTGATTGTAAGGGAAACAGAGCATATATCTTGAAGGGTCCCAGTTCTAGTGCCAGTTGCTCCTGATAGTCTCTTCTCTTAGCAGTTATGAGATTCAGAACACATTGCCTCCCCTTCCGAAAGGAACAGAGCCATGATCCAACACTTTAAGTCACCCATGTTATTTTTCACTCATCTAATCTATAAATGTGACAAAGTATATGAGACTCCACCATTTTACATGTACACTCCCTGAAGAGTACCTTACTAAAGTTTTCAAAATCTCCCTGATGGATATTAGTTTGAGAGCTGTTTTAGCAGTGTTGCCCAACTCAGTGAAACAGTGATATTCCAAGCACAACTAAATAAAATAATTTGCTCAAAGAGGATACTTGACTATGATTCCTATTAGCTGCTTTATAACCCATGTTTCTGAGGCAGAGAGACTTTTCAACATGAAAGAATTTTTAAGCCAGAGTGCTGATCCAAAACCCACTGATCTTTGGGAGAATGTGATGGCTTAATTAGCTTTGACCTGGTCCAAATTAAGGCTGCTTCTGTTTTGAATGGTTTGTTGAGACCCGACAATAAATTCTTTGGGGTTTTGTAGGTGTCTGCAGTTGCATTAATGCTGCACATAACCCAATAAAATGTGTTTTTCCCCACCCCAAAGCGGAAAAAATCATTGAACTGTATTCACATAATTAGACAATGAAGTAAAAAAGAGGACATTGGTTATGGTGTGGATTAGAAATTTCATACATACATACAAGCATAAAAATCAATGCAGCCATATCTAATGGAGAGCAGGACATTCAGATCATATGATTCCACTTATGGGGGCGGGGCAGGGCCAGCCTTACCATTAGTCAGAGTAAGGCAGTCGTGTCAGACAAGAGATGCTAGAAGTCCGTAAGGTGCTTGAAGAGAGAGCCCTGCACACACACCCTAAGCTAGCCTCTGCCTTCAGGTGCAGTGGAGAATGCTTTTCCATCCCCAGCACAGAAGTGAGATTTTTATCTGCCAGTCCAGTTGTCTTTTGTACGTAGAATGGGAAGGGCGCCATCTTTGTCTCAGGCAGCGAAACGTCTTGGGCCAGCCCTGATAGGGTGACAGTTAACTAGAACAAGGACTATCACATGCCAGACAAATTGTCATGCACTATTGTCTTGCAGCTCACTCCTAATATCACAATTAAATTAGCTGTTTTGTTTTGTTTGTTTGCTGTTTTTCAACTACAGGTCAGAGATCTTTCCATTGCCTATGTTCTGGTGACTTTGACATACCTCTATGTCGGGGTGTTAATCTTTGCTGCTTTCCCATCACCACCCCTGAGCAAAGACTGCATAGAACAGGTAGAGAAAAAAACGTATCTATTGAACATTGTTTAATGCGTTTAGAATTGATGCCAGAGCTTGCCTTGTTCTTTTTTCTTCCATCTGCATTTCTGTTGACTCTAATATCCTTAGTATAAGGCACTGCCCATGCTTCATTCCTATCTTGGCACAAAGCCAGAATTCTGGACAATGCCACACATAAATACTGGATTTTTCTAGCCAAGGCAACGTCAGCAGTGTTGGGCATTAACTGAAAGTTGGCATCAATCTGAAATACCCATCTAATACTTGCAACATCTGTGCTGACTTGGTGGGGAAAGATGTTAGTGTGGAGACAACTCTGGGTAACTTTCCCAAACTCTGAGGTTGTTCGGACAATTATCTCGATTTATGGGGCCAATATATAGAAGAGTCTTTTGTTTGCACACAGGTTCTTTGTGTGAGCTGTGAGTGAACCAGGAAGTCTAATTAGCCATAGTTTCCCATTTGCGTTCAAATCACAGTTGCCAATTTCAGAACCTATCAGGACCATAAACTTTGATTTGGAGTAACTTGTTCCAGAAGTGGCAAACAGATAATTTCCTGGTTTGGACAAAACAGAAATCTATGATAGATTAGAGACTTTCTGATTTATTTGCAATATGTGCAAAGGGAGAAGCGAAAGGGCTGCACGTGCAGGCAGAATCCACGACCATCATTCATCTTGTGAAGCTAAGCTATCATTCAACAACCAATTAAAGCAAGACCAATTTTCCCAGCAGTAGGCTGAGATTTATATAGCATGCTGCTCTATACTCTGGACAAATGGAAAGCAATATTATCCATGAAATTAAACTAAACTTAAAAAAAAAGTAAACAGATTATATTAAGGAGAGGATCAAATTAGGAAGGTACAGCAGAAGGGGGAGTATTAGTTTTGTGATTTGTGACAACCAATGTCATATCAAGCGAGCGTCCTTCCTCTGATTCAGGTTTAAGAGCTGAAATCTGCTGCCAGCAGAGAATAAGGAGATCCAAGTCCCTCCACTTTGTTGGAGTTAATAGTATCTAGCCAAATATACCGGGGTGAATTCAGACAAATACCTGAGATGGTGGGTGCTTTGCTTCGACATAGTAACCATCCTGTGAATAAAATCAGAAGCTGACAGCATCCTGGCTCGTACGATGTTTAAAAGGAATTTGAAAGAAGGCAACCAACTAGGATATTACCTCTTGGCTATATTAGGGCAGACCATTCAAACCAAAGGGCACCATGCCAAACAAGTGGTTGCATCATGGTCTTTGCTAACATAGCTATTTGTTTGAATCCACCCTCTATTTGGAAAGATTGTGGTGATTTTCACTTTGTTTCTGGTCACATGAAGGTGCAAGCATAATGTAACTTGAGAATGGCTCTGTGTGTGAATATACGTGTGTGTGTGGGTGTTTGTAGTTGTTTGATTGCCCATATCATATTGGGTTTCTGTCACATTTATTGGGACCAAAATTATTTATTAGTGTTGCCATTACCTATCTTTGGCTCTTTGGATAGGAGTATGTAAGAAAAAATAATATAAGACTCTGCTCCCAGTAGTAATTGGATGCACTTTAGAAAATTGCTTTAGAAAAAGGCTATATATTCATATTTTTTAAAATGTAAGAAACCAAACTATGGTGTGTAATTGGGGTGTATTTCAATTCCACTTGAGAAACAGGATCTTAGGTGTGTATAGCTTCATGCGACAGTCTCTCCAAAATACTGTATGGATGAAGCAGTTATAAGGCTTTCTGAAGCCTATCCTATATAATAGAGGTAAGGAAGATGCGGCCCTCCAGATATTGTTGGACTGTAACTCCCATCAGCCCTAGCCAGCACAGCCAAGGGTGAGGGCTGATGGGAATTGCAGTACAATAGCATCTGGAGGGTCACACATTCCCCCATATAATCTGTATGCGCAACAATGATTATTATATTTGTTGATTTAGAAATCCTCCTAATGTATAGTTTATGGAAGCAGAACAAAATACAAAGTATAACAGACCTGTCATTGTTGTTGTCTCAGTAGCCTTTCCTTTGTTAGAATTTTTTAGACAATTTCCCCAGCAATGACATCATGTCATTCCTTGCAAGAATATTCCTGCTGTTCCAGATGGTGACTGTGTATCCACTGCTTGGCTACTTGGCACGAGTTCAGCTTTTTGGACATGTCTTTGGAAATGTTTACCCAAGGTAAAGACTAATCTGTTTGCATTCTTTAGCATCTCTCTTTCCTCTTAGGACGGATTGACACTGCTCACTCCTCTCTTGTTAGACCAAAACTTTAGTAGTGAGTCTGTGGCAGGCCTTCTCTGTAGCGGCACCCATGCTCTGGAAAACCATCCCTCATGGCATTCGGGAGGCGGGAAATGTAATAGCTTTTAAACCCCTCCTAAAAACGTACCTCTTCACACAGCTTTCCCTGGACTGTAATTTATCTGATTTTATATTGCACTTTTACCTTTTAATGTTTTAAATTATTGTATACTTATTGTATTTTTATAGTTTTAATTGTGCGCTGCTCAGAGAGCCTCGGCTATCGGGAAGTGTACAAATGTAATAAATAAATAAGTGATGGCTCCCCACTTGAAATCTCTTTGCAGTTCAGAAGTTGCATAATGCTTTGGGGGAATCACATAGAAGTGATCCAATGCCTGCTTGATCGTAAGAGTAACTGATTCAAAGCTTCCCTCACTGGCCTTTTCTTTGGTGGCCCCCCAGTTGTAGATTAATCTCCCCAACGAGGCCCGCCTGGCACCAACATTGTTATCTTTTCGGCGCCAGGTCAAGACTTTCCTCTTCTCTCAGGCATTTAGCAATATCTGATGAGCCTGGGTTTGTTTTGTTTTTAGGCTTATAGCTTTTTAAAGTTATTATAGTGGTTTTAAATATACCGTATGTGTATATTGTGGGTATATTGTATGTTTTTGCTGTTTTAATTTTGGTATGTTATTTTTAATTGTTTTAATTTTATGTAAACCGCCCAGAGAGGTTCGGCTATGAGGCGGTATACAAATGTAATAAAATAAATAAATAAATAAATTTAAGAATGTTATGTGATTAGGAAATGAGTGGGGCCAAAATCTTCCTGATAGGATAAGGAGATGACATTCTCTCAACCAGGTGCTGGGGACTGCAGCCCTGTTGGCTCTAAAGCCATTCTGCTGTTGGCGCTAAAGCCATTCTGCAGGCTTCTGCCAGCTAACAGGTTGACTAGCTGTTTTCATCCTTTAAGCTCCTCCCTCTTCGCCTTCATTCAATCTCTGATTCGATATGCGTCCATTGAACACCTGAACTGGGGCGGGCATGCATACAGTTGTCTCTGTCCATGCAATAGGGAACCATGCGTTTGCACTGAGCCTGCAGAGGTGCTAATGTATGAAAACTTAACTGCTAGAGTAGTATGACAGTGGAACCAATTATCTAGGGAAGTTGTGAGCTCTCCCACACTAGAGACATTCAAGATGCAGCTAGACAGCCACCTGTCTGGTATGCTTGAAGGTGGATTCCTGCATTGAGCAGGGAGTTGGACTCCATGGCTTTATATGGCCCTTCCAACTCTACTATTCTATGATTCTGTGAAAAGGGCTATACAGTCTGGAATTACATTGTTACCGCAAAGCATGTACTGCAGCTGCTTCATACCAACTCTCTGATCTTGGAAACTAGTTTTCCAATACCTGTTCTTATAAAGGATAATTTTTGCATTCTAAGCCCCCTGTGGAGCATCCTTTCTGCAAGACCTTTATGCATTCTGTGTCTAGGTTCTGTTTGCCCAGTGCTACCTGCCTTCCCAAGTTAAGAAGGTAATAGAAAAGGGCCCTCCTTCTATGATGGCATTCTGGGGGCATACATGAGTAGTCTCCCATCCAGACACCAAACAGATCCAGACCTGCTTAGCTTTAGCAAGATTGCTGGAGCACCTGCACCTTCAAGTTGCAGCTTCCGAACCACACACATGGGTAGTCCCACATAGAGCACATTACAGTAGTCTAATTGTGAGGTTACCAGTGCATAAATGACTATGGCTAGGCTAACCCTATCCAGGAATGGGCATTTTTCTACTGGAGGTACCCAAGGTGGTGAACACAATGTTATGTTTTTCAAGGTGCTTCATTAAATTGTAACTCAACATTTTATATTTACTTTCTCAGTTCTGCTGCTACTACTTAGTGTCCACAGGGACGATGGGTTGGGCTATTGTAGAGGTTGGGAACCTCTTTCAGCCTGAGGGGGCTAAATTCCATTTTGGAGAGGTCAGAGTACGCATTGCAGTGGTGGGCAGGGCCAAAGGCAAGAGGATGGAGTCAAGAGTACAGCAAATTATAGCTTAAAGCTCTTCCTGCCAGTAACTAGAAGAGGCATTCCAACCTTTTAGAATGGAGGGGAGACCTGCATG
Organism: Anniella stebbinsi; assembly: GCA_029215795.1. Classification (NCBI taxonomy): domain Eukaryota; kingdom Metazoa; phylum Chordata; class Lepidosauria; order Squamata; family Anniellidae; genus Anniella; species Anniella stebbinsi. Next base: position 29,433,814 of record JARDYH010000002.1, on the reverse strand, counting down.
AAAGCCAGGAAACAACCAACCAATCAATGGTTGGGGAGAAAGGGGGTGTGGCCATCTCAGGACTTCCAGAGTTCCAGATGAGGAAAAAAAACCAGAGGACTGGATTTGGGCCCAGGGCCCAAGGTTCCCCACCTCTGGGCTATGGGATGTCAGGAAAGAGGAAATACTCAAGCCTTTGGAGATGAGCAAAGTACTGTTCCACAGGCTGGATTAATTTTGATGGAGTTTGTGCCGAAGCTCCTCCCTTCCTTGCAAGTTGCGTGATCGACTTCTGGAACCTATTAGAACAAGCAAGTAGACAACCTTTTGGGGCCATGGGCACATTTGGCAATTTGAGAAATTGTTCTGGGCACCACCACAAAATGGCTGCCATGGGAGGCATGGCCAAGGACCAGTAACCTATCCAAAAGACTGAGTACAAGACAGAGGTGGGGGCTCAACCCCAACACACTACATTCCTTTGATCCTGCAGCTTTCAGTACCAACAGAAACCTATTTTACAGCAATTCCGGGCTGCTGTGAAGAAAATGTGTTAGAGAAGAAGAAGAAGAAGAAGAAGAAGAAGAAGAAGAAGAAGAAGAAGAAGAAGAAGAAGAAGTGGGATGGATAGGACACCTTGCTGGGCACCAAGAAAGGGGTCCAAAGCCCATTGTGGCCCATGGGCTCCACGTGGCCTACCCTCTGTGCTAGAGGAATATGTTTGCTTTGCATGAACTGAATGGAAACAGCTGCTTGCAACGTAATCTAATCAATCACTAGGATTATCAAGTCCCCCCTGTTTATTAGTGCAGAGAATCGAATCACTGCAGCTACATCTCCAAAGGAAAGCATTGCTGATTATGAGGAGTTAATCCAGGAACTAAACTCCACTTTACAAAAGACAACCATAAATATAAATAGCCCAAGAGAAAGTATTTATAAAGGGCCAACCAGGAGTGTGACGAATGTAGGAGAAGTATCCCATATACCACGCATATCGGAGGAATAATGAATGACAGCTACCACAAGCATACTATGGGATAAAAAAGAAGCTTAAAAAGCTTATGCATAAAAAATAATAATGAAGCAGACAAAGAGTCCTGGCAACTATTAATTGCGGCCTCAGTCACCAATAACACCAAATCCTTCTGGCAGTTAGTATCAGGGGCCCTAAACAAACCTAGGGGTTATAAGGACTGCTTTCAGTGATTGTAAAGCTACAACCTTTTATCCCAGTTTACCATCAGATACTCCAGATTGGCCTAATGTGGACCCTACAACAGTTGAGGAGCTAATAAACAAACTAAAGCTGGGAAAGTCTCCAGGACCAGACTGGATTACAACAGAAATCCTAAAAAACAACATCTCTTGGTGGGCTCCAGTGTTGGCAGCCCTTTTTTCATCAATAAATAAATTCGGCCAGATCCCAACATCCTGGCGGAAGGCCTTCATTATTCCAATATATAAAAAAGGCCCCAAAGACGATCCAGTTAATTACCAGCCTATCAGTCTGCTCTCTATAGTAGGAAAGTTATATGCCAGTCTTTTAAACAACAAACTGAAGGAGTGGATCAGTGACAATGAAATTTTAGGGGCAGAACAGATCGACTTTAGGGCTGGCTGTTCTACAATTGTTCATGCTTTGGTCTTAGCCCATCTTGCCTACAAATATTCTGCCCCAAAGGGAGGCAAACTGTTTATGGCTTTTATCGATCTTAAGGCCGCATTTGATTCGATCCCCAGAGGTCGCCTCTGGTCTAAATTAGAAAACAACTCCATTGAAGGTAGATTACTTTCTTTAATCCAGTCTTTGTACTCCAATACATCAGCTCAAATTCAAATTAGCAAACAGGGCCATGTAACCACTGAGATTCCCATCACCAAACGCATCATCAGACAAGGGTGTGTTCTTGCTCCCACCCTATTTAATATATACCTGGCAGATCTTCCTCCTCTGTTGGCACCTGTACCATCTCATCTACCAAAGTTAGGCCAAACAAAAACTTTCATTCTTCTTTATGCAGACGACGCTGTTCTGCTACCCCAGACACGACTGGGTCTCAAAAGACTTCTAAATAGCTTTGCCGAGTATTGTAAAACAAATTCCTTAACAATTAACTACACTAAAACCAAAGTGATGGTCTTCTCAAGAAAGAAAGATTCAGGTGGACATTAGCAGGGAACAGAATTGACCAAGTAGACTCATACAAATACTTGTGTATATGGTTTCATGAAACGACCAGATGGAAGGTCCATGGAAAGCATATCAAGATCAAAGCAGAACAAAGCATCAGTGCACTAGCTCGGTTCTTTTTTTACAAAGGGTGGGAAATTTATATCCGCAGTCACTTGTGTATACAAATCTACAACTGTGACACAAGCCCTGTTCGGATCACCAGTGTGGTTCCCACAATCGACAAGTATACCGGAAGGATTTCAACACCTTTACCTCAGGATAATCTTTGGAGCTCCTAGATGTGTGTCAGGAGCGGTATTGAATTTAGAAGCTGGGTTAAATTCGCTAAAGTGTTTGGCTTGGATCTACTCAATACACTTTTGGCTCCGCTGTCGTCTTGCGATTCCCCCCAATTCTTTGATCTCAAAGATATCCTCTGACTCATATGAATCCCCATGGATTAAATCTATGGAATATGAAATTTCTACCATTGGGCTTTCCCCTCCCCATTTGCTAATGATAGGACTTGAAAAGGCCAGAGCCATCTCCAAACAAAGACTCTTGGATATAGATAATCAGGAGCTTCTTGGAGCTGCATGGGGCTTGTGCTCACCACAATCACAGGGGCTGACACTTTATTCAAGCAGAGACGGAATGCAAAATCTGAGGTGACTATCTATTCCCAAGTATAGGAAGGCTTTTTCTTTGGCCAGGTTCAGTGCCCTTCCCTCTAAGCTTTTAGAGGGTCGTTACAAGAGAACACCATGGCATAACAGATGCTGCCCTTGCAATGACACAGAAGTAGAGACTATAGCATGTGTCTTATTTTTTTGTAAATTTTACCAAAAGGCGAGAGTAGACTAGGGTGACCAGATAAAATCCAGGTCAGGGCTCATGTAACTTTAACAGTTGAAGAGAAAAGAGAATTTCAGCCAGTGTCATTTGTATGCAATTAGTTCCTGGTGAAATTCCCTCTTCATCACAACAGTTAAAGTTGCAGGCACTATACTAGAGTAACCATATACAAAAGAAGGCAGGGCCCTTGCAACTTTAACAGTTGTGATGAAGAGGGAATTTCACCAGGAACTAATTGCATATAAATGACACTGGCTGAAATTCCCTTTTCTCTACAACTGTTAAAGTTACATGAGCCCTGACCTGGATTTTATCTTGTCACCCTAGAGTAGACTTAATCTGGCCAATTACGCAGTCCTTCCCAGGTCGCTCTTTTGATTACCTTTTCAATATTTTGCTTCAGGGTACAAACAAAACCATAACGGTACAGGTGGCCAAGTTCCTGAACCTGGCCATACTTACCAGATCACATGTGGGTAGTTAAGAATATTCCTTGTGGTATTCATTGTAGCAGGTTTCCCATTTCGGCTCCTATAAGTATATTATATTTTATTAAGTATATTAAGTATTTTATTCTATTTTATTAATTTTAAACTATTTATATGTTTTCCTTTGGTCTATTGACTGCAAATAAAGGATGATGATGATGATGATGGTAGAATATGCTGTTGTGCCGTAAAACTTCATCTTTTACCATGCACAGTCTCCTTTGAGATAAGGGTGTCTACAGATGAAATACAGAAAAAGAGGTCAAAGTGTATTCACAGTACTGTGAGATTTCCCTTTAAATAATATGCACATGTGGCTGTAACATTCCTCTGAATTGAACGTTGGCATATTCCCTTCCCTGCTGGCCAGCGGCCCGCTTGCTGTTCCCTCCTGTTGAGGAACAATCCATCCCGCTGCTGTTTGCCTGAAGCAGACAGATGAAGAAACGTTTCCTTCTCTCCCAACAGCAGCAGCAGCAAGAAGTGTTAGTGAAGGGAGGCAAGTGAGCAGGGAACGCAAGTGCCCCTGCAACCAAGGATCATGATATGGACCCCCTCTAGATGGATTCTGTTTGACGCCTGGTTAGCCGATTATGCGCATAATCGCTGAAGCGCTTTATCGTAAATGCTTGTACGCAAGAGGTAATTGAGCGCACAACTGGTGGCCTTACCGGTTGTTTGAAATGCGCTTTACAAGTAGTTAATGCGGAGAATCGCTTGTTCACATAGGCAAAATGCGCTTTAACGGCTGGAGGAAAATAAAACTCGCTATTTAACGCGCATTTGATAATGCGCATAATCGGAGAGATAAAGCGCGTCAACTCCCAATTTACGCTCCGCTCTTGTAGAGGCAAAATTTTTAATGAGACTTCAAAGAGCTTTAAACGTCTCATGTAGAGGCAGCCATGGATACATCTCAGCCCCCTTCCAACGTAGACAACTCACTGTGTGGGCAGTACATTCCCCAACAAGAGGTGGAGATAGAGGACAAGGTGGCAGTGCTAGCAGGGGCCAGCCAATGACAGGGCCGGTCCTACTGTTAGGAAGAGTAAGTCAATACCTCAGGTGGCAGATGGCTGAGGGGCAGCAGGGGCAGCTTCTGGACCCCCTAAACAAAGCTGCTGTCAAGTCAGCTTCTGTCTATGGACTGGGGAGGGGGCACCATCTAGCCCATCCCCTCAGGCAGCAAAATGTCTTGGGCTGACCCTGGCCAGTGCGGAAGAGCATGTTGAAACCTTATCAAATTAGCAGCACGGAAGAACCAGTAGCATCCCCATCCCTTGCAGATGGGGGAGACATTCCCACTAATAGGGTGGAAAAGCCCCAGGAGTGTCTGGGTGTCACTTTCAATTAGTGCTGTGCCAAAAAAAAAAACTGATTTTCCCATTTTTAGCATTTTTGATGAAGTGGGATGGGTGAAACAAAAACTAGCGAAAGAGGCTGGAAGAGGTGAGAATTTTGAATAACTTTCTCCTTGGACTGGATTTTAGCTTATTTTGTAAGTATAGGCAGTGGCTGAGGGGTCTTTCTAATTTTTATTTTTGTTAAAACACCCCCTGCACTTGCAGGAGTCCAGGATTTTTCTCCAGCCCAGCATCTCTTTCTGAATTCCCAGGAGACTACGTGACCTCATCCTCTGCAATAGACATTAAGGAAAGGCTCCAGGGCTGCAGAAGCTGTTTTGCAAAGGAGAACCAATTGGAGCTTTTAGAGCTTTAGAAAAATTATCTTCTTCTTTGCAACAACACAGAGAAAGCAAGATAAGCATGTCTGTAAAGCTCCGAAAGTCCCATTTGGTCTTTGCAAAGAATCTTCTGCAACCCAGGAGTTCTTCCTGAATGCCTGTTGCAGAGGGCGAGTTCATGTGGTCTCATGGGAGTTCCAGAAGTGCTGCTGGGCTGGAGAAGAGTCCCGTGATAGGGAATTATTCAAATAATTAATTCAAATAGAAAGAATATCCTTCAGCCACCTCCCAAACTTAAAAAGGTATATGGAAACTCTGTATGCCGTCCCAAGGCAGAATTTCTCCAAAATTCTCCCCCACCCTGCGAAAGTGGCAGAAAAACCAATGTCTCTTTTTCAGGGACAGCAAAATTTCCTGAAAATGGGGGCAGGATTCGGTACAGTACTAGTTTCCATATACATTTTCTCATCATTATCTTCAGTCACGATTTTCCATCACTCTTTCCATTGGCATAATGGCAATCTTGACTGGCTGCTACAGCAACTGATACCCAATTTTTCTTATCTATGATTGTAATGCTTCCCTGCACCCAACTGAAAGCTTCAGTATCTGAAAGCCTCTTAAATTTTCTGGTGTAATAATGCCTCGTTAACTCATTTGTATATTCACCAGGGTTGGCCCTACAATGATGTGGCCTGATGTGGGTGCAGGAGGTGGCGGAATATGGGAAGAATGGCAAATAGTGCTGTTCTCCCCCTCCAGAGGGCCCACAGCTTCTTGATCCTGCCGGCTACCTAGCCATGCAGGAAGCTAGCAGACTAATAAGCAGCCTCTCGCTCACCCGCCCACCACCTGACACACTTGCACGGCTCCCATCTAACCTCTCCTGACATGAACCTACCCGTACACTATGCTCAACATCCAAGGTCCTCCTCTAGGTGCCTACTCCAAGGGAAGCTCGGAGGACAGCAGCAAGGGAGAGGGCCTTTTCTGTGGTGGCCCCCCAGTTATGGAACGATCTCCCCGATGAGTCCTGCCTGGCACCAACATTGTAATCTTTTCGGTACCTTTCCTTTTCTCTCAGGCATTTAACAGCTTATGTTGAGTTTTTAACTGAATTTTTGGCCTGGCTGGGAGTTTTAAATTGTTTTAAATGTTAGCTGTTTTTTATGGCTTTATGCTTTTAAATTTTGTATATTGATTTTTAATGTTCAGTCTTTTAATCTTTATAAACCGCCCAGTGAACTTCAGCTATGGGGCGGTATATAAATGTAAATAATAATAATAACCTGCTTGTCCAGCCACCCAGCTGGCCCCGCCTGCCTGCCTGCCTGCCTGCCTGTCCACTTGCCTAGCTCCGTTTTTTGGGCATGCATATACACACCCATCTCACCAGCACACTTCCCGTCAGGGATTTCCACCTTCACAAGCTGCACGGCTCCTGTGATGTCGGTCAAAGAATCGCGAGAGGTCCTGGAACTTCCAGGGCCTGTTGCGATACTTTGGCTGACCTCGTACGGCTCCTGAAGGTGGAAACACCTGATAGGTGGTGTGCTGGCGAGGCAGGCACGCATATGTGTGCAAAAAAAAGTATGCCAGCAGGCAAGCACATTGGGTGAGAGAGGCAGTGGCAGGTCTCTGCTTCAGGCGGTGACCTGCCCAGGGCCGGGCCTGATATTCGCTGTCCTTGCAATGTATTTGCTTTAGTACAGTCACTGCTAGTTCTTTCCCTGTTCACCACATTTATGGCTTGGAACTTCAGCAAGTGTTAATGGATTCCTTTATTTCAGAAATGTCCTTAATTCCATTCCAGCCATTGGCGTCTCATTTCCTAGGCCATAATAAAAAGAAAGCTAAACATGGTCTTCAAAGTAACATGCTTTGGCTCTGTGATAGTTATCTGTTAAATTCTACATTTCTGCCAGTGCAGGACAGTTGTATCCAGACCATGTTTGTATTTTAAGGAGGAGAAGGGGGGAATCTAATTCTTTATAGGTCTCAATATGTTGGCAGATCCCCAAAAAAGTGAATAAACACCATGGAAGGGAACGTTTTAAAACTCTCTGCTTTTCTTGTTCTGAGTTTTCTGGTCTTTACTAAGCAAGCGTGTAATGTCCAAGGTTTTCTATGTACCATTTTGTTTATTTAAATGTTAAGACATTCCATTTCTAGGTCTACCAGAAGTTTCTGAATCAGTATTTAAACAAGGTTTAATGCTTTATTTGCATGAGGGACTTGTTCAGAATGTTTAAAAAATATATTTTTTTCTAGTCGGAAAAGGGGAAAATACCCTTCATGTTTATACCTCCAAAGATCTAGTTTAACGAAAATTGTTCCTAAGCGTGAGTCCCGCAAACCTAAACATTTGTTTAATTTATCAAATTGCTCAAGGTCTGCTCATGTGTGCGTACGTATTTAGTGCAAAGCTTTCCATTCTTCTGAAGATGCTTCCTCTGGTATTCATTAGCCTTCTTGCGCAGCTCAAGATAATTTCCTGGATCCCAAATGCTGCTTTTCATGTGGGAATTGTGTTCTAGAGTGTGTAACTCTTTGGTTTGGGGTGGTTGTCCTTTTTTGTTTTTTAAACTTCTGCATGCCAACACAAAAACTAAACTAAAATCTGGAAAACTGGAGAGCAGCATACCCTGCTAGTTACATTGTTTTCAGAAGAATTGCCAAATCATACATAGTCCATCTGAGAACTAGCTGAGAGTCCAAACATTCAAGACAGCCTTTTAGGACTTGGCTCTTGGAAGATTCAGTAGATGTCAGGCTCATTGCAAGTAAAATTAATTACCTTTAGTGGATGAGTCATAGGAATGGAAAGATTTTCACTAGCTTATTGGAGCCAGTAATGAGGGTTCTTGTGGCACTACACAATGTAGATGGTTTGATTTTTCTCTTCTCTTACAGTTGGTTCCATGTGCTGCTTTTGAACATAGCCGTCGTAGGAGTAGGCATCGTGATGGCCAGATTCTATCCAAATATAGGAGGAATTATAAGGTACTCTTGCATTTTGAATATGTTGTTATACCGTTGAAATGACTTGCTGAAGGCAGCTGCAGCCCATCATATAAAATGCCAGTTCTAACCCTGTAATAGTTATAGCCAAAACTGGCATTTGATCAGTAGGGCAAGCCAAGAAAACAAATGACTTTCATATCTAGTCTGCACATGAATGAGGTGATAGAATCATAAAACAGTAGAGTGGACTGTGCCATTTCAGTCTGTAGATGCCAATTTTTTTATGATTCCCCACATGAAACAACTAGCACAGCAAGGAGAAAGGTTCTAGCCTAGCCCATTCCCTTGTGTGCTAGTTTTCTACTTGTAGGGAACTTGCTCATTCAGCAGCATTCAAAAACATGATTCCCCTACCTGAAATCAGAAGTGGTAGAAGTCGTGTCCTATAGTAGTCAGTCCTCTCGCTTCAGAACTCCATTTCACATTCTCACCTAATTCTGCTGTGTGTATAGACTAACTCCATGCAAAAATGGTGCCCATAGGCAACCAGCATTGCAAAACAGTCTCCATGGGCAAATTAAGCCATGGTGGGCTGTTGAGTCATGCAAACCAGGTCTTGTCCTCACGTTACAGCCACTACATAAATGAGATTTACAGTGAGCCCATTCAGACAACCAAAAATAGAAGATGGCGAGAGAGATTGCTTTCTTGCCCTTCTGTAACTTGGTGTTCATCTCATCCATCAAAGTTGTCGGGATGATTTTGCCACATCTGCTTTGGATGCATGGTAAAATATATGGTATAATGTGCAGGAAAATGGTAATAAATATCTGCCTAGATTTGCCCTTAGCAAAGGGGCATCAAAAAATTTTAAAGCTGCGGCGTGTCATCCGAATCTGGTCAGTCTCTCATTCTCAGTCAATATTTCTATAAAGCGGCAAAAATTACGCTGACCAAACATAAAGGCCTGCTGTAAGGATTATTGTGTGCTTTGAACACTGCAATAAGCTATATAAATTCTGTTTATTTGTATTTTTTGAAATACAGTGCACTGCTGTATTGGAGAGGACTATTCCGGTTGCAGTGGGGGAGCATTCACGCATTACTGATTGAAAGAGTTGTGAACATAGGATAATTTTCTCATTATAAAATTGGTAGGGGTTCAGGGAGCTCTTCTAAAATGTCCGGCAGCATTTTAGACTTTGACCAGCAGGTTCCCTCCCTGTGCCATGTCAAAATGTGGAATGCCCCTGAGTTTCCAAAGTCATTTGCCATGTGTCACAGGGAGTTGCTTGGAGAAATACAAGGCCAAAGTTGCCTTTTAGCAGACAGAACATAATAGTATGGTTCCTTAGATCCTGGATATTGTCTCCACAAGCCCATACAGAAGCTCTTTTGAATCAAATGGAACCTGCATGGATGCAGCAGTAGTTGAAGGATGGACGTTCTTATCAAATATTACAAATGCCATAAGGGAAGGAGGGGCTGCTGATTACAGGGAACAAAAAGAGATGCCATATTCTGTCCATAGCCGCAATTTTAACATTTAGCCAGAACGTTAAGAACTACTGCTCCTTTTGTTGTGGGCTGATGCATTTCCTGCCCTGCAGTAATATTTCTAAGGCCGCAATCCTATACCTGCTTACCTGGGAGTCGTGGAAAAGGCCTCTGAAGCATTGTGATTGAATCAGGTGTGTCAAAGGCTTTATTGATTGCAATCAGTTAAAAGCACATGCAAGGGAAGCCACCCTGGCAAGCCTCCTTGATCTCATTGAGCAGACATGCATAGGATTGTGCTGTGAAAAGATTGAGATTGAACCTTTTGTTTCTTCCTTCCCAGATACTCCGGAGCATCTTGCGGTCTGGCTTTTGTATTCATGTATCCATCACTCATCTACATGATCACTTTGCATCGGGAAGATCGGCTGACGTGGTTGGCACTAATTGTTCATGTTTTGATCATCCTCTTAGGAGTGGCGAACCTGATTGCGCAGTTCCTACTATGAAAGCAAATCTTAGGTCGATTTATTTCGAGGTGATGGGAGTTCAAAAACGTTACCTTGAGCAATAGGATTCGCCCTCTCCTGGGTATTAACTTGTTCCAAAGAGAAGCTGCACTTTAAAAAAAGAACAAAACAGCCTCTTCAAGAAATGGATTATGCACCTTGGGACATGGTACACCATGGCAAATTGAAGAGGCCCAAGTGAATTCCTGCTGCAACTTCAAGAAGTACATTTGGGAGTAATTAAACTTAATTTTTCTTAGGTAAAATGCTTTGGTTCCACAAAGAAAAGTCATCTAAGAAATTTTATATAGAGAAAAGGTTCGTTTCAGGTCAGTTGTAAGCTGCATAACTTTCCTGTAGTATAATAGTATTAAGGGATTTTACTGGTTTCTAAAATTCTACACTGCATTTTACACAATGGTGACATGAAAACTCTTATGTTGAAATGGTTATGCCAGTGGTTGGGCTCTTTATAGTTGAAATATTGCAGAGATTAAATCCCAGAACATTACTAATGGACTTAAAGCTATATCTTTGTTCTTATACCTCTTTGAAAATGTAACCCACATTGTACTTGGAAAAATGGATGGTCTTGTCTAAAGTACCTGGACATACTTAAGAACATTTTTGTGGGGTCCTGGGGCAGCCGTGAGGGGAAATATGTTTCAACCCCACCCGTTTCTCTACTTGTAAGATTCGTTGGAAAATCTAGAATGGATTTGAAAAGCTCTGGTGTGTGTAAAATACTGGTGAAATGTCATATTTTAAAATTCAAACTTTGGCATGCCTGTGGGCAACTGCTTCCCCCCTCCCCCGCCAAGTGCAATTATAGAAATATCAACCCATTCTTGGCACAATTCAAAGTATTGCTTTGACTTTTCATACCTGGGCTGAGCAGTTCTAGCAATCCAATACTTACCTTATACTGGAGCTGGAGATACATCGCCACTGCACCAGTGCAATGGCTGCCAAATCATATACATGCTTGGCAAGGGAAGGTATACAGCACCCAAGAAGAAAATATGAAAACAGTAGAAAAACAAGAAACTCACGCTTGTGCCACAGGCTGCTCACCACCACAGCCACCAAGCAGGGACTGTGCCGGCACTATTGTCTACAGATGCTTATTCACACAGGCAACCAGTGAAGTCAGGATGATTGGGGCACACTTCCTGCATCAACACATCCAAGGTGATGCCAGAGTACCCCACTCCAGCAGCCCCAGTGCATAGGGCATGATGTTGTAGAAGGTGGGGAAACGCCTCCACCTTGTGCATGCCTGGCAAAAGCAAGTGTCAGGTCAAGGTCAAAACAGAGGGCGCTCCTGAGCATCAAACCCATACTGCAGACACCAAGGTGTATCATCCTAATCACTTGGCTATGGCAGCAGCTGCAGCAGTGGCGTACATCATGCAGGATTTATCTCTCCCTTCATACCCAACCCCTAGTTGTAGGTGCCAGGAGCTGCAGGAGGAGCCTTGCTGTGGCGGAACAGCTCATGTTTTATGTGTCGGAGTTCCCTGGTTCAAATCTAGGGATGAGCCCACACTAAGAAAGATGGAGAGCTCCCTCCACCAGCACATCTGAACCAATCAGCAGGAGTGCTGCATGGACCACTAGCCTGGCTCCTTCATGGGCCAAACAGCTCTTTTGCCCCCCTCCCCCTGACAACCCATGTAACTAATTCACACGCACACCATGCCGCCCATGTTGCTGGATAGGCCCTCCCCCTCTCTTGTCACCTTCCTTTCTCATCCCTCCCTCGCCCCTCTGACACAGCAGACTCATTTTGGCAGTAGCCTGCCTGTGCACTCTGAGATGTTTGCCCACTCACAGTCCAGGGAAGCAAAATGAGGCAGAGAGAAGGAAGGCTGCTGGCCCTGAGCCCATTATGTTCTCTATGCTTCCTGACCCACCCCGCTCTCTGAGTACTATCCTCAGACCAGCTGAAGCCAGGGTGAATCATTACCAAAACAAGGTCTCTCTACATCAGACTCCCCCAATTTGATGGCTTGGACTTCAGCTCCCATCAGCCCCAGCCAGCATGCCCAAAAATTGGGGATTATGGGAGTTTAGTATAAAACATCTGGACAGCACCAGGTGGGGGAAGGCTGGATTAAGGTCAAAAGTGACAATTCGTGTTCTAGATATTTTCTATTACACACAGTCCATTTTTTAAGGGACTCCTCCGGCCGAGGCCTTGTTAGTACCAATGAACCTTGCAGTGGTAGAGTGTGTTGATGATCAGCCTGCCTGTCTTCTATAAAGAACGTTAATGTGATTGGTTTTCATAAGAGATGGATTTTGAAAGGTGTGTGTTGCGTTGGTCACTCGTTGTGACATGATAGCAGTCCTGCACATGCAGCATGTGCTCCTTCCTACAGGATTTCTCAATCTGGAAATCACAATGTTGGGAAATTGTTCGTGTCCCTGCTGTATTCCCTGTCTAGCCACTCTGTTTAAACATGTAAGAACTCAAGCATACACCGTCTGACACCAGTAACAGAAGCCTAAAAATTTAATCCTTTGTCAGTGATGCTGTGCACATATCAGAGGTGATGCATTGCAGGTGAGCAATCCCCCCCTGTTCAAATGCCGCCTTCAGTCGCTATGTGCTTGGGAGGCAGTTCCTGCAACCTGGGATTTTACCAAGTGGCTTGTTTCCTCTCCAGTCACCAAGGAGGCCTTAAACTGGAGCAGGGAGCTAATGAGTGGGATTAACATACAACCCTCCACTGATCTTGGATTCTCCTGCAGTGCCAGCAAATGGAGACAAACTGTCTAGCGCCATTGGCATTTAATTCCTTGGGCTGGCTTTGGTGTCTCTTTGTAAAAATGTGGCTCGACCTGAAACAACAATGTGGGAAACTGTGAAAGAACAAGAAAATAAACAAATTGGTGCTATTTTAATGTTTGAACAATGTATTTTTATCTTGTGTGTGCAAAAGAAGTTTAGATTTTTTTTTGTCATGTAGAATGCAAGATGCATAAACTGCACCCTTTGCTGCACTCTCATGTGGTAGAAATGTGCATGGCTGATCACTTGTACTTTACAACTGTTGGATCCCATTTTATGTACATGAGCTTTGAGAAGCTTGGTTTATTGAGCTACAGGAAGTAATAATGAGTCCCTGTCTGTGATGACTGCTCAAAAATCTCAACATAGCTGAAAAAAATTATGATTAAAAATTATGGTATCTTAAAGATTGTAGAGCTTATTTCGTCTTTCCACTTACATTGACAGCTACTCTGCAAGTCACATTTGTGGGAGAGAGTAATGTCCTCAAACCTTGCTTTTTTAAACTCCCACACTAAAAAACTTAATTATTGTTACATAGACAGCTTTTTTAATTACCTTGAAGGGGCATTTCTTGGAAGTAATTAAGAAGTAACCTCTAAATCAAGGGTGCTGCAACTTCCATCAGCCCTAGCCAGCAAAGCCAATGGTGAGGGATGATGGGAGTTGTAGGCTAAAACATCTGGAGGGCCACAAGTTGCCCATTGCACTCTTGCTCTAGATGCAGGCAAACCGAGAGGAGAAGGCTATTCCTGTTAGAAAGGCTAACAATAGCTACTAGTTTGATGGCTACGTCCTACCTCCAGTATCAGAGGGAACCTATATCCACCATTTGCTGGGGAACATGGGTAGGATGGTACTGTTGCACTGTGTCCTGCTTGTGAGTTTCTCTTGAGCAGCTGGTTGACCACTGTGTGAACAGAATGCTAGACTAGATGGACCTTGGTCTGCTCCAGCATGGCTCTTCTTATGTCCTTATGTTCAGATGGTGGGGCTGCTGCTTTGTGATGTAGCTAAACATTCTCCATTATTGCTTAATTGTGGGAGAATCATATTAGTGATGCTTGGGAACTAAAACAATATGTGTATACATATATAGGATAGATATATCTCATATTAGTTAGGTGATGCCATCAGGCCACCAAAACTGTTGTTTCCTTTGTAGCCTTCTCTGCTATTCTTGGGGTGCCTCTACAAGAGCGATTTAAAGCTCTTTCAAGGTGCATTACCAAATTTACCTCTACAAGAGTGGAGCGCAAATCGGATCCAGGCGTGTTTTATCTCCGATTATTCGCATCTTCGCATGCGCGTTAAATAGCGAGTTTTAATTTACCGCGGGAGTAAGAGCGCCTTATGTCCGTGTAAACAACTTTCTGAGGAGGTGCATTAATGATCAGAGTGAGTGGACTGTGGTCGTGATGTCATGCATAGAACTGCTCCTTCGCTGGGAAAACCACCCACTTTTTCATTTAGTTTTATTTCCTGTCTCCTGCTTGCAACTTCCTCCTTGTTCTCTGTCTCTCTGGATGGAAGCTCCAGGAAGAGGTGACCCAATGTGAACTGAAAATAAAGTTTATTTTAACTCCCCTGATGGAATATTTCGTTCATGGAGACACGGGGCCAGATGGAGGTGGTTTCACGAGAAGTAAAGGCGTAGGAAGGATGTGCAGATGTGTGTATAATTAGCAATCAGCTTAGACATATTGCCCCCTCGCTTCTTGCTGGGTTCCTGACATGTGTATGTGTGTGTGTGCTTGCTGGGAAGAGGAGGGGGAAGGAACGAAGCAGCATCCCCCTGTCTGTTTTGGCATGTGTGTGTGCGAGGCACATTCCCATTTACTCCTGAGCAGTTCAGTTCAAACGGCAATCGGGCAAAGGGGGTGAGAGAGAGGCAGCCCTGACTATAAATAAGTTTTCAAAGGGTGCTGGAGGGGAAAACTTATGAGGCACATTCCCATTTACTCCTAAGCAGTTCAGTTCAAATGGCAATCGGGCAAAGGGGGAGAGAGGTAGCCGGACAGGTTAACCACATCATTCCTGGCAGGTAATCTAGGTAATCTAGGGAGATTCTGGTAGGCAGGGGGAATAAAGGGTGGAAAACCTGTTTGGGCAGTTTCCCGGGACAAAGCGCATTACTTTCAGCAACATTAAAGCGCGCCTCTCGTGTATAGGGATTAGGCATAAACGCGCTTATCAGGAAATGCGCATAATCAGGCAACCTGGCATCAAAACGAAATCTTGTAGAGGGGGCCTTGGTGACTGCAGCAGCCAAATACATACATGCTGTATGTGGGAGAAGAATACTGAATATCAAGAGATGCATAATAGCACTTGATTTTTATGCTGCATGTCAGTATCACAAGAAAACTGACAACCGGGATCAGGAAACCAATAGGTGCACTGGAGAAGTGATGGCCCTGGGGCCAGCAGATATAGGGATGGCGTTGGCCTTTCTAGTCAGTTTAGATAACTAGAAGCTGTAGGTTCAAACTCAAGCAATAAATAAGTGTGTGTTTAAATACTGGGGAAATGGCTCTACTTGAGCTGAGCAGTGCACCACATTCCTAGTCTCCCACACAACTCCTTATATAACTTATGCTCTTAGTAAGAATGATCCTTGAGTGGGGATTGGCAATTAAATATATATATATATATGTTATATGTTTGAGCTGTGATGCAGAATATATATCTCATCCTATCTCCTCTTGAATTTATCAGTGGGAGCATATAGCCCATAAACTCTTGTTGTGGGTGTGTGCAAGTGAAAACCAAAGATATGTAGGGCCCTCCATGCGTAGAATGGAACTCTCCCTAGTTTTGTGTGCCTACATGGAGTAGACCACAATCTATGTGACCTTTAAATAAAAGCAACCTGAAGAGAATGGGACCAGGTGCCAGGCTAGGAGTTGCAATGAACAATTGGAATATATCCATAGCACTAACGAGTGGTCTGATAATCCTCATTTGTCAGAGGATGCGTATTTAGATGGACTGGTGCAAGATTCAAAGCAAGATAATATATTTGCTTTCTATACTCAGTGGTTTGAACACTCAGGATTGGTGTGTTTTTCCAAGTTTCCCATAGAGAGAGAGCAGTGGTAGAGTGCATGCTTTACATGCAGAAGATCCCAGGTTCAATCCAGGTAGGGCTGGAAAAATTCTTGGAGAGCTGCTGCCAGTCAGTGTCGACAATACTGAGATAGACCACTGGTTTGACTCAGTCTAAGGCAGCATCCTGTGTTCCTAAAACAGCTTCTTATATTAGGGTGACCAGATAAAATCCAGGTCAGGGGTCATGTAACTTTAACAGTTGTAGAGAAAAGGGAATTTCAGCCAGTGTCATTTGTATGCAATTAGTTCCTGGTGAAATTCCCTCTTCATCACAACAGTTAAAGTTGCAGGGGCCCTGCCTTCTTTTGTATATGGTCACTCTAGTATAGTGCCTGCAACTTTAACAGTTGTGATGAAGAGGGAATTTCACCAGGAACTAATTGCATACAAATGACCCTGGCTGAAATTCCCTTTTCTCTACATCTGTTAAAGTTACATGAGCCCTGACCTGGATTTTTTCTGGTCACCCTATCTTATATTCCCTAAGTCCTCTTGTACCTGCTACCTGGGTCGCCAATGTAAGAGTAACCTCCACACAGGTTACTCTTACAAAATGGCTGCCATGAGGGGTGTTGCCCATTCAGAAAATGGCTACTATTTGATTGGTCACAAACTCCTAATTTTTCAGAAGGCAAACTGATGACATTAAAAGAAAAGTAACCAGCACAAAAACCTAAGTAAAAGGTAGAAGTGGGGTCTGAGCTCCAAAACACACCAAAAAATACGCTTTTGAACCCAAATAAAGATGGCACTGGCGGGTAGTACTTCACATTGCAGCATTGCAGCCCCCAGTTAACCCCCCCTAAGAAAGTAAAGAGGGCAAAGGGGCCAAGATATTTGTCCATGGGCACATTGGTGCCCACCAACACCATGTTGGAGACCCCAGAGTTTGCCCATGTCGTTTCCCAATTGCGGAGGACTTAGCGCAGTCAAAGTGGCCAAGTGTTCCCAGTCGTTGCCTTGGTCAGGGCAGATTTGGGTCCCCTCTACAAGGATTCGCTTTTGCGCCTGGTTAGGCGATTATGCGCAGAAGCGCATTAACGCCTAATCCCTCTGCACGAGAGGCAGCGAGAGGCAGCGAAGCGCATTAACAGATGTCCAAAATGCGCTTTACAAGTAGTTAATGCGCATAAGCGCTTATTCACACAGTCAAAATGCGCCTTAACGGACGGAGCAAAATAAAACTCGCGATTTACCGCGCATTCGATAATGCGCATAATCGGGGAGATAACGCGCCTCTACGCCCGATTTGCGCTCCGTTCTTGTAGAGGTTATTTTTTTAATGCGCCTTGAAAGAGCTTTAAATGCCTCTTGTAGAGGCACCCTTGCTGTGTGTAAGCTTTCTCATAGATGACTTCGAAAATCCCTTACAATTGTATGATTGTATGAAGCTGCTGTTCTCTGCCTGTTTCTCCATATAATAGTTTCCCCTGACATACTTTTTTTTTTTGATCTAGCAGTACTGCCCATGTCCCAGTTATCCCTCTGGAAATATGCCATGTGATTTATTTGGCTAAAAGTTTTTTGAACAAATGACTGCCATATTTTTAAAAACACAATTCTATCTAAAGAAGTAGAGTTCTTACACTGAAAAAGATAAGACTTTAAAAATCTTATATAAACATTACGACTGAACATTCCACCACGCGCAAATGCCTGTTAACTAAGGCCTCATCTACAAGAATTCGCCTTTACACCTGGTTAGGCGATTATGCGCATATTCGCAGAAACGCATTTACGCCTAATACCTCTGTACGAGAGGCGACGAAGCGCATTGCTGGACGACCGAAACGCGATTTAAACTGTTGATATGTGGAGAATCGCTTGTTCACATAGTCAAAATGCGCTTTAATGGCTGGAGCAAAATAAAACTCGCTATTTAACGCACATTCGATAATGTGCATGATCAGAGAGAAAACGCGCCTCTACGCCCAATTTGCGCTCCGTTCTTGTAGAGGTAAATTTTTTAATGCACCTTGAAAGAGCTTTAAATGCCTCTTGTAGAGGCAGCCTCAGACAGGTTACTTTGGCCTTACAAAAACAAATACAGCAAGAATGGACCCAGAATAGATGTGACATTTTGACTGTAAGCGATTTTTGGCATAATTAAGAAAATAACAGTGACTGGGAATTTTCTTGGCAGAGATCTCCTGCTGCTTGCCTTATCAAAAGTATTTAAAGTGCTAATAGTCAAACAGAAAATGTCACAGTGACGTCTTTATTCATATTTGTATGTTATTTCTTATTTATGTCTGTATGTTATTTCTTGGCTATGCAAAGAATCCCTTCCCCCCCCCCCCCCCCGCACACAATGGCCTAATTCATCAAAATAAGATTTTTTAACAGATTGCACAGTTCATTAAAGAAAAGCTGCTGTAATGAAGAGGTTTAAGTCATTCTTCGTGTAGTCACAGATGCAGAAGTCCCTCTCCTTCCAACCCTCCCTTTGCGATGCATGCCGCTTCGAAGAATAATAATAATAATAATAATAATATAATAATAATATTTATTTATAACCCGCCTCTCCCTACGGATCGAGGCAGGGAACACAATGCAGATACAAGCATGACAAAGTTAAAAAATTTAAAACAAGAGAAACACATCATTAAAACATTTAAAATTCATCCGGATAGGCCTGCCGGAAGAGAACAGTCTTCATGACTCTCTTGAATTCATGAAGACTGTCAATTTGTCTAACCTCCTCCGGCAGACCATTCCATAGTCTGGGAGCCATAGAAGAGAAGGTCCTCTGGGTAACACTCGCCAGCCTAGTTCTGGCTGGCTTGAGTATGTTCTTCCCAGAGGACCTAAGAGTGCGGGGCGGATTGTATGGGAGAAGGCGATCCCGTAGGTAGCCTGGGCCCAAACCATGTAGGGCTTTAAAGGTAATAACCAACACTTTATACTTTGGCCGGAAACTGACCGGCAGCCAGTGAAGTGATTTTAAAACTGGTGTAATGTGGTCACCCCTAGGTGTACCGGTGACCAACCTGGCTGCCATATTTTGAACAAGTTGAAGGTTCCGGACTAGGCACAAAGGTAGCCCTATGTACAGCGTATTGCAAAAGTCGAGCCTCGAAGTTACCAGCGCGTGCACTACTGTCTTTAGGTCTTCCAACTCTAGGAAGGGGCGCAGCTGGCGTATCAGCCGAAGCTGATAGTAGGCACTCCTGGCCGTCGCATCAATCTGAGCTGTCATCTGGAGCGACGGATCCAGGAGTACCCCCAAGCTGCGAACACAGTCTTTCGGGGGGGGGGGTAACCCCATCCAGAACTGGTTGACACACCTCCAAACCCAGGTTGGGGCCTTTGACAGCAAGCACCTCCGTCTTGTCTGGATTCAGCTTCAGTTTGTTTTTCCTCATCCAGCCCATTACCGCCTCCAAGCATTCATTCAGAGGAGACACTATCCTTAGCTGACGATGTTGTTGAAGGCATAGAGAAATATATTTGGGTGTCATCAGCATATTGATAGCACCCCGCCCCATGCCTCCGGATGATCTCTCCCAGCAGTTTCATGTAAATGTTAAACAGCATTGGGGAAAGGATGGCACCTTGCGGTACAGCACATAGCAACTCCTTTTTTGAAGAGCAGCTATCCCCAAGCATCACCATCTGGAACCTGCCCAAGAGATAGGATTGGAACCACTGAAGCACAGTGCCCCCCATTCCCAATCCCCTCAGGCGCTCCAGAAGGATACCATGGTCGATGGTATCGAAAGCCACTGAGAGGTCCAGGAGTACCAACAGAGACACACTCCCCCTGTCAATACTAAGGCATAGATCATCTACTAAGGCGACCAAAGCGGTCTCAACTCCGTATCCTGCTCTGAAGCCGGTTTGAAATGGGTCTAGAAAATCAGTGTCATCCAAGACTGCCTGGAGTTGAAAGGCAACCGCTCTCTCGATCACCTTGCCCAAAAATGAAAGATTTGATACTGGCCTGTAGTTATTAAGGTCCAGGGGATCCAGGGAGGGCTTTTTTAGAAGCATGGCTTCGAAGTGCCATGCTCTGAGATTACCTAACCATTGTGTCTTACTGGTCGCCTCTGCCCAGGGCAATGGTGCTTTTCCTTTCTGATTAATCTGCCAACGCTTTGCAAAGCACAAGTACCCATTATGTAACCATTATGCACAAGTATCCATTGTGTAAGTACCCATTATGCCATCATTCCTGTTTGTCCAGGATGGGCCACTTGGGGTGGGGTGCAGAGCGTCTGGGATGTGGGGAGAGCTCGCTGATGCCGCACAGCCCATATGGAGAGGGATAGGGAGAGATTGTGGGTGGGGTGGCTGTGCGTGGGGCTCTGTCGTCCATGTGCGCAATTTGGACAGTGCTTGCATGAACGTTGGGCAAGTGCTGCCTGTGAGTAGTTATGCGTCTCAACGAAAAGGAGCACTCCAGTGGTGATTTAAAAGAAACTGTACTTTAGGAACAGGTAACTTTCCATCCTGGGATAGGATGGCTCAGGTCAGCCATCCCCTCATCCGTTCATGAGGCAGGGAACAAGAAGAAGGAAGTAGAGAGAGGAAACAGGAAAGGGCGGAACAAAAACATCCCAGTAATCTCCTCCCACCTTGTTCAGGTACACATTAACCCTTTAGCTCCAGGTTCAGTGACCTGTAGCCCGAGTTCTGCTAACAGCATCGAGGATAGGGAGCGATTGGGGGGTGGAGCTAACAGCATGTGTCTTTTTTACTAAATGATAGTTTGAAAAGCAATCCAAACCAACGGTGAGAAATTCTGGTGGGCAGGGGTAACCAAGGGCAGGAAATTCAGGTGGGAGGTGCCAACAGCCACTAGGGTGGTCCTTTCAAGAAATTTTCCTCCATCAAACCTACACCTCGTATCCGACTCTACTGCGAAACTCCCATATAAACAAATGTAAAACGCAGTATATAAAGCCAGTAAATTGATTTCATGGCTCTCATCCGTTGCTAAAGATGCAGAATCGAATAAAGGAAAATGCGCATATTCGGAAAAACAGGTGCCAAAGCGACGTCATATAGAGGCGGCCTTAGCCTGAGAGTCGAATTCAATTTCAGAGAAGCTCTGCATTCTAGTGGGCAGGCAAAAAGGGGTGATGCAAAGAATACCAGCATATTTTAGCTTAAAGTTCTTACTGCCAGTAACCAAGCCTTAGGACAGGCATTTTGATCTTGTAGAACTTTTATGCATGCTTATGCATGCTGTGGAGAGTGTGGATAGGGGGACATTTTTCTCCCTCTCCCATAACAGTATAACCCAGGGTCATCCCATGAACCTGATTGTGGGAGATTCAGGACAGATAAATGGAAGTACTTCTTCACACAGAGTATAGTTAAACTATGGAATTCACTACATAAGTTGTGGTGATGGCCACCAATTTGGATGGCTTTAAAAGAGGGTTTGATAAATTTCAGAAGGCTATCAATGGCTACTAGTTCTGATGGGTAAGTGTTACCTCCAGTATCAGAGGCAGTAGGCCTATATACACTAGTTGCTGGGGAACGTGGGTGATAGGGTGCTGTTGCACCGTGTTCTGCTTGTGGGTTCCTGGTTGATAGCTGGTTGGCCACTGTGTGAATAGAGTGCTGGACTAGATGGTCTGATCCATCATGGCCCTTCTTATGTTCCTATAATGGGAGGCAGGGAGGAGGGGAACATGCAAAATCAAGAAAACCACCAAACAATTGGTGGATGAGGGATAGAAAAGAGCCAGGGGAAAGGGGCACGGCCTTCTGAGGAAGCCGGGAGGGCCAGCTTTGGCCCTCTGGCCTGAGGTTCAGCACCGCTGCTGTATACCTTAACAGCTATTATGTTGGACTCCACGTCGAGGCCCACCTGAAACTGCTCAGTTCTGCTTCCTGGCCTTGCCCTGGCACAACTCCCTGCCCCTGGACACCACTACTGTGTTGTTTCTGGCACCTCCTGAAAACAATCTTATTCCAGGAAGTGTTCCTTGACTGACAGCCATAGTTTTTATTGTCATTTTGTGTTTGTTTTTTTAGTACAATAATGGTGGTTTAATTTTTGTATCTTTTACTGTTTTAGTAAACATTATAGTCTCCAGACTCCTAGTACGGAACCCACAAGTATACTACCCAGAATATACTAGGAATCTATTTCAGATATGGAGCAGTATACAAATTTTGTAAATAAATAAATAACATTTCAAAATGTCTTTCATTCTCCCTTTTAAACAAACTCTTTTAAACAGAAGCATTTTTCATGTATACTGATGATCGAAAACATGTATTTTGTGTAATCCCCATCACAACTGAGAATGCTGCTACCTCGTTCTAGATCTGGCATGTATGTGACATGAATTGCATTCCGCTTGTTGGAATGATGTCAACAACTGTCTTCACTTGCTGCTGATGTATAAGATAAATGTGCCAATATATACTCATGGAAGAGAGCATTGATTACATTTCAACTTTCCATGTATACTGTTTGTTTAAACACTCTTCAGTAGTTTCTTCCATGTGCAGAGGCACAAATCAGGTACAATTATTTGCAAAGAGCAACGTATCTACGCTATTCAAAATTGTAATGGCACAGCGTATTTGGTGCTGTTTAAAATTTAAAGGAGAACCTTCTCATGATATGGGAACTGTTATAGCTGCTATTGTCATTGTTGTTCTTGCTGCTTTTATTGCTGGCTTTTATTGTGTTTAAGTGCTTATTTATTTATTTATCTATCTATTTATTTATTTGTTTGTTACATTTGTATACCGCCCCATAGCCGAAGTTCTCTGGGCAGTTTACATAGGATTAAAACAATTAAAAACAATATACAAAAATTAAAACAGCAAAAACATACAACATACACACAATACACACATACATTTAAAACCACTACAACAACCCCAAAAGCTACAAAAACAAAAACAAACCCAGGCTCTTCAGATATTGCCAAATGCCTGAGAGAAGAGGAAAGTCTTGACCTGGCGCTGAAAAGATTACAATGTTGGCGCCAGGCAGGCCTTGTCAGGGAGATCATTCCACAGTTGGGAGGCCACCACAAAGAAGGCCCTCTCCCTTGTTGCCGACCTCCGAGCTTCCCTCGGAGTAGGCACTCGGAGGAGGGCCTTAGATGTTGAACGTAGTGTTCGGGTAGGTTCATGTCGGGAAAGGCGTTCCGTCAGGTATTGTGGCCCCAAGTCATGTAAGGCTTTATAGGTTAAAACCAGCACCCTGAATTGGGCTCGGAAACATACAGGCAGCCAATGCAAGCAGGCCAGAATAGGACTTATATGCTCGAAACTTCTGGTTCCAGTTATCAATCTGGCTGCTACATTTTGCACAAGCTGCAGCTTCCGAACCGCCTTCAAAGGCAGCCCCACATAGAGTGCATTGCAGTAATCTAACTTGGAGGTTATTGTGTTTATGTTTTCATTGTTTTCAATATTTTAACTATTTTTATGTATTTTATTGTTGTAAGCCGCCTTGTAAGGGCTTCTGCCCTGAAAGGCGGCCAAGAAATATCTTAAATAAATAAATAAATAAGAGCTTGTCTTGATGAGGGGAAAGCTCTGGGATGGATCTGCGGTGGTACTAGGTCATTTATATGATGCAGCAGCCATCGCGGAGCCATTCCAGGGCATTCCCCGGTTTAAAAAAGTTGGGGACTTACTCTGACTTTTTCCTGTGGAGCAAGGTAATGCCAGCACATCTCCATCTGTTGCCTTGCTCCAAACTTGCATCGGAGGCATGGCCAGCAGATGGCAACCCGTGATAGGTTGACATCTGCCCAGATGGGGGGGAGGGGGGGCCAGCTAGCCAAATGGCCAGTGGAACAACTCTGCATGTCCTCTGGCTTCTGGGAAAAAGAAACAAATGGGAGGCTCCAGGTGGGGGGAAAAAAGAGGGGCAGGATGTGCAGATGGCAGGGGAGTGGCACTCGTGCGGCACTGTGGCAGAGAGTGGACTGGCGTGAATGGGGTGGCAGCGGCAACTCCTCCTCCCTCCTTCTTTGCAAACCCATGCTCACTCCCTGCAGTGGGGACAACCCTGCAGGAGCACAAGTGCGAGGGTTTGGGGGCTCGCAGCGCCAATGTGCCTTTGTATACAGAGCCCCTAAGAATAATTAGTGTCAAGAACTGGCAATTCTAGGACTATCACTGCCAAACAGGGTTCTTTATGTCATGGTGAGTTTGTCTAGAGGATTCATTAGAATGCACAAATGCATCTGATCCCTGTTGGGTTTCTTTAAAATAATCTTATGCAAATATCAACTATATTGCCAGCTGGCAACTTCTCAAGAAACCTCTCTGTGGGCTTTTCTTTTGCCACAATCTGGAATATTTGTTTTACGATAAGGCTGTAATGCTAGGCAATGAGCAACTGAAAATGTGTAGATGCTTACATTAATTAGCACAAACGCATGAACAGCAACCGTTTTGATCTCTGGAAGAAATGACAAGCTGCTTACTGACTCTAGAAATTGGCTCAGAAGCGACTGGATCTTGTTGTTGTTCTTGCTCAGTTTCCTCCCTTTTTTCAGCAACAACAGCAGCATTAAGAGGTCATTATATCACCCAGTGTTCCCAGTTTCTCTTCTATAAGCTGCAGACGTTTATTTAAAAAGGGAGGGAGCAAATGGGTGATTCTATCACAATCTACTACATATTGGTTCTGTTAGCCAAAGATGCATCATCGTCTGGAGTCAGCACAAAGTATTGCAAGCCTTGGAAGCGAAGTTAGGAGGCCAAGGACCATGCGAACATCGGACTGTTTCTGTCTTCAAGAGCCACAGATGTGGGGCCTGGTGTACAGATGGATAGGGACATGTTGTTGAACATTAATCTCCTCTGACAAAGGTCCCAAGGCGACACAGGCTGGAAAGATTGCTGGAATATTTGGATTGCATGAAGACGAAAAAGAAGAAGAAAAACATTGTTTGACAGCTAGTGACACACACAATCCCGCTCAGTTCCAGGACAAAAATTGGCTTTGCAGGGAGTCAGTTCCACTAAGGCAAGATCTTTCTTGCATTCAGTGCTACTGTTGCTATAGCCAGACAATATAGAAACGTGTCTGCATGCAGATGGCTTGTTTACCATCTATTGTTCTCGGGCTGCAAACATAAGCACACTCACTAGGAAATTACAGCTGCCTGATACTTTCACTGTGTAGATACTATAGAAAAGGGAATCTCCATGGCATATTTTACTTACATATAAACAAGGCAATGTTTAGTAGTCCTTACATTGGAAGTAGCCACATCCCCTCCATTAGATGCCAGGAATATGGAGTGGTGCAGGGATGGCCCTACCATGAGGCAGAGCGAAGCAGTTGCCTCAGGTGGCGGATGCTAGGGGCAGCAGCAAAGTGTTGGAGGAGAGACCTCTGTACTGTGCAGCCTCCCTGAACCCTTAGCCTGCTGCCTTCAGGTCCAGGGGGGGATGCAGTCCCATCATCAATGTTGAAGAAAAAAATATCTGCTGGTTCAGTTGGCTTTTGAGCATGGGATGGAAAGGGGTGAATCATCTTGTTCATTGCCTCAGGCACCAAAATGTCTTGGCCAACCCTTAATGGGGCCATGTCTACTTGCAATTTGAGCCTCTAAGTGTTGTGATTTCTTGGTAAGAGCTCTTCTTTCTTGATAAGCACTTCTGGATGTTATGGCACAGGCAGAGATGAGGAAATGCCCACAGGGATATTGTTTTGGGCAGCATCCCTGTGTAACATGTACACCATCTCTATGTCCCATTGAACTAAGCAGGACTTTGCCTTCTCTGGACATACCAGTTTTTTGCATAGGAATCCTTTGGCATTTCACTTGGAGGCAGCTTATCAGGAACTGCTGAACACTGCCCCATGTTTCGAGAGATGTCACTGCAGCTCAGTGAAGAACCTTTTCCCAAGCTGGTCATTGGCTCCTCCTCGAAAGGAAACACTATAAGAGAGTTAGCTTCTTGTCTCAGAGGAAGCTTGCCTGAGCAACAGCATGTATCTGAGCTTTCGTGTGGCTGGTCTCAGTCTTTGGACCTGACTCCTGGTTTACTTTCTGATCTTGATTGCTTTTTGGTTTAGACTTCTGGTTCCCGACTCCTGACTTGCTCCAAACTGTTGCCTATGGCTCAGCCTTTACATAGAGCCTGTTCAGAAGACACTTAAAACCCTGCTAGTTAAGACTTTTGGTTAAGCAGCAGGGTTTAAGGCACTTTGTGTGATGCGTTTTGTTAAATCCTGCTCACTCACCAACTACAGTCGGACTGTCTGCAGCCAAGTTAGCAGCTCTAACCATGGCTTAAAGTGTTGTATGAAGTAGCATGGCTTGTGGTTAGTGCTAACCACAGAGCTTGAAGTGCCATCTGAACAGGCCCAGTGTTTCATTTCTGCTTTTTTTTTTTGCTGGGTGCCAGATAATCTCAAAAACCCTGATTAACTGCATATTTTTTCAAATCTCTCTCAGCATTCTAAGAGTGCTAAGAAATCAGTTATTTTAATCATTTATGGAGCAATCCCATATGCACTTACTTTATGGGAGGCAGCTCCATTGAACTTTATGGTATTTACTCTTGAACAGACGTATACATAGGATTGAGCTGTAAAGCTGCCATTCTTGGAGTGTTAGCTTTCTTGGACAGTCAGTGCACAAGTCAGGTTCCCATGATCTGTAGATGTAGGTAGAACCAAGCTCTGGCAAAGGGCTTTTATCTGAGCAATAATGCAAAGCAGCAGAAGTCTCCTGCCTTCCAGTAAAGAGAGTGCCGTGTGGAAAGAAAGGAGATTGACTGCTGAAAGGTGACATGTAGTGTTTGGAAGCAACTCTAGCAATGACTTCTTCAGGGTGAACTTGGATTAGTTGAATGGATGTGTTAAGAACATGAAGCTAAATCAAAGAATTGAACGAGCTAGTGTTAGGGCTGCCACTTTTTCCTGGCAAGATTCCTGTGCCTTTAATAGCTGTACGGATAGGCATGAATTCAACAAGTATAATTTTCCATGAAAACGGAAAAACTTCAGTGGTGAAATTTCTGAACATCACGCTGATATTACAACCACATGAACCTGAACATATGACTATCAGGAAATAACACTTCCGAGTTTAGAAGAAGATATTTACTACACTCTAGTTGATCCATCTTGCAATACAACTTCTCTCTTTAAAAAGAGTTTCAGATAATTTTGCTCCACTTGCATTATATAATTGTTTAAAATAGAAAAAACAACACAGGAACTCTACCAAAAGATGGCAAAAGATGTTGGTGTCCCAAGCTCTTACAAAATTAATAAGAAAATTAGTACTATTCACTAGTAATTCGTGAATAGTATGTATTTCTATCACCAGCACTTTTGTTATACTCTTCATGGCACGAGTTCGCGCTGCTCCTCCACCAAATCCCGTGGTTTCACTGGTGCTGGGTGGTGCCAAGTTATGCAGACGGAGGGAGACAGTGCTGGCTTTCTGGCGGCCATTCCCATGTCTTCCGGAATGCCCCCAGGAGCCATGTACAACTGAGAACAGATGGGGAAGAGCCGCAATGACCCTGCTCCCTGACTTTTCTGCCCTGCATCTTAGTCTCTTTCCCCCAGGGTAGCTTTGAATCGGCAGCTACATCAAAGAACCGATGCAGCATGGATTCGAAGCCACACCAGGGTAAAGAACGTATGGACATCCCCATTATTCCTACAGGAACTGTAGTTCAAAAGACAAGGGTTTCCAATAAAGATTTTCTGTAACAGAAGGGCCATAGCTCAGTGATGGAGAATGTGCTTTTCATGTGGAAGATTCCAGGTTCAATTTCTGGCATTGCCAGGGGGTGGGGTGGGGAAATGTTAACTAGGGCGACCATATGGAAAGGAGGACAGGGCTCCTGTATCTTTAACAGTTTTATAGAAAAGGGAATTTCAGCAGGTGTCATTTGTATGCACGCAGCACCTGGTGAAATTCCCTCTTCATCACAACAGTTAAAGCTGCAGGAGCCTTGCCCTCTTTTATATCTGGTCAAGAGGGCAGGGCTCCTGCAGCTTTAACTGTTGTGATGAAGAGGGAATTTCACCAGGCACTACATGCATACAAATGACACCTGCTGAAATTCTCTTTTCTATACAACTGTTAAAGGTACAGGAGCCTTGTCCTCCTTTCCATATGGTCACCCTAGTCAGCCTCCCAGTGTGCTACAGTCTCATCCTGATCTACTCTTTTTTTCCTTTCTTTTTTTTAAAAGGCAAATGCAATCACACGTTTAAGGTAACCTGTAGTTTGGCTTTCAGGTCTACAAGAATGCTAAACTGCAGTGAGCATTTTGTTCAATGGTGTTATGGTGCAGGTTTGTTGGTTGATGTTTTATGATTAGGAGCTGATGAAATATGATTGTTTCTTGGTGGGCAGGCGAGAATGGGCCAAAGATGGAAAAAAGGACAGAACATACTTCCCCCCCCCTTAAATTGCAGGTGCAGCCTTAGTGATGGAGGTTTGCAAAAGTTGTTCTTGGAGATCTGCTGCCTACTATTGACTATTTGCTTTCAGGATGGCTCAATGATTAACTTCCTTCACTCTGTAATTAAATTTCAGTTTTGTTAGTCACTCTCTACATGACATGGGATAGATCCATATCACAAAGGTCCTAATTAAGTAATACTGGGACTTCAGAAAGTCTAGATAGGCACAACCTTTTGCAGCACTTTTCAAATATTGGATTGTATCCCATTGTTAGTCTAACTTAAATCCCATTCATATTAATAGATCTACTCTTAAGTAGGACTAACATTGGATACAACTCCTCTGAGGATCCAAGCGTAGTATACTAGGTCCTCCTCTCTTTCGCTGTCTACATACATTTTAGCTTCACAACAATCCTGTGAAGTAGGTTATAGAGAGAGAGAAACTGGGCCAAGCGTAGTATACTAGGTCCTCCTCTCTTTCGCTGTCTACGTACATTTTAGCTTCACAACAATCCTGTGAAGTAGGTTATAGAGAGAGAGAAACTGGGCCAAGATCTCCTATGAGCTGCAAGGTTGAAGTTGGGTCTCCCTAATTCTAGGGTGCCTCCAGACAAGGCTTTATTATGCCATCATCCTGCCTCATTCATGGGGCAAGAGGTTCCAGTTGACAATGGACTCCATCACACTTATTTTTCCCCTGGTTTGCCTCCGTGTTTTTTTACCTCCATTTCATAAGCGCTGCAAGTGTTCCTCCCTTTCACGAACTTAGCTGTACTGGTGAACTCTCTTTTCAATTCTTCCGCTGCTATTGCGTCTGCCAACCTCGCCCCACCCTGCCCCTTCTTCCCCTTCCAGTTCATTGTTTCTTGTCGTTGATGGACATTGTGATCAAGGTGGCAGCCTTCCTTGCTAATTGGAGCTCCTATAGGAATTAACAAAAATTCTTACATCTGCGTAATTTTTATAGATAAAGAGATGAAACTTGGCATGGCGATAGGTCTTCATGAGAGCTTTAGCCATGCAAAGTTTGAATCAGATCAGTACATCCCTTGATATTTTAGGAATTTTAAAATTTCCCCCCTTAAAGCATTTCACTGAAAGTCATTGGTGTGATATTCCACCTGTTTGCCTTTGGGGAGGATTCTTCAGTACTCAGTACTCAAGATGAGGCCTAACCAGTGCCAAATAGAGGGGAACCAGTACTTTGCGTGATTTGGAAGCTATACTTCTATTAGTGCAGCCCAAAATAGCATTTGCTTTTTTTGCAGCCACATCACACTGTTGGCTCATATTCAGCTTGTGATCTACAACAATTCCAAGATCCTTCTTGCTTGTAGTATTTCCTTTGC
Organism: Anniella stebbinsi; assembly: GCA_029215795.1. Lineage (NCBI taxonomy): Eukaryota > Metazoa > Chordata > Lepidosauria > Squamata > Anniellidae > Anniella > Anniella stebbinsi. Next base: position 29,404,026 of record JARDYH010000002.1, on the reverse strand, counting down.
TGTTGCACAGCTGCACATCTCCAGTTTATCGAAATAGATATCTGCCGCATTAGTTCCTTCCCATTCTTATTCACACAACCAGTAGCAGGGGGAGCTTGGAGAGGGGTGGGCAACAAGCTTCTCTCATTGGTGATGTTGGTTCTACTCCACCACCCCACTGCCTGGAATTATTATTTTTCCTGGCACTAAAAAGCCATTTTTTAGGGATGGCTGACTCCACTGTGTGACATTGATGGAGCAGAGCCAATTTCATCATACTGCGGAGAATAAGAGCAATATGCTATTCTTCTGTGCTCATGAAGATGGGCCCCCAGCATGTTTGTCTAAGCTTCACCATCAGCCAGCTATGAAAACTTTGTCCACAGCACATGTGTTTGGTGTCTAGACTCCTCAATTTGTTGTCAGCTGAAGTCACCTGTATCCCTTTACTAAATTATACCTGTGAATCTCCAAATTGGTGAAAATAATATCCAGATTTACTCTAGATCAACTGCGCTGATGGAAGTGAACATTAGGAGTAATGTCTTAACAGTAATAGCAGTTTGACAATGGAACCAAGTACCCAGTGAGAGTAGTGGGCCCTGTCTTGCTGGAGGTCTTCCAAGCAGAGGCTCAACAGCCATGTGTTGGGGACTCTCCAGCTCTGAGGAGATTCAGGACAGATAAAAGGAAGTACTTCTTCACACAGCGCATAGTTAAACTATGGAATTCACTTCCACAAGATGTAGTGACGGCCACGAATTTGCATGGCTTTAGAAGGGGATTAGACAAATTTATGGAGAAGACTATCAATGGCTACTAGTCCTGATGGCTATATGCGATCTCCAGTATCAGAGGCAGTATGCCTATGTAGACCAGTTGCTGGTTGGACATGGGCAGGAGGGTGCTATTGCACTCATGTCCTACTTATGGGTTTCATGTGGGCAGCTAGTTGGCCATAGTGTGATCAGAATGCGAGACTAGATACACCGTTGGTGTGATCCAGCATGGCTCTTATGTTTTTATGGATGTCTTGCATCCAGCAGAAGTCTGGAGTAAGTGGCCTAGAAACCCCCCTCCAATTCTATGAGTCTGTTATTCAATCCAAGCCATGATGGGAAAATTCCTGATGCTCCAGAGGAAGTGGCATTATGAGATTAAAATGCTCAGTGTGATTGTGTAAGCTAGTTCTCTAGTTTTGCTGGGAATGAATTTGCCCTTTTATGATTTAAATGCTTTGGGATGTGATCCTTGAGCTACAGCTGCCAAATAAACCACAGTGGTTGATCCAGCCGAGGATTGTGAGAATCACATTGTGAAATATGTTTTAAACTTAATTTTGTGGGTTTCATTTCCACCCTCACCCCAGTTACTTCAATTATTATTTTGATATTGCAACCAAATTCAGTGAGTGCAGGGAGTTATGTCCACATATGAGACGTTTGAGTTTAGTCCAATGGGTTTTTATTAGTGCTTTAAAATGAAGAATGTTGCGAACTAATGAGTTCCATTGATATAGTAGGGATGGGGGGTGGGAATGGCATATGCTTATGGCACACACAAACATGCTGACCTTTGTGAGCACAGAGGAATAGTATTAGTAGATTTGGAAACCCTGCCTTTTAAAGTTGCTTCCCATATCTTTAGGCTATATTTACAGCAGTATAACATATTACTTTATCAGTACCATGTGTTGCGTTTCACTAGAACCTTGTAGACGCTGCTATTTTTATGCATATTTGTATGTTAATTTATTAAGACCATAAGAAAATAAGAAGAGCCATGCCGGATTGGACCAAGGGTCCACCAATCCAGCACGCTGTTCACACAGTGGCCAACCAGCTCTCGACCAGGATACCACAAGTAGGATATGGTGCAACAGCACCCTCCCTGTCTCTGATCCTGGAGGTTGCACTTAGCCACTATTAGGATAGCCTTCTCTTCTAGGAATTTATCTACCCCCTTTTAAAGCCAACCAAATTGGTGGCCATCGCCACATTTTGTGGTAGTAAATTCCACAGTTTAACTATGCGCTGTGTGAAGTGCTTGTGTGAAGAAGTACTTCCTTTTATTTGTCCTGAATCCCCCACCAATTAGCTTCATGGGATGACCCTGGGTTCTAGTGTTATGGGAGAGGGGGAAAAATGTCTCCTTATCCACATTTTCCACACCATGCAGAATTTTGTACACCTCTATCAGGTCTCCCCTTAGTCTCCTTTTTTCCAAGCTGAACAACCCCAGCTGTTGTAACCTTCCCTCATAGGGGAGATGCTCCAGTCCCTTGATCATTTTAATTGCCCTTTTCTGCACTTTTTCCAGCTCTACAATTTCTTTTTTAGGTGTGGTGATCAAAACTGTACACAGTATTCTAAGTGTGGTTGCACCACAGATTTCTATAAGTGTATCCAATGGTGTCCTTCAACTGGTGGAATAGACACACTGGGAGATTGAGAGCTTCTCTATGCCAGCTCATGATTGCTCACTCATGGATGTTTGCAGGTCCTTTTTGTGACTTTGTTAACCTCTGATGCTTCTCCTGCTGGTCTGAAGTGGGAATCCTCCATTTTAGAACCCCCCGAAAATGCTGTAATCGAAATCATGCAATAAAGCAGTACCACGAAACATATGGGAAGGAACTGGCAAAAAAAAGGGGGGGAGGAGTGCATGTATTGTGCCACTCATTAAATTCACGAAGACTCCGGAAGAAAAAGCCCTGGTAAGTCTGCAGGATTTTTGTTAAATGTGGAGACTTTCTAAATTCCCCCTTCTCCTTCAGCCCCCCATGTACCTGCCAAATATGTTCTAGAGGGTTGGGGGATACTCAGGAGATTTGGGGGGCATGCAGGGAGCTGAACAGGGAAGGAGGAGAAGGGAAAACTCCTGCTACTACCCATGTATTGTTGGATGTAGCCCACTGTGTGCAGGAGGCATCCTTGAAGTAAATACTTCCATTGCAAGGAAATGGCAGTTTCTCAGTGTCCGGGCACTAAATCTACTTTCTGGCAAATAAGCCTTCCCATGGTAAGAAACCTATAAATCAGAGTGTACTGATGCTGTGAGAATAATACTTGCACATGTGTTGTAGCTGCCTGTTGGCCAGTTCCTCTCACATCATTTTAAGAAATTTGGTAAAGCCCCACTCCCACTTCCTGGAGCCATTTTTCATGTATTGCCATTTCAGAAAACATGTCTTGCTCTCCCACCTACTTTATTATTCAAGGAAGTTTGTCTTTCCTTTTTAGTTGTTACCAGATGTAACTACTAGCGGCCCTTGATGGGGCCGGGACAGTTTGTGCCAGTCCTACTTTAGCCATCCAGTATTGTTGTTTTGGTTTTTTTTACTGCTTTCTATGCCTTTCTAACAAGTCACATTCTCAGCTAAACTAAAAGGTGTTCTTGGAGACACAGTTGTGCAAATGCCCTGAACCTGAACTCAGAAAGACCAGAAGGCAAGATAAGGAATCCACAATTAAGTATTTTGAACTCTAGAACTTGTCTGTCTGCTAGATCCTGTTTAGCGTAGCACTGTTACCTTGAAAGCTGACAATCTATTGCTCAGCTATTTCTTGTAAGTGTGGGTGAGATTATAGGGGAATAGTTTGGGCACGGTTTGAATGATGGAAATGTAGCAGTTTTGTTGTAACATCAGAGGACTGAGTGGTAGTTTTGTAAGGCTAGTAGAAAAACACACACAGGTATATACGTAGAAGAATGGACACATTTAAGAACTTTGTACCAAAATGAAGTTTTTAATCAAGAGCATAGAGGTTAAAATAAAAATAATAGGCAGAATCCAATAGGGTGTTTCCATTCTGACTGATTTCCTTTCGCCCCACTGCTCAGTCGCCACTGCTTGCTAACAGCAATTTAGCTCTGGGGCGACCCAAAATAATAGGAAATGGTCATTTCTGGAGAGAGGCAGGTAGGCGGAGCTCACATAAGGAAGATCCACCAACCTACTTCCAGAAATGTCCATTTCCGCTTATTTAAGGACTTCCCCTTGTATAAGTGGTGGGTCCTGAGTGAACAGAATTCTGGACTAGATAGGCCTTTGGTCTGATTCAGAATGGCTTTTCTTATGTTTTATATTGCATTTTATCATCTTGTATTTTATCGTTTCAATTATTGTGTTTCAGCTATTGGGCAGCATAGAAATGTAATAATTAAATAAATAAATGTTCATAAGATTAATCTTAGTGTTAACTTCTTCTTCTTAATCAGTGTTAACTTCTTCTTACAAACAAAAGAAAATTCCAGTGCTAGAGAATGGAAGTGCACAGAGGTTTAAATGATTTTTAGGGAAATATCCGAGGTTAATAAAATTGAGCATTGCTTAGGGACAAAGGAACACTACTATTACTGGAACACTATTATTTAAAAAGTAAATAATAAATTGACAGTTCCTTAACATGATGTATGCATAGTGAGGGAGTTATGTTGCTTATCACCATGTGCTACATAATCACACTCTATGGAGCACCTGAGTGCTGAGAAAAAGCAGCATCCTTCCTTGAGGAAAGCCATCCCATTCTTCTGATGCAACCTTTGAATGGGTGTGTATGGAATTGGTCTCTATTGAACTACAATTCAATCTTTCTGTTGTTAGCTGTGTCATTATATGTGAATGACTCACTGGTAATTTCCTTGTTCTGTAACTGATTTGGATATTAGGACATCATGGATTCTAAACAAGTTAAGGTAAAGCTGCATGGATGCAAAACATTTTAATGAGGTAATTAAGTCCGGTTATTCAATTTTTCATCAAGGTTTTGTTCAGCATGTTTAATATTTCCTGGAATTTTAAATTATCCCATGTCATATTTGAAAAATAATTACTGTAATTGGCTACATAAGGACTTGTGCTCAGAGAACTGTAATCTCAATAAATACATACACTGAATTTATTATAAAAAAAAAGGTAAGGTTGGCTAGACTAAGATACAAATTAGCTCATATTCAGCTAGATAGCTTCAGTACCATAGAGTGATTAAAATTCAGTCTCTCAGATCAAAACCCAGCTCTGTCCACTGCAATTTAGACAGTTCAGTATGTCTATTTTAAAAGTGTACCTGTATTTATGTAGATAGAATAGAAAATACTAACTTTTTCAGTCTTCCCATTCCCGAAAACTGGATTTTATTAAGGTATTTTTTAAAAAACTTAATTTTAAAACAAATCTTATGGCACCTTAAAGATGCATATAACTGACACAGTACCACTATGCACCCATCACAGGGCTTTTGGAGCGTATAGACAGCCACCTGGTTATTTTTGCTGCAATAAAGGAGAGCAACTACCCACTGGAAATAGGAGTGCATTTTTAGTTTTTGAGGTACCATAAGATTCTGCTGTATTTTTTTTGCGGGGGGGGGGGGGGGAAGGGGGTTACCAAAGACTAACAACTCTTCTGGACACTGTATAGCAAGAGTATGTTATTAATTCGAATTTTAATGTTACATGCCTTGCACACCATTTTTGGGGAAGAAAGCCAGGATATAAAATAAACATTTTAAACACATTTATCAAATATATATATATATATATATATATTTGATAAATATATATATTTATCAAATATATGGAAGTCCTGTTATTGCGTGGGGGGAAGTACGGCTAATACCACCCCCACTATTTAAGAAAGCTTTTCCCCTCAGAAATATATCTGCCTTAAACGGATCAAACATAGCCAACTTCGCTGAGAGAAGCGCTGGGCGTGTGCGCGCGTCTGTGAAATCCCCAGTAGCACGTGACTGTTTCCGGAAAAGCAGCGCCGAGTACGAGCGCGTGCGCGACCCAGCACACTCAGGCGAGAGAGAAAGAGGGAAGGAATGAATGAAGGCTGATTGTGAGTCTCCCAGCGAGAGGCGTGGCCAAGGTGACGCGCTTGGAACCTTGAGGCACCGAGAGGGGAGAGCAGGTTGGAGAAAGGCGGGAGGGAGTGGGCGGGGCCAATTGTGTGACGGCTGTGGTGGGGCCTACGGGGGAAAGAATGATTTGGCGGTGGCCGCCGGAGCCTGGCTTGACAAACGCGCGAGCGCACCGGAGGGGGCGGAGCCTGCAGGAAGCAACTACCCTCATTTTGCTTCCACCCTCCTTGGTTAGTCCCCTCCCCCTCCTTAAAGCTCCAGACCATTTTCCGCACCAACCGCATTAGTGGCGGCGCCTCAGAGTGTCAGGCGGCGCCATTGGGCAGTGAGCGCGTCCCATTCTCGCTTCTCCTCCTCCTCCGCTCCACCTCCTTTCCTCAGCCGGCCCTGTGGCTGGATGCGGCTGAACCCGGGACTCCCAGCCGTCTTCTCTCGCTCTCGCTTCGCCCTCGCTTGCCCCGCTGCGTTGTCCACACGGAGTCCCCGCGCCAGGAGCAGGGCGAGGCGCCACGATGTTTGACAAGACGCGGCTGCCTTATGTGGCGCTGGATGTGATATGCGTGATACTCGGTACGTGTCGGCCACCCACCTTTCGGGGATTTGTGGGGGCTGTGGGGTGGGATAGGAAGGAAGGAAGGAAGGAAGGGGGCTGCGGGAAAAGGGAGGCTCGGTGCCTGGGGATGCTCCTTCGCTGCGCGCTTCTCTTTCCTCCCATTCTCCTCGTGTTTTTGTTTGCTTTGGTTTGTTTTGTTTTTTTGCGGTGCTGAGGTTGCTTTTGCAAGCTGCTGCTGCTGCTGCTGCATAAACTTGCGCCCAAAAACTGCCACAAAGGAGTGCGGTAAACGCGTGTGGTGTGTGTACACATAATAAATGCATACACATTTTAAAAATGCACACTTCATATAGAGTGTGTGTGTGCGCATATACATATTATGTGTGTAATCCATTACATAGATGCGTTTTATATAAGTCTAGAATGTGTGTGTGTGTGTGTAAGGATATCTGTGGTTAGTCTATCTGGGGCAGCTTAGCTTCCATTGCATGTTGATAAGCTAATCTTTGGCTTTTACCACCTCCTATCACAAAGGCTTGAAAAGGGTGGGTTGAAAACAGTGTTCATCGTCATCTTGTGCTGTTGTCTTCTGTGTCTTCACGTTTTACTATGGCTACTTTTTTCTCTTTACCCATCTGTCCATCCATCTAGGGTGCCTCTACAAGAGGCATTTAAAGCTCTTTCAAGGCGCATTAAAAAAATTACCTCTACAAGAACGGAGCGCAAATCGGGCGCAGAGGTGCGTTATCTCCCCGATTATGCGCATTATGCGAGTTTTATTTTGCTCCGTCTGTTAAAGCGCATTTTGACTGTGTGAATATGCGCTTATGCGCATTAACTACTTGTTGGATATCCGTTAATGCGCTTTGCCGCCTCTCGTGCAGAGGGATTAGGTGTAAATGCGCTTCAGCGATTATGCGCATAATCGCCTAACCGGGCGCAAAAGCGAATCCTTGTAGAGGGGACCCTACTCACCTAGTGGAAAGAGCTTGAAGACCTTCAGCCCCTTCCCCTATGCCTCACCTGGAGAAACTTGGTCACTGTGATTCTTTTGTCTGAATCAGGATCATCTGGAACTGGCTAATGTAAAAACTGTCTTGAATGACTGGCATAAAGGAAGTTGAGAATCCCGCCTTGGCATTCTGATCTTAGCTGGGAAAATGTTGGAAGGATTTATTGTGAAACTCAGGCCAAATGGAAAGCTGGTGATCTCATTTTTCTCTTGCCTAGACAGGCTTATGTTTTAGGAATAGAGGTAAACAGTGGACCAGGTTGTATACTGGTGTTCAAGATTGCAGTCTTACAGTAGATACCCTTTATAACTGACTCTGTAGCTGGTGGTCAACATCTCTTCAGCCAGTCAAGAAATAGGTCTTCCTTTTTGGTCACAGGACATGGAAACTCTGTTCTAGAATTTATCTTCTGAAGATCATTTTTCCTTTCTCTTTTTGGTCGTATGAGGAGTGATCACATACCTAACATCAATGTGAGAATTAACTGGAAAAAGTGTGTGTGATTTGTGAACATAGGATTAGATTTGTCTGCCCCCACTTCTTCATAATAGGCTTGTGTCTTGGGTGGCCTTGAAAAGTTTTGTTATGGGAAAGTAGCTGACTTTGAGATGGCATTCTTTAGTTAGACAGCTGTAAAGTTGGATGGAAGGGTTCATTTATTTGTAGCTAAATGTTTATAATAAATAATAGCCTGTTGATGGTGATCCAGCATCTTCCCTTAGAACTATGTGTCAATTTCAGGACTTGACAGACATTTACACTGTTTAGGTGCATTGTGCTGCATGCTCACTATTTAATCGCCAGGAAAGACATATGATGCCAATAGTCAAAGATGATTGGCAATTGGACCAATGAATTGAGCCATTGTCGATGCATTGTTCTACAACATCCTTCCCCCATCCTGGTGCTTTCCAGATATGTTGGACTACAGTGCCCAACCACCATGGTCCAACACAGTTGGAAAGTACCAGATTAGGAAAAGCTGTTCTAGGGGGATAGCTGTATTAGTTTATTGCAGAAAAAAACCACAGATCTCCTGGGATTGGAAAATTAATTAACACATGTAGTGGGATAAAAAACTTTTATTCTAATTTAAGCCACTGGCGACAAAATTGAACACCTTAATAATTGCAATTCAGTTGTTTCACATTGCAGCCTCCTTTTCAAGTTGTTTTGTTCAAGTATGGCCATTCTAAAGGCATCAAAGAACAATATTACCAAACACATATGGAAGTGAAATCTTTTGTACAGTCACTAAAATATTTTATTAGCCAATTTTTGGATTGGTACTGTAGTCAGATGGCATGTAACAAAAAGAGAGATGGCTTTAGATGGCACAGATTCGTAAGCAATGAGAATTGGATATGTAAAGGGAAATGCATTATTATAGATATATAGAAATATTTAAAAGTGTATATTTTAAGATATACTTTGTTATTAGGTTAAGGTGGGGATGATATTTAAAGACAAAAAAAAGTTTCATAAAATTGAACTTGAAGAGAAGATAGGAGTTTTAAAATGTATATTTGCTATTGTTAGGGGTAGATAGAAATCTGGTGTGACTAGTGGTAGGTTCAGAGCCTGATTGAAAGGTAAAGTTCAGTGGCTAGTGGGACTGAAGGAATAAAAAGGTTGGAGGGAAAAAGAGGAAAAAGCTACTTGGTGCTGCTGAAAGATAAACCACCCAGAGAGCTTCAGCTATGGGGTGGTATATAAATGAAATAAATAAATAATAAAATATGGAACAGATTAAGAAAAACCAAAGGAAGGGAGAAAGCTAATAAGTCCTAAGGAGATAGTAATTGCCACATCTGAAGTGAATGAAATAAGATATGGGTGCAAAGTTTGGACCCCTGTCTGATACATAGAACCCAAGTATATAATTCGGTAAAGATTGGGTTAAGAGATTGCATTTTTCTGCATTAATTTGATACTCTGCTTCATTGGCATGTAAAACCTCAAAACCTTTAAGTTGTAATAGTTATCCATAATTCATATTGGATTCCACTTCCTTTGCGGCTCATAGTTTAACACAATCTTTATACCTACAGGTTTTCCTTGCTATTTTATTCAGCAGGTTATTGCCTGTTGCATGCTGAAAAGGATCATATAGCAACCAATTTAATAATTTACCCATGTATACTTGAGGTTACACTGGCGAACTGATTACAGCATATCAAGTGATGATAGCATACTGTCAGCAACTGGCATTTTGGGTGTCACAGAATGGGGTTTACATGATCACGGAGGTGGAAATAAACCACAGCGGCTTATTTCCTTGCTGTGTGTGCTGGGAGGATTTGCATAATTACCCTAATGGACAATTGCTGTGTTGTGTGAAAACAACGAAGCCACCCAAAACCCGTGGCTTATTTCCGTAATTGTGCAGATACACCTATTGTGAAAGTGGCAAAGATTCTCTTTTGAATAACATTTTAGGTGAATTTGTCAAAGTGGAATGGTTGGTTAGTTTTCATAACAGTCACATAAGCATAAAATTGGATTTTCACTTATGGTTCTAATATCTGACCTGCTTCTCATGTTAGTTAACTTGAAGTCATAAAGTGACAAGATGTCCATTTCTCCATGTCCAATAAAATTACAGAGTTAGTTCTTAAAAGTGTCTTTCTTGATTTGATCCAAGGGAGAGGGATATCATACTGCTCAGATTATACATTTTAATGGGCCAGCTGTATTAGAGTAGAACTGAATTTCTTACAGAAAGGTGAACACTAATATAGCCTTATAAGGTCCTCCATTGCCCTGAATTCTATTGTATATAATATATCTTTGCCTGTTAGCTATTCTCTTTCTTCTTGTGGGTAAGCTGTCAGGAAAGGTGTCTGTAAATTATGGAGTACATTGTTTTACAACTAAGTCATTCCCCGCTTCCTGGGAAATACAATTTGCAGGTGTCTGTCTGGATTTATAGGAACTTTTTTTGCATTGCTTCCATGTGCTAACTTCCAGTACAATTATTTTGCTCATGCAAAAGACCTGATCTGTACATGCAGTTTTTGCTGTTTGAAGACCAGGTCCTCTGGATTGTGGTTGCTGCCAACAAATCTGATAGGGTGGAATCATTGGATGTACTTTAAACAGCATTCCAAAAGGAAAGGTTTTATGGGACAACCTTAAAACCAAATTACAGTACATTTATGGTTAAGCTTCTTGGGGATTTAGGTGTTCCACAGGTTTTCAGTTTACATGTAAACTATAAACATTTGTGCTAGCCTTTTTTGTGCATTAAGCATATCCTTAATGTAACTATTGTAGAATATGTACAATGCATAACAAGTGTAAAATGTGCTTATATTCTGTAATTAGAAGATATCTAGGGCAGAATCCACAAGGAATTACTATGCAACAGCATGTTAGTGCTGTTCTCTTGTGTAGTAATTTCAGTAGGCTGTGGTCCCAGTTCATAGGCATGATGCAAAAAATGTTCTTTCGAAATACTTTTTTCAGATGTACTTAAATTGTTCAAGCTTGCTCCTATTGACCCTGATCTGTTCAGTTCTAGTTGCATATACAAGGGACAGGGCTGCTGAATCTAACTTTTTTTTTAAACTAGAATTTCAAGGTCAACCAGCCTGAGCCACCTGCAGAATAATAGCTCAGTGTGGAGTGTGTGTGTGTGTGTGTTGGGGTGGGGAGAGATATAAATTTAGAGTTAAGGAACAGGGTGCCTCTGAGTATATGCTGAGAGCAGATATTTGTTTTCAGTACCAAAAGTGAGCTCACAATGTGTAGCACAAATATCTACTCTTAGTTCCCCTCTCAAGCTTTCTGTCTTACCACAGCCTAATTGTGTTTGTGTGTGTGAGAGTGAGTGAGAGAGATACTTTTAATTGTTGCTAAAAAAAATTGGGAGTCAGAAACCCTTGCAGTTTTATAGCAAGTCACTCAAAGTTCTACTGGTAGATTCTGATCTGCCTCTTGAGCATCGTTGGTTTAGGCAGTAAAATATCTGTACTGCTTATACTGATGAGAAATTGTTCTGTTTCCAAATAATACAGTGTTAACTTGAATCAGGAAGCAGCTAATAATATCTGTATATATGCCAGGCCTTAGTACCATTTCTAAATTGGGAGCATGGTGATCTTAGGCAAGCCACTACCAACTTTGTTTCCTTACCTTTAAGGTGGTTGTTAGGTTTACTAAAATTGTATGTGAAGTGTCTTGAACATTTGAAGTGCTAAGAATTATTATGAGATCTTAATTAATTTATTGTGGAAATATTAGATTGATTTGTATCTGACGTCCCATGACATGTGCTCAGTTGTTCATTAAGGAAGTTATGAATCCAGGGCTTTGAAGGAGACAAAGGTAATAATTCAATACGCATTTTCTAGAACAACGTAGACAGAATCTTTGAAGCCATAGTGTTACCTTGCATGAACACTTCACTATTGGTGCAATAAAGCAATGAGGAAGTACTCCCCCAACCCCCATGTCCCATTAATCTCTAAATTATTGTCTTTCTAATGCAGTTGATGAAACTGTTTTATCATTAGATTTACACTTGGCTTTAATTATATTTCCTTCAAAAGCTGTGAGTGATTTCAGGTTTGCTTGCCAGCTTCCTGTAAAGCTGTTATAGAATCCGGGATGAGATAGGCCTTTGGTCTGATCTAGCATGGCATTTCTTAAGTTATTATGTACAGAGAGCTAAAATAGTACATGTGAGCCCAAGCCACATTTCGCACTCAAATACCTGCATGTAATGGTGCCTAATAGCCCATTCTGATGATGAAGCATTGCTTCTTGTGGGGACAATGATGAATAGAAAGCAGTATTCCAAATTGTGTCCCCACCTTCCCTGAATAACTTCCTCAATTAGGGAAGTACATTAGGGAGAGGGAAGAACCATTGTGGGACATTTGGGGTAGGGAAATAGTAAGGAAAGAGATTAAAATGGCCCATCTTTTTTCCACCCTTCTGTGGGGTGGCATGTAGTTTTGGCCTCAGACTATCCGAAAATTCCAACTAGTCGGTCTTGAATAATGGGGATGCATCCTGTCTTCTAAATGGAACACAAATGGTACAAGCAATGTTACTATTAAGAAATATTTAAAGGATTCAGCTGTAGGATTTATTTATTTATCTGCTTGCTAAATAGCAAGGGGACCCAGCTATTTAGCTATTTTGCTATAACGAAACCTCAAGCAAAATTATTAGGTGTCAGGTTTGGACACATCATGTCCATCTTGTTTGGTGTAGGCATGTTGCTGGTGCCATCATGCATCTTTACAGCCCTCTAAGGGATGGGTCTGTCCACTCCATTCCCCTGGGGGCGGGCTGCCCCCAGCGACAGGGGGAGGGAGGAGGAGTATAATTTATTTATTTATTTATTACATTTGTATACCGCCCCATAGCCGAAGCTCTCTGGGCGGTTTACATAGGATTAAAACAATTAAAAACAATATACAAAAAAATTAAACCGCAAAAACATACAACATACACACAATACACACATACATTTAAAACCACTGCAACAACCCAAAAAGCTACAAAAACAAAAACAAACCCGGGCTCCTCAGATATTGCCAAATGCCTGAGAGAAGAGGAAAGTCTTGACCTGGCGCTGAAAAGATAACAATGTTGGTGCCAGGCGGACCTCGTCAGGGAGATCATTCCACAATTGCGGGACCACCACAGAGAAGGCTCTCTCCCTTGCTGCCGACCTCCGAGCTGCCCTCGGAGTAGGCACTTGGAGGAGGGCCTTAGATGTTGAACGTAGTGTTCGGGTAGGCTCAGTCCTTTGGTTTATCTCCCTTGATTTCAAATTATATTGACTGCAAAGCTGTGTACTGCTTAGGAAAGTCTGCCACTACTGGCTGAAAATGTCACTAATCACATGGATACACTTAAATTAAAATTAATTATTGCATTAAAAAATAACCCTGAGGTGGACATCCCTAGTGGCTCCTTAGTGGGCATGCCATGTTTCAGGTATCTAGTTTTCACTTTTTTGGAACTATGGCACTGACGAACTGAAAGACAGACACACATCATCTTTTTATTATTATAAATAATACTTAAGATTATAAAATCTCTAATTGGTTTAAGGATGTTTAAAAGTTGCAAAACTAAAAGGAGGTAAGTCTCCGGGGATTGATGGATTGGGGCCGGAATTTTATAAAATATTTAAGGATATTTTAATACCTAGATTATTAAAATTATATAATAATATAATAGAAGGAGGAATGACTCCGCCATCATGGGATCAGTCCATGGTTATCTTAATACAGAAGCCAGGCAAGGATTTGACGGATCCAGCATCTTATAGACCAATATCTTTAATAAATCAGGATGCAAAAATATTTTCAGCAATAATGGCTAAAAGAATGGGTACATTTATTTTTAAATATATAAAAAATGATCAATGTGGATTTATTGTAGGTAGGAAAATGCCGAATTTAATAGGGAGAGTTATAAATATAATAAATATTATAAAAAAAAGGAATTTAAAAGCAGGATTAGTAGCTTTAGATATTTTCAAAGCCTTTGATTGTGTGGAATGGCCAGCGCTAAAAATAATATTAAAAACATTTGGGTTTGGACATAAATTTATGGGAGTGATTAACCAGATGTATAAAAATAACAAAGCGGAAATAATGGTTAATGATGGGTTAACGCAACAAATAATACTAGCTCGAGGAACTAGGCAAGGATGTCCACTTTCGCCGATTTTATTTGCAGTAGTTATAGAAATTTTAGCAAATGTAATTAGGGAAGATGAAAGATTAAAGGGGATAGGTAGTAATGATAAGATTAAAGTGAATATGTTTGCGGATGATACGTTATTGACATTAGAAGATCCCCTAGAAAGCGGGGAGTTGATTCAGAAACATTTGAGAGAATTTGGGGAAATTACAGGATTACAAGTTAACTGGGGGAAGTCAGAAATGATGTTGTATAATTATAACAAGGAAGAGATGGAGAAATGTAAAGCTAATTTAGGATTAGGATATAAAAACATAATACGATATTTAGGAGTTAATATAGACAGAGAATTAGATAGATTAGAGGAACTTAATTTTGTGAGGTTAAGAAAAGAGGTAGGGGAGAAATTACAGATATATAGAAAATTAAAATATTCTTGGTTTGGTAGAATAGCGGTTATTAAAATGAAGATATTACCTAAGATTAATTTTTTGTTTAGAATGTTACCTATTAGAATATCAGTAGCTGAGATTAAAAGTTGGCAAAATATGATGAATGCTTATTGTAATGGGGATAAAAGAGCTAGGATAAATAAGGGGTTATGGTATAAGGCTCAAAAGAAAGGAGGTTTAGGACTTCCGAATATTAGGAATTATTATATTGCTAATCAGTTAAGATATGTTATTTATGCTATTATAGGGGAACAAGACTTGGAATGGTTAGAATCGCAAACAGTAGAGATCGAATGTAAACTGCGAAATATATTTTTTACTAAAATGCAAAAGAAAGAATTGAAAGTACTGGACAACCCATTGTTGGAAAATATATTAATGATCTGGGAGAAGTATAGAGGGAAGTTGATACCAGGGGATTCTCCGCTTGCCCCAGTTGTAGTAGTGGGAAACTTCCCAAGAGTACTAAAACCAGAGATAGAAGCGAGTCTGAAAGAACAAGACATTATTAAATTAAGGAACTGGATGGAAAAGATGAAGGATAGTGAGCATATTAAAGACTTATTTAAAGGACAAAAGATAGCGTGGTTCAAGTGTTTGCAATTGTTAAAATGGACACAGGAATGGAGGACAAAGAATAAGGAATGTAGAAATAATACTAGATTTGAAGATTTAATTGAACAATTGTGGGGAAAAGAAGAAGCTAGAGCTAAGAAAGGACTCACTAGTGAGATATATAAAATATTAATAGAGGAAGAATTTCAGGACTCACTTAAGGTTATAAAAGAGGTATGGGAAGAAGATATAAGGGGGAAAATCAATGAAGATAATTGGGGGAGGATATGGAATGGAAGAATGTTAAAGTTATTGTCGATTAGAATTAAGGAGAACTATTATAAGACAGTTTGGAGATGGTATTTAACACCTGTTAGATTTCACCAGATGGATAAAAAATTGCCCAAGAATTGTTGGAGGGGGTGTCAGGAGGTTGGGACATATTTTCATATGTGGTGGAGCTGTGAAGAAGTACAAAAATTTTGGGTAAGGGTTTGTAAAGAAATAAGCGATATAATTGGAAGTAGTTTGGAATTAAACCCGAAGTTAGCTCTACTAGCAATATGGGATAGTATGAACAAGCATATAATAAATAAAGAACTGGTAAACAACCTCCTGGCACCTGTTAGAATACTGATTGCTAAAAATTGGAAAGGGCAACAAAGTTATACAATAGAAGAGTGGTATAAAGAAATTTGGGATTTAGCTTTGAATGATATGTTGACTTGTAAAATGAAAATAAAGAGGGGAATGTCCAGGAAGAGTGATTTTGGGGAAATATGGACTCCCTTTTTGAATTATGTTTTAAGATCGGGAAAGGGACAATTGCCTTCAAAAGAATCATTAAAATTTTGGAAAGAGGATGAAGGATTATGAGATGGTCTCGGATGGGGGGGGGGTGCACAGGGGGTAGTCGAGGGGGGAAGTTTGTTTTATTTTATATTATTGTTTATATTATGTGTATGTGTATGTTGAAATCAATAAAAAAAAATATTTAAAAAAAAAAAGGATGTTTAAAAGTCCTTAAGCAGCGATGTGAAAATCACTATTGGATTGAGTTATGAAACTTGAAAAATATATGGGGAAAGTGTGGGATGAAATGAAAATTGTTTGTGGGTTCTCCTTCCCACCACATGTAGCCATAATTTGATCCTTCAGTTGGTTGACTTCTGTGAGTTCCTTCTCTGTAGTTTGAGGGCTTCAGCTTCCACTCTCCATTTGATGTATTGCAGGACTGAGCTTGGCCTACTTCTATCTGGACTTGCAGATGATTGGTCCTGTTGTAGCTAGTGACACCACCATCCTTGTCAACTTATGTGTCACAAGGTTATGTGTAATACCACTTGTCATCATAAAATCATGAGGGTGATAAACTCCTGAGATAGAAAATGTTTCATCTTTTGAGCTTTCATAGTTATACCAAAGGATAGAATTGAGAACCTGAGGTGCAGAAAAGTGCGAGCACTTGGGTCACATGAATGTATCATTCAGGCCCGGAGACAGAGCATATACTTCCCATGTATAAGATCTTGGCATATCTTTTGGCATGGCTTCTCCTAACAGCTACATAACAGGCCAAAATCTTAACAGCTGTAGCATTGTCTATAATTGCATTTCAGTGCTGGGAAAATCTGCAGCTGTTAGAGCAAGGGAAAGCAACTCGTTGTATAATTTTGTCTACAACTCCCATCGTCCCTCACCATTGGGTATGCTGGCTAACGCTGATGAGAATTTGTAGGCCAAAATATCTGGAGGGCCACAAGTTGCTCACGCCTGTGTTAAGACATAGGGTCCATGCCTGAAAGTTGGCAGTCTTAGCTTTGCTGCTACCCCTTTCAACTTGGCATAATACAGATGACTGTGTGCCTTCCCAGTTGTGTTATCTAATGCTCAAGGGCTTCCATTGTTCCTAGAATCTGTTCCCGGCTGAGTTGTACAGTTCAAGATAAGAGAGAGACCATAAACATGCTTTCAAGGAAGTGCTTCATTGAAATAAAGTGGGAAAGGCTTTCTGGTAAATGTACTGATTGGTGTACTTTGGGGGCAGGGGCCGTGTTCTTAATTTGGAGGGGCTTGCTGACACCATTTACGATCTGTTATGAAAAAAATTCCCAAGTACAAGGCATTAAATGCTTACAGTTTCTTGTTGAAGAAAGGTACTTGCAAACCTTGTTTTCCTCTTTGGGGTGGTATAATTTCTCAGTGCTCAGTCATGCCTGTGATACAGACTTGCTGCCAAGAACAGCTCTGGGGAGCATTTGTTTTGTGCAGCATAATGATGAACTACCCCACCACATCCAGAGGTTTTTTAAAAACCCAGTAGTTTTACTAAGCTATACATTGTGTGCATCTCTCAAGTTGTTTCTTTTGAGTGGTAGGGTAAACTAGATACGGTAGTTTAACCTGAAGCCATCAAAGCCTGTCTTATGATCTACTACTATAACAGGTTTCTTTTGCAGAAAGAATTGCATATATTGATCAAGTTATAGTTAAGAACATAAGAGCCATGCTGGATCAGATCAAGGATCCAACTGGTCCAGCACTCTTTTCATACAGTGACCCACCAGCTGTCGACCAGGGAATCACAAGCAGGACATGGTGCAACAGCATCCTACCACCCATGTTCCCCGACAACTAGTATATACAGGCTTACTGCCTCTGATGCTGGAGGTTGCACTTAGCCATCAGGACTAGTAGCCACTTATAGCTTCCTCCAGGAATTTACCCAACCCCCTTTTAAACCTGTCCAAATTGGTGGCCATCACCACATCTTGTGGTAGTGAATTCCACAGTTTAACTATGCACTGTGTGAAAAAGCACTTCCTTTTATCTGTCCTGAATCTCCCACCAATCAGTTTCATGGGATGACCCCAGGTTCTAGTATTATGGGAGAGGGAGAAAAATGTCTCCCTATCCACATTCTCCACACTATGCATAATTTTGTACACCTCTCTCATGTCTCCCCTTAGCCTCCTTTTTTTCAAGCTCAACAACCCCAGCTGTTGTAACCTTCCCTCATAGGGGAGATGCTTCAGTCCTTTGATCATTTTAGTTGCCCTTTTCTGCAGTTATTCGAAGATTTTGTAGATTTTATTCCCAGCTGTTGCTGAAGCATTGCATTTTAAGGACTTGTAACTGGGCTCCTGTTTCTGGCATACTATGTAAAGACATGGTTCGGCAGTCATGTTGCTATGTAAACAAATGTTCTCCTCTTATGGAGAAACAGCTCAGGAGGATGGCTTGGAGAAAAGAGTAGGGGCTAGATGCAGATGCAGCTGAAACAGGTCCTCAAAGCATTGATGAGTCAGTAACAGCTGAAAAAGGAGCATTTGGACTGACTGCATGGGAAATATGAAATCGCTTTGCCTCTAGTTTTGTATGCCCAAATCTGTTACCATACAGTCTGGCATTTTTCCTGTGACAGCAATTCTTTCAACCATACATATGAAACTTTATTTGTGTGTATGTTTTTTAAAGAGGTTAAACAATAAAGTATCACTAGGAAAAAAAACATCTGATTTCCCCCTCTCCCCCAGTTTAGCCCATGTGAGTGATGCATGATGCCCAAATATATTGTTGGAATAATAATCTAATATATAGAGGAGAACATTTGCGGCCCAGTGGCTAATTTTACATGGTTATAAGTAAAACCGAATTGTGTTTTTGGCTTATAGGACCAGTTTAAGCAATGGCTCTCCAGGTGTAAGCTTATCATGTGATAAACTGATACATTAAATGGTGCACTTGATAATAGTTGATCTGATATACCAATTCTGTTCAAACCAAACTGGCATTTGATAGCGTTGCTTAGTATGTGTGGTTGCATGAATCTGTTCATAGACGAGGGTGAATAACATTTTCCACACAGGCTTTCTTGTCTGCTTTGTGCAATTTGCTTCCTCGTATGGGTTCTTACAATACTAATTAAATCAGGAATAGCTTTGGATTCGTCTAATGTCATGTTTAGTGATTCACATGCACTAAATAAGAGCTCACAAACTGGTTGCTCCTGTTACAACCTGTGTTTATAGCTGCTTGTAATGGAGCTTTTGGCCATCTGAGAAACTCCTGCCCGTGCCTTAAAGCAGCAGCTTTTGTGATTCTTGCCTACAGAATCCTTTTATGAAAAATTGAATGAGTCTAAGGTAGTATCACTGAGACAAACAAAGCTCCAGAATGTCCCCTGTATCTTTGAACTGATCTATAATTGATTTTTTTTTTTTGTATCAGCAGACTGGTGGTATTGTGGTTCTATAATATATAGAGAGTCTTATAGAATCTGCTGACCAAGTCAGGCACACAAAATAAAGTAGGACTGTTAAAAGCCTGACTCTGTAGTATGACTTTTGTTGCTATATTAGTCGTACTTGATATACTGACAGCAAAGGTTTATTTTGCATTTACAAATAAAAATTATGTGCAATGGAAACCCCAATTCTTTGGTAATAAATGATAAATCCTGTAACTTTGTAAATTATGCAGATGACTTAAACTTATATATTTACATGAAATAAGCATCTTATTTTGCTACCACTGGTTATGGAAGGGCAAAGAGTAATGTAGAGCAATGAAGCCTTCCCCTCCCTGGCTATTGGAAATCCTGTTTCAGCCACCCTAAGACATGCACAAGCTACCTAAGATTAATTTTTTATTTAGAATGTTACCAATTATAATAACGGAAGTAGAGATAAAGAGTTGGCAAAATATGATAAATGCTTATTGTAATGGAGATAAAAAAAGCAAGGATTAACAAAGGGAACTGGTATAAGATACAAAAGAAAGAAGGGTTGGGACTTCCAAATAGAAAGATGTATTATATAGCTAATCAATTAAGATATGTTATAAATAGCATAATAGGGGAAGAAGATTTAGAATGGTTAGAGACGCAGACAGAAGAAATAAAGTTAAAATTACAAAATATTTTTTTTAGCAAAATACAAAAGAAAAAATGGAAGGGAATGGAAATCCACTATTAAAAAATATTTTAGAGATTTGGGAGAGATATAAAAAAATAATTCCAGGAATTTCTCCTCTAACTCCAGTTGTAGTATTGGAAAACTTCCCAGGGAATTTAAAAAGACAGTTGGAAGGGGGATTGAGGGGTCAGAAAATTATTAAGGTGAAAGACTGGTTGAAAAGAATGATTAATAAGGAGCAAATAGAAGAGATGTTAAGAGGACAAAAGATATCTTGGTTCAAATGTATACAATTAGAACAATGGACACAGGATTGGAAAAAGAAAAATAAGGATTGTAGAGATAATACTAGATTTGAAGATTTAATAGAATCAAGAGAAAAGGAAGGGGAAAACAAAAGCAAAAAAGGTCTGATAAGTGAAATCTATAAAATACTGATAGAGGATGGAGACCAACAGGATTTTCTTAAAATGATATGGGAAGATGATTTAATGGAACAAATCAGTGATTACAACTGGGGGAGGATTTGGGATGCAAGAATGTTAAAGTTATCAGTTAGGATAAAAGAGAACTATTATAAAATAATTTGGAGATGGTATTTAACACCAGCAAGATTACATCAGATAGACAAGAAAATCTCAAAGAACTGTTGGAGGGGATGTCAGGAGGTTGGAACATATTTTCATATGTGGTGGACTTGTGAGCATGTACAAAAATTTTGGAAAAGGGTGTTTAAAGAAATAAGTGAAATAATGGGAAGCATTGTGGAATCAAGTCCGAAATTGGCTTTACTTGGAATATGGGATAAAGGAATTGGGAATCCAAATATGAGAGATTTGATTAACAATCTCCTGACACCCGCTAGATTAATGATAGCTAAGAATTGGAAAATACAAGGGAATTATACGATAGAAGAATGGTATAAAGAAATATGGGATATTGCGCTTAATGATAAATTAACATGTAATTTAAAAGCAAAGAGGGAATTATCCAAGAAGAATGATTTTGAAAGTATATGGGGGCCATTTTTGGAATTTGTATTAATAAAGGGAAAGGTTGCACATCTTTAAAAGATTCTTTACAATTTTGGAAAAATGTATAATATAAATGGGAAAAAAATGAAGGTCTCAATGGGTTGGGGGAGCACGGGGGGGTGTTAAGGTTTTGTTAGTATTTTATGTTATGATTATGTTGTATGTTATGTTGAAAACATATTTTTTTAAAAAAAGACATGCATAAGCATTGCCTTTGCGCCTTCATAGTGTAAAGTTGAGGTGTTAAACGTTTTTTAGCTGAGGGCTGAATACAATTTTCGAGAAGTTCTTAGGGGCTGCATTCCATGGGTGGGCGGGGCCAAAGGCAAAAAGGGGCCAGGCCAAAATACCAAAATTTCCAGGCTGTTTTAGCTTAAAGCTGTTACTGCTAATAACTAATCCTTAGGAGAAGCTTTTAGTATGGAGAAAAATGCACAAAAAATGGGAGGTTGCGGGAAAGGGGTTAGACAGGAAAAGGGTGTGGCTATCTAGTAAACCCTGGAGGGAGGGATTTGGCCCCATGTGGGGTTGATTTGGCCCATGGCCCTAAGGTTCAACACCCCTACCCTAAAGAATTAGGAAGGTAAAAATGTGTTGTATTTATTTTTATGTAGAGAGGGGAGGAAAGCAGAGGGGAGGTTAATGAAGGAAGCATGTCTATTGACTTCAGTTGCGTATATTTGGGCTTAGATTCAGCAAAGGAAATGATGATTACGAAGTTTAGTTTCAAAACATGGGCGTCTCTGCCATACCTCTGACATTAATCTTAGTGAGGGGTTGTTTAGTAGGAGGATAGATCTACTCCAATGAAACTGATTTCTTCACCTTTTTGAAAAGTAGGAGAAAACTTGGATGAAATCTCTACCCCTCCACACACAGTTGTTGTGAAAATTGAACTGCACTTTAATGGATCTGGTCTGTGTTTGGAGGGGATTTCTTCTACTCTATGAAATTATGGTTTGGTTTCTTATGTATAAGTACTTATTGCATAGCTTATAGTCAGATTTGCTGTGGAACTGCAGAAACTAAGCTCTTCTGAGAGAATTACCGTGCCTTTTCAATATAGGGTTGGATCCCTCATATGCCTCCTCTGGACGGAAGGGCTCCATCTGTCCATGGAGGCCATCATCATCAATTCCCCTCTTTCCAGTGTCCCCCCCCAAGTGTGCTTTGGAGGGGTTTGGGACCCTCTGGAACAGTGAGGGAGGTGGCCCTGGGTACTGCAGAGGGAGAGGGCAATTGGCAAATATTGCCCTCCCTTCCACCAGCAGATGTGTTTTACTCCTGCTGGTGGAATAAAAGCTAGATCCAAAGGCTACTGAAGACGGGTTCCCTTTCAAGGGTTTCTTGAATTTACTTTGGCCAGAACCATATGCCACTTCCCCCCCCCCCCCCATTCCTAACAGTTATTCTTAAATTTTGCTGGAAAGGATACAGGGGTTTGCGCTCTATACCAAGCTGCCCTTCGTATCATAAAATACTTTTAGGATGTCCATTGCTGATGATCTTTGCTGCATTGGAAATATGAGTACCATAGATATTTTCTATTAAACTATTTTACTATTTGGAGCATGCATTACAATTTGGTTTATGTCCCATAATGACACCGTTTTAAAGACAGAGCTAGTAAGCTCTGAAAATGTTTCCAGTCTTGCATGCTATGGAAACTCCAATGTGCCAAAGGACGGGATGGTTCCCATTATATCCAGAAGGGTTTTATGTTTAAAATTTCTTTTCACTGTGGGCTTCACATGCCGTGGAGTGATACTGTAGTTTCAGACAGTATAGTGCCAATTCTGGCTTAAGCTATGAAGTAATGCAGTTATGAAATCCATATTAGTTTGTACACCCCTGCTTACCTACTCCCAAAGCCATACTTGAAAGGATAAACCTTTGTATTTTCCTTGTCAGTCATCTGCTGTGTACAGAGTTCAAGGTCACTCCCTCCCTTTTCTTTCTGCAAAGAGCAACCATAGTGCAATACCATTTATTAGGGTCAACTAAAACCTAGCCAAATACTGAGCACCTTATTCCTAAACTTGCTCACTACTTTGCAGCATTTCAGTTGCTCCTAATAAAATATATTTTACTACTCTTGCTTTTGGATGTTTTCTAGTCGTCCAGTGTAGCTACACGTGTGTATGTGTGTGTGTTTGCTCATTCAGGGGTTATGTGCTTGTTTAGGGGGGATACACTTTCTAAATAATTGGCTGAATTGAATTCACAGGCTTTATGTGGAATGGAAAACTACTAGACTGTTAGGGAAGGACTTTCACATTTGAGAAAGTGTTACTAGGCTTTCTCAACATAACTATGGCTTTTTTAGCCCAGTGATTGTGGATAAGCTTCCCAACTTGAATAGTGTATTGTCCAGCATAACGTGAAATGTTTTTTAAAGTGCCTTTGCTTATAGATGCATTTTTGAGCAGTCTTTCCCCACCAGGTGCCCCCCAGATGTGTTGGACTACAAATTCCATCATCCACAGCCAGCATGACTGAATCCCTGAGGTGTACCGCAATCTAAATTGCTTTGTAAAGGGACCTCTTCCCCTCCAGTATTGGCAGAAAATAGCTTCCCTCTTATATCTTCATGGAGTTCTGTAGCTCAGCCTTCCCCAACTTGGTGTCCTCCCAGTGTTTAGAACTACAACCTCTATCATCCCCAACAATTACCTTGCTGGTTGGGGATGATAGGAGTTGTAGTCAACACATCTGGAGGGCAGCATACTAGAGCTGATTTTGTGTTGCTTTTTCTGCATGGATTCTTCTATTCAGTCAAGAAGGATTTCTGCTATTTTTAGGCTGCTTTTCATGGTATTTGATTTATTCAGATCCATAATCTAGAGACAGACTTTTCTGGAGCCTTCTTATCAATCTTTCTATCCTCCCTTTCCTATTTCATTGCACAGTTGATAAGTCTTTTAAAAGCACTGGGGAAATGGTCAAAGTGCACAGATCAGTTCAGTGTTAAATAAGGCTTTATTTTCAAAGTGTTACATAAACATAACATTGCAGCGAGTTGATGACTTGGAGAATTGAGCACAGATTCCATGGGCCATAATTCAGTGGCTGAAGGCCAAACTACATGTTCTGTTAATTGCTTGCTTACTTTAGTGTAAGTATACATGGGCCTGATTCGGAACAGGATAGTGGTAATTTAGATGGGGGAATTTAAGCGTTCTCCCCTTCCTGTTTTTGGCCTGAAATCCTCTCCCTCGCAGCTTTGCTATGTGTGATTAACAGAACATTAGTTTGGCCCTGAGCACACGCTTGGCATGTGTAAATCTGAGGGGCCATCCCCACGTCGCCCCCAATAAAAGGATGTCAGATAGTAGGATGAGGAAAGGCTTCTGCCTGAGAACTAGGAAGATAGTACTGGGCTCTCTGAACGAATCATCTGATACTCTGTAAGTCTCAATCTTTTGTTCTCATAGTAGTGAGGAAGTAACTTGGTCTTTTGCACCAAGGCCAAGTTTGTGTAGCATATATAGCTCTGTCCTCCAACATAGGGAACAGCCGAGGTGTCCAGGAGAAATAGTTGGGACGCTCCCACTGCTGACCCACAGTATCTGCTGCTGGAGGTGATCTCCTCACTCTGGCTAATGGTAGGGTCGGCCCTAACTTCCTGCTTATTTTAAGAGAGTGTACAGAAGTCAATCTTTACAGTATTTGAGAAGTTGGGAAAATGCAATTTTTGAAAAAATTACTCAGTATGTCTTGTAATCTGTTAACCTGTGCTGGAGTGTTCGTTTTTACAGAAATTCTGGGTTGCATCATTGCAGTATTCTCTTACGAGGGGATAATTAGCTATGAATGTTGCTGTTCCTTACTTAATTGAAGTAAACATGCCACAAACAGAATGATTTTGGTGGTTAGCCTTGTAAGCATCATACAGGCTGCCTTGGATTTTGAATACAGTTGGATATTGGAAGGTAAAGGTGCCTGTGTTTTGAGCGGCATCCAGCCCACCCATGTAGGAATGTTGAAAGAAATCAACAGAGTGGATTTGGCATCTGAGACAGACAGCCTGCATTATAGACTAGTCCTGGAGAAAAACTGAGAATATGGTCTAATGAATGGGAAATAGCTGTTTTAGAATCAGTTTTGGGATCACTCTTGAATGAGCTCAGTTTTGTCTAAAGAAAGCAATCCTGTGTAGGAAATAATTATACGGAGAGAATTATATGGAGTGATGACATATGCATTGTTTTTATTATATGTCGCATGTTCTGGGAAACCGTGACCAGTTGCAACTTCTTAGTGCGTGTATAAACAGTTCTATAGATGGTATACAATTACTGTATAATTGAATGGGTCTTTGACTGTATAACAAACTTCAATTGATTGATATTATTGTATATCTATGTGCAATTTGTATGCTTTTTATTACACAGAAGAGTTTCCTGTATAGGAAATCTTCATGTTTGAAGAGGTCTTGTTTCCTAAAAGTCATAAAAAGATTTGAGATACAATGAAAGGAAATATGCAAGATATACAATAACTGATAAAAGAAAGTTACAGTTCTTGATATTTTTTAATGGTTTCATAGGTAAATCAGGGGTAGGCAACCTTTTTGGGCCACGGGCACAGTTGGGAATTTGAGAAACTGCCCTGAGCACCACTACAAAATAGCTGTCAGGGAAGGTGTGACAAAAGACAAGTAACCTGTCCAAAAGACTGAGTACAAGTCAGTGAGATTGGAGTCCCAACACACTAAACAACTTCTTTGAACCCACAGTTTTCAATACCAACAGAAACATATTTCATAGCAATCCCAGGTGCTGGTAAGAAAAAGTGTGAATTAAAAAAAAGTGTGGGAGGAGTAAGATAACTTGGTGGGTGCCAGGAAAGGTTTGCGGGGGTGCATTGGTGCCTGCCTTTGAAAGAAATTGATGAATAGATTTTGAAGAAAGTAATATAGCGGTCAAAACAAATTATTTCATACGGCAGTGAAGATCAAGCACATTGCTTTTGTGAAAAAAGCTTGACCACTGTTTTAATTAAATTCAGTCTTCTGTATGTGTGGCAAGTGAAACTGTTGCAAGCTGGACAATGCATATAACCAGTAGCTTCCTGCTAGTGAACTATAATTCAGGACTACCACTTGAGAAAGGTTATTATAAATTGTGAGGTAAAGTTTTTTATTGATGGGGATGAGATTTAAGAGCACACGTGATTATTATTAAGGCTATTTTATTGTTGGTCTGTTACTGTATTAAGGTAGCAAAGAAAATATTAAAGATGGCCTTTACTTCTAACAGTGAGTGATAGCCTTTTTTATTGTTACTCTGTGCATGCTCTGGTGTCTCAAAACAGCACTGATAGTATAAAAACATGAATAAACCAATTTATTTAAATGTAGTCTGTTAATTAACAAAAACAGTTGGTTGATAAACTAACGTTTTAATCTTTTCAGAGCCTACTACAAAGCCTAATTTGAATGTCTGTTCCCATATTCCGTCATAAGACCATGACTAAAGGCAGACTCCATGGCTTCAGCATCAGCCAGCCCCCCCCCCCCCTTTGTTTACCATCTGGCCTGATGAAGGGTTCCAGACAACTCAAAGGTTTTCACCCTATTGGCCTCATAAAGGTATTGCTCTAATACCAGTTTTGGATTTTTTCTTATGGCCAGCGCAACTAACTTTGCTTTTTATGCCAGGCTCTTTAAAACAGTGTTTCGCCACTACGTTAGTGGCATTGTAATCTAACTCTTCCTGTTTTCTTTTTTGATTCCTTTACCATCTAGATATTTCTGAAACCAATGCTCTATTTGTATCTAACCACAACAAAGGAAAATGCTTGAATCTCTGAGCAGAGTTGGAGGGGGCTGTGTTGCCAGAGCCTAATGCTGTTCCTGCCAGATATTATGTACTGCTCCTTGTTTGTTCCTCTAGCACCAGGGGCTTGTATATGCACCCTGTTTAGCCCGTGATGGCTGCGAGTTGGCCCTGTGTTGTTTATATGATGAAACTGCCAACTCACAGCCACCACAGGCTTTCCCTCTGAAGCTGCGCTTTTTAAAAATCGCTGACTTACTGCGACTTTTTCCTTTGAGGTCACCACCTTCTTTACTCTGTCTGTGGGTAGTGACCTCGCTTCAAATTGAGGCTGGGGGCATTCCAGGGGTGGATTGAGGTCCAGCATAGGTTGCAGGAAACGTGGGAAGGATGGGTAGAGGGCAGGTTCAATGAGCTGAATGGCTGCTGGCATTGCGGCTTTTTCGGCTGGAAAGCCTGCGTTCCCTCCTGCCGTGGCAATTTTGCTGTTCCCAGCCTGCAGCTGCGATGCTGTGGGGTTTTGAGGGAATGAGCGGCAAAGCGGCGTTGTCAAGTCACCCCCCAGCTCTTTTCAATGCCAAATGATACCTTTCCTCTTTCTGTTAGAAACCCACACTGCTGCATGAAAATTCTCCTGAACTCATAGGTCTGTTGGGACCAAGTCTCCCTGAGCCCTTTGTACTTTGCTCTCTGTTTGAAATGTGAATTGATTACACCTTGAGAAATATGAACCGTTAATCAAAACTGTAATAAAATTATAGGGTGGATTGATTTTTTGTATTTGCTGCATCTGCAAGAGCTTAGGGGGGACTTCTTGTTATGTTAATCAGGCACATTAAGCTGTATTTTTTTTTTTTTTTTGCAGTGTGTGGTGTTTATCTCAGGGCTTAAAACCTTTGCTCTCATCTGGAATGTTTTGCTAACGTAAACAGATTAATAAAAAAAGGAACTAGACAGACAGACAGACGTATATATGTGTGTGTGTGTGTGTGTGTGTGTATGTATTTGCCAAGGGAAGCACATTTTTCACCTTTGCGGATATTAACATGTTGGCACTCCTTTTCCTGTGGACATCAACATTCAAAACTGAGGATTTCCTCTTGGCTTCCCCTCCCTTCTTGAACTTCCTTCCTTGAAAACGTTTCAGCCAGAACAATTGCTTAGTTCTAAGCCTACTGCAGTTTGCTCTTTAGTGAACTGATTAATCAAGCCATATGCCTCTGTTATACCAGTTGTTGTGCAACAGCAGCAGGAGGGTGCTGTTGTTCTCATGTCCTGCTTGTGGGCTTTCCACAGGCATCTTGGTTGGGAACAGAATACTGGACTAGATGAGCTTTTGGTCCAAATCAACGCGGCTCTTTTCATGCTCTTATGTTCTGATCCCACGAATTGCTGCAAAGTGAAACAAGGATGAAAAGTTCGCGTTTCTGTTTTTTCTGTGGAAGAAAAATGAGAAATTTTTGCACTCCCATCTTCCACTTTTGATTATTGTTTCTTGTTGAATAATGGAAGCGTATAAAATATTCCATTGGGATATAGGAAGCACCATTACTTCTAATAAGGGAACAGTCTGTTTAGCCCATCCGCTCTGACTGACAGCAGCTCTTTAGGGTCATGGTCTGAGGTGTTGCCTAACTCTATGACTTAACAACCTTTTCAATGCAATTACGAGGCTAGGACCTTACTGAATCCAGAAGATATGCCAGATCACAAAAATCTGCCTTATACTTAGATAGGCTCACAATTCAGCTTGTGACCAGTCTTCCCCAGCCTGTAGCCTTCCATATCTGTTGGACTATAACACCCATTTTCCCCAGCCATTATGTCCATTGACAGTGATAGCTGGAGATATTGGAAGTTGCAGTCCAACAGATCTAGGCAGCATCAGAGCATGGCAGTCTAATCCACAGTATTGTGGACAGGTAACAGTAGTATTACTAGGAAATCCTAGTAGACCTAATAGATCAAAGGAATTAAATCTGGGCCTCTGGGCCTCAGGGCTTGTATAGCTGGCTCTGATTGTGAGAACTGATTAGATACTAGTTATTCTGTTGTTGGGGGCATACAGTCTTTTTTCCGTAGGTTCTTTTATTGGAGGGAAATGTTTTCTCAATGATCAGATAACTTCTTTTAGAGAAAAAAAAATCCTTGACTCTCTTCTCCTGCCAGAATTTCTGTTGCTATTGAGATTGCTTATCTGGACTATATTTTCTTAGACCACTAGTGTAGTTTCTGAGAACCGTGGAGAAGAGTTGCAATCTGTTCATACTGAAATACTCACATAATATTTGACGTTTAATATTTTGCGGGTTAAGAAAAAAACCTAGGACATGTTTGACATTATGGATCAGTTCAGATGGCACGTTAGTCAACGGTGGACTATTCAATCAACCATTGCTTAAATAGTCCGCTGTTGACTATTGTGTCGTCTGTTGGGCAAAACCCATGCCACAGTTGGTTATTTCCAAAAAATAACCAATGGAGATAACCAAGGGTTTACAGAGTTGTTTTTCTGCACAAGCACTGGTTATCGTGTTATGTGGTGGGCTCCATTGATTATTTTCCCTGCCGACAGCATTGTGAGGTAAGAGCGGCAGAAACCCTGGCTGCTCTAGCCCAGCGGGGCTCCATCGGCAGGGGAAATAGTCCTGTGCCAGCAAGTGCTTGGGGAGCCCCCGTCGTGCCGTCCCTGGGTAGGGCAGTGCGATCCTCAGCTCTCCACATGCTTCCTGGCATGGGCACATTTATTTATTTATTTATTTATTTATTTATTACATTTGTATACTGCCCCATAGCAGAAGCTCTCTGGGCGGTTTACATAGGATTAAAAACAATTAAAAACAATATACAAAAATTAAAACAGCAAAAACATACACCATACACACAATCTGTACATTTAAAAACCACTACAACACTTCGAAAAAGCTACTGGTCGTGGCACCTCACATGTTCCCAGGGACATGCACGTCCCTTACCATCCCCCAATCTATCTGGAGATAGGCTCGAGGGGATAGAAGGAGCCCCTTTCATCCCCTCAAGCCAATCCCCAAATGGATTGCGAGGAGAAGGATGCCTCTGGCAGCTGGACATGCAACGACCAACCGCAGGAGAAATCCATCCACCGATATCGGGGTGCAGGGGGGGCCTGCTGTCCCCCCTGCTGTGACGAGGAGGAGGGATTCTTCCACATCCTGTCCCCATCATTTCCCTAGCAATGGGGCAGTGGGCAGCGTTGTTGTAGCCACCCCCATCCCTGTTGCTATGGAGATGAGGGTGAAGGACATGTCAGTGCGGAGAGAACTCCTCCGCTGAGAGGATATCAGTTGTCTCGGTGATGCCTTTTCCGTCCCCATTTACTTTCAATCCAGAGGGCAGGGAGAGCTGATGGCCATGGTGACATGTGAGGAGACTGTTCCAGAGCTCCAGTGAAGGATGTATTGGCTGCGACCCATGTCATCCCCTGTGAGGGATGATATTTCTCCACACTGATGCGTCATTCGCCGGAGGCTGGATCGCATGCCCTGACACACAAGGAGACAGTTCCGAAGCTCCTTGCTTCTGCGGTGGGGATGGTGCATGTTTCAGAATGGTCTCCTCGTGTGTCAGGGTGTGCGATCCAGTCTCCGGCGAAGAACACATCAGCGCCGAGCGATGTCTCCATTGCTTGTCTCTCCACGCTAGGCGTAGCAAGAACTGGCGGGCGTGTTGCTTCCCATGGCGTGCCTGTTGCTGAGTGCCGGCCGTGGCGGCGAATCAATCCCACCTCATGTCAAGAGGAGAGAGGGCTCTGCCTGTGCTTCTTTTTCTGCCGTGTCTTTTGCAATGGCCGTTGTCAGAGAAAGAAGCCCCACCTCCTCTTGATAGGAGGTGGGATTGATCCCCTGCTGCAGCCATCGCTTGGCAACGGGCGCACTGCGTCTCTCCATCCCCTCTGTTTCTCCTCATGGGATGGTGGCGCCCCACTGAGGTAAGCAGTAATCAGCACCGCCATTTGGTGGGGAGGGCCGAGAGGTGGCGGGGGGAGAGACGACAACTCAAGGGAGTGGACATAGTCTGCTCCACGGAGCAGCACTTCTGTGTCATCCAAAGGCGCCCCAGAAATAGTCATTCGTTGAGTGGACTATTTCCACTCTGTGGACTAAAGTGTCATCTGAATGCACCATATATGTCCTGCTGCTGCTGTGCATGTATAAAAGACAGAAATGCAGTTTTAAAGACCCTTGTCTCATGTTTTGAGATTGACCAATGACCATGCAGGAAGGTAGGTTTACAATCTGAGGAAAAACAAACTGAAGCTGAATCTAGACAAGATGGAGGTGCTTACTGTCAAGGGCCACAACCTGATGTTGGAGATGTGTCAACCAGTTCTGGATGGGGTTACACTCCCCCTGAAAGACTGTGTTCACAGCTTGGGGGAGCTCCTGGATCCGTCGCTCCAAATGACAGCCCAGATAGATGCGACGGCTGATACGCCAGCTGTGCCCCTTCCTAGAGTTGGAAGACCTAAAGACGGTAGTGCACGCGCTGGTAACTTCGAGACTCGACTTCTGCAATGCGCTGTACATAGGGCTACCTCTGTGCCTAGTCCGGAAACTTCAACTAGTTCAAAATATGGCAGCCAGGTTGGTCACTGATACACCTAGGGGTGACCATATTACACCAGCTTTGAAATCTCTCCATTGACTGCCAGTTAGTTTCCGGGCGAAGTACAAAGTGTTGGTCATTACCTTTAAAGCCCTACATGGTTTGGGTCCAGGTTCCCTGCGGGATTGCCTTCTCCCATACAATCCGCCCCGCACGCTTAGGTCCTCTGGGAAGAATTTATTACAGTCAACAAAAACTAGACTGACAACTGTTACTCAGAGGACCTTCTCTTCTGCCGCTCCCAGATTATGGAATGACCTGCCGGGAGAGATCCATGAACTTACCAGTCTTCAGGAATTTAAAAGATCTATAAAGACTGAGCTCTTCTGGCAGGCCTATTCAGATGAATTTTAAGTGTTTTATTGGTGTTTTATTGGTATTTTAATGATATACTGGTTTTATGTATTTTTAATCAGTTTTGTGTGTTTTATGATGATGTTGTTCCCCGCCTCGATCCGGAGGGAGAGGCGGGTTATTATTATTATATTATCTCATTCTTGCAATTCTTTGTGTGCATAAGTGTTCTGTCTGAAACACATTGTGACCCCAACACTATTCCCCCCATAGTTGTAGTCCTTTGTGTACGTTAAGCTGTTCTTCTTGCATGGAAATTGCTCATCGCCATTACTAGGAGAGAAGAACAGAGGTTGAGGGAGAAATCCCTGATTCTGAATTGAACATTCTTCTGTCCTAGGTAAAGGCTTAGTTTTGTTGAGTATATTTTTTTAATATCCTGCCTCTGTTAAAAAAAATCAAAACACCTTACAGTAAAGGTAAAAAACACAGACACAAGAAGATGATAAAACGTAATTTAGAACACAAATGAAAGCAAACAGAAAGTGGAAGGAAAAGCCATGGGAGGGGGAACCTCTTCTGCATTCATGATGATGATTTATTATACTTATTTGTATCCCGCCTTTTCCCCAATACTGGGACTCAAGATGGCTAATCAAAGGAAAATGGTAAATGGCAAAAGCATTCATGCTCCTGACTGTTTTGCCTGCTAGGAGTAGATAGCCAGGTAATACAGGGAGGCTAGGTGGTATTGCGACTCAGTTTAGCCATCACACTGAACCATAGTTTGCTAGACACATTTAGAAGTACATAATATGGTTTGAGTTTTCAGATGTACAGCAGGGAAACCATAGTCTGTAGCTGCTTGTCTGCTTTTTATTTTTCATTTCAGCACTCAACATCCTGTCTCCATGGTGCAGCAGCTACTTGAGGTGGAGCAGCGACTCTAACAATGGGTGTGGAATAGACACAATAAGAAACCACAATTAGCACAAACTGTGGCTTGCAAACCAGCTACAAACTGTTGTTTGTTACCCTGATTTGACAGCCTTTTGGAAACCAAAGTTTGTAAGCTGGCATAAGTTCAGATATAATGTCAACACCTGGCTGGCTTTAGATATAATATCAAATCCTGGCTGGCTTTAGAAACCAATTTTTGGCATTGCATCTAAAAGCAGGCAGTATATTAATGGGCTGTATTTGAGTGTAGTTGCAGGGAGTGTTGACTCCCACTCTAGCTGGAGGGTGTGGATGACTTAAAGTAGGAAAAGTATAACTTGTGAATGGCAGTAATGCACAGTTAATCAGGGGAAGTGTCCTGGGTGATCATGAAACTGGGTGTTAAAATGCATGTGTGATTTGGGCCTCAATCCTTGCTTCTAGTGCAGGATACTCAAACATTCCTTGCAGAGCCTAGCCCATCCTGCCTTCGAAAACATGTTCTGAGCAAGGTTCCATACCCACCATAGGAGGTTCATTCCATTGCTGAACTTTGGACGATGGGTCAGTATATTTCCTAACATTCAAATCTAACTCTAAGCCATTGTTCTTGTTTTCTCGATACCTTGTTAATAGCCCAATCCTATGCATGTTGACTCAGAAGCAAGTCGTATTGAGTTCAGTGGTGCTCATTTCCATGTATATGAGCATATGGGATTGCACTCTAAGTGTATATTCAAGTCTATACCTCTTAGTGGGTTCATTTATATTTCATAGAAAATGAATGTTGGTTCATGCATGTATGCACATCATGTGATTTGCTTAAGACTGGATGACTTTCAGCTGAATGTGTAAAAGGACTCCATTGCAAAAACGTGTAATGTTAATGTGATATGAAAGATGTGTCTGGTGTTTAGTTTGTGGTGACTTTTGCCTCGTTCACATATGCACATCAATTGATTCTAGAGTCAGCCAGTAATAAATGTATACATGTGAGCCATCCCTAAGTGCAAGATATTCCCATGGACCATGATTATATTTGGGGAAATTTAGGTTTGAGTCCCATTGAAATGAATGGGGCACAACCATGCTATTAAACACTTACGTTCAATGGAAAACATTGGGATTTTGTTGCACCTGGGAAGAATAGCATAGCTGGATCAGACAAAACTCCATCATCTGGCATTTGGTTTCCAATAATAGCCAGCTAGATATATATGGAGCCCACAAGTGAAACTGGAGTTTGATGGCCATCTCTCCCCTCACCTTTTGTCCCAGGTATCTTGAATTTAGAGGTTTACTGGTTCTGTGTATGGAGGTTTCATTTAATCATCATAGTTAGTAGCTTTTGATAGTTCTATAGGGATTTTGTTGGATCCATGGTTTCCCACCACCTACAGGAGCATTCCCTGAACTGAGTTATGCTTGGGATGCTCCAGTTAGTAGGAAGGTGGGGAGGTGATTATTTTCAGTGATGTGGTGGACAGCTCAATGAAAATGTCAACCCAGTATGCAGCAACTGTGAAAAAGGCAAATTCCATGTTGGGCATAATTAGGAAAGGAATTGAAATAAACTTGCCAATATCATACTGTATCCCATATAGAAATCTATGGTGCAACCACAGTTCAGCTCACTGCACCTAAACAAGGATATTGTAAAGTTGGAAAAATTGCAGAAAAGGGGCAACTAAAATGATCAAAGACCTGGAGCAAACCTATGAGGAAAGGTTACAACGGCTGGGATTGTTTAGCTTAGAAAAAAGGTGAGTGTGGAGAATGTGGTTAGGGAGACATTTTTCTCTCTTTCTCATAATACTAGAACCTGGGGTCATCACATGAAGCTGATTGGTGGGAGATTCAGGACAGATAAAAGGAAGTACTTCTTCATACAATACATAATTAAACTATGGAATTCACTTGCACAATATGTAGTGATGGCCACCAATTAGGATGGCTTTAAATGGGGATTGGACAATTATTATTATTATTATTATTATTATATTTATATTTATATCCCTCCTTTTTCCCAATACTGGGACCCAAGGTGGCTTACAAATTAAAACATGTACAGTTAAAACAAATAGTGATATATAAAAATTAAAAATATAATTAAGCATAGTACAATTTTAAAATATTTAAAACATTTTAAATACACATAATTTAAAAATCCAAACTATAAGCAGTACTTCCACAAAGGTCTGAACTAATTAATGGAAGTTAAGGCTGTTGATGACTACTAGTTCTGATGGCTATAAACTACCTGCAGTATCAGAGGCAATATTATTTATTTATTTTATTTTATTTTATTACATTTGTATACCGCCCCATAGCCGAAGCTCTCTGGGAGGTTTACATCTATCAGTTGCTGCTGGGCCATGGGCAGGTGGGTGTTGTTGTACTCATATCCTGTTTGTGGGCTTCCCGTGGGCAGTTCATTGGCCACTGTGTGTACAAAATGCTGAACCAGATGAACTCTTGGTCTGATCCAGCATGGCTCTTCTTCTGCTGTTATGAGAGAGCGAGTCCCCCTTTTGAACAACTACTTCATCTTCTGGATTCTGCTGTAGTAATTTGTCTGTACATGACTATCAAAAGAGCAAATTTAGGATGTTCAACTTGTTTTTTTCTGAATGAAAACTATTGACTATACTGAGAGCTTTATTGACAAGCTAATTAAAATGGAGCATTCACATGTAAACAAAGTCAGTGGCTTTGTAGTTTTGGCAGTTCCTGTACCTCCAGGTAGTTATAGATATAATTAGACTAGCCTGAACTAAGGTTTTAAGGGTTCAGAGACCTTTTCCTTTTTGAGTTACCTATTCTGCAATTGCTGCAACAGTATGTTATAATTGAATAGTAGAAATCATTGGTATTCTAAAATAAGGAAGAGTAATAGGCACTTGTGTCAGCCTTTTTTTTTTTCACTACTTGCTGAGTGAGTTACCCTTTTTGGCCTTGTATAAGTAAGCTGCTGGATAATTTAAATTTAGGTGCTAGCATGTTAGAGACTTTACCCAGGCTCCTTCTGTGTTAGTTCTGAGCTTTGTGTAGTTCCTTACTACCATGATTTTCCACTCTTAAAAGTTCTGGTTTCTAGCATTAGCTGCATGATCGCTTCCATTCATTTAAGCCACTGTGATTTATTTTTGGCACCCTATCCTTTTTTCCTCTCTTCCTACTCTCAGACCCTTTAACACCCACTCCTGCTCTCAGTAATGTGTGTCAAGTCCCCCCCCCCCCCCCCCGTTCATAGTTTGGATCCATAAGTACCATTGTGCATCCAGAACATGTTTCTACTTGCACAGTGAGGGTCACTGATTTGCACTGATTTCTAGTGCAGCCTCCTGTACCTCATTCCATGCTGTTTCAATGGGTCCCCCAACTCCCAGTAGCAGCTTCTTGTTGGGGGGCACTGCAAGGGGAGGTTGTAAAGCACCAATCTATGAGCATAGCTCCAACAGTGGTGGCTGGAATCCAAGCCATTGCCTTGTGCTACAGATTCCCTCATCCATTGAGTCCATGCACCAGGGCATAATTAGTAGACAATAGGGTAGGTGGAGTGGGAGGAGATGTTGAATAGAGTGCATATCCCATTATTGTTTGAACTTCGTAAGGTGCCCATTTAACCTGGTCATTATATAACTTCATTATGTATGTATTGGCGAGTGTTTGTGCCTGAACATGACAATTTCCTTTTTCTTTCCCATTTCTTTTTCCTTTTACACCATGTTTTCTTGTAAATGGCCTTGAGTGCTATGGCAGAAAGGTAGCTGGTACACCTGCATATTCCAGACTTCAGCATGTCGCAAAGGCTCTATGTAGCCCATGAAAGTGCGTATGGTCTATGTGTGCTTAGGGCTACAGATTGTGTCTGCCTTGGGCTTGCATGTGGGAACAAATGTAGTATTTCAGTGAAGGTGTAAGTATGATCCCTTCAGTCCTGTTACCTCATAAGAGAGTGTGTGTGTGTTGCATAGATCCTGTTGAAGCATGGTGTCAAATGTTTGAGCGTGAGGTGGGTTTGGGAATAAGGCAGGGCTGGTCTAATTCCCCCACCATATATAACCAAGGATGATTTCAGGTTTGTCTGCAAAAGGCTCAAGACACTGAGTGAACAGGTGCACTGCACCAAGATGCCTACAAAGGAGAGGACTCGCACAAATAATAAGCCAAAATCACATACCAAAAAACATTATTGCTAGGCCATTTGACTGTATTAAATGCCTTCCAGTTCCCAAATATGACAATATTGGTTTGTATCCAATATTAGTCTTATATTCTAAGTAAGACTAATTCTGACTCATTGAAACAACTGGGATTTAAGTTGGACCAGCATTTCATACAGCACATTTGTTATATCAAAATTGTGAAGGAAAACACAGTCTGCTGTCTTTACTTCCCCATAAGATACTTCATTGGCATGCAAGTCTATGACACAGACCTTATCTCTAATTGTAGCATCTCCTGATGTCATCTAACCATAAAAATCTTAGATGTGAAGTGGAGAACCTAGGGGTCCAAAATAATTTTGCTTGCACCCTGCACGTCTGAGCTTCAGAGGAAATTGTTGCAGCTCTGAGGGGCAGGATGGCAGCAGAGACAATCCCCCTTCCTTCACAGCTCCGATCTGGGTAGGAGAGAACGAGGGCTTGTCATTTTGACCACCATGGAGGGAGAGGAAGGCAAGCATAGTGAGCACATTTGTGGAAACAGTTCCTAACCACAGTGAACTCCAAGTGGGACAATAGAATATAAATCCTAAAATAATCTTTATGGCAGTACCCAATATCAGTCATTCTTAGAGTACACCCATTGAAATGAATTGGTCTTAAATTAGTTACGTTTAACTTAAGTTCCATCCATTTCAGTGGGACTATTCTGGGACTAACATTGGATGCTACTTATGAGTTTATCAAACTCTTGCTTTCTTAACTGGTGATGATTCCGCAATAATTCAAGGAACAATTCCACACCTCCATTGCCATTCTAATCTCCAACTTTGTGTGCTGCCATATTCTTCATACTACTGCCTTCAGAAAATTCTCCCCAGTGCCTCCCTTTTTTTAGCCAAAGAGACCAGGCTTTTAAAACCTCTCCTCTGTAAAAATAGGTACTGCATTCCTTCCAGCCATTCCAGTTCTTATTTATGTTCTACCCAAGTTTCAAATTCTTCCCCTTGGATTACTCTCGTTCCCACATTATCAACTCAAATAAACATAACATCTAAATAATTTAGTCCATAACTTGCCTTATTTGG
Source organism: Anniella stebbinsi (assembly GCA_029215795.1). Classification (NCBI taxonomy): domain Eukaryota; kingdom Metazoa; phylum Chordata; class Lepidosauria; order Squamata; family Anniellidae; genus Anniella; species Anniella stebbinsi. The sequence continues at coordinate 29,366,074 of JARDYH010000002.1, read as the reverse complement.
AAGGTATCCTGCTCTGAACTCTGCACCATTCTAATTCTACCGTTGTTGGCAGGCCTGATTGCTGGTGGCTAAGGGGGCAGAGAGGTGTATGGGGTTTTGTGGTGTAGGCAGTTCAGGCGCATTGCATGATGCTGCATTCCCTACACTAACTTGGAGAAACTGTTGAGTTTTGCATGTTGCTCAGTAGTTTCCTCCATGTTTGATAAATATATATACTTATATATATACATTTAACATTGTGTATTTTTTTTCCCTTCCCCCAACAGCTGGCTTACCCCTTGCTGTTCTAAACTTGGCAAAAATAAAGCCGTATCAGAGGGGCTTTTTCTGTAATGATGACAGCATCAAGTATCCGTTCCATGACAGTACCATCACATCCACTGTCCTCTACACAGTGGGCTTCACTGTGCCCGTTTGCTCTGTAAGTAGCTAAATATATAGGCAGCTGTGCGGGGAAAGTCTTAAGCGTGTGCTCAGAGCTCATCATTTGACCAAGTCTTTGAATTAAAAAGGCTTGGCTTAAATGTACTTTGCTAACCAAATATTTGCAATAACCCAGAATCGTACAACTCTGTAAAATACATTAACGTTAATGCTCATCTGTTTAAAGTAACTCTGTTTTCTAGCCGAGAGTGCTTTTGAAATGTCTAGCTGATAACTTCACATTTGTATTTGTTGGAAAATAAACTGTTAGGGTATGACTTCAACCAAAATTACTAGGAGGTAGTGTTAAAATAGATGTATGTGCAAAGAGCTGGGAAGAAAATAATGGAAATATAAATTACTACCGGGAAAAGGTGCTGTTGGCAATTAAGGCTGCAATCTCCTACCCACTTACCTGGAAGTAAATCCCATTGAACTCAATGTTGAGTAGACATGTATAGATTGAGCTATTAAGCAGTAGACTACTACAGACTTTCCCAGTCACACAATATACATGTGACAAATTCTTGGATCCTACAGAGTCTGCTTGATAGTGACAATTGAGCACAAAGAATTGGACTGCCTACAGGAAAAAGGGTGGGCGTCATTAATTCATGATTGAACAATGAGTAGCTTCAATAATTTGGTTTGACCTGGGTGTTACCTTAGTCATCATTTTTCCAGCTCTGCTTAACACACAGCTTGACTGAGCCAGCTGGTGTATGCAGAACAAGAGTTAGATATAAACATACCCAAGAGGCAGTAGGAGGCAGCTTTTGTTCATTAGTAGTTATCCGCATCAGGTTTGACATGGTCTTGTTTTGAATTGGAGTTGAGTGGTTTGACAGGTCAGGCACACATTTGTAGATTTTGGAATAGACTTTGAGCACCTTCCTGTCTAGCCCCAAAGTGTGGAAACAATCCAACTAAAGGTAAGTACTTTTTGAAGTCCCACTTGTTTCAGTAGAATTGAGCGCTAAATCTCTTCTTACAGCCGTTCATTTTCACCAAACAAAACAGCATATCTACAGCCTATTACACACAAATGGCTGAGGAAGTAGTTAAACTGTTCCTGGGTGCCCCACTTCCAGATTTATAGTCTGAGTACTTAGCTATCATTAGCGCATACTGTGGTTTGACATTGAGGTAATTTGCATGTAACATTAAACCATGGTTTAGTATTATCAAGACAAGCCATTGTTAGCCTTATTCTTGTGGATTCCCCTTCCCCATTCCTCCTCTCAAGGAGATTGAGATTGTCTGTTCTATTTTAGATTTTAACTGCTGCTTAACCTAAACTGTGGTGAATCTTAACTATGATTAGCGGAAACAAGCCAGATATAAATAGAGAAGATATAAATTAAACTCCAGTTTGTTCAGCAGGAATTGTTTCCAAATAAGTGCCCATAAAATAAGCTGTAGCTTTCACATAAGGGACCTTACACCAGGTGTATATAAGCAGGCATGCAGTATAAAAGATACGTGAGTTGCACAACCAGGGTTTTTGGTACTTACTGGCTCTACTTAGCAACCTGTTAGTGTGCGTGCTTGATTAGTGAGTATATATATATATATCTTTCAAAATGAGAAACTTGATTTAAGCCAATTATATTTCTTGATAATTTAAATTATGGTTTAAATCATTGTTTTAATTTGTCTTGATTTAAAGCAGATTACCCTCAAACCAAATAAAAAGTCCTGCTTCTATATTGCAGGGGCTGCTGGGTGAATGAATACGAGTGCATTGAGCTTAGAAAAATGTGTTGAGTGCTCAGTTAAATAGATAGATGTGTATTTGCGTTAAAATATATGCAGAATTAAGCTTGCCTGTGTTCTGCATATGTAATGAAAAAGGGTATTTGAGAACTTCAGCAATACCATAACATAAATATAAGATGTTTAGCATGATCCTTTGCATGTTTAGATGTAAGCTTCAATGAGTTCAGTTGGGCTTACTCAAAGGTAAGGGGGCATGGGATTGTATCCCAGCTGGGGAGAGGGATGTTGAGAGAGCCATTCCCACTTTTTCTTATCCACGTCCATTAATTGAAATATTGGGCTTCATCTTCAGGAATTGCTCATTAAGGTCTCTGGCAAAGATAGTGAAGTGTGTGCCAGCAGCATACTTTAAAACCCTTTTAAAAAAACAATTGAGGATCTCCATTGAAATACTTTGAGCTGTTGAAATAAACCAAACTGCAAAGACTACACTAATTTGATACAGTAAATCTCCCTTGGAAGTAATATTTCATTTTCAGTCTACACTGCCCAAAGTCAATAGTGCTCATATGTTTGCTCTTTACTTCAGACACATAACATTGCAGTGTTAATACTCCAGATCTCTGTAAAAGCAAATAAAAACCTTGACCCTTAAGCATGTACATGCTACTGACACTTAATACCCAAATAGTTACTTCAACTAAAAAAAAAAATGCTGTTGGAATATAGGAATGTCATTTGCTTTTTGACAACTGGGCATGTGAAGAAAATCCACTTGGGTTTAAGGTATACATTAATGTAGAGCCAAAATATGTCTTGCCAACACTACTTTGTACATGCATACACTTTCTTTGCCATGGGTAAAACTAGAAAGTAAGAAAATGTATTTATCTTGATGAATAACATAGAAAATGTAGTTTATCAAATTTTAAATATCCTATAAAACAGATGGAAAAAGGTAGGGAAATGTCTGTCTGGATATAGATTCCCCACCCTATCCCCAGAGGAGTATAGATCCCACAGAACAATGCGCTTTGAATAAGAGGTACTATGAGAAGATTCAGAGAGAACATTTATGCAGTAGTAAGGTCTGCAATGGTGTATAGAGAAATAGTGTGCATTTTCTTGTACATTTCCTTAACTTACTGACAGCCGAATACTAGACATATTTATTCAGAAACAATTTTACTGTATTCAGTGGGATTTTATCCCATGTAAGTGTGAATGCAATTGCAATCTCAGCCACTTGAAACAAAAACATTGGTGTCCAAGGCTAAATACACTGTATTGTTTGATTAAATAAAATATGGCCTGGTTCGCTCATAACGCTAACCCATGGTATGGGTTGTTGAATTCCGAGTTGCTGAGATATGTGGTTTGTTGACCATGTACAACCAGAAAGAGAACCAATGGTTTACTGAGTTGTGAACTCAGGGTTGTTTAAACCATGGATTGTCATTACATCAAACCCAGAACCATGGGTTCATGGGTTAGTTCACCAAGTTACAGAGGCGGTGAGCAAGAGTGGTACCCCCCCCCCCCCAGTCATTTTACCTATCAGTACTACAGCTCCACTAAGGCATTTGGGCTACAGGGTGAAGGAGGGAAAGAAAACAGGGATTGAGAAAATGAACCACAGTTTGTCCAACCCTAGGTAAGATAACAGACCATGGGTTAAATAAACCATGGATTGGTGTTATATATGAACTAGGTCAATGGTACGAATAAAACCGAGCCCAAAACATCAACTGTCTCTCTCCAAAAAATGAGCAAAGGTTCTGCCTTCTTAGTTCTCCCTCTCAAGACATTAAGCAGTGATTTTATGTCCTAGTCGCTATGCCTTCTGGATGGTGATGAAATGATGCTGTTCAGCAATCTGCCTAAACTAAGATGATGAAGAATAATGTCTATAATTGAGTAGCTACAGTTTCTTAGTAGTCATTTCAGTTTAGAAAACAACAACAACAACAAGGAAGTGTTCTTAAACTAGCTTGTGCTCTGTAGTTTAATAGTTTTGCCATGAGCTAGGACATCACCATTGTTGTCATTTAAATGTTATGACTTGCAGTCCAATTCTGTACATATTTACTGAGAAGTCAGTTCCACTTCGTCCAATGAGGCTTACTTCTAGCAAGTTTGCATAGGATTTAGACTCTTCAGGGGAAAAAATATTAACCAGGTATCCTGGATAAGATATAAATGAATAGAGATTGTATGTTAAAATTGGTTAGTCTGTTTTGATCCAGGAAGTTGGCACTTGCCTACTGAATTAGCAACCAGTCTTTCTTTTCCTCTATTGTCAGGTTTGATCATGTGATCATTGTTAGGTGCTTCTGAGCTAGAATCCCCAATGGTGAACAACTTGGCAAGGCCTTAATTACTATTTAGTCAAATACCCTGAAGCCTGTGTTCAGCATGCATTGCACATGAAAGCTCGTTCTGCAAAATGAAAAGAAAAAAGGCATACACAAAGGCTAGGGGATGGGTCATTGATTTTATCGGGGTTTGTCCTCTCTTGACTCTCCTGTACAATGCAATATGACTCACTTTGCCATTATTCGTTAAGAGTTTGATCAGCTGAAAGCATCTGTGTTAACATTCATGAATACAGAGCGTTAAATTTTAAGTTATGAGCCAGTAAAATCTGATGATGATATCTTGACTAGCCCATTTGAATGCAATAGAGTAAACGTCCTCAGTCTTCCTGAGCTAACCTTTATGTCTGAGGTACACAATTGTATATGTAAATAAATAAAAGTAAACACTGTTACTGTAGCTACCTGGCAGAAGGTAATGAATAACTCTAAATGTTGTGTGTATGAGCATCTGTTTAAATGTTTGATCATGAAAAGGAGTTTGTTTTTTTCCAGACTGTATTGATTGGGTGTGAGCTGCTTTTTGTATGAGTTTAAAGTTATCTTCTTTATTAATTTTTTTCATTAACTTGAATGGGAGCTTCCCTCCAAGAGCTAACAGCAGCTTCAGGGGGCTACAGTGGTGGGACAAGGATTAACCTCCTGGTGCCACAGTCCCAATCCTGTTCTCCCCCTCCCTCCATAGTGGCTATTCACATTTTTTAAAATAAAAAAACCCATCTATCTTAATTGTTTATATACAATTGATGTCATGTCCAGTTTGGCTGCAAGCTCAGTGCTATGGTATCTACTTTGAGGAACAGTGTAGCATAAGTGGTACCTGTAAGGAAATGATACCATACAAGCATCTTCACCCTACAGGTCATGGTGTTAGCCAGTCAGCCACCCACTCTTTGAGCAGGTCATTCCATTACATGTGGATACTTCTCTCCTGTTTTTCAGCGTTTAAGGCTAATAGGTTTGAAACTATACAGCGGTTAGAGCTGAATTTGCCGCTTTTGGTGGTGATGGGGAGAGGTTCCCTAAACCACCTTCCTAAACCTGGCACTCTCCAGATGTGATGGACTGCAGCTTCCATAATTCCCAATGTACAAGGCCATGAATTATGGGAGTTGCAGTACAACACATCTAGAGGGTGCGAGATTGTGGAAAGCTGCCCTAAGCCATTCCCCATTAGAAGAGACTCCCTATTTTGGTAGTGTTTGGGGGATATCCAAGCTGGGGAGAAAGTCTTGGCTTGACCCCCAGTGCTTTGTCGAACACAATCGGCTCCTTGTCGTGGCAAGAAAGTGGTGAATATGTCCTGCATATTGTGCTGTGGTGCAGATCATCTCCTTTAAAGTGGCTGCAGTAGGATCCATCCCCACCCCCTCCCTTTGGCAAGAGTGGAAGTGAATTGTATTCCTCATGGCCCTGAGGATCACTTCCCACCAAAGGGGCTGCAGCAGCCAGTTTACATTGAGGAAGGGGCAAACTGTAGCCATAGGTGGCATCCCTTACCTTCTCTAGGCAAATGATTTGCCCCCCCCCCCCCCCAAAAAAAAAAAAAGGCAGAAGGATCTCAATTTCTACAGCAAAAGGTAGTATTTTCTTCTTGGAGTGCTGCTCTTTTGGAGAAAATGGTACACTTCCAAAAATGCCACTTGTTTTTGCAAAATGCAAACCCAACAAATGTGGAGCTCACTCAGCCCCAACCTCAGGTGAAGTCTCTGGAGCCTGTAGCAGGAAGAAGGAGGCATAAATTTTGCCCCTTGCATAAATTATTCTCTTCCTGTTAAATAGATAAATATTTGTAATTTGGCATGCTTTGCATAATTACTAGCGGTCGTAAAATATAGGTCATTTTGTTGCAGAATTAAGGGATGAGTGTGCTTGTTAAGCGCAAAGTAAACATACACTTGCATTTACCCTTATGCCTCTAGGTAAATAGTAAAAGATTCAGAATTTATGGCAATGACAAGGAACACTTGCTTTTCTCAGGTTATGGACTGTAAGAGTAGTGTGTGTTAGTTGGGTATTGGAGCACTTCCTTGTGGTAGCGCTACCAAGAGTCAGGACTTGGTTGCATGGTACAACATTTTTCTGATGGAAGGGTACTGCATCCTCCCACTATCGCTTATTACATCTCACTATTATCCCCTCTATGTTCAGAGGTGAGTGCCGATGCTTGTGTAGCCAGAAGAGCCCCATCCACCAGAGCGGAAGTATCAACAGGATTGGGCATACCTCAAGTGTTTCCATACACCCCTCAAAACAACATCAACAACATCTGGAAAAAAATAAAACATCCAATTCAGCCCAGTGAGGGCTAAATATGCTCAGTGAGCATAGAATGCTCTTGGGAGATGAAAAACGGGAAGGAAGGGGCAGGGGGAAATGGAATGTAGTCTCCTGGAAATGGCATGGCTGGTTGAGCTCTCCAGACAGCAACATTTGATTGCAGGTACCACTAATGTGCTTCTGATCAGAAATGGATGGTGGTAGGAGAATGAGAATATGAGGAAATCTGGTGGACTAGTGGCCATGAGTGAGGCGTAATGGTGAACGCAAAGTTAAATCTGCTCTATTTTTGCCTTGGGTTCCTTGTAGCAGCCTATTGAACCAGAGAGGTGTTAGCAGTGCTGCACAAGAAAGGCAGGCCTTACTTTGCCATAGCCAGGCCATAGGCCCTCCTGCTCTTTCCTGGTTTAACACAAGCTTGTGCCACTTGTGATATCTGTGTCTCAGGTTGTCTACCCATAATGTGGAAAGCAGTTATTGGTTCTCCTCCATGCCCTCCCTTCCTTTCTTAAAATATAATTCCATTTACTCTACCTGTGGAAATATAGATGTCTCCTATTCTAAGGCTTGTATTTAATTTATGAACACTCAATCCTACTAAGTCCTTGGACAGCCTTTTCTGGAGGAATTTGTGCAGTGCAATGCTTTAGAACCCGTTTCAGGTCAGTGCCAGAGTGTAAACATTATTGCAAGTATGGAAGTGGGACTTGGTTTCACAGGAGTAAAAACAGGTTTTGTGGAAGTGGTGATAACAGGAGGCATTTTGATAGCATGCTATTCATCTAAAAATATTTGTATGTCCTGTGTTTTCTACTTTTTACTACTGCTTTTTCTTGCCATATTGGGGTGTGGCAGCCAGAGTGGTCCAGTAGAGCATAGAATAATGCAGATCTGTGCAGAAGGTAGATCTCCAGATGTTTGGGACTTAAACTTCCAACATTTCTGACCTTTGGTTGTGCTGCCAATAGCTTCTGGGAGTTGAAGTTCAAAACATCTGGAGATTTCCTGGGACCCTTGGAACATTGGTCCTGGATAATGAATGGCCAGTGTTCAGATTCTCATTCAGCTGTTTCATGACTTGTCTCAGTAATAGATAACTTTGTTTTCTATCCCACTCACCGTAAAAAAAGAAACACCCTAGGAATTACATTTGACATTATCTCCTAGGATTAATACTGCTTCACACACTACAACTTTAGATGTTTCTTTGAAGATGTGGCAAGTATACTCGTAAAAATGTAAACTGTGAATTCAATAAATATGTGTTTGCAAAATGCACGCACCATTCAGGAGCCTGGATTGTACACTTAATGGCAAACCGAGGTTTGCCTCTGATGTGTGATGTGGGTTCTTTTTTGCAAGTCTAATCTAGTGAGATGTTTTTGCATATTAGCAATGTTGTATAAATTATCCGAAAGCTAATCCTGAAATACTTGCTGAGGTCATGACGTTGAAAAACAAGCTTAAGAGGTTCTTGGATAATTTGTGTGATTAACTAGACAAACAGCAACATGCAGTCATTAATGTTGGGTTTGGAGGTGGCACGCCTAGGTTCAACCCTCTCCCCGCCGTACTTGAGTGCCTTTGGATACGTCGCAATCGTTTACTCGAACTCTATATCATGGGATTGTTTATTAGACTCCCAACACTGCCTTGAGCAGAGCAGAAAGCCATGGTAATAAATAAATCTACTCATATTTCCTGTCACTTCTTCATTAAAGAATCAGGACTAAAGCAAACAGATTTAAGCCTTATGCTTGAATTCTCTTTAAACATTGTTGCCAAACTAATTCAATTACTGATTTGATCAGACTGCTTCTCTGAAGGGCTTGTGCAAATAGAGCAGGTTGCAGTCTGAGCTGAAAATAAAACGTGCACCAAACATTGAAATCTAAATAGAACGTGGTTTTTAAAGAGATTGTAGGCTCATCCTTAATGACAATCTTAAGCATTCTAGTATATGTCTGAACTACTGTACTTCCGTGCTGTTTGCACATGTGGTTTTAGTTCGTACTCCTCTCCAAATGTGCTCGGTGCTGGGAATCTTCCCATATCTCAGGACTGAAAACAGATATGATACTGGGTATAACATTTGGTATTACAAGGATCTCACCTTTTGTTTTTAAAAAGAGCATGGCCAGCTGCAGAACGCTGGGAGTTTAAGGACTTTTTCTGTCTAAATATGCATAGGATTGCATCCTAAACCAAGTAGAATATGTGTTGTATTTGCAGGATAGACAGAATCCTGTCGTATTCTTTAGAAAAGCATTTCTGCAGCATGTATGCACGCGCTCTGCACATGGCTGCATCAAGGCTACTGCTGAGAATTTCAAGAACAGTTTCTTTTGTGGAGTTCATGAGTGTGGTGCTGTGCATTTATAGGCATGTCTCGGGGCAAGTGTAGGCACGGACCACTCCATCTCTTTCCCTTTTTTGTCATAATTTCTAAATTTAACCAAATGCATATCATGATACAGTGGTGCTGCCCTGCCTTGCCCTATTGGATGGTGGGACAATGTCCAGTGTGGTGGTGTCTTGTCATGCGCTGGATTAAATTTAGACACTATGAGGAAATTTTGACGCCATGGAAAAAACATTTTTTTCCCGACAAAAAATGGAATTTTTGAGAAAAATAGAAAAATAAGGAATACTTATATTTTTTAGCTCTTTGCAGATCTGAAGTCACTTTGTTGCTTTAAGACAGCATTCCTCAACCTTGTGCCCTTCAGCTATTTTGAACTTCAGTTCCCATCATACTCAGGCAGCATGATCAATGGTCAGAAATGCTGGGGACTGTAGTCTAAAACATCCAGAGGGCACCAGGTTGTTCCTAACGTTATTTTGTAACTTAGTTTGCTCATAAAATTATCATTATATTTTAAAACTTTTAAAAGTAAAGTGAGTAAATTTGTAATTATTGTTTGCAAAGATTAGAACTACGTTAAATGACTGCTACAGCATCAGAAACAGAAGACTCTATAGAACAAAACCCAAACTGTCAAGAACGAATATTTACTGTCCAGACTTCATAATGGTGACTCAATTACATGTTGGGAAAATGAACATAAAGGTCTATCAGTAATCTATGTTTTAGATCAATAATTTTAATAAGTAATGAAATAAATAATTTTGTTACTTTGGAGTCTTACAGAGAGAATTAAAAAACTGGAAACATGCAAGGTGTCTTAAAGGCAGACTGATTAAAAGCTTAGTGTAATTTTGCTCTTAGAAATGGGAAAGCAGTGAGTTTGGTCTTAAGATCTCTTGCGCTAACTTGAAATATGCAGATTATGACATGAGAAGAGGATGAAAGGTAAACAGCAAAAAGAACAGGGGATTCTTGGTCTGAGAGGCTCCTTAATGTCAGCAGTCTTGCTGAGTTGTATCTAATGTTAGTCCAACTTAAGTCTCATAAATTTCAGTGGTTCTACGCTAAGAAGGAGTAGCATTAGATAGAACCTGCTGTTTGTATCAATGAGGCTTAACCATTCCTTGGACAGCTTTGGCACAGAACTCCTGAGAAATTTGGGTTTTTGAGAAATTATTCTTAAGATAAATATTAGAATAAATTTCTAATCTTCAGAACTTTTGAACAGTTTTGAAATCTCTTGACAATGTTTTCTGAAGATTGCTAGGGGTCATAATGGTGTTGTGTATATGGGAGTCAACAATTTGGGGCTTCACTGCCTGCTTGACTTGCCTTCCTTAACTTCTGTGTTTCATTAAGTCTTACACAGTCCTCATTGGCTCTGCTCTTCCAATCTGAAATGGGAGTGGGGTTATTCTCCAATATTGTGGTCAAAATAAAAGTGTTTAGATTTATTTGGCACAGATTTTTGTTGTAGGGTATATGTACCTCTGCTCAACATTTTTCTGTCTGTAGTGAGGGTCGTTAGCTACAGATTGTTAATATTGGGCAAATTCTTTTTGTTGAGAACCCTTGGATGTCTACTACTTCGTTGGTGGTACACAAAATTGGTTTCAGTTGCTATCTAATCAATAGAGGGAACTTTTCTTTAACCTCTTTAGGGAAGTGCTAAAAAGGTTTTATTGAATAGAAATGACTCCCTCCAGCTGCTCTGGAAGAACATTTACTAATGCCTATATATTTCTGGTCCAAGGTTGTCAATCTTGGAATTTTGTAATTGAGTTTCATGAGAGCTGATCTAATCTGAGTTAATTAGGGAACAGCCCTCCCCAGCTAAGATTAAACCAACATACAATTTTGAAATGACTTTTATGATGGGCAGATTCTAATGTTTGCATTAGTCACATGGTTGATTTGACTGGCCTTGGTCAGTAAGTATGCCTCCATCTTGAGCTACTAGTGTAAAGGTCATTTCACCACGGGTGTTAGTAGTCCTGCTCCTTTCCTGCTTTTTTGCCCCTCAGTCCTCTCACCGCAGAGGGGCTCATAATGCAAATACATAGTGAATCCTCTCTCTGAAATTTGCACACAGCACAGCTCTTCCCTCATGCACCCTGATTGGCTGGCTCTGTCCCCTTCCTGCTGGTGGCAACAACCTAACCACATGGCTGCGCCAAGGGCCCGCCTTTACACCACTTTGATTGGCCAGGTAGGGCTGTCTGTCATCCCACTGGCGGAGGGGCTGCCTTGTATGTTTCGCATGGATGAAATTGATAATTGCTATTAAAGCTAGAGCTCTGAACTTTTTTCGAACTTTCAAAATTTTCTGCACCTGTACACTACTCAAGCTTCAGTTCAATACAGAAATGAGCAAAATCAGTTTGATAGATCTTAAGTAATGAGACTTACAATACTGTATTCTTATATAGATTGTAGTGGGGTGGGGGTTGTTTACAAATATACAAGTGTAGGCAGTTTTGGGAGTTTCATTCTGATTTCATGTTGACTACTTGGGTCTAAGCTTGGTGTTTTGCTGTTAGGCTGCAGTGTCTCCTGGTTTTTAGGTTACATATTGATATATTCCTTTTTTGCTCATCACATTCCCAGTTTGGGAATTCATTTCACCCCTTATGTCGTTGCAGTAATTTCTAGTTGTATGCTTAGATACAACTAGAATTTGCGTGGCCTTGCCCACCAAATTCATGGCAATTTTTTTGTTCTCTGAGGTTGTCTTTGCAGTTGAAATGAGTGGGAAAGTCTTTCTGGTTGTTACTACTCCCTTAGATTCCAGATGTGCATCCCAAAGCTATAAAATTGAGTGACTAGGTGAAGCTGACCTCTTATCTATGGCAGGTGTCTCTGTTTTGCTCTTCATTTGCAGAGTCATAGCTTTCAGATTTATTGTTTGGATTTCTGTTTGCTTACCTGAATAGACACATGTGTACGTGTGTGCGCACAGGCACACACACAAACAGAGGTTCAGGCTTTGAAATCCTCCTGCTCTTCTTAATTTTCTCTGATGAATATTTTGCATTTAAAGCTAGTAACAATCAAGATACTTTCACATAAAGTGAGTGTGTAGAAGGAAGCGTTTGAGTGAGAAGTCAACAACAATGCTGGATGCAATTTACAGAACAAGCAGTGGCCAAGTTTTTCCATGTTCCTTTGCATTGTCTCTGCTCATTTTCTGCTTTGTTGGCCTTCCCATTCCATTCCAGAAATCACAGGTGTCTGTCTCTGGGTAGGGACTTGGATTGGAAGGAAGGTGCAAATGTGGTTTGCTTATGGATAAGAAGCAGATATAAAGAGATATTGGAGTTGCCATAAGGATCTTTTTAAGAATGCAACTTTTGGAAACTGGATGTAGATTCAGCACACTTGTGTGGGTGAAGAGAGATCCTGAAAAGCTCTCCTTGTTCCTTTCTTCGTATTTTATTCAGCTATAAGCCCCAAAGTATGTATTGAACCAGCACGTATGGAAAAGAAATTGAAACAATCCCAACTTTCTGCATGTTTCTTTCACGCTCTTGCTTTTGTTGCTCTAGATGGAAAGTGCTTGGGGTTAAAACTTTTTGAAACATCCTGTATAACATAATTATCTTATTCTTTTTGCTAGCTGGCTTGCCTTTTGCAATTCTGACCGCGAGGCATACACCCTTCAAACGAGGAGTGTTCTGTAATGACGAGTCCATCCAGTACCCTTACAAAGATGACACCATTCCATATGAATTATTAGCGGGGATCATTATTCCCTTCGTTGTAACCGTTGTAAGTTTACACCTCATTTTCTTCCATTACGTTGCATTTTGGAAGTTGTCATGTCTTGTTTGCAGTCGGATAAAGATGATGTTAAAGGAGAGCATTCTTGCTGATCTGGAAGAAAGAGGCCACAATCTTTTGAGATGGTAGCACTGAGCAATAAAAACAGCGTTCCTTCAGGAGTAACCATTTCATTTATTTAGGGATGAGGAAGAAATTGCCTGATGAGAGACAGTGTAGATCTTAGAACTCTGAAGTGCAATGTTTCTTCATGCTTTTTAATGTTTCCATTTGCATGTGTAGTTTGCTTCATTCTAAAACCTCAGAGCAGATAGCTACACACACACACACACACACACACACACACTAACTCACTCTGACACGACACAACATCCAGTTTGTTTAGAATCTGAACGGAACAGCTGAAAACCTGAACCCACTTCTTGTTTTGACTATAGCTCTTTCGAAAATTCTTGCAGTGCTTTCAAAAGATGGACTGTGGGAAAATATCTAAAATGGTAGACACCCAGGAACAAAAGTAGCCCTATGATAGAGCATGTTAGTCATCATGAAAATATGAATGTGTCCTATTAAAATTGCCACGGCCTTTTGATGAACTCCCATCAGGTTAGAGAGGCTATTTTTTGGTGCTGTAGTTTGGAATTCCCACTATAGAGATGAATTCAGGAACAGGCCCAGATTCCAAGCGTTTCCCCCTCCCCCAGTAAGATTTCAAATTCTCCCAAGCTGAATCATAGGATAGTAGAGTTGGAAGGGGCCTGTAAGGCCATCGAGTCCAACTCCCATCCTGACTTGTTGATCCTCTTTCCAGCCATGGCCAGACTCATGTGTAAGCACAGGCAACACAGTCTTGGTTTGGGTGTGAAGTAGAAGGGTAAGTAGGGTCTAATCAGCACATTCAGTGAAACAGGGAGATGGAGAGAAAGAGAGAGAGAGAGAGGGAGAGAGGAAGAGGGAGAGAGGAAACCTGGCTAGTCCATCTGTTCCACTGAAAGACCTGTTGCCTTTTGCTTGCCACATCCATTCCATCAGGTGACCTGAACTGTTTCCATCCAAACTGGTTGTTATAAAAACTAACTTTTTAAGATCTGGTGTCTTGAGTTTGCTTTTTTTCCTTTGCCCTCCCCATCTGTTTTTCCTTTTGTGTTGTGTCTTTCTTATTGCAAGCCTGAAGGCAGACACTGCCAGGGTTTTTAATCTCTAAACCATTCTGGGTTCCTTTTCAGCTGAAGATCCAGGCAAAAGGGGTTTAAATAAAAGAAATAAATATACTGATGCCACTGAACTTGATGTCCATATGATCATGCCCAGAGGTCTCATGTACATGTTCTAAATAGGTGCTCACAATGGGATCCCCTGGGAATGACTCTTAATATCCCATCGCTGCTTTGAATCATCCTCAAATGAAGTGGATCCAAATAAACAGCACAAGACTGAACATCTAACTTGTTGCTCTTTATTTCACATTTGACTGGCAACCCTGAGGTTGAGCTAAAATACAAGCCTCTTGTTTTGTTTGTATCTGTGCACTAGTTTTTCCTTTTCTCCATTAAAGTAGTTCATCCCAATTTCTGTGCCCACTCAAGCGAAAGGAGAATAGTTTTAGCCCCCTAGTGGTCAGTAAAAGGCCAATGCTTTTAGATCATGTCCTTTGGCAGCAGGGTGCAAGCAATCTTGCACAGGGCTACATAGTCCTTTGAGGTGGATGGCAGGAGACTAGCTAGTAAATGTGTCTGGATGTAGTTTTCTGTCTGGTATATAGCACCAGTATAGATTTGCTTCTGTCTTCAGGCAAGGACTTAAGTGACACGGGAGATTTGTGAAACGATCCCAAGGGATTTTTCTTTTACTCAAAAAAGACCCACTGGAGGGCTGCCAATTTGCTCAGGGATGGGTGGGAGTATCAACCCCTTCTGTTGGAAGGGTGTTTCCCTGATCTAAACCACCTCCCAAACCTGCTCTTCCCTCTGCTGGGGTGGGGGAATACACAGAGTATTGCCAGTATTCTACTACTCCCATTGGGCAAATAGCTTTAGGGAATGTGCAATATAGTAATTTCCCCCCTCTCCCCACATTGCCAAGTGATGATGGTGATGATGATGATTATTGATTACACTTATATACCGCCCCATAGCCAAAGCTCTCTGGGCGGTTTACAAAAATTAAAAGATTTAACACTAAAAAGTCGATATACAAAATATACAAAACACTTAAAACATTTTAACTGTTAAGCCTAGCCACAATGTCAATCAAAACCTCAACGTGAGCTGTTAAAATGCCTGGGAGAAAAGAAAAGTTTTGACCTGGTGCCAAAAAGATAACAGCGTTGGCGCCAGGCAGGCCTCATTGAGGCGATCATTCCATAATTGAGGGGCCACCGTAGAAAAGGCCCTCTCCCTTGTTGCCATCCTCCGAGCTTCCCTCGGAGTAGGCACCCGGAGGAGGACCTTTGATGTTGAGCGTAGTGTACGGGTAGGTTCATGTCGGGAAAGGCGTTCCATCAGGTATTGTCCCAAGCCGTGTAAGGCTTTATAGGTTAAAACCAGCACCTTGAATTGGGCTCGGAAACATACAGGCAGCCAATGCAAGCGGGCCAGAATCGGTCTTATATGTTTGAACCTTCTGGTCCCTGTTACCAATCTGGCCGCTGCATTCTGCACAAGCTGCAGCTTCCGAACCGCCTTCAAAGGCAGCCCCACGTAGAGCGCATTGCAGTAATCTAACTTGGAGGTTACCAGAGCATAGACAACTGAAGCCAGGTTATCCCTGACCAGATAGGGGCGTAGCTGGGCCACTAGAAGGCACTCCGTGCCAACGAGGCCACCTGAGCCTCAAGTGATAGAGATGGTTCTAGGAGAACTCCCAAGCTATGAACCTGCTCCTTCAGGGGGAGTGCAACCCCATCCAGAACAGGTTGAACACCCTCCATCCAGTCAGAGGAACCCCCCACTAACAGCATCTCAGTCTTGTCTGGATTGAGTTTCAGTTTATTAGCTCTCATCCAGTCCATTGTAGCAGCCAAGCACTGGTTCAACACATCCACAGCCTCACCTGATGAAGATGAAAAGGAGAAGTAGAGTTGTGTGTCATCAGTGTACTGATGACAACACACTCCAAAACTCTGGGTGACCGCACCCAAGGTTTCATGTAGATGTTGAACAGCATGGGGGACAAAACTGACCCCTGCAGAACCCCATACTGGAGAATCCACGGGGCCGAGCAATGTTCCCCAAGCACCACCTTCTGGAGCCGACCCCCCAAGTAGGAGCGGAACCACTGCAATGCAGTGCCTCCCACTCCCAACTCAGCCAGTCGTGCCAGAAGGATACCATGGTCGATGGTATCGAAAGCCTCTGAGAGATCAAGGAGAATCAACGGAGTCACACTCCCCCTGTCCCTTTCCTGACATAGGTCATCATACAGGGCGACCAAGGCTGTTTCCGTGCCAAAACCAGGCCTGAAACCTGACTGATATGGCTGCATTTGTGTTAAAAAGAGAAAAAAAGCTTTGAGAAATCTGATTGTGGATCTCTTGGGTCATGTGCGTTTGCCAAGCTATTGCTGGTGGAGTTTTACTTTACTGAAAAATTGTTTGTACTATAGTAAACTGGAATTGGTCATTTTCTTCAGATGTACACTGCACTGAAAGGGATATAGCAGTCCGTGCTAACTTTTAAAAACAGGAACTAAGTGGCTGTTTAGACAAATTACTAACTCTTTTCCAACGCAAACAAAAGGTGAACGAATTTGTCATTCTTCTGATTTCTGCCCCCCCCCCGAGTTTAAATAAAAAATAACTTGCCTACAGTGCTCTTTGTTCGCAGAACTCATTTCCAGTATGTCTAGTTATTTTTAATGTTGCCTGTTCTAAAAGCAATTCAGAGAGCTTTCATTCAAGGACGTTTATTGAGGCTCTGTAGACACAATCATATTAACTGAAAAGTCAAAGAGGTGCTTCGTTTTCATTGATGCTAGCCATTTAAAGAAAAGAGTTGGATGGATTTCTAGCTTTGACTTCCCGCCCGAAGCATTTTCTATACGTGTCCTGAGCTTTCAATATGAAGCTGTTTTCTAGGATTCTAATATGATGCCGTTTTAACAATAAGAATCATATTCAAGCCATACAGGGTGTATTTATATGGCATAGGAAAGGTGTTAACAAATATGCCACTACGCTGATATATGCCTTTAACAAATAAACATGCACAGGTGAGACATATCGCTCTCTAGCCTTTAACTCTAGCTTCCTTAAATCCATTAGATTACCACTAAACCACAGCAGTGTGTATGTGCCAAAGATATTAGCAAGTCTGGCAGACAGCCAAAGCTCCAAATGCCCTACAAGAGCTGAAAATGTAGCTACTAGGGACTTGCCATCCTGCTTGGAAGGTTTGTGAGATTGTTTTTTTTTTAGCACACTTCATGAGCCTGTTGAGTTCCTCTGGCCACAAAATAATGGACTGGCTGTTGTGCCAACAATTAGTCACCTGCCCTGAAACTCACAAGGTGGCAACCAAGCAGCACCCAACCAGTGTGACCAAGTACCTGAAACTGTGATGAGATCAAACACCTTGCCACATGTATAAAAGTCAATGAGATAGTTGTATGTCGGCTGTTATTGACTTTCTGTGAGGAGGCATCAATCAGGAGTGCATGGAATTCCCTTGGGACAAATGTCCTAGGTCGCCTCTTAAAGCAGGCATGAAGAATGTGTGTTCTTCCACATGTTGTTGGATTGCAACCCCCATCATCCTTCACCATTGGGTTTGTCAGTTAGGGCGGATGGGAGTTGCAGTCAAACATCTGGGGGACCACATGTTCCTCACCAGTGTCTTAGATCAACTCCCACAAATTCTGTCTCAAATACCTTGTTACTGAAAGGTCTGTATACAAATGGACCGCTGCCTTCTGTGGAGCTGATTATGATGTAAGAAGTAGCCATGCTTGAAACACCGCTGTTCCAACAGATGATCTTGTACAGGCAGCACAATAAAGGCAGACAGCACTCTCCCCTTCCCTTCTTGTTTTGAGTGAATTTATTACTAAGGAGAGTGGCCCAGAGGTTGTGTTTAAGTCTCCGAGAGGCCCTCCGAGAGAATCCCCTCTTACTTCAAGGGAGGGGATTCCGTCCCATTGTACCCTGTGTCAGACACTTTTTTCCTCAGTTGGAGTGCACTGTTTGTCAGCGCTGATGCGGCTCCTTGCATGTGTGAAGCCCAGGATGGTTGCCAGTCCCAACCCCAAAAGTGCAAAGCCCTGCCAAGACTAGAGAATGTAGATTCAGAAATGCTTGTTTCTCATCTATAAGGCTTCTCCAAGTTCCATCTCGAAACTTAGTTCACCTTGTCCCCAATCCCAAATATGAATATTTGGATATGCATTGCTTTCCCCAAGTGCATGCCCAAATGCACACTTTTCTTCCATTGACTGGAGGGTAAAAATACTTTTCTCTCCCTCAAAATGTGCATTTTTCAAAGGCAATTCTCAAGCTCGGGGGCTATGTGAGCTTTCCCTGAGAAATGCAGTTGCATTTGGGGTTGCGAATGGGGCTAGCTCTGATGTTAAATGAACGGAAACAAACTCCTTGTACATCCCTGGCCAAGTCAGGGGCTGTGGTAATTTTCAACCAGGTCCTAGTTATGCAAGCCAGGTCCATAGGATGCACTATGTCTGTAATACCCTATATAGTGTCAGTATTACTAGACAGCCCTTGAATATTTTAACATGTCCTGTGACGGATGACTCAGGCTAGAAAGGGGGACCTTCTGACATGAGTTTTACGGTGTGGCTTCTTATTATCAATGCTAGGACTCAGAAACATCAATACACAAATGGAAAGTGCTCCTCCATTTCCATGCTGGGTTTTCAATTCCATCTTTTTCATTTCAGCCCCTCATGTTACAGCAAGTGCTACTCTGGAAGGTCCTTTGTTATTCAGAAGCAGATGGGGATGGGGGCAGAGGTAGGAAAGGGGAGACTGAGAAGCCCTGGTGATATTTTATGCAGCCTTTTGGATGTTAGCTATTTTATAACCTCACCCTCCAATTATTCAATTGGCCAGTGCATGATTCTGTAAAATACAGGCTTCTTGGAGACTTTCAAAGGTCAATAGAAACTTGCCATTCAATTTTAAATGATGTCCTGTCTTGGTACCTTGTAATTCACTTGCAATAGGTTAAGGTGCTAGTGATACAGAGCTGCCCTATGTGAGTATTTAACTTGCTCTCAAGATGAAAGACAGAATGGGAAATGTGTATCTTGTGAATGAGCCGCAGTCCCTGTGTTTGCTACATTTTAAATTATGTCAGTAGAAATAGATTTTTGTCGACTATGTGCGGTATTCTTTAATTAGCAATAATTGGCCTTGGTTCGATAGTTGCACTAATGGAAAAATATTGTAACTACTAATGACTTGAACTGGAAATTGTTATTCTTGTTATTCTCTATCCTCTTTTATGGCATTTCTTCCAACAGCAGGAGATGAAGAGGAAACACTAAAATCAGTTTCAATTATGAAACAATGAGGGCCGAAATAGACATTACTTTTAAGTCTGTGTCTAGTAGCTACAACCCCACCTCCCCATCTTTACTCTAGAGTGCAGCAGTCTTGATCTGGATTGGGACCCTAGTGTGGGGACTGTTAAGGTCTGGATTGACCCTGTGCACCTACTGTAGAGTAAAAATGCAAAAGGCATAGCTGTTAGACACTGATCTAAAATAATGTCTGTTTGGCTCTGAGCACAAATGCTTCTCATGTAATCAGCTTGCCTTAATGTAACACCCTCCTCCCCAGTTTTCCTGTGAAGGAACACCGAAATCACAAAGCTGTATTTTTCTGTAATTCCATCTCCTACCCCTAGCACCTTTGTTATTGTTTTAGCAAAGTGTTTGCATCCTGGCGGAAGCCTGTTCTTTTAAAACTTTCCATTTCGCTGAAGCATGGGAGTTTCCCATGTTAAAACGTTGGCCTTTAACATCTCTGGCGAGAGTGCTCTTGTCTAGCCTTTAACTTGGCTCCTGAATTTCCAGAATTATCACGTTCTTGGCAAAGAGGACATTTGTTTTGAGCCGAAGGTTAGGAATGAGTGGAAACTTGATGATGAAGAATGAAATGCTCCTTGTGCAGAAAGTGCTACCACTTTTGTGAAACAGTGTGGGAAAGGTGGTTATCTCTGGGGGGAAAAGGTGAAGGGTTTCCACTGCTTATTTTATCCATTCATTAAACCTTTGTCTTGTAATCAAATGGGAAAGGAATAGTTTCCTGTTTATTTCCATGATTTTTGACTTAGCTGTTTGAACCAGACACCCAAATGGTTTCCAGGAATTTCTTGCTCTTCATTATGGCTTAATTTTCACATAGTTAATTGAAAACCAAATTTAGACATGTGCAATATTACAACGTCTTTAGCTAATATGCTCCTTTACTCTAATGTATGAAAGTGTTTTGTTAACTCATATCTTTCTGTTTTTTTCCCCAGATGATCATAGGAGAGGCGCTTTCTGTGTATTACAACCGTTTGCACTCCAATTCATTTGTGCGAAACAACTATATTGCAGCTATTTACAAAGCCATTGGGACATTCATCTTTGGTGCAGCGATTAGCCAGTCTCTGACAGACATTGCCAAGTATTCTATAGGTAGACTGAGACCTCACTTTCTGGCCATATGTAAACCAGATTGGCATCAAATCAACTGCAGTGCAGGTTACATTGAAAACTTCAAATGCCTTGGAGACAAAACAAAGGTTAATGAGGGGAGGTGAGTCTGTTAACTTACTGTATTTCATAATGGAGGGTTTGTGTGTGTGTATGATGAAATTTCCTGACAAAAGTGCTTCCATTAGCAATGCCCCCCCCCCCATTTCTCCTAATTCATTGACCTGGTTCACATGTAACAATAGCCCATGGCTTAAACACAGGCCCATGTGCATGTGTGTGAGAAAGCAGATGCACTGCTTGCAGTGCCCCTGCCATTTCCGGTTTTATTCAACAACCCATGATCAGCTCCTTCATAGGTTGCTGAGCATGTTGTCCGAACCCAGAGTACCTGGAACCATGGTTGTTGGTTTAACCGCTGGGTTAGCCCCTAATCAACCAAAGCGCTTGGTTGACATACTCAGCAACCTACAAAAGAGCTGATCGTGCGTTGCGGAGTGTGCCTGGTCTCTCCTGTTCATCCCCAGCAGCTGTCATTATGTACAAACCAGCCCATTCTGATAATTGGTTTTAAATCATTATGGGTTTCTGTAGCTGTTATCAATTCACATACTAGATTCCAATGATTAAGCACTCTTAGCCATGCAAAGAAGAAATCTTGTAACGGCCATCAGGCTGGCATTATTTTGATCACTATCTCTTCCTTTTAACGTATTGGCACTAAGAGCCTTAAGATGCTATTTAAGAAGTGTTCCCTCTATTTCCAGTGTTAAGGTTGTGACTGCTGTTGCTTGTCTAGCCAAAAGGGCATCCACACACGAGAAGTATCAGCAGGCTTGAGAAACCCGGAAGTACAACAAAATCTCTTGAGAAAATAAGCTTAACTGGATAGGAGCCCCTAAACACGCTCATGAGGGCTGAGCATGCTCAGTGGCCTTATTCTGAGTCAGATCTTGGTCCATCTAGCCCAATATTATTGACATTAGCTATCAATGACTCTTTGAGGTTTCAGACAAGATTGTTTCCTAGTCCTACCTGGAGATGCCTGAGATTGAAGCTGGGACCTTCAGCATGCAAAGCTTGGAATCTACCATTGAGTTATGGTCCTTCTCCATCTCCATGCTGCAACATTACTTGTATATATCTAGTGCTAAATATTCCTGTAACATCATTAAAAAGAGTAAGGATAGAAGAAGTTGTCATGGATCCTGGTCAAGGACACCAAATTTTTTTTTTTGATACAACCATGTTCATATATCATGTAAGAGAACCTTTTGACTTTTTGTAGAGCATCACTGTTCCCTCAAACTCCACCCACAGTACCACATTTGCAAAAGACCTTTGGAAACTTGGGAAAGTTTGCACAGAAGTTTGTGATATGGCATGAAGTTCTGGCGATTGGAGGGGAAAAATGGATGCACCAAAAGGAGTTCTTCAGAGCGCAGCTCCAGGAACCAGAATGGTGACACCGCTTTGACGTGAATCCAAAGAACAGCATGACTATCTCTTAAGCGCCTGTAGGAACCTTGGATTTGTTCTTCCCAAATAGCAAACCTCTTCTTAATATGAGGGGCATTCTAAAAGTGTGTGATATGATGTGGGAAGGGATTGCCGACTGAAGAAGAAAAGTCAGATACTTTGGATATGCCCAAGCCCTTGCACCAAACGTAATTCTTTGGAGTCACAGTCATTGCCTCCGAGTGGTCAGTTATTGCACCTTAGTTGATCAAAAACAGCTTCTGCCCCCTCCAGATGTTTTAGCCTACAACACCTGTCACCTTTGGCTATGCTGGCTAGAGCTGATAAGAATTGTAGGCCAAAACATCTGGAGGGCAACATGCAGAAAAAGGCAACTAAAATAATGAAGGGGCTGAAGCATATCCCCCATGAAGAAAGGTTACAACACCTAGGGCTGTTTGGCTTAGGAAAAAAAGTGAATATGGGGAGATGTGATAAAAGTGTACTAAATTATGCATGGTGTGGAGAATGTGGATAGGGAGACATTCTCCCTCGTCCATAATACTAGAACCCGGGGTCATCCCATGAAACTGATTGGTGGGAGATTAAGCACAGATAAAAGGAGGTACTTCTTCATGCAGTGCATAGTTAAATTATGGAATTCGCTACCACAAGATGTAGTGATGGCCACCAATTTGGATGGCTTTAAAAGGAGGTTGGATGGATTCCTAAAGGAGAAGGCTATCAATGGCTACTAGTTCTGATGGCTATGTTTTCCCTCCAGTATCAGAGGCAGTAAGCCTATATACACCAGTTGCTAGGGAACATTGGTAGGAGGGTATTGTTGCACCTGTATTCTGCTCGTAGGTTAATAACAAAGAAGTTAAGGAAATAAACAATTAATAAAATTTAATGCAAAATACAACTTTCAAAGAGCACTTTTGTACATGTGCTACTCAGATAGTATATTAAAAGGACATGCTCAATAAACATAATAGTCATAGGCCAAACGCGTTTCGACAAGTTGTCTTCTTCAGTGGCCAACGCATTTGGCCTATGACTATTGTGTTTATTGAACATGTCCTTTTAATATACTATTTGAATAGAACATGCACAAAAGTGCTCTTTGAAAATTGTATTTTGTATTATATTTTATTAGTTGTTTATTTCCTTAACTTCTTTGTTATTAACTGTTCAGTTTTTGGTTAAGGTTAGCACCTATTGTTTACGCTCCTGCTAGTAGGTCCCTGGTCGACAGCTGGTTGGCTACGGCGTGAACAGAGTGCTGGACTAGACGAACGCTTGGTCTGATCCAGCATGGCTGTTCTTATGAGGGCCACAAGTTACCGAACACTTATCCAGCAACAAGCTGTGCAGAGCTGACCTAAGCCCAGCTTCATACATGTCTGGAACTACTTACCTTGGAACTTAAGCCTTACCTTTGGAAGTTCAGAGCTAATTTACAGTTTCCATTGCATAAAAAAGATTGTTGTGTTTTCAGTAGTGCATCTGTAGCCAGGTCAGAGTGGCAAAAAGCGTACTCTATCAGCCTGTTTAAAATGATAAGGAGACTCAATGGATTATAGCCGAAGAGGAAACCACTGCATTTCCTACTCCAGTAAATAGCTCAGTGAGCAATAAAACTGCTCTCAGATACTTTTTATGTGGAGGTTTCCAAGAATGGAAGTGAAACACGTTCTGTAACCAGTGGCCATACTGGCTGGGAATGGTGGGAGTTGCAGCCCAACACCATCTGGAGGGCACCAAGTTGTGGAAGGTGGCACCTAGCAGTTGAGAGGCGGAGGAAGTTAAGCATGCTGGCTGACTGCTGCGAAATTCAGCAGCTGTTAATTTTAGCAGTGCCCGGCCTGCTTTGTGTCTCAGTAACATGGGAAGGGCGAAGGCTGCAAATACTCTTGGTGCCGCACACGCCTCCTCCTCCCTTCATCCCTCTTGCCTACTCTGCCTCTCTTTAACTAGCTGTTCATGTTGAGAGGCTCCTTGAAAGGTGCGAAGGGCTTTGCAAATGCGGTGTCAGCTTTTTGCAACAGGTGCCAAAATATCGTAAGACCAGCAGCTGGCATTCTGCCACTTTGAACTTGTGAATGTGCCCATAGATGCACAAGACTGATGGCTAACATTTTAACAATTGTCTCCATCACTGTTTTAACTATTCTGGCTCATTAGAGGGTGTGTGTGTGTGTGTGTGTGTTTATAAATGTTTTATATTTGCAGATTATTTACAGCTTAGTTTGTTACTATAAATGAAACTCAAATGTTGTTCTTTTGGCTCCCTAAGGCTCTTCTGTATTAAAGCTGTTCACCCATATGCTTTCAAAGTTATTCTATGATCAGATCTTTTAAAAAGATCAGGCTGTAGTGCTCTTAGCCCTACTGATGTATTTTCAGGCATGTGCTCTGTTCTGTCCAGGCTGTACAAACTGACCCTTTATCATGCTCTATAATAAAGATGAGATCATGTAAGGTCTTATCAGTTATGGGGTGCTTGCAGATGAGGCTTTTATTATGCAATCATCCTGTCTCGTTTATGGAATTTTACAGGGGGTCCAGACAACGTCTTCAGTTTGTAGCCTTCCTGTGTTTGGCCACCATTTCTTCTGCCCTGTTTCTTAACAGGAAAAGAATTGATTAAGGAAGAAAAGCACAGTGCCTTTTGGTTATTAGTGCTAGGAACCCTCTATCTGGAAGCACCCATTACAAATCTATATGTTTGCATCCTAAATTCCAAATTAAAAAGAGACGTAACAGTGAAGTTGGAAATATTTCTGTTTTTTATCAGTGACATTGTAAACATACTCCCCCTTCCCCCCTCCCTGTACCATTATAAAGAAATGGTAAGGCCAAATAAACAATTAAACCTAGTTCGTGGGTGACTATTTCCTCATCTCTCTTAAATTAATGACCTCTGCTTCATACACAAGATTTGCCCTACACTGAGAAAATCTTCATGCATGGAAAAAATAGTGTACACATGTGAAACATAGCATAAGTTTTATTTGCTATGAGTACACAAATCTGGCAACTGATTTGGAAGCTGTTTTTATATGATGGGAAGTTTTTGAATCTGGAGTACATTTGCCAGTGTATTGAATGTATGTGAATACGGTTTTCATCCAAATACATAAATAATTAGCTTCCCATCACAAACATTAATTATATAATTGGCGCTAGATTTCGTTGCTCAGAACACAACATGCCCTTAGTATCATTTCTCTCACAGAGCTTTTTCTCACTTTATCCTATTAATGATTGTAGATTGAATTGGATATTATCTGCAGTGGCCTATTGGTCTCTTTGATCTTTGTGGTACGTTTTAATAACTTGGTTATGGAAGTGCACCTTAGTTGTATTTTCATACAGCAGGGGTACAAAATGTGCACCCCACCAAGTTGTTTCTGGTGGCCCACTAAACCCCTCTGCATCTTTTGCTGCTGAAAAAAATCATGGTGGCACTTTCTGGGATTTCCCTTGCTAGTGTTATGAAGAGAATCCCTTCCTTAGCTCCAATCTCTGCTGAGAGATGGAAGATAAAGAAGGGATTTCCTCTCTAGCACTAGTGCTAGCAAGAGAAATCCATGCACATGTATGTGTTCACATGTGGACATGTGCAGCCTGTTGTAGCTCTCAGGACCAAAAAGGTTGTGTACCCCTGCCATAGAGCATTAGCCAAACAGTGTTTAGCACTTTCCTATTTCTTCAATGGAAGTGGTCTCCAGCCCAATGCTAAACATGTTTACTCAAAAGTAAATCATATGGGTTCAATGGAACATATTCCCAAGTAGGTGTGCATATGATTGCAGTCTTTAACGCAGTTTTATTCAAAATAGTGGGACAAGTGCTTAACTTTGGATTGTGTCCAGAGCGATGGTATGTATGGGGAAAGGTACATTGCTTTATAAAAATTAGATGTTTTATTTTGGGCTCTTTGCTTTTGCTGTTTTTAGCAGCAGCTTTCTGAGCACACTGAGTGTCCAGGATAGCTTAAGATTGTTTGTTAAAGACAGAAACTGCTTTTATAAGTCCATAATGACTAAATGGTGGTGTCAGTTTTCATTTTACTTGACCCATTGGCCTGTATTTTTTAAAAAAAGTATACACTAGCATGAGCTTCCTTACTACAATTAACGTACAACTTTAAACCTTACTGAAAGCAATTCCCACAGTTGTACATAAATAAATATGGACATCTAATTTTAAATTGCCTTTGTTGGGTCTAAGGAAGAACACTTGATATTTTTAAGCTACAGGAACAAAAACAGCAGCTAGGGAGCATTTTGAAACCTACCTTTAAACAAACACATTTCTTGTGTGTGGGTATGAAATCTATATATGTGTATATAGATATAGATATATTATAAAATCTAAAAAGAGAGTGTTCAGAATAAAATTGTTTCAGGTCTGCATGTGTAGTGGGGAAAATGCCAACTAAATATTGCAATTAATTAATCAATCCATGCTTTAATTGATTAATTTAATAAAGCTGTAATTAAATAATAAAACGTGACATCCACCGTTATTGATTGGCAGGGTTGATGAAAAAGCCAACACCCTGTAGGTGTTATTAAAGGATTTGCAGCCATGCTGGAATCAAAGTTGCATTAGCTCGCTGTTTCCTGCATGGGATCATTATAAAGAAACTCCAGATGGATTTTCTTATTGTTTGTATCCAAAAGTAACAAGTAATTTGTCTTTCAAAGTGGAACTTCAGTTGCTTTAATTTTAACAGTAAAAATAGGCAGCTGAAGCCGTTCATGATCAGTTAAAGTGAATGTGCCCTTTAAATTTGAATATTCCACAATACTGATGGCCTTGATTTGTTTCTTTTTTTAACAAAGCATTTTGGTTTGTGACTGTTTAATAAGGCATGTGTCATGCTCTCAACTTGGAGAAAAGAAATGTTCAAATAATGCACAGTAACACTTGCCTGTTAAATTGTATGAAAGCTGCTCCTTTTCTCAAAAAGTCACCTTCATGGAAGGGTGACTGGGGGGTGGGGGAGCAGTCTCACAGCATGTAAATATTTTCAAATTAAAGCATCAGACAGTTGATCAACTAAAACCTTACAGAAGAGCAGTTCTGCATTTTCGCTAGATGGACTTTTTTGCCTATCTAGTTGGGGTGCTGCGGAGGGGGAGTCCCTCCCCTTCCTGCCCACAGAAACACCCCCTTTATCTCCTCTCCAAAGTCATTTTTGTGACCTGGGAGAGGCAGGCGTGGTTCTCTCTGCGCGAGCTGCGGCAGGGAAGGGACAGGGAGCGTGGATTTCTGGATCCGAGGCCAGAGTGCTATCTCTGTCCTCAGTTCCAGAAATCCAAAATATACTGTGCTCTCCCCCCCCCCCCCCCCGATGCTCTCTGGGGGCCATAAGGTTGCTCCCTCCATGACTGAAATTGCTGATCAGGAATGTATCACTAAAACATTAATAGATCCTTATACGCAGGAGTATGCTTTTCTTTATTCCCTGTACCCATGTAGGGAAGGATCATGTATGAAATGGCTCTAACTGAAGTAAATGCACATATGAACATTTTTTTAGTATGTGATGCGCATTTGTGTGCAATGTCTTTTAAAGTTATTCCAGTATTACAAAAGGTGGAGCAACAAGTGAGGAAGTCTAGCTAGGAGAAAATAAATCTATTTGTGGGTGAGTATAGAGTGCTAAAATGGAATCTGGAAGGAAGCTTAAATGTAACTCTGGAGTATGTGCCACATAACATGTTAAAATATTTTTAGGATTTAATATAGGACTTGTACTGCCAATTATATAAATTTTCATAGTGGAAAATGATATACCACAGTTCTTCTGCAGAAAGGTCAGGTATACTGAGATGAGCGTTCCTAGACTTGGTGTTGCATTTTCTCAGCATGGTAAGTATAACATTGGAGAAAAGCAGAGCAGAAGAACTTGCCTTGACCTTGTTTACTTGATTTTACTTTGAATATTTTGTCAGGTGGCAGAAAGAAGAGGTGTATGTGTGTAAACTACCAGAATTTTTTCTCCTGCATTTTTATCTATCTCATTGCAAATGATTCCTCAAAAACAAAACAGAAACACACACACACACATGTATTGATTTTGGAGAATGCTCTTTAGTTATCTAGGACTGTGGTTGATCAATGTTGGAGCTGGTTTCTTAACTCCAAAAGAAGGAAATGTTTAAAGTAGTAGTAGTAGTAGTAGTAATAATAATAATAATAATAATAATAATAATAATAATAACTTATTTCTTACCCTCCTCTCCGTTTGGATCGAGGCGGGGAACAACAATATAATAAAATACACAAAACTGATTAAAAC
This sequence comes from Anniella stebbinsi, assembly GCA_029215795.1. Classification (NCBI taxonomy): domain Eukaryota; kingdom Metazoa; phylum Chordata; class Lepidosauria; order Squamata; family Anniellidae; genus Anniella; species Anniella stebbinsi. The sequence continues at coordinate 29,337,696 of JARDYH010000002.1, read as the reverse complement.
ATGACACACATTATTAAAACTGCATTAAAACATCCTAAAACCATCCTAACAATAATAACTGTGTAACTGTGAAACCATAAAATGCAGGGTGTTCTTGGTGGCAGAGACAGCTGGAATTAGATGGGTTTTTATTTGAGAAGTCCCAACCTTGTACATGGGCACAGTAGTCCTGTGTTCCAATTATGGGGTAATTGGAATGGGAGATACATACAAAAATGACAGCTGTGCCGCCAGCATCCATGGAAACACTGTCAATGCTCACCCACTGATCAGGGCCTGTGCCGGTGATGCTGCAGTTGTGGCACACATGGAGAGTGCCAATGAACTCACAATGTTGCTAAGGACAACTTTCACCCTACCCCCAGCGCAGCTCCCCACACCACACTACACATGACAATGCCATCTTCCCCCACTCCATGAGCTCCTGCGGCACAGGCAACAATGGAACACAGGAAGCTGCCTTATACTGCGTTAGACCCTTGGTCCATATAGCCCAGTATTCACAACATTGACTGGCAGCAGCGGTTCCAGGGTTTCAGGTGGAATCCTTTTCCTTGCCCTACCAGGAGAAGCAGGGGATCGAACCTGGGACCTTCTGCATGAAAAGCATTTGCTACGCCCCCTCTCTGCAGGCAGGGGTTTGAATCCACTTATGCTGCTCACAGCTGCCATTTTGGACCACAACACACACACAGAAGGAAGGAAAGCATGGAACATAGCACCCACATCTAGCTCTTTTGGCAGCGAGCATGCACAGCTCTTCTCAGGGCAACAGTTCAAGACTCACCAAGGGAGGGAAAGGCTCTTTTTGGCAAACAAAACTTGGAAACCCCTTGGAGAAACAGCTGGAAGTATCCTAGTCACTGCTGCTGGTCATGGGGCAGACCTACCTCATGGCCTGCACAGAACTGGGTGTGGGAGAGCAATGTGTGAAGAGCAAGGGGAGATGCAGAATAATGAGCAGAATTCAGCAACTGGAACACAGTCCCAGAACCTGAATGCACTGTAGGTGTTTGTGAAGAGATGAGAGGGAAGCGTTGAGTGATGCCACCTCAGTGCTCAACCGGTGCTCATGCCTCAGGGGAGGGAGAGACGTCAGTGTCTGTGATCATACTCCCCCCTTCCCCCTTCAAGGTTGCAGTGGAACTCTGCATGCGTGCGTGAAGGAGCTGCTTGGTTCTCTTGCATACACCCAGGCTGCGATCCTATGAGTGTTTAGCCAGCAGTGGCAATGGACTGGAGAGCCTGGACAGCCGTGGCAGTGGTTGCAGAGCCTGGCCACTGCCAACAGAGAGCTTATATGTGTTTTGGGTGTAGGACACTACTCCTCACTGTTGGGGAAAACAGGGTTACAGCAACGTAGTTCAGGCAAAACACAGTATTCACAAAGAGCAAAGTGGCATGAAGGAGGTGGGAGACATTTTCAGCAGTGCATCCTTCCTTTGATCACCTATGTGGAGTGCTTTGTCCAGGAACCCCCCGTTATTGGGAGTGAGGTGGGGTTGGATGCTTGTGTCTTGGAGTCCCTGTTAGGATTCTCGGCAGAGGAGTATTAGTAATGTGCTTAAGTTCCAAAGAGTGTTCTGGGGAGAGTTTATTTTGCGCAAAGTGCTCCCTTTGCATGCAGAATGACCTTCTTCCCTGTTTCCCATCACCAGAGTTCCCTCTTGTGTGCTCTAAATGTGCGTGACTTGAGTCCAGAGAGAGATGGCCCTATGCCAGGCATCCTCTAATCTGAAATCTGGTCTTCCTGTGTGTGCTTATATACTGTTAGCAGTGTGCTGTGATCAGGGTACAAATCAGCACCGATCATATAGTCTGTCATGGCAACATTGGCAAGGCTGTCATTGTGTGTGTGTGTGTGTAATTTCCTCCCTCTATTGAATTTAGGGGGGGAGGGACATGTCTTTTCCCTGATCCATCACTGGTATAAAGTTTCCACTGTCCACAGAGATGTGGTAATGGTCTGAGTGGGTGTAGGACAGGGCGTAAGTGTAATCTGTGTTGCCTGCTTCACGGACACAATTCTGCCCTGTAGCCATTTGTCCAATGTGTCTTTGCTGGCAGAATGGCTGCACTGGTGGGTGTACTAATGGCATATCTGAGTAATTGTGCTAGCATGTCTTTCATGATAGTGGCATATCTGGGGTTGTGCCAGTGGAGCAGGGCTTCCACCATATCCTATACTCAAGAATAGGATTGCACTCTTAGTGGATTAGATGTTTTTGGATAACGAGCATCATTTGCTTCCTATCTTGGCTGGAGGTTCCCCATTGCTGGTATAAGCTAACTGGCTGTGGCTTTCCAGGGTTTCAGAAGGGGAGCTTCTCCCAGCTGTATCCGGAGGTGCCAGAATTCAAACCCTGCATGTGTGGAACCACTGAGCTATGGCCTAGTTCACAATCAAAGAGTACACAGTTGATTCTTCAGTAACAAGTATGCCTACTAATATTTTTACATGGATTCCAACATGTCAGAAGGGTTCTTCATGTACAAAAAGAACCATTAACCACTAGCCCTCAAAAATGTTAATCTTCTAAGAAAGTTTGTACTTAAATTATTAGATTTATTCTGCTTTGGCTTCAGAGGCAGCTGGAGGGTTGTTATTTTTTTTTTTTATTTTTTTTTTTAGCAGAAATCATCTCGGTTCTGGCTCACAGTTTCAGGACTTGTGCTGCCAAGCTTGCCACATCACAAGAAAATGTTGTGGGATTTATTTTATTCTGTCACTTTCCATAGAAGGGTGCATAGATCAGTTGGGTCATTAGAATATCCTGAGCACCAGGGCTCACCTATTTGCCATTCCACTCCTGGGCAGTTTTCTAGTTTTGTTTCTGCCTTTCAAACATTTCTTTGTTCACTTGTTAAGGGTTTTTATGCACATACTAAATACTGTGGAAAACTTAAAGACAACTCTGCTGAAACAGTTTATGATCTAAGCGGGGAGGGTAAGAAAGAGGATAAGGAACAGGGCTCGGTATTCCAGATTTACTCTCTTTGCATAATAGGAAGTGGTGTGTATATATAAACACTTAAAGATGGAGTATGAATTAGGGAAAGATGAGTGCATTTTTTTCCAGAAGTTTCATAGAAGAAAGTGATCATGACTTTTCAAGTGGCAGGAGAGTTAGGACAGTAGGAGGAGTGTGAAGGTGGGATATGAAGAAGTCCTGGAAGTTGACAAGAAGAAAAGAATGATGTGAACATGATGTGAGAGAGGGAAAGGGTGAAAAGAGAGCAAGATTTCTTCTCCTAAACCTCATATACTTGAATTAGTACAAAATTGTGACTTTCGAAGTCAGTAAAAGTTAAGAGGAAGGAGGTGCTAGGCAATAAGAAGCTGGGGGTGGATAGGGCCCTATCGTACTAGGGAGCCAGGGAGTCCTTTAGAGCCAAGGAACTGGGCTGTGCAGGGAAGGCAGGGGGCCAGTGTACAGCAGGGGTCTGGAGTCAGCCAGGAGTTTCATCGCTCATCCATGCTCTCTGGCTCTTCTCCCTTGCCTGGCTGCCAATCTCTACAACGACCTTTGCTCGTGTCCTATAATACCCCAGTGTGTTCTAATGCTGCAGCTTGGTTCCATCTCAGAACAACTTATGTTGCTCACTCAGAACTTCTCTGCTGTTTCAAAGTATAACTGGGATGACCTAGTCCAACATTCCTGCTCCGCAAGAGGCTAGCTCTCCTTCGGAATTAAATCCCATCTCTTCTAAATTTGTTATCAAAGGTATTCCACTTCACAAAGAGCAAAATGTATTTGCTTATTCATCTGTTCACGGAGTTAGAAAAAAAATCCTTGAAGTTTCTTGCTCCATTTTTATGGCAAGGGGAAAGATTCTGCCTCATGGAACAGCCTCCTCCAACCTGATGTCCTTCAGAGAAGTTGGACTACAAAGCCCATGCTCCCCAGTTGGCAGGACCAATGGGCATGCTGGCAGTGTATGGTGGGGGTTGTAATCTAGTGACCCATAACTGGCTTTAGGTTGGCTGTTCCATGTGGGCATTTCATTTGCATTTGTTTTTGATAATCCATTTTGGTAGCTATCTTGTACTTATATAAATTAGGATAGTATATACATTTCCCCAAACATTTCCCCAAACATGGAGGGTGTGGAATTTGGCCATCGGATGCTGACTATCTGAAGGGACAAGATCCACTTACTCCACTTATATGGAGTAAGTGTTCCAGAGTGGGTTTTCTCACTTCAGTTGCTTAGGGCCAAATTCCACTCCTCAACTTTATTTCACTTAAGGTGTTTACCTCAATACACTCCTCTACTTATTTATTTATTTGTATCTAGAAATTCATTTTTGTTACTTTGTTGAATGTTGAGCTTGCCTCTGAGGATTTTTGTGTAATACTATGTCAAATAAAAGGATAACCCACCTTTCTAAAAGCATTTTTACTCAAGGCAGTTCTCAAAACACATTAGAAGTATAACAAAAGGAAACAGACTGCAACTTTAAAAGGTTCTCACGTCAACTAACAGCAACATCAAGTCCCCTCCTCTAGTAGTAAATGCCTGAAAAAATAAGAATGTCTTTACTGCCTAAAACCACCATCTAATAAAAGGAATGCCCAGCAAAAAATAGTAAAATTATTGCACTGAATTAAAATTAAACTTAGTGATTGAGCCAGCCTAAAGTTACAGTCTTTGGGGGAAATTGTTAAGCTTGACTTTAAGCTTCCAGAGGAAGTGAATTTACAGCTATGGGATGACAGCCACTGAGAATTCCCCTACATATGCCATTGGATGTACTGAATGATACCATTAGGCATGCCGAGAGATACCCCTAGGGCATACTGAGAGGTATATGGGTGGTATATTCCCATATATAGTGTATATGCATGTAATATATATATACACGCACACACACATATTATATGGACGGTATAATTAAGAGGATGCTGTGTTATGAATGAGTTGAAATGTAAGACAGAAGATGGTGTATTTCACCGCTTCATTAAAACAAACTTCCATCTTGAGTTCTGCAAGTTGTTAGTAACTTAGGTAGTGGTCTTGAATGAGGGAGATCTCTATACTGACAATTTGTCAGAAATGGTATATGTCAATGCAGAATACTAAGGAGACTCTTGGCTCTTATGAACTTTGACTGCAGGAATGTCTTGGTGCCCACTCATATATAATAAACTTAAGTTGCACTTGAACTTTTGAAATGGTTTCCACTGGCACCTTGCAGATCTGATTTATGGTTGAATTTTGTGCATGGAAGCTTTTGAGAGGAGAGATACATATTCATACGCCATGGATGGAAGTTTGTGCTGGATACAATTTCACTGCCTACAATAGAAGAGAATTCTGTCTTTCTCATCAAATGAACCCTGCAAGGGCTTTATTATTGAAGTAATACCTCTCTGTACTTTGGAAACTATTTTAGGCACAAGCCAGGAGAGGGATGGAGTTTCCCTTTATGCAGAGCTCTGAAATCAGATCTTCAGATGTTTTCAAATTAGCTGTCTTTAAGTTAGTGAACAGAAAACAGGACTCAAGATTTCAAGTTATATATGATCAAAAGCCAAACAATCTTAGTAGTGGGAGGCTTGATTAATCGTCTTGAGTTCTCTGTGTTTGGGGCAGTTGAAACGGCACTTGGCAATCAAGCATAAAAATGGAGTTTACAATACTGATCCAGCCTGACAGACTCTTAATTGCAACATGTGTCAAAGACATCTCCAGAGATCGCTGAACAGAGCTGTTTAGCCAGATGTGTGTGTCAGTTTTGACAAGAAAGATGAATTGGTGTGTAGCTCATAGCATTTTACAAATATTTCAATTTGATAAAGGGTTTGCCTGTAACTTCAGAACGCTTGATGCATAGGAAATGGTGCCTTCAGGCGCATAAAAGGTGGTTTTCTTCCTAAAATCAGGAATGACAGCAATGGAACACCTTTTAAAAAAAACTGCTGCTTTTAATAGAGGAGAACTAAAAACGCGTGCACACATTGAAACATTGGTTACAGAGGAGCAGCCTGTTCTTCGTTCCTGTTGCCTTGAGGATTAGCCTTCCTTGAGAAGGAGCATATGGCCAAAAGTCAATCTGAGTAATTCCTTGTCCTGGTGCAAAAGCTTCTCTTTCCTCCTCTTCTCTTTCACTTCCTGGACTGCATACCCAAAAATGGAAAGGACATTATAATGGTCAGTAGCATACTTCAAGTTGTTGTGATGGTTTGTCCTGTAGATAACTTTTAAAAAGAACTAAATTATTTTCCTGTCCCTGCTGGAGATGGAGTGTTGGACTGGATAGACCTGTGGGTTGATCCTGCAGGCACTTGTCTTCATTACTTGGAGCAAGTTGTCATATAATGTTGCCTCTTTAAACAGCAACAACACAGTGCTCACCTAAGCCATTTTCTGAGATGATGCTATTATAAATGTCCAAGCTTTGTGTCTTCTATTGGCTTGGCTTGTGGTTATAGTTCTAGAGTTAGATTTACAGGTGTCCTCTACATTTCGTAAGGGCCAAAGCTCTCTTTAATCTATCATGTGTATGCTCAGAGGTGCTCTTTGTTGCAGGGCTGTCATTGAAAATAGGTTCCACATGCAATCTGGCTCAAATATAAAGCCTGGAAAGAATAAAAACTACTCATATTTACAGTTGAATCTCTGATAAGCCCCGGTACTTCCGTTTCAGTGTAGCTGCTGATGGCAGATCTGCTAAAATGTGTGCATATGATGTGCACTGAATTAAAAACCCCATGGGTTCTTATAAATACCACTTAATCCTACTTTTACTGGGGGGAAATGTGGAAATAGTTTTATGCTATGCTTAGCAGGTTAGCACATTATTGAGAAAATTAGCATTTGCAATCCAACAGACCCCTGGCAATCATCTGAAAACAGCTTCTGGAAGTGGTTGTGGAGGAACCTGGAGGGGAGTAATTGGTCCATGTATTTGGTAAAGTTTTCTTTAAAAAGCAGATGCTCACTTTCCACTAATAAAAAATAGGAAATCCTCTTGGGCATCTGCAGCAACTGCATATTGCTGAAACCAAACCATTTGGAAAGATTGTGGCTGAATACTGACTGTACTTCGCTTAGACCCCCTCTACAAGAATTCGGTTTGACGCCTGGTCGCTTATGCGCATCTTCTCGGAAGCGCTTTATGGTAAATGACTGTACACAGGAGGTAATTGGTGGCCTTACTGGTTGTTTGAAATGCGCTTTAGAAGTAGTTAATGCGGAGAATCGCTTATTCACATAGTCAAAATGCGCTTTAACGGCCGGAGCAAAATAAAACTCGCTATTTAACGCGCATTCAATAATGCGGATAATCGGATAGATAACGCGCCTCAACTCCCGATTTGCACTCCGCTCATGTAGAGGTAAAATTTTTAATGAGACTTAAAAGAGCTTAGACAGTTGGTGTTACATATATATGGTCTAGTTAATGCAATTTTATTATCCTGATGCAAACCGTCTTTCTATTATTGTGAAATGTTGCATTAGTTTGAAATGCCATCTTTTTGACCCACTTATTTTTCTTCTTTGATGTGAGGAAAACTGCTGAAAATCCATTTATTGCAAGGAAATAAACTACCATTGAGTTGTAACTCTTCATTCTATTGTAGCCTCCCTTGCCTTGTCACTTAACATTTTTGTCTGGCTGGCTGGGGAATGCTGGGAGTTATAGGACTTTTTTTTCTGTTTAAGCGTGCATAGGGTTGTGCCCTTAATATGGGTATAAAGGTGACTTTAAAGGTGCATGTGTACTTTGACTGATTACTTTCTACACTTCTTATATTTAAATGCTTAATTTGTTTTCTCAAGTGAACTGCTGTTGCTCAAGATGAAGACAAATTTGATGAGATAGGTTCACTGAGAGCTTCAATTTACTTGGGCCACATCTTCATTTCCAGTTAGCTGGACTATGGGGAGGAGGAGTCATGAAGTAGAAATCTTGAGGGAAACAAAAATATTTGTAATATTTACTTGCATATCTAGTTTTTGCCCCATTTCCCTCCAAATTTCCAATTTTCTGTTATTATGTCCTGGAGGAGAACAAAATATATATGGCAAGGATCCAACAGTCGCTAGTGCTATTGATGTTGTACTAGCCGGAGCCAAGGTTTGCACGCCATCAACATACTAGCAAGCATCATTGACATTGTACAAGCATGGTGGCACAGTGCTAATAGCGAACCTGTCACATTAGCAAATGCTATTGATGTTGCACAAGTTGTAGTTTCTGTTAGCACAGTGTTGTGCTAGTGGTAGGGCACCACTGGATCCTTATATTGTTATATTGGGGGATAGTGGAGAGTTGGCTTATTTGCTCTTCACTTAGCATAGAATATCAACATACAGTGAGAGAGCAGTGCTTCCATTTTTGCTCATGGGGAATTTACAAATCTTGAGCTCCTTGTAATGTTCTGGGTGCCTACAAATGTAAGTGAATGCACTGAATATTTATCGAGGATGGATGCTGTAATAGTTCTCAGGAATTTTTGTGCGTGTGGTTGTAGTTGGAGTACAAGATGGTCTGTTCTAATGACCTAAGAAGAGAATATGCTGTGCAGTTTGTTCTTTTGTAGAATGCATAACTTGTTAAAGCATGCTGTTACTGTGAAAAGTTGAAGAATAATAAATACATGTCTGCCTCCTTATCTTTCATGTTTGGCTTAAAAGAGGATTGCATACTTGACCCTGTTGAACAAGTTTATTTCTAGTCCCTTTCTGAGATTGTTTTATAGGCTGCGGTACTTCTAATATGTTGCAGAGCTGGTACCCAACCTGCAACATAAGGACCTCTTGGACTTTGAGGATCATCTGACGAGCATTTTATAGTATGCATTCACAGATTTTCATGGGTCCTTTTCATGATGCATTCTACGTGCCTTCCGCTCCTTTGGTCATTCTCCCATTTTTTTAAAAAAGACCCCGGACAATCAGAGCCTTCCTTCTACAGCAAAATGTACCACCATTCCTGCTTTGTGCAGGGAAAGCAGTGCGATAAAAACACCCACTTCAATGGGCCACGTGGTCTTTGTTTACTTCCTTTTTCTTCAGCATGTGAAGGAAGAGGAAGTTGCTCTTCCCTATTGTGGGACAGTAGCATGAGGCAAAGCAATGGGAGGGAAATGTGATTCTCCCCCCTTCTTAAGAAGCTCTTAGTCTATAACATTTATATGTAGTAAGCAGTGAATAAAATGAGAGTTGGGTTTGCTACGTTTCTGGAAAAGGTACAGTTTGACCCATTTGGCTCAGGATAGGAGTGGAACAATGAGTGACGTTTGAGCTTGTCAGGGATCTCGTTTTCCACTTTGATGCTCATCTCGCCTTGCCTTGCCTCATTCTCACTCATGAATGCAAGTGTCTTTTCCCCCCCAAACAAGAAAAGTGTGCATGTTCAAATGTGGAAAATGTACTTTTCCAAGCATGCTTCCCAAATACACACTTTCCCCCCCATAGGCTAACATGTGAAAATGTGGCTTTCAGGGGGAAATTTGCATTTTTGGAACTGCAAATTTTAAAACATTAACACAAGCACAAGAAATTGTGAAACTTTCCTGAGAATTACATGCCATCTTGCATTTGGGGGTCATGGACGACATGTTTGCATGATTTGCAAATAGGAACGAATTTCTCATACACCTATAACTCAGGACGCATCAAATCTGATTTTACTTTTGAAACAATAAACTTTAAAAACTATGAAAATGAACTGAAATATCACTCAATGTAAATGATCTTCACTTTGGCTCTAGGCAACACCTCCGATGCCACTTCGACTCTGACAAAATATTGGCATCCAGGTTTGCACGAATTCGAGCAATTTTATCTGAAAAGTGTCTCGCAAATTGTTCACAGCGGGCTTTTGAGAGTTCAGGTTGTTGTGTTGCAAGGCCTACACCTAAGAGACCTTTGACCACTCGAAAGGGCTCCGCTGGACAGCATTGAGCAGATGTAATGGTGGTGGAGAAATAGGATTTCTTCGCCGCCATCACCGCTACAGAGTAAGATCGCAAATGGATTCTTACCTGTGGATCATATTAATTTTGCGTCTTCTACCATTTGCTCTCTAATTGTCTATATAATTGTCAATGACTAATTATTTATAGACCTATCCTCAATTAATATGTCTAATCTCCCCTAAATTAAAGTTTTAATTTAACTTAGTGCCCATCACCATATTTTGTGGCAGCGAACTCTATAAATTAATGTACGTGTGCATTTGAAGAAATGCTTTCTTTTTTCTCATCTAAATCTACTTTCTAATCAGTTTCATTGGATGATCCTGCATTTTAGTATTATGGGCCCACCATGCCAGCTCATTTGGCCTGCAGGGCATCTAGTGAGGTCCCTCCCCCTGCTGATGTCATCCAGCCTCCAAGGGGTGTGTATCAATCTGGCCTCCAGTCCCAAAATTGTTTGACCCTCCCACTCTATTCACTCTTCAGACCATGTAGTACATGTTACTGCTTTGATTATATTCATTCTAGTTTCCGCAATAACTTTTTGTATTCAGTTGTAATCTTGACTGCAGGTAGGTATTCATGTAGAAAAGCATAACATGTAGTCCTGTTTTGGGTTCACACAGTAATTCTTTACTGCCAGCCATGCCTGAGATTGCCTGGTCCACATGTTATAGTGGCACATCATAAGGATTGTTTGAGTCTCCCCAAAATGTGTAAATAGCCCTTAGTCTCCCTGTGTCTATTAATTACACTTTAACCCCCCCTCCCCACCTTGTGCTGCAACCCTCGGTATCACAAATAGGGATACTTGTACAGGTATCAGGAACTGTATGATTGCAGCCTTTTTATTATAACCAGCATTGTGAATATAACTCTTATTCCTTATTCCCCCCCCTCCCGGAATTTTTCAGTATCATCTGCATATGGTACTATTTTAGGGCCTTTGTAGAGCACGTTTTTCAGGTTCACACCGAAGGTCTTTTTTAAATACTTTGAATTTGTCAAATAGACACTTGGCAACATGTATATTGTACCTGTCAGAGCTGTGGCTTCCTGCTAAATTTACTTTTGTGGCAAAACCCAGGGTTGATTCCCCCCCCCCCCCTTTGCTACATGATATGCCAAACGGTCTTTGTTTATCTGTCCCATCTGCTTCCTATTTTGGACATGGTTTGTAAGATCCACCTACAATGTATCTAATGTTATATTTCCATCCATTTGAGTCCTCTCGATTTCAGGTTGTTCTTTCTGCCCTTGCTCCTTCCTACAGTTAACTCAGCCCCCTGATCCTTTTCCAATTGTGGGAAATGTGCATTTGTAGTAACAGGCTGAAATATTTAACATAATTAGGTCACATTGTTACTTGGGGACGTAAGGCTGTCAAATTCACAATTTTTTTATAAATAGAAAACGTGTGGCGTTTTATGGCAGCGTGAATATGGTGATGGCTTCGTGAAAACTCTGTGGAACTTCTTCAGAGGTTACAGACCTCTTTGGTAAAAACTGCTGTGGCCCATAGATATTAAAACTCAGTATGAAAACTATGTTAAAAAGCATTAAAAGACTTCATTTCCCACTCTTTTGACTGTGCTTTTTAGATGGATCCCATTAGACGTATTTCAGTATGTGCTTTCCGTGCAGGGAAATAATCCTAGCTAGATTATTTCCTGCTAGGTGAGCCCCTGTAACATGCTCTGGTGCAAGTTATCCTTGTGTTAAAGACTCCTTCACCAACTTAAATAGCTTATTCTAAAAAGGAGTGTCAACGTTAGACTTAATGGCCACACTGACAAGTCAAAATAAAATGTGCGCTCTGGGTTTGTATTATCTGACTTGTTGAAACAAACCCTTCCAAGAGAAAAATATGTGAATCCAGTTGTCATGAAACAATAATATACATCCTGACAGCTCTTGAGGCCTGATGTATGGGGTGCTACTGGGATGATTTAAATCTTCTAAGAATGTGATGAAGAGAGGAGAAAAATAAAACAAAATGAGGGGTTCTGGTGTTTCCGATGGTGGGATACTTTCACAGTGGGGAATGCTTATTTACCCAGTGGTGGGGTTGGGGGATCGTGAATTGGAAAGGCGGCAGGGCAAAGACCAAAGGAGTTTATGCACACGAACCCTGCCACAGAGCCTGAATCGTTCAAGCCCTTGGCTGGCTGGGGAGACGGAATGTTCCGACAGAGAACTGCTTTTGGAAGAAGGGGTTTGCTGCCTGCAGAGGAATGTTTAGTATTGTCTTTCTCTGTGTGTCTGTGTCTCTCTCTGTTTAAAATATTAAAATTATGTGCTGGGGGTGGGAGGGGGAGAAGGAAAACAAACGTGTGGGCCTGTGTGTGTGACTGACAGGTTAATAAGGGACAGATAATATTTCCAGCTGGAATTTGGGCACCATCAATAACTTTTGCTGAAGTCGCATTGAGAGAGACAGGGTTTTGGCCATTGTCTGTGTGCTGGAAGTATAAATTACAGCATGAAAATGGAGACCATATTCTGTAGTCAACACATGAGCTTTTCCAAAGCAGAATGCGTTTTCCCATAGCGCGAGGTCAAGCTGTACTAACTGTGTGTCATGGCAAACTTGTATCCAATAATAGAAAACTAATCATGATAGGTTTTCTTTTTAAGTCCCCGGTTCAGATGTTGCCTTTGTTATGAACTTAGTTAGGCAAGTTGTTTTCTCTCTGTCAGGCTCTGTTCTCCCTTCTGGAATATAGAGGTAATAAGACCTAGTCTTACAAGGTTGTTGTAAGGACTATGGCAACATACTACAGACTAAAGTATCATTTAACACTCTAATGCTCTGCTAATCACTTCATGGGGTTGGATCTACTGTAAAGAGAATGGATCATTCCATCTGTGGAAGGCTTCTGATTCAGCAGGCCATTTCCACCCAGTCCCTATCTTCCCCCTGAAAATCTGCTTTGGAGGGTTGGAGGACCCTCCAGAACTGTAAAGGAGGGACGGTGGCACTGGGGGTTGTAAACTATGGTCCCCTCCACAAGGATTCGCTTTTGCGCCTGGTTAGGCGATTGGGCGCACTATCCCTGAAGCGCCTTTACGCCTAATACCTCTGCACGAGAGGCGGCGACAAAAGGCGCTTCCCTCCCCTCCCCTTCCCTCTGGCAGGCTGTGGGCAGCAGGCGAGCGCTCCTCCTTCTCCTCGCCTTCCTTTACCCCCTCTTCTTCCTCCTCCTCCTCTCGCCGGGCCCCCCGCCGCGGGTGCCGGGGATCACAGAGAGCCCGCCGCCGCCGGCACCACCACCTCCGCCCCCAAGTGCTCGCGCCCCATGCAACGCGCGCGGCGGCAAGAGCAGGAGGCGCCCCTTTGGCATTCCCACTCCCCACCCCTCGGTTTCATGAAGACGCGGAGAACAAGGCTGGAGTGTTCCATGCCAGGAAGCGCTTCTTGCCATTGTGTTCTGGGCAAAACCCTGCGGACTAGCAACCCGGAGAGAAATAGTCAAGTGCGCCTTTTGTGGGGGTCCGTTTCCCAGCCTCCCCTCCCCCTTCCCCAAGGAAAACGTTCTCCCACGGCCCCTTCTCATCCCCTCCCCCAAGAGTTGCTCCCCGTACCTGCGTGGCTCATCTTCCGGAGTCTCCCCCTGCGCGGCTCGCCCTCTCTTGCTCTCCCCCTTCTCGCCTCGCCGGCTTCAAATCATGTTCCCGGCAGCCAGGCGCTTAGACTAGCTCCCTCCGCTGGAGCCCCCGGGGTTGCTGAAGTTCAGGTCGGGGCATGGAGCGATCGGAAAGGGGGTGAGAAAGGAAATCTGCGCCATTGCACCTGGGGGAGGGCTTTTGACAGCGGCGGCAGCAGTCAAAATGCACTTTAATGGATGGAGCAAAATAAAACTTGCTAATTAACGCGCATTCGATAATGCGCACAATCGGGGAGATAACGCGCCTCTACGCCCCATTTGCGCTCCTCTCTTGTAGAGGTAATTTTTTTAATGAGACTTGAAAGAGCTTTAAATCGCTCTTCTTGTAGAGGTAAATTTTTTAATGCGCCTTGACAGAGCTTTAAATGCCTCTTGTAGAGGCAGCCAAAGAGGGGAGTTAGTAAAGATCACCTTTCTCCCTTTCTGCAGGTGGCAGCTTTCTGAGCGGAACTCAAATCAGGCAAGAGGCAATATCCAATACTGCCTCTGTGTTCCTGCTGATTTCATTGTGCTCACGGGACCTTATGCTTGAGCAACAGGAACTAATGCTTCTGACAGTAATCTCAGAAATGATCCAAAATGTTTGTTTATGGATCAGGGAAGGTTAGCGGAGCTCCCTTCCACAAGGTCCACTCACCTGCCCTGTGTCCGGAAATGAGGTTTTTGCTGGTTTCTGATTGCTGTAGAATCTGCTGGCTTCCCGTTGGGTTGCTGGTGGATTTTGTTAGCATGAAGGCAGTGTTGGATACTGCCCAATGTTCCATGGGTGGAAAAGAACCTGGGTCCAAGCCAAAAAGTTTTACACCAAGTCATAAGACACAACTAATTCTTGACTACGATTCTACTCTCAGGAATGCAATTAGAAGAGAAGCCTGTGCTTGCATATAGGCAAAAAACCCTCACTTGATTCAGAGATACGATAAGAATTTCAGTGGTGTGGTCCATGACACTTGCATGTTAACTTCTGTTGTATACCTGATACACCTGTATTAAGTGCCTTCTGGCAGTATATATTGGAGAAATGAGGTTGACTTTAAGGCAAAGATTGAATGGACATCAATCAACGACAAATCCTAAAACATTGGGAAGTCCATTGATGAGCATGTTAAGCTCTCTGATCAAAACTGGAACATGAGATAGCAGAACAGGAACTCATACTAATATCTGATAGTATCAATTTCTCTTTGAACATGGATTGTGGGTTTTATACACGTGACACAGACGCACAGTTTTTTTTAGTTATTCTCTATTTTTTTCATGCTGTGCTTAATACCAGTGATATATAATTGGAACGTCATAGATGAAAATGGGATATTCACTTTCTACCTACCTATAACTGACTATCCCACCTTGCTTCTATTCATTACTGCATCTGATGAAGTATTTTTTCTCTACAAAAGCTTATGCAGAACATCTAAATTAAACTATTAGTTATTCTAAAATATGCTACTTTGTTCTTCTTTTGGTCTAAATAAAACTAACATCTAACTTATTAGAACAAACATTTTGTTTGGTATATTTGTGTCTAAGAACTTGGTCCTCACAGATACCCCAGAAGGCAGGCTTAAGTGAGATATGATAACTTGCCCAGGGCCACCCAGTGTGCTTGGTTGAATCTGAATTTTGTAACTCATATGTGAAGATCTTTATGTTGACCTGGTTTGCACGTAACACCAATTCATGGGTTAGACAACCCATGGGCTGTGCAGGAGCAAGTGAGCATGCTACCCTCCCACCCACCACTTCTGCGTTGCATCTGATTTCTGAAACAGCCCAGAAATACCCCTTTCCTGGGTTGTTAGTCATAACATCCAAGCCCAGCACTATTTATTACAACTAACAACCCAGGAACCAGCATGCTCGCTTGCGTTCAGCCCCAACAATCCATACGCTGTTGTTACTGCCTTTTTCTTTTTCTTTTTTTTACAAAGGAAGTTTGTAGTCTATGTTGAATACTTAATGACTTTTACACAAGAAAACGTAATAAATATGTGCCCACTCTCTTATTTTTTCAGACTGTCGTTTTACTCTGGACATTCCTCATTCTCCATGTATTGCATGCTGTTTCTAGCAGTAAGTATAATCTTTACCATTCAGTTATGGTGTTAAAAAATATGTTTATGTTGCAGTAGTGTGAAGCTGAAACATTTGTTGCATCAGCATTTCCTTTGGGCTGTTTGTGCAAAGGGAAAACATTAAATGAAAAATATTCGGGTGGGATAGGGGTGTTTGCTTTGAGATGATTTGACAGCACGTTAGATTGTTTGGTCATTGTGTTTTAGGCCGGCTTACTTTGAGTTGTGCAGGCTGCTTGTAGGTCAAAAGAACACATAGTCAAGAAGGAGATAAAGGTAGCTAGCTCACATTTTGGCCTTTTCATACTCTGATTTTTGAGGATCCCCCTCACCTCATTCGGTAGGGTCTTGTCTCTCTTGTCTCTCTATGTAGCATTTTCATTGGGCTGAAGGGGCTGCTGTGGGAAGAAGAGGGCAGGGAAGTCCAGCTCTGCCAGTGCAGTTGATACAACTTAAGTCTGGACCCAACCCATTGAATTTGCGTGGAAGATACAAAGCCAGTTCAAGGGTGTTTTTATTGCCGGCTTCAGTGGAAGTCCCTGCATGAGCAGAGAGCACAACCCAGAATCACTTGTGGGGCAGGGGATCCCAATGTGGCACCTGTTGTCATCTCCAAAGGCACCCATGAAGCTCTCCCTCTCTGTCCCCTTCAAAAAAATTGTTTTTAAAAACGCCTTGGAAACGGTTAGGGTGGTTTTTCTCTCTACTTTTCTAGCCTTGCTGTTTCCCTCTCCTTCCCAGCCTTTAACCTTGCTCTTGCTCTCCCCGCTGTCTCTTTAGCTCACTGTTTCTCCCCCTCCTAGCCTCTCGCCTTGCTCTTTCTCTACTCCCTTGTTTTGCTGTTTTCCCCTTCCTCTCAGCATTTAACTTCGTGTTTCTCCCCTCACCTCTTTACTTCGCTGTTTCTACCCCCTCACAGCTTCTAGCCTCACTATTTCTCTACCCTGCCTTGCTTTAGTTCCCTTTTCACTAGCCAGGCCATTAGTCATTTTGTGACTAACTACATCCTCTGTGGCAGCCATTTTGTTGTGATACCCATAGCAGTTTCCCAAATTAACAAACGTGCCCATGGGTCCAAAAGGCTGGGGTTGTTAGCTATGTTGTGGGTATTAGCCATGCTGGCAGTGATAAAGAATTTGGATTCACACAACACTTCTGATCTGGAAGACACCCTTTGAATTGTGCCACCCTGGGCAGCTGCCTACTTTGCCTGTGTGGGTGAGCTAGCATTGGAAAGGGGACACCACAGGACACCTATGCTGCCACATGTTTGAAGTTTAGTCATTCTGTGCAAACAGCATGGATATGTGGTCATCAGTGTGGTCACATTCCCTCTGCAGGTGGAGCATCCATCTTTTCTTTCCCTCCCTTCCCTGGTAAGCCAAATCAAGCATGTGAGAAGCATCAGGGCTGACTCAAGCAGGTTGCTGTTGGATGGGGGCTGCAAAGAGGTATCTCTTTTTCACTAGTTGAGACATGTGGGCCTTCTCTTCCTGGCTTCATGCCACCAGCTCCATCGCCTCTAAACCAGCCTTCCCCAAACTGGTGCCCTCCAGATGTTTTGGACTTCAATTCCCATCAACCCTTCCCTCATAACCAATGACCAGGAATGCTAGGAGTTGCAATCCAAAACATCTGGAGGGTACCATTTTGGGGAAGGCTACTCCAGGGTGAGCATGAGGCAGGGTGGTGCAGTATTAGCAATGAAGGATGTAAGACAACCCAATTCCTGCAAGCAAACCATGGAAGGAATGGGAGGGAACATGTCCATTGAATGATTAACATGTTTCAGCAACATACAGGCTCAATTTAGACAACACATTAGTCCACACTGAGTGAAAACTCCACTCAACGGTTGAGTTCTTAGGGGCCACTCCCCACATAAGATGTTCTAACGCCACTGTTTTGTGACTGGGCTACTGTGGAGTTGAGTAAAATCCATCAGGATGTTTGACAGTTCCTCCGCCCTCAATCCTCTCCTGGTCCTCCCGATGGTATCCCATCAGTCATTGCTGCAAAAAAAAATCCTGGCAACTCTCCTAGAACATCACTCCCTCCTTTTGCCGCTCTTGCCAGGGAGCTCTGTAGCCAGTGGGAAACGTCAACTCAACACAACGAAGAATTCCATGGAGCCTGCCACGTAACAAAACCGTTGTGCAGGAACTCTCCTCTGCACAGTGTTGATATTCTATGTGGAGTGTTTTTCAAAAAAACCCTCCACATTTCTCAACAGTAAAACCTCCACTGTGGTCCTAAAACCACCGTTGAGAAATGTGTTGTCTGAACTGAGCCACATAGTGTAATTGCCACCCAATCTTGGCCAGGTATATTATAGCAATTTGTTCTTATTTCCTTTGGCCCAATAGAGAAGAAACTTCCAAAGTAGAAGAGACAACCTAATCAAAATGTTGAAACTTCAGCTTCATGTCTGTGTATTTAAGCAAATAACAGCAAGGTGGGTGGGGGAGGGGAAGCCTGCAGTCTCTTAGTGGGGCATGTAGGAATATGGATTTCATGAATTATTTCCAGCATGGCTCTGTGGACACCTTCTGGATTTATTATAGCTCGGAAAACTTACATTTTTAAAAAACCATTAATTTTTAATTAGAAATGATTTGATTTTTTAAAAAATAGAAATGCTTTTTGCTGTAGGATTGTTCATGGGGATTGGGGGGGGAGTATGTTTTTTTAAAAGTTATACCTAATACTTGTACATTTACCAGGCCACGATCTCCATTTGCAAGAGAGCCAATAAATTTTTAGAGTGTTTCAACTTCCAACAGAGTGAAAAGTCTGCTCTTCTGACCGTTAATGATTTGTGAAATGTCACCCACCCTTGGGTTGGGAGCATTACTTCAGCACTGACTTTTTCCTTGGAATTAGATCTCTTGGTTTTGTTCTTGGAACATATGAGTTGTAGTGATCCAACCTACCTTCTTTGCAGCATCTGGAATGAGAGTATTTGGTCATGGACAGTGGCGATACTAACTACAATATTGTCTTATGCCTCTGCCGGCCATGTCTAATTTTAAAATAACTGCTCTGAGAAGCAATCTAGCATTGTCACTTCTGGTATTGTCTTTGCTGCCATGGCAGGTTGCTCTCTAAGTAGAGACATTTCCTGGTCCTAGGAAATCTTCAATTGGAGATGATTGGGATTGAATCTGGGACCCTTAAGTGTGGAAAAACGTGCTCTAATACTGAGCTATGGGTCAGTAGTTTCAATGCAAGGAACATTATATGCTTACTTGCTTACTCCTATCTCAGGATGTACTTAATGCTTATAGTAAGTTGAGGAATGGACCCAAACTACAAGGATGAGGGATTCCTCAGGCCATTTTTACATGAGAAAATGAACAAGAGTTCACACTTTTAGTAGATTTTGGTGTGCTGAGTTGGTCGTGTGAATGCTTCAGTGCATGTCCAAACTGGCCACATTCTGAAATATCTTTTGAAAAATGTGTTGAATTAGTATTACTACTGCACTGGTATTAGTGTTTATTAGATGCCTATAAACTGGTTCCCTAGGTATGGTGCAACTATTTTTAAACAGAGCAATCAGATGATAAATTTAAAATCTAAGACATAGAGCAAAACAAAAGTCAACACAATGAAATGCAACACATAGGGCTAAAATCAAACCTCTCTCTCAGGGAACATTCCATAAGTGGGGGTGGGTGGGGGGTGGCACACCACGGAAAAGGCCTGTCCAGTGCCCATCATCCAAATTTCAAATGAGTGATCTTCGTGTCAAAGTTGTGATCTAGAAATGTGCTGGAGAATTCTGAAAATTGGCTCAGTTGGTCAGAATAAAAAGGTTAATTCTCCCTGAATTTGCTCTTTGTTCTGTTTTTGGAGTGAATTCTTAAAATCCAAAATCTAGTTACTGTGTATGTAACAGGTCCCTTTCCCAAAGGACTTACAATTGAAAATTAGACACGTAAAGAACAGCCTACCTCATTCTGTTAGAAGAAGTCGGGTTATTAAAGGCAACAGCATGGCTTGGAAACTCAGAAGGTTTTATTTCGTTAGTTAAAATAATTTATATGCAGCTATTGGTGCCTGAGAAGATGACTACTGAAAGTATTAGAAAGAGCAATAAAACAATTCATAAAAACAAGAAACAAAACCGCACTAATTAATAATAATAAAAACAATTACAGCAAAAAACAACCTTAAAAGCATACATTAGCCTCAGTAGAGGGTAACACAGCAAGTTTGCTTTAAAAGAAGGTGCATTTTTCTTTCAAACAAGGAACGAGGGAATGGGCCCTTTCTTTTAAAGCAAAATTGTTGCTTTTTTGCCGCCATCACAGTGGCCATTTCAAGAAGGGGGTGGGGTCAGAGGGGGTGGTTCATGTCCATCCCTGTTGAAGAAAGAATGTTTAGGCCTGAAGACGTCTAACCAGTCTCAAAGGCCACCTTGCTGATGTGGTCTGAGCCCAGCTTTACCTAAGAATCCCAAAACAGCATGTGTAGGTCAAGGAAAGTTACACAGTGGGTTCTTCTGTCTCCTTTTCATCTGTCTTTTTCAACTCTGCTCCATCTTCCATGCCACCCCCTATGCAGCAAAATTGCCACACAGCTGCACCTTTTGGCTCAGCTTCACTTTCTTATGTAAACGCTAGACTTCCACTCAAACAGGCATCACCCTCGGCAGCTTAACAATGCGTTCTCGTTATAGTGGGCTAAACATGTCAAACCTCCTGCAGTTCCTCCCCCACTCTCCCATGGGCCTTCACTGGGATGAGTTAGAAAGAGCCTTGGGAATTTCTGTGGAACCCGTCTCCGTTTGGAATGCTCTCGGTCCTTAATGAGTTCGTGGTTCGGCCTTGTGCAATAAGGAAGGGCTTACCCTTAGGGGTGGCTCTGCCTATTATAGCAATTTGCCGCTTACAAGATGCAGATGTGATTGTCTCTGTATCAACGTTCATGGCTCCCGGCTTTCCCACGTGGCAACGCAGAACTTTGCCACTGGCCCCGCGTCAAGTCTGATGCATCTGATAACCTGTTTCAAATGTTCTTTCCGACCGGCTTCATCTGGCCGTTTGCACGCTTGACTCCAGCTGCAGTTGTGTGCTGCTCGTGACTTCCCCGTTCCTAACATGTGGCATTACTCACACTGCCTGGGTTAATCATAACCAGACGCTTGAAAGTTCAGCCTCTCGAGGGCTGGAGGAATCTGATGTATGCTGGTGTGACCGACAGCGCGCACATACGAAAACAAAAAGCCAACCCAAAAGGATATGGTCGTGCAACCAGCCACACTGACAACTAGATTACAGCTCTGCAGCCTCCTGGAGAAACCAATGGAGACCCAGCCTCCCCTCAATCCATCTCTGCATTCACATCTCCTTAATGTCCTCCAGATTGCAAGGAGGTGCAGCTTGTTTTCGGAGGGAGTGTTTGCTCTGGCCTGCTGGCTGATCCCACAGCTTGTCAGTTACTTAAAGCAACTTGCTGAACCACAAACCCAGGCTTGTAACGGCCACTGCCTGTGTCAGTGTGGTAATTCCTAATGTGAATGTTTCTGGGGTTTTACCCCATTCCCTCCAATGAAACTGACCCTGCTATAATAGGCAATATAGACCTTGCTGAGTGTGTGTGCAAACTTATCTTGCAATGCCTTGTTTACACCTGACTTCTGGGGCGCAGACTACAGAGATATTCGTTGGGGCAATGGGTCACTGACTCGAGAGCAAAGATGGGGATGGGCACATGCCCACATCTGCCCCCTTGCATGCTTGCTGACTTATTCCAGGAGTCAGAAATACTGGGAGGTGTGTGATTTGAGCTAAAGAGGCTTTGTTTTCTGTAGTGCCTTCTAAACGAATGTTTTTATTATTATATTATATTTTACTTTATTTTACTTCACTACATGGCTTGGTGCAAACTACTCTCTCTATCCTCTGTTTGCAGTAGGAGGAAATACTGGCCCATCTTACTAGGCTGTTGTAAGAATTGCAAGGTGATGAATTTGAAGCTCTTTGAACAATATAAAGCACTATATAAATTAGTAATACATCTGGATGGCCACAAGTTGTCCACCCGATGGTATGCTTGTTCATAAAATATCTTGCAATAATATTGCTGTAATACTGTGATTTCAACAGTGAGTTGATATAGATGTATGATATATATATATATATATATATATATATATATATTGCACACATGGGAAAGCATCATTGTATGTCACAGTCTACTAATATGACTACTAGTACTTGTTGTTGTTCTTGTTGTTGTTGTTGTAATAATGGAATTCACTCAGTTCCTACATGGACGTGACATTTTTGTAAACATATATTTGTGTGTGAAGCAATCCTTGAAAGGAACAGAGGGGAAGCACAGAGCAGCTTGTTTTGGGGATTCCTTCCTATTAGGTTTGGTGTAAGTCAGCCTTAGGACTTATCGGGCCTGTTTGGACAACACGTTAAGCCATGGTTAGGCCGTGAACCCTTGTTTAAACCGTGGTTATTTAGCCGCCATGGTTAGGAATGTTCCCAAGACACACTAAGTCATGGTTCACATGACACACTAAGTCATAATGTTTAGCTCAAAATGCTTAGTGTGTTGTTTGAACAGGGCCATTAAGGAATCTCCATCAGTTTTTCTCTTGTCTTGATGGGATGGGAGTGATCCACTATGTCTTTAGGAACTGGGAACCTGCTAGGCTGGAGAATATTTGCCTGACATTGATAAACAGAGTAGCACAATCAGATCCCTAAATTTTAAACTGGTGAATTACGAGCCCACCAATGCATTAAGTACAGTCCAGAAGCTTTGGGGGAATTACTGTTATTGATTAGGAGATTTTCTTTAACACCTAGAGTTAAGTCTTTCTCATCCCAACAATAACACCGGTGGAACATTGTCAATGTCTTTTGCTCAATCTTAGAATAGAAGTGCCATTTAGGAATTTTTGGACACATCAGTGCAAAAATGAAGGAACTGGCAAAGAAGCATATGTACTGGTTCTTCTTTTGGCTATTTGATATCCTTACTGGAAGAGAAATTCCTGCCAGATAACAGAATATTCTTCCTGCTATTTCCATTGAACTGAACATCGCTAGCGTGTCTGGAGATTATTGATGGCTGACAAGTAATGCATGGGGAATGTTTCAGCTGAGTGAGCTAATGATAGTTCCCCTCCCTCCCCCTTGCTTCCTTACAGGGTACATCAGACGGGCTGCAAGGAGTTGCCTGTATTTCAGGGGAACTAAATGAAGGGAATGATTCATACTTTTGCACATTTCCCTGTTGACCGTTGAGAGAATGTAGTCTGTTCTTTGGCTGGCATAATTGGGTCAATGATTTTGGAATAAAATGCAAAGCATTTTTAAAGATGGGGGAAATGGCAGATTGTTGAATAGTTGTTCTTTTTTAATAGGGGAGGGAAATTCTAGCAATATATTAAGGTACATGACCTTGGTTTAAGATGTGGATTTTGGTCCTTCCTCCATTCTTTGGAATTTAAGTTCTGGTTAGTTGGGCAGCTGTCCTGAATCTTACAGGAATGGAAAGACTTACTTGACGTGGAAATTGGACCTGTCCTTGCCTATGAAAATGCAGTTGTTGTCTTGTCTTTAGCATTGCATTTATTGAAAATGGTCTATTTCTTTGTGCCTCTTCCCCCAACATGGAAAAATTAAAATCCTATAGAGGGGGTTCATGACTTCTTGATCTGCTAGGAGTATGTACGTATTATATTTTCAAACTGCCCAATAACCCAAATACATTAAAAACATACAATACAAAAATTAAATGACAAATAAAACCATTGCACGATAAAACCAAGATGACATCAGCAGCAAAGAGTGAAAACACTACAGCTCATAAAACCAAAGTGAAAACAGCAGCAATAAATGTGCAGTGATGTAAAAGCACTAGAAACTTTTCTTAAATGCCTGGGAGAATAAAAAGATCTTCACCTGGTGCTGAAAATGCCATAACGTAGGAGGCAGGCAAGCCTCTCTGTGGAGGGCATTCTAAGATGGGGTGCTACCACTGAGAAGGCCCTTTCCTTAGTAGCCATTTACCTCACCTCATTTGGTGGAGGTTCCTGGAAAAGGGCCTCAGATGATTACTTTAGTGACTGGATGGATCAATATAGGAAGGAGGAGATGCTCCTTTAGGCAATCTGGAGTTAAGCCATTTAGGACTTTAATGGTAAAACCAGCACATTGAATTAGGCTTGGAAATGGACTGGAGGTCAGTGCAGATGACAAAGTACTGGCATAATATGATCACATCAGCCAGTCCTAGTTAGCAGTGTAGCTGCCCTATTTGGAGTAACGGATGTTTCTGAGCCATTTTAAAGGCAGCCCCATGCTTTGGTATCCAAAGAGAGACGATCACATGATCTTAAATGGCACACTGAGAAGTTGTCAGTCAACAAGCTGCACCCAGAATAGAGGCTCATATTGAACCAAATACTTAAAAGGGCAGTTGACTTTGTATGTCTCTTGCTGGGCTTTGGAACAAGGATCCAAATAGCTATGATTGGTGTGCCTGATATTGACATGGGATTTAATCATAATCTGTACCATTCACACTGTGCTAATGTTGGGCCCTTTGATGCTACAGAATTAAGAGTCGCTTACAGAATCAAACTCCCTTTAAGGCCTTCTTTAAAGCCGTTGCCTAGTAATTTAAATAAACAAACACTGCGGGTAATGCATGGCAGTGTGTTATCAGGAAGGTTAGTAGATAACCTTGTTTTTTCATTGAGATGGTTCATATGTCTGTCCTAAACTAAACAGAACATAAGATTCCTCCGGATTGCCATTTGCTGTCACCGTACAAATATAGTTGTTAAAGAAAGTGGTGTACAATTCTCCTTGCTGCTTATGGAAGCCAGTAAGACTGTTTGACAGAGCAAATGTGTTGCAGTCCTACATCTTGGCAGGGATTTGAAATGTGCCCAGCCTTGCACATTTATACCAAAAGCCCACATTTTCCTTTTTTTACTAGCTTGCCTTCCCATGTATTCCCAAAGCCTTTGTGGGTTAAATTTTCCATGGTTGCATGCAGTTTTAATTGTTTTTAAATGTTTCTGTTGCTTTTTAAAAAACATTATACTGGTTTTAATTTGTTAGCGATTTAATATGGTTTTAGCTGTGTATATTTATTGTTTTACACTGTTCTGATCTTATTTATTTATTTAAAACATTTCTTGGCAGCCTTTCAGGGCAGAAGCCCTCACAAGGCAGCTTACAACAATAAATAGTTTAAAACATTAAAAGCAATAAAAATGTACACAGTAAAATAACAGTCAAAACAATAAAAGCTAACAATAAAGTCATCAAGAACAATAGCAATAGCAGCAAAACAGTACTCATTTTGAGAAGGCCACAGTAAAGTAAAACGTCTGTAAGGCCTTCTTAAAGGCCTGCAAGGGTGGTGTATGGTGGACCACCGATGGGAGTGTTCCACAGGTGCTACTGAGAAGGCCTTCTCCCATGTGGATATCCACCTAATTTCTCTCACTGGTGTATGCCACCCTAAGATCCCAGTGATATAGGATACAAATGTTTTAATAAATAAATAAAATACTGATGAAGTAATTTGTGTCATGTTGATGACCTGGAGTGGGAAAAGAAACTGTACGATCCACCCAACTTCCCTAGTTGCTCATCTGATTCTTCCTTTCCGTTGGTGAGTAGGTAAGTGGCTGTTTAGCACTGCTGAACTAGCTTAGAGCCAGAGGCATTGAAACTCTTTAAGCTCTTCAAGCCTGGGGGCTGAATTCCAGTCTGGAGAAGCTCCTGGGGCCCGCACGGCAATGGTGGACAGGGCCAATGGCATAGGAACATCGGAAGCTGCCTTATACTGAGTCAGACCATTGGTCCATCTAACCCAGTATTGCTGACACTGACTGGCAACAATGGCTCTCCAGGGATTTTATGTAAACTGCCCGGAGTGCTTCGGCTATGGGGTGGTATACAAATGCAATAAAATAAATAAAAATAAATAAATTCAGGCAGGATTCTTTCCTTGCCTTACCTTGAAATGCCAGGGATTGAACCTGGAGCCTTCTTCATGCAAAGCATGTGCTCTACTACTGAGCTGCAGCCCTCACAAAAAGAGGAAGACAAATGGTAAGACTCTCAGGTAAAATGGGTGGGGCCAAAAATACTACTCAGAAAAGGCATTTCAAGCTTTTAGAATGGGGAGGAACCTCCACAAAAGCCCGGGAAACCACTAAACAATTAGTGGGTAGGGGAGGTGGGGCATAGGCCTCTTGGAGAACCTGGTGGGCCAGATTGGGACCCCAGGCCTGAGGTTCTACGCCCCTGAGCTAAAGGAACAGCGTTGTGCATGGGGGTCGGGGCAAAGTTGTCTGCCCCCACTTTCCTAGCATTTAAGTCTGTGATCTGAATGTCTTCTGAGAGCGAGAAAGGTAAGCAAGGTTGTGCTGATCCCTCTCCGCTCCACGTTGCCGCATGCACAACATACTTAAATGGTAGCAGTAGCCAAAGGTATCAGAGAGGAGATAGAGGGAATCCAGTGATGTTCCACTAGAAACTTAAAGTCTCATTCAAAGCAACATGCACAGATCTTTGTTCCCTCACTGACTCCAGCATACTGCAGGGAAGCCGAGGTGAAGCCATTTGCTGAAATGAGCTATAGTGGATCAGATTTGCATAACAGGAAATCATGTGGTTCTGGGTATGACAACTTTGAATTTAATCCATTTATTTGATTATTATTCTATTACTGTGACCATGGTCTTGTGCTTCTAATGCAAATGAAAATATTCCATTACATGACAGTGCAATCCAGGCCTTTCTTGTGCCTCTGCTGGGTGCAGAAAGAAGCCACCTTATCTGCCAATCGAGTGCTTTGCTTCAAGACCAACGGTGGTGTGATTCTATAGTCCGTATCTATCTTTAGCTGTAGTTTGGGATTAGATGCTCAAGCACCTGTCAGGTTCGCTGTTAACTCAAAGACCTGGGGCTTGTCAGACACCCCTTCCTAAGCTGGGAACTAGCTATAAAATGATAAAATTATTCTTTTTCTTAGGCTTTTTTTTAAAAGGGTACCTGTACAGTGCCTGTATCCCCTTTACTCCCCCAACCCCCCCAAAAGCAGGACTAATAGCAGCTTGTTTTTGAAAAAAGCAATACCGAAAAACCTCCCCAATGCGTTGTTGCCCTGAGCAAAATCTGAGCCCCGTGCAGCTGCTTTTAAGTGTCTTTTCAAAAGAAGAAAGTTAAAATCGCAGCTCTCCTGTGTCATGTCTGTTTTGGACCAAACTGAAACATAGATCTGTATGTTTCCTTACTGTAATCTCTGTGTTCGGTAATGACTATTACTTAGCAGAGTCTATAAACCATGCTTTAATCCTATTTGAAGTGCTTGATGCTTCATTATTTTCACGTGCATAAAAAAATATCAAATTCATAGTCACAGTGGGTAAATTCTGCCTGATTAGATCGAATGGGTTCAAAGCCAGTGAACTGGGGACCCAGAACCTAGTTTATGCAGAGATTTAGGAAGTGTAGATCAGTGTTCTAGGCCTGCCTTTTGTATCAGTATTCTAAGCCTGCCTTTTGTACATTGTGCGTAAGGTCTGCTTAAGTTATAACTTCCTTGTACGGAACAGTAGTGGTGTACAAGTGAAAGCTGTGCATATAGTAGAACAGGTGCCTTTTTTTTCTCCACTTACCTGTATGTAATGTGTGCATTTGCATTTTCCTTGGTTGTGGATTCCCCTGTGGAAAATAGCTTGTGAGGCTGCCTCATGGTGCTTTAGGAGACTGTCTTATCATGGCTTCCATTCTGTCAAGAACACCTGTTTTGTTCACCCTTTTCTGCTGGAATTTAGAAGCCTTGTTGGCGGTGGTGAGCTGATCTATTGTGGTGTTAGAGCAGAAAGCAATCTCTGTGTGGTATTTTCCTCCCTCTTCCAAAGGACTGTGTGACCCAATAGACACAATGGAATAGCTTATCTTCCTCATCTATGCAGAAAAATGCAATTAGGCTTCAGTTTTCTTGCTGTTAATAATTACAAATACAAATGTGAGGCCACTTTTGAAACAGCTTGTGTTGATTATTATGGTCTGAGGGAACGTCACAAGCAGTTCTCTGAGCTGAGGGGATGAAAAGGTATGTATGGGTAGACTGAAATGAGAAAGACTTATAAAATACCTCATCTCTTCTCCACTGCCCCCACACACTTAGGAAGACCTCAATTGCTTGTCTAGTAACAGATGAGGCTCCTGTGGTCTGATTCACCCTAAAGATGAGGCATAGCTTGGAGCGTGCTCTGTGCGAAATGACTGATGCACGACTTATTGGACCCGCCTATCCCAGTTGTGTGGAATTATTCTACTTTGCAATGACAAAATGTTTTTAAAAAATATTTGTCAGTCACTCATTCATCAGGGGCAATTTATACTCTTGACACCTTGATGGCTTTAAAGTGTTTAGGGAGCTCTACAAACAATGGATTCTCTGCATGGATATCCCATCCATGTAAGAACTTGCACGTACCTCCAGGTCTTCTGTCATTTGGGATGTACACACGTTTTCAATTACCTGCTAATTGGAAATGCATCATCTGTGTGAAGCAGCCTTCAGAATGGTAGATAATAAGAAATTGGATTTTTTGTTTTCCTTCTATGGATGTTAGCTAGTTACTACTTTTAAGATGTTTTCTAAACTGACTACTGCCTTACCTCTAAATCTGACAAATATTCATATCCTTGAGTCTATAGAAATAGGGTGACTGGGTTCAGACAACACGACAACCAATGTTGGTTTAAGTAGTTGACGGTTGGTTATTTAACCCACCATGGGTTATCTGCACTGTGTGGAGGGAGTTTTTTTAACCAATGGTTGGTTATTTGAAGTTTTTTTAACCAATGGTTGGCCAAAATAACCAACGCTGTGCAGAGTTGACTATTTGAACCACCACGGAATGCACTGTTGGTTATTTCCTCAGTCAGCGTTGGTTATTTCTGAAGCCACAGAGTCGCAAGGCAAGAGATGACAAAGCAGTGGGTGCCACTTTAGTCCAGCTGGTAGGATAGATTTTCAACAGCAATGGCTGATGGGATACTAGCTGGAGGACTGAGGGGAGAGAGGGCAGGGATGAGGTAGTCAACTCAGCGGAACTAATAGTCAACTCAACACTGATCCTGATCCACACCATGGTTGATTATTATCATGCTGTGTGGGGATTGCTCCCTAGATAAACAACTGTTGAGTTTATCATTAACCCACATTTGACTATTGTGTTGTCTGAACACAGCCTCAGGTGTAGCAACTGTAAAAAAGGCAGTGGAGATCTAAGTCTCCATAAATAGTTTCAGGTATCTAAATTCTCCGAGCTTAAAGTTTTAATTAATGTTATGTGTTACAGCCCTTTCTCCTCCTCCTTGCCCCCATTCCATTGAGGAACATTTTGATGTCTGAAATTACGACTAACTAAATCTTATCCTAGCAGGGAAAAATCAGGCTTAAGATTCAGAAAGCTACATTAAGCACAACTTGGTTCAGAGTGGGACTTTTTGCCTTTGATAATGACAGGCCCCATATATATAATCTGCTATAGCAGCTGCTTTTGGTTTCCAAAGCAGTTTGCTGTTTGGAACAGAGGAAGCAGGCTGCAGTTGCATGAGCTCCCTTAGAATGTAGAACTGTAACCTTCTAAAAACACACCCACACACCCAAGCCCAGAGAGCTTCGGCTATGGGGCGGTATATAAATGTAATAAATAAATAAATAAATAAAAATTTAAAAAAACCATCTCAACCCAGTTAATAGAAGTTTTGGAGCTCTTTGCAAAGACACAGCTTCTCACTAATGTTATTTCATTCTTCAGCAAATTAAATAGTTTTTTTTTATTTGCTTGAACAAATTTATAAATAGTTGTATCTGCACAATAACCTCATTAAAACATTCAACAATATTAATATGTCTTCACGAACTGTTTCAGGTATATAAATTCTTCCAATTCAGTTTTCATCTGTTTTATTTAATTTTTAAAATAAACTAAATTAATCTTTTGCAAATTGAATGTTTAATAGAGAAAACTTACTCTGTCTGTCTGTCAATCGTATATAATCTCTTATCAAGCCTCCCCCATGGAAGTAAACAAAATAAAAAATAGGTGGCAGTTCAGGAACAGATCATGAGAGCCTAAATTAAGAATAGGCAGCCTGGATCTCTCCAGAAGTTTTAGACTACAAGTCTGATTGTCCCTGACCATTGGCCATGCTAGCTCAGGCTTATGGCAGTTGTTGTCCAGAACATCTGGAGGACAGCAGCTTGTCTACCCCTAGCCTAAAGCATCTCTTAACCCAGAGATGGGGTACTTGTGCCTCTCCAATTCTCATCAACCCCAGCCTGTATAATCAGTTCTCAATGGTTGATGGGTGTTGTAGTCCCACACAATCTGGAAGGCCACAGGTTCCCCACCCCTTTAATGAGAAGTGGCCTTGTAAGAGTAACCCTTTTGTTTAGTTGATCCTTCCCGCTATTGATAATTAGTGCTAGTGAGGCACACAGCTCTGATCAATTGGCAGTTTCTACTCTCCCTCAACCCTCCAAGGATCTTCTTGCCTCTTTAAAAATGCCCAAAGTGGCTCTCTTTCCTCTGCAAAGTAGTTGAGTGTAACTGACTGTGAATACTCAACTTAGTATCCACAATAGTAGAGGCACACTTCCACTGTACCTACTACGTTTCCGGATGTCATTCATTAAGTGACTTGCCTTTGTGATTGATCATCTGTTACTATCTTTAAAATGCTGCCTGGGTGTCCCATTTCTCTGACTAAGATATCTCCAAAACTTATACATGCTGCTGCTGCTGCTGCAGCAGCAGCAGCTACAACAAGGGTATACAGGCTGCCACTGACTTCTTATGCACAAGTTGTATTCATTTCAATGTGGATTGTGCCACATCTGTCATTGCACAAGATATACTTACAAATCAGGTGACTTTCAATGTAAAAATAAAAATGGTTAATAGTACTCCAGGGGCCATGGCTGGAAACAGCAGAGCATGATCTAATGCATTATCTTGAGAAACTCATCTTTCAGTTAGTGTGCATTGTAAAGAAGAGCCTTAAACCGCAGTGGATAACTTCTACTGAAAAGCTTGAAAACCAAAATATGATCTTGTACATCCCGCACAGCCATCATCTGGGACCAGTCCTTGCCCTGTATATGCATACATCTACTCCCTGAAGTTTTGCCTTTTATTCAGTAATTCTTGGGTAAAAAAATAGTTCTTGGGTGTGTGTGTGTGTGGGGGGAACCCTCTCGAGTCTAAATAATACATATAAATATTAAGTGTGGATTGCGGTTTCAAAACTTCAAAGTTTTATAAACAGATTATAAACTGCCTCCTTTCCTATCTTTCATAATGAGAGTCCAAATGAGAGTCCAAAAATTCAGACGTTGTTGACCCATAGGCAGGTAGAGTGTGTGAGTGCTCGACAATCCTTGTCTGGGCCTCTCCTATCTAACAACGGGATCATGTTCTGGGTCCTACCTGTCCTCCAACCACCCAAAGCTTACACAGCACTGACAAATATCACTCTAGCCAATATTGTCTTCCCTGCTGTGGAAAAAGTACTGGAGCTGCACTTCTTTGCATTCCTGCTCCACTACACCATAGATTGGAACGCCTACAAGATCATACTTGGCAAGATGCTAGTAAAATAGGGCCTTTGGGAGAAGGTACTTCATTTGTTACTTAGGGAATGTTGTGCCTTTGCTTTATTTCACACTAGCTGATATGCCCGGTGTTGCTCGGGTCCGTGAATAATGATTATAACATTTATTTGATAAATAACACATTTCTCTGCAACAAATTCATCTTTAGGTTGTTTGTTTTTAGTTGAGTTCGTAAATTGTTTTGTTAGAATAAATGGAAAATTGTGTTAATAAGAACTGTATTTTAAATTAGAGCTTCGTGATAAACCACATTTTTTGTTTTACCTGAAACGCCTACACCTCCCATCATGCCTTGGCCAGAGCAGCCATCTAAACATCAAAAACAATCAAGACAGCTAAAAAAGATCCAAACCTAAAGATATGTTTTCAAATTAGACCCGGCATTACCCAGATATCTGAATAACATATAGTAGGGAAGTGGACCTCAGTGGAGGTGAGGAACTGTTATATGCATGAGCTCTGAAGTTATTATTATGAAAAAAGGAAAGCAGCCAGAACACAGAATACTTTATTGGCATAATTTACTATATAATATCTACATTTTTGGCAGAGAGCCAGGATGGTGAAGGCCATTGGTGACTTGGCCCTTTTATCTGACATAAAAATACTTAAATCCAAAATGTCACGTTTTTAGATTTTTCTGGTACATTGTACAGCCAGACCTAACAGCATGCCAGATTTCAAGTTTCTACCCGGTGTTGCTTGGGCCCCCTAAAATATATGTCTGCGAGGTAATGAGTTTACCTTTAAACAAATAAAATTCATTTCTTTTTTTCCTCTTTCACCCTCATGACAACACTTCAAGGTAGGCCGGCCTGTGAGGTAACTTTAAAACAAATTAAATTAGTTTCTTCTCTCTCCCCCCACCCCGGGCTCTCTCTCACCTTCAATGCATGGCCAGGGCTGCCTTGAAGCTGTTGCCAGTTTTCTTTTTCCCCACAGAAAACAAGAACTACAACTCCCGGCATGCCTTTTGCTGTGGTGCCTGACTTGCCCATTTTTTTCATAGCTAGAAATAATTACTTGCTCACTGTAATTCCTTTTTTGGTCAGATATTCTGAAAAGTATTTAACAGTGGCTCCAAAAACCCTTTTAACTGCAAGGTCTGCTTGTAGCAATGTTTATAAATACCTTTATAATAGCAAGTCGTTCTCTCCGTGAAAAGATGTTTCCACTTGTGCCTGTGGCTTCTTCTAAAGGGGGTGGATGCATGTTGAATGTTCAGTGGGAGAAGTGGAGTAGTAGGCCAGAGCGTGGGAGGAATGCTATGCTCAGGATGTGTGTGGTGAAGCGGCTGTATTTTCATTATGAGTGAAAGCTTAACCACACTCCAAAAACACATCTTGAAGGGAGTGTGCAGGTATTTTAATTTACTAAATTAAAATCACTTTTCAAAGGGGACTACCAAAGGTAAAAGCATCTAGTATCTAAGGTAAATGATAACCTTCAGAGTTGAGAAAAATTGATAGTGGAGAAATTCAACAACTGAGCTATTAATTTAACATGTAGCCTGGCTTCCCCTCCCTCCCTCCCTTTACCCAGAGCCAGGCTACATGTTAGAGGTATCTTGCTATTAGCATCTCCGTGGCAGCCATTTTTCTAGCCCACACTCCTATACGTACCACATGTTATGAGTTTTACTACCTCTACTCTTGCCATTGGCTGCAGCCTAGAAACTTGCTACATCATTATCTCATTTCAAGTGGTGAGGGCTGCTAAACAATTGGGAGATGAGAATCTCACCAGAAAGGTGCTGATCATTGTAACAACTAAGGCATAACCTGACTTGACGCAGCTGTCCTTGCTCTGTCGTGTTGGGTTCAGCTGTAGGGCACTTAATGTTTGCAGTGATTTCCATTGTGAAACAGCTTATTTTAGTTTAGTCGCAGTTTTATGAATAGTATTTGGAGTGTGGAGGGATTGCTGAAAACTGGGACAAGAGGTTACAGGGCTGTTCTTGTGTCAAAGAGACACAATGCTAGTATCAGTATAGTAAGCCTATAAATACCAGTTGCTGGGGAAGATGGGTGGGAAGGCCATGTTGCCCCTGTGCCTTGCTTGTGGGTTCATGGTTGACAGCTGTTTGGCCACTTTGTGAATGAATGCTGGACTAGATGGACCCTTGGTCTGATCCAGCAGGGCTCTTCTTATGTCCTTAATTAGATGGTGGAATCTTTTCTACTTGACGCTAACTCTCCACTTGCGTAAAGAATTATATAAGGGGTAAATATCTGCCTCTTACTGCAATACAAAGTTTGGAATTTGATTATGCACATCAGCATCCCCGTATAAGTAGCTGTGAAGATGTTTGTTCCATTGAACTCAGGAAGATTGCTTCTGTATCTTAATGCAGATGAGCTGTATTATCAACCAACAGGTGTGTAAAATGAAAGCACATGTGTGCAGCAATCAGCAGCACCTTCCGGTCTTAAAGGAAGCTTGTCACTTTGTGACGGGAAAAGCTGGTATAGGTGGGTCCGAAAGGCTGTAGATTTACTAGCTCCTATTCAGGTGCTTTGGACAGCACTTGACATTGACAGGTGGTTTGTGCAGCTTGAAAACCCACTTGCCTAGGCTGCCGCCATCTTTGGTCCAACGAAAGGAGTGGGCATTTGTATCATCTTCATTTTTCTTTAGCACCAACCTATTCTTGTTGGTAAAGCAAACCTAGCTCAACTGGTACTCCTCATTAGTCCCCAGCTTCACATCTTAAATGGTTTTGGCTAAATAGCTACTTTCTTAATGTGGAAATAAAGTCCATGAATAAATATTAAACGGGAGTTTCCTGTTTTTCCATCTGTTGTGCGGAGTTCTGCTTTGCGAATACATTTTGGCTTCAGGGAACTTCAAACACAGCATTTAAAACCCGTAGTTCAATTCTGACATGTTGGCAAGTAGCATGAAATCCTACCACCTAGATCCATGTACCAGGCACTCAAGTCCCTTTGCATAAGGACCACAATCTTCTGAGGGATGGTGTTAAGGTCCCAGCTCCTCTCCCACTCATAACCACATATACCACCTTACCTCCTACGTGTATAACGTCTCTTTGCCAACTACAGCAATGGCTTGTGTGTGGAAAACTGTATTAGCAAAGTAAGACATTTTTTCAGTGTCTTCAGTGGAATTCCTAAGCTGGAAAGAAGGAAATATGCCAGCACTATTTGCCAGCCTGCTCTCTTCAGACCACCAGCACGACTCCTGGCTCTAATTCTCCCTGGGAATAATGATTTACATTGGTGCAGGAGTTAGTCAAGTCACAAACAGGCCTTGAGAAAACACCGCCCGTATCTGGCTTGAAACTGTACTATGTAATTGTACTCCGTTGAACTTCATTGGTTAAATAGCAGGCATACCTACCCTTGCTGTTGAAGCTGAACATACGTGTGCATCTTCGTATATAGTCCTGCAGAATATCTTCAATCTTGGAAATTTTAAACAAAGCATTTCTGGAGTACAGCTTCAGTCTGTGAAAGACTTATCTGGTTTTCTAAAAGTTTCTCCATACAGCATTAAACTTCAGACATCCTTTTTATAGCAAAATGAAAGAGTTGAATGCCAAAACTGTGATGTAATAACTACTTTGAAAAACTGATTAGGCATTCCACGCATATTTAACTTTGGAAAGTAGCACCTATTGCCCACATAGAGCATGCTCTGTGTGTCCACTTAAACAAACTCAATGGTGCTAGCTGGAACCTAGCAGGTACGCATGGTTTTGAAGTTGTCTATAGAAGTGATAACCACAACTTGCCTCCCCAAAAGTTCAGTTGTTGGCAGCTGTGACTTTAGACAGGGTTACATCTGTTTCTACAGTTCATGGATGTGTCCATAGTACCGTACAGTCTAGTTTTGTTTAATGATTTTTAGTTGCTGTGCCCCAGCAACACGGATAAGGTACTTGGTGAAGTTCCCAGGTGTTTATCCCTTGTGGTTGGTAACATCAGTCAGGGAGGGGTTGACGTGGATGTAGTGAATGCCTTTTTATGAGAGCAGTTCTAACTACCTTCAAAGAAGGCATCCTATCCTGTTTCTCCTGAAACATCAAGAAGATTGTAACAACTATCATCTGCTCGCTAATCTTCCCTTCTTGGGGGCAAGGTGTTCAAGCAGAGGGTTGCCTTGCGAGCTCCATATATGTTTGGATGAGGCCAGTTATTTAGATCCATTTCAGTAGGATTCCAGGTCTTGAATGGCACAAACTGCCTTGTCACTCTGATGGAATACCTACACTGCTATGTTGTTAATTCTCCTGGAACTCTCAGGCATCATTGATATCACTGGGCAATTTGTGTCCTTCCAGATGTTTTGGCTTACAATTCCATCATCCCTCACCATTGGCTATGCTGGCTAGGGATGCCTACTGCTTGGCCCTGGGACACTTGTGTTATGGGGTTCCGTATTGTCTCTAGTGTTGTTTAACATCTATATTAAGCTGGGGAGATAGGGAATGAAATGTCAGTATGCTGATGATGCCCAGATCTATTTCTCTTTACCTCTGATTCAGATGATGCAGTGGAAGATGTAAATTGGTGTCTGAGATCAGTAATGAACTAAGGACCAATAAACTGAAACTCAGTTCAGATAAAGAGATACTATTGATGGGTAGTTTGTCCATTCAGGAAAGTAATTTTAGCTAGATGAGGTTATACATCCCCTAAAAGAGCAGGTTCACAGTTTGTGGGTGCAGCTGTCACTGGTCCAAGCATCTTCTGCAGTACATGGTGTCTTTCAGCATAGGTCCAATGCCATACCCTTCTTGGATAGACACACCCTGGCCATTGATACTCATCCTCTGGGGTAACTTGAAAAAATAATTACTGTAATGCATTGCTTGTGGAACCGCCTTGGAAGACTATTTGGAAATTCCAGTTCAGAATACAGCTGCTAGGTTGGTAACTGGGGCCAAGAGACGGGAACATACTTCACCAGGGCTTAAACAACTGTACTGGCTCCAGGTCAGTTTCTGGGCACAGTTCAAAGTGCAGGTGCTTGTCTTTAGAGACCTAAACAGGGCACCAGAAATACTTCTCTAATGTAAGCCTACCTGTATACTCAGATCATTGTTGAAAGCAGCAAATGGTAGCAAAAAAATCTGATTTCGCTTTAAAATAAGTTGCAAAATCGTTGATTGGTTGTTGTTTTTTGCTGCCACCATTGCAGCAACAAAAGGCCAGAGGACCCACAGGCATTAAATACCCCAGTATACAAATATATTAAGCAAAAATACCCCTACACATACCCCTGTTGACGTCTGCAGCTGCTAATTAAGGTGAGTGGGCCATAACTACTCCCCCTTCCAACGTATTATGCAACATTGGTATCCAGCTTTTAGATTCAAGTTGTACAATTTACACAAACACAACGGTCCATTTTACAAGCCCACTAGAAAGAACAACTGTAAAACTAGCCACATTCCCAGTGTTGAAATTTCACTGGAATTCATCCTATTGAATTACTAGAGCTGCAATAAAAAGATTACTGATTGTGCAATGCCAGTTAATCACACAATTCTGAGAATTACCACCCACCTATGTATGTTTTATCAGAAATGGGTAACTGTTACAAAAGAAAAAAAAGGCAAATCTGCTGTACTGTTATTAAATTTGTTTCTTTTGTTCTCAGCTTTATCTTCAGGCCAGAATGAAAGGAGACTGGGCGAGACTTGTGCGTCCCACAGCACAGTTTGGTCTCATTGCAGCATCCATCTATGTGGGTCTCTCCCGTATTTCTGATTACAAACACCACTGGAGTGATGTTTTGACTGGACTCATCCAGGGAGCAATGGTAGCTGTACTTATCGTAAGTCCATACAAAGTTACCCTGCCGTTAGATCTGTTTTACTTTCTGGGAATCTAGTCCCTTTTATGATTTTTCAGTATTCTTGATAGAAGTAAACAGAGAAGGGGACTTTACATGCACCCAAACTAGTTCAGCATGTCATGCCTGCCTGCAGCTTCCCGTAGGCTAGTGTAGGGAAGGGAGAACAACAGTGATGGTAAATTTGGAACTTCCTGGATAGCTGAAAACAAGATTGCATCTTCATGTCCCAGCAACCCTTTTCCTTCCTCCTCCAAATCAGTTGATGCAGTATATGTGTGTTATGGACATGCACCACCTCCCCTGCCATTTATGGAGAATGCCGCTCCCAGTGGAACTAAGGTGCATGTAGCTGACGACAAACCCCTGCTCCCCCTTGCCCTTCTGACTGGAATTGTGGGGGATGCTACAGAAGGAAAGTGGCACTAATTGAAGGATCGTTTTGTTGTAATAACTCTGACACAATCATCTTCCATTGCCCAATGCTGTCTAATCTGTCTCTCCAGGCTGTATATGTAACGGATTTCTTCAAAGTGAGAGGTCGTACATTTAAACAGAAGGAAGAGGAGGATTCACACACAACTTTGCACGAGACGCCTACCAACGGCAATCACTACGACAGTAATCACCAGCCGTGATAGATTTAAGAGCTGTTCGCCTGTGGAATCTCCCGCTTTGTAAAAGGAAAATTCCACAAGTCTTTCTGGCCTACGTAAAAAATAAATAAATAAAATGCCTTTTAAAGGGACTGCTGCTGCTATACCTCTTGGATGCTCACTTTATATGTATATAGTAACAATTATGTATCTAAAAACTCCAAATTTCTATTGGTTCAAGCTTTGCTTTAAAAACACAGTATTCTGGCTATTTTTTTAATTAAAATAATGTGATAATACTTATGTACAAACAGCAATGGCTTATGTAATATGCTTTGCTAGTATGAGGCTCATGGTGAAATACATACAAATTAAGAACCGTAAGCATCAGTCTTGCTTGGGAAGAGAAAAGAATGGTAGCCTTCGCTGCAGAATAGAAGATGCTAGTGCAGTTCACACTCCATATCAAGAAAACACTTCTTATAGGTAAAGGCTTGCCGCAAACACAATGTCTCTCTTGATTTTGGTAATGCCTGTTGTGGGTAAAAAGGAATCTCGAGTCATAAGGGCAGCTGAATCCAGGCACTCCTTGCCAATGCTAGCAAAATAGGGTGCATTAAGAATGCACATGTGTTTGACTGTGAGTATCAAATCCTTAAAGTAATGTAAAGCCTTTGTCGCCATGGGTCTAGTAGTCCTGCTCCTTTCCCAGTTTTAGTCCTTCAGTCCCCTCACCACAGAGTGGCTCAGAAATAATGTAAATGTGGCTCACGCAGTGAATCCCCCCCCTCTGAAATTTGCATGTGGTGTGGCCCCGCCTCCTCCTTCACATGCCCCGATTGGCCGAAAAGGGCTGTCCATCATTCTGCTTGTGGAGGGGCTGCCCTGTCTGTTTGGCGTGGAGGAAATTAATTGCTATTAAAGCTCGAGCTTTGAACTATGCTCAAGATTCAGTTTAAAACAAAAACGAACAAAATTGGTCTGGTAGTTCTCGAGTAATAAGCTTTACACTACCATATTTTTTTATATAGAATGCTTATTTCCCCCAGTTCCCAGCTCAAAAGCTTACATAGCTATTTTGGTGGGTCTATGGAGACATTAAAGGCCTTCCAAGTGATCTGCTCCATGAAAAAACTGGATAGCAGCAGATAAAAGGCACATGGAGCTTAGATTCAGATCAAAACCGACATTTGGGCTTGTGGCCAAGCAATTTTAAATTGCTTATAAACAGACTACATTTTATGAACTATGTATTTATAAGATACTGTACATACAAACCTCCTGCAAATTTGTTTTCCAGTTCTGTGTTTCCAATGGCCTTTGCTGCTTGGCACATCTGTCGAAGCAATTCTTCTAGCCGCCTCATGCATCGAATGATGCTCCCTGCATGAGTAAAAACAGTTTTGCATTAAAGCGGTCATTTTCTAGTGAGTAATAAGAGACTCTCTCCACAAAGTAATTATAATGCTACCTACTCAACCAGGACTGTGACCTCAACAGGGCTAGTTTTCTTCAAGGTCATGCACACCCCTGATTTACGTACAACAGGGAATCTCAAACTCTACCCCAATAAAGTGTATTATGAAGAATATTCTTTCAGGCTGGCTCTTCCATCTTAGGGACATCAGAATTTACTTGCTTTAAATGAACAGGTGTGTGCTTTATTCCACCCTTACTTGATATGTAAGCAAAGAGAGGATTGTCAAAAGTTGACATTTTTGAAGATTGAAAAACAACTCAACAATATCTCAAATATGCAAGGTTATTAGCTGACAGCATTTCATTTCACCTCACATACAAGTACTGAGAAACCGTGAGTTCTTGATAATTATCACCTGAAAGTCATCCTTAAGGCACGAGTTTAACTCTTCTTGTTGAGACCTTCTCTTTCTGGTTCTCAACAGTTGTCTCACTCTGAGCCACAGCAAGGAAATGTTAATGTGTTCGTTTTTAGCAAATATATATTACAGATTTTACCACAGCAGTGAACCAAGATTATTTCCTCCCACCCTCCTATGTAGTTCTGCATATTTTTGTAGTGTACACATGATGAAAGATATTATGTATTTGCCTCAAACACTCTGGGGTACACATGGATACATGCTAGAGTTGTAAAAAGTAAAGCGGCCTAGAAAGCTGTAGATCAAGATTCTTTTTTCCTTCTCGGTTTATGAGTTAAAAGAAATGAGCCCCATCGTGTTATCAGCCAAGTCTCAGTGAGATATTAAATTTGATTCCAGTTCCAGCAACTCTCATAAAAAGCAACCTGCAGTCAATTAAACAAAAAGACACAAGTCTGAGCCAAAGGAACCTGAGATATATTCTCCAAGGGTAGACTATGCTATACACTGGGCAAAGCATCATTTGGAGATAGGCCGACTTCTGCTTATGATCCTTGTTATGAAAATGAAATCAAGAGCATGTTGACATCTACAGAAGCTTCCATGTAGGATTATAACAAGAGCATGTGTGCATGTAAAATAGGACACTTCAAATATTCTTCATTTGCCAGCATATTAAAGTTAGCCTCTGCTAGACACAATTAACTATCTAAAGCTTGTATTTTCTCCCAAATACCATAAACCTGCATCTATGAACACTGAAATTCCACTTCAATGTACTTTGCCATGACAAAGAGAAAAGTGCCTTTATATCAGTATTACTAAATTTGAAAGCCGCATCCTTTTTGTTAGCAGGACTGCTTATCTGCCAAAGGAAAGTAAGAATATGCCATTTACACAGAGCTAGCAAAAAAAAAATGGGTGTGATGGTGGTTTGGGGTTATGCTACTATGGACAGTGCCTTGTCTGTGTTTTACATAATTTCTATCCTAGCAATGGAAATTGCTGTTGTGGGCAGTTTACAGAGCTTAATTATCCCACCCTTGCTTGATGTTCAACGTCAAGAAACTTGGCTCAGCATGCAGCTCTGGTCTACTAACTAGCAGCAAAGAGTTCACTTATTGGGCAAAAACGTCTACTACCTACTTGCATAAGGGAGAAGGGGGACATTTTGAGACAGCATTTGCAAATATAACTATCCACAGAATTGACTGCTCCACTGCAACCAATAAACTGTGTATCCGATAAAAGTGACTTCAAGACTCTTTTTTTCCCCTCTCCTCTCCTCTCCCCACCCCACGTCTGTCATGCCTGATGCTCTTCTCTAAATGAAAATGGTAGTGGTGGAGACATAGCAGGGGATGGGCAATTTA
The DNA here is from genome assembly GCA_029215795.1 of Anniella stebbinsi. NCBI lineage: Eukaryota > Metazoa > Chordata > Lepidosauria > Squamata > Anniellidae > Anniella > Anniella stebbinsi. Next base: position 29,296,701 of record JARDYH010000002.1, on the reverse strand, counting down.
TGACATATCCAATTGGTTCAGCTTTTTGTAAGATGTGATGCGCAAGAATTGGTATCTTACAAAAGGAAGTAGATGAAGCAATGTTAAGAGGCTCATTACATCAAAATGCCAAGTAATCAAGCTTAATATTACTTTTTCCTTTTTGCAATAGTCTTACAGAGATTCTTGATCAGCAAAATACATGATCTCCCACTACTTAAAAATGCAGCCTTAGTATCATGTATGAAAGTCGTCTATAAGGCTTACAAAAACACATATACCAGATTTTATATTTTGCCCTCCTCTCTCCTAAATTTAAATGAGCGTTCTCTAGAATATGCAACAAAGGTAAAGCTGCATTTTCACTAGAGAAGAAACATACAGAAACCGAACCAAGTTCTTTCTTGTATTATTTTCTCTCTTGAAAAACACCATACAAGGTAAAAAAAGGAAGGCCTTAATCCTATGTACAGTTACACTGGAGTAAGCTCTATATAATCAGTAGAGTTTACTTCTGAGTAAGTACACAGGAGCAGGTTATACGCTTTTCATATAGCATGTGTAGGAGAGATGCAATAGACATAAGACAGACCATGGAGTGAGAAAAAAGACGGGACAGAAAGCGTGTATGAGACAGGTTTGACCAATTAGGGAACCTCAATGGATGGGAGTATTGCAGGTACTGAAATTTTACCGGTCGATATTTGCTAAAGGACTAATCTATTTGGTTGCTCTGTTATCTGTAATTAGCTGTTATCCCAAACCTGAAAAATGTAGGGACCCATGAAAAATCTGAAGTGGAGTGAATGCAGAACCTGCTTCTTTCTCAACAATTTTGACAAACCTAGCCAAGCCTTAGCTAGGTAACCTCACTCAAATTCAAGTGGTAGGAGTAAATAAGCAGCATTTACTCCTTACCAGATGGGCCCACAGTTCTATGTTATCTAACCATCACCTCCTATTGGAACTCTCTCTCCACTTGCTAACACTGGCATACCCTATCTACTTTTACAGATGGTCAAAACTTGGTACAGACGGGATTTCGTTAGCAAAAGAGCTTATCCTTATAATCTGCTGTACCTATGCAGGCATACAAGTCAAGCGTTTGTGCAACTCTAATCTCTATCAAACTAAAGTAAAAGATTCATGATTTAAGAATTATTTATTTTCCAAACAAGAACACTACAACCAAACCAATCTGCAGAGTATTCTAGAGTTTGGATAATAAAGTCCTTTATAATTAAATAATTCTGGTTGTAGAGAAACTTCATCAACCTTTATACAGTTTTGAAAAACAAAGAACTCATAACTCAAGGCAGATTAAAACATTCCCAAGAGTTGCAAAGTTTCAGGTTATTAAACCATGAAGTGTCATTCAATCTTGCAAAATAAACTCAATTGCGTTACTTACGATCCTTTGTATCCGAAGCATTACAAGTAATACAAATGTACATACCTTCAAAGACATCTGTCATTTTGCATATGTGAGCAAATGTAGCTCCATTAGCCCATGTGTACACCACATCCATCAAATTTGGCCTAAAGGAATTGAGGTAATTTTCCTCATCTATTTCCAATTTAGCTTCTGCTGAGACTTTAGCAATTCTTTTTGCACATTCCTTAAGAAAAAAAAGAACAGCCTATTATTTATTTAAATCAACACAAAACAAACATGAAAATTATCTTCCTGAAGCATGCAGTCAGCACGGAGACCTGATGTCCCAAAACTAGGTGCGCAGAGTGCAATGTGCTTCTGCTTCATGGGAAGCTTCGCATGCAGCTCACTGGCACACAAATTAGAACGGTGCCGAATTTTTCGACCTATTTATTTTCAACCATTCATTGCGGGGGAAGGGGCAAAAAGAAATTGCTCCAAGAAATTGTAGGAAGGGGTGAGAATTTTGGAGAAATTTCTCTGGGTGCAAGGCTTTGGTGGTTATAGGACTGTAAGGAGATTATTTTATTATTTATTTACAATATTTATATACTCCTCCCCATTCAGAATTTTGGAGTGGTGGAAAAAATAAAATAGAATAAAAGCAGAATAAAAACACATTAAAAGTAGATTTAAAAGAAACGAAGTGCTGCGGCTTGTCATTAAGGAAAGGCTTCCTGAAACAATGATGTTTTCAGGAGGCACTAGAAGGAAAACAAAGTTGGTGCCTGCCTGACCTCCAGAGGCAAGGAATTCCATAGGAGGGGGGCCATCACACTGAAGGCTCTTCCTCTGGTGGACTCCAATCGGACGTTTGGTCTATGTGGAACCACCAGGAGCATGCCCTCAGATAACCAGGCAAGTTGATAGGGGGGAAAGCGCTCTCTCAGGTATCCTGGTCCCAAGTTGTTTAGGGCTTTGTGCACTAGTACAAGAACCTTAAACCTGGCCCAGTAGCAAATAGGCAGCCAGTGCAGTTCCCTCAGCAAAGGAGTTACATGCTGGAAAGGGGCAGCTCGGGATAACAGCCGAGCTGCAGCATTCTGCACTAGCTCCAGCTTCCGGAACAGCTTTAAGGGCTGCCCCACATAGAGTACATTGCAGTAATCCAGTCTTGAGGTTACCACTGCCTGTCCCACCGTGGCCAAGTTATCCCTGTCCAGGAGGGGCCATAGCTGGAAACCAGCCGAAGCTGATAAAAGGCACTCCAAGCCACCGTGGCGCCTGAAGGGTTCACATGTGCTCTTTCTTTTACCATCCCCCCTGCTCGCTGTTCTGTCCTGGCAGCCTCAACAAGAATAACAACAACTCCTCTCTCAGAGTCCTGGCTAAGTCTCTAGGGGGCTTCCCAAGAAGCTCAACTAATGCAGGGAAATGAAGAGGTTGTGAAAGGGGCAGGCAGGTTTTCGGCACAGCAACTAATGCAAACACCTTTCCTTCTGAAGAACAAAGCCGCCCACTCCTGAGTTATCTAATGGTATTCAAATGTAAAATCCAATGTTAAAAGATACAAAGATAGATTTCAGATTAAATCGTAACAAACATCCCAAGATTCTAAAGCTTATCATGCTAGCAAAATGTCCTTGGCACATGCCCAATTCATCATGTGACGGTTTCTGCCAGCTTGGGATTTTAAAGTTGGTTGGTGTTTTTTTCTGTATTTGTGCTGAATTGCAGGTGCAAATATTTATGGAAATTGCGCTACTTACTTTTGTAAATAACACAATTTGCGCTCGCAATTTCCATAAATATTTACGCCTGCAATTTCCCACAAATCACAACTTACAAAAAGAAAAGCCACCCAAGTCCCCGAATTTCAAGAACTGATCCACCACTCAGATTACAAAAGCAAGCCAAGGCGGGGATCCATCAGGCCCCCAAAAGGCCAGATTCCCTTGAGTTGGACATGCCTAATTCCAATGCAATATCACAAATTTGTTACAACATGTTTAGATGGTGGGCCATAGCTCACTTACAATGGTTGCTAAAATCAGACTGTAATAATACATGCATTTCCTAATCAAGCAAAATTACCCACTTAACAATTCAGATGTCAGGTTTCAGTTTGAAATCTGTAATGTTTAACTCTACACAAGAGCATTTTCTTTGTAAAATCAACCAATGTTTTGCTGGAAAAGGTTTACCTGCATTTGGCGAAGCGGGCCAGCCAATTGTTCTGTTAGTTTGGGCATTTCACTGGACTGAAAAAAATGAAGACGAGAATACCAATGCACTTCACTTCATTTCAATCAAATTCAGAATTTCTCTTCAAATATCACATTATGGAGCTAGCGCACAAAGCCTACTGTTCAGATTGTGGCCATTTTGATGGAAACATTTTAAAATGGACCTTATAATTTAGGGTAATTAACATTAAAATGTATTTGAGTCAAAAAAGATAATTTTCACGGTAGCTTTCTCACATTTTGAGACAAGGAACTCAGCAATCGGAGACATTTTGACTACTGTGAATGTCATTTCACTTTTTGCCCAATCTACCTCATTGCTTTCTCTGTTTCCATTCGACCTGCTTGTCCTGTATATCTTGCCCTTAAGAGCCTACTCTGGTGTTACTTACTAGGGAGAAATCTCAACTCAGTAAAAGTCTTGCCCTTCCTGCAAGGTAATGCAAGATTTTGGATGGCATGTGTGCTTGTAATTTAAGAAGAATTAGGACTATATTAATTCACAATTACTATTTTAGCCACCTTGGGTTATCTGGCTGGAAAAAAAGGCAGCACAACAAAGTTCCTTAGAAATAAATTGGGACTAATCAAATTTAGATTTTCTACACAAAATTAACTTACATTTTCTTGAAATACAAAGCAGCTTAGTAAAGCAGTTGCTTGTTCTGCAGATAAATCGTTGAAAAGGCCATTGAACATCATTTCTGTCAGCAACAGCTCATCTGCACTAGAAAAGGAAAAGAAATTGGCAGCATTAGAAATTTCTTAATGGGTTTCTATGATTAAAATCAATTTTCTGGAAAACTGGCCAAAGTAGCTTTAGTTCAAAAGACAAAATTATTAAAAAATAAAAGCCTTTAAGCCAAAAAGCTTCCTTGAATTATTAACCAGAAAAACACACACAGAGAAAAAAGAAGTAAAAGAGTCTAGACATTATCAAAATTCTTACAGAGTTATGGAATAGCAGCAGATTCCAGACATCCTGAGAAATTAAAATAGATTATGAATTTATAATGAAGTGCTTGGAAATGAAGACTCGACTTGCTGGAGGAAATTTTGCTAAAAGAGCAGAATCAATATATTTTATGAGATCAAATGGAATAAGCAAGGTTGGCTGAGCATGTCTATTGGGAGAGAAGCTCTCACTGATTATGGTGTAAAAAAAGGCCAGATATCAAGCTTCCAAATGCCTGCTGATAGTCTAATGAAAGCTATTACTAAAGTTGCACCTACAGAGTGCAATCCGACCAGTTTCCCGCCACTGAAGGAAGGCTTCCAACAGAAGGATAGAAAGGTGGGCAATTCCCTCTTCCCTGCACTTCTCTGTGCCCCCAATCTGCTCTGGAGGTTGGAGGACGACAAAGGGAAACTCGCTGAATTTCGATCATATTGGTTAATTATTGATCTAAAACCAAGATGTCGTTTTAAAAACTCTTTGTTTTCTGACACATCATTTATTTGGTCTTCCGGCCGGATTAGTACAACGTAGCAAAAATCTCAGACATACTACAGAATTTCAAATACCGAAGACAAATCACTCGCATAAGACAGTTTCATTAATATATTAAAGGTCTCATAAAAAATTACCTACAATAAATTCATGCACATAATGAAGATTTATCAAGATTTCTCATTCTTATCCTGTTATTGCTGCCCTGTTGTTCCAACTAATGGCACTGAACATTCCAAAAGTGATGAATATTTAGTATTAGGGAGTTATCATAAATAAACAGATGACTTCTGGTACACCATGTCTAGCATACATGAAACATAATCCTTATTTGTTGCGTAAACTAATAGGGGAATCTAGAGGCTTGATTTGTGGAATGTCACTGCCTTGGTTATTTAGGCTGGGATCCGAACAGTTGTTCCAGTTATGCCCAAGGGTTTAGGTGCCCCAAGTAGAAGTTTTGATTCTGCCCCCCCCAATGTCATATCATAAACTACTTTTGAAAGTCCCCTCAGTTTTCAAAGTAGCTTCCTAAGTTGGGGTGGAGATGTTTGCAAAGTACAAGCCAAAGTCCAGTTGCCCTCACAAAATTGGCTATACAGCTCTTTGGATCCCAAGCTTACAATGCAACCCTGTGCATGCTTACTCAGAAGTAAGCTCCATTGAGTTCAGTCGAACTTACTCCCCAGTAAGTGGGCGGATTCGTGTGTTAATGCCAATCATGGGTTATTTAACCCATGAATTGGCACGAGTGGGCAGGCGTGATGTCTCCCATGCGCCCACCGCTTCTGCTTTTAATCAACAACTTGCGATCGGCCAGGTTGCAAGTTGTTGATTGTGATGTGCGAACCTGGAGCACAGTTAACCCATCAACAAACCATGGGTTTGCTCACTCCTGCTTGTGTAAAGTAATCGTGGGTTAATTAATCCACAATTTGGTGTTATGTGAGAACCACGTCAGTCTGCCCTGTATTTTACTTTCAAGCCACTATTGTTTTCTTTTTTCCTGACATGTATTGATACAAGATTCTTCTTAACAGTCCAATATCAAAGGCCACTGTGGCAAAGATAAGTGGAGGAAAATGTGTATAAACCCAGAAGAACTACAAAACATTCATACATTTGTTAATTGTTACAACAGTGCCAGCTATTACCTGCTGATTTCACAAGCGACTCGTCCTTTCATCTCTATGACGTCTGAAGAGGTTGCAAAACCCAACCTTCTCAAAACACGCTTACGACACTTGAGCTCATCCATTTGTAAAACTGTCCTGGCCTTCTTCAGCTCCCGCTTTGCTGCTTTAATGTCTATAGCAATCTAAAGTTAAACACAAGCAGAGGTGTCATGAGAAATCAAACGTGATACTTTTGACCATCTTTTCTGAATGGAAAAAAAGAATGTAAAACTTTCATCCCCACTATTTCCATAGGCCACACAGCCAGTAATACATCTGAGAAGCAAGGGGAAAATATTTTTTTTTTGTAAACAAGGTAACAGATATCAACGATTTCTCTACGGCAAGAATGTTTGCCGAATTATAGGACCAGAAAAGGACTGAAAAATCAAACTCTCTCACAGCATTCTCCACATGAGTCCCTAAAGATTGACACAAACTAGATCAGACTCTGTCACAGACAAAGATGAGGCATTGCACCAAAAAGCTTCCCTTGAAGAAGTGAGCCAAGTTACGTCCCTTAGAGAAAACACAGCCACCACCATCCCAATCTCATCTGAATGCTTGTCCTTGCCTGCCAGGCAGGTGGAGTTCCAACCATCTGGCAGGCACAGTGGGCCTCAATGCTCCCCCTCAATACATGTCTAGAGTATTCGGGAGAGTGCAAAACTAAGAAGGAGGAGGAGGAATAAATTAGGAACAGTGGCCCTTGACCTGCTGCTTTCCATAATAATAATAGTCTAATGTGATTTCCTAGGGGGTCACTACATTGGTCCCCAAAAACACCTCCTCCCCAGAAAACAATTCACCACAATTCAACTATTTTTTTTAACAGAAAAAAGCTTCAAGTTAGAGCATAGACTTATTCATTAAACAAAAAACCTACGGTTTACAAAAACAACGTTAAGGCTCCGCAGTTTCCAACCAAGCACCAAAAAGCAGGGAAATTGGGAGTTCAGGCTCCCAAGCCTTAACGCCACATCCTCCCTAAGGAGGCAGAAAGTGCAAGTGAAATTCTCATTCTCCCAAAGCAGATAAACCATGAGGAAAGGGTGGAGGATATGATATGCAGAGGTGACTGGGGGGTTGTGGAAAACTGATCACGAACAACTTAGGGCCACCTACTTCTCTTTTTTTGTTTAGAGCAGCCCTTCCCCAACCTGGTGCCCTCCAAAGGTGTCAGACTACAACTCCCATCATTGCAAGTCAGTATGTCCCATGGTCAGGAATGCTGGGACTTGTCATCTCAAACACCTGGAGGGCAACAAGATGGGGAATGCTGTTCCATACCCTTACCAAATACAGGGTCTCAAACACATCTCTCAAACACATCTCGCATATAGCAGCACGCTTGATAACAAAAGGGGAACTATTCATTACAGATCTAGAACCAGAGCATGTCCCAGGCACTTCCAACTTTTGATCAATATCCTGCCCTTCAAAGAACCAATTTTTTTTTTCTTTAAAATGTATTTAAACAAAATATACTGTTCATTCCCCACAATCCCTCCACAATACATCCTCTCATCAAAGCGACAGAGGAGCAGAAGAGGTTTAGTTTGGCTGTCTTGAACACCTTTCAGATGAGATTAGTTTGCAATCCTATACCTCTTGGGAGTAAGCCCTAGTGAATTCAGTGGCACTGGCTTCTGAGAAGACAAGTATAGGAGTCAACCTTCTCCAGCTTGGTGCTCTCCAGATGTGTTGCACTTTAACTCTCATGTTATGTGTTATGGGGAAGACAAAAATCATTTCATACTTAATTTTAAAATAATACTGAGGCATGAAAGTATTAGGTGGTAGCTCTGCCTTTGATCTCACACTGCTGAACAAGTAAGAGAAATCCTTTATCTGATATTCAAGAAACAGACATCCTATGCCATGTGTTGAAAACTAATGTTGACATCTGAAGGGCTATCCGGATTACCGTACTGTTGTTTCATTTGGTTTATACAGTTTATTATTTAAAATGATGCAGCTCTTTTGTAGTTCCTTGATTGATTACAATGTTGGAAAACATCATACTTTAGTACAGATGTGGGCAGAAAATAGATCTATCCTGATGTTTTGGACATCAACTCGTGGCATTCCTGACAACTGCCCATGCTGATAGGGGCTTTTACAAGTTGAATTCTAAAACATCTGGAGATCTACATTCTGCCTTCTCTTCTTCTTGAACAACATTTGCCAACCTGGTGCCTGTCAGATGTGTTGGGTTGCAACTCTCAACATAAGAAGATGCTCTAAGAAATGAGAAGTAGCTGGTCCTAAGTTGTTCATCATCATTTCCCACAACCCCACAGTCACCTCTGCATATCAAATTGCATATCTAGATTTTTGAGATGACAAGTCCCAGCATTCCTAACCATGGGACATACTGACTTGCAATGATGGGAGTTGTAGTCCAACACCTTTGGAGGGCACCAGGTTGGGGAAGGGCTGCTCTAAACAAAAAAAGAGAAGTAGGTGGCCCTAAATTGTTTGTGATCAGTTTTCCACAACCCCCCAGTCACCTCTGCATATCATATTCTCCATCCTGTCCTCAAGGTTTATCTGCTTTGGGAGAATGAGAATTTCACTTGCACTTTCTGCCTCCTTAGGGAGGATGTGGCGTTAAGGCTTGGAAGCCTTAACTCCCAATTTCCCTGCTTTTTGGTGCTTGGTTGGAAACTGTGGAGCCTTAACGTTGTTTTTGTAAACCGTAGGTTTTTTGTTTAATGAATTTCATGGCTTTGTGTAACGGATGACTGGATATTATACAGTTGACAAGCAGCCAGCATCAGCTAGGATGTTACACCATTTTGACATCCAATATAAAATCAAAGCTAGTGATATGTGTTGCACCCACTTTTCAAAATAATAAATGAACCCCAGAAGTTATGCTCTCTCACTTGCTATCTGAGGGGTCTCATTTGAATTTTTCAATAGCCAATGTCCAGAAATAAAAGCTTTCTATGACTGACTCATGAAAAGAAGCATTTCATGTTTTGTGTCTGTATTTGGAGAGAACCTGAAAAAAAATTCTACTGGACTAAAAACTCCCCAATTTATTCTGGAAGCACACAAGATGATACAGGAAAATATCCTAAATTAGAATAAGTTACAGTTTGCTATATTAATTATTTTAGCTCATTTTATGCTACATGCTTTTTCTTCCTGTTTGCATCTTAAAGTAGCAGATTGTGATCATGTTTGTGGTCAAGTTTCAAGCCTGCATGGGCTGCATTTCCATCCATAGATATTTACTTAAAAGACCCATTGAATTTCCTTGGTTCTTTAAAAGCAACGTATTTGCTTTTAGATTTGCCACTCTCAGCACTCTGCGCGTGCTATGTATGCCTGCTCTGTCTACCCTTTTGTTCCCTGCAAGGCCCAGCCAGGTGAGGTCAGTAAATTAAACCAAGGGATTAAGGATGGGATTCCATCAAGTTCAGCAGAGAGCATTTCCTGTAGGACATGGACCTAACAGGAACGGTGAGGTCAGGTTTCTGGCAGACCCATTTAAGCAACTTTATGGCCTGATAGTTCTCTGTTCGGTAGCCTGCAGAAGCCTCATAAAGCAATGGGCATATGAACACAGTTATTATTGTCTGCCACTTTGTCTTTAGTAGTCTGAGGTCCAGACCTGTTCAGAAGGGGGAATAGTGTCATGTTATAGGGTGACCACATGGAAAAGAGGACAAGCCATCCAAAATGGTGGCCAGCACAACATCTTGTGATACTAAATTCTATAGTTAACCAGAACTGTACACAGTATTCTAAGTGTGGTCACACCATAGATTTGTATAAAGGCAGTATGAGACTGGCAGTTTTATTCTCAATTACTTTTCTTATAATGCCTAACATGGAGTTTTCTGTCTTTACAGCTGCCACACACTGGGTTGACGTTTTCACTGAGCTGTCAACCACATTCCCAAGTTTTTTTTTCTTGTTTAGTCACTGCAGGCTCAGATCCCATCAGTGTATATGTGATGTTGGGATGCTTTGCTCCAGTGTGCATCACTTTAAAAATGCTTACGTAGAACTGTTGTTGCCATTTTGATGCCCATTTTCACACTATGGAGAGATTCTTTTGGAGCTCTTGGTAATCTCACTTCATTTTAAAAACCCTAAATATTTTGAGGTCAGCAGCAAATTTGGCCATCTCACTGCTCACTCCTATTTGCATGTTGTGAAGAAAGTGGATAGGGAGGCAGTTTCTCCCTTTCTCATAATATTAGAATGAGGGTGGAAGTGAGCAGTGACGTAGCCACATTTGGTGATAATACCAAATTATTTTGTCTTGCTAAAACAATGGAGGATTGTGAGGAGCTCCATAAAGATCTCTGCATACTGAGAGAATGGCCATGAAAAGGGCAAATGCTGTTCAATGTAAGCAAGTGTAAAGTGATGCACATTGGGGGATCACAATTTCACATATACACTAACAGGATCTGAGCTAATTAGCAGTGACTGACCAAGAAAGAGTTTGGAGCAGGGGAGATGGACAGCTTGATGAAAATGTTGATCCGGCCGCTGTGAAAAAGGCAACCTCCGTGTAAGGCGTAATTAGGAAAAGAATCCTAATTCTTGAAGACTAATATGAAAAATAGTAGGTTCTCTGATTTGCACTTGATGTATGTGGATTCTTTAATCTTACTATAGTAAAAATAACATATTTTAGTTTTAGATTCATGACTGTATTAGCAGTAAGTTAGTTGGGAAACAAATGTATTAGGAAGTGCAAAAAGTGAGTGTATTGCATCATTTGTGACAGCTCTATTCATACATAGTTTATGGTATGTAGTAAGTACAGAACAAACCTAAGGATGCCTTTCTGTGTGTATATATGAAAGAGGCAGGCACACAGACATAGATAGTGGGCCAGGCCTAAATTTCCAGCCTAATCTATCTTACAGGGGTGTTGTGAGGGTAAAAGTAGCACATGCCATACACCCAAACATTACCAAACATTTGTTTTACATTTCTGTGAAAGTGAGCAGCAGAAGAAACTCAACAGATGGTTTTGAGCCAGTCATAGACTCTCAGCCTAACCTACCTCATGGGTTTTTGTGGGGGGAGATATGGCACTTGAAAGAATGATCAGTCTAGGGCTTTCCCCTTCCTCCTTACTAGAGAAGCTTCTTTGCAACTGATCAACTAAATGGAGTCTGAACATCCTCTTATATCACTACATCTGACCCAGTACCAAGAATAGCCGTGTGGGTGTTTAGAAATATTGCTCAATTTAATTTTAATCTATCCAAGTTTGGATTTTTATTTTTTTGCTCTAAAAATAGCCTGTGGTCAGTGAATCCTATATTAAGCCTGTCAAAGATGTTGGTACTGGAGATAACAATACACAATAGTTTTGTTCAACCTGATCAAAAAATATTAGAAAAGCTAAGAGAATTCAGAATGTCACTGACTCTTCTACCCTACAGGGTTGTTGTGCTGATAAAATGGAGGAGGATTATGTAAGCCACCTTAGGTTCCTTGCAAGAGGAAAAAAAGGCAGGATATAAATGTAACATTAATAAACGTATTACTACTTCTACTTATTATTATTAATTATAATAACAATGAAGGAATAAAAATTCTTTAAAAATCAAATACATGGAATTTTTTAAAAAAGAAAAGAAAAAGAGGGGGGAGCTTAACCTCTTCTCTTACAAAAAGCCTTGGTCCCTAAATACACAGAGCTCTCAAAGAGAAGTACAGCCAAATCCACACACCCCTTCAAGCTAGTGGAATGGGAATGAGACTCACTGCACTCAGTGGAACTAACTTCTGAGAAGACATGCCTTGGATTGAATTGATATGAAAATTAATGATCAGCGGCCATAATCAAATGAACATACACACATGCAAAGCATGCAAGCAAGTTGTTAATTGTAGAGTTATAGTGCTGTAAAGGAGAGGGAATTCTCACTCACATCTCTCCCTCTCCGCCTTCTAAGGTTCCATACTATTTTTTTTTAAAATAAAGGCTACAATCTTCTACACACTTACCTGGGAGTAAGACCATTGCATTCAGTCAATGGAACTTACTTCTGAGAAGAGACTACAGCACTGTCTTTGCTAGAAGAAGCAGCCATTGTAGCTGACACAGGAGGGAGGGGGGGAGACTCTACTGAGCGTGTGCCATAATCAAAATGGCCGCCAGATTTCTTAAAGAAGCACAGCTTTAATTTAATAAAATCCACTTAAGCGAATTTTTAAAAAAGAAAAGCAGTTCCACCTACACTAGAACGGGAGGAAGTAGATCGTGCCATTGGATTAATGAAAAAGGCTCCCTGAAGGTAAGGACAGCTGCGCAAAAATGGTCGCAAGCCCTGAGTTCAATTTTCAGTTTCAGATTCAGGGGATTCTTTAATCTTTTTACTTTAAACTGCTCTCCTTCCCTCAGTCTTTCACCAATCTTCTTGAAATTTTCAGGTAATGTAAAACAAACATTTCTTTCTGGCACCTGTAAATTTCAGAGAGATTGGTGAAACATTTTCGATTTTATGGCTGTTAGAATGACCCCTCCCCAATTATCACTTTAACATGTGCCGTGTCTCCCTTAATATTGGATCATACTATTTCTCCATATAGCAGCAGTTTAGCCTTTCACATTTCCTACTACCTGATCATTTTAACTGGAGGTGCCAGCTCTCACTGTCGTTATGGTCTTCTCATAACTAAATGTACTTAAGAAAGCTGTTCCTTACCTGTGCTTTTCTTTCACAAAGTTTGTACACTGTTTCCAAATTAGAATCGTTGTGAAGTGGATGAGAATACATCCTATGCTCAAACGCTTCTATTTTTTGGATTACTTTTTTCAGTCCTGGATCTTTAATGCCCATGTCATCAATGGGATCCAGCAAAGGAACTCCATCGGGGAACCGTTTCTGCACTTCCTTAATGGAAAGAAAAATACATATCTTAAGGGTCTACAAAGGTTAAAAAAAAACCAAACAACACTCTATTGCTGTCTTCCTCAAACTAGTGCCTTACAGATTTGTTAGACTATGACCCTTCATCATCCCCAGCCTTTGTGGCCATTGGCTATGTTGTTGAGGATGATGGACTTTTAGGCACAATACATCTGGAAAGTACTGGTTTGGGGAAGGTAACTACTGCATCACAGGATAGACGACATGTTTTCAGATGTTTGAGAAACTGATGTAGCACACTAGCAAATGGACTAAGCTGCAATCAGGAAATCTACCATTCACATCTTTCTTTTGGTATGAATTAGATCAGGAAATGCACAAGCTCTTCTGCCCCAAAGCCTGCATGTGATGCTGGCTTGGGGTCAGCACGCACATACACAAACCACAGGGCCTGATACAGGTCACTCTTTCCTCACTGCTAGCAGTGGTCTTTGGGAGAGGGAGTAGAGAGTAGAGGCAGCAGGAAAACTAGCAGTAGTAGGGGAGTCAGGGCTCCCTTAGAGGCCACAGTAAATTTATTTATTTAATCTTAAATAATTCTTGGCCGCCTTTCAGAGCAGAAGCTTTGGAGGACTGCATGTAGTCACCAGGCCAAAGGTTGTGTACCCCTGTAGAAGATCTTGGGAAAATAGTTCTTTCTCAGCCTGTCACTCCCCATCTGTAATATGGGAGATAATAGTATGAGTTACCTTACAACAGGAGTGAGTGACATAAGCCATGTGGCCCACACATTGCCTCCCCAAGTTGGGTGAAAACTGGGAAGAAAAGGTGTCCATAGGGTAAAGTCCATTTGTTCACAAGCTCATTTTGACTTTTTTAGTGCTCCATAGCTGTTACAGGTGCCATATTTAATTAGTTTTATTTTTATTTTTTGGGATGGGAAGCAAAAATGGCCCCTGACTTCCCACAGCTGCCCGCTCCTGCCTTACAGTATTGTTATAAGGATTATGGCCTAATAACGTATGTGAAGTGCTCTGAACGCTTGAAAGTACTATACAAATGTTAATTTTTTATTAATATCATATTATAATTATTACTATTATTATATGGGATCAGAGCAAAGGCCTATCTAGTCCAGCATTCTGTTCACACACTAGCCAACCAGTTGGCTCATAGCCCCAAGCAACTGATATAACAGAGGCATGCTGGCTCTTATACTGGCTAGAGCTAATATACAGACATCATTACTAGTAGCTATTGAGAGCCAAAATTATAGTAGTAGCAGTTTACCTGTATTGACTTCAATACACTCTGCCTATTATCAAGAGGCCTCAAGTCTTTTGGTATATAAAGCCGAACACTGCTGATTGCAGATAGAAGATGCACCAAAACGGGAACAACCTGTTAAAAAATCAGTGATGGGTAAACAAAAATGCACGTTTTAATCTCAAGATTGCTTAATGCAATGCATTCTAAGAATAGTATGAGCCATTTTTCTAACATAAACTGAAGTGCAGAGTTCTTTCATTTGATAACTACAAAGAACACTCTACTGGTAGCTTGTCAAAGGACAACAATTCTTCTAGCTGCAACAGCCATCCTTGTAACGGTGAGCTGATTAACTTACTTTAATCCTTTCACTTCACTATTAGTCTTTAAGGTGGACAAAAGATTCTTGTTGTTTTTGCTGTAAAATACATACACAGCTCCTCCTCTGGGAATTGGTTTTTAACGTTAACTTCTGGTTACAGGGCCTACTGTAAATCCTATAACAGCAAAATCTCAAACATGTATTTTACACATCCACACTCTTGAGTCTTATTTCCAGAAAGAGTCTACAAAAGAGCGGTAGAAGTATTAAACTGCAGTATACAGAGGAATTTGAATGAGTTTACCAAAGCAACCAGCCCATCAGCTAATATAATATATTTTTTAAGGGTAAAGGTTACTTTCCCATGTGAGGGGGGATGTTTATTGTTGGACTGTTGAATTCATTCTGCAAAACATGTTTGCTTCTGGCTTACTAGGACACTGGAGACTTTTCAATGGTACAAAATGTTACGCAATTCAGAGTTAATTTATCTCTCTCCAGAAATGTACCCTACAATTATTCTGTTTTTTTTAATCCCAACACATAAAATAGGTTAGATATGCAATTTACATTTGGTGTAGTAAAAAAGAGTGGTCTTTCAAAAATTAAACATGAAAATATTTCATTTCCTTGAGATGTGAAACTGAATTCACTATGCAATTTTCAGGGAGCTACGCTTTCTCAGGCAAACCTACCCTGAAGTGTTGCTGTGAAAATAACATCCAATAATGCCATTACCACAGAATTTCTTGAAGGGAAGAGTAATAATACATTGTTTTAGATATTTTAGAAATGTTGAAATCTAAGGAATGAATTAATATTTACAACTCAGTCTGACAAGAGGAAATTTCCTGTTGATCCAAATGGAGCCACTAACAATGCTCTGTGACAGAATGTGCCTAGCCAATTGAATTAGGTTCATCATGGCAAAAATACTTTTATTCAAAGCCCCAGGATAAACTGTCAACTCTATGTTGGAATGAAGGGAAGGAAAAACATGTTTAATGGATGCATGAAAAAAATGAACTTTTTAAATCCTGTCAAACCAAAAAATAGTCTAACAAACTCTCACAGACAGTCTGAAAAAGGGGCAAACAGGATTTTGAAAGGCAGATGTGGGATTTAACAATGAAGACTGATATAAAATTGAATAATCAGGAGAGGGGGGAAGGGAGGTTAACTTTACGTAGAATGCTATAACCAAAGAGTTCTAAATCATAAAGAATGACTGAAACAGAGAAAAAAGCAAGAAACAAGACCAGCTACAGATGTAGAAGAATTTAGCTACCTCATAGTTACTAAATTTATTATTAGAACCAAAATTGGAATAATATATACAAATAGACTATAAGTTATAGACCATCTCCCATTCTGCAATAATGAGTATGTTCACTTGAAAGTCAGCCCAAAATGATGAAAAACGTTAGAGAATGAAAAGACAAAGAGACCTTCATTCCTTGCTGGCTAAAAGTGTTAACTAAGCAAAAATCAAACTTATCATAGCAAAAAATCAAATGGTCCATTAAACTGCAGAACTCTGTGCAAACCTAGTTACCAACTGCTGCTGGAAAAAGTGCAGCTGCAATCACAAAGAGCTGCCAACTCTTTTAATTTTAAAGCCTAATTTTAATGTCTTTTTTGGTTGCATTGCCTTGGGCAGTTCTTTAGAAAGAAGTTCGCGATAATTTTTAGAGCCAGATCAGTCACTCAACCCTCATGATGAGAGCTGGGTTGACACTAACCTTCCTCCCCAAGGTCATATGCCCCCATACAAGTCTGCAGTTCCGTAATTTAGTAACGGCCCATACATGCATGTGCATCATCCTTAAAACCTTGCAGATTTATGAGTGAAGTGTCTTCCATTACTCTGCTCTTAACTGCTTCACCCCACCACACTACTCAAAATGAAGAAAAAAAATCTGCTGATATGGCTCCAATTTGGGGATTATCTCTAGATAGCGAGTCCCCATCTGCTCCATGTTCCACTCCTATACCTACGTAACTGCAAGGAAGCAACGAAGAATACAATGGTAGTAATATTTTCACAAGCCTTAAACCTAATGCAGCAGTGTACACAGCTCACGTGTGGCCGATGGGCTATTTCTAGTGTGTCATGCAGAGCAGTGGGGACCCTGGCCAGATTTCCCCTTGCCCGCACGAGTGCTAACAAGGGAAACCCTTCCTTTACCTCCAATCTCACCTGAGCGGTAAAGGGAACTGTTTCCCTTGCTAATTCTAACAAGAGAAAGCTCTGTGGGAAGCTGGAAGGGTCTGTGTGTGAGTATGTTGGGTGGGACGTATGAGTGTTGGGGGGACTATGAATAAGTGTGTGAATATATGTCCATGTCTACATGTGTGCATGAGTTTGAGTGTGCATGAGTATGTGAGCGCAGGTGTGCATGAGCAGATGTGTGTTTGTGCATCCCCAGACTCCGCAGAAGACACCCAGTGCAGCCCTTGGGGCAGAAAGAGCCGTCCATCCCTGATCTATTGCTTCCTGCTGATCCTACTGCTTGTTTAAATCAGGTTTCACATTCCCAGCAGAGCTCAGCAATGCTCCGCAAGGCCAAAATATGTTGCTCTCCATGTTGCTCATGTCTTTGATTGAGGGAAAAAATGCAAGAAAAAAGATTTCTGAGCACTCTGATTCTCCTACTCTCAACTCCACGTGATTCTGTTGTTTTATAGCTTATTACAAGAACAGTAGGGCCGGCCCTGCAAACGGGGAGTATTTTCCCATCAAGATTTTGCCGTATGTTTTTTGTTCTAATTATTGTTTAACAAAACACATTTTCTCACCTGCATCTCCCCTTTCTCCTCAGGTTTGGCTGGCTTTGCAGCCTCAGTCGCAGAATTTTTCAAGCTCTCTTTGCTACAGTGCAAAAGGACTTCAGCAACATAGAGTGGATCCAGTTCACCAGAGTTAGGCTGCAGCATAGCAAGAAATAGGTTTGGCAAGAGTGAGAAGACATTCTTTAATACTAATGTATCGGAGGAAAAGTGTCCTGCACCAGAGTGTTTTCATTAGCCAAGAATTAAAAAAAATATAACCCATATCAAAGTATATAATCCTGTATAAACAAATCCTATCACTTCTTTTTTTCCTGTGTGTAACTGAAAATATTTATTATGTAAGTCTCCATGAACTCTTAGGATGGGGTAGGCTGTAAGATCTTATTTTTAAAAGTCTATATATGGCCTTGCATTCCAAAGCATAACGGTAAGAATTCTTCACTTTCCCTTGGATCCATAGGCTCGAATCCAATGTTGTCCCTCCACCAGTGCAATAGAAGCTGCCAGCAGAATGGGAATTGACTGTTCTTTCCTCACCCTGCAATCCCCACGCACCCTTCAAACCTGCTCTGGAGGGTTGGGGGACTCCTACAAGCCATAGGTATACAGACTCTTCAGTTTCACTGCTGTGAAATTGAACAGTCCCATCAATTTCACAGTCTCACCTGCATTTCCATAAAACACAAACAACACTGGACTATGCTGCAGAGTTGTCATACACTAACATACGCCCCTCTGCAAAATGTGAATAACAAAACTGGACTACTCTGCAGGACTTGCATAATCCACACTTTCTCAGCCACAGCCTTGGCTCTTGCCATATGAGTATATAATAATACCGGACTTTATCTGCATACACATTCAAGGATTTTTTTAAAAAAATGTTCATAAACTCAAAACTCCAAGTTTTCAAAACTGTTTTTTTTTAATGAGGCTACAATTACTTCCTAACAGGGAAGACCTCAAAGGGTTAACACACCCAAATGGATAGGTTAACCACTGCTGTGACTTCATTCACTGGCTAAAAACACGAATCGGTTTCATTTCTCACAAAACAAAAAGGAAGAATAGTGGCAGCACATTTTGCTTCATATCTTGGGTTCCACAAGGGCCACAGACTTGCTTTCATTTTTGAATGAAAGCTGGGAATCTAGAGATTGTGGCTCATCCAGAGAGGTTCAATTGCCCCTCCTTGCCCCTTCCTTGGGGTGCCTATGAACATGGCCGAAATTTGGAACGGCTAACCTCATACTGTGACAGTTATCTATCTCTCCCTTTCCTTGATGTTCTCTTTCAGCATTTTCTCAGTCTTTGTGGGTGAAAGCATAGGGATTTGAGGTGCTCTCACAAACCAACATCAACAGCCCAATAATATGGATGTTTATGGGTGGGAGAGTGTTAAGCAACAAAGAGCCAGTGTGCATAAATAAGGAGTGAATCTTCAAATTATTTCTGAGAAAATATGCACAGGATTAAGCTTAAGGGAGCAATCATATGTACAATTATTTGGCAGTAAATGTGAATTAAAAAATTATGGACTAAAAAAAGCCTACATTAGTGCAAATGCATCTTGCAACCTCAATATCTACATTTCAAACTTGTTCCCATCATGCCAGCCCCAAGGGAAACCTAAAAGGCTACAGTCCGGTGCAGACTTCCTTAGGAATAAATGTAAGCCCTTGTGAATTCAATGGAAATAACTTTGAGTGAACATATTCTTAAGACCGGACTAGAAGATCCTTATTACAGCTTACTTAGAAGAAATCTCCATTGATTGCAATAGGATTCACTTCTAAGTAAATGTGCCTTGGGTTGGGTTGGGCTGAGTACGGGAGCCTGTCCTCCAAAACTCTCCCCCAGCAGGCACACAACCCGTCCCACTTAGAAACGTACTATTAACGTTCATCATTGCAGCACTACACAATCCCACGTATTTGCAACCTAGGGGTGAGGGGGGCACATCTCAGAAGTTGCTGCTGTAGACGAGTCTTGCTTCACTTGTTCCATCAGCTCACCCAGACACAGTAAGGGAGAAACAGACAAGCAAGCACAGCTAGGATGAAGGATGCAGAAGAAATGGGTGGGGATGGGCAACGCTCCTCTGTTCTCCTCACACCTCACCTCACCTCAACCTGTGGGCTGGAAAACAACCCATTGGCTCACTTTAAATTAAAGTGAACTCAGCAAGGGGCCCATGCCAGTTGGCACAGGAAGGGAAGTCAGCAACCCGCATAGTCACAGTCAGCATGGGCCCCCATTGTACTACCGCCTCTTTGCTTTGCAAAGCAGGCACCCACACAGGCTACCAAACTGAGGGCTTAACAGGCCACAGTGCTGCCTGGCTGGGCCTGCCAGAAAGCCGGCCTCACTGCCCCTTCCAGGTCCACATTCTACCATTTGCATTGCAGCCACTCTCAGCTGGGCTCAATGGAATCCCACCCACCCCCACTGGGTTTAATTTACTGACCTCCCCCTGCTGGGCCTTGCCGACCCGTGTTGTGGAGAACTGGAGAGTAGAGTTAGATGGGGCAGGCATGTGCAGCACAAGGTGCTGTTGCTGTTTTTAAATTAGAGCTACTCTGGTGTGCAGGAGTCTAGCCGTGTTTCATCAGGCTGTCAAGCATGCTGCTACTATCTCTTTGCCTTACGAGGCATGCACTCCTGTGGCGCTGGCTAACCTCGGGGGTATCCTCCTGCTTCTCTCCTCCTGCCTGCCATGTCCTGAGCCTTGCCCGTGTGGCTAGAAGCTGAAATTAGAGATAAACGGGGCAGACACAAGCAGCCGGCTGCTGCCGTTCCCAGAATGACATCATGACTAGAATCCGGGTCGGGTGGGAGTTGCACTCCCTTGCCCCTATGCGAGGAGGCCCATAGTGAAGTGGGAGTTTGAGCCTTTCCTCCAAGTTTTCATTGTGTGGCAGAGAACTCGGGAGAGGGGCAGACTCTGCCTCTCCCAACCAGCACAAAGAGAAAGGCCTTTCCTCTCATTGAGAACTCAGGGAAGAGAAGGCATATCTCACTTTGTGCTGTATACAAAATATGGATATAGCGAAAGCTCTTCAGCAAAGGATCCAAATTAGAGTGCCAGGATAGAAACATCTCATCAAACCCATGCTTTTGGACAATTGCAGCCTACTACCTTTTGAGGGAAGTAAAAAACCAATTTTTGCTCAAAAGGGCATAGACAGACCTTGAAAGAATACCATCAGAAGGCACTGTAAGAATTGCACACTGTATTAGGGATAGCTTTAAAATACCCAGATGCAAACAGAAACACATGAGTTATTCCACTATTAGATTACCCAATAATCAAACCATTTATTAATAAAACAGTTGTGGATAATACTGTCCTATCTCGTATAAAAGATATTTACAGCAGCTGTTTTAATTTAGGTTTAAAGACCTATGTTTACTTGTGTCATCTGAACTGCATTTGAAAATGCAAACCATATGTGGGAAAGCAACTTTAAGCCAACATTTAAAAACATGTGCTGTTTACTCAAACTTAGAACAGGCTGACATATGCACAAAATACTCTAAGGGCACACTAAGCAACTAATGCTGGATTACATCACCACCACCACCATCATCATCATCATCATCATCAATTGCATTCTACAACAGATAGCCAAGTATGTCATGCAGAAAACCCCCAAAAGGGAGTCCATTTATTTCTATTAATATTATAAAGTATGAGTTACATAGACAAAAAGAAAAGCCTGCAAGTTCAAAATACGTAGTTTTAAGTCAGTGATGAGGAAATATACGGAGTTGGAGCGGTGGAGGAAACTAGCCTTTTCCCAACCTCCTGACCTTACACCTCAACCTGTCCTTGCTGCCCCTTTCAGGTCCAAAACTTACAAAAAGGAAAGTTAGCTTGTCACCACTCTAACAGTTCATCAGGCTGTCAAGCATGCCTTAGTTCATGTCTAAGAGATGAAAAATGGTACCATACTGACACCCACATCATTTGGGTAAGTATAAGCCAAAGCAGGCACAGGGGAAAGGACAGACTTGCATTTAAAAAGTACAACAACGTTATTAAAGGAAATAAGAGTTCACATGGCAGCTAAACACGCAAAGAAAATAGTACTAATACTGGAGGTGTTGGCGGGGGGGGGGGGGGGGGGAGACAGGAAAAAGTAGAAAAACAAATTCCTTGGGCAATTAATTGGCAGATTAGACACAACTTCCAAAATTTATACAGGCATGGATTCACTAGCGGAAAGTCTTCCTTTTCTTCTTCTCGTGGAACAGCTGTTTCTGACAGTGCAAGAACAGTGCATGAAAAAAGCAACCCCAAATCTAGAGAAGGTGTAAGCTCTTGAGCCCTTACAGTCCACTAGATGTTTAAATGCTGTAACCAGAGAGTAGTATCAGAGTTGACAGTAGTGCTAATGTAAATTATGGTGCGCTATTGTTAGTGACCTCTAGCACAATAGCTTTCTCCGGGAAACCCATCATGCCAATTAAAGCTCTTGGCATTGCACCAAAGGTTGCTTATGCTAGTGCAATGTAATTTACGTTAGCGCTAGTGTCAACATGGATACTGCCCAGTATCTTCCTAATTCAGCATGTTTTTGGCACAACACTGCAAGACGTCTTCTACTAGCATTTGTGCAAGAGTTCATAGAGACGCACTAACGTATAGTTTCCTTCTGTTCATGGTCCTTTGGATCCAAACCATACTGTCAAGAGTTACTTTGTCTCAAGCCACTGTAAAGGATTTCAAAATGGTGTCAGATGCTGATTTCTTGAGAATTGGCATCTCAGGGCAACTACATACTATGTCTAAAAATTAAAATGCTGACTCCATGGGTAGGAAGAGAATTGAACTTGCCCGAAATATTGTCTTTTTATAGAGAAAATCCCCTATTAGCAAACTGTTTACATACACTTTGGATTGGGGCCAATAAATAGTTGGTGATTTTTTAAAAAAGGACTTATGAAAAGCCAACTAGGAAAAGATAAAGCATAAATGGGGTCACATCTATAGAAAAAAGCTCTTCTAACCGGCAAAAGGTTTAACATTTCATACTAATGGAAGGAGAGGCAATTCCAAGGAAGTCTCAACCCACCATTTCTTAACCAGCCTAGGTTAAGGGAAAAGTGTAACTTGTTCTCCTTATTCATTGAGGCAGAAGGAGCACAGAGAGAAATTAAGACTTCAATCCTAAACCCACTTACTAAGGAGCAAGCCCGAATGAACGTGAGACTCCAAATACATTTGCAAAGGTTTGCACTGTAAAGCACATATACAGAGCTTTAGAATTAGCTTCATAAGGCCAAGTGACATAGACTGTGGTGGCAACACTGTGTTTTATAGAATCTTGTTTAAATTGACTCTTGTGTCATCTAGTTCTTGGAATTTAGTTTTCTTCATCTGAATTGTTTGCGAAGAGGGCAAGGAAAATATTGGATAAAATAATGGATAGACTATTGACAAAGGCACTTCACAGGAACAGGATCTCTCTTCACCTGGAACATTTCCAGTTCTTAAGTTGCACTAATTGTAGAATTTCATGTGTGAATATCAGCTATTGCAATCAGTGACAATGATGAAAATTATCTATGTTGACCAGAGTGCTCGTCATCTTAACCTGACCAGCTCCATCTTTTCCTTGCCCTCTTCACAAACAATTCAGATGAAGAAAACTAAATACCAAGAACTAGATGACACAAGAGTCAATTTAAACAAGATTCTATAAAACACAGTGTTACCACAGTCTATGTCACTTGGCCTTATGAAGCTAATTCTGGAAGCATAAAAATGACTTCTCTATATCGACTGAGACATTATCATACAAACAATGGGCAGTATGCAATATTGTCACAGCTCTAGCATAAACTACCGCTAGCACAACCTCATTAGCACTTGCTAGGCAAAGGGGAACATTGGCAATTAGGAAGCATTAAAGATATTGTGCTAGCATTGGCTTATGCTAGTGCAACATCATTAGCACTAGTGCTGTGACAACATTAGTTACTACCCAAGAACTGTTTGCACTGAAATATAATCCCAGCTGTACTCAGATCAATGTGCTTCAGGATTCATTCATCTTGACTGTGAGAGCCATGTGTCAGTGCTTTGAATATTTCAATTAGTAAGAGGGGTACAGGTAAGTGAGTGATTCTTTCATCTTCAATCTCTGATTGTAATTGAATAACTGAGTAAGTTTTAAACCTTTGCATCATGTTTTGATTGATTGATTGATTGATTGACTGATTGATTGATTTCAACCACCCATAGCCGTAGATGTCTTGACCATTCTCAGCTAGTTATCTTATATCCCAAACAAAAAGTTAGGATTTGGGATCAAATATTTATCTCTACAGCTGCAAACGAAGGCATGCCTACTTCAGAGTAAGCTCCACTGAACTCAGTAGGATTTATTTCCTGGTAGGAAACATTTCCTTGGGCTGCATACCTTAGAACTTGAAGTACTGTAAGAAATCGGGCTTTCATGTGAATAATGTATTCTGTATTTTTCTGCCTTGATTTATTATAATTATTGATATGCCCGGACTATCGCATAATAATAAATAAATATATTTTTTAAAAAAATAAGGAATCAGGTTTTCTGCATGCCTGTCCACAAAAGAGAGCACAGTAAGAACTATGGTGTGGTTTTAAATTATCACTATTTTTTGTGAAATGCAGCAGTGAAGAAGATCACTGGATATTGTTTTACCTTAACATTGGATTTCTTGGAGAAATTTACCACAACTCCCCAGCCAAAATCATCGTCTTCATTTTTTACCTAAGAGGAGAAAAAGCTTGTATAGAAAGCTGTGTTTGAAGTAACATTTATATAACATTTGACATCAAGGAAATTAAAGAACTACAGTTAAACAAAAAGTTACCATTGCAAGAGAAAGAAGTATCAAAATACCACCAAATCCCTAACATGACCAAATTTGGAAAGCTATTTGGTACTTATGTTGTCCACTTCAAGGAAAGCTGATTTTTTTCCCTTATAAACTTGATCAAAATATTCAAGCCAATCATTAGGAAATCTTGATCGACCACTTTTGTAAAGGTATTTATACTATAAAAATAACGATCAGTAAGAGTCATAGCTACACATGCAAATGGCCATCAAATAGCAAGCGCTTCAAGATATGCCACACCAATCTGCTCCGTAGTGCAATGCCAAAAATTATAGGCAGCAATCTGTCCCAAAGTGTATGCACATTGAAGCTGAGAATGTGCAACAGTGGGAAAGGCATTCTGGTGTTTTTTTATTTTTAAACAAAGCTAAAATGGATTAGATTTTTTAAAAAAATAAGAAAAAAATGACACGCTAAACTGGATTAATAATTATTTCTAAATAAATGCATGTTAACAACCCAAAACAAATAAAGCAAATACCATACATAAAACAAATCTCTAAAAAACATAATGCTAACAAAACATACTTAATATTTATTAACAATAAAGAAAAACGCTAGATAATACTGGAAAACAGCAAGAAAACACAAATAAACATGAAATAAGAAATAAGAAACAATTCAAACACTGAACATTGCAAATATTGGGCAGTATCTATTGTGACGCTACCTCTAATGTAAATGACATTGCATTAGCATAAGCTACCTCTAGCTCAATGACAATAGTGTTAGCTGGTATAATGGTTTTCCTTGGAAAACCCAGTGCACCGGCAAACCCTATTGGAATTGTGCTAGACATAGTTTACTTTAGTGGTTGTGTCAAAAGGCATACTGCCCAAGACTGAAATGTGAAAGAATTTATCTTCTTCTAAGGACATGTTCCTCTACATGATGAGAAAGTATGCTTTTGTATTTTTGCTACACTTTTATGTTAAAGTATTTCTGAATTTTGTGTTTGTTTTTAATTGTCATTTTCTGGTTTGTTTAGTGGTTTTTGTTGTATATAGGCTTGTATTCCAACTTAGTCCTGCTTAGACTTAGAACCGTTGAAATCAGTATTGCTCAAGTTAGACATGACTAACATAAGTCTCACTTACTAAAATGGGTTTACTCTAAGCAGGACTAAGTCTGGATCCAACCCATAAATTGCACATTGTGTTAACTACATGTTAGACTCTGCAGGCACAGAACCTCAAGAGCGGAGCAGCACTGAAGTTGGATAAAAGCAACTTACTTTTACCAGTCTTCCTGGTTGTAAAAACGGCAAGCAGTACTTCGGCTTATGAATGTACTCCTCTATTTCTTTGCCCAGTTTAGCAAGTTGTTGTCTGATTTTATAGTAGATTACCACATTTTCCTCGTTTGGAATTTCAATCTCTTTATACTGCTGTTCCAATTTATTTACCTCTGCAAATAAATATTGTGAAATAAAACCGAACATATTAATTGCACACTACTAAAGCAAACTATGGGCATGATTCCTCCACAAAAGGAACACACTACCCATGTGCAGAGTAATCCCCATAGATCTTAAAAAGTAGCATGAAACCGGATGTTACATGGAATAATCCAGTGCAATGCCAATACGAATGTCAGCGGAGGGGTAGAACAGGGCTCCTTAATGCTCCATGCAGATACCTCTGGGTATTGTGTTCTTGCAGGGAAGGGTCATGACTTAACATTTTAAGAATTATTTTGTTAAAAAACATTTGATACTCACTTCCAAGGACCTCTTCATACATAGCATATTTTAATTGTACACTCAAGACATGCTAATATCTTATTTCCCAAGCATTTAACAGCATATGTTGAGCAGGGACCTCCTGGATTGGATCGGGACCCGGATCGGGCCCTCCAATTTTGTCCTGGATCGGATCGGACAAAACCGGAGGGCCCCCCGGACTGGATCCTGATCCAAAAATCGGACATCCGATTTTTGGATCGGCCATTTTTGTTTTCCCCATAGACTTGCATTGGGGGAAAGAAAGCTTTCCCCCAAAGCAAGTCTATGGGGAAAAAATGGCGGCGGGTGGGTGAGTGGGGGCCTAACTCCCCCCTCCCTGTCCCTCTCCCCCCCCCCCCCACGGTTACCTCCCGGGGCTGTCCGTGGGTGCCAGTGGACGGCCCTGGCAGGTAAGCCCCCCCCCCCCACGCTCCTCCTTACCTGCCGGGGCGTCCTCTTCCTTCACCTGCCGGAGATCTACTGAGAACTAGGCTTCGCGGCCAAGTCCTCAGTAGAGCGCCAGGTGATGATGTCATCACCTGGTGCTCTACTGAGGACTAGGCCGCGAAGCCTAGTTCCCAGTAGATCTCCGGCAGGTGAAGAACAAAGACGCCCGGCAGGTAAGTGGACCCCCCCTCCCTATCTCCCTCCCCCCCGCGATCCTCACCTGGCCGGGCTGTCTGCCGATCCAGTCTGCCAATCCAGTACACACCCCTACCCCAGATCAATATCCGTTTCAACGTATATTGTCTTTGTATATTATCTGTTTTATGTTTTCATGGTTTTTAAATTTTGCATATTATCTGTTTTACGTTTTTACGGGTTTTAAATTTTGTGTATCTGTTTTCTTAATTGTTCAATGTTTTAATCTTAAACTGCCCAGAGAGCTTCGGCTATGGGGCGGTATATAAATGTAATGAATAATAATAAATAATATTTTTTATTTTTAAAATTTGATTGTGGCATGCATAGGTTCGAAGGCTAATGCATCATATAGGTCAGAAAACTTGGGCTTTGCAGCACGTACACTTAAAAACCCCATGAACCTGTGTGCGAAAAGCCTGGAGTGAGAAAATTTGTTTCAAAATAGCCAAATCCTAGGAGCTTCTATAGTGAAGCTACTGCTCACAGGACCCAGCATAAGAGTTCTAGCAGCATGCCAATTCGCTCTTCTTTGCAGGGAAAAGGATCTATTCCTGCTCCCAGCGGGGGTGGCATAGCTGCATTTCTGCCACACCAGTGCTCCTTCCCAGGAGTTGCACACCCACCTACCGCAGGAGGCAAGGTGGCTGCCAGGCCCCGTACAAGGTCAAGAAGGGTCTCCTGAAAGCAAAACTCAGAAGCAAACACTACGCTTGGAGTTATCAGTCATTACAGCTGCAACTGCATGGTGGACAAGTATTTACCACTGCTTGGGATGCCAGTTCCAACTGCAGCAGCCTTCCCTCAGTCTAGACTGTAAGTCAGTGACAAATGAATAAAATAGCTACATTTGAAAACTCATCCAGTTAAATTCAGTGGCCAGAGATCCAACAAACCGGGCAACTCGTCCTGCCCAGTTGACTTGTGCTCCTTAGAACAGTAACTCCACCCCGCCATGCTGAAGCTATATGGCAAATTCCTATTGAAAGTAAGAGAACTTTCAAAATCAGTTTGTGACTTGGGATTGGGAGTCTGATGTTCAAAGGAAGTCAAAAAACCTACTGGGCATTTCCAAGCTCTTTGGATCCCAATCACTGTAGATAGTTCTTGTCAATAAATTAACAGGCTCTGTGAAGAATACTAAGTTAGTAAGCCCTTGAAATAGCTTTAGGTATATTGCACCAAAAGATTAGGAATTTCACATAACTTACTTTCAACTACTCCTGGAATAGCTCTGTAATGCTGGAACTGGTAAAAAGATTTTTCTAACATGTATTCTGGATTAATTTCTTCTACACGCAGCAAATTTAATACCATGTTGTATGTCAAATGGAAAGCACTGTTTAGAGGGTCAGCAGATCCCTAAAACAGAAAAATAAGATTAGCAAAGTCAGGCAGCATGGAGTATTAGATGTTAAAAAGTTTGATCTTGGGAGTTCAAATGGAAGCCTGCTATTTAATCTCCCCAGTCTATTATATATAATGGATTGGATTCAATGTTGGTCCATCCACTAGCAGAACGGAATGCAGCCCCTTGTGCCCCCCCCCAACCTGCTCTAGAGGGTTAGCAGGCCTTCCAGAGCAAATCTGGTGCATGGGCAGGGAACGAGGAAATCCCATGCTGTATAGGGCTTTATAGGTCATAACCAGCACTTTGAATTGTGCCTGAAACAGACCGGAAGCCATAACTTGTACACTACTCATTTAATCAGTTCCCTGGCCGATTTAAGAACGATAAAAAAATAGGGTTGTCACTCAGTTTAAAACATTGATTAATGATATTTGCCTATGAATGTTTCATCTCTATAGAAAACTGACATTGCAACCCTATGATAGCCATGTAATACTTCCATATTGCAGGTAGGGGAGACTGAGAGATTATGATTTACAACAACTTTGTAAATATTCCCACACCTCAGACTGAGGTGGGGTTACAACCGCCATGAATTATTTCCTCTGCATTTGCTAGAAAATAGTTTGCAACAACTCTCTAATAAAGGCTTTAAGAGCCATCACCTACTTGCTCTTTAGTAGTGTCATAAAGCTTTCAAAGCTACAGGTCTCCACTGCAATACTACACCATGTATAAATGTTATTAAACTACAGATAATTAGATTACATGGATGCGGGCAAGAGACAATTACACAGGATATACAGATATTGCAGTAATTCCGTGGAATGCCTGATTCAGAGATTTTACATGGGAACTGTAACTTTTCTTCGCTGGAACCATGCACAGGATCTATGAATTTCACACAATTGTTGCCCATTCTTTAAACTTCCCCCACTTTTCCTTTCTTATCAGTGGATTCCTTGCACCTCCATCAAAGGATGGGGGTCCCTGGCTGCTTGGCTTTGGAGCTGGGGTGAATCGATTGATGGAGAAAGGGGTGGTGGAAGACCAAAAGAGGAGCAGGAAACTGCTGAGAGGTGTCTGATAAAGCTTCAATGGACAGGGAAGGTCCCTCCTGCCCCATGGTAGAAATGGGACAGCAGTAGTGGCAGCCTTTAAACGTCTGGCTCAGTTTTATAAACGAGAGGCAAATCACCAATGGAAAGCCATAAACATGGGTCTCTTTAGGGTGGATGAAATCCGAAGTTCCAGAAAGCACTGTCGATTCCCTGCTCTTTATTACCAGCTGCTATCAGGGGTGGCAGCCTGCGGCCCTCTAGAACTCGCTGTCCTAAAACTTCCATCATCTCTGACCACTGGCCATGCTAGCTAAGGCTGATAAGAGTGGATTCCTAAAAAGTAGTGGAGGCCCCAAATTGCCAACG
This sequence comes from Anniella stebbinsi, assembly GCA_029215795.1. Classification (NCBI taxonomy): domain Eukaryota; kingdom Metazoa; phylum Chordata; class Lepidosauria; order Squamata; family Anniellidae; genus Anniella; species Anniella stebbinsi. The sequence continues at coordinate 29,267,201 of JARDYH010000002.1, read as the reverse complement.
CCCATAACCAGCAAAACTCTTTGAAAACACCCTAAGCAAAATTATAGATGCCTTCAGCTTCCTATATGATAGCTTTTTCATATCTTGATCTTTAGCTAATTTGCCAGTTTTGTTCAATGTTGAAAACTACTAGTTTTTGTGACAGCTTTACAAAGCATGCTGCATGATTTTTTTTTGTTCTTAACCCAATGCGTGTTAATTTTATTAAGTACCCTCCATTTCTGAGAGATGTGCTTCTTCCAGGTCTCTTCTAAATAATCAGTGTACGGGATTATAAATTATGGGCAGCTCCATTTAGAAACGAAGGCTCGATTCTTAAACGTACTTTTATGGAAGTACATTCTACTGAAACCCACAGGATGTTAGTAAATGTCTATTTATCCATTCTATACCATTTCAAAACACAAGCTGATCATTTCACTTTAACAAGAGCAATGTTCCGTTTCTTTTAGGTTGTTTACTGGGTAGGAAGGTCCACATATAACCCAAAACCATGTCGTAGCACAATGGGAACAAGCCCTATGCTTGGGCGCTCCATCCCCTCCCCAAGTGTGTTTACAACTGCAGTCTGACAGAGCAATCCTACCAGCAGTTATGGCTGTGGGGGTGAGAGATCCATTCATAGAGCGACTGCAAAATCCATTGCCTGCCATTCCACTGTGGCCAGGGCAGGAAATGGGGGGGAGGGGTTCCCCCCTTCCATTGACTGCATGGGAAGGAATTTACTATGCTCATCAGTCCCTGGAGCATGGGGGGGGGGGGGAATGAAGTGGTTTAACATGTGGCATCTGTGTGCCTGGTCCCTGTGCACTATTTTCTCACCCCTTCTGCCAGAGGAAAGAACATTAACGCCAGCAGAGCTGGATTTTGGGCGGAACTTCTGGTGATATAAGTGTCATCTCATCAGTGTGTACCTCTGTCTCTGCCACCAGAGTGACACTTACATTGCATCCTGAGGACCCTCAACTGGCCTTCAAATGAAATTAGGATTGCAGCCTTAATTAGCTTCCTGGATTACATTCACTGCCAAACCAGGATGAAGCTGTGGTTTGCAAGGGGAGAAGGAAGTGCATGAACATAAGGCTCATTCCAGTAGCTTGAAATTACATGTGAACCCACCTATGTTCTGAAGTGAGTAAATTAAAATGCATCCAATGAAAAAAGGACTATTTATACTGACCTGTGCTCAGTAAGAACAGCCTCTACAGCAGCAGTTGGCAACCTGATGCTCTCCAGATGTTTTGGACTACAGTTCCCAAAATCCATGCTGGCTGGGGTTTATGGGACTCGTGGTCCAAAGCATCTGGAGGGGGCAAGTTGCCAACCTACAGCAAACAATCTCAACAATAGAATAAAAACTCCCATGTAAGAAAGCATCACAAAAAGCAATTACTAATGCTGTTGAATGATCATACAAGACAGACAACTTGTATTTTGGCTCTTTAAAAAAACTCACATTAAAATGCTACTGAAACTCAATGAAAAGACTGCATTTGAACTCTTTTATGTCAATATTTGACTTAGTATTTGAAATGGCAACTGCTTGGTTTGTATTAGTTAATGACGAATCCACCCTTTCAAAGCGTCACCATAGTAATTTGATACACATACAGTTTAGAAAAAAAGGATCTATTAAAAAGCAATGTATGCTGGCTAGAAACGAAAATTAGTTTTCAGTGCAGTATCTAAGAGAGCACAAAAAAGCTACGAAGAGCTTATAGCTCTTGCCAGAATGTGCCACTTCGACTTTTGACTTTTTTAAAAAAACTTCTTTTTTTTTAACTGCAGGAAACGATAACTGAAATAGAAACAAAGGAGGATCACAAACCAAACAGGATTTAAGAATCCAACAGATTAAAAACAAATCAACTAACAACAGTCCACTACCTACTAATATTAAGAGAAAATTCAAGTCGATTGGCAATGCTGATTTAGCAGCTATTATAAGTCCTGCATGTGTCTGCAACAAAACGACCCAATTCAGAATAGCTCTTGATTCAAGAGACTGAACATTAAATTTGTTTAGGTTTACAGCTGTGACAAACATACAGAGAAATTCATAAGAAATAAAGTTGTTGCAACAAGAACAGAAAGTGTACATCCTTGGTCAGCAAGTTATTTTTAGCAGGGGCATATTGTGAACTGTTCTAGTGCTGAAGAGCCAACAATATTAACTCCACCCCAATTGACTCATCATTCCCCACTTGACAGAAAGGCAAAGGGCTCTTTAACTCTCTCGTCCCTGGTGTGATCAGCAACAGTGGTGTAAGCAGTTTTCCCCTTAAAAGCTTCAGCGGCTCCTTCCCATTTGCTGGTGTCATGGCTAGCAATGCTTGAAGATTTCATGTAGGCAGTATTTTTAAGCGAACCAAACTGATTCTCTCTTCCTGGATTAATACCCAGATCTTAACACAGTTATCCTTCTGTTTTTTGCCTTTATATGAATTTTGCACGCCAATTCTCAAAATATATATCAAAATGGGAACCAAAAAAATGCATATTTTAGAATGAAATATGTACCAAAATGTGCATTTTAGGATAAAACGCATACAAAATGCATATTTTGTGGGATTTGTGTGTATATTTTTAAATTGCAGATTGATGCATAACTAGGATGGAACTGACTTATGAATACATGCAAAACTCATGGATTACAAATGGAGCTGATCTATCCATCCCGAGTCATGGCTCATGATGGGTAATGAGCTGCTGAAACGGTCTCCAGCATCCTTCCAACATCTGGCACATGATAACTAGAGATGTAAAATTCCCAGAAATTTTGAAGCCATAGAAAAAAAACATTTTCCCCCATTTTTTTCGGGGAAAAAACAAATTTTTTTTGGAAAAATTGAAAAAGATGCATTATTAGCAGTTTTTACAGATTGAAAGTCACTTTGTTACTTTAGGAACATAAAATGTAATTATGTATAAGTTGGTCTGGCATAAAATTATCACATTTGGTATATTCAAATTACAGTGTATTATTACAAACTGAATTTACTTTTTAAAATGTTTACTTTATTTGGTAACAAAAGAGCTACAAGCTCCTGAACTGTAAGGAAAACCTGAACGGTAAAGAACCTCTTTGGTTTTGCCAGTTTATGAGGAATAGGAAAAAATGTTTTTTTAAAAATCCCAGAAGAAACCATCAATATTAGTAAGAAAGAAAAGCATGTCTCTGCTAGTCCTCCCAGTGTCAAGCAGATATAAAGCACCCATTCCCATAAAAAGAACTGAGAAAAAAGGGGGGAACAAAATTCAATGAAAAGACATGACATTTGATCAAACTCCTTCTCTGAGCTATAGCTATCACTATCAGTTTCACAAGCAAAAAAGAAACTGAAACCTTTTCCCTCCTCTTGTGACAATGGCAGTGCCCCCTAGAGGCAGAAATGCATATTGCTTTTGTATTTGAGAGTTGTAGTCTCTCAGTTTGCAATCTAGGACTTGCTTGTCCTTGGTGCACAGAAATTGTAATAATCTGATACTGTAAATAGTTTTTAGAACTCATTTGGAGGAGTAATATATGAACACCTTGTCTTAAACATTTTATTCAACATGCTAAAAGCATTCCATAATCAATTTTTCTTCATTTTTTTTCAATATTTCAAATTTTTCGGAAAAAAACAAAAATGCCTTCAGAAAAAAACTGGGTTTTTTCGGAATTTTTCCGGAGGGTTTTTTTGGCCTTCACATCTCTAATGATAACATAATTTGATCTCTTTGTATATCCTTTGGCAGTATCCAACACAGCCAGTCCATTTATGCTACTGATGTAGCGCTAGCACAAGCGACTTCTAGCAGTTCACCAATAGTGTAAGCTGGTACAACGCGTTTTCTGGGGAAATCCACTGCACCAGCTTACATTATTTACGTCAATAGCGTAAGTGGACCAGCAGTGTTGGATGCTGTCTTTTGTTTTCTGAAACTTCTCACTTATTACTCTGGTGCTATAGAATGCTCTCCTTCAAGAGGTTCATTTATGATCTTCTTTGGTCTCTTTTTGGAGATACATAAACGCTTTTTAAGATCATTACACTAGGCTTTGAGAATTGACTGGAAACGTGCTTCTGACTGTTGCTCTGAAGTGATTTTATACTGGTGAATATTGTTTTACTGTTTTATTATTTAGGGACAGCCTTGGGAATTTTGTTGCTGTTGTTAGGCACAGCATAGAAATACAGGATGTATAAATAAGATCTCTTGCTCACTCCTCTGAGTATGCCAAGACATAGGCTAACAGGAGGGAACGCATCAGCAGGATAAGAAAAGTACTAGAACTTCTGTTGCTGCTGACATGTGTGAATTGAGCCCTTGACCTGGATTCTGGAGCATGCCAAAAAAAGCAGCCAACATATAATAGGTGGCTTTCCTAAGGCTTGGTGGCTATGGCAGGTCCTTTGGTGGTCTTGGCAGGTCCTTTGGTGGCCTTAGGGCCACCAGCTGCCTACCCCTCAGGTAATACGCATGCAGCTATGTATAAACAAAGCCATATGAACAGTTAAAAAAAAGAAAAGAAGCAAGACTCAAATCCAGGGCTTTGGGGATGGACTGTATTTGTTGAGTGCATCTCATGTCAGGTCTGAAAGTGATGACAGCTCTCTATGACTCCCCACCTTTCCTCTCACACTTCTACTTGTTGTTATGGCCTTAATGGCTAAAATAATAAACATTTAACTAACACTTTTACTTTAACATCCTTCCCTTCTGATATTTTTTTTTAATTGACAGGCACTCAGCCAAGTCAGTAAAGGCAAACTGAACCATAAAATACTTCACTATGACCAATTTGGCAAGCAAGAAGCAATTCCCAAGAAACTTGGTTTTGGCAATAAAACAATCTGGCACCTGCAGAGCAGGCGAAGAAAAAGGGAAAACACTAATAGCTCAACATTTTCCAGAGATGGAAAAGCAGAGGCAAGATCCAAATGTACCTATCTGGGCTACATAGTATATGACAGGAGTGGACGAATGGCTGTATTGCATGGCCTGGTTTTATTTCTTTCCTACAATATTCCTGTAGTTCTCTGCTGCGATTTAAATGTACAAAGGAAGAGTGGATGCTTGAAATCTCTTAACAGTTAAGGCATAACTAATCTGTGTTAAGGGATCATAAGTATGCACACTCTCAAAAACAAGTGCTTTGCTGGATCATATTGCCCTGGGGGAAAGATTCCAGGAAAGGGGGGGGGGGAGAGAAAGAGCGAAGCAGATAGGTAGGCAAACACCATTTCAGGCCCTGACTCAGCTGGTCTGTCTCTCCCTTTCCCAACAGGACCTTCTATCATCAACTGTCCTGTGAGAAGGATTCCAACAGAGAGAGAGAGAGAGAGAGAGAGAGAGAGGCAGGCAAACACCATTTCAGCCCCTGACCCAGCTGGGCAGTTTGTCCCTTCCCCCATAGAGCCTTTTACCATCAATTGCCCTGTAGGATGAATCCTCATGAAAAGGGATTTTAAAGAAATGTTTACAATGGTTTTATTAACGTAACTTTATCATACTTGTAAGCTGCCTTGATTGGATTTCTACAATAAATATAACTGTAAGAAATAATAAATAAGACGCCATTGTCAGAATAGACGTGTTCTATTATAGTCAGAGGAACAATTAAAGAACATGCTACTCTACTTTCCACAAGCAGAATGTTCACAACATCCTGCCTAGTAGTCTTAAATATAATGTAAAAGTAGCCTGCCTGGAAGAAATTGTTTTAAATAATCTCAAAGAAAAGCCGTTTCAATGGCACTGCCCTGCACCCAGCCAAAGCAATGGGCATATGGACTGTTGCTGAATTGCCTTAGCAGCCCTCCTGCCAAGTCCTCCATGCCAAGCTCTGGCTGGCACGTCACATCCTTTGACAAGTCGAGATTCTATTACGTTTTTCAAAGCCTGCCCACACATGTAGATGCTTGAAAACATATGCGAATGAGCTTGATGTAAAACCAGACAAGCCTGCAATTAAGTCTGTGTGTTCAGCTGATGTTTAGACATGGACTCTACACTGCTGGACAGATTCCACTCCAGCAGCTTATTTGAAAGTTTGTGTCTCTGTCTTGCAATAAACAGTGAGGTCAGAGGATGACTTTCAATGAGAAATTAGCTTGAAGGGTAAATAATGTAAAATATAGGTTCTACTTCTAGAAAGGGCAGTAAAACATGAAGGAACGGGAATGTGCAATGTTAGAGCAATGCTTTCAACACAAAACATTTATCGTATTCTTCATGAGCACTTCAAGTTATGATCCAAAAGGATCACATCATTATGTTCAACTCTCACAGGTTTCAACAGATTGTAAAGAAGAATGTTCAGGACCCCAAGCTAGATAATTACGTTCCCAACAGTATCAGCGGATGTCTGAACTAAGCTGCTACAAATGATAGCCTGCAAAACTTCATGGAAAGATTTACAAATGACTGCTGGGATGCACGGACTGTGAACTCTGCTCAACACACATACTGGAGCTTTTCAGGATTACTCTCCCTACTACAGCCCTTTTCAGTCCCTGAAGAGCTCAATGAAGTGTTAGTTCTCCAATTCTTCATGGAACTGGTTTGAGTGTAGGCACAGGCCTCTTGGGATTCCAGCCTATAAAAGGAGTAATGGAGAGATACAACAGTGTTCTAAAGTTTTGCCAAATGCCTTGGGACTCAAGGTTTGTGGATCCATAATAGGAATTCAGCGCTACAAAAATTAAGCTTTCTAGCTGACCTTCCTTGAAACATAGTCTATTAATTAAATGAAAGTAAGATAATACTGCCCGATTTCTTGGACCTGGAATACATTAGCTACAGCCAAGGTTTATAATAAATGTTTGTTGTACTATGATAAAAGTACTTAGTACTGTGCTATCTAAACTGGTATAAGCAAGAACACATTTGCTCTATTTTACTTAGTTTAATTACCACTACTACCACCCACCTCTGTACTTCCCCTCACTGAACTTTTAGATGTGCTCCATCTCATGGGCAGAAGGAAAATGACTCTTTTGTCAGCTTTCAACTACAGCGATTCTAAGTTCCAACAAGTGGTATCACTTAAGGCATCACTTAAGGGAGCCAAACAGAGTACAAGCTGCCCATTTTCTTCCCCTCTTGGAGGCGCAAAATACTGCAATTAACATGGGTCTGCCATCAAAAAACTAGCATGTACTCCTAGTTATTCCATTTCCCAGCTTCACCATGCTGTGTGTTTCTCCTCCATGCACTTGCTGCCATTGACCCCGTTCAGAAGACACCTTAAACCATGGCTTTAACCACGGTGACTAAGGCAAAAAGCCTACTTCGCCATGGTTAAGGCCATGGTTTAAGGTGTCTTCTGAATGGGGCCATAGGCAGGAAAATGTAAAGTGCAATGACATCAGGACAAAGGGGAAGTGTATGGAATGGAGAGTGATTGGAGGGGGCCACTCAGTACAGAGGTGACATTTAATTCTGCCTTAAGCCTGGGCGTATGTTTTGAAGGAACAGTAACATTAAGGCGGCAGCTATCCAACTGCAGTATGCACAAAGGTACTGTTCAGAAACTCCCATTCTCCTTTGTACATTGGACTCCCAGTCCTTAACCAGAACCCCCCCCCCAAAAAAAACAAATTAAACACTCACAACATTACCCACAAAGTGTGCTAAATTACGCAAAGTCTGAATTGTTAGCAGAAGTCAGAATTGATGTGTTCTTAAAGAACAATATTAGAGGCAATTCTTTAATACTGTATTTCTTCGATTCTGAGACACACTTTTCCCCCATATAACGTCTCTAAAAACGGGGTGCTTCTTAGAATCGATGGCGTCTTAGAATCGCAGTTTTCGAATTTTAGATATATTTTAGCGTTTTGTTTTATTTTTTTCTTAGAATCAAGCTTTTTTTCTGTTAGTGGTACTGAAATTAAGGTGCGTCTTACAATCGATGGTGTCTTAGAAGTGAAGAAATACAGCAGCAAAGACCAAAAAAAATGAATGTTTATTCTTAGAACAATAAATGAAACATTAATAGATAGGTGTGGAGAGATAAACTAATCTTATCGAGACTTCTTAATGTCATTAGAAAACATCACTGTCATTAAGAGAACATAACTGTCATAGAGAAAGAAGTTAGAACCAGGAAGCTAGTCTGAGAATTGTATTATGCGACACACCTGGAATTTTCAGTTAAAGAGATACTAACCAGTCAAAATAAAGAACATAGTACAAAGATGTCTCTAACTGATTAACTATCTGATTCTCTGTTGCAGTCCTCCCTTATGACAGGCTGAGTTTCTTGCACATTCTATGTTGGTTACATTTAACATGAATATGATTAGTTTTTTAATCAGATCCTGGGATTCATTGCTGATTGTTAAAATTGTTTATGAATGTGTGAGTGAATATGTTGTCCGTTTATAAATTTGTATATAAATGGTTTTATATTAAATACAATATTGTATTTTTTAAAATTTTAATCTCTGTAAACTGTCCAGAGAGCTTTGGCCAATGGATGGTATAGAAATGCAACAAATGAATGACTCCATTGCTATATGCAGCGGGGTGGGTGGGTCACCTAATGCCTATTTCTTTCTCTCAGCCTATAACCCTTTGGCACCTAATCTACAATTGTACGCACACGCGCGCACACACACACACATACAATGTGCTGTTTTCAGTTTATATAGCAATCAAGACTTGCTAAGCAAGTCCTAGCATGTTGTATCAAACTGAGAATGCCCCTAGTAAAACAAATGAGGTGTAAAACTGCTCCTGACTCACATGAAAATGATAGGTTATGAAGTGTACTTTACCTGATCGAGGTGAAAAACAAAGTAACCTTGCACACTTGTGATCCCAAATAAAAGGATAAATTTTCACAACACCTACTGCTGAATGAAAGTTGATATTAATCAGCAATATACCGTATTATGTTCCATATATATTTCACAAAAATCCTAGTCAGATATCAAGATACCTTTAGAAGCTGTTTTCCAATCGTTGGGCTCATCTTCTCATCCACCATAAGAATAACTATTCCCCTGTCATCCATGCCTCGACGTCCGGCACGACCAGACATCTGAATATATTCACCTGAGGTGATCTGAAAAATGATAAAATTAGAAGAATATTGATAATACTGTTACATCTTCATCTTTCACTGTCCCAGTTTTTGTACACAGTGCTGTACAAAAAGAAGTCAAGACAGGGCCCGCCTGCAGACTCCCAGACCAACCATAAGTCAGACAAAAATGGAATGGGAAGACAACTACAAGAGGGAAGGTACTGGATGAGTGAGAATGGAAAACACTTTTTAAATACAGAAATATCGCACTTTTTATATAGCAAGACTAGGAAAGCACTTTTTGAATACAGGCTGGGTATTTCAGAAAGGAGAGAATTACAGGCAAAGGGAAACAAAGAGGGAAGAGAAGAAAGAAAATAGAAGCAGCAGCCTTAGATTTGCAAAAACTTTGAAACAAAACAAATGTGGAGAGATAAAAGTTAAACCAGAGAAACAGAATGTAAACATTTGAAGCCAATGTCTTTAGAATCAGCGACAGTGAAAAATACACAACTAGGCTGAACATGCTAAATGGTAGCTGTCTGTAGTCAAACTATTGGTTGTACTCTTAAGTGACTGTGTATGTCCACAACTATCTGTCAAGTCATGCCTTTCTAGGATGGGTTATGTACAGTATGTTGTAATTTGCTTACCCATCGGAAATCTTTTCCATCAAACTTCCGAGCACTTGTGAACAGCACCGTTCTTGCTGGCATATTTATGCCCATAGCAAAAGTCTCCGTTGCAAATAAGGCCTAAGTAAACACAGCAATGAATAAATACAAAAGAAGCCTGCTATGAAGAATTAAGATAACAAGATAGAACTAAATTAAACTGTCCTACATTTAAATAGTCTAAAATCCTACTTTGCAGTAAAGATAGGCAAGTAGAGGCTGAAGACTGGGCCGTGAATGCATTTGGCAATTTGATAAACTGTCCTGGGCACCATCACAAAATGGCTGTTATAGGAGGCGTGGCAAAGGACAAGTAACCTCCTCAAAAGACTGAGTGGAAAGCAGAGGTGGGAGCTTAATCCCAACACGCCAAGCAACTGTTTTGAACCCAGTTTTCAGCACTAACAGAAACCTAATTCACAGTGATTGCAGCTGTAAGAAAATTTATTAATAAAGAAAAAGTTGGAGAGGTAGGGCACCTTGGAGGTAAAGGTGTTTGGGCGTACATTGGTGCCCATAAGCACCACATTGCTTACCCTTGCTCTGGTTCTCAGAGGCTTAATATCTAGACAACAGTATATAGCCTCTGACCCCAAAGAAAAAGTTTTTAGAAGATCATGCCCATAAGATAACCCACAGGCAAAGGGCCTTTAAGCTAAATAGTCTTATGCTTGTGACTGGCTTGAATAAAGGAAAGCCACTAATAACAAGTGAAGGGCTGTCAAAACTTCGGTTACTCTTCAGTCTCAGCAGGAAATTACTGATGAGCAATTTATCTGTGCCATGACTCTTATGGGTGCAAGTCAGCCAGAAAAGCCCATGTTGTTGGCCCTGCAGCTCTGTGCAATTCAAAATTTAGCCCAGCGGTGGGAAACCTCATGCCCAGGGGTCAAATCTGGCTCTCCTGGGTTCCCCAGATGAGCACACACCCTTCCCCTAGGCCCCCTTCCTCTTTCCTCCAACCACTGATTGCTTGGTGGTTTCCAAGGATTTGTTAAGTTCTTCCTTCATACTAAAAGCTTGAAATTCCTCTTGTAAGGTTTACTTCACTGGAAGAACTTTGAGCTAAAATATTATGGCATTTGGGCCCCCGCCCCTTTTGCCTATGAACCTGCCCACCAGTGGAATGCGGCCCTCAAGAGCTGCTCTGAAATTGAATTTGGCCCTCAGGCTGAAAGAGGTCCCCTGCTTGGTTTAGCACCTTTTAAAATGTGTTGCTGACCAGGGCTTTACAATATCAACCTACATGATGCATACATTATTCAGGATGAACGCCCTACCCATATGGCCATATCATAAAACCCAGTAAGCCAGTTATAAAACTCCTAGAAAGTATTTGGTGCGGGAGTTTTGATAAGCGAAACCCAAACCCACAGCATTTGCAACAGATTTTTCTTTAAAATAATCTAGTGCTTCATAGTATACTACAGCATCTTCTGTGACAACGTTCTGTGATAGCCAGTATGTAGTGGTTAGTGTGTTGGACTGGAGGTCTGGAGATCCAGTTTCTAGTCCCCATTCAGCCATGGAAGCTCACTGAGTGACTTTGGGCCAATCACAGACTCTCAGCCCAAGCTACACCACACGCTTGCTGTTATTGTAAGGATAAAATGGAAAGGATGATTATATACACCACCTTGGAAAAAACTTGGGATATCAGTGTAATAAATAAATACAGTGTGAAGGTAATTTTCAATAAATGCTTGTAAGTGCATACCTTTATCAATCCTTCAGAAAAAAGTATTTCAATAGTTTCCTTTAAAATAGGAAGTAAACCCCCATGGTGGATTCCAATGCCACGTTTCAGAAGTGGAAGCACATGCTCAACCTATGGACACAAATGGACATATATTTCTCCTCCAAAATGAATGAAATGTAGTTACATATAACACAGACTTGTAAGAAACCATATGCCTCAGTGCCGGTGTTAAGCAAGATTTTTTTGTTAGGTCACCTGGCAAGGAGATTATTATAGAATTTGTTGTTGTTATTATTATTATTTTAGGCCACAAATTACTAAGGCAGACTAATGCAGGATTGTGGGCAAGTGAACGAGTAATAATTTTAGTGGACTGTTGAAAAATGAATCGCAAGTCTGATATAAAACAATGGACAAAACTTTTCTATCTGTTGAACACACCATCAGAACTTTGCATGCAAAGTTGCCTAGGACTGAACTCCAGCCATTCAAGGTTATACAGAACATTATTTTTTTAACCTCATTCGTGAGCACTCTGACAAAAGCAGATGTTAGAAATTATTTTTGGTGGCCATCGAATATAAACTCCATTTAAAGTACTATTCTCAAAAGGCACTATAGTTTATGGATGCTTTATTCCCCCATCACCCCTTCTCAGAGTACATGAAAGCCAATTTTTTGAAGCTACAAATGTTTACAAGCTAAACCTAACATTGCAATGTATCCAACTGCCATATGGCAGTTTTATAAAACTCTGACCTACTAGAAGGAAATATTGCACAGAGTTGTATCCAACTGTGTCCTTCCGTTCTTGGAAGGCTCTTTAATCCAGTGACTGTTTCCATAAACAGAAGGCAGGGAATGACGTGTTTGCCGATTCCCCCTCTACACTGCCACTGCCGTCCCCCCCCCCCCCCCACTCCAAACTATTCCAGAGGGAGTTGGTGCAGGAAGACTGCAGAAGAAAGGGAAATGTGTGTGAAAATCACCTCCCTTCAACCTTCCACTCACAGATGTATTTGCTGGATCAAAAAACATCCATGGGGAAAAGGACACAGCTGTACAGTACAACCCAAAGTACATGAAGCATAAAACTGATGCTCAGATAGGTAGTTTGTGCCAAAGCAGGCATAATATCTCTGCCAAATTCCATGCCCCAGTTTCACCTAATACAGGATTTAAGGGCATTTGTATACAACGCATGTAGCTGAAATGGCTAAGGAATATTTATTGGTGCACAAGATACCCTATATTTTATAAATTAATGCAGGGACTGACATCCACAAAATTACTTCCTCCCCTTTGCCCTGCTCATCAGCAGACTCCAAGTCCTCTGCCACGGTCTCAGCAGGAGGTCAAGGCACAATCCTGACACTTGTTCACTCGCTAACCCAGGTTCCTCCCGACAGACAATTGGGCGCTTTGCGACTTGCCGTGTCTCGTTTTCCCCTTAGTCCTCCCACCCACTATCGGCACATATTCCACAGATCATTGCAGCATGACCTCAGCAGCCTACCCTGCTAATGAGTGCAAATACACTCATTAGCAGAATAGACTTTTGCTTGTAGAATATTGTTTGTCACCTTTGGGGAGATTTGCACATGTTTAACTCTCTTTCCCCACATTTGTGGAGACCTGAGCAAATTTAATATATTTTTTTCCACCTTTGGGGAAAGTTGGACAAATGTAACTTTAAAAAAAAAAAAGTTTTGTGCAAATCCAATGAAGCACTCTAACTACTCCACTGTACCACAGTAACTACTGAGCTAAAGTGGAGTAGTTACTGTGTTTTAGCAGATTTGCATATAAGAAAGTTACATTTGTGCAAATCTCCCTGAAGGTGAATAAAAAAGGTGACCCTGTTCAGGGAGGTGATGAAGTGGAAGACTAAATTACCAGTGTCATTTCAAGATATAAGAGAGGGGCTATTGTTTGCAAGATCATGAGGAGTGACCAGCAAGGTTGGGGTTTTTTTGCCAGTTTTTGCCCTGAGAACAGGCCAGCCTAAACAACTCTACTACAAGCATAGGTTCTCAGGGTAGCTTGTTTGTAAAAAAAACCCACAATGGAAACACTGCACCGGGTTTGGACATCACGCTAAGCCACCTTGCAACCACCCATGGTGACAATCCGCCATGGCTTAGTGTAGCATGCAAAATAGGTAAGTGTGTTAATTATCCTTAAATACTCACTTGAGGAAGTTTTTTGTCTTCATCAGACAAACAGTCTATTGCATTATTAAATACTTCTTCAACCATTCTTTTTTCTTCATCTGAAAGAAGAAAAGTCCATGCATAAAAGTTTTCCCCACAACAAACCAAATGATGTCAAAGCCTCACCAAGAAGTCCACTAAAACGTTATATGTGCAAAAGAACTTTATTCAGCAGTATTAGTGGAAACATGAGAGAAGCTGGTTACATGCTCCTTCGCAACATGTTGGGCAGTTCAGATGTTTTTCTGGGATCTTCTGAGATCACTCTTCCCCAGACGAATTATAGACTAGTAAACATAGGCATGAAAGCTAAAGCCAATTTCAGGAACTTTAAATAACTTTGTAAAACGATTAAACATTAACTACATGTAATAAGAACAAGCAACAATTCTTGTTTTGATTATTTTTTTCTCCTGTCAAACGCTGAAACACTAGAGGAGCCATTAAAATTTTGATAGTTCACTTTTTTCTCCTGCAGCTCTGTGTATTTTCACATTTTCTGGAAGCATGACAAGTAGAACACATTTATTGTGCTTTATAAATGTTCCAGCTATTCAAACAGTTTCAAAATGGAATTGGCCTAATTGATTAATCAAGTAAAACACAAACATCAGAAGTCCTTCTATTATACAAAAGATAACTACTGAAAAAATAAGAGGGAACAATCCTACGAAAAATATATTTTATTGACAATGCTTGTACATTGCCCATTAACTATCATTCTCTGGGAAGTTAACAATAAAATGTTTAAAACCATAAGACTGAGACAACAATCAAGAAATACACAGAATAAAATAGCCACAGTATAAAAGAACAATAAATAAAGATGCTAGCCTGGACCCAAAGAGACATGAAACTAGTTCTGTGAGCCAACAGGGCTTTAAAGTTCGTTCTTAAGTCAAATGGCAGTTCTCTATCGTGCATAATAGCAAACTGCTTTTGAACTTAAGAGAGAAATTTCAAAAGCAGTTTGTGATACGTTGCAGGGGGTACTTGTTCAAATAAAAAAGGTTAAAGATGCCAATGGCCCAGCACAAACTCTTCAGCTTTAGATCTCTAGCACCTGGCCACCATAAATCCTATTCTGTCCTTCACAGTTTGCAAGCATGGAGGAGAATACTGAAACTTGCTCTGTCTCCATCTCCTTCACTCACAACCTTTCAATGTTAATGGGGAAAGGTCTATACTGGAAATGAAACCACATTCAAGTGAACACAATTACAAAACTCCACACAGTGGGTAACCCTGGCTTATCACGGCTCCCAACAGCATGAACTTTCGTAACTGCAGGCACTTGGACACAGTTACATTTCTGCTGCAGGCCTTCTGCCCCATCAACACGGGGAGATCGTAAGTGGAGGGGGCAGAACCAGAGCGCACATCCCCTGCTCCCCTTCTCGCTCACACAACTTTTGAACAGCTAAATGGGGCTTAAGTCAGCCATCAATTAGAAGTAACGCCAATTTATGGTAGGAAAGTCATAAATTAGAATTGATTAATACATACCTGTGTTGAAGTCCAGTTTTGTCATCTGAAGAGCATATGCTTCACAATCTTTTTTACTGAAACTGAAGATGATTACAGGTTGGAAGTTCCTTTCCATGATCATCTTTACAATCTTAAATACATTTGATGGACCTATGAAGACAGCAAAGACATCAAGAAGTTTGGTCAAAGGGTTAGGGGTAGTAATCTTTATTATTATTGCAATAACTGCAATATCTGGCTTATTTCACAACAAATTTTCAATAGAAAGGTTAATACCCACCTTTTGTTCCTCCTTTCCTGCCTTTCTGGTCTCCTTTAGCTAAGTCACCTGCATCTCGAAGTACTTGCATAGCCGTATTAAAATTATCTTCCCTAAAATCACCCTGGGGCGAAAAACGTACATTCTGTTAACATATATTTAATCTACGTATGCATTATTTGTATCTCATAGTCTGTTTCAGGAATTACAGACTTTGGGTCTTAATCCTAATTTGCATTGTAAGAAATCACATCTACATTCACTAGATTTATATTCTGCTTTTTGACCCTCAGATCTTTAAGTCCCATTCCAATTTCCTCCCATCTGGTATTTAAGCAGACACGTCCTCTTGTCTTAGTAACTATGTGGGTTAGGAACTTGGGCAGTCAGGACAGAAAAGAAACAGAAAGCACATTATCATTATTCCAGAGAAAGTATGCCTCCATATTTTTGAGAGCCACCACATAATCACAGCTAAGTAGATCCCTACAGTCCCAGCATAGATACACTGCGGATATATCACAAGCTCAGTGGCTGAAACTCTATCCACGTTTTAAAAACACAAATAAAAATTTATATAAGATTACAACATACATGATAGGAAAATGTGACCTCATATTTTAGAGAACTGCAGTATAGAAGCCTTTGATATAGACTAGACACAGCTCTCAGATGACTATTGAACTCATTCTTTGAGTAATGCTCTGTTTACAGCCAAAATGGCACTGTTCATGCAAGAGAGGGAGGTATCAGCAGGATTAGGGAACTCCATAGTTTGCAGAAGTACAAAAAGCTTTACAAAAAACCCTAATGGGGGAACCCAAAGACAACCCAGTATCCTCCAAATTTCACATTTGCTGCAAGTCCCATTTGTAAAGCACATTAGCCAAGAAAAAACTTGCCTTGACTAGGATCCAAAGAAATGCACAACTCACCCCCCCACCCCACCCCCCACCACACACACATGGTGTTTTGTTCTTCCATGCTGCCCGACAAACCACTTTTGAAGCTGAGGGCAGTTTCAAAAGCAGTCTTTGAAAAGGCACATGAGTTTGTTCATTAAGAAATCAAATATCTTAGATGTATCATCGTTCTGTGGATTCGGGCCCTCAGCCTTCATTAGGCTGACCATATGAAAAGGAGGACAGGGCTCATGTAACTTTAACAGTTGTAGAGAAAAGGGAATTTCAGCCAGTGTCATTTGTATGCAATTAGTTCCTGGTGAAATTCCCTCTTCATCACAACCATTAAAGTTGCAGGGGGGCTGTCTTCTTTTGTATATGGTCACTCTAGAATAGTGCCTGCACCTTTAACTGTTGTGATGAAGAGGAATTTCACCAGGAACTAATTGCATACAAATGACACTGGCTGAAATTCCCTTTTCTCTACAACTGTTAAAGTTACATGAGCCCTGTCCTCCTTTTCATATGGTCAGCCTAGCCTACATCCCACATCTCAGTATTTAACATTACAAGTACAACATCATCCATTCCAAACAAACAAACCCTTACATTTTCATCAACCACAAGGTGAAGTCCATCTCCCCCTGCTGGGAAGATATAATGCTGCAGAGGAGTTGGCCGATAGTCTGTGTAGATCACATGGCAAGGCTGGCAGAGAGAAATACATTATTTACAAGATTTAAAGTGCTTTTATACAAAACACACTGTGTATTTGCAATTCTTAGCTCCCATATTTATCTTTATAACAATTTGAGCCAGATTACCAAGACTGTGTTCTCAAATGGAGGGACAAGGACGAATGGCAAAGAATTGCCAAGGGGATTCTTCTGCCAGCAATTAGTTTAAAAGTAAACACCAGGAATTTAAGCCCTGACCAGGCAGTTAAAACTAGGCTGCAACACACACTTCCTTGAGAATAAGCCCTGTTGAACTTAGCAAGTCTTATTTTTGTATAAACACATAGTATCTGGCTGTACATAATATTGCCGAATGCCCTCATGTTCACACACACAGAGACGTGAACTTCTGTGTATACATGTGTAACAATCAAGATGGGTCTAGGCAGGCCTTTAACTAGAGGTGTGGTAATCACAGCAGATTTATGCACTCTGCTATTGTAAATGTGGAATAGCTACTTCTAAAATGGGGAAATTAGTCAAACACTCATTCAAGGTCTAAAGCATAGACTTGGTTTTTACATATTCTCAAGAGAAAAATGGCTGAGTGTGCAAGGTCTCTCTGAGCAAATACAGCACATTAATTTACATCTAGTTAGCAATACAGATTAGCATAGTTCAAAAGCAAAAACTTTATGAAGGGTGATCAGGTAGTGCTCAACCTGTCTGGGAAGTGGGAAAGCTTCAGGATTGACCCATTGTTCTTACTAGGCTTTTTGATTGGCCAATTCAAAGGTACCCTTGTAGGTTTGTTAGCATGGCAATCATGCAGGCAAGTACATGCTTTTCCTGTTGCAGGGAACAAGCCTCTTTCATCTAATCAAAGAGGAAACAAATATATTCTATGACTCTGGTGGTTCCAGATCCTCAACAAAGTTCCTGGCAGCTTTTCAGGCCTTCTGGAACAAAAATGGATTCTTGAGCTATGGTCTTAGAGTGATGCCAATTAAATCCATAGGGAACAATACAAGCCAGTAAACTGAAATGTCTCTGTAACAGTAACCTTGACCAATTCAATTCTCATTCCTCATGGACAGTTCTGAACCACTTAATTTAACAAAGGAAGTTTGTTTTGGATCATTTTACCTAACCAATGAGTTTGAGAGGATTTCTGCTTCATTACCAAGACTAATTCATGATCCATATCCAATGAGTTAACTGCGGGTGGCAATTCTTTCATGTATACATGCGGTATAAGATATTTCACATGTGAAACTTTACCTGTTTGTGAAGATGGCATATCCATTCAGCAAACTGGCGTGCATTTGGGATAGTGGCAGAAAGGAACACATAGTGAACATTGTCTGGGAGTAAAATAATGGTTTCTTCCCATACCACACCACGTTCTAGAAACAAAAAATTCACAGGAGAAGTTATAAGGCAGCGTAATGTCATTTCTATCAGCTTTCTGCATGCATAAATCCATGTGCAAATAAGAAAATACAAGATACCTGAATCTCGCATGTAATGAATTTCATCAAATATGACCCAAGCAACTTCACGCATGACTTCAGAACCTCTGTAAAGCATACTTCTCAAAATCTAAAAAGGAAATGTGTAAATGATGCACTTCGCTGATAAACTTTAATTGGAGCAGAAGACTTTAGGAGACTCAGGGCACTGTCCCTTAGACTATAGACAAGAAAAGGCACACCGATAGAAGGGAAATTAAAATGATTTAGCATAGTACGCTGGCTTTAATTTGTTATTTTTGCTACATCTCTGTTTTGCCCTCCATAACACCAACTGGGTATCGCATGCTACAATCTTAAACACATTTACTAGTGAACACTATGTACTAGTGAACATAGTGGGGCTTACTCCTGAGTAAACATGGACAGAATTAACTGGCAGTCTAACAGCGGGAACTAGGGCCAGTACAGGATAATTAATAACCAAGCTTACCTCTGTCGTCATTACAAGACAAGATGCTGTAGGATTGATAGTGACATCCCCAGTCATCAAACCAACATCTTGAAATTCTTCATACATCTCACGGTATTTTTGGTTGCTCAGAGCTTTAATAGGACTGGTAAATATCACACGCTGTTTTTCCCTTAAAGCCAAAGCAATGGCATACCTGCAGTGCATATGCAATTGAGTACTCATTATAACAAAGGATAATAATCAGCAACAGCTTACATTTTTATAACGTCTGTCAAGAGTTTTATAGAAGTTACATTGGGAAAAAAAAGCAAACGATAGGCCAGTTGATATAAGAAAGTAGAAAATTGATCAGAGATTATCAAGTGCTTTAAATCTATTTCCATTTGGTGTTGCAATTCAGTTCCTACCACCTATTAGCAACCTTCCCCAAGCAGTCATAGCCTGAGAACCAATTCTGCAGTACTACAAAAGTAAATAAAGGACAACACGTAGGTATTTAAGAGATCATGGCTATGCTACTGCCTGACTCATATGATGCTCTCAAATGAGTAAGAAACTAAGGAAACCTAAAGCAGTAACTAGTTCAAAAATCTTGTAAGGAAATATAAATATATCAGATGAGACTACATTATTGTAGTATATGTCCTTTAATAACTGAAACTACTTACATCTTAACCAAAATATGGTTAAGACAGACAGAAAGACAAAAGCAGACAGTGTGCCATGCTGTTTTACTGAGGTGGGCAAATAAAGCTGGATTCATATTGACTGGGTTCACATATCACGATAAGCCGCGATGGTTTATAAGTGAAAGTCAGCGAGGCATGGGCGATCGTGTGTGTGTTATTTTCCCCCAACACGCCACCCTGAGAACCCATAGCTTGTAGTAGAGTTATTGAGGATAGCTCACTTTGACGTCTGAACCTGCACTATAGTTTATGCTAAGTGGCTACAGAACCACTGAACAGCAAGAGCGGCAAAAAATTCTGTGCCACTTTTCGCAATCTTGGCAGTGCTGCTTCCAGCCTCCCTCGCCACTGACTACCCCTCCATTGATGCCAAATCTTGCCTGTTCTTATGGCAGCTGTTATTTGCTCCTCCACACTTGTGAAGAAGTACAACTTTTTTTTAAAGAAGAATTACGAACTTATGAAGGACATTCTCTGGTGCCCTTTTTTCATAATTCCTAGAAGAAGGGAAACAAAATCATCCTAACGCTGAAAAGAGATGAGGGAGAACGGCAGCAGAAGTAACCCCAGCAGTGACTGATCTAAGGAGCCACGAAAAGGGGAGGGGATATGAATTGGCTGGAGACCCAGGTAAGAGTTGAACAGGTGGAGCACACTGAGAAGTGTCAGTCCAACACTTACAGCTAGAAGGTGATTCTGAATTGCATAAATGGCTCCTCCTATTATTTCTCCCTGGTTCCCAATTGTGCAATTCTGTGGCACTGAGGGGGAAAAGTGACATTCAAAAAGAGGTAGGGATAGAAGCTGGTAGGGGGCCAGGACAAGGAGACAAGACAAGATAGGTTGCCACACAAAGAACACTGGGATACGTGCAGAGAGTGGGCTGGAGGACTGAGGTGAAAACAAGCCACAGCAAGCCACTGTGTGCATGATCATCTGTTGGGAGTAACGTGGGTTGAAAGAGATAGAGGCAGACAGACAGAGAAGAAAGAGAGAGAGAGAGAGAGAAAGAAAGGAAGAAAGAAACTGCCTTTGGTAACAAAATTAGAAAGCTGATATACAAATTTAAAAAGCTGCCATAGATCACCTAGTTACCTGCAGGCAATTTTCACTCACTACAGGCAGCCACACAAGTTTGTGTTTTAGTAAAACATACCACAAAAGGAAGGGGGATTGTTGCATTTATTTTAAAATCTACCACAGGATTACTTACTCTGCACACACCGTCTTCCCTGCTGATGTATGAGCGGATACTAAAACTGACTGGTTGTTATCCACACAGAGAATAGCTTCTCTCTGAAAAGCATCAAGAATGAATGGATATTCCTGAAAAGAAAACATTCTATAATGAATACCTTAAATCAATCTTCTTTGTCCAACGTGAAAATATTTTTTTAACTTTAAATGATATGGCAGCAATTTCCCCCAAAACCGGTAATCGTATTTAAATTGTAGAGCAAATATTCATAAACCAGTACAACTATTCTTTCCTATATTTACTATGGAATGGAGCTGGTTTTTAGTTTGAAAAGGCTCTTTAAATCTATTCTTTATACTTCCAAACATGTGAAAGCTTGATATTGACACTACAAGTTGGCACATTTCTGCAGGATATTTTTGCAAGATGCTGATGCTTTGTAATTATAAATGCTGCATACACCTTAAGTCCTGAACTGAATGTAGTTGCTAAGCTTTGGAAATGGATATCCCTAACAGCTCTAATGCAATGGTTATTAATTATAGTGATAGAGAAGTTGATGGTCATGAAAAGATTTGATATGAAGATACCTTTGCTACCTGATTTGCCTGCTATGAATTTTGGATATGTCCATACTGCAAGATACAGCACTTTTGAAATACAAGAACTTTCAGATTTAAAAACACACATCACTGTCTTAAAATAACCACCCTAAAAATTATGCTTCCCCAGTCAACTTGGCTTCCTCTTACTCCAACTTTCAAAGACCATCAACACCAAAGAAATGTTTAACACCATGCAAATAAATGGCACAGGATGTCTGGGACAAATCCGTGTTATTGAAGATCATATAACTACACTCATCTGTCCAAGCATGAAATCCCCCTCCATTCTTTTCCATGATCTATGAAATTAAAAGGGTAAGGGTGCAATCCTATGCACGTTTAGACAGAAAAATGTCCTACAACTTCTCGGCATGCTGGGAATTGTAGGATGCATAGGATTGTGCCATAACACTTTCAAACACAAACCTTTGCAGCTTTTCCAGTTCTTGGCTTTAAGGCTACAAAGTCTTCATCTGCAGGCAGAGCAACCTAAGAAAAATAAAAATAAAAAAATCTTGTAGATGTAACTTTAAAAAAACTTATTGCACATTTCCATCGACATTTCATACCAGTATCTACTCACCCACAAGAATTTCCAAGGAAGTTTACAATAAGTGGAATAAGGAAAGAACTGGACAAAGGCACTTTCAAAAAGGACCTCAGAAAATGTTAGATTCTCTCTCTCGATAACAAAAAAAGCACCCAATGACTTTGTCTCAGAAACACATTTCAACTAACTTAAACCCATCTCAATGTCTTAAGTTAGTAAAGCCCTCATTTTTTAAATCTTTTTTTTTATCAGCTTGCTATTTACTCTGGGTAAATTTCTAAACTACAAAATAACAAGTCTGATGTTGAACTGCTGAAGAGCTTGGTCTTATACTCTGCTGCTGGTCTCTAAGCTAAAATGTGACAATTTAGCTGTTTCCCCAGGATTGGCAGCTCTCTCAGCCCAGGGTGAAAGACTGTTGTACAAGGTGCTATAAAGTGGTGGATCAGTGGTGGGAAACATAAAATGGCCCATAGCCCCTACTGCTGCATCTTAAACCCGTTTGCAGTGGCCCAGATTGGGTCAGTTCAGACAACACATTAGTCAATGGTGGTTTTAGAACTCCATGGTGGAGCTTTTACACCACCGTTGAGAAATGTGTTGTCTGGTGAGAAGACTCCACACACAATGGTGTTTTTTTTTAAAAAAAATACTCCACACAGAATATCCACGCTGTGGAGAGTCCCTGCACAGCCATTGCGTTGCGTGTTGTGTGGCAGGCTCTATGGAGTTTTACGTTGAGTTGACTTTTCCCACTGGCTACAGAGTTAAAGGAGCGAGTGTCTCTCTAGGAGAGTTGCCAGGACAGGTTTTCTGCAGCAATGACTGAGGACCGGGGGAGGAGGAACTGTCAAGCAAATGTCACAATGGATTTTACTTAACTCCACGGTAGCCCACTGTCACACAACAGTGGAATTAGAACACTCCACTCAACCACTGAGTGGAGTTTTCACACTGCGTTGACTAACGTGCTGTCCGAACTGAGCCATTCAACAAATTAATGTCGTGAGATCGTCCTTATTTTTTGAAAGCTCTGTCCAACTTTCCTGTTTAAGCCATGGTAGCTAAAATGGGAAATATCATATTACCGACCTCAATTATACTATCTACCTATATAAAAGTCATTTTCTGCGGGCTTCCGCCATTGTACTGTAGCTTAGCTAAGAAATGGAAACCTGGGCACAAATATGTAGATGGAATGGGTGGGTCATGCAGAGAAGGGGCAGCTCAGTCCTCAATGGTTTCCATTTCCAAACACTGCAGTCACGGAGGATACATGTTTAGCTCTCATTGAAAATGTGTTCAAGTGTACTCTGTTTACTTTCAATATAAGCTATATATATATATATATATATATATGAATGATTTGTACCCCGCCTTTCTACCAAGAAAAATGAGGCTATGTACTCCAATAGAGAAAAGTACAGTACTTCAATTTAGTATTTAACATCATCAGCACACTACACTAGATCACTTTTAAATCTCTCTTATAAGAGCCAGGAAATGCATACAAGTGGAGTACAGACGACAAAACTCTGCATTACACTCACCTCATGTGTACAACTTTCAACAGTTTCAACGGCTTGTACCTTTACTTTTGGCATCAAGTCTGCCAAACTGAAAACAAATGCATAAATTAGTAGTAGCAACTCGTAATGTACATAAGCATGTTATGGATGATGCTCTTAATTGTTATACAATGACATCCTGACTGAATCATACAAAATAATTATTCTTACACATATTTCAGCTGACTACAGTCATGATTAAATATTTCCAAATGTGCAACTACTAAAATTCATAAGCCAGTTTACAAGACTGCAAGGCAATTTACCACTTACCTTGTCGTCTGGGGCTAGTAATGATTGCCCTGGGCTCACAGCAATATGAAAAAATGCACCTATTCTCCTGCCTGTTCTCTGCTCTTCTCCCTCACTACCACCACAATACTTTCCCAGCTGCATGTCCTAGCCTTTTAAAGCTGGAAGAAGCATCCCAGAGAGATAAAAACCCAAAGTTTTCAAACATGATTCCCTGCATAGGATTAATTATGGAAGAATAATGTTATGCACATGAATGTTTGTAAAACAACTCTGACAGTATAATAATGGCCGCTACCGTAATTTTACTTTGTCTAGTTATCACACATCAACCACTCATGTCTCTAGAACCCCAAATTTACAATACTATCTCTGTACTAAAAAAATGAGTTTATCTTACTTGAGATCTTCTGCGGCAAATTCTTCCAACTTTGGCTTCTTTCCAATAACTGTAATGTCTGCACCATCATCCTCTGCATCTCGCTTAGCTTTAGCTGGAAGTTTCACAGATGCTGTAGATTTGCCATCTGGTTGTTTTCTGAAGCACAAACATCAAAATGAGTCAATATGAGCGAACACTCATCAACTAAACGTAAACAAAAGCCAACTGATTTTCAAACAGAATAGAGGGTAACGTCCAATTACTTGTTTTACGTGATCAAAACAGCCCAACATGAGTTGGAAAAGCCACAGTGGGCTGTGGCATGGTCAAGGTACGATTTGCATATTCAACGCCCATTACAGTTTGTTGCGTCATGTAAAGTCAGGGACCCTCACATAACCCAAGAACAAACTCTTGCATAACCCACGGTCCCCAGGTTTGCACAACATGACAAGTCACAACCAGGCATTGATAATTCTAAATCCGTTGTAGCCCACTGTGACTTAAATTACTGACTTTTGCCATCACTAGATGGAGAAAATGAAGTAGAAGCGGATTGCCTGAAGATGCCACTATGTAGTGGAATATGCACATACTACTCCTTGAACAAGCTGCAAAGATCTAGCTTGTCCAAATACTGGTGGCTGCAGAATCCATTCCACACAAACATTGGCCCTGTTCGGAAGACACCTTAAGCCATGGTACACCTGAGGAAAGCTTCCTGAAATGACGTTTTCAGGAGGTGCTGGAAGCAATGCAACATTGGTGCTTTCCTGACCTCCAAGGGCAGGGAATTCCATAGGAAGGGTGCCACCACACCACTAGGCAACCTAGTGCCCTCCAGATATTTTGGACTACAATGCCCAGACTCCCTAACTATTGGCCATGCTGGTTGGGACTTAAACCACCTGGAAAACACCTGGTTGCCTAACGCTGCCCTAGGAGCATATCAGAGACATATCCTTGCCCGTGTGCAATATTGGTCATGGTAACTCAATATATGGACCAGAAAAGTCCCCTGGAATACAGGTATCTTTAAAGGAATAGGCAATTCCTGTCCCGCTGAAGGCGAGAGAGTACTTACTACCTGGCCCCATTCCCCCTCTATCAAGTTCGCCGAGTTTTCCTCACCCGGCCTTGCCCACAGCAGCAGCAGCTGCTGCCTCGGCGGATCCCTTCTTTTTCCGTGAGCCGGAGCCGGAGCCGGCGGCGGGATCATCCTCGAACACGCTGAACAGCTCGTCCCCGAAGGCGTCCGCCATCTTTCCCGCAAATTCGCGCGAGCAGCTCCCACTGTACACCGCGCGTAAATGATAGAGCAAAAAGGGATAGAGCGGCACACGGGCCGAACTTCCTTCACAGCCGCCACTGGCTCACAGAGAGACGAAAAGTAAAGAAATATATACTCGGAATTTTCTGTATCGATAGAACTGGGGGTGTTGTTGTTTTCAAATGAGTCTCACGAAATAGGACCTAAGTTGGAAAGAGCATCAACTGCTCTTCAGAAAGTGATCTGACAATCAGATAGACCTGTCTTCATTTTTTAAATATCTCTGTGACCGGAGAAAGAGGGAGATTGAAACAGTGGAGGCTGGTGGCTCCTATCTCAGTGGGGCGGTGAATTGGCTCTGAGTTTCAGTCAGGACCAGTCAGGACTCTAAAGGAGATGTCCAAAGTGCTGAACCCCTTTGGAGGATAGGATTCAGCGCTTTGGATAGCTCCTTTGACTGGTTCTGACTGAAACCCAGAGTGGATTCACTGCCCCACTGAAATAGGAGCCACCAGCCTCCACTGGAGAGACGTCTTTTTTTTTTTTTTAACCACTGTTAAGGGGGGAAGGAAGGGGGGAAGTGACCGGATGTTCATTAGAAGACGGCAGGAAGTGGGGCGTGAGCGATTGCCACTTTGGGCGGAAGTGGCTGTCAACCGGCTTGGGAAGTAGGACTTGCCGGTCATTGGACGCGATGCGGCCCAATCAGAAAGGCTGTCACTGTGGGCACCGCTGGACGTGCCCGGATGTAAGCGGAGCCGGCGTGAGGTCTTGCTAGGGCTTCTAGAGCGGAGAGGAGTGTGTCGGTGTCATGGGCGGCAAGAACAAAAAGCACAAGGCCGGGAGCGGCGCGGCGGGGACGGTCCATCCCGCTGCTGTCGCCGCAGCCCGGGCCAAAGTGGTCGGCTCCGCTACGGCTGAATCGGGAGCCGCCGGGGAAGCTGCCAGCAAGAGACCTCCGCCGGCCCGCCCCAACCCCGCCGGCAAGGACCCGCGCCTTAAGCAAGGTACTCCCGAGTAAGGCACAGGCCTGAGCCAGCTCTCGCAATACAGCCCTAGACCTGGGACAGAGCCGATGCTAGTCCCGCTTGGCATTTAAGAGCGCAAGCCGACGCATGTTCAGACAGATAACAAAAGTCCTACAACTCCCAGCATGCCCCAGCCAGCCGTGCTCGTAGGGGCATGCTGGGAGTTGTAGGAGTTCTCTCTCTAAATGTGCATTGGATTGCGACCTAAAAGAACTTTGAACAGCTGTTGTATGATTTTTTCAATGATATGTTTAGGGCTGCTTTTTCAAGTTGCCTTTTTCTAAGTTTTAGCTGCTGGAATATTTTCTCTTTTAAATCTATCTTTAATTGTTGTTGCTGCCTTTAAAATTAAAAGAATATGTTTTATAATTGATTTTGTTGTGTTTTTTTAACTATATATGTTGCCCGAGAACTCTGGCTATATTATTATTATTATTATTATTATTATTTATTGCATTTGTATACCTCCCCATAGCCGAAGCTCTCTGGGCCGTTTACATAAGATTAAAACATTTAAAAACAATATACATAAATTATAACTGCAAAAACATATAATATAGAATGAATCCTAACTGAATTAATAATAATAGAGTAGACTCTTTGAAATGAATGGGTCTTAAGTCAGACTGACATGGGGTTATACCTATTGTAATCTTATATACACACATACCTGCGAGTCCCACTGAACTCAACAGGGCTTATTTCTGAATAGGCATGGCATTGTCTATTCAGAAATAAGCCTTGTTGAGTTCAGTGGGACTCGCAGGTATGTGTGTATATAGGATTGCAGACTCAGTGTGGTCCACTTAGGAGAGGTAGTGCTAGGTTTGGGCAAGGGATGAATCAAGCCAAAGTAGTTTCCTAGACCTATGTAGATACTTTGCTCCCCCCCCCCCCCCGACAGGCTGCTTCCTTGTCTAGGGTATTTGTGCTATCCATTGCATTCAAGTGCAGCCTGAAGTCTTCCATCATTGCTTCCCAAGCTTCAAGGTTAGACCTGATTTATACAGGGAAATACTTACCTGTGAAAACTTTCCACATGTGTGCCCATTCACATCTTAAGATGCACTTATGTGTGTTGGCCCATCACTGATGGCTGGTGTGCGAACTTTAACATGGTTAGGCATATGTGAAAGGTTTATAGGGGTACGTTTTCTATCAGTGCTCTGTATAAATCAGACCTTAACCCTTTTTGTCTTACAACTCTTGTAGGCACAAGGGACTTTGTCGGAAAATAAAGCTGCACCTAATCCTTACCATGTAAACCTTACCTCATTTCTGGGTAAAGATATTAATTTTGCTTGCTTCGTATTTTTTACGAAAACAGGTGGTAGACTGCCCTCTTTTTTCAGAGCTTGGGCTGGCAGAAGAATATATATATATGTATTAACTGAATGGAATAGTAACTTAGGGACAGCTGCTTAGAACATAACCTAGTGCAATATGTCCACAATGTTGCTGTGCCAGAAAACCTATA
Source organism: Anniella stebbinsi (assembly GCA_029215795.1). Taxonomy (NCBI): domain Eukaryota; kingdom Metazoa; phylum Chordata; class Lepidosauria; order Squamata; family Anniellidae; genus Anniella; species Anniella stebbinsi. The sequence continues at coordinate 29,239,301 of JARDYH010000002.1, read as the reverse complement.
TCCTATATGCCATATAACCTATACTGTGCTATAAAACCTACCTACTGACATGGCACCTGTTTTCAGTGCTTACTGGTGTGATAGGCAGGTGAGACCCAGGTTCAGATCCCTACATGGAACTCCTTGGGTGACCTTATGCTAATCACTACCTCTCGGCCTAATCTATATCCCAGGCAATTTTGAATATCAAGAGAGGGAACGATATACACAGCTTTGAGTTCCTTGGAATGGAATATACATGTAATACAATACCAAAAAGTACCCCTAGGACTTTTTAAACAGTACCTCTGATTGTGTTTATTTCTCTCTCTGCTAAGTAATGACCACCAGGCCATATACTTATGGGACTGGGTGCAAGCATTTCCAGGTTAGAGATATTGTTTCTAGGCAGATTTGAGCCCTGGCACTTATTTTTCAAAATTAACTACTGGGTTTGCATGTAGGATGAGATACTAAATTTAAATCCAGGCTCTGCTCTCATGGGCTTTGGTGTTGGCTTTTGCCTTTTTGATTATCTAGCAGTAAAATTGGAATGAAAGCAACAAAAGTACTGTAGAGGACTATCTCCAATGGCTGTATGGAAGCTGAATGAGTTGGGCTGAAAAAGTATTAATGTCACAGCTGGTTTATTCCTAAGAATTTTTAGCATTTAATATAGGAACAACAAGAAGTTAATGCTCACAGTACTAAAGGGACACAGATCTTGCTTTTCTAAAAGAATGACTCTGGAATGTAGTTATCATCCCCTCATGTAATGTTTTGCTGTATGTGTATATTGATGTAGTGAGTACAATAACTGGATTGATTGTTAAGGGGAAGTTAACCTATTTTAAGTGATGACTGTTTTGCAGAAGAAAGACTTACTTGACGACATACTGCATAAAGAAATCAGTAACTTGCATTCTAGAAGCCTCTCTTACATGGAAAGCTTTAAGCTGGAGTACTGATAAATTTCATTTAAAAATAAACTAAGAAAACAAAACATAACAATTGATCTTAAAATGATGGCCTGACTACTGAGATTGGCAGGAAACATAACCAATTTCAGATTATAAATCTATAGTTTTGTACCTTTTAGACCTTGGGCCACAGGTTGTGTACCCCTAGTTTGTCTAGTAGTAACAGTCCAAGGTGTCAGGTAGATATCTCTCCCAACCCTGTTATCTGAGATCCTTTTAGATGCCAGGAATAGAACCAGAAACCACTCTCATTCTTCACATGTGCTCTTCCACTGAGCTCTGTTACCTCCCACATCCTGCAAATGGAATATATTATGCAATGTGTGTATTCATGCTATTTATTTTTACTTATAACATTTTTTTTTGCTAAAGTGAATAATGGCATTCCTTGGATTCTTTTTAAGATACTGAGATTCTTGGCTAGAAATGGTATTCCATGTTCTGTTGAAAATTCAGAGGCTCCAATTATACTATTCAGGAGTGGCTAAGGGGCAAATGCCTTCCCCCCCCCCCCACCACCAAAAGTCAAAGCTTTAATAGAGCTTTGGGCTTTCCTTATTAGGAAGTAAGCCCCATTGTACACAGTGGAACTTAATGCTGAGCACTCATACATATTCATTTATTTATTAAACCATTTGTATCCCACCCTATATCACTAGGATCTCAGGGCAGCATACAGATAAAATCAGAACAATGTAAAACAATAAATATACACAGCTAAAAATCTATTAAATCATTAACAAACTAAAACCAGTAGAAAAGTTTAAAAGCAATCAGAACAATTAAAACAGTTAAAATTATGTACAACCATTGGAGAATTTTAGCCTTCAAAGGCTTTCATAAAAAGCTATGTTTTAACTTGGCACTGAAATGAAACCAGCATCGGCACCAGTTGAACCTCCAAGGGGAGAGTATTCCACAATCTGGATGCTGCCACAGAGAAAGCCCTCTCCCATGTCCCACCATAGCTAATGTCTCACGTTGGCGGGATGTGGAGGAGGGCTCCTCCATCAGATCTCAAGTCTCGAGCAGGTATATATTGGGAGAGGCGCTCCCTCAAGTACCGAGGTCCCAAGCCATTTAGGGCTTTAAATGTCATTGCCAACACCTTGAATTACGACCGGAAGTGTATAGGGAGCCAATTCTTTTAAAACAAGTGTTATATGGTCTTTATAAGATGTTCCAGTCAGCATCTAACTGTTGCATTTTGTGCTAGCAGCAACTTCGAGTCATCTTCAAGGACAGCCCCAGGTAGAGTGCATTGCAGTAGTCTAATCAGAAAGTTATCAGTGCATGGACTACTGTGGCTAGGTTGTTCCTGTCCAGGAAAGGATGTAGCTGGTGGATCAGCCGAAGCTGACCCCAAGTACTCCAGGCCAGAGAGTCGACCTGGGCCTCCAGTGACAAGGATGGTTCTAGGAGTACTCCCAAGCTACACACCTGCTCCTTCAGAGGGAGTGCAACCCCATCCAGAACAGGTCGCTTCCCAATTCCTGGACACGGGAAATACATAGGGTTGTGCTGCAAGTCCTTAACTATCTATATAAGATAAGCAACTCCACTATTTATTTTTTATTGCCAACTTAATCAAAATCTTTCTTTAAATATACAGGTCCAAAAACCTACAGCTTTGGTTCTGCAGCTGACTCCAGTGCTTCCGCAAACGCAGATAAATCTATTCTTAAGGTATGGGGGGAAAGGGGCATGCTGTTATTTTAACCTAATCTGAAATGAACATATTCTGTAACAGTAGTATTAAGTCCTATCTTTGGGTATGTGTTGTGGGGGGAGGCATTTTCTGCTCATTAAAATCCCATTAAGCACTTTCTAACACAGTGAGGTATTTCTTGCATCAATCTTTTCATATAAAAACATGGAATAGCTTTTTTGTGCCCCCTTTGTTTCCATGGGTTTGCACTTTCTTTCAGCTGTTAATGTACTGTAGCTCACAATTTGCAAGAGCTTTGCTCAAGTTGGAACTGATTCTTGCATTTACAGGTAGTGATTAACAGTAACCTGGAAAAAAGAATCATTGGCATCATCAATGAGCATAAGAAACAAAGTGGTGAAAAGGGAATGATTTCTAAAAGACTTACTGCTAAAAAATTGCAGGTAAAGTGTAAGCACCCTCACTTCAATTATATGAAACATATCCCCAATATTTGAAACCTGTCACTAAGCATGCATGTGATGTGATAGGAATGTCTAAGCATAAGATCCTCCAACATTGGAAGGAGAAGATGGAGATTTCCAAACAATGGATTAATGATTTGCATTCCCTGTTCCAGTTTGAGTTGCTATATATCAATGTGAGCGTTAGGAAGACAAATATGAAGACAGTTCGTCAGTGTTTCTTGAGACTTAGCACAATAATAGTCAGCTTAGCATAACTTCTTTCATTTCACGTTTCTGAAACATCGTAACCCACTTTCTTTTCCTTCCCTTCCTTTTTTGTAAATGTTAATTTCTATATGAGTATTTTCCCCTTATTTTTGTGGTGGGAAATGGAATGAAAACACTTTAAAACAATATGAGACATGCTCCAGTAGTAATTGTTGGGAGGGCAATCACTGGAAGGATCATTATAAGCAAAGTTAGTTTGATTTTACAGTTTATTTATTCACAATAATTATATGCCACTCCATATCTAAAATAGATTCTGGAGCATTGAACAAAGGAATAAAACAGTAAAAATATTAAAATATTAAAACAGCATATTGAAATTTATCAATTTAGAGCAGAATTTAGAGCAGGAGGCGCCGGAAGCAGCACAGTGTTGGCGCCTACCTGACCTCCAGAGGCAGAGAATTCCAAAGAAAAGGGCCGCCACACTAAAGGCTCTTCTCCTGGTGTACTCCATGTGGAACCACCAGGAGTATCCCCTAAAAAATAAATAAATTTGGCCTCATTGAAATTGGTAGGATTTTTCCCCCTTTGACTTCAGTTCAGTTGAATATTCTACTGTACAACAGCAAATTATAATATGAGCTCATTTTGAAAGGAATAATCAAGAATATATTTGTGACTGAATTCTGTTAATATTCATCTTTTAAATAATTGGGTGCAGGTAAAAGATGATGGTCCATAGTTAAGGGGCTGGGAGTGAGTCATAGGATCACGTGCAGCATGATTTTTCAAGAGCAAATCCCCTCACCTTCCATTAACGTCTGTTTTCTTAAAATACCATTCTTTATAGGATGTATACATGGCTTTGCAAGGATTTTCTTTTAAGACAGAAGATATTGAAGAAGCCATGAAAAATACAATTTTGTATGGCGGTGATCTACACTCTGCACTTGACTGGCTATGCTTAAATCTGTCAGATGGTAAATATAAAGGCAAACCATTACTTTGAAACTTAGAAATATTGGATGTAATCCAACTATGGCTCAGTTCAGACAACACATTTCTCAACAGTGGTTTTAGAACTCCACGGTGGAGTTTTTATACCACCGTTGAGAAATGTGTTGTCTGGCAGGAAAACTCCATGCAACGATGGAGTTTTTTTGGAAAACAATCCACAAGAATATCCACACTGTGCAGAGGAGAATTCCTACACAACCGTTGTGTTATGTGTTGTGTGGCGGGCTCCGTGGAGTTTTCCATTGCGTTGAGTTGACTTTTCCCACTGGCTACAGAATTCTCTGGCAAGAGTGACGCAAGTAGCAAGTGCCATTCTAGGAAAACCACCAGGATTTTTTTTTTGCAGCAGTGGCTGATGGGATACCATTGGGAGCACCGGGAGAGGAGAGAGGACAGAGGAACTATCAATCAAATGTCGCGATGGAGTTTACTTAACTCCGCAGTAGCCCACAGTCACACAACGGTGGAGTTAGAATATGTTGTGTGGGAAGTACTCCCTAAAAACTCAACTGCTGAGTGGAGTTTTCACACTGCATTGATTAATGTATTGTCTGAACTGAGCCTATGTCTATCTGCAAGTGGAATGGACATCAGTGGCCGAACATATTCTCTCTCCCCCCTCCCCCAGTAGAGATGTGAAGGCCCGGAAAAATTGGGGGGGGGATGGTTTTTCCATTTTTTTCCTGAAGCCTTTTTTGTTTTTTTCCAAAAAATTGTGGGTGGGGGGAATGAAAAAAAATGTATATGGAATGTTTTATTTTAGCATGATGGAAAAAATGTTTAAGACAAGTTGTTCATATATTTACTTCTCCAAATGATTTCTAAAACTAAGTACGGTATCAGATTATTACAATTTCTGTGCACTGAGGACAAGCAAGTTTTAGGTTGCAAACTGAGACTACAGCTCTCAAATGCTAGAGCAAGATGTATTTCTGCCTCTAGGGGGCACTGCCATTGAAGCAGAGTCTGAAACCGATACCTATAGCTCAGAAAATGAGTCTAATTAAATTTCATACATATTCATTGAAACGTGGTGTCCCCCCTTTTCTCAGTTCGTTTTATGGGAATGGGTGCTTTATGTCTGACACTGTGGAGGACTAGTGGAGACATAAATAATTTTCTATGTTACTAATGTTGATGATTTCTTCTGGTTTTTTAAATTGTTTTTTGCCTGCTCCTCATAAACTGGCAAAACCAAAGAGGTTCCTTACAGTTCAGGAGCTTGTAGTTCCATTTGTTACCAAAAAAAGTAAACATTTTAAAAAGTAAATTCAGTTTGTAATAATTGTTTGAATACAGTGTACTTTTAATATAACAAATGTGATGGTTTTATTCCAAACCAACTTGTACATAATTACTTTTTATGTTCCTAAAGTGACTTTCAATCTGTAAAAAGTGCTAATATTACATGGTTTTTTTTCCTGATAATTTCCAGTTTTTTCTGGGGGGGGGGGGGAGAACGGGAAAAAAACTGGGTTTTTTCCATGGCTTCAAAATTTCCAGACATTTTACAGCTCTACCCCTAGCCTCAAATGTGGGGGCATAGGGGACTGCACGAAAGAAGAGATGGAAGGGAAGGTCCATTTTGCAAATGGACATCTGCTCTCACAACATTGAATGTTGCCCATTCTTTTTTTATTGAACTTGTGTTTTTCCAGGCTTCACATATCTTAATTTAAAGTTATAGAAGTCTGCATTCGTGTTAGTATTTTACTGCTGACTTACTATTTGGAAGTACCACTAGAAGTACCCCAACTGCTGGACAGAGGTATGCAGTATTCATCTCCCCTTAGTTAAGGATAAACTAGTAGATGTTTTGCATCTTGAAAGGGAAAGCAGCAGACTGTTCGAAGGTTCAGGCATCCCACACATTAATAGTTGAGTAAATATATAGTTCTTCCTTTCCTCTCAACTGGATAATATGAGGTAGCTGTAGAATGTTCTTAGTGTGAGATGAAGGGCAGAGTAGAGGAAAAAGGGAATAGTAAAGGCATATTGGAAGTGCGTGTCTGTGCTATGGAAACAAACTAGTGTTGAAATTATAATAGAAGTAGAACTGATGATAGAATGAATAGGACAGTTTAAATTTCTTCGTGTGTCAGAGCATAACAATAGCTGGCAATTCATGAACGAGAGAGCCACCATGATTGTACCTATATGTAAAGAACATGTTGACATAAACATTACATTCTAGTTTCAACTTCTGTTTTTGCTTGTTCAAGATGCATTGCCAGAAGGGTTCAGTCAGCAGTTTGGTGAAGAACAGCAGAAAACTAGAGCAAAATTTTATTCTCCTTTGCCGCAGTGTGAAACTCCCCAGGTGCCAAACAATAAAAAGAAGGACGATGACTGTGAAAAAAAGGTACTTTATTTGACATAGAGAATAAAGTAGAAAGGAGTTCTTGAATGAGGCAAAGCAAAAATTTAATACAGCAATAGTTTTCCCCTTTTTATCAGAGCATTTGAATTGTCCATTGCGAGAAAAGACTAGTCAAAACGAACCATGAAACCAGATGATGTTTTTGTACTAATGAAAATGTGAAAATATTTTTCTTACAGGAATGAAATAGATGTTCTCTTAGAGCTAATAATTTTTTTAATTTTAAAAAACACTTGTTTGACAAATTAGACTTTCCATAGACCATGATCATGTAATTAGTTCAAATGAAACAAAAATTTAGGCTTGTCGTCTTAAACACACAATGAGATTTATACATGCTTTGCCTGCACTGTTCAGCTCTGATTTGTGGTCTGCTTTCACTGAATGACAGGGTAGGAACAGGGACACTGGGTCCTCTTTAAAGAAAACAGACTTGTACTCCTAGACAAGTTGATCATATACACATGTACGGCTTGATCTACTTCTTTATAGAGAACCTGTTTCCCATATCAGGAAGGGCTAATTTTAGAAAGCAGAGTGGAGAATTTTGGGATATCCTCCTGTAACTTCCCTAAATGTAATAAATGCATACAAAGTGTGTGAGAAATCTTTGGGATGTGTGTGTGTTAAAACAAAGTGTGTGTGTGTGAGAATGATACACAGGTAAGGCACATCTGCAGAAGTACCCCCACTGAAATAAATTTGCATTTGTTTATATAATATTATAATCGATTCACTATTCTCATTTTTAAGAATCATTTAAAACATTTACAAACACTTAATATTCTTACAATATCCAAAGGTAAATGCAGGAAAACAGCAAGATATTAGCATGAAGGAATGGATTTTACAGTATGCAGAGCAACAGAGTGATGAGGAGAATACTGAGTCTGTGAAAAATTCAGATGAAGAAAAATTTGACCCGGTAAATTCATAAACTATTTTATGTAGATCTATGCCTATTTGAGATTTTGATTTTTCCTTATTTTCAACTGACACCATCTAAAGTTAAACACTTGTTCTATTAATTTCAATAAGATTTCAGCACACTTACCTCTGTATAGTATCCATTAAAAAGTGAGGCAATTGCCGCATAGCGCAAGCAGCTTGTTCTGTAGCCCAGGCCTAAGAAAATGAACATTGTTTTCATAGGACTGGGGCCTATATTATGAGTGCTTCGCAGCAACTTTCTTTCGTTTGATGTATTAGAAAATGTTTGCTATTGTCTTTCGTTCTGGGAGTTGTAGGACTTTATTTCTGGCTAAACATGCATAGGATTGCACCCTTAATATTTTTATAGTAATTAGAACTCATCCTTTGCTTAGAGCAACTTCTAAAGTGCAACAAACTCCAATCTAGAACCGCAGATGATAATCACCTGCCAGTTAGAAGGTTTCTTCCATCTATCTCTTCCTTAACCAATGAACTCTCAGAAGACGTGTGTGTGTAACCTGCACTTCTTTATCTGTATTCCAGAGACCAAATAAGCAGGGCTCTGTCTAGACCATGCTAAAAAGCTGGTTATAAAAGTCTGTATAATTAATGCAAAATGACTTATAACACTTTCAAGGGTCCAGAGTGATTCTTAGATGCTACTTGCCAAAGACATTTGAGACAAAGCAGAGAGCAAAGCTCCAAGCCATTTCTTTGCTCTGTTCACTCCTGCCACATGAATAGATCTGCTCAAAATCGTGATAAATGGAGACAGCTCCTAGAGGCTGTAGGACCACCTCTTTGCTGTTACACCCACTTGGATGGTGCTAGTGAAGAAGATCCAAAGGACTTAAGTTGTATCCATGTTCGTCTTTCTGGGAGTAGACCCATTGAAATGAATGGTACTTAAGTTATACTAACATTGGATAGAATCCTGTGATTCTACACTGCAAGGGTAATGTGGGAACTTGGTCTCACTGCAGGAGCAGAAATACTGACATTCATTGGAGGCTGCTGGGCAGAATTCTACTCCTAAAGTTGAAAGGGATCAAGGAGATGCTCTCGCTTTTCACGTTTTCCAAGGGAAACTTGACTTTTGCTTTCGATCTAAGAGAATGTTGAATGTGGCTGTCAGTTTTTGCTGCCGCAGTGTTTCTGATTCTGAATTAGAGAGCTTTGGCTATGGGGTGGTATAGTAACGTACATGATAATAATAATACTAACAACCACAATTATATTGGAAATGCATAGTGGCATGTTTTGAAAGCCGTAGGCCACCACTAATGAGGCTTTGCATGCAGACTTTTTTTCCTCTACCTGTGGGAGGATAAAACCAACTTTTTGCATCATTTATAAAATACCTTACTGTAAAGTTGGTGCCTTATTTGACAGTACATGTAGTCGCATGGGAGTTGCAGTCGCTCCTTCAGATGTTGGGATCAAACAAGGCCAGAGAACTTCATCATCTTTTGATTCCTTCTGATGTTACCAAGTGGCATAGGAATTCAATACATATGGCAATGTTGCCATTGCAAGGAAGGCTTTGAATTAGAGTTTCTACTAAAGGACTTAAGTTAAAAGTTTATTCATGTCTTTTTTAAAAAAAATGCTGGTGACAAGTTGTTTTGCTAGACTCGACATATAATATAATTTACAGTTGCATAATAACTAATTTCCTTGCCTGGAACAGAATGAAAGATATTTACATTTGGCTGGGAAACTTGTGGAAGCAAAAGAACAAGCAAGTTCTTCCAAGCAAGACAAAAACAAGCAAGGACAAAAGGTGGCACAAGAAAAAATAAGGCGCATTCAACAAGGTAGGAGCAATCAAAATTTGCTTGCCTCGAGCAGTTTGAAAAAATAAAAATACACTCTGGTTTATAAGAATCATAAGAGTGTTTTTAAGATGCCATCAAGTTGTCTCCATTTTTCCTTTTGTAACACTGAAGACATTATAGTAAAAGGTTAAATAAATACACTTATGGTATTTACTATACACAAAGTGCCTTCATGTAGTAAACTTCTTAATTTTCAGTATAAGACTGTTTGAGTCTGATGCGGAAAAGCAGTTACTCACATTCCACTTTGTATGGAGGAAAATAGCTAAAAAAGTTTCTTTATATAGAGTACTTGCCAAGACAGAATCCAGCATCTGAACTGCATCCCTAACCCTAACCATGGTTGTAATGGCCCTTGGCTCAAGAGCTGTTACGGAGGTGAAAGGAGCTAAGGAAAGAATAGAAGATTTCATCTGTCGGTTCAGACAACACAATAACCTAAATTGTGTGGAGGGCACCGTTGGTTATTTCATCAGTCACCGTTAGTTATTTTGTCAGCCACAGAGTTGTAAGGCAAGTCTGGTCAAAGTGGTGGCTGCCACTCTAGTCCAGCTGGCAGGGTAGATTTTTGAGCAGCAGTGGCTGATGGGATACTAGTGGGAAGACTGAGGGGAGAGAGAAGGCAGGGGAGTGAGTGAGTGATCCTAATCCACACCAAGAATGATTATTATCATGTTGTGTGGGGAGTACCCCCTAGATAAACAACCATTGAGTTATTACCCCACTGTTGACTATCGTGTTGTCTGAACGCAGCCACCGTCTAGACACCAGACCTACATATTGAGAAGCAACAGAAATAGATCAGGTATACAAATTTCTCAAAGGACAGGTCTAGCTATTTTGGGAACATTGGTGCCAAAGCCTTGTTACTGCTCAGTCACCAGATCTACCAGAAATGATGGACCTGTTCTTTCATGCTGTCAGGTGTTTTTTTTATGTGCAACCGTACACAAAATATTTTTTTAAAAGGCTTACAGATTCAGGCGTGCTTGAAGTTGTAGGCCTTTTTTCTGTCTAAACATGTATAGGATTACGCTTTTAAACCCCCCCCCCCAAATCTCTGAATAACCTAGTTTATGTTCCCTCTTGGCAGAAATGGAAGTACTGGAAGAACATCCTGTGTTCAATCCTGATATAAAAGTTACAAACCAACCAAATGAAAAGAAAAAGGCTCCTGTACCTCTTGAAACGGAAGGTGCTTTGAACTTGAAAATGCTTGAAAAACCTCAAGCTCCTCCTGAAGAACAAAAAGGTATGGAAAAGTTTTGTTCAAAACAGCATGAAACGTTTATTGGGAATTCTCTAGAATCCTCTCAAAGTTGTACAACGGGAAGACTACTCAAAGTGGAACGATGTAGGTTTTTTAGTTAACAACCTTTCTGTCATGGGTTCATATCTACAATATCTGATGTTGGGTTCATGGGAGCATGGATGACAGAAGATGTAGGAGTGACAATGAAGAAGAAAAGGAAGTAATGTGGGGTAGGGTAAGCATTGAGCAGGGGGTTGGACTCGATGGCCTTATAGGCCCCTTCCAACTCTACTATTCTATGATTCTAATGATGATGGGGAAAGCATTACTCTACCCAAAACATTCCCATCTTGTGAAACTTCATATGCTTTTCACTAATAACTGAAGTTGCAATATTCTAACTGAGTGAAGCATAGTTCCCACTGTCTGGCTATTATGCAGGGGGGCAGGATATCATTCTTTCCCCATAGCTTTTTACCTTTTTAAAAACAAGCCTTACCTGTAGTTCCACTGGTACTTTTGTCACTGGTTGTAATGGACAGGTGCAATGCACTTTTCAGCTAATATCATGCAAGCATGTGACCTGAAGTTGGATGCTATTCAGTCAAAAGATAAGGTAGGAACTAATGTCTGTGTCTGTACAGAGTTGGATGCTGGCTGAGACAGTATGAGGCCTGGGGCTTCCAAAACCTTATTTTAGTGCACACAGTACAGCTCAGCAGTCATAGCAGGCAAGAAAACACTCTCACTATGCCATCAAATCTGTGTGGTGTTCATAAGATCTTGAATGTAGAACAGGATCATAGGAAGCTGCCTCAGCCTTCAAGATCTAGCAGGCCCATTTGCAAGACTTAGAGTGGATCTCTTAATTAATTAATTACATTTCTGTACTGCCCAGTAGTAGCTGTAACTTTCTTAACTGACTGTAGCAACACAAAAAACTTGGCAGTGTAGTAATAGAGGTTGCAAGATGTGAATACAGATAGCATTGTAGACCTTATATTAAAACAAGTTTATATGCTATTAATAAAACTCAAAGATTTTAAAATACAGATGTTAACATTCAGGACCTAATATTACAAACTATTGAAAAATAGCAAATCCCCAGGAGAATAAAGGCACCACATGAATCGCACTCCTAGCAACCTTACTATTCTTGAAAGTTGCACTCTACTTCTTTCAGGGCAGACATGTGCCCCATGGCAGCCAAAACAGGTGCCTGAACTTGCAGGGGTTATAGGAACGTGTATCTGCATTGAATCCCCAGAAAATCTTGCTTTTTGCTGAAATAGTCCTAAAGGGCAATATGTATGCCATAAAGGCATGCAGTTGCTACAACACCAGGTGCAATATCGAGTTCATCCCATGCTGCCCTAGGCTCCGCAGTTGCCCTTATTCTGAATACTTTATCGTAATCAATCTTCTTTCTGCATCTGGTAACGTTTTACATATGCGTGCTTTAAAATGACAAAATGCTTTTGTTTTCTCTTGTTGTTAGTGAAAAAAAGAGAACCTCCGGACATCAGGAATTTCGATTATACTGCTCGAAGCTGGACCGGGAAATCCCCCAAACAGTTTTTGATTGATTGGTGCAGAAAACATTATCCCAAATGCTCGAACCCTTCTTTTGAAAAGGTTCCAGCAGGGAGATATTGGAGGTGCAGGTATGTAGTGAAGTTAACTTTTCTGTTTTTGCTTGATAGTTTCAATTCCCTTTACATTTTTTTATAACAATTAGGAATGTTTTCACTGACCTGTTGACATGCTACACTTACTTTCACATATACATAAAATGTGAAATGCAATAGATGGATTGAATGTGCAATTCTGGTCTCGTTCAAAGGCTTATTGCTTGGATGAATTAGGTTGTGGAGTTTTTTCCAGTTGGGGAAATTGAGGGTAAAGACAAAAATACTTGTCCAAGACTATAGCGAAGCAACGGGTAGTAGAACTAGATCCTCACATATACCCCTCTGCTAATGGTGAACCTGAGTAATTTGACATCTTGTATTCCATGGCAAATATATGTCAAAACATAATTGGGCAGTTATATTTAATGGCACAGGAGTTGCATTGGTTTAAAATGCATAATACAGTTGAAAAATAAACTGCTCCTATTTGCATCAAAATGGTTGGAACCAGGTGTTAGGAAAGCAGACAGGCATAACTCTGTTATATTGAGGAAGATATTTGGTTTAGACCATAAGAACTTGTGCAGTTTTTAAGGACATCATGCTTGTGCGTTTCATTTCACAGACGTGAACTGTGTTCTCACATATGCTTGTGGCTCCTAATTGCACAGCTCATGCTGTTAGACTACCTAGGTATACACTGTAAGTGTAAGTTCACATCAAGGCTTAGTGGAACCCTCAATTCTATTTTTTAAAAAATTGAAATAAAAATAGAGGTATATTGAAACACCACAGAACAGTGACATGGGAATACATGGAGTACAAGGTGGCATGGAATAGAGAAAGCTCTTTTAGGTTTTTACTACCTCTTTGTCAGTTGTGATCCCACATGTGTAGAAGGGTGAAGTTTGGGAATTTGTACTTAAAGGCACATTTTATTAGGAAGTAGAAATGACTATCTAATGACTAATTTTTTAAAAAAATGAGTTGATTTAACTGTTTTTAAAGGGTAAGAGTTCCCAAGTCACCTGATGATACGATGGCAGTGTGTCCAACAATCCTTACAGAGGATAGCATGCAGGCTCAGCATCTGGCAGCTACATTAGCGCTCTATCATTTAACGAAAGGACAGGTGAGATTTTAAATATGGTTGAACTCGGATACATCTTCCTGGTGTAAACATTTTAAATGTGTACATTTGTTGGGGACGAATTGGTACATACTTGTATTTTCACCTGATTGGGGCATCAGGTGTTGACTCTTGTGGATCTGATTAGATTTCATATTGCCTTCAGGGTTTCTTGCTGGTGTCAACCAGCTGGATTGTTGATACGATTGTCAATCTTTGAACCAGGGCTATTGACATGATAGCTCCAAGATGTCATCTCCTGCAGAGCCCGTAGTTGCATTGTGAGCAATGCATCTCCAAGTGTAACAATTAAAGTGCAAGTGGAGAAAAGCTCAGGATGAGTCCAACTGAACATGGCATAAAGCCCATGCTAAAACCTAATCCATGGCAGTGAACTGTTCCTTCTCTGGTACCAGTACATCTGCAGTGTCATTCAGAAGTCCTTGAACAATAGAAGGTTGTCTTCATTTGCAAGCCCATGAGCATTGAACATTTGATAGTCTACTGTGCCATCAGCTCTGGCATGGACCCCACTTTAGGAATGCATCTGTGTTGGATGTGTCCAGGACTCTTCATTGTGGTTGCTTGGATGATTTCCAAGTGGATAAGGCCCTTAGAACAGTGCAATACACCAGGGGTGGTCTAGTCTCTCTTCCTTACTAAGCTAGTTTCATCTCACTAGAAGAGATTGATTGACACCATTTGGGTTATATTTAATTCCTCCTTAAGGCAAAACAAGCCATAGTCATTTTTTTTAAAAAAAACCAACCTCAGATCCTGCAGGCCTTGAAAATTATTGGCCTGTCTCAAGTTTACCATACTTGGGAACTTGTCAGCTGTAAAGCAGGGGCATCCATCTATTTAAAATACTTTTGAGGACTGCTGTTCCTTCATTACATATTTTGTATCTTTGGAGTCGCTCCACATTAATCAGAGGAAGAGTTACACAGTGAGGGTTAGAGCGTTGCTTATAATTGTTTAAAATCCAAAGAACTATGTGGTTCCCTGTGCTCAAGGCACTTATGACCTCTGTATTTCAAGTGTCCCCATGCTTCATGGCAAATAACATATTTAACGGGGCAGGGGATTTCAACACCAGTTTGGGGATATGGGTACAGATTTATGATCTAGCATGGATACCCTCCTGTTGGGTGGGAGAAATCAAATTTGGTGGGGTGGTAATGGAGGGATGCACACAAGTCTCCTATTGAAAAAAGCCTCTATAGCCCTTATAAGAGTAGTAAGAGTAATAGATTGGGCCTGCCTATCGAAGAGCAAGTATCTTTGAGCACACTGGTATTTACTTCTGAGTAAATATTCACACGATCGCTATGTAAAAGTCATATTACAAGATTCAAAGCATATTTCGTCCTGTAAAGCTTTGTTGTTGTTGTTTTATCTCTCTTCTGCAGTCAGTCCATCAGCTACTTCCTCCTACATACAGAGTTGTTTGGTTGGAATGGAGCGATACCGAAAAGAAAAAGGAAGAAGAAAACAAGATGGAATCCAACAAGCCCCGTGACCAATTTATTGCTAAACTGTTAAACAAACTGAAACAGCAGCAGGCCCAGCAACAGTTGGAAAGCAAGCCCAAAATACCAGAAGACGCTGAGGATTCTTGGGAAAACTTAGTTTCTGAAGAGGACTTCAGCGGCCTCTCTGTTGAGAGCCCGGTTACAGATGACTTGGGACCTGTGAGGGCCCTCTTTAAAAAAATGCAGAGTTCTCCTAAGTACCAGAGGCTTTTAAAAGAGAGGGAGCAGTTACCTGTGTTTAAGTACCGACATTCCCTTATAGAAACTGTTAAAAAGCACCGAGTTGTGGTTGTGGCTGGTGAGACCGGCAGTGGCAAAAGTACCCAAGTTCCACATTTTTTGCTAGAGGACTTGCTGTATAATGAGCAGAATCTGAATAAATGCAATATTGTTTGCACCCAACCTCGAAGGATCTCAGCAGTGAGTCTGGCAACTCGAGTATGTGAAGAACTGGGCTGTGAAAGTGGACCTGGCGGAAGAGTAAGACATTTTGGGGCTCGTGCATTCTGATCTGTAACAAGGCTGCTTTTCAGAGAATGTAATGGGAACACTAGAGCCTTTCTAGATCATTGGCTTTTAGTGGAATCGGTTTACACTTGCAGCTCACAGGGGTTTCAAATAGGGCTGTTTAGTCCAGTTGAAAAATAATATTGCCTATTTTTATTTTTAAATAGTATTAAATAGTATTCAGCAGTAATTGTGACTTCATATGGAGATTGTTGATACTTCACCATAGAAGTGTTAATTCAGGAACCTTAGTATCCAGCAAGTTAAAGAATAGCACAAAGAATAGTTTTGAATTTAGTGATATGTAGTCAGAAGTTCAAAGTACAGACTGGGGTCTCATATACCTTTAAGAGGTGATGAGAACAGAGAATTATGGCAAGTATGGCTTAGCATCTTAAGTGCTATGGGTTGTTGTACTGTTGTACTTATTGTGTTGTCTGAATGCAGCATGTTTTCCAGAGGGTGGCATATTAACCATGCAATGTGGCTTATTTATTTTGAAAAAGACACCAATCCACCTTGCGGAAAACGTACTGCTTTCAGACAACACGATAACCCACCCTGTGGAAAACGTGTTGCAGTCAGAGAACATGATAACCCATGGTTCAATAGCAACTCACAGTTCAACTACCACCCACATTCAGCCACTGAGTGTAGTTTAGCATGTTGTGTGAATCCAGCCACTGAAACATTACATAGGCAGTGCACATATTTCTGGGTAAAGATACCTTCCAAAACCAGTATCACTGTAGCCTATATAAAATAAGGGTATATAACTTCCCTTTTGGGTGCGATGGGTGTAATGATTTGCATGAAGGGAATGACTGGAGATGCATTCCAACTCAATGTTGGCCACCAGTTCAATTCTTGTAAAACAGATTAATTGCACATAACTTAATGGCAAGCCATATATAAAACTATTAAATTAATTAATTAAATAAATACTTGTTGTAGGTTCTACTTCTGTGCTATTCATACTTTAAAAGTTCCTTATAAAAGGGAGTCATTCTCATAGAGAAACTGTTGCATGTTCATTAAGAAAGCTGTGCCTAGAGAGAACGTCTAGGAATCTGTCTGACAGACTGGATCAAAAATTGTACCTTACTGTAAAAACTAAGTAGATAGTGGAAACCAGCTAGTGTTTCATATATTTTTTTAAACTGGTAGAATATATTGAGCGGAAATTATGAACTCAACCCCTACCAACTTTCTATGGTTTTTGAACTGAGCTATACAAAGAGGAAGGCTCTCGATTCTAAATACAGTACAAAGACCAGTCAGTAACACATTTAGTGCAGATACTTTGTATGCTAATCATTTTTTCCCTTTTAAATTAAGAATTCCTTGTGTGGCTATCAAATCCGCATGGAATCCCGGACAGGCGAGGCCACTAGGCTGCTTTACTGTACAACGGGAGTTCTTCTTCGGAAGCTGCAAGAAGATCTCCTTCTTTCTAATGTGACTCACGTTATAGTAGATGAGGTTAGCAACTCTTTTATGGTTACCCCAAGGGAGGGTGGAGCTCTGCAAAGCAACGTGTTTAATAGTCCTTTTTTCTTGCTTTGCTCATTAACTCATTCTCCATGCCATGTCTTCCAAGGTTCATGAAAGAAGTGTTCAATCAGATTTCTTGCTAATTATCCTGAGGGAAATCTTGCACAAGCGGTCAGATCTACATCTTATTTTGATGAGCGCCACTGTAGACAGTGAGAAGTTCTCCAGCTATTTCACTCATTGTCCCATCTTAAGAATTTCAGGAAGGAGTTATCCTGTAGAGGTAAGTATGTAACTGCATTCATACAATTACGACTTAGGTGATTCTTACAAAAGCATGTGTCCATATCTTTTATTCCTTTGAATTGATTTCATAGAATATTTAAATTCTGGCTGAAACAAGTTATTAATCTCTGGATCTGTATTGCCTAGAGTAGTGGTCTTCAACTGGTCCAGACCTGAGGCCTACCTCGGACTCGCAACATAGGACCCACTTTCACAATTTTCTCCATGCCCAACATTGCGGCAACAGCTTTGTCGCAACCCACAGTTGGAGGACCGCTGGTCTA
The DNA here is from genome assembly GCA_029215795.1 of Anniella stebbinsi. NCBI lineage: Eukaryota > Metazoa > Chordata > Lepidosauria > Squamata > Anniellidae > Anniella > Anniella stebbinsi. The sequence continues at coordinate 29,221,711 of JARDYH010000002.1, read as the reverse complement.
GAGGGGCGAAAGTGTGAACTGCCTCAAAAACTTTTCTGATTTTGTATGGTTTCACATCCATAAAAGTTTCAGTGCAAATGCAACCCACAGAAGGCCATGATGTGGAGGCTATTTAAAACTTCTTTCGCAGGGCAAATGCTTTGTGCTGCCCTAGACAATATAGAGCAGCTCAGTGTGCATATTGGACTTCACTAGATAGAAGGTTTCTGTGCAGCTACCAGATGTTCCTGAAGGTGGCTTTCCACAAGATGACACACTAGTCATCTTCCATATGGAATTTTTCGTGCATGGGCTGTTTCTAACAACTTCCACGTGATGATTGTAATACTTTATTCCAAGATTTTATACCCTACTTGACTAACCTAAAACAAGCTTTCAGCATGGTGCGTAAGAGAGCATGAATGCCATAAGGTAAAATAAAATTGAATACAAAGTTACTGTAAAAAGGTAATTGCCATATGCAATACAGTGAAAAACATCGGTACTTATACCTCAGCAGAGAACAAAGGCCTTCCTAAATCAGAAGGTTTGCATGAGCTTTGAAAAACCTCAAGGATTCAGCCAGATGGGTTTTCGTGTGGGGAGAGAGAGAGTAACAAAGTCCCAATGCCACATCCAATAAAGCCTTGGACTTGTCCACCACCATTCAGTGCTCCCAAGGTAAGGGGAGGCACAGATCTTCCAACATAAGAGGGGACTCCTTAAAAAACCCTTACATAAGTATTATGTTGTATCTGCTGTGAACCTCCACATTGAGTGCAGTAATTTCAAAGAAAGGGGTATATAAACAAATTTGAAGATAATCTGCCTTCAGGTTATTTTGAGTTGTAAAGGTCAATGTCAGTTCAACAAAGCAGGCCTGGAAGCAAGCTGGCAACAGAACAGCACTTGACATCCTTAGACTATGTGTGTTAGTGCAAGGCAAGCTTACTTCTGCCTGACTTGATAACATGAGGTAGCTGAACAACCTGGTCCTTGAAATCTTCTTTAGTTGTTATGTTGTAATAGCAGCGTGAAATATGGCTGGTCCTTGGCATGACAGGTAAAAGGATCCTCTGCAGCCCTGCACAGTTAAGAGAAAGGGGTGGATGGGGTTCTTTATCATCACAGTTGGCTACTGTTGATCAAGCACTGATGGGGTTGGATGTGGCCGCCAGCACAGCAACAGAGGGGAAAGGACCTCTTATACCAAGGTAAACATTACCTTATAGATGCCTATGTGAGCAAAAACATTGAGCTTTCCCCTCCTTTTCTAATGCACGGGAACATGCTCAGTTTTGTTTTAAAATTTCAAACTTTAGTTCGTTTTACTCATTTCTAGGTTTTCCATGTTGAAGATGCAATAGAGGAAACTGGATTTGTTCTGGAGAAAGATTCTGAATATTGTCAGAAATTTTTGGAAGAAGAGGAGGAAATAACAATAAATGTTACTAACAGAGGAGGAGGAATTTCAAAGCACCAGGTGAGATGCTACATCAAGAGGTGATCCTGATAATGAAACTCAAACATCTACCTTTTGGAAAGTTAATTCAGTTTCCTTTGAGGAACAACATTTGAGTATATGTAGTATCCTGTTGAAAGCCTGATGAAACATAATCTTGATTTCCAACCTTTAAGAACCTAATAAGTGGCTGATCTATGCCTGGTTGTGTGGGAGCCCTCCATATATGTTGGACTACAACTCCCAGTATCTACCAGCCAGCATGGCTTCCTGGAGGGTTCTGGTAGTTGTATTTCAACATACCTGGAAGGCACCTGGTTGAGGAAGGATGGTGTATATGAAAAACATGCAATTGTTATATTTGTATCCCATACTCTTTTTGAAGGACTTCAGGGTAACATATATGGTCTCTCCTATTTTTTTTAATCTTTACAATGGTCTGGGAGGTAAGCTGAGTTTGGCGATAGAGACTAGCTCAAGGTCAGCCGCTGAGCTTTACAGCTGAGCAGGGATTTGAAGCCAAGGGCAGTATCCAGTGTGACACTACCACTAACATATACCGGGGGATGTTCACACAACACACTAACAACACTCAGTTGATGAGTGTGGGTTGTTTTGAACTGTGGGTTCTTTGTTGAGCCGTGGCTTAGCATGTTGTCTGAATGCTGCCAGGGTGGCTTATTAAACATGCAGGGTGGCTTGTTCACCCAACAACAAACCATGGGTTCTCAAGATAGCTTGTTCGAGAAAAATAAGCCACAATGCATGGTTAACAAGCCACCCTGGCTGCGTTCAGTAACACAATAACCCATGGTTCAACAAACAAGCCACGGCTCAAAACAGCCCACCCTCAACCCCTGAGTGTGGGTTAGCATGCTGTGTGAACTGCCCTAGGATGCTGCGCTAACGTAAATGCGAAAAGCACTTGCTGGTGTGATATGTTTCCCCAGAAATTAATTGTGTCAGCAAGTGCTATTGCCATTGTTTTAGAGGGTGTTTACATCAGCACAATTAGGGGCAGTGCCACATTGGAAACTGCCCAGGTCTCCACAGTCCAAGAACAAAGTTCTGTCCACTGTTCTATACTAGCTTTCTCAACAGACCTTTTATAAAGGATGTCTATCCTGGACTGATACTTGTTTCAGTGGCACTATTAACGTGGATTGGCATGTTGGTCCTTTCCACACTGCATAAGCTAAGCCCTACTTAGTGAAATTCTACTCACAGAAGGTAGCTCTGTCAGATTTGGGGGATCCCCTCAGCCCCCACCCTACCCCTTTCAGCAGGGTCCCCCAACAGTCTGTGGCACTGGGGGTGGGGTGGGGTGGGGTGAGGTGGAGGGGATCCCCCAAATCTGACAGAGCTACCTTCTGTAAGTAGAATTTTACTAAGTAGGGCTTAGTGGGGAAGTGGGGAAGCCCACTTCCTCCAGTCCAGCTGTGCATACCTAAATCTGGATCCAACCAATATTGTGTTTGCAATCAGAAGATAAAGGTTTAGAAAATAAACATTACTTAAATTTTCTCATGGGTAATATCTATTTTCTTTATAGGCAAGATCTATAATTTCTTTACACATGGCATGGTATTTTTAACTGGAATGATGTGAACAGTAAACGGCATAGGTTCCTATTTTATTATTCCTTTTCCGAGGTTATATTCCCAGTCTTCTCTTTCCTCATTTTTAGGAATATGTCCCAGTCCAGGCTTCAACAAGTCTTGATTTAGGCCCTTATTACCAAAAATACAGTACTCGAACTCGGCAAGCCATCTTCTATATGAATCCTTATAAGATCAACTTTGATCTCGTCTTGGAGTTACTTGCATTTTTAGGTATGGTTTTTGTTTTTAAAGAATATTGTATTTTAAACAACTCTGGTGCGTGATTTTCTAATTTCTTTTTTAAAAAACAACAACAACTAAGGCTGCAATCCCAAACTTGCTTATCCAGGCAGCACGCTCCAGCTGAATACAATATGGGGCTGTTTGCATGTAATGACATCCCACAGGTTAAATAAACCATTGGCTGTTGGGAATGAGCAGGAGAGAATAGACACACTGCCTGCAGCGTACCTGCCACTTCCACTTTTACTCTACAACCAATGATTGGTTCTTTCATAGGTTGTGGAGTGTGACTCCAAACTATGGGTTAACCGCTGGGTTGTTTAGCCTCTAAACAACCCAGCAGTCTGTATTTGGACATCACACTCCTCAACCTATAAAGGAGCTGATCGTGGATTGTGGGGTAAAAGCAGAAGTGGTGTGCAGGTAGGAGGTAACATGCTCGCTCTCTCCCGTTCATGCATGACAATCCATGGATCTTACATACCATGGGTTGTTACATGCAAACCAGGTCAATGAATGAAATTAGCACTGGGGCATAGTTGGATCCTACCCTGAGTCTCTAACCATGGGTTTCCTCCTTTTTTAAAAAAAAGTGACAGTTTTTACTTTCCTCTTGCTAATTGTTTGTATTTTATTCCCTTACAGACAGAACTCCCCAGTTCAAAAATGTAGAAGGAGCTGTCTTGATTTTTCTACCAGGCCTTGCTCATATCCAACAATTGTATGACCTAATTTCAACTGACAGAAGGTTTGATCTAAGACAGAGGTAAATCAACAATTCTTGAGAAACTATGAAAAACTAATTATAGATTCCTGTAGGATAGGTGTACTGTGTACGATTTTAATATATAGTATTATGAAAAACTGAAAACAATGCTGAGCTGCAGTTGTTTAATGCACAAACTTAATTGCATCTTCAGCACCTCTCTTCCTATATAACCATTAAAATCGTTGATTCTCAATCTTCCCCATAGTGACTATTCCCATATGTATGTGCAAAAGGCATTATGTAAAAACTGAACTGTCTACTTGTAAAGTTTCAAAATAATTTCTACTTGTTTGTTAACCATTTTAGCAATTAATGCAATGAATTGCATCTGTTTCATGCCTACTTATATTTCTTTCCTATATATGCCAGAAGAATGCTATATCCCTAGTTAACACTTTACAGACCTAACACTTGTTATAACATGAGTTTCTGTAGACTAGAGTCCATTTCATCAGATCCAAGGGGCTTCACTGAGAAATGTATTGCTCATTGACTGAAATAATATTTTTAACAACTCCTCCACAACATAAACACAGTCGATTTTGGTACACTTGCAAACCAAGAATAGCAAATAATCACAGACTGAGGCCATATCTTAGTGCACACCATATACTTTTCTTGCAGAAGGTCCCTTGGCACTTCAGTAATAAAAACAAGACCTTGGGTAGCAGGGCTCAAAAAGATATCTGCTTCAAATAATGGAGAGTCACTCTTGTGAGTAGGGAATGCTGGCTAAAGTAGGCCAGTGAGCAGTATAAGGCAGCTTTGTATGTTCCTGACTGAAGCTGGGATTCAGATGCTGCAAATCTGGCATGTCACATATGTACAGGATTATCCTGAACTTTTAAAAAAGTCACCAACGGAAGTGGATTTTCAGTGCCAGCTACAAACATATAAACAGTTGCAGAATGCAAGCTGTATTTTCTAGTATAATAACATGATAAGATGGGTTTGAGGTTCAAATAAAATAATGCAATGTGCATTATTTACTTTTTATGAATATGTAAGTAATATCAGGTATAAATGCAAAATGAGATTTCATTTACTACACTGTATTTTGTTGCTGTTTCTTTCAGACACCAGTTAATAGCACTGCATTCTGTTCTGTCTACTCAAGATCAAGCAGCTGCATTTACGCTGCCCCCTCTCGGTGTTAGAAAGGTGTGATTTTATAAGTCTTTTCACTTGACTGATATTTCATCTTACGACTCGGTTCCCAAATGAGATAAAATTGCTTTCCAGATCTCTTGAAACATATGTTTGGTGCCACTAAGTTGTATGTACCTACTTCACAAGTGTCCTTGATTTGACCCTATTTAAAAAAAAAACATTTCATGTCGCTACCTTGGAAAGCCAATTCTTTCCAGGTACCCCTGAATCCATTTAAATTGCTTTTAAATGTCAGCATATGTGCCCAATACTTCTAGAGCAATGCTGGTACTAACTCTTGTCAGTTCCACCCAGCAAATACAGTGGTCAGAGATGACGGGCATCATAATCCCTCATCTGGAAGGTCACAGGTTGCCCACACCTGTTCTAGGGACTATTGTGCTGAACGCAAAATTAATAAATCTATCTAAAATAATTTTTAGGCCCCCTTTATGGGTGGAACCCCCTCAAGGCAGCTTACAAGATGAAAATCATATGAAACAGATACAATAAAAATCTATTGAAATATATTTGGTAAAATCCATAACAACATGCCAGTAACAATAAATAAAAACAAAACTTACCAATAAAAACAAACACTCCAGTAAATAAAGTGGTGGGAAAAGACTTACAGGAAGGCAAATAAATTGACAGTAAAGTGGTGTGTTTTATACCTTTGGGAAAGCACTGGGGGAACATCTCCTTTGGAGATTCTTCTGGGGATGTTCTGGTCTGATTTTGGGGAAGTACTGAGATCAATTTTAGTTGTTAGCCATGTTGAATATTTAATATGATACAAAGGAATTGGTTGAAATCAAGCCAGTCCTAAACCACTGATTTAAATTCCCAAGGAAAAGGGTTTGCATTTCCCCACAGTTCTTTCTTTACCAAGAAAAGCAGGTTAGCAATTCAGTTCAGATCTCATTTTAAACCAGGATATCTTTAAAAACAAGCTTGCTATAACTGAAATTTATTAAAACTGAATATTCCAACTTTAAATAACCTTTACCAAAGAATGTTTTTATCCATTCATGAAACTGAATATAAATTGTTTTAATAAATAAATGTGCTGTTTGCATAGTTAGAACTCATTCAGTTGGATACAGGTTTAGTCATACTTAGAGTGAGACCCACTGAAATCAATGGGACTTAAGTTAATGCTCACGTTAAGCTCACGTTAAGCTCACGTTCTGCAAATAGGACTTTCCTGCCTCCCCCTTTCCTCTGTGTTTTCTTGTACTCCAAAAATCTGCTCCTAGGGAATTGGGGGACCTTGGGAATAGCACTCCTGATCAATACGGAGATTGATGGAAAAGGCCTCCTCTATTATGTGAATGGAGAAGCAACTTCTGATCCAAGCCCTTGTGTTCAGAGCAAACAGTGTTCATTCCAAGTCACCAGTAAACCATATATTCACAAAAATATTTGCATTTGACAGCATTTTTTGTTTCTTTTATAGATCGTTTTGGCCACCAATATTGCTGAGACAGGTATTACTATACCTGATGTTGTTTTTGTAATCGACACAGGGAGAACAAAAGAAAACAGGTAATTTTCACTTGGTGTTTTTTCCCATGTACGCACGCATATTCTTATTCTTGGGAATTGGTATTGAAGTGCTTTTGTAATTTGGGCATGTTCAGATAAGTCTCAGGATGCATGCAATGTAACTTGCCAGATTCCCCAAATTAAACCCATATTCTGGATTAAACAGGATTGGTCTTTATTTGAGACATTTATAATTTTCATGCAGTAAATCAGAGTAAATCCCTCTGGAAAGTACTGATTTTGTTTCAGGAGTAGTGATTCTGTGACATACCCCAGATACAGTGCGCCTTTACAAGAAAAACCAGATCCTGCAGTTGGAGTGAATCATGCATATTTGCATGTAGTTATTTTGGATGTGCATTCTTTTTTTCCCCCTTGAAAATATTGAATTCTGTGCTTATTTTGATAAGAAAATAAAACTTGGTACTGGAGAAGGAATATTGGAATGGTGCAGAAGACAACTGGTACTAAGGAAGGACTAGGAGCTATTTTTTATTATTATTATTTTAGTAAAGTCCAATATCCTATCCACTACAGACCCTCACCTAAATCAGCTAATCTATAGAAGAAACTACCTCTACTATTTTCAGATTTTTCTCTATTATACTGGCAGCTGGAAACTAGTATGCAAAACATTAAAACAAGGTTTCAGGGTTTTAGGCAAGTTTCCATGTTCCTATGTTAGAGGCCATAGTCAGTGCTTTGGAACCCAGTTGCACCTACACAGACTCTGGCCATGTCTACACCAGCCCTTTATCCCGGGGTCGTCTCTAGGTCGTCCCAAATGACGCACAGGGGATCCTGGGATCAACCGGGGACAACCTAGGAACAACCCCGGGATAACAGAAACCGGGGATATCCCAGTTTTTCCGTGGTCCCGGGACCATACCGAGGACTGTGCCTGGTGTGGCACGGCATCCCGGGTCCTAAAATGGACAAGGAGCTGCATGGGGTGGCTCCATGCCCGTGGGGGTGGTGTGGGGGGCAGCAATTTCACCATCCCTGGGTTGGCGGGGTGAGATTGGGCGGGTTTTTAAAAAAAAAATGTACCTTTTCCCAGATTGGGGCCACGCTGCTCCTCTTAAAAAAAATAAATGGTGGCCACGACATCCCTCTTCTCTTCTGGGATATTGCACAGCCGTCTAGATGCTGGGGGAGGATTGCAGAAGCAGGTAAGTCTGCGATCCTCCCCCCTCCCTCCCTCTACATCCTTAGGTGTAGTTGAGCCCTCTGTGTGGTAGGGGTGGTCTAGGACAATCATGTTTAATCTTTTCAGACCCACTTTTAACCCCAACTTGCTACATTGGACCGATTTTTAGCATATGTCTATCTTATCCCTTTCCCTCTTCAGTTTCTCGGTTTCTTTATGCCTAGCCATCTTTCTTCTTCACCCTTTCTTATCCCCCCCACTCTTTTTTTTAAAAAAGGGAAAAAACTGGATGTGCCCCCAGTGTGTAACTCACTGTAGGTTGTCCACAACACAGTTTTGAGCCCTGACTCAGCAGTTAAAGTCCAGTGGTTTAGGAGACAACAACACCTTCATTTTTCACAGGAATGCAAGGTTCCAAACTACTTTGACTTCTCACAGTAATGCACTGAGATAGTTTACTTCCTGGAAAAGTCTTATAGGTCTATACATTTTAAAATACCTCTTTCCCGTTGGATGTAGATGCTATGGAGGTAAGTAGGTTTTGGCCTCTGTAGTTGCAACTACTAGGATATGATTCCAGAAGTCATCTTTCAATTAGAAGAAAGGATGCAAAAATCTTGAGAAACGGACTACCAATGTTTGCAGAGAGAGTTCTTGGATTTACCGTAATATTTAATGTAGAATTTGCTGGGCCTTATTAACCCAAATTTCTGCTGAATACCCATTTCCAGATACCACGAAAGCAGTCAGATGAGCTCATTGGAGGAGACTTTTGTTAGTAAAGCTAGTGCACTACAACGTCAAGGGAGAGCTGGGCGTGTCAGGGATGGATTCTGCTTTCGAATGTACACCAGAGACAGGTAAGACTGTTTTGACCATCAGGATCTAGAGGTTAAGCAAGTACTATTGTGTTATAGTGGGAGAACCATCAGCTGAAGGCAGCACTGAACTTGCAAATATCTAGACAGATACTCCACAGATACTCCATATCTAGACAGATACTCCAGTACATCAATAAAAATACCTGCACAGTACTTAACTGCAAGGCCCTTTAACCTACTCTGAATTTCCCAATATGCCTTGATAGGCCTTTGGGAGAATCAGTAGAACTAAGTTAGTCATTCTTGGTTTTAAATATCTTATCCTCTCCTGTCTTTCCCAGTATCCACAATTAAGGAAATGATGGCCAGCTTAACCAATGCTAACAGTTACCCATATGTTTACTTATCTCTGTACATAACCACATGGAAGGAGAATAATAATAATAATAATAATAATAAAAAAAAATATATTTCTTACTCGCCTCTCCCTCTGGATCGAGGCGGGGAACAACATTAAAAGCAAATTATATAAAATACATAAAACTGATTAAAAACATATAAAAACTAATATTTAATAATTTAACTATTATTAAAATACCAATAAAACTCTTAAAATTCAACTGGATAGGCCTGCTGGAAGAGATCAGTCTTCATAGCTTTCTTAAATTCTGGAAGACTATTAAGTTGGCAAATCTCTTCCGGCAGGCCATTCCACAGTCCTGGAGCGGCAGAAGAGAAGGTCCTCTGGGTAATGGTTGTCAGCCTAGTTTTGGCTGACTGTTTTAAGTTCTTCCCAGAGGACCTGAATGTGCGGGGTGGATTGTATGGGAGAAGGCGATCCTGCAGGTAACCTGGACCCAAACCATGTAGGGCTTTAAAGGTAATGACCAACACTTTGTACTTTGCCCGAAAAGTAATTGACAGCCAGTGGAGTGATTTTAAAGCTGGTGTAATATGGTCACCCCAGGCTACCATATTTTTGTACTAGTTGAAGTTTCCGGACTAGGCACAGAGGTAGCCCTATGTACAGCACATTGCAGAAGTTGAGCCTCGAAGTTACCAGCGCGTGCACTACTGTCTTTAGGTCTTCCAACTCTAGGAAGGGGCGCAGCTGGCGTATCAGCCAAAGCTGATAATAGCTGATAATAACTACCTTGTATTCTGTCTGTCTTTTGGTTTTTGCAGATTTGAAAGTTTCCTAGAATACTCTGTTCCAGAAATATTGCGGGTGCCATTGGAAGAACTGTGCCTTCATATCATGGTATGATTTTTCTGCTTTCTTTGTTCATTCTATTGGTTTGCCAGAAAAGTATGAGTCTGGCTTAGTTTGCTATCGCCACTAGGACTTCTGATAGCCTGCAGGAATTTGTAGCCTCTTAGCAGAGAGTGCAGAAAGGATATTCATCTCTTAAATGCCCATATGACCTGTGGAGGTGTGGAAGAGGGGCAGGAGCAGACAGTGGTATATATTTCACATATGCTATGCAGAGGAAACAAACTGAAGGACAATAGTTTTGAATAAAGTGTCTTTTCATAGATCAAAAGGTATTGTGCATGTCACGCAAGTCAGCAAACAGCACTTGTAGAAGTTGCCCCCTGGCATGAAATCCTGGATTGAATCCAGCACAACTGCCTTGGAGGCTACACTAATGCAGGGTAGTGTAGACTGAAAGAACTGGGCATGTTTAGCCTGGAGAAGAAAAGATTGAGGGGGAGACATGATAGCACTCTTCAAATACTTGAAAGGTTGTCACACAGAGGAGGGATCATTTCTCGATCATCCCAGAGTGCAAGACCCAGAATAATGGGCTCAAGTTACAGAAAGCCAGATTCCGGCTGGACATCAGGAAAAACTTCCTAACTGTTAGAGCAGTACGACAATGGAACCAATGACTTAGGTGGTGGGCTCTCCCCCACTAGAGGCATTCAAAAGGCAGCTGGACAGCCATCTGTCAGGTATGCTGTAAGGTGGATTCCTGCATTGAGCAGGGGGTTGAACTCCATGGTCTTATAGGCCCCTTCCAACTCTACTATTCTATGATTCTATGTTGGTAGGCAACCTGGTGCCCTCCAGAAGTTTTTTTATTACAATTCCCATTGTCTGTGACCATTGATCATGCTGGTTGGGTTTTATTAGAGTTGTAGTCTTAACCATCTTGAAGGCACCAGGTTGCCTTCCCCTGTACTAGTGTAACCTCTAAGTCATTTGTGCTGTATTCAGAAAGGATGGTATGCAGAAAAAACTAAAGATACTCAAAAGAAGAAATCAGTGCAGTTTGTGCTAGCAGCTGAGCTTTTACATAGTTGAGGAACCAGGGTGGGACAAGCAGAGTTGAGGTTAGACACTTGGAAAGTTCTGTTATAAGTTCCAGAAAGACTATTAGAATGTTTAAAATTTGTGGGTGAGATTTATGTAACTTTTATGAGATGCATTTGTCTTTCTTTTGTCTGGTTCATTAACAGAAATGTAATCTTGGCTCTCCTGAAGACTTCCTTTCCAAAGCCTTAGACCCACCTCAGCCTCAAGTAGTTGGTAATGCCATGAACCTTCTACGGAAGATTGGGGCTTGTGAATTAAGTGAGCCGAAACTGACTCCTTTAGGCCAACACCTTGCATCATTGCCAGTCAATGTAAAGATTGGTAAAATGCTTATATTTGGTGCTATTTTTGGCTGCTTGGATCCAGTGGTAAGTTGATGACCACCATTATGTTGCCCATCATTGTCCAAGGCAGCAGGATGGGTTAGAAATTTTTAATAATATATAAAATGCCACATGAGCTGTTTCAGTGCGAACTGATGTATGCTTTGGTAGCAGCAACATTTCTGAAATTTGTTTCTGTCACTGTTCCCAAGGAAGACATAAAAATTCTTAAGTGTATTTGAAGCACTGTTCAATTAAGTGTGTGGCGTGATAAAAGTGTTCATTGTACCTTACTAGTGAGAGCTTTCAGAGGCATCGAAACTGTCACTTTGGGAAACAGAATGCTGCCTAGATGGACCCTAGCGTTGATCTAGCAAGATAGATTTTGTGTACCATTGCCTGTCTTCAGTTTCCCTATCATAACTATTTGAATTATTTTTCCATTCACAAAATTATCACAATATGCTTTTCTTTGCTTAACCGTTTTAGATTTCAACTCTTTGTATCAAGTGATGATCCTAAGCATAGTATCTTATTGGGAACTGAACTGTGTGTTAGAATAAAGTGGCGTTGTAATGATTTTTAATAAACAACCCGTTTTAATGAACAACCCATTTTCATAAACAACAAGGTCTTGATGGGGTGTAAAAATGTAATCGCTGTTGGGTTTAATGAATCTTTTTTGTTGTGGTGGTCAACAGGCCACTCTTGCTGCTGCAATGACAGAAAAATCTCCATTTACTACACCGATTGGAAGAAAAGATGAGGCAGACCTTGCAAAATCTTCTCTGGCATTGGCAAGCTCAGACCACTTGACAATTTACAAGGCATATCTAGGGTAACTAAAGTATCCTTCCCTGAACTGAACAATACATTCTGATAAAAAAACTTTTCATTGTTATTTATTGATCACAACTATATTGCGGTGTCACATTGAACTTCCAATAGTTTGTCTTCCCAATGTTGATACTGTGCTGTGCTACGGTTTCCAGCTGGGAAAATACAGTGTTATGGCAGCTGCATTATCTACTTTGTACCAAAAGAAACTGCGTGTGTTGCAGGTGCTCTTACCACAATGCTGTGTTTTCCACCCTCTCATTCAACTGGTATTAAGGCCAGAAAGGAGAGAAAACACTGGCCTCTGGCATGGCACAGTACTGCATATGCCCATGAAGGTAAGTGCAGCGTCATACTACCTGTGAATCCCTCTTTGGTTGCTGCTTTTGGTTTGTTTGTTTGTTTGTTTGTTTGTTTGTTTTGGAGTTGGATTGGAACCTCAGGCCTTAAAGCCGGAAGACAGGGAGAGTGCCGAGAAGCAGCCTGTGGTATCCTTCTGGATCGTTTATCTGGATTGGGATTGGGAGGCACAGCTTTAAAGTGGTTACAGTCCTTTCTGGAGGAGCAGTCTCAGAAGGTGGTGCCGGGGGGCTTCTATTCCACCCCACATCCATTAGCCTATGGGGTGCCACTAGGTTCTAACTTGTCCCCCATCCTTTTCAAGAGCTACATGAAACCACTGGGGAAAGTCGTCAGGAAGTTTGGGCTGAAGTGTCATCAGTCAGAATCCCTGCTCACTGTTATACCTCTAATGTAAGTTGGGTGGCTCTGCTCAGAGGTGGAGCTAGTTTGGATTCCCAGTCAAAAATCCCTCAAAGGTCAATCAACTTAATTTGCCCCCCTCCAATGTTCTCCCGGGCCAAATCAGGCGTGCAGGTATTCAGAAGCCTCATGTTCCATTCATTTGCATAAAGGCTGCTTGCACTTTTAAAATATTCAAAAATGAGGTGGAGGTGGGGGAATGTTGCACCTGAAGACAGACCCAAGTTAGAGCAGAGACGCCTGTCATGGAAGTCTAAGCAGATAGGAATTGACTTGATTCTCAATGGGTAAAACAGGCGTTGTCTTCCCTCCAATAGTGTCCCCAAGTTCACCCCAAGATAATGCTGGGGAGGGGAGGCACTGTTGCACTGAAGGCAAAACCTGCCCTCCCACTCTTGACATTGCGTAACCTAGGCCTCATTGACAGTAATCCTGTGAGGAAGTCAACTTATGTCTGATTTCTCGGATGTTGCTGCAGTACACAAGCCCTACCTCCTCATAAAACTCCCCTGTCATTATGGGTATTTTGCTAGTCTCTGCAATGGATATTTCTTTATATATAACCTAAATCCCGAATCTGTTTGGAAGGAAGTCCAAATGATTTCAGTGGAACTTGCTTTAAAGTATGTGTGCTTAGCATTGGAGCCTTAGATGGCAGTACCATTTTTAAATAGACCGTTAACTTTTATATTTTGTAGGCTGTGGAAAGTTTAGCTTAATTTCTGGCAGAACAGTGCTGATTCCAAATGATTGTGTTTGGGCAATAGGTTACTGGAGTATCATTTATCACTCCTTTTTCTGAATGCTACTTCTCACATTCCTTGAGCATTATTATTAGTTGTTATGCTATAATAAATGGATGACTTTTTAAAAAATCTAGATGGAAGAAAGCCCGTCATGAAGGAGGGTACCGTGCTGAAATGACTTATTGCAGGAGAAACTTCCTCAATAGAACTTCACTATTGACTCTGGAGGTACCAGCACTGACTTTGCTATTTTTTTCAGTCCAAAAAAAGCACTTAGTGTTCATATCTAACCACTAAAAAGAAGCAGTAGTTCTTCTTTTTGTTTATACTTTAAGCTTAAACCGTTTGGAAATGAGTGTCGTTGAAATAAATGCCGCTTATTTTCACACAATTGCAGTTAAGCAAGTGAGGCTCAATCCAGCGATCTCCTTCTGCTTGTGGGCTCTAGTTGCCATAGCTGGCAAGCGGAGCCCCTTATGCTGTCTCTTAATAATGGACGATATTTGTGGAGATGGCACAGATGGAGAAGGTACATGTTTAGTACATGTACTTGTATTTCCCAATACAAAGGAGATGAGAACATAAGAAGAGCCATGCTGGATCAGACCGAGGGTCTGTCTAGTCCAGCACTCTGTTCACACAGTGGCCAGCCAGCTGTCGACCAGGAACCCACAAGCAGGACATGGTGCAACAGCTCCCTCCCACCCATGTTCCCCAACAACTGGTGTATACAGGCTTACTGCCTCTGATACTGGAGGTTGCACTCAGCCATCAGGACTAGTAGCTGTTCATAGCCTTCTCCTCCAGGAAATAAAAGATGGATAAAAGATGGATGCAATTTGCTATAAAAAAATGAACACACTATGAAACACATTAAAAATAATGTGTTTTTATTAGTTAGGAAAAAAAGCCAGCACCCTACTTTTGTTAAGATCTCTTTATTGAAAACTGAAATGAAATCTGTTCAGTTTCTCACCTTTTATACAAAAATGTAAATAGGCCTAGTATCTTGCTATCTAGTGTGATTTACTGGATGAATTAAATAAAATGGCAGTAATTTCTGTTTCTAGAACAGAAACTGAATTTGTGGATGTTGTTTGAATCTCATGTTGAATAATGATTGCATTATTAAAATATATTTCAGGATGTAAAACAAGAGCTAATCAGGGTGGTCCGGGCAGCAGGGTTTGCAGCACCGTCATGTGCTCGTGAAGGAGCCCACTCTCTATCACTGCAAGAAATGGTCCTCCTTAAAGCTGTGCTGACTGCAGGATTGTATGACAATGTCGGGAAGATAATGTACACCAAGTCTGTGGATATTACAGAGAAGTTGGCATGCATAGCAGAGACTGCTCAGGGTAAAGCACAAGCGCACCCTTCTTCTGTGAACCGGGATCTGCAGACCTACGGGTGGTTACTATATCAAGAAAAGGTAAGACCTGCAACCTCCTACCAAGCAGAAGGAATAATGTACGAATCTTAAGTGGGGTTTCTTGTCATTCTGTGAAAGTACAGTGCCATTTAAGACCAATATTTGGCTGAACTCGTCATACTTCATGGCACCAAGTATGTTTGGCATCCTGTCATATAATTCTTGTCTTTAGCATTAAAGTGGCACTAAAAGAGTTAAAATAATACCTCTGTGCTGTAAGGTTCTTGAGACCTTATCTGGTTAGTATAAGCAATTCTGTTTTAAACAAAATACTGCTTTTAACAGCAGCATAGGATTAGCAGAAACTGTTGAGCATTTAGAGGATATGGATAGGATCAAACCCAAATTAATCTAATTGGTTCACATGAACGGAAATAAGCCACCACATGACCTGCACCTGCAAGATCACATGACTGGCATGTATGGGGAGGGGAAATAAACCACCACGATTTATTTCCCTCTCCGTGAATGTGCAAGTCCAGCCAAAGTGTAGCTTTCCAGCTTCATTTGGTTTGCAAATACATTTCCCTCAGAAAAGTTCCCCCACCCCTTTCTTTCCCACAGGATGATTGGTCTTTAATTAAGTGACCTGAGTTCCCTTAGATAAACACTTTTTGGTTGCACAAGTTCTTTCCACAATACAGAAGTCTTTTTCTGCATACTATTTCACTTGAGCTAGAACCTGTTCTGCACGTGGAAGCTACTTGCATATAGCTTATGTAATTGTGCATGTGGATGTGCAGCCTTTTGCACAAATGCTCTCACTTCAAAACAAGTGGTTTTGTTTCTCCTACTTGCAGCCTTCTGGGTGACGGTCAAGGGCTGTCAAATTTTCATTGGGGCAAATGTCATTTTGTATAATCATGTTTTTGAAGGGGAATGTGTAGCAATTTCTGGGGACAGGAAAATAGTACTGTATATAGCTATGGAAAACGTAACAATTTGATAAAACAGTTTCATTATCTTTATATCTTCCATGCAGATTAGGTATGCCAAGGTGTACTTGAAAGAGACTACTTTAATTTCCCCCTTTCCAATCTTACTGTTTGGTGGAGATATAGAAGTCTTGCATCGTGAACGCCTTTTGTCTGTCGATGGCTGGATCCATTTTCAGGTATATCTGGGTTCTTTTTGGTAGCTTGGGCTGATTCGGGCTGCCACTCCAACAAACTGTGTTTTTTAGGAACAGGAAAGGGTGCCTAGCTTGAGTGCTTTCTCTACTTCCCTCCCCCAACCTTGAGGGAAGACTTTCCAGTTTGTTAAATTACAGATTCCTGTGATAATTGAATGGGGAAATTGATTTATGTGTTTGCGATAACCATGGCTTGCAAATCAGATCCCACCATGTTTGGACATCACAGGAAACCTTGAGAGAACCAAGAATTCTCTTAAACTGGGCATGCAAAAAAGGGGAGGGGAAGGGCTAGCACTTGAGCTCCTAGCTTGTTCCCACTCTAGCAAACTGTGATTTGTTTGGAGTGGCAACGTTACAACTTAACTCAACCAACGCCTTGCAGAATTTGTCTTAATTCTTTGATCATGTTAATGGTTTTAAAGCGTTTAATATAATGAACTGCTCTGAGGAGGAGGAAAATGTAAGATTTAATGTTCCTTTTTTTTTTTGCAGGCCCCTGTAAAAATTGCAGTCATTTTCAAACAACTGAGAACACTCATCGAATCTGTTTTAAAACAAAAACTTGAAAACCCTAAAATGTCACTTGAAGGTAACTTTTATTCTTTGTATCATTGCCATGAAAATGTTGAATGCACAACATATGTCAGATTTGTGGAATAGCAAAACACTTATTCTTGTTGAAGATTCATCATATGGTGGTTGAGGATAATACTACGCGGCTCAGAAACTCAAAAGGTTATTACTTTGCACAGCTTTCTGAAACATACAGGACTTTAAAAGCAGAGAACCTGTGGAAGTGTTTATTTAAAAGTGACTAATGTAACTGCTGTTGACACCTGTATTAACAAAGCTAGTATCTTAGTATTCATTCTTAGTGGAATCTAGTTCATTATATATTTTCCCCATCCAAAAGGGTTTCACCATTTATTTCAATAAAAGGGATCTAACTTGGGCTTGCGAAGGCATTTGTGCTCAGACTGGGTTCATCTATTGAAACAAATGAGAAGACTGTATACATTATACATAATTAGATGGATCCAGTATAAAGCTCCTGCAGGCATAAGGGGTTCTGATACAGAAGGGGCATCCTGCAATTGAAAGGGTGGGGAGGCAATCATCGTTGATTCACACTTCCCCTTGCAGTCCAATGAAATTAAAGCTGGATCTAACTCAGTGTATGGAAACCAAATGAATATTGGCTATTTCTTCTTCGTGGTCTCTGTGCATCACACATATGGGCTCGCGCCGACGCCGAGCCTGCTTCCGGGAAACTTTACTAGCTAGCTTAGACTTTTGGTGGGAACCCCTCCCCCCACCATCCTACCGCGCATGCTCAGGGTTCCCGCTTCTGGTTTCCCTCAGTTCCTCTTCGACCGCTCGCTGGTTAGCCTCGCGGGAGACTTTGTCCGGATACGTCGTATCTGTGGAGAGAGGAATTGTTAGAGTTAGAGTTAGTTAGCTTAGGTTAGTAGTTTTTAGAGTTATCTTACTGTTAAAAAAAAAAAAAAAAAAATTATTTTCTTAGTTAGTTAGTGTTAAGGGCAGTTTGCCGTCTTATGGCGCAGACTGCGTTGTTCAAGTTGTGTTCCAGGTGTAGGGCGAAAATCGCCCTCACCGATGGGCACTCGTTGTGCTTAATCTGTCTCGGGGAAACCCACGTCGTGGAATCCTGTTCGCATTGCATGCGATTTTCAAGGCAGACGAGACGGAACAGAGCGGACCGCCTTCGTAGCCTCTTGTGGAGCAAGGCCCTTTCCGCCGTCGACAGGCCTCGCCCCTCCACGATACAGGCAGGCCTGGTCACTTCTGGGGAGCGTGAGTCAGCGTTCTTAGACCGCTCAATCCCAGCATCTCCTGGTTCCCCCCTCTTAATGGCGGCAACCCAGGCATCGGTTGCGGACATCTCTCCGCCCTCTTCTCCACCGCCGGCGAAAAAGCCGAAGTCAGTTAAAAAGTCTGGGCAGGGCTCGGTTTCGAAGAAACCTTCGTCATCAAAAAAAGCTGCATCGCTCCCTTCGATGCCGTCCTCGACGTCGAGGAAAGTAGTGGCCTTAGTTCATAAGGCATCATCGGTACCGACGGAGGGATCATCATCTCGACACCGTGCGCTGTCGGCTGCATCGATATCACCAACAGCTTCGGTATCGAAGAGGCGCACGCCTTCGGTCTCTTCGGTACTGCGCACACCACCGACACCGACGATGCTGTCGGTACCGACAACTGCAGTATCCCCACATCGATCGTTGCCTTCTCCGGAGCCGCTGCCTATTGAGATTCCATCAGATGTAGAGGACGTCGTACCGAGTGACCCCCCTCCGCCGATTCAGCGTCCAGAGAGCCTTCGACACCGATCTCTACTTCGTCGACATCGGTCTTCGCCATCGAAGTCTCGGTCTCGATCCCATTCTCGGTCACGAGCATGGGACGTTTACTCCGAGCAGTCCCATCATTCGGAGCACAATCGCTACCGGTTTGACCCGTATACGGGTCGGCGCATCAGGTCCAGCCAGTCGCCACCGCCTGTACCGCCGAGGCGTACAACTTCCTTGCCTCAGTCGCGCTCTTCAGCTCGGGATCGAGATCCTTCGGCGCCGAGGGAATTACGTCGACAGCAACCCTCGCAGTCGTTTGACGATTACGCTTCTGATTCGTCATCAGCCCCATCGCCTCGTCCATCTGAGCGATCGCCGCCGGAGAACATAGGTACTGAAGAGAGAGCCTCGCCCACTATGGAAATGGGGAGCTTCTCAGATCAAATGCAGCGGCTAGCACAGTCCCTTGGCATAGAATGCCAACAACCAGTGGAGGAAGAGGATGACGGCATCTATGATGTCATGTACACAGACCCGTCCCCACAGTTAACACTACCTATGGTGAAGGCGTTGCTAAAAACGGTCCGTCAGTCTTGGGAGAACCCTGCCTCAGCTGGGCCAGTTTCTAAACGCTTGGATGCGATTTACAAAGCAAGGGAGGCGCAAGCACCCTTTCTCTTTCATCATCCCAGACCCAACTCGGTGGTCGTGGAAGCAGCTCAAGGGAAAACTGGAAAATCTCATTCTGCCCCAACAGATAAGGAGGGACGTAAACTGGACTCTTATGGCCGCCGCATTTATGCTTCTGCTTCTTTGGGCATTAAGGTGACAAATTATATGGCGTTGATGGCCCGTTATCAGTTATTTTTATGGGAAAAAATTTCCTCGCTCACAGACTACCTTCCGGATGATCAGCGTGAGCTAGCGAGGGTGTTCCAATCGGAGGCAATAAGGCTGTCCAAACAAGAATTAACGACAGCGCGCCACCTAACTGACTGTGTCGCCAAGACGATGGTTGGCGCGGTGGCTCTACGCCGCCACGCCTGGTTGCGCTCGGCAGCACTGCCGCAAGAGACTAAGAACAAAATTGAGGACCTGCCCTTTGATGGGGAAGGCCTCTTTAACACGGACACCGACAACTCCATGGACATCCTCCATAAGGCTAGGATGACGGCAAAGAAAATGGGTTTCCAACAGCCTCAGCAGTCTTACCGTCCACGTAGATGGTATAGACCGGTCCCGTACCAGTCCAGAGTGCAGCAAGAACGCACACAGCGTTACCAGCCTGCCCTGACCCAAACCACTTACCAACCGCGTAAATCCACGCCACGTTTTCAACAACGCAGCAAGCAGTCACAACAGCAAAAACGTCGGCTTTGACTTGCCTCTGCAACGACCCAGCTGCCGTGCAAACAGACTAAAACCCTTCTTGCAGGCTTGGGCGGCCATAACATCGGACGCTTGGGTGCTGGATATAATCTCAGAAGGGTACAAGATAGAGTTCGATGTCCTCCCTCCTCTTGGTTCCGTAAAAGTTACACCGCCATCGGTGACGTTAGCACTAGAGACCAAAGCGCTTCTCCAGAAAGGAGCAATCACAAGGGTGCGGCTGCACCAACTGCATGCAGGTTTCTACTCCCGTTATTTTACGGTGCCAAAGCGGGACGGGGGACTTCGTCCCATTATGGATCTCAGAGCTCTAAACAAGTTCATCAGACCCAGAAAGTTTCGTATGGTTACCCTGGGTGCTGTTTTGCCTATGTTACGAAAGGGCAGCTGGTTCACGCTAATAGACCTGAAGGATGCCTATTTTCATGTCGCCATTCACCCTTCTCATCGACACTATCTGCGTTTTGCCATAGGGCACCAGGCATACCAGTTTTCCGTCCTCCCATTCGGTCTCAAATCCGCACCGAGAGTGTTCACCAAGTGCATGTCGGCAGTATGCGCGCACCTTCGATCAAACAACATCGACTTATATCCTTACCTGGACGATTGGTTGATCGTCTCCAAGTCCGAAAGACAGGCAAGGACCGACGTCCACGAGGTCATCTCTCTCCTGTCGTCACTTGGGCTGCGAATAAATTACAAGAAATCCATCATTCATCCGTCCCAATGGATACAATTTATAGGGGTTCTCCTCGACTCCACCAAGGGTCGGGCTTTCCTCCCGGCGGAAAGGGCAGCTGCCCTGCAACAGCTCGCATCCAGTGTCCAGAAGCGTCGTTGTGCAGCGGCATTCACAATTCTAAGGCTGCTAGGCTTGATGGCGGCGTCCGTGTTCGTCGTCCGTTGGGCGAGGCTTCGCATGCGCCCCCTGCAACAGTTCCTGCTGGGTCACTACTCACCTCTGCAGGACCCTCACAAGGTCATACTCACCATTCCTCGGACGATCCAGAGCTCTCTCGTATGGTGGTCAAATCTGCACAATCTCTCTCAGGGAATGCCCTTTGTCACACGGGGCCCCTCGCGCGTCGTTACAACAGACGCCTCAATGGACGGTTGGGGAGCGCACCATGGAGACCTGGTAACGCAAGGAAAATGGTCACTTTCAGAGACACGCCTACATATCAACATGTTGGAGTTGTTGGCAGTCAGAAAGGCGCTTCAAGTTTTTCTTCCCAATCTGCAGGGCCATCATGTCCGGATTTTGTCCGACAACACCACAGTAGTGTGGTATCTAAACAAAGAAGGAGGAACGCGTTCTCATCGCCTCCTCAATCTAGTTATGGACATCCTAGATTGGGCCATATCCCACGGCATGCTCCTGTCTGCACTTCACATCGCAGGCAAAGAGAATGGCAAGGCAGACGACCTAAGCAGGTCGTTCAAGGAGACACACGAATGGGAACTCTCCCCCCGCATTCTAAGCCGGCTATTTGCACGGTGGGGGTACCCAGAGATCGATCTCTTTGCTACAATGGTCAATGCGGTCTGCCCTACATATTGCTCAAGGGCGGGGATAGGGAGAAACTCGCTTGGAGATGCACTCCAATGGAATTGGTCGAAGGGTTTTCTCTACATTTTCCCTCCGTTTCCTCTGATTGCCGCGGTGGTGGCAAACATCCGCCGCAACAGCTCCGATGCGATACTAATTGCACCGTGGTGGCCAAGGCAACCTTGGTTCACGTCGCTACTCAGACTTGCGGGATCAGAGATTTGGCGTCTACCCAATGCGCCAGACCTCCTATCTCGGAACCAGGGCAGAATCCTGCACCCCGAAGTAGAGACATTGCACCTGACGGCTTGGAGAATCCGGCGTCGTGGCGGAACTTGTCACTCCCAGACGGTGTGAGATCTATTCTGGAGGCCTCACGTAAACCCTCCACCAGACTGTCGTATCGCAGGAAATGGAACCGTTTCCAGGAATATGCAGCTCAAAATTCCTTTGACTCTTATAGAGCTACTATGCCGGACATCATCTCCTTCCTGTTTTCCTTGCATGCCACGGGCCTCAAGCCCGCGTCCATACGTGTTTACCTGTCTGCAATTGGAGCCAATCATGGCAGGATTGACGGCTTCTCGGTTTTCACCCACCCTATGGCAAGGGCGTTCTTAAGGGGGTTGCATAATTTATTCCCTACAATTCGACAAATAGTTCCGCAGTGGAGCCTCTCAGTGGTTCTCACTGCTCTTACCTCAAAGCCGTTTGAACCCTTGGCTACGATAGACATTCGTTTGTTAACGTTCAAGACTGTTTTTCTTGTTGCCATAACGTCTGCTAGACGAGTTTCTGAGTTAGCGGCATTGCTAGTTGACCCTCCGTACTTACAGTTCTTTAAGGAAAAAGTAGTGCTCAGACCAGACCCAATGTTTATCCCTAAAGTATCTTCCTTGTTCCACACGACCCAGGATATTGTTTTACCCACGTTTTTCAAGCCCTCATCGGAACCTTTATCAGCAGCGTTACACACGCTAGATGTCAGGAGAACGCTGGCTTTTTACAAGTCAAGAACAGAACATTTCCGAAAGTCGCGCAAACTGTTCATCTGTTATGGTGGGGTTAACAAGGGCATGGCAGTATCCCAACAGCGCATCTCTAGATGGGTGGTGGAGGCAGTTACTCTGGCCTACCGTATTGTCGGAAGAGAGCCACCGTTTCATTTGACGGCACATTCCGCCAGGGCACAGGCGACCTCATCAGCATTGTTGCATGGAGCTTCCCTTTCGGACGTCTGCAAGGCAGCCACCTGGTCTAATGCTTCTACTTTTGTCAAGCATTATCGTCTTGATGTGAGGGCCAGACAGGACTCCTCGTTTGGAAGAGCAGTCCTTTCCTCCATCTGTCAATAGGCGATCAGCGTGCCTTCCCACCTCCGGTAAGTTTATGCTTGTTATTCGCCCATATGTGTGATGCACAGAGACCACGAAGAAGAAATGCAGGTTGCTTACCTGTAACTGTAGTTCTTCGAGTGGTCATCTGTGCAGTCACACAACCCACCCACCATCCCCTCTTGGCATCGCTATTGTGATCGTCAAGTTGTCCTGGCATGCTCATTTTTAAAGATATATATTTCTTATTCCTTAGTCGCGAGGCCGAGCGGTCTCAGGGAACTGAGGGAAACCAGGAGCGGGAACCCTGAGCATGCGCGGTAGGATGGTGGGGGGAGGGGTTCCCGCCAAAAGTCTAAGCTAGCTAGTAAAGTTTCCCGGAAGCAGGCTCGGCGTCGGCGCGAGCCCATATGTGTGACTGCACAGATGACCACTCGAAGAAATGCAGGTTGCTTACCTGTAACCGTAGTTCTTCGAGTGGTCATCTGTGCATTCACACATATGGGCTCTGCGCCTGCGTGGAGCCTGTTTCGGAAACTTCTATAGCTAAGGCAAACGTTTTTGGCGGGAACCCCTCCCCCACTGTCTACTGACTCCATGTTCCCGCCTTTCTCCTCAGTTCAAAGAGACCGACTTGCTGGCCCCATAACTAGGAGAGAAACCGCTCGGTATCGACAGTACATTTACATCGACACCAAAGCGGGGACGGTGGGTGGGTTGTGTGAATGCACAGATGACCACTCGAAGAACTACGGTTACAGGTAAGCAACCTGCATTTCTTCTTCGTGGTCTCTGTGCATCACACATATGGGCGATTAACAAGCTAAATTCCTGGTGGAGGGTAGGTGTAGATCAATGTTCCCTCACAAGACAAAGAAATTGCTTGCCCCAAATTGCAGTTTGTCCTGGTACAAACAATCAAGTGGTAGCATGTAATGAAGTTAAAGGACTTATACCAAATAGCTGCCTTACATATTTATTTATTTCATTTCTAACCCGCCTCTCCATCTAGATCGAGGCGGGGAACAACACCAAATATAAATATATTAGCAGGGGATCGACAATCCCCTGCTAAAGATACGGACTTCGATGCACTGCACATCGACTTAGCTGTTACTGGACCAACGAGGTGCAAGCCCTTCAACTTGTAGGGCAGTTTAATAGCATGTACAATCCACTCCACGAGTCATTGCTACTCTTGCGTCTTATGGAATTTGTCAGTTCTAGCCCTGTGTGGAAGCCCAGGTAGGGTGCATCAATACTGAGGCAGCTAATTCACTCGATCTGCGTAGTGTTGATATAGCCATCAGAAAACAACTTTCTAAGAAAAATAATGTGATATCTGAAGGTGCCATTGGTTTAACTGGTTTCAATGTCAGAGATTGTGGCATGACAGAGAAACTCCATGCCAGAATGAAACTCCTAATTAGAGGAGACAGATTTGTAATGCCCAGAGGAACCCCCTAACAATGGGGTTGGTGCAAAAACACGTAAAGCAGTCAAATACCTGCATATCGACAACTATTTTAGCCCTATAGTGTATAGGGGGTAAGTGTAAGGACATCGTTAAGGAGGCTGAATGGGGCTTGAGGCCCTGAAGATCCATGTATTTAGAAAAGAATCCCATTGTGCAGTATATGACTTCATTGCAGGCTGCATGAAAAAATGGAATCGACCTCATGTCGAAAGTAGTTACGGTATTGGGATACCCCATGCCATGGGTCTGAGCATAGGCAGGGGCATAAACTATGGGGGGAGGGGGGTAGCGGGGGGGGCAATGTCCCCACTGGGATTTCCCAAAGGGGGCAATGCCCAACTAAGTAACATCAGTAAGCTCACAGCCTGACTGACAGATTCCTCAGTCAGTCTCCAGTTGTCTGTATTCTTATGTGTTTGGACGCAGTCTAAATTACATCCAAGCACATCCTGCTTCCTCATCAGCTGCCCAGCAGATCTCCTTGCAAGACAAAAGCCACTCTCCTGTTGTGTCAGGGTCAGGCTTCCCCAGATTTATTTTCTTCTACCCACTCAGGCGCTGTAAGACAAAAGATTGCCCATTTAGGAATTACAGTCTGGGTACATCTTGACGAGAGTTTTGCCTCCGGTCGGGGTGTATCCGGAGTGGCAGCAAGTCATCTATATGATGCAGCTGGCATCCCGAAGCCATCCAGGAGCAAATCCCTGAAGCTCCGGTTTTAAAAGTCGGGTACTTACCACGACTTTTTTTTTTTTTTTTTTTTTTTATCTTTTGAGCTGCAGCGGAGCTGATGGTAACCCAATTGGTCGCCATTGGCTGATATCTTCAGAAGTAGAGTGAGCCACACCTGTCTCGGCCACCAAGGGGTGACTATGATGGAGACTGTGTGGACTACACAATATTAATATTATCATACCACAGTACTCATGGAATGAGAAGAAAAATGAGGGCTGCAAAGACATTCCCAGTTGAACAGGAAAGTGTTTGTATGAGGACTTGAGATGGGGGAGGAAGTGGGAAAGCGCATGCCCCGTAGCAAATAGTCTGTGCAAGTACACCAATGTAGGGTTGTTAGATCCAGGGGAGTCTGGATTCTGTGTTCACTATGAGGCCCAAAGAGCTCAATAAATTGAGTCGTCACCTTGCCTTCAATAGCATTTCCTTTTAGGAAGCCACCAGAAGCCAGTTGTCTAAATATGGGTAGATTTCTACCCCTTGAAGGCAAATGAATGGAAGGAGCAGTGCCATACATTTTGTAAATATTCTGGGGCAGGGCTTTATGTGTCATCAGAAATTTGTGATTCTGATGTACGTATGGAGCCATCTCAAATCCAGAACAGGTTGAAGAGATCTGTAGAGGAGTGGGCCAAATATTAAATCAGAGAGTGATATAGGTCTTCCAAAGGAGGCTCCACTCTGTACAGCTACCCCATCAACAGGCGATGCAGAAGAGAACAATGTTGAGTCCAACTGAGAGCTCTCTAAGGATTGAGGGGAATCAGGTTTAGTTCTATGATTAAACCCATCTTCTCCAAGCTGAACTTTTTGACACCCCACAGAGTGGGTCTGGAAAGGAGAAGAGCTAGGTGGACGTACTGACGCATTCACGACGGTATCATGAGGCAATGGTTGAGCCCTGTGGACAGGTCACAATGACAGTGATCTTGGTAGAGCTAGAGGGAGTTGCAAGAAAACTTCCTCCAGTGGCAATCACGATACCGATGGAGCTGCTCAGTATCGAGAAAGGCGTATGTACCAATATAGGGGTTGGTATCGATGCCTGGTACGGGAGTTACGGACCCATTGCAAGAGGTGTCCCTCTTATAATTGATGCCAATCTCTGTACTGGTATGGCATTCTCGGGGGAGGCAACCCAGTTGAAGTTCTGTCCCTCTTTTTTTCTTTTTTTTTTTTTTTTACAGGGACCCGAGAATGATGCCCCTAGACATTACAGGCATAAAAAACTCTCTCTGTTGAAATCATAGCACTCCAATTGTAGCAGCTCTAGGGAGCAGCCCTGTAATTGGCAGCTAGCCTGTAATGGCTGTACTAATTGACTTGGTGGGGAGATGTCTACTTCAAGCTGCATGTTAGACGTCTCTTCTTGGTACCAAGAGATTGGTACCAAAAGAGGCAGTTGAGTCTCACCCTTTGATGTCGATTCTGCCTGCTAGACATCTCATCTGGACGTCAAAGCTGCATGTTAGACATCTCATTTTGGTACCAAGAGCTCTGCACCGAGGAGCTTGGTACCATGGCGCTCAGTACCATGGCGCTCGGTACCAATGAGCTCGACACCAAGGAGCTCGGTACCATGGAGCTCGGCACCAAGGAGCTCGATACGAAGGAGCTCGGCACCAAAGACGTCGGTACCAAGGAAGTCGGCACCAAGGAGCTTGGTACCAAGGAGCCTGGCACCAAGGAGCTCGGTACCATGGAGCTCGGTACCAAGGAGCTCGGCACCAAGGAGCTCGGTACCATGGCGCTCGGCACCAAGGAGATCGGCACCATGGAGCTCGGTACCAAGGAAATCAGCACCAAGGAGCTCGGTACCAAGGAGCTCGGTACCATGGTGCTCGGTACCGAAGGAGGCAGTTGAGTCTCAGCCTGTGATGTCGATTCTGCCTGCTAGACGTCTCATCTTGACATCAAAGATGCATGTTAGAAGCTCCAGTATCGAGAGCTTAGACCTCGGTACCCAAGGAGCCAGTTAAGTCATCGCTGCCAAAGGGGCCACCCTCAGTATCGGGGGGGGGGCTAACAGCTGCAGAGGAGTTGGAACCTGGTCTCTCTCTAGCTGTAGAAACACTGGTAGAGAGTATCCAGATGTTGGAAGATCGGAACGACCTATGGTTAGGGTGGGGGTCCGAAGACACTGAGGGGCTCTCATCCATAGAATCGCTCCAAGCGATCAGTCCCCAGAAGTCCTATGTAACCTGGCCTTCTTAGATATCCCTTTCACTGTAGAGACAGCTAGGGAGCGTCCAAACATTGGACGATCGGAATGACCCATGGTCAGAGTCAGGGTCCGAGGACGCAGAGGGGCTCTCCTCCGTAGAATCTCTCCATGCGATCAGCCCCAGAAGGCTCCTGCCTTCTTAGATATCCCTCTTGCTGTAGATACAGCCTGGGGAGCGTCCAAATGTTGGAAGATCGGAATGACCCTTGGTCAGAGTCAGGGTCCGAGGACGCAGAGGGGCTCTCCTCCGTAGAATCGCTCCATGCGATCAGCCCCAGAAGGCTCCTGCCTTCTTAGATATCCCTCTTGCTGTAGATACAGCCTGGGGAGCGTCCAAATGTTGGAAGATCGGAATGACCCTTGGTCAGAGTCAGGGTCCGAGGACGCAGAGGGGCTCTCCTCCGTAGAATCGCTCCATGCGATCAGCCCCAGAAGGCTCCTGCCTTCTTAGATATCCCTCTTGCTGTAGATACAGCCTGGGGAGCGTCCAAATGTTGGAAGATCGGAATGACCCTTGGTCAGAGTCAGGGTCCGAGGACGCAGAGGGGCTCTCCTCCGTAGAATCGCTCCATGCGATCAGCCCCAGAAGGCTCCTGCCTTCTTAGATATCCCTCTTGCTGTAGATACAGCCTGGGGAGCGTCCAAATGTTGGAAGATCGGAATGACCCTTGGTCAGAGTCAGGGTCTGAGGACGCAGAGGGGCTCTCCTCCGTAGAATCGCTCCATGCAAATAGCCCCAGAAGGCTCCAGCCTTCTTAGATATCTCTCTTGCTGTAGATACAGCTAGGGAGCTTCCAAATGTTGGAAGATCGGATGAGGCATGAAGCGGCCATGTCTCCAGTAGATCGAGGAGCCTGTGCCATAAGTGTAACAATTGTCTGGAAGAAACCATGGCTTCTAGAGCTTTTATCCATAGACCTGGCGCCAACACGGTTATCTTTTCAGCGCCAGGTCAAAACTTTTCTCCCAGGCATTTCAACAGCTTAAGTTGAGGTTTTAACTGACTTTGTAGCCAGGCTTAACAGTTTAAAATGTTTTAAATGTCAGCTGTCTTATGTTTATGGTTCTAAATTTTGTAAACCACCCAGAGAGCTTCGGCTATGGGATGGTATATAAATGTGTAAATAATAATAATAATAATAATAATAATAATGTAGCGACAGGTTTTGATGACCTGAGCCTCTCCCAAAACAAATTAAACAGAGAAAAGTCTGTCTGCTGGGGAAGCTTGCTGACGCACTTAACACATTTTGAAAAGGGGCCTTAATGGCTGTGCGATCCCCCTCAAAGCGATCCAAGATCTCTGGAGAATAAAATATCTAAGAATATAATAACAATAAATTATATTGTTTTAAATGTATGTGTGTACGTTGTATGTTTTTAATTGTTTTAATTGCACGTAAACCGCCTAGAGAGCTTCGGCTATGGGGCGGTATACTAATGTAATAAATAAATTAATTAATTAAGACTAAAAATGAACTAAAACAAAGTAAAATAACTAAAAACCTTAGCACTCTAAAGCTTTCTCCTCAGGAGAAAGACAGAAGTTCCCAACAAGACATCCTTTCAGCAAGGCGGTCGAAAAAGAACTGAGGAGAAAGGCGGGAACATGGAGTCAGTAGACAGTGGGGGAGGGGTTCCCGCCAAAAACGTTTGCCTTAGCTATAGAAGTTTCCGAAACAGGCTCCACGCAGGCGCAGAGCCCATATGTGTGATGCACAGAGACCACGAAGAAGAACTACAGTTACAGGTAAGCAACCTGCATTTCATTGAACATGACTAGTCCTCTATTGGTAAACTGAATGAAATGAAATAGAAAATAGGTGACGTGGCCTCTTATTGAACGAAGATGAGTTTGCAACTTTTCAAGAAGCACAGAATTGTTTAGATAGAATGCAAATATACACAGCTTTAGACAGCAAATATGCTTACAAGGCCATTAGTACTATTTCAGACATTGGCCTAATGACTCCCTGTGTATAGCTTCAGAACACAAGGCCTCTCTTCAGTTCATGGTCATTTCTGTTCAACGGTGCAATGTGTCCAAATTCCTTAGCAAGTTTCTAAATTTAAGCAATTTTTCCTTTTTGGGACAAAAACTGAAGCGAAGTTCAGACATCTTTGCAATGACTGCATAACATGATATGCTGATAGCATAAAATCACTAGCATTGGCCACCACAGATCATTACCTCATATCGCTTTAGGCAAATACCTCAGCATAGGAACCAAACTTTCTGGGGTTGTTCACAAAACACATTAATCAACACTCAGTGGTTGAGTGTGGGTTGTTTTGAACCGTGGGCTGTTTGCTGAACCATGGGTTAGCGTTTCTGAATGGAGCATATTTTCTGCAGGGTGGGTTGTTGTGTGTGAATGCAGCCAGGATGGCTTGTTAACCATTCAGTAGCTGGTTTCGGACAACATATTAGGCAATGGAGGGGGAAATAGTGTACTCACAGTACACTAAGCAGGGGGTACCCCACACATGACATGCTGCAACTCGGTTCCTTGTGCAGCTGAAAGTTCCGGCAGCCATTTTGGTTTCTACGTCTCCTCTCTCCCCCTCCCTCAGTCCCCCAGCCGTATCCCATAGTATGCACTGCGAGTTCTGCTGGCTGTATAGAGCAGCTGGGGTTTTTTGGCTGCTCTAGCTGACAGAACTCTATTCCCACACGGAATAGTCCACTGAGAGAGGGTTTGTTGTTTCTCTCCTTTGTTTCTCTCCATTGCTTAATTGGGCAGAATAGCGTACCGTCAGTTGTGTGTGCGTGGTGTGTAACCCTCCACACGACACAATAAGTAACACAACTGACAGTTGCCTCTTCCCCCTTCTGTTGATTATTGTGTTGTCCGAAACCAGCCAAAGTGTCTTGTTAACCACCCTGAACAACCCAACAACAAACCACAGGTTCTCAAGGTGGCTTGCTCAGCTACCGTGGCTGAGTTCAGATAACATGCTAACCCATGGGTCAACAAACATCCCATGATTCAAAACAACCCACACTCAACCACTGCGTGTGGGTTAGCGTGTTATGTGAACAGTCCCGTTGAATGTATGGCAGGGATGAAGATGCAGTATTTGATGAGTGATGCCAGAAGAGTTAAATGTATAAACTCATTGGTGGAGATTAAAGTATGAGAACTTTCAGCAATGCATTTAATTCTATTTTTAAACACAAAACAAACTCACAGGGGCATTCATGGGTTATTAAACTATAACATGGGAAGGAGTCTTGGTATTTGTCATCCAAAATTTCTCTAACTGGAGAAATATCAAGGTAAGATTGTACCTATTTTTACTTAGCTATCCCAACCTTGGAAGTGCTGAGCTTAACTTTCTGATAATTTCCAGCCTCATGTTATATGTTACCTCTACCATGCACGTTTACTATCTACAATGCACATTATTAAATTTCTTGGACAAAAACACTGAATTTAAATTATTTCTTGCTTATTGTCATTCTGTTTCCCAGATGATAAGATTTTAAACATCATTAAAGAACTGATAAAAACCGAAAATACTAACTGAAGCAAGAATTTGGTTATGACTGCAGAGCCACAGTAACTGAAAGAAGAAAAGTACACTTAAATAAAGAACATACTTGTTTTAAGAGGTATAATGCCAAACATCACGTGGAACCTATTTGAACTAAAGTACATTTTCTGTGTCATTCTGTGAATAATAGGAAAGCATTGTAAAATTGACAATAAATGTGGGTGCCCCTTGTTCAAATGTTCTTAACTAATGGCAGCAACTCAAATGGTTTTATTACAAAAATGATGAATTCATGCTTCCTTAGTTTCTGCTTAAAGCGTATCTTGATGATATTTTCAAGAGCAGAATTTGAATCTATGGAATAGGTTTAAGTTTTCTTTGGGAAGGTACAATGGAAGAGCAGGATTCTTGTTTTACTTGCCAAAAGGTGTGCGTTACATAATTATTAACTGGATTTTTATCTACA
Organism: Anniella stebbinsi; assembly: GCA_029215795.1. NCBI lineage: Eukaryota > Metazoa > Chordata > Lepidosauria > Squamata > Anniellidae > Anniella > Anniella stebbinsi. The sequence continues at coordinate 29,190,450 of JARDYH010000002.1, read as the reverse complement.
TCATGGTAATTTTAAGCAATACATTTTAAGAAATTGCAGCTCTTCAGATATTACCCATATGACAAGTTTGGGAGAACAAACTACAGATCAGCCTTAGCAACAGCTGTTAACTTTGGAGCTCCATTGATATTTTTTTTAACCATCCTGTTTTGTATTGAAATTCTGCACCCAAATTGAGTATTTACCAAACTTGTGTGAAAAATATTAAATGTCTTTTTAAACTATTTTGGGTGCAATCCTATGTGCTCAATGGGCGATTTTGCCCATCTAGTGGCCGCGGTTCAGAAGGGGAAGGAAGGAGGCTGGAGCGTCCATAAGAAACGTAGTTTTCTCATCTCCATGCTCCATTTCCAAGCATGGAGACATAGCCAGAACTGTACTGGCTACGAGGGGGAAGGGGCCAGGAATGCAGTTTCTGTGCTCTAAGGTCAGAATGCAGAAACTGAACAATCCTATGTCTCCCCACATAAGATTGCTCCCTTAGTAGTGCATATCAGGAAGTTAACATTATTTTCTTCTTTAGAAGAAAAAATGCAAAGGAAGAAAAGCCTAAATCTTGGAGGAATTTTCTTCATCTTGATTCTTCCTCATTCTAAGCATACATGTGTCTTGTGTCTCCCCTTCCCCTTTTAAATGTGGAAGCGGCAAGGACTTGTGTTCAATGATCAGATGCCAGCTTTGAAAACTGTAATCAAGCCAAATAAAGGTCTTGCACTCAAATTCTGCCGGGTTTTAAAAAATTATTCTGCTTCAGACAGCATAACTAAATAAAATAATGGAGAGCATAAATAGTATTTCTGACCAATATTGAAATACGTTCCTACTAAAATCTCCCCTAAGTCTTTGTCCACTAAACCAGCTTTTGACCATGTGAACAAGCCCATAGATGGATCCAAGGATTACATTGTTCTTTGTCTTATCTCTGGATGTGAACTGAAAGACACATTGGAAGTTTGTCAAAAAACAGAAGCTACTTAACAAATATAGATTTATATATAATCAACATCTCCATGAGTTTTTTTTGTGCAATTCTCAATGTTAAATCCTAGTGATCAACTGTTCTTATTTTGAGTATGATCACTGGGAAATTGAGAACTGGAAAACAGTTTTTGACTTGCTGGGAAATTATATGTTTTCACTTTCACTAGCTGAAGCTTCTTCCCATCTCACCTAGGTGAGATCTTTGTTATCTTAATCCTGAATGTTTAGAATTGAGTCAGCCCTTGAAATATCAGCCATAAGGTTTGAAATACAGCCAATGTAGTACAAATACTTTGGTTGTAAACCTTTCCAACCACCGCTTATAGGTTTCAATATTTCTTTGCATTTATGAACGCAGGCTCACCTTTTCTAGATAAATTAAACACTATATGGTACCTTAACCTTGGGAGTGGCAGTGAAATTCCTTTATAGCCATATTTGTATAGTCTGCTGTTAATACGCTGAAGAAAAAGAAGTCCTATTAAACTCACATCTAACTTCTGAGTAGACATGCCAAGGATTGTGCTGTACATGAAGGATGAAGAAAAAGAGTTTTGTAAACAATGTCAGGAACAACATTATAGTAACCATTTTGTTGCTGAGGAGTGGAACCAATCCGCAAATCTTAAGGTCTCAAGAAATTTGCTGTTGCAATTTTATAAGCCCCATGCTTGAGCACAGTTCATAGCATTGAGTGGTAAGGCATTGGTAAGAGGCATTCTTCCCCACACCTGCCATTGTGAAGCATCTGTGTTTGGTCCATAGGAGCTGCATTTTTATTAATGACTTGGATGAAGAGGTGCAGGGAATGCTTATCAAATTTGCAGATGACAAAAATTGGGTGGGATAGCTAATACCCTTGAAGACAGAAACAAACTTAAAAGTGATCTTGATAAGCTGGAGCGCTGGGCTGAAAACAACAGAATGAAATTGAATAGGATAAATGCCAAGTTCTACACCTAGGAAAAAAGAAACCAAATGCACAGTTACAAGATGGGGGATACTTGGCTCAGCAATGCTACAAGCGAGAAGGATCTTGGAACTGTTGTAGATCGCAAGCTTGAATATGAGCCAACAGTGTGATGTGGCTGCAAAAAAAGCAAACGTTCTTTTGGGCTGCATTAATAGAAGTATAGCTTCCAAATCGCGTGAGGAACTGGTTCCCCTCTATTTGGGCAGTGACTTTGTTAATGTGAATAAAGATATGTGTTACTTGATAAATGCTATATATGTATAGAAGATCTAATTATGGTTCCATAAGCTATGCTTGCATCCATGCTGGGAATTGTGTGAATGCTACCATGTAAGTTCCATGATGAAAGAAAGATATGATATAAATATATTAAAGTAAATGAATAAGATCATGCTGCTGATGCAGGATCAACCCAAGACATTTTTCTGAGTGAGGCAGAAGAGAAGATAGTGCTTCTCTTATTCTACATAAAGAAATTAAGCAGACTGGCAGCTGAATCTTACTTCAAGCCTGTTAAGAACAGGACACCATCGTCCACTGCACCTGAGGGTAAATGGTTAGTTTGGGGACAAAGGGCAGGCTTTATGCTACACACAACTCTGTTCTCCAAACTTTGCTGTTGGTCTCCACATCTGCTATCTAAGATAAATCCTTATTCGGCCTACTGGTAGGGCCATTCCTGTGCTCAACATTCAAAACCAGCCTGGAAGTCTGCTTCACTGATCCAGCAGAGGGAGCAATTCACCTGAACAAATAACCATGAAGTTTTTTTACATTAATATCTCTGCACGGTTATAAACCCTAAATTCCCTTACTTCAGGTGCAATGACAGATTGCATTTTTCTTTATAGTTTAAATTTATATGTGGTGTATATATCTTTTCCTTCTGGAACTGGCCCCTTCTTAATTCCACTTTATCCTCTTAAGTTTTTCTACCTTTCATGAGAGCTCTTTGTACATGTTCTGAGAAGATCTTGGCAGTTTCTATAACCCTACTAAGCTAATAGAAGCAGCAGTTGAAGAGACACAGCCATCTGTAATATTAGCCTCACCATGGTTGATGAAGCTCAAAGAACAACCCAGCTAGAAGCAGGATTATTAATGACTAAGGTCACCTGGGTAGTTTAGTTTTCACATTTTAGTGTCCTTGACTCAATACTTGAGGATGGTTCACCATTTACTCCTGTGCAAAAAAACTAAGTGATATAATTTACCCATATCTGACATGGGGAGGCCTGACACGCACTACAGAGTTCCTCCAGTGGGAATATCTCTGCATAGTGTAAGCAGATCTCCAATGGGAATATCTCTGTGAGCAAGGTAACCCCAGATGGGTTCCTTACACTATACAAGTCCTTTCCCCCACATAACCCTGCCTCTCATAATGACAGGCACTATCCTATCTAAATATATAAAGGCTAGCTATCAACATTCCCTCACACTAAAGTGTGACTAAGAAGCATAACTCAGGAGGTGGCTAGGCAGCCGGAGAAACAGGTTTAGCCCATGCCCTAATGTTTCAAACCTACCCATCACTGCTGAACTATGCATCCAGTTTACTTTCTGCTACATAACTGAATAGCTGCTATACCTATAAGGAGGAGTGTGTCCATGGGTGTTTGGAAGGGACAACTTTGGGTCTTTTTACTAGGGAGAGGAAAAGAAGTGAGTCTTGGCATGTTTTCATGCCCAGAGTAAAGAGACACGAGGTCCAGGAATAGGGCAAGGGGCTATATCCCCCTTTCACCACAGCCTCTCCTCTCTCACCTATTAAATTTCACAGGTTTTGGGGGGGGGGGGAAGTGTCATCTACATTTTAAAAAAATCTTAACATCCTGCACCATTGTCCCAAAACGGTGACCAAAGAACAGAACCTAAAACAGAATTATGCAGATCAGAACAAACATGATTTTCCATGTCCAAGGTCAGCAGGGGCAAAGAGCAGATTTAGTTCCTTCCTACCTCAGTAGTGTCCTTGAGTGCACCCCTTTACTTTCTAATTTTTAAGTAAATGGCTGCAATTTATTCCAATTTTAAAAAGTAAAATGGATGTATTATTGGGGCGAAGGCAAAACCTGTCTTCCAAAACTACCCCATATGTCGTATGACAGGCATATTAGTATGGATTTACAGGCAATATCTGTGGAGATTCACTAATGTCCTGTCATAGTTTTAACAGTCAAGGTACCATGTTTACTAGGAAAACATTAAAATCTGGGTTTTTTGGGGGGTACACTTCCCTCTCAAACCAAGGTATTCAAGGTATACGAAAAGGATGAGATGCTTCTAAGCTACCCAGCAAGTTGAAATTTGTCACACATGTAAGGTAATACACAGTCTCAAAATTGAACATTTGTGCACATACCAAATGTGGAGCATGATGTTTACCATATAACAGAAGCTAGCATTCTAGTGCCACAGATGTAATGAAGTGGTGGAATGTAGAAGTTCCATGTTTGGATTTCGGGTAGGAATACTTCTACTTGTAGCAACTAGAAGCATAAGAACATAAGGGTCATGCTAGATCAGACCAAAGGTTCATCTAGTCTCGCACTCTGTTCTGCAGGGGCCAACCAGTTGTCGACCAGGGACCCACAAGCAGGACATGGTGCAACAGCACCTTCCCACCCATGTTCCTCAGCAACTGGTGTATAGAAGCTTACTGCCTCAGATACTGGAGGTAGCACATAGCCATCAGGACTAGTAGCCATTAATAGTCTTTTTGTCCAGGAATACATCCAATCCCCTTTAAAGCCATCCAAATTGGTGGTCATCACCACATCTTGTGGTAGTGAATTCCAGTTTAACTATGCCCTGTGGGAAGAAGTACTTCCTTTATCTGTCCTGAATCTCCCACCAATCAGCTTTGTGGGATGACCCCAGTTTCTAGTATTTTGAGAGAGGGAGAAAATATCTCTCTATCCACCTTCTCCACACCATGTGTACATCTCTGTCAGGTCTCCCCTTAGCCTCCCTTTTCCAAGCTAAACAATCCCAGCTGTTGTAACCTTTCCTCATAGGGGAGATGCTCCCGTCGCTTGATCATTTTAATTGCCATTTTCTGCACCTTTTTCAGCTCTACAATATCTCTTTTTACGAGTGATGACCAAAACTGCACACAGTATTCTAACTGTGGTTACACCACAGATTTGTATAAAGGCAGTATGATACTGGCAGTTCTATTCTGAGTTCCTTTTCTAATATTGCCTAAATGGAATTTGCTTTCTTTACAGTGTGTGTACACTGAGTTGACATTTTCATCAAGCTGTCCACCACAACCCCAAGGTCTCTGTCTTGGTCAGTAACCGCCAGCTCAGATCTATATCTATGCCTGCAGAATGCAAGCTTCATTGATGTGTATTCCTTACTTTTAGGTCATATTCAATTTGGTGGAACAGAGGTCAGGGCAAATTTGGGGAAGCAGGTAGTCCTGAAGAAAGCAAAAAATGACTCCTGTGTTATTTGGCAATTTTGGAAGACCAAAGTCATGGAAGAGGAATCTCATGCTCCAGTATCTGGGAGTTCCAACATTTACCACTTGGAAAGAACTTTATGAGAATTTGGCACATCAGTAACATGAAACCTGTCTGAAAATGCATCCATGTGACAGAACAACTTGTGTAGCAGCAGTTCTGTGCGCCTAAAGAATACAGGCATTTTCCACATAGCACAGCTGGTTCACTTACTTGTTCATGTGCTACCACTGTAGATTTCTTGTAGAATTTCCATGTCATTCTATGGGACCCATATGCTTAGCAACTAGGATTATCACCAATGAAAGAAAGTTTAAATTGACTAATTACATCTGTATGTGAATAAAACAAGACTTTTGGATTTAAAAGTATACTTTGATTCAGGATGAACCCAGTATGTATCACAGCAGGCATATTAGAAGTGACTTTCCCCTTCTAGGATGGTATCTGCCATCTATAGCTTTAATACATTAATACATAACCTAGATTAAAAACAACTTTTTTAAAAAAGGAGTGGCCTGATTAGTCCAGGTTCCATTTTTAGTTGATCAGCAAAACGATTTGAGTTGATTAACCCAGCCAATGAATACATTAAATGTTTCAGCTTTTGTAATCCATTTTGAACATTTCCATGGAAAGGTGTCATCGATGCCATAAATAAAAGAAGTAAAACATGTAGAACTGCCACCATATAGCAATATTTCTAGTGCCTTCCATGTGACAAACGTTAAAAAGTAAGCTGACCCTGAGTGTGGGAACACTCTTAAGTGTAACAGTTCTTCTGGATTTACAAACTCAGAATGTATGAAGGATGTGCGGTGGGCAGTTATGGACTCTGTGAAGGCAGTGAGGGAATATGGCGCCGTTCTTTTTCACTGTTACGCTTTTTAGCTCGCGCGCGAGTGTGGAAAAGGGGCTTTTTGCATGTGAGGAATTCCCACCTGCTAGCTTGGAATGGGGGGGCTTCAGTTAGAGCTCTGAAAAGTCAAGCCACGCGAAACGTGAGGAAACGAAGGCCTTTAAAGCAAAAACTTATTTTTTAAATAGTGTAAGTTTCCATTGTATTTAAGTAGTCACCATTTTTATGACTTCCAGAGGAGTCATAAAATAACGAAGTTTTATGGCACCTGAAAGACTTAACAAATTATTCTGCCATAAGATTATCCGCGAATGCTTATGACATCACGTTATAAAGTTATTCCTTTTTAAAGTGCCACATGAACATTTTTATGTATATTTTCGGTGTCACCTTGGGTAGAAAGACACCTGAATTACCCTACTACTATGACTACCGTCCATAAATAAAGTCAGAACAAAATGGCAGGCGTCTCCTCATAACGACGACGGTGACTTTGTTTTTGGTGTGGTCTAGGGAAGAACCGCTTCAGAAATTGAATTCTTTGATTCCCCCACAGGGCTCGAGGTGGCCCTGGACGTGCCGCTCCCGCTCCCGTTGTTAGGGGGCCGAAAGGCTTGCAGCAGTTACTACACAAGGCAGCCCAGCCCGCCGGGTAGCCGAGAGCGGTTCTTTGGCCGGGAAAGCCGGCAAAGCGAAGGGGGTGGGAAGCGGGAGAGGATGTCTACAGCGGGCGGGACCAGGGGCGGGGCGGCGCTCCCCAACATATAGTCGGCTTCGCTGCACTTCCCCTCGGTGCTGCCCGAGAGGCAGTGGTAACTGCAGGAGCTGCAACATGGTGGTGACTACGCGACTCAGTCAGGAGCGCCCTGCGGCTCTGGGCGGGCGGCAGAGCCCACCGTGCAAGCGGCAGCGGGCCGAGGACGTGACCCCAGAAGAGCGGCCTGAGCCCCCGGGCGGCGTCGAAGCCAGCCTCCAGCTTCGCGCGCCCGTCAAGAAAAGCAAGGCCCCCCCGGTGGGGCGTCTATCCGGCCGGGTCGCCTCCCCCAGCCGCGGCGAGCCCATGCACCCGTTGGAGCGGCAGACCTTCCGCGACTACGGGCAAAGCTGGTACCGCTTCCGAAAGGAGCTGGAGGGCAAGTTCCACCCGCTCGACCCGCTGGCCCAGCAGCCACAAGTAAGGGGAGGGTAGTGGGGGGGTTGAGGTTAAAACAAAAACTACAGATGTTGTTTCTGCCCCTGCACTTCTGGAACGAAAGGACACCTAGATTTATTTTTTTAAAATGAAATACACAGAGATAATCGTGGTCAAATTTTGTTTTTCTGAGAAACCGAACCTCTGCTGAACACATATTATTGCTTTCTACTCTTTTCTTAAGGACTCTTCAACCGTGAGAGGAGGGAGAGGGCTTGTGTCCGCTGTCCAACACCTTTGAATAGCCAGAGTTCTAGATCAGGTGTACCGAGTCTGTTTGTGTACACTTTTACACACATCTAGCCTATTCACAAGTTATGACAAACACATGTAGAGGGTGGAACCAGATGGTGCTATTTGCTCCCTCTTCTGTATACATTCAACATACCATATGAAGAGTGCTAGATTTTCTTGCTTTTTTCACTATCCTTTCATGGAATGCTCTTTTATTCAGGAAAAAGCCTGAACCTGACTGGAAATCCTCATGTGTAACATTCACACGTGCATGAACATATGCTAGAGGAAGCATGTTGCTTCTAATTTCCTATTTTTTCAATTGCTGTATGAAAATTAATCCTAATGCAGTTGGGTAGAGACTCCTATTGCACAATAGGGGATAGCTAGCTTTGTAGCCTCATGAGCTGAAGGAACTTTAGCATTTTACCACACAGACTTTATCACTATTGGGTTTTGCTAGACTTTACTTTTTCTACAAGAGTGGAAAAGGAAAAACGTGTACACCATAACGTATGATTTATTTATTCGGCTTAAGGGTGGGGCAAAATGGTTCAAATAAATGAATGTGCATCACTATTTTGTCACGTGTACATGTTGGACAGCTGCTGTAGCAAAATAGACTTTGTAGGACTTTCAGAGTATGGTTCACCCATTACACAATGGTCCATGGAGTGGTGACATTGTGACAATAACGTGAATCTAGGGCACCATATATAAAAATGTGATTAAACACAGCTACTGTTAAATAATAGCAGTTAATATTGTTAGTAAATCATTATAATTATGTGCCAATAATTTTGTTAGGAAAGTGAACTTGGCAACACTGCTGATCCCCAAATGGCATAATTAACTCTTCTTGTTGGTGTAGGCATGCTTCTCTGAGCTAACCAGAGTCTAGATTCAAAAGGTCTTTTGCCACTGATTTAAGCCTCCCCATCTTCCATTGGAAACAGACAACCCAAAGATAGAAGAGGGGCTTCAAAAGGAAAATGTATCTGAACTCCATTACTGATCCCTTTTCACCCCCTTCAGTCCTCAAACCTATTATTTCCAAGTGGGAGACACTGAGGAAATAGAAGTGCATCTCTATACATCCCTCTCCTGATCACTATTCCCATTTGTGATGCATGTATATTCAGCTTTCATTTGTAAATGTTGAATATCCACATTCAAAATGCATTCGATCCCTTATCTATGACTTCTGTTTGTGCATGTGAGACATAAGTTATCTGATGTGGCCTTATGGCAGAGTCTGCAGCCACGACAAAAGATGCAAAAATCTTGCTTCCTTAAACCAAAGTAGAAGTAAAGTTTATCACGTACCCTCTTTGAATTCCTTTAAATGCGCATCATTTGGTGATTGCAAAGTCATTGCGCATTGGAGGGAAATGAATCTACTATTTCAGTTGCAACTAAACAACCTTACCTACATGGCAGTGCTGATCATGAAATAATCAGGAGTGAACAATAAAGTAAATGGCCCCAAACTTTTAAATAATTCCATGCTAATATTTTGCTTTTCATTAATCATACTCCGTAATACAGTGAATGGTTGCCTCTAGTTTTTCTCTTTTGTATCCTAACACCTTCTCTGCTTGGCTTCCCAGATAACTGCGGAGGCTCGGTGCAAACTGATCAGCTGGCTAATTCCAGTGCATAAACACTTTGGCTTCTCTTTTGAATCCTTATGTCTGGCAGTAAACACGCTAGACCGCTTCCTCACCACCACTCCAGTGGCTGCTGACTGCTTCCAGCTCCTAGGGATCACCTCACTCTTCATCTCTTGCAAACAGGTACCAAAAGCTTAGCTATAAGACAAGGTATACCTCTAAACCATGGTGATTAGGAAGCTCCAAGAAAATATTAGGGAAGCCAATGGATCACTGGTATTATTTTGCTCTCTACTCCTAACCCTAAAGCTTTGTTCACAATCCATGCAATGCTCTGAAACATTAGCCAAAGTTTCCTAATAGATTGGTTTTTATTTGGAAACTTGTGAATCATATGGCAGAATCGCAGATCAGAATCCTAGGGCAGAGATGCTGAATGTTTTTCTGCCTGAGGGCCAAATTCTTGGGTGCAAGGGATGCATTTCAGTGGTGGGTGGGGCCAAAACCAAAAAGACTAGTATATTTTAGCTTCATGTTCCTACTGCTAGTAACTAGGCATCATCACACTGGGGGGAAGGGGGAATTGCGTTTGCTTACTGTCGCTTCTCCGCCTGCACATTTGTCCCTCATTACTTCCTCTTTTGAAAGAGAAAGTAAATGACCTGCATGTAGCTCATTCAGTGGGCCGTTCTGATCCTGCTGCTTCTCCTGCACACAGCAGGAGATAGCGGCAACTACTGTCTTTAAAATAAGTCAGACATACTGGGGTGTTTTTTTTGTGGTGTGAAGAAGGCTAGAAGAGGCAGGCGTTATGATAGGGACCCGCAAAAATCTGTGAGTGCCCAGTAACAAGTGTGCAGTAAAACACTTGTTTGATGGAGCACTAAGCCTTTGGAGAAGCATTTCAACCTTTTAGAATGGGTGGGGGGAGTGCACTAATTTAGGAGAAAGGAGGGGAGGCCAAGGGAAGGAGGTTTGGCCTTCTGGGGAACCCTGGAGGGCCCAATTTTTCTGCTGGGCCCAGAAGTTCTGGTATCCCTGTCTTAGGGCCTTTCCAGACAATAGAAACAAATTTTCCTTTTCAGACAGTTTCTTCTCTCAGGCATTTGGCAATATTTGAGGAGCCTGGGTTTGTTTTGTTTTTGTAGTTTTTGAAGTGTTGAAGTGGTTTTTAAATGTACAGATTGTGTGTATGTTGTATGTTTTTGCTGTTTTAATTTTTGTATATTGTTTTTAATTGTTTTTAATCCTATGTAAACCGCCCAGAGAGCTTCGGCTATGGGGCGGTATACAAATGTAATAAATAAATAAATAAATATTAGCCACAGTCCATGGGTAATGGCATCAGCATGACATCCCATTTCCATATCTGCCGGGTAAATAACATGTATTCTAAGTTACGTTAAATTAAGAAAGTACATTGAAGGAAAGTTTTCTGTCACTGCCTTCTCCCTGTAGCTACTTGCCCCCTCAATGCCTCCCTGAAGGGTCACGAGCCTCTCCTGAACAAAGTGGGACAAAGCAAGGGCTGCTGGTGGAGGGGGGAATTGCCAAAAATCAAACTTGGATCCTAACATAAGTTTGTGTATATAATTGATTTATATACACTTAACATACCAAAAATAATCTTGAAGCAGTTTACAGAACCAGACATTAAAATGCAACATCATAGTGAGTACAGATACTCATTATAAACATTTAAAACCAAAATGTTCAAAATACAAGAATTAACAAACAAGCTGGGCAGCACAATCAATCAGGGAAGGCCTGGGTAAAGATGGAGTCTTTAACAAGTGCCTAAAACATGCCACAGTTGGCACCTCCCAAACACCAGGGGGGAGGGTGCCATCACAGAGAAAGCCTACATCCGGGTAGTGATGTGGGGCAGAATATTTTCTAGTGCCGTATTGTTCCGTGGAAAATTCCCCATTTTATAAATTCACTTAGGGCCAAAATGCATAGGTCTGTTTCCTGGAATAAAACTACATATGTTTTTTTCCAACATCCTTCATCTCTTTATTCTGTTGGATCACTCTCTCAAGCACATTGCCCCAAAAGGGTTATTAGTGACCAGAGGTTATTAGTGTAAACCTCCAGATCCAGGGAGAGCTTTTTCAGGAGTGGACACCTTCATGGCAGTGGGCATTACTCTATTGCACAAGGATGCATTTGGTACTCCCTGGATCCACATAGCCACTGCCAGGTAGGTTGAATAAGCCAGGATGGGCAAGGCTTGAGAGAGCATGTTGTAGGCCAGACAACCTACAAGCGAAGTATCTTGCCCGAGGGCCTCAAAAACTGAAGCTGATCTCATATAAGCTAGACCAGACAGTGAATTGGACACCTCACCAGATACTGAACTAAAAGCTTCATTTAGCATGAAGCCAAACAATTTTATCCCTGAGTGCCTTCCAAAATTAATGCAGGCCTTCAAAAGCTCCAACATAGGATTTATTGAGAAAGATGACAATAAGCCCTGAACCACCCAGAAAAACTCTGCTGGACAGCTACTTGAAGATGTGATGGAGGCAGCAAAGTAAGCCTTTGCTGCCACACAGCAGGCGTGGTTATGCACGCTTACATGTGTCCACTCAGCCCCATGCATCTTATGCTGCTTAAATTCTAGCTATCTCCTAGCTTGTTTCATCACCCAGAGCTCCCCAGAAACCCAGGGAGTTTCCTAGGCCCTACAACACCAGATCAACAACCCAGTCATGTCTCACTATTCCCTACTGCAACTAGACTTTCAACTAGAGCTCTGGCTACTGGAAATTCCCCCAGAGTATTCAGGAATCTATTGGATTCTTCACAACATACTGGGGTTCTCCAACACCACACTTGAGACTAGCTCACCTGGGATACTATTGGGAAGCAGGGTAGGTAGTACATCAGCAGTATCCCCGATCTATCTCACTAGCCCAAAGTTATATATAAGCCTTCAAAGCCCATATTCTTCTGGGTTCCTGGTGAGCAAGATGGTATTGTTATGAACAGCAGTGACCAATCCCCCACCGCCCAACCTTATAGCCTAGACTGATGTTTCACCAAATTCCAAGATTGGCAAAGCTGAGCAATGTTCACTTAAGAAACATCACGGAAGTTTCCCGTCCTGCCAGTGTCCCATCCCACTTAGAGAGGCTTTCCGGGGGTCACAGGTGGTTGCAGGGGAGAAAGGAACAGGAAACTTCCCTTCCGTGAGCTTTGTTAAGTTAACTTATCTTAGTATCCAAGCCACTGTGTTCACAACTTTCCTCCCCACCTCAGTCCCCACCCCCACCCCAAACAGGAAGATGTGTGCTGCAGCTCTGGAGAGTAATTTAAATCACCTTCAAAAAATCATCCAGTATGTAAAACCAAAGTGAAACCATTTAATTCTTCATTAATATAAATTGAAGATAATTGTGCATAAGCTTAACTCTCCCACGGAAAGACATGTAAAGCACTTAAATATGGTTGAATTGTATTTGATGTTAACTGGATTAAAGGTGAAAAAGATAATTAGAATTGTTTTCCCTTTGGGAATATAGCAGTCAGTAGTAATACATTTGCACCATTCTAGAAATATTCTGAAATGTTCTTTTATGCTTACAGTGCTGTGTATTGCTTTACCTGCTTATGTATCTTTCAGGTGGAAGTGCACCCACCCAAGGTGAAACAGCTCCTGGCCCTTTGTTGTGACACTTTCTCTCGTCAGCAACTCTGCAATCTGGAGTGCATCATTCTGAACAAGCTCCGGTTCAACCTGGCAGCCCCCACCATCAACTTCTTCCTGGAACACTTCACCCATATGAGGATGGAGGCTTGTGAAGTTGATGTCTGGGAGGCCAGCAATGCCAGAGCTCTGGCAAAAGGCGTGGCTGAACTTAGCCTGGCTGACTATGCTTTTAACAAATACATGCCTTCTTTGCTGGCCGTGTGCTGCTTGGGGCTAGCTGACCAAATGTTACAGCACCAGAAACCACTGGACTTGAACTTAAGTGAATATCCAGAGGGAGTTTTGCAGGATTGCCATGACAAACTACATTTACTGGTGTCTTTGAATGAGGACTCTTTGCCTCTGGTACTACCCCCTGAGATTTCAGATCAGTATCTACACCTAGAAAAATGAGTTAATGAAACAAAAACAAAACAAATACTTGAAACGCTGTGTGTAACTATGCATTTGGAAGTTTATATCATCCATTTTCTCCAATGCATTAACAGAAGGATCACTAATAGTTGCAATACCTCTAACATAACAGTATTTACTTTGTACTTTTATTCAATAGTCTCCAATGAGTTTTACATCATATTTATATTTATTAGTAGTGGAAGCTGCGAGATTGATTTAGAATGTAATCAATTAAGCAATAGCTTCTCTAATCTTTTAAACGTTTCAAATTATATTTTGCACAGTAGACTTGTCTTGTATTGCACTGACATTTTAAATAACAGATTGAAGTTGTAAACATTGTATATTATGCTTGTATTTATTTATTGAGACAATAGTTCAATGCTAAGCCATAGGAAGGACAACAGTACTGTAAATGCATTTATCTAATAAAGCTTTTATCAGTAATTGCCTTTAATGGCAAGTTGTAACCTTTTCTGTTTCCTCTCATGAGAAAATTAACACATTATGTGACACCACAATCCTATGTATGTTTACTTGAAGTAAGTCTCCCTGTGCCCAATGAAATTACTGCCTAGTAAGTGTGTTCAAGATTGCAGCCTTAGGGTCTAACTATAGATTATGGTAGCACACACTTGTCTTAGTGTCTAAATGCAGAGAAATAGCAGATGGGAGGGAATGCTGAACTCCTCCCTTGCAGTCTCACTCTCTAGCTGATTTTATCCCAACCAAACTTATTTCTAGTTTTGAAACTAGCTGGGAGAAAAGCAGCAGTGAGAGAGAGATTGTGGGGGGTTCCATCCTCTCTGCCCACCACTCTTTTACCATTCTCGCACCTACCGCTTTACTGCATTTTGGTGTGATCTCTGTCCTTTCTGGCACTGTAAAGTGGAGATCAACCCTGGCCCTTTCTACACCATAGGGGTGTAGAGGGAGGGTGATCCCGGAAGTACCTAATACATACCATCAGCGCACAGGGACCAGCCGAGGCCATCCCAGGCAAGAAGCCTGGTGTGGAAAGGGCCTCACACACACATGCTCTTGCTTCATCTTCCCTTTTGCCTGTCACAAAGTAGAGATGTGAGTGCCTAGACTTGAACCAAACCTTTCTTTTACCATAAGAATATGCGACTTACAAAACTTTGCTTCTGTTAAAGCTTTAGTGAGTCTTGTATGTTGCACTAATCGGGTCTCACTGCAGGTGAGGACACTGGGGAAGCTTTGGGTGGGGAAAAGGGTATATTTTTCTCTCCCTTCCACCAAAGACTTTCCCTTGCTGTGCTAAATGGATCAGGTAGCAGATATGAAAGCCCTCTGGGCCCTGGAAAGTCACTGCCAGCCAGAATAGACAATACTGGACTCAAATGACAAATAGTTTAACTAGGTATAACGTGTCTTATGTTCCTAAAGCTTTCTGCGTTCCTGTAGTGCTAGAGGGCTAAGGTTTGAGGCTTCCAGCCTGGAAATTAAACATTTTATCATTATACTATGGAATAGCCCTTAGTTTGATACAGTGAAGTCTTCAAGCAAACATGTAGCAGTCAGAATTGCATAGCTCTACAGTCCGCTTAGTATGCATGCCAAGTTTCAGTCTAGGTTTCCCAGTCTTGGTGCTATAGTGCTGATGGATGGACACACACACACACACACCTTTTATTAATATAGATGGGGTGGGGGAGAGAGATGGTGCCTGGGGAGTGTCTTGCATAGCGCAGGGAGGGGAGGTGTTTTTTTTTAATCTCACAGCAAGACAAATGAAGCCTACTGCTAGGCAGAAGAAAGCTCACCTCCCTCTCTGCTCCCCACACCACACCAGGATCAGAGTTCAAACTTTCTCCCCTTGTCTTCTACCTAAGAGTTTGGGAGGTTCTCTTGGCTCAACTCAGCCCCATCCCTGACTGCAGGAGAAGACAGGTCAGCAGAAGGGAATTAAGATGGCCTAGAGTCCCCCAGTGGGTGTCATTTATTTGCACCAAAGTGCAACCACAGCAGCCAAGATAAGATCAATGGTGAGAGCTCACTTTACACTTCTGCCACACATTTGTTTAAAATGTCATATCACAAAAGACTTCCACTTATAACAAAAGGCCACCGGCCACCTGCTATTTGGTGTAGTTTTTCTGTATAACAGATGCATGAGACCAGATTCTCTTTGTATCTGGATGGCCTACACTCCCTCCTTTTGTGATACCCATTTCAACATACACCAACACACCCCAACGGATTTGTTTGCAGTATTTCTCACTGCGATGTACAATGCTTTGAAAGGTAGGTGACAGCTTGTCAAGAAAACCTCTGCATGACTTTCTGCTATGGATGCTCATACTTTAAATTGTGTAAGAGTGAGAGATTGATTCTATGTTCCACTATAAGCCGTGAACCTGTTGCTGGCAATCAGCAAAGGCTTTTAAACAAATTTGTGTGCAGAGACTGTCCATAAATATTACCTTTTTAAAAATCTGACTTTTCCTTTTGTCACAATTTTGGCAGCATACCTGGAGTCTGGGTTTGGCAACATACCTGGAGTGCTCCTCACATGCTCAGAGGCACTATATAATTATTCCAAGAATAGTTGAGCTGCCATTGCATTAGTTGTAGAAGCTGAGCTATGATTCCATTTTGCATTTATTATATTTCTATACCAACCCATAGCCGAAGCTCTCTGGGTGGTTGACCTTTCAACCTGTTCAGACAATACACTAATCCTTTTGCAGAAAATGGTTAGTGAGCATGTTTAAACCGTGGTTATGTAGCCACCATGGTTAGGAATGGTTCACCCAACACACTAAGTCATGGTTCCCGCAACACACTACACCATAATGTTTAGCTCAAAATGCTTAACCACTATGGCTTAGCGTGTTGTCTGAACAAAGTCATAGATTAACTCTGGCTCAAAGGAAATCTAGTTCATAAAGCTCTGTTGAATCTATTGCACAGTGCTTCATTTAAAAACAAAAGATGTAGAGAGCAAAGGTCAATTTTGGCTCAGGAGAATCACACAATTGAGCTAGAAGTCCTTCCAGCTAATTTGAGACTGACCAGACACTCTGCACATTACAGAGTATCCTAAAATGTGTTCCAGTCCAGTGTCTACAAACTGGGTTGGAGTCAGCAGAAATAAAACTGTTTGTGCAGGGCTGAAGAACCTCTTTCATCCTGAGGGCCAAAATCAGTTTCAGAGAAGCTCTTAGTAGCCACATTTCAGTGGTGGGAGGGGCCAAAGACAAGAGGGATGGAACCAAAAAACACCCAAATACCAGCCTATTTGATCCTAAGCCTCTTACTGCCAATACCCAAGCCTTAGGAGAGCAAATTTGCGGGGTGTGTGTGTGTGTGTGTGTGTGTGTGTACAGGGGGCTGCAGGGGGGGAGGAGAGAGCAAGGGGAAGTCTCATTACATGAGAACTCACACAATGTTGGATTTGACCCTGTAAATGTAAAACTAATATTGTCTAGAATGTACACTGACATTAAGGGTGCAATTAGGGATATCGTGGAAGTCCCACGGACTTCTCACCCCACACTTGGTCTCCTGGACAGCAGTTCTCAGACAGCATCACTTACCGGATCCTGTTTGCCGAGCCACCGCACAGTTTACAAGTACCAGGCGCCCACCCAACCCCTCAGCAAGCTGCCATTTTGTGAAAAAATGGCAGCTCTGTTTTCCCCTACAACTGTAATGTTGCGTAAATGGAGACTATAAAGGGCCCATTTATGCAACATAACAGATTAAATGGATCATTTATGCCTGCCATGTTGGTAAATAACCCCTTTAAGGCTGCTATTTATGCAATGTTTACGAAAAGAACAAGCCATCACACCCACACACACCCAATAGGACCCACCGAAGGGTCGAGTGGCTGCCGGGCACTCACCAGGAGAGCACTAGGCACCCACAGATTGTGCAGCAGCTCAATGGGGTGGGCAGCTGGGGGCTTTAGCAACTGCATGGCGGCGTAGAAGGACGTGAGCCTATCCATCCCTAAGCGCAATCCTATGCATGTTTAGGCATAAAAGAGTCCATGCTGGATTGGGAATGCTGAGAACTGTAGCTTTTTTTTCTGTCTAAACAGAGTCAGAATGTTTTATTGTATTTGACTAATAACCATTCATATAAATGAAAACCTCAAATTTGACACCTTTTTTATATAATCATTTCACGCATCTAGGCTGGGTCTACAACATATAACAGAATGTGTTCTAGAAAGTTGAGGTGCCGTAGTGGACTATATCATTTCAGACTAGAGATGGTGGACACCAGTTTCAAATGCTCCCCATCTTAAACAAAACAAAACACCATCTTGCAAATAGAAAACTAGTACCTCAAGGAAAGAGATTTAACACAGCCCTTTACTGGTTTTCTATTTGCAGGGATTTTTTTTTAAATGTAGAGCATTAGTAACAACATTATTTCTCCACTTGAAGCGGTGCAGTCCTATCTACCATCTCAACATTCTACCACTGTATCCTGCTGCATGTGTAAACCTGGTAGCTGCTAGTCCTCAAGTCTTATTAAGCAACCAAGGAGCAAGAAATCAAGCATATTTAAATTACTTCCAATGGGGCTTTTAAGACTCCAATCCTAAAAACTCTTAACTTGGGAATGCAATTGAACTCCCTGAGACTTACTTCCTAGTAAATATATGCAGGACTGCTCTGTCTGCGCCACATGTGAAAATGGATTCGAGGAGGAGGAGGAGGGAAAGGTGCTCTGCACATGCTCAGAGGCATCCCCACATTTCTAGGGCTGAGATCTAGTTTCTGGGGCAGACCTAGCTCTGGGTACAAATGGAGCTCAGATTTGTTTTCATCGGACCCTGGAGAATTAAACTAAACCTGCTTTCCCTCCGCTCGTCGGTTGGCCGCGGCGCCAATGTGCAGCGAAAGGGCGCAATTTGGTGCGTGGGCTCCGGGGCCGCAACGGCGGCTGAATCTAATCCCGGGGGGGGGGGGGGGGGGAAGGACTAAAAGAGGAGGGGACGGGGCTGGACTCCCTTGTTGCCAGGCTGGTATGTGCCAAGAAGGCGAAGGCGCCACCTCTGGCGCTCAATCGGCAGCCGGCCGGCCCGCCTCTCCTCCATTCTCTCACTCTCTCTCTCTTCCCTAGAGAGGCTGCCGTGCTCCCCCGCCAAGCGTGGCCAGCTCGAGCGCAGCCAAGCGATCGCCGCATCCCCGGCGGCAGCGGGAGAAAGCGCAATGCAAAACCGCAGCGGCGGCAGGCAAGCCTGCGGCAGCCTCTGCCCCAACAGGGCGCAAGATCTGGCTCAGAGGCTGGGCAAAAAGCCGGTCAAAGGAGAGAAAAAGGTGCGTTGGCGAAAAGCGGGGGCTGCGAAGCCGGAGAAACGAGTCACACCGCCTGACCGCACAACCACGCTTAGCAGTTTGGGGAAATCTCGCTCTCGTCCTCCGGCGGGAGACAGCGTCGCCCAGCGGTTAGAGCCAGGGCATGTTTTGGACCAGAAAAGAGGGTATTCCCTAAGTAACCGCTCGATGATGGGAACTAATTATAAGGAAAATAATGCCTCTGAGCATGTGCAGAGTTCCTTCCTTTCTGAATGACCACCTGCAGCCGTCTGATATTAAGGGAAAGAGTTTCTAGGAATGAGAGTTATTTTCAGGGAAACTTGACCTCCCCCCACCCGCACCTTTTGTTTTAGAAATGGATGCATTTATTTAGAAATGAAGATCAGCTCTGGCCATAAAGATGCCCTTACTTGACAATCCTAAACTTGTTTTACTCTGAAGTAAGTGAAACTTCACACATGCAAAGAGCTATGCAGCACAATCCCTGTGAGTTCAATGGGGCTTACTCTCTAGTAAATATGCAGAGGAGGAGTGCTGCCTTAGAGTCCTAACATTTTTGTTTGCAATTGTTCCCCGGCAGGTGCCACAGAAGATCCACCCCAGAAGCAACCCAATAAACATTTATAATGACCCATCTCCGGAGTCTGTAGATGTAGGTGAGTTTAGTTTGAAACCTGCATTTGCAAATTTATTTATCTATTTATTACATATTTATACTGTCCAACAACCTAGGCTCTCTGGGCAGTTTACAACTAAAACCATAATATAACAAACCAGATTAAAACTTTAAAATTCCGATAAAACCAGAATAAGTTACAGTCCAGGGAAGGCTTGTCTAAAAAGATATGTTTTTAGGAGGCATTTAA
Organism: Anniella stebbinsi; assembly: GCA_029215795.1. Taxonomy (NCBI): domain Eukaryota; kingdom Metazoa; phylum Chordata; class Lepidosauria; order Squamata; family Anniellidae; genus Anniella; species Anniella stebbinsi. The sequence continues at coordinate 29,170,845 of JARDYH010000002.1, read as the reverse complement.
AAGATATTACATTTTCCGCCTCCAGGACCACACAAGGGAGGGTTTTCCAGAGGGTGGGTGCCACTACAAAGAAGGCCCACCACCAAGGTTCTTCATGGTGGCATTCTCTTCATCTCGGAATGACGAGCAGGGCCTCCTCTGATGATCGTAAATGTCGCTTGGGAGTGTATAAGGGAAGGCGATCTGCTAGGTATCCTGGTCCCAAGTTGTTTAGGGCTTTATAAGATAATAGCATGATAATAGCCATAGCTCCATGGCTAACAGGCAGCCAGTGCAGCTCTTTTAACACAGGTTTTATGTGGGCAGAGCTAGGCATCCCAGTGAGCACCCTAGCTGCTGCGTTCTGCACAAGCTGCAGCTTCCGAACCACACACATGGGTAACCCAACACAGAGAGCATTACAGTAGTCTAATCGTGAGGTTACCCAGTGCATGAATGACTGTGGCTAGGCTAACCCTATCCAGGAATGGGCGTAGCTGGTGTACCAACTGAAGTTGATAATGGGTACTCCGAGCCACCGAGCCCACCTGGAGCTCCAGTGACAAAGATGGGTCCAGGAGCACCTCCAAACTACAGAACTGCTCCTTTAGAGGGAACAGGCAAACACCCCACCCAGAACAGGCAAACACCCCAATTCCCGGGCTTGGGAACCACCAACCCACAAGGCCTCTATTTTATTGAGATTTAGCTTCAATTTACTGGACCTCATCCAAGCCATAACTGTATCCAGGCAGTGGTTCAGAACGTGCACAGCCTCTCCCAATTCAGATGTTATAGAGAAATAGAGCTGGGTGTCATCAGCGTAGTTGTCGGGTATCTAGTTTTTAAAAAATAAAACAACCCCCCTCTCACGCTAGCCATCCCTTAACACATTGTAACCATCTTTTTGTTAAGATAATCCTCATGGTCTTCCCCAACCAAGCGCCATCCAGATGTGTAACTACACCACCCATAATCCCCAACCAACACGTTCACTGGCAGTGATGGATGTTGTAGTCCAACACAGCTGGAGCGGGCCAGATTGGAGAAAGCTGGCAGATCTCTTCCTTGAAAAGAGACAGTTATTCAGATTAGTCCTTTAGTGATCTGTATTTACACAATTCCAGGATTAAAATTACTCCAGAATAGTAAACCTGGAATAAAATAGCATCTTTTAAATTGTTTATTCCAACAACAAAAATAAACTGCTTTTCCACTGACAAGTATAAACCTCTCTTTCCTTGCAAGTTTCCTCTTCCCTGTCTGCTGCCCAGATAGCAAAACTTTCAAACTTTTAAATAAGCTTCATCCTGCATTTCCAGTGACTGTTGCCTTTTCCCTTATAGCCTTTGCTACCATCGATTGGCAGGACTTAGCCGACTGTACCTCAGCCTTTCAACAGGAAGTTTCTAGAGTTACTGAAGCCCAGCAGGTAATTGACATCAGATGACACCTTGCCTAGACTTAGGGCTAAGACAGAAGTGCAATAACTGCTGCTGCTGCTGATAAGGGTTTTAACCCTTTGCCTAGCCACGGTCCAATCCAGATGCTATTTCACCCCACCCCGCATTGCTATTTCTTTGCAGACCACCAAACTCTTGCATGGATTGCATTCACACAAACAATGGCAAACCTCCTAGATTACCCCTGGAAGGTTTTTATTTAGGAGCAAATACCTTATTTCTGTCTTACTGCATTTACTAAGAGCAGGTTCGTTTTAAAGAAAAATAGACAATCTTCAGCTGCCTATGAACAGAACTGGAACTAACGTGGGTCCTGGGTGTTTGTTAGTTAGACTAACTCAAGTTGGTGATGAGTAACTTATTCCATTCATTTCAATGGGTCTATTCTAAATATCCAATGTTACTCCTACTTAGAGTAACATTGAAATGAATGGGGCTTAAGTTACTTAGGACCAACTTACATTCCAGTCATTTCTATGGGTCTGCGCTAAGTAAGATTAACATTAGATCTAAGGCAGGCTTTCCCAACCTTGAACCCTTTCAGATATATTGGACTACAACTTCCATCATCCCCATCCCCCAGCCCAATGATTCAGTGGCTACTGGCTAGGGATGATAGGAGTTGGAGCCTAACACATCTGGAAAGTGCCAGGCTGGAGAAGGCTGTCTTAAGTAGTGCTGCCTCCCAAGTTTTTGAGGGCTCAAGGTTGGCAAGGCCCCCTCAACCCTCCGGCTGCTCTTTCTCACTGCTACCACTGCTTACTTGACAGGCAGAGAGCGAGAGAGAGAGAGAGCAAGGAGCCAATGGCATCTACTGTAGGCTGACCAGATAAAATCCAGGTCAGGGCTCCTGTAACTTTAACAGTTGTAGAGAAAAGGGAATTTCAGCCAGTGTCATTTGTATGCAATTAGTCCCTGGTGAAATTCCCTCTTCATCACAACAGTTAAAGGTGCAGGGGCCCTGCCTTCTTTTGTATATGGTCCCTCTAGTATAGTGCCTGCAACTTTAACTGTTGTGATGAAGAGGGAATTTCACCAGGAACTAATTGCATACAAATGACTCTGGCTGAAATTCCCTTTTCTCTACAACTGTTAAAGTTACAGGAGCCCTGACCTGGATTTTATCTGGTCAGCCTAATCTACTGCTTCTGCTCTTCCTGCTCCCCTCCACCATTATCTGGGCCAGAGGGGGAGGCAGATGAGCAAGCAGGTTGCAGTGGTGGAACGGAGGAGCATCTTCAGCAGGTTCTTATCAGTAGGCCCCTGCTAGCTTGTGAGCCCTTAGCAGGTGCCCAACTATGCCTACCTTTGATGCTGCCCTCTAGGCTCTGCCTCCTTCGGGAACTTCCCCAAGCGCCCCGCAGCGGGAGAGGCGTGGCCAGCTACAAGTTCCTCTTCTAAAAACTGTTAATGTTTCACCGGGACTACAGGAATGCCCAGCTCGAAGGAATGTGATTGGCCCTTGGGGCTAGCCAATGAGATCGCGCTGAGCAGGGAAGCAGCAGCTGCGGCTAGAGCCTGTGTTGTTAATCTGGGCTGGCGGTGTCTCGCGCTGCGGGCTTCTCCGTCTTCCTTGCCGCTTTCCCCCTCGCTATGGCAGCGCAAGCTTGCCGCCTCCACCACTATCTAGCTTGGCCGATGGATTTTCAGGTGGGCGTGCGAATGTGTCCAGTGAATGTGCGGGAGAAAAACTCGAGAACCGGGAAAGGTTTTATTTTAATCGCCACGTTTCGTTTGTATGTTTCAGAGCCCCTGCTTGCAACCCGAGCTTGACTTTGATTTCCAGGAGTTTCGTGATGCCGTGGATAACTTCATATCCGGCAAGTGTATTAGGGGTTTAGTTAAAATTTCATATCGGAGGCTTCCTTTGACTGTACCGCGTAGGTTGTCACAAGATTAAAATTGTACAGCTTTCAGTCGTTGATAGCCCTGTGCGTGCCTACTCAGATGTAAGACCCATTGCATTCAGAGCCTTACTCCCAGGTAAATGTGTCTAGGATTGCAGTCTTAATTAAATGCCACTGCATATACTAATAATATCCTGAAGAGCCATCAGATAACCTTAGAAGAGGCATTCCTTCCATTCTGACTGAGGTGCCAATGCCTCTTCTAAGATGAAGCTGCCATCTATGCAAGTTTTTACATTTTTAAAGGCCAGTTTTCTTTTTTATTAAAAACAACAACAACCATGTTCTTTGCCCAATTAATATGGGAATGCTTAATTGATTAAATGCCTTTTGATCAATTTAGCAACTAAATATTATTACTATATTTCCTCCATAAGTGACTTTTGATCATTGATGTCATTGAGACATCTATGACTGGGTACCTACTTTTATGTTTTGCCCTGCAGGGGAAATAGCTGGTTCATGGGGCCAGTTTTCATCAGGAAAATGGGGTGAGGAAAGAGGTGTTAAACTTCTGTGGTCCCAATCAGTTTTGTTCCTCTCCTTCACTCCCGTGCAGGTATTTGACTTAAATGACAGATCTCCCATAGCCTGCAATTTTGGCTTCCATTTAAAGCTCTTCATCCTCCTATGCACCTTTAGCTTGGAGTAGGCTGTGCTGGAGACAATGGAGCTAGCTTCTGAGTAAACACATGTTGAATTCCTCTGTTAAACTTAGATATAAATTCCATTGATTTCGCTTTAAAGGGTGCAACTAGATGAGATACAGAAGATCCATAATCAGGATCTCCCACAATTTGTTTCAAAAGCAGCTATAGGGGAGGGAGGTGATGGGATTGGGATGAAAATTCTGTGTGTATGAGAACTCTTTCCCCTCTACTGTTCTTCTGATCAGAAATCCCCCAGCTGCTATTAGCTCCACAATGGGGAGGAATGAGAACAAAGGTCCATGGCTCATAGCAACATTGGGAGTATGTGTGTGGATAGATTGGAAAATGGGAAAGGGTTAAAATCCTCTTCCTTGGTCCTGCAGAGAGTCATGAGCTTCCTAAGCAAATAAAACAGCATATATATATATATATATATATATATATATATAAATATATATATATGAATTCAAGATCTATTGAGTTTAGCCACCATGAAAAGGTGTATTACACCAAGTTACTAAAAGAAAATAAACTCCAATTAATATGGGGAATTGTTCTTATATGTGGGCCATTACAAACCAGTCCAGGCCTGCAAAGAGAGGTGCATGACACTAAAGACTTTTATTTTACTTTTTAAAATTTCTATGTAACTATTTGTCCAATTTTTTGTTTAATGGTTACTTATATACATGAAACCCTTTTTTCTCTTTATTTGTTTACATGAAACCTTTCCCTCTTTAAATACAGGATAATATGAAGAAGGGAGGAGGAGTGAGGCGAGCAGGCAGGATGGAGGAAGTGCTGACTCCTTGTTTTCATTTTGAAACGCTACACAATAAAATAAACTGTTAATAATGACAAAAAGCGGCAGATCCTAATCTCAGTTCTTCTATTTCATATCTAGTTTGACCCTCAGTTTAGATTTAAATGTTGTGATTCGTTGTGCCAAAAAAATAAAATAAAAATCAGCCAGCTCTATAATTTTGATTCCTATTGGTCTCTCTAGATCCATCCTCTCTGATGCCTCCTCTGCTGGACTCTGCTGATTTTTCTTTCCCTGTGGATGATGGAAGACCCTTTAGCCCTTGCCTTCACCAGCCTGCTCAGGTTGATTCTATCTTACAGATGAATGCAGAAAGCACCTCTTCTACTGAGCAATACTGGAAAGACTTGGCAGATCATAACCAGAAAGCACTGGGGGATGCACTTGTGGAAAATAGTCAGGTATGAAAAGCCAGCGAATATGCAAAAAAGCTACACTCCATCCAACCTGAGTTGCTATATAGCAGCAAGCCACATACCAATTAAGATAAAGGCTTGGATTTAAGATGAAAGGCACACTGAGACAAAACACATTAATCTGAAAGCAAGTTGTATTGACTTCAATGATACTTCTGTCCAAACAGACTTGATCAAGGGTTGTAGCTATTGTCCCTCTTATGCAAATGGTCTTAAATCTGGATAGTTAACTGGGTTCTGCACTGAGCTGTCCTCTTATAATCAGTGGATGCCAGTGGCTCCGATTTCGGTGAGGCCGGTGAATCCATTCCAGGTGTCAATCAGAAGCTGCCAGAACTCTAAAGGAGCTATCCAAGGTGCTGACCTTTTTTGGGGATAGGGTTCATCACCTTGGGTAGCTCCTTTAAAGCTCTGGCTTGTTCTGACTGACACCCGGAATGGAATCACTGGCCCCACTGCAATTGGTACCACCAGCTGCCACTGCTTATAGTTGAATTAGTTTGGATTAGACCTAGGCTACCTCCACAAGGGCGCTTTAATGCTCTTTGAAGGCTCATTATAAATTTTACCTTCACACCAGCGGAGCGCAAAACGGGCGCAGAGGCACGTTATCTCCCGGATTATGCGCATTATCGAATGCGCGTTAAATAGCGACTTTTATTTTGCTCCGGCCGTTAAAGCGCATTTTCGCCGTGTGAACAAGCGATTATGCGCATTAACTACATGTAAAGCGCTTTTTGGACATCAATTAATGCGCTTCGCCGCTTCTCGCCGCCTCCCGTGCAGAGGGATTAGGAGTAAATGCGCCTCCGCGATAATGCGCATAATCCCCGAACCGGGCGCAAAAGCGCATCCTTGTGGAGGGGGCCCTACAATCTTACTTGTATTAGTGAATTTCATTAGGCTGTGTATTTAATGTTAGTCTAGATCTATTGCAATGAGTGGGGCTTAAATTAGGTTAATATTGGATTCAACCCAGTGTAGCTTACTTTTGAGTAAAGATGCATAGCGTTGTGCTATGTGATTTGAGAAGTATAAATGAAGAAACTTTTCAGTAAAACTTAAACTATAATCCACAAGCAGTTATAGTAGTGATACACTTTTTGAAGGAATGGCTGCATTAAACACAGCAGATCACAGACCTAAGTTCTGTTGAAGTTAATAAAGTTTGCATGTTTAGGAACAATGTGTAAATCATGGGTGGGCACCTTGTGGCCCTCCAGATGTGAATTGTAAACTAAAACATCATCCTTCACCATTGGCGGTGTTGGCTAGGGCTGATGGAAGTTCTAGGCAAAAGCATCCGGAGGGATGCAATTTGCCCACTCGTGGTGTAAATTATCCATTCATCAAGAGGATTGATAAGAAAAGGATTTGTGCTTTTCTTTTTTAATTAAAGATTTCTATGAATCATACATTGTAGGATGTGCTGAGATGGTTGGCCAGATGCATCTAAACATTCCGTAGTCACATATATAGAAATATACTTGCAAAGTTTAAATGGATGGGTTGATTATAAGATTGATATGAGTATAATGACAATAATTATACAAGCTAAACTTTTCTCTAGTGTGCAGATCTGCACAACATATGACCTTCCAGGCTGAATATAACGTAGTAGCTATGTATGGTACCCTACCAGGGGTCTAATAAACCTCTTGTCCTTGATACCTTCTTGCAAATGCAACAGTTGGGATGTTGAATACTTGGCATTTTTTTTAAAAAAGCTGGTGACTATACTTAGCTTAGTGGCTGACTTATGCCCAAGTGACTTCCTCCTGTAGTGTTTCAAACTGATCCTGTCCATCTCCCTGCAGCTCCAAGTGACGTTGACCCAAAAGCAAGAAGAGATTGCTTCCCTGAAGGAAAGAAATATCCAACTGAAGGAACTAGCCAGCCAAGCAAAGCAGCTTGCCTCTGTGCTGGATGTAAGTGCTGAGAGGACTTTCCCAGCAGTTCTCTTCTGTATCTTCTTGTGCCTGGTACTTGTACCAGCAGATCTGGAAGCTCTGTTGGAATTGCATGGTGATAATGGAAATTCACTACCACCTGCTCAGGGCACTTCTTCATATAGGCACTGAACAAGGTTCTGGGTTTGAACCCTGTCTGTGTCAACTGTTTGCATGAGTGTCTTGCTCTGATCATATGATCCCTAGAAATCAGTGAAAAGAGAAGATGGCTACTTTGGTCATAAGAAAAAAAAACATCCAAAATTCATATTAGTGTAATATCTTTATTAAGCCAACTAAAAGGTCACAAATGTGAAAGCTTTTGAAATCTCCAGATCTCCTCATCTTGCCTGGTGAGATCTGGAGATATCAAAAGCTTGCACATTTTTTGTGAATGTTTGGTTGACTTAACTTAGAAATCGATGGTTCATCATGGCAGATTAATGCTATATATTTTTTCTCCAGGTGTAGGAAGGCTTTTAGCAGTTTATTCCATAGAGGGTGCTGTTGCTTCAAAAGACAGGCCCACTGTTAATCACACCTTCTCTAGGTTTGCATATAAGATAGACATAAGAGTGTACTTAGTGCATGTGTTCCTGTTTCTTGACAGAAGCTGATGCTCCCGCAGTGCAAAGACGGCACAGACTTCTCCCTCGCCAATGGCCCTAACAAAAGAAGCCTCAAGCAGGTGTCTGTTGCTGAGCAAGAAGGTGATGTGGAAATGAATGAAATCTTGCAAGAAATATCAGAGAAATGCAACGCAGCCTTGCAGTCCATTGATGACAACAGAAGCCCAAAGCGCCCTCGTGGAGAGAATGAAGCAATCCACATGTATGGCTCTTTCTTTGGGTTGCAGACATGCAGCAGCCGCAACTCCCTGGACTTGAGTGGCAGTGAACTGGAGGAAGGGGTGTCCTTCAGGACTTCCATCAAAGAGCATTGTAATATCCGGACACTGGCCTTCCCTCAAGGCAATGCATTTACTGTCAAGACAGCCAGCGGAGGCTATAAGTTTAGATGGGTTCCCAGCTGATTAAAGAGGGACACAAATCAGCTAACTACACTTGCCTCGTCTTCCAGTGACTTCTTGCCAAGGCTACAGTTGTGTTCATGCTCACAGCTACCTCTGCCAAGACATTTTATATGTTACCTGCTACTGACAGTTAACTGATGTAAACTAGAGATCCTAATGTTTAGCTATACACAAAGCAACTGCAGTTGTGTTGGCTACAGTGCAGTACCTCCAGTAAACCAACTCAAAGATAATCCCAAAATGCACATTTTTTGTAATCCTTGAGTTAGCTTGATAAAAGGTATTGCACTGTATGGCTTTTAATATTCTGCTGGAATCTAGGGCTTCTGTTAAGAGGTGGAGGGGAGTGCCCTTTCTTCCTCCTTCTAACCCACTCCAAAGTAAAATTGTAAGAATATTCTTGGTTCTATTCTGTTCTGTCACTGTGCCTAGCTACTTGAACTGCTGAAGTAGGCTATTGTGTCAAACGTCTTGTTAAGTGATCAGTCAATAACTCCCCCTGCTCCATTTTTCAATTCCTGATTTGTGATCCTAAGCCTGATTTGGAAGCCGTGGCCTCTTCTTTATACTTCTGTGGCATAACTACTCATCCTTGCTTAATGGTATTTTTGATTATTTCCCCACCAACAACACCGCCATTTGGTAACCACAGGTTTAAGAGGGGATACCCCATTTCCTTTAAATGTCCTAAAGCACTAAACACTTATAAAGATTCCCTCTGGCTGTCCTACTTTCTCTTGCCAATCTGCTGCCCAGAACACTCTGCTTGTCTCCTTCCCTTGCTGCCCCTGCATGCTTTTTGAAAAAATCTTTCTGTCGGCATACACTGTGAAGTGAAGCACAGTGCTGGGGTGGCCCGGTGTCCTCTTTTACAGAGGGTTTTTTTCCATTTGTCTCATTTCAGTTTAAAGATAATGAACGGTAAGCATTGTTGTCTAGGTGATAGTTTTTGATGGACAGCAGGCTGAACAGGTAAGAACACCAATCACCTGATCACAGTCTTCCACACTATGATGAGATGTACTGTATATCTATTTAAATTATAATAACAATGTCTAAATGTGCATCTATACATATGAATCAGCAAATGCAAACATTATGCAAATCACTGTTCCCCTTTGTCCTTTTTTGGGGGCAATTCATAAGTGGCCACCTTAGTGCTTGCTGAGGTTTCAGCTGCCCACTGGTTTTGTTTTCCCAGGATACCTCTGGAGCAAAGACACTTCTGGGAAATTAAGAGGTCAAGGAGCTGGAGGCTGGCCATCAAAGCCCTCAATGTGTATAGGATTACAGCCTAAAATATGGGTGCCTCTACAAGAGCGTTTTAAAGCTCTTTCAAGGCGCATTACCAAATTTACCTCTACAAGAGCGGAGCGCAAATCAGGGGTCCAGGCACGTTTTATCTCCGATTATTCGCAATTTTGAATGCATGTTAAATAGCGACTTTTAATTTACCGTGGGAGTTAAAGTGCCTTATGGCCATGTAAACATGCGATTCTCCGCATGTAAACAACTTTAAAGTGTGTTTCATACAGCCCGTAATGCGCTTAACCGCCTCTCGTGAATAGGTATTAGGAGTAAATGCGCTTATCCGTATATGCGCATAATCGGGCAACTGGGCGTCAAAGCGAAATCTTGTAGAGGAGACCTCAGATAGTAGACTTCTAAATAGACTTCTAAATTGTAACAAGCAATGAAGTAGGGTAGCTTTTGTAAACTGGAAGGGGGTTGGTGGGTTTTCTTTCAGGCTCTAGGTATACCACAAATTAATCTCTCTCGCTCTTTCTCTTTCTCTCTCTCTCTCTCCCTCCTCCCCCCTCCCTGTATTTGTTTTTGGTGGGGTAGTAACTTTTGTAGATGTACTTGCAAAATTACTTGATCACTATCTTCGCTGGATTCTTGTATAGTACATGGTAGCCCATTTTATGTTAAAGCTGTCTTCCTTACAGTATAGAAACATTATTTGAAGTATATGGCTCCCCCAGTCTTCAAAATGTGTTTTGAATAGATTCAACATTCTATCTAAATAGGGAGAGGAACTTTCTGAAGAAGTCAACTCTGTTTAGAGAGGCTACAATGCTGCTGTTTTGCTTTGAGATGGGAACGGATATGAATGGGGGAAGCTATCCTCATGGAAATCTTCTATGAAGTATCTATAAAAGGAGCTTTCTGGTGACTAATGGAGGAGTTGGAGTTTACCAGTTTCCTCAACAACACAGGAAGGAGTCCTTGACAGTCTTAGGCTGCCTCTACAAGAGTCATTCAAAGCTCTTTCAAGGCGCATTTAAAAAATTACCTCTACAAGAACGGAGCTCAAATCGGGCGTAGAGGCGCGTTTTCTCTCCGATTATGCGCATTATCGAATGCGTGTTAAATAGCGAGTTTTATTTTGCTCCAGCCGTTAAAGCACATTTTGACTATGTGAACAAGTGATTCTCCGCATTAACTACTTGTAAAGCACATTTGAAACAACCGGTAAGGTCACCTGTTGAGTGCTCAATTACCTCCTGCATACAAGCATTTATGATAAAAGTGCGCATAATTGGAGGAACAGGCATCAAACAGAATCCATCTAGAGGGGGCCTTACTTTTTAGTAAGGGTGCAATCCTATGCATATTTAGGTTGGGGGATGCTGGGAATTGTAGGACAGTTTTCTGTCAAAACATGCATAGGATTGAGCCTTAAGCTTCACTGAAACCTCTAAGTAGATATGATAAGGTTTGCAGACTCAGGCCATTTGTTTTCATTTTTGGAACGAACCTTCAGGATTTAAGAAGCACATATTCATGGGATGTTTGTGCTTCCAAATATTTTTTATAAGATAGTTCTATCAAATACCTTTAAAAGATTGTGATCTGGGCAGGGCTTCTTCAGACTAAGACGTTGCTCTGAGTAAAATATTTACAGGCAAGTTTACAAAACCATGGTCTGTACACTGGTGCATGTATATAACTGCATTTTATTCCATTGTAACCCCAATCGTGTTTTTGTGAGCTCATTGTCTTTGTTTAACTGTAAGCACTGGATTTTGTCAGTAATCTGACAAAAATTTATTTGGTCACCCTCTACAGTTCTAAATGGGTTTATGATTCCAATTGCTGCTCTTGAGCCTCCCCCTGCTCCATAGAGCTCATGTGCAACCATGAACATCTGAAGCTGCCTTATTCGGAGTCATATACTGTTTCTAGCAGTGGCTCTCAGATACAGGTGTCTTTTCCAGTTCTGTTACCAGAAATTCTTCTTTGAAACTGAAGACACCAGAAATCTAGGTTCTTCTGCTGGTTGTCTACAACTGAATTATGTGGAGGGGCTTAACAGAGTATGTATGGTTTAGATGCTCACAACACAGTAGTGCAACCGGTGTGTTACCAGTGTGGTAACCATTTTTTTTTAATTTGGCTAATGGTAGAATGAAGACAAAAATGAAGACGTTAATACTGTACAGGGACCTTCAACACTGAAGGCCAAGTCTGTTGCAGTGATCTTACTATAATTTGATGTAAAACACTGTGAACTTTGAAAGCACTTTAAAATAATAAAAGTTTCATGATAGCAATGTGAAGTGTGATTTTCCCCCCTTCACCACTGAAATACTTTTGTATAGAGGCGCTCCCATTTATGTAGAATTTTATTTTGAAAATTTAGATGTTACTTTTCACCTCCATGCAGTGTGCAATATGGTGAATGGGTATGAACTGAAACATGTAATGTATAATGCTAGTGTGAGGAAAGGGGTGAAGGTGACCCTTGGCTTCAGCTAGAAGGAAAAAGGAATTATTCCTATTCTTCGCTACAATGATCAATGAGAGACACAGAACTTTTCCTTTCAGGCTCCCTATTCCTTTACTTTTTTTTTTTAATTATGGCTCTTCAGCCACACCCACTTCCTGTCTCTGTTGTCATACTCAGTGAACAGGCTTCTATTTGGGGCAAGAGAACTAATTCCTAATTCTGTGGATTTGGTGGAGAGCACTGTTGTAGTGGAACCAGGGCTCATAGGGCCACACAACTGGCACATTTTGTTGTTGTTGTTGTTGTTATTATTATTATTATTATTACTACTACTACTACTACTAACAACAGGGATGCTGATGTCACCTTCCACCCCCTCAGAATTCCCCTGCAGAACACATGTAAAGGTCAAATGCATGTTCATAAAGAGGCAATGAGCACACAGGGACTGGGTTCGGATGACACGATAACCAATGGTGAGTTAAATAGTTAACAGTTGTTGGGACTTTTTTACACCATGGCTTATTATTCTGCTGAAATTATTTTTGAACAACCATTGGTTATCATGTCGTGTACTGTTGACTATTTCGTTGCACACAATTGGTTATTTTCCACGACTACAAAGTCCAGTGGCAAGAGCAACCAAAGCCATTCTAGACCAGCTGGCAGAACTTGCAATGGCTAATGGGATACCAGCAGGAGGGATGAGTGGGGGAGAGAGGGCGGGGGATGTGTCAATCAAATACACCATTGACTAATAGTCAACTTGTCTCTGGCCTTAATCCACAGCATGGTTGATTATGTCACATGCGGAGTGCTCTCTCAATAATCAACCGTGGAGTTGGCTATTGACCCACTATTGACTATTGTGTTGTCCAAATGCAGCCACTGTGTATCTAGTGTACATCAAGGGATAGGTATTGTTGAGCATGGGCTGAGGCCCATGCCTTAGTAGAGGTGTCCACTCCACTGCCAATCCCTAGGACCTCCAGGTCTTCTGCTCCTTGCTCTTGCTGACTATTCAATTAAGTGTATAAGTAAAGAGAAGAGCAAGGTGAAGGAATAGTAATCTTCACACACCTTGTACTTTCCTTCTGGGAAGTGGTCAGATTGAGACCAGAGGGAAATTAACAGAGTGTGGGAAAAGAGGGGCACAATCAGAGAGGGAAGCGCACTCTGAACATCTGACCCAATCCCTTTCTGTCCAAACCTGGAACTGGCTTTGGGAACTATGGCCAAACTAGGTTCCCTTGTGTATGTCCATAATGCACACATAATGTGTTTCACTTAAAGTGTGTATATGCTGCAACCCTGTACACCATGTGAAGACTGAAATGGCTCAGTGACTTACTTTATTTAAAGTAGTTGGATATATTTTCTCTGCAGGCACCCTTTCTCATGGTGAACCTATTGTCTTTTGGGTGCAGCGCCTTTTCTTTTTTTTTTGGCGGTTGGGGGAGGGCAGACTGTATATGGCCTGTGTTTGCTTTCAGCTCTAATTTATGGGACACCAGGCAAATTTGGATTCTACAAACACAAAAAATGGCCACAACATGGTACATATTTCTGTGAACCACCCAAAGCGCTTTGGCTATTGGGTGGTATAGAAATGAAATAAACAGTAATATGATACGATGCCTTTAATACTCTGTATGTGGCTTGAGGGAAGCATTCCACATGGGTGTTCTGCTACTCTTAACGGCAGCAGTTGTTTGCTTTGGCTCTTTTCTTTGAGCTGATTGCAAGTAACTGGCATCTCACTGACTTTCCCTTCTCTACCTCCTTAGAAGTTTATAAGTGAAGGGACAAAGCACATGCTGCCAACCTCAGAGAAAAGGCCATCCATTTTGAGATGATCTTATATGATGGCAGAAGTCCCTTTCATCAGTCCTAAACATTGACTTACTCCTAGTCATTTGCTGCTGTTTACATTTTGCACTGCATGTTCTTAAGAGACAGCTGAAGTTGGCAGGGTTCAGACGTGGAGGAGTTGCTGCGCAATGCAGGTGGTACCAGAAACAGCCCTCAGGTCCTCCTTGCACTAAACACCTGTTCAAACTCTCTTAGCTAACACTGTCTTATTTTCAATATTTGCTTTCATGCTCTTAAACAAAATCTTTGGGGAAATCAGGATTTGTAATTGCCCTCAAGCTTATTCACACAGGTGGATCTATTTAAGGAAATGATCGGCATTACCCCTGGATGGCATAGCTGTCATGAAATTAGAAAAGTTTTGCCTTTAATCATGAGCTCTCGAAATTCAAAAATCTGTGGCGCTCTTTAACCTGGCTTCTTCTTCTCTTGCCATTCTGCTCATATTGCTGTCACTTATATATAGGGTGACCAACTGTCAGGATTTCCCCAGATTTGTCCTGGTTTTTGTTCCATCCTGGGTGTCAGGGGGGATTTTCTGCAATTTTCTACAATGTCCTGGAAAGACACACTTTCCCCTTGAAGGCCGCCATTAGCATGGTGGGAGGGAATGATGTGCTTTCTGGAGGTGGGTCATTTCCCTCCCGCTGCTCCAATCAGGGCCTTAAAGGGGAAAGTGTGTATTTCCTGGACATTATAGAAAAGGCCCCAATTGGAGCAGTGGGGGGCAGGAATGACACACTTTCCTCTCCTCTACTCCAGGGCCTTTAAGGTGGCAAGGAGGGGGGGGGGATGATGCACTTCCCAGAGGCCCTGTAAAGCCGCTTTCCCACCCCACCCCACAGGGTGTCCTCTTTTTTGGTTTGCCAAATATGGTCACCCTACTTAGATATTCACCTCCTCCGCCTTCATTCCCAAATCTAGATGCTTCAAAGGATAGTTGTCAAAAGCACTGGCATTAGTTTAAGACCAATTTTGGACTCAAGATTTATTAAAGGGGAAGTGAGGATGGGTACAGGCAGTACAGGAAAAGGCTTTGAGGGAGAAGCAAGTTTCAAGAAAGGAGTTAAAGAAGGAAAAGGAGATCGCTTGAAGAATGTTATATACTGATGACACTCAATGCTATTTCTCCATGCAATGTCACAACTTGTGCTTGCTTACAACTTATCCTCCATGCATCCACACAATTCCTTAGTCTCAGTCCTAAATCCAGTTGGTGCCTGGGACCAACACAGGTGACCTAGGGTGCCTCTACAAGAGCGATTTAAAGTTCTTTCAAGGCTCATTAAAATTTTTACCTCTACAAGAGCGGAGTGCAAATCGGGGGTCGAGGCGCTTTTTCTGTCCAATTGTGTGCATTATCGAATGCACGTTAAATAGTGAGTTTTAATTTTCTGCGGGAGTTAAAGTGCCTTATGACCATGTAAACAAGCAATTCTCTGCATTTCAACTACTTTAAAGCGCATTTCATACTGCCGGTAACGCGCTTCACCGCCTGTCGTTTATAGGAATTAGGCGTAAAAGCGATGGTGATAAGATGCGCATAATCAGGCAACCGGGCGTCAAGCTGAATTCTTGTAGAGGGGGGTCTAATGTTCCTGTCTTGCCTTACGAAGCATCTGAGTCTTACTGTATTGCTAGAGGAATCCTCCTGTGAGTTTACCCATGCCTGTTTGTTGCTTGCAAAGACTGGCATGTCTTATAACATATCCCTGGTTGTTGGGACAGGCCTTTAGTTTCTTACAGAAGAACAAGGAATATCAGAGATATGGCGGTCAGGAGTGATTTCAATGAATACAGAGAATGCCCATGTAACATTTTAGCAGGTGCAACCATGCCTAGGGGCAATCACCCATGTGGACATTGTAGCAATAGCAAATATGCATCTAGAACCACAACATTCAAAAGTTCACCCAATGTTGTCTCTCTCTCTCTAAGTCACTGCAGCCAAACCAAAGCCTCCAGCCTCAACAATCAATCTCCCTCCCTCTTCCACAGTCTCCCAACAGTCCAGCTGGGCTGTGCACTTGTACCCTGTGGCCGGGGGGAAGGGTGCCAGCCTATTGCTTGGTCACATCTAGTGACTCTTACTTCAAAAACCACCTCTGCTGCCAGCAGCCTCTGCCTGCACCAACAGTGGACTCTGAGGTGCTTTTAAAAGGCTCTGCGTGGTACACCAGCCTTTCAGGGCTTAGCTACAGCCATCTCTGAGTTGTGTCTTCAGTCTCTACACTACTGCTGGTTTAAAATTGTTATAAACCATTTTAAAGCAGTAGTGTAGATAGGGTCTCTGTCTCTAAGAGATCAGCCAGCCAAAGCCACAAATCTTATCTATTTTTCTCTGACATGCACTTCAAACGTTCTGCATTGCATGACAGCATTGCAGATAGAGCCTAGCTCACAAGTGAACTAAGTGAAGTGGAAGGGAAGGGGTAGCGAAGCAAAGCAATGACATGCCAGTTTCCAACATGTGCAGCAACAGGGCATCTGCAAAGATGACAGCCTCTCTCTCGACTGGCACCTCACTGTTGGTCATGAGGATTTTTCTGTAAGGATGACCCTTCATCATCCATGATGTGGAACTCTGAGAAAAAGGCCTCTGGCCCGTTCTGTTTTGCTCTGTGGGCTGCTTTGACTGATCTCTCCTTTCCCACATGTTGACCTGTGGACGCCTCGCCTCTGCTGAGCTCCAGGTGTCCAACTGCCCACCAAATCTGCAACAGGAAAGGTGCCGTGCTCGCCCAGCACTTCTTAACTAAAAACTTGAGGCCCCCTTGATGCCAAGGGCTGAAACTGCTCAAGGTGCAAAACCCCAAAGAAGAGGTTTGACAACCTGAGTTTGACGGGTATGGCTCCAGTGTTTTTTTTAAAATAATTTTAAAATCTCAATTTTTTCAAAAAATCCTAAAAATCAACAGATGAACAGCTCTACTTGAAACTTGGCATGGCTAAACTCTTACATAAGAGCTATCATGGTGCCAAGTTTCATCTCTTTATCTTTAAAAATGATGGAGCTGTAAGCATTTTTGTTAATACCCATTCTATAAAGTAGAGCTACCCTTTGGGTGGGGTGGGGGATGGGAAAAATACAGATTTTTCTTCAAATTTCCTCTTCCCCGGATTTGTTACCAAAAATTCTGACATGTCCTGGTTTTCCCTGACATATGGTCACCCTACGTAACAATCACAAATAAAGTAGATCACTAGTTTTCACCAAAATTGGAAAGAAATGCATTATATACCATGCCACAGATAGGCTTAAAACTTTTTTAAACTTGCTGTACCTGAGGCAATTCTTCATTGGATCAGTTTGAAATGCTGCACAATTGTATATTGCATAAAGTAGATCATGGATGCTGAGTTTGAAGTTATAAGCTCAACAGGTGCATCATTTTTATTAGCAGTAGAATTGAGAGGCTTTTAAAGGCAGTACATTTTTAATGACTCGCCTTAAATAGAGGGGCACTCCTTTGCCCCTTTAATATATACACAGAGATACATATACATAGGATCCCTACATAGTTCTTTGCGTCTGTGTTAACACGGGGTAAATGCAAAGCACAAAAACACCATCCAAGTGACTAACGGTAATATTAGTTTTAAGCCCTGAAGTACTTTGCTGTCTTCTGCAATGATTGAGTAGAACACCATTTAAACCTCTTCACAAAGCACACACACAATCCCTTTTAAGTTAGAAATATATCACACAGCAGGTGGGTTCTCAAAATCAGGACCAGCAGCCGAGTATTTATTTTACATTAAATATTTGCTAATAATTAGACCTTTTGCTTCTGCAGTGGACCTAAAGGTCTTTGGAAATGCAGCATTTTACATCATCCCATTCTGGGGATCTGGGCCTAAGCCAAAGTAAACCCCAGCAGCAAGAACAGTGAAGGTGAGGAAGAATATATATATATATATATATATATATATATATATATATATATAAAATTTCCAGACTTTTAACTCTTTTGGGCTATGTTAAAATGCTTCATTTTAGCAGGACAGTTCCCTTTACGTTTTCCTACATCTAAAACAAGTGGGTTGTTATTATTATTACTTGAATCACGGGCTAGGATCCTAAACATAACTTGCTAGGAAGTTGGAGTGAAATCCTATGCATGTCTACACAACTTACGACCTGCTAAATTGGATCTGATATCCCTCAGGGTTCCATCTTCTCCTCTATGCTATTCAACATCTATATGAACCCAGTAGGGGAGGCCATCTAGGCTGACCAGATAAAATCCAGGTCAGGGCTCCTGTAACTTTAACAGTAGTAGAGAAAAGGGAATCTCAGCAGGTGTCATTTGTATGCAATTAGTCCCTGATGAAATTCCCTCTTCATCACAACAGTTAAAGGTGCAGGCACTATACTAGAGTGACCAGATGCAAAAGAAGGCAGGGCCCCTGCAACTTTAACTGTTGTGATGAAGAGGGAATTTCCGCAGGAACTAATTGCATACAAATGACACTGGCTGAAATTCCCTTTTCTCTACAACTGTTCAAGTTACAGGAGCCCTGACCTGGATTTTATCTGGTCACCCTAACATTTTGGGATTGACTATCACAAAACTGTGTATGACACCCACCTCTATTTTTCCTTTCTATCTTATTCCAGGGAGATTGTTGAGGTCATGAATTGCTACCTGGAGGTGGTAATGGATTGGAGGTGGGCAAACAAACTGAGGGTTAATCCAGACAAGACAGAGGTGCTCATGGTCAGTAGAGCTAGGGTGACCATATGAAAAGGAGGACAGGACTCCTGTACCTTTAACAGTTGTATAGAAAAGGGAATTTCAGCAGGTGTCATTTGTATGCATGCAGCACCTGGAGAAATTCCTTCTTCATCACAACAGTTAAAGCTGCAGGAGCCCTGCCCTCTTGTGTATCTAGTCACCCTGAGTAGAACTGATCCAGGAATTGGGGTTCATCCACTCCCCTTGAAAACACAGTGTCATAATTTGTGGGTTCTTCTTGTCTCAGCCTGAGACTGGTGCAGTATAATATTGGTGTCACATGCTCTGGCTGCCCTATCCACATCAACATCTGGGTGGCCACATTCCGCACCAGCTGAAGTTTCTGAATTCTCTTCAAAGTCAGGTGGAATAGTTTAATTACAGTAGTCTAATCTGGATAATGTATGGTAACAGAGGCAACACCCATCCTTTCTAGATAGACTCACAGCACCTAAGATGATAAAAGGCTCTCTTAAGTTTCTTTGAGCACATGGGATTTACTTCCAGGAAATCATACATAGAAGACAGCTCCAAAACACTATTCTGCAATTGTTATGGGATTTTTTTTTACTATATTTTAATGTATTTTATTGCTTAAATTTATTTTAAACTGTTTTTGTAGGCCACTTTGAGTGCCATTTTTTTGGTAGAAAGGTGGGGTATAAGTCAAATCAAATCAATCAATCAATTTCTGCATATACCACCATGTTTGGCAAAATGAAAGTAAAGCTGACCAGCTCTTAAAAATTTCATCTAAATTCCAAAGTTATGTTGGCGATGTTTTTGTGAGTTTACAGCTGGGATTAAGAAACTCTGGTTTCATCTTTCTTCATTGCAATGACATGCAGTGGCTTGACATTTTATGTATGAAAAATGTAAAATAGAAACATGACCTTCGTGCAGATTACACTGGGAGTCCCACCCAGACTAGACCCATTCATTTCAGCGGCTCTACTCTGTGCAGGAGAACCATTGGCTACTACCCCATATGTCCCTATCCAGCTATTGATGTGAGAGCTTCAATGTATAAAAGGAATTATCTTGCTTGTCTGGAGTGCTCCTTTAATTACAATGGTTCTAGTGCTTGTATTCTTAGTACACATGGATATTCTGTCTCCGTTGAAATGGGTGAATAGACATTAACATATAAAGCTGTTTTATATACCGAGGGGGTGTCTATACGAGAGTGCATCGATATCTAATTCTCTCAAAACTCCGCAACATCACTGCTGTGAGGCAGTAACGATAAAGTTAGATGCCAGGAGGGAGTGAAGGCTATCCAGGCAGAA
Source organism: Anniella stebbinsi (assembly GCA_029215795.1). Lineage (NCBI taxonomy): Eukaryota > Metazoa > Chordata > Lepidosauria > Squamata > Anniellidae > Anniella > Anniella stebbinsi. The sequence continues at coordinate 29,150,992 of JARDYH010000002.1, read as the reverse complement.
AAACCCACCCCATGTCTTGCATTCGCGCACTTACCCAATCTGCCCAGAGCTACGCCAACTTGGGTGGTCCCAAACTGAGGCTACCACTGACACATGAAGAAACAACATGGTGACCTCAGAGCAAAGGCAGAAGTTGCATTAAAATGACACTTTCAAAAAGCCCAGTTTCGGGGGGGGGGGCGAAGCATGTTGTGACTGCGAGTTGGCGGCTGCATCATATAAATAATGCAGAGCCACTGTGCAGCAACAATGGGGTAAATAGGCCATATAGACACCCCCGAGTCAGATCATTGTGCATTTAGTATAACAGTGCTTAATCTGCTTGGCAGAGTTTTTCATGTTTTTAGTAGAGGCCTTTGGAATGCAACTAAAGGGTACATTTGAGATCCGCAGTTAGGATTTCCTAATAATAATAATAATAATAATAATAATAGCTGCAATTAGATTAGGACTGTGGGAAGAGTTTAACTTTCTCCTAAACATTTTCCCAATTAAGATTACCCTCCCCCTCTGATGCTGCTATTTGCCCCACAGGGGAAAGTGTACAGGTATCATGTAAATAGTTGTACATCCCCTACTTTGTAAGGCACATAGCAGCTCTAGAGGATGATTTTAATGGGGAAAACACTGTGTGGTGAAAGCATTAACCCCTTCACCTTGCCTAGTCTTATTGTCAATCATCTTGAGAATCAGGGCTTTTCTACATGAGGCATTTATCAGGTGCTCATCATTCCCTACTCATGGTTGTTTATGAGTTTTTTAGATGACGTTATGACCCTCCATATTAATTTCTGTGTCTAAAGAGCACTTTCTATGAGTTTTTTTGGAGCAGGGAAAATGAGGTTTTTAATTGTGAATGCAAGTAAAACTGCTTTTTCACTTGTGTATTTACGCTATTCCACTCTACTACACTGCCACCTAGAGATTATGTAGTAGAAAAGCAGGAAAGGAAATGCTCTTTGCATAGTGCTCAGATCTCAATTCTGCGACGAAAGTACATGCAATGGATTACCAGTGGATTACCAGTAGAAAAGCTCTCAGTGATCAGAGATAACAGCGGGGATTCTCCTGTGCACTGTCCGCCCTTTCAACAGAGGAATCCCCACTAATGTCCAATCTGTGATTGGAGATGACAGCAGAGACTGTAATCCCAACCTCTTTCCAAGCTGTCAGTAGTCTCCAATTGGTGTAGCATGGGGAGGGTTCCACAGAAGTTGTTCAAGCCTCCCCGGGCTAGAGGGAGAGATTCTGCAGGCCAGAGATTTCCCATTCCTTTTCAATCCAATTCGATCCCCTGCATCTGATTCCTCCACTCCCTGTAGAAGATTGTGAACATAGATTTTCCACAGCTAAAGATTTTTAGCTAAAGATGCAGCCATTTGAAAGAATCTGCACAGAAGGTATATGCTCCACCACTAAGGAGCAAAGTACATATGTGGCACTGAGTCATGGGCAGTTTTTAATGCGTTAGACCCACATTAAAGCTGGATCAAACGCATTGGCAGAAGTGAACGTCCCTACGCATTTCTTCCCATGGCTGTCCCTCCAGCCCCTGAAAATGTTACGCAGAGAGAGAAGACCTGCTGAATGGGGTGAGCTTGGGAGGGGGTCCCTGAAAAAATTGGGTGGAGGGAACTTCCTGCAAGTGGAACCTTTCCTCTTGTGGAAGGCGAGTGTGACTGTAGTGACTACAAGCTGCACTGAATGCCATTTTTGGCAGAAAGGGGGGTACAAGTCAAATTAATTAATTAATCACACTGGTAACTGTGAAGACTTAGGCTGTCCTGTGGTTATATAAACCATAATCCTTTGTGGTAATTGTGGGTTTAGGCCACTAATAGAAAGTGTTTTGTCAAAAATAAATAAATATTCTTTTCAATTTATTGAACAATATACAGCTGTTTAAATAAAGAATAATAAAAAACAGGTTACAGCCCTAAAACGGAGATTCAGCCAAGATTAACTTGTTTACTGTACCTGAGACTCGCCTACAGTGGGTTGTTACTGTTTTCAGTCAGCGGTTACCACATAAGCCCTGAAAGTTTATGAATGCATATGAATTCATTTTCAACAATGGCTGCACACTTAATCAAAGCACTGAAGTTTAAATTGCAGCCTCTGGTATGCATGCAGTCACTAAACATAAACTGAAGTTCATTTCATTTTTCTATTTACTTTTCTTCCCGGATGTGAAAGAAACACCTATAAAAATACAAAAGGATAATAGAATTGGATCTTAATAGCAGAACTGGGCTGCATTTTTAATGCCACCAGGAAGCTGGAATTCCTTCTGCTTGTAGGCAAATTGTACCAGAAGACAGATTTTCAAATGTTTTCACCATGGATATGAAGTTGAGGAGAAAAGAAACATATTTTAATTATGTCACATCCTCCAAAATAGCTCTTCGTCTAAGGCAGCAGTAGACAAGCCAGTGCCTCCAGATGCTTTGGACTACAGCTCCCATCAGCTCCAGCCAGTATGACCAATGGTCAGGGGTTATGGGAATTGTAATCCAAAATATCTGGAGGGCACTGGGCTGCCTGCCCCTAGTCTAAAGAATACCTCTGTTTTACTAAAATTACATTCATTTTAGTGTTGTGTGCCTTCTCTAAGAATGATTTACACAAGCAGGGATTCATTCTTGAGGTTATTCAGTTGGTTGACCCATGGGTCATTTCCAGACAAAGATCAATGCTGAGGAATTGATTCTCTGCAATCAGATGGAAAATGGAAGTGGAATTAAAGTAGGGGTTTTATGCAGCACTTAATCTAGCATAATTTCCTCCATTTAAAGACCAGCCTATCTCCATGGGCAAGATCCCACTATGTTTACTTAGAAGTAAGTGCTGATCAGCAAATTCCCCCACTTTTTCTTGTAACCATCTTGCCCCTTTGTTTAAAAGTGGTTAACTTATGCCTTCCTTTTCAATTACCATGACATATCCTTCATCAATCTGTTCCTGTGGGCTGGATCACACCTAATAATTAGCCATAGTTCTTCATAATTCTGGTTTATCAGGGATGGGCAAGCATGTTGGTACGCACTGCTTGATCCCTCCTGCTTGGTTACTCCTGCCAGTGGGAGTGGCTAAAAAACTAGGAAACCTCTATCCATGGTTTGTTTAGCGTTATGTCTGAGCTAGGATTCCTGGCTTGCTGCTCAACTAACAAGCTGGAACCATAAGCCAAGAACAAATCCAGGCTTATTCCAGCTTGTTAGGAGAAAAACAAGCCAGCAATTCCAACTTGGATGTAACATAAGAATATAAGACGAGCCATGCTGAATCAGACCAAAAGTCCATCTAGTCCAACATTCTGTTCACACAGTGGCCAATCAGCTTTTGACAGGAAACCCACAAGCAGGTCATGAGTTTAATAGCACCTTCCTGCCCACATTCCCTAGCAACTGGTATACATAAGCATACTGCCTCTAATACTGGAGGAAGCATATACCATGAAGGCTAGTAGCCATGAATTCTAAACTAATCATGGATGATATTCATTGCTTGTTTTGTGGCTCTCACTGGCAGGACGAGCCAAGTGGGAGTGCTTGGGCAGCATGGATCAGAATGCTTGTTCATTCCCGATAACTTATTGTTATATCTGAACTGGCCTCTATGTGTGTGTACTGCTTTCCTCTTTGCAGCCAAAGTAAGATTTATTTTACTTTTTATCACTGTAATTTCAATGGGGCTTACTCATAAATAGGATTGGGCCCAAAGGAATAATATTAGCACAACTCTGAATTAAGTTAGGGAGTTAGAGATTTATTCTCTCCCTGGCATGTTTGCAGATATTACCCTCTCCAGACACCATGTCTTCTGCAATTTTGGGGAATTCAACAGAACTGCTTTCTCGTCATAAAACAGACCAGCAGAAGTTGCCTTACCTTGCCACTAAATTTGGAATTTGTTTCATCCTCCATGTTTGCTGGGACAGGGTGACAGTGCTACTGTATGAAAGTGTGTGTGTGTGTGTGTGTGTGAGATAGAGAGAGCAAGAGAGAGAGCGAGAGAGAGCGAGAGAGAAAGAGAAGGAAGCGAAGGGGGGGGGAGAGGACAGAGAGAAGAGAGAGAGAGAGAGAGAGAAAAGAAATGCCCAAGAATGGACCTTAAGAGCGTCATCACACAGGGGAAAATTGTGTTTCCTTACTGTCGCTTCTCTGCCCCTTATTTGTCCCTTATTACTTCCTCTTCTGTCTGGTGGGGGAAGAGGAAATAAACAATGACCCCATGTGGCCCATTCAGGGGGGTTTCATTGCACAGCTTTTCCTGAACACAGCAGGAGATCACGGCACATTCCGTTTTTTTTAAAATGTCGAATTAAAAGGGGTCTATTTTGTGATGGAAAAACGAGCGGGAGGCGAGCAGGAGGCAGACGTCGTCATCTAAAGGACGTGCACACATCTGTAAGTGGATAGTAGTGAGCGTGGATAAAACGCTTGTCTGATGAACCTCTTTGTCTGCAATCCTATGGATACTTTTCTAGTACTATGATTAGGTGTTTAGCTTTAGGATGTCATTCTTGGATCTCTCTCTCTCTCTCTCTCTCTCTCTCTCATACACACCCACACCCGCATTTCTGAATAAACGTACAGAATATTGCTCTGCCTGCCTCCTAAAAGCATTAATATACCAAAGATATTCTTCCCTTCACATACACCTGAGCTCCCTGTGTATTCTACCTGAGCGTATTATTTTACAAATAAAAATTCTCAAAAGCTTCTTTATGGTAACACCTCTCTGTTGTCCTTCCACTGACAGGAAAAGATGATTTTAGTCAGGCAGGCCCAACAGGTCTGCTGTTGAAGGGTTTAACTGGTTGGGGGTTTAACTGGTTGGGGGTTGGGTATGTCTTTTATTGTTGTGTTTTAATTTATTTGTTTTTATGTTATGTTTTAACCAGGGTTTTGTTTTATTCTATATTTTATTATTGTTAGCTGCCCCGAGTACCATTTTGGGTGGAAAGGTGGGATCTAAGTTTAAGTTTGAGAAATAAATAAATATGTTGTCTTCTAGAGCAGTGGTCTTCAACCGGTGGGTTGCAACCGGTGGGTTGCAACCGAAAAGTGGGTTGTGAGATCAGTCCAGATGGGACAACGAGCTTTACTTTGACAGGATAGTCCTCTAAATCCTGTTCTTGAAGAACTTTCAGTTTAAATTATACTAGTATGTTAATAAGTGGTTCTAACAAAATGTAGGAGTCAGTAAAATTACAGCTCTTTATACTTAACTTTTTCTATATTGTTGATACAAATTAATAAGCTGTAATGCTGCGTACAGTTTCGGTAACGTTTTGCGATCACTCGGGGTCAAGCATGCTGATTATGAAACATTAAATACATTGTGTACAACTAACGGGGAAATCAAACAAACCAATAGAACATTTGCTACTTTGGAAATCCCCTTGGCTCTTGCGTCCTTATCTACATTCCATACAATTCCCATGAATTAAGGCTAAAATTCATTATAAGAAAATGTTAATTGGGTCTTTAGAACATAAGAACATAAAAAGAGCCATGCTGGATCAGACCAAGGGTCCATCTAGTTCAGCATTCTGTTCACACAATGGCCAACTAACTGTCAACTGGGAACTCACAAGCAGGGCACGAACATAACAGCACCCTCCCGCCCATGTCCCCTAGTAACTGATGTACATAGGCATACTGCCTCTGATACTGGTGGTAGGACATAGCTATCAGGACTACTAGTCATTGATGATAGCCTTCACCTCTAGGAATTTGTCTACCCCCCTTTTAAAGCCATCAAAATTGGTGGCCATCACTACATCTTGCGGTAGCGAATTCCACAGTTTAACTATGCACTGTGTGAAGAAGTGCTTCCTTTTATCTGTCCTGAATTTTGCACTAATCAACTTCATGGGATGACCCCATTGGGTTCTAGTATTATGCCAGAGGAAGAAGATGTCTCCCTATCCACATTCTCCACCTCATGCGTAACTTTGTACATTTCTATCTTTACCCTCCTTTTTTCCAAGCTGAACAATCCCAGGTGTTGTAACCTTCCCTCATAGGGGAGTTGATACATATTTATCACTGCAGTTATTCATGCTTATCATTGCAATTAAGTTAAACCGTTCATAGATTTCTAATAGAGACAAGAGCACCACCATCTTTTAAATAATGGGCTTGCCAAAGATTAAGTATTCAACCTTTCAGACCTCGTGTTTCTCTACCGTTGCTCTGCTTTGTGCTTCTGTCCCACAATAGGAATGAACAGCTTCTTCATATGGGGAAGAAAGAAGAAGCAAGGAACGATCACGTGGTCCATTCAGTGGGCGTTTTTGTCATGCTGCTTCTCCTGCAAACAGCAAGAAATGGAGGCAAGTTTCGCTATAGCCCCTCAACATTGGGTTTTCTCTGTCTTATTTTACGATGGAAAAAAGACCAGAAGGAGCGGGCGAAGTGCTGGTGGCAGACTTCATTGTCAAAAGGACCAGCCAGTAATGAGTGTGCTATAAAACGCTTGTGTGATGAGCCCCTGAGTACCTGCCTTCACTCTGGAATGAATATGTAATTGCTCCCCCTTTTGTGAAACAATTCCCAAGACTTCACTACTAACCCAAAATCATTTATTCTTGTGATTTATGAGCACATGTGAACACTCATATCCCCATGGGCCTTTGAGACAAGGTTTTATTAATCTATTTAGGGGGCAGTGGTGCAGTTAGCTAATGTTAGACCTTAGACTACATGGTCTTATGGGCCCCCCTCTTTAGATCTTTTGTTACCTCACTTGTGAAGCCCACAACTAACATTTCTTTCTCTCCCTCTCCGACCTTTCCACTTCCATTCCATGTTTTACAGCTGCTTCTACCACCTCTGGAGGCTGGTGGCTCCGAATTCGGTGAGGTTGTGAATCCATTCTGGGTTTCAGCCAGAACCGGCCAGAACTCTAAAGGAGCTATCCAGGGTGCCGGACTCATTTGGGGGATAGGGTTCAGCACTTTGGAAAGCTTCTTTAGAGCAATGGCTGGTTCTGACTGAAACCTGAAATGGATCGACAGCCCCACCGAAATCGAAACCGCCAAACCGATGCAAAGCTCTTTGTCAACCCTGATAAAAGAAGACATACTCTGAGCATGTGCAGTTTCACATTTTAAACTTGCTTGTATCATAGCACCATCATGACTACAGGATTAAAATGGGGTTTGCTTCTCCTGCCCTGATGCTAGACACATTTATCTGGGAATGAGCACGATTTTTGTAGTAGAAAAGGGTAAAATATTATACGAGTAAAAATAATAGAATGAGCATCTGTGATCAAGTACGTATCCAGCCAACTGCCCCCTGACTAAATCTTTAAAAAACAAGACGGCAAAAGTGTTGTGGTGAGCAGTTTCCACTTCAGCTGGACCTAGAATGCCCATTCCAATCCAGCTGCTGTTGCTGGACTCATTTGCCACTGACCCCATCACCTGCCCTTTGGGAGCCTGGACTTTGGCCCCAAGATCCAGCCCTGGCTGCACCATTGTTTGGGCAAGAACATCGCAATGTTCAACGTACTCCAGGTGGGCTGCAATATAATAACAGTGGCTAATACTGCAGTCCTATATGTATGTACTCACAAGTAAGCCTGCTTGAGTTTATAGGAACGTACTAGGATGTTGCCTTATTCTGAGTCAGAATATTTGTCCATTTGGTTCCGTATTTTCGACACTGACTGGCAGTGGTTCTGCAGGGTTTCAGACAGGAGTCCCACCCAGACGTAACTGAAGAAGATACCAGGGATTGAATCTAGGACCTTTTGCAGGCAAAAGATGTGCTCTACCACTGAGCTACAAGTAAGGTCTTATTCACAGGTAAATGGATATAGCATTTTTGCCTAAGAGGGGTTGCCTAAGAGGTTGTTGATCACTGCATTTCAGTTCCACTACATAACCTCTAGGTGGAGCTGTGCTATAGCAGAATAGCTGAAATACACAAGGAGAAAGAGTGGCAATTCCCTCACTCTAAACAAACAAAAAAAAGGGAAAGTGCTCTGAAAAAGCAGAAGCAAAACTTGAGAATCACAACATCATTTAAAGGGCCTGTAAACAAGTAAGGAATCACGAGTGCACAATAAATGTCTTGCACAGAAAAGCTCTAAGAGAGTGAACTGGGAATCTTTGGCTTGGCTCTCACCTCAGCCATAAACCCACTGGGTAGAATTAGGAAAGCCACTGACTCTATACATCTCTCCCAATTTCTTCTGTGCCCCTGGCCATCTGACATATTGGGATAATAATAACATTATGGGGTCATTATAATTATTTTTGGAAATGCACTATATAAATCCTGTGTGCTATTATTACATCAAGCTGTTCATGGTGTAGCAATTCTCCGACCGTTACCCAAAATATTGGGTAGAGGAAATAATTGGTCTGTTTTTGTTTTTGTTTTTTGTATCATAGCATCTGCAAAATTGTTGTACATCAACTGATATAATTATCACCCCATCTTTCTATAAGAATAACTAAAGGGTGATGAATGTAAGTGGTACTTCTCTTATGGAAGATGCAGTGATGGGGAAAGCTTGATCTGTTGAATTTCTGCATATCACCCAATGCTAAAGCTGAGAGGAGCCTAAGCTAAGAAAATAGGTAGCAACCTTACATCAGTATATATGCACGTAACACCAGTTGTTGCTCTTGTTAAAAGGTAGGAGCGAATTCGCTTTTTTGTGAAAGCTAAATAAATGTGAAGTTTACTTAAATTTTACCCTGTTACAGACCCCTCACCATCCTGTGTGCTTGATTCTTCATCCTACACTCAGCCTTTGTCTAAATGCCCAGTGCCTCAAGCCACTTAACATGGAGTATTTACCCTTATAGTCTGGTATCAGTTGTACCTTCCAGTGCTCCAGAATGCAAACATGTCTTGCTTTATTGCAAGGAATCAGAGCGTTGCCTCCTTTGCTATTTATGGCAACACCTGCAAATTCTTATCAGTTGTTCTCCGATGTGCTATTTCAGTAGCCATCTCAAGCTTTGGCCACATCTCAAAAAGTGACCTATAATTAACCTTTTAAAAGAAGCAATTTTATACTGAATATATGACGGCAGAGGGGCTGTAGCAAATTGCAGAAACCCCCTACACTAGCACAATGTCAGTTACATACAGCAACACATTTCCTTAGATAAGCTGACTGAACATACCACTAATGCATCTGTTATGCTGGCAAAACTACATCCTACTCCTATACTAATAAATTGCAAATGCCCTGCTAAATTTAATGAAATAAGACTGCCATTTTCCTTTGGCTAACAGGAGTTGATCCAACAACAACAACAACAATAACTGCCTATCAATCCAATAAAAAAGCACTCCCTGCATAGGTGTGGCTGGCCCCCACATTTTAAAGTTTTAGATGACAATGAAAAGCATGGCTGTTCACCTGAGATTTCAGGATGTAATCTGTCTCTGGGATTTTATGGTTTAAGATTATCTGTGTTGTGTTTTAGTTATATTGTTCGAAGTTTCAATTATTGTTGAAATAGTTATTTATATTGTGTTGTGTATTGTCCTGGGCTCCCTTGAGAGGAAGGGTGTTATTATTATTATTATTATTTTGTTTCTCTTATGCTGGGAGATGAACACAATAATAAATACCTACTCCCTTAAGGGCAACATTATGAATTTATATACATGGGGTTGTAATCCGCTGCATCTACTTTTGGTTTCATTGCAAAATTTAGATCTGAGCACTTCCTGCTTTTCCACTACATAACCTCTAGGTGGCACTGTGCTATAGTGGAATGGGGCAAATACACAAGTGGAAACAGCATTTTCTTTCACTTTCAGAAACAACATCCCATTTTCCCTGCTCTAAAAACACTCTCTCCAAAAGTGCTACTGAACACGCGTGTTAAAACTGGGCTGCTACTAAATTCATATGAAGTGTATGTGTATTTGGGGGTGTGGGGGATTTAAAGCACAGCACCACTGGATGGAGTTTGCTGAACTCTCTCCCACTCAAACTTTTGCCCCATAACTACTATGCCCTGCCTATTCTTTTTTTAGTGGGGCTTCACAACCGGAAGTAGAAGAGACAAAAAAGGTTGAGGATCAGCAGTGTCAGAATAAAAAGCGGGGATAGTGGGAGGATTCACTTCCCACTCCAAACTGCCCGCCCACACTGCCCATTCAACATTGCCCCTGTCGTTATATATATTCAGCTATGTTGGCTCTGCTGCTCTGCCGCGACGTCTAGTTTGACCCTCAAATTCATATGAATGGTGTGCAAATAGAGTTGCGCTTAAAACAAACACGTTATCACTGCAGTCCCTCGTTAAAATGATAAGCACCCTATCAAACTGGATATGAAGTGCTGTTAACACACTGCACACTGTTTTATTTTTCTAGGCATAAAGGTGCGAACTAGGCTAATAGGTGATCTGTGTGTCACGATCTGTAATCCAGTGGTCGTCCATCGTTACATTGTGTAGCCACCCCCCATTTCCCATGGGGTTAGAAGTGCCAGAGGCAGTCTGGATCCAACCCATTGGAAGGTGCCTTATTTCAGACCAGACTCTTGGCCCATCCTGCTCATTGTTGAGCTTTTCTACATGATGCTATTAATCGGCTGTTAATCCGCTCTATCTACTTTTGGTTTTGGTGTAGAATTGAGATACGAGCACTACGTGAGGAGTGTTTCCTTTCCTGCTTTTCTGCTATATCGTCTGCACTGTGATATAGCAGAATAGCGAAAATACACAAGACGAACGCGTTCTCTTTCATGTGCACAATTAAATGCAGCATTTTCCCTGCTCTAAAAAAACCCTTGTCAAACGTGCTGATTAGATACAGAAGTGAAATGGGAGGGTTATGTTATCATCTAAACAATCCATAAACAAAATGCTTTGTGTAGAAAAGCCCTCTGTCTACTCTGATAGGGACTCAAACCAGAGGCCTTCCACATCACCTGCTACCTGCTCTTTTAAATTAGAAACGTTAGGGATTGAACCTGGAGCCTTCTGCATGCAAACCATGTGCTCTACCATTGAGCTATAGTTCTACTCCATAAGTGGAGTTTGGGCTTGAAAAGTTTGCTTAGTTGTGATCTCTTGTTGCTCTGCTTATCAGGGAGGAACTAGGAACCTCATGACCTATGGCTTGAACTGAAGTAAATGAGTTACCTGGAACTAAATCAAGACTTAATAAAGAGCAAAGTAATGCTCTCTTTTTGATGTGAGCCTCGCTGACCCCACGCCCCTCTACCACTACTCTGTCCAAGACTGGCTCTTGCTTTAAATGCTTAAATGTGAGTCATCCTGGACATCTTCTACATGGGGTAAGAATAGGCTGACCAGATAAAATCCAGGTCAGGGCTCATGTAACTTTAACAGTTGTAGAGAACAGGGAATTTCAGCCAGTTTCATTTGTATGCAGTTAGTTCCTGGTGATATTCCCTCTTCATCACAACAGTTAAAGGTGCATGCACTATTCTAGAGTGACCATATACAAAAGAAGGCAGGGCCTCTGCAACTTTAACTGTTGTGATGAAGAAGGAATTTCCGCAGGAACTAATTGCATACAAATGACACCAGCTGAAATTCCCTTTTCTCTACAACTGTTAAAGTTACATGAGCCCTGACCTGGATTTTATCTGGTCACCCTAGGTAGGAATAACATATAAACTGGGGTCCTGGTGAGGAGAGAGATGGCTGTATGGATATGCGGAAGGTGCACACCAGTACGTGATGTGCACAATGGCTGGCATATTGAAATGCAGGGTTCCACACCTTCTTTGGGTTGATGGGCACATTTGGAATTTTGAGAGAGTGTCATGGAAGCTTTCACAAAATGGTTGCCATGGGAAGGCTGTCCACTCATAAAATGGTGGGCACGGCCAATCACAAAATATTCATTTCCCAGAAGGCAACTGGTAAGACTAAAAGAAAAGTAACTTGTCCCAAAACCTAAGTACAAGACAGTGATGGGCCCTGAGTTCTAAGATACAAAACCACTCTTTTGAACTCAAACAAAAATGGCACTGGTGGGCAAACACTTTGCTTTGCAGCATTGCCTGCCTCCCATTTTAGAAAAAGTAATTAAAAATATAAAAATAAAAATCAAGGGGGACAGGGAGCTATGGACACCATATTGGAGACCCCAGTTGTAGTGCATACATTCTGACTGGGAAAGAGAGAGGAAAGGGAGAGGGTTCAACTGAGCCTTCTGCTGACCTCTCTCACCACATACAGCTGCACTTGCATAGGGTGCAAGTGAGGGTCACTCCATCAGCTGAAGGGCGCAAGTTCTACTGAAGGACACATTGATATAAACAACATGCAATGGAGTTGGAACACAATGGTGTTCTAACATAAGAGTTACAATGGTACAGGAATTCTGAGTGACACTACTTTATAATGGGCTATGTGGATGGATCCTGATATGGAAAAAACAAATTATACTGGAATACCAAAGTCATATGAACTTCTCTTTAAGCTACCCATATATGAAAATAGGATTCTTTCCCCCTCTAGACTGGTCAATATTTATTTTCCCAACAGAGGAATATCATTTTATGAATTCAAGAATGTTTATGTTTTGGATAATGAATTTGTGCGTGTGTTGAATCTGTGCTATTATATTACTTCCAGGTATTTCCCTCCCCTAGCTGGCAAACTGAGCAAACAGTTGAAACACTTAGTTTCACTGGCAATTCCCTTCAACCACCAAGCAGCTCCTAAACAGACCTAAAATGACAAAGTGACATGCTTTATTTGAAATCACCTGGCTACACATGACTAACTCAGTAATATCAAGAAAATACAATTAAAAAAAAACACTCCCTTCAAAGGTGAAAGGTTAATGTTAATACTGTTAATAGGTAATAAACTGCATTGCCCTCTGGCTTCCCCCATTCCTCCATCTAGATTATCTCCTAGGTTTTGATCATGTCAAGCTGTAACAGAAGTAATCAGCCTGGGAATAAGGTATATGTAGGGTGACCATATGAAAAAGAGGACAGGGCTTCTATACCTTTAACAGTTGCATTGAAAAGGGAATTTCAGCAGTTGTCATTTGTATGCATGCAGCACCTGGTGAAATTCCCTCTTCATCACAACAGTTAAAGCTGCAGTAGCCCTGCTCTCTTTTCTATCTGGTCACTCTAGCTAAATTATTATTATTATATTTATATACCGCCCTGTCCTCTTTTTCATATGGTCACCCTAGATATGTTTCTTGTGCTTAATTTATTATTTATTGATTTAGGTTATTATAGTCACTTCTCAGTCCTGTCACTATCCCAGGTGTTAACAAATATTTCTTAATGCATAGAGAAATATACCGGAACCCACATAACTGCCCGTGGTTACAGTGAACACAATACAACCAAAACTTTTCCCTATAGCCGATTATAACTTTGGATGACATAGTGGTCAGAGAACTATCTGCCATTTTTCTTAAATATTTGCCCAGTTTATTCTGGAGCTCTATTGGTAATTGTTCCACTCCCAGACCAGCCTTCCAATTTTCAGAAGTAAGAACATAAGAAGAGCCATGCTGGATCAAGACCAAGGGCCCATTTAGTCCAGCATTCTGTTCACACAATGGCCATCCAGCTGTCGACAAGGAACCCATGAGCAGGACATGAGTGCAACAGCACCCGCCTCCCACCCATGCACCTTAGTAACTGGTGTACATAGGCACTGCCTCTGATACTGGAGATAGCACATAGGTAGCACAAATCCAGGTCAGGGCTCATGTAACTTTAACAGTTGTAGAGAAAAGGAAATTTCAGCTAGTTTCATTTGTATGCAGTCAGCTTCTCCCGTACAATCCGCCCCACACACTTAGATCCTCTGGGAAGAACTTACTCAAGCCAGCCAGAACTAGGCTGGCGAGTGTTACCCAGAGGACCTTCTCTTCCATCGCTCCCAGACTATGGAATGGTCTGCCGGAGGAGATTAGACAAATTAGCAGTCTTCATGAATTTAAGAGAGTCATGAAGACTGCTCTCTTCCGGCAGGCCTATCCAGATGAATTTAAAGATGTTTTAATGATGTATTTTTTCTTGTTTTTAAAATTTTTAACTGTTTGGTGATTTTTGTGTTTTATATTGTTGTTGTTCCCCGCCTCGATCCGAAGGGAGAGGCGGGTTATAAATAATAATAATAATAATAATAATAATAATAATAATAATAATAATAAATGGCTATTATTATTATTATTATAGTAGCTATTGATAGCCTTCTCCTCCATAAATCTGTCTAACCCCCTTTAATTGATGGCCATCATCATTACATCATGTGGAAGTCAATTTCATTGTTTGCTCTTTATGAAGGAGTACTATCATCTTCATTAAATGACCCCATGTTCTAGTATTATGAGAGAGGGAGAAAAATGTCTCCCTTTCCACTTTCTCCACACCATGCATAGTTTTGTACACCTCTATTATGTCTCCCTTTACTCAGCTTTTTTCTAAGCAAAACAATACCAGATGTTGTAACCTTTCCCCACAGGGGGGTTGCTCCAGTCCTGCATTTTTCTGCATTTTTTCCAACTCTACAATATCTTTTTTGGAGTAATGTATCAACCATCAGCAACTCTGCAATCATCAGCTGTAGTCTGGAAAAATTATTTCCCAGAAGGCATCCAAGAGTGCTAGTGGAACAGGCAAGGAAGATCCCTTTGGTCCTTCTTGTGAAAGCTGGATTCCCAGGCAGCTGATATTAACGGTGCTGATATTTTGGATGGTGCAATACAACCAACAGTGATGTTAAAACCAGTGGAAAGAAACAACAGGAATGCTTGAGAATATGCATATTCATAATATTATGGAGAGCCATAATTGGAGGACGGATAGCTATGTGAAGATAATTCTGTTGTAAGTAAGCTAATAACTAATTAAACTAGATAAATCATTTAGGACTTATTTTATGTTACTAAGCATTTAGGCTCAATGGTGATTTGAGAATGTTCAAACTGAACCATTACCTTTATCACCTTTGTCCATATCCTTATTTATTTATAACATTTTATCTCCCTTTATGCTCCAAGAAGTTTAGAGGGTATACATGGGATTATCCCATTTTATGCCCCAAAGTTGTGAAGTAAGTTAGGGTGAGAAATAATGGTTATTCCAAGATCCACCCAGTGAACTTCATAGGGTGCAATCATGTTTAGACAGAAAAGTCCTACAACTGTGCTGATTAGGGAATGCAGTGAGTTGTAGGCCTTTTTTCTGTCTAAAACTGCATTGGATTGCACCTTAAACCAAGATTTGGATTATGGCCTCACTGGCCTCTTCAGGTATCTACTACATTGGCACTGGAATTTGGTCCAGCTAGTGCTAAAAAACTAGTTTTTTCATCTTTAACTTTTAATTATCACTCAGAATCATTTTTCATTGCCCGAATTTTCCATCTCAGAAATATCAAGACCATTTGGAAAATGCACATTTAATTCTTTCAAATACAACGAATTAGTTCAAATAGATTTTGCTTATTTAAAATAGTAGATGGCACTAAGTTTTGTGACAAAGATTAGAAGAGTTTGCATAAAAATAGCTTTGAAACCTGATGTTCAAATATTTCCTTGAATTTTAAAACCAGCCTGAGGGTTAGTGGGACAGAAGAAAGTAACAAGTTCAGTTAGGCCCTATGACTGTGTCATTCATATACATTTTATTGATTAATTCCCTGTGTACATTTGTAGAAATATGATTTATAAATGTTAATAGCATATAAAACAAAATTGAAATGATATAAAAACAAAAGCCTAGTATAACAGAATACATTCAAAATAGCAGCAGTAAGAGAAATCACTAATGCAATGCAGAAAAGGGCAAATCTGTAAGAAAGCGAAACTTGGAACGCTATAAAAAGAAATGTGAGGAAAGCTTGTCATAAAAGCACCAAATTTGTTAACTGCAGTACAAGTTTCTGTTTGCATATTGACAGACTTGGTGAAGAATAGCACACTCCCATTGGCATGAGACAAAGGGCATTCAAGTAGAAGGAAAGGAAAGTTTGATATTCAGTGCTAAGTATTCCTTCAATAGTGCTAAAAATCTTCTCTTGGGAACAATGAAAATACACCATTGCTGTGTACAAGATACGGAAAGGAGAATAGAAAAAATGCAAGTGGCTGTATGATCACGGAAGTTATTCTTGTTTTCCTTTTACCTATTTCGTTAGGCAGAGTGTAGAAATACTAGGCCGAGGGCACAATCCTATGCAGATAGAAAACTAACCTACAATACCCAGCATCTCTCCGACCAGCCATGCTGAGGGCATGTTGGGAATCTCTTTAACTATGCATAGGATTGTGCTCTGAGTAGGAAAAATGGGCTACATCTATCAGGAAGGGTTTTTTTTAGGTTACAGCCTGTTTGGGGTCTTCAACAACTCATGTGCCTACAGAAACCTCTCTTAGCACCCACCAGCTTCCTATCCCTCCTGATTATTATTTTTTAGATATTTTAATTTCTTAAATTCTTTAACTGAGAGTGGCTGGCATGCTGCAAAATGAAGTACTGGTTTCCAGAGCCATATTTACTTCTAGGGATGCCACTGGGCCCCAGTCACCCAGAAAAAAAGAAAAAGGTAAGCTAGGAATGATAGGGAGTGTCCTGGAGGGCAGCTAAAGGAAGGTAGCGGGTGAGGAAGGGTGCTTTGCCTGTATGCATGTTTACATGGTTGTGTTTTAATTTATTTTTGGTGTGTTTTGTGGATAGGTGTTTTGCCGCTCTGGGTTTGTGTTTCTTCGGGCACCTCCAGTTTACCTTCTATAAAATGGGCATTGTGTTGTGGTTTGTAGGGACAAATTTGGCATTTGGAACTCAGACCCTCCTCTGCCTTGTACTTAGTTTCTTGGTGAAGCTACTTGTCTCTGAGCTTCATCAATTTCCCTTCTGTGAAATGAGTATCAGGAAACTGTGGGTTCAAAAGAGCAGTTTTGGAATTCAGATCCAACCTCTACCATGTACTTAGGTTCTTGGCTAAGCTACTTTTGTTTCAGTCTAGCTGGTTTGTCTTCTGGGAAATTGATGTTTTGTGGTTGGCCACACTCATCATGGCAGCCATTTTTTGAGAGTGCCAGTGGTACTCTCTCAAAATTCCAAATGTGCTCACTGACCCAAAAAGGTTGGGGACCCATAGCCTACTTAGTTTGGTTTGGAGGAATGTTACCAGGAGTTGTATTTAAATAATCCTATATTTATGTAAAGTTATACAATGTGGATTTATTAACATTTTAGAATTTGGAACAGTTGCCATAATAGGCCCCTGATTTAAAAAAAACCCTTGTGCTTCTGTTTATATTTTAGTTGCCAATGGGATCTTGCTGTGAAATCAGAGAAAAAAGTGTGCTTGTTCAGTATATCTGTTCTCTTCTCTTTTGGTTTTCCATTTGTTCTACCTCAACAGTCAGCATTCCATGTCCACTAAGCATACTTAGTCTCTTTTGCCCCCCCCCCCCCCAATTAGGTGACCATGTTCAGTAGAAAACAGGAAGGGATTATCAAACTGGATTGGAATACCTTGATAAATCCAAAGGGCAGTCTTTTGGAGCCACATGGGTGCTTTTTGGTTACATCTAATTCAGTATTGTCTATGCTGACAGGGAGCAGTTTTCCAGCATATCAAAGAAGAGTCCTTCCCAGCCCTACAGAACACAGAGATTGATCCTGGGGTCTTTTACATGCAAATCATGTGCACTACCACTGAGCGAAGGGTGTCTATTTGTACCTAGTTAATGTAACATATATACTTAAGAGAGATGTTTCCTGATATAGCATATAGAGCACATGTGCAGGACAGAGTTCCAGCCTCAGCGATGGCATGTTCTGGCTGCCAGCTACTTAGGCTATAAACGCAGGTCAATGACTTCGATGGGAAATACTGTGCTAATGTGCTCAGGGAGCTACGTGCAGACATCTGCAGCAAACATACCATGCTGGTTTACAGCCTGGGCCACTTGCAGTGAAACCACATGGGTAATTTTTGGATTTAGCTTATATAGGAGTAAATATATTTCAAAGTAAGGTTGGACACCTGACTATTCAAAACAGATATGGTTAATTGACTGCTCAAATATTGTCCAATACTGTGCAATACCAATCAAGTATTTTAAAGGCAGCTTTGTAAATAAGCCCCCTGCCTTCTTTTGTATATGGCCACTCTAGTATAGTGCCTGCACCTTTAACTGTTGTGATGAAGAGGGAATTTCACCAGGAACTAATTGCATACAAATGACACTGGCTGAAATTCCCTTTTCTCTACAACTGTTAAAGTTACATGAGCCCTGACCTGGATTTTATCTGGTCACCCTATCCCGGGATCCCCTGTGTGCCATTTGGATGCACAGGGATGACCCTGGGAAAAAGGCATAGTGTAGACATGTATTAAGGCCATGCGTAGCAGGAATGGGACACGGGTGTAGAAGAGGAGAGCTAATTTGGTTGCCTCACCAAATGTCTTTCTGTCTTCAGCCAGAGCTACTCCTAAATTAAAATGGATTTCAATGTAAATAACAACTGTTGGATTGTACCTTGTTATTGCAAATACTTGGTTATGGGAGGTTATATGAATACATATACTTGAAACAGAAGTGGCAATACTTTTTTGCTGGTTTGTTTTTTAAATCATTGGTGTTGTAATTAGTTGTTGCAATTGGATATGCATTTATTCTTGTTTTTCTTAGACTTTTTCTATCGATGTTATTGTTTGCAGTTCCCCCCTTTTGTTGTGTTCTGTTAAAATTGCAAATAGAATTTAGAGAAAAGAAACACTTGGTTATGAAAGGTAATCATGGCATCTGACTGTATGTGCAACATTCAGTGCTCTGCTACCTGAACAAATTCCATGTACATTTGTTAGTTGCACTTTTGTATTAAGGATTTTAGCTGTTCTCTCTACTGTAATTTGCTGGGTGGGGGCGTGGAGGTGAATTTTTACACCAAGTTCACTTTTCATTTAGTGCTTGTATTTATATATTATATCAAACCTAAAGAATTAGCACCACCTAGTGCCTACTTGAGTCACACATACAGTTCTACAACAGTTCTGTTTGTTGCAGCAATAATACAAGAATCTTAGACCTCCATCACACCTAATTTCCCCCTCTGGTTTGCCTCTGTGTTTTTTTACCAGCGCGTCAAGCTTATGATCCCTTTCACCTGAATAGTTGCTCTTCCGCTCATTTGCTCTTCCACTCCTCTCCATTCCACTCCTCCCCTTCTCGTTCTCCCTCCAGTCAGGTCCTGCCAGATGAGTATTTCAACCAAACCACCTTTCTCTGGGGCAAAAATGGAACGACCCTTTAGTCTGGCTCTTTGGGGACATTGAGGGAGTACAATCCTGTCTGCAGAGATTCAGGTGTTGTATGATTTTAAAAAAGGCTTTCGAGCTTGGATGCAAAGTTTGGGTTTTATATTGAGGCTTGGAGCCGGCTGCTGGGAGAGATCACTTTTCCTTCCCAGGACCTGATGCAATCCATTCAAACCCCTAGTTCCTTTAAAACTACATGGAGGCTTAGGGCGCATTAAATGCGCTTAGGGAAAATAATCTAGACTCTTAGCATTCTAGGAAAGGCTGGGGAAGAGGCGGTGTGTCAGCAGGACAGGCATGGTGTCATGTGAGTATCGTGCTGCAAATCTGCTCACCAGGCATGGCGAGAGTGCACGAAATCTCTGATGTGATGGAGCTCTTAGAGACTTGGGTGTTTCCAGACAAGACTTTTATTGTGCAATCACCCTGTCTCATTCATGAAATTTTATGGGGGATCCGGATGACATCATCTTCTGCCTGTAATCCACCAGTGTTTTCCCACCATTTTAAAGATCTTTTTTCTTCCCAAAATAAAACAAACTGTTAATGAGGGAAAGAGTGTAAAACAGTATAGTGTCTTTTGATTGGCAGCACCAGGAGCTGTTTGTTTGGAAAGCACCTTCCAAGCCAAGCTTGTAGTGAAAATCAGCTTCAAATACGGAGTTGAGAAACTGCAGGATTCCAGGCATGTGATAACTGTTGCAAATAAATGTCTGGAGTCTTGGGATGTGGATGGGTAGGTGGGAGAGACATGGATTGCAGTGTAAAAGCATTGTATAGTGAATAGGTTTAAGCATCCCTTTACCCATCCCAAACCATCCTCTTCGAAAGTGGATTTTTACTACAAGAAATAGCTATTAGTGTGCAAATGCAGGTTCTTCTGCAAAATATATGGTTTGGCCCTTACTCCTGTGATCTAGAAATCTAGTCTGGTCAGTTCATTTCAATGAAGAGAGTAGGTCCTTTCTTAAAGAATACATGCACAAAAACTGCCCCCTCCATTGAAATAAATGGGGAACTCTTCAGGTGCATGAGCTCTTGTACAGTGCAGCATATAGAATTCTAGCTCAGGGTGATGGGATTTCTATATATGTAGATTGTTTTAGTCTGATTCAGCACATCAGATACCTCAATGCCATACTCATTTCCACTAGATTAAACAACAGCTTATTAATATTAGAGTCAAATCAATTGACTCACTTGGATACCTCTCTCTTTGAACGTCTGGGTTCTCCACCCCCTTCCCCTAATATATTTGATATGATTCTCTGATCTGGATAATATAAACTTCTGA
Organism: Anniella stebbinsi; assembly: GCA_029215795.1. Taxonomy (NCBI): domain Eukaryota; kingdom Metazoa; phylum Chordata; class Lepidosauria; order Squamata; family Anniellidae; genus Anniella; species Anniella stebbinsi. The sequence continues at coordinate 29,130,419 of JARDYH010000002.1, read as the reverse complement.
ATGACGTTGGCAGCAAATGAGGGAAATAATATTAAGAATATAAGAACATGAGTAGAGACATGCTGAATCAGACCAAAGGTCCATCTAGTCCCGCATTCTGTGTTCACACAACCAGATGCCCACAAAGCAGGACATGAGTGCAACAGCACCCTCCCACCCAAATTCCTCAGCAACTGCTATCCATAGTCACATTGCCTCTGATGCTGGAAGTAGTGTAGAGCTATCAGGACTAGCAGCCATTGATAGCTTTATCCTCCATGAATTTGTCCAATCCCCCTTTAAAGCCATCCAAATTGGTGGCTATCACCACCTCTTGTGGAAATGAATTCCATAGTTTAACAATGTGCTGTGTGAAGAATATTGTGGATGCCATTGTACTGTGTTTCCCTTTCAGTGCTCCAACCGTGAGCAACAGCAGCATAGAAATTATCCTTGGAAAACCAAGCCCCTCCCACTCCTTCCCCAGGCCATTCCGTCACTAACACCAAATAGTGGCCTGTCCCAATTGCACAGGCTGCACTTGCTTTGCAACAGTCCTGAGCAACTTTTGTTGATGGGCAGTGAAAGCTAAAGCTCTTATATATGAAGGTAAAAGCAACAAGAATGGGTAAATAGTGCAGTGTATGTGTGTGTGTGTGTGTCGGAGGTGTTTATGTGAGGAAGAAGTGGCAGTTGTCCAATTAAAGCTTTCTCTCAGTCTCTTGGGCAATGAGAAGAATCTTAGCAGAATTAGACTGCCTCACCTGTAATGGCAAAGGGAATTTTAAGGCAGAAAGGGGGCACAAGTCACTGGCCTCATCTACACTCCAAGCAGGATATAGCACTATGAAAGCGGTATATAAAAGGCAGAAGCCACACCAAGCAGAATGTAGTGGTATGAAAGCAGTATATGGCATGTGTCAATGGGCCCCAACAGTTGTCAGTGCACTTCATTACCACTATAAAGCAATAGTGTGGTTCCTGCCTTTTATATACCACTTTCATAGTGTAATATCCTGCTTGGTGTAGATGAGGTCTGACCTCAGGTCTTTATACACATGGAAACATCTAGCCAAAGAAGAAATGTTGAAAAGAACAGCTCTCCCATGTTTCTGCTCTGTGTTCTCTGTTAGCAAGGGCCAGGATTATGTACGACCTCTATTGTGTACAACCTCTTACCTGCCGTTGTTTAACCACACTCTCCTATTCCCCAAAACCTCAAACTGTCACAGCTTTGTTCCCAAAACCAGTTAAAAGTTCCTAAGTGACAAGGCTGTAGTTAGGTGTCACAGCATTTACAAAAAGCCAAGCTCTTGAAACACGGAAATAAGAAACTAAGGGGCCTGAGGAACTGTACACTACCCACATAACAAACAATCTTCATTCTTTTAAGGACAAAGAAATGCGTATTTCATCACAGCGCAAGAACCAGATGTTTCTATTCCATCTTGATCTTATTATTTGGCAAGAGTGGTGAGTCATTCATTATGGTCTAATTTATGGATACCTAAGGGTCCCTAATGTGATTAAGGGAATTGTTTTCAGAAAAATAATTAACTTGTAAGGAGGTTGTCATGATGAGTGTGGCTTCTTGTCAAATTGCCTGCTTTTTGGGTGGGTGGGCTTGCACCCAACCATATTTCCTGAATCTTAGGCTGAGTTACATATGTGTATAACACACACAGACTTTAAATGAATTAAAAACAAAAGTCTCGGATTAAGGGTGCAATCCTTTTGGTTGTGCCCTTGATGATCGGAAGCCCCCAAACATGGAGGCTTCTGCTCATCCAATGCAGTGGCGGAGGAGTGGTGGAGGAGATCTTCAACTCCCCGTCCTCCCGCCCCGCATTTCTTCAATAGACTGATGTTTTTGCCCATCTAGAGATGGGGCTTCAGAGAGGGAAGGAGGCTGGAGAGTCCTCAAGATAGCTCATATCCTGGCCTCTCCAGTCTCCTCCCCACCCACCATAACACCCCTTTTCCCTGTCTCTATCAATTTTCCAATCTTGTAGGTCAGCCGGCATGGTTCTTTCCATGCTGGCAGGGAGGGGGAGGGGATTTTCAACTCCCCCATCTGAGGTCAGAGTGCTGTCTCCAACCTCGGAGTGGAGAATCCTCATATTCTATCTAGAGGCCATTGCTGCCTCCAGAGATTATGTTCCTGGGAAAATGTAAACTGATTCTACTGTGAATCTTACGTTCTGTCAACCTGAGGCAGATCTACACCAAGCAGGATATGACACTGACTGTTTCTACACTGGCCGTTTTCCACAAGGTTGTCCCTGGGTGCTCTCTGTGTGTCCAAATTACACACAGGGACTCTTTGGGGCTGGGGCTGGGGGACGGGCAGGGGTTTTCCTAGGGATAAAGAAACCCTGGGAAAACCCAAATCTTCCAGCATTCCTGGGACCATCCTGAGACCACAGGAGGCGTGGGTGGCTGTCCTGCCTGGTGCCCACTTACTTATGAGTAAGCACGGCACCAGAAATGGGCACAGAGCCAGCTCTGTCAGGGAAGAGGGGGGCTGCATTTTCACCATCCACAGGATGGCGGGGGGACGGTAAGGGCCGCGATTTCAGGGGGGAATTTTATTTTGACCTACCTTTTTCGATGGAGCAGGGCCTCACTCTTATGTGACCGGCCGTGGTGCTTCAAAAAACAAACAAACCAACCAAACCAAACCAAAAAAAAAATATGGCGGCCGCAACATCCCTGCTTTCTCCCTGGATGTCGCGTGATGTGTGTGTACGCTGGGGGAGGTTCTCATGATCAGGATATCACAAGAGCTTCCTCCTCCCTCCTGGAATGCCGGGAGTTGTAGAAAAGGCCTTTGAAAACAGTTTGAAAACTGTATATGGAGTGTGTCCTGGGCCCCAACAGTTGTCACTACTGTTATAAACTGTTTTAAAGCAGTAGCGTAGATCCTGCCCTGGGAACAAACAGCTTTAGACTGAAGGAATCATGGTTGCTCTTTCCAGCTCTTAGCTGAACATAGCATTAGAGTCAGGTGCATACCCCACATCTATAGACCAGGTAGACCTAATCATCCAATTTGTTTCAGACATTTCTTCTTAATAAATAGTCTAGAATCTGATGTGCAGCTGATATTAGGCAGGTGTTAGATGAGGACTGCTTGGAGCCCCACATAAGGGCAGGATACAGTAATAAAAACACCAACAATATTTTTCTGCTTCTAAAAAGTAAAATAAAGAATGAAGTTCAGCACTCCTCTTGTGGTTGTATGCTAGGGCCTAGTTCTCACTGAGATGGCATGATTATATTTGTTTCATATTGCAAGGTTTGGAGCTGACATGATCAAATGCTCCAGCATACAAAAAAGCTCCTTCCATATAGAAAACTAGACATCAAGGAACTCTTTTCCTCAGAATTTGGTTTTCTATATAGGGAATTTATTTATTTGATAAAGAGCTCACCCAAAGGAGACCTCTACCCTATTTGCCCCCCCCCTGGCATTCCTTCGATTTGTGCACTCATCCTGCTGTTAAAGGGTTCTATCAAGTGTCAGTCCTACTTAGAGTAGACCCATTGAAATGAATTGGACATCAGGGGTATACAACTTGTGTCCCTCCAGATATTTTGGCCAACAATTCCAAAACATTTGGAGGGCCACAAGTTGCCCATCCCTGGACACATTTCTTTAATCTTCCATTGATTTATCTTTATCCTCCAGGATCACGGTGGTTAGCAAAGGTTGCTCAGCTGTTAGAGTCAGCACACAGAGATAGGAAAATGCTTGAGAAACTGGTTGGAAAGGAAAATAGGAAGTGGAATTTCATGTAGCAATCAGTTTAAATCATTGTGTATGTGTATAACACTGTGGGACTTTATTATGTAAGCTGCCTTGGGAGAACTCTGTCCTGAAAGGAAATCTAGAAATACTAGGTTGGATCCAGGATCTGCCTTCCACGAGAGCAAGGGCCCTTCCAGAAGAGGATGGGCTCCTCTTGCAAAAGGTCCTTCTGCCTGAGTTTTGGAGATCTCCCCATACTACCGGGGGCTGTGTATATGCAGAGAAAGCCCCGTGATAGCTGTAGATCTGTGCTGCGTCTATTAGATGACTCAGCTGAAGTTTCGCAGCCACTGCAGGGCTTCCCTGTAATGCTGTGGCTTGAAAGAGTCGGTGCTGTGAAGACAGCCTCCAGATCACCGCATTCAGCAAGTTCTCCTGGTTCTCTGTGCAGTATTTTCAGGTGCTGAAGGGTCTGCTGTGGGGAGGTTGGGTCACGAACAACCACTTCCAAAGTGTAAATTTGAAATGATGATGATGATGAAGTATTCTAGTTGTTGTAAACTGGACTATTCCAATATGGTTCAGGCTGATGCAAGGTATGAGTTGCATTCAGTGTTAGTTTTACTCAGGTTAGTTTTACTCAGGGATAGGCAATTTATGACCCTCCAGATGTTTCGGCCCTTAGCTACTTTTCATTTTAGAAAGTTTTGAGAGTGATGCTTTGGCTAAAGTTGAGGGAAATCAGGTTCTGGGGCTTGTGGATTTCATTAAGGCAAGGTCCCTAATATTTTTCAGTCAGTGGGCATGTTTAGAATTTTGAGAATGTTATGGGCACTCTCACAAAATGATTGCCATGTCGGAGATGCCCATTTGTAAAATGGCTGCCATGGAAGGCATGGCTGGTAACAAAACATTCATTTTCCAGAAGGCAAAGTGGTGAGGATTAAAGAAAAATATTGCCCAAGAACCTAAGCACAAGACTGTAGCTCAGTGTGATAGAGCATATCCTTGGCATGCAGAAGGTCTCGGGTTCAATCCTCGGCTTCTCCAGGTAGGGCAAGAAAGAATCCTGCCTGAAACCCTGGAGAGCTGCTGCCAGTCTGTGTTGACAATATTGGGCTAGATGCATCAATGCATCAGTATATAAGGTTGCCTCTACAAGAGAGGTTTAATGTTCTTTCAAGGTGCTTAAAAAAATTTACCTCTACAAGAACGGAGTGCAAATCGGGCATAGAGGCGCGTTATCTGTCCGATTACGCGCATTATCGAATGCGCGTTAAACAGCGAGTTTTATTTTGCTCCGGCCGTTAAAGCGCATTTTGCCTATGTGAACAAGCGCTTATGCGCATTAACTACTTGTAAAGCGCATTTTGGTCATCCGTTAATGCGCTTCACCGCCTCTCGCCACCTCTTGTGCAGAGGTATTAGGTGTAAATGCGCTTCAGCGATTATGCGCATAATCGCCTAACCGGGCGCAAAAGAGAATCCTTGTAGAGGGGACCTGAGTGTGGAACCTTATGTAGCCAACAGAGGACCATCCACACACAAGAGAGGAGACAGGAGCAAACTTGGGGGAAATCCCAATACTTGCAAAAGTACAAAAATGTTTTAGGGGAAAACCAAAAATAAACAAACAAAGCAAGTGTGGTGGAAATAATCCAGTGAGGAGGACTGAGCATGTCCAGTGGGGACATTGCACCATGAAAGTGGTATGAAAGCGATATATAAAAGGCAGGTGCCACACTACTGCTTTATAGCGGTATTGAAGTGCCCTGACAACTGTTGGACAACATACCATGTACCACTTTCATACTGCTATATACTGCTTGGTGTGGCTCCTACCTTTTATATACCGCTTTCATGGTGCAATATCCTGCTTGGTGTAGATTAGATGGAAAGGAGTGGTCTGGAAGTGGTCATGGCTGGCATGCTGGAACCCTGAACAGGAGCATCCCACACTGATTTGACTGCAGGCCCCTGCTGTCAAATCAATCTCCCAGTTTGTTGTTGATATAATTATAGGAAATATGAAAAGGGAATATCATGACAAAAATGCTGTTGAAGTACAATGCACTTTCCCACATTTGACCTAGAACGGGCCTTCTGGGCTCTTTCCGCAGCCCCCCACAACGACCCCCCCCCCCGCTTACAGGAGGAAAGCTTCACGTAGGATCCGTTAAGGAAGGGGGCGAGGTAGCCAGTCCCTTTCTCCCTCCCTTCCCCGCTTCTTGGCCCGCCAGCGCGCTCTTTGGCGCTGTTATTCACGGCTCTACCCGCGCTGCCCTGCAGCGGACAATGGAGGAGGCTCCATATTGCGCAGCCGAAGCGGGGCTTTTGCCCGGGCTCCGCGGCCTCCCAGCGGGTGATGGGGGAAGACCCCGCCGAACGTTGCGCGCCGCCGCGTTCCAACGAAGGGAAACCTCCTTTCGTCAGAGGGTCAGGCGGCCAATCAGGCGGCGGGGCCCGGGATTCCCGCTCCACTTGCCGCTTGTTCTGTCTCTTTAAATGATTCCGTCGAGGGGAGACTTCAGTGGGGTCTGGCAAGAGCGGAACGCAGCGGGGGGATTCCCTACGGAGCCGTCGCGTGCTGTGGGGAGATAGCTAGCTGGCAGACGGGGGCGGGGCGGATACGGCACCGTAATGGAGGCATATTGAGGCGCACCAGGCAAAATCTGAGGCTCCAGCTGTCTGGAAAAAGCATTCCTTCATCGCAGCCTAAGGGGCAGGATTCCATCTAGTGGGGGCGGATCAACAGGAAAGAGAAGTGATTGTTCGACTCCAGCAAAGCTAGCTAAATAACAAGCCATCAGATCATCTTCAGGCATGGAATGGAAGTTAGAAAGATCCGCGGCCCGGAAGGTCAAGACGGATGAAGATGTGTTGTGGGTAAATCGTCCGTCTTTTTAGTCCTGCTCTCCCACTCACCATCACAGTCTGGCTGTCTTTTTAAACCAAAACTCACCTCCGGAATAGACAAGAGTGATCCCAGTGCCATGTTAGCATCCTGCCCATGGAGGTAGCCAGATAAAAACTTTAGTCAAGGCGGCAATCCGAGGCATGGATATTTTGACTCCATTCAGTATAGTGGGGTTTACTTCTGAGTAAACAGGCAATTGGATCATAGTGCTGACAGAAACACTTTGGAGATCAGGATGGGGGAAATAAATGGCAATGCCAATTAACTGTTTTGATGAGTGAGGCTTGCTGTCATGGTGAATGTGTCAGTCCTTCAAAATACGCACCTTCATAACAAAAAAGAAGTATCTATGAACTTAAAACAGGTAACACCCCGCATATGGAGGAAGTTAATTCTCCTTCCTGATCTAGGCATCTTTCCCAGTTAGTTATGTAGAACATTTATTTGTGTAAGATTGCAAAAGGCCTATAGAGGCCTTTTTCTGAGCTGGAACCATGGAAAGCGTAGAAGCATTGGACAGTCTCTAGATCTGAATAAATATAGAATCTTGTTTGTCACGATGCATTATTAAGAGTGTGGATTGATTCTTAAAGGTCGAACAATGTAACTGAATATCTGTATGTTTGTTTTAAAGGCAAAAATAATGAAAGCGCTTGGGACAGATCTCAGAAAGATCAGAAAACCATATCTACAGACGCTGACTAAGGTGAGTGTTTGTTTATGAGACTGCAAAATTGTCCCTCGAAGCTTTTGTTTGTCTGCAAAACTTTATGGCCTCACAAAGAGAACATAGAGAAAGAAAATAGTAGAAAACAGAGGTAATGTAGCACTCCTGCTATTGGCGTGAGCCTGATAGGGGTTTTGGAGGGCTACAGTTCCCCAGAACATGGTGGGGGTGACCAGGTGCAAAGTGTGGCTCCTGTCCCTTGAATTGCTGTCTTAGGGAGGGAGTTAGCAGTTGAAGCTTTCTCTCTTGCACTCTTTCCCCACAAGACAAGCTACTTTTGCTGAAATGTAGTTTTATACAATTATTGGTGTTACAGGAGCCATTTTCTCAGTTACTTCTCACCACTTCAGATGGCACTGGTGTGAACATAAGAAGAGCCCTGCTGGACCGGATCAAAGGTCCATTTAGTCCAGTATCCTATTTCCCACAGGGGCCAGTCATGGCTAAGGAGCCACAGATCTCCTCTATGAATTTGTCTAATCCCGTTTTAATGCTGTCTAAACTGGTGGCCATCACTGCGTCTTGTGGTTGTGAACTCAAAATATTGGAGTGTGAAGAAGTTCTTCCTTTTGTCTGTTCTATATTTCCAGCCAACCAATTCCACAGTATCACCCATAATCCTAATATTATGAAAGAGGGATAAAGAAGTTTCTCCTGGTTGTATCCAGTGTTAGTTGTACTTAAAATAGACCCATTAAACTGAATGGGACATAAATTAGATTAACAATCCTCTATCCATACCATGCATAATTTTTATAAAACTGTGCTCTCTCTGGCCTCCTCCACACGAGACGTTTAATGAGCCTTAGAGGCTCATTATAAATTTTACCTCCACACCAGCGGAGCGCAAAACGGGCGTACAGGCGCGTTATTTCCCCGATAATGCGCATTTTCGAATGCGCGTTAAATAGCGACTTTTATTTTTCTCCGGCCGTTAAAGCGCATTATCGCGGTGTGAACAAGCGATTATGCGCGTTAACGTCTTCTAAAGCACTTTTTGGACATGACTTAATGTGCTTCGCCGCCTCTCGCCGCCTCCCGTGCAGAGGGATTAGGCGTAAATGCGCCTCCGCGATAATGCGCATAATCCCGGAACCGGGCGCAAAAGCGCATCCTTGTGGAGGGGGCCTACCTCTCTCTCTTTTGTCATTATGTCATATCATGTTCCAAACAGACAAGTCTGCTCCAAAAACCTTAACTGATAGAAATAAATTATCCAAGAGGAAAACCTAATGAAACAGTGGATATTTTGAGTATGATATTTACTTGAAGGAGGCTAATAATGTTTCTCGTCACATGCAAGATGTATTGGAGTATCAGCAGGCATTTCGCAAACATTTCTCTGTGAAAATCACTTTTGTTTTGAATTTTGCTTTTGCTCCAAGCAATTTCAAAATCATTTGCTCACATTTTTTTAGTGCAATTCAGACATTCTAAGCAAAGGAGTGTCAAAGTAAAGGAACGCTGTAGATCTGGCATTTTGGAAGAGGACATAAAATTGTGTGTGTTAATGGCACAAAAATACGGTCATTTATTACGGGAAAGAGTCAGAGATCTGAACTAATTTTGTGTTGCAAATGAGAAGGAACAGGAATGTGTCACTTTGGCAGTGCAGTACTAGCTGGCTGTTTGAATGTAAATGTTTTACAGCCCCTGGTTGCACGCCACACTGTTGCATTCCAAAGAACTGCAAAAGTAATGGAAGTGTGCCCCCTTGTGAACACAACTGGGATGTTCATCTAGTGACTTGTTGGACATTAAAAAATTGTGGATTAATGATCCTGGCTCAGAATCCCTCATTCTATTAACATATATACCTCAAAATTAGGGTATTTTTATCATTCTTCTCCATACTGACACAGGGTAGTTAAATGATGCTAAGCGGTAACTAACCCACATTAAATAAACTTGCATGTGCAATCCTTGTCGTTTAGAATTTTAAAATTCCCTTTAAGTGGTTGGAAAGTCAGTGGGTATTTTTTTTCTTATAAAGATGTGCTGCATCATTGGGATTATATCACTAGTTAAATGAGTAATTGGTTTCATGTATTTTTATTAGTATATGTTACTTATGTTGCTTGGATTTTATGATGTAAGGTATCTATAGCAGAATATCAAATTTCAAAATGGATCAACAGTATGAGCGGTAAAAACTATCATTTCCCACCATTCCACCATCATTTATAGACTTGATTTTAATATTATAAACTTCCCTTTATATTCTATACCAACTGTAGTGTTTTGCTAAGCTTATTAAGTTCTGATTTATATTTAATAAACATTACATCAAGTGATACAAACACTTCTGAGGATTAGTGGAAAGAGGCCAGGACTGCCGTTCTTTACATATTTAGGTTGTTTAAACTCCATTGGTTTCAGTGGGACTGAAGCAGCCTAAATTAGTTTAGAATTGCAACCTAGGAAGAAAAGTGTCCCAAATTGTTTCTTTATGTTTTTTCACTTGACAGTTTTCTAATTCTAGCAATTTATTATTGTCAATCCCAGGATAATTTGGAGCTAAATGAAGTGACCGAATCTTAAGTTTTTTCGGTACATAAAGGCAAGTATCGCATCTTCGTGACTGCACCATAAATCTTGCGACTGCTTGGCTAATGTGACTAAAATGACAGCATCCTCTGGCTTTTTGCTACCTGTAACTGGTAGGCAGTGTAGAGTTAGCTGGCTGCTTTGTCTCTTTCTAGCAGTCGCTGCTGCACTGTTACCCGTTGCAGGAATTGTTTACTGTCAGCCAGAGGATGCTACGGAGTTGTGTGTGTGGTGGAATGGCAGTGTATTGTTAGCTGGATGAATATTTGAACGACACCAGCTGACATTCAGCTGCCAGCCTACGGCACATATTCTGACCATCGTAACCACCGCAAGGTTTTGAATAACAAGACCTTCAAAGACTTTCTGCCATTATTTGAGAGCTCAGCCATCCTTTACCTGGTGCCTTCCAGATCTGTTGGACTACAACTGTTGGGCTACTTTACTCTGGCCTTCCCCTGATTTTGTTTTATTGGACTAGGTTGTGGTTGTAGTTGTCTGTTGTTAGTTTTATTTTATGCTCCTGTTACTGTTTTCATTCTATTTTTACAGTTTTTGATGCCACATCATTTTATTATGTGTCAAGAAATATTTTAAATAAATAAATAAAAATCTGGGAGCCCACAGGTTGGGAAAGGCTGTTGTAGCTACTTCTTTAACTGCTGTCATGTTGAAGACGTCTGAATGTCACAACATTCTTCATCAGGCATAGTTATTCAGTAAAACAAAGGAATAAAGTCAGTTTTTGTATGGCTGGGTTTAGTCACCTGAAGTGCCTGAAAGTTTCTGAGAAGTAGAACCTATCTGATCATACGTTTAATTCTGTGATTAAAGAACTCACCTTATATAGTGTCAATGGCTGCATATTAACTATAAATCCATTGCCCTATAGGTAGGTTATCTGCTGATATTGCTGCCATCTAAGTGCATTCCTTTATACATCCTGGTTTGCTTTATTTCTGCACTGGTCATCTATAGGAAGGACCTCGTAAGCCAGACAATGTATAGTCTGAAAGCTTGCAATGCTTTCAGTCAGTTGTTTATTTCAATAAAATATATTATTTCATGTAATGCCCCTCATTCTAATGTACCCACCTGATTCCGTAATACACAGTGTTCCCTGTGGTGTGATGGTTTGGCAGTGTACTCTTAGTTTGCTGCTATCTGTATTCCAGCAACTAAATACACTTCCATATTATTACATGACTTTGCATCGCTGTGTAGGCTAATAATTTAAATGAGAGAGAATTGCAACAGCCGCCACTGTGTAAACCCCTCCAATGTCTGCAGTGCTGTGAAAATTTGCACTAGATGATAATTGTATTTCTATTCAAACCAGTGGTTTATATGCATTTGTTCTCAGACTTCCCAACTTTGCTTAGCTGGTTGACTCATCTCTTCCAAACTAGTTTGTCTGCTGGATGAATTTATTGCCAGATAGAGGAAGAGAAAAAAAAATCTATGGGTTTGACACTCCCATGCCAATACTGATGGCAGGGACAGGACCTTGGGTTCTGGTAGCTGAAATCCTCTGTATAAAAATTAGATATAGCCTAGGTGGGTGAAGTAGACTTGGACAGTCTCTCTTTAACACCAGGACATTCAGAAGAAGCAGTGGATTTTAGAAATGTGGACTTCAGAACTATCTGAATGGAGATAGGTACTTTTGATCCTGTAATACAGCCTCTCTAACCTGGTGCCTTCCTGATGTTTTGGACTACAACTCCCAGCAATCCCAGTCAGCAAGACTAATGGCCAGGAATTCTGGGGCTTGTAGTCCAAAACATCTGGAAGGGCATCAGGGGATGGCGGCCCAGAGAGCTTTGGCTGTTGGGCAGTATAGAAATGCAATCAATCAATCAATATAACCTCTAAAGCGAAAACCCAGATCATATTTCTCAAGACCTTTGGAACAAGTCTGTCTCATGGAATGGCAGTGGAGGCTGGTGGCTCAAATGTCAGCGGGATGGTGAATCTCCTCTGGGTTCCACTCAGAACCAGTTAGAACTCTAAAGAAGCTATCCAAGGTGCAAAGGTGACTTTTCAGTGCCCCCCCCCCCCCCGCTGGAGTGTGGGCCCTCAGCAGGTGCCTAACCATGCCTACCCTTGGCGCCAGCCCTGTGCAAGTTAGTGGCAAGCTTATAAACTTGGTCCCAGCTTTATTGTGATGTGATATTGAGCCACAGTAACTTCATCTGTTGAAGAAGTACAGGGTGGGGTGGAATATTAAAGAAAATACTCAATTTACTGCAAGTCCAAATAAATCTATTTACACAGGGCATCGTTGATACAGAGCTGCTGCATGCTGGCCACACATCACAAGTGGACAATCGAGAGTTTCCAATAACTGAGGTACATATCAGGAAGATTCCTTTGTATGGGGCTCACATTTTGAATGGTGTTGGTAACATCCCAGGTTCAAGACAAAATAACATTGAGAAATACTATTATATAGTGTTTGGGGGTGGGTGGATTGTTTTTGTTTTGAGCATGCAGAAGAGTTCTCTCCTTGAACATCTTGCTACTGCCTCCTGGCATCTGCTCCTGAGGCAACTGCCTTATTCTGGCTAATGGTAGGGCCAGCCCTGTATGGCAGGTAAGAAATTCTGCATTTGGATTTTATTTGTATGGAACAAAATAAAAAGGGTGCCTTTGGGGACACTACTGGAGTGGGAGTTAAATCTGCTCTCTTCCCTTGGTGATCCCAGTGACCTGAACGATTACAAATCAAGCTAGCTCGTATCTGCAGTGTTATTGGTGATGCTATAGCATGACAGAGGTCCCCTCTACAAGAATTCGGTTTGACGCCCGGTTGTCCGATTATGCGCATCTTCTCGCAATCGCTTTTACGCCTAAATCCCTATACATGGGAGGCGGTAAAGCGCATTACCGGTTGTATGAAACACGCTTTAAAGGTGTTTCCATGCGGAGAATCGCTTGTTTACATGGTCATAAGGTGCTTTCACTCCCGCGGTAAATTTAAACTCGCTATTTAACGCACATTTGATAATGCGCATAATCGGACAGAAAAAGCGCTTTAACCCCCAATTTGTGCTCTGTTCATGTGGAGGTAAAATCGGTCATGCACTTTGAAAGAGCTTTAAATCGCTCTTGTAGAGGCACCCTGAATGTTTGGAACTAACTTAATTGATATACAAGTGGGACTAAAACAAAATATTGCTGTTCAGTGTACTCCTGTTCAGAGTGCCATCCAGGTATCATTGCCCTTTCCTAGGGTATTCCATTCCATTTCACACCTGTCCCCAGTTTCTCATTTTCCCCCTCCAACAGCCAGCATTTCATGACCTCTGACCATGCTAAGTCCTCATTGGATCCCTTAGACATTTTTTTTTTACTTTTGCAAATGTTGGCGTTCCCCCAAGCCTGCTGATTCCTTTCTCTTGAGTGAGGATGCTGCTGCTGTTTTAGGTATATAAGGATCCACACTTGGTGAATGAATTCATCTTTAGTATATATAGTTATAAGATTTGTCCTATTCACTTAAGCAGTATCCTCCCAGAATGTTTTCAGTAAAATCAATAGAGCACAATATAACATTTTTGTTTGTAAACCAAGCTATCAAAACACACCCAACAAGCTTTGATTTTTCTTTCTCTTTTAAAAAATAAAACATCTTCATAAAACCATTTACAGTTTTTGTTACTTTTTCCCACCATGCATCCATTTCGTGCTGTTGTTGATACAAAGCTGGATTTATTTAATAGTATACAGTTGATTCGATGACTAGAAAATTTCTCACTGAACTTTCATGTTTGGCAAATGGTGTTTTAAGTAACTTGAAAGAGTACTTTTTAGATTGGTTAAGGAACAAGCAACTGGGAACTTTGAGACTCAGTGACCGGGTTCGCATGATCATGGATGGAAAGTAAGCCAGGTAGGTTATTTTCTCTCTCCACACATGCTGGTCATGAGCTGCCTAAATAGCAGAATTACTCTCATTGGGTGCAGGTTGGTGTGATGTCTGAACCCCGTGAGGCTGGCTGGCTGGGGTGGTTTACAGACTATGCTGAAACCCATGGCTTGTTCTAGGGTTGCTGTTTGATTTGAAAATCACCCAACCCATCCACCTGTGCAGCAAGGATAAGGCGGCTGGCGACCAGCATGTGCGTTGAGGGAAAATAAGCTACCATCGCTTATTTTCCCTCTGCAACCATGCAATCCTGCCCAATGATACGCAGCTATATGAAGCCTAACCTGCCTCTCCATCATGTGGACAGCAACTGGGGCTCTGTTCGAATAGCAGCTGATGTGCATAAGGGGACTGCTCTGCAACAGCATCTGGTACTATTCACTAGAGCTATACAAAAGCCTCGGTGCATTCAGGCGTTAGTCAATGGCCCTTTAAAGAACAGGCCCCTATTAAAAATGGACTGCTTTTACTTTCCATCTCTATTTGAACCTACTGTCAGAATGGAGTGTGACATGCTATGTTAAAAAAGCCTTCCCCAATCTGGTGCCCTCCGGAAGTGTTAGACTACAACGGCCATCATCTCCAACCAACATGGCCAGTTGAGAGCCATCTCCAATACATCTGGAGAGCACCAGATTGCTGGAGGCTGATTTTGGGCACAATCCTATGCATGTTTAGATGGAAAAAAAACTCCTAAAACTCCTGGCAGTGCTGGCTGGGGAATGCTAGAAGTTGTAGGGCTTTTTTCCATCTAAACATGCATAAGATTGCATGCCTAGGATATTAATATTGTACTTTACCTCTTTACACAGCAGCACTCCACAATCATGATGGGAAACAATGCCAGTTTCTGGTTGTTTCTGAACAGTCAAGACTGATATGCAGTGAGCATATGTCATAGGAGGATTTTCAGATGTGCAGCTTGCTTCTCGGATTGAAATGGTGGGCTGTATTGCAACACTCATAAATGCTGAGTAGCATTTACGCAGACATCTCCTAGCATGTTGCTTGCGTTATTCCCAGGGGTCGCACCTGACCCAAGTATATTCGAGTTCAGGCAAAGTGCAACAAAGCCTTTGAGCATTGTGAGAGCACTATGGAAATGGTTCCCAAGGGCTAAGCACACGTCGTTTTGACCCAGGAAGAAAGCCAGATTTCTAGAACATCCCTTTGTTACCTGTAGTGGATGTGAAAATTATTTATTTTTGTGCATAAATACAGCAGGAACTGACTTGAGAAAGCACCCCAAGCTATTATTGTTCAGAATTATATATGTTGTAAACTTTTCCCTTCGTTTTAAATACACATTCACCTGATAGGCCAGCCATGCATTTTTACAGGGATTGTATCCAAGGCTCAGTTGGGCAAAGGGTTTAGTGCATTGGTGCTCTCTGTTGCTTCCCTTGCACTCAGCTTGCTTAATATCTGGTCCTAAATGGAAGAGTGCCCCTGTCAAAGGTTATCATGAAACTACCCAGCTAGAAATATCGCCAAGAGTCCAGTTTTCTTTTGATTTTACAATTATTGAGCAGGAATGTACTAGAGTTGCTGCCATATAGCATTCACAAGGCATCCCATCAGAGGTCTTCTCTCCTTTTCACAATGATCTGTGTAACCAAAGCAGCGACATCTGGTCTGATGCTTTCTATGGGCTCTTCAGGCTTCCAGAACTTCACGACTTTACCTTCAGGACTGACGAGGTACTTCCAGAAATTCCACTTAGGCTCTTTCTTGGAGGACTCTGTATGGACAACACAAGACACATTGGTCACAAGCAGAAGGGGGGTATTGAGGGAAAAAAGAGTCTTCCAAGCCCTGCTGAGATAAAAACATGGTCAATTCATATTGATTCACCCATTGTTACACTTTCCCCCCTAGATTAATTAATATGAAACTAGAGGACTGCAGCTTCAGATGATTCTAAATCAATATGTGATGTTTGGCCTTCCTCATCTCTGCAGCTGCACCTCTCCTCTCTGCTCTCAATTTCCCTTCCCCTCTGAGACATCTACTGGCCCTGTCTCCTTCCCCTCATTTCAAGAGACCACTCCGTCTTTCTTTTCTGCTTTCTCAGCCCCAAACTTCTTCTCTTGGCCTATTTCCTCCTTGTCTTGGATTCGTCTACCTCCTCCTTCCCTATGGTTATCCTTTCCTGCCTCTCTTTAGGGCAGCCTTCTCAAACTTGGTGCCCCCCAGATGTTTTGAGCTACAACTCCCATCAGTCTCCGCCAACATAGCCAATGTCATTGTCATCAGGGATGAAGGAAATTGTTGTCCAAAGCCTCTGGGGAAGGACCATGTTGGGGAAGGGTGTTCTAGGATCCAAGAAGCTCTGCCATCCCTAGCCTCTGTGACATTAAGGCAGCTTAACCAATCCAGAAGCTTTATTGCCACACACAATTACAGAGGGCATTGTGAATGTCTTCAGACCGTCTCTCTCTTGCTTTGTGCTTTCTTCCACATTGGGAAAGAGCTGAAATTACATGGGGAAAGACAGCAGAAACCACATGCCCCATACAGATCAATAGGAACAGCACCCTCTAGTGGGTATTTTATAGCACAACTTTCCTGCACATAGCAGGAAATATAGTCTTATTTCAAAAAAATTGACTTTTCTGTAGATTAATTTACAGCGTTAAAACCGGGAAATAGAGCGGGAGATGTGCAGGAGGATCACTGCATTGTCAAAATGACCTGCGCAGATCTGTGAGTGGCTGGTTGCGAGTGTGCAATAAAATGCTCACCTGAAGAAGCTCTGTAATTAATATAGTCTATAGTTGCAAATCCTATTATAACTGTTCCATTCATGAGAAAGAGATTAATGGGACAAATCCCACTATTCTAATTCACAGTATCAAAGAGTGACTAGAGATGTAAAAGTTTTAGAAATTTTGCAGATCTGTGGGAAAAACATTGCTTTCTTCTAATCTATCTTACCAAATTTACCACTGAAATGTTAAAGAAACTCTAAAATACTTGAAGCGTTTACATGAGTGGATCAGTGCAAAGTCTGGCATATGAGGAATTGGTCATATAATGCCTAACAATGGCTGAATTCGGACAACATATTAGGCAATGGAGGGGGAAATAGCGTACTGACCATGCGTTAGGCAGGTGGTGCTCCCCAAATGACATGCTGCAGCCGGCGCTGCTTGGCACCGGCAAACACACCGGTTGCTAAGAATGGGTGGCAGCCATTTTGGTTGCAGCATCTCCTCCCTCCCCCTCCCACAGTCCCCCAGGCATATCCCAGCATGCACTGTGAGTTCTGCTGGCTGTATAGAGCGGCCGGGGGTTTTCGGCTGCTCTGGCTGGCAGAACTCTATCCCCCAACGGAATAGTCCACGGAGACAGGGGGGCTCAATTCGGATGACACTTTAAACAACGGGGTTTCGGGCTAAACAACGTGCAAGCCTGTTGTTTCCCTCCATTGTTTAAATTGCCTGATTAGCGTACTGTCAGTTGTGTGTGCGTGGTGTGTTACTCCCCACACGACACAATAAGCAACACAACTGATGATTGTTCCCCCCTCCTCCGTTGCCTAATATGTCGTCCAAATTCAGCCAATCTGTAGGCTGCCCAGTTGCAAGATAAAGTGTGAAATCTCATGTTCTTGCTCATTTGCCTGACTACTGCAGTTTACACATTGCTTCAAGCATAACAAGCAAACTCAAGTCAGTGGGTCTATTGCTCGTTTGTCCTTGTTTTGAATTTGTTCTGGTTAGCTCTGAAAACTCTTGAGGTATGGATGTAGAAGTCACAAGGATGGGAAAATATTGTCCTCCCGATCCAAATCTCTTGTATGTTCTGAACATATTGGAGCTTTCTTTCTCACAGGAGCTTCTGCATTCATATACCTCTTTTCACATATTAATCTCTGCCTGCATGGCTACTACTGCAAACCAAATCTTTAAAAAAGGAATGCTAGTCTTCTGAAGATTCCAAGGAAGCCACCTGGAATGCACAGAAGTGCCTCTGGCAAGAGCTTTCTGTTGCCTTCTTCTCGAGCATATTGGAGTCTTTGCTAACAAAATTTAAAATTCTGCACCGAGGAAATCAGAGTTCTGCACCAAGAAAAGCCTGCATAAATTATACAAATTGAGCAATTACTGTATATAAACTCTCTTACATTTCATTATTAGCCTGCATAATTTATGTTGTTTTTTTAGTCATATGAAGGGGCATAGGAGCTATGCACCCCCCAATACTGGAAGTATGCAATCCTATGAATGTTTAAACTGAAAAAAAGTCCTACAATTCCCAGCATGCCCCAGCCAAAATTGGTTTAGATAGCTCCTGTTCTTCTGGAATTTCAGAAGAATTTCCATTTTCAAGCATATTTTCTAAGGAACTAGAAACTTGCATGTGCAATTTTAATGAAAGCTAAGGATCCTAAGAAGCTGAATTCTTTGTGATTTCTGTCCACTTCATCCCAAAAGTAAAGTTGCAGACAAGGTTGGGCGCAGCATACAGTATACAAGAGAGACATGCTTACCTATTAGAAATTTAAATGCCGGTGATGCTTCAGATCCCATAATCTTTATCTTGTTGAAAATGGGGAAAGTTACTCCATAGTTTGAGTTTGCAAAAAAACTGATCTCCTGGCTTGTGCCTGGTTCCATTTCCCCATACTGATTGCAGGGGAAGGCCAGCACTGTGAAGTGGAATGGCCCAAACTCTCTATGGAGTTGCTGCAGCATGACGTAATTTTTTTCTGTGTGTTGGCAGTAACTAGCCACGTTTACAACCAGAGATGCCTTCAGATAGACGGAAAATAGTACAGTTAGAAAGGATGAGCAGCTACGTGTATTGATGTTAACCAAATAACTTTCCATCCAGCTGTTTAAATATAGGAAAATATATGTGTGTTTGGTTTAGTTTCTGTTCAGGACAAAATAAAATCTATTCAGTATTGTTGTAGATTCTTTAATTGTACATCTGTATTAGGACCATCAATCACCCTACTGCTTAAGAAAATTCCCTTCTGTTAAAATCACAGGGATTGTATAGAAACAGTCTGTACAAGTCAGATCAAGTGAAGCACTATTAAGTTTAATTTTTTTCAATGGGAGTGAATTAAGCATCTGCTTAACACTCTCTCACTGAAATAAATGGGGCTGAAAGGTGCTTAACGTTGTCAGTACTGAGAATAATCCAACCAATCTCCAATTGTTTGCAGTAAAATATACATTTTTTTAAAAAAATAAGAACTATTAAACAAAAAAGTCCAAGATCCAATTCGATTGTTCACATTTCACAACAGATAGTCATTCAATCATGCAGATGTTTGCAGCTGCTGTAATAAAATACAGAACGATGGATTATATAAGAATGGGCCTGTTGGATCAGTTGCTGTGTCGCCAAAAGCCAAATGTCTCTGCAAAGCTTTAAAAACAGGATCTGAAGGCAGCAACCTTCTGCCCTTGTACATACTAGATGTCCCTAGCATTTGCTACTCTGAGGGATAGATAGAGCCACTGAAAAATTGCTTTACTGGAGTTCATCAGTTTACATTAGTAAATATTTTTAAGCGATTCTTCTACTCCAGAAGCTTGGATTCCCATGCTTAGCTTCATGCCCTCCCCCCCCCCAAGATAAAATAAGGCTCTATATCCATAGTATAAGAATTTTACCATCCCCTCCCCTGCAAAAGATATTAAATGTCATTATTATGCATGGTGTGCAGTCATTCAATGCTGTCTAAAGAGGTTTCAGACACAAAAGATGCCACTTACTTTGCCTCTGTACTTCTCCAAGGAAATGACCCTCCCTTTCGAATCCTTCACTTCAAAGGAATAAAAGTCTTTGATTTTGGCCTTTAAGAACTTAAGCTGCAGCAGGCCCAGCATGGCTGTAAACAAAACCATAGAGAAGAAAACAATTAAAACCCTGGTTTTCAACTTTGAGGGTTTTAAAGGATACGTTGCAAGAGGCAGAGTCGGCTCCATTTTGGAGAATTTTAGGGGACGTCTCAGCAGGCCTGGAATGTGAGGAGGAGCTGAAATAGGAAACACACAGCAGCTTGGCTGGGGGGGGGAGGGGGGCAAAGGAAGGGAAACACACTGCATGGGTGTGTTTCCCCCCCAAGCCCAGACTTTGCCAAAGGTTTTAAGGGCTGAAAGTGGCTAGTAAAATCTCTAAGTCACCTCACAAATAAGGAACCCTACGTTTTTCAGAAATTAGTTTTCTAATGGATATTGCATGTATCAATCTTCCCTAACCTAGTGCCATCCAGATGCATTAGACTACAATCTCCACTATCCCCAGCTAGCAGTTAGGGTGAGAAGCATTGCTATCTTTTGTCCATGCAATATGTTGGTGTAGATATGGCTACTAGTTGTGATGCCTCTATGCTACCTCCAGTATCAGAGAGGCAGTAAGCCTATGTACACCAGTTGCTACTTGTTCTGCTTGTGGATTTCCTGTCAAGAGCTGGGGGCTGTCTAAATGCTTGGAAAACCCCGGGGTGGGTGCACGGTGGCACGGCGTCAATTATACTATGCCTCTGCAATCGCCCACCCATCCCGGGAGCTTCTCCAAATGCCGCATACTGTATGTTGGTAACTCAGGGGACATGGCCAAAGCCTAAGCAAGATCACGGGGTGGGTATCAGTCTCAGGCACAAGAACTCTCCTGCATGTACTTTAGCTCCGGGGGAGCTCTCTGCCACCTGAATCTGGCCGGGAATAAACCCAACAGTCCCACCCAGCCTTCCGTATGCTGAACTGACCAGGGAAGGTACAATCTCAGGCACAGGTGTCCCGTGCTTCTGCTTAGCATTGGCAACTCCCTGCCACCTGAGTCAGGCCACACACACACACACACACACAAAATCCATAGCAAATGCAAGTTCTATGAAAAGTTTCACAGTACTTTTCATGTCATAATCTTCAGAAATCCAAAGTACAAAAAGGAGCTAGTCCATGTGCAGAGTTCTGTCAAAGTCCCAAACGGAGATGGATCCAAATAGGAGGGATTTCAGGCCTTGCGTTGAAAGAAGAACCCGGCAATGTTCTTTAGCTTTGCTCACTGCTTATAAACGGAGGCCTGGCCTATTCAAAGCCACTTGGCAGACAGGTCCTGTGACCTGTAAAACATGCCCATGCGCCAACCGGGCGGAACTGCACAACCCACTAAGATGACGCTACCATCCGAGTGACTCCCCCAAACAGTGGCTCCCACCTTTCCAACATACCCAGGTTCCCAGGGAAACCTTTTACAGCTGCAAGACCATGACAGGGAGTGAGAGAGCTACTCCCGTGAGAAACTCTGACAGAGATGAGCTTGCAGAGACATTGACAATTCTAAAACTATTCCTGATAAATCTACCTACATTCAACAAGGCTTCCGGCCTTGTTGAAGACTTATACTTGACAATATGCAGCAATGGGTTAGGGGTCACACCTGCACAGGTAAACACACATCTGCACAACCTTTCCCTCTCTCCCTTCTCTCATACACACGCACATACACTCATCCACTAGTTTCCCCCATCTCAGTACCCCCCTCTTGTGAGAGAGTTCATGCTTCCCCCTCCCCCAATGCCAATCAACTGTGGTAATGGGGGGAAAGGCATGCAGTTTAAATGGGGGAAGCTATTCACAGGGATGACTCCGCTTGTGCACCTTCTCCTCAATTTAAATCATACTTTTTAACAAAAAACAAAAAAAGGTTTTATTGACAATATTTCTTTATTATTTAATTATTTGATTTGTATCCCGCCTTTCGAGCAAGAAAAAAAATGGCATTCAAGGCGGATATCATGTAACACAAAAGAGCAAACAGAATTCCAAAAGTGGGGAAATCAATTGATAGTATAATCAATTAATAATAATGCTTTCTCAATTCAATTCTTCATTTGTTTTCCGATCAAAGTTACGTTATATTCAATTATAGGTGTTAAAGAACTTCTAAGAGCTGTTAAACAATTTAAGGGCACAATCCCATACATGTTTAGATGGGAAAAAGTCCTCCAACTCCCAGCCAGCCCCAGCCAGCTTGTAAGATGTTTTTTGTCAGAACATGAATAGGATTGAGCCCTTATGTCACGCTATTGACAATTTGCCAATTAGCTCTTTGGCGGGATGTTCCGAGCACAATTGTATTGGTGCAAATGGTGTGTCAGGATGAATGCCCCCCACACTGGTGCACTTTTTCCCTAGGAAAATTGCAGCAATGGTGATGGTGGTGGGGCACCCATAGCAGCCTGTACAGAAGGCTTCTGTGGGCGGTTTATGGCTCACAAGTCATCCACAAGCCCTCATTTTGTATCTGGTCAAGAGGGCAGGGCTCCTGCAGCTTTAACTATTGTGATGAAGAGGGAATTTCGCCAGGTGCTCAGTGCATACAAATGACACTTGCTGAATTCCCTTTTCTGTACAACTGTTCAAGATTCAGGAGCCCTGTTCTCCTTTCCATATGGTCATCCTCAATTATTGTTAATCTAATAAAGGCTTCCAATATATTTATGCAGTTATTTTGTAGTAAGTTTAATACATATAAAAGATTTTAAACTCTTAAATATCACAAGAATTTTTTTTTTTACTGTTGTTATTTATTTTATTTTTTGAAAACAGACTCCAGGCAAGACTTCCTATTCACATTTTAAAAGCTGCATTGTGAAGAAGCTGGCATCCCAAATTCCAGTTGCTAGTAGCCCTATTTCCACAAGATGGCAGCAGGCATGTGTCAGAAACCAAGCAGAGCAATCTTTTGCAGAAAGTCCTCCAAAAGAGCTTTCCACCTCTGGTGATGGGTCTGACCTGACAGGGCCAGTTGGGAAGATCACAACAATTCCAGGTCAGTGTACAGTGGTGGATGCTGCTGCCAAAGTGAAGGAAGTCTGCTAACCATCACTCCATAAATCCAGGTCAGAGGTACAGATCCTCAAACCTGTGGGCCAAATCTTTCCTTCCTGAGGTCCCAGTCTGGCCATCCAGGGTTGCCCAGATGGCCTCACTCCTTTCTCATAACTCCCAATCATTTGGTGGTTTCCCGGCCTTTGCACAATGTTTTCCCCACTCTAAATGGTTGAAATGCCTCTCCTAAGGCTTAATTACTGTCAGTAAGCTAAAACACAGTGGTATTTTGGGTATTTTAGCCCTACCCCATTTTGCCTTCTGCCCTACCTGCCACTGAAATGCGACCTCTGAGAGTTCCTCCCAGGCATTTGATGGCATATGATGGGGCATTTACACCAGTCATCAAAACAGCTCTAGTATTTTATTGAAACTGTTTTAGCTGTCTGAATTGTTTTAAATTTTGGATATTTCAATTTTATGCTGTATTTTTAATGATGTGTTTTATAGTCTTATGAATTGTTGTAAACTGCACAGAGAGCTTCAGCTATTGGGTGGTACAGAAATAGGGTGACCATATTTGGCAAACCAAAAAAGAGGAAACCCTGTGGGGGTGGGGTGGGAAAGCGGCTTTCCAGGGCCTCTGGGAAGTGCATCATCCCCCCCCCCCCTCCTTGCCACCTTAAAGGCCCTGGAGTGGAGGAGAGGAAAGTGTGTCATTCCTGCCCCCCACTGCTCCAATTGGGGCCTTTTCTATAATGTCCAGGAAAGACACACTTTCCCCTTTAAGGCCCTGATTGGAGCAGCGGGAGGGAAATGACCCACCTCCAGAAAGCACATCATTCCCTCCCACCATGCTAATGGCGGCCTTCAAGGGGAAAGTGTGTCTTTCCAGGACATTGTAGAAAATGGCAGAAAATCCCCCCTGACACCCAGGATGGAACAAAAACCAGGACAAATCTGGGGAAATCCTGACAGTTGGTCACCCTAACAGAAATGAAATAACTAAATAAATAATACACAAAATTGGGCTGAGAGAGGTTCAACACCCCTGCTGTCCTCCGTTCAGCAGTGTAAGCAAAGCTGATAGTGAGCAAAATAATTGATTCAGGCCAGACACTATTTTGGTGCAAAAGAACAGGCAGGACTCCAAGGATTCCTTACAAGCTATCCCACACATCCCTGGACCATGTCTTGAAACTTGATACAAACACCTGTGAAATTTTATAGTAAGGGCTTCTCTAATTAATTTGTACTGGGGAAGCCTTACCCCCCCCCCCATTTACTCTCATGGCCAAGTGGGGACCAGATCCTAGATTTCCTGAGTCCCAGTCCAACATTCTAACCATTATGCCACGGTCTCTCTTATTTATTATATAATTAATAATACTTGTAAAGAAAGATTTATCATTTATATATAATGTTACAGTGTGTCTGTATTATATATCCGTCTTTCAGTGTCTTCTAAGATACTTCTTGAAACCACCGGCAGTGAATCCATAACATTTACTACTAACACTAAATTCTATGAAAGTAGTAAAACAGAGAAACAGGTATGTAACAAAATATTCCTGATAGCGTTAAGCTTGTTCTCAGATAGTTTTCATAAGCATTGATTCTCAGTGACCCTACAAAGAGGCTTTCAATTGTTGCTGCTAAGAGGAATAGC
This sequence comes from Anniella stebbinsi, assembly GCA_029215795.1. Lineage (NCBI taxonomy): Eukaryota > Metazoa > Chordata > Lepidosauria > Squamata > Anniellidae > Anniella > Anniella stebbinsi. The sequence goes on along the minus strand of JARDYH010000002.1, from coordinate 29,106,100 downwards.
TGGAAAGTGTCTCCTGAAACCAAAACTGCATGTTCAAAGTGGTACTTGCTATTGCATGGGTTTTGTGGTGACATTGCTGTATGGGGTGCAATGATCACTTTTCCTCCCCTATGCTAGACTTGCTACTCTGTGTCACTAAAAGTGACTTGAATCAGGATTTGATTCCCCTCTTTCCTCCATCTGAATGTGTCGTTTTTGGGTTATCAGCTCTGAAAGCTTTTCTACGTGAGACATTTATTTAACGCTTGTGATACCTTATTCATGTTTTTTTCCTGGGTTCTTTAGTTGACGTCGTGATCCTCCACTTTTGCTTCTTTTTTTCAGAGCACTTTCCCAGATTTTTTTTTTTTTAGAACAGGGAAAATGAGGTATTATTTTTCAAAGTGCTGTTTCAGCTGGTGTGTTTGTACTATTCTGCTAGAATACAGCACCACCTAGAGATTATGTAGCAGAAAAGCGGAAAAGGAAAAGCAATGAAACCAAAAGTAGATACAGCGATTAACAGCCTTGTTTTAAAAAGCTCTGAATCAGTGCACCATAGCACTGCAGTAACTGATGTCTGGAAGCAACGTATGAAACTGCCACATCCACTTATCTATCTAGCTCATTATTGTCTACTCCAACCTTTTTTAACCTGGTGCCCTCCAGATATGTTGGACTACAATTCCCATCATTTCCAGTCAGCATGCCTGTGTTGGGTGGGGGAAGATGTGAGTTATAGTCCAATGCCTTGTGAGGGCACCAGCTTGGGAAAGGCTGGTCTCCTCTGGCTGACAGTGGCTCCCCAGGAGTTCAGGCAGATGATGACCTCAGGGGTCCCCAACACAGCACCCACAGGGGCTGTGGTGCCTGTAAATGGGGCCCCAACATGGTGCCCAGGCCCCCCCCCAAAATATTTTTTATGATTTTGTCCAGTTTTTTAATATACAGTCATGGATTTGTATGAAATGCTTACAACTTCCTAGCAATTATACATCAACTGCATCAAAAAAGGACCAAATATCCAAATAAGTATCCATTTGAAGGTGATGTCTATACACCACGCGTTCAAATATTGAAAGTGTTGTAAGGCCTTCAACCTATTGCATGATAGGAGGTGAGTCTTTATCCTTCCAGTGTTGTAATATCAGTCTTTTAGCTGTCAAAAGGGCCCAAAGAATCCATTAATCCTGACTATTTGTTAATTTCCATGGAGTAGGTAAATAATTGTGCTTTGAATGGAGTCTTGCTGACGAAAGGGGAGGGCAGGGCGGTTCTCCTCCTCCAGTATGCCATGTCGATGAATGGACTTGTGCTTAGTCGGTTGAATGGACTTTTTACTATTTCTACCCCACCCTCATTGGCCGCAGAAATGGAGCCCAGCCGATGAAACCTTAAATCAGTAAATCCTTAGACAACAAAGCCAGAGCGAGGGGGGAAGGAGCCCACACCCATCAGAGTACCACAACCAATGAGCTGGAGGCAGAAGAAGAAGAAGGGGCAGGGTGGAGTGGAAGAACAAACAAGCGAAAGGGAGGTTTCACGGTGCAGTGCAATACTACAAACCCACGTGAAAGGGACCATTTCCCTGACATGTTTATGAAATGGAGGTAAAAAACATGGGGGCAAACCTAGGGAAGGGGAATAGGTGTGATGGAGCCCTGAGTACAACATTTTTCCATGTCATAACCTCCCTGCTAAGAGAAACAACTACGGGACATTGCCAAAACATGAGTTTAAAAGAAGCATTAGCTGAATTGCTCTGCCAGCAATTAGCTGAATTAGACAATCTTTTATTTAAGAGATGTTGCGGTGTCCAATAGACTTGAAGCAAAAGGTTTTGCTGAATAAGACGCAAGCAACCTAAGATCAATAGATGCGAAAGGTAGAAGCCAGTGCTTAATTCTGCCTGTCATACTTCTTCATGTCCTTTTTCTTACAGAAATGGCTTCATCAGATATCAATCACTGAAGGGAATAGACATGGCATTTCAGAAAAAGGAAGCATCAGGAGCTGTGAAAAACCCAAGTGCCTTTGGAAAGGTATGGTACACGTCCAGATAATGTTAGTGTTGTGCATACATTCGGCACTAAGAGTCAACATGTGGGATTAACCATTATTATTATTATTATTATTATTATTATTACTACTACTACTACTACATTAATATCCCATCTTTTTTCCTTGTACAAGAAATCCAAAGCAGTTTACCTGGTCCTCCTCTGCTCCGTTTTATCCTCACATTGACCCTGTGAGGTAGGTTAGGCTGAGAGTTCATGACTGGCCCAAAGTCACCCAGTGACCTTCTTGGCCAAGTGGGGACTTGAACCCAGGTCTCCCAAGTCCCAGTCCACCACACCACACTGGCTCTCACATCATATATCATATGTGCGCCACAAAAAAGATAACCCTTAAGTGCTCTACACCAGCCTTCCCAAACCCGCCATCCTTCAGATGTGTTGGACTGTAATTCCCACTAGCCCCGGAATAATGGGAGTTGTAGTCTAACACACCTGAAGGGCATCAGGTTGGGGCAGGTTGCTCAACACAATCATTTCTTCAAACCAAAGGGTGGATAATTAATGTAATCAAGCTCCTCCCTAAAGAAACAATAGGGTTTTTAACAGCAAATTGCAATGCCAGCCAAGCGCCATTTCAGGGCTGGCTCTGTGGTTTGCACCCAGTTTCTTTTTTTCAGTTGGTCATGGTCATTTTCGTTATACACGCAGAGCTAAGAAAGGTACGTGTGATGTGGGAAGCCATTTCCGGAGGTTTTGTTTTTCGGGGATCTCTTTGATGGGAACTTAAACCAAAAGCAGCCATCTGTTTAGCAAAGGAGTTTACTTCTTCACTTGGGGTTTCTGAGGTTAACGAGCATCTTCTCGAGAAATGTCTTGAGAAGATAAGGTGGTTTGACAGATACGGAAAGCAATCGCCACGAGAAGCAAACTTTCAAAAACTTTACAACCTGTGATGCTGCAAAAATGCAACCTAATGGATGGGTTTCCTTTCTGAAGGGCACATGTTGAATGAAGGGAGGGGAGGTGAACAAACTGTAGACTGAAATTCGAAATCTAGTAACACTTCAAAATTGGTGCTTTAATTTTTTTGAATTAAAAATATACCCCTGGGCATCAGCAATGACAAGAGAAAAGTGATTAGCCTGTTCCAGGCAAAGTTTCGACCTATATCTCCTTCTTATCTTCTTACCATCTTCACACAGTGCATGATTAACAAACGGATTTTGAAGCCACAAAATGTGATAATCACGTCATAAGCTGAGATGACTTTAAAAGGAGATTACACAAACTGAGGGAGGACAGGTCTACCAATAATCATGATGGTGAAATGGAGCCTTCATGTTTAGCGGCAGTATGCCCTTGAATACCAGTTGCTGGGTGAGTAGGCATGGGAGATGGTTATTGCCCAAGGTTTGGGATGGTCCTAAAAGAGCCAAAGCATTTGGCGGAACCAATATTAATAACTTACATTAAACATACGTTATCGTTCTAACAATGTATTGTGAAATAAGAGGAAAGAAGTGGGGCTCTGCAACAAAACATTGCCAGTGTGGTGTAGTGGCTAGAGTGCTGGACTGGGAGTTGGGAGATCTGGGTTCTAGTCCCCACTCGGCCATGGAAACCCACTGGGTGACTTTGGGCCAGTCACAGACTCTCAGCCCAACCTACCTCACACGTTTGATATTGTGAGGATAAAATGGAGAGGAGGCGGAGAAGGATTATGTATGCTGCCTTGGGTTCCTTGGAGGAAAAAAGATGGGATACAAATGTAATAAATAAATAAATGAATAAAATATTGCAGCATGAAGCGCTCCTAGTTCAGCTTTCTAGCCACTCCATTTCATCCCTGCTCCCACCCAGTTATCATAAGAATGTCAGAAGAGCCGTCCTGGATCAGACCAAACATCTCTCTTGTCCAGCATTCTGTTCCCACCAATGCCTACCAGATGCCCATGGAAAGTCAACAAGCAAGACATAACAGCATCGTCCCACTTGTGTTCCCCAGCAACTGGTATAAAGAGGCATAACGCTGCCAATATCGGAGGTAATAAATAGATGAGTAGCAGGCATTGATAGCCTTATTCTCCATACATACACTGAAACACAATCACATTGGTTTTTGCTAGGATCTATAAGGGCAGAAGCGCACGCACAAAGCACATTTGCACATGGATGGATTTTGACAATTTCCCCTTTTAGCAGCATTTCCTTGCTCCTTGAGAACCAGAGGTTCTCAAGCCTTTATTTATTTATTGCATTTCTATACCTCCCAATAGCCGAAGCTTTCCAGGCGGTATCACAAAAATTAAAGCCGTCAAATATAATTCAAGGCATAAATTAAACCACAATATAAAAACACAGTATAAAAGTACAATATAACAGCATAGGCAGGATAAAACTGAGCAGCAATGCAGAGATTTATACAGATTTAAAATAGCAAAGTTAAAAGACTAAGATGTTAAACTGTTAAAATACTGGGAAAATAAAAAGGTCTTCACCTGGCATTGAAAAGAGTATAACGTAGGTGCCAGGTGAACTTCTCTAGGTTGCTCATTCCACAGCTGGGGTGCCACAGCAGAGAAGGCCCTCTACCTGGTCTTCAATTTCTCTGGCAGGGGCTCATGGAGAAGGACCCCTGAAGATGATCTTAGGGTCTGGGCAAGTACATATGGGAGGAGGCATTCCTTCAAATAACTTGGCCCCAAGCCATTTAGGGCTTTGAATGTCCAGCCATTGGAGAGTAGACAGAGAGTCCATTGGAGAGTAGATGGGTTGTCTTTTGTGTGTGTATATTGTGTTTTTTCATTTCAGATATGGTTATGAATTGAGCTGGCTCTGCTTTGTGCATGGACCTCTTGAACCTTCCTTGAGATTGTTGATAGCCACCTTTAGGTCGCAATCCTATGCATGTTTTGTCAAGGAAAAGTCCTACAACAACCAGCATTCCCTAGCCAGCATGATTGGCTGGAGAATGCTGGAAGTTGTAGGACTTTTTTCTACGTAAACATGCATAGGACTAAGAGAACATAATGTCTAGGAAGAGTTACTATGCAGTTTTAACAAATGAGTAGTTACGCTGTGACTTTATACCCACAGGTTGCAAGGATGCAAGCAAGGCTGAACGTGGTACTCAGAGCATTTCAGCTCACGCGAATGGCTTTTCACGACTGGAGCCACAGATTCGGTTTCACATCACTGGTTTACGCAATGACTACTGTAGGTTTGTGTTTAGTTTCCTAAAACGTTATATTTGTATGTGAAAGTGGGAACTTTTAAATCATATGCCTTCAGACAGGAACAATTCAAGTGGAGTTCATCTCTCTCTCTCTCTCTCTCTCTCTCTCTCTCTCTCTCATCATCTAGCATGATCATGGATTCTGTGTACTGCATTGAAAAAAAAACCCCATAGGCTTCATTTTCTGCCGTTAGAATGAATAATGAAAATTAGGAACATTTTTGTAGTTACTTAAAATGCATATTCAATTTTGAGATTTCTGTATTGGGGATGGGGATAGAGAAACAGGAATATTTGGGCTATTAGACTGTTGCGGATTAATAAATCTTTGTCAGATTTTGTGTGATAAAAGCACCCTAAGGTTGAAAGCACCCTATTTTTCCTGAATCAGACTATTGGTCCATCTAGTCCAGGGGAGGGCAACTTTGTGTGGTCCATGGTCCAATTTCCATCCCACCCTGACCAGTAGGAAGCCTGAAGTTCAGGCATGTTGTTCCCCAGCAACTGGAATTCAGAGGCATGCTGGCTCTGAACATGGCTGTTAGATATTGTCATCCTGACTAGTAGCCATAACTTATCCTCCTCAGTTCCCTTTTAAAGTGACCTAAGCTAGTACCCATCAACAGTTCTTGTGGCAGTGAGTACTATGAATCCACTTCCTTGCACAGGCCTCACTGGATATAAAAACCAGGGATTTAAGGATTTTTAAACAATCTGTTGCATCTGTGTTTCGTGACTTGTCAGGTGCTTTTTGTTTCGTCATCTGCTCATTGGCATAATCGGATTTTCCCCATGAATTTTTCCTGCTTTAGCCTTTGGGGGGAAATGCACATTTCAGCCGGTGTTTTTTCATTTTATGTATTTTTCTCTGATGAAATTTGTGTAAAATTCCAGAAAATAAAAAGAATGCTGTGCAAGCCCGCACAATCCTTGTGATTCGGGAAAAGCAAGTTCGCTGTGAAATCTGTGGGTCAGATTCATAGAAATCTGAACTCATTTTATTCCACTGTGGATTTCTCCAACATGCCTACTAAAAGCTGGATTCCTGTGTGTTCCAGAACTAAATGGATTCAGATCAGATCCATGCAGTTGTCTGAAGGAACAATATGCAGTTCTACAGCTGAAACTAAGCAGCGTTATAAGTTGCCAGGATGGAAACATATCTGGCATATCCGGGTTCATATCCCCACTCAGCAATGAAGTGCATTGGGCAACCTTGGGGTCAGTCACGACCTCTCAGCCTAACCTGCCTCATGGGGGATACATTTTGACGATGGGTTTGCCCCGGGGTGGATTCGGAGTGGTGGCAGGTCATCTATATGACGCAGCCGTTATCGCAAAGCCATCCAGGGGCAAACCCCCAAAGCTTTGCTTTAAAAAAGTCAGGCACTTACCCCGCCTTTTTTCACTTGGAGTGAGGTGACGACAACATCTGCTGTCTGTTGCCTTGCTCCGGAGCTGCGGCAGTGGCATGCCCCAGCTGATGGCGGCCCCCGATTGGCTGGACAGAAAGGAGGACTGGGCCAGCGAGCCAAATGGCCGCTGGGGCGCCTCCTTGCCTCCCTGCATCTTCTAGAGAGCCGCATCCTCCCAGGGAGAGGTGCAGCCATCTGCGGAGAGTAAGGTAAGGGCGTTGGGGGAGGAGGGACGAACTGCTCTGCCGCGCCACCAGATGGGTGATGCTGGGCCTCTGCGCGTCCCTCCCCAGTCCCCTGCTGCCCTTACCTTACTTTCCGTGGATGGCTGCAGCTCTCCCCTCCTTCCCGGGCTCGCTCCTACTTGTGGGGACAATGTGAAGGAGCACGAACACGGGGGTTTGATGGCTCATGGCACAAATGCGCCGTCATCAAGATGACCCTGGGGTTGTTGTGAGAATACCAGGGCGTTGTTGTGAGGATACCATGCACACCATCCTGAACTCCCTGGAGTTAAAGGGTGGGAAATAAATATAAAAAAATAATTTAAGACATATAAACCAGTTTGAGCTCTTCAGAGAGAGTGAGGTTCAGGTAAAAAAAAAATCAACCTTCCCTGAACCTTTCTTTTTTTTCAGTATCCTGCAAGCCAAATAGGTAGTCACCACGTGAGTCCTTTTCATAATGATATTACATGAGTGATATATTTAAACCTTATTTATGACCATTAAATGATTGTAAATAACTACCATTAAAACAATAATATTAATTGTGTTTCAGTCTGTTATAATAATATGAATAAACAGCTTAATTTAAAACTATTTCTTATACATTTGACACAAGTATTACTTTTAAGTGTATATATTTTTTTTCTCCCTAGATCTAAACCTATTGGACTGGAGTCAAGGGAATCTTATTGCTCTTGCTCTAGGATCTGCTATACACATCTGGAATGGAGAAAGAAACCAAAATATTGAAAGCATAGATTTATGTTCCAGTTACAAATATATTGCTTCCGTAGCATGGATGAAAGAAAATGCTTATCTTGCGTTCGGCACAAGTGATGGAGAAGTGCAGGTACTGGGTCTTGCAATGGGAGAAGGGGGGACACCTTTGGGGAAGGGCCACAGCTCTATGGTAGAGCACATGCTTTGCATGGAGTAGGTCCCAAGTTCAATCCCTAGCATCTCCTTAGAGAGCTGCTACCAATCAGCATACAATACCACAGGTCTGCTTGCCTTAAGGCAGCTTCCTATGTACCCTGTGAAACAAGGCTGCTTAATATATGTTGTGGTCCGTGAAAGTAGATGGCTGTTTTGTTGTGCCTCTGTTGTAGTGAGGGCTTAATATTTTGGATGCTGGTGAGACCTGGGTTACAGTTTACAGGATTCTAATATGGATCAAAGCTTTACTGGGGACTTGGGCAAGTCAGGTTTCCCAGGGAGGCAGAAATGGGAAAAGGACTGCATCATAGAGAGATCCAAGTAGAGTTAGAGGCCAGGCAAGCCTGTCTGTATGTTGCTCCAACAACAGCAGGTTGTGACTGAGCCTTAAGTAGTGGTCTAGCTGACTAAGGCCTTTTCTTTTGAAGGGGCCCGGAATGTTTTAGCACACCCAGAATGCGATAACACAGGAGTGGCTGTGGCTTGCTGGTGTCTTCATGGGTTGAATGATCAGAGTCCAAAGATGACAATGTGACCTCCTCTGGACACATTTAGGTTGTTCACTGGGCTATTTCTAGAGAATTGGGTGTTGAGGAAGGGGAAGCCTTGCGGCCTAGTCTTTCTATAACTGAATCCTCTCACTGAACAGTTAACCCAGGAGCCTCTTATTCTGAGGACAAGGGGAGGGGATCTTCTGAGGACAAGGTTCAAGGTCCTGATCCATGTCCATGCCAAAATTCATTCCCAATCAGTTTGCATTATGGGTGATACTGTGCAACAATGTCTATACTGTGCAGTGTTAATGGGGATTGCACCAGTGCCTTCTATTAAAATGTTTTCTATAGATTGGATCCAGATTTATTCATGCTTAGAGTAGAATTGAAATTAATTGAAATTAATACATTTTAAATTAGTCATGACTAACGTCTCACTGATCTTAATGGGTCTGATCTAAGCATAACTAAGCTGAGATCCAACCCAATGTGTCGAACAACCCAGTTCTGTCTAACAAGGAAATCAACTAGAAGTTGGATTGAACACATGGCTCTTCCTTGCTGGATCATGGTGTTTGTGATTGTAATGCCTTAAAATGAAAATGAAGATTTTAATTAGAGACTGTGCGAGCATGTAAATAAGTTCCATAATTTATTCTAAAGTAAATAGCCTGTGATTAAAAGGGTGGGATTTTGTATATATGGCATAGCTTGGTAAGTCCTATATTGGTTTAACTCTTCTGTTAGTCAAATAGAATGAACACCTAGGTTAGCATCCTCATTTTTTTCCTCATCCACCCAGTTTCATCCAATATTTTACCTGAGCAAACAAGTCAGTTGACATTAATAATCAACTTGAAATTAAATGGAGAACAAGGTGTGCCAGTGACCGAGGGTATCATAATTTTATTCATTTATTTATTCCTCAGTTGTGGGACATTGAAACTCAAAAGAGGCTGCAAAATATGTATGGTCACATGTCTGTAGTTGGAGCCATGAGTTGGAATGGGTATATGCTTAGCAGGTGAGCAACTTTATATATTCATCTGTCTCATATACTGGCCTTACAGTTTTTGATCAGGTTAGATTTCCATTCTATTCAGTGGATTACCCAGCCTCTGTGGAAGCCTGTGGGAAACCTATGTTGATTTGATATAAGGTTGTCATTCCAGTTCTTGAGAGGGCTCCTGTACAGTTTACATTGTATAGAAGAAGAGATAATGTTATCAGATGTGGCTTTTTAGACTGGTTTTAACTTTCCATTTGTCTTTATCTGAGTTCACGTAGCATTAACTCATACTATGACTCTTAGCGTTAATTTTGTTTTCTAGCTTGGTGTTATCTTTCATTGCATGAATTCTGATGCAGCTGAAATTTATCGCCCACAGATCTATGTGAACTGAAAGTGGCAAGCTGTTATCTTTTCCAATTCAGTTGAAATTCTTCATGGGCCACCTCTTCCTGTTGCCACAGAGACCCTTCTCTGTTTTTCTCAGCTCTCTCTCTCCTTTCTTGCTTCCCTCTAAGCATTATGTCTTCTGTCTAACCTTCCTTCCCATGGTGCTCCTGAGCAGGAAGTTCCTAAACTGGCCTGAGGAGAAATCTCTGAACTGTTTATCTGTGAAATAAGCTGCTTATCTGTGAAGTAATTCTATATGGCATGGAGAATATCTAAACGTTCCTCTCCTTGGTTGGGTGTCAGCTCTGTAGAAAAGATATACGTGATTGTCCACACCCATGTGGTTGGGCCATTTAGAAGCAGCCCCCAGCCACATGGATTCTGTTCTTAGATAAGATGGTCCCAGATGGGAGAACTTTTGAAGCTTATGTAAAATGTGATAGAATTTTGGGAGAGAGTGAAAGAATGTTATGAACTGGCTTTTGTCTAACAATTGACAGATACAACCGTATTAAACGCCCCTTCTTGCTGCTGTTATGTGAGGTAACTACTGACAGCTTGTAAATTTCTGATATTGGATATGACTAGAGATGTATGAGAACTTTCTTGATGCTTGAAAAATTGTCAAAAATGACCATTTGTAACCCTGAACATGAGCGCGAGTGTGATCACAATTTTTCGAAGAAAGCCCACACATTCTTGAACTTGCCATCTCCATTGTAAAATGGGTCCCTTTTGGAAAATACACACTTTTAAATGTGAATTTTCTCCCAAAGGATGCATTTTCATGCGTTAATCAGTGGAGGAAAGCATATGTTTGGGTGCCCACTTGGAAAAGTGTGCATTTTTTTCTGTTTGAGAAAGCACACTTTTCCTGTTTGAAAAATAACCACACTTGTGTATGCGAAAGAGAATGAGGGGGAATAAGCATTAGGCTGGGGGGTGGGGAGGAGAGCCTCGATGAGCTCAAAAATCACTCGTTCGCCCATCCCTAGGTAAGACATCCTGCTGCATTCAAGAGCACTGTCTCCTATTGTCCACAGTGGTTCAAGGCTAGGATATATTTACCATTATGATATCCGGGCGGCTCAGCATCACATTGGGATGGTTCAGCAAAGCAAGCAGAGTGTTTGTAGCCTCCAGTGGTCCCCAGACAACAAACTACTGGCTTGTGGTTCTAGTGATGGTCTACTGAATATTTGGTCAAATGATCAATATGCAACAATACAATGTAAGCCACTTACCTCGATACACCATTCCTCAGCAGTAAAGGTAGGATGATGGTAGACTCTGACCTTTTAATTAATACATTCATGACATGTGTAGTCCAGTTAGACTTTATACCACTGTTGCTTTGGATTGGGTATCTGGAACATAAGAACATAAGCAGAGCCATGCTGGATCAGACCAGGGCCCCACAAGCAGAACACAGTGCAACGACGCCCTCCCACCCATGTTCCCCAGCAGCATTCCTTGAGAGAACAATACCTGGAGCCAAAAAAAATTGAGAGATTGGCTATATGGGATAGATAATAAGCAGGAGTTGGCTCTAATTAAATGTTCCCCAGCAACTGGTGTACATTTATAGGCTTACTGCCTCTGGAAATTGCCTGTTGTACAAAGCAGGAAATACACTAGCAATTTACGTATTTGCTCTGGAAAAATGTATCTAGAACTAGTCAAACTGATTTGCTAGTTGTCTGATGCAGTTGTCCAGCACCAGAGAACCATCACTTTTTAAAGCCACGATGCCCCTACTTTACCCTTCATTAGGCAATGATGTGGTGTCCGTGGCAATCGGCAGTAATTGCCACAGGAGGTGGAATGAAGGACAGATCTTTGCACATATGGAACGTGAGCAGTGCAGAAGACCTCAAAACCGCAAATACGGAATCTCAGGTGAAATCTTAATGTGTCTCTTCTGCAAGTTTCAGCTTTCTGCACTTGCATATCTGTTTACTTTAATAGCTCCATATATCAAAAGAGCAAAGCCTGCTTGTCACTTAAAACCCTGGCCGAATGGAATGAGAGACGAAGAAGAATTGTCACTTTGTGCGAGTGTTGTTAGTGGACATGATGTAATAGGGAATAATGTGGAACAAATTCTTAAGAATAGACAACCTCGTTTATCACACCTTTATCACACCTGGCAAACTCAGTTCTTGCGCGATGGCACATGTTGAACTGATCGCTGGTCTTATACATTTAGTCCCACATGGTAAATGGTCAAAATGTTCACTTGATTCCAGATCTCCTGGCCCCAATGGCTTCTTCATCTCTCATTCATCCTGTAGGTTGCTGAAGCTCTTTGCACCCCAGTTCATTCATACTCTTCGGTTGCCTTCCTCCCTTTGGTGCATCTTAATGAGCCCTGGATTCCATGAAGCTACACAGCTCACCCACTCATGATCTGTGTTGAGTGGACCCCTCTACCACTTTTTCCTATTTTCACCATCTTTCTGTGTTGCTTGACCATTTGTTGCCTCCCATATCATCAGACCCTACCAATGACATACCACCTTTAAAACAAAACAGGAGCTAACTACACACAAATGGGTATAATAAAGCCTTGAAAAAAAAAGCAGTAAAGCAGCTTTAGGAAGGGGCAGAGAAACTGCAGGAGAATGGTGCTTAACCATTTTTCCACTCGCTATTTCTGTGTTCCAAAGTGCACCTACAATGGCTTTACCCCTCCGCCACAGGGCTCAAAACATGGGTAAATTTGCATTTGGGAGCAATTGAAGTTGAGAAACAAAAGGCTGGAAAAAGGTTAAGCACACATTTTGGAGCAGATTATAAAGAAGTCAATCTGTAAGCACCTTGAAAACAGTGCAGTGATTACTAGAAGCCGGATGGGTTTGTCAAGAACAAATCCTGCCAGACTAATCTGATCTCATTCTTCGATCAGGTAACGTCCGTTGTGAACTGTAGGAATGGTGTGGACATAATATATATTTACTTCAACAAAGCTTTTGACATTCTGATCAGCAAACTAACTAAAAGTGGACTAGATGGAACAACTATTAGGTGGATCCACAGTTGGCTAGAGAATTGAACTCAAAGAGTGCTTATCAGTGATACCTTCTCAAACTGGGGGGAGGTAACGAGCGGGGTACCTCAGGGCTCAGTCCTGGGCCCAGTGCTCTTCAACATTTTTATTAACGATTTGGATGAGGATATGGATGGAATGCTTATCAAATTTGCAGATGACACAAAATTGGGTGGGATAGCTAATACAGAAACAAACTTCAAAGTGATCTTGATAGGCTGGTGTGCTGGGCTGAAAACAACAGAATGAAATTTAATAGGGATAAATGCAAGTTCTACACCTAGAAAAAATAAACCAAATGCACAGTTACAAGATGGGGGATATTTGGCTCAGCAATACTATAAGCAAGAAGGATCTTGGAATTGTTGTAGATCACAAGCTGAATATGAGCCAACAGTGTGATGTGGCTGCAAAAAAAGCAAATGCTATTTTGGGCGGCATTAATAGAAGTATAGCTTTCAAATCATGCGAGGTACTGGTTCCCCTCTATTCGGCACTGGTTAGGCCCCATCTTGAGTATTGCGTCCAGTTCTGGGCACCACACTTCAAGAAGGATGCAGACAATCTGGAGCGTGTTCAGAGGAGGGCAACAAGGATGATTAGGGGTCTGGAAACAAAGCCCTATGAGGAGAGATTGAAAGAACTAGGCATGTTTAGCCTGGAGAAGAGAAGATTGAGGGGAGACATGATAGCACTCTTCAAATACTTGAAAGGTTGTCACACATAGGAGAGCCAGGATCTCTTCTCGATCAACCCAGAATGCAGGACACGGAATAATGGGCTCAAGTTACAGGAAGCCAGATTCTGGCTGGACATCAGGAAAAACTTCCTGACTGTTAGAGCAATATGACAATGGAACCAATTACCTAGGAAGGTAGTGGGCTCTCCCGCACTAGAGGCATTCAAGATGCAGCTGGACAGCCATCTGTCAGGTATGTTTTAAGGTGGATTCCTGCATTGAGTAGGGGGTTGGACTCAATGGCCTTATAGACCCCTTCCAACTCCACTATTCTATGATTCTATATACCCTCTACTGTTTCTTCACTCATAATGCCCCTTCCAAAGCTGCTTTGCTTTTTATAAGAAAAAGGAAAGAAAAGGTGCCATTTCTCTGTTACATGCATTTGTATGTACAATGTCGTTAACCTCACAAGCACTATGGATTAGTATCTGCTCCCATCAGGCACAGCCAGCATGGCCAGTGGCCAGGTATGCTGTGAGTCCAAAACATCTGGAGGACACCAAGTTGGGGAAGGCTGCGTTATATATTCCACAAGTGAGTGACCAGAATTTAAATGGAGATGTTAGTTTCATCTAAAGGCAGCTGAAATATATGTGTGTCATTTTGCAAAACTGAAATGAACCTTTGAAAAAATATATATCTCCAGATATGTTCCCTGGTTTGGTTACCAAAGACTGAAGATATAGTGACGGGGCAAGGCCATCCTTGCAATAAGATGAATATCTGGAAGTATCCTATGCTTTCAAATTCAGCAGGGTATTATGGTAAGCATTTTGATAACCACAGTCAGTTTGTCGACTTACACTTTTGCTTAACACCTTTGCATCTGAGCAGTGAGAGCTTATTTTCAGTTTTGCACTGGATATTTCAGGGAAGTGTTCTTGACACAGCTACAGTAAAGGTTGAATTTTTTAGAAGAATACCATTAATAAAGCACCACTTAAGCTAGAAAGTGAGTCTTCAAGATTTTATTTTCTATTTAGCTGGGTATATAGAATATAGAATATTTATTATTGCAACAGAACATAGAGCCAAATTGGCTTAAAAATAAACAGGTAGCATTAGTTCTGTGAAAGATCCAAGTGTAAAAGATGCATTGGGTAGTTATTTGCCAACCTCTTCCCTCAGTCTGAACCAGAAGTGGTCTGATAAAATCAGCAGAATGTGAAAAATATTAGTTGCATACTCAAATTTAATCTGGTTTGAAATCAAACTGATACTGACTCGGCCTTGGGACCACTCTGCTAAGCATCTGCCCTCCACCAACATAGCTCTCATTTTCTTTCCCATAATTCACCCCTGGGAAGGCCTCAGGAGTAGGCCTCAGACCCTGGATTCCATTAATAGCATGCAGGGTTTCTGGGAGCCATAGGAAATGTAGTTGGCATGGCTCCCAGCATTCCCTGTATGCTGCCATACATGTTTATGGCAGAATTTAGGGCCTAAAGAAACTGAGCCCTACTCTGATGATGAACTCCCATGAGCCCTTCTCACTGCATGCATGCTATGGTAAATGTAGAAAAGAAATGTGATAACGTGAGGAAGAGGCTGAGAGTAGGTGATGGATTGAAATATTCATTCCGGATTAGTCCAGGCTGGGACTTCGGCTGAATCTGGAATGGATCTAGAATGGGTAGACCTATGAAAGCAGACTTATGAATTCTGATGTCCAAACTGCCCAAATTCAAATTCCACCATATCACTAATACTGACGTTTCTGCTGAGCAATGCCAGGTTCTTACAATTGTGAAGCTGCTATTGCTAGAAGCTTTAGTAGCTGGTGTTTTATAGTTCTAGTTTATAGTCACAGTTATCTATATTTGTTTTAGTTAAATTGCATTTTTACTGAAATTTATTGTAAAATGTTGTTCTTGATACTTTTAAGGGTGGCATATGAGTACCATAATTAAATAAATAGAACAAGAGAATGATTTCATACAGAAATGTACAATAGCTACTAAATTTGGATGCAGTCTGGAAAAAGCAACCTATTTTGGACTTATAACATGGTACCAAGCAAGGCCTATGCGGTAGTGTAACTTTCCACCTTACCTCTATTAATTGTTTGAGGGGGGAATTTAATATATAATTACTCTCTGTGATTGTTAATCCTTCAATTATAAACTAATTCAAAATGACAGCCCTACTTGTTGCATGTAAATTTTATTTCTCAGATAAGCTTTAACTTCTTTTATGTAGATCCAAAAAGGATATATGAAGGAGACTGGATGAATAGCATTCAATTTCCATATTTCATGTACTGTGCTATTCATACATTGATGATTTTAATGCCCTCTTATGCTTATGGTTTTAAGCTTCGTGTGATTGTATTATCCCCCTTGTGGTGCCAGAAGCTCAAATATTCTTTTTTTATTTTAGCCTTTAATGTTGAAATCAAGTTGATGTGTTCAGCGAAATACAATAGTAAAGGTTTTCTGAGACTGTACCGGATGAATGTACAGGTGGAAAATTGCACATTTACGTGCCTACTACTCATGAAAAAATATTTCACAAATAATAAAGTAGCAAAGACAGAATGGTTGTATTTGAAAATGAAACCTGAATTTCCTTTCTAGAGCGGTAGCCATTGCAGGCAAAAACAACAACAGAGTCTTGTGGCACCTTTAAGACTAAGATATTTATTATGACATAAGCTTTTGTGGACTACATTCCACTTCATCATGCATTTGATGAAATGGGCTTTAGTACACAGAAATGTATGCCATAACAAATGTGTTAGTCTTTAAGATGTCACAAGATTCTTGACAGTTGGTTCTTTATTTTTGATGTAAAGTTTTCTTGACGTTTTGGAGACAGCTCTCACATTTACTTCAGAAGTAAGATACATTGGTCGTGTGCCACATTTTTTTTGTCAACCATGGAAAAAAGATAAAAGATTAACACAAAACCACAAGTTGCTTTCTCAGAAAGGTAGGTGTTTTTTTAAGCCAATCAAATGTTTATTGCTCAATCTACAGATCACTGCAACACATACAAACTTAAAATTTTACAATACTATTCTACAATACTATTATATCAAAAGTTACATATAAGGTTAAAACAACAGAGCTGTAAAATACATAACATCCTTAACTGAAATGATAGTAAGGTGAGTGAACAGCAAACATACAGAAACCTTTAATAACCTATCATTCACATTGCATTCATATTTCTGAATCTTTATAACGCTTTACACCGATAGTATTGAAGAACTTTGCTCTACATCTAGTAGCTTCCACTGCAAATAGTGCAACCCTCTGTTATCACGTATGGGTTGATTGAATATAATAAATATCTAAATTTTTCCTTAACATCCCTATATTTCACTTCCTTTAAAAGAGGCTCTACATGACTGTTTCTTATGTCTATATATAATGGACAATCAAATGCGTAAGGAAGTTCATTTTTGTGTGGTTGTAGAATTTAGGGGTGGGGGAAGAGAGTAATGTTAGTGGCCGTGACAACAGAGGGCAGCACTTGATAAGCTTCAAGAACACTTCCCACTTAGATAGTCAAACCATCCCCAAACCATCATTTTAGTGTAAATAGCTGTGGGTAGAACATTGAGGCCAGATCTACACCTTGTGTCAAATCATTACGAATGTGGACTAAAAAGCCGGCAATAACACTATGAAAGCGGTATATGGAATGTGGATTGTGCCCTAACAGTTATCAGTGCACTTCAATACCGCTATAGAGTAGTAGTGTAGATCTAGCCCAAGTAATGGAGAAAACTTGGTTCCTAGAGATATAGCCTGTGGAGAACAAGAGTGCACATTTAAGCCCAAGATGTCAATGGGAGCTAATGCTTAGGCTAGATGTCCCCAACCTAGCCCCCTCCAGAAGTTTTCCACTACAATCTCAACCATCCCTGACCATGCTGGCAGGGGCTGATGGGAGTTGTTGTCTAAAACATCTGGATGGTGCCAAGTTGCAGAAGGCTCAGTTAGGAGATAGCCTTGTAATTTCTGAGTATTTGAATGAGATAATTATCAGAGCTTGTGAAGGTGACACACTCTCCCTGGAAAGGGGAGGGGGAAGAGGTATGTATGCATAGGGTTGCCATATTCTGAATCCACAAAACCGGGACGATTTTTGGGGGAGGGGCTAGAATTTTTTTTAAAAACTGAGCAATATGTAAAGGTATAGGGAAAGACAGAAAGCTATTTAACAGCAGCAATCCTATGTGTGTCTACTCAGAAATAAATCCTATTAAGTTAAATAGGATTTACTCCCAGATAAGTATGTATAGGATTGCAGCCTAAAGTGTTCAAGCATCTGCAAATAAATAATAGGCAAAGAATAGTTTAAGCAATCAAACAACAACAACAAAAATTACCCTAAATTACATTTCTCTATAATTCTCAAAAGCTAGAGGAGAATTCAATACGGAGACTTACTCCCACCCCAGTCACCCAAGTAGTTACCATAGGATATTAAGGATATTAATATTAAAATATATATTTTAACCCCAAAGTAGCCATCTACTTTGTGTTCAAGTGGTGGCTCTAGCAAAATATGTACTGTTTGGTGCCACTAACTGAAAAGATCAAAATGAATTGTAAATAATAACAACAATTTTGATTTCCCAATACATGTTTAAAAGGCCACACACACACACACACACCCCAAATTAAACTTAAGGCATGATCCAACCAAAGTTAAGCATTTTTAAGGCTGCAATTCCATGCATGCTTACCTGGGAGTAAGACCCATTGAACAACAATGGGACATATGTCTGAGCAACCCAGCGCATTCATCTGTCCTGAAAGCAAGCCCCACTGCAGTAGTTCTGTGGAAATTACTTCTAATTAAACTTGCGTAAGTTTAGGTAGCTAAAAGTGTTTAGTAGTAGCTGGATCGTACCGTTGTGTGTGTGTGTGTGTGTGTGTGTGTGTATATATATATTCCAGATGAAAATCTCCTTTACTGTATTTTATTCAGCTAAAATGAAAGTTTGCTTTTGTGTTTTGTTGCAAAGTAATGTTTTTGTTTTCCTTTTTTTTAATTGAGAAATATTTTTCTACACACATAACAGGAAAGCTACTTCATGTTTTTGCAAAGCGCAATTTTAAATTAAAACATCAACAATTGTAAAACCAGACATCTTACATTCACTGCAACTTACTTCCAAGTAACAGATTTGAGGCTTGCACCCCAAATCTAAGGAGGGAGAATTTTGAAGGGAGATTTTTTTGGGAGGGACTTTTCTTTCTCCCCTCCCTCCTTTCCTCTCCTTCCCCCCTCACTCTCCTATCCCCCCCAAACTCTCTTCCCCAACAAATCCAATGTCTCTGCCAGGCGCTTACTCCAAAGCTCTGACCACAACCAGGCAAACTCACCAAACTCAGGTAGCCTGAGGAGAGCATGTGCTGTTATTTCTTTTCTATGCAGCCACAGCACAAATAAGATGAGTCACACTGACTGACTCAGCTAAGCCAATGGAGGAGTGGTGGTACTCTGGAAAAGGGGGCAAATTGGTGTGTCTTTTTCTCTGCTGCTGCTGCTCCACTGAACAGGCTCAAGGCACCATTTTAGAAGTTGGAATTTCTACAGCTGGCTGGACTGGGAATCCAGGATTCTTGCCCAGCCTGTTGGGACATTTCAGAATCACCTGGAAATCGTGACATTCCCGGTTTTCTGGGACGTGTGGCAACCCTATGTGTGTATAAAAAAGCATCAGTTTGCAATTAGAGACAGTCAGCGGGAGAGAGCAGGGAGTTGGCTGAAAGCACCCTGGGAATGCAGGGCTTCTCTCTGAGAATATGATGTAGGGTAGTGGATTTGCCGCATTGTGGGAGAGCCTCTTTGTTCTCTCTTACTGTTGTTATATATTTGCAAATATTGCAAAAGCTCCATCCTCCTTCTGTATTCTGTTGAATCCAGAGGAAACCAAACTCGGGAAAAGCATACTTCCAGGTGGGGGTGGGGCGGGGAAGAACCAATGTCATCAATGAAAGAGGCTTGTTACCTGTTCCTCTCCAGGCTCCCTCTGCTATGTTGTATGAACGGGAACAGGAATGGAACAGGAATGGAAAGAACTAATGTGGCAGATCTCTATTTTTATAAACCAGAGATGCGCAGCTCTGCAACAGCAAAGTAAAGAATAAAAGCGCTACAGAAATGTGCTGGTTCAGATATGGATTGGCATGAACTAATGCAGCATCATAGAAGCTAATTCACAATGACATGGGCTAAGAAAAGGAGTGATTGAGGGTGGGGCAGGGGCAGCCCCATCTCTTGAGAGCACTTCAACACCCCAAATTCTTTCCATTCCAGCAAACTGTCATGGAGTTATAGCTTCCTACCCTATTTACTCCAAGCTAATTCACACAGCATCAGAGAAGTGAAGCTAAATAACACAACATCAGAGAAGTGAAGTAGGGAGCAACAAGGAAGCGCCTAATTACGACTCTCAAGGGAACAGGAAAGGGAATGATTGTGGGGGACGGTGCAGCCACGTCCCTTGACCACACCATGGCCAGGTCACAGGCATGCCCAGGATTTAATGTGGAGGAATGGTGGAACACTGTGGCGCAAGCACATGGGAGTCGCTTCAACGGAAAAGAACACAATAAAACGACTCTGTGACACTGTGACTTTTTGAGGCAGAAGCGACTGGTTAGGTGTGCGCTGGCCATGATGTCCTCCGCTGCAAAGGACCTGACAATACACCCAAGCCACAGGAAAAATCCCGCAAGCTGGAACTATTGTGTTGCCCTGGAACGGACGAGAACAGGGGCATGGGAACTGTGAAGCAATGTTGTGCAGTCCCGAGTTGTATTTTTTAGTAAATGTGGTGGTTTTGCACATGGCAATATTTTACTCCCCATAACCCCAAAATGGCAACACTTTGATAGTCCATATTTGTGTCTTCCTTCCTCCTAATGTAGATCACAAAGGAAGAGTTTTGCATATGGCATTGAGCCCAGAAGGAAACAGGGTCTTTACTGCGGCAGCTGATGGGACGGCCTATGTGTGGAAGTGTAGGATGTAAGCAAGCATAGCGTATCTTCAGAAGGAAAATAGTTCCAATTCTCTTGAATGGCTCTTCAATCAAGTCATTCTGGAATCAAACATGGCACAGAGGATTATAATTGGATGTGAGAAACCCAGGTTCAATTTCCTCTTCAGCTCTGAAACAGTTGCTTTCAGGTTGCGCTCTTTCTCAGCTTAAACCTACCTCACAGAGCCGTTGTGAGTCTCTCTGAACTAAAGAAATAATAAAGAAATAGTCTGGGAAAGAAGAAAACAAATGCAGTCCACTCTTCAGTATCCTGGAAAAGGCAATCCAGCTTCTTTAGTCAATAAACAATGGTTTGGCTATTTCCGGAGTGCTACCTAGGGTTTAGATTTAGGATATGCAAATGTTTTGTATCGAAGTATGTGGTACCTTTTATTTCAGTGAACTAGGATTTAGTTCCCAATATCCTTCTCAAATAATTTGGTGTGTTTTATACAGTCTAAGATCTGATTAGATCAGTGCTGTTGTACCTGGGAGAGACTTCCGTTTGATGTAGGAGATTTCCCCTTTCTGTTTATAAAACAGGAATCCTTTAGGATTAAGTCATAAATGGAACTTATTTTACGATGCTGTCCCTTGAAGCCCAGTAAAACAAGGAAAAGCAAATGCCCTTTGGGAACCTTTGGGCACGGAATAATGGGCTCAAGTTACAGGAAGCCAGATTCCGGCTGGACATCAAGGAAAAACTTTGTGACTGTTAGAGCAATACGACAATGGAACCAGTTACCTAGGGAGGTGGTGGGCTCTCCCACATTAGAGGCATTCAAGAGGCAGCTGGACAACCATCTGTCAGGGATGCTTTAAGGTCGATTCCTGCACTGAGCAGGGGATTGGACTCGATGGCCTTATAGGCCCCGTCCAACTCTACTATTCTATGATTCTCTCTTTCTCTTCCTCACTCTAGCATCTACAAGCTCTTCCACAATTTAGAGCATTATCCTCAGGGATTGCTTCTGCTCTTTGGACAGATTGTTCCAAAATCCCATGGTCCCACATCCCAGGATATCACTGTGGTTTACATATGTGGTGCTACAGCTTCAAAGATGAATGAGATGAGCATAAGTTAAGGATGCTCCCAGATGGAGTGCTCCTAACAGGGGAAAAGATGGAGGAGGCTGTGGGAAAACATGGGAGGCTATGAGTGGAAGATGACAGGGTCTGGACACGCCCCCTCCTTGTAAAACTCCAAGAATGAAGTAGGGCGATCGTAAAATAAAAACCTCACCTGGAAGCCCCCTTAATTACAAGCTAAAAAAAAAGCAAGTTATATGAAGGAGTATCTGGAAAGAGAGCAATCAAAACAATCTGTATCATCCCGTTTGTTCCTTTATCCAGGTGAGATAAGCCTTTGTGAGTCGAGTATAGACACCAGGGTATCAAAGACAACCACATTTTAATTTTTTACCAAAGGAGACAATGCCTCTTTGTTCGCCATTGCATATCAAAGGACCACCAGACTCACCCTGGGGGAAAAGGAAGGGAGACAGGATGGTGTTACCATTCATAGATGCTGACGTATATATTCCTCTTTGGTCATAACGTTGCAACAATTAAGATCGTGCATGTATTGATTTTAACAAACCTTTTAACTATTGTGTCGCATGCAGCACATGATGCTATAGGTGATTTCAGCATTCATATTTTGGGTAGTCCAAAACTTCTATAAAATTATTAGAAGTCAGGATATCTAGAAAAACTAATGAAGCATAAGTAGCATACAATCCTATGCATATTCTTTTCAGACCTAAGTCCCATTAGGCTTAGTGGGTTTAAGCATGTGTATAGGATTCTAGTAATCTTAGAGAACAATCCTATGTATGTTTACTCAAGTACGTCCCACTAGGTTCAGTGAGGCTTACTCTCTAGTAAATGAGTTTAGGATTGCTGCCTTAGGTTGCACTCTTCTGCAAGTTTAGACAGAGTTGGGAGTTGTAGGATTTTTTTTCTGTCTAACATGCATAGGATTGCACCCATAAGCATTGCAATTGATCGGAATAAATGCCGACTACTTGGCTTCCTCTTGTTGGCTTTCATACAGGTAAGATTTCATGTAGAAAATACAGATTTTAAAGCATTTACCTTCCCTATTTTTCTTTCCCCTGTATAACTTAATTATCATAGAATCCTAGAATCCTAGAATAGTACAGTTGGAAGGGTCCTATAAGGCAATCGAGTCCAACCCCCAGCTCAATGCAGGAATGTACCTTAAAACATCCCTGACAGATGGTTGTCCAGCTGCCGCTTGCTTGAATGCCTCTAATGTGGGAGAGCCCACCACCTCCCTAGGTAATTGGTTCCATTGTCGTACTACTCTAACAGTCTCTTCTCTGTTCTTTAGTTTCTTTATATTACTGTTCAGATTTTGTTAGAGAGTAAGTTTAGGATTTATTTTCCTTCTCTTTCTTCTCTCTTTGCCATGTAAATTATAATGGTATATAAATGAATGATGTATGGGCTTCCTGTTGTTGCCTTTGATCTTCTCTACGTTAAGCAAAACCCTGCACCCTTAACAGAGTTTCCGCTTTTGGTTTCTTCGTGATATTACGATGGGCTCCTTTGGATAGCAGATACGTGGTTTGAATCGAGGAAAGTCCTTCCTATATGTTTCTCTGTGTTTCAGTTTACAGCTACTAGATGGTGCTGACATTATAGTGCATTACAGTGCTACACCAGCATTTCACACAGCTGATCGATTGGAATGATGTCCTTTTTGCATTATCTCTGATCTTTTTGAAAGCAGGATAAAGTGGGGAATGTAACGTTTGACGACATCATGTAAAAGACCTGCTAACCTCCATGAATGACCAATCATGAGCGTGCCTTTAACGGCGGCATGTAGGAAGCATGGATTTTAAAGCCTTAACACAAATGGCCACCCCCATATTGCATTCTCAGTTCTAATGGGCAAGATGCCACATGTGAAAGTTCTTTCACATTCTAATACGGGTGGCATGCTTTAAATTAGTTTACTCAGTGGAGTGATCAATTAAAGCTTTAATTGATTGATCACTAAGGGCTCAGTTCTAATCAATGAGGGCAGATTTTCATCATTGAGGATGCAAGTTCAGCCCCACCAGGTATGGTTCTTTGTTTACTTGCAGAGGGTCCTTTTGCTCTAGAGTGCTACCACCATAATAGGGAATGAAAAAGTAAATACCCATGATGGTCTTACCTTCTAACAATGAATGGTAGATTTTGTTTATTAACTTGCAAGTTACCTTACACTTCCTCCAATATGTGAAAGGGATATATGAGATGTTGATAAATTGTGAATTTATTTAATTGATTTATCATCCAAACAGTTAAGAGGCAGAAGGTTTCATTCTTTAACCTGTTGACAGCCCTTTGCAGAAAAAAATTCATAAATAAACACTCTTACCACACATGAACCCTTTCTTCCGTGTCACCAGGACACACCATATTGATAATCACAAGAGATGGAAAATTATAGTGTTTCTTGCCATTGCAGATGATCATGTTGGCAGGTGGGCGATTGTGCTGGCGTGCGGTGATCATGCCGGCGCTAGCAGCAAAGTCATGAGTGCCTGCTGTTCCTGGCAGTGCATGTTGTTCCTTCATTATGGAATCCTAGGGCTGTGCTTTAAAATAGCAGTTCCATCATAAAATGGTGGTTCTGTCATAAAATGGTCGCCAAGGTGTCGGATTTCCAAGTTAATGCTTGGACAGCCCTAGTCTGCATTGCTGAAAGTGCAAGATTAAAGAAACATATAGACCCAACAAAGTGAGACTTATTAAATGATATAGTAGCCCTGGAATTAAAGCATAAACATACTGGCTCTGGAAAAATATTTAGGGATTTAGAAGCTAAAAGAAAACTGGAAAGTATAGACACCACAGGTATTGCTAAACCCCTCTTATACCTAAAACAAAAATACTCCTCTTCTGGCAACAAACATTAAAAATTTTGGCCAGAGACAAAAAAGAAACAAATGAAATGTTAAAAAGAAACAAATGAAATCCAAAATACATTCAAATGATGGCACCTTAATGTTTGATCATATGCAATTTAATTCTCTCTTTGCAGACTTTTCTGTGTAGCTTATAGACAAGTTACCCCAGTTAATGAAAACTAACAAAACTGTTGAATGGAGATATATTGGTGGAGGAGCTTGAGCAAGCCATTAAACATTTGAAACATAATAGAGCTCGCAGTTCAGATGGATTTGGAAGCACTTTTTATTTAAAAAATTGAAAGATATATTGGTTCCTAGGCTTGCTCAGCTTTTTTCTAAGATCCAGCAGGGAGAGGATCCCCCCAACACCTGGAAGATGTCCAGGATAATAATAATATCAAAACTCGGAAAAGACAATAGAAAGGTGAGGTCCTATCACCCAATTGCATTCCTTAATCAGGATCATTTTTTTCATCTTTTTTAGTTCAAGAATCAACTATGGTGGTAGGTAACCTAATTCATGTTGACCAGCCTGGATTCATTCCCCAAAGACATATATCAAAACTGATACGAGAGGTCATACCTTGGGAACACCAATTTGTAGAACCTCCTTTTAAAATTTTCTAAAAAATCAAGGGATGAACGGATCTGCTTCAAACGTGGCATGGCTAAAGCCCTACATAAGAGATATCATGGTGCCAAATTTCATCTCTTTATCTTTAAAAATGACAGAGATGTAAACATGTTTTTGTTAATTCCAGTAGACTACAATGTAACAGATATTCCAAATTAAAAAAAATCCTAAAACTCAAGGAATGAATGGAACTGATTCAAACTTGGCATGGTTAAAGCACTACATAATTGATATAATGGTGCCAAGTTTCGTCTCTTTATGTAAGCATTTATGTTAATTTCCATTGACTATAATGGAGCAGTTATCCAAAAACGGATCAAAGTTCTGATGGAGCTTCGATGAAGTGAGGCAATGGGGCTGCTTCAATATTCAGAGTGGAGCAGACCCTCATCGGAGCTCTGCTTCGAATTTCAAAGCAGAGCCGAGCTGCTCTGCACAGCCCTATTAACCATGTCTTTTGTAACAGCCTATTATGCCCCAGTTATTAGCGAACTGTTCTTTATTCTGTTATATCTAAAAATCCCGTCCCATAACCAGGCCTCAACCCTGATTGGAGTGGATCTAAATAATCACTTTCATCCAACACTGCTTGGAATTGTGAAGCCATAACATGCTCCAGCACCTTGCCCCAGAATGGCAAGTTTGATACCAGGAAATAGTTCTCTGAAACCATTGGATCTACATTTGGTTTCTTCAACAAGGGCCTCACCACTGTTTCTTTCAAAGCTGCAGGGACCTCACCATCCTTCAAGAAGGCATTTACCACTAGGGGGGCTGAAATCAGTGAGCGCTCACCCCACCTCTGCTGCAGCCCACTCCCGCAAACTGGGCAGAACGAGCCTCCACTGAGTACTCATGAGACTTGCAGGTGTTCAGCAGCCACCCATCCTGACTTCCAGCACTTTCCCACCTCTGCATTAATGGCAGCCATCATTAATGCAGCGAGGGGGGAATGCCCAAAAGCCGGGGAACCCTCACTTGAGTGCCTGTGGGGGGCTCATGAGCCCATGGGCATGGGTCTGGCATCATGAGGGCTGGACAAGTGTGGGGGGCTGCCCTCACAGACCCCATCAGATCGTCACACCACCTCTATTTACCACCTCAGAGGTCCAGGTATCCAACCCAGTTCTGGCACATTTCACAAACCAGGATGAACAAGGATCCATCCTTCTAACCTTCTTGGATCCTGTGCCAGGCAACTACTATTAGCAGCTTACACTAGAAAGCAAATTCCGCGAGGTGACTAAAGAAGGCCCAATAGGCTGGCCTAAAGGGCCTTGAGAAGTGATGCGCAAAGCAGAAATAGTTCTCAAAACTTACGGATAACAATGAGCTGCTGTTAAAACCCAGTTCTTTTTTATCAAAGTACTTCTGCAGAATAAATCTGGAGGATGAGATATGTTGATGAGGGCAGCCATATAAGGTCTTGAGTGTGGAACAGATTCTTTACCTCCGATTATATCTACACATTGACCTAAATAGAAATGAGCCATGCAAATCATGTCATGTCATATAGAGCTAGCTAACTGATTAATTGCCATTGGCTTAGTGAAACGCTGAAAGTTAATACCTCATTGAATGCTTCTAAGGTCCAACTCAAATACTTTTGGCATGGCTACTACTCAATATTGCATTTGTGCAGTCTACATAGTGGTGAGAATGGTTCAATGCCCTTCCCACACATCCATGTTCCAGCACCACATCTCCTGGGACATAGTGGCCCAGGAGTGATTGTCTCACATGAAATTTGGGAGACCCGGAATGGAGGGTTGCTTAAATTTTTACCCCAGCAACATGTTCTGGGGTGCATGTTCTGGGGTGCAATTTTCAGGTGGCAGCCCTGATGCAACAACACCATTGATATGGGGGTTCAGTATTCATTTCTGAGGTGGTATAAATCTTGGATGCTACCAGTCAATAAAAAGATGGATCTGCCTAAACCTGCTGAAATACCAGAAAGAAGGCATATGACTAAATTCCATTCCTTTACAAAGAGTGTATGCATGCCTAAACATCTGTGGATCAGGCCTCTTTTCCCCTCTCTTTGGCTAGATCTACACATCCAGCAGAATGGAATAGATTTCAAGTGTTTTAATTAAGATTTGAGTACCATTTTTGGAAGAAAGGTGGGATATAAAACGATCAAACAAATAAATCAGTTCAATAAGTTGATTGAAGATATATGTATTTAAAAAAGCACACTCTGCAAGTAAAAAAGCTAGCACATCAGAGAGTGTGCTGGGCTTGAATCTTTCTCCTTGATGTACTATTGTTCGACTTGCAGGGAGGTTTTTTTAAAAAAAAAAACCCCACCAGTGACAGTATTCAAAAGTATCCCCACCAGCAATCTTCGAAAGTATCCCCACCAGCAATATACCACATCAGCACTATATCACCTCATTCTTCTTTATGTGCAGACCAGACCTTGAGATATATAGATATAGATATAGATATAGTATTTTGTTTTTGTTTTGCTTGTGTTCTTGGTTTTATGAGAAGCTTTAATGATAACTTATGGTACATGATGCTGGATGCCTGGCAAAAATAAATAATAAAATCAATATAACATAGGAATCAGGCAAAATAAATAATGTTTTCCCAGCTGTTCAAGAACAGCTGATGGTCGTGTTCTTAAACTTAAAGCAACTTTGATTTTATAGCCTGTTTGAATGGACTGTTCCTGATTTAGTTTGTTGTAGTTTGTATGCTTAATTGTATGATATTGTATTTTTTTATATTGCACTTTTATTGTGTCTTTCTTCTTCCTGGGCATCATACAAAGGGGCATCCTACAAAAGATTGGGATATTAATGTGTAAGTAAACAGATAAATATTTTGCCCTAGGTTAATAACACATATCCAGACCTGCTATTGATGGTGATGCATCTGGGGCACGAAAAATTGGAAGCTAGAGAAATGGGCTAATTTCTACATCATTTGTGTAGTAAAAGGAATGATATTCCATTTAATCCAGTAAATATCTTGCTAGGTCTTACAGATACTCCAGTTAATCAACATGATCTAACCTTAATTTGGAATATTTAGAGCAGCAAAGTTTCTAATTGCTTTCCTATAGCATTGTTATTCCCTTCAACTAAGGCATGGCTGCCCAGTCCTTAGCGAAAGGAAAAGAGAGCAGGTGTCTTATTGTCCCCACATGTAGGAGGGTTTCCACTGCAAACACTCTGTTGAAGTCCCCTTCAACTTGGAACCACCCATTTTTTCCATCTATTGAATGATTTGGGGGTAAGCGTGTATTTAAACAAACAAACAAACAAACAAACAAACTATATCACTTACCACTCTGCATTCTAAAGAGAAAGTAGCAGCAAAGAAGGACAAGACATAGAAAAGCCCCATGATTACTATTCTTGAGTTCTCCTCACAATGAGTTCTCCTCACAATGACTTATCAATATATATATTTATTGGCAATGCGAAGGAAGTGAGCTGTGGGTTTTTTCCTGGTAATTTCCTGGTAATTTACTTTTGGCCCCTCCCCTAGCCAAAATCAATAATTTGTTCCATTGCTGTGGTTGCCAAAATTCTCACAGGGAGTAGCGTGTAGCGTGTTATCACACGAGAGTATCTGTGGGTGTGGGTTGCAAGGAGTGTTTATCTGCAAACAGTTAGCAAATGATAATGCTTTTGGGCCAGTGATGTGGCTGGGGCTGGATCTCAGGGCCAAAATCCTTGGCCTCAGAGCCCATCACCCCAATGACAGCCCAGACAGTGGCAACTGAAGTGGCTGGGGGCAAATAGGTGTGATGTCAGCACCTGGGCCAGCCCATCAAGGCTGGTGCTACTCACCACAGCATCCTTTCTTAAAACAAAATAGGCCTGTTCAGACAACATGCTAAGCCATGGTTAGGCCGCTAGCCCCTTTGCAGCAAATGGTTAATGAGCATTTTTAAACCGTGGATATGCAGCCACCATGGTCAGGAACGGTTCACACAACACACCAAGTCATGGTTCATACAACACACTAAGCCATAATGTTTAGCTTAAAATGCTTAACCACCATGGCTTAGCATGTCATCTGAACAGGGTAAATATTTAGTGGCCAAAGAGTGACCAGCTGTGCATGTACATGGTTACAGATGCTCATTTTATTATTTCTACTTCAGAATTATATTATCCCTTTTCTATAATAAAATTATGCTTATTCTGAAGTAAATGTGTTTAGCATCAAGACCGTATATGATGGGGCTATGATTTAAGAGAGCAGATATCCAAAGCTGAACATGCTCAGCGCAGTTTTTGGTGTTTTTTTTTTTTTAAAATTAGATTTAACAAACTGGCTTTGGTTTCCCCCCTCTAACATGACAGGAAGGTAGAAATGCTTGTAAACCATGCAATGGCGCTGTGGTGGGGTGGGGGAGATAAATGTTAATTGTATACTTCATAAGTGAAGTATAACACATGTTCGTCTAAAGTGGTGTGGGCATAAGATCATTAAATCCAGGGTTTAAAATTACCTGGCTGCACCACTGTTTTGGACAAGCTGTCTTTCCAACCCCCCCCCCCCTTTCCGTTGTGTTTTGCAGACTGTATGTTGCCTGATCAGCACATGTTTTGGCACAATTTGCAAACTCCTCCCCTTTTTTATCTTCTTTGCTTTTTGGGGACTTTATTCTTTCTGGCTACACGATGATCATAAAGGCAGCATGACGATATAACAATGCCATGTGGCCAAGCAGATTTGGCTACAGGATATATATTATTTATTTACTTAGAAGCATAGAATAGTAGAGTTGGAAGGGTCCTACCTGACAGATGGTTGTCCAGCTGCCTCTTGAATGCCTCTAATACAGGAGAGCCCACCACCTCCCTCGGTAATTGGTTCCATTGTCGTACCGTTCTAACAGTCAGGAAGTTTTTCCTGATGTCTAGCCGGAATCTGGCTTCCTGTAACTTGAGCCCATTATTCCGCTTCCTGCACTCTGGGATGACCGAGAAGAGATCATGGCCCTCCTCCATGTGACAACCTTTTAAGTATTTGAAGAGTGCTATCATGTCTCCCCTCTAGCCCAGTTCTTTCAGTCTCTCCTCACAGGGCTTTGTTTCCAGACCCCTAATCATCCTCATTGCCCTCCTCTGAACACGGTTCAGATTGTCTGCATCCTTCTTGAAGTGTGGTGCCCAGAACACAATACTCTAGATGGGGCCTAACCAGTGCCGAATAAAGGGGAACCAGTATCTCACACGATTTGGAAGCTATACTTCCATTAATGCAGCCCAAAGTAGCGTTTTGTTGTTTTTGCAGCCACATCACACTGTTGGCTTATATTCAACTTTTGATCTACAAAAATATTTTATAAATTATTAATTATATTAAATATTAAAATATTTATATACCACTGTTCATCTTATGGTATCAGGGCAGTGTACAAAATGTAACTTAAAAAAAATCTAATGAAACCACAACAAATTACTACAAAAAACAGAAGATACATAAGACAAGCAGCAAAACCACCTGGCTTCATCAACCAAATTAAAATGCCTGGGTAAATAAATAGGGTTTGACCTGGCGCCAAAAATAAATGTCAGCAGAGTCCTCAAGCAACATTAGTTCAAAGGAGGAGATGGATCCACTCCCTGATGCTTCCCTAGGAGATACACCACCTGCAGATTCTGAACCTTGAAAAAGTATCTCTGGCCAAATCTACACCAAGCAGGATATGGCACTTTGAAAACTGTATATGGTGTGTGTCTGGACCCCAATAGTTTTCACTACTGTTATAAACCATTTTAAAGCAGTAGTGTAGATCCTGCCTCTGCCACTGATCTCCACTGAAGACACACCTTGGAGGATCAGAAATGCCCTGTTCTAGGGATGCCATGAATAAGTCCCCACAACTCAAAACCCCATTGTGTAGAAGAAGCCATTGGCTGCACAAAAAGGCATTAGCCCTTTAACTGGCCAGATGCAGCACTCAGTGGTTGGTGTTTAGTCTTGACTCTCAAGACCAGACTATAAAGTTCTGGCAGTTGTTCCATGCCAGTGCTGAGGCAACTTGTTCCTTCCACCTCTGGTCTGAACTCTTAGCTGCTAAACCTTGAACCAACACCTCTATCTCTCTCCAGGGTCCTGAACTTGCCCCAGCACCAAGTTGGCTCCAGAGCCCTGGAACTGCCTTTTTCTATCTCATCTGGTTTGTTGCCTTCTGTGGTGATGGAGAGCATGATGAAACCAGGACAGCAATGTACAGCAGCATCACAACAGCATCTTATCATTGTGGAATCTGGGAAATACTGTAACATTGAGTAGGACTCGGTGAATATGGAAAACTAAAATGTCAGCATATTGTATACGAAAGTGTGAAGAACAGGGCCCTGTCCTTCCCAGGCACCACCTGGCCATTGGTTATCTCAAATTGCTAGCACCAGGCCTGGGACCCAAGACCATGCCTGCATGGGCTAATTGGGAAGATTGATTACAGCTGTTCTGGAGGGGATGTGAGTTCCTGCCTGGGAGGAGGGCCTAGAAGGACCAGCTTGCCCAGTGATTGGCGGACATTGATCAACCAAATGTGCCAGACCTGGGGGGATGAAAGAGGGGGGCTTAGAGATGCTTTTCATCTCCCTGGGGTCCTTTGCTGCATGGAGGATGTATGGAGGAGATCCTATATGTGGTAACATATAGCTCAGGTCAGCTAGGGGCTGTTATTTTGCTTGGGTGTGTTTGGTAAATGTTCTCTGTTGCATTAAAGGTTCTCTGTCTTATTGTATTTCACTGCATCGTTCTTATTCCTTTTAACCCCCTTTTTTAATCCATTTTACCTTCCCTACTTCCTGCCCTTTAATAAACTGCTTCAAAGCTTCAAAGCTGGTGTGTTTACTTCAAGGTAAATCCTGGTACTAAGTCAAGCATCTTCTGGTAGAAGGTGGATGTCTGGGTGTCCAGTTAGGCCATCCTTCACAGAAAGGATGTGGGATTTTGAAATGATCATAGATTGAAGGGAATTTATTTTTATAAAGCTGATCAAACTGTGTTTGTTTTGGCTTGAAAATCTCATCTGACATTACGACACAATTTGGCTGCGGCTTTCATGTGCACACCTTAAAACAAGGGTGAGCAACATCCACCGGTCTGGGGCCAATATCCTTCCCTCCTCAGAACCCAGCTGGAGCTGCACCTTTCCTGGACTGCTGAATTTGCTGCTGAGATGTGGCCATGTTTCTCCCTTCTTTTCACCCAATGCGGCAGCAGCAAAGACAACATTTTGCCATTAAGGCACATGGTGAGTGTACATGTCACTTTAAAGCAAAATGACACTACCAAAAGCCTCCAGCGAGCACATTTTTGGTTTAGAACAAAGCAAGACCTTCCTGCATACCTTCTTAACACACGATTGCAGCTTTTTTGCTGCTGT
This sequence comes from Anniella stebbinsi, assembly GCA_029215795.1. Lineage (NCBI taxonomy): Eukaryota > Metazoa > Chordata > Lepidosauria > Squamata > Anniellidae > Anniella > Anniella stebbinsi. Next base: position 29,073,656 of record JARDYH010000002.1, on the reverse strand, counting down.
CATGCTGCCAAATTTCGGTGGTATGATCAGTGGGTGTTGGTGGGGAAGCTCATGCTACAGGCTTTGTGTTACACATTCCTGACTTAAACACTCACAGCAAGACCGCAGAGCTGTCCAGGAATAGGTATAATTTCTCAGAACTGAAGGGGACAGGCCATAGAACTGACCAAGTATATCACTGTGGTAGTGAGGGAGAAGAGGTGTGTGATCTGGCATACCTAAAACATTTCCTGTATTGCTGTGAAAATGAAATGGTTTGGTTAGTTTATCATTTCCTGCTGAGTGAGAAGAAGGCTTGAGTTAAATGGGTACATGCAAGTATTGGTCTGTATGGAAATAAACTTAACCTGTAACTGAGAAATGAGATGGATTAAGCACCCACCCACTCTTCTTTCCACTGTTTTGTCCATTGTTCAATTTGGTTAATGCAAACTGTGGCTTGGCAAAAGACGTCTCACCTTATGCGTTCAGTAAGACTGTGTATTGGATCCAGCCAAAGCCCGAGCTGCATTGAGACCCTTTGGACCATTTCTGGTGCTTCCCAAAGTGATGCAGAATCATCGACGTGCACAGCTAATTTCATTAGGGTGTGCACCTTAAAGGCCCTGATTGGAGCGGAGGGGAAAGCGTGCTTTCCAGGGCCTCCGGAAAGTGTGTAGTTCCCCCAGGAATGTTAATGGTAGCTTTCTGGAGGCTTTCCCATCCTTTTAAAAGCCTCGATTCAAGCGGGGGGGGGAGGGGAGGAAAGCAGAGTGTGCATGGGCACACCCAGCACACCCTGTGCGCACACCTATGTGCAGACTTACTGATGAAGTGACCAGAATTGATATTGGACTGTCACAAGGCTTAATTGTTGCAGACATTGTTTCCTCTCCAGATAATGTAAGAACATAAGAACGTAAGAAGAACCATGCTGAATCAGACCAAGGGTCCATCTAGTCCAGCACTTGGTTCACAGTGGCCAACCTGCTGTTGACCAGGAACCCACAAGCAGGACATGATGCAACAGCACCCTCCCACCCATGTTCTCCAGCAACTAGTTTAAACATAGATTATGAGTGGGAGGGAGGGAGGGAATGCAGTTGAATGATTGACATATCCATCTTCTAATCCTGGGACATGTTTTACGAGGGACAACAATGGCTCTGAGGAAACCTATTGAACTGAGGAGAGAACAGGTAATGGACTGTACTAGTAAGCCAAACCTTAAACTTCGGTGCGTCAAACATATTGACCCGGTTCACACAACATGTCAGGCTCATTTCTTTTTTAAAACCCAGGATGACCTGTGGTGCATGCTGAGTGACATTTTCAATATGCAACCCCCAATTAGGAATATCAGGGGGTTGCCATGTCATGTGAACCCAGCCACCATGAGGGTTAAACACAGTGGCCAGGTTGACATATTCAAAATGTCACCTGGCATGTGCCACAGCTCATCATGGGTTAAACAACCCCCAATGAACACGGTGTGTTGTGCAAACTGGGCCATTGTTCTATGCTCCCCACTTGCCTGAGTGCTGAGAATGTCCCAAGGTAGCTTCCACAGTGTGTGCAACTTGCTTTACATCTGCAAGCTGAGCTGTGGGCTGTTCTCTAAACCTTTTGTGCACTTTGGGGGAAAGGTTCTGCAATTTGCGCAAATTCCCGTGCAATTATGTCTGAATTTGCACGAGTTACACAAATCCAGCTATAATTCAGTGCAAAATTCCCAGAATATCTGTGAAATCACCCAACTCAGTGCAGATTGAGTTAGGAGCCACAGCTGAGTAGTACCTAATTCTACGTAGCAGAATAGACCAGGATCCAACGGCCTGAAAAGGAAAATTGCACTTACATAGTGGATTTTGGAGCACCCTTTTTACCGTGGGTCACTGTGCTGTTCAAAAAGCTTCTCTCCAATTCAGGGGACCCAAGAATTGGCCTTCAAGGAAGTAGGATGAGGAGCTGGAATTGGGAAATTAAAGGAGCAACTCTGTGTGTGTGTGTGTGTGTGTGTGTGTTTGTGTAGGAGTACAGCTGCAGAAGCACTTGAGTTCTTCACTCAGGCTTCTTGAGAGATAACTGATATTTACCCTGAGGTGGCAGCCAGCCCAAAGTGTAATGTATTGCTGGTAGGCCCCAAATACAGAGACACGGGTGCGTCTGTTCCACGGAAATCTATGTGTCTTTAATGGAAACCCTATTCAGATGCTCCAGTTCTGTGGACAATAAACATGTAAGGAAAGGAGGTAGGCTCACTTTGCCACCTCCACCGTCCTCTCCATGTGAAGGGTGACTTTCTGAAAGGCAGAGCCTTCTCTTTGTGGGGAGGTTTCCCATACAGGTTTTAACTCTGGAAAAGTATGGCTTTGAAATCATGTGGACAGCTTCCACGGATAGAGGGTGCTCTGCCCTTCAGAAAGTTGCCATTCGCATGTCGAGGGGGATGGAACTATCGACCAGGGGGCGGAACTAGTGCTGTTCCCCTCCTTGTGCACTTACTCTACACAGAATCAGGGTCAAACTAAATGTTCTGCCTAGCATGCATGGTGGAACTACACATGCTAGTTTCTGCTACCTTTGGTAAGCATGTGTAGCTCCAATCAGGATCAGGACTGTGGTACTTGGGTGTATGTATGTTAAACCTTTCTCCCACTTGTTTTTCCATGAAATTCCAAGCCCTGTGGCAATGGAGCTTTCCCCCCTTTCTTTCTATTTCAATCCCCCCCTTCGCAGAGGGGAGGTGAAAATTTGCAAAGAAAACAGGTGGGAGAGAAAGGTTTAACCTCTTCCTCCTAGAGTGCCATGGCCCCAATCTGAATCAGGGCTGTATGCACTTACATAGCAGGAAAGAAAATGCACAACTGCATGCTAGACAGAACGTTTAGTACGGCCCTCAGAATCTCTGCATAGGGCTTTTGTTAAGCACTGACCTTCCACTGATATCACTAGAGATTAGGTGCACATCGGCTTCTCTGATTTGCCCCCTGAGGGTTGAGTCCAGATTTAGAGTAGACTCATTGATATCAATGGTATTGAAGTTTGTTGTGATGAAATTATTCCACTGATTTCAATGGATGTATCCTAAGCATGACTACATCTGGATCCAACCTTATATGTCTCATATGTTTCTATCTGCTAGAGTAGAGGTGCAGTGAATTGTAGAGAAAAAAAATACTATCTCCTTTTCTCTCTGCAAGTTAAGAATTTGACATCAAAGGGACAATTTTTCATCCTCACAATTGAGCCAACTACCTTCCTTCCAGTGACTTTGGTGGAAACATTATCCTTGAACCAATTTAATTTGAATTGAAACTAGGCTAGGGATGAACTTGAGGTGGAGGCTGTTCAACTTTCTAGGCTGGAATTTCAACTCCACACCTTATTCATACATTTTGTTTTGTGTGTGTGTGGATGATGAACCAGTCAATGGGCCTCTTGTAGACCCAATGGATTGAATACTAGAACTGGATTCAAGAGGCTGGGATTCAGTTTCTAGCTCAGCATTTATATCCCATAGCTGGTCCCAGGTGAGGTGCCTTCTTTCTCTTCTCCATCTGTGAACATGGAAGTTATAGTAGAGCTGCAGATGAATGAGATGACCATAAACTAAATTGCAAGCTAAAAAAACCTGAAAAAGTTTCATCAAGAAATATCAGGAAAGAGTATCATAGAAACAATGTCAATTAGAGCCACTCTCTGTGATTTTCTTTATCCAGGAGAGATAGTCCTTTGTGAGTTGAATATAAACACCAGGGTATCTGGGATCACCACAGTTTTTAACAAAGGCAATGATGCCTCTTTGTTCCCCATTGCATATCAAAGGACCACCAGAGTCACCCTGGGAAAAAAAGGAAGGGAGATAAATGAGGGTACCATTCACCTAGGCTCATATATAACACATGCCCCTCTTTGGTCATCAGGGGGGCATCTACATGATGCCACTTTCACTGCTGACCCCCCCGAAAAACCCGCAGCATTGCAGTTGCAAAGCAACAACCACAACTGCACAACTGCGAGATAGCGCAGCAGTCAAAACTGGAAAGGCCATGATTGAGCCCACATTCACAACAGTGCAGTTTCAAAGCAGCAGGGCCGGCTCCCTTCCCCGATCTTGTACTCAACAAAGTGCAATGGAAAGCAATGAATTATTTCTGGGTAGCCATGTTTAGCCTTCTGCTCTCACCACGCCCCCACACGATACAACTTTCCCTTTGGCCAATCTGACCCTGTTTCCACCAGCCCGTGCCAAAGCCATCTGAGATCACATGGGCTCCCAAACTGCACTAAATCCACAGTGACGGGAAAAAGAGTAATAATAATAATAATAATAATAATAATAATAATAATAATAATAATACGGATTTAGGGCTTCGCAACTAAGAGAGTCATGACACAATCGACTTGGGGGTGGAGTAGAACCAGAGTAAAAGCTTCGTGTAGATGTATTTTTAAGGAACTTTTTAAAACATCCAGCTCTTGGGCGGATCTACACTGCTGTTTTAAAGTGCTTTAAAGCGCTTTATAACAGTAGTGACAACTGTTTTGGAGTGTGTCCTGGGCCCCAATGGTTGTCACTACTGTTATAAAGCGCTTTAAAGTGCTTTAAAACAGCAGTGTAGATCCTGCCCTTGATTATAGCAAGATTTGTAATTAAAGAGTGCATGCAAGACACCATAAGCAAGATGCTACAGTATAGTTAGTGATGGAGTCAACATTTATATTTTTGATGGCCTGAAATACATGAGAAGACTTCCATACAATTGTTAGAAGTCAGGAAATACCACATATTACTCACAAACAGAAGGCTCATAGTTCTAGCAATAATTATCCTAGTGAATCTGAATTTAAACCTTTCACAAAACAAAGCTACACAGCTATAGCTTGAATGCTTAGTCTTTTTGGACAAGTTGCCAAGCATGGCAGTTCAGCTTATGTTACATTTTTGACCAGGGCTGCATGCCTTAATCACTATAGCCAGTAGATTAATCAATTAACATTTTAATTGATAAATCAGTAGAAGTTCAGTTCTAATCAGCAAAGGAAAATACTTGTTGGGGTTACAAGTTGAGGCTGTTTTGATTTCTCCTGAGGGCTCTTTTGGTCAAGTGTGTTACCATAATAGGGATTTAAATTTTTTAAAATTGAAGATGGACAGAAGTTCCTACTAACAATGAGTGGTAGCTTATATTAAATTGTAAGGGATCTCAATTGTCAGTCAATATCTCAAGTTATTTTATTGAGGTTTTGGTAAAATACAAATGTACTTAAATTTAATAAATTGGTCAACTAAAAGTTCTTTAATTGGTGGGCGAGGAGTCAGCATGCGGGCAGATTCGGTTAAAATAAAAAAGGTCTCTTACCCAACATTTATCCTTCCTGGTTTTCTTGTCACCTGCACATACCATATTCATTGTCACAGGAGGCTGAGAATTATAGTGTTTCTTGTCATTGCACAAATCTCTCTTAATGACAGTGACATTAACTTCATGCAGCTGATCATATCCGTTTCTATAATTAATAGTTCCCCATCCAACTATTAGACACTGGGTTCCTGCCTTGATGTCATCGGTTGTTTTGGAAAGTGGAACGGTAGTGTGATCAACATTTTTCTTTGTGTGAAGCTGAAGGAATGATAAAAAGAACAGTTTGTACTTAGGAACAGGAGGCAGTCACCAATTTTGATGCATGCTGCTCCAGACTTGCTCTTACACTTATGCATTGGGCCAGATCAACTGATTCATTTCCCTCTTCCATCTCATACTCATTGCATCTCCTATGCCTCCAACATCCCCAGATGTCCACCCATAAGTATTATTAGTGGTATAGAGGAGCCAGGGCTCACAGGATCGAAGCCCCAGGACTTCTGGATTAGGAAAGAAAATGATGATATCCACCACCCTCCTCAGTTCCCTCTGAGCTTAGCTGCAATCCTCCCAGGTTCACACAATATGAAAACCCACACTTAAGGTTGAGTATGGGTTGAGTGTGGATTGTTGTTGAAACATGGGTTGTTGTGTTGACTGAACCTAGCCGTGCTAACAAAACATGGTTTGTTAACCAAGAAAACCTATGTAGAGAACTCATGGTTTGCTGTTGGGTTGAGCATTGTGGGTTTTTTATGGTTAACAAATCATGGTTTGTTGGCATGGCTGTGTTCACACAACACAACAATCCATGTGTCAACAACTACCCTGGGTTCAAAGACAACCTAAACTCAAACCATACACAACCTTGAGTGTGATTTATCATGTTGTGTGAACCTAGCCAGTTCACACTTCATGCTAAACCATGAGGGTTTGTCATCATGGGTGGTCACAGAGTGGCTTAGCATGACATCCAAACCCCGAGCATTTTTCCTATTGTGGATAGTTTTGCACAGACAAGCCACCCTGAGAATCAATGGCTTGTAGTATAGTTGTTTAGGGTGGCTTATTCTTAGGGTGGCTTAGTATGACTTCAGAAACCAACAAAGTGATTTTCCATTGGTTGTTGGGCTGGCCTAGTGGCACCCCCCCCCCCCCGCCACTCCTTGCAATCTTGCTAGTACTGCAGTCATTCTCCCTCATCCCTTCTCAGCCTCACCACCCTAGGAATCTTGAAGAAAGGAAACCGGTGAGTTCTACTCTCAATGCTCCCTGGCAGAAATTGCTGGTGGTGATGGGGGAGACGGGTAATGACCTTTGATGATTCAACCTCCCTTTGCAACCTCATTGTTGATTCCCTTCTCCTCTGACACTCTTCAGTCCTTCCCCACACCGAAACATGTTCTGCTCGATTGGAAGCTTTCCGTGGAGGGAAGTAGCCCTTCCATTCATGGAAGGATGACTATGGTTTTATCTCATTGTGTTATTGTTTCAATAATGTTTCAAGCCATTTGGGAGATGTTTGTGGTTTGAGGATGCAGGATATAAATAACTTAAATAGACAAGTAAACCCAAGATTTTACTGACAGTATAATGGTAAGGCTGTATTATTATTTCCATTTAAGTAACTAGTTCAGTCTCAGCCAGAATTCTTAATGTTAAAGCAAACTATTCACTTGGTAAGAAGTATTTCTATAGAAATATGGATTCATCTTCAGTTAAAAGAATTACCTTCAAAAGCATAATGTCATTTTCGAATGTTCTTGGATTGAAACCTGGGTAAGAAAAAGTTTCAGTAATGTTCGCTTTATGTTTTCCTTCCTCCATTTTAGTTCGTGAATAAGCTCCAACAATAATGCGTGTGTGTTCATTCCTGAAAAGATAAACAACATGGGCAAATTTACTGCGCAGCTCTTCGGTTTCCATTATGCTGAACTGTTGGATTCATACACAGTTCTTCACCCTGTGTTTTAAAAATACATTGTCTTATCTTTAGTATGGTATTCTGAACAGGTTCCGATATGCTATTCTTTTGCATTGGTGAAGAACATATAAGCACTATTTCTAGTTCCAGATATCAAATGTCTCATTTGTTACATATGTGTGTGTGTATGTGTGTGTGTGTGTGTGTGTGTGTATGTATCTGGCTTGGTTTATTTTTATTTCATGAATATGATGTTGGATCCAGGATAAGTCTTCCGCAACAGGAAGGGGTCCTGTCATGCAATGTCTTTCCACTGATTTTAGGGGATCCCTTCTCACTATAGTTCACCCCATTTAGCAGGATTGCTGACTCTCCATGAAGCTTTTTCAGGGGGCAGGAAAGGTTGCCATGGAAAGGAAGGGGCAGGGAGGTCCACTTCTGCCAATGCAGTTGAACTAGCATTAATCTGGATCTAATCTATGATTTTCAGATCACCTTTCAGCAGGGACATTCAACTGTGCAGCAAATACAACAACACAGAAAGACAAAACCACTAGGGGTGTGCAGTGGATCAGGTCCAATCCACGATCTGGACCCGATCCAGGCAAAATCGGATACAATTATCCAATTATGATTCCCTACAGCTGGATCGTCCGATCTCTTCCGGTCCGATCAGAAAGAATCCAATCCAGTTCGGAAAAGATCAGAGGATTGGACCTCGGACTTCCCCCTCTCCCCCCCTCACACTTCTTACCTGCTGCCTCCTCGCTGCCGTCCCCTGCCGCCTGCTCCTTCCATGCTACTGAGAAACAGGCCTTGCAGCCTGTTCCACAATAGAGAGACGGCGTGCCGGGTGATGTCATCACTCGGCGCGCACTCGCTCTACTGTGGAACAGGCCTCAAGGTCTGTTTCTCAGTAGTACTGAAGCAGCGGACAGCAGCGAGGAGGCAGCAGGTAAGGAGCTTGAGTGGGAGGAGGGGGGAGGGAGGGGGAGGTCCCCCGTTACCTGCCAGTGTCCCATGCTGCCGTCCGCTGCTTCTGTACTACTGATAAACAGGCGGTAGCGGACAGCCCTGGCAGGTAAGGAGCACGAGTGAGGGGAAGGGAGAGGGCTGCACTTACCTGCCGGGGCGCCCGCTTCCGTCCGCTGTTCCAATCTACTGAGAAACAAGCTTTGCGGCCTTGTTCTCAGTAGAGCGCCAGGTGATCAACTGGCGCTCTACTGAGAACTAGGTCGTGAAGCCTGTTTCTCAGTAGATTGGAACAGAGGATGGCAGTGGATGGCAGTGGGCGCCCCGGCAGGTAAGGAACACGAATGGGGGGGAGGAACAGGGAGGGAGGGACAGGGAGGGAGGGAGGGGGAGTTAAGTCCCCACTCACCCGCCCCCATGTTTTCACCATAGGCTTGCATTGGGGGAAAGCTTTCTTTCCCCCAATGTAAGCCTATGGCGAAAACACCTAAAATAGCACCCGATCCAAAAAGCGGATGTCTGGTTTTCGGATTGGGATCGGGTCCAAACCGAACCGGGAAGCCTCCCATCTGAGGCACCGGTTCTGGTTCCAATTGCTATCCTGATCTGATTTTTTGGGTCCATGCACACCCCTAAAATCCACCACTAAAACCACCACTAAAAACTGCAATGCAAACAAGAAACAGCAGTAATAAAATTATCTGCGATATGTCTGTTAAATAAATTATCTGCTAAATTGTCTCTCATAATACTAGAACCCAGGGTCATCCCATGAAGTTGATGGTGATAGGTTCAGGACATATAAAAGGAAGTACCTCTTCCCACAGCACATAGTTAAACTATGGAATTTGTTACCACAAGTTGTAATCATGGCTGTTAGTAATTGAAAGGAATGCAATTAAGTATGTATTATTTTTTAAACAAGGAAGATAAGGAGAGAATGAAAGTGGAAATTGAAAGCAGATGTTCTGAATTAAGGTATAAGACACACCTGAATTTAATTCTATTAACTGCATAAAAAAAAAAGAAAGGAAAAAGCTAAGCTGTGCGAGTTCTGGGAAGTAAGCTAACTGGGTTCTGGGAAGTAAGCTAACTGGATTCTGGAAGGAAAGCTGTCTGGGGAAGAAAGCTGTCTGGAAAAGAAAGCTGGATGAGTAAGCTGTGCTGAGAAGTAAGCTGACTGGAAGTAAGCTGAATGAGAAAAGCTGACTGGGAAAGCTGCGAAGAACAGGCAAAGCAGTTTGTGCTGTGGAAAGAGCAGAAGAATGCAGAGGAATGCTTGAATATTGTTTTGCTTCATCATTTTGTTAACGGCTGCTCAACGGAAGAAAGAGATTGTGTAAAGTATGAAGATAAGTTGATTTCAGTTCTTTTAAATGCTTATCTGAACAAGTAAAATACTCCCTAAAGTAAATCCTTGTTGTGAGCAGTGATTTATCTAAGCTGTGGGAGAAAGTGCACCTGCTGGAATATCGGACTAGACTCACAGGAGGAAAACAAACAAACTCTATCACCAACAATGGCCACCAATTTGAATGGCTTTAAAAGGGGGTTAGACTCATTCTGGAGGATAAATCTATCAATGGCTACTATTTCTGATGGCTATATACCACCTCTAGTATCAGAGGCAGTATGCCTATGTACACCAGTTAGTGGGAAATGGATGTCCTGCTTGTGGGTTTCCCATAGGCAGCTGGTTGGCCACTGTGTGAATAGAATGCTGGGCTAGATGGACCCTTAGTCTGATCTAGTATGGCTCATCCAATGTTCTTATGTCTGGATGAATCGATGACAGAGCTAGTGTCAACTGAGTATCCCTGGAAAAAGCCTACCATGAGCATGGTGGCACCACTGCTCCTCTCTCTTCATTGGACATGAACAGCCACAGCCTGGTTTTGTATCAGCAGATTAGCCCTGCTGGTGTTTCCGCCCAGCTCATTTCTGCAGAAGCAGATTTTGCTGCAGATCTCAACAAATGGATGGATTAATATGAAATGAGGGCAGGGAGTCCTTCAGATATTCCGATCCCAAGCCATGTAGGGGTTTGTAGGCTGAAATCAGAACTTGAATTGGGTTCAAACTGGAAGCCAATTTTAATATTGGAAAAATATGTTCTGAGCAGTCAGTACCAGATTTGGCTGCTATATTCTGAACTTTTCAAATAGTTTTCAAGGGCAGCCCAGGTACATTGCTGTTGTTGGAATAAGCAAGTGTCATTAGTTAAAACCCACAAATCCCATCAGGCCTAGCCAGCATAGCCAAGGGTGATGGGAGTTATAGGCCAAAACTTCTGGAGGACCATATCTCTGGTCTAGAGGTTTATCATAAAATGCAATGCAAGGTGTGTTTACAAACCCCAACAACAAAACAGTGTCAGAGGGTTCTTGCAGCATTCATGACCTATTGTGAATCTAGAAAGAATCCTGTGTTTGAGAGATACCAATGTGGGAAACTTAAATATAATGAGGCTGTAGAAACAGATGATTTTGTCAAAGAGCTGAGAATGAAAGTGCATCATTGTGAGTTTGGCCCTTCTGGGGATGGAAGGGGATGAGCTTCTCCACATTGCTTTGCTTTTAGGAGACAACTCCTCCTGACATCCCATATTGAACTGACTCTGATCCAAATTTCCCACCCACAGTGGGATTTCTTATCCCACTTGATCCTCGCCCAAGTTATATAGGTGTCCCCCCCCCCCCCCCGGTTAAACTTCTTGAATCCCCCGCTCGGCTCCTGGCTCCGCTCCTACCGGGCTCCTGCTGACCTCTCGCTCTCGCCGTCTTCCAGCTCCTTTTCCCCTTTTTCTTGCCCTGTTCCCCCACTTGCTCCGTTTCATTCAATCGCCCCGTCAGTTCCTTCGCTCTCCAGCATAACAACTCGCAGGGACCTGCCTTAAAGAGACAGGCGCCCACCCGCCCTACCTCCCCCCTCCCCTCTCCCTGCCTGCCTCTCGTGCAGAGGTATTAGGCGTAAATGCGCTTCAGTGATGAAGCGTATAATCACCTAACCAGGCGCAAAAGCGAATCCTTATGGAGGGGATCTATTTCTCCAAACTTACGGAAAACAGTGGGCTGCTGTTAACACCCAGTCTTTTTTGATCAAAGTTCCTCCACAAAATAAACGTTTTCTTCTGAAGAGGGAAACCATGAATAGTCTTGAAAGTGGTAATATTTCTTCCTTTTCAATTGGATCTGCAGATTGACCTGTGGGGAAGCCATTCTAATCAGGTTGGATAGTATCATATGCACCGAGCTACAGGTTAATTCATGAGAAACAGCGTACTTGCAAAAGAGATAGTAAAACGCTCTGGTGTAGTTGCTGCCCATGAGTTTTGGCAAGTGTGTGTGTGTGTGTGTGTGCATGCATGTGTGTCAGGGCTAATTGCATGGCTGCTGTCTTTAAGTTTGGTGTCAGCTATGCTAAAAAAGTCGAACAACTCAATTGGTCTGGTAGTTCTGAAGTGTTATAACCCCTGAGTGCAAACAAGGAAATTTGGGGTTTGCCTATTTGGGGTTTCTTCTTCTGCATCACATGTCAAAAGTGAGAAACTTACTATGAGCTTCTTCAGATGAGCATTTTATCGCACACTCATGACTGGCCACTCACAGATCTTCACGGGTCATTTTGATGACGCAGTGATCCTCCTGTGCGTCTCCCGCTCTATTTCTCAGTTTTAGAGATTTTTTAAAAAGGCTCAGAAAAGCCGACTCTCCTGAGCTATATTGCTATTTCCTGCCGTGTGCAGAAGTTCCGCTAGATTTCCCCCATCTGAAGAAGCTCTATATTTGTTGGGACCATGACATTCTGCGATAGTTCTGATGCTCAAGTCCCCCAAACAACCATCCTGATGGTCCTCAGCAGGAGGATTGAGAGTACCTCTACCAGTTCAGCTGAAGAGAATGCTAGGCAATGAGGTGGTTAGTAAAAAACAACAAGATCCCTGAACTTCTATGAGTGTCCTAATCCTGGGCATAACACTTGCGAGAGAGAGCATGGTGGAGTGGGTAGAACAGGGGTGCAGAACCTCTTTCAGGCAATGGTCTGAATTCCATTTTGAAGAAGCTCTTGGATACCACTTCCCAGTGGTGGACGGGACAAAAGGCAAAAGGGGCAGAGTTGAGGACAAAAAGATTAGGTGCAAAAATACCCCCAAATACCTGCACATTTTTGCTTAAAGCTCTTACTGCCAGAAACTAAGTCTTAGGACCTTTTGGAATGGGGGAAAAAGCTGCACAAAATCTGGGAAAGCAGGAAATGATCAGTGGTTGGGGAAGGGAATGGAGCAGGGCATGGGAGCGTGGCCACATGAGGAGGGCTGGATTTGGCTCCTGGACTTGGATTTTGCAACTTTGGGCTTACGTATCATTCTAGAACTGAGGAAAATGATATTTAAATCTTCATTTGGCCAATACACTAGGTTGCCCTTGACCCAATCACTTGGGCCAATGGGAGATTTCTCCTAAAGCCAAATATTAACTTCAGAACAGGGATTTATTTTAGCAAGGCAGCAAGGGAGAAAAGGTTAAATTCCTCCTCCTTGCCTGCAGGGGTGGGGTGAGGAGATACATAGAAACAACAGAGCACTTACTTCTCTGAATTCTGAGGAGAAAAACAGCAGTGGAAAAGAACAAAACAAAGAAAAGCCTCATAGCTGCCGCTTTGTGTTCCCCCACAATGAGATATCTAATATAGATTGAGCATATAAAGGAGGGGGGAATTCATTACTTCCTCTTCTTAAAGGCATTCTTTTATAACTTCAGAAATATGAAATCTCTACAACGGGCTTTCTGGAGAGAGGCGTCATTTCTAGGCATTAGAGTCTGAAGATTTCTCCTAAATTTCAGGTTTCAGCAGGTATCAACATTTATTCAGCCACCAGCTATAGAAAATTAAAGAAAGAATAATTGCTACAGCTGTAATAGTGGTTTTTTTTGTTTTGTTTTTAAAAAGCACTTTAAAGTTGGCTGAAACTGCAATTCTGGAGAAAGACTGAAAGCATCCACTGTTGATATGATTATGACATCACTGTTCTGTTCCCCCAGCAACTGCTAGAATTGTATGATGAGATCGATGTTCTGCATTCTCTGACACAGGTGCTTTGACAATCCCAAACCATTCAGCTTCAGTGATCCCTGGTTTCAAAATAGGGTGGAGGTCTTCTGAATATGCCCTCCTTGGTACTCAGTTCAGTACCAGAACAGATTGAAGGGCCAGGGAGGGGCAGTTGCTGTAGTTTATAGAAATTCCATCCATCCATCCATCCCTCTCTCTCTCTCTCTCTCTTGTTCTTCAGGCTTCCTATCCATTCGAGTGCCAATCTGGTGTGTCTGTATCTTATGCTGGGCACTCAGGTCAGATTATGGATTCTGTTAGTGTACTGCTCGGCCCATTCCCCAACAGTCTTCCTGTCTGAGTTGATGGAGGTGGTCTCAGATTTGGTGTTGAGTACACCCAGAATGATGGTTTTGGGGACCTTCAATACCCATGTCAGGTCCACTAAGGACTTCATGGGTGCCATAACAACCATGGGGCTGTCCCACATGTTATCGGCCCAATGCATGTAGTTGTTCACACTCTGGATTTGGTATTCTCTATTGGACATGAAGAGGATGGTCTAGTGATGGGGGATCTTACATCTTTTCCTTTGTCATGGTTAGGTCACTTCCTGTTGAGATGGTGCGCCCCCAGAGGCTAATGGATTCCAATGGATTTCAGAGAGCTCTCAGGGATTTTCTGGCTACTATGGTTGGCACTCCTGTTAAAGCTGTGGTTGCTCTGTGAAATCCAAATATGACCAAGGCAGTTAACATGATTGCTCCTGAGTGTTCTGTACCATATTTGCAAAGACCATTCAGCTTTCCACTGTATGTCTCAGTTGAGGGTAATGAAGCAAGCTGGAAGATGTTTGGAATGCAGGTGGAAGAAAACACATCTTGAATCCAATAATAATAACAAAAAGTAAGAATCAATTATCGAGCCTACTCCAGGGTGATGATAAAGGCAACAAAACAGTTTTTCTCCTTCTCCATTGCGGCTTCTCGGTATTGTGCAGTGGAGCTTTTCCAAGTGGTTCAATGCTATTTGTGTTCTGGCCCAGTGGGAGATCAGTAGCACACTGTGACATGTTTGCAAAATCACTTGTATCCTTCATGATAGATCCCATAATTCAGGCAGTACCTATCCATGGCACTATCTGGGCCAGATCTACACCAAGCAGGATATAACACTTTGAAAGCGGTTTTAAAATGGTATATGGAATGTGTCATGGGCTCCAACAGTTATCAGAGCACTTCAATACTGTTATAAAGCAGGAGTGTAGATCCTGCCCTGGGCTGTATCTATGCGAGGTTGCATTGGTGCCTCGTTATCTGAAATCCTGCAATTGCGCTCCTCCAAGGTAATACCCATGGCAAGGAATGCAAATGAGGGTTTTGGAGGCTGCCGGGGATGCTGCCGCCCCTAGTGCCCCCTGTTCCTACACCCCCATTGTTTCCCTCCATCTCCCAGAGGCTGAAAACAAAGGAGTGATGTTTTTTTTTAAACAAGTGTTGCTTTTATTTTTAAAAATCAGCTGGGGGACACCTCCGACGCAGCTCCGAAACAAGGTGACAGATGGCAGATGCAGCCGTCGCCTCGCTCCAAGAGAAAAAAGTTGCAGTAAGTCCCCAACTTTTTTAAACCGGAGCTTCGGGGGGTGGGGTTGCCCCTGGATGGTTTCACAATGGCGGCTGCATCAAATAAATGAGCTGCCACCACTGTGGATCCATCCCGGGGGGAAACCCCTTGTCAAGACGAGCTGCTGGTCAGATACTGTGGTGACTTTCAGTTTTTAGGACCCAAGGATGTGGACAAGGTGCTTGGTAAAGTTCAACCAACCACCTCTTTGCTCGACCCTTTATTACATCCAGTAAGGAGGGGATGACTGGCTGTGCTTGTGAGGTTATAACTTCTGTCTTATGGGAGAGAGTGGTCCTGGTCCCAGTCCCCTTAAAAGAGGCAGAAGTGAGACCATAGTTGGAGAGCAGGAAAGCAACAGGAAGTGACAGGAAAGAGACAAGGGTAAGGAGAAAAGAATGTGAGAAAATGCTTGTGGGAGGGATCTAATGGGAGAGAGAGAGAGAGAGAGAGAGAGAGAGAGAGAGAGAGAGAGAGAGAGATTGTTGCACCATTCATATGTCCAGGAATGAAGCCTCATGTAGAAGGGGCAGCAAGAGAGAATGAGTGGAGTTGTTCATGGGAGCATTTATATTCTTGTTTCAAAATGTTGTTTACAGATGAAACGTCCACATACAGAATTGAGCTGAGAAGGAAATAGGATCTTTTATGCTATAATTGATGAGACAGCTTATGTGTGGAAGTAACAAGAATGCCAGTGCAGCTGCCCCCCTCCCTTTTTCCTTTTACATTTTTGTGCCACCCAAGAGCTGAAGCTCCCTGGGCAATTGCCTTACATACAAGAGGATTGTTCCATTTAAACAGGATGTCTTCTCTTTATGGACTCTTGTAATCAAGTCATTATCTATCTAGTGTGACACAACAGAATTTTGGGATTGGTGGAGACTTAGGTTCAATTTTCACTTCAATGTGAGGTGATTGTGAGGCTGAATTTTTTTTTTCATTTCATTCTATACTGCCCATTAGTCGAAGCTTTCTGGGCGGTTCACAAAACAAAGCTTAAAGCTATAAAATACAATAACATAGTAAAACCACATAAAAACCACATGGGTTTTTGTTTTAAAAAATAAAAATAAAAACAAAGATAAAGATAAAAGTCAGTACCAGTGCAAAGATCTAAAAACTCACTAACACAATTTTGAAAACTGAATGACTAAAAACCTTGTTGGGGGGACGCTTTAGTGGCACTGAAAAGACCACAACGTAGGTGCCAGACAAACCTCTCTTGAGTATGGCATTTCACAACTGGATCTCACCACTGAGAAGGCCTGTCCTTATTAGCCACCCTCCTCATCTCATTTGGCATGGGCACCTGGAGAATGGCCTCTGAAAGGACTGGGCAAATATACATGGAAGAAGATGATCCTTCAGGTAACCTAGCACCAAGCAGTCTAGGGCTTTGTAGGTTAATACCAGTCCTTTGAACTGGGCCTAGAAATGGACAGCCAGCCAGCTCACATAATAAAGCATTAGTCTAATAGGATGAAATTGGCCAGTGCCTGTTAACAATCTTGCTGCCCTATTTGGCCCAGCTGAAATTTCTGGACCATTTTCAAAGGCAGACCCACATATGCATACACATTGCAGTACACCAAACAAGTGGTTACCAGAGTGTGGATAACTGTAGCTAGGCTATCTCTGTCCAGATAGGGTCGTGGTTGGTATATCAGGTTAAGCTGTGCTCTGTGCCACTGAGGCCACCTGTGCCTCCAATGACAGTGTTGGATCCAAGAGCACCCCCAAACTATGAACCTGATCCTTTAGGTGGAGAAATTGGTTTACTGGGCTTCCTTTGTGGCTTTAATTCAAAGGGAGTGGGGAAAAATGCTTTGATGATGAATACAGAAATTGCAAAGAAACCAGATTCTAAGAACAGGAAGTTACTGATTCAGTTTCAGCTATGGTTGTGGATGCTGCTACTAAATCTCTAAAGCTTTTTTTAAGTAGACATTAAAATGCAGCTTCAGAGTAATGATTCCCATTTGTGGTAAAGTTGGGGTCAACTGAACTATAAAGTGAGATGAGGCCTCAGGTTGTGGTAGATTGGGTGGATTTATGAACTGAGGAGGAAAGAAGGCATGCAACTCTCTCAGATGATCAAACTTCTACTAGAATCTTCTGAGGCCTGGTTTACACATGCAGACCAATGAAGTGGTAAAATCCTGAGTTTATAGGTAAAGTGGGCTGTACCATTTCAGGCTGCAGAGAGGTAATTCCATTTTAATGCTTCTCCATGTAAAAAACATCCTGCAAGTATACAAACAAACAAACAAACAAGCATGTCATGAAAAGTTCTAGCCGAGGCTGTTCCCTGATATGCCAGGTGTCCCCCCCTTTTTAGAGTATTTTTTCACATGATTCTCTAGCTGCACCTTGAAGTGGTACAATCCATTCTGCAACCTCAGAAATCTGCCACCGTATCTCCACTTCATTCTGCAAGCAGACAGGGACAGGGCCTGATCCTCTCACTGAAAGAGTTTAAATTGTATTCAATTGTGTTTTGGATGGAATGAGTGTCTTGAGAGGGACTGTGGTTAGTTCCCCTACAGTTTGATGCTGCCTGCTGAATGACTTCTGTCGTGGAATTCTTTACATGGTCAAGAGATTGGACACGACTCAGATAGCGTTCACTTGCCAATCACTTTAATTACAATAACAACACAGAAAACACTACGTTGCAACGGAGTCTCTTAGCACATCAGCCAAGAGAATTGATCATCACCCCGAGGTCCACAACTTTTATAAGTTTCTACAGTTTCCATACATAATTAAGGCACGCCTTATTGCAGAGGTCAGTTGTCCAATCACAAAGCTTACAATGTTTTAAGCATGGCATAACCTGTTGCCTGGTTACATAGGAAGCAGCTGACATATACATTCTGTATCTCCCTTTGGCCCCCATCCTCCACATGTCTCAAACCTGAGAAGCAGCAGACCATTCATTTCCCCTTTGCACTATCTTTTTAGCCATGAGAGACAGCTAACCATGCACATTCGACATTCCCCTTTTGCCTTAGCAACACAGGGTGAAAAGCAGGGCAAGCTTTTATTTCAAAGCAAACTTATTTTAGTAAATAAACTGTTTTGTTGATAAAGGTGAATTTCCACCACACTTCTCATCAAGCAGGTGAACACAGTGCTCTGCTCAAGCGATTTGCATGCCTCTCCCAGTGCTTGAGAAGGAGCAAAGCCATGTCCTTTTCCCTCTTCTTCAGAGTGCACCATGAAGTGCAAGAATATGGATTTGCCTGCTGTCCCTCCGTTACTACAGGTTCACACATGCATTTCTATGGCAGGGGTCCCTCCCCCTCAACCCCCTGTAGCAAATTTAGGGTGCAGTGTTCCATCACCTTGTTTCTTTAATGCAAAAGACAAGCCTTTTCCTCCTCACAGCTTCATCCAAACGATTGCCGTTTTATTGTTCAAGCAAACTAGGCGATACAATAAAAGGGTAAAGTTCTAGAGGCACATGCTATTGAGGCGATTGAGATACACAAAATGGTTAGCATGCGGTGTGTCATACCTGGCCCCTTTTCAGGTGGAGGAATCTAGCAATACCAACAACATTCTTGAAAGAGTGAGTGTAGCTTAGTGGCTAAGACAGAGCACTGTAAAACATTAAGTCCCAGTTCAAATTTGAGAGCTAGTATATAGATATTGAGCTGTGATATTTAAAGCATGGGGGTGAGGTGAGGGTTAGCCCTGCCATGCAGCAGGATGAAGCAACCCACTTTAAGTGGCACCGTGAGGGACAATAGACAAAAGCAGTAATTGGTATCTGAATAGTGCAGCAAGAGTTTTCGATGTATTTGCCCTAGCAGGAGGCACTTCCTGCATGATGCTAATTTAGATAGCATTACTTGAATTTAAATGGAAATACAATACATCTATACACAGTAGGAGATGTGACCTGTACACCTGCTCAGGCAGCTGTCCAAGTGTTAACTGTTGATGGGCAACTTTAAGGCCCCTGATGCTCTCCCTTCTTAGGGTTCTTTATCTTTAAACCTAGATAGCCATTCATATAGAGGATGCCTTCAAACACGGAACAGTCCTCGGTTATGAAGAACACATGACCCAACTGAGCAGCAAAGAACTGAGCACTCTCTTCCTATCCTAGAGAACTCTTAAACAATTTCACGTGGGATTAATGAGCCATACAGGGGATGCCAGATTGGGATTTCTGATGTACACTTCCTATAGATCTCCTATGTTTTGCCCAAAGAGAACTCCTCCTTCTCTCTCAAAATTTGCAGGTATTACCTGGGTAAAAGCCTAGAACTGATGTACATGATAGACTATTACAAGGATGATTGACATAAGCCTAAACTAAAGCAGCTAGCAAGCTTTTAAAAAAGTGCGTAATTAATGTGTATCAGGAGAGAGAAACACAAAACCAAACAGTCTATAAGTTTCCCCCTGTGGTTTCCTTTATCCAGTTTATATATTTCATTGTGAGAAGAGTATAGACACCAGGGTATCGTGAATCACCACATTTTGATTTTCTACCAAAGGATACGATGCCTCTTTGTTGGTCATTGCACATCAGAGGACCTCCGGAATCACCCTAGTAAAAAAGGGATATATTTCACATTATTTCTAGAAGCTGATATATGCCCTTCTCTAATAATATTGTCACAACATTGATATAAGGTGGGGGTTTTTTTGTTGGAAAAATTAAACACCAGTGCGTCAGAAAATAATTCAAAGATCTAATAAGAAAACTGTGCTACTTAAGAGCAGTTGAAATTGTTGTTGCTGTTGTTGTTGTTCCCTTTGGAAAATACAGGAAACAACAGGAGTGCAGTTAACTATGTAATTCCTGAATACAGCTACTTCTTAATAGTTTGAATTAGCAACACAATTTGAAATCCATAAGCAAAACCGCAGGAAACTGAACATAGATGCCAGAGAGTGTGTGTGATTTAGGCTGTGATCCTATACCTATTTATGTGAGAGTAAGCCCCATTAAACTCAATAGGACTTATTCTGAGTAGACATGTAAATGACTGTACTGTCAGTGTTATCTTAAAAAATAAGGATTTGCTATAGACATTCTGATAAACTAAATAACACAGAGTTGTCAGGACCGTATCATTTCAAATTAGAGTTGAGGGATTTCCCTGTTTGTGGAAACTAGCATATCAGGACTCCAGCCATTCTTCTCCTTGATGTTTTCTACATGCAATCAGTTTTATAATGGGGAGCACTGAAATTTGCAGTCTTTCACAATCTGAAATGGTTCAGTCCCAGGCATATGATTTCAGTGCATGTGCAGATAGATTGACTACCCCATGGACCAATCCAGTGGGCCAGATGTTGTCAAGGAAGGGGGTACCCCAAAGTCCTACCCCTTCCATATATTATCTGGTTCTATCCCCCACTCATTTTGCTTTTCTCTGTGTAGACTCAGCTGGTTTCTGAACGAATGACTCTTCCAAGTACCAGCTGAGTTCCTGGCTTTACACATCACTCGTTGTCCCAGTTAGGACCGTGGGGAGTACTCCAGGAGATGGGGCTTGGAGGCTTTTTCAAGAGGGCTCCACAGGCCAGGTGGCACAACTTCCATGAGCTGGATTAGGCCTGGGTGGGCCAGAGGTTCCCCAACTCTGCTTTGAAGTCTTAACACAGGGATAGGGAACATGTGGCTCTCCAGATGTTGCTGGACTGAACCTTGGAACATCCTTCACCCTTGGCTATGCTGGCTCAGACTGATAGGAGTTTCAGTCTGGCAACAGTAGCAAAGCATCCGTCACAAGTAATTTCACACTTTAGCTCTACAAAAGGGCAGAACTGGTAAATAAACACTCTTACCGTACACGAATCCTTCCCTCCTTTCTTGTCACCAGCGCACACCATATTCAGTGTCAAGACAGGGTCAGAATTGTAGTGTTTCTTGTCATTGCAGATGTGTCTGTCAATGATAGTTACATTTACTTCACGCAGCATATCAGATTCTTTATTCTTTCCATTGCGAGTAATTCCCCAACCAGCTACTAGACACTGTGTTCCTGTCTTGATGTCCGTGCCAGTTTGGGGAAGCTTAGCAATGTTCACATACTGATTAATCTTTGCTGATTCATTAAGCTGGAGAGGGGTGGGAGAACAAAAGTTGTTATTAGTTAGAGCTAAGCTACATGTTACTACATCTGTACCTGAGTTTATTTATTTATTTATTTAGAATATTTATATACCACTACTCATCCAAAGATTTTGGAACAATTAACAACAAATAGAATAAAAGAATAAATGGAATAAAGATACCATATTAAAAATTACATCTTTAAAATAACATGTAATAATAATAATAATATTTATTTATTTATTTATTTCCTACCCGCCTCTCTCTCTGGATTGAGGCGGGGAAAACATCAAATATAAAATACATAAAACTGATTAAAACACATAAAACTAATACATTATTAAAATACCAATAAAACTTTTAAAATTTAACTGTACAGTAACAAATTACATGTGTAGTAACATATTACTACATGTGTTGCTGAACTACAGGTGTAGCTGAGGTTTGCCTTTTTTATTATTCTGGTGTAAGCCTGCCATAGCCAAAACATCTTGCATTGCTTTATCACGTTGCTTTTACTGGGGGTATTGGTAGTGAAATACACTACTCGTTCAACAAAAAGGGCAACTTTTGTGAAATTTCAGGCACTCATTGTGATGCCCCTCTCTACCAACTCTAAGGACATCTGAGACACGTTTATCTGTCCTGTGGAATTCTCCACCAGCAGTGGCTCTATTGCCAAGGCTACAAAAATTACTTTCATACTCAACTGAAGATGCCCCCTCTTATGGCAGTTGTGAGGAGCCTGTCTTTGATCACCTCAGAGGGCTCCTCATTGAGCATCACCACCACCCGCCCCATGACACCCATTAAAAAAGTAGAAAACATTGTTGCTTTCCTCAGTGTTAACATTAGATATGTGTGCAGTTTAAAAATGTACCTGCAGAAGCATAAGGTCATTTTCTTTTGTTCTCCTGTCAAAACATGGGTGAGGAATAGTTTTAAGAACTGTAAAGAGCTGTTTTGTAGGCTCGTGTTTAGTTAGCGAATGGACTCCAAGAATAACTTTGGTTCGCCTATCCCTACAAAGTTAAAGAAGACAGATAAGTTAAGGGATAACCAAAGTTCATTTCTAGCAAGTATAATACAAATATCCTCTCTGTCTGATAATGAGAAGTTTGGGACTATCTCTCTGTTGGCTGAGCAGTCATTATTATTATTATTATTATTATTATTATTATTATTATTATTATTATTTCTTACCTGCCTCTCCTTCCGAATCGAGGAGGGGACCAACATCAATGCAAAAAATATAAAATACATAAACTAATTAAAAACATAAAAATAATACATTATTACAATCAACAAAGTCTTAAAATTCGATTGGGTATGCCTGCTGGAAGAGATCAGTCTTTATGGCTCTCTTAAATTCATGAAGACTGGTAAGTTGGTGGATCTCTCCTGGCAGGCCATTCCACAGTCTGGGTGTGGCAGAAGAGAAGGTCCTTTGGGTAACAGCTGTCAGCCTAGTCTTGTCCGACTGTAGTATGTTTAAGACTGGAGTTTTAGGGACAAAGATAGAAATATTTTGAGTAGTGAATGCAAGATATTTTAAGTTTCAAAGGCCCATTCTTGGCTGTATTTAAGGATAAACTATAACACACACACACACACACACACACAGCATTTGTTGTGGTTACTTTTTTAAACACTTCAAAATAACAACAGCAGTACTATCATCAGTCATAGACACATCCAAATTTCTTTTAGAGCCAAAGCAATTTCTTCCTTCGGCATGCATCTCTATTAAACGGGCCCATCTAATTGTTTATGGTAATAATCAACCAGTCCGTAGAACCAATGAGGCTGGAAATAGGTACTCCTGAAGAAATAAACTCACAGAGACTGAAACATGGGGTTGCACTGCATGAGCTGAGGCAGCTTAGGCAATAAGCCATGCACAAAAAGATATACTATAAGCCATTTGTAATTATATCCGAAACGTCTTGAACTGCTAGGTACCCACTAATTAGGCTGACCATATGAAAAGGAGGACAGGGCTCCTGTAACTTTAACAGTTGTAGAGAAAAGGGAATTTCAGCCATTGTCATTTGTATGCAATTAGTTCCTGATGAAATTCCCTCTTCATCACAACTGTTAAAGGTGCAGGGGCCCTGCCTTCTTTTGTATATGGTCACGCTAGTATAGTGCCTGCAACTTTAACTGTTGTGATGAAGAGGGAATTTCACCAGGGACTAATTGCATACAAATGACACTGGCTGAAATTCCCTTTTCTCTACAACTGTTAAAGTGACATGAGCCCTGTCCTCCTTTTCAGATGGTCAGCCTACCACTAATGTATTTAGGGTAGGCTGACATGCACAGGATTTAGTAATCCTGTGCATGTTTACAGAGAAAAAAAGTCCTACAACTCCAGCATTCCCCAGATAAAATACAAAATTACAGTTAAAATGTAAAAATGCATAAGTTAAAGCACAATTAAAAACATAACACCATGAAATAAATTAGGGGCATCCATCAGATTAAAAAATACTTCAGTATTCATAAAATACTTTTATGAATCACATAAAAGTCAAATGCCTGTCTGAATAAAAATCTCGCAGTAGAAGAACAACAGAGATGGAACTAGCTTCATCTCCCTTCCAAGGTGTTCCTGGGAATAGCCGCTTTGAAGGCCCTCTTATTTGGGGCATCTGGTGACAGCAGGACAGAAGCCCTCTCCTCTGGATCTTAAAACATTTTTTTCTAATAACCTGTTTCAGAGCTCTTTGCTTGTTTTTGTCTATATACAGAGAGAGAGAGAGAAAGAGAGTCTGTTTCAGGCTGTGGCTGTGGACATCTATGTCTGAATCTAACCAAGCAGGAAAACAGTTTGAAAACTGTATATGGAGTGTGTGTCCTGGGCCCCAAGAGTTGTTGCTACTGTTATAAACTGTTTTAAAGCAGTAATGTAGATCCTGCCCAGACCAAAAGGCTTGAGTGAAAGGTAGAAACAGAAATATGTTTTTGCTACCCAGGCAACAGCAGAAGGTTTGGCTCCTACTATTTATACCAGGCCTGACCAATCCAGAAGTTTCATATAGCTGACAAATTGTAGGACGAAATTACATTTTTAGACTTCTGCTTCAAGCCTCCGAGTCCAGGACACATATCAGCTCTCATGCAATATTTCAAGAGAAGCTGGTCACACATCTAGCTGTAGGAGTAATCAAGGGACAGTGTTTCCACATGAGCCCCTTTGGAGACCATGGACCTTGCTGGTGGGCTTGCAGGCATGTATAACCCTTGCAGGCGTGCTGCAGGCATAAATGAGCACCTCATGGCTGTTCATACAGTCACCGTAGTTTACATCAACATCTTGGCAACACTGAACTCTAAAATTTTGTGATCATGGAAGACGGAACAGTTCCTGAGCTAGCAAGCCCATACGTCTTTGTCACAGAGTGTGCAAGAACACAAATGTCAGGCTCTCCATGTGTGTGTCTGTGTCTGTGTAGGAAGTGATGAGGGGTAAAGAGATCTCCAGTCCATTATCCACAAAAACCTGGTAAAACCAATATTGTCTGGAATACACGTTGCATTTCTCTTCTGTAGTCTTCCATGAGCTAATTTCAAGGTTTGACTAAATCTGTGTGTGGATTTGTTTAGGTCTTTTTTTAGAAGTCTTATCTTGGATTGCCAGGGAGTGCTTACACCAGAGATCCTTCAAACCTCGTCATTTGTGTTCTGAGCTTCTCTGCTATTGGGAACTCCAGTCGTACTGAATTCTTGATCACATGGAAGCCTTCACATGCAATATGTGTGTTGATTTTCTTTTCCAGACATCTGTGCTTAGTGTGTGGATGTTGGGTCAAGGCCAACAGAGGACTCAATATCGGGGCATGGAAGGGGAGACAAGGTCCCCTCCCATTCCATACTTAACCCTATGTGTGGAGAATTTGTGAAGAGGGTTTGTGAGAGAAGGGGGAAGATGCTTTTTAGTGTCTCAACCTCTCCCTAGTAACCTCCTCTGTGCTACATTGTCCCTGGCCCCCTCCTCTCCTTCCCCATGACAAACAGGTCTTCACCTTATTCCATCTCCTTCCTGCCCCACTCCAATGGGACCTCTTAACTTGTTTGTCCACTGATAGCCTAAGCTATGGTGGGTTTCTTTGCCCTCCTCTCAGCCCCCTGGAATTCTATTGCAAGAAACTGGGATCAGGGAGCACAGCATACCCTGGAAAA
The DNA here is from genome assembly GCA_029215795.1 of Anniella stebbinsi. NCBI lineage: Eukaryota > Metazoa > Chordata > Lepidosauria > Squamata > Anniellidae > Anniella > Anniella stebbinsi. Next base: position 29,048,470 of record JARDYH010000002.1, on the reverse strand, counting down.
TGAACCTTGCTCCTTGACTGAGAATTGCTTCAGGGACTGGAAACACAGGTTGCTCATTTCTAAAACACTGTTGACACATGATGCTGGTTAACTTTGCAAAAATCCAAAGCAAAACAGAAATCTTTCCCCAAACTTACAGAAGACAGTGAGCTGCTGTTAACACCCAATTTGGTTTGATCAGCGTCCCTCCACAAAGCATTCTTCCTTTGATTACGGCCATATATGGTCTTGAGTGCGCTCTTGATTCTTTCCCTCCGATTATATCTGCACATTGATCTAAGTGGAAGGAAGAAGCTACACTTGTCACAACAGGTCGTAAACACTGGGCTGCATGCTAATCCATTAGTAATAAGGGGGGAATGCTATAAAGGGAGTTTGATGATCCATCAAACTGAAAATGCTTGCAGGCCAAAATTGGCCTAACTACAGACCCAACCTGGCCCTCTGGGATCCCCCAAATGGCCATGCCCCTGTCTCCTGGCCCCACCTCCTTTCCCCTGACCACCAATAGTTTGGTGGTTTCCCAGCTTTTGTGAAGTCCCCCCTCTTCTAAATTGTTGAAATGCCCCACCAAAAAGGCTGAGTTAGTGGAAGTAGCGCTTTAAGGTAAAATATGGTGATATTTTGGATACTTTTTGTTGGGCAACTCCACAATTCTATGATTCTGTGATTTTATGAATTCGGCCCTGGGACTGAAAGAGCTTCAAACACCCCTGCCCTAAAAGATAAATGCAGGCACATAGTGGCACATAAGGAAATATATTAATGGCTTTTCTCTTTGTGGTCAGTTTTAGCTCAGTGCGATGCCAACAGTTGCCTGCATCAACATTCCATAGTTGGTGTACCTGCTATTGAATATGCCAGCCAGCTGGTCAGGAGCTGGGCATCAGGTAGCTACATAAGCTTTTAAATGTAGCATCCATACACTTAACATACCAATGCTATAACCAATCCCAATTATTCCATTTTAAACTCTTATAAATCCTGGGTGCTATCCAAGGAGTCTTGAGCATGCCTGAATCCCACTGAAATGAATGAAATTAAGCACTGTTTAGGAACTTATGTAGCAATAAATATTGTTTATTTATTAATGCAATAAATAATTATAATGTATTGATAGATCTGGATAAGGAATGCTTGTTATAGGGTGGATTAAACATATAATAAATAACTAGGTTATAAATGTATAAGTAAATAAGATTTATGCATGCTTAATATTCTCTGGATTGTGCTCTTTAGTTTCTCTTTTTCCTTTACAACTTAATTGCCATTTCACCCATATCGTTGCTAAATTAATAATAATTTCAACAATTCTAGATTTGATGCAGTGTCAAATCTAGAAAATTTAGACTCCTGTCTTGGATGTGCAGTTTACTGATTTGAACTGGGGGGTCTCGCCAACCGTAATTTTTATTTATGTATTTTATTTATAGAGAGATTTCTATCCTGCTCTTCTTGTGCCTATACACTGCTCAGCGTGGCTTACAACAATGTAAACTCAGAATGTCATAACGTACAATAAACAGACATTAAAAATGCAGCAATAAAAATACAACAAAAGCGGAGTCCACAGATGAAATATAAAAGCTTAGATAGGACAGCAGGCAAAGTCCCATCGGCATAGAAATATTGTTACCAATTGGCAAAAGTTAGCCCCTGAACATTGAATCGGTGTAGGAAGAATTAGCAACCTTACAGGACAACCAGTCCTTATTGTTGGAGAACTCATGGTATATACATCCTTTCAAAATATGAAGAATTTCCCAGGTTTGGAAGAAAATTTGTAAAGTTATGATGACATACAAATGCATTGGAAGGTTGTGTTTTGATTGTGTTTTGATATATTGTATTTTATGTTACATTTCAATTAATTTTTTGTTTTTGCCCTGCATTTTTATTGTAGTTATCCACCTTGAGAATCATATTTGGTTTTAAAAAAAAGTCTAGATAATAATAGCAGCAACAATGTAAATGCAGACTTTCACAAGCTGCTTCCAGTCCCCATATAACTACAGGGAGTTCTAGATGAGAGAAGTCCTGCTACAAAGAGAGATAGCAACTTCCTTTTAAAATTTCTGAAGGGCAAACTAGAGCCAATCACCCTACTAGTTGCATTACAAAAAACCATGGATTTTAAAAAAATGCTATGTGGGCTCCCGCATTCTGGAGTTGTTATGGAAGTGAATGTTTATCTAGGAATGGGAGTGTTTAGCTAGCAAAAACATAAATAAAAAAGGGGTGGAAAAGGAAGAAAAAGATTATGGCATCATGGTTTCCAATTATTTCCTATATTGGAACATGTCAAACATTTGATCAAATTCCAACCATGTACAGATGTGTTAATATTGCCGTTTCAGTGCAGGGCTAAACATAATATAGCTCAGCTAAAGCTGTCAGCCTCTCCCTCATTACAATTAACTACTAATTGCTAAGTTACCCCAAAAATGACTAATTATGGTACGGCTATGGGTTTTTGACCTCATCTGGACCAAATTAGTGCACGTTTTATGATTCACAACTATGGTATGGCTTTTGTCCGTGGGTAGTCTCCCTCACTTTCCAAATCCTGAGAGAAATCCACAAATTTGAAACAAATGAATAAAAACTGCAGGATTGCTTTGGTGAATTGTTTCATTTTATAATGTTGCACTATCCTCATATTCAAACTACACAGTGAATGTAATCAAGACGGGGTGGGAGCAAAGCAGACCATAAAGTAGCACTTACCTCTGGGAATCCCGAAGAGAAAAATGACAGCAGAGAACCACAAGCCAAAGGAAAGAGCCATGACTGTTATGTTCCTCTACCACAAAGTACTAGTATACACTGAGTATATAAAGGAAGGGGGCTTTGGTTTTTTCCCCTTATGGGCATTCTTGTACAACCTGAGAAACTTGAAACACCCTCAAAGTGACCTCTGAAAGTAATCTCTTGTTCATTTCCAGGCATGAAGGGCATGTGTCATTTTAATCAACCTGCTTGGCCAATGAGATAGGAAGTGAAAGAGACACTTGACTTGCGTCCTCAGGTTTGGCAAAGCTTTACTGACTGTGTGGTTTGGCCTTTCTAAAACATATCCTGTCATATCTGTGTATCTGAAGTTGCTGTGTAAGAAATTACATGGCAGACTATTACTATTGAGCCAAGTGGGTATGTGATCACTTCTTGCTGAGTCAGAAGAATGCTTCAGTTAACTAGAGTGATGTGGTGAAGTAGATTTAAATCCATAGAAAGAAGCTTAACCTATAAAAGGGAAATGAGTAGAAACCAAGGGGTTGCTGTCCAGCCATTCCTCTTTTTGAATCAACCGATATGCAGGTGATGCGATGCGCATGGAACAGCAGTCAAAAATGAAAACAATTGACCACTAGTAATGCATCCAGTTTAGGACATTTATATATTTTAGTTTTTTTAATTCTATTTTTTTAAATTTAAAATTGTATAACTTTAAAAAATTTAAACATATGCATATATAAACAGATTTCAAAATCTGAAACATTTCAGTATAAAACACTAGCTTCAGTCACAAACAAGAGTATGCTACAATGCCACTTATAAACTGAGCCAGAACCAATCAGAAACAGGCTATACCTCAACGAGGGAACATGGATTAACAACCAACACATATTCAACAGCCAATTAAATCACATGAATAAACATCATGTTTTGTTTCATCTCATCCTTTACATCGATATCAGGTTTTAGCTTATCAATAAACATTGCCTCTTTAATCTTTCTCCTTTGGAGGCTCCGTTCCACTGCGAGCACAGAGATCTTTGCTAATATTGCTCTATCAGCCTGTTTCTCCCTCATGTGGAGGGACCAAAGCTCTATGAGGAGAGACTGAAAGACCTGAGCATGTTTAGCCTTGAGAAGAGAATACTGAGAGGAGACATGGATATCTGGTCCGCTTTTGTTGAAGCTTATGTATAATTCTTAGAAAGTTGTATTTTCTCATATATATGTATTTCCTATGTATTAATTGAAATGGATATATACAAATCTATGTGTGTATAAATTATATATTTCACTTCCCCCCCTTTTTAAAAGAAATTTTGGTTTTCTTTATTGTCTAAAATTTCACATTAAAAACTGAATAAAATAAATAAATGCTTTTGAAAATGGAATGTAAATTGAGCAAGATCTTATCTTATTTGACATCAATATTAGGAAGAAATTAAGGGTGCAATCCTATGCTTGTTTGGACAGAAAAAGCACGGAGGGTGGCAACAAGGGAGAGGGCCTTTTATGGAATGATCTCCCCCGATGAGGCTCTCCTGGCACCAACATTGTTATCTTTTCGGTGCCAGGTCAAAACTTTCCTCTTCTCCCAGGCATTTAACAGTGTATGTTGAGGGTTTTGTTGTGGTGGTGGTGGTGGTTTGACCTAGAATAGTTGTTTTAAATGATAACGGGCTGGATGAGGGTAAATAGGCTGATGTTGAACCCAGACAAGACATAGGTGCTGTTAGTCAGTAGAAAGCCTGACTCAGGGACTGAAATTTAACCTGTTTTGCAAGGGGTGGCTCTCCCCATGAAGCATCAGGTCCATAGTTTGGGAGTGCTCTTTGATACTACATTGTCCCTGCATTTTTCAGGAGGTCAGGTGGTGGCAAGGAATGTGTTTGCACAATTACACTTTGTGTGCCAGTTACGAACCTTCCTGTATTGATCTGACTTGGAAACTGTTATCCATGCCATGGTTACATCATGTTTAGACTATTGCAATGTGCTTTACATGGGGCTACCCTTGAAGAGCATCTGGAAGCTGCAGTTGATGCAAAAGCTAGGCTTAAAACTGGTACACAATACCAGGATCATATTACACTTGTCCTGAAAAAAAATGCAGTGATCACCAATTGCTTTCTGGACACATTTCAAGGTGTTGATCTTAATCTTTAAAGCTGTAAATGACTTAGGGCCTGACTATCTAAGGGACAGCCTTCCTCGCAATGAACCTGCCTGAGAATTGGCTTCCTCAAAAGGAGAGACCCATTTGAGGAAGCCATTACCTGCAGAAGCTCATTTGTCAAGCAAGAGTGAAAGGACTTTCTTCTGTATTGTCTTCAAACTATGGAATCCACTCCCTCAAGAACTATGATTTGGCCTCTCCCCTCTCTCTTGGCCTTTAGAAAGGGTGTAAATTTTCAATTTAGCCTTTTAAAACGTGTAGTGTTTAATGTTTTACCACTTTTACTATTTTTAATGTTCTTGTTTTTATTGTTGCAGGGTTTTATTGTTTTTAATTATTATGTACTGCCTTGATGACTTTTAAGCAGATAATGAAGTGTATGTTAATAATAAATAATAATAAGACCAAATAAACTAAATTAAGAAGCTCCAGCATGTGAAACACTGTAGCTGCCATATGGAGTTGAAGCTACCAGCAGCAATTGAGACAATGGTGGTAGAGGCTGTGTGGCATATACAAGAGACCCACCACTCTTAGAGCCTATCTACATAATGCCTTGGAATGTTTTAAATAGTATTTTAAAACATTCCAAATAGGTGCGTTCCAAAACGTCTTAGGCCGCATTAAGGAGTACACACGTTACAGGAGAAAAATTCTTCAGTTCTCGCACACCCATCTGTCCGTCTCTTTCTCTTTCATTTTTACAATGAGTTTAGGGCAAGGCATTGTGGGCGCTGTAGTTCACTCACCCACTTCCTCCTTAATTCTCCTTTCATTCCCTAGCTTTCAATGAGTATAGGGCTAAGCATTGTGGGTGTTGTAGTTCACTCACCCACTTCCTCCTTAGCCCGTTTCTTCCCCACCAATCAACGGCTAAGCATTTGGGCGCTGGTAAACGAAGCACTGCCCCCACAAATCACAAACTATAAGAAAGGACACATTATTTTACTTAAAACAATTTATTAAAAGTAAAAAACATTGTATATAAAAAACCTCGGGTATACAATGTTCAAGGGAGTGCGTCATGTGGCCCAAAGAGTTTTCGTAACTCTTATAAAACGTTATAAAGCTAGTGTGTAGATTGGCTCTCAAATTCTGTGAAGTGCAACACTTGAAATAAGGCAGAATGCCTTTCTGTCCACTAGAGGGCTCTGAAACTCACATATCAACTATGTATTCAGTCCCAATGGTCATTATATTCAGTGACGTCACCCATCTATATGAATCTCTTTCACTGTCCTTCTGTAGTACCTCTGTACTCAGGGTGAGGGAGGAATGTGTTTGGTTCACCTTTTAATAATTTTAATGTGAAATTACCTGATTGCGTACATTTGAACCAATACGCAAACCGAAACCTAGATGTCCGTTGAAATTCGCACTTCTCTGAATGTTGCAGTGGAGTTTTCCAATCAAAAATGGTACAGAAATGCATATATTAAGGAAATCACACAGAAACATGCATTTAAGTGAAGATAGCATTAAAATGCATTATATTAGGAAAATGGCTTCCAACAAATTATTTATTTCTTACATTTATATCCCATCTTTTTTTCTCCAAGGAATCCTCCTCTCCATTTTTTCCTCACGACAACAATTCTGTGAGGTAGGCTGGGTTGAGAGTTTGTGACCGGCTCAAAGCCACCTAGCAAGCTTCATGACCAAGTGGGAACTAGATCCTAGATCTCCTGACATTCAGTCCGACTGTGTAGCCACTACACCACACCTAATAAACTAAAATGTATAGATTAGGCAAAATTCTGGGCAAAAATGCATGTATTAGGAGGACATGCACACAAAAATGTGTATGCATTTTTCCCTCTAACTTTTTAAATCTCTCAAAGTTAGGAATGAACCACATTTAAGATTGGGGGGAAAAGAGAAACGGAGAGAAATTGAAATTGGCAGATTCATTCATCTCTCCTCTCTGCTGAAGTCTAGCTCTGTTGTCGTAATTAGGTTTTCAAAGAGTTGTGCTATTTGATCTATTTAAATGTTTACAATTTTTATCCCCCGAATAAACATGATTGCCTCAATACTACAGGCTCATGTCATTTAGTGTAGCTATGTGCCCTATTTTACAGAAGACAGTCCTCTATTTGGCGGGCTTTTGAGGCCAAGGGATCATCTATATCTATGAGCCTTCCAGGAGGGAGGGGGGAGGATATCAGGCTTTCCGGCTTCCGCGATTCTCCCACAGTGTCCAAATGCCAGCACAACATCCTGGAAGGAAAGAGGGATATCCTACACGACTTGGCTTTTTTTTTCTTTTCTTTTTTAAGGAGAGCCCCGCAACAGTAAGTAAAAACAAAACAAAATGGGGAACTTGGCATTGCCATCCAAGGGATGGCGGAAATGCTGCCCCCATTCCACCCCCATGGGCAAGGAGCCACCCTGTGCTGTTCCATGCCCATTTGAGGACCTGGGAGCCCACGCCACACCAGCCGTGGTCCTTGGGGTTGTCCTGGGACCACGGAAAAACCAGGACAGCCCCGGTTGCAATTATCCCAGGGAAGGTCTCTGGTCGTCCCTGGTTGACCCTGTCAACCAGGGAAGACCAGAGAGATGACCTAGAGATGACCCCGGGATATCTGGCAGGTGTAGACATGGCCCAAGTCTAGTTTTAGGATAAAGAACCCCAAGGGGCCTTGAAGTTGCCCATCAACAGTTAGCACTTAGAAAGCAAATTGAGCTGGCACACAGGTCACAGAGTATTTACCACTATGTATTGTATTGTAGATGTATTGTAGTTCTATTTAAATTATAGTAATTCTCTCTAAATTTGCATCTATATATCAACAAATACATTTTTGTGACCTATTTTTCATGATGCATCTCCTCTTTTTTCTTTAATGAGTAAGTGGCCATCCTACCTTGGTAACCTTTTCAGTATAGTGAATAGTGAGGTCCTGGGGCTTAAATAGTGAGGTCCTGGGGCTTAAAGCTACGTCAAAGCCCCTAAATGTAGAAATGTGGAACTTGGCTATGGAATGTCAGTGCGGAGTGAAAGGAATTCTCAAGATATTGACAAGTATTATTCTATTATTTGTGTGTTTAATACATTCCTGGTTCACAGCTAATATAGATACAAAATTCAACTTCATTTTCATCAGCTCCACCATAATCTCAATTTGCCACAGCACCATACCTTATTTCCCCCCCTGTACATGTGATGCCAACGTAAACCAGGTGACATATGGCAAAGTTCTAATATAATACAGCCAACTGAACACAGTTTATAAAAACTCAGTATGTATGGGAAAATAAGCCCTAAAAGTGGCCACGTCAATCAGTACTGAGAGTTTTGGCCTGTAACCCTTTTTTGACATGGTGTACGTCATCCAAATATTATTTTACGTTCTTATTTTCATATGGTGAACATTTCTTATAAAGACACACGCACCTGAGGTGACAGCTAATATTTACTTAGCTGGGGAATCTGTTGGTTCCCAAACCTTTGCTACCCCATTGGAAGACATTCATAAGGAATGTTCACCGTATGGACACAACCAAGGAAATCCACTCATTTAATCTTCTCTTTTCACCTTCACTGCAATCCTGCACTGCGGTACTTAAATCTTATTAACTGCAGTCGATTTTAAGCAGCCTAATTGTATGCAGGATTACAGTTCTTTTAAATAATCTTCTAATGACCATGCCAGTTCAAAGGAGAATGTGGGAATCGGGGCATAGAAGAGCTAACACAGAAAAGTGTTCTGTACTTTGAAAATAGGATGGCACGATCTTTCTCACTCTCTTTGGCTCTTCATGAGACCTATTGCATTTTGTACTGAATTCTCTTCCCTTTGTTTTTGTTGTTGAAAATATACTTCTGGCTCTCGAAAGACAATGTAGAGATGACCTCAAATGTTGTTTCCTGGAAGAGCGATGTTTTGACAATGGATCCTGTCCACTATTGCTAGGATAAATCTTTCATTTATCTTCCAAGTGAAGGTAATTTATCCATGGGAAAGTATTGTCAAAGGATGCTTCCTCTTTGGTAATGTGATCTGAGGATAGTAAGAGATGTTTACAATGCAGGGATTCAAGAACAAACATTGCTGGATTGGAGGTTAAAGAAGACATACAGAGGGAGCTTAAGGCCCTTTCCACACCAGGCAGTTTGCCCGAGATGGACCCTGGCTGCTCCCTGTGTGGCCGCACGACACACAGGAAGTAGCAGGGGGATGGGCACGGGATGGGCACGGGATTTTTCCAGGAAACCAGAAACTAGAAAAATCTCGATTCTTCCACGGCCCCCGGATGTTCCCGGGACCGTGGAAGAATGTGGCTGCCCGCCCCGCTACTGCCGTGCTTACTTGCGAATAAGCGCAGCAGTACCGATGGCCATGGAGCCGCACCATGTGGCTCCGTGGCCAACAGGAGAGGAGGGAAGCATAATCAACATCCCCAGGATGGCAGGAGGAGGGCCCCCTGATCATGCACTGCATTTTTTTTAACAAAACCTTACTTTTACGGAGGAGCGCTCGTGAACTCTCTGTGGATCTTCAAAAAAAATGGCCGCCATGACTTGCGACGGCCCGGGCTTCTCCCGGGCCGTCGCATTCATAATGTGGCTTCAGCGCACTGAACCAGGAAGTGGCTACTTCTGGGTTTGCCCGCTTCTCGCCCTCTCCACTCCTATGGTGTGGAAAGGGCCTTAGTGACAGTTGCGAAGATCTTTTAACAGACCAGAAAACAATCGGAAATAAAACAATAGCATTTTATTAGGACCATTGTATCTTTTCCATGTCTCTTCCATCCATTCTTTTTTTAAGCAGTCTTACCTACTGGACTGCCTTCTATCTGGCCCTGATGTCCAGGACAGTTCACACTTAACTTACCCCTTACATGTAAGCAGTAGCCATCCTCAGACACAGAGAAACCATAACTTTCAGTTCAGACTTCCATTTTCTCTTGCAATTCGCATACACACATGTGGCCAAGGATGGTTCAGGAAGGTTGACATACCGAAGCAATGTCCTGTGTGAAATAGCCCCAAAGTATAGGCAATCAATTGCCCCAATCCAAGTAAAGGGATCTTTACCCACCTTGAAACAGGTATCCATATGTGTAGCACTTGTGAGATCAAAGAGAGAGCGCGAAGGTTGGATGTGCACCCAGCAGTGCTGTAGCGGCAGATGTTGTGCTAAGGGGCCAATGGGTACAGCAGTGTGTCTGTGGAGGGGGTGGGGAAAAGGAGCTATGCAACTGCCAGAGATAAACATTGGTATCAATGGGCAGTATCCTATTTTGCCCATGCACCAGTGGGAGTGACGGGGATTTTGTGGTTCTAAAACTAACCCTGGAAATGAGAGGAAATGGAAACAAAGCCCTATGAGGAGAGTCTGAAAGGACTGGGCATGTTTAGCCTGGAGAAGACAAGATTGAGGAGAAACATGATAGCACTCTTCATATACTGGAAAGGTTGTCACACAGAGGAGGGCCAGGATCTCTTCTCTATCAACCCACAGTGCAGGACACAGAATAATGGGCTCAAGTTACAGGAAGCCCGATTCTGGCTGGACATCAGGAAAAAACTTCCTGACTGTTAGAGCAGTACGACAATGGAGCCAATGACCTAGGGAGGTCATGGGCTCTCCCACACTAGAGGCATTCAAGAGGCAGCTGGACAACCATCTGTCAGGGATGCTTTAAGGTGGATTCCTGCATTGAGCAGGGGTTGGACTCGATGGCCTTATAGGCCCTTTCCAATTCTACTACTTGATGATTCTATGATTCTAGGTCAGTGAAGCCCACAGAAGGGAGCTCTGCTGACCTGTCCATTTCCATTTACTTCTGGGTTCCTTTAGAACCACAAGATCCCCACTGCTCCAGAGGTTGCTCCTGCTGGTGCAAAAGAAACAATGGGAGCGCAGCAACCCCATATATATTGTCTTTTTAATGCTCAATCTTTTTAATTTTTGTAAACCGCCCAGAGAGCTTTGGCTATGGGGCGGTATATAAGTGTAATAAATAATAATAATAATAATAATAATAATAATAATAATAAATTTTTAAAAATTATTGGGAAAATAGGTAGATAATAATTTATTGCGGTCGCAGACCAATAAACTTAATACAGACAGGATAAATTCATAATAAGAATACACGTAAGTCCGCAGAGAAGCCAAAATGGGATGCTTCCTGATTTGTGTTGCGGATGGAAAGAATTTAGTCACCTTTTCGATAGTCATCACCTAAACAGAAAGATCCCAGATTTCACTGAGTCTTCTAGGTAGAGGTTTTAATAAAGGGAAAATCAGCTGCCCCATTCAAGTGTTGAGCCTGAACACCTGAGGGCACAAAGAGTGAGTGGAGTCAGGTGGGTCCCCCAGCCATAACCCCAGCATCACTGGGTAAGCTGGCTTTGCCTCCGCCAGTCCTGGCTATTGCACATTGTGTGAAAGTCTGAAAGGAAATTCTAACTGCATTCAATGGAACACACCTAGAACCCATCCCATGATTGGGAACCCTGACAACCAAACGTGTTTAGATTCTCTCTTCAGACCCCCGCAAGGTATGTGTATAGTTTGGGACTGGGGCTGGTGGGGACCTTAGGGGTGGGGGCAAGTGCTCATGCCCCCCAGCCCTCCTACCCACTTCTTACACTCATAGGTTCAGGGCTGAATGCCTGAATAGGGCACAATCCTATGCATGTGTAGACGGAAAAAAATCCTGCCACTCCCAGCATGGCCAGTACTAACCAAAGTCAGTGCAGCTAGAAATTATGGGAATTGCAGTCCATCACATCTCGAGGGTGCCAAGTTGGGAAAGTCTGGGCTAGGGGCTTAAAATGGAAGTTTAAAATGCAAAGAAAAGGCTTGCAATATCCTTGATCGTGTTAAGGCCCTCACAGGTGCTCCTCTGGCTACAGCCCTGCGCAGCATGTCAAAATGTGTGATGTTGTTTAAATTCATGAAGTACCTGTTTCAAAAAGAATTTGCTTAGCTTGTGATGTTTGGAAAAATAGAACCTTCAGGGAGATAATGTTTGATTTCTTTGACAGCTTGGAATGGAAAACACAATTGTGCAACACATGTGGAGAGTGTTAGTTTTGTTTTGTTTTTTAAACTTAAGTCTATGTTTTAATCCAAGCCTTGGACGCCAACTGCTGGCCACACAGAGCTAACCAAATGCCTTCAAATGAAATTAAGCCTGCAGTCCTACATGCACGGCAATCTTATGCATGCCTATTCAAGCCCCATTGAGTTCAATCAGATTTACTCCCAGTAAAGAATGCATAGGACTGCAGTCTTAACTTGGATCCTATACCCACTTATCTACTCACTGGGACGTAATTCTGACAAGACATGTATAGAATTGTACTGTCACAGTGTAATCCTTTGCACACTTACTTCTGAGAAGGCCTATTGAGCACAGTGGGAAATGCTTATGAAAAAACAAATGCATCAGGTGGTGTTGTTAGATTCCTGCAGCAAATAATTTTATTAGAGACACTGCTCACCAATTGCAACATCTGCACTGAATGGTAAAGCATCTAGGAAAAGGTCTTTCTCCCCCTCCAATTAAAGTCTCATCATAAGCTAAAGAGGTCAAGAAAATATAGGCTAATAGGATAGCTAGCAAACAAAAGCCTTTGGTTATGTTATGACCTAGGTTAGGAAACTCCCTAGAGCTTGGCTTGCTAAACACTGGGGTTGCACAACTTATTCTTTTCCCAGTGTTCCCAAGAGCCTTAAATTCCTCCTTGGGCAAGTTTGCATAGCTTTGTGTGAGTCACAAATTGGTATCCTGTACTTGAACTAACAACAGACGTGATTTTAAGCCAGATAGTGCAACCAATGCTGAATCAATGTAGAACTCTTGGAGAAAAGCAAATGTTGTCCCTTGAATTTATTTATTTATTTAATAGATTTATATACTGCTGATCCTATTTAAAATATCCCTAAGCAGTTCTTAAAAAATACTCATCATTGGCGATCTGTTCCATATAAAATTTGGAGTAAATTTGGAGTCAGTATCCCAAATGTACATTGGACTGCACATGTGAGAATGGATGTTGTCTCTGCTCATCCTTCATTGCTTTCCGTTGGATGCACATTCAATTGTGCATGCCTGTCTAGAGCAACTAGACAGGGGTAAAAAACTAAGGGAAAGTTGAACATTCTCATGTGAGAACCTTTGGCCAAATTTCAAGAGGTTTTTCGGGAGTGACATTGGCCTATGTCTTTCATGGCCACCATTTGTTCCACAGAAATGGTAGCAGCAGAGTTCTCGGTAGCCACTTAATTCCCTCCCCCCAAATGCCGCTCTGAATGATGTTATAGTATCACATAGCATCAATCTGAGAGGCATTATGGGCAAGAAAAAGTGGTGGGAGTGTGTGCAAGACTGCAGCCTTAATTTCATTTGGAGGCATTTGGTTAGCCCTGGGTGACGTCCGAAGCTGGGATTAAAACATAGTCGTCAGCTTTTTACAAAACCCTCTCTAGATGTGTGCACAATTTGCCTTTCCAGGTTGTCAAAGAAATCAAACATTATCTCTCTTAAGGTCCTATTTCTTCCAAGCATTACAAGCTAGGCAAATCCTTTTTGAAACTTTTCAACAACATCACTCATTTGGACATGCACCTGGGCTGGAGCCAGCGGTGTACCTGTGAGGACCTTCACAGTCTCAGGGATTAGCTCTACTAGCAATATGGGACAGAGAGAATGAGAATATAATTAATAGAGAATTGGTAAACAACCTCCTGGCACCTGTCAGAATAATGATTGCTAAAAATTGGAAAGGACAAGGAAGCTATACAATAGAAGATTGGTATAAAGAAATTTGGGATATGGCCTTGAATGATATGTTGACTTGTAAAATGAAAATAAAGAGGGGAATGTCCAGTAAGAGTGATTTTGGAGAAATATGGAGTCCCTTTTTGGAATATGTTTTAAGATCGGGAAAGGGACAAACACCTTCAAAAGAATCGTTAAAATTTTGGAAGGAGGAAGAATGATTAAGAGAAGGTCTCATGGGGTGGGGGTGCATGGGGGGATTGTTGAGGGTTATGTTGTTTATGTTTATTATATTGTGTATGTTTTATTATGTTGAAATTAATAAAAAATATTTTAAAAAAAACAGTCTCAGGGATATTCTAGGCCTTTCCTTTTCATTTCTTTTTGCTCACAACACCATTTGGAATGGAGGGTACCAGGCCTCCCTCAGCCTGGTGCCTGCCATGCATTACACTGGATCAACTGTGTTGGAGAAAACGGACTTCCCTACCCCCTCCTTCCCATGGCAGCCCCTACAGCCCCTTGAAAATGCAGAGAATTGGGAGAGACCCCTGCTCTGGGAAGACTTACTTCAATCAGCCAGAACTAGGCTGACGAGTGTTACCCAGAGGACCTTCTCTTCTGCTGCTCCCAGACTGTGGAATGGCCTGCCGGAGGAGATTCGGCAAATTTGCAGTCTTCATGAATTTAAGAGAGCCAGTTGCTCTCTTCTGGCAGGCCAGTTGAATTTTAAGATGTTTTTAATGATGTATTAATTTTTATTTGTTTTAATATTTAATCTATTTTGTGGTACTTGTGTTTTATATTTGTTGTTGTTCCCCGCCTCGATCCAGAGGGAGAGGCAGGTTTTAAATAAATAAATAAATAAATATATTATTATTATTATTATTATTATTATTATTATTATTGGGAGACCCCTGCAGAATGGGGTGAGCTGTGCTGTGTGTGAGGAGTGGGAATCTCCCAAAACTGTGTGGAGGGACCTTCTGTGACTGGAGCCCTGCCTCTCATTGAAGGTCACTTCCTCTCTTGGAAGGCAGGCAGACTATGGATCCAATCCCAAATATTTTGGACTACAGCTCCCAGCATTTTTTATCACTGCTGGCTGAGACTGTTGGGAACTGAAGATCAGAACATCAGCAGAGCACCAGGTTGGGGACGGCTGCTTTACATAATAGTATAGAGATGTTATGGATGAAATAATAATTTATAATTAAACTTTTTAATTCCTTTAACCACTGCAGAGCCACACATTCAGGAACAATAAAGACCCCACCTCTGCTGAATGAAACTGCTCAGACATATATTGTGGCTTATCGGATTTTTCAACGCCATTCCTTTATTTTTGCAGTCTCAGGCAAACAGGGAAACCCAGATGTTTACTGAGCCTCTGATTGGCTGTCATACATGGCTGGTATGCTGTGTTTAGTTTAATAATGGGCCACAACTAGAGATGCATGAGAAATTCATTTCAGCATTTTTTAAATCAGGATTTGCCCAGGTTGTACACTCTGGACTTGGACACAATCTATGGTCAAAGTCTGCACATTTTTGAGCTTGAAATATGATTTGTAGACCCCAAACTGTGTTTGATAGCATGTGTACATATGAAACATGTACATTAAAATGCATACTTTGGAGGAAAGCACACAAACATGCTTTAATTCTTGGGAGAAGATGGTGTCCAATTCAAAGATGTGCACAACTGATGCATACATTTGGGGAAAAAATCCACCCGAAATTTCATGCAAAATGAAAACATATACATAAAGATTGCATGTGATATGGATGCAAGATGCAACAGGCTTTTAAGTGGAAGTTTGATGAACCCAAGTTTTGCTTGTACACACATCCCTAGCCTCAAGGATTACCCAGGCTTAATTCAAAAGCAGCCATTGTACCATCTCATCTTTGCATCAGAATTCAGAAAGCTAATCTGTCAGGGAGAATGTCTGCCCTTCTCTTAGAGAGCAAACCTATGAGTATGTAGCTCAGATGACGGAGGGCTCTGTCTATCCAAAGCTCTACCCATCTCTTCCCAGTAGAGTGGGAGGAGCAATGGAATGCTTTTTTTCTTTTTTACATCTTTGTCTTTCATTCAAGCATTTTTCACTCCAAGGCAGGGATGGGGGCTTAGAGGCCATTAGATCAAGTGGTTCAATGGCCTCTCTGCTCCCTGTCCACAAGCCTGCCCCCAACACATCCAGTTCCTCCAGTCTCGAAGTCGGAAAAGGAGCAATCACAGAGATTTCCACAGCAGCTTTGAGGGTCTGGGAGAGGGAGGTTCGTGACTGGATCTCCTCCTCTGAGCTCAGAGCTCCATCTCCAGCCTCAAAGGGGGAGATCTGTTGCAGTCTAAGGCCCTTCTGACAATGTCTAGGGGACATAGGATTTTTCGCTTGAGCAATTAGATTTTCTTTTGGAATCCCATAGTATGACACCTAATACAAACTTAATTACATTTCTAAAAAGCAGCCAGGCTACGTGCTCACCCTTTTGCTTCATTATTTTCTCATATAGAAAACTTCTCCTATGTGATTTAATAAACCTGTGGTAGATGGATACCAATGAACCTCTGGGCACTTTACTTGGTGCCTGCCAAGGTGCCCTACCCCTCCACTTAAAAAAAACAAACCAATATGTTTTTTTACTGGCAGCTGGGATTGCAGTAAAATAGGTGTCTGTGTTAGAGGTATGTTTCGTTTGGTAAATTTACAGTTGCGTAGCTTTAGCGTGTAATTGGTGCAAGGCAAGGCTATAGAAAGAAACACACTCACACTGGTACTTTTAGTTAAAAGATAGCATTGACTATCTACACTACTGCTTTAAAACGGTTTATAACAGTTTTAAACTGGTTATTAACTGGTTTAAAACTGTTATAAACCGTTTTAAAGCAGTAGTGTAGATAGGCTCAGAGTTGAGTGAGCCGTTATGGTTGCATGCTTCAGACAAAGAGGAAGCTAACTAACTGAGAAGGAGGAAGGAAGTGAAGTCTAAGTGTTGCAATCTATACCAACAAGTTGTTACAAGAACAAACTAGTGGATGAAGAAACAGGTTCCCTTTCTGTCTATCGCCCCCCACTGGTTCAGATAACTTATCATAAGCGTTGTTGCTCCACTCCAACAGTCTGTTGGTGCTGAAAACAGTGGATACAAAGGATTGTTTAGTCTTTTGGGCAGGTTACTTGTCCTTTGCCATGTCTCCTATGGCAGCCATTTTGTGGTGGTGCTCAGGAGAGCTTCTCAAATTGCCAAATGTGCCCATGGCCCAAAAATGTGCACTACGGCTGCAATAAATTGTTGATGGCCACAGAATATGGAGAACATGGGTGGAAGGTACTGTTGTACTCATGTCCTGCTTATGGCTTCCTGGTTGACAGCTGGTTGACCATTATGCTGGACTAGATGGACTCTTGGTCTGATCCAGCAGGGCTCTTCTTATGTTCTTATGATCACTGGGATATGAAGGATATAATCATTTCCCCATTTTCCCATTCTACTGTTTGCAAACAAAAGGGGGAAATCTTCAAATCGTTCTGTGTAAAAATCATAGTTGGGAGCACCTTTTAAGGAGTATGGGGAGAAGCTGCCTCCCCTGTACCATGTTTCAGACAAGATATGATTTATTTTCCAGACCAACTCTTACACTCTGGTTATTATGGGGTTTAAAAAATAAAACTCAAGCAATACTCTAAAAATGTAGCACTTTTTTGCATTTTAATCTTGAGTATATCAAAGATAAGGCCTTTGAACATTCCTGGGATTTTTGTCCTCCAGCAGTTTGAAATCTCTTTGCTCCGTGCCAAAACTTAAAATGGTGCCCCTGACACCAGCACAATGACCAATACAGCTTGTCAGCCTCTAATGTCTATCAGTGGCTAACAGTCCTGATAGCTATGTGCTACCTCCAGTAGCGGAGGCAGTAAGCCTATGTACATCAGTTGCTGGGGAACATGGGAGGGAGGGTGCTCTTGCACTCGTGTCCTGCTTTTGGGTTCCTGGTCAACAGCTGATTGGCCACTGTGTGAACAGAACGCTGGACTAGATGGATCTTTGGTCTGATCCAGCATGGCCCTTCTCATGTTCTTAGGAAGTAAACACCTCTTTGCCTGTTACATGTATTTTTACCAAATAATCTTGAGCTACAATGTTAAATGAAACAAAGGACAATTAATACCTCATTGAAAAGATACAAGAAGAGAAATAATACAGAGGAGGGGTGCATTGTTATAGTAATAACTTCCATGGGTTGTTTAGCTTCCTATTCATGGTATATTATTCTGGAATTCACAGCTTGGCTTCCTATTGTAGTTTCCCTTAGACTCAAAGGGAGTCCCGTTCCATATATATAGTATTGTACTTATAGCTTTGTATGAAAGAAGCCACAGGAAGGGTTAGCTAGTTCTGGAATGTGAAGAATGGTTTCTTCAAATACATCTAAGTTTAGGAATCAATGAATATAGTTTTCAGATGTCCACATGGATGTCTTATGTTTTAGTTATAACACACAGCAAGCATATTAAATGTACAGTATAAACACTGTGGTATAAATATTAAATATTAATTTATTTGGTCATATGTGCATCAAAAGTAATAATTAATCTCAGATTTAATGAAGTGCGTAAAACATTTTCAGTTGGCTGAAACGTGAAGGCTACAATCTTAAAAGTACACTTACTGGGCCCATTGAATTCTATGCTCATTACTCTTGAGAGAACATTCTTAGGATGGCACTGTTATTCAAACTCACCATGAATCCTAAGTGATTTATATCTTGTTAGTCAGGTACCTGTCCACACTAAGGATCTTGTTCCTTTCTGCCTATGCAGACAACTATTCCCCACACATCTGCACGTGATATAGGATAAAATCCTCTTTGCATGATTCATTTACAAAAGGAGGTGTAGAAAGTCTGGACAATTGTACTTATGATGGAAGTTAATATACCATATCAGTTTGGAAGAAAAGAGAGACCAAACCAAAGGGATTTTTAACAAGTAGCTCCTTTCTCCATTATTTCATCTGGCATAATTAACTATACATCTTACATTATTTTATCCTGCTTTTCTTTAACATGGTTTGTGATGAATAATATTTCTTTTGCTGTCTACCTCCATGCCTGAATTATGGGTAACTGTCCATTTTAAATACTGCTAGAGCTGTTCCAGATGGGGGTTTCTTCTTTTTTTGGCGATGTTAACACTTCTTTTTTTATCACCTCAGTATGTTTTCCTTCAGGAAACTCAAAAGTGCCAGCAATCTCTTTCATCCCATCAGTTATCGTTTGGTATTTTATACAATGAGTACTTCCTAAATATATTTACAGATGAGAACTGGAACAGTATACTCATGCATAACAGAATGATGTTCATATACTGGAGAGCACCAGGCTGGAGAAGGTTGGTTTATACTTGAGTCCTATACATGTGTGAAGGTTGGAGATTTTGCCGCATCATCCATGCTCAACATAAGAACATCAGAAGAGCCCTGCTGGTTCAGACCAAGGGTCCATCAAGTCCAGCATTCTATTCACACAGTGGCCAACCAGCTGTTGACTAGGGGCCCACAAGCAGGGCACGTGTTGGGGCTGCCCTGGGCACATGGCATCATGGCACTACCCTTACTTTAATACATATGTTCCCAACAGATCCTTGATAGACAGACAAACTCAATGTGCAGAGGTTGGGGGGAAGGAAGGGCTTGCCCAGGCATGCAATGTTGGGGTGGCACCAGCAGTCCTGCTATGTTCTTCACATTAATTCCAACATTTCCAACCCTGTTTTGTTTCCTGAGTTTGTGCAACTGCTCTGTTGGCTCTTCCTTGCAATGGTTTTGACTGCTTGAATGCAGTTTGAGCAGAGACAAATGTGAACATTTAACTTTGGTTCTATCTCCAGTTGATGGCTGGAAATGTCTCCATTTCCTTCTCATGGAGGAAGGTTGTGTCACTGTGGGTTGTATGTTGAGGGAAGGCTTCTGTGGATTCCTTCAAGCCTCAGTAGAGCGCAATAGCCATGGATTGTAGGGCGATCATCTGAAAAGGAGGACAGGCCTCCTGTACCTTTAACAGTTGTATAGAAAAGGGAATTTCAGCAGGTGTCATTTGTATGCATGCAGCACCTGATGAAATTCCCCCTTCATCACAACAGTTAAAGCTGCAGGAGCCCTGCTTTCTTTTATATCTGGTCACTCTAGCTATACTAGAGTGACCAGGTGCTGCATGCAAACAAATAACATCTGCTGAAATTCCCTTTTCCATACAACTATTAAGATACAGGAGCCCTGTCGTCCTTTCCATATAGTGAGTCTAAATTGTCATTTGTGCCTCTGGGAAGGAGAACTCAGCTGAAATATACTGAATTCATAATTGTCTGAGATATGAAACCACAAGATCCTGAAATCTGTCTCACTCTATTGTTTTTGACATTTCTCTTCGAATGCAATGCCTCTGTTATCTACCTAACGAAGTATTGCCAGGATTATTCTTTTTTGTTTCAAATAATACTTTCCTTTAACTTTAAACATTTTGCTGCTGTCTCCTGCACCTCTCCCACCCTTCACCCCAACCTTATTTAGTGCAACAATGTATTCCCTTATTACCAAGGCTTAGAAAAATGGGATGAACGCAGCAGCTATGCACTTAGATATACAATCTCTCTTCCTGACTTTTGGAGCTCCTTCTGTGGGAGAAAAAACTGTGATTCGCAAAGGGATAGAGCCAACGTTATAACAACTCTTGTCCTGAAGGAAGGTATGTAACCTACTACTGCTCTCTGTCTCTCCCCCACCTCCCCACCCCCCACCCCCACATATCCCGGTGCACTATTCTGGCAGACGTCCTTGAGCATTTGAGACGGATGTGAGAGAATTTCAGTCCTCATTGGAAAACAACCCAACTAAACATAACAGATTACATCAGCTCAGGCTTTTCAATTCCTGGATGGCAGCAGTATGCTAATCCAACCTTCATCCTGGATTTCGCAAAGTAAAACAAGGGAGGCTGGCAGAGGGACAGATTGAGGAAATTGACGACGACGGCAGGCCTTGTGGGCAATAGGCTGTATAAAGCTCAAAGACCTGTAAGCTGATCTTCAGCTACTGCTTTGGGTTCTTCACTGCCACGTCCCAGAGCAGAAGAACCCCAGGACTGAAATTTGCAACCTGCTCTGTGGGCGGTCTTGTGCGTCTATCACCGAGAGACATGGAGTGTTTTCTGGTCCTCGTTCTACTTCTGGTACCTGTGCATGTGGTGGGAGCTACCTGGAGCATCAAATATGCCGTGGACTGCCCAGAGTCCTGTGACAGCAGCGAATGCAAAAGCCCTTTGCACTGTAAGCGGACCGTGTTGGATGATTGTGGCTGTTGCCGGGTGTGTGCTGCAGCTTTGGGAGAGACTTGCTACCGGACAGTCGCAGGTATGGACGGCGTCAAATGCGGCCCCGGACTGAAGTGCCAGTTTTTTTCTGAAGAGGATGATTTTGGTGATGAGTTTGGTATCTGCAAAGGTAAAGAAATGGGCACTGGATAAAATACCTGTCATGACCATTATGGTGATACTCCATGCAGAGTGGTTGGGGATGGCTCCCAAAAATACGTGGTTAGAACTTCTTGTTTTAGACACCTTTCAGCATTTGATTCATCCAGGCGTGGTGAAAATTCCTCTGAAAAGGGGGCGGTGGTGGCGGAGGAAATACACATGAATAGTGGGAGATTCAGTATGGATAAAAGGAAATACTTCTTCACACAGCGCATAGTTAAACTATGGAATTCACTACCACAAGATGTAGTGATGGCCACCAACTTGAATGGCTTTAAAAAAGGAATTAGAAAAATTCATAGAGGATAAGGCTATCGATGGCTATTAGTCCTGATGGCTGTATGCTGCCTCCAGTATCAAAGGCAGAACGCCTCTGTGCACCAGTTGCTGGGGAAGAGTGCTGTTGCACTCATGTCCTGTTTGTGGGTTTCCATGGGCAACTGGTTGGCCACTGTGTGAGGAGAATGCTGGACTAGATGGACCCTTGATCTGATACAGCATGGCTCTTCCTAAGTTCTTAGTGTTTACATCATTAATATGCATAGTGCCTTAAATTTACACAATTTTTAAAGGTAAGTTCAATTTTTTATGTTTTGCAAATGGATGCTAACAGAAGATTCCCCAAGGTTGGGGGCTGAAACCTAAGTCTGCCAGCGCTGTATCTTCTGGAGACCACCTCTGCCTCACGAACGTGGAAAAAGACACTTTGGCTATGGCCACACAGCATGCCAATCCACCCAGTATGGGTTGTAGTTGAACCATGGGTTATCATGTTGTCTGAACACAGTGTTTTTTCTGCAGGATGGATTATCGTGTTGCCTGAACACAGCACGTTTTCCACAGGGTTGCTCGTTAACCATGCAGTGTGGTTTGTGAACCACCCTGAACAGCCCACAGCAACCCATGGATTTTCAAAGTGTCCTGTTTGAGACAAATAAACCAAACTGCATCGTTAACAAGCCACCCTGAGTAAAATATGCTGTGTTCAGACAACATAATAACCCATGGTGAGTTAGTGTGTTGTGTGAACCTAGCTTTTATGTAGATACAGTGTATAGCTGTTGACTGTGAGGTGCATGGGAAAAAATCCTGGAAGGGTGGTCTTAGGCTAAAATTTCTGTGCAGGTGTATAATAGATATTATGATATCTACTTCAATTTAGAGAATGCAGTCTGCATTCCGAAACTGCAAGAGCTGTACAATACATTTGTGTGGGAAGAACCTCACACATCCATCAGTGCAGATAGTATGTTTTTACAACAGGCAAGCTTCCCCAGAAATGCAGCTTCAGTTGCTCCTCTCCGACCCTGCACCGTCATGATCGGTGTTGTGAGACTTCTGAGTCAGATTTTCTGAAGCATCTCCTTACGCCTCCCCCCTCCAACACCTAACATATGTTGGTATTGATGTCGTTCCTGATTAGAATTGGCATTGTTATTAAGTGGTATGTGGCAAACCAAGGTGGTAGAATTCTAGGCTGTACCACTTCAGGCTGCAGGTGGAGTGAGAGTCATATTTTGTAATGCTGTTTCATATAACTCTCCCTAAACATGATAAACTAGCACATCTGGTAGAAGTCTGTGTTAAACCTTTCTCTATGATAAACTAATATGCCACACGTAGGCAGGGTCTTTACCTTTTTGAATGCTTTTCCAGTATACCCAAATTAATAAACAAATAATCTATTACCAGTAAAGTGGTACAGTCCAATCCATTCTTCCAGCTTATTTTGCATAATGTGTATATAGGCTTTTAGGCTCCTCAAATTCAACACTCTACATATCCTTACAGTTTCTGGGAGCAGAAGAATACAGGTTTGGATTCTTCAACACTGGCTATTAAAAAGGCATTATTATCAATGGGATCCTGATGGTCCAATCGAGTTGCAGAAAAGGGCAACTAAAATGATCAAGAAGCTGGAGCATTTTCCCTATCAGGAAAGGTTACAACAGCTGGGATTGTTTAGCTTGGAGGGGTGGGAAGAGGGTAAGGGGGAGACATGATAGAGGTGTACAAAATTATGCATAGTGTGGAGAATGTTGATAGGGAGACATTTTTCTCCCTCTCACATAATATTAGATTGATTGGTGGGAGATTCAGGACAGATAAAAGGAAGGACTTCTTCATACAGCACATAGTTAAACTATGGAAATCACTAGTGAAGGCCACCAATTTGAATGGTTTTAAAAGGGGGCTGGCTAAATTCCTGGAGGAGGCTATCAAAGGCTACTAGTCCTGATGGCTATGTGCTCCCTCCAGTATCAGAGGCAGTACCACTTGCTGGGGAACATGGGCAGGAGGGTGCTGTTGCACCCATGTCCTTCTAATGAGTTCCTGGTCAACAGCTGGTTGGTCACAGTATGAACAGAGTGCTGGACTAGATGAACCCTTGGTCTGATTCAGCATGGCGCTTCTTAGGTCCCCTCTACAAGGATTCGCTTTTGTGCCTGGTTAGGCGATTATGCGCATAATTGCTGAAGCGCATTTACGCCTAATGCCTCTGCACGAGAGGCGGCGAGAGGCGGCGAAGCGCATTAAGGGATGACCAAAATGCGCTTTACAAGTAGTTAATGCGCATAAGCGCTTGTTCACATAGTCAAAATGCGCTTTAATGGCTGGAGCAAAACAAAACTCGCTGTTTAATGCGCATTCGATAATGTGCATAATCGGAGAGATAACGCGCCTCTACGCCCGATTTGCGCTCCGTTCTTGTAGAGGTAAATTTTTTAAAGCACCTTGAAAGAGCTTTAAACCTCTCTTGTAGAGGCAGCCTTAGGTTTTTATGTTCTTAGTTGGCGCTCAGGCTGGCCAGCTTGCATGTAAACTCATAGGGGCAGGTGCTGCTCTACCTGTACTGATCAGTGAACAACCTCTACTGGTACAAGTTTTAGGTCCTAATAGCTGTCTGAGGCTGCAGTCCTATGAACATTCACTTGGGATCTAGTTCTAGATCACCCTTCCCCAACGTGATGTCTCTCCAGATGTCTTGACTACAACTCCTGATGATGGGAATTGTAATCCAATGCATCTGGGAAAAGGCTGTTGTATATGGTCTCCAAGGTCTTATCCAACTCTGTCGTTTTATTCTTTACTTCTGAATAAATGTGCCTATGGTTGTGTTGCACATTGTATTTCTCCATCATCCACTCATTATTACAGAGGAATCATAGTACCAACAGATTTACTCATGATTTTGAAATGCTTTGGATCATTTTGAGCAGGAGCTCTCACATTCATAAAGAAGCACTGCCAATATAATAACCAAAGACTGCCTATACACCTTAGATATCATTCCTAACTATTTTACTTAAAAGCAATTCCCACTATTTTCAGTGGAATCATATATAATCTTAGTGAACTCTGTCTATGAGCGTCTATCTGTGTCATCCATACACAAAAGGGGCACATCAGCAGTCTTCAGGAAACTCTGAGGTTTGCAGAAGTTTGGGGAAAAAAACCTTTAGAAAAAACAGCCAAAGGAAGGCTGAGCATGCACATTGGGTCCTGAATGCTGTGTGACTGTTGGTGTGTGTGTATGTTCTTAGGGGGGCACAGGAAAATGGGCAGGGAGCAATGGAATAGTGGAGTGGCTGGAACTCTGGAGAAGAGCATCCCAGACTGCAACATTTTGTTGCAGGTCTACTTGCTAGTGTGCTAGTTAGTGTGCATAGGATTGCAGGCTTAGCCTTCTATCCAACAGTAATGCGAACAGTCTTGCAAAATAAGCTGCAATCCTATTAATCAGCTGTCTTGGAGCAGACAAGGAGGTGTGTGTGTGTGTGTGTGTGTGTGTGTGGATGGATGCATGGATAAATGCAGTTTTGCACACTTCTCTCCAAACATTGAATTACAGTTCATTTACAGAAGTACCTATGAGCAGGTCTGGAATGGACTGCAGAATTATGAAGGTCCCATTCACATGCATCATTCCCCATCCAACTAGGATATGTATACAGCAGAAACCTGCTTCTGCAGGTATTTGGCTTTTTAGCTGGATTAAGGCACTTGAGTGGTTTCACTGGCAAGGTTTAAATTGCTTTAGCATCTCTCTTGCACAATTTAAATGACTGTGTGGTTGTTGCTAACGAATAGCAAGTGGAAGATATATTTCTGCCATTCAAATGGGCATTTTGGTCACTACAGGTTTCACATTTGCATATTACCCAGGGATATAAATCTGCTTTTAAAGCTCCAGAGTGTGAACAGTCCTTTTACAGTCTGTTTTTGGGTTTCAACTCCACTCAGCTATGAAGCTCATTGGGTAACAGTGGGCCAGTCACGATCTCTCTTGGCCTAACCTATTGCATAGGGTTGTTGTGAGGATAAAATGAGGCAGGGAGACCTGTACTGTCTTGGATAGCTCTTTTAGAGTTCTGACTGAAACCCAGAACAGATTCACCACCCCAATGACATCGAAGCCACCAGCCTCCACTGGCTAAACCTTAGGAAGGACTTCCTGATGGTCCAAGCTATTTGGACGGTAGAACAGACTGAGGGGCTGTCCATATGCATGGAAAGCCCTGGAGTGAGCATGTGGTGGCACTACACAGCAGCCACCCCACAGCCATCACGGGCTTTCCTGCGAAGCTGTGAAGAAAAAAAGTTAGGGACTTACCCCAACTTTTTTCTCTGGAGTGAGGCAATTGTGGTGCATCTGCCATCTATCCTCACTCCAGAGTTGCGGTAGAGGTGTGGCCAGGTGGATGGTGACCCCTGATTGGTCACTATCTGCCTGGGCAGAGGGCAGGGGGTGGGCCCGGTCGCTGGAACCCCACACTTTTGCTGCTGTGTCGGGATTAGCTGCTGCCACCCTGAAGCAGCAAAAGTGTGGGGGTTTTGCTTATCGCGGCGGCAACCTGAAACTGTATAGGCTGCCCCTGATTCTCCTTCATTAGATGTTTTCGCTTATCAGGGATGCTGTAGCAGCAGATTTCATGCATCGGCAACAAGGGATTAGACTAGAGGACATTGGGGAGTCGCTTCCGAGTCCATGATTCTATGAATTAATGTATCAACCCCCCCCCCCCCCGATTTCATGCT
Organism: Anniella stebbinsi; assembly: GCA_029215795.1. NCBI lineage: Eukaryota > Metazoa > Chordata > Lepidosauria > Squamata > Anniellidae > Anniella > Anniella stebbinsi. The sequence goes on along the minus strand of JARDYH010000002.1, from coordinate 29,022,236 downwards.
CACCTCTAATAAGTCCAGTACTTAACTGAACTGAACTGAACTGACAAAGATCACTATGTGCAAATAAACCAATTTGGATATATTATTTATCTTTCCACCCCTTATAATGAAGAAAAGGATGCTTGATTTCAGCAATTTTTATCTCTAGCCAATACTATTTTTTTTCTCCTGATTTTATATTTTAAGAGACTGTGATCTGTTAGCGTCTGGGAAAGGGAATATATGAGAATAACTATTTCATTTTAATTTTAAAATATGTACACCTTTCTCCCGTCACCTGGGCACTTAAGGTAGCTAACAGCAAAAATCATGTTTAACAATAAAATCCTTAAAAAAAATTAAAACAAAACCCACCAAATTTTAAAACATGAGTGGGAGATAAAACTACAACACCCAAAATATTTAAATTATGCAAAAAGATGATGATGGTGACGATGGGGAGAGGTTAAAGCAGCAGAAGATCAAAACAAACTTTTCAAAGAAAGAATTCTTACAAATCCCAGCATGCCCCACACAGCCATGCTGGCTGGGGAGTGCTGGGAGTTGTAGGGCATTTTTTTCTGTCTAAACATGCTTAAGATTGTGCCCTCAATTTCTTTTCAGCCGTGGAAAATATATGACAATATACATATGGTAGGCTGGCCATATGAAAAGGAGGACAGGGCTCATGTAACTTTAGCAGTTGTAGAGAAAAGGGAATTTCAGCCAGTGTCATTTGTATACAATTAGTTCCTGGTGAAATTCCCTCTTCATCACAGCAGTTAAAGGTGCAGGCAGTATACTAGAGTGACCATATACAAAAGAAGGCAGGGCTCTGCAACTTTAACTGTTGTGATGAAGAGGGAGTTTCAGCAGGAACTAACTGCATGCAAATGACACTGGCTGAAATTCCCTTTTCTCTACAACTGTTAAAGTTACATGAGCCCTGTCCTCCTTTTCATATGGCCAGCCTAACATATGGATGCTGATATCATTGGCTTTCAACTTGTTTTATTGGGAAGACCTCTGACATTGAGGTTAGAGTCGTGCACTCACACTTACCTGGGAATAAATTCCACTGAGCACAAAGGAATTTATATCTGGGTAGACATGGATAGGATTACCCTGTATTTATTTATTTATTTATTTATTTATTTATTTATTTATTTATTTATTTTATTAACCATGCAATCCTATGCATGTTTAGTCAGATGTAATCTCCACTGTGTCCATTCGGCTTCACTTCCAGGAACATGTGAAGAGGTTTTGCAGCCTAAGTTAAGTAACTTAAATGTGAATGAACAAACTTCTGTATGTGGGAACTACATTCGTGACATATATTGCTATTTCATTTGTTATCTTGTAGAGTGCCCGTATGGTACCTATGGATTAGAATGCCGAAGAACGTGCAACTGTCCATCCGGCATCTGTGACAGAACAACTGGAAAGTGTTTAAAGTTTTCTTTTTTCCAGCTGGCTGCATCAAAAGCCCCCAACAGGCGAAAATTAATTTCACATACAGGTAAATCTGATAGCATTAGTTTCTAAAATTCACAATGCGCTGGGATTCTGCGTATTGAATGAATGTGAGTGATGCATGAGCATTTCAATGCTATTATATTTGCATAGGATAACGTTCTGATGGGTTGCGCCATGGGTCTTACTTGAAAGAGATTTTGATATGAGTAGATATTTTATTGACTCTGAGCTAGCAACACCATGCTATAAACTATATCCGTATACACAGAGGAGTGCTGAAAACTGGTAGTAACCCACAGTATTGTTCCTTTATTGGCAAGGGTAATTACAGTGACAGGATTCAAAGAACTACCTATGTGTCTGTTTGCATTGAAGATTTTCAGACAGGGAAAACATATTTCCTTACTGTTGCTCTGCTTCCTGCTTCTCTTCTGCAATAGGAACGAGCAGAATCACACAGGGAAGAGAGCAGCGACCATGTGGCCCATTCAGTTTAGTGGGCGTTTTATAGCGCAACTTCTCCTGCACATGGCAGGAAATAGCGACAAATATTGTTGTAGTTCAGAAGAGTCAGGTTTTCGGAGTCTTATTTTGTAACAAAAAACAGCAGAAGGAGCGGGAGATGTGTAGGAGGATCACTGCATTGTCAAAATGACCCACGAACTTCCATGAGTGGCCAGTCACTGGTGTGCTATAAAATGCTGATCTAAAGTAGCTCATTATTTAAATTCTTCACTGAAGCACCCTGATATAGCACCCTGATAATTTTCATTAAAAACAAGAGAGGCTTGTAGTGAACAGGTTTATTGTGGCATATGTTTTAATGAATTAAGATGCACAAAGAGATGCTGTTGAAGTAGGCTTTAATCCATAAAACCATCATGACAGAATAATCTGTTGGTCTTTTAAGTGCCAGAAGACTCTTCCTTGCTTTTGTTCAAGAGACTAACGTGGCTACCCCCTGGAATCAATAATTATCAGTCATTACACTACACAACCATTTTGCAAATTAAATTACTAGACTATTGAAAGAGACAAGCTTGGGGCTGTTTCTGAATTGGTCTACTGGTTTTGAAAGAGACAGAGCTATATCTTCTACAACTATGGATTGGATCCAAATTAACTTAGTGGAACTTCATTCGTATTGAAATCAACAGGACAAGTTAGTTCTGTCTTAGCTCCTATTGCTTTCAATGTGAATAACTTAGTCTGACTACAATGTTATTTTTTTTCATAATGTTGCAGATATCTGGGATTTTTTCCTTGTTTCTAATGCAAGTGCTATCAAATTTATTGCTTGAACCACTTTCGGGGCCCTTTTTAGGGCTGGGAAGCAGTTTATAAAACCTTTATAAATAATTTAAATTTAAAAGCAGAGATGAAAGCTTGTTTAAAATATTTAGGGTTGGATCTGGCTTCGTCTTTGTACCCATGGAATGGAGACTGCTGGTGGAATGGGACTTCTGCGTCCTCTCCTTGCCTCTGCAGCTCCCTGTATGTCCTCTGAACCTGCTCTGGAGGGTAAGGGACCCTCTTGAACAGATATGAAGGACATGCAGGGGGGATGGAGAGGATACGGAAGTCCAATTTTGCAAGCGGTATCTTTCCTCAGGAGCAACAACAAAGCTGGATCCAACCCTTGGAATTTAGCTTTCTCCATTTTCACATGAATGGTTAATTTAATACATTTTATCCTGATCCTGCTTTGCTCTGATCCAGCATGGCTCTTCAGATGTTCTTATGGTGATGATGAGGTGTAACAGCAGCCATCAACACCAAGGAAGGAAACTAATGGGACTCAGGCAGCCCAGCTATGGAGGAAGGTTTATTGAGGGGAATGGGTGGTTCAGTACCTACCTCTGCCATCTAGCATGACTTGGTGAATCAATGCATGAGAGGTTCAGTAACTGCTCAGGATAAAGGAGATCTGGATCAGAAATAAGAAATGAAACCAACTATCTTTATTTCCTATCCTACACAGAAATGACTTGCAAAGAGTGGAGACTGGTGGTTCTGATGACAGTGGAGTAGTGAATCTGCTCCAGATTTCAGTCAGAACTCTGAAGGAGCTATCCAAGGTGTACCCTTAGAATTATGACTGGTTCTGCCTGATACCTGGAATAGATTCACTGACATCAGCCTCCACTCCTTGCAGGCTCTTCATGTAATGCATTTTCAAAGTCCATTCATTCACCTGTATCCCGGTCTAATGTGAGATGTATATGGGTCTAGTTTCACATAATTCAAAGAGATAAATGCACAACAAAATAGCTATTCGTTGGTAAATAGTTATGTCAGTGTGCTTGCAAATCTGGGGCATGATCCATTCTCCTGTGCATGCAGCTGCATTCAGAGAATTGGCTCCCCCACAGGGCTGAGTCCATCTCTTTTTCCTCTCTCTGTCTATCCAGCTTTCATCTGTATGGATGTGCCCAGAAACACACATCACTGCCTGCAATAAGGGATATTGTGCACCTACCGTATGTACACCCAAACCTCCCAACGCCTCTTCATGGTTGCACATGCAGATTATTTTTGTGCTGAGTAAAAGTAGCTTGCATGTAGGACCTTGCTGAAGAGCAAGATGGTTAGATCTACATAGGGCAGGTATACATTGGCCTCTCAGAGCAGGTAATGTCCAGCTGCATTGTCAATAACCCTCAGTTGTGGGCCAGGAGAGGATGGAGGAACTAGAGTTCCATGCATCACAACCATGATATTTTAATAATGTACAGGCTAGCCTTCCCCAACCTGGTGTCTTCCAGATGTTTTGGACTATGACTCTCTGAATTATTGACCATTGGCCATGGTGGATGGGGCTGAGGCTAATGGGAGTTGAAGTCCTCAACATCTGAAAGGCACCAGGCTTGGGAAAGCTGTTCTATGACCAACTTACCTTGCCTCAGTCCTGATTCCTGGCATTCAAACAAAACAAAACTAAAAAGCTCCTGTGCTGATCCCTGGCTCTGACTCAGCTCAGAAGGGTAGCCATTTCTTCAAGAAAATATTGGGTGAGGAGCACCAGGTTGCAGAGCCCACAGGCTCACCTGGCTTGTTCTTCCAGCATTCCTGACTATTGGCCATGCTGATTGGAATTGATGGGAGTTGGTCCAAATCATCTGGATGACATCATGTTGGAGAAGGGTATTATAGACCGAGTCACACAGGTATAGGGAGAAAACAATGTAATAAAGATCTCTCTCTCTCTCTCTCTCTCTCTCTCTCTCTCTCTCTCTCTCTTAAACTTTCAGAGAATTATATGGGATCCGGTGATGGTAACTCCGTAAAAGAGGATTTTGCAAAAGAAAAAGCCATTCATTCCCCGCTAATGAAATGGCTAAACCCTCGCTGATATTAGCCTATATGTATAGGACTTTCAAACTGATGCTTTCTTCAGATTTATAATGAATGTTCAACAACCCACTTTAAAGGCAGTCATCTCCAGCAAAGGAAATGGTAATGTGTAAAAAAAACCCATCTGTGTACCTTCAAGAAAACAGTGAACTTTCAGTATGAGACTGTGTACAGTGTACATGATTTTTGGAACATGTTTTGATAATCATTTGAATACTGGATGTGTTATGAATGTAAAATACTACTGGAAGTTTTAAAAATGCAAGAATTTCAAACAAACAGTTATGCATCTCAGTTGTGCAAGTCCTACACAAAATATTCATTCACCTAAAAAGAATGAATCATGATAGGTAATATGAAGTTTATATCTGATATCCCTGGCTAACTTCTGCAATGCATTTATAATAATATACAGAACAGGTGGGTGTAATATAAGGGACTGAAATTAATCTTAACTTTGCAAATGAAGACAACGATTCTATACATATTTACTTGGGAGTTAATCAATGGGATTTACTTTTGTCTAAGCATGCTCATGGCCACAATCCAACACGCAGCTAAACATGTACGCTAAACACACGATGCATGCGTATATGCTACTATGTCCAGTGGGCCTTACTTAAAGCACACATAGGATTGTTCCCTTAAACCAGTTGAAAAATTATCGGATTGTGGCCTAAAGTTGCAATCCTGTCCACAGTTGGGGTGCTTAATTCCCATCAATAAGATTGAAATGTCCCCTGTGTGGAATTGCAGCCTCAGACTTCTGTTAAGCTTTTCAAACAAACAAACAAACAAACAAACATATCCTTTACATCAAAAACACAATTAGCTAACTTTCTACAGTTTATATTCCTCATCTCAAATGTAACAAACACAGGTAGATTTGCAGCTGGCTTTTAAAGAGAGATTCTCATGGAAAAACAGTCTGTAGTGGCCACTGATTTTTGTATGCACTCATTGCAAATAATACATGCTTCTATTTAGGGTAGGCTGACCAGATAAAATCCAGGTCAGAGCTCATGTAACTTTAACAGTTGTAGAGAAAAGTGAATTTCAGCCAATGTTATTTGTATGCAATTAGTTCCTGGTGAAATTCCCTCTTCATCACAACAGTTAAAGTTGCAGGCACTATACTAGAGTGACCATATGCAAAAGAAGGCAGGGCCCCTGCAACTTTAACAGTTGTGATGAAGAGGGAATTTCACCAGGAACTAATTGCATACAAATGACACTGGCTGAAATTCCCTTTTCTCTACAACTATTAAAGTTACATGAGCCCTGACCTGGATTTTATCTGGTCACCCTAATCTAGGGGAATAGAATGACGGAAGCTGGAGGAACTTTTCCAGGAGACTTGAGTGAATGGAAGAGGAAATAATGGGGACAGCAGCATAAGGATATAGATAAACGAGAGGGGAGGGATATTTGGTCACTCTCAAACAAGTTTTTTTTTTAAAAAAAGATGCCTTTAATTGATTGTTCCCCAACTCTTACTTTTTTAAATGTATGTATTGTACCTGGGCAGGTACAATAATTTCCAAAGTGTGTGCTGCAAGAAATCAATTAATTTAATTATATAATTATAGGCCAAAATAACAATTAGCCCAAAGTACCCATGCATCTCTGCTTGAATTAATGTCTTTGGCCATGTCTCCCTCCAATTAATCCTCCATTGGCAATAGGAAATTTTGGGCTGTCTCTGCATTGCATGTGATTGGGGTAGTCACTCCTTGATGCAGAGAAAAAGATCTCGTTGCAGCTCTGCACGAGTTCCTGTCCTGGGATTATTTCCGATCAAGAGGCATGGCCAGAATAGTGGTTATGCAGAAACCAAGAGTGTAGGCTCATCTGAGATAGGTCTTACATGGTAAAAATGACCGATATTAATCAGCCCAAATTCAGCCATTCCTATTCAAACACAGAGAGGTTGCCCAATAGTCTCTGCATCCCATTTTACCATCGTGGGATGAGGATTAATTCTCTTCTGTTGAAAAGAAGAAACATGAGGATTAATTTCCTACTGTTGAAATCAATGGAATTTAAATGCTTAAAATGGTTCTGTTTTAGCTGGATTGTCCTCCATTTTTCTTTTTGGAGATAACTAAAGATTAAAAATTAAATTAGGGGTGGCCCTGGGTCTCATAATGTATTTATTGGTGTTAAACCAATTTCCCCCTCCTGTTGTAGACCAAAATTTAGGCTTGCTTCAATTTGTAAGGTTGAGTTGAGAATCTGAAGACTGGAGTTCACAATGAAAGTGCCAACACAATCAACATTACAGAAGTGCAAATAATTGCTCTATAAGTAAATGGATCATTTAAAAGCAGCAAGTAAGATCTGATGCTCCTCCAAGAAATTTTGAATTGAATAAAAAGGCATGTGGTTTGGCGCAGGCAGGATGAGAGAGTTTATTTAAATAGCGCTGTGAATATTTACATGGATTTAACTCTTTCGTTTTGTCCTTTGCCAAATATACATGACTGTGCTGGATCCTTCTTGAATGTGCATGTAATAAACTAACTGTTATTGTAAGAGAATATTATATTAATTATTATTATTATTGCTCAATAAAACAGATGAAACATATTGCTTCTACATACTGATTTTTGTTCAGATAATCAAATTTAATGCAACGTACAAACACCTTGCACTTTTGTAGGTATGGCTTCCTTCTGCACTCTGATTTTTGCACAGTCAGCATATATATATATATATATATATATATATATATATATATATATGCTGGCTGTGTCGAACTCAGAATGTAGAAGTAAACTGTAAGCTATGAACATATACAGTAACTTCTATCCAAAGAAAAGCTGCCCATAGGGGTGGATGGAAGGTCACTTGCCTGGCCCCCTGTTGTCTCCAGCGGGTACCTGATAAGTCTCTTCGAATGGACAGCGGACCATTCTGAAAATCGACCTTCATTGAAAACTTGGGGGACTTAGTGGGCTGCCAGGGGAGGAAAGGCTGGGAAAGTCATTTCTTTCTGCCAGAATTTCTCTGGTTCTAAGCTGCTGTTAGTGCCAAAGGTGCTACTTGAACAAGACTTTAAATAATTGTGCTTCTGCTTAACAATATATGATGTCAATTTGTGGAGATCCTTGAAAGAAAAAAAACATCAACTAGAAATGCCACAGACTGAACCTGGGACCTCCTACGTTCCAAAAAGGAGTGATGTTCCTTTCCTATGGTGAACTATTATCAATTGCAATTATTTTTTTGATAGGATATAACATGCATTCAAAAAATCAATTTCTTTCATTATTGTTTTAGCTCCCTGCTTCTCATTATTGGGGACACAGTTTCACCCTGAACAGCGGCCCATTTTACCCCAGAGTTGGAGGAAGGGAAAGAATGCTATAAGCAGAATTTGCTTTTTATAAATGGTCCAGCGTATGTTCACAGGGCTGAACCAAGTTATTTCGCTGCCCGAGGCCAAAGACAAAATGGTGCCTCTCCCCATTCAATGTACAAAAGCCAAACAGACTGGCAGTTGAACCTTACTTGGACACTGGTAATGGGATAGCATCCCCCACTGCACCTGAGGGCAGTAGGCAAGCTTAGGAAGGTAGAGGCAGGCTGCATGGCACACACAGGTCTTTCCGCCACCTCAGCACCACTGAGCATCTACCTAATGGGATTGCCAGGCGTTGTTTATCATCCTGCCCCTCTGTCTGTTCAGATCTTCCAACATGAAAGCATAGAGATTTGCTTGGGTAGGGAGAAGAAGAAAAAAAAGCACAGAACTAGTTTAAGTAAGGAAGTCCTGTAACAGGTATGGAAAGATACTTCTCTGGGGGAGATTATTGAACAACTGCAAGATTTTGCTCCTGATGAACAGCTGTGTTCAAGACATGAGTACTTAATGCCAGAAAGTAGCTGCAGCTTTATTCTTCTGTCATATTTCTTATTGCTGTGGGGATATCCCTTCTTTTTTGTGCCATTATACAATTAATTGAACAGAAAATCCTTTGGGTCTTATTGAGGTAGCAATGAGTGAATGAAAGAAACCCTCTCACTCTTACTGAAATAATGGGATCCAAGGATCTTCACTCTCTCCCCAATCCAAACCTGTGCAAAGTTTCGTTGCATAACATATTCACAGAGAAAAATAAGAAAGGCTGTAGTTCTGTAAACTGGATGTGTCATATGTTTTCAACACTTCAGACATTTCTGCACTCTGGGTTATTTCCCTTAATGAGTCAAACAGACATTAGGTTCATGAGGGACAATCCAAAATGCATGTAAGCCAATGGAAACATCCCTTAATAATTTCCAGTGCTTTGCTCATTGCAAATGCAGATGTCCTGGGGATTGAACTGGAATTCAGAACAGAGCAGAGTGAATGCAGTGCCCTACAGATCACGTTTCCATTCTCTCCCGCCACCCCCAGACTGCCATGTCATGTTTTCTTAGGGCCAATTCATTTCTTACATTAGCCATGTAGGACGATTGCCAGTTCCATGTGGTTAGGCCCTCCTCTGCACCAGTAATGATTGGTCCTACACCTTTGCCATTGGCCTACAGGGAAATGTGGCAACCACATGAGTAATAGCTTCATTCGCTCGCTCACTCACCATTTCAAACAGAACTTGGCAGAGTAAGCCTCAGCCATGCCGATGTGGCAATCACAAGTAACATAACACTTTAAATGGAAAAGATTACTACTTCTGTTATATGCCTCACTTTTAAAGCAAGCAGAATCTACTCATTTTAGTAGGTATGAATCACAAGCTGTTTATTAAAGAAAAAGCAAATAGAACTGAATAGGACAAATGAAAGAAAAACACAAGAATAGTTTGAAGGCAGAGTCTTTAGCTCCAACCCAATATAGTGAAACTTAAAAGATAACCTTATGATTTCCCATTAGAAAGACTTCCTATCCTTTAAGATATTCTAAGCAGGTTACTTATGAATCACCAAAAAAAGAGGACAAAAGAGGAGTGATTTGCATGTGCTAATTACAGTTATATACACATATTTAGAAATAATTATTATGATTTAAATAGAAATACAGTACAGTTAGCATATTGTGGAGGACTGTAATCAGGTGACCTGTGTGCCTGCCTCTTCACTCTACTCTCCAGGTGATTATGGTCCATTATCTTTAAATTGGAATTGGACGGGATACCCCTTCAAACAGACGATGCCTTCAAATAGAGGTTGGTCTTCTGGCAGCCCTGAATTAAACAATCCCATATTAAAGAAGCGTTACAGTGTCCAATAGATGCAAAACAAACGTTTTTGCTGAATAAGACACAGCCTAAGATGCGATAGGTATAGACGCCAAAGCAGGGATCCATAATTAGGCAGAATGGGAAAATCCAATTCCCTATTCCATTCCTACTCAAAACCCTGAATAACATATTTATTCACCAACAACAAATATTTGTAGGCATGGATCATGGATTGCTTTGTCTGACCAGCCTCAATAAGTACTTCCAATAATGACAGAGATGCTGATGCTGTAAAAGCAGCTGGCTCAAACCAAAGATATTAACAAATGCTGCAATTGTAAGTATTGCCATTCTATAGGGTGACCAGATAAAATCCAGGTCAGGGCTCATGTAACTTTAACAGTTGTAGAAAAAAGGGAATTTCAGCCAGTGTCATTTGTATGCAATTAGTTCCTGGTGATATTCCCTCTTCATCACAACAGTTAAAGGTGCAGGGGCCCTGCCTCCTTTTGTATATGGTCATTCTAGTGTAGTGCATGCACCTTTAACTGTTGTGATGAAGAGGGAATTTCACCAAGAACTAATTGCATAGAAATGACACTGGCTGAAATTCCCTTTTCTCTACAACTGTTAAAGTTACAGGAGCCCTGTCCTCCTTTTCAGATGGTCAGCCTATTTCGGAAATAATGAACCAAAGTGCAATTGACACGACATTATACACCACATATCTGTAACAGTAGGTACTGTGGGAGGAACCCTATGTGTTTTTGTATTCCTAGAACCTAATGCCATCCATTTAGAGAGAGGAACCAAGAAAAAGGATTTCTGTGCTAGCGAAGCATTGTAAGCAATGGTCACACATATAGGGCTCCTGTATCTTTAACAGTTGTATTGAAAAGAGAAATTTAGCAGGTGTCATTTGTATGCATGCAGCACCTGGTGAAATTCCCACTTCATCACAACAGTTAAAGCTGCAAGAGCTACACTAGAGTGACCAGATACAAAAGAGGACAGGGCTCCTGCAGCTCTCTACAAACGCAGCGACTCAACAGGACGCCGAGTAAAAACTTGGAATTCCTCACTGTGTATCTGCCTTTGGCAATTTATCAGTTTTATCAGCTCCTGAAGAAGGATTTACACAATCCGAAGCGTTGCACATTTTTAAAAAGTGATGTTTATAATTCAAAGAGCCTTTTATACAAATAAAGTCTTTACAGCTCTTCAGCACCAGAGTTTTTCTCTCCCTGCCGCTTCGGTTTTTTGGTGCTTTTTTCCCTCGCCTCGCATCTCCCGATCACACAAGCACTGCAAACCAACTCAGTGTTCTGCACTACTGCACTACTATGAGTAAGCAATTGCATCACCATCACAGTGAACATACAAAATGTAACAAATCACAGGTATGGGCAAAGGTCACCACAAGAATATATAAACTGTGCCCTTCCAACAACACATGGGTGCTCAACTAGCCTCATATTGATTATAATTTTTAATGGAAATCGTTAATTATCTCATGTGGTATGAGGGCAGAAATGCTTAGCTCTACTCCCGCTTGCTGCTTCTTTCTAAATTGCGCTCCCCCACCTGATTTCTTCCTGTCGGTTGCCATACATGGATTTAGAATCCTGCAGGGGGAAAGCTATTTGGACATGTGATTTGGAACAAGGAACTGGCAGTTAAAGTTGCAGGGGGCCTGCCTTCTTTTGTATATGGTCACTCTAGTATAGTGAATGCACCTTTAACTGTTGTGATGAAGAGGGAATTTCACCAGGAACTAATCGCATACAAATGACACTGGCTGAAATTACCCTTTTCTCTACAACTGTTAAAGTTACATGAGCCCTGACCTGGATTTTATCTGGTCACCCTACCTTTATAGATGATAACCTAGGGTGACCATATGAAAAGGAGGACAGGGCTCATGTAACTTTAACAGTTGTAGAGAAAAGGGAATTTCAGCCGGCATGCAATTAGTACCTGGTGAAATTTCTTCTTCGTTACAACAGTTAAAGTTGCAGGCTCTATACTAGAGTGACCAGATACAAAATAAGGCAGGGCCCCTGCAACTTTAACTGCTGTGATGGAGAAGGGATTTCACCAGGTGCTGCATGCATACAAATGACATTGGCTGAAATTTCCTTTTCTCTACAACTGTTAAAGTTACAGGAGCCCTGTCCTCCTTTTCATATTGTCAGCCTATGATAACCAGCAGTTTGAATTGTGCCCGGAAACAGACCGGAAGCCAGTAGAGCTGTTTTCACAGGGGAGTTATGTACTCCCTGTAACCAGCTCTGGTCAACACTCTGGCTGCAGCTCTTTGAACCAGCTGAAGTTTCCTAACACTCTTCGAAGGCAGCCCCATGTAGAACATATTACAGCAATCCAAATGGGATGTAACTAAGGCATGTGTCACCAAGGCCAGGTCAGACATCTTTAGGAATGGGCGCAGCTGGCACACTAGCTTTAAGTGTGCATATGCACTTCTTGCTACCGCAGAGATCTGGGCATCAAGGCTCAGGGCTGAATCCAGGAGTACACCCAAGCGGTGGACCTTTCTCTCTCTCTCTCTCTCTCTCTCTCTCTTTCTTACATGCACACACACACACACACACACACACACACACACACACATATACCTATAAAGCAGAAAGTATGTGTGCGTCACATATGTCCGGAAATGTTTATCCACTTCCAGTCGAGTTAGAAACTTGACATGGTGACACAGTGATTTGTCTGGCTGTACAATGAACCAGAAAAATCTAAAAACACAAATTTTGGGGGTTTAAGTATTTTTAAAGAATTTAATAAAAACCAAGGCTTATGCCTACAGCTCCCAGCATGTTGGGCAGGAGTTCAGACTTACTGGCCTTTGGCGGTCATTGCGAGTGCACAGGTGGGTGGCTGCTGCATGTCTTTCACAACTTGACTCCTAAGGTTGGTCTCTTTGTGGAACCCAATTCCACATAAAAGGAAACCACCCACATAAATGGGCTGCGTCCATTTGCGTCCATTTGCAGTGCCTCCTCCTGCCCTCTGCATGGTTTTAAAATCATGGCTAGATACAAGAGTGTGGCTTTGAAGGGACAAACATGCTCAAAGGCACTTCACCCTGATATTGCTGTTTTCTCAGAATCTGGGGGAAGCAAGCGCACAACTTTTGCCCTTAAGAGGGAGGAATGGGAGTCACTCTGCGTATGCCCAGAAACAGACCTGACAAAGGGGGGAGTGCCCGGCCCAGCCCCAGTCCTTCAGTACAGGTTCCAGATGGAGCACTTGGTGGGTGAGAAGTGCAGGACGAGGCAATCCCAGCAGGATTGGCTGGAGCTGGGCATGTCCACTGACAGCTGCTTACATCCCCTCCTTGGTGATGCTACTCCTTCATGCTCTATCAAGGAGCAGCATCAGCAACATGAGGACCTCTCAGAGGATGTGGGCACCTGCAGGCTGCCAAAGGCATGCTGGGAGTGTAGTACTGGTATGTAGAGTGGCTGATTTTAAATATAGTAGTGGTTAGCAAACCAGGTCACCAACTCTCAGTCCTAGCTGAGCCCCCACTTTCCTGACCTCTCACTAACTGTCTTTGTTCTCCTTCTAACTGACTTTCCCCAACTGTTACTCACTGCCCCCCCCCACACCATTCCATTCTAGCCTCAGCTATCAGTCATTTCTCCATTCACTCTTCTGTTTCAATAGTAAAGTCAGGCTTTTACATAAAAGTCATAAACGTTATCCAGTAATTCTTGCATCTGTCTTGGAATGTTGTGGTTTAGTTATAACAGGAAAAAAAACCCGCAGCATAAAAAATCTCATCAAGTTAAAAGGCCCTGGAAAATATATATATATATTTAAAAATCACTTGGCACTTAAAAGGCAATAGTAAACAGATTGTAAAGGGGCTGTTTAAAATCTTAATTTCAAGGCAATAGTGAACAGCACAGAACAAACAAAATCAGAGAGCAACTGGCGATTAGCAAACTACCATGGGTTATGCTCCCTCATCCCAAGAGTAGCTTGATAATCTGTTTCATACTTTCAAGGGGTAAGGAGCAATTTACTGCACATTGGGTACAGAGGTGTGGTAAATAGTTGCTCACCATGGGATATACTATAGATCAAGTTTCAATTTCCTCCCATTCTTTCTTAGGGCAAATTCATTTCTTGCGATCATGAACTATGCAATGACCATGTTGAGACAACACACTAAGCCACGGTATTTAAGCATTTTGAGCTAAATATTGGGCCTGTTCAGATTACACTTCAGGCTCTGTAGTTAGCGAAACTGTGGTTTTCTGGGGTTAGCAGTAACCACAAGCCATGCTGTCGCACACAACACTTGTAGGGTGACCATGGCCTGGTTTGGATGACACGATAATCAATGGGGGTGGGGGGGAAACAATCGTCAGTTGTATTGCTTATTGTGTCGTGTGGAGGGCAACACAATGCCCACACAACTGACAGTACGCTGTTTGGGGCACCTAAACAATGGAGAAAAACAACGGGCTTGCACATTGTTTATCCTGCTATCCGTTGTTTAAAGTGTCATGTGGAAGGAACCCCCCTCTCTCTGTGTATTATTCCGTTCGGTCATAGAGTTCCCGGCTGCTCCGATACAGCCGGCAGAACTTGCGATGCATGCCGGGATGCAGCCGGAGGACTGAGGGAGCTGGTAGGGAGGAGACGCGGCAGCCCAGAAGGATGCCGGGACTTTCAGCCACGTGACAGGGGGAGGGGCAACATGTCATGTGGCGGGTGCTGCCGCGGCACAACCAAAATAACTCACGGTCAGTATGCTATTCCCCCCTTCGTTGCCTAGAGTGTTATCCAAACTCAGCCCATATGTCACGAAAAACCAGGACATGTCAGGGTTTTTGGTAACAAATCCAGGAAAGGGGGGGGGGGAATTATGAAATTTTAAGAAAAATCCAGATTTTTCCCTTCCTCCCCCCACCCAAAGGGCAGCTCTACTTTATAGTCAATGTGAATTAATAAAAATGCTTATAGCGCTGTAATTTTTAAAGATAAAGACAGGAAACTTGGTGCCATGATAGCCTTTTAGAGATGCCAAATTTGAAGCAGATCGATCCATCCGTTGAGTTTTAGGATTTTATTTTAATTTTGAGGTTTTAAAATTATTATTTTTAAAAACCCATTTTTAAAGATAAAGAGATGAAGGCATCCTGATAGCTTTTAAATAGGGCTTTAGCATTGCGAAGTTTGAAGCAGATCTGTTCATTGATTTTTAGGATTTTTTTTTTAAAAATTGAGGTTTTAATTTTTTTTTAAAAAAAACCAATACAACCATGATTTTTAAAGATAAGGAGATGAAACTTGGCATCATGATAGCTCTTAAGTAGGGCTTTAGCCAGGCCAAGTTTCAAGCAGATATGGGTGTTGTGTGAACCATGCCTTAGCGTGACGTGTGAACTATTCCTAACCATGGGGGCTACATAACCATGGTTTAAACACACTAACTAACCAATTGCTGCAAAAGGGTTAGTGGCCTGACCATGGCTTAGCATGTAATCTGAAGATGGCCAATGTGTGATTGCCATTTCCATGCAGTTAGGTCTTAGCCTGCCCCAGTAATGATTGAAAACTGTGCTGTTAGTTGTTACTAAACAGACCGGTCACCATTTTGAATATGTGTTTTTATGTTCTCTCACTCAAAGAGGCTCTCTGTAATCCAGATAAGGCTGGAAGGACCTGCAGGAGGACAAATTGCCACTAGGCCTGATCGCTATGTGCTACCTCCAGTATCAGAGGCAGTAAGTGTACGTACTCCAGTTGCTGGAGAACATGAGCAGGAGGATGCTGTTGCACTTGTAACCTGATTGTGGGTTCCTGGTCGGCAGCTGGTTGGCCATTGTGTGGACAGAATGCTGGACTAGATGGACCCTTGAACTGTTCCAGCATGGCTCTTCTTATGTAGAGTTAATGCCCAAACCTCTAACAACCTAAATCATGGAGTGAAGTCCTTTTGATGGATAACTATTGTGGCACCTCAGGAAAACCAAATCTTTTTCCCATCCTAATGTAATCAACTTTCACTCTACACCTATTTAATTGGCTATGAGGGCTCTAAAGGGGAAAAGGCACCATACAGGAAGCATGGCAAATGCCACTATTAGAACAATACAGGGACTGTTCCTTCACCCATTTGCACCCAGCAAGGTTTTGTACTGTACACTTTAAAGATGTACATGACTCCCTTTTTTGCACACTGTACATGGTTATGCTTGAAAACCAGGGCGGGAAAACCAGAGCCTGTTATCATCATCTATCTCCTTGTATTAGGAAGTCCCACCCTTGAAAATCAATTCATTAAGAGAGTAATCCATTTAAAACAGCGAGATTTTTCCTTTCTTCATCTTCCCCACGTAGTTTTTGTGCCAGTTTGATGAGGGGCTCTGGAAAACCTATAGCTTGCCCATATCCCCCCCCCCCCCATCATAGCCTTCTTTCCAGGGAAAACCCAAGGCCTTAACCTCTACACAGCCTTTTCTTCTTTCCTATGGGTCATGTTACCACATGCTAGGGTGACCAGATAAAATCCAGGTCAGGGCTTATGTAACTTTAACAGTTGTAGAGAAAAGGGAATTTCAGCCAGTGCCATTTCTTTGCAATTAGTTCCTGGTGATATTCCCTCTTCATCACAACAGTTAAAGGTGCAGGGGCCCTGCCTCCTTTTGTATCTGGTCACTCTAGTATAGTGCATGCACCTTTAACTGTTATGATGCAGAGGGAATATCACCAGGAACTAATTGCATACAAATGACACTGGCTGAAATGTCCTTTTCTCTACAACTGTTAAAGTTACATGAGCCCTGACCTGGATTTTATCTGGTCAGCCTACCACATGCCCTTTGTCTACATGTGTGTGTCACTACACATGACATACACCCAAGAGACACCTGTTGGGATCCTTAACCTGGATTCAGAGAGTGCCATGGAAGAATTAATCCTTCCAAAGGTAGAAAGAGACAATGAAGCCAGGTATAGGGTCCTCAAATATACAGTTTATTACAAAGCTATACAGAGAAAATGCATGTGTAACAGCAAATCAAATTCATAATGATAGGGTTAAAACCATAGAGAATGGAGAGAAAATGCATGTGCAACATCAAATCAAATTCATAATGATAGGGTTAGAACCATAGAGAAGGGAATCACTGAGATATATCAGTCGACCAGCAAGAGGAACTGAAGATCTGGCATAAAGTGATAGGTTTTGCTTAATGAGGAAGAGGGAGGGAAGAATTAAGATAGACAAGAGAAAAGCCTAGATAGGTTAAGGGAAAGGATTGAAAATATAAACATCCCCTAAGAAAACATGGCAAGCCTTTTGTCAAGTTAAGCGGGCAAGAAAATGGAAATTGATTGATTGCTGATGTGATCCATATTTTGAAACATGACTTTGCAGTATAGGACCGGTGATGCAGGTGGTAGTTGTACCACACAAGGTATCAAAAGACTTGGCTTTTAGATGGAAATATTTATTTATTTATTTATTATATTTGTATACCGCCCCATAGCCGAAGCTCTCTGGGCGGTTTACATAGGATTAAAAACAATAAAAAACAATATACAAAAATTAAAACAGCAAAAACATACAACATACACACAATCTGTACATTTAAAATGAAGACTATGGTGAAGCCAGTCCCATAAATTGAGCATAATGAGTGTTTAGAATTAGTAGAAAGGATTGTTGTGTTAATGAAATATTATAAGTAGTGGCCATTGTGAGCCTAGCACTGCATGCCTAGCCAGTGTTCTGTACTAGTGCACTTTAGTATACTTTGCACATAAAACTATTTGCTGCCTTTGAGAGCTTTTCTACACAAGGCAGTTAATCCACTGTATCTACGTTAAGGTTCATCGCAGAATTTAGATTCGAGCACTACATAAAGAGTGTTTCCTTTCCTACTTTTCTGCTACGTAACCTCTAGGTGGCACTGTGGTATAGCAGAATTGAACAATTACAGAAATGAAAAAGCATTTCTATAAATAATACCATATTTTCTCTGTTCTAAAATAATAATAATAATAATAATAAAAACCCTCCCAAGAGTGTTGTTTAAAAAACAGAAGTGAAACTGGAGGGTCACAATATTGTAAACAACTGTAAGGAATGATGACTTCACAATAAATGCTGTGTAGAAAAGCTCTAAGGTCTTAGGGAAATAGGTGGGGTATAAACTTTTAAAATATAAACAAACCAACCAGCCAGCCAGCCTAGGGAGACTTCCAGTAGCAGCCAGTAATGTTCCCTTCACACAGTAATCTTCAACCAGAATATAGTTAAACTATAGAATTCACTACCACAAGCTGTACTGATGGCCACCAATTTGGATGGCTTTAAAAGATTGGACAAATTCCTGGAGGAGAAGACTTTCAATGGCTATTAGGCCTGAGGGCTATATGCTACTTCTAGTAGCAGAGGCAGTAAGCCTATGTACACCAGTTGCTGGGTAACTTGGGTGGGAAGGTGCTGTTGCACTCGTGTCTTGCTTATGGGTTTCCCGTGGGCAGCTGATTGACCACTGATTGGCCATAGGTCGTTCACCACTTCTCAGGCTAATCTATCTTACAAGATTGTAGTGCGTGTGTAAGTGTCTGGTAGGAGAAGAATATTGTATTCACATTGACTTGCTTGGAGTAAAGAAAGGATAAAAATATATTAATAAAGCTACTTTAAAGAAGTTTTAAGCTACAAGAATATAGCAATTGTAGTCCAACCTGAATACAAATAGCTCAAAGTTCATGAAACAAGTACGAAAACCTCATAGATTTATTGCTGTCATCACAAGTTCAGCATGAATAGCACTTTTATAGGGTGCTAAAGAGCATGGATGGATTAATCCATCCCACGGGTGCCAATGCATATATTTTGAATGAAAATACCATTATTAACACCTGCACACAGCATCAGTATCTCTTTAAGTGCTCTGTTTTGATTCCCATGATGTTTTGAAAGTATTTCCTGACACCTGGGAATTTGGTAAATATTTCCTGTTTTTATTGTGTCTGGAGAAAACAGGATTTTTCCAAGTTGAAACTGGTTCCTTGACAGACTCTTGGATGACCTGAAGTTGGGTATTTATTAATGGATTTTTGTCTTGTTTTTACCATTGGATATCAAAAGAAAGCCATTGGATCCTCAGACGAATGATCTGTTGCAGCAAAATGGTAATTGAATGACATGATTATGCTAACTGAATATAAATTTTAAACTTTGAGGATAATTAAAAATATTTACAAGTGGTAACTTGCAACAATTGAAACACGTGATTTTTTAAAACAAATAATGGAATGCTTTGTTGCCATTAACCATTCACACAGGAAAACCACACACACCTTCTTTTACTCTTAATTCTCTATAGCTACAACACACTCACTGGGAAGTCCATGCCACTGAACACAGTGGGGCCTTACCTCCAAGCAGACATACATACGATGGTGCTGTATTCTCATAACACATACACAACCCTCAACACACAGAGCCATCACATGACCAATTCATACGCACATATTATTCAGGCTGCAATCCTATGCACATTTACCCAGTAGTTAGCCTCATTGAATGAACACAGCAGGGCTTCTGAGCAATCAGGCACAGAATTGTGCTGCACATTTAACTGTGGATCACTGTTGTGACGGTAGTGCCATCTCAGCCCTTTGCACCTTTCCCATTCCCAACAGTAAATCATAACCCCCATGTTCTGCCAGTTCTGTGTTTGCGCTTTGTGCACCCCACACACAGGCATACCTATTTGGAACAGAATGGCCCTAGCATTAGGTAGAGTGAGATGCTGGAGGGGGCAGAGGTGGGGACCAGCTATGAGGTGTTAGGGGAAAGAGCTGTGTGTGCTACATGGCCTGCCCTGAGGAGTGGTGGAGGATGCTGACCTGGTGCCAGTCTTCCAAGGAGATTCAACCACCAGTCTGCAGTACATAGAATGTGGGAGATGCCATCTTGCTCTTCACCCAAGGCAGCAAAATGTCTCACACCCTATTTATACAAACCACTCAACCACCACACAACTTACACAACCAACTCACATTCTCCATTCCTACACTTATTAATCTTGCTCCCTCCTTTCCTTCCTTTTCAATGAGAGAAAGTGCAAGAAGGCTGGCTGAAGTAGACATCTCTGCTCTCTTGTCTCCACTGCAGTCCCTCCAATGAGAGTGGCCATGTGTCCTCTCTTACATAGGACCATTTTCTATTTGAAGGCATCCTCTACTTGAAGAGCTGTCCTATCCAGTTCCAGTTTAAAGATAAACAGCTATAAGAACAGCTGTCCATCAATAATTAGCACCTGGGGCTGCCTTTATGGCACCAGCTCGGTGCTGCCTCCCTCTTCAGCCCCATGCTTTCTCTCTCCCAGGGTGGTGTCAGGTAATCCTGACACCAAGGAGGGATCATGGGGTTTCTGGGCTGCTCTGCCCCGGGTTGACCCCTGATTGGCCCTGGAGTGACCAATCACTGGTCACCTTCCACCAGTCTCTGCCCCGGGTTGATCCCTGATTGGCCCTGGAGTGACGTTACATGGTGGAAACACCATGTTGACATCACTCCCTTTGAAAAAGTCAGGGTAAATCCCCTACTTTTTCAAAACGCTGCATCACGGGGAAGCCTGTGGTGGCTGCGAACCTGAGCTTGCATCGCCTAACCAATGCAGTGCAAATCCACAGCCACCAAGGAGGTTTCCCCACATATAGACAGCCGCCTAGACAGCAGACTGAACAGGCAGGTCACCTGCTCTTCACACTATGCTGGGATGTACTGTATTTCTATTTAAATTAAACTATTTCTAAATTTGCATGTGCAAATTTGTGTCCTCTTTTTGGTCATGTGCTTCCTCTTCTTTGGAGATTCGTAAGTAGCCACTCTACCCCCAACCCCCAGATGCTACACAGAGAGTTGGGGGACCCTGCTGAATGGGTGAGGCTGTGGGTGGAGAGAGAAAGGGAGTGTCCCAGAAAACCAGATGGAGGCACCTTCTGTCTGCTTTAGCCAGTCCAGTTGTACATATTTAAATCCAGATCCAGTTCCATTTGTTGCGATGTGAGTGTGGGTGTACGTGGGTGTGAAATTCATAGAATTGTATACTGATACTTTTTAAGAGTAATCCAAGGAGACTGGTGGCTCTGATATCAGTTGGGAGGTGAATCCGCTCCAGTTTTCAGTCAGAACTCTAAAGGAGCTGTCCAAGGTGTTTTGCATCAGCACCACCAGCCTCCACTGGGAATAATATCATTTATTTGTCAGTTGTTTTACTTCCATTGTTGTAAGTCTTGTTGTAAGTCACCTTAGAGACTATGTGCAGAAACAACAAGGAATTCTTAATAAAAAGAAATATGATGTATGAAAGCCTCTATCGATTTTTTTTAAAAAAACCCGTCATTTCATTGACAATCAGTACTAATATGAGAGAAATAAACTTTGATTTTCTTTTTATTTTCAAACTGATGTAATTCTTGAAGAGCTCTGTGTTCTTCAAACTCATAGGAAACAAACTTTCAAAATGGACAAATGGAATGAAATTAATATCAAAGCATTCTGTACTCTCACATGAGAAAGGTCTATTTTTGAAGAACAACAATAACAACAACAAACCAAACCAAACCGAAAAGCTATTGAAATCCAAAAACAATATTAGCATGTTCCTGGAGTCTGAAGTACAATGGAATAGGAGAATGCAAGAGGGTTCTTGCAGCTGTGACACATTTTCCTCCTGGCTATTTTTAGTTTTCTATTCCTGATTTTTATTTTGGATTTCACTTGGCATCCCCTGCCGCTTCCCCTAAGTCCTTTATAGCTCTTCCTTATAGAAGGCATTTCAAACATTCTTTCTTTTCCTCCAGAGGAAACTCATCCACTCATTGCCAGCTTTAGAAGTACATGTTTGTCTTGGCAAAGTTAAAATCCTTGGTCAATTCTATTTAGGAAATCTGTTTATATGTTTCAGCTTTGTAATGTTCATGGCTTTAGAGCCGTAAGGAGGCCTAGGGGAGACTTTCAGGCCAGAAATTATACACCGTATAGATAGTGTTCCAACAGAAGAAACCAGAGGAGTTTAGAGTTGGATGCCAGTACCAACAAAATGTTTGGCTTTTCCATGTAGAACTAGATACTGCTAAAATTATACCCAGGAGAGACTCGTACTCTGTATTACAATATGAAGGGGCCATGTGTCCTACCTTACAGAGTATAGTCCTCTATCTGAAGGACTGTTCAGTCCAAGCCCATTTTAAAGAGAAAGAATTGGTGTGTGGGTATGTGCAGGGGCTTTTAGGTAGCCCATTAAACATTGGCACCTAAACAGATTGACCAGATACAGAGGTTACTTGGGGCTTGTCTACATGCTCTGTATGCTCCGCCATGGCTGTGCAGTTACACCCCATTATTTATATGATGCAGCTGCCACCTCGGCCTTTTCCCTGCGAACCTGCAGTTTTTTGAAGTGTCATTTTATCACGACTTTTCCCATTGCCCGATGTCACCACAGTCGTTTCTTCATCTGCCAGTGGTGGCTTCAGTTCGGGTTAAGAAAGTGGGCATACCTAGCGGCAGATTTCAGTGCAGGGTAGGCATGGGAATGCAGGGCAGGTTCGACAAGCCTAGTTATGGCCGCCATGAACACAGAAATCAAATGAACCATAGCGGTGCATCTGTGGTGCTACAGGCTTTCAAAGTTGTGCAGAGTTGCCAGAAGAAGAAAAAAGGGGGTGTTTTCTTTTGCCCATTCCCGCCGTCTGACAATAGGACTGCGATCTTTCCTGCCTGAAAGCCTGACTCTTGCCGTCATGTAGATGACCCCTCCCGCCAGAAACACTGTGGTGAGAGATACTGTATTTCTATTTAAATTGTAGTAAATACTTCTAAATTTGCATCCTTAGATAGACTTCAGCATGTGCTAATTTTGTTCAAATCCGTGCTCTCTTTGTTAGTGACATGCAAGTGGCCACCCTAACCAGAATGCTGCATTCTTCTCTCCTCTTTTTCTTTTTAGGCAGTCTAGGACTGCCTGCTTAAACCTATCCCATTAAAAGCAATGGGCCATTGCAAGAGAGCTGCACTTCTTCATCCTGTAGGCACAGGGGGCCTGTTCAGACAACATGCTAAACCATGATTAGGCCACTAACCGTTTTGCAACAAATGATTAGTGAGCTTGTTTAAACTATGCTTATGTAGCCATCATGGTTAGGAATGGTTCACATGACTCACTAAGCCATAATGTTTAGCTCAAAATGCTTGACCACTGGGGCTTAGTGTGTCATTTGAACAGCGTCAGATTGGCAGTAAAATGTGTTCTGAATGAAGGCTACTTTCCTATTATTATTATTATTATTATTATTATTATTATTATTATTATTAACAGTTTTATCACCCTACCCCTAAGGAGTTCAGGGGCGGTGCACAGGGTGCCTGCTCCATTTTATTATCGCAACAATCCTGTGAGTTGGGTTAGGCTGAGAGCACGACTGGCCTAATCATTACCCAGGGATCTCCATGGCTCCATGGGATTTGAACCCAGGTCTCAGCACTGCTAGTCTGGCACCTTATCAACTACACCATACTAGGTCTCAAGGTATTATGTTTTTCCTCTCCTTTGGTTTTGCCAGGCAACCAGGAAAAACATACTGACTTGGCTGTTTTGTTTTTGCCAGTTGCCCAAAAAGCAAAAGGACAAGGCCATCCCTGTCACCCCCTGCCGAAGCAGCAGCAGCAGCAGCAGCTATACACTTTGAATTATCAGGGAACTTCTGTCCACAGTGTAGGCTTTAGAGGTGAATTGTACAGTCTACACTGTATGAGACGTCTTCCCCTAGGTTTGGAAAATATTCCAGTTTACAGTGACATTTGGCAGCAGTCACAAGAGAGCAAGGTACAGTAATGCAGCATTGGTATGATTGAGGATTAGCACAAATATCACATTACATGGGATAAAAACAACAGCAATTTCCCACATCAGCAGTGGATAGGATTAGATGGACATTCTAGTCTAGGATTCTAACAATTAATACAATCAGAAGAAGGAAATCAGAAGCAAATTATACTCATTATAAATTTTTGTAACAATACGTATACGATGTATGCACGATTTCCCCATTTTTATGAACTTATGAACCTTAGTTGTGCCTGATAATATGTAATTTGTCAACAATGTTATGCAGGGTGAAGTATTTTTTTTAATGTGTTCTCTTCAGGAAAAGCGCAACTGATCCACAACTTCTGTAAACAATGTGACCTTCAAATAGAATAGAGCCAAAGGTCTTATGAATAACCATCCAAATGAGGAAGACGACAGATGTAGCATTGATTAGGCATGGAAATGGTGTGACCTGAAGCTGTAACCGATAACATTCTGCATTTGCAGTAATAATAAGACATGTCTACTTTGTTCACTTCATCTTCTGCCTGGAAACATAAACCCTTAAGAGCAGAAGGACATCTGAACAAGTAAAAAAAGCCACCTGTACTGGATTTGGGGAACGGTGTTTGAACTGGCTGGCTCTGGTGCACTTTAGCTGGGAAGTCTCTAGTTCAAATATCCCTTCAGCCACAAACACTAGATGGCAGGATTAGGAGAGGCTTTAAACCCCGCCCCCTACTCCTTTGGTATGGGGATTGTAGTGTGTTTTTCCTCACTCTGACCATGTGTTCCTCTTTACAGAGGGCAGATCTCTTTTTGAAGGGTTGCCAGAAGGATGCCCTCCATTTTCAGAGGTAGAGAGCCTGTATGCACCAGTTGCTGGGGAACATGGGTGGGGTGCGTGTGTGCAGTTGCACGTTATCCTGCTTGTGGGGTGCTAGTTGGCAGTTGGTTGGCCACTGTGTGGACAGGGTGCTGGACTGAATGGTCCCTTGGTCTGATCCAGCATGACTCTTCTTATGACGGCATCCTCTGTTTGAAGAGCTGTCCAGTCTATATCCAGGTTCAAGATAAAGAACCATTAGGAGGAAGAGATGGAGCTGGAAGTTGTCCATCAACACTCAGGCATACAATCCCCAGGTCACTAAATTTACATCTATACCTATAAATTAGCACATGCAAATTTTGTACAAATTAGTGTCCTCTTTTGTTCTTTTGTTCCATCTCTAGTCCATGAGACGGCGGCGAGTTGGCCCTGCTCCACCGCCAAACCCAGAGGTATCCCTGCTGCAGGGTGGCAGTGAATAATCCCCACTGGGGAGGCAGTTTTCTGGTGGCCATTAAGCTCATTGGGCCCATTCCCTCCCTCTTCTGTGGCTTCTGGCGACCAATGGGGGGTTGGCTTCCACCTGGAAACACCTCCGTGGCAGCTCCGGAGCAAGGACAGATGGTGAAAGAGCCACACTGACCTCGCTCAGGCAGGAATAGTTGGGGTAAGTCTCCGACTTTTCAGCTGTGGATCTCCGGCTCATTGCCCTGGGTGGGCGAGCTTGCAACCTAACTTCCCCGTTTATAAGTTTTCCTCTCTCTGATATTGGGCCTTTGGGGGCATCAAGGATGGATCCCCCCTCTTTTGCTTTCAATGGGTAGATGCGGCCCTGGGTGAGGAGGGTGACACGGAGGCCTCTGTGGTCCCGAGAGCGGCATCCCTCGTTCCCCGCCCTCCATAGCCACCCGACCACACTTGTTAGAACTCCCCGCGTGGCATTGCCCTGGGTGGCTCCGAATTGCTTGCTGTGTCATATGACTGGCACAGTGCAGATTCAGAACCAACCTGGGGCAAAGACAATGTATAGACATCCCCCATGGCAACCATTCTGTGTGTCTGTAAGCCAAAGTAGACATTACTTTAAAGATGTAGCTATCAGCTACATCTTTTTTCAGTTTTTACTCTAGAGTAGGCACAGGAGGGTGATATAGATTGGGATCCAAGTGTAGGCAGCCGGGTGGCTTTAACCTTTCCCTCTGCTATGGGCCAGATCAGCATGCAATTTTTATTGTAAAATAGTGTTTCATAAAGCAAATAGTGTAAAACTGCTCTCCACATATTTAAAGTAATGTCTGCTTTGGCCCTCAGAAGCATCCCACCTTTGTTGCCAGTGAAGTAAATGATGAAGAGACTATGTAGCAGGCCACTGAAGGCAAGGCTAAAGAGGAAACTAAAAGCATGGCATCTGAGAGCTAACTCAGGCACTTTCTGGTATGACGAGCCAGAAGGGCCAATACTACAGGAATAATAATACTGGATTGTTGGGAGAAGAAACAAGCGCTGCCTGCGCTTGAGTAAGCAATAAAGTCCAGTAAAATCCCAGCAGCAGAAGAAATACTCACACTCAGTAAGTTGTGTATAATACAAGTCCTTTACTTGTGTTCCAATATATAATATATACAAGGCACAACTGGTTTCTCCAGATATATACAGTTTTTTTCCATATGGCTATAGCGTAGCCTAGTCCTTCATCAATCTCTCATACACCAGTCTCCGTTCCACATAATTCCAGCTTGACCCACCACAGCCATTAATATTAAAGCTGTCTTTTATACATTTCTGGACCCTAGCTCAGCACAGTTCAATTACCTTATCCTAGCAGAAACATTTCCACTATCAGATTGACCTTTCTCTGCAGCCTAGAAAAAACTTTCTCTCTCTCTGCTTATTGTATTCAGCTGGCTTGTTCAGTCCTTCTGGACACTCAAACTTTTGTCCAATCAACTTAGACTTATATTTTCCCTAACATGGACTACTATATAGATTGGGGGCTAGCAATGATGCTAGCAAGCGTCATTGACATTGTTCAAGCATTGGTGTCTGCTAGCACAACATCAATAATGCTAGCGGCCAGACACAGATGGATCCTTCTGAATAACCTGGACTTTGGGGGTTTGGGTTGAATACATACGCCCTGGTTGCTGTTCCGTTTTTGGGCCCAATTCAAAGTGTTGGTATTGTAGAAGGAGGTGAAAGTATCAATACATGCAGCAGGGGTGGGGGAAAGGAGCAAGTTGCCATGTAATGGAAAAATAATGTTGAGTTGTTTTGATGGGAGGGGGAGGGAGGGAGGAGCAAGGAGAGGAAGGAGTCATGGCTGATTGAGAGAGATGTGAAAGAATGTCTTCATGAGAGAAAGAAGAAAACAGATGAAGAAATAGAGAATAAGCACCGGAGACAGCAGAAGGCCAAGCGTGGCAGATCTAAGAAGAGAAAGAGAGCACTTGCTGTAAATAAAAGAGGCATCTCTTCCTGAGGGAATGAAGGACCTGTGCTGTGTCAGGCCTGACTGAAGCACAGAACCAGACTTTGGGGTTTGTGTTTTCTGTGTTTTCTAAACACAGATTTATCGTGTTACTGTTACCAATTGTTGAAACTGTATTTGTTTAAATGCTGGAAACGTTTCTTCATTCTAGCATCAATGCCATAGGTTTTTTTTTTTTACTCCCCTTTCTTTATTACTTGAATTCTGTACTTGCCTTTCTTTTATCTTATAAATTTCAGTTAATCTCACCCTGTTGTTGGATCTAATTGCATATCTAGGAACCTGAGGTCCGTTACAGTATTAACCTTTAAAACCCTAAATGGCTTAGGGCCTGACTACTGGAAAAATCATCTTCTCCCACGTACACCACCCTGGGGGCTGTCTATATGATGCTGCTTTTACTGATCCCCCTCCCCAAAACCCCGCAGTACTGCAGCTGCGAAGTGGCAATGACAGTGATCCTTGGCAGGATTCAATGTGGACTATCTTGCCTGGAAAATTCACAGTACCGTTGTCACACGGTGGTAACATGCAGCAAGGATTGAGTAATAGTGGAACTGTCTAATTTTTTTTTTGACAATTCTGTCCAATTTGTAGCACTGAAAGCCTGTATCTGTGCACCTACGCAGCCACAGTTCATTGGGTCTTTGCATTATACACTTTTACTGTCCTTACTTTCGTCCCACAATTGTACTGTACTGTTGTCATGGTGACCACTTGCAAACACTCACCTGAGTTCCACCCCCTATGCTGTAGTCTTGGAATGCTTTGCACATGCACAGAGGTGTGTCCTAAGTTGCACTCGAGTCACTACGGACAGACTCACAAACAAGTGGGTGACAGTGGAGCAAAGTAAAAATACAAGGTAAAATGAGACCTCAAAAATGCGCAGGTTTCCACTGATAACACGATGTGGGTTGAAATTGGTGGCTACATCATGTAAATAAAGGTGTATATACAACGTGTAGACAAGTCACTGGTCCCTCAGGTCATCTTCAGAATCCCTTTTCCAGGTGCCTCTGCCAAATGACATGTGAAAACCAGAGAGATGGCATTTTTGGTGGTGGTCCCCTGGCTGTGTAATGCCCTCACAGAAAGGCTAACCAGGCATCCATGTTATAGTCCTTTTGGTGCCAGATAAAACCTTTTTAATTTTTTAGTTTATTTTTTATTTTTCCAGATATTATAATTCTAAAGACCTTTTTATGTAGCCATTCTAGTTGAGCGATAATGGGAACTGTAGTCCAACACAGTCTGAGGAAAGATGCTTTAGTGCTTTGAGCTCTGTTGTATTAACATTTTGCTGCAGCTGGTTTTATTCATTTGAGTTTTATGCTTAGTTTTATTCTGGTCTATTTTGTTGTATTTTTATGGTTTTAATTTTATAATTAACCATCCAGAAAACATTTGTTATTGGGTGGTAAATAAATATTTTAAATAATAAATAAATAAAATTGGAATATATAATAAATCAGATTAAACTCTCCTCTTTCATGAAAACTGCCTGTCAGCAGAGGAGAAATGATACATTAATTTAAATTAAGAGACTTGGCCTGCCGCCCTATACACAGATTTAATCTATCAATATGTGCAGCAAGGGTTACTTCACCCTGTTCTCGTGCTGAAGAGCACACAAGTGTGAACTTGGCAAATGGGAACTTTGGTAATGGAACACATAGCACCAAGGGAAAACTTTCCATAAACAGAAAACACCCAAGACCCAAGGAGAACAAAAAATAATTATTTACATGTTTAGTAATACCAATAATTCATTAAAAAAACTGCAACAACATAAAAGAAAGAGAAGGGTTATAATCAAAATTAGAACAAAAAGTTAATAGTTTTGAAAGAAATAAAAGGCAGGTGAATAGCACACCTCTTCATACACACACACACACACACACTTCTTAGCCGCCTTTCAGGGCAGAAGCTCTCCCAAGGCAGCTTACAACCATATATAAAAACAGCCTACACATTAAAAGCAATAAAAACATAAAAGTAAAATATCAATTAAACAATAAAAGCTAACATTAAAAACTTGTAAAAGTAGTAAAAACAGATACCTTGCCTCAGGATTCCAGACACTAACAGTTCAATCCTTTCAATCATATCCAACCAATCAGATGTAATCGACTGACTGAGTTTAGTGGCACCTATTTCCAGGTAAATGTGTATAAGATTGCAGCAAAAGACTCTCCTGGAATCTTCTAAACTCTATTTCTGCCTTGGAGGCTGCAAGGACAAGGCACATCGCACAGGTAAGCCAGGGAAGAAGGTGGGGGAATCATCTCTCCAAGAATAACTCCTAGCATGCTCCATCAATTTCCCTCTACACTCTCCAAGAAATGGATGTGTAGAGCATCCAAACTCCCTACCCACGGGCACTAGCTTCAGACATACAAACACACTCCCTTTGTTAGACAGGTTGTCTGTGTGGAAGCACTGCTCCCACAGTAAGAACCCAATGTTTCTATAAAGACTCTGCTCAGAACTTCAGGCAGGCCTCCTAGTCACTAGACCTTGGCAGGTTGTGCAGAAGGATGCACCGTTGTCTCTTTCTAGGTGCCGGGTTCTGACATCAGTGGAGTTGATCAGCCATCACCCTGCATTGACTAGTGTCTTCCATGCATGGCTAATAATGGTGACATCATCAGTGCATAATGTTACCATTGGCAGGCACACAGCAACAGTTTTTAGAGACACATGAGGGTGCTTGCTTCTGGACCTATTGCTGTGCTACTGATTCTGCTTCTGTTTGAGCATAGCTCTGACTAGAGTATACTGGTGTTCATTCTGGTATACAACTACCTGGTATATTGGAACTGGGGAGAAATCTGCAACAGAATCAAATGAGTTTGGATTTTTATGACTCCAACCTGTCTGTAGCAGACCATCTTTTCTCGAATCACATGCATTCCACAGACTTGCGGATTGTTTTTCCAAAACCACCTGAAACTGACTGCACACCATCCCAACTATCAGGACTATGGAGGAGCATTTATAATGCCAAATTATATGCCAAAACTATCAATCCCCTTTTATGTTAGCCAAATTAAATGTCCTACCCTCTGCGCTCTTGGAAGGCTGATATAATAAGATCCCTGTTCAAGAGCAATTATGCCCATGTGACATGGGAAGTGTGGAAAATGAAGCCCATGTACTATTCCTTTGTCCTTTTTACTGTGACCTCCCCTCAAAGATCTCATTACCCCAATTCTTTTTTTTAAACCAGGGAGATCTGAAGCATTTTATTTAAAATATGTATTATCTGTCGTAAATCACTGACATTAAATTTGATAAGCAGTCCATGGTCAAAAGCCAAAGTATCTGTCAGAAACTGTGTCAAACAATACTGGGTTCAGGAATGCACCACAGAGTAGTCAGAGTCCAGTCCAAGGTCAGGATATGTCCAGGCAAGATCAAGGCGCTGGCATGCAAGTGACAAAAATGAAGCACCAAGAACAATAATTGCTTCCAGCTTTGCTTCTGGGTTCTGGCATGCTTTTTATGGGGATGGTGGTGATTGGGAATTGCTGTCAGCTGCATTGGCTTTCAGCTAGCTTCTGCCTGTTCCCATGGAGGGCCACTCACCAAACACTCCCAGCTCAGCTGTTCCTCCTTTCTGCTTAATCCCTCAAACTGAAGCACATTATCAGACCAGAACGCCCAGGTTATATACAATGTAGCATGATTCTGTGCATCTGCTATCACCTGCAGAAAAATTATGATAAATCAAGGATAGCAAAGCCTTTGTAGAGGTACCATTACTATTATGTTTATGACTTCTTGTGTTTCAGATACGTGACTCTTGTTCCCGTTTTTAATTGGATCATTTTTATAATAGTTGTGTTTGTAGCTATTTTAATCTGCTGGTCAGTGACTCTTGTCTCCCTGTTTTTAATTGGGTTGTTTTTATAATTGCTGTATTTGTAGCTATTTTTAATCTGGTGGTCTATGACCATAATAAAATTATTTGGATTGGGTTTTTTAAAAAACTTTTGGGGGGATTTGTGCAAATTCACATCTGGAAACAGGAATGAAATTGTTGCATATCCCTTTTTTAAAAAGTAATTCCATCAATGAACGCACAACAGAATGAAAGCAATCCACAAAATGCAGACAAAATGGATTTAATAAAATCTGTACATCCCTAAACAGAACCATAAGATAGCTCTGCCAAATTTCAGTTTTTAAAAATACATGTCGATCCTAAACACATTTATTTGGATATGTCACAGAATGTCAAAGAACACACTTTTAAGTTGGTGTACCCATCTCATTCTAGAGCATTCGTAATGACTTCAGATAAACTACCCCAGGCTATGTGATTTGAACATTGTGAAATAAACAATTAAAAAAACTGGCTAATTTATTTTTAGACTTTGACATAACATTGTGTGGAATCCAGCGAATTAAAACTATTTTGCTAAGACACCCAACTATTACTATGATTAATGGAATGTGCTGGTTTATTTTTCCCTGGAGAATCTGAGAGGCTAAAAAAAAGATCACAACTAAACAAAAGCATACCAATAAC
Organism: Anniella stebbinsi; assembly: GCA_029215795.1. Classification (NCBI taxonomy): domain Eukaryota; kingdom Metazoa; phylum Chordata; class Lepidosauria; order Squamata; family Anniellidae; genus Anniella; species Anniella stebbinsi. The sequence goes on along the minus strand of JARDYH010000002.1, from coordinate 28,990,504 downwards.
AGGAAGCTGTTGGTGAGAAATACCCCGATCTTCCTGTAAATTCACGTCACCACGCTCCTTGGGGACAAAGGTGCATGAACAGCATGGTAAATAATTATGATTTAATATGGGCCTTGCAACGCTGTTTACCGTACAACAACAAAAAAGAATTGTTTCTCAAGGCGCAAAAAAAGCAAATAATAGAAACCCATATCAATCTAATCAGGAAACGATGATGTTATGTCTGGGTCAGCTGCTGAAAACAGATTGTAACCCATCAGCGTATCAACAAGATATCTATACATGTATCCAAATAGAAAGATCAATGGCAGAAAGTCAAAATGTTAAGCAGAGGGTAGGTTGGAAAACAAGGCCAGTCATCTTTATGTCTGTGCGCGCATAACGACTGAATTGCACACAAGCGTAGGTGGGATAGACAAAATTGCAGCAACCCCTTTCAAGAAATGTGCCATGTTTGTTTTAGCATTTGGAACACTACTTTCCCCAATAACCATCTTGTACTTGGTTTTCTGCCCAGTGCCCTTGTGGCTTGGTTACTGGAGATGATGTTGGGCAAAGGGTAAATGCTTATAACAACTTCTAGGTCATGGGTCTGGATTGAAAAGCAGGTTCTGAACAAATACATAGGTTTGGCGATAGGACTCAGTTGCGATAACAGGTTTCGGAACAAAGAGGTGGAACCTGCAACAAAATGTTGCTAATTATCAACCCTCCTAGCAGGAATAGTCCTGTTCAGGAGTCCAGTAGCTATTCCCTTCAAGCAGGGCATTTTATTCCCACACCCCCATGTTGTTTTTCTTTTCCAACTATCACTCTTTCTTCTGTAGCTACTGAGCATGTACAGACCTCATTGGACTAGTGTGGAGTTTTGGGTTGAGGTTTGTTTTTTTGGCCCTTTAGGGCACAATCCTTTACATGTTTAGACAGAAAAAAGTCCTAAAGCTCCCAGCTGGCTGGGGAATGCTGGGAGTTGTAGGTTTTTTCCCTGTCTTAATATGCATAGGATTGTGCTTATTTTTTTTTTAAGTTTGTGTGTGTGTGTGTGTGTGTGTGTGTGTACTTCTAAAGACATTGGGTTAGGCTGACCAGATAAAATCCAGGTCAGGGCTCATGTAACTTTAATAGTTGTAGAGAAAAGGGAATTTCAGCCAGTCTCATTTGCATGCAATTAGTTCCTGGTGATATTCCCTCTTCATCACAACAGTTAAAGGTGCAGGCACTATACTAGAGTGACCATATACAAAAGAAGGCAGGGCCCCTGCAACTTTAACTGTTGTGAAGAAGAGGGAATATCACCAGGAACTAATTGCATACAAATGACACTAGCTGAAATTCCCTTTTCTCTACAACTATTAAAGTTACATGAGCCCTGACCTGGATTTTATCTGGTCACCCTACATTGGATTTCCCTCAAACATGTCCCACTTGTTTCTCAGTGGTCTTGGTTTGAATGCAACCCTGTTGACATTCCCCACCCGAGTTGCTATTAGAAGGACTGATAGGTGATTGGCATATTGTGAACTTTGAACCGATGAGAATTCAGCCTTGCACCCTCCCTCAGCCATGAACTCACTGCATGATGTTAGGGATAAACTCAATGTGAGTGGCAGATTTGTTTGCTTAAACCCAAGTCTGTATAGAAGACAGTGGTGTGTCTATAGTTTTATGTGTGTGACTGATTTTTATAGCAAAAGGGGTACATGGGTACACTCCCCTCCCTGCACCGTATCCATCCAGAGTCTGGCCACTGACATACCTTTCTCCCCAGCCAGCTCTGATACAGAAGTGAGCTAGGCTGAGAGGAAGGAGGCCTAAGGGAGAGAAGACTATGGGAGGTAAGCCATGGTTGCAGGCAGGGTTCAGTTCCAGAGGTGGCTCTATATTTGGGGCAAATGGAGCAGTGACCTCCCCTGCCTGTCCCCCACCCACTTGTGGCAAAGGGATCCTCCAAAAAATAGGCAGATTTGCTCCAATGTGCAGCTGAGTTCCATGTATGATCTTCTACTGTCCTCCACTGGCCCCACAGAAGTTCCCTTTGACCCCATGTACCTTTTGCTCTAAACATTGGACTCCAACCATGCTTTCTACGTGATTAAGTCAAATAAGGATGCCTATTGGTGTATAGGGGTTGGGTAAGGGGCCATAAAGCACTCAGAACTCTAAAATAAAACCTATACAAATTTATTATTATTGTTGTTGTTATTATTGATGCATTTTATTTCCCCAAACACCAAGTATGGGTTTGGTCATTTGCAAACATTGTTGATCGATTACCATCTTGATCAAGTAGTGAAATCTCATTGCTTTAACATAATAAATACATGTTCAAACATTATGCTGTGTCATTTTGTTCCCAGAATGTGTGTATGAAAAACAGTATTAAAAAAATAACTTGCATCACTACTTTATCCAGCTTCCCTCCCAAAATATTCTGGAGATAATCAGGCAAGCAGTTATGTAAAGGCCACTTGGAACAATGCAGTCTTTGTGAAGTAGTCTGGGAAAAAATAACTTGTGCAGAAAATAATCCCAGCCTGGACTGTCAGATTTTAAAGCTCGGGTCAGGTCAGCAATTGGGTGAGAGGTGTTTTGTTCACAGGGTTTACACACAATAGAAGTCCAGAATCCATCCTCCCCAACCCCCGCATCACCATTGAAGCAATGAGTCAACATTTGGTGAAGAAATGCCAAGTATTGGCATCTGAAAAACTCATAACGAATATTCACCTAAGTGAATTTCAGTTACAATTTAAGTAACTGAAAGATGACTTCTCTTAATTTACCCAAATTAATGCTGACCTGCAAAGAAATATTTACAATTGCCTGCCAAAATATTCTTGAGCATCCCTTGAATTTCTCATTGCACTTTCAGCCCGTTTGCTATGGATATACTGAACATTGGCTGTGAACACCTGGATTTGCTAAGGCACATGCAGAAATATTCAAAAGTCAAAGGAAATGTCTCCACTTCCTGTTAAGAGTTGACAGCCGTGGACTAAAAAGTAGAAGGCATCCTCTTACGTCTATCAACACTTTGAAGAAATATGTGAGGGTTGTAGAACAATGTTCTGAAACAGCTGTTAGATTTGCTGAAATTGTCAATTGTCCATCAAATCTGTCCCACAAGATTTGTTTTCATCCTTGTGATACTTTAACACTTCAGGTGTATGTTTGATTACCCAGCATGGCCTTAACATTACATGATGTACAATACACTGCAACTGGGGGTTTTTTTTTGCCTCCTGTATTTTTCTTTATTGTCTTGTATGGTTTTTAGTGAATGCATGGCTGTATAATATATGGTGGTTTTAAACTGCTGTGAGCTGCTCTCAGTGGTGCACAGGCACTAGCAGGGAGGAAACTAAATTTTTATATAAATAAACAAAATAACAGTGGTTAGTGTTGGACTGGAACTAGGGAGACCCGGGTTTTACTCCTCACCCAGCTGTGAAAATTACTGGCCAGTCACCATCTTAGTGTAACTCCCTTTGGTTTGGCACCCAGGGCAAACACCCATCTTGCTTACCCCTAAGGCCAGCCCTGCCTACATGACACCAGACTGTCACCATGAGCAAAAAACAAAACAAAAGTTGGAATTTGAATGGGAAAAATTATCTGCAGAAATCTTCTTCTCTGGGGTAGAAAAGAAGATTGAGGGCATAGGAAACTGCTTTATGCTACATTGACTTGGTTTGCACAACATGCTAACTCACTCTTAATGGTTGAATATGGGTTGTTGTTGAACTGTGGTTTGTTGAACCATGGGTTAATGTGTTATCTGAACCCAGGACATATTCTGCAGGGTGGCTTGTTAGCCAAGCACTGTGGGTTATTTTTCTCAAGCAAGCTACCTTGAGAGCCTATGGTTTGTTATTGGGTTGTTCAAGATGGTTAAAAAACCACACTATATGGTTAAAAAGACACCCTATGGAAAATGTCCTGGGTTCAGACAACATGCTAACCCGTGGTTCAACGGACAACCCAATGGTTCAACAACAATCCACACCCACCCACAGGGTTTGAGATAGACTTTCCCAGTTGTACTTGGAGACTGAGCCTGGAAACTTCTGTAGGCAAAACAAGCACTCTGCCACTGAGCTATGGTCCCTCCCCAATGGAATTTCTCCTGTGGGTTTTGCATAATCTCATATCAAGTTCTACTTATCACCATATTCAATGTTAATTTTAAAAATAAATAGCTTACTAAGACCATTTTATATTCTCAGCAAGTATATTGAAACGAAACCAAGGAACACATCAAAGATAATTTAATAAAATCATTGAGACAATCCAATTCACATGATTTTCTTTCCCAAGGAACTCGTTTTTCTTTTATGAGCAGTTTTCTGCCAAATGCAATTTACTTATTCTAATAGAAAGCCTTTTTAATAGGATGAAACAGAAATGCCTTTTATAACAATATAACGGCTAAATGCCTGTAATAATGAAATAAAAAACTGTTTAAATTCGATTGAGGAAATACCTATTATTAGCTTTGAAATTTCCCTCGGAGACAAACACGAAGCAAAAATAGCGATGCAGTTTACATTGCAAAAACACAGAGTATGAAACTGCCATAGGCCTTAAAAGCCTTATGTGTTCCTATATGACTGTGTTAGAAATATCACACCAGAGAATGCATGAGATTTGTCATGCTGAGCATTAAAAAGGTACACCACAATGTCATTTCACACCAACAGAAGAAGCTAGGTTGAAGTATTGGTATGAATTGGCCTTGAGGCTAGAGAGCAGAAGGAAAGCACGCTGGCTTCTGCCTTATATGCCCCTGCCTTATAGGCCCCTTCCAACTCTACTATTCTATGATTCTATAATCTATCAAGGGCCCCTAGGCCAACTGGGAGCCTGCACCCACTGCTCCCCAGGGATGGCCAACTGTGAGACCAAGCTGGCCCATCCAATGGCCAGAGAAAGAACTTTCTGGAAGGGAGGAGAAAAAGAATTTGCTTTCTCCTCCATGCCAGAAAGAACACTCAGCTCCAGGTGAAAGTTGCCCTGAGACTGCAGAAAGAAGGGCAAAGAATGCTCTGACCCATTGGCCAATGGAACAGGAGCTTCATTCAAACAAGAACACTAGCAAGGGGAAATTGCTCTGGTTTAAAGTGCATTTAAATGCCCACTTGCAATACTGATAAATGCTTGAAGTGTAGCCAAAGCAAAGTGGATTTTCACCACATAGGGTGGATATGTTCAGAGACAGCAGCATCTTGGGGGGAAATTTATGTACTCTATTAGTTGAATGATTTAGTACACTATATCTTTAGATGTGTGAATTATTTAGATCCCTTACAGTGCAATCTTATCAGTGAGTTGCCCAAATGATGGAGCACTCTGACCATGGAGGCCCATCCACCCAAAGTTCTGCCGGGCTTTTGCATGCAAGGTGGGAGGAACGGTGAAGGAGTTTTTGCTTCTCCATCTTCCTGAAAAAGAATTTCTGTTAAACAGGCCTCAGAGCATTTCTTCCTCTCTGTGCCAGGGCTGAGGTCAGGGACTGAGAGGCTATTGGATGAATCGGATCCACAGCCTCTCTCTGCCCGCTCACTAACATGCCCCCTTTCCAATTGCCCTGTTTTCCTTGAGGCAGTAGATCCAACCTCAGGAGAGAGAATCACTGTGGAGTTTTCCATGGTGGATGGGGGGGAGCTTGAAGGAGCCAGAGGGATCTACTGTATCTGCAGCTACATCTCCTCCTCTGAGGTCAGAACTCTGTCTATGGACATTGTCTAGACGCCATAATCCCTTAATTATTAATCAACTCTTATTGGGATATTTAGATGAAAAGGTAGACAAAATCATGAGAAACTGAGTTGGAATTTATTAATTGCACCTAAAATCTTAATTGAAAAAGGAAAAGAAATGAAATAAATGGAAATGTTAAGGCACCTTCTTCAAAGGAGTGAATAGGAAAGATGTGGAAAATGGCAGAAATGTCGGAATTGACAAAATGTGACTGCTTTAGGCTGCCTCTACAAGATGCATTTAAAGCTCTTTCAAGGCGCATTAAAAAATTTACCTCTACAAGAACGGAGCGCAAATCGGGCGTAGAGGCGCGTTTTCTCTCCGATTATGCGCATTATTGAATGCACGTTAAATAGCGAGTTTTATTTTGCTCTGGCGGTTAAAGCGCATTTTGACTATGTGAACAAGCGATTCTCTGCATGTCAACAGTTTAAATCGCATTTCGGTCGTCCAGTAATGTGCTTCGCCGCCTCTCGTACAGAGGTATTAGGCGTAAATGCGCTTCTGTGAATATGCGCATAATCGCCTAACCAGAAGTAAAGGCGAATTCTTGTAGATGAGGCCTAAGAGAAAATAGACCAAGCAAAACTCTTTAGAAACTATTGTGCATCTTTCATTGTAGTTATGACGGAATGATATAACATAGGCATGAATAAGTTTAGGAGTTTTCGTATGATTTATTTGATCTAATTGTAAAGGTCATTTGGACTGTTAGGGATTAAGAGACAGTCGGCAGGGGTGAGGAGTTAGTGGGGGGTTCCTCTAACCGGATGGAGGGTGTTCAATCTGTTCTGTATGGGGTTGCACTTCCCCTGAAGGAGCAGGTCTATAGCTTGGGAGTTCTCCTAGAACCATCTCTGTCACTTGAGGCTCAGGTGGCCTCGGTGGCATGGAGTGCCTTCTACCAACTTTGGCTGGTGGCCCAGCTACGCCCCTTTCTGGACAGGGATAACCTGGTTTCAGTTGTCTATGCTCTGGTAACCTCCAAGTTAGATTACTGCAATGTGCTCTACGTGGGGCTGCCTTTGAAGATGGTTCGGAAGCTGCAGCTTGTGCAAAATGCAGTGGCCAGATTGGTAACAGGGACCCGAAGGTTTGAACATATAAGACTGATTCTGGCCTGCTTGCATTGGCTGCCTGTATGTTTCCGAGCCCGATTCAAGGTGCTGGTTTTAACCTATAAAGCTTTACACAGCTTGGGATCACAATACCTGATGGAACGCCTTTCCTGACATGAACCTACCTGTACACTACGCTCAACATCAAAGGTCCTCCTCCGGGTGCCTACTCTGAGGGAAGAGGGCCTTCTCTGTGGTGGCCCCCCCCAATTATGAAATGATATCTCCGATGAGGCCCGCCTGGCGCCAACACTGTTATCTTTTCAGCGCCAGGTCAAAAGTTTTCTTTTCTCCCAGGCATTTTAACAGCTTAAATTGAGGTTTTAACTGACTTTGTGGCCAGGCTTAAAAGTTTAAAATGTTTTAAATATAAGCTGTTTTATGTTTTAAGGTTTTAAATTTTGTATATTGACTTTTTATTGTTCCATCTTTTAATTTCTGTAAACCGCCCAGAGAGCTTCAGCTATGGGGCGGTATAAATAACAATCATCATCATCATCATCATCATCATCATCATCATCATCATCATCACCAGTGGCTCTACATGCCAGTACTACAGTGCTGCAAAGGTGTTTTGGATACAGAGAAATAACAGGTGAAAGAAGAGGGAAACAACTCAAGGATTGAGGAAACAAACCATAGCTTTTTCAATTGTTGGCCAGACAAACCCTGGGTAGGGCAACCAACCATGGGTGAAATAAGCCATGGGTTAGTGTTATGTGCGAACTAGGTCATTATGAACTATAAATTTGTTTTTGACTGTATATGTGTGATATATATAAAGCTTCCCTCCCAATTCTTTTCAGAAAACTGTATATAATTAAATTGGGATTAATTTGTAATATTTATATGTGCCCCATAACAGAAGATTGTCAGGGTAGATAACATAAGGCAAGTTAAAAACAGCAAATACAATTTAAAAAATTAAATAACATCTACAAATATACTGTTATTTAAAGAGACAAAACTGAAATGCTGTGCATTCTGAAACATTTGCTGGCATGGGTGCACTTTTCCATACTATTCATTTTTTCTTCTTCTTCCCCCAGCAGAGAAATATTTCATGCTTCAGCTTTGTCTTCAGACTTATGTTGCCCTCCAGTGGTCATACTGCCTTATATCACTGGGAATTGGTTTTAACTCTTGACCAACGTTGCCTTTGCATTTCTCATAGGAGAATGCTTATGCGTAGCATCAACTTTTTCTAAATATCCAGGTAATTATTGGCAAGGCCACTCTTATAACTTTGATTGACTGTATGAAAGGTAGGAAGTGAAGACTGAAACTGGTTTAATAAAAGGGCTGGAAATCTTGTTAGTTGACAGTGAGTTGGATCCAGAAAAACTTTCCACGTAAAGAAATGCTTCTTTCCGTCACTCGGGGGCTGTCTTCACGGTGCCTGGTTGGCGCCGCCTCCCTCTTCAACCCCATGCTGAGGAGGGAGCACAAGGTTTCTGGGTAGGCGTCTGGGTCCCAGAGCTGCCCCCACCCTCTTCCTGGTGGAAGGAGACCAATTGCTAGTCACCTTCCACCAGGCTCAGCCCCCAGGTAGACCCCAGAGAGACGTTACACAGTGGAAGTGCCATGTTGCCTTCACTCTCTTTGAAAAAGTCGGTGTAAATCCAAGACATTTTCAAAATGTAGCACAGATCCACAGCAACTGCGGGGCTTTCCCTGCGCACAGACAACCCCTGGGAAGCTTTTGATCCAGCAGAGCCTTTCCACTTGCTGAATGGAGGAGTTGATCTTCACCAATTTCTGCCCTTCTGCTACAGTCTGCCAGGTCCCCGAAAACCTGGATCCAAGCTAATATTAAATTTCTAGCATACTCTCCCAATATGAACCTACCCGTACACTATGTTGAACATCTAAGGTCCTCCTCCGAGTGCCTACTCCAAGGGAAGCTTGTAGGTTGGCAACAAGGGAGAGGGCATTCTCTGTGGTGGCCCCCAAACTGTGGAATGATCTCTCTGATAAGGCCCGCCTGGCGCCAACATTGTTATCTTTTTGGCGCCAGGGCAAGACTTTCCTCTTCTCTCAGGCATTTAACAATATCTGATGAACCTGGGTCTGGTTTTTGTTTTTTAGGCTTATAGCTTTTAAAGTTATCATAATGGTTTAAATGAATTTGTATACTGTATGTTTTGAAGTTTTAATTTTTGTATATTGTTTTTAAATGTTTTAATCTTATGTAAACTGCCCAGAGAGCTATGGCTATGGGGCGGTATACAAATGCAATAAATGATAATAATAATAATAATAGAAGTGCATCCTTATGTATTTCTACTCAGAAGTAAATCTCACTGAGTTTAATGGAGCTCACTCACAGATACATAGGTGTAGGATTGCAGCCTCAATTCCATCTAAACATGAGGGAGGACCAATATTCTAAATACCAAGAACTCAAAAATGACTGGGTGGAATGAGCCAGTTCTATTAATTCAGTTTCCAGAATAATTAGAAGTTCACATTAGCAATTAATCTCTAACTCTGTGTGGGGTCCAAATTAACCCCGAATAGGCCCTGACATGCATTGACGATATGCTCAGACTAGGTGCCCCAGGTCCTAGTCATCTGAATTGTCTACAGCCTGAGCAGTCTAAATCAACATCCTTAGCAGCCCCACTGAGCTGTTGGGGGTGGAGTGGGGGGGGGAGGGCATTATCTTCTCATCATGCAGGTCACAGCTTGCTTTGAGACTCTGCCTATAGAATCTAGATTTCCATGCTGCTAAGAAACTATATTTCTTGTCCATGCATACTAGCATTGAGGGCTTCTAAACAGACTGAAGTCTGCATAGAAGAAATAATATAAGTACTTATGAAAATCACGGATGGCACATGTCAGGGGCATCCCTCACCACACAGCAGGAAATGCCTCATCTAAGACAGTGCTTCTATCATATGAACAATTATCAAGAAAACAAACGGTGCACCTTTTTCTTCAATCCTTTTTACTTCTTAAATATGCAAAAACATCTGCATATTTATTTTTTAAAAATATGATTATGTTTATATCCTGCCTTTTTCCCTCTTATAAGAATGCAGGGCAGCTTACATGGTCTTCCTGCTTATCGTTTTATCCTCACAACAACCCTCTGAGGTAGGTTAGGCTGCGAGTCAGTGACTAGCCCAAAGTCACCTAGTGAACTTCATGGCCAAGTGGGGTTAGATCTCCTGAGTCCCAGTCCAACACACTAATCGCTACACCACACTGTCTTGCCAGTATATATTCACTAATATATTCATCCAATGTATTAATTAACCAAGTCAAACACTTATGATTTATTTAATCAGGTGACAGTCCTTGTTTTAACATTTGAAAAGGGAAAGGATGGAATTATAGTGGCAAAATACTTAGAAGATATGTGGTTCTTTAAGCGTAGTGGGGGATAAAGCAACTGTAAAAGGACAAAGGCTATGACTGCCACATAACATTTGAATACAAAGAAAAATCATTTTCATGTGTCCCTTTAGAGCTTTCTAAATTTTTCGGGAGGGACAGAAAGTCGACTGTAGTTCATCAAGAATTCTGAACTAGGTTTATATACACCAGTTGCTGGGGAACATGGGTTGGAGGGGGCTGTTGCAACGTGTCCTGCTTGTGGGCCTTGGTTGACAGTTGGCTGGCCATCTTATGAACAGAGTGCTGGACTAGATGAACCCTTGGTCTGATCCAGCAGGGCTTTTCTTATGTTCTTAACTATGTGAACCTTAGCTTAATAACCCAAGGCTACAATCAAAGGTGCGTAAGCAGGCTCCTCCTTGCGCAAAAGGTCTCTCCCTTCCTCTCCTTCATCTGCACACCCTCGAAATCAGAGGTTCTCCCAATCCTCCACAGCAGATTGGGGAGACCACATGGGGAGAGGGCCCTTGCAATGGGATACAACTTTTAGTAAGGGTGTGTGTTCCCGTATGCTTTTAAGCAGGAGTGCACATTTAGGAATACTTAACACAGACTAGTTATGTGTCACTAATTCAGCATGCAGTCTTTCTTTCTTTCTAAGCTTAACATACAGATTTATACACCCACCCATCCCCACTGGTCAGTCTGAAAATGTTCAGAGCAGTTCAAACTTAATATAAATATAATGTGGGGCTCCATAATATACTACAGGTGTCCCTTTACATGACTCCAGCATTTTTTAAATAACAAAACCAGGTTTTGTAGTTGTTTGTTTGGGAAGAAAACATTCAGTTTCACCAGCAAGTAATTATCCTTTTTAATTTGTAAAAGCATTTTCTGGCTTACATTTTATTGTCCCACTGCTGTTGTTCCATGGTCTGTTTTAGAATGGGTGTTTGTCCTCAGTATTTTATCTAGCTGTTGTTCAATGCTTCTACAAGCTGTTTCTTAAATACATACTACTGATGAAATCATGAAATAAACAGAAAATAATAAGGAACAGAAATCCAGCAGATTCCAACAGCCGAGACCATTACTGTCTCTCCAAAAAGGCAAGGCATGTGATTATTTCCCACTTTTTTAAAAATTAGTTTTTTAAAAAAATAAACAGCCAGCCAATTATAGGAATCTTGGCATATACTCAGGTGGAGAAACTGGAGTGATTGAAGGGAGTCCCCAGGTATTCAGACACGTTATATTCTGCTAAATAAAATACATAAATTAAACGCAGCCCTCTAGCTCATAGGCTTCATGGTTTTTTTTTCCAATACTCAGCAAATTGCTTGCCTTATTTAGAAATGCACTCTGCATATTAGGCTGGAGCTCAGTGGAACAGCATCTGCCAGCCTTCTCTAATTTCCTGCAACCCTCCAGAACTTCTCCTTTCATCTTCAGCCAGCATGACCAGCTTTGCTAGATAGGGATGATAGGATTTGTAGTCCAACACATCTGGAGGGCACCAGGTTGGCAAATATTTTGCATGCAGCAGTTTCAACCCTTGGCAAGTCTACTTAAAAGACGATCAGGTAGCTGGGCTGGTACTCTTGAGATGCTGGTAAGCTGCTGCAGGTCAGATAGGCAGTACTGAGATATCGAACTGGTCAAAGCAGTACAATGGAACCAGGGATGCCCACTGCTGGGAAATCCAGCTCTTTATGGTTCCTGTGATGCCCTTGACATTTGCAAGTCGAGCTGGTTTTCCACCCCCAAAATCCAGGAACTTTTTCAGGTTGGGGGGAGGGGATTGCGTAAAAAGCAATTTCCACAAATTACGGCTGAAATTTGCACAATTTGTGGCCATATTTTGTACAATTTGTTTTATGAACAACGCTTGCCAGGGAAATATGCGAGCTGCCCCAACTCAATGCAGATTGAGTTGGGGCAGCTCACGGGAAAGCGAGCCAAATCCAGGGGGCTGAGCAGACTAAAGCTCAGCAAGCTTCCCCCCCCCCCCCCACATGGATTTTTCTGACATCCCTAAGCAGAGCCAGCGCTCGCTAGGACGCAGAGCCAGCGCTCGTTTATTAGCAGGCACACAGAAGTTGTCTGCCACCCTCCTCAGAATTCTATGTTCCCTCTGAACTTAGCTGCAATTGTCATAGAAACTGAGTTAAAATTAATTTCCCCAGCATCAATATATTGCTCCCTGTTGTAAGGCTATCTTGGGGTGGCTTGGTCTAGAATAGGCAATTAAGACCCATGAGCTTTCTAAAATACCTGCTTAAGGTGGTGATGAAAATGGCTAGAACTGGATCAACAACGGCCTGCATTTTTGAACTCTCATTGGTGGCATGGCTACAACAACTGTCATGATGAGTGCCACAAGTTGCCCATTATCACCCTATAGCATATTCAGCACAATGTCCTTTATTGCTAGAACAGATTGCTTCTACCAATTGTATAAATAAATAACTATCCTAGTTTATTATGGCTGTTCTATCAATTTTGGTGCTCTTTTTTGTTTGGCCTTACATTGGATTCTATTCTTTTAAATTTCTGCATTGTATTTTATACTTTTAATTGTGTTTTAAAATGGCTTTTTTAGTTTTTTCACTGGTTGCAATCAGCCCAGGGAATATTAGTGATTGGGCTGATTAGAAATGTACCAAATACATAAATAAAAACAAATAAAATAAGAGGAAGTATTTAAGCGGAGACTGGAGAGCCATCCATCAGGAATGCTCAGGGACAGGGAACCTGTGACCCTTTGGGATATTGTTGGACTTTTGACTCCCATCAGCCCCAGCCAGCATGGCCAACAATGAGGAATGATGGGAGTTGTGGTTCTACAACATCTGGAGGCCACAGGTTTCCCCACCTTTGCATGTAGCTGTATCCCATTGTTATCTGCCTTATACTGAGTCAGACCATTTGTCTATCTAGCCCAGTAATGTCACCATGGACTAGCAGCAATGGCTCTCCAGGGTTTCAAGCAGGTTTCCTTTCCGGCACTACCTGTAGGGTGACCATATGGAAAAGAGGAAAGCTGCAGAAGCCCTTCCCTGAGTGACCAGATACAAAAGAGGGCAGGGTTCCTGCAGTTTTAACTCTTGTGATGAAAAGGGAATTTCACCAGGTGCTGCATGCAAATGACACCTGCTGAAATTTCCTTCTCTATGCAACTGTTAAAATACAGGAGCCCTATCTTCTTTTCCATATGGTCATCCTAGCCTGGAGATGCCAGGAATTGAACTAGGGCCTTCTGCATGCAAAGCAGGAGCTCTACCTCTATGCTTCTCCTGCATTGCTGAGGGAGATGGGCCTGCGTTCCCTTCCACCTTTGTCATTCTTGACCTTCCCAACCTGGTGCCACCCAGATTTTTTTTACTACAACTCCCAGCATTCCTGACCATTGGCCATGCCGGCTGAGGATGATGGAAACTGAAGTCCAAAATACCTAGGCATCAGCTTGAGAAAAGCTATTCTGTGACCAACTCACCTCCCTTCAGGACTAAGCCCTTTTTGCCATTCAAACAAAAGGGAACGTAAAGTGTCTGGTGCTGAGCCCTGGGGTCAAGCCCAGTTCAGAACTGGGTGCCCAGTTCCTCGGGGGAAAAGAACAGGAAAGCAGCCTTGCAGAGCCCAAAGGCCCGCCTGCCTCACTCTCCCCCCTTTCCTCGCCCCTCCGTGTAACCTGACCTGAGCAACAAGCACGCCAGCAGCACCAGCAGCAGCTGTCGGCGGGCGGAGCTCCAATTCCCCGGCGCTGCGAGCGGGCTGCGCTCCCCGGGGCCGCCCGTTGCCTGCTCGCCTTTCCCCGGAGAGGGAGCGGGGCGCCGGCATGGCCTCGGGCTGGCCTTCGACGAGCGCCTTGCTGCTCCTATTGCTCGCCGTCAGCCAGGAAGCGCTCGCAGGTAGGGCTCGAAAGGGGGGCAATGGCACCTCACCCACCCAACCTTGCAGAAAGGTTCCTGAAGAAGCTGCCACTCCCCCATGAGTGGGAAGGCGGCTGGTGCGGCTCTGGCGAGCTCGGCCCCTCCTGCATTTGCGGGCTCCTCGCTCGTTGCCCCGACCGCGCACGTCCGTCCCCGCGAGGGTGGGACGAAACCGCGCTTGCAACTTGCAAGAATGCAACGCGGGGCGAGGCTGCTGCCGCTGGTTTGGCTCGAGCCAGCTGCAACCTGGCAAGCAACAGACGCCGGTCGCGGGAAAAACGGCCAAATCAGAGCTTGGGTCCGGTCGCGGGGCGCGTTTGTTGCGGGGGGCGCTGTGTGCCAGGTGTAATGGGCAGAAACGGAGCGACCAGCAGTCTTGTAACCAAAAAGGGAGTGGGGAACCTCCTTTGGATTCTTTTACTGAACACCAGAACCCAACTCGGAAGGAAAATAAAATAAATGCTAATAGACGCTAACCACCCTGAAGCTTTAGGGCGCAAATCTAGTGCATGTTTAGACGCGAAAACGGTCCTACAACTCCCAGAATTCCCCAATCAGGAAAAAAGTCTTACAACTCCCAGCATTCGCCAGGCAGCAAGGCTGGCAAGGGAATGCTGGGAGTTGTAGGACTCCCCACCCCCCACGCCGATTAAGCATGTCCAGGATGTACTTTTGATGCCAACAGTTCGCAAAACATTTTAGTGACGTGGGATTGTAGAAAGATAAGTGGTTAATCTTGGGTTGGGCAACCTAGGAACATACCAAGCTGCTGTATTCTGAGTCCATGAAGCCCAGTATTGTTGACACTGACGGGCAGCGGCTCTCTTGGGTTTCAGGCACCAGTATTTTTCAGCTATTCGTGGAGATGTTGGGATTGAACCTGGGACCTTCCTCATGAGCTAAAGTTCTCTGCCTGGTTGTCTGTAGAGAACTCTTCTATCTCACTGGTGACTAGGCTGTGCGTACACAAGTTGTCCTCAAAGTTTTGGCCCATTTTAGATGTGATTTTTTTTAACCTACATCAGCCTTCTTCCCTCTAGATGTTTTGGACTACTCATCCCATCAACCCAATCCCACATGGCTAATAGTCAGGGATGATGGGAGTTGTAGTTGAAAGCACCTGGAAGGAGCTAACTTGGGAAAGGCTGGGCTAAATGGTTGATAGTTCTTTGTAGGGTCATGCACAGGAAGCCATGATTACCTGCATCTTATTTATTGCATTTATATCCCTCCCTTTCTCCAAGGATCTCAGGACATGGATCTGTTTCATCCTCACAATGAGAAATTGCGATTGGTCACCCAGTAAGAGCAAGCTACATCTAACATTATTATATAGTATGTAGCTGATGCTTCTCTCTCTCTCTCTCTCTCTCTGGTCCCCTCCACAAGGATTCGCTTTTGCGCCCGGTTAGGCGATTATGCGCATCATCGCTGAAGCGCATTTACACCTAATACCTTTGCACGAGAGCCGGTGAGAGGCGGCGAAGCGCATTAACGGATGTCCAAAATGCACTTTCCAAGTAGTTAATGCGCAGAAGCGCTTGTTCACATAGTCAAAATGCGCTTTAACGGCCGGAGCAAAATAAAACTCGCGATTTAACGCGCATTCGATAATGCGCATAATCGGAGAGATAACGCGCCTCAACGCCCGATTTGCGCTCCGTTCTTGTAGAGGTAAATTTTTTAAAGCGCCTTGAAAGAGCTTTAAACCTCTCTTGTAGAGGCAGCCTCTCTCTCTCTCTCTCTCTCTCTCTCTCATAAATGTGCATGGCCCTGATTTGGATTGAAAGCAGTATGCACCAGGAGGGGTAAATTAAAATCCCCCCCCCCTGCTTCTCCAATTGCTTCCCAAAATTCCGCATCTCCACGTGTAAAAGCTTCCATTGATATCAATGAAGATCTTTTTTAAAAAACAAACAAACCTCTGTGTGTGTGTGTGTGTGTGTGTATTTCCGGAAGTAAACAGTGTGTGTGGGAGTTAATTGTCCCCTCCTGGTTTGCAGTGGTCCTAATTTGAATCAGAGCCATGCAAGCTTACTCTAGAGTAAAAGAAAAAGAAGCAGCAGTATGCCCCCAGTAATATGCTGTATACACACACAGTGCAATTGGTGCATGGTGTACACCGTTTGCACATTTCTTCAAAGCATCATGCTTGAAGTTGTCCTTATTGTATCAACTTGGGGCCAAAATTGATATGAGACAGGAAACTATGAGCAGCATATGCTGTGATTTATAAAAATAAATAAAAATAAAAATAGCAGCTGCAGCATGAAAGGGTGGTAGTTTCAGGTTGGGTTCCCCTGTGCTGGAGGATGGGGAGAGAGAGTGGTTGAGTCATTTCTCCCACACTCCCAGTGTTACTCACCCCTTTCTAGTTTAGCTGCCAAGACACAATTGCCACCCATTTGAAGTGGATTTGGCCTTCTGAAAGATGGCTTTATATCTCTGGTTATTTTCTGTTGCTGTTGGGCTAGAAAATATTCTTAATTCAGCACATCCTATCCCTATAGGCCATGTGCATCCTGTACTGCGGTCATGAGGGCATTTGGGTCATGTGACAGAAAGGGTCTGCGTGTTTGCGTACGTGAGTCTATCGGGGCAAGTGGCTGGGGCTCTATGCCAGCAATGGGAGTTGCTGGCCCCCTGGTGGCTCCCAGTGCCCGTCACCAGAGGCTGTTTGGCCCTCTAGGGTGGGTAGTGATATCCATGATGTAAATTCAGATATTAATATGAGTTCTTCCTGTGCCACATTGTGTCTGCTTTTTCATTGGACAAGGTGTGTTAACAAGCATCTGAGTTCCACAAATTCTGCCTGATGATGAGCTCTGTGAACCTTGGAAGCTTACCAATCTTACCAGTGTGCAGCTGATTTTATAAAAAGCATAACTTGAACTAATCTGAATTCTGCAAAAAATTCTTCACAGTAATCTTCAACTGCTGATGTCTTTTTGAAAGCAAGCACTCTTGCCTGAACTGGTTTGTAGACTGAGCTATTTGTGTTGCGGTTCTCCATTCTGGAGAATGAACATGCAAGATCACATTTCCGCGTAATGAGATTCTAAATTAAATCACGCTAGTCCTTATAGCGTTATAGATGGGCCTCAATAGTATTTGCCTGTGGAGGACAGAAGATTTACTGCCTCCTTGAAGATGAATCGTAGACTGTAAATTAGTTTTTATGCTATGTATTTTTAATCATACATCATTAAAAGACATTGGAAGTAAACCAAATCTATGAAAATCATTTTTTCACTTTACTATAATGGGATTTTGATCACAAACCCTTGGCTGCAACTCAAAGGTACATGATGCAGCAACTGCAGTTAGTTTGCAGCCTTCTCCCCCATCTTCCAAAGCAAACACCCAGTCTGCTTTTTAAAACTCTTAAGAAAGAGCATCAAGTACCTGAGGTAAGAAATACTGATGGAAAATCTAGTAAAATGAGCACTATATTGTTGTTGTTTTCCAGTGAATTGATGTCTTGACAACTCTTGCAATAAAGCTCCAAACTCCTTCTCATAGTGTAATCAGACGAGTGTTTTATTGCACACTCATTATTCCCCACTGACGGATGTTTGCAGGTCCTTTTGATGATGACGTCCACCTTCCATGTGTCTCCTGCTCCTTCTTGCCTTCTTTCCATCACAAAATAGACCCATTTAAATCCAATGGTCTTTTTAAAAACGGAATGTGTCATTTCCTGCTGTGTGCAGGAAAAGCAGCTCGATAAAACCGGCCACTGAATGGGCCACGTGGTCATTGTTTAGTTCCTCTTTCTTCCCTGTGTAAAGAAAAAGGAAGTATCATGGGACAGAAGTATGTGTGTGTGTGGGGGGGGAATGTTGCCCCCAAACCCGGCTGATAATGCTCTTAATCCAAAGATGGCTTTAAATGAATTGTAGGGAATTCCTGGGGTAGGGAAAAATGGTTGAAGTGAAAAGTGTTATAAGTATTATTGTGAAAGCTGAAGCCGTATGCAGTTCTACAACAGAGGTGCATAACCTCAGGCCCACAGGTCAAATCCAGACCTCTGGGGTTTATTAGACCCTGGCCCTGCCCCTTTCCCCAAATACAGAATGTTGGGTGGTTTCAATCTCCAGCATCACCACATAGGGCTATGGAAGAATCCTTCCCAAAACGCTAGCGAGCTGCTGTCGGTCAGTGTCAACAATACTGGGTTAGATGGACCAATGGTCTGATTCAGTATAAGGCAGCTTCCGATGTTCCTGTGGAATGCAGCTACAAGGAATGGTGGGGGAAACCTGTGGCCTCCAGATGTTGTAGAACCACAACTCCCATCATTATTTGGCCATGCTGGCTGGGGCTGATGGGAGTCAAGAGTCCAACAATATCCCAAAGGGTCACAGGTTCCCCATCCCTGAGTATTGCTGATGGACGGCTCTCCAGTCTCTGCTTAAATACTTCCTTTTATTTTATTTGTTTTTATTTATGTATTTAGTACATATCTAATCTGCCTAATAACTAATGTTCTCTGGGCTGATTGCAACCAGTGAAAAAACTAAAACACCATTTTAAAACACAGTTAAAATATTTAAAATGCAATGCAAATATTTAAAAGAATAGAATACAATATATGGCAAAGCAATAAAGAGCACCAGAATTGATAAGGCAGCATCCCATATTCCTACGGGCTGGAACTAACACATCTGCCCCTGCTCTTCCTCCTCCTCCTTGCATGTCATGGTTATGCACTTTTAGATCAACTATATGGGGCTAAACGGACATTGCGAAGCATGGTTGATGTGTTTTGAGCATATATTTGTGGCATTTCAGGGCAGAGAAACAGTGTTCAATGTGCAAAGCTCCCAGGGAAGTCTATGGATGTACAGCAGGGGTGCAGAACCTCTTCCAGAATGAGGTCTGAATTCCATTTTGGAGAAGATTTTGGGGGACTGCATTCCAGTGGGTGGCAGGGCCAAAGGGAAAAGGGGTGGGACAAAATATTTTAGCTTAAAGCTCTTGTTATCTGTAAATAACCCTTAGGAGAGTGAGTTTAAGAGTGCCGGCCCTACTATTAGATGAAATGAAGCAACCACCTCTGGTGACAAATGCTGGGAGGTGGCAGCAATGTGTAGGAGGAGAGAGCTGCGGCCCCTAAAGTATTTGCACCCTTCAGGGATAGTAGGGGGTACTGTCCCATCATTAGTGATGAAGACAGATCCATCTGCCAATCCAGTCAGCTTCTGTATGTGGAAAGGTAGCGGGCACCATTGTGTGCTTTGCCACTGGAAGCAAAGTGTCTTGGCCCGTCCCCACATTTTATCCTTTTAGAATAAGGAGAAAACTACACAAAAGTGGGGAAACCAAACTGGTTGGGGAGGAAGGGAGTGGGGTATCGAGGGCCTCCCCAAGGGCTAGAATAGGATCTCAAGAGGGCTGTATTGGTCCCTTTGGCTGTGGTTCTGCACTCCTGACATACAGTCTATGCCTATGCATAGCAGGACAGCAGGAGCTGGGCCAGAGGAAATTGTGTGAACTCAGACGCGGGGAGCTAAGTCAAGGCTGAACTCAAGAGGCAAGACTTTGCTGCCCCTTTAATTGTGTGGATCCTCTCCCTGCATATAATGCATACAGTGATGTATGGATTGTGTAAACTCCGTTCCGTCTTGAGTTTCGCAGATTGTCGTATGCCTTTTGTTCCATTGTCTGGTGGAATCAGGTTTTTTCCCAATTTCCCAAATTTGCACAAATTCGCATTTGCACAGATTTGCAATCATAAGAATGTGCAAATTCCCCCCAAAATGCACGTTTTATTTTACGAATTTTTCTGTGACTAAATTTGTGCAAAATTCCAGAAAGTAAAAAAAAAAGGGGGGGATCTGCAAATCCGCAGAATCTGTGCGACTCAGGAAAAGCCGGTCTGCTGTGGTATTGGCAGGTCCGATTCTTAGAAATCTGACCTGATTTGATTCTATTGCGGATTTCTTCATCATCCCTAAATGCATATAATGCATGAAGAAGGGGGATTGGAAGGGTTCTCAAGACAGATGTCTCTATTTCCTCTTTTCTCTCATACCTTAAGGCGCTAGATGGAAAAACAGCTGCAGGTGGTGGGTAAGCTCCCTGGAAGCATTAATTACTGTTATCACAAGAGTGTTTTGGAAATTTGTGAATGACTACTCCATACAATGTACTCAGTAAGTAAAGGATGATTGCTGTTATGCTGCAAAGAAAGCCTGCTCAGAGTTACAAAGAACAGCTGCATCGTTTAACCATTCTTCTAATAAACCCTTTATTTCAGTTCATTCATAGCAATCCACGGTCCACCACTGTGCCCAAAATATATATAATTTGAGCCTTAAGTGCCTCATCTTGGAGGTGCTGGCTCTACTCTTTTGTTGAATCAACGGCAGTTTCATATGAATTATTTATATTGATTGCCCTTATAAAAATATTGCATTTCCCCATTCCCCCCCCCCCCCCCAAGTATGATGAATTTTTTTTTTCTGGTGAGTGAAAGTATTATAAAAGCAGCATCAGATTCTGCCTGTATTTGCAATAAATACCTTTTTTAGGGCTACACTGAGGGCCAAAGCACATATTCTGTATGTATCTGGTTTTGCTTAAGTTAATTCCAAGCACATGAGATAGTCAAGGTGATCCTTATAGTTGTTGTAAATGTATTTGTATGCTACATTTTCCATTATACATTGTGCCCAAAGCAGTTCACGAAAACAAATATAACAGCCATAATAGAAATTATTATAATGCAACAGCCTTCCTCAACTTGGTGCCTTTCAGATGTGTTGGGATACTACACATGCTGGGAGTTGTGGTCCAACACACCCTCAAGAGAGCGACCCTCTTTTCACCAGGGTCCCATGTCCTGAGACAGGAAAGGGCACCCTTGTCCCCAGGGCAAGTCTCCTTCTGGCTCTTTCTTGGCAGCAGAGCACCAAGGAGAGGCAGGAGAGGCAAAACGGAAAAAGCTTCTCCCCATGCAAATGTCTTGAGGACAGCACAAACACCTTCACACACACCCAGAGTTGCAGCAGCCCCTTTAAGAAGGCTCCCAAAACTGGAGGTGTGGCAAGGCAGGTGGAAATAGCCACCCTTCTGTGGCAAACACAGCCTCTCCCCCCCCCCCTCATTATTCCTTCTAGCAGCAAAATTATCATAAATGTTTTGAGTGGGGAGGTGAAGTTTATGGACTTACTTCCCAGTGGGTAGAATGAAGAGGGTGGGGGGGGGGAATCCCATTTCTCCCATATACTTAGGGCCCTCTGTCCTTCCATACTTTTTATCAAATAAGGCTTTTCTAAGTTGGCTAATTGCTGGAGGTGTACCACAGCTAATGCTTCTGTTAAACATATGTTTTGGATGTGCCCAATAGTTGCCTCTTTTTGGGAAGAGCAGTTTATTATATGGATAAACCTTGTATTGGAGCACACTTTAATATTTACTGATGTACATGTCCTCTTAAATTATCTACATGCTTCTTGAAAGTTAATACCCGATCAGTGCAAATGGATTCTCTGCACCCTTTTGACAGCTAAAAGACTGATATTACAATATTGAAAGGATAAACACTCACTTCCTGTAATGCAATGGATTGAAGACCTTACAATGTTTTCGACATCTGAACAAGTGGCATATAGATGCTACTTGTGAATGGATACTTATATGGCTATTTGGTCTGCTTTTGTTGAAGTGTATGAGTAGTTTTTAGAAAGCTGTACACACACACATTTCCTTTACATGCACTGAAATTGATATATTCAAATTTTGCCACAATACAGTCTGCTAGTAGACCAGGGGAAGGGGATGAATAAGTTAGTAGACTAGGGGTAGGGAACCTGTGGCCTTCCAGATGTTGTTGGACTCCAGTTCCCATCAGCCCCAGCCAGCAGAACCAATAGTTCCTCACCACTACAGTAGAAGTAGTGACATTTCATTATTGTGTGTGATCCTAAAACACCTGAAACAATGTAAACAAAACATCGACTTGTGCATGAATTGAGCAGCAACAATAAAGCAGCCAGCTTAAGCACCCGTTGACCCATGATCCAATTTTAGTGTGTGTGTGTGTATGTGTGTAAATGCATGCGCATGAGAGAAAGAGAGAATCCTGTGAACATTAAGAACTTCGTTCCTAGCATATTTTGGTTCTCACTTCAAGAGATTTCAGCATTCCTGGAATTCTGGTTTGATTAGCACAGTAATCATTTGGCCAAGAATCTCTTTCATTTTAAAGTAAATCATTGCCATGGAGATGCCTTTCAACCCTTCAAGTCACCACTATCAATGCTACTCCTTTCCTCTGAAGATATCTCACTTCTTCAGTCCTCCAAAGAGCCCCACAGAATCAGAAGATTACACATTTGATTGGAGCTGCAATAAAATGAGTTTGGCCAAATCTGTTGCCAGAGATACTGTTTCATATCATTCTTATCTAATGGGCAGTACATTTATGCAGTAATGATATTTTAAATTATATTTTAAATCGCATAGTAATCTTGTTAGAACCATAAAACTGGTGGACCAGGAGGAAAAGTGAATTCTTACTTCTGCACGTTCAAAATTCTAGATGCACAGTCTACACATAATGTTGGAAACCATTTCACATGACCATGCATACAATAACTTCTTTGTTTTTTGCTTTTTAGCGTCATTTTACGGCGAAAGCTATGTACAGTTAAAGGTTGCTGAATCATCTCCTACAATATCACTGAAATTACATTTTCAAACGAGTAAACCGGATGGATTGCTTTTTCTTGCTGCAGGAAAAGAAGTTTACTTTTTGGTGGAATTACATTCTGGAAACATACGCGTAAGGTTATGAATATACAAGGCTAATTCATACTAATTTAGACCATTTGTATATTTGGCTCAGTACTGCATTCTAAAGTTTTAATTTTTTTTAACAGATACAAAAAAGGAAACAAAAATATAATTTGGATTTTACCAGTGCTAATTCATATAGTTTGTATTACAAGGATAAAGCATTAATAATTACATCAATAATAAAGAAAGCATGGCTCAAATTGCAGATGCTGGGCTTTTAGAGTAAGTGTTGTTGTTGGTTTACAACTCCCATCAACCCTGACCATTGGCCATGCTGGCTGGGGCTGATGGGAGTTGGATTTCAATATCTGGAGTGCTACAACCCCCCACCCCAAGACTAAGGGCCTGTTCAGATGACACACATGGATCGCTCAGAAACGTGGATTAGCATGTTGTATGTGGGGATAATTCCCTCCCCACAGTGGGCAGACGATCCATGCCCACTAACTATCTTCTGCAAGATGGTTAGTGGGTGTCCACGGAGGTCCCATGTCATGTGACAGGATCCCTGTAGGTTTTTGGCTTCCTTCCTGCAAAAAAGCAACAAACTGGCAGCAACCATAGAGTCCACTGGCAAGAGCGACTGCCACTTCTGATGATGCTCTTGCCGCCACAGACCTTATCTATGATCTGTGGCCGTTGTTTTCCATTTTCCAAATGGAGCAGCTGCTGGTCGCCTATTTGGCGTGCAGAGGTAAGTGATCTAACCCAGAGGGGAGCGTGGATAGTGGAACCACGGGAAGCAGCATGGTTCCTATTCATTTGGCAGGACCACTTGTCATGGTTCTGTTACCCCTCCCCATGGTTCCCTTATCTCCACCCTCTGTGCATATCTGAACAGGCCCTTTGTGTGAAAATCTGGATGCATCATGCACTCCAAATGCTTACTGATAGATGTGAAATATTTATATACCACCACTGTACTTTGTACTCAAAGCAGCTTATTTCTTTTCTGATACTGGCCTGGTTCAAACACAATGCTAAAACATGGCTTACAAGAATGAAGTATGGCAAGACTGTGGCTCACATGCTAAACCCCCATTCCTCCACATGCAAAGGGAGGAGATTAAAACTTCTCCATTCAGTTTGAATAACCCATAGTCCTGAGCAAACAGCCAGAGCAAGGAACTCAACGGGATTTGTTAACACAGCAAAGGTCAAGGAGAAGACTGAGGGCTTATATACAGCCATCTCTCTTCCTGGTTTAGCAGTTGCAGCTGCTTCTGCTTCCTCATTCTCTGCAGCTTGGACTTTCCCCTCCTTATGAATAGATCCTTGCTCCTGAGTAGAAGTGGGGTGAAAAAGTGTTCTGACAGCCAGGCAGGTACTCCAAGTCTTCTACCTGGTCTGCCCCACTGTCCGTGCTCCAAAAAACTATGGGACAAGGGAGGAGAGTCAGAAACCAAGGCAAGGCTGGAAGGGGATCTTTGGGATTTTAGGCAAGGGATCCCTGTGATGGGATTCCTCAGGTTGCCCCATGTCTTCTGTGGGATTGCATTTGCTGTGGAATCTCAGCCCTCTTCTTCCAAAGAGGTCTTCTCTAGGCTTGGGTCAGCTGGGAACCTGACAGTTTCTCATCATTTCTGAACTCAGAAACTTAATAAACCAGGTTCTGAAACATGGTTTGATCCTAGCTTGTTTGTTCTAATTACAATTCAAATGAACCAGTTTCCTGAGTTTGGATGTAATGGCAAACTACGATTTATTAAAAACCAAAAGTGGAAAGCTTTCAAATCTCCCCCCTTTGCATGCCTAATAGGAGAATCCAAGGATCACCATTTCTTGTTCTTATAATGTTAAACGACGTCCAGTTGTTTGCTCAGGATCAGAACTAGGCACATATGTCCCAGTCATATTAATCTTATGTACAGCAGAGTTTGTATTTTAGATTATTTTCCATTCTCAAATACATTGATGGGGGAAATGTTTTGTACATATAAGTCATTTGATTCACTTTTGGTTAATTTCTTTTTTGACTTATGGGATGATTCAGAGTGTATTCCTTTTTGCAGGCGAGAATCAACCTTGGAGCAGGCGAACAAGACCTCCATTCCTACCGGAGTTCCCTGCTGAATGATTTAGTGTGGCACCTTCTAGAAGTCCATCATGAAAGAGATAATATTACTGTAGAGATAGACAAAAACTATCAAGCTAGCATGAAATTACCAGCTATTCTGTCTGAACTAAACATCGAACATGGCCTCTATGTTGGTGGGAGTGGCGAGCTTAATGTTCCTTACCTTGATGGTACGCAAACTAATTTCCGAGGATGTATGAATGATGTGGTATTTTACAAGCATGACATCCTCACATCTCTGCGACCTTCTAGATTTAAAAAAGTTCATGAAGTGTCACTGAGTTGCAGCGGTGAATTTTTTGCAGGCGATGAGGAACCCATTAGTTTTTTTAGCTCCAAGTCCTATGTTTCTTTTCCCTCATGGAATATCCAGGCAGGAGGAGTTTTGACGTATACTGTGCAAACCACAGCTCAGAGAGGCTTGTTGCTCTACAGTTCTGGCCCAGGGGGAGATTTTGTTGCAATCGAACTTGAAAATGGACTCATTAAAGTTAATGTTGGAAACGGTAAGAACAGAATTCAGCTTTCTTCTCTCATCCATGTCAATGATAGCCGGTGGCACTTTGTCGAACTGAAATTTTTTGCTAAACATATTGAACTTACAGTAGAGAAAGAGACTGTGAAAACATTGCTGCCCTCACACAGTAAGCTTCCTGTTCTTAAGGGGGCCCTTTATATAGGTGGAGTAAACGATGCCATCCGGGCAGAAGTGCTGAAACTAGGGTTAGTGTCCGTTTCTGGAAGATTTGCTCAAGGGGGATCATTCAGAGGCTGCTTGAAAGATTTGAATGTTGATTCAGAAAGGAATTCCTTAAAGAATGTTCTTGTGACTAAGGATATTTCAGTAGGATGCAAAATGGAGAGTGCTTTTAGTGCAAATCCTATTGCAGCCCCTGAAAAGCAACTTTTTGGAACAACAATTCCTATTTCGGCCAGTGGTACTGGAGCCTCCGAATTCCATGGGAAAGAGAGTCATGGCCAGTTTTTGGTTGTAAACAACTTGATTGTTCCAGAAGGCGGACAAGCAACCCTTGAATCTAAGCACATCAAAGTCAATGTGGAATTCAAGAAACTAGGTATTCGCCAGTCACAAATTATTTTTAAAATTAAAAGCCACCCTTCCCATGGCCATTTGAGATTTGATGTAGAACTGGAGCAGGAAGAGTCCACATTTAGCATGCTAGATTTGTGGCAAGGCAGAGTTCTGTATGTCCATGATGGCTCTGAGGAAAGCTATGATTATTTCACTTTCTCCATTTCTACAAGCAGTAAAAAAGAGATGCCCCCAAATCTGCAAGGAAACAAAGAATACATGTTTACCATTACGGTAAGACCCATAAATGATGCTCCAGAACTCACACTCCCAAATGGGAACTTGTTTATTCTCTTAGAACACTCAAAGAAATGCCTGAGTGTAGATTCAATAAATATTTCAGACAGAGACACAAGTGCTGCAGACCTCAGTATTTCGGTCCTTGGGAATTTGAATTCAGATGCAGGATTTCTAGAGAATTCCAAGATTCCTGGAAAGGCTATTACTATGTTTTCTTACAAGGACTTACAAAATGGCAGTGTTTGCTTTGTCCACACTGGAGTTAAGAACTCCAGGATTGTTCTACGAGCAAGCGATGGGGAGAAAGTTAGCAACACAGTTGTGTTGCGTGTTGCAGCTGTACCCTTGGATTATAAATTGGTCAATAACACAGGAGTTGATGTGCTACAAGGCGATGCAGTTTTGATCAGACTTAGTAATTTGGCCTCTGAAACAAATGCCTTCCAACAAGAGCTGGAGGTGCGATATGAGGTCACAGAGCCACCCCGCTATGGAGAAATTCAGAGAAGACAGTCTGGTGGAGAATGGAAAAAAACCAACTCATTTTCTCAACGCTCTGTTGAACGGGGCCGTGTGAGATATGTTTCTACCTTCAGAGAGATGCAGCACGATAACGCCCTTGAACATTTTAAATTTAAAGTCAGCATTGGCAGCAAAGTAAGTGAAGAGTTTTTGTTTCCTGTCATGGTGAAATGGTTGAGGTATAATTTCCTGAGACATGTGCCATTAGTAATTGCTAAGTCAAAGAGGGAGTACCTGAGCTTTGATAATCTTCATGCTGTGATATCAAAAGTGGATGTACCGGAAAATGAATTTCATTACAAGTTGCTGTCCTTACCTGAGAAAGGAAACATTCTGCTTAACAATGTGTCTCTGCAAATAAATTCAACTTTCAGCCAGCAGAACATTTCTGATATGAAAGTAGAATATCAATTGATCAATAGGCCCCATATGGAAACTCAGGATTCATTTCAATTCCTGATTTCTACAAAATATGTGGTATCCAATATCTATGATTTCAAAATCAACATTAAAACAGACCCACGAAGCATTATTTTGACAAATCATGGCCTCACTGTTACTGAGGGTGAAGGAAAACTGATAACAGTATTGGAATTATTTGCGCAAACTCTTGACAACAAGACCTTCCAGTATAAAGTCACAAAGAGCCCTCGTCATGGGAAGTTAACACTGATTAATTTTTCTGATTCTCCAGAAAGTAATAACAATCTTAGTAGTTTCACAAATCAGGATGTAATTGATCAACGCCTTATGTATATACACGATGACTCAGAGACGCGGTATGATGAAATAGATATCACTGCAACTGCCATGAAATCTGGGGAACAGGTGAGCTCTGACATGGGAATGGAACCCGCTTTATCAAAAGAGCTCAAATTTAAGATTTCTGTCCAGCTGAAAAATGATGAGAAACCAGTCCGTGTGGTAGATGAGGTATTCCACATTGTTAAGAATGGAAGGAAACTTTTGACCTTAGCTGATCTTTGCTACCATGATGCCGACACTGATTTTGATGATAAGCAGTTGTTGTATACCAGGCGTGGCATTCCTAATGGAGAATTGGTTCTCGTCAACGAAACCTCTCGTAGGTTGTATCAGTTCAAGCAAGAGGACCTGGCACAAAAGCGAGTCCTATTTATACACCATGGGGCAGACTATGGCCGCTTTGTGCTGTTCGTAACTGATGGCAAGCACTATACATCATCACTGCTAGAAGTAAGTGCTTCCAACCCTTACATCCGCCTAGAAAACAATACAGGGTTATTGATCCAGAAAGGAAGAGAGGGAACAATCACTGCAGCTAACTTGAGTGCTACCACAAACCAAGACATTAGAAGCGATCATGAAATTACATTTGAGATGTTCTCCTCTCCGAAGTATGGAAAAGTCTTTGTGAATAATTTAGCACTGGGCACTTTCTCTCAGCACGATCTAAAAATAGGACATGTGACTTATAGGCATGATGACAGTAACAATCTGGTTGACACATTTAACTTTACAGTTTATGCTAAAGGTGTCCAGCTGGATGCTGAAATGAATGTCCGTATATACTTGGAAAGTCATCAGCGTCCACCAGTGGTTGTATATAACAGCAGCTTTTTGGTTGAAGAAGGAAGACCAGTTAAAATCAGTAACGGAAAATTGCTGGTAAGCTGAAGTTCTTGAATAATTCATAACAACATATACTGAATATGTTTTCTTTTGTGCACTATGGACATGATCTAACCCAAGCTAGGCATTAATGATCTTTCCCACTTCAACACTTATTTCATTATATAAAAAACAATTATTTATAATATTGGTCTGAACATGATTCAGTCACATAGTAACTATTTCCCCAAAGTTTCATGCTCTTTGGAATTACAGCAGAAGCTGAGATATCCTTCACTTAAAATTAATTAAGGTTCAGATGAAGAATAGTATCAACTTTGCAAATAAGTCCATTGAAACTATTAGCACACAAACATTTTTAGTAATCCAACTGACCACATGTACTTTTGTTAGTCATATCTGGCACATCAATGCACTGACGGTGAAAGAAAAGAACTACTGCCGTCATAATTTTCATGTGTGTTATCTGTATGCCACTTTCTTGCAAGATTGTGCCCAAAGTAGCTCACAACGACAAATGAACAATATCACAATTCAAACATCATAATAGAAGCAATTGCAGACAACCATAGTGTCAGTAGGTAAATACATAACAAAAAACGTCAATCAGTCAAAGACAGCAAAATTTACAGAAGCTTTTCTGCCTTGCATGGGAGATAATCAAGTGATTTACGAAGAAGGTTACCTGACCAGAGAAATCTTTGTTGAATAGTCAAACCATTTTTAATTAATTACAACTTTTGTTTTACTTACATGTGAATTTATGCAGATTTTAATTGATTCACAGAGTAATCCTACTTATTTGGGAGTGGAGAATCAACTTTTACTTCCCTTTGAAACAATGGGAGGGAATTAACTATGCTAGCTCCAAGGCAGGCATAGATACGAGGCCTGTTTGGGGGCATGTCAGGGAAATGGGGCAAAGCAGCAGAAGCTGGAGGGGCCAATGTCAGCGAGGCAGTGAATCCGCTCTGGTTTTCAGCCAGAACCTATCAAAACTCTAAAGGAGCTTTCCAAGGTGCTTCACCCCAATGACATTTAAGCGACCAGCCTCCAATGGGGCAAAGGATCCTTCAGATTCACTGCCTCCTCCAACATGCCCCTGGAACTTGCCATTCTGGCCACCACTGCCTGCAGGACACCGCCTGCAGGTCAGCCATGGCAGAAGAACTTGTTACTCCTGGACCGAGGAGGCTTCCGTCTGCAGAAAAGAACGTCTGTAGCATCCTACCATCCTCACTAGCCCTCCCCGGGAGCTTTGGCTTGCTCTCTTAAGCAATCCATTCAATCTGCATAAATTTTGTGTATGATTAACAATGGCTTTGAAGTGGGGGAACATGTATATTTTCTTTGTTTTAGGTGATGCATGTTCAGTCTCCGTTGGGTTGCTTTGGATTGAAAATAATCTCCTTATGATTTTTTGTACTCCGGATCATGCTAATGCCTCCCTTTTATTTTTCAGTAGCCCTGTTTTAGCTTCATATCTGTTACTTGCCACCTGAGTTTGCTATTAGAGGGAGTAATGGTCCCTTTTTTGATGTCCATGATAGTATAAACACTGGGTGATTTTTGAGCTCTTAGGTAAAAGATAGTATGATCCATTTCCATAACCATGAGGACTAGAATATGAATATATATATATGAATGAAATATAAGGCAGAGCTTTTAAAACTTTTTTTTAAAGGTGGGGGGCATGGTTCAGTAATAGCATACATTCTTTGCATGCAGATGGTCTTGGTTTGAAACCCAGGGTGCCTCTACAAGAGCGATTTAAAGTTCTTTCAAGGCGTATTAAAATTTTTACCTCCATATGAACGGAGCGCAAATCAGATGTTGAGGAGCGTTTTCTCTCCGATTATGCGCATCTTCGCATTCGCGTTAAATAGTGAGTTTTAATTCACCGCGGCCGTTAAAGTGTATTATGACCATGTAAACAAGCGATTCTCCACTTGTCAACAACTTTAAAGTGCGTTTTCCACATCCAGTAATGCGCTTCACTGCATGTCGTTTATCGGAATTAGGTGTAAAAGTGATTGTGAGAAGATGCGTATAAGCAGGCAACCGGGCGTCAAGCCGAATTCTTGTAGAGGGGGCCCCAGTTGTTGTTTTTTAACAATCTAATTTCTAAAAACTCTACTAAAAAACTAAAAATTCATATGGCAATGCTGGAAAAGACCCCTTACCTGAGATCCTGGAGAGCCACTGCCAGTCAGAATGGATAGTACTGTCTAGATTGACCAAAGTATGCCTGCATCATATTTTCGGAGGCTGTATCAGAATGCAAACTGTGTACATGCATAGTTTAGAAACAGCACTTGCCAAACTGATGGCACCTGTATCTCTACCATGGCAGGGATATCTACATGACCACCACTCCACCAGCAAAACCCCTTTGACAAGGAGCCTTAGGCAAGTTCAGTGAATGATGCCAAAGGTGGATGAGTATTCTGTGCTGAACTTACTGATAATTAAGTGTCAAAATCTATAAACAGAAAAACAATGCTTATCTTAATTAACTGTGCCTGTACTTTTTAAGGTTGTGCATGAAAACAGTTTGCCATCAGAGATAGAGTTCAAAGTACAATCACCTCCAGTCTATGGGTACCTGAGGAAGTTTACATCAGAGGAAAGCTACCTTGGAGTAGAAGAAAATCCAGTTTTATCCTTTACCCAGCAAGATATTAATGATGGCGATATCCAGTATGTGCAGACCATTTCCAACCAGCTCCAAGACAAGTTTTCTGTTGATGTGACCAATGGCATCCGGGAAGTCAGTGGGATAGAAATTGTCATAGAGATCATTCCAAAGATGATCCCATTAGAAGTGCACAACTTCACGGTTGCTGAAGGAGGTTTGAAAGCCCTGGAGGAAGATTTTCTAAAAATTTCTAGTAGCCATTTTGCAGGGATCTATTGTGAATTCAGTTTAATGGAGCCACCAAAATATGGGCGTATTGCAACGTCTCGCTTTCCTGGAGTGGCGCTAGCTAAATTTACCTCCAAACAGGTAAAGTGGCTCAAAACATTATTCTGCTTTTAAATATTTTTGTCTAAAAGGCCTGTTCAGACAACACACTAAGCCATGGTTAGGGCCACTAACCCTTTTGCAGCAAGTGGTTAGAGAGCATGGTTGACCATGGTTATGTAGCCACCATGGTTAGAGAAAATGCCATTCAAAGTGCTTAACCATCATGGCTTAGCATGTTGTCTGAATGGGGAATATAGATTATTCTTCCGAAATTATACACTGTAAAGTGATATGGATCCCACTTATTAAAATGTATTGTCTCTGATTATGAGAAACCTCCCATTAAAAAAAAATGTTGCGCAACAATTTTAAATTTTGCATTGTAAATGTTTTTTTAAAGAAATTACTACTGGCTTCCATTTGTTGGCTTTTATTGTTTTTGTTATCATTTTATTGTGTCCATGTTTTTATCGCTTTTAACATTTTAACTATTTTTATATATTTTATTGCTAGAAGTCGCCTTGAGAGGGCACCTGCTGTGAAAGGAGGCCAAGAAATATTTTAAATAAATAAATTATAGTATATAACATTGAAGATAAAAGTAGGACAAGAATGATATCATGAGATATAATGGCAGCTATTGAAGAACTGGAGTGAATTGAGAGTCCTTGCAGTTTAATTTTTGGAACGTGATGGATTCTTAATTTAGTTACTTTCCCTTTT
Organism: Anniella stebbinsi; assembly: GCA_029215795.1. Lineage (NCBI taxonomy): Eukaryota > Metazoa > Chordata > Lepidosauria > Squamata > Anniellidae > Anniella > Anniella stebbinsi. The sequence goes on along the minus strand of JARDYH010000002.1, from coordinate 28,958,307 downwards.
CAGGTGGAACAAGGATTAATCTTCTATATTCATGATGACAGTGAAGAGCTGCTTGACAATTTCACCATCATAGCAAACAGCACAGAACTGTCGAAACAGAGCTTGCCTCAAATTATATTTGTGACTATTATACCAGTAAATGATGAAGTTCCTATTATAAGGAGAAACAAAATACTTCGGGTGAGTTCTGTGCAATTGCAAACTCTACATTTTGAACAAGTTAACTGTGACTGTCTTCTTTGACAAAAAGAAGACAAGTGCATAGGGTGTCCATATGGAAAGGAGGTCAGGGCTCCTGTACCTTTAACAGTTGCATAGAAAAGGGAATTTCGGCAGGTGTCATTTGTAGGCATGCAGCACCTGGTGAAATTCCCTCTTCATCACAACAGTTAAAGCTGCAGGAGTATAGCTAGAGTGACCAGATAAAAAGAGGGTAGGGCTCCTGCATCTTTAATTGTTGTGATGAAGAGGGAATCTCACCAGGTGCTGCATGCTTACAAATGACTCTTGCTGAAATTCTCTTTTCTATACAACTATTAAAGATACAGGAGCCCTGACCTCCTTTCCAAATGATCACCCTACAGGTGCAACTAGAATTCCAGAGATCATCATCAGTTCCTTAGATTTATCTTACACTTATGAATATCATTGCTATGGGGTTATCTACGATGTGTGAACATAATTTTTCAGCACTGATCTTCTGGAGTGCAAATCGGAGTTGATAGGTCTTGAAGGGCTTTTGTATTGGACTGTGCTTTCTTTTACTGCTGCTGAATTCGAAGCCAACTCGATCTGTGATTCACTTACCATAGCGTGGACTGTGCCAGACCAAATCTGGCAGCTATACATTTTTATGATATCCCTTATTTTTAAAAATACAACTTCTCCAATCATACCAGACTCATCTCATCTACATTAATCAATGCCTCTGGTGCCTATTAGCTCCTATATACTCCCATGGTCGCCTGTGTGTTCTTGCAAGCAACACAACTTTGGGACTTAACTACATTCTACATTTACTGTATAGCATACAGTTCTACAGCAGGGGTGGGCAACTTGTGTCCCTCCAAATGGTTTGGCCTACAAATCCCATCATTCCTCACCATTGGCTATACTGGATAGGACCAATGGGAGTTGGAGGCCCAAACATCTGGAGGGCCACAAGTTGCCCACCCCTGCTCTATGGCTTGGCTTGCAGGGAAGGGGGGATTCTTAAGTGTGCAGCAAGGGCAGGGTTATGTCTGCACTAGGGTGAACTAATAGAAAGGAAGACAAGGCTCCTGTATCTTTAACAGTTGCATAGAAAAGGGAATTTCAGCAGGTGTCGTTTGTATGCATGCAGCACCTGGTGAAATTCCCTTTTCTATGCAACTGTTAAAGATACAGGAGCCCTGCCCTCTTTTGTATCTGGTCAAGAGGGCACGGCTCATGCAGCTTTAACTGTTCTGATTAAAAGGGATTTTCACCAGGTGCTGCGTGCAGACAAATGACACCTGCTGAAATTCCCTTTTCTATACAACTGTTAAAGATACAGGAGCCCTGTCCTCCTTTCCATATGGTCACCCTAGCTCTGCGCTCTCCCTGTGCAGCTTGGCACTTTAGAAAAAAAAAGTTCCCAGTGGCGCCAGTAGGAATTTCCCCCTGCCCACCCCCACAAAACCCCGAGGTGTGCATGGGAGAACACTTTTAATTTAGAATACGACTGGGGAGCAAAGAAATAAGCCTCCCCTTGCCATGTTCAAAATAAGAATTATCTCCACACTTCTGCACCTGTAATTAATATATAAAAAAACCCAAACCCCAGCAATATGAAGCGACACGCTACACAATAAGCGCAGCATGTAATTTGGCCCTCAGGGCCGATCCCAACAATATTGTAACTGCCCTGCTCTTGCAAAGAACTGCAAATGAGCTCCTTGCATGAGGAGAATAAGACTGGAAGAGATTACAGCAAATTCCCACTCTGGAGTGCCATTTAAATCTGATCCTCTGTAATAATAATAAGAAAAAAAGATCGTTATTGTATGGCAATGAATAAAGCATCTTTTTTCAGGTTTTTTTAAAAACTGCATATTCTGAGCATAATATTAAACTTTTTCCATGTTTTTTCTCCGGGCTAGTTTTTTTTTCTCCTAGTGTTCCTAGAGCTTGCCCACTATTCCTTCTATAATTTTTGTAACTTTCCTCTGAATCCTTTCCAACTTGTCCAATCCGCTTTTTCATATTTTAAAGTAGGGGTGAGGGACCAGATATTGTTGGACTACAATTCCCATCATCCCTGACCAGTAGGCATGCTGGCTGGGGCTGATGGAAGTTGGAATTTAACAACAACGACAACAACAACAATAATAATAATAATTTATTTCTTAACCGCCTCTCCTTTTGGATTGAGGTGGGGAACAACAATATGATAAAATACATAAAACTGACCAAAACATGACACACATTATTAAAACTGCATTAAAACATCCTAAAAACATCTGGAGGGTCCAGGTTCCCTGTCTAAAGGAATGGCTAGTTTAGCGATCATCATGCTTTTGGAAAATGTCTCATTTGAAAATTTTCCTCACCTTTTCCTATTGGAGTAACAATCAGTCTGAGGCTCTCCAATCCTATATACACTTTACCAGGAGTAGGCCTAACTGAACTCAATGGGCTTACTTCTAAACAGACATGCATAGGATCTGCACCATTAGGGAATGATTTACAAGCCCATTTTAATAAAAAATGTAATCATGGGCAGTATCCCATGTTGTCACAGCGCTGGTGCTAATGACTTTGCACTAGCATAAACCAAAGGTAACACAATGTCATTAACACTCGCTAGGCCAAGGGGAGTGACTACTATCAGCTTCGGCTGATATGCCAGCTGTGGCCCTTCCTAGAGTTGGAAGACCTAAAGACGGTAGTGCACGCGCTGGTAACTTCGAGGCTCGACTTCTGCAGTGCATTGTACATAGGGCTACCTTTGTGCATAGTCCGGAAACTTCAATTAGTTCAAAATATGGCAGCCAGGTTGGTTATGCGGGTGACCACATAACACCAACCTTAAAATCACTCCACTGGCTGCCAATTAGTTTCCAGGCAAAGTATAAAGTGTTGGTTATTACCTTTAAAGCCCTACATGGTTTGGGTCCAGGTTACCTGCAGGAACGCCTTCTCCCGTATAATCCGCCCCCACACACTCAGGTCCTCTGGGAAGAATTTACTCCAGTCAGCCATAACTAGGCTGACGAGTGTTACCCGAGGACCTTCTCTTCTGCCGCTCCAGGACTGTGGAATGGCCTGCCGGAGGAGATTCGACAAATTAGCAGTCTTCTGGAATTTAAGAGAACCGTGAAGACTGCTTTCTTCCGGCAGGCCTACCCAGTTGAATTTTAAGATGTTTTTAATAATGCGTTCGGTTTTATCTGTTTTAATGGTTTATCTATTTTATGATTTTTATATTTATATTTATTGTTGTTCCTCGTCTCGATCTGGATGGAGAGGCGGGTTAGAAATAAAATAAAATAAAATAATTAATTGATTAATCTGCCACCAAATTTCAGCAGTGCAGTTTGCTGCCGAATTTTGGCAACAAGTTACTGCTTTTCTCCTTTGCTTAGCGAGCACTAATGGCATTGCTCTAGCATTGGTTTATGCTAGTATTGTGACACCATTGGATACTGCCTTGTGTCCAAACATATAATACCAGTTCTGGCCTGCTTGCATTGGCTGTCTGTATGTTTCCAAGACTGATTTAAGGTGCTGGTTTTGATCTATAAAACCTTACACAGCTCAGGACCACAATACCCAATGGAGTGCCTCTCCCAGTAATGAACTGAATCATATACTACGTTCAGCATCTAAGGCCCTCCTCCAGGTGCCTCCTCCAAGGGAGATTCGGAGGGTGGCAACAAGGAAGAGGGCCTTTTCGGTGGTGGCCCCCCCAGTTAAGGAGTGCTCTCCCCAACGAGGCTTGCCTATCACCAACATTGTTATCTTTTCAGTGCCAGGTTAAAATTGCCGTCTTCTCTCAGGTATTTGGCAGCATGTAATGAATTTTTAATCAGGTCCTGGATTGTCTTTGGTTGATTGTTTAAAAAATGCTTTTAGATATACGTTGTCTGTGTGCGTGCTATCTGTTTATCTGTTTTTATGTAAATGGTTTTGTACTTTGTATATTTTTAATGGTTTTAATTTTTGTGAACCGCCCAGAGAGCTTTGGCTATGGGGTGGTATAGAAATATAATAAATGGAATGAAATGAATTGGTAGTGAATTAGACTCCTGGGAAATTATATATGTGTTTTGGATGATTCAGACTTGGAATATCTTTGAATATTTCCTATATCCCGTCAGCCAGCTTTAAGTTAGCACAAATGCCAGCTTTTTCCTTCATGGGATAATTTTAAGCATAGATACTGTACAGTAGTATAACCACAAGGGGGCCTTGTTTTCATTTATATAGTAGCTTCTCCATTCAACAAAAACGGCTCCTGTTATTGTAATATTTAATGTAATTGTCCAGTAGTGACAATTGAGAAAAAATACTGCCTAACTTATATATGAATCTGTGGGAATGTGGACATATCCTTCAGCTAAGAATTAATATGTAAAAAACTGCATATAGCCCAGACTTCAGTAGTAAAAATTATGTAAATGGATGCAAATTCCATTTAAAGCAGGGGTGTACTTGTTTCTAATTCTAGTTTAGTTGGACTGTGCATATTCTTAGAACTTTGAATATTCTTGAATGCTGATGATGATTTGTACAGTGGCAGAATGTATGGCATTATTGCAGGTCCCCACAAGCAAAATCATAACCTAATCTGCTTTTTGTACTCGTAGAATGTGTGAGGCAAAATAACGATAAGAACAAAAGAGAACAGAAATTTTGTGAGCATTTTGTTTTTCTTCTATTCTTAAAAGAGATAGTTGGCCTCTATCCTACATAATTTATTTATAATAATAATAATAATAATAATAATAATAATAATTTATTTCTTACCCGCCTCTCCATTTGGATCGAGGCGGGAAGCAACAGTAAATATAAAATATGATAAAATACATAAAACTGATTAAAACATGGCACACATTATTAAAACTGCATAAAACATCCTAAAAACATCCTAAAAACATTCTAAAATTCCACTGGATATGCCTGCCGGAAGAGAACAGTCTTCATAGCTTTCTTAAATTCTAAAAGACTGTTAAGTTGACGAGTCTCCTCCAGCAGGCCATTCCACAGTCTGGGAGCGGCAGAAGAAAAGGTCCTCTGGGTAATGGTTGTCAGCCTAGTCTTGGCCGACTGGAGTAAGTTCGTCCCAGAGGACCTGAGTATGTGGGGCGGATTGTATGGGAGAAGGCGATCCCGCAGGTAACCTGGACCCAAACCATGTAGGGCTTTAAAGGTAATGACCAGCACTTTGTACTTCACCTGGAAACTAATTGGCAGCCAGTGGAACGATTTTAAAGCTGGTGTAATATGGTCCCCCCTAGGTGTACCAGTGACCAACCTGGCTGCCATATTTTGAACTAATTGAAATTTCCGGACTAGGCACAGAGGTAGCCCTATGTACAGCGCTTTGCAGAAGTTGAGCCTCGAAGTTACCATTTTTTATTTTTTTTAATTTTTTTAATTTATTGCATTTTTATACCGCCGAAGCTCTCTGGGCGGTTCACAAAAATTAAAACCATGAAATCATTTAAAAAATATAAAACAAGCCACAATCTAAAAACACAAAATAACATACAATATAAAAACACAACCAGAATAAAACCAAGCAGCAGGATGCACTACTGTGGATGCAGCAGCAGGATGCAGCAGAATAAAACCAACCAGCGCGTGCACTACCGTTTTTAGGTCTTCCAACTCTAGGAAGGGATGCAGCTGGCGTATCAGCCAAAGTTGATAGTAGGCACTCCTGGCCATTGCATCTATCTGGGCTGTCATTTGGAGCGACGGATCCAGGAGGACTCCCAAGCTGCGAACACAGTCCTTCAGGGGGAGTGTAACCCCATCCAGAACTGGTTGACACACCTCCAAACCCAGGTTGTGACCTTTGACAGCAAGTACCTCCGTCTTGTCTGGATTCAGCTTCAGTGTGTTTTTCCTCATCTAGCCCATTACCGCCTCCAAGCATTCATTCAGAGGAGACACGCTATCCTTAGCTGGTATCGAAGGCATAGAGAAATATATTTGGGTGTCATCAGTATAGTGATAGCACCCCACCCCATGCCTCCGAATGATCTCTCCCAGTGGTTTCATATAAATGTTAAACAGCATTGGGGAAAGGATGGCACCTTGTGGTATGCCACACAGCAGCTCTTTCTTTGAAGAGCAGCTATCCCCAGGCATCACCATCTGGAACCTGCCCGAGAGGTAGGACCAGAACCACTGAAGCACAGTGCCCCCGATTCCCAATCCCCTCAGGCGTTCCAGAAGGATACCATGGTCGATGGTATCAAATGCCGCTGAGAGGTCCAGAAGTACCAACAGGGACATAGTCCCTCTGTCAATACTCAGGCATAGATCATCCACTAAGATGGTTGGAGGAAGCAGCATATTGAAAAGGTATTTTCAATATTTCAAATTATTTATTTTTTCTTTGCACAACTGCTACCCAGATCTACTTCTGGAGGCAAAGTAAGCCCTGGTTTTTTTTTTATTTTGAAAGGATTTAGCATGTAATGATTTTATGCATGTAATAGTAAATTATTGAATGCATTTTTTTCATAATAATGCATTTAATTAGGTTGTTACCTACCTCTGAAGTCCTGGAGGTTGTAATTTTAATTAGTTAGATACTCCATTACAGATAGGGAGCCCTTGGGTGACATTTAATCAAATCCACTCCGTAGCTGCTTCATTAATCTATCAAAACAAATTCAAATCAGTAACGTTCATCTAATATTGGCAAAATTCAAGAAGCAGCATTGCTAGATAATTTCCATTCATTTTTAAAGAGACTGGAGCTTACTTTAAAAACCCACTAAAATAAATGGACATTTTTGAGCATCAGGGGCTGACAAATCCTTTCAGAGATCATCATCATTTTTAGCATGTCTTAAAGTTGATGGGTTAGGTTGCTGGGAGGTTAGCCATGCTTTGTTCCCATTGAACTTCGGACTTAAATTAGTCATGAAAACCAGTGATTGCAATGCAACTAAAGCGTGACTGACCTCTTCAGAACCCAAGCATGTTTGTGGGACAGGATGGAAATGATCTATCATTCTCTTTTTAAAAAATAATTATGGTATAGGATGTATGCAGGTGTTCTCTTTATATTTTTATTGATCATGGGTTGTTGTTTTTTGGCTTTCGGATTCTACAGTACTTTACAACACAATACAGCAATAACAATAATAAAATAAAAGGGAGGAGAAGGGAGATGGGCAAAAGAAAGGGATAAAAAAGGCAGTTTGTCAGAGTTATACGATGGGAATTCCAATGGGGAAGAGGGAAGGGACGTGCACGTAGACAGTAGGATTTACACAGGTAATCCAGTCTTTGCTGGGAGACTGGCTGAGAGGCCATAGGAAGCAGTGTATGTGCTGTTCTGCCGACGAATAGGGAGGTCAGTTGGCAGGATGACAGCTGCATCATACGAATATAAGAAGTGCCATTCTAGATCAGACTGCGGCTCCATCTAATCGTGCCCACAGGTAGGACACGAGTACAATAACTCCCTCCAGCTTGTGTTCCCCAGTGAGTGGTGTACAGAGGGTTACTGCCTCTGATATTAGAGGGAATTTATAGCCAGCGTGACTACTAGTAGCCATTGATAGCCTTCTCTTCCATTAATTTGTCTAATCCTCTTTTAAAGCCATGCCATCACTACATCTTGTGATGTCGAATCCTTTGGTATGCATGTGGACACCTGCCTGCATGGATATCCTGCTAGCAGTGTTCATTAGTTTAGGGGGGAGATAAAATTGAGTTTTCTGGGGGCAGCTGTGGATCTACAGGGCCCAGAGGCCTCATTCCCTCAATAAACCCACACAACTGATCCAAATCTACACTAGTCCTGGAACTGGTATAGCTATTTCTCTCCTGTTGGAGGGCAAATTAAAAATGTTGCCCCTCCTTCTAACCCTGGCCACAGTGAGCCAGCAAAGCAAAGCTGGTAGTAGTGGTTCCTCCATGGAATCACCTCCTCTACCCTCAATGATAGGATTATTCTGCCCAACTCCCAAGGTTTCCATGTAATCTGACCAAATCTTGAAGTATTTATCAATACATTGAAACTTGCGATAAGAAGTACATGTTCCAGGTTCAATCCCTGGCATCTCCACTCAGGACTGGGAAAGCGCCTGTCTGAAATCCTGGAGAGCCACTGCTATTCAGCGTTGACAATACTGGGCTAGATGGACCAGTGGTCTGACTCTGTACGCAGCTCCCTATGTCCGATCTTCAGCCTGTTGATGTATAGAGGAGGGATGCCAATCTTTCCAACGCTTATATTCCCAATGTAAGGGTTTTCATCACCATAAGAACCAAGAGGAGCCATGTACACAGGGTTTTAAATCTTCACAAGGCATAGAAATGTCTAGTTACAACCTGCTTGAGGGAAGCAAATACTAACCACACTTCCATGAACCAGTATTGAACAATTAAAATGAACTCTTCAGCATTTAGCCTTTCTTACAGCAGCTTGCATTCATTCTCTGTGTACTTTAATGTCTTACTCTGAACATGGACTTAAGTGATCAAATGTCCCCATTAAAGTATCTCTTTTCCCTTAGCAAAGGCATCACTGGATATCATTTGACTTTAAAAAAAAAATTAATAAGAGAATCAACTTTGTCAATGATTGTTGTTTTCCCTTTAAGTATTACATGTAACATTATTGCCCAACAGCAACTTAAAATCTGAGATGTTACTTAGGAGCAAGGAAAGTAACAGAATGAAATGCGAGATGGCAAACGTGTATAAGTAATTGTCTAAAAAAAGCCTAAGAGGGAACATTCAACCTGCTTCTGAGAAACACTCACAACTTTAATCAATGTGTGAGTGCGGAGTGGGGTTGCATCGACAAGCCCTATGCCAACATGGTGTAAGCTGGCTTGCCTTGTCCCCTGACTTCTGTGCTTTCAGTGTAACAGCCAGGGGCGGGACAAGCCTGCATATGTAATGTTAGGGGAGGGTCTAGTTGGCACTATAGACCCTGTTCAGATGACACGTTAAGCCACAGTGGTTAAGCTTTTTGAGATAGACATTATGGCTTAGTGTGTTGTGTGAACCATGACTTAGTTCATTGCGCAAACCATTCCTAACCATGGTGGCCACATAACCATGGTTTAAACATGCCCACTAACCAGTTGCTGCAAAAGGGTTAGTGGCATAACCATGGCTTAGTGTGTTCCCTGAATAGGCCCTGAAAGGGGAAGGCGATATGACTAGTATCCAAAAAATTGTGAGACTACGGCAGGCTTCCCGAACCTGGTGCCTTCCAGATGTTTTCGACTACAATTCCCAGCATTCTTGACTATTGGCTATGTTGGTTGGAACTGATGGGAGTTGAAATCCAAAACATCTGGCGGGAACCAGGTTGAGAAAGGATAAACTAAGGGCTTTAGTTTGTGTTTCTCAAATAGTATTACCATGCTCTTCCAGGCCCCAAAACTGAGGAGAATTTCAGAAGCATTTTGTGATATGTCATACTGATGGGTTATTTTTTTTTAGTAAAAAAAAAATCTACTAGACATACCTAAAGTATTTCTTTTCATCCATTCCTATATACTTATAATTAGAGCAACAATATTTAGTTGATTAATCAAGTGAAGTAATTGCTTAACAACATTTTGATGGACTAAAGAGATTTTAATATTTTTAAATGAATGTTTTTATTGCAAGTACATGTGAAAAAGCTAGATGCCAACTGCCATCTTCCAAGAGGCATTCTTTCCTTTGTGTGAGGGAAATGCCTTGTCGAAGGTGATTTAAGGAGCAATCCTATGTGTGGGTGGGTGGACCTTTGTAAGGCATTTTTTTGTCTAAACATACATGGGGTTGCTCCCTTAGTTGATTGAATCTGCATACATTTACATATGAGAAAAACAATAGTTATAAAAAAGAAAAGCATACTTTGTTCTTAAGTGATGCACACATGTGCCACAACAGGCATCACTTTAAAAGAGGCATTCTTCTGTCTCTATATGTAGGATAGAATGCATCTTTTAAGATGGCACTCGACAGCTGCAGTTTTATACGTTGTGCTTTTTTAATTAAAATCGTCTACCTGCGTTTTAGTCAATTAAATTAAAATCTTAAAATTAAAGAGTAAAATCTTCAAAAAGCCACTATAAGGCAATTATTGTGGTCAGTCCTTTTTTATTTTGATGAGTTACCAGGTCAAATAGTAAAGATCCATGAATAGGCTTTGCCTTTGTGCCGCTGTGGTAGACACTAAGCCAAACTCTTAGTACTAGATTGTGCCGGTTTCATTATATAACATAAACACTCATAAAGGATTCACCAGCATTCAAAAAATACATCTTCAGCCCCCAAAACACTGTCTGGAGAATAAACTGGCTCAGAAAACACAGAAATTAAACGTGCCTGCTCTGTATATATTTAGAGCTTCTACATATTGACCCTGTTCAGATGACACACTAAGCCATGGTGGTTAAGCATTTTGAGTTAAACATTATGGCTTAGCGTGCCATGTGATCCATATCTTAGTGTGTCATGTGAACCATTCCTAATTATGATGACTACATAACCACAGATTAAACATGCTCACTAACCATTTTCTGTAAAAGGGTTAGCGGCCTAACCATGACTTGGTATGTCGTCTGAACAGGCCCATTGTAGCAAATGGGCTAAAAAGTGGTTTGGAAAGTAAGGAGTGATTGCAGAATTACGTTAAAATCCTGACTGAGAGGGGCAGCCTGCATTAGTTGGTTGCAGAAACACACAAGTCTTGTTATACCTTAAAGACTCACAGATCTATGCAAAAGCCTGGTTGGCTATCGAGTCATCCTATGCATATTTAGACAGAAAACAGTCATACACTACACAGGATTCCCCAGGGAGCACTTACAGATTGATTGTAGCAGAAGCACGTTTGTGTGTGTGTTTACTATATACCCTGTAGCCATCTGCAAGTTGCAATTGGACACCCAAGGTAGTATTGGTCTTGGCATCCTTCCGAACCATTTTAACCTGACGTCTTTCTTTTGACCCAATCTGTGAGCTGCTGACTGAGCATCGGCACCAGTTTAGCCTGTTTATTTCCCTGTTTGTTTCAGTCACAGATCAGTCTGCTGTTCAAGACTGCAGTGAACACTGCTACTATTGAGATAAGTGCTAAGACAAGACAGCTATTTAGGTGCTCCTGGAATGAGTCATACAAATACCTTCGTAAGCATTCATTTGCTCCCAGGCGATACAATTTCTTGTCCTATTTCTTCAGATTCATGCAGGAGGTGGTTTGAGGTCTGCCTGGAGTCTTTGTAGTTCTTAATGGCTCTAAATGCTAAAATCCACAAACCACTGCCCCGTGCAAAAGACGCAGAATTAAAAAACAGAGTGCCTCTGAGCATATTCTTAGCCTAGGAAATCATATTCACACAAAGGTCCACTTCTGGTTGCCCCAAGCCAGGGATGGGGAACCTCAGGCCTGGGGTCGAAATCCAATCCTCATGGGATCCTAATCCAGGCCTCTAGGATTCCCAGATGGCCACACACCCTTTCCCCCAATGACTAATCACTTGGTGGTAGGGATGTTACGGGCACCCGATTGGGGCACAATGGAGTCTCTGGAAATTGTGTATTTCCTATGTTGTGTAAATGGCGGCCATAAAGGGCCCATTTACACAAGTTTAAAGGCATGTACATTCCATACACTGCGGGAGGGGGCTGCAGTGGCTTAGCAGGCATCTAATGGAACTGGATGTGGGTAAGTCCATCCATCCCTATTCTCACCCTTCTTCCAAATTTCTTTATTTTAGCAGCCTAATTTAGGTTGGGGGAAAATCATTGCCATTGCTAGACAATTGGGAATCAGAAACCCTGGATGACCTACTGTGATCGACCAGTAGATCCCTGATTTACCTTCCACCTATCCCTGTGCACAACACTGATTTGCCTTCTCAATCTGCTTCAGCTACAAAGCTGTATATTTTAACGATTTTTGATAGCCACCAACAGGTTGTGTAATATTTCCTTTCTTCTTTCTTCCTGTTTTTTTGTTTGTTTTTTAGGTCTGGGTGGGTTCAGTCACTGAAATAACTGTGAATGAACTCTGTGCAGAAGACAAAGATTCCTCTCCTGCAGAACTCTTGTATTCTGTTTCTCCTCCAAACAATGGTCACTTGGCTCTCAAGTCATCTCCAAACAAAGATATCCTTAACTTTACTCAAGCTCATATTGAGGAAGGACAGTTAGTGTTTGTCCATAGCGGTACGTCACTCTGTCAGTGAAATGCTCCTGTCAGAGATACTGAGGTTTTCGTTTTATTAAAGACATTGATAGCAGTCAAACTAGACGTAACATGGGGAAATTGTGTTTTGAGCACCTGGCATCCTTTCCTTTCATAATAAGTAGTTGCAGGGATTTGGATTAGGGCAGGGTGTTCAAACATGGCAAACTTTGATGCCACACTGCCTTCAGATAATTAGCCACAATAATCTGGAGTTCTGGTCCCAAAAGGGCAGTGGACTCAGATCACTCAGTTCCACATGGCTAAAAATGTTAAAGTTTGATAGGAAAAAGTGGTTATCCTAATCCACTTTCAAATAGAATCTGTCTACCAAGGATCCACTGAATGTACATTGATAAGGTTTTTTGAACCTTTTTTCAACTTGAGGGCTGAATTCCATTTCAGAGACACTTTAGGTGGTGCCAAATAAAAGAGGGCAGGGCCAAAATTACCAACATATTTTCGCTTAAAGCACTTACTGCTAGTAACTAAGCCTTAGAAAAGGCATTTCAACCTTTTAGAATGAGAATGGCCCTGTTCAGACAACACGCTAAACCATGATGGTTAAGTGTTTTGAGCTAAACATGGCTTAGCGTGTCGTGTGAACCGTTCCTAACCATGGTGGCTACATAACCACAGTTTAAACATGATCATTAACCACTTGCTGCAAAAAGGTTAGCAGTCTAACCATTGCTTAGCGTGTTGTCTGAACAGGCCCAATAAAACCAAGCAAGCACTGGGAAACAACCAAATGATAGGTGGTTGTGAGAAGGGGTGAAGACTGGGGAAATGGCGTGGCCATTTGGCAAATCCTGGAGGGTCAGATTTAGTCTTCACACCTGAGTTTTAATACCCCTGACTAGGATGGTCTACACTGAAGCCACATTGAATATTAATTCCAGATTTACAGAATTTTGCTTATTTTTCATCACATTTTACCTTAAACCCTCAAGATTCTGAATAATTTTTGTCTTTGTTCAAATGTATCCCTTTCTTCCTTTAGGAGCCATGTCTGGAGGCTTCAATTTTCAGGTTACAGATGGTCTGAATTTTGCACCTCGACAAATTTTTAGCATCACGGCCCGAACTCTGGTTATTCACTTAGAAAATAATAATGGACTGGAAGTTTTTCCGGGTAAGGCTTCATATTTTTTAATTTCTTTCTTTTCTTTTTTTTTTTTTTTAATATTCAGTAAATATTAGCAAACTGAACTAAGGAGTTGAATGTCTGATCAGTATTCATCTCCTTTTTGAAAAAGAAAAAAACAAAGTTGGGAGCTCCAAACACAGAACTCCCACATCATACCTAATTTGACCCAAAGCCAGGTATGGGGGATGTGTGGCCTTCCAATTGTTGTTGGATTGCAACACCCATCATTTTTCACCATTGGCTATGCTGGCTAGGGCTGATGGGAGTTGCAGAACACCCACATATGGAGGACCACTTGTTCCAACCCCTGTCCTAAACCAATAGTAATTAAGAGTGCAATCCTGTGCCCCCTAGGTAGTGTCTGAGGGGCCATAAGATCCTAGGGAGTTCCCTCTCTGAGGCCATAGACAAAGCTACAACCTTGGAGGGGAAATTTGAGTGGAGGCGTCCCACCCAGCCCCTCCTGGCTGCAGCAGAAAGCTCTGCCCCAGCTCCTTTTCCCAAGGTTGGAGCTCTGAATTTGGAAAGAGGAGAGAAGGAGAGGGAAAGGGACATGAGTTTGTGGGGTGGGAAGGCGCTATGAGAGGCCATGGAACCGCCAAACCCAAAGGCCTCCTGGCCACTGGCCATGTCAAACTAAGTGTGTTACATGGGCTCAGAAGCCCATCCAATGCAAAAAAAAAAAAGATTTTTGGAAGGCAGGGTGGCTACAAAAACCTCTCCCTTTTCTTCTGCCCCATCGAACTCTTAGTAGCAAGGGATTGGGAGATATTATTCCAACCAAGTTGTTGTTTTTTTCCTTGTCTGTTCCGTTTTGCAGTAAACTTGTATTTAGTATATTTTGAGTATTATTGTGATATTGTTGTTTAGTATACTGTTAAATATTGTCGTAGTATATTGTTGAATATTTTTTGTGGTATTTTTGTCGCAAACTTGCATTTTGTAAACCTCCCAGAGAGCTTTGGCTATGGGGTGGTATATAAATGTAATAAATGAAATGAAATGAAATGAAATTGGATACTCAGAGCGTTTGGACATTGGGGTGCTCCATCCGCCGAGTGTATATCCTTTAGGATTACACCCCAAATATTATAGAAGTTATCATGGAATGATAGAATCATAGAATGCAGTAATCCACCTTAAAGCATACCTGACAGATGGCTGTCCAGCTGCATCTTGAAAGCCAATAGTATGGGAGAGCCCACAACCTCCCTTGGTAATTGGTTTCATTGTCATACTGTTCTAACAGTCAGGCTGGAATGTCCACCCAGAATCTGGCTTCATGTATTTTGAGTGCATTATTCCGTGTCCTGCACTTTGGGATGATCGAGATCCTGGCCCTCTTCTGTGTGACACCCCTTCAAGTACTTGAAGAATGCTATCATGTCTCTCCTCACTCTTCTCTCTCAAGGCTAAACATGTGCAGTTCCTTTAGTCTCTCCTCATAGGGCTTTGTTTCCAGACCCCTGATCATCCTCGTTGCCTTCCTCTGAATCCCCTCCAGCTTGTCTGCATCCTTTTTGAAGTGTAGTGCCCAAAACTGGGCACAGTACTCAAGATGAGGCCTAACCAGTGCCGAATAGAGGGGAACCAGTACCTCGCGCAATTTGGAAGCTATACTTCTATTACCGCAGCGCAAAATAGCATTTTTTTTTATTGCAGCCACATCACAAGTTAGCCCTATCGCCATTCATTCAGGGCAAGTAACAATTCTTTCTAGGTGAATAAGCTGTCAGAGTGTTCTGCTACTGAGCTATGGACCTTTTCCCACTATGGATCTTAAATCTTGGAAGCAGAATTATATATATATATATATATATATATATATATATACACACACATATATATATAGACAAAGACATGAAAGTTTCATTAACTTGATTAATTAATTTGGTTTGTTAAGTATGGATTTTAGTTGGGTTCAGAAGTATACTTAGCTCTATTCCTAATGAGACCATTTAACAAAAGGAGCAAAGGAAGAGGCTTTGATTTCAATCTGAATAAATGTGACCTTAATACAATGCATGGGCGAGGTTTTTCAGGCTGAACCGCTGTCCCTACAGTTGCTTTTGGAGTCCGAGATAGCTTGAAGCATGAGCTTGTATAGGAATTTTTATAGTAAGCCAAAGATAATTATAAGCAAACGATGGCTGATGCATTTTTGAAGGAAGAGTCATTCTGCTCTCTGCCAGTAAAAGAGTAATATTTCTTTTAGCACCTTCAACTAGATTTTCTGCTGAGATTTCCTGTTTGAGTTTAAAAAATTGCTCATACATCTTTGGCTAATTACATTCACCTATTGGTTGCAGTCTTTGTTTTCTCCCTTTTTGATTGTTTTGTTAAAAACCTGAAAATCTCACTCTTAAATATAGGAATGACAAATGTGCTGGTGTATTTCAATCCTAGTTCATGTTCGCTGAGCATCATGTCTGCATTAAATATTCCATTGGAGCTGTCGACCTTCATATTGGAGCTGTGTCTTGCTATTGACAGGGGAATTGCAGGGTGCTTTCCGATGGAGGGCTCCTTGCGCTACCCATCAAAAGGCCTTGTGCAGCTAGTCTGCCTGCCCTTCCTTAACTGCTTCTTATGCAGTACGAAAAAAGACAGAAGAAGCAGTGGGGAAACATGGAACAGTTACAAATGGATGGCTCTAAAAGGGTACTGGATACATTCCTTGAGGAGAAGGCTGTCAATGGCTACTAGTCCTGATGACTAAGTGCTACCTCTAGTATCTGAGGCAGTAAGCCAGTTTACACCAGTTGCTGGGGAACATGGGTGGTAAGGTGCTGTACCCTGCTTGTGGGTTCCTGTTCGACAGCCAGTTGGCCGCTATGTGAACAGAGTGCTGGACTAGATGGACCCTTGCTCTGATCCAGTATGGCTGTTCTTATGTTCTAGGCCATGGAAGGGCTAACAGTGTGAAAGCTGCTCATGTGATACTCACTCGATTGCCACTGCTTTTCACTAAACGTTGCTTTCACCTTCTGAGAGCACGTCTAAGCCTTGGATGGGACATGCAAACTTTGCTTTCTGGTAGTCTGCTCAGTGGATGTGCTCTAGGAATTATTGTTAGTGTTGCTTCAGACATCCTGTGGTTTAATAGCTGCATGACAGGCACAAATTCAGTAGGTTACACTTTTTCCTCCTCTGCATGCCTATGCCTGGGAAAACTTAACCTCTTGAATTTTTGAGTGTGACATAACTATGAAAGACTCACCAATTCTAACAGAATAAGGTAGCAATTCTAGTGCCCCTAGTGGTTTCTCTTCCCAAACTGAAAATGCTGAAGTTCTGGCTCCTTTATAATTTAGGTTGCCCAAACAGCAAATATGTTATGTCTATTTCCAGTAAAACTATGTTAATAATAATAATAATAATAATAATAATATATTTATTTATTACCCACCTCTCCCTCTGGATCGAGGCAGGGAACAACATAATCATAAAACACACAAAACTGATTAAAAATACATAAAACCAGTATATAATTAAAATACCAATAAAACACCAATAAAACACTTAAAATTCATCTGAGTAGGCCTGCCGGAAGAGCTCAGTCTTTATCAGTTCTATCAGGACAGCCAGTAGATTCCAGATTATGTTCGGGGTCTTTCCGTGAATCAGTGTTTTCCCTGACCCTAACTTCCCTGGTCCTGGTTCAGGCCATGAGGGGGCAATCATAGTATTTTTGAAGTGAAAATCTAGCAACCACAATTGTGAACCCACAAAACTAGACTGCTGTGGAGGTTTTCTACATTGTTTATCTTAAATGAGGGCATGCACAAAGGGGAAACTTTGGGAGGTTAAAGGACTTGTAGAAAACATTCCAGTTCTTTTTATCATTCCCTATGTGGTAGCTCTCCAGCGATTTATTGATTTATTATTTAAAAAATTATTCTGGTCATGCTGGGGTAGATAGACCTCAATCAACCCTGTAAGGTAGATTAAGTTAGGCTGGGAGAAAGTGACACATCTAAGCTCACCAGGTGGTCTTAGGCCAATGGTCAGATTCTAGATATTGTACGCATGTGAAAGCAAACACCATAACTGTTCCACAAGTATCTATATGAAAACAAAAGTTTATCAACCAACATTTGGTATTACAGCTAAAAGATTCCTATAAGCTATTTGAAAACAATAAAAAGATTTGCTAATTTCATTTTTCATTCTTGTCTAACATTGACCTACTTTAAAAAATTATTATTATTGAAATTTCTTTATTACTGTCTTTTCTGTAAGTTTGGATGAGTTCCTGGTTGTCCTCTTTGACCCATGACATAATTGCCAACTGTTGAGTGCATGACATAGTAACAAAGAACCTTTTCTTCTTAAACATAGATGTTATTATTGGTGAAATGCATCATTAGGGATTGTGGATTATATTTTACCAAATCAATGGTGCTGGAACAACGCATCAGTTAATTTTCTACTTTGATTTGGCCATCCCAATATTTCATTTTTAGTTAATGTCTGACCGTAATGCTTTATAATCACTGGTAGAATTAAAAGCAAGTTACTTAGGACGCAATCCTATGCATGTTTAGACAGAAAAAAGTCCTACAACTCCCAACATTCCCCAGCCTGCTGGGGAATGCTGGGACTTATAAGACTTTTCTTCTGCTCCTCCTTCTCTATCTCTACACCAGACTTGAACAAGACAGCCTATCAAATAGAGGATGCCTTCAAATAGAGGACAGTCCTCTGTCAGCCCTTGAAACAGAGGACTGTTCTCTGTAATACAGGACACATGACCATCCTACAAGGAAATTAGACTGAAAGCTGCACGAAAGCTTCAGGTTGTCCATCCCTGGGGTTTAAAGCACTCAAGGAAGAGAATGCCTTCTCTGTGGTGGCCCCCCAATTGTGGAACGATCTCCCCGACGAGGCCCGCCTGGTGCCAACATTGTTATCTTTTTGGCGCCAGGTCAAGACTTTCCTCTTCTCTCAGGCATTTGGCAATATCTGAGGAGCCTGGGTTTGTTTTGTTTTGTTTTGTAGCTTTTTGAAGTGTTGTAGTGGTTTTTAAATGTACAGATTGTGTGTATGTTGTATGTTTTTGCTGTTTTAATTTTTGTATATTGTTTTTAATTGTTTTAATCCTATGTAAACCGCCCAGAGAGCTTCGGCTATGGGGCGGTATACAAATGTAATAAATAAATAAATAAATAAATGCTAGATATATTGCCCAAGGAGGGACCTTGCGCAATATATTCTCAGTGTGGCCCCTCCCTGAATGTATCTGTCTCCTCACCTCTGCTGCCATGACCCATTTACTTGCCTCTGTCTCCAGGGGAGGGCAATGCGTGCTAAATGGACGGATCCTTCTCACTACTCTCACGGAGAGGGCAGCTGCTCAGGCCACAACAGCAAGGAAGAGGAACTAGGAGGTTTTTCAGAGATTGGCAGACCACCACCCCACTTGGCATAGGCCGTTGCAGGGATCCGATGATGGAGAGCCCTGAAGAGAATAGTAATAGCAGCTTTCCTCCAGTAATTACACAGCTGGCTATTTTGAAGAAAGAGTTTCAAAATGCACGGTGTCCTTTCTTCCACTCTGTGTTAAATTGAAAACAGATCCTAGGCAAGGTACCTGTCATAATTATATTATGGATGCAGAGGTGATTGACACAAAAGGCACTTTCCCTGCCATGTGAAAGTATCTTTAAAGATGGTGTGTGGTAATGGGAATTTCATTCTTCTTATACCATAACCTTGCCTGTCCCTGCTTTTGATTTAAAGTGCTCAAGGCTGCAATCTTAAGCACACTTCTGAGGGAGTATGTGGAATACAATGTAAATTACTTGAGCGAACACACATAGAATTGCACTGCAGAAGGATGAATTGAATGTGATTAGGGTGACCATATGAAAAGGAGGACAGGGCTCCTGTATCTTTGACAGCTGTATAGAAAAGAGCCCTTCCTTCTTTTGTATCTGGTCACTCTAGTATAGCTCCTGCAGCTTTAACTGTTGTGATGAAGAGGGATTTTACCAGGTGCTGCATGCATACAAATGACACCTGCTGAAATTCCATTTTCTGTTCGACTGTTCAAGATACTGGAGCCCTGTCCTCCTTTCCGTATGGTCACCCTAAATATGATGCTGCATGTCAAAGCAATGGTGTGCTCAAGGATAGGATTGAGAGGAGAAATTTGAGTGGTAGAAAGGTAACATGAATTATATTGGCAAATATTAATATACCTCTGTACTTCAGGTT
This sequence comes from Anniella stebbinsi, assembly GCA_029215795.1. NCBI lineage: Eukaryota > Metazoa > Chordata > Lepidosauria > Squamata > Anniellidae > Anniella > Anniella stebbinsi. The sequence continues at coordinate 28,938,532 of JARDYH010000002.1, read as the reverse complement.
CTAGGAAACCAATGACATCCCACAATCTGAAGGCCATCACCAATGATGTAGTTGAGGCAGAAAGCAGAACTATATTATTTACGGTTACAAATTCCCCAAAACTTGGAAGACTCATTGCTGTGCTTCCTGGTAATAGCACACAGGATATTTCAAGTTTTACGCAATCCATGGTAAGAGTAGCTGTTTTAACTATGGGCGTTGGTAAGATATCTTTATTACAGATGGATTTTCACTGTCTGTTGTTTTTACAAGTTTGTTTGAAGGGAAGATTTTAGGAACAAATGTTCTTACAGCTTTCATTTGATCAATATGGGCAGAAGATAGCCAGGGACAACAATATACAGTATGCTAAGCAAAATACAAAAGTGTGGGTTGGGCTAATGTCAACATTTATGAAATCTAATAAAGAAAAAGAAGTGGAAGATTAAGTCAGCAAAAACAAAGAAACCAAGTTTGTATTCATTATGAAACACCCTTATAAATTCGAGGGAGTGTGGTGTAATTTAGTTATAATTTAGTAGAGGAAGACAAAAGAACTGGGAAGCTGCATTGAATTGAGTCAGACCACTGGTCCACTTAGCCCAGTATTGTGGACACTGATTGGCAGCCGCTCTCCTTGGTTTCAGGTGCGGTTTTTCCCAGCTCTACCTGGAGATGCCAGGGATCAAACCTGGGACCTTCTGCATGCAAAGCAGGGGCTCTACCACTGAGCTACAGCCTGTTCCCTTTGAATTGGCTACTAGTCCTGATGGTTAAGTGCAACCTCCAGTATCAGAGGCAGTAAGCCTGACCAGTTGCTGGGGAACATGGGTGGGAAGGTGCTGTTGCACCATGTCCTACTTGTGGGTCTCAAGTCGACAGCTGTTTGGCCACTGTGTGAACAGAGTGCTGGAATAGATGGACCCTTGATCTGATCCAGCATGGCTCTTCTTATGTTCTTAATTACAGCCTCTCCCATAAGACATCAGTTCTATGGGTGTTTTAACAAGCGACAATTTCTCATTGAATTGATGTCCATGATCTCCAAGAGCTTGTCTCTGTGAATCAACGTATTAGCTAGCTTGAGAGTAAATCTCTTGGATTCCACACAGAATTAAGGTTTTGCGGTCTTGCAGTTCCCACAGCACTTTCACAGGATTATAGGTTTTACCCCTGAGGTTTGGCCAAATTCCACATATGAAGTCATTCTTTTCTGTAGGCCAAAGTTGTAACTGAAAATGCGTTTAGGACTCATTTCGCTGCCCTACCTGAGAGTTTGTTTTTTGTTCTCCTCTGGACAGGTGGATAAAGGGATAGTCACCTATGAGCATGCAAATACAGAAGCAGTTGATTGGAATGCAGAAGATTACTTTACGTTTACAGTCTCCTCCCCACCAGCAGCTCTGGGGGCTCAGGTGTTTCACATCAATATTTCTTATGACATTAAAGGGCATGATCGGAGAACTCAGCTACTTGCAAACACAGGTAAAACCAACATACCCTTTTCAGTCTCATTTGTATCTACTTTTCCTGCAAGGCTGACCACTTAGAGTTATCCCTTTTGATCCTCACAACAACCCTGTGAGATGGGTTAGGTTAAGAGTGAGTGACTTGCTCAAAATCACTTCATACCAGTGCCAGTGATGGGAACCGGGGTTACCTATTTCCAATCCTTGATCTACCTTTTACACCTCACTGAGTTGTTTTACATTTCATTTTCAGTTGTAACTCCTCTGTATAAATTTTAAAAGGTATGCCTTTTTCATCCATTGCAATGGCAAACTAGCTGGTTTTGAATGGCTATGTGCTACCTTCAGTATCAGAGGCAGTAAGACTATATATACCAATTGCTAGGGAACGTGTCTGAGAGAGTGCTGTTGTACCATGTCCTGCATGTGGGTCCCTGTTTGACAGCTGGTTGGCAACAGTATCAACAGCGTTCTGCACTAGATGGACCCTTGGTCTGATCCAGCATGGCTCTTACGTTCTTGTGTACTTAGTTGACACTATGGAGAAGGTCTTTTTGGTGGCTCCATCTAGGCTCTGTAACTCCCTTTCAAGGAAGGCCCATCTTACTTCTTCACTAACAACTTCCTAGAAGTTGGTGAAGACCTTTCTTTTTAGGAAGCCCTCTGGAGTGCAATGTTGCTTGCTGTTTTAATTAGTCTCTAGTCCGGACCCGATTCAAAGTGCTGGTATTAACATTCAAAGCCCTAAACGGATTTGGGCTAGGTTATCTGAAGGATCACCTCCTCCCATATATACCTGTCCGTACCCTAAGATCATCCTCAGGGGTCCTTCTCCATGAGCCCTTGCCAAACAAAACGAGGAGAAAGGGCCTTTTGTGCTCTGGCATCTCAGCTGTGGAATTAGCTCCCTAATTCGCCTGGTACCTGTGTTGTACCCTTTCCGGTGCCAGGTGAAGACCTTTCTATATTCCCAGTATTTTAGCAATTTACTGTCCTAGTCTTTTAACTCTGCTGTTTTTGTATCTGTATTTAAATCTCTGCATTGCTGCTCGGTTTTATTCTGGTTGTACTTTTGTATTGTGGTTTTATGTTGTGCTTTTAAGCTTTCATATTTTATGCTGAACTTTGTGAACTGCCCAGAGAGCTTTGGCTCTTGGGCACAAAAGTATATATATTTCATTACTGTGTTTTGTGTCTTATTATTAACCGCCCAGAGAGCTTCAGCTATGGGGCGGTATTTAAATGTAATAAATAATAATAATAATGATGAGGATGATGATAATAATAATAATAATTTGTTGCTATTTTGTGTTTTGTAGAGGGATGTTTTTAATTGTTAAATATTTATTTGTTGTGAGACACCTAGAACTCTTGGAGAATAGGTGGGATATAAATGTTTTCAGATAGTTAAAAGAAATAAATTGCAATATTATACTCTGGGTCAATCATCTGACCTTTTCTGAATCATGATTTATTACTTCATCCAATTAATACTTTTTAAATTTTTTTTAATGCAGGTGCTGTTGTCCAGGAGGGAGGCAAGATTTTAATTTCAAAAAGTCACCTTGATGGTTCAAACCTACTCTCTAAATTACCCGAAGAACAGCGATCTACATTCGAAGTATGGTATCAAGTTATAACGTTGCCCCAACATGGCAGAATTATTGTGGGGGAAAGAAATATTACAAGAGAGAAGCCCAATTTCTCCCAATATATAATTAACAAATTTGGAATCACCTATGTACATGATGACTCTGAGTCACTCACTGATCAGTTTATTTTTGCTGTGTGGCTAAACCAGAAGAGCAAGTCCGCAACGAAACCTGATTCCAATGTATTAGAAGAGACATTTAATATCACTATTGTGCCAGTGAATGACCAAGCTCCGGAGCTGAAGACAAAAGTACTACATTTGAATGTTTTACAAGGAGATACAACAGTTCTAGGACCAAAACATCTGAAAGTGGAAGACTTGGATAACACACCAGAAGAGATCAAATATACCATCATAAGGGATCCCCAAAATGGCTACTTAGCACTGTGGACTTATCTCAATGAATCCATCAAAGATTTCACACAAGCTGATATTGATGGTGGCAGAGTCTGGTTTGTACAAGATGGAAGTTCTTCATCTGGGGTTTTTTACTTCAGCGTGACAGATGGAAAACACCGTCCACTATACAAACTCTTTAACCTTGAAGTAACACCTATGTCTGTCACCTTGGTCAATCTAACAGAAGTGGTGCTTCCACAGGGACAGAACACTGTTGGTATTACAAACATGCAGCTTTCAGCTACAACAAATGGGAAAAACGCTGAGATTAGATTTAAAGTAACGAAGCCTCTCCAATATGGTCATCTACTGATTGCCAATGAACGGGTAACTACATTTCAGCAAGCAGATTTATATTCAGGAAGACTGTCATATTATATGACCAACCTCAGCGCATTTAGAGATACACTGGAATTCACTGTGTTTACTTTGGACAGTAATCTAACTGGACAGGTTATGAATATCACAGTACAACCTCTTGTGCGAGTGGCGTTTGACCTGAACATTCCAAATCAGATGGCTTACAAACTAAAACCAAGTGACTTGGATGCTACACAATTAGCAAACCTGACAGACAGCAGCCCCAAGTTTGAAGTGATTGTACCTCCAGCTTATGGAAGATTGTTAAGGAGGTCATTACGTAATGCTAAAAGCGAAAGACTAGTTGCATTCACACAGAGTGACATTGACAATGGAGTTCTATTCCTTGAAGCAGATGCCAATATGACAGGTGTTGATGTATTAAATGATTCCTTCACATTTATACTAAGAGCAGACACTGTGCAGCCTGCCATAGGTCAATTTCACTATGTCATCGTGCCACATGACCCTTCACTGGTCCAGATGTTTACAACTGAAGTGCCTAAGTTTACCGGTGCTAACATTTTAAAGAGTTATACTATTACAAAAAATGGACCTCTGGTTTTTCCAAAGGGTGACTTGCACACTGAAGCGCCGGCACAGACCCGGTGGCATGACCAAACCCATTGGGGGCATCTGAATGATAGAGACCCATGGTCTAACGAGGATGTTGCAAGAGGCAGATCTGCATGGGCTGAGACCACGATCAAAACAAGTTCCAAAAGCACCTTGGTTCAGCCCCCGTACAGCAGCAACCGACTCTTCATCATTATACCCCTCATTTCTGTGGCTGTTTTATTCATTGTGACTGCCATTGCTATTTGTGTCTTCCTGATGTGTCACAAACCGCAAAAGGCCAAACCTCTTATCGCAGAACAGCCACCCACAGCCCTCAGCAGCCCAAGCCTTTCTATGGAAAGGAGCTTAACTGTTCCTACCGTCACGGTGACACCCCTGTTAAAAGGCATGGGCAAAACAACAGCCTTCCCATTCACGGCCCTCAGACGGGAGCAGCAGCATCCTGTGTCGGTCGCTCCGGCTGCGGAAAGTCTTCTTCAGAGCACCTGGTCCAAACTTGACCCAGAAATGATCCAGCCTTGTCGAAAAACCAACCCAGCCTTGAAACGCAACCAATACTGGGTGTAGCGTGCCACTGCAATCCCTAAGAGAAATGTGTGGACTACTGTGACATTTGACTGCTCTTTATATTTATTTATTTTGAGTTAAAATCTGCATTCCCTCATTGTTTCATAATTAAAAGCAAGTCAATAGTAACCCTAATGGGTTTTCAGTTGGATCATTAAGACCCAGTTGCATTGGTCCCAGAATGAGCAACATTGGATGAAGCACAGTGACCATAGCAGCCATGTTTGGTGGTGTGGTAGCATTGTGAGAAGACCTAAAATGTTGTGCCCACTCTGTAACATAGTGTGGTATGACTATATAGAACATATGCCATTTCCAATTGCAGTGCGTTAGAGCGCTGTCACCCAGTACAGAAATAACCAGGGACAGAAGAGGGAATAGGCATATATTTTCTCAAAGGCAAATTTACGAGGGTAATATGTGAGCATTGCAATGGGATTGTTCTTGACGTGCAGCATTTGGGGATGGACTTTACCCCAACTTGCTTTGTGTAGCATGCTGTCGTGCCAAGAACTCCAAGGTTTGAACTGAAAGGTTGAGGGGTTGAGGCTGGGACTTAGCCGGTGAGCTACCTAGGACTATAGAGTTTGGGTGTTAGAGCTATCCTAAGTCCCAATAGCGAATGGTGCAACATCAACCCTTGCCATTGATAAGCAATAGGAAGGTTCCAGATTGGCCAAGACTTTTTTGCCTTGTTAACAGAGATAGCCATATTCAGATGTTGTGCCTAAACAGGGGATTTCAACTTGGGTAGTGGGTACAGCCCCAACCTCTCCATTCCTGACCTTCCCACATTGAACAGGGAGATACTGAATGCCTGTAGAAGCTTCCCTGCAATGAGGAGCCCTGTTTTATTGGGGAGGCTTCTACACATATTTGACTGAATGTACATAGGAGCCCCCTTCAGACCTTCTTGCTTCACTCTGACCGGGGTGGAGTATACGATGGGGACGGTGTGGGCCCGGTTGCTGTGTGCATCCCCTACACAAGTTGAAATTCCCTGTTCAGGCATAACACCTGAATATGGCTGATGGAATCCTGATTTGCAGGCAGTGCTGTAGTGGCAAATGTTAACGCTCAGGCATTCATCATGATGGTCTCCCATAACTACGTCCCACAAGGAGACTCCAAAAACCCAGGCAACTTTGTTGATCCTTCCCAACAAACCAGTTCGAGCAGTTCTTATGTCCACCAGGAGCAGAACTTTGGTAAAGCTCTTTGGTATGTATTGCTCATTCGAGATTAAGCCACCCCAAAATGTTTTGTATTACAACAGGGAAAAATATATTGCGTGGAAAAGCCATTTCCTCCCAACTATTGTGACAATGGCAGCTAAGCTGAGAGAGATCAGGGAATTCTGAGGAGGGTGGCAGATGACGTCAGCATCCCTGTTAAATAAAAAAGTGTCTGCACTGCATCCCTGTGAGCCCTGGCTTTGCTACACTACTGCTTGCAGGGCTTGTCCAAACCATAATTTGTTGGTTCAGATGTAATGACAAAGTATAAAATGGGAAGTCAATAGAGGTGGTATTATATCAAAACCAATCCTGTGTCAGTGCATGCCACTTTATCTGCTGTGGCCTCTCTCTGTACATTAAAGCTTAGAGCTTTGTGGGAATTTATGCAATTTTGGGCTCAAAACTCTGTATTTACAGAGGTTTATGTTATTTCTGCAACTATCTGGTAATGTATTCATTTGGTTCTATACAATAATATTATTTTTTTTAAAAAAATTGATACCAGTAATTCTACATCCTCTCTCATCCTAATACCTTCTTACTTTCAAAACGATGTGGATGTTTTCCAAATAATAGGCAAGGTACTAATCTCTACCATGTCATTTCAACCTTTGCACAGTCTAAAGGCAAATGTTAGGACAAACAAAGCTTTGACTATGTTGACAGGTATTTGTCTGGATCAGCAAGCAAGAAATCCATTATTTAGTTGAAGCAGTTGAGCAGTTGAAATGAATGACATAGGACACTTGCTGTTGTGAGTGTTAGCTTCTTTATATATTTATGTTTGTAAACGGTAAGGCGCAGACATCAGGCTGAAAGTTGTTTTAAAATTCATGCATCGCCTCTCATCAGTGAAAGCTGGTGGTTCCAACGTCAGTGGGGTTTCAGTCAGAATCAGTCAGCACTCCAAAATAGCTCTTTTAGCATTCTGACTGAAACTCGGAGCGGATTCATCGTCCCTCTGACATCCAAACCACCATCCTCCACTGCCTCTCATCCATATGGCACATCAGTGTAGCTGATAGTCAGTCTGCAGCATTAATCTTTATGTTTATAGTTTTGTCTCGAAAAACATGTCCTCTTCTATATTGTCAACAACAAAAAATCTGTCTGAGCGGCCCAAACAGAACTGCTTCATTTGGAAATCAGTGGGTTCAATAGGGATTCCGTGTAACTGAGAGCAAACATTTTGCCCGTTTGCTGTATCACAGAACTTGAGCTCAGGCCACTAAAAATAAAAAAAGTTTCAATCTGACGTTGAAAAGGAAATACACTGTGAGAAAAGGTCACACCTCACATGCCTGAAGAATTACTAAGTCGTGACGTCACCACCCATGTATAAGGTGGCCATTTATGCATTGCCAAAAAGGAGGAAATTCATCAGCACAACAGAGGATGCAAGAAGACACTGATTTGCATTAAATGTGCAAATGCAAATTTATATGTATAGATGGAAATTAAGAAATAGTTACTATGATGTTAGAAGAAATATGATACATATCGTGGTGAGGAATGTTGGGACCAGATGACCTGTGTGCACTCAGTTCTGGTGCTAAATTCAAGGACTCTGCTGCTCTCTTTTCTTATGTTAAACTTTAAACTGGATTTGGACTGGACAGGCCTTCAAATAGACCAGAGGTGGGCAGGCTGATGCCCTCCAGAGGTCTTCTACTACAAGTGGGTGACAAAACTCCAGTTTGAATCCTTGACAGGCAACAAAATCACAAGGTTTATTGATTTCCCCTCCCCAGTGGGCCACTATATAATCCACATGGCTGTAAGTTAGGGTGACCACATGGAAAGGAGGATAGGGCCGCTCCTGTATCTTTAACAGTTGTATAGAAAAGGATATTTCAGCAGGTGTCATTTATATGCATGCAACACCTGGTGAAATCCCCTCTTCATTACAACAGTTAAAGATGCAGGAGCCCTGCCTAGAGTGACCAGATACAAAAGAGGGCACTGCTCCTGCAGCTTCAACTATTGTGATGAAGAGAGAATTTCACCAGGTGTTGCATGCATATAAATGACACCTGCTGAAATTCCCTTTTCTGTACAACTGATAAAGGTACAGGAGCCCTGTCCTCTTTTTCATGTGGTTAACCTACGTAAGCTACATTCAGGCTGGTCGGTCACAACCTATGGAGGCCCAATATCATTCTTGCTTAAAATTGCTACAAAACACTTAGCAGATCAGTTAGCCTTCCCCAGTCTAGTACTCTCCAAATATGTTGGACTACAATTTCCAGCATCCACCAGCATCTGGAGGGCCCTAGGTGAAAGCTGAGTTAGGGCATTATTTTATTTTAGTTTGGGTTATGGTAGTTTGCAGTTATCCTTTACAAGGAAAATAGATTTGTTTTAGGACAAACTCCCTTCAGTTTCGGCTGAAGGATCCAGCTTTCCCCTCTCTTTTAAACAACGACAAAAAGTGTAGTGATTTCAAAAGGTGCAGAAATAAGAGTGGGGCTTTTTAAATTAAATCGTGTGTGTGTGCACACACATGCAAGCGCACACACACACACACACACACGATTGTAACTAATCAATTACATACAAATCTGTAAAATGTAAAGTCAGAATATGTAAAAAGGCAGGATAGTTTTTTTGGCTTAGTTAGCTGGTTAGTCAATTATGATACTGATTTCAAAAAGAAACAATTTGCAGTTGATCATTCTTATGCAAAGATACACTTGCCTGGACCCTGCGTGCATGGCATTGGACTATTATTTTCTTTTTTAAAGCAATAGCCCCCAGCAGATGAGCAGCTCTTGTTTGGAGAAATGATCACGTATTGACACAATCCAACCAAAGTTAAAGAGCAATCCTAAACTCTGATGGAGCGCTCTGATATTGGAGCTTTCAATCTATCTTAAGCAGGCAGAAGAGAAGACAAGGAGCCATTGAGGTTTTTTCTTCTCTCTCTCTCTCTCTCTCTCTCTCTGTGTGTGTTTTACTGTAGAAGTGGGATGGGATTCATTCCCAATGAGGAATTTATTTAGGCCAGCCTGGGTGTGTTCCCATGCTGGCTGTAGTTGGGGGCTGGAAGGGCTGTGAGTCCTGTGGAACCATTGGTGCTCATTTTCACTGGAATTCCTGATATACTTATTTCTTCTCCCCCCTTCCCCCAACACACCCAGGTCAGAGTTCCTAACTTTGGGAGGAAGTCACGGGTTTTCACAATGGTTGAGAGGAAGGATCATGGATGGATCTCCCTCTCTGAGGACAGACCTCTCTCTCTCTCTCTCTCTCTCTCTCTCTCTCTCTCTGCCCTCATTGGTGGACATCCACCAAATTCTATGGTCCCTAGGACACCTTCTCAGGGATCATAGGATTGCTCTCTTAAGCATGTTTGGGTTCCATTGATTTCAAGGTGGGGAAGTAAAGTATATGAAATGAATGGAATCTAAAAGTGCTTAGTTTTGGCTGGATAAGGGTCCATCTAGTCCAGCATTATCCTCACACAGTAGTTCACGGGAAACCCACAAACAGGACATGAGTGCAACACCACCCTCCTGTCTATGTTCCCCAGCAAGTGGTGTAGATAGGCATACTGCCCCTGAAACTGGAGGTAGCATGTAACAACCAGGACTAGTAGTTATTAATAGCCTTCACCTCCAGGAATGGATTGTGCTCTTAAGATTTTTTAAAACCTATAAATGTGTACCATAAATGTGTACTCAGAAAGAAAACCCGTTCAGACCAATAGGGCTTACTGCCCAAGAAAATGGATACAGGAGTGCAGCCTAAGAGTATTCCCCCCTTAAAGCTGGTATTTTAAAATAGCTATTGCTTTTCAAATACTATTAGAATTGCAAAACTGAATTGTAATAAAGTATATTTTTACCAGAAAAATGTCTGTCGCTAAATAGTGCAGAAATGCAGTTTAATTTTATTCTGTTGCAAATAAAATGTAATATCAAGTTTCTTTGTCTTTTTAAAATGTCATGCTTACTAAAATCTAGTTAGGATTTGCCATGTAACGTGTATCCATGCTACTGGATGAGATCTAAATTCAGGTCAGTTACATTTGTAGGAACATATTGCTGCCTTATCTTTCCTTGGGCGGATCTACACTGCTGTTTTAAAGTGCTTTAAAGCGCTTTATAACAGTAGTGACAACTGTTTTGGAGTGTGGCCTGGGCCCCAATGGTTGTCACTACTGTTATAAAGCGCTTTAAAGTGGTTTATAACAGTACTGACAACTACTGGGGCCCAGGACACACTCCAAAACAGTTGTCACTACTGTTATAAAGCGCTTTAAAGTGCTTTAAAACAGCAGTGTAGATCCTGCCCTTGACTCAGAGGAGAGGGAACATATATGTAACATACATGCAAAGTTGAATGGAATCCACAGTCTGCAATCTTATACACATTTACCTAGGAGTAAATCTCATTGAACTTAATGAAACTTACTTCTAGGTAGACCTGCATAGGATTGTGTTATCCAATATTTTATTGGCTGTTAGTATAGGACCTTGGTCTAAACTAACATTATTCTTTGAATGGAACAGGGCAAACTTAAACATGTCTACTCAGAAGTAAGCTCCACTGAGTTAATTTATTTTACTTGGTTACAGAGAATTTCTATAATGCTTTTCATTCCCCCCCATCCCCCCAAAAGCCAAAGCAGTTTACAAGATAAAATTATGATAAAATTCAATAAAACCAATAAGTAAAACAATGATAAAAACATTAAAAGTCTCATTAAAATAACCAGGGGCAGCTGGCAATGCCTGGGCACATAAGTGTGTCCTAAGTTGGCAGAAGTACTCCACACTAAGAGCCTGCCTGATCTCAATGGGCAGATCATTCCAGATAGTGTGTGCCACCATTGAGAAGGCCTTCTTCTGCACTATGGCCAAATTAACATCAGTAGACCATGGTTTGCTGGGGATTGCTGAGAGTTGTAGCAGGACATTTTTTTGTCAAAATATGCATAGGATTGCACCCTATGTCTTCTGACAATGCAGCCAGAACATAGAGGGAGCAATGGAAAGAGAGATGGCGTATTTGTACCTGAATGCTTTTGCTCCTGAAATGAAAAATTAAAATCACTGACACACGCCAACATCCTGATGGTATAAACTCAAATGTTTAATTTAAAAAGCAACATTCAGATATGGAAAATGGAGGTGCAAAGCCTGATGTCTGAAGCAGATGAAGGATCGTAATGTATTTCTATTGACACCTTCCATTTTGGTGTCAATAAACTGTCAAGTACAACTAGGGATTGCTTCTGCAGTTACATGAAGTACTAAGTACAAAATTTTAGGCATGTTTACGAGGAAGTACAGTCCATTGAGCTGGGTGGATTTTTATTCTGAGTAAACTTGCATTGGATTGGGCTGCAAACTGAAGCGTAACAGAATTTAGCATCCGAAAACGCATAGCTTTTTCCAGAACAAAGCACACAGTCCTCCCCAAGCGTTCCTATCTTACATTAAATTGAAGCAAAGTCAAAGCATATTTGCAATTTGCTGAAAATAATTGTCTGATCAAACACAATGGGCACTGTATTAATCGAAATGTGGTTCAAAATGAAATATGCGGTTCCTGCCAAAAGTGGAAATAAAGTTCAGTTACAGCACAAAGTTCCCTTTCACTGCTTCTGTGGAACCCCTGGTTATAAAACTCTCTGTGAGAAAAGACTTTGTGGCAAAATCTTTTTCTTGAACATGCTCATTTTCCCCACTTCTAGAGGTGCTTCCTTGTTCCTTTGTTGCATTACATTATAACTACAGGAGGGGGGTGGGGAGAATGCTACTAGCCGCTGATTAAGCTGTTTGTTTGCGAGTTGAAAGGTTTAAGCTGAGTAATGTTTCCTTGACCCTGAACAGTATGAGAGACTTAAGTCTCTTGCAAGGCTAGAGGAAAGGAGACAGAGAAGATTAAGTACTGGAATGGAGCTTCACTGGATATTTTTCAAACTTCTTGGAAAGGAAACAAATGAATGACGGGTTAAATGAAATATGTGGAATTCACAGCCTATGACTGAAGTTAAATCCCATGTATATCACACTGTAATCCAACATGATTTGTGTTGTATTATGTGTGCAAGGTGGTCACATACACGTTGCCAAAAAAGACAAACTGCGTCACCAAAAACGAACACACAAACACAGTTTTGTGTAATATTTGCAACAGCCAATTTATATGTATTGAAACTCATTTAGAAATAATTGCTAAATTTAAATAGAAGTGCAGTGCTTCTCACTACAATGCAGAAAACTATAACTCTGTGCCTCCTCAGTCTGCTTTCCAAGGGGCTTTCATATGCTTTAAAAGCCCCATGTTGGCAATGTGTCGGTTATACAACGCAGTGGCCACCTTGCAGCCACCGCGGGGCTTTCCTGCGAAGCTGTGCACTGGAAAGGTTGGGGACTTACCATGACTTTTCCTGCAGGAGCGAGGTCAGTATGGCTCTTCCGCTGTCTGACCTCGCTCCAGCACTGTGCCTGGCAAAAGGCAACCTCTCTAAATGATACATACACCACACTGGTTCTTCATTTTAAAAGCAGACTTAGGCTGTACAACCCTTCAAATAGAGGACACTTTCAAACAACTTCTATAAAATAGGGCATATAGCCACCCAAATGTGTGTGTGTATACACATGCATGTTTCTCATACAAACATACACATATTTACACATCAGACATAAGCCCTGTTTGCCTGAATGCATGAGTGATTAAAGTGCCCCCCTACATCTCCAGGTGTACTGCCTCTGCCCCTCTCAGTTCAAACTTGGCCGTATTGTATAAGCAAAGTCGGAAAGGGAGTCTACTTTAAATCACTTAAACAAGACTAGAACTCTCTGCATGATCGTAGAACTCCCTTTCCGACTTTGCTGATTCAACATGACAAGGTCTGAAGTGAGAGGGGTGGGACCAGAGCGCACTCAGAGATGTAGGGGGTGACAGCAGGGTGGACAGCCTTGAAATTCTACCTCTGCTTTAAGCCCTCATGCATTCAGAGAAATAAATATAGACATATTTATTATTGACCCTGTTCAGATGACACACTAAGCCAAGGTGGTTAAGCATTTTGAGCTAAACATTATGACTGACTGTGTCATGTGAACCATGACTTAGCATGTTGTGTGAACCATTCCTAACCATGGTGGCCCCATAACTACATTTGAAACATGCTCACTAAGTATTTGTTGCAAAAGGTTAGTGGCTTAACCATGACTTAGTGCATTGTCTGAACAGGTCCACAGTATAAAAAGACAGAGGGGCTGTTCACACAACCCACTGCCCCAATCATCCTGAACAACCCAACAAAAAACCCCAAGAGGGCTTGTTTGAGAAAAATAAGCCACGCTGCATAGTTAACAAGCCACCCTGGGTTCAGACAACATGCTAACCCTCCATTCATCAAACAACCCACAGTTCAACAACTGGCACTCAACCACTGAGTGTGGCTTAGTGTGTTGTGTGAACCCAGTCAATGAAGAGAAAATTCCCTAACACGAAGAAGGAAGTGCAGATGGCCATGCTAATGCACTAACACCTAGAGGCAATGACTAGCTAACACTGCGGACAGCAACACAGTCACAGACTTGTTTCCAAATAATCTCATGATGTCCTCTTCACTTGAGCACCATGTAAAGGGGGCTTATTTTTAATATCTATTTATTTATTTACAATATTTATATACCACTCTATATCTAAAATAGGTTCTGGGGTGGTGTGAACATAGGAATAAAACAGTAAAAAGATTAAAAGAAGAAGATTAAAACAGCAAATTAATATTGATCAATTTAAAAGAAAAAATACAAAAGTCATCCATTGGGAATGACCCCTTTTCTACTTCTTTTTGCAATTAGAGGTTTGCAGATAGTTTGCTGATTATCCTAAAATTCATCAGACTTTTGCTGACTGACTAAAGGTAGTTCTCATAGACAAAAACTATTTTTAATCACACATGTGAATCAAGCCATCATTCCTTCCTTTAACAGTCATGCAGATACTTCTTTTCAGCCGGTTTCCTTTTTCATGTTAAATGTTAGCCTTAAGGGGATATCAAATGTTAACAAAGGTCAGTGACTTGAGTATCACACTAGAAGACTGTAGGAGAAATAAATAATGGGCATGATCCAGGAAAAGTAAGCAGTTTTAATGCTGCTATGATAAGCACGCCTATTACAAAGTCAGTCCCAGCGAACTCAGATATTTCTGAGTCAGCAGCCTTAAAATTGGGCTGCAAATCCCATTGATTTCAATTAAATTTGGGCTCAACTCTGCCACTGAAAAAATGGGACGTAAAAGTGCTGAATTCTGTAACTTGCCTAATATGCTTTACAATGCACACAGCTCCTTTTGAAATACATATGCTAACAGACCCATTCCATCTACCGTAGCCAACCAAGAACATAAGAAGGACCATGCTAGATCAGACCAAGGGTCCATCTAGCCCAGCATTTGTTCACACAGTGGCCAACCAGCTGTTGACCAGGAACTCACAAGCAGGACACAAGTGCAACAGCACTCTCCCACCCATGCTCCCCAGCAATTGGTGAATATAGGCTTACTGCCTCTGATACTGGAAGAAGCACATAGCCATCAAGACTAGTAGCCATTGATAGCTTTCTCCTCCAGGATTTTATCCAATCGTCTTTTAAAGCCATCCAAGTTGGCGGCCAGCACTACGTTTTGCAGTAGCGAATCCCATAATTTAACTATGCACTGTGTGTAGACTGTCAGTTGAATTTTACTTCAGCACTGATGAAGCAACAGGCAAAATTAATTAATTCATTCATTTAACTTGCAGTGCTGGGCAAACCACAAGGCACACAGCTCTCTCTTCCAACATTTTACTAAACACTTCCCAGCATCTGCTGCCTGAGGCAACTGCCTCACTTTGGCTAATGACAGGATCGGCCCTGTTTCCTAGGGTAAGTTACCTCAGAACCCCCAATAAGCTGGAGGCAGCCCAGTACAGCATTCTACCAGAACTTCAGTAGTTTGGAAGAAGGTAGTGACTGCATTCACCCATTAAATCTTGAAATCTGTACTTTTGTCTAGTTTTGAAATGGAACTGCTGTGGTATTTCTTTAGCGATCTTCACCAAAAGCAAACATATCTTGATAAAATTAAAGATTTAAAAGCTTTTTTTGTCCCCAATGAATGACATCAGTTTGTAGGAGGAGGAAGGAAGAATCAGAAGTAATGTGCTGATATTTTTTTTACAACCCTGCCCCAAATTAGGCTGAATTTAGTTAGCCTCTCTGGAGTCTATGCAGACAGTGACTAACGCTCAGACTTCCTTTGTTCGCAATTGGATGGCGCAAGCATTTTCAGGTTGCAATAGTTGTGCTCCCCTCCTCTGTGGAGATGTATGCATGGTTGTGCAATGTATCCTTCCACTGTGGAGTCCGACGCTATTAAATTACAGGCTGTCGTAATTTACAGCTGAAATACACAGATTAGACATTCCGGTATCATATTGCGAAGCCTCGTTCCTCTCTCTTATCTTAAGTGAGGTAAAAGAGGAAACGAAAAGAATGAAAGAAAGAATCATCTTAAAAATAAGACAAATCAAATGGGGAAAAGGTTAAGCAAAGGATTGTAATTATGATCATTCCTCTAAAAATGTACTAAACAGGAATTCAGTCTCGTATTCTAAGCTTTTTCATTTAT
This sequence comes from Anniella stebbinsi, assembly GCA_029215795.1. Classification (NCBI taxonomy): domain Eukaryota; kingdom Metazoa; phylum Chordata; class Lepidosauria; order Squamata; family Anniellidae; genus Anniella; species Anniella stebbinsi. The sequence continues at coordinate 28,922,645 of JARDYH010000002.1, read as the reverse complement.
ATCGTACGAAAATAAGAAGAGCCATGCTGAATCAGAGCAAAGGCCTATCTAGTCCAGCATTCTGTTGCCACAGAAGCCAACCAGGTTGTTATAAAAGAAGCCCAGGACAGGACTGCAATAGCACCTTCCTGCTTGCATCCTACAGCAACTGGCTTTGAGAGTCATACTGCCTCTGATATTGGAGACGATATATAAGCAACATGTCTAGTAGCCATTGATAGCCTTGTTCTCCATGCATTGGTCTAATCTCCTTATACAACCATCCATGTTAGTGGTCATCACTACATCTTGTGGTAGCAAATTCCATATATGCTGCCTGAAGAAGCGCTTCCTTTTATCTATCCTGAATGTCCCATCATTTGGATTCATGGACTGACTGACCCTGGTTCTAGTATTAGGAGGAAGAAAAATGTCTCCCTGTCCACTTTCTCCACATCATGCGTAATTTTATACATCTCTATCATATCCCTCCTTACTCTCCTTTTCTCCCCCTTAACTCTAAAGCCTTAAATATTGCAACCTTTCTTCATAGGGGAGTTGTTCCAGCACCTTGATCATTTTAGTTGCCCCCTTCTGCACCTCTGCAATATACTTTTTGAAGTGCGGTGACCACAACTGAACACAATATTCTAAGTGTGGAGGCACCATAGATTTATATAAAGGTATTATTGTGGTATTAGCAATCCTCCCACCTCCCACCCCCCAGATCCCTTTCATAATTGTTCCTGACATGGAATTTGCCTTTTTCACAGAAACCGGGAACTGGTTCAGCATTTTGACTGAGTTGTCCACCACAACCCCAAGACCTCTTTCTTGGCCAGTCAACTGAGACTCTATATGTGAAGTTAGGATTTTTTTGCCCCAATGTGTGCATCACCCCTACATTTGCTTACACAGAACCATGTTTGCCATTTTAATGCCTATTCACCCAGTGTGGAGAGATCTGCTGCAAATTGTACTGCCTAGAGCTGTGGTAACTTGTGACATGCCTAGACAGGAGCAGGAGCGCCCTAGCAGAGAACCAAGCTTACATGTGTGTATATCACCCTATTTCATGCCCCACATGAGGGAATCCTCTTCAGAGGAGGAGCTAGATCACCCACAGGTAAACGGCAGCGAGGAGCAGCCCATGCAAGAAGAACGTGGATCCATCTCCACCAGAGAAGGAGAACTCCACTTTTGAGATAGATGCTGAACAACCACCGTGCCCCTGAGAGTTGGTCAGAACATCCCCTGTGAGAAGGAGTACCCGTTTGAAAAGGAAGGCTCCTCACAAGGACTTCTTCCAGAAGGCTTTGATGTGTTTCAGCAGAGTCCTGGGTGGGGCTCTGGAAACTCCAGTTTATAAGCCTCCATCACAGGCTGCGAGAACTGCAGGAAAATGCCTGTGTATCCCCTGTCCCAGTATCTTACAACCTAGTTTCCTGACTGGTCTCTCCCTTTGATTGATTTCTTGTGCTGATTACTTTGGATAAGGCTCTGTTCTTTGGATTGTGCTTTTTTCTTTTCTTTTTTACTATTTCCTTGTGTTTCTAGCTTTTGCCTGCCTTTTGACCTTTGAGATGGATTTGCCCCAAAGACTGGTCCAACCTCAGCTGGACATCCCATGCTTTTCTAATGCTGCATTACTGCCTGTTCCCCACTTCACTCGACTAAAGTATTCCCATAACATTGTGGGTTGAGGGGGGACAAAAGCGTGCACGTGTGTTCTCTAATGTGCATCTGAGTGGCATCACTTCATGTATTAGATTTAAGCTGGAACACTTGCCAAAATAATTTGCCACCACTGATTTATAGCCAGGGAAATGAAGTAAATAAATCCATTCTGCACTAAAGAGTTATTTTTGTATTATTATTTTTGGGGCAGTATTATAATATAGTTTGTTCATTATGTTTCAAGTAATGATATTTAAAGAGCAGATCAGTAGGGTTCCCATCCATCCAAGACTGCCCACGAAAGTTCAGGGAAAGGACGCTGTTGTCAGTAAACAGTGACCTCTCTTCTAAATCCCAAATGTCCATGATTATATATTTTTTGCCTTTAACATAGATAATAGTGGGACAGTCTCTGGTGCACATGTATAATCCTTCTGTCTAAAAGAGGCCCTTTAAGAATCAGAAGTGTGTGCATGGGCATGTACATTGTAACAATGTGCTCCCTGACATCTCTATTCTCAGAAGGCCAGAGAATACACCGTTATGCTGTCTTACCTAAATCAATTTTGCTGAAATACCTGGTAGCAGGTATTTCAGCAATTTAGAACAGGCTAATGTTAAAAATGTTATAAGAATCTTTTCAGTCATGAGAAGGCGTGTCTATGTGTGAGAGTATGTTGATTGTGGAGATTTTATTCTGTCATATATTTAGTAATTCTGTGAGAAGGCTGCCAGGTGCTGAGACATCTAAAGGGATCCAGGATCTTTGGAATTTTGCAATTATATCCAATATTCTTTTTGAAAACTGTAAGACTTCCCATAGTCAAGATTACTGAGGGAAAGACATTTGGTATGCTGATGAAGAACAGCTGGTATAGATGAAGGTTGCCAACTTTTATTCCCAAAATTCTGGGCTCGTGTTGAGACCAGACGGTGGAGCCTGATGGGTCATGGATGGAGCCAAAATGGAATCGGGAGAGTTGGAGGAGTGAAGCCAGAGAAAAATATAGCAAGGCAAGAATGGAGCCTAGCAGTATTTCACCATTTATATCCCAGGAGTGTTACTTTGCAGAACATAATTTGGCACATTGGACTTGCAAAATAATAACTGGCTGGCAGCAGGAACAGACATACTGAGAGCCACTTTGTGGTGGAATCAGCATACAGAGGAACTCAGGCATGGAAAAAGAACACTAAGGGCACCTTTATATTAAGGGGAAATTGCATTGTTTACACAGGGCGTTTGTGCATCTTGCTTTTTAGCAAGATTGTTATGGGCTGCATTACATGGGCGGAGAGGGGTGACCACGTTTTGAATTGAATACTTCTTCTCCCTTCAGTTCCATTGAGACAGTGCCATCTAGTGGCAGAAGATCCCACTTTTTTCAGAACCAAATCTCTGCAACTTCAGTCAGAACCATATGAAGTGTTCATTTTTAAAAAAATCTTTTACAATTCAGCTGAGCAATTTTATACCTTTCCTTGAGCGGTACAGATAGAAGGTTGTAACTCCAAGCTTGCAATGATTTCTCAAGCTTGCTTGCATTCCTGGCCATAGCTGGAGCCTCCTTATTTTAAACAAGCACTGTATACTTTAACTAAGGATCACTCCCTAAGAATACATGGGTAAGCTGATTTAGACTGGCAGCCAAAACAATTCACACATCAGAGATTCCTCTCAAAAGCTGTGGCTGCTTTAGCCATCTCCAATCAAAGAGTGATAAAGAGGAGGAGGGTGGCATCCTTCCAATGCATTGAAAGGTCATTCTCTTTTGGGAACATGCTCACAGCATCAATTGAGAACTATGTGAATGAGGCTTGGGTGGGTATCAGGAACTGGGGTGGTGTCTGTGTCATTCAGAATGTGTATTCATAAAGAGCATCATGTTAAAAAATAGCCTTAATATCCATGAAAACAATGGGTCAAAGTGAATAAAGATACTCACTGTACGGAGTGCTAATGAATATTCAGATGAACAGAACTCAATATCCAGTGTTATGTCAAAATCAGCTTAGATATGAGGCTGCAGATGTAACGTATAGAACTGCAAAGAATTACACATATGGCAAACAAGAAAATAATTCTTTTTTGTACACTCATTAATAATAATATACTTAGTATTTAGACAGCACTTTGAAGTGTTTAAAGTCTTTCGCATTATTATCTTGTAATTGCTACAGCAACCCTGTAAGGAACATTGGTATACGGCTGTGCAAGATTCGGATTCGGAAATCTGAAACATGGTGGCCGTTTTGTGTGCAATCTGGCATTTTCTGCACAGCCCAAGTGTGAAGAGGAAAAACGTCCTACAGCTCCCACCATGCATGGCAGCCAATCAAAGAGGAGCATTGTCTTCTCCATGGCAATAATGGACTAAGCCTGTGAGGGATGCTATGTCATTTAGAGAATTATGGACTAAGCCTTTGTTGCAATTTAAGAAAAAGAAAGGGAAAGTTAAGAAAACTACACATGGGCTCTCTCTTATCTCTCACATTACTAATACTAGATTGCCAAAATTAAACAACTCCCACTATTCTGGGGCGAGGTCAGTTCCAAGGTGGACTTTTTTTTCACTTCTTCACACTAGGGCTGTGCAGAAATTGACAGATTGCATGCAAAATGGCCACCATGCTTTGGAATTCCAAATCCGAAGCTTGAACAGCCCTAATTATTACCCCCGTATGGCAGACTGGTGGAAGTGAAGCTGAGAGTGAAATGCTATTTATATGTTACTCTTTGTAGAGCTCTATCACCTGGAAAGGGAGAGCATGACTGTACTGCTCTCCCATCTGTAATTACCTGTGACCTACCAGCCGTGCTCCTTGACTGCCAGGTGTTCAGTGTGAATGTTTACAAAGCTTCACCTACACATGGAGCACATACACACGCACCTTTGCAGACATTTAGGGTTAATGTGTGAACATTTTGGGGGGGATCAGCAAGGCATGCATTTATGTAGAAAGGATCAAAAGCGTGGTCTCACTCCTTTTCACCACTTGCATACAAGGCCATGGCCCAAGGCAGGGGTGGGCAACTTCTGGGGGCTATTTTTGACCACCCCCGATGCTGAAATTGCTGGTTACAACCACTAAATCCAGCTTGTTTATGACCTAACCCTTTTAGCAATAGGGTGCAGCTATGGTGCACCCAAAGTTAAATTCAACTTGTTTTGTAGTTGCTATGGACACAACATATACACACACACATGTGTGTGTGGTGGGGGCTGCAATGGGAGGCAGAAGGGACTGTTTGCACCCCACTTGTTGCCCAACCTGATCTGAAGCAATACGACAATGGAACCAATTACCTAGGGAGGTGGTGGGCTCTCCCACACTAGAGGCATTCAAGAGGCAGCTGGACAACCATCTGTCAGGGATGCTTTAAGGTGGATTCCTGCATTGAGAAGGATTGGACTCAATGGCCTTATAGGATCCTTCCAATTCTACTGTTCTGTGATTCTATGAGTTCATTGTTTTTCATTGTTTCTTCCCTGTGCTCCGCATCCTTGATAAATACAAGAAAGTCATATGAATTATTATTATTATTAATTATTATTAATTATTATTATTGAAAATGGGACTTATTCAGAAGGTGGGGTTTGTTTGTTTTTGTATTTATCAAGGATGCAGTCAGACCATATGGAAGGAATAATGGAAAAGCAGAGATCTAACCAACTTCTTAACCACTATGCTTGGTGGTCTAGTAAGAGCTTCATAAATTTTCCCTTTCTTTTTGCTGCCTGCCTGGGACTGCAAAACAGAATCATTGCATTGTAAATCTGGAGAAGTGCAAAATCTAATGGATAATTTCATTCTGATTTGTACATTAGTCCCGGATGTGCAGATCAAGTCAATTGTCCCGGATGTGCAGATAAAGTTAATTCACAAAGGGCAAATTCCTCAAGCATTGGTAAACGAACACATGATGATGTCATCACATCCAACAATTCCCTTAGAAATATCAGCCAGTCAGTTGAGGCAAAGACAGAGAAACACTGAGCATCATAATGTCACATCACGTTACTTTTGCTAGGTGTAATGGGGGAAACACAGGGGGCAAGATGGGCCAACAGCAAATGCGATGGAACAAAAGCTGGTTAGGCCACAGAAAATGAAAAGATGTTTAGCTGGCAATGAATGCAATCTAGGGAGGTGGCCAGCTGGAGCTCTCTTGGCAAGAGCTCTAGTGGGTGGGCACCACACAACTGAAAAAAACACACACCATTCTTTATGTCTCACAGCTATAACCACAGTGGAAAGCAGACTATGAAACAAGTCTTCAACTACTGATCTTAATGCACAGGAAGGTTTCTATGGGAAGGTATACATGGGAGGTGGGACTGGTCCCTACATCTTGAAGTAATGCTCATTTCTATACATGAACTATCTTCCAATCATGCCACACAACACCACTTAACGTAGTTAAATAACTCCTTCAGACATGGATTACCCCTTCAGCATTCACAGTGCTTCACAAACTAATCACTAGCTACATTTGTAGCTCGGAGGTTGACTCCAGAGAGAATGCTGCAAAGTAAATACAAGCAGCTCTGTGGTTCTGGGTTGTGGCCAGGATGATGTCATTACTGCCAAGGACAACAATGGATGCTTAGAAAATGCTTGATGTGTGATAGCAGCGCAGCTACAAAGACTGGGTGACTGTGGGGGAAAGGGGACACATCATCTCAAAACTTAAGAGGCGCTGAAATGTTACTGGAAAAGACTGCATTGAAATTAATCACATATATTAATGAATACATGTTTTGTTCTCTGTTATATTAAGGTGTAAATTAGCATTTAGCCATGCATTCATTCTCTCACTGAGGCTGCCTCTACAAGAGAGGTTTAAAGCTCTTTCAAGGCGCTTAAAATTTTTTACCTCTACAAGAACGGAGCGCAAATCGGGCGTAGAGGCGCGTTATCTCTCCGATTATGCGCATTATCGAATGCGTGTTAAATAGCGAGTTTTATTTTGCTCCGGCCATTAAAGCGCATTTTGACTATGTGAACAAGCGCTTATGCGCATTAACTACTTGTAAAGCACATTTTGGTCATCCGTTAATGCGCTTCGCCACCTCTCGTGCAGAGGGATTAGGTGTAAATGCGCTTCTGCGATTATGCGCATAATAGCCTAACCAGGTGCAAAAGCGAATCCTTGTAGAGGGGACCTGAAAGCAAATTCGAACCCCCGATGATATTTATCCTCTCAGTATGACATTATGGGTTTTGTGACGACAGGGCAGAATTGAACGTGGTGCTTCCGCCCCTTCCGCTGCTTGCACAAGTGTGATTGAGTGCTTCTGGGACAACCCGAAACAAGTGGAAATGCTTGTCTCCGAAACGAGGCAGGTCGAATGCTCTGCTGACCTGCCTGCAAGGCGCCTGCCTCCTTCCAGAAACGAGGGTTTTTGTTCATTTGGGGGCATCCCCTAGGAAATGCTACATTTCCCTTGCATAAGCAGTGGCTCCTGCTTGCTCAATGGAATTTGGCGGGACCCACAGCTTGCAGAAGGAAATCAGTGGGTGGGAAGGAATTGGCAGGGACATAAGCGCCCCATTGGATTCTGCCCAATGAAACGTACAGCTCAGCTAGACATGACATTTGTCACAAAGTTTGGTCTTGCACACAGTTGTTGTTGTTGTTGTTTATGAAAAACCAATGGCCAAAGCAAGGGAGAACGAAACCATATGTCAGGAAAAACCAGGACATGTCAGGATTTTTGGTGTCAAATCCAGGAAGGGGGGGGGGGAATTATGAAATTTGAAGAAAAATCCGGATTTTTCCCATCCTCCCCCCAACCCAAAGGGTAGCTTTACTTTATAGTCAATGGGAATTAACAAAAATGCTTACAGCTCCGACACTTTTAAAGGTAAAGAGATGAAACTTGGCACCATGATAGCCTTTACATAGGGCTTTAGCCATGCCAAATTTGAAGCAGATCCTTTCATCTATTAATTTGTAGGAAGTTTTAAAAGTTTGAGGTTTAATTTTTTTAATGTCATTTTTAAAGATATAGAGATGAAATTTGGGACCTTGATAGCTCTTAAGCAGGGCTTTAACCTTGCCAAGTTTGAAGTAGATCTGTTCATCCATTGATGTTTAGGATATTTTTTTAAAAATGAGGTTTTAAAAATATATTTAAAAAAACAACACGAGCCATAACTTCCTCTTTGGGATCTTGCACCTTGAGCAATTCCAGCCCCTGGCATCAAGGGGATCTCAAGTTTTTAGCTAAGTAGTGCTGGGTGAGCACAGCACCTTTCCTGTTGCAGATTTGGTGGGCAGTCCGGCACCTGGAGCTCAGCAGAGGTGAGGCGTCCACAGATCAAAATGTGGGAAAGGAGAGGTCAGTCAAAGCAGCCCATAGGGCAAAACAGAATGGGCCAGAGGCCTTTTTCTCAGAGCTCCACATCATGGGTGATGAAAAGTCATCCTTAGTGAAAAATCCCTTCCCTTCCCCTTCCCTTTCTTCACTTGTCAGCTAGGCTCTATCTGCACTGCCGGCATGCCATGCAGAACGTTTGAAGTCAGAGAAAAATATATAGATTTGTGGCTTTGGATGGCTGGAATTAGGCTGACCATCTGAAAAGGAGGACAGGGCTCATTTAACAGTTGTAGAGAAAAGGGAATTTCAGCCAGTGTCATTTGTATGCAATTAGTTCCTGGTGATATTCCCTCTTCATCACAATTGTTAAAGTTGCAGGGGCCCTGCCTCCTTTTGTCTATGGTCACTCTAGTATAGTGCCTGCACCTTTAACTGTTGTGATGAAGAGGGAATTTCACCAGGAACTAATTGCATACAAATGAGACTGGCTGAAATTCCCTTTTCTCTACAACTGTTAAAGTTACATGAGCCCTGACCTCCTTTTCAGATGGTCAGCCTACTAATGTATATAAGTGAGAAGTGTGAATGGGTGAAGTAGTGTCTGCCGCCCACAAAACCCACCCTAACATTAGAGTAAAGAAACTTGTGACAATCATACAAAAGTTTTTTTAAAAAGTACTTTAAAAATAAAAAAGCCAGGCAGCCGGTAGCAAGCCCTGTTAAGCGCAGCTTGCAGTGGAGTGAGGATACAATCAGAAAATAAATTTGAGGGAAGGGGAGAATATATCAAACAGAGTATAGCAACAAAGTACAGCAAAAGCTACAAACGTAGGAGTGAGTGAAGTTAATTTCAGATACATTGGATGTCTCACTGGTTATTTAAGTGATTTTAACATTAAGATGTTACATAGAATGGTCCCGATTCAGTTCGGGGGGAGGGCTGGTTAAAGAAAAGGCAACAGCTATGCCAGAACAATCAGTGCCTTAAGATCTTTGTGTAAAGATACAGGTATGGTATCCACACTTTGTGATTGTTGCAGAATACACCAGCATAATGCCAGTGAAGATGTATCCATTTTCATTGCCACTTACAGTGTGACACTACCCTTAAATAAGAACTATTGCGTCCATTAAGAACTCCATCACACCTAATTCCCCACCCCCTTGGTTTCCCTCTGTGTTTTTTTGCCTCTGAGGCAGAAGTATGTCAAGGGTCTGATCCCTTTCCCCTGAATAGCTGCCCTTTCGCTCCTTCACTCCTATGCTCATTAGCTCTTCTGCTCCGCTCCGCTCCGCTCCGCTCCACCCCTCCCCTTCTCTTTCTTCCTCCAGTCTGGTCCTGTCAGATGAGTACTTCAACCAGACTGCCTTTCTGCCGGGCAAAAATGGAACGACCTTCCAGTATGGCTCTTTGGGGGCATCGTGGGAGTACAATCCTGTCTGCAGAGATTCAGGCATTATATGGCTTTAAAAAATGCTTTCAAACCTGGGATGCAAGGTTTGGGTTTTATATTGAGGCTTGGAGCCGGCTGCTGGGAGTGATCGCTTTTCCTTGCCAGGACCTGATGCAATCCATTCAAGCCCCCACTTCCTTTGAAACTACATGGAGCACTAGGGTGTATTAAATGCACTTAGGGAGAGTAATCCATACTTTTAGTGTTCTAGGAAAGGCTGGGAAAGAGGTGGGGTGTCAGTAGGACAGGCACAGCGTCATGTGAGTACCGTGCTGCAAATCCGCCCACCAGGCGTGGCGAGAATGCACTAAATCGCTGGTGTGGTGGAGCTCTTAATATGCAGAGACCAATCGTGCATTTAATTTTCCTCTATCACTCCCTAAAATCTAAGATTATCAATATCCTGATATTATAAATTATTATTATTATTATTATTATTATTATTATTTATATCCCACCTGTTCCCAAAGGCTGGGACCCAAGGCAGTTTACAAAGTTAAAACATGTACAATTAAATCATATAAATATCAGTTTACAAAAGTTAAAATAGAATTAAACCTACAGTAAAATTAAAAACATTTTAAAAAATTAAAAACAGTAACAAATTTTAAAAACAAAAGCACACACTAACAAAGATCCAGAGTATTTAAAAAAGCCTGTTGGAATAAAACAGTTTTTGCCTGCTTCTTGAAGTGCATCACAGAAGGAGCCAGTCTGGCTTCCTTAGGGAGGGAGTTCCAGAGCCTTGGAGCAGCCATGGAGAAGGCCCTCTCCCGTGTACCCCTCAGGCTTGCCTTGGATGTTGGTGGGACTGAGAGAAGGGCCTCCTCAGAAGATCTCAGAGCACGGGCAGGCTCATATGGGAAAATATGGTCTTACAGAATGGGATTTTGTATTAAAGGAGACTTCTCATCAGCCCAAGATCACTGCCTGAAGCATGGACCTGTCACTCCCCTCCCACTCAATCTGCCTGTCCTCTGGCTTTCTATTCTTGGTGGCCTCTCACCAGCGCGAAGCCCATACAGTGTTTCCACCTTCCGGAGCCACGTGGCACCTGTGTGAGGTCAGGCAAGGTATCACGAGAGGTCGCAGTTTGGCTGGCACATGAGTGGAGAGGGAAGTGCGCAGGTGAGCAAGCGGCTGCTTCTTGGTCCTGCAGGACCAAAAAGCGGCACTCTTTCGAGGGGAAGAGTGCTGCTCTTCCCGTATCCTGCTGCCTGCTGTGCCCGCATCCTCCCACTTCATGGTTGGGCCGTTTCTGACTCGGTATCCATTTGCCTATCACCAAATAGAAGTGTGTGTGATCAGGCCACAGAGCCCTCCGCATGTATAGAAGGGCACAGGAATGTGCAACACTGGCTCCAAGAATTGGTAGGCATGGAGCTCCAGGATTGGTCAAGCCTTGTATAAATATGAAGAGCCCAGCTTTTTGGTTTTTGCTGGTCAATACGAAAAGGCAGTCCTTATCAGCTTTGCTGGACATTTAGTACTAAACAAAACGCTGCTTGCTGCTAATGTATCGGTGAAATGTTGTAGCAATGCCACAAAACTTCTTTGTCTTCCTTCCCCCATATATATATATATATATATATATATATATATATATATCACATTCATTTGTTCATGGATGGTGATTCATTGTAGAAACAGACTAGCTCTGCTTCAGTCGTTCTCCAGTTCCAGGAATCATTCACGTACAGCATAGCTGTGGCTGGGATGCAAAAACAAGATGAAACGGGGGAAACCATCATACCAAAAATGAGAAGATGTGGCAGTGGATTAAGTGCTGTTAAAAACTAGTTTCCCTGCTGCTGAGCTCATTAATTGGAGCAGACAGGAAGCTCTTTCAACCCTGAAATAATACACAAAATAATGTTTAAAAAGTAGTACGCGCTGTTTTGAGGTAATGTACATAATTTTATTGTGCCAATTCATTGCCAGACGGGTGGAATGGAAGCAAGGGAAAGGAAGAAACAGATAACAAAGCCAGGGGAAAACCAAAGCTGAAATTCGCAACACACAGTCAGCCTCCTAAAATCCTGTTCATCTCAATGGCATTTTTGCTGAAATCCTTGAAAACTCGCATTTTAAAAAAATAGCTAAACATCCAAGGAGCCATCTGGATTGTACCTCATGTGTAGCAGGGCTTTTTTAAGGCTCATCCATTGCACTATGCATCCACCCTGGGAGGGCTTCTGCCCTGAAAGGCAGCCAAGAAATATTTTGAATACATACATACATACATACATACATTTAAGGCAGGTCTTTGGGGCAGAGTTCAAGGGCCTCATTGAACAGAATAAGCAGAGCGCCCCAGACCAGGCCTGATCCAAGGAATCTTGCCACCTCAGGTGTGGTGGCAGCAGCATCCACCACCCACCTGGCTAACTTACCCATCCACCCACTATTCTTGCCACTGCTGCCCACACTCCTGCTCCTGCATGCCCTCGTCCCACCTTGCTTGGCTGCCATTCCCTTACTTACTTGGCCAGCCACCTCAGCTGGTCACTCGCTCCTGCTGGCATGGCTGCTATTCCTGCTTTCCGCTCCAACTTTCGGAGCCTCTCACAGTAGTTTAAGAGCCCTGTATGTGGCTGGGGCACAAGGCAGGAGTGATTATGGCCAGCTGGCTGCCTGAAAAAGTGAGGGAGGAGCTGGCCATGCAGGTAGGCTGAGCGAGTGGGTGGGGGCTGAAGCTGCAGTGGCCCTCCTGGCAAGGACAGGGCAGGGAGAGTGACGCCATTCGCTCCTGCCCATCATTCACTCCTGCACACTTGGCAGTTGCTCCTGCCTTGTGTGCCCCTACTCGCAAACTCCCACAAGAGTTGGCCAGGGCCAGCCTCTCATAATTGTTCATAAGTGTCCCGTGGGCTGCTGGGGAACAAGGTAGGAGTGACCAGGCAGGGAGGATCAAGTGGCCAGCCGGATGCTTGAGCAAGAGAGGGAGAGCTGGCCAAGTCATTGGCTGGGTGGGCAGCAGCTGAAGCTCCAGCCACCCATGGTTGAGGAAGCACCGGCCAATTTTGGCATGGCAAGAGGAAGCCAATATTGTTTTGGTCAGGAAACTTAGGCATGCCTACTCAGGAGTAAAAACCATAGAGTTGAAGGCACAGCTGCGGCAACCTTACCCGGCTTCTCCACGAGGTGTTAGGGCACTCTCCCTCCCTCCCTATTCACGTTTGAGCAGTTGAGTGGAGAACTGCCCCTCCCTCCTCTTTTGTCAGCAAGACCGCCCGTCGACACACATGCCCCCAACAAAAAATGGGATGGTCCAATATAGCGCAACGACAGCAATACATGGGAGGGAAGAGCGGCTTTATTGCGCACGGAGGGGAAAAAACAGACTTTCCCCACTCCATAAGATGGAAACGGGAGGGGAAGAGGCGAGATGAGCGCAGGACAGTGACGCCATCATATGAGTACTGTGCTGCAAAAACACATACTAGGCATGGTGAGAGTGCAATAAATCGCTGGTGTGATGGAGCTCAGGGTGTTAGGAAGGAGCAAATATCCATTTTTCCCCTTCTTTTTCTTTTTCCTATTTCTTCTTTGAATCTATAAACTGGTTTTTTTATATCATTTAAAATTTTCAGTCACATTTCACTGGCCACCCGTGCTTTAAATAATACCTGCTTCCATTTAATTTTAAATGCCCCCCCACACCCCCAGGATACTAGGAGTACAATTCGAGGATATAAAAATGCACCTAATGAAACAGATTGCTTGAATGATTTTTATATGTAATAATTTAATTTCTTGCAAGCGTGACTATCTTATTGGGTTGGCTGGTTTAGTTGCCCTTGTGAAAAAGTCATATGTATTTTTCTTAGTTCTTCCATATTTCTTTCAGTAACTGACAAAAATGCATTAAAATGTGCATTCCACAGGAAAATGACTGAAATTGTTTCTGCCTAAGAAAATATGGAATTGTAAATCACATTTAATTAAAGGGAAAAAACCATAAGCTGATGGATTTGTTCTTGCCACTAGTGGAAGGAAGGACTTCTTCACGCAGCACATAATTAAATGGAATTCACTACTTAAGATGTGGTGATGATGACCACCAATTTGGACAGCTTTAAAAGGGGGGTTAATAAATTCCTGAAGCAGAAGGCTATCAATGTATCCAATATGAGAGACAGTAAGCCTATATACACCAGTTGATGGGGAACATGGGTGGGAGGGTGCTGTTGCACCATGTCCTGCTTGTGGTCCTTGGTTAACGGCTGATTAGCCCCTGTGTGAACAGAGTGCTGGATTAGATGGACCCTTTGTCTGATCCAGCAGGGCTCTTCTTATGTTCTTATGGAAGTATTTTTGCACCTAGTCTTTATTTATTGTTTTTCAAGCAACTTCAAGGCCTATAGGTCATTCTATTGTTCCTCAGAGTCCTTCTAGTTAGTCAATAATAATATTTTAAACCTAAGTTTTGCCACACAAATTGAAAATGTGAGTATTATTCATGAATTGAAACAGTTGTGTCCTTTCCAGGTCTAGAGATATTATTTGTATTTAGGAATGCCAAGAGTTGACATTTGGAAACTGAAATATTTATTTAACAAAGTAAAATCAGCAACAAAATCTTGCAGTGTATCACCTCTCCTGGTGTTTCCAGATAGAGGAGCTCCAGACAGAATACAATGTGCAGCAATCTGGTCTTTTTTCTTTAATGGATTTTCTGTGATAAGGAAAAACCCAGAAGAAGCAGGAGGGAAACATGGGAGGATTACGAGTGGAAGACTTCATTGTCTGACCCTGCCTAAAATTCTATGAATAAGGCAGGATGATGGAAGCACCTTCCCAATCAGAGAACTCTAGTGCAGGTTCCAGCCAGCCGGCCAAGTCCTTCTCCATTATACTCCATTACATTCTCCCCACCCTGGTTTTCAGTTTTTAGTTTTCCAACGGTTAGGGTGACCATATGGAAAGGAGGACTGGGCTCCTGTATCTTTAACAGTTGCATAGAAAAGGGAATATCAGCAGGTGTCATTTGTATGCATGCAGCACCTGGTAGAATTCTCTTCTCATCACAACTATTAAAGCAGCAGGAGCCCTGCCCTCTTTTATATCTGGCCAAGAGGGCAAGGCTCCTGCAGCTTTAACGGTTGTGATGAAGAGGGAATTTCACCTAGTGCTGCATATATACAAATGCCATCTGCTGAAATTCCCTTTTCTACTCAACTGTTAAAGATAAAGGAACCCTGTCCTCCTTTTCATATGGTCAACTTATTTCCTGTGTATACTGTAGGGAACATTTGAATATTGTCTGTGAACATAGTAAAGTCAAGAAAGCAAGTCCATTCTAGCTGGCTGAGCCAAGCACACATATTTGAGTCTTTGCCACCACATTGCATTGATATTTAAGTTAAATGGCTTGGGAAATTATCATAAAACATAAAATACAATCTTATGCTTTCCGAAAAGGATTCTACAAGGACAAAAGATTGGATAACAAATTACAGGACGCTTACACAAAGGGTATTTTGCCTGATGTTTGCTTCTGGATGACTTCTAGAGCTGTTGTATACTTTGAAACATTAATAACACATACATTGTAAAGGGTGACTTCTGGAATGTTGCATGATTTATCGTGCTTTACTGTATACATTTGTATGTAAGCTGCCTTTTACTCTGGAAAAAACAGCAATATTTTAATCCATACCCTTCATCAAAAGTAGCTCTTGTCTTGGGCTGCAAACTTTAGTCAGGGTGCAATCCGATGCATATTTAGACAGAAAAATGCCCTACATCTCCTGGCATTCCTCAGCCAGCCATGTTGGCTGGAGACTGTTGGGAGTTGTATGCCTTTTTTCTATCTAAATATACATAGGATGGTGTCCTTATCCCCATTTACCTGGAAGTAAGCTTCATGGAACTCAGTTGGAGTTATTTCTCTATGGATATGTGCAATATTGCACTAGACGTGGAGCAAATTTTTGCCAATAAATTAATGGAAAGTTATAGAAATAAGTGCATGACATTTATTAACCCTCAAAAAAGTACTCCTCCTGCCAATAAATACCAGTGTTATTTGTAACTCATCAACAGTTTTAATAGGAGAGACAGAGAAATAATGCGTTGAAATATCTTCCTACCTGTTCACCTGAAGGCAATATCTACTCATCATAGGTGAGTGGTTATTTATAAGGAAGCCACCTGCCCTTTTCACTCTGGAAATAGAGTTCTGGGGCTTTTGTTTTTCCAGTGGGAAAAAGTGGAGAGGGAGTCTGGGAATCACCTGCTGCACCCTGTGAGCACCTACCTGTTCTGTTTGTCTGCTTGCAGCCTCTCAGTCTGTTTGCAAGCAGTGGAAAAAAGCACTGGGAGAAGTTTTGGGGAGAAAGCAATTGATGCAAAGCACCCTCATGAGGGGCACTTAGCAGCAGTGAAGGGGGAAATGGGACTTTGTGACATGCAACCGGTCTCTATCCAAATAACCTGACTGTGACCAGCTTATGCCCCTGCTGATTCTTTTCTGCCCTGCTGATTCCCTTCCTCAAGCAGTGGGTCATTCCGATTGCTCTGTGCAAGCAGGACCCACTACTTATGCAAGGGAGATTTAGTGTTTCCCAGGGGAAGCCCTGGAATGAGGCAGGTCAGCAGAGTTCCCTTACAAGAGCTTGTTTCAGGTTAGGCTGAAATATCTCAGAAAGAATTTTAAGAACACATGAAGCGCCATGCTGGATCAGACCGAGGGCCCATCTAGTCCAGCACTCTGTTCACGCAGTGGCCAACCAGCTGTTGACCAGGGACCAACAAAGCAGGACACGCATTTTCTAAAAAAAAAATCTTTTTCAAGCATCCCCCAGAGCCTCCTCTGGGGGTCATTCAAGGAAATGCCTGACTCCCCATTTGGACACCATAAGTTCACAACTAGGGTGAAGCATTTGGGGAGGCCATTTTTGTTCAGGCCTCAGAAACATAGCAAAACATTGGCATAATGCCCACCAAAAAATTGCTGCCAGGAGCATTCTTTTTAGTTTTTCTTTTGAAGGTGGACTGATATGCAGTTATTATTTTTGACCAGTTCTGAACAGGTGCTTGTCATCACCTTCCTAATCTATTACTTATTACTTAGGCCCTATTTGTAGAAGGCCAACACCCTGCTATTTGATATCAAAGCAGGTCATTCCTGGAAGCCATTCAACATTTCATAAGTATTAACCATTATAAAGGCAGGAAGCTGGCAGTTCGGATGCCAAAAATTCCAAAGCTTGCCAAGATATGCATGTGTATGTTTTTTGGGGGAAGAAGAGGGTGTAGGGACACCAAGGTAAATGAGCTTCAAGAGCAGGAGAGGGTCATTCTCACAGACATTAAAACTGTCTCTTAAAACCCCTCTCAAAAAGCCAGTAAACTCAATTGCACCCATCAGATTTAGGTTTTGTGTTTCCAGATTGTGTTTGCGTCATGACATTATATATATATGGCTGAATTATTTTTCTGCTTGTAATAAAGCTCATGCTCAGGGAAGCAAGATGTGCTTTGCTTTGCATTTCTATAATCCTTCTCTATGCTTATTAACTTGTTTTATAATACATATTGGACTCAGGCCAGAAAGATGTAGTAGATTCAAATTTTTATCTAGCCATCAAGATTTTTAGCAGTCTTGGGCAAATCACTTTCTCTCAGTGTAAGCTATCTCTGCTGGGCAGTTGGCAACAACCTTCTTGGCTAGAAGTATCTACCCTTGTGGAGCTGAGAGGCAGGGAAGTTAGGATCACTGAACCATCTTATGATTCCTTGGTAGTTGTTATCTGTGAAACTGGCTTATAAGGAGGCCAGATCTACACCAAGCAGAATATGACACTTTGAGAATAGTTTGAAAACTGTATATGGAGTGTGTCCTGGGCCCCAACAGTTGTCAATACGGTTATAAACCATTTTAAAGCAGTAGTGTAGATCCTGCCAGAGAAAGAACTCCAGCTAAGGGTTTGGGAGGTTGTGGCCAAGCCTGTGGAGGTTTGCTTCCTGTAAATGAAGTAATTTCTCCTTATTTTCAGCCTAAGGCATGTGTATAACGGGGCTCCAAACCCTCACAGCCTCATGGGATTATTTTGAGGGTATATTACCCTAGGTGTGCTGCTTTGAATTTATTTTAGGAAATATACAATATTGCCTTCGTGAAAGATGTATTTGAGAGATTTGGGTAATCTATCAAGACTGACTTATTTAGATTTATCGGAATGGTTGTCCGTTCACTGATAAAAAGGAAGGGGCTTTCAACTGCTCCGAGCTGAAGGAATACAGAATATATTGGGATTAAAAGAGGCACGTCTTGGGGAAAAGGAGAATTTAATATTAGCTTATGTAGGCTAGTAATTTATTATTACTTTAGCTCACTGTCAGATTTGCTTTATAGAGAGTGTGAGGTATGAGTTCAATAAAACGAAAGAGTGTTCAATATTTTATAGAAACCTGTTTCTTTGGGTGAGCCCACATCAGTGTAAACTCAGCATATGATTGTGTGCACCAGACATCCTTTTGAGGGGAAAAAATCCTGTATGAGCCCACATCAGCAAATACTTGAGGAAGTTGATACATTTGCCAAGATATAATGACTTACATGTGTGTCTGTGGCATGTGTGGCTAATGTATCACTGCTGTTTATTGTTCAGCACTTGATATACTGTATACTGCTGGATTAAGAAAGAGAACAGCCAGGAAGAGAGGGTTATCTCAGATTACTCAGTAACTAGAATAAATGACTCTTATGAATACTTCTGAAGAACCCAGTTTCGTTGGCCTTTCAAAGTGTTGTTAAAAGGCATCCTTGCTGGTCTAACTGGTTTCATTGTAAGTCCTCTTCTCTGTCCAGAACTAGATAGTGGCATCTCTGGATGAATCCTCAGCTGATGTCCCAGATTCAGGACTTGACTTGCTATCAGCTTGCATCCTTACATAAAGCAAATGAGTTGTAAAACATCTCTGGATTGCAACTCTGTTTAGCAAACACACACACACACACACACACACACACACACACACACACACACACTTATGGTGTGTGTAATCTACACCTTGGGTCAAATTATTACAATGCCATCATGCATTGTATCACTCGTGCATTTAAACCTTGTAGGATACACAGTGGACATCATCAGATGGGGGAAATCATGTTTACTTACTGTTGCTTTCCCCCTCTTCTGTCATACTTCCTCTTTCTTCACACAGGAGAAGAAAGAGGAAGTAAACAATGACCATGTGGCCCATTCAGTGGGTGTTTTTATCGCACTACTTTTCCTGCACACAACAGGAAATGGCGGCACATTTTGTCCCCCCCCCCACAAAAAAGAAGGAAAGGGAAAGAAGGCCAGAAAGAGTGGAAGACACATAGAAGGCAGATGGCGTTGTCAAAAGGACCAGCAAAACACATGAGTGCGCAGTAACAAGCATGTGATAAAATGCTTGTCTGATGATGCTCAATGACATTTATCATGGTATTTTGGATAATGTGGAATAAAAAGCAGGAAATAACACTATGAAGGTGGTAAATGGAATGTGTAATGTGCCCCCACAGTTATCACTGCACTTCAATATAGGCTGACCAGATAAAATCCAGGTCAGGGCTCATATAACTTTAACAGTTGTAGAGAAAAGGGAATTTCAGCCAGTGTCATCTGTATGCAGTTAGTTCCTGGTGAAATTCCCTCTTCATCACAACAGTTAAAGGTGCAAGCACTATACTAGAGCGACCAGATACAAAAGAAGGCAGGGCCCCTGCAACTTTAACTGTTGTGATGAAGAGGGAATTTCACCAGGAACTAATTGCATACAGATGACACTGGCTGACATTCCCTTTTCTCTACAACTCTTAAAGTTACAGGAGCCCTGACCTGGATTTTATCTGGTCAGCCTACTTCAATACCACTATGAAGCAGTAGTGTAGAACTAGCTTTAATCGTTAGAGATGCTGGTATTAGGTTTGACATGCCTACACTCATAGTTATAGCTACTTGCACTTTCTTCTTTCTAGTTATTCATACTTGCAGCTTTCAATGATACAAAGAGATTCCAAAGAAGGTATAACAACAGCCCTGCACATGCCATATAAACTGCTAAGTGGCAGCTAAAATGCTTTTGTTTCCCCTCATAAGTTTTAATTTGAACCTGTCAACAAAGGATGGAATTCCAAACTGCTCATGCAGAAACAATGTATGAAACAGAACCAGCATCTATATTGCTATAGTCGATGGAGCCAGGATAGTTTTCAAATGCTTTCTCTATGCAAACAAAGTTAGACATTGCTATGCCTCTCATTAACAAGAGCAATTCTGTTGTGAGTTCCCATTTTAGTTGTATTTTTGAACCAGAATTAAGTTTTAGAATTATAGGAATACAGTTTTCATAGTCTGTACTGCGCACAGAGCAAAAATCCCCCCAAACATTCTAGAATTGCTACAGATAAACTCTCAGTATTCGTAGAAAATATCACCATGTTCTTAAAAATTCAAAATGTATTCAATTTCTCTTTCTTTTCTTTCTTACTTGTCCCAATATGAATCCTTGCTAGAAATATTATTTATTTAATTACTATATTTCTATCTCACTTTTCAGAAAGTTGTTGACTCCTGAAGCATCTCACATCAAGAGAGACAGACAGAAGGGAAGGTAACTGGAGGGAAAAGGAAAGAAAGGGAGATCAGTTTTTCAGGTCTAGAACAAGGTGGTGAGTTAGAAGCAGGGCTCCATCACACCAATTCCCCCACCCCTGGTTATTTTACCTCCATTTCAGAAGTGCTGCAAGCACTCCTCCCTTTCACTACCATAGCTATACCGGTGAACTCTGCTATTGCTCTCCTGCTGCTACTGCGCCTGCCCAACCCAACCCATCACAATGTCCATTGATGGACATTGTGATGGATGAGGCAGCCTTCCCCCTCTCTCACTGGAGCTCCTATTAGGATGTACAGAAATGCTTACATCTGTATAATTCTTAAAGTGAAAGAGATGAAACATGGAATCTTGAGAGCTCTTAAGTAGAGCTTTCCGCATGCCAAGTTTGAATCAGATAGGTCCATGCTTTGATTTTTAGGAATTTTTAAAATGCAAATTAACCAAAATGCTTCCATCTGCATAATTTATATAGATAAAGAGATGCAACCTGGCATGGTGATAGGTCTCTAGGAGAGCTTTCAGCATGCCAAGTTTGAATCAGATCAGTTCATCCCTTCATTTTTAAAGAATTTTTAGATTTCCCTGCTCTTTAAACCTTTTGCTGATAGTTCACCAGTGTGATTTCCCACCTCTTTGCGTTTGTGAAGGATCACTTTTCCTTTCCTTTAATCATGGCAAGCTGAGCATCTCCAGTTCATAAAAAAGAGATGACTGGTTCCTTTACTCCAAAGTGAATCCCGTTGACTTCAACTGTATTTACATCCAAGTCATACTACATTCACACACCCCATAGCTCCTTTTTACTTCAAAGTTACATTACTCTTCCTGTCAGAGATCGCTCCTACGTTCTTTCAGATGTTAATATGTTGCCAAGGACAGGGCTAGCAATTCACTGGAAAGGATAGCCTTTTGTCTTGCAAATCCGATCTCCTTGGAAACATCCGGTGGGCTTGATTTTGTATTGAATTGCTTTGCCGATTTCAGGCAGTAAAAGGAACTAGAACACAGAATTCACTAGTACCAGGAAATGTTTTCTCCAGCCCTATAGGATAATAGAATATAGGATAATATAGGACAATATAGGAGGAAGAATAATTACACAAAACAGAAGAGAACCACTAGAGTGGTTCTCTAGTGGTGATGGAAGCGGAGTGGTGATGGAAGTGGACAGAAATGGATGGATGGATGAGGAAGGATCAGAGTGGTTTGAAAGGTTAAGGTGGATAGGTGCCACGATGAAGTTCTGCGATTCCAACAGGACAGGGGTTTAATAAAACAAGAAAGGAAGCCCCCAAAAGAGGGCGTTGGAACACTGAAACCTTCCTTCCAACTCCTAACATGTCCAAAGATGAAAAAGAGGAAGTAAGTTGTAAAACTGCCCTCGCCGATCGCCCTATTCTTTCATCACTGAAAACGGCCTTCAAGATACACCTCCAACCACAGAAGCAGATTTACTGGTTTACATTTGGGTTTTCATTGCGCACTTCCAAGATGAAACAGACTTTCCCAAGTACAAAATAAGCTGCGAGAATAGTGCAGGACAGGGACAAGGTCATGCGAGTCAACAGCACCAAAACCTGAAAGGATGGACTCTGGGAGTGCAAGAAACACAAAGTGTGATGGAGCCTGCAGTCACTTAAATCCACTTCAACCAAGGCTTAGTCCCTGGCTGGTGTTTTTACTTGATATCAATTGGTGGCTATATGGCTGACGGATAGGGCCAGAAACATTCTTTCCCCTTCCTTCTGCGGTCCCAGAACAACTCTCAGGCAGGATCTACATTCCTGCTTTATAATGGTTTATGATGGTATTGACAACTATTGGGGCCCAGGACAGATTCCATGTACAGTTTTCAAACTGTTTCCAAAGTGTTATATTTTGCTTGGAGTAAATCTGGCCTCAGCTGGATCCAAGTGTTCTTTCTGACAATGGATGTGCCAGGGTGGTCACCACCTTGTCTTATTTATATATTGGTGATCTTCACCAGAATAATAATAATAATAATAATAATAATAATAATAATAATAATAATAATTTATAACCCGCCTCTCCCTCTGGATCGAGGTGGGGAACAACAACAAATATAAAACAGAAAAATCACAAAATAGTTGAAATATTAAAAACATATAAAACCCAAACATCATTAAAAACATCTTAAAATTCAACTGGATAGGCCTGCCGGAGGAGAGCAGTCTTCATGACTCTCTTAAATTCCAGAAGACTGCTAATTTGTCTCATCTCCTCCGGCAGACCATTCCACAGTCTGGGAGTGGTAGAAGAGAAGGTCCTCTGGGTAACACTCGTCAGCCTACTTCTGGCTAATTTGAGTAAGTTCTTCCCAGAGGACCTAAGTGTGCGGGGCGGATTATATGGGAGAAGGCGATCCCGCAGGTTACCTGGACCCAAACCATGTAGGGCTTTAAAGGTAATAACCAACACTTTATATTTCGCCCGGAAACTGATTGGCAGCCAATGAAGTGATTTTAAAACTGGTGTAATGTGGTCACCCCTAGATGTACCAGTGACCAACCTGGCTGCCATATTTTGAACAAGCCAGGTAACCTCAGAGCCAATTTCACAGATCATGCCAATTTAATATAATAGCATGCAGCACAAGTTTCAAGCAAATGGTGGGGGGCACACTGTTGCTGATGCAGGCCTTCCTTTTTAATTTTATTTATTTGCTTATAAAACAGGCCTCTGTGCTCTCAAGAGAAGTGCCACATGAAGTGGCTGTAGATGCCATCTTATTTTCTCCAGAATGACTCTTAAGGGAGTTCCCCAAACTTCCTGCAGTGTAGGCAGGGGCAACAAATTAGTAGACCACCACTACCCTTTTACATCCGCCTCAGTTTGAGCAAGGGGACTCTAGACCTTTCAGGGTACATTTGGGGCAGGTTTTCAGA
The DNA here is from genome assembly GCA_029215795.1 of Anniella stebbinsi. Taxonomy (NCBI): domain Eukaryota; kingdom Metazoa; phylum Chordata; class Lepidosauria; order Squamata; family Anniellidae; genus Anniella; species Anniella stebbinsi. Next base: position 28,899,686 of record JARDYH010000002.1, on the reverse strand, counting down.
CAGGATTGTTCCAGCTCTACCTGGAGATTGAAACTGGGACCTTCTGCATGCAGAGGATGTGCTTCACTCATAGCCATTGCCACATATCAATCAATTACATCAAATACGACTGTGCGGTAATGAATGTACTTTCTGAATATCGGTTTGTTACCCAAAACAGCTACAAGACACAGGCTGGATCTGGACTGCCTTTCTTGCTTCATAAACCACAGTTTATGAACCATAGTTTATGGATCCTGGAAAGATCATCCAAACCTGGCCACAGGAGTTAAGGTACATGAAAACCATTTCTATGGCTAGGATATCACTTTGGTTCAGAGAAATGCAGGCTAATAACAGAACATTCTTGATCTGTATTAATACATTATTTGACTATTTGAATGCGACAAGGATAATGCATGCCTCAGTCTTTTGATCTTCTTACAAAACGGCTAGTTCTTGACTAGTGGGGCACCAGTGCTTCTGCTATGAGAGCATAGTCTCCTAGAAATTACCGCATAGAACTGGTTTTAATCTTTTCTTCTCTTCCCTTTGCCTTGCCATCTGCCTCCAGTTGAAAGTCTTTCTGCAGGATAACATTTATGTGTACAAGCCGAGCTTGTCTTTTTAGCTCATAACTTTCAAACCACAGAGATGGCATCTTGCCAGCTTCTTTTCTCATGATAATAGAAAGTTCTTATCTAGCAATGTTTCATCCGTAGTTAACCAAAACACTTGACAATTATGATGGGAAACAGAGAATGGGAAGACCAAGTTACTTTGAAGCTTATTATACGATTGGTATAGATTACTGTTTTGTCATATCTGGTCTTTGCATAAGTAGGGTGACCATATGAAAAGGAGGACAGGGCTCCCATATCTTTAACAGTTGTATTTGAAAGGGGAATTTCAGCAGCTATCATTTGTATGCATGCAGCACCTGGCAAAATTCCCTCTTCGTCACAACAGTTAAAGCTGCAGAAGCATCGTCCTCTTTTGTATCTGGTCACTCTAGTATAGCGCCTACAGCTTTAATGGTTGCAATGAAGAGGGAATTCCACCAGGTGCTGCAGGCATACAAATGACACCCGCTGAAATTCCCTTTTCTAGACAACTATTAGAGACAGAAGAACCCTGTCCTCCTTTTCCTATGGTCACCCTAGAATGATACTGTGAAAACGGCACAAATGACAGGCAAAATCAGAAGAAAAAAAGAGACTTTCCAATTGCCCTAGGGATGCAAAACACCCAAATGGTAGGAATAAGCAGAGGCTAAATATCTTACTTATTTAGGCTGCCATACTGTGCAAACCTGGTAGCATACCCAATTGAGCACAGTGGATCCCTTTAGCCATTTTGAATTACAAATCAACCTCATTAGCACGTGGCTACATAGTTCTTTTGGATCTAAACTGTGGCTGAATTCGGACAACACAATAAGTAACTGGGGAGGGGGAAACAATCATCAGTTGTATTGACTATCGTGTCGTCTGAATGCTGCCATAGTCAACTCAGCGCTGATCCTAATCCACACCACCGTTGATTATTTATGACCATGTTGTGTGGGGAGTACCCCCTAGATGAACAACTGTAAAGTTGATTATTACCCCACCACTGACTATCGTGTTGTCCGAATTCAGCCATTGTCTTAAGCTTCCACCCCCACCCCCCCAGTGATGACTAATGAATGTACCCTTCCGACAGGTTCCCTCACCTTGTCAATTATTTTTAAGGCCACCATTCAGTCAAGCTCTTTTTTTAGCCTTCCTTTTATAGCTGATGGGACCTTTCTAGGTGCATGGGTGACCAGATGATTAAGTCCCACTAATTCTATGTTGTATTCATTTCCTAATTTACATGCCCTCAAGAGCATCTTCATATTGGTCTTCATTTGGCTCGTCCTTCACACATGCAGACTATTTTAATAAGACCCAATTGCTGACAGGTTTTTAGGATGTGAATTTAAGCACATAGGCAGCTTGAAACAGGAGAAGGAGTCCTAAAACACACGCACAAACACACAAAACATCAGAGAGGATTTGCAAAACTTTGTCAATTGCAGTATTTTACACAGATAAAAAAGACTGCCAATTAAGACATTGACTCAGCTCGCCCAATTAAACCAACCACAGTTTGTTAATACAGGAGTGAGTGTGCTGGCTCCTAACCACTTGGCTGCTTCTGCTTTGCCAAACAACCCAGGATTCCTGGGTTGCGTTTCATGATATGTAAACCCATAGCTCTGGGTTGTTGAGGGAGAAACTATCCAGAGTTTTAACCCATGAACAAACTCTGATTGTTTCTCCTGGGTTGTTTAGCAAAGTGGAAACAGATGAGTGGCCAGAAGCTAGCATGCTTGCTCACTCCCATGTGCTCCCAAACAACCCATGGTTAACAAACCTTGAGTTGTTTAATCATGTGAAGCAGGTCATTCTGTGATAATAGATTCCTCAGTTCCTCAGAACTCACTCCTTTTCCTTGCTTCATTCAGATGTAGATCAGTATTGACCTATAGATTAGGTGTTTCAGCTATGGTCTTTATTTTAGTTGTGGTCTTTATTTTAGTTGTATCAAGTTTTAATCCCACTTTGTTTAAGACATGTCCTAAATAATTTATTTCTGACAAGGCAAATTTGTATTTTCCTTTATTTGCTTTTGAGTTTCTCTCTTGACACATGTGTAGAACTTGCCTCAATCTCTATTTATGTTCCTGTCTGGCCTTTTCCTACAACAAGATATCATCTATGTAGCATGGGATACTACTGAGAGCCACAGCTATCTGCTGGGTCATAATAGATAGTTGAAAATGTTCATTTGGAATCACTTTGTTCATGTTCCTTGGACCCAAACCTATTCTTATCTGGTCTCTGAAAGGCATGTCCATGACACTTATTTAGCTGGCTAAATCTGTAGATTTTTCTTGCATTCTCATATTCAGCTTTTCTATACGATTCAGTTCTTCTTGTATCTTCTAAAATGCAGGAATTACATATGCTATCTGTGGATTTATATTATTTTGGAATATGCAACTACATGCCACTAATCTTCTGGATCTCTTTCTATTAAACTAATTTTGTACCACATTTAAATTAGTTTCAGCCTTTAGATCAGGGGTGAACAAGTTGGAGCCCTCCAGATGTTTTGGCCTACAACTCCCATGAACCCTCATCATTGGCTAAGCAGGCTAAGGGTGATGACAGTTGTAGGCCAAAACCTCTAGAGTACTACAACTTGTCCACCCCTACTTTAGATCCTCTGCCTCAAAATGCATCCCACTCACCGTCTGATCTTTGTGTGGTTGATATGGGAGTCATTTTGCATTGCTCACTATTTGGTCCCAAACCGTTTTTGGCATTTCAGAAAAAGGGAATGCGTACTGTAGTGGTGGAAGCAGGTTGTTGGGTTCTTTTACTCAAAAACAAATAAACAAAAACAGAATGAAAAGAATGAAAAGCCTGCTGCAGGGGCCAAAGCTCCATGTTTCCTTCCTGGAATGTCTCCTCAAGGTGATGTTTACATGGTGCTAGTACCATTAGAGAGAGGCATTTTAGAGGCGACTAGCAACCTGCTGTAACCATCTCAGAGAGCTTCTTATTCTTTTTTAGGCTTAAAAAAAGACCTCTCTCCACAGCTGTTACCAACATAAGTGCCCCCTTTTCCTGAACTATCATGAAACAGGCCAGAGGCCAACCCCCACTGAAATCATGCCCCCTGTTTTTCAGGAACTGAAACAGTCCCTCCAAATTCACCCAAAACTATTCTTTCATCATATTCAATTCAGCCCCCTGCACATTTTGTTTGTCAAAAATCTGCTATCTGAAATTGCAGCTGAGTTATCTCATCTTTATACCTGCCATCTAGATTGCATTTACCAAACACCTTCAGTTTTTCCCTCCAAAGTGTTACTAATCAGGTTTTTGAATGCTGAAGTGGTTCACTTCACAAAGCTTCATAAGTTTTTAAAGACACTACCTTAAGTTGTTCCAATTTTGAAATTCAATGCATTATTATTATTATTATTATTATTAAGGAGATGATCCTACTTATCTACTAGAGATCAAAGTTTCAAAGTACCAATAAAGAACTTGTGGGAGTTTCCATATGTTTCTGCCAGGTTAAACATCTCTTTGCCTTGAAATTTCTCTCTTTCTCTCTCGCGTGATTACATTTGCCACATATTTTACATTCTTTCACATATGTAGCACAGGCATTTATGGTATGGCTGATGCCAGATTTATAGCAGGCAGGCATACCTCTGTCTCGAGCTCTGGTCAGTGTTGGGGTTTTCTACAAATCCAAGGCTGACTATCTTCTAGGTGTTATAGAAATAAATTTTGACTGCAGGGAATTCATTTTTTCCTCTGCTGCTCACCCCCACCTCCCACTGTCTCAACTGCTTTGTAATTACTTTCTCTGCCTTGCATATATTCACTGCACATTCCAGAGTTAAATCAGCCTCTCTCAATAATCCAGCTCTCAGTTTGCCTGACTCTATGCCACACACTATGCAGTCTTCAATACTGCCCTGCAGGGTCCACATCTGTGCCAGAGGTTTCCCATAGGATCTTGCTTCGTCTCCTCTTAAAATGAGGTCTCGTCCAGTCTGAGGAGCCTATACCAGCAGGTCTTGACAAAAGCCATGACAGGTAAATAAAGCCATGACTGCAGTAGAGGCTGGTGGCTCTGATGGTCAGTGGGGCAGTGAATCCACTTTGGGTTTCAGTCAGAACCATTCAGGGCACTAAAGGAGTTATCCAAGACACCTTGATAGCTCCTTTACTAGTCCTGACTGGTTCTGACTGCAACCTGAAGTACATTCACTGCTCCATTGACATTAGAGCCACCAGCCTCCACTGCATGACAGGTAAATAACTTTATTGTGTTAGATAGGGCCTTAAGTGTTTTGCCACTATCTCTTATTTTAATATTTGGGACCAGAGCTGCATTGACATCTTTGCTCTCATTTTCTCTAGAAGTCACATTATTCATTTACTCAGTTATTTTAGTGAATTCGGAGAGCAGCAGCTGCCAAACCACGGCATTCCATATTGCTCTACAATTTTTTTAAAAAAAAATTATACATAAAAAAACTGGTTTGTGACTATTTCCCCCCTGACTTGAGCATCAGCGAGGACTGGCAACATACCTGCAATGCACCTGGCAGGAGAAGTGGCCCATAAGGAGCTTGGTGACGTGGTTGCATTGCCTGTCTGCATTCCTTACACCACATTTTCCTGGTTGCACTACTATTACCATGTCCTGTTACAACGGCCCTTCCTCCGCAGAAGCAGGTCTGCCTTTTAAAAAAATCACTTATACTGTAAATGCACAGATATTATTTCTTCTGGGTGGGTTGCTGTTATTTAGTTATTGCATTTATATCCCATCTTTTTTCCTCCTTAAGGAACCCAAGGCAGCATACATAATCCTCCTCCTCCTCCTCTCCATTTTATCCTCCCAACAACAACCCTGTGAGGTAGGTTGGGCTGAGAGTCTGTGACTGGCCCAAAGTCACCCAGCGGGTTTCCACAATCAAGTGGGGACTAGAACCTGGATCTCCTGACTCCCAGTCCAACACTCTAGCCACTACACCACACTGGCTCTCAAGTTATGCTAAAGCATAATTGCGTGACACTAATGGAATAAGAAATAAAACACGAACAAGCTGAATTGCTCTGGCAGCAAAAAAAAGAAGAAAAAAATTAACATTTAAAGGCTGGTAAGGAATAGGATATTACTAATTATGCGGTTGATTTCAAAAGGGACAGGAGATCTTTGCTAATTTAGGAATCAAATAGGACTTACTTCTGAGTAAACATTCTTAGAATCATGTTTGTGGGAGAAGTGGCATGCATGATTGTAATAGAGGCTCTCCTTGTTATAGCACTATATCAGGCACATCATGGAAGTACAATTTTAATTCTATGTCCAGCTGGTTGTGGCAGGTCAATGTCTTATCAGCCCTAAATGGTTCTAGTGTGGAAAGGACCCTAAAAAACAGCAATTAGGTTGAATTGAATAATTTTTTCAGCTCCCTGCTCTTTGATACGCACAAAAATAAAACACTGTTATTATTCCATTATTTGTTATACCAAAGAAGGAGCTCACAAAAGGTGCTTGCATTTTGCTAACCTGCCATCATTGTGAAATATTCTGTCTGTGGTGAGTTTTTTTTTCCAAAGAGTTAAGCATGTTATTAATAATGCTGTATTCTTATGCCCATCTGTAGATGTCTTTAGTTTTGGAACCAAATCACTGTATTACAGCAGCTGCTTCCCATTTTTCTCTAATAATTACTATAATTAGGTGATTTAATGAGGTTGTGCACTTAACATTCCTGGTAGTAATATTGACTCTAATGCCTGCTTATAAATAGAGAATACTGGAGAACAGAATAAGGAACAAAGGACCTACAGACTCCCATTAAAATAAGTCTGTTTGTGATAAAGAGGTACATAAATTCAAAGCTATGCATCTTAACCAAATGTACATTTCCTGTGCCAGCATGCAATTCACCTTCCACTAAGACACTTTGAAATTGGAGATTAGGTTGACAGAAACATTGGAATTACTTTAAGATAATTGTGATGGTTGGTGCATTTGTCATGTTAATTCTTGACACTACAATAGGCCCGTAAACAAATTCAAGCAACATTTTCAAGTGGTCTGAGATCAAGGATAGAATTATAGTGAGTAATCTAAGACACTCCATTAATTTGATCAGGAAATTATGTGAGTCCTGAGAGGGAAAATGTAGAGAGGTAGTAAAAAAGCCAGGGCAGAGGTAAAATCCCACTTCTCAGTCTTATGATCTTATTTGGCATCCCAAAGAACTTGGGACCAGGATACTTGAAAGAACGCCTTCTCCTTTACCAACCTGCCTGGTCACTGAGGGCATTAGAGGGCATGTTCCTGGTAGTTCCACATGGACCTATGACCTGATTGGAGTCCGCCAGGGAAAGAGCCTTTAGTGTGGTGGCCCCTTCTCGTTGGAACTCCCTGCCCCTGGAGGTCAAGCAGGCGCCACCATCGTACTGCTTCCGGCATTTCCTGAAAACAACTCTTTTCCAGGAAACATTTCTCAACTGACCAGCCACCATTTTGCTTGGTGTAATGTTTTAAATTGAACAATTTTAATTTGCTGTTTAATCTTTTTACTGTTTTATTCCTACGTTCAATCATATCTAAAATAGATTCACTCTGAAATCTATTTTAGATTTGAGTGGCACATAAATATTTAAATAAAATAAGTAAATAAATAAATACATAAATAAATAAATAAATAGACTACTCATGGATCTTTCTAGTTAAGCATCCTACTTCCAATAGCAAGGGGAAATATTTGGAGGATGGAATAAAAATCCCTGATAAATTCTAAGAACACCAATTACTGACCAAGCAGATGCCACCAAGAAGGCCATTAGCTGAGCTTGATGGTGAAAGCAGGGTGGGAAACCTTTTTCGGTCCTAGCATCCAGTTGGTTCTGGGCACCACGTTGGAGGCTGCATGCCAAGCAGTGGGTGGGGCCATGCCCCCAAAGTAGGCCAAGCCACCCCCAATGCTGCCTCACGGCCTCAGCATGATTCACCAGACCCCATTCGTTCATTTGCACACACACTCAACCCCCTTGCACCAACTGCAATCAGACTTTTAAAAGGCTGTCATTGGTGACAATGGAAGCTTAAAAGCTTGATTGCAGTGGGGGGGGGGAGGTTTTCAGTGGGGTTACAGGAGAGGGGAGAATTAACTCTTCCCCCCCCCCCAGCAACAACTGCCCTTCCATGTGCCCCCACGCTGCAAAGAAGCTTTTAAAAATCCATTATCTTATTTGAGGGAAAATAGAGACAAGGCACAATAAAACCAATTCGCTCAAAGAACAGAGAGAATTTTGGTAACGGCATGCAAACGAGTGGAATAACTGCATTCAAACATATGAATTTTAGAACGCTTGTTGACTAACAGTTTTAAAGATCCTTTTAGAATATGAGAAATATAAAGGATAGAGATTTTATCCAATATTTTTTATTTATTTATTTTATTTTGCATAGGCCTTCATATTATTGCACCATTGTAGAAATGTGTGGAAAACATAGATATTCTATGGTTCTGCAACAGTTCAACTGAACAGGGTATTATCTATATAGAAAGATTAGATTTGTATTATACTGCTTTTATTGCCATAGCTATCCAAAGGAAGCGAGGCAGGTGGCTACCAGGAGGAGGGCCTTCTCTGCTGTGGCACCCCAGCTGTGGAATGAGCTCCCTAGAGAGGTTCGCCTGGCACCTACATTACACTCTTTTAGACACCAGTGTTCTAACAGTTCATCAGCTTAATTTTTAACTTTGCTGTTTAACTTTGCATTTTAAATCCGTATTAATTTCTGCATGGCTGCTCGGTTTTATCCTGGTTGTGCTTTTATACTGTATTTTATGTTATGTTTTTACACTGTTTTATATTTTGAATGGTTTTCATGTTTTTAATTTTTGTAAACTGCCCAGAGAGCTTCGGCTAATGGGAGGTATAGAAATGCAATAAATAAATAAATAAATAACAACAACAACAACAACTATAGTAAGGGTAATGAGATGTTTAGTGCCATTCCTCGCACAGTACCATGATTTCCTGGGTTGTCTGGAAAGATGAAATGGCTATCAAATGAATTAAGATCTGTAGTAAGAATATTCCTAAAGTCTGATATTACTATAACTTTTAAATTTCTATTTTATTTTAAGCTTCAATCCTGTGATCTCTGGGAGGAAATCACAGGGGATATAGGATAGTTTAGATTTCCCATTCTCTGGCGGATCTACACACGAGGTTTTTGACGTTTTATAAGGGTTATGAAACTCTTTGGGCCACATGACGCACTCCCTATAACGTTGTATATCTGAGTTTTTTTAAAACTCACTTCAGTTATATACAACGGTTTCACTTTTAATAAATCGTTTTAAGTAAAAGAATGTGTCCTTCCTTACCGTTTCTGATTCATGGGGGCAGTGCTTCCTTTACTGGTGCCCAAATGCTTAGCAGTTGATTGGTGGGAAAGAAAGAGGAAGTGGACTAGTGAACTACAACCCCCACAATTCTTAGCCCTATACTCGCTAGGGAATGACAGAGGAACTAAGAAGGAAGTGTGTAACTGAACTACAACCCCCACAATGCCTTGCCCTAAACTCATTGAAAAACGAAAGAGAACGAGACAGGGCAGAACAGCGTGTGACTGCACACACTGCTTTAAAGACAGAAGACTGTTCTCCTGTAACGTGAGTACTCAGTAATGTGGCCTAAGACGTTTTAAAATACAATTTAAAACGTTCCAAAGGACTGTGTGGATTCCCCCAGATGCCTGTCCTTGGAGGGGGAGATTGAACCTCTAATGCACCCTCTAAAACCCTTTCGTGGCCCTTGTTTCTCCAACATCAGTAGAGACAAAAGGGAGCAGATCAGGGGTGTCATGGGTGGGACCTACCTGGTCACCAGACATGGAGGAAATTGTATGTCAGGCCTCATACTGGCATACAGAATTTGACTCTCATAGATTTCAAAGGGAGAAATCATTAGAAAGAAAGAAGAAAGAAAGAAAGACAGACAGACAGACAGACAGACAGAGACAAACAGACCCTGGAACATATAAAGCAAAGATGACAAATGATGCTCCCCCCTCCCATCTGCCCTGCTAGCATGAACTTGGTAGGGTTTTGGGTTTTTCAGAGCCTCTGTCATCAAAGTTCCCCACATATACAGGTAGGATTGTGCTGTCCATGTTGTTCTTTATAATTTATTGTGGGAAGCAGCCTGGTGAGGCAGCTTCCAACAATAGGCAAGGAACAAATATTTTAAACAAACAGCCATGAGCATTGTTCTAGAATCTTAGAAACATAGACTTTGAAGGGACCTGAGAGATCATCTAGTCTAGCCCCAGCTCAGTGCATGCTCTGCAATGTAGCTACAGCATCCCTGTCAGTTATAATTAAGGTTATAGCTGTTGAAATTTTGGGATGAAGATAGTGAATATGTTATTTGTCCTGCGTTGGCTGTAGCAGCCTTAGTTATACAGCTGACCACAAGGTCAAGTAACAACCCAGACCGATGTTCCAGCAGACCAGCTTTAAGTTCAGTCAAATGCAGAAGTAGCCCAGATAACAGTCACAGAGTCAAGGCACAAGCAATCAGTCCAATATATAGAGTCAGGCAAAGCAGGAGTAGTCGAAAAGGCAAAAGGTCAAACACAGTTAGGCAGTCCAATACATACATAATCCATTAGAAGAGTCAAGCAGAAGTCCAAGGTCATAGGACAGCAGTTTTAGGACAGGGCACGGTCAGGAAACCAAGAGACTAGAGAAGCTGGGGAGACATAGAGTGTCATCACACAGGAGGTTTAATGCACATCTGCCACAACTTTGATCCACTTTTTCAGCGCTGGACTGGCATGACATCGTCCCCGTCGCGCTGTTCTCTCACCCTTAGCGAATCCAGCCCTGTATAAGTGGATCAAAGGCACAGCAAATTTGCTCCCAAGTCAGAGTCCACCCCCCACCCCCCACCTTCAGGGAAGGACTGGAAGCCATTTCCCCCGAAGGCCCAGGCCAGTACTTGATGTGGTTTCTCCCTGGTTTCTAGGGGCTCTACTTCCTCCTCTGAGGAGGATTCCTCTAGCAAAGGCATGACATTATGAAGTCCTCTGGATTCTGTGTAGATAGCAGGGGTTATTTTGGCTGAACTCCAAGCAGTGAGCAGCTGAAATGTGTGGAGACCGTCAGTTCCTCTAGTGACAAACTTTTACCCAAATAATGTCTCCACGTAGAAAGGAATGGAAGGGTAGGGCTACTCTTTGTTTAAAAAAATGGTGATTTCCATGTATTAATTTATTTAAATAAACACAAATTAGAATTTCTCCATTGCCTACTATGGATACTCCACCAGGTCAGACAGAAAAACAAGACAGGATAGTGAAAAGAGGATTAGGTGGAAACCCCAATGGGGCATCAAGGGAACAAAAACTGGTTACAAGTTTTAAGGGCTTGTAGCTCAGCGGTAGAGCACTTGTTTTGCATTCAGAAGGTCCCAGGTTCAATCCCAGCATCTCCAAGTAGGGCTGGGAGAATATTCCCCAGAGAATATTCCCTAGTGTAAACTAGGGGCGGCAACTTGTGTCCCTCTTGATGTTTTGGCCTACAACTCCCATCATCCCTCACCATTGGCTATGGTGGCAAGAGCTTATGGGAGCTGCTAGCCAAAATATCTAGAGGGACACAAAGTTGTCTATCCCTGGTGTAGCCAATATTGAGCTAGATGGGCCAATGGCCCTGATTCAGTATAAGGCAGCTTTTGGGTTGAATCTCAGCCAGGTTCTATTGTATGAATGTTCCTTTCGGAGGAAATCACTGCTGTTTCCAAGTCAGAAAATAAATACTTCATTCTATAAATGTTATGTCCTAATATGGTGGATAAGGTTGCAGGACATGGTACGGCCAGGACAAAGATCCAGCCCATTCTGCTGCAAATCTAGGCTGGCCGGAATAGTAAGAGCCGATTACACTTGGTATCTGGAATGCAGCCAGACCATTCAATGATATTCATAAATCATCTGTCTCGGTAGCCGTTTGATTCACTGCACAAAGCTGAATTTAATTAGGTAAAATATGAACGCTTTAAAGAAATGAACTGATCCTATTTATTTCCTGATAGATCTCAACAGTTTCATTGGAAATGGCTATTTATAACCATTTTATCATCAACCCTTCTTAGGATACTACTAAGGCTGCAATCCTTATATATTCCTATTTATTCCTGGACATAATTCACCCCTGGCAGGGATTATGGGAATTGTAGTCCAATGCATCTGGAGGACTCATGTTAGGGTAGGCTAGTGCAGTTTTATTTTGCAGATTTAACTATATATGCATTTTTACTTTGAATGCCTTTCCTACAGCTCGTAGCATGGAACTTGGCCTTTCTAGCATGGAACTCTGCCCACACCAAAATCTGCCGTTTTCGTGGAACTAACCACAATAAGGCTAAGATCTCTTTCCTGGATAGAGACAGCATAAATCCATTGACTGTTGTACAGCTAGGAGTTTTTTGTGCCTCAGTCTGTGTCATCTCATTTGCCATTTTTTATTTACATATTTTTAGGTCATCATCTATGGCAGGGATGGGGAACCTCTTTCAGCCCGAAGGCCGAATTCAGTTTTGGAGAAGCTCTCAGGAGTCACATTGCAGTGGTGGGTGGGGATCCTCCCTTCTCAAAAGCAAGTAAATAAATCAGGAAGGGATAGGTGTTCATGACAATTGAATCCAGGACTAGATCTGCACTACTCCTTTATAGCGGTATTGAAGTGTACTGATAACTGTTGGTGCATATTACACATTCCATATACTGCTTTTGTAGTGTTATTTCCTGCTTTTTATTCCACATTATCCAAAATGCTGCAACAGATGTAAGTGTGTGTCTTACAAGGTATAAATGTGCAAGAGGGATATAGCATTACCATGATGGGATCATAATGATTTGACACAAGGTGTGGATCTAGGCTGACCAGATAAAATCCAGGTCAGGGCTCATGTAACTTTAACAGTTGTAGAGAAAAGGGAATTTCAGCCGGTGTCATTTGTATGCAATTAGTTCCTGGTGAAATTCCCTCTTCATCACAACAGTTAAAGTTGCAGGCACTATATTAGAGGGACCATATACAAAAGAAGGCAGGGCCCCTGCACCTTTAACTGTTGTGATGAAGAGGGAATTTCACCTGGTACTAATTGCATACAAATGACACTGGCTGAAATCCCCTTTTCTCTACAACTGTTAAAGTTAAATGAGCCCTGACCTGGATTTTATCTGGTCAGCCTATGTGGATCTGTCTCTGTTTGTTTATCTGCTTCCAAGAAGGGAGGTTCAAACAGGCTGTACCACACTGCGTGTTCAGACCATGGTTTATTAAGCAAAGAACCTGGCTGGTGACTTTTTCTCACACTCAGATCATTATCTAAGGAATAATAAACACCGATTGTGCAAGTTGGTGAAGATAAAATTGGAAGGCATTGGAAACACTATAGAGAAATAGTTCAAATGGATTCAAGAGGATCCTCAACATTGACAACGTCTGAAAAAGTATAGCCCCCAGTGAAAGACATTTCATTACAAATCCTGCTCTTTAATCAAATACAGATCACACATAATGCAAGCTCAGGACTCATTTTGGAGTAGTTCCAGTTAGGGTTCACTGGAAGAGGGGAGTGCATTGTAGCAAAAAAGAATATAATTGTGCCTCAAACAGGCTTAGAATCACTGAAGAGAAAAAAGTGGAAAGAAATGGCAACGCATACGTCACGATAGTTTATTTAATAAAAAGCAGTAGCAAAGCATCAATTCCTGGCTTAAGAAGCAACAGAGTTCTTTCAGTATGACTTGTAAAATAAATACGAATGTACCAGACACACTGTATTATTACTAATATAAAATGGCACAATGTGTAAATAAAAAGTAGCTATTTTTGACAGCGCTTTTAAAAACAAAACCTTACGAGGTTTAACCATATGCCAGAATTATTGGACAGGAATACTAGAGAGAAGGTTGAAGATTTTTAACTGATTAGTTAAAATAGAAGACTGAGCCACATACACAGATATTTTCTCTGTACTCAAACTAATTTGCACCAAGCAGCTGCAAATGGATATTCCATCCCAGGATAGAGGTGAGAAAACCAGCTTCGAAATTGGAGGCACTACTTTATTAACACTATTCTACTGCTTAAAATAAATATTTCATCTCACCTAGATTCTTGATGACTGTCCATTATTTGAGGTGGTTCTTCAAGCCACTTGTGGATTGATTTGGAGGAACGTTAGTGCTGAGAACCAAAAATGCTGTGCTCCAAAAATTCATTAGCAGCTGCAAGAATTTATCTTCTCCCATTCATACTAAATGTATGAGTAATATATGCTAACTGTCTGAGTATGCACTTCATTGATGATGGCGTAAGCTTTAGTCCCTAAAAAATATTTTGCAATAAATCTGTTAGGCTAGTAATCCTTTGCACACTTACCTCGGAGGAAGCTCCATTGAACTTACTTACTTGTATGGGCAGCGCTTAATTTGGGTCCAGTTGGTGAAGAGAAGAGAACAAATTAGACACACAGGCTTAGCTGAAATAATAAATTGCAACTTTATTGACCCACTTGAATAGGGTTGATGGCCACATAGGACTTGGATCCTGTCATCTGCCAGTCTGTCAATTGACAAATTCCCATTCCTGGCCAACATGCCAGGAATACTAGTGGTAGGCCAGGGGAACACCATGGTGTGGACTGCTAATGTGATCCCCTTTCCACCACCCTGGATGTGGCCAGCTCATAGCCCCCATGCTGGTCTGGTCTTGCTGCCATGTCCCAAGATCCCTTGTGGGTAGGCTGACCATATGAAAAGGAGGACAGGGCTCCTGTAACTTTAACAGTGGTAGAGAAAAGGGAATTTCAGCCAGTGTCATTTGTATGCAATTAGTTCCTGGTGAAATTCCCTCTTCATCACAACAGTTAAAGGTGCAGGGGCCCTGCCTTCTTTTGTATATGGTCCCTCTAGTATAGTCCTCCTTTTCATATGGTCAGCCTACTTGTGGGAATCCTCACCAATGGATCCAGCCTAATGCCCATCATGTTAAAATAGGCGGGGAGGTGTCCCTTACCAACCCTGCCTCACCGCCACACTTAGTCCGGTTGCAGCCAATTTATGACATCAACTGCAATCCTGCACCAAATGGAAGGCTTGCCTTTAGGAGCCTCAGGTAGAACTGGAGTGAGAACAAAGGAGAAATCTCACTCTGCTAGATCTGCTTCTTTGGCTTCACCCCATCAAAGCGCTGATTGGCTTAGTTGTCACCTCCTGGTAAGGAGATGCTGTTGCTAAAATTGTACAGCTGCTCCTCACCAGCCTTTCTCCCTTCGCAGCAGGCCTGCATGCCTCTACAAATCACAGCTCCCTGTTAAGAGAGGAACTTGGTTTCAAGTAGGCATGCATAGGCTTGTTGCACTCTTAGTCATCTAGGACTCCATGAATAGTCATTCAGAGGCAAAGATGCTTCTTGTGATCAAGAAATCCAGAGGATTTATCCCTAGATTATTCTTAGGTTGATTCTGCTTAATTTAGCACACTCAAGAATAGATGGTTATGCATTATGAATGATAAACATTGAGGGAATATTTTGTTTATATTATGTACGAATATGGTTGCCTTCCCCCCCTCTCATTTTATTTCATTTCCCTTTAGGTATTCCATTTACATTTTACTTCATGTGTTTTAAGTGATTTTACTTGCTATGCTGGTCATTGACCATAACAATAAATGATTGAGTGATTGACTGATAAATGAATGATTAATATAAGAACTTGACCTAAGGGTCACTGAAGCTTTCATTCTTAATGATACAAAATGCCCCATCTCCCTGACAGTCTTTCATGGTTACCATCAGACCTTAATAATGTGCAGCCAGATGATCATGTCAGCATTAACCACCCCAAATGCAATAACGCAGAACTAACAATACAATTGTTGTGTCTGAAACTGTTTCGTCACATAGCTTTGTATTTTGGAGATGGAGTAAACGTGGAGTGAAATTTCTCCTCAAAACATTTCCTTACTTAGACCTCAAACAGCATCAAATGTTGCATCGAAAGATGTTTAATCTTGACATTGAAAAGGGAATTTCATCGATTGTCATTTGTAGGTATGCAGCACCTGGTGAAATTCCCCCTTCATCACAACAGTTAAAGCTGCTGGAGCCCTGCCCTCTTTCGTATCTGGATAAGAAGGCAGGGCTCCTGCAGCTTTAACTGTTGTGAGGAAGAGAGAATTTCACCAGGTAGTGCATGCCTACAAATGACAACCGACGAAATTCCCTCTTCATCACAACAGTTAAAGCTGCAGGAGCCCTGTCCTCCTTTCCATATGGTCACCCTAACAGTTGGAAAACAAAAAACTGAAAACCAGGGTGGGGAGAATATTCACCCTAGCCCTTCAGCCCACCCCTGGAATAAGGTTTACTGCTGGCAGAAACACTGCTGGCTGTACATCTATATGCCTGCAGTTCTTTCCGCAGGCATATGTAAACTGCCCAGAGAGTTTCGGCTATGGAGCGGTATACAAATGTAATAAAATAAATAAATAAATAAATACTGGGGCATCCATGGCAAATGTTCAAGCCCCCCCTGCTCCTGCTAACTGAACTCCTCTCTGCCAATGGAGGGGTACTTCCACCCCCTTCCAGCCAGCAAATTTAGCTCTGTCTGCCAAATTCCCAAATGGCACAAGATAGTTACTCTTAACGTCAGCCTCCATCCTTCCAGTTGCATATTGGTATAGTGTGTGAACCTGAGGTTCTAGGCAGTTTAATAGGATGGTGGCCACATTTTATTGTTAGCTTTGGAAACCAGCAAGTTCTAAAATAAGCCAGCTGGTCTCTAGATTTAGGGCTGATTTGGAATTATGGGGGGGGGGGGGAAACAACCCAGCACAATTTGTTTAAGAAATAGGGGGCAAAGTTTGAATAATAAAATAAAGAGTGTGTTGCTTTTAATAATTTGATTTAATAATCTGCAATAAAAAGTTTAATGTGTATCCTCATCTCCTCCACCATTGCTGTCACCACCTGCGTTTACTCAACAGCCTTTGGGGGTGCGAAGCACTGCTCATTTACAGTATTTATGCAGAAACTAAAAAGGAACACCCTGGCTGTGGGATTATGGGAGTTGTAGTCCAACACATCTGTTATAAACCCGTCTATTAACTTCCAGCTTCTCCCTGCTTCTTTCAACATAAAACCTCTAAACTCACCTTAATCAGGCCATGTGTATGTGTTCCACAGATTCTCTTGCGCTCTAAGTGTTGACGCATTTCTATTTTTTCCACAGGATGCAGCAATGGTAAACATTCATTTTTAATATTGTGGGATGGAAACTGTAGACTGGCATGTCAAGGTCACTTTCTCAAGCCTGGGTAACTATGATCCAGTTTTCCCTAGTCTCTAGATCAACAACAATGCAAGATTTTCAGGGCTTTTGGCACTCCCACAGAAATAACTACGGTCTGGCCTATATGTGTAGCAGAATGGAGTAACAGGATGCTAAGGTAGCGAACTTTAGAGGGGGAGATGCCATTTCTGAATACTCCTCCATGTAAAAACCTCCTGCAGCTGGCTAATGAACACATTGTGGAGAAAGGTGCAATGTGTGCTACTTTTCTGCTTACAGGGATTTAAAAAAAGATGGTAAAATTAAGAATGTGTTTACCCATCTGTCACCTTAAATGGTACTGCCCATTCCAGCCCCTCAGAATTCTACCATCACAATCATGCCTTACACTACTATTAGTGTAGACCAGATATAACTGTTGACCAGCCATGTCAACATGGACCCTGTTCAGATGACACGCTAAGCCATGGTGGTTAAGCATTTTGACCTAACCATTATGGCTTAACGTGTTGTCTGAACAGGCCCATTGACAGCAGGCCGAGATGGTAAAGATGTATTTAGTTGGATTGTATTGATTTATGTCCGATTTTGTATTTATGCATGTGAACATCGGCTATAGGGTGGCTCATAAAATGATGAATGAATGAACAAATAAGTCATGACATAGTAGGATAGACGGCATCACTACTGGCTGCAGATGGGGGAATGCTGTTTTGAATTCTCCCCAAGTAAAAATCTCCCTACAAATAAAAAGCTGGCATATGTGGGAGAAAGGTCCTGTTGAGCCAACTCTTTGTTGTGTTCATTTTCTACTTACAGGGAACTCTCTCTCTCTCTCTCTTTTTAAGGACATAAACATGTGATTTCCCCACTTGCAGTCTGAAGTGGTACATTCCAATTTACCAGCTCTTCCCCTGCTCCCATCCAGCTTCATCTTTTGACCTAGCTATCAATTATACTGGTTAAGAAGGTAGGAATGTAGGTCATGATATGCAAAGTAAAGTGACTAGTCCAGGCTTCTCTAGAGAGGCAAGCCCTAATCAAGGGTGCCCATTTCTCCTCTCCCTCCCTGCAGACGCCATTCCTAGTCTCCACAGAGTGTTCACTGCTGCGATGTTTCAAAGTTGAAGAGAACCATACTAGAACATGGCTTCCTAACAAGTTGTGTGAAGCTGTCAATATTATGAGAAGGATGGTGCCAAAAAATATCCAGTATGACACACTTCACAGGGAATGTATTGGAGCAAAGCTACATGAAATATTTGTGTCTGATAGTGTCATTCGATGCAGCCTGTGGGCTAAGAAGGTTGTGAGCGGAGGACCACATGCCTGCTGTATTATATTTGTGCATCTTTTCTTTCTCTTGTTCTTAGGGTTTTTTTTTTTTTAAAAAAAATATCTATCTCACTCCAAATAAAGTTTTGTTGGAGTTCATAATTCCTCTTGTATGATGCTGGAAAATAATTCCCTTGTGCATTTGTGCTGTCAAATGTCCAGTTCACAGGATTTCTCAGTTCTGAACTAAACATCTTAGGGTGCAATCCTATGCATGTTTAGACAGAAAAAAGTCCTACAACTCCCAGCATTCTCCACTCAGCCATGTTTGCTGGGAAATATTGGGAGTTGTAGGACTTTTTTCTGTCAAGGATTGCACGTTTATTATATTAACTTTTTTTATTAATCTTTTTTTTCTTTTTATTATGACTTTGACAAAGTAAAACAGAAAACAAATCTCCCCCCTTTTTTATTTAAAGAATGTTGTACTGGACAGAATATTGTTATTACTATGCATGCAATTTCTTGTTCTTTTTCTCTCTTTTTAAAATTATTATTATTATTATTATTATTATTATTATTATTTTAACTTTGATGTAATTTGACAGAGTGCATCAGGCTGCCTTCCCTAATCTGGTACCCTCCAAATGTGTTGGATTACAACTCCCATCACATAGAAGATGATGAGAGATTATGTCTAGCTGGGGATGATGGAAAGAAAGTGTAGTCCAACACATATAAAGGGCACCAGGTTGGGCAAGATTGACATAAAAAAACATTGTTGATGACCATCCTCAATTTTGGGATGTCTTTTCCGCTGGAGGTTCATCAGAATCTGAGTTTGAACATCTTCTGGAAGTGATGTAAGACGTCATTATTCCAGTTGATACTTGCTGGAGAGAGACAGTAAGTAAACTAACTGTGGTTTTATGACTGAGGCATCGTTAGCCCCCCCCCCCCCGTCTTTGGGATGGGAGGAGTTAAACAGGCAATTAATCAAATCAAATCGAAATGAAATCAATATGTTTTGTATGAAACACTAGTTGTCGCCTGGCCTTTTCAAATAATTGTTGTTTTACAGCTAGCCTTCTAAATGTTCTTGGCTATTTTCCACTATGGGAGGATCACTAGCAGAACTCAATGGGGCTACACATATTCCAGACAATTTCCATAGAATCTATGGCATGGATACTGTCTTGAAGTCTGAGATTGTGTTGCTCTGTGTTTGCTTATTCCTTTGTAAACGTTAATGGTGTATTTATGTCATGTTGTCATCCAGGTTTCGTCTTCCTAAAAGGAAAATAATCTGCTTTCATTATCTTTCAGTAAAAGTCTATATTTTTGCACAAGTTACTATGTAAATGCTCAGCTGTATTTTATTACACTTTTTATTTTTCTTGGCACACAATTCTGTTTCTGGTCCTTGTAGCCATCTCCAATTTTTCTTTCTATGCATATAATTTGAAGATCATTGCCATAGTCCTAATTCTTACGCCAAGCTTTGTACTGGGAAGAAGCCACACCCTAATCTCCTTTAAAAACTGATTTTAGGTCTTTTTTTAACTGCTTGCTTCCCACGTGCTAAGCCTTCTATTTTTTCCCCACTTACATATTTGCAAGTTTTACTCATCTACATTTTGATCTTATGCACATTTGGTTTTACTTCTGAGTTAAGGTGGATCTTATTCCCAGGTAAATGTGCACAGGATTGCAGCTTTACTCTGCTAAATATCAATTTGCAGATTTGTCATGACTTTGGGGTTGGGGTTAAGGATGTAAGAATTTCCTTGTATGTTCATCTAGTCCAGGGGTTGGGACCCTCTGGCCTGCAAGGCAAATCTGGCCCACCAGGCCTCTTGATCCAGGCTGCCAGCTCATCAGCTATGCCCTTCCTCTCTCTTTGCTCTCCCCTTTGCCCTGCTGCTGAGCTGAAGTTGTCAATCATCTTAACAGTGTTTGTGTGTATATGGGTGGGTGGGAGAATCCTAGATCCAACTTCATTTCATCTTTACGGTGACCATATGAAAAGGAGGTCAGGGCTCCTGTATCTTTAACAGTTGTATAAAAAAGGGAATATCATTTGCATGCATGCAGCACCTGGTGAAATTCCCACTTCATCACAACAATTAAAGCTGCAGGAGACTTGCCCTCTTTTGTATCTGGTCTTCAACCATGGCCAGCTTGGTAGGCCTAGAAAACTCACAGGCAAATGAATGACAGGGATTGCCATTCCATGATGCCTATTGCTAGTGTCTGGGGATCACAGACATGCTGTGTCTGAATACACAGATTCTGTTCTTGACGATCGTGGTCAATTACAACTAGGGTGACCATATGAAAAGGAAGACAGGGCTCCTGTATCTTTAACAGTTGTATAGAAAAGGGAATTTCAGCAGATGTTATTTGTATGCAATTAGTTCCTGGTGAAATTCCCTCTTCATCACAACAGTTAAAGTTGCAGGAGCTATACTAGAGTGACCAGATACAAAAGAGGGCAGGGCTCTTGCAGCTTTAAGTGTTGTAAGGAAGAAGGAATTCCACCAGGTGCTGCATGCATACAAATGACACCTACTGAAATTTCCCTTTCGGTACAACTGTTAAAGACACAGGAGGGTTGTCCTCCTTTCCATATGGTCACTCTGATTACAACTGATTGAGATTGCCACAGATCTCGGTGCCACGAGTGAAATAATTATCCCCTTTTGTACTAAGGAACCTTGCAAGAGCCAAACCTATCTCTATGTTTTAAATACAGAGCAATGGAAATAAAATTGAGAATAGTTGTGTCTATGATAACCTGCACACATGCACCAATTACCTAAATATCTAAATGTTATCGACCTGAATAGAACCCACAGTGTTTGAACGAGGCAAAGAAGAAGAGTGATGATTCTTGTAACAAAGAAGCTGCAGTGCATAAATTCCCCTTAAGAGAAATATTGGATCCTAAGGAAAACAAAAGCAAAGGCCGCTAATCCATTCTCCCCAAACACTTTGTACTCTGTAGCTTTAAAATAATCTCCCCTGGTTTCTCCCAACTCCCCCTTTTATCTGCTGCAAGTTACATAGAGGGTGTATTCAGCAAACAGGTGTGTACTTATTGTCCCACAACCTCTCCACCAAATGACTTGCTATGGCAGGAAAGGGGTTCTTCTCACAGATGTTTGGGGTGACAAGATAAAATCCAGGTCAGGGCTCATGTAACTTTAACAGTTATAGAGAAAAGGGAATTTCAGCCAGTGTCATTTGTATGCAATTAGTTCCTGGTGAAATTCCCTCTTCATCACAACTGTTAAAGTTGCAGGGGCCCTGCTTTCTTTTGTATATGGTCACTCTAGTATAGTGCCTGCAACTTTAAGTGTTGTGATGAAGAGGAAACTATCAACTACCAGCCATTTTAATATAGGCTGACCAGATAAAATCCAGGTCAGGGCTCATGTAACTTTAACAGCTGTAGAGAAAAGGGCATTTCAGCCAATGTCATTTGTATGCAATTAGTTCCTGGTGAAATTCCCTCTTCATCACAACTGTTAAAGTTGCAGGGACCCTGCCTTCTTTTGTATATGGTCACTCTAGTGTAGTGCCTGCACCTTTAACTGTTGTGATGAAGAGGAAATTTCACCAGGAACTAATTGCATACAAATGACACTGGCTGAAATTCCCTTTTCTCCACAACTGTTAAAGTTACATGAGCCCTGACCTGGATTTTATCTGGTCACCCTACAGATATTTTCCACATGCCTTCCCTCTCACAAAACATAGGGTATGCCAGAACTTTTGTGATAGAATTCTTGAGGAAATCCCTCAAGTCCTTTTTTTTAATGGGCCCCGAGAATTTCTAAGGGACAAGGTATAACTTTTGTATTCTGTACGTTCTCATAGTGTAACGCAGTACTTGATATACTGTGGTGCTGTGCGTGAAAAGTTTTCTGCTAGGGCTTGCACAGATGTTCACAGAACAGTGCTAAGACATCTACCCCTCCCACTCATGAGTCATTGGATCTATGACCCTGTGTTTAAGGGAAGATGATGTTTGCACCTGAGTTTCATTGAAATCAACGGCAATATAAAGTATACATTTGGACTTCCAACAAAATGTTGGAGTGCAGAGCGTCCAGGGTTCAGCTAACCACATCCTCTTCCAGGATACTCTATTCAATTCTCTGTCCCATACTGGTTTTCCTTCCCCCAACCGCCAATCAGCATCCTGTGCCCACTTAGCATGCTCCATCTTTATTGTTTTTGCCTTCCCTCCCCCACCTGTTTTTTTCCTGTGATTTTTTGTCCTTCCTCAAACTTTGTAATTTCCCTAAGCCTGCTGCTATTCCTCTCGGGTGTGTGGATGGTGCCATTTTGGATGCACAACCATCCATATTCAGACAATTCTTTAAATATATAGGATTCAAGACTCCCTTGGGCTATATGCATTGGGAAAATAACTAATCAACGATTTCTGCTTACCTATCAACTCAGTCTGTCATCCTTTGTTGCTCTCTGGTCAGCTGGCCCTGTAAATCAGAGGGATCATGCTATACTATGCAACTGATGCTATACTGCGGACTGAATAAGCAACACACAGAGAGATAGAGAGGGGGGCAGGGAGGGAGGGAGAGAACAGAAGCAAGCAAGTTGTGGATTTGCAAGAAACTGCAGCAGGGGTAAGAGAGGGAAAGAGAAACATGTGCTTCCTTATCCCTGACCCCTATGGATCATCCATACTGACTTGGACAAAACACAAGAAGCCACATAAGGCAAGAGGTGGGTCTTTGGGCTGGCAAGGGGGCTCGTGGCCTTCTGCCCTCTTTCCTGCCAGCTTCACAGTATGCTTCAATGTATGCCTTGGGGGCCAAAATCGGACCCTAAAGCATCTAGAGGGGATATGTTTAGAACTAACAGTGGGTGGGTGCAGTTGGGTTTCCTCACTAATTCGAGGCCACTTGGGATTAATGAGGGAGGGAGCGTGGGGTCAGTTTGATCCCTGCATGCTGTCCTTAGGAAAGGGCCATTTTCCTGCCGTAGTGAGCCTTCTGGTTTCTATCTTCCTACATCCTCATTCAGACTAACCGAAATCAGAAATAGGATATAGATGTTCCTCAAAGATCCAGATGGCCTGGCTGCTGGCAACACAGACAGTGACTTTCAAGTGGTCAATAGGGGACAGATGTCAGGCAGAATTATAGATTTCTCAAGGGGAAATGTTTTTTGTTTCAATGATGCCAGAAACAATATCCGTCCATTACTGGAAAATAATGGTTACGCTAAGCAGAAACGTAAAAGCCATGTAAATCCAGATATTTAAAGGGACAGAATTTAAGGTAGCAGTTGTATCTCTTTCCCACCTTTAAGCTTTTAAGATACCAATGGTGTCCAGACACTAGTGCTGATGATTGTACGGCATTTGTTTACATTAGTGCAACGTTATTAGTTCTAGCAACTGAACACCTTTGGATACTACCCCTAGGGTGCTTCCAGATGATGCTTTTGTCAGGCCTGGACAAACCTATCTTGTCACCCAAGGCAAGAAGCAGCTGCCTGCTCGCTGCCACCTTCCTTCCCAGCTGTGAGACTTTGGCCTGGTCTTACAAGATATCAGGCTAGCAGGGGTGCATGGCGGGAGGGCAGGTGACTTCTCCAGAGAGCCCTGTGGGCCGTTCTCTCAGAGCCTATCTACACACGCAGGATAAAACACGTTGAAAACATTTTGAAAACTTCATATGGAGTGTGTCCTGGGCCCCAACAGTTCTCAAAACGGTTATAAACCATTTTAAACCGTTTAAAACTGTTTTAAAGCAGTAGTGTAAATAGGCTGACAATTTTGAGAACTGTTGGGGCCCAGGACACACTCCATATACAGTTTTCAAAACGTTTTCAAAGTGTTTCATCCTGCGTGTGTAGATAGGCTGTGACTGGAGCAAATGCCACAGCAGTAGGCTAGCAGCCCACTCAAGAGCACCCAGTGAAGGTGGCAGCAGGCTGCCCCTGTGTGGGTGGGGAGGAGCAGCACAATTCACTCTTCCCACCCCACCACCTGATGTAGGCTGACCAGATAAAATCCAGGTCAGGGCTCATGTAACTTTAACAGTTGTAGAGCAAAGGGAATTTCGGCCCATGTCATTTGTATGCAATTAGTTCCTGGTGATATTCCCTCTTCATCGCAACAGTTAAAGGTGCAGGCACTATACTAGAGTGACCATATACAAAAGAAGGCAGGGGCCCTGCACCGTTGAAGAGGGAATATCACCAGGAACTAATTGCATACAAATGACTCTGGCTGAAATTCCTTTTTCTCTACAACTGTTAAAGTTACATGAGCCCTGACCTGGATTTTATCTGGTCGCCCTAACCTGATGCAACTGCATGAGGCTGCATAATGGTAGGGCCCGCCCTGGCTTTTGTTGTGCAATAACCATCCCATATTTTTTCATCACTTCCTCCATCTTTTTCTTACCACAAAAAATGAGTTAAGTTTGGAAAGATGGAATAGCTGCATAATTCCTTTTGGCTGGTAGCACTAAGAGCTGTCTGTTTGGAAGTACCCTCAGTACTTCCTTTGCTTTCATTTTCCCAATTGTCTATTGATCTGTTTTGTAGAACAAAGCCTTTGCTTTCATTTTTCCAATTTTGTATTTTTATCAATTGTTGTAAACTCCCCAGAAAGGTGGTATAGAAGAAAGAACAACAACAACAACAACAACAACAACTGGCAGCTGCCAAGCTGTAATGCCTTTTGAACCTCCAAGCGTTTTAAAAGGACTTGGGAGGTCACTTAGGGGAGGGAATTCATAAGGAAATGCTCAAAATAGCTCTAGTATGCTGTGTGAAGTCCTCTGAATTGCATCTCATGTGGCAATCTTTTCTTGACTTTGACCCCCCCTCCCCATCTTAGCATGATGTGTTCTTTCTTCTAGAACATTACCTATTTTTCTGCTCTTTACCATTTCCTTCTCATTCATCTCTCTGCCTTTTCTTGCATTTCATGTGCCTTTTCTTTCTCGTCACTTTTACTAAATACTTCCTTTGCAATTCCTGCTACCACAAATTGTTGCTTCCTTGGCCACCAACTACATACAGTAGCTACTCATTTTGGTTCGGATGTGGTAAGTTGGAAATGTTGTAATGCCCTTTAAAAAAAGATCTTACTCGCTTGCATTGGTGAAACATATAAAATAGCATATCTCCTATGGTCTAATTTTAGTAGCTTGTAGCATTTGCCAATGGTTAGTTGTCTTTAAGCAAGGAAATAACTCTTGTAACCATGGGTTCCTTCCAAATGGAAAATATTTTTTTTCTTCTGGAAATTAATTATTCTTGCTGCGAACAGAGAGCCAATGAGATTCTGTGGCTTTTGTCCTAAAGTCCATGGCTTAATCTGAGTGAGAGCTCACTAGAGTTCTATCAGGCTTCCTTTTAAATACTCAGCCCATGGACTCCAACATGAAAAGTATTTACTATGAGTTTCCATTCATGGATGGAAAAAGGAAATATAAACACATGAAATCAAGAATTACAAGTAGGACCTGTAAAAGTGGGGAGAAGTAATTTTATGGAGGCATGATGGGTTGGGGATACTCACTCGTGGTATTTCTCTGCATTAAAAAAAACTAATTAAAACTTTAAATAATAAAAGTGTTGCAGTGTGGAATTTACCTGTTTAGGGTTCTAGCAGCTAATCATGCCTTTTCCCAACATATTCCATTCCATTCTTCTTTCTCCTCCCAGTTTTCAATTCCCCACTTTTTGCAAAAGCCAAAAGATCTATGGTTCTTCTTCAAACCTTGGAGTTTCCCCAAGCCTACTCATACTGCCCTCTTGCATGTGGGTGGTGCCATTTTGATTACTTAAACAATGGCACTCACAGCCTAAACATTGGAAATAGAAGATAATAGCCCTATTGATGCATTTGGTACTCATGAATGCATGAAGGGGTCAAAAGGAACGTGTGAGACCAGCCCTATCCCTGGGGAATGTATGAACACTTAAATGTTAAGAGGGATTCTTCTGCTTGCACAGGGTTTCCTCCCCAGGAACAGAAATCTTGATTGACGAGGGTTTTCATCCCCATGGAGGAAACCCTACATGCGTAGTAGCATCCCCTTTCAGACTGAAGCTAATTGCGCATTGGCTGGAGGTATTGGTGGGGCACACTTAGTCGGCATAGGGGCTCTGCGCATTCCTGCTGGACCCTTCACATGTTTGGTACACACAAACACCTGAATAGGGCTAGTGATTCTGAGTATACGTAACTTGCCCTTACAACTGAGTAACCGCAGTCGGCCCACATAGCTAGTGCGCTAATGCGAATTAGCACAA
Organism: Anniella stebbinsi; assembly: GCA_029215795.1. Taxonomy (NCBI): domain Eukaryota; kingdom Metazoa; phylum Chordata; class Lepidosauria; order Squamata; family Anniellidae; genus Anniella; species Anniella stebbinsi. The sequence continues at coordinate 28,873,158 of JARDYH010000002.1, read as the reverse complement.
GTAGAATGGAATTTTGGTAAAAAAAAATTATTCCATCAATGAGCAGATGATGGAACTAAAGATGGTGACAATCTGCGAAACACAGATGGAATGGATTTAATAAAATCCATATATCCCTATTTGGCGGTACGATCTAGCAGGGCTCTCCTTATAGTTCCCACTACTACGCATAACAATTATGTAACACTTTCAGAAACTATGATGCAAATATTCAGACACGTCTGTGTGATTCAAAGATGAGGAGTCACTTTTCTATGCTGATTCAGAACACAGAGTTCCACAATTATCAGAAAGCTTCAGGGCTAATTCCTTGGTAGGTATGTAATTCTCTTTTTATGTCTAGTATACGATTATTGGTCTCTATGTGGAAAAAGGGAATCATCTACTCTTCGGCACACCCCTACTCTGGCGTACATAAAGCACCAATTAGGCAGAAAATCTTTCTCAAAACATTGCTACACACATACAAGCAAAGTTACCTACGACTTTATTTTTGCTTTTTCATTTTTTCATTCTATGCATTGGGGGACATAGGCTTAGCAAAGCTCAAAGTGGCAGCTTCTCTCCCTGGGGGAATAACAGCTTCTGGATGTAGGCAATTTTTATCAGGACAGCACTACCCCGCCTACCATGGTCCCAATCCTGACACCATGTTGTTGCTGCCATCAACGTGGCTGCTATTGTTGTTTTTAAAAATCAGATACATGATTTTTAAACGGCTCTGCATTTCACCTATTGCCTAGTTTGACTCTGAGCTCAACCAAGAACAAAGATAATAATAATTCCATTTGTTCACATTTATCACTTATTCTAGGGTGACCATATGAAAAAAGGCCAGGGCTCCTGTATCTTTAACACTTGAATAGGAAAGGGGATTTCAGCAGGTGTCATTTGTATGCACGCAGCACCTTATGAAATTCCCTCTTCATCACAACAGTTAAAGCTGCAGGAGCTATACTACAATGACCAGATATGAAAGAGGGCAGGGCTCCTGCAGCTGGAATTTCTATGCAACTGTTAAAGATACAGGAGCCCTGTCCCCCTTTCCATATGGTCCCCCTACATATTCTCCATGCCTCCCCCATTCCTATCCCCCCTCTGCTTTTAAAATAAATAAAAATAACCTTTGCAGTACAGCCATTGCAGATTTTGGAGGTGGGGAGGAGGAATAGATTTTAATAAGAGGGGATTCAGAAAGGTCCAGAACTCCAATCTTAGATACATTGAGAGTTAATAATGTTATTTATTTATTTAATTCCATTTATATACCACCCCAGAGCTGAAGCTCTCTGGGCAGTTTACAAAAATTAAAAACATTTAATATTAAAAACACCGATGTGCAAAATTTAAAACCATAAAGCATAAAAACAAGTTATAATTACAATATCCTTTAAAACAACAGCAACAATTAATTAATTAAAACATAAAAACACAAGTTATTTTAAGACCTTGTGTGGCAATCTGAGAGGGTGCTGCTATTTCATTATCATTGTCATCCTTTTAATTTGTGTGTCGTTTTCACACAAGATATGCCCAAACCAGTTCACAACATAACCACAACACAAAAACAAGAATGCATATCAATACATAAATTGCAACAGTACATCGCTAAACAACTCAAACAATTCATTTTGGTTACAATAAGAATACAGGAATTAAATGGGCATAAAATGCCATCTTTTTGGAGGAAGCATCTAAAGTTGGAGGGGTCGCTTCTCTGAGAATGGGTAAAAGTCCAACAAATGTTACACACAAATGCAGTTGAAAGAGTTATTTATATCTCAGTGGCACCATAATAATTGCCTTGGCAATTCCTCTAATGCTTAGAACCTGGTGTACCTCACAATTGTGATTAAAGCTGAGTGCAGATAATGGTTTAATTAGCATAGGAAAGCTTAATGTAAACAGCCTCAGGAGAATACCAGGCAAAGCATATGCCTTTTCATGTGCACTGGCCTAATAGTATCCTATTTGCAAGTGTCTCACCATGTGTCATGCATCTATCATGCGCAGCTGTGTCACACCCACTTCAGATGCCTTATTATGATGCACAGACAGGTGAAATGCCTTTTCCTCAGGGTCACATTATGCGCAAATGTCTTCATGCATCTTAATTGCAATCACAAAGTCTACTCTTGTTCTATTAATTACGGCTTGGATCTTCTTTCATATCTTGCCCAAATAATTTCAGGGCAGTTTTTTAAAAAAGGTCAAAGACTCTTAAAACATCTCAAATGAGGAGCCTTAAAACACTTTCACATGTCATGAAATATATAGGCTCCATATGAAGATTTCTATAAAATACATGAATATTAGATCCATTTTGCTTTTGATGTGGGCATCAGTATTCCTATGGCAAATTTCCCCCTTTTCCAGCTGTTTGTTTAGTACAGCCTCCCCCAACCTGGTGCCCTCCAGATATGTTGGACAACAACTCCCATAATCCTTATGGGTTATGGGAGTTGTAGTCCAACACATCTAGAGAGCAATTAGTATGGGAAATTGGTTTGGTACAACTCATTACTCACAGCTGTTAGATAGTGTGTTTATCCATGCCAATGGTCTTGCTGGTGACAGGTATGAAAACTAATTGTTTCATTAAAGCTACTCACAAGGTGAGTTGCATTAAACAGAATGTCTGAAGTGTTGGCAAACTTGCCATGGGGTTGCTGATCTCTATAGTGTATAAGCCATCTCTAAAAATCTCCTGGTGCTGAGGCCATGATGCATAATCACATGACAAGATTCCATTCTAGCAGAATCACCCACCAACCATAATCTTGCTTGATGTTTTATTAGTTTTTATAAACATTTTGGAATTTGCCTTGGGAATTCTTTTGTGAGGCTGAAACATAGATTACTGTCTTAGAAAAGACACACACTTCCTTGATTCCCTAGGAAAGGGAAGCATGAAAGACCAGCATATAAAGCACAGAGATACCACATCTACAAACATATGCAATGCATCATCCACAGTGCAAGAGTCAAACTATGAAATGGGCATCCCTAAGGAAGTCCAAGCAGTTGCCAAGGGATGCCCATTTCATAGTTTGACTCTTGCACTGTGGATGATGCATTGCATATGTTTGTAGATGTGGTATCTCTGTGCTTTATATGGATCATCCACAGCTGCTGTTTTTTGTTGTTATTCTTATTAATTAGTTTTCTTAGTTGCCTTTCTCTTTAAAAAGACCAAAGACAACTTTCAACAAAATTATTGAATCATTATTACTTTTACTAGTACTAAAACAGATACTGAATCAGAAAATGTTCAGAAAAGTATGTTGCACAATCCTGAACAGATTGCACCATTTCAGAATACAGTGCATGGTTGGGAATGCATTTGGGTCACATTTGTGAATGCTTCTTCATGGAAGTAAAAGCAAATCCCTGTACATAGAAAACTAGCACATCAGGAAGAATTCTAGGCTAAAACGTTTCTCCATGACATACTAGCTTTTTGACTCTGACTGGGGAGTATACAACTATTCAATCCACCCCACACCTGATTTCAGATGGTATAGTGTCAGGAGGGCTGGGCTATGTGCTTTCCCCAAACATTTGGACTGGTTCATTGAAGCTGGGGCGGGGGGGTTCAACCTGTATATTGGTGTCTAGAGAGCAAGGAGGCCAGACTAGGAGAAATATGTCCATGACTGGGGTCCAGTCATAAGTAGACTTATGGAGGACTTTCCATGTCTTGGGGCAACAGAGTAAATGGTCTTCAAATGCCCCTTCTCCATAGGAAAAATGGTGACAGGCCCAGGCTGGGGCAGCAGACAGCCATACTCAAATCAAGACCTGGAGGGTATGTTCTCCAGCTAGTAGCTGGAAAAGCCTAAACTGAAGCAAGCAGCAACCACTGCACTTTCAACTAACCAAGGCCAGGCTGTGAGTATTTATATGATACCTGGCCAATTCAGAGGCTTCATACTGTTTGCCAATTGCAGAGACTGATGTTGTAATTCCCTTTTCCATTTCATGCCGGAAGGGCAGGGACACCCCAAGATATTTTGCTGCCTGAGGTAAAGGTTAAAATCCCACCCCATTCCACCTACAGAAGATGACCAGTGTGATAGTTGAATCTTTTTGTGACATTGGCCTGTTTTGTGGTTCCTTGAGGCTTGCAGGGGAAGCCAGCAGCATCCAATGGCAGTCAGAATAAGTCAAGAAAAAATAGGACCTTGGGTAGCTCCAAGTGCTAGCTGGAATTTTCCTATTACAGCAACAGGAGGCTGTTGTCTCAGCAAGGAGTTAAAGCCAATTGAAGGCTGGAGGAGCTAACCGGACTGTTAAAGGGCCTTGCCTGGACTTGTAGCCTGAGACCTCTGGGAGGCTTGGGAAATGGAGGTTCTATGAGAGACTCAATGACATAGATGGTTGAGGATGATGGAAAGGCTGTGTCCTCTGGATGGGATGCCCAAATAAGGCACTGACCATCATGTCCCTGAGGAAGTAGCCTGTGGTTCATCAGAATCCTTTGCTGCACAATGGAAAGTTCAAGGGCTGGAGGATCATGACAAACACTGGCAACAGGACACTGTCCTCCACCACACCTAAGGACACCTATGGGAGGCTGTATAGCAGACACAGCCCTATCAACCAACACCTTACTGCTGCCCCACCAGCATCTGCTGCCTGAAGCTGGTGCTGCATCACTTTGCCAATGGTAGGGCTGGTCCTGCTGAAGCGGGGACTTCAGCCTGAATCCATACAGTCCACATTAGCTCACTCATCTAGGTCTCACAAGATTCCTGGCAAAGGCTTTCTTGCCATAAAGGATTAAAAAAAAAGTCTAGCATATTTGGCATGTGATCCTCAAACCTCTTATTCTACAGTGCACCACTCCTGAGGCAATTAAGAATCAAAAAGGAATTAAGTGGCTCAACAACCCTGCACTTGTGCCAATTTAAACACAGTATGCTGGCGGTGGAAAGGTTGTTGCTGTTAATGGACCTAGAGTGAATACTGAACTATCAAGGGGAGATCTAGAGGAGAGAGCAATGCAGAGGAAAAGCAGGAAGAATAAAAACACAGTTTTGTTAAGTGTTGCACAAAATAAGCAATTGCAAAAGGAAGCTGATTTCTTCCCCCTGCATTATCTGTTTATATATGGAACAGTGTGACCATTTGTGACCCAATGTCTGGGGAGGGAACGTTCATGAACTTGTTCTTTTTCTTTTGTCGTTTTTGACTGTGCCAGTTCTAAAAGCGTAACAAACAGAACAAGGAAGAAAAAATAAAGTCAAGCAAAAGGAAGAGAAACTTTCTGATACACTCCTTTGGACATGTTATGGATAGAACTGCCACCTCAACCTGTGTAATCTTATGAAAGGCAGGCACTGGCTGAATAATGAACATGATGATAAGGAATGTATAATTTATTATTTGATGAAGAAATGTCCATATTGATTGGATAAATTATTCACAATGAATAATTCGCTCATTCGGCTTATGGGAAGCCCAGGGCCATTCCTGCTGAAAAGAGTTTCAAAAATCTGTTTCCTGAGACAAAGACAAAGAAATCACTTGTTCATCTTCTACACAAATGCTGGGCCTGAAGTTCTGGTACAACAGCAGATTCTAGCCCCGATTACAAAATCAGAGAATGTTAGTGCTGGAAGGGACCACTGGAGTGAACTAGTCTGTCTCCCTGCTCAATGCAGTAATTTTGCAACTACAACATCTCTAACAGATGGCTGTCCAGCCTCTGTTTAACTGTTTCCAGCAAAAGAGAAAGCTCACAGAGCCCAAGGCAGTCCATCCCACTACTGAACAGCTCTTCCCTAGGACATTTCTCTTAAAATTAAGCCAAAATCTGCTTCCTTGCACTTTCTTGTCCTTCCTCTTGGGAGCAACATCCATCAATTCATGTCTGGCCTTTTGGGAGCAACATCCATCTCTAGTTGTGTACAAACAGTGGCATGTCACAACTGACCATCCCCTAATGGAGGTGCTTATCCCCATCTGTGTCAATAGTCATGTCTGGACAGTTCAGTGGAGTCTAGATGAGCATTTGGATACAATCCAGAAATGCATGTGGACCAGTTCTATGCTTCTGCTTCTGCTTCTGCATATTGATTGGTCCTACTTGAGCGGGATGATTGTTGCTTGGAAGTAGGTGGGTTATGAACAAAAGGATACAAAAGAGGGCAGGGCTCCTGCAGCTTTAACTGTACAAATGACACCGGCTGAAATTCCCTTTTCAATACAACTGTTAAAGATACAGGAGCCCTGTTCTCCTTTTCATATGGTCACCCTACTTGGAGTGAGGCCAGGGTTTGGTGGCAGGGCCTTCTAGGGAATCCTAGAGGGTTGGATTGGGGTCCCAAGCCTGAGGTTCTCCATCCCCAATTTAAATGTTCCAAATATCTGGGTGGTTTTTAAAAAAAAACATCTCTAATTTAAACTTCCATAGCTATTTCAAACTTCCAAATCATTGCAGGGTTTCATTACCTGTACTTTAACAAGCTCCTTGGGAGTATTTTAGAACACAAAAATATTTAATGAGAGAATGGAGGTTAGAAACGTGCATAAAGAGGGTTTTTTTTAGGTGGGGGGAGATCCATTTCAGTAGGGTGGGGTCATGCAAGAGGCATAGAAAGAACAAACATTTCTGAGTGTCTCCCAAGAGCAACTCCAAAGGCTGTTAATGCTGCCTATGACACTTTCAGCAGATGGTAGAAACAGGACGGCATATTAGGGGGAGGGAAGGGGGAGGAAATGAGCATTAATAAGCACTCTTTGACTGCTAAATCCAAGAAACGCCATCCAGATTAGAGCCTGTGATTTGCTGCACTGGGAAATGCTTTCAATCTTATTCAGCACTTCATATCAGAGGCTCAAGCTCTGTGACCAAACGCTCGGTTTCCTGTTTATGAACTAATAGTTTCAGTGAGTCAGCATTTAATCCACTGCATGGGCTCAGAGTTACACAGCATACGGCTTTCTTGGACATTGCATTTTTCATTAGCAGCTAAGCATTTGATTGGCATTTCCCTGTATGGATTCATTCTGACCCTACAGCAGAAACTGTAACTTCCGTGGCTGTATGGACACCTTCCCCAATCTGGTACTCTTCAGAAGTATCAGACTTTGACTCCAAACATCCCCAGCCAGCATAGTCAATGGCTGTACTGGCTGGGGATTATGGGAGTTGTAACCCAACATACCTGGAGGCCAACTGGTGGGATGTTTGGCCAGGAGCTCTCTTTGTATGAATGTCCCACCTTCTTCTTTTGCAGCTGGGCAGCACAGCGCCCCAGAATGGAAGACCAGTTACCATATTGGTGTCTCTCTCCTTAACTGACTAAAGGCTTAAACCCATTATTTGTTTGTTTGTTGCATTTATATCCTGCTTTTCCTCAAGGAGCCTCCTCCTCTCCATTTTATCCTTACAACAACCCTATGAGGTAGGTTAGGCTGAGAGTTTGTGATTGGCCCAAAGTCACCCAGTGAACTTCATAGCCAAGTGGAGACTAGAACCAGGATATCCTGAGTCCCAGTCCAGCACTCTAACCACTACACCACACTGGCTTTCATTAGTTGGGTTGGAACTTTCCTTGGTTAAGACAGCATTCAAAGCATCCTATTCATATATTTCTTGTCAAGCCACAGTGTCTGACCATACTCAAACCCCACGGCTTTTGTGGCACCCAAAGCCACAATCCCTGACCACAGTATTTTAAGGATCAGCTGACCTTATGGCTAGGTCACTCACATGAGGCTCTTCTAGGGGATCTGATCATCTGATCATCTGGCTGAGTCACCAGATAATAGTCCCATAGGTCATTTCCTTGCATGTCTGCATGACACTATGCTTACTTCATTATTGCTTCAGATAGAGGGAAAGGGAGAGATAAAACATTGTGTGTTATTACCCTTTAACTGGGAGAACAGTTAAGAAACATAGCAGTATTGACAGCATTTTTATGCATACAGCAGCTTTCTGTAGGAAGAGAGTAGGATAATGGTAGCAAACTCTGCCTGTTGACCTAGGGATGTTTTTCTAGACTGCCTTATAGAATCCTGGTGCACAAACTCTATGTGTATAAGCTCACACTGGTTGTGAATGCACATAGTTGAGAGGGATAGAGGTTGCCACTGTAATCCCATGACCCCTGTGTGTTTTCACTGTATGCATTTCTCACTTTTCCTTCCAAGCATTCCCCACCCTCTCTTCAGCTGAAAAGGCTCCCAGAGTGGCTTACAGATCAATAAAACAGCAAGGCAGTCCCCGTCTTCAGGCTTTCAGTCTAAAAGACACAGCACAAAAGGCAAACAGGATGAGAAGGGAAGAGAAGCAACCGAAGGCACAAATTTGTAATTTACAAAGTTCGTATGACAAGCAGGTGGGTACGAAACAGAGAGAGGAGGGGCCAAATTGAGCTGGTCTTTCCGCAGAACCAATGGAGTAGACCTTCTTCCTCCGACAGTCAAGGGAGGGAGGAGCCAAAGGCAGCTGATCTCTCACCAGAACCAATGGAACATATGCAAGGACCTTAGCATTTGTTGTAACATATTAAACTATGGCTGATCCAGATATAGCTGAATACATTCTGTTACATAGCATATAGGAGGGACTGTAGCTCAGTGGTAAAGCCCTTTTTTTGCATGCAGAAGGCCTCAGGTTCAATCCCCTGCATCTCTAGGTAGGGCTGGAAAAACTTCTACTTGAAACCCTGGAGCACAGCTGCCAATCAGTGTCAACAATACTGAGCTAGATGGACTGAATAAAAGGTAGCTTCCTATGTTTCTATAAGAACATTTTTTAAATTCTACACATCCTGAGCACAACGTGACAGAGCAGCAGAGTGGTGGTTTACCCATCCACAACAGCTTACTAACTGAAAGTCACTTTGTAGTAAGAAAAACAGCTCTGTGACTTGGCCTCAAGAGAAGCATTAAAACATGATGCTTTCGCAACATGAATGGTGGGTTCATTAAACACACCCACACACACCCTGGACTTACTGGAATTATGAGGGCTCCTTTTAGATGGCCATGTATACTAGTTCATTTGTGAAGCACACAACTAACGTTCCTCTTCCCCTCCTCCAAGTACCATTCCATGCTTGAAAACTGTCTCTACATCCCCTTATATGTTAGAATAACAACAAAACTGCCAACCCTACTAAATAAATAAATAAATACTCTGAGCACGTGCAATTTTGCATTTTAAGCTTTAATCACAGAATCGTTGTGACTACAGGAATTAAAATGGAGATTGCTTCTGCTACCCTGATGCCATCATTCTCTGCCACATTCTGGGTAATCATTTGGGGGGCGCTTGGGCCACTGTGAGACCCTGGACTTTAGCCTCAAGGTCCAACCCTTGCTGCAATGCACACAGAGACACACACACAAGTGCCCTGTTCAACCAACATCACATGGTTATTGTAATGATAAAATGGAGAGGACGAGGATTATGTACGCCATCTTGGGTTCCTTGGAGGAAAAAAACGGAATATAAATGTGATAAATAAATAAAACAAATAGTTTCTGTTTTCTGAACACTGTATTCACTGAACTTTAAAAACCATTACATACAGTAAAAGACATTGCTTCATTCAGACTTATCTGTTTTGCTCAAATTCTATTGCCCGGAATAGATAGATACACATCTACACACACCCAAAAGAAATATCAGTATCCTTAAATGGGGAGTGTTTTGCTAAGTCCACAACTGAGGTTGCAATCGATCTTGCACACACTTTAAGTGAGTGAACTCCACTTAAAAGTAAATATGCGTAAGACTGTTTTGTAAGTCTTATGACCCTGTCATGTCAAGCTTTTGCCTGTAATCTCATGAGATCATGTAGTTATTACAATGTAATACAAGTATATAAAGTCTTACAGTGTTATGCAAGATATGCAAGTGAAACAAAAAGTAAAACATGCATGGACAAGATCAACAAATTTTATGCCATAGTAAGAATAAAAATAGATCAGAAAGTAAAACATGTATGCAAATTAATTTTATGCTGTATAATAATTCAAAATGAATTTGCGCTAACAAATCTGAAATGTAAAACTGCACTTTAAAAGTATGAATTGTCATTTTCAACTATCTCATAAAATAAATGTCAAAACTGAAGTCTGTTTCTCTTGTTCAGTTTTAGGTTTATTAGATTTATAAATCGTAGCTTATCCGATGCCTGGAGCACTGGACACATTGGCTCAATTCGGACGACACAATAAACAACTGGTGTGGGGGAAACAATCGTCAGTTGTTTTGACTATTGTGTCATTCCAATGCTCCCATAGTTAACTCAGCGCTGATCCTAATCCTCACCACAGTTGATTATTTATTACCATGTTGTTTGGGGAGTACCCCCTAGGGTTAGGGTTAGGGTTAGTCAACCCACCATTGACTATCGTGTCGTCCGAATTGAGCCAATGACTGGGTTTGCACGGCACACCAACCCCTCGTGGGTTGTTGCCTGGAACAACTCAGGATGGGTTAACTTGTAGTCCAAACCTGGATGGGTTTCTGCAGGGTGGGTTATTTTTTGGAAACAACCCAGCCTGATAACCGATGGGCTGTTGTAGGGGTTGTTTTACCCACAATGGGTTGGCGTGTTGTCCGAACCCGGACAGTATGAAAGAAGTACTGGCTCTGGCCTGAGTGAGTTGTGCTTCCTGGGAGACACCAATTTCAAAACATAGGTAGTAGGAAATTAGAGACACCTCTGCCTAAGAGAAGGCAATATTGGGTTAAATGGACAGAAGGGAGCTTCCTATGAAAGTTCTGGATCTTATTCTACTTCAGCTAGAATGGAAATAGTGATAAATTGGAAACCAGCAGCAGACTGCTTGATTGAGAGCTGGGTCTCAAGGGTTTTTCAGACGGCTTACACCACAGACAACTAAATAGAGGAACAGAGAAGCACGGTTTATTTTCAGTCACATGGCTTCCATTTCAGTCATATATAAATAATATATCCTCCCTCCTGAATTAATCCAACTGATATTCTTTCTTTGGGAAAGATTCCCTCACATGATCAAAGTGGTCCTAACAGAAACATTTAATATGTCTCTGTACTGTCATCCTGGAGATTAGATACATAATTAATAACAGGAACCAGTCAATGTGCACAAGTTAAAACCCTTCATTATGTTTATTTGTGTATGTTCTTGTTATAATGTTTATAATTGTTAAAATTAAATTAAAATTGTTTTTTAAAAGGAAAAGTAATGACATACAGATGGAGATTCTCTTTCTCCGTCACACCCCGTCGCTGTGCATGTTGGTCTCTATACACTGCTGGTATGTCTCTTCTGGTAAGGCCAGCTGTTGCTTGAACAGTGTCTTTCACCCACTGCTGCCAGCAAAAAAACCTTAGGCCCATTCATATTCCTAATGGAACATTGCAGGTTGTGATGTTGCAGTCTTTGTGTCTAACCCTGCACACTTATGGGATCAGGTTATGCTTGGAAAATCTAGCTTCCAAAGGAAAGTATTGTCGTGATTCCAGCCCATTATGGACATTTTTCAGTTGGAAAGGGAGCACATTTCTCTAGCTGTAAACCTCATCACGGTTATGACTGCAAAAAAAAAAAAAAAATGTTGAATAAGGAGGGAAGCCTTGTGGTTTATCCTCGAAATCAGCTCTTTCTCATCAAGAAGAACAAAGTGTTCATCCACTGGCAGTGCAGGGCAAGCAAAACGGAGGGCACTTTTAATATAGCTTTAATGTTAGTTTCATTTGCTATTGCGAACTGTGTGTGCAGCAGCCATTGGCTAAATTACGAATAGACTGACCATGGGACTGATAAGCAGGGCTGTTTTCTAAAAACATAGCCAGACTCTTCCCTTAGTGCAGAGCAGAAGAAGGCAAGAGGGAAAATAAACATGCACAGCCTCCTACAGTGCTAATCTATACATGTCTATTTAAACGTAAGCACCATTGCATTCCCATTGTGTATAGGATTCCCATTGTGTATAGGATTTTTGTAAATTGCCCAGAAAGTTTCAGCTATGGGGCGGTATATAAATGTAAACAACAACAACAACAACAACAACAAGAAGGGAATGTAACCTTAGAGCACAATCTTAAGTATGTCTATTTAGATGCAAGTCCCAAAGGGCTTACTTGTCAGTGTGCACTTGTTAGTAAGCCTGCAATCCTACTTAACTGGGACTCAATGGGGTTTACTTCTGAATTGACACCCACTCTAAATCTAGATAAATCACCAAGGTCTACAAATGGGATCTCCAACCTTCTCCCTAACCTAGAACACATGTTATGCTCTTTGTCTACAGCACTGAAGCCACTGAAGAGAATGTTTCAGGGAAAGAGCAGGATGTATGCCTAAATTCAGCATAAAGATAAACAGAGGAAATAGAAATGTAGAGAGGCAAAGATCAAGGCTTTCTGACTATCCTATGCATGTTTAGGCAGAAAAAAAATCCTGCAACTCCCAACTTCCAGAATGCTGTGAGTTCTATGACTTTTTTCTGTCTAAATCTGCATAGAAATGCATCCTTAATTAATCTAGTTTATATTTCCCCAAGATGCTAAAAAGAAAATGTAATGGTCTTTTAATTTTATCTCTAACTGCAACATAGCTGCTTTGAATGTACAGGAACGACAGGAAAGCTAGTATTGATCGGCCCTCCTCAGGAAAAGGCTATATGCTGTAGTTTTATTAGTATGGATACAGGATCTGGTTTTGGTGAACATTTGCACCCCATTTGCATGGGAAAAATGATGTATGGGAATTCATACCTGGAAATGATGCTGTGTTTAAAAGTCATTCCAGAACATGTTTCCTAAAGGAAGCAGTTTCATGCCTGTAGTTGAATAGGCAGAACAAATATTAAGCATGTACAAGGGTGTTTAGTACAATGGACTCGTTGGATGCTCAGTCCACTGTTTACTTATATTATTCCCATTTAGCATCACCATACAGAGATTCTTAAGAAGCACTTCTTTATGAATATCTATCTTTCCCCATCTGCATTTGAAGCTAGAATATCAAAGTGTCAGATCAACAAACTGAGAGTTGTGAAATATTTATTGCAAAACAGATGCATATTCCCACTCTAGTGTCTGGCACAATACAAAGCATTTGTTTGCCTACTTTAAAGTTTTATTCATTCATTCAGTATGGAAGATTGCATTCTCTCATATGAGCCTGTCTGGATTTCAAGATCCTCAATAGAGGCTCTTCTCTCTGTCCTGTGACCATCAAAGGCACATCTGGCTGAAATGAGAGAGAGGGCCTTCTTGGTGGCTGCTCCCAGGCTCTGAAACTCCCTGCCAAGACAGACCAGGTCAGGTCCACTTTTCATGTCCTTCTATTAGCAGACACAGACATGTTGACTCAGAGGCCCAGTTTGCATATAATGAGAAGCCACCATGTGAAATTTTCACTGTGGGGCTTCTTCTTTGGGCAGCCACTACCATTCTGAATATTCAAGCCAGGAGTGGGGGTGTGGCATGGCATAGCTAGATTTTATATGTGAACCTATCAAGGATGGGTTGTTGGGCTAATTGACAAGTCACCTGTAACCCTCAAACCATGGATTCTAGATGGCTTGTCAAGCACTCCAACAACCCACCCTCGTTCGGTTTACATGTAAGGACAAACTATGACATACCCCTGCCACAGTTTGAGTATTTTAAAATGACAGCAGCTGCTATATGACAAGAAACCCCGCAGGAAATTTCCCCCACATTGGCTTCTTGTTATGTGTGAACTAGATCACAGAGACTTTAGGCTTTTAAGCTGGCTTGTTTGCTGAAACAGGTTTTAACAGCTAAATAAATAAATAAATAAATGTTTTTATTTTGTGGGACCAATATAGGCTGACCATATGAAAAGGAGGACAGGGCTCATGTAACTTTAACAGTTGTAGAGAAAAGGGAATTTCAGCCAGTGTCATTTGTATGCTATTCGTTCCTGGTGAAATTCCCTCTTCATCACAACAGTTAAAGTTGCAGGCACTATACTAGAGTGACCATATACAAAAGAAGGCAGGGCCCTTGCAACGTTAACTGTTGTGATGAAGACGCAATTTCACCAGGAACTAATTGCATACAAATGACACTGGCTGAAATTTCCTTTTCTCACAACTGTTAAAGTTACATGAGTCCTGTCCTCCTTTTCATATGGTCAGACTAGACCAATACAACACAACGTTGCCTAACTCTGGTAACACACATTTGGGAATATTTATGGCCTTGCAGAGTGTAACATATATTGAGGCCAATAGAAAAGCCTTTGGCACACTTACAGTTGGATTAGATGTTGTGCAGCAAATATGAGATTCCCCCAATACCATGTTTTGGGGTGGAAGGCAGGGGTATTTACAGTGGAGTGCCTCTTAGTTCTGTTGAAATCAGAAAGATTTCAAGGGCTTAATTGTCCACTTAAATCCCATTGATTCAGCCGCAGACCACTTTCAATGGATTGCCCCTCCCCATTGGCATTAAGTGTTCAAGTTAAATCATGTGTTTTACTGTGGGCCATAACATTTGTCAAGTATGCAGTGCTGACTTTCTGAATCAGGATGCAGAACAAAAGCACCAGTTAAGTACAGTAGGACCCCTATAGATATTTCTGAATTATCCATTATCTTCTAATTGCATAAACCTGCATCTCCTTCCTACCTCCCTACAACATGTGAAAACAGCATAGACATCTGACTCTCTACATACTTGGAAGTGACTCCTAATGTTGTGCTGTAGAACAAACTAATGCAACACAAACCTTATGACTACTTGTTTGGGCACAGAAGGGAGGGCTCTGCTGATGTCTACGAAGTGTCATCTCAGCAAGTCGGTGTTATTTCAAACATTTCCATATGTGAGGCTTTAGGATAATAAGCGCAAGTACTTTTGTCTAACATCAACCCATTAGTGCTGCAGTGCACAGTATTTAAACTGTGACCCTTGATTAGATTTATTCGCCACATTGCAAAAATCACATTTCCAGAGCAAACTGCTATGATAAAGTGTTAAGTTTTTCTTTTTCACGGGAAGTTTGGAGAGGTGCCAAAGTAGGAATGCAGGAAACCAGAGTGTGTGTCGTAAGATTTGTTTTTTCATTTAAGGTTCGTGCTCACGAGGTTGTTGGTACAACACCAAACCCCATGTTTTCTTTAGTCATCAGATAAGGTCAGCAAAATTCAAAGATGTCTTAACAAGGTTTAGCTCTAAGACATAATGTGCCTTGCTAGTTACATAAATCAGGGGAATCTTAGGCCTGGGTGGTTAAATCTGGCCCTCTTGGAGTCCCAATCTGGCCTTCCAGGGCCCCCAGATGATCCCACCCCTGCCCTCTTTCCCCCAATCACTAATTACCATGTGGTTTCCCTGCTTTAGTGCAGTTCCTTTTTACTATGCTCAAAGGTAAAAATGCCTTACTCCTAAGGTTTTAAGACACAATATGCTGGATTCATTTTGTATTTTTGGCCCCACCCCCTTTTCCTTTGGTCCTGGCCATCTCTGGAATGTGCCCCCCCCACCACACAAAGTACTTCTCCAAAATTTGATTCATCCCTTGGGTTGAAAGAAGTTCCACACCCCTGCTGTATTGGAACTTCTCCAATTAACCAGACCTATTTGAATCTTGCCTTTCCTTCATTCTCCTACTGGCTCTTACTTTCTCCAATTGCTCAAAACACCTGTATATAAAACTCCTTTCATTGAATACCAGTTGAATTATTTATTTATTTCCCTTTTTCAAGAAATCAGAGTGGGTAACACAGGATTTTAAAATGTAATAATAAACGTACAATAATGCTATGGCCAGATCTGATATACTGTAAGACTGCAACTTCCCATTGGGAGCTCTGATAATTCAAGGTAATTCACAGTGCAATTGTATACTGTTTCCTGGGAGTAAGCCCCGCTGAACTCAATGGGGCTTAGTTCTGAGTAGACATGTACAGGACTGGGCTGTATGATTGCACTCAAATGCACACTTACTTGGGAGTAAGCCCTATTGTACTCAGTGGACTTGCTTCTGCATAAACATAGATAGGATTGCCCTGTGTGTGGTCATTTCACTGTTTCCTACCGGGGCCATTTGGTCACACTAGGGAGACATGGATTTTGAGAGTACTTCTTTTAAACCAGCCATGTAGATGTTGAATTAAAGCAAAGAGCATGCAGACCTAAAACAAACAAACTCAAAACAATACAGTGATTTTACCATTAACTCCCCCCCCGCCCCCCAATAATCATAAGATGCCCTCCAAGGACAAAATCTGAAGTAAGCAAAGGCTGCTGGCTAACTGCCAGTTCATTGCCATCCCTGCTGTTATATAACAGTATTTTAGATATCAACTGGCAGAACGCTGGCTTTAGTTTACTGAAGTGAGGTCTAAACAGTTCCCCTAGAAGCAAGACTTGAGAGACTTCCAAACTAAGGCCAAGGGAAATTGTGAGTAAGAATGGTAACTGATGGATCTCAGCAAGAGCAGGGTGGTGGTGGTAAAGATGAAGGAATCCAGGGGAACCCTCAAAACAACTGTGGGCTCATCTACACCTAAGGGTGTAGAGGAAGGAGGATCGCAGACTTACCTGCTTCCATGACCCTCCTCCAGCATCTATATGGCAGTGCAACGTCCCAGGAGGGAAGAGGAACGTCACAGGCGCCATTTTAAAAAAAAGAGCAGCGCATGGCAAAAAAAGTAGCCTCCCTGCTAAACTCGACACCCAACCCCCCTGCCATCCCAGGGATGGTGAAATTGCTGCCCAGCCCCCACCCCCATGGATACGGAGCCACCCCTTGCAGCTCCATGCCCGTTTGAGGACCCGGGAGGCCACACACCAGCTGCAGTCCTCGGGATTGTCCTGGGAACATGGAAAAACCAAGATATCCCCAGTTTCAGTTATCCCGGGGTCGCCTCTAGGTCATCCCCGATTGATCCCGGAATCCCCTGGGCATCATATGGACGCACAGGGATGACCTAGAGACTACCCCGGGATATCTGGCAGGTGTAGACATGGCCTGTGAAGATGGAAAGCCTCTATTTGGTGCATTATCAGCAACACAAGTGATTTGAAGGAATGTTCATAAGAAATAAGCAAACTGTACAGTAAATGCTGACTCTTTTGGTGTAAAGAACATGAAAGCATGGAGAAAGTGGCAAAGTGCTGAGGACACATGCCTTAAGAGCAACTAACCTTACAAATTAACTGATCTGTGGGGCCCTTCTACTTCCTCAGAAAGCTTTAGTTAAGCATGGTAGGAGAGTCTTACTAATCCAGGAAGATGCCTGGCTACCTGATTTAGGATATTGCGACTTTCAGCTCTTGGCCTTTTTTTTTAAAAGAAAACAGGCCATGGGTTATGCATTGTTTAAACCTTACAGAATCCCTCTAGCCTGGATTTGGACTACACAAGTCATAGCTTTCATATTTAAATGGCCGTACTCATATATGGCAGCCCACCATGGCTTAGCCATGGTGGGCTCTTTGATCGTGTGAACCAGCCCAGTATGGCCATGGCAGCTGCAGAGTGCAACACAATAATACGTGTTATACTTCCCATTGTTTCAGACTGCGGAGGACCCTGCATTTGCAAAACAACCCAGAGACCACTTCAAAATGCTTACATTCGTATTGCTATATTACTCAATGTTTAGAGAGAGAAGCTAAACATGGAAAGTTACCCATTTCCCATAAAAAGAAACAAGATGTTCTGAGCAAGAGTTAATTTGTGGTCACTGGTAATAGAATGCATTGCACTGAAAACAGTAACAAGTTGAGGAATGCAACTATATGAGTTGCTATCTCAAAGCTCAGTGAATAAGCTACATGGCTTCTCTCCTTCCCCATATCTGAAACCTAACATTCATAATACCCAGTTTCCTGGAAAGGTCAAATGACAATATTTACTAAAATGTAAGCAGTTAGCTGTCCAAAAAGCTGGTCAATGCCTCTCACACATACATAACTTATGGAACAGTAGACGGTATTAGAACAATCCATTTGTGCAACCTTTATCACAAAAAGTTCAAAGGAGAAAAACTGTCTGAATCTTTATCATATGTATACACAGAGAGTTGTTAAAGCTCTTTTAAATCTGTTTTCCAGGGCTGTTTCATTGTCTTTGCATATCTCAGGTAAGACCTCTCTCATTCAGCTGAAAATGCCTACTAATGTATGCCTTCTAAAGGATGAATGAAGCATGTGAACCTTGGTTGCTGGGGAAGGGTACTCCAAAAACCAGAAATCTGTGCTGGTGGACAGTTTAATTTTCTAAAGTGTAATGGTGACTCTTTTACCGAGTACTGAGAAAAGTTGGATTGATCTGAGCACCATCTTTCCACAAGCTCTGTAAAATGGACTCTACCAGATTCTAGCATTTCAGAGGTGAGACAGGTCCTACATGAAGGGTTAGACTGGTCAATAATCTGTCTGAGCAAGAGTTAATTGCTCAGTTAAATACCCTCCTCCCATTGTATATATTGTAAAATGTTTGTGCGCATATATGGGAAAATGTAGTTGATATAATAAAGAACCAACTACCACATTCTTGTACAAGTAATATTGTCCACTCATCTGTGCTAACAGGGTTGCAAAGTTGTATACTAATATTGCATTGAAGTGGATTGTAAAGCATGCCCTATCATTGTGCTACAATTAATGGGACATTTTACACAACCATTAAAGATACAAGCCTTTCCCCAATGTCAGAATGCCCTACCTTGAACATTACTATTCTTGAGGTTTTCATTTAACCAGTGCTTTTAGCTTTATCCTTTTATCCTTTTTTTTAAAGCTTAATAGCAGGAAGAAGATAAAATGATCTGTAGATTGGGGCCAAAAAGTTTGTACACAACCATTGGGATTTTATTTTAGCAGTAAACCTACAATTGAAACTGTATTATTATTATTATTATTATTATTATTATTATCATCATCATCATCATCATCATCATCATCATCTGGTGTGAAGTGTAGTTCTGTGGAGCTTAGTCAATTACATTAAAGGGGAATAGAATAATAGGTTAAGGAAACAGTTTTACTTACAGTTACTTGGTTCAAGAAAACTACATTGGAATGTTTGAAAAATACAGATTTGGGAGGCTTGGAGAAATCCTTAGACACAGCTTACCCACCACTCTGCTAGCATAATGCCATAATGCTACTGGCATTGCAGGCAGACTGGAACAACTTTTTAAAGCAAAGTATAAGATGAGCAATAAGTGTGTTTAGGATTGAACTAAATGGGGCTTATGTCTGAGTAAATATGAATAGGATTGCTCTGTTAAGAATTAAGGTTCAGCTTTAATTTTTAGTTTCAACTTTGGAAGAACATTTTATTTACATCATGAATATAATGAACTGTAGTGGATATTGGAGATGCTCTCCACAAGTCAAGGAAGTGACAAAGAATGAAGCTTTTAGAACTAACAAATTAAACACACAGTAAATCACAAAGGCTGGAGGGTGGGGGGGGAGAGAAGAGAGCTGATGGCATTCACTTAAGAGTGAAATTGTTGCCTTTAACTGTATGTAATTTATTGCTAAAATAAGTGTGGATGTTCTTCTCGCACATACAGGTGCTGGGACAGACTTATGAAGGTGTAAGAGGCCTGATGGTTTTTGCTGGAACTCCCATGTCATCCCAAGGTGCACAGGAGGAAATTAACTCTGCAGAATTCTAAAGACTGTTTTCTTCCACACTCTACAGTAATGACGAACTCACATCTGAAATTCTATAAGGGAAGAAGCCACTTAGGGGGTACATGTGTGTGCAAGAGGTCTGGAATGGAGAGAATGCACCCAGAATGTGCACTTAGCCCATAAATTACAGGAATCACTAGCACAAGATGTGGGAAAGGACACAGATTTTACATGGCTGTAAAAATAGATTAGATACATTCACAGAAATAGGTCTGTCAAGAGTTATTAATATTTTCCTCCCAACCAATCAGCAATTTCACAGAACGTTTTGTAGGTCCATGTTCAGAGTCAAAGAAAGCAACAGACATACGTCTTGCAAACAAAACACACATGCATACAAGTGTGAGCCACTAATCCTCACCTCTTACCCACTGATATACTTCAGTATTCTTTTATTAGATAAGTGGTCCAAGTTTCTATCCAAAGATGTGTTACACTGAAAAGTTTTCTGTTCCATGTTAAAAAAAAGGAATACAGCAGAGCTGCATTCTTGCTTGTGTGTTTTAAGGTTCTGGTACAAATAATAAATAGTATTTTTAATCAGCACAAAGTCTAAAATGATTTTAAATCCCATTTTTTTCCAGCCAACATTTATCATAATATCTAGTGTGCAAGTTACATGACTAGTTATTTTTCATTCACTATGAGGTTTGAAATCAGGCCCTGTGAGAGGTGCCAACTCTTCATTCAATCAGTCATAAAAATGTGTTTTACTAGAAAAAAATAATGAAAACTGTAAGTCTAAAGGCACAAAATCGCATAGCTGCTCTAATAGAAATTTGTAAACAGAGAATTGGTTGAATTTAGAAAATTCAAACCTAAGAGAATTTTAAAAAGGCATCTGAAGCAGGCTTTTATCTAGCCAACTTCCTGAAAGACCCAAAAGGTTTTGTGGTCTACAGAATATGCACTAAAATACCATATTTCAAAAAAGCAATAAGGCAAATAGTATAACCATTATTTCAAAAACATTACAATGGTAGTGTAGGCATTTGGAGTATAACTTAGTTACAATGTGTAGTACAGTCTCCACTAAATAGGCATAATTACTTCCTCCTTATGCAATTATTAGGTTCAGCTGGAATCCAGTACAAAAATCATCCTTGTAAAGCACCCCAACAGGTATTTGAGAGTGGTGTTTGTCTCTGTTGCTTATTCCATCCGCAAGCCAAGAAATATCCACCATTCAAAGTCCAAGAATTAAGCAATATTAAACACTGTCGTACTTGTGAAGAGCTTCTTCTAACTTTTGTGTCACTTTTTGGAAAAAAAGTATTTGCTGTTGTAAGAAATGCTGCATTTGTGATTTGAAGTCCCTGACTCGAATTTTGTGGAAATGGTGAATTTCTGCCAGGGTGGCAAAAGAAATAATGTTACAACGATCCTGAATGCCATCAGCCTTTTGGACCTCCATCTTCCCTTCTTCCACATGCCTCTTACTTTCCTTAACTTTGGTAAGGGCTCCTGCACATTGAACAAAAAAGATACACTGAAATTAAAAGATGACTGGAACAAATTTATTAAAAACATATACTAATTAAGCCTGCCATCAGATGTCTAAAAAGCTCTGAAAGTTTCCATACTATGTATGTGAAATAATAAAACAATTCTATAAATATGTGAAGAGATACTATCCTCATATTTTACTATAACTAGTGCTTGTTCTATATTTTACTATAACCAGTGTGGTACGAAAGTGCTTACTAGACAAGGACTCACAGTCCAGAAAAATTAAATGGTTGCCTTGGAATGAAAGGCGGTGAAAAAATATTTAGATAAATAAGTAAACTCATTCTGTATTATACATATTGGTGATTTCAGATCTCCAGTATTATATACTATACACTTTGATACTGAATACAAGATATACTTGAATTCTAGAACTTTCATAGCTTTTCTCCTTCAATCCTGCTGGTAAATAATTGCTGACACTACCCTGAAATAACATATTTCAATGAACTGTAATGTCTGAAGTATTTAGATATGCAAGGGTAAACTACGAAAGAAATTACATATGAAGAAGAGCTCCTGAACCTTGGATCAGTTCTATTCATTTCAGGACAATTAATAATGTAAACTATGGCTGAATTCGGACAACACGATAGTCAATGGTGGGGTAATAATCAACTTTACAGTTGTTCATCTAGGAGGTACTCCCCACACAATATGGTAATAAATAATCAACTGTGGTGTGGAGTAGGATCAGTGCTGAGTTGACTACGGCAGCATTTGGACAACACGATAGTCAATACAACTGACGATTGTTTCCCCCACCCCAGTTGCTTATTGTGTTGTCCGAATTCAGCCATTATTATGTGAATTCACAATTCATTGGAAGTACTCAGTGTGGCCAGAGATAGAGAGACTACTGCTTCCTGGAATTCTCTGCTTGAATGAAAGGATTTTCAGCCCAACAACCCTCTGCTCAAGTAAGATCTCTATAAACTCTATAGAATAATTTCAAGAGTTGCAATTCCACAATAATCCAAATTTTAGAAGGTATAAAGCACACACTAGAATTCTACCCTTCATGCTCCTTTGTGAATCTTCCAGAGAAGAAAGGGATGAAAGATATGAAATACTGAACATATCGTAACACATCTAAACTTTGCATTTCTGTCTTTCCAAATTCTCAGCTCACAGACTGAAAATTCTGCCCAGGTCTGGCTCAAGGTTTATTTTTTTTTAAATTTATTTATTTATTATTAATTACATTTGTATACCGCCCCATAGCCGAAGCTCTCTGGGCGGTTTACATAGGATTAAAAACAATTAAAAACAATATACAAAAATTAAAACAGCAAAAATGTTGTTGCTTTGCACACCCATATATAAATCAAGGGTGTCCCAGAAGACTGTATGCTATCACAGTGGATTTTGGAGCATGCTCTCAGAGAGTCAGGCATGCTGGATTGAGGAGGGGACATTTGTTGCAGATGCCACTTGAAGTGAATTCTCCCAAGCAACTGCTGGCCTGCCTCTGTGGTCAAGTCAGTTCTGTCTTGAAGCTACAGCAAGATTTTACTTGTCAACTCCACAGAAGCAGGTGATTTTGCCTACTTGATTTAGAAGGGATGTAGCTGCCACCAGATTGGCTCAAGCCACTTCCTGAGTCATTAAGGGAGACTATGAGGAAACCACATGCATGTCACAGTCAGCTCTTACAGTTATAAAAATGCTTAAACCTTTGTCTGCTGAAGAAGCTCTTGCAGACTGAAGGAGGTTCTGGGCACTTTCTCTGATGCACAGTCTGTTCATAAGATCTGACAGTTCATTCAGGTACACACCCAAAAGTCCCCTGGTGCCATGCACAGAAGGGGCAAAACTGCAGGGGTGCCAAGCTACCTTTCAAAGACATTTGTCTGCTATTACTGATTTCATCACTGAAGGAACCTAAATAAGCTTCCAAGTAGCTCCACAATCCTCAGGGCCCCCAGAACAGAACTGGAAAAACAATACCTTAGAGTAAGGATGTGATACAAATATAAACATATGCAATAAATGAGTGAACTGGTTGGTTCTAGAACACAAGAAAGTTACTTAAATCTATATGGGTTTTTTTTTAAAAAAATACACAGTGGATGAATAGGCTGAAGGTCACTTGCACATTCTCCATCATCACGTCTAAGTCACTGAATTCGAAAGAAATTAGCTTATCATGGTTTGCCTGTGCAGCTCTCTGTGAGCCTATCTACACTACTGCTGTAAAACGGTTTATAACAGTTTAAAACTGGTTAATAACGGTTATTAACCGGTTTAAAACTGTTATAAACTGTTTTACAGCAGTAGTGTTGATAGGCTGGGCGACACATTACGTGGGGTTTTGTTTTGGTTTTGATTAATCTCAAGTGAGTTAATTGCACTTATTTTCAAAAGTTGTGGATTAACCCAAATGAAGAGCCACCTCACTGAACTAAAGTTTGCTGTTACTAGTAAAATAAGTTATACACAACATCTGGATGTTGTCAGACAGATGAGTAAGTTTAGCTTGTTTTCCATACTTCTTAAAGTAGTAGTTAGACATTTACTTTCAATTAGCTTTGTTGATATCTATTTTTTTAGTCTTCCCTCTCCCCTATATACACAAGTGGTGAGATGAGTATTCTTCAGTTAGGACTAACAATGCTGGCCACTTTGGGAACCAGGATGCTGGACCAGATAGAGCTTTGGTTTGATTCAGAACTCTTATGTTCCTAAAGTCTTTCCTGCACTGTACTGTGATAGCACATAGCATGAATTAAATCTATCACCTGAAATTAAATGGGTTGTGTCAGAGCCCCACGAACTTTCATCAGTAAGCCTTGCTAACATAAGCCTGCAATGGCATTTCCTTCATGGAATGCAGACAATTTGCTTGAAAATGTAAGATTACATGATATATCCACAGTCCAGACTAAGCTAAATGAACATCACAAAGCAGCATAGGCTACATACATAGGAAGATATGATGCAATTGGCTAAAAATGCCTTTCCCTGCCCTTCCCTCATGACATTCCAATTTCCCCTTGCTTGTTGCAAGTAGTGCTCTGTTTTGAGTATTTCAAGATGTATTATTCTTAGCAGCAGTTCCCCTTTTTAAAAAGTAAAAGCTAGCCTCTTTTTTGTTTTCTGGCTTACTTGTGGACTGTAAGTAATGTTTTTGATAGTTTTCAGACCAGGACAAGGCTAAGATTGTATTGCTGTGGGATCTTAAAACATTTATGGTGATTGTGGTGGATTTGAAAAGGGAACAGAATTGTTAAATAAGTTTTTGAACGTTGTGAATAAAAAGACATCATTTTTTAAAAACACAAATTAGGAATGTTGGGATGGGTTGGAGTGACCCATGCAACCTAATTTTCAAGCCTTGCAGCCTAGAAAGTACAACTTCTTTGCACTGTAAACTCTCCACCAATTCCAGAAAAAACCTTCTTGCTGCATTCAAGAGTACTAACAGGTATAGGTCTTCCCAAAATTACTGTCTAATGCAATTACTTTCAATAGTTTACAATAACACTGAGAAAAAACACCAAATTTCAAGTTGCTGGTCACATACGGGCTGCTGGTTTATCTACACTGTGCCCAAAAGGTCACTGAATGTTAAAACACTCTAAGGAGTTTCTTTCCCCCCAATTCCAAATCACTGAAAAGCAATATGCAGTGTCCATGGATACAGGGCATCTGAAGATATGTATTTACTTTCATGCTTACTTATTAAAAGGTTAGGTTTTGTTGGTAACAATGGATTGGATCTAGGCTTAGTCATACTTATAGCAGACCCACTGAAATCAACAGGACTTAAGTTATTCATGACTCGGTATGACTTAAGTGTGATTAAGTCTGGATCCAAACTGATGATTATTTGAGGGAGAATCCCAAGTAAGAATCTCTGTATTTTGTAGGGATGTGCAGCGGATCTGATCCGATCTACGATCTGGATTCAATCCGCCCAAAATTCAGATAAAAACTATCCAATCCGATCCGATCAGCCATCCGATCCGATGGGACCCAATCCGGATTGGAAAAAACCGGAAAATCTGACGCCATTTTGAATGCTTTTCCCCATAGCCTGGTATTGTGTTACAAAAACGCCTATAACTTTTTCATTTTTAAAGATAGAAAGATGAAATTTTGGCACTTTGTAGATGGGTTAAGGGTAGTTATCTGTGAGAAATTTCAGAAAGATTGGTGCAGGCATTTTGTGGCAATTAATTTTTTAATTACGAACCAGGAATGCCTATAACTTTTTCATTTTTAGTGTTCCACACATGAAACTTTGCCACATTGCAGGTGGTATGTTCATAATAATAATAATAATAATAATAACAACAATAATTTATTTCTTACCGCCTCTCCATCTGGATCGAGGCGGGGAACAACAACATGATAAAATACATAAAACTGATTAAAACATAACATATATTATTAAAACTGCATAAAAAATCCTAAAACATCCTAAAAACACCCTTAAAACATTCTAAAATTCCACTGCCGGAAGAGAACAGTCTTTATAGCTTTCTTAAATTCTAAAAGACTGTTAAGTTGACGAGTCTCCTCCGGCAGGTCATTCCACAGTCTGGGAGCGGCAGAAGAGAAGGTCCTCTGGGTAACGGTTGTCAGCCTAGTCTTGGCCGACTGCAGTAAGTTCTTCCCAGAGGACCTGAGCGTGCGGGGCGGATTGTATGGGAGAAGGCGATCCCGCAGGTACCCTGGACCCAAACCATGTAGGGCTTTAAAGGTAATAACCAACACTTTATACTTCGCCCGGAAACTAATTGGCAGCCAGTGGAGAGATTTTAAAGCTGGCGTAATATGGTCACCCCTAGATGTACTGGTGACCAACCTGGCTGCCATATTTTGAACTTGTTGAAGTTTCCGGACTAGGCACAGAGGTAGCCCTATGTACAGCGCATTGCAGAAGTCGAGCTTCGAAGTTACCAGCGCGTGCACTACCATCTTTAGGGCTTCCAACTCTAGGAAGGGGCGCAGCTGGCGTATCAGCCGAAGCTGATAGTAGGCACTCCTGGCCGTCGCATCTATCTGGGCTGTCATTTGGAGCGACGGATCCAGGAGCACCACCAAGCTGCGAACACAGTCTTTCAGGGGGAGTGTAACCCCATCCAGAACCGGTTGACACACCTCCAAACCCAGGTTGCGGCCTTTGACAGCAAGCACCTCCGTCTTGCCTGGATTCAGCTTCAGTTTGTTTTTCCTCATCCAGCCCATTACCGCCTCCAAGCATTCATTCAGAGGAGACACACTATCCTTAGCTGGCGCTGTTATCGAAGGCATAGAGAAATATATTTGGGTGTCATCAGCATACTGATAGCACCCCGCCCCATGCCTCCGGATGATCTCTCCCAACGGTTTCATATAAATGTTAAACAGCATTGGGGAAAGGATGGCACCTTGCGGTACGCCACACAGCAGCTCCTTCTTTGCAGAGCAGCTATCCCCAAGCATCACCATCTGGAATCTGCCAGAGAGGTAGGACTCATGTGTGTGACTCATGTTGGGACTCATGTGTGTGAAATTTCAGAATCATAGGTGCTTGCCTTGTGTGGCAATTAATTTTAGTAAAATGGGGGTAAATACAGTTATAGGAAACTTGGGCACATTTAAGCTACCACATTGCTTGATAAGTGTGTTAAATTTCAGAAAGATAGGTCCAGGCATGTAGTGGCAAGGTATTTTTGAAACAATGAGGAAAGAAATGCCTGTAACATTTTTATTTTAAAAGTTAGATGTCTGAAAGTTGCTCACTTTGTAGATGGGTTAGGGGTAGTTATCTGTCAGAAATTTCAGAATGATCGTTCCAGGCATTTGGTGGCTACGAATTTTTTAGATTAAATGTTACAGAAGTTTTTCCACAGAGGCTTGGGCTGTCAATTGCAACCCCCTCTCCCGCCTCCCCTCCCTCTTTTATCTGTCAAAACTCCGTGGTGTTGTAACTTTAAATCTAAAAAACTACCCTTAACCCATCTACAAAGTGAGCAACTTTTAAACTTCTAACTTTTAAAATAAAAAAGTTATAGGTGTTTCTTTCCTCATTTTTAAAAAATACCTTGCCACTACATGCTTGAAGCTATGCTTCTGAAATTTATCACACATGTGAACCAAAGTGGTATGTCTAATGTGGAGGGTTCAAAAAGAAGTTTGTGGATGATGATTGTTGATTATTAGTATTACTATTAGTATTATTACTATATTTATTGTATTTTTTTATAACCTATCTTTTTCCCAGGGCTGGGACTCAAGGAGGTTTACAAAGTTAAAACTTATACAATTAAAACACATGTATAATTAAAACATGGAGTCATGCATGAAGTAGGTTCAATAAAAGTGACTTAACTAAGTCTAACTGAATTCAGTGGGTCTACTTTAAGCATGAATGAGTCTGGATCTAATCCTATGTAGTTATTAAGAATGAAGTAAGGCTTGAGAACAGTTTAAAGGGAAACATGAAAATACTGCAACTGTTCCAGTGGCAGTTTCTTAGCTACTCCAGTATCAAATCCCCGTAGGGAAGCTATGTCTTATGTGCCTGCAGTATTCCCACCCCTGTACTGAGGTTCCTTTTAAACTGCTCTTATACTGTATCCCCCAACTGCTTTTTGAGAGTTTACAAAGGGTTCTATGATGTCATATTCTGAAGGGAAAAAAATCTACAAATAAATCTGAATACATGCACAGACTATATGCTTGCCCATATATTGGCCATCAACCTTAGTTTTCCTGTTTTAAAGGCAATAATGGGCTTTGGTGTTATAAATGACGTGTCAAATAACTTTAATCATGCCGTTTACTATAGGTATTCTTGAAGGCTTTCCCTCCCCACACCCTGCCAATGTTATTAGTGCTGAACAGTTTATTTACAAAAAATTGAAATCATATGTAGGAAAATAGTCTCAGATCAAGCAAAACTCAAGTTTCAGTGTTAGAAGTCAGGTTTTGTAGATACGTTAGAGGTTTCAAAATATGGGTTTCTTCACTATTATTTGTGCTGAATCATGGAATTTGTTTTCATTCAATTTTGACAACATTTATCATCAGTTTTCAAATGTTTATTATCAATTGCTTTAACATGGTATGTGTGTATGGACCTCAACAGTTGTCAGTGCACTTCAATACCATTATAAAGCAGTAGTGTGGTTCCTGCCCTTTATATACTGCTTTCATACTGCTTTCATAGTACAATATCCTGCTTGATGTGTATTAAGACATAGATCCTGCCTGAACTGGAGAACCCCCTTCTTTTCACCAATTGTGACGATTTTTCCACTTTGCAATTCATCATGCATTCTATTT
The DNA here is from genome assembly GCA_029215795.1 of Anniella stebbinsi. Classification (NCBI taxonomy): domain Eukaryota; kingdom Metazoa; phylum Chordata; class Lepidosauria; order Squamata; family Anniellidae; genus Anniella; species Anniella stebbinsi. Next base: position 28,844,722 of record JARDYH010000002.1, on the reverse strand, counting down.
ACAAAACTATTTACAAACTACTACCCAAGTAAAAACAGGCCATGTTCAAAATGCTTAATGAACCAGACTTGTTGTACTGTCAGAGACAATGCATGTATAAAAAGATAATTACAGCCTTCAACTATTTCCAGGTAAACAAGTAAGACTTTTGTAGGCTCAGAATAGAAATGTATTTATTTACTGGACTTACAGCCTGCTCCATCCAAGAAGTTTGTGATGGGCAATATGTTAATGCTTTTGTAATTTTATGTTTTCCATGTGTGGGGGCTCAAACTGAATTTACAGCCTCCCCCGTTAAGGAAAGTGGAACTGGCAAAGATTTCTGTCTGAGTCCCCCCTAGAGAGCTAGTTTGAAACCAAACACAACTCTAGATTAACATTATAAAGGTGCCAATCATGAATTAGGATTTCCAAGTTTTTCATTGCAACCTATACATTTTCATTAACTTACAAGAAATACATGTAATTAAATGTCAATACAACAATTTCTCTCAATGTAACTAGCTTTTGTACAATAAAACCTCACACTGATGAATTGATATTTTCATAGCTAAGCAATATTTTTGTAAACATGAAGTTATCTGCTGGCACCAACTGTTTCTTACTGCATACTTGAACCCAAAGACCCCTTCTAAGGTCACCACAATATCCTGTACTCAGCTTTGCACAGCAAACATTTTCCTTCATCTCATTCCTGCAAAAAATGTCAGGCTAAACAGCTGAAGGATGTTCCCATTCATTCCACAACTGATCTACCAGTAATAACTTAAATGTGATTACATCTAGCAAACTTCACTTGGATTATACTCTAGCATGATGAATATGAAAGCATTGGGTTGCATTCAAAGGTTTCTTTCTGCCAATAGAACGACGCCTTTGGATACAATCCATGGTGATTTGTGCTGTAATGTGCATAGGTAATTTATAAGACAACTCTCCAGACCAGGACTAAATATACAACTTAGGAAGCTTACAAGATAACTTTGGTACAGTATTCTACATTAATTTTTATTATAAATGCTTGGGTGTACAAAGCTGAGTATGGGTTATTGTAGATAAATCAAATGACATTGGATTCTCTCTTGTACAATATTAAAGTAATGATTTGTTCAGCTCTTTTACTAAACACAAAAAGTCACAATGCCTCAGTTCTGAGGCTCCATGTGTTTTGGCGTGGCTTACTAGCCAGAGATAATGTATGATTGCCAGTGACTCCTGCCTCTCCCAAATCCTCTGCATATGTCAGAGAACTTGGAGGACAGGAGAGATGGTTCCATATTCAAGTGAGTTATATTTATACTCCACCTTCTACCTGCTACAAAATGAATGTAATGTAAGATCAGAAACTCCCTCCCCCTCCTTGCACGTCAGAGTTGGTAAATGGAAGGGTAGGAGGGTTTCTCATGCGATACTAAGGAAGGTCATTTATTGTTGGTGAGCAGACTTGTGGAGCATTGGTGAGGAAAAAATGGTGTGTCAATGGAAGCTGCTAAAAAGATTTCCACGCAGGCTATGCCTTAACTTTTGGGAAATTACTCTACTGGGAGAAGGTTTAATTAGTCTAAGCTATAAAAGTGTTAAGCATGGGTTTTAAATCAGCTTTAGTCCTTAATGGAGTTGGTAAGTACAAGCACAGGCTATCAAGATAAACGGAAGAAAAACTTTGAGCATTAGGTCTTAGAAAATGTCTCACATTGTACCATAGTGTATGCAAGACAAAGTGGTTTGCCTTTCAGTTTCATCAGAAATTTAATCAACGACTTGAGAAACAAACTCTAACCTTCAACAAGTACATGAAAACTTTCAGACCACACTTAAGTTGGTATTTAAATGTACACTTAAAGCTTTTTACTTGCTTGAATAATTATACTGACACATGGGTTCGAATGACATGAGGGTGGTTAATAAACCACAGTAGCTTAACCACCCACACATGTGCAGGTTGCATGCCGCCCGATTTACCCAGTTACCCTCACTGGGTGCAGCTTGTCCTGATATCCAAACCTGGTGAGGGTGGTTGGGTGTGGTAGTTAATTAACCACTCAGAGCCCATGGCCTGTTCTAGGGCTGCTTGGTGGTTTGTAACCACCCCAGCCACTCACCCTTGCTGGGTTTAGAAGTCATGACAAGCTGTGCCTGGTAACAGTAATTAGGTAAATTGGGCGTCACATGCAGGGGGTGATTAACAAGTTACCATGGCTTATTAACTACTCCTATGTCAGGCAAACGGGGTTGTGCCTATAGTCAGATTTATTGCAGATGTAAGTGATGACAGCAAACGTACTTCTGTCATTTCCTTGCTTCTATTTCCTTTAATACCCACAACTCTCCTTCTACAAACATAGTTTCATCTTCAAATTGCACCATCTTCAAATTGCACCAGAACTCTTCTAGTTGTCATTTCACTCCAAACCACAGATTAATAAATGATGTTCATGACACTACATGATTCCCCTCCCAAAATACACATGTTTAATATTCACATTTCCTAATATTTCAATTATTTTATTTGACTGTAGTTTAAACCTGAAAGCCCTGAAATCTGGCACAAATCAGCATGGTAAATACTTTTTCCTGCAATGAATAGAGCTAAAGCAAAGGAGAAATAGCCAACAGTGAAATCTCATAAAGTATAGCATATCATGACAGGAAGCATAGCTTTGTAATGAACAACAAATCAAACCACAACCTATAATTGTCTCCTACACCCATTTCTAGATATAATTTATGTCAAGAGAATGATGGAAATTAAGTACTGATTCCTTTATGAAGTTCAAAAAGTGGCAAGCAGGTCACAAAAAATGGCACCAAATAAATTTTATCAAATGCTTAGACTTTCAGAAATACTGGTAAGGAATTTGATAAAACATGTTTTGCTCCAAAATTACCATACACAAGATTTTGGGCTGGCAGGTATTCAGTCCTACCCTAGATGTTGAATTCTATAATTAAGTGATCCTTATAAAGTGTTCCTGAAGACCAAATTACTCTACATTATACTGCCTATATAAAGAATATTCTGCTCAGTTGTGTGGGTACCTTTTTCCCCAGGCCAGAATTGGGGGATTCATGGCTACTATATTTTGGGACCTTGTAGCTCCTATCTGGCAGCAGACTCCATCGCTAACATACATTAAGAGTTCTCTTTGTGGAAAAGTTTCACTAGAACCTAGTCCTGTTGGAAGCTATGGTGTCCCTTAAAGCGCTGGCAATGAAACACTTGTGCTGATCCAGCTCTCTTTCCCAATAAACTTATTCTCCTTTTCAATGTGTGAGGCTCTTGCACTGAACCACAGCAGACTACGAATAAAGAAGACAGGACACAGGAGAAAGTGTAAACCTACACTATAGCAGGGAAATAGTGCAGAGAATTCTCTATTGCTCAGAGAATGAACATCATCTTATTATGGAGTGTTCAGAATACCTATATGCGTGATCCCTCCAGTATTATTGCTTCCAGAAAAACTCAAAGCTAACATTACATTGTTCAACTATCATCCTCCCTTTACTTCTTTCCAGCATTCAAAGATTGTCTGGGAAGAATGGAGGGTGAGTGTGGGGGGAGGAGGATATTCAAGATTACTACTGATAGTATTACCGTATTTGGAATTTTTTTTATATGTCTCCTCAATAATAGTTCTAAGGCTGTTTACAAAAACAATTAAAATGTGAATGCAAAAAAGTATACAGTAAAACCCAACCTAAGTCCTACTTAGAGTACACCTATTGAAATGAACAGGATTTAAGTCAGTCATGACTTAATGGATCTAATCTAAGTAGCACTGTTGTGGGATTTTACCTCTAATAAACTAAAAAATCTTAAAAGAAGTATGAAAAACAGAGTTGAAATTTTATCTGAAGAAGTCTTTGCCTGTTGACAAAAAGATACTAAAGTAAACACCAGGTGAATCTCTCCGGGGAGAATGTTCTACAACTGCCACCACTAAGAAGATCCTCTCTCTGTTAGCTGACTGCCCCATGTCAGTTGGTAAGGGAACCCACAGGAACTCTCCAATGAAGATCTTAATGTACAACTAAATTTATGAGGAGACACGTCATCCTGCAAGTAACCTCATAAGTCGTGAGGTTTTTAGAAGTTAAAACCTGCATTTTCAATTGAACTGGAAAGAGACTAGGAGCTAGTCCAGTTGGCATTCAACAGGAATAATACGATCATAATATCCAGTCCCAATCAGCATTAATCTAGCAGCTGCATTCTGCACTAACTGTAATTTCTGAACAGTTTTCAAAGGCAACTCCAGATATAGTCCATTATAGCTGTTTAAGATAACTGAGGCCAGGTAGGATTGCAGGTGGCATACCAACTTAAGCTGGTAAAAGGCACAGCACAGAAGCTGCTTGTGCTTTCAGTAAGGAAGATGGATCAAGGAGCACGTCCCAGCTGCAAATCTGTTTCTTCAGGGAGAACGCAACTCCCTTGGGCATATGACTGACCTGATCCAATTGTCATATCCGGTTCATGGTGGATGTAAGTGATTTTATCCTCGAAGCGCTTTGTAAACATGTCACATCTGGCCTCCAAAAGGTCTTTAACATCACCAGATGGGCCAGACTGCAGAAGGCCCCAAACCACTTGGAAAAGCTCTACTGGGTGGCTGGCGGGGCTCTCTAGAGAAGCAGAAACCACTGGCTCACCCTCCCATTGCACACTGTATTGCTGCACATCTTACAAGAGTTTGGGTGGGCATTGCAGCTGGGACAGGGTGCAAAGCAGCAGAGGGAGGCGACAGTGCCAGCATATATTCTTGCCTCAGGTGGTGAGATACCTCAGGCTGGGACTGCTTCCACCACTTGCAATCTAGCAATCTTCCTACTTGCTTTATTGCCCTCAGCTTCCCAGAATACTAAGGAGCTGACTGAGCTCTGCTCAGCAGTAGTACTATTACTAGCAATAGTAAGCACACTGCACTGTCTTCATGATATGTCTACAACCTGATAGGTCACAGGGCATCAAACATAGTCCCTCACCATTTTATCCTCACAACAACCCTGTGAGGCAGGTTATTTTGGAAGATAATGGATATATTCAGCGCAACCCAATGAACATTAAGTCTGAGCAATTATTTGAATCCTAGACCCCCATCTCCAAGTCCAGCACTTTATCCTCTATAGTACACCAAGCTGATAAATCATATATGGCTTATTATGCAATGAAAAATATACTTTAACATCTTTGAAGAAAAATACAGGCTTTGGGATGTTTCAGTTCCCAGGGAGCACAGCACCTTTAAACTCTTAAGCAATCAGATGCTATGTAAGGATTCGAGTAAAACATCATAATGTATTGACAAGTTCTTGCGGAACTAGTTCAGGGGTCCCCAAACTTTTTGGACCTGTGGGGGCATTTGGGAATTTAAGATACTGCTGTGAGCACCACCAAAAATGCTTAATCAGTGGATTGCTGCTTGGCATCTATTTTTCGCATCTATGGATTTTAGGCTGAGTATTATTCAGCAAAAACTTTTGCTTTATGTCTGTTGGACCCGCAATGTCTCTTTATAAAGGGACTGTCTCATTTTGGAGACTTGTTGGTAGTGCTATACAGCAAATGCTTCTTTTAAACATATGCCTGACAATGTCCAGTAGTTGTTTATTTTTGCAGGGAGGTTATTCCACAGAAAAAATTGTACTGGAACAGTCTTTAATACTCACTGTTGCACATGCTCTTTTAAATTATTTACCTGCTTCATAGAAATTAACAAGTGGATTCTTTGCACCCTTCTGACAGCTAAAAGACTAGTATTACAACATTGAAAAGATAAACACTTACCTCATATAATGTAATGGATTGAGAGCTTTACAACACTTTCAATATTTGAATGGGTGGCATATAGACGTCCCCTTCAAATGGATACATATTTAGGTATTTAGTCTACTTTTGTTGCAGCCCATGTACTACTGCTAAAAAGTTGTATGCATTTCATATAAATCCATGTATGTATATTTTTAAAAATGGGGGGAAAATGGGTGCCCGTGGGCACCATGTCACCTGTGGGTGCCATGTTTGGGACTCCTGAACTAGGCCATACATGCATAATCTATAAGTCATCAAACCAAATGCAGGCCACCAGTCAATAAGCCTCCTGAGTTTTTGGTTTTTGGTTTTGCTATCTGCTTTGGAATGCAAAAATAGGCAGGCCACAAAACATGACTGGAAGGTTGTGTTTAGTTTGGTGTGGAACAAGTTGTTCATGTCTAATCTAGGCTACTGTGACTTGAGATAATGTCAGGAGGAAACTCTGCACTGGGTTTATACCCAGGCTGATTTACAATATTTATGTAAGCAAGTAAAATATGTAAGGTGGCCAAGGAACAGTTTGACAATATATGAACTACAACTACTTCCCTTTTTAATAGACTTAGTGCTTGCCAACATGAATCCATGACACACATTAATTCTTCTGAAATGGGCTGATTTACAAGCCAGAGATTTCAAGAACTGGCAGGCATCCATTATTGCTTTATCCTTCAAGATATTACCCCCACCCTATCTGAGTGATTCTGACTAGCATTTTAATCAATATTCTATTTGCAGGTATAGTCCTCAAGGGAAAGCTTTTTCATGATACCAAAAATGCTAGTAAACATTTGTATTTTAAGTGTTCTCCAAATTATGATAGCTGGCTAAAATGAATAGAATCCATCAAGTCCTTTCATACTAAAAGCAGTTTGATGATCATCACATTGTCACTGGCAATGTAGGCAGCATTTGAAATGAATTTGAAGAATGGCATGTAATACAAAGCCATCACCTGAGTGAAAAAGGTAATTCTTTTAAATGGCTTTTTAAAAAAAATAAAGTTCTCTAGTGTTGTATTCAATGGTGGTTTTAACTTAGCTGCAAGAGCTTCCACTCACTTAAGTCAGTGCAGCCAATTTTCAAAGATCCCCTTCTACTTACTGCAACACTCCATGTTGCATTCAATTCTGTTCCAGAGGTTCCCCAACCTAGGGTGACCAGATGTATATGATCACTCTAGTATAGTGCCTGCAACTTTAACTGTTGTGATGAAGAGGGAATTTCACCAGGAACTAATTGCATACAAATGACACTGGCTGAAATTCCCTTTCAGCCATATTCAAAATATGGCAGCCAGGTTGGTCACTGGTACACCTAGGGGTGACCATATTACACCAGCTTTAAAATCTCTCCACTGGCTGCCAATTAGTTTGCAGGCGAAGTACAAAGTGTTGGTCATTACTCTTAAAGCCCTACATGGTTTGGGTCCAGGTTACCTGCGGGATCGCCTTCTCCCATACAATCCGCCCTGCACGCTCAGGTCCTCTGGGAAGAATTTACTTCAGTCAACAAAAACTAGACTGACAACTGTGACCCAGAGGACCTGCTGCTCCCAGATTGTGGAATGACATGCCGGGAGAGATCCGCCAACTCACCAGTCTCCAAGAATTTAAAACAGCTATAAAGACTGATCTCTTCCGGCAGGCCTACCCAGATGAATTTTAAGTGTTTTTATTGGTGTTTTATTGGTATTTTAATGATGTATTGGTTTTATGTGCTTTTAATCACTTTTGTGTATTTTATGTTGATGTTGTTCCCCGCCTCGATCCGGAGGGAGAGGCGGGTGATAAATAAATATTATTATAAGTATTATTCTCTACAACTGTTAAATTTACATGAGCCCTGACCTGGATTTTATCTGGTCACCTTACCCCAACCCTCAGAAGTAGTATTTTCGGGATAGACGAGCTGTATGGGGGAAATGAGGTGTCCTGATTTAAATGAGTGGAAGTGCTTTCTGCAAATGCAAAGTCACCACTTGATACAAATCTATATAAAGGAAAAAATATGAAAAGAAAAATCAGTGAAAGAATTTGCCTCCTTATCCTCTACTATGATGGCATGGAAAATTCCTGTGAAAAAGTAGTCTCCAAATTTAAAATTTATCATAATGGTATTTTCAGAGTGCCAATAATTATTTAGAAGGCAGACACTTTATCATCAATCATTTACACAGTTGAAAAACTCTAATATGATAAACCTATCCACTAGCAAAACAAGCTGACTTTTTTTTTTTAGGATCAACAGCATTGACTGTAAGCTTACCTGGTGTTAACATTAATATATAAAAACAATCATGAGAATGTTTATATAGCTCTCCGTTAACAGCAAATCCTCTATGCTGAAAATGTTTATCAGCAATTTCTTTAAGGACTTAAATATACTATACTCAAGCAACACTTTTCAAGAATAATTATACACACAGACTCTTCAGATTTCTCCTGGAAGTCTCATTTGAACAGCTTGACTGTGATGTGCCAATTTTCATTTTCCTTCTCACCGTGTGTGTGTGCGTGTGTGTGTGTGTGTGTGTTTTGCATCACGTTGCTCTATCTGGATGACAAATAGCTATCAACAGAATGCATTGACAATTGTATTATTTGCATCACAAAGGATGACATTTGTACCTTTACCCCTTAATATGCAGAATACATTAACTGATTAGAACTGCACAAGGAAATTAGACACCAGAATGACAAACACACTGTCATGAATGGGTACTACTAACTGCACACGTTTACCTATACAGATGAGTCAAACTTCTCATCACACAGTTCTTAATTACAACATATTCGATTCCATTTATGTAATTTTTCACTCACACACAGACAGAAAAAAAACAGAAACTATGCAGAGAAATATTAGATCACTGGGGAAAAAATAGGTACAAAGAAACTAGCAGAGAGAATCCAGCATCCTTTTCAAGATAAAGCCCTGGAAATGTCAACTACAGGGGCTGGATTCAGACTAAGTCATGACTGACTTAAGTCTCATTGATTTCAATGGCCACTGTAAGTATGACCAAGTCTGGATCCAATTCCAAGGTACTACATTGCTCCGCACTTATGAGCAATTAATTCAAATGTGACCTGAAACTAGTTAAAGTGTTCTCAGCTTATTTTTCCTTGTTAAAAAACCTGAAGGAGTTATAAGTACTACCAGGCCTCTATGACACAAATCAGACAAGCAAGATATATTAAAATGATGATCATTATCTATACAGTTATTTCCTACAGCCCTGTTTTACAAACAAACAAACTAATAAATACCTTGTATGATAGGCAGGTATAGTTTTTTGCTTAGGGGAATAGGGTGGGATAATACCATATTATTATGGTGTCAAAACAACCATTCTTAAATTAAACACTTCCTTCTGAAGCTTAGCCCATATTCTTGGAAAAGACAGTCTGATTTTAGTGACAGAATTGTCTCCCAATACATATATAGTCTTTTGACATTTTCAAGACTATTGCTTTACAGTGGCATATGTTTTAATGGACTTACAATGCAATCCTACCATGTTTATTCAGAAGTAACTCCTACTATGTTCAGAGCAGCTTATCCCCAGGTAAGTGTGCACAGGATTGCAGCTTAAAGCCCACTTCACCTGATGCAGATTTATCCTCAGTCAGTGAGGAGAGTATATATACATATGTATAAAGAGAGAGAAATAGTAAACTGTGGACCCAAAGGCCATTGAATCCAGGAGGTATAGTCTGCAATATGTTTTATAGAAAGCTCAAATGTATACATGATAAGCAGAGTGACCATTCACTATGCCACAATAAATCTTTAATGTTTAAGGAGCCTCAGGACTCTTTGCTTTTGCTTCACATGATTACTCCTCTGAAACATTTTATCAATAATCTACAGAGAAAAACTCAGGAGAGACAACCTTCTATACATCACAATTAGATTAGGTTAAAAGGGCATGTTGATACAGTTAAAGCTACATTACCTTTCTGGACATGGATTATGTCTGGGAAATTAGCCAGGTGTCCTTGATATAGAGCTAACAAATCCATCACTGGGTCCAGGTCCTGTCTGGGCTGCTCTGCAAAGAGTTCACCAATAGCATCATAAGCTTCCCCAGTGAAGGCAATGGCCTGATTGAGGCCAACTGAAAAAGCTTGCTGGTCCATCTCAAAGGCTTGGCTGAGGCCTTTGAAAGAGTGCCCTACTTTCTGGTATTCCTTCTTGAAGCCTGTGACCTGCTTGCGGGCAAACTCATTGACCGTCTGATTCAGCTGAATGGTGCTGTCATCCATCTTCTTGGTGAAGCTCTTGAAGCCATCTATCTTACTTTCTACCTCCTGCAAGTCGAGAGCAGCAGGGCCGCCAGCAGGGACACTAATGGTCAGGAAGAAGTTAGCACCCACCATCTCGTCCTTCTCAGCCTTGCGTTTGCCCTGCTTCCAGGCCTTCTCGTCAGTGCTGGGGCAGGTCAGGAAATGCTGGAAGGCATCACACTGGGCCAGCACTGGATGGCTACACATATGGTCCATCCACCAAGCCAGGCCTTTGCGGCGCTTGGAGATAAAGTCCTCCTCAAAGCGTCCAGTGGCCTGCTTCTCTGGCAAATGGGGCACCGAGATAACAGGAAACTTCTCCACCAGGCGCCCGTAGAGCCAGTCAAAGTGCTTGTAGCGCCGGTGCACCTGCTGCCCGGTGTGGCTTGGCACCAGCTTGTAGGCAATGTAACTCTTCATGCCCTTGAACTTGGTCTGTTTGGTGGGATCTTCGATGGAGCACTGGAAAGGGTAAGGGTTCTCCTGCCACTCAGGCCCGTAGGTGCCCAGCACTACGCAGAGCTTGTCCCCATCCTTCACGAAACCGGACGCTTCGCCCAGCACAAAGGCCTCTCCTCCTGATTTCACAAAAGTGGAGAAGCGGTTCAAGTTGCGGCTGACCGTGGCGGAGCTCTTGGCGCCGCCGGCCGGGTGATGTAGAGGTCCGCCAGGCTGGCTGCCTCGGGAGCTCAGCGACAGATCGGAGCGGGTAGAAAGGCGGTACCTGCTCGAAGGGCCGCCCGCGCCGCCGCCTCCCCCCATGCCTGCGTTCTCGTAGTCCGGGTAGGAGCTGCCCAGGACGCCTGGCTCGTCCGCCACGGTGGAGCTGTCGTCCCAGTCATCATCCCAATCATCGTCGCTGCCTTGGCTGGTCTGGTAAGAAGAGCCGCCGTAGGAAGGCAGCGCTTGGAAGGAGGAGAAGACCGACGCGGCTGGCGGCGGCGGCAGCTGGAAAGGCTCGGCGGCCGGTGGAGGGAGCTGTTGCTGCTGCACCGGGGGAGGGTTGAAGGCGCTGGCCGGCGTCGCCAAGGGCTCGAAGCCGCCGGTCGGCACGTTCGCGTAGCGGGCCGGGGTGGGCACGGGCAGCGGCGGCTCGGCGGCAGGCGCTCGGATGACCTGCACGTAGGAGGCTGGGAAGAGCCCGCGGTCGCCGCGGCTGTTGACCCCCTCGAACCAGCCCTCGATCTCCTGGTCGCTGCACAGGCTCAGCACCTCGTGTTCCCGCAGCGAGATCTCGCCCGGGTTCTCCGACTTGAAGTCATAGAGCGCGCGGGCCCGCAGCAGCGCCATGGCCCCGCCGCCGCCCAGGCAGGGGATGGGGACGCGGACGGGCCGCCCCGCCACAGGGCCGCCAACCAAGCGCAGCGTACACCCCCCCCGCCCCCCCCCCCCCGTTCGTTGTCCTCCCCGCCCACTCCGTCGGCACGGCGGCAGCAGCAGCAGCAGCGCTCTCTTCAGCGGACAGGCGGGCGGACTCTCCTGCCGGCGTCTCCTTCGCCTCACTCCGTCCGGACCCTTTTATTCTCCTCACACAATTCGCCCGGTTCTCTTCCTCTCTCCCTCAGGGACACCGCGGCGCTGAGGAAACTCCGTCTTTCTCTTCAGCGGTTGCCGAGGCCCCTCCGTGACGGAAGGAACGAGCCAGTCCGGGCACTACCGGCAGCGGCTCGAGTCCCCGCTTCACCCCGTCTGTGTCGGCTGGCTGGAGGGGTGTGTGTGTGTGTGTGAGCGCGCGTGTGGAAGAGGCTGGGTTGGGGGACTGTCCCACGTCGCCAGTTTCGCTAATCCAGAGCCGAGAGGCAGGGCCGGGGAGCCGAGCGCAGAGCTGCCGCCCCCATCGATGGGGCGAGCGGGCGGGCCGGCGGGCGGCCTGTTTCCTTGGGTTGGCTTCTCGGGGCCCCGCCTGCCCTCTGGCGTTCGCCTCAGGAGAACCGCCCCAGGAGAAGAGAGAAAGGAAGAGAAGGCGGAAAGCGGCTAAGGGGAAAGACTTCAACGACGACAAAAGCCTGTCAGATCTACGTTGCGCGGGTAAAAACACGCTCAAAAAACGAACCGGGGTTGCGACCCTCACTAGTGAATGAGCTTCACTGAACACAGTTGGCCTTACTTCCGAGTCGACACTGCTAGGATTGAGCTCATTGGCTTCAATTCAGTGCACTTGCGCTGGGAAGCGAAGTCCCACTGAGCATAATACTTTCCAGTCACACTCATAGGACCGGGCTGCAGCTAAATAGCTTTCTTAGTTCACTTATACATGGAGATCTGTGTTTAAATACATAGTACCTTATGTATTTAATTCTTTTCTTCCCCAGCACCCAAACAAGTTTTGGGTACTGTACACTGAATTTACTGGCTTACTTCAGTCCCAGCATGTTTAATGTTTCTTGTTTATTATTTATTTTAAAAAGTTTACTATCCAAAAGGATCTGTGAAATGGGGTAATATCGATATAAAATTATAATGAAACAATGATACATTCAGAGCACCGAGTGATAAAAGGGCTGGATAAGAACACGTGTCTTTATATTTTATGATCTGGAGTAGCTTGCTGCCTAGAGAGAAAGCCTGGACAGAAATAATTTAAATAAATATATAACCAATTAAATATAACTGTTTGCTGTTTCACAAGCTCTCCAAAATAGGAGGGTCTATTATTATTATTATTATTATTATTACATTTATACTTGTAAGGAACCCAAAGTGGCTTACATGGTCCTCCTCCTCTCCCTCCCCATTTTAGGGCCCCTCTACAAGGATTCACTTTTGCGCCTGGTTAGGCGATTATGCGTATAATCGCAGAAGCGCATTTACGCCTAATACCTCTGCACGAGAGGCGGCGAAGCGCATTAACGGGTGACCAAAATGTGCTTTACAAGTAGTTAATGCGCATAAGCGCTTGTTCACATAGTCAAAATGCGCTTTAACGGCCGGAGCAAGATAAAACTTGCTGTTTAACGCGCATTCGATAATGCGCATAATCGGAGAGATAACTCGCCTCTACGCCCGATTTGCGCTCCGTTCTTGTAGAGGTAAATTTTTTAAAGCGCCTTGAAAGAGCTTTAAACCTCTCTTGTAGAGGCAGCCTTATTCTAACAATCCTATGAGGTAGGTTAAGTTGAGAGTCAGCGACTCTCTCAAAGTCACCCAGTGAGCTTCATGGCCAAGTGGGAACTGGGATCTCTCCAGTCCATGTCCAACCCTCCAACCACTATACTACACAGGCTATTCCTTGTGGAGGGAGACAAGTGAGTGTTTGGGGAGTTGGGTTAGAATTCCATAATCTAGGCACCACTATGGAGAAAGACTTGTCTTGCGTAGCCACTGTGTGCACATAAGAAGGCGGGGGAATATATGGAGCAAGGTCTCCAATGAGGATATAGGTGAGTGAGCAGGTTCATGTGGGACAAGGCAGTCCTTAGAAGGATCCTTGCTGCAGTTCATTAGGCCTTTTAAGTTCAAAACTAGCCATTCAAATTGGACATGAAAAACAACTGTGAGTAAGTGAAATTGACAGAAAATCTGAGCGTTACGCTCTGTGTAACGTTTTCCTGTTAATATTCTTGCTGCTGAAATAGTTGTAGTTTCTGATCACTTTTGAAAGGCAGCCCCATATAGAACACATCACCGTAATCTAATCTGGATGTTACTAAAATGTGAATGACAGTGAATGACACCTAGCACTTTGATCAAAGAATGCCATTTGGGCATTCAGGAACAACATACTATCCAGAGAAACTTCCAAAAACTACAAACCTGAGCCTTGAATAGGATTGCAATCCCCTCCAGAACAGGTTGTAACCTAGCTGTGGTGATTTCTCATCGTTAACACTTCTGTCTTGCCCAGATTAAGTTTCAGTGTATTTGCTTCCAATCCATTGCTGATCCCTATCTGGTTCAGGACTCCAAATGGCATCTCAACCCTGATGGCAAAGAAAAATCGAGACAGTGTTGGATCCAGGATGTGCCTTCCGCAAGAGGGACCTTTCATAAGAGGAAGGGCTCCACCCACTTTTTAGGATCCCCACCCACCACAGCTTACCCCATTCAGCAGGAGTACAATAATAACAATCACAATAATAAACTACAATTACAAAATATGTGAATTATATGTTAATGGTTCTGAACACATTAACTTGAATGATCAAGTTCCCAATAAAGGTGTTTAGAATTTGACCATGATATATAAAGCTATTATAGCCCTGCTTTTGCTGAATTTTTAATTTAAGGCTGTTTCTTTTCAGATCAAGGATGAAACAGGGAAACTTCCTGGTAAATAATATTTTTATTTATTATTTTGGTTATATTAAGTAATTGTCATTGACTTAAGTAAGGGTTTACATTTGATAGAACCCAAGCATCATTTGTGTGTGTGCGCGCGCGTGGGGCAGTCGAAATTGAGCATCTAGCAAAAACTGCAGTGTAGCTGAACACAGAGGATCCCCCCTGTGTTCCCTCTGTCCTGCATTGGATTATCGTTAGCTTCCAACGCTTATGACTATCCCAATAGGATTGCACCCTTAGAGTGCAATCCTATGGATTGCTCTGTTGATAGATAGATAGATAGATAGATAGATAGAAGGCTCCAAGATGAAAGCCCTCTATCCAAAACTCTGCTGGCAAGAGCCTGGCAGGGCAGGACAAAGACGGAGGCCTTTACAGTCTTCCTCAGTTTTTGCTGTTTTGAGCTGGTTGGGCCTATCAGCACATCTAGGTTATATCCTTTTCAGTGGTCTGGGAGAGGTGATGGAGAGGCTTCTGGAACTTGCAGATTCATGCTTCTCCTTCCCCTCCTCCCCCACTGGAACATCTCCTTTCCAACTCTTTGATCTCTTCTGAGGTCACTGTTGTGACCTCAGAAAAGGGAACCGCCATGGAGTTTTCCACAGCAGCTGGGAGGAGGACCCAAGAGATCCACGATCAGATCTACATCTCCAGTGCTCATAGATCTGGACATGGAGATCTGCAGCATTCTATGGTGCTCAAGACACGGTCTAGGGGGCATAGGATTGCTGTGCCCCTCACCTATATTTGGGCCCATAAATCAACAGCATTGTTTTGGGGATCAATGTCCTTCATTATTCTAGTGCTTTGTCCCTCTCTCCTGCACATGCGCAAGTAACTCTGGGACTGGTAGTTCTTGAGAGAAAATGTCACATAGGAAGCACAAATTTCTTTCTCTGTGCCCTAGCTTAACTGCACAAGCATACTCTCTGTTCTAGAGAAAGGCCTATGCCAGCAATTCACTGTTCTGAATGTTGCTTATTCTTCTCTGTTATTGTTTGGCTTTCCATATCTCACAAGTATAGAGAAATAGGTTTTTTAAAAAATATATTATTATTATTATTATTACATTTATATACCGTCCCATAGCTGAAGCTCTCTGGGATGTTTACAAAACTTAAAATGTTGGACATTAAAAATTGATATACAAAATTTTAAATCATAAAAGCATAAAAACAGACAACATATAAAACCAGTATACATTTAAAACAACTGTGAACTCCCAGCCAGGCCTAAATATAATTCTGGGGTCAATTAATATCTCAGTATATGCTGTTAAATACCTGGATATTTTCAAAAATATCCTCAAAAAACATGGTCTACACAATTTAGCCTCAAGTTTGCCCCCTTGTGGAAATGAGTTTGTAGCCTGGGCTCCCTGGATGGCTGGACGCAGTAAACTGTACTCTGCCTCCCTGTGCTTGGGCCTTTGTAGCTTGATCCTATGTATGCATATTTGAAAGAACTCTTACTCCAGAAAATTGTGCATAGGATTTCAAAGCTACTTTAAAATATGGCATTTTTATCCTATTTGTTTTTAATAACATTTCTAATGTTACTTCCTTCTTTATTGTTACTTTTTTTGGTCAGTGTAACCTTTGTTCCTGAGATTTATGGGATTAAATTGTGATGCTGTAACTCCAGTAAAATATTATTTTAAATTTAAAACCTAGGAGATAGATTTTTAAGCTAGTTTTTTAGTATCACGCTGTCCTAAAATGGAGTTTTGCTAGCTTGAACACTGTACAACTGTTGGATAAAATCACTGGACGCACATGGTATAAGAAGAATATATGTTTCTTTTGCTGCCTTGAACCATTGCCCTGGAGGTCCAGCTATTATATATCTCAGTTTGAAGACTATTTTGAAGGCCAAAGCCCCTGAGGCCTCCTAAGCCCCCCTCCCAGTTCTCAGGGTTCGTAGTGTGTCTTAACTACTTTTCTCTCTAAGGCCAAAAACCTATCTGATGCCAAACTACCAGCTGGGACAACATAACTGAATGCAAATATTCAGGAATTGCTCTGGAGAAGGTAAAAAAAAAAATCAGGCCATCAAGGCCCAGTGAGATATGGGGGAAAAAAATCTTCCACCATATTAGCTGGGAACTATAGGACTTTTTTCTGTCTAAATGTGCTGCCAACTATCCTATGCAGGTCAGCTGGAGCACAGAGGGTATCCTCTCCTCCGTGCTCTAGCTGCCCTGCATTTTGCCTCTTCCTTGCTCTAACCGCTCTGCATTTTGCCCATCTAGCTGCAGCTTTGGGGAGGGAAGGACCCTGGAGACCCAATAGTAGGCTGACCATATGAAAAGGAGGACAGGGCTCCTGTAACTTTAATAGTTGTAGAGAAAAGGGAATTTCAGCCGGTGCCATTTGTATGCAATTAGTTCTTCAAGAAAGGAGCAGCTATGTGGTGTACCACAAGGTGCCATCCTATCCCCAATGCTGTTTAATATATACATGAAACCGCTGGGAGAGATCATCCGGAGGCATGGGGTGGGGTGCTATCAATACGCTGATGACACCCAAATATATTTCTCTATGCCTTCGACAACAGCATCAGCTAAGGATAGTGTGTCTCCTCTGAATGAATGCTTGGAGGCGGTAATGGGCTGGATGAGGAAAAACAAACTGAAGCTGAATCCAGACAAGACGGAGGTGCTTACTGTCAAGGGCCACAACCTGGGGTTGGAGGGGTGTCAACCAGTTCTGGATGGGGTTACACTCCCCCTGAAAGACTGTGTTCGCAGCTTGGGGGTGCTCCTGGATCCGTCGCTCCAAATGACAGCTCAGATAGATGCGACTGCCAGGAGTGCCTACTATCAGCTTCGGCTGATACGCCAGCTGCACCCCTTCCTAGAGTTGGAAGACCTAAAATCAGTAGTGCACGCACTGGTAACTTCGAGGCTCGACTTCTGCAATGCGCTGTACATAGGGCTACCTCTGTGCCTAGTCCGGAAACTTCAATTAGTTCAAAATATGGCAGCCAGGTTGGTCACCGGTACATCTAGGGGTGACCACATTACACCAGTTTTAAAATCTCTTCACTGGCTGCCAATCAGTTTCCGGGCGAAGTACAAAGTGTTGGTTATTACCTTTAAAGCCCTACATGGTTTGGGTCCAGGTTACCTACGGGATCGCCTTCTCCCATACAATCCGCCCTGCACGCTCAGGTCCTCTGGGAAGAATTTATTACAGTCAACAAGAACTAGACTGACAACCGTTACCCAGAGGACCTTCTCTTCTGCCGCTCCCAGATTGTGGAATGACCTGCCGGGAGAGATTCGCCAACTTACTAGTCTTCAGGAATTTAAAAGATCTATAAAGACTGATCTCTTCCGGCAGGCCTACACAGATGAATTTTAAAGTGTTTTATTGGTGTTTTATTGGTGTTTTAATGATGTACTGGTTTTATCTGCTTTTAATCAGTTTTTGTATTTTGTGTTTGGTGTTGTTCCCCGCCTCGATCCGTTGGGAGAGGCGGGTGATAAATAAATATATTATTATTATTATTATTATTATTATTATTATTATTATTAGTGAAATTCCCTCTTCATCACAACAGTTAAAGGTGCAGGCACTATACTAAAGTGACCATATACAAAAGAAGGCAGGACCCCTGCAACTTTAACTGTGGTGATGAAGAGGGAATTTCACCAGGAACTAATTGTATACAAATGGCACCGGCTGAAATTCCCTTTTCTCTACAACTGTTAAAGTTACAGGAGCCCTGTCCTCATTTTCATATGGTCAGCCTACCCAATAGGAGCTGCATAAAGCAGTTTCTGCGGTCTCCTCCCCTCCCTCAGGACTTCCCCCTATTCGCCCTTTCTGTGCTCTGTTTCAGAGTATGGAAACATAGCTGGCACAGAAAGAACTGCACTGGTTACAAGGGGGCGGAGCAGGAGCAGGAAAAGTGGTTTCTGAATTCCGAAGTCGGAGCTCTGGTTTAGGCTGACCATATGAAAAAGAGGAAAAGGGCTCCCGGATCTTTAACAGTTGTGATGAAGAGGGAATTTCAGCAGGTGTCATTTGCATGCATGTAGCTCCTGGTGAAATTCCATCTTCAGCACAACAGTTAAAGCTGCAGGAGCTATATTAGAGTGACCAGATACAAAAGCGGGCAGGGCTTCCGCAGCTTTAACTGTTGTGATGAAGAAGGAATTTCATCAGGTGCTGAATGCATACAAATTACACCTGCTGAAATTCCCCTTTCAATACAACTGTTAAAGATATAGGAGCCCTGTCCTCCTTTTCATATGGTCAGCCTACTGTGGTTCCAACTTCGGTTCCCAGAAATCAATGAATCCTATGTCACGTTCCTCCCCCCCCCCCCCCCCCATTAAGTATGGTTTTGCACAAGGGCAGGCATACAGAGGCCTTCCTCCTTTCTGAACCTATGAATGACTGAAGAGTGGTCTCCCTAATTCTTCTACCAGCATGTTCTGGCAAAGGCCAAAAACAGACATCACCAGGATTTCTCACTTTCTCCTCTCCTCAAGCTGGGAATTATTCTTATGTCTGTTAGTCACTGACACTTGAGTAGCTCTAATAACAGTAGTTTTCTCTAAGCTCATCACAGTAACTAAAATACTTTTCTGAGTTGGAAGAATCATTGGCAGATGTTTCACTATTTTTCTTCAGATAGTGTTACAGCACATAGCACATTTTCCCTTTTGTTCTCTGGAAAGAATCATGTTATAGCAGCAAATGATAAAATTGTAAGGCCTCTATTAAATTGCAGATACGATGTTTAACTTCTATAAAATTTCCAGTGGCAGTGTATTAAGCCATACCCCAGTCCTTGTATTTTCAAGGGCAGCGAATGCAATTGTTTGGTGCATAGCATTGTAGATAACGCTAAGTTGCCCTTAACTACCACAGTAGGTGATAATTGAACTTGTTTGACTGAACAAGGAGCAAGACTCTTACGCCATAAATAGGTGCATGGAATGCTGCTATCTGGAGGGCATTTTTTTTTCTGATCACTGAAATTTTACTATGATGAGAAAAATAACAGTTAGGAAAATTTTGTGCTGTAGTGAATATACAAATCAAATGTTTACACAAAAACTTCCCACTTTTCTAGTTTAGTGCTTATCTTTAAGCTGGAAATGTGGAACGAAAAAACGCAACGAAAAGATACAGAGGGGTACAGAACCTCTTTCAGTCCAAGACCCAAATTCCATTTTGGAGAAACACTCAGGGTGGGGTCAAAAACAAAAAGAGCAGGGCCAACCCTTAGGGTCAATAATTAATCCTTAGGAAAGGCATTTCAACCTTTTAGAATGAGGGAGAGAGCACTGTGAAGAAGCTGGATATCTACCAAACAAGGAAAGGGGGTGACTTTCTGGGGAGCCCCAGAGGGTTGGAGTAGGACTCCTGGTGGGCTGGATTTTGGGCCCAGAGCCTGAGGTTCTGCACTGCTGAGATACAGCATAGCTTAAGAAGGCCCCATCTTGACATTGACATATTTATTTATTTGGTTTGTATTTATTACACTAATTATGCTCTGCTTCTCTTCCAAGGAGTTAGAACAGCTTAATCTGGTGCTCTCCAGCTGTGGCTGGTGCAGGATGATGGGAATTGTAGTCCAAGGCATCTGGAGGGCACCAGATTGGGAAAGGCTATTCTAAGTTATACTATGATTCCTTCCATTTTAGTAAAAACCTCATTGGATTAAACTTACTTTAATTTTATTTTAAACATATTTCATTGTATGAATGAAGCAAGTAGAGTAAGATTTTTTTAAAATTGCAGTAACTCAAACTGCAATGTTATACACTTTTACCTGGGAGTAACTCTATTTAACTCAGTGGGACTTACTTCTGAGTATGCATGTTTATGCTTTGTCTGTAAGCATGGATATAAGTGTGTTGTAGCAGTCTGCTACTCTTCATATTCTTTATGTAGCAGTAGCTTGAACACAGTCGGCTACGTGGGGGCCGTTTTCTTTAAATACACCTTTCTGAATGCAAAAATATTTTTCATAATGTTAATAGCATCAATTTATGTATGATTATGTAACATTTATAAAGTATTTTATGCTTTGGAATTTTGGGGCTTGTTTGGCCTCATAAGAACTCTGAACTCAAGTATCCCTTCTTTATTTATGGTAGATAACATTGATTGTAAACCTCTAGTGTAGTTGACTGCTATTCAGATGCAAGCATAACCAATAACAGAAATTATATTAACAGAAATTATAACTGTGGTGGAATATGGGAGAGGATTTGTGTGTCTGAAGTTGATTACTGGTAGTAAGGCAATAGCAACCAACTGGTGTTACTATAAAATCTAATAATAATTCCGCTATGGGAGAGTGTTTTCTGCAGGGTGCCAGGGTGGTGGTGATCTCAGGCCAGGGCTCCCAGAAGCCAGGCTCCTGCTCTGTAGTTCCTGCACCACCAGCACACCAGTTCCTTGGAAAGCCTTGCAGACTAAGCTCTGCAGTTCAAGGGCACCATCTAGGTTGCAGTATCAGCAGTATGACCTCATAGGCCAGAGGTGAGGAACATGTGGCCCTCCAGATGTTCTTGGACTGCAGCTTCCATCAGCCCTAGCCAGCATAGCCAGTGGTGAGGGTGTTGGGAGTTTCATCTGGAAGGGTCATATGTTCCCCATCCTTTCCATAAGCCACATCTTGCTCACCAAGCCCTGTAAAGCCTGATGTCTGAGTTTATCTTCATCTGATTAAGTATCTTCATCTGTTTTGACTATGAAGATATCTGTGCTAATACTCCTGCTCCTTTTTCCTGACTGCTGCCTCGGTTTGGGAACCTATGCTTGACTTTGACTTTGCACTTGCTTCTGGCCTAGTATTTTCGCCTTGAGTCTGGACTCCACTTTGACTTGGACTATGCTCTAGTTCCTCTTATCTCTGTTTGCCTGCTCAAGAATTTGACTTTCTGCCTGGTTATGATTACACAACTGCCTCTAGCCTCTGAGCCTGCCTTCCAGGGCCAAGTATAGTTTTATTTGGCCCACTCTTTATTTTTATTTATTTTATTTTATTTATTACATTTCTATAGTGCCCAATAACCAAAGCTCTCTGAGCAGTTCATGACAATTAAAATCATAAAATACAATGTAAGATACAATATAAATGTTTAAAACTAAAGTATAAAATAAAAGTAACAATCAAAATAAAACCTAGCAGCAATGCAAAGATATAAAATGCAGTAACAGATTTAAAACAACAGAAACTGAAAGACTAAAATGCCTGGGGAAATAAGGTCTTCACCTGGTGCCGGAAAGAGCACAATGTAGGCACCAGGCGAGCCTCTCTGGGAAGTTCATTCCACAAATGGGGTACTGCTAGAGAAAAGGCTGTCTTCTTAATAGCCACCCATCTCACTTCCTTTACCCAGGGGCTCCTGGAGAAGGATCATTGAGGATGATCTTAGGATCCAGGCAGGTATATATGGGAGGAGACAATCCTTCAGGTAACCTACCCCCAAACTGTTTAGGGCTTTGAATGTTAATACTAGCACTTTGAATTGGGCCTGGACATGGACTGTGAAAATGGAAAAGTACTGGCATAATATGATCACGTTGGCCAGGTCAGTCCCTATTAACAATCTTGCTGCCCTATTTTGGACCAGTTGAAGTTTCCCAACTCTTTTCAAAGGCAGTCACATATTTAACACAGTGCAGTAATCCAGCTAACCAGAGCATAGATAACTGCAGCTAGCTATCTCTGTCGAGATAAGGACGTAGTTAGTATATCAGCCCAAGCTGATAAAAGGTGCTCAGTGCCACAGAGTCCACTTGCGCCTCTGATCCTTTAGGGATAGTGCAACCCCCTCCAGAACCAGTTGAACATCACTTAGTTTATTGGTCCTCATTCAGTCCTTTAATGTGTGCTGAGGCACTACATGCCCCCACATACTATGATCCCACCCAGTACATACAATTTCATGAATCATGAAAGAAAACTTCTTCTAATTCTGAAATTACATACAGTGGCGGCTGGTGCTCACTTGGGCTGGTAGAGCAGATGACAGATCATCAGAAGTGGAACCAAGAGTTAACCAGAGATGGAGCAGTCTTTTGAATCTCGAGCAGAAACTGAAGCACATTAAGTTTGATATTATGAGTGCAAAGTGGGGTAGGGGGGGTTCCCCACAACCACACAAAAGTATTCCTTTGCATGAAGTGACTTTAAGATCATGAGTGCAAAACAGTGTGGAGGGGATTCCACACAGCCATACTACTACTATTAATAATACTAATAATAAATATCCATTGCAACCCATTGATAGAGCATGTCAGTAAAGTTCAGTGTGCGAAGGTGGAGGATGATAACAATGATGCCACCATCCTCAGAGCCACACAGAAAAGAAGCAAGTTCTAAAAGCATCCAAAATCCACTCCTTTGTATAGCTACCACCAAATATCCTCCAAACCACCCCTCTGCATCAGAAGTAACAGCGAGAAATAGCACAGAACAGAAATCCAGCTTATGCATGTCTACTCAGAAGTAAAAAGGATTTTTTTTAGAATCCAGCAGCAATTTCTGAGAGCATCCAAAATAATAATAATAATAATAATAATAATAATAATAATAATAAAATATTTATTTATTACCCGCCTCTCCCTCCAGATCGAGGCGGGGAACAGCATCAAACACAAAATACACAAAACTGATTAAAACCAATACCTCATTAAAATACCAATAAAACACCAATAAAAACACTTAAAATTCATCTGGGTAGGCCTGCTGGAAGAGAGCAGTCTTTATAGCTCTTTTAAATTCTTGAAGACTGGTGAATTGGCGGATCTCTCCTGGCAGGTCATTCCACAATCTGGGAGCGGCAGAAGAAAAGGTCCTCTGGGTAAAACGGTTGTCAGCCTAGTTTTTGTTGACTGTAGTAAATTCTTCCCAGAGGACCTAAGCGTGCAGGGCGGATTGTATGGGAGAAGGTGATCCCGCAGGTAGCCTGGACCCAAACCATATAGGGCTTTAAAGGTAATGACCAACACTTTGTACTTCACCTAGAAACTAATTGGCAGCCAGTGGAGAGATTTTAAAACTGGTGTGATATGGTCACCCCTAGGTGTACCAGTGGCCAACCTGGCTGCCATATTTTGAACTAGTTGAAGTTTCCAGACTAGGCACAGAGGTAGCCGTATGTACAGCGCATTGCAGAAGTCGAGCCTCGAAGTTACCATTGCATGCACTACTGACTTTAGGTCTTCCAACTTTAGGAAGGGGCGCAGGTGGCGTATCAGCCGAAGCTGATAGTAGGCACTCCTGGCTGTTGCGTCTGTCTGAGCTGTCATTTGGAGCGACAGATCCAGGAGCACCTCCAAGTTGTGAACTCAGCCTTTCAGGGGGAGTGTAACCCAACCAGAACTGGTTGACACACCTCCAACCCCAGGTTGTGGCCCTTGACAGTAAGCACCTCTGTCTTGTCTGGATTCAGCTTCAGTTTGTTTTTCCTCATCCAGCCTATTACCACCTCCAAGTATTCATTCAGAGGAGAGACACTATCCTTAGCTGACACTGTTGTCAAAGGCATAGAGAAATATATTTGGGTGTCATCAGCGTACTGATAGCACCCCGCCCCATGCCTCCGGATGATCTCTCCTAGCGGTTTCATGTAGATGTTAAACAGCATTGGTCATAGGATGGTGCCTTTGAGGAGCAACTATCCCCAAGCATCACCATCTAGAACCTGCCTGAGAGGTAGGACCGGAACCACTGAAGCACAGTTCCCCCAAGTCCCAATCCCCTCAGGCGTTCCAGAAGGATACCATAGTCGATGGAATCGAAAGCCTCTGAGAGGTCCAGAAGTACCAGCAGGGACACACTCCCCCTGTCAATACTCAACCGAAGATCATCCACTTTGTGACCATAGCAGTCTCAACTCCATATCCTGCCCTGAAGCCGGTTTGAAATGGGTCTAGAAAATCTGTATCATCCAAAACTGCTTGGAGTTGGAAGGCAACTGCCCTCTCAATCACTTTGCCCAGAAACGGAAGATTCGATACTGGTCTGTAGTTATTAAGGTCCAGGGGATCCAGGGAGGGCTTTTTTTAGAAGCGGCTGTACTACCCCTTCTTTTAAACAAGATGGAAAACTCCCCTCCCTGAGAGATGTATTAATAATATGTTGTAATTGTAATCTAATTACATCTCCTCCCTGGGTGACCAGCCAAGAAGGACAGGGATCGAGAGGGCAAGTCGTCCTCCTCACTCGTCCAAGCAGCGTGTCCACGTCCTCGGTATTCACCAACTGAAACTGATCCAGTGTAATTCTACTTGCGGAGTTGCTGGACACTCCATTGTCAGCCTCTGCTATAATGACGGCATCTAAGTCGGCTCTTATCCGAGAGATTTTATCTGTGAAATTATTGTTAAAGGCATCACAGTGAACTACGGAAGGCTCTAAGATCGGGTTCACTGGGGAAGGTGCCCGGGTTAGACCGCTCACCACCCTGAACAGTTCTGCTGGACGTGAATTCGCAGATGCAATGTGAGCAGAGAAGAAAGCTTTCTTCGCTGCACGTATTGCCACCCCATAGGAATCAAGATGTTCTCTATGTCGTGTCTTATCGGATATAAGTCGAGTTTTCCACCATCGGCGCTCCAGTCGTCGTCCTTTCCGCTTCAACTCCTTGATATCTTCTGTATACCAGGGTGCCCGGTTAGAAGCGGGTCGGAGAGGACGTTTGGGGGGGATTGTGTCGATAGCCCTAGTTAGGTCTTGATTTCATTTATGGACCAGGGCTTCTACAGGATCGTCAGTGATACCAGCCATAGAACCCTCCAAGGCCTTCTGGAATCCAGAAGGATCTATCAGCCTTCAAGGGCGGACCATCTTAATAGGTCCGCCACCCCTGCAGGGGTGGATGGTAGCCATGATACTAACCCTGACCAGAAAGTGGTCTGTCCATGACAATGCAGAGGTATTTGTTACCTCCGCCCACAGATCTGTCTGTTCAGAGCTGAAAATAGCATGGAGAGTGCAACCTGTTGAATGTGTAGGTACAGAGACCAATTGGGATAGGCCCATGGTTGTCATGGATGCCATGAACTCCCGAGCTGCACCTGACAAACTGGCCCCGAATGGGATGCTGAAGTCGCCCAGGACCAAAAGCCTGGGCGAATCCAACACCAGCTCCGACACCACTTCCGTGAGCTCGGCCAGGGAGTCTGATAGGCAGTGGGGTGGCCAGTACACTAACAGAATCCCTAGTCTATCCCTAGTCTTTGCATGTGAGAATAATCCTTATTCACACATGTAATCATCCTCATTCTCCACACAGCCACACAAGATACTCCTTTAGAAGGAAACTGAATCAAGTGATGCATACGTGCAAAATAATGGGGCAGAAATCCGTTCACCCCACATTCACTCCATATAGAAATCCACACATTCCATACTTATTCCAGGCAGAAATCCACATACCTCACACTCACACCATAGTCACCAAAGCCTCTCTCTCTCTCTCTCTCTCTCTCTCTCACACACACACACACACACACACACACTGCAAAAACACATACACACAAAAGCCACATTCTTGTTCAGATATAAAAGAGGGCAGGACTCCTGCAGCTTTAACAGTTGTGATGAATAAAGAATTTCACCAGGTGCTGCATGCATACAAATGATATCTGCTGAAATTCCC
Organism: Anniella stebbinsi; assembly: GCA_029215795.1. Classification (NCBI taxonomy): domain Eukaryota; kingdom Metazoa; phylum Chordata; class Lepidosauria; order Squamata; family Anniellidae; genus Anniella; species Anniella stebbinsi. The sequence continues at coordinate 28,818,693 of JARDYH010000002.1, read as the reverse complement.
TTTTCAGTGCAACTGTTAAAGATACAGGAGTCCCATCCTCCTTTTCATATGGTCACCCTAGTCATCTTGATTTCTAAGCTGGGCTTTCTGCATAGTTCAGTTATTTTGAAGGCTCTTTACATACCAGGGTCACCTGCCAGAATTTATTCCTTACAAATATTCTCCAAGCTTCTGCCACTTCTATTTCTTCCTCATTCCCATAAAATCCTCTTCTCTGCCCAGCCTTTCTCTGTCTATTCAGCACTGCCACTTTGCCCATACCTACCAGTCTCCATTTCTTCCTCCCCATCTTTCAGACAATACAAATTTCCTTTTCCTTTCTATCACTGTGTGGCCCATGCTGTAGCCTCTTGCTCATCTCCACAGCCAACCTGTCACTTGGAGAGCAGCCAGAATAAGGGTGTAAGCCTCTAGCTTGAAACACTGTTTTCTTTAACTTCCTGGGACAGGTAGAGGAAAGAGTAAATAAAATATTGTACATGTCTCCCAAGTCACAGGAGAGCTACTCCTAACCTGTATATGAACCAAATACTTCCATCGCAATTTTGTGATAAGCTAATAAGTTACTGATTGTTTCCCATTCTAATTAGGGATATTTAAAAATGTAACTTAAACTTCCATATATTATTTTAGAATTTTATGGATAGATTTTGTTAATTTTTAATTTTTAAAAAATCTAGCTCTAGTTTTATCAGTATAGCATACAAAATTCTACAAACTCTTAATGTACAGTAATGTCACTAGGGGGCACTAAATGTTTTAGAAAGTCAGGCTACCAGGCTAAAAAAAGCAAGGGATATGTATTATATCTACTGTGGCATTAACTTGGAATGTGTAACCAGCAACCAAGGAAAAAGAATGCTGAAATATATTAATTCACCAGAAAGTTAGGAATATAACTTGGTTTAGGAGGTTCAATCAAACATAAAATACTTGATTATGTGGGATACGGTTATAGTGATTCTCTTGTTTCTTCCAAACTGTACTTTTTGTGTAAAAATAATTCTGATGATATTGCATGTTCTGGATATAGAGGCATGATATACAGAACTCTGCAGATTCAAACACCTCCTTGTCTTTGCAGTGCCAAAGTGTTCTGGGATGAAATGATGATGGAGCAATATATAGATAATTTGGCTTTCTTGTTCAAAGAGACAACCAGAATCTCTACTTTTGCCCAGTCTTGCCAAAGCTGGTGCCCTCCAGATATTTTGGACTTCAGGTTCCATCACCCTCAATCAGCATGGTCAAGAATGTTGGGAGTTGTAGTCCAAAATATCTGGCGGGCACCAGGTCAGGGAAGAATTCTCTAACCTGACTTCTTAGTTCACTTCTATTTGAATTTTACTTTGAGAATAAAAGCAATTGCTGTATCCAAATATGGCTGCCGCAATAAACAGTGAGGTTTCCAGAGAGAAAATAGGGATTCCCCCAAATGTAGGTTGACCAGATAAAATCCAGGTCAGGGCTCATGTAACTTTAACAGTTGTAGAGAAAAGGGAATTTCAGCCAGTGTCATTTGTATGCAACTAGTTCCTGGTGAAATTCCCTCTTCATCACAACAGTTAAAGGTGCAGGGGCCCTGCCTTCTTTTGTATATGGTCACTCTAGTATAGTGCATGCACCTTTAACTGTTGTGATGAAGAGGGAATTTCACCAGGGACTAATTGCATTCAAATGACACTGGCTGAAATTCCTTTTTCTCTACAACTGTTAAAGTTACATGAGCCCTGACCTGGATTTTATCTGGTCAGCCTACCCAAATGCAAATAGGAACTCTGGAGCAGCAATTTTCACAGGGATCACAGTAGGAAGGAAAGTGTTAAATCCCATCCTCCTGCCCCCTTGCAGTCTTGAGCCTGATTGTATACAATCATGTATACAATAAAGCTGCAATTTGTGGTTTTTAAAGATTCACACAATGTAAAGAGACACACATTTAGCACTTGATAAAGTTTTGTCTTTAGAGGATGGTGTTGTATCCAGTGATAGTTTAACTCAAGTCCCATTCATTTCAATGAATCTACTCTTAAGTAGGACTAGCACTAATATAGCCCAGGGATTTGAAACCCCTCTGCTTCAGATTCGGTCTTTGATTAATCTATGGATGAAGTCATGGCACTTATTAAAATATGTTTTGCTTCCAATGCCTGTAATAACGTACAGCCATTATAATGGAGCTGTGACCTTAGTATGCCTGTCAGCACTTCCAGAGAATTTCTAAATTCATTATAAAGTATAACAGAAAGTATTCTTCCAAAGTATTGTATACCTTCCCAGTTCCCACTATAAGTTGTGGGAGATGACTTGTTCAGTTCTTGAATTTTGGAAGAATGATATAGAACATCACCCTGGAAACTAGATATATAAGTTGTACAGATGATATGTCAGACTTGGAAAACTGATTTCTGTTGGGAATTTGATATTATGTGCAGTGTTTTGGCTTTGCGCTACGAATTTGAGCTAAGAAGTGGAAATATGTTGGCATTTCTGATAACACAATTTTTCTAGGAACGAACTGTCTAATAATCCAAACAAAACACAGAAAAACTCTATTGTGATATGTGAGGTAGTGAAATGAATCTATTAATGTTGTTGCATATGATATTAGTAATACAATTAATATTCAGTGGTTATTTGACCCAATCCAACTGTTAAGTTATGTTCAAAACAGTATTCTTCCCAGATACTTGCAATGGAACTTTTATATACTTTATTTTCTTTGGATTGCAACTTCTAAGGATGTGTTACATTCTAATAGCAAAAAACAAAAAAGTGCATGTGTGATAAGTTTGGTTTCATAAGGTATTTTAAAATAGTTTAAAATATATATATATATATATATATATATATATATATATAATAGGTATTGTCAAAACCTGGACTTCATTCTTTCAGTAACTGCTGACACACTTATTACGCAGGATAGGCAATTAATCTACAAGTTTGAAGTCAGAGAAATTATGTCTTAACTGACATTGGCCCCGAAGCTCTGTCTGCTCTTGTAGCCATGTTTGCTCTATTGTAGCGCAAATGGTTTTGCAACAGAAAGTACTTATTGAAAGAGAGGGTTTGTGTGACATGGAATAATTCCATGGCAACAGCACTCCTGTAACACTGAGAACTTATCTGGCACTGACTGAAATGCAGTTGGATACAGATTTGGATGTTTACGTACTCTGCAGGTTCAGTGCACATGAGAGCACATTGCATGTACTTTGGACCCAGGCAGATTGGCCGATGGAAACATAGGTGAGGATCCAGAGAACTGCACAATTAGTTCTGCATTCCAAGGGGGCATTTGCATTTCTCAAACAGTTTCCTTGTATGTTGCATGATTCACTTTTGAAACTGAGAGTACTTTACAAAGCATTTTGTGGCATGGCATCATATGGTTTATTCAAAGAAAGAAAGTAAAAAAAATAGCATGGTGTGTTCAAGCTCTGAGGTGAGCCTAAAATAGCTTATTGGATCCTGATTATGGCATATATTCTATAAATATGACAGAATATTGATTAGTGATGTCAATGAGCCTTGGAATGTCTCTGTTTGGAGTATGAATTTGTCGTGCTCATAAACCATGTCTGTCCTTACCCTTTTGCTGCCATTACAGCAGTAAGCAGCTTCTCCGCCAGTGGAAGGTAAGGGAGTTGATGGAGAGTTTGTAATGTCATTGTGCTCCTGCTGATGTGTAGGGTCTGAACTGGCTTGGGATTTGGATCAGAATTAACTGAGGTATTTTCCAGTTGTTTTGGAAAATAGTGTGATTTGTTAAGTCCAATTGAACTGGAGCAGGGTGCGGAGTTTCCCATTACTATAACTGACTGGGAGGTATTTTATTGAATGCATTTCTGGGTGCAGTGATTGCACCCTAAGCAGGTTATCCCTGTAGTATCCCAGAATGCTGGGAGTAGTAGGACATTTTTTTCCATCTAAACATGCATAGGATTGCACCCTTAGGAAGTTATATATAGCTTCATAACCAGTGGTGTACTAGTAAATGTTGAAGTGCAGGTATTCATCATGACAGTTCCCATAGCTACTCCTGCAAGGCAAATAGAAAAATTGAGGCTCCATGAGTTTGAACTGGGGGTTTAGCTGACCATATTACCCTCTGAAGTGACAGTCTTATGCACGTTTAGACATAGGTTCTACCAGTTTTAGCTCTACCATTGTAAAGCTCATGGATCTTAATTGCCCATTCAAAACCAAACCCACTTCAAAATACTTAGGATTCCAACAGGGAGCAACATATTCATCCCCTCCCGCTCTTGCTACTGCGACCGATTGCAGCTAAGCAATTTTGAGAGGAGGTGACAGATAATGGCCCCATTCAGAAGACACCTTAAACTACGGCTTGAACCATGGCGAATAAGGCAAAAAGCTTTATTTTGCCTTATTCGCTGAGGTTAAAGCCATGGTTTAAATTGTCTTCTGAACACGGACTGGCTTTCTGGCTTAACCACCGTAGTTAAAGCCATAGTTTAAGGTGTCTTCTGAATGGGACCAAAGTCAGCAATGTGCCAATCAAAAAGTGCTGGTGTTGTGTCTCTGCAAGCCCTGGCTCCACTACACCAGTGTTCAGAAAAACCATGTTACAAGAAGGTGAAGAAAGTAAAAATGCACATGCACACTTTCAGGCCGTAAACTTTGTTTGTCGTGTAGTGGCATGACACTCACAACATACTCACAACATGCTCACAATTCAGTTCACATAAAATATTAGTAGCTTTTTGCATGTCTGTCATAATCTCGTCTGATTAGAAAAGTGTTGCATGTTGTGTACGTACACACACACACACACACACACATGTCAGCCCCTGGAAATCCACTTGGAAATATCTGATAAAATATTTTGGGATCATTCTAATAGTAATTCCAAAAAATGTAATGAATGATGGAAATAATCATATAAAGCGAACTGAAGAATTGGAAATAAAATATTAGTAGAACAGTAGGATCATAATAGAATCAGAAGAAGAAAAATAACCTCCAAAGATGTTACAGTAACATTTGTCAATAAAATAGTGGTGTTTATAACTTAACTATCATTTACTTAATAACAAAACTCTTGCTAGAGATTTGAAATTACTTTTGCATGGTGGTTTTGCCCTTGGAAAACTCAAGAATAGGAGCCATATTTCCAAATATTTATTCTCCTGCTGTTTCCTGAGAATGTTTAATGTGTACCGATTTCAAATATTTTTATGGGCAAACTATATATGTATAATGTTTATGAATCTAAATGTGCCCTGACACTACTTTTTAAAAAGCACAGCAGCTTTGGATCCAAGGAATTTAAAGCTGAGAAGTGATAGGAATGGAAAGGAGTTATATATATAACCTTTTCCCTTACTAGCAGTTTTGTTGGTGGGGTTTTTTGTTTTTTTTTACTGAAACTCATCTTGCTTTGCCTCTTCTACATGGTTCTGGGAATCCAGCTGCATGATTACCATTATAAGTACGCATCTGGAACAGTGTGTACATGTGTATGTGTATGTGTGTGTATGGTGGGGATGGGGTGGGACTGGAAATGCAGCTGGGGTGGATTTTGGACAATCTGCAAATTTAAGTTACCAGTGGCCTGTTCCAGCCAATGAGACTCACGTGATGAAAGAGCTGTCTATATGTGCATCCTCCTCCTGGGGGTATAAAAGGCAGCTGGGTGGGACTGGAAGCAGAGGCTCAACCCAACAATCAGGGTGTGAGCACGGTCTAGTCCAAGCATACTCCAAATCCATGCTTCTGATGGAACGATCCCCTCTTAGATGAGTGAATGTAGGCTCTGAGACTCAGTTTAGGTAGTTATTTTCTTTTCCCATTCCCCCATTCGGCCCTCTGACAAAGACCTAGCTGGTGGGGGAGAGCTCCCAAGTTGTGGCATTTTTTGCATCAACATTCCTAGACTAGTTCTTAAATGTGTATTTTTTATTATTATTATTTATTTCATTTCTAACCCGCCTCTCCATCTAGATCGAGGTGGGGAACAACACTATTTTTTAAAGCTCTTATTAGAAAACAGAAGACTTTATTTATTTAGATGGAATCATGCTTTAAAAATCTTTTATTCAATTTTCAGTCATAAATTAACTGCAATCATATTCTATCTTTTAATGTGTTCAAATGGCAGGTGTCCATAATGAGAGCCTGTATTTAGCTTGGCTCTTTTTCCTCCAAATTCCTTTACTATACATAGCTCATCAGTCATGCATATTTTAACTACACTTGAAAGGAGGCAGTCTTACTTCAACAGCTGCTGTTCTCCCAAAAGCAGAATGATGAAGTATTTAGTAACAAATCTTTCTGGGGGGTGGGGGAATACTTTGAAGACCAATTGTTAGAGACAATAAATAATCTGTCCTTGCGTACTGCTATGCAATAGACTGTTATATATGGGACTGTGAAGCCATTGTTCAGTTTAAATAGTGACTTGTCTCTTCAGAAGTAGGAGTTACTGGAAAGCAAACTTCAAAGAAATCTCCACCTGTGTGGTTGGTTGGTTTACTGCAAATAAGTTACTTCTTTGGATCATGTCCACAGTGCTAGTAAATACAATAGTTTCAGGCATGAATATTACATTTCTGTAAAAAACTGCCGGCCATTCTTTAGCCTCTGCCTCTTGAGTACAAATGCCTAAAGATTTTAAATACAACCTCCCATTTCCATCCTGTTCCTTTCATGCATTCTTCTACATCCTTCTTGTACTTCTTTTAAAGCCTTCATTTTGTTCTGCCATAGTTTTGCTAAGGTTAAGAATGCCTGTACATATGCAGCTGTTGTCTTTCACATCAAACAATCAAGCTCAACACACTGAGTAAAATATGCAAAAGCTTGCCTTTATCTTCATTGTAATCACAACTCTACATGCACAGCACCACAGTACAGGATTGTTCAAGTTACGGTAGGAACAATATTGTCTCACCAGTAACAAATGTCTATAATTCATTTCCTGCCAAGGGTCTTAGTTTCAACAACCAAAATGCCATCATGGCAGAAGAGAGCAGTCAGATCTTTTGTTTCAACTCCATCTGGCAATTTGTATTGTCTAGTAAAGCTTCTGGTAATAAAGCCATGCTCATCCATCCTGGGTCCATGCTGAGCTTTGATCAAGAGCCAGCCTTCAAAGGTTTGAATGATAACATCTTCAGGACGGAACTGCACAACATCTAGTAAGACTTGAAATTGAGGCTTTTCTTCGTCTGTGCTGTTCTGCTCTGTTTCAGTTGTACTCTTGGCAGCTGCATGCATATTCTTTGTCTCAGCAGCAATGGCTCGGCCTGGCAAGGCATACAGAGCGTGCTTTAATTTGCATGCTTCCAAATCTTGATGAGCAAAATATTCCTGATAACGAACTGGAGTTTCCACCCAATGCCGTATAACTACTCCTTCCATTGCTGAAATGATGTTGATAACCTGCTGCTTTATTTTCTTCAGATGGAAAAGAACAGAGTCCTGACTGGGATAATGCACCCTTTCCAGTTATACACCCACTTAAAAGCTAGTTGTAGCCTCAGCTGAGGTAGCCTCTCATTTTTAGCTCTGACAGAGCTTATCACTTCACTGGGTGTGACTCAAATCCATGAGTCCCTGCATCTTTTGACATGCTGACAATTGAGCACTATTTATAGAACTTGTGTCTGAGCTGGTTTGGAGGTCTTCATTTTCATGTGCTTGGTATTCATATTACATTATGCTATACTTTCTGTTTTTTGTTGTTATGATTATGAGTAATTCAATATATTGTGTATATTGTGGTAGATGTAAGGTTCTTATAAAAATGAAGACCCTGTTGACCATTCATTATAAAATTATTTCTTAAGATAGCTCGATTTGTTATAGTGTCACAAAGGTTAATATAAATGAACTGTCTAACTCTGGGAGGTTTATTTGATTCTACAGACTTATAGTGAAACTCATGATATGAACAGTTGTGTTGTAAGCTCCACACACTTGATTCAGTTCGGTCTACCCAAGACTCCCACTATCTTAGGGTTTTTTTTTAATGCAACAACAAAAAGATCGTTATCACCTTTATCATGTTTAAGTGATTCTGAAAAATCCAAGTTTTGTTTTTATGTTAGGATAATTACAGGACAAGAGTAGGGAACCTCTTTCAGCCTGAGGGCTAAATTCAATTTCAGAGAAGCCCTTGGGGTCTGCATTCCAGTGGTGGGCAGGGCTGAAGACAAAAATACAAAAAATACCAGTATATTGTAGCTTAAAGTTCTTACTGCCCAAAACTAAATCTTAGGCAAGGGACTTCAACCTTTAGAATGGGGAAAACAGCTGGGAATCCATCCAGTGTTGGGTGGTTGGAGGAAAGGGGACATGGCTATCTGGGGAACCCCTGGAGGGCCAGATTGGGACCCCAGACCTGAGGTTCCTCACCCCCTGTTATAGGAGTTAAAGGGATACTTAAGGAGTTAATAATTTATTTAAAGAAAGTGTTCACTATAAGTAGGCAGAGCCAGTGTCAAGGGTAGGTATGGTGGGTTGTGTGCCAAGGGCCCACACTGCAGTAGGGGTCCAGTGACAAAAGCCCGCTGGAGTTGCTTCTCCTCTTCCCCAGTGCAACCTGCTTGTTCTCCTGCCTCTTGCTCTGGCCCAGACAAGCAAGCAAACAGAAACAATGATGAGAAAGAGGATGAGGAGCAATAGCAGCTCACTGAGAAGGTAGACTCACTGAGGCAGGGGCCCCATTGAGGGTGTCCTTGCCCAAAGGCCCTCAAAAATCTGGAGTCGGCAGTGTTAGAATGGTAAAGCTTTTGAACTAAAAATAACTATTCTTATTCAACCTATGTTTCTGATATTAACAATTCTTATACACAATTCTATGCATGTTTACTCTTTATGTTCAATGGGCTTACTCCCAGTAAATGTATTTACAATTTCACTATAATAGATATAATAATAAACATAAATACTTTGGGTTTGGTGACAGGGTTATAACTATTTCTGTTGTTTAGGAGGAAATCACTGATTCTTCTTTGAGGTCTCTGTGCATCATACATATGGGTTCTGTGCCAGAGATGAGCATCCTCAGAATGTTCTAGAGCTGAGAGATTTTGGTGGAAGTTACCTCCTCTCTAAGACACATACTCTAGAACATTCTGAATGAAGCTCTGCGCAGATGCAGAACCCAGATGTGTGACTGAACAAATTACTACTTGAAGAACTACAGTTACAAGTAAGCAGCCTGCACTGTTTCCATTCCTTCCAACTGGAAATGTGACAGTCCCTCTGGGATGAAGCAAGACTGTAGCTGGACTTGTTTGCTTTCCCCAGTTGTTACATTTACAATTGAAATGGGGACACTTTGCAACGACAAGGCTGATTTGAAACTTAAAATCTGAAAACAAATGAATATTGTGAGCGCTCACAGAAAGCTGCAAAAGTAGCTTTAGTTTGGCAGATAGTATTCTGTTTCAAATATTTTTCCAGGACACCTGTCAACAGTGGTGTCATCTGAGATATCCCAAAGGATTTCCTAATCTGGGAATTGATTGCAGCTTGATGTTTTGGTCTGCATTACTTATTTTAGTTTGAGTATGGAACTGATGGCTCTGATGAGCTTAACTAGCATATTGCCCTGCTGCTCAAAAATCCTTGAGAGCAGATTCACTCTGGAAATTACTAATATGTTGAAAAGTGCTTTTTCTTGGAACTTGCAATTTTAGCTCTTGCACTTTAATAAGTCTTGAAGAAAGTACGCCGACTTCTTTACAAGGTTGCATCTACTTTGCTAATTAAGGGCTGGGACATCACCATAGAGATGTTGCTGAAAATATGTTGCTGAAAATATCCTCCCCGCGCTGAGTGATCTCCCCATTGGATGTAACATTATGAGTTAGGTTATGAGGCCTCTTTGCCCTTTTCAGTGGCAGTGAGGATAATGGCAGCGATTCAGGTGGTAAACAGTTTTCTAAGTTGAGATTGGAGCAGAGACAACTCAGCAGAATTTTTGTAAAAAATCTGTTTAAAACTGGCTTCATTCCTGTGGCAACTAGATAATGTACTTAGACCTAAGCAGTCTCAAACCCTTTTGGTCACATTTGGAATTCTGAAATGGTACTATGAGTGCTCTAACAAAATGACTGCCGTGGTGTTCATGGCCAGTCCCAAAAAACACAAACTGGTGAGGCTAAATTCTTTACTTTCATTTTTAGGCCACCTTTAAGGGTAAAATCCTTCATTGTTGTGAACTGCCGAGAGAGCCTCAGTTATCGGGCAGTATATAAATAAAATAAATAAATAATTACCCTCACAAGGTGGTGTACAGGATTAAAAAATATACAGATGTAGCAAATATACAATACAATATTATAAAACTCTATACACACACCAATAAACCCTGCAGTCCAGAGATAGTGGACAACCTAGTAAAAACAGGTGGGTCTTCAGAGCCTACCTGAAGAGCTGCAAAGAAGGGGCCTGATTAAACCCTGATAGAAACTGATTCCAGAAGTATGAGCAAGTTACTAAAAGAAAATTATTTTGCCTAAGAATCTGAATACAGGCCAGAGGTGGAGTCTACTCACCTATCTTACCTTTGTCTTTTTCTCTCGCTCTGTGTGAGCATTTCAAAATGAAGCTTAGACCCAGAGGCATTCTTGGAAGTATAGATGGTGCTGTAGAGTCATGTGTCACTTTGCAGCAGCCCAAATCTAAAATCTAAAAAACATGTATCAGGAGGGGCAGAAAACTTGAAGGACACTTAGAGATGTGTGACCATCAATGTGTGACCATCATATTGAGGACCCCAAATAGCCAAAATGACATGGAAAGAAAGGATGGTATCTAATTTAAATAGCAAAAAGGGTGTACAGGTTGGGAAACTGAAACCTGAGTCCTTCCACAGGTTATGTCCTTACCGTCCATGGTCTCAATTCCTTTAAATTCCAACCAGGTTCCAGTACTGGAAGTGAAAAAAGTGACAGGAATGATCAACTGTGGGAAAGTAAGCTGTGGGAACAGGGAAGGATGCAGTTCCCCAAATCTGCTTTTAAATTCTGATCCTATTCCACTCCACTTTCTACCTGATTGTGTCAGATTTGGGTTAAAACATGTGGATCTGTTGACCTCACATTTAGCTTTAAAAGGGGATTGACAAATCCATTGAAAATACATCTACAATGGCTATAGGTCATGTTGGAAACTCCATATTCAGAGGCAATATGACTGTGAATAGCAGTTGCTAGGGAGCAGTCATGAAGGAATGCTGTTGCCGTCATGCTCGGTTTGTGAACTTCCTGGAAGCATCAGGATGGCCACTGTGGGAACTAAATGGTGGACTAGATAGACCTCTGGTCTGATTTTATATTCTTATGACCAATAGTTTAGATGGCCAACTTGGCCTTAAATAGGCTGACCAGATAAAATCCAGGTCAGGGCTCATGTCACTTTAACAGTTGTAGAGAAAAGGGAATTTCAGCCAGTGTCATTTGTATGCAATTAGTTCCTGGTGAAATTCCCTCTTTATCACAACAGTTAAAGTTGCAGGCACTATACTAGTGTGACCATATACAAAAGAAGGCAGGGCCCCTGCAACTTTAACTGTTGTGATGAAGAGGGAATTTCACCAGGAACTAACTGCATACAAATGACACTGGCTGAAATTCCCTTTTCTCTACAACTGTTAAAGATACATGAGCCCTGTCCTCCTTTTCATATGGTCAGCCTACCCAACATCAACTGATCATCCTTGAACCACTGCAGTCTAAAATCCTGTTTTCATATGTTTGCTTTTAGCATATTCTAGTGGGAACTGCAACAAAATTTTACAGTATATGTTTCCAGCTCAAAAGAGCAACACTCTTGTTCAGGGCTCCAGCCAGCCTGTAACAGGAAACTGGTAGTAGTGTTTAAGCCTGCTTTGGGGGAGATTTTCAGGAGGAGGGAAAGGGAAGAGGACATCTCTCTGATTGCGCTCTCTCTCTCTGGGAGCTTGCTTCCTTGTGTACCTTCTAGCCCAGCTGGGGCAGCTTCCATCTGGATTAAAATAAATGGGAAAGGGAACAAAAGGAACATGGTAGTTGGAGTCTACTACTGACCACCCAATCAAGGAGAAGATGAGGATGAAACTTTTGAAAAGTAAACTGCCAGTGTTTCAAGGAGGTGTGATGTAGTAGTAATAGGGGACTTCAATTACCCTGAGATCTGTTGGGCGACAAATTCTGCCAAATGTGGTCCCTCCAAGTAATTCCTGACATGTGTTGCTGATAACTTTGTCCTACAGAAAGTGGAGAAAGGAACTAGAGGATTGGCTATCCTTGACTTGATCCTGACCAACAGAGATGAGTTAGTGGATAAAGTGGCAGTTATGGGAACTCTGAGGGAAAGTGACCGTGTCGTACTTGAATTGTTGATTTTAAAGGCAGCAAAAGCTGATTGTAGCCATACACATACTCTGGATTTTAGGAAAGCCGATTTTAATAAACTTAAGAACAATAGTGTCCTATAGCAGGTGACCCTAATGAGTAAAGGAGTCCAAAATGGGTGGGAGTTTGTATAAAGGAAATTTTAGAGGCAGAAATACAAATCATTTCAACAAGGAAAAAGGTAGAAGACAACAGAAGAAGCCAATGTGGTTTCATAAAAAGCTTAGCAAAGACCTGAAAATAAAAAGGGACACAAAAAAGAAGTGGACGGAAGGCCAGGCTACAAAAGAAGAGTACAGTCAGGTAGCACAGAAGTGCAGGAATGGTGTCAGGAAGGCTAAAGCTGAGAATGAGCTGAGGTTAGTGAGGGATGCTAAAAGCAACAAAACAGCTTTCTTCAGGTATGTGCGCAGTAAAAGACAGAGGAAGGAAATTGTGGTTCACCTACTCAATGAGGATGGTGTAATGATAACAGATGACAAAAAAAAGGGAGAAGTGCTCAATTCCTACTTTGGCTCAATCTTCTCCCAGAAGAGGGTCTATGACCATCACCCCCAACCTGGCAAATGTGAAATACAAGCTGAAGGGGGCAGGATTGCAGCTTGAGATTGATAAACAAATGGTCAAGGAACACCTAATTTCTTAGAATGAGTTGAAATCTCCAGGGCCCAATAAACTACATCCTAGGGGGTATTTATATGAGGTCGCATTGGTGCCTCGATCCTGCACTATCCTGCACTTGTGCTCCTGCCGGTTGTCTGCATAGCAAGGAGCGCAAGTGTGGGGTTTGCAGCTGAAGGAGTTGCCGTGGCGCCCATGCATCGCTGTGCAACTGCGCTTCCTTGCACGACCGCATCCACGCATCCCCTATGGTGTTTTCTAAAAATCTTTTTTAAAAATCTTTTTTTTATCTTTATGCACTTCTCTAGCATGGTAACTGTTCTGCCCATGCTGGGGAAGTGCGGAGGTGTTCCAGCAGCCATTTGTCCCCCTCCTTCTTGTCCAGGCTGATGGCAACCAATCAGGGGTCACCATGACCCGACCACACCTCCTCTGCAACTTCAGAGCAAGGCGACAGACTCAGATGAACCGACATCGCCTTGCTCCACAGAAAAAAGTCAGGATAAGTCCCCAACTTTTTTAATTTGGAGCTGCAGGGGAAAACCCGGGATGGCTCCGCAATGGCTGCTGCATCATATAAATGACTGAGTGCTACTGTGGAGCCATCCTGGGGCTTTCCCCTCATCAAGACAACCCCCTACAGTAATAAAGGAGCTGACAGAAGAACTCTCAGAACCACTATTTATTATCTTTGCGAAATCATGGAAGACAGGTGAAGTGCGGAACGACTGGAGGAGGGCTAATGTTGTCCCTATCTTCAAAAAGGAGGAACCTGAGAACTACAGACTAGTTAATCTGACATCAATCCCTGGGAAAATTTTTGGAGCAGATTATAAAGAAGTCCGTCTGTAAGCACCTTGAACACAATGCAGTGATTACTAGAAGCCAACGTGGATTTGTCAAGAATAAATCCTGTCAGACTAATCTGTTCTCATTTTTTGATTGGGTAATCTCCCTTGTGGACTGTGGTAATGCTGTGGACATAATATTTCTTGACTTCAGCAAAGCTTTTGACAAAGTGCCACATGATATTCAGATTAACAAACTAGCTAAAAGTGGACTAGATGGAACAATTATTAGGTGGATCCACAGTTGGCTACAGAATCAGATGACACAAAATTGGGTGGGATAGCTAATACTCTGGAAGACAGAAACAAAGTTCAAAGTGATCTTGATAGGCTGGAACACTGGGCCGAAAACAACAGAATGGGATAAATGCCAAGTTCTACCCCTAGGAAAAAGAAACCAAATGCACAGTCACAAGATGGGGGATACTTGGCTCAGCAATACTACAAGCTAGATGGATCTTGGAATTGTTGTAGGTCACAAGCTGAATATGAGCCAACTGTGATGTGGCTACAAAAAAAGCAAATGCGATTATGGGCTGCATTAATTGAAGTATAGCTTCCAAATTGCACGAGATACTGGTTCTCCTCTATTCGTCACTGGTTAGGCCTCATCTTGAGTACTGCGTCCAATTCTGAACACCACACTTCAAGAAGGAAGCAGACAAGCTGGAGGGGGCTCAGAGGAGGGCAACAAGGATGATCAAGGGACTGGAAACAAAGTCCTATGAGGAGAGACTGAAAGAATTGAGTATGTTTAGTCTTGAGAAGAGAAGACTGAGGGGAGACATGATAGCACTCTTCAAGTACTTGAAAGGTTGTCACACAGAGGAGGACCAGGATCTCCTCTCGATCATCTCAGAGTTCAGAACACGGAATAATTGGGCTCAAGTTACAGGAAGCAAGATTCCGGCTGAACATCAGAAAAAACTTCCTGACTGTTAGAGCAGTACGACAATGGAACCAATTACCTAGGGAGGTCGTGGGCTCTCCCACACTAGAGGCATTCAAGAGGCATCTGGACAGCCAAATGTCAGGTATGCATTAACATGGGTTCCTGTATTGAGCAGGGAGTTGGACGTGATGGCCTCATAGGCCCCTTCCAGCTCATCTATTCTATGATTTTATGAATCTATGATAAGGCACAACTACCCTATTTTACTTTTAGAGGGAACAAGTGGGATCCATATCCAAATATGGGTTGATTTAGTGAAATAATTTAGTGTGCTACACAACTTCTCACCTTTGTCTCTCACTTCTCTTCTTCTACCTGTCATTCCATTTCAGGGTCTGACCTTCTCACCTTCACCTCTTGCTCTCTTTTTGCTTTTCTTTGCTCCGTCAATTTCCTGACATTTCTCTATCACCTTTACCTCTGCTCTTGACCCCCCCCGTCTCTCATTTGCCTCTATTCCCCACTATCAGTTTTCACATTTCTGCTTTTCTTGCTGCCTTTGCTCATGTGCCCCCTCTTGTTTACCCACTCACCACTACCTTTGCCTCTTATTCCAATTTCCTCTTCTCCCATACTCCTGTCATTCCAGTATAGGGGCAGCTGGGGCTCAGGTAGGTGATTTGCTGGGTTGAACATGTGTTTTCTGTTATCTGTTCCTTCTGCTGCCTCCCCTTTCCTTGTTGTGATGCATGCACAAGTCATCCTGTTCTCTTTTTGTGGGGTTTGCCCCCAAAGTTTTATTTAAATTATTTTTATAAACCTCTGGAAACCTTGAGATTCACCTGAGCAAGCTTGTTCCTTGGTTGAACCCATTTTGGATACAAAACAAACTGGGACAAAGTTCAGCATTAGAAGGAAGGGTGGTGATTTTAAGACTGCAAGCTTATACACACATACCAGGGATGAAGTGCAATTGAACTCAATTGGACAGTTGGTTCATGTTTCAAGTAAACATGAATTGGATTTTATTTATGTATTATCACCCCACCTTTCCTTATAAAACTTCCAGATGGCTCACAAACAAGAACTGTAAAATGTGTATTATGTGTAGCCACCATGGTTAGAAATGGTTCACACGGCATGCTAAGTCATGGTTCACATGTCACACTAAGCAATAATGTTTAGCTAAAAATGCTTAACCACTGTGGCTTAGCGTGTCGTCTGAACAGGTTCAATATATATAACCGTGTGTGTGTGTGTATATCTATATATACCTGGTACTCTCTGCCTCGTTATAGGATGTCAAGGTTAAAACCAATGAGAAATGTAAGCAGCACTGGAAATAGAGGTCACAGGAAACTTGAGTTTGGGATACTTAAAACAATTGAGATCATAGGGTTTAAGCATGAGCTCTGTGCTGAATTGTTACCATGTATATGTGCATCCATATTGTGTACATAGTTTTTTTCCTTCCTTGGACTCCATAATATCAATATGTCTTGTCTAAGTGTGAGAATTATTATAACTTGTCTAAGTGTGAGAATTATTATAACTGAATTTAGTCAATGACAAAATGAACCTTTATTTTTAATAACCCTTATCTGCTACCTGGCATATGATGTTAGTACCAAATAATTCTTGCCTTGTAATCTGTTTTCATAGAAGCAACATATTTTGTCCCTTTACTCAGAGGCTTTTAGTGCAAAATAGCATATGCAATCCAGATTACAATTCAGTTCCTCAACTAAATGCAACATCATTTTTGTTGCATTAGTATAAGAAGCCTGAGCAACAAGACAGCTGTCTTAGTTAGGGCTAAGCAGCACTTAGCTCTCTACTTCACTTTTATTCACCCTTTTCCTAAAGAATGATTGTTATGCAGACATACATTAAAGAATTAAGGAAAGCTTCTTTCTAGGAACCAAATGGATTTGTTGCAATACTCAAACATTCCTGTTAAAGCAGCAATGTGCATGTCTTATTACTCTTACAAGTCACTTTACAATGACACCATTAAGATTCCTGGATACTAAGATGCTGGCAAAGTTCTCACAACACATTTCTCTACACAGTGTGAAAACTCCACTCAGTGGTTGAGTTTGTAGGGAGTGCTCACCACACAACATGTTCTAACTCCACTGTTGTGTAACTAGTGGGCTCCCATGGAGTTGAGAAAAAGTCAACGCGACGTTGATTGACTGTTTCTCCTCCCTCTCCCAATGGTATCCCATCAGCCATTGCTGTAAAAAACCCAATCCCGGCAGCTTTCCTAGAGCGGCACTCGTCCCTTCGCCACTCTAGCCAGGGAACTCTGTAGCCAGTGGGAAAAGTCCACTCAGTGCAACAGGAAACTCCACGGAGCCCTCCAGACAATATGGAACACAACCATTGTGCAGGAACTCTCCTCTCACAGCGTGGATATTCTGCATGGAGCGTTTTCTAAAAAAAAAGCAGACAACACATTTCTCAATAGTGGTCTAAGGACTCCACTGTGGAGTTCTAAAACCACCATTGCCTGAACTGAGCCACTTAACTGAGCCACTGACTCACTACTTGCACTGCAACACAAGTCCTAAACAGATCGTTTGAATATTTGAAAGACCTTATAAGAAGGATCAAAGGCATACAGGAGAGAAATTATCTAGAGCAGGTGGCATGATATTGAGATCAATAGAAATTGGATTGCTGTGCAGTCTTACTCACAAAACAGACTTGAAAAAGAAGCTACAGGCCAAGATAAGCCAGGCTTAATACTGTACCCTGGCAGAGAAGCATCTTTCCAGCCCCAACCCTTTTTTCCTTGATCAACCAATCTAAGGAACAGTTTTCTGTTGTGTGGAAGTTCACATGTAGCATTTTCAACATTAATTGACCATTGTAGAAAGCATTATCTTAGGTTGTGACTTGTTTCTGTACTGTGGGACCAATACATCTACCAAGAACTTCACGGGCTTATTATAAATGCCTCCCTAGGAAAAACGTACTATACTGACACCTTGTGGTTAAAAAAAGAAAACAAAAATCACAGGACATACTCTAGCTAGCTATGCTTGTACATTTTAAATCTGTTCTCATATTGTTGTAGGTTGTGCACAAAGGAGACACATTTTCCTGTGATGACATTTCACTAAAATAGTAAAATAAAGTTAGACATTGGAAACATGAGAGAAGTTAGCATTTTACTTTTAAAAGAGTGCTGTGGAAATGATGATGGTAATGTTACGCATTCCAAATTGTCATGGTGGTTAGTTGCAATGACATTGACACTGTTCAAACAACACACCAAGCCATGGTAGTTAAGCATTTTGAGATAAACATTATAGCTTAGCATGTGGTGAACCATAACTTAGTGTATCATTTGACCATTCCTAACCATGGTGGCTATAAAACCATGGTTTAAACATGCTCACTAACCATTTGCTACAAAAGGGTTAGTGGCCTAACCTTAGCATGTTGTCTGAACAGGCCCTATGGCAAGCTGACAATTTAGCAAACAGCTACAGTTTCATGCAATTACTTCCCAAGAGAAAGAGAGTTTTGATTATCATGGAATTACTTCCAAGGGGTGTTGAAGATGGGAGGATAGGTTTATCATTTGGCTTTGCTTAGCGTGATAATTTTGTCACGAAATCACAATAGGTTGCAGCTAGCATACTATTAGGCTACAAAAATCACATGTTTGGCTGCAATCAGACTGAAGGCTCCTGTCAGTATTGGGAGAATACCAGATTTCTCATTTAAGAGCAATTGCAAAAGTGTAACCATTTTTGCCTCATGGCAGGTCAACGCTAAAGGAATCTCATGGCTGCAGAAAGAGTTTTTAAGTAGTGTGTATATCACTTGATCATCAGTTTCTGCCTTCATAGGGTGTCCATGTGTCCTACTTTACAGAGGACAATTCTGTATCTGAAGAACTGTAAGAGGAGAATCATTTATTTGAAGAGCTGACTAGTCCAAGTCTGGTTTAAACAGAAAGTACAGCACTGGGGACATTGAGGTTGCCCATCCTGAGTTAGTACCTGGACAGCCGACTGAGCAGGCACACAGGTCACAATCTTCCACTCTATGGTGAGATGTATTGGACAGTAATTATTTCTAAATACACAACTTCACATATAAATTAACACATGCAAATTTCATGAAAAGCTATGCCCTCTTTGGTCCTACATTTTGGTGATGTATTTCCTTTTTGGGGGGGGGCAAGTGGGCAAAGGTGGTGTCTCTGTAGCCCCCCCCCCCCATATCATGGTACCTGAAGCAGAGCACTTCGCCCTGTCCCACTCTAGATCCAATTCAAGATGCTGGTTTTGACCTTGAGGCTGCAGACCTATGCCTACATACCTGGCAATAAGCCCCATTGAACAAACTAGTTCTAATTCCTGAGTTTACATGTTAGGATTGCGCTGTTAAAGGTGCAGGCCTATGACTTCTGCCCTCAGTGCTCATAAGCCTCCAAGGTTTAAGAGCATCCAGTGCAGAGCTGGAGGAGTAGTGGAGGCAATAGTGGCTTCTGCCACTTCTCCCTCTTTGCATTTTCACTAGATGTGCTTTTTTTTACTCATCTAGCTGGGGCATTCCAGAGAGGGAGGGAAGGAGGCCGGAAAAACTTCAGGTTAGTACATATCCCGGCCTTTCCAGTCCCCTCTCCTCCCCACCTACCAGAATGCCCCCTTTACCCCCATCCCTGAGGTCAAGTTCCCAACCTCAAAGAGACAACTGGCATGGCTCTTTCCGTGCCAGCTGCAAGGGGAAAGGGGTGGAGCACTGATTCCTGGATCTGAGGACCACCCTACACCTGAGACTGCAAATGAAGAGCTGATTTGTGTCCATTCACAAGCCAGTGTGGTATAGTGGGTTAGAGTGTTGGAGTTTGATTATGGAGACCTGGGTTCACTTGGCCAAGAAGCTCACTGACTGACTTTGGGCCAGTCATTGACTCTTAGCCTAACCTGTGTGTGGCAATAAAATAGAGAGGAGAAAGAGTATCATGAGTAGGCTGACCAGATAAAATCCAGGTCAGGGCTCATGTAACTTTAACAGTTGTAGAGAAAAAGGAATTTCAGCCAGTGTCATTTGAATGCAATTAGTCCCTGGTGAAATTCCCTCTTCATCACAACAGTTAAAGGTGCAGGCACTAGACTAGAGCGACCATGTACAAAAGAAGGCAGGGTCCCTGCACCTTTAACTGTTGTGATGAACAGGGAATTTCTCCAGGAACTAATGCATACAAATTACACTGGCTGAAATTCCCTTTGCTCTACAACTGTTAAAGTTACATGAGCCCTGACCTGGATTTTATCTGGTCACCCTAATCATGAGCTTCTTGAGTTCCTTGGAAAAAGGCAGGATAGAAGTGTAACAAATAAATGCATAGCAAGGCTTTTTCAGTAGTGCCACAATCCACATTGGAATGCCTACAAGAAAACTCTTTGTACATCTTTTGTACACCAAAAACATGCTTTTAAGGCATATGCTAACCATTGTAATTATTTTCTTTGCCAGTAATGACAAATCTTTGTTTTAATCAGTAATAGTTTGCTTTTATATCTGTTGTTTTTATGTTCTTGAATTTTTACTGTTTTTAAGTTGCTATTTTATAGATTGAATTTTAGCTTTTGAATTTTATGTCACTTTGAATACTCCAGTGTGTTAAGTCCTTCCAAAATTACTTATAAATGTTTTAAATAGCTAAACAGACAAATTAATTAATTAAAATACATGAAATAAAATGGAGACCGAGGGAAGCAACTAAAAATGCATTTGGTTGGATCCAGGCAAAGTTATTCACTTAGTTCCCATTGAACTCTATGGTACTTAAGTAAGTCATGACTAATGTACAGTTATTATTTTGAATGGGAACCAAGTGTGATCTGCAGTGTAATCCTATACATGTCTTCTCAAAAATAAGCTCTCATTGAACTCAGAGGGACCTATTTTCATATAGACATGTACAGGATTGCCATTTTTTTTTTAAAAAAACTTTATTAGATTAAATTTAGATATTACTCTTCCACAAGTTCAGTTAAGAAGAACATAAGAAGAGCCATGTTGGGTCAGTGGCCAAACAGCTGCCTGTGGGAAGCCCACAAGTAGAGGATGAGTGTAATAGCACCCTCCTGTTTGTGTTCCACAGCAACTGGTATACAGAGGCATACTGCCTCTGTTACTGGAGGTAACATATAGCCATCATGACTAGTAGCCAGTGATGGCCTTATATCCATGAATCTCTTTCTTAGTCAGTTCCTGCCAGCTCAGATCCCTTCAATGAAGCTGGGAGTTTTTGCCCCGGTGTGCATCACTTTACATTGAACTGCATTTTCCATTTTAAGAACCATTTTTTTTTCGCTTGGAGATATCCTTTAGGAGGTTTTAACAATCCTGTTTTATTTTAAACAGCCTAAATAATGTGGTGTCTTCTTCAGCAAACTTGACCACTTTCATAAGAGAACCTCTCTTATTCTATGATGGCTGAGTTTGCTCAGAATCTTTTGGCAGGGACTAGGCTGACCATATGAAAAGGAGGACAGGGCTTATGTAACTTTAACAGTTGTAGAAAAAAGGCAATTTCAGCAGACATCATTTGTATGCAATTCGTACCTGGTGAAATTCCCTCTTCATTACAACAGTTAAAGCTGCAGGGGCCCTGCCCTGTTGTGTATCTGGTCACTCTAGTATAGTGCCCGCAACTTTAATTGTTGTGATGAAGATGGGATTTCACCAGGTACTAACTGCATACAAATGACGCCAGCTGAAATTCCCTTTTCTCTGCAATTGTTGAAGTTACATGAGCCCTCCTTTTCATATGGTCAGCCTAGCAGGGACTTTGTCAATTACTTTCAAAGCAGCTCACAATATACACACATACCAATTCATTCAAAAAGAACATATCAATATATGTTATTATTTCTAAGGCAATGCATCAAGACCTTTTGAAGTGTAACAAGTTTTTCACATATTCAGGTTATAATCCTGTGCCTCACTTGGGAGTAAGCAGCATTTATACCAACATGACTTACTTATGAGAAAACATGCATAAAAATTGCAAAGTCAGAGCCCCCACCCCCCTTTTTAACAGATTATCTGTGTTATTGCCTATAATCTAACCAGGCTATTTTATTTATTTACTGCATTTTTATATCGCCCAATAGCTGAAGCTCTCTGGGCAGTTTACAAAAATTAAAACCATTAAAACTATTCAAAATATAAAATAATGACAGTATAAAAACATAATTTAAAATACAGTATAAAAGCATAACCAAGACAAAAATTGAGCAGCCATGCAGAAATTAATAGCGATTTAAAATACAAATTTAAACAGCAAGGTTAAAAATCAAACTGAAGAACTGTTAAAACACTGTGAAAATAAAAAGGTCTTCACCTGGTGTCTAAAGGAGTATAATATAGATGCCAGGCGAACCTCTCCGAGGAGCTCATTCCACAGCCAGGGTGCCACAACAGAGAAGGCTCTCCTCCTAGTAGCTACCTGTCTCACGTTCTTTGGCAGGGGCTCACGGAGAAGGACCCCCAAGGATGATCTTAGGGTCTGGGCAGGTACATATGGGAGGAGACGTTCCTTCATATAACCTGGCTCCAAGCCATTTAGGTTTTTGAATGTTAATACCAGCACTTTGAATTGGGCCCGGATCTCGACCTGCAGCCAGCGAAGCTGGAAAAGGACTGATGTAATGTGATCTCATTGGCCAGTCCCTGTTAACAGTCTGGTTGCCCTATTTTGTACCAGTTGAAGTTTCCAGACTGTTTTCAAAGGCAGCCCCACGTATAACACATTGCAGTAATCCAGACGAGAGGTTATGAGAGCATGGATAACTGTAGCTAGGCTATCTCTGTCCAGATAAGGGCAGAGGTGTATGGAGCAGATTTTGTGAAGCATAATTATTCAATCTGAACCATTAGTATTGTAAAGAGGATATACACAGACTTGATATGATTTCTAAATTTTCTTCATGATACGGAGAAACTATTATTCATCTTTCTGGGTTGTATCCAGTGCTGGTCATCCACCAGCAGAACAGAAGCTACTGATGGAATGGATTCCCCCTTCTGCCTGCACCTCTCCCCAAAGTGCTCCAGAGAGTTGGAGTGCAGATTTCGGGGTGTAGGTGGGCTGCAGGGAAAGATGAGGAAGTCCCATTATGCTCGCTTGATGTTGAATTTAATTATCTTGACTTTTATGGCATCCATAACCAGTGTATCCTTTTCAACTTCCATCACAATGTTCCTTTCCCCCCTTTTTTTCTTTTGGCATATCCTGTTTTGCCTGTCACATCTACAGTTGGCTGTACAGAACTTTTCTAATATCCTTTTTTGTGCCGTGTAAACTATTAGGGAATTCCACTGTCAGCATTTGTTACAATGTGTGGGTAGCTCAATATGTTATTTTTTAAAAGGAAGACAGTCATTGTATCTGCATTAGGATTAGATCATTTGGTTTGTTTTGGAGGATGTAGTCTCCCAAACGAGCAAAAATTAAAAGCAGAGGCAGGGGTAGAATTCAAACAGGTTTGTGAATTTGGCAATGTGTTGTGTCTAATGCTGCTCCCCTTGAGCAGGGTGAAGGACGGTCAGACGATTATTCAGAGTCAGATTCTGAGGCCGAAGAGACAGCGCTAGAGACGTCCCAGTCCATACCAGGAGTGAGAGAGTTGCTTCCCATGGCCTCTTTCCCAGCTGTGAATGAACCTTTGCCAACTCTTATCTCTGATGGTTCAAATAACCCCCAAGCTGAGAATCAGGCTTCTTCCAAGGAGGAGGGGGTGGAAAGCCTGGTAGATGTGAGATTCCGTAGGAGAGAAAGGTGGGCTTAGGCAAGGGAAGGGAGGAAGAGGTCGGCCAGGTTGATTGCTCGGAAACGGCTTGGTCAGAACCAGTACCCTGAAGGCGTTCTGAAAGAAATGGGCTTTCCCTTTCCTTGAAAGAACACTTGCTTTGCTTACTTTGCATAATCTTGCCGAGAGGACAAGTCTCTAAGAACTTTTAGACTCCCTTCAGCTGGGAGAAGATGTTTATTGCCTGAATAAAGCTTTGTTGATTTCATGGCAGACCTCTTTATTGACTTCTAATAACGCAAGGGGTGAGAGGGACATGACACACTGAACCTCAGGTACTTTACATATTTGGAATGGATTAAAAAATTCAGACTATAATCTGGAAGTTAATTGAGCCAGAGTAGCTTGTGTGGTACAATCCCAAGGGATTCAACACATATCATTGCAGTTTGGAAAATCATGGATTTAAGGTAATGCAATGTTCTCCTTCATCCCAAGATTATTACTTAGAAGTAAATTCTTGGGACTTATTTTGGTGTAAGAGTATTAGGATGTGGGAGTAAGTCCCATTGACACCGTTAAATGTCTTTGACCTAATCATTCTAGCCTATTAACTTTGTTGAAATAGATCTCTCCTTGTCCATCCCCACCATACACTTAAAAGCAATCATCATGTAGGTCCATCCGTACAAGCACCCTGTCCCCACAAATGAAGTCTTTTGTGCATTCCCTTCTGTCCCTGTCTAACCCACTCATGTGTTGTTGCCATACTTTCCCCTTTTTGCTTCTCACCCCTTCTGATTTGTGTTCTTTAATGATTTGTCTAGTAAGAGTTTACCTCTTAAAGCATCGTCAAGATTTAATGCTGAGATTTGTTTCTCCTGTCCCATAGATTTCTCTCTCCAACTTGTCACACATTTCCAGGCTAAACTGCCTCACCATCAAGTTACTTTGGCCCTTATGCAATGGTGCTCATTGTGTAAACCAAGGGAGGGCAGTCTTCAGGCTTGTAGGATCTACTTTGTTTTTTACTAGGTTCCCAATGTTCACCAACTACAGCCAGATGCAAAATGGTGGGTTAGGATTGATGAGAAAGATGCAACTGTGACTAGGAAAGAACAGAAGCATAGTGCAGAAAAGACAGAAGAGCATGATCCATGGTGTAAAAAGCAGAAGAAAGCTCTCAAGAAGAATATATATATATATATATATATATATATATATGAATGCACAGATCATAAACCAGATCGATAGGGATTAAGGAGAAATTTGACATATTCAAGGATTTGAGATAGGATGACACATTTTGGAATTTGAGAGAGAACAGAAAGCAATGAAAGAAGGCAATAGCAAGAGAAAATGGGCCAATGGAATATTGTTTTAAGAATTGGTATTCTGTTTCTTGACCATAGTGAGGATAAAATTGCATTAAATATATCATTTATTTTATAGCTGTAGTTTCAATTTGTAGGTTGTTCTGTTCCAAACCTGGGTAAGTTGAGCATTAAAACATATGAGACTTGGTTCACATGACACAGCTGGTTCATTCTGGGTAATTTAACCCAGGATGAGTCATGTTGTGCGCCTGGCGCATGTGGTTGCCATTTTGAATAAGCAATCCCCAATTGGTTGCATAACCCTTGCATAACCTTCAGTAGGATTATGTAAGCTTTGTTTAACCCTTGAATAACCCGTGATAGCTGGATTCACACAACACACCTTGATTGGGGGTTGTATATTCAAATCCTGCACATACTATAGCTCATCATGGGTTAATAAGAAAGATAAATTCACTAAAATACAATTTTGCAGTTCTATTGCATGTGTGGAGGTGAGTTCTGTATGCACAAAGAATTAGTGCTCGTAGGAGCTTGCTGTAATACAGACATGGGGACACTTGATGCACACAGATTGGAAATTGCTGTGCGTGTACATGCAGAAACTTTCCTTTATAGGAGAAGATGGAATGTTTCTCAGTGATGGGGGCTTTAGATCATACCCTTAATCCACTAAATTAATGGGCTTTAGGCTATGAAAATTTATGCCAGAATAAATGTGTTAGTCTTTAAGGTGCCATAATATTCAAACATGTTTGCTCAGGTTTTTAAACAAATTAGATTGTTTTTCTAATGTAGCCCTTGCCCAGACTGCTGCAGTAGAATGCACTGTCTTGACAAAATACTATCCTACAATTAAATGCTTCTGTTACCTCCAGAGTGCAGAAACAAGCTGCATTTCCCAGTTTGTGGCTTTTGTATGACTAAATACACTGTGCCTGGTTTACACCCATAATTCACCTAGATGTCACAGTTTATTTGCTATTGGGTAATTCCTATATTGCCCTTGGGTTATATTCTGCTTGTTGCTTTTCAGAACACACCCTGAATTTAAGTAGCTTTAAATACTGCAACACAAGTTTAAAATGTTAGTACACTTCAGAGTGGTTTCTCTTACTGATTCTGAACAAAAATATGCTCATCACAATTGGTCATACTTAAGCATATTTAAATTTATTGACCATGTATGCAAAATAATTGAAAATGTGAATGGATTCTGTGTGAACACATGCAATAGTTTTAAAAGTGTACTGCCTGTTCCAGTTATTATTGGCATGTTGGGCATTTTATTAATGTTTCAGCGGTGACCCAGACTGCAACTCACCATGTCCTGGAAGAACCACTAGTCCTGATGGTGAAACACCACCTCCAGTATCAGAGGCAGGATGCTTATATATACCAGTTTCTGGGGAACATGAGTGGGAGGGTGTTATTTCATTCATGCCCTACTTGTGGGCTTCCCATAGGCAGTTGGTTAGCCACTGTGTGAATAGAACACTGGCTCATATGCTGCATGGGTAGATCAGGCCATACTCTGGACAAGGGCTGAAACACAAGACCAAACTAACTGGATAGTACTTTCACAATGAAAAAAATTGCTACCAGAGTATGTGAATTAGCCTTTGGAGAATTAGCCAGAAAATCTGTAGCTAATGATCTCTCCTTGCAACAGACCTTGTGAAACAAAGCATTGTTTCTTGATACATTTCTTATTTCTAATTCAAACATTGCAAATGCATCCAGTGTCATAGGTGAGATGAATGAAGTTGAGCAACCTGACTTGCAGCATTCTTTCTTTGACATATTGTTGCTCCATATGGTGTTTTATTTTTTATAATACTTGAAATTATATAGGAGTTGTCCTTGATTCATAAATACTTTCTAGCTAAGTGATTTGAATACCTATACTTTTCCAGAAACTTAAATGAGGTGTTTAGGTAAATGCAGTCTACTGGAACTTGAGATCTTTGGTTTCAATCTCATGGGTGGGTTTGTGGTTATTTTCAGCCATGGCTGAATAAGCCACCATGGTTTGTGACACATGTCAGGAGTCCATTTCATAACCCAACCTCAGTGAGGGTGGGTTAATGGCATGGTTAACAAGCCAATCAGAATCCAAACATTTTATAGGGTTAAGTCACTGTGGCTGAAAATGATTGTGCAAATCAGGTCATTGTGTTGCACTTCACTGTCAGAGAGAACTCACAAACCCAGCCTAGTGAACGTTGACATGCTCAGGGGACAGGACAGATCTTAGCTCATCGGTTAGCATTCCTGCACTGCCTTTGCAACATAGCATGGTCATGAGTCCTTATTGTAGCAAAATGCCCTTTAAGTAATGCATTCATATGTGGAATATGGCTAAGTGTCATTCATTTCTAGGATATTGCCCATGATGTGAATGATGAATGTTGATACAACTCCTTGCATCTTATGCCTGCACCATTTTTAAAAATTCTGAAAGAACCCCCACCCCACCCGAAAATGATCTCCACCGCAAAACAGATTCTTTGAAGGCGGTGCACTCACTTCCTTGTTATACCACTCTAGCACTGGAGTATTTACAACTATGCATCTATCCATTATTTTATTTTTAATTTCCCTATCCAGTTATCAACATCATTGTCTTAGTCTCTCAAGTCTTGACTGGAGTCAATCTTGCAAATATAAAAATGTGGTTAGCTTGCAACTTGACTGATAACCCAGATAAGACTGGGTGAAAGGGGAGGGTATTTACATTTTATTTTATTTGAAGAGTTTATAAACCTTGCCTTTATCCCCAGAATTGATCTCAGGTTGGTATACTTTAAAATTTGAAATCTATAATACAATTAAAAACAGCATTAAACAATGCATTAAAATTGAGAACAATAATTCAGCCAGTCCAAAATACAATAATTTTAAATGCCTAGACACACACACACACACACACACACACACACACGGTTTAATCTGGTGCTAAAAAGAATACATTCCTAGTGCAATACCTCCTTCAGAAAGCCTTCTCTTTTGTACACGTATAATGCCCTTCTAAAGATAGAATATGGAAGAGACGGATATGGAAGAGACGGATAATCTTCTGATTATCTTAATGCATCTATTAATGCATCACTATAGGAAACATGCTCCTTCAGCTATTTGGGTCCCAAGCCATTTAGGGCTTTTAAGGTTAGCACCAACACCTTGAGGTCAGCTTGGTAGCAAATAGGCAGCCAATGTAATTCCTTCACAACCGATATAACATGGCTCCATATAGATAAACCAGCCAGAATTCTAGCAGCCAAATTCTGTACCAGTTGAAGCTTCTGAACCATTTTTCGGGTAACTCCACATAAAATGCTTACAGTAATTGCCATGAGCCAAATCCTTCAGGCACATACTCTGGCATTTTGATACAGGACACTCCAAATCAGTGAGACTTTTTATTGTAGCAAATTTCATGGTAAAACCTTAATGGTTACTCCCTTCAGAAATCATATAGCTGATGGCAATTAGCTATAGGCTCCATATGTAATTAAAAGAACAGTCAAAAGCCAATAACTATAACTCTGTCAGTGATTCATACAACTTGGGTTCCCCATTGCAATCTCTACAGTTCAGAATATAGATCAAGAGGCTAGACTGATTCCTCCTGTAACCCATCTCAGGCAATCAGAAACAAGGTATCTTAAATCTGGGGCCTGGTTCGAAGATACCAATATGATTCAAGTCCACTTGTGAGAAAAGATGATAGAATTTATTGATGGAAAATGGATTCAAAGAATAAAAACAAAAAAAGGCAGTAAGCCTATATGCACCAGTTGCTGGGGAACAGGGGTGGGAGGGTGTTGTTGCACTGTGTCCCTGGCCGATAGCTGATTGGCCACTGTGTGAACAGAGTTGGTCTGATCCAGCATAGCAGTTATGTTCTTCTTCGTGGTCTCTGTGCATCACACATATGGGCTCGCGCCATTACCGAGCCCACTTCGGAAACTTCCCTAGCTAGCTAAGGCCTCCTCCACACGGGGCGTTTAATGAGCCTTGAAGGCTCATTATAAATTTTACCTACACACGAGCGGAGCGCAAAACGGGCGTACAGGCGCGTTATCTCCCCGATAATGCGCATTTTCGAACGCGCGTTAAATAGCGACTTTTATTTTGCTCCGGCCGTTAAAGCGCATTTTCGCTGTGTGAACAAGCGATTATGCGCATTAACTACCTGGAAAGCGCTTTTTGGGCATCTTTTAATGCGCTTCGCCGCTTCCCGCCGCCTCCCGTGCAGAGGGATTGTGAGTAAATGCGCCTCCGCGATAATGCGCATAATCGCGGAACCAGGCGCAAAGGCGCATTCTTGTGGAGGGGGCCTAAGATTTTAGGCAGGAACCCCTCACCCCACCGTGCCATTGCGCATGCTCCGGGTTCCCGCCTACCTCAGTTCTTCTTCGACCGCCTCGCGGGAGACTTCCTCTTCATACGTTCGTATATTCTGTGGAGAAAAAAATAGTGTAGTTATCTTAGATAGTGTAGTAGTTGTAGTTTAGTGTTATAGGATATTGTTTAAAAAAACAAAACCAAAAACATTTTATATAGATTTAGTAGTTGTCGTTTTTACGGTCGCTCGCCTTATGGCGCAGACCGCCCTCTTTAAGCGTTGTGTGAGGTGCAGGGCTAAACTCGCCCTCACTGATGGACATTCACTTTGTGTTGCTTGTCTGGGGGAGTCGCACATCGTCGACCCGTGTGCTGGTTATGTGAGCAGGTGGTATGCCTAATTCCTCTCAGAGGAAAACAGGTAGCGGGCCAATGTGATCAGGATTTTATAGAGCTGGTCTCATCATTCAGACTGCCAAGTGGGGCCTAGATCACGAGTCTTCCGAGCCCCAGTCCAATACGCTAACCATTACACCACACTGGAACTTTTTGTAATGTAATTCTTTTCTTTTCTTTTTTTAATTCCCCCCTTACATATATAGGAATATCATCATTTTTCCATCAGATACACTGTTCATTTTTTAAAAAGTGTATTTCTGTAGCATGCATGCACACAGAGGAAGAAGATGTATATCCACTTCACACATTGTAATGTAGAAACACATATGTTCTGCATTTTAATACGTATTCTTCTACATTTATATGTACAAGAGCTATTTAGAGGAAACTTTTTTGTGACAGAAGGTATGATTTACGATACATGGCATGCCTCTTATAGGCTACAGCTTTCAAGCTATTTACTCCAAAGTAACAACCTCTGAATTCAGTTGAGCCATTTCTTAGTAAGTGATTTGAGGATCACAGCTGTAGACTGTATCTATAGCTCCAGTCCTTCAATTCTGGTGGTTACCTTAAGTGTCACACAGAGAAAATGACTTCTGGCTACCACCCTCTAATGAGTCTGAAACAATTTAGAAATACAAGGCACTAAATCCTGTACCCAGTTTGCTCAGTGATACAGTCTTTTATGAACTTTGTACTAATTGAGTGTGTGTGCTTTTTTGTGTATAGCTGCAACTAAATCCAGCTATAAAAGAATAGAGGCTGCACTAGCAGCCTGAGGTTACTCTTTACTTGAAGCAAAAGTGCAATATGGTTCCTCATGTACAAGCTGTTCTTCCTATGATAGAATTATTCACAATTTACTTGCTGAGGCTGTGTACAGAAGCTGGGTCCTTGCTACATTTTGGCCTCCACTCATTGAACCCTGTTTTGTTTTTATATTTCCTGCTGTTATTCTGTTACTAAAGGCCAAACAATCACTTCAGGAAATGGGGAAAGGGAGGAGGGAGGTTGAAAGGTAAAATGCTTTCCAGCTTCCCTTTTTCTCCACATTTTTGTCCTGACACACCCTCCCCTTCCCAAAAGGGTGGTGTACAAAGCCAACAAAGTTATGTGGTGACCCTTTTGAGAAGAGAAAAAAAATTTGATTAGGGCTTAATTCGAGGCAGGCTCACCAGAATGTACCTCCCAAATGAATTTTTCAGTGCTAGAGCTCAGCCCTGGAGCATGATTATGAAGAAAGGGCTGCTCTGAAGGATGTGCAAAATAGCACTCAGTAGCCAAAACTGGGCCCTGCACATCTGGGATTAAAGGGTTTCTAAAGCAGTGACTTCAATGCAGGCTTGAGCCCTGGTGCCTCTCATTTTAGAAATTGTGCGCTACTTCTGAAGGGCAAATGAGAGTTCAAGGTTCTTTCTTCACCCTTGTATCATGACATACATCACCTTTTAGATATTTGGCCTCCTCTATTCTTGCTTGTTAGAAGAGCATTGTAAAGCACACTTTTAATACTTCCTTCTAACAGTTCCCTGCTCTCTTAACAATCATAAATAAAATAATAGCTGCTTTGTCATGGATTTGTGTATGTAACTTCTATAAACACAGCAATGGTCAAAGTGCTGTCCTGTGTCAAGCTTTGTTTAAGATCAAACTCTTGTTACCACAGGCATTTTAAGCTATTATTTTTCAAGTTTTACAAGTCTATTATAACTATAACACATACATTCAAGCAGGAAATCTGTCAAAGTTTATTGACAATTATTTAGGTTTCTAAATATAAAGCCATCATTCAGGTAGCATTTCTTGAATGGAACGCTTGGATTGATCATCTCTTTCTCTTAGGGAGCAACCCTATGCATGTTTAGACAGAAAAAAGGCCTACAATTCCCAGCATGCATAGGATTGCACCCTTAGTCATGTGTTCTTAGTCACAACAGTTAAAGTTGCAGAGCCCTGCCTTCTTTTGTATATGGTCACTCTAGTATAGTGCATGCACCTTTAACTGTTGTGATGAAGAGGGAATTTCACCAGGGACTAATTGCATACAAATGACACCTGCTGAAATTCCCTTTTCTCTACAACTGTTAAAGTTATATGAGCCCTGTCCTCCTTTTGAGATGGTCAGCTTAACTCAAAGGATCCTTTTGTTTTATGGAAGGCCTATAAAATACAGTGCTTCAAGTCCAAGTATACTTCACAATGCCCTTTTCAATGTTGATATATTTGGAAAGTGATCCAAAGGTAAACACTGAATCCCCTGTCCCATCTTTGAGGCTGGCATTTTAAAAACTTACTTATTCCTACCCCCTGTATATATATATATATATATATATATATATATATACATTGATACTGTAGCTTTCTAAACATAGATGGTTGAATGTGTTCCAGCAATTAGTAACCCATTCAATATAATTCCTTTTTATCAGTTACCATTAAAATTAGCAAGATCTGTCACCTGCATCTGTGAGTGATTTTTTTATAGTTAAATTTACCTGATTTTTGACCTGAACTTGGCCAACAATTCTTTCTTTTCCCATTTGACATCATATTTCATATTTTGCCATGGTGATCTATGCCACTGTTTAAAATTTGACTACAAAGATCTTACACAGTCTCATAAGTTTCTACTAACAAAAATCATGATAAAATTATGATTTAGGGTGTAATTCTATGTACGTTAAGATAAAAAAAGGTTCTACAGGATTGTAAGATTTTTTCCTGTCTAACATGCACAGGATTGTGCCGTAAGTAAAACATCACAAATCCAACAATACCCATGTAACATTGTTTCATTAGATTATTTTATTTATTTATTTTGAATTTTTTATCCCACCCTTTAACAAAGTTTCCTAGGGCAGCTTATAAAGACCATAATACAATTAAAACCATAAAATATCCACACTGAAATTTAAATGAACAAATCTAAGAGAGCAGCATAGAATGAGCTACAGAAAATTTAAAAACCTGGGAAAATAATGAAGACTTCACCTGGTACTAGAAGGATGTCAACTTAAATGCCAGGTGAGCCTCCCTGGGGAGAGCATTTCACAAATGTGGCACCACCATGAAAAAAAATCTCCCTGGTACCCATGTTGCACCTCAGATGACAAGGACACTTAAAGAAGGGCCTCTGCTATAAAGTTAACATATGGACAGGCACATGTAGAGACAGGTGCTACAGAATTACTCCCCTTGTTATAGTATGTGTGTGCGCACACATGAACATAAGTCTGTGGCGAATGCCTGCTTTTCATGCATAGGGTTGCAGGCCCAGTCAGTGGCATCTCTTGTTAAGGGATTCTGGCGAACAGGGCTAGGAAAGACAAAATCAGAGTGTATGGAAAATAGACAGTAGTAGATTTGACAGACCAATGTCAGTATAAGGCAGCTTTGTGTTTGTGTAGGGAGCCCTCCACTGAGACTTTATGGGTTTAACCTGCATTA
The DNA here is from genome assembly GCA_029215795.1 of Anniella stebbinsi. NCBI lineage: Eukaryota > Metazoa > Chordata > Lepidosauria > Squamata > Anniellidae > Anniella > Anniella stebbinsi. The sequence continues at coordinate 28,785,633 of JARDYH010000002.1, read as the reverse complement.
AAAAATGGCAGATAAAAAAGATGAATGTAGGATGCCTTTACTGTGTATGTGCTAAACAAAGGTGTGCTACTATTCATATATGCTGATACTATCAACAGCTTCAAAACATGTGACATTGAATAGCATACAGTACTATAGGGAAGAGGCAGGGAGACTTTAAGCTTGTGGGGTATCTACTTTGTGTTTTTTGTTTTGTTTTTGTTTTGCTAGAATCCCAAGGTTCAGCAACCATAGCCAGATGCAAAATAGTAGCTGACTAGGTGGAAGGAGTTAGATGCAAATGCTGGCTGAAGGAATGGAAGTAATTATTGTAACTCATGAGTCATAGACAGGGGTGACATGAATATACAAATCCATATCTGAGTTACTATAGATCAGGGATTCTGACACAGCTCAAAATTGGCTTGCAGAACTGCACAAAGATCTGGTCAAATATAATTGCCTTACAGGCAAGAAACATTGAGGCTAGCAAATAAGTGATTGACATAAGGCCAACCATGGCAGGGAATTCTTTTAAGTTTTTACTTGCATTTTTACTTAGTATTGTTAAACTATTAGAAGCTGGAAACCCTTGTCGATCTACTGCAAATCATGCATAGATCTGTCAGTTAATCCTGTTCTACCTTGCACTTTCCCCTGTTGTAGGGCACTTATGTGAGAAAAGCAGGCATAATACTGAATTTGCAGGAAAGGGCCAATCATGTATTCCGCCCACACCACTAAGTACAGCTGTAAAATACTGAAATTAGTAGCTTCAAATTACCTCTACAAGGACCTACAGAATATGAAACAAGCAATTGATGCCTCTGACTGTCTATCTAATTGCCACTGATCTTAGGAAGAGCAACCCTACTTATGCATTATGTAATTCACGGAGTGGTGTTCGGAGCCTGTTTACCAAGGCAACCGTGGCTTCCCACAGAAACAGACTAAGTAGAAAGGGATTTGCATATTATGGTGATGCTTTAGACTTCTTCAGTGCCAACAACAATGAAAAAGGTAAAAAAAAAATAGCTGCAGAAGCCAAAATAAAATAAAAAACAGACAGATGTACCAATATGTTGTAGTTCCTGGTGCATTTTGAGAATAATTCTTTATCAAGGGAAATCCTTGAATTAGTTAGAAGCAAGGCATTCTAAACAATCATTTGGAAGTTTTGTATGCAATCAAGAATTTCTTTTGTCAAAGAGGTATTCTTGAAACATGTTGGGAACTACAAAATATTGATGTAGCTGTTCCTTTTTCATCTTACTTCTTCAGTACCATCATGCCTGTTTCTCAAGTTTGGAGAGATCCTTTTACAGCTTTTATTTTAATCACCCTAAATAATTTGGTGTTGTCAACAAACTTGACCACTTCACTGTTCACCACCAACTCTAGGTCATTTAAGGCACCAGTCCTACTCGGGAGACCCCAATGTTTCCATGCCTTCATTGAGAGAACTGTACATTTATTCCTACTCTCTGCCTTCTGTTCTTTAGTCAGTTACTGATATAAGAGGACCACTCCATTCCATGACTGCTAAGTCCACATGCATGTTGTCACCCTCAAAGAACTCTAAAAGGCTAGTGAGATAGACTTACATTTGCAGAAAGTATGCTGACTCTTCAGCAAGTTTTGTCATTCTGTGTATTTGTTAATTTGATCTTTAATAACACCAGTTACACCAGTTTACCTGAAACGGGTGTTAGGCTAATCATCATGTATTTCCTGGATCCTCCTCTTTAAAACAAAATAAACAAAAAACAACACCCTGGTGTTGCATAGGCCGGCAGCATGGCATCTGAAGGCACATCATCATTTCAGTAGTGGAGCACCTCACAAGAGGCAGACTAATATTCCCTCAAGCCCAATGCTGTTTAGAACGACTGTTTTACAATGTAGCTGTCCAGAGTCTCAAGTAGCTGAGAAATTCTTTAACAGGTGAGTGATGAGAATTGAAACTGGGACCATATGTACCTTGGATCCCCTTCCTATTACTTCCAGGTGGAAATAGAAAGGATTCTTCTATTCTAGTGTAGCCAGATCTCATATATGTATACTGGGAATTAACTCGCAGTGAATTCAGTTCTCTGGTAAGCATGCATACGATCATGCCTTGAAAAGTCCATTTCTTTCTAATCCTCCTTCAGCTCAGCCCCAGCGAGATTGTTTACCCAACAGGCTGTGGTGTCAAAAGGTTGCAATGCAGCCAGGTTAGATATACGTACTGGCAGAAGGCGTGCCGATGATGCCTATACCAGAGAGATGTATGTGCGTGATGACGAACAATGCGTGTTTTTGCTAGGTAATGTTATTCTGGGACATATCCAGCAGCTCCGCGGGAGATTCTAGGTGCGGCTTTCGGTTCTCCTATAATCCAGAAGCCCTGTGTTTCCAAGTCAGTCTTGAGTGCTGTTCTGTTCTCACAGCGCTCCGATCTGCTACATCCGAGCTCCATGTAACGGGGAGCAACAAGAGTTCAATCTGTACCATCACACCATCACCACTATCACCCGGTATATGGTCCTCTAAAGATTTCTTTGGAGGACGTGCTACTGGTGGAAGATGGTGGTGTTGGGGTGGAAAACGCACGCTGTAAAATAGAATTTAGTCGTGCATTTCGCTCTTCCAGCCTTCCAGGCACCAGTATCCTAAGCATACTTTCCTCAGAAGTGAGGAAAACTGAATCCTCTGCGTGTTGAGTTCAGTGGAGTTTGTTTCCGAGTTCAACCTGCATTAGATCGGGCTGCTCCTCTCCGCCTGCAATGTAACCCTCGATAGCTTTTTTCGTCCTGAAGTCCAACGTCCATACCTCCCTCTTCTAGCAGCCTGTGCAGGTAGTTCCTCTTCCATGCCCAATTCCCTTCCGCCGACCTCACTCAACCCATGCCTCTTCCAGGTTTCACTAACCAGAGGCATTGCAGCGTTTATATGCCTTCCCAGCTTTTGAATCTGCCCCCTTCCCCGCACCCTCGGTCCCTTTCTGCACCAGTGTTGGTGCTACTCTTGCATTGCAACCCTTCCCTCTTCAACCTGCCCCGTGGCCTCCGCCATCCCTGCACCTTCCTCCCGCCTCGACATCCCGACCCCAGTTTAGTTCTCGCGTCTCCTCTCATCCCCCGCAGCCCCCAACGTAGGAAGACCGGGACAAAGAGTAGGCGCGCGTGTCCCTTTAAGAGCTTTCGCTCTCCCCCTCACGTGTGTGATCAGCTGACAGTGACGCTCCAGGGGAAACTCTCCCTGTTCCTGAAACATCGGGCGCTGCTGCAGCGGGCTTGCACGGGCGCCTGGCTGGGCTCTGGTCTGCCTCTCCGCCTCCTCCTGGGTCCGGCTGCAAGAAGAGTGCTGCCGTCGGTGCTTGCTGGAAAAGAGCGAAGAGAGGAGCGTGCGGGGTTCGGACGGGCAGAGACGGAGTAGGGCGAGCAGCGTTGAAGTGACAGCCTGAGAGATCCATCCCTTGCCCAGCCGAAAAGCGAGACCCTGACAGAGATCACGCCCCTGCGCCTTTCCCCCCCGGGAAGCTTCCTGCCAGCGACAGCAGATCCGTAGTTCGGGGATCTCTGAGATTTTCCAATCGCTGGGACGTGGGGACTGTTTAGCCACCTCCGATCAGTCTGCACCAGACGCTTTCAGCCCGCTTGAGACTGCTTAATAAGAGCAGGCTACTCCTGTGACCTATTAACGTCTAATCCCAGTTGATACCCCAGTTCATGGATTATCTGGTAGGTACTCAGTATGTAAAGTGACTGCAATCTCTTGCTGTCTCTCTCTCCACACCCTCTCCATTCATCAGCTTCTGTTTCCCAAATCAGGTATCTGTATGCTGCTGTTTTATCATGGTTTCTTGTGCGCTTTTAAATGTTCTCTTGCATATATGGTTGCATGCTTGTGTTTTCTGAGTCAGTTGAAACTTTGATCTTCTGACTTCACAGCTTTAAGGAGGGATCCTTCTAGCATCAGGCTTAGGAATCACCACTGATCTTTCTCTGTGATGTTGACATCGTAGGGGAATTGGGAAACGACTTTCCCAAATGTGCCTTGCATGAGATTCTGCTTAGGAAATAGCATTCCTTGTGCTCCTCAGACTATTAGAGGCCAATGAGGCAGGTGCTTTTTCTAAAGTGCACCATAGTTCCACTCATTTGGCTATTAGACTTCTAAAGTTTTGACCTCGGTCACTGGCTTTTCTTCTAAATGAATAAACAGAGGGGACGCTTGAATGCCTCAAACTGAAACTGTGGGCATGAGTAGCAGTGCACACCTGAGGACCCTGGTGTTCAGCAGTGACATTTAGCTGCATTTAATGAGTGTTTCCCTTATTTGCAGAAAAAGAGATTGTATCGCAGGTGTTTGCTTCAAGGTTGAAGGATTTTTTGGATTCATGAAAGCGCTAGTAACTACACATCTCAACTGCCTGTACATGTGAGACGAGAGCTTGGCACTAAAGTGTGTGCTTGGTTGATGTTTTAAACATGTAAACCAAAACAAAGACTACTACCTAGCCAGTGGTACGGGGAAACACGTGGCTCAATGTTGTTGTTTTCATTGGTGTGCTTACTATGGCCAGACTTGTGGCTGCAGTAAATCAGCGGTGGTATCTGCCTTTGAAAGCTGTTCTCTTTTTGCCCTTCAAAACACACATTGTCTCTTAATAGTCAATACAGGCTAATAAAGTAAACTAGAGGCCATGTAGTCATAAAATGTTAGTGTTGCAACATGCTGCATAGAAGGGATGTGAGGAACTATATCTCCTTGGGTGAAGATTATGTCTTACACCCTCTGGTTGAGATATATAAAGAGATGCTATCTCATGTGACCCAGATCTTCACCCGTGAAACTTATATTGGCCCTGTTTAGAAGACACCTTAAACCACTGTGGTTAAGACTTTTTTTGTTAACAAAAAAGCCTTAACCACGGTGGTTTAAGGTGTCTTCGGAACAGGGCCATTATGGTTTAGCAATTTCATGGCTTGATTTCTTTGGTCATTTGAATCTAATAGAAATGCCTGTGTGACTAAGTTGGGTAAGAATATATGTAAGAATGCTGGGAAGAGGAATCCTATGGCCCCTAGACAGCATCTGGGGGGCCATGGGATAGTTTGGATTCCTGGATTCGAGGCACCTGCCCCTCCATGGCTACATCTCTGAGGCAGCCAGCAGAGTGGAGGGAAAGGGGGCGGTTCTGTGGGCAGAGAGGGGAGGGCAAAAAAGCAATTTTAGCAAAATCAGAGTGTTAGGAGCGCGGAGGCGAGGATTGTTTCCGTGCTCTTCCCGTTCTCCATAGGATGCCTGTTGGCCTCCAAATTGTGCCCTATTTTTTCTACTGGGATTTAGAAACTTTGCCGCTTCTATAGTTTGTTCTGCGAAGTTTGGGTAGTATCTTATACAGCCGCTGCACCTCTGCTAGTTCTGTTGGCACTAGTGAAATGAACCTCTAGTGCAAAGGGAACTAGCAGTTCTTAAAATAAGAACAGAAATCAGTATCAGTGCTCATTTTCAGAATGGGCAGGTCAGCGGTACACCTTCTATGAGGCTCACTGCCCTGCCTTGGGTTGCCCCCCCCCCCCAAGGAACTGCAAGTTCCTGTTGCATAGCAGTCAGTTCTGTTAGTGCCTTTTTTTTACTAGCCAGGTAGATTCAATTATGTTGCTTTAAATAAAAGTTACATTTTAAATGGGAGTTGTATGTGAATACATTGAATACATTTCTCCCTTTACTAACTGAACTAGATTTAAAAAACAGTTTTTTTAAAAAATAAAAATGTGAGGTTCTGAGAAAATTACACATATTTCTATGTAAATAATTTGGTTTTTTAAAATCATCATCATCTGTGGAATGGATTATGTCCAGCCCTTGTGTTGGGAGCAAAGATGTCTTCTGCCAAACTGGGAGGTACATTTTTCTTTAAGAGCTTAGTTAATGAACCACTAGTAATGAACTTGAACGTTTCAAGAACAATCATGCTGTAATTCCTTGGGAGCCTAGAGGTTTCTTAAGTAATTTTCTGGAAATTTTTATTCAGGTAAAGCTGGACCTCATGTATTTGGAGTAAATATTGAACTGCATGAGTTCTGCAGAATTCCATGGAAGAGTTTTGTGGCACATAGTATCCCAATTCCCAGTTAATTCAACCCCCTGTGCTGCAGGATCATTTCCCCAATTACGCTTTCCATCCATGAATTGTTGTGACTTCCAAAGCTGGCTAAGATAGGTGGATGAAATGGTTAACAAATCATCCAGCAACCCTACAATAGACTGTGGGTTCTGGGTGGTTTGTTAACCACCCACCCTTGCAAGATTTGGACATCATGACAACATGCGTTCAGTGAGGGTAATTAGGAAAATAACATATGACCAGCGTGTGCGATGGTGGTTAACAAGCCACCATGGCTTATTTAGCACCCTCGTGTCATGCGAAGCTGATCCATATATTTAATGGACTGAAATTCATTGATGTACATGGGAAACCTACAAAATGCTCTTAGCCTAGTTCAGCTTGACTTCTTGTATTTCTTATTTCCTTGTCCCTTTCTCTATACTGTGTGCAGCCTGGAGCAAATTGTTTGCTTGCTTTTCTTCCTTTCAATTTTTTCAGTGCTTGTTATTCTAAAACAGAATGTATCTATTCAAGAACATTTTTTTCTGCAATAACTTGCTCACAGGATGGTGTCTTATTATATTTGTGACACCTTCTTATGAAATGTGAGATTAGAATGTCAAATTTCTACTTCTTGAAGTGTCTGAGTATTGCGTTTGTCGCCTATTTTGATGGGTATAAAAGGCAACGCAAGAGACAGACAGAAGAATAGACTTTAGAACTCTAATATGAATGTTTATCTTTGCTTCACTTAGCAAAGGTCTGTAGGTCTACAGGCAATAATAATAATAATAATAATAATAATTTATTGCATTTATATACCGCCCCATAGCCGAAGCTGTCTGGGAGGTTTACAGAAATGGCTATAAGTTTTCCCAGACCTCTTGTAAAAGATGATCTCTGACTCAAGCTAGAATTATTGTTCTTTGACAGAAAGTCTCAACTCACTGAGCACATTCTGATCATATGGCTGCATAACTTTAATGGTTACAATACAATGAGAATATTAGGATGCAGCCTCAGTTGACACTCTCTCTTCCAGAGTTCTTGCTATTTAAGACGAGAGTTGATTTAGTATAATTCTCACTTTGCTTGATATCGTCAATGGGTATGTATGTTAACATCTTAATGGCTGGATGCCATGCAGAGCTAAGTGTACCTGTGCCCATTAAAATCAATGGTGCCTCCAAAAGGGCTATAATACCACAGTGCTGTCAAGCCAACCAGGGGATAAGATGGATCTATTTTTCTCATGGATTCCTCCAGTCCATTTCCATTTCAAAAAATAATGTTTGCATCATTGTCCCTGGCTCTCCCCCTTACAAATTGTTCCCAATTTCTCTCCTGCCACCTTCAAGAGAGAATCTAAATTTTTGCTATGTTGCTGCTACATTCCTAGTGTTGTGGACTTGGCAGTAGTCTTGGCAGTAGTGCCTGATTCAAAACAAGTCTCTTCTTCCACTTCCTGCTAAAAGAACAAAGGTATAAAAGATAAAACACACGTTGCTGTCTAGTCAGTAGCCATCCAGTTGTAACTCTGAATCAGCATGCCTTGACCACTTGCATCTCCTTCACTATGCAACAGCATAGGTTCATGCGATAGTCAGTTCTCTTCTTTAGAGCTGTTTTGGAAGTGAACCCTGCAAACCATTTATGTGCCCTGGTGCTGATTGTTCATCAACCCCCTTCCTTCTGCCAAAAACAACCCCTCCCAACAAAAATAAAAATTGAACAAGCATCATGGACCTGTGCCTGTACATTGGACTTTAATGATAGCTTGCTCTTTTTCAAAATGGCAAGTTCAGCACACTCTGTGAGCAGCAGACAGTGATTTAAGTGCACCTAATTCCATAGAATTGGCTGTAAACTTGCTAATGGCGAACAGCTAGCGACGAACAGCTAGCAACCCTTTTTAAGTGTTGTTGTCTAGGTAGTGTTTAAATTGCTCCACCTTTGTTTGAAAACGCTGTTTTGAAAGGTTCGTGGAGTAACTTTCAGTAGCTGTTGGGCTTCTAAAAGAAGCTGAATTTTAAAATAAATTCTAATATATGCATGAATAATTTACAACTGCGGTATAAATTGGCTTATAAAATTATATTTAGCATTTTTCTTGTCTAGAAGATTTAATTTAGAACAAATGGTTTTCAAATTTTGTTCCAAGGGAATACTGGGTTTTCTTGGAAGCTGATCAGTGGTCAGTACAGGGTGCCAGCTTTCCCTGAAAGATGCCTTTCCTTCTATCACCAGTCTCCTGAAATGCTCAATAATAAGGGAGTATTGACTGTGTTCTAGGGCAGCTTTTCTAGAGCAGTCTGCCAACATTTAGTGTGAAATAATTAATCACTTTAGGTAGAGGGTGGCCAGAAAGTCATTCACAGGCCCTATTAAATCAATCACTGTGGGGGCAGGGATTATGGAGCAGGGAGGGGCAGGAAAACTACGATGTGCATGCCCCTCACACTACTGGCCACCATACAGCGCACTGTGATTTACTTATCCCTCCCCACTCCGTGGGCAAATTCCCTTTCTCCTGCCACCACTTATCCCAGAGGCTGCCGCAGTGGGAATTACATCACACCAACCACTCCATCTGTTGCTATGTGGCGGTCACCATAGAGTCTGGCTGCACCTCCTAGAGCATCTCTGGAAGTACCGTACACACTAAACGGCCATTTTGGTGGTTCATACATTCTTTCCATGGAGCGGCTGGATTCAACAACGATGCACCCACCACACAATACAGTAAGCCACCCTAAGGCCCCTTACCCCAGTGCGGAGGGTGCGTACCTGGGGTGAGCACTTTACTGTTCATGGACAGGGATTTCCTCCTCCCCCCCCCCCCCCCGACGACATGCTAAGCCACCATGGATCATTCTCAAGCATGACCCATTGTGGCTTGATGTTACATCTGGACCCACCCACAGTCTTCCAACAGACTGCAAGGGGGGAAATGGTGTCTGAGTTACAGATTATATTTACATCCTTTGCTGTGTGGGACCAGATGGCATGGTTTTTTTTATCCTGGCAATGACAGATTGCCCTCTACTGTGCCTGGGGCAGATGCAGAGCAGCGCAGCTTCATCCTCATTAGGGTGATTCCTACCCTCCATTTTTGCAAGAGATGTTGATCTTGAAGGAAGGGGAAGCAGAGAGTAGGTAAAGGGAGGGGGGAAAGCCGGGGAAGAGGAGAATCCACTGAGCTCCAAAAAGAACTGTCTATGAATTGGAGGAGAAGGATTTGATTTATTCATTTAAAATATTTATATACCACCCTTCATCAGATCGATGAATAATACAACCTTTGAAAATACAGCCCCAATAAAGCTATAAACACAGAGAAAAGCAGAAGAGAAAAGCTTGAATATTCAAATGGCTGCCGGCATGCACCGCAACCTACTGTGGCTTAAAAGCGCCTCAGTGAACTGAGGTGATAATGCGAACTGGGTCAGTGTGTCTGCTTGACCAAAGAGATGCCATCCTGAGATAAATTGCTATTTTAAAAAATGGGCTTGGCCTTTACTGATGGAAGAAATCCCCAATTTATTTAAATTTGAGAAAACTGTCCCCCCTCTCTCTTTCTTTTCGCTTAGAGCTAAGGGGGTATTTCAGAAAAGGCAGGCTGTAGTCTTGGGTATGCTTTCCTGGCAATAAGTGGCCTTGAACAATGGGACTTGCTTCTGAGGACACGGGCTGTCAGATTGTCAAAGCCTTCTCATAGCCATTGTTATCAACATCCCACCATTTCAGGCTGTTGATGGATAGGTTGATTCTTTGCCTTTCTCTCCCCAAACTTCCTTCCAAGTTAAGGAAGAGTGGTGTGGTACAATGGTTAGAGAGTTGGACTGGGGAGACCTGGGTTCTAATCTTCACTCTGCCATGAAGTTCACTGAGTGACTCTTGGCTTTGGGTTAGTCGTTGACTCTCAGCCTAACCTACCTCATAGGGTGGTTGTGAGGATAAATGGGGAGGAGGAAGATCTTGTCTGTTGCCTTGGGCTCCTTGGAAGAAAGGTGGGATATAAATATAACAAATAAATAGGGATCAATGAGACTTCTTCCCAAGTTAAGGAAACCTGTCACAGTTGAAGGAGAGCCAGGAACTGAACTGAAGATGGAGCTTTTCTCCATCGCTTCATTTGTGTGCTAGGAAACGTTTCATCTGCCAAATTTTCCTCTCTTATGCAACATTCAAAAGCATGGAAGCTCTTCCCCTCAAAGTTGGCCAGCTGGAGTTACAGGTTCCAAGGCTACTTAAAATGTCTTATTTGCCAGGTACTCAGACTTGACCGAGGTCTTCTGTTATGAAAAAAACAATGCCCGCTGCAGTCCTGTGCAATCTGCTGCTGGAAGCAAACTTTGCAAAAACCAGTTGGAGATCAGATATTACAAGCACAGCAAGAATTGGGGCCTAGTTGTACTAATTGGTTGTCTGTGATAAGGTATTTTGTGTAGCTTTTCTAGCTGCTCTGTATTTTAGGGATGTTGAATCCCTGATTTTAATTTAGATGCGATGTTGGCCAGTCAACGAAATTGATTTTGTTGTTGCTGGTATTGTTATATTTAAGGCATCTGAAACCCATTCTTCAGCCAAAAAGGTTCCCAGAGCAGCTTATGTACAGACAATAAATCAAGGTAGTCCCTGCCCACAGGCTTTCAGTCTAAAAGGCATGATTATGTACAAGGAAATAGTGATGGGCAGGGAAGAGGAAAAAAGCGGACACCAGTTCCTAAAGTTAAATAGTAGTTCTTGTAACGAGCAGCTGGAAACAGTTCAGGGAGAGGAGGAGCCCTATGGAGCTGGTCTTTCAGCAGGACTAATAGAATGGCCCTTGTTCCCAGGCTGGAATGACTGCTGCCTGGTGACAGTTCATGGTTTAATTGACTGGCTCTCCTGACTCTATCAGTCTGTTGCTCTGACTGGTGGGCTCCAGTACTGTTTTGTTTTCAAAATTGATCCCGAAAGCCTGAAATATGTAATCTAGAACAGGTCACAAGATCTTTGTCAATATTCTGGGATTCCTCAGCTAACTAGTTGACTTGGAAAGGATTCCATGAAAGTAGAAAGCTTAAAATGCACTGCTTAAGAATAAAGAGAAACTTGCTAGCTGAGATTTTGGATTCATAATATTTTTTAATTCCATATCAAAATATTTAATTTGCCTACTCCAATGTTACTGGCATGTCAGGCATTCCACCCAGAGGTGGGGTGAAGTATGCATAAATAGTCATATGGATTTCAGTAGCTACATTTGCATTAACACTCCAATGGTCCTTACTGTTATAGGTCTGAATAAAAATTCAATCTTTTGATCAAGTAATGCTTTACTTGACTGAAATCGGTAGAAGCTGGTTTTAATAAAAGGGGCTGAGGATTCAGGGCACCCTTTATGTTTGAGGGTATTCTGCTTCCAGTATGTTTATAAAAGGGAATGAAAAAGAAAATATGAAGGTGATACTTCCTTCAAACAATGTGGAGTAACTTTCTTGTTTTGTTTGAAAAAAAAGTGTTTTGCACTTTCTTCATGATCTTCTATATTGAAGGTTTGGTAATATGCAAATGTATTTCTATCGAAGTAGATGACTGATCAACTAAATATTCTTCAATTGGTTGACAGCTCTAAATAAAACATAACAACAACAACAACAGAAAGAGGTCTTGTGCTTTGTGTTCCCCTAGTGGTTATGTAATACTAAATTTCATGTAGTGATAACTAGTCCAACTGTAGTGTAGCATCAAAGGGGAGCCAGTATAAGGACAATTGTCTAGATTCAGAGCAATTACTTTTAGCACTCCAAACTCAAAATACTTGGCAAGAATTTTTCAAATGCTGCATCCTTTTATTTACTTAAGTGCTTGGGAATATAGGATAGCAAGAGCTTTTTTAAAAAAAACCTCAATATGATGTGTGTGTTGAGAGCAAATCTGCAAGAAAATAAGAATACTTAATTCTCTATAGCAGGGGTGGTGAAACTCAGGTCCAGGGGCTAAGTCCTTCCATCCCTCCATCCTTCCCCTGGCTCCACCCCTTTCAATCACCGCTCATTTGGTAATTTCCCAGCTTCTGTAAAGCCACCCCCCCATTCTAAAAGCAGGAGCTGTATGCCAAGATATACTGGTAATTTTTGGATTTTAGCCCCATACCTTTGATTTAGGCTTTGCCTGCCACTGCAGTGGTGTCCCCAAGAGCTTCTCCGAAATTGAATTTGGCTCTTGAGCTGAAAGAAGTTCTCTACCCTATTCTTTAGAATGGTGGCTAAATGCTAGGGAAGGTAAATAATTAGCACTAACTATTTGCGCAAGAGTAGAACTGTAAAATGGGCATGGAATAAGCCAGGTATGCGCTGATGCAGTTAATGCAGTGTTAAAAACCCTAGCTAGAATGCAACTCATAGCATTCTATCTAGGTAGACAGAACATTGACTGGATTTATCTGAAATCCAGAATTGCAAACTTTCTAGCTTATTAGCACAGGATGCCATAGCATTTTGAAGTAGCTTGGGAAGATGGCTTGGGACTTATTTTTGACACTGCCGACATGCAAAGCATTTGAGCTAAACATTATGGCTTAGCGTGTCGTGTGAAACATGCCTTAGCATGCCGTGTGAACCATTCCTAACCATGATGGCTGCATAACCATGATTTAAACGTGCTCACTAACCATTTGTTGCAAAAGGGCTAGCAGCCTAATCATGACTTAGTATGTTGTCTGAATTGGCCCACTATGTTAAATGTTTTATGATATTGAGGGCAAACCTGTGCAGTTAATGAAGATGTTGCGGTTACATTTCCCCCCCCCCCTTTTTTTCATGCTGAAGGTTTATATTGGGGCAGACCAGCCTTTTCCAACCTAGTGCCCTCTAGATGTGGTGGGCTATAAATTCCATCATGACCATTGGCCTAGTAGACCACAATTTGGAATGTTGAAAACGTATTTTTGCCGGCGATTTCTGACTAGAAAAAAGGGCATTGTCAACCTATCAGATTTACTGCAGGTCTAGAGTATGCCTATCATCTTTTGACCTTCTTGAAAAATCAAAAAGCTGTTGAAGCAACTTTACCAGCTTGACTTCTGGCCTTCACAGAAGCCTTCTACAGATATAACCTCTCTCAAGAATGGGAAGACCAGACAGTGTTGGTCTTAGGCTTGCATCATAGAGTGATTTAACCATGAATCAGCATTTGTGCTTTTATGTAAAAAAATGTGTCAATAAAGTGTTATACCTTGTTGTCATGGCACCATATAAGATGAAGAATGTTCTTGAGTTGCAAGTCCTGTGGATAAGAGGGAAGTGATCATGCTGGAATGTTTTCATGCTCATTTTTTAACAAGTTACTTGGTTGTATAATATGCTGCAGATCCCTGATAAAGGTTTTGTAGTTGCCAGCTTGATTTTCTAGCAGGGCTGTCATGTCTTTAAAAGCTGCACAAGAAAATCTGCAAGTGAAGCTTTCCACATCTGCATGCTTTCAATTTCTTTAAAATTGCAGGAGCCCTGCCAGGAAAAATATATATCTGGTGGCCTATTTGCAGCTTGTTTTTAAAATATATGAAAGTCATTGATACGTTTACCAGATGCTTTTAATTTCTTTTTAAGTTGGTTACCTTTCTTTGGCAAACCTTCAGGTTTAAGCTGTTTCACTTCTTAGATGTTTCCCTCTGTAGGTGCTGCTGCTTGTCTCTATTGATTATTCTTACATGCATAGCCTTTGACACTGGCTAACACGACTTGGTATGTATAGAGCTTTAAAAAAATACGTTTCAGGTAAAGACATGCTTTTAGAACACTAAAGCAGGTGAGCAAAGAAGGCAGGTCACTTTATTTATTTATTTAACAACATTAAAATACAATTTTAAAAACACAATATTAAAACACAACATAATTGGTATACACAATTGCAATCTATGTAGTAACCCATGGATTCTGAAAGCAGCAGTGTATTTGTGAATTCTTTCCCCCAGCTATGGCAAGATGCGAGATAAGTGAAAAGATGAATTTCAGAGGCAACTTTCTGATAAGTTTTTTAAGGCTTTAATAGTAGTTCCCAAACAGAAACCCAAAATTCTCTACAGGAGGCTTGTTGGCTAATGAGCATTAGCGAACTCTAAAACTGTCTGGGCATTGCTTTAACTGGGGCTTTCTGAAAGTAATTCCAGTGTCTTTATTTAATTTTAAAGTAAAAAGTGATAAAGTCTGGATCGACTTGAACTGAAATTATATTCACAAAGCATCTCAAAGTTTTTTCAGGCATGTGATTACATATCGATTGAAAGATCTTATTTTTAAGAAAAGAACATAATGAAGTAAACAAATAAGTTTAAAACAAAAGGATAATAATTACTTGAAGACTTCTTATACTAGAGTCAAAGCTTCCTAGCAAACATTTTCAGCCAGCTGCATACAATTCTAATATACAAAAGCCAGTGATGTGCAGTGGCTAGAGTGTTTGACTAGGAGTTGGGAGATCCAGGTTCTAGTGCTCAGTCTGCCATGGAAACTCACTGGGTGAGGACAAAATGGAGAGGAGGATTATGTATGACATCTTTGGTTCCTTAAGGGGAAAAAGGCAGGCTATAAATTAAATAAATAAATAAATTCCATGTTTTAAATGAGTGTATCACTTGGATAATTTTGAAGTAAGTCAAAACACCTCAGAATGTATTGTTATTGTTCTCTTTCTCGAGATGACATACGTGGAATGTTCTCCCCACTTACTTGTCCAGCAAGCATGTGAGGGAGGCTTGGTTGAGAGAGACTGTCTTGCCTAGGGTCATCCATTGAGCGTCACATCTATAGGGACTTCATCCCATGTCTCCCAAGTCCAACACTTCCTACACTATACCAAACCATCTGAACACAAGCTAATACTTAATGTTTTCTGATTGCTCGAAGTACTTCAAATTTCAATTTTTCAAAATACAGCAGCCTGTTAAGTAGGTCAGTATTATTACCACATAGCAGACGAACATAAGAAGAGGGTCCATCTAGTCCATCACTCTGTTCAAACAGTGGCCAGCCAGCTGTCGACCAGGGATCCACAAGCAGGACACGGTGCAACAGCACCCTCCCACCCATGTTCCCCAGCAACTGGTGTATATAGGCTTACTGCCCCTGATACTCCTTAGACCAATAAAGGGGCTGATGCAGAGTGAGAGCTGAGCTGGGGACTTCTAACTCGCAGAATTTCTTTTGCCTACCATTCTCCCTTCTTGAGAAGACATGCTTCCTCCGCATGACACTCTTTGAATGGAATAAAGAAGAGAAAGGCCAGGATGGGGAAAAGAGGCAAATAGGAATGGCGTTTGAAAATGGAGGAGGGAAGAGACAGAGTTCTCCAAGGCAAATGGCTCATTTTTGAGGGGTAGCACTTCAGAGGAATTTAAGACAGTGTGTGATGGATGCTCATACTGAAATTAACTTTATAAGGCGGCGGAGGGCTTTTTCTTGGCTATAAAAAAACCCTTTTAAAATCAATTTCAAAGTCCCAGCATTCCCTGGGTCATGATGTCACATAGTCCTAACCCTCTTTTTGGTATAATCTGCTGCCTACAACTAAATGGGAGAAATTAAAGTGGAGGGGAGAAAGAAGTTTGTGGAGGCTGATTAAATTCTTTACTGTGCTGAAGCTACTGAACACTGGCAGGGTTCCAGTTTGGAGCAATAAATCAGGTGGTGTGTGAAATGCCAGGATTTTACAGGAAACTCTTCCTGCCCCCTCCCTCTTCAAAATGTCATTGCAAGCAAACTCCCAGCAGTGGACATCTAAGAGTATACAAGTAGGGACGGGGGGAGGGGGAATGAGCAGACTGTGGAAGGAAAGATGGCAGTCTCCTTTCTGGTTTAAAATAGGGTGACCAGATTTTGGAAACCAAAATCCCGGTCCCCCGCCACCCCCCACCCAAAACAACCCCCCCCAACAAGCCACTCATCCCCCCAAAAACTCAGCCCGGACCTACCGGGTCCGCTGCCAGGCTTGTGCCGCCGCCGCTGGCGGGCTCGTGCCGCTGGTGGGCTTGTGCTGCTGGTTGCGGCGCTGCAGGGCTCGTGCCAGAGGTTGCGAGGAAGAGGGCTGATTCTGGAAGTGATGTAATCGGTCTCCCTCGCCTCTTCCGCGCGGGCATCCGGGCTCCTCGGGGCTCATTGCCATCGCGACAAACCCCGAGGAGGCCAGAGGCCACACAGAAGAGGTAGGAGAGGGCCGATTTCATCATTTCTGGATTCGGCCATCTCCTGCCTCTTCCGCGCGGCCTCTGCCACGAGCCCGGTGGTGGCGGTGCCATGAGCGCGGTGGCAGTGGCTGCACGAGCCCGGCGGCGGCGGCACGAGCCCGGCGGTGGAGGCGGTGGCACGAGCCCATAATCGGCCCTCTCCCGCCTCTTCCGCGCAGGCATAGTTTCCCCTGTTTGTCCCCGCTGCCCCCCGGTCGGCCCGGATTGCCCCAGTTTTCACGGTTAGGACCGGAAAACCACGGGCGATCTGGTCACCCTAGAAAAGGCTAGAGCCTTTATGCTGCACTCCTTATTGGCCTCCTCAGTGAATTCTGAGATCTCCCAGTAACTGCAAGGATACCGAGCTCTGCGGGACGAAACAGGCTTGTGTTATAGCAGATGATGGCAATTGGGACAACTCAAGATCCCAGGGACAGCTCAGAAGATCCCAGGCACATGCCTAGATGTGCCTGTATAACAACACTCATGGGCCTCCCAGTTCATTTGCTTTCTGACTTCCACAGCAGCAGCATTTGGATCTCTTTCTTCCTTGTGAGCTCACAGAACTAGATGTCGTGTCCTTTCTCTCATTCTTTCAGTGTTCTTCCTGTTGTCGTGCATTTTATTTTTTCTTGTAAAGCAATGATCCATTGGTGCTCCCTTGGTGAAGAGTGCAAAGTGGGCTATTTCCAAACTCAGAAGACATATTGACCCTGTTAGATGACATGCTAAGCCATGGTGGCTAAGCATTTTGAGATAAACATCATGGCCTAGCATGTCATGTGAACCGTTCCTAACTATGACTGCTATAAAACTACAGTTTAAATACACTCACTGAGCATTGCTGCAAAAGGGTTAGTGGCCTAACCATGACTTAGAGTGTTGTCGGAACAGGCACATTGATACACAAACAGTGCTGTGGTGGTAGATTTGATATACCTCCAAAGCATCTAGAAACCCTGTTCTCTGGCATACCTCTGAAGAGCATGATAACAAATATTCTGTTTGATTTGCCAGAATGCTCTTTAATTCTTGGTTTATGTAGTTTGGCTTTGAACTTTTCTTTCAGTGGAGACTAAACATAACAGTACTGTGAGAAGAGTATCGTAAGGGTTGTGGGGTTGTTGTTTTTACCCTTTGGGAAATAATCCCAGCAAATGGGGGAGGATAGCAGGAGTCTTGAGTTTTACCTAGTAGACTACAGATGGCTAATAGGATGTTTCTGAAGGCTATTCTTAATAAAATACAAGTCTGTGTGATGAGATGTCCAGCTTGGAAACTGTATTGCTTATACAAAGAAAAGAAACTGAAAGATTAAAGAGTGATGTGTACTTTGTGTGTATGTTTTACCCTGTATTTGTTTTAATAGGATATTTTGCAAGAAGAGTCTTCAAGCTGGACCTTGGAACCTAAATTATATTGTTATCAAATGTTACACATTTAATGCTGCTGCATGTACCAGTTTCAATTCTGCAGAGTATTAATCTAAGTGTTTATATTAGCAAGGTGGAAAAATAGTCACATGCTGGCTCCCTGTGTATACATGTTGTATCCCTATTTGTATCCTATAGCATTCCAGGGCCTTGGGGTGGGTAATGACAATACAGCATCATGATTTAGTCCCGTGTTGCTTGTTCTAAGGCTTAGATAAAGCATCAAATGAAGGTGCCTGACAGTCTTGAATGTTTAACTTGAAACAACTTGTGAGTGCAAATGTTTGTTTTCTCTTTCATGCTCACCATGTAAACTCCTTGCAGGAAACTGCA
This sequence comes from Anniella stebbinsi, assembly GCA_029215795.1. Taxonomy (NCBI): domain Eukaryota; kingdom Metazoa; phylum Chordata; class Lepidosauria; order Squamata; family Anniellidae; genus Anniella; species Anniella stebbinsi. The sequence continues at coordinate 28,767,581 of JARDYH010000002.1, read as the reverse complement.
GGAAACTGTAAGTAAATGAAACTTGAAAATAATCCAGCTCTGAAACTCTTGGCTGGCTATTGAGCTTTTTCTTAAAAATTCTTAATTGAGTATACATCCCCTGTCCCACATACTTAAGCTCAGGCATTTTTAAAAAATGTTTATGGCACTCTGACTTTGGTGACCAGGCCTGCCATGCTGCTTTACCCAGCCTTCTCAAACCTGGAGCTCTCCAGATGTTTTGAACTACAACTCCCAGCATCCCTGACTTTTGGCCATGCTGGCTGGGGCTGGGGGGAGTTGAAGTCCAAAACATCTGAAAGCACCTGGTTACGGAAGGTTAGGTTAGCCTGTAACCATTGATACTACAATAGTTCATGAATGACTATGGCTTTCTCTTAAAACCAGTTATGCTGTGACAGAAATTTACTGTTTACTATTTATTGTTTCAGGGGAAACTCCTCTTGTGTAAAGAGATCTGTGTTGCTTGTTCCAGTTACACATCTAAAATTAATACGGAGAGCCTATCTACACACACAGGATAAAACACTTTGAAAACTTTTTGAAAACTGTATATGCAGTGTGTCCTGGGCTCCAACAGTTCTCAAAACTGTAATAAACCGTTTTAAACCGTTTTAAACAGTTTTAAAGCAGTAGTGTAGATTGGATCAGTGACTTGATCCAGCATCAGTCATACTTAGAGTAGACCCATTGAAATCAATGGGCTTAAATTAAACATGACTGACTTGCCATTAATTTCAGTGGGTTTGCTCCAAGCATGATTAAATCTGGGTTCAAACCAATATAAGTTTGGGTTCTCCCTAACTGCAAGTAAAGGACAGCCTTGCTGAATAGATTTGTCCTTTCCTGTCTGTTACTTTTATTATAGGCCTCAATCATATCCTTACTTAGGGCTATTTTATTCTGACTATTTTGGGTACTTTTCTCTGTATATTTTCTGACCATTCTGAAAAGGGCTGATCAGGCATAGATCCACCATTGTTTTATTTACATGGAATCATTTATATTAGTTTTGATGGGCTTCACTCACTTTCTTCATAAACTTCTTAATACTCTGAGCCAAAGTGTCTTCAACGACTTCAATCTATTTTCCTTAAGAAGCAGTACATAGTTCATTTGTCAGTATTTAAGACTAGTTGGAGAATATTTAACAATTTCTATCCATTTGTGTTGCATTTGTGCCACTTAAAAACCTGTGCTCCCAGTTGGACAGTGTAGGTTGTAGTGGATAATGTCCCAAGACAAGGTTCTCTTATAAAAACTAGGTATTCAAAGAGAACAACCCCATACTGCTCTGACCCATGGTCTCCATTGATAAGTGAGGGTTGAGCCTGAGGAGCTCAAATCACTACAAGAAGGCATTCATTTTCTGAAATTAGTACTTCATCGATATTTACGTAGCATGGGTAATGCTGTCCATGCCAGTTCTCTTAATATGGCTTTCCAGGACATTAAGCACCACAGGTCCAGTGCATACCACTGTGCACTGTGAGTATGGAAATGCCTACCTATTGATCTGTAAAAAAAGGCGTACTTTTCTATGATAGTCTTCCTCTCCTTCTTCATCCATTAAGTCTGTGTTTTTGTCTGCATGTGTTTTTCTCTTGGCCAAATCCATATTGCCTGTTTGCTAATGCTTGATGACTGTGAGCAGGTTCACACAGTGATAAACAGAGTCGGTATGACGCCTCTGGACCTCTTTTCCTCCTTCCCACAATTATGTGCTATAGTGCTTTCTATGCTTACGGCTGCTATTTCAGCCACTACGCTAATAGAAATGGCAGCTGTTCGCTGAAAATGCTGGATGGGCTTGTTCACTCCCATTATCCATGTAAATTCTGTCTCCAAGATGGCTGGGAGATAACTAGTGGAGCCTGGCCCTAGGTATCAAACAAATATATTCTTACAGGTAGGAAAATCTGCAGGAGGAGATTTAAAAAGCTCTGGTTCTTCCTCAATATTTAAGCAAATGAGGTACTTTCTGTTATTATTTGTACCCTGCTCTTCAGCCTAAAGGCTTATTGGAGCTACTAAAATTATTTAAGAATAAACAAACATAACACTAAAACATGGTAAAAACAAAACACAAGAAATGACTTGTGTCATGCCAGGATAAAACTGCAAAATTAAAATGGATGGATCTATCTATAATAGGTCAGACAACCTCACCACCCATATTCAATATTGCTAATTCTGAATAATAGTGTACAAGATTTCAGGTGGTCTTTTCAAGTCCTGCAACTGCAAAACAAACAAACAAAGAACAACAAAAACCAGTCCTCCCCCCCCCCCCGGGGGGGGCCAGGATTGAAACTGACACAAAACCTAGATGGTCATGCCACACTAAGCTAGCAAACTGTGGTCCTGCCACTCTGTATACCTGGGGTCTCCAACATGGTTCCTGTGGACACCTCTCTTGGCACCTGCTCTGTGCCTTTCCCGGTTTTTATTTTGTCAAGATTTTAAAAACTACATTTTAATTGGGAGGCTGACATGCGGCAAAGCAAAGGGCTGCCTTCCAGCATCGTCTTTGAGTTCAAAGTGTGATTCCTTGGGTTACAGCACCTCTGCCTTGTACTTCATTTTTTGGGCCAATTGCTTTTCTTTTAGTTACACCAGTTTACCTTCTGAGAAATTAGTGTGATTTGCTGGAAGTAGATGGGTTGTAGGCAATAGTAAACAAATAGATTAGTGCAGCGCATGGTATGGGTAAATAGCAGGGTTAGGAAACGTGGTGCTGACACACTTTCTTACCTGCAGCTTGGGATTGCTGCAAAATGGGTTTCTGTCGGTGCTGAAAAGTGTGGGTTCAAAGGAGTTGTTTAATGCGTTGGGGCTCAGTCCCCACCTCTGCCTTGTAGTCTTTTGGGCAGGTTACTTGTCCTTTGCCACACCTCTCACAGAAGCTATTTTCTGGTGGTACCCAGGACAGATTCCAAAACTGCCAAATGTGCCCATGGTTCAAAAAGTTTGCCTACCCCTGGTGTATAGGATCCAGTGTTTAATGTTAGTTAGGCTGACCAGATAAAATCCAGGTCAGGGCTTGTGTAACTTTAACAGTTGTAGAGAAAAGGGAAATTCAGCAGGTGTCATTTGTATGCAATTAGTTCCTGGTGAAATTCCCTCTTCATCACAACAGTTAAAGGTGCATGCACTATACTAGAGTGACCATATACAAAAGAAGGCAGGGCCCCTGCAACTTTAACTGTTGTGATGAAGAGGGAATTTCACCAGGAACTAATTGCATACAAATGACACTGGCTGAAATTCCCTTTCCTCTACAACTGTTAAAGTTACATGAGCCCTGACCTGGATTTTATCTGGTCACCCTAATGTTAGCGATGGGACTTTGGTGAAATCTTTAAGATGTGAACAGTGAGGTGAATAACAATTCTGTGTTCCTCCTTACAAGCCTGGCTGACATTTCACCATAAAAATCCTAGTCTAGCCATCTTTCTTACAAGGGGAAGAAAGTTAACCTATGTAATAAATGGAGGACTTCCCTATAAAGCTGAATTTAGTTCAAGGGTCACCAGGGCCTTTAATAATCCTGTTGGTAAAAAAAAACCATTCTGCCCAATTTAATAAATATTCCGTTTAAGGATTCACTGTAGACAAGCTATAGTCTTGCTTGTACTTGTTTTTTCTGCCCCCTTGTAAAACTAACTACAAACTTAAGCTTTCCCAAGGGAATAGGGAAGTCTGCATTTATTCAGTATATTTACTAATTTGATTATGCACATGGGTGTTGTACAGATTATATATATATATATATATATATATATATATATATATATGTGTGTGTGTGTGTGTGTACACACACACACACACACACACACTCACTCTTAATGAGGTTATATCCCTTTACTTTTCATCTTGATTTTTTTGCAGCTGGAAAATATAATCCTTGCAGCATTTGCCAAAGGTCAGAAGCTAGCAACAGTGCGAATTCATTGTGTTTTGAATAAAAATTCAAACTGAAGTTATATAATCTCTATTGTGTGTGTTGGCTTCTCTGTTAAAATAATGAATCTGAACTTCTTGTACTAAGCTCTGTAATGCTGAACTTTCACTGTATGGTTTACTGGAAAATTGAGGGGTGTGGGGAAATCTCACTATTGTGTACACTTACTACATTTTCTTATAAAATTATTTGATAGAGAACCTGACTTCAAAGTAAGATGTAATTAACAAATTGCAAACTATGAAGTAATTGAACTTTTAAAAATCCTTTGTGCTAGTTATGCCTTTCCTGTCTCCCAAATATAATTAAAAGTTCAGCTTTATAGCCCTGCATCTGACTTCTGAACATGAATAGTCAGAGCATAACTATAGGGGCATTGTTCTTTGGTTACCATCAATGCATTTAATTAGCAAGATTTAAATTGCTGTCACAGTTAACAAACAGCAAGTTTGAGTATGCACATTTCTGAAGGGGATTACTGTTATTCTTAGCATTATTAGATGCCTACAGTGTACATGGACAGAATAAGAAAGTCCCTGCCACAAGGAGTTAACAAACTAAGTATGGATGCAACCTCAAAAGCGCAGACCTGTTTTGTAACCTACTGCTTTTGTGCATCAAGATATCTTTGTGTTTTCCCTTTTCAAGTGTTGGCAAGGCAAAGTGAATCAAGTCAATATTCTTCCATGACTGACCAGTATGGAAAATGAACAGACTTGCTATTGTTTTGCAGTCTATGGCATCTCACACACTTATTAAGGAAGCAATTATTTGCACAGTTCATTCAGTTCCTGACATACCTTCATACTTTTTAGTGCGAGAAGCCTCTGGATGTTTTGGCCTTCATCTCCCATCAGTCCTAGCCAGTATAGCCAATAGTGAGGAATGATGGGAGTTGTAGGCCAAAACATTTGGAAGGTGTGGCAAGTTGCCCAGTTCTGTTTAGTGCATAACTTGTAATAATGGTTGAAGCCATCTAATGTGCACTCATGTGTAAAATTTAAATATAAAATGGTCGCTTAAAGTTCCAAATTGTGAAGGAGAACATTACCTACTTCGCAAGAGACATGGAATTGCCAAGGATGTGACAGAAAGGACTCACCCATGTGTGTTAGATAAAGGCCACTGAACTTGGCACTCCAGCAAGAATTGCAGTAATGCGAGGCAAAACTGATGCTGACTGCAGTGCACTTGATATGGCTGTGTTTAAACTCCTGCTTTGGGATTCCTTTCTTCTGCCACTTCCAAGCCAATTACCTGTAACATTTGTCAGTCTATTCAAATATTTGGATTTGATGCCTGCATGCATACATGTAGAAGATCTTATTTCAGGATGAATTATTCTCATAATGTTTCCTGAAATGAACCTGCTTTTTAGAGCCTACCTCCAAATTGCCCTAAGAAATGTTATGTGGATAACATATTTCAATGTCATTGTTTTGGATTTAAGTTCAGAGAGGTTCATTGCAAAATGTAATTGCGAGGGCTGGAAATACTATGCTGGAAACAGTTCTTTATCACATAAGAGTTTTTTTGAAAATCCCCATAAAAATAAATATGGATTTTAACCAGAACAGACCTGCATATCCTTCTCAAAATATGGTGGTATAGCAGGAGGAATTGGAGCCTGCTATTCTGGCCAACCTCTATGCACCTTTATTAAAATTCCTTTGGCCTTCCAATATTAACTTATGATAGGAAAAACATGTGGCATAAACCTGTTTTTTTCAAGTCTCCCCCTTTCCCCTTCCCTAGCACTAATAATTCTTGGTAATACTGTATTTCAATTTCTTTAGAAAATGTCTGAATGTATCCAGCTTTCATTTGCTGTTTGTAGAATTGGCATTTATACGGTAAGCAATATGCCATTTTTTAATATAACGTATATTCGTGGTGCTTGCAAAGTAATTTTTAGGATGCATGCCTTAGATCCTGAGTTGCAGTTACCCCATATTTAAAGCTGGAATTGTGTGGCAAAGGATTAATAAAATTATCTTGTCATAGGAAGCTGCATAAAATAGGCAACTATGCTTCAATTATACCCCCTAGAAGTTGGCTTGATGTGGTGGTATATGTGACAGTATAAGTTGATGCAGAAGTTTTCAGTTATTTTTTAATAGTAATTTATACCCCAATTTTTCAAGAGAAAGATCTTTCCAAGATAGCTGAGATTTTGATCTTAAACCAGGAACATACACTGTATGGTATGGTGAGATTTGGAAGTGGTAATTAATATTCTAAGGCCTTCCGAATGAATTCTCAAGGTATGAGTAATTATTGTATGTAAACAGTTTTGTTTGTGTGCAAATAAGACAGGGTGGGAAACAGATCGGCTGCTAGGACTAGAAGTACTATTTGTACTGTTAACGTTATGATTTAATACAGCAGTGGGATCTTTACAACTGGAGGTGTATATACATTTTAAATTGAACAGGAACATAAACAAGTTACTATCTGTCATGGTTTGAGGGCACTGTGAAGTTGAAATCACATTGTATGATCATTCCATGTAGGTGAGATCTATATAGAATTAGAATTTGTGGAAATATTTGCAGCGGGGTCAACTTTCTGGTCACAACATGAGTAGTAAGGCTTAAATCGGGGGAATCCTTACTTCTTATTGATACGATAAAATCCAGGTATTTTCAACAGGAGACCAACTTTATTGGGTTGAATTCATATTACATTAATTGCACTTGGTTCCATTGAAATCATTGGAACTTAAGTAATGACTCCTAACACTGCGTACCTATACAGTCTTGTCCAGTACCCTCATATTCAAATGACCCTACATTGCACTAATTGATAGCTCTAAGGACTTTGATTGCCTAGATATAAGACATGTTCAAGAAGAACTAGACTGTTGCATGGTTTTTGCAAGAAACATGAAAGAGGGATAGCCTATTTGTGATACTATAAACCAGTGTGTAGATACCTCTGGCATGTATAGATAGCCGGTAGAACAGTCTGAGTCTTAACTTTTCACTGAGATATGGAGAATATAAGGAACAGTGGAGGTAGAGGCACTTGATGCTTTGTACCTTCTCCAGACTCCAACACAAGTGAGCTGTGGGAGGCTACTCAGTGTTGTCTTCTGTAGAGGGCCCAGGTCACTTTTCCCAGTGTGTGGGACAAGTGACCTGGGACAAGCGACCAGATTCCAGCTGGACATCAGGAAATACTTCCTGACTGTTAGAGCAATACAACAATGGAACCAATTCCCTAGGGAGGTGGTGGGCTCTCCCACATTAGAGGCATTCAAGAGGCAGCTGGACAACCATCTGTCAAGGATGCCTTAACGTAGATTCCTATATTGAGCAGGGGGTTGAACTTGATGACCTTATAGGCCCTTCCAACTCTACTATTCTATGATTCTATGGTTCTATGGATTTGTAGATGTCTATACTTTGTAATTGTAAAAGTGGATTGGAAGCAATGTCCTTATAGACTGTAGGATTGTTCAATTGATGGTGTAATTTCCTGTAGCGTTCAGGTTTCACTACAAGCTTCCTATTAAACACTAATCTGACTTGACTGTTTATCATCCAAGACTTGACAGGATTACAGCAAGAGAATTTAAAGCCATAGGGCATAGCAAGCCACCTGTGTTAGTTCTTTGCCAAAGGCTAGACAAGTATCTGACCATAGGGAAAACTATGAAGGAACATATGAGTAAAAGTGCAAATGGATGCACTTTTAAAGTGTGAATGTATGGAGCCCTTTCTCTTGGCAGAGGGTGGTGTTTGTGCTCATTGAACAGTTGGCATTCAGAGTAAAGGAACTGTAAACATAGAATGTGCGCTATTAAGCCAATGGCTGTAATTTTAGTATTGATACTCTCTCTGCAAAACTCTTCTGTTTTCTTTTGTTTCAATATGAGTTTCAGCTTTGTTTCATATTACTCTCTGTTTGGCAATGCACGCATGAAGACAACTTTGGCCCTGTCAAAGTGTAGTATCTTTTTCTATTAAAGGATTTAGCATGGTACCTTGTAGACTACAAAGACCATGTACATTGAATTAAAGTCCATGCATCACAACGATTCTCTAGCCAAGATTTCTTCTATAGGAGTTCCCCCTACTTCTCCCAACAACTGCATCAACTCAAAATGATCCCATACAGGCAGTCTAGGTGGTACTCCAGACATCTCCATAGGCACTGTATCACGTTCCAGGCAAATATGAACAATATTATGCTCAAAGTGCCTTGCAAACATGTCACAGCAGGTCTCCCAACGTTCTACAAGAAGTCTGCTACGGTCCAAATTCAATAGCCTATTCATCACTTGAAAAAGCTCTGTTGGACATCTTCTTAACCTCTACCATCACAAAATAATTGCTGTAATGTGCTCTCACATGTGTTCAGTCATACTCTCTATGAAATGTTCAACATCTGCATTCTAGTCATGGTCCATCCTGTTTAATAATTCACAGCTCCTTCCCAGGTGAAGCAGGGTGGTAGCTGGGCTCAAGTGAGCAATTGTGTTGATAGGCTATTCCATCTCACCATTCTATAGTGAGACCATGGACCACCAGCATGTTAAATTCCTGAAAGCATTCAAGAATCATCAGATTCTATAAGTCTCCTGGAATGGCCCATCCTAATCAGTCCATCATCCCTGTGGAGGGGAATGATTACTGTCCATTTAAACTTCACCAAGAAATGGCCTATGAAATGGATATAAATGAATAAATGGTCTGAGCATGACAGTTAGTTCATAGAGCACAATCAACCCCATCCAGACCTTCAGTTCCTCACTCAATTAAAAACACTAGGTCTAGAGTATGACCTGAAGAATGTGTTGGGTTGATGACATGTTCATATAGCATCATGGTTACCATGGCGGCCATGTAATCCCAAGCTAGTCCTACTAAGGTGATCTCATGTGAATGTTAAAGTCTCCTAGAAACACAGTCCTGGAGTTCTCCAACATCATGCAGGAAACCACATTAGATAGGTTGGGAAGGGAGATGGATGGGCAGTGGTGGTCAGTACACCAACAGGGTCCACAATCTACCTCCCTGGTCCAACATTAAGTACAAACACCCAAATCTGTCACCTGAGTGGACTGGTCTACTGGTGAGGAAGAGGGATTTCTTAGCGATTATACTAACCCCCTCCCCAAATCTCCTGCCAATGTTGGTGTTGCAGTTGCAGTATGTACATAGGTGGATAAAGGCGGGACAAACCAACTCCATCCAGTTTTTGGTGATGCATGCTGGGTCAGCCACATCATCCATAATCAAGTAATGGAAGAGAGCTCAAGCATCCCCAGTTCTCCCACCCCTGCCCACATCAGAGACCACTTGCTGACATGTCATGAGCCCAACCCGGAGCAGCAGCTAGGACTCTGATATAAAGGGGAAGGAACCAGCTGGATTGGGAAGGCCAGTGGTGCAAGCCATTGGAGATGCTGGACCTGTGCCAAGATCATGAACCAGAGATTGTCAGCCATTGGCCATTTGAGCCAGAGACCTCCAAATCAAGACCCCCGAGCCATTAGCTGACCCAGCTTCCCCTGACGAACTGGCCTCCTTTACATTAGCAGCCTCGTTTCTCCCCAGTGTCTGTTCACCAGTGCAGCAAACACATAAAGCAGGGGCTGTTCAAGAGGTGAGAGAGTGCTAGGTTGTCCACTCTTCAGGAAGCAGACAGAGCTTGGGAAGAAAAGATACTCTCAAGAGGGATAAAAGTTCTTGGTTGAGCTCCAGAAGTTGTCGGAACATGTCTGCTTAGAGCTGTCCAAAGTTCTGCAACTCTAGCCTACTACTACCCTCTGAGCTACCATGTGACATCTATCATATCTCTGGGCTCCCATGTATAGACAGTATATATTATGTGTTGGCATTACGTCTCGATAAGGTGTATGTGTCGATGTGAAATTGCAGTTGATTGTCAGGTTTTAGCTGTTAGTTGTGCTGTTCAGGACCGTACATACGTACATGCATCCTATTAAAACATAGCACTTGCATATGAAAGGCTAGTGGCCTTGGATTCCAAGTGGATGGGAGCAAAGGTGAGATCTTTCTCCCGCATATATGTGGGGGAAGAGCTTTGCCTGAACTAGGGCCCTTCTGTTTACCAATTGAGAATGGCATGGAATGAAGCAGTTAGATGAGCCAATGACATCTATGCTAGGAAGGGCCAGTTTTCTCCTCCACAAAGAGGAGAAAATTAGCTTGCTTTTACTAAAATAATGAATGTTCTCAGTTCATTCCTGATCACTTAAGCACTTAAGAAATATATTTCTCTATGCCTTCGACAACATCGTAAGCTAAGGATTGTGTGTCTCCTCGGAATGAATGCTTGGAGGCGGTAATGGGCTGGATGAGGAAAAACAAACAGAAGCTGAATCCAGACAAGATGGAGGTGCTTGCTGTCAAAGGCCACAACCTGGGTTTGGAGGTGTATCAACCAGTTTTGAATGGGGTTACACCCCCCCCCCCCGAAAGACTGTGTTTGCAGCTTGGGGGTACTCCTGGATCTGTCGCTCCAAATGACATTCCAGATAGATGCAACTGTCAGGAGCGCCTACTATCAGCTTCGGCTGATATGCCAGCTGCAGCCCTTCCTAGAGTTGGAAGACATAAAGACGGTAGTGCATGCACTTGTAACTTCGAGGCTTGACTTCTGCAATGTGCTGTACATAGGGCTACCTTTGTGCCTAGTCCAGAAACTTCAACTAGTTCAAAATATGGCAGCCAGGTTGGTCACCGGTACACCTAGGGGTGATCACATTACACCAATCTTAAAATCATTCCACTGGCTGCCAATTAGATTCCGGGCGAAGTATAAACTGTTGGTTATTACCTTTAAAGCCCTACATGGTTTTGGTTCAGGTTACCTGCAGGAACGTCTTCTCCCATACAATCTGCCCCGCACACTCAGGTCCTCTGGGAAGAATTTACTTCAATCATCCAGAACTAGGCTGATGAGTGTTACCCAGAGGACCTTCTCTTCTGCTGCTCCCAGACTGTGGAATGGCCTGCTGGAGGAGATTCGACAAATTAGCAGTCTTCTTGAATTTAAGAGAGTTGTGAAGACTGATCTCTTCTGGCAGGCCTACCTAGTTGAATTTTAAGATATTTTAAATAATGTATTAGTTTTATTTGTTTTAATGTTTTATCTATTTTATGGTCTTTGTATTTATATTTATTGTTGTTCCCCGTCTCGATCCAGAGGGAGAGGCGGGTTAGAAATAAATTTTATATTGTTGTTGTTGTTGTTGTTGTTGTTGTTGTTTTCCAGTCCATTTGGGCTGAGACAGGCAGTTCTTCATCATCCCCTCACTGATTTATCTAGGATGTTTAGGGCATAGGAAAATCCCTCAGCTGCCATTTGGGATAGTTGAAGCTGAGATGGTGAATCAAAAGGGCAAATACTTCACCTCTCACCCTATTGTTACCTTGTCTGTACTGTATAATCCCCTTAGTGGGCATGCTCCCAATACTTGCCTCAGCCCACCTAACAACTCTTGGTTCTAACTTCTGTTGGACAGCAATATGGATGGCCTGTCTTCTATTCCAAACTTTTTTTTAGCTTAGCGTAGCAGGAGGAGAGAGTGCTCTCTGGATAATGTAATGTCACAAAAACGTTCCAAACCTGTCGCATGCATTCTCAGTGCTATGGTACAACCACACTTGAGCATGGGTAGGGGGAATTGTGATGTATGTTGTCTCCAGTAAGCCACAATTGATTAACCATGGGAACATCTGCTGCTTCTAGAAATCCTTGATTCCATCACAACAATAGGACCACACTGCATACTAGAGAGACGGAGCCGCTGCTGTTGCTCCACATATGCCCTCTTTCTTTCTTTGCCTTGACGTTGCATCACATATTTATATTAGATGTTACAAGGAGACAAAGAGGAGACTCATAGAGCAGAGTCACCTTCGTGTCTCTTGCAATGCGTATAGTGTGTCTAAGAAAATATCCCCGTTAAATTCCCAGCTCCTTAGCTTAAATGTTTTTGGGGTAGCAAACCTAGTCCCTTGTTTCTATAGATGCCTGTTTCATGCTACCCTTCTTACCCTATTGTTACCTTGTCTGTACTATATAATCCCCTTCTCTTGATACTTGCCTCAGCCCATCTAGCAGCTCTTGGTTCTAGCTTCTGTTGGGCAGCAATATGGATGGTCTGTCTTCTATTCCAAGCTTTTTTAGCTTAGTGTAGCAGGAGCAGAGAGTGCTCCCTGGATAATGTAATGTCACAAAAATGTTCCAAACCTGTCACATGCATTTTCAGTGCTGTATCTTGAGAGATCCTGAGATGCTGATGATTTTGAGTAAATGTGCTAGTTGAGCATGCTAGATCCAAAGCTGTCTGTTTGCAAGCAGAGCGTAAACCCCTGGTGGAATATTCTCCAAAGTGTTTGGGGCTGCACAGGGGAGGAGAGCAAAGGGAAGTCCTGTTGTGTGAGCAGAAATCTGCTTGTGTGATGTTGGATTTAACCCATAAAAATAACTACTGTTCATTTGGCTCTCAGTAGATGAGGCAAACCTTAATTTTGTTATTGAAATAGGCATAGATGGGGTTTCACCACATAAATGGAGTATGACACAGCAATGTTTCATTTCTGTTGTTTCATTCGATTTATTTATTTATTAATTACATATTTATACTGCCCAACAGCCAAGGCTGTCTGAGCAGTGTACAATTAAAACCAAAATATACAAAATCAAAATTTAAAACTTTACAAATTAAGAAATGTCATATAAAACCAGAATAAGTTATAGTCCAGGGGAAGCTTGTCTAAAAAGATACACTTTCAGGAGGCTTTTGAAGGATGTTACATTTTCTGGCTCCTGAACCACACGAGGAAGGGTTATCCAGGGGGTGGGTGCCGCTACAGAGAAGGCCCGCCATCAAAGTTCTTCTCGACGACATTCTGTTAGTCTTAGAATGACAAGCAGGACCTCCTCTGACGACTGTAAATGTCATCTGGGTGTATATCTCTGCCAGAACGTTTGAAATGGCTTTCACAACTGACACTTAAATTGGTCTTTGCATTTTCCATGTCTGTAAGTCAAATAAAAAAGCTGCAATAATCACACTGTACATGGGCTCATTTCTGCTTTTTATCTTTCACTAGCATCATTCAGAAGTGATGCATTCCAGGTTGAAGGGTATCCTTGTAGTATCTTGCAGAAACACTCTATAAACATTTTGGGCAGGCGTCACTTTGGGCCAACGTGGTCCTAAATATTGCTTTCTAGCTGTTCCAGCTTTCCTGTTGATATGTTAATTCTGATATTAATATGGTTAATTTTTATAATATATTTGGTGGAGGTATTTGAAGAAGGAGGAGGTACAATGTAGTTTTCTGGGAAGGAGGTCCTAAGATGCAAATTGAATACTGTAGTAGAGGCTGTTTACTTCATTTCATTACACTATTCTTTCAAGGATTATATGGGTCCCCCCCTTTTTATTATCACAACAACCCAGTGAGGTAGGCTAGCCTGAGAGACTGGCCCAAGATCACCCTATGAGTTTCATGGCTGAGCTGGGAGTTTAATGTAGGTTTCCCAGTCCTAATCCTGACATTTCATCTGCTCTACCACTTAGTACTGCATTTCTAAAGATGCCATTGCAGTCATGATTCTTGCTTTCCTCTTAAATTCTGAAACAGCAACAATTGGCTTTAAAAATAGATTCCCCCAACCAGTGTTGCTATACTCTGTCATACTGTGATAAGCACAAAGTCTGACTTTCCATTATAGCTCTTATCTTTATTATGAACAACACTTAGCTAGTGAAATTATTCTCTCATCATAACCACTTAGCTAATAACGAAAAGCCTCTGGATTAAATTGAAGTCCCCCATTGAGCTATTTTCCATGGTTTCCCATGAGATGAGGATGGGAGGTGAAATTACGATTCTCCGCAGCTTTGAGGCTATATCCTGTGTACTCCTCCCTTTCCTATTGTGATCGACACAATCGGCAACCCCCTGCCCCAAACAAAACAAATAACGCAGAGGAAAAATTCTTTTGCTTCACATTGGGTGCTACCATCTATCCAGTTATAACTGGCCTTGGCATAGTGTGACTTGGCTGGCAAGAATGGCATTTTCTCCTACATTCTACTTTCCAATGAATTAACTAATGTATTCAAATTACCCACGAAAGGTGGTAAATCTCCATGGATACAGTAGGTAAAACACTGAATTTGCCAAATCCTTCTTCAGAGATGGACTCGTGACAGAGAAGTCTGGACCTTTTTAGTAACACCCAGTTTGGCTATCCATACCAGATAGTCACGTGCCTCTTTATTCATAACATCTTGCACACACTGGAGGTAAAGTAACAGTGTAAATTCATTTCAAATACAGAACTGAGGCTGAAAAAAGCAACTTTCTCAAGGTTACTTGGGAGGGTGGGCGATATGGCTGAACAGGATGTATAAAGAGTTTTTTGGGTCCAAATGTATTGACAGCCGGACCACATTAAGTAGGAACGGAGGCTCACATTTTCTGAGGTTTTGTATTCCAGGAAAATCTTAGCAAAAGCTCTGTAGTGCTTAGAGACAGATTCCACAATTAATGGAATTTCTGCACTTGTGTTTCTTCCCTGCTGCCTGCTTCTAGCAGCTAGTGCTGTGAAAAGTGGAGGGCAACAGAAATGTGTTCTAAACTATCTCTGCCTGTTGCCAATGCAGAAATGTAGCTGAAAAGCTCTTTCATTCCCCTCTTCCGGCCTGGTAGTGGCAACAGCAGCATAGAACACACAGGACAAATTAAACGACTCTTCATTTTGTTGCTGATTGTCATCCACTTATGTGCTTGGCCTATGCAGCAAATAAAAATGTGTAAGTGTTTAGGATATCAATGAAATTATATTTGGACATTTGCCTTGTAGACATCTATTTGCTTGCTAAATATGTGCTGACGTATGTTGACATACTGATCTGTGTGGTATAATAGGACAGAGTGTGATCACATGAGTCTGCAGTGAAATACTTGCAGTGTCGCTTTTAACAAATGAGTGCATCAAATGAGTACATCTCAGCCTTAGTTTTCACAGCAACCTGTCTAGGTGTCTACTCACTCACTCACTCACTCACTCACTCACTCACTCACTCCATCTATCCATCCATCCATCTATCCATCTGTCCATCTGTCCATCCATTCCTTTTCCTAGCTGTCTTAGAGCTCTTACCCAAACAGGAAAGAGCATCATAAAACTGTCATGGTTCTCTGAGAGGATTGCTGCAATGGCATTTGTGTGCTGTTTCTTGCTCGGATTCCTTCTCACATTTCTTGGGATACCTTGGGGCTGGAATGTCTCTTCCAGCTGAGGAAAAAAATTGCTTTGGTTGCCAAGAAGGAAGTGCCATTAGTAGCTTGTGCCACTAACTGTGCTGCTTGTCTCTGGTGAATGGCTACTAATTGAACTGCTGGGATACTCATTGACAGAATATAACCTCAGGCGATGGGGGTGGAGAAGCGAATGAAACCTTCCCCAAACAAGCCTTCTCCAATCTGATGCCCTCCAGATGTGTTGGAAAACTCCCAGTATCCCCGAGCCTTACTCTGTGATTGCCATGCTGGTTGGTGATAATGGGAGTTGTAGTTGAGCACATATGGGTGGTGCCAGATAGACTACAGTGTCTTGTAAGAAATAAAAAAGAGGAAAACATAGTGCTGTTTTTTGAACATTCTGTGGGAATGTACAAATAGTTTAGATTAGGATTGAAAGTGACATTGCAATGCTTTGAGACCCTTTTTTCAAATGTGTGCCTCTTCTGATCTGCAAGCAGTAGGGCCCAATGTGGGTCATTCAGTCTAGCTGATTTTCTGTTGTGGAGATGGTATAACACCTGAGCTCTCAACTGTGTATGTTATTGCCCTATTAGGAATATATATATATATATGTGTGTGTGTGTGTGTGTGTGTGTGTGTATGTGGAGAGAGAGAGAGACAGACAGACAGACAGACAGACAGACAGACAAACAGACAGACAGACAAACAGACAGACAGTCTTATACAGAGTCAGGTCATTGGTTTGTCTGGTTCAGTGTTGTCAACTTGGATTGGTAGCTGCTCTCCAATGTCTTGGGTAAAGGTCTCCCCAGCATCTGCCACCTGGGATCTTTTTAGGTAGGTTTTTATTTATTTATTGCATTTCTATATCGCCCAATAGCCGAAGCTCTCTGGGCAGTTCACAAAAGTTAAAACCATCAAATACAATGAAATTATATTTGGACTGTTGCCTTGTAAACATGCTCCTTAATTCATCCTAGCATCTTTTACATATAAAACATGTCCTTAAAACCTGAGCCATATTTCTCCATACACAGAAAGTTGCTATCTTAGACCCAAGCCTGTACTGTTTGGTTCTGGGGCCCAAACTTCATATGATAGTGGCTGATCTCTAGCCCCTGCCCCCATGTGCCTCCCCCTCCCCTGCAGAGTTCGCTGCTGGCATTTGAGCCTGAAGAGACAGAGTTTGAGCTATAAAGAGTGGTAAGGAAGGGTTTGTTGCCCCCTCCTAACACTCTTATCAAAATAGAGGCATTTTGAGATTGAGTCTAAACTGCAGAACTCGATGAAAATGTCAACCCAGTGTGCAGCTGCTTTTAAAAAAAGACAAACTTCATTTTAGGCCAACATCATACCGCTTTAATACAAATCTATGGTGTGACCACACCTGGAATACTGTATACAGTTCTGTCTGCCATACTTTAAAACATATATTGTAGAGCGGGAAAAATGATCAAGGGGATGGTGAATGTTGGAACCATGAGGGAAGGTTACAGCAGCTGGGATTGTTTAGCTTGGAAAAAAGGAGACTGGGGGAGACATCATAGAGGTATACAAAATTATTCACGGTGTGGAGAATGTGGATAGGGAGACATTTTTCTCCGACTCTCAAAATACCAGAACCAGGAGTCATCCCATGAAGCTGTTTGGTAGAGATTCGGGGCAGATAAAAGGAAGTACTTCTTCACACAGCACATAGTTAAATTATGGAATTCACTACCACAAGATGTATAAATGGCCACCAATTTGGATGACTTTAAAAGCTATCAGTGGCTACTAGCCCTGATGGTTATGTGCTACCTCCAGTATCAGAGGCATTAAGACTGTGTGCACCAGTTGCTGGGGAACATGGGCGGGAGGGTGCAGTTACACCATGTCCTGCTTTGTTGATCTCTGGTCAATAGCAGGTTGGCCACTGTATGAACGGAGTGCTGGACTAGATGGACCCTCGGTCTGATCCAGCATGGCACTTATGTTTTTATTGTTCTTATTTCAGTAACCTGAAAGCTTACTGAATGTTTTGTGGCATTTTGGTAGGTCCTGGTAAAGGTATTGGCCCAACTGTGGGTTTTAGATATGTATGAAAGACAATTTAATTCCTGCTTTGTTTGGAAGTCCACTTTGTAGGGTGTGAATAACAGGAAGCAAGTGCTGGCTGGGGCCTCCTTCAATAAGAAATAACTCTTGTAAAAGATTGTACTGAAAAATGTATAAACACGGCTGGACTCATTCCCTAAACAGGATGTAGATATAAATAATTCAATGCAAACTGAGTTTGTGGGTACTTTCTCACACACTCCCTGTAAGATATTGAGAGTGTAGATTCTGTGACTTCCAGCTACACTGGTTTCTTAATGATGTATGTATGATAAGGAGCTCTTAGTAGATGTGTTGATGTATTTAGCAGAATATTACAATTTAGCATTTTTCATTCCTGGATTTGAAATATGAAGACTTAAAAGTGCTTGGTAACTACTTTTGCCATGACAGAATTTTAGTGTGTACGTTGCACTGTTCCTCAAGATCGCGCAAACTAGATTCTTAAAAGTTAGTTCTGTGACATATAACCATTAGAATTAAAAACCCAGGAAGATGTGTGGTGGAGTGGCTAGAGTGTTGGCCTGGAAATTGGGAGATCCGGGTTCTAGTTCTCACTTGACCATGGAAGCTCACTGGTGACTTTGGGCCAGTCACAGACTCTCAGCCCAACCTAAGTCACAGGGTTGATGTTGTGAGGATAAAATGGAGAGGAGGAGGACTATGTACGCCGTTTTGGGTTCCTTGGAGGAAAGAAGATGAGATATAAATGAAATAAATGAAATAAATAAATAAATAAAATGCAAGTCAAAGAATATACCAGCTAGGACATCTGTCTTCAGAGTATCTTAAGGTCCAGTTCATATCCCACTATAATCAGTGGTGACATTTCTGTGTTTAATGGAACTGAATTGTATTCCAGATCACTGTTAGTTTAATAGGTTCTTTTAAATGGTAACTTCGTTTTCATTGAAATCACGAGTAATTGTTAACTATGGGCTAAACAACCCATAGTTAAAGGTTGGCTGTGCTGGAGCAAGTGAGCGCATTGCCTCCCTGTGCTTGCTTCTTCCGTTTTCTTTCTAGATCAAACAAGCAAGGAACACCCTGTTATTATTTTATTATTTATTGCATTTGTATACTGCCCATAGCTGGCGCTCTCTGGGTGGTTTACATAAGTTTAACACTTTTAAAAACAATATACAAAAATTAAAACTGCAAAAAACATACAATGTACATATACATTTAAAACCACAATAATAACTTAAAAAGCTATAAGCCTAAAAAACAAAAAACATCCCTGTTGCTGGGATGTGTGAACTTGACATTCTGCATTGTTGAAGGAGAAACAACCTCAAATTGGATTATTGTCGCCATGGGTTATTGTTGGGTTATCTGGGTTATTTCTCTCTTAGCAACCCAGAGTTCCAGGTTTGCACATCACAACAATCTAGGAACAGGGCATTCCTGGGTTGTTCTGTACTCTGAAAAGAAACCGGAAGTGGAACACATGTTGGAGGCAGTGCGGTCACTATTTAACCCATAATTAGCAATTATGTAAGAACTTAGTCAACATATTGACAAAGCTGAATTGACAAAAGACTGTAATTTAAACAAACCAAAAAATTGCATCAGCTTGAAACATTGTTTCCCTGCCCATTGGCCATACTGGCTGAGGTTGAAGGGAGTTGTAGTTTAAAACATTGGGAGGGCACCGGTTGCCAAGCCCTGATGTAAGCACTTATCTAATAGGTTTGTATTTTTAAAGATGTTGTTAAATGCCATGAACTCAAAGACACTTCTGTTTTAACTTCTGATGAAGCAGTTATCTGTGTTTTGGTTTTTAACAGGACAGAACATTCCATGTCTTAACATTTTGAGTCACTTCATCCACTTGACAGTATTGTTTCTACAGCAGGGATTTTCAGCCTTTTCATGTGCTAAGCCTTCTAGAGCTCCAGGAGTCTGAACTTGTTTGTTTGTACCATAATAGGTATTTTGAAATGTTGAATAGATATTTTTTAAAATCCAGATTGGATGCCAACACAATGGTCACAAGCCAGAAACAAGAGGATTGAGTTTCTTTGTGTAAACTTAAAATAATTATTTTAAGATTTGCAATTCTGGAATCCTATTTCTCCTCCACTTAGTTTCTTCCAGGATAGCTGCCTTCTTGTACTGTTGATGCCACACCCACCCACACCCATTCTCTCTGTTATTATTCATGGCATCATGAGTTCATGTAATTTGGGATTGGAACGACTGGTTCCTTCATCTTATTTGGTTAGATATGGCCGACTCAATCAACCAAACTTAAATTGATCAGGAGAATACGGGATAACTAAAACATGATGAAAAAAGGCAGTTCTGATTGTTCTTAAGCATATTTAAGCTGTTTATGAGCCACCTTTTAGACTAAGCTCTCCTCCCAAGGCAGCATACAACAAAACTGAAATCACAAAACAGAACAAACAATAATGACAACATCCACTACCGCTAACAAAATCTGAAAGAATAGTTAAAACTGGGCAGTACTCAGTACCATAAACAGGTACACCGCAGTAGAATCCTAACTCAGTTATAGACCAAGGTAAACAGGTGAGTCTTTAGGGCCTGCTTGAAGGCCTATAATGATAGAGGGACATCAATTGGAACAGAGTTCCACAAATGGGGGCCACTATCAAAAAGGCCCTATCTGTCATGCCTGCCAGTAATTGCTCTTAAAGGTGGGCACACAAGAACAGGCTCCAATGCTGATCTCAGAGTTTGGATGGGTTGGTAAGTAATCTGAACTTAAACCAGGGTAGGATAGGGGTAGGCAACCTGGTGTTCTCTGGATGTTTGGGACTACAACTCCCATAAGCCATGATCAGCATGACCAATGATAATGGAGTTGTAGTCCAAAACATTACCTACTTATAGTTTAGATCTTTAAAGGCCTATAGCAGCACTTTAGATTGGGCTTGGAAATGCACTGGCAGCCAGTTCAACTGGCACAATATAGGTGTGATATGATCCGACCTCCTAGCAGCCACCAGTTCTCAAGCCTATACATTTTGTACCGCATGAAGTTTGTGAACTATCTTTAAAGGCAGCCCAATATCGAGTGCATTATAGTAATCCAGTCTCGTTATCACTAGAGCATGAATAACTGAAGCAAGGTCTGTCCTCCCCAGATAGTGTTGCAGTTGGTATACCAGGCTAAGCTGGTAAAAATCGCTCCCGGCCATTGCCACTATATGAGCTCCCCCAGTTAGCACCAAGTCTAGGAGAACTTCCAGAAGGCATACTTGATCCCTCAGAGGGAGTGCAACCCTGCCTAGGATGGTCTTTTCACCAATATCTATTTATTTTCTAAGTATCAAGATCATTTTTAATTTGCAGTTTTGCTTGGTTAATAGCAGTGGCTGCATATAGTACGATAATATAAATGAAGTCCTACCAAATCTTCCCCCCTGTAGCCCCACCCCACATGCTCTGGAGGATTTGGGGTCCTTCTGGAGGAGATGTAGGGGGCAAGTGAGGGGCTGCAGGGGAGAGAGCAAGCAGAAGTGCACTCACATGATGCTGATATGTAACCACAAATGTGTACCTGTTGATGTGTATAACTGAATAGTGTTCAGTGGCTCAGTTCAGAGACCATGAAGCCAAAAAATGGTTTAGTATTTGGGAATGCCCCATGGGCTCTGTTCCTCAACCTTTTATGGTCTGACACAATTTGTTATGATATCTGAACTGGCCATATTTTGCCCACAAACCAGGGACTGAAATCACAGTGTATTTCAGTAGCTGCTTCAAATTAAAAATGATAGTTTGCCGAGACATCCCAATCGGACAAGCTGCTATTATCTCAAACCACGGGGAACACATGAGCCCGAGGAGATTTAGTCTGCGGGATGCTCCCAATTTGCCAAATCATGGTTTGGGGATTGACTCCATGATGTGTGAAATGAGCCACAGGCATAAATATCAAAATCTCTGTGCCATTGATGTACAATCTCTTTAGTCTGCTTACTGCATCAGAGCAATTATATACATTTTAAATTTTTAGCAGAAACTCCGCTTTCTATTAGTTTTCATTCCATTTTAATAGCATTCCTATATAATCCGGAAAACGTCAGAGGTATTTTAATTTAAGCAATCCTAGTACTTGGTGTGTCCGTTTTGCAAAAATAATAATTACATTGCACACACAAGGGGTGGATCTACACTGCTGTTTTAAAGTGCTTTAAAGCGCTTTATAACAGTAGTGACAACTGTTTTGGAGTGTGTCCTGGGCCCTAACAGTTGTCACTACTGTTATAAAGTCCTTTAAAGTGCTTTAAAACAGCAGTGTAGATCCTGCCTTGGTTATAACCACCCCACCTCCTGCATAAACTCACATACATTTTTGTGACTGACTCCAGCATGGGGCAATGGCACAATTCTTCAACTTGTTGTGCTGTAGTATCTCCCTCTCCCTGACCCATAACTTGGTCATACAGGCTTGGGTCCCTTGCCTAAACTTC
This sequence comes from Anniella stebbinsi, assembly GCA_029215795.1. NCBI lineage: Eukaryota > Metazoa > Chordata > Lepidosauria > Squamata > Anniellidae > Anniella > Anniella stebbinsi. Next base: position 28,745,808 of record JARDYH010000002.1, on the reverse strand, counting down.
TAGGGAATAGAGGAAAGAAAGCAGTCTCCAGGAAGTAGCAAACAAGGTTGCAACTTTTCCTGTTTTAGCATAGCAGGAAGGAGAGCCTTCAAATAAACCTATTTTGGGAACTGGAGGTAGGCAGAAGTTTTGGCATATCCTGATTATAAATGATCAAGTGACCTGTTTCCCAAGGGATCAGGCCTTGTAACTTCCCAGCATTCACCAAGATGGCAAATGGCATGGTGCACTATATAAGATTATCCAAGCAGAACTTTAATTTTTCATGCTATGTTGTCTAATCTATGTGACCAGTGTTAAAGTGGAGTATAAGTGGTTGAGTAAAAAAAAGGTATCAGCAGGAAGAAAGATGCAATGAAGAAAGGAAATAGATGCTTCCTTTCTTGGGTTCAATCCAAGAACTTCATACATTTACGGGTATTTAAAAAGGCTAACATATATGTGGGTTTGGGCTTTGTTGACCATTGCCTTTGGATAGAGGTTTACACATCACAATATCCCAGCTTTTAAAACACATCTGGATGTTCATAAACAAGGCAGCATGCTGGTATAGCCTCATTGGCTAAACAAACTGTGGACCTCCCATCTGGCTTATTTCTTCCCTGGCAAACCAGAGAAATAATCCAAGAACAAATTGTGGGTTATTTTTCTGGTTTGTTAGCAGAGAATTCCTGGTTTGTACATACCGATAACCAAACAATGGATGGAAGGTCCATGGTTTGTTTAGCTGCTCCTGCTTCCTGCAGGAGCAATCGAGCAGTGTGCACTAACACGTTGTCTCATTCACAATAGCCCTTTAAAAACGACCCTGATCTATCATAACATGCAAACTATGGATACTTAAACATTTATTGACAACTGTGGTAGCCTAGAATTTGTCTGCTCCAGTTGCATATCCAGACTTAAGCATGGATTGTAAAACTACCGGGGAAATCCAGGTATAAAAACCTGAGCTCTAAGGTTGAATGAAAGGTACAGTTGTAACAATCAAAATGAAACTAGTACAAATTCCAAAGGGTGTCTGGACTGAAGTGTGTTAAAGTACAGTTCAGTTCGACTGAAAGTTGTTAACTGTTTCATGATACAACAAGGCAATTGGTTCCAAACTATAACTGTTTCGAACTTTTAAAACAGCTTGCAATGTGTTTTTTTAAAAATGAAAAATTGCAAGATAATATTTCTGGCGGTGGTCTATCCTGTTTCCAAATACTGTTACTTGACTTGTGCAGCTTGATTGTATGTATAATTACTTGGAATTAAGTGCCACTGAATTGAATAGACTTTTTTCCAAGTAAATGTATGTTGCAGCCTCATCAGTTGAGCCTTATTGTCTGTCTCACCAGGTGCGATGTTACATAAAATAGAAAAATAGAATAGAAGGTAATGTTTGCATTCTTTACTAACTTTATTACCTTAATAAATTGGATTCTGCTTTTTAAATTTTGATAGTATTTTAATGAGACAAAACTTCATTTTCTTGTATACAAATTTTTATATATGCAGCCGTGTTAAATTGGTATATCAAATGGATGTAGTAATTTAGCCAAAGATAAACATTGCTTCCTGAGTCACACAGTTCAGCATCTAATGTGAATGCAGTACAGAAATGGAGGAGCAACACTCAGATTTCAGTTTACAACATGTAGTTGAATATTTTCCTCAGTGAGTTAGGAGCATGTTAGATTTGAGTATTTAAGTCTACCTTAAATAATACAATCATTTTCATCTGTGAACATCTTAAGCCTTAGCTTGTACAAATGTCGTTTAGGTTGTACAAGGAATTCATTTGAGAAGATGGACCAGGCTTTTAAAGCTATTGATCTCATTATTTCACTTCCCCTGAGGTTGAAAACTCAGGACAATAAACCCTGTCATTGTTGATGATCACACAAGGTACTTGAAGTCATTGCATAGGATAGCTTGGGAGAAAGTGGACCGAGAGAAAGGCATAACACGTGAGAGTGCCTTTCTGGGACAGGAACAAATGGACAGAGAAAGCAACCTTAGAAATGCTCTCCTTTCAGACATCAGTTGGAATAAGGAACACACTAGCCTTTTAAAATCCAAAATTCCAAGTTTTGAACTTTCTTTCCAACAACATTGAGTGACCTTTCATATCTTTCCCTCCCAACTCCAGCTGAGGAGCACTTGAAATTCTCTTGAGCTTTTTACTTGGCAAGAAGTTAACAGCCTGAATTTTTATCATTAGCAGCAAAAGAGTGCTTAACAACACTAGCTACATCCATTTTTAAAAAAATCAGCATTAGACCACTAGAGGGTGCAATTTAATCTTTAATGAGTCTATCGGTGTGTGTGGAGAAATATTTACCAAGACTGCTGTAGGTGGTTAGTTAATTGGAAATCTGCCGTAAACAGTTCACAATGCGTTGCAGTTATATGAAACACAGAAAGTGATATAGGTGTGTTGGCCTGCAAGGTTCCTGATCTTCCAAAGCTTGATCAAGATTTCATGACACTGTGATGTAGTGATATACTATTGTAGGTTGTATCTGTATTTTGTAGGGGTTTTTTTTACCCTTTAATTACCTCTTAAGGCTATGAAATAGAATGTGTAGGAGAGTTAAGATACTACAGGCTGTGTGTATAATTGACTAGAGGTGGATGAATGTGTCAATTTCAGTTCCTCATTTTTCCAGTCTTAAATTTGGTTCATTCCAAATGTTGAGAATTTTTCCGCTCCCAGACTGTGGAACGACCTGCCGGGAGAGATCTGCCAACTTACCAGTCTTCCAGAATTTAAGAGAGCCTGCTCTTCTGGCAGGCCTACCCAGTCGAATTTTAAGACTTTGTTGATATTTTAATAATGTATTAATTTTATATGCTTTTAATCAGTTTTAAGTATTAAGTATTAAGTGTTTGTATTGATGTTGTTCCCCGCCTCGATCCAAAGGAAGAGGCGGGTAAGAAATATTTATTATTATTATTATTATTATTATTATTATTATTAAGTTTAGTTTATCCTGAACTTTTGAGGATTTTTTAAAAAGTTCATATGAAAATGTGTAAGCTTTTTTGTGTGTGCACATTTCTTAATACATTTATTTTTATATGGAGTTTTTCCATTTTTTTACAAGGGTGTTTCACATCTTTACACACAATTGTCCTAAAATAAAATTTCTCTGAAAATGCATTTTGAATGTTATGTTCTCTAATATATCCATTTTTGTATGCATGTTCCCATAATATAAATATTCCTATATGCATTTTTGATTGGAGAATTCTATTGTAAAATTCAGGGATGTTTGAATTTTGAAGGATAGCTGAGTTTCAGTTCATATATTAGTTTGTTCGTTTGTGAAATTAGTTAAGTTTGCATTAAAATGTGAACCAAACAAATTTCTTCCCCCATCCCTATGACTGTAACTGAGAGAGGCAGGCATTTAAAACATTTCCACCTGCTCATGGGGAGGTGGTGATCAGTGTTCTTGTCTAAAGGCGGCCTCTGGTACTGTTGGGGTGTGGGGCAGACTGCCATTGCAAGAGGAAAGCTCAAATTCCTGTGCACAGTGTTCCAATCCAAGACTTAGGAATTTCTATATGGTAAATAAGGAATTCTTGTTAACACTTGGGACAGCCCTGATGGATGACCTCTGTTGGGAGAGAGGCCGGAGGAGTGCAACACCATTGATTCTTCTTGATCTCTCAGCGGCTTTTGATACCATTCAGCCATGGTAGCTTGTTAGACCAGCTCTATAGGTTGGGTGGGGGGGGGGCGCAGTGGTTCTGCTCCTACCTGCAGGATTAGTACCAGAATGTAGCATTGGGAGGTTTCTGACCCCATAGCAATTGTACTGTGAAGTTCCCCAAGGTTCCATTTCTCCCCCCACCCCATGCTCTTTAACATCTATATGATACTAGTGGGTGAGATCAACTGAGGGGTTGGAATGATTTATCAGTATGCTGATAGCACCCAGCTTTTTTTCTTCTTGCCATCGGAGCAAGGTGAAGTAAAGCGAAGCTGTGCAGGTGCTGAACCAGTGTCTGAATTCAGTAATAGGCTGGATGACGGCCAGTAAATTGAAACTGAATTCCAACAAGATGGAGGCACTGTGGTAGATGGTTCTCAGGTCTGGTGTTCAACCTGTTCTGGATGGGGTTACACTCGCCCTGGAAGAGCAGGTATGCAGTTTGGGATGGCCCTTGATCTAGCATTGTCACTTGCTGCTTTAGTGGCTTGAAGTATCTTTTATCAGCTTCATCTAGTTTGCCAGCTGCAGCCATCTCTGGACAGGAATAGGCTGGCCATAGTTACCTGTGTTCCAGGTTTGATTACTAGAATGCATTATAAATGGGGTTGCCCTTAAAGACAACCTGGAAGTTTCAGTAAGTACAGACCTTGGCTGCCAAATTTTGACTAGTTCAGCCAGAGGTGATCATGTTACACCTATTCTGAAAGGATTACAGTTTCTAGCTATTTATTTCTGAACCCATTTAAGGTGCTGGTGTGCTTATCTTTAAAGCCTTAATAAGCTTGGGATACAAGTATCTGAAGGAGTGCCTCTGTCCCATACCAGCCTATAGGCCCTTCTCCAAGTATCCTCTTAGCAGATGTGTATTACAGTTTTATAAAGGAGAGGGCCTTTCCTGTGATGGCTCCCCAAATCTAAACAAAGAGACTCAATTGGTGTTGTCACTACAATTTTTTTGGCACTAAGTTAAGACCTTCCTATTTGCCCAGGTGTTTTAGAGGGGATTTTGCTCTGTTTTTATGATTTAATTTGTTTTTATTCCGTTCAACTGTTTGCTGTATTCTGTCTTGGTGGTTTGTTTATTTATTTATTTATTTATTTATTTCATTTCATTTCATTTCTATACTGCCCAATAGCCAAAGCTCTCTGGCAATTTCACAAAAATTAGATTCATAAAGTGCAACTTAAAGTATAAAATATGGAAACTTAAACCATAATATAAAATCACAATGTAAATGTACAAGCAGAATAAAACCGAGCAGCAATGCAGAGATTTAAAATATGTATTTAAATGACTAGGATGCTAAAATGCAGGGAAAATAAAAAGGAAAGAGTACAATGTAGGTGGTGGACCTCTCTAGGGTGCTCATTCCACAGCTGGCGTGCCACAGCAGGAAAGGCTTTCCTTATATAATTATATGTTTGTACGAATACTTTTAATCACAATTTTGTACACTGCCCTGGAATCCTTTCTGTGAAAGATGTTAAGAAATAATTTAAGAATGAATGAATGAATGAATTAGAGAGCAACCCAGTGGTTCCTGGGAGAGCATTCCAGGGACCATAGGATTGTTTTGAGTCCCCCTTCTGAGCCCATAGACACTCCAATGACCTTGGGAGGGGGACTCTGGGTTCTGATCCCCTCCTCCTTGAAGCTGCCATGGAACGAACGGTGCCAGCTGCTTCCTGAGGTCGTAGATGCAGCCTCAGATGGAGGGAAATGGGAGAGTTCTGGTGGGTGAAGCAGAGAGGCCAAGATAGGAGAATTTGTATGGTCTCTCCAGCCCCAGCTGAGTCCCTGCCAGCACAGTCTCAAATCCTGGCCCCCTTCTGAGGCCACAGACACTGCTACAATCTTGCTGGGTTCTGACATCCCTTCCCAGCCCCCTCGCAGCTGCCATGGAAAGGATTAGAGAGAAAACATTTAAAAGGAGGATGGAGAGGCAAAAATGGCCTCTGTCCTTCAACATGCTCTGCCACCAGCAGCCCGCCACGGCGTTGGATGGCAGAAGTCTCCAAGGTCGGATTGAGTTCTCTGGGCTCCTTAATGCGTAACTTTTCCTCACTCAAGTTGGAAAGAAACCGAAACAGCACCTGCTGAATATCTTCCGTCTTCAGAGTTTATGAGTGACAGTGACCTTTGGTCCAGAGACTAAACAAGATTTGAACTCTAAACAAACAGGCAAACTGCTAGTAAATGCTTAGTCTGAAACAGGCTTTGCATTGACAGGGCAACACAAGAGATGTGTCCCATTTTCTGAAGTAAACGTCTGGGTATCCTTGCCAATAATGGATTTTATTCAGGGCTGTTGCTTGATTTTTTTTAAAAAAATACTCCATTAATATTATATGTTTTAGTCTTGTTAATTGGTTAAATTGGCAAATGTGTAAAAATAATTCTGAAGCAAAAACACCTGATGTGCACGTGTTGTAGCAAGCATAACATTAGAACAGGTATTTCCTCCAGCACATGAGAGGTGTGTGGGTAGGTGTGCTTCCTTTACGAAGTTGAGTGTAGTCTGCAGTTTTTATAAGTATGTGTAGTAATACTTAAAAACTCTCGTGATTAATTGGGACACCTTTTCTTGGTGCAAATAAGATGGAAAATGCAGATAACTGTGATAGAGAAAACAAGGTGTCTGAGGTTGACAACACTGTAGATTGGCTGTTAAACTAAGGCTATTATGTGTGTTGCTTAGTTTGCAGGAAAATGTTGCAAATGCTCAGTGTTACCTTGTTAAGGGAAAAGACTCCTAATATTTGAGAACATAAAGAAGCTTAAGAGTAAACATCCAGATGCGAACAAAAGAATGGTTGAGCTGAACTGAGCTAGAAAAAGAAAAAGGGATAGCTGATCAATTTCCCTGTAGTTTACCATAACTTGGAGGAAATAACGTGCAGAATGGGGAAGGTGAGTACAAATGTAATCAAATTTATGCTTAGTTGGCATTTAGGCCATATAATGATGATGTGGGCCATGTAATTAATTAGATATGCATTTATTTGATTTGAATTAATGGAAAACAGCAGTTGCTTCCAGGATGGAATCTGACAGGAAAGTAGTGGCCCTGAGCCAAATGGAGTAGCTCTGAGTCATCTAGATTGTGGCTTCCAAAATATTTACTTGCCCACTTGCATGTAGCTATGTTTTAAAAGGCAGATTGTAAGCAACACATTTTGAAGGAATTATTCGCCTTGGATAAGGGAATAATTCACTACAAGGCTGATCCAAGTTTTGTGTGTATGAACGTATATATGTTTTGATGCAAAAAAACCTTTTACTACTATTTGCATACTTAACCTTCCAATACCTTGATAGTCAAGGGTGTCAGATAAGCTACCCTGTGTCTTCGCTATGAATTCTACCTTAATCTCTCTGGCATGCACAGAGGACTTCTGGAAGAGGTTGTGTTTTCTTTATTTTGTGGTGTGGCATGGAAAAGATCATAAAAAGCTGCAGTATTTCTGCTGGGGTTATTTTAGTATTCCCCAGACTTATGCAGGAATGAAAATATTCCTGCAAGAGAACAGGTTTTGGGAGAGAGGTGAAGTCTTCCAAGCCCTGTGTGAGTGCTAGAAAGCTGAAGGTAGAAGAAAGACTTTTCTGACTTGTAGGAAGCTATGGAGAAGGACAGAAATGCCTGCTGTATCCATCCTTGTTCACATTTTTTTCTGCAAATAATAAAACAAGTATTTTTCTCTTCTTTGAGCCCTCTAGTAAGCACAGAGAGCTTGGCGTAAGGTGAGTCTTGTAGAAAACTTTGGGGTCTGCTGTTTGTGTCCTCCAAAGCTGTCTCCAAGACTCCACCTCTCCCTTCAGCCCTCTACTAAGCATGGAGTGCTGGAGGGAGAGGAGGGATCTTGCCTCAACTCTCGTGGAGGTTTGGAGAAGGACTGAAACAGTGGGAGAAATTGCTGGTGTTTCTGTTCTTATCTAAAATAGCTTCACTAGTGAGAGCCTGCTATAGGCTGCTGTGAGTCTTTTTCTCTCTAGGGGACAAAAGACCCTCACCCCTGGGGAGTGGGCAGGTGGTACTGTTCATGGCCTCCTGGAAAAGGATAGCCTCTTCGAGAACACAGCAGAATCTTCTATGTATCTCTTGAGAAGGGTATTGTACGGTTTTCACTATTAATGAGGAACAAGGGTTTTATTGCTGTTTTGTTTTTTATGACCCACCCTTTCTCCAAAGAGCTCAAGAGTGTGTATGTATGCTGCTTCTGCTTGAGCAGGTACGTGATCACATACAATTCAGTTCACACATGAAATCCCCAGCAATTATTCATGGCCTTGCCCTGAAATTCAGTGGATGACCTAGAGGATAGTTATGAAGATAAAATGAGACTGGGGGAGAACCACGTGCACTGCCTTGAGCATCTCATAAATTAAATACTCTGAATCAGCATTTTTTCAAACTGTGGGTCAGGGCCCACCAGCGGGTTGCATCCCACTTTCGGTACTTCAGGCTGCCCAGTGCCTTTTTACTTGACCACCTTTGCCATGGCTGCACCATGCACACTACATAGGCGGATGCAGCAGTAGGAATTGTTTCGAGAACAAGCTTAACATTTTTAATAAAATATTAAAAGTGGAAAATACAAGGGAAGGAATAAGAGATGGAAGCTGTGATAGGAGGAAGTCAGTCTAAAAGCAGCAGGAGGGAGGGATGAAATCGAATGGCAGTTGGGGTAGGGTACAAGTTAAGTGTGAAAGGAGAAGGGGAGACACAATGAGTAAGAATACTTTGAGAGGCATGTGGGAGGAAAAAGGAAAACAATATTAAAAAGTCTTCTCTACTTAGAGCCTCTTGATCAGTAAATTCTGCCTGAAAGGGGGAAGCAGAGTAATGATGCCTTCAGATCCAGTGTCAGTATTTAATTGATGAAAGCTGAAATATGAAACCTCCTGCTACAAGGAAATAGCCATGGCAGTTTTGCAATTTCCAAATAGGGGTTAGATATCCATATAAAATTATTTCAGTAATTGCCACCTAATAATGCCAAACGGCTTCAGTCTGCCACCATTTTGAGACTGGTCCTGTCCTTTCACTACCATTTTGTGACTGGTGGGTGTCATGTATACCACAAGGCTGGAGGCCTTGTGGTATGTACGTTGGTGCATTAGAAATAGTTTTAGAAATTTTGGATTTGGTACAATGGAGGGGGCTACTCTTGGACGCTGTCACTCAGATTGTAGCATCATTGTAGTGGGTGGAGCAATCCCATCCTGTTGGCCTATGGGCAGGGTTTACAGGTCAGAGGACCTGTCTGTGGTTTTGAATAGGCCAGGCCTTAGTATATAATAGCTGACCAGCACTGAAGAAGCTTGCTAGAGATCATCTTTCGACTCAAAGGCTGAAACCCCCCCGTTGGATTCCATGTGTTTTGGGGACTTTGGAAGCACTCTGCACATGCTCTCTCTCTTGCTATTTGAACTCTGCATTTTAAGGACTGTGCCATGAAAAGTACTGGGAGGCTTTTCATAGACTTGCACTTGTGTTTGCTGTGGATTGCGTGTTTGTGGCCAGACTCAGGTGGCAGGGAGTTGCTAGTCCTTAACAGAAGGATGGGACTCCTGTGCCTGAGGTTTTACCTTCCCTGTGATCATGCTTACCCCGGGTCAGCTCAGTGTTCAGCAAGCTGGGCACTGGTGGCTCAGAGCATAAGTGTTTCTCCCTTCCTGGGATTTTGTTTAGGCTTTGGCCATGTCCCTTAAGGTGCCAGGGTATGCGGCATCTGGAGAAGCTCAAATCGGATGGTGGCAAACCCTACCCCCCCCCCCCCCCGAATTATTGCCTGAAGGGTCGTATCAGGAAAGGAGCCTAAAGCTTTCTAATTATTGTTCAGCTTTAAGTGGTGTTGTGTGGAGAATGTAACCATTATGCTTTTTACCGTGTGATTTCCTCAATAAAAAGAAATCTCACCGATGTGAGTGTCTCATGTCAGTTTGCCGGCACGTGTGAATACCAGAGGGCTCTCTCAAGAGGCCTTGCGGATAGAAAGTTTGAGAACTCCTGCATTAAATAAACAGTGTGCTAGAACAGTAGCTGCTATAATAATCCCAGGTTACCGCTGTTTTAAAGTTACACACCTGGCAAGCCCATTTTTAAGGTAATACCAAGTACTTGTAGGAGGCGGGCCAGCTGCCTACTTGTTCAAACCACTCATACCAACTGTATGTCTCCACTGTGCGAGTACAGCAACAAATTATGCTGTGATGAAGAAGAGGCTGTACAAACGTGCTATTGGCTAGCAATCACTCAAGTGCATATTTGAATGGAGAAATGTATTATATAGACTTGTTTCACTAGGCCAGGCGGAGGGTGGATTCCTGAATTCATTCTGTCTCCCCCCTTCCCTTTTGTCTGATGGTAGAAATTTTATTATCCAAGTCATTTGAGCATCATTCGGTAAAAGTGGGAATCCAACTGTATTCCTTGGAAGCAACATCTGCTGGTGTTATTAAAGTGGCCCTGCTGAAAAGTGGTTCCATCTTTCTAACATTCCACCACATCTGGACCTTGATTTTCTAAAAAGGAGGCAATTTCCTTAAGACTTACTGGAGATTAGGATCCATAAAATAGAAATAGGGCCAAAAGGAGTTGAGATCATAATAGGAAATAAAACCTGAAACTCTTTCTTATATGCTTGCTGATGCTGGCTTAAAGACCTTGAAGAAAAGGAACAGCCTATTCATGTCAATGCCTTTTGTCTAGTGATCGATTTGCTTACCAGTAATGGGCCACAACAATTCATCGTTGCCTACATGCTTGATGATGTAGCAGCCTGGCATGTAAGGATTGTGTCGGGAGCCAATCAACTCTATGTTTCAGTTGCCCCACCCCCAAGAAAGAGAAAGGTCTGTTATGTATTGTGTCCTCATGGTTCCAATTAATAGCAAATATTAAACCATTAGCAAGATTAAAAATTCAGGGAGAGAAACACATTTGCATATGTTACATTACCTTATGAGTGGATAACTTCCAGTTGGCTTCATTTCAGGTCAGCTGACTTGATTTACGTTGGCATTGTTGCCCACACAATTACCTTTGACCTCATTCAAGAAGTTTAAAATGTTTTAGTGGTTTTTAAAACGTTGGTGTTCATGGCCGTTGTGACCTAGAATGACCAGTCATGAAGTTAACTGGGTGGCATTAAAGATGCCCCTGTCTCTTGGCATGGTTATTCTGGGGAATAAATGAGACAATAGCATAATGTCGCAGCCAGCTGGGAAGACTTTGATTTCTGGGATTGTCTTTCAAAATTAGGCCACAGTCCAGAGAGCTGCACAACTAAATTTGCACATCCAGTGGGACCTTCACTTTTTCTTTTCGTATTTAGCTATACTTGTCTCCCACATAGTTGGCTATTTGTAAACCGGGGAGAGCTTCAGAAGCAATTCATTGTGAAGTGCAATCAAGCTCCTGTTAAGAAAGAAAAGGTAGAGATTAAAAGCCCCACCAAAGAAAACCAGGCTGAGATGTAGGTCAAATCCAGTTCACTTGGAGTTACTATTGGCTGCTTCAGCTCCCTATGTGTGTGGATTCTGGGGACAGAAAGTTGAACACTGGTCCAGGGCCCAAGATTTGTAGGTAGAGCATCCCATCCCCATTAGATATCTGATATCTAGCAACTTTCTGCAGAAATTATCTGATATTCTTCTGCTTTGTGGTATACAGTAACTATGTTAGTTGAAATTATGATCTTTTGTGGGTATCAAACCTGACTCATTTTAAGAACATAAGAACATGTGCCATGCTGGATCAGACCGAGGGTCCATCTAGTCCACCACTCTGTTCACACAATGGCCAACCAGCTGTCGACCAGGGACCAAAAAAGCAGGACATGGTGCAACAGCACCCTCCCACCCATGTTCCCCAGCAACTAGGTGCACACAGGCTTACTGCCTAGGATACTGGAGGTAGCACATAACCATCAGGGCTAGCAGCCATTGATAGCCTTCTCCTCCAGGAATTTATCCACCCCCTTTTAAAGCCATCCAAATTGGTGGCCATCACTACACCTTGTGGTAGTGAATTCCATAATTTAACTATGTACTTCCTTTTATTCACCCTGAATCTCCCACCAATCAGCTTTATTGGATGACTCTGGGTTCTAGTATTTTGAGAGAGGAAGAAAAATGTCTCCCTATCCACATTCTCCACACCATGAATAATTTTGTATACCTCTATCGTATCTCCCCTTAGCCTCCTTTTTTCCATGCTAAACAATCCCAGCTGTTGTAACCTTCCCTCATAGGGGAGATGCTCCAGACCCTTAATAATTTTAGTTGCCCTTTTCTGCCTTTTTCCAGTTCTATAATATCTTTCTTAGGTGTGGTGACTAGAACTGTACACAGTACAGTAACTTCAGATCCTCCCACATTTAAGATACGGGATTTAAAAAAATGTACTTTGTTATGCTTGTTTGCCATAGAAGAATTGTTCATAGTCCCTCAGTGTTGTGTGTGTGTGTGTGTGTACAGTTGGGAATTATTATAGATTTTAAGAATTTTGTTTTTCAATTCTGTAGTATTTAATCGTGCCCCCCCAACTAACTGAAAGTAGCTTTTTTCTCTTTAAAAAGAGCCATTTGGGTAAAATTTCATGCATCTTTGTGTAACATCTAGTTGTGCCTTTAGTGAAGTGCTGTGAAACAATGTATATGCTACAAATGGCAAGTTGGACAAGTTAAAGAATTTCCATACTTTAAATATATATCATGAGGTCTGTACAGTGATGTGGATTTTTCAGAAGATTTTCTGGAAATATTTCTGGAAATATAGGGACATTGCATTGGGAAATTTTTGGTTTGTATTGGAAAATTTTCACTTTGCATCAGAAAATCTCTACAGTGATTTAATTTAACATGTTTATTAAGTAAAACAAACAACAAAGCTAAAGAAGTACTCAAACTTATTTTTTTGGCCCAATACGTCACAGGCATTTGACTTGTAATATCTGAAGGGGGAAATTAATGCACACATAATGTTATGTAGACATTTTTCTAAAAATATTTGTAAACACTTAAAGACAACTGCATGTACTTCTTTAACATTGTTTAAATGTAAGAAAGGAACATAGGTACTCAAAACTGTTGGCATATGAATTCAGCTTTCCCATCCTGGTGCTCTTCAGATATTTTGGATTACAATACCCAGCATCTGTCAGTCAGCATGTTTGGCTAAGAATGCTGGGAGTTGTAGTCTTAAACATCTGGAGGGCACCAGAAGGTTGCACTAATTAATTTTAGCAACCCAAAGAACAGCATGATATGCTGATAGCCACCCCGTTCCACTAAGGTTGTTGGGACACCTTCCATTCACTGTCACTACTTATTAGTTCCATTTCACACTGAGACATATGTGTATTTCGGTGATATATATGTAAGGTATCCTCTCACATACTTACTAGAGATAATCATCTGAAAGGCATTAATTACAATTTTGAAACTGCCAAGCTTTCCTAATACTATATTTGCAATTGCCATCTATTCGTTGCTACTAAAAATAAAGCACTGGAAAAATCTCCACACCACATCTCTGGGTCTGTAATAAACCTTATGGAAGCAATCCCCTTCTTCTTTTCCTGCACCCCTGCCCTACCAATACAGCTTAGTTATCTCTAGTTTCTTCTCCATGAAAAATAAATAAAATTGTCTGTTTGCATTAAGTGCTGGTACTATGCAACCAAGTCTGAGGCCAGATCTACACCAAGCAGGATATAGCGGTATGAACGCGGTATATAAAAGTCAGGAGCCACACTAAGCAGGATATGTAGAGGAATATGGTCTGTGTCAATAGCCCCAACAGTTGTCAGTGCACTTCAATACCGGTGTAAAGCAGTAGTGAGGCTCCTCCCCTTTATATACTGCTTTTATACCGCTTTCATTCTGCTATATCCTGCTTGGTGTAGATGTAGCCTGAGTGTCCGTGTGGGCCTCACTATCCACTAAGGTTGTTGAGAGAAGCCCTGCAGGTACCAGCTAATGGTGTTGTAAAATCTAGTTGAAATCTCGCACAGCAGAGTTTTCCCTATCATGCCCACAGAGTTATGGAACTCCCAAGGAGGCCCACCAAACTCTGTCCTACACAGGATTTTAGGAAGACTTTTATTGGCTTGCTCTCTTTGTGTTGTATCTTGACACTGTAAACCACATTGATACCGTTTGGAGAAAAGATTATCCACTCTGGTCCAATATTAGAATGTCTTATGTTGTGATAGTGTCTTGCTTGTGTTCTTAAAATATGTGTGGGAAATTCACCGGAAAATGACTACATGTGTGTCTTGCAAAGGTCAGGCGCAAGTGGAAGACTTGTGGACTCCATATGAAGACCTGGGAACCTTTGTGAAACAAAATATCCTTCATGAGTAATGTCAGAAATGAAAGCTTTTACTTCTGTGTTAGGTTAACCACGATTGCTTCTGTGGTTGGTTTACCACAAATGAGTGTAATGTCTGTACATTAAACTGTGGTTAATTGTAACTTTGGTTTGGTTGACTCAATTGACTGAAGCCGTCTTGTTTCAAACAAACCATAATTAAGTTTAACCACAATTTTCTGGGTTTGGATGAAACGACAGGATGCAGTCAACTAAAAATGGAAGCAAAAGCTTTCGAACTCCTTGCAGTGAGGAGGAGAAGGAGACAGGAGACAGGAGAGCATGGGAGCTCAAGGCTTGCTGCCGCTCAATTCCATCATGATAAGCTATGGGCTATTGTGACATCTGAATTCAGCCAGTGTATGCCGTGATGCAGGGGAGGGAGTGGGAAGTATGCAAGCCTGGAGCTCACAGCTGCTTGTTCCTGTCACAATGGTTTAATGTGATGTCGTTAAGCAACCATTGTAAAAAGTAAAAACGAAAAAAATAAAAATGTAATGTTAGACATGGATCTCATACAGGGCAAAAAATGGTACTGATATGGCTTTGACAGTAGTTATTCAGGCTAATACCTATACCATCAGATAACATATGCTAAGCAACATCTGTGCAAGCTTTTAAGATGGTACAGTCACAAGTAAGAGGGAGAGGGAGGGAGGGAGGGAGGGAGGGAGAGAGAGAGAGAGAGAGAGAGAGAGCATGCAAACTAACTATGCCAGGATACAAAAATATGTGCCCTCGGACACAATCGCTTTGCAGACCTTGCTTGTAATATGTTGAAATGGTTACTGACACCTCTAGGGGTGCTTCCAGATAAAGGGATCCTAGTGCTACCACTCAAAAGGCATTGTGCAGCTATTCCATCTTTTCCTTCTTAACAGTTTTATTTTTCAGCTAAGAAGAAGCTGTGGGAAAACACGGGAGGCTACAAATTGAAGGCGTCATCGTCCGGGCGCCCTGTAAAATTCCATGAATAAGGCAGTGCGCTTGCATAATAAAAAAGCCTTGTCTGAAAGCGCTCCAGGATTACTGACCCCAGTTTTGGAGCTTCAAAAGCAATTAGCTCGTTTCTGTAGACTTTCAGCAAGGAAATGAGGACTCGTACTTGTTGGGGGCCTGATTCAAATTTTACCAGGCTGGCGTTGGAGTCATTTCCTTGTTTTCTGCTCCAGGAACATCTGTAGAACGGAGCCGCATTGGTCAGAAGTTTGGTATGATTCCTTCCCAAGCCAGCGTTTTTTCCAGTGATGTATGAATCCTGCCCTAGTGTCCTTGGCTCTGTGCTTTTGGCAGCCAGCAATCTCCACAGGACCCATTGGGAGCTCCTTATCCACCATTTTGGAGTTGCTTGTTGTAAGAAGCTACAAAAGCTGGTGGTTGATTTGCTGTTTGCATTTATTGTTTGTGCAAGATTTATGTGTTAAGAGGAGCTGGGGATTGTTTTAAGAAATGTCTAGCGGGAGAAAGTGAACACTTCTTGCTCATCTGTTCCAGTGTGGGTGTGTTTATGCATGCTGCTTGCTAGTGGCTTTTCAACGGTGGTGTTTCTCTGTAATAGGATCTCTTCTGGGGAAAGGGAGTATGTGTTTCAGTAAACCTGGTCTTATTTTTATTTGACATCTCTGTAACTAGCCTCCGTTTAGAGTCTGCTGTCTTGAAGATGATCGTCCCCCAGTGCTTTCTCTGGAACAAAATCAGTTGGACCGCAGTCTGGTTGCCAGTATAGGGACTGTGGACACTTCGTTTTTAAAGATCAAGTTTTTATTGTAGGGGTCAGCAGTTGGTGACCCTTGGGCCAAATTGCTCCCCCCCCCCCCGCATTTGCAAACCCAGAAGTGAAAGAGGGGTTTAGGCAAGTAGTGGTTTTGGCAACAAGACATGCCAGCAGGGCATGCTGAGAGGTGGTTCTCTCCTGGGTTCGATACCACAAACATGTTCCCCTGTAATGTAGACTTGGGTGACTTCCTATATTTGCAAATGGAATGGCATTCATCTGCATAACAGCTAGGAAGTTGTTGTAAATGATACAAATAGAAGCGTGGACCCCTTCAGCCTGTCTCATCTTAATTGGGATCTAATAAAGGAGAAACATAAGATAAGTTTACAAAATTATTAATGGCAAGGAGGAGGTGGGTAGAGTTTTCTTCCCCTCCCATCATAATATTATATACTACTACTCCTTGGGGTTATCTAACGAATTTGATTGGTTTCAGAACAGGCAAAGTTAACTTAGAAAATGTGCTGCCACAAGATGTGATGATGGCTAATGGTTTAGATCACTTTAAAGGGGGGTGTTAGATCAGTTCATGGGAAATAAGTCCTCCATATCTTCCATGGGGTGTGTATGCGCCCTAGATTGCAGGGACTTGGGGCATGGTGCTGCCGATTGGCCATCTGACCACAAGACATCGATGCCTCCTTTGTGCTGCTGCTGTCACACCCCATTTTCACTTGTCAGTCACACGTATGGACTGGATGTGTTTTTCTGGGTGGGCAGCAGTGGCACTTTCAAATGAGAGCTAAGCCAGTGTTTGGCTCCACTCTGTGCTAGCCAGCTGCCATATTGGATTGCATTTTGAGTAATGCCTGACCTGCTATTTATTTACCATCTATTTACTTTAGAACATTTTTATACTGCTTCCAATTTTAAAAATCCTGAAGTAGATTCCAACAAGTGTAAAACAATACATCATTATAAAACAAAATTTAGACCAATGTGGTTTTGCCCTTGCTACTTAGGAGACCTTGAACTCGGAGGCTTCCGAGATTCCTATGCCGTGCTCGCTGAAGCTAAAAGGACAGGAAGAAAGGTAGAGATGATCTTTCTTCCCTGTCCTTCATTCTATGTTGTTTTCTCTAGATGGGCTTTTCAACATGTGTAACAAGGGCACTTCAGAGGGAGAGGGAAAGAGGCTTGAGGAGGCTTAGGATAAATCATATCCTGGCCTGTTTGGTATCCTCCCCTCTCTGCCTCCCCCCTCCCCCCCAATCCAAGGTCAATTTTCTGACCTCTGTGAGGCAACTGGTGCAGTTCTGTCCACACCAGCTACGAGGAGTTAGAGGGCGTATCTTCAATCCCCCTTCTGAGGTCAGAACACTTCTCCAAACTTGGAAAGGGTTTTCTGAGTTATCCTATGGTCTCAGGGACAATCACCCAAGGACCATAGCATTCTTCTTCGTGGTCTCTGTGCATCACACATATGGGCTCTGCACCTGCGCAGGCCCTCGATCAGAGAATTTTTGTTTTTTATAGCTGAGGGGTTTGGCGGGAACCTCTTCCCCCCACCGTACTGGGCATGCTCCGCAGGTTCCCGCCCAGCCCTCAGTTCTCTTTCGTCTGCCATTGTGGCAACGTCTCGTCGGAGATCTTCCTTCAAGGGAACTTGTTGAGTCGTTTTATTTTCGTCTTTCTTTCTTTTCTTGTTTTAATTTTGTTTTCTTAGATAGTGTGGAGCAGATGGCCTTAAAAGCCCCGTTTCGCAAGTGTACCAGTTGTGGGAGCAAACTTCCCCCCTCTGACGGCCATTCTCTCTGCCTTTTATGTCTCGGAGAAGGCCATATTGTAGAATCCTGCAACCTCTGTCAGGGCTTCTCTAAACAAACTCGCAGACATCGGGCAGATGGGCTTAAAGCTATCCTTTGGAGTAAAGCTTTACAAGCCATCGACTCGCCCATGGCAACTCCCGTGGCGGATCGCTTGAGTTTGCCCTCCACGTCTTGGCCACCATCTTCTGTTTCATCTACAAAGAAGATCACAAAAAAGCCGAAACATAAGTCTGCTAAGGATCTGACCAAGAAGATCAGGAAAAGGTCAGTAAAACTGGATAAGGCACCCTGTATGGAGCCTTCGGTTAAAAACCGATCAACTTTCATTGAGGCACCTCTTTCGGGAGAGACCACCTCACTGTTCGACGTCGAGCCTCCGTCGTCTGTAGGCTTGTCTCCACCGACCCAACAATGTCCATGTGAGGAGTCAGTGTCGAGACCAGAGTCAGTGTCGAGACCTGAGTCCATGTCGAGACCGATGGCACTAGCCCTAAATGCCACTTTGTCTCCATCGACATCGAGACGTCTGCCGCCATTGCCACCTTTGCTGCACTCCACAATACCGTCACGAGTTAGGGGACATGATAGACCTACTACTTTGATCTCGGAAGGGGAAATTCGGGACCTTACCCCTCCTCCGAGACAGGATTGACAACCTACCCAACTCTCTTCATGAGACTATTATAGACACCACTATTCTCCAGAATGGAGATCTCACTCACCCAGAGGAGATTATAGATGTCTCCATGGTTGGGAAAAGCCAAGGTAAACAAATACATTTTTTTTATTTTATTATTTATTTACAATATTTACATACCGCTTCCCATTCAGAATTTTGGAGCGGTGGACAAAATAAAATAGAAGAAAAACAGACAAAAAACACATTAAAAGTAGAATTTTAAAAGAAACAAAGTACAAAATACAAATTAAACCGCGGCTGGTAATTAAGGGAAGGTTTCCTTGAACAACGACATTTTCAGGAGGCACTGGAAGGAAAGCAAAGTTGGCACATACCTGACCTCCAGAGGAATTCCATAGGAGTGGGGGCACCACACTGAAGGCTCTTCCCCTGGTGAACTCCAATCGGATGATAGGTCTATGTGGAACCACCAGGAGCATGCCCTTAGATGACCAGGCAGGTTGATAGTGGGGAAGGCATTCTCTCAGGTATCCTGGTCCCAAGTTGTTTAGGGCTTTGTAAACTAGCACAAGAACCTTAAACCTGGCCCAGTAGCGAATAGGCAGCCAGTGCAGTTCCCTCAGCAAAGGAGTTACATGCTGGAAAGGGGCAGCTCCAGACAACAGCCGAGCTGCTGCATTCTGCACTAGCTCCAGCTTCTGGAGCAGCTTTAAGGGCAGCGTCACATAGAGCACATTGAAGTAATCCAATCTTGAGGTTACCACCGTGGCCAAGGTATCTCTGTCCAGGAGAGGTCGTAGCTAGCAAACCAGCTGAAGCTGATAAAAACCAGCCGAAGCTGGTAATTTTTTTTAATAGTCATCGAAAGCACATGATAGTTGGTGTTTGATGTATCACAGAGGGAAGGTCATTCTAGAGAGACGGTGTCACCACAGGGAAGGCCTTTTGCCATGTGGCTACCAGATGGAACACTGCAGGAAGTGGTATGGACAGCAAGGGCTCCCTTGAAGATTGTAGTGATCTAATGGAGCTATATAGGGAGAAACAATCTTTCAGGTAACCTGGTCCTAAGTGGCTTTGGGCTTTATATGTCAATAATAATATCCTGAACCTTACTCATTAGCAAACTGGCAGCCTGTTCAGCTCCTTCAGTGCAGGTGTTATGTACACATTGCAAGGAACTCCACTTAACAGCCTTGCTATAGCATTCTGCATGAGCTGCATCTTCCGAACCAGTCTCAAGGGCACATAGAGAACATTACAGTAGTCCAGTCTTAGGGTTACCAATGCATGAAACACAGTGTTTAAGTTATCCCTGACCAGGAACGGGCCCAATTGACATACTAGCTGAAGTAGATAAAAAGTGCTCCATGCCTTGAAACTCACTTGAGTTTCTAATGACAATTATGAATCTAGGAGTACCTGCAAGCTGTGAATCAGATCTTTTAGGGGGAGTGAGACAGAACAGGTAAACTCCCTAATTTCTGGACCTGGAAACCACTTACCCACAGTTCCTCCATCTTACTGAGACTCAGCTTCTGTTTATTAGCCCTTATCCAGCCCACCACTGGTTCAGGTCATGCATGTGTAATGATTCAGATGTAATGGAGAAATAGAGTTGAGTGTCATCAGCATACTGGTAAAAACCAAAAGGAGGAGAGCATCCACTCAGGGTAAAAAAAGGAAGAGAAGCAGGTTCTCAGAATGCTAAGATACATTATTATTCACGCCCAACGCGTTTCGGCCTATGTTGTTTTTTAAGGCCTTCAGGGGGTTGGTAAGAGATGTCTGCAGAAAACTCTTAGCAGGATGATAGTCTCCTATGATGTCGCCAGTGAATATCACAGGAGACTATCATCCTGCTAAGAGTTTTCTGCAGACATCTCTTACCAACCCCCTGAAGAAGACCTTAAAAAAACAACATAGGCCGAAACGCGTTGGGTGTGAATAATAAAGTATCTTAGCATTCTGAGAACCTGCTTATCAGCATACTGGTGACACCTTACTCCCAAACTCCTAATGACCACGCCCAGTGGCTACACACACACACACACACACACACAAACACAGAGAGAGAGAGAGAGAGAGAGAGAGAGAGAGAGAGAGAGAGAGAACATTGGAGATAAATTGATACCATGCAGGAGGCTGAGATACAAGCATGCAATGCTGGACCCTAGCCTGCAAGACATCAGATATCTGGTTGAGTGTTCCATTTTGGGTAATCTAACATGTCGGGAGGTTGGCACAGAGTGGAACCAAGGGCTGGCCCAGCTCAACTCCCATTTAAAAACGCCACTGCCAGCCAAGGCAATTTGTTTAGGAGCAGTGACCTGCTGCATGCTGCCCAATCACTTCCACTACAAGTGGGAGCAGCTAAACAAACCATGGACCACCCATCTGTGGTTTGTTTCGTATGATGTGCAAAACAGGAGCTCTGGCATGTGTCTCCCATTATAAACCAGATAAAGAACCTATGCTTTGTTCTTGGGCTGTTTGTCTGGCTTGTTGTGAGAGAGACAAACCAAGAGCTTCTGGTTTGCATATCATGCTAAATATGTCAGCAGCGATAGGGCAGTATTTATGAATGCACAGCCCTTAGAACTATAACATGCAAACTGAGCCATTATTTATTCAAAGTATTTTTAACCTGTCCTTCATGCAAACTGAGCCATTATTTATTCAAAGTATTTTTAACCTGTCCTTCATCCTTGGTTATCAGGATTGTATACAAGAGACATAAAACCCAATATAAAACAATGTAAAATACAATATATCTTCACAATGTAATGTTCTAACATATTTTTGTTGGGTGGCCTTGGCTAGTTGTCATCTCTCACTTTCGGAGTGAAAACAGATGATCACTTACTGCACGTTAAAACATCCTGTCTACTGGCTCCAATTGTATGGGGAAACTGCCTGTCTGTAGGGTCAGGCCACAACTGACAACTAAGGGAACTACACCGCATAGTACATGGCCTATAGGGTGAGAGTTGTCTTCTGGGGTGTTTCTAAATAGTCATTATATGGTGAATATAGTATAGTTTTTGTTTTTAACCATCAATTTCTCACATTTAAAGCAGTAGTTTTGCAATAGAGGTTTTTCCAGCTCACAATAGAACTGGGAAAGATGCAAAAAAAGGGCAAGTGAATGATCAAGGAGCAACTCCTGTGGGGAAAGGTTACAACATTTGGATCTGTTTAGCTTTAAAAAAGGCAAATAAAGGGTGCCATAATACAGGTGTATAAAATTACACATGGTCTGGAGAAAATGGATAGGGAGATGTTTTCCTGTGTCTCTCATAATACTAGAAGCCAATGAAGCTGAATGGTGGAGTTTCAGGACAGATAAAAGGAAGCATTTCATGCAGTGCATGGGTAACCTGTGGAATTTGTCAGCACAAGATGTAGGTCACCAACTTGGATTGCTTTAAAAAGGGATTCAACAAATTCATGGGAGGATAAGGCTATCAATGGCTACTAGTCATGATGGCTATACATTACCTCCAATAGTCCTGATAGCTATGTGCTACCTCCAGTAGCAGAAGCAGTAATCCTTTGTACACCAGTTGCTGGGGAACATGGGTAGGAGGGTACTGTTGCACTTATGTCCTGCTTTGTGAGTTCCTGGTGATCAGCTGATTGGACACTATGTGAACAAAATGCTGAACTAGACATATCCTTGATCTGATCCAGCATGGCTCGCCTTATGTTCTTATATTCTTATTAGAGGCAATATACATCTGCATGCCGGTTGCTGGGGAACATGAGCAGGAGGGTGCTATTAAACACATGCCCTGCTTGTGGGCTTCCCATGGACATCTGGTTTTTACTGTACAAACAGAATCCTGGACTAGATAGGTCTGATTCAGCATTGCTGTTTTGCTCTTAATAAATTATGAAAAACATATAAGAAGCTAAATATTTAAATATGTTTTGCATCAGTGCTAGTATTGCCAGACCATAAAATACTAAAACACACTGAAGTGGATCCACCAATATGAGTCTGGACGTGTTTAACTACTGTGATGTGCTATATCACACGTTGCATGGCATATAAACATTCGTGCATGCTAAAAGGACATTTATTTGAATTTAACAGTGATTTTTACCCTGGATATTAAACATTCCAGTTCAACAAGAATGTTGTCAAAGTGTTGAATACACAATCTGAATGTTATAGGAACCTGTTCAACAATTAATAATCAGCGTATTGGATACACAAATTAATGAATCCACAAGATGAATATTCTGATACTATTAAACTAGTAGTGTTAGAAACTGTCGAATACATGACACATTTGTTGTATCCACAAAATGAATATTCAGATGCAGTTAAACACGTAGTGTTGGAAAATGTCAAGTACATACAACACACATGGAGTACACACAATACACAAACGGCACCGTTTGTGTATTGTGTGTACTCGATGTGTATTGTATGTACTTAACTTAACGTTTTCCAACACTACGTGTTTAACTGCATCTGAATATTCATTTTGTGGATACAACAAATGTGTCATGTATTCGACAGTTTCTAACACTACTAGTTTAATAGTATCAGAATATTCATCTTGTGGATTCATTAATTTGTGTATCCAATACGCTGATTATTAATTGTTGAACAGGTTCCTATAACATTCAGATTGTGTATTCAACACTTTGACAACATTCTTGTTGAACTGGAATGTTTAATATCCAGGGTAAAAATCACTGTTAAATTCAAATAAATGTCCTTTTAGCATGCACGAATGTTTATATGCCATGCAACGTGTGATATAGCACATCACAGTAGTTAAACATGTCCAGACTCATATTGGTGGATCTACTTCGGTGTGTTTTTGTTTTAGTGTGAGGACCGCCTCTTCGTGTTTTGTTAGATCATAAAATACCAGCAGCCTGCCTTGAGTCCCTGCTAAGAAATGATTACTACCTATCCTGGGCAAGTGGATAACTGCTACAATGTAGTGGCAAGACGACAGTGTTCTCTCTGTGATTCTGCTGTTAAGCCTGTATCAGGTGTGACTACCATGGTAATGATTCTGAGCAGTAGATGGCAGCATTGTTCTGCTATGTTGAAGCTTCTGTAAATTTCAGCCTGGCTTTAAATCCCAGTTATCCTATTTGCATCTACTTTGAGATACTTCTTGATTTCATTCAGATCCAAAACCTAGTTAATGGGAAACTGAGTTAACATTAGTGATTGTTTAAATATTATGTATATCTGCATTTGAGACTCTTGACACACAACCTCCATATGGCACTATTTTTTAGGTCTTCATAAATGATACAGCATATTAAATTCCAGCAACCAGGAAGTAGTAGAGTTCAAATCGTTCTCCATCTAATGGTGGGATGCACGCGCGCGTGCACACACACACACACACACACACACACACAAAATGGGCCAATGGGTGTATTTTTATGTTTAACATCAACTGGTAGCAATGAATAGGGAGTTTAAAAGAGAGCCCACTTATAAACTGAATGGAATTTCTGTAGTTAAGACAGGATTCAACTACTTGGTTATGATTAATCAAAGTTATGGCTAGTAAATTATGATGAAAACCCCTGTTCCTCAAACAGATGAATTTAGTTTCTCTAACAGCTTGAACCAAAATTATATGTCACGGTCAGTTGACTTTCATTGAGAACTGGAACACACGCAAACACAAAACCAAGTAACATAACTTGATAGATAAATTGGGTTACAATAATACTTTCTCATCCAATGAAAAATTGTGCAAAACTTCAAATGGGTTAGAGAGCAACTGTGTGTATTGTTGATACCTTACTATTTTGGTCCGCTGACCCAGAATTCTTGAATATCTCATTCCTAAAACTGAGTGACTTTTGGAAGGGTTTAATAAGATTGATTCACTACTTGGGATGTTATGATTTTTGACTTCTACATACTACAAAGACTGTTCAGATGACATGCTTAGCCACAGTGGTTAAGCATTTTGAGCTAAACATTATAGCTTAGTATGTCATGTGAACCATTTCTAACCACGATGGCTACATAACCATGGTTTAAACATGCTCACCAACCATTTCCGCAAAAGGGTTAGTGTGGCTTAGCGTGTTGTCTGAATAGGCCCACTGAGGAATTATAAGAATAGAAGCGACACACTTAACTTTTGCTATATTAACTTGTTATGTTCTAAATGGAGCATGACTCAATTTTATATTATAAGTTAGGCTTCCCCAAACTGGTAGCTATGCTGCCTGGGGGATAATGGGTGTTGTAGCCCAACACATTTGGAGGGTCCTAGGTTGGGGAAAACTATTCTAAACAGAAACCAGCATTGATAATATTGGTAACTCAGGCCAGTATTCAAAGAACTGTGAAAAGTTTGTTGAATCCAAGGGGGCTTCAGACTTACTTTTCTCAAACTGCATCCCCCTCCGCGCCGCATGTTAATCTGAGAGCAGTTTCAAAAGTAATATGTGATATGATGTGGGGAGCAGATTTGTGCAGAACATCAAATTCTTCTGGGAGGTCATAAGTCTGTTTTATAAGCTTATCTTGCTCATTTTATCTTGCATCCTTAAACTATATGATGAGTATAACTTGTCTACCTTCCTTTAAATTCTTTCCTTAAAGTATAAATATACAAAACCAACATATTAAGAAAAATTGTCAGAAAGGAAAAGGCCATTACATACTAACAAGAATCTTGTTGCTGAAGTGAAATATTCAAGGCAGGAGTTGTCTTAAGGTCTTCTTGGGGTTATTTTCTGGTACAATAATATGGGCACATCACAGTCTTACAAATTAAAATTTATGGAAAGATTTTTATTTTATTTTATTTGGGGATTGAAGTGGGAAGGCAATTCCCACTGCAACCAGATTTGCTCTTTACATTTGTAATACTTAAAGTAGTTCAATAGAGGGCCCTTTGATGCTTTGATCTAATGCCACAGTACACTTTTTTTAATGAGAGAGGTTTGGGATGTTGTGATAATACAGGACATTCTAACTGATTATTGTAATAAACAGAGGAGTTACACCTAGGGGATTCTTCTGCTCTTTCTGGGCATTCTGCTTAAAACAGGTAATTACGAAAGGCCTCAGATCAGTTTTGTAAAGGCGGCACCCTGATGGGTTCCATGACTGAAGTGTGACATGAGCCTTTTCCAATACAATGGGTGGCCTAACATTCCTCTGGAAGGCCAAGCTCATTAAATATTCCATTCTTTTTTTTCCACCCCCCTCACCCTCTTCATGCACTTAGCTTGAGTCGAGCGAAGTCTGAGGTTTCTCCGCTGAGGACTTAGCAAAATTGCTTAGAGTTCTCAGATTGAATTTTTTATGTGTATGACTTCATGATGGCATTAGCATGCGCTTTGATCCATGTGTGAATGGCACTGGGTCGGCTCTTATTGCCATATCCAGATGGTGTTACGGGGAACAAACAGTTGTGTTTTAGGATTTCTCAATAGACTGTCTAGACTGGCTTTGTAGCAGACAGATACAGCCACCCATCAAATTAGCGTTTGTCAGATTTATGGTAATGGTTCACCAAAGCCTTCCTGTCACTGACATTAAGATTTACGCCGCCAAGTTATTTTGTTTTCTACAAGATATAGGGAGCCTAATTTATTTACAAAGCCCCCACTCCCTTCCCAAACTGAGATTCAATAGAAACAATTTTCGAATAGATGGCGTGAGTTTTAGAAATGATTTAAAATAAGTGACTTGCAGCTGGATTGACTGAGGAAACCTTTTATTTCCCTTTCAGATGATAGGACGGATGTGTATTCTTCTTGTCAGTTCATCCCATATGCTGCTTTTAGAAAGAAAAACATGTATGTGGATTACTACGGCTAGAGTTTGAACTTTCATGTTACACTGAAGTAACATGAGCTGCTCTCTGTACACAGTGGGAATAACCTTTTGACAGGCACTATGTCCATTCTCAGTGGAAATGTTTTTCCAAGTCTGGCCAGAGTGCCTTTGATCATACCACCTCAAATGTAGGGGTCATAGCTACTATGCAAGGCAAGAACCATTAGCTGTTGACCAGAGCAAAAGATAAATTGGAAAGGCAGCCTTTGGGTAGGGTGGGGTGGGGTGGGGGAGATGGGAGAGGCGTTTAAGTGGAAACCAACTTCTTTTAGATTATCACTCTTTTCTATTAGAAAATTAGTAGTAGTGATTTAAAACAACAACAGCAATGGTCACGTTGCTTAGACAGTGGCCTGAGAAATCTGCTCACTTCAAACTGCAGACTCCTTTATTTTCCTAGGTGATCAAGAAAGCGACTGATTTTTTTTTAAAAAAAATCCATATATTTATTAGGAGAGGGCAGACATACCTCTCTCTTATCACTTGTAAATATTTATGGGGAACACATTCTTTCCTAGTTAGTATATTTCTTTTGCATCTGTCTTCCAAACAGAAGTGTGCAACAAAAGAGTATATTTTTGGTTTGCTCACGGCTTACTATGGACCTGAGATTAACCGAAACGGAACTAGGTAGAGCCGCTTTCCCTATTCTTCAATGCAGCTTGTATATTTTAAAAGCTGTTTCTATTCGCAGTACATAGCTAGGGGAATACTCCGATTTTGAAATATATTGCCTACCCATACCTTGTAAAATGCCAGTGTAAACTGGGATTTGTCACTGGCAATGGAGTTTCATCTGCCCAATGCACCTGCTTCTCTCAGAGGTCACTCTGTTTTCTCATGCTACTTGTGCATTCAGTAAAAATGGACTGAAGTGGGGGGAAATCCTATCTCTGCATTTTGTGCAAGCAGATATCGATACCACCATGTTTCCATGTGGCAGTCATATGCTTTTTTATACTGCCCATGTGCAGTACCACACAGAACAAAACGATCAGAATAAGGAGTGCCCGTGGCCACCATGAGCAGCGAAAGAGGAGTGGAAAATGGAGAATTGGGAGGAGGCTGGATGTGCCCCCATAAAGCTGTGATTCTGACCATGTAATCATAACTGATTGAACAGGATTCAGGCTGTACTTCTGGAATATTACATAAGAGCTAGTTCCCTATTTATTATTAAGCTAATACACAAATTACAGTGCGGAATTTTTGTTAATACAAATTAAGTATTAACACAAATTCCCCACTGCAATTCTCAACACAGATTTGCTTTGTGGTGCAGTGGAGAAAGAAGAATATATTCAGCAGCCTTCCTCCTTTCAAAAAGGACACACCTTGTGTTTTTCGTTGGAACGTTGAAACTACACCAAAAGAGTTTAATTATAAAATGACATAAATTGTTGGAAGCATTTTTTGTAAACAAGTAAAAAATGTAACACCTGGTTTTAAGAGTTGGAAGCTAATTTGGGGTAAAATTCCAGGTTGCGTTTTATTAGGAAAGGACTGAAAATTAAAATGCTGGTATCTTAAAGTTGTTATAGAAAACCTATGGTGGGGAAGCTTTACGTATAATCTAGACACTTGTAGGCATATTTCTAAAAGCATGTGGTCGACTTGAGCTATGAAAGGTACAGAAAAACAGCAAGCAAAATTATCAATGGGGACACCTTCCCTTCTTAATTTGGGAGCGGAGATGATTAAAAGGGGACATAACAGAAGGTTTATAAAATTATGAGTGGTGTGAAGAAGGTGAATGAATAACTGCCATAATAAAATTGATCTGCAGTGGAGCTTTAGCTGTTGGCAACATAAGAGCCATGCTGGATCAGACCAAGGATCCATCTAGTTCAGCACTCTGTTCACACAGTGGCCAACCAGCTGTTGACCAGGAACCCACACGCAGGATCCAAGTGCAAAGGCACCCTTCCACCCATGTTCCCCAGCAACTGGTGTATATCATAGAATCATAGAATAGTAGAGCTGAAACGGGCTTATAAGGCCATCGAGTCCAACCCCTGCTCAATGCAGGAATCCACCTTAAAGCATCCCTGACAGATGGTTGTCCAGCTGCCTCTTGAATGCCTCTAATGTGGGAGAGCCCACCACCTCCCTAAGTAATTGGTTCCATTGTCATACTGCTCTAACAGTCAGGAAGTTTTTCCTGATGTCCAGCCGGAAACTGGCTTCCTGTAACTTGAGCCCATTATTCCGTGTCCTGCATTCTGGGTTGATCGAGAAGAGATCCTGGCTCTCCTATGTGTGACAACTTTTCAAGTATTTGAAGAGTGCTATCATGTCTCCCCTCAATCTTCTCTTCTCCAGGCTAAACATGCCCAGTTCTTTCAGTCCCTCCTCATAGGGCTTTGTTTCCAGACCCCTGATCATCCTTGTTGCCCTCCTTTGAACACGCTCCAGATTGTGTGCATCCTTCTTGAAGTGTGGTGCCCAGAACTGGATGCAATACTCAAGATGGGGCCTAACCAGTGCTGAATAGAGGGGAACCAGTACCTTGCACGATTTGGAAACTATACCTCTGTTAATGCATCCCAAAATAGCATTTGCTTTTTTTGCAGCCACATTAGATTGTTGGCTCATATTCAGCTTGTGATCTACAACAATTCCAAGATCCTTCTCGCTTGTCGTATTGATTAGCCAAGTACTGTGCATTTGGTTTCTTTTTCCTAAGTGTAAAACTTGGCATTTATCCCTATTAAGTTTCATTCTGTTGTTTTTAGCCCAGTGCTTCAGTCTATCACGATCACTTTAGAGTTTGTTTCTGTCTTCTAGGGTATTAGCGATCCCACCCAATTTTGTGTCATCTGCAAATTTGATAAGCATTCCCTGCACCTCCTCATCTAAATCATTAATAAAAATGTTGAAGAGCACTGGGCCCAGGACTGAGCCCTGCGGTACCCCACTCATTACCTCCCCCCAGCGTGAAAAGGTACCATTGATAAGCTCAGATACTGGGGGTAGCATATAGCCATCAGGACTAGTAGCCGTTGATAGCTTTCTTCCCCAGGAATTTATCCAACCTCCCTTTTAAAGCCATAGAAATTGGTGGCCATCACCACATCTTGTGGTAGTGAATTCCATAGTTTATCTATGTGCTGTGTGAAGAAGTGCTTTCTTTTACGTGTCCTGAATCTCCCACCGTTCAGCTTCATGGGATGACCCCGAATTTTAGTATTGTGTGAGAAGAAGAAAATGTCTCTCTATCCACGTTCTCCACACCATGCATAATTTTGTACACCTCTATCGTCTTCCCTTACCCTCCTTTTTTCCAAGCTAAACAATCCCAGTTGTTCCAACCTTTCCTCATAGGGGAGATCCTCCAGTCCCTTGATCATTTTAGTTGCCCCTTTCTGCACCTTTTCTGATAAATATATAAAAAATAAGTTCAGGGCAGACAAAAGAAAACATAGTCTAACTAATGGCATTCACTGCCACAACATGTGATGGCCACATGTGTAGATGTCTTTAAAATGGATTTAGCAAATTAATGGAGGATAAGTCTATCAACAGCTATTAACCATGATAGTTAATAAAAACCTCTGTGTTAAGAAGCATTATGCTACTGAAGACCACTTTTCCTTGGGGACAAAAAACATAGGAGGTGTGTTGCCTTTATGCCGTCCTTATGGGCTTCCTGAAAACATCTAGCTGGCCAGCATTCAAAACAGGATGCTAAATTAGACAAGCCGCTTGTCTCATCCAGCAGGGTATCCTTATATTCTAACTTATGCAGAAACTGGTGCCATTTCTCTTATTTCCCCCCCCCCCTTTTCTTTTGTTTGAAAGAAAAGCAGCTTCAGTGGTTGGGGCCATGATTTGAGCAAAGAAAATGCAGGAGGAGAGTCAGGTGCCTAAACATTACATGGTGTACTGTTTGTCTGTCCCAGATCACCTCCCAAGTAGGTTCTTTAGATTGTATTCATAATAATTTTTATTAGGTTGACGTCTGGATGGTGTCTGATAGTAGGGTATGGAAAGTAATTATTTTAGACCCTTTCCTCTGAACCTTTCTTGATCTCTTACAGTTTTTTAGAGATTGCTGCTAATATGTTTGCTCATTAAATACATCCATGCTGTCTTTTACTGATGCCTGTATGGGTTTTTGTAAAATGTAAATGGAATGGATTTGAACCAAGAAAAAAATGTGCTGTGACTAATTTCACTGTAGGAAAAAATTGACTTGCAGAAGTGGAAACAAGAAAGATCCCAAGAAAAAAAAAAGTTAACAGTGTCAGTTGTCTTGCACTTTCAACTCCATTGAAAATAGTATTATAGTTATTAAGGTTGCAACAGAGACTGACAACATCATGGTGTTACCCCCTAAATATAGACTAAGAGATTAAGTGAAGGCTGGTTAGAGGGTGTGTGTGTGTGTGTGTGTGTGTGTGTGTGTAAGTCAAGCATTCAGTTGTATGCAAACGTTGCATTGAATTCAGTGAGATTTAGAAGTTCATCAGATGCTCGCTACTGCCTGCTTACGGATGTGTGTGCATCCTTTAGATGACGAAGTCTGCCTCCCACACGCCTCTTCCTCCTTCCACTTGTTTTTCCATCGCAAAATAGGCCCCTTTTAATCCAACTGAAACTCAATCCAGACAAGACTGAGACGCTGTTAGTGGGTGGTTCTGTTGACCGGATGGAGGGTGTTCAACCTGTTCTGGATGGGGTTGCACTCCCCTTGAAGGAGCGAGTTCGTAGCTTGGGGGTTCTCCTAGAACCATCTCTGTCACTTGAGGCGCAGGTGGCCTCAGTGGCACGGAGTGCCTTCTGCCAACTTCGGTTGGTGGCCCAGCTACGTCCCTATCTGGATAGGGATAACCTGGCTTCAGTTGTCCATGCTCTGGTAACTTCCAAGTTAGATTACTGCAATGCACTCTACGTGGGGCTGCCTTTGAAGGTGGTTCAGAAGCTGTAGCTTGTGCAAAATGCAGCGGCCAGATTGATAACCGGAACCAGTAGGTTCGAGCATATAAGACCTACTCTGGCTTACTTGCATTGGCTGCCTGTATATTTCCGAGCCCGATTCAAGGTGCTGGTTTTAACCTATAAAGCCTTACACGGCTTGGGACCACAATACCTGATGGAACGCCTTTCCCGACATGAACCTACCCGAACACTACGTTCAACATCTAAGGCCCTCCTCCGAGTGCCTCCTCCGAGGGAAGCTCAGAGGTCGGCAACAAGAGAGAGGGCCTTCTCTGTGGTGGCCCCCCAATTGTGGAACGATCTCCCTGATGAGGCCCGCCTGGCACCAACATTGTTATCTTTTCGGCGCCAGGTCAAGACTTTCCTCTTCTCTCAAGCATTTGGCAATATCTGAGGAGCCTGGGTTTGTTTTGTTTTGTTTTGTTTTTTGTAGCTTTTTGAAGTGTTGTAGTGGTTTTAAATGTACAGATTGTGCGTATTTTGTATATTTTTGCTGTTTTAATTTTTGTATATTGTTTTTAATTGTTTTTAATCCTATGTAAACCGCCCAGAGAGCTTCGGCTATGGGCTGGTATACAAATGTAATAAATAAATAAATTTAGAACAGAACGTGCTGTGATCTCCTTCTGTGTGTAGGAAAAGCGGCACAATACAAACGGCCCCTGAATGGGCCACATGGTCTTTGTTTACTTCCTCTTTCACCTCAGGGCAGAATGAGGAAGTAATGAGGGAAAAAGCGGCAGTAAGAAAAGCGGCAGTAAGAAAACACGATTTCCCCCCGTGTGATGATGCTCTTAGGTTTCCCTGACTTTTTCACACCCTGACTTTTTCACATCCACCGTCTCCTTGTAAGAAAAGATAATACTGACAGGCTGCACTGCAAAAAGGTACTTCGTGGACCTTTACTCTTAAAATGTTGTAATAGCTCTGTTTCTTCCTGTCAGTTATTCCCAACAAACAGCCTTTTCATTTATTTTCTGCTCCTGATTATCTTAATATTTCAGATCATGTTCCCTAGGTTCAGAGGGCAACTATGAGCATCATCTATGAAAAAAAGGCAAACATGATAAAACACATGTATTATGCATGGAATGCTTGTCAGAGAGGTGGAATTGCTGTGGCTCCCTGAAGATTGGTGCCAAACCTGAGTTTTTTGCTGCAAAATGTGTGAAGCAGCCCTTCATAAATTAAATAGATAAAGCCTGCTTGATTCTTCCTCATAGACCATTCTGTGGATGTGCCCCACCCCCGCGTTCGGAAGGGAGACAGGCAGAGACTAGGGAAGAGGGTATTTTCTGTTGGGCACCCTGACTTTGAAACACTTTCTCCAGGGAAGCTTGCCTGGCACCAACTCTGATGCTTTTTCAACACCAAGTGAAGACTTTTTTTTATTCTCCAAGACCACTTAGGTCTCTTTTGTTCTTAGTTTTATACTCTGCTGTTGCTCCATTGCAATTCCTTGTTATGCTGCTACCTTTATTGTTCTTCAGTCTTTTCCTTCAGTCTGAAGGGTGGGATATTACATGCTGCTTGTATGTAAGTAAACTAAGTAAATAAACGAACTTGGCCTGTAGAAGGAAGTTGTTCGATTTCAATTGAAAGCTTTTGGAAGACTGTTTAAATAAACTCTTGCGGAGTTCATTATAAACTCTGCTTGCAAATTAAAAATGCATTGCATGCTTGGATCTCATTTTTACATTTTGGGTAAATGGTTTTTATTTTTTCACAAACCCTCAAGTTTTTTTTTCTTTCCCCTCCCCTGACATTTCAGGTTAAATAATACAACGGCTAGGACTGCCTCTAATTTAACCTGACAATAATATATATCATTCTTATTCGCACCCTAAACCAATATAGTAATATAAAGCTAAATACAATTTTTTTTTAAAAAAAAGAAGAATGGAGTAAACTTTGTGCATTTGTTTTTTAGTATTTTTTTGTATCAGATTGAACAAGATGTCTAGTCTTCTGCAGCTGCATATGATGCGTTACTTGTCTGGCTTTTAGATGACAACTGAAAGAACAGTGCCCTTTAGAAAATGACAATGTCCTGTTTCTTTCATTTACTTGTCCTAGACGTCTTGGAGCTCTGGCTCTATTGCAGAGGGCACCGTGATCTGTTTTCTGCAGTCAACATACAATAGTAAACTTAATTTGCAGCACTGTGTATGAATAAGCAAGCATATATATATATATATATATATATATATATATATATTACCCTTGGCTCAAGACTGTAAAAATATTGTTTTTTCCCCCTCAGGGCTTAGGCGACAGAAAGGGCTTAGCCACTGAAGTGGATTGATGCTGTATAGAGTGGAAAACTGGGGTCTCCTCAAAGAAGGAAGTGCTCCGAGGTACATATGCTACGTAGCAACATAATCTGGTTCAGGTTCTCATCCGTATTTTATTGCGATGTGCCCTGCTGTGGGCAGTAGTTGTGAAAGTTTTTTTTAAAAAAAATAATCAGTTCTTTCCTACTTAAGGAAATAAATATTGCAGGCACAGGAAAAGTTTCTCCCACCTTCTAAACTTTGCTAAAGGACAGATTTGGACTTGTGCTTAGGGCTGCTGTTAAACCTCTTTAAACCCCTTTTTTTAAAAAAATCCTCTAAATCAGCGTATACTTCAGTGAACCCGAGTTTAAGGTTTATGCAAGAGAGATATTTTGCTTTATCCCAAACCTACTATGGGGTAAATATGCTTTTTCAGGGTTTGCCAGATATATTTTAGCGGCAAACTAGTGATCTCCTCCCACTTCCTGTGAGGGGAGAATTGGGGGTAGCTATTTACTAATGGAGACATACAGCTTCCTGTGTCTTTCAGTGACTGGGAAGAGTGGCTTAATGCTCTTTGGGGCCGT
The DNA here is from genome assembly GCA_029215795.1 of Anniella stebbinsi. Lineage (NCBI taxonomy): Eukaryota > Metazoa > Chordata > Lepidosauria > Squamata > Anniellidae > Anniella > Anniella stebbinsi. Next base: position 28,711,881 of record JARDYH010000002.1, on the reverse strand, counting down.
TGATACATATGCTAGGGAAGGGTCCAGAGCCACTTGTTACTGATCTAGAGAAAGTCTTATTTGGGTCCTCATAATCCCACCCGTGACACAGCTGTATAACCCAGAAACATTGGGCATTGCACTGCACTGACTGGTGAATTAGATTAGACCAGAGTTCACATCACGCATCTCAGGTTTAGCATGGTATTTGCAAGGGTGTTTTTTTACTGGGGAGAAAAAACTATGTTTTATCACCCCAGAAAGTTGTGTGTTTTGTTTTTCTCATTTGGAAACATCAAATTAGTCCCAGTTCTAGGTTTTCTATTTCAGTCTATGCCACATTGCTATTTATTACAATTAGTTCAGTTTTATTTTCTTATTCAGATTTGTTAATGGATCTATTGGGATATGTGTAGATTATAAATGGAACAAATTTATGCCATTTACATGCTAAGCACTTAATATCTAAGGGTATACTATCTATTAGGCCTTATGGACAAATACATAGTGTTCATTTTCAGATTGGCATATGGTGTAAATTTGGTGCTTATATGAAAATGTGCAGGATTGTTGTGAAAGGTTGAGCTTGGCTGCTGCACTATGATTTTTGAAACTGGATTTTTTGTTGTTGTTATTTAGCTTACATTGCTAAACGGATAGAATGCATCAGAGCCCATTCTCCTTTGCACCCAAATCCCAAGTTTCTTTTTTAAACATGAGATAGTTTTAAAGACTGCTGTGTGTGGAGCGGGGGGCTTGCTACTGCTGAAAGGGCATCTCATCATATAGCTCCATCTGTCGCACACTTCTAGTACATAATCAAAGGACTCTACATTTTCTTTGGGCTGGTTCACACATGATGGTGGGTACATGATATCTCTATGTGAGTATGAAGTTGCTGCTTGGCTCCAGGCTTGGCTGTGTTCACAAGAAGATGTTGCTTGCATAAATTGGCTCTTCCACATGTGTGGTGAACATCAAGTTATCAGTGGTTCTTTTTCAAACAGAGGCGGGGGTGGCAGAAGTCTGTAAATATTTATTAAAAAAAATACAGTGTGGTAGGCCATTAAGGCTGGAATCCTCTGCCCACTTACCTGGGGAATAAGTCCCATTGAACTCAGTGGGACTTACTTCTGAGTAGCTATGCATAGCATTGTGGTGTAAGTGTTGTTGTTTTTTAGCTTGGTTTCTATGGTCCTATGCGTTTTCAATTAACACTCCTCTAAGTTGGTTGTAGTTGGCGGTTGTAGAATATTTATCAAATCATCTCCGTTACTAACAAAATAGAGCTCAGTTAGCCAAGCTCCTAGCATACTTAATTCATGAATCACATTGAAGAAGCTTTTCTAGCTTAGTTGAAGATCTGTAAAAGGATGGCTTTTAGCACAGCTTTGTGCTCTAGGCTATTGTTAAATAATCTGCGCCCATCTTTCCTCCTAACAGGAAATGACAAGGGATGCTGTATCCTCAGATTCTCCATATCTGTAATCCTCTGGTTTCTTGTGTTTTTTCATCAGTGATTTGTTTTTTCTTAAAACAGAGACTAATCAGCAATCTGTTTTTCTTGACTGGCTAATGTTGCCTTTAATGTTATTAGTTCTGTTTTGCTTCTGTCTTTGCTTACGGTTTCATTAAAAGTTCCATAAACAAAGTAAGTAGGTGAGGAGAGAAAGCACTTTAGTGTTTATGAACAGCAAAGATAAAGTTATAGGAGTTTGTGTGGGATGTGGTGACACTTGGGCATTTCACAACTTTCCCTGGGTGCATTTCCTGATTCCTCAACACACCAGCAGAACGAGACAACACCGTCCTTTTTTCTCATCTGCTGTAGTCATTTTCTACTACAGATACGGAGTAGAACCGGACTGCACCAGGCTCTGGAGATGACATTCCTGGTGTGATGTGCCTGCTCTAATCTGTTAAGGAAGAAGGCATAGTAACCTTTCTTCAGTAACCTTTCTTCAGCTGTCAGTTTAAAATCCTAAATTCGTCTCCTTGGTCTCTGTATATCACACATACCTATGGGTTGTGTGCCTGCAGAGAGCCTTTGTCGGAATGTTCTAGAGCTGAGATGTTTTAGCTGGAAGGCCACTCTGCCTCTCTCTTGTGCAAAGCCCATATGTGTGACAGCACAGATGACCACTTGAAGAATTACAGTTACAGGGAAGCAACCCGTCCTTTCCTCCTCTATCGTTGGTTTGTGCAGAGGAAAAGCCCCTGAATAACAGACCTGAGGCAAGAGAGCACATGCACCGCCATATTGTGTTCCCTGTTCCCCTTCCCCTTATCACATCACCCCCATCTCCTTCCCTTTCTCGTTCTCTTTGCCACATCGTGCCCCTTTCCCTTGCTGCCACCTCATCATGTCCCCTTCTCTTTACCGCATCATACCCCATAACCACTTCCCCTTGTTGCCATCCCCCTTCCCCTTACTGCTCTTGTGTTGCATCTCCTTTCTGCATCATGCTCCTTCACCTCTTTCTCCTCACTGCTGCTGTGTTGCACCCCCTTCTTCTTCCCACATTGTGCCCCTTCACCCACTTCCCCTACGGCTGCTGCATCATGCTCCCTTTCTGCATTGCCCCCTTCCTGTATCCAGCCTCCTCTCACCTTTGCTGCCGAGGTGTGTGATTGGAGGAAGCAGCCAATGTGGCTCTTCAGAGACCCGACCAGGCCAAAACAGCTCATTGTCAGGAAGGATCCCCTCAGAGCCAGGCATTTGAGCTTGGCAGGCTTTCTGAAAAGCCACACACCGAGCCTCCTTGCTGTGGGAAATGCCATACTGGGAGAGTAGCTGCTCTCTTGCTAGAGAAAATGCCATGGCGGGACAGCAGTTGGCTTTCTGGAACACTCACCGGAGGCAGCAGCGGCAGGCCCTCCTGGCTTGTGTGGGGAATAGCACTATTCACCACTCCTCCCGTTCCTCTGCCTGAGGTGGGGGCTCCACCCAGCCTCATCTGAGGGCCAGACCTGATGAATAAAATGGTCTGGTGAGGAGGGCCTGTTATACTGAGGAAAGTTGAAAACCTAGAGCAAAAAAATAGAAATAAAAAAATAAAAAATAGAGAAATCAGAATGCAGGTCGGCACTGTCTGACACAGTATTCTGCACTTTTTTTCAACATCCCTCTCCATTTCATATCCCTCTTTGTATTCTTGCTCCGTTTTATGTTATACTAAAAAAAATGCTTGAATCCCAAAGGTGCCCCAAAGAGGTTCAAATGCATTGCTACCTCAAAACTTCCACCTAATGATAAATTATCATTGGCAAGATTTCTCTTGTTGCATATAGAGAGAATGGGAATAAAATTGGGTAATGTTCGAAACATTTTCCTCATCAGAGATCATTGCTGAGCTTGTGCCATGTAGCAGTTTGGTACAGTAACATGTACTTTGCTAAAACAGGCACTAAAGTAGCCTTCCTCAACCTGGTACCCTCCAAATATGTTGGAATACAACTGCCAGCGTGTAACTGGGATATAATGGGAGGTGTAATCCAACAATCTGGAGGGCACCAGGTTGGGGAAGGCTGCACTAAAGTATTGCAGGGCATAATCGCCCAAGATTGTCCTTAGATTTGGGGGAGGGGTACTCAAAGCCATTTGCAAAGCCATACTAGCTACTTCTTTTTAGTGAGATGCCCTTTTCTGTGTGTTTGAGCCTACTGTATGCTGCCTCCCCCCCCCCCCCCCGGTCTATAAATATAATGTGGAGAATGGAATATCATGACTTAAAATCACATGTTTCGTTGCCCAGACTGTTGGCAGTATTAAGGAAGGAGAACCAAAAGATGGCATTTTCCACAAAATGAAATTTAGCATCCACAAGTGACCACAATCAGTATATTAGGTTTTGGAAGGAAACTTAATTTCTTCATCATTGTTTTTAGAATATTTATATTTAAGACTTCTGTTTGAGGACACAGTTTCTAAACCAGTCCTTCTTAATTTAATTCCACCAACACTTTTTTTCATCCAATCCAAAGAACAAATAGTTATCATTTTACAAACACCTCTCAAGTTACAAATGTGAGCGGTAGATACTTTTTCATAGAAAAAATTGCCTGCTATATCTGTAAGTGTGGAAAGTAATGTTCACTTCAGTCATCAGCTTACAAAGTTATCTGAGGCTCTGCTATAACTGCAGGGCCCTGTTCTGTTCAGTGAATGTAAGTGACAAGTTGAGGCGTTTTCAAAAATGCAGTTTATTGTCCCATAGCTATATTTACTGTCTGAGGCTAACTACAATAACAAATCAACTGTAGCGATTAAGCTAAGAAATATTGTGCTGAATAAACACAGGTGCAGATCTGTTAAATATGACAGTGGAACCTTTACACAACTGCATGTTTAATACTTGAAATCTGTTCTCTAAAGCGCCATAAATTGCAGCAAGCAAGTTCCTGAAGTATCCTTACCAACCTTGGTGGGCTCCTGGTGCGTCAAGGATTTATTTGCCTTCTGGAATCTATAAAACCTTTTTGTACATTGTATTAGAAGGCAAAATAATATGTCTCATTGGAAGAAATTAGGTTACCTGTGGTACATGACAAATAATGATGTAGTCATTGCAAAGAGATACCAGGCTTTGAAGCAGGCCCTAAAGACTTATTGATTTTCCTTGGCTTATATTTGAGTCAAGGCTTTTGTGGGTGCTGTTTCGTACATGGTGTTATCTGGTTTCAATTGGTTACCTTGATTTTATCATAATTTTGTTGTGTTTTGTGATTTTAAATTTTGTATGCCGTCTTGGGAGGGTTTTCCCTAAAAGGCGGTTTATAGATCTTTTAAACAAACAAACAAACAAATAAATAAACAAACAAACAAACAAACAAACAAACTATAAGCACGACCGAATCATCTTGCTGGCTGCTTATTGGCACAATTTTTTTTTAATGTAGTAATGTAATATATCATATAAGAAAATGCAACTAATATTCAGTGTCTTGGGTCTGAGTCCTGTCTTTTTGTATAAAAGGAAAATAGGAAGCCGGTCCACAGTTATTCTCACATAGGTACTTGAAATGGACATATCAAAAGATTAAAGTGGGAGAGCATTGGGCGATGCAGTCACATTGATCTGGTTTGTAAGTAACTCTAACCCATGGGTTGTCTGAGCTGTGCAACAGCAAGCCAATATTCTGCCTCCTGCCTTCTTGCCGCTTCCACTTTGAATCCAGTTTAGCAAACAACCCAGGAATACCCTATTCCTGGGTTGTTTGCTATGATGTATGAATCTGGCACTCTGGGTTGTTGAGGGGGAAACAACTCTGGGTTAAAACTGTGATTGCTTCTCCCACAAAAACCCAGAGTGCCAGGTTCAGACAGAGCAGCAAACAACTCTGAGACCATCAGAAGGAAAGGAAGCAGCAGTCTGGCTCTTCTCCATCATGCCTGGATCCAGATCCAGATGAGAGCCCCCTTCCCTCCTGATACCAACTGGCACTGCTGAAGCCGTCAGAGGGAAAAGAAGCAGCAGTCAGGCATCCTTCCGTCGTGCCTGGGTCTGTATGAGGCTATTAGAGGGAGAGGAAGAAGCATCCCTTCCACAATGTCCACGACCTGCTGAACTTTGCAACTAAAAATCTAGTGCCCAAATTTGCTTTCTCCCCCCCACTTCTAAATCCCCTTTTCTTTTGTGTCATGTTTTTAGATTGTAAGCCTGTGGGCAGGGACTGTCTTAACAAATGCCTTTGTAAGCCGCCTTGGAAGCATTTTTGGCTAAAGGGTGGGATAAAAACATTATATTATTATTATTATTATTATTATTATTATTATTATTATTATTATTATCCTCCTCATCCTCATCATTCATCTCAGGAACCTGGGTTGTTTGCTACATGGATGCAAAACCGGTGGCAAACGGTCGGGAGGAAGAGCGCTTGCTCACTGTCATGCAGCCCTGACCAACTATAGGTTAATTAATTTGTGGTTGATTGTTACTTACAAACCAGGTCATTGTGTGACTTAACAACACTACAGAAGGTATTGAGGCAAGAAATGCTTCTCTCGCTGATTGTTGGCTCATTGCAAAGTCATATAATTCAACAAGTGGAGGAATGGGTTTTATGCGAAGCTATCCATGTGATATTGCTTGTGGAAGAAATGGCTTAGTGGCCATAATCTAATAAGAAATATGCAGTCTAGGCCTGCCCTCTTTCAGGAGAGTAATGTCTTTGCCCTTTGAGATCTTACTCTGAGGCTAAAGTGGTGGTAGAAAACTTTCAGCCAAAGCTTCCTTTGTGCGACATAATGAAATATCATAGTTGGGGAAGAACTAGATGACCCTTTTGATAAAGTGATATGCTAAAAACAGGATGTAGTTCAATCCAAATTCAACAGTAGTAATCTTCATTTAGTGTAGTAATTCCTTTGAAAACTTTTACCAGAGTTTTTACCATGTTTTGTCAGATTTTTTTGTTTTTTGTTTTACTAAAAAAATCACTTGTTCTTTGTAACAAATCTGACAGATCTTTTCTTTCCTATACTCTTCAACAGTGTTTTCGAGCGCTTTGCTGCAAAGGACCTCCACCACCACGACCAGAGTATGACTTGGTTTGCATAGGTCTCACTGGCTCTGGAAAGACTAGTCTATTGTCACAGCTGTGCAGTGAAAATAGAGAAAATATAGTGTCAACAACAGGTAAGCTAATGTTCTAAGTTACTTCTTAAACTAGCTATAGCTTTCAAAATTCTGGCAAACAGCTATGGTTTATTTCAGTCTAATGAAAGAATGCTTTTAAATTATGCTCAGCTTCAATTATGCTTGTCTCATTCTTTAATTAAGAAATAATAAATCAGATGTGAAGCTTCCATGATTAAATACAGGCTGCTGGTATTAACTACATCCACTTTTCATACCTCAGCCTTTTAAAGTGTGTGACTGAAATAACATCTCAAATAAATTAGCTGTCTATTATTTTATCCTCATTTTTCTACTAACCATCTCTCCTATTCCTCTGACCTGATTTGCATGTAACACTAAGCCGCTGTGGGTTAGTTTACCTGTGGGGCTTCATGGTGTGTGCCAACCACCATTTTGAATATGAAAGTGGCGGCCCGCGCATGCCGTTGCTTGATGTGTCATGCAAACACTGGTGGTAAACCATCAGGTGACCCAAGAACAATCTATGAGGAGACTTTCCATCTTACTCTGAAGTCTTCCTCATACCACCTTTGTGAAATGTGCAATACAGTAGTGACCAAAAAGAAAAGGCCACAGTTATCGAAATATGATCACAATTGGTCATGTCCCAGAGAAGATGCAATAACTCGGGGTCAAATCTATAACACTTGGATGGATTTGGGATATTAAGGAATTAATTTTTAAAAAGAGATACAATAAATTGTTGAACCTGTAGAAGAGATGTTAAAAGTTTGTGATTTCTGAAGGATCAGCTATAGAAGCACTGGAAGTATGTGAAAATTAGTCCAGAGATAAGAGCCAGTGGTGTGGTTTCCTGCATAGTTGTGTCTACTCTTTTTTCCATATATGAGCAATGAAATTGTCCCAAAAAAGACCTGCAGACATGCTTGGGCTCTATAGCTGGCATCTCCAATGTGGTGCCCATGGACACCTCTCTTGCCACCCACCATGCTCTACATCCCTCCTGACTTTCTCTGTCTTAATATTTTTTAAATTTATTATTTTTTAACTGGAAAGCTGGCATGCTGCAGTGCAAAGTGTTGCCCCAGAACTGTCTTTATTTGGTTTCGAAAGGGTTTTGCGTTTTAGACCTCTGACCCTGCTTCTGCCTTATACTTAAGCTCCTGAGCAAGTAATTTTTCTCTTGGTCTCACCAGTTTGCCTTCTGGAAAATAATGTTTTGTGATCCACCATGGCAGCCATTTTATGCATGGGAAAGCCACACCCCTATGGCAGCCATTTTATGAAAGCACCCACGACTCTCAAAATTCCAGATGTGCCCACCAACCTAAAAAGCTTGGGGATCCCTATGCTAAAGGTAGCCTATATTATAGTTGATGGGTGCAGGGGAATTCAGGAAGTGTTACAGTTTGGTCCCAATCCTGAGCACTGATAATTGTTGAAGAGGATGTGGGGAAGCAATATTTACCAGATTCTCCTCTTACAATTGCGGGCAAGATTCCTGTGTTGAGGTTTGCTACATCAAACTGCCTCATCTTCAGCAACTGTTTCAGCCTTTTTGGGGGCAGCCATTTCCTTTCCAGGTTGAGATGCCTCCCATACTTTATCTTCTGCCACAGGCCTTCACCAGTAAAGATGGACATGTTTCCAGATTTAAGAGAGGAGTGTGCCTCCAATTAATCCTTAAAAACATTGTGTCTGAGGTATCACTGATAAAATGTAATGATAAATCTTTCTAGGGTTTGGGAGATTCTGAATTTTACATTTAGATATCAATTTGTTCAGTTTTCCATTATAGAGAGATTAATTTGATTTCACAACGTGGTATGAACTGAAAGAATGCAGCGAGATAAATACAATTGTAAAAAAGCTGATTTAAAATAGATGAATTTTCCATCTGTTTTTTTAACTCACTTAATAATAATAATAATAATAATAAAAAAATATTTCTTATCTGCCTCTCCGTTTGGATCGAGGTGGAGAACAGCAGTAAATATAAAATATGATAAAATACAGAAAACTGATTTGCTAGAGTAACTTGTGTTCTGGGGCAAAGATACACTTTTTCAATCCTTATTCTATTTTTTCGGTGGTTGTAACATGCAAGGTCTCTCTCTAAAATAATTATTTTTGAAATCCCTCCCATTCTATTAAAATAATGCAAAATGTATTTACCCAATTTTATTTTATGTAGCTATGTTTCGTGTTGTTGAATCATTCTAAATGTTTTGGCAGCAAAATGCATGCCAAAGGAATGGAAGAAAGGGCAGGGCCTGGAACTAGGGAAGGGAATAGAGAAGAGATAACTTTTGAAATCCTGCCCATACATTTTAAGCTTCCAAGATGTTGAAGGTGCAAACCAGAGAGGAGTACTGCTACTATTAACAAATGTACTGCTTTGGATAGTCTCTCTCCTGCACAAGTTACTAACGGTTTTTTTATTATTTATTTCTAATTTCAGGTTTTAGCATAAAAGCAGTGCCATTCCAGAATGCCATCTTGAATGTAAAAGAGCTTGGAGGTATGGCAGTGTTCATCGGCTTGATATTTAGCAGGCAACTTTCCATTTCCGTTATCTCTCTATTTATGATAGTAAATAATATTTAATACTTATCAACTACCTACAACCACTAGACCAGCTTTCCCAAACCTGGTGCCCTCCATGACCAAGCGGACTGGGGATGATGGAAGTTCTAGTCCAATCCATCTGGAGGGCACTAGCTTGGGGAAAGCTGTGCTAGGCATGGTCCCTGCTTGAAAAGTTATAATCTAAGGTGGCTGTAGGTAGATGTAGCAGTGTGAATGACTTGGGGTATGGGGCTGAATTCCCAAAGAAGTAAGGTGTTACTATAGGAACAAAATACAAATGTAGAACAATTCTTAACTGATCTGGCGAAAGCCATGTGTCCATGCTGTTTTAGGAACGAGCTGGACCTATAAAATCTTACTGATCTTTCCTTGTTCCCTTGGTTATAATTTAGGCCACCTACCCAGCTCACATGGTGGGGAAAGCCCTCATCACTCATGAGTACAGCAGCAGGTGAAGCTTGTTGTATCCAGGCCTGGGAATGGACTTTAGGGGTTTCTAATCCTCACCATATAGGAGAGGCAAGCATAAGGAGTCCCAGAATTCTTCTGTGCCCAAGATTAAAATCTGAACTGGAGAATAATTCCCCAATGTATCCCCATGGACTGTAGAGAGCTTGATACCTTTTGTTTGCAAGCCTCCATGATTCCTGGCTGCAAATGGCAGTTCAGCTGAGGTAGGTGGTCGTTAGGGGGATCAAATTCAGTTTTATTTGGAAACAACCAGAGCTTCTTCCTGGCAAAAGAGCTCAGCTTATTTCAGATCCATTCCAGTGTTGGTAAGGGCTGGTACATTACTACTCTTGAATAATCTAAACAAAAGCATATTTTAGGGAGGAAACTAATATTGGGCTGTAATGTACGCAATTTAGGCTGCCTCTACAAGAGAGGTTTAAAGCTCTTTCAAGGCGCTTTAAAAAATTTACCTCTACAAGAAAGGAGCGCAAATCGGGCGTAGAGGCGCGTTATCTCTCCGATTATGCGCATTATCGAATATGCGTTAGATCGCGAGTTTTATTTTTCTCCGGCCGTTAAAGCGCATTTTGACTATGTGAACAAGCGCTTATGCGCATTAACTACTTGGAAAGCGCATTTTGGACATCTGTTAATGCGCTTCGCCGCCTCTCGTGCAGAGGTATTAGGTGTAAATGCGCTTCAGCGATTATGCGCATAATCGCCTAACCGGGCGCAAAAGCGAATCCTTGTGGAGGGGACCTTAGTGGCACGAACTACATTTTTCTTGCTTGAAACCTTGATACTGTCATGTAAAACTGATAGTAAAGGACTAGCAGAGGGCTGTGAGATCTTCTACAATCTGATGATTCCCTCTGCAGCATGATGATAGGATGGGAATTGTCAAGGATCTTTCAGTGAGCCACTGCATCTCTACTTGCAGTGCACATCTCTTATAAGTTATTTATATACTTAAAGCAATGAACAGGCCATTAATCCTCTACAACAAGCCTGTTCCACTTCGTGTATTACGTAGAGGGGGATTATTGCATTACTGACACTGCACCAGGACAACTGCTAGTAAAATACTCAAAGTGATATCCAGACAAACACTGCTGGAGGAGTTGCTGGGAATGTTGGTACCCAATAGGGAAGGGGCATTCCAGTTGTGGGCAGGGCCAAAGTCAAAAGGGATTGGGTCCCAAAAGTCACCATATTGTAGCTGTTAGCTGCCAGTAACCAGGCCTTAGGAGAGGCATTTCAACCTTGTAGAATGGGGGGAAATCCTCCCCAAGTCCAAGAAACCACCAAACAATTGGTGATTGGCAGAAAAGGGGGTGAGACCTGGGGAAGGGGGCCTGGCCACCTGGGGAACCAGACTGGGATCTGTAAAGAGCCACTGCAATGTAAGGAACAAGCACTTGGGGAAATTATTCGGGCAGTCAGGGCAGGCTTTCTGTTACCCTGAGACCCAAGAGACACCTGATATTCATAAGTGGCATTGCCAGATCGGGGCTACTGTCTTGAAGGATGCATTGAACCCACCAAAAGACCAGGGCCATGTATACACCATGCATATATCCTGAAGTCTACTCTAGGTCATCCCTGTGCATCCAAATAATTCACAGGGGATTCCAGGGTCAACCGGGGACGATCAGAGACTTTCCCCGGGATATATACAACCACGGATTTCCCAGTTTTTCCACGGTCCCTAGACAACCCAGTGTGGGTTCCTGGGTCCTCAGACAGGCACAGAGTTGCATGGGGTGGCTCCATGCCCATGGGGGTGGGGGGGGCAGCAATTTTGTGATCCCTGGGATGGCAGGGGGGTTGGGTGCGGAGTTTGGCAGGGGGAACTTACTTTTTCACTGGATTGGGGCCACGGCTCATTTTCTAAAAAAATGGATCGATGATACAAGAGAAAGCAAATGTTGCTGGTTCCCATAGATTAGTTCAAGTTTTTGTGACCAAAGAGAAGGTGACAGAAAAGGAATCGGATTTATGTTAAGGTGAATATGACATTTGGTAGACTTGGAAGGAGATCCTTGGGTGTTGCATCAGGAAAGACCTCTGACATAACTGGAGTGAAAATAATGAAATGTGGTGTCCGTGTGCATGTCTTGGGGGAAGGCTGGGGCGGGGAGGAAGGAGGAATCAGGCCAGCAGAGAGTTAAAAGTAGTCTTAAAGGTGTTTTAAAACTGTTCATATTTGTGAACCAGGAACAGAAGGCAATTAACACAGAGGACAATTTAGCATGAAAATTCTGGAGGGCGATGGAAGGACTAAGGGCTCCATCACACCTATTTTTTCCCCCGGTTTGTGTCCGTGGTTTCCCCCTCCGTTTCCTTAGCGAGTCGAGTGCTGGGCACTGTCACATCTGTGTGTTGTTGCGCTCATGTATCTTTTCATGTGTATCGCTACTATGCCAGCAAAATCTCCCACCCCGCCCCCTACGTTTTTCTTCACCCTGCAATTAATTTTTTATATTTTTTATATATTTTTTTCTGCTCAAATACAATAGTACGGCAGCCTGAAACCACTCAATTATGGTAGAACAACACACTGTGCTTTCCCCTAAGATCATATTAAACAATATAAATGAAGAGAAAGTATTACAGTTAGTTTTTGTAGAAGTTTGTGGTCAATGTTGGCATGGGAAGGGGAAGCCGACATTGTTCTGTCAGGAAAACTAGACGTGCCTACTCAGGAGTAAGAACCATAGAGTTGAATGGGACTGAGTCCCGGGCACGGGCGGCGGCGGCCTTGCTCGCCTTCTCTGTGGGTGTTTGGGCGTCCTCTCTCTTCCCCTTCACGGTTGAGCAGTTGAGCAGAGAACCACCCTGCCCTCCTCTAATGTCAGCAATGCTAGGAATGGAGAGAATAAGCCATGTTGTCGAGGCTGAAATAGGTCCCATCAAGTTGATAAGCACATCACTAATAACATAAAAGATTAAAATCTGAAGAAAGGTGAGAATTGAAATTGAGCTTTTAATGCCATTTTTAAACATGGGTTTAATGTACTTAATCCTATTAATGTTTTTGATCTATTTAAAATTGCTGCTTTATTTTTGTTCAATTATCATTAAAGGGGCTGACAACATCAGGAAGTACTGGAGTCGTTACTACCAAGGATCCCAAGGAGTAATATTTGTATTAGACAGTGCCTCTTCAGAAGACGATTTAGAAATTGCTAGAAATGAACTGCATTCCGCGCTCCAGCATCCACAGTTATGCACTTTGCCTTTTTTAATATTGGCCAATCACCAGGACAAGCCAGCGGCTCGTTCAGTACAAGAGGTATGTTTAACACAGCAGTATCTTGTATGTTCCTAGTTGTTGTTTGAATGCTGTGATGGGAAGGATGTCATGTGTTGTGTTGTGTTGTGGTGTGTGTGTGTGTGTGTGTGTGTGTGTTTGTAAGATTGCAGGACCTATAAGGGTTAGATGAAGAGAATTCTTCTTTCACCTCATCTTGCTTAAGGGGGGAAAGATGCTTTTAGCTGCCTCTCCCAAAGACTGCCTGTGTGTATTGTTGGTTTTAATCTAGGTTTTTTTTGGGGGGGGGTTGCTATTAGTTTAATCTTGTTTTCTTTTTTGTAACAACCTTAGCACTCTCCCTCTTCTTCCCCATTGCTTACATTTTCCAGCAGTATGCACACTTCTTTATAAAAGCCATTATATTTACTCCCATGCTAATGGTTAGCAGTTAAGTTGCACTTCTTGCTCTTAACTTTTAAAAATCTAGCACAAATTTCCTACCCTATGGGATCAAGATTGTAGTCCTACGCATATACATATTCCCACATACATCTCACATGTGCTTCTCTGTAATTGTATTAAGGAGGTGTTTTTTTTAAAAAAAACTTTACAGAGTTTATGATTTCCTGTATCTTCATTAAGAAAAGGAAGCCATTACATGTTTTTCCATTGCAGAACCATGAGGCATATATGGTATTAATGACCTTGAATGTGATATATTTTGTTAATGTTCAGCTTGTAATGCTGGAATATATATGATATACACTGCCTTTACATTGCTGCAAATTTTATATAGCCTCTAATTGAATGAACTTTGTTTTGGCTCACATGAGTAAATAATAGCACATTTTCAGATGTTGCATGATTTGGGTCTCCTCTTACAATTAACTGGATCTATCTCTGTACATGTCGTGCTTTCATATGCCCCTGTTGTTGATTGTATTAAATATATGTAATTGCTTTTATATATACTTTAATAGTTGGGTGGATATTTATTTACTTCTAGTAGAAATTTAATATGCATTGAGTGTTTACTTTTTAATGTTTGTTGTATCCTGATCTGACATGTTTTCCCATCCCATCAGTTTCATACCTGCTTAACTTCAGAAATTTCACCTTAGAGTTTAGGAAAGCTACTTCAACAAGTTTAAAGAAATACTCAGTGCTATCCTATGAGCAGAGACACTCAATAAAATGTGAGCTCAGGATCGATGGGAATTTGCTAAGAGTGAGATATTGAAGGTAGAATCACAATACTCATTCCAGTGAGCAAGAAAATGGGAGGCATCTAAAACCTCCTCCATTGGAGATTTTTAAGCAGAGGCTGGATGACCACCTATGAGAGATGCTGTTACAGCAGAGTTCCTGCTCAACTGAGGGTTGTATTATATGACCTTTGAGGTCCCTTCCCACTCTGCTCCTTCACCGCATATCAGCACTTGTTCAATTGAAATAAAATAAATTAACAAAATTATAGCAATAACAATAAAATGTTATGACACAGTAAACCAGTGTCTTAATTATAAAAGGCTTGCCTGAAGAGAAAAGTTGTGAGCTTATTTAAAAAGGCCAACCTCCTGAATTTGTCACACTGTAAACCAGGACTGCGAAAGAACATTTAGTGGTGGCCTGCAGCCTGATAGATGGTGGGACTTTCAAGAGGTTGTCACCCACAGATCCCAAATAATGGGAAAGAACATAAGACATTCTCTCAAGCATTCAAGACTCAGACTTATTAAGAGCTTTAAAAGTGAGCACCAGTATCTTGAATTTGGTCTGGGAAGAAATAGGCAACCAGTATTTATTTATTTATTTATTTATTTATTGCATTTGTATACCACCCCATAGCCAAAGCTCTCTGGGCGGTTTACATAGGATTAAAACAATTAAAAACAATATACATGCTTGTATAGAACTTTTGTTATGACTCCTCTGTGGCTAATATCACAGATTAATCTGACAGCTGCATTCTGGACCAGTTGAAATTTCTGAATTGGGCATAAACTTGCATGGCCTATAGGCCACTTTGTTTGTGGTTACATGCATCTGATGAAGAGGGGCTATAAAAATTAAGCCACAATTGACTTGTTAGTGTTTGAGCTGTCACTCTTTACAGAGGAATTCTACATGACTAAAGAGTTACAAAAAAATACATATATCTTGTAGCTCTGTGGCAGAGCACATGGTTCACATGCAGGAAGTCCCAAGTTAAATCCCTGGCATCTCCAGTTAGGGTTAGTAAAGACTCATGTCTGAATCCGTGGAGAAACGCTGCTGGTCAGTGTTGACAATACTGAACTTGATGGACAAGTGGTCTATCTTGGCAGCTTCCCATGTATCAGAACAGCTTGTGAAAAGACTTGACTTCCTGTCAACTTCCCAGAAGCAGCAGCATGGAGAGCACATGAGAATGAAGAGCACTTTCAGCTGAAGAGACAAATAAGGTCAAGATGTTTATTAGTTCCTAATGTGCTGGAAAATTAATGTTCTGTGCTTAACACAAAATGCAGATGATTCAGATAAAAATATGCATCATTGAAAAGTGGTATTTATTGCTCTGTTAGCAACGACATTGTCCTCCGTGACATTCCTGATTATAATTATTTTTTACAAGAAATAGTCAGAAATATAATCTGGAATTTTAAAAAAGAACACATCTGGGAGTCTCATAAGCCCTATTTGGCTGTTTTAAAATCCTAAGCATGGATGGAATATGACGATACATGTGCCAGGGACAACCCTGCGCCCTCTACCTCCTTGTGTTGATGGAGAAGGTTGAAGAGGAACTGTAGCCATGTGCTCCATTGCTTGTGTGAAACACTGTAACAGCATCTAGCTAAACATCATTACAATTTATTTTCAGAACTTCCCCATCAACATAGGGTGGTTGGGAATGGAAGGGATGCTGGCACATGCATCCCCACATTCCATTCCTGCTTGGGATTTTATAATGCCTGAATAGGGCATTTCTCCCTCCCTTCCCCAATTCCCCATATAACAGCAACAGCTACATACTACTTTACATGTTGCTTTGACACTAGGGGAAGCTACTGCTGATTGGGGCAGGGGAGGGAATCAAGAGAGAAGCCCTGCCTTTGCATGCAACTGAAGGGAATTTTTTGGCATGTGATGTTGATTTTGGGCAGATTCATAGTGGCTGAAGAAGTGTTTAAGATATCTTGGTGCTAGGCTGTTTAGGACTGAAAGGTCAAAATTATCTTCTGCCTTTATCATAGGCAAAGGGGGTGGCCTTGGGTAAATCCAGTGCCAGCTTCAGGTTTTCGAGGGCCATTGGGCAAGGCACCATCAATGGGCACCTTTCCTCAGTGAGCCTAACTTCTCAGCGTCATTGTCACCAGCTGCAGTTGCTCCTCCTCATCTTTCTCATCATTGCTACCACTTGCTTGATGGACAGTTAAAGCGAACCAGTGAGCAGGTAGGCAGCTTACAAGCCTATCTACACTACTGCTTTAAAACGGTTTATAACAGTTTTAAACCAGTTAATAACCGTTACTAGCCAGTTTAAAACTGTTATAAACCGTTTTAAAGCAGTAGTGTAGATAGGCTCTACATCTACTGTGCTTCCTTCTCACTGCCACCGCCATTGTCTGGGCCAGAGCAAGAGGAAGGTGAAAAAGCAGGTTGCAATGATGAAGAGGAGGAACTTGAGAGGATTCTTGTAGTGGACCCCTGCTGGGGTATAGACCTTCAGCAGATACCCGTCCAAGTCTCCCTTGATGCCACCCATGGGCAAATCACCATTTCTCAGACATGATTAATAATGGGAATAATAGTGATCTCCTTCAGAGATAGCTGGAAGATCAATCATGAAGATTGAAGAGCATTTTTCAATCTGAAGTGCTGTATAAATAATGCATAGTAGTCACAAAACCCTTTTGCCTAGAACTGCACAAGAGCCAAGGAGATTCTGCAACAGCTGTTAGTGATATTCACTTGTGGGAGGTGTACTGTAAGTTTTCCAAATTTGAAGCTTTTTTAGCAAATATTTTTCTCTATATGTGGCATTCTCAAAAATAGCCTTGTACAAATTATTTATCCAACCCATTAAGAAGAAAACCACATGTAACTTCATTTGGAAACCAAGTAATCAGATCCAAAAATTGTATGATAGTATTACTTGCTTATGTGAAAAGTAATGTACTTGCATCTCGTTTCCTTTTTAGAGCCATAACACTTTTAAGGGGTGTTAAAAGACTGAAAGTTTGTAGCTGCTCTATTCCATTGCTCACTGTTTCTTGCCTTTGAAAGTCTGACATTATCATTTTTCATTTTATCCTCTTAACAAATTAAGCTAACACTTTAGAAGTCTGCTGTTTCTCTTAACCATATGGTTTGTACTGTAGGCTCCTCACAAGGGCAAACCTTCCCTTGGGAGCATATTTAATATTCACTAAGCTAATTCAGACGCTGAAGAAGTGAGGATTTAAGAAATGTGACTCGTTCACTTTTCTTTATCCAGCTTGCAACATAACATCCAAAGCAGGGGTGCGCTTGCTTATCCAGTGTGGTCCATGTGTTCAAAATCTCTGGAACACGATGATCTCCCTACAACGAGAGAGTGCCTGCTCAGATGTTACATTAGAAACTGGGCTTTAGAAATGTGCTTCTGAAATACATCTTATTTTTTTAAAATGTCCCCGTTTGTTCCAGTGCAGGTTTTTCATACGTGGATGTCTCTGCTCTGTTGTTAGAACCCAGATGGGAGCAACCTAAAGCCACTTTAATAATCAAGAAAGCCTTTATTTACACAATACCCTGCTGTTCATCAGTGTATGTTGTATCCTCCCTTCAGTACATTAAGTTCCAGCTCTCAATCCTGATACATTATTGAACAAGCTGGATTTTTAAAAAAAATAGATTGAGAAACCTCAGTGCTTCCTAAGGGTGGCCGAGGAGCAGCAGCCTCTTGGATCAAATCAGTTTGGCTTTGGTGTATTAATTTGAAAAAAAAAATCTTTCCAGTCTTAGCGCCAAGACCTTAGCTATTTTCTTGGCATCCAAATAGATCAGTTGATGGGGCTGTATGATGAGCAAAGTGTAGGCTCTTTCCCAGTTAATTAAGCATTCCATTTTCTGCTAATTACTATAATGCAGGCTTTGTTTTGAATGGCATCCAGGAACCTTTGTCTGAATGGTTCTATAATGCTGTCTAGGAAGCTCTTATAGATACCCATTGAAAATGTACTCCATTGAAAACCCATCTGGGCCTTGCGCTTTCCCCCCTTTTTAATTGCCTGTTCAGACTTTTTCCCCCTTGTCAGCTCACAGTTTTGTGTGTGTGGCAAGCTTGTCCATTCTGGGCAGTTTGATTTTTATCTAGGTATTCTCCCATGAGTTTTGTGTTGGTGTGGTTGTTGTTGTTGTTATTATTTTGAAGTACAAGGGCTTGTTGGTAGTTGATGATGCAGATATGATTCATTGGCATTGGACACACAGATTAGTTAACTATTTGCCTTCTTGGTTATCCATGCATATAACTTTTGGACACATTTGAGATTTCCTTTGGGCGGGGATTAAAATGCAAATTAATACTCTTGTCATCCTGTTAGTTCTGTTACTGCAACTAGAGTACAATGAGTTTTATCTTTGATGAAAATAAATGTGAAGTGTTTTTCTTGCCAGCCTTACATCTGTCCTACACAGCTATGTAGCATAAGGGCATCAGAATAGGAATCCAGTATCTGAACTGGTATCTGAACTAGAGTCTTGAGGCCAGCAGCTACAATTCGAGCTCCCTTGGCCAAGGCAACTTCCTTAGCAAATTCCCTCTTTTTATATTCCTTATATTCCTTATTATATTCCAAAGCCTACCCACTTGATGCTTTGGTAGGTCAGCTTACTCATGTCAGGCTCCTGTAAATCAGCAGACCATTGATCTAAACAAGCTGTTGGACTACTGGTACAGATTTTTGCAAGTAAGAACCTAACCACATTGCCCTTAAAATGACAGAAGTGAGCGGGTCAAGACAGCCTGCAAAACAAAAACGAAAGAAGAGACAAAGAATTAACCCTGTGTGACACCAGTGAACACTTTGACGTACCGCTCAGTGTGTCCTGCCACGTAATGAAACGACTTAAAAAACCACGTTTTTAAATAGAATATAAGTTGTTTTAAGGGCAATGTGGATAGGCTCCTTGATGCAGTTTGTATTTGAGACTGTGTGTTATTGTATTAATACAGTGTATTTAACACTATTGATTTTATGCAGATTTGCATTTGGGAAAAGAATAAGGGGTTGTTTTTAAACACAAAGTAAATGCCATATATGTTGGTCATTTGCTAGGGTACTTTAAGGGGTTTGTGGCATTCAGAGACTGAGCATCTCTGAATATATCCTGTATTATACTGAAAAATTTAAAGAAAAGTTAAAGAAAGGTGTTGTGTGTTTGGTTGGAGTATAACATTTCTTCGTTGCTTGCATTCATGTGAATGACATTGCTACCTAAAACTTCATTTTTCTTTAACTGGCCAGACATGTTCTCTTTGTTTGCATTCAAATGTCATAGAATCAGAGAATAGTAAAGTTGGAAGGGGCCTATAAGGCCATCGAGGCCATGCCTCCTTTTATCATTAAGATATAGCAATCAAAAGTGATCTGCACATTCATGACAGAGCTGTACATCTCAGCTCTGAAAAGTGCCCTCATAATTTATCCCGTTTCAAGGTGAGATGGTAGTGAAAAGGGATTTTGTAATATGGTCTCACTGCCCATAATCTCCTGTTGTATACCCACTGAGTATAATCAGTGGTACAGCTGGTCTTTGCTTGGAATAATGGGACAACTTGGGCTCTCAATACAATCCCAAATGTCCTTGACCCACTGAGAGAGCTACTTGTTATTTTGGGGAGCTGAAGCCATTGAAACAACAGAGCTGATGACTAGAGCACCAATGGTGTAAGACTTGTAATGAGTATGACTGAACACAATTAAGAATCCATCTTTGATCTTATTCTGTGACAGTGATGGTGGCAAAAAGACCCTACTTCTCCACCACCATTGTGTTTGCGCAATGTCATTTAGTAGAGTTCTTTTGGATGGTGAAAGGCCTTTTTGGAGTAGGGCCTAGAAAGCAAGAACCTGAGCCCTGAGAAGTCCACTATGACCAATTTATTAGACATTTGGCAGATAGATGCACTCATATCTTTGCCAAGTTAAACACCATTGTTTTAATGGAGTCAGATATGAATTTTGTCAGAGTGTTGTCTAGTTATATTAGTATGGATAATTTTCACCTTGTACAATCTGAGGATTTGGAGAAACTGCTTGGAAGACTGAGGCTCACCATTTGCTCTGGACCAATGCCTATATTAGCTGGGCTGAGTATTTGGACCTTGGAGGTATCAGTGCCTCCTTGAGGGAAGGGGTGATCCTCATTAGCTTAAAGGAAGCAGTGGTAAAGCAGCTATTGAGGAAACTTAGTCTAAATCCAATGGTTTCTGATAATCACCACCCAGTCTCAAATTTGCCATTGTTAAACAAGGAGTATGTGGTGTCTTCTCAGCTCCAGGTAGTGTTGGATGATGCTGATTATTTGGCTCCATTCCAATATGGGTTTAAGACTAGTTTTGGTACAGGAACAGATTTGGTCACCCAGTAGATGATTTATGTTGAGAATTGGACAGGGGGAATGCAATCCTGTTGGTCCACCTGGACTTTCAATACCATCACTATGATAACCTTTATCTACATTGGGCATGCAGGGCATGGTGTTACAGTGGTTCTGGTCTTTCCTGGATGAACAGCCTTAGAAAGTGATGCTTATGGATGTCTGCTTCACCCCATGGCCATTGGCCTGTGGGGTGCCACAAAGTTCCATCTTCTTTTCAGTGTTTTTTAATATCTACCTGAAACCACTGGGGAAAGTAATTTGGAGGCTTGGGATGAAGTGTCATCAGTCACAGCTTTTAAACTGAACCCTGGGGGAAAGCTGACAAGAGCTGGGAAGCATCCTGTTCAGGTTGAATTATCCCTAAGCGGTGAAGTTGGAAATGTTTCTGATTGCCCAAATGGTGACATGGAGGGAATAAGCCATGAGCATATGGTGAAACATGTTAGCAGTCAAAGAGGCTTAAGGACCATAGCAGAAGATGCACATGCCAGATATATTTTGGGAGGAACACCATGTATAGGTGTTTCTATGCTAATGCAAGATGGGAGGATTAGAGTGCCTGGTTTTAAAAGAGAATTTAAATATAATGGGCATAACAGAAACCTGGTGGAATAGAGTGGAAACAAACTCTATAAGCTCTGGAAATAAACTCTATTAGGGAAGAGATAGTGTCAAGCAGACTAGTAAATCTAAAATGGTCAGACTCTGCCTCAGAAGTACTGTGGGTGATCATAACAGGCTCCAAAAGTAATTTAGCACTGGGGACATGCTATTATCCCCCGGAGCAGAATGAGATGAAAAATGAAATCAGGAAGGCATCCAGGTGTTGTAATAATGGCTGACATCAATTACTCCCACATTGACTGGACAAATGCATGTTCCAGCCATGACAAAGAAGTTACATTTCTTGATGCCCTAGACAACTATCCCCTACAACAATTGATAAAGGAAGCAACCAGAGGGTGGGCATCCCTGGATTTAATTCTAAATGGTGCCACCCAGGACCTAGTGTGACATGAGTGTTATTGAAACAGTTGGAAACAGTGACTACAGTGCTATCCAAGGACAATGCTGTCACATAAGAGCCATGCTCGCTCAGACCAAGAGTCCATCTTGTCCGGCATTCTATTCACACTGGGGCCAACCAGCTGCTTGTGGGAAAGCCCCGAGTAAGACATGAATGCAGTAGCATCCTACCTGTGGTGTACTCCAACAACTGGTGTATATAGGCACACTGCCTCTGATACTGGAGGTAGCATAAAGCCATCAAGACTCATAGCCATTGGTTGCTATATCTTCCATGAATTTGCCTAACCCCTTTTAAAACCATGCAAATTTAAGGCCGTCACTACATTTTGTGATATTGAATTCCATATTTAACTATGTGCTGTGTGAAGAAGTACTGCTTTTGATTTGTCCTGAATCTCCCACCAATCAGCTCCATGGGATTACCCCAGATTTCCCATACTGTGAGAGAAGGAGAAAAATGTCTCCCTATCCATATTCTTCACACCATGCATAATTTTGTACAGCTCTTTCATATCTTCTCTCGCTCTCCCTTTTTCTAGATGAAGATGGGCTTGAGGGTGAAGAAAGTCAGAAGAAACAGGGAAACGAAGGGAAAAGGGGTGGGGAGTTAGTGAGAGTGAGAACTCTGAAAAAAATCAGTGGAACTAACAGGCTGTTGTTAAGTTGGCTCAAAGACTAGGCAGTGACTGGAAAGTCAAGAACTTCTAGCAATGGTGATGGAGATATGGAACTGAATAGTGAGGGACCAAACAGAAAGTGGGCCTGCTTTTTCCAAATAGTAGGTCCTAAGAACAGAAATGGGTATTTGACTAAGACTTCTTATGGGCTTCTTCCAGATTCAATTGATGTTTAGAATCTTCTGTATCTGTTGAATGGTATGTAATTCAATACATGCATTGCAAATCAAATAGTATTAACAACTTCCTAGTAACATGAGAATTAAGTATTTGCACCCAGTGTGAATTCCTCTTCTATAGTCATTCTGGTTTAACAAGACAGACTTAAAAGTAATGTTTAGCATTTACATCTTGCACTTCAAGTGTTCAAACCAGTTCACATACATACTTATAACTAGCTATGTAAGGTAAGTAAGGGTCATCATTCTCATATTTTCAATGGTCGGAAGATAAGAGAATAATGCCTTCATAGAACTCACCTTGTGAATTTGTGACAAGATTTAAATCTGGGGCATCTCAGCTCACATTTTGAGCAATTATGTTTCCAGTGGTTAGAGTAGAGATGCAAATCTTACTTTGATGATCTAGCCCAGATGCTTAATATGGTATCTTTATGTATCTGAGTGAAGAACATCAAGCACCACGGTTGCATGTGAATGGGAAATTTCAATGGCATCCTTCGGAAAATTGAGTGAGGAGGTAGCATAATCTGCAGAGCTTTGGGTGATCTGTTGCTAACTAAATGCAGCTTTGTTTCTCTTGTTAAAATTTTTGGAGTAAGTCTGTTATAGCAAAAACAACAAAGAGACCTGCGGTGCTCTATCTAATGTTGGCCACGTGCTACCACAACAGGAAGCTAGCAGTTCCAGCAGCGACTGAAAAGAGCACAAATGCTTATTTCTGGAATGGGGCAGGTCAGCAAAAAGGAACACGGCTGACCTGTCCCATTCTGGAAACAATCATTTCCAGCTTTGCTGTATGAAGTTCTGGTTCTTGTTGCACTAATGGTGGGGTCCTGTGGGCACAACTGAATTAGCTGAGCTGTAGCACCAGTACTGGATACTGCCCTAACAAATTTATTTTGGCATAGGCATCTAGTGAAGTGGACAGTATCCATGAAAGCTTATGCCACAATAAATGTGTTACCCTTAAAAGGCTCCACAATACTCTTTGTTGTTTTTTCTTGTTAAAGATCTTGTGCTTTCGACAAAGACATACAAGGCTTGTGCCCGTCTGTATATCTCACTCTCAATCTCTTCTTCCAATTTGAGGTCTTAAAATAACCCCCCTTCCTAATGTTGTCTGCTAACTTCTTTTAGACTGGGTAAACCTACCTATTTCAGAATCTTGTAATGTGTCTAATTGACAATTCCATCTTGAGATGCTCCGTGATATGGGACTCATTAAGATATGTGTGAGTACAAGGTGCATGGATGGGATGGAGCAAATTCAACATTTATAAAAAAGAAAAATTAAAAATACTGATCCTGCAATTCCAGGGAGAACTGTATGTATATGTATGAAAAATATGTGCAGATTAGTACCGGAAGAGTGAGGTTAAATAATGAAATGAGGTATGACAGGACCTCATTTCATTAGTTAGTGCTTGTCCTAAGGCTGTCATTCTGGTATTCTTAGAAATACCATGCATCAGAAGAGCATAGTATGTACTGCTACTTGTGTGGGTACATTGAACATTTAGCATGAATGGCAGTTACTAATTCTGATTTATTTGTGCCACTCACCCAACATGGTCAAAGCTAGTTTGTGCATTCTAGTATAGTAAGGGTTTATGGATTATGCTTATGTACAATTTACAACTTCTAACTTGCAGAAAGAATCTCTCAAGCTATGTTTTAATCTATAAATGCTAGTGTCAAGTGGGCAGTATTGAGGTTTTGAATTAAAGATAATGCTAAGAGCAACATCTGACCCATTTATTCTGAAATGTAAGGCACTTGGTTAGAGGAATAGGAAATCATTCTCCTCTCTAATTTCAACAATGAGCAGTGATTCAGCAGCAAACGTTATCCTCAGAGAAATGTGATGTACCAGCTATCTAACATCTGAGAACAATCTTTATAAAACCAGAGTAATAAATATATTGACATTCTTGTAACGGTGATTTTGCTAATACTTTGTTACATCATTGGTCATCATTGAATCCGAGGGCACAAATGTTTTCTCCAAATCGTTTAAATATTTGGGCAGTCTGTCAGTCACATGGTACAGCAGCACAGTTTTATGCATGGGAGGGAGATCTGAAATAATATATGGGAACATAGAAAAAATCAATATGAACTAATGATTAAGCTTTAATTTTAAAGGATTATCAGGAAGATATTGGAAAAGTGGTGAGCAATAGTAGTTGCTTCATTTCGGCTCCAGGTTAAAACATGGCTTTTTAATAAAGCCTTTAATGGCTAAATCCACCAGTCTGCACACTGTCTTGTTTTAATTGGATTTTACTGTTTTAAAATTTTGTATTGGTTTTAATATATTAATGGTTTAATTTGTTTTAGAATTGTATATTTATTTTATTTTATATGTATGATTTTATCTGTACACCACTCTGAAATCCTTGTGATATAGGGCAGGGTATATATATATATATATATATATATATATATTTTAATACATCTTTATTTCATTTTCATAACTTACATCATTCATCCATCCTTTTAACATCATTAACTATTATTTACACCCTTCCCTTCTCTTCCTCCTTTTTGTTGGTTAGTTTACTTCTGTTCTTGTCATCTTTTCTTCCTGCTTCCTCCCTATCTCTTCTTTCTTTGGGGTATAAATGTTTTAATATAAAAACAGTTTAACCCAGAAGTCTGGGCAACGACTGCAATGAAAACTTTGCTTCAGCTTCTGGCTTCTAGCCCTGTACCTATAACAATACATACATCCAGTTGTTATCCATGGGATTTTCCCATTCACTTCTGCATTCTGTAACATGGGTGCAAGTTTCTATTGGCACCTGACTGCTTTAGGGGGTGGGGTCAAGGAGAGGGGGCTGTGGAGTGACATTTTGCCATGCATAATCTATATACATATCTATGTCTACATATTCAGAGTCTATTCCAAGATTTCAATAAGTAAGCAAAATTAAACTTGCTAATACTGGAAAACATTTGAAGTCCCAAAAGCACGGCATTGATAGTGAGTGAATTCAGTGTGACCTTCTTGATGTTAATTCACCAGCATTTATTAACAGAATAAATAATAATGTGGGGGGAAATGTGATCTGAGATGGCAAATCATGTTCTGTAACTTTTCTAATTATTTGATCAATGAGAGCAATTTCTAATAGTCTGCAATAGCCTTCCCCAATTGGGTGCCCTCCAGATGTGTTGGATGGAGTACAGCTCCAATCATCCCCAGCCAATTGGGTGAACATCTGTATTCCAACACATCTGGTGGGCATCAGATTGCGGAAGGCTGGTCTGCAGCATGGCAAGTACTCAGAACTATAGCTGTACATCATTTCCATACTTTTCTTATACTTGAGAATGAGAAATTCAGACTTTTCCTTTTGTAATGATAGTAAAACATTACTTTCTCATAGAAGTATAATTTTAGAAATTGTCCATGCCCCTGGTGTCAGAAAATCTGCATAAAATACGATAGTTGTGGGTCCTTCTGAAAGTTTAGAATCTAAAGTAATACGTTTTAACAGGGCTTGCCCAAGACATTTTGCTGCCTGAAGCAAAAGACAAATCCCCCCCGCCGGCACCATTTCATGTGTAGAAGCTGACTGGACTGGTAGTTGAATCTGGGCTGACTGTTGTCTAACAATAGGATAACGTCATTCCCCCCACAGTTGAGGGTAGCAAGCTAGGTTAGTGGGTGCAAAACAGTCTGTGTTACACACACACACACACACACACACACACACACACCCCTCTGTATTTCAAAAGAGGTAAATGGCTAGGGGTTTCAGGAGAAACAGCTGGTGGGCTGTGACTTCTGCTCCTTCCCACAGCATCTGCCTCCTCAGGTGTTTGCCTCGCTGTGTCTAATGGTAGGACCGGCACTGGGTTTTAAGGATGATAGGACCATGTGTGTATAGAAGACAACAACATGCACAGTGAACACTGCTTTCAATTAATGCTTTAGCAGTTCCCACTGTCGAAGAGACAAATTGCTGCTGAAATTTAAAAGTGACTTGTGTCTTTGGCAGTGGAGAGCTGCTGTAGAGACAAAAGCAGGAAATGTATCTGTGGCTTTTTCCACAGCATGTGCTATTTATTATTATGGGTCCTAGACTGAGTTGTTACCACTTTTAAGATAGCACATTGTTTGTCTTTTAATTGTTGATAAGGAATTATTTGATGATTGATCTTATCTGCCAAGAATGTAAAATAACAAAACTTGGTTGTTCTTTGGGTGTGTTTTTACTATCTGATATTCTTAAAAGCATCTCAGATATAGTAGCAGCTGTAAGTTCCATTTTCCAGTTCTAAGTTTTAAATGTTTCTCCACAAAGTTGGTGTTTTTATTTAAGAAAAGCTTTAGCATTAATTGCTGCATTACCTTGGCTGGCTGTAAAAAAAAAAAAGCTATGAAAACAGGGACGTAGTACTCTTTGCTTAACAATCAGTGTCTTGGGATATAAATTAAGCCTAAATGTTAATTAATTACTTATTAATTATACAATAATATTTGGACCCAGAAAATATTTGCTGAAACTTAAGTAGATCTAGGTAAAAACAGTACCTTGATAGGGTCTGAGATCCCTAAGATTCCTGAAGAAAAGTTTGGACACATATCTAATAAATACGTTTTCAAAAAGAAAGCAAAGAATGAGGATGCTAAAAATATGTATTTCATTTTCCACATTTGGAAGGGGGAGATTTCTGCCTGAATGGTATCAAAATGTGTAAATGGAGTTCTATGATTGTATTCTGATTTATGATAAGGAACATTTTAGGGGAAACAGTCTTTCCCCCCTTCTCGGTCTCTTTTGATCGTTGATCTGGGTGACCCCATGCTCAGGCTTTCTTTACTTCATTTGGCATGGACGGCCTTTTTTTTTTTCTTTTTTTTTTTAAGTGTAGCTCTCATTTGGGAACCTCAGGCAGTTCCACTTCACTAATCTGTGATCTAATGAGCAATAATGTGGGTTACAGTGAACATTTTGTTTGCTTTGATGGGAGGATGGCTAGACAGAGTGGGAGAGAAGCAGTGTCTGTGGAGAAAGGAGATGAAGAGTGATTGAACAGTGTGAAAAAGACTTGTTAGACCACGGTAGTAAGCCTGATTTATTTCACAACAGGTCAGGAAAGACCAAAGCATAACTACTATTCAGTTGCAAGGCTTAAAATCCTTCTGTCCCAAAAGTATTCTGATTTTTGATACTTATAAACTTGGTGATCGTGCTTGTGAAAAAATTCCACACCATACATGGCATCACAGTTTCTTAAAGGCATATAACCTCAGGTATATTAGAAGATTTTACTTTAAATATAAACATAGCTTTTGAAAAGTATGGATGTGTGTGTGTGTGTGTGTGTGTGTGTGTAGCAGGGTACCATATGTAACCATCATTTTTATTACTTTTTATTTTCTGTTTTAGAACTGTAACAGAAATAGTGTTGAAAACTTTGGTGTAAGGGGAGACGAGGTGATGTGGTCATATCCTTTCAATCAGTTGCACTGATAGTGTTTGACTTGTAGCAAACTCGGACATTATTTCTGGCCCAGCTGTCATTCATAAAAATGAAAGTGCAGTCTCTTAAGCTACATTATTGTTGTGCACCGAGGCATTAGGTAGAAAAACAAATGGGTGCTCTTAAACAGTAAAGCACACTTTGTTTTTGTATTCATCTATAGTTTAGCTAATTGAGTCTTGCTCCTACTGGATCTCAAGACCAGCTTCCAAACATACCTTAGAAACTGCATTAGCATTAACTGAGCTGTTAATGAAGGTATATCAGGCCCAACATCTCTACAAACCATCTGGCTGTCATTCTTTTTCCATATTTGAAGAGAGATAATTTCCACCTTGCTTTTGTATTAGATTGTTATGTATTCACTAAGTGTGGACTATTTAGTGGCTTGTATGACTTCACTGTAATACTTAGTTTAAGGTAGGATATCTTTATTGAATTGAGGACTTTGTTTTTGTTGGCAATGCATGTTTGCAATTATTTTCTAGTATGATGCAATATTTTGATATACTGGAGTTTTGAGTATGTTGGTCAGTAGAGAAGTGGCATATACATAAAGTAAAAGCAAAAATACTATCAAAGAAGAAATATATTTGCACTTAAAGCTGAGTGTAAATGGTAGAGGTGTTCTGCTGTCAAGTGTCCATATCAGATTTGTCTATTCTAGATGTTCTAGGTTGGATGCTGATGGGACTGATGGTAGAGAACATAGCTCAGTGGCAGAGCACATGCTTTACACTCTAGTTGAAGGAGCTCAAGTAGCTGGGCTGGGAAAGACCTTTGCCTGACACCCTGGATGGAGAGTCCCTGCCAGTCAGAATAGACAGCACTGGCCTAGATGGAAAATAGCCTGACTTGGTACAAAACTGCTTCATATGTACAATGTGTGAGTGCTTGCAATTGCTGTGCTGACTCGCACTATTTTCTGCATTTCTAATCGTTTGCATTTATAGCAGTAACATAACTTTATATCTCATTGACTTGGCACAAATCTGTTGCAGTGACATTAGGCAATGCACACTTCGTTGTTATTTAGGTTTTAAACGTTTGGCATTCTTCTGCTTAGTTTGCAGCACCTGTTTGGGGTTGTTTAGTTAACAAGCGGCAAGATGGTTCTAGCAGTTCATCTTGTTGAGAGTACTTATAGAACTACGGATATTTTTTTTAACGTTTGAGAAGCGTTGTAATCTATATTGAGGTGCAACTGTTGCTGAAATTTTGACCAGCTCAAAAATACTTTCATGGGCTGAGTTCAGATGACATGCTAACCCATGATGGGTTAAATAAACCATGGTGGTTTATTTAAACCATGATGGCTTATTGTGTTGTCTGTGAGCTCTTTCCCCCAAAATAAGCGACCCTGGGAACCCATAGTTTATAGTAAAGGTTATTTAACTATGATGTGTTGGCATATAGTCTGTTGTGTCAATGTCTGTTAGAGGGTGCCTGCAGAATCGCTTGGCTAGAGTGCCCAAAAAGCGCTGATGCCGCTTTGCTCCTCTCAAGTGATCTCTGATCAAACTTGTTTTCCTGCCACGTTCAGCAGTGTCTTCAACTCCAAATCAGCTCCCCATGGTTCCCAAACAGTTTCACATGGGATTAAATCCTCACTTTTCCATAACAAATGTGAACTCCAACATTTATCTAGTAGTGCATGTGGGGGCTCCCCAAAGGGGAACCCATATATTACATTTCGTTCCATTTCTGCAAACTTTCAAGGAATTAGGACACCACCACCCCCCCCCCCCGTTTTGGTGCACACGACCCGGCAAAGGCTTGAAAATCTGCAAAGGAAGCTGCGATACCTGCCTGGCCAGGTGCAAGAACTACAGGGGGAGAAGGGGTGAGGGAGGGAAATAAACTATGCTGTATAGCTTCTTTGTGCGATTTTCCGTAGGCTAGATGCAAAATAAGCTACTGTCCATAGTTTATAAGCCACCATAGGTTAATGTGATGAGTAAACTGGCCCTTTGTTATAATTCTCTTTAAGCACTCTGAGGGGTTTTGTAAGTACTTGAAAAGGATGTTGACAAAACTCACATACCCCCTGATTTGAATGGGTACTGGGGGCAAATACTCACCACCCAGTGCAGTTTTCCAAGAAAATCTTCCCCAATGCAAAATACTGGAAATGTCTTTGTGGCGTCACTACCCTCAGTGATGCTATCCACAACTTCTCTTTCGCTGCTGCTGCCACCACCACCGCCACCTTCTTCTTTCTTTCTTTCTTTCTTTCTTTCTTTCTTTCTTTCTTTCTTTAATGAATGGGGGAAATTTAAACCTTTTTATTTATTTTTGTGTGTGAGTGTGAGTGGATACCACCAATCTACGGCAACAACTAAGACCGAGAAAACGTGGTTAAACTAACAAAACAATATTGAAAATTTTATTTATAACATAAAAGATATTTAACTACAACTTACGTTTAAGGTTATTAAAATAAATATACCTCCCTCCACCTCCCAGGGAAAACTAACTTCCCCCAAAAACTATAGCCCCAATTTCCTAATCCTACCTGGCGAAAGCCTGACCTTCTGCCCTGTCTCCCACTCAACTGTCTCCCTTTTATCTTCTCTCTCACTCTCCACTCCAAATGAAACTACCAATCAGGCGACAACATCCAAACAGCTAAACATTCTAACTCCCCCTCCCCCCTACTTACCATTGCCTGTGATGAAAAGAATTGGCCAAAGCAAATCAAGCCCTTAATCAAGCATTCAAAAATATATACATATAAACAACAAAATAAAATACCATTTTGTCACAGCCTTCTCCATCAGTTTGCATGGAGAGTCATTTGAAGGGAAGTTGTTTGGGGTGGAACATCCTTGTCCCCATCAGAGACTCTTTTTGCCCCAGTGATTACTTGCAGGGCAGAGTGTGAGCTTTGGCTTCCCAGCAGATGTTTTTCCACCAGTAGCCTTTTAAAGAAGTCCCTGTGGAAGTCAATGGAAAGCTATTTCCACAAGGTCTCTTTGAACCATTGCATTCGGGGTGGAAGATATGAGGAGAATCAAGGCAGGGAGCCTGCTTGCGGTGGATCGTGCCTGCCTTGGTTCTGCTTGCCCTGCTCTGAGTTCTCGCCCCAATTCTAATTTGAAATCACATAAATGGTGCAAACAAGTCTATCTCTATTTACCAGCAGATCTTAGTTTTTGTACCATCATTAGTTTTTGTACCGTTGAACATTAGATGAGAGCATGTTGACAATGGAACCAATTGCCAGGGCAGGGGGAGAAATTTTCCTTGCTGGAGGTCTTCAAGCAGAGACTGGACAGCCATCCGTTGGGAATGCTTCAACTCTAGATATCTTGCATTGAGCAGGGGATTGGATTAGACAAAGCTTCTCCAATGCTATTGGTCTATGATCACTGGTTCAGGTTGCAGTGCCATATTATATAGTGTCACTGAAACTATTGAAGGCTTTGAAATTTCATAAAGATCAGGGTTTGACCCCTATTGATGAAAAGCTTCCTGTTTTCCCATTTATCAAAGGAAGTTACAGTGTGAACTTAATGCTTCTCATTAATCCTGAATAGTACTAATAACTTGGAATGCCAGAGGAACACGCACACATGAGTCTGGGATGTTTACCAGGCTTACATTCCCAATCATTATGTTGCCTGAGCTGCCCTTAACTTCCATTTCTTTTGGTATCCGATCTTACTTCATGGAACATTTCCTATCCTATGGCATTTTGTTGGCCCATATAGCCTACTTTCTGGCCTCACCCTTTCCCTTGGGGCTTGCTTTTGCTGTCTGCTTCAATAGACACCTGCACCATTTTTATGCTGTTGGAAATAACTGGAAACTATCCAGTGAAAGCATGAAAGCTTAATTACAGTGTTGGCCAGACATCACAGAACTGGATGTAAGAACCTGAGGACTATGCTCCCTGCTATGAAAACTGGTGGAATTCTTTCTATATGCTACCCCTTGCACTACATTAATACCAAATGCAAGATTTTATTTGATGTCAACCTAACTATTAGTGAATTAGATGCCCAGCTGAGAAATTAATACTTCTCACCCTTCAGACAAAGGGCCAAAATGTTTTCTTATATTAGGACATGAAAAGGGTGTATCATCTGGCAGTACAATTGATTTTCATTTCCTCACTGTTGTGGGCCTTCCTGATGTAGGGTTATGAAATCTAAAGAACTTAAACCTTACTATTGTCGAAGTAGAATTTAGGTTTAGCAGTAGAAGATGGCACAGTTGAACTTAATGGAGGGTTCTAATAGATTTGAAATGAGGGGAGGAGATGTTGTGAGCATCTCTGTCTCATCATGTAGTAGAAAAAGGAGGGATCCTATAATATCAAGCTGGTGGGAGCAAACAATGGGGAAAGGGCTTGGGAAATTTACAGGAGGGGAAGAGTTTAAAGGAAAGAAGCAGGGAGGTGACAAAAGTACCAGGAGATAGGAAGGGCTTTGGTTGTGAAAGATCTGGTTTTGACCCCTGGTAACTAAAGGTCTTTGAAGGCCCCTGACAAAACAATAGGCTATAAAGCTGATGCAAAAGGACCTTTGCTGGTTGCAGTTTTTTTGAGGAAGAAAGAACTTTGTGGTCAGATTCCATGCAATCCCATTCCTATTATCTGTGCTTTTATTGCAGATTTAAGAGTTTCACTTTCCCCATCCTATAAGTGTTCTTTTAATTTTCAGAGCACACATTAGAGGTGGTATTTGAGTATCTACTAGAATTTATAGTCTATTATCTTTCCTGTCTTTGTTCTATTAAAAAATCTTTTTAAAAGGATTCTAATTTACATTAGTTACAATTATACACCTAATCCCCCCCCCCTTTGGAGTAGTGTACCTTTTCTTTTGTAAAATACCCATTTCATTTCTATATAATTTGGGGAAATGTTAATTCAGGGTTCATGGTGTTATATTTCTACAGTTCTGGTGGGAAAATATTTTTTGATTATTATGCAATGGAAAGACCACTTCTGCACTATAATTAGGACTTCTAAGAAAATCTGTTGACAGCCCTTAACATTACCTTCACTATCTTTATCTTGTAAGCAGTGTTGTGTCTTTTTAATCTAAGTTCGTTGGAGCCTGAGATGGTGAGCAATGCTCACTGGTCTCTTTAAATCCCATTTAAAATTGCAGATTGGTCCCCATCAACGGATTGCCAAACTTGGTGCTGAATTAGAATGGATATTTTGTTCAGGGAATGGACCATCCAAACGAAACTTTGAGAAATATTGGGTAAGCGGAATTCTCAGGGCTGTGCATGTAATCACCTGCCTAAAATAGTTAGGATGTTTGGAAAGTGCCTACAGACCAATTGGATGCATATGAGTTTTTGTGGATTGAAGTGGTTAGTTGAATGATTTCTAGGGTTAAAAGGGCTGAGAGCTAATGTTCATCTCCTTAACTTGCTGTAGTCAGCAACTGCCTTTTGTTGAAACTGTCTTCTGATGCAGCTATTTCTAACTAGAAAAGACGAACAAGCAGATGTTTCTTACCTGTGTATGAAATGCAGTTGTGACAATTGACCAACTGTGCCCTTCCAGTTCACACTCAGAGATCTATCTTGTTTTGTCCTCTAGCCTTGTGGCAATACGTGGTATTGATGAGTGTGAAAATAAACCATCAATTTGCTAGAAGCCAGCCAAGGTTGGAAAAGCTGATAAGGGTGGCCCTACTCCTTGAGAAAACAGCTGACTCATGATAGGCCTTCATGGAAGTCTTAGGCCTAAGCCACACCAAGCAGGATATAGCACTGTAAAAGCGGTATGAAACCGGTATATTGTATGTGTCAGTGGGCCCCAACAGTTTTCAGTGCACTTTAATACTGCTATAAAGCAGTAGTGCAGCTCCTGCCTTTTATATACCGCTTCCATAGTGCAATATCCTGCTTAGTGTGGATTAGGCCTGAGTCTGCTATCAATTCTTGGACTAATTATACATAAAGCAGAAGATTTGGTCTTAGAAGTATAAACTTCTGCCCTTGAAAAGCCTTGTTTGTTTGTTTTTTACACTTCAGAACCCAATTATTTAATAACTTTCATATTTGTTCTGAAATATTTACATGCCAAGTGTTGAGATTTTCTTTCAAAAAGTGCCTCTTCACTGTGCCCGGCCCGCCTGGGCACGTGGAGGCCATTGCGAGTGGGGGGACGGGATGATGAAGAACCCACCCATTGGTAGGCTCCTTGGTGGTGCGACTGTGACGGGGAGGGGACTCAGTGAATACTTAATTGTGCTCACCCCTCCCTGCGGCCTTCTTATTTGTTTCTGCAGCTCCCTCCCTCCTTCCCTGTAGGCAGTGTGGGTTCGCTGGTTGCTCATTAGGGGGGCCAAATAGGAATTTTCTGCTCATAATTAGCTTCACATTATGAGTTTTTTCTCCTACTTCACACTGCAAGATAGGTATTAATTAGGTTGATCTGGTTGTTAATATGTTTAGGTCACAATTTAAAGGCAGATTTGTGTGGGCATCCGGAGTGGTTGTTAGGGTCGGTGAGCATTCACAGGCACTGTTGTAGTGATGGGTAATGCCTGAGGCTCCCAGCTGTGAGTTTTATGGCCTCAGCTGGAGGGATAAGGGTTACCTTTGAGGCCAACCTTCCTTACCCACTTGGAGCTACACGGCACAAGGGAAGATGACACCAGAAGGCCTCCCTACCCCAAAGGGGCAAGCCTGTGAGGTGGAGAATGGAATGGCGTCACTTCATGGGTGGTGAATGGCTCACCCAAATAAAGAGAGATGGATGCCTGCTTAGGTTTTCCCATACTGTAGATCTTTAATAAAGTGGCCCTGTTTTAAATCCATTTACATATCTCGTCTCATTATTTCCCACCCTCCACTACCCGCAAGCCTTTTTGGGTAAGAAAGAACTGCTAGATGAGAAAATGCAGGAGTTGGCAGAGCTTGCATTCCACGTTGGAATCTATATACTGTTTTATGTACTGTATATTCTGTTCTTTTGTCTTCTGTTTTTGTTCTTTTGTGTTAAAGTCATTAGACATGACTACCAGCTTGCCAGTTTTATTGTTCCATAAAAGAGTGTTCAAAAAGCAATCAATAGCATACTGAAATCAAAACATAAGGTTAGCAGAAGCTCCCTGAAAGAATGGAAGGTTTTGTTCAGCTTGTATCATAGTGACTACTTAAAAAAAGACAATGTGAAGACCACCGCAGCAGCAAATCAAAGCCCCTGGGAGCAAGCTGAGTGTTGCTGAAAGCTTTAGCAGAGTTGTCCTTTAAACCTTGAAGCCTTGCAAAATAAGATGTGATTTAGTGTGGAAGCCTGCTTTCCTGCTATAATTTATGTTGGGACATTGGCTGCGGAAAATAAATTTGTTTTCCATCAAACAGGGTTACGTTGTTGACAATATAAGTAACTAGGATGTGCCAAGCTTAGATCAGATATAAAACACACACAATATGTAACCTCTAATAGAATTTTTAGTATAGCTAATTTTATAAACATTTCAAATGTAGTACAAAAAAGGCATGTTTTAACAACTAATTACTTGCTTTTTCCTGGTTTTAAGTAAGTGTGTATGTGTGTGCGTACATATATATGCTCACAGTCCATCTCTGGTAGGTAATCAAGTTAAAAGTGCTGTGCAATCATGGGTATAATTAAGAGATAAGACACTGACTTGGTTAGCACAATCAAAATAAGCTGCGACGCGATTTCCATAGTAATCATAATTATTTATTCCATTTATATACCGCCCCATAGCCGAAGCTCTCTGGGTGGTTTAGAAAAATTTAAAACATTGACCATTAAAAAAAAAAAGATACACAAAATTTAAAACCATAAAAAGCATAAAAACAGTTTATAAATACAATATCATTTAGAAACAACTATTTTGGGTCACATCCAGGGTGTAGCTTGTGTCGTCCAAACCCAGGCAGTGTAGATTGTTGGAGTGGGAAACAACCCTCCAGTAACCCTATAACAGCCCATGGATTGTTGGAGAATTGTTTCCCCCTCCAACAACCCATGCTGCCCAGGTTTAGAAGACACAGCAAGTTGCTGCACCTGGATAGTGATTATGGAAACTGTGCCCAGCATGTGGCACAATTTAAATAAGTCATGGTGGCAAATTTAAATCACACTGCTTATTTTGATCGTGTGAACTGGCCCACAGCCAAGAAAATTCCTCTTTGCTATAACAATATTGTATAATCTTAAAATGCTTTTTTAAATTAAGTACATTTCTGTACCACCCAATAGCCAGAGCTCTCTTAAGAGAGCCAGTAGCAGGGAACTAGACGTGATCCCAGTGTCTCACACCATATGTTTGATCAAATGCCTGTGTGAGTCTTGTGTCATCTTACACATTTATAATGCTGTAATTGCAGTAAAATTATAGTAAGATTATTGTTCTGGATAATGTGAGCAGCTACTCAGGTCAGGGAGCAACCCAAGGTCCAATGAGCACAAATCAGTATAATTTGAAATCCACCCACCTTGTTACTCTTGGAATTCTTATGTAGCAGTGTATACTATTGGAAGAACAACTTTTAGTGCTGTGATGGTGTAATATTCATTTGGGAGATGGCTTGAGTGGCAGTGAAGGAAAAGTCGCTGGATGGATTGCTATAGATCAACAAGAATGTATGACTCCTTATTGTTTGACAGTAGCAATAACAATAAGCCCCCCCCCAGTTAGAATCCCCAGTCTGTTGTAGCGCTGATGTAGATTTGTACTTATATTTGCAAGTCATCTGAGTGAATGGCTGGCTTCAGTAGGTGGACCATGAGGGTACTAGTAAAAAAGAGCAAAGTAGTTCCTGCAGGTTGTTAAAATGTTCTCATGATTCGAAATCCTCCCCCTGAGATATGGGACAGTAAAGAGCTCTGCTGTGTAATCTACGAGGCGTTATTCAGCAAATAAACATCACACCTGATGGGAGTGTGAATGTGAGGAGCTATCCTCTAAGCTTAATTAGCCTAACAAAGCTAGGCAGTCGCCTTTCAACTAAAGCTGGACAGTTTCTCCACAGTCTAACATACACTTTACCTCAGGGAGGGTCTTTTTGGAGAAGACTCTGGAGAGTGGCCACCCTAAGGGACTGCGTCCCACATCCTCTCAATTCCACCCACTTGACCATGCGGAGGACTCTGGTATCTGTCAACTCTGATGTCCCTTCCCCCTTCGACAGAGGCTGGATTCTGGGGTGGGGGGGAGGATGGTCTCTGAGTCTTTGGCATCTGGTCTGATAAACTCCTGGGAAGATTCATCCTTGACTCCTGAAGGAATCTCCTCCCCTGCTTCCTGTCTTGGCTGATAGTCTTCTTCAGCCCGATTCAGCCCCCAAAATCTGGTCCCAACAAATGTTTAAATATATTAATGTGGGTTCTCAGTATTTTCCACCCCATTCATTCCATTCTTGAGTCTTAGATGACATTTTGAATAAAATTGGCACTTATTGAAGGCCAATTGTATCATTACAATCAGAGCCCTAATATTTAACTTATTTTTCTAATGTAAGTTCACACTTTCACAAGATATTTGTGACAAATGACTACATTTGCTGAGCTCTGTGTTGTTGTTTTTAATTTAAATTTTTGTTCAAGATTTGTTTGTAGGCAGCCATTTATATTATGTTTGAGTGATTGACCTTAGAAGAATGTAACTGTCTGCTAAGATATGTTTCTACATGCGCCTGGCAAGAAAATTTGTCTAGCAGTAGGCCTTCAGATCTTTGCACTGCTTTCAAATTCCAACAAATGCATTTACTGTAGGGGAGAGTGAATTTGCTTCATGGGCTGAACCAACTGTGGGATTACCTAAAGGAACAGAGTAATAAAAACAAAACTTGAAATATCACTTTACACTCTTTTGAAATAATAAAGGGGGTGTTAACAAGATTGATGCAAGCTGTAGCTGACAAAAGCTACCCATGGATTATTTTACAATTTACTAGCTGTATTCCCTTAGTGAAGGTTATGCTGCTATAGCTAATCATAACATTAGTTCATATTCTCTGCTTTCTACCTATCTGCTGTCAATTTAGTAGCTTCCACAAAAGTTCAGTTACCTATCCTGCTGGGAATTTAGGAAAATCTTTAGAAAGGAAACAAGTTTTAGGAATTGGCTTAGATGGTTTACTAGAGGATAAATAAATAATTATCAAGTACAATTTACCTCCTTGTTCATTGCTTTTGGATAGCAAGGAATAATGGAAAATTGACAATTTTGTGGTAAACATTGTGTCATTGTTTGGAAGATGGTGGCTTGGATTCTAAGGCGTAAGTGGAGTTGCACTTACACAATGCTGCTTTCCTGTTGCAGCCTCGTGTGCCTCCTCCAAAACCACTCCTGGCAGTCAAGGGACCCTCAGTAACAGCTGCCAGTTCAGCATGGGGGCTGCAGCTGTGGGAGGAGTTGGAACTGGAGCTTCCTCTTGCATCCTTGTAAGTTCCGTCCATATGCTAGGGTTCTGTTAGATCCAAGCTGCCTGAAACCAATTGAAAATGTCTGAATTGAATGAATGTGAAGAATGAAAGAATTAAAAATGGAATTTAAGGCAGATGAGGAAAAAATTGTTTAAGGAAGAAACAAAAAGTCCGTCATTTGTAGGAACACAAAAAGCTATCGTTTTCTGAGTATTTGACAATGTAGCCCAGTTTTGTCTACTCTGATGTCTTTTCCATTTCCTGTTATCTGACCTTTTTTAACTAGACATGCAAGGCTTTAAATCTGAAACTTTCTGCCTTAAAAAATGGACTCTACTACTGAGCTGCAGTCTTTTCTCAAAGGAAAGTTCCCCAACCCACTGAACCACCAGATCCACAAAGTCATAATGAGTATCTTATGAAAATATTGTGAATTCTTTCCTTAGATGCTGTTAAAAGGAAGGGATACATAGCCCAGTCCAGAAACTCAGTCTTTAACTCTCATGGTTTAGGATCACATTATCTAAAGGATTGTCTCCTCCCATCTAAACCTGCTCATGCATTAAAATGGAGTGTCTCAACATCAGAAATACAGTTGGGTGAGATGTAGACAGGAATTTCTCAATGGCTATGCTTAGGCTGTGAAACACGCTGCTTGGGATTGCGCGAAGCTGAACGCCCATATCAGGCTATATGGTAACATCTACTTGTCCACCTCTAACTTCTGCTAATGTGACTAGTTTAAATTCCAAAACATTTTGTCTTTGACTGGGTCCGGATGACACGATAACCAATGGTGGGTTAAATAGTTAACTGTTCGTTATTGTGTTGTCTGTCAGGACTTTTTCACACCACGGTTGGTCATTTGGCCTAAATAACCAATGCAAATAACCAACACTGTGCAGAGTTGATTATTTGAACATCTGTTGGTTATCGTGTCGTGTGTCGGACACCGTTGACCATTTCATTGCACACGGTTATTTTCAGTGACTGCAGAGTCCCCTGGCAAGAGCAACCAAAGTGGTGACTGCCGCTCTAGTCCAACTGGC
Organism: Anniella stebbinsi; assembly: GCA_029215795.1. NCBI lineage: Eukaryota > Metazoa > Chordata > Lepidosauria > Squamata > Anniellidae > Anniella > Anniella stebbinsi. The sequence goes on along the minus strand of JARDYH010000002.1, from coordinate 28,672,559 downwards.
AGAACTCGCAATGGCTGATGGCATTTCAACGGGAGGGGGGAGAGAGGGCAGGGATGTGTCAATCACCATTGACTAATAATCAACTTGATGCTAGCCTTAATCCACACCACAGTTGATTATAATCATGTCATGTGGGGAGTACCCCCTCGATAATCAATCGTGGAGTTGACTGTTAACCCACCATTGACTATTGTGTTATCAGAACGTAGTCTTTGTCTCCCCTTTCAGCTCTGTCCTGAAAAATAGTAGTTAAAAATCATACGGTAAGAAGAGTTTGTTGTAATTTCCATGTAATAGTTATTGGCAGATTATGTTATATTTTATTAGAGATAGTATTGTTTGGTACCAATCAAGCCTTCCATACACTGCATGGATTTGCCTCTGTTAGCCATAAATGTGTTTTGATCCTAGATTTCAGCATACATCAATGAAGGATTAGAATTGCTTTTAAATTATGAATGCTGTTGTGTCTGTTGCGAGAGATTCAAATTCTTCCTGTTTATACAGCCATGGGCAATTTGAGCAATATGTTTTGTCACCTGTTTGTTCTCTTAAGAAGATCTGGAACGTTGATGAAGAAATATATTTTAGAAAAATACTTTGAGGGCTTAACATCTTCAAAATAAATGTACATATTGTTAGTGACAGATTGCTAAATTTGGCTGTAGACATTTAACTGTATTTCTTGCCAAAAGTAATCCAGATGTGCATAATTTATCCTGTTGCCATATGTGCACTGACATGTTTTTCTATAATTAACTGTCTGTATTAGTATTGTTAAACAGTTAAATGTTTATCAAAAACCCTTTGGAGTAGTATTTTATTTAATGCCATGCAAAGTCCCATCTTCTAAATTGGAGGGGAGGGGGAAAAAATCTGTGTGAGTGTTTCCAGGAGGCAAATGGGCTAGAAAATACAGAGCAAGCCAGATCTTAATGTTTATTTCTTCAGAAGCAATTATTTGTGAGCATATGATGCATGTTTTATATATGCTCATTCTGGTTGAACAGTAATGCCTCTTGTGCTGAGAAATTACAAGTAGAGATAAAATTTGTTGGACAAGATGATGACTACAACATGCGTACACACACACACACACACACACACACACACACGCAAGCTGAAGTTGATAAGCAGTAGCCAAGCATTCCACACTAATACAGTTTGAAAAGATCTGCAAAAGGCAGCTTGTATAACTTTGAAATCTATCTACATGGGAGGAATTATTCCGTCTTACATAGCTGTTGTGCACCTGGTGCTTGCTCTCCTGCTGTCTTGATCAGTTAATTTTTTTCCAGCATTCCAGAGAAACTCTGAAATTCAGTAAGTGAGCCTGCCAGTTTGGAGAGCTGACGTTTTGCCAAGTATGCGTTAAAAGAAATCCACTGTCTCTAATTGGACTGCTTTTTAAAGACAGTTTGAAAACCGCAAAATGCAGCAGATAGGATGTAAGTAGGAGTTAGACAATTCACGCATATTGCACCAATCCTATACCATCCACAAGGGTTACCAATCTGTTTCTGAGCTCAATTTTTAAATTTCTAGTTTTTACTTTTAGCGCCCTAAATGGTTTGGGACCAAGTTATTTGAAGGACCACCTGTAACAATATGAACCTGCTCAGGACTTAAGATTGGCCTTGGAAGCCTTGCTCTCATATTTGCCATCAAGAAAGACCAGATTGGCAACTACCACTGACAGGCCCTGCTTGGCGGTGGTGCCCCCACATCTCTGGAATGTACTCCCTAGATCATTTCAATCAAACCCCTTCTTTGGCTGATTTAAGTGGACCCTGAAGGCTCATTTGTTTTACTTAACCTTTTCTAAATGGTGTTTATGCTAGTTTTATCCCTGAGACTTAAGTTTTTATATTGTACTGTTATGCATGGATTTTTAAAAAAAACGATTTAACTATAAGTTGCCTTGCCCCAAAGGTAGGGTAAAATATATTAAACAATTGCATTTATTTTATCATTTATTCATTGACAATTCATTCACTAAGTACTTTAAACCAGATCCCATATTCCATTGCATCGTAGTCTGCCTTTGAGACTAAAACTGAATTCTGTGTACTACATTCCAGATAGCTAACTTGGTTAGTCTATAGTAGCAAGAACAGAAAAAAAAATGCTTTGACAACTTGGAGTGTAAAGGACAGTTCAGACTGCATTTGTATGCCTGAGTGAGGCATTGGGGCTTACAACTTCTGACCCCCAAGTGAGCATTAGTAAGGGACAAATCTGTCAGTCTTGGTTTCTAAAACTTTCAAACTTTTTGAACCACATATTCATTCTGTCCCAAATCAGTGTGTGGATTTTTTTTTTTATAAAAAAGCTGGCATGAAAGTTCATACACATTTTTGTATACATTATTCCAATTATTATTATTATTATTATTATTATTATGGTCACAAGACCAGCAGAAACAAAACAATACTACATGCACATATAGTATTCACAGAACCAACAAAGTAGAATGGGACTATAAGTTTTGTACATTTCTGCTTATGCAAACATTTCAAAATACTAAAATTCATATATTAGCAGAAATGCATACAAAAAAGCATATACTTTGTTTGCAATTTTGTGCATTTTTAAAAAATTTGGAGAACTGTATTGCAAAATTTAAGGAAGTGCAAAAACTGAAGGATAATTCCGGTCTGGTTTGCTTATTAGTTCCAGAACTGTGAATTAGGTCCGTTCATATGAAAATATGAAATAAACAAATTTCTTTTCTATCTCAACTTGAATGTACAACAGTTTGTCTGATCCAATGACTATACTTATGCTTGAATGTATCTTTCTCACGCAATCCATCCACCATTTCTTATTTATTTAAGCCAGTCCTTTTCCAACTTCACTGGCTGCCGATCCAGGTCCGGGCCCAATTCAAAGTGCTGGTACTAACATTTAAAGCCCTAAACGGCCCGGACCCTAAGATCATCTACAGGGGTCCTTCTCCGTGAGCCCCTGCCAAAGGAAGTGAGGCAGGTGGCCACTAGGAGGAGGGCTTTCTCTGCTGTGGCACCCCGGCTGTGGAATGAGCTCCCCAGAGAGGTTCGCCTGGCGCCTACTTTGTACTCTTTTCGTCGCCAGGTGAAGACCTTTTTATTCTCCCAGTATTTTAACAGTTAAATTAACTCAATTTTAATCCTTGCTGTTTTAAATTTGTATTTTAATCTGTATTAATTCCTGCTGCTTGGTTTTATTCTGGTTGTGTTTTTATATTGTATGTTATTCTGTGTTTTTAGATTGTGCCTTGTTTTATATATTTTAAAATGATTTCATGGTTTTAATTTTTGTGAACCGCCCAGAGAGCTTCGGCTATGGGGCGGTATAAAAATGTAATAAATAAATAAATAAATAAATAAAAAATATAATAGATATGGGTGGATGTGCTTCATCTTGAGATGGGGCATATGGACAGTTTTAAATGATATGTAGTTAGTTTTTAGACTTTTATGGTTTTAATTTTTGTATATAGGTTTTTAAATGTTCAGTGTTTTTAATTTTTGTGAACTGCCCAGACAGCTTTGGCTATGGAGTGGTATATAAATAATGAATGAGCTTGTGGTCATTTGATACAAAGCAAGGAGTTTGCAAGCCATAGTATGATTTGGCTTCAGGGCCTTAATCAGTATGACAGGACAAATCAGTTATCCTCCCGCAAACTTCCCTCCTAGTACATTGTGGGCTTTTTGGCTGTAAGACAAAGAGAAGCAATACAGGGGTATAACAGCACACATTACTGCAATGCTGCTTCGGATGAAGCAGATCCATAAACTAGGTATACCAGATGGGTACTTGCTTTTTAAAGCAAAAAAGCAAAAAAATGGTTTTTCAAGTAACAAATCAGTGGCCTAATACACACCAAGCAGGATATTGCACTATGAAAGCGGTATAAAAGTGGTATATGGTATGTGTCAGTGGGCCCCAACAGTTGTCAGTGCACTTCAATACCGCTATAAAGCAGTAATGTGGCTCTTGTCTTTTATATACTGCTTTCATAGTACAATATCCTGCTTGGTGTGGATTAGGCCAGTGTGTGTATAATTCCTAGGAGAGTGCAAGTCTTTACTCAAACTTCTTTCAGTTGGGCTTGCATCCTTAAGTGCACTATGAAGAAAGAAGTATGGGATAAGTTAAATACATTTTATCTGAAAATGAATATATAGTTGCTTTAGAACATCTTAGTGCATCCTTTAGGAGCCATAACTTATGACATGCACTTACCCACAGTGGTTATTTTGCTAGATATCAGTAGAGAAGATTTTGCAAAATACTGATGCGGAGAACTAGCATTAGCTCCCTGTCCCCTTGCAATACTTTTATGCTGTGGCAGTCAGAAACTGAGTGGGACAGGCAATAGAGGCAACATACTCAAACACATGAACAGATTAGTATTGTGAGAAAGTGGGCTTTTTAAATTATAAATTGTGATTGAACAAATAATTCTCTAGTTCCAGTTTATGTCCCTTTTGAATATGTTCACCCATAAATATTCCATCTCTCTTGCATAAATATTCATTTTTTTTAAAAAATCCTCATGAAAATTTACATTTAACTGTATACTACCATGTTTTTAAAATATATTTTCTCTCAAAATATGTATTTTAAATGCATATTTTGGTACATTTATTTGAGCCAAGAACTACATCAGAACATTTGGAAAGCACAAAATTTGGTGCATACAAAGTTCTGATCTGCACATTCTTCTGGGAGTGCAGATCAGGTCAGTTCATATTGGAATTCACTAAGATCAAATTCCTCAAAGCATCCCTGGTGTAGATATTTTATAAGTTGTTACAGTTATTCATTCCTGAAAGCAGGATAAACATACCTATCCTAATGTAGACTTAAGCCGGATAATATTTTTTAAAAAATAGTTTAGTGTTTTGCAAGAAAACTGCTATTTTATGGTGCTTTATGTCAGAAAAGAAATGCACTAAATTGAGTGAAAAAAGAAGTCGGGATTTTTTTCTTTTACATGTCACTATTCACTGTAATGACAGATTTATAATCATGTGACTTTTAATACACATTTTAATAGAAAGGGGAGTATATTATTGACTGCTGTTCAAAAATGACAGTTTAATTTTAACCTTAAAATTTTTTTAAATAGTGATGAATTTACACAATTGCAGCCATATACTGTGCAACAAATTAAGATGCAGTGTGCTGAAATCTATGCTTCCCAAAAGAGGGGGAACTTTATAGCATCTTCATATGATGTCTGAGTTATACAATTGTTGGTAAATGTAACGGCACTGGAGAGAGGGTGTGAGACTTCTGTCCCAACTAGTAACCAATGGCAGATTTCATGTGAATACCTGGATGTGTCGTTTTAATCAAGAAGGGGTGACAAGGCATGGAATAGTCTGTGCTGCCTCCTTTAGGGAAAGTCCAGCATGCAAAACTGGCAGTCTGGGTGCACCAACCTAAAAGCTATGCAAAAGCCCTATAAGAGGACTAGTCAATGAGATGTGCATTTCTTTAAAGAAAAAAATTCTACAGTGGAAGATCTCAAAGTTCCTTTCAAATATATCTCAGCTCCTTACTCGCAAAAGACATTGCATGCATTTCAGATTAACAACTTTTGATTCCTCTTTGATTCCTCTTGAAATTGACCAGTCATTTGTAAATTCATGATGAACTTCTGGTAAGGTGGGAAGTTGTTTTATTCATCCTGGTGATGTGATGCCTGCAGAAAACAACTGTTAATCAGTCTTGCAAGGAAGCTTTGAAGAGGTCAACTGAAATAGATGAAACTGAGCATTTACTTAGTGTCCAAGTCTTGATATTAATGACATAGTCCTGTGACCCCAAAGCAGAAAGGTTGATCAACAAGGCATTCCTGCAAGAGAAAAATTGACAGCATTTAAAAATAATCTGGAATTGTTCTTTCCACCCATGTAGTTGATAACTCTCCACAGGCATACTAAGATCAAAATATCAGTTACTAGAACCTCAGTGCTTAATTCTGGAATGTACAAGCAAGACCACTGATCGCAGTAAGGTTTAGGCATCTCTAATTTACTCTGGATTTCATAGTCTGTTAATCTGCAGTATGACTGTAATTACATTGTAAATGTGTTTTTGCTTTAGTCCTATGTCTTTTTCGTAGCTCATAGCTTTCAAGCTCCAAAACTTGTATTTTCTTGTATGTTTGTGTTAGCCTTACTTTCTTTTGATTTTCTGTCGCTTCATTTGTAGCACTTTAATTCTGCCTCTAGAAGGAGTATCAAATGCTTCCCTTGAAGGGGAAATTACTTCTTGAAATGAGTAGCAGTGCTAGACTTGTAAGGCAGAGTTCAAGAGGTCATTCCCAGGTGACAGCACAAATCCATAAATCACATCATAGCATTTGTCTTTAAAATGCTTTAAATCTATCTAATTAGTAACCATAACAAGCTACACCCTTTTGGAATGATCATGTTTTGAAGAGGCCCATACCAATAAGCAATTGTTAAAATCACAGAACAAATGCACAATCCCCTTTTAATGAAGTCAAACCAAGCAAAACCCCACTTGAGCCTCATCAGCATGCCAGTGTCAAGAGTTTTAAGCTTGAAAACCACCATATTAATCTTTTAGCAATTTGATGTCCACTAATTCAGTCTTGTTTCAAAAGGCAGAAATTTCCATTTCAAATCAGCAGATCACATATAATCTTTCCCATCAGATGTTTCTAGATCCAAGATGTTTTACAAGTTATTTGGATTATAGTCAAATGGGATGCCCTACACCGGTCATAGTTCTGTGAAATAGGACAAATTGTGTTCCTCTCAAGGTGGATGATATTTAATTAAAAACAAACAGATCTTAACATTTAAAATGGATTTAGTTTTTTATTGTACATAGTGACCCAGTTCACATGAAATGATAACCCATGGGTTGTTTAATCGATGGGTTGTCAGGACTGTGAGTGAGCAAGCACACTGCTTCCTGCTCACTCTCCTCTACCACTTTGCATCTGGTTGTTCAGCTTGTTGAGAGAACTCTAGCTTGTTGAGAGGGAAACATTCCAGAGTTTTAATCCATGGTTTGTTGTCAGGTTAAAACCCTTCAGCAACCCAGATTTCCAAGTTTGCATGTCACACTGAACAACCCAGGAACAGGGTGCTCCTGAATTGTTTTCTCAACCGGATACAAAGAAGTGAGTGGGCATGAGGAAGTGTCTGTACTCCCATGTGGCTCTGACCAATCATGGGTTAATTAATTAATTCTGTTTCTAATTAATTGATTCTGTTTACAGATTTTCTTGATAACCCAATTTACACGTAACAACCAACTGTGAGTTAATTGATTGAGGGATCAATCCTATGGCCCCTAGACAGCATCAGTTTCCTGGCTCCAAGCTTGTAGATAGCTGGGAGCCAGGAAACTGCGATCCCTGCCCCTCTCCTCTTGTAGCCAGCATGTGCTCACAAAATAGAATATAGAGATGGGGGAAAGGAGGTGTTTCTGGGGGTGGGGAGGAGACTGGGGTGTGGAGCTACAAGGTAACCCTGGCCATTCCTAGCCTCCTTCCCTCCCCCTCCCTGAAGTCTTCACTAGACGGGCAAAATTGCCTGTCTAGCTAAAATGCAGCACGGGAGGCACAAGACTTTTGAGCAGCCAAGACATGTCCCATAGGATTGCACCCTAACCATGGTTGGTTGTCATGTGCGAACTCGGTCAGCAAGTAGATCTCTGAACAGAATCAATGCATCTACTAGATACACTAAGTGAACGTAGGTTTCTCTATGTAAATGAAGAATCGATTTCGTCATTTAACAAATATGATTATTTATACTTTTAGCAATCATTACGGTTACCAAACAAAACCATTTCATTTTCACATGATGAAAATAAACTGCTCTAGTCTTTGCAGTAACTATCAGATCTTACTCTCACTATCTGTCAGGATCATTTATTTTCTGGTTACTACTTTCTCACCCCCACCCCGCACAGCGATACTATGAACTTTCAAGAGTAGCATTCAAGAGTAGCAAAGTGGCGCTGTGAAGACACCCCTTGGTGTGCCTGCTCAGTCTGCTGTCCAGGAACTAATTGTTAATGATCAGCTTCAAGGGCTCTGCTTTCTCTTCCTATGGTTCTTTATCTTTAAACTGGACAACTCTTCAACAAAGGACTCCTTCAAAGAGAAGACTGGAAGTCCTTTAAATAGAAGACTGTCCAGAATATGTAGAATGTGATAACGAAGCACAAGGCCTGAATGAAATTACAGAATAAATTGTAATTATGAAGTAAACGTGGTTCAGTGGCCAAATTTGCACCATTATTTATGAAACACATGAAGAAGTATCAATGGGAAACTTGATGTAAATGAACGATTTAAATCAGCCTTCTTCCTTGCTGATTTATATCATTGAGTTAAGTTGGCTTGATTTAAATCTATCCACCTTGATTCTTCATCTAACGGTCCATTTGTTTAAAGGATTTACAACCTGCGTATGAATCACAGGGATTTATGGGATGGCTAATGAATAATACAATCACAATAATAAAGCTTTTTAAAAAATAACAAATAAATGAATGAGCAATAGAAACCAAACATAACAGTAGCATTCATTCATGTCAAAAGCAGAGGGAGAAAAAGCAACATTTTTACTGTCTTCTTGAAAGTCCAAGAAGCCTGAGGGTCAATGGCATTCCAGAGGCAACGCGCTATGACTAAGATAAATTCTTAATAATCCCTATTACTTGTTGCCATCTACACTCTCAACAGCTCCTCTGAAGAAGTTCTGGCAGGCTCACGTGTGGGCTGGAAAGCCCTTCAGGTTTACATGTATATGGATGAATATAAATATATAATTTTAAGTTGCAGACTTACTGTTCAGTAAAAATATTTTTGTTCTTTCACAACAGTTCTTTGTTTCTTAAGGTTCCTCTAGGCGATCGATTTAAGGCTCATGCATGGTGCATTAACGGTTTTACCTCTATAAGAATGAAGCACAAATCAGGTGTGCAGCCGATTTTTATCCTCGTTAATGCGCGTTTTCGATTTTGCATTAAATAGCAACTTTTAATTTCCTTCGAAGTTACAGCACGTTATCTTAATGTAAACAACTTCTGAGCAGTTGCATTAACAGTGATAGTGGGTGGACTGTGGTGGTGATGTCACGTCTGAAGAACTGCCCCTTCGGTGGGAACACCTCCCACCGTTGTGTTTTGTCATTTCCTGCCTCTTCCCTCCCTACTTCCTTCTTCTTCTTCCCTTCACTCCTGATGGACTGTTTAGTAATGGCTGATTGTACCGGAATTTAAAGTAAAGTTTCTTTTAAAACCCCTCTGGAATCTTTCTTTCGTCAAGACGCGGGACTACTCACATGGAGCTGGTTCTACAGGAAGCAAGGGAAGTTGAAATAAGGATGTGCGCATAATTTGAGATCCGCTAATGCAAACCCTTCCCCCTGCTCCTTTGCTGGGATTCTGGCTGGAAAAAGGCAGTTGAAACTTGCCATTGAGCTGTCGTCTTGAGTGCTGTTACTCGGGAGTAAGGCACGTTGAGTTACCTCCCCCCTTCTGTCATTGCTTTACTGGGAAGTTTGTGTGTGTGGTGTATCGGACCAAAACGACCATTTAGTACTGAGATACCACTGCAATATCTTTATTCTACAAATGGTTACAGGTGGGCACAAGCCCATTGCAAAGTGTGGGTGGAGTAATCAGAAAGGCACAGCACATGTTGGAAACACATGGGAATCATTCTAATTGCACTGGCAGTTGGCATGCCGGACAATCATTCTAATTGCACTGGCAGTTGGCACGCCGGACAATATGCTCGAGTCTCCTAATTCGACGCTAAAGGACACACAATGAGTGCTCCATACCGCGGAGGCGCAGCTGCATCCAACCATTCTGTCTCTTGAGTACAGCTAGGCGGAATAACAGCAGCCACACTGTTGTGTGGAAGAGGGGACAGGGGAAGAGGGGACAAAGTGCCAGCCAGGGTTTTTTTGGGGGGGGCAGTGCCCAGTCCTCCCGCCTGCCCAATAACCCACCTCTGTGATGCAAAGACCTGCTGGGATGGCAAGGTTGCCCTCTGGACCGCTCAGCATTGGGCATTACAGAACCGAACTGTGCTGGCATCTTGGTGTCTGGAGACAGACAGAATAATGGGACGTTTGAATGGAACTGGGACATCAGTGCAAAATGCAACATTGTAACAGAAAGGCTACCCGAAAATTTGCCCTTAAAGCGGCAGATGTGCCTAGTAGGAGGTTGTGAGGCAGGGGGAGATAAGAGACATCTGAAGCTAGCATTGGGGGGAGTGTCCCGCGGGGTTTTCTCCCGTCTCATCCCATACGATCCTGGCCCAAGCGCCGTTGGTCGTGGGTACTGCTGCTCCGGCATATATCCATAGGCTTGCATTTCTGTTTACTCCTGAGCAATTGGGGGGGGGGACTCCCTGGGAGGCGTGCGTATGTATGTATGTTTTGTGTGTATGTTGCCAATTGTAAAGGAAAGCGTGGCCAGAGGAATCAGAAAGGGGTGGGCAAGACATCCCATAAGAGCCTGTCTGAAGCCATAGCCTTGCATTTTCATTTACTCCTGAGCAGTTGGGTGGGGGGACTACTACAAATGGTGATCAAGCACAAAGAAAGAGGTAAACCAGGTGACCAACAGCAGGTAACCCAGGTAACCAAAGGCGGGAAATTCAGGTGGGCAGGGTTAACAAACGGCGGGAAACTGAGGGGGCAGTTCCACCAGGAAACAGGGCGGTGCTTTTGTCAACATTTCCCCGTTCAAGCATCGCTATATGCTTAATTGATAATGTGATTAAATGTATGTAAACAACTTTAAAGCGCATTGTATGGAGCCAGTAATTCACCTCCACGCCTCTCATATATAGGTATTAGGCGTTAAATCGACTGTAAGCTAAAGCGCATATTCGGAGAATCAGGCATAAAACCAACCTCTTCTAGAGGGGACCTTAGTGTGATTACCCACAACACAGACATAATCTTTGTTAAGAAACAGAATAGGAGGAATTTATTTTGGGGGGGTTTCGTTTTGATAATAGGTTGGGCCAAGCAATTAGTCATTACGGTTCTCATCAACAAATATCCAATTAAGAGTTTTCAGGCTGCAGTGCTAAGCATGCATACTTGGAAGTAAGTACCATTTTGAAACCAGTGGGACTTCAGACAAATGGAAAAGGGGGCATGATGACCATTAATGATGTGGAGAAAGTACTCTTGACAGTCTCCCAAATTATTGTAAATAAGGCACAGACAGAAATAAGAGGCAGAGGAGTAGAAGTTTAGAATAAACAGAAGGAAGGTTTTTAAACATTTTTCTAAAATTGGACCAAATTTGCCAGCACTATCAATATAATACGAATAAATAAATCCAGTTTTTCAGCATTCCACAAGTCCCTGATAATCAGTGGATTCCTCCTAAGGAAGGTTATCTGCTCTTCCAGATTTGTTTTGTTGGGGTACGGAACCAGGAGAGAAACACTTATCAATAGGTAGGGACACAGCAGAACCCAGGACTTGTGTTCTAAATGAACAGGCAACAGTGAGTGCCTTTGCGAATTTTAGTCTGAACATAGTGTTCAAATGCATCAATCTATCTTCAGATGTGTATTGGGGAGAGTTAAGTCTTTTTGATATCAGCATAGCATCAGTTGGAAGTAAGCAGGCTATGATTTCAGTGCTAGACACTGCCTCAAGGCAAAAGAAATTACACTGTCATGTGAAGGATATGTAGCTGCTGCTATTTTGGTGTTTCATTTCTTTGTTGTCACATAGTTGAAACTGATCCAGATGAGGAAGAAGTGGAAACTAACAGAAGATGATTACCTGCATCGGACTGGCTAGAACTGGGGAGGGGAAACGGCCCTTTCATTACTGTGGGGATGTGCTGAAGTTTGTTTCAAGCACTGCTTCCTACAATGTGCATTCTTTTGGATTGCAAGTTTGGAATAATCAAAACATATTTTGGAAGATGACACATAGAATCATAGAATCATAGAATAGTAGAGTTGGAAGGGGCCTATGAGGCCATCGAGCCCAACCCCCTGCTCAGTGCAGGAAAAGTTGTGCTGATTCCTTTATTTGAACTTCTGTCCTCTCCTCTCTCAGAAGCATAATGGGGAAGCATGATGAGCAGAGGTGCAAAACTCCAGGCAACCAGTATCCACAGGTGCCTAAAAACATGGTCCTAGTTCTGGCACCTGTGTTGCTCAAGAAAGTAGAAACAGTTTTCTGTCCTCTACACACACGAACACAAAATTGTACCCCTAAACTACTAAGCTATTTAGCACTTAATAGGCCATGATCAGTACAGTGACTTGTCCCTAAGAAGTGAGTGTGCTTGCTGGATCCATTCGGAGCATGTATTCCATTCTTTGCAACCTCAGACCAACATCTAAAGGAATGTCCAAGTAGAGCAGCATGTTACATTTTTCAAGTCCTGAGGATACAAAGGCATGAAGATCAGTTGCCGGGTCTCAAAGGCATGACCTCTTGTCAGATGTGACAGATGAAAAGAACATGTCCTCCATGCCACAATCTGGGGTACACCAGGTGTTTAGGGCTACTTCAAGATGCAGAAGAGACACTAAACTACTGATAATTATTGGCAATAATAGAGCTGACATGAACAAGGACAAGGAAGCCTTCAGAGGTTAAATTAAATCTTAATCTATTTTTTTATTTGTTTGCATTCTTATTGCCAAGAAAGAGTATCATTGTTGCTAATAAGGATAATATTCCAAATGGCAAAGCTAATTGACGAACATACTGCCTTGTGTATTTTCCCCTCTTGTTTGGCTCTTGACTCTTTAAAAGATAATATTGCTCCAACAGATGTTTTTGTTGGCTCACTGCAGTAGAAGGAAATAAATCTCATGTTTGTTGTTAATTAGGAAGTAGGGCCATAATGACTGCATAAATTTGTATGATTATAGGATCAGAAAGGGGTGGGGGGGCAAAATCATAACCCTACTAACTCTGGATTTTCTCTAATTGGCTCTTTGCAGAATAGTTCACATAAACCAACACAGGAACCATTTCAAACATCAATGTGTGCGCGTGCGCGTGCATGGCGCAGCTGTTCAGTAACCTGGAGGAAATACTCAAAAGATTGGCAGGCCCACTTTTAGATATCTGAAATATTAAAGTGCAAAAACGGGAACATGTTATGATGGGTTGTTGTGCATTTAAAAATTCTCATAATTACTACGGCGATGTTATCAACAGGTCAGAGTCCTTTATTTAAAGGTGGAAATTGATTTGTGCCTTTGGCATTCATATCAAGTTCATATCAAGTTCATTAGCCTGTTTAGTTGTTTCATGCACATCACGGTATACAGAACCGGCAAGTTTGGCAGGTAGTGTGCCACTGCTGACAAAAGGAACAATGGAACAGGAAAGGGACAATTTCCCGCCCCCTCCCCCAAATCTGCTCTGGAGCATTGATGAGCAATCTAGACTAGATTTGGGGTGGGGGAATGGGAATGCAGGAGGGAGGAGAGGAAGGGAAGTTTGCATTGTAGAAATGCCAGTACACCTATGCAATATTTGATACAGAATTCTGAATGGGAGGAGAACCTGTGACCCACCAGATGATGTTGGACTGCAACTCCCATAATCACTGACCATTGGCCGTGCTGGCAGCGGCTGATGAGAGCTAGAGTCCAACGACATTTGGAGGGCCACAAGCTCCACACCACTGCCACAAATGTTTCCTGACAAATAATCATTACCAGTAAGGTGGAGTGGAAAGCCAGTGGCTGCATTCGGACAACACATTAGTCAATGGTGGGTTGAGTAGCCAACTCACAGTTGGTTATTTTGTGGGTACTCCCCACACAACATGGTAATAAATAATCAACCATGGTGTGGATTAGGATCAGCACTGAGTTGACTATGGCAGCATTCGGACGACATGATAGTCAATACAACTGGCGATTGTTTCCCCCACCCCAGTTGCTTATTGTGTCGTCCGAATTCAGCCACTGAGTGGCAACAAAGGGGGAGGAAGCCAACGCTTTCGTGATGTTGTCTGTTGGAGGCAGATGAGGAAGGTAGCTCTTTCAGCATCATGCTGAAATTACGACCTATAGCCATGTGAAGATTTTCTCATATCAAGATATTCTCATAATACTAGAAACCAGAGTCATCCCATGAAGTAGATTGGTGGGAGATTCAGGACAAATAAAATGGAATACTTCTTCACACAGCACATAGATAAACTATGGAATTCACTACCACAAGGTGTAGTGATGGCCACCAATTTGGATGGCTTCAAAAGGGGATTGGATAAATTCCTGGAGGAGAAGGCTATCAATGGCTACTAGTCCTGATGGCTATGTCCTACGTCCAGTATCAGAGGCAGAAAGCCTATATACACCGGTTGTTGGGGAACATGGTGCTGTGGGTGCACCTGTGTCCTGCTTGTGGGTTCCTGGTCGACAGCTGGTTGGCCACTGTGTGAGCAGCGTGCCAGACTAGGTAGACCGTTGATCTGATCCTACATGGCTCTTCTTATGTTTTTATGTTCTTACCCTGTCACTATGAAAGACATGCTATTTTTTTTAAAAAAAACTGATAAGTCTGACAATGTTAACATAGTGTTTATGAAATTAATTATACTGTCTACTTGTGTGCTTGGGATAGTTAGAGAGAAGAACCTTACGAAGGGACATCAAACAGTTTATTTCTTGAGTATATGAGAGAGTCTTGCCAGCACATAGTGATTTGAACAAAGTACTAAATTTTATCAGACATATGATTCATCCATGATAAAGTAGACATTTACATAGCTGTGTATTTGAAACTCATATATGTAGTTATCTAAAACTAGTTATTTTTAAATGTGCTAGAGTGGAGAGCTGGTTAAACATATTGATATTCTAACACTGGTGTTCATAAATTTGGGGGGCATGAAAAGGACGGTATAGTGCTTGCCCCAATTGAGCATTTAGCTTATGCATGTGAAAGTTTCTTCTGAGCTGTACTGGAGACTGCTACCTTGGGGCTAAAATATCTTCTGTAGCTTCTTTGGTTTTTCTACTGTCCTGTACTAGTTGCAGGCAATTGATCGTTGGTCTTGAACATTTGTATTTCAAATCCTCAGGTTGAAAAAGAAAAGTGGTAAAGTCTGTTTCACATTATAAAGATAGGGGGAAATACAAACATGATAGTTATTTGTTTGCTTGCAGTTGTTGATGTCATAGCGCCAACTAGTTAGCCTATTTTAAAGTGTTGTGATGCCACACAGGAATCAATAGAGTTGCTATGATGGTATTTCAGTTGCTGTTTTGATGTGTATTTATAGAGCAGAGACTTTTATATGTTGACGGAAGAATTTTAGCATGCTTTAAAGTTATGCCATTAAAATACTGTGAAACATTATGGAAATGTAGCGAGAGTTTGCTCATCAGAGGTTACAAGGAAAAGATTTTTCCTTTGACCTATTATACGTTTTCAATTGGCCTAAATAATAAGGGCAGAGTAACCTAAAATCAGGCTGAGTACAATCAGCAATTGCATTAGGAATTTAGAGACTAGTGAGGAGCAGGATCCTTAAGCAGTACAGTTTTTGTAGTTGTTACTTTCAGTAGATATTTGTTCTCTTCTACTAAATTCAACCACTTTGAATTTAAAATACATTTATACACTGTATTATAAATGGTGTACTAGTTTAGAAATGACTGTAAATTTTAATAGTAATTGGGACTTGTAGGATTATGAAGTCATGCATTATTCAGCATTTGCAATATAATATGTGATTTTTAGTATGTTTAGAGTACAATCCTGAAGGAGCCCTCCACCCATTTAAAGAGACCGGCAGGAGGCCCATCTTCCTGGCTTGCCTTACTGTGGGCCGGTCTAGCAACGATGAATCTTGTGGATCCAGCAGATCCATGTCTTTCCTCTCTTCTCCCTTCTCCACCAACTGTCACAGCCTTTCTCCTTCCCAGTGACCTCAGAAGAGGATCTGCTGCAGAGCTTTCTGTGCTCATATTCCCCACCCCGTTGTCATAGCTCTATCTGTGGCCTGGGGGAGGTAGGCAGATATCCATCATATCCTTAAGCCTCTTAGATGCTGTTGGGGGGCCATAGGATTGCTCTGCAAGCAACTGTTTATGAGCTGTGTACTTTTGATACGGCTGTGTGCCCTCCTCACCCCCAGTTTCTGCATGGAAAAGGTATTGTATACCGCAAACTGATTTTCTGAAAATGGGCTTATGCTAGCAGTATGCCAGTAGCATAAGCAACACTGCCACTCAGCTTACACTGTTGACATATACTAATATAAGTGACCTCCAGTGGTATGCCATCATACTAACTTATGCTGTTGGTGTATCGCTAGCATAAGCAACCTCCAGCAGTACATCAGGAGCATAAACTGCCATGACAGGCTTTCCTAGAAAACCAGTCATGCCAGCAAAAGGTATTAGCACACCACTAGAGGTCACTTATGCTAGCGGTATATGAATAGCTTAAGCAGAGCAGCAGTGTTGGATACTTCCCATTGTTTTTTTTTAATTGTATTGAATTGTTTTATGTGGTGCACCCAGAAAAAAAAGTTATCAGACAGCCTTATATAAATATAGTAAGTAAAGACCAGAATGTGTTTGGAGATATATGTAGATGGAACAAGACAGAGAACAGCTCTTTTTGGAATGCCTATTGGGCTTCTTGGATAAACGATTCATAACTATGGCATTTGAACTGGTATTCCTTGCTGCTGCAAGGATTACCCTTTAATGTTTCTTTGTACTGGTATACCAGCCATACTTCTACAAAACTGTGTGATGAGAGCCGTGTGGTCAAAGGTCCTATTAGTATAGGATGTTTTCTATTAAAGTTCTTTCATTTCATCACACCGATCAGACTGAATTCTAACTCTTTAAACTTTTACAAATTAGAGTCTTCAAGTTACTATCTGTATTGGAATAATGTTTAGAACCTTTAAAACAAAATGTATGGACTAGTTAATTGGTTAAAATAAAGATCACAAGGCAAAATTATGATTTAACAAATGAAAACTTGATATAAGTAGTTTTAAATGGAAAAGAACAGTATAATTTTTTGTATTGTATATTAAAGTTAGCAGGTTTCAATTTAAATCAAAGAGGTTAAAATAATTTGTTATGATTGGCCAAAACAATTAGAAAATATCTTTATAAAGTAGATGTGCTTTTCGCTGGAGAGTAGTTTGTGATAACTGAACTGAACTGGAAAATCTTCTCATGCTTATAGACCGATGAATACTTCCCCCCCCCAAAAAAAAACCCTGCCAGAAGTACCCCTCTACTCAAATTACCTTCTCACTGATAAACAAATCATACATCACTTGGAGTGTCATATCATAGACATTCTCTTCATGGCCCCAATCCTTTCATATTAATCCTGGGCCTTTGATGGTTTCTAGCATAAAACTACCTGCATGAAATAAAGAGATCTACTATTTGTGTTGTTCCATGTCCTTTTCTAAGGCCTCCTCCACACGAGACGTTTAATGAGCCTTAGAGGCTCATTATAAATTTTACCTCCACACCAGCGGAGCGCAAAACGGGCGTACAGGCGCGTTATTTCCCCGATAATGCGCATTTTCGAATGCGCGTTAAATAGCGACTTTTATTTTTCTCCGGCCGTTAAAGCGCATTATCGCGGTGTGAACAAGCGATTATGCGCGTTAACGTCTTCTAAAGCACTTTTTGGACATGAATTAATGCGCTTCGCCGCCTCTCGCCGCCTCCCGTGCAGAGGGATTAGGCGTAAATGCGCCTCCGCGATAATGCGCATAATCCCGGAACCGGGCGCAAAAGCGCATCCTTGTGGAGGGGGCCTAAGCAAAGTAGGAATAATAAGAGCACAAGGTATCTATCAAAATGTCTTCCAAAACCTGCACCAGCTGAACTGGCTGAGCTAGTCTTAGAGGAGCACTTATTGGTGCCCAGATCTTGTGGCTTGGATGACTTCATGCATTTGGTTTTAGATTTTGGTTCATGTTCTGGTTAAGCCTGAAATATGGTTCAGGATACAAGGTGGAGCACATGCTGGTTGTGATGTTTTTCATTTGCCTAGAAATGTGCACTCCAATTTTTGGTGTAGTTCAAGATTTATATCATTAGCTTATGTGGACCTAGATCCCTATTCTTGTATGCTCCTACCAGAGTTGCAAACTAGTTAGGTGGACTTAAAGATACTGGCTAACAAATTAGTTTTTCTTGTTTACACAGCATACATGGAATTCTCCAGCAGAATTGTTTTAAATAGAAAAAGTCTGAATAAATCTGTCTGTCTAGAGTCATGAGTAAACTTCTGTGGATTTGCCACCCCTTTTCATATTCGAATTCTATGACTGGGTGATGGTTTGGAGGAAGAACTCAAAATTAAACTGTAGAAGCTCTGTCTTGTCCTGAGATAACTCACTGATGTGATGGGTGTGGCTGGAAAAATGTGAGCAATCAATTTTAAATTGAATCCATGCCCATTCTGGCTGGTGAAAATCAGCCAGGAGAAGTTGGGACTATTGTCTAAGATGTCAACACGTCCCTTCAAAGCTGCCTTTGTCAAGCCTTTCCTCACAAAACAAACTTCTAAAGTTGATTCTCTGGCCAGTTATCATCCTATCTCCAGTTTCCATAATGTGAGAAAGGGTGATTGTCTTGTAGGATGGCTGGACTGATGCCATTGTGGCTTCAGAACTTGGTATTGCTGCAGTAATGGACTGGAAGAGAGCCAATAACTGTTAGCAGGTGGTTCGTCCGTCTGGGTGAGTTGTGTTCAACCTGTTCTGGAGGGAATTGCACTTCCCCTAAAGGATCACATTCATCACTTAGGGGTGCTTAAAGATCCACCTGCGTCATTACAGCGGGGTGGGCAACATCCAGGAGTTGGTGAGTGGCATTGCCCCCGCCCCCTGGATCCCAGAAGGGGCTGCACCACACCACTTGCTACACTGTCGAAATTCAGTGGTGCAGCAGCAGGGGAAAGTCCCTTTAGATGGATTTTAAAAGGAGCTTTCCCCCTGCATTAGGGGCTCAGGTGTCCTCAACTGATATAAATCTCTAAGCTTTTCACAGCTTAGGCTGGTGTGCCAGCTATGACCCTGCTTGGGTAGATATAACTTGACATCAGTGAACCATGCCCTGGTAACCTCCCATTCAGATTGCTGCAATTCATTGTACATGGAGCTGCCCTTGAAAATAATCCAGAAACTTCAGTTAGTACAAAATATGCTGGCTACGGTACTGACTGGAACTGGCCATTATTTTATTTATTTGGCAACCACACTGCGTTTTTTTCAATTACAGGCAAATTCCTTTTCTACAACGGATTTTAGAATCTAGATTTTATCATTTAGATATGCCTAAATAGATTTACCAGAGAACATTTGTTATTGGGTGGAGTAAAAGTATAATAAATCAATACATTCTATTATTCTGGACCCACTGTCCACAACCTTAGACAGCAGAACAGAAATCTTAAAAATTTTAAGAATTTGAATTTGGCATGGCGTTCTTTTCAGCACCCATTCTTACTGTGCTAAAAGCTGCTTGCCTGCAGGTGTGAGTTGAGCTGGAAATTAGCTGCGTACTGAATATCAGTCTGCAGCTTCTGCATACAGACCAATAGTCTTGTCATCAGTTAGGATTTCACAGTACTAAGCAGGATGAAATGTTTTATTTATTTATTTATTTATTTATTTATTTATTATATTTCTGTACAATCCATGGTGTTCCGGCTCCTATCCTGATAAGAATTCCCTTTCTCAGCCCTAAGCAGGAAACATCTTTTCTCACACATGCTCAGACCCAACCCTTACTCAGGCCTGTCTATGTGAGGACACACAGACTTTATGCTTTACCCTTATATAGGGTGACCAGATAAAATCCAGGTCAGGGCTCATGTAACTTTAACAGTTGTAGAGAAAAGGGAATTTCAGCCAGTGTCATTTGTATGCAATTAGTTCCTGGTGATATTCCCTCTTCATCACAACAGTTAAAGGTGCAGGGGCCCTGCCTTCTTTTGTATATGGTCACTCTAGTATAGTGCCTGCACCTTTAACTGTTGTGATGAAGAGGGAATTTCACCAGGAACTAATTGCATACAAATGACACTGGCTGAAATACCCTTTTCTCTACAACTGTTAAAGTTACATGAGCTCTGACCTGGATTTTATCTGGTCAGCCTACCCTTATATTCTCCCTTTATTACCTCCCCCTTACGCAGCCACGGGCAGATGGGGTAGAATTTTATAAACAAAGAAAGCTTTAACAATTACAGTAATAAGTTATTGAATAATAAGCAAGTAACTCTTAAATGGCTTTGTCAATATATGTTTTCTCATCCACAATACTCCAAAATCACTCTCAAACAATCCCTGCACAATCACTACAGACCTCTCTCTCAGTCAGCTGCCAAAAATCTTGTCTCTAGACGAAACCATCTCTCATTATATACCTGTCTGCCTCACACAGGTACAGCACTTGGATTATATAGAACACTCACACCTCACCTTGTCCTTCTCACTCTCTCAGTCAATCAGCTCACACATGAAAATCCACCATTCTTACCCTAGATATACTACCGAACCATAGATCTGTAACAAAAATACATAGTAATAAACGTACAGTCAGTATGTACAGACTTATCATGTTACACTGTCCAGTTGCCGAAGTTCTCTGGGTGGTTCACAACAATTCAAATCGTAAAACACAAGATGATAAAATAAAATATAAAAGTTTAAAATTACAGTATAAAATAAAAATAATAACTAAATAGAACCTAGCAGCAGTGCAGACATTTAAAATACAGTACAAGGTTTAAAACAGAAATTTAAAAACTAAAATGCCTGGGAAAATAAAAAGGCCTTCATCTGGTGTTGAAAAGAGCACAGTGTAGATGTTAGGCAAGCCTCTTTGGAAAGCTCATTCCACAACCAGGGTGCCATAGCAGAAAAGGCCCTCTTCTCAGTAGCCACCCACCTCATTTCCTTTGGCAGGATTCCAGGGGAAGGACCACTGAAGATGATCTTTGGATTTAGGCAGGTGGATATTGAGGGAGTTGATCCTTCAGGTAACCTGGCTACAAGCCATTTAGGGCTTTGAATGTTGGCCTGACCTAGTATAAGGCTGCTCTTTATAACTTATAACTGAACAAAAGCATGGGTTCACTTAACATTTCTGATACATTAATCACGTGAGTTGCAGTATTGTTACACACATGTAATCATGGAAGAAGTCAGTGAAACATTCTGTATATTGAAAGAGAATGGGTGATATGAGGCAGTTGAGCATTGACTCCAGCATTATAATCACATCTGTTGTGCAGATCTTATAACTTGGTTGCACATCTGTGCCTATTTGTGCTAGCCCAAGTCCAGCCTCTATGTTAGCTATTTACACTAAACTGTGGAAGTGAAATGTGCTAACTTAAGTCATGTACTCTCGTGACATATGTTTAAACTTGAATTTTATTTCTAAAACCTTATAATTTAATACTTGAGTTGGTATAGTCTATTTATCTGCCTTCAAGAAACAATAGCTGGTTCATTTGGGTCTCTGGAAATGCCTTGATTAGGTGCACCTGATCGGAGAAGAGTCAAAGAAAAGGATAATTGATATCATTAGTACAGTATAACTGTGTAAGATGCCTCTAATGAAATGGAAGTCTTCAAAAACATAATAGAAAACTTTCTTAATGAGTAGTTTAGACCATGTTGCTTTCAAGATTTAATTCTTTGTTTAATTCTTTGTTTAGTGATATAGTGATTGTAGACTGGATGGTATTCATAATAGGCCTAGCTAAGCATAATTAATTCCCCCTTGGCAAATACCATGTTCTATAGTTGAGCTAAGTGCATTCTGTTTATAGAGCCTCAGGGATTACACCTGAATTTTATTAGGAAAGTTTAAGTAATATACCGATGAATCTGCTTTTCAGAATGGCTTGAAGACAAGGTGAGATGCAGTGGTAGGTGTGCTTTTTTTAATGAAGCCATTTTCCCCTCTGTTTTCTCCTATATATGTTAACTAGTAGTCCTTAAACAGCCATGCATACCACAAGACTGGAATGAATAAACAGACCATGAATACCACAAGACATCTCAAATGGTTGAAAATCTTATTTTAAAAAATGGAAAAAATGCCTAGTGAAGATATGTCAGTTATTTAATGCTTTTAAATGTGCACGTTGTACTAGTGCTTCATGGTCACATATGGGCATTCTGCCACCTGCCTTCAGCCAATTAGAAACTATGGCTAGGGGGAGTGGGATTTGAAGTCTCTGAGTCCCATTTCCATTTGGGAGGCAGAGGAACTGACAAATCCCTAGTAGGAAATTACTCTCCTGTACATGCTCAGGAGTGTTTTTCTTCTTAAACACTTTTCTCAGTTACTATTTACTATGATCTTGCAAAATAACCTATTGGTGTAGAAGACCATTCAGTTAAAATCATGGCATTTTCACAGGTTCTTTCTACTACTGTGTTGTCTAGAGGCACCTCAGTCCATACCTGCCATGTTTGCTGAGCATACCTTAAAGGTGAGTGCAAGTGTGAGGAAAGCCTTTGACAGAGCATATTATTATTATTATTATTATTGTTATTATTATTATTTATTACATTTATATACCGCCCCATAGCTGAAGCTCTCTGGGCAGTTTACAAAAATTAAAAGACTGAACATTAAAAGTCAATATACAAAATTTAAAACCATAAAACATAAAACAGCAGATATTTAAAACATTTTAAACTTTTAAGCCTGGCCCCAAAGTCAGTTAAAACCTCAACTTAAGCTGTTAAAATGCCTGGGAGAAAAGAAATGTTTTGACCTGGCATCGAAAAGATAACAGTGTTGGCACCAGGTGGGCCTCATCGGGGAGATATATACCTTCCTCCAGGTATATCAGCTTGGAAGCTGCTTTATAATGAGGCAGAACATTGGTCCATCTAACTCAATACTCTCTACACCAAAGTAGACAAACTTATGCCCTCCAGATGTTTTGGACCACAACTCTATCAGACACCTGCCAGCATGACCAATGCTCAGGGATGGTGGGAGCTGTAGCCCAAAATATCTCAAGGGCACTAGGTTGCCTACCTAGTCTACAGTGACTGGCAGCAGTTCTCCAGGCTTGCTGACAGAGGTATTTCCCACTTCTGCCTAGAAATGCTAGAGATTGAACCTGGAAAGCTCTACATGCAAAGTATATGCTCTGCCATTGAGCTGTGGCCTTTCCCCATCAGGTAACGAATACCCAGACCATAAGGAAGAAAGACGGGTTCATAAGCAGTAGTTGATGTTCTTCAAGTGGTCATTGTAACCATTTGAACTTCCCTGCTGTCACTCATTTAACCTTGTTGGGGGTAAATACAAATGAACAGTCCAAGAAGGCATTTGTCCTGTCTCAAAATCTCCTCCTGAAGGGAGGAGAAGAAGTATCAGCTCCCTCGCTAAAACTTTTCCTGAAGTTCATTCTGTGCAGGCATAGAACCAATATGTGAGACTTCTCCTAAGATCACTTGAAGAACATCCATTACAGGCAAGCAATCTTTACAGACAAAAGATCTCTATTACACTTCGTTGAAATTGTGCTTATCTTCTTTGAATTGAAGCTTACAGTTCTTTATGCAGATCATGTGGCAGGAAATACTCAATGTCAATTTAATTTTTAAAAACGAAAAACCTCATCTGTGTATGGACTTCGTCGGAGCTTAAATTGTTCTGAATCAGTGAAATTACATAAGCATTGTTATCCAGTTGTCAGTCTTTTCATACAACTGAAAAGGCATTGTTCCTTCACAATTAATAAAGGTGATTTGTCTAAATCGGGAACGGATGTGTTTTGCCGAGTCTGGTCATAATGTTGAATATAAGTAGTATGGATAAAAAGGAATCATGGTCTCGAATAGAGCTTCTGTTTCAACCTAGGCACTACCTTCTGTCATGTCTTTTATATAATTGCCCAAGAGAGAAATGTTTAGCACCTCTTAAAACAATATCCATCAACCATCTGTTTTGCACAGGATTAAGTACCCAATAAAAAAGGAGGGGCAGACAGTTTTTATAACCAGTAGAATTACAAAATTTGCACAGAGGCCAGATGGAATATGGACATATTTTGTGCAAAAGAACTTGATGTGATATATATGGAATGATCTGTATCGGTTGTTCCTTGGTTGTTGATCTTTTGAACTGGCACTATAATTGGTCTTTTTGTTTGGTTTTGTTAGTAAGTGTTTGTGTATTGTTGCAGGTCATGGTTGAATGGCCCATAGGTCCTACTGTTAGCAAGCAAAATAGTCAAGCAATACTTAATAATACTGGGAGGATGCAGGTTTCTTAGTACTGTGCAAAACTCTCCAGAAAAATTAAAGCTTTTAGAATGTCTTTATCCTGCATATTTTTGTCAATGTATGAAGGATTTATTTCCTGAAAAATGCATGTCCAAAAGGTATGTTGTCCATTCATCGGCAGAATGGAAAAGGAGTGGATTCCTCCTGCAGCCCCCACGCAGCCCTAGTGGGGGGGGGGAGCGGGGGGGGGGGTAACAGGGGAAATCCTGTTGTGTGAACGAACATCCATTCACATGACAGTTAAATGAGCCAAAAGTTAGATTTGGGACTAGTTCTCTCAACAACCATGCATAAAAACATCAAATGTACACTATTTGTGTACAATATATAGTTATCATATTCAGAGACAGGGGCATGTGACATGTATGTGTTTGCACTTCCAATTGAAATAATGTTCCTATTTGAGCACGCTATAATACACAGTGACATAACAAGATGAGATAACACCAATTCCTAAAATCATTGAAATACTAGGACATCTTTGAATAATTATACATCTGTTTTTTAAAAAAATTGTGGATATAATACACATCTATACATGTACAAACATTTGGTATGTCTATGTTCGCCGTGTATAATACTGAGAAAGCTCATAGAAATCAAGTAGAAATGTGGCCATATGTTAAAAAGTTTCAAGTTATCAGAGTTAAATGCTGGTGCATTTTCTGGCACAAGATCCCACAGCACAGTGCATTCAAAGTTAGCCATTTTGCATTTGAAGCATTTCTGATATCTTTTTATACTAACCTTCCATGCATTACACTTTACTCTTGTGAAGCAATTAAGTTGAGGGAAATACTCTGAAGCAATTTTTATGATCCTGTGCAATGTTCCAACACAGTTCTCAGCTCAGAAAAGAATCAAAATGTTTAGAAATGCATATTTTGAGGGAAATACATTTAGAAATATGTGTTTAAGTAAGTATTTGAATGGGATTTTTTTCCAATGGGAAAAGTTTAAATCACAGGTTAACACAGAAATGGGAGAAAGTCGACTGATGTGAGAACATATGGAGAAATGATACAGATTGGAAAAAGAGGCTCTGCCAGGTTTGAGGAACCCTTGGGATCCCTGCCAGCCCTCCTTCTCTCTCTCTCTCTCTCTCTCTCTCTCTCTCTCTCTCTCTCATTTTATCTTGGGCAGGGGTTGACTTGGTTCAATTTTGCTTGATGCCTCTTCTCCTTTTCCAGGTCCACTGATAAAAGGAAGTGTTATAGCAGCTGGTGGGTTGGGGCTGCAGCCCCGCAGGACACCATTTTGAATTAAAGTTTTTTTTTCTTTGTACACTTTGGTTTAGCTCACTGTACTCAATCAGGTGCTGACTTGGTGGCTGGACGACCAATGAAGGAACCAAAGCAGCAAAGGCTAGTCTTTTTGCTGTTCTAGGGCGCTCATTAGCCATATCTTCCCAAAGGCAGCATCTTGCTGCTACTCAGTAACAAATTAAACTAAAGCAGTTCATTTTAAATGGTGCATTGTGGGGCTGCAGCTGTAGTACTTCCTTTTAGCAGTGGCTTAGCAGGACGAAGAGCCACTTCTCAGGGGAAATCTTGAGTAGGTCTCTGAACTTCAGCACTGTAAGTTTAAGGAAGTGTAGTACAAGGGCTTAAGCTAGTTTCTTTTCTCAGGTTGAGGTTGGGGTTGAGGTTGTTACTGACAGGTTGGAAATGGATGCAATCAAAATTCTGCTGGTTGCTTAGATTAAACTGGTAACCACTGCTAGTTTATTTCACTTGCAGTTTTTCACTTGCAGTTTTGCAACGAAAAACTAGAGCTAACTATCAAGACAGATAAAAAGGAGTACACCATCAAGAGCCAAGTTGATCAATTAGCGTTTTCTATCTGTTATGTGCTGCATAGCTTATTTCTAGGGATGTGTATCGTATCGTTAAAATGTACGATAATGATACAATAAGGTCTTTATCGTGCATGTTTTTAACGATGACGATACGATAGAAAATCCTACGATAATCATTGGAGACGATAATTTTCGGGCGATTTTATCATTTTATCGGACTGCAATATAAATATACCTATAACTTCTGTATTTTAAAAGTTAGAGGCTTGAAATTTGGTCACAGTGCTTCTGGGATATGCCTAAGTATGTGTATGAAATTTGAGATCGATCCCTCCAACCCTCGATTTTATATGAATTTATTAAAGATTGTTTCCGTTCTGACAGATCAGGCGAGCTGTCATTCTGATCTGTCAGAACGGAAACGATCTTTAATAAATTCATATAAAATCGAGGGTTGGAGGGATCGATCTCAAATTTCATACACATACTTAGGCATATCCCAGAAGCACTGTGACCAAGTTTCAAGCCTCTAACTTTTAAAATACAGAAGTTATAGGCATTTTTTCTTTCTGCCAAAAATATCATTTTTTAGCGATAATTATCGTGAAGACAATACGGATCACCTACGATATGAATGAAGACGATAATTTTTTTGGTCCAAAATGACGATAACGATAAAAAACGATATTTTTTGGCGTGCATACCCTTACTTATTTCTGGATTTGGTTCAGAGGAGCTAGTTTTACCATTGACTTCTCCAGGTGTTTATCTTTAGCCTGAAACAAAGCACTAAAACTCAAGATAGAATTTAGTTCCAAACCCACGTTAGCTGTTGCTTTTATCTCTACCTATAAAGCGGAAAGTATGCGTGCGTCACGTATGTCCGGAAATATTTACCCATTTCCAGATGAGTTAGAAACTTGACGCGGTGTCACAGTAATGGGTCTGGCTATTTGGGGATTTAAGTATTTTTAAAGAATTTAATAATAACCTAGGTTTACGCCTACAACTCCCAGCATGCCTTGGGCAGGAGGCCAGACTTACTGGCCTTTGGCGGCCATTGTGAGTGGCTGCTGCATGTCTTTTACAACCCTGACTCCTAAGGTTGGCCTCGAGCAGTCAACCCAATTCCACATAAAAGTAAAAAAAACCCCATAAATGGGCTGCATCCATTTGCGGTGCCTCCTCCCACCCTCTGTGTGGTTTTAAAATGTAACTAGATACAAAAGCATGACTTTGAGGAGCCAAACATACTCAAAGGCATTGCATCCTGATATTGCTGTTTTCTCAGAATCTGGGGGCACAAGTGTGTAGCCTTTGCCCTTAAGAGGGAAGGGGAAAGGGGAGGCACTCTGCACATGCCCAGAAACAGACCCAACAAAGGGGGGAAGTGCCTGTCCCAACCCCAGCCCTTCAGTACAGGCTCCTTATGTAGCACTTGGTGGGTGGGAAGCACAGGCCAAGGCAATCCCAGTAGGATTGGCCGGAGCTGGGTACTCCCACTGATAGCTGCTTACCTCCCCTCCTTGGTGATGCTACTCCTCGACACTCTATCGAGGAGCAGCATTGGCAACAAGAGGATGTCTCAGAGGATGCGGGCACCTGTGGGCTGCCAAAAGCATGCTGGGAGGTGTAGTACTGGTATGTAGAGTGGCTGATTTAAAATAAAGTATGGGTGACCAAACCCTGACCTCTCACTAACTGTCTTTGTTCTCCTATCTGACTTTCTCCAACTGCCTCTAACCCTGCCCACCATTCCTTTCTAGCCTCAGCTATATCAGTCAATCCTCCATTCACTCTTCTGTCTCAGTGGTATAGTTAGGTTGTTACATAAAAATCATGAACTTTATTCAGAAATCCACAAGCAGGGTGCCACAACTAAGATGGCCTCCTCTCCAGTTGTCTTCCACCACACCTCAGATGATGCTCAAAAATTAACACGTTATTCAGGGACCAAGGCTAATGCCTACAACTCTCAGCATGCCTTGGGCAGGAGGGAAGACTTCTCAGGCTTTGGCAGCCATTATCTGGTAGTGACTCGCTCTCCTGGGCCTGAAGGGAGAGCGCCTGGGGACAGCTGCAGGAGGGGAGGAGGCTGCAGCACTGGGCCCGTTGCCAACGGCAACCAACCATCAGTCAGCCTGCCAGTTCCCTCAAGGCCTACCTATGGGCACTGATTGCACAGTGTAATGTGGACTGGCTCAGCCAGACTTTACTTCCCATAAGCTTCAGCAGCAGGACTCCCATTGGGTACGTCGGGCACCATAGCAAAAAGCATTCTAGGTTTTGTAGTTTTTGTTTTCTGTG
This sequence comes from Anniella stebbinsi, assembly GCA_029215795.1. Lineage (NCBI taxonomy): Eukaryota > Metazoa > Chordata > Lepidosauria > Squamata > Anniellidae > Anniella > Anniella stebbinsi. Next base: position 28,644,127 of record JARDYH010000002.1, on the reverse strand, counting down.
GGAACAAGGAAAATTATGGCAACAGCTTCAAGGCAGCCCTGACCATGCATTGAGGTTGAGGGAGGGAGGGGGGAAGAAACTAATTTAATTTGTTTTAGTTACCTCATAAGCCTAGGACTGGCCTACCTTGAAGGGTTGTCATGAGGGTGAGAGAGGAAAAACAGAAAATAATTTAATTTGTTTAAAGGTTAATTCACAGGCCTAGCCGGCCTGCTACTTTAAGATGATTACCTCACAGACATATATTTTAGGGGGCCCAAGAAACTCCAGGTAGAAACTAGAAATCTGGCATGCTGAAAGGTTTGGCAATACCAGAAAAATCTAAAAACATGAAATTTTGGATTTTAAGTATTTTTATGTCAGATAAAAGGCCCAAGTCACCAGTTTCCTTGAGCATCCTGGCTCTCTGCCAAAACCTGTGAAATGTAGATATTATATAGTAAATTATGCCAATAAAGTATTCTGTGTTCTAGCTACTTTCCTTTTTTCATAATAATAACTTCAGAGCACATGCATACAAAAGTTCCTCACATCCACTGAAATCCACTTCCCTACTATGTGTTATTCAGATACCTGGGCAATGCTGGGTAAATTCTGAAAACATATGTTTTAGGTTTGCATCTTTTTTAGCTGGTAGAAAGGGTGTTGTGCTGCTCTGGCCAAGGCATGATGGGAGGTGTAGGTATTTGAGGTAAAACAAAAATGTGGTTAATCACAAAGTTCTAATTTAAAATACAGTTCTTATTAACACAGTTTTTCATTTATTCTAACAAAACAATTTACGAACTCAACCAAACTAAAAAAGACCCAACCAACCTAAAGATGAATAAAGTGCAGAGAAATTTTATTATTTATCAAATAAATGTTATAAACATTATTCATGGACCGGAGCAACGCTGGGCATATCAGCTAGTCCTATCTAAAGCTCTTTATTCTCTAGTCTTATGCAGTGCAGTGAAAATAGACTGATCATCTTCTAGTGGTTGCCCTTCTTTCCAAGTAAATGTTAAGAATGTTGTGTTCATTACCATTCTTGTTAGCAATCTTTTTATTTGATTTGCATTTTGTTTAGGCCATAATGGGAAGAAAACCTAACTGCCATAGATTACCAAAGTGAAAAGGCAAATCCATTGTTTGATATTATTAAGAGCAGGTTTGAAAATAAAATAGCAGATATAGCTTATAGTAACACAGAATAGTGTTTGCTAAACAAACAAACAAACAAACACAAGAAAGTGGACCACTTTTTCCATACTTCCAATGCAAAGAAACACCGCAAATGTGGATACTGGTAAAGTGCTAAAGTGTTACACAGGAAAAATAATATCTCTATACGATAGTTTTCAACATATGACACCGCAAAATTATACTGAATTTTGTGGGCAATGCATGAAAACAAAGCCACCATGTGTAACAAATGTCTCACTCACATTACTTTTAAATTATATTTTACTTTACATTACTTTGTGCCCTCTGTTCTAAGTAGAATTTCTTTGGAAGCCAAGAGTAAATATTATCTACGTTACTAATCTGTTCTCTCTAACCCACACCTATCAAAAGATGGCTAGTGCTTTCTACCACTTGGGGTTTTTAAGCTGATCATTGCAGATTTTCCTATGCAAAAACTTTCCAGCTCTTCAGCTGCCATTTTCTCCATCTCACTGCAAACAGGCAGCGCAGGGGGAGTTTGGAGGGGTCCTGGTGAAAATGTGGAGATTGGTTCTTTGTAGGCAGATGCTACAATGAGCCATTTAAGTGGCTTCTTTCTATGTGCTTTTCTGTGTACCATGATAATTTCCATGGCTCACATTCTTGATTCCCATATAGTTCCGTAGAATTTTACTTGGAGTGTTACATTCTGCTATCACCCCTAATTAAGCCACACTTTGAAAAATTGTGCAGTTTTATTATCAGCAGTTGAAAAACACATATTGTACTCTTTAAGGGTTTAATATTTTAGTGACAACGCACTGGTGGCTAATGGTGACTAAAGTTTTTGAAGACTTCAAGAAATCCAAATTAGGCAAGGAATTGAACTCTGTCCCCAGCTAGTTTAGTCTACTTCTACTACCAGAGTGTGTGTACCGTTCATAGTCAAAACAGTACACAAAGCTATAACAGCTTTAAAAACTCTTCTTCTTTTTTTGGCCTCTTTTTTTGAAGAAATCTTTTGCTTAACCATGTTAGTTACACGTTGCTCCAGGAACATGGGGTTAGACTTTACGGTTTGTTTAGCTATGGAGGGATGACAGACTTGGGGGTGGGGGATGGTAAAGGGAGCTTAGTTTTGGAATGTAAATACATGTAGAGCTCGTCTCCTTTTGTTTAGCATCTCTTTAAACTAAGACAAAAAAATCAGTGAATGAATGAATAGCAGCATGGTGAAATACCTAAATGTTTGAGTTAAAATTTTTGGATGTTTGAAATCCTATTTGGATCCTTTTCCCAGATAGCAGTGCATTCATATGCACTCAGCGGGAAACTTCATGGAGATACACATTTGAGCAGAAGGTCTTTGGCGGTGCCTTTTTCTTAACTTGTGCCTTTTCTTCTTTTGAAGAAAGTAATGGCTTAAGTCTGACTGAAGAACAATCTTTTTTCTTTTTTTTTTTTTTGTACGTTCCTTATAAGAATTTACTTATGGTTCACAGATTTTTACCCACCAGCTATGTCTGCAATCCTTTGGATTTTAAACAGTATATCCTATTGCAAACAACAGGAAACACCAAATTAAAGACTTAATGACAGATTGCTCAAAGAAGACAAAAAGTGACAAATCATAAAGCAGCCAGTTAAATTTTTCAGCGGAAGGTTATTAAAATAATTCACTGTTTGAAAAGCTTTAATTTAGCAGGATCTGGTAGGCACATGGAAAAGGGAACAATAAGTGACGAAGTTGCTAAGTGATGAAATTAATATAAGCATTGGTACATTAATAGATATTTGTTAGCAGCGCAATACATTTCATACATATAAACTGAAATGTAAAAGCAGATATGTAACTTTAAAGTACAATAATAATCTGAAATAAGTTCTGAACTGGCTTCTAGTGACAGACATCTCCTTTTGTTCCTGTGAAGCCAGTGGCTGGGAGACATTAGTCTTTACAAATGATTAGGTACTGAATCTAAAGCAAATGCAAGTCTTTTAAACTCTCTCCACTCTTTTGCTTTAGTTATGCATTTTGATTTGCCACTGTCCAGTTTAATTTACGAAGGAATGAGTAGGTTTTCTTTCATTTTATGCTTTAATTCTAGGTGATAAGAAGGCACTCAGATGGAAAGAGAGCGACATTTTTTAAAAGAGACATTTTTAATCCTTTTGGGTGGGGGGTGGGGGGTGACTTATGCATTTTGTCCCTGATTCTGAAGTACAGAGAAGGCACAGGTTGGGTCAGGATCCGACTGGTACTAATAATATGGGATGCAAGTGATTCATGTGTTTTGCATGTATCCTGTTTTGAAAGTTCATGTCTTAAATTATTTTCCACATCTTTTAGTGATGATTCTATAATAGACACACTCTTAGAATACAAAAGCATGTTGTGTGTAAAATGTCATTTCTCAGGTTTATAGTAGCATAATTTCTGGTTTTATTTTTTATATTTATTGTGAGTGGTATAATAATAAAACTTAGCATTAATTCTATTTACCAGTGGCTTGTGGCACATTTTGAACAACAGACAGGAGATCAATAGCATGAATGAATTTAAAGTTTAAAAAAGGGTCCAGAAGACTCATAGTCTGAATATAATTTATTTTTAAAAAAACAGAGAAGTGGTAAAACTTGCAGGTCTGCTGAAGGCTTTATATTCTCACATTCATATATTAAATTAGAATGTAATCTTGTGATTCTAACATCTGGCGGAAATGAAACAGCCATATAATAACAAAAATAATGTTGTTATAGACAAAAATGATGCTCACAGACATTTTTAATTGTACATGGGTTGTATCCAAAGGAGCCTGTCTATCAGCACAAGGAACGTTTGGATACAATCCTATATGTTTAAGAGCTTATGAACAGATTTCAGTAAGGAGAATCCAGCTTCTGATTTTTGTTACTATCAAAGTTCTCAATAAATCCATTTTATGTTATTTGGCCATCATCACTACAATATGAGAGGGATAACAACAGTGGGTTATCACTTCTCTAAGATTGAACATTCATGATGCAATGTCTCAATGGATTGCATTGAATTAATAAATAGGATAGAGTGCATTCAACTTGGATGACTACGGGAGAATTTTCAGCTATTGGCTTTATGGGACAGAAGTATGTTTGTCTTGCCTAGAAAATATTGCTCAAGACAGCCTGGTGCCCTAAGGGAAACCTCAGTGTCCTGCCCCCTCAAATGCCTTTAACTTGAGAGAAGAGTCCGTTACCAACAAAAACTTTATTTCCTGTTCTTTATAAGATTAACTAAGTTTACCATTTAAGCTCAGATGTTATACACGTTCAAAAATGACTTTACCACAATAGCTACTGGAGAAGCCAGACACTTTTGAAATATAAACAGTTATTCTTCTTTCTGTTACATTTGAGTTGGATCCAGAGATAGATAAGTGGAATTCCACTCAGGCAACGGTTGCTACACACACACACACACACACACAGGTTCCTCAACCCCCCTCCTGCAGCTCTGTGTGTTCCCCAAATGCCACTACTGAAATGGTGTATGGGGGACTGGCGTGGGATTGGGAAATTGGGAGAATTCAACAAGAAAGACTCCTTTGCACAAGCAGAAGTTCCTTTCCACTCTGGATCCAAGCCTTTGTTGAAGCAATCTCTGGATCTAAACCTCTGTTGTTTTTCTGTGCGTAAGGTAATGCATTTTGTTATACTAGGGTGGCTGCTTACAGATTGCCAAAAAAGAGGACAAAAGAGTGTGTTCATTTGCATTTACTAATTTATATGTATAGATGCAAAGTTAGAAATCATGATTATAATTAGACAGAAATACAGTTTATCTCACCATAGTGGAGAAGACTTTGACTAGGTGAACTGTGTGTTTGCTCATTTTGCTGTCCAGGGCAATTCTAAGGCCCCACTCTGCCTTCTTATGGTTCTTTATCTATAAACTGGATTTGTACTGGACAGCCCTGCAAATACAGAATGCCTTTAAACGGGATTGTCCTCCATACAGTAGAACAAATGGCTACCCTATGTGAGGTCAGCATCTTCTGATAAGACCATGTATTAACTTGTCAGCTTCACATTACTACATTGATAGACATATCTTTAAGCCTGTCCCAAGTCTGTGTAGCAGTCAAAGTAACTTCAGATTAACATGCCATTTGCATGCCAAATAATCTCTTTTGTTTTCGCCATCCTACCAACCTTCTTTTCCAGGGTTCCGAGAAGTTATTTCCCTTGGCTTATGCTTCAATTTCTCAGCACTTCTGGTAATATCTGATGGCAGTTTCAAATTGCCATTTAATTTTGTAAAGCATGCCGGGTATGCACCAAATCCTTATCCTTACTTAGTATGTTTAGCCTGCATTTTCCAATCTGCAAATCATGGTGTGTCACGAGTGCAAGGGCTTCCCTATTCTGTTTTTGGAGTTGGGGATTTATTTATTTATTTTGCAAGTGGGAATTCCCCATGAACCACTTGACTGAAGAATGAATATGATTTTGGTAATATCCTATAGAATGTGTTACGGCTTTTCAGTTGGTATTCAATAAAATGAAGATCAGAGAGCAAGTGGTGGAGTTTGATCCATTAATCTATTCACCCCCTTTTATACAAACTATTTGTGTGTAATGGGTTGTGATGAAATTCCCAGCTGGTACTGATATACTGCTTGAGTCTTTTACAGTTTTATTCTAAGCAAGGCCTGAGGCAGTGAAAAAAATTTGGGGTGCTTTCCAACAATTGTTTTTACTCTTTGTAACATCGTATTTGCATCAGGGAAATGTGATGTCCCTGCAGCACTGCTCCAGTTCTACAAAACAACCAAGCGTTTTGTGGGCCTTTAAAAACTGTTGCCTCAGTTCTGCCAACTGGGAGTATATTTCATGCATTTGTCAAAGTGGACTGCGGTTCCCAAAAACTTATGGCACAATAAATGCGTTGGTGTATTACAGCAAAAACAAAAAAGATGCTAGTAGCACCTTAAGTTCAAAACTCCAACCCCTCCCCCCCCCCGGAATTTGTCACAATTTGTCATCATTTTTATCTTATCATTGTCCACTGGTGGGGACAGGGATGGTTTGTCAAATCTCCTGCCACTATATAATATCCATAGGTTGGGTGCATGTCGGCATACTACGTCTGGTTTTTTTTAAAAAATGCCCTATCGTTTTCTATATTTGTAGGGATTTCCTACACATTTGTAGGGATTTCCTACTTCTATCCTGTTGCTGCACCTTGGCATTCCTTCCCAATATCCCAGTGGGGGAGGCCTCTAGGACACTTTGCAATGTAGAAAAGGGAACCTACCAGGGGGAAATTGGAAATCAGTACAACCTACCCCACCTGTGCCTGATTACCCATATTGTCTGTAAGATGTTGACTATGGCAACTAAGTTTAAAATAATTCTTGACATCTTTGGAGCACCCTACACAACTTTGGAGGCATTGTTATTTATTTATTTATTTATTTATTACATTTGTATACCGCCCCATAGCCGAAGCTCTCTGGGCGGTTTACATAGGATTAAAACAATTAAAAACAATATACAAGAATTAAAACAGCAAAAACATACAACATACACACAATATAAAACCACTACAACAGCCCAAAAAGCTACAAAAACAAACCCAGGTTCCTCAGTTATTGCCGAATGCCTGAGAGAAGAGGAAAGTCTTGACCTGGCACCGAAACGATAACAGTGTTGGCAGCGGGCGGGCCTCATCAGGGAGATCGTTCCACAATTGGGGGGACACCACAGAGAAGGCCCTCTCCCTTGTTGCCGACCTCTGAGCTTCCCTCGGAGTAGGCATTCGGAGGAGGGCCTTAGATGTTTAACGTAGTGTTTGGGTAGGTTCATGTCGGGAAAGGCGTTCCATCAGGTATTGTGGTCCCAAGCCATGTAAGGCTTTATAGGTTAAAACCAGCACCTTGAATCGGGCTCGGAAACATACAGGCAGCCAATGCAAGTGGGCCAGAGTAGGTCTTATATGCTCGAACCTTCTGGTTCCAGTTATCAATCTGGCCGCTGCATTTTGCACAAGCTGCAACTTCCGAACCACCTTCAAAGGCAGCCCCACGTAGAGTGCATTGCAGTAATCTAACTTGGAGGTTACCAGAGTATGGACAACTGAAGCCAGGTTATCCCTGTCCAGATAGGGACGTAGCTGGGCCACCAACCGAAGTTGGTAGAAGGCACTCCGTGCCACTGAGGCCACCTGCGCCTCAAGTGACAGAGATGGTTCTAGGAGAACCCCCAAGCTATGAACCCACTCCTTCAAGGGGAGTGCAACCCTATCCAGAACAGGTTGAACACCCTCCATCCGGTCAGCGGAACCACCCACTAACAGCGTCTCAGTCTTGTCTGGATTGAGTTTCAGTTTATTAGCCCTCATCCAGTCCATTGTCGCAGCCAGGCACTGGTTCAGCACATCCACAGCCTCACCTGATGAAGATGAAAAGGAGAAATAGAGCTGTGTGTCATCAGCATACTGATGACAACGCACTCCAAAACTCCAGATGACTGCACTCAATGGTTTCATGTAGATGTTGAACAGCATGGGGGACAAGACTGACCCCTGAGGGACCCCATACTGGAGAATCCACAGTGCCGAGCAATGTTCCCCAAGCACCACCTTCTGGAGCCGACCGGCCAGGTAGGAGCAAAACCACTGCAATGCAGTGCCTCCCACTCCCAACTGGATGTCTGATATTATCACAGATGGAAGATCCTCAAACTTTGTCTACCATGCTTAATCAGCGTCTTCCTTTCTAAGAGTACCTGATTAAAGTTGTAAACCTTTATATGAATCCAATCAAACACCATAGGAAATCCTAACTTTAGTTAACTATTTTCACAGTTAAAATAGTGAGCAATTACTCAGATAAAAAAAAATGGGGGGTGGAAGTTGAAAAATATAACATTCCATGTATGGATTGAATATAATTTAAAATATAAAATTGTGTGTGTGTCTATTTTAAAGATAGTCTCTAACCGTCAGATAAATTTTATGTGTTTTATTCCTCACTTATGTCAATGATTTGAAAAATTGTGTTCCTTTGAAGAACATGCAGTTATTTATACATTCCCAAATATGTAGTGAGTTCTGTATTACTGAGGCTGTAAGTCCATATTAACACACTACTGATGGAGAAATTATCAGTGATGTGTCTCATTCCCCCACTCTTGGTTAATGCAGTTTAACTCGAGTTTCATGACGCTGTGTTTTTCTTCATTCTGCCCCCTTTCCCAATTCTTTACCATTGACTGGCAGAGCTAAAGAAATGCACTTTGTCATGGCATTATGACACAAGGTAAGTCCACTGGATCATACAGAAAGTTGCTGTATTTGGTGGCAGCCATGTGTTTCTTGCTTGAGTAAAACCCATTATAATAAAAAGGTGTAATAGAAATTGTTGTGTTGGTGGAAATTATTTCAAGAGATCACATCTGTTTGCATTCAGTGTCTTTGTTCAATAGGCAAGTTTAAAACCTTGATTATGCTGATATGCTTCTGATTATTCTTTTCCAAGTCAAATGAGCATCTCTTTTGTTCCAAAGAGTATTCTCTTTCGGTTCTCTTACTTTCGTCATGTAACCTTCCCAGCTCTTGCTTGCATTACTTAAAAAATAAATAAATCTGTATTTAGTGCACATTAAAGTGTGTCATCTGTTGTTTGCAAGCACTGTTAACCATTTGAAAGGTTTCACTCATTCAGAAAAATAAAAAGCCCAGTCACTGACTACCTTGTTATAATATATACCTTATGAGTTCTACTTAATAGCTCACCACGTCTAATGCTTCTCGTACCTCTGTTAATTTTCAGGTTATTTTTTAAAAAATATTTTTTATTTTTCAACATAATACAACAAAAAAACATAAAACAACATAAAATACAATACATACCGCATACCCCCCGTGCTCCCCTCCCCCCAGGAGACCTTCAATTATACATTATTCTTCTTTCCAAAAGTGTAAAGACTCTTTTGAAGGTATTTGCCCCTTCCCCGTTCTTAATACATATTCCAAAAATAGACTCCATATATCTCCAAAATCATCCTTACTGGACATTCCCCTCTTTATTTTCATTTTACATGTTAGCTTATCATTAAGTGCCATATCCCATATTTCTTTATACCATTCTTCTATAGTATATATCCCTTGCCCTTTCCAGTTTTTAGCAATCATTATTCTGACGGGAGCCAGGAAGTTGTTTATTAATTCTCTCTTATTTATATTCTCATTGCCTTTATCCCATATTGCTAGTAGAGCCAGCTTTGGGCTTAATTCCAATTTACTTCCAATTATTTCACTTATTTCTTTAAACACCCTTTCCCAAAATTTTTGTACATGTTTACAGCTCCACCACATATGGAAATAAGTTCCAACCTCCTGACATCCCCTCCAACAATTCTTGGACACTTTTTTATCTATCTGATGAAATCTTACTGGCGTTAAATACCATCTCCATACTATTTTATAATAATTCTCCTTAATTCTAATCGACAAAAGCTTTAACATTCTTGCATCCCACATCCTCCCCCAGTCATGTTAATTAATTTGTTCCTTTAAATCATCTTCCCAAATCATTTTAAGCGAATCTCGATATTCAGCCTCCTCTGTCAGGATTTTATATATTTCGCTAGTCAGACCTTTTCTAGTTTTAATTACTTCCTTCTTTCCTCTTGATTCAATTAATTTTCAGGTTATTGAAACATTTTCTCTGCAGGGGGGTTGTCTATGTTCAGTGGCTATGGCATACATTGCATGATTTTCTTCTCTGCAAATGGCACTATGCCTGGGGTGGTATGTCTATCATGTTTTCTATGCTTACCTGATCCCATTATAAATGTTCTGTTGTTTTAAATCTGTTATTATATTCTAAATCTCTGCATTGCTGATAGGTTTTATTCTGGTTTTAGCTTTTATTTTATACTTTAGCTTTCAATATTTATATTTTTATAATGCATTTTATTGTTGTGAACTGCCCAGAGAGCTTCAGCTATTGAGCAGTATAGAAATGTAATAAATAAATATGTTTCTTTAGTCTTTCTGCTTTCCAGCCATATTACAACAGTTCCCGTCATGTTTATTGATTTATTTTTTAAAAAGGTTCTAGACTGCCCTTCATCTCAAATGTAGTTCTACAAATCTGTACAAATATAAAATTATACATCATCAATATAATAAAATAAGAAAAAAACATGAAAATGAAAGGGATAAAACCAATCAGGTTGGCATGGGAGGAGGTGTTCCTTCAGGTATTTGAGTCCCAAGTCATTTAGGCTTTAATGCACCAGCACTCTGAATTGGGCTCACCCAGAATTGTTGTAATATGGATCCACCTAGACAAACAAGTCAGAAATCCAGCTGCCAAATTCTGTACTAGTGTAAGCTTCTGAACAATCTTCATGGACAGACCCATATATAATGCATTACAATAATCCAAGTTGGGGATTTCTAGAGTATAGATCACCACAGCTGAGCAATCAGTATTGAGCAAAAACTGCAACTGGTGACCCAGCTGGAACTGCTAAAAGACAGAGAGGCCACCTTGAATCATGGACCACCTCCAAACTGTGCACCTGTTCCTTCAGGGGGAGTACAGCCTATCCAGAATGAATTGATCACCAGTTTTCTAGACCTGTGAGCCATCTTCCCACAATGCCTCTGCTTTATTAGGACTCAGCTTCACTTTATTAGCCCCCATCCAGCCTGCTACTGACTCAAGATAAAGGTTCATCACCTAGTAGCTTCACCTGACTCTGATGACTCTAAAACTTTGGATGACTTTACACAGTAGCTTCATATAGATAATAAAGAACATGGGGGATAAGCTGGTACCTCGCAAGATGCCACCGCTCAAATGAAATGGGGATCAAGCAGAAATTCTCCAGTACTTGCTCAAAACAGCTACTATATCAACATGTCTGCCTCATCCAACCCACAGCCTGTCCATCAAGATACCATGGTGAAATGGTATCAAAAGCTGCTGCGGGATCAAGGAGAATCACCAGGGTCACACTCCCCCTGTGTTTCTCCAGGCAGTGTGGTAAAGGTTGTTTCAGTACCAAACTCTTGCCTAAATATGACTAAAATGGGTCTTGATTATCTATTTGATCCAACAGTATCTGGAGTTGGACCACCATCACCCTCTCAAGCACCTGGCCTCAAAAGAGGGTATTTATGATGAGATGATGGCTGTTACAATCATTAGGTCTCATAACCACCTCCTTCAAGATGACCTGGACTTCCCTCTCTCTAAGGAGGCATTCATCACCTTCTGGACCCACCCAATCAGTCCCCTTCAGCTCATTGTAAGTAGCCAAGATGGGCAAGGTTCAAGTATACAGGTGGTTGGACAAACCTTGAGGGTAAAATCACATGTATTCATCGAATGTCAGAATGAATATAAGTGACTTTACCCTCAAGATACCTTGTAAACTTGTTACTATAGGCCTCTGAGGGTTTCAATACCACCTCCCCATTAGATGTAATAATATTCTCACCACTCTAAAAAGCTCTGCTGGGCATATACCCTTGGATGCAATAATGGCTGAGAAGTGAGAACATTTTGCCACACTACTACAAAGCAGACAAGATAATGTGCTCTTACTGGTTGGAGTGGCTGAGAATTCCACCATCTGTGTTCTAGTTATTCTCCTACATATTTCATTGTCCTCAACTCTCTGGTAAACCAGTGAGCCAGCTGGGCTCTACAACACAGGAACAGAGACTAGGGAGCAATTACAGCCTTTTCTGTTTCATTACTCCATAGCAAAAACAGACTCCAAAGAGAACAGCAGCCATATCAAGTGGAAAAATCCCCCAGAACATTCAGGAATGCATCCGACGCTATATGTCTCTCTGGCACTGGGCCAACTGTTCAAACCCTATTCAAACTAATGACACATTCTGCCTTTGGTGCCACTGATTATGGAAATATAATTCCCTCTGTGTAGCATACTTGTATTTCTTTTCTGTTTGTACAATTAGAAATGGCTCCTGACGTAAACTTTTAGCAGAACCTGCAACTAAAGGTGCAATGGAAAATTAAATCTGTGTAGACAGATTTCATAAAAGCTTGAGGGATGGGTGAATTCAGCTTCTCCTTATTAAAAAGAATTCTTCTCTCTTGAAATATTGCATACATTCTGTACCATTTATCCTCCACTTGCAACTCTTCCTTTAATCCATATCCCTAGCATGGCACATTTTGACTTTATAACTCTTATATGAGTTAGCATTAAGAAGAATCAACATGGAAGAATATGCACATGTTCACCATGCATCTGTAGTCTCTTCCTTTTCATTATATGAGCATTGCAAATGCAGTAGAAGAATAGGCTATAAATACCCTTAATAAATTCATTATTGCAATTACTGCACATCTTCTGAACGTCATGAACAGTTCTGTGTGTATGTTGCCTTCACCAGCCAAGTTACAATCAAGTTCTCTTAGACAATTCAGACCTGGGGAACTTCCAGAGGAGGAGTAATATTATCCTTGACATCTCTGAAGTTTCTGAGCAGACTTTTGGGTTTAGACCAGTACTTTTGTGCATAGCATCTGTGGCTGTGGGTGGCCATCATTGTTACTTTTACAATAGTCTGGTTGTTTCTGTGAGTTCTTTTTAACAATTTCAGTATTTTTCTTTTCATCAAATAGCAATAATTGAGAATCTGTTATATTGCCAAGCTACTGCGTCAGCTGGTATGATAGATTGGATCCAGAGCTCCAGTGAGCAGACGTCTCCTCGTGTGGGGTGCTCCTGGCACCCACTAATGAAAAGGGAAAGATAATTTTTGCTAATATTCTCCCTTCTTCATGCAGCATTCTGAAAATGTGCTCTATAGCATTGGGAAATTTTCCGGAATTGTGTAAGAGGTGGCATGGGGGTCTGCAGGGGAGGGGCAATCAGTGAAAATTCCCTTCCCGTTTCTGTTAGCAAGAATTTCTGCTGGACTGAAGGTCCTTGGGTTCATGGAAAGAATCCTTCTGTGAATGGATGAGCATCTTTAAATCCGTCCCATTGTGTTTAGTGGAGTGGGGTTCATGTATCGATGTAGTGCTACAAAACAACAAAAAGGAAGGTTGTATGGAGTCCAAACTATGACTACTGTGGTCCATCACGTAGAAAAGAGGGAGTGTTCATGTGCAGCTTTGTAAAAAGGCAAGAGAATATAGAACAGCAATACATATGAAAAATGAAATTTGATATGCTTGTACTGAAACATTTGCTTATCCATGTGAATTGATACTTCTTTCTTTTCAAGCATGGTGAAATGATGATCTGGCAAAATGAGAAGCAAAGGTCACGAGTTTTCTTCACAAGTTTTTATGTTCAAATCGAATCATCCAGTGACTATCAATGGCAAAATAGATGGAAATAATATACAAAAATTGCTCTAGGTGTCCCAGGGAATCCTGCGTTGCTAATTCCACTGCAACCCAATGGCACATTCAACTCGACAGTGTTGTGTGCTATTTGGGATTATGCAAAAGGACTAGCACAATGATAGAGCGCATGCTTTGCATGCAAAAGGTCCCAGTTCAATATCTTCAAGTAGGATTGGGAAGGACCCCTATTCGAGAGCTGCTTCAAGTCAATACAAGCTAGGTGGATTAGTACTCTGTCTCAGCAAAGGGAACTCCCTGTGTTGTCTTAATGATAGATAAAATGGATAGCTCTACCACACTGTGCCAAGGGGTCATGGAACCACTGTATAAATGATTGGTAGTGCGAATAATGACCCCTTTTGCAATATATGCCATTTCATGTTTAGCAAAATTCTGACATATAAAGTACTTCTATGTAGGAGTTAATGTACATAATATGCATGTGTGATCTAACATGTTATCTTATGCATGGTTAAATTATTTTGCAGAGCTTCCTAATGTTGACACATGACATACCTCTCTTGCTTAAAAGATCGCCAGATGTTGTATCTGTGCCCCCATTTCATGAAGTCATTATCCCTCTACAACATCAACGTAACAGAGACTTGAACTTCAAGTTAATACAGCTTTAATTATGCTAATAGAAAGGTTTTCCACAATACAGATTCAACGAAAATCAACAACTGCCCCAAGGCCCAAAGAGCTAATCCTGAGTACTCTATTAGGGAAGGCTTCTTGCAAGGTAGAGATGTTGCCATGAAATTGACTATAGGCAGCATTGGCAAAAATCGAAAAGCAGCTTAAGCCCCTCCCTTTGGGTGGCTCCCTTTTGCATTAGCTCCAATGGCAATTCTGGCAGAGAATTTCAAACCACTCTTTAACTCCACCCGCTTAGATCAACCACTCCCCCTTGCATTGACCAAGTCGCGCCCATCTTCCTCCTCAGAGGGGACTTGGTTTGCCATGGGGCGGGAGGGGGGAGGCAGTGTATCAGCCTGGGCTACCAACTCTGGAGACTCTTGGAGAATTTCATCCCCTAGTCTCTGGTTTTAGTTTTGGCTCTGAATCAAAATTAGAATAATCAGGAACCTCAGGGGCCCTGACCTCAGCCCTGACATTGATCCGTCCTAAGAGAATATACCATTGACTGCAACAGTGCTGGTAGAAGATGCAAATGGTGACTTTAGGATAGGAAACAGATATTACAGTGATGAATCGCCATAGAGAGTCGACGTTTCCAGCACTAGAAGGAAGAACTAGTATTAGTGACAATAAGGGGGAAATGCCTGGGTCAGCAGAAAAAAGCAGCTGTCTGATGACAGCTGCAAACAGACAGTATCATTGACTTTCTTGAATCATTGACAAAAAGAGTTGTAAATAAAGATGTCATGCTCCCAGTTGGTTTGTGAAGGAGTTGGAAAGGTCACTATTGAGTGGATGTTTAATAATTATTGCCCATCTTTTTTAAAAAATAAAAATTAGAGCTGGAAAGTGTGTTGCATTCTAACGCTCTTATTTTGAAAATTAAATAATAGAGCAAATAACTCTACTTCATACTCATTAACAGGATGTGTTTTCATGAGTTTGATATTGAATACATATATTAAATATTCAGTTATAGCAGGTAATTTATATTTTTGAGCTGCACTTAATGCTATTAGTAAGCAATATCGATTAATTAATCCTAGTTTCCCATCCCATTTCTAGATACAGAAAGCATTCCTGAATTGTTTCTACATTTTTGAGGCATACATCTAGCCTTTTAGCCCCATGATGGCTCTAGTGATTCAGCTTAAAACACCTCCAAAATAATTGGAACTCTAAAAGACTAATTGTTAATAAAGTCGGTGTCTGACAGGAAGCTTTTCGTTCTTGAGAAAAGGGGAAATGTTGCTTAAAACTGTTGTGTTGCTTTGTCCTGTAATTGTGCAATTCTCCTTCTAAAAGTAATACACTTGGGTGGCCTGCCCATGAAAAAGTTTGATTTGTTATGAAATATTACAGTTTCCACAAGTATCTTTAAAATGTTTTTTGAAGATAATCTTATGTTGGGATATTTCATCAGTATAGTCACCACAACCCAAAATTTCTTAATTACTGTCCCCTGGTATTATGCATGATCCATTTGCATTTTACTCATCAGCTTCCAAAAATGAAAACCAAATGGCATAAAGGTTAGATCAGTTAAGCAACATTCTAATGTTATCACCATGAGGTAACTAATCTTTATATGAAAATACATGCTATGCACAAAATATAAGCATGTCCCACAGAGGCGTGGTCCCACGAAGGCATAGTGACTTGTATCATTGTGACTTAATATTCCAGCACATTCTGTTTTGTTCCTACAGGACAGCATGAAGATCTGTGAAACTGCTGTCAATGACTGTGATAATCTTGATTTTAAACATATTGGCACTGTTGTTTGAGTTTGCATGATCTTTAGACTTGGTGATACCCAATTTGGGTTCTAAGGGTTTTGTGAAAATCACTCAGAGGAAAATAAGCTACTCGGAAACGCGCACCTTATGTATTCACTATACATTCATGTTATGTGAAGTAAATGAAACCACTGTGATCTGTCTGAGAACACCTTTTTTCTGATATCACTATCACTCAAACAGTATGAAAAGCCTGTTCCACTGTATATGCTCGTTTGGATTAGGAAATGTCATGCGGATGCAGAGCAAGCAAAAGCTGGCTCTTGAAGCTTCCTGTCTTGGAAAATTGAAATACTCAGAAAATGCTTTAAAAGAAAATGCTAGAGTAGCTGGATGGAGCTATTTTATGTAGCTTTACTCAGAGAACTGCATGTGGATGAGAGTGGGTATTGAATCTTAGATATTGCAGGTCTTTACCTGAAGTTCGGGAGATGAGAAACGGAAGATGCCTGTGCAGACATGCTTGTGGTGTGCATGTGTGTCTGAACATGTCCATAAAACAATTTTCTTTTGACATGTTTAAAATGGAGCTAAGTGGAGAACTACATTTATCAGTAGTAGAACATATTACATCTGTGGTTCCTATATCTATATCTAGAGTGTTCCCTCTTCCCTCCTAGGAATATACAGGAAAAGCTTACTAGCCCAGGTAGACATAGACTGCCCAGTGCTTTGGGTGAAAAATTAATTCTGGAAGTTGGGAGCAATAGAAAGGCTTGTAATAGCAAGAAGTAATTTTCTCTATATATGGTTCCAATACTTCCTATTATCATGCAGAACTTGCATAATAGTTAATAGTTTTTTGTCTTCATCAAAGTTTGTGTATAGGAATTTTCTGGGTCAAAAAGATGTCATGTATTAGATATAAAACAGGTGATCAATATTATCTGGGCAGGGGTTAATACGTTATATAGTTCAAGCAGTTCATAGTGTTTGTGGAGAGATCAGTGGGGAATCCATCTCAATCTAAAATATAACCAGTTGGGTGTGCAGGTTTATTATGTAGAAGGTAACAAGATCTTGCAAACGCATCCAGCAGAAGCTGATGGGAACTTTGATGACTTGCATATGCAATGTAATATATTGCAGAGATTTGTGTTGAAGTTATGAAGCATTCATTCCATATCTTTACTTGATATTATTGGCTCATTGTCCATGCCAGTTCAATTTCTTGCTCCAAGAAATCAGCTTTCCTGTAACTTCAGTTAACACAGGTTAGGCAATTGGACTCTTAGTATTGCTAGTTGGATTTTTACAGTAAACCTTTGCAGACACACACAGAGGAAAAACATTTTCTCCAATAAGTAGAATATATGTAAATATATATATATATATGCGTACATATCTACCTTTTCTGTATCCTGGGCCTTCAGAGCACTTGCTGAACTTGCAGAAAGGATATTGAACTAAGATGTCCCTAGAGGGAAATGACTAGTGCAATAGCAATAACAGTATGATGTCCTATGCCTTATGATATTACACATAGTGGCTAGACGGTGCTGCTAGTTGGTGGCTAATAGTATTTTCTTTCCCACATAGTAAATTAAAGTAATTTAGGTCCAGAAATACTCAGCTCAAGTGCAACTCAGACAAATGACATGCTTCTGTTTATGTTATTCTAACTAATACCTATTCTTACTGCCTCCGGGATGAAATTCATGCTTGAAATTTTTGTTAAATAATTGGGCTTATAGCAGCGCTATGAGATAAACAATGTTTGACAATTCCACAAAGACGTATTCATAATCAATAAATTTGAATGTGTCCTAAGTAAAGACTTTTCCAAGGGATCTTATTAGTCATGGACAGCAAACCAAGCTAATTCTACTTGCTGTCATAATTCCCCATCCCATCCATAATTTCAAGAAGTGCTTAATGTTTAATATCAAGGTTCAAGCAAGAAATGTTGCCCCCTCACTGATCTCAAAGCCCTTCTGGCTATCCTAATGCATTATAGTACAGCAGAGGGGTAAGGAGGAAAATGCTCAATTAAGGAAATATATTCTGGATATATCTACAATACTCTCTATTCCAGAATATAGAGTCTTTCCACTAAAAATGCTTAATGCACAAGATATAAGCATATTTTACCATTTAGGACAATATTTCACATGCGTACTCATAATCACTCTTCCAGAAGCATGACATAATTTGTGCCAAAGTTTAACACCAATACTTATTTTGCTTATTCTTAAAAATCCTGAATGCATATTGCTGTTTACATTTTCGTTGTGTTTGAGCTTGTATTTATTGCTGTTCTTAAGCTGTGTAGACGTGAAGGCCACAATCTAGTGAACTATTGTAGAGTATACTCTAAGACTGGGTTTGGATGACATGTTAACCCATGATGGGTTGTGCTGTATAACCGTGCAGGGTTTTCGCTGTGCATTGGGTGCCTTCCTATGAGGGGAACCTGTGCATGAAATTTCCTGCCATTCCAGCAAACTTTCAAAGATTTAGAGCTGCCTCCCTTTTTTAGTGCGAAGTATATTTCACTCGCACATGTTTTTAGTGTGTATCTGGTGCCTCTCCATGAAGGGAACTTATGGATGAAATTTCCTCCCATTCCTGCAAACTTTCAAGGGTTTAGAGCCCCCAACCCCTTTGTGATGCACAAAGGGCTTGGAAAACCGGCTTGGCAAATGGGATGGTGGCAGCGGGAGTGGGGGCTGAAGTAGGAAGGAAGGCTTTGATAATCGGGGCAATGCGAGGTGGGTGTGAGAGTGCAGTTAAAGATCGATGCTATGTAAAGAATGGTGGGGAACCAGCAAAGACAGGAGACAGAAGAAAACGCTCCTAGGGACAGGCAGGTGATGTTGTGGTGGCGCAAGGGACAGTGGGATATGATTTTCACCGTAAAGGAAGCTGGGATACCTGCCTGCCCAAGTGGGAGGACTACAGAGGGATGGGGGGAGAAATAAACTACACACAGTAGCTAAGTTGCCCAAATATGATGGGGCACAGTGGGCCATTTCCAAAATAAGCTACTGTGCATGGTTTATTAGACCACCATGTCTTAAAATGCCATGCGAAGCCACCCTAAGCATACTCTTATGCAGGTGTGTACCCACTAGAAATTGTTGTTTTTAATTTAAAAAATTGAATAGACTCAGGCCATCACAAATTGATTCTGCAAATCTGAATTTGAAGAGTGGTTTGATACGTGACTCTGCTATTCAAGAAACAAAACTAAAATTCCTTAATTAAGTGTACAAACTTAGAGCCTAACTGCACATTACGTGTGTCACTTGCAGAGATATCAGCTTTAAAATAATAATAATAATAATAATAATAATAATAATGTAAGCATGACCCCCAATTTGGATCAATTTAACCCTTACCTCCCCCATCATAGTGTTGACACCAACCCCAACAGTGCAAATAGCAATAGGAAAAACCGTTCATTGGCACAAATAGGAACTTTTTATTATTGCTATTAGCAGTGCAGGGTGATTTTCTTTTGGGATTACAGTGTGGGAGGGTAGAGTTAAGTCTCCTGTCCTTGCCTCTACACTGTGGTTCCAATCTGAATCACCCTCCCCCCCCCCCCCCCGGTTCGTGGTTTGATTTAAAACAAAACAAAACCTGATATCACTGCAAGTGATGCATTTACTATCGCATATAGTTAGATCATTAGTTGCCTAGCTTTGTAGAATATTGCCATAATGACTGCCAGAGTTGTCACCTGTTGGCCTTTTCTTTCTTTTTTTGTTGTTTTACAAACTTGATTAATAGTGAATAGTTTGTTTTGAGTATATATGAGTATGTATATGATTTGCCTTTGTGTGTAATGCAGGTGCAAGCCCATACGGGTATTGCTTCACAGTTCTTAGGATAGGAGGCAACTTCTATCAAAGACAGGAAAGAAAGTATCTTTAGAAATGGACTAGCAATTTATCTCAGTGGAGTTAGCTTTTTTTTCACACTTTTGGACCCAAGAATGTTCTTCTTTAATCAAAGAAGAATGCTGGTTTTTATGTAGTTTGCCATTATGTCTCTTCATTCTGTATAAGTACTTTTTGCGGAAAGGGCGGGGGAAGAGTCTGAGCATTATATATGTTTACTCAAAACACAATGGGCCTTTCTGCTTTTTAAACTTGCAACTTGAGCTGACCTTTTTCTAAATGGAATGAAAATTTCATGGCTCAGTAAATATAATGAATATGTTGGCCTTCATCTGTACTTGGTTTATAAGTTTTATGATTAAGTAAATGCTGGACTTGGTGCTTAAATTCTTTGGACTGATTAGGAAGTCCCTTTAGGCTTCTTTGTTGGCTGCTTAGTTTTGGACTCTTAGAGCTATCTGCTGAGTTGTTATCTGCTTAAACTATGGTGACTTATTATTGGCCTATCAAAATAAAATTAATAGCTGAAGCTGTTCATCATGTAATATTAATGATTTGTAGTTCGTTATCAATCTGTAATTCAGTCTATCAGCCTAGCACTCATGAAGTCCAATGTTATCTTAAACAAACTGTGGCTGTAGGAAATGGCCTTTGTCAGGTCATTGATCCATCTAACCCAGTATTGTCCACTCCAGCAGAGGCCTGGCAATGTTCACGAAGGCAGTCTGACCCAACCATGGTACTTGAGATCCTTTCAGCTTGATGTATCAGTGATTGAACCTGGAACCTTCTACATGCAAATGATTTGTACTGTCACTGAACTGTGCTCCCTGCCCTCATGTGTACAGAGCTCCACAAGTCAAGGAAAGTCTCTTGTAGATAGGCCTCCCATTGAAAAACATCGCAATATTTGGGCTCATTATCATGTGTCATGCATTTTGCATAACAACTCTTGAACATGCTTTGGGACAAGGCACTCCAAGGAATGTAGTTAATTTCTACTTACCAAGCATCCTGCTATGTATTATGACTTGGTGCTTCTCTTCTTGCCCAGTGTGCAAGACAGATAACGGACACATAGTGATGGCCTCTGGCTGCCATCAGCTGCTTGGCTTTTAGTAAGGAGGAAGAGAATCCTGAGTTGGATCCAATGGTGTTGTTCTTCTGTCAGTGGAATTATAGGAGAGCAGCGATTTCTCCTCCTCCTGCAGTTCTCTGTGTGCCCTCAATATACACTTTGGAGAGCTGGGAAACTTTCTGGAGCAGGGTGGCACAGAAGGCTGCAATGCGGAAAAGAGGGAGAAAGTCCTGTTGCACTAGCAGACTTCCACTACCGTGATGTTGCATTTAAGCCCCTTTATCTAATGCTGCAGAGCATGAATATCTTCTCTCATTCCATGTCAGCTTTCACTTGATTGATAATAGCTGCTCTTGCTGCTTGCCTTACTCTCTTCTGGTTCGTGCAGCATAGTTTCCCTTGAAGCTGGTGAATGTTGAACACATTGCTAATTCTTTAAATAACTCAGAAGGAGTAAACCAGTGGTTGGACTGTGAGATGTCAAGGGAATTACAGATGAAGTAAACAGGAATAAGGAATTTCAAAGAAACTGAAACAATTCTTTGTGTTTGTCTTCACTGTGGAAGATATAGGCAGGTATCCATATCCGAACTGGCTTTTTCAGGAAGGGGAGTCCAAAAAAACTGAGGAAAATAAGGGAGGCAGTGTGGTGTAGTGGTTAGAGTGTTGAACTGGGGTCGGGAGATCCAGGTACTAGTCCCCACTTTGCTGTGAAAGCTTACTGGATGGGACAGTCACAGACTCTCACCCCAACCTACTTCACATGGTTGCTGTTGTGAGGACAAAATGGAGAGGAGGAGGATTGTGTATGCTGCTTTGGGTTCTTTGGAGTAAAAAAGGTAATAAATAAAATAAAATAAACAAATAGTGCTGACATGAGATGTAACCACAGTTGGAATACTGCTTACAGTTCTGATTGAATTGAGGGACTGGAATAACTCCCCTATAAGGAAAGGTCACACAATTTGGGGTTATTGAGTTTAGAAAAAAGACAAGTAAGAGGGAACACGATAGAGGTCCATAAAATTACGTGTGGAGGAAGTGAATAGAGGGAAGTATTTCACTTTCATAATTCAATGTACGTGGGTCATTCATTGAAGTTGATTGGTGGGAGATTCTTCACATAGTTAAACTATGGAATTTGTTTCCACATGTTGGCCACCAAGTTGTACGGCTTTAAAAAGGGATTAGGCAAATTTAGGAAGGATAAGGCCATCAGTGGCTATTAGTCATTATGGCTATATACTTCTTCCAAGATCAGTGGCAGCATGTCTCTAAATACCAGTCACTGTGGGACAATAGCGGTAGAGGGCTGTGGCCCTTATGTCCTTCTTCTGGGCCTTCCAGAGGCATCTAGTTGGCCACTGTGGGACACAGGTTGATGGACTAGATTATTATTACTTATTCAATTTATGAGTGCCAGAGCGCTTAGAGCAATATGCAAAACAGAAACAAATGAAATAAAATTTAAAAAGAGCAACATAATATTTTCAAATAAATTTAAAAGAAGAGATAAATATCAAAGCAGTCAGTATTTAAAACTTAGCATTAAACATGTCATTTAAAATAAAACAAGCAGCAGTGAAAAAAAAATTAAATGCCCAAGAGAATAAAATGGTCTCCGCTTGGCACCGAAAGGTCAACAAAGTAGACACCAGGCAGACTTCTCTGGGGGGGAGCATTCCACAATTTCGGGGCCACCACAGAAGCAGCCTGCTCAGGAACACCCAGCTGCCAGACCTCAGTACTTGGGGGACACTCAGAGCAAGGCCTCAGTTGATAATCTCAGGACATGGTCAGCAACTTCAGGTACTGTGATCCCATGCCATGAAAATCTTTATAGATAGACACTAACATCTTGAATTGGCTCTGAAAATGAACTGGGAGCCAGTGAATTCTGGCATAGTGTAGTCACAAAGGTCAGTTCCAGTACTAGCAGTAATTTTCAGACCTTCTTCAAGGGCAACCCCGCATATAACATGTTGCAGTAATCTAACCATGATATCAGATAAGCCTTTGGTCTGATCAGCAAGGCTTTTCTTATGATGGGATGCCTCCTCATGGTGATGATCATTTGTCCTAATAATTTGTTTTCACCTGGTCTGATCAGGAGAGGTTGGCACAGCGTTCAAACTTTTAAGACCTGCCACAATCTCCTCACTACATTGAGAAAGTTTTTTTGCTATTGGAAACCTAGTAGAAATCAAGGAAGAGCATAACTTATATAGTGTAACAACGCGGAAAAAATTGTGAAAGAGAATCCTGGCAACATGAATAATACATTTGACAGTAAATGGAATATTTATATATGGGTTCATGATTAGAACGGCTTACGATATTAGAGTCTTGCTTAGGTAGAATATGTATATCAAGGTATTCAAAGCAGTGGTATCAGACAAATCCATGTGATAAATGCACAATAAAGATATTCAAATCCTGGTGAAAAGAGCAACTTTAAAAGAGAAACTTTGAATACTATACATCTACACAATGTAGGGTGTATAATCCACATGTGTTGCAATTTTACTGTTAGTTATTATTTGCTAGCAGGATTTAATAGGAAATGTTTACAGAATTGACTCTTATTTTTCTTTTTTTCATACAAGTAAATTGGGTCCTTAGTGATTATTACAAAAGAAAGGATATGATTTCACTCTTACTAAAGTATGAAATTCCACCCATATCTAAAAGATATTGGCAATATAGCAAGCATTTAATTTAAAGAATTAAATCAATAGTTTTCAACCTTTAAAAAAATAAATAATTTTTATTTCTATTGCATTTGAATTAGAAAAAAAAAAACTAGAAGCATAGTATCACTTTCCAGATACTGTTGTTAATTTCTGGCGCTTGTTCTTTCTTTTTTTTTCTTATCCCACAGGATAATCCACAACTCTACAAAAACATGAGTCAAATGCATTATAAATTTCCCTAAGAGATTCAACATCTTTTCCAGCTGTTTGGATGGCCTGTCTAAAATCTAACCAGATATCTCATCTCTCAATATTATTTGGGGCTCTTATACTTTGATTGGCTCAGTGTTCTTGATAGACTGGGCCAACAGCTTGTGTCTTTTTTTAAATATTTATTTATTTATGTATTTATTTATTGCATTTTTTATCCCACCCCTCAGCCAAAAAAGGCTCCCGGAGCGGTTCTTTGCAATTCTTAGCTCTTATCATAGAATGTAAAATGATCTATTTGTGAAAAGATTGCAAAGCATTCAACTATTTGCATTCATTAGCACAAAAACCAATGTCAACAAAAACCTTTTAAACTCCTCCCAAGCCAGTTTTGAATGTTATTTATGGAATAAGACATCTCTGAAAGATTACTGCAAATAGATTTAAACTTGTTTTGATCAGTTTCAGATAGCTGCTCCAAACAATGTAACAGATCCGTATAAAAATCTGAGTTTCTATTTTAAATCTAGTCTTGGCAAACAAGGAGGTTATAATTTATGAAGAAGAATGTATTTGCAATCATTCCAATTAATACTTTCTTCTATTTTCTCTGGCCTGTGCATTTGTACCTAGTTGTAACAGCTTTAAGCATTGGCAAGCACTGTAGTATGCAGTCTAAAGGTTGGAACTGCGCCTCCAAAGCTTTCAATCTGAATCGGCAAAAATAAACTTGTCTCCCTAGCTTAGCTCCCCAGAAACTTTGTATATAGCCTTTATTAAATCTTAATTGACTCTGGAGAAACAGGCCTCTATCATAAGATTGATTTGGAGGTGGTATTCCATGGTATCTGAAAAAGCAAACGTGTGCTTTGTCATTGAAGTTTTGTCCATTAGAGTCATTAGTTCCACACTACATCTCACGTCTGACAGTATTGTATTTCGTTTTTACAAACCTGACTATGTTTAAAGAAAATAGAAATTGCTCTTCCACAATGGAATTTGCTTCTTTGATGTCTTCTAAAATCCACTGTCATTTTGTATGGATCATTTGGGTTGCCTATTGTAAACTCTTATCTGTGTACAGTCGTTCCCAGGGACATTTCACACATTAATTATAAGCCAACCCAAGCTTGCCATTGAGTATATATTCAACAGGGAGCTACAGCCCATCTATGTTCCCTAGAGATACATGTATTGACATAGGCATTAACACTTTGGTTTTACTTATGCACTTAAATCATGATAGAGCTTCAGCTATTTGGTGGTATAGAAATGCAGTTAATAAATAAATCAAAACTGCACTCCTAGAGTCTCTAGGCTTTTGAGAGTTCCACAACATAAATGTTAAGCTTTTATGTGCTAATTAATAATGTCCACACTGATGCAGATTCTCTTCCCTGTCTTTATTTTAACCTCTTTTCTAATGAATACATAGTGACTCCTTCTCAGAAGGATCCATATTTATTTATTTATTACATTTGTATACCGCCCCATAGCCGAAGCTCTCTGGGCGGTTTACATAGGATTAAAAACAATTAAAAACAATATACAAAAATTAAAACAGCAAAAACATACAAAATACACACAATCTGTACATTTAAAAACCACTTCAACACTTCAAAAAGCTACAAAAACCAAAACAAAACAAAACAAACCCAGGCTCCTCAGATATTGCCAAATGCCTGAGAGAAGAGGAAAGTCTTGACCTGGCGCCGAAAAGATAACAATGTTGGCGCCAGGCGGGCCTCGTCGGGGAGATCGTTCCACAATTGGGGAGCCACCACAGAGAAGGCCCTCTCTCTTGTTGCTGACCTCCGAGCTTCCCTCGGAGGAGGCACTCGGAGGAGGGCCTTAGATGTTGAACGTAGTGTTCGGGTAGGTTCATGTCGGGAAAGGCGTTCCATCAGGTATTGTGGTCCCAAGCCGTGTAAGGCTTTATAGGTTAAAATTAGCACCTTGAACCGGGCTCGGAAACATACAGGCAGCCAATGCAAGCGGGCCAGAGTAGGTCTTATATGTTCGAACCTCCTGGTTCCAGTTATCAATCTGGCCGCTGCATTGTGCACAAACTGCAGCTTCCGAACCACCTTCAAAGGCAGCCCCACGTAGAGTGCATTGCAGTAATTTAACTTGGAGGTTACCAGAACATGGACAACTAAAGCCAGGTTATCCCTGTCCAGATAGGGACGTAGCTGGGCCACCAACCGAAGTTGGTAGAAGGCACTCCGTACCACTGAGGCCACCTGCGCCTCAAGTGACAGAGATGGTTCTAGGAGAACCCCCAAGCTATGAACCCACTCCTTCAAGGGGAGTGCAACCCCATCCAGAACAGGTTGAACACCCTCCATCCGGTTAGCGGAACCACCCACTAACAGCATCTCAGTCTTGTCTGGATTGAGTTTCAGTTTATTAGTCCTCATCCAGTCCATTGTCGCAGCCAGGCACTGGTTCAGCACATCCACAGCCTCACCTGATGAAGATGAAAAGGAGAAATAGAGCTGCGTGTCATCAGCGTACTGATGACAACGCACTCCAAAACTCCAGATGACTGCACTCAACGGTTTCATGTAGATGTTGAACAGCATGGGGGACAAAACTGACCCCTGCGGAACCCCATACTGGAGAATCCACAGTGCCAAGCAGTGTTCCCCAAGCACCACCTTCTGGAGCCGACCCCCCAAGTAGGAGCGGAACCACTGCAATGCAGTGCCTCCCACTCCCAACTCAGCCAGTCGTCCCAGAAGGATACCATGGTCGATGGTATCGAAAGCCGCTGAGAGATCAAGGAGAATCAACAGAGTCACACTCCCCCTGTCTTTCTCCTGACATAGGTCATCATACAGGGCGACCAAGGCTGTTTCCGTACCAAAACCAGGCCTGAAACCCGACTGAAATGGATCCAGATAATCAGTCTCATCCAAGAGTGCCTGGAGCTGGCTCGCAACCACCCGCTCCAGGACCTTGCCCAGGAATGGAACATTTGCTACTGGCCTGTAGTCATTAAGATTTTCAGGGTCCAGGGAAGATTTCTTTAGGAGTGGCCTC
This sequence comes from Anniella stebbinsi, assembly GCA_029215795.1. NCBI lineage: Eukaryota > Metazoa > Chordata > Lepidosauria > Squamata > Anniellidae > Anniella > Anniella stebbinsi. The sequence continues at coordinate 28,617,277 of JARDYH010000002.1, read as the reverse complement.
ACTGCCACCTCTTTTAGGAGGCCTGGGACCACTCCCTCTTGCAAAGAGGCATTGATCACTTCCCTGGCCCAGCCAGTTGTTCCATCCCTGCTAGCTTTTATTAGCCAAGAGGGGCAAGGATCCAATATGGAAGTGGTTGCACGAACCTGTCCAAGCACCTTGTCAACATCCTCGAGCTGCACCAACTGAAACTCATCCAAGAAAACAGGACAAGCCTGTGCTCTGGATACCTCACTAGATTCACCTGCTATAACACTGGAATCTAAGTCCTGACGGATGCCAGAGATTTTATTCTGGAAGTGCCCAGCAAATGTATTACAGTGGGCCTCAGATGGTTCTACCATGTCCTTGGGGCCAGCATGTAAAAGCCCCCGGACAACTCTGAAAAGCTCCGCTGGGCGGCAAGTTGATGATTGAATAGTGGCAGCAAAGTATTGTTTTTTTGCTGCCCTCACTGCCCCTGAATACAGCTTACCATAAGCACTTACCAGTGTTTGATTGCATCCATCAGGAGTTCGTCTCCATCTGCCCTCAAGCCGTCTCCTGTTTTGTTTCATCACTCTCAGCTTCGGGGTATACCACGGAGCCGTTCGAGCTCTACACAGGAGAGGGCGCTCAGGAGCAATCGTGTCAACTGCCCGGGTCATTTCTGCATTCCACAGATCAACCAGGGTTTCGACAGGAGAGCCAGCCCTATCAGCCAGAAAACTCCCCAGAGCCCTCTGGAAACCATCTGGATCCATTAGCCTCCGGGGACGGACCATCTTAATGGGTCCCCCACCCTTGCAGAGGGGAAAAGCCGCTATAAGTCTAAACCTCAGCAGGTGGTGATCTGACCATGACAGAGGGGTTGATGTAAAGTCCCCCACTTTCAGATCCCCATCTCCATGTCCAGTTGAGAAAACCGGGTCTAGAGTGTGCCCTGCTACATGCATATATTAAGGTATGGAACTATGTTATTTCAGCATCACTAACAGAGTTGAAGAGCAATGAATCCAAATTCTTAACACCTAACACCAAGAGTTTGTTAATGGACTGTGCTGATTAAACTACTCCCAGGTTCAACCAGTACCATGTTTAAAATAACTGAAGGCTTCCTCCCATTGGCTGTCTGAATGGGCTGGAGAAAGCTGGTGAGGCTTGAAATGCCTCCCGCCTTTCCTAAAGAAGAGAGAGACCCATTCATGTCCTTGACCCTGTTCAGACGACGCGCTCGATGGTTAAGCATTTTGAGCCAAACATTATGGCTTAGCATGTTATGTAAACTATGACTTAGTATGTTGTGTTAACCATTATTAACCATGGTGGCTGCATAATCATGGTTTAAACATGCTCACTAATCATTTTCTGCAAAACCATAGCTTAGCATATTGTCTGAACAGGCCCGTACTCTTTCTCAACAGACGCAACTCTTTGCCAAAGGAAAGGAGACTTTTGTGTACCAAAGGAAAGGAGTGGTGTTCTTTTCTCTCCTTCAATTTTTTTAGTGTGGCAGTTCTTTTGTTTCATTACTTTGAACACTTTTTAAGAAATGTGTACAAAATATATACCAGAAAAACATGCCATATGAAAGAAATATTCAGCTATCATGGACTTGTAGGTCTGACATTTGATGATGGGAAGCTGGAACAAGTTTTCTTGTTTAGCAAATGTAGTAACCTATTCTAGCAGACCTTTTCCACAGAAGTGCAATTCATTCATTCTTATCTATAACCCTGCTAATCTAATACTGGTCTGTTTGTTACATCATTCTGTAAAAGGAATAATGCAACTCACCTGTCTGTGGTTTTAGATGTAGAATTGTTGATGAAAATCTTACATTGCTTCTACACACATAAGCACCTGCGTGTGAACTATAGATCAACCTTTCTGGCCAGGGTATCTAGATGAGATGAGACCCTGGTGTTAAAATTTTCCTACAGAACCTAATAGGAAGGGAGTATAGTTTTTGTAGGGTCAAGCGTTACATGGTCATAGCAGCTCAGCAGAGCTACCACAAGACATGTTGCTGTATGAGGCATAGGACAAGATGGCTCCTTTCCCCATTCAATAAACAAGAGCCAACTGATCTTACTTCAGTTGAACCTTATTTCAGTGCTGAAGACAGGGCAGTGTCCTCTACCTTCAGGAGTACAGGGGCAGGTGCCATAATGCTCAGAGCTCTATCCTCCAGCAACTTGCCACTGCTGCCCTCCCGCAGCATCTGCTGCCTGAGGCAACTGCCTCACTAAACCTAATGAAGATGCCCGTCCTGAAGCATACACACACACACACACACACACACACACTTTTTCAATGTATACATTGAAAGTGATACTGCGGTGATGGGGAAAATGTATTTAATGTTTTGGGTCTAAACTTTGAACTGAATCATGTTCTGTTACATTTGCTTATATTCAAAATGTAAAAGTACAGCCCTAACAGTGGTTGGAGCCCCAATGCCGTTCTGCATTTATATTTTCACCATGGTGTTTATCAGCTCATAGTCTCTAATGCTGGATTTCCCAAAGTAGGGCACCAGTATCTCCTATGGGAAGAGGGTGTGTGTAAAAAGCCTGTTCATTTCAGGGCATAGATGGGAATGCTTTGCAGCTGCCTTGCCCCTCCTGTATAGGGAATTTCCTCTCTTACGTTGGGTGAATTCTTTTCCCACTCCTTCCGTACAGGTGTTCAAATCTTTGCCTGAAGAGCTGGCTCCCTTGTTCTGTACATTATGTATTATTATGACTCCACTTGTTTGAGATTGCTGAGATGTTAACTCTTCTTTTGCTAACTTAGTGTTGTATTCGAGCTATGTCAACTCCATGAGGGGAAAACAAACATCTTTCAAACAAACCCATACCCTCTTTCAACCTCTGTCTGCGGTTTTCCTTGTTTTGTTTTGTTTCTTTCTCACCATGCGAGAAAGTCAAAGAACATGTGGTGGCACATGTAAAACTGCTTGTAATCTTAGAATACTTGTGAGTTGATAGTTTTGTATCGACTTGCTTTTTACCAGTGAACGGTTGTAAGCATTGTTCTAGCCTCTCATACTGTATCATTTTATACAGTGAAAATCATTGTTACCTACCTTCCTGGAAATACTTTCTCTCTCCACCCGCCATATACAGATTGGGAAAGGGAGAGGTAAAACAGCTTTTCTTTCAGTGAAACCCCTTCAAACAGATTAGGGTGGGGATGTTGTCCCGTGGGTTTTATAATCATTACAGCTAGAACTGCACCATTCCCTCTCTGGAGCTGTCCTTACTGAACACAGACATGTCAGCCAGTTCGTGGCGTGCTGTTGTTATTTCTCATAATCTACCAGGTCAGGAATTCCGTATGGCAAATGAAGCCACCCAAGGGCCACTATACAGCCCTGGTATTTGTTCTTCCTGTTCTGCATTTCCCCCACCCCCATTTTTCCGCCAGACAAACCATAGCTCAATACAATCCAAATTGCCAGCAGCATGTTTAGTAGCAGATCTGTGTTTATAAGAAGCATGGTTGTACACAATAGTTCTTACCTCAATATATACTGTATACATGGCATTAATGTACAATAATTAGATAATTACTTTATGTAAACAAAAAGACTAAAAGTGTAAGCAGAGAGCCAGGAAATCTCCACTTCAGATCATATCTCCCGCATGGATTCATCAATGGCCTTAGGCAAACCACTATCTCTCAGCCTTAGGCTGTCTCCCCATCCCTGCAATATAGGGATCAAAATACGGAAATGTCTTTCACGTTGTTTGTAAGGATTGCGAGATAATGCATGTCAAGTGCTTTAAAAAGCACTCTATAAATGCTAAATATTTTACTAAGTTGTTGCTGTTACCACCAGTATAGAGTGTTAGGCATGTTTTGAATCATAAATCAATGAGTTCTGAAGAGAGACTCTGTTTAAATTTCCTTGTTTTATACTGTAACTTAAAGACAGTTATCACCCCTGCCTTTCCTTCGTTCTTAACCTTTGTATTAATTTTAGGCTCTTTGGATCAATCTGTTTTATGTATATTGTAAATACACCCCCACACAAATCAGTTGAAGGCAGCAGATTTTTTTTTAAAAAAAACATGCTAAACAAGTTTAAACTGGCTGGCAAACATTTGAGGAAAGAAATCTAATAAATTGCAACTAATAAGAAAAGGAAGTTGATACTGGCCTTCAAGAGGAAGGCCTTCTAAGCAAAACATATGCAAAAATCCTTGAAGTATATTTTGAAAATGACAGTGTACATTCTTGCGCAACAATGTGGAGGAAAGGAAAGGAGCCAGGTTTAGAAGAAACCATGTTGGTGTATCTCTGCAGATTGGCCTGTTGTAATGAATTCAAGACACTGGTTATACTTTGGTAGTTGGATTCTGTTTTGACTCATGACTATCGTGAATGTTTTAATCATTTGCACTACCATTTTCTGTCATCAGTGGAAGCTCCATTTGAAGAATTAGGTTTCACAACTATAAAGCAAAATATTTATTTTGCTCACATCCTCTGGAATTGTTGACTATTCATGCACTATTTTAGCTGAACTAGGATGCTGAATTGTGGTGTGAAATGGGATAATTTAGTAGGTAACTTTATGTAATATATTTTTATTTTAATGACCAATTGCATAACAAACTCAATTTTTAAGTAACATGTGCAGCACAATAACTTATCTACTCAGAGGTAAGTCCTACTAAGTTAAATGGGCCTTTTTCTAGGTATGTATACACATTTGTTTGGGAGTTAGCCTCATTGAATGCAATGGCATGTACTTTTGAAGGTTTTTTAGAAAAGGTGTCAAGACACATCTCTTTAAACTAGCCTTTTAAAAGATGTTTAGTGTTTTATTGTTGTTTTAATATCTTTTAAATGTTTTTATTATTGTTTTTATGTTTTATGGGTTTATCTGGTTTGCAGTGCACCCCTTTGATGGCTTTTAGCAGGAAAGCAGTGTGGAAATAAATAAATAACAATGTCACTGTATCTGAATTGTAAATAACATAAGCTACACAATTGGCATAAAATTATGGAAACACCAACTGTGTAACTGCAGAGTGGTTGTTCAGGGGATGAGATGTGATTGCTTAGCACACCTGAACTTTGCAGTCTACAGAGCCCTGGGTCTCCAGCCTAAAGATGGATCCCCTGTCCATCTTAGGGGTATATACACATAGTAGTACACTGTACCAGATTTAGCATAGTACAGCTTTCCCCAACCTGGAACCTTCCAGATTATTATAGACAAACAAAGTTGTAGGTTCAGCAAATAGAGAACAATATAATCACACTCCACCAAATGCTTTAAATGCCTTGGCGAGTAAGAAGAAATGCAATTTAATTAGACAAGCATTATGTAAAGCAAGTTTTTGAAGCCCGTTTTTATTTTATTTTATTTTATTTTTAAATAGCTATAAGGTGTGGTCAGGTTAAGCCTAAAGGGCATAGGCTTGTTTATGGTGGTTAATCAGCTTGGCAGATGAATAAAATGTTCTGCTTCTACTCTTGGCAATAAATTGTTTAAATCAACTTGTTACTACTTATATTCTTTATGAGCAGGTATCTAAGTGACAAGTAGACATCGCTCCTGGGTAAGAGTGGGAGGATGGAAAATAATTCCTTTCTTCAGTATGTAGAGAAACAAATCCAAAAATGATTTAAGATACTAACATATGCCAGGAACAATTTTCATATTACTTCAAATAGAAGTCAGTTAGGAAATGGAACTTGCTTATTGGGCTTAGTGCTTTCTTTGATCAACAAGACTATTTGTGTAATATTGAAGTGAGACTGTGCACATTCCTCTGTCTTCAGGTTGTGCTATGTGGTTCATTCACATGCTCTTCACCAGAAAGGGTTTTTGTATGTAATAATGGGTGACTTTCCATCTTTCTTTCTTTCTTTCTCTCTTTCTTTCTCATATGGAGTTGGCGATTGAGAGGCGGAGAACAGCTGCTTGCTGTTCAGGGCATATCAGTAAGAGACTGTTCCTTTTGCTTGAAAAGAAGATTATGAAATTCCTTGATCCCATAGTTACATAATCTTGGACTAGCTACAAGAAAAGTGTTGTCTCCTTCTCAGATGAGTGTAGATATCTGATTCTCAGTAGACCACCCATGAACCACACCTTCTCGTTAAATGGTCTACATGCCTCTTTCTTTCTTTCTCAACCACAATTGGCTCCCAGAGTGGCTAGCATTATCATTGATCCTATACATTTCTCTGCTGATACCTAATATGCTAGCAGCAGTTCCAACCACTTCTTTATGATACTTTATGTGCAAGTTCAGCATCATAATGGTATGCTCTGCTCTTCACTGAAGGAGATAAGATCGGTGGTGAACGGGGGAAGAGCTTTTTCTGCAGCAGCCTCAAGGCTGTGGAGTGTGTTTCCTGAGTCATTGAAGGCTTTCTAAAGTCCATTTGTTTTAAGCAAACCTTTGGGGAATAAAATCTCCTCTGATGCCTGTTCTTTTGCAGTGATATGTTGTGTTTTGAAATGACTTTATGGTTGCCTTTGATTGATGGGATTTTAATTGTTTAATTTCAGAAGATATTGAAATTTCAGCTATGTGGTAAGCTGCCTCAGGCGGGGCAAAAAGTAATAATTAAATCATAAGGAAGCATGATGCTGAGCCTAAAGCGTTGGCATCCATTAGGGAGCAGCGAGGGTGTAAAATTGTTCAAGGACCCCAGAATGGCAAATCAGTGCTGGCTTGCTCAATTATCTAGTTCAGTAATACTGATTTAAGTAATACTGATTACCTGGCTGGTCTTAGGTCAAACATCTCTCTTTTCCCCCCCAACTTGAAAGCAGCTGCTCTGGGGTCTGGTTTTGATTGGAACTGTTGCACTAGGTGAGAGGGTGTTTATTTTTCCCCTTTTGCACCTTTTCCTCAATCTAAATCACATACCCATAGAACATAAGAAGAGCCATGCTGGATTAGACCAAAGGTCCGTCTAGTCCAGCACTCTGTTCACACAGTGGCCAATCAGCTGTCGACCAGGGATGCACAAGCAGGACACGAGTGCAACACTCTTCCGCCCATGTTCCCCAACAACTGCTTGGGGTATATATAGTTCCTCAGCTGAGGTAATAGTAGCATCCGAGGGGAATGATTTAGATTAGAAATATAGCAGGGGGGAGGGTTAAGCAGCCTTTCCCCTAGCGTTAGTACTGATGTAGAAATCTGAGTGAGTGTCCTCCCTCCACAGCGAATATAAAAGGGAAGGTAGTGAAGAGATATCCAAACCTGCATAAGCCCACATCAGATCTGTTTCGGCCCTTAGTTGTTGTCCTGTTCCTGGCTGCCCTTACTTGTTTTTTGTGGGGCCAGTAGTGCCAAGGTAATAAATATATTTCACGATAACTAGTATGGATAAATCTTCTTACTGCACCCTGCTCTGTTTCTGTTCTTTCAGACTATACTTGCTAGATAGTCTGCAGTCCAGGTGAAACATTGCATTCCTATCTAATGGACCATTTCTCCTAACAGGGAATAAAATGGTCATTTCTTGTGTTAGGGGTAGTGCAAGGATCCTCCACTACCACCTTCCCACCTTAAAAAAAAACTTTTCTGCAGGGGATTTTGCATACCCAATGCCTCACTCTGTGAGATCATTCCTCAAAGCAATCCATTGTGGGTGAAATGGCCATGGAGATGTATATTAATTAATATAATTAATATACATAAATTATATTATGTATATATAATTTAGAACAGCGGCCTTGATAATATCAAAATAACCTGAGTTTGAAGTAATGATATTCTAACACTAGGGCAAAAGCCCTAGATTTTAATTAGAGAAACCTTCCTAGAAAGTTCCTTAGGTGAAGTTATTCTAGCTATGGAACCTGATAAAACTTTTAAACTTTGATTTTGGAATACCATGCAGAAGTTATAAACCGAAAACTGTTTACAAGTCAGCTGTTCCCCCCCCCCATAACAAAATGAAATGTACCTGTGACTTGAGATGAAAGAACAAATAGGCTTGCATACCTGAAGCTGCTGCTGTCTGAATGGTGGTCTGTGTAACCACAAGAGTGGGAATTCACCTGTGTGGAGAACTCATATAGAGCTTCCTTAAAAATATCTGGGGAAGAGAGTGTTTGGGCTGCCTTCCTCCACAAGGAGAGCATCTGCATTATAACATGTGTCACCCTAAACAGGGATTTCCATTTCAGAACTGGCCATTAGGTAGAGTGAGGCAGCCACCTGAAGCAATGGATGCTGGGAGGAGGGGAGTGGCAGCAAAGGATTAGAGAACTGGGCTGTGGGTGCCATGTGGCCTGCCTTGCACTCCTTAAGTTAGTCTGTTGCCCTCAGGTGCAGCTGAGGACGCTGTCCCATTAGCAACGTTGAAGTAAAATTCAGCTCTCAGTGTGTTCAGCTTATGTTGGGGTGCCATCTTATACTTTGCCTCAGGCTGCAAAATGTCTTGCACCAGCCTTGCCATTATTTATCTAATGTACCCAGAATAACATCATATCAAAGTTGCAGGAAATTGCTTCTTTTTTAGGTGATCTTCATCCAGGATGTCTCGCTTGCAGAAGTTGCAACCCTAACTGGGCAGGTAACAGCTATCTTGTGTGTTCTCTCTTCTCTTCTTTCTCCCCCATTGTTATTTCTATTGCTTTCACAAACCCATAGAACTGATGGACGGGTGTGTCCTGTGTTTTAGGTTGACAGTTTATTCTTACCTATCCAGCCACTGTAAGTAACAGGGAGCTTTGGTCACTATAGAGATGTCTGGCTGTGGTGACACAACAAATTGTCCCTTTGTGGTAGTAGTGTGGGGGGTAATTTCTTTGGCTTCTCAAAGAGGGCAGAGTGTGGTTCGATTTGTATTTGCTTTGGAAGGGAGATGAGTTAAATCTAGAACTGTAATTTCTAGATTAGGAGGGAAGAGAATTTTTTGGGATGACCCCAGATGTGAGCTGGGGGCGGGGGCAGTGCTGAGTGAGAGACCAAGGCTGTTAACCACTCAGTCCTGACAAGACAAAGGTGCTGTTGGTAGGTGGTTCATCTGTCTGGGGAGGTAGAGGCCAGCCTGTTCTGGATGTGGTTGCACTCCCAGTTCACAGATCCAGCTTTGTAACAGTAGGCCCAGGTTGCCTCCATGGGATGATGTGCCTTTCACCAATTTAGGCTTGATTCATCAGCTATGAACCATCTTGGACAGACAGCCTGGCAACAGTTACCTAAGCTCTGGTAACCTCCAGGCTAGACTACTTCAGGTTATTGTACATAGGCCTGCCTTTGAAGAGTTCTTAGAAACTGCAGTTAGTTCAGACTAACTGGGTTTGGCCAAATGGATTGAACTTTACCACTCCTTAAGCAACTTTACTGGTTGCTGGTCTGTTCCTGAGCACAATTCAAAGTGTTGGGAGCTTAAGACCTGGGTACCTTCTGCCTTCGCCCCCATAACAGTGACAGGCAAAGACCTTTTTAATTGTGCAGCTTTCCAACATGTCATCTGAGCTGGCTTTTTACTGTTGTTGATTGTTTATTCCTCTTCTGATTTTACTCTTGATTGTTTGCTCTTTCTGTTTTTATAATTTAGTTTGTTATTTTAAGGTATTATTTAGTACTTTTATTTCACTGAAATCTTCCCTGGGAATTTTACATAATTGGTGGGTGGAATACAAAACAATTTAAATATGTTTGAAAATAACAAATGCCTTAAAACGGTATCCAAGCAGAAACACTAAGTTTGGTATTAGTGTCCAAGTGTTTCTTCAGTGATCAGCTTCAGGGGATGTAATCTGCAAACAGCAGTTTTTGTGTATACTTTGTGAATTGGCCGGTTGTTGTAGGTTTCTGGGAACTGATTTTACTTCAACATAGGAAAAATTACCATCTTTCAGGATCTGTTGATGACTGTCAATATAAAAAAATGAAGGATATGAGGTGGAGCCAGCTGATGTTCTAACTCCAGCCGTAACAGCAATTGCAAATAATTAGGAAAAACACAACAATGCCCATTCCTGAGGAGTGGTCTCTGTGCAGACATGCATACAGGTTTTGTGCCTGTGCAGAGCAATAATTTGGCACTTTCTAGAGGAGAGGGGGCAACTTCCGGCCCTCCAGATGTTTTGGCCTACAACTCCCGTCAGCTCTAGTCAGCATAACCAATTGTAAAGGATCATGGGAGTTGTAGGCCAAAAACATCTGGAAGGCCACAAGTTGCCCACCCCTGTTCTAGAGCTTTATGGAGTTTCTTCCCCCTGCCATTGAGCTAGGGAACCTCATGCGCTACTGCTGACTTGAGAGCAGGAAGAACACCTTCACCTGCTCCATTCCATTTCAGTCACCGCCATAAGAGCTTCTCTGTCTTCAAAGCTTTGTCTACAATGTTTCCTTCATGGTTTCAATTTATTTTTCATCTTCCTTTCATCTGTCCCTTCTAAACAAAGTAAAGCTCCATATTTCAATTTTTTTCTTACTATCCATCTCTTTGTCTGTGGTTGTCTTCTTGCCACCCCTTTCCATCTCTTTTTTCATTGTTACAAAAAAAATTACAATAATATATTAAAATTCACTGTGGTCTGGATCAGTTGTCTATGTTATCTGCCTATGAGAAGGTCGACAATTGGGAGACTGGTTCTTGGGAAATGGTCTTCATTAGTGAAAAATATCAGCATAGTTAAGCCTTACACATCATTTACTTCTTGGTTTTTTTTTAAAACCAAGCATATTTCTGTACATTTCCAAATAGTGAGCATTGTGCAGATTTTTGGTATAGTAGTGACCTAATTTAATGAGCTGTATGAGGGGCCACAGTGGAACTTGAAATCTGAATTTGCTTGTGGCCTAATCTGTAGCAGTTCACTTCAGTTTAATGGCCATGTACAAAACATGATTATTGAAGCCAGATTCCGGCTAGACATCAGGAAAAACTTCCTGACTCTTAGAGCAGTATGACAATGGAACCAATTACCTAGGGAGGTAGTGGGCTCTCCCACACTGGAGGCATTCAAGATGCGGCTGGACAGCCATCTGTCAGGTATGCTTTAAGACAGATTCCTGCATTGAGCAGTGGGTTGGACTCAGTGGCTTTATAGGCCCCTTCCAACTCTACTATTCTATGATTCTATGATTCTTGCATTTGTATTTTTAATGCAACTTTGCTATGGCATGAACTAAATTTTGGTTTATTCCTCGAGAGAATTAGGACATGAATATCAAGGTTTACGTTATAAAATTTTATGTTCTTCTATCAAGACAAGGCTCACTTGGAAGAATTAATAAGAGATGCAACTAAACAATACATTGTCTCCGTCTCCAGGGAAGTATACCAGAGCATAGAAGGTTTATCCTAAGAAGAAAATAGCATCAGGACAAGCAGTAATAGCTATGTCTTTGTTGACTGGCCACCAATATGTGAGTTACCATTCAAAGACGAACCAGGCTAATTATCAGAATAATTTGTCAGCTGTTATAGGTAATGCTGATCACAAAAGACTAAGAAATTCAGATATCAGCTCAGTTCTACCCAGTACTGCAAAACAATAACTAAGGTATCAAAGTTTCCTTCAAGGGGGAAAAAAGATGGAGAGGTTACAGATGCAAATTGACTTTTTTTTCCTAATGCAAAGAGTTTTAATACTTCATTTTACGGAGAGTCTGCTTTGGCTTTTCTGCCACTTCAGAGTGTGACATTTTTCCCTTCACATGGCTCCTAGTTTAGCACTCTCAGAAGGAATCTTGTGAGCAAAAAGAACATGGGAATGACACAAACAAATCAAGCAATGCAGTACTCAGTACTTTACCATTTTAGACTGCTGAACAGCTCCAGCATGTTGCATACAGTCATTAAAAAACTCCCACTGATACCAAAAGAAGCCAGGAAAGACTGTGAAAGTTTTTCATAAGAATACTTATGTTTGGACCTCCTGGACCGTCTTTTAGAGTTGTTGTGCTTTTTTTTTTTACAGCAGCCTCTAGAACATTGGTTTATAATAGAAGAATTAAGGGCATGGCAACCTTCCAAATTCCCATAGTCGGTAAACCCAGATGTTACCTGTCAAGTTGCTCATAGCTTTAACAGATCTGTCACAAGGTCAGACAAATACAATTTCTCCATTACTTTCCTTGGCTCCTTTTCTTAAGTCTTCAGTTAAGATCAGTGGAAGAGTTGAATCACCGTCATTGACCTCATGTATTTAGTTACGCTGCTTTACTCTGATGTTTTAAAAAATTTAGACATATATTGGGCTTTAAAACACAAAGAGTAATATAACATAAACCACGCTGTGGGCATGTCCTACGGGCTTTAGTCTATTTTTACAATTGGCCTATGATAAGAGACTGGTCTCTTTAACGTGTTTGTATGATGTAAAACATAATTTCAAACATTGTTATGGACACACACAACTGATAATTTCCAAGTCATTTTTTAAAAATATCAGAATTATAGTTGAGAGAGGAAGGGGAGAAAGAGAAAAAATATGGAGAACTTGGCACTTCTTATGAGTTAAAGAAAATGTTAACCCTAATCAGCCCAGTTTTGCATCATGTTCAGCAACAGATATACAGCCCCCTTCTTTGCACTTTTCCTGAAATTGCAGTACAGTTCTCCATTCAAAAATATTTGCAGAAAGTGGAAGAAAAGTCCATTGATGAGGACTTGGGCTAAAACAAGTACAGAAAAATGAGAAGCTGAGCAGAACCAAAATTGACAGATTTGCCCATCCCTATAACAGTGGTTAAAAAGTATTCTTTTTATAAATAAATGTAATGGACAAAGGAAAATATTTTGTGCCAAGTCTAGTCAGCTGCTGCTGCTGCTGCTGCTGCTGCTTCTTCTTCTTCTTCTTCTTCTCTCTCTCTCTCTCTCTCTCTCTCTCTCTCTCTCTCTCTCTCTTTCTCTCTCAGTATTGGACTGTGTGCAGTCATCTTCACTATCATTCAGCTCAACCCTTATACTGTTGTGCACATTTAAATTGTCTATTACTAGTCTGCTGCCAGGCAGTAATAAAAATATATTAACTTTCTGATCAAATTTTATGATCTTCCTCATTTTCTTCCTAGACAGTTTATTGTTCCACATTATCCTTTAATTTGTTCATTGTTAATAGGTTTTAGTATCTTGTCACATTGACTCTGTGCCAAACAGAAGCCTCAGCTATCTTTTGAACATCTGTTCAGCCTATTAATAGCCTATCCTATGTTTTTCCAGACAGTTGTAAATGTGAAGCAGTGGCACAAAACGGGCTCATTACATTTTCAGTATGCACTTCTGATAGTGGTATGTGCAAGCTCTTCTACTAAAAAGCCTAAATGGCCCTGAATATCTTCCAAAATCATAGTGAACAATTTAGTTTGAGCAGGCTGTGGGTTGAATTAAGCTGACATTGTAGCAAAGGTGTTTGCAGTGTCTGTTTAGTGATTTGGGAGAGACATGTGTTACCTGTTTATATCTGTTTAGATATATCAGTTGATCTATGCCCAGATCAGAGTATACATGTAATCTCAAAGTTGTAACTCACATTAAACCTCCTCAAAACAGTGTAGTGACAGGTAACTCATAAACAAGACTGAGTGTGAGGGTTATTTTCATTTACATAAGTAGTCATCTCTTGTGCCTTTTCCTATTCTTCTCATCTCTTGTTGTTTGTTACTGATGTCCCCCTCCCCCATTACTTTTCTCCCACACTGTTGAGATTGTGAATGCAAGCACTTCATGGCAGGAGCCTACGTTTGTACATTTCCCATCTATATTGATAGTGGTGTAAACAATAAAGATCAGTAGCAGCTTCAGCTGGTGTGCCAACTACCGTATTTCCCGGCATATAAGACGACCCCCAACTTTTCCAGTTAAAATATAGAGTTTGGGATGAGTTTGGAGGAGCAGAACTGAGTGAAGCAAAACCACCCCTGGTTCCTCCAACCTCTCTTCACGTCAGTAGTCTAATTTAGGCTGTGCAGGTATAGGGGAGGAGGTGATTTTGTTGCTGTTATTAAACAATCGGCAGTCACGCCTTGATGAATAAAACAAACATCTGCTTGAGGCAGTACAAAGCCATGAGGTCTAGTAGCATTGATAACTTTCTCCTCCAGGAATTTAACTCACGCCCTTTTAGGGTCATCCAAAGCCTCCTCCCTTAAAGCGACAACTATTGGGCACCCCCACCTCCTCTCCGCGCCCCCCCACCTCCCCTCCGTGCGCCCCCCCACCTCCCCTCCGTGCGCCCCTTCCTTACCTTTCCTGGACGCCTGCTCCCGTCCTGCGCCGGCAGCTACTGCCAGGGGGCTTTGCGGCCTGCTCTAGAGTAAGCGCGCCGGGTGATGCGATCACCCGGCGCTCTACTCTAGAGCAGGCCGCGAAGCCCCCTGGCAGTAGCCGCCGCTGGCGCCGGACGGGAGTGGGCATCCAGGAAAGGTAAGGGCACCCCTCCTCCCCTCCGTACGCCCCCTCCTCCCCTCCGTGCGCCCCTTCCTTACCTTTCCTGGATGCCTGCTCCCATCCTGCGCCGGCGGCTACTGCCAGGGGGCTTTGCGGCCTGCTCTAGAGTAAGCGCGCCGGGTGATGCGATCACCCAGCGCTCTACTCTAGAGCAGGCCGCGAAGCCCCCTGGCAGTAGCCGCCGCCGCCGCCGGATGGGAGCGGGCATCCAGGAAAGGTAAGGGCCCCCCTCCTCCCCTCTGTATGCCCCCTCCTCCCCTCCTCCCCTCCGTGCGCCCCTCCGTCCATCCTATACCCGGCGTATAAGACGACCCCCGACTTTAGAGACGATTTTCCAGGGTTAAAAAGTCGTCTTATACGCCGGAAAATACGGTACACCCATTCCTAGATAGGAATCGCCTAGTTACTGTGTTCCATGAACTTGATACTCACAATTTGATTACTTTTATGCACTCTACATGGGACTGCCCTTGCACCTAGTTCAGAAGTTGCAGCTAGTGCAGGATGCAGCAGCTAGAATGCTCAGTGGATTACCTAGCTATAAACATGTTACACCTGTATTAAAAGAACTGTAATGGCTACCTGATAGCTACCAAGCCTTGTTCAAGGTTTTGCTGTTGACATACAAAACCCTAAACAACTTGAGACAGGATACCTAGCCCAATTGTTTTCCCTTATATACACCCAGTCATCCCCTGAGATTTTCCTAGGAGGCCTCACTGGTAGTTTCACGGCCAGTGGAATGTTTTCGGGTAGTGGTACATAAGAGGGCCTTCTCAGTGGTGGTACTCACCCTTTGGAACACTCTCCCACATGTTGTTTGAAACAGTAGCAAGTTTATTTTATTTTTATTTATTATTATTACATTTATATACTGCCCCATAGCCGAAGCTCTATGAGTGGTTTACAAAAATTAAAAACAGTGAACATTTAAAAACCAATATACAAAAATTAAAACCATAAAAGCTTAAAAACAAACTACATATCATTAAACACCTTTTGAAAACACACCTCTCCACTCAGGCTTTCCCTGGCCTGTGAGGACTCTGTTACTATCCTGTTGTTATTGTAATAATATTGTAATTTTTTTAATGTTTTAATTATTTTGTGTTTCATCTGGACTGTTTTACTACATTTTAATGTGAACTGCTTAGGGATTTTAATATATTAAGCAGTATAGATGTATTTTAATAAATAAATAAATAAATAATAAAAATACCCTTTGGGAAGTACAATCTGCTTCCTTACTGCTTGTCTATTATTATTATTATTATTATTATTATCTTTATTTATATTATTATTATTATTATTATTATTATTTATTACATTTATATACTGCCCCATAGCTGAAGCTCTCTGGGCAGTTTACAAAATAATAAGGGTATTAAGAGCAAATTTGTGCCCACAGAAATGTCTCCGGCTTACATTGTGGAGAAAGAAAAAGCATTTTTGAATGCCAAGTTTTCCCTTTACTTCCCCTGGTTAGAGGCAAATAGGATGAAAATAATCACGGCAAGTAAAAAAACCAATGCTGGGCCTCAAGGCGGCTTTACAAAATTAAAATGTATACAGCTAAAAGCTATAAATAAGAGATAATACAAAAGTTAAAAATATAATTAAATAGGTTTCAGTATTAAAACATTTCAACATTTAAAATACATATTAAAAAGAAAAGTCTTAAAACATAGATGGGGTTCCACATTATCCACCAAAGGCCTGCTGGAATAAGAAAGTTTTTGTGTGTCTCTGGAAACACATTAAGGAGGGAGCCAGTCTAGCTTCCCTGGGAAGGTTTCCAGTGTTGGGCTGGACATGATCCATATGCCTTGGACCATCATTTTGGCTGATTATAATGTCTGTACACCCAACCACCTTCCAGCGTTAGTAGTAATAAGACCCACCTGCTCCCATATGAACCTGACTAGCAGCTGAGATCTTCACTAGAGGCCCTTCTTTGGTGCCTCCACTTGCAGATGTTATTCAGGGGGCTACCAAGGAGAGTGACTTTTCTGTGATTCTACTGTAATGATGGAACTCCCCCCAAAGGAAATACTCCTGGGATCTTTATTATCCTTTAGCCACCATACAGCGTTTTTCATGTTTCAGTGGAATTTGGGGGTATTGTCCATTGGCTTAAATTCATTTCGGTTTTGTTCTGGCTGTTGTGGTAGATTATCTTTTATGTCTCTGCTCTTTAATTGACATGTTTCTGGTTAGCTGCTGTTACATATTTTCTAATATGCAATGTCAAATATCTACTAGCAGCGTGACATGTGAAGTGGCTGCAGTTCTCTTTATCATCCGAGTATTCTTGATTCTGGTTTCTGGTAACAAACAGGTTTCTTTCTTCCCACCTGTTTGTTAAAAGCAACACTAATAGTCCTGGCGCTATTCAAGTAACTGCTCACAAGAGCACTAACATTTGAGCAGTGAACTCAATGGCAGATTGAACTGTGAACAGGAAATCACCGTTTGTGAACTGTTCCTTTATCCTGGACAAGAGACTATCACATGAAATGGGTTACTCTATGTTTCTCTTCACGATTGCTATCAAGGCTGTGATCGCCTGGCTGAATCTCAGAGGTCTTTCCTGGGTTCAGACACTGCTGAATCTTCTGTCATCTTCTGCTTTGTAATTCAATCCATTTCACCTCCATTTCACCTTACAACAACTTAATCTAGATGCATCCCAATACTAACATATATTAAACTGACTTTGTTTAGTCCCTCAACAAGTGTTCATCAGCTGTGGTACTAAAATAGATGAGGTAGCATCAATATTGGCTATGTTACTTTACAAAGATAGGTGCCAGGTTTGTTCAAATTCACCCTTGATTTCATGTTAACTGCATCAAAAACAATTTTGAAGATACAGACTTTAGCAAAAAGCCACTTTTCAGAAATGTGACACCAGTTGTTAATTGAGAAGGCATTGTTCCATTTTAGAAATGTCATATTTATGGTGATAAATAACAGGATAGATCAACGGGCACAGTTACAGTAGAAAAAAATAATTTAAAGTTTTAACATACTATCTCTTCAGCATCTATGGTGTTAATATTTGAAACTCATTGAATCATGGCACTTCTTGGCAGAAATTAATGTTACATCTCTGTTCTGTGAGCGTATGTATATTTGTGTTTCATCCCAGCAGTTCTTCCAGGAATGACTTGGCAGCCTCATAGCTACTATGTTAGTGAAGTTAATTGTCACGGCAAAATGATAATATTATGAAGCTAATACTTCCAGGATGTAATGGAGACTCTGCAGTCTCCAATAGAATCAAATGTTACAGACAGTCTGGTTTTTTTGGGTGCATTAATTTCGCCTCGTTGCTTGTCTGCCTTGCATTGACACAGGCTGTAGATAGGATGGTAGATGATCCATGTAAAATAAACCACCCATTATTCATCTTGGCTAAGATGGATTGAGACAGGCCTTTGAACATCTTTGAAAATGAGCCTGATAATGGGAGTCACAATTCTTGCCAACTTTGATCAACGTGTACACACTATGTTTAAATTGTCCTAACTGTTGAAGCAGTTCTGGTTCCTTGTCTTTTGCCCCTCAATTTCATAGAATATACTGGACATATTTCACAATCATTGGCACATATTTCACAATCATTGGCACATATTTCACAATCATTTTTGGTCCTTTCCAGCTTAACTACATTGCTTCAGATTTGGGCATTCCCTGCCCCTTTTTTCTGTTTGCAATCTTCAACAACTAGACAGAATGCTTCATGTGTTGTATTTTCTGATACAGATTAATTTCCATGCTGGAAAATCTATTTAGTCTCATGAAATATTGTAAAATTCAAAAATACTTCTGTATTGATGTAATGTCAAAAAGCAGATACATGTATCTGGTTTTTGGTGTGTCTATATCCAATACAAGAGTAATAAAGTTCCCTTTATTCATGCAGATGGGGAATTCCTATCATTAGATATTTGTTTGACCACCAGTTTGCCTTTTGAGATTTCACTAAGCATCACCCATACTTTCAGGCCTGCCTTTGACTAGAAACATACTTTAGGAAAGAAAAATTAAATTGACACCATTAGGAAGTAGAATTCTCTGGTGTGCATGCATATATGAAGTCATAAATTGCATGAACTCAGGGTTGGAGGATAAAGATATGGAGACCACCAGCCTCCTGTTTACCTCCCGTTTTGACCTCCTAAATGTGAAGTTCTGTCTAGGAAAGTCTTGCTGGAAATATTAACTTACTATTTGTTTTACTGGATACAAGTGTATGTATGTGTGTTTGCGTGTGTATGTGTAAGAGAGAGAGAGAGAGAGAGAGAGAAATTGGTTTGCTACTTTTCAATCCCTAAAAGCAATGAACAAGTCAAACAATAGGACTATAACAGCATAACATTTAGAAATAGAGATTAAATTGACAGATCAACAATTCCAAAAGCCTGAGCACACAAAAAGGTCTTCACGTGGTTGTCACCCCCCTCACCCACACCAAGGCAAGCTTCCCTAGGAGAGAATTCCAGAGCTGGGGGCACCCCAATTGAAATTTATATCTAAAATTTAAAGATGGCAACGTAGGACTATTTCACGTTATTATTTAACAGACCCTTGTTGTGTATTCCCTAAAATTGTAATGTAGTGCATGCCTATTTTAAAGTTCATGAAACGCACTTGCAATAAATGCAGTTTGCGTATGCTGTAGAACAGCTATTGGCTATACTGGCTGGGAATGATGGGAGTTGTAGTCTTAACACATCTGGAGGCACCCAGGTTAGGGAGGTTGCTGGGAAAAGTGACTGTGGAAACTCTGATTGGCCCTTGCTTCCAGGTGACTTTAACAGTTCATGGTCAGTATCCAAACCCTGTACAAGGACAATCCTTTGTCAGCTGTCAGTTCAACACCAGCAAGTTCTGCTTCTCTTCTGCTTTTACTATACCTTGATCAATCTTCATATGCTTTTATTATGTATATGAACTTATTGGCCAGGATAAACACACACACACACACACACACACACACACTGAAAAGCAGCTACAGTAGGTCTTTTGATCCTGGCGATGTAAATTAGAACTCACCATGAACTACCAGCTATTGCCTCCACTCATCTTCATGTACTCTGGAATCCTAAGGATCATTTTCCAAAACATCTCCACAGCTGCATTGCCAATTTTGATTTGATTTTTTAAAAAATCTTCATTGTGGTTGGCTATGTGCACTCTGAAACAAGGCATTTTTATTACTTCTGTATAATCTGAAGCTGCATTTCTTGTTCTCCTGACCCTGTGTCTGTTTCCTCTTTCGGGTTCCTTCCACTGTGGCACTTTGCCTGTGGTGTGAAAGACAAGATGAAGAGAGACTCATTCCATGAATCTGTCTGCAGCTGGTCTTATTTGAAAAACAAAACAGTGTGGCTGGCACTCTTTTGGTGGTGCTAATCATCCTGTGGCACAACACAGACAAGCCTTTCGGGGTTTGAAATTGGAATCTACTCCAAAGCTTGAATGTTTCCAGTTGGCAGAACAGTTTGCCATTGCAGTATCTCCCAGGCTAGTGTATAAACATTTTTGTTGCACATATTTATTTATTCTTCACTGTTACCCCCATTGCCTTTTTTCAACTTGGCATCTTGCATTTCCAGGGGAAAACATCTTATTCTGGAGCACAAAATAAGAAAGAAAATATATAATGACTAGCAGATACATAGAAATCAGTGGGACAAGTTTGACATGCTTAAACTCCCACTGATTTCAATGAGTCTACTCTAAGCATGGCTAAGTCTGGATTTAACCCAGTAGTTTTAGTCACTAAACCTTTTTTAAGATAGCACAGTAGTAATTTTAGAACCATAAGATGTTTAAAATAGTGGATGCACTCTGAATCAATAGGAATACTCTTGCAGCAGTTCTTGGAGAGTGGGTTCTATTGGTCAATAGCCTATAAGTGATTTCTTGCAACAAATCTTTGTTCATAAATCCAGTGTCAGGAGCTGACCAAGGACTTTTCCAAGCAATCATCTTTATAAGTATGATAAATGCCCTTTGTTGCTCATTTACTTTGAGGGATCCTAGAGATCATCTCGCTTTCAGATTACAGGGATAATTAGTTTCTCATTGGGGAAATGCAACCTGTCCCTCCCCCAGTTAGCATATCAGCTGTGCTGTAACACTGTTTGGACATTTGTTGCTTAGGTGTCATGACTGTCTGTTCAATGATGTATGTGACATAAGTAATGGTGAACAAGATCTTTCTCCCCCTCCCTGATGTGCCATTTTGTGTGCTTCCTTAAGATTTTATTTTATTTTTAAACAAAATATTTAGAGACAGAGTGTTCCCATACAATATTCAGGGACTGAAGTAACACTTTGAAGGTAGGTGGAGGGTTTTCTCACTAGCAGAGAAACTTCACAGATTACCACAAGATGTAGTGATGGCCACCAATTTGGATGGCTTTAAAACGGGGCTGGATAAATTCCTGGAGGAGAAGGCTATTAATGGCTACTAGTCCTGATGGCTATGTGCTACCTCCAGTCTCAAAGGCAGTAAGCCTGTATACACCAGTTGGCTTCTGTGTGAACAGAATGCTGGACTAGATGGACCTTGGTCTGATCCAGCATGGCTCTTCTTATGTTCTTACGTTTGAACTTTTTCTCCTCCCTATCCCCCCCCCCCCAGTTCTTTGAAGGATATGTGCTTGCTTTCTCCACTGTTGAAGCACATGAATGCCATAATTGTAAAACAAAAACAAAGACTGTCTTCTTTTGACAGCTTCATGCAGTATGCTTTCGGATGTACATCCAAGAAATGGTATGCATACACCTAAAATGGCACATGTAAATATATATGTATATCAGACAGATATACTCAGAGAGCCAGGATTGGTTGCAACTCCCTTCTGAGTGTATGTTGAGTGGCAAAGCCAGTTTTGCCTCTTTATAATCCAGGGATGAGCAACATCCAGGGATCAGAGGGCTGCACTGATCTCCTTGGGGGGCCATCAGTGGCTGCACTCTGTCTCCATTTGTCCCGTCACCACATCACTTCTGAAATCTAGCAGCACAGGAGCAGGAGGTGAAAAGGGCCCCATTTAAAAGGAAAATGTCAGCAGCACAATAGCAGCAACAAAAAAAATATGTCACATTTCCAGAACTTGAGGCTAGCAGTTGCAGGCTCAAGGGTCCAAGAGTTCCAAGGTGGTCAGGAGAAAACAGGGATCATCATCATCATTATCACCACCATCAGGCAAAGGCAAGGTCTCAACAGTCCAGGACACAGGCAAATAGCTTCCAAGACAACACAGCAGACAAGGAGCAGGCAGTAGGATAGTCACGGTTCAGTCCAACAGAACTTACACCAGGAACCAATCAAAGGAAACTGGATTCAGGAAGCTCTGGTCAATGTTGTTGTTCCCAGCAACTCCCTCAGCCGTACGCAGTTGTTTTTATGCAGAGGCTGTCAGAACCACACCTAAGCTTCAGCTGTGTTAGAGAGGTCAACTAAAAAGGTCCTCCTTGTGAGGAAGCCTCTTACATACAAGTAGATATTTTCTCTCCAAAGGACCTCTGGCTGAGTGCAGTGCTCCTTCTGACTTCCTGTCTTTTCAGGTGGCATCTCTCCTGAGGGCTTGGGGGTTTCTCTGGCTCCACCTCTGAGGCAGAGTCCTTGTCATCCTCACGTGATGCCCTCACGGTAGTCATCCTGAGGGCCCTGGTTCCTCTTGGTCTACTGACAGATCCTGGGCATTGCTGGTGGAAGGTGATTCCTGGTCCTCCAGCTCTTCCTTTGAGAAGTCTTCCAGCAGAGACATAACATTTCGCTTTAACATTGCTCCTTTTTACCGCTGCTGCACCAGCAGGATTTGGCAGCAAACCACTGATTTTCCTTTAAAAGGGGGCATTTCCCCCATGCTGCTATGCAACCTAATTTCAGCAGTGGGTCAATGAGGACCACAAAAAAGGCCAGGGGTGGTTGCCTGCAGCCTGTTGACTTCGTTTTGCCACATCTTTCCATTGCAAAGTATCTTATTTGTATAAGTAGTATTCACTTTAATGGCATTTACAATGTGCTTCTGCATGGGTTTTGGTAAGATAAGGAATTTTTTGTAGGTTTACCTCCTTGTTCCCTTACATTTCATTTGAGTACATTATATCATGTGTCTTTGTGATGCTTTACAAGGGGATTTATGTGGTGAAATCACACTAAACCTTACAGAAACTTGACATGGAAACAGCAGCAAAATCTAATTGTGTGCAGCCTCCGTAGTTCTTGCACGGGACACGACCATAGTTGATGAGTTTCTCATTCAAGTAACCTTAGACCTCATAAAATTGGACTCATACCTGAAGCCCACCCTTTATAATACCAGGTTTTTTTCTCATTTTCAGCCCATGCAGTTAACTTGTATCTAGTGTTAAAACAGTGTTTTAAAAGAATCAATTTCATGGTGAATGCATCTAGTCAAACAAGCCATTTAAACAACATCTTACTCGTGTGTAGCAGACCATTTTACAAGTAACTGATAGTTTTACAAGCCTGTGTTTCAGACAGGGTAATTGGATGTCTCTGATATGTGAGTTTGGGACTCATTAACTTCTTTCAGTGAACAGAATATTTCTCAGCTAACTGTGTTCTCTACCAGGTGGCATTCTTAGTGCAAGTCATATTTTTTTACAAATAGAATGTAAGAGAAGAAGCTTAATTTTGGGGCACAAATAAATTAGTTACATGTTACTAACCTTCACATTTCATTAAGGATATCTCATTATAAGTGTAATTATATGTAAACCGCCCAGAGAGCTTCGGCTATGGGGCGGTATACAAATGTAATAAATAAATAAAATTATAATATGGATTCGGACAACACAATAAGCAACTGGCAGTGGGGGGGGGGGGGAAACAATCGTCAGTTGAATTGACTATCGTGTCATCCGAATGCTGCCATAGTCAACTCAGCGCTGATCCTAATCCACACCACAGTTGATTATTTATTACCATGTTGTGTGGGGAGTACCCCCTAGATGAACAACTGTAAAGTTGATTATTACCCCACCATTGACTATCGTGTTGTCCGAATTCAGCCTATGTGTACTACTTAACTAAATTCGTTATCTTTTAATCTACATATCTGCTAGGCTTTGCAATGTAAATGTTGGCTGCTTTTGGATGTAACAATAAGCCAGGGTTGCCGAGAAAGGCAGGTTGTTTACTAGTAACTTGTAAACTGCCTACCTGTTGCATATCACCATCTCCACTTCAGTATCTACCTTTGTTAACAAGGTTTGTTTTGGTTCTGAGGCTGCATTCAGTGGACTTAAGGAAATGAGTGACTAGGCATGAACCTCTTTGGGACATGCACACTTGGACGGTGGGGGACAGTTCCCACCCCAAATCCCTCAACTATAGACCATTCCCAAACTATAGGTCATTCGTCTGTGCATTCATACGAATGTCAGGCACAGAGCCATATGTATGAGTGCACAGATGACCAGTCAAAGAACTACAGCTACAGCTGAATCACCGGCATGCCCCGTCCATGAGACTTCATAGCAGAGGAACAGATGAGGGGACTTATAAAATAGTTCAGTCCAGGAAAAATAAGCCTCAGCCTGTTCTAATTTTCCTTTGGGCAGAAGCAAACAAAAGAGAAGATTCCCCGTGAGGCTTCCACAGTGCTGGTCAAATGAGAACTGAGGAATAGATGCTGTGAGTGGGCATTTGGGGCTGCAGCAGTAGCAAGTGGGACAGGTGATGGCAAGTGGAAAAGGAGGTGTGGGGCGTGTGTGTTCCAGGGCAGTAGCAGGTGGGTGACTGCAGTGGTGGCAGGGGTTGGGCTGGAGTGGACAGGTCTTTAGCAAGGGTCTTCACCTGCAACGGGGTGGCATCAGGTTTCAGCAGCACTTTGCCAAGGGCCCAGTAGAATCTGGTGCTGGCCATGGCACTAGTTTGGGTCCCTGGTAGCATGGTATTACTTGGATTGGCACTTCCATTGGTGGTATCATGGACGTAGCCCCCCAGTGCTGAAGACATCAGTAAAGTCATGGGTGGTATCATGGGAACAGCTGATGGAACCACAAAAGCTAATGGTTCCGGCAGTTGCTTCGATACTGTAACTCATACAGCATATCAATGCCTATATGGCAAATAGGCAGTTGGGTAGCAGCGGTGCAATCATCTACTGGGAGGTTCACCTAGACAATATTGGCCTCAAAGAGGATCCCAGTGTAAAGGAAGAACCCAGTCAGAATAGGGTGGACATGATTGATGCCAAGTTGAGGAGCTAGGAGGCTTCATAAGATGTCAACAGATTTGGGGCAGAAAAAAATATTTTCTGTAAGAAAATGAAATAAACAAAAGCAAACTATTTATTTATTTATTTATTTACTGCATTTTTATACCGCCCAATAGCTGAAGCCCTCTAGGCAGTTTGCAAAAATTGAAACCATAAAAACCATTCAAAATATAAAACAACGACAGTATAAAAACATAATTTAAAATACAGTATAAAACACAACCAGGATAAAAACCAAGCAGCCATGCAGAAATTGATAGGGATTTAAAATACAAATTTAAACAGCAAGGTTAAAAATCAAACTGAAGAACTGTGAAACACTGTGAAAATAAAAAGGTCTTCACCTGGCGTCTAAAGGAGTATAATGTAGATGCCAGGCGAACCTCTCAGGGGAGCTCATTCCACAGCTGGGGTGCTACAGCAGAGAAGGCCCTCCTCCTGGTAGCCACCTGTCTCACTTCCTTTGGCAGGGGCTAGTGCATCCTTATGACCCTTCTGGTTTTCGTGGTTCCAGTCATAACATTAAAGGATAGACTGGACACCCCCTATTAGGTTCTGATCCTCAGAGCATATGTGCCATCAAAAGTAATTTTAGGTCAAAGCCATCAAGGCTTTGGTTTAAGTCTGTGGTAGGCATTGTAATCAGTTGGCAAAATGCTACAGGTTGCATCCAGACTTCTGGAAGGTTTAACCACAGGACTTTCCTGCTGGAGAAGGGGGATATCTTTTGCTGATTTCCTTTTCCCTAAATTCCTCCCATTCTAGAGAATTTGGGAGCTGTCTAGAACAGCATAGGATAGGCTGACCATCTGAAAAGGAGGACAGGGCTCATGTAACTTTAAGAGTTGTAGAGAAAAGGGAATTTCAGCCAGTGTCATTTGTATGCAATTAGTTCCTGATGAAATTCCCTCTTCATCGCAACAGTTAATGATGCAGAGGACCTGTCTTTTTTTGTATATGGTCACTCTAGTATAGTGCCTGCATCTTTAACTGTTGTGATGAAGAGGGAATTTCACCAGGAACTAATTGCATACAAATGACACTGGCTGAAATTCCCTTTCCTCTACAACTCTTAAAGTTACATGAGCCCTGTCCTCCTTTTCAGATGGTCAGCCTAGCATAGGAGGAAGTGTAGGAATCAGCAAAAAACACTTCTACTTGTTCCACTGGATCTTGATCTCTTCTATGGACAAATGTGTCGATCCCTTTGTGCTGTTTCTGTGAACATGCTAAGATACTTCTGTTGTAAAGTGACATTGGAGGATCCAGTTTAATGTGATCTTTCATGTACTACTGCTTCTCTTTATGACTAGGATGAAAAACATAAAAAACAGTAACACTTCTTTAACAAGCAAGTCAGAAGAAACAGTGTCCCTATGAGCTAGCTGTATGTCGATAGTATTACTAGAGTTTGCAAGATCAAAAGGTACCACAAAATTATCAGTTTCCTCTTATTGCAGCAGCTACCAAGAGCTGGGCTGTCACAATAACTACTTGTTGTCTGATTAATGAAAGCAAATATTTAGAGTGATGGTTTATGTTCTTACATAACAAGAAAGGGTGATGATTGGATTAAATGTTTTCCTTTAGGGAAACTCTTTGATGCAAATTTTAGCTTTTTAACATGATGTGCTTTTTAGTACAGACTGGTGTTGACTAGTATTCTAAAATTGGCTTCTATGTTTTGAAAACAGACAAGCTGGTAATGCTGTTTACTTTTTACGTGCTAGCTGCCAGGAGACTAATAATTTTCTATCAAAGTTTACACAAGTACAAATCTCTGTGGACAGAATTTCTTATTGCCAGCAGATAGTCTGACTACCTTGGCAAGTACAGCCCTCCATGCAGTTAGTGGGGCAGACTTCCACATAGTCAGTGGGGCAGAGAACACTGGTCTGTCAGTAGGGTGTGTGTGAGAGGCATCCTCATGTTACATGGCCATTTTTGTCAGTTTAGCACCAGCTGGGTTTGTTATCAACTAGCTGCAGTGGAGCTGTGTTTCATGTTTTTTATAGAGCTTTTTCTTCCACTCTGAATATAGTTGTTGGTTTTTATTTGCTGAAAAAACTTACAATGGCCTTTAATTTTGCTTAAATGTATGTGGTTAACATATTAATATCAATGTCATACCTTCATTTTCAGCTTTGCTAAAATTATAGCAGGAATGTCTAGCATTGCACAACAACTCAAATTCCTGCTGTTGTATGGATGAACAATAATATGAAGTTGATGTCCTAAGTGGGTTGCATTTTTAATTACATGGTTGGATCCAGACTAAATTAGTCAGGCATTTAGACCCATTGCTTTCAAACCCTGACTAACTTAGTTTGGAATCCAATCCATAGAATATTCCACTTTGCCTTACCTATGACCTTTGACGGGGATACCATTTTAAATACACTTTAAAAGTAAGATTAAATTAATGATCCTAGTTAACAATATTAATCTACTCTGTTTTAAATCACTTTCTTCTTAAATTTAGTGCCATGTACAAATCATTGAACGGTGCACATCAAGAGAGCTTAAAAAGATGACATGTTTTCCTTGTGAATTGAAACTAATGTTAAAGAGATGATTCTTGGCATCTGATTTGACAATTGAAGCTAATGAAATCTTTTGATAAGTTCTCTGAAACATCATTAGAAAACTTGGTCCAATATGCAATCGATCGGGAATGTAATGAATGGTTGTATATGGCCCTTTGCTTATCATAGGATGGGATAATTTTGGTTGCACCTATTTCCATTTATTTATCTTTAACTGGCTGCTAGCTGCTGAATACGGAGGGATTGGGGGCCAGTAGGGAGAAACAGATGACAAATATTAAACAGTGATACTGAACTAGTATTCTAAGCACTTGAGGGGAGAAAATAAGTATGGCTGGAAATAGCCATACATTCTAAATTATCATAGAAAGGGTTTGGATACATGTTGGGTACACTGACTGGGTTTTGCATGAACATGGAGGAGAAATAAGCCATGGTGGCATATTTCCTGCCTTCCTCCTCATATGTGATAGTTGCATGCTGGTGGGGTGAGAGATGAAAGCCATCAACCTGCAGGAGAGGGAGGCCTGCTGCCAGGGGAGGAGAGGAGTGTCCCTGCCTGCCTGCTGCCTGGCCTCGCTGCTGCCACCACCACTACCACCCTCCTGAGGACTTCAGCCTGGCAGACTGCCACTCCCTGCAGGACCATGCCCCCAGGTACTGAGCCAGCTGCTGTGGACAATTACATCTGTCCCCCTCCCTTCCTGGGAGGGATATTTAAGCTGCTGGCTGAGGGGGCCTGGGAAAGCCATCAATCTGCAGGAGAGGGAGGCCTGCTGCCAGGGGAGGAGAGGAGTGTGCCTGCCTGCCTGCTGGCTTTTTTTGTCTTTGGTTGTTTGTTTTGTTTTGTTTCCCCCCCCCCCTTTCCCCAGGCTTGAGCTATGTGCCTGGGAGGGAGGATACAGGGCCAGGTGGGGGGATCTGAGGGGAGCACAATCAGTGTAGTGATGGGTAGAGGGAGATATGGCGTTGTGAGGAGGACTTGCCAGGTAAGGGGAACAAGGCCCAGACAGTTAATGGCTGTGCCTTGTTCCGGTCCCCCTCACATCCACAGGCTTGTTGGTTGCCTTATCAGCCAGCCCTCAGGCCTCCGGATGCTGCTTTTAAATGCCAGATCAGTGCATAATAAGATCTCCCTCATCCATGACTTAATTGTGGATGAGGCAGCCGATCTGGCATGTATAACCGAGACCTGGGTGGGAGAGCAGGGAGGAGTTAGTCTCTCCCAGTTATGCCCACCGGGGTACTTGGTTCAGCATCAGGGTAGCCTTGAGGGCCGGGGAGGAGGGGTTGCTGTGGTCTATAGGAATTCCATCCCCCTCTGCAGGCTCCCTGTCCATGTGACTACTGGTCTGGAGTGTTTGCATCTTTGTTGGGCCAACGGGACAGATTAGGGATTCTGTTGGTGTACCGCCCACCCCGCTGCTCAACAGACTCCCTAGCTGAGCTGACAGAGGTGGTCTCTGGTGTACTGTTGAGGTCCCCCAGACTCTTGGTTCTGAGGGATGTCAACATTCATGCCGAGGGCACTTTATCTGGGGGCAGCTCAGGATTTCATGGTCTCCATGACAACCATGGGACTGTCCCAACATGCCATCGGCCCGACGCATGTAGCAGGGCACACTCTAGACCTGTTTTTTTCAACTGGACATGGAGATGGAGATCTGAAAGTGGGGGACTTTACATCAACCCCTCTGTCATGGTCAGATCACCACCTGCTGAGGTTTAGACTTACAGCGGCTTTTCCCCTCTGCAAGGGTGGGGGACCCATTAAGATGGTCCGCCCCCAGAGGCTAATGGATCCAGATGGTTTCCAGAGGGCTCTGGGGAGTTTTCCGGCTGATAGGGCTGGCTCTCCTGTCGAAACCCTGGTTGATCTGTGGAATGCAGAAATGACCCGGGCAGTTGACACGATTGCTCCTGAGCGCCCTCTCCTGTGTAGAGCTCGTACGGCTCCGTGGTATACCCCGAAGCTGAGAGTGATGAAACAAAACAGGAGACGGCTTGAGGGCAGATGGAGACGAACTCGTGATGGATGCAATCAAACACTGGTAAGTGCTTATGGTAAGCTGTATTCAGGGGCAGTGAGGGCAGCAAAAAACAATACTTTGCTGCCACTATTCAATCATTAACCTGCCGCCCAGCGGAGCTTTTCAGAGTTGTCCGGGGGCTTTTACATGCTGGCCCCAAGGACATGGTAGAACCATCCGAGGCTCGCTGTAATACATTTGCTGGGCACTTCCAGAATAAAATCTCTGGCATCCGTCAGGACTTAGACTCCAGTGTTATAGCAGGTAAATCTAGTGAGGTATCCAGAGCACAGGCTTGTCCTGTTTTCTTGGATGAGTTTCAGTTGGTGCAGCTCGAGGACGTTGACAAGGTGCTTGGACAGGTTCGTGCAACCACTTCCATATTGGATCCTTGCCCCTCTTGGCTAATAAAAGCTAGCAGGGATGGAACAACTGGCTGGGCCAGGGAAGTGATCAATGCCTCTTTGCAAGAGGGAGTGGTCCCAGGCCTCCTGAAAGAGGCGGCAGTGAAACCACTCCTAAAGAAATCTTCCTTGGACCCTGAAAACCTTAATAACTACAGGCCAGTAGCAAATGTTCCATTCCTGGGCAAGGTCCTGGAGCGGGTGGTTGCGAGCCAGCTCCAGGCACTCTTGGATGAGACTGATTATCTGGATCCATTTCAGTCAGGTTTCAGGCCTGGTTTTGGTACGGAAACAGCCTTGGTCGCCCTGTATGATGACCTATGTCGGGAGAAAGACAGGGGGAGTGTGACTCTGTTGATTATCCTTGATCTCTCAGCGGCTTTCGATACCATCGACCATGGTATCCTTCTGGGACGACTGGCTGAATTGGGAGTGGGAGGCACTGCATTGCAGTGGTTCCGCCCCTACTTGGGGGGTCGGCTGCAGAAGGTGGTGCTTGGGGAACATTGCTCGGCCCCGTGGATTCTCCAGTATGGGGTTCCGCAGGGGTCAGTTTTGTCCCCCATGCTGTTCAACATCTACATGAAACCGTTGAATGCAGTCAGCCGGAGTTTTGGAGTGCGTTGTCATCAGTACGCTGATGACACGCAGCTCTATTTCTCCTTTTCATCTTCATCAGGTGAGGCTGTGGATGTGCTGAACCAGTGCCTGGCTGCAACAATGGACTGGATGAGGGCTATTAAACTGAAACTCAATCCAGACAAGACTGAGACGCTGTTAGTGGGTGGTTCCGCTGACCGGATGGAGGGTGTTCAACCTGTTCTGGATGGGGTTGCACTCCCCTTGAAGGAGCGGGTTCATAGCTTGAGGGTTCTCCTAGAACCATCTTTGTCACTTGAGGCACAGGTGGCCTCAGTGGCACAGAGTGCCTTCTACCAACTTCGGTTGGTGGCCCAGCTACGTCCCTATCTGGACAGGGATAACCTGGCTTCAGTTGTCCATGCTCTGGTAACCTCCAAGTTAGATTACTGCAATGCACTCTACATGGGGCTGCCTTTGAAGGTGGTTCGGAAGCTGCAGCTTGTGCAAAATGCAGCGGCCAGATTGATAACTGGAACCAGGAGGTTCGAACATATAAGACCTACTCTGGCCCACTTGCATTGGCTGCCTGTATGTTTCCGAGCCCAATTCAAGGTGCTGGTTTTAACCTATAAAGCCTTACACGGCTTGGGACCACAATACCTGATGGAACGCCTTTCCCGACATGAACCTACCCGAACACTACGTTAAACATCTAAGGCCCTCCTCCAAGTGCCTCCTCTGAGGGAAGCTCAGAGGTCGGCAACAAGAGAGAGGGCCTTCTCTGTGGTGGCTCCCCAATTGTGGAACGATCTACCCGACGAGGCCCGCCTAGCGCCAACATTGTTATCTTTTCGGCGCCAGGTCAAGACTTTCCTCTTCTCTCAGGCATTTGGCAATATCTGAGGAGCCTGGGTTTGTTTTGTTTTGTTTTTGTAGCTTTTTGAAGTGTTGTTGTGGTTTTTAAATGTACAGATTGTGTGTATGTTGTATGTTTTTGCTGTTTTAATTTTTGTATATTGTTTTTAATTGCTTTTAATCCTATGTAAACCGCCCAGAGAGCTTCGGCTATGGGGTGGTATACAAATGTAATAAATAAATAAATAAATAAATAAAATAAAAACACTGTGATTTATTTCCCCTCTGCCATTGTGCAAACCAGGCCAATCTGCGGCATTTGTTTTCAGGGTGTAGAATATGTTTTTAATCCATTTCTACCAAATGCCAAAGAACTAGAATTTATTTTTAAGTCATACACAATAAAAAAATTCACATACCTATATTAACAAGCACGTAATCACATTACATACACAAACTTTAAACTACACTTAGGCATGTTTGCCTGTCTTCACCCCAAAAGTTTGGTGGGGAGATGAGGAGGAATACAGTCCTCATATTTCACATTTGTATATATATTTTAGAAATGAAGCTGCTGTAGCCTTACTTGCCCTCCTGAAACCACCATTGGTTTTACTTTGTGATCATTGTCATGGGTTAAGTGATACTGTGGAGCTTCCTTGTAAGGATGGGTGAATCAGTTTATTTTCAATCTCTGTTACTTCTACATGTGTTCCATTCCATTTCCTCTTTACTCTGCAAACATTTAATTGAAAATGCCCACATAAAAATGTAGTGTTTAAAATGTACGTTCCCTCAAAATATACATCTTAAATTTATTTTGATATGGTAATTTGAGCTGAAAATTGTGATGGATTAACTGTGGATTAACTAAATTCCAAACTGCATATTAGTCCATTAGAAGTTGATAAGGTTGGTTCATATCATGATTAGCAAAAGTTGAATTCCTCAAGCATCCCTACTTGCTAGGAATCATCCCAAATATTGCCTTCACTTTATATGGAATTGTTTCTATTCTTTGAACTCATATTAAAATGTTTATCTTTGTGTGCCATTTTGTTGCCTTTGCCTTAATAAGTGCATGAAGAATTTATTTTATAGATCTAAGGGATTAATAGATAAATTGGTTGTATCTAATTCAGCATGAGTTCCAGAACTTTTGTGCAAAGGGCATTCTCCTCCCACAGCCTCCCCGAAAAGCTTCTTCTAAGGGTCCTCAGGAGAGACTTTTCAGGGGCACAGGAAAAGCAGTGGGGAGGACAGGATAGGCAATTCCCATTAAAAGAGTCTTTACACTCAAGCTGGATAGGATACATCCCATTATATAGAACCATAGATGTTTTTGTTTTGCTTTGATTTAGGAGCTTATGAGCATCTACAACTCAAGAAACATCTGAATGTATATAATAATCAGCTCGGACAAATTGTTTGTTGCTGTCTTCAAGGAAATAGACACAATGAAAGTTACCACGATCACAAGATTTAATCAATTTTCTCTTGTTGCAATAATAATGAAATTCTACATACCTATAGGTAGCAACAGTGGTACAAGGTAGAGATAAGGTTTTAATTCTGAAGTTGAAACCATGCTGTTCATAAAAACTGCTTGTTAGAATTTAGTTTTTTTGTGTTCCATGCATTTTGAACTTATGGTTTGGTCTGGCCTGTGTCATATATAAATATAATTCTTTCACAGACTTCCCTGTGCTTTTAAATGTATTGATAGAATAGCGGTTTCCAAGCAGGTCACTCACTCCTACCAAAAACACTAACAGGTCACAAGATAGAACCTGTATTTCAAGGGCAGCTGTGAAATAATTCTAAAAATAAGCATTCTTCTGACACTTTCTATTTTGAAAAGGTATAAATTAATCCAAAGGGTGTATACAACAACTAATTATTCTTATTGATGCTTCTTTCTTTGAAAAATAGATCAAAAAGTATTTGGAACTTGAACCACTTGCCCGAGGAAAGCGCTGGATACTTAAACCCTGTTCCTTGGATGATATGGAAGCAGTAAAAGACAGCTTCGGCTTGCTGATAAATTTACTAGAAGACAGAGATCTTGAACCTTCAAGAATGTGAAGAAAACTAGGATGGTTCTCAGATAGCATTGTACCTGTTCGTCTCATTTTCAGCTGAATTATGTTTTGGTTAATAAGACTGTGTTAGAGCTTGCAATAAATATATTTTTGCATAGAGTCTGGAAAGCCTGTTTATAAGTTCTGTGATTCAGGTTCATGATTACCTTCAGTTACATTATCTATACTACTGAATGGGAAATTCCTCTTGTTTACTAATAAATCTGTTCACTGTATGCCATTTTCCTGCATTGTCATTAGAAAGAACCTTAATGTGGAATTTTGCGACATGTACAAAACTTAAAACCAGCTGTAAACAAACACCAAAAGCTGTCTAGAAATTATAGTTACAGAGAACCAGAGTAAATCTTGAAGCCAAGAAATGCATTTTTAATGCAGAAACTAATCAGAAGCCTTATTGAGTGCAAACACCTACCTTTTAACATTTACAGTTTTAATTATTTTTAGAGGGATAAAACATTGATTTAGCAGGAGATGAAGCAAAGACAGTTGGCATATCAGTATTTTGTTATGAATTTGGAAGCCTCTCAAGTGCAAAAATATAGCTGTTATAAATGTAAATTCAGCTGATTATTGTGTAAAATGGTGATGAAATGGAGGCTAGCGTTTAGTAAAGATTATGGAGCGAGAACAATAAACAGGCTTAACTAATCACTGGATGTATTCTACATAACTAGTATTATGCTAGAATTCCTCAACCATGGAATCGTTAAAAAAAAGTTAGTATCTGAATTATACTCAAAAATCTGTCTGTGTTTCTTAAATACCCCTATTTTCAGGGGCGTACATTTCTTTCAATCATTGTTTTAGGCTGAATGTTGGTAGAAAGCTTTTCATCCTAGAGCATAGGATGTTGTTGTTGTTATTTCTTATATGTGACAGCACTCCATTTAATTCCAAAATCCTTTCCCAAGTTTACTCTGTTTTGAAGCCCACAGACTGCTTCAAAATTAATTCAAAACTGTCTTGATTTTCAGAGCCCTGACCATAATACAGCTGTGGATAATAGCTTCTTCCTAAGTTGGATATTGGATGTTATATTCATCTACCAAGTAGGGAATGGGTTAGGCCTTGGTAGAATATTATGAAATTGGTGATATGATAACGTTGAATCTTATTTCTGTATTTTGGGCTTTTTTTATTTTCCAAGATAAATACTGGATATTTTTCAGTTGTAAAGAAATGCTATGCTTTTTTTATAATTTACTCTAGGATACTATTGGGAAGGAAGTGAAGATTATCAAACAGTTTCTCAATATATATATATACTGCACTTACCCCATTTTTTATAATGCCTATTGGATTGGGGTGAGGGTGGGGCTGCCTAATCTTTGACTATTCCTTGTGAAGGATGCCACACGATATAGTCTTAAGTAATGGTGAGATTACTGAATAGGGTAGTTAAACAATTGACCAAAGGGCTAAAATAATTTTACAGCTAAGGGATTTGGTATTTTTTTTGCCATAACCTTTTACCTGTTCCCACTCTGAAACACCCTTTTATAACACTGGAGTTTCAAATTTTAAAAATAGAATTATGGTCATAAGACTGGTTCATCTCCTCTTAGTAGCTGCCTAGTTCCATCAGAAGAAGCCAAGTTCATCTTAGGTGGGCTGTGGTTATTTTTGCTGGCACAAATGGTTCCTGATTTATTTTTGGCCCAGAAAGATGAAGTCATTGAAACTACTAGGTGGAGTTAAAAATAAGCAAATAAAGAAGGAACAATTTTCTAATTGGTTTCCAGTGTCTAATGGACCAAATTTAAAGCAAGAGAAAATGGGCCCAATTGCCAAGACTTCAAAAGAATGTCTTACCAATAGATGCACTTCAAACTATGAAAATGGTTTTGCCTTCTACTTTGATCATGAGGTCATTCACTATGCACTGCTGTTAGATGCAGAAGAAGAGCCTAACTAGCAAAACAGAGACTAAAGCTTCAGCCATATTGTAGCAAAGAGTTGCAATCCTATAAACGTTTATTTGGGAGTAAGTCCCATAGAACTCCCATGGAACCTTAAAATCATTAGACATGCATAGGGTCAGACTGCAGTAGCTTTATGAAAATGTACACAGGAAAATTAAATT
This sequence comes from Anniella stebbinsi, assembly GCA_029215795.1. NCBI lineage: Eukaryota > Metazoa > Chordata > Lepidosauria > Squamata > Anniellidae > Anniella > Anniella stebbinsi. The sequence continues at coordinate 28,582,025 of JARDYH010000002.1, read as the reverse complement.
CATATAAGGATTTTCATCAGAAATGTTTGATAACTCCATACTATACACCATTCTACAAGTTAAAAAGATACCTCAGATCTGCTAGAGAACTTCAGACAAGTCCTTTCATTTGTATTTTCCTTTGGTGGTTCTGTGTTGTACCTGGATTTTAGTATATCAGTAAAGTTTTTATATCTTTTTCCTCCTTTTTTTGTAAGTTACTTGATATTACATGTTTCTATCTAAAGTGTTCTTGAATGTACATTAATCTGTGAGCAACAATGCAGTTTCTTATTGTTTTTTTCTCGAACTGGGCCTTCATCATATAGATGAACAAAATCTTATCCCATCCTATCTCTAGGAATTACTTATCCATGGAACATCATTAAATAGTGAATATTGTCTCTCTCTCTCTCTCTTTTTTAATTGAGAAAGTTGTGGTGTAAAATTCTTATGGACATCTGTTAAATTACTTTCTGGGTGTGTTTGCGTGTGAATGTCTGCCCACATTGGGCCTTTTCTCAGACCAATGACTGTCTGCAGTACTTTGGCAGTAAGAATAAAAACATTATCAATCAGTATCCAGCAGCAGCTGTTTTGACAGGTTTGTGTCAGACATCTAATGCTTTACAACTGTCAGTGGCTCCTTTTGTCTCTGAGTTCTAAGATGCTCATTGTGTTGCTTCCATGTTTATATCCTGTACTAATATCTGTGGAAGTGCTGGCATTTTTTGAACATCTTTCATGTGTTCAGTATTCTCCCTGCCCCAGTCCCCTGTATTATGTGCCACATGTCTCCGCTTACATATTCAAATACTGTAAACAGAAGTGTGTGTTGTATTACTGAGCTTCTTGCATTTCGTTATTTATAGAAGTTAACAGATTTTTGTACTTAACTAGCTAACACAGTTGCCCCCTTTTTTTTGTAATGGCAAATAATTTATATTACAAAGGTTTGTATCTCACTGTAGTGAAAAACAATGATCGATAGCTCACCCACCATATATCCCTGACTTCACACTAAAAGTACAGCATCTACACTCAGTTGACAAATTCATGCACATAACTGCTATGCAGGAAGAACTGTTTGTGATTAATAAAGTTTACGCTAACCAAAATGAAAATAAATGCTGTGTAGAACACTTCAGTATTAATGTTTTGAATCATCACTATCAACATTTAGGAATGTGTTTCTTTTAAAATTTCATTGACATTGTGTATTCAGGACTGTCTCTTGCATAGACCCCATTGAAATTCACAAATAATTTGCAAAGGCCGAATCACTTATTTCAGAGCAGAGTATATAAGGAGGTCTCAGTGGGCTTTATACTGTGATTACCCTTTTTAAAAAAAGGTAATTTAAATGTCAAACCTGATGTAAGGATTTCCCCCAGCAACAAAATCCTTACTCATGAAAGAATCTACATGAAGAATGCTGACTGACGCTGGAATGCAACATCCAATCAATCTTGCAGAAAGATAGACTATCAACCAGGATTCTAGTCTGCTATTTGTGGAAACTCTTTGCAAAATCCATGTGGATTTTAAATTTCAATGTATTTTTTTCCCCAAATGGGTTCTTCCATGGAAAATAGACAGCTGTTGGAAAAGACCCTACAGCTTAATATACCTGACATGCCAGATTGGTTTTCTGAATAGTTTTATTCTCAAATAGTTTGGAAATATTTCATAGGATGGTAGGCTGACCAGATAAAATCCAGGTCAGGGCTCCTGTAACTTTAACAGTTGTAGAGAAAAGGGAATTTCAGCCAATGTCATTTGTATGCAATTAGTTCCTGGTGAAATTCCTTCTTCATCACAACAGTTAAAGGTGCAGGCACTATACTAGAGTGACCATATACAAAAGAAGGCAGAGCCCCTGCAACTTTAACTGTTGTGATGAAGAAGGAATTTCACCAGGAACTAATTGCATACAAATGACACTGGCTGAAATCCCCTTTTCTCTACAACTGTTAAAGTTACATGAGCCCTGACCTGGATTTTATCTGGTCACCCTATAGGATGGCAAAGAGCGCATTTTCAGTATTACTATCATTGAGGAACAGAAATATTTGCATGTATAACTAGTTACCAATGTCCAGAGGATTGCTTATACCTATATAAAAGGCTTTGTTTTGACCCAGTGGAATATTTGACTTTTTAAAGCACCTTGAACAGCTGACAACTAGGCCATATCACAAACTTATTTTCAAACTTCCGTCAGTTTGGAAAGTAGCTTGCTATGAGGCATGGGGAACTACTGTTCAGGAATGACTAGTTCATCCATGGATTAGAACCTGGCCAATATATTTAGATATAGTCAGTGACTTGATTTGCATGACACGCGCAGGCTCACCGTGGGTTTGTTTTAGAGCTGTGCTAGGGTTGTTGAGATCTTGCATAAACCTGGTGGCCGGGTTTGGACAGCATACACACAGTTCCATTGGGGGTTGCATCACACACACTGCAGATCATTGTGGGTTGCAATGCAAACCAGCGATGGTATCACTTTTATACAGTGTGCATGTGAAGTTAAACACTAAAGGGTAAGCAAGTTTAACACAAGAACATCATGAGGGGGGAAATTATCTTCAGTGATGAGCCATCACGACATTGCAAGTATCCCTTCTTCCAAGGAAGCAGAGTGAGGGCAGTGTAACTCCAGTCATCCCACCCTGCATTTTGAATTTATAAACTACATGGGCTCCATCTCCACAGAATTACACGATACAGGAGACATTCTCAATTTCACAGTGCTTCAGTTTTAAGGTGCTCAATGGAGATCGCAGTCATGACTAAAGAGATCTTAATGAACTCCCAATAATTCCTAAAGATCATTTCTTACACGTTTAGAAATTGTAAGAACTGCTCCTATTAGTCACTACAAGATTGTAATAATATACTATGTTTGTGTACACACAAGCAATTCTGTGCAGAAAATAGCAATTTTCATATTTGTCACACATGCTGATCCCATGTACACATATTGTTGCATGCAGTGTACATGCTTTTCAAGCACTTACAACAAGTAAGACTAGCTACTTCCCAAACTGAGTATATGACATATTAATTATGCTCATATGTGACTCCTGTGTCTAAAACCTCTGGTCTGTATCCTGTTATCTTTTCAGTTGTTACTCAGGATTGACACCTAGCTTTCCAAAGAGCAGCAGTAGCTTACTCTTGCACTAAACATCAGCAGTAAAGTATTTCATTTCCTCTTTGCTATGATATCCAGTCATTGCCTGCATACAACCAACCATTTAACAAGTGATAACTTACTGCAGTCAACATATAGCCATTTGGTGTGCCACTTTTCTGTAATCACCTCAACTCTTGGTGGGAAATGTTACCGCATATCTCTACCCATTCAGAAAAATGCAGGGATTGATCAAATTATTTATTAGTTGACCTGTGGCTTATAACTCTAAGGGCAACAAACAATATAAACACACATAAAATCACCACAAGAATAGTAACAGCATAATAAAACAATAACTTAAAAGCAGCAAAGGCTAAAATGAACATAAGAAGTAAAAATGTCAAAGAAAAAACTTCTTAAAAACAGCACAGTAGTAGAAATATAGAGGATTCATAGACCTGGGAAAATAAAAAGGTCTTTGTCTGGGAACAAAAAAGATAACGTAGGTGCCAGGCGGACTTCTCTGGGGAGGGTTACTATGGGAAGGGGCTATTACTGCAAGTTCTTCATGGTCTCTGTGCATCACACATATAGTCTCTGCACCTGCGCAGAGCCTGTCTCAGAAACTTCTATAGCTAAGGCAAACATATTTGGCAGGAACTCCTCCCCCACCGTCTACTGACGCCGTGTTCCCGCCTTTCTCCTCAGTTATTTTTCGACTGCCTTACTGAAAGGATGTCTTGTTGGGAACTTCTGTCTTTCTCATGAGGAGAAAGCTTTAGAGTGATAAGGGTTTTAGTTATTTTACTTTGTAGTTCATTTTTAGTCTTAATTGATTGTTGTTATATTCTTAGATATTTTATTCTCCAGCGATCTTGGATCGCATTGAGGGGGATCGCACATTTCTACAGCAAGAGGGATATCTAGGAAGGCTGGAGCCTCCTGGGGCTGATCGCATGGAGCGATTCTATGGAGGAGAGCCCCTCTGCGTCCTCGGACCCCGACTCTGACAATGGGTCATTCCGATCTTCCAACATTTGGACGCTCCCTAGCTGTTTCTACAGTGATTTGATTTTATGGAGGACAGCCCCTCAGCGTCCTTGGACCCCGACCCTAACCATGGGTCGTTCCAATCTTCCAACACCTGGATGCTCTCTACCTGTGTTTCTATAGCTAGAGAGAGACCAGGTTCTGACCCCTCTGCAGCTGTTAGGCCCCCCCCCCCAATACCGAGGGTGGCCCCTTTGGTGGTGATGACTTAACTGGCTCCTTCAGTACTGAGGTCTAAGCTCTAGATACCGGAGCGTCTAACATGCAGCTTCGACGTCAAGATGAGACGTCTAGCAGGCAGAATCGACATCAAAGAGTGAGACTCAACTGCCTCCTTTGGTACTGAGCTCCTTGGTATCGAGTTCCTTGGTACCAAGCTCCTTGGTGCTGAGCTCCTCGATGCTGAGCTCCTTGGTACCGAGCTCCTTGGTACCAAGCTCCTCGGTGCTGAGCTCCTTGGTACCAAGACGAGACATCTAACATGCAACTTCGACGTCAAGATGAGACGTCTAGCAGGCTGAATTGACATCAAAGGGTGAGACTCAACTGCCTCCTTCGGTACCGATCTCTCGGTACCAAGAAGAGACGTCTAACATGCAGCTTGAAGTAGACATCTCTCCACCAAGTTAATTAGCTCAGCCATTACAGGCTAGCTGCTAATTACAGAGCTGCTCCCTAGAGCTGCTACAATCAGAGTGCTATGATTTCAACGGAGAGAGTTTTTTATGCCTGTGATGTCTAGGGCATCATTCTCGGGTCCCTGTAAAAAAAAAAAAAAGAAGAAGAAGAGGGACAGAACTTCAACTGGTTTGCCTCCCCCGAGAATGCCATACCAGTACAGAGATTGGCATCAATTATGAGGGGGACACCTCTTGCAATGAACCTGTAACTCCCATACCAGGCATCGATACCAACCCCTATATTGGTACACATGCCTTTCTCGATACCGAGCAGCTTCATCGGTATCGCGATTGCCACTGGAGGAAGTTTTCTCACAACTCCCTCCAGCTCCACCGAGATCACTGTCATTGTGACCTGTCCACAGGGCTCAACCGTTGACTCATGATACTGTTGTGAATGCGTAAGTACGTCCACCTAGCTCTTCCCCTTTCCAGCCCCACTCTGTGGGGTGTCAGAAAAATCAGCTTGGGGAAGATGAGTTAAATCATAGAACTAAACCTGATTCCCTTCAATCCCCTCTCTTCTGCATCACCTGTTGATGGGGTAGCTGTACAGAGTGGAGCCTCCTTCGGAAGACCTATATCACTCTCTGATTTAATATTTGGTCCACTCCTGTACAGATCTCTTCAACCTGTTCTGGATTTGAGACAGCTCAATACGTACGTCAGAACCAGGAATTCCTGATGATACATATCCTACTTTCGAGTACCCCCGTAAGCCTAAACCCTGCCCCAGAATATTTACAAAATGTATGGCTTTGGTCCTTGTGTTCATTCGCCTACAAGGGGTAGAAAACCACCTATATTTAGACAACTGGCTTCTGGTGGCATCCACGATGAAAATGTTATCGAAGGCAGGGTGACTACTTAATTTATTGAGCTCTTTGGGCCTCATAGTGAACACAGAATCCAGACTCACCCTGGATCTAACAACCCTACATCAGTGTACTTGCACAGGCTATTTTCTATGGGGCATGCCTTTTTCCGCCTCCTCCCCCATCTCAAGTCCTCATACAAACACTTTCCTGTTCGACTGGGAATCTCTTTGCAGCCCTCTTGACCCCAAGGAATGTGGCAAGGGAGAAACAATATGCGCCACATCTACTTGCTGAAGCTCATAGCGGTAAGGAAGCTGCTCCAGTCTTTTGAGACTTACCTGACCAATCACAGAGTGTGGGCTATTGCAAAAAACACACCTGTGTTGTGGTATGTAAGCAGGGGAGGAGGAACCCACACTCTGCGTTTGCCCTAATGACAATTTTCGACGGGACCATCCACAGGGAAATCTCATTTCGGCCCTAAACTTTGGCGAATGAGACAAGTATTTAATGGTCTGGCTCAACAGAGTTCAGAGGGACCCACACGAGTAGCAGCCAAATCTTCAGTTCTATCTCAAGTTTTTTCAGGAATGGGGGACTTCAGAGATAAACCTCTTCACATCACCTCACAACACGATTGGTCTTCTGTTTTCGTTCGAGAGCGGGGAACTGGAACGGGTCCCTGGAGGATGCATTCCAGGTTGAGTGAACTGGAAGTCTATTTACCTGTTCCCCTTGTTTTTCCTATCATTCCATGAGTACTGCGGTATGATAATATTAATATTGTGTAGTTCACACAGTCTACATCATAGTCACCCCTTGGTGGCCGAGACAGGTGTGGCTCACTCTACTTCTAAAGATATCACAGAGTAGGATTCTCCAACTCCTGTCAGCACTGATGCTCCTTACCGAGTATCGAGACAGAGTCTTCCACCTCGATCTACCTATGCTCAGGGGCGTAGTTTTCTCAAGTTTTGGGGGGAGCATGGTGGTCCACCTCCTTCCCTGTCCAGTCAATGGCAACCAATCAGGGGTCACCATCGGCTCCGCCGCAGCTCCAAAGATAAAAAAAAAGTTGTGGTAAGTGCCTGAATTTTTAAAACTGGAGCTTCAGGGATTTGCCCCTGGATGGCTTCGGGATGTCAGCTGCATCATATAGATGATCTGCTGCTGCTCCAGATCCACCCCCGCCTGGGGCAAAACCCTCAAGATGTACCCAGACTTCAAATCCTAAATGGGCAATCTTTTGTCTTACAAGGCCTGAGGGGGTAGGAGAAAATGAATCTGGGGAAGCCTGACCCTGACACAAAAGGAGAGTGGCTTTTGTCTTGCAAAGAGATTTGCTAGGCAGCTGAGGAGGAAGCAGGATGTGCTTGGATGTAATTTAGATTGATCCCAAACACATAAGAATACAGACAACTGGAGAGTGAGGAATCTTGTCAGTCAGGCTGTGAGATTACTGATGTTACTTGGTTGGGCATTGCCCCCTTTGGGAAATCCTGGTGGGGGCTTGAGCCCCCCTGTAGTTTATACCCCTGCATATGCTCAGACCCATGGCATGGGGTATCCCAATACCGTAACTACTTTCGACATGAGGTTGATTCCATTTTTTCTTCCAGCCTGTAGCCTGGCAATGAAGAAGTCGTATACTGCACAATGGGATTCTTTTCTAAATACATGGATCTTCAGGGCCTCAAGCGCCATTCAGCCTCCTTAATGATGTACTTACACTTTACACCCCCTATACACTATAGGGCTGAAATAATAATAATAATAATAATAATTATTATTATTATTATTATTATTATTATTATTTATTTCTTACCCGCCTCTCTGTTTGGATCGAGGCGGGGAACAACAATATAATAAAATACATAAAACTGATTAAAACATGAAATACATTATTAAAACTGCATTTAAACATCCTAAAACATCCTAAAAACATCCTTAAAACATTCTAAAATTCCACTGGATATGCCCACCGGAAGAGAACAGTCTTTATGGCTTTCTTAAATTCTAAAAGACTGTTAAGTTGACGAGTCTCCTCCGGCAGGTCATTCCACAGTCTAGGAGCGGCAGAAATAGTTGTCGATATGTGGGTACTTGACCGCTTTACCTGTTTTTGGACCAACCCCGTTGTTAGGGGGTTCCTCTGGGCATTACGAACCTGGCTCCTCTAATCAGGAGTTTCATTCTGGAATGGAGTTTCTCTGTCGTGCCACAATGTCTCTGACATTGAAACCAGTTAAGCCAATAGCACCCTCGGATATCACGTTAATTTTCTTGGAAGGTTGTTTTTCTGATGGCTATATCAACACTACACAGATCGAGTGAATTAGCTGCCTCAGTATTGATGCACCCTACCTGGGCTTCCACACAGGGCTAGAACGGACAAGTTTCATAAGACTCAGGAGTTGCAATGACTCGCGGAGTGGATTGTACATGCTATTAAACTGCCTTACGAGTTGAAGGGCTTGCAACTCGTTGGTCCGGTAACAGCTAAGTCGATGCGTAATGCATCGACATCGGCATCTTTAGACATGGGATTGTCAATCCCAGACTTATGTAAGGCAGCTATTTGGTATAAGTCCTTTAACTTCATTACATGCTATCACTTGGTTGTTTGTACCAGGACAAACTGCAATTTGGGGCAAGCAATTTCTTTGTCTTGTGAGGGAACATTGATCTACATCTACCCTCCACCAGGAATTTAGCTTGTTAATCACCCATATGTGTGATGCACAGAGACCACGAAGAAGAAATGCAGGTTGCTTACCTGTAACAGTGGTTCTTTGAGTGGTCATCTGTGCATTCACACAACTCACCCACCGTCCCCGCTTTGGTGTCGATGTAAATGTACTATTGAAACCGAGCGGTTTCTCTCCTAGCTATAGGGCCAGCAAATCAGTCTCTTGGAACTGAGGAGAAAGGCAGGAACATGGAGTCAGTAGATGGTGGGGGAGGGGTTCCCATCAAAAACTTTTGCCTTAGCTGTAGAAGTTTCTGAGACAGGCTCTGCGCAAGTGCAGAGCCCATATGTGTGAATGCACAGATGACCACTCGAAGAACCACGGTTACAGGTAAGCAACCTGCATATGTTCTCTTCAGTCTCCTCCCACTGTACCTCAGCATATGAGACTACTAGGAGCTCAGGCTCTGAGGATGATCTCAGGGCTCACATAGGAATATACAGGAAGAGGTGCTCCTTCAGGTACTTTGCTCCCTAGATGTTTTATTTCCTAAAGGACACTTTTCCCTCAGAGTTCTTTCACTCTATTCTTATATCCTTGTGAGGAGGTTGGATGTGGGCATGGCCTGCAAGAAGCTATGTTGGTGGTAGCACCAGAAGAACGACTTAAATAATTACACTTTTCTTAATAATAGAACAAGAATATAAGCCAGAACATTTCCTGGTAAAACCTCAACATTGAAATAGGGATGTGTATCGTATCGTTCAAATGTCCGATAACGATCCGATAAGGTCATTATCGAACATCCAATTAACGATAACAATAAACATTCCAGGAGGCCCTATCTGATCCGATCCGAAATCCATGTGTCCAATAACTATTGGACATATCAGGTTATCAGACCGCCAGTTTAGGGCCGGCCCTCCCTCCCTCCCCCCCTTGAACTCCTTACCTGGGCCTTCCAGGCTGCTGTCCACTGCCTCCGCTGCTCCGGACTACTGAGAACTAGGCTTTGCTCCAGGTGACATCATCACCCGTAAAGCCTAGTTCTCAGTAGTCCAGAGCAGCGGAGGACAGCGGATGGCAGCCCGGAAGGCCGCAGGTAAGGTGGACCCCTGGGGACCCCTCTCCCCTTGCGTTCCTTACTTGTGGCCTTCACCACCGCCAGTCTGTAGTACTGCTAAACAGACTTTGTGGCCTGTTCATCAGTACAGAGAGGCGCCGAGTGATGACATCGTCACTCGGCGCCTCTCTGAACTGATGAACAGGCCGCAAAGCCTGTTTAGCAGTACTATGGACCAGCAGCGGTGATAACGGAGGCGGAGGAGGCAGCGACGGAGGTGGCGGGTAAGGAGCTCGAGTGGGGGGAGAGAGGGAGTACCGGTCCAGTGCTTTCCCCATAGACTTGCATTGGGGGAAAGCTTTCCCCCAATGCAAATCTATGGGGAAAACACTGTTATCGTATTGGATAAATTCAATTATTTTGAAAACATGAATATTAAAACCAGCCTATGTTTAAGTATTTGCATGTTTACTATAGGCAAATGCATAGAATGCAATGCAGGCAAATTAGGTTGGTTTCCATATGAGCCATATAGGAAGGAAGCAAAGTGGACTGAGGGAAGGGTTATTCCATCCCTTTGTGCCAGTTTGCTTGGCAGAAGGCACTTTTATTTAGTAGCCTGCTGAGAGGCTAGTAACCTACATTTCGATACTGCCTACAATCCCCTTTGAAAGGCTGGTATTGGGTGTTTTTTTTTTTTTTGCGAGCTAGTAACTTTTGTTGCCTTATTTACAAGGCTATTTAAAATATTCCTTAGCTTTGGATACAAGTTGAAAGGGGAAAAACCCAACTTTCCTTCAGTTTCTTTTTAATTTGGCAGCAGGTGGAGAGACTTATCCATCTATATGGTGGTGGGTCCCTCAATCTGCCCCAGTGATTAATCTGGACACAGATTTTGATCTGGCATTACTGCACAAAGCTGTGTATGTTTACTCAGAAGAAAATCCTGTTAGGTTGAATGGGACTTACTCACAGGTAAATGTGGATAGGATTGCAGCCTTAACTGACCAAATTAAAAGATGTAACAACTCTTTCTCTTCTGCGGGTACAAAATGCAGAGGCTATGAACTCTAAGCCTTCTATCCTCTTTGACTTTTCAATACTGTTGGGTGGCCTCTCTCACTCACACCCTAATTATAAACCAAACTAGTCAAATCCTGACAGCTAGAAGGAAATCTGTAGAATTTGCACCGTGCAAATGTGTTCCCTCACTTGCTGCTCTACCTTTAAAGTAATGAGCATGACCTTAGTGTGACAGTAAATAAGGTAACATACGGCTGCTAAAATAATGACATACATTACTGGTATAAGGAATGTTTACCCTGCATTCCTATCTTTTAGTGTCCACAATTAACCTGCTCCACAGCTGAGAAAATAATTCTAGCCAACAGTGATAAATTGACAACACCTCTTCCCATGGAAGTGACAACAATATTTATAGAAGTTACTACAAACAAATGCATATCGAGATATAGTGGTATGTTTAGCTAATTTTAGTCCTTGGGATGTGCCATGGATACAAGACATCTATGCTATTGTAGTAAAAGGAACCTACATCCTCCCTCACTTTGTTGTTAAAACAGGCCTATCTTGCAAGACTGACTTGCTGATTATTTTTGCTTCTTTTCTTCTCTTATGTTTGTGGTATATCTGAATCCCTAACATTCACAATGGCTAGGGCAGAACTAGGAATAATCCTGTCTTTCCTAGCTCCTGCCCCTTATCAAAAACCACAAGATTAGCCTCTCTCCCTCTCTCTCCCTCTCTTCCTTGAAACATATGAACTGGGGGGTTCCAAGCGTCCTGCTAATGAAAGCTCTTTTGCTAGCGGTCTTGATTTTGCAAGGATCTGAACTCATAGAAGGTTCAGAATGGAGTCTGAGGTTTTGGTTCAGTCCCATCTCCAATGAAAAGTGCCTAATCTTACAGATTGTAAATATGATCCCTCCATTCTCTTAATACTTGACCTAACCTCAGTAGTTAAACCAAATGCCATGTGGTCCTTTTGGTATGTTGATGCATTATCGTTGGGTTGTTGGTTTACCTGCCCATTAAAAGAATCACATACTGTGGTTTGAAGATCAAGAATTCCTGCCTGTTTTCACTTTTCTTAGAAGGAGGTAAAAGAAATATCTAGTAGGGACTGTCTTGGGATGCAGCAGGGTTGATGATAGAATATTGTGTAGCTGCCATCTGGATTTTCTGAATCCTGATGGGTTGGTTATCAGGAAAAAAAAACCTCAACAGCCTCTAAACTTGTCATTAGCTTGAACCAATATTCAGTCAGCCAAACCTGACAACATGTAACTTATATGGCAATTAATTACGTGATAAAATTACTGCATATCCTAGATATACAAAATACATTAGGTGATATCAACAAACCCCAGGGCCAATGTTTCTTTTGTGGTTGCTCGTGACAAAATAGATGGTGTCATAAATTGGATTTGTGGGTGGGGGAACATTTCACACTGCCTTTTTTTCAGCAGTGGAAAAACGATAAGACTGTGGAGGTCTTATCCACAGGCCAACTATAGTTATTAAAGAAAACCAAAAAGATAGTAATGTCATGAAATCTATGTATTTTTCCCTTACATTGAGGTAAAAATATATACCTGAGTTACCTTCACATATATATCATTAGAACAGAATTACTGGTAACAGGGAAAGCAGTTTGGTGTAGTGGTCATATAGTTGGACTAGGACAACCCAGGTTCAATTCTCCACTTAGCCATGAAGCTCTTGAGGTCTGTCATCACCTCTCAGCCTAACCTTCCTCATAAAGATGTAATAAGGATAAAAGGAAGAAGAAAAATTATGCATGCTGGTTGCCTTGAACTCCATGGAGAAATCTCAGCATATAAATAAAATTAAATAAGTTTGTAGGGTCATATATTTCAAGCCCACAACCCAAATTAATGTGTGCTTGTATGTGTTTGGGAGTAGGGACAATGCACACAACTGAACTATTAAGTTGTGAATATATGATAATTTATCTAGAGCAACAGAAACAATGTCTCCCATACCAGGTAAGTGTGCAAGTAGTGCACATAATTTGGCCGCTGAAGTTAAACCTGCGTTACTTCTGTAGCAATCATTGCCAGAGGTTTTATGTACATTCTAGTCTTGTAAATCAGGAAGGTTTCTGGCTGTATTTGATTAATCTTAGCTCTTTGATTAAAGAATACTGAAGACTAAAGGTCAGGTTTCTTTAACCTCTCACTTCAACGTTACCTGCAAAACTATCTCTCTAGAGAGTCTCTAAAATTTGGTTCAAGGCATGGAAAGAAATCCTGCTAAATATATTCAGAGGGAAAGTTGTAATGCTGTTGCATATAATCCAAATTTGCCTTTGGCTTTCTCCTAACCTGAATAGAATAATCCATCCCCACAATATTATCCCTTCTAGTTGCTATTTTACTTACAATGTTTGGTTTAATGCCAGCTGCAATGGTTGTGTTTGCAATTTCATCCCAGAGGAAGGGAGAAGTAATATAAATAGAAGAGTATTGCCTGCCCACTTAATCGATTTACTTTTTATTATTAGGGAAGTATCAGCTCTGACTGTTGGTTCATACAATACTCTTTCCCCCCCACTACAAGCAGCTGGTAACAGTGCTACTGGAATTGCAGAAACTGATGCCAGCCATATTCACAACAGTCTGGTACACACACACACACACACACACACACACACACAAGGACCTGTCTATGCATGCATAGTTGCATATATATCCTCCATCCTGTGACACTGCCATTAGGGGTATATTTTTCCTCCAAAAAAACAGCTTTTAAAAATGTATACATTTTTATCTTCTTTATTTTTTTAAATCCAAAAATAAAAATGTGTATGTTGGAAAGTATGAAGTCCCCCATTTTCTGTAACTCCAATAATTTAATCAAGGAATCAAGAATTTACTTGTTCTGAATATAAAAGGCAGAAATTTATTTCAGTTACCTAAGAGTTGTTAGGGATAAAGGAAAGAAGATGAAAATCATGTGCCTGGTAGGTTCCGAAACTGAATTGTGGCATTGGTAGTATTCAACCTATAAAAGACTGATGCAATTATAAACCTTGTGATTTAAATGTTGAGTTTTCTTTTTTAAATGTTTTCTAAAAGTTATAGCTTCATATTACAGTGCAGTACAAAAATTAATGTAAATATATTAGGTGTTTATTTTTAAAGAAAGAATAGTCATACTGCAAAATAAAAATCAAGACATATTTGGGGTATTATGAACTTTTGTTAGGAATCTCTACCACTATATATGTATTCCCAATTAATTCATTCAGTAGGACATTTCCCTATTAAATATAATTCAAGACATCATTTACTTGGTCTTGTAAAAAGCCTTTGACAGAGTCCCTCATTAGTGACTTCTGAGCAAACTTAGTAGTCATGGAATAAGAAGAGAGGTCTTCTTATGGATAAGTAACTAGTTAAAGAACAGAAAGCCAAGTGTAGGAATAAATGGTAAATTCTCCCAATGGAGGAAAGTAAATAGTGAGGTTTCACAGGGATCTGTATTGGGACCAATGTTTTTTTTAACTTGTTCATAAATGATCTGGAATGAGGAGTGACCAGTGAAGTGGTCAAGTTTGCTGATGACACCAAATTATTTAGGGTGGTTAAAACAAAAAGGGATTGTGAGGAGAACCAAAAGGATCTCTCCAGATTGGGAGAATGGGCATTCACATGGGAAATGTGGTTCAATGTAAGCAAGTGTAAAGTGATGTACATTGAAACAAAAAATCACAACCTGATGGGAACTGAGCTAGTGGTGATCAAACAAAAAGAGATATTGGGTTGTGGTGGACAGCTCAATGAAAATGTCAAGCCAGTGTGCGCCACTGTAAAAAAAAAAAGGAAACTCCATGTTAGGCAGAATTAGAAAAGAATTGAAAATAAAACCTGGGGTCATCCCATGAAACTGATTGGTGGGAGATTCAGGACAGATAAAAGGAAGGACTTCTTCACACAGCACATTGATAAACTATGGAATTCACTACCACAAGATGTAGTGATGGCCACCAGTTTGGATAGCTTTGGGGTTAGACAAATTCCTGGAGAAGAAGGCTATCAATGGCTGGCTACTAGTCCTGATGGCTATGCGCTATCTCTAATATCAGAGGCAGTATGCCTATGTACACCGGTTGTTGGGGAACATAGGTGGGAGAGTACTGTTGCACTTGTGTCCCGTTTGTGGGTCCTCATTCAACAGCTTGTTGGCCACTGTGTGAGCAGAGTGCTAGACTAGATGGACCCTTGGTCTGATCCAACATGGCTCTTCTTAAGTGACTACCAAGTAATTTATGGAAGTAATAGAAATGAGACTGTTTAGTCAATTGGTAACTTTAAAAAACAGCTAATGTGTTTACAGGAAGTCAAGGATCAGTCCAGTCTCTTGAAGTGCCTGGCATGTGAGGCATCTGATTACTTACTAAATGTGAACCAAATAGAGGCCTCACTAGCTCTTCCATAGTTTCAGTGAGTCAACCTACCTTTGGCCTAGCTAAACCCTGCAGCCATGCTGACTAATAAGACCTCTTTCTCCAGTAGCTATGCATTTCCAGCCAGCGTAACACAATGACTTTAGATCTCTTTGCTTCATTTTCTAGGTTTGCGCTGTAGGAATTTATTGGCTTCTTGCAAAAATTGTGCCTCCCTCTATGACACTTCTGCATTTTCCCTTTATTCATGTTCATATGCTTTACTTGAAAATGCTTGGCATGCCCATCTCTTTTCTTCCAGTTAGCCACTTGCCTTTGGGCAGTGCACAATCCCAGCAGCAGATATGTTGCTCGTTCACTTCAAGAGGAACAGATTCACCTTATAGAGGGTCTTTTCGAGCACATATGGGGAAAGAGTAACCTTTCATTCCTCAATACGTCTGTGAAATATCTACAGTGAGTACATGATGCCAAGATGAAGTTGAATTCTTTTGTCCTGGCAGCCTTATCTAGTCAACACTGCAAGTCAGAGACACCTTGGTCAAAATCCGCTGGCTTAGGCCCAGACCACAGGGAACGTAGTGTGGGTAGATGTTTGAAGATCATTTCTTTATGGTCACAAAATAGCTCGGAACAAGATGAACAGTATGTAGATCATCGTTGTTTGCTACAACAACAAACGGCAAAAGCACAAATCTTTATCTTTTTTGGAAAAGTCTCTTATTTGGCATACATAACCCCTCTCTTTAAGGTGCTTGCCTGAGTTACATTGTTTAATGACTAGAACAAATGTTGTAAGACTGTTATAATTAAGTAAAGTGTATGTAAGGGTTGTCAAACACTGTAACATTTCTAAAAGGGGATGGGGGAGGTGATTTACAATACTCATATAAGCGATATTGGCCCCAACCCACAGGTTCCTGCAAGCAAAACCATGCTGAAGGGGTGATTGGTGCACTTCTTTGACAGGCTTGATCAGCTGTGCAGGGAAAGGGGAAATGGAGGTTTTTGACAGGTGATTGATGCTGCTATAGCTGAGCCAACTAGCTGAGGTGATGCTTGCATGAAAATGATCCAGGAGAGATCTCTATGCTCACAGTCTGTGTGAAGGATGCAGAACAGGGCCTAATCCAGGAATGGCATCCTCATGCAAAAGTGTGATTCTCGATATGGATGACTCTTGGTGGATAAGGATAATAGGCTTTCAAAATATCTTTTGGAAAACAATGGTCAAACGGTTAATCAGTCATTTTCTCCTGCTTAAAAACAGTACGCATTGTATCTCCCTATAATTCAATATCACACTGATGGCATCTGATTTATTTGTGAAAATCCTCAGGAGAGTTTTCAGAGGGAGCTGGAGAACTTTCAGAACTGTACATCAAGAAAAGAATAGCCCTGTTTCCATGATTTTTTTTATTTTTTTTAGCAAATTACTATGCAAACCACTAAAAAGTAAAGAGTTCCTACTTCTGGCTTAGAAAATTGAGTGTTGAGAATCAAGGGCACATAAGAAGACAGACTGTTCTTGGTTTTGCCATTACTTATGAACCAAAGAGTCTAGATTCTGTGCCAAAAATTCCAAAATTTTACATTAAGGAATCCCAGGTTCTGTGCCAAGAAAACTCTAATTCAGCATTTGAAATAAATTATATACCAATGCATCTGTTGTTTTTTAGCCTATACATGCCAAATTTTCCGTGGTTTATTCAGAACCTACCTTTGAATTTTTGTAGAATGTGAAATTATTTTTTGTTTTTTGTCATGGGTGTTGGGAAGAGAGGCAGCAATTGTCAGTGATTGGCAATAGAGTGTAAGGACAGGAGAAAATAACTTGAGAAATTAAGGGGAGATGAATCAATTTGCATGCAATGCTAAACCAGGGTTAGTGTTACGAAGTCAAGCCACAGGTGTACTGAACTCATTGCTTAGTGTGTTGTCTAAATGTTATACTATGGTTTATATACTTTATATTAATTATGGTTAGTGAAGGCCAGCTTTGTAAACAATTTGAATTAACCACAGCATGCTAGGTTCAAATGACATATCAAGGTGTGGTTAATAAAAAAAAAATGGAATGGCATAATTCCAGGGACAGCCCAAAGCATTTTGCTATCTGGGACCCCCCACCCACGCAAGTAAAGTTGTTTTTTGGTCCCTACAAGGTTTTTACTGTTCTCCCTTCAATAACAATACAATAATAAGTTTAAATAACAATTTTGTGCCATTTCATGCAGCTACCTGAGGTGGCTGCCCCACACTAACTGATGGTAGAGCTGGCCCTGAGAGCATGGCTGGCTGGGGAATGCTGGGAATTGTAGAACTTTTTTGGTCTAAAAACATGCATAGGATTCTGTCTAAACATGCATAAGGTTGTGCTCTTCCAGAATATATTAAGTCTCTCCTTTTTATTTGTTGCAGCTTTTTGTTCAGGCATCATACACCCTCCATTAGACTCCAAGGCAGTGTTTACCAACCTGGAGCACTTCAGATGTGTTGGACTACAACCCCCAGCATTCCTAGCCATTGGCCATGCTGGCTGGAGATACTGGGAGGTTGCCAGGTTGGGGAAGGCTGCTCCAAGCCCTATTAGAGATGGGACTTACTTGTGAATAAATATGCATAAGGTTGCGCCGTAACTACAGTCTACAGGGGTGCGGGCATCAACTTGGAGGAACTTCTTTACTTGGAATAACTTCTTCAATATGTAAACATAGCTGTATGACTTGTTTGAAATTATGTTGGGGAGTTTAGATGTAACAGAGTTGCTTGCAGATACTTTTTCAGAACTGTGACAAAGTTTGTAAAAAGTGCCTCCGGTGTTCTACTTTTTGAGCAGATGGATGTGGCGGGGCGGCGGGTGGAAGGGGAGGGAAAAGACAGACTGTGTTAGCCCAAAAATAAAAGGACGAGGAGGAGAGCAGTCTTCGCAATATGAGCGGCTGGAAAAATTCAACTTGGAGTACCTTGGAGTTAAGCTTTTAACAAACATAATAAATTATCAAAGCTTCTGGGGAACTTCAGCTATCTCCTGATTATAAGATGAAAAGTGGCCATTTATCACTAAAATAAAACATGGTGAAGAGGAGGTAGTGAACTGCAGGAGAGGAATGATTCCTTGGCATGTGCAGCTAACGATACCAGCTTAAACCTCCAGACTTATAAACCGTCTCTGAAACCATATATAATCTGCTAGGCTAGAACCTATTGTTGAGAGCCAGACCAAGCTGTTTAAGCAGACATTCCCTTTAATGCAAGCTTTGTTTTGACAGTCTGGCCTAAGGTCTAATGATGTCACCAAATGCTTGTTTGTCTCTATGGAAAGCCAAACATTTGCCACTCCCTACACCTGGGAATCCTCTAAAACCAGAAAGCGGGCTGGGTGTGGGCAGGGAGGAAGAGGTTCAACCTGGGTCTACAGAGACATGGGTGAAAGAATGAGAGGGGTTTGAAGAGGTGAGATTTGGATGGAAAGGGAGACAGAAGAGCAAAGCACGGCTGCAGCATTTAATTGACAAAGGGTGCAATCCTAGGCATGTTTAGACAGAAGAAAAGTCCTACATTTCTGGACTGGGGAATGCTGGGAGTTGTAGGACTTTTTTCTGTCTAAACATGCATAGGATTGTGCCTTAATTGATTAAATTAATCATTCAAAAAACTTCTAATGAACTAAAACTTTGCTCCTGGTTAATTGGAGGGCAGTGGGGACCTCCCCCCACCCTCTTATGCTTAATACAATCCGGTAGAGATTCGTCCATCCCTTAAACTTTTGCCATTCAGGAGTCAGCTAAAGATGTATTTATTTAAACATACTTTGGGGGTATAAGCGTTTAAACTAGTATAATGATTGTTTTATTGTCTTTTATGATACATGTGCAATTTTAGAGTTATGTAATGGTGTTTATATTTTGTACTGTTTTATATGGGTTGCTAGCTACCCTGGGCTCCAGGGAAGAGCAGGATATCAATTAAATATCTTTTTTTAGCCTACATAGGGGGGAAAACACCTGCAGATGGCAGGTACTATCTTTTAAGATATATCCCCCATAAAGGACATTATTTTTGTTCAATTATTTATTAAACACTATAGACACTTATGCCTTACTCTGTGTTAGGTTTGCCTGACTGCAGGAGGGCCATTGCAGGTGAGGGGGTGGAATGAGGAGACCCACCACAAGCCCCAGCATTGGTGGGGCTTTGTGGGGACACTGGCCAAAGCAGGGGCTTACAAAGTGATATTAGCTTTCAGGGCCCCTCTTCCTGGCCTCTTTGATGTGTGGCTCCCGGAAGAAAGGCTCCCAGCTGAGTGATTCCTTTTTGCTCCTGCTGCTGGGGCAGCAGCAGCGGAGCAGCCGGAGGGCAGCCAGAGGACCATTCCTGCTGCATCTGGATTCCCCTCTGGATCCCTACGCAATGGCTCCCTCAATTTGGCACTTATTTCTTGAGAAATTAGGCTGTGCCTGGGTACACCTGGCACACCCCTTGCGCATGTCTACGAACAAGGTGCATACTTTTTCACATGTATGCATTAGCTAAAAAAAAAGAAGGTATCCTTCCTGCATTAGAACTGTATTGCTGCAGTGAATTAAGCTTGCATTTATAATAAATATTTAATAAAACAACAACAACAACAACAACAACGATGATGATGGATGGATGGATTCAAGCCAACATTTTATGATAGTAGGAACCAACATGTTCTGCAAGTAGGTGCATGAAGGCAAGCAGTTCTGAGGAGCACCTGCTGAGAACTGAAATCTAAGGCAGAATCTGTTTTGAGTTTAGTTGTAGTAAGAGTTGCACGATATTTAAAATGTGTTTGCTCTACACTGCAGTGCCCTAAGATATTGTTTTACTAAGGTGACCATATGGAAAGGTGGACAAGGCTCCTATATCAACAGCTGTACAGAAAAGGGAATTTCAGCAGGTGTCATTTATATGCATGCAGCACCTGGTGAAATACCCTCTTCATCACAACAGTTAAAGCAGCAGGAGCCCTGCCCTCTTTTGTATCTGGTCACACTATGCACAGCTCCTGCAGCTTTAACTGTTGTGATGAAGAGGGAATTTCACCAGGTGCTGCATGCAGAAGCCCTTCCCTCTCGACCAAATACAATATGTCAGTCTGGGATAAAACATACCATACTATTATCACTACAGCAGCCAGGCATTCCCATAATAAGCGTCAAGAGGATTTCAAAATAATTCCTTCCATGTCCATATACTTCCCATGTCTAAAATGTCCAAAGAATGTTGTGTTCAACACAAATATCCGAACTATAATATGAAAACAAGTCTTAAGTCCGGGGTGGGGCTTTTCTGGCTTATTTGAAGCAAAATAGCACCACCAATAGAAGGTTCATACAAAAGAGCAGAGGAAAGAAGAAACAAAACATTCCCTATTTATTATTTCTATTTGCTGTTTTTCATTGCTAAACTAATCATACTTCACAACTGCATAACAGCTGGATGAGGGAGTGCCCGTTGCAGGAATTATTTGCTACTAAAGCCATTTCCTAGCTGAAAAGATGAAATGTATTAGTGGCTCCTGGCATTTATATCTCTGAAAAAAAAAGGGGGGGAAAACCAGAACATAGTTTAACTGTTTGAGGTACAAATACATTGTTTTATACATGCACTGAAGATACTTTATTCCTGGGTGTAGATCTACCACTGGCTCACCATGGCTTTGAACTTGTCTTGAGGACACCTGGTTGGTTCCCCTTTATCTCCCATCCACTTTGGGGTTTGAATTCTCCTTCCCTTCCCTCGTTTTCCATTACCTTGGTTTTGTGTTACATGCCCACGGACATTAACCATGTTTATTGCTAGCAAAGGGCTACCCTCATGGCCAGAATTTGAAATGAGAGTTCAAACTGCATTACAAACCCTGTTGTTGTTGGATTCATGTGTTTTAGAAGTATTGGCTTTTTAAAGAGAGTTTTAAAATATTTATTTATTGAATTTATATCCCACCCAACTGGCAAATGCCCACCTTGGCCCTGTCTAGGAGACACCTTACACCACTGTGGTTAAGCCTTAACCACAGTGGTTTAAGGTGTCTTCTGAACAGGGCCAAAGTGGTTTACAAATTATAAGACTCCCCAAAACAACAATTCAATAAGAAAGTAAAGATGTAATGGCTGCTGTAAGAGGAAGATCTTTACCTGGAATCTAAACCTATAGAGTGAAGACGCCAGATGGATCTCCCTGGGAAAGACATGCCACAGATGGGAGGCCACTACAGAGAAGACTCACTGGTGGCTACCTGTCAAACCATTGTAGGCAGTGGCCCAGAGAAGAGCATACAAAGACAATCTTAGCAACCAGGCAGGAACATGAGGGCGGCAGAGTTCCTCCAGGGAGACTGGTCTTACGCCATTGAGGGTATTAAACATCAGCACCAACACTTTGAATCAGGCCTGGGAATTGACTGTCAACCGGTGCAATTAATGTAGCACTGGAGTAATATATTTGAAATGGCCAGTCCCAGTAAGCAACTTTGCTGCTCTGTTCTGCACTAGCTGAGCTTTCCCAGACTGTCTTCAGAATTGCAATAATCCAGATATCAGGTTTCCAGTGCTGATAAAAGCTGATCCAAGGCTCTTTGTGCCATTGGGGCTACTTGTACCTTGAGTGACAGAACTGAATCTATGAGCACCTCCAGATTAAAAACATGCAATCCCATTTAGACATGGTCAAATGCTGCTTAACCAAAGAGATGGAACCACCTACCAATAGGATCTCAGTCTTGTCTAGATTGAGTTTCACTTTATTGGCCCTCATCTAGCCCAGTACCAAGCCCAAGGACCAGTTCATCTACCTTTGATGAAACAGCAGGGGTGGGTGGAGAAGTGTTGAATGTCATCTGCATATTGGTGATACTTCATTACACCCACCTGGACAACTTCTCCCAGCAGTTTCAAGTGTACGTGAGAAAGCAAAGGGGACAAAATAGAGCCCTGAAGGACCTCACAATGGAGTCTCCATGAGGCAGAGCTAAAGTCCCCCAGTGCCACCTTCTGGAACCAGTTGTCCAAGTAGAAGTGGAGCCACTGTAAAACAGTGCCTCCAACTACCAATTCAAACAGCCTCCCCAGAAGGATACCATGATGGTATTGAAAGCTGCCAAGCACTCTAGGAGAATCAACAGGAGAATGAACTCACCCTGTCTTTCTGCAAGGCAGCCTCCATCCCCAAACCAGCCTTAAAACGATTGAAATGGTTGAAGTAATCACTATCAACCAGAAGTGCCTGAAAATGACCAGCAACCACCCACTCATTCATCTTGCCCCCAAATTTGTCATTATGAAATGGTTTAAAATTATTAAGCACCTCTAGATCTAACCTTGACTTCTTCAGGAGAGGCCAAAACATTGTCTCTTTTAAAGAGATTGGTAGTTGGCAATCCCTCTAGAAGCGTCAATCACTTCTTGATCCAGGTCTGGCTGTAATCAGTCAAAAAGGGCAGAGGTCAAGAGCACAGGTATTTGGATGGACAGGTGATTGGACAGACTTCAAGTTTTGACATTATTGTTCTTATATTATTGCTTAAACTTCATCAGCACAACTGAAGATTATCTATCTATCTATCTATCATCTATCTATCATCTATCTCAAACTCAAATTGCCACAGTGGAAATAAAAATAAAATAAAATTTGAACAAAAATAAAAATTACTTCTAAGTTCACATTCACTGCCTAAAACTCTGTTTATGCCTACAATCTCAGACGCCTGTTCTGAATTCAAGAAAGAATGAATGTATTCTACCTCTAATCTACTGGATCTTAGTACTAGAGCTAGACAAAATGTTTATATATATATATATATATATATATATATATTGATTAGGTTTAGCTTTTATTTTTTTTGTAATGATGGGTATTTTATCTAAGAATAGCAATGTGAAATTCATAATTTGCACAAGGTTTGGTTCACGTATATAATTGGATTTTTCAGCACCCAGCACCTTGTAGCTAAAATGGTGAATAGATTGTGTTGCAAAGCATTGTGTCTGAGATGACCGCACATCGTATGATTGTTCTGTCTGTGGTGTTAGAAATTCAATGGCTCATGCACAAATGTAAGTTATCCCTTCATGCTGCAGTCATGAAGTGATGAATGTGAAAGTGTAAATCAGGCCTTAAATGTAGCAAATGTTAAGGGATGTCATTTGCTTTTGAAACATTTCTCCCTACTTACAGAAGACCATGATTTCTACACAGCTAAGAACATTGTTATTTCAGAACATTGCTGGTTGCCGGAAATCAGTGGCAGAATTGCAGATGGCTCTGTGCTGATGCATGGCCTCCCATGTAACTAGAGATGGTGCAAGCATCCGATTGGGACCCCCGCTGCGTCCAGCCCTCACAGATACAACCAGACGTGCTTGGCATGAGGGCCCCTGCAAATACTCGGTTATGGGACCGCCCTGGCTTCCAGGATCGCGACCTTTCCCTTCTAGGATTGCAGCCACCATTAACATAGCAGGGTAAAATATGCACTTTCTGGAGGCTCTGGAAAACGCACTTCCACCCCCTGCTCCAGGGGGGCCATAAAGGCCCTCTGAATGCAAGGTAAAGGTTTAAGGTCCCCATTGAAATGGGGCAGGGTGGGAAAGCGTGCATTTCTTCTGGCCATGCTAATGGCAGCTGCCTCTGCTGTGTGAATGGTGGCCGCCATTAACGCAGTAGGTGGGCAAGGAGTGCTCTGTGAGCCTTGCAAGTGCTCACCAGGGGGCTCATGAGGAGCAGGCTAAAGCGGGGGTGGGGCAAGTGCTTGCTGAGTTTGGCCATCCCGACATGTAACTGTATTTGGCAGATAATATGAGCCTCTTTGGTAATGTGGTAGGATCCGTCTGCCAATCGTTCAGAGTGCTGTTGGCGCTACACAATACTGTTCCTATCCTATGAGATGCAATGTACTTTCCACTCCTGAAAATAGAGGGAGAGGAGATGCAAGGATTCCTCAAAGTGATAGATATCACAGGTTTATTGTGAGGATTATAATGCACTTTGTACAAAATCCCTATAAGCAATAGATAATACTGTCACAATAAATAGTTGCTGTTCCTCTAAAGCCATGGGCTGCTTACAGCCTTGAGAGGCCTTCAGTAGGCCCGTGCTGGTGTATCCTCCCACACACACCTTCTTTGTAAATCATGCTCCGTAAGCCCACCAAACAGATGAGCTCTGGGAACCACCACTGTGATGAGGAGGGTGGTCATCCCTGGGTGCTGGGCCTCACCATGCTTCTTAAGCTCATGCTCTTAGGAGCAGATCACCATGCTGCTACTGGGGGACCGCAGTTACAATGGAAAGGGAAGCGCATGAATCCTACCCTTCCCACGTGCCCTTCCTCTCCATGAGTGTGTGTGTGTGTGAGGGGGGTGTATGTGAAAACATGTGGATGACGGGGGGGAAGCTGTGTATTTGTATGAGCGTGAGGGAGTGAGGGGTGGTGATTTGGGGCAGAAAATCCCCCAGTGCTTTCTTTTTCTGTGGAAAATTTCCCATGTCGTAATGGATGGCAATGAATGGATGCCAATTGCAAATACAATTTTAAGCAAGCCTGGCAGTTTCAAAAGGTTATGAATGTTTTTCAGGTGATTATCCCTAGCAACCATGTGAGGGAATACATATATGCTGCTGAAATATATACATGTCTCCATGTGAAATGGAACTAATAAGTAGCTCAACAGAAGGTTCCCCAACAACCTTTGTGGAAGAGAGTTGAACTCTCTTGAAGGAGATGCCTGGTTGTCATGCACATTTCTTTAAGGTCTTTAAAATTTCTTAAAAATTTCATGCACATTTCTTTAAAATTAATTACTGTGCCATTTTCAGTATCTTAGTTCCCCCCCCCTAAATTTAAACAATGTAAGGAAAATACATGTTATATTGTCTTTAAAGTTTTGGAAGTATTCCAATAAAAAATCTACATAATATAATATTAAATTGCATTAAGGGTGTTTTATTTCCCATGCCCCTCAAATATTTCAGGTCAAATACTTGTGGTGTATTGAGACAAAAAGTTAACACGGGGATACTTTTTAAAATAAATAAATAAATAAATAAATAAATAAAGCTTTGCTTACAAATACAAGTAAATAAATATGATAAATTGGATCTCTCTAGGGCAGGAGAGGGCAACTTGTATAGCCAGTGGTGATGGATTATGGGAGTTGCAGGTCAAAACTTCAAGTAGTCCAGCCCCGCTCTATGGCATCAGAACATTTTCCAATGCAAATTACCCTAATTTAAGTTGGGTTTTTCCCCAGTACAGACTGAAAATTTTCCTATCTAAATGACTGTATGCAAATTAACCTAATTTGCATTGGAATTTTCTTCCTGGAAATCCTATGTCTCTGGACAGGGAGATGCCGTCATTGGCTGCACCCAAGACTGGCCCAGGGCCTGCCCACTGTTGGCTCTGGGCACACCCACTCAGGGACAGACTATTACCCCTTCTTTAAGACGTGGCAGTATATAGAAGAGAGTCCATGCATTTTCTCTCTTTTTCTGTTCCTAGGGAGGGGAGAATTCAGATTAGCCTTTGTACAGGAAAAACTTACGGAGATGCGGAGATAATCACTCGGTAAGCTAGTTGTCTGTGTTTCCCTGCCGAGTAGTTGCGAATGTTACCAACTGATCAAATGTGGAAGTGTGGTAAAATTTTCTTAATTGGTTGGCAGGATGATACAGATGAACAACTTATATATTCCATGATAAGTTACTACTTGACAAAATGATTGTCTCTATTCACCCTAAGTTGTTAAGTGGAAAATGTTGCATGCAATCGTGCCGCAATTTTAAAATGCCTACTTATCAAAGCAGCACCCAAAGTACTGAAACTTTTGTTTTTCCTGGGATTGTTCTGTTAGATAAAGCAGGTCCCCAAATTCCAGAGTCTTTGAAGTTACCCAGTCAACATGCATTCAGAACATCAGAGGTTGGCTGCAGCTTTGTTTAAAGAGACACAACCCGCTAGAAGGACAGCTGGTTGTTTAAAAATAGGAAGATGTCTGGGAAGACCTCTTTTGGAAGAGAGAAAAGAAAGAATCAGGTCTATGATGCTAACACTGCGGTGATCCATCATTCAATTGACAACTGTTCTCTTTTCAACAAGGATATGAGGACTACCATGATGGAGTATAAACGCGGAAGTGGCAGGTGTTCTTGGGCTTTGTTGCAAGGCTTTAATAGATTTAGAAGAAGAAGAAGAAGAAGAAACCCACAACAAAACAAAACACAGCATTAAAAAAATAACTTTAACTGCTGAAAGAAGCAAACCCACACCTTCCACTTTTTTTGAAAGGCCAGAATCCATCCTTTCTCTGCTTTATGGCATGGGGATCTGCACAGGCCCTGGACACTATGGGTAGAATCCCACTCAAGTCTTACTTAGAGTAGACCCATTGAAATTAATGAGGCTTAAGTTAATCATGATTAACTTAACTCTCATTCATTTCAATGGGTCTCCTTCTTATGAATATCTTAAGGCTGTTTTCTTTTTCTGTGCCTTTGGGGTTGGTTTTCCGCCCTCTTTATAACTTTGTTTTTGTGGATTATATATATGATTGTGGTATCTTCTGATGGTAGTCTAATGCATTTTTTGGTTTTCTTTTACCATAAGTACTGTTGTTAACCACTTTGAATTTATTTTTGAAAAAATGTGGATATACATTTTAATATATTTTTTAAGGGTTTAGTTGTGTTCTTTTGGTCCTTGGTCAGACTGATGAAGTACAGATGATACTGCAACATGTCGTGTCGTTAATAAGGTGAGAGACCTCTGCATGCCTCCAACAGTGACATCCAGAAATCCCGCTCCTGTGTATGCAGGCTGCTCATGAGCCCTGAGCAGGAGCAAATTGAGTAGATGTCAGAACATGAGGCATGTACAGGATCCCCCCCACTCCCCCGATAATCCCTGGTGCATTGTGGTGTGTGCTTAGTGCTATATGAATCTGGCTGAGGGCTGGACAAAGAATTAAAGGACACCAATGAGCCCTGATTTATGTATGGATCATGTCTAAAAAGCTGTTCAGCAAACCCCAGATGCATTTACTTTGAAATGTGCATAAGTCTCTATGTATCTTTAAGTATTTGCTAAATTCCCTTTAAATTATCTGTTGGTGGTATCTGATCCCATAAAAAGTATGTATAAGTCGGTATACGTAAGATGCTGAAGATGTGGCAAGATGTGGCAAGATGTGGCAGATTTTACAAACATTTGGGGGTCTTTGCTAAGAAATAAAGAATTAATGGAGGCCAGGGGGGGATACTTCAGTTACTCAAGAATATTACCAGCTGTGATATTTCATGGCATCCAGTAATTATTATTTTACATGATTTAAAAGGGGAAAGCAGCAAATTGTGACTTGGAACTCGTAAAACAGTTATGCGTGGGAAGCTTAGATGTGGTAGCTAATTGGAAAAGAGCAAAAGCTCCCAAGGTTTACGATGGTCTTAAAAAAATGGCAAACAGCTGAAATAGTGAAATGTAATAATTATATTAGCCGAAGATGGCTGCCAATCCACATATATAGGCGTTAAGAACTTGGCATTGTCTGTTCATTACTAGACTTATTATAACGGAAATATTTTATATTTAATATTCTGGTCATGCCTTTTCAAGTAAATAAGTAAAAGAAAAAAGAAAAACTAGCATGGAAGATGTCATAATTGCTGTTATTCTGTGTGATCCCAGTAGCTTTTCTCTGGCTAAAAGCCACAAACTGCTTGTGCCTGATTTAGTCCTGTAACGTGGAGTGAGACAAATCCAATGGTTTATAGATTACACCCTATATTGCGTGGGATCCAAAGAACTCTAAGCAAAAGGGAAATAGTGCCATTCTGGAAACGCTTGTGCTGGAGTTCACAATGTGTTACAGTGAGTATTCCTTGCTATTAAAATATAAAACCAGTTTTAAATTGCACAACAGTTTGTGTAGACTCTCGCTGTCACAAAATTTACAGTTATTTACTTGAGAGTAAATCCTATTGAACTCATGCAGTGGAGGTTGCAAATCACTGACATCCATTTATGTATTACACAGATTTATGTACCGCTTTCCAGTGAACTATCAAAGCGGTTAATCATAATCATATAAATCATAATAATATAATATCAGAGGCAGTAAGTTGCTAGGGAACATGAACAGGAGGATACTGTTGCACCCATGTCCTGCTTGTGAGCTCCTGGCTGACAAATAGTTGGCCACTGTGTGAGCAAAATATTGGACTAGATGGACCCGTGGTCTGATCCAGCAGGGCTCTTCTTGTGTTCTTAACCACAAAGATATGACAGAATGAATACAATAAAATCATCACTGTTGACAATAAAGATATGGCTATACTGACTGGGTCACACCTCAGGGAAAGCCTGCATGAAGAGGTGGGCCTCTTAAGCAGATGTCTAAAGACCAAGACTGAAGTTACCTGCCTGAGGCATATAGGGAGCTTATTCCCTAAACGCTGTTACAGGTAGTCCTGAAGTACTCCTCCTGAGGACCACAAGGGAACGAGCAGGGATGTAAGAACTGAGGGGATCCCTAACCTAACATGGCCCCACATGGGTTTAGAATAATTGTATACAGGCAAATGATTGATTCTGCTTAGTTAAACTCAAAGGCTGAATTCGGACAACACGATAGTCAATGGTGGGGTAATAATCAACTTTACAGTTGTTCATCTAGGGGGTACTCCCCACACAACATGGTCATAAATAATCAACTGTGGTGTGGATTAGGATCAGCGCCGAGTTGACTATGGCAGCATTCGGACCACACGATAGTCAATACAACTGGTGATTGTTCCCCCCCCCCCCCCCAGTTGCTTATTGTGTCATCCGAATTCAGCCATATAAAACTTAGATTAGCTTCCCTAATTTTAGCTAATATAATGGGTTTGAAAGGGCTTGGGGTCAAACCCCACTGCAATCTTGGACTAGTTCATGCATAGGAATTTATTCTTTCCATAGGTAGATATAGAACGATTGTTAGAGATTTTGCTCCAATCGTTTAGCTGACTGCCTCTAACAGCAATGTGCCTAGCAAGGCTGTTAAGAAAGTGATATACCGATTGATGATGTACCTTAACAGCAAGGCCGTTAAGATAATTGCTAAGGTAGTGATTGCAAAGCACTGAGCATTACAGCTGCATTCTTGAGATCACATTGTTTTAATTTGACATAATTGCAACTGTCAGGTTCTGTATCGGTAATCACTGATCTGGATCACAATCTTTTCTCCACTCACAGACTTGCTTTAAAGATAACGGGGACAACTCGCCTTTCCACTGTTTGGAACAGAGAAATTTGCCTTATTCCAGGGGACTGTCTTCATAGCGCTGAGTTCACACCGCTCCGCCGCCAAACCCTGCAGTTTCGCTGGTGCAGGGTGACTGCAAGTTACCCAGATGGAGGGAGGCAGCACGGGCTTTCCAGTGGTAATTAGCCTCTTCCGTGGCTTCGAGCAACCAGTGGCAGCTTGCCTTCCACCCAGAAATGCCCCCCGGAGCAGCACCTGAGAGAGAACAGACGGGAAGAACCACCAACTTTTCTGTTCCGGATTGTCAGCTCTTTGCTTTGGGGTGGCTCCAAATTGGCAGCTGCGGCATATAACAGATTTGGAACCACCTCGGGGCATGGATTTGGAGCATTCCCAGGGCAAAGACAATGTATAGACAATCCCCAGGTCAAACTACTTGTCCATCTAGCTCAGTACTGTATATTCTGACTTCCAGAGAGTTTTCCCGTTACCCGCTATCAAACCAACCACTAGAGGTAGCAGTGGTTGGTTTGATTTTTTTCCATACAAAGTAAATGCTCTGAACACTGATTGCCAACCATTCTTTAGCTGGCCCGATTTGAGTGTACAAAAATGCTCAAAGGGATGGCTCATTTGGGTTCAGAAATGATGAATACTTCTAAATCCCTATATGAGCTCTCACACACGTTGAGATCTCTGCAACTGGCAATGCTCCCTGGTTTGTCCATGGACAAGGAAAGGTGCTAAGAGCTACAAGAAGAGTCTTTACTGTCATGGCCCCTAAACATTAGGTTCCCAGTGTTCGGTCCCTAGATATTGTTGGACTAGAACTCCCCTGATTGTCAGCCAGCATGGGCAGTGGTCAGGGATGATGGGAGTTGTAGTCTAACAAATAGGTGGGGAACCACTGCTAGTATCTTCTGCTTTAGAATGCGCACAGATTCACATCTCTAGTGGGAATTTAGAAGAGCTTGTAAACTTTTTTTTCTTTTTAAGCATGGTTTTGGTTGATTTCGTTCTTGTTCTGTGGCTAGCTTTTTGTATCATGCTGCCTGTTGTATATATTTTCACTGGGTTGAATCCAGCATGGAGGGAAGGATCCCAATGATTTTTATCCATGTTTTGGCAATGCCCAATATTTGCCTCCTTTTGGGAGGAGGTTATAATGAGGATAAACCTTGTACTGAAACAGTCTTTAATAAGGAAGAATGTACATATCCTGCAAAACCTACCGGTTTCTTGGAAGTTAATGTATGGTCAGCACAAATGGATTTTCAGAGCTCTTATGACAGGTAAAAGACATATTATTATGTTGGAAGGATAAATGTTTACCTCCCATAATACAATGGACTGAGGACTTAACAATGCTATAGATGCCAGTTGCGGGTGGATAAATACATGGATATTTGATCTGCATTTCATGAAAATGATGAATAACTCCCCAATCTTTTTTGTTTGTTTGTTAAAGATGCTGTATCTGATGGGGGGAGGGAAATGATGGAAATCCTGTGTATGTAATGTTTCTTCTTCTTTTCTCTTTTCCACGATTTATTTTCTGTTCTGATAAATTCGCAATATCCCTTCCTCTGTCCTCCTCTCCACCAGCAGGAGTGTTTAGCAGAACTCCACTTGGGAAAGCTTCCATTGGCAAAATAAAACTCTTGATCCAACCCACTGTATTTATTCAATTTTATAGGGTTTTTTTATTTTTATAACTAGAAAGTACACCCATCACCAAAATGTTGGACGTTGTTAAGCAGTGCCAGTTCATCACCTGACACCTTTTCTCTCTAATATGTCATTACAACACACACACACACACACACACAGTGCATTCATCAAGTACCGTGCTTTTTTATTATTATTTTTACAAAGTAATTTCTCCATTGCTATTCTGAAAGGCAGTCAATTGTGCGGCTCTTTGTGTCATAATAATTTATAAATCTTTTCACCTGCAACCCTCTAGAGGCCTGTGCGTGAGAGCTCTGTAGATTTTTACAAACAGCAAGGAGATATGAATTAATGTGATGCTATCCAGAGAAGTTTCGAGTTTTTCTGGATGCAGCATAAATTTTGGAAAGCTGCTGGAGGAGGATAATAAACAGGCGATACTTCACTTTCGGAATTTAAGAGAAGCATCCGAAGTGTGATAGTTTCATTGGCTGGAGCCACTAATTATTTTGTTGTCAGAAATTGCTTTATAAAAGGCATAAGAGAGCGATTCAATGCAGTTTCCTTTTATCTGCCTTACCAATTGATGTCTATACAGAGCAAGCGGGGCTCCCCAAACACGTCAGTCTGTTTCAGATACACAAGATTAAGTAGCGAGTGACATTCAAGACCAATCAGCCCACCCAGGAGAAGTGAAACCAGCGGAAAAGCTGTCCGATCCCCCCTTTTCTCCATTAATCTTGAAGCTTTTCAATGCTGCCAGGTCTCATCTCCATCAAACAAGCAGGAGAGAGTGGTGGGCTATTTTGTTTCCGCTAACTCTCTCCTCCTATCATACCCCTCTAGTAACCCCTTTTGTGCTGGACTTCTGTTTTTATGTGCCTCCAGTGCCCCAAATCACCTTTACCAGTGGTGGATAGAACACTAGTCGGGGTGAACCTCAGTCCTTTACAAGCCAAATGCAAAATTATTATTATTATTATTATTATTATTATTATTATCATTATCATTATATTTCTTTCTCGCTCGTGGCAGTTTTTCTAGATGGACATGATGGGCTTTGCCAAGTCATGCTGTCTTTTATTGGTTCAGGAGTTTCCTGACGATTGAGCATTTTAATTATGACTGCTTTCCTGATGTTGGTGTGGATGTATTCTGGCAGGCCCAGTTTCTGGAGGTTTTCTGTATATATTTTTGATGTGATGCCAGTGACTGATGTGACTAATGGGATAATTGTGACTTATTCCTGTTGTCATAGTTCTTTGACTTCCATGGCCAGTGGTGTATATTTGTTTCTCTTTTTTTCTTCCTGTTCAACAATGTTTTTGTCATTAGGTATTGCTATCATAGAATCATAGAATAGTAGAGTTGGAAGGGCCTATAAGGCCATCGAGTCCAACCCCTGCTCAATGCAGGAATCTACCCTAAAGCATTCCTGACAGATGGTTGTCCAGCTGCCTCTTGAATGCCTCTAATGTGGGAGAGCCCACCACCTCCCTAGGTAATTGGTTCCATTGTCATATTGTTCTAACAGTCAGGAAATTTGTCCTGATGTCCAGCTGGAATCTGGCTTCCTGTAACTTGAGCCCATTATTCTGTGACCTGCATTCTGGGATGATTGAGAAGAGATCCTGGCCCTCCCCTGTGTGACAACCTTTCAAATATTTGAAGAGTGCTATCATGTCTCCCCTCAATCTTCTCTTCTCCAGGCTAAACATGCCTAGTTCTTTCAATCTCTCCTCATAGGGCTTTGTTTCCAGAGCCCTAATCATCCTCATTGCCCTCCTTTGAACACGCTCCAGATTGTCTGCATCCTTCTTGAAGCATTCCCTGCACCTCCTCATCCAAATCATTAATAAAAATATTGAAGAGCACTGGGCCCAGGACTGAGCCCTGCGGTACCCCGCTCGTTACCTCCCCCCAGTGTGAAAAGGTACCATTGAGAAATACTCTTTGAGTTGATTCTGTAGCCAACTGTGGATCCACCTAATAGTTGTTCCATCTAGCCCACTTTTCACTAGTTTGTTAATCAGAATGTCATGGGGCACTTTGTCAAAAGCTTTGCTGAAGTCAAGATATACTATATCCATAGTATTCCCACAGTCCACAAGGGAGGTTACCCAATCAAAAAATGAGATCAGATTAGTCTATGTTGATGAGATATGTGTGTTTTTCTTTTTTGTCTATGACCGTTATGTCTGGTCGGTTGCAAGGTATTGTCTTGTCCATATGAATTGTCCTGTCCCAGTATATTTTATGATCTGCATTTTCCAGGATTGTTTTGGGTGAATATGTATAGTATGGTGTAGGTTGTTTGATAAGGTTGAATTTGATGGCCAGTTGTTGGTGAATTATTTTTGCACCTGTATTGTGTCTGTCCGTATAGTCTATTCGTGCCAGAATTTTACATCCTCCTGTTATATGGTCTATTGTTTCTTGGAACTGATGGCATTTCCTGCATAGGTCTGTTGTTACACTGTTATCTTTTATGATGTATTTTTGGTAGTTCTTGGTTGCTGTAACTTGATCCTGTATAGCTATTAGGAATCCTTTGGTTTCTGAAAATAGCTCACCCTTCCTGAGCGATTCATACAATTGTTCTTTGTTTATTTGTGGGTTCTGTATTATGTTGTAGTGCTTCCAATGGAGTACTTTTGTGCCCATTTTCTATTTTCTCTGCAAGTGTAAGTGGTTGTGTTTGATCTTCATTTTATAGTGCTAGGTTGAGTGGGATGTAGTTTTTATCTGCTTTTACTATGGCTTTATGAATGGGGGTGTTTTTAGTGTGGAAGAATTCTCTAAGTGATTTTATCTGTTTAGCATTAATTCTGTTAATGTCCAGCAGACCTCTTCGTCCTTCTTTCCTGCTGATTGTTATTCTTTCAATGCAGGAGTTGGGATGGAGCATGCAGTGTTTTGTGAGTTTGGTGATATTGAGTCTGTCTATTTCTTCAAGTTCAGTGTGTGTCCAGTGTATGATTCCGAATGAGCATGTGAGAATGGGTATTGCATAGGTGTTGATGGCTTCAAAAATGTTTTTCAAGTTGAGTGTAGATTTTAGGATTTGTGATAGGTGAGTTTTATATTGCATTCTTAGTTGAGTTTTTAATGTGGAGTGATTGATTTTTGTGGTTTGTTGGAATCCTAGGTATTTGTATGTTTCATTTTCTTCCATGTTATCTAATATTTTGTTATTTAGTGTTTCTGATGTTGCTTCTTCTTTCCATTTTCTTCTTTCTATGTGTAGCATCTTGCATTTTCCTATCCAAAATTCTATTTTCATGTCTGTTGTCAGTTCTTCAGTGATTTGCAGGAGGCCTTTTATCTGTGTTGAAGTTGAAGTATAGATTTTGATGTCATCCATGTACAGGAGGTGATTGATTCTGTGCTTTGCTTGTTTCTGGTGTTTTATGTCGATGGTATATGTGGTGTTGTTAAGGGTGTTGGATAGTGGATTCAGACACAGGCAAAACCATAGGTGCTGAATGCGTCACCTTGGAATATGCCACGTTTGATATTTATTTATTTTTTCTGTCTGTATATGGTCCTTGTCTGTTGTTAGATGTATTGTTGTTCTTGTCAGAAAGTTTTGGATCGGGGGATGTATTTTGTAGGGGTGTGCATCGGATCGGATCCGATCCACGATCCGAATCCGATCCGACCCAAAATCGGGAAAATCCGATCCGATCCGATCCGATCCGGACAACCTCCGATCCGGTCCGATCCGATCCGATGAGGTCCGATCCGGATCGGACGCCATTTTGAATGCTTTTTCCCATAGCCAAGTATTGTTTTACAAAAACGCCTATAACTTTTTCATTTTTAAAGATAGAAGGATGAAACTTGGGCACATTGTAGACTGGTTAGGGGTAGTTATCTGTGAGAAATTTCAGAAAGATTGGTGCATGCATTTTGTGGCAATTAATTTTTTAATAAATACCCAGGAATGCCTATAACTTTGTCATTTTTAAAGTTACACACATGAAACTTTGCCACATTGTAGGGGGTACCTTGGGACCTATGTGTGTGAAATTTCAGAAACGTAGGTGCTTGTCTTGTGTGGCAATTAATTTTTAGAAAAATGGGTAGTAGTGGGGTAAATACAGTTACGCCTCCCATTTTTTTATTTTTGAAGATACAAACAGGAAACTTGGGCACATTACAGGTACCACTTGCCTTGATATGTGTGTGAAATTTCAGAAACATTGGAGCTTTCCTTGTGTGGCAATTAATTTTTGAAACAATGAGGAAAGAAACACCTATAACTTTGTCATTTTTAAAGTTACACACATGAAACTTTGCCACATTGTAGGTGGTACCTTGGGACCCATGTGTGTGAAATTTCGGAAACGTAGGTGCTTGCCTTGTGTGGCAATTAATTTTTTAATAAATACCCAGGAATGCCTATAACTTTGTCATTTTTAAAGTTACACACATGAAACTTTGCCACATTGTAGGCGGTACCTTGGGACCTATGTGTGTGAAATTTCGGAAACGTAGGTGCTTGCCTTGTGTGGCAATTAATTTTAGAAAAATGGGTAGTGGTGGGGTAAATACAGTTACGCCTCCCACTTTTTTATTTTTGAAGATACAAACAGGAAACATGGGCACATTACAGGTACCACTTGGCTTGATATGTGTGTAAAATTTCAGACAGCTGGGTCCAGGCATGTGGTGGCAAGGTATTTTTGAAACAATGAGGAAAGAAACGCCTATAACTTTTTTATTTTAAAAGTTAGAAGTCTGAACATTGCTCACTTTGTAGATGGGTTAGGGGTAGATATGTGTCAGAAATTTCAGAATGATAGGTCCAGGCATTTGATGGCTATGGAATTTTTAAATTACATGTTTCAAAAAAATTTCTACAGAGGCCAGGTCTTCCCCTCCCGCTTCCCGCGAAGAAAAGGAAACACTCTCTCGTCTCGATCCCTTTGAAGTTGCTAGTAGTATCCATTACAGGGCTCGTGTTTCCTTTCCTCCTTTCACTTTTCAAGCAGAACGGCTGAGCCTAGCTGAGTTTTGCAGCCATGCGTGCAAGGAAGGATCACTCTGGTCTCGATCCCTTTGATCCTTGGTAGTATCCATTACAGGGCTCGTGTCTGCTTTCACTTTGTACTCAAGCAGACACGAGCCCTGTAATGGATACTACCAAGGATCAAAGGGATCGAGACGAGAGAGTGTTTCCTTTTCTTCGCGGGAAGCGGGAGGGGAAGACCTGGCCTCTGTAGAAATTTTTTTGAAACATGTAATTTAAAAATTCCATAGCCATCAAATGCCTGGACCTATCATTCTGAAATTTCTGACACATATCTACCCCTAACCCATCTACAAAGTGAGCAATGTTCAGACTTCTAACTTTTAAAATAAAAAAGTTATAGGCGTTTCTTTCCTCATTGTTTCAAAAATACCTTGCCACCACATGCCTGGACCCAGCTGTCTGAAATTTTACACACATATCAAGCCAAGTGGTACCTGTAATGTGCCCATGTTTCCTGTTTGTATCTTCAAAAATAAAAAAGTGGGAGGCGTAACTGTATTTACCCCACCACTACCCATTTTTCTAAAATTAATTGCCACACAAGGCAAGCACCTACGTTTCCGAAATTTCACACACATAGGTCCCAAGGTACCGCCTACAATGTGGCAAAGTTTCATGTGTGTAACTTTAAAAATGACAAAGTTATAGGCATTCCTGGGTATTTATTAAAAAATTAATTGCCACACAAGGCAAGCACCTACGTTTCCGAAATTTCACACACATGGGTCCCAAGGTACCACCTACAATGTGGCAAAGTTTCATGTGTGTAACTTTAAAAATGACAAAGTTATAGGTGTTTCTTTCCTCATTGTTTCAAAAATTAATTGCCACACAAGGAAAGCTCCAATGTTTCTGAAATTTCACACACATATCAAGGCAAGTGGTACCTGTAATGTGCCCAAGTTTCCTGTTTGTATCTTCAAAAATAAAAAAATGGGAGGCGTAACTGTATTTACCCCACTACTACCCATTTTTCTAAAAATTAATTGCCACACAAGACAAGCACCTACGTTTCTGAAATTTCACACACATAGGTCCCAAGGTACCCCCTACAATGTGGCAAAGTTTCATGTGTGTAACTTTAAAAATGACAAAGTTATAGGCATTCCTGGGTATTTATTAAAAAATTAATTGCCACAAAATGCATGCACCAATCTTTCTGAAATTTCTCACAGATAACTACCCCTAACCAGTCTACAATGTGCCCAAGTTTCATCCTTCTATCTTTAAAAATGAAAAAGTTATAGGCGTTTTTGTAAAACAATACTTGGCTATGGGAAAAAGCATTCAAAATGGCGTCCGATCCGGATCGGACATCTGGTCCGATCCGATCCGACCAGCCTCCGATCCGATCCGATCCGATCCGACCCCCCAGGTCCGATTCCGATCCGCTATCCGATCCGATCCGGGGGGTCAGTGCACATCCCTAGTATTTTGTATATTTCCAGTACTTTTTTCAGCCAACTGTGTGGGACGGAGTTGAAAGCCTTTTTATAGTCTATGTAGCAGGTGTGGAAGTTTCTTTTCTGTTTTTCTGTTTGCTTCATGATGATACTGTCTATTATGAACTGTTCTTTGCATCCTCTGCTGTTCTTTTTACATCCTTTTTGTTCTTCAGTGAGTATATTATGTTGGGTGAGATGTGCTTCAATTTTCTGTGTGATTGTGGCAGTTATAATTTTGTAGAGTGTTGGAAGGCATGTTATGGGTCTGTAGTTAGCTGGGTTTGGGGTATCTGGAGGTTTTGGTTTAATGTAGGTTTTGCCTTTGCTAATAGGGGAATAGGTGTGGGTGTTTTATAACTGTGTTGATCTGTTGAGTGAGGTATTCGTGTATTGATGTGAGTTGTTTGTACCAGAAATTTTGAATTTGGTCCGGGCCAGGTATTTTCCAGTTGTGTGTCCTTTTTATTGTTTCCTTCAGTTCCTCCAGGGTTATTTTGTACTCTGTTTGCTGTGGTAGTTGTCTCTGTCTTTCTTCTTCTTGTCTTATCTAGCTTGTGCTTTCTTTGTATTGTACAGGTTCTGACCAGATATTTTTCCAGAATGTGTAATGTTGTTTTCTTTTTTTCTTGCTTATTCTTTGGTATAATAATTTCTCATTTCTTTTAAAGAGAGAGTTTTGGACTTCTTTCAGTTGTTTCCTTGTATCTTCTTAACCTAGTAATCTGGACTGCAAGTTTTTGTTTCAACGTGTCAAGGGCTACTATTGCTGTTTATTGTTTGCTATGATGTCTTGGAGATTTCTGAGGATATTTTTGAGCGATTTCCATGTATGGATTGTGTCATTCTTCCTATATCCTTTCATAGCTTTT
Source organism: Anniella stebbinsi (assembly GCA_029215795.1). Taxonomy (NCBI): domain Eukaryota; kingdom Metazoa; phylum Chordata; class Lepidosauria; order Squamata; family Anniellidae; genus Anniella; species Anniella stebbinsi. The sequence goes on along the minus strand of JARDYH010000002.1, from coordinate 28,543,855 downwards.
CAATTTTGTTTTCAATTCTGATTTGCCATTTTGGCTTGGTTTCTAATCTTCTGCATGTGTTGTTGTTTGTGGGGAGTTCCTGTTTGTTACAGGTGAGGACTGCTGTGGCTGCTGCATAGATGACTGTGTGTATATCTTCTAGGTTGCTATTGTTGTTAATGTATGCTGTGAGTTTAATATTCATTATGTTTATGAGTTTCTGCGTGCCCTTGTTAAACTTTAGTCTAGGTAGTGGGTTTCTTTTCATTGGGTTGGTTTCTCTCCATTTTGTTAGATTTTTCTCAGTTTCTTCTGTCAGTTTCTGCTCTGTGTTCATGTTTGTTGTGTCATTGTGTGTTTCAGGTTGTGGCGTTGTCTGGGGCCTCATCTTCATGATGCTGGGAGCGCTGCGCCATGGCGGCTCCCTGGCGTCATGCAGCAAATTGATGCCTCTTACGCATAAGCGTGCGCAGCACATTTCATTAGGTGGTGCCCCCAGGGATTTTTTAAGGTAAACTTGGGAGTAAATTCCATTTAACTAGGGTGACCATATTTTGGAAACCAAAAAGGAGGACATCATAGACGACCCTCAAGGAGGTATGCCCACCCCAACATGTCCAGCCCCCAAGGATGTGTGCCCATCCTGACATAACCGTCCCCAAGGGTGTGTGACCTTGGTCACACGTCTGATTTACTGAACTGTAAACCAGAATCTAAAAGTCAATAAAATATGATATCGTCGAGCATCTCTGAATCCTACAACTAAACCATTACTGTTGTGAAATGCAATCAGAGCTTGGGAAAAGGGGGAAAGGGACAGAACTACAACATCACCACTTCCCATGTTTATTTTACAAACATGTCTGTCAAAAACAAAAGTGGGTTACATCACCATCAAAGAATACAAATGCTGAGATTTCAGCAGGCATTATGACACACTTCCAATGGCATCTTTGCAGCCATAAAGGCTAGAATCCTTTTTTAAAAGAAAAATTCAGATTTTCAGGTGGCTGAACTCTGGGTCCAGCAGTATCACATTTTGCATTTCTGGCTATTACAGAAACAGATCAGATCACCAGTCCAATTGCTAGTCCCCACCAGAGCAAACACATTGAAGCAATGAAACTTAGATAAGTGTGGACTTAACAAGTTCCCATTGATTCACTGTGTCTATTCTAGTTAGGAGTAGCAATTGGATTTAGGCCTCCAAGTTGTATGCATCCCTCTTGAAGTATGGTGCCCAGAACTGGATGCAATATTCAAGATGAGGCCTAACCAGTGCCAAATAAAGGGGAGCCAGTACCTCATGCGATTTGGAAGCTATACTCTATTAACGCATCTCAAAATAGCATTTGCTTTTTTTGCAGCCACATCACACTGTTGGCTCATATTCAGCTTGTGATCTACAACACATGCAATGATCCAAAGTTATTCCCTTTTTTGAAAAGCTATGTAGGAACATTGAGTAGCTGTAAAAGGCACGGGGTCATATGTTATACATCATAATGTTGTACATTTTGATATATACATGAAAATACTTGCAGGTAATATATAAAAGAACTGGCAAGAAAGTTCAGAGACTTGGGCACCTGATTAAGCAGAAATAGGAGCAATAAGCAGAGGTGGAGCCTGAACATCCAAAACACAAAACTCTGTGTCCTTTGAATCCACATTTGTTTGCTCCTGCAGAAACCCATTTTTTAAAAAAGCAAAGTGAAGCATATTGGCTGGTAATTAGACTGAGGTTCTGTGTGCAAAGCAGAAAACCACTCCTTTGAGCCTGCAGTTTGAGCCCCCACCTCACCCCTGGCACCTTCATCCTTAGGCTTCCTGCTGCTCAGCTGCCAACAGCCCACATGCGCTGCCCGCAGCCTGCCCACCCGACCTGCCTGCTACGCGCTCACCCACCGCTCGCTTGCTCGCTCGACCGCCACCTGCTGCCCGCCCGCCCACATGCCCTGCCCTCTGCCTGCCCGCCCTGCCTTACTTACCCCCAAGCGCACGCTGCTGCTGCTGCTGCCTCCTTCATTTTGCCGCTCGTACTCAGACTCCGCCTCTCCCACAAGTCTCGCGAGAAGGGGATGAAATGTCAGAAGTCTCATCCTGAAGTATCGCGAGACTGGGGGAGAGGAGACAGCAGGTAAGCTGTGACTACTCCGTTCCTCCCCCCCCCCCCTGCACCTTTCCCAGTATGAAAGGGTCTCTTAACACTTGAATTAAGAGGCCGTTTCATACTGGGAAAGGTGGGAGGGGGATAGAGCAGGCCGCGTGTTCTCTAGAGGCGTGGAGATCACCTAATGGCATTAGCGTGGCTGAGAGAATCCTCCCAGCCACGCTAATGGTGTTAGGTGATCTCCACGCTTTCCGGAGCTCTGGAGAACGCGTGGCCTGCTCTGCCCCCTCCTCCACCCCCTCCCACCTTTCCCAGTGTGAAAGGGCCTCTTAATTCAAGCATTAAGAGACCCTTTCATACTGGGAATGGTGCGGGGGGGGGGAGGGGGAGGAGGAGGCCACACATTGTCTGAAGCTCCGGAAAGTGCACAGGTGGCCTACGCTATTAGCGTGTTAGTCATGCTAATAGTGTAGGCCATCTGTGCACTTCCCATAGCTTCGGACAACGCACGGCCTGCTTCCCACCCTTCTCTCCGTGCCACACCTTTCCCGGACTTTTCATTAGGTGGTGCCTGGGCACCAGGTGAACCACCTGTGCGCACGCCTATGCTCTTACGGCAGTCCTGATGTAAGAGGTGCAACGGCAGCTTTTCCTGGCGCCAGCTGCACCTCCGCTTGTGGTGTGGCGTGGTGCCAGCTGGAGGGGAGGCTGGAGCATCGGTTCCCCTACTCTCCGGTAAGTTATTATTTTGATTTTAAAAAAAAAAACAGAATGGGGGAGAGGACAGCGGAGGTGGTGCAGCGAGCTTACGGGTTGCCCGCTCTGCTTCAAAAACGTCACACTAAATGGTGACTTTTTTTAAAAGCGGAGCAAAGGACATTTGCCCCTAGATGTCTTTGCACTTGCAGCAGCGTCATGTAAACGAACTGCCGTGAGTGCGAGGGCATATCAATGGAAACAGGCCATCTAGAGGCACCCTGGGAATCCTCTGGTGGGGTTGCTGCGTTTAGGGGTGCTGTTCCTTCTATGGATGTTTGTGTGCTTGTTGGTGTTGCATCTGTGCTTTTCGTGTTGGCGTTCTGTTGTGCTATTTCTTCTTTAATTTTTTGAATTTCATGTTCCGTTAGCCTTTTATTGTTGATTTATAACTCTTTTTTGGTCAATTAGTCTTTGTTCTCTTACAGTGTCCGTTAGGTGGGGGTAGATTTCCAGGAATAGTCTGTGAAGTTCTGTTTGGTATCCTGATGCTATAGTTTCAAGTGGGGGGCTTTTACAGTAACAACACATAACATGATGGTTCATTTCATCTGAGCAAGCTAAGCGTTGCCTTGGGTGTCCTGACCTGGTGGTTGCCTTTGGGACAGGCAAAGCATGTCCGGGGGAGTTTGGGTGGCTGTGCTTTTCCTTATTCGTTGCCTGTTCGTTTCCATTTTGGCCGACTGTTAGGTTTGTGCAGCGTTCTCGGCCTTGATACTGCCCGTTCAAGGCTTTTTTCATTGTCTGGAGCCATTTTTTCACACTAGCAGGGTGGTTAGCCTTGTCTAGTGGTGGTTGGCTAGGGTCCAGGGGTGTGCCTTGCCTGTGTAACCCCTTGTGGGATTATTATTATTATTATTATTATTATTATTATTATTATTATTATTATTTCTGTACTGCCCCAAAGCTGAAGCTCTCTGGGCGTTTTACAAAGATTAAAACATTAAACATTAAAATCAATATACAAAATTTTAAACCGTAAAAGCACAAAAAAACAGACAACATACAAAGACAATATCCATTTAAAAACAACTTTGAACTCTCAGACAGGCCTAAAGATAGATCTGGGGTCAATTAAGAGATTCTCTAAGCTGTCCCCCCACCAGTGGCACAAATATGTGTAAATGGGAACAGAAACAGGAACGTTTGCGCCAAACTCTTTCCCCTTGCTTGTTTATTTTTCAGCTGTGGTTGTCTATACCTGTGTCACTAGTGCCCAATTTCCTATCATGATGTGTAAAGGCTTCCTTACACAGGCGATTTCCCATGGGTCAGTCCTAAGCTGAAGAGGAGTTAATGCTAGGTTTGCCACCCAGTTAAATAAATGTTAAATTGGAAGAGGTTTTTTTTTTAAATGTTCTATTTTAAAAGGAAATCTTTGTTGTATCCGCGGCACACCTTCATTTCTTCCATCAGAGTTTTATAGTGTGGAAAAGTAGAGGATGACAAATGATAGTTAAATGAACACTTATTATTGTCAGAACAGAGATCCCAAAATATAAGTAGCCCCATCAGTGATTCTGCTAGAACTGTGCAGACATTGTCCCTAATTGGCTCTCATTAGATTTTATATCCCATAGGCAGTGAATGATGTGTGACTGAGCTGCCTGGCATTCTGTTGTGTAGAAAGCCTCTTTGAAAGGGAAAGGACTGATCTCTATTTGACATGCATGGAAGGGTGCCTGTCACTGTGATGGTTTTGCCCAGCAGTAAAGGACATAAAAGAACAGAGGAGCAGCTTCACCAGTGGGCCACCTTGCCTGGTCCAACTTGCATTCCATCCTGATCGCAACCAGTTGCGGAGCCTTCAACTGAAGTGTTCAGTGGTATGAGAAGCTTAGAGATGATCTCTTTATTGGCTCCATCAGTCTTAGGAGAACATACTGACACTGCTCTAAGGTTAGTGACCTGGTGCTCTGTCTCGGTGTTCCTGATCCACCATGTTGCTGGAGGAAAGCAGATGGAAGCAGGGCCAGATTTACGTACAAGCTAAACAAGCTACAGCTTAGGGCTTCACATTACGAGGGGCTTTGCGTGAGAGAGAGAGAAAGAAAGAAAGAGAAAAAAACTGTTTACAACATTACACAATTATCAAATTCCATTTAATTGTACAGCCCGTATTTTGTATTTCATTGTTTCATTATTTGTTGAAGAGGGAAGGGTCTCATTCATGTTATAGCTTAGGGGCACAACAAGTTTTAATCCAACCCTGGATGGAAGAGTTCCTACCAAAGTACTTGCCAAAAGCAACTAAGACGTTGAAGGCAAATTGAATGAGCAGCATGATGTGGCTCTAAAAATGGCTCATGCGAGTTTAGCATGAATGTATAAAGCCACTTGTCATGAGAAAGACAAGTTGCTTTTTTTTAGGGTGACCATATGGAAAGGAGGACATGCCCCCTGTATCTTTAACAGTTGTATTGAAATGAAAAGGGAATTTTAGCAGGTGTCATTTGTATGCATGCAGCGCCTGGTAAAATTCCCTCTTCATCACAACAGTTAAAGCTGCAGGAGCCCTGCTTAGAGTGACCAGATACAAAAGAGAGCAGGGCTCCTGCAACTTTAACTGTTGTGATGAATGGGGAATTTCACCAGATGCTGCATGCATACAAATTACACCTGCTGAAATTCCCTTTTCAATACCTGTTAGAGACACAGGAGGCCTGTCCTCCTTTTCATATGGTCACCCTACTTTCCTCCCTCTTTTTTATTGCGAATATTAACAAAACAGAACAAAAAATAAACCGTGAAAAACAAAAACAAAGAAACATTACCTAAATAGGAATATCATCATTTTCCCATCAGGTATACCATACATTTTTAAAAAAATTGCTTAGCTGTAACTGTAGTTCTTTCAATGGTAGGCTGACCATATGAAAAGGAGGACAGGGCTCCTGTATCTTTAACAGTTGCAGAGAAAAGGGAATTTCAGCAGGCGTCATTTGTATGCAATTAGTACCTGGTGAAATCCTCTCTTCATCACAACAATTAAAGTTGCAGGCACTATACTAGAGTGACCAGATACACAAGAGGGCAGGGCCCCTGGAGCTTTAACTGTTGTAATGAAGAGGGAATTTCACCAGGTACGAATTGCATACAAATGATGCCGGCTGAAATTGCCTTTTCTCTCAACTGTTAAAGTTACATGAGCCCTGTCCTCCTTTTCATCTGGTCAGCCTATTCAATGGTCACCTGTGAAGCCGCACATATGGGCTTTGCATGCATGCAGAGTTCTATTTGGGAAAACTTATAAAGCTAAGTTAGAGTTTTAGCAAGAGCCCTGCCCCCAGCCTCCATTCGTACACTCAAGGGGGCATAGTTCCTGCCTTCCCTCACTGTTCTATGATTCTATTGTAAGGTGACCAGATAAAATCCAGGTCAGGGCTCATGTAACTTTAACAGTTGTAGAGCAAAGGGAATTTCAGCCGGCATTATTTGTATGCAATTAGTTCCTGGTGAAATTCCCTCTTCATCACAAGAGTTAAAGTTGCAGGCACTATACTAGAGTGACCATATACAAAAGAAGGCAGGGCCCCTGAAACTCTAACTGTTGTGATGAAGAGGGAATTTCACCAGGAACTAATTGCATACAAATGACACTGGCTGAAATTCCCTTTTCTCTACAACTGTTAAAGTTACATGAGCCCTGACCTGGATTTTATCTGGTCACCCTAATTTCTGACCAAACACACTGCTTTATAAGGAAGAAAAAAGTGAGAAAAAAACAGGTAGAATGGCACCTGCAGCAGGACAGTAGAGTCGGTTGTGTGACTGCACACTCTGAAGAATGACAGTTACAGGAAAGCAACCTGTCTATCTACGCAGGCAACTGTTAATAGATGCAGCAACAGCTCAATATCTTGTCCTTTTAAATCCTTGTCCATCCTGGCTTTTGAAATCTGCCACAGCTGAGCTGGATATCTGGACCTCTGAGGTAGTAAATGCCTCCTTGAGGTCCAGTGAGGTTGCCACAGCTTTGAAACAAGCTGTGATGACGGCCTTATTGAAAAAAAAAATCAAATTTAGATTAAATGGTTTTAGATAACTACCACCCTGTATCAAATCTACCATTCTTGAGCAAAGCGCTGGACTGTGTGGTGGCTTCACAATTCCAAGCCATATTGGATGATACTGATTACCTAGATCCATTCCAGTCAGGTTTCTGGCCTGGTTTTGGGACAGAAACAGCCTTGCTCACCCTGGTTGATGACTTATGCTAGGGAATGGATAGGGGGAGTGAAACCTTGTTGCTTCTCCTGGACCTCTTGGCTTTTGATACCATCAACTATGGTATGCTTCTGGATCATTTATCTGGTTTGGGCTTGGGAGGCAAGGTTTTAAAGTGGTTCCAGTCCTTTCTGCAGGAGCAGTCTCAGCAGGTGGTGCTGGGGGACTTCTATTTCACCCTGTGGCTGCTAGGCTCAAGTTCTGTCTTGTCCCCCATGCTTTTTAACATCTACATGAAACTGCTGGGAGAAGTCATCAGGAAGTTTGGGCTGAAGTGTCATCAGTATGTAGATGATACTCAGCTCTACCTCTTGTTTCCATCTGCACATCCCAGGGAGGCTGTGGAACTCTTTTGGACCAGTGTCTGGAGGCTGTTTTGAGATGGATGATGGTGAACAAGCTGAAACTTAATCCAGACAAGACAGAGGTACTGTGGATTGGGAAACCATCTACTTCAGATGGAGGCTTACAACTGGTCTTAGATGGGGTTGCACTCCCCCTAAAAGACCAAGTATGCAGTTTGGGAGCTCTCCTGGACTCTGAGCTAAGTGGGGAAGCCCAGGTGGCTGCGGTGTCCAGGAGTGCATTCTATCAGCTTAGGCTGGTACGCCAGCTGAAGCCCTATCTAGAGAGGATGGACCTGGCCCCAGTTATCCACGCACTAGTCATGTCCAGGCTGGACTATTGTAATGCACTGTATGTGGGGCTGCCGTTGAAGATGGTTTGGAAGCTTCAGCTGGTGCAGAATGCACCCACCCCAGTATTGGTGGGGGCAGAGCGTTCTGACCGCAAAACGCCTATACTGTACCAGTTGCACTGGTTTCCTGTGTGTTTCTGAGCCCATTTCAAAGTGCTGGTTTTGACCTTTAAAGCCCTAAATGGTTTGGGACCAAGTTACTTGAAGGACCACCTTCACCCATATCAGTCTGCCCGCACTTTAAGATCAGAAAGAAAGGCCCTTTTCATTTGCCCACCTGTGAGGGCAATTAGGTGGATATCCATGTGGGAGAGGGCCTTCTCTGCAGCGGCCCCACACCTCTGGAACAAACTTCAATCGGAGGTCTGCCATGCACTTTCCTTGCAGGCTTTTAAGAAGGCCTTAAAAACATTTTATTTTACCTTGGCCTTCGTATGATGAGTATTGTTTTTGTTATTATTGCTGCTATTGTTGATCCTCCTGTTTTTATTATTGGTTTTTATTGTTTTAATTGATGTTTTATTGCTTTTAACATTTGTAATATTTTATTGCTTTTAGTGTTTTATGTATTTTATTGTTGTAAGCCGCCTTGTGAAGGCTTCTGCTCTGAAAGGCAGCCAAGAAATGTTTAAATAAATGAATAAATAAATAAATCTTCTCTGTGCTGCCTTTTTATGAGTCACTGAAATTGTGCAAATCGCAGGTGTCACATAGCTAGTCCTCATCTGGAGGTGGCAGTCTATTTAGTCTTCCACATGGTCTCTGCTGGGTCTACATGCACTCACAGATGGTCACATGAGGGCCTTGGGGTTTTGAACCAAGCCTTACAATCAGAGTAAGTAAAATGCTTATTGGTGAAGAAAGCATTCTAACCTGTGTTCAGTGACTGTGAACGTAAAAACAACAGAGAGTGTTAATATTTTGGGTCTTTTCCTGTGGAGTAAAAGGGCTGTGATATTTATTTTATGTATTTAGTGCCGTTGACACTACATGCTCAGTGTCCTAATATCAGGGGATGCCGGCACATATGGTTAGTTTTGTATGCTGACAGTGTAGTGCAGTGCAGTGCAGTGCAGATGGGTTGTAAACACATATTTGATTGGTTGTGCGCAATTAAACTGTTGAGTCAGATTTGTGCCGGCCGTTAAGCGTGTCTTCGAGGAAAAGCCATTTAAAAATAGTTTGTACAAATTGTTTATTCTCAATGTCAGTGCACAAACAACCAGAAATAGCAAAGCCCTGTGTTGTTTCTGCGTAAAATCATAAGAGGGATCAGACCAAAGGCTTATCTAGTCCAGCATTTTGTTTACATAGTGGGCAAGCAGCTGACTGTTGGAAGTCCACCAGTAAGGCATGAGTACAATGGCACTTGCCCACTCATGTTCCCCAGCAACTGGTATACAGAGGCATACTGCCTCTGATACTGGAGGCAATATATAGCCATCATGGCTCAGTGGTAGCGCACCTGCTTTGCATGCAGAAGGTCCCAGGTTCGATCCCCGGCAGGAAAAACTCCTGCCTGAAACCCTGGAGAGCCATTGCTGCCAGTCAGTGGGCCTGTTGGCACGCTAAGCCATGGTGGTTAAGCATTTTGAGTTAAACATTATGGCTTAGCGTGTTGTGTGAACCATGATTTAGCATGACATGTGAACCGTTACTAACCATAGTGGCCACATAACCATTTGCTCACTAACCATTTGCTACAAAATGGTTAGCAGCCTAACCATGGCTTAGCGTGTTGTCTGAACAGCTCCAACATTGACAATAGTGGGCTCGATGGACAGTATAAGGCAGCTTTCTATATTCCTATGACTTGTAGCCATTGACTGCCTCGTCTTTCATAAATTTGCTTAGTCTCCTTTTAAGGCATTGGTGGCATCTTGTGGTAGTGAATTTTATTGTTTAACTATGCACTGTGTAAAGAAGTACTTCCCTTTATTTGTCCTGTATGGCTGCCTCTACAAGAGGCATTTAAAGCTCTTTCAAGGTGCATTAAAAAATTTACCTCTACAAGAATGGAGCGCAAATCGGGCGTAGAGGCGCGCTATCCCTCCGATTATGCGCATTATTGAATGCGCGTTAAACAGCGAGTTTTATTTTGCTCCAGCCGTTAAAGTGCATTTTGGCTATGTGAACAAGCGCTTATGCGCATTAACTACTTGTAAAGCGCATTTTGGTCATCCGTTAATGCGCTTCACCACCTCTCGTGCAGAGGTATTAGGCGTAAATGCGCTTCAGCGATTATGCGCATAATCGCCTAACCAGGCGCAAAAGCGAATCCTTGTAGAGGGGACCCTTCTCACACCATTCAGCTTCAGTGGATGACCCTAGGCATTACAGGAACGGGAGAAACCTTCTCCCTATCCATTTTCTCCACACCATGCATAATTTTGTACACCTTCATCCTATTTCCCCATGCTCACCCTTTTTTTAACAGCTAAGCAGTCCCAGATGTTGTAACCTTTCCTCATACAGGAATTGCTCCAGGCCCTTGATCATTTTGGTTGCCCTTTTCTGCACCTTTTCCAACTCTACAATATCCCTCTTACGTTTCAAATGAATTTCCATGTGTTTGGGAAATGTTTAAATAAATTCAGTGGTAGATTTTGTGGACTAGAATGTTTCTCCCTATGGAATCAGGTGAGTCTTCCTAGTTAAAGCATACTTTGCCGTCTTGCATTGATGTGCCTTGATACAGAAGTCCTAGCTACACTCAAGCATTTGACAGTCTCCTATAACATCCTTGTTGATGAGCTGGTAAAATGATGAAACTTCTGTTGGCTGGTTGAACAAAAGTAATCTTGATTATCTTATGCCATCATCCTTGTCCTACAAGCACAGGTAGTTCTGTTTCCATCAACAAGTCCAAACACCGCGGTAGTGAGTGCTCATTAATGGCTCTGTGTGAACCTGGCAGAAGGTCTTGACTGGAGGGCCACAGGACTATCTCCTATGCCTTTACTGTTCAACACTTTTATAAATGACTTGGATAAGCATGTAGAGAGAGTTGCCAATCAAATTTGCAGATGACATGAAGCTAGGAGGGATAGCTAACACCATTGAAAAGAGAATCAGGGTTCAAAATGATCTTGACAGTCTGGAACACTAAGCTGATCACCACCTGCTGAGGTTTAGACTTACAGCGGCTTTTCCCCTCTGCAAGGGTGGGGAACCCATTAAGATGGTCCGCCCCTGGAGGCTAATGGATCCAGATGGTTTCCAGAGGGCTCTGGGGAGTTTTCTGGCTGATAGGGCTGGCTCTCCTGTCAAAACCCTGGTTGATCTGTGGAATGCAGAAATGACCCGGGCAGTTGACACGATTGCTCCTGAGCGCCCTCTCCTGTGTAGAGATGGCACGGCTCTGTGGTTTACCCCGGAGCTGAGAGTGATGAATCAAAACAGGAGATGGCTTGAGGGCAGATGGAGACGAACTCCTGATGGATGCAATCAAACACTGGTAAGTGCTTATGGTAAGCTGTATTCAGGGGCAGTGAGGGCAGCAAAAAAACAATACTTTGCTGCCACTATTCAATCATCAACCTGCCGCCCAGCGGAGCTTTTCAGAGTTGTCCGGGGGCTTTTACATGCTGGCCCCAAGGACATGGTAGAACCATCTGAGGCCCACTGTAATACATTTGCTGGGCACTTCCAGGATAAAATCTCTGGCATCTGTCAGGACTTAGACTCCAGTGTTATAGCAGGTGAATCTAGTGAGGTATCCAGAACACAGGCTTGTCCTGTTTTCTTGGATGAGTTTCAGTTGGTGCAGCTCGAGGACGTTGACAAGGTGCTTGGACAGGTTCATGCAACCACTTCCATATTGGATCCTTGCCCCTCTTGGCTAATAAAAGCTAGCAGGGATGGAACAACTGGCTGGGCCAGGGAAGTGATTAAGGCCTCTTTGCAAGAGGGAGTGGTCCCAGGCCTCCTGAAAGAGGCGGCAGTGAAACCACTCCTAAAGAAATCTTCCCTGGACCTTGAAAATCTTAATAACTACAGGCCAGTAGCAAATGTTCCATTCCTGGGCAAGGTCCTGGAGCGGGTGGTTGCGAGCCAGCTCCAGGCACTCTTGGATGAGACTGATTATCTGGATCCATTTCAGTCGGGTTTCAGGCCTGGTTTTGGTATGGAAACAGCTTTGGTCGCCCTGTATGATGACCTATGTCGGGAGAAAGACAGGGGGAGTGTGACTCTGTTGATTCTCCTTGATCTCTCAGCAGCTTTCGATACCATCGACCATGGTATCCTTCTGGGACGACTGGCTGAGTTGGGAGTGGGAGGCACTGCATTGCAGTGGTCCTGCTCCTACTTGGGGGGTCGGCTGCAGAAGGTGGTGCTTGGGGAACATTGCTCGGCCCCGTGGATTCTCCAGTATGGGGTTCTGCAGGGGTCAGTTTTGTCCCCCATGCTGTTCAACATCTACATGAAACCGTTGAGTGCAGTCATCCGGAGTTTTGGAGTGCGTTGTCATCAGTACGCTGATGACATGCAGCTCTATTTCTCCTTTTCATCTTCATCAGGTGTGGATGTGCTGAACCAGTGCCTGGCTGCGACAATGGACTGGATGAGGGCTAATAAACTGAAACTCAATCCAGACAAGACTGAGACGCTGTTAGTGGGTGGTTCCGCTGACCGGATGGAGGGTGTTCAACCTGTTCTGGATGGGGTTGCACTCCCCTTGAAGGAGTGGGTTTGTAGCTTGGGGTTTCTCCTAGAACCATCTCTGTCACTTGAGGCGCAGGTGGCCTCAGTGGCACGGAGTGCCTTCTACCAACTTCGGTTGGTGGCCCAGCTACGTCCCTATCTGGACAGGGATAACCTGGCTTCAGTTGTCCATGCTCTGGTAACCTCCAAGTTAGATTACTGCAATGCACTCTACGTGGAGCTGCCTTTGAAGGTGGTTCGGAAGCTGCAGCTTGTGCAAAATGCAGCGGCCAGATTGATAACTGGAACCAGTAGGTTCGAACATATAAGGCCTACTCTGGCCCGCTTGCATTGGCTGCCTGTATGTTTCCGAGCCCGGTTCAAGGTGCTGGTTTTAACCTATAAAGCCTTACACGGCTTGGGACCACAATGCCTGATGGAACGCCTTTCCCGACATGAACCTATCCGAACACTACGTTCAACATCTAAGGCCCTCCTCCAAGTGCCTCCTCCGAGGGAACCTCAGAGATCGGCAACAAGAGAGAGGGCCTTCTCTGTGGTGGCTCCCCAATTGTGGAACGATCTCCCCGATGAGGCCCGCCTGGTGCCAATATTGTTATCTTTTCAGCGCCAGGTCAACACTTTCCTCTCCTCTCAGGCACTTGGCAATATCTGAGCAGCCTGGGTTTGTTTTGTTTTGTTTTTGTAGCTTTTTGAAGTGTTGAAGTGGTTTTAAATGTACAAATTGTGTGTATGTTGTATGTTTTTGCTGTTTTAATTTTTGTATATTGTTTTTAATTGTTTTTAATCCTATGTAAACCGCCCAGAGAGCTTCGGCTGTGGGGCGGTATACAAATGTAATAAATAAATAAATAAATAAAAGATGAAATTTAACACAGAGAAATATGAAGTCTTGTATTTAGGTACAAAATAATTAAAGTACGGGAATCAAGAGAATGTGGGGAGACTTGGCTTCGCAGCAGTACATATGTAAACTATCTCACCTAGGTAGGACCCTCTACTCTACAGCAATCCTACCGCAAACACCAAATGTGGAGGAATGCTTCTTCTTACTGGGGCAATCCTACTGTTATAGCCACCACTTGTGAAGGATCACCCCTTATCACTGGGCAATCCCTCCCTTCACTTCCGCTGCCACTGGAAATCTATACCCCTTTATTAATATACACATTTTCCCTAAGATACCTGGTCATTAGGTATGAGATTTGGAGGCTGCCTGTTTTGACTGTGGTCCAAATCTGAATCTTGTTTTGGAAATCCAAATGTTTATGCCTTCCATTGACTATTATTAGAAATAAAAAAATGGCTATAATATTTTTTTCTGCTTTAAAATATATTTCTGGTAAAGCTTTTGTTTGAGGTTTATGTGAGGACATGTTTTCCTCTGTTAATTAATTAGGGTATATTTACTAGAGGTGTGCTTCATTCAGGCTGATTGGGACAGATTTGGATGATGTTTGACTCAAAGGGGATCTTCTGAAGAGGATCGTGTTCAAATCTGAACACTGCTAAAAATTCTGGATTCAGAGGAATACAGAGATACAGATGGTGTGTCTCCAAAACTTGATATATTTCTCCACAAGCTTTCCATTTATGGAAAACACCTGAGTGGGAAATGGGGGTGGGAAGGAGAGGTCTATTTTTGTTAGAGGCAACTCTAGCTTCTAATCACAATGAATAGTTTTATTTTGGGCACTCCAATCTCAGTGCTTTGGAGGATGGATACGAGGTAATCTATTGCAGGACTGATCCCGTGTTCAGTGTGCATTACAAGTTCTAGTTCCCAGAAGCAGGGGCATTAAAAGAGGTTTGGTGACATCTACGAGGGGGTAACATTGGGTGCATGATTGGAAAATGCTGGATAGTCAAATCCTTCTTCTTTTGCCCCTGTGTGCTCCACGTCAATTATACACCCGTCTTATTGTACTTTCTGTGACTTTGGTGCCAACTGTATTAAGTATTAAATTGTTTTTCATTAATTGAAACTCCCTAGCCCTGCACCTATCCTTCTGAAATGATGCAGGTTTCTTGCCTAGGGGCATCTTTATGACATGTGCCATTTTCATACAATTGCTCAAAAACCCTTGGAGTGAGGGTAAGGGGAAGTGAAGTAACCCCCCCCCCCAATATAAATACCCCCCTTCCACAAAAACTATCCACCTGTCCTTCTGAAATTTTGCAAGTTTCTTAACTAGGGGCACCTGTATACTGAATGACATTTTCATAACAATTGGCCACACACCACCATTGGGTTACATGCACATCCTTCAAGCTCCAAGCACTTATTTGTCTGAAACCTGACATCCTTCGGAAAGAGTAATTATTTCTGTAAATTTCACCCACTTCTGCCATGAACTAAAAAAAAAAAAAGTTACTGGGAGCTCTCTTAAAAACAACCAAAAACCTATATTTAAAGGCATGTAGCACAAAACGTCTTGCAACGAATTGTCTGAAATTTTTCAGATACAATCTCGTTATAAGGGTCTACTGTCCCTGCAAATGTCATCCAGTTCTGACAAACAGAAAACAAGTCATAGCAGTTTGTTGATTTCCAATAATAGCCAATGGAAAGTATGGAAATCTGGATTTACGAATCAAGTTTCGGATTTGGACCGGAGTCAAAACCGGTGGCCTCCAAATCAGTCTGAGTTGAACTGAACTATTTCCCAATCATCAAATCAGGGTCCGAACAAAATCTTGTGGTTGGTGCACGCCCCTAATAGTTGCATTTAGCTGCAGATCCAGGGTTTTCAAAGGACAAGGTGGGAAAAGTTCGCTTTTTGTTCCTGATTTGGCTTCAGTGCTGAAAACAGAAGATTCAGCAGTTGCTTCCCTAAATTTGGCTCTCCTGATTCCACATCTTGCATCTTTTAAACTAGTGCTTCAGGTTGTATCCATGCTGATAGATTAATTTGGAAAGCGGGTTAGGGTAGGAAGACACACAGTGGGCTCAGCTTCACCTACCGGCTTTATGGGACGGGGGGAGGATCCTGGTCTTTCCCGCTTCCAGGATCGTCCCCCAGTGTGCACACGCCTGTGTGTTGTCCCGGAAGTGAGGAGGGATGTTCCAGCATGGCGTAGGTTTATTTTATTTTTTTGAAGCAGGAGCTGGTCGTGCAATTGCGTGGCCCCGATCCTGCGAAAAATGTGAGTAAAAAAAAAGAGAAAAACTCAGTGCCATAAAGCGACAGCAGCCATCCCATAGATGGCGAAACTGCTGCCCCCCCACCCTTGATGGGCACAGAGCCTCCCCGCACAGCTCCGTGCCCGTTTGCTGAGGCTCTCTATTCGCAGGGAGGGGGAAGACCCAGGAGCTTGCACCACACTGCCTACAGTCCTCAGGGTTGTTCCAGGACTGTGGGAAAAACTGGGAAAGTGGATGCAGTTATCCCGGGCAAAGTCCCTGGCTGTCTCTGCTTGACCCCAGGATCCCCTGTGAGTCATTTGGACGCACAGGGGCAACTTAGAGACAACTCCAGATATATGCATGGTGTAGACATGGCCAATGTTTTGATTGCATCCCACAAATTGGGAGCCCAGAAATAGCTCTTCATACAAAGTTGTTGCCCTAACAGATAGGAGGTCTTTTGGATTGCAGGCGATCACATCAGATGTTCGAAAGCATGTTTTAATTTAAGTCATGATGTTGCTTGCAATAATGTTAATACATCAGGACTAATTTTTATAAATTCTGCATGTTGACTGAGAAGAAAACATTTTCCAATCATAAGTTTGTCTTTTAAGCTGACTCTTTTCGCCTTTAACTCAAACCGAACAAGATTCAACAAAGGAAATTTCACAGCTTGCGTACCCTCCTCACTTTTCAACTGGCTTAATTACAAACGTGAAGATGAAAATCACCTTCGGGGCTACAACAGTGTCTGTGTGGTGTGGAACAGCAAGTTTACTAATTCCTGAGAGTTTAACAGTGGTGGCAGACTTCATTACAGAGGTGTTTGTGTGGTTGGCATAGAACAGATCTTGAAGAATCCTCCACCTTCATTAGTTTTAATGTAATGTGCTTCATTAGAATTATTCATGACGCTATCAAACACATTCAAATGATTTTTGACTCTACAGTTGGGACTAATTTTATCTAGCTCTAAAGTAGTGCTCCCTTTTCCTGGAATGTGTGTTAGTGTCACTTGTTTTATATTTAAACTTTTTCAGTATCAGGATTGGGCCACTTGGCTAGGCTGCATCTGCCGGATGCTTCCTTCAGACTGGATATGAAAGAAGGCAGGAGACATCCCACTTAGGACAATAGTATTGATATCATTCTTAGTTTTCTGCTGACAGTGTATTCATAGTGCATTTATTGACTGTAGTATAGAAAACCGAAGGCATATCCAACCCCCAGGAAACCACCAATGCAGCCAGCAAGTCTGTTCAGATGACCCTTTGGGCAACATGGTTATGCTAACCATGGTTAATGTGGTTATCACTAACTATGCCTAGTGCTGCTGCCACATGATCATAGAATCACACCCCACTGCGTGGTTTGCATAACCACATCCTAACCATCTACCTCTCCGCTGATCCCGGTAGTCCTCCGACTGTCTGTTTCGCATCCCAGCATTTTTTGCAGCATGCATGGCCCTGAGCAGCCATTCGCACCCGTGGGCATCCACTGCTTGTTGGCATCCACGCCGCGGCTCCTGGAAGCCATTACGAGAGCTGTGTGCTCTGTCCCCATCTCATGATACATCCATCCTGGTAGCCCCAGTACAGGCATTCAGGCATGCCGTAAGTGGAGATTTTGGGTGAGAACACAAAATGGTGGCTGGTGCATTCAGAGCTGCTATGCAGATCTCAGCAGCGGAGATCCTGCTGGCTGGACAGAGAGGCCTGGCTTCGTGTGGGCCGGCAGGCTGCCTATCCTCCGGGAGAGCCACTCTACCCTGCCGTAGATCTACGGTTGTAAATTACATTGGGTGGAAATGGCCTCTTCCAGCTGCTGCTTTGACTTGGATTTGGGGTTCAGCACCAAGGCAAGGCACAACCCTAATTTCTATGCTTAAAAACCTCCATCTAGCACATGTGGGATACTCACTCTATCATGCATAGCAACATGTTCATGTTTACAGTTATCTGTTCATTTGGCTTGCCTTCACCTTCTGCCTTCCCCTTCCCTTGAACAATAATCTAATTGCTGCTGCTGCTACTGTGTGTGTGTGTGTGCATCTGCATCCCTTGCTGTTGTCTGTATCACTTTTTAGCAGTATAAACCACAGCAATCCTTTGTGCACATCATCCCTCAAACACATACAAATGTATCTTTAATAACCTGCTTTTGCATGTGGATGTCTCCATGTGGATTGTGGCAAACACCTACTGCAATACAAGGGCAAGCTGTAGTGTGGATCCCTCTAAATCAATTGGACACAGCAAACTCTTTCCCTTGTGTTCACAAGTGCACGCATACGCTCACACACCGGCACCTACGAAGGGGAATCTCTTTCTCAATTCGGAATGGCTGAGCTTGGAGGGCAACAGGAGCAGCATCCAGTGTGTTTAGCTTTCCTAATCATCAACGATTACAGTCGTAGGGGTAGGATTCAGATTTATGCTGGTCTTCCTCCACCCCTGGCTTCCCAAGCCAGCCCCTCCAGCCCCCTGAAAATACTACACAGTCAAGAGACCTTGCTGAATAGAGTGAGCCGTAGTGTGGATCAAATCAAATCAAATTTTATTAGGCAACCTAAAATATGTTTTAGCCAAAATCATGAACAATAAACATAGCAGAATAGTATAAGAATTCAATCACAGTAAAATATATTAAATACAGTACAGGTAATAAATCAGAATATATGATTATGAATGGCACATATCCTAAACAAGACTATTGTCCTCTAAAGCAGTTCTAAGCTGAGCTGCTTTCACTGCCTTTTGGCTAAGATCAAGGGTGCCTCTAGAAGAGCGATTTAAAGCTCTTTCAAGGCGCATTACAGATTTTACCTCTACAAGAGCGTAGCGCAAATCGGGGGTTGAGGCGCTTTTTATCTCCGCTTATGTGCAATATTGAATGCACATTAAAGAACGACTTAAAATTTACCACAGGAGTTAAAGCACCTTATGGCCATGTAAACATGTGGTTCTCCGCATGTAATGCACTTCACTGCCTCTCGTGAATAGGTATTAGGAGTAAATGCGCTTATCTGTAAATGCACATAATCGGGCAACTGGGCGTCAAAGCAAAATCTTGTAGAGGGGACCTATGTGGAGTATCTGCAGTGTGGATCCTTCCAAAGTGGGCTGAGGTATGTTAGGCAAACAGACTCTATCCTCTCGCAGAAGGCAGATTCTGGATCAAAGCCTTAGGACATTTTTCTTGAAAATGGCTTCAGCTTTCAGACAGCTCCTGGAAATGAAGGCAGCGATCCAAAGAAAGTTAAACATTTTCAAGTCCTATTTTAATGTAAGATATTTAAGCTTGTGCTTAAATATGTGCCCCATGAAATGGGGCACAAAGATAATTAATTATGGCTGGATTGTACCCTAATGTCCATTAGACAAATTGCATAAATATGTGTGTGTGTGTGTGTGTGCATTCGCATGCATTTATCATGTTAAGATTATATATAATGTAAAGCATCTAATTCTTAGAGACAATTGCCGTTGTTTATTTGCTGAGAAGCTCTAAGCAGGGAGTTCTTTAGGTTGATAACATAAAAATAAAGCCCTACAGGTCTTAAAATCTACATGACAAGAAATAAAAGGGAAAAGAGTTGGGGGGGGGGGAAGAGGAGGAAAATCTCCTGGGAAGACCCTTCTGAGTCCTGGAGGTGGTGAGTTTTCACTGAGGATTTTAAAAAGGAAAATAGGGGAGAGGCGCAAAGGTAGGGTGTGAGGCTACTATGCCTGCTTGTTAGTGGTTCTCTATGAAATTCAAAAGTCCCTCCCACCTTTTTCTGAGAACTGCTGTCAATAGATTCCATTTGCATGCATATGGTTCCTGTTGTTTGAAAGACCCATACAGTCAGCTTGCATTTCTTTTGTTTGTTTGCACAGTTGCAAAGGAGAAATACCCCTGTCACCTAGGCCCTGCGTTTCTGATAGATGGCTTCCCCTTCTCTTTCATCCATTAGCTTGGTAATTATACACAATTAGTTCTTGGTGATATTCCCTCTTCATCACGACAGTTAAAGGTGCAGGCACCATATTAGAGTGACCATATACATAAGAAGGCAGGGCCCCTGCAACTTTAACTGTTGTGATGAAGAGGGAATTTCACCAGGAACTAATTGCATACAAATGACACTGGCTGAAATTACCCTTTTCTCTACAACTGTTAAAGTTACATGAGCCCTGACCTGGATTTTATCTGGTCACCCTAATTCTGATAGAGAACAACAACAGGCAGGTAGCACCTCTGTTACCTTGACCAGTTGCCGCAATCTGCATTTTCCTACAATCTTGCAAGGATTCAAAGAGCCTATCTACATTACTGTTTTAAATGGTTTATAACAGTTTTAAACCAGTTACTAATGGTTATTAGGCTATTAAGTGTAAATAGGCTCAAAGTTTTGCTTCTATCAGGGCCTCTCCCTCTGCCCCCGCCCCAGCTGTGTTCAGTGGCTGTTCTTGATCTTACTTATATTTTGTAGCCTAACCAATAGCAGTTTATCACACTGGGAGGTTAAAACACAAAAGGGGCAGATTCTGAAAAAAGTTAGATGACTATGAGTGGGACTCAGGGCTACATTTAAATTCTTAAGTCCTACTTAGTTATTCTGATAGGGCTTTTTTCATATATCCCACCTTTTTTCACCCTTAAGGAATCCAAGGCGGTATAAATAATAGGGATGTGCACTGGATCGGACCCGATCCACGATCCGAGTCCGGTCCAGTGGGAAATCGGATAAATTATCCGATTTCCGATCCCGCAGCTGGATCGGCCGATCCAATCCGAACCGGTCCGAAAAGGCTCCGAACCGGTTCGGCGGATCGGCGGGCGCCCACTGGCGCCCACCGCCGCTTCCATTGGCGGGCGCCAGCGGGCGCCCGCCGATGAAAGTGGACAGCGGGGGGGGGGGAGGAGGGGGGCACTTACCTTCTCGGCCCGTCCGCTCCCGTCCGGCACTAGCAGCTACTACCAGCGGGCTCCGCGGCCTGCTCTAGGGTGGCGCGCCGGGTGATGTCATCACCCGGCGCGCTACTCTAGAGCAGGCCGCGGAGCCTGCTGGTGGTAGCCGCCGGCCCCGGACGGGAGCGGACGGGCCGAGAAGGTAAGCAGGGGGTGCGTGGAGGGGAGGAGGGGGCGCGTGGAGGGGGGAGGGGGGCCCTTACCTTCCCGGCCCGGCGGCTCCCGTCCGGCGCCGGCGCCTACTACTACCAGCAGGCTCCGCGGCCTGCTCTAGGGTGGCGCGCCGGGTGATGTCATCACCCGGCGCGCTACTCTAGAGCAGGCCGTGGAGCCTGCTGGTAGTAGTAGGTGCCGGCGCCGGACGGGAGCCGCCGGGCCGGGAAGGTAAGCAGGGGGTGCGTGGAGGGGAGGAGGGGGCGCGTGGAGGGGGGAGGGGGGCCCTTACCTTCCCGGCCCGGCGGCTCCCGTCCGGCGCCGGCGCCTACTACTACCAGCAGGCTCTGCGGCCTACTCCAGGGTGGCGCGCCGGGTGATGTCATCACCCGGCGCGCTACTCGAGAGTAGGCCGCGGAGCCCGCTGGTAGTAGTAGGCGCCGGCGCCGGACGGGAGCCGCCGGGCCGGGAAGGTAAGGGCCCCCCTCCCCCCTCCACGCGCCCCCTCCTCCCCTCCACGCACCCCCTGCTTACCTTCTCGGCCCGTCCGCTCCCGTCCGGGGCCGGCGGCTACCACCAGCAGGCTACCACCCGAGAGTAGGCCGCGGAGCCCGCTGGTAGTAGCCGCCGGCGCCGGACGGGAGCGGACGGGCCGAGAAGGTAAGCAGTGGCGGGGAAGGGGGCTTACCCCCCCCGGAGCCGTCCGCTTCTATCCGCTGGCGCCCGCGGGCGCCAGCGGATGGAAGCGGGCGGCCCCAGGGGGGTAGGGAGCGCGGGGGAGGGGGCTTACCTGCTGGGGCCGTCCACAGCAGACGGCCCCGGGGGGGGGAGGGAGTTAGGCCCCCCTCACCCACCCGCCGCCATTTTTTCCTCATAGACTTGCATTGCAATGCAAGTCTATGGGGAAAAAAATGGCGGCCGATCCAAAAATTTACGATTTTTGGGTCGGGATCGGACTCGATCCGGTCCGGGGGGCCTCCGATTTTGTCCGAACCGGTCCGGGACAAAATTGGAGGTCCCGATCCGGGTCCCGATCCGATCCGGGGGGTCCGTGCACACCCCTAATAAATAATCCTCCACTCCATTTTATCCTCACAACAACACTGTGAGGTATGTTGGGCTGAGAGTCTGTGACTGGCCCAAAGTCACCCAGTGGTCTTGTGGAGACTAGAACCCAGATCTCCTGACTCCTAGTCCAACACTCTAACCATACACCACACTGGCTCTCAACACAAAGCAGAGAAATAATTATCCCAAAGTAAATGGGATTTAAAAGGTTTACTGTGGGCAAAACAAAACAGTACTTAAAGGTGCGGACATCATTATATCTCTCCTCTCCATGTCTTCCACTCCTGCATCTCCTGGTACTACTTAATTAAAGCAGGTGTGTGAAATAACATGAATTTCTGGCCCCACCCTCAAGCAGCAGCCAGTGACATGGAGCAGGTTGGGAGGGATGGCAACTGTAATCTGCTTTAATTAGAGGCCAATGCCTTATTCAGGTGTTCAGAAAGGGGGTAAAACCATGGCGTGAGGAGAAGGGGTGCTTTGGCCTTGCCCCTCTTCTGCGTTCCGGCTCATATGGAGAGCCTCCATGGATAGAGGAGGAAGGCTCACGTCTTCAGACTGTCACCCGCCACAAGTACAGGGTGGCAAATGTGAGGACAAAGAGATGGAGCATCCTCCTCCTGCATTGATTTTTAACCTCTTCCTGAGTGCCTGAATAGAGCTTAGGTGATACCAAGAGACAGGTCACATTATTAAAGTACTTTGGCCTCAAGTCCCACTAATATCAACTAACTTGGTCTTCTGTGAGTGTGCCTGAAGATTTTAAACCCCACTTTCATAGCCAATTCACGTGGCTGAGTGCTGACAAGATTGCAGCAAGAAAGGGGTCGCTGGGAAACAAGAGGGAAGTATCAGCATGCTTGGATGAACCCTGAGGAAAACAGAACTACCACGCATTTTTTAAAAAGAAGAAGCAAAGGGGTCAAACCCCCCCCCCCATCCCAGACAATCCAAAGACATCTGAGCATGTTCACTAGGCTCCAAGGTGTGTGTGAATTGGCCTGCTTGAGCCTCGTAGTTTATATAGTACCCTGGAGGAGAGGGGGTAAGGCTGGTGGGCACTTAAACAGGAACAGTCCTGCTAGTGGGTGATGATACGCTACAGTATTTAGTTGCAGATCCTATTTGTTTAGAAAGAGAGCCAAACCCTATTGAAGCTACTGGAAGTTTTGCTGTTGGTTTCAGTCAAGACATATCCATGCTATCATTTTAACTTTCTGGTATGAAAGGGATGAAACAACCTGCTCTCCTGCACTTACTAAATTCTAAAGATGTCACTCAAGAACGAAGTGAAGTAATATAACCAAAAACAGAGCTCATTTTTATCAGACACATGCCATTTCTTTACTAAAAATTGCATGCCACCTTTCTGCTATGTGGCTTTCTAGTCCTCATGTTGTTGTTGTTGTTCCCCGCCTTGATCTAGACGGAGAGGCGGGTAAGAAATAAATCGTTATTATTATTATTATTATTATTATTATTATTATTATTATTATTATTTGGAAGTGCCAGTTTATTTAGTCAGCTCTTCTAGGTGGCTTATCAATATTCCAAAGCAGAAGGAAATAGAACAGAAGGACACTGTAATTATTCAAGAACAATACAAGTAAAAAGCAGGAATTACATGATTTGCCAGCCTGTAAACCAAATCTATAAGGCAGGCATGGTGGTCAAGTGTTGAAAACCAAAACCAAACAATGGTTTGGTTCCAGGATCTGCTGTTGTGGAGGCAAGGTCTTCAACCATGAACGGTGGCACTACTGGATATGAGGGGGTGCCACCACTGGATTCGAGTCCCCCCCCCCATCCTGCACCATCACTTCATTTAGCAGGGTCTCCTGACCCTTTGTGTAGCATATACTCAGCAACAGAATGCTAGATTCGTCACCTCTGCACTTGCTGTGTTAACTGGGCTTCCATGCTGGAGAGCACAGTTTGTGTGTAACACTTAATAATAATAATAATAATAATAATAATAATAATAATATATTTATTTATCACCCGCCTCTCCCAACGGATCGAGGCGGGGAACAACACCAAACTCAAAATACAAAAACTGATTAAAAGCAGATAAAACCAGTACATCATTAAAACACCAATAAAACACCAATAAAACACTTTAAAATTCATCTGGGTAGGCCTGCCGGAAGAGATAAGTCTTTATAGATCTTTTAAATTCCGGAAGACTAGTGAGTTGGCGAATCTCTCCCGGCAGGTCATTCCATAATCTGGGAGCGGCAGAAGAGAAGGTCCTCTGGGTAACGGTTGTCAGTCTAGTTCTTGTTGACTGTAATAAATTCTTCCCAGAGGACCTGAGCGTGCGGGGCGGATTGTATGGGAGAAGGCGATCCCGTAGGTAACCTGGACCCAAACCATGTAGGGCTTTAAAGGTAATAACCAACACTTTGTACTTCGCCCGGAAACTGATTGGCAGCCAGTGAAGAGATTTTAAAACTGGTGTAATGTGGTCACCCCTAGATGTACCGGTGACCAACCTGGCTGCCATATTTTGAACTAATTGAAGTTTCTGGACTAGGCACAGAGGTAGCCCTATGTACAGCGCATTGCAGAGGTCGAGCCTCGAAGTTACCAGTGCGTGCACTACTGATTTTAGGTCTTCCAACTCTAGGAAGGGGCGCAGCTGGCGTATCAGCCGAAGCTGATAGTAGGCACTCCTGGCAGTCGCATCTATCTGAGCTGTCATTTGGAGCGACGGATCCAGGAGCACCCCCAAGCTGCGAACACAGTCTTTCAGGGGGAGTGTAACCCCATCCAGAACTGGTTGACATACCTCCAACCCCAGGTTGTGGCCCTTGACAGTAAGCACCTCCGTCTTGTCTGGATTCAGCTTCAGTTTGTTTTTCCTCATCCAGCCCATTACCGCCTCCAAGCATTCATTCAGAGGAGACACACTATCCTTAGCTGATGCTGTTGTCGAAGGCATAGAGAAATATATTTGGGTGTCATCAGCATACTGATAGCACCCCGCCCCATGCCTCCGGATGATCTCTCCCAGCGGTTTCATGTAAATGTTAAACAGCATTGGGGAAAGGATGGCACCTTGTGGTACACCACATAGCAACTCTTTTTTTGAAGAGCAGCTATCCCCAAGCATCACCATCTGGAACCTGCCCGAGAGGTAGGACCGGAACCACTGAAGCACAGTGCCCCCGAGTCCCAATTCCCTCAGGCGATCCAGAAGGATACCATGGTCGATGGTATCGAAAGCCGCTGAGAGGTCCAGGAGTACCAACAGGGACACACGCCCCCTGTCAATACTCAGGCGTAGATCATCCACTAAGGCGACCATAGCAGTCTCAACTCCATATCCTGCTCTGAAGCCAGTTTGAAATGGGTCTAGAAAATCTGTATCATCCAAAACTGCTTGCAGTTGGAAGGCAACCGCCCTCTCGATCACCTTGCCCAAAAATGGAAGATTTGATACTGGCCTATAGTTATTAAAGTCCAGGGGATCCAGGGAGGGCTTTTTTAGAAGCGGACAAAAAGGCTTGGCAGCCACATTACTGGGGGCATGAAATGAACATCAGCTTCTGTGAAAAAGAAGTTCCAGTTATTACCAACAAGAGGAAAATTAATTGGATTATTTACAGTGTGTGTTTGCTCTTGGTCTACAGAAGATGTGGCTCTTTTGAAACTGCACCTCAAGATGTAGGGATGGCCACCAACTTGGATGGCTTGCAAAGGGAATTACAGAAATTCATGGAAGATAAGACCATCAATGGCTACTAATCCTGATGGCTACATAGTGCCTCTAGTATCAAGGACAGTCTGCCTTTGAATAGCAGTTGTTGGGGAACACGAATGGGAAGATGCTGTTGTGCTCTCGTACAGCATGTGGGCTTCCCAGAGGTATATGGTTGGCCGCTATTGGTACAGAATGCTGAACAAGACAGGCCTTTGGCCTGATCCAGCATGGCCCTAATATCCCTGAGCTATTGTTGATGCTTTAGTTCTTGCTTTGTTTGGAAATTTCTGAGTCAAAGGAACAGCAGCCATCGTTTCGGCATCATAACATGTCTGGCTGCTACCTGAGATCTCTTTGGACCAAGCATCTATTTGAGGCTGCAGTTCTAAGCACCTCAAACATACTTAGATTTACTCGTGAGTAAACAGGCATGGGCTTTCATTGTAACACTTCAAAGCATCTCTTTTGGTCCATTTTAAGGCACAATGCAGATGGGCTTTTTCATCGTACGTATCAGCACCTTCTCTCTTATCCCCCCCCCCCCCTCATTTTTAACATACTGCCTTCAAGTTCTGGTGAGTTTGAAAGGTTGCTCTTCACTTTATCACCATAGTCATTTATAGTATGTTTAATATCTGTTAGATACTGTGTGCAGAAATGCAGGTTGCTTACCTGTAACCGTAGTTCTTCGAGTGGTCATCTGTGCAGTCACATACTATGGGCTCGCGCCGATGCCGAGCCTCATCGGAAAAAACTTCTCTAGCCTAGACTCTTTTGGCAGGAACCCCTCCCCCCACCGCCCTATCGCGCATGCTCAGGTTCCCGCTTATCTCAGTTCTATGAGACCGTATTGCCTCGCGAACGAGATAGTAATAAATGCAAACATAGGAAAAATAAAAAACGTGAGCATACATGCGCAATAGTGTTCCCTATGACCTGACAAAACAGCAAGGCCATGAGGGGACAGTGGGAGGGTTGTGTGACTGCACAGATGACCACTCGAAGAACTACAGTTATAGGTAAGCAACCTGCATTTCTTCTTCGTGGTCTCTGTGCATCACACACTATGGGCGATTAACTAGCAAGCACTTACCGGAGGTGGGTTGGCCGCTGTTTATTACTGGAGGATTGTGGAGAGGACCGCCCGTCCAAAGGAGGAGTCCTTCCTGTCTCTAACGTCCACGTTGTAGTGCGTTGTGAACGTGGAAGCATTCAACCACGTCACTGCCCTGCACACTTCTGGAATGGAGACACCACGGCTTACAGCAGTAGACGTGGACAGCGCTCTGGTAGAATGGGCCTTCAATGCGGCCGGAGCCTCCTTGCCAGCTGGCTGGTAGGCCAACGTGATAGTTTGTGCAAACCATCGCGCAAACCTCTGTGCCGACACGGGTTGACCCTTTTCTTTACCACCATAGCAGATAAAGAGTCTATTCGATTTCCGATAGGTCGCGGACCTTGACTTGTAGAAGGCAAGAGCCCGCCGCACGTCTAGTGAGTGCAGCTTTGAGCTAATAGGGTCCTCAGGCGGGTCGAAGAATGTTGGCAGTACAATGTCCTGGTTTAGGTGGAACGAAGACACAACCTTTGGAAGGAAGGATGGGTCAGGCCTTAGGACGACTCTGTCCTTGAAGAATTGCGTGTGCGGTGGATCCACAAGAAGAGCACAGAGCTCGGAGCTTCGTCTAGCTGAAGTGATGGCCACTAGGAAGGTCACTTTAAAGGTCAGAAGCCGAACATCAATCGTGGCCAGGGGCTCGAAGGGCTTTGCACTCAGTGTGGCTAGGACCACAGAGAGGTTCCACTGTGGGACCAGTGTCCGAGACGGCGGATGGAGGTAACGCAGCCCTTTGAGGAACCGCTTCATCAACGGGTGTGAGAAGATGGAGCATTGATCGACTAAATCGTGATTGAGTGAAATGGCAGCAAGGTAAACTCTAATGGAAGAGATCTTAAGTCCTGTCTCGTGGAGGGAGTGTAAGAAAAGGAGAACATCCTTAATTGAGCAAGATTTTGGGTCACCGCCTCTTGCAATAGTAAAGGTGGAGAATTGGCTCCACTTACACTCATAAGAAGCTCTCGTAGCAGGCCGTTGGGCCTCCCGTAGGACAGTCAGTATTGAGGTGGGCAGGTCTAGGTCCTGCCATCTGGGCGTATGCGCCACGTGATTAGTCGTAGCTGATGTAGGTTTGGGTGTAGCACTCGGCCTTGATTCCTGGAGAGAAGACCCGGCTGCGACGGCAGGGGCCAATACTCGCCCTTGGCTAGTGTCATCAGGGGGGTGAACCAGGCCTGCCAAGGCCACCACGGGGCTATGAGGATGGCATTGGCCTGATACCGGAATAGTCTCGTTATGACCCTGGTCACCTGCTCTGGAGCAATAGGTGACGCAGACAGCATTGTCCTGGGTCGCAAACAAGTCCACGAGGGGAGTTCCCCATCGGCGAAATAAGAGGTGGAGGATCTCGGCGGACATCTCCCACTCGTGAGCATTCTGGAATTGTCAGCTGAGGGAGTCCACTTGAACATTCTGTGTCCCGGTTATGTGAACGACGGAGAGTTGAATGCCCTGCTGGACTGCCCAGTGCAGGACATCTAGTGTCAACGCGAGAAGGGCAGGGGATCGTGTGCCTCCTTCTATTTTTATGTACCATACGACGGTGGTATTGTCCGACACGATCTGCACATGATGGCCTTTGAGATGTAACTGGAACGCATACAGTGCTTTCTGTACCACCAGAAGCTCAAGCACGTTGATGTGGCGCGTTCTGTCCCTGGCGGACCACGTGCCCTGGATAGTGAGCGGGCTGCAATGGGCCCCCCCATCCTAGGAGAGAGGCATCCGATGTCAGGAGGCGTGATGGGCCGCGCCCCAGAAAGGGCAGGCCCTCCCTGAGATTGTGCAAATCGGTCCACCATTCAATGTCTCGGCAGAGTGTGTTGGGAAGCAACAGCTTGATGAGTCAGGGGTTGTCGCATGGGGCGTAGTGGGCGAGCAAGAATTGCTGTAGAGTCCTCATGCGCATGCGCGCCCATCTCACAACATAGACTGATGAGGCCATTAGGCTGAGTAGTTTCAGGAGAGTTAATGCTGTTAGGCGGTTGGAGTGGATGACCTTGCTGGCAAGAGCCTGTATTGCGAGGGCGCGCTCCAGAGGCAGAAACGCTCTTCCTTTGGGGGAGTCGAGGAAGACCCCGATGAACTGGATGGTCTGTGTCCGGGCGAACACAGATTTGTCGACGTTTATCAGCAGGCCCAGTCTGTTCAGCAACCGCCTCACTGTCTCGTTGTCCCTCTGTGCTCTGGCTTCGGAGGGGGAGACGATGAGCCAATCGTCTAGGTACGGATAGACCTCTACACCCGACGTCCTGAAGGAGGCGCAGACCGCACTCATACACTTGGTGAACACCCGTGGTGCTGTCTTTAGTCTGAATGGCAAGACAGTGAATTGGTATGTGTTGTGTCCAATTGAAAATCTCAGGAATTTCTGATGTGGGCGATAAATGCTGATGTGGAAGTACGTGTCCTTGAGGTCCAGCAGAGTGAACCAGCGGTTTCTGTGCAGGGGAGGGAGTACAGCCGCTAGCGAGATCATTCGGAACCTCTTGGTGACGATGAACTGGTTGAGGCCTCTGAGGTCCATTATGGGTTGTAGGCCTCCATCTCGCTTTGGGACAGTAAAATAGCATGAGTAAAACCCCGTGGCGAGCTCCGAGTCGGGGACAGAGATAATGGCTCCCTTTTGTAGCAGCTTGGCAACTTCCTGTACAAGCAGGTCAGATGGAGATGTCACATGCGGATGGCCAGGAGGCGGACGCGAGAAAAATTTGAGCTGGTACCCGTTTCTTATGATGTTTAACACCCATCGGTCCGATGTTATACTTTCCCAGGCATTGTAGTAATGTGCCAGGCGGGTGCCAAATGGAGGGGCCCCGGGAAGACAGCTGAGATGGCAGTCAAAGGTGCTGTTTTTGGCTTTGGTCCTGTCTGGTACGCTGTGTGCGGTACCTGGGCTGCTGGTAGGATCTCTTTTGAGAAGGAGGGACTTGGGTTCCTTGCTGTTGGTATCGTTGTCCCCGGTTTGGTAGCTGACATGGCTGGTACTGATGTGGACAGGTCCAGCCGCGAGAGCGGAAGGGTTGTGACGTGGAAGGGGGGTAGAACCCCATCTTCTTGGCCGTAGTCTTGGCTTTTTGTATGGTATCCATCGCCGTATCTGTTGTGGCGTTGAACAACCCTTCCCCGTCAAACGGAAGGTCCTCAATGCGAGTTTTGGACTCCTGAGGGAGGTTAACAGACCTGAACCAGGCATGTCTCTGCAGGGAAACCGTGCCTATCATTGCCTTAGAAAGGCAGTCCATCTGATGCCTGGACGTGGTGAGCTCTTGTTTAGCGAGGCGCATGGCCTCCGTCTGGAACATCTGAGCCAGCTCTTTCTTGTCCTCAGGTAAATAAGTGATGAGAGAGGCCTTCTTCTCCACAAAAGCACCTGATAGCGGGCCATCATGGCCTGGTAGTTGGTGATTTTCAAGGAGAGTGCTGTAGACAAGTAGATGCAGTGGCCTATGGAGTCCAATTTCCTGCCCTCCTTGTCGGACGGTGTGGAGTGAGTCTGTGTAGGCCGACCTTGCACAGACTCCACGATCACCGAATTTGGTGTGGGGTGAGTGAAGAGGAAGCTGGCCTCCTTTTCATGGAGCTTGTAGAGAGCATCCAGCCGCTTTGAAACTGCACCCATTGTTGAGGGACTCTTCCACGACTCTTTGATGGTTTGCAGCAGCGTAGGGATCAAAGGGATGGCGAGTGAGGCGTTAGAGTCCACATACATCACGTCGAATATGGTGTCTATACACTGCTCGGGGGGTTGCTGAAGATCTAGCCCTAGTGACTGTGCCATCCTCAACATTTGCTCTGTGAAGCTGCCAGTCTCTACAGAAGGGGATGCTCTTTTCTTTGTCCCGACGTCCGCTTCAGGGGATGGCTCCGATGGTGGAGCAGAAGCAACGGAGGACGAGTCAGACTCGTAGTCCTCTGGAGACTGTGGCGAAGCAGGTGTCGGGACCTCCTCCAGTCTGGACGGTACCGAGGGAGCATCCGACCTCGACACGTCAGGTACCAAAGGCGTCGGTACCGAGGCATCAGGCGGTGGGACCGAGATTGTGGCCGAAGGTGGTGCTCTAGGGGGCAGAGGTGGAATAAGCCTGCCCTGGTCGTGGAGTCGTCGTCCTGTATAAGGGTCGAAGAGGTAGCTGTGATGTCGAATGCCAGCATCCCTTCTACTTCTATCGGAACGGGAGGTCCAGGAGTGGCCGGAGTGGTCGGAGTAGGCATCCCAGTCTCTCACCGGCGTCGGGGAGCGCGATCGGTACCAATGGGAAGGTGACGGCGACTGTACCGGTGGCTGGGTCTCCCAATCCCTCATCGGTGTTGGCGAGCGAGACCGTTGCCGGCGGCGGCGATGCGGCGAGTGTGACTGTTGTCGGCGGCGATGTGGTGGTGTTGGTACCGAGGGCCTCGTTGGTGTCAGCGAGCGGAGCCGGTGTCAGAGTGGTACCGTGGGCAGCGTCGATGCCGAACGGGGGGTCGCTAGTGCTGTGCCGGATATCGGTAGTGAGATGGAAGCCGACGGCGACGGTACAGGCCGTGCCATCGGTACCGGGGAGTGCGTCGGTACCGAGGCAGGTCCTGACGGCACCGGAGATCGCGATACCGAGGGGACTGACTTCGATAACTTCGAGGATTTCGAAGTCTTCTTCAGTTTCACGGCGTCCTTTGCCCCTGGCCCCTTTTTGTGGTGGTGCTCCTTAGCCACTGGTGCTGATATCTTTGGCTTCTTGGCCCTGGGCGCTTGGGACAGGGTAGACCGGCCCGCCGTGGTTGGGCACGGCTCTGAGGCCGTCTCGCTTAAAGATGCCACGGGCGCCATGTTAGCCGGATCTGTTTGGACCGGTGTGTCCACCACTTCCAAGGCCTTACTCCAAAGTAAGGAACGCAGCCTGTCCGCTCGGTTTTTGCGAGTTTGACGCGAAAAACTTTGGCAGTGGGGGCAGGTCTGCACAATATGCGCCTCCCCGAGGCAAAACAGGCACAAGGAATGGCCGTCAGATAGAGTTAGTTTAGCCCGGCAAGAAGTACAGGTTTTAAAGAGAGATGACTGTGCCATCCTTGCCGGAAAGGCCTCACTTGTAACGAAAGTGGTGAAGAAATAGCTCGAAGAAGGAACAAGTAATCTAATTTTTTTTTCCAGAAGAAGAGAAAAAGAAGGAAATAGAAAGGTGTGAAAATCTAAGAACTAGGAAAAAATACGAACATTTCGTCAGAGAAGCTCTCCCGCGAGGCAAGCTGCACGGCGGTCGAAAAAGAACTGAGGTAAGCGGGAACCTGAGCATGCGCGATAGGGCGGTGGGGGAAGGGGTTCCCGTCAAAAGAGTCTAGGCTAGAGACTTTTTTCCGATGAGGCTCGGCGCCGGCGCGAGCCCATAGTGTGTGATGCACAGAGACCATTCTCTTAACTTTCTGCCCTGATGGCAGGAACCAAGAGGGCACTGGAAAAGACGGTTCCTCTGCCTCAGTTCCTCTATCTCCCTCCCCCATAGAGTTGCGTTTTGAGACATGTACAAGTTCCAGCAATTAGCTGAAGAACACACAATTCATGCTGCATTCATTGTGTGAAAACGTTTAGGCCCTGTTCTGAAGTCATTTACCATTGATTGACTGATTAAATCAATATCCCCATCCATCAACAAATATTCTCTGAACAGGTTACAGATCAAGTCAAACAAAATAAAATGCTTAAAAAAAAAAACCAAAAAAAACACCCCAGCAGTAGTTAAAACAACAAATAATAAAAACGTAGCATCAATTAGCTCTGATTAAAAACCATACTAAACTAGTCATAGCTCAAGGCATGTTTGAAAAGGTCTGGGATGAATAAAAAGGTTTTCAACTGGTGCCAAAAACAGCATAAAGGAGGCACCAAGCAAGTGTCTCTGTGGAGGCTATTTCATAGCTGTAACTGGGGTGCCACTACCGAGAAGGTCTTCTCCTTAATAACCTCACTTTACTTGATGGGAACACATCAAGCAGGCTATCTGATGCCACCTTTAATGATCAGGTAGGTATATACTATAGAAAGCATTTTTTTCAGGTAATCTGGTCCTGAGAGAGTTAATGAGGATAAAATACAGCTGCATCCAAACTTTGATACCTGAGGGCCTTTGCATGTTAAATTGATACATCAAAACAGGAAACATGAGTCATGATTCCTCGGTAATGTGTGAAGCAACACATTCTATATCCAAATTAGTTTGCCAAGAAGCTTAACCAGTTATGCCTTGAATGTCATGTAATACTTCCTTTATGTATTCCTTACTTTCATATTTCTAGGTTGTTACCTCCTTTATTAACGAACTTAATCTAGCCACTCTATAGTTACCAGAGTTCCTTTTAGTTCATTTCTTGAATGTAGCCACACCATCAGGTAGTAATCAGGCATCACAATCAGTCAAATTATTAATCAATTTATTAAAGTCCTCACAGTTGGCCTATCTTCATTTGACAATTCTTCTGATGTTCTCAGATGGTGATTTTCTGGTTCCCAAATTTGTGTTAATGAGAACCTGCTGCTTAACATCATCATCTTAGCTTCAGAAGCACTCATATCAATTTCCTTGTGTTTGTTTACTTCTTAGCATTTTCAGCATAGTTCTGTTTGATATCTTCTTCCCTCCTGGAAACTGAACCACAGAAATCTTTATTTTCCATTCATCCAACCTGATCCTGCCCATGTCTCACATAATAGTGACTCCAGATGGGAAGATGCATTCCTCTATCAAAAGATGCATCTAACCAGGAGGCCTGGATAAACATTACCATGTGGATTTGCATCTTTATGGGTATATGCACGACACAGGCAGAAGTCTGCTCCCATACGTAAACTTCCTTTGCTGGATCAAGGCAAGTGCACACCAGAATGACATGGTCATCTTATTTTTATAGCTACCAAATATTTTATGTGAGACTGAATTCAAATTATTTTCTATTCTAATTGCCTTAGAAGTAAGTCCCACTGTGCTCAATGGGACCTAACGTGGGTGGTCTACCTCTTCCTTTTAAAAGCAGTATTATACCCTTTCATCTAAGCAGGCAGGAAAATGGGAACTGTTGCTCTATGAATGTGTCCATACACTTGTCACTTGGCTGACTTTCATCATATTTAATCTCAACTGCAGTTACATTAGCACACTATTTACCTTGATTTACGTGAACGTATGTTTTATTTGGCTTCCCTGAACATTAACACTTTTCTTTAACATTACAAGTTATGCCTCGGGTTCATCCATCAATATTTGGGTATAATTTCTCAGCAGTGTGAATGGCGAGATAGAATGAATTCCATTATTTAATAAAGAAAGGGTGCCCAGATCTTCTGTCATTCCTGTCTCTATTTATGTTAATCAGCCATATCAATATACCTGGATTTTAATATGTATACATACATATATAGTACAACAGCTGCTCTGGATTAAGTTCAAAAATATCTATCTCCAATATTACAAATTATGTAAGAGATGGAGCTGATGTTGGCTTCACAAGATTGGGCCCTAATTCTGTGACAACACAGCACTATAAAGCACTTTGCTGAAATACTAGAGGCACTCTTAACAAGCCAATTAACTGGTTATGGAATAGGATGGAACGAAAGGTGTACTGGTACAAATGACAGAATTAGATTCAAGGGAAATAATTGATCTTGATAATTCCAGTATCACTGAGGTACATTTCTGCATCTGTATTACAATATACATAAAGCATAACTTTAATGAGCATTTCTCATTTAAAAAAAGAACCAAACCCTAATAGTACTTTTGCTCACCCGTTGTATCTTTGCTATTTTTGGTTTAAGAAAGTGCCTCCTTTATGATGGAGGTCAGAGCAAATGGGTTAGTTGCATAATAAATGTTTTTGGCTGACACTGAAGTACATTGGGTTGACTAGTAACCAAGTTGCATTTTAACAGTGCCAGATAACCTCTCAAATAATGAGCTCAGTCCAAGCAAGTTCCTATCAAGAAATTAAAAGGGAGAAAGCTGAAGTTAATCTAAATTTAGACTTTCACCTCCCTATGCCAATACTTTGCAGATAAAGGAGGATTTGTTTTCCATTTCGCAATATCACTTACTGGATGGATTTGTTTAAAACCGACCATCAATACTACACGATGTAATAACAGTACCATGCCCTAATGTTTTGGGCACATTTTTAAAGTTCCTTTCAAAACTCAAGACCTTTCAAATTTAAGAAATTCAGCCTGTCATTTTGACCTCCTGCACTTGTGGCTCCCCTACTTCTTGCATATGATATCTCCTGTCTTGTGAGAGGTATTTCCCTCCTCAGCCCAATGGACCTTGTGTTCTGTTTGGGGCTTAATCATTGTTACCGCAATTTTATTAACGGTATATTGTTATCTGCCCTGAGCCCTGGGGATGAGGTGGGCTATAAGCCAAACAAATATTGATGCCTTAAACAGTTAAAATGTTGGTAAATATTCAAACAACATCACAGTGCAGCCAATGCCGTGATTGGTAAGGCTCACAGACAAGCCTCAGCTAATGTTTAACCTTCTATTAAGGAAACCTTATCTAGAAGTAAATATGCAGTTAATTTTATGGGTTATGATGGACATTCATAGAATCACAGAATAGTAGAGTTGGAAGGGGCCTACAAAGCCATCGAGTCCAACCCCCTGCTTAGTGCAGGAATCCACCTTAAAGCATCCCTGACAGATGGCTGTCCAGCTGCCTCTTGAATGCCTCTAGTGTGGGAGAGCCCACCACCTCCCTAGGGAATTGGTTCCATTGTCGTACTGCTCTGTCAGGAAGTTTTTCCTGATGTCCAGCCGGAATTTGGCTTTCTGTAACTTGAGCTCATTATTCCGTGTCCTGCACTCTGGGTTGATCGAGAAGAGATCCTGGCCCTTCTCTGTGTGATAACCTTTCAGGTACTTGAAGAGTGCTATCATGTCTCCCTTCAGTCTTTTCTTCTCAAGCCTAAACATGCCCAGGGGAACATTGATCCCCACCTGCTATTTGGCAGGTCCCATTCTTGAGGACCTGGAGGATACTATCAGAACCACTTTCTCAACACTCTTTACTCCAGAAAAATTGGGGAGCCAGAGTTACATTTGCACCTGCCGTTGGGAGACAAAAGTAGCTTACTTTCACTATAGCATCTATGTAAAGTAGCTTACTGCAGTCCTGAACACACTATGGTGGCAAACTACTGCTGCATGAGAGAAAGAATGGCAATCCCTAGTGACTGCACTGATGTAGGCCAGACAAGCACTGGGAAGGAGCAGTGATGTTCCTGTTCTGGCTGCAGGGGACATTAGCCCGCTGACTTTCCAGAAGCCAAGACAATCCCGCCAGCATTTTGCCCCATGGTAATGTCCTCTCCAATACTCAGGATACACAGCTAAGATTCTGGACAAGAGAATGCCTCCCCTTCCCCTCTGATGGCAGAGAGACAAGACACCACTACCCAG
This sequence comes from Anniella stebbinsi, assembly GCA_029215795.1. NCBI lineage: Eukaryota > Metazoa > Chordata > Lepidosauria > Squamata > Anniellidae > Anniella > Anniella stebbinsi. The sequence goes on along the minus strand of JARDYH010000002.1, from coordinate 28,507,861 downwards.
CTTAGTCCGATGTCTGGCAGCTGCTTGTTCTTGCTGGTGTACATCAAGGGCAAGCAATGGGAATTTTCTGTGCTGGGATTTAAGCATTGCTATAATGATGCTTCCAGACAGATGGCTCCTAGCGCTTCCAATGAACAGACACCATGCAGCTATTCTGTCTGTTCCTCAACATGTTTTTTTTTTGCGAGAAGAAAAGAAGATGGAAGAAGCGAAGAGAAAACATTTGCGGGGTGGTGGTGGAGGTTTACAAGTGGAAGATGACATCATTGTCTAGTCTGCCCGCCCTCGCTCCTGCCACAGCTAAAATTTCATGAATTAGACAGGGTGATTGTACTATAAAAACATAGCCTGGAAGCACCCTAAGTATATCTTTGAGTGCCAAAAAAATACGGTTTTGCAATCTTTGCTCAATCAGAATGCAACTGAGATTCATAGGAATATGATACTTAATTCAATCTTTCAGTGCTAGCCTTCATTCAGATAAGGACTCTTTCTGGGAAGTTGGCTGTACAACAGAAATGTTCATTTGAACAGGAAGATACTTAGATTAAATGAATTTGACTGAACAGCTTAAAACAATAAGCAGATATTGACTTCTTCCAGCTCTTAGACAAATTAACTTCTCCTATATAATAAGAAAAAAACTAGAGGAACATCTATTAACAGCCTTTCTACGTGAAAAGGTAGATATTTATTGAACTATAAAATTATTCAAAAGCCAAGGCTTGATCTTTAATGTTGCAGCTCATTTCAAACATTCCTTTTAATGAATTCCACATACAGCAATTTCCTAGAGGTATGAACACCCCAAATCTCCTCTCTAAATATAGGGAAGTTTGTAACAGGTTCAATTGGAGACATCAAAAACATTTTAAATAGACACCACAAGATGCATGAGTAGTTTAAAGGTCAAATTTATTAGGAGATTAAGAGATGTATTATACATGGACTATAAATACAGCACAGCTGACTTTATTCACAGTCAGACACAGCAACAGCCAATGCCAACCTATTTTGTGGACACCCTTGTTCTTTTGTTCCAAGAAAAGTTTGCGCCATAAGACTTGGATTTAGGTTTTGGAATCCTCCGCTCTTGAACATCATAGCTCCAGCCTAGGAAAAAACATGTCAAGAATTCTAAACAACACACATACAGCCCATAATACGGAGCAAGTGCAATAAAAACAAATGTAACCTCAAGCTTTTAAGAGCTAACAAAAAAGAAATAACCAACATATTTGATATATAATATGTAATTACTAGCTTATTCTTTTGTAAAAGACAGTGGACAATAATCCTTTAAGACAGATACGCCTTAAATGTGACCTACACCTGTTCCCAGGTTTGTCAGATCTCAGGCACTTCATGTTCCAACTTTCGCCGCTCCTGCTGATGGACCAGCACCGACAGTTGACACATGGAAGTCCTGTAATCTTATGCATCCACACCTCTCTATCTGATGTCGGGCCAAGTTTTGAAAATATGCATGGTCGCAGAGCGCCACAATGCCACAAGGAAAGTAAGAAGGACAAAGAGGTGAGCTTAAGATAATTTATTAGGTGGCCTTCGAATCGGAATCACTTGCTTTGTAGATCAGGAACATTGGCAGTTCTTCTGTAGCTTCAAATAAAAATTAGATGGAATCAAAAGGCACTAATCTTTTAGAGGTTTTTTCTCCCTCTGTAAACCTTGTTCCAATTGTATCCCTCTCTCCGTTCCAGCAACTGGAGCAGCATGATGATGATGATGATGTAGTGGTGGAAATGCTGACGACCATAGAAGAGAAAAGGGAGTCTCTGACTGACAGATGGGATTAATGAACTATAAAAGATCTCAATTAAGAGACTATTCAACCACTCAGTAAAAGTGCCATGAGGACAATCTCTGTCTGTGATTGGATTCTGAGGGCTGCCAGGGGTAGAAGAAAATAAGAGGGAGTGATCCGCTTTCATTCTATATGTAAGACAAGATCTAAAGAATTATACAACTATTTCCATGTGCACAAGTAGCTTTCGGACTTGTGCTTCTGGAACAACAGTCATCCTACAACCTATGGCAAAAACATTTGAGATGGAGAGAGAGATTTCAGAAGCGATTTGTAATGATGCATGGAGGTTGGTTTTTTGTTCAGACAATAAAAGTAAAAGAAATACATCTCCTGGTGGACACCTAAAGCAGTTATTCTGAAGTCCAAAGATATTATTCTACAAAAGACATGGCAAATCTGTAAAGACCAAGCATGTAACCTGGATTAAGAATAACATTCTGTCATATTTTTTTTTAAAAGGTGAACTTCCTGGCAGTCTTCTACGCAGACTATTAGAAGGGATGATGGCTTACATTTTTTTTAAGCATTCAAAAGTTACAGAGTAAGCAAAAAACAACAATAACCCACATGCAGAACTATTCTTTAGATCCGCCTTCCCCTTGGTTTCTCTATGCTTTGGACTACAGCTCCCATCAGTCCTATCCAGGATGGCCAATGGCTAGGGAAGATGGGAATTGTATTGCAAAATGTCTGGAATGACCTGGGTTGGAGAAGGCTGCTCTCGATCTTGGTTATGGTAGTTGTGGTTGTTTTTAAAAGACATGTTTTGTAATCCACAATGAAGATTTCTATCCCCCTCCCTAACAATGAAGACATGTTCATCCATTAAATTACCCTCTTTTCCATCCACCACAAAGCAACCCCCAAGCAAACCAGGTAAGTGTACCATAGGCAAGAGAACCAGGTGACAAGCCTATGCCATAGGAAGGCCACCATAAAACTCAAACTTCTAGTATTTTATCAGCTTAGCAGATCTCTTCAGACTGATTCCTGTCTCATTCGCTCTGAATCAGACTGAGAAGGAGTGGAGGTATAATAATTTCACACGTGACAAACCACTCTCCCTTCATTAATCCAAAATCTCTTTGAAGCTGGGTCTGAATAATGGCTATATATGTTTCCGATGCTCACACCATATCATAGGAGGAATTGTCGTGTCCCCCCTCCCCAATATATGCCAGAGTGGCACAGATCAACCCACTTTTAAACTGGTTAGAAGCTGTCATGCCACCAGCTCAGGAGAGCTCTACTGCTCCCAACCAGGCATGTATGAGCTTCCACATGCCCTTGGGAGCCGATTAGACTAAGCAGGGATGACCTCTGTGTATATACCAAAGAGTCGAGCTTCATGAGTTCCAGTATAAGGGGACACCTAATAAAAAGTACAAGGTATTTAAAATACTTTCAGCATAATTCATTAGTGGGAATAATTTGAGAAAAAATATCCTAAAGTAAAAATATTCTAAGCAGGAAGATATTTGACAAGGCCTAGGTTCTATGCACTAGCCTTCAGCCCCCTAGGGACAACTTCAACTTTTAACTCTAGAGTACATGAATGAAAATTAGTTTAATGGGCCCATGCTTTCTGAGTGTTATAAACTAGCACATGAAACTATCCCATAATTTGGCATCACTGGATCTGCCTGGCAATCTCTGTGTTCGGGAGGCCTAGTCATGTAATCAGTGAGACTTGTAGGCCAAGATAAAGGTACCCTGGCACGGGCATATGGGAAAACATGCACCTCACCCACATTACCCTCGGCTTTAGGCCAATACTTTTGGTTCCTCACTTCAGTGAGTATTAAGTCTCCTGTCAAATATTTTCAAGAAATGAGATAAAGAAAAGGGTAGAGTTGTGTTTCTTTAAGCCAGCACTTAAGGGGCTGGGAATGCTTACAAGAACTCCTCCTCAAAATCCTCTGATTGTAAAGAAGAGTGACACATTCAAAATGTGTTTTAGGTCAGATAGGAAGATTGCTAGTTAAACACTTTTAATCCAGTATCAATGGAGCCTGATCCCAATAATCCACTTGATGCAACTGGAGTATAGCATCAGAGCATCAAAGAACACTACACAATATTTATCACTACTGTTTATTGCACAGAAGTGCTTGCGGAGGTGTTGAGAAGTGATTCCTTGCTGCTAAACACATTTCCCCAAAGTAATATCCACTGGATTTCAATGGAATTTGTTTCTAAGTAAATATGTTCAGTTATCATGGTACCAACTTCCCAAAGGGCAAAATAATAAGGCTATATGCATGTGACACTGTTGACATCAAACCATGATGAGCGACTGCGATTCACTCACTAGATTCGAGCCATGCATTTTTAAAAGAGTACTCCAGCCTTCCCCATCCTTGTGCCCTACTGATGTGTTTGTACTACAACTACAGCCACCATGACCATTAGCCATGCTGGCTGGGAATGGTAAGCCAACAAAGGGTAGAAGCATATTGGACATATCCGGAGAGCACTGGGCTAGGAAAGGCTGGCTATGAGCCAGTATGCAAATGTGCACTTCAATAGGCCTTTCCAAAGAGCAGATATTCCGATATCCCCCCTCCCAAATCCTAAATGCTTCCTGTAGCAGCCATTTGAGGTCTAGAAAGAGTAGACCTTTCTTCTTGCAAATGTCTATGTCGGCAAAGTTGCACAACAAGGTGACACACCTTCTTGGTCAGTCATAGACAGGACCATTCACTGAACAAGAAGTGGTCTGGAAAAGCAAAAGCCACAAAACAAGGAATCCCTTGAGCCAGGGGTTGGAATTCCAGGCTAGATTATGCATTATAGAAAAACCTGCCTGGCATGCTGTACAGGGTACAAATCACTCAGTAGGGCAGGGAAACAAGACAATGAATGGAGTATGTCAGACAGAAAGGGAGCACTTCCAGTGGGAAAACCCCCCTGAAGGGCAGCTTTCATTGTTAGCCAAATCAAGAGGTAAGGCAGGGTCCCGCTTGAGGCAGTGTGAGGGAGGTTGATGTCTGATTCCTCCAATTTCAGCACCGTGGAGGCACATGGCTGTTGAGAGGGTAACACTCCTGACATGGGCCACTGATGTCAGTACCCTCTCAACAGCTGTGTTGAAACAGCAGCCCATATCTCTGTCTTGTGAGGCCTTTGGATAAGTGGACTGGATACCTCCTCCCCAATCTTATTCAGTAGGAAAAGCTGGTAGTCTGTCAGCAATAGCTGCATAAGTTGTTGCTGCACATACCATTTTTTTCAGCAAAGGCAATAGCTGCTTCTTTTGAAGAAAAGGGTAGAAGCATGTTGGACAGAGGATCCGCCCTGTAAGAAATAAGGAGGAATTCAGTTATTTGTCATGGCAATTTTTGGGACGGTGTAGAGCATAAATAATACAACACACAAAAACAAGACAATGGCGAATAAAGCTTTAAAGCAGATTAAAACTTCTGCAATTAAATCTGTAAAATCTATTTGAATGCCTTGATGAAAGAAAGAACTTTCCCTTGTAGATTTTCTTTGTACCTCTGATGGAAGCGAAACACAGAAAAGAATCTCAGCAGAGGATCTTAAAGTTGTTATGGGAGTAAATGCTTGTTATGGGAGTAAATGCAAGTTGTTATGGGAGTAAATGCTTCTTCAGGTATTTAGATCTCAAGACATTTAGAGCTTCAAAGATGAGAACCAGCACCTTGAATTGAACCAGGAAGTGAATGGGCAGCCAATGAAGCTCTTCTAAAATTAGAATGACAAGGATGAACAGTTCAAAATTCGGGCAGCCATATACTATACTACTTGAACCTTTGGAACACTCTTCAAGTATAATGTGTTCCACAAATAACATGTTGGAGGAATCCAACTGGGAGGTTACCAAAGCATCAATCACCATGGCCAGACTCTCTCTGATAAGAAGTGGTAACAGTTGGTGAGCCAGCTGTCGGTGGTAGAACTCTTGATGCCACAGGTCATCTAGTCATGGGGCTAGATGAACCTACTTCCCAGGAAGAATACAACCCTGTCCATCTCTCCGGACACAAGCATCTTATCAGGATTCAACTTCAGTTTGTGGACCATCACCCAGCCCATTATTGAATCCAGGCACCGGTTCAGCAATTCTACCATCTCACCTGACTCAGATGACAAGGAGAAATAGAGTTCAGTGTCCAAATCCCCAGATGACCTTGCCCAGCAACTTCACACACATGTTAAAAAGCATGGGGGAATAGAATGGGACCTTACAGGACTCTATAGCAAAAGTGCCAAGAGGACAAGCAGAAATTCCACAGAATTTTCAAAATACAAAACTGGCTGATACAGAGTCAAGTATATTCAAAGATAATTATTTTACAACCCAAACAATTAATCACACCGTCTATCCAAGTATTTCTACCTGAGGCATGATATAAATTTCCTGCATCCAATGTCAATTGCCAATCAGCTTAGGCAATGACAATGTATGGTGTCAGAAAAATAAAAGGAGGTAACAATGGAAGATCATCTACTGTTCTCCGACTTGCATTCTGATTTTATATTTTAAAAGAGAAGGCTGAACCACAGAAGGGCCAAGAATTCTCAGCCTTCCACTTTCTGAGTGAGTCAAACATCCAGCCCACAGCCCAGCCTCTGAATGCCTCTTTCATGAATAACACTGCCACAATCACTAAAATAGAACACTCAGTGCCACCAAGGGAAGCATGATGAATTCTCAGAATTTATGAGAATACATACCTCCATTATGGTGCCTCTGAAATTATATAAAAACTCATCTCAAGGTCACAATAGGGAAACAAGACTCATTTGCTAAAGATACTGGACATTGCTAAAATGCCTTTTGGATATGCAGTTTAAAAAGATCCTTACAAAATCTTTAGTATCTTCTTTAGAGAGATACTGAACTAACTTTAGAAAGCAAGGAGGTCAATAATATGCAAAGACTGATTGTGAACTGGATAGTTCATTTTATTGTGCCTTTTAACATACAATCTAACAAGTGGCCATAACATTATGGAGATGCTGCCACATGCTATTGTATTACAAACATAATGCCAACTTTAATTTTGGAGGTCACTCAGTATTAAATTAGGTGGAGAAGGAAATCGAAGGTATTTTCCAGGCTCTTGTAGCCTGCCTTGGGCGACAGCAATCTAAATATGTTACTAAACATATTTAGGACAGCAGAATGAGCATTGACTCTACCAGCATAGTTCTTTATATATTGCTGTGGTCAGTACAACACACATTTGTTATAACTGTTGTTAAAATCTACATTTAATGAATTACTGAGATCCCTTCTCAAATGTGCAGTGAAAATCTGATTTCAGAATGAATCTGCCATCATCATAATAACAAGCATTTATATAACACTTTGTATGTGTTTAAAGAACTGCAAATACATGTAGTAATCCTTTCAACCATGCTGCAAGGTGGCTCAACATTATTATCCCCATATTACAGAAAGGTGACTGAGGCCAAGAGCTAGTGGCTTACTTATATACAGAAGCATGAAGTATTTTCTGCCTGCTTTACTTGAAAGGCTCCAAATTCTTTGACTAATTGAAATCAACAAGGAGTCAAAAGAAAGTGAATGAGGAATAAACAGGTGTGTGTGTGTGTGTGTGTGTGTGTGTGTGTGTGTGTGTTAAGAGATGTTGACAGTGGAGCTTTGGAATTAGAATTCTAACATCTCCCAAGGTCACCTTAGCACTCAAACCGCCTGGTCCTAAGCAGTCATGCTCCTCTGAGACATTTAAACAGCTATGCTAATGGCACCACTGCAATATCAGACTAAATGAGGTAATGGCATCTACAGAGGCAGGAGACACAGACAGAAAACACTCTGGAAGGTATTGTTAGATTAAACATGTCAGAGAATGATGGTCAACAATCCATGCACTATGAACATCCTAGCTATTTTATACTTACGTAGATGCCCAACCCATCAGTGGATTTTCCCAGCGCTCCCTTGTATCAAATTCCATCTTCCATATTTTGGTGTTGTTGCCACCTGCCTGCATGGCAGTACGAGCTGGAACAAAAATGTGAACTTTTCGGGTTTTAATATGCTCCTCTGGTACACCGGTTATAGGTGCAATGTCCTACAAAAACAAGAAATAACAGACAAAGATGACCTTGTTAAGATGCACATGCAACTGTACTCTTGTGGCGAGAGGTCACTTTCGCTGAGAGAAATAAAATGCATAATCCAGAAGATGTCTAATCTCCATGAATTACACACAGAATCTTCTAAAATGAACACTTAGGAAAACACCCCCCTTGAGTCTTGTATGAATCTCAATATTCATTTAACAGAAACAGACCTCACTATTGCATAGATGGGTTTGAATGGGCTATTGCAAACATTTCCCCTGTGGTCCTCAATCTTAAACAATTGTTTCTAAACAACTATTTAGACAATGCTGAACAACCATGGACCACAGAGCTATTATTCTGTAGAAGTAAATAACATGATTTCAACCTGACATGTCAGATGTTCTGAATTGGTATTTGGTCAATTACTTGAAAGCCTTGGTTTCGCAGCTTGGTTGCCATTCCAAGATTTCTGAAGACATTCATAATGGGGAGCCGTAAAAGCAAGCCCATTTCCAAACTGGAGCACAATCTGGCTCAAATCTAAAAGACTCCTACATGTACATTCAAGTGCTTCCACACACACACCAGGGCTCTCCTCTTCCTCTTCCAGCTTCCTGTGCAGCCTGAGAGGCTGCTTCAAGGGGCTCCAATTTTTAGGAGTGCTTTTGGAATAGTGAGTGGGAACCTTCAATCTTGCAATATACATAGAACCCTTCAGGTTCCTAACCATTATTTGAAGAGGCTCACCAAGTTTAAATACTGTCTGCCTTGCTGTTGATACAAAGCAGAACTGCAGGAAAGTGGGTGCCTCCCCCACTGAGGATAAGATGTGCTTTACAAAGAACTAAGTTGTACAGTCACCCAATATTATTATTGTCCATGTTTAAACAGAGAAACATAATGGGGAACTAAAAAGCCAACGTTCTGGTAACGTACTGCAGGCAATGGTGCTGTCTGTGTGAATTCTGTGCAAGCCGAGGGGAAACAGAGGGAGAGGATTGAATTAGTTTGTTAGAATGGTGATTTCATCTATCACCTATCTCTATCTATCTATCTATCTATCTATCTATCTATCTATCTATCTATCTATCTATCTAAATTTTTATACTGTCCAACAGCTGAGGCAATTAAAACTATAATGTACCCTAAGTCAAAATTTAAAACTTTAAAAGTTAAAAACAACAACAACACACCATATAAAACCAAATAGTCCAGGGAAAGCCTGTCTGAAAAGATATGTTTTCAGGAGGCATTTAAAGGATGTGGAAACAAGGCCTTTGGCTGTTGGATTCAAGTGGTGGGTTAAATCTAACAAACAGGGAAGTGTTTTCTCTGTCCTTTATATTATCTGCTCCCTATGCGGTCCCATTTTCTCATGTCCATTATCCAATTGTAAGTGTGATCTTCTGAACAGAGTGTTGTGTCTTTACACTTGCATAATACTATTATATCCACCTCAAGCCCTTGAGATTGGGCAGACTACAAAAGCAAACTTTACGGAAAGCCTCAACAATTCTCTATAGTTTGCACTGCAATCCTAGTTCTCTTAACATCTGTTGACAAAGTGTGGATCATCAAATACTTCCGCCAGAAGCCACCACGGTAAGCTAGCAGAAGTAACTCAAAACTGCCGCCTACTTAGATTTTTTGCATGTACAACACCAACGGGAGAGGCTTGGACTCTCTTCCGCTGCCTCTCTCCAGGAACAAAGGCTGATCTGGTGCAGGTCCAAGAGCAGGCAGACAGAACTAATCCAAACGAGTGATGACATGACTTAAGTTTGAGGAGGCAAACAAGTTTAAATAGCACATTGGGATTTTTAAAATAAGCTTCAAGCTACCAACTCCTGAGTCGCTTCTGTCACAGAGTTTAAATACTCTCACCAGACCATCCTTAAAAAAAGAAAGAGGGAGGTATGTCTTCCACTCCCCCCTCCTCTTTTTGTTTCACTTTATAAAATAAACTCAGAGATCAGTCACAACTGCCAAGTGTGAAATGTTTGTCTTGCATTTAGAACTAAGAAGGGGGGGGGGAAGCCACAGGAAATTACAACAATGCATAAAAGCAGAGCTCAGACTACCTAAAGCAAACTGTCAAAATATTTTTACAATTTAATCATAAATGTTTTCTTTGAGTCCAAGTAGTGTTTATGTTGAATTCCAGTCTAGTCAAAATATGAAGACACACCAATTATTAGTCAAAATGTTGCAACACACAAAACTACATTCTCTTCTGACAGATTGGCATTGGATTCTAAAAAAGAAATATCTGAAAGGTTGTTTGATTGAGCAACCAACTGTTGTGCTTTACACAATGTGTTTCACTTGCAGTAAAAGAAAAAAATAAGGTGAGGCTCACTCCATTGTCCCAGCTTGTCTGTTTATAGAAAATCAACTGGCAATATATCCGCTTTCACACAAATGTATCCTTGGGCTTGACACATAAAGTGGGTGGGTGGGACGGACAGGACGACACAACACTTTATATCATCATCAACAACAAAATCCAGTTCTCATTATCTTCCAAAAGGGTTGTCACAAAAATCTACTAACAAACACTCAAAAAAATAAATCTTGTAGAGAGAAAAAAAGAAAAAAATATTAAGGAAAAAATGCAAAACTAATCCTTGATGGATTTAAGGTGTATTACATATATTGAGACAAGACAGCAGAATCTAAGAGAGAATGCATGGAAAAAAAACATGGTTTCTTGCTTTATTCCTACTTAAAACATAATGTTTTAATACTTTGCCACTATCCACTAATCCCAATGTTGTTTATCGCCTATGCTTCTTCAAGTGCCCTGCATAAAAGGCACCAATCAGCACTGAATGATAGTTGAATAAACTCATGACATCATCTGATGCAGTACCCAGATAATTTCCCAGGGCTGAACCCATATGATAACTACAGCTCTATGGGAAGAGCATATGCAGAATCAAGAGTCAGGTCACGGGTGATATTTCCTCTTCTTCTCTTTTCCACCCCAAACAACTCCCCTACATCAAGTGTGGCATGGGACATCTAAGGAACTACCTCTTCCTTTCCTAATACCTCAGCCTACTTTCCTATTGAACGTCACCCTTCTACCTACTTTTGGGGGCTCGACTGTTAGGCAAAACCGTGTGGTCATTGCCTTCAGTGTGATCATTGCCTTCATCGGTGTGTATTGTCAGCTTACTCCTTGTTGGCAGGAGGGGCTGCCTTATTGCAACTTGCATACTACTTACCTTGTGTCCTCAAGAAGGGAAGGGTTGTTTAGCTAGTTCACAGTTACCCCAATTTGCACGGGCTTGGGTGTGGGGGAGAGATGCTTTGCGGCTATGCCTGTGTTCTGTACACCTACTTCTTTTCTGAGGGTGGGGTTATAGTGCTGGAAGGGAATGATTGCTAATGTTCTGGCATCATACCTCAAATCACAATCTTTGGCTGCTTATCCCACCATCGTCCCAAGCTTACCTGTGTGAGAAAGGTTTAACTGCAAGAGAGGAACAGAGGCTCTTGATTGGTGACTGTGTCTGGAATCCTGGAGTCAAGTGCTTTCAAGAACTTTGAAAGCATGCATTCTCTGACCATCTATTTTTATTCTCCTTGGGCTTTGTTGGATGCTTGTTGTTTGCATAAAGTGCATGGCATGTGTGTAGACCTAATCAGGCTGGGCTTAGTATATCTCAGGAATTGCCCTCCTCCCTATGAACCTACTCAACAACTTTGTTCATCATCTGAGGCCCTGCTTTGGGGTGCACTACCACCACCAAAATACAGTCATGTCCCCAAGACAGGTTATTTTTAGCTGAAGTGTTCAAGATCTAGAGCAGCTTTCTATAGGAGGTCTGGCCTGGCCTGGCCTGGCCCTTTGCTACTTGCTTTTAGATGGGTGATGAAAAATGGTTAATTTCAGCGATTGTTTTATGCTACTACAGTGTAACATCCTTATCAGTACTGCTGGTATTAAGGATTTGTTGCTGTTGTTGTTTTTATCATCGTGTATTGTTTTAATTTGAAACTAAATGGCCTTGAACATTTGTTAGAAAGGCAGGGTATAAATCCTGAAAAATAAAGTAAAATATTGCTATTTGGGGCTTATACACTGCTGCTGGTGTGCCATGAATGGTTGCAAAATTAGTCCTAATCCCATCCGTTTGGCTGTAGATACATTTTGGCGCATCTCTATAGACTCCAATGGGAGTGTTTTAATTTACGCCATTTCCTTTGCAGCCATAGCATGCTATTGGGAGCAGGATCAAGGCCACATGCAGCAGAAGTTTTAAAGCCTCCACTTGTTCCTCATCATAATTCTCTCTCTGCCCAATTTTTTTCCCTGTACCAGCAGAGCAAGGATATACCTATGCCGGTGTAGCATTTTGCACCACTAGTGAAAAGATGTTTAGAAGCAGCCCTATCAAGGAAGGATATTATGGGAGCTTCCACCTCGGTATATTCTAGGGATGTGCAGCCGATCGGATCCAATCCACAATCCGGATCTGATCAAGCCAAATTTGGATAAAACAAAATGATCCTGATTCTGATCCTATGAACCATCTGATCCGATCTGAAGAGACCCGATCCGGATTGGAAAAATCAGAGGATTGGACCTCCATTTTATTGCATTTTAAACTTACAGTGGACTTAGGAAAATAATGTGTGGTAACTTTTTTTATTTTAAGAAGTAGAAAGTTGAAACTCCCTGACATGGGAGATTGTTTGTGTCTAATCAAGTGCGAAAAATTCCAGAGAAATTAGTGCAAGACTTTAGTGGCAATGAGTGGTTTATTATTTTAAAATTCCATAAAGGGGAGGGGAGGCTGTGTGTGTTTGACAGCTTGATCTACCAATTGTGCTTTACACTACATCAATGCATCACCCAATCCTGTTAAAGACTTCCTGCAGCCTCCAATAGCAATGCTGGAGGAGGGCTTAGTAGAAACCCAGTATATATTCTCATTCTTTCCCTTTTGGCTCTCTGTGGGGTTTAGTTAGTTGGAGTGGAAGGAGTGTGGTTTGGAGCTGGAATTGATATTGGATTTTGGTGGAGTTTGGAGGTTTCTGGTCTTTTTCTGCAGCTCTCTCTTTCTCTCTCTTGCCTTTCCTTTCTCCTAGTTATTGTATAGCACGTCCGTTTGTTTGTTTGTCTGTTAGTTCAGTTTGTCTTACAAATATCTGTACTTTATCTCTGGGAGTGAGTGTGTGTGTTTTTTCTTTCTCTTTGAAAATAATAATAATAATAATAATAATAATAATAATAATAATAATACATATTTCTATATTCTCCCCCCCTCTCTCTCTCTGTGTGCTTGTGAGTGTGTGTTGCTGGGCTTGTAGCTTGCTGCAACACAGCATACAAAAAGTGTTTGGCAAAGCAGCACATATCCATTTTTCACAATTCCATTTCATTTAAACAGTGCCCCTGTGTCTGCAAAAGGGGGTAGAGCTGCGTACGTACAGCCCTTCAGTGCGCTCCCCAACTGGGGACATAGTCTATGTCAGGGAAAATTTCTGTTTAAGTTGAATAAAGAACTGGACAAGTTTTGAGTGTCCAGAAAAGACTGAACAGCCAGCTGCAGTCAATAATCTGATATTGTAGTTTTTTCCCTACGCTGTTAAAAAGGTCAGGAAGATAGGGAGAATCTTTCTAGAAGGTTAGGTAATTGGCTGTGTGCTGAGTCAGGGTTCAGTAAATATGTATATTAGTAAGGATATAGAAATGGCTGTTAGGCTGCAGAATTTGTGCCGGAGGCTGGTGGAATGAGAGACTGATGTGTGGAGAATTATGCTATGCAATAGCTACCTGAAAAACCTGTATTATCTGGAGGAACCAGTTGCCTGTATATATATATTATTGGAACACAGTAAAGAACTTGTATTATACACTATACTGCTGGAGTGTGAGTATTTCTTCACTGCTTGGACTTATGCTGGACTAAAAACGCTTACTCTGCTTAAGCGAACGGGGAGCGCTTCTCTCCCTAACACTTACCTGCCAAAAACCCATTTTAAATGTGCCCCTGAGACACAGGAGTAAATTGAAAAGGAACAGATGACTGGTGAAAAAGTGACTTTTGAAGGCTTACTTACAAGTAATGCCTGCACCCCTGTGTCTGCAGTTCTGGGCACATGGCTGGCAACATCCTATCTGTACTTGTACAAAGTTTCATGGTTCTGTCTTAAAAAATACCAAAGATACAGACTTTTCCCCCTTCAAAATCAAGTCTAAAGGGACTAAAAGGCATCCGATCTGAAAATTGGATATCTGATTTTTGGATCGAAATCAGATTTGATCCGATCCGAAATACCTCCAATCTGATCCGATCCGCAACAACAATTCTGATTCCGATTCAATTTTTTGGACCGTGCACATCCCTAGCATATTCAAAGGCTGCATGACACAGCCATATCCCTGCTGTTGATGTATTTGGTGCTTGTGAGAAGGGGCTCTATGCATGCAGCAATGTACATGCGTAGATTCTTCCCATGAGTAAGTATCCTGACTGGACCAGGATCTCTTCCCACTCCACTCCCCAGTACATGTGGAGTGTTGGTATGCAAATAGACCCCCTTCTCATTACTGTAGAAAGTGCAGACAGCGGGGGACGGGGGGGGGGGAGCTAGTTAGTCTGACTTCTCCAGTTAAAGTTAATTGTTTTTAAAAAAACTTCTTAAGATAATTACAGTTAAATGGGGTTTATACCTATGAAAGTGGGTATAGGGTCACAATCTCATTATGCCTTTCTGTAAAATATTGAAACATAATGCTTTTTAAAATATGATGTTTTCAACCGTAATGCTGCTGATTTGTCAGTGTTCGAAATGTATATGCCTGTCAAACCATCTGTTACCTTCCCAATTTGCTAATCTCTGGCCAAACTTCCTTGCTATTTTTTTCCTGCCCACATTCTCCTACTTTACTCTTTTCCATGTACTGCCAACTAATTTATTTCCTCTGTGCATGTTGAGAAGCACAGACATGCTCAATCCCAATCTTGTACATCTTTTAAGAAGAAAAATAAAATATCAACGGATGACACTTGGGATATAAATTCTGGGATTATCACTTCACAGCTCACATTCCACTTATCCATTACCTTCCACACTAGCCCAATGTGTACAGATGCTGAGCAGAATGCTCAGTTCACTGCTCACCTTTTTCAGCTCCCCCCCCCTACAAATGCATTTCGAGGCCAACCTAATTGCTCACTTTGTTCCTATTCCAGTGTTACTCCTCCTTTACCAGCTGTGTCTACCCTCTGTATACCTGCACATACCTTTCCAAACTGCTGGTGCGCCTCCTCAGAATTGTTCCATTGCACATGGACAGTACTGATTTTTCCCATTTGGGGCTTCCCCCAACTTTTTCTTTTAAAAACAACAACAACAATACTGTGTGCTTTCCTTTTCCATCCCAAGAACTAAACCATTTTGCTTTGTAAATCAGCAATCCTACTCCTGCCTGATCACCAGGCATTCACTGCTACCCTCTCCCTATGCTAGTTCTTCCACCCAGCTCATTTGTACGCAGAACACTATGCATAAAACTAGGAAGCATGACAATATAAAAAAACTTACACCCTGTCTCCCCAAATTTGCAAGAATTAAGAGGGGGTTTTGGGGGGGATTTTTTCAGTCTCAGCTTTTGCATTATACCTATCATGACAATCTGTGCAAACAGATGCTGACTTTAATGGAACCATCTTCCTATTAAGATGTATCACACATTTAAAGACACCTGAACCTATAAACACGTGCTACACATCATTAGATGCAATTTAGAAGATAGAATTACACATGACCCACCATCTCTTTGATGGGGAAAGCACACTATGAAGGTTTCCCATTTAGCAAGGCAGCACGAGTTGGGGAACTAACTTGCAGCAGAATTTAGACCAGCACTATGAGCCACTGCTAGCTTGCCCTCCCGGGGTCTTTCATAAGCTAGAAGTGTACACACTGTCTCACATATCTAGAGTTCTGGAATGCAGTCCTCAAGTTTCTGTCCTCTACACTTGCATAACATTTATTTATTTAAAACATTTCTTATCCGCCTTTCAGGGCAGAAGCTCTCCCAAGGCGGCTTACAACCATAATATATAACAGTCGTGTCCTTGTTTTTCCCTATAGTGTTTCAGAGCAATAGGAATCATCTTTGCCCCAACTAGGATCTCTGCTGATCTTGAATATATGGAAGCATGTGTTCTAAACAAAGAGTAATATTTGTTTTCAGGAGCAAGAGCGTGAGTCATAGTAGAAACCAAATCAGCTCTGGAGAGAAGCTTCCTTCATGACTCAAGGAAGGCTAGAATTCAATTCCTCCTCTCCCCAGAAAGAGATGGGCCATCAGTCTAATGGAAAAGTGGACCACAGAAAGGGGTTCCTCCTACTGAAAGAAGCATATTAGAGATACTGGTATATCTTAGATGTGCAGGGTTACATCTCTTTTTGCCATTCCCTATCGTGTCAATTAGGGATCTGTATCGTATCGTTAAAATGTACGATAACAATACGGTCGTTATCGTGCATGTGTTTAACGATAACAATACGATACAAAAACCTACGATAATCATCGGAGATGATAATTTTCGGCCGGTTTTATCGTTTTATCGGACTTCCATATAAATATACCTATAACTTCTGTATTTTAAAAGTTAGAGGCTTGAAACGTGGTCACAGTGCTTATGGGGTATGCCTAAGTATGTGTATGAAATTTGAGATCGATCCCTCCAACCCTTGATTTTATATGAATTTTTTAAAGATCGTTTCCATTCGTAGCAAGCTGTCATTCAGACCTGTCAGAACGGAAATGATCTTTAATAAATTCATATAAAATCAAGGGTTGGAGGGATCGATCTCAAATTTGGCACAAACCTAGTGTCAATCCATTGACAGGCCACTACTACATATTGCAGTTATTGAATAGTAGTGTATAGTTTTACAAGAGGGCTCTGCTGTCCATGGAAGATTTGTTATACTTGCGAATTACTATTAATGAAGAAAAAGGTCTCATCTAATGTGAAAGAGTCAAGGCACAAATATCACATATTTGACTGACTGCAACTAAACAACAACACTTTAGTAGTGGCATGGGATTTAGCCCCTGAAAGCCTTTTTTTTTCAGAGCAAGAAGAAAAACACGGCCTGCTTTAATAATTTAAAATAGCTACATGATGCTGCTAGCTTGTACTTCTGATTCATTACAGCCAAAGTTTCCATGCCTTCTGGGAATGCAGCAATTGTTTATTGATATCTCTCCCCCACCCCTCCAGACACACTCCTCCCTCCCCCAGTTTAAAGCTGGAAATTGAACAGACAGTTGTTTAGGACAATGAGTTTCTGGATTGTGAAGCCCGAGTTGTCCTGACACAGAATTGCTGCTTTTGCTTGCAGTAGACATGTAAGGTAATGTAGCATTGCTGAGCTGTTGCCAAAGATATGGAATAAAGGCTTGGCATCTCTCACATACTTGACACCTAAAGAGCACAGAAGCTCTAAAATTCCTATTCCCTGTAGGCGCACTTTCAGTCTAGACAAACTGATTTCTCACACTTTGAAAATGCATTACAACACTCTATTGTGATCATTTCATCCACACAGCTTCAGCTACTGACAGAAGAACCTGTCCTTTTAGCGACATTTCAATGGGCTAAAGCTCCCGCTTCAAGCCTCCATTAAAAACAATATAATACTTGAAAAGAACTAAGTCCAACTCTCTACTGTGTCTCCAGTGCTTTGTTCCGAGTTCAAGTTCTCAGTGAAACTACCTGTGAACCAACTTTCTGAAACAAAGATGTTGGGAGAGGGTTGTTTTGCCTGTGTTTTTTTAAAATTACCTTTTTGTATTTTTAGCAGTACTGGGCTAAATAATTTCAAGCTTTTAGTGTTCAGTCACTTTACACTGCAGGCAAGATAGCACCTGTGGGATTTCTTTGACATTATGTTGATGCTTATGCATTAAAATGTTTGAAGAAGAGACTGTTAACAGATCAACTGCTTCTTTTTATATATAAAACTTGTGTGCTTGGCAGGGCACACAATTCTTTCCATTTTGAGGCATGCTTTCAGAGGCAGTGATATAAGTGAGGGACTTTAAGGGAACAAAAATAGGAATTTTTAGAATTAAATAGTATCTCATAAAATAACTGCAGAAGAATTTAGGAAAGCAGTGTCTAGAGTTCATGCCTTTCATTCTAATTCCTTCCAAAAAGCAAAGGAAGCAGGACACTTATGAAATCATAGACTCAAAAATCAATGAAGCAGAGTTTCAATCACTCGTGTCCTGCTTCAGTTCTGAGAGCAATCATGTCACTTCAGCCATCTTCCTATGGGAGAAATTGCCAGTGTAAGCTTTCAGACAACAAGATAGCTAGTTAATAATCCAATAGTAAAACCAGGAAAGAAAGAAAACAAATCCATGCTTCTACCCAACTTAGTTACATATATATGAGCATCAACAGTTTGTATTTCATGAATTGGGAATACACATTCATTTCACATCTGCACTATGACGTATCACGCAATTTCCCCACAAGAGATTGTGCAGAACCCCGGAGAGCAAATATCTACTGTTTAACATTTTCCTCCTCTCTAAATAAAGGAAGCTGGGAACAAGCAATGGGAAGTTGATGTCAAAATGCAGAAAACCTCCCAGCAAGCTCCAAGCAGCCACCCAAGATTCAGAGCCTTGCTAGCTGCCCTCTTTTCAATGCCAGAATTTCACACATTTCAATGACCATTATGACTTCAAAGAATCAAATTTTCATCATTGTCCATCATCTGCTGGTTGATTTGTATAAAGGAGTTCTTCTGCATGCACTCCAGACAAAAGGCTCCTTACTTCCATGCCTATATATCAAGTTTAAAAGTTCTGTTTGTGACAGTTGTGTCTGTGGTAAATTAGGGTAACATTGAAGGAGTGCAGCTGCTCTGCAGGAGCCTCCTTTTTGGCACCATTTCACTTAAATAAAAACTGAATAATTAGCTTCTGCCTTTATTAAACAGCAAAAATGCCACTGGCCTTAGTAATTACTTCCGGTTGCCCAGTCTACTTAGTCTCCATAGTTTATATTTTTATATAAAATGAGAGGCTAAAGAGACCCTATCACTAGTTTAGATACGTTTGCTGCCATGCCCCATATTTTTGTTGGAAGAAAGGCGGGGTATAAATATGCTACAATGAAATTGTTTAATATTTTATATTAAGATGCTGTAACAAATTTTGTTACATTAGATATGGATAGGGAACGTATTGGAACATTAAACGAGCTCAGAGAAAACAGACTTAATGGACAATTGAAGTGTCTGTATTCGTTCGTTACCTGTTAGAATAGCTTGTATGACAATTTGCCTTCAAACTGCTTTATTTCTTGATGCTTCTTCACCTCCTAACGCAGCTTTCCCCAACCTGATGCCATCCAGAGGTATTGTCCCCAGCCAACATGGTCAAATATTAGTGTAAGTATAGCAGAGGCCATCCAGAGGGCGGAACCAGATGTTGGAAGATGTGATGTGCACAATTAACACAAGTGGCCTCTGCCGCAACTCCCAAAACTCGTATTCTGACCAACAATAATCTATTCCAAACTCCACCCATATAGGTGTAAAGCCTTGGCCTCCTCCACACGGGGCGTTTAATGAGCCTTGAAGGCTCATTATAAATTTTACCTACACACGAGCGGAGCGCAAAACGGGCGTACAGGCGCGTTATCTCCCCGATAATGCGCATTTTCGAACGCGCGTTAAATAGCGACTTTTATTTTGCTCCGGCCGTTAAAGCGCATTTTCGCTGTGTGAACAAGCGATTATGCGCATTAACTACCTGGAAAGCGCTTTTTGGGCATCTTTTAATGCGCTTCGCCGCTTCTCGCCGCCTCCCGTGCAGAGGGATTGTGAGTAAATGCGCCTCCGCGATAATGCGCATAATCGCGGAACCAGGCGCAAAGGCGCATTCTTGTGGAGGGGGCCCTTGAGTGAATAGATGAGAACGGAAAAAAGAGCACTTAGCACAAACCACAGGGAAACATTGAGAGGGCAGGTGGGAGGGACTTGAGCCCTCATCTTGTTGGCAACCCAGCAAGAATTTCCAATGAATTTCTCCTAAAGGAAAATCATTGGTAGGAACCAAGAAAGTAAAAAGGGAACTGAGAGCAGCCGCAGCATTTTCGCCCTTCTCCTCTTAGGGTTGAGATTCACATATTAGTTACAGAGATGGGAATGACCATCCAAGATGTTTTAATATAAAGGGCATCACACTATCTCTCTCTCCATCTTCAAACTTTCTGAGGGCCTGAAGTGCCAGAAAATGTTGTGCCACATGGGAATGTGGGAGATCACTTGAATAACTTATGTAGAAATAAAAGGACCACTTTAGGTCTTATCTCCCTAGGCCCTTTGGTTTTAGTCATACTATCAGCTATAGGAGATCACTCAAAATAATAACCAAGCTTAAACAGCCCCTCACTTTGACGTTACCTTCAATATGGCCATCAATCTAACATCAATATGGCATTATTATTGTTATTATTTTCTTTTAAAAGAGAGAGTATCAAGACATATGGAGACTAACTTGCTCCCTGCCCCACAGCTTGTCTCACATAATTGATTATGTGGCAACTGTACTGTTTATTTTGGCCTCCCTACCAACTTCTTCCTCCCCTGCAACTATTAACAAAAACAAAGAAAAAAGTCTAAGCCCAGGTATCCTCTGGACCATTTGGCCAGAGCCTTATAGCTGCTTTGTGCTCAGAGAATTTCCCTTTTTAAAACAATTCACTGTTGATGTCCACAGGTGCACTAAAATTCTGCCAACAAATGAATCTGACTACCAATCTACATTAACTCCATCCATACTTCCTCACCAACAGAGGACATCTTAGGAAGAAAGAAAACGGCTTGTTCTCCAGGCAAACTCCCAAGTACTTTATTATGGACTTCTAATACGAGTTGAAGTGTATGCATTGCTGCACTTGGCAGCTTTTATTTTAGATCGCACAAGGAATCTAGAAAGAAGTTAATACAAAAGAGGGAAAACTGAGATTAGGAATCAAGAAAAAAAGTCGGAATCTATATTTCATCTTCTCAGAAAGAAACACTGTGCCACACAACACTGGCACAGGTCAAATATGAGCAAGTTCCCATCAATATGCTCAGCTGCAGATTCTGGCAATATGCCATTGCTCCCTTTCTATCACCAGTCTGTGCTACAATGAGCATTATTTGTTGGTATAAAATTGGAAAAGACTAGTTAAAACAAAGAAACTATAGCCTCAGAGCAGCAAAAGGTTGTTGTAAAGAATTAATTTTGACTCTCCTGAATAGCAAATAATCTAAGCAAGCATGCATTCCATATTACTGATAAAGCATTAATTTGCTATTGTTCTCATATTTTATATAGTACTCCAGTAGCTATGTCATGAACACAGCTCCAGTTTTGGTACAATCATAAAAACAACAACAAATGTACATTTAAATGTAACCCAGAGTTGTATGAAACAGGTTGATGAAATTAATGAATAATAAGGCTATCAATGGCTACTAAGTCCTGATGGCTATATGCTACCTCCAGTATCAGAGGTAGCATGCCAATTACACCAGTTGCTGGGGAACATGGTCAAGAGGGTGCTATTACACTCATGTCTTGCTTGTGGGTTTCCTGTGGGCAGCTGGTTGGACACCGTGTGAACAGAATGCTGGACTAGATGGATGCTTAGTCTGATCTATAGGGGAAAAAGTGATTGCTATATGTTAGTATGCTTTGATGAAACTGTGATCATTGTGGGAATAGGGCCTGCGTGAAGTTTAAAGTATCCATGACCATCTACTACTGGATCCATCTTTGTCACTGGAGACCCAGGTGGCCTCGGTGGCTTGGCGTGCCAACTTTATCAGCTATGCCCATTCCTGGATAGGGATAGCCTAGACATGGTCATTCATGCATCGGTAACCTCATGATTAGACTACTGTAACATGCTCTGTGTGGGCCTGCCCATGTGTGTGGTTCGGAAACTGCAGCTTGTGCAGAACGCAGCAGCTAGGGTGCTCACTGGGACACTTAGCTCTACCCACATAAAACCTGTGCTAAAAGAACTGCACTGGCTGGCTGTTAGCTACCGAGCCACGTACAAGGTTATGTTATTATCCTATAAAGCCCTAAACAACTTGGGACCAGGATACCTAGCAGACCGCCTTCCCAGACATGCCCAGACGGCATTTATGATAGTCAGAGGAGGCTCTGCTCATCATTCCAAGACGAATGGAATGTCGTCACAAAGAACCTCTATGGTAGGCCTTCTCTGTAGCGGCACCCACCCACTGGAAAACCCTCCCTTATACAGTTCAGGAGGCGGAAAATATAACATCTTTCAAACACTTCCTGAAAACACATCTTTTTAGACAAGCTTTCCCTGGATTTTAATTTTTCCTGGTTTTCTATGACATTTTTTAAAAAAACTATAGTTTTAAATTCTGATCTTTGTCTATTGTGGTTTTAATTGTGAACTGCCCAGAGAGCCTTGGCTGTTGGGCAATATAAATAAATAAATAAATAAATAAATAAATTACAGGCTTTACTGAAGATGAATTTTGTTTACGGTGAAGAGCAAGATATTCTACTGAGCCCACTTCTTGGACATGGATATTATCTGGTAATACAACCAAGGCTTTGGTCTTTAAAACAGTCCCATAATGAGCTTTCCTAAGTCAAGAGAAACTGCTTGAAAGTTATTAAGAAAAAGTAAAGCCAGGTATCCCCAGCTAGCTATGGTTGCTTCATTCCAGGCAAAGGGAAAGAGCCAATCTGTAAAGATGCGAGAAGACAAGTCACAAAGGCACAGATAGATGTAAACCGCCCAGAGAGCTTCGGCTATGGGGCGGTATATAAGTGTAATTAATAATAATAATAATAATAATAATAATAATAGGTCAGTTTGCATGGTCATCACGCCACGTTAGCTTGTTTTGATTGTGCAAACCACGTCAGTAAGTTAGAACAGCCCAAGAACGCTAAAAAGGGTCCATCACAATGGATCGTCAACAAGCAATATTTATTTATATATTTAAAACAGAAGCTCTCCCAAGGTGGCTTACAACCGCTGGCTCATGTCAGCTTCTGGTGTGCTATACAACCTAGAAATGCTTCATCCTGGGGTTGTTTAGTGCACTGGAAGAGTCTGAGTGGTTAGGAGTCAGCATATTCACTCACTCCTGCTTGCTCCCTAACAACTCATGGTTAACAAACTGTAGGTTGCTTCACTGGGTCGTAGCACAGCCAATAAAATAAGACAAAGTTGAACACAACACATCTACCCATTCAGCACTAAGTAAGCACTTTAGGTAAGGGTTCTGGTCTAGAACCATCTGAAACATTGAAGTGCAGTTCATTAAAAGGTCTTTTATGTCAGCTTGCGAATATTAATATTTTGTTTCCACAGGTATTATTTTAGGAAGTAAGGTTCAATATATAAGATGCTACAACAATACCCAAGACATTTTCCTTGTCCACCCCTCCCCAACTCGAGTAATGAGATGTTACACTTTAATGCTGTAATATGCATTGTTATTGAAAGGCGGAAAAACAAGCACCAAGTAATGAACAAGGTTTCCATACACAGCAGGTAGTAAAGCCAGAAAAGAACTGACACAGTTATCCTGTTAAAATAGTACACAATAGAATGGTTACACAGTGTTAGCATTCTGAACTGCTATGAATAAGGGATGTCACGGCTATTAACAGTTTAAACTTTCACTGTATTTAGTTAATTAATGCCTAGAACTTTGAAGCTTCCATTAAACACTACTTCTAGAAGTCTCTTTTTCTAACACTCCCATTATATAGCAGAAATATGAATACTGATGCTTGTATTGCTCACCTATTGCTCTCATCAGCAACTGTAGTAGAACCCAAATACATGTGTTAAAATTTATTTTATCTGAACTTCTCCTTTGCCCCATTTCTTAGGGTGGGTTGCAAAGTTCAATCTGAAAACATACCCAGTAGGATAAGATTAAATTAGAGAAAGCCAATCTGAGTTAAACTGGTGTTTCCAAATTTTGGTAAAATGCATCTTTAAATGCATCTTTAGAGAGAGCAACTTTTCATCAAGACATATTAAGCAATATCCGACCCGTCTGCCCCTTGCACTTGCAGATTCCCAAATTCCTCTTTCTGCCTGGCAGATGACTAGTAGCTGGGGAAAAATAGCTATTTTGAGCAATGAAAATAGCTCCTAATCCAGAAACTGAGTTCTAGAAAATACATGCTTACTTCCTGATCCCACACAGAATGCATGTATGGTAGCCTCTTCCTGTGTACACAAGACCATTGATCAGAGTGCCTACGTTAAACTTTAAACATCATAAGATCCATTATATTCTAGATCAAGGCTTAGTATTAGAACTGAAATTGCCTTGGTTGTCCTGTGGGATGACCTCTGACAAGAGGAAGGAGGAGGACTGTAACTCTGTTAATTTTCTTAGAACTTTCAGCGGATGTCAATACCATTGACCATGGTATCCTTCTGAACAGGTTGTCTGAGTTGAAGAATGAAGGCAGTGCTTTGCAGCAGTTCTACTTGGACAGCTAATTCCAAAAGGTGGTGCTCAGCAAGTTCTGCTCAACTCTTTGGAAATTGTATTTTGGGGCCCCGCAGGGTTCCATCTTATCCCCCATACTGTTTAGCATCAACATGAAACTACTAGGTGTGGTTATCTAGAGATTTTGATTAACATGCATGACACTCGCTCTCTCTGTTTCATCAAATCTAAGAGAGGCAGTGAGTGTTCTCAGTCAGTGTATGGGTGCAGTAATAGACTGGAATGTAGTGGAATAGTTATTGTAGTGTGTAGAATTGATAAGAATTTATTGTATCTTGAAGGTGTGACTAGTTCTGTATGTGTTGTGAGATAACTATGAGTAATGGAATATATTCTTGGAAACGAAGGAAGATGGCCACTAATGGGTCAGCCAAGTGCTGGAAGCAGCACGTATCTTAACCTAGTAGGGATACCTCCATCTGGGGGTTACTAATATTGGAAGCAGACCTGGTTACACAGAGAAACATGGGAATAATGGTATGGCCAGGACCAAAACCAAGGATGAGGTCATAGACATCACAATGGTTATGAAAGGCCAGGGTTTGATCAGTTGGAAGAGAGATCCTAGTAGAAAGAGAAACCTGCCAGATGTGCTTAGGCTGGCCTTGCCTACCAAGCCCTCCATTTAGGTAAAGTGGATTGCAGTCCTAACTACAGGTTCAGGTTCACAGTAACTGATTCAGAATTGTCACTGAAGGCACAGGTAGCCCCAATGGCTCAGAGGGCCTTTTATCAGCGGATAAACCTTACCTAGACAGTGATAGCCTCGGTATAGTTGTTCATGTTATTGTAATCTCCCATTGTGCATGGAAGTAATACATTTGTACATGGGGCTGCCTCTGAAAACAATCTAGAAACAGTACAAAATGAGACTGCAAGGTTGTTAACTGGACATTCTGAACATATTACGCCAATGCTTTACCAACTCCATTGGCATCCAGTCCATTTGAGTCCAATTCGGAGTCCAGTTCAACATTCTGGTTTTAACCTTTAAAGCCCTGAACAGTTTAAGGCTGGATTACCTGAAGAATAGCTTCCTCTCATATATTCCTGTCTGTGAGGTCATTACCGGAGGCTCTTCTCCAAGAGTAACGAGATCTGGTGGATGGCTTCGGCAGAGAGAATCCTCCCTCTATGATAGCCCTCCTCAGATAGGTTTACTTGGTGTCTAATTTGTATTCCTTTTGGTATCAGGCAAAATCTTTTTTTTAAAATTCTCCCAGGCTTTTTAGAAGCCCTTTTGATTTTATAGATTTTAAGATTTAGGCTTTTTAAACTGTTAAGACCTGTCTGCATTTAATCTTTGCTGTGATGCATTTCAAACTGTAATAGTATGTTTTATTGCTAATTTTGTATTTTAACCATGTTTATGTCCACTGTCCAGAGAACGTCTGTTATAGGGCGGCAAACAAATACCAACCAACAAATATAGTGTAGACACAGACACACATTACTATGACACAATTCACAAAACATCTAAAACTGAACATATATATTGTGCATCTTTTTAAAGGTTTGCATTGAACTGCTATCCTAATAAGGTCTGAAAAGCTGCCATTCTTTGATGTAAAGTGAAATACTACTTCATGAATAAAGACAGCCTCCTGTCTGCCTTCAAAGAGACATATTCTTTGACCCAATGCTCCAGACTAAAGCCTTGAAATTTCTGCACAAGAATACTCTATGAGCAAAGTCCAGACAAAACAGACACTTGAGATGTTAGAAAAATTGCATAACTCCAACCTCAGATGCTCCTATAACTTAGCGGAGATAGCACTGCAATGTACCAAAAGGAACTGGAAAAATGAAAGCCTTTGAAAATTAAATAGAATCACCAACACTAGGCTAATAATTCTAAATGAGCTGCTGTGGGCTCCCAGAATTTCTTAAAATACTGGCAACAGATACTCCTTTTTCTGTGATACCAAGCTCGACATCTCACAGGATTACCTTTTCAAGTAAAGTTTCTGTCTTTCAGAAGACCATAAAACTTTTACAAACAGAAATAATTTATTGATTTCGTTGCTTGATCTGCCACAGTTACAGATACAGTCTGTCGGCTAGTGGAGTACTTGCTGCCTGCAGACATTTTGCAGAAAGCTCTGTATCACTAGCCAGCTAGCTGAGCTAGCTAACACTGCCACATACTTAATCAAACAGTAATTACTTAGAAAAGCAAGTGGCAGCAAGCACTGGAGGCTGAATTGAGATACGTTATTCTAATTAAAGAGGGAATTAATTGGCAGGCAATGAATTGCAATGAATTAGCAATCTTTTAAAAAGTGAATATACTTATCTAAATATAAATATGCATGCACCACTTAAGAGGATACCTTTAATTCCACCTTAGCCTTTCAGTTATCAAACACTTTTCTTTTTTCAAACGCTGTTGTGAAGCATTTACTCCAGCAGGCAGACATTTGGGGTTTATGGCAAGCTATATGGTTCTATCATAGAAATGTACACTGACTCATGACGTTACATTTTAGTAACAGTTCGCCTGTAATAGCACCAAGAGATATTTTAGGGGTTGTTTTAAAGGATTTTTGCAGACAAAAATCATGCGGCATATTATTGTGATTCAATCAATAAGCTGTACCTAAACAGCCAAGTTCCTAAATAACAGCTAATATCAATCGCCATAACAAGTTCTCCAGAATAGAACGGATGGCACCTCCACTTTTCCATGTTTGCAGACATCTGTCCATTTACAAATGGCTTCTATTTTCTGCTTCATAGCTTCACATGTGCAACTTGAAGAGTTGAATCTGCCACCCTTAATTGTGGCTTTGATTATCACTTCTAACCTGGTAGACTTCAATGTGATAATCAAGAGCACAATTAATGATGGAAGAACATGGCAGAAGCCCAAGGTTAAAGCATTCTGGGAATGAAAGACTGGGATACAGTCATATATATTGTACTAAAAACAGTAAATGTGAACACACTGTTCTGGAAGAGTTCTGTCAACTTAACAGTCTCTCTGACTTTAAGAAAGCCATAAAGACGGATCTCTTCAGGCTGGCCTACTAATTGTTATTTTAATAATGTATTAATTTTATATGTTTTAATCAGTTTTATGTATTTTATACTGTTTCTATTTGATGTTGTTCCCCACCTTGATCCAGAGGGAGAGGCGGGTAAGAAATAATAATAATAATAATAATAATAATAATAATAATAATAATAATTTGGTTTTGGAAGAATGGCGAGGAGTCAGATGTGAACTTGCATAGCATCCTATATGCTGCTTGTACTATATAGTGAGTGACCTTGTAGCCCTGTATACTGGGTGGCTTACTAGACTTTTTCTTTGAAATGCAGCTATAGTGAAGGTCAGAGGTTTTTGCTACTAATACCAAGTTAGATTTTTATTTATTATGTTTTTATACTGCTCAACTGCCAAGGTTCTCTGGGCAGTTCACAATTTAAACCATAAAGTACAACAAATCAGAATAAAGTAAAAAACTTTAAAAGTTAAAAACGCCATATAAAACCAAAATAAGTTACAGTCCAGGGAAAGCCGTTCTGTACTCAGTGAGACAAGCCCTTTAAAATCCTGGGCAGATTGCCCTGCTACCTGTTCTCGCCTGAAAGAAGGAAGGTGCACCAGCTGCTCAGATAAACAGCCATGGGACAACGCCTGCTACAGGGAATTGGGGCAGCTACAGCTTCAAGCTGAGGGACATGTGTAAGCTTTGCTTTCATTATCTATATCCATTTTCCATCGTTAAACTATATCATTCTTTCACATAAGTGGACATGTGTCATATTGGCACCTTCAAATCTGTTTAGTGTGGATCCTGGCTGGATCAGGCCCCAGGTTTAAGCTATCTTTAGTTTGAAACTGCCTCCTATCTAGCCACCCTAGAACTTCTTTCCACCACAGTGCCAGCATATACATTTAAGAGGATCCTAAAGTAACCAGAGGTCCTGTGGCAATAAGAGCAGTGGAGGCTGCAATTCAAATACTTGATACTCTAGTTTAGTTACTACTATAATCCCAGTTCTAAAGTTATGTTTGAACCGGCTTGGAAAGATTTTATCTAGTAAATACAGGTTGTTGTTTTGGTATTCTGTAACCAAGACCAACCCTGTGTCCATTTTATAGCACTAAAACAAAGTATTAACTTCTTGATGTCCTCTACTACTTGAAATGATCATACAGAAATGATCTTGCAACTACTTTTTCCCTCAGCCGTTTTTGCCTTTCTTCCCTTTTCAGGGATAATTCTTTCGAAAAAGCTGACTGAACCAATATATTGTGTACAAAGAGACGCCACACAATCCTTTACAGAAATGCATTTTCTGCAGACCACAGCTACACTAGCTATTTCTAGCGATACAAAGAGCAACTCAGAACTCCAGGGCTTCACCAAATCCATCAAGAGTATTCATAAGCAGAACAAGTATAGCTAGTATCTGAAACAGGGTGTAACACAAATACTCCTTTATCATGTTAGATGGGGTAAAATGAATAGTACACTATGTTTTTTTAACTTATTCTGTACATCCTTTGGTTAGAGCCTGAGCTTTAGAGAGAATTGAATATGGTAGAAAAGACTACCCTTCCTTGCTTAATTCCACTTTTTGTATACATCTTTATTAAGTAGGAAAATGTTTTGTGTACTGTACTTTAAATTAGTCTAATTTCTTAAGCATAGTTTTACACCTTTGATACGAATAAATTCTTTAGATCCATTTCAAGTAATAATGACCTTTGTGAACTAAGAAGTATGGTATTGGAGTTACATGCCAAGTTATTTCGGCATGTCTTGGATTTGCTTCTGAGATCCCTTAATTACTTTTGGAAAAGAGGGGAGGGAGAAATCAAATGTTTAAAATAGAAAGTATTAATGTTGCAGTGAACAAAAAGGTTATATCCTTTAGGCTAAGGAACAGCATTCTAACAGAGCTAATCATAATCCAAAATCAGAGAACACAGGCCTCTACATTCTCTCTAAAGAATGTCCCCATATAAATAAAACAGCAATTAGCAATTTCAGAGTAGTAGTTTTCAAGAATGTGAAGATTAGGGGGTGAAGACCACAGCTTCATAGGGACCATAAGTTAGTGGAAGAACAGGGAAAAATCAGTGTCTGAAACCATGGAGAGTCCCTGCCAGTCAGCATAGACAAAACAGAATTAAGGATTTGTTGATTGGTAGATGCCAAACCAAAATTGTACTGGAGGATATTCAAGTGTACTGAGCTTCAGAGTCAATGTTCTAGAGTGCGACTCAGATAACTAGGCCTCACGGGGTCATATCAATGCAAGAAGTCACAGACGATTCTGTCAATTTGTCAGGACAGAAAGAAACATATCCGACCAATAACAAGCATGTCAAGAATTTAGAATATTTGCCAACCTTTGTGTGTGTGTATTGCATTTTTTTCAAAGGAATATTTTAAAAAATAGTTGAACCAAACAAAATGAACTTTCTATACATTTGTTTTCAACAAGTTTTGGTAAGTGTAAAAAGCAGTACACCTCCTGCACTGTTAAGGGCGAAGAAGAGTTTCCTCCTGTCAATGACATAACCTTCAGTTTAAACATAAAGCTTTGGTCATATGGCTGTTATAATCCTTCCGCAGCCTGCATCTAAGGAACAGCTGTCCTTCAACTATGCTTTGAACTAGCTGTAAGAATATATTTGGATGGAGGCGGGAGAATAAAACAAGTCTTCAGTAGCTAAATAAGGAAAATCAGAAGTCTTCTTGGAGCACAGAACAAGCACAATCTAGGACCCAAGTCTATCCTGGGACAGCAGCCACACCGGTGAAATTCCAAACCAGCCTTTCCCAACCTGGAGTCCTCCAGATGGCTTTAGACTACAACTCCCATCTGCCCCAGCCAGCATGGCAAATGGTCAGGGATGACAGGCGTTGGAGTCCAAAACATCTGGAAGACACCAGGTTGGGAAAGGCTGCTCTATACAGTACAGGGATGAGGAGCAAGGGACTGATTAACCTGATCCAATGCTTGGACCTTCTCTTCTGCCGCTCCCAGAATCCCTGAAGAGATTCGTCAACTTAATAGTCTCTTTGACTTTAAGAAAGCCATAAAGACCGATCTCTTCCGGCAGGCCTACTCAGTCTAATTTTAAGAGTTTTATTGGTATTTTAATAATGTATTAATTTTATATGTTTTAAAGTAGTTTTACGTATTTTATATTATTTGTATTGATGTTGTTCCCCGCCTCGATCCTGAGGGAGAGGCAGGTAAGAAATAAATATATTGTTGTTGTTGTTATTATGTTATGTTATGCTGGAATATTATTTTCACAAATGGTGCTTTAGGTGCAGCGGACAACTCATGTGAGAAGATGCTTTAGTTGGGGCAGAAAGCTTGGCTTGTACCACTGCAGGTAAAGTAGTAGCATAATAATAATAATAATAATAATAATAATAATAATAATAATATATTTATTTATTTATAACCCGCCTCTCCCTCCGGATCTAGGCGGGGAAAAACAATAAATATAAACACAAGAACCACAAAACAGATGAAATATTAAAACAAATAAAAACTACTACATCATTAAAAATAGCATAAAAGTACGGTGACCATATGAAAAGGAGAACAGAGCTCCTGTGTCTTTAACAGTTGAATAGAAAAGGGAATTTCAGCAGGTGTCATTTGTATGCATACAGCACCTGGTAAAATTCCCTCTTCATCATAACAGTTAAAGCTGCAGGAGCCCTGCCCTAGTGACTAGATACAAAAGAGGGCAAGGCTCCTACAGCTTTAACTGTAGTAATGCAGAGGAAATTTCACCAGGAGCTGCATGCATACAAATGACACCTGCTGAAATTCCCTTTTTCAATGCAACTGTTAAAGATACAGAAGCCCTGTTGTCCTTTCCATATGGTCACCCTACATAAAAGCCTACTGATGCTTGTTTAGTTTAGTATTTAGGCTCTCACGTATAGATTGTATACGTTTTGTATAGATAGGGAACTGTATCTCCACTAACAGAAATGCAAATACAATAGCCTAGTATGTTTTTGGCTTTGTCTTCTAAACTTGGGGTTTTCCTCCACTGTAGTGCAGTCTCTTTGCATGTATATATCCATCTCTTTGTCAGTCTGCTTCATAAACCTGAAGACACAGAGGAAGCAAGGCTTATAAACCATCTTTTATCCAAATGATAAAGACATACTATGTCCCGAAAGCTAGAAGAGATACCTATGTGCTGAATTTTCTTTTAAATTTATTCCAGATTTATAAAATGGCAAAGCACCCATCTGAATTGAGACCTTTGGTTTGCTCTAGACGTCCATGGCAAATTTTTTAAAGAATAAGCTAATATTTTTACCAACAGTTCACCTTTGAAGTTTGCTACTAGCTATTTGCTCAAGACAAATAATTATTTTTTCCTGGTGGCTAGTTTAGCCGATAAGGTCTTATCACTGGAAAATATAGTGGGTGGATTAATAATGTTTGCTGAGTTTGTGTGCAAAACTGAAATTGTTTTAATTGTACTCATGAATATTTCTGTACCATGCCTCAATACAATCCCCAGAATGATTTATATAGCTATAAATTGTTACCAAGCGTTCTATTTTGTCAAACATTTGTTAGCAAACTTAACAATAGCAAACAAATAAAAAAGGTGGGGAAGAACCACAAAAGAGTGTGTGTGGGGGGGAATCGAAGGGAGGAGGTCATGTAAGCCACCTTGTTCCTTGCAATAGGAAAAAAGGTGGGATATAAATGTGATGAGGAGGATAATAATAATAATAGGAAAAATGGAAGAACGTATCATAAAACATATCCATACATAATAATCATTTAACTTCAGTCTTGATTCAAGCCAACAGAGCCATTTACACGAAATCTCATAACTGCTCTGTTAAGATGTAGTCTGTAGAGAGATCTCTGCTGTTCCAGTTGGTTACTGCTTCATTTCCAGGTTCAATTTAAGATGCTGGTTAATACTTTTAAAGCCTTTTAAAGAACATTTGGGGCCAGGATACTTGAAGAACACTTTCTTCCATGTAAGTCTGCAAATCCTTTAAGATCAGCTTTATTAGAGGCACATTTGATGGGATTCATGAGAAAGACTTATCTGTGGCTGTACCCAGCTTGTGGAACTCTCTGCCTGAGTATCATCTGATACCTTCTTTAATGATCTTTCACTGCCTTTTAAAGACACTTTATTTTGACAGGCTGTAACACAAAGTATCTTATTTATTTTGGTATTTTGTCTACCACTTCTTCACTATTAAATGATTTATTTGCAATTGTTATTTTATTACTTGATTTGATTTTTTATGTTGCCTTGAGCATCCCTAGATGGAAAGGAGGAACAAAGATTTATTAATGTAAAACAAAAGACATTCCTACCAGACCTGGAAATGTTTACATCTATCCTGTTTAACTTTAACAAAGAACCAAAGAGTGTTATTCTGTCTGTCAGTGAAATATTCATCTCTCACACTGGTCTTAAGAGTAATTTGGGAGACTAAGTGGAAACTTTCTCTGTTGCTTCTACAAATTCAATTTTCAGATGATCCATTTGATCTTTACACTAATCTGTATTTTCTAATTTATTCTTTACAACTCACTGTATGTAGATAATGTCAATATGTTACTGGTCAGTTCATTAAAAGACTTTTAGTAACATAGGACACTGCTACATAACAAGTAAGACCCTTGGTCAATCTAGCTCAGCATTGCTTACAACTGACTGGCAGGGGCTCTCCAGGGTTACAGAAGTTGTTTTTCTAGAACTATATAGAGATATCAGAGATTAAACCACTGAACTACAACCCATCCCAAAAATTTCATGTTCCTATCAATTTCTTTTACTCACTTCAGTGATTTTATCCCTTCTAACAACTGCAGCTAGGATCTCTACAAAATAGAAACAGAGGGTATCCTGGATACTTGTCTAAGAACGTAGGAGGATACTTTATACCAGGTAAGACTATTTGTCCATCTACTGTGAGAAGCTCTCAAGGGTCTAGAGCAAGTCTTCCACATCATCTACCAGATACTTTTCACTGCAGATGCCAGGGACTGAACCTGAGACCTTTTATGTACAAAACATGCATTCTTCTTCTGAGCTATGGTCCACCTCCTTCCCAAACAATAATGGCCTTTACGTTTGCATTCTCTGTCATCTTAAAAACCAGGTTAGCCTAGAACTGGGCTCCCAAGTGTAGTGTCTGTGGGAATCATTGTGCCTGTGGACCTCTCTCTTGATGCTCACTAGGCTCCCTGCTCCTCCATATGTTTAGACTGACATGTGCAGGTCTCCAGCACCATCTTTACTTTCAAGAATGCCTCTGAGCCTCACAGGCATTCTTAGAATATAAAAATGGCAGGTGGCTGCAGTTCAGTCTTCAATTGGGCTTCTGTAAAATGGGTGTTGGAGCAGAAAACTGTGGGTTCAAAAGAGTAGCTTTGTGTTTTAGGGCTCAGGCCCCACCTCTGCCTTGCAGTTAGAATCTTAGGGAAGTTACTTTTCTTTTAGCCTCACCACTTTGCCTTCTGGGAATTGGGTGTGTTTTTGTGATTGGCAACACCCACCATGGCTGCCATTTTGTAAACAAGGATGCCTCTCCATGGCATCCATTTTGTGACAGCCCCCACAACTTTCTCAATGTTTCAAATTTTATATATTTCAAATGTGGTTGCCATATCAAAAAGGTTAGGGAGGCCATTTGAATTCTGCTACTATTATGCTCTAGTTATTAGGCTGTTTTGAAATGCAATGAATAATTAAAAATAGTTCCTGTATAGTTTTACTTAGTTATATATTTTTCTGCTCTTCATTTTCTTTGAAAGCTGCCTCAGACTTTTTTTAAAAAAGTGGGATATCCATGTATTAAATCAAAAATCTTTGAATTTCCAGTCTGCCATGTGTAGCTTATCATTTAGGAGAGCTCCTATGACATAGACTGCTTAAAAAGTAGTTCAGGGCAAGACCAGTGAGTTGTCTCTTGTTCCAGTTGTCTCCTTCTGGCCTCAGCAGTCACATGACATCCCATCCATGGTTCAAGTCATACTAGAAGAGCAGAAAGATATGTAGCAGGAAGAGGATCAGGAGTTCCAGTACGTTTGAGACCTTCTATGGTCCCATGTTAACTACTCCTCGACTTATGGCATCCATTTTTTAGTAGGACACAATGGAACACAATCTTGCAATTAGCAATTTGCCCAGGACAAGTAAAATTCTTTCCAGGATACTTGCCCCTGATCTCAAGCTTTCCTATAGCTTACAGTCTGGTAGGTTAATAAATGTTTCATAGGCAAATACCTTATTTATTCGCAAGAATGAAACTCTTTATGTATTGCTCTCATTTCATTTGAACAGCAAGCAGCCTGGACTAGCAAACTTTTTTTTTAAAGAACTGCATACTTAACCTATTCTGGTATTTCCCAGAACACATGCCCACTTTTGCTTATGCTGCAATATTCTCATTATGTCTGCAACTCATACAGAGTAGCTCAAAGGTTGACATTTTCCTGACATAAGAGATGTGTGAATTATGGCCTATTTGAATCAAAATGAAGTTTTGCCTTTTCATTCCTAAAGAATAATGTATCCTCCTTCTGAAATGTTTAGTCATCCCTTCCGTTAAAAATATTAATGGAGGATTATAGCATTTAAAAACAAAAACAAATAGAGATGAAGAACACTTTTATGTGACTTGCTGCAATAGGGATGTAATTGGGAAAAGGCAATTAGGTCTAGGATAAATTTTATGGGGAGAAAAGACACTGGAGTACAGACTACTCAAATACCCACTGAAGATTACACAGGGTTTTTTTAAAAAGGCTCATATTCTTGCTAGCACAATCCTATGAATCCAGTATGCCCCTGGTTGAGAGACACTTAGTACTGGCCTAACATGCTAGATTGTAGGTAGTTGGATGCCTACTGCTGTGGTAGGCTACTGTGACATAGCAGGCTATCAGTTTGCAGCAATGCACTGTATTTAATTAGATTTGAAGAACAAAAAACATTTCTTACTGACTCTTCCAATTTACTCCTGAAATTGATGCTTGAGTATTGCTTTATCAATTCAAGGATTTATCAGGAAATCTGCAACAGTAAATCTTACTACACCGGCCACAATTTTCAATATACTGAGATATGTTGCTTAGCTCCAGAACAGATATGGAAGAAACCATAGCACTGCCTACAAGAGGTTCTAAAAGTGTGTCATAGTGAACTTCCCCTGATAATTTGGGCCTCCAAGCATAACCAGCACAACATAAAGACAAACACCATTCACTCATCTCCAGCCTGAGGGCAAGCAGTTCAAAGAAGCAAACAGGGATCAGATAGATGCTTTCAGGTCTCCTGCAGAAAGAAAGAGGCCATGAAAAATAAGGGGCTGTATTCCTGGTCTTCA
Organism: Anniella stebbinsi; assembly: GCA_029215795.1. Classification (NCBI taxonomy): domain Eukaryota; kingdom Metazoa; phylum Chordata; class Lepidosauria; order Squamata; family Anniellidae; genus Anniella; species Anniella stebbinsi. The sequence goes on along the minus strand of JARDYH010000002.1, from coordinate 28,472,023 downwards.
CCTTTACCACTTTAGTAAGTGGTATTAAAGTGGTAAAGGTAACACAGCCGCTGACCAGGAGAGAATAAAGCATTGCCTTCTGCTTCAGTCTATATATAATGGACTGAAGACGCTTTACGATTGTGTCTAGTTTATACCATAGTGTACCATTCTTGGGGTAGACTGACTCAGTTTCAGAAGTATGGGTTTGAACTACAGTGGGAACATAAAAGTAGTATGTATCCACAAAAAACACTCTGTAAATCTTATGCCATTTCTACCTACATAGTAAGATGATTCATTGTTGCAATTAACTTCGGCTGATTCCACTATTGCCCTGACTGAAGCGTACGGTTTTAGAACATGTTTCTCCTATTCTTTCCAAATAGAACAATGATAATCAGCACACAACTACTAGAACATTAAACAATATCCAAAGAATGGGGGTAAATAAACATTTTATATAACATGTTAATTATAAATCAAGTGTGGAATATTTAACAGAAACTCAACAAGTAGTCAAATGACAAAAAACAATGCAATAGATACGACAACCTAGCAAACAGGGTTTACAACAACAAAAAGCTAACTTAATAATTGCAGTAATTAAATAAAGTGCACTCAATAGTTGCAATATCTGTACGAGGGGCTACAGGCCGCCGGCTTCTTATGCCTGTTTCGCAACTGCTTCTTCAGACTACTATAACTACAAAACATAATTGGAAAAATGAAATAAAGTACAAACCCCAGAAAAGAGGTTACACATCCACAATGTTAATGTAATCTATCAGCTGTAATGACGATATGACTCACCAGTATCTCAATGTTTATGGTTGGGGAATACTTTATTATTGATTAACAATACTATTCCAATATATAATGTACTGGTTTAAGTACTTCTATGCATTTCTGCTTTTGAGCTGGAAAGTAATCTGCAAGAACTAAATCCACTAATCAGCTATTTAGAATTTAAGTTAGCATACAATAACCATGATGGCTCATGCAGAAACATTGCAGAGATTACTGGAGGAGAACCATATGCGACGCAAACCACTTTACACAAGCAGAAACATGATTTCTATAATACTACTGGAACCAATTTCGTTTCATATATTAGAAGTTAAATCACTTTAGGCTTCACTAAGCGAGACCGCTGCTGACATCTCACGTCAGCAACAGGGCAATTTCCCAACATCGACAAAGCCTACAGGGACCACTTCTTACCCTGCAATTTATCACATCAGCCAAGATCAGATGGCAAGCCCTAGCTATCAGCTCCTCAGGATAAACTCCAGACCTCTGGAATTCAACCCACTGATGGCTCAGCTGAAGCTGCTGTTACACCACAGAAACTCAAGATGCAATGGAGGGAGCCATGTTCAAATCTGATTGTACCAGTTTACTTTGCCTACACAGAAAAAAACAATTGTGTCCCCTGTGGCAAATCTAAGCAGGGTATACTTTTGACCTTATTTCTACCTTCAGTTAGTGAGTACCGAGGATGTGGACAAGGTACTTGGATGTGTGAGGAAGACGACTTGCCCTCTCGATCCCTGTCCTTCCTGGCTAGTCGTCCAGGGAGGAGATGCAGTTTGATCACATCTACAGCATATCATTAATGCATCTCTCAGGGAGGGGAGCTTTCCATCATGTTTAAAAGAGGCGGTGGTAAAGCCGCTTCTAAAAAAGCCCTCCCTAGATCCCCTGGACCTTAATAACTACAGGCCTGTATCAAATCTTCCATTTTTGGGCAAGGTGATCGAGAGGGCAGTTGCTTTTCAACTCCAGGTAGTCTTGGATGACACTGATTTTCTAGACCCATTTCAAACCGGCTTCAGGGTGTGATACGGAGTTGAGACCGCTTTGGTCGCCTTAGTGGATGATCTACGCCTTAGTATCGACAGGGGGAGTGTGTCCCTGCTGGTACTCCTGGACCTCTCAGCGGCTTTCGATACCATTGACCATGGTATCCTTCTGGAGCGCCTGGGGGAATTGGGGATCGGAGGCACTGTGCATCAGTGGTTCCGGTCCTATCTCTCGGGCAGGTTCCAGATGGTGATGCTTGGAGATAGCTGCTCTTCAAAAAAGGAGCTGCTATGTGGTGTACCACAAGGTGCCATCCTTTCCCCAATGCTGTTTAACATTTACATGAAACCACTGGGAGAGATCATCCGGAGGCATGGGGCGGGGTGCTATCAATATGCTGATGACACCCAAATATATTTCTCTATGCCTTCAACAACATCGTCAGCTAAGGATAGTGTGTCTCCTCTGAATGAATGCTTGGAGGCGGTAATGGGCTGGATGAGGAAAAACAAACTGAAGCTGAATCCAGACAAGACGGAGGTGCTTGCTGTCAAAGGCCCCAACCTGGGTCTGGAGGTGTGTCAACCAGTTCTGGATGGGGTTACACCCCCCCTGAAAGATTATGTTCGCAGCTTGGGGGTACTCCTGGATCCGTCGCTCCAGATGACAGCCCAGATTGATGCGACGGCCAAGAGTGCCTACTATCAGCTTCGGCTGATACGCCAGCTGCGCCCCTTCCTCGAGTTGGAAGACCTAAAGACGGTAGTGCACGCGCTGGTAACTTCGAGGCTCGACTTCTGCAATGCGCTGTACATAGGGCTACCTTTGTGCCTAGTCCGGAAACTTCAACTAGTTCAAAATATGGCAGCCAGGTTGGTCACGGGTACACCTAGGGGTGATCACATTACACCAGTTTTAAAATCGCTTCATTGGCTGCCAATCAGTTTCCGGGCGAAGTATAAAGTGTTGGTTATTACCTTTAAAGCCCTACATGGTTTGGGTCCAGGGTACCTGCGGGATCGCCTCTCTCGTACAATCCGCCCCGCACACTTAGGTCCTCTGGGAAGAACTTACTCAAGCCAGCCAGAACTAGGCTGGCGAGTGTTACCCAGAGGACCTTTTCTTCCATCGCTCCCAGACTATGGAATGGTCTGTCGGAGGAGGTTAGACAAATTGACAGTCTCCATGAATTTAAGAGAGTCATGAAGACTGTTCTCTTCCGGCAGGCCTATCCAGATGAATTTTAAATTGTTTTTAATGTTGTATTGTTCTCTTGCTTTTTAAAAATTTTAACTGTTGTGATTTTTATGTTTATATTGTTGCTGTTCCCCGCCTCGATCTGGAGGGAGAGGCGGGTTACAAATAAATATTATTATTATATTATTATTATTACCTTAAAGCACTCCATTTATTAAAATATACTGAAGACAGCACAAATAATGTTTTGATAGAAAAGTGATCATCCGCTATATCTAAGAATTCACACTTTTAAGATGAATGAAAACAACCTAGAAAAAAATCTTTCAAGTGTTCCACATTCTGCTAGTCCAGGAATAATCACAACATTTTGCTTATTTTATTAATCCTATGAGTTCTTACTGTAAATGGCAGAGCTAGGAAAGGAATAACAGTTACAACTAGTAGATAATTCAACTAATGCTGCACAGTGTAATGGCTGGGCTATGAAAAGTTGAAATTCCTGACATTTCTGTAGAAGTTTTTTTGTTGGGGGGGGGGAGCAAAATGCAAAGTAAGTTTAGTTTATGTAGGGGGGAATAATTGTGTTCACCATAGTGTCTTTTTTTTTAGAAGGATCAAAACTTAAATTGTGAAGACTTCTACAGAATTTATCAATGGCAAGACAAGTATATGGCAAGACAGCCTACTCAGATAAATTTTAAGTGTTTTATTGCTATTTTATTGCTATTTTAATAATGTATTGGTTTTATGCGCTTTTAATCAGTTTTGTGTATTTTATATTTGATGTTGTTCCCCGCCTCGATCCGGAGGGAGAGGCAGGTAATAAATAAATAGATGATGATGATGATGATGATGATGATGATGATTCAAATATAACAACTGCATTTAAGTTGTTTTCTCTGAAAGGTTATGTACTCAAATTATTTCAGAGCATCCCAGTTCAGCAATCCTTTTACAAAGGTGAAAAGAAAAGAAAAAACAGCTTCCTCTGCCTGAAGTGCATATAATTTGCCAATGTTTATGAACTGTGTGCCTTCTTTAAAAATTGTTCCATTGAGCTATAAACCTAGTGTTTCTGGGAGACCGGAAGAGAAATTAAAATCTCAGTATTTGAAGTTTCAAAGTTACAGTTTGTCTCAAAGTATGAGTACCTATAGTACCTACTACATAGACGGCAATAAATAAATGAATGCGAATATAATAAATAGGCAAGTTTGGAACTCACAGCTATGAGTGTTGCTGAAAGACATTAAAAGTGGAATGCATCAATAGGTTTTTGAAGTGCAACACTGCCACAGAAGTACAAACTGAACTTTTTTTTGTAGTGATCGTCTAGATTACATTAAGGATTCACATTTTTGAAACTCAGTGAAAACTAGGTATCCCCAATGATCAATGCAACTGAAAAACAAACTTTCACCCAGTTGGGCAAGGAGAGGGCAAAGAAACAATTAGAATGGATGCATTTCATTCTTAAGAAACTAGAAAAACTTTTCATCATTACTGCATTAACCTCAAAAACTGAAGGACGGTAAATATTAAGTATGCTTAGAAGTCTGAGCGTCGCTACCTGTTCTTTAGATCCTTGTCCATCATGGTTAGTAAAAGCATTTAGGATCACACTGAAAACTTGGGACTTTGGAGATAGTGAATTCCTCCTTAAGGGAGGTTGGGGTCCCTGCTTACCTTAAGGAAGCAGTAGTCTGACCCTTACTAAAGAAACCAAATTAGATACTATGAACTTTGAACTCCAGTCTCAAATCTTCCCATTTTTACAAGCTCTAGCTTGTATGCCAGCTGCAACTCTAACTGGAGCAGATGGACCTTGCCTCATTACTCATGCACGTGACACCTCCAAAATGGACAACTGCAGTGCTTTTACATGGGACTACCTCTGAGGAAAGTCCAGAAGCAGCAGCAGGTACAAGATAGACCAGAAAACCTGACTGTGATTTTGCACCAACTGCATTGGCTGTAAGCCAATACTAATTCAAAGTGTCAGTCTCAACTTGTCAAGCTCTAAATCCCATATAATCCTGCCCATTCCTTAAGGTCTACCTCAGGGGCCCTTCTCTAATGACACTATTAAGATATATTAGGTTGGCATATGTAAGTGATACTGCCTTCTTGGTGGCCAAAAACTGTGGAACTTCCCATTTACTTGTAACTTGCTTTGTCTCATCTGTACAGGCTTTTAGGTGAGGTTTGAAGACCTTCTTCAATGCAACCTTTTTCTGAAATTGTAATTAGCATTTGTGCTACACAGCAGCTTCTCAATGTAGTTTATTTGCTTGCTAATGTATCTTTATATCTTCTCTTGCTCTTATTTGTACACAGCCCTAAAAGGTGACCGAAAATACTTTGAGAAAAGTCTGCAACATCTGTATTTAAGATTAACAATAGATGCATTTTATTGAGAAGATAAATTTAACTTCTACAATTGGTCCTACATATAAAATATCTGTCTATACTAACAAAAAATACAAAAAAGTGAAACTGAATTTAAGTGTGCTCCCACACAAGAGTTAAGCATTTCAACAGTTTGCACCAAGAACTGTTTGCCATGTTTGTAGATAGCATCCTTGAAGAAACCAATCAGAAATATTCACTTTTTAAATATTTTAATGGCATCATTAAAAACAAGGAGTGCAATTGATCCCCTTCTGCAACATGGACATATTCCATGTATGTCCATAACCATGGGAATTGATTTATGCTTATTTATATGCCGTCCTATAATAAAAAGTCTCATAGCAACTCACATAATAAGACAGATTAAAAACAATGAATACAATTTTAAAAAAATTAAAGGCTTTGGAAATAAAATCCCTTCCAGAATGCTGTTCTGCACATACTGGGGTTTGGATACACACCTTAAATAACTGCCATATTTCATTCAAGGTATCACTGCACGTTTTTCCAAATACTTTTTTCAGCCACTGCATTTTGTATTTAAAAGGTATGTTCTTATATAGCTCAAAACTAAGTGAACTATGAATTGTGTATCCTAGGGGTTTGATTACCATTTTTCTTCTCCAAAAATCAAATGTGATACAATTGTCAATGGAAATTATTGGTTTAGCTATCATATTTCCACCAGAAGTCTTGGATGCTTTACAAAAAAAAAAGTTAGACTATTGTATAATGTAAGCATAAATATCAGGTTGCATCACAGTACTAAGTAACGGACCACACTCTGCAATATGTTAGAATTTAAAGGCTGCCAAAATTATGATCTGGTAATGATTAGTAAAAGAATGCTCTGCAGTTGTTTCTAATTGTAATCCTTCATGCATATTTAAAACAGGGTGTATGAACACAGTTTACAATTAAATTACATGGCTTCTTTATATTGCATTTCTTTAAAATGGGATAACCCAGCAGTTAATTTTAGAAAGTATTAGTAAGCCATGTATAACTGCCTTGAACAGGAAAGTGTCTGGATTTCAAAATAGCATATTTATTACATTTTAAAAATGCTTCCTACTGCTTTCTAACCACAATGTAGTCAACATCAAGATACATGATTTCATATTTTAAACTCTTGCATGTCTAAGGATTTCCCCCCCTGAAGGCCTTTATGACTCATCAAGGTACCCATTTTACTTTAGGAAGGCCTTTTACTTGGTAGCGATTCTTAAATTGTTTCTTTAGTACACTACGGAGTACTGAATATCTGTGGCACAAAAAATAACCCTCAAGGCAGCATCCGCAGCAGAAAACCCTTACCAATTTTTCATCAACTGTGATGAGCTGCGTGTCTTGGGCTTGGTTCTGTGCCAGCCGCCACGTGGAAGTGTTCAGTGACCTGCAGTGCAAAATTTGAAGTTAAAAAATGATTCATGCAATGAGAAAATAGAGGCAGACAAATCTTACATAAACAAGTTACTTTAACAATATCCGTCTTGTTAAAAAAAATGGAAGAGTGATGAGGGCACAAAAATCCTTCCCCCCCCCCCCCCAATTAGTTCTGTCTGCTGAGTTTTTGGCAGACTTCCGCTTAGCAGTTCACAACAGGCTGCACTTTATGTCAGCCTACAGGCTCTCTGTCACACAGAGTCTGCCAGTGGCAAGGACTGTACTACTCTATGGAAGTACAGTAACTGGTTTGTCACAAACAGGGTAAAAAAAGGAAGAGAAGCAGGTTCTCAGAATGCTAAGATACTTTATCGTTCACGCCCAACGCGTTTCGGCCAATGTTGTTTTTTTAAGGCCTTCTTCAGGAGTTGGTAAGAGATGTCTGCAGAAAACTCTTAGCAGGATGATAAGTCTCCTATGATATTCACTGGCGACTGAGGAAATGGAATCAGAAAAACCAGACAGAAAAAATACAACAGAAAAACAGACAGAAAAAAAGACAAGGCTACTGTGAGTCCTCTGGAATTCCGAACCTTACTGATGGCCTACAAACTTTTTTAAAAAAGTCTTTACTTCCTTTTTTAACAATTAAAACTGCAGTGGCGGAGTTCAGAAGCAGGATCATAACTGAAACAACTCTCTTAAGATTAGCTAAGATACAGATTTGGAATTAATGTCTAGACCGTGTTCAAAATTCTAGCGATGCACATGTTGCTCTACTAACCATCAATGAAATCATTCCTAAGAATTTGTCCCTGAAACTTGATTCAAACGATATCTTAGGTCTAGTAATAAATTAGCCCAAACACTGGGATGGATCCAAAAGCTGTCCTTCCTAACATTTAAATGTTATTTTTCATGAGTAAAAGGACTGTTTTACACCTTGCATTAGAACACTGTGCAAGAAAATGTAGCTAAATCCAAAGATGTACTTCTGCTAGTACAAGAATTTGTGTAACCTCTTGCATAGGCAGCAGTACAAGAACTGTGGCAGAATCAACCTATTATTAGGGTGACCATATGAAAAGGAGGACAGGGCTCCTGTATCTTTAATAGTTGTAGAGAAAAAGGAATTTCAGCAGGTGTCATTTGTATGCTTGCAGCACCTGGTGAAATTCCCTCTTCATCACAACAGCAAAAGCTGCAGGAGGCCTGAGTGACCACATATAGAAGAGGGCAGGGCTCCTGCAGCTTTAATTGCTGTACTGAAGAGGAAATTTCACCAAGTATTACATTCATATAAATGACACCTGCTGAAATTCCCTTTCCTATACTACTGCTAAAGATACAGGAGCCCTGTCCTCCTTTTCATATGGTCACTCTACCTATTATATCATTGTTTGAACTCTTTGTCAAGCATTTGTAGAAGAGCAGTGACAGCTATTTCGCTTCTGCTCACATTTCTTTGGATCCAACCCACTGTCTTCAACTGCAATGATCAATTTTCATTTTACTAACTGGAAGCAAAGTAAAAATCAAGAAGCGTTGTTACAAGGTAAATGAATGATAGCAAACACACACAAACACACACACCATGAGACACACATCTTTATTATTTTAGGCATTTATATGCCACCTATTATCAAGTTCTCACGATACCTATTATGTTGAATTGTCTGCAGTAAAAACAAAATAAGGCAGTACATGTGTCTGTTTATTTCACTTGTATTCCACTCTTCCTTTGGGAAACGCAGATCAGCAAATTTAGTTCACAAGGAATTTAAAAACCACTTTTTTAAAAAAATGTCCTCCAAACACTTACATAATTCACAAACTAGAGAGATTTCCAAACACAAATCAACTTTTGAATTTATGAAGTGCCATACTTACCTTGTTGGCATAGATTCCAACACTACATGAGCATCAAAGTTTCCGAAAGTCAGCTATGCAGTATGAATGTAACTTGAACAACAGTTTGAAAGCATGTCCTCCTTCTCCCCCACCCCCAAAACTCAACCTTCAAACAGCAAGCCAAAACCAGAAAACTTTATCAATGTTAATTGACGAGTAGCCTATACTTTAAACTGTGATTAATTATGTGCACTTATTTAGCATTATATAGTGGGCCAAAAATATCAATTCTTAATGACTACTGGAAATCACCTTACCCAGATGTACAATAAATTTTATTTTAACAAGTGTAATAAGCTTCCAAAGAAGAGACTATCCCACTCTTGTTTGAAAGTCTGACTGAAAAAGAATTTGAATGCTACTGACAAAGTTCTAGTTATTTGAACGAAAAGCCTAGAGTTTCCCATACCTTGCCATTGTGAGCCTCAGCAAGCTAAGAAATCCTGTTTGAATGGCTCCAATGTAACACAGATTATCAGGCAGGTGGCACTTTCTTTTGTCACAATTTTGGGTTAAAAAAACCCAGAAGAGTGAAGCAACAGAGTCTCACAAGCAATGCTATCATATCTCCATGAGATTTAACTGCATAGAAGCCAAAATCTGGCAAAAATGAGGCACTACTATACTGACTTCCTAGGCTGTTAATCAACATAACAAGTATAGCTAGAGAAGAGAGATATTCTACAATCTACATGGCTACTTATGTTACATATTCCGACCATGGGCAGACTGTAGAGTGGGTCGGGCAACTACTTGCCTAAAAATGACTGTTTCTTGCCCTTGGAAAGAAGGTCTTGCCGATCAGGAGGAGCAAAACGTTTGGACCACTGTCTCATGATTCAGTGGAAATACAATCAAAAATTAGGCTGTAAGAAGAATGTGCAGATCCCTCAGCAATTGCTCATTTTCCTAGGGAGGACTTCTCAACTGGTAGTGCCTATGAATGTAAGATTACACGTAATTTCTTTCTCCTTTGCACTGGAGCAATTACTTCTGCTGAATGTTAAATACAGCAAAACTGGGAGCAGATTGCAACAGTAAAAGGCTCTGGTCAGAGGCTTTTCCATATCTGATCCTTGCTCCCTGGGTCAGCCCAAATTCTATTAGAAAAAAGATTCTGAGCAGAATTGAAAAGCAAGTATTTTTTAATCTCATTGGATTTTGACATGATAACCATTGAAAGAGGCCAAACTATCCAGTATTAGGCAATCCACCACCACTAACTTTCATTCGATACCAACAATCCTTCCAATTACTGTCCATTCTCACATTTCATTTGTAAAGAATATGAGTGAATTAGTGGTTACGCTGTCTAGTTATTCCTGTATAGTATGGACAGTACAGGATTCTTTCTAGTCCAGTTTATACCCTGAGCATAGGACGAAGACTAGTTTGGTAGAGGATTTACATTTGTAGATTGAGACGGGATAAACAGCTGCTCAGATCTTACTAGACTTTTCAGTGACCAGTGATTCTCCAAATTCTATACTGGGATTCACTAGCATACAGCAAGAAGGCCAAAGGGTGCCTTGAAAAGTTAGGCCACCATATTGGATGCATCCACGACTTTATGCCTAAAGAGGGGAGGCTCCATGCAATATTTACTTCCCCCTCTAACAATTTATGAGGTCATCCTGAGGGAAGGTTTAAGGATAGAAATTCTCTGATAGACCACACTATAACTGACCACCTTTCATCTTTTACTGTCTTTCATATTTAAACAGAACAGTGACCAGGGCCTTCCATGCCAATCTTAAAGGCTGGAAGGTTCATATCGAAGCAGGTGGTTTCTGATATAAGGGTCCTAAGCCACTTAGGGCTTTGAAAGGCTAGAACCAGCACTCTAAATCAAACCTAGAAACAAAATTAAGTTAGAGGAACATGCTCCAATCTTTAGACAATACTAGACAATAGTTTGGCAGCACCATTTCCATGCACTGAAATTATAGAGCCGTTTTTAAAGGCAGCCTCACATAGAAAGCAATGCAGTAATTAATTTAGAAGTATCTAGACACCAGGTACATCTTCTCCAGAAAGGGCAACAGCTGGCGAATTAGCTGAAGCTGGTAAAAGGCACTCATCACCACCACAGTCACCTGCAAATCCAAAGAAAGTGACAGGACTAAGAGTATTCCTAGTTCATAGGGAAATTGTTCTAGTCATTTTTGGCCAAAAGCTTTCAAAGAGCAGGGATAATGAATTTGGGAGCGAATCTTTGGCATGGCTCTGAATTTTGTTGTTTCTCCACTTTACATCTGTACATTTTACCATGAGGCATCATCAACTCTATTCATCAAGTCAAGGAGAAGCCGTTGCCACTCCTAACTTGTGTCTAAAAGCCATAGCTCATGGATTAATAGACAGACTGAATCCAGATAAGACAGAAATGATTATGGTTGGTGTCCTTGGAGTGCAGTGCTAAGTATTTCAGATGTGGTGTTCACCTCCATCACCAGCTGATGAGGAACACAGAGGTTGATAGACTGTTTTCAAGACCCAGCAAACAGAGATCACTATTCAAACCATTCTTGTGTATGTGTCTCCATATATAAATACAGCTACCAGCTCAATCCTAAACACCTTTACCTGGACATAAGATCTGTAGATTCCAGTGGGGATTTACATCTACAGTCAGAGAGCATTATTCTGTGTCCTACATAAACATACGCAATTTATTTCAATTGAAGATCACTATGTTTCTCTGATATATTTTTCCTTATATAGAGACACTTTTACTGCTTACCTAGCAGTTTTTAAATACTCCTCCAGTTAAATTTATTGCAAATGATCAGAGAGTGCCTTACTATTCTACAATTAAATACGTTCAAGACTTTAGAAGAAAATGTGCAGGCGAAGTGCTATATGCCTGTCATATGCTGTGGAAGTATTTGCAGGAAAAGGAAGCCTCCATTTGTGAATTACATTCTCAGACATAGATGCTAAAGAAAATGGGGAGAAAAATGATTACATCAGCTCACACAAAAAATTACTAGCGACCATGTAACCACATCTGTATTAGTTCTTTGTTGCACATGCACACTGATGGGGGGGGGGGGGGAGATAGCTAGAAAACCTCAACCCTTTCCCAGTTTATGGAAGGTTCCCTGCCTAGAGGCAAACTTTACAGGCGACCAGGCAAGTAGTGTACATTGTATTACATTTGCAAATGCCTAAAATAGTATTTTTCTCTCCTCTAAATTAAAGATATTCTGTATGGTTTTAAAGATGAACTGGATTCAAAACATGGACCTGAAATGGATATGTCCAAAAGGGTACATAGTACACATATAGGCATTTAACTGGAGAAAATAGGAAGCTGGACAGGTGAATTCACTATATATGTCTCTCAAGACAGCATTGGCTTGTAAACACAGAAATGTTGCTCATCTGGTGTCTAAATAAATACCAAAATAAAACTAATTTTAACATTACTAGCCAAAGGTCAGGCAGCTACTTGGTATCACATATCAAGGCCAATTACTACAGAAAGTTCACCTGTCTTTAAAAATTGAACTCATGACCCTTTAGGTACTAAATACACTGTTAAGGAAAATACACAACTACTAAGCAATTCCGCTGAATGTTACCAATAAATAAATAAAATTTAAGCCTTCCAATGTCAATCACAATGAGTGGTACAGGTGCTCTCAAAGTGCTTCCCTGGCATCAGCTGTCTAAATAGCACATTGTTCTTTTATATATGTGTATGTGACTAAAAGGATTAATGCAACAACATAAAAAAAAAGCCATCCACTAGTAACAGGCCAAGAAACTGCTGTCTAAACCAGACAACATAGGTAATGATGTTAATTCTAATCGGTGCTGTATCAGCAGAATCTTTTGCTTAAGAAGGCAAACAAATCTAACAGAACAATAATTATGCCTATGCAGCATCTTCTTAATTCCTGACTAGAGCTGGAATTCTGTATTTGTGGGCTGACTGGGGGTGGAAAGATTACACATTTTCAAAAAACACAGGTGACCTAAGTTTTGCCCTGACAGTGTTTTCTGAAATGTCAAATGTCTCCCCACTCAAATATATTCAGATCATACCAAGAGCCACAGTAACCAACAAGTGTGCTTTTATTATCACAAAGTATTACAAAAGTCAAAGGGCTTAATTCCAGAGCTGAGAGGAATGAAAAAGCTAACATTCCACAACCCACCTCTGTGTTTGGAAAATGCTATGGCATTTTACTGTTCCAAGATGATTCTGAATTCTCTAAATTTTAGCTATTACTTTAATAGCTAAAGTAGTGAAGTAGCCTCCAAATTGCAAGACAGGTACCTTTTCACATTTTAAAATATGAATGCCAATGTAATGTTGTACATCTACTACCAACATTTTTCTTGAGAGTTACAAGAAATAAACTTATTTTGTAGCTTATGGAAAATAGTAATAAGTTGATAATCATAAAATGCTCAACTCAGAAACCTGAATGTACTAATATGGTATCTTATCCAACAGGAATATAGGAAGCTTTTTTATACAAAGTCAGACCTTTGACTCACCCTGCTCAGTCTTGTGTACACCGGCAGTAACTCAAACAAAGGACTTTTCTAGCTCTATCTGGAAATGCTACAGTTTAAGCTTGGGATCTTTTCTATGCAAAGTATGTACTCTTCTGGTTGCCAGCATCCTTTTCCTAGGCAAGATGCTCAAGTGAGTGGTCACTGATCAGACACTCTTGGATTAACCTGATTTTCTAGATCTATGGCAATCTGGTTTTAAGCCTGATCTTGGAACAGAAAACAACTGGGTCACCCTGTGGGAGGATCTGTGCTGGGAAAGGGACAAGGAGAATGTGATCATGTTGGTTCTCTTGGACAGCTTTCAATGTCATCAACTATGGTCTCCTGGATAGATTGTCTGTGTTGGGATGTGGGAGCACAGCATTGCAGTGGTTTTCCTACTTGGATGGCCAATAACCACATTATCAGGGGGATTTGCTCTATCCCATAGCAGATGTGTTACGGGGAGAGGTTATCCATGGATATGTGCTGAGGTGTAGCCAATATGTGGATGGCACCCATCTCTACCTCTCCTTTTCATCTAATACAGGTGAAACTGTTCATGTTCTGAGCCAGTGCTTGGGCAGGGTAATGGACTGGATGAGGTCAATAAACTGACATTCAGTCCAGACAAGACAGAGATACTGTGAATGGCTCCTCTGTCCGGTTAAGTGGCGTTCACCTAGTTCTAAAGAGGGAGTACCTCCACAAAGGATGAAGCTCATAGTTTCGTTGTCACTAGAGCCTCAGTGGCTCAAAGCACCTTTTATCAGCTTAGGCTGATATATGACCCTAAATGTGGTGGCCCCCCAATTGTGGAATGATCTCCCTGACAAGGCCTGCCATGTGCCAACAGTATTATATTTTCAGCGCCAGGTCAAGACTTTCCTCTTCTCTCAGGCATTTAGCAATATCTGAGGAGCCTGGGTTTGTTTTATTTTTAGGTTTATAGCTTTTTAAAGTTATTACAGTGGTTTTAAATGTATGTTTTTGCTGTTTTAATTTTTGTATATTGTTTTTAATTGTTTTAATCTTATGTAAACCTCCCAGAGAGCTTCGGCTATGGGGCGGTATACAAATGTAATAAAATAAATAAATAAATAAATGGACAAAGATAGACTTTGAAACAGTAATTCATGCTTTAGTAACTTTCTGCTTGGGTTTTATGTTATACATGGAACTGCTTTTCAAAATGGTCTGGACATGTCAGTTAGTCTCAGACAAGGTGGCTAGAGAGTTCACTGGGACTGGCTAATACGATCATATTCTGTCAGTACTTTGCCAATGAATTGGCTACCAGTTGGTTTCCAAACCCAATTCAAAATGCTGTTTTTCCCTTTAAAACCCTAAACAACTTGGGCCCCCGTTACTTGAGGGAGTGTCACTTACCATGCTCATTTACCCAGATCCTAAGGTGATCATCTGAAACCATCACTTCTAATGAGGTGAGGTGGGTGGCTGGAAGAGTGGGCCTCCTCAGTGGTGGCAACCCATCTGTAGAGAAGAGAGGGGGGGAACACCACAACACAGATGCGAAAAGTGAGACAAGCTCTGGTGTTGGAAAAAAAATCTTATTTTTAATAAAAAAATGTTTTCTTCAATACGCCCTACATGCTTCGGATAAAAATCCTTACTCATTGTTTGGTAATTACAATGTACAATGTTAATAATTTGTGTATAAGCGTATGTAATCTTTTATAGGCATGGGTGTTGCCTTGCATTAGTACTTATTGTGTATTTATCATACTTGTAGCTCCTGAGGAAGGATTTTTATCCAAAAGGCCTAGGGCGTACTGAAGAAAACATTTTTTTTATTTATGATAAGAATTTTATCCAACACCAGAGCTTGTCTCACTTTTCACATTGACACCCCATCTGTGCAATGTCCTCCCAAAAGAGGGTTGTGTGGGGCATATACTATTATCCTTTTAGCATGAAGTAAATACATTTTTATCCTCCCATGCTTTTAAAGAACTGAGTGCTTGAACTACTTTATTTTTGCTGCTGGCCTTATTTTAGTTTTATTATGCGCTGTACCTTTCTTAGCTTTATTATCATCACTGTTTTGTTGTGATTTTGTATTTTATATTTTTAAATTTTCCTTTACACCACCTAGAGAACTACAATTATTGGGCAGCCTATAATTCCAAATAAATAAATAAATTACTACTGCACTACAGACCTTCCCCTAATCTCAAGAGTTATTAACAAATAATAATTATTTATATTGTTATTATTTATTTCGTTTCTATACCGCCCATAGCCAAAGCTTTCTGGGAGGTTTACAACAATTCATAAAAACACAAAATACAACATAATAAAAACAGTATAAAATTTTTAACATAGAAAAATTAAAACAATGTAAACAGCTAAAAACGATTTAATAAATGTTTTATTTATTCCAAGGTTATATGTTTTTGTGCTGCATTTCAAATGCTTCTACTTATTCCCCCAAATCCAGACAACTGTTTACAAAGAAATGGTTTCAGGCTGCTGTTGATATCTGCAACTGCAATTAATTTTTATCTCTCTTCCTAGCAATTAATAGTTACAAGGTGTTTTTTTTCATCCCTCACTTATGGTTGATCCTAACTGTAAACACAAGCTTGTTAACTATTAACAAGTTTGCTCGGTTGTTATAAGAGTTCAGAAAATATAGGGCATTATCAATTTGATGCATAAATACTCACTAATATGCTGGCCCTAACTACCTTATGAACAGTTCTGAAAATATATGTATACATTAACTAACCACTGACTTATGATTTATGCCATTCCATTTTTAACACTTTTGTTATTGGGTGGTTAAAATATAATAAATAAATCGGTAAGCAAACCATTGATACGTATTGGTGTAAAGTCTAATGGCATAAGACATGCTCATAACAAGAGAAAAGGAAGAAACTTGTATAAATTAAAAGATTAACACATATTCAATGGTAACTTTCACACATCATAAACATGCAGCATTTGTCTTTGCCCCAGTAGTGAATAAACCAGGCATAATTGGTTAAGAATTGCAGTTTTAATCATCCGTTGCATTACAATGTCACATCTTATATCTTCATAAACTAGTTTTATGTATTATTCTAGTTTGCCATGTGCAGATGTGAATTTCCTTTGTGCCCCACATTTGTATTTCAAATTATTGTACTTTGATACACTCCTAACACATGCATATCTACTCAGATGTAAAACTCACGAAGTGTAATGGGTCTTACTTCATTTAGGTGTGTACAGAACTGCAGCCTTAAACATCCAGGACAGTATCCAATGAACTGTCAGCTTGTGCAATGGCATTCCCGGAAAACCCATCATGCAAGCCGACATTATTGGCATTGTGCCAGCGCAACATAATTTGTGTAAGCATAATGACATTGTTGGATACTGCCCCATGTTGCAATCTAGATACACACACTAAACTAATTATAAATTAGATAGATGGCAGGTCTTATATTGTGAATTAGGTATATCCAGCAGCGTCTGAAAACATAAGAACTGTCTTTCTGGATGAAACCAATCAAATTGTTGATGAGCATGAACAATAAGGAACTGCATTTGGTCATGTTATGCGATCAAGGCTCTCCCAGATTTATCTGAGGTTTTACAGTGTCAAATGTTTGAACGTTCGACTCAACTCAGTTGATCTTTGGATGGGACATTACTCTAATGGAAACTCAATCCATAGATCATAAAAATAAAACCTAATATATGCAAAACAAAGTAATCTTTACTTTCAGGTTGGTGGAGTATTCTCTCAAAACAAGACACTTCAAAAAGACTTTATGGAGTTCATTTAGTTTAACTAAATGCAAAATATGATGCCATGCAAAATGGCAATTGACAGTCAGCAGTATTATCAGGAGTATTGAAGAGGAAAAAGAATAGGCTGTTGGTTGACTCTTTTAATAGAGAAATAAGAGTTAACTTACATCTGCACGTTTTCCTTAATGGAGCAAATAGTATATCCCGGGATGATTTAAATCAGGGAATTGGTGACAGGCAAAGAGTTAACTGCTTTCCTCCAATCCAAATTCCCCCTCTGTGGCTTCTTTTTAAAGAAAAAAAAAACCTTGCAGAGTTCCACTCATGGAACACCACTTGTGTGTGTAAGACAGCTCTATTTCAAAAGATGCTGGTAAGTGGATTGATGAAAATTAAGCCTCTTTCAATAATGGAATTTAAAACATGAAGTTCAGATGCAACTTCATCCAAAGGCTAATCAAACAGTAGCACAAAACTAGTTGTGAACTTGCAAGTGAAAAATGCCGCTTGTTTAAAAAAATAAATTCCATCAAAAATAAATTGCAGTTTAGTGAAGGTACTTAAAACTAATCCTAAAGACACAGCACATGAAAATGTATTTTTATTAATGACAGAACATGATAAATGGGTTTATAAAATAAAAATGAGTTATTTTTTGCTTTATCTAAAACTAAAGAATTTTTGTAAAAAAAACCTGGCTGCTAACTTGTGAAAAACTGCATTGCCAACAATCATATTGACTGAAGAATAAAGTTCAAATACTGCTTGTGATTGCCAGTTCTCTTTGGATACAGAGAATGACCTTACCAAGAGAACTGAGGTTTTCTCACACTGCCAATCAAATATGTGCTTTGTAATGAATAACATTCTTGAGATTCCTGCAAAAACATAATGGCTGGTTAAGTAATAGATCTTTCAAAGAAGACAGTTTATCTGTTAGAGAATATGTAGTTGTCAGAAGCACAACAGAGAATCATGACTTTGTGGAACTTAAGATGCAAACTGAACATATCATGAATTGATTATATGAACATAAAAGACTTCTTTGCCTTTTGATTTGATGTATACCAGCCAACAGTTAGAGATACACTATAATCTTAGCTCTAGAAACCAGTATCTCTCTTGCAAAAATATTTTATTTATTTATTGTATTTCTGTACCATCCAATAGCCGAAGCCCTTTGGGCAGTTCACAAAAATTCTCTAGTAATTTCTTAATGAGGAGCTTATAACCTATTATGAGTGTCTGATTTTCCACTACTCAGAAGACTGTTAAATTGGGAGGATTCTTTCACCAAGTTAAAATCCAAGACTGAACAAACAACCCAAGTAATTCCTTGAGTTGGCGATATTCTTAGAAACATACTAAGGATCTCCAAACCTGGGGGCATCTGATTACCCAATGCAAAGCGGGAGGAGTGGTGGAGGCAATCCTTGCCTCCCCATCCTGCAGATTTCGCTAGATGGGCTTTTTAGCCCATCTAGCGAGGACACTTTGGAGGGGGAGGGAAGGTGGATGGCAGAGGCTCAGGATAACGCATATCCTAACCTATCCAGTCTTCTCCCCCACCCCCACCAGAATGCCCCTTTTCCCCTTCCCCAAGTTCGAGTTTCCAACCTCAGAAAGGTAGCTGGTGTGTGTTTTTCTGCACCAACTGCAAGGGCTTGGGGTCAGATCTCTGACTCCATCTTCTGAGATCAGAGCATTGACTCTGACCTCAGAAGGATGGAATCCAACCTATCCCATGGTCCCTGGGATGCTCACTGAGGGACCATAGGATTGCTCTCTAAAGCATCATGTGAACTGAAAGGACACTATGGGAATCTCTGATATATCGCAAACTATCAGATTGTGTGCAGCCACACGCAATCAAGTGCTTTGTACAACATTATAAAGAATCCTGGAATACACTTCTTGGATCATGTTAATGTACCCACTTGGACCAATAAATACTTTGGGTCAGGACCAATTGGCTCCTTGGGTCTAAAGATAAATCCATCAGCACTCATCTAAATGGGTTTAAGAAGAAGAATGTAATGTAAAGAACCTATACTGAAAGTCCTCGTTTAAGGCAACTTAAATAGATAAAAAATCTGAAGCTGGAATAATAACTTCAGAATTTGTTTAAAATTCTCCTAGTTAGTGCTAAGTTGGTTTTTGCCCACTTTTTATTGGTGCACGACAAAGAGTAGCCATGTTAATTCATTGTAGTATCAATCTAACAAAAATGCTGCAGCTGTTCATATACTGATGTCTGATGTCAGAAACTTTTGCACACAAAATAACCAACCTCATTACAAGAGAGTTAAACTATGCTATTGCCTAAGAAGCTTCGTAACTTAGTAAACTACTAACAGTCTAATGCTATACATGTTTACTATGGCAACATATGCAAACCTATTTGAGATTAAGTCTGATTGAGTCCAGCTACAGTGAACAGGCACTGTCTAGGGGACATAGGATTGCTCTCTTCCTCCATGACCTAACAGGATGATTTCCCTCCAGTACATATTAGGGTACTTACTCCTTCCACAAAGAGAAGAAAATACAAACAGCAATCAGGTGGGTCAAACTTAGCCTAGACAATTAAAGCTAGGGTGATGATTATGAGGAGACTCAAAAGGTGGCATTTTCTTCCATAATTTTTCTTCTATACCTCCTCCCTTTCTCTTCCCTATTTTGACTTCTTGTTGATGGTGGATTTTTTATATTTGCTTTGTAGCATATGGCACAACTCATTTTAAGTTAAGTGAACCCATTACACTCTCTTTGGATCTAAGTAAGAAGTACTAGTCATAAGAAACTACAAGAACTCAATATTGTGAAATATATTCTACTTCAAATTTATAAAATTCATCTCCACTAAACCAGCAATCACAATTACTTAATAACATTAATAAAAATGAAAATAAAGGTCTATTTAAAGCAAAGAAAAATTAGAATCCGGTCTACAGACATACATAATCATATATTCTAATCGTATTCAGCCCTCCCTCTAAACACCCCAAGAGAGTTTGTGGACAAATGACATTTGACATTCAGAAGTTACCCATGCTATAAAGAATCAAATAATATATACATCTAAAAAAGCAGGTGCCTTACAAAGATTAAACATAGATAGTAAAAACCCATTTTAATACCACTTCTATGTTTCCAACATTTCTGAAAATATTAATTTTTATTCTCCCTCAATCCATTCACATAAACAGGAAAGGCTACTACATAGCCAGTTAATGCTATAGAAATGACTGTACTGGATTTCACATTCACTAACGAGAAAATTAATATTTCCATATATTTTACAACATAAACTACTTTCTAAAATTTAGAATCTAAAGAAAAAGAGAGAAAGATTTGCAAGTGTGGAAGTTTTGAGAAGCATGCATACAATTAACCTTTAACAATGATCTGATATAAAACCAACATCACCATCACCACCACCACCAGAATAGAACAGTAGGATGTTTTCAAACAATGGCCTTTATTTCTTGCTTTCTACAGAGGTTTTAATCAAAATAGCATGTCTAGGAGCCTATCTACACTACTGCTTTAAAACGGTTTATAACAGTTTTAAACCAGTTAGCCGGTTTAAAACTGTTATAAACCGTTTTAAAGCAGTAGTGTAGATAAGATGGTACTTTCAAAGAATAGACCACTTTGTTCTTATCTTGCATATATACCGGTTATGTGCAGAAATGTCATAGATCTACTGCTACCTCTTGCATTTCATGGCCTCCTGGCCTCACTATTGAGAACTTTAGTCTGTACCATGTGCATGTGTTCCTGCCTCCTAAAGGCAACACTTCATGTATTTAGAAGATGTGCACACGAATTTTTCCACCACAATAAATCATCTCGTTTTTGAAGTGCCACAGAACTAGAAGATTTTTTAAATAAGAAGACGAAGAAGAAAGAAGGGACCCCCCCCCCCCCCACACACACACGTTTACTGTTCGAGACACAGTAAGCTGGGCATGCAATTGCAGCTCGAGAAAGGACCTAAACCTCGATGATAGGAGGAAGAAGAGGGTAGCAAGAGCAGTTCGCCCTCCCCCAATGGTATTAACAGAGGATGGGGAGTGTCGCCCCACACAATTGGGCTAGGGAAGCCCTCGTTCGTTCTCTGTCTGTCTGTCTGTCTCACACTCGACACACGACACTCACAGAGCGGACCGAGAGGAAAACCCAACCCAAATCTCTCCTCCCCCCACCCCAGGCCTAGCGATCAAGACACCCCCCCCTCCCCACCAGCACTCATCCGTCCCTGAGCGGAGGACTGGCGGGCAGCGAAGGATGGGAGGCCGTGCGTTTGTCCGTCCACTCGTCCGCTCCCCCCTTATGTACCTGGCCCCAAAGTTGGCGGGGGCGACGGCAGCCGCTCTCGCTCCTCCCCCCCGCGCAAGGTGTCTCGCCAAAGCCGTTGTCATTGAGACCTCCTGAAGCAGCAGCACCGCCGCCATGATGGTGCGAACAGCTGCTCCGGAGAGGGAGCGCCGCTAGGGACAAACCACCTCCGTCCGTGTGAGAAACGCGAAGTGAGAGCTGCTGTCAGCCGCAGCAGATTCTGAGGGTGGCGGCCAATACAAAATGAAGGAGAGGGTAATTAAGGGTTGGGGGAGAGAAAGATAGGGGATAGTGAAAAGCGGGATACAAATCTATCTTTTTATAGGGTGTTTGTGAGGGAGAAGAAACCCAGAAAAGCAGCTTTAAAGGCTGCAATCCTATGCACTTGTAGACAGAAAAAAAGTCCTACAACTCCCAGCATGCCCCAGCCATGGCTGGGGCATGCTGGGAGTTGTAGGACTTTTTCCGTCTAAACATCCATAGAATTGCACCCTAAATCTACAGTGTAGTGTTATACATTTATATCCAGAAGTAAGCCCCATTGAACTAAATGGGACTTACTCTCAGGGAAGTGTACATACTGTGTAGGATTGCAGGCAAGGGTGGCTGTGCCGCCACACCCTCAAACACTAGGCCTAGATGAGCACACCCCTGTGAGGGAAGGGTGAAAGAGGGACCACTTTCCCCTTATAGCAGAGGGGAAAAGGGTGTTAAGGGTTTTGAATAAGGTTCTCCTGTGAGTATGTTGGCTGAAGGTGTAATGATATGTGTTTCTTTATTAAATTTATAGAGCAGGTTACAAAGCCAAGCTGACACGTGGTTTGTGGTAGCAAAAATAAAAGAAAACGTTTATTGTTGTTAACAGTTCTTTCAAATCAATTTAACACCTGCCTATTCTTAACACTCCTAATAATCTTACTAATAATCCTAAATCTTTATAATCTCTTCATACACTCTTGACTAGAACACACTCAGCTATCATCCACACAACCGAGACAATAAAATGATAAGACCTTAAAACAACCTAAAACACTCCCTCACCCTATATATACCCCTCCCTTTCCCAGCATCATCAGCCACACCCACTCAGTCCAACATTCTGCACTCTCCAGACATATTAAATCAGACATACTTAGGGAGACAGAAATGTGGGGTATAGTCACAGTGGCAATCCTATATGTCACCAAAAGGAGGACACAGATTTGTGTAACATTTCCTTTTGCTAATTTATGTCTGTATAGATGTACATTTATAAATAGTTACTATAATTGAAACAAAAATACAATATACCTCCCCATATGGAAGGCTGGCCAGTTGGCCTTTGTGCCTGCTGAGTCTGCTGTAGAGATATCAACTGTTTATGGACAGTTTCAAGCCCTTTTGCACTCCCTTCTTTAAGTACATTATCTTTAAACTGGACTGAGTGTCGTTCAAACGGAGGACACTTTCAAATAGAAGGCTGCCCTCTGTAAACTAGAATACATGGCTACCATAATTGCAGCCAATTAATTAATAGCTGTGGCTGTTCTAGGTTTTTTGGGGGGAGGTTTGGAGGGAGGGAGATATAACAATATGCCTTTGGTGGGCTCCCCTTTCTATCGCATGAAACAGTTGGGCTGATCCCCATCAAGCAACCTACTGAGAGAGATGGCAGATGAACAGCGTAGCCCAAAGAACTCTTGTTTTGGGACAACTAATAAATGTATCCTTCATAAACGAGTGACAGTGAGGAGGAAGGCCTGTTGGGCTGCCCAGAAGGGGAGTGTAAGGTGCCTTGGTCTTGGCCTGCTCAGTCACCCGCTCTCTGGGGAGCAAGGATGAGGAGGGTTGGGATCCTAACCACTGTGCCATCCAGAGGGAAAAGCCATGTGGGCAGAGGCAGCTGCAGCATCATTGGTCTAATCCACAGCAAGCAGGATACTGCACTATGAAAGTGGCATGAAAGCGGTATATACTCTCACTTGTTCTCACCTGTGTCCTCCTGCTGGGAGGAGCAATGGTGGGGATTAGACCACCAGTGGAATCCTCCCACTGCACTGCCCAGAGAAGGTAGGTGAGCAAGCAGAGCAGCCACAGCTTTCTCTGGCTGGTTCACTCTAGATGGTCCTCCTGGGTCCAACCCTCCCCACAGTGCTGCCCAAAGAGAGAGCCTGGGCAAACCGTCATAGGGTCTTCCAGATGGAGAAGGCCTGTTAGATGGATAAGCAGTCTGAGGCTGATCCTTCCAACCATCACTCATCCAGACCTCTTTGTTATGCTGCTCAGATGGAAAGAAGACAAACAGAATGGTGTCCCAGTCCTTGCGTATCACCCCAAATGAGCAAGCAAGTAAGAGGAGGCAGTGGCTTCTCACAATCTTTCTACTGGTCTCAATTTTTCCCACCTCACTGCCCAAAAAAGGAGGGTGAGCAGGCAGAGACAAGAGCCACCATTGTCTCCTCTTACCCTCATTCTTGCTCTGTTAGGCACTGCAGGCTTACACCTTGCCATCTCTACTCTCAGAGGGAGGGCAGTTGAGTGATTGAAGGCAGCTGTCCTAGGCCATTTGTCCTGTTGAATCTGAGTATAAACATAAGAATATAAGAGCTGCCCTATATTGAGTCAGTCCAATGGTTCATCTAGGTCATTATTGTCGACACTGACTGGCTATTGTTCTGCAGGTTTTCAGGCAGGATTATTTTCTTGTCCTACTTGAAGAAGCTGGGGATTGAACCTGGGATGTTCTGCACACAAAGCAGGTGCTCTATCAGTGAGCTACAGTATAGAGGAACAAGTGTTCACCCCTGGTGCTGATCCTGTAGGGTGGGTCGGCACCAGACCCTCCCTACAGAACAGAAGAAAAGAGTAGCCCTGGAAAATGTATTTGTTTCTGTGCAAACCCAGTGCCAATGCAACCTAGAAGTGATATGGTTTCATTGGGGTTGCCAACAGGCCAGAAAATAACAACCTTCTTCTTCTTCTTCTTCTTCTTCTTCTTCTTCTTCTTCTTCTTCTTCTTCTTCTTCTTCTTCTATACTATCAATAGCCAAAGCTGTCTGGGCAGTTCACAGCAATTCAACAAAAATACAAACAACAACATGATACAACATTACATATACAACGTTACGAAAACATTGTCTACGAAATTTATATGTGCAAAATTTAAAACAATTTAACAGCTAAAAAGAATTTCAATAAACAATTTCAATAATAGACTTGTTCAAGACAGCTCACATAAGTGCTCCATCATATGCCACTAAATGCCTGGGAGTAGAAGGCAGTCTTAACTTGGTGCCAAAAAGATGACAGTGTTGGCACCAAGTGGGCCTCAGTGAGGAGCTCATTCCATAGTTGGGGGCCACTAGTGAGAAAGCCTTCTCCTTAGTTTTCCACCTTCCAAGAGTCCCTTGCAGGTGACACTCAGAGGAAGGCCTCAGATATTGATGATAGTGTCTGGATAGGTTCAAGTCAGGAGAGGCTATTCACAGCAGTTTGATATGTCTAAATCAACAGGTGAAGCTTTATATGGGAAGGAGCTATACATTATCAAGTTCAAATTGCCGCAGATCAAACTGCTATTCATGGAATGGGTAGCTGCAGTAGCCAGATCAAAATATGAATTTCCCAAAAATGCTGATGTTTCTAATGCTCCTGTTTGTGGGAGAATGTTGGTCACTATCCTCATTAGGACCATGATCAGTTTGTAATTATTACATTTTCAAATTGTACACTGTAAACTCTGTTGATGAGATATTTGAAGACATTCACTATGACACAGTTTCTCAACTTACTACAGTTTGTATCCCTCTAATACTTGTCCACCTTTCTGTATATCTATCTACTCAGAAGTAAGCCTCACTGTGCAGTAGGCTTCTCCCATACTCTCCTCTAAAGTATGTGTTTCTTGTCCCAAGGTCTCCCCCATGCATTTGATCAGGAGGGTAAGCAACTCATCATAACCAATGGAGAGAAGGTTCTCTGCAATCCACTGCTAAAAGATGTTGCCTCACTTAACCCCATGCATTCATTAAGAGGCTGACATGCATGTTGCTGCATGCTGCACATTAATCACAGCCATCACCAGATACTGATATGGATACTGTTGGCACTGCTGGTGTGGAGTTAGCTTTGTTTCCGGCACAAGGCCTGCAACTGATAACTGAACTGTGGATATTGTTGGGAACCGGCAAGAATTTCCGGCACTTGCCGGCCCACAAGCTAGTTCAGTACCTTGGACAGAGAAGTCATGGCCTGTTCCAATGTTCCATGCTCTAACTGGTTGTGTGATGCTGTGTCCGGCTTCACTAGCCATGGTAACAAGAAAGCCTGGGCATCTTGGAAGGCATTGCCTGAACTGACTGATGCACTCCTGGAATTGTGCGGTGCACCAAGTGACACCCCAGACCATGTCATGCATATCATCAAGATATTTGTCATCCTGTTATATAACATCACATGTACTGAAATTGACATGGCAAGAAAGAAGTTCTTCACAAGGAGTAGCAATGTGTGCTGCAGATCCCACCAAGCTGAGAAACTGTGGAACAGCATGTGAAGAGAGCACTGTACCAGGGTGGCCACATTTGGGGTCAGGCACAGCTCCAAAATCCTATGCTGTCTTCAGCTGGGGTTGGAACAAGACACCACAGTGTCCTGTACAAGCCATACTGGACAACACACCCAGAGGCATCTTCGACATGCTACAAGTTAGTATCACCCAAGTGTGAGAAGAGTTGTAAGAAGCACTGTCACACTTCCATGCACAGTGTTCCCGTAATTGAATATCAGACCTCAGGTACCATTGTAATGTATGTTTAGCAGATATACCATGTTCCCAGCACAAATTACATTTTCTTTCTTTCTTTTTACAAATCCCTGACATCTGTAATTATTTTAATTATTAATCCTAATCAATAGTTGATCCCATGATGCCATGAAAGAGTGAAGATCCTATAAAAGCCATGGAGGGCTATTTTGCCCATTTAATTGTCCTTGGTATGTTCTAATCCACCAGAGTTGAGCACAATGTTGTAAAATGGCTTCCATGGCAAATATATGGTATCCCAATATCTAGATTTGTTCATAATATATTAATCGAACTCTGTGCCAAATATGATGTTTTATGATATATCCAGTTAAAACACAAACTTTTATGATATATCCAGTTATGCCTCTAAACTAATAGGACTGCAGCCATGCAGCACATACCTAAATATATTTATCAGAAATTTGTCTCAGTGCGATCAATTGAATTTATTCCATGGTTAATTTAGGACTGCAGCCTTTGTTCCCATTAAATATGACTAATAGCTTGCATAATTATTATTGGACATACTGGGTTAGTAGCTTAGTTTTTTAAAAATAAAACTATTTTAATGATAAAACAACTTTTTGGGTTATGGTCTTTTTTCAAATGTGCACTTCAGTTACTTTCCATATGCAAAGCAATCTCTTCTGCAGGTAATATGTCGGCCACTTTGTGCTGTCCAAACACAATGACAGCTTTCCATCCTCTGCTTCTTTTAAGTCCTGCTGAACTCACTGGGCAATGATGTTAGATAATAACGAATGTTATTTTTTAAATTTTGACACCAATTTCCATCTTTTAAAATCAGAACACATTTTATTTGTATTTTTATGCAATTCCCAAGTGATAGCCCAGTGTGTTGGGGTGCTATTTGCTATTTGTTAAGGTCTGCTGGACTGCATATAAAATTTAATAATAATAATAATAATAATAATAAATTTCTTACCCGCCTCTCCATTTGGATCGAGGCAGGGAACAACAATATGATAAAATACATAAAACTGATTAAAACATGACACACATTATTAAAACTGCATTAAAACATTCTAAAACATCCTAAAAACATCCTATGAAGTTTACAGTCAGAGCTGTCTGGTTTTAATTCCCCACCTTTTGTGTAAGTCTTCAATAAAACATCACAGCCCATGGAGGAAAAGAAAAATTAAAAACAGGCAACTTCTGCTACATTGTCCATTTCACATGCAACCAAGCAGACTGCACAGGCCTACAAGGAAACTCCACCTTTTCCTCATAATTCTCCAAAAAAATCATTTTAATGGGTACCATTTTCAAGATGGCTATTGATATCTGGATTGTAATCTTTGGTTTAAATATTACACTAAAAGCAAGTAAGAATTTCAGTCAAACTCTTGTTATCAGAATGAACTAGGATAGATGCTTTGAGTTGCAGCTTCTTTCCTATAGTTTGTATAGGGTCCACCTGTAAGATTGTAATCCAGAGGGGGTTCATTAATGGAGCAGGGACGGGGAGCAGTTTGGGTTTTGGTGGCAACGCTGCAATTACAGTGTGGATTGCCTCAGTGATATGAGGTCAGGAATACTATGAATACCTTCTGTGCACCACTGTGACTCTTACAATTGCTCAGAACTCCTGTGAGATTTAGTCACGTGAGCATTCTTGACAAGAATAAATAACAGTGGTCGTATATCAGTGCTAAAATCTCTCACACATTGGCTCTGTTTATTAAGGCTATGTTGAAATAACATCCAGCACTGTCATTTTAGACTGTTTTGGGAAACTGGTATTTTTTTAGGGTGGGTGGGGATGGTTTTTTTTTTCTTTTTGCTATTTTTGGAAACTTCCAAAAGTACTTGCTGGAGTTCATGTTACAACCCCCTTGTGCTAGCCGCCACCACTTGATTTCACATCCAAAACCAGCATGTGCTGGTGTCATATCCTGTTTAGGGGGGAGACAGTGAGTGAACAACAAAGGAAGCATCTGAGAGAAAATTCTGTGGAACGTAGGAAGGTGGCTTAGAACAAATCGGAGCATTGGTTCCTCAAGCCCAGAATTGCCTGCAGTTTCTGGCAATAGCTCTTCAGGGTTTCAATCAGGGGTCCTTGAAAATGCCAGCGACTAAACATGAGACCTTTTATAAAGCTTCTTTCTTCCACCAAACTGTGGGCCCTTCCCTTTCATATGCAATCACATCGGTGTTTAAATGGACAACAGAGTATATAGAAATGTAATAAATAAATGAATAAATAAAATGACGCTATTCCCCATGCCCCTGCCAGCAGCAGCCCAAGATGTGCAGGCTGGGTAGGGAAATGCTCAGTGCCATGAGATCCGGATGCTAATTAAGCTGAATTAAACATCACAGATGGATGGAAGATGTTGGTATGAGGCTGGTGTTTTCAGAAGGAGTTCGATGGTCCTATGCTTGTTTAGACAGAAAAAGTCCTATGTGGCTGGTTGGGGAATGCAAGAAATTGTATGTCTTTTTTCTGTCTAAACAGGCATAGGATTGTGCCCTTATTTCATTTTTGCAGCTGCTGTCTTGTGTACTGGCCTTCCATATGAATCTCCCTGCATCTCAAGAAGTTGGATAATGTAGTGACCAACTGTCAGGATTTCCTCAGATTTGGCCAGGTTTTTTTGTTCTATCCTGGGTGTCGGGAGATTTTCTGTAATTTTCGATCATGTTTGGGAATATCACACTTTCCTCTTTAAGGTCGCCATTAGCTGGGGAGGGGGAATGACACGCTTTCCAGAGGCGTGTCATTCCCTCCCACTGCTCCAATTGGGGCCTTAAAGGGGAAAGTGTGCTCCTGATTGGTGCAGGGGATGGGTGGGAAATATACACTTTCCCCTCTTGCTCCTCCCTTTAAGGCCTTGATTGGAGCAGAGGAGGGGAAAGCGCAATGCAATGTCCAGGGCCTCAGGAAAGCACATCATCCCCCCTCACCACACTAATGGTGCCCCCCACATACACACTGTGTGTCCTCGTTTTTGGTTTCTCAAATATGGTCACTGTAGCATAGGGCAGAGTCTTTATTTTCATGAACTGTCTTCCCAGGGCTATTTGCTTTGCACCACCTCTATAAGCTTTCCTTCTGGCTAGTAAAAGGCCTTTTCTTTTCAGAGACATTTTAAAATTGTATTTCCTTTGCTTCCTGGATTTATTTGCTGTTAATTCCACCCCACCCGCACAGTTTGTTATCATCTGTTGTTATTGCTTTATGAACTAATTTTATTGTTTATTGTTTATGCCTTTATGCACATTGTCTTGAGCAAACATGACTAAAATTCTTTTATAAATTAATATTGCTGACCCAGCAGACAGAGAGCTCCCCCCTTCATCCTGCAAACCAGCCAGATCTGAGAATGGCAGGCTGCAAGGGTTTAAAAATCAAAACTGTTTCAGGCCTGTTTTTGTGTCTGATGTTGTTAAGAGACTGCTCTTATTGTTTGACGTAAGCAGGGATTTTTTTTTTATTGCATTGTCTATGCAAAAGGCCCCCTCCTTTCCTCAGTCTCCATAAAAACTTATTCTGTGGGGGTATATCTGGTTATGTTTTCCATGAGGAGAAAGAGGTAAAACAGATTTTTTTTATCTTTGAATTTTTATAGCCATATGCTCCATGTTCTGTTTCAGATGTTTTTTTTAATATGTTGGGCGTGCCTGACTCAGGCTTGAGCCCTGTGAACAATAAAAAGGGAGCTGCTCATAATGGCTGAAGTGCCTCGAGCAGCGTAAATCAGACACATCTTGGTAGATAATAATGTTAAATGCTAATCATTCTTTGCTGAGAAGGAAATCTCTCTTTGTTGTTCTTTTTGAAGTCTGGTGCTGAGGAGAAACAGGGACTTTTGAGACTGGTTTAGCAAAGCCCCGACATATTGTAAAATTGACGGGTGCCTTGTCTCCTAGATCTCCCTGCTCAATGTTAAATAGGCTCTCTTTAGTTGATCCATCTTTAGAATGTGTCTGATATTTTCAACAGACTGTCTCGCCCCCCTGTCCCCGCCTTCTCTCAAGTGCTGTCAACAGGTCTTGAACACAGCTGTTAAGCAAAAGATCTTTCTCAGCTCTGCTACCTGAAATGCTGAGGTCTCTGAGCTATGGCCTACTTCCTATTTTCACTAAAGGTGAAGGCCGGTGTGACAGTTTTAGAACAGCAGGGCTGATTTGGAAGCTTGTTCGGGTCAAATATGTCTTTCCTTTCCTGGGCTGAGCTCTGAAAGAAATTAGCCTTGCAAGTCTGCAATAAAAGCCAGCTGTGGATAGCGCTGGTTGACTTGTACCCATGATATCTGCCAGAACACCTTCCAATATGAACTTTTTTAAAAAAGAAATCTATTTTAAAATACATAAATAAGGATATGAATGAATTGATAAGTAGAATGGATAATTGTTTCTTGCTGTTGTATGCACGATTGTAAACTGTCCTGGATTTCTTTTAAATTGGAAGGTAATATAGAAATGTTTCAGTGGTATGCTTTTTAAAAATAAGGCAGGTATCTTACTTGAGAGGCATGGGAAAAGGAGCAAAACCAATAGCTGAACCAATATACTTGTACGTATGACTGTTGTTTAGTTTAGAAAGTTGGGGCCAATCTATACCTTCGTTACAACCATATCATTACGATCCCATCAGGGCTATATCCCTCTTGCACATTTATACCTTGTAGGAGACACAATGACATTTGTTGTGTTATTTTGGATGATGTGGACTAAAAAGCAGGAAATAACGCTACGAGGTTCATCAGACGAGCGTTTGATCGCACACTCGCTACTGCCCACTTACAGATGTGTGCACGTCCTATAGATGACGTTGTCTGCCTCCCGCGCTCCTCCCTCTCCTTTTGCTCATTTTTCTGTAGCAAAATAGACCCCTTTTAATCCAACTTTTGTTTTTAATGGAATGTGCCGCAATATCCTGCTGTGTGCAGGAAAAGGGGCGCAATAAAAACAGCCTCTGAATGGGCCACGTGGTATTTGTTTACTTCCTCTTTCCCCTCCGAGAAGCATGTGGAAGTGAAGAGAAGCGATGATAAGGAAACATGAATTTCTCCTGTGTGAAAACATTCTATGATAGCGGTATATAGAATGTGTAATGTGCCGCAACAGTTATCAGTACACTTCAATATTCTATAAAGCAGTAGTGTAGATCTAGCAGAAGTGGGGCTCTTGCTGTAACTAAGAGACTCACTGGGAGTTTTAATTGTTGTAATATGTAAGCCTTCGGCCTAACATTTTCATAATACTGAACTGAGGCATGGGGTGAGAAATAATCTCATAACTGAACAAGAAAATCTAGCTGCCACTATGGCTGCCTCTACAAGAGAGGTTTAAAGCTCTTTCAAGGCGCTTAAATTTTTTTACCTCTACAAGGAGGGAGCGCAAATCGGGCGTAGAGGCGCGCTATCCCTCCGATTGTGCGCATTATCGAATGCGCGTTAAATAGCGAGTTTTATTTTGCTGCGGGATGTGAAGCCGGCACCCTGCCTCCCGAGTAGTGCTGCTGCTGCTGCTGGCTCCCCTGCTCGGCTCCTGGCTCCGCTCCTACAGGGCTCCCGCTGACCTCTCGCTCCGTCTTCCAGCTCCCTTTTCCCTTTTTCTTGCCCTGTTCCCCCCCCCCCCCCCCCGTGCGCTCTGCCTCCCAAGTGCTGCTGCTGCTGCTGGCTCCCCTGCTCAGCTCCTGGCTCTGCTCCTACCGGGCTCAGTCTTCCAGCTCCCTTTTCCCTTTTTCTTGCCCTGTCCCCCCCCTTGCTCCGTTTCATTCAATCGCCCTGTCAGTTCCTTCGCTCTCCAGCATAACAACTCGCAGGGACCTGCCTTAAAGAGACAGGCGCCCGCTCCCCCGCCCTACCTCCCCTCTCCCTGCCTGCCTCTCGTGCAGAGGTATTAGACGTAAATGTGCTTCAGCAATGAGGCGCATAATAACTTAACCAGGCGCAAAAGCGAATCCTTGTGGAGGGGACCTATTTGATTTTGACATGGTTGGTTAATTGTTGGAATCATGTAGGGCAATTGTTTTGAAACTTTCCTGGGGAGCTATTCGGTCCTCAGACGCTCAATGAGAAGCCCTTTCCTTGAAAGAACATTTGCCCACCACTACCGATCTTCTCTTGCAATGCCCAATGCACCCAGGGAGTGTGAGATGCATTCAAGTATGCACTCTCAGTTCATGTGAGACAACAATGAGACCCAATAGGTGGGGCCAACAATCTCTGTGAACTGGTCCATGTAAGATTCTTCAGGGATCCAGGAATTGTTTAAGGCAGAGTATGGTGTTATTAAAACAAATTTGGTATCAACAAATACAGTGAGGCCTACTAGAATCTTTCATGGCAGCTTATTTATTTATTTATTGCATTTCCATACAGCTAAATAGCCGAAGCTCTTTAGGCGGTTTACAAAAATTAAAACCATGAAAACCATTTAAAGTATAAAAGAAACAACAGTGTAAAAACATAATATAAAATACAGTATAAAAGCATAACCAGGGTAAAATCGAGCAGCAATGCAGAGATCTATACAGTTTTAAAAGTTTGCTTTAAAACAGCAGAGTTAAAAAGCTTGACCAGGTTTAGCTTGTGTATAGAGATGCCCTATTTAGCATTCATGAGAAGAGGTGAAATTCACCACGTGAGCTGTGAAAATGCCACCCTAAGTAGCTCCTCCCCCATGTAATGCCATTCAAAGTTCTGAGTTGCATTTAAGCCTATGCACATACAGCTGTTCTTGTCAGAGCCTCCCCACTGAAGGCACTGTACTGTACGTGTGGATGTTATGATGTGACATTGGGAGGTGGGTTACTTTGCATGAAACCATCCCAGCTCATGTGGTGAGTTTTACCAGTTGTTATTATAGCCCTTGAAGAGAGCTAGAGTTCTAATAAAATCTGGCTTGGAAATGTTTCAGCTTCCTGCTAGGAAACTGCTAGGAAAATATGGAGGTAACTTCTAAATATTAGCGCTGTATGCTCTAGAACTTGCTTTGAATCTTCTGCAAGGGTTTCTTAGCAGATACAATGAGGTGCGTTCTTCCTTGAATGTAAAGAATTGAAAGGCACTGTTGCAGGGCAAGCTACACTGAATGCTCAAACCCTGGTAATGTAATTGTCTGTGGCATAGAACTGGTAGTTTAGGAAATGATACATCCGCTTCTAGCCCAGATAGTAGATTTTGAAAGACAGGTCCTCGTCATGACAGTTCCCCTGACCACACATCCAGAGCTGTGTCCATATCATCAACCAACCAGTTCTAGGAGTTTTCATCTGCTAAGAGCAGGTCTTTTGTAAAGCTGAAGGATCTTCATTGCCCATTCAATAAAAAGCCAACCCAAAATGCATTCCATTGCAACAAGGAACAATATGCCTTTACTGGGAAAATTAATTTCTCCCCAACTACTGGAAAGATTACAGCTAAACTCAGATGATATAGGCACCTGCTAATAAAGATGTGCCGGCGTGGCATCTCTGTAAGTCTTGTCTCCTCTCCGCCACTGCCAATCTGTAATGTTCCTTTGTTAGTATATTTGATCCTAAAGGGAAAAAGGGCAAGTATGATTTATCAAATAATCAAGGGCTTTGTAGGAGCTTCTGATGACTACAAACCACATTGTACATGCATCTGATGCAGCAATGCTGGGAGTTCTTCCAAACTTTTTTTCCTAGGTGTGTCTAAACTGCTACAGAAACCTGCCAAACCTATTTTGACCAGAGACTATGGCTAGACAGGAGAAAAATATGTAGGCAATGATAGAATCAATAATGTGTAAAGTCAAGGGAAAGGCCATAGCTCGGTGGTAGAGCACATGCTTTGCATGCAGAAGGTCCCAGGTTCAATCCAGATAGGGCATGGGGAAAAAATGCCTGCCTGAAACTCTGGAGATCTGCTGCCAATCAGTGACGACAATACTGGGCTGACTCCGTATAAGGCAGCTTTCTATGTACTCCGAGGCTGCAATCCTATGCACACTTATTCAATGAGACTTATTTCTGAAGAGACATGCATAGAACTGTGCTCTAAATTCTGTGGACTGGCTGTTGAATCCTATTAAACAGTGGTGATGGGACAGCATCCTCCAACTTAACTGAGGGTTGCAGGTTAGCTTAAAGATTGTAGGGCATGTTGTGTGAAACATACAGCTCTGTCTTCCACCAGAGAGGAATGCCCAGGAGGCTGTCACCTCCACACGACCCATCATCTGCCACCTGAAGCAACCATCTCACTCTCCCTAATGGTAAAGCCAGCCCTGCCTTTTCCCGTTGGAGTAAATAGCCACCAAGATCACTTTTATTTACTATTGAAAGGTTAACCATGGATTCATAGTACAGTTGCAACGAGTTTAGCCATTTCTGTCCTAAATGAAAAAATACATTAGAAAAATAAAGCTTTTATGAGAAAAGTTATTACCAATTCATTGATGATATTCGGATGGTATTCCATGAGTACCAAGTAGTACAAGAATCCCATTCATGGATAATGGTTGAACATTCCTGTCTTAAATTTTCTAGGGATGTGGATATGCACTAAGGTTTTAGACCCTAGCATATAAAGCAATGGATGTCACTGTGTCTGTTAAGCCAACAAAAAGGAATTCTGTACTTCGTTATAATAGTGGGAAACATAAAAAGACATTGGCTTTGGGTTACTTTATGTCTTTCAAGAGAAATTGCACCAGTAAATAACTTTTTAAAGATTTACACGCTGGGGATTGTTCAGCTGTGAAGATTTTGGAATTTTGGAGCTCAATTTTGATCATTTGAACAGCATCAACTTTGAGTCAGCTGTGGAATTGTAATGCTAAGTTTTGGGCTACCTCAATTTCAATAGCAATTCAAAGACTGAATTTTGAAGTTATTAATTGAAGATGTCATTTCAAGCATTCTAAGGGTCCATTTTGGACTTTAATAGCACTTAACGGAATATAAGAATTCTGTTTTAGTATTTTATTTCAGTATTTTTGATGTATGTTGTATTATTTAGAATAAGGATGTTGAAGAAATCCACAATAGATTCAAATGAGTTCAGAATTCTATGAATCCACCTTGTGGATTGTGTAGCTGACCGGCTTTTTCTGAGTTACGCAGATTCCACAGACCCAGGGGCCATTTTTCAATGGGGGGGGGGTTTGCACAAATTTGCACTTGCAATATGCATTAGCACAAATGCACTTTAGTGGAAGTGTGTATTACCACTAGAACAAATTCTCATAGAAGTAGAACAAAATTCTCATGCATCCCTAAAAAATAAATAATCTGATTGTCAATGAATGGATATCCAGTTTAATTTTAAGATGTTTTTAATAATGTATTTGTTTTTATTTGTTTTAATGGTTTATCTATTTTATTGTTTTTATATTTATATTTAGTGTTGTTCCCCGCCTTGATCTAGATGGAGAGGCGGGTTAGAAATGAAATGAAATAAATAAATAAATAAATAAATAAAAAATGACAGAATGAAAGATGCCTGATAATCCATGAAACACAGATTGAACCATTTTTAAAAGATCCGTAGATACCTAATTCAGAAGATAGTATTTCATATATATGCTTCATATTATATTACATTATGTATTTGCTGTGTTCTAGTGACTTAAGGTGTCTATCTTTTCCCTTTTGGGTTATATTTCTTCAGAACCCTGACAATTGTACATTTATTCTTCCTTACTACTTTGTTATCCGCTCTGGGAACAAAAATTTATGATGAATGTGCAAGGTATAAATTATGTTAATAAATAACTCAGGCCATAACTCAGTTTCCAAATTCAAACCTTAGGGTTCCTAACAGAACAATTTTAGACATTCTGCTCAGAAGTGAGCCCCATTGAATTCAACAGGACTTACGCCGATCAGCTGTATAAAAATAATAAAGCAGAAGTAATGGTTAATGATGGGTTAATGCAACAGATTACACTAGCTTGAGGAACTAGACAAGGATGTCCACTTTCACCGATCTTATTTGCGATAGTGATAGAAATTTTGGCAAATGTTATAAGGGAGGACGTAAGATTGAAGGGGATAGGAGGGAAGGAGAAGATTAAAATGAATATGTTTGCGGATGATACATTACTGACATTAGAAGATCCCCTGGAGAGCTGGGAGTTGGTTAAGAAGCATTTGAGAGAATTTGGGGAGATTACCGGCTTACAAGTTAATTGGGGGAAGTCAGAAATGATGCTATTTAATTATAACAAGGAGGAGATGGAGGAGGGTAAAGTTAAGTTAGGTCTTAGGCTTAAAAATATAGTACGTTATTTAGGAGTTAATATTGCAAAAGATTTAGATAGGTTAGAGGAAATTAATTTTGCGAGTTTGAAAAAACAGGTAGGGGAAAAGTTAGAGGCATATAGAAAATTAAAACATTCTTGGTTTGGTAGAATAGTGGTTATTAAAATGAAGATATTACCTAAGATTATTTTTTTGTTTAGAATGCTTCCGATTAAAATATCGGAAGTAGAGTTAAAGAGCTGGCAAAATATGATTAACGCTTATTGCAATGGAGATAAGAGAGCTAGGATTAATAAAGGGTTATGGTATAAGACACAAAAGAAAGGAGGTTTGGGACTTCCTAATATAAAGAATTATTGTATTGCTAATCAGTTAAGATGTTATAAATAGTATATTAGGGGAGGAACACTTAGGATGGTTAGAAACGCAAACAGGAGAACTAGATTTCAAATTGCAAAATATTTTTTTAATTAAAATTCAAAAGAAAGATTTGAGGGGACTGGACAAACAGTTGCTGAAAAATATTCTAGAGATCTGGGAGAAAGTTAAAGGAAAGTTAATACCAGGAGACTCTCCACTCGCCCCAGTGGTAGTAGTGGGAAACTTCCCAAGGAATTTAAAAGTAGAGTTGGAAGGGAGTCTGAAGGATCAGGAAATT
The DNA here is from genome assembly GCA_029215795.1 of Anniella stebbinsi. Lineage (NCBI taxonomy): Eukaryota > Metazoa > Chordata > Lepidosauria > Squamata > Anniellidae > Anniella > Anniella stebbinsi. The sequence continues at coordinate 28,435,057 of JARDYH010000002.1, read as the reverse complement.
ATTAAATTAAGGAATTGGATGGAAAGAATGATAGATAAGGAGCAAATTAGAGAGTTATTAAAAGGACAAAAGATAGCTTGGTTCAAAGGTTTACAATTGGAAAAATGGACACAGGAATGGAAAATGAAAAATAAGAAATGTAGAAATAATACAAGATTTGAAGATTTAATTGAATCAAGAGGAAGGAAGGAAGAAACTAAAATTAAAAAAGGTTTGACTAGTGAGATATACAAAATATTGATAGAGGAAGATGATTATCAGGACTCTCTTAAAATTATTAAAAAGATTTGGGAAGATGATGTAAAGGAGCAAATTAATGAACATAACTGGGGGAGGATATGGGATGCAAGAATGTTAAAGCTGTTGTCGATTAGAATTAAGGAGAATTATTATAAGACAGTATGGAGATGGTACTTAACACCGGTAAGATTTCATCACATAGATAAAAAAGTGTCCAAGAATTGTTGGAGGGGATGTCAGGAGGTTGGAACTTATTTTCATATGTGGTGGAGCTGTGAATATGTACAAAAAATTTGGGAAAGGGTGTTCAAAGAAATAAGTGAAATAATTGGAAGTAAATTGGAATTAAGCCCAAAGCTGGCTCTACTAGCAATATGGGATAAAGGAAATGAGAATATAAGCAAGAGAGAATTGATAAACAACCTCCTGGCTCTCGTCAGAATAATGATTGCTAAAAATTGGAAAGGGCAAGGGATATATACTATAGAAGAATGGTATAAAGAAATATGGGATATGGCACTTAATGATAAGCTGATGTGTAAAATGAAAATAAAGAGGGGAATGTCCAGTAAGAATGATTTTGGAGATATATGTAGCCCATTTTTGGAATATGTATTAAGAACGGGGAAAGGGCAAATACCTTCAAAAGAGTCTTTACAATTTTGGAAAGATGAATAGTGAATAATTGAAGGTCTCCTGGGGGAGGGGTGCACGGGGGGGTATGTTGGTTATGTATTGTGTTTTATGTTGTTTTATGTTGTATTATGTTGAATTTTTTTTAAAAAACAAACAAACAGGACTTACGCCCAGGAACATGTATTCCTTTATCTGGGAGTAAGTTCCATTGAACTTAATGGGGTTCACTTCTGTGTGGAATCTATAGGATTGCATTGTTAGGTTGCAATCCTATACACACTACCGCAGTAAACATAATTGAACTGGGGCTGTTTACAAAATGTGCTAACCCACACTTAGTGGTTGAGTGTGGGTTGTTTTAAACTATGGGTTGTTTGATGAACCATGAGTTAGCATGTTGTCTAAAAGCAGCCAGGATAGATTGTTAACCATACAGTGTGGTTTATTTTCCCGAATAAGCCATCCATAGTTTGTTGTTGAGTTGCTCAGGGTGGTTACCAGTCCACCATGGTTAACAAGCCACCCTGGTTGCATTCAGAGAACATGCTAGCCCACCCTGTGGAATATGTGTTGCGTTCAGACAATATGCTAACCCATGGTTCAACAAATAATCCATAGTTCAAAACAGCCCACACTCAACCACTGAGTGTGGATTAGCATGAGAAGGCCCCAGTGGGTCTTCCTTCCGAATATACATGCATAGCATTGTACTGTAAGAGATATTATTTGCTGACAAGAGAAATTAATTAGATCCTTTGTCAGTAGAATTGCCAATGGTCAAAATATTTTATTATCCGTCAGACCGTTTGCATAATGATACATATTCTGTAATATTATGAATTTCTAACTGGTTTTTTTTATAACATGTAATCAACATAATGCAAAACCATGCAGATAAAAGAAAAAGTGCTAGTTGGCGTATTAAGACTAAAGCATCATGAGTAACTGATCATGGGAAGTTCTTGTTTTTCTGATTGAGCTGAAAGTAAAAGTCGGAGTTCAAAAATGACAGGTTCTGTTTAATTGAACATAGAATAATCTGACTAATCTAGTAGAATTTGGTATTTTTTTTTAAAAAAATGATTATTATTATTACTATTATTATATTTATTTATATCCCGCTTTTTCCCAATACTGGGACCCAAGGTGGCTTACAAATTAAAACATGTACAGTTAAAACAAATAGTGATATACAAAAATAAAAAATTATAATTAAACATAGTATAATTTTAAAATATTTAAAACATTTAAAAACATCTTAAATACACATAATTAAAAAATCCAAACTATAAGCAGTACATCCACAAAGGTCTGAACTACTCCCCAAAGGCCTGCCTCTGAAAGCATACCAAGGAGGGAGCCAGTCTAGCTTCTCTGGGAAGGGAGTTCCAGAGCCCCAGGGTAGCCACCGAGAAGGCCCTCTCCCTTGTTCCCACTAGGCATGCCTGTGATGGTAGTTGGACGGATAGAAGGGCCTCCCCTGAAGACCTCAGGGGATGGGCAGGCTCATAAGGGAGAATATGGTCTTTCAGATATCCTGGACCCGAGCCATAAAGGGCTTTGTAGGTCATAACCATAGGGAAGTGCACGGATGGAAAAATCGGATCGGAATGTGATTTTAAAAAAAATCAGATTGGAAAAAATCAGAGGTCCGCTGGATCTGATCTGATCCGATTCCGATTCGAAAATCGAATGTCTGATTTTGTATCGGACGCCATTTTGAATGCATTTCTCCATAGCCTAGTGTTGTGTTACAAAAATGCCTATAACTTTTTCATTTTTAAAGATAGAAGGATGAAACTCGGGCACTTTGTAGATGGGTTAAGGGTAGTTATCTGTGAGACATTTCAGAAAGATTGGTGCAGGCATTTTGTGGCAATTATTTTTTTAAAATAACGAACCAGGAATGTCTATAACATTTTCATTTTTAAAGTTCCACACATGAAACTTTGCCACATTGCAGGTGGTATGTTGGGACCCATGTGTGTGAAATTTCAGAAACATAGGTGCTTGCCTTGTGTGGCAATTAATTTTAGAAAAATGGGTAGCAGTGGGGTAAATACAGTTATGCCTTCAACTTTTTATTTTTAAAGATACAAACAGGAAACTTGGGCACATTACAGGTAACACTTTGATTGATATATGTGTTAAATTTCAAAAAGATAGGTGCAGGCATGTAGTGGCAAGGTATTTTTGAAACAATGAGGAAAGAAACACCAATAACTTTTATTTTAAAAGTTAGAAGTATGAAAGTTGCTCACTTTATAGATGGGTTAGGGGTAATTATCTGTCAGAAATTTCAGAAAGATAGGTCCAGGCATTTCGTGGCTACAATTTTTTTAGATTAAAAGGTACAAAAGTTTTTCCACAGAGGCTCGAGCTGTCAGTTGCACCCCCTCCCTGCCCCCCCTTCTTCTTTTATCTGTCAAAACTCCATGTTATAACTTTTAATCTAAAAAAATAATAGCCACCAAGCTGAAGTTTCTGAACACTCTTCAAGGGCAGCCCCACGTAGAGCTCATTACAGTAATCCAAACAGGATGTAACTAAGGCTTGTGTCACTGTGGCCAGGTTCGACATCTCAAGGAATGTGCGCAGCTGGCGCAAAAGCTTTAACTGTGCAAATGCACTCCTGGCCACCGCTGAGACCTGGGCATCCAGGCTCAGGGCTGAATCCAGGAGTATACCCAAGCTGCGAACCTGTGTCTTCAGGGGGAGTGTAACCCCATCCAACGTAAGCTGAATCCCTATTCTTTGATCTGCCTTTCGACTGACCAGGAGCACCTCTGTCTTGTCTGGATGAAGCTTCAATTTGTTTGCCCTCATCCAGTCCATTGCTTCCGACAGACACCTGTTTAGGACCAAAACAGCTTCCTTGGAATCGGGTGGAAAGGAGAAGTAGAGTTGGGTGTCATCAGCATACTGGTGGCACCACACCCCAAAACTCCAGACGTCTCCCAACGGTTTCATGTATATGTTAAATAGCATGGGCGACAAAATGGAACCCTGGGGGACTCCACAGGCCAATGGCCATGGAGTCGAACAGAAGTCCCCCTTCACCACCTCCTGGGTCCGCCCTTCCAGGAAGGAATAGAGCCACTGTAAAACAAGTCCCATCCCAGCGAGGCAGCCCAGGAGGATACCATGGTCGATGGTATCGAAGGCTGCTGAGAGGTCCAGCGGAACTAACTGGGACACACTCCCCATGTCCAGTTCCTGGCGTAGGTCATCCACCAAGGCGACCAAAGCTGTTTCTGTCCCATAACCAGGTCTGAAGCCAGATTGAAATGGATCTAGATAATCCATCTCATCCAGGAGCCCCTGGAGTTGGGAGGCCACCACACGCTCCAATACTATGCCCAGAAATGGGATATTGGAGACTGGCCGGTAATTGTCTAATACATTGGGGTTCAAGGAGGGCTTTTGCAACATAGGTTGTACTACCGCCTCCTTCAGGCAGGGTGAAACCCGGCCTTGACAGAGGGAGGCATTAACTACTCCGCTCACCTACTCAGCTAGTCCCCCTCTGGCTGCTTTTATGAGCCAGGAAAAGTGAGGATCTAGTATACATGTGGTGGCTCTTACCTCTCCAAGGATCCTGTCCACATCATCGGGCTGTACAAATTGAAAAGTATCCAATAACACTGGACAAGCAGGTGCCAAAGTTGCAGCCACTGGGTCTGTATCAACTATAGCATCCAAGTCAGAGCGGATCTGAGCGATTTTGTCTGCAAAGTGCTGGGCAAATTGGTCACAGGGTGCTGCTGACAGGTCTGAATTCTCTTCTTGTAGGCCAGTATGTAAAAGGCCCCTGACCACCCGAAACAGCTCCGTGGACAGCTCTTTGCAGATGCAATAGTGGCAGAAAAAAATAGTTTTTTTGCTTCCCGTATTGCCATGGAATATGCCTTAAAATAGGCTCTAACCCTTGTTCGATCGGATTTGCTCTGAGTTTTCCGCCAATGTCACTCTAATCACCGTCTCACTCGTTTCATTGCCACCAGCTCCCTAGAAAACCAGGGTGGTAGTGTGGCTCCCCTTCGTGAGAGAGGATGCTGAGGAGCGATCGTGTCTACCGCCCTAGTCATTTCTCCATTCCAGAGATCAACCAGGGCTTCAACAGAATCGTCTGCCGAGGCAACCAGAAAATCCTCAAGAGCCGTCAGGAAACCATTTGGATCCATCAGCCTCCTGGGGCAGACCTTCTTAATCAGTCCTCCACCCTTGCAGAGGTTATGAGTACCAGCAAGTCTACACCCCCACCAGGTAGTGATCTGTCCATGACAATGGAACTATACAAAGTCCCTCCACTCTCAGATCACCATAACCCCGTCCAACACAGAAAACAAGGTCCAGAGTGTGCCCAGCAGCATGAGTGAGGCCGGATACCATTTGGGACAGACCATGGTTGTCATGGCAGACATGAAGTCTTGAGCCGCTCCCGACAGGGCAGTCTCAGCATGGATGTTGAAATCCCCCAGCACAACAAGCCGGGGGGACTCCAACACCAACCCCGAGACTACCTCGGCTAGCTCAGGAAGGGAGACTGTTGAGCAGCGGGGTGGACGGTACATCAACAGAATCCCTATTCTGTCCCAGGCACCCACCTTCAGATACACACACTCGAACCCTGCAGACTGTGGGACAGGGCACTTGGTCAGGGGGATGGAATCCTGATAGACCACTGCCACTCCACCTCCCTGCCCCCAGGCCTTGCCTGCTGCTGGACAGAGAACCCTGATGGGCAAAGCAGGGAGAAGTTACCCCCCCCCCCCCCAGCTTTGTCCAGCCAGGTCTCTGTAATACAAGCCAGGTCAGCATGCTCATCCAGGATCAAGTCCTTGAAAGCAGATGTTTTACCATTCACTGACCTGGCATTCACCAGCAGCACTTTCAGCCCAGGGGGTCTGTTGCCAAGGCCATCCAGGTTATCTGAGTTTTAAATTCTATCAAGATTTAAATTTCAGATTCTTTAAGCCAAATCATAAATTACATGCTTTTTGCAAAATTGGAAAAACAGGATGGAGGTATCCCATGCCATTAAAAGGCTTAGCATATTAATAGCCCTTTGACATTATCAACCATTCAGCTGCAGGACTCTGTCATAAGAAAGAAAAGACTTCTTACCCTAACAGGAAACACTGGCAAAGCAAAAGTGACATTAATTCTCTGTCAGAAACTCTTGTTTCTGAGAGACACCATACATGAAAACACTTTCCCCTATTTGTGAACAAAATACTTTTGTGAAATTCTTCATCTTTTTTTAGAATCTGTTCTTTTAATTTCGAACCACTTATTGTGTATAATGGCATTTTTAAAATCATTATTAAATTTTGCAACAAAGGCATTCACACAGTACAGTTCAGATCAAAATATCTCCATCAGAAATCCAAATGTGCATTTTTCATTACCAATCTATCTAGGTTTTCTCTGAATACTCATTTATACCAAGTCAAAGCAAATTGTTCTAGTTTTAGGTCTGACACCAAAATATAGAAAGCCCAAATAACGTTAGGCAGGATCCATGTGTTGTTAAAAAGAGTTTAATTTTCACATTTTAAAGAAGCCATGTGTACTTGCTGTTTTCTGTTTCAGAACTGTCATACCAAATTTGATGGGTGTGGGTGTCTTTAGGCTATGAAATCTTGATCCTTTGCTAATTTTGTTTATGCATGTATTATTTAGCAGACCCACTCCTATTCTGTCCTATACACTTTACATTGCCAATTATTTTTTCTTTCAGTTAACGTTTCAAAGGCAGGGAAACAGTCATTTAATGGAGATAATCTCTTCTGTAACAAAAAAGAGAGAATCAGGTTTAAATGAGGCAGAGTTCATCAAAGAGGTCTGTAATCCCTATTGTGTCTGTGTATTCCTCCCAACAATTCACAAAATGTACTTTCAAAAATCCTCTTCAGAATATTTTTCCCCTCTGTATTTTTCATGCAGCATTCTTCATTTTAGTATAGCATAAATCCCTGTTAACCTAATACAGTAATTTGAATTACACATGATATTGGACTCATTAATATACGGCAGACTAAAACATTTACCCATCTTTTTCTTCCTTGCATTCTCCCTGAATCACATAAAGCAATGGATGTAGGATTTAGATTTTTTTCTTTTACTAAATGTAGTTGAATAAATGAATAAAACAATTCATGAGACAAATATACGTCATTCATCCAGATGAAATTGCAAGATTTGAGCATTTTTATTTTTTTATTATTTTATGCAGACTTTCAAAGAAAACCAGTCAACCTCATAATGGAAATGGAGCTTAAATTTTTTTATTGCAACACGTATGGAATATTAGAGGTTGAATTTGTATCTAGCCAAACAAATAATTTTAAAATCTAAATTATCTTATACAATCTCCTCTTGATAGCTCTGAATAGGTCTGGTACAGATCATAATCTAAAACTTGTGGGGTTTTGTTATTGTTAATTTAGCTAATGAGTAGAACTATACAAGTGTACATTTTTTACAACAAATGGACATTCAGTTTAAATGTTTCTGATGACTCCTTTAAGTCACAGATGGAAGGTTTCAGCTAGCAGACAAAGGAGGGAGGCATTTTTAGGTGATTCTCCCTCCTTTTGCAGCCCTCCTCCCTTAAATCTGTTCTAGAGCAGCTTTTAACCTTTAGCAGAGTTGCCTCAATTGGATGTGACCCGCAGGTATAATCCCATTTAATTTTCATGATTCTGTACACTTTTAACTGTTTATAACAACAATTCACACCATAGGCATGCACAGCACATTTCATTAGGGTTTGCACCCAGGGAATTTTTATTTATTTATTTATTTATTTATTTTTAAAGGCCAATATTGATTGAATTCTCAATCGTAAAATACATTATTTTTATTCATTTATTTCTTAAACACTGTAAATACTGATGCTCTACTCTGTGATCAGCTTGCCTGACCACATGAGGGCCATTGTGTGGGGGGGAGGGGGAATGAAGAGACGCTCCTCAAGCCCCAATATTGGCGGGGCTTTGTGGTGACACTGGCCGGAGGAGAGTCTCATGTGGTGATATTAGCCTTCGAGGGCCTTCCTTCTGGCCTCTTTGAAATGTGGCTCCCAGCAAAGCAATTCCGTTTTGTTCCTGCTTCTGGGAGCAATGGTGTTCTGTCGGAGGGCCATTTCTGCTGCATCTGGATCCTCCAATGGATCCCTACTCAATGTCCCCCTCAATTCAGTGCTTATTGCTTTAGACATTAGGGTGTGCCTGGGCACACCCGGCACACCCCTTGTGCACACCTATTAAGATGGAAATGTCTGCAGCTGTATAAAAATGACATGTGAAGACATATCCAGAAAAAGGTAATGCAGACTTATTAGTTCCAATTTACATGTGGTGCGATCCTGGAATTGTTATGTATATATTAAATCTGGCAGCAGATATCCAGGGTTGCCAGTGAAGAAAGTCCAATCAAACTCTGGCATGGCACATTCAAAGTGCTGGTGTCTACTTCATTGCCTTAAATGTCTTGGGGCCATGTTATCTGAAGGATTGTCTCCTCCCATGTGTGCCTGCCTAGATCTTAAGATCATCTTCAGTGGCCCTTCTCTGGGAACCCTTGCCAAAGGAAGTGAGGCAGGTGGCTACCAAGAAGAAGGCCTTTTCTACTGTGGCACCCTGGTCGTGGAATGAATCTTGCCTGGCACCTACGTTGTGCTCTTTCCAGTGCCAGGTGAAGACCTTTTTATTTTCCCAGCGAAGGCATTTTAGTCTTTTAGAATCTGTTGTTTTAAATCTGTCATTGCATTTGAAATCTCTGCATTGCTGCTAAGTTTTCTTTTGGTTTGTACTTTTATACTGTAGTTTTAAACTTTGGCCACCTCTTGACGGCTTCTCTTCTGCGTTGCACCGGCATTGGCAGGTGGCGCGACGCGAAATTGCGCTCCTAGCATCCCTCTACACACAAGGAGTGCGACGGCGGGCTTTCCAGCCGCTGCTGCCGCACCCACCAAGCGGCATTCAAGGTAAGTTAATTTAATTTTTTCTGGGGTGGAGAAGTAGGGCGAGTGGTCAGCGTCAGGAAATGTTTGGGTTTTTTTTAAGGTTTTTTTTTAAAATTTTTTACTTTAAACATGGGGTGGGGAAGAAGGAGGATTGTTTTATTTTTTATTTATTTTATGGGGAGAAGGGAGGGAGGTCTGTGGAGGGGCGGAGGTGGTCCAGCGAGCTTATGGCTTGCTGGACAACCCCCTTCCCTGCCCAGCCCATAGCAACCAATCAGTGGTCGCCATAGACTGGGCAGGCCTCCCCAGAAGCGGCGGAGAAAAAGCAACAGACAGCAAAAGCCATCGTTGCTTCATCACAAACTAAAAAAGTCGGGCTAAATGGCCAACTTTTTTAGTTCGCAGCAAAGCCCTTTGCCCCTAGGTGGCTTCGGACTGGCGGCAGTGTCATGTAACGCAACTACCGCCATTCCAAAGCGACCGCGATGGATACTGTCCATCTAGAGGCACCCTTTTACATTTTGTATTGTATTTTATGGTGTATTTTGTGGTTTTGATTGTCATGATTCACCCAGAAAGCTTTGGCTAATGGTTTAGAAATGTAATAACTATCTATCTATCTAACTAACTAACTAACTAACTAAGGGACATAAGTATAGGGACAGATGGACATTGAGGCCTATGTCTATTTCATCATGAGATAATAATACACAAGTCAGCAAGAGAAAGGTAGAAATGAGTTCTGTATTTATGAGTTAACATGCATAGAACTGGCATATTCAAGTGGATGGCTCTGTTTAAAATAAATTAATGAAAAGTTGTTTGTTTATTTATTTAATTATTTATTTTATTTCATTTGTATACCACCCCATAGCCGAAGCTGTCTGGGCGGTTTACATAAGATTAAAACACAAACAATATACAAAAATTAAAACAGCAAAAACATACAATATACACACAATATATTAGAAGCAGAGCACAAGTCTGCAAATGTAATATTCTTTTGCTTCAATAGTTACTTGCTGGCTTTACTTTGCTTCAGCATGCACAAGATTGCACCCCACCGCTTAAGATGAGGTAGGTATCCAAGAGGTTCATTTTCAGAATTAAGCATTTAACATTTAAAAGCATGTGGCACAACTGACCCTAGCTACAGGGTCGTCTCCAATCTGTGAAGGAAGAAGATCTTGGCTGAAAGACCAAGCGAAAGTGTGGGTAAATGGAGGCTAAGTAATTATTTAAGTGTGTTAATTGGATTACTTCTTCATTTAGATGTGTAGCTTTCCTGGTCTTGGATGGGTTGATGTACTTGTGATAAACTTGACTACTAGGCCAAACGTAAAGTTTTGTTGTTAACATATAAATCCCTAAGCAACTTGGAAGCAGGATACCTTAGGAACTGCTTATTATTTTATTTATTGCATTTATATCCCACCTTTTTTTTCTCCAAGAAACCCAAGGCGGCGTACATTCTTCTCCTTTTTTTAGCGTCACAATAACAACCCTGGGAGGTAGGTTAGGCTGAGAGTCCCTGACGGGCCCAAAGTCACCCACTGAGCTTCCATGGCCGAGTGGGGACTAGAACCCAGATCTCCCGAGTCCCAGTCCAACACTCTAACCACTGCACCACACTAGTTCTCTCACCCTGTATGCCCTTGCCCAGTGTTTGCAGTCTTCAGAATGAATCCTTCTGATGACGTCACGTGCTTGTCTTAGAAATACAAGTAACAGAGCATTGAGTGTTACGGCATCCACCCTCTGGATCACACCCCCACTTGCGATCAGGCAGGCACCCACAGTTCTGACTTTTAGGTGTCTACTTTAGGCCACTTTCTGGAGGGTTTCCCCCTGGTGTAACCCAGCCTGCCTCAATTCTATTGTTGTCTTTTAATTGATTTATTCCTGTTCTGTTAATTCTAAATGAAGTGTTTTTGTATGTTTGTGTATTATTACTGTGATGTTATTGTATGTACTTCTTGTCTGTATTTTAAGCTGCTTTGGGGGTCCTTGTGGCAAAAAGATGGGATATCAGACTTATAAATAAATAAAATAAATCAGGGTTCTTTGGGGGCTGGAAGATGATGCAGCTGAGCAGGGCCAGATTTAGAAGCAGGCAACCTACGCGACTGCCTGAGATGCCAGGCTTGGGGGGCATCAGGCTCAGAGAGCACCTGTTATGGGTTATCTACTCAACTGTCCACTCAACAGCTGAAACAAATGGTACAAACAATTTATCTTGACTTGCAAAACTGGCAGCACTGACCTGCCTGGCAAGTGTTGGCTTAACATGCCTCTCTCTCTCTCTCTCTCTCTCTCTCAAATATTATTTATGGGAAAACCTACAATATCAGTGCCCCTTTGATAATCGATGTGCATGTGAGTAATTGTGATCCAATTCAAGCTTGTACATTTATCATCTCATATAAGAGAGATAAGTTTTGCATGCAAAGCTTGCATCAAAGTCATGGCATGAGCTACAAATGTAGTAAGAATATAAGAACATAAGAAGTGTCATGGGGAACTATCTAGTCCAGCAGTCTGCTCACACAGTGACCAACCAGCTATCGACGAGAGACCAATGAAGCAAGACATGGTACTACAGCACCCTCCCACCCATGTTCCTCAGCAACTGGTGAACACAGGCTTACTGCCTCAGATACTGGAGGGAGCACATAACCATCACGGCTAGAAGCTATAGCCTTCTCCTCCAGGAATTTATCCAACCCCCTTTTAAAGCCATTAAAATTGGTGGTCATCACTACATCTTGTGCTAGTGAATTCCATAATTTAACTATGTGCTGTGTGAAGAAGTACTTCCTTTTATTTGTCCTGAATCTCCCACCAGCTTCATTGGATGACCTCAGGTTCTAGTATTTTCAGAGAGGGAGAAAAATGTCTCCTTATTCACATTCTTCACAACATGCATGATTTTTACACCTGTATCATGTCTCCCCATAGCCTCCATTTTTTTTCAAGCTAAACAATCCCAGCTGTTGTAACTTTCCCTCGTAGGGGAAATGCTCCAGCCCTTTGATCATTTTAGTTGTCCTTTTCTGCACTTTTTCCAGCTCTATAATATCTATTTTAGGTATGGTGACTAGAACTGTACACAGTATTCTAAATTTGGTCACACCATAGATTTGTATAAAGGCAATATGATACTGGCAGTTTTATCCTGCATTGAGCAGGGTGTTGGACTCGATGTCCTTATAGGCCCCTTCCAACTCTACTATTCTATGATTGTATGATTCTATGATCCTCAATTCCTTTTCTTATAATGCCTATCATGGAGTTTGCCTTCTTTACAGCTGCCGCACACAGGGTCGACATTTTCATCGAGCTGTCCACCACAACCCCAAGATCTCTTTCTTGTTCGGTCACCGCCAGCTCAGATCCAATCAAGTGATACTTGAAGTTGGGTTGTTTTGCCACAACATGCATCGCCTTGCACTTTCTTACATTGAACCGCATCTGCCATTTGGATGCCCACTCTCCCAGCTTGGAGAGATCCCTTTGGAGCTCTTCACAATCCCTTTGTGTTTTAACAACCTTAAATAATTTGGTGTCATTGGCAAACTTGGCCACTTCGCTGCTCACTCCTCATTCCAGATCATTCATGAACAAGTTGAAAAGAATTGGTCCCAATACCAATCCCTGTGGAACCTCACTATTTACTTCCCTTCATCCAAGTAAATATTCAAAAATGTAACAAATGGAAGGAGGAGCCAGAGAAGATCCTCTCTAAGAGCACGGCTTGCTCTAGGGCCACCAGCTGAGCAACTTTTGTTCTGCTCAGCTCAATATGCCTTCCTTGCTAAAGTGATGATATGGTTTGGTCCTCAGGGAGGGTTGAGCTTTTTAATTCTCAGTAATATGGGACATGTATGTGATTTTATGTGCACGGACCCCCCGGATCGGATCGGGACCCGGATCGGGACCTCCAATTTTGTCACGGATCGGTTCGGACAAAATCGGAGGCCCCCCGGACCGGATCGAGTACGATCCCGATCCAAAAATCGGAAATTTTTGGATCGGCCGCCATTTTTTTCCCCATAGACTTGCATTGCAATGCAAGTCTATGAGGAAAAAATGGCGGCGGGTGGGTGAGGGGGGGCCTAACTCCCTCCCCCCCGGGGCCGTCCGCTGTGGACGGCCCCGGCAGGTAAGCCCCCTCCCCCGCGCTCCCTACCCCCCCCTGGGGCCGTCCGCTTCCATCCGCTGGCGCCCGCGGGCGCCAGCGGATAAAAGCGGACGGCTCCGGGGGGAGGTAAGCCCCCTTCCCCGCCACTGCTTACCTTTTAGGGCCGTTCGCTCCCGTCCGGCGCCGGCGGCTACTGCCAGCCGGCTTTGCGGCTTGCTCTCGAGTAGCGCGCCGGGTGATGACATCACCCGGCGCGCCACCCTGGAGCAGGCCGTGGAGCCCGCTGGTAGTAGCCGCCAGCGCCGGACGGGAGCGGACGGGCCGGAAAGGTAAGGGCCCCCCTCCCCCCCTCCGCGCGCCCCCTCCTCCCCTCCATGCCCCCCCTGCTTACCTTCCCGGCCTGTCCGTTCCCGTCCAGCGCCGGCGGCTACTACCAGCGGGCTCCGCGGCCTGCTCTCGAGTAGCGCGCCGGGTGATGACATCACCCGGCGCGCCACCCTGGAGCAGGCCGTGGAGCCCGCTGGTAGTAGCCGCCTGCGTCGGACGGGAGCGGACGGGCCGGGAAGGTAAGGGGCCCCCTCCTCCCCCCCGCTGTCCACTTTCATCGGCGGGCGCCCGCTGGTGCCCGCCAATGGAAGCGGCGGTGGGCGCCAGTGGGCACCCGCTGATCCGCCGATCCGCCGAACCGGTTCGGACCCTTTTCGGATCGGTTCGGACTGGATCGGCGGATCCAGCTGTTGGATCGGAAATCAGATAATTTATCCGATTTCCCACTGGACTGGACTTGGATCGTGGATCGGGTCCGATCCAGTGCACATCCCTAGTAAATATATATGTATTTATATGATAATATTCACAGTTCAGTGTGCAATAATTACAAAATGCAGGAAGAACTGCATGACAATTCCCAAGTTACATATTCTTTTTTTTTATCCTTGTACCTCCTTTGGTAATAAAATGGATTTTCCTTGTGCTGAAACATGACACTCTCAAGTTTCACTAATAGTACATTCAAAACATAGTCACCAAAAGCCACATTTTATATTAATAACAAATGTATATGCTATATTTAAGCACAAAAGGAGGCAATTTGTGTTTGGTGAATACGATGTCTCTAAAACAAATAAGCAACTTTCTTAGACTCTTAACGACCCATTACTAAATATTTAAGAATAACAGTATTAAAGTTAGCAATATATTTTCTTCTCTCTAATACTTTATGTTCTGCCTAGTATGCTTTGCTTTGACATAATCTACTCTTTTCAAGTCTGTAAAAAGAAACAGATCAGTGGGAGAAATCTTGATTTGGGTCCTAACTTCATTGAGATTTGTCTGTCAGTTCACTGGATTCAGAATCTTCCATCACAATTAGCACTTCAGCATCCAGATTTCCTTCTCCTTGAATGCCCACAAGGTTTTGCAGTGATGGCTTTTCAATGTGAAGACCTGGAACAAGAGGATGAATTCAATAGCAACCCAAATTGGTGAATGAATGGTATTCCCAAGCTATTGTGCTGGCTAGTGGCATGTGGGGAGGTAGTAACAGGGTATTATGGTCTTTCTTAATGTCTCATCTACATATCAGTCTCATGGGACCTGAAGTCTTTTCAACCAAAGCTTTCCAAAATAAGAGCTAAGAGGTATAGATTTCCCAGGACTGCCAGTGTGAACACCAGTCATCTGAAATATGTAAAATCACATTACACCTCACTCATTTTCTCTCTCCTCCCTGGCCCCCAAATACTTGGGATATCTGAAACTTCAAGTATCAGCCAAAGTTTAAACAAAAGTTTAAAACCTACCCCTTCTTTTCTTTTTAAAAAAGCGTTTTAATGCTGGCTATTGGTCTTTTGCTCGGATAACATTTCATTTTGCTCCAGAGATGGGCAAACTATCCCAAGCCCTCCTCAGATTAACACAAAAATTACCTGAGTTCTTCTGGATGAAAAAAAAAAAGGCAGAGATTCCCCCCCCCCCTTTCTGTCTGTTGTTCTGACACACTGGGTATAGTGCACGAGGGACCATGGGAGATGTAGTTCTCCCCAAAGCTCCTTCAATGGAAGCATTTGAGGTGAGTGTTTATGAAACCCCAAAGTTTATTTCCAAGCCTGGCTTGGGAGAACTCTGCTTCCATGTCTAATTTACTTTTAGTTTCAGTCCCATTCTTGGCCCTGTAAGTGGACCTTGTCTATTCTAACGGGTGGCACACTAGCCTATCTACACTACTGCTTTAAAACGGTTTATAACAGTTTTAAAACGGTTAATAACCGTTAATGACTGGTTTAAAACTGTTATGAACCGTTTTAAAGCAGTAGTGTAGATAGGCTCTCTGTTTTTCACAAAGTAGCCTGCAGGCCATTTTTGTGTGTGAGTCTAAACATTTTCTTACAAGTGGTCTACGGGTGCCTCTACAAGAGCAATTTAAAGCTCTTTCAAAGTGCATTACTGATTTTACCTCCACATGAATGGAGTGCAAATCGGGGGTTGAGGCGTTTTTTCTGTCTGATTCTGTGCATTATTGAATGCGCATTAAATAGCGAATTTTAATTTACCGTGGGAGTAAAAGTGCCTTATGACCATGTAAACAAGCGATTCTCTGCAAATAAACACCTTTAAAGCGTGTTTCATGCAACCGGTAATGTGCTTCACTGCCTCCCGTGTATAGGGATTAGGCGTAAAAGCGATTGCGAGAAGATGCACATAATCGGCCAACTGGGCGTCAAACCGAATCCTTGTAGAGGGAATCTAGGTCTATAATAAAATGGGCACCATGTAAACAGCAAGACCTTGACACTTGTAGAGTACATGGACATTACATTACATGCAAACAGTTACGCTTACATTTTACATGTATTTTATGCATAACAGTACAAAGGAAATGTAACACTAAAGTGTGGAATATTCCTATTTCTTCCACTAAAAATATGTTTTTTGCTTGGAACTGGGTGCCATTTCATTAATTTTATTTTATTGCCATTCCTATTTCTATAAGCTGCCGTGGATTCCTTTTGGGACTGGAAGGCAGGATATCAATAATATTTATGTATATTGATTAGATTCTGGTTCAACCCACAAGAGACAGAAAATGTTGGTCCAGATTTTGCCCAAAAATTTCCAGTTGGATGGCTTTGACATAGAAAAAGCAATCCTAGTAGTTAACGTAGATACTGTATAGTGGCAAAATGAGCAGGAAATCTGTCCTTTGATCAGAGATGAAATAATAGTGCAATTCCAAAATTGCTCGAAACAAACACAAGAGACCTAACAGAACTGCACTAGACCAATAAGATATTTTTAATATATTATTTATAAATGAAACAGTTGATGGTACACTAACGATCATACCAATGTCAGAACAACCATATCAGTCATATCAGTCTAGTATATTGCCATTTTGACTATACGTAGTCTTCATCAGGAACTCCTATAAACATTTTTTTTGATACATAACACACTCTAAGAGCAAATTCTAATAACTGATATCATTAAAAGATGGTTTCACTTCCTGAATAGATGATTTTTTTAGTGGTGTACTGGTTAATAAGGCATTTTTTTCCTTGATGAAAACTAGGAGCATGTCTACACCAAAGGGTATAGAGGGAGGGAGGGGGGAGGATCGCGGACTTACCTGCTTCCGCAATCCTCCACAGACATCTACAACACCACACAATGTCCCGGAAGGAAAGAGGGGCATCGCGGACACCTTTAAAAAACAAAACAAAACTGAAGAGGAGCTGCACAGCCCCGATCTTTGGGAAAGGTAAAGTTATTTTTTTCTTTTTTACAAAAACCCACTCCCAACCCAAAATTGCCTCCCCCCCTCCTTGCTCCCATAGGCACAGAGACACTCCATGCCCATTTTAGCACCCGGGACAATGGAAAAACCAGGATATCCCCGGTTTCTGTTCTCCCAGGGTTCTCCCGGGGTTGACCCCAGGCCATCCCCAGTTGATCCTGGTTGATCCCCTGTGCATCATGTGGTTGCACAGGGACAACCCCGGGATAAAAGCCTGGTGTACACATAGCCTATGTATTGTTGAAACAGGAATATACCAGGGTTCCGTAAACTGATACGGACGACATGGTTGTTATGATATTACTATGATTGTTAGCGTACTGTCAAATATTTCATTTAAAAACACTGTTTAAAAGGTATGTTATTGGTCTAGTGCAGTTCCTTTAGGTCTCTTCAATTTGTGTGTTTGCTTTGAGCGGTTACTGGGAATGTTGCCTTCTGCTTTGCAATTTCAAAATAGGCAGATGCTTGAAGGAAGTCATACAAAACCTACAGATTCTCTGATAGTACTGGTTCACTCTTCGTCTACTCCAGTCACTGTTCTTTGGGAGTAATACAACACATTACTTTTGTTAACATTTCTGAAATATTATGCTCCTGGGGGCAATTTCAAAAAATAAGCCATCTTATTAGAGGCATAGAGAGAGAGAGAGAGCTCCTCCAACGCAGCCCCAGCCCACCTGTGGAGAGGCGGAGAACACCGGCTGGAGAGGGAGAGAGAGCTGCGCATAGGGGCTCCCTGCGTCTCCTCCAGCACAGCCCCAGCCCACCTGCGGAGAGGCTTAGAACACTGGCCCAGTCCACCCCTCTGACACGCTCGAGGTGGCTGGGAGTGCAGCTGAACTGAAATGTGTCTGGGAGCGGCAATATCTGTTGTGCAGGGCAAGGGAAGATATGACGATAGCAGGGTGATGTGCCATTATAGAGGAAGGAAAGATAGATATTTAACACCCATCTTACCTTCCAGTCACCCTGCTACCCCGAGGATCTTGGAGAACGAACCAGGCCACCCACAGAACCTCTCCATGCTCCTATGCAATGCCAGGTCAGTTAAAAATAAAACAAATGTCATCTATGACCTCCTTATAGATGAGGAGACCGACCTGGCATGCTTCACAGAAACCTGGCTGGGAGATGATAGTGGGCCGACATGGGCCCAGGCTCTCCCAGCAGGATACTATGTTAGGTGAGGGAAAGTGGGTGGGGGGGTGGAGTAGCTGTGGTCTACAAGGACAATCTTAACCTGACCAGACTTCCTGTCCGGCAATTGAATCACATCGAGTGTGTGTACCTGAGTCTGAAGGCCAGGGATAGACTAGGGATTCTGTTAGTGTACCGGCCACCCCGCTGCCTATCAGACTCCCTGGCCGAGCTCACGGAACTGGTCTCGGAGTTGGTGTTGGATTCGCCCAAGCTTTTGGTCCTGGGCGATTTCAACATCCCATTCGAGGCTGGTTTGTCAGGTGCAGCTCGGGAGTTCATGGCATCCATGACAACCATGGGCCTATCCCAACTGGTCTCTGGACCTACACATTCAGCAGGTCACACCCTCAATGCTGTCTTCAGCTCTGAACAGACAGATCTGTGGGCGGAGGTAACAAATACCTCTGCATTGTCATGGACAGACCATTTTCTGGTCAGGGTTAGTATCACAGCTACCACCCACCCCTGCAGGGGTGGCGGACCTAGTAAGGTGGTCCGCCCTCGAAGGCTGAGGGATCCTTTTGGATTCCAGAAGGTCTTGGAGGGATCTATGGCTGGTATCGTCGATGATCCTGTAGAAGCCCTGGTCAATAGATGGAATCAAGACCTAACTAGGGCTATCGACACGATCGCCCGCAAACGTCCTCTCCGACCCGCTTCTAATCGGGCACCCTGGTATACAGAAGAACTCAGGGAGTTGAAGCAGAAAGGACGACGACTGGAGTGACGATGGCGGAAAACTCGACTTATATCCAATAAGACACAACATAGAGAATATCTTCGTTCCTATGGGGTGGCAATACATGCAGCGAAGAAAGCTTTCTTCTCTGCACGCATTGCATCTGTGAATTCACGTCCAGCAGAACTGTTCAGGGTGGTGAGGGGTCTAACCCGGGCACCCTCCCCCCGAACACAATTTTAGAGCCTTCGGTAGTTCGCTGTGATGCCTTTAACTATCATTTCACAGATAAAATCTCTCGGATAAGAGCCGACTTAGATGCTGTCATTATAGCAGAGGCTGAAAATGGAGTGTCCAGCAACTCCACGAGTAGAATTACACTGGATCAGTTTCAGTTGGTGAGTACCGAGGACGTGGACACGCTGCTTGGTCGAGTGAGGAGGACGACTTGCCCTCTTGATCCCTGTCCTTCTTGGCTGGTCGCCCAGGGAGGAGATGCAGTTAGATCACAATTACAATATATTATTAATGCATCTCTCAGGAGGGGAGTCTTCCATCATGTTTAAAAGAAGCGGTAGTACGTCCGCTTCTAAAAAAGCCCTCCCTGGATCCCCTGGACTTTAATAACTATAGGCCAGTATAAAATCTTCCATTTTTGGGCAAGGTGATCGAGAGGGCGATTGCCTTCCAACTGCAAGCAGTTTTGGATGATACAGATTTTCTAGACCCATTTCAAACTGGCTTCAGAGCAGGATATGGAGTTGAGACTGCTATGGTCGCCTTAGTGGATGATCTACGCTTCAGTATTGACAGGGGGAGTGTGTCCCTGTTGGTACTTCTGGACCTCTCAGCAGCTTTCGATACCATCGACCATGGTATCCTTCTGGAACGCCTGAGGGAATTGGGACTTGGGGGCACTGTGCTTCAGTGGTTCTGGTACTACCTCTCGGGCAGGTTCCAGATGGTGATGCTTGGGGATAGTTGCTCTTCAAAGAAGGAGCAGCTATGTGGTGTACCACAAGGTGCCATCCTATCCCCAATGCTGTTTAACATCTACATGAAACCACTGGGAGAGATCATCCGGAGGCATGGGGCGGGGTGCTATCAATACGCTGATGACACCCAAATATATTTCTCTATGCCTTTGACAACAGCGTCAGCTAAGGATAGTGTGTCTCCTCTGAATGAATGCTTGGAGGCGGTAATGGGCTGGATGAGGAAAAACAAACTGAAGCTGAATCCAGACAAGACGGAGGTGCTTACTGTCAAGGGCCACAACCTTGGGTTGGAGGTGTGTCAACCAGTCCTGGATGGGGTTACACTCCCCCTGAAAGGCTGTGTTCGCAGCTTGGGGGTGCTCCTGGATCCGTTGCTCCAAATGACAGCTCAGATAGATGCGACTGCCAGGAGTGCCTACTATCAGCTTCGGCTGATACACCAGCTGCGCCCCTTCCTAGAGTTGGAAGACCTAAAATCAGTAGTGCACATGCTGGTAACTTCGAGGCTCGACTTCTGCAATGCGCTGTACATAGGGCTACCTCTGTGCCTAGTCCGGAATCTTCCACTAGTTCAAAATATGGCAGCCAGGTTGGTCACTGGTACATCTAGGGGTGACCACATTACACCAGTTTTAAAATCTCTTCACTGGCTGCCAATCAGTTTCCAGGCGAAGTACAAAGTGTTGGTTATTACCTTTAAAGCCCTACATGGTTTGGGTCCAGGTTACCTACGGGATCGCCTTCTCCCATACAATCCGCCCCGCACGCTCAGGTCCTCTGGGAAGAATTTACTACAGTCAACAAGAACTAGACTGACAACTGTTACCCAGAGTATCTTCTTTTCTGCCGCTCCCAGATTGTGGAATGACCTGCCGGGAGAGATTCGCCAACTTACTAGTCTTCAGGAATTTAAAAGATCTATAAAGACTGATCTCTTTCGGCAGGCCTACCCAGATGAATTTTAAAGTGTTTTATTGGTGTTTTATTGGTATTTTAATGATGTGTTTGGTTTTATGTGCTTTTAATCAGTTTTGTGTTTTATGTTTAATGCTGTTCCCCGCCTCGATCCGTTGGGAGAGGCGGGTAATAAATAAATAAATTATTATTATTATTATTATACTAAACATGTTGGATACCTTATTAGCACACTTTTCTACATAAATCAAGCTGTTGCTTAGATTTTCCTGCAAAAAATCTGCATAGTCTTTTCTTCAGACAAGTGATAGCTACTTTTAGAGCTGGTCAGGCCGTCAAAAAGCAGCTTGCTTCTCCATTCAGCTCCTTCCTTGTATACAGCACTGTGTAGAGAAATTTATGATACACATCAGTGGTGTACATGTTCACATCATAGTGATATTCAGAGGGGGGAAAGTGCCATGGAGGTATTGTTTACAACGGGAAATTTAAAAGTTGCAAATTCCACAGGGAAGAACAAACAGAGGCATATACATTTATTGTGGCATGAACATATGAATCCAAGGAAGTAGGTTCTTATCTACCAAACCTCATCCCACAAATTATGTTATAGTTTTTAAGGTGCCACAATTCTCTAGGTTGTTCTTCCCAGTGGTACTGTTTATTTCATTACCCTGTTGTAGGTTTCCAATAAATATATGTAAGTACTGTTGATTCAGCAAATTTATTTTTATTAATTGGTCAGTTTTGTTTCGTAATAGCAGGTTACCAAGGTGTATCTAAGGGCATAGTCCTCCTCTATCCAATTGCTTCCTTTGATATTTCCCAGCAAAATTCAAGTAACCACTATATGCATATAAATACGGCATGGAAAAGTTGGCAGGTTAATGCATTTATGCAAGTTAGCATGGACACCTCATATTCAATTCATCTGCATCATTGTTACTTCCTTTAATCTGTCCTGTTTATGCATTCAGCTAGTATCCCATAGGAATAAATGTCTCACACATTCCTTGCATTTCTGGTGTCTCTTTAAACATGTGGCAGACTTGATTTCATAATGGGGCTCAACCCTTCTAAGTCCCACAACATCACCTACCAATTACGATGTAATTTAATTGCTGTCCTGATTATGAAATGCTTTGTCTTTGGTTTCAGTAGTATGAAATGTAATTGCAAGTTGTTATGGAAGGTTGAAGAGATGGGAAGTTTGAAGAAAGAATAAATGGATCCTGTTTTGATGTCTCATTTACCAGAAGATAAATGCTTTATATACAAATTAAATACTGTCAAGCAGATTTTCAGGGTGACATGCTAATTTGTTAGTCCACACATGGGGATTGAGAGAATGGACCAGGGAAATATGCATTGAAATGGCCATTTATTGTGTCAAAAGCTGTGGCTTCCATCAACTATTAGATGCTTGGTTCATACTAGTGATAAGTGACTGTCACCCCTGACCCGCTCAAATGTGAATTTTTGATTACAATACTGGTACAGTAGATATATCCCCCTGCCCCCAAACTCAGATGACTGATCTTCTGCCCAGTAGTGAACCTTAGATCCAAAGTATGTGATGCAGTTTCGGGGACTCTTGTGGGACTGCCCCCTTGCCATCTGAGAATCGGAAAGAAAGATGTCAGTGGTAAAAGAAAAGAATGAAGACAGAATAGAAACTGAGGAAAGAAATTGAGGAAAATGTCATGAGAGAAGTGTTGAGATGAAGAATAGGACAACATGACTGAAAGAAGGAATAATAGCTTAATTTAAAGGTAATAGATAGTAAATAACGAGACAATGGCTTAATTCGGACAACACGTTAAGCAACTGAAGGGAATTAACCCACTGACGGTGTGTTAAAAAGGTGGGCTCAATTCAGACGACACGCTGCAGCAGGCGCTGCAAAGAATTTTTAATCACCCTGGTGGTTAATAACGTATTCGGTTCTGACTGACAGCCCAGCTGCCATTTTCCTGCTTACCGAACTCCGCCAGTCCTCCAGCAGGTATCCCAGCACACATTGCGGCCGAAAACCATGGGTGCCACCATTGTAGCCAATGCAGGACACACCTCCCAAACCCCATTGGCTGCCTCAGTCAGTGGGCGGAACTCAGCAGCCTCGGGCAAAGAGGCAGCCAGGAGGAACGGCAGCACCAATACAACATTCGCACCCCATGCCCAGCACTGCAATTCCAACGTTGGCACCCATGCCCCAGCCCCCAACCCCCCTCCCTCCTAGAGCATCTTTCACACACACAGGAAAGAAGGCAAGAGTGGGGTGGTGCAGAAAACTTTATTCAGCAGGGAGCTCAGACATGGGCAATAAGGCACATGGGCACTACTATGCCCCCGGGAAGGGAGGAGGCGGCTGGAAGACATAGTGGTGAAGAGGGGACGGCCGAGGCCACACCCCCAGGGAGCGAAGCACGGAACGTGCCAAGGGGATGTGGTAGAGAGGGGCAGCATGCCAGGGAGAGATGCTAGTCCACAGATGGAACTCCACAGCCGACGCTCACAGGGGGTGGGGGTAGCGCAGCCAGATCCAGGCACTGATGCATTCACGCACCCGGGACGCCTCTGCACGGGCATAACACTCCCCAACGGGGTTCTCGGGGCCTGGCAAAGGCTCACTGTCCGGCCGTGTTGGGCGGATGAGGGGGGGCTCTCTGGTCGCCGCTTCCCCTGCCCTCGTTCTTCTGGGTGAAGTGAGCGTGGAGGTGGTTATGCGGTGGGGGTCTGCTTCGGGTGGAGTGCGGTTCTCCCAGTTGGTGTGGGGGGTGGCTGCCTCTTGCTCCAGGACGCCTGGGTTTTTTGGTTATTCCATCTCCCCCTCCCCCCCTTTGCCGTACTGCCCTTCTGGTGCACTTCCCTTTCCATTTGGGTAGCTGACTGGGCACACTGCGTGAGTTCGTGCAGGAGCCGGCCCCTTGTTGAGCTCCGTGCCGGCTGCCTGGTGGGTGAGGTGGGCATCCTGGTTGCTATGGCGTTGAAACCAGCGATCTGTTGCGAGCGTGCCTGAGCAGCCGCCCACTTTCTGCCACTCTTGCCGCTCTCCTCTATGGTCTTTTGTGTTAATGTACTCACCTCAGTTGTTTAACCCACACACCTCAAGCGGCTGACTTCGGACAACACGTTAGTCAATTGACTAACTTTTAGTTTGACCATGCTACAGCAATAGTTAAACGGAGACTACTGGACATAGATGGATAAGAACTAGTGGAGGCATCTAGGGGCCCTTGTGCTTCACAGTCTCTGGGTTTGTCAGCTCAATATGATGGACGTGAAGCACCTTATCTAAAACGGTTAACCGTGCCCAAGAACAGACGGGCTTCCACGCTGTCAAGGTTTAACGTGTTGCCATCTAGACTACTTGAGGGCCGATTTGAGAAAATACCGCATAATAGCAGATGTTGCCCGTGTAATGGTATAGAGGTAGAATCAGTATCACATGTTCTCCTCTCTTGTAACTTTTACAAACAGGCTCGAGCAGATTTAATTTGACCCATTACCCAAACTCTTCCAGGCAGAGCCATAAATCAATTAACTGTCTTGCTCTTGCAGGGCTTGGATAAGACTATAACTGTACAAGTAGCAAAGTTTTTAAATTGGGCAATGTGTACAAGGATTTTATTGACTGAATAACCCTAATATTTTAAATTTTAATATTAACTATTGTATAAAATCAATGACAATGTATGATTTTAAAGTTTTAATGTTTTATGTTTTGTACCTTTGGTCTATTGACTGTAATAAAGGTTTACTACTACTAATTGACTAACTTTTAAACAACTCGCAAGCAAGTTGTTTAACTCAGTTGTTTAAAACTCCAACCTAACCAACTGTGGGTTGTCTATCCGTTGTGTGGCTGAATTCGGATGACACGTTGAGCTAACCAACTGACGGTTGTTTAACTTAACAACCATTGCTTAACGTGTTGTCCGAATTGAGCCAATTTGTACAATGTCTATGAGTCCAAATAAGGGCTGGAAACAAACCAGGACAAACTTTGCTTAGCCAAATTCAGACCATCCCACATGGGTGAGCCCCCAAGTCTTCTGCCCAGGGAGAGCACAAGGGCTTAAAGACAAGAAAAAGTCACCTGGCTGCCTCGGTAACATGAGGACACTGACCTGTCTTCTCATGCTGTTCACTGAAATGGGGGTGGGTTGCAAAGTTAGACATTCAGTTTTATCTCCGTCTTAAAGTGGGTTCATAGACATCGCAATAATTCGGAACAGAAACTTATCTGGGAGTCCTGGAGGACTATCTTCATAGATCTTGCTTGACAGGGAGAGTGTGATGCTGTTCTTGCTTTCGGATCACTTGGCAGATTTTTACACAACTGATCATTAAGTCTTCCTGGGCTGGTCAAGTCTGATTGTTGCAGTACCCTAACCTGCAAATGCTTTCCTGGTTAGCATTCATTTTATAAAATCATCCATATTTATCTCCATTTCTTAGCTGTATGTGAAATTGGGCAGTTGAAGACAAGCTGAATTTTCTCTTACGAGGAATGAACCAGTTTGTGACTCAGAGGGTGCATTTGGATGACACTTTAGTCCACGGAATGGAAATAGTCCATTCCATGGATGGCTATTTGCTGGGCACCCTTGGGCGACATGGAAGTGATGGTCTGTGGAGTGGACTATTTCCACTCCATTGAGTTGTCGTCTCTCCACCCCCCAGCCCTCCCCACTGAATGGTGGCGCTGGTTACCACTTACCTTACCTGGGCGCTGCCATTCTGTGTGGAGGAGTGGAGGGGGGAGGAGAGACACACTGCATGGAGATGCAGTGTGCCCATTGCCGAGCGACAGCCACAGTGGCGGATCAGTTCCACCCCTTCTCAAGAGGAGAGATGGCTCCGAACAACAGCCCCAGTAGGTGCAGCCATCTCTTGAATGGAGGTGGGATTGATCCGTCGCCATAGCTGTCATTCAGCAACTGATGTGCCACGTCTCCCCTGTCATTGGAGGTGCCACATCCGCCTGTTGTTGCTGCACCTGGTGCAGAGGGTCAAGTGATGGGGACGTTGCTCGACACATGCACCCTGACACATGCTTGTGCACCCTGACACACACTCGCACACCCTGACATAGGAGGAGACTGTTTTGAAGCATCTTGCTTCTAGGGCGATCAGCACCGAGCAACGTCAGCTAACGCATCCTTCCCCATCGGGGCCATGTGAACAGGAAAGAGGGCTGGTATAGCAATGCCGCCCCCTTCCTTGTTACCATGGACCCGATGGGGAAGGACGTGTTGGCACAGAGAGAACTTTTTTGCTGAGAGGGTATCAGTTGTCTCAGCAGGGCCTCTTTCATCCCCATCTAGTTTTGAGGCAGCGAGTGGGGAGAGCTGATGATAACAGGTCTCTCCGCTGTCTGCCTTGAAATTAGATGGGGACACAAGAGGCACCACCAGGACAACTGATGCCCTTTCAGTGGAGAAGTTATTTCCGTGCCGATGCATCCTTCACCCTTGTTTCATAGCAACAAGGATTGGGGTGTCTACAACAATGCCACCCACTGCCCCATTGCTATGGATATGACAGCAATGGAGGAGCACGCAAGGATCTGAGTGGCTGCTGTGATGAGCATGATGGATTCTTCTGCATCCCGTCCCCATTCACGAGCAATCCTTTGCTGAGAAAAGAGGGATGCAGGGGAATCAGATGCACAAGCATCCCTCTTGCCTCAGCAAAAGATTCCCCTTCTGTTCTCATGAATGGGGATGGGATGGGATGGGATGCAGAAGAATCCATCCTGCTCATCACAGGAACAGCTCGGATCCTTGCGCACCCCCCTGCACCTATCGGTGGATGGATTTCTCCTGCGGTGGGATGTTTCATATCCAGCTGTGGGAGGCATCCTTCGCTCTCCCCACTCCACGATCCACTGGATCCTTCTATCCCCTCGAGCCTATCTCCAGATGGATCGGAGGGGCAGGGGTGGTGGCAAGGGATATGCACATTCCTGGGAACATGTGGGGTGCTGCGATAGGCAGCACCCCTCCCTGGGATGGCATGTGCCTGTACCGGGAAGCGCATGGAGAGCCAAAGTTTGCTCTGCCCCACCCAGGGACGGGATGATCGGGGCACGGGATTATTCCCTCTGCTGATGGAGCCCTGCTGGGCTAGAGCAGCTGGGGTTTCTGCCACTCTTGCCTCGCAACTCTATCGGCAGGGGGAATAAACAACTGAGCCTGCCACACAAGACAATAAGTAACGGTTGTGCAGAAAAACAACTCTGCAAACCATTGGTTATCTCCGTTTGCTATTATTTGGGGCCACCACAGAGAAGGCTTTCTCATTGCCGACCTCCAAGCTTCCCTCGGAGTAGGCATTCGGAGGAGGGCCTTCGATGTTGAATGTAGTGTTCGGGTAGGTTCATGTAGGGAAAGGTATTGTGGTCCCAAGCCGTGTAAGGCTGCCTGTATGTTTCTGAGCACCTTGAATCGGGCTCAGAAACATACAGGCAGCCAATGTAAGCGGGCCAGAGTAGGTCTTATATGCTCGAACCTTCTGGTCCCAGTTATCAATCTGGCCGCTGCATTTTGACAACGCACTCCAAAACTCCGAATGACTGCACTCAATGATTTCATGTAGATGTTGAACAACATGGGGGACAAGAGTGACCCCTGCAGAACCCCATACTGGAGAATCCATGGGGCTGAGCAATGTTCCCCAAGCACCACCTTCTGGAGCCGACCCGCCAAGTAGGAGCAGAATCACTGCAATGCAGTGCCTCCCACTCCCAACTCAGCCAGTCGTGCCAGAAGGATACCATGGTCGATGGTATCGAAAGCCGCTGAGAGATCAAGGAGAATCAACAGAGTCACACTCCCCCTGTCTTTCTCCCGACATAGGTCATCATACAGGGCGACCAAGGCTGTTTCCGTACCAAAGCCAGGCCTGAAACCCGACTGAAATCTATGATGTGGGTATGTATTAATTAAGAGCTTAAATTGTCATCCCCAAACTCTCTGCACATTAGAATTTATTGTGCAGAACATCCTTTTGTGCATTATACTTAATTCCACAACTGTTCATTTTGTTCTTTTCCTTGGTATGCAGACCACATTATTTATAGGCTCCTTTCCTATGATTATTTGCTATTCTGAACAAGTTTCAATGTTAGAAAGAAATACTTTTAAATTATTGATTTTCAATTTTCTTCTGCTTTATGTTTAGAAATACAGCAAAATGCTCAGTTTGCCATTGGTATTTAATTTTTGTCTCCATAGACGTTACATTAATAATTTAATTGGGTTCTATGAGTTCTATGTACCATATCAAATCCTCCCACTAAAATAAATGTGAAAATGGATGCTTCTTGTATAAGTGTCTTACAATGTAATATGAACAGTACACTGAAATAAACCTTCCTTTTTCTCCAGCAAAATCCCATGTTTCTGGGCTCCATCACACCTGCCTTTCCCCACCGGTTTGTGTTCGTGGTTTCCCCCTCCATTTTCTTAGCGAGTTGAGTGCTGGGCACTTTCATGTCTGTGTGTTGTTGCACTATTTCAGCTCATGTATCTTTTCACCTGCATTGCTACTATGCTGGCTGTCAGGTGTACCACAAGTTTGCATCAGTAGTAGTTCTAGAAAGTCAGTCTTTCTGCGAGCTTATCTCTGTCTCTGTTTCCCATGGGAGTTGCTTGCTGCACTCCCTGCCGTGGCCTTGCAGAGGGAAAAGGTTTCTTTGGGAACCTGGCCTTGGTGCAAAGGAGGGGGCCACTCTTAGAAGCTGTCACTCAGATTGTAGCATCATCAAAAGGGGGGCTGAACTTAGGCTGACCAGGTGGCTCGGGATTTCCCGGTCCTAACCGGGAATCCAGAGGCCAACCGGGCCAACCGGGGGAAAACCGGGGTGGCGGGGGGTCACGCGGCGGTGGCAGCGAGACCCGGAGGCGGTGGAGGAGCTCGGGAAGCGGACGCCCCTGCAGGTAAGCACAAAGGGGGGCTCTTACCTGCTGGGGCGGCCGCTTCCCGGGCTCCTCCGCCGCCTTTGCCGCCGCTGCCGGGCTCGTAAGGCCAGAGGCCGCGCGGAACAGGCAGGAGAGGGCCGGATCCGGAAGTGACGTAACCGGCCCTCTCCCGCCTCTTCCGCGCAGCCTCTGGCCTCCTTGGGGCTCAATCGCGATGGCGATGAGCCCTGAGGAGCCCGGACGCCCACGCCCGCCTCTTCCGCGCGGGCGTCCGGGCTCCTCGAGGCTCGTCGCCATTGCGACGAGCCCCAGAAAGGCCAGAGGCCGCGCGGAAGAGACGGGAGAGGGCCGGTTACGTCACTTCCGGATCCGGCCCTCTCCCGCCTCTTCCGCGCGGGCGGCGACGGAGGACCCCGCGCGGCTGCGCGGGCGGCAGCGGAGGACCCGGCGCAGCCGCGCGGGCAGCGACAGAGGACCCCGCGCGGCCGCGCGGGCGACGGAGGAACCCAGCGGTAGGTCCAGGCTGGGTTTTTTTTGGGGGGGGGTGGCTTGGTGGGGGGGTTGTTTTGGGTGGGGGGGGCGGGGGGGACCGGGATTTTGACTTTTAAAATCTGGTCAGCCTACTGAACTGTGCTGCCCTGTTGGCATATGAGCATAGTTTACAGGTCAGTGGGCCTGTCTGTCAAGTGGCTTTGAGTAGGTGGTATATAATGCTGGGGCAAGGCTGAAGAAGCCTTTGCTAGAGATCATCTTTCGATGCTTGGCCTGAAACTTCTCTTGTTTGTATTCTATCTGTTTTGGATTTTAGAAGCACTCTACACATGCTCAGTCATGTGCTATCTGGACTCTAGATTTCATAGAAAGTACTGTGAGGCTTTTTATAGACTTGAACTTGCGTTTGCTGTGGATTGTGTGTGTGTGGATTGACTCAGGTGGCAAGAGAGCTTCCCTGGAGCTAACATGATGTGCAGGGGAGTTCCTGGGCCTGAGATGTTCCTTCCCTGTGATCATGCTTACCATGGTCAGCTCAGCATTCAGCAGGCTGGGCGTGACTGTTTCATGATCTTTGTCTCTGCCTGGCTCAAGATAGCCCTGTGCCTTGTGCTAGGGTGACCAGATAAAATCCAGGTCAGGGCTCATGTAACTTTAACAGTTGTAGAGAAAAGGGCATTTCAGCCGGTGTCATTTGTATGCAATTAGTTCCTGGTGAAATTCCCTCTTCATCACAACAGTTAAAGTTGCAGGGGCCCTGCCTTCTTTTGTATATGGTCACTCTAGTATAGTGCTTGCAACTTTAACTGTTGTGATGAAGAGGGAATTTCACCAGGAACTAATTGCATACAAATGCCACCGGCTGAAATTCCCTTTTCTCTACAACTGTTAAAGTTACATGAGCCCTGACCTGGATTTTATCTGGTCAGCCTACTTGCGCACTTCCCCTGCCTGGGATCTTGTTTAGGCTCTGGCCATGTCCCCTGAGGAGCCAGTGTATGCAGCGTCTGGAGAAGCTCAAATAGGATAGTAACTAACCCTAACCCCACCTCCCCCGAGAGCTTACCTAAAAATTTGTATCAAGAAAGGCGCCTAAAGTTTTCTAACTATCGTTCAGCATTAAGTGGGTGTCGAAGACTGTAACCATTATGCTTTTTACTGTGTGATTTCCTCAATAAAAAGAAGTCTCACCGACTTGAGTGCCTCATGTCAATTTGCCAGTTTGTGGGAATGCCTAAAGGAAAGAGCCTGCTCATAACACCGGCGAAATCTCCTGCCCCACCCCATAGATTCTCCTCCCCCCTGCAATTAATTTTTTATATTTTTTTTTTATTTTTTTTTATATTTCTATGCAAATACAATAGTACGGCAGCCTGAAACTGTGCAATTATGATAAAACAACACACTATGCTTTCCCCTAAGATCATATTAAACAATTGGAGAAGTTTGTGGTCAATGTTGGCACGGCAAGGGGAAGCCGACATTGTTCTGGTCAGGAAACCTAGACATGTCTACTCAGGAGTAAGAAACATAAAGTTGAATGGGACCGAGACATGGGCACGGGTGCCCTCTCTCTCTCCCCCTTCATGGTTGAGCAGTTGAGCGGAGAACCGCCCTGCCCTCCTCTTTTGTCAGCGAGACTGCCCTTCGATACACACACACCCAACAAAAAATGGGGTGGTCCGATATTGTGCAAGGACAGCAATACATGGGAGGGAGGAGCGGCTTTATTGCACACAGAGGGCAAAAATCAGACTTTCCCCACTTCAAAATAAGATGGAAAATGGACGGGAAGAGGCAAGATGAGTGCATGACAGGGACAACACCATGTGAGTATTGTGCTGCAAAAACATTTACCAGACACGGTAAGAGTGCAATATATTGCTGGTGTGATGGAGCTCTCTATCTTTTGCTTGCCATATACTTTCATGCAGGTTCCCCCCCACCCCTCTTTTTTGGGATTCATTCCTGAATACAATCCAGCCAAGCCCTTCATGTGGTCAAGCAGGATGAGAGTTAATTTGTCCACTGCACTTTGAGCAAATGGGAGACGTAAGAGAGAGGGTGAATGGAGGACAAATGGAGGGATAGGTTTCTGATTTGCTTGCCTCAAAATGCCCTCTTATGCAAGCCTTTCTCTCACTCTGCTATACTACTGCCCCATTACTCTGGGAGCTGATAGCTTCTGAGTTATTTTCTACTAAGTTTTCTTTGGGTAAAATATCACACTGTCTGATTGGGACTTCTGTTCTCTACACGCTGAGGCAGTGTAAATTCAGGAGATATCTGGATCAAAGGAGGGAAAGATCCTTGTCTAGCACTGTAATACTGGGCATCCGTTCTGGCCTTTCTTTGTATTGCTACTGACATGGATTTGTGTACATGGCTAATGAACCAGAGGTATAATGACAAATTTTTAGATTAATTTCTCATTGATAAACCAGAAGTTGAAACAAGCTAAGAGGTGCTAGTGAGAAGCGACTGCAACAAGCCTTTAGTCCATTTTGTTCCATGGCTAATATTTGCAGGGTAATAGTATTTTATAGTCTTTCTAAATGCTAGTTTGTTGTACTAGATTTTTCTGCACTTGTCAACTGCTGCTTCCTTTGTTCAGTGGTAGCAGTGTGCTGAAGTATGGATCCTGACTTTAAATAGATATGAGAAAGGTGATGTGGAAAGAGTGTTAAACGTTAGGAAAGGTGAGACTATGGTCATTCAATGAAGGATTTGCAGTAAGAAAAGATATTTGAAGGAAGGAGAGACTATATGACGCATAGTCTTGCAAAAGCTTCTAAGTACAGCAAAAGTAGGAGTGAGTGAAGTTAATTTCATGTACATTGAATGCCTCACTTTTTCTTTATTTCAGTGATTTTAACATTAAGATATTATGTAGAACAGGTTTATCTTAATTGTGAGCTGTAGAATCAGACATGTGACCAAGGCCACGTCCCCCTTAGGGGATGATCATGTCAGGATGGACACGCCTCTTTGGGGGCCAGCCATGTTATTCTCCTTTTTGGTTCCCAAAATATGGTCACCCTAACAAAACATCTCTTGGAGTCCCTGTGAGCTGTGACACTGGGGAAAGATCCCTGGTGTTTCTGGCAAAGTTGAGTGGAACGAGTAAGAAGGAGGCTTAAAGTCTCTATGAGGAGTGCTTTTTCTCTATTTCTATTTTGTCAGTGGCAGTGGTATGGGACTCCACCCCAAATCTATTCCTCAGAGCCCTAATTATCAATTGGTGCCAGTGAAAAGCTTTTTCACTCAGCATAATTGCTATGCAGGGGAAATTTTCAAGGGAGATCGCAGCCTGGGAGGGAAGGATTAACTCTCCCCTTCCCTCATGTTGCAGTCATCCTGCCCCTAAAATATTCTCCTGCTGCATGACAATCAAACTTCGAAAATAACATTTCCCATTAGTTTGGGATCTGGGTCAGGGTAGAAATGAATTGAACATGTATTTTATTTGAAATGATTTGGATGAGAAATAATTGACTGGCTTTGCCTCCTATGAAACTTCAATAAATCATAATAATTATGTCTAAATTTGCATATATATATATATATATATATATAAGCAAATGCAGATTTTATGCAGATTGTGTTTTATGAGCCAAATTTGCTCTATAGGCTGGGGTTTCAAGGTTTGTTTATTTCATTTTTTTCTCCCACCCTTTCTCTAAGGAACTCAGAGCTTTCCCTTTTACCTTTATCCTCATAACAACACTGTGAGGCTGGGAGGGGGAGGGATGATTATATGTGTGCGCGTGGGTGCAACTGGCCCCAAATTACCCAGTCACCTTCATGGGCCAAGTGATGATTTGAAACCTGGTTTTACTAGTCATAGGTTGACACTCTAGTTACAATATGGTGTTGGCCTATGGGTTCAACCTAACTCTTTCCTCCTGCTGGAAATTCCAGCAATCTGTCTCTAACTTCTCATAAATCACAGGAGATGGCTGGTGTTTTCCAGTGAGGACAATGGGGAAGAACCGAATGATGCGTGTGTGTTTGTATAAAATTTCACAGATGTCTTGCCTTAAATGCATATCTATCTATCCATCTATCTATCTATCTATCTATCTATCTATCTATCTATCTATCTATCTATCATCTATCTATCATCTATCTATCTCTATCTCTATCTCTATCTATCTATCTATCTATCTATCTATCTATCTATCTATCTATCTATCTATCTATCTATCTATCTATATCTATCTATCTAGTTTTGAACATATGACCCCCACCCTCTGTGCCTTAATTTCATCATGCTTTGTACACTGTCTTTGAACCTGCTTAGCTGGACAGCTTACCTTTAATCCAATGACAGCTCCAGGTGGAGGGGTTTTTTTTGTAGCAGCTCAGGTTAGACTCCCTGTGTACCCCTGTCCCCCTCCTTCACCAGACTTACTCCTCCTTGCTGCTCTTGTTACCACTGCATGCTTGCTAGCCCCTTCCTTCTGGGCCAGGTCACGCAAGTAGATGATTGCTCACTGCTATCCTTGCTTGCTCACTCATTCCTTCCCAAGAGAGCAGATGGGCAAGCTGGCAGTGATGACTAGGATGATGACCGAGAGCCACTGTTGCTTTTTCACCTGTCTACCTTCTACATCTGGACTAGAGCAAGGGAGTGGATGAGTGAGCAAGCAAGTGCCTGTGTCTGCTTGCCTTTTCCCTTTCCATTGCAGCCCCCCCTTGCCTGCATTCTTCCTTTTGGGTCAGAGGGAGGGGGCCTATTGGGAGGGCAGCAAGGGCAAGGAGTATATTATTATTCTCTCCTGCCGCTCCCAGACTGTGGAATGGCCTGCCAGGAGAGATTCACCAACTTAACAGTCTTCCAGAATTTAAGAAAGCTATAAAGGCCTACCCAGTCGGATTTTAAGATGCTTTTTAATAATGTATTATTTTTAAATGTTTTTATTAATTCATTAGTTTTATATGTTTTTAATCAGTTTTATGTATTTTATGCTGTTTTGTAATTAATGTTGTTCCCTGCCTTGATCCAGAGGGAAAGGCGGGTAAGAAATAAATTTATTATTATTATTATTATTATTAGCAGCAGCAGCAGCAGCAGCAGCAGAGGTTCCAGTAGTCTGTGATGGGGCCTCGGTTGGGGATAGGGCCTTGGCAAATGCCCAGCGATACTGAACCCCACAGCTAGACCCAATCAGGAGCAGGGACAACAACATCCTTCATTTTACAGTCCAGTGCATTTCAGTGTGCTCCAAGTGGTTAAATGGAACATTTCTATATATTCCAAGTTCTTTACACAATCCTAATGCTTTTTCCAGATGCAGGAAAGGTGAGTTGAGCTGAATGACTTGCATAGTCCCATGCACAAACTTACAAGGGAGTCATTGCCATTGAAATCAGGTGGCCTTAGTTCCAGGTATAGTTCCATGTATAGATGTTTAGAACTGCATATGCTTAGAGAAGGTAAGTTCCTCAGAAGATGGATTTGTCTTTTTTCTCTTTTTTTACACATGCTACATGCATGTATGTTAATGACACCGTATTATTATACGTAAACTGACATTCAGTGAATGACACTCCCTCAACCACCTATATACCACAGGTCAGAGTCATCCAATGAAACTGTTTGGCAGGAGATTCAGGACAGATAGAAGAGAATACTTCCACATACTACAAATAATTAACTTATGGAATCCCTACTATAAGATGAAGTAATGGTTAAGCACACTCGTGGCTACTAATCATGATAGCTATGTGCAGCTTGCAGGTTTCAACGAGCAGCTGACTTCTGAATGCCAGTTTTTAGGAGGCAACAATAGGAGAAGGCTAATGCCTTTATGTCCTACAGGTGGGCTTCCTGGAGGTACCAGGCTGGTCATGGTGGAAGACAAGATGGTGGGCATTTGGATGGTCCATATGGAACCAACATTTGTTTAAAAACAAAAATCTAAATTTGTAAAATACTTAGTTGGAACCCAAATATTGGTTGGAATGCACATCGGAAAACCAGGTATAAATTGTGTGAATTGATAAAACTGTTATGAAACTGTCTGTTTCTGCTATAAAGATATTTGACTCTCACTGCTTGAACTTGTTCAGCACCCCCAACCTGGTGCCCTCCAGATGTGTTGGACTACAATTTTCATCACCCCAGTGATGATGGGAGTTGTAGTCCAACACATCTGGTGGGGCCCCTGGGTTGGGGAAGGTTGAGCTCATACAATCAGATTTATTGATGAATGGGTCATCAGAAATTGCACGGGAGAGCAATCATTCACATCGCAAGTACAATGCTCTTTAACAGTACCTGTTCACACATAGGTAATCAAACATAAGGGAATATAAAGCTGTTATTTTAGGTTTGCATCAAAATTGCTGGGAGTGAGGAATTCATGAGGACAATTCCTCAGAAAAAGGAGCTGTTAGTGCACAAGTAAAACGTCACGATTCCAATATCCATCAAAGAAAAGCTTTATTGAATGTAGGCAAAATACATGGTTATGGCAACACCACATGGTTTTACAAGAAGGGGATGAGTTCTCAAGAGTTCAAAGGAGGTTTGTGAGTGCACTGTGGTTTTAAAGGAACAGGGTGAAAAGGAGGAGCGAACAGTGACAAGACTGCAATATTTATTTATTTACTTGAAGGAGGTCAGGGCAGTGCACACGGTTCTCCTCCCTCCCACTCATTTTATCCTCACAACAACCCTGTGAGGTAGGTTTGGCTGAGAGATAATGACTGGCCCATGATCACCCAACAAACTTTATGACTGAGTGGGGATTTGAACCTGGGTCTCCCTTGTCCCAGTCCAACACTCACTACTGCAACAGACCAGCTCTCTTATGTCTCAATATGAGACATTGGAAGGATGAAATTAGGGTAGAGTTTTCTAGATTCTTAAAACTGTCTTTACACCAGAATGAAACATTTACAATGCTGTAGTGCAGAATTTTCTTTCAGTCAGTCATGATTGAATAAATTATAGTAGATAGAAATGACTGGATGTATGCTTGTTACCATTTTCCCAAACAACAAAGAACTCTCTTATATCATTTTGTCATTTTCAGATTGCCTCAAATCCTATTCTTTATAGATGTATCCATTTGTTGAGGCTCAAGTTTAATTTCAAGTTTAATATGGCTTGGAGTCGGGCTAATCTCCATAGCAATTTTCCATCCATATCACCTGTTGGAATTCGCTATGTAAATTTGGATCACATAGTGAATTTTTCTCTCCTCCTTTTCAATGATCACCATCAATGTGGCCCCAAAACACATGGTGAGTTCTCATGGGTTATCTGGTTTGGAGTAGGAAGGAAGAGAAATTCACCATGGGAATCTCTGGTCCTGTGGCAAACATACAGATCATCTTTTCAAACACGTCTACAAAAGCCACTATCCCATTCTACTCAGATGGGTTGAAAGAAAACCACCACCAGTAACAACAAATTTTTTTCCAGGTTATAAAAACTTCCTTTCCTGGTCACATTAAGGCTGTTGCTACTCACCACAAGTGTCCCAGCCATTTCCAAACTTGGTTTAAACCAAGGGCAGTATCCAAAGCTGCCCTTGCACCAATGGGTGTGACCACCAATGCAACAGGAAGCTAGCGCTTTCTAGAGCAGTCAAACAGTAGCATTTCCAGAACAGAACGTGACAGTGGAGCTCGCAAAAAGGAGCTCGGCTGACCTGCCCCCTTCTGGTAATGCTTGTTTTGGCTCATTTCTAGTGTGGCTGTAGGAAGTGTTAGCTTCCATTGTGCTAGTGGTCATTCACAGTAGTGCAATTGAATGAGTGCTGTTGGACTGCGAGCTTTGGATACTGCCCCAACCCTTTGTTCGAGCTTATCTAGTACTGGCTTGTACCCATGGAAAAGTTCCATGATGGAACTCACAAACAGCCTATGAGGGATTTCCCTGGTGGTCTTCCATTCAGACATTGGCCAGGCCTATACCTGCTTCACTTCAGCAAAGTTGCTGCATCATGGGCCTTCTGACCCTAGAACATGAAATAACACCCTGCATGCTCTGGTTGCACCAGTGTGTATAATCCTAAAACTAACCCTTTCCACATTCAAAAAGCCATTCCTAGCAACCACATTCACTAAGCAATAACTGAAGCTGATGTACAGGGGGGAAAATCCATTTTTTATTTTTTTTCACTCATAATTTATTTACAAATGCACATTATAACTTTTATATACATTGCACATTTACATGGTAGAAAAGTACAAAACTATATATTTAAATGAATTTATATTTAACTCGCCATGTTTGAAAATATAAAATTGCCTCAGAAAAAAAAGTATTATGAAAAGCAAGAAACTTGAACTGATAAAGCTTTGATATAATATTCTGTGAACACTTTGAATGAGAAACAAAAAGAACTTTTAAAAATGGAACTGCAGGAGCAACTGCAAGGACATAGCTAATAAAAACATTGTATGCTTGTGACAATATGTGTGTGTGTGTTTTTTAAAAAAAGAAAAATGGACGCTCTCATTACATTTAGCCACATAGCTATTAACAGCCTTCATAATCCGATCTTTGGGTCTGGATTCTCATAGTCCAGTATAAATGTCCAGTACTTTGAGATCACCTCAGTACATGATACAATCAGAAGAACATAACCAAGGGGAAGAGGTTTCTTTAAAGACTACCTCATTGTACCCCAAATATATAGTTAAGTCAGTTTACAGCGTCTTTTGGTCAGTCAAGATTCCTTGTAAACAAATACCCGAGGGATTGTGGATGTATGTACATAACCGGCAAGAAGGAAATGCAATAAATAAAAAACGTGACAGAAACTGACATGCAAAGTTTTGTTAAAGTGGAAAAGAGTTAACGTTGGCAGAGATGAGAGTCATGACGGGGAGTGGGAGTTAAGCTCTAAGGAATGGATTTATAGTTTACAAGAAAAAAAAGCTTTACTTTACAAGCAAGAGACCTCACAATAAATAACACTGCTCATCCCATAACGATTAAATTTCTTCCAAAAATAATAATAATAAAAGGTGTACAGTCAATCAGACATTTTTTAATGTATAAATTATAAAACATGACACAGTATAAATAAATGTCTACAAGATTCAACTATATGTATACTTTTTTCTTCCCCAAATAAATAAGCATACACTTATGTACAGTATGGACATTGAATTTCTTGCCCAATGGCTGTTCCAAAAGTGATGGAAGTTTTTACCACTCTAGAATGGAAGATATAGGAAAGCTGTAGTCCTGGTCCTCCTCTTCGTCGTCTTCCTCAGGATCTTCATTGATGGCTAGATAGGAGAATACAGGGGAGCTGTTGTTTAAATACGGACAACAACAGCGCAGAAGCAGCTGAGTGCAAGTTTTCAAAGCCCCCTGCACAGCCATAACAGAGTGTTGCATTTCTGTTTTACGCGTGGTTCGTAGTAAGATGCGCTTTGGCATCTGCTGTTATGCAATAAAGTTTTTTTTTGTTTTGCATGTGTGTTTGTGTGTGTGTGTATGTTACATAATCTATGAAGTCATAACTGCAGCAAGTTCTGAAGACTCAATGGCTCAGGTTTTATTGGCAGATTCCTGAAATTAGATAAAAAGTGCTCTTGTGTTCTAGGTTTTTAATTGCTTTTGAGTCCTTCATTCAGAGGCAACTGCAAGAAAACAGCAGCCCAAGTGGTTAAGTGTTAAGCTAGTTTCGGGAGGGGGGGGAGGTTGAGGGGAGGGTGCAATTAGGTTGTAGCCAAGTGTTAATAAAGCAAACAGCAAAGCACACTAAAGCAAACAGTATTAAGGGAGGGCAAGAAATAGCTCGAAAGATGCATTTAAAGTAACCCTCTGGTGTTAAACACAGACCTTTTCCTACAAAGAGAAAAGGTACACGAAACGTTTGCTGTTGACTATCTGTTGCGTCTTACCAAGCACAAGACGTCTGTATAAAATGTAAATCTCACTACATAAGATCTTTCTTATACGCAGTTCCCTTTCATGTTTAATAAAGGCTCCAGTCTTTACTATTTTAGGTTCTTTTTTTTTTTTGCCTTCAGAAGATTAAAGTTCCTGGCAAGGTTAAAAATCTCACTTACAGTTGCAAGATCCTGGGTGCTTTACTTCTAAAAGCACACCCAGGGAACAGGCTGCTTCCTTCATGGCACACTCGCTTGGGTAAGTGGTGTTATCGCTGGCACAGACGGCTTCGTCCGATTTGCTTTCAGGGCACAGCTCGTCGCAAAAGGCACACCGCCCTCTGCCCACTTTAGAATCCCACAAACATTTCTTCCCAGTGCTGCATTGGATGTCTTCGCAAGATTTGGCCTCTGCAAAAGATTTTCATTTTTAAAAGAGGAAGAAGGCGGAGGTAAACAAAACAAAACACAAAAAGCAAAAACAACAACAACAACACACCACCCTCCTATGAATCAATATTCTGACCATTGCTGCAGGGCAGTAGGAGATGACCACAAAAGCCCGTGGCCACCCCACAGGAGGTGGTGGAGATGGGAGAGTGAGATGCGGAAGTAAAGATCTAGAGGAGTGGGAGTTGTCTCCTGGTTTTGTGGTAGAGGGTGGGACTTTGGGCGTTACTTCTAAAGGCTGTTTGTGGAGATAGATGAGAATATCAGCTGAAAGAGGGAGAGTTTTTCAGCAAAAAGTTTTGGAATCTGTGACTAAGCTCTGAAGGCACAGGATGAAGTAACTGCTGAGGCCCAATTCCTCTGCTTGCATTTGGGGGTGACTGCTCAAGGAAGAAAACCCTTTCAATTCCAAAGTCCTACTCCAATAAACACTACTTTAGCTGCAATTGAGCAACAAACAGTTACCCTTGTGAGTAAATGAACACACACACACGGTTCAGGTCTGCACTGACTATTATTCCTCCTCTTTGACCTTCAAAATGCCCCCTAGGACACCTTGTTAAAGGCCAATTGGTGACCCACAATCTCTTCATCCTCAGCTTAGCCATTTAAGTCTTCGGGCCTAAGTGCACTCACTAAAGAGCAAGTCCCATTGACCTCAGGGGTTAGTTCTGAATAATTAGACTTAGAAATGGGCTACACAGTTCCTAAGGCAATAGCACAGGAGCAGTGGTCTACTGCAAAGCTACATTTCCCACATAAGCCACTGAAGCCAGGTCTACACCTTCTGTCAAATCATCATGAATGTGGAATAAAAAGCAGGATATAACACTATGAAAGCAGTATATAGAATGTGGATTGTGCACCCAACAGTTACCAGTGCACTTCAATATCTCTATAAAGCAGTAGTGTAGATCTAGCCCAGGACATTGTCTCCCACCACAGCTGTTAAGTTATCATAGCAAAGCAAGGAAGATTGTGTTATCATTAATGATTCCTGTTGGTAATGGTCACTGTGCTTATCTTGTATACATCTGAATTTGCACAGAAATGTCACAGGCTAGACATCTTCTTGCATGTCAAGGCCTTTCAGCTTCACTGTTTACAATTTTCTCTTTATTCCTGGCCAACTGAGGATAATATTTTATGCATTTGATGAAGTCGGTTCTTGGGCATGAACGCTAATGCCTCAATAAGAGTGCAATCTTATGCATGTTTAGACAGAAAAAAGCCCTACAACTCCCAGCAAGCCCCAGCAGTTTTTTCTGCCTAAACATGCAAAAGATTTTGCTTTAAATATGTTAGTCTTTAAGGTGCCACAATGGTCTTTCTTGTTTTCATATGGCAGTAGAAAATGGGATGGGGCTGTTAAAAAAAAAAAAAAAAGGTCAAGATCCAGGATCTTGACCACATTTAAACTAGCTTTCTAGATAGTAGCTAATGACCTTGATAACTTGCAATACATAAGCAAATGGAAAGACATATACACACACCAAAGCTCTGTGGAGTCATCATATTCACTTCAACAGAACAACTCTAAGGGTGCATGATTTGAGACTTGTAACCATAAAAATATAACAGGTTACTAGCTAATTAGATCACCATATTTTATAATGTTAGAAGGAAATAGTTTAGGGCATGATTGCCAAATTGGAAACACTAGGCACATGCTTAAATTCTTGAAATCAATGAGAAGTAAAGTGCTTAACTTCAGGGGGATCCTCATTCCTCCAGCCCCAAATATAAAATGTAGCATTTATGATCCCTTATTGGAGGGATGTGTGATAAACTTTTAGGGTGACCAACTGTCAGGATTTCCCCAGATTTGTCCTGGTTTTTGTTCTATCCTGGGTGTCAGGGGGGATTTTCAGTAATTTTCTACAATGTCCTGGAAAGACACGCTTTCCCCTTTAAGGCTACCGTTAGCATGGTGGGAGGGAATGATGTGCTTTCTGGAGGCGGGTCATTTCCCTCCCATTGCTCCAATCACAGCCTTAAAGGGGAAAGTGTATCATTCCCAGACATTATAGAAAAGGCCCCGATTGGAGCAGTGGAGGCAGGATTGCCACACTTTCCCATCCTCTGCTCCAATTGGGGCCTTTAAGGAGGCAGGGGGAATGACGCACTTTCCAGAGGCCCAAGAAAGCTGCTTTCCTGCCCACCCTCCCAGCTTGTCCTCTTTTTTGGTCTCCCAAATATGGTCACCCTAGATAAACATGCTTACATGCTTTGTTTGTGCTTTACTTGGTGATTTCAGGAGGTTTCCTTTGTGATATAATGTGTCCTACACTTCATGATTTTTTAAGGGAGAAAGTTGTTTTGGATCAATGTAAAAACTATTTCCTAAGAACTCATGTCTAGGCAGATGTTTCCGCTGGAATTCAGTTGAATGGAACACAGAAGCCCATGCGGTCTAAAGATGGCTTCAAACACCTGGTATCCTAAATTATCAGAGCTTCCAATGGAACCAGGGCCAAATATCAGTTTACTTGACCAAAATATGGACTTTTGGATTCCAGAAGTGCATTCCTACTCATTTTTTAATTTTTTTTTTTTTGTAATTCTAGCATTTTCAACTTGTTCATGAATGATCTGGAATTAGGAGTGAGCAGAGAAGTGGCCAAGTTTGCCAATGACACCAGATTATTTAAGGTTGTTAAAACACAAAGGGATTGTGAAGAGCTCCAAAGGGATCTCTCCAAGCTGGGAGAGTGGGCATCCAAATGGCAGATGCGGTTCAATGTAAGAAAGTGCACGTACTCCTTAATGTGGCCTAAGACATTTTGGAACGCACCTATTTGGAACGTTTTAAAATACTATTTAAAATGTTCCAAGTAGGCTGACCATATGAAAAGGAGGACAGGACTCATGTAACTTTAACAGTTGCAGAGAAAAGGGAATTTCAGCCTGCGTCATTTGTATGCAATTAGTACCTGGTGAAATCACCTCTTCATCAAAGCAATTAAAGTTGCATGCACTATACTAGAGTGACCAGATACAAAAGAGGGCAGGGCCCCTGCAGCTTTAACTGTTGTGATGAAGAGGGAATTCCACCAGGTACAAATTGCATACAAATGACTCTGGCTTAAATTCCCTCTTCTCTACAACTGTTAAAGTTACAGGAGCCCTGTCCTCCTTTTCAGATGGTCAGCTTAGTTCCAAGGTACTGTGTAGATAGGCTCTATGTCTTCCACTATCAAGAGGTGAGCTTGATAAGTAATCTGAATTTGTATTTCACACATTTAAATCCAGCACACTAGACAGTAACAACACACTGGCCCATTAGTACTAACATTCGTTTACATTAAAGCGCTCTGTCCTGGTCGACCACCAAGGTTGTTTGCACACTAGGTGCTAAAAACACCTTTGATTTGGGAATCTGATGTTTTGGTTCCCCTTCTTGTGAACATCGGTAAGTGGAGCACCAGGAACAAAAACATCAGATTGTTTGGTCAAATGTACATATATGTGGATTTTACTGGTGAGAAATGAAGAACCTGATTTCAACATTACTGATGAAAACAGCCAGTGTGTTCATATCTGCTGGTGTCAATATTAGTGACTCAGGAAACTCCTCCAGTTTGAAATGGGTATGTGGAAAAAGCAAAACGATTTTCTTGAAGCTTGGAAAATAGCTGGGTTCTTTCCAAGCCCTACCCTGTTAGTGTCAACAGGAACATGACAAGGCTTGGTCTCTATCCCATGCCCTTTGGGGAATTTCCAAGCCCCTCCCACCAACTACTCACCTCCCTCTCCCCATTGTATTATTTATGTTTATTGCTGCTCTGGCAGCAGTAACAGGGAAATGAAGAGACGGAGGTCTCTTTCCCATTTCCCCTCTCTTATGCCTGGCACACTGTTATGGCTGCATGCCATAAGACAGGTACACTGGGAAAAATAATTTTCAAGTGCT
This sequence comes from Anniella stebbinsi, assembly GCA_029215795.1. NCBI lineage: Eukaryota > Metazoa > Chordata > Lepidosauria > Squamata > Anniellidae > Anniella > Anniella stebbinsi. Next base: position 28,391,830 of record JARDYH010000002.1, on the reverse strand, counting down.
TTATATAGAGCTGTAGAAACTACATTTCCCAACAGTACTGGACAAATTACATTTCCGAGTACATTCATAGCTGGTCTATGTTCTTTAGTTGATTACTTGATTCAATAATTGATTAAAAGTGCAATACATGCCTACTCAGAAGTAAGTGCAATTACATTCAATCGGGTTTACTCCCAGGTATGTGGGTGAAGGTTTGCAGCCTTAATCTACGTAAATTATCCTTGGTAGGATGGGAGGCACAATAGTTCTAAAGAAGAAAATGTATTTTGTTTTTAAATGATGTACACATGTGTTCCAGCAGGTATCATTTTGGAAAAGGCAATCCCCATTCCCTTTCAGATAGAAAGCTCCATCTTGGAAGGAGGATTCTTTCCTATCTGCTGTTTTTATAACCACGTGTATTAAAAATATTTTTAAAAAGTGTTTAAATTTGTTGCTCAATTAACTGGGCCCCCATTTTATTGATAACAGTGTTTAAAATCAATTAATCTAACCAATTTATCAACAAACAGTCCAATCCAATGCATGATACTCAGAAGTAACTTCCATTGATATCAGTTAGTTTTACTCCCAGGCATAGGATTGTAGCCTAAACCTTGCAGTCCTAATTCTAATATTTTGTAATCTAATGTATAGTATACACAGAGAGCTGGTCTTGGAGCAGACAGTTGGCCAGACCTACACATTGTGTCAAATCATAACACTATATCCCTTTTGTGCATTTATACTTCGTGGGACACACAGGGCCTGTTCAGACCACACACTAAGCCATGGTTAGGCCATTAACGCTTTTGCAGCAAATGGTTAGTGAGTGTGTTTAAACCGTGGTTATGTAGCCACCATGGTTAGGAACGGTTCGCACAATAAGTTAAGACATGGTTCATGCAACACGCTAAGCCATAATGTGTAGCTCAAAGTGCTTAACCACCATGGCTTAGCGTGTCATCTGAATAGGATCGGTGTGATATTTGTTGCAGTATTTTTTGATAATGTGGAATAAAAAGCAGGAAATCACTATGGAAGTGGTATATGGAATGTGTAATGTGCCCCCACAGTTATCAGTGCACTTCAATATTTTTATAAAGCAGTAATGTAGATCTAGCCTTTGATGGGTTGAAATCAGATCTCTTCTAAAGACTCATCAAGAGTCCTTGATCAAGTCTCTCTAAGCCCAAGTGCCTCATCTTTAAAATGGAAGCAATACCTCCTGGGATCATTGTGGGTGGCAGCCATTATGTATGCAAAGAAAGTAGTAAATCAAAAGAGAGATAATGAATGCCTCTGCCATGAATTCGCTAAGTGGCTTTACGAAAGCCACTCTGTCTCAGCCTCAGTCCCTCCATCTGCAATATGGCAGGATAATAATATTGACTTCCCTTACAAGGTTGTTGTAAGGATTAAAACTAAATAACATGCATGAATGATTTCTAACACTTTAAGACATTATATAAATCTTAAAATAATAATAAAAATTAATAATTATGATGAAGGTGATGATGATGGTGATGATGATGATGATGTGTTATTTTGTACAGCCCCAAATAATAGAGATCTTCTAGTCCCAACATCTATCCCACTTGGGGGAAAGGGAATTTCCCCCAGCAATTTCTGCATTTTGCCATGGCCACTGCCATCACCCATAGCTCAGGCTGCCTCCAGTTGGAGCACCTTCTGCTCCCTATTCTGCTCTTCAGCCAGACCTTTCACATAATGCCTTGACACTGCCCTCACAAAATATGTTCAGGAAATGGCTCATCACCCCTCCCCCAGCCCTAGGTCCCTCCCTCTGAGTGGGCCAAACACCCAACAAGTGTCTTTCTCCATTCTGGAGGGTTCCACTGGGTGACAGATGGATACACCCAGGTGTCCTAGCCAGTCAGAATTGAAGTAATTATCAGGGCTCACCCTACCACTACCCAAAGGGAGACTACTGCCTCAGGCATGACTTTGGCTGTCATGAAAGAGCAGCAATTGCTAAATTATTAAATTTGTTATTTTATTTTTAATACCAGGGAGGAGGAGAGGTAATTGTGAGATTTTGTGGAGCCAAAATAACTTCACTGAGATGAGATACTATGGTTTGGAGTGGCAAGGTGGGGAGAGGTCATTTGCTGCAATGCCTCAGGCAGCAAAATGTCTTGGGCAGGCACTAGTGACTCTCCCTCAGTTTTGTAGCTGCATGGGACTATTACCCATCTTGTCAGGGTGACCTGTAGGAGTTCTCTCTCTTTCTCTCCCCACTTCCGATAGGCTTGTAGGGGCTCAATCCTATGCATGTTTATACAGAAAAAGTCCTATAACTTCCAGCATTCCCCAGCCAGATGCACTTTAATTTAGTTTGCTGAGCTTCCTCATACACAATATAAGGTATAATGGCCCTGTTCAGAGACACCTTAAACCACGGTGGTTCAGGCTTTAACCACGGTGGTTCAGGCTTTTTTGTTAACAAAAAAGCCTGAACCACAGTAGTTTAAGGTGTCTTCTGAACAAGGCCAATGTCTATTATGATCAGAGTAATAGTAATATTTAACAATTATGGAGCACCTGTCCTGTGTTCAGAGTACTTCACATTCATTATTTCTGTGTTCTTCTACAAAATATTTTGTATATTCAGTAACCACAGTTTGCCCTCATGCATTTCCTCAGAAAAGCTACCTTCCTAAACTTGCACTTGACAAGATAACAGGTGGACAGTGCTTACAGAGGAGGATCTGTAGGCAGGAAAGAGGGGTTGCATCTCAGGAAGGGAAATCAATTAAAATGTCTTGAAGGGGAGAATTATTCAGAGGAAGGGTTAAACACTCCTCCCATTTGCTGATTCTCTCAGGGCTGGCCTACTATTAGACAGTGTGAGGCGTTTGCCTCAGGCAAATGCTGTGGGCAGGAAGCAATGGCAAAATGTTAGAGGACAGAGCTGTGTGTCCCATGACTCAAGTGTAGTGGGGAATGCTGTCCCACCACCAGTGTTGAAAGAAGATTCAACGGTCAGTCTGGTTGGCTTCTGTTTGGAATGGAAGGGGGCCATTTTGTCCTTCAGGACAGGCAGCAGCAAAATGTCTTGGCCCAGCCTTACCAGCAAGTGCCCCACACCTTTGCCTTAGACATGTGGTTAGGATCCCCATGTTTCCCTCATAATGTCTACTTCTACCCTGTAAGGCAGGGATATGAGGCCAGATCAGATGGCATACTTTTTTTCTAGCATAGGTGTATCCCTCCTGTATGAGCCATCTGAAATAGACTCTTACTTTATGCTACTCCCTCAGCTTTTTCTCCCCAATCCATGGTACTTACTGATACATTTTCCTTCATAGCCTAGGCCAATGGATCTTCCGAGTAGGCAGGTAGCTTTCCTCAGATGACAGGAACTCGCATATGTTATTCCATCATTCCCACAGAGATACTGTTCAGGAGAAGTAGGTTCTGGGCAAATCCGATTACATGTCACACAGTAGGCATTATTATTTTGATCGACCACACATGTGGAGGTGCCTGGACATAAAACATCCCTACAGGTCTCTGGAACAAAAAACAGGGGAGGCAGTCTGAACACTGGAGCCATCTCCACCATCAGGTAGCATAGAAGCCATGACACAAATAACAATTTAAAAACATTTAGTAGCTTTTGTCATTAAAAGGAAACTACATGGTGACGTTCAAATTATTTTATATATTAGCTGCAGCACAGATGGACCACTTGCTGTCAGGATCTGAACTAGGAATCACTTAGAGCTCATCTACATCTTTGAGCCTTCTGGGACGGGTGGGTGGAAAGTATCTCAGGTTTTCCAGCTTCCAGGATTCTCCCCCAACATCCAAATGCCAGTGCAACGTCTTGGAAGGAAAGAGGAACATCCAGCGAGGTGTGTATGTTTTTTTGGAAGGAGGAGCCAGTCGCGCAATTGCGCGGCCCCAATTCTTTGCAAAAAAGTGAAGAAAAGAAAAGAAAGGGGGAAAAAAAACCCTAGGTACCGAAAAGCGTTGGTAGCCATCCTGGGAATGGCGAAACTGCTGCCTCCCACCCTCGATGGGCATGGAGCCCTCCATGCAGTAGGGGGCTCCATGCCCACTACTCTCAGGGAGGAGGGAGGACCTGGGAGCCCACACCACACTGCTCACGGTCCTCAGGGTTGTCCCAGGACCATGGGAAAACCCATGAAAAATGCATTTGGATGCACAGGGGCAACCTTGAGCTGACTCTGGGATAACTGCCTGGTGTGGATATGCCCTTAGCCTTTTTTCTAGTGCCCATTCTAGTGAACCTAAAGACAGTGTTAGAAGTTGGCATGGTCGGGTACCTGCCCTTCCTGGGGGCCCACTGCCAAGATCATATTGGCCCTGATGCTTTCCTCTTTGCTGTTGCCACCTATTTCTTGCCTGCTCCCTTGCCAGAGGGGATGGACAAATTGGTTCTGGCACTTTCTGAGGACACTTGGGATAAGAACAAAATGCTTGTAGACTATGAAGGATTCCTGGTTTATCTACGTTCTTGGCAGATACTGTTGCCTAGAAATAAGCCTCATCTACACACACTGTAGAATGAGAGTGGGAATGAGATAGGTGGTAGAACTAATTCAGATTGGAGGTTGGTAGGTTCTCTTGTATAACACATACACACACACACCAACAAGCTCCCTGCAAATAAAACAGCAAACTAATGCATCAAGGAGCAGGCTGAACTAGCAATTTTTTCCCATCATGTACTCATTTTTCTAAACTTTTAGGCAAGTTTATCTCTAAGTGGGGGAATAATTTAAAAGTGGCATTTAGCACCAGTAGTCTGGAGTGTTACATTGCACCCTGTCATTACGTGATTCTACCAACTCATTCTGCTGCATATATATAGACCAGGTCTAAGTTGACAGAACCAGTAAGGTGTAGTGGTTAGGGTGTTGGACTGGAAAAAGGAAGATCTGGGTTCAGGTCCCCACTAACTTTGAAATCCCCTGGGTGACTTTGGGCCAATCGCTGACTCTTAGTTTAACCTAGCTCACAGGGTTGTTATGAGGATAAAATGGAGAGGATTATGTTATCCACCTTGAGTACCTTGGAGGAAAAAGGACGGGATATAAATGTAATAATAAAATAAATATGTACATTTATGGAAGTGGCATTAGCAACATAGCACTTGTCTGTTGATTCTTCCCTCTCAGTATTTAGAACACCGCCATGTACTATTATTTTGGGAACCTGAGCTACAATCCTGTAGAGTAGTCCAACTAGAGTCTATGGTGGTGTGCGAAAATAAGTAGTTTACAGATGGATCTGCATGCCTTTCTATGTATACCAAAAAGAGTCTTTTTATTGTAAACCTACTTTTGCATTTGCCCTGATACTGGACTTCAAGCTCAGGTTGTTCTTTGCATTTGGCTTTCAGAAGGGCACACTCATTCTTGTAGGTTTTCGCATCTGAGCCGCACACCGGGCCTTTCCATGTAATATTAGAGCAATCCGGAGCACAGACGCACCGAGGTTTGTTCTTCTTGTTCATTTTACATTTCTTCCCAGGCCCACAGTCTACATTCTCGCAGGTTTCTAAAGAGGAAATGAGAGGGGAGCAGAGGGAGGTGGAACAGAAACCCAGAAACGTTGCTTTAATAATATCCAGAATCCCCACCACAGCTCCACAAACCACAGGCAACACATGAGAGGATATTATTTTATTGTGGACACAGAAAATAAGAAAGATTACCCCTCCGGCAAAAGACCATAAAATAAAAACAAACACAGGATCTTTCCATTCGCTGAGTTGGATGCTTAGATGTGACTACAAAGACATCCCAAATGTCCCCTTTTCTGGAGACAGAGACACTGGATCACATTTGTGCTGTACCCTGTAATTAATGTGTGTGTGCTCCATGCACACAAGTATCAGCAATGAGCGTTAGAACCCCCCCCCCCCCAAGGACACACTGAAACTGTTTGTAAGACAGGGTGGCTAATCCCCATTAACCAAACTCTATGCATGTGAGTGAGATGCACGACAAAGCCATATTACTGTAAAGCTGTTTCATGCTCTCATCTCCAGCAATGCAATAACGTCCCTGTTCATCTAGTGTCCCTGACATATTGGGCTGGTTCTCCAACGTCTTTCATTTTGATGGTCATTGTAGCAGAGTCATCCCAAGGTTGTATGTGCCTGTATGAAAAGCCTTGGCTGCAATCCATTGCTTTTGATTCTAGAGCAAGCCTGTTCAAGAAATTTGGACCTCTCCAGGGTACTTGGGTTGTGTATTGCATTCCATTATGCCCCATTTTAGCTTTCCATAGCATTTAATTCCAAAATCCGTATTAATGTGATTGACTAAAACAATCTAGAAGCGTACACATTTTTGTGATCTTTTGGTTGGCCTAATAAAGGTATTATACTTACATGGATTTTGGATTTTTTTTAATATGGTGAAAACAGCTAACTTTTAAAATAGTACTTAATACACTGGCGGCACTAAAACAAATGTTGGTAATGGTATCACCCTGCTCACACACCATTTTCTTCTTATAATCATGACTTAGAATCATAGAATTGTGGAGTTGGAAGGGGCCTATAAGACCATCAAGTCCAACCCCCTGACTTAATTTAAGCCAGGATCAGAGCCGGCTTTGAATACTAGTAGTCTGTAGCAAAAATAAGATTGGGTTTTGTTTTATTTTGCTGTCAGGACTTCCGTGCCCATAAGATCTACCTGCTGAATTTTTCCTTGTTATGCATCAAAGGCACAGGAGTCCTGCAAAGGAAAATTGTTTTCAAGCCTATCTGAGAAACAAGATAGTGAAAGAATGCCTCTAAGTGTGTGCAGAGGTGGGGTTTTTTGTATAAGTATAGCCTCCCCATAATACGACTAGAATTAGGAAGTGGGATTCTTAGGTCAGGTAGCATAGCTTCAAATCAGTCTTGAGCCCCAGGGCCAATTTCTCTCACTCTCTCTTTGTCTACAATAAGCCTCTCTCTTTTTGCCAACAGTTAACACTCACCTTGCCTACAAGAAGAAAGGGAAGCCAGGTGAGGGCAGTGCTTACTTTCTAAGAAAAAGAGACACTGGACTCAAGAGGGTCTGGAAACACGACTCTGATCTGGAGAGACCATAGCTTAGTGGTAGCAGTGGAGGCTGCTGGCTCTGATGTCAATGGGGCATTGAATCCAGTCTGGGTTTCAGTCAGAACTTTGAAAGAGCTATCCAAGGTGCTTCACACTTGGATAGCTCCTCCAGAGTTCTGATTGGCTCTGACTGAAACCTGGAGTGGATTCACTACCTCACTGCCACCCGAGCTACCAGCCTCCACTGAGTGGTTGAGTACCTGCTTTGCATGCAAAAGGTCTCAGGTTCAATCCACAGCATCTTCAGGTACAGCTGGGTAAGACCCCTGGCGAGCCACAGCCATTCAGCACCTAGATGGTACTAAGCTCTATGGACTCAGTATAAGGCAGCTTCCTATACAGACCTTCTTTGTGATGACGACTCTGGCTAGTCAGCCAGTGGTGAGGGGAATGCACTCTGTATCTGCCCAGGAGGACTTCCACCTTTCACATGATGTAGCTCTGGGCACTGAAGACCTTGACTGGACTGAGCGATGGCTCAAAAGATTAACCCCTGACATGACCAAGGGGGAAGAGTGCTCCCCCTACTTTGGAGGTTGAGACTTAGCAGTAGATCTTTGCATGCAGAACTGCCCAGACCTAACTGTTGGCATCTCCAGGGATAAAAGGGCTGTTACTTTGCAGGGAGAGGCGTGGCTAGTCAGAGTAAGCGCTGCAAGGTGGAGCAGACCAAAGACACGTTGTCTGCTTCCAGATGGACAGCTCCTAGCGCTACCAATCAGAAAACACCGTGCAATGATTCCATCTTTTCCTTCTTAACAGAGTTTTTGGGTGCTTTACACCATCGCCCAGCCTCATTCACAGAACATTTCTTCTATTGACACCCTTCCTGTATTTTCCCACCGGTTCTTCCCTCTCTTTTAGAAAATTAGAAGGAGAGAGAGAGAGAAAAAAAAGACAAGAGTAGCATACACTGTCCTCTGTCTGGAAGCTCCTTTGTGGAAAGGGGAAAAAAGGGAGAGAAGAAGCGATGGGAAAATATGGGAGAGGTCCGAGTGCGAGGGGAGATGTCTGGACCCCCAGGGTGATGGCACAAACAGCCTTGTCTGGAGGACAGTCAAAAGGCACTGTGTGCAGCTATTCTGTCTTTCCCTCCTTATCCCCCACCCCCTCCTTGCAAGAAGAAGAAGTAAAAAAAGAAAGACACACGGGGAAATGGGGGAAACGGGAAGGTTACAAATAGAAGAGGGCTGGTCTCGTGTTTGAGACAGGGCTATTGCAGGATAAAACCTCCGTCTAGAAGCACCGTTATGCTCAGAAACGAAGACTAGCATCTCTGAAAGCCAGTTTGTTTTAGGAGCACCCACCTTTGCACGGGATGCAGTTGGGGGCGCCTCCGCTAAAGATCATCCACTTCAAAAGCACGTGGTCGCTGACGTCCTCCTCCGTCCACGAAGTGGTAAGCCTGCCGGTTTTACAGCACTCTTCTTTACTGAGACCATTTTTGTAAAGGACCTGGCAGCGGCCGTTTCTGGCTTGCCGGAGCCAGCAGTTCCCAGCTGCGTTCAGGAAGAGAGAGCGAGCGAGAGAGAGAGCGAGAGCGAGAGAGAGCGAGAGAGAGAGCGCGCCATATCAATGTCAGTTACCAGTGACCCAGACACAACACGTGCAGCTTTCATTGACTTTTACTAGACTGTTTACTTTTTATTTGTCCCGTTTCATAACCTGCAGCTACTCGTCTGGACCAAATGGAAGAGCTGATCAAACAACCTGATCAAACCAGTTTGACGCCTTATTATTCCATACGGGGAAGGTACGAGAGCCGTGAATGGGGGCGGGTGCGTGCTGTGGGGAGGGGGGCTTAATTGCACGTGACAGGGTTTTGAAATAGATCTGGGGCATTTAAAAGAAGAAGAAAAAGAAGTGTGTGTGTGTGTGTGTGTGTGTGGAAAGAGACAGACAGACAGACAGACATCAAAAGAAGCAGGTATGAGGAACCTATTTTCCAGCCCCATCCGCCCACCCCGACAACCACGCTTTCTAAAGGAATAAGTAGACAGAAGCTTGCACAGCAAATTTACGGGAAAATTTCATTACAGCTCCACCCCTGGCGCAAACTATAGGATTCGGTCATGTGCGCCTGGTAGTAGTAACACTAGTCTTTCGAAATCTCCAAAGTTTTCTGATTTCCTCAAGTGAAGAAATAAATGGCTCGTTGTGGAGGAGTGAGTTATCAAACTCTACATAACATACACCGATCTGGCAAACACAAGAGGAGGAAGGCAGAGGAGCGTTGGCTCAAGCTAGACAAGTTTACATAGAGTTTCTTTCTAGTATTGGGGAAAGCATTGGAGGTGATACACTGGCACCAACAACCTTGAGTCTGTCTGTTACGAAGGGATCCCAGCCAAGAACTCCGACCTGTCGGCCCATTTTCTGAGATAATTTGAAGAATTTTCTAGAGATGAGTCCCTCGTCAATCACCAATGTGACTTACTATTCCGTGCAAATCGATTCTGTTTCTTTATCCCACAAAATACTAGGCGGACTAATATCGCCACAAAGCTCCAAATCAACAACAACAACAACAACACCCACCACCTATCAGGAGCATCTCTTAATTTCTGTCTACTTAAGGCACTAAAAGAGACAGACAAAACAAACAGCACTAACTGTAGAGGTATATCAATAAAATAATCTCCCCCCTCCCCGTCCGAACAACAGCCAATATTGGGGCGGGGGGTTGGTGAGGACTCTTTGGAATTGTAAATATGTAGGTTTAAGATTGTTGTTTCTTGAAGGCTGCAAACCTTCGCACACTCATCTGGGAGTAAGCGCTAGATAAATCAATGGGGCTTACTTCCGAGTAGCCATGTATAGGGTTGCGCTGTAAGTCATGCTTTGCCGTTGTGAAATATAATATGCCGAAGTTCATTCATAGAATGGCATAAAATTGGAGCAGGGCAAGAAAACCCTCGAAACTTGTGGGAAAGTCTTTTTCGTCTAGGAGGGTGAGCCACGATACTAAGATGCCGTTGGCACCCTTAGGAGGGCGTCGGTGACTGTAGCCGTACGAAAAATCGCTCACACACTCATGTTCAAAACTAGTCGTGGTCTAGTCGGTGGTCGAACTCAGAAAAGTTCTTAGCTGACGGTGCAGCAGCTCATCCCGGCTGCAGCATGGTAGCGATGCGAGATAAAAAGCTATAGAGAACGCGGCTAGAGCTAATGATGAAGAAGGTGATTAAAATCATAATGATGATGGTGATTACGTCTAGCCTCTGCCCGTTCATCCAACCAAACATGGGTTTCCCTGTCATGTCGGCGCATTTGTGCAAAGCCTCTCGTGCAGCGCGATCCTAAGCCTTTTTACTTGAAAGTAATAAGTCCCAGTGAGTTCAGTGGGAGCTACTATTTTTGTGTGGGATTGTATCCTTAGTTCCACAGCCAACTCATCTGATGGAGCCTCTGGAGAGCAGCGTTGGTGAGGGAGAAGAGAGATAGATGACAGAAAAGGGACATAACATCTGGACATAAAGGTGTAAAATGTATCTTACCCTGCGCTGTTTGATCTTCCATGAAGTGGCAGAAAGACATCAGGAGTAAAACCATGCCTGGAAAGATTCTCTGGTTTAACATCCTTAGTTAGTTTTCCCTCCAGCGAAAGAGAAGACACTACCTCAAGTGCCTGTAGTAAGGCGAGTGAAACGCGAGAGCACGCCAGACAGACAGCCTGCTTATGATCGCTCTATTGAATGAACGTCAGGCTACGAATGCAGTCTCTCTTTAAATCTATGGGGTCTTAGCTCTGCGGTGGGCGGTCTCCTAATGTGTGTGTGTGTGGAGAGAGAGTGCGTGTCTGTGTGTTCGGGGGTGGTGGGGGAGATTTTAAAAGTTCAGTCTGAACACCTTTCAATTATCCGTTTTTGGGTTGTTGTTGTTGTTTTTTTTTAAGGTGCGCGCGCGCTCACACAGACGCAAAAATATACATTCACTCCACACACCCGGTGTTAGATCTACAAACGGGAATCACGTAGCTCTTGCGCTGGTAGTAACAGGAAGGAAGGACTGTGTTGCTGTTGCTGCTGGTGGGCGGCTGTGTGTTTTTAAGCCAACAAGACAGGCTAGTAGCTAGAAGCGTAAAGGCAGGAGACCACTTGGTCCAGTCCATCTAAGGCGCAGGAAAGCCAGAGGCAGAGGGGGCAAGAAAGACCAGACACTTCCCTCCGAGGGATTTCGTGGAGACTTCTTTAGAAAGCCACAAGTCGTCTCGCCGGTTTGGAAAGGCACGACCTCGGCTTTCCCGTTGTTCCCTCGCCCTTTCTCCATCTCGAGCCCTAGGGTGGATGGGTAGAAGCGGTTTGCAAAACAACGGGGCTACCATTGGTCGTGGTTTCTTTCTGCACGGGTAGGAGCGAACGGTGGCGTTTGGAAAGAGAGGCATATAGGGGAGGGGGGGTGCGCTGTTTGGGCGCTGGGACGCCTAGCGAAGCGACAGTCGTGAAGTCTCTCCTCCGGAGAGGAAAGGGCGAGGGCCGTTGTGCCCGTGTGCGTGTCGGGTGAGCGCTCTCGTCTCCCTCCTTGCCATCGTCTCCCCACCACCAGCACCGCTCTCCGCCCCAGATGTTGTGCCTACTAATAAATCTCTAACCCTCACACCTCCAAACAGTAGTTAAGTGTCTGGCGCGCGCACACACACACACACCTCTCTCTCTCTCTCTCTCCCCCCCCCCCCCCCCATGGGACTCGTCAAAAACAAATCAAAGTTTAATACCTAGTTTAATACCCCGAATGTTAGTTTTTTCACTTGAGGGCGTCTGGAGTACTATTTGGAGTGGAATTGAGAGCGCGGGGAGGGGATTGGTGTGTGTGTGTGTGTGTTGGGAGGGGGGGGGGTAGAAGGCGACGTAGGCGGTCCCCTTTCCCGAAGAATAAAAATAATAAGCATCCTCCACGATTAAGAACGGACACGATTGCAACAGGCCTAATGAACTTTTACCGCGTCCGTCTATTAAGCGCCGTCTGGCGATGCGTCTCTCTCTCTCTCTCTCTCTCTCTCTCTCTCTCTCTCTCTCTCTCTCTCCACCCCTTCAAGAGAGTTGGCGGACTCGTTTATAATAACATTTTTTGGCACCGCTGAATGAAACTGAGTAGGCGATATTTCCTTTTATACAAAACGATTACTTAACGGGGAAAAAATGGGGAGCGTTGATTCAAAAAGCCGTCTCTTTAAAAAAACAACAATTTAAAAAAACTGAGCTTTTTCGATCTCCGCGCCCCCCCCCCCCCAGCCCCAAAACGCCAGATTCTCTCTCCCAGCCGTTACCACAGGGCATCAGACAGCAAAATATGCAGACAAAAATTCTTGCCTATTGCCAGCTCACTGTGATTTCTACTGAAGTCCGGCCGATCCCACTCCCTCGCCCCCCTTTATCCCCCTCCCCATTTCAGACCCCGTCTGCCCCCTCCTTCCCCAATCCCCCCAGTCTCTCTCTCTCTCTTCCTCCCTGTCTCCGCCCCGCTCCAACCCCCCCCCCCCTTCCTACAACTGCAAATAACTCAGTGATAACAGATTTTTTTCCACCAACTGCAGGAGATAGTGCTAATCTTTTAATAAAAGATCCCATTACAATGGGATCTGTCTGGACAGACTATAATAGATCTAGAAATACAGCCGTGCTAATATTAGGAGACAGTTGTTTGGGTGCCTCAGACTGGGCCGTGGTCCCGGCTTTGAAAATGGGCATGAATCACAATACCACGGCGGCACCCCCCCCCCCCCCCGCCCCGGCCATTCATAACCAGACTGGTAAATGACTGACCTCTTCCTTGCATTATTATTATTATTATTATTATTATTAGTTTGGTAGTCACTATGATCTTTACCATCGAGCTCCGGATTGCTTTGATTATGTCAGAAGCTTCTTGCGACTTTACATCCTTTTTTTTTTTACCAGCTTCCCTCCTCCGCCCCCCCCCCCTTCCCCAAATTGGTACTACCACTCGCTGTCCTTTTCTTCTTTCATATCAGCCTTGATGTGGGGTTGATGAGCGCCCTCTTATGGCAGATGCCATGATCAATTAACAAGGGGAAATTAAAACAAAAAACAAAAAACCAAAACCTGGACATCCTCCCTCCTGAAGCACAAATCGTCACTAAAAATGGAACCTCTGTAGTTGTGTTGGGGGTTCCTGAGTCCCACCATGTTTTTTAACGAACCAATATTGCCCCCCACCCCCGCTCCAACTTTTCTCAAGAAGTCCTAAAGGGGTGGATGCGTGTTAATTCCCACACATTGGCACTTTTGAAACTTTTGTCTTCTCGTGAATAAGCCCTCGTGTAAAACAGTCCCCCCTCTCTGATTTTGCCTTACAACATTCCTAAATTCTGAAGAAATAGAAAGTCATATATTACCCATAAAAAGTCACAATTCTCCTAAAGGAAGCATTGAGTTCCTGTCCCCTAATGATAAATATGCAAAGAGCATCTGTTGTGCTGTGAGCATCAATGAGCATTTCTAGCTATGTTTGCTTTGATTACAAGGAAGACAGGAATCTTACTGGAGCTACATTCATACGTATACCCCGTTACCTGGGAATACGCTCCATTGAACGCAATGGGACTTACTTCCGATTAGACAAGCGTAGGACGGAACTATGTGCTTCCTTTTGTTCAACACAATAATCACATTTAGCATGTAGATTATTTAGCACATTTAAACTATTCAAAGCACTTCACATGCACCATCCCAATAGTCCTTATAATAGGCTTTAAAGTGGGCCAGCATTATTCAGATGTTGAAGGTGAGACAATGGGAAGTGACTTAAGGCCTGACTTGTGAACTTGTGACTGAGATAACATTTGAAATGGAACTTACAAATGTGCCAGTAAGGTGAGCCAGTGGGGTATAGTAGTTATAGGGCTAGGCTGGGCTGGGCCAGGCGTGGGGTTGGGCTGGGCCAGGCCTGGGCCTTGTAGCTCACTGGCTGACTTTGAGCCAGTTACCGATTCTCAGCCTAGCCTGTGCATGGTCTGAAAGCACATGAGGCACCCACCTCACTGAAGCTAAGCGGTCTGGGTCTGGTCAGTGCCTGGATGGGAGACCACCTGGGAACCACCTTGAGTTCCATATTGGAAGAAAGATGGATATAAATGTAACAATAAATGCTGCAACCTACCTCACAGGGTTGTTGTGATGATAAAATGGAGAGGAGGATCATGTATGCCACCTTTGGCTCTTTGGAGGAAAGGCAGAATATAAATGTAATGAATAACCAATAAACTTCTCTGGGATATTGTAGAGCTAAAGAAGATGCAGAAAAAGACACCACGATGATGTCGACGACGATAAAATTAAAAAATAACTCCAAGTACATTTGCATTGGTCCATAAATAAATCATCCGAAATCTTGGGAAGGGAGATAAATCCAAAACCCACATTAGGCAATACAGGGAGATCTGAGTTACATTCAGGCCCCTGCCTCATAATACTAGAAGGGGGGAGGGGGTCTTCCAATGAAGCTAATGGTGGAAGATTCAGGGCAGATAAAAGGAAAGTGTACATCTTCACATAGTGCATCATCAAACTATGGAATTCACTACCACAAGATGTAGTGGTGGCCGTCAACTTCACGGAGCAGAATTCATTAGACAAATCCATGCAGTGTAAAGCTATCAATGGTTACTAGCCATGATGGCTACATATTACCCCTGTATCGGAGTCATTATGCTTCTGAATGCCAGTTGCCAGAGAAGATGAGCAGAAGGGCACTATTGCACTCATGTCCTGCAGGTGGGCTACCTATAGGTATTGGTTTGCCAGTGGTGTAGCAGTAAATTCTGAAGTGCAGGAGTATGACAGTGTGTATACATTTCACTAAGCTGACCCTATGAAAAGGAGGACAAGGCTCATGTAACTTTAACAGTTGTATTGAAAGGGGAATTTCAGCCAGTGTCATTTGTATGCAATTAGTTCCTGGTGAAATTCCCTCTTCATCACAACAGTTAAAGTTGCAGGGGCCCTGCTTTCTTTTGTATATGGTCACCCTAGTATAGTGCCTGCAACTTTAACTGTTGTGATGAAGAGGGGATTTCACCAGGGACTAATTGCATACAAATGACACCTACTGAAATTCCCCTTTCAATACAACTGTTAAAGTTACATGAGCCTTGTCCTCCTTTTCATATGGTCAGCCTACATTTCACCCCCCCCCCCCGCACCCCAAAGAGAAGCTTGACTACAATCCCATGCATCGTTACCTGGAAGTAAACTCCAGTGAACTCAACGGTGCTTACTTCTGACTACGTAGTTCAACTTGTAAATCACATTGAGCTTTAACAAAACATCTTCACCCAGCTGAATGCAACCTTTAATTTTTTAAACTGCCCAGAGAGCTTTGGCTATATTGGGCAGTATAAAAAATGCAATAAATAAATAAATAGATAAATAAAGTTTTAGTTTTTAATTAGGAATGAAAGCAATCTTGCAAAGAAGTGTTACCATTTCAACTGCTAGTGTAAAGTAGTGTAAATGTAATAAGTAGATAAAACAAACAAACAAACAAGCAAACACTGGGGGGAAATATCACTGGAGTGTGACAGACCACACGCCTAACAAGCACTTTATTACATCAGTGACAAAATCCAGACTGAAATAGCTTCCATCAAAATGGTGGGGCAGGGTGTGGGAGATAACTTTAGATCATAGTGTGTTGGTTCAGGGCAAATGGCTGTTTGCTCTGAGGAAGGGTTCATGGTCTCCCATTCATGCTTCACCTTGATCAAGCTTCACCCTGGTTTTGTATTGATCCATTGGGCAAAATGTTTATCCTGATTCTAGAAAGCGGTTGTTATTGCACAGGGGTAGTATTAACTTCCCATATTCCTGGAAGCGGACCTCATAACAGATCATAATAGTCCCATATGCGCCTTAGATGTGCATCATCGGGAGATCAATATGATTGCCTTGGTATGGAGACTTGAATCACACCTGTTTTCTGAAATCACATACGGACAGCTGCAGTTTCTTTTATTGTTTTGGCTTCTTCGGATTTGCTTGCACCTAAATGTTGGGGAGGCATTGTTGGCCCTAAAGGTTTTCTTTCATATGTCAGCAGGCCTACATTTCTGACTGCCCCACCTCTTTGTCTGTCTGTCTCTCTCTCCCAGTCTCTGTCTGTCTGTCTGTCTGTCTGTCTGTCTGTCTCCCTCCCTCCCTCTCTCTCTCTCTCTCTCTCTCTCTCCACACACACACACACACACACACACTCACAATCTCTTTTTTGCTTTGTCAACAACAAAATGTAACTTACAGTAAAGGCAACAATAAAGCCCACTGATGGAATTAATTGACAGGACACAAGAATGCTGCCATTCTCAGACTTTGCGTTTTCTTGTTAAAAAGCAAGCTTGTTTCAGAAATTTATACATTTTAATATGTCTGGCTGGATTGTGAGGAAAATAACAACAGAAAACCTCCAGTGTCTCATGGAAAAATGGTTCTTTGAGACTGTCTGTGTGGAACCATCTCCAGTTTTTCCTTATAAGGAAAGTTATTTATATTGTTTCTGTTAATTAGTATTCATTTTAATAAACAATGGGGATTTTCTTCAGTGTCTGCCCCAAAGCCTATCATGGCCTAGAGAAATGCAGTCATCATCTTCAGATAGTTATGTTTCTTTGGTAATTGTGTTGGTATTACTTGAAGTGTCAGTTATAATAAAATCTTTTTATGGGTAGAGAAACCAGGGCTTGCCCAAGACGTTCTGCTGGCTAAGGCGAAGAACAAGATGGCGCCCCCTCCCATTCCTTTTATGAAAGCAAACTGGATTAGCAGTCTTTAACACTAATCTTGGAATACCATCCCCCATTGCACCTGGAGACATCAAGCTAACTAATTTAAGGGGTGTAGAGCAGGCGTCATGGCACACAAATTTCTCCTCCTACACACCTTGCTGCTACCTCTCAGCATCTGTTGCCTGAGATTACTGCTTCAC
This sequence comes from Anniella stebbinsi, assembly GCA_029215795.1. Lineage (NCBI taxonomy): Eukaryota > Metazoa > Chordata > Lepidosauria > Squamata > Anniellidae > Anniella > Anniella stebbinsi. The sequence continues at coordinate 28,374,801 of JARDYH010000002.1, read as the reverse complement.
TCTGCCTAATGATACGGCCGGCCCCCTTTAGAAACAGTATATGAGCATTCGGCAAATAAGAAATCCTTCCTTCCAGTGTTTCCTGAATATTTCAAGGCAATCTAGGGGAAGGTTAGGCAAATATTCTCTCCTCTTTAGCATGAGATGTTTTGTGTTTTTACATGATAACATTTGCCACAATATTTCTACTCCGATTTCATAGATGTTATTTATTTATTTATTACATTTTTACACTGCCCAATAGCCAAGGCTCTCCGGGCAGGTCATAATTTAAAACCATAAAATACAACAAGTCAGAATAAGTTTAAAACTTTAAAAGTTAAAAATACCATATAAAACCAAAATAAGTTACACTCCAAGGAAATCCTGTGTAAAAAGGTATGTTTTCAGGAGGTGTTTAAAGTATGTTACATTTTTCACCTCCTGAACTGCATGAGGGAGGCTTTTCCAGATGGTGGGTGCCACTGCAGAGAAGGCCTCCATTGAGGTTTTTCATGGTGACATTCCATTTGTTGCAGAATGATCAGCAAGACCTCTGAAGATCACTAATGTCGTCTGAGTGTGTATAAGGGAAGGCCGCCCACCCACGTTCCCAAGCAACTGGTGTATATACTTACTGCCTCTGATATTGGAGGTAGCTCTCCTCTCTGAGCCTTCCCTCTCGTCTCAGGTCTTGGGGCTCCAATGTAATGCCCACAGGCATCTGTCTTGGAGCCTGCCAGGTTCTCTGTGCCACCTGATTTTTAAATTTTTATCTATATACGAATATGGTAGTGTAAGGCTTATGACCTGAGAACTACCAGACTGATTTTGCTCAGTTTTTTTAATTGAAATTTTAAGTAGTGTAGATATTAGGCTGACCATATGAAAAGGAGGACAGGGCTCCTGTAACTTTAACAGTTGTAGAGAAAAGGGGATTTCAGCCAGTGTCATTTGTATGCAATTAGTTCCTGGTGAAATTCCCTCTTCATCACAACAGTTAAAGTTGCAGGGGACCTGCCTTCTTTTGTATATGGTCACTCTAGTATAGTGCCTGCACCTTTAACTGTTGTGATGAAGAGGGAATTTCACCAGGAACTAATTGCATGCAAATGACACTGGCTGAAATTCCCTTTTCTCTACAACTGTTAAAGTTACATGAGCCCTGTCCTCCTTTTCATATGGTCAGCCTACTGTCCTCCTTTTCATATGGTCAGCCTAATCAGTGGTGATGAGTGTGAGGAAACAAGAGCTAAAAGTCCTTGGTTGCGTTGAAGGAAAGTAACCTCTAAACAGTTTCTGAAGGACTGATATCGCAGGAGTCAGGGAACAGTAAGGTTTGCTCTCAGACTACTAGTGTATGTGGTGCCAGGGGCATTACACTAGTTTCTTAGATTGTTTTTAATTGTTCTTTTTAACTGGGAGGTTGGCATACTGCAAAGTGAACTGCCAGTGCCGTCTTTATTTGGGTTCAAAAGAGTATTTTTGTGTTTTGGAGTACAGATTCTACCTTTTCATTGTACTTAGATTCTTAGGCACGTTACTTCCCTTTTAAGGCCAGATCTACATCAAGCAGGATATAACATTATGAAAGGAAAGTGGTATATGGCATTTGCCACAGGCCCCAACAGTTGTCAGTGCACTTCTATGTCGTTATGAAGCAGTAGTGGAGATCCTGCCTTGGTCTCACCAGTTTGTCATCTGAGAAACGAATGTTTTGTGACTGGTCATGCCTAGGCTGACCATATGAAAAGGAGGACAGGGCTCATGTAACTTTAACAGTTGTAGAGAAAAGGGAATTTCAGCCAGTGTCATTTGTATGCAATTAGTTCCTGGTGAAATTCCCTCTTCATCACAACAGTTAAAGTTGCAGGCACTATACTAGAGTGACCATATACAAAAGAAGTCAGGGCCCCTGCAACTTTAACTGTTGTGATGAAGAGGGAATTTCACCAGGAACTAATTGCATACAAATGACACTGGTTGAAATTCCCTTTTCTTTGCAACTGTTAAAGTTACAAGAGCCCTGTCCTCCTTTTCATATGGTCAGCCTAGTCATGCCCACTATGGGAGCCATTTTATGAATGGGTAAACCACTCCATGGCATTCATTTTGTGAGAGCGCACATGACACCCTTCTAAATGTGCCCACTGTGTCTAAAATGTAAACTTCTAAATGTGCCCACTGACCCTCAAAGATTGGGGAACCCTGTCTTTGGAGTCCAGTAAGCGAGACATCATAAGAACCCTCCATTGCACTGGCTCCAAAAATCTGTATCACTCTGTTGTGGCTTTATTAGACCAGTTGTCTCTCGTGCGTATTTGGTTCATCATGAGCCAAGGGAAGCAGTGGGAGGGGGTGGCATGTCTGTGAAGATTGTCTGTGACCTTAAATACAAGAAGCCTCTTGTGAAGCCTCATGAAGCTTTACGGACTTTGGTGACTGTGTGTGGTTAGACAAATGCTTTGTGTGGATATAGTTAAAAGGGCATGAGAGCAGGTGGCATTCCCAAACGCCTCCAAATAAACCTGCACATGCTGTATAAGGTCAAACATACCCATGCTTGGGGTTTATTGGTTGCTCAGATAGTAATAACAGACCCTTGTGTCCCTACTTGAGGTCATCGATTTCAACACACATTGTTAACCGTTAGGCGGTAGAGGAAAATAAGGGAAGGTTGGAATTCTAGAGGATTGTACTCCACTCTTTTGCCATGGAGATTCTGTAGGCTATTGCAAAAGAGATTAAAAGAGAGGAAAGCAAAACAAGGCATTTGAAAATGTATATTTTAAGATTGCATAGGGCAAAATCCTAGTGGTGGCTGCCTTCTGGCCGCGGAACGGAGAGGTAGCTGATTCCCCCTCCGCCTGCAGTCCTCCTCTGCCCCACACTTTCTCCAGGTAGTTTGAAGACACTCAGAAGCAATTTGGGAGGGGGCTGCAGGGGGAAGGAGGGGAAGGGGAATTTCTGTTGCATGAGTGGAAGAGCTCTCGCACAATACTGAATGTTGCTTTTTAGCTGCAAACGAGATATGATGCAGCCAAAGTGTGTAAAATGCCCCATACTCTAAACACTATTCAAGAAAACTATCCCCCAGACTTCTGTTTCAAACAGTCTTCCCCCCCTCCCCCGAACACTTAGAAACATATCTGTGTTCACATAGGACCTCTTTAAGCTGTACATTTTTGTAAAATGTAAATAAGACAAACAGATCTCATGAAAGAGAAACAGGATTAGCTGTGGTGACTTGTTGAGTGTGTACACTTAATGGCAAACAAGGGTTTGTTGTTGTGTAATAAGAAAAAGGGAGCATATTTTGCGACAGAAAGAATAGCTGCACAGTCCTAATACAGGTGCTGGACAGTTGATGCAGAAGTAACATTTCTCATATATTTATCAGAATGGCAAAACAACAAAACAGACGCGGACATTCCCACCTTCTCTCATACATGCATTCTTATACATAGTATGGCATGTTTTTAATGTAACATGCAACACCAGGGACATGTCCGCATAGGATTTCTTTTTTTATGGATTAGATGCACTGTATAAACCAACCTTCCCCAACCTGGAGTCCTCCAGGTGTTTCAGACAATAGCTCTTATCATTCCCAGCCATGCTGGATGGGAACAATGGGTGTTGTAGTCCAACACATCTGGAGGGTGCCTGGTTGGAACTGGCTGGCATAAATGCACTCAGCTCCTTGGGCTGAGAATGTGCTGGTCTCTTTCCTGTCCAAAATCAGAGCTGATGGGACCTTTTGAAATTGACCCAATTTCCTCCCATACCTCTTGCAGGTTGCTTTGGAAAACTACAACTGGATATTTCCCCACAAGGCTCTTGAGTCCCAACCTCAGTTAGTGTCGTTATTTCCTTAGTAACACAACAGGGTTCACTTTTTTCTTAGTAAGATGAATGGTGTAGTGTAGCTACACTTTTTCCTTAGTAACACGAATAGTGTAGCTATTTCCTTAGTAACACGAATGGGGTTCACACGTGCCTAAGGCACATCTTTCAAAGGATACACAAAGATCTAGTGAGACTGGTAATGCCCTGTGTTGTTGTGATGGCCAGTGTGTTTTCCCTCTGGATCCTAAGGCACATTGTACAATCCCAGGTTGTTTCCCACAAACAATAGCATCCCCATCCATTTGAATTCATTATATCCCTGTAACTTGGCAGGTTGCAAACTTTAAAGCAGCATAGAACTCTGTATCATGACTAGATGCAAAATTTTGCAGCCCGTTTCACTGTTGGTAATTGCACATCATTCAGACCTAAAACATAGTTTGGTTTCAGTCCAGATAGATTTCTCCAGGACTTAAATACCACTCAGTTATGTTGGACACAGAACTATTAGTAACAAAATCTTCTTTTTCCCTCCCCCAGAGCAGAAAAGGGCCAGATCTACACCTTGTGTTAAATCATTACGGATGTGGAATAAAAAGCAGGAAATAACTCTATGAAAGCGGTATATGGAATGTGGATTGTGCCCCAACAGTTATCAGTGCACTTCAATACTGCTATAAAGGAGTAGTGCAGAACTAGCCAATGTCACTCATTTCCCACTGTCTAACATTTGCTCCCAGGCAATGTTGGTTCCTCCAAGCTAAACTGCTCTAACTTCTGCCTGTACTTTCTGCTTGGATCACTTGGGGCATGTGTTGTATAGTCTGAAGTTGTCTGGCTACTAGCTTCTTCCTTGTTTCCGTGTTTTATCTGCATAACCTTTTCTGAACAACAGCCTCTTGCAGCTTTTTATATAAGTGAGTACTGCTCTCCAGATCAGCCCCAGGGCCAAATTCAATTTCACGGAAGCTCTTGTATGCATGCAGCACCTGGCAAAAGTCTCTTTTCATCACAACTGTTAAAGTTGCAGGACTCAATATTATTCTTTTCAATGACAATGTGCAATCCCCTCCCCAACACGGGAGCAAATACCTTCAAAAATATGAACGGGGTGTATATCCGCACATCTCCCTGCAACAAAGTACCTTGGGTAGCTCCTTTAGAGTTCTCACTGGTTCTGACTGAAACCCAGAACAGATTCACTGCCACACTGACATCAGGGCCACCAGGTTCCACTGACCACAGGGTTAAGGCTGCCTGTGAGTGTCTCTACTTTAAGGGGAAATTGCATTGCCTTCCCCAGGGCTTTGTATTACACAAGCAGAGAGGGGTGACCATGTGGTTTGAATTGCTGACAACATGGTCTGTAACTGAAAACTTCCCCTCCTCTTGGTGCTCATATACTTCAATGGAGAGCACCCTCTAGTGGATGCATTGTAGTGCAACTTTGGCTGTACACATTAGCAAATCCTGTGAAATTTCAGAAGAATTGGGATATCCAGGTTTTTATTAGAATGAGATTACAGGGGGAATATTATTATTATTATTATTATTATTATTATTAATAATAATAATAATAATAATTTATAACCCGCCTCTCCCTCCGGATCAAGGCGGGGAACAACAACAATATAAAACACAAAAATCACAACAGTTAAAATTTTTTAAAAACAAGAAAAAAATACATAATTAAAAACATCTTAAAATTCATCTGGATAGGCCTGCCGGAAGAGAGCAGTCTTCATGACTCTCTTAAATTCATGAAGACTGCTAATTTGTCTAATCTCCTCCGGCAGACCATTCCATAGTCTGGGAGCGATGGAAGAGAAGGTCCTCTGGGTAACACTCATCAGCCTAGTTCTGGCTGACTTGAGTAAGTTCTTCCCAGAGGACCTAAGTGTGCGGGGCGGATTGTACGGGAGAAGGCGATCCCGTAGGTAACCTGGACCCAAACCATGTAGGGCTTTAAAGGTAATAACCAACACTTTATACTTCGCCCGGAAACTGATTGGCGGCCAATGAAGCGATTTTAAAACTGGTGTAATGTGATCACCCCTAGGTGTACCGGTGACCAACCTGGCTGCCATATTTTGAACTAGTTGAAGTTTCCGGACTAGGCACAAAGGTAGCCCTATGTACAGCACATTGCAGAAGTCAAGCCTCGAAGTTACCAGCGTGTGCACTACCGTCTTTAGGTCTTCCAACTCTAGGAAGGGGTGCAGCTGGCGTATCAGCCAAAGCTGATAGTAGGCACTCCTGGCCGTTGCATCAATCTGAGCTGTCATTTGGAGTGACGGATCCAAGAGTACCCCCAAGCTGCGAACACTATCTTTCAGGGGGGGTGTAACCCCATCCAGAACTGGTTGACACACCTCCAGACCCAGGTTGGGGCCTTTGACAGCAAGCACCTCCGTCTTGTCTGGATTCAGCTTCAGTTTGTTTTTCCTCATCCAGCCCATTACCGCCTCCAAGCTTTCATTCAGAGGAGACACACTATCCTTAGCTGACGATGTTGTTGAAGGCACAGAGAAATATATTTGGGTGTCATCAGCGTATTGATAGCACCCCGCCCCATGCCTCCGGATGATCTCTCCCAGCGGTTTCATGTAAATGTTAAACAGCATTGGGGAAAGGATGGCACCATGTGGTACACCACATAGCAACTCCTTTTTTGCAGAGCAGCTATCCCCAAGCATCACCATCTGGAACCTGCCCGAGAGATAGGATCGGAACCACTGAAGCACAGTGCCCCCGATTCCCAATTCCCCCAGGTGCTCCAGAAGGATACCATGGTCAATGGTATCGAAAGCCGCTGAGAGGTCCAGGAGTACCAGCAGTGACACACTCCCCATGTCAATACTAAGGCATAGATCATCTACTAAGGTGACCAAAGCTGTCTCAACTCCGTATCCTGCCCTTAAGCCGGTTTGAAATGGGTCTAGAAAATCAGTGTCATCCAAGACTGCCTGGAGTTGGAAGGCAACCGCCCTCTCGATCACCTTGCCCAAAAATGGAAGATTTGATACTGGCCTGTAGTTATTAAAGTGCAGGGGATCCAGGGAGGGCTTTTTTAGAAGTGGCCTTACCACCACCTCTTTTAAATATGATGGAAAATTCCCCTCCCTGAGAGATGCATTAATGATATGTTGTTAATGTGATCTAACTGCATCTCCTCTCTGGATGACCAGCCAAGAAGGGCAGGGATTGAGAGGGCAAGTCATCCTCCTCACACATCCAAGTACCTTGTCCACATCCTCGGTACTCACCAACTGAAACTGATCAAGTGTAATCCTACTCGCGGAGTAGCTGGTCACTCCACTGTCAGCCTCTGCTATAACAATGGCATCTAAGCCGGCTCTTATCCGAGAGATTTTATCTGAGAAATGATCGTTAAAGGCATCACAGCGAACTACCGAAGGCTCTAAAATCGGATTCAGGGGAGAAGGTGCCTGGGTTAGACCCTCACCACCCTGAAGGTGCAGGAGACATGCAGGAAGTTGACAATGTTATCTAAAGGACCCACAAACCTCTGTGAGTAGTCACTCAAGAGGGTGCCATATATCGCTGATGTGCGTTCTCATTCTCTCTCTCTCTGTCTTTCTCTGTCTCTCTCCTCTCTCCTTTCTTGCTCTGTCACAATAATTGTCTTTTTACAGCAGCATGTGGAATCTCAGGCCCGGGTTTCTCTAGATCCAGTCTTCCAGGTATCCCAGTCCAGCCCTCTGGAGTTCCCCAGGAGGTCATGCCCCCTCCCCCTCCCCTCCCCTCCCCTCCCCTCCCCTCCGCCTTTTATCACCCCCTTCCCCCCAACCACCAGCTGTTTGGCAATTTTCCAGACTTTGTGCAGTCCCTCCCATTCTAAAATGTTGAAATGCCTCTTCTAAGGGCTTAGTCACTGGCAGTCAAAGCTTTATGCTAAAATAAACTGGAATTTTTGGTATCTTGGCTTTGCCCCTTTTGCCTTTGTCCCTGCCCACCAATAGAATGCAGTCTGCAAGAGTTTCTCGGAAATGCGGTTTGGCCCTTGGGATGAAAAAGGGATTTGCACCCTGGTTTATAGCCTTGAAAAAGCTGTTTGCACACACAACATGCTTAGCGCAAGGAACAGGATGAGTACAAATGAGTATTGGCTGCCTGTTAGCTACAATGTAACAACGTAAGGTTGTTAGCTTATAAAGCCCTAAACAACTTGGGAACAGGATTCTTAGCAGACTGCCTTCCCTTATATACACCGAGGCGACATTTATGATCTTCAGAAGAGGTCTTATTGGTCATTTCGAAACAAACGGAATGTTGCCATGAAGTACCGCAACGGCAGGCCTTCTTTGTAGTGGCTCCCATCCTCTGGAAAACCCTCCCTTGTGCGGTTTGGGAGACAGAAAATGTAACAGCCTTTAAACACCTTCTGAAAACATACCTTTTCACACATGCTTTCCCTAGACTGTAACTTACTTTTTTTAAAAAACAATTTTTAACTTTTTAAAGCTTTATATTATGTTTTAACTTGGCGTAGTTAATGGTTTTAATTGTGAAGTGCCCAGAGAGCCCCAGCTATTGGGTAGTATAAAAATGTAATAAATAAATTGATGCAAATGCAAATGCATGCAGCATGCTGTGGGATTAGTAGGGTGGGAGGAGCATGTTTGCGGGTTTTCTTCTGTGAGCTTTTATGAATGCAGGCATATGTGGAAGAATCCTAGCGCAAGAGGGATTCCAGAATACAGAATGCCCTTGAGTATACAGCCCCATTCCTGTAAAATGCTATAAGTCCATGAAACAGAAAAAGTCACTTCAGAAAGGAAGCACATGTTAGATGATGGAGCAGACAATACTAGCCAGTCAGATTTATTGCATCTTGGCTCCTTTCGTGTGGCATATTCACCTTCAGTTAATGCATGACCCAGTTGGGGTGGTGAGAAGCAGAGTTGCACCTGCCGTGCACCTCCATGCATTAAGCTGAATGTGTGAGCTACCGATGCTGGTGAAGTTTGCTGATCTCAGGCTCAGAGACTTCAAAGATGACCTCAAAGTACTACAAGGCCTTTGAATTCTTCTCCAGCTTGGATTAAAATTTGAGGGGGAGACGAATTCCTGGAGTACACACTCCCATCACCAAACCTCCCCTTCCTTCTAAACCCGACTTATCCCTAAGCCTATCTACACACGCCAGATAAAAGACTTTGAAAACATTTTGAAAACTGTATATGGAGTGTGTCCTGGGCCACAACAGTTCTCAAAACGGTCAGCCTATCTACACTACTGCTTTAAAACGGTTTAAAGCAGTTTAAAAGAGTTTATAACAGTTTTGGGAACTGTTGGGGCCCAGGATATACTCCATATACAGTTTTCAAAACGTTTTCAAAGTGTTTTATCCTGCGTGTGTAGATAGGCTCCCTGTGTCAAATTTTAGATTGCAAGCAATGTCAGCACCACAAGAAGTATACTGCAAGTAAGTGTGTGTGTGTGTGTGTATGTGTGTGCGGTGGGAGGGGAGGGCAGAAGAGGAGCACAATTTGTGTGTGTGGGGAGGGAAGCTTTGTCCCACAAATTATATGAGTTCCAGTCATCTCCTACGTCTATGTTAGAGGCAAGATGTATCTACAGTTCACCCTCAGAAATTTAAGTGCTGAACTCTAAAGACTGACAACTAGAGCTGAGCCTTAATTTATCAGAAGACATTTTTCTCTGAAAAGAGAAAAAGACATTTTTCTTATCACCCCTAGAAATAAAAGGCCACTTTACAGAATTTCCTCAAATTTCTTCACCATTTTTCACCCTACCTACTTCCCCACAATACCCCAGAACAATGCTAGATAGGAGTATTGTGGACAATGCAAAATGGGGGCCAGCCTGCCAACACAGCTGCTGCTGTTGCCACATGCAATGGCAGCGCCACGCTCCCTCTAAAAACACACTGGAAAAAAAGAAGCTGTGCTACAACCTTTGCCAGCGGTGAGCCCTGCCTGTGAGAAATTGTGAGAGAATTTCTCTTCCATCTTGAGAAATGCAGTGAAATCGAAATTTCCCTGCCCAGAAATAGGGTGGATAATTTCAAGGAGTCTTTTGCGCACAGCTCTAATTCTAAGCATGTGCTTCATGATTGAGCTGTGGCTAGGCTGACCATCTGAAAAGGAGGACAGGGCTCATGTAACTTTAACAGTTGTAGAGAAAAGGGAATTTCAGCCAGTGTCATTTGTATGCAATTAGTTCCTGGTGAAATTCCCTCTTCATCACAACAGTTGAAGTTGCAGAGCCCTACCTTCTTTTGTATATGGTCACTCTAGTATAGTGCCTGCAACTTTAACTGTTGTGATGAAGAGGGGATTTCACCAGGAACTAATTGCATACAAATGACACTGGCTGAAATTCCCTTTTCTCTACAACTGTTAAAGTTATATGAGCCCTGTCCTCCTTTTCATATGGTCAGCCTATATATATGGGAATTGTGTTGATCTTAGTGTGGAAAATCCCTTTCTATTAACCTCTTTGTCTTTTCTAGTGGTCAGGATCTTAAAACTGGCTGCTAAAAAGCTGTATGGGTTTAAAATGATCCACTTCCGTCGAAGGCACTAGCTTGACAGGTTTGTGAATTATAGCCCAACTATTAATTATTGCTACTGTGTTACCTGCAGTTGCAGGACAACTACTGTCACTGCTGTGTAAGAATAAGAATTAAGTGGGGCTAGCTTACTTCGAAGAAAACATGCATAGGGTTTCTCCACAATTAGGTAACTATAGGAATGATATGACATGATAAATTGAGATCTGGTGTCTCAGTAGATGTCTACGGTATGGATGAAGCACTTCTCCCTCTGAATCATTAAAGCAGCTCTGTAGTTTACTCACTTAAATAAACGTGAGTGGGTGTTGATTTCATTTTGACCTTCCTTTTCTAGCAAGGGTGGGGAACCTCAGGCCTGGGGCCCAAGTTGAGCCTTCCTGCAGTACACAGATGGCCATGCCTCGTTCCCCTAACCTATCCCCTTTCCACCAATCACTGATAGTTTGATGGTTTCCCAGCTTTTGTGAAGTTTTTTCCCCATTGTAGAAAGTTTAAACGCCTCCCTAAGGCTTAGTTACTGGCTTATTGGGACATGTGAATCCAGGCAGGCTAGCTTTTTGTCTTAAATAACAAGTGAGCACATAATCCTACTGCCTACTGACTGTTTTGAAGTTGGGGTGCCTTTTGTTTTCTTTGATGAAGTACCTACTTCACAGTAGCAGTTTAAATGGTGACATTTCTTGGCAAGGTTGCTTGCATTTCTAATTCAAAGCTAAAGTTTGCATTTCAGCTAAATGAAGATCTTTTGTTAAAGTTCAATGTGTTTTCCAAGTTGAACCTATGTGTCTGAAGGAAACACTGATGAGTTAAATGGTGCTTTATATCCAGGTAACGATGCATAGGATTACAAAGTCATGTCCCTGGAAACTTAATTGCAAAATTGGCTTGGGTTTTTATAATGAGTTTAAGTAGAGGGTTTTCTCCTTTGATTATAAATATAAGGAAAGCTCTTTTTTCTCACTCTGCCTCCCCCACCTCTCTATATCTGGAGTTTGGGTATATAGATTTTCCTTGGGGCAATGACTATGGGGCTCCTACACTACACCAATGGGTATAATTTACAACCTACTATACAGAAATAATTCCAAGTTTCATTCCCAATTTTTATCATCTTTCTTCTGGTTCTTCACACCTGGAGTCCCCTCACCTGGCTATTTAATACCAGGTTTTGCAGGTAAAGAATATAGGCTGCTTATATTCCAGTATTTTAAAATGTAGAGCATGCACCTTTTATATCCATGTGTATGGGGCAGTATACTCATTCAGTTTGACTGATATGAAAGGTGGTCAGTGTTTGTCTTTTGTCAGCTATGCTATTTAGGGGTGATTCACATAACTCTGAAAGTGACAGATATGAAGGCAGGCTGAGCATAACCATTTGGGTGAAATGGATATGTGATTGCTTACGTATACCCATGCTCCATGTTTTCTGTGTAGAGACTTACAATGCAAAGGCTTCCAAGATGAATAGGGGCCCAGAAAAATGTGAGCCTGTCTTGAAAAACCACATTGAAGTCATTATACACCACAAACTTCTGAAAGTCTGATTCTTAATCTCCCACTTTCACAGTTGTCAGTATGGGGCTTTAGGACAAAACCAAACATTACTTTTAATTCATTTCTAGCCGCTAAGTCTCTCCCCATCCCCCTGTTATACTGTAGCATAGATGCAGGGGTCCTGATCCATGTCAAGACCATCATGTGTGGGGCAGGAGGCTTTTCAGATCCAGATTGGAATCTTAACTCTTACAGTAGAGTTTTAAAAAAGACATTATTGCTATATACAAATGTCTGTTTTGGCCCTGAGTTACAATATTTTGTGCAGAACAGGCAGCTGCCTAGTACAAAAAAGTGGCATGCATTATATGGTATAATGGATTATCCCAATTTTCCTTTACTACATTACAATGCAGGGAAAATTCAATTGCGCTACACATGCCTACAAAGAAGAACTGAGTTTCGAACATTTACAGAACTAATGCATTGTTCTCCATTTCCTTGTATCTCCACCCTTCTCTGATGAGATGAAGGCCTAAGCTTGGAAGCTGAATTCTGTCTTTTTCTTTCCCCCTTTTTGGACCTCTGCCTCAAGGATAGGCAGTCATGCTTTTTGTGGTGGCTGCTAAGGATGACTTTCTTATGACCCTGAATAAGCTGATGCTCTTGGGTAGCTTGAATGTAAATAATCTAATAGACTTTAGCCAACAGTTCCCAAAGGAGATACAGCTGTAGTGCTATTACTTGTGGAATAACAACCAAACCAAATCTATTCATGCTTGAGGCTGTGGTGCATTCATCATATGATACACACAGGGAAACACAATATGCAGCAAAACATCAGCTAAACAGATACTTGTGGCATAGGTTATGCCCACAGAAATGCAGGACACATATTTCTCCAAATACCATAACACACATATGATTTGCTCTTGCAATGTTTCCAATAGGGACTGATTTATGTCTCAAATACTTTACTTTCTCCTACTTGGATTAAAAATGAACTTAGCTGCACCGCACGATGCAATGCACATTGCCGGCAAAGTGGAACCCAACAGTCTGGTTGCTTCAAATCTCATTGCTTCTAATTACATTTAGGCCGTCTGGCTGCATGCAGGATCTCACCCTTTGACAGCAAATAACCAAGCAATGAAATTATATGGCTATGGATGCACCTGAGCATTCACCCCATCTCCATTTTCTCCCCCCCTCCCTTTCAGCTATGAAAAGAAACGATTGTAAAGAATCCCATATTGAGAAGCACTGATTTGGCTTCCGGGCAGCGCAGGCTTGTAAGAAATGAGAAAACTGGAGGGCTTTCTGAACTTGTATAGAGGATCAGGAGAAAGCTGTTTGGCACAGGTGTTTCTGTAATTATGATACACTGGAAAAAATTCATGGTGATCCACAGTGCCCATGCTGGGGCCACAGCTGTTCTAACACATACTTCTGTGTATATGATGCTGTTCTTTAGAGTTAGCACATTTCTTTGTGTCATATAAAACAAAAGGAATCCCCCCCCCCAATAAGTTTTGGTGGTGTGAGTAGATGATGAGTACCGGATGGGTTGTACTTGTTGTTAATACCTTTAATTGGATGGCGATACTAGACAGCGTGGAGAGTAGAGATGAGCAGATCTGTTCAGTTTGATCTCGTAGCAGTACTGGTTCCCCACCACCAAATTTGCCATGTTGCAGTTCCGTATCTCCCCCCCCCCCTTGGACCGAAATTCATACCATGAATTTTTGTGCCAACTTCTCAAAGCTGCGTGTTTTTGTGCCCCCTTTCAAACATGCACCTTTTTTGTTGACTAAAGAGTGTTTGTGCATGGTTTAGAAACATACGCACTTTCCTTTTTATATTTTTCAAGTGTGTGTACATTAATCATTGCAGTTTTGTTGCAACCTTGGGAATGTACAGATTTCCAACTGTGAATTGCATTTTGTTCCAGGAGGTACGAATTGGGTGAATTTGGGGGGGAAAACTTGGCAGAATGGATTTCTCAACAATCCCTGAGGAAAGAAAGTACAGAAGCAAGAATTGGTCCCCATCCATCAGTAATTCTTAGAAGGCTGTCATACGTCTTCCTAATTTTTTCCTGCACCACAATAGAGCACACACTTTTTGTTGCCCAAGGTTTTTTTTTGTTTTTGTTTTAAGGAAAGGAAAGCATCCAGCAAAGGTATGCATGTCCAGATTTGTTGGAGCAACTCTTCCAAAACCAATAAAGATGGATGGCCCAGCAGCATGGATGTTCATCCTTAGCATAGGAATAAGCAGATCGCAGCAAGAATTAGTCTTGTAGAGAAGGATCTGTGGAAGCATAGAGGTTGAAGTGGAGGTTGTCCACAGCCTCCAGACCCTAGAACTGACAGAGTATCATATAATTAAATACAACAATAAATAATCATTTCTACTGATCAGCTATAAAACTGTAATTGGCTGAGTTGCAGCCAGGGAAAGCTTATGTAAAGAGATAAGTCTTAAGGAGATGTCTAAAAGTCAAGTCTATAGATGTTTTCCTGATGTCAATTGGAAGAGCATTCCAGAGGGTGGGTGCTGCAATACTAAATGCTCTAGTGCTAGCACTCATAAGGTAAACATCAGGTCTGGACAGAACCATCAAAAAGGATCCTAATGGCAGATTAGGGACATAAGAAGTATGTGGCATTTTTCTGTAAAGTGCTTTTTATAAATAACACAAAACATAAGAGTTATGCTGGATCAGACAAAAGGTCTATCTAGCCCAGCGTTCTGTTCACACAGCAGCCAAGCAGCTGCCCATGGGAAACCCACAAGCAGGACATGAGTGCAACAACACCCTCCAAGTCATGTTCTCCAGTAACTGGTATACCTACAGCCTCTGATACTGGAGGTAGCATATAGTCATCAGGACTAGTAGCCACTGATAGCCTTCTCCTCTAGGAATTTGTCTAATCCCGTTTTAAACCCCTTAAGGTGATGGCCATCACTTCATCTTGTGGAAGTGAATTCCATAGTTTCACTATGCATTGTGTGAAGAAGTAATGCCTTTTATCTGTCCTAAATCTCCCACCAATCAGCTTCATGGGATGACCCCTGGTTCTAGTCTTATGAGAGACAGAGGTCATTCTAGCATTTGGCATATATGTTACACATATGTGCCAAATTTGAGATCGGTCCCTCCAACCCTCAATTTTATATGAATTTATTAAAGATCGTTTCCATTCTGACAGATCAGAATGACAGCTCGCCATGTGCATTCATTCTGATCTGTCAGAATGGAAACAATCTTTAATAAATTCATATCAAATCAAGGGTTGGAGGGATCGATGTCAAATTTGGCACACATGTGTAGCAATATGTGCTACACATATGTGCCAAATTTGATATCACTCGCTCCAACTCTCAATTTTATATGAATTTATTAAAGATCGTTTCCGTTCTGACAGATCAGAATGACAGCTCGCCAGACCTGTCAGAACGGAAATGTTCTTTAAAAAATTAATATAAAATCGAGGGTTTGAGGGATCGATCTCAAATTTCATACACATACTTAGGCATACACTAGAAGCACTGTGACTAAATTTTAAGCCTCTAACTTTTAAAATACAGAAGTTATAGACATTTTTTTCTTTCTGCCAAAAATATCATTTTTTAACGATAATTATCGTGAAGATGATACGGATCACCTACGATATGAACGAAGATGATAATGTTTTTGGTCTGAAATGATGATAACGATAAAAAAACAATATTTTTTGGCATGCACACCCCTAGTTATTTGAGGGAGCATGGTGGAAGTGCACAGTGACTGTAATGGGCAGGGTTAGCCCATGTGGCCCTGCAGTGCCCTGTAAGCATTCATGTATGCTCCATTCTAGCTTGTTCCGCTCTGATTGGCAGCGGCTCTCCAGGACCTCAGGGAAAGTTTCCCCTCATCACCTGATCCTTTTAGATAAAGATGCCAAGTCTTGCTTCTGGGCCTTTCTGCAACCATGAGCTTTGCCACTGAACCATAGCTACATTCATTTCTCAGCCTGGCGGGATGCTGCCTCGGACAACTTTGATTGTCCCTGGCATGGATGCAAATCCACCCCAGACCTTGCAAATGCTGAACGACAGAGCTGGTTTTGGCACACTCTGTCTGGGCAAAGGATCCAGGGCCTTGGCTCTGCCCTTAATTCCATCCCACATTGAGAAATGGGCTTAGCCTGTATTATATCAATCCTAGGGTGTCTTGTGCATCTGCCAGGCAGCCCTTCTGCAGCTTTTAGAGATAAATCCAAACAGTAGATGCTTTGATAGGCTTTATTTCTGTTCAACATTTTAGAACACCAAAGGAGGAAAGTTAGCAATAGTACAAGTAGGTTTGACAAAGGGCTAGATAATCTTCAGAGAAGAAGTGTCTCAAAGTCAGGATTATCTGGGAGGCTGCAATCTTGATCTTCATTTATAATTGCCCTGCTTCTATTATGCTTCCCCTGGAACATCCAGTACCAGTCACTAATAATGACTGTAGGCTTCATATGTTTTTGGAGAAAGAAAAATTTGAAACAAATGCTCTCTGCCTACAAATATCCGCACGTATATTCTCTGGATGCGGTTGCTTTTAAATTCCACGTATGGATGCTGTTTGATATTTATTATTTTATTTATTTATTTATTACATTTTTATATTGCCCATCAGCCAAAGCTCTCTGGGCTGTGCACAGTTAAAAACCATAAGACAGGTATAGATAGATTTAAAACATTGGAAGTTATAAAAAGTGATCTAAAACTAGGGAAAGCCTGTGTAAAAAGGTATGTTTTTAGGAGGCATTTAAAAGATCTTATATTTTCGCCTCCAGGACAGCACGAGGGAGGGTGCCGCTACAGAGAAGGACCTCTGACGAGTTTCTTCATGACATTCTCTTTGTCTCAGAATAATGAACATGATGTCCTCTTATGATCGTAAATGTAGTTTGGGTGTATATAAGGGAAAGAGGAGTGCTAGGTATTCTGGTCCCAACTTGTTTAGGGCTTTATAGGATAATAGCATGGCCTTGTTCATGGCTCGGTAGCTAACAGGCAGCCACTGTAGTTCTTTTAGCAAAGGTTATACGTATGTGGGCAGAGCTAGGAATCCCAGTGAGCACCCTAGCTGCTGCATTCTGCTCAAGCTGCAGCTTCCGAACCACACACATGGGTTGCCCCACAAAGAATGTGTTACAGTTGTCTAATCGTAAGTTTACCTGTGCATGAATGACCATGGATAGGCTATCTCTATCCAGGAATGGGCGTAGCTGGTGTACCAACCAAAGTTGATAATGGGAGCTCTGGGCCATTGAGACCACCTGGGTCTCCAGTGTCAAAGATGGGTCCAGCAGCACCTCCAAGCTACGGACCTCTCCTTCAGAGGGAGTGCAACCCCATCCAGAACAGGTAAACATCCCAATTCCCAGACTTGGGAACCACCAACCCACAAGGCCTCTGTTTTATCAGGATTCAGCTTGGATGAGTTGGGCCTCATCCAAGCCATAACTGTATGCAAGCAGTGGTTCAGAATGTGCACGGCCTCTCCCGATTCAGATGTTACAGAGAAATAGAGCTGGGTGTCATCAGCATACTGGTGATACTTTGCCCCAAATCTCCTGATACAGGGATTTAAAACAACAGCAACAATAACAATAGCAATGGGCATAATCCAGCCAGTGCAAAGTGCTTTCACAACGTATTGAGTTCAATGGGAGATTTTAGGCATATGCACTGGGACTCAGTTTTGAGTAAAGATGCATAGGATTATGTGGCATCTATCTCCTATTTAAATCAATGAGAGTTCAAAAGTGCTTAGCGTTGGCTGAATATTTCCCAAGTGGTATAAGTATTCAACTCAGCAAGCTGGTACTTAACAGTTAACACTATTGCCTTTCACTTCACCAATAAATACAATGCTTTAAGCCAAAGTTATCTGTTTTTAAGTGCATTGATTACAGTGGGAAAAACGTAAGCATGAGTTTAACTGAAACTTAAGTGAAATCAGTGGACTTAAAAATGCTTAACTATGGTTGGATGATGGTTTTTTCCCTGAGTATCTCTGAAAGTTAAATTTCAAAAACGTAATTTGGGAAAGCTTGAAATGCACAGGAGTGAAATTCTTATTCTAAAATGTTGCTGAATTAAGGATTTGCGTGAAATTTCATGTAGACTCTGTTGGATATAGCTGCTTAGACCTAATATGACCCATAGAAAAGATTGTGTGTGATTAAAGAGACAACTGTTGTGAGTTGTGCATCAGGCATTTGCTCAACCACAATATACTTTCAATTTGTGACTTTCCTCTACTCCCAGGCATTTGACAGCATATGATGGAGCTTTTTAATGGTAGTTTTTTTAATTGGGTCCTGGTAGTTTGATTGTTAATTGTTTTTAACTGTTTCAAACTGTTTCACATTTTTGTATGTTAAAGGTTTTATATTATATTTTACCCTGTTGTGAACTACTCAGAGACTTTTTGGCTATTGTATAGAAATGTAATAAATGAATGAATGAATGCCTGAAATGTTCTTCTGGGAAGTACTCAAAGTGTATTTGAAATATGAAAGGTGCCATACTGGAGGAAGGAGTTTCAGCTATAAGGCTGGAAAGTAATAATTATTATTTAAAAAAAAAATGGGAGAAAGAAGGGGAAGCAACAGTGAGCTGAAAGTCATCTATAGGGGCCTACATTTGGAAATAAAAAGGCTTCAGCCAGATTTGTAGGAATAAGAGAAAAAGTTACTGGATTTGTTCCATGTTTCCAAAGGCTACAGCCAGCACAACACAAACCCAAGGGGCAGAAAGAGCAAGGTAGAGTCTCAGAGGTGACAGTTTTTGCTGATGAGAGTGGCAGACAAGGATGAGTGGATAGAGCATATTTTTAGGTGTCTTGTTATCTAGACAGAATTGGCAGACTAAGAAAAGTGTCTGGATGTGAAGGAAGGAAAAGATGTGACTGAAGGATGCCAAATTAGGATTTTTAATAGGGGGCTACCAGCCATCTCTTACATCAGGCAAAACACATTTGTACAAAAAAGTTGTGTTTGACTATATTTTCGGTATTATATACAAACAGCTGTATGAGCATTTTAATGTCTCTAGCATCTGCATTGGCTTTCTTTGCTATCTTTAGACACAATTGAAGGTTGTGGGGATATGGTGCAAGCCATCCCCTCCCCTCCCTGCCCACTGGCACCCCCCCTTTCCCTTCCCTTCAAGGTTGCTTTGGGGAGGAAGCCGGCACAGTTCCTTCCATGCCAGTTGTGCGGGGGAGGGGCAGGGAGCGTGGACTCATGGGTTTAAAGTCAGAGCGCTGTCCCCGACCTCAAATACAGGAATTCAAACTATCCTATGCCCCTCCCCCATACTGTGTCTGAGGGCCATAGTATTGCTTTCTAAATGCCCCTTGCCCTTGAAGAACTTTCATGGCCACCTGTCTTTCAGGGTCCCCTTCTTTCTCTATGGACTGCACACAGCATGTTCACTAACCATTTGCTGCAAAAAGGTTAGCGGCCCAACCATAGCTTAGGGTGTTGTCTGAACAGACCCTTTGTAAGTTAACACACTCTCTGCATGGAGGTGGAGGAGGGAGGGGGAAATGTCACTGCCTTTTTCTTCTCTAGGCCTCACTCTCACATCCTCTCCACCAGTGAGTGTTGAGTGAGGGGAGTATTAGCTTGTGCTATACACCTTGCCCCACCTACAAGAAAGCTGGCTACAGGGGTTGTTGTGAATGAGACACATTCAAATGATTTGAGAATTGAATTAAAATTATTATACACCCCTAGTTTACATATTGAAATTATTGAGCAATATTTGTATTGTAAGAATCTCAGAACACCAGAGACAGATATTTAAAAAGCTTCTTTATTCCAAGTACTCACTAAAACTGAAATAAACTAACACAGTCACTCTGTAAGCATCCTGACTCTTCCTCTCAGCTCATTTTCATGCCTCTGCTACAACTTTCAGTGTGCGACTCACCTACAACCACACCACAGTGATGTACACACACTCATACGGATTCAAGCTGAGGCTGTAATCTCCGAAACACGACTTCTAGGACGTTACTCTCACTGAAATCCACTTACTCACAAGTCATGTTTTGGACTGGGCTGCAAATTTACATATTCTAAACTGAAGCAGCGATGCTGAAGCTTTGGGAATAGGGCTGAAATTCAAATATAATAAAATAAACAGATGGAAAAGTGGTTAAGAAGACATAGCAGCTTGGCCCATTAAGGATTCCACAACAGCTCTAAATTGAAAGGTTGTCTAGGGTCTTGCCTTCAAGGCCCCCTCCACAAGAATGCGCCTTTGCGCCTGGTTCCGCGATTATGCGCATTATCGCGGAGGCGCATTTACTCACAATCCCTCTGCACGGGAGGCGGCGAGAAGCGGCGAAGCGCATTAAAAGATGCCCAAAAAGCGCTTTCCAGGTAGTTAATGCGCATAATCGCTTGTTCACACAGCGAAAATGCGCTTTAACGGCCGGAGCAAAATAAAAGTCGCTATTTAACGCGCGTTCGAAAATGCGCATTATCGGGGAGATAACGCGCCTGTACGCCCGTTTTGCGCTCCGCTCGTGTGTAGGTAAAATTTATAATGAGCCTTCAAGGCTCATTAAACGCCCCGTGTGGAGGAGGCCCAAGTAACTATCCTCGACAAGAAGAAATATGAAGAAATATCCTGCTACTGCTGAGATGTGAAAGGATATTAAATACTTGCTACTGAATGGTGCCAGCACCAAGATTTGAGGGGCCCTTGCACAAGACCCCCTGGGTGGACCCACCTCCTCACTGCTACCCATTTGCTCACCTTTCCTTCAAGCCCAAATCAAGGAAGCTGATGTTCTTTCTCATCCCCACTGTTTGCTTGGTTGGCTAGAGCATGTCAGCTGCTGCACTTCCTTGCCTGCATTTATCATCCACCTGCTAATGAATCCCATTGAGCAGTGGTGAAGGTTTGATCCAGCATGGGCCCAATCCCCACCAGACCCCAGAGGGAGAGAACAGGAAAGCAAGGAGATGGTGGCAACCACTCCCATTACCACTTGCTCAGTGACTCTCCTATTCTCTCTCTCTCTCTCTCTCTCTCTTTTTTTGGCCACATGACAAGGGCAGGTGAGCAAGCAGTGAAGTTGGGAAGGAGAATGGGCTACTAGGGTCTGGTAGTTCACGATAAACCCCTGTCTGGGGTTTGGGCCTCAGCAGATGTCTAACAATGCTGACTCTTGACATTGGTCTTACTACTGAAATTATACAAAAAGCTGCCATCTTCTCAATGTCATGGGCAGCAGATCACATGCTACTTTGAGAAGATAAGAACATAAGAAGTGCCATGCTGGAGCAGAGCAAGGGTCCATCTAGTCCAGCATTCTGTTCACACAGTGGCTAACCAGCTGTCAACCAGGGACCCATAAGCAGGACATGGTGCAACAGCTGCAGGAGCTATACTAGAATGCCCAGATACAAAAGAGGGCAGGGCTCCTGCAGCTTTAACTGTTGTAATGAAGAGAGAATTTCACCAGCTGCTGCATGCATACAAAGGACAACTGCTGAAATTCCTTTTCCTATACAACTGTTAAAGACACAGAAGCCCTGTCCTCCTTTCCATATGGTCACCCTATTTGTAAGTAAAGAAGAAGATTACAATCCTATGCATGTTTAGACAGAAAAATGTTCTACAACTCCTAGTGTGCCATCAGTTGGCTGGGGCATGCTGGGAACTGTAGGACTTCCCCCCCCCCCATCTATGCCTGCATAGGATTGCACCCTAAGCTGCATGCTATATTTCATTACATATTGTGTAGTTTACTCCAGAGAGCCATGTTCTGAGGGTGAACTTCCCTCCCAGCTCCACAGTTACTCTTGAACTCATTATTAGGTAGTATTTTGGTCTCATTTTACTATCAAGTTCATTCTGGGCTGACTAATTCCCATTGTCATCTCTTAGCATTAAGCAATTTGTCATATAGCACTTAATATTTAAGTCTAGGTAAATTTTAAATTGAAATCAGAAGGGGTGAAAAGCAAGACGGGAACAATGAGAAGAGAAATGGAACAAGAATAGAAACAGAACTTACAGTGGAGGTTTACCAGGGTTTTACTGCATCATTCTCCAGCGGAAAAAAAGTTTACAAAAATATTACCCAAAACATTTGCTTTCACATTTTTAATTAGATTTTGTGGAAATGGAAAAATAATTTGGTTTAATGGAATTACTATCAGTGTGACCCAAAACCTCTTTCAATATTTAACTGTATTAATATAAACCAGTCATTTTGAGTTAAGTAAAAAAATGTGTTTAAATGGGAAATAATCCAGACGATCTACCAAGCTTTCTTTTTTTACAAGCCTCAAATAGCTTCCATTCTACTAATGGTCTAAATTCCATTTTCAAAGTATACAGAGGAAATGTTCACAGCACTTAGATGTCTTATCTGGCACATATATTCCTCACATCTTTTGGGTGTATCAGATAAACTACAGTGCCAGCATTTTAAAAACCTGAGCTGAATATAATACTGGCAATCCTTGAAAAACCTACAAAGGCTTAGGAAACTATGGTTTGTCATAAGGTGATGTGTCAAATTAGGGAGACCAGGGGTACCTCTAGACGGTTGCTTTTCCCTGCCATAGCTTCGGAGTGGTGGCAGGTGGATTACATGACGTTGCTGCCACTCCAAAGCTACTGTGGGGAAAAGCCCCAAAGCTCCGCTCTAAAAAAGTTGGGCATTTACCCCAACTTTTTTGCTTGGAGCGGGCTGGGCAGGGAAGGGGATGGACCAGCGAGCCATAAGCTCGCTGCACCGCCTCCGTAGTCCTCCCTCCCATTTTTAAAAAAGTAAAAAAAACCTACACACTTACCTTGGAGTGGGGGGGGGGCAATGTTCTCAGCCACCCCTACAGCTGGCACTGGGCAGGCAGTGAATATATGTCTTTGGGGAAACTGCAGCTAATAAAAGGTTGTCTGCCTTCAGGTTTGGAAAGGGGTCCTTTGTAAGTGTGAGGAACTGATGCTTATAAAATCCTCCTCAAACACTGGCTTTAATCCTTCTCCCCCAGTAGTATCCCTGATATCTACACATAGCTCTTGCCATGGGCGCGACAGGAAAACCCACCGTGGTGCTTCTTCCACTGAAGATGGGTGGAAGGAGTGTCAATGTGGGGTGCGCTGCCTGCCACCACCGCTACATGGCAGGAGAGGAGAGCCAGGATTCAGAGGAAAGAATAGTGGTAGAGTGCTTACTTTAAATGCAGAAAGTTACAGGTTCAACCCCCAGCATCTCCAGATAGGGCTGGGAAAAGCCTGTCTAAAACTCAAGAAAGCTGCTGCCAGTCAGTGTCGACAATACTGGTATAGATGGGCTAATGGTGTGATTTGGTATAAGACACCTTTCTATATTCCAAACTATCCTGTTATGATTTATGTTCCTCTCTCTTTTTCATTGTTTTCAGTGTCCTGAAACAACAACAACAACGGTATACACCTTTATTGATGGGCCAAGTTTGTGTAAGTAGATTCCTAAACTGAGGAGGCTGAGGGGCACTGGGTGTTGACTGAGAGGGATGAATGCTTTATTGATATATTATGGAATTAGCACTGAAAAATTGACATTCATATTGGGGGATTTATTTATTTTATTTTATTTTTAGGTTGCCTTTAAGTGTAGGCATTTCTCAAAGTAGCATAGAAGATTTTAAAAAATACAAAACAGATACAATAAAAATTAATAAATATGCATTCAATAAAGGTTTTAAAAAATCAGGATTACCAAGAAAAGCTCAATAAAAACAGATGCTACCAATACCACAAGCAGCCCAAAAGCTACAGACAGGTTAGCAAAAACAAGTGGATGTTCAGAGCTTTCCTGTAAAGAAGGGGCCTAATGAAACCACAATGGTAACTGATTCCAGAGGTGTAGGGCTACTAGTGAGATAGCTCTCTTCCCTGTACTCACCATCTTAACTGCCCTTGGCAGTGGTTATGTGAGAAGGGCCTCTGCTGATGACCTCAGAATGTGGACAGGCTGGTATGGGTAGGCTGACCATATGAAAAGGAGGACAGGACTCCTATATCTTTAACAGTTGTATTGAAAGGGGAATTTCAGCAGGTGTCATTTGTATGCATACAGCACCTGATGATATTCCCTCTTCATCACAACAGTTAAAGCTGCAGGAGCCCTGCCCGCTTTTGTATCTGGTCACTCTAATATAGCTCCTGCAGCTTTAACTGTTGTGATGAAGAGGGAATTTCACCAGGAGCTACATGCATACAAATGACACCTGCTGAAATTCCCTCTTCATCACAACTGTCCTCTTTTTCATATGGTTAGCCTAGGCATGGGAGAAGGCTGTCCTTCAAGTAATGGGAAGTGCTATATCACCATACTTCTGGCTTTGGATTTTCATTCGTAATGTATGTGTCCTGTAGTGATTTGCCCTGTGGTTTGTTTGTTTTCTTGTTCAATGTGCAATGTTACCAAGCACAGGACAGAAAATACAAAGAAGTTCCACACTCTCACTCAACAAGTGAATTGATCAGTAGCAAAAAAATAGATTCGCAGACAAAGAAACATATTGACACATTGTAATCAAAATATTAAATAACAAGTATATTATATATATATATATATATATATCAGAAAGATTTCATGTAACTCAATGAAAACTATGACACTTAAATACATTTAAAACACACTTAGAATATTCATACCAATATCAAAATACTGAAATGAGAAATATTTGAAAATTCATGTCAAATTCCCCTTCTCCCAGTACCACCCCTCATGCTGTTCTGGAGGGTCCCCTAACCCTGGAGAAGATTGTGGGGGAATAGGGAGATGCAAGTGGAAGAAAGAATTGGCCCAAATTCACCTTCCATTCCCCTGTGCCATGGGAGCGAGCATCCAGTTAGCAAACTCCCACTGTACGTATCTCTGAATCCAGCATCACGAGTGAGCACGCTCTCCCAAAGTTACAGGTAAATTTCAATAGAAGCAAATCACTTGGACCCTATCTACACAGTACCTTGGAATGTTTTAAATAGTATTTTAAAATGTTCCAAATAGGTGCATTCCAAAATGTCTTAGGCCACATGAAGGAGTACTCACGTTACAGGAGAAAAAATCTTCAGTCTTCAAAGTGGTGTGTGCAGTCTCACACCCTTCTGTCCGTCTCTTTCTGTTTCGTTTTTACAATGAGTTTAGGGCAAGGCATTGTGGGTGCTGTAGTTCACTCACCCACTTCCTCTTTAGTTCCCCTTTCATTCCCTAGCTTTCAATGAGTATAGGGCTAAGCATTGTGAGTGTTGTAGTTCACTTGCCCACTTCCTCCTTAGCCTCTCTTTCTTCCCCACCAATCAATGGCTAAGCATTAGGGTGCTGGTAAACGAAGCATGGCCCCCACGAATCACAAATGGTAAGGAAGGACACATTATTTTACTTAAAACGATTTATTAAAAGTAAAAATCATTGTATATTGCTGAAGTGAGTTTTAAAAAACCTTGGGTATACAACATTCAAGGGAGTGCGTCTTGTGGCCCAAAGAGTTCTCATAACCCTTATAAAATGTTACAAAGCTAGTGTGTAGATCGGCTCTTGGTCTGTTTTTTATGTCTCTTACTCTTGGGAAACACATTGGGGCAAAAAAATCCCAACTACACATATAAGGTGATGGGATCTGAGCCAACAGTAAATGGTCAAGAAAGAGATCTTGGAAAACCTGATAAAATGTATATGGCTGCTGTGAAAAAGGCAAATTCCACATTAGGCATAATTAGGAAAGAAATAGAAAAGAAACAGATGCAATTTGTATTTTTTTCAGTTTGATATTGAATTTGGAATTCTTCCCCTGTATCATGTTCTATATGGGAGAAAATGTACATTAGAACCATAAATTGGCACAGAATTAGATACATTTAAGCCTCTTAAAGTCAATGGGCTTAAGACACCTAACTTTGCAGGATTGTGACTCAGAGTAAAATGTTAGGAGTGTGGTTTCACTTTTTCCACGTTTGCATAGCACCTGCATTTTTAGGATTGTTGCTGACTTGATGTGGGAAATCTGAGTTGCTGCACCTGCTAGCTAAATGCAGGTGTGATTAGGTAACCAGAAGTGCAGGTACTCAGTTTCGTTACTATGTTTCAGCTGGCTTGCTCAAGAACTAACCTGATAGTTTAGATTGCACACAGTTTCACTTAGGCTACAATCTTACATGAGGGAATAAGTTCTCTTGAAGTCAATGGGACTTACTTCTGAGTAGACATATATAGGTCTGGGCTGCTATCTTTGTCACTGCCCCTAGGCAGCTATCAGTGACCTTGTGTTAAAAATGTCATTTGAAACTCCCAAATCCCTTACGTTGCAATATTTAGTTTTATATGGCCGTTATAACTGTTCCGGTGATCTGTTGTGTTAGCATATAGATGCCTAAGCAATGTTCAACATGACATTGTGTTATCACATTTTCTTGTTTTTTTAATGAGCATTGTGAGCCACCCAACAATGTTTATTTGAATTGTTTTAAATGGAAAAAAAAACAGTTTCATAACAACACATGGCCTAGTTCACACACCATAACAACCCACAGTTAACAAACCATGGGTTGTTGAGAAGATGAGCAGGAGTGATCAAACATGGAGGTTGGTTCCCATGTGATAAACAACCAAGAAATGCTCCATCACTGGGTTGTTTACCACAACGTCTGAACCTGGAACTCTGGGTTATTGGGGAATGAACAACTCAGAATTTGAACCTATGAGTTGATTACAGATCTTGATCCAATGATGGTCAAAGGGTCTAATTGTTTATTTGTAGTTGTGGAGGTAGTTGTGGAGGTAGTTGTGTAGGAAACCAATTATTTGGACTCATTTCAATCCAATTTCAGGCCCAACTTTGCATTGGATTTTTTTCCAAGTTGCCTTTGGGCTAAATCAAAATTCCCTTCCTTTTTCCCAGCTGGGCTTTAGGTTTATTCGTGCTAACTACTATGTTTTTTATGATTACTACTGCACTGGCATTTTCTTGCCAGTTTTAATTTTTTTTCTTTTATATTTGGTTTTAATTGATTTATTATTGTTGTATTTTAGGGTTTATGTTTTTAGTTCCTGGGATAGTTTTAACAAGGTTTCAAACAATGAAACATGCAAATAATAAATAACATTCGGAAAACTACTGATATTTTGTATGCTACTTACTTTTCCAATTGTTTCCATTCCCGAGGAAGTAATAACTTTGAACATTCATTTTTTTAAAAAAAGTTAAAGAAAGTGTATATTAGTGTTCATCTAGCATTTTTTTTCCCTTTTACTGTGAATTTAACAAAACAGAACAGGAAATAAATCATGAAAAAAAAAGAACAAACATTACATACATAGGAGGAGATTCGACAAATTAGCAGTCTTCCTTGAATTTAAGAGAGCCGTGATGACTGCTCTCTTCCGGCAGGCCTACCCAGTTGAATTTTAAGATGTTTTTATAATGTATTTGTTTTTAACTGTTTTAATGGTTTATCTATTTTATGATTTTTATATTTATATTTATTGTTGTTCCCCGCCTTGATCTGGATGGAGAGGCAGGTTAAAAATAAAATAAATAAAATAAATAAAATAAATAAATCATTTTTCTCCATCAGATAAACCATTCTTAACCCCCCCAAAAAGGGGGGGAGTGTTATGCATAGGTTTCAAGAAAAGCAAACCAAATATCCATGTTTTTATCCACTCACAAGTGGCGTGTATACAACACCTGTTCAAATGTTGATAGTGTTGTTAAGTCCTCAGTCCGCTGCATTATGGGAAGTGAACATTTATCCTTCCAGCATAATAATATCAGTCTTTTAGCTGTCATATGGGCTCTGAAAAAACATTTGTGCTGACCATGCATTAACTTCTAAGAAACAGGTAGGTAGTTTAGGAGGATGTGCACATAATTTCATATTAAAGACTGTTTCAGTAAAAAGTTTATCCTTATTATAACCTCCTCCCAAAAGGGAACAACTATTGGGCATTGCCAAAACATATGAATAAAAGAAGCATTTTTCAATTCTAAATTTGGAGTTCGTTAGTCCCTTTGGGAACAAAACAAAAATCCTAAAGCCAAATTACTGTCTGTCTGTCTGTCTGTCTGTCTGTCTGTCTGTCTGTCTGTGTTTTTGCTTTTAGTTGATCTAGCTCAGGAAACCAACAAGTGACTCATAGTATTTTGTTTTATGCTGCTTTCTTTCTTCAACTAGTTCTGATTACAAAGAGGGCCCCACAAGTATAACAAAACCATAACAGGGGATGTTTTCTGCATTTTTGTAAATAATCTACGTCCGTCCGTCCGCAGGACGTCACAGGATACCAGTGAGTAATTGGCAGTTCAACAGTGAGAAATAGAGACCATGAAAATTTTATATAAATTTTCTCATCATCACAGGCCTTTCTTCCTATTATTTGGAATTCACCAGAAACAAATGTTTTGAATTGTGGATGCTTGGTGCCAAGCACTTATTAATTCAATTTATTTTAAAAAATATATTTCCATGTCCTGAAGAGATATTTGCTCAGTGCAGCAGGTTTAAAAATATATTTATATACAAGGGAACATATTTAACCAGAAGTCTCCCTGCATTTCCTTTGATGAGCAGCAGAAACATCCAGAGCACAAGGGAAGAGACTAAACATCACCATTCCTGTCTCTGTTGGAGCTTTAAGAACCACACCAGAATGACAGAGTGGAGGATGGGTGAGTTCCGCCTTGGGGAAATGGAAAACACCTGGTTTCCAGAATGGCTGGGTATATATTTGCAAGGACCACAGGCCCTCCAGAGGTAGCAGCAACAACATCCAGAGTGCAGGAGAAGAGACTAAAACATTATTATCGTCAATGGTAGGCTGACCATATGAAAAGGAGGACAGGGCTCATGTAACTTTAACAGTTGTAGAGAAAAGGGAATATCAGCCAGTGTTATTTGTATGCAATCAGTTCCTGGTGAAATTCCCTCTTCATCACAACAGTTAAAGGTGCAGGCACTATACTAGATTGACCATATACAAAAGAAGGCAGGGCCCCTGCAACTTTAACTGTTGTGATGAAGAGGGGATTTCACCGGGAACTAATTGCATACAAAGGACACTGGCTGAAATTCCCTTTTCTCTACAACTGTTAAAGTTACATGAGCCCTGTCCTCCTTTTCAGATGGTCAGCCTAACAAAACCACTCTTTTGAACCCAAATAAAGATGGCGGTGGAGGGCAGCAGTTGTCTTTGCAGCATGAGAGCCTCCCAGTTCATTTTCAAAAAGCTTAAGAAATAAAATAAAGATGAGAAGGTTCAGGGAGCCTGGCAGGTGCCAAAGTGGTATCTGTGGGCGTATGGGTCACCATGGGGACTACAACGGGCACACCAAACCTATGTCCTGAGGCCCAAGTTCCTACAATCAGCAGAATAACATGCTGAAAGCTCTTGTTAAATAGTACCATCTCAGATTACAGGTGAGAAATAGCATGTTTGAATGCCCCCTCCCCAATGTTAAATAAACAACAATATCCTGCCACCAGAAAATTAGCGTGGTGCTAGGTGCAGCAAAACATTTTGATTCAGTTACACTGGAGTGATGGAAAGGAGCTTTTCCCATTGTCCGTAATCCTAGATGGAGTTGTGGGGGAAGGTATAGACAATGGCTCAATTCGGACAACACAATAGTCAATGGTGGGGTAATAATCAACTTTACAGTTGTTCATCTGGGGGGTACTTCCCACACAACATG
This sequence comes from Anniella stebbinsi, assembly GCA_029215795.1. NCBI lineage: Eukaryota > Metazoa > Chordata > Lepidosauria > Squamata > Anniellidae > Anniella > Anniella stebbinsi. The sequence goes on along the minus strand of JARDYH010000002.1, from coordinate 28,345,164 downwards.
GTAATAAATAATCAACTGTGGTGTGGATTAGGATCAGCGCTGAGTTGACTATGGCAGCATTTGGACGACACAATAGTCAAAACAACTGACGATTGTTTTCCCCACCCCAGTTATTTATTGTGTCATCCGAATTGAGCCAATGTGTAAGGTGGAAGAAAGAAAAATGGCTGCATGAGCCCAGCATTTCACTGTTGTCTCTATTTTTATTAATCAGTTGTTAATTCTTTTTATAACATATGAAAAAGAAACATTATATAAGTCACTTACACTAAAAAGAGCACAAGAGAAGATTCTATAAAATAATTTAGGTGAATTAAATAAATACAATAATAGCAGCCTTCTACAATGCAGGCTACACAGAGGTTTACTCCGGCCTGAAGTACCCTGGTCTTTAGTACACCTATAGGAGCAGTCCTGCTCCAAAAAGTGTTTTAAAGAGACATATCTATAAGATACATATAAAAGAGGGTTTAAAATTAGAAATAAGTTTTTTTTCCCCAAGACATTTTTACCATGGTCTCCACATGTTTAATAACCCCATGCTAACAGCATTATGTGCAAAATGGGGCTGCAGGATCTGAGTGGGAGGCAACAACTCGCGTTGACTACAACATGAGGGCGGTTGTGGCTGAAATGACTTTTTCAAGCCCTGTTCATCTTCGGTGCGGCAGAACTGATCCTGAGGCTGGCTGGACCCTGTTGGGTTCTTCTTGCCACTCTCAGGGGTGGAAGTACTCAGGTCTGCCTTGCGGGTTTCCTCACTAGACCTGGGCAATGATTTCAACAGGTGCTTCAGTAACCGTGCTCCGAGGGTCTTGTCCATCCATTCGCAGGTGAGGAGGAGGTTGTGGACTTCATGCATACACTGAATATATCCAGCGCTGTATCTCTGTTGAGCTTCTAAACCCATTTTAGAATCTGCTTTATAAAAATGGAAGATGTTTCCAGTCACTAAAAGCATGTAATCAAGATTCTTTAGTTAATAAATATATCAGCAAGCACATAACGTAGTAGACGCCCAGAAATCACATCCAAATCCAGATATTTTATTGGACTGACCCTTTCCCATAATAGTAGGCATGCTTTTAAGCTATGCCTGTAACCTTAGGTTCTGATTTTAGATTATATATAGGAATATAATACTGATTGCTGTTGTTAGATGTATTTACAATCTGAGATGGGATTTTAATGCACAGTGCTTGGTCACTCATTTTGTTATAGGTTTCTTATAATGAACATTTTTCAGATCATTCTGAAAGTCTATACCCTTTAGGGTTCACAATGTCCACATTGCTTACAGTGATGCATAATAGGTTGTATCTAATGTATCCAGTGTTAGTTCTACTTAGAGTAGACCCACTGAGATGTTAGTTCTAGTTAAAGTGGACCCACTGAAATAAATAGGAGTTAAGTTAAACTAACACTGGATATAACCCAACTTTTCAAACACTTAAGTTGATATCTATGCTACCAGTTTAGACTGCAATCCTATGCATGTTTAGACAGAAAAAGTCCTACAATTCACAGCATTCCCCTTGGCTGGCTAGGAAATGCTGGGAGTTGTAGGACTTTTAAACATGCATAGGATTACACCCCTACTGAATAACCTTTAATAATATAACCTATTGCATTTAACTTTGGGGTAATATCCATTTAGCCATTACTAAGCAATGAACAAAATACTACCAGAAGCAGTTTAAATCTATAGGGATCACTTCATTTTTATTTGCTCATGGCAGCCATGTACAACTAGCTACTACAATCCTGACACTCTGTTGAATTATTTTGGTACAGAGATTTTTTTTCTCTACAACACTTTGCACTTATATCGGCAAGGAGTTGGTCTCAATGGCCTTACAGGCCCCTTCCAACTCTACTATTCTATGATTCTATGGACTCCCATCAGTTCAAACCAGCATTACCAATGGCAAGGGATCATGAGAGTTGTAGCTCAACAAGAGGTCCACAAATTCCCCATCACTGGAAATACTCCAACCCATAACCTTGGAATCTCAAGCGGTATACCAAGCATGTTCCCAGTTCTAGCCCTGGCAGCTCCTAAGAAACTGCAAGTTTAAATAGCAAAATATTATTGCAGCCATATTTAGTATTTAATGACAACAGCTGCAGTCAATGGCTGGGTTCATACAACCCGATAACCCACATTCAAGTTTGCATATGAATTGAGTGTGGGTTGCCATTGTACTATGGGTTATTGTTGAATCATGGGTTGTTGTGTTGCCTGAACCTAGCTGTGCTAACAAAACATGGTTTGTTAACCACAAACAACCCATGAAGAGAACCCATGTTTGTTGCTGGGTTGTGAACTGTGGGTTGTTTTTATTAGCATGGCTGGGTTCAGACAACAGAACAACCTATGGTTCAACAACAATTCCTGGTTCAATGACAATCCACACTCAACCCATACTCAATCAATAGTAAAAGTTCCATAGATGAAAGGTGGTCTATATCCCTCAAATATTATCAATATTATGTACCAAAATTGGCACGTGCACTTAGCGTCTTCCCTCCCTCTCAGCTTGGCAATTGTATGTACACTGTTAGAAATGGGATGATAAGTAGGCTGACCATATGAAAAGGACAGGGCTCATGTAACTTTAACAGTTGTAGAGAAAAGGGAATTTCAGCCAATGTCATTTGTATGCAATTAGTTCCTGGTGAAATTCCCTCTTCATCACAACTGTTAAAGTTGCAGGGGCCCTGCCTTCTTTTGTATATGGTCACTCTAGTATAGTGCCTGCACCTTTAACTGTTGTGATGAAGAGGGAATTTCACCAGGAACTAATTGTATACAAATGACACTGGCTGAAATTCCCTTTTTTCTACAACTGTTAAAGTTACATGAGCCCTGTCCTCCTTTTCATATGGTCAGCCTACCATTGACGATAATAATGTTTTTCTGATGAGCAATCCGGTGGTGCACCGTCACACCAAAAAGCAGAACAGAGAACCCCCTCAAGAGAGCTCCACCCCAAATTTCAGGGAGGAACAGACCCACTCTGCACACTCATAGTAATGGTTTAGATTGCCTATTTTGCAACAAATATGAATGTGTTATAATGTTAATGTTAGTGAAATGAATTGTTTGGGCCATATATTATTCAAACAATGTTCTACTGCAATTGATGTATTGGCATGTGTTCTTGTTTTTGTATTGTGTTGTGAGCTGCTTTGGGCACATTTTCTGGAAAAGCTGCATACAAATTAAATGATGATGATGATTTTTTGCTAGTACTTTCTGGGAAGTGTCCTCCTTCTATCATAATTTTGTTTGTTGGTTAGTTGCATTCCAGTCACTTTTCTTGCTCAGTGTTTTGTAGAGAAACATGTGTGCTAATGATATCACATTGTCTCACAACAGACATGAGAAAGAGACAACCAATTCAGAATGGAAGGTTTATATTAAAACAAAGAATAAAAACAATACAGAACAAAACCATCAGCAAAGAATAAAACCATTCCAGCTCATAAAAACAAATTAAAACCAGCAGTAGAACAAAGCAATTAAAGCACTAAAACAGTGCTTTTTAAGCACTAAATATCTGGGAGAATAAAAAGGTCTTCATATGGTTCAGTTAATACCATAAAGTAAGTGCCATGCAGCACCGCATTCCACAAATGAGGTGCCACTACTGAAAAGGCCCTATCAAAACATTTTGGGTGTGAAATCAAATATCAAATTAAGTGTGTGTATGTGTTTGGGGGATGGGTGTAGTATTAAAAGGTTGGTTTAAAAGAGAACAAATAAATAAATTAATGGATTCATAAATACCAATATTTAAGGTGTAGCTAGTCCCTCATAAACCAATGCAGTCCTGCAATAATATGCTTATAAGAAAGCTCAATAGACATGAACTGTATTTACAAGGTAAGAATGTTTAAGACCAGTGGAGGCTGATGGCTCCAATTTCAGTGGGACAGTGAATCAACTTCAGTTTTCAGTCAGAACCAGCCAGAACTCTAAAGGAGCTGTCCAAGGTGTTGAATCCATCTCCCTAAATAGGTTCAGCACCTTGGGTAGCTCCTTTAGAGTTCTGGGTGGTTCTGGCTGAAACTTGGAGTCAATTCCCAGCCCCATCAAAATCAGAGTCAACAGCCCCCACTGTTTCAGTCTTCCAGTGACTAAGGGTGCTGGCCTATCGATTGCACCCTTGCTGCTCAGAAGCCCCTGAACATGGAGGCTTCTGAGTTTCCTATGCCCTGATGATCTGAAGCTGGCAGCATGGCTGGCAGCGTGGGAGGAGTATTAGAGGTGATCTTTGCCTCTGTCCTCTTCCTTTTTTTTGCTAGGTGGGCTTTTTGAGCCTGTCTAGCTAGGGTGCTTTGGAGGGGGTAGTAAGGAGGCTGGAAGAGGTTCAGGATAACTTGTATCCTGGCCTCTGGTCTCCTCCCCACCCACAGGAACACCCCCATTCCTCTCCTCTGAGGTCACTTTTCTGACCTTGCAGAAGCAGCTGGCACAGCTCTGTCATGCTTGCTGCAAGTGGGAGAAGTCTGGAGTCAGATCTCTGACTTCCCCTTCTGAGGTCAAAGCACTGTCTCTGAAGTCAAAGGAATTTTTCCAGGCCATCCTATGGTCCCTGGGATGTGTGCGCAAGGACTGTAGGATTGCTTTCTAAAGGCAGTTCTGTACATACATTTGTGGACTTTGTTTGTTTTTGGTGGCACTTCACACTATGCAAAAAGGAATGCATAAAAACTGGGAAACCGTGTCTAATTATAACAGCACAATCCTATGTAACATCATAACAGCACAATCCTATGTAACAACAAAAAAGCCACACAAACTAGGGACCGCCCCACATAAATATTGTACTGAAGATTGCCAATGGTGTAGGTACCAAAGCTGTACCAAATTGACAAGGATAATTTCTCAGGACTATATTCTGAAGAGGTATTTGCTTAGTAAGGCACATTTCTGTAATATTCAGGGGTGAATTGAAATTCTTTTGTAGGGAAGAAAATTGAAGTTACTGCTATTTTAGTTCCCCCAAAAATCTCTGTTCTTATGCCCTACTTGAATTTGGGAAAATTCAAAATGGCTGCCACATTAAAAACATGGTTGCCTCTGTTGCTATTCACTGTGGGCCACCATTATAGCAGGCAGAAGTTAAATATCTACAGAAAACACACACCCATTGACAAAGTGGGCAGATTGTTCCTCCAGTAGCTCACTTTATTCGAGAGGTGGAATATTGAATATCCCTCCACAAAGTGTTTAGTGATTGAAGCAAGCTCATTAAAGATATAAACTCTCAGTGTGGCATTCTATGCAACCATATTTTTAAACCTGATAACTTTTTTTGTTAAAAAGACTTGGGGGGGGGGGAATCTGAGAATGTCTTGCTAAAAATTTCAAATCTGTTTTTATATCACGTTCCAGATAAGACTGAATGGTATAAGTTTTGAGAAGTTAATAAATTCCTCCCACCTTTACTTAGTGAACGCCTAATACTCTAACATATCCTCCAAATGACTAGTAGGATGCAAACTTGGAGACTGCCTCATATCTCTCTCAGCAAGAACTTAACCGCAGCAAATTAAAGGTTGAGTTTTAGAATGGAAGTCCTAAGTCCTCTGCATTACGGATGTTGAAACCCCAATGAGTTCTGCAGCAGACTGGCTTTTTCCAAGTGTCATGGATTCTGTGGAATTGCAGGCAGGTCTTTAATTTTTGGGAAGATTAGCACTTACACAAATATCCATTAGTACAAGTGCACATTTACAAACAGGAATGAAAATCTGATTCCATCATTGAGTGGATAACGGAATGGAAGGTGCCTGACCCAGACAGATTTAACAAAATCTGTACATTCGTAATCTGCATTTTGCAGCCATGTATAGATGCAATGGCTGCTGCAACCATTGCCACCTTACTGGAAATATTGGCCCTGCCCTGCCCTGCCCTGCCTTGCCCTGCCCAGAACTGCCTGCTTTTATGCATTTTCGCATGGGTTTTGAGCTGAGAATGGCACTGTAATTCAGAGAAGTGCAAAATCTGAAGAAAAATGGTGTTCAGATCTGCACATTAATCTGAGAGGCGGGGATCAGGAGGTGGGGTTTGCTTCTAAAAGAGGGCTGGATAAACTAGAAAATAATTCCTTTGTGTTTTGATGCCTGTCTTTCTTTACGGAAGCATTTTGGAACTAAAGCTTCACTTGCGGAACAGGGTAGCCACTTATGCATTGCCAAAAGAAAGGACACAAGAGGACACTGATTTGCAAGTATAGGTATAAATTTAGGAATAATTATTATAACTTAAATAGACATACAGCACATCTCACAGGGTGTGAGCAGGTGACCTGTGGGGCTGCCTTTTCATTCTGCTGTCCAGGTGCTAACTGTTGATAAACAATAGTTTTTATGGTTCTTTACATCTAAATCAGAATTGGACAGGACAGCACTTCAAATAGAGGAAGACCGTTTAAATAGAGGACTGCCTGTTGTAAAAGATGATACATGGCCACCCTATTGTGGAACTCAGCTGATTTCCCATCATTTGTTATACATTTGTAGGAAGACAGAACAATATTGATGGATGTCTCCAATTGTATAATGAAACAGGGTGCCTTGCAACTAGCATAACCAAAATCTGTCTCTACAGTTCACTTTTCTTCATTTTCTTAAGTCATTATTGATAGTGATGAGAGTGGGAGAAGAGGAAAAACATGTGAAAAATTCAAATTTTGAAAATATATGGTATAATTTCCATGATACAAAATACTTCTGTGTTCCTTTCATCCATCTTTGTGAATGCTAGTAACACACCTAAAACACTCACCCTCAAATGGCGATTCATTCTTTTAGCATTTTTACAATGTTGCTAGCCATGATGAATTCATTTGTGCAATAATATGGATGTCATAAGTACTTTATCAGATTTCCACCTCAGTTCATTATTAATTACCTTGGCCATTACTGAAAGAGTTGCCCAGATGTGCTTATGATAGAATTAAAGTAAACAATGACTGATTCTCAGAGGTTATGATTAGAACAACTCAACACAATTTGAAGAGAGGGAGAAAAAAATCCCTCATGTGCCTTTAAATGTGAAGCACCTGCCAAGCCACATGTGGAGCAGACTTCACAGGGATCCTGGTCATTCATTAATGTAGAAAGCTTGGTGTAATGAAGAACCAGCTCATATTTGAAAAGTCAGTGTGTGGAATAAAATACTGTTACAAAAGAACCAGGCGTTCTTCGTCTTCAAAAGCCACAGAATCCATAATGGCAGTATTTAGCACAGCAGTGGTTTTAGGACTGAAATATTATTGTCTTATATGCTCTTAATTTTTTTCACATGGTGTACTACATCCTGACTCAGAAACAGCACATCAGCTAAAAATGTACTGTTTTCACGGACATACAGAAGTTAAGGATTGCACAGAACTATGAGATCATCCCGTTCATCTTCCTGTCAGTTGTCCTGCCAATTATTCCACACAATGTCTTTTTTTCCCTTCTTCTTTAATCTTTAGCATTTTCTAAGGAATGGGTTCCTGATTTATTTATTTATTTATTTGGCTAAACATCTGTGTTCAAATAATTAAAAGCTCACGCAACTAAATCTAATTGGCTCACCCAATGGTTGGAGTTGATTTAGCAATATATATTTTAAAACCCAGTGCAAAATAGCAATATTGCAATATATAAAATATGATGTCAGAAGAGTATTATGTCTTAAAAACGACCAGTGAACACAAACATGGAAAGAGTCCATAGCTTAGTGGTAGAGCACATGCTTTGTATTCAGAAGGTTCCCAGTCCAAACTTGACATCACTAGTTAACAGGATCAGGTATCAAGTGATAAGAAGCACATGTATCTGAGACCGGGATGGATGAATCTGTCAATTTTAGGTTTCTCCCAAGTTCTCATTTTTCCAGTCTTCAGTTTGGTTCGTCCCAAAGTTTAAGAATTATTTTTTTAAAAAAATTCGGATGAAAATTTATAAGTATTTGTTGTAGATATTTCTCCCAATGTGTGCATTTTTGTATGTAGTTTGTCTAATATACACAATTTTCTTAATACAAAGCACTTAAAATTATTATTTTCTGGATATATCCTTTCTTGTATGCATTTTCATTTGGAGAACCTTGTTGCAAAATTCGGAAAGGGACGAATTTCAAAGGATAACTGAGTTTCGGTCTGCAGAAAGTGTGGAATTAGGTGAGGTTGCATTAAAATGCAAACTGAAGAAATTTTATCTCCCATCCTTACCTGAGACCTTAGAGAACCACTGCTCGAAAAAGTAAACAATTCTGATCTACATAGACAAAGTGTCTGATCTGGTATGGAAGCTTCCTATTTATCCATCCCACCTACCTCTAAATGACTTCTGGTATAGTATAGTGGCTAAAAGAATGAGCTGGTCCAAATTTCATCTCAGCCCTAAACTCACCAGATGACCTTAGGTAAGGCACTACCAATAAGCCTTATTTCCCCAGCTGCAGTATGGGAATAATAATACCCAGTCTGCATAATACATTTGTTCTTAGGATTATTGTAATACTCTTTGTGAAGTGCTTTTAATATTGAAAGCGCCATATAAATGCAAGGTACAATTACTTATAGTCTTACAGCATTTCTAAGACACTCTATGCACAATTAATAACAGTGCTAAGGGAATCATTCAGTCATGAATGTATTCAGAGAAGAAAAATGAGCAGAGTTTACAACTCCAGGTGGAAGCTGTTCTAGGCAGTGACTGGCTTTGGATGACACACTACGACTCGTCATGGGTTATTTTTTTAAAATTTATTTATTTTAAAATTTAATTTAATTTTTCAACATATAACAACATAAAATAAACATAATACATAAACAAAACCTCAACAACCCCCCTGTGCTCCCCTAGAGACCTTCAATGCGCTAATATATTATACATTTTTCCAAAATTGCAACGATTCTTTTGAAGGTGTACAACCTCTCCCCTTTACTAAAACATATTCTATAAATGATCCCCAAATACTTTCAAAATCATTCTTTTTGGATAGTCCCATCCTAACTTTAATTTTACATGTTAATCTATCGTTAATTGCAATATCCCACACACCTTTATACCATTCTTCTATACTATAATTCCCTTGTATTTTCCAATTCTTAGCTATCATTAATCTAGCCAGTGTCAGGAGGTTGTTAATCAATTCTCTTGTATTTTTATTCCCATATTCTTTATCAAACATCGAGAGTAAAGCTAAATTTGGACTTGCTTCCACTTTCTTACCCAGTATTTCACTTAATGTTATGGGTTATTTAACACATAATGAGCTGTGTTTGGTTGCAAATGCCATTTTGCATATGTTACCCTTCTCACGGGTTGCCATGTGCAGTTAACCTGACTAGCGTGGGTTATGTGAAGGTTAAAGAACCCTTAAACAAACCTCACAAAACCCATGCTCACAAAGTTGACATGACATAACAATTCATGAGCAGGAGTTGCATATTCAAAATGGTGGTCACACATGTCCTGCAAGCACCACAGCCTCACACTCACTGTAGGTTTTAAGTGTTTTATTGGTGTTTTATTGGTATTTTAATGATATATTGGTTTTATGTATTTTTAATCAGTTTAGTGTGTTTTATGATGATGTTGTTCCCCGCCTCGATCCGGAGGGAGAGGCGGGTAATAAATAAATAAATTATTATTATTATTATTATTATTATTATTATTATTATTAAATAAGTAACCCATGGTAGGCTGTCTTGTCATGCGAACAAGCGCATTGCATCTCTGGTTATACCAGAAAGACATTGCCTAGAATCCCTATGAGTGGGAACATTGCTGGAATATATGAGATGTACTTTGCATAGAAGAGAGCTGATGAAATTCAACTGAGTAGAGGTCACATGATCCCCACCCAGACCTCTGCAGGCCAAATGATGTCAGTGTCATTTGGTCCCCAGTTGAAACTGTGTCTGGAGCTCCTCCAGCTAGTGCTTCAGCCAGGTACCCGGCTTTGCTGTGTGCACGTTTACCTGGGTCAAGGAAGGCCCTGCATGGAGAAACTGCCCCAGCTAAGGCAGCTTTGCTTGCCTTGTGCCTCCTCCATTGTGCAGAAGGACTCACCCAGTGCACAGAGGCTTGGCTTATCTGTGCATGGGTTGAGTCAGGTGCTCACCACCCCAGGGGGTCAGCATGCAATGCATGGAGGGGAATCTCAGTTGTTATCTCCAATTGGGGCGGGGTGTGGAAAGAACCTTTTTAGGTCAGATTGAAATCCCCAGCAGGCAGATTAGTCTTGCAGACTGGGAGTTTGGCACCTCTGGTCTAGAGAGCCCCTTCCTTTGTCCCGGACGCTGTATGACAGGGTTGGGGAATGTGTGACCCTCTAGAAAGTGTTGGACTGCAACTCCCATCAGATCTAGCCAGCATAGACCATGATGAGGAATGATGAGAGATATAGTTCAACAACATCTAGAGAACCACATATCCTCCACCCCTGCCATATGGGGAAAATGTGTGTGTGTGTGTGTGTGTGTGTGCGTGCATGTGGCCATGTTGCTGCATTCAGATTTGCTGCATTCAAGGAGTATTCGAGGTGTGCCTTGGATTGTTACTCTAACGGGCAGGGAGTTCCATAGTTTTGAAGTGCCTCTCAAGAATGCCCTTCTGCATACTCACTTAGAACACATATGCTGTAATGATGAGAGTGGTCTCCACCCTGGGAAATTTTGATCTAATGCTTAATTAGATTTATTTTTCAAAATTGTCAGTAGTAGGGCTGTCTTTGCCTTTTCCTTTTTTTCCAGATTCAATCCATTTAATGGGCAGGACATTCCTAGCTTACTTTTCCCTTTTTCTTAGCCCACTTCCCCACTTCTAGTATTTATAGCCTTTGTTTATGTGTTTGTCTTTGTGTTTTCTGAGTAGCTAGCTACACATTTGTCTCTTCTAATCTTTAATCTTTCCTCCAACTTTTTATTTTTTTAGTTTTGACTACTTTGCTTTCTCTTTTGAACTCAGTCCAAATCATCAGTATCTGCCTGGCAATGGCTGTGGTGTCATAATCACCAGCTCTTCTTCCTCCCTGATGCTTTCACAGATGCAACAGAGAAGGACAAGGAGATGCTTTGCTAAACTCCATCCTTAGATGGATGATCCATATTTCAATCTGTAACAATTACAGTAATTTATTTAGTTTAGCCTTTTCAAGGGCCAATTTCCTCTTTACTTTTTGTATTCAGAGGCACATAACCTGCATAAAATGGGCATGCTTTATCAAATTCAAAGGATGTACAAACACAAAATTAGGCACCGCTCTCATTAAAATATGGTGGATCAAACCTTTCCCAGGTTTTATTTCCAGATATTTTTAAAGAGACACATGCGTAATCTTGATGTGTTTAGTGAATGCAAGAGGTCTGGGGGAGTAGAATGGCCACTTATGAACAGCCAAAACAGGAAATGCATTACCAAAACAAGAGGACAAACATGGCCCATGATTTCCATGAAATTTGCATATGGCAATTTTTATGTATAGATGCAAATTTAGAAATAATGATTGTAATTTAAATAGAAATACAGTACAACTCACCATACTGCTGAGGGCTGTGACCAGGCGATGTTCAGCCAGCTGTCCATGTGCTAACTTTGGGTGGGCATCAGTACTTATGGCTCATTATCTTTAAACTGGACTTGGATGTGGCACCCCTTTAGCAAGAGGGCACTTTCAGATAGAGGTCAGTCCTCTGGCCACCCAGCAAACAGAGGACTGTCCTCTGTAAAGAGAAAGGAATGGGATTGCACCTACAAGCCACATCTTCACTATGCCAATGTGTCTACTGGAAACATCCTCTGATTCTGCATTAATGTGTGAGACGTCCTAAGCAGATACAGTGAACAGTTGGGGAAGTTTTGTGCATAGGGCTTCAGTAAAGGAAAATGAGTGCTTCTTTTGTGACAGGAGCCTAACCTCAAAATACAGTTGATGTGGGTAGGTCCTGCCTGATTGGCATACTCAGGATGAAAACTGTATAAAAACCACTTGGAATGTATTTATTTTCCTTCTACCAAATCCATTTTTCACTTCTTGGGGAAAGCATTTACGGACAGGAGATTTGCTAAATTAAACAATTTTAGATAGCCCGTCTCCACAGCCTTCTACAGTTTACATGGGATGATTATGGAGAATTCCTATTAGGGATCCTAAGCTCTCTGGGCTGTGTCAAAAAGTACCTGCAGATGGAATGCAAGTGATAATGGCTTGATCCTTTAAGCTGAGATAATAGGCCACGCTACTCTTTTCAGTCAGGTTTGTTTACTTCAGACTTAAATTCTGGGACTTGGTTCACACCCAAACCAACTCAGTTTCATTCAATTGTGTCTTCAATGATGGTCCAAAAATAAAATAGAAAAAGCTTTTGAAATATGTGTTTGTTGTTATAACTTTATCCTAAGTCCTCCCAAACATGATATGGCCTGATCTGAGAGATTTAAAGGAATTAAGATTGCTCCCCATAATACCGGGGCAGCCTTTCAAAAGGATGAAAACAAAAATAAAGAGCTTAGAAAGTCATTGATAATGGGACCTTTCATATTGTTTGTTTTTCCATCATTCAGATTTATTCAATTCCTTCTTTCTTGATCAGTCAACGGTTAGTTTAGAAACAATAGCAACAGTAGGTGAAAGAATCAGATGTTTCAGAAAATAGCTTTATGCTGTTGCTAAATAATTTTAGGATTCTTTGACAGAGAGAGGTGCAATGAGATATAGGCCATTGATAATAATGCCAACTCACAGCTGTCTTTATCTATTGCTATATTACATTTAGAGTTTAACAATGCTTGATGAAGACTCCTCACTATAATAAATTTGTTTGCATGACCAGTGTTTCTTTGCTGAATACTGGAGAATCAAAGACATGATCAGGAAATGTTGGCATCATCAGGAAATTTTGGTATCATAACAGTCATGGCAGAGGAGGGCAAAAACTCAGATGTACTGTAGGCATTCTGGCAAGCATCTTTGCTAGAGCAAATACCAGTTACCTTATTGTTATAATTCAAAGTTTACCTTATTGTTATAATTAGATATGTTCTATCACATGCCACTCTACAGATGAACTATCTATGAATCCGCTGTGATGGTTCATGTACCAGTAGGGAATTGCTAGAACATGTGGTTGTCAGTAATAAATTTATAGAAATGTTCATTGCAGAATCCACCTCTTGGTGAATTTACCTGTTGTTATTATTTGTTGGGGCCCCTGAGGTGTGAGCTGAGGAATTAGTCTAGTGAACTATCATGGACTGTAAGCACGTATAGCCTTTAGAACCTCCTTCATGCTGATAAGGCAAAACCAGAACTTGATATCTTGGTGCCTGGGTTAAACAACATGGGACACACCCCTAAGCTAACCCCATAGTTTATGTTGTAAAATAACAGTTGTAATTAAAAGACAAACAACAAGTATATATCATTTACATATTTATTTCAATTGTAACATTACAATAGCAATGAACTCAGAAACATGAAAAAATCATAATTATTCAAATGTTATTACCTCAGTAGAACATATTAAAATATAATTCAGATTATTTAATAACATGCAGTAATATTGATATAATTAATTATAAAATAGGAAAAGGAACAATAACAGATTATACTTCTTAGAACACTAGAAAAATAGTAAAAATCACAAAATTATAGGTATCTTTGCCATCAGAACATCCTTAAACATTAACGTACAACGTAACCCTCCAAGCCATTTTTCTTTTTCTATCTATTTGTAGGGAATCACACTACTTTTTATTTTATTTTCTATGCTCTTCCATTAAAAAAACCCAAACTCATTGGTCCAATGCATTTTATTATCAACAATTCAATTAAAATGCTTCTATTCATTGAAACCCTTTGATTTACTGCAAATATTTGAATATGTCTGAAGTTTTGGGGTGTGGTGCCACCAGTATGCTGATGACACCCAACTCTACTTCTCCTTTCCACCCAATTCCAAGGAAGCTGTTTTGGTCCTAAACTGGTGTCTGTCGGCAGCAATGGACTGGATGAGGGCAAACAAATTGAAGCTTAATCCAGACAAGACAGAGGTGCTCCTGGTCAGTCGAAAGACAGATCAAAGAATAGGGATTCAGCTTGGATGGGGTTACACTCCCCCTGAAGACACAGGTTTGCAGCTTGGGTATACTCCTGGATTCAGCCCTGAGCCTGGATGCCCAGGTTTCAGCGGTGGCCAGGAGTGCATTTGCACAGTTAAAGCTTGTGCGCCAGCTGCGCCCATTGCTTGAGATGTCGGACCTGGCCACAGTGACACAAGCCTTAGTTACATCCTGTTTGGATTACTGTAATGAGCTGTACGTGGGGCTGCCTTTGAAGAGTGTTCGGAAACTTCAGCTGGTTCAAAGAGCTGCGGCTTGCTACGGGGAGCATACAACTACCCTGTTAAAACATCTCCACTGGCTTTCAGTCTATTTCTGGGCATAATTCAAAGTGCTGGTTATGACCTACAAAGCCCTATACGGCTCAGGTCCAGGATATCTGAAAGACCGTATTCTCCCTCATGAGCCTGCCCATCCCCTGAGGTCTTCAGGGGAAGCCCTTCTATCCATCCCACCACCATTACAGGCACACCTGTAATGTTCCAGAGCCTCGGTGGCTGCCCCGGGGCTCTGGAACTCCCTTCCCAGGGAAGCTAGACTGGCTCCCTCCTTGGTGTGCTTTTGGAGGCAAGCTAAAACTTTTATGTTACAGCAGGCCTTTGGGGAGTAGTTCAGACCTTTGTGGATGTACTGCTTGTAGTTTGGATTTTTTAATTATGTGTATTTAAAATGTTTTTAAATGTTTTAAATATTTTAAAATTGTACTATGTTTTATTATATTTTTCATTTTTGTATATCACTATTTGTTTTAACTGCACATGTTTTAATTTGTAAGCTGCCTTGGGTCCCATTATTGGGAAAAAGGTGGGTAATAATAATAATAATAATAATATGCTTCACAGACATTTGTTGCAAACAATACACAGGGAAAGCTAAATAAAGCCTTAGATTTTTTATTTTTATTTTTTTGGGGGAATAATGCAGAAAATTTATTAAGGAGAAAAAGATGCAATAGGTGCACAATCCCTTCTAGGAAAGAAGGAAAGCACCCTGGTCAGTCATCTGGTCGTTTTGTCCCAATTCACATCACTTTACACTTGCTCACACTGAACTGAATTTGTCATTTTAATGCCCATTCCCCAAGTTTGGAGGGATACTTTTGGAACTCTTTTCACCATCTGTCATGGACCAGCACTTGAGCCATCATCCTCTGAGGATTCTGACCCCTCATCTTAAGAAGAAATTCTAGAGTCAGTAGAAGAAGGCTCATCCATGGAAAGACACCACAAAACTTCAATTTCCTGAAGACACAGTTCTCCAGGGGAACCCCAAGGGGTGGCTCCCCTGAGTCCAGGGGAGGCTCCATTGCTGTCCTCAGACTCTGAGGACTGTGGCCATGAAGGGACTAGCATGTCATGGCTACTCCAACATCACTGTAGCATGAGGTTGCTAGAGCAGACCAAGCCCCTTTAAGGGTCACAGCATCGGTAAAGATAGAGGCAGGGTTGACCAGCATAGAGGCCAGTAACTTCCTGTTTAAGCATTAGTCTGGTCTTTGTTGGAGTGACATACAGACAATCCTTTCTGGTTTCCAGCTCCAGCACCACTTAGAAGTTTCTACTTGATTCCTGAGAAAACTGACCCAACCTGATCTGATCCCTAAGAGAACCCTGCAACCTAAGGTATATCTCAGAGTATCATCAGAACTCATGACATGGAATAGTACACTATCCTAGATCATGTGCTGTGATCACCAAATGTAGCCAGTACACTGCTCACTCCTAACTCCTCATATGCACAAAGCACAAAACACAAAATGCTCCACAAATATTTCATTGTATTTGACTTCTCTCTCTCCCCTGCATTCACCACTACTCCAAAGCAGCTGACTCTCTGTTTCTCCAACTTAAGGATCCATTCCCAAAGAAGTCCATATTTGTTAGGCTTAGCATTAGCCATTAGTCTCACTGGTCCTTCCCACTACAATTCCCAGACAGGAAAGCAGGCTCCAGAGTTCACCCTCAGGAACATGCGTGAATGACTTCTGCACCTCATATGCAAGAATACCCTGATTATTCCACATTTGCAAAAGCAAAATAAAGATGTGTAGGGAAGTGTATAATAAAGAGCCTTATCAGATGATGGGAAATAATGTGGAATAAAAAAGCAGGAAATAAAACTATGAACGTGGTATATGGAATGTGTAATGTGCCCCAACAGTTATCAGTGCACTTCAATACTGTTATAAAGCAATCATGTAGATCATAGAATCATAGAATCATAGCATAGTAGAGTTGGAAGGGGCCTGTAAGGCCATTGAGTCCAACCACCTGCTCAATGCAGGAATCTACCTTAAAGCATACCTGACAGATGGTTGTCCAGCTGCCTCTTGAATGCCTCTAATGTGGGAGAGCCCACCACCTCCCTAGGGAATTGGTTCCATTGTCGTATTGCTCTAACAGTCAGGAAGTTTTTCCTGATGTCTAACCGGAATCTGGCTTCCTGTAACTTGAGCTCATTATTCCATGTCTTGCACTCTGGGCTGATTGGGAAGAGATCCTGCCCCTCCTCTGTGGGACAACCTTTCAAGTATTTGAAGAGTGCTATCATGTCTCCCCTCAATCTGCTCTTCTCCAGGCTAAACATGCCTAGTTCTTTCAATCTCTCCTCATAGAGCTTTGTTTCCAGACCCCTAATCATCCTCGTTGCCCTCCTCTGAACACGTTCCAGCTTGTCTGCATCCTTCTTGAAGTGTGGTGCCCAGAACTGGACAAAATACTCAAGACGGGGCCTAACCAGTGCCGAATAGAGGGGAACTAGTACCTCACGTGATTTGGAAGCTATACTTCTATTAATGCAGCCCAAAATAGCATTTGCTTTTTTTGAAGCCACATCACACTGTTGGCTCATATTCAGCTTGTGATCTACAACAATTCCAAGATCCTTCTCACTTGTCGTATTGATTAGCCAAGAATCCCCCATCTTGTAACTGTGCATTTGGTTTCTTTTTCCTAGGTGTAGAACTTGGCACTTATCCCTATTAAATTTCATCCTGTCATTTTCAGCCCAGCGCTCCAATCTATCAAGATCACTTTGGAATTTGTTTCTGTCTTCTAGGGTATTAGCAATCCCACCCAATTTAGTGTTGTCTGCAAATTTGATAAGCGTTCCCTGCACCTCCTCATCCAAATCATTAATAAACATGTTGAAGAGCACTGGGCCCAGGACTGAGCCCTGCGGTACCCGCCTTGTTATCTCCTCCCAGTGTGAAAAGGTACCATTGATACCTTTTGATACCATTGATTTAGAGTGTCATCAGATGGAGGGGGGAATTGCGTTTCCCCACCATCGTTTCTCTGCCCCCGCTCCTGTCCCACAATACTTCCTTTTTCTTCCCAGAGAAGAGAAAATAAACAATGACCATGTGGTCCATTCAGTGGCTGTTTTTATCATGCCACTTTTCCTGCACACAGCAGGAAATGTCGGCACATTTCATTTTTTTAAAAATAAAAATTTAAAGGGGTCTATTTTGTGACGGAAATAAGGCAAGAAGGAGAGGGAGATGCATGGGAGGCAGACATCATCGTGAAAAGGACCCGTAGATATCCGTAAGTGGGGAGTAACGAGAGTGCAATAAAACACTTGTCTGATAATGCTCAAAGTGATGCACGCACCCCCCCCCCCAATTAATCATGATCTTGGTGCCCACTTGAATCAGACATCAGGGGCAAGGGCCCCACCTGTGGCAAGGAAATAGGAGTATGCAACGTAAGTCCTACAATGAACTATGAACTTTGGTCACAGTATGAACTCTGAAGCCTTTGGATTGGCTAAGCTTCTTATAAATACCAGAAGCTTGGACCCCCAGGAGAGAGGTTCATTGATGACACTAATGGGCCTCTTTCTTTCTTTCTTTCTTTCTTTCTTTCTTTCTTTCTTTCTTTCTTCCTTCCTTCCTTCCTTCCTTCCTTCCTTCCTTCCTTCCTTTCTTTCTTTCTTTCTTTCTTACAATTGTTACACTTCATATTTCATCACAGTAGAGTTCCTGACTTTATTGTGGGCCCACATAATACTATGTTTAGCATGATGATTAATCGTCCCCATTGAGATATTTGGATTCTAATAAGAAAACTACCAAATTGGTGCAAAAGAAGCCCTTTCCAATTTGCACATCATTTTTTTTTTAACATGGTAGTGAATGTGCTAAGGTTGTCTCTTGTTGTTCTTTTACACATGTTGAAATCATAGCTCAGTATCATTTACAGTGTTGGCATCCTTTGAACTAGTTCATATAATCACCTTTGGTGAAGCTTCATAAGTTGGCTTTTGTTACGCAATTGGACAGTTTTATGAATGCGTGAGGATCCCAATTCACATTTGTTGAGATTACAACTCACAGGATATGGTGGGCTGTGACCCTTAGCACATTTATCTTGGGAATTGATTCTGAGAAAGCCATTCAAGTTCCTTGAAAAGTTTCTGCAGACGCAGTCCATTTCAATTAGACTTTAATTGGACTTGGACTCAGTGGATTAATCTCTCCTTAGATACTTTTAAAAAATATCTTTACAAATCTTTAACTGAGTAAACCAAAGTTAAAAAAAAATGAATTGTGACTTTGTGTGATAACTTATGTGGAGAAGAAAATATTTGGGTCAGGCTGGGATAAGTGTATTTTTCTTGATTTTTATAGCTCCTACTGATGCCGGGCCCCGATCCCAGATTGCAACTCCTTGGCACAAGCATAGTACAAAGAATACACATATCAATGATTGAAACATTGAACTGAAATTAAAATAAACACTACCTTTGTGGCATTTTAGCTGCACATGTGGACTTCTCCAAAATCCCTACAAACGGTGGTTTACATTTGTTCGAGCCAAAAAAGGGGGCTTCATGCCAAACCTTTAATGTGATCGCTGAAAAACATATTTCATTGTACAGTATTTACTATGTTTTTTTATTGTTTGACCTTTGCATTTTTAAGACAAAAAACAGGCTGTTTTGGGGATATCATCTGTGCCAATTCATGAGTTGGCAAGATAGAAGGTGCTCTGTGTACTCTTGAAATGTCATGAATTCCATCCCACTTCTCTGGAAGGTGAAGCTTTAGCTCTGTGATGGACACCCCCCCTTCTGTCTTCTTGATTGGTCTTGGAAAGTGATGGCATGACCCATTTTTAGTGTTGTAATAATCATTATGTCCTCTGTCATTGTGCTGTGATTGAAGACTTAGTTGCTGACACTGGCTCAGTTCGGACGACACATTAGGCAACGGAGGAGGGGGGGAACAATCGTCAGTTGTGTTGCTTATTGTGTCATCTGGAGGGCAACGCACAACGCACACACAACAGTATATTAATCAGGCACTTTAAACAACAGAGCGAAACAACGGGCTTGCACGTTGTTTAGCCCGAAGCCCCGTTGTTTAAAGTGTTGTCCCTCTCTCCATGGACTATTTCATTTTGGAATAGAGTTCTGCTGCCTAGAGCGGCCAAAACCCCCCAGCTGCTCTATGCAGCTGGCAGAACTCACGGTGCATGCTGGGATACGGCTGGGGGACACATGGAGGAGAGGCTACAACCAAACTGGCCACCGCAAGTTCCTTGCAGCCAGGGTATTTGCTGGTTCCGAGCAGTGCTGGCTGCAGTGTGTCGTCTGTGGAGTTCCTCCTGCCTAACGCATGGTCAGTACGTTATTTACCCCTCCGTTGCTTAATATGTCGTCCGAACTGAGCCACTGTGAATTCCTCTAATCCCCTCGAACACCAAATCCTTTGCAGTGAAGACAAAAAATGTCATCAGCAGACTTCGGAAAAGAGATGGAACATTATTTTATGGCTGGATCCATCTTTCCTAGGGTCTTTCTACACCCTCTTTCTTTTAAAGATCCAGCTGTTCCTGGTTTACACAGATGTCTAATATTTTTTAGGGTTGAGGCTGGTAGTTGCTAAAAAGAATGAAGCTCAGACCCAGTTCCCAACCTCCCCCACCCCCGGCTCTTCCTTGGCTTCTTTACTTAGCAGATGTATGCATTGCTGTGTCACTAGAGCTGACTGACTCAGCTATAGTTTGACCTCAGACTGACCTCAAAGTTCTCAGGCTAGAGGAAATAGAGGAACTAGTTAAGTAACAAGCTAGGACCTACAAGGAAGCACACAAACTGTGTTTGTTTACCGAGTTATTTTGCACAGATCTACTGAAGTGTCTTACATCATTGGCAGGAGAACATTTAGATTTGAATTAATTGTTGAGCAATGATGGCAACTTATTCCCATGTTTTGGTGAAATGGAAACCTTGTTCATGGCTATGTGATTTTTGGTTGGTCCTTATTTATAAAAGTGTTATTTTTACTAGGGGTGTGCACGGACCCCCCGGATCGGATCGGGACCCGGATCGGGACCTCCAATTTTGTCCCGGACTGGTTCGGACAAAATCGGAGGCCCCCCGGACCGGATCGAGTCCGATCCCGATCCAAAAATCGGAAATTTTTGGATCGGCCGCCATTTTTTTCCCCATAGACTTGCATTGCAATGCAAGTCTATGAGGAAAAAATGGCGGCGGGTGGGTAAGGGGGGGCCTAACTCCCTCCCCCCCCCGGGGCCGTCCGCTGTGGACGGCCCCGGCAGGTAAACCCCCTCCCCCGCGCTCCCTACCCCCCCTGGGGCCGCCTGCTTCCATCCGCTGGCGCCCGCGGGCGCCAGCGGATAGAAGCGGACGGCTCCGGGGGGGGCGTAAGCCCCCTTCCCCGCCACTTACCTTCTCGGCACGTCCAGCGCCGGCGGCTACTACCAGCGGGCTCCGCGGCCTACTCTCGAGTAGCGCGCCGGGTGATGACATCACCCGGCGCGCCACCCTGGAGCAGGCCGCGGAGCCTGCTGGTAGTAGTAGGCGCCGGCGCCGGACGGGAGCCGCCGGGCCGGGCAGGTAAGGGCCCCCCTCCCCCCTCCCCCCTCCGCGCGCCCCCTCCTCCCCCCTCCCCCCTCCGCGCGCCCCCTCCTCCCCTCCACGCACCCCCTCCTTACCTTTCCGGCCCGGCGGCTCCCGTCCGGCGCCGGCGCCTACTACTTCCAGCAGGCTCCGCGGCCTGCTCTAGAGTAGTGCGCCGGGTGATGACATCACCCGGCGCGCCATCCTAGAGCAGGCCGCGGAGCCTGCTGGGAATAGTAGGCGCCGGCGCCGGACGGGAGCCGCCGGGCCGGAAAGGTAAGGGCCCCCCTCCCCCCTCCGCGCGCCCCCTCCTCCCCTCCACGCACCCCCTCCTTACCTTTCCGGCCCGGCGGCTCCCGTCCGGCGCCGGCGCCTACTACTTCCAGCAGGCTCCGCGGCCTGCTCTAGAGTAGCGCGCCGGGTGATGACATCACCCGGCGCGCCATCCTAGAGCAGGCCGCGGAGCCTGCTGGGAATAGTAGGCGCCGGCGCCGGACGGGAGCCACCGGGCCGGAAAGGTAAGGGCCCCCCTCCCCCCTCCGCGCGCCCCCTCCTCCCCTCCACGCACCCCCTCCTTACCTTTCCGGCCCGGCGGCTCCCGTCCGGCGCCGGCGCCTACTACTACCAGCAGGCTCCGCGGCCTGCTCTAGAGTAGCGCGCCGGGTGATGACATCACCCGGCGCGCCACCCTAGAGCAGGCCGCGGAGCCTGCTGGGAATAGTAGGCGCCGGCGCCGGACGGGAGCCGCCGGGCCGGAAAGGTAAGGGCCCCCCTCCCCCCTCCCCCCTCCGCGCGCCCCCTCCTCCCCTCCACGCACCCCCTCCTTACCTTCCCGGCCCGGTGGCTCCCGTCCGGCGCCGGCGCCTACTACTACCAGCAGGCTCCGCGGCCTGCTCTAGAGTAGCGCGCCGGGTGATGACATCACCCGGCGCGCCACCCTAGAGCAGGCCGCGGAGCCTGCTAGTAGTAGTAGGCGCCGGCGCCGGACGGGAGCCACCGGGCCGAGAAGGTAAGTGCCCCCCTCCTCCCCCCCCGCTGTCCACTTTCATCGGCGGGCGCCCGCTGGCGCCCGCCAATGGAAGCGGCGGTGGGCGCCAGTGGGCGCCCGCCGATCCGCCGATCCGCCGAACCGGTTCGGAGCTTTTTCGGACCGGTTCGGATTGGATCGGCCGATCCAGCTGCGGGATCGGAAATCGGATAATTTATCCGATTTCCCACTGGACCGGACTCGGATCGTGGATCGGGTCCGATCCAGTGCACATCCCTAATTTTTACCAGGCTGAATGTGAAGGAAATCTTATGTTTACAGTGCTCTTTTACTTTGCTGGTCTTGTGACCATAATAAAATTTTACTTTACTTTTTCCATTGGTGATACCAGTTTTCTGGTAGAAACTTGTCGTGGTTCACATATATTTTCAAGCGTTTTGAATGGGTCTTTGGTACACATGGCTTGCCTTTATAGCAGATATACACATGTATTTTGTACTCGGAAATCAGTTCCCAAATGTATCTCATAAAGCATATTCAAATTCATTCAAGGAAGCAATATTTTTCTGATAATGGTCTTTACTGAAATGAGCTGGAAGTGGTGGTGGTGGTGGTGGTGGGGAACAGATATATTTCATGACCAAAAATTACCCCTTTATCTGGGGAAATCTGTAAATCAATAATTCAGTTCCCAAGGCGTGTATAATGAAAAAGGAACATGTTATGCTGCAGTGAGTAGAATTATGGTCATTTATCTGGCTGAAGAAATGTCCAATAAAAGCACGGGAAAGTTGGCATATGTACTCCCTGATTAAAATTATCTAGATAAATCAAATTAGGGATTTCCCCCTCATTCATGGCATGTTTAGGGAATTACAATGCTTTTCAGATCATACCATCAGCTGTGGATGACAAATGCAAACTCTATGCAAAGATCTTTGATGCTCCAGGAAGGGTGAGATATTCTCAACGTAGCAGGATATATCATTGCAAACTACTGAAAGTGTATAACAGTGTTCAGAAAATGAATGGAGTCAGCAACACCCGAGGCATACAATCTGTTTGCATGCATAACTTTGAAACATCCTTCTTACATAATATCCCACTCACTCTTTCAGCTTCCTACTGGAGTTAGCACCCACCAAGAGTCAGCTAGCCATACCCTAAATTAGAGATGTCAATTACACGTGACCAAAAACGAGGGAATGCATCACAGACAAGAAAGACAAAAGATGACATACATTTGCATAAATTTACATATACTGATTTATATGTATAATTTTGAAATGATGACCTGTGTGCCTACTGCCCAGTCTTCTGTCCAGGTGTTAACGTTAACTGTTAATGTGAAATTTCAAGACTCTTGCTGCTGTCTGTCCTTACGGTTCTTTATCTTTAAACCAGGCTTGGACTGGACAACCATTCAAAGCGAGGATACCTTCAATAGAGAATTAGTCTCCCCCCCCCCCCCACAAAAGGTCACTGTGATGCTCTACTGTTGAAAGATGTAAATATGTTGCAAAGTTTATTGTTATGATATGCATTTGATTATAGATCTTTAAAAGGAGTAAGGATTATAACATGTAAAGTAAATGATTAGGCCGAAATGTACTCACTGTTTGTAGGTACAGGTCTGGGTAAGTATAGAATGATTGGCTGGCTGTGTGCCTGAATGGTAAGTGAGTGCTGATTGGCTAGTTGTTTAGAGTGCCTGGATTGGTGAGTTGTGTAAGAGTGGGAGGAGCTTGAGAGTGAGTGAAGTATATATGTGTCAGACAGAGAGAGAGAGTTGTTTTGGAGGGTGGATTGAGAGAAAGAGTATTTGAGGAAACGTGAAGTGTTTGAATTAATATTGTGTGAGAGAAGTTTAGCTGTAAGACCAGTTAGAGCCTATCTACACAATATCTTGGAATGTTTTAAATAGTATTTTAAAATGTTCCAAATAGGTGCATTCCAAAACATCTTAGGCCACATTAAGGAGTACTCACGTTACAGGAGATAAAATCTTCAGTCTTCAAAGCAGTGTGTGCGGTCTCACACCCTTCTGCCCGACTCTTTCTGTTTCGTTTTTACAATGAGTTCAGGGCAAGGCATTGTGGGTGCTGTAGTTCACTCGCCCACTTCCTCCTTAGTTCCCCTTTCATTCCCTAGCTTTCAATGAGTATAGGGCTAAGCGTTGTGGGTGTTGTAGTTCACTCGCCCACTTCCTCCTTAGCCCCTCTTTCTTCCCCACCAAACAACGGCTAAGCATTTGGGCGCTGGTAACTGAAGCACTGCCCCCATGAATCACAAATGGTAAGGAAGGACACATTATTTTACTTAAAAAGATTTATTAAAAGTAAAAACCGTTGTATTAAAAGTAAAAATCTCATGTATACAACATTCAAGGGAGTGTGTCATGTGGCCCAAAGAGATTTTGTGACCCTTATAAAACGTTATAAAGCTAGTGTGTAGATCGGCTCTCAGTTACAGAAGTAACAGTTTAAAACGTATAAGAACTTTGACAGAAACCATTATGCAATTTACCGAGGAAACCAATAAGCTTCTTCACACAACACTTATGTTAATAAATCTTGTTGAATTACATTAACTGGTGTGGTCTTGGGTTGTACCTGAGGAAGGTACTGGTGGCAGCGGGAGATAAAGAGGTTTGTCTGAGGCCAGGTTGCTGGGCTGTAGAGCTGTGGGGCCTAATAGTAAAGGCAGGACAGGGGCAGCAATAGCAAGTGGGTTGAGGATAATGTCACACTCTCTTCTAAGACTCACTGAAACATAGGCCAGATCTAAACTAAGCAGGATATAACATATTGAAAATGGTTTGGAAACTGTGGATGATGTGTGTCCTGGGCCCCAACAGTTGTCAATACTGTTATGAACCATTTTAAAGCAGTAGTGTAGATCCTGCCTTAGTCACTTGACTTCTCCAAAATCAAACTCCGAATTATCTCTCTTCATGCCATGCCATGCCATGCCATGCCATGCCATGCCATGCCATGCCATCCCAACACTCACACTTTCAGCTTCCTATTGCCGTAGTTCTTTGTACATCAGTGCCAGTGCCTTACTTGGTTGGGTGTGAGAATTATCTGATTTATATAAGGAAAACAACTGTCTTTTAAAAAAGTATCCAACCATTTGTTTGCATGGCTTATTGGATGCTTGATAGAAATCAGCCCCTCAATTGACAAGCTCACCATGCATAAAATCAGTCTGGAATTAAAATGGGTACAGGGAATTTGTTAGTTTGTTTGACTGATTTATATCCTACCCTCCCACCATTTATATCACAAAGAGCTTAGGGCAGCTAACAATCTATATAAAACACAGTACATCACATAAACAATATTAAAATGATGACTCTAACATCGCAAATATATAATAAAATTCATTAAAAGTGCCTGGCACATGCTCTGGTTCTAGATCTGTAATGAATAGTGCCTCTTTTGTTATCAAGAGTGCTGATATATGCAAGATGTGTGTGAGAGAAAAGTATTGGGCAGACCCTGTATTTGGTAAGGGTATGGAACAGCATTCCCCATCCTGCTGCCCTCCAGGTGTTTGAGATGACAAGTCCCAGCATTCCTGACCATGGGACATACTGACTTGCAATGATGGGAGTTGTAGTCCAACACCAGGTTGGGGAAGGGCTGCTCTAAACAAAAAAAGAGAAGTAGGTGGCCCTAAGTTGTTCGTGATCAGTTTTCCACAACCCCACAGTCACCTCTGCATATCATATTCTCCACCCTGTCCTCATGGTTTATCTGCTTTGGGAGAATGAGAATTTCACTTGCACTTTCTGCCTCCTTAGGGAGGATGTGGCGTTAAGGCTTGTGAGCCTTAACTCCCAATTTCCCTGCTTTTTGGTGCTTGGTTGGAAACTGTAGAGCTGTGTGATATAAATGCAATAATAAATTTTTTAAAAAAACTGTCATGATTTCCCCAGATTTCTCCTGGTTTTTGTTCTATCCTCGGTGTCAGGGGGGATTTTATGCAATAGTCTATAATGACCTGGAATTACACACTTTCCCTTTTAAGGCCACCACTAGCGTGGCAGGGTGGAATGGCATGCTTTCTGGAGGTGTGTCATTCTCTCCCACTGCTCCAATCAAGGTCTTAAAAGGGAAAAACGTGTCATTCCCAGACATTATAGAAAAAGGCCTGATTGGAGCAGTGGGGTGGGGGTGAGAATGACATGCTTTCCCCTCCTCCGCTCCAATTGGGGACTTTAAGGTGGCCCCAGAAAGCCATTTTCCTGCCACCCACTAGGTGTCCTCTTTTTTGGTTTCCCAAATATGGTCACCCTACTCAGTTCTTGCATAGGCTGCATTTCCATCCCTAGATATTTACTCAAAAGTAAGACCCATTGAATTTCCTTGGTTCTTGAAAAGCAACACACTTGCTTTTAGATTTGCCAGTCTTAGAATTCTATATGTGCTATGAATGCCTGCTCTGTCTGTCCCTATAGTTTCCTGCAAGGTCCAGCCAGGGGAAGCCAGTAAATTAAACCCAGGGGTGGAGGGAGGGATTCCCTCAAGTTCATCTGACAGCAGGTGTTGAGGGTGGATTTCTGGCAGACCCAGCCAGGCAACTTTATGGCTTGTTAGACCCTCCATTTGGTAGCCCGCAGAGCACCTGCCTCATAAGGCAAATGGCCACATGAGAACTGTTATTATGGCCTGCTACTTTGTTTGTCTTTAGTAGTCTGTGGTTCAGATCTCTTCAGAAGGGAGAATAGTGTTTTGTGGTTGGGGTCAGTCTAAATTATCTCTAGGGGTCCCTTACTCAGTGTCTCTGATAGCAAAGAGTTTGAGGATTTTCCCCAACTCAGTTACTCTTGAAGTTACTTGGCCTGTTGAAAATAGATTTTATAACATAAGCATGAAAACAGTGAATACCCCTTTTAACTTGTTAAACCAATGAAAACATGCCACACAAGAAGTCTTAAGATATGAATGGTTTATAAAGAAAAGTAAATGCAAAAGAACATCAGATGCAGAAGTGAAATCTGAAACATTACTTGTAGTAGTAGTAGTAGTAGTAGTAGTATCCTGTCTTTTGCCCAATGCTGGGCCTCAGGGCAGCCTTACAAAACTAAAACATATACAGCTAAAACCTATAAATAGGAATATACTATATACCATATGAAAAGGAGGACAGGGCAAACCCCTCTGCAGCCTTACCTTGGCTTTATACAAAAGTTAAAAATATAATTAAATACTTTTCAATATTAAAGCATTTTAAACATTTTAAATACATAAAAATTTAAAAGTCAAAGGTATAGACAGAGGTCCAGATTATTTGCCAAAGGCCTGCTGGAACAAAAAAGGGTTTGTGTGCATCCAAAAACACATCAAGGAGGGAGCCAGTCTAGACTGCAAGGATTAGAAAGAAAATCCATGTGTGTACACTATGCAAAATAAACGACAGCTCAACTGTTTCTAAACCTTATTAGAAAAACAGGTTGACTAGGCCGAAACCAATGTTGTAGGCCCAGAAGCACTTTGAAAGGTTTCAACGTTGTACTTAAAACTTAACACCGGCCCAAACTAATTAAATGAAGTGTTTGAAGCTTTCAACTTATAGCAGTATGGACCAAACTCTTAGAAAAGAGGGAAGGAGCACTGTGTGTGTATGGGGTGGGGGGATAGAAAAAAAGGTATAGCCACCTATTCCCAGGAGAGATCTGAAGATCAGGTTGCCATGGATCCAGAGGAACCACACCCTGCTTCACCAGGGAGCAAAAGAGCAAACTGGCCTTATGAAGATAGCCCAAAATACTCTCAGAGCCAAAGGAATGCATGTTCCAGAAGAGAAAAGAGAAACTCTTCTTCTTCACTCAAAAGGTTTGTGCTATAGAGGCAGCGGCCATTTCACTCACCCACCCCACATTCTAAGGCAGGAGGGAGGGGGGAGAGCGATGCTAAACATTGTACGGGATATAATTTCCTTTCTATTATTTCACTCACCACTTTTGCTTTGTTTAGTGTGTGTGTGTGTGTGTGTGTGTTGGCATGGGACATCTCTTGTGCTGCTCTTCTGGAATGTGACATATTACTCTCACCATTCATTCACCAGGTGCTCTGCTGTGTTGCACCGCAGAGCAAATATTATACAGTCCTAATGATTGTGTAATCCCTTAGAAGCTCTCCCTTTTCTAGCATAATTCCATAATCTGATCATTTACTCACAGGCATGCATTTCTTTTTCCTTTTTGAGGAAATTAAATTTTTGAGCCCTGATCTTTATTTTCTTTCTTGTTTGTCTTGCTCTGGAATGTTTGGCTATTATTATTGTTATTGTTGTTATTATTATTATTAAAAAGTTAAATCAATGTACATTTTGTAATATGAGATGCTCTGCATTTATGAGCACAACTGCAACATTTTCTAAGCCAGGTTGGAACTCCTCAGAGCTCTTTCCCAAGGTTCTCTGAACATGATTAAACAGAGCACATCTTAGATTTTTTTTCATGCAAATTGGGAGGCAGTTCAAAGCGCTGTCAGAGCAAAGTTATTGCATCAAAGTGAACAGATGGGAAATGTAGCCCTGATTTCCACACCAAATGGTATGAACAGGGAACTGAGGTATTAGAAAGCAGTCCAAAGCCTGAGGCAGAAAGAATTGCATTTAGCCTTCAGGTACGTCTGGTAAAGCCATGATTTCCATGTCTTTCCCCTACCCAGAACATAAGCGTTAAGATGGTTGGCTGGTGTTACAGCAATTGTGCTAAACCTCTCATAGATCCAGAGGAGAATTAACTTTCAGTACAAGCCAGCACAGGTAAGATGTAGATAGGAAGGGAAGATAAAGAGTAACTTCTACTTTGGCAGACAATTTCCAATTGAAATCTGGATCCCCTTCTAATCTGACCTCATCTATCCAAGAGTAAGAGGGCCTCTTCACACAAGCAAAATAAGGCATGCTTGTGACTGATCACTCATTGAAGTTTGCGGGTCCTTTTGACGATTTCATGAACCTCCTGCATGTCTCTTGCTTCCTCCCCCGGTTATTCAATTTTTAAAAAAATCTTGGATATCCCAATTCTTCTGAAATATCTTGGGATTTCTTACTGTGGACGGGGGAGTTGCACTACAAAACATCCACTAGAGGGTGCTATCCCATTCAAGGCTTATGGGTACTGAAATTTTCAATTACAGACCAAGTGGTCGCCCCTCTCCTTCCATGTAATTCAGCTCATTATAATTGCAGAAGAGAAGCAGGAAGCAAAGCGCTGGTAAGCACATGCAGTTTCCCTTAGCCCAGAGGGAGACTGCTGCTGTAATTTAGTCTAGGTAAGCAAAAGAGTATAGGATTTTCTGACAGGTGTTTAGGAAGTGAAACATTATTCAGGAGAAATTCTAATCATATTCACGTAAACATAAGGGTGTGTAACCAGCAAGTGTAACTGCCACTCTACCAGCATACCATATTTTAATGTCGCTCTCCTCAGGGACAAATCTCTAGTAAAAGGCATAGGTTTTCCCCTTCTCCTATTAATCCTTTTGTCTCCAGTCATTGAAACAAAACTTAACAGTTGAACAAATTAAACTTTTATCTCATAAAAAGTTGGTTTCTTCACAGGCACCTATGCATGTATAGCGGAATGCACAAAGCTGTGCCACATGATTGGGACCCTTGATCACATGCGGGTCCTAATGGCGTGGGATGCCGATGTGTGTACAACTATTGATGCACAGGTAGGACTATGCTTAAGGCATGGCTCCAAATGATTGCAGCATCTACTTCTTTGGAATAACAGATTCACAGCTCATTGGAATGGATGAAAAGGGCCATGACTTTGCATGCAAAAGGTCCAAGATTGAATCCTTACCATTTCAGGTATGGTTGGAAAAGATTCCTGCATGAAACTCGAGAGTGGCTGCCAGTCAACGTGGACCAAAGGTGTTGAACCTCAGGCCCATTGGCAAACTCCAGCCTCCCTGAACCCCAGTCTGGCCCTCTGGATTCCCTAGAAGACCTACCCTGGTTGAAGGTTGAAATGCCTTTCCTAAGACTTAGTTACTGGCAGTAAGAGCTAAAATACACTGGT
Source organism: Anniella stebbinsi (assembly GCA_029215795.1). Classification (NCBI taxonomy): domain Eukaryota; kingdom Metazoa; phylum Chordata; class Lepidosauria; order Squamata; family Anniellidae; genus Anniella; species Anniella stebbinsi. Next base: position 28,315,117 of record JARDYH010000002.1, on the reverse strand, counting down.
ATATTTAGTATTTTGACTCTACTCCTTTTGCCTTTAGCCCTGTCCCCTTTTCATTTTATCCCACCTTGAACGCAACCCCTCCGAAATGAAATTAGGCCCACAAGCTGAAAGTTGTTCAACAATCCTAGTGTAGACGATCCTTAGCCAAAAGGATCTATGAACTCAGTTCTATGAACTCTTCAAAAGGTGCTCAGGCTTTGCATATATCCTCATTCCTTCTGTAGCTCTACACCTATCTCTCTGAATTCAGCTTTTGCTCTTTATGCTACAACTCATATTTCTCCTTATTCTAGTCTGCTACTTTGAGATCTGAAGACAGATAAAACCTCCCACTTTCAGCCCAGGGAAATCAGAGGTTCCACCTATAATGACCATCCCAGCTGTGGCCACCATGTTTTCTTTCTAGATATTTCTGCCCTGCTATTGGCTGAGGCAGTCATGTGACTGTTAACCAGGCTATTCAGGCAGAACAAAAACATTCAGGTGGCTATCCAAAAAGCAGCCCTGGGGGTATTTACATGGCACTGACCATAAGCCAGGTCAGTGTGGATAGTTGTAATATGGGCCAGCTTATCATCACTGCTGCCTCATTGTGAGGTGGTCGTATCAATGGCTCCTTAATGAACATGATCAAACCAAGAGCTGCAGTGGAAGTATGTAGGTAAAGTGAGGGTGCAGTGTTGGCTCCAGACTGTTGAGGGCCCTTGGGCAAGACACACCCCTCCTTCAATGAATCAACCTTCTCACCTCCATTGCCACCAGCTGCTATTGCTCTTCATCCTTTTGTCATCATTGCCATTGTTTGTCTGCTTGAGTGGTAGAGAGCCAATGAGCAAGTAGGCAGTGGCATCTACTGCTTCTCCTTCCCACCACCCCGCTGTTGCACCATAGTGATAGGCAGGTGAACAAACAGGTTGCAATGAAGAAGATGAGCCAATCCAGGGAGTTATTGCCAGTGGGGTCCCTGTTGGGGGTGGGTGGGCCCTCAGCAGGTGCCCAACCATGCTTGCTCTTGATGCTGGCCCTGTGAAATGATCAGCCAATTCACAAGTATCCATCCTGCTGCGGGGCAGCAGCAAAAGAGCTCCTAGGAGCCGGCCATGTAGCACTTCAACGTTGCTGGTGACCATGAATGGGGAGGTGGGAAGGCCAGGTTTTGTTCTGTAGGAAGCTAAAGTCTTAATAGGACAGCTGGATAACTGAGAGTTTATATAATGACCTGTTCTACTATATTCCACAGGAACTGTACACAGAAAATTGTGTTTAGGTTTTAAGTTTTGCTAAGTGGGAGCTACTGCATGCAGCACACAGTTAAAACCTATCTTAGCGACATGAGATCACATAAATGTTTCAGTTGCGTAAGATTAGGGATGCGTAAGCCACACACATACAAACCAAGTATCAAATGCTCCGTTTGTGTAAATTGGCAGCTTTCCATTGAAGCCACCAAGACCAGGACACTTGTAAACATTAGCTAAGGAACTGCTGCCAAATGTCCAAACTCTATGAGGCCCAAACATCTGCAAATGACTCAGTTTACTGTATGCTTCTGACAGCAATGCTATTTTCTACGTTATATGGCTGTTTCTATAGTTTCTCTTATCCATGGCTGAACGTTGTCACTCTTTACAGCTGAAATTAATATGGGCAGTAGAAACTGCAGGCAGGCAGGCAGGCGGGCGGGCGGGCAGGCAGGCAGGCAGGCAGGCGGGCGGGCGGCGGGGGGGCAGTTCTCAAGCAAATTCTACTGACATAAATTTGCTTGCAAAAATGTTACTTTGATTATTATTTCTTTAGTTTTACTCATTATTGGATTTAGGAGCTATTTGGTGGTGATGAGAAGTGCAAAAATATTGAATTTGCAAAACATTACTGCCTTTAAAGATCAACAAGGCATAAGAATTAGTTTTTTAAAAAATAAATAAATAAATAAATAAATAAAGTACCCTTCAAAAGCAACCTGCAAAATCTTTTGAAAAAAAGAAGTTCCTGTTGGGATTTAGATGTTTTAGGTAAAAAAAATATATTTTTCTCCCTATTTATTTATTTATAACAACAACATATCAAAATTATTCTACAACTCCAATCAAACTATAACACATTCAAATACAAATAGATAAATATCAACACTATGAGAATATACCTATAATAGAAATATTATACAAATAAATCAAATATAAACCTTATAAATATAATATTTAAACAGCATTAAATCATACCCAGCAATGCATAGGGATTAATATTATCCTGGATCTTTTCATTCCAAAAGGAAATAAACAGACTCCATTTTTCTATGAACTTATTTTCCTCTTATCACCCTTCACTAACTAACATTGTTAGTTAATTTGATCATATTTACCAGGTCCCATAAGCTGTTAATCAACTCATCCATTGATGGAGGGCTAGTTTTCTTCTAGTTATAAGCAATTATCATGTGAGATGCTGTTAACATATGCACAACGATTTCAACATTCTCCTCCAGTACCAAGCTCGTAATATAGCAGAATAATGCTACCAATGGGGTCTGATGGTATATCATATTCTGATATCTTTAATTTCATTCAGGATTAATATCTAATAACTTTTAATTTTTAGGCATGACCAAAAATATGAATCGTATCTGCTTTCTCCGAGGTTCTTGAAATGAGTGATTTATAGCATGATCAATACTGGCCACTCACGGAAGTCTGCGGGTTGATTAAATGATGCCGGCAACAGCCAGGATGTCTCCTTCACCTCTTATCCTGTTTTCAGAAAGATCAGAGATAAACTGGAATAAACCCTTAATGGCGCGAAATCAGCAGTGTGTAAAGTTGGCATTGCTCTATGAACTTGTCGAGGAAGGACTTTCCCTGCTATCGGATGAAGAGGGTAAAATGCCTACCTGCAACAAAGGGAGATAGATTTGATTCCCCACTTCACCAAGAACACCCCTTTAAGTTCAGTGGTGCTTACTTCCAAGTAAGTGTGCTATGGGAATGTAGAGGGTTCTGTAAAAATACAAGAACAAGACCCTTCATTATGCTAGATTATACTTGTGCTAGGTTCAAATCCAATGTGATTCTTTTCAGTTATTTTTCTTTCTTTCTGTTGGTTTGTGTAAGTCGTTCCCCATGTGTCTACTCAGAAGTAAGTCCCATTGTGTTCAATGGGGCTTACTCCCAAGTAAGTGTGCCAAGAGTTGCAGACTTACAGCAGACAAAAACAATCCCCCGACTGCTCCTTTCCACACATGCGAGGGAGGCACTCTCTCAATTCAAATGTGTCTGCCATTTAAAGGAGCCCTGGGAAACAGCAGAATCTTCTGCCTTGTCGTCCCTCTCCTCCTGTGTAATGCAGCCCATATCAATTGTGCCAAAGAACCAGGAAGCACAACAGTCCCAGGTAAACAATGTGATTTCTGTAATGTAGAGACACTCTCTGAGTCACATTTCCAACGCTTATCACTCAAGCCAGAATAGATTCTACTAAGCCTCAGAGGAGTCAAGTACCACCTTCAAATCATTTTGAAAAACTCTTTTTAAGATTCAAACATAATGTTGTTTAGGTACCTTAATCCATTCCCATTTCTGTATATCTCCTGATATTGTCATAGAATTGTTTTCCCCCTACTTTACCTGATATTGATTTTTAGATGATTCCATGTTAATTATAATTGGGTAAATACCACTCAATATTCCCTGTGACTTGTTGGAGTGAATCAATGTTTCAAATTCAGAGCTATCTCACAGGGAGCCATATTTTTTGAAACAACTGCTTAACCATAGCCCACATTTGCAAGCATAAAATAAATGCTTTGCTGCAGTTTAGGTCAACTTTAGATTGGTGTAAACATTTATTTCAGCTGTAGAATGTACTGCAATTCAGTAGTGTTATTTTACAAATTAACTAAAAAGATAATTTACATTCTAAGGAGATCCCCCCCCCCATATTCTAAATTTGGATAGGAACTGACTTTCTGTTGTAAATCTTCTGTTGTACCTTGCACAAGGCTATAGGCAGAGGGGCAGTGGAACATGTTCTAACATTATGTGAAGTCCAGCAAGGGCAGGATCTACACTAGTGCTTTATAGTGGTATTGAAGTGCACTGACAACTAATGGGGCCCATGATACATCTACACCAAGCTGGATACAACACTATGAAAGCGGTATGAAAGTGGTATATGGCAAGTGTCATGGGGCCTCAACAGTTGTCAGTGCACTTTGATACCACTATAAAACAGTCCTGCCTCCATATACCACTTTCATACCACTTTCATAGTGCTATATCCTGCTTGGTGTGGATCTAGCCAAGGTCTGGGGCAACATAATCTGCCCTCAACTTTGCCAGCCCAGCCCTACAAAAAGTAAGAATGGATCCCTATGGAAAACTCTGAAGGCCCATTTCACTCTCTGCTTTGTTCTACCTCTCCTCAAACAAGTAAGAAGTTTCCTTGATCAGGGCTTCATAACCTAGAGCCAGAACTTGGGCTCATCTACATCTAAGGATGTAGCAGGAGGGAGTGGGGAGGATCGCAGACTTAACTGCTTCTGCAATCCTCCCCCAGCATCTAGATGGCTTCGCGATGTCCCAGAAGGGAAGAGGGATGTTGCGGCCGCCAATTTTTTAAAAAGGAGCCATGCATGGTGAACAGGTAAGAACCCCCTGCCAAACCCCATGTCCACCCCCACCATCATGGGGATGGCAGAATTGCTGTCCCCCTCACCCCCATGGGCACGGAGCCACCCCATGCAGCTCCATGCCCGTTTCATGACCTGGGAGCGCACACCAATTGGGGTCCTCGGGATGGTCCCGGGGCTGCGGAAAACTTGGGATATCCCCAGTTCCCATTATCCCAGGGTTGTCCTTAGGTCATCCCCAGTTGATCCCGATTCTCTGTGCTTCATATGGATGCACAGGGACGACTTAGGGACGAACCTGGGATAAATGGCTGGTGTAGACATGGCCCTTGTTGAAGTTGATACCTGAAGGCAGATACTGAAGCAGTGGAGGCTGGTGGCTCCAATGGCTCCTTTAGAGTTCTGATTGAAACCCAGAGCGGATTCACCGCCTGATTCACATCAAAGCCACCAGCCTCTGCTATAGTGAGGCAGCACTTATATTCTTCCTACGGCTATTCATTGGCTAAAATATTGAGTTTGGATAGGGGAAACCCCAGATACAAATGGCTGCACATCCAGGAAACTTACTGGACTTTTGCATCATCAGTTGCCTGCACAACTTATTTTACAGGTTTGCTTTGAGAATAAATGAGGTCACTCAATGTTTGCTTCCCTGAACTCATTGGTGGATGGGTGGAATACAGATGCAACATTCAAAATACATTTGCATGTGAATTAAGGTAGAGGAACAGCTACCCCTTCTAAGCCAAACACAGTTTATAAGCATCCTTAGAGTTCAGTCCAAAATTAAACTATTGGGTATTTCTGGATCTTTTCTTGCTCGAACTGACTGCCGACAAACAAACAAACAAATTTGTAATGACATTGCAGGAGAGAAACACAGACTTCAGGACCCTTTCGCACTGTGTTAACTTTTCATTTCCAGCAGAAGTAAGAAAAGATGAGGACGTGACTAAGGAGATGAGTCATACATGCCTTTAGGAGGTAGAAATGATACCAATTATGCCTGCTAATCCTCATTATGTCTGCTGCAGCCTCCTGCCAAGATGATCTTATGCTTTATTTGGTTGTTTCCTGGAGCAGTGGGAAATTCCCCTGTCAATATTGTTTCAAAAAGACATCTTTGCATATCCATACTACTTCTGTTGGATGCGAGTCTCTTGAGGAGACAGGAACCCTTGTGCAACTTGATTCAGCCATAGACTTTGGAATGCAGTGTCTGTTTTGGCTTTTTTACATCCTGAATCTACTATACCGGGGCACTACTGCTTTATAATGGTTTTGACAACTGGTCGGGCCCAGGACACATTACATATACTATTTTCAAAATGTTTTTAAAGTGTTATATCCTCCTTGGTGTAGATCTGGCCCAGCTTTCTTCAATCTGTTTCCTCCAAATGTGTTGGACTACAACTCCCAGCATCCCTAGCTCTAACTCCCAGTCTGGAGGGCACCAGGTTGGGAAAGGTTGTACTATCCAGTATCAGTTCAATGCATTCATCTAAGGATGCCAGTGGAAAAGAACTTAACCTATGAAAGATAGGTCTACCAGTTAATAGCCACAGTAGCTAGGAATGCAACTTCCTTGTTTAGAAGAGTTGTCTTTCTAGTTACCTGAAGCTGGGGAAATGCATCAGGACATTTATATGCTGTGCCTGTGCACATCTTGGGAGTGTCCAGTAGATCACTGTTGGAGACAAAGTTCAATCAGTTGGATTTGGATCTGATAAAGCAAGATTATTTTCCTAACCACAGCACAATATTTTGGATTCATCTAGACTGCATATCCCTTACTCTCGGGTTCTCAGTGCACATCAGAAAGTATGTCTTGGGAAAACTTTTCCCACCTGGGCACATCTACCATGAGCCCATGAAATTTTGCACGCAGGTGATGCAGCCTATGCTGGACGTGCACAGATTTCCATCAGGCATCCCAGATATGCATTCCCCCACAGCACCACCAAGACTGCCCCTCCAGGAAGGACTGGGACCACCATCATACAGGAGCTCATATGCTGTCATGACTCTCTAACTCTTTGCATTCATTGATGTCAATAAAGAGGTCTCTTAGGAAAGCAATCAATCTTTTATTTAGCAAAAGACCCCTTCCTTCAGCTGAAGGGAGTTTTAAAAGTAGAAAGTGTTTTGCCCAAGGCGTAATTTAGCTATGCAAACAACACAGTTGATCCATTCAAGAGAAAGAAAGAGTCACTTCTCAGAGGGATCTAAATTAATCTTTTTTTGAGCCACTAATCTTTCCGAGCGCCGCCTTCTGACCTCCCTGGTCTGCGCGCGCTTTTCCCTCCTATGGAATTTGGCATCTCTGAGGTTGCTTACTCCCTCCCCTTCATAAGAGGAGGGCTGTTTCTCAGCCAGAGGGTTATTTACATCAGGAGAGATAAGTGCTGGGGACGAGGCCATGGGAAACATATCCTCCCCTTCTGGTATGGACTGGAATGTCTGTTCGAGTTCAGAATCTGATTCTGAATTAATGTCTGAAAGCGCTTTGCCCTGTGCAAGGGGAAGGGAATTAGACACAACATATGCCCAACCCAGACCAGGGCTGGCATCAAGGGTAGGCAGGGTTGGGCAACTGCTGAGGGCCCACACCCCAGCAGCAGCTCACTGAAAAGAGCCCCACGATGGTGCTCCTCTTCTTTATCATCATCACTTTCTGTTCACCTGTCTGTCATTCTGGCAAAGACAATGTGGTTGTGAAAAGGGGCCCAGTGTAAGGGTTCTTCCAGTTGAGGCTTCATGGCACCATCACCCTGCGTCATTCATGGACGCTTATGATGTGTGTCTCTGACTAGCTGACATCTTCTGTTTCTATCCCTCCCATGTTTTCTTACTGTTTCTTCCATCTTTTTCCTTAATGCAGTAAAACTGTTAAGGAGAAAAAGTTGGAACCGCTACAAAAGACCTTCCAATCACTAGTGCTAGGAGTCCTCCATCTGGAAGCATCCCTGAGTCATCCTCCAAAGTGACCAAGGCTGCTTTTGTCCTAAAGCCAGGCCTGAAACCAGATTGGAATAGATGTAAATAGTTAGCAGCATCCAATAATGCCTTGACTTGAGAACCTTTCCTTTCCTCTCCCTTTCCTTGTCTTTTGTTTTGCTATTGTCCATTTTAGGTTGTAAGCTTCTTGGGGACAGGAGACTGTTTTTGCTGTCATTTGCACGGATGGGACTGAATGTAACCTTGCCACCTGGTTAACACAGTCCAAATATCTTACCCTGTGTGGTTCTAAAATGATAAAAGTTGCTTCAAGGAAAAAATAAAACAAAAACCTCAGACAGATCAAATATTTAAAAGTTTATTTTATCAAAAATCTGGTGTGTGGGGGGGGAAAGAAATAACTTGCAACATGTCTTCAGCATACAGAAATATTCCATATTTTTAAATTATCCCCTTAAGAGGATATACTACAGACAAACAGAAAGAAGAAAATTTAAAAAAGGACATAAAAAGCTTGAGAAGTCCTCAGCTCTGGGTGTCTATATGATGTCGCATTGGTGGTGCGAACCCCCAAAAACCTGCACTTGTGCTCCTGTGGGGTTGTACCCATGGCAAGGAGTGAGTGCAGGGTTTGCATCAATTAGAGGAGGAGGAGGAGTTTCCACCACCCTGTGCGCTGCTGCATGAGCGCTGCTACACATCCGTGTGTGACCCCCCCCCCACTGTTTTCCCCCACTTTGGGCTTTCCATGGCAAGCATTTTTTTTCTCCCGCTGGTGCTGGAGGAAGTGTTCCAGTGGCCATTCAGATCACTGGCCCACCTCTCCCCCCTGTCTGGGCAGATGGCGACCAATCAGGGGTCGCCATCTGCCCAGCCACACCTCTGGTGCATCTCTGGAACAATGAAAGACGGCAGATGTGCCGTCATCACCCCTCTCCACAGAAAGAGTTGGGGCAAGTCCCCAACTTTTTTATTTCAGAGTTTCAGGGGAAAGCCCTGGGATGGCTCCACAGTGGCTTCTGCATCATGTAAACAACACAGCACCACTGTGGAGTCACCCTGGGGCTTTCCCCACAAATAGCCTAGGCTGACCATCTGAAAAGGAGGACAGGGCTGATGTAACTTTAACAGTTGTAGAGAAAAGGGAATTTCAGCCAGTGTCATTTGTATGCAATTAGTTCCTGGTGAAATTCCCTCTTCATCACAACAGTTAAAGTTGCAGGCACTATATTAGAGTGACCATATACAAAAGAAGGCAGGGCCCCTGCAACTTTAACTGTTGTGATGAAGAGGGAATATCACCAGGAACTAATTGCATACAAATGACACTGGCTGAAATTCCCTTTTCTCTACAACTGTTAAAGTTACATGAGCCCTGTCCTCCTTTTCAGATGGTCAGCCTAAGACAGCCCCCATAACTCCTCTTCTCCCATTGAGATGCAGATGAGGGCTTCTCTTGCTAGTACTGGACCTGTACAATTTGGGACAAGTCTCAGTCAGTCTAAAACTCGGCCTTCTCTCTTATGTGGAGTTTCTTCTGGTACTGGCTGCGCTGACTGAGGTGTTTTTCTTCACCCTCCCACCACAGGTGATTTATTTATTTATTTATTTATTTATTTATTTATTTATTCATTTGATTTGTAGCTGGCCTTTCTACCAAAACCGGCACTCAAGTCGGGCCACAATCACTAATAAAACTCAATAAAAACAATAATAATCAAATACATTAAAACACAATTTAAAATAATTTAAAACCCAACAACAAGAGGATAAAAAACAGCAACACCCCACTTTACAGACCCACTTACACTCCAAACTTTTGAATAAAGCAGTGTTTGCCTGCTGGTGGAAGGACATCAGAGTGGGAGTAGCCTCCCTCAGCAGGGGGTTCCAAAGCCAGGGAGGAGCCACCGAGAAGGCCCTTTTTCGCACCTGTATCACCTTTTGCAATGGTACGGAAGCAGCTTCAGCAGGATTACATTTAGAGCAGACCCATTGAAATCAATGGGATGAGTAAATATGACTAACAAGTCTTGATTTCAGTGGATTTGCTCCACTCGTGAATTGCCAAAAAAGAGGACACTCATGACCAAAACAAAAGGATAAAAGAAGACAGCAATTTGCATTCAATTCACACATGCTAACTGATACACATAGATGCGAATTTAGAAATAATCATTCCAAATACATCTCATCCTAGTATGGAAGACTGTGACTAGTTAAAGTGGTTTATAACAGTACTGACAACTGTTGGGGCGCAGGACACACTACAATACAGTTGTCGCTACTGTTATAAAGTGCTTTAAAGCACTTTAAAACAGCAGTGTAGATCCTGCCTAGGTGACTTGCAGGCCTACGTGTGCAGTCTGATGCCCAGGTGCTGTTGATGGGCATCTTCAAGGCTCAGTTCTTCTTTTATCTTTAAACTGAACTTGGACTGGGCAGCCCTTCAAATAGAGAATATGGTCAAATAGAGGATGATCCTCTGGACTGTTCTCTGTTGTTGTTGTTGTTGTTGTTTTTAAAAAGGACACCTTGCTGCCCACTGAGACAAATGCTGACACACAGTGGTTATGGCACCACTGTGTGTCACCTGAGCATGGGGAAAAGTGAAGCAGATTGCAGGGTGAAGCACAGGGTTGAGAGAGAAGGAAGGAGGCATTCCCTTATTCCCTCATATGTCGCCACTGTATCCTGACCTGAAAATTTGCAGTCCAATGCTTGTTGAAACCAAGCAATGGCAGGTGCCTTTTTCTTCGGTTGCAAAAGACGGCACTCCTAAATATGAGTAAGTCAAGAACAGAGAGAGAAGTGTTCAGTTTTTTGGCTTGGAAAACTTGTGATGTCATAAGCCAAAGATAACTCATCCGCTATCTATTGTGGCCACCTGCCAAGTGTTTCACTTTCACATGCGTACACACACACACACACACACACACACACCCAATTCGGACAACATGCTGAGCAACGGTTGTTGAATTACCTACTGACGGTTGTTGAAAAAGGTGGTGATCTACAGACAACACGCTGCAGCAGGCGCTGCAAGGAATCGGCAACCACCCCGGCTGCAAATTGCCTACTCGGCTCTAACTGACAGCTCGGCCGCCATTTTCCCCGCTTACCAAACTCCGTTAGTCCTCCAGCAGGTATCCCAGCATTCACTGCAGCCGAAATCCATGGGCGCCGCCACTGAAGCCGATGCAGGACACGCTTCCCAAACCCCATTGGCTGCCTCAGTCAGTGGGTGGAACTCAGCATCTCGGGCAAAGAGGCAGCCAGGAGGAACAGCAGCACCAATACAACAGTCGCACCCTGCGCCCAGCACTGCAATTCCAACGTTGGCACCCACGGCCCACCCCCCCACCCCCCACCTCCCTCCTAGAGCATCTTCCGCATCTTCCGCACACACATAAAGAAAACTTTATTCAGCAGGGAGACCAGACATGGGCAATAAGGCACATGGGCACCACTATGCCAGGGCAGAACCTACAGAAAGGACAGTTGCCCCCGGGAAGGGAGGCGGCGGCTGGAAGGCACAGCGGTGAAGAGGGGATGGCCGAGGCCACACCCCCAGGGAGCCAAGCATGGAACGTGCCAAGGGGATGAGGTGGAGAGGGGCAGCATGCCAGGGAGGGATGCCAGTCCACAGATGAAACTCCACAGCTGATGCTCACAGGGGGTGGGGGTAGCGCAGCCAGATCCAGGCACTGATGCATTCACGCACCTGGGACGCCTCCGCATGGGTGCGATGCTCCCCAATGGGATTCTCGGGGCCCAGCAAAGGCTCAATGTCCAGCCGTGTTGGGCGGATGAGGGGGGCTCTCTGGTCGCCGCTTCCCCTGTCCTCGTCCTTCTGGGTGATGCGAGGGTGGAGGTGGCGGTGCAGTGGGGGTCTACTTTGGATGGGGTGTTGTTCTCCCTCTTGATGTGGGGGGCTGCCCCTTGCTCCAGGGCACCTGGGGTTGTTGCATATTCCATCTCCCCCTCCCCCCCTTTGCCGTAGTGCCCTTCTGGTGCACTTCCCTTTCCATTTGGGTAGCTGACTGGGCACCCTGCGTGAGTGCTTGCAGGAGCTGGCCCCTTGTTGAGCTCCATGCCGGCTGCCTGGTGGGGGAGGTGGGCATCCTGGTTGCTATGGCGGCAATGCTGGGGATCTGTTGTGAGAGTGCTTGAGTGGCCCCCGCGTTCTGCCTCTCTTGCCGCTCCACTCTCTGACCTTCCATGCTCAACAACTCACCATTGTTATTTCAACAATGCTCCGATTCGGACAACACATTTGTCAATTGACAATTCCCTTAACAACTCGCAAGTGAGTTGTTTCTCTCAGTTGTTGAATGTTGCTACTTTACCAACTGTGGGTTGTTGCTCCATTGTGTGGTTACATTCAGACGACACGTTTAACAACACAACGGGTTGTTGCTTCAACAACCCATAGTTGTTAAATGTGTTGTCCGAATTCAGCCACACACTCACACACTTTTGCACTTCCAAGCAGGCAGCAGGGCAAGGAGAACACATGGTTACCCTAGGTGTGAGTGTGACTAAGTCTGGATCCAACCCCATAAATGTAGTTGGAAACACTGGGGGGGGGGAGATTAGGAAAACACAAAATTAGAGGCCCAGTTCAGATCCTCTCCTATGCCCACAGCTTTCTCATGAGTGCTTCAGTGGCACAGAAAATCTTCCACCAGCTCAGGCTGCTGTGTTAGCTATGACACCTCTTAGACATCAATAGCCTGGCTACAATTGTCCATGTACTGGTGACCTCCTGATTTGACATGTATTGTATGTGGGGTTGCTTTTGAAGTTGGTCCCAAAACCACTGTTATTGGAAAAATAGGTTATTAACCAGGGGTGGTAACTGGGAACATATCTTACCTGTGTTGAAAGAACTCCATCATCTATCTGTGCAACTTGGTTTGGATTGGGAAGGAAAGTGTGAGTTGGGATTCCCCCATATAGAACAGCATGAGGAGGAAGAGGAGGGAAGAACGACCCAAATAAATTCTTCAAGAACATTTTAATTAGGATAATCTGCTTGGGAAGTAGTTTCTACTCTAATGTGGAGATATTGGCTATGTCTACACCAGTCATTTATCCCGGGGTCATTTCTAGGTCATCCCTGTGCATCCAAATGATGCACAGGGGATTCTGGGGTTAACCAGGGACAACCTAGAGATGACCCCAGGATAGCTGAAACTGGGGATATCCCAGTTTTTCCGTGGTCCCAGGACAACCCCGAGGACACTGGTTGGTGTGGTACGCCTCCCAGGTCCTCAAATGGGCATGGAGCTGTCCTGGGTGGCTTCATGCCCATGGGAGTGGGATGGGGTGGGGGCAGCAATTTTGTCATCCCTTGAATGGCGAGGGGTTTGAGAACAGAGTTTGGTTTTTTTATACTTATCTTTTTTGCTGTGCGTGACTCTTCTTCTTAAAAAAAATGGTGCCCACGACATCCCTCTTCCCTTCTGGAATGTTGCGCAGCCATATAGATGCTGGGGGAGGATCATGGAAGTGGGTAAGTCCACAATCCTCCCCCTCCCTCCCTCCCTCCTTCTACACCCTTAGGTTTAGATGAGCCCACTGAATGGTGACTTAAATGAACAACATACTTGAATGTATGAATCAGCCATCAGAGCAGGAAACAACAACAACGTCTTGCTAATCATAACAAGAGCAAAGGATAGGATACGTTCTAAGACACCATTTCAAATATCTCTGGTGAGAAAGAGGCATTCATTTTTATTTCTCTATTAACTTGGCTGCATGATAAACACTAAATACCCTTGGGATTGCTCCGCTGGGGGGAAAAAGCCGAGTATCTGTGACAGGACAAGTGGATGGCTAACAAGCAGTATGAACCTACAGATGGCCAGAGTAAGCCCTTTGTTTATGCAGGAGCCACTTAAAATCATGCCGTCTAAAAGTTCTCTTATTAGACACAGAGAGAAATTGTGTTGGTTTATTGACCGTAAATAAACAATTCATTCATTCATTCATTCATTCATTCATTCACAGAGAGAAACGTCCTGCCATAAGCTGAAAGGATGGTGGCATACATTGATCTTGGATTATACATACATACATACATACATACATACATATCAATAAACCCAAATGGGTATTTTAGATCAATCATCTTTGCTGTTTTCCATATGTTGGAGTCAATTTGCACAAATATTACTGCCTTGCAAGAAACTGGCATTAATCTTCAATTGCCCCCCTTTCCAGGCCTTAACTATGAACGAAATATGATTTCTCCAGGTTTCCACTCATCAGAATTCATCACCTACTCCTGCATAACTGTATAATTTATTATTCTTTACTAGGTAATGAGAGCTATTATAGTGACTAGGGTGGCAACTTAGACATTGCAAAAAAAAAAAAAAGAGAGAAAATGCATCCCCAAAAAAGAAAAAGGACAAAAAGGGACACAATTTGCATAATATTTAATTTATATGTATACATGCAAATTTAGAAATAGTCACTATAATTTTAATAGAAATACAGTACATTTCACCATCACAACCAAATGACCTGTGTGCCTGCGTAGTCCACTGTCCAGGTGCTAATTGTTGTGAGAAACCTCAAGGTCCGGGTTGCTCTTTCTCCTTACAGTTCTTTGATTTCAAGATAGACTTGGACTGGGAAGCCCGTCAAAGAGAGGGCACCTTCAAATAAAGGACTGCCCTCTAACAGCTCTCCATCTTAGAGGACTGTCCTCTGTAAAGGACACCTGGCCACCCTAGGCTGCGGCAAAGAGAATGTAAATGCACTTTATTTATAGGGGTGTGCACGGACCCCCCGGATCGGATCGGGACCCGGATCGGGACCTCCAATTTTGTCCCGGACCGGTTCGGACAAAATCGGAGGCCCCCCGGACCGGATCGAGTCCGATCCCGACCCAAAAATCGTACATTTTTGGATCGGCCGCCATTTTTTCCCCATAGACTTGCATTGCAATGCAAGTCTATGAGGAAAAAATGGCGGCGGGTGGGTAAGGGGGGGCCTAACTCCCTCCCCCCCCGGGGCCGTCCGCTGTGGACGGCCCCGGCAGGTAAACCCCCTCCCCCGCGCTCCCTACCCCCCCTGGGGCCGCCCGCTTCCATCCGCAGGCGCCCGCGGGCGCCAGCGGATAGAAGCGGACGGCTCCGGGGGGGGGGTAAGCCCCCTTCCCCGCCACTGCTTACCTTCTCGGCCCGTCCGGCGCCGGCGGCTACTACCAGCGGGCTCCGCGGCCTACTCTCGAGTAGCGCGCCGGGTGATGACATCACCCGGCGCGCCATCCTAGAGCAGGTCGCGGAGCCTGCTGGGAGTAGTAGGCGCCGGCGCCGGACGGGAGCCGCCGGGCTGGGCAGGTAAGGGCCCCCCTCCCCCCTCCCCCCTCCACGCGCCCCCTCCTCCCCTCCACGCACCCCCTCCTTACCTTTCCGGCCCGGCGGCTCCCGTCCGGCGCCGGCGCCTACTACTTCCAGCAGGCTCCGCGGCCTGCTCTAGAGTAGCGCGCCGGGTGATGACATCACCCGGCGCGCCACCCTAGAGCAGGCCGCGGAGCCTGCTGGGAGTAGTAGGCGCCGGCGCCGGACGGGAGCGCCGGGCCGGAAAGGTAAGGGCCCCCCTCCCCCCTCCGCGCGCCCCCTCCTCCCCTCCACGCACCCCCTCCTTACCTTTCCGGCCCGGCGGCTCCCGTCCGGCGCCGGCACCTACTACTTCCAGCAGGCTCCGCGGCCTGCTCTAGAGTAGCGCGCCGGGTGATGACATCACCCGGCGCGCCACCCTAGAGCAGGCCGCGGAGCCTGCTGGGAGTAGTAGGCGCCGGCGCCGGACGGGAGCCGCCGGGCCGGGCAGGTAAGGGCCCCCCTCCCCCCTCCCCCCTCCGCGCGCCCCCTCCTCCCCTCCACGCACCCCCTCCTTACCTTCCCGGCCCGGTGGCTCCCGGCCGGCGCCGGCGCCTACTACTACCAGCAGGCTCCGCGGCCTGCTCTAGAGTAGCGCGCCGGGTGATGACATCACCCGGCGCGCCACCCTAGAGCAGGCCGCGGAGCCTGCTAGTAGTAGTAGGCGCCGGCGCCGGACGGGAGCCACCGGGCCGAGAAGGTAAGTGCCCCCCTCCTCCCCCCCCGCTGTCCACTTTCATCGGCGGGCGCCCGCTGGCGCCCACCAATGGAAGCGGCGGTGGGCGCCAGTGGGCGCCCGCCGATCCGCCGATCTGCCGAACCGGTTCGGAGCTTTTTCGGACCGGTTCGGATTGGATCGGCCGATCCAGCTGCGGGATCGGAAATCGGATAATTTATCCGATTTCCCACTGGACCGGACTCGGATCGTGGATCGGGTCCAATCCAGTGCACATCCCTAATATTAACTGTATAAATTAATAGCTCAGTACTTTGTTGTTATATAGTCGTTGCTAATAGGCATATAGTATATATATTAGTGGCTAGGGGGTATGTTGTGTAACTAATGTAAACTGCCCAGAGAGCTTCAGTTATGGGGCAGAATATAAATGGAATAAATAAATAAATATAAATAAATAAATAATGATAATAATAGCTACTAACACTCATTTGTTTGTTTATTTCACTTACACATATCTCTCCAGCTACTCCAGGCAACTATGTACCAGAATAATAGTTGTTGAATCAATAGTGTTTCCCTTTTAAGCCAGGACCGAGACAAAACTGCTCACTTAGTATGCAATCCTATGCATTGTTTAGTAAAAAAAAAGTCCTACAATTCCCAATGTACCCCAGGCAGAATGGCAGGCTGCAGCATGCTGGGAGTTATAAGATATTGTATTCAGTCAAGGTATATCCCCTCCACATTTAACCAAAGTACTAATTTTCAATTCAGAAAAAAAATCATCTCTGGGAAAACTGATTAAATGTTCTCATGGAACTGATTTTTTAAAAGGAGGGTAATAAGAAACTATTGTCAATTCTTCTTCCTTGCTGAATAGGGCCAGTTAATTTGATTTAGAATACAGATTCCTGTGTGAAATGGACACATTTCCCTATTGCTGGGCTCTTATTATGGTGTACCTTGCTGTACATGTTCCACTTAATGATGTGTTGGGGGCAGCTCTTAAGACTAAAACCGGTGGATCAGACAGTTGATCTGTCAATAACACCCATCTTTTGTCAGATTTGAGCTTCTAGATATTTCCCAACAATATGTAAAACTAAGGAACAGGTTCAGGACGCTTTGTTAAAAGGTTTTTTTTGGGGGGGGGGGAGATCACATTGCAGGCAACAGCTGTTTGCATGGATTACCTAGTCTAGCCATTCTGTCAAAGCTAAAAAAAAAAACCCACCCGTCTGAGTTGCAGCAAGAAAACAAGGAAGCGGAATATCAATTGAAAAAGGAGATTTTAAAGGGTTGGAGGGTGCCCTTTAAGACTAAATCAATAAATCAGATGTTTTATGGACAAAACAACTAACAGAACAGTTGTTTAACTAAAATGGGGGAAACTGAGGCACTTGCTCTTGACTGGTGTGCAAAAGTATAATAATTAGACATCATTTCAACAACATTGTTTATATACCGTTTATTTTAGGTATGCAAATAGCTGAGCCTGTTACTAAGGTGGTGAATGGAAACTGAGGAACCCAGCTTGCTCAGAGGCTTAGGAAGGACAGCTAGCCAAAATGTCACTAAGATAGGCTGACCATATGAAAAGGAGGATAGGGCTCCTGTATCTTTAACAGTTTCATAGAAAATGGAATTTCAGCAGGTGTCATTTGTATATATGCAGAACCTGGTGAAATTTCCTCATCATCACAAAATTAAAGCTGCAGAAGCCTTGCCCTCTTTGGTATCTGGTCACTCTAGTATAGCTCCTGCAGCTTTAACTGTTGAGATGAAAAAAAATATCACAAGGTTTTGTATGCATACAAATGATACCTGCTGAAATTCCCTGTCTTTTGCAACTGTTAAAGATACAGGAGCCCTGTCCTCCTTTTCATATGGTCAGCCTAACTAAGAGCCTAACACAGTGAAGCACATTCAGTTTTTGAATACTACTGGAAAGGGGGGAAAACATTGAAGCCATGTGAGAACAGACAGCAACCACTCCTGCCAAAGGAGCTAACTATTGATAAATTCCCGCAGATCCAGATCTTGGTTTTGGGTAAGGAGAAGAAATGTACAACTAGGGACTTACCCATGGAGTAGAAAGCATGACTCTGACAACTTAGGCACCATTAGCTTGTTTTAACTCAAAAACCCTTTCAGGCATAATGCTTGGTGGTCTGGGCTGGAATATTAGTTAAGCGTCATTAATCACTGTTAGGAAGATTTTGTTTTCAGTATTGTATTGGGACCAGGAGCCAACTGAAGCTGCAGTGAGACAAGAGTCGCACTGCTGTATTAGACTTTGTGCATCTCTAGTCCTGATGTGACATGATAATGCTTTACCAAAGATTTGCATTTGATTGTCTGGTGAAGAGAAGCTTCCCCACTCCATGAGAGCATTCCATAACTCTTTCCAGCCCTACCCTTTCCATCTATGCCCCAAGTCATCTCTGCAAGGTTCTGTGGTTTCAGTTGTGCAATGTGCTTTAGAATGGCAATGTAATTTAGGCTGCATCCCTAAATACACTGGCTGGGTTCACACAACATGTTAACCCACCATGGATTATTGTGTTGTCTGAATGCAATGAGTTTTCTGCAGGTTAGCTGTTAATCATGCAGTGTGCTTTATTTTTCTTGAACAAGCTGCCTTGAAAACCCATGGCTTGCTGTTGGGTTGTTCAGGGTGGTCAACAAGCCACACTCCATGGCTAATGAGCAACCCTGTGGAAAATGTGCTGGGTTTAGACAACACAATAACCTTCAGTTCAACAACAAGCCACATTGTGTGGGTTAGCGTGTTGTGTGAAGCCAGTCAGTAACTTGGAGGTAAGTCCTACAGAATAATCAGTGGGGAACACAAGTAAATGCGTTTTAAGATTCCAAAATCCATAGTAGAGGAAGGGAAGTTAGAATAAAACTGCCAAAATCATACTCCCCTTATACAAATCTATGGTGCAACCACACTTAGAATACTGTGTATAGTTTGTCACCGAATCTAAGACGAAAGATACTGTAGAGTAGAAAAAAAAGTGCATAAAAGAGCAACTAAAATGATCAAGGGGCTGGAGCAACTCCCTTATGAGGAAAAGTTACAACAGCTGGGATCGTTTAGGTTGGGGCAAAGGTGGGTAAGGGAAGACATGATAGAGGTGTACAAATTTATGCACAGTGTGGAGAATGAGGATAGGGAGACATTTTTCTCCTTCTCTCATAATACCAGAACTTGGAGTCATTCCATGAAGCTGATTGGTGGGAGATTCAGGACTTATTCACATAGCACATAGTCAGCCTATGGAATTTAGTACCACAAGATGTACTTATGGCCACCAATTTGGATGGCTTTAAAAAAGGGTTAGATAAATTCCTGGAGGAGAAAACTATCAATGGCTGCTAGTCCTGATGGTTAAATGCTTCCTCCAGTATCAAAGGCAGTAAGCCTATGTACTCCAGGTGCTGGAGAAGATGGACAGGAGGGTGCTGTTTCACTCGTGTCCTAATGTGTGGGTTCCTGGTGGACAGCTAGTTGGTCACTGTGGGAACAGAATTCTGGAATAGGTGGACCCTTGATCTGTTCCAGCATGACACTTCTTATGTTCTTACGTTCTAATGATGCCCTGCTTTTGTTTCTTCATCCCAGGAGTCCTAGGAACAGTAATAGTTGCAACCTGAAACAATCACAGGACTTGACCTCATTTGAAGATGTGCAACCTCTTCCCACATTCCATCTTAAGAATGTGACGAAATGCAGAATCTATGGCTTCAGCATTAATCACTTTCCCCCTTCCCTTGTTTGCTTTGTTTACCATCTAGCTTGTTGAACAATTCTGGAGACATTGAAAGCTTGCACACTGTTTTGTGGACTTTGAGTTTGCCTAATTATTACTGAAGAAATTTACAAATGGAAAACTGTGGCAAGTAACAATTTGGTCCAGTTTGTACCAAGATTTTGAGACCTAATCTTGACCTAATTAGGCCATATCTGTTCTCAGAAGACAAGCAAACATAAGAATAGTCTTACTGAGTTGGTGTAATAGGTCGTCTAACCCACAGTGCTTTCTATGAGAGGAACCTATCCTCCATCTGTACCTACATAAAGTTTTCATGTTTTGACTGTTTTTGACGTTCTTGTTTTTGTTGTTGCAGGGTTTTATTGTTTTAAATTGTTGTACATCACCTTGATTTTTTTTAGCAGATAAGGTGGTATATAAATGTTAATAATAAACAAACAATTGCAATTATTTTCTCATCACATTACATGGTTGCAGGTGTGTACCAAATTTATACCTAATACTGGAGTTTATCTATTGGTAAACACAATTGTTATTGTTCGACCACCTTCAGAACAAAATCTCACAATCTTCTGTTAGTATAATTCTGAAAAAAATAGTTTTGGGGGAGTCAGATGTTGTATGGCAATAGTAATGTAGAGGCAACAGTTATTGAGAATTATACAGGGCCATTTTATGGCACTCAGTTCTCTGCTAATTTTACTATTATGGTTTTCCCATTAACATTTCTCTTTAAAATGTTGTCTCCTTAGACTTTGTGTCTCTTCTTCTCTTTCAATAATAAGCTCCCAGATGATCACAAGACTACAGTTGCTGAACTACATGTTACTATCCAGGAAAAGCACTAAAGATCTGACACTGACACAGTTGATGAAGGCTGGCTGACAGAATACTTACTTGTGTGGAAACCTCTTTTATTGGCCTTAATGAGACACTTGTGTAGTCATCAAAGTGATCACCTAATAGCAAGGATCAAACCAGATTTACAGCCTCAGTTCAGTGTTCTTACTTATGCCAGTTTCATTCATGTTTCTCCACTTCCTTTCATTCATCTCATTAGAGCATTGCACATTTAATTACAGACTGTTGTATACAAATCCAACTGGGTATCTGGTTCTGTTCAGCTAAGAAATCTTTCCCCCATTTCTACTTCTCACTCCATCCCTGTATGGTCCTTTGGAAATTTCCCTCCAAGGAATTTCCCACAAACTCATATACTCTTATCCTACTCTTTCACCCTGAATGTAAATACAATAACCTCAACCCAACACTGATTCATGTGCATTAATTTCAGTGGGTTTTACCATGCTGGGATGGAGTGTAGCTATTATGTGGAAGTAAATAAAAGCACGATCCTGAGGCACACATCAAACTCTGTGTGAATAGAAACATGTAGTAGATCTTCCAGAGCAGTGCTTCTCAGTGCGTGAGTATATGATCTGGCATGCCAAAGAGACCTGTTGTTGATTTATATAATTAACTACTTGGATACAGACTTGTTTTCTGTGAACAGAACAAACTTCATATTCATAGAAAGGGACTTTCCCACTTCCTCATTCCTTTTTCACTCTCTCGCACCAAAATCTGATCATGGGTCATGGTGTTACTAGGTATTTTAAAGATCTGGAGCATGAAATTTGTATATGTTCATTTACATGTACATGTGCAAATTTTGAAATAATTACTAGAATTTAAATTTCACAGAATGCAAGCCAACTATGGTACCATCCAAATCATCCCATGGGGACAACTATCTCCCCTTGCCTCATACAATGCCCCTAGAGTCAATAGTATGTCACCACGTACCATCATTCCTAAGGACATTCCAGCCCCATTTTGAAAGTATATGATAATGAGCCTGATGCAGGACACACAGCCAAGCCTTGCCCTGACTTTTTGCAACCTAAAAAGAAATACTTTTTAAAGCCCTCAAACACCTTGTAAAAACCAGGGGCACTGAGGAATAGACCCAGGGCATTGGTCCATTTGGCTTTTCCTAGTGATACCCCTGCCCTAGGGATGCAAGGTCCTGAGAAATGACATGGCTAGCTGAAATCAGAGGGGAAGTTGGCATAAATTTCCCGTTACTTGAATGGAAAAGCAACAGGGATCCAAGCCATGGTGTTGCCTACATATCATATCGTTCATTGAAAAGTAGCAAACACTTGACAGCCTTTAGTTTCCTTGTCCTTTTACAGCTGATTGTTTGGGTGTTATTTTTGTTTTTAATCCATTTCTCATAGGTAAGAACATGGATTGAAAGTCATTGATAGCAAAGATTTGCTGAAGTTACCTAAGCAGTACTTGATCTGGTTAGTGCCCGACTGGGAGACCACTTGGGATATACTGGCTAGAGTTGTATGATGGAAGCAAGTCTGGATGTAGACGTAATAATGATGGCAATACTTGTCCAACTAAAGATGCGACTATGTCACAACATAGCTCCCCTTTCTCCAGAAAATGAAACCAATAAGAACCCCTACATTGTCACACAGAGAGTAGTATAACTTGCTTAACAATCCTGGCCTGCTCATATTCTGCTGCGACTTCCTCTCAAGCTAGTTTTCTTCTTGTGCAGCTATAAATGCACACTAAGGCCATTTCTACACTGGCCTTTTTTCCTGGGGTCATCCCTGGCTCATCCCTGTGCATCCAAATGACACACAGGGACTCCCTGGGGCAGGGGGTATGAGCACGGCTTTCCCAGGGATAAAGAAACCCTGGGAAAACTCAAACCTTTGAGTGGTCCCGCCTGATGACTGCTTACTCGAGTGTAAGTGCGGCACCAGAAACAGGCACAGAGCTATGCAGCGTGGCTCTGTGCCCATCAGGGGAGGCGGTGGCAGCAATTTTGCCACCCATGTTCCCGAGCAACTGGGACATATAAACTTATTGTCTCCTATACTGGAGGTAGGACACAGCCATCAGGACTAGTAGCCATTGATAGCCTTCTCCTCCAGGAATTCATCCAACTCCCTTTTAAAGCCATCCAAATTGGTGGCCATCACTACATCTTGTGGTAAGGAATTCCATAGTTTAATTGATCACATAGGTGAGATTGTTTGGAGTTGTTGTTGTTGCAAGTTAAGAATGAAATCTAGTCTGGAATCCTATATGGTTCCAGATGAGGTTGAGGAAGTTACAGCCACAAAGTGGTCAGAACACTTCTCCACTCCAAATTGGCAGATCCCAGAGTAATATTTCCCTAGTAGAAGTAGCTATCAGGGTTTTGTTATAGGCATTAGCATGTAAGATGATGTTTCAGCCCAATATACTTGTTTTCTACAGTGCTTTGATGTTCTTTAAGGAGTTTCTATAGAATTTTAATGTTTACCATTAGTAATTTGTTGAACTTTTATCCTACAAAACATGTATATCTGGGATTTTGCACAAAATTTAATGTTTATTGTTATTGCATTTTTATCCCATTTTATTTATTACATTTTTATACCTCTTTCAAGGAACCCAAAGCTGCTTTCATAGTCCTCCTCCTTTCCATATTATCCTCACAACAACCCTGTGAGTTAGGTTAGGATGGCAGTTAGTGACTGGCCCAAAGCCACCCAGTGAGCTTCCATAGCCAAGTGGGGACTGCAACACAGATCTCACGAGCCCCTGTCCAACCCTCTAACCACTATGCTGCACTCTAAAGTGAATAAATTGCTGCTGTGATTGGTAACCTTTCTCCTGACATTTTCCTATGGTGGAATGGCTTTGCAAAAGTCCCCCCACCCCTGAGTGCTGTTGACTGACAGTTACCACATCCTGAAGCATGTTTGGAGATAAGTATTTTTCAAGGTGTGGAAACTTGTAATGTGGGGGCTCTCTCACAAGACAACTTCCCTCAGGTAAAAAAAATAAAAATCAATCACCTTCTGGTGAGTAACTTTCCCCACTTCAAATACGGTTGTTGTGTGAATCAACCCAGCGTTTGAAGCTGTGGGAATGTTGCCGTTGGGTTGAAGGGCATGTGGATTGCACACCTCCTGGGATAAGCAGCTGGCATCCTGTAATAACCACACTTGGTGCTATGAAGTAGTGGGTGGTCTTGGCCAAGTCATTGTCTCTCAGCCTAATCTACCTCATAGGTTCTGCAAAGTGAAATGGGAAAGCGGAAAGGGAGCGATCTTTGCTTACTGAAAAGTTCTCGAGAAATGTTTCAGTCTATTAATAAGTACCATGCCTTGCAGGGATTTTCAAACTGATCTTTATGAACGTTCTAGTCTTCCTATTTTCATTGATGACATATTATTATTATTATTATTATTATTATTATTATTATTATTATTATTATTCCAGTCCCAAAAGGCCCAAGCTTTCGGCCTGTGCCAACCCACAGTGCTCTGGGTTTTTTGGTTTTCTTTTTTCTTTAATATAAGAAGAATATATGAAAAGCTCTCTGATTTGAGAAATTTATGTGACAGTTCCTTGTTTACTCCTACTGCTGACTCAGCCCAGGTGCTATGGAATTCTGCCTCAAAGGTGTGGCATTTACATAAGTAGAACAATCTTTCTTCTTCTTCACTTCTCAAAAATCACTTTTATGACTGTTGATTCCAAGCATAGATAAAAAGTATGTACACACCTGGATTGTTAACGCCCCCAAAGTCTGACCTTTCCAAATTGTTCACCCACTCCGCTGCTCTATTTAAACCACTGATTCACTCAAAGGAAATTTGTGCCCAGTTCCAAACGAAAGGGACCTGCCAGTCATCCCACTAATACAACAAACAGTATCGCTGTGGAAATGCCTTTCAACTGACTCCCTGCATTGTATTTTTGGGGTGCAGCTCACTGTTTCCCATTGAGTTTGCCTGAACTTGCTTTCAGCATTTCCCTCTTATTGTGGATTACATGATAACATGGCTCTATGGCTGGTGACTCATTTCTTCCTCAGGGGCTTCTGTTATATTTAATTATTCACCTTTGGATTGTGGAACACTTCCATGCAGCTGCTGGTATTGTTCTGGCTTTCTTTCACTTAGCCACACCTACTGTACGTCAAGAAACTGATAGATGAGAGGTGTCTCCGAATCGACCGGCTAGGTCCCTGATCTGTATATGACTCAGTAACTTGCAAATGAACTTTGGTTTCTAAGGAGATGGAAATCTGGTTGACCTTTCATCAGAACAGTCAATTCCAAAACTTGCTATAATTTTGTTCATATATATATTCCTTACTTTCTGCCAACTCTATAAATAGAACATAAGAAAAAAACATTTATTCAAAATACTACAACTCTACAGAAAATTCTAGACCAGATATAATGTGAGCCAGTGTGGTGTAGTGGCTATAGTGTTGGACTGGGAGTCGGGAGATTCAGGTTCTAGTCCCCACTTGGCCATGGAAATTCACTTGGTGACCTTGGGCCAGTCACATACTCTCAGCCTAACCTACCTCACAGGTAGGTTGTGAGGATAAAATGGAGATGAAAATTATATATGCCGCCTTGGGTTCCTTAAAGAGAAAAGAAAGGTAGGATATAAATGTAATAATAAAATAATAACAATAATAATATAATGTGGATAGGGTGGGGTAGATTTATCTGGGTCATCACTAGGTGCTTACTGCAAATATAATTTTTAGAAGCAAACCTTGACCAACTGCCTAAGTATGCCAGAGAAATCTGCATTGGAATCAAATGAGTTCAGATCTTTATGAATCCAATCCATAGATTCCAGAGTGAACCAACTTTTCAGATGTTGCACAGATTCCATGGACCTGCAAACCATTTTTGTTACCATTATAGAATTTTGTGCAAATTTAGTCATAGAAGAAGATGTAAAATAAAACAAAGATCAGCTAAAATGCATATTTCCCCCATAGGCTTAGGTATGAAAATAGACATGGGGGGAATTGCATGTTTTGGAGGGAATTTCACATTTCCAGAAATGTGAATTTGCACAAATTCAGGAATTAGAAAAAAAATCCAATTCTACCAATGAGTGGATGATGGAATGAAAGGCACTGGAAACTCTGTGAAACACAGATCAAATAGATTTTACAAAATCTGTACATCCCTAAAACTGCCACAATTTAGCCTAGAGCTAGATGCACTTAGGCCCATTTAATTCAATGGTTTTTGGCATACTTAATTCTATGATAGATTGTAATATACATAAATATGCATATTATTGTAGCTGTGTTAATCTGTTGTGGCAAAAACAATGAAGAATCTTGTTGCACTCTAAAGATTAACAAATTTATTCTGGTGTAAGTGCACTTGAGTCCACAAAAGTTTATGCCATACACACACAAAATCTGTTAATCTTTAAGGTGCCACATGACTCTTTTTTATAAATGTGTGTATTTTGTAGTGCTGTAACAAAAAATCCAATTATTCCATTTTTAGAATTTTGTGGGGAGCGGGGGGAAATGAAGAATCTGAAGAAAGGTTGGGAAAGTTGAGAATTTCAGAGAATTTTCTCATTGGGGAGGGAGGCCAAGGTTTCCACATAAAGTATAGCTGTTTGTTGAGGGGACTTCTTTCTATTTTTTTTTAAATAAAAAAACACCCCCCGCACTTGCAGGAGCCCTGGAGTTCTTCCAGAATGTCCATTGGAGAGGGCAAGGTCATATGGTTTCCAGTAGGCATTCTGGAAGAATTGCTGGGCTTCTCCAAGTGCAAAGTGTTTTTTTTTCTTTTCAAAAAATAAAAATAGAAAGAAGACCCCTCAACAACTGACTACACTTTTAAAAGTATTTGGATACCCTGTCCCCTTTCTCAAGGAGAAAATTCTCCCCCTCCCTGCAAAAGAAGCAGGAAAACAACAACAACAATGCCTCTTTCGCGGGAAGGGAAAAAATCCCCAAAAATAGGGGATAGGATTCGGCACAGCACTAATATTTTATCAAGAAATGAAACAACATAAAAAAAACCCAAAATCATGCTTCTGTGACCAGAGCCTTCCTCTCAAACAGGGACAGAGCTAGGTATCTAAAAGATTCGGGGCACAGACCTGGGGCAGAGGTAAGGTCATAAGAGGCAAGGCCAAGGGGTCATGAGAGGTGGGGTTAAGGGGTCATGAGTGTCATGAGTGTCATGTTTCCCAAAACCTCCCATTTTATTGGGAGACAATAAAGAGGTCTGCCACATAATCCACAAAGCTTTAGTCAGGCAATAAAATCTCTTCCCACCTGAAGAGAGTCCAACCTCTAGTAACTTCCCACTAGGCAAAATTATGCAAACTAAGCGAGACAATTGTCCTTTCAAGAAGAATGGAAAGCCTTTTCCCAGAACGCTTTAACTTCAGGGAGGCTGGTTCTGAAGAAGCCTTTGACGAGAAGTTAGCCAGGCTGACCTTTTCTCACTTTCCTTTAGCTCTGCCCAATTTAGTCTGCGGCGCACTTAGGAAGCCTTTCAGTGCCCTCCCCATCAGAACAATACTGATTTCCAAGAACCTATGTGTTGTTTATACTTTCAGAAATAAGGTCTGGTGAAAGTTCATTCCCAGAAGGTGAAGTGCCCATCCCTTCTGCTTCAGAATCTGATTCTGATTGATCGCCTGAAATTCCTTCCAGCCTAAGGGGAACAGGGCTAGTCATGACAATGAGAGGGAAAGGGCTGACCCACAGAACTACACCAGAAAACATTCCTTTGAAACAACATTATCCTGATCCACCATCAACAAGCCATTTCACGGCATCCAAAATCCACCTCTTGACATGAGCATCTTCAAGATCATGATTACAAAACAGTGGGGGACAATCAACTCAGCCACGCAAAATTAGGATGGTGGTGATGATGATATTCTCATACAGAAAGCTGTCTTTGGAACCCAGGAGCAACCCACTGCAAAAGGGAACACAAATATAGGATGAGGATGAGGATGATAATGATGATGATCATCATCATTTCCCCAGAGACACACATAAATGGATCCAAAATGCTGGTAAACATGGTTTCTAAGCATCCAAACATACATCTCTTCATGTGAGCACCCCCTCTCCATATCTTCTCAGAAGCAACAGCAAACAGCAGCCAGTGTGTTGTAGTGGCTAGAATATTGGACTGGGAGTTGGGAGTTCATATATATATATATATATTTCCAATGGCATCAAAAACCCACCCACCCTACAGGCAACTACAAGCATGCATATATATATATATATATATATATATATATACACACACACACACACAGAGGAAAATAACACCATTGATAACCCAAGCATGTTTAAAAAGAAGGATGGCACGTGTTCTGCGCTAGAACTCCTACCTGCACAAAAGGGCTTGAGGGGTAGGAAAGGTCACCAAACAGCACAAATGGCTTTGGGAAAAAATAGCATGAACCCCCCCCCCCCCCCAATGGCTTCAAATTATCTTTAACACAGCAATAAAACAGCAAGATCTCCACCCTGAAGAAAAGCACTGGCTGGAGCTGTGGAGGGCTCTTCATTTATGTAAGGGCTGCGTGCCCTAGCAAAATCCTCCACTCTATTTGTGGGCAGAGACTTGGGGGGAGGGGGGCAATTTCACCAGATTTCCCAGGGGGAGGAGAAATTCGCCAACAATTTCTTACAGGTAGGGCTCACCTTTGGCAAGGGTTGTAGAACAACTTATTTCTTTCTTTTTTCTTTTGGTTTTCTGCACTGCCGCTGCAAGTAGCAACAGCATCAACGGTGCTGGCAGCCTGGCCCCCATTTAGCATCCTCCGCAATGCCTTATATACCTAACATCACTCCAGGGCATGGCGGGGGGGGGGGGGGAGGAAATGCAGCCCCACAAAAAGGTAAGAGTGAAGAAAATTTGGAGATAATTCTGCAAAGTGTCCTTTTGTTTCTAGGGCATAAGAAAAGAACAATCTCAGGACTTTTCTGAGAAACGTGTATTCTGAGAAATGTTGGTTTAGCTCCAGTTGTCATTCTTCAGGGTTCAGCACCTTCCCTACAGTCTTCCAAATGTTACATTTCGGATGGTGGATTGTGGCTACCTCTTGTCTCTAATGCAGATGTTGCCAGCACAGCGTCTTCCTTGTAAGCTTCCACACCTTTGATAGCTCCTTTAGAATGCTGACTGGTTCTGTCTGAAACCTGGAGCAGATTTACTGGCCCACTCACATCAGAACCACCAGCCTCCACTGCCAAGATCCATCTGTTTCTAATACCAGAGCTGGATGCCTCTGGAAATTCGCATGCAGCAAGGCACAGGGATTATATGTGGCCATTGCTGGTGTCACCTGAATCCAACCAGTTGTTGGTTACTTGTAGGATACGTACTGTACACATTTTAGTTATTAATTGAAACCTGAATGTCTCCTGCCTTGTACATTACTAGCATTAACATGATGCGACAAAAACAATATTGGTAACAACATCAAATAAATGGGAAGCAGACAGGAAGCGAGTGGACAGATGGTAATTTAAGAAGTTGGAAAGTTTTACATCTGTATGGTTGAATATAGGGCAGAATACCTGTTTGTCTGAAATATGTTTGTCATCACAGACAATTTCCTAGTATACAGGAACCCACCTAAATGAACTTTTAGTTTAAAAAAGACAATATATCCTTTGGGAGAGTATGCCTTTTGCAACAGTGAATGTTGCATGCTGGTAACATTGAGCCTATACATTCTTTTCCACTGTTCCAGGAAATGAATCGTTTTATTAGTTTTATTTATTACAGCTATCTTCTGTTTATGACTCTTGTAGAAGAGCTGAATAACCACCCAATCAGATTTATTAAATATTGAAAGGGCGGTTTATTAGAGCACGTACTTATAAATTCAAAGAACATCAGAGACACTAAAAACACAGTCCTGAGAGCTTTTTAGCTGGTAACAGACAATAAAAAACAAAAGAGGATTCATTTATTCTCATGAAAACAATTGGCGAGAGGCTTGTCTGCTGAAGTTACGGTAACCCCCCTCCCCTTTTTTTAACACATTCCAGTGAAATGTCCAGGTCTGAATTCTTCACAAAACAAAAATGTATTCTCATGTCTGGCTTCTTTAAACAAGTAAATGTGTATTTATAAAACAGTATGTCTTGCCTGTCAGGTTATGTGATTGGTGTGTGTGTGTGTGTGTATGTATCAAAATATATTTGTATTTTCTCATGATTTTAATAGAAACTTAAGACCATAGGAAGCTGCCTTGTACTGAATCAGACCCTTGGTCTATCTAACCCAATACTGCCTACACTGACTGGCAGCAGCTCTCCAAAGTTACAGGAAGGATTTTTTTCCAGGGCTGGAGAAGCCAGGGATCAAGCCTGCGACCTTCTGCATGCAAAGCAGATGCTCTGACCATTGAGCCACACTTCCCCATAACTTAATAATTTTAATTTTAATAATTTTAATATTTAATAAATTTCATACTTAATAATTTTCATTTTATTTGCAAAATTCAGGGGGGGGGAAACATACACAAAGGACTGATATAGCAAAATGAGCCAATAAATCTGTTTGTTACCAGCCACAATAGCAACTTAGTTAATTAAATTAATGGTGTAATCCTGAATGGGTCAGAGGGAAGAAGGAAGTGATGGATTTGTTTCAGGGCGGGGTGGTGGTGGATTCTGAATGAAAGGGCTTCAAGTGAGTTAAAATATACCACTTCCAAAATCCTGCTGGCTAATGTGGCCAGGGCAGGAGGAGGTCGTGGGTCTGCTCTATCAGGCATTTTAATTTTATTTATTTATTTACATTTATTTATTTCATTTCTATAGCTCCCAGTAATTGAAGCTCTCTGTACGCTTCACAAAAATTAAAACCACGAGGTACAGCATAAAATATAAAACATGGAAGCTTAAAACCACAATATACAAGCACAAGCAGAATAAAACCGAGCCGCAATGCGGAGGTTTAAAATTAGGGATGTGCACTGGATCGGACCCGATCCACGATCCGAGTCCGGTCCAGTGGGAAATCGGATAAATTATCCGATTTCCGATCCCGCAGTTGGATCGGCCGATCCAATCCGAACCGGTCCGAAAAAGCTCCGAACCGGTTCGGCGGATCGGCGGATCGGCGGGCGCCCACTGGCGCCCACTGGCGCCCACCGCCGCTTCCATTGGCGGGCGCCAGCGGGCGCCCGCCGATGAAAGTGGACAGCGGGGGGGGGGAGGAGGGGGGCGCTTACCTTCTCGGCCCGGTGGCTCCCGTCCGGCGCCGGCGCCTACTACTACTAGCAGGCTCCGCGGCCTGCTCTAGGGTGGCGCGCCGGGTGATGTCATCACCCGGCGCGCTACTCTAGAGCAGGCCGTGGAGCCTGCTGGTAGTAGTAGGCGCCGGTGCCGGCCGGGAGCCGCCGGGCCAGGAAGGTAAGGAGGGGGTGCGTGGAGGGGAGGAGGGGGCGCGCGGAGGGGGGAGGGGGGAGGGGGGCCCTTACCTGCCCGGCCCGGCGGCTCCCGTCCGGCGCCGGCGCCTACTACTCCCAGCAGGCTCCGCGGCCTGCTCTAGGGTGGCGCGCCGGGTGATGTCATCACCCGGCGCGCTACTCTAGAGCAGGCCGCGGAGCCTGCTGGAAGTAGTAGGCGCCGGCGCCGGACGGGAGCCGCCGGGCCGGGAAGGTAAGCAGGGGGTGCGTGGAGGGGAGGAGGGGGCGCGCGGAGGGGGGAGGGGGGCCCTTACCTTCCCGTCCCGGCGGCTCCCGTCCCGGCGCCGGCGCCTACTACTCCCAGCAGGCTCCGCGGCCTGCTCTAGGGTGGCGCGCCGGGTGATGTCATCACCCGGCGCGCTACTCTAGAGCAGGCCGCGGAGCCTGCTGGAAGTAGTAGGCGCCGGCGCCGGACGGGAGCCGCCGGGCCGGGAAGGTAAGCAGGGGGTGCGTGGAGGGGAGGAGGGGGCGCGCGGAGGGGGGAGGGGGGCCCTTACCTTCCCGTCCCGGCGGCTCCCGTCCCGGCGCCGGCGCCTACTACTACCAGCAGGCTCCGCGGCCTACTCCAGGGTGGCGCGCCGGGTGATGTCATCACCCGGCGCGCTACTCGAGAGTAGGCCGCGGAGCCCGCTGGTAGTAGCCGCCGGCGCCGGACGGGAGCGGACGGGCCGAGAAGGTAAGCAGTGGCGGGGAAGGGGGCTTACCCCCCCCGGAGCCGTCCGCTTCTATCCGCTGGCGCCCGCGGGCGCCAGCGGATGGAAGCGGGCGGCCCCAGGGGGGGTAGGGAGCGCGGGGGAGGGGGCTTACCTGCCGGGGCCGTCCACAGCGGACGGCCCCGGGGGGGGGGGAGGGAGTTAGGCCCCCACTTACCCACCCGCCGCCATTTTTTCCTCATAGACTTGCATTGCAATGCAAGTCTATGGGGAAAAAAATGGCGGCCGATCCAAAAATGTACGATTTTTGGGTCGGGATCGGACTCGATCCGGTCCGGGGGGCCTCCGATTTTGTCCGAACCGGTCCGGGACAAAATTGGAGGTCCCGATCCGGGTCCCGATCCGATCCGGGGGGTCCGTGCACACCCCTATTTAAAATACAGTTTTAAAACAGCGGAGCTAAAAGACTAGGATGCTAAAATACTGGGATAATAAAAAGATCTTCACCTGGCACTGAAAGGCGTACAACGTAAATGCCAGTTGAACCTCTGTAGGGAGCTTATTCTACACCCAGGGTGCCACAGCAGAAAAGGCCCTCTTCCCAGTAGCCACCCACTTTGTGGAGAAGGACCCCCTGAAAATGATCTCAGGGTCCGGGCAGGTACATTTTAACTCCCTGAAGCCCTTTCATTCAGAATTCCCCCAGCCCTAAAACAAATGGCGGAAATTAATTATGCGAGGCGAGGGAAAAAAGCACCAAAAATGCTGAACCAGCAGGGAGAGAAAAACTCTGATGCTGAAGAGCTGGAAAGATTTTATTTGTATAAAAGGCTCTTTGAATTGTAAAAATCAATTTTCAAAAATGCTCAACATTTCGGATTGTGTAAATCCTTCGTCAGGAGCTACAATAAACAAGATACAATTATTTAAGAAATTTAAAATATTGTGAACAATATTTGCATGTAATTAGACAAACAAGGATAGCACCCTAATTGAACTATTCACGATACAGAGATTTTTTTGGAGTTATAACATGTAATACGTGAATATAAACAAACATTTTATGCCATCATTGCATTATGTATTCGACTGGCTAGAAGTCCATTAACAAATATCAAATTTAAAATATATAACGTATATTACGTGAGAGAGGAGCAATCATTCGTTTGACTTATTAGGTGTCCCTATCAAGCAAATGGTGGTTAAAATCATGAGAGGTGCTTTATCTGATCTTTTTAACTCATTATAGACACAATATTTTTAGAGTTGTACACTGTAAAATGTCGATGTAAACCAACAATTCTTGGCAAATTATATTGTTGAACTAACTGACCACAGATATAGTGTATAATATATGAAAACTGAAGAGAGAAGAGGCTCTTCGTTCATCCTTCAAATGATGAAGAAGTTCTTGAGACACCCTAGAGGGTTTTGTTTTTTGGAACTTGTGTTGAAGGGAGGACACATACTACAAGCTTAGCCCAAACATCAATATTCATCTGTGAGGCAAATGAGTCATATCTCGTACATTTCAAAAAGTAAACTGACCTGCAAAAAGCTATAAAGACAGATCTCTTCCAGCAGGCCTACCCAGTCAAATTTTAAGAGTTTTATTGGTATTTTAATAATGTATTAATTTTATATGCTTTTAATCAGTTTTATGTATTTTATAGCATTTGTATTTGATATTGTTCCCCACCTCGATCCAGAGGGAGAGGTGGGTAAGAAATTATTATTATTATTATTATTATTAGTAGTAGTAGTAGTAGTATTAGTATTAGTATTATATTACCCAAAACAAGCAAAAGCTTGGTGGGATTTGGTCCAAAATATGTCTCGGCCATCCTTTGGATCTGCTATTTGCCATTTGGTTCAATGGGGTCAATGGTGCATCATGTGGTGTTTGTAAACATTACACCAGCTTATGGTGGTGATGAGAATCTCACCACACAGATGCCAATTGTGTAGTTCAGGTTTCAATGCCATTCAATAGGAGTTAGTGAAGTCACACCTGGCTCTACAAAAAGAAAGAAACAAAGAGCTTCTGTACTTTATGATTGATTTATTTACAACATTTATATACTACTTCACATCTTGACAGATTCCAAAGCGGCGAGCAATAAAAATACAAAATAGGATAAAAGAATAAAACATCATGTTAAAATAATTACTGCTTTTTTTTTAAAACAGGATTCTGATAAAAAAATAAATCAAAGAAGGCTTCCTGAAATACAGATGTTTTCAGGAGGTGCTGGAAACAGCACAATGTTGGCCCCTGCCTGACCTTCAAAGACAGGGGGCCACCACACTGAAGGCTCTTCTCTGGGTGGACTCCAATCCAGCCATAGGGCCATGTGGTACCACCAGGAGCATGCTCAAACAAATGGTTCAAGGGAAATTCCCTCCCTAGTGACACAAATGGGGAGTCGGCAACTGAGTAACAGAAAAGACAAATAACTACAGGCTTGGAGAGCATTGGACTCAGAGAGGCATCTGCCATGGCCTTTCTACCTAAGTGTTCACTCAACAGCTGAAACCATCTTCACTTGTAAAGCTGGCAGCACTGATTTACATGGGCAAAGGTGCAATAATGTTCCCTTTAAATTATTCACAGGACATAGGGAGGGGCCATGGTTCGTTGGTAGAGCAAATTCTTTGCATGCGGAAGGTCCAAGTTCTGGAGAGGCCCCTGCAGTTGGAGAAGAAGGTGACCCAGGCCCTGCTGGACATGCACAATCTAGCAGTGGAAAAGGGATACTCTTATCTGTGTGACTTCCTGGAGTCTGAATACCTGGAGGAGCAAGTGAAAGCCATCAAGCAGCTGGGAGACCACCTCAAGAACCTGAAATGCCTGGGGGTGCCCCAGAATGGCATGGGGGAAGTACCTGTTTGACAAGGCACATGCTTTGCATGCATAAAGTCCCGTGTTCAATTCTCGGAATCTCCAGGTAGGGCTGGAAAAATTCCTGCCTGAAACCCCGGAGAGCCGCGACCAGTCAGTGTTGACAATACTAGGCTAAATGGACAATGGGTCTGTCTCAGGTCCTTTCTACACCTATGGGTGTAGAGGGCTGGAGGGGCGGCAAACCCAGAAATACCTGCTTCTGGGTTCATTGCCCTAATGTACACTATTTGTGCGACGACCCGGGCTCCTCCCGGGTTGCCGCATGCTGCGGGTGCCATTTTTCTTTAAAGCAAGAAGAGCACACGAGCGCTCCACTGAAAACTGCAAGTTTTAAAAAAAAACAAAAAACCACGCGATCTGGCGCCCCTCCCCCCACCATCCTGGGGATGGTGATTTTGCTATTCCCCCTCTCCTGATGGCCATGGAACCGTACGGTCCCCCCCCCCGCAGACTCACAGGGAGCAGCCGGGGTCCATCCTAGGCGTTTTGCCTGGTGTGGAAAGGGCCTCAGCATGTTACTATGACATAGCATATAACATGAGAGGGACAAATTATGCATGCCAATTGTGTGACAAAGTTGTGAAATGCATTAAAAAAATAATAGTCAGCTATTCAAAAAGATAAATCTATGGAGGGCCGGTGTTGCCAGAGACGTTCTTCTCCTGACTTTAAGTCAGCCCTTGGAAATGGGAGTTGTCCAACTGCATTGCACTCTTGCCCAACTGTCAAAATTCTCCTTTGGGTTTGTTCTGGAGAGTACACTGGTAGACTGTGCTTCAATATCGCTTCATATCCCTCATTTGACAGTGGTCAGTACCTGATGAAATGGATGAAATGTACAAAACAGACAACAAGAATGAATTGCTCCACTGCGTGTCACTCATCCCCAGCTTCCAGTGTTTTTAAATTTATGGTCTCTCCATGCACGAGGCCTTTTTTTAGTTTGATGTCCGTGGCTGAGCTTGCCCTTAAAACCAAACAAAACACAGACAATGCATTCGAGGTTGGAAACGTCTTCACTTGATTCATTTTGGCACTAGTTCAAATGTCTTTCCTAGCAGAGCCCACCAGCCCGGGATGACTTTGGAAACGTTTAGGACTATATTGTGCTCTTAAGATGCCATGTTCATTTATCTTATTTCATGTAGAACAATAGTAACCGATAATCAAGTAGGAACACCACATTCAAGGTATGGAAGGTGCAATCCTATGCATGTTTAGACAGGCATAAGATAGAGTGAATAGTTTTCTTCTTACTAATGTTTAGACAGGCATAAGATAGGGTGAATAGTTTTCTTCTTACTAATAATAGTCATTTATTTTGCCACATTTGCTTCTTGTTTTGTTCTCCATTCTTTCTGATGGCAACATAGATAGGGAAAATGAATAGGGTGACCACATGAAAAGGAGGACAGGGCTCCTGTATTGTTAACAGCGCCTCTCCCTATATACGTCTGCCCAAGATTTGATATCTGTTGGAATAGGCTGACCATCTGAAAAGGAGGACAGGGCTCATATAACTTTAACAGTTGTAGAGAAAAGGGAATTTCAACCAGTGTCATTTGTATGCAATTAGTTCCTAGTGATATTTCCTCTTCATCACAACAGTTAAAGTTGCAGGGGCCCTGCCTTCTTTTTTATATGGTCACTCTAGTATAGTGCCTGCACCTTTAACAGTTGTGATGAAGAGGGAATTTCACCAGGAACTAATTGCATACAAATGACCCTTGCTGAAATTCCCTTTTCTCTACAACTGTTAAAGTTATATGAGGCCTGTCCTCCTTTTCAGATGGTCAGCCTATGTTGGAAGAGCCCTCCTCTGTGTCCCACCAATGCAGGACATACATTATGGTGGAACATGGGAGAGGACTTTCTCTGTTGTGGCAGCTTGGTTGTGGAATACCCTTCCCTTGGAGGCCCGACTGGCACCGACAATGGCTTCATTTTGGCACCAAGTTACAATGTGGTTCTTTATCAATGAGGGCTAAATTCTCCATGGTCACACATAGTTTTAATAGTTTCAATAGTTTTAATTGTTTTTTTTAATTGCCACTGGTTTTAACGTGTTAGCAATTTAATACTCTTTGTCAGCTGTGTATATTATGCTTCCATTGTTTTGATTTTATTTTTATGCCGCCCTGAGATCCCAGTGATATAGGGAGGGATACAAATGTTTTAATAAATAAATAACATAAATAAATGGGAATTTCAGCAAGTTCATTTGTATGCATGCAGCACCTGGTGAAATTCCCTCTTCATCACAACAGTTAAAGCTGCAGGAGTGCTGTTCTCTTGGCCAGATACAAAAGAGGGAAGGGCTCCTGCAGCTTTAACTGTTGTGATGAAGAGGGAATTTCACCAGGTGCTGCATGCATACAAATGACACCTGCTGAAATCCCCTTTTGGATACAACTGTTAAAGATACAGCAGCCCTGTCCTCATTTTCATATGGTCACCCTAAAAGTGACCCTTGCTAACCAAAAAATAAAAGTGGATGCGATTATGACACTTTTTTTTTTTTTTACAAGGATAGTCACCTTTGTGCCAGGTGATCTTTTGGCTTAACCAGTAGGAAAACTGTTGCAAATGCTAAATCACATCTGGGTGCTACATCCTGCCAGCACCCTCTGATATTCCAACAGAAATCATTCAACTTGTAAAGATCTAAAGCCGAAGAGAGCTGCCAAACTGAAAAGAGCTAGGGAAAAATGAAATATGATACGGTATGATCATTAGTGCTGAATTAGGGAAGTGCACTTTGTGTTCCAGTTCAGTTGACTTGTCAATATCCTGGGAAATAGTTCCAAACTTTAGAATTTTCATCTCTCAAGGGGAATCCTGACAATGGCTTAATTGACACCAAGAAGCATATTGCACTAGGAAAGCAATATGAAAGTGGTATATAAAAGGCAGGAGCCACACCAAGCAGGATAAAGTGGCATGCAAGCAGTATATGGTATGTGTCAATGGGCCCCAACAGTTGTCAGAGCACTTCAGTGCCGCTATAAAGCAGTAGTCTGGCTCTTGCCTTTTATATACCGCTTTCATACTGCTTTCATTGCACTATATCCTGC
The DNA here is from genome assembly GCA_029215795.1 of Anniella stebbinsi. Taxonomy (NCBI): domain Eukaryota; kingdom Metazoa; phylum Chordata; class Lepidosauria; order Squamata; family Anniellidae; genus Anniella; species Anniella stebbinsi. Next base: position 28,277,726 of record JARDYH010000002.1, on the reverse strand, counting down.
TTGGTGTAGATTAGGCCAGAGTCAACCTAACCAAGGTCCATCCAGTGTGACAAATTGGGAATGGGGGAAGGATGGAGAACACCACTCACTATCACTCCACTCATTTAATCAGCAGTGATGGGTGAACTCTCCCCATGGCTCACTCCCCAAACCACTGGTGCATTTTACTGATCCTACTGAATACTTCTAAACCCTTGATTTTTTTTTAAAAAAAATAGGAACATTTGAAAAGCCAAAGAGTAAAGGGTATGTACCCCTTCCTTGCCAGTCCCCACACCTTTCTCAAGGGGTGCATTACCCATGGGTACAATGTAGCCTACTTTTGTGTTAGAGTATGACAGAAAGTTGGGAGAATGGTACAGAATGTTGGGAGTTGCCTTTTACAAACTAGATCAAAATTGTAAAACCCATTTATAAAGGCTGTGAAGGACTGAATAGGTTATGTCTAGCAGGTTTAGAATAAAAATCTGTCCAGGGTCATACAGTATCTTTACTACATGCATAATTGTCAAGGAAAATTAGTTGATGAGGATTTGTACATGCTATTACGATATTTTGTATTTTCACACTGGGGGGAGGTAACGAGTGGGGCACTGCAGGGATCAGTCTTGTCCCCAGTGCTCTTCAACATTTTTATTAATGATTTGGATGAGGAGGTGCAGGGAATGCTTATCAAACTTGCAGATGTCACAAAATTGGGTGGGATCGCTAATATCCTGGAAGACAGAAATAAACTCCAAAGTGATCTTGATAGACTGGGGTGCTGGGCTGAAAATGACAGGATGAAATTTAATAGGGATAAGTGCCAAGTTCTACACCTAGGAAAAAGAAACCAAATGCACAGTTACAAGATGAGGGATACTTGGCTCAGCAATACAAGCGAGAAGGATCTTGGAACTGTTGTAGATCACAAGCTGAATATGAGCCGACAGTGTGATGTGGCTGCAAAAAAAGCAAATGCTATTTTGGGTTGCATTAATAGAAATATAGCTTCCAAATCACGCAAGGTACTGGTTTCCCTCTATTCGGCATTGGTTAGGCCCCATTTTGAGTATTGTGTCCAGTTCTGGGCACCACACTTCAAGAAGGATGCAGACAAGCTGGAGCGTGTTCAGAGGAGGGCAACAAGGATGAGGAGAGACTGAGAGCCTATCTACTCTATTGCATTAAAATAGTTTATAACAGTTTATTAACCGGTTTAAAACTGTTATAAACTGTTTTAAAGCAGTAGTGTAGATAGGCTCTAAAGAACTAGGCATGTTTAGCCTGGAGAAGAGAAGGTTGAGGGGAGATATGATAGCACTCTTCAAATACTTGAAAGGTTGTTACACAGAGGAGGGCCAGGAGCTTTTCTTGATCAACCCAGAGTGCAGGACATGGAATAATGGACTCAAGATACAGGAAGCCGGATTCCGGCTGGACATCAAGAAAAACTTCCTGTTAGAGCAGTACGACAATGGAACCAATGACCTAGGGAGGTCATGGGCTCTCCCACACTAGAGGCCTTCAAGAGGCAGCTGGACAGCCATCTGTCAGGCATGCTTTAAGGTGGATTCCTGCACTGAGCAGGGGGTTGGACTCGATGGCCTTATAGTCCCCTTCCAACTCTACTATTCTATGATTCTATGATAATGTAAGTTTCGGATTTTCAGTTGGACAGTAAGGTGCTTCAATTTTATTATTATTTTTGATATGGTAAGCAATCTATACCACAGGTAAAATAAATATAATAATAATAATAATAACAATACTACTACTACTACTACTACTACTACTACACCTCCTGCTAAACTGATGTAAGGGAAAGACAGATTTGGAAGGACGGGGCAGGCAATGCTTTAGCGCAGGATGCGTTTGTGAGAGGAGCATAATTTGAGCTTTTGAAGCGGAGATTGCTCCACATGCTGAGGTCCTTAGTGGACAGCACTTGAGATCTTAGCCCTATGCACATGTTACAAAACTGTCATTGCGTTGAGCTAACAGCGCCACCATCAACTTCTCCTTGTTGATGGTGAAGATCGGCAGGGTGGATCTAAGTATGTTTGGGTGCTTACATCGTCACTGCAAATTTCCTCTCAAGACAGGAAGATCAGTGATGGAGTGGGCAGGGCCAGGGTTTGTGTCCCCATCCGGGGCTGGGGCTTAGTAGTAGAGCACCTACTTTGCAGGTGGAAGGTCCCTGCTTCAATTCCCAGTGCCTCCAAGTAGGGCTTGGTATGTCCATCTGGGCAGGTGGAGGTCACTGAGCTTTCAGCAGCTCGGTGCCGCAGACTTTGGCTCGTTTTCCTGTGAGCTGGCTTGGCTCCATCTGTATTGAGTTGAGCCAGTCCATGTTTTTCCTTTTCCTTTAAAAAAAATGTAAATATGAATGTGTGCAAATCTCAGCCATAGATGACTCAATTCATGGCTGAGATTTGCACAAATTGCTATTTACTTTAAAAACAAACAAACAAAGCGTAAATGTTTCAGGGTTTTGGGAAGAAGCCTGTGTTTCAGCTTGCAAACTGAGTCGGGGGGGGGGGCATAATGAAAATCTGGTGTGGCCAAAAAGGACCGGATTTCCTGGCAATGGGCATCCCTAGGTAGGGCAGAAGAAAAAACCCTCCTGCCTGAAAGCCTGGAGAACCACCTCCAGGCAGTGACAACAATACTGGGCTAGATGGACCAACAGACTGACTCCATTTAAGGCAGCATCCAATGTTTCTATGCCCTCCGCAATTACAATCGTTGAACACCTTGAAGAAGTCTAATATTGCCAGCTGTCCTTGCATCTTAAGTCCTCCATCGTGGGTATAACCAAACCTGGCTTCTTGTCTCAAAATGAGTGAGGCAGGATCCTCAGCTGTAAAGGCTTCAGCTCAGTCCTCCTCTACAGAAATATTTCCTGATTGAATTTTGTTGACTTGAATCACAAATGGAGGCCAATGAGGCTTCTTATACTCATATAGCGATTGCAATAGTACATCATTGGAATAAGCAGCCCAAAGAATTCATTTCCCTAATACTAACATTAGAATATGTTTATTTATTTCATTTCATTTCCTGTCTATAGTGCCCAATAGCCGAAGCTCTCTGGGCAGCTTACAAAAATTTAAACCATGAAAGCCATTCAAAATATAAAAGAAACAATGGTATAGAAACATAATATAAAATACACGATAAAAGCACAACCAGGATAAAACTGAGCAGCCATGCAGAAATTAATACAAATTTAAAATATAAATTCAAACAGCAAAGTTAAAAATTAAGCTGATAAACTGTTAAAATACTGAGAAAATAAAAAGGTCTTTATCTGGCGTCTAAAAGAGTATAATGTAGGTGCCAGACAAACCTCTCTAGGAAGCTCATTCCACAGCTGGGGTGCCACAGCAGAGAAGACCCTCCTCCTGGTAGCCACCTGCCTCACTTCCTTTGGCAGGGGCTCATGGAGAAGGACCCCTGAGGATGATCTTAGGGCCCAGGCAGACACATATGGGAGGAGATGTTCCTTCAGATAACCTGGCCCCAAGCCGTTCAAATTCATTATAAAAGAGTCAATATCTATCTATTTTCATTTAGCAGTAAAGTGTAAGTCAGAGCCAAATGCCACAAACCTTTCTTAGGTGTTGAGACATTAATAAGTAATATCAACTGCAAACAGCTACCCTAGGAGTACCAAGTGCAGGACAGAGCAACCAGAATTCTTACAGCCCGCATTGCTGTTCCACTTGCTCTTTCTGGTGCAGATCTTAAAGCTCCAACAGAGACAAGGGTGGTGTTGGTGTTTAATAGGGCTGTGCGGAGTAGCTCTGCTCTGCTTTAAAATTTGAAGCAAAGCTCTGTTGAGGGGCTGCTCTGCTTTGAAGTTTGAAGCAGCTCCGTTGCTCCACTTCAATGAATCTTCCGTAGAAGATTCGCTCCGTTTTCGAATAACTGCTCCATTATATTCAATGGGAATTAACAAAAAAGCTTACAGCTCTGTCATTTGCAAAGCTAAAGAGACGAAATTTGGCGTTATGATAGCTCTTAAGTAGGGCTTTAGCCATGACAAGCTTGAAGCAGATCCACTCATCCGTTGATTTTTTTTTAGGAATTTTGTAAAGTTCAAGGTTTTAAAATTATTATTTTTTTTAAAAAAAAACTGGAGCCATATCCTTCAAACTCAGGTTGTCAAATCTCCTCTTTGGGGTCTTGCACCTTGAGCAGTTTCAGCCCTTGACATCAAGAGGATCTCCAGTTTTTAGCTAAGTGCTGGGGCAAGCTTAATTTATTTGTGTAAAAATGAAAATGTGTGCTGCTTGTGCAACAACGTTGTGTGATTGTGTACAACTAACACACACACACACACACACACAAACTAGAAGACACTGACTGTCAGACTACAGAACACAACAACACAGAACTCACAAAGTATTTTTTTTTGTATTTTTAAAGATTTTTTTAGTGGGGGGGTAGTGGAACTAGACTTTAAATAGACACACACACACACAGAGTAACAGCAGGCACTGGGTGTGTGGGGTGGAATGTAAGGGTAAGACAAGGGTAAAGGACTGAAAGGATTGAATAAGTACACTGGAAAAATAAAAGGATTTTTGGGGGGATTTTTAAATTATTTTAGTGGCAACAATAAGAACAGCAGTAAACACACACACTCAATAACCACAAAGGAGGAGTGTGGGGTGGGTATAAAAGGTGCTTGGAACTTGGATTTTTGGGGATTGGATAAACAGTGAGTAACAGCAAGAAGGAACTAGCACAAGGGAACAACAAGCAGAGAAAAAACAGGGACACTGAGAGAGTCTGCAAAAAGCAAACAGCTCTCCCTCCCTCCCCCCCTCTCTCTCTCTCACACACACACACTCACACTCCTTCCAACGCTGCAAGACCTGGCAGAAGGAATGGCTTCTTCCAGATGTCAATCTCAAAGCTACTCCTCACCCCCTCAGCATCTTTCTTATCTGGAGAAGTCTTCAGTTAAGTGCAGCAACATTGTTTAAAGGCAAAACAAGCCAGAAAGCCTTAAAAAAAACCCGAATACCTTTGAAGCAGTTCGAAGATCTGACAGAGCTCCGCTCCGCACCGCTCTGCTTCAAAGATGTTTGACATTTTTTAAACTGTCCCAGCTCCGCTCCACAAATTCGAAGCTTCGATGGAGCTCAGCTCTATGTTTAATAATTTCCCCTTTGCTCTGGATGTTTCTGCTATAGCAGTTAAATGAGTAAGTATCCTGCCTCACTCCTATGTGGATCTTGGTTCAAAGCTCCCGCACACTCTGATGGACCTAACAGCAATGCTCATTCATTTTTCCTCTACACTTTGCCTCCACTGTTGCACCTCTATTCTTTGTTTCACCCCTGCCCTTTGTCCCTACAAGCTACTCATGCATCATTGACTCTTCCATCACCTACATTTGTTGGCTGCCCTCTCTCCAATTTTGGCTCAGGTTGCTTCTATGTTCCTGCACAATCTGCCACTTGCTCTCCTCATTGCTTCCAGATTCAACAGAGTTGACTTTATTCTGCCAACAAAGCTTCCCAGTTTAGTTCTGCTATTCTCATCATCTTTGCAACTGACCCCTCGATTCAGAGTTAAGAATATTGCCTGCCATATTTGGAGAGAGTCTTTTCTTGGCTGAATACTCTGCTCTTATTAATGCCTTCTGTGGAGCTGGCTCAAGACTCACATCAGTGCATAGATCAGCAGTGGAAGGCCATAATAGGAAGAGCAATAGTAGATAAAAGGTGTGCGAAACAGAGTTAATTGAAAACATTGGAATCTGCTGAAATAAGGTTTCTACATCCATAACCAGCTTGCACAATTTGCGTTCCCTCAAGCCAAATGCAGCCCACTAGTCATATTTTGTGGCCTGCCAGGTGCTTGGCAGCCATACCTTAGTTCCACACTTCTAGATAGGCAGTAGAAATAAGTGATTGGTTAGGGTCCTGCTGGTCTCCATATATGATGGGTGGGTTTTTCATGCTGGGTGGGTTTTTCATGCTGCCTGTTGTTCCCACTGGGGAGTAAAGAAGGACAGGAGAACTTTGAGTAGCTTTGTTGCCTCATGAAGGGCCAGAACCCAGAAAGTTGGCTACAGCTTGTGCAACCCTGATCTACGGGGATGGGCAACTTGTGGTCCTCCACATGCTCTGGCCGACAATTCCAATTATACTTCAGCATTGGCTACACTGTCTAGGGCTGATGGGAATAGAAGTCCAAAACATCAGGAAGGCAACAAGATGCCCACTCCTGATCTAAAACCTCATAGCTACATCCACCATCAAACCACTTACTTTAGATGAGTCCCATAGATGCTTCAAATGGACTATTTCAGAGTAAAGTTAGCAAATACAATTAGTAATTTCAATGTAGTGATAAGTGTCTTCTCAAAATGGAAAAAAAAATCTGAACCATTTTTAGTTTGCTGCTTAAATTAATAATAAAATGATGTATCTAGGAATAAGATCTCCAACAAAATGCAAAATCCAGCTACCTTGTTCATCATGCACAGGTAGACAGAGGTTCCACTAGCTGCCAGTCCAACTTTGAGCCCAATACAAGGTGCTGGTGGCGCTTAACTTTAAAAGCCTACATAGGTGTGCTGGAAGTGATCTACTCAAGTTATGGTCTGGGGAAAATGATCTCTCACGTATTATGTGCTTAAACTGGCATTAATAGATGGTTCCAGCACAACTATATTGGAGATCTTGGGGTTGTGGTGGACAGCTTGATTAAAATGTCAACCCAGTGTGCGGCAGCTGTAAAGAAGGCAAACTCCATGTTAGGCATTATAAGAAAAGGAATTGAGAATAAAACTGCCAGTATCATATTGCCTTTAGTAGGGTGACCAGATGGCTCGGGGTTTCCCGGTCCTAACCGGGAAACCTGGGGCGAACCGGCCCAACCGGGGGGCGGTGGGAGCAACCCGGGGTGGCGGGGGGTCACGTGGCTGTGGCAGCAAGCGAGGAGTGGCGGTAGACCTGGCGGCGGTGGCGGTGGAGGAGCCCGGGAAGCGGCTGCCCCAGCAGGTAAGTGCCCTCCCTCGCGCCTCACGCTCCTTACCTGCAGGGGCGTCCGCTTCCCTCCGGTGCTCGAATCTACTGAGAAACAGGCTTCGCGACCTGTCCCTCAGTAGCGCGCCGGGTGATGACGTCACCCACCTCTTCCGCATGGGCATCCGGGCTCCTCGGGGGTCGTCGCCATCACGACTAGCCCCGACGAGGCAAGAGGCCACACGGAAGAGGCGGGGGAGGGCCGATTACATCACTTCCGGATCCGGCCCTCCCCTGCCTCTTCCGTGTGGCTGCTGGCCTTACGAGCCCAGCGGCGGGGGACCCGGCGGCGGCAGCGGAAGACGTGGCGGCGGGGGACCCAGCGGCGGAGGAGGAAGACCTGGCGGCGGGGGACCCGGCGGCGGCAGAGGAAGACCCGGTGGCGGCGGCGGGGGACCTGGCGGGGGTGGACCTGGCGGGGGCGACAGCGGAAGAGAACCCGGTAGGTCCGTGCTGATGTTTTTGGGGGGTGGGTGGCTTTGTGGGGGGGTTATTTTGGGTGGTGGGGGGGACCGGGATTTTGGGTTCCAAAATCTGGTCATCCTACCTTTAGACAAATCTATGGTTTGACCACACTTAGGGTTGATCTACACACTAGGTTTGTAACGTTTCATAAGGTAATAAAAACTCTTTGGGCCACATGACGCACTCCCTTTAACGATGTATACCTGAGGTTTTTTAAAACTCACTTCAGCAATATACAACGTTTTTTACTTTTAATAAATCATTTTAAGTAAAATAATGTGTCCTTCCTTACCGTTTGTGATTCATGGGGGCAGTGCTTCATTGACCGGCGCCCAAATGCTTAGCAGTTGATTGGTGGGGAAGAAAGAGGAAGTGAGTGAGTGAACTACAACACCCACAATGCCTAGCCCTATACTCATTGAAAGCTAGTGAATGAAAGGAGAACTAAGGAGGAAGTGGGTGACTGAACTACAACTCCCACAATTCTTTGCCCTAAACTCATTGTAAAAAGGAAAGAGAAAGAGACGGACAGAAGAGTGTGTGAGACCTCCCACACCGCTTTGAAGACTGAAGATTTTTTCTCCTGTAACGTGAGTACTCGTTAATGTGGCCTAAGACGTTTTAGAATGCACCTATTTGGAACGTTTTAAAATACAATTTAAAACGTTCCAAGGTACTGTGTAGATAGGCCCTTAGAATACTGTGGTCACCATACCTAAAAAAGATATCATAGAGCTGGAAAAAGTGCAGAAAAGGGCAACTAAATGATTTAGTGGCTGGAGCATCTCCCCTATGAGCGAAGGTTACAACAGGTGGGATTGTTTAGCCTAGAAAAAAGGAGGCTAACGGGAGACATGATACAGGTGCACAAAATTATGCATGCTGTGGAGAATGTGGATAGGGAGTCATTTTTCTCCCTCTCTCAAAATACTAGAACCCGGGGTCATCCCATGCAGGACAAATAAAAAGGAAGTACTTCTTCATACCCAGCACATAGTTAAATGATGGAATTCACTACCACAAGATGTAGTGATGGCCACCAATTTGGATGGCTTTGAAAGGGGGTTGGATAAATTCCTGGAGGAGAAGGCTAGCCATGGCTACTGGCTGTGATGGTTATGTGCTACCTCCAGTATCCAAGGCAGTAAGCCTGTGTGCACCAGTTGCTGGGGAACATGGATGGGAGGGTGCTGTTGCACCATGTCCTGCTTTGTTGGTCTCTGGTTGACAGCTGGTTGGCCACTGTGTGAACGGAGTGCTGGACTAGATGGACCCTTGGTCTGATCCAGCCGGGCTCTTCTTATATCCTTATGAATCAGAGCAGGTATGGAAAGGTTTTAGGAGAACTGCTGCTAACCACAGGGAATTAGAGGCAGGTGTGTTGAACGTACCCAAGCAATGCAAAATGTAGCAATGACTGAGAGTATATGGAAGCCAGAAAGTTTCATGGGATCACTGTCCTGTTCTTCTTCAAATCCATCACCAGTGCACTGATGTTCATGGACATAATCTGCTGCTATTTCTTTTTATAATCATTTGACAATTGTTGTATACAAACAAACAAACAAACAAACAATTTTATCCAAGAAGACCATGGAACGAAGTTTCACAGAAACAGCAGTTTTGGATATTCCACCTCGAAAAATCAATGTTACTTGGAAAAAGGAGTGGAAAGAAAAACAATTAGGTCAATTTAGAGGGGGCACTTAATGAAGGTAAACAAGGATTCCCAATATTGTATGTCTTTTTAGTTTTTGTGCTGAAAGAAACTTGGCAGTCAGAGCAAACTATGGGATCATTCTGCGTTTTTGGAAGAGGACGCAAAAATCCAAAAAGTGGGGTGGTAGAAAGATTCATCTCAGAGCACATAATGGTCAGCAAAACTGAATGCCAGCACATGTCACCATGATATACATCTGTTTGTGTAGGCCTGAATATGAGAAAAGTCATTTTGTTTCAAATGAAGATAAATGGCTGCAGTCTAGCTCCATTAACATCAATGGGAATGTTGCTATTGATAATGGATGCTGAATTGCAGCCATTACTAACAACAGTTACAACTGCACATTCAGTGCCATAGCCAGGAATTTATTAATGGAGCGTTAAGAAACCCCTCCCCTTTATCCTGGAAAGATTTACTCACGCCCATCCTTTCAGTGCATATTAAGGGAGCACCCTTCCTAATGCATGTATTTTTGTTCCAGGTCTAGGAACTTGGGATGTTATCAGAAGTACCACTCTGCTCTTTAAACATGCTACAGAAGAGTAAAAAAATTACCCCCCCTTGTTGTTTCAACTAGCAAAAAAGTATTTAACTGTAATAATAGGGTAACTAGCTTGCAATATATGATCTAATCAATAAGAACATAAGAAGAGCCATGCTGGATCAGATCAAGGGTCCATCTAGTCCAGCATTCTGTTCACACAGTGGCCAACCAGCTGCCTATGGGAAACCCACAAGTATTTATTCATTTGTGGCATTTATATAATGCTTAGTATAGTAGAACATGAGTGCAATAGCAGCTTCCTGCTCATACTTCCGAGCAACCAGTATTCAGAGGCATAGTGCCTCTTACACTGGAGGTAGCATATAGCCATCAGGACTAGGAGCCATTGATAGCCTTGTCCTCCAGGAATTTGTCCAATTCCCTTTTAAAGGTATCCAAAGTGGTGGCTATCCCTACATCATGTGGAAGTCAATTCCATAGTTTAACTATGTCCTCTCTTATCTACTACACACTAAGCTAGTTACAGTGATTAGGAGAACGAGATGGGGCCTAGAAAGTCACTAGGCGGGGGAAGAGTAGAGTCTCGGTGGAAGAGCACATGGACCATTATTAAGCAGTTTCCTGGCTCCCATGTTAGCTATGAACTCACTAAGTGGCCTCAGCCAAGCCACTATCTTTCACCTCATCCAACTCAGTAATATGTGGTTAGTTATGCAACTCTACATTTCAGGGTGGGTATAAGGTTTGCAACAATTTAGGGCACCATCCTACACATGTTTAGACAGAAAAAAGTCCTACACCTTCCAGCATTCCTCAGCCAGCATGGAGTTGTGGGATTTTTTTTTGTCTAAACATGTGCAGGATTGTGTCCTTATTTCATTTATTTATTTATAATACTTTTATACTGCTCAGCATACAAAAAACCTTAGGTGGGTCAAAGTAAAATACACAACAATATAAAAACAAGATAACAAATAATTATATCATTCAAAACATTTTTAAAACATCACAATACCATAACAATAAAACAGGATGGCAACAGAGGGTCAATTCCTTGAAGCATTTGAAACTTGCCACCATTTCTTCCTTTTGAATCACACATGGGGGAGTGTTTGGAAAGGGTAGTTGCCACCACTCAGAAGGCCTGCTTACAAACCTGGTGGCATTTCAATGGCTGCAGAATGACCAGTAAGTGTCCTTAGAAGAGAAAATAAAAAGAGCCATGCTGGATTAGAATAATAGAAAAGTAGATTTGGAAGTGGCTTATAAGGCCATAGAGTGCAACCCCTTACTCCACCTTAAAGCATACCTGACAGAGGGCTGTCCATCTGCATCTTGAAGGCCTCTAGTGTGGAAAAGCCCACAATCTCCCTAGGTAATTGGTTCCATTGTCGTACTGCTCTAACAGTCCAGAAGTTTTTCCTGATGTTCGGTCAGAATCTGGCTTCCTGTAACTTGAGCCCATTAATCCGTGTGCTGCACTCTGGGTTGCTCGAGAAGAGATCCTGGCCCTCCTCTGACAACTAGGGCGACCATATGAAAAGGAGGACAGGGCTCCTGTATCTTTAACAGTTGTGTAGAAAAGGGAATTTCAGCCGGTGTCATTTCTATGCATGCAGTACCTGCTGAAATTCCCTCTTCATCAAAGCAGTTAAAGCCGCAGGAGGTAGAGGAACCCTCCTCTGTGTGACAACCTTTCAAGTATTTGAAGAGTGCTATCATATCTCTCCTCGATCTTCTCTTCTCCAGGCTAAACATGCCTAGTTCTTTCAGTCTCTCCTCATAGGGCTTTGTTTCCGGACCCCTGATCATCCTTGTTGCCCTTCTCTGAACACGCTCCAGCTTGTCTGCATCCTTCTTGAAGTGTGGTGCCCAGAACTGGACACAATACTCACGATGAGGCCTAACCAGTGCCGTATAGAGGGGAACCAGTACCTCGCGCGATTTGGAAGCTATACTTCTATTAATGCAGCCCAAAATAGCATTTCAATTTTCTTTTCATTTTTTGCAGCCACATCACACTGTTGGCTCATATTCAGCTTGTGATCTACAACAATTACAAGATCCTTCTCGTTTGTTGTATTGCTGAGCCAAGTATCCCCCATCTTGTAACTGTGATTTGGTTTCTTTTTCCTAGGTGTAGAACTTGGCATTTATCCCTATTAATGATTACACCTAGGATCCTTCTAATCCAGAATTCTGTTCACACAGTGGCCAACCAGCTGTTGATGGGTAACCCACAAATAGGACATGTGTGCAATAGCACCCTCCTGTCCATGTTAGTTTAGTCCCTTGATCATTTTAGTAGAGTTCAGGGGTCGGCTGGTTACATATAAGGGAAGATGGTTATCTAGGTATCCCGGCCCGAGTCATTTAGGGACAATATAATGTGTGAATAGTAACAATATTACAGATGTAGTTTACCTGCTTGGCAATATTGAGATGGAAAAGCCTGTAGAAACACATGATTATTTGAATATTTCTTATTAATCCTTTAGATACCGTATTAAGCAACTTCTGGAGACCATTTAACACAGAATAATCATTTTAGATGGATTACAACTTCCAAAATGAATGGGAGAATTGCTAAGCTTCCCCCCACCTTCGGCTGATGAAGTTGTCTCCTTATAAGACCTTATATTGCAGCTCACCAGATTGCCAGACTGATTCATTTTTTATACCTTGAAACCAATCACAATCTCAAGGAAGTGTGTGTATGTGTGTGTATGCCCTGCGTACATTACATTATGAGATGAGGCATTGAACATTGTTGTTCATTACATCACATTTGCAGATCAGTAGGCTGTTTGATCTTGTTGCCAATTGCCTGACATTTGTGTGGAAAGCTTTTCCTCTTGTTGGTGCAGTAGCTTAAATTGGTCAGTACGTTGTGGTTTTCTGTTTAATGTAACATCCATGACTCATTTGCCATTTCAGGTTTCTTCTTTTTTTTTAAAGACTGTTTATCAGAGATTTATGAATGGTGACTTAAGAAGCTCAAACTAGTAATTTGCTCTTCCTCAGTTGTTACCACAAGAAAACTTTAATGGGCTAGACCACTCATCCTACCCCACCCCTAGTAATTTGTCCCCAGCAATGTCAACATGAAGTATAAAGCAACAAAGTAGTAATCATGGACTCCATTATCTCGCAACTTCTGGGTATTCTTAAGTTAAGCAACCTCTTGGAAGAAGCCAGCACCAAATAGCTGCAAGCACTTAATGAGCAATTCAAGCTAATAATAGAGAAATACATGTTATAACCTTCATAGCAAGAGAAAATGGTACTTCTTGTACTTCGCGATTTCCCCCTTTACTTGTAAATTCCCTGTTATACCATTGCTACACCATTGCATTTCACAGTTGTTATTTTTTGACAGAAATACCAGTTCATAATTTGACAGTAATGTACCATTCTTCACTTCATTCTTTCATACGTTCTGTTTTAAAATGCATATCTACCCTAAATTGGTGCTTATGACAACTTGCAAAAAGTTAAAATATATAATATAACAAATACTATGAGAACCAAAATCAACAGCAAATTAAAAACACATCCAATGAAGACAAAATCATCACCAGCAACATAAAACCAGTCAAAGGCCTGTATTGATAAGAAGGTATTCACCAGCCTAGCAGATGAATTTGGGGAGCAAATTCTATTGAGAAGACCTTCATGTACCTTGAGAAGTGGTAAGTGCTGTGAGCAGGCCCTCCTCTGATGATCTAAGAATATCAGGGACGAGGCATTCCTTAAGGTACTGCAACATTACAAACAATGCATTCATTTGTTTGCTTGTTTGACGTGAGTTTGCTCATTCTTTAATATCATCTTCAGACATTATCTTCTCCCTTCAGAAGTTAGTTAGGTAGTGGAAGATGATAGAGGGTTGCAATGTTACTCTAACACAGCCTCTATTTGTCCAAGTAGGATTGTAGCTGGCATACATGTGCACAGCCGAAATTATCGTATCGTTATTGTAAATTTCAATATATTTTTTTGGGGGGTCCGATCATATTGGGGAGTACCCAGATTTGATTGGATCCGATATCCAATAAATATCAGAAGTTCTGATATGATAATGGTGTTTTCCGCATTGGGGGAAAGAAAGCTTTCCCCCAATGCAAGTCTAAGGGGAAAAACACTGGGCTGGCACTCCCTCACTCCTAGGGTGACCAGATAAAATCCAGGTCAGGGCTCATGTAACTTTAACAGTTGTAGAGAAAAGGGAATTTCAGCCAGAGTCATTTGTATGCAATTAGTTCCTGGTGAAATTCCCTCTTCATCACAACAGTTAAAGTTGCAGGGCCTCTGCCTTCTTTTGTATATGGTCACTCTAGTATAGTGCCTGCACCTTTAACTATTGTGATGAAGAGGGAATTTCACCTGGAACGAATTGCATACAAATGAAACTGGCTGAAATTCCCTTTTCTCTATAACTGTTAAAGTTACATGAGCCCTGGCCTGGATTTTATCTGGTCACCCTACTCACTCCCCCCACTCATGCTCCTTCCCCCCACTCATGCTCCTTACCCATCGCCGCCACCTCTACCGCCTCCACCGCCTCTGCCCCATACTACTGCTAAACAGGCATGGCTCTGTACTGACAAATAGGCTGGAAAGCCTGTTTAGCAGTAGTTAGGGTGACCAGATAAAATCCAGGTCAGGGCTCATGTAACTTTAACAGTTGTAGAGAAAAGGGAATTTCAGTTGCAGGGGCCCTGCCGTCTTTTGTATATGGTGACTCTAGTATAGTGCCTGGAACTTTAACTGTTGTGATGAAGAGGGAATTTTATCAGGAACTAATTGCATACAAATGACCCTGGCTGAAATTCCCTTTTCTCTACAACTCTTAAAGTTACATGAGCCCTGACCTGGATTTTATTTGGTCACCCTAGCAGTAGTACAGGGGGGCGGCGGCAGGGAAGGCCCAGGTAAGGAGAGGGAGGGAGGGGTCCCCCTTACATGGGCCCTCCCCGCTGCTGTCCGCTGCCATCCACTGCTCCGGACTACTGAGAACTAGGCTTTGCGGCCTAGTTCTCAGTAGAGATATGACGTCATCACCCGGCGCATCAACACTCTACTGAGAACTAGGCCGCAAAACCTAGTTCTCAGTAGTCCGGAGCAGCGGATGGCGGTGGGAAAGGCCCAGGTAAGGAGCACGAGTGGGTGGGGGGAGGGAGGGCCAGCCCTAAAATGGCGGTCTGAATATCCGATATATCCGATAGTTATCGGACATATGGATTTTGGATCCGATCAGATAGGGCCTCAATGAATATGTATTGTTATCGATAATTGGATGTCCGATAATGACCTTATTGGTTCATGGAACGATACAATACACATCCCTACTGACTATAACATTGTTTGCTGTAAGATTTATATTATAAAGGGGAGAGAAACATGGGTGGCTACTTATGCATCACCCCCCAATGGGAAATACATCATCAAGGAGAGGACAAAGAAGAGTTACATCTGCATATGCTAATTTATATGTATAGATGCGCATTGAGAAATACTTCTTAGCATTTAAATAGAAATGCAATTCATCTCTCATCATAACAGGGATGACTGTGAATGTCCGGGTGCTAACCCTGAATGGATCATTTCAAGGCCCCTGCTGCTTTCTCATCCTAGGGTTCTTTATCTGTCAACCAGGTTTGGATTGGGAATTCCTTCAAAAAGATGACGCCTTCAGACAGTGGACTGTTCTCTAGGGTAGGATACATGACCTAGGGTGCTAAGAGGAAGTCCATCAAAGTTTTAACACCACTACCTGTTCTATCCCTCCCGCTATTCCACTCAGCATCAGATTTAAAGAACATATTGAGAGAAGAACTCTGCAGCTTTCTTTTCAAGAACTGACGGAAGTCAATTTGGAAGGATTGCAGAATGATCTCTAATTATATACTAGTATGCAGATGGAAGAAGAACGAAGCTTTGAACACAGAGATATTTGTATATGTTTACTATCTATCTCCCATTAGTCATCATCTGGCATGTATATTTCCCTGTATTTTACATGAAAAGTGAATATCGACCAGATCTAAAGTTTATACTGGGAAAAAATGGGGCCTGTGATTGAGAAAACATGAAAATAAACAGATTTGTCTTTCAAATTATTCCAGAAACAGAATTTATAAACTTAAAACTTTTATGCTGCTTTTTGTGCCTTTTTTTCCTGGCATGGAATGAAACATTGTGTTTTCTTCCGAAATATACCCTTAAGCAAGTAATAAACTGGAATTTATTTAGACACACCCAAATACACTATAAAATTGGAATGCTATATGACAATTAATCCAGTGTAATTCATAAATCTAGCCCAAACCTGAGAATAAAGTAAATGAAGCAAGGTAATTTTTATCTGGAAATTAGAATATTAAATGTTGACTGTGAATCACAAGGTATCCACATACTTTCCAAGTTCATACTTGGAAGCAAAAGGCACAAGTAAATGAGGAAGTCGTTTGTTCCAAAATAATGTCTTTGCAAAACTTTAGGCTTCTTGAAGGTTTAAGCACAAGACTTTAAATAAATAAATAAATAAATAAATAAATATCATGGGTGATCCAAAATGTGCAGTAGGAGACAACTTTAAACCTTCACTCAAGTGTTTTACTATTCCATTACAAATTTGTCATTATTGAAATACTTACATCTGTATAGAGCTATTGCCTACAGCAAAAATATTCTAGAATGTTTGATTTTGAAGTTCAATGGTATGGGATCATATGACTCTTCTCCCCTGATCCCATCCATCACATGGTGAGGAGCAAGTGTGCTGTCCCTCCCTGCTCACCAGTGTGATGGTTCCACCTCTGTTGTCCCCTCAGATTTCCTGTTAGGCCAAATCCAGTTCTCAGTCGCATGTGGAAGACTTGGGCTCCATTGACTTGTATGCAGCCTGGGCACACTTTTAACCATCCTTTCAAAATAAAAGCACATCAGATAAGACCCAAATGAAAACCATGATTCTTGTCTTTTATGCTAACTTTTCAGCTACAATATCAGCCACAGTTTCAGGTAATACAAGCACCCCAGGAATACACTGCAACATTTTGTTGCAGGACCTCACCTTTGAATGCTCCTTTAGAGTTCTGACTGGTTTGGACTGAAACCAGGAGTGGAGTCACTGCTCCAGTGACATCAAAGCTACCACCCTCCACTGCTGAGGTCATATGCTCCCTAACTATGAAGTTATTGCTAGATCGGACTGAGTTTATTATAAACCCTGGCCACTTATGAAAGGGCCAGTTAATATGGAAAACAAACAAACAAATGCTTTTGGCCCTGGGTGTACTGTCTGGAGAACAGAATCATGCCTGTGAATACAGAAGTTGGCACTGACATTTCCACTGAAACAGCTCTGAGGTAAATGGGGTGGGAGTGTGGATTTTCCAGTGATTACAGAAGAGGCCTTCAGCACCAACCACATTGATCTGCTCCTCCATTAGGTTTAGCATCAGCAGAAGAAATTATGCAGACTATGCAAATTATGCAAATTTGCATCATGTATACCAGGGCAGGGGACCTGTGTGTGTGTGTGTGTGTGTGTGTGTTTTGAGGGTTACATTCTCTCAAGGATAATTGGTTGGATGCCACATATCAGTGGTTGGTGGGGCATAAGTCAGCAGTGGGTGGAGCAAAAGTCAGCAGTGGGCAGGGCAGAAGTTAGTGGTCAGCAGGGATATCTCTTTTCTCTCTTTCTGCCATCTCCTCTTTCTTTCTTTCTTTCTTTCTTTCTTTCTTTCTTTCTTTCTTTCTCTCTCTCTCTCTTTCTTCTTTCTCACTCAGAGGGCTGCCAAGGCAAGAGAAGGACAGATCGCTATTGCAAGAGGTCAGACTGATTGTTTTGTAGAGGACTTTTGACATTAGGTCAAGAGCAGCTTACAGTTCTAGGGCAGCAGGTTGCCCACCCTTGATTTATACATACAGGCACAGAATTTCAAACCCCTCCCTAAAGAGCAGGATATATATAACCCTGATCAAAATATTGCACTTCAGACGTTCCGATCTGAGCTGTTTTGAGCCCTGAGCCCTGAAAACTGTATATAGAGCAAAACCCACACTGAGTAGGCTGACCATATGAAAAGGAGGACAGGGCTCATGTAACTTTAACAGTCGTAGAGAAAAGGGAATTTCAGCCAGTGTCATTTGTATGCAATTAGTTCCTGGTGAAATCCCCTCTTCATCACAACTGTTAAAGTTGCAGGGGCCCTGCCTTCTTTTGTATATGGTCACTCTAGTATAGTGCCTGCACCTTTAACTGTTGCGATGAAGAGGGAATTTCACCAGGGACTAATTGCATACAAATGACACTGGCTGAAATTCCCTTTTCTCTACAACTGTTAAAGTTACATGAGCCTTGTCCTCCTTTTCATATGGTCAGCCTAACACTGAGGCTTTGCTCAAATTTTGCCTTGTCCCTGAACTTGACGACACTTTTACAATGTACTTTATTGGGCTTTTGAATCAAGCTCTGATTCACCTTTGCTGTGACTGTGCTAATAATTGCCATCTCACTGCTCCAATCATTTACAGTGGCAGACTGATTAGGGCAATCAATGAATGAGGATTTGCATTCTTGATGCCTGAACTGGGTCAGGGCCAGTTGGGGTGGCCCATGTCCATGGACAGAAAGACCGTTGCATAAAATTGCCATTAAAGAACCGTTGAGAAATACAGCAGCCATATAGTAAAGAAGAAAGAAAGAATATTAGTGTGTTTTTAATTTAAAAACTATGCCATTTTGTTGTTCCAGGAAGCTTTCCCTGAATGCTCAGCCGTGGTTTTATTTGCACGTTGCTTCTTTTAAAAAATATATTTGATGTGTTTATATTCTGTTTTTTATTATTTTATTCCATTTGTTCACCGCTCTGAAATGATTAATGGGGGAGGGGGCAGTTTACAAATATTGTAAATAAATAAATAAATAAATACTGGTTTTCACTTCTTTTATTTTATATTTATTATTAAAGAACAGAAGAAATGTAAAGTGATATTTTATAGCCACTCAGTGTGTGTTTATAAAAACTATAAAATTGGGTATCCTGAATTTGGACACTCTGTCGAATTACATCATGTTTAATCTGTTATCTCTATGCAATAAAGTTCTTGCTATACCAACAGGGAAATTTAACAATGACCAATACTACATACAGTGGGAAAATTCTCCTTAGAAAATCAACACTTCTTTAATCTGGCAGATGCGGGTTTTCTAGTAAAAGACACAATTCTCGTGTTCCATATTCCGAAATGCTCTTGCCAAGATCAATAGGAATGTCCTATGGTAGATGGCTTGATTGTTGAAGTCCAACAATGTGACCCACACGGATTGTTCAATAGCTTTGCATCTATTCTGACGCGTACAAGAAGCTGCAGTGGCATGCAGTGTGGCCCTGTTCAGATGCAATGCTAAACCATAATTTAATGCTAAAACACGGGTGGGAACCAAAATAGGCTGGGGGCTGGGAAGAACCCCTCTGGCCCTCTGTGGGCCAAATGATGTCAAAGGGGTGTTGCTATGCCTCTTGACACCATGGAGTTTGGCACACCCCTGACATCATTTCAGCCCTGGTAGGTGTGTTGGGAAGATGACCCTCCTGGTGCATCTGCTGGGAACCACGTTGGCTGGGCATGAGTCTTCTCCAACTGGAGAAGGCTCACACTCAGTGAAGTCACTTCACCAGCCGTGTGCCTTCTGCAATTGGGGAGAGGATGCAGGGCAGGCAGAGCTACTGCAGCTCAAGCAGCGGCTGGAGGAGCACTCTTCCAGTTGCTAGCTCCATCTGGGAAGCCACTACATATATAAAGTGTTTGCGACTGAGCCGGTGGTTGGAGGAGCACATGCATGAGTCATTCATCCTTCTTGCCCAGTCAACTGAGACAGAACGTTGAGCAAGGGCCTATTGAAACTAGAAGCATATGAGAAAATAGTTTCAGTTCGTTTTTGATCAGGATTTCTCCCAGATCAGACCTTCTGGACCGAATACAGAGTTTGTTGCAATATGCAGTTGAAGTCCACACATTTCTGAGCTTGCAATGTGATTCACAGACCAAAAAAAGAAGAAGAAGCACCCAACCGCATGCATACTTTTCAAAATGAGTACTTTTCAAAAATATGCATATATATGCTTTAATCATGGGAGAAGAATGCGTACAGTTAAAAAATGCATATGTTTTAAAATGCATATATTTAAAATGTATATATTTTAAAATGTATATATTTTAGAAATGCACAGTTGATAGGTACATCTGGGGAAAATATGCACAGAAAGGCACACAGATTTTCATGCAAACAACAACAACAACAAAGCCTGAGATTTGATATGTAGTTGAGTGGGAATGCATTTCGAGATGAAATTCAGAGAATTTCAGCAAGGTCAAGTTTTGCTGATTCGTGCATCCCTGATTGTGACTCATTGTTGCCCATTCAAAGGGTTCATCTACACCTATGAGCCTTCCAGGAGGGAGGGCGGAGGATCCCGGGTTTTCCTGCTTCTGGGATTGTCTGCTAACGTCCAAATGCCAGCGCAACATCCTGGAAGGGAAGAGGGACATCGCAGGCACCATTTTTTTTCCAGAAGAGGAACTGGTCACGTGGCCCTGATCCAGGTGAAAAAGTAAGTAACCCCTCTGCCAAACTCCGTGCCCAACCCCCCAACCTCGAACAGCTCTGTGCCCATTTTGAAAGCTGTGTTTACTTGCGAGGCGGCAGAAAGAAGCTGGGATGGTCAGCCATGCCCCTGTGGCGCTCAGGATCTTCCCGAGACCACAGGAAACATCAGGATAATCGAGGTCTCGGTTATCCCCGGGAAAGTCTCTGCCCGTCCCTGGGATCCCCTGTGTGTCATATAGACACACAGGGACACTCCTGAGCTGATCCCAGGCTAAATGGCTGGTGCAGACATGGCCAAAGTTACAGTGCAGTCTAGAACACACCCAATGCCTTTCTGTGTCTTCATATTGCAAGGGATTGGAAGTGACGGGCCACCACTTTATGAGGAAACCTGTCTTCCATTGAGGAAGCCTGGATAAAGAACCTCAAGACTTTGCAGAATGCACTCTGAAAACCTCAGGGTTATTAGGATGTTGAAAATAGAGTACTTGGAGTGTGGTTGGACACGAGTAAGAAAAATAAAAATGAAGCAATTCCACACCTGCATGACATCTGATATGTTTATATTGGAGAATGGCTGAGGAGAACCTTGCCAGGCAATTGTGGTTGGCTGAAGAACAGAAGAAGCCATTGCCAAGATGAAACTACGCAAAAGTTGATTGAATAGAAGACAAAAAAAAAGAAGAAGTCAGGTTTGAGGAAAACAATTTTTAGCATAGAATGACACTTAATTCAGGATGGTCAGTGCGCGTAGTTCAGGCTGTCTGGAGATTTGGTACAGAATTTGTGAAACTAAAAGAAAAGCCTGCTGGGAATTGGAGCTACAAAGCTAATAAACAAGGTTGTTGCACAGCTGTGTTATTAAATTAGCCTCCGTTTAAAATAGCTAAATCATTTTGTGCTTCATTTTTATTTTTTACTGACAAAGCGGCTAATGTGCTGCAAGCTGCTGGGATTAAGACACATATACAGAAGCCTCTACCAATGGGTTACAATCTAACTTCTTCCCCCTCCTTTCATTTTTACTTAAAAGAAGTCTTTTTGAGGGTTACATTCAGCTGAACATTTGGATCAACCCTCAAAAGGGCAAAGATCAATAGAAATCTAAAGAAAAGAATTGCTTATGCTCATTTAAGAGAAGTTGACTAGGGGCATGTCTACACCAGCCATTTATCCCAGGGTCAGCTCAAGGTCATCCCTGTGCATGCAAATGATGCACAGCTGATCCCGGTGTCAACCAGGGATGACTTCTCAGTTGTCCCTGGATAACTGGGACTTATAGAATCATAGAATCATAGAATAGTAGAGTTGGAAGGGACCTATAAGGCCATCAAGTCCAACCCCCTGCTTAGTGCAGGAATCCACCTTAAAGCATGCGTGATAGATGGTCGTCCAGCTGCCTCTTGAATGTCTCTAGTGTGGGAGAGCCCACGACCTCCCTAGGTCATTGGTTTCTTTGTCATATTACTCTAACAGTCCCGAAGTTTTTCCTGATGTCCAGCCGGAATTTGGCTTCCTGTAACTTGAGCCCAGTATTCTGTTTCCTGCACTCTAGGTTGTTCGAGAAGAGATCCTGGCCCTCCTTCATGTGACAACCTTTCAAGTATTTGAAGAGTGCTATCATGTCTTCCCTCGATCTTCTCTTCTCCATGTATCCTGATTTTTCCTGCACTCCTGGGACAACCCCGAGGATCACAGGTGAAATGGTGTGTTCTCCTGGTCCTCCCTCCTCCCTGCGAGTAGCAGGGCTCTTCAAATGGGCACAGAGCCATTTGTGTGTGGGGGGGAGCTCCATGCCCATTGGGAGTGCCCATTGGCAGCATTTTTGCCATCCCTGGGATGGCTCTCAGCATCTTGTGGTGCCGAATTTGAAGGTTTCCCCCCAAAAAAACTTACCTTTGGTGCCGGAGTGCGCCAGCACAATTGCGCAAATCTCTTCCTTCTTAAAAAAAAAAAACCTGCCACACCAGGAATGTCCCTCTTGACTTCCAGGACGTCACGCTGGTGTGTGCACCCTGGTGGACGATCCCAGATTCCACCTTTGAGGGCTGCACAGGGAGCGACCGAGGGCTGCATGTGGACCCAGGACTGCAGGTTGTGTACCCTTGATTCATATTTTTGCACTGCTTGGATTGGCAGTAGCCTATTGCTGGATCATTCTGTCATAGGCAAAGAAGTCTGACCTACAACAAGATCAGACCAAGGATCAGCTGGAACCAGGGAGCCCACCAAAGTCAAGCCCCTACTGGACTTGCTTCTCTTCACTATCGAAACCTGTTTGTTCAACTGCCTTTCACTCTAGTCCAGACAACGGTAGTGGTGAGAGGAAGAAAGAGGTTATGCTACTGTCTACATGGTCACTGGCTCTCTGCCTGCCAAACAAGGGGGTGGTAGCAATGGTGAAGAGGAGGAGCAACAGCAGCTGATGAAAATGGTAGTGAGAAGATGGGGAAGGGGCATTGAGGGTGCATTGTCCAAGGGCTCCTAAAAACCTGGGCTTGGCACTGGTCCCAACCTATGGAAGGTGCAGGTTGCGCACTCCTACTTTAAACCAACCAGAGAAAGTGGAATACATTTCTGAATAGCCCATACCAAAAGTAGAATGGTATAGTTTTGAGTGCATTACCCTCCCTCCTAGTAGGCTAAAGCTTTCCTGAAAACTAGGCCTTAACAACAGAATCGAGACAATGCAATGCTGGCATCATTCTTCTTTAATAATACTGGATTGAGAAACACTGCACCTGGCATACTGATGCCCTCAGGAAAACTGTGTTACTTAAGTGAGAGTAGATTCTTGGCTGGTTTTAGACAACCAGATTATGCTTTCAAAGACTGCAGTCATTTTCACATGATAGCCCGGTTGTTTGAAGTCTCCATGAACGTTTTATGAGTATCCAACTCACTCCACAATTTAGCGTTACCCTAATCATCCTTACAACAAACCCGTGAGTTGTGGGTGAGTATTATTACCAACCATAAATGGAAGATGGGTATGAAGGGAGGTGACACAGAGGTGAGGCAGAGGAAATAGTAGCTTGTTTAGTGGCGAGCGTGAGATTTGAAACTGAAGGCCTTCTGAATCACAGCTCAGTCACATAGCCACCAGTTATTTATTTATTTTATTTAATTAAATGATTTATAAACTGCTTTTCTAGAAAAACAACAACAGCACTCAAGGGGGTTCACCAAAAATGCAGAAAGTACAGATCACAAACAAACACAGAGTAAAATGTTAAAAACAGCCTTAAAAAAAACAGAACATCCATTTAAAAAGCCAAATGAAAAAGACCCCATTCCTGAATGCAAAGATGGGGTCATAGCTCCAGTGGGAGTGCATTCCAGAATATAGGATCATACACTGGCAAAAGCCATTTCTTCTGTACCTGGCAAGCAAGCCTATGCAAGCCAGGGTGTCTTCAAAAGCGTCTCTCCTGTTGATCTTAGTAACTAAGTCAGTTCATACCAAGATAGGTGGTCCCTCAGACAGCTAGGCTGTACTACTTCCCCAACTTGGCACCCTTTAGATTTGTTGGACTACAATTCCCATCACCTGTAGTCCAACACACCTGTAGTCTAACACATCTCTAGATCATAGTATGCAGGAAGTGGCTATCGCTGAAGAAAAAGATCCCACATCCTGGCACCTATAAAGCTTTACATGGCTCAGGAATGCAATATCTGACAGAATGCCTCTCCCAGTCTGAACATTCCTGGATACTATGAACAACATCTGTGGCCCCTCCTCTGAGTGCCACCTCTGGGCAAGGCTCAGAGGATGTCAACAAAGGAGAGGGCCTTTTCAGTGGTGGCCCCCCAACTTTGGAATAAGCTCCCCACTCAGGTTGTCATCTTTTCACCAGGGCCGGATCTACACATCGTCCTTGATGCGCCCTCCCTGCGGCACAAGCCGCTTTGGAGCGCCGCACTTCGTCTAGTGTGGCTCAAGCCTCGGAGGCTCTGCTCGCGCTCTCACTGCTGCCGCCGCCCTTTCATCCCAGCCGAGGGAGGGAGGAGGGAGGGTTGTAAACAAAAGCTAGCAATTGGAAATCCTTCTCCCTCCCCCCTCCCTCCTCCCTCCCTGGGACCGGCCTGGATGAAAGGGCGGCGGCTGTGGCGGCACAGGCGCAGGCAGAGCCTCCGAGGCTTGAGCCACACTAGGCGGGGTGAAGCGCTCCGAAGCGGCTTGTGGCACAGGGAGGGCGCATCGAGGACGACGTGTAGATCCTGCCCAGGTTAAGACCACCCTCTACTCCCAGGCATTTAATGGCATATGATGGGGCATTTATGCCAGCTATCGAAACAGATCTAGTATTCTATTGAAACTGCTTTTAGCTGTCTAAATGATTTAAAATTTTGTATATTTATATTTTTATGTTTAATTTGATGTTGTATTTTATTATCTGATCAACTGTTGTAAACTGCCCAGAGAGCTTCGACTATTGGATGGTATACAAATGAAATTATTATTATTATTATTATTATTATTATTAAATCTTTATCACCTCAATAAGTCATTAACAGGTTATGAAAATCAGCTCTTCCTCTATGTGTACTACTTGATAATTTAAACATAAATATGATCTTGCGAGGGCTGCCAAAAACTATGTCTGCAGGCCAGTACACACTACAGGCCTTTTAAACATGGTGCTGGTGCCTACATGAATAATTGCTTTTGGACAGCCTCCAGGTTGTTGCAGTCAAATTTAAATCGGCCCTGAAATCTCCAGGTTTATCACCTCAAAGAGCAGGAGGAGGACTAGTTCTGCAAGCTGCACATAATATGAGAAAAATCCTGATAGTGCGTCTGACGAAGGGCAAGATCTTTTCTAGTGAAGTGGGCAGATGTTTGCATGTCAATGCAATGTTGAAACTGAAAAGCATTTCTCCTGCATGAGACCAGGGCCAGCTCGAGACATTTCACTACTTGAGACAAAAGAGTAAATACTCCCCACAGCAATTCCACATGCAGAAGTTGAGCGGACTAGCAGTTGACTCTCGTTTCATTACTGGTGACAGGACAGCATCTTCCACTCTACCTGAAGGCACTAGGCTAGCATAGGTCAAAGTAGTGGTGGTGGTGGTGGAGGAGGAGGAGGAGGAGGAAGAGGAGAAGTAAGGCAAGCTGCGTGGTTCACACAGGTCTCTCCTCCAATATATGATCGCCACTTCTATGTCTCCCAGCATCTGCTGTCTGAGACGGCTATTTCACTCTGCCTAATGGTAGAGCGGGTCCTGTATGTCACTCTCTGTTTTGGGTACATTGTGTCCATGCTTCGCCAACTGCATGGTGAGTGCAGAAAAGTATCCCCCCCTTTCTAGCAGCAGCTATTGATCTTTGGCCAGTAGCTGTGGGCCAGGCTGCCCTTGCTTGTATGGGATAGGATGCTGGAGTAGAGCATTCTGGGTGAGCTGACAACTCCACTTCCAGTTGCTATTGCTCACTGTAGGGCATTAGCAATTTAGAAAGCAGTAAGTAGGAGTTAACTTATAGTGAACTGTATACTAAGGCCCTTTCTACAACAGGCTTTTTGCCTGGGATGGCCCCTGGCTGCTCCCTGTGAGTCCAAATAATGCACAGGGAGTCCCGGGGGCAGGGGGGCGGGCGCGGGATTTTCCTGGGTTAAGAGAAACCAGAAAAATCCCAAATCTTCCATGGTCCCGGGAACTTCCCTGGACCGTGGAAGATGTGCCCGCCCGTCCCAAGTGCAGCTGTGCTTACTCACAAGTAAGCATGGCTGCAAAATGGATATGGAGCTGAACCGCATGGCTCCGTACCAGTTTTGCCACCCCCGGGAGGGCAGGGAGGGGGCTGGGGGGCTGATCGTACGCGTGTTGTTTTCTTTTAACTTACTTTTTGTTAGGCTGACCATTTGAAAAGGAGGATAGGGCTCATGTAACTTTAACAGTTGTAGAGAAAAGGGAATTTCAGCCAGCATCATTTGTATGCAATTAGTTCCTGGTGAAATTCCCTCTTCATCACAACAATTAAAGTTGCAGGCACTATACTAGAGTGACCAGATACAAAAGAAGGCACGGCCCCTGCAACTTTAACTGTTGTAACGAAGAGGGAATTTCACCAGGTACGAACTGCATACAAATGACACCGGCTGAAATTTCCCTTTCTCTACAACTGTTAAAGTGACATGAGCCCTGTCCTCCTTTTCATATAGTCAGCCTGTTTTTGTGGAAGAGCACTCCTGCGCTCTTCCCGGGTAGGTGAAAAAATGGCTGTCATGATGGCATGAAGGCCTTGGAGCAGCCTGGATCATCACATTTTTCATGTGCATTGGGGTGATGAACCTGGAAGTGGCTACTTCCGGGTTTGCTGGCCCTCCAGCCCTCTACACCCCTCTGGTGTAGAAAGGGCCTAATATGAAGCTTGTATTTTCTTAATCTAATAACTGAAAAATGGAGAAGCAGAAGTATATGTCCTCCTAAATGAGAAAAGTTGGGTATTCTGATCATACATTTTATTACATGAGTGAATACAACTGATTTGTGTATTAATGGTTCATACCCTACACAAGGCCAGTACCTTACACAAAGCTTAATAGATATATATATTGCAAACTGGCAAGCATCTCTAGGAAGCAGATAATTGAATTTGACCCATCATCACCTTTAAATGCTAACAAACTGAGAGTTTGTTTATTTCATTTAGCCTTTAAAATTGTGCTTGCTTTCCATAGATTTTGCATAGTGCCTCCAGGGTTCTCGATAGACATAAATCTCAATAGCTTGTTGATTGATATAGGAAGAGGGAAGAGAATCCAATCCATTAACCAATGATGGCTCATTGATGGACGACCTACCTGCTCACAAACAAATCATGCAAATATCATAATTTGGATCATAGAAGGAGCTGTGTTTGTCATCATATCAAAGATATTTGTGGGAGATATAGAAAGCCAGGTCTATTACGAACAAATGGAAATGAAAACAACGAACAATGTCTCTTTGTGTAAAACAGGAAGAGCAAGAATGAGAGAAAGAGTTACTGTTTTTCTAATTTATGATATGCTGTTTGGGAAGCACTGGCCTTGGGTACCTCTAGATGGGCGCTTTTCCCCACAGTGGCTTTGGAGTGGCGGCAAGTGGTCTACATTTTCTCAGTGTCATCCAACATCCCTGTTGGCTTCTGTGATGACACACTGGTGTCTGTACGCTGGGGGAGGATTGCGGAAGCTGGAAAGCCTGAGATCCTCCCCCCAATCCCAGAAGGCTCATAAGTCTAGAGGAGCCCTTGGTTTTCTTTGGGGAGAGAGATAAGGCCTGGCTTTTAGAGGGGTAGGAACAGGGAATCTAGGCTCTAAATTTGTGGGGTGGTTAGACTTCCCTGTGAGGTGGAGGAAGGCATATATATTTTAAAGTAGGGTGTCCAGATGGCCTGGGGTTTCCCGGTCCTAACCTGGAAACCTAGGCCGATCCGGGGCAACCGGGGGGCAGCGGGGGGAAAACCGGGGTGGCGGGGGGTCACGTGGCGGTGGCGGAGGCGGGCAGCGGGAGGCACTTACCTGCTGGGGCGTCTGTTTCCCTCCGGTGCTCGGAATCTACTGAGAAACAGGCTTCGCGGCCTGTCCCTCAGTAGCGCGCCGGGTGATGACATCATCACCCGGCGCGTACTGAGAGACAGGCCAGGAAGCCTGTTTCTCAGTAGATTCCGAGCACCG
Source organism: Anniella stebbinsi (assembly GCA_029215795.1). Classification (NCBI taxonomy): domain Eukaryota; kingdom Metazoa; phylum Chordata; class Lepidosauria; order Squamata; family Anniellidae; genus Anniella; species Anniella stebbinsi. The sequence goes on along the minus strand of JARDYH010000002.1, from coordinate 28,249,714 downwards.
GAGGGAAGTGGACGCCCAGGCAAGGAGCACGGGGCAGCGCGGCGCGGCGCGGGGGGGCGGTGCAGGCGTGCGGTGGGGGGGTTGTTTTGGGTGGGGGGGTGGCGGGGGGGTCCGGGATTTTGATTGTCATAATCTGGTCACCCTATTTTAAAGTCTGATTATTAGGTAAAGAAAATAATAATAATAATAATAATAATAATAATATTAAAACATTCATTTAACACCATGACACCTAAACTGTACTGAAACAACGTAATCCTTGTAAATGAAGTTTAAAATGTTGTTTTGTTCTTTTAAACCATGCCTTTCTTGGTCTTGTTTGTTACTAATAAATGAAACCACAAAGAAATTAAGCCAAAGGTTGTAGATCTATACACACAAAGAGGTTTACAGTTCTTTCTTAATAAGAAAGAGGGTGGTGGCAGTTTCACAGGGGACAAAGCAACTTGTAGGCCCTACAGCAAGGATTTTGTCTCTTGTGGTCAGAGGGCAAGACTTTCTAGTTCGATGAAACCAACAGTATTGCCACATGTGCATACTAGCAAGCTTCTGGGATACAGATCACCAGCTCAATACCTGATCATTAATTACTAAGGGTTTCATTTTGCACGGATATAAATGCAGGTCCATCTGACTCTGGCCTACATATTTTCAAACAAAAAAGACCAGATGAAAATAGGGCAGCAAAGAGGTCAGCAGAAAGATGGCAGGCATGATGAGGCTCTAGCAACGTGACATGAAATGTAGGGCATGCATACATCTTTGCCACGGAACCTGGCTCAGGAGGAACCCGTGCAGTTTACCCTGTTGACACCTTATGGCTGACTGAAAGGAATTGTGTGTGAATTCAACTGGATCAACTATTTTGTTGGACACCTAGTAGCTTGGTACTCAGTGTGCTCTTTGCATTGCTGAACACAGCTTGCATAATATGTAGAAAGAGCTGGGCAACCTTTTTTCTGTTGAGGTCTGCATTCTTTTGGGAGTAATCTGCCAGGGGTCACATGCCATTGGTGGGTGGGGCCAGAGCCAAATGTGGGCGAAACAGCTAGGAAAGGACCAAGTACTCCTGCAAGAGGTCTGAACTGGTGGCTCACAGAGAATTTTTGAAATTAGCTTGAAGGTTGCCTATAGGTTTCCCAGTCCTAATGTAGAAAGTTTCATACTCAGAATCATTTAAGACAAATCACTTGTGTTGATCCACTGAATATAGCAGGATGTGTCCAGATATAGCAAAGCTGATCTGCAGTTCACAAGCATATTGTTGTTCCCTGCCTCGATCCAAACGGAGAGGCGGGTAAGAAATAAATTATTATTATTATTATTATTATTATTATTATTACACCCACTTCCAATGGTAGAGAACAAGGGTAGTCAATAGATCTGCACCCGCTCCCACCCCCGGCATATTATTCGGCTCACAGGGACCATAGCAAATTTTAATTGAGGTGTTGTTAAAAAAAAAAGTATATTACTCACTAGTAAGGAAAAGAAGCAATGAATCTCTGTGTTCATTTCATATATTCTTTATTGCACTGCTACCTCATGCACTTTCTGGAAAGTTGAAGGACCGTTGCCAATCTATCTCTTGTGGGAATCTTTCAGGAAGCACGTTCATTCCTTAGGGCTCCCCCAGTCAATGACCTCATAGCATCCAACTGCATGTGAAGCCCTTGCTGCAGAAAATTATTAACATTGTTATAGATAGCTTTGGATTCTGGATTGGTGCCTATAGGACAGAATGCCCCCTGAGAATATCCAATTTGGCCATGCCAGGTGTAAGGCAAGTGGGGAATGGCATTGCGAGCATTGCAATTAGGGTGGCCACCTCTGCATCGCAAAAAAAGTGGGGAAACTGAGAGGGGTTAGTCTTGCCAAGCTTTGACCTCTGGGTACTCGGTGCAGCACCAACACTGATTTGAAAGTGGGCTTCTTTTTGCTGTGGTCTGCAGAGATTCCGTTTCCTTCATTGGGCTTCCTGTTCATTCGAGAGCCAATCTTGAGTGTTTGTATCTTACATTGGGTACCCAGGACAGACTAGGGATTCCGCTACCCATCAGAGTTCCTGACAGAGGTGTTGAGGATTCCTAAGATGATGCTTCTGAGGGAATTCAATTTCCATGCTGAGGCCATTGGATCCAGGGCAGCTCAGGACTTCATGGCCGCCAGGCCAAACATGGGGCTGTCCTAACATGTCCTTGGCCCAATGTGTGTAGGAAGACACATTCTGGATGTAGTTTTCTCAACAGGGCAGGTGGACGGTGATCTGACAGTAGGGGAATTAACATCTATCCCCTTGTCATGGTTGGATCATTTCCTATTGAGTTTTAGGCTCTCGGCAGTCTTTCCCCTCTGCAAGGGTGGGGGACCTGTTAAAATGATCTCCATGGAGGCTAATGTATTCTGATGGGCTCTGGGGGATTTGCCTGCTAGTATGGCTGATGGTCCTGTTGAAGTCCTGGGTACTCTGTGGAGTGCAGAAATGACTAGGGCAGTTGACACCATCACTCCCAAGCACCCTCTCCTTCTGAGCAGGACCTGGTCTGCTACAACTGAGCTGAAAGCAATGAAACAAGAGGAAAGACGGTTAGAACACAAGTGGAGGAAGACTCGTACTGAGTCTAACCAAGCTCATTATTGAGCCTACCCTGTGGCAGATAGGGTGGCAAAGAGAGAGTTTTTTCCCCATCAGCATTGCATCTTCTCAGTGTCATCCAGTGGAGTGGTTCATGGCCTTTTGCAATCTGGACCAGGAGAGAGAAAGTTGAATCCTCAGTAACATGCCGTGACAAGTTTGCACAGCATTTTGATAATAAAGTTACTCACATTCATCATGATGTGGGCCCCACAGTTAGTGCAGTTCTACTAGTAGAGGTGCTTAGGGTACCATCTGGTCTAGTTTTATTAGATGAGTCTCAGTTGTTGAGACCTGAGAATTTGGACAGGTGCTTGGCCAAATCTGGTTGACCACCTGTGTGCTTGACTCTTGCTTGTCATGGCTTATTATATCTAATAGGGAGGTGATGTCTGATTCATTCCAGGAGGTTATTGACTCCTCCTTGACAGTGGGAAGGAAGGAAGGAAGTGGTAATTACGCCACTTGTGAAAAAGCCCAGAAGATTTTAACAACTATAGGATATTTGCTAATATCCCCTTCCTAGGCAAGGTGCTTGAGCAGGTGGTTGCTGGTCAACTCCAGACACTGAATATCTAGATCCATTTCAATTGGGCTTCAGACCTGGTTTTGGAACAGAAACTGCCATGGTCACCCCTGTGTCACCTTTGTCAGGAGAGGGATGGGTGAGTGAGACCTTGATGATTCTCTTGGACCTCTCACTGGCTTTTGATAGGTTATCTGGGCTGGGAGTTGGAGGTACTGCACTGCAGTGTTTCATTCATACTTGGATGGCTGATTCCAGAAGGTGGTCATGGGGGGTTGTTGATCTATGTCCTGGCAGCTAGGCCTGGGAGTGCCACAGGGTCTATTTTATCCCCCATGCTGTTTAACATCTACATGAAACTGCTGGAAGAGATTATCCGGGGACAACAACTATAGAGATGGCACCCAGCTCTATCTCTCCTTTTTTATCAAAGGAGGCAGTGGCCGTTCTGAACCAGTGCCTGGGTGTAGTAATGGACTGGATGAGGGCCAATGAACTTAGATCCAATCCAGACAAGACAGAGGTACTGTTAGTGGATGGTTTGTCTGCCCAGCTAACCTGTTTAACCTGTTCTGGAGGTTAAACATGCTAGCTGGGCAGATGAACCACCCACTCCTCTTAAAGGATCAGGCTCATAGTTTGGGGGTGCTCTTGGATCCAGAACAGTCACTTGAGGCATAGGTGGACTCAGTGGCAAGGGGGCACCTTTTATCAGCTTAGGCTAATATAACAACTACATCCCTGTCTGGACAGGAATGGTCTAGCTACAGTTATCCCTGATCTGATAACCTGTCATTCAGATTACTATGGCCATATCTACAAAAGGGATTTTTCCTGGGGTCAGCCCTGTACATCTAAATGATGCATAGGGGATCCCGGGGACAACTGGGGATGACATAGGGATGACCTTAGGATAATCCAGGGATAGCGGAAACCGAGGATATCCCAATTTTTCTGCCATCCTGTGCCATAAAATGGGCATGGAACTGCACAAGGTGGCTCCATGCCCATGGGTGGGGTGGGGAGCATGGGGGGTTTCCTACCTTCTTGGCTGTGTAACGAGGGCTACTGTGTCTTTAAAAAAAATGGCAGGCATGGCATCCCTTTCCTCCTGGGATGTCATGCTTCCTGTTTAGAAGCTGGGGGATGATCCCGGAAGCAGGTAAGTCTGGGATTGCTCCCTGTCCCTCCCTCTACACCCTTAGGTGTAGAAAGGGCAACATCAAGACCCGTTATCTTTATCTTGAAACTGGACTTGGATGATGCCTTCAAACAGGAAACTGTCTTCTGACAGCCTTTTGTAGAGAGGACTATTCTTTGTAAAGTAGGACACATGGTCACCCTAGACTTGCAATGGTAACAATAGTGACTAGTGATTTCTCTGTGCAACTGAGTATGTCTGGATCCTATATTGTAATTTGTGCAGTTGTATGGTCTCAGTAACTCCATTGGCTACCCTTAGAATTCCTTAAAAGTTCTCAATATGTACTTCTGTTGCTGAACGTACAATACTAATTACTTTGCAATGGCGGACCGTAGTGTTGCTGCCTATGTCACTGCAGCAGAATCTGAAGTGTGTGTAGGCTTTCAAGAAGATGAGGTATAGAAGATGAAGCTAATCATATCACCCCAAACTTCTGAAATGGGGGTGAGGGGAGGGTTTGTCTCAATGCACCAACTTTTATATGATCAGTTAGGAAGATAATCATATGAGTAGCCAGCATGTTTTGAAGAACTCTTACTTTACAGAGATCAGTTTTCTTTTAATTTGTGGGCTGTCAGAGGACAGTCCTCTGTTTGAAGGCATCTAGTCCATGGGCCATCTGGTCCAAGTCCCATTTAAAGATTCAGAATCATAAGAAGCCAGCAGAGCAGGAGCCTTGAAGTTGTCCAACAGCAGTTAGCATCTGATCAACAGACTGGGCAGGCAGACAAACAGATCACTTGGTCAGTCTTCCCCAGTATCATGAAATATCTTGCATTTCTATTTAAATTATAGTATTTTTTTCTAAATTTGTTTCTGTACATATAATTAGCATGTGCAAATTTTATGCATATTGATATAATAATAATAATAATAATAATAATAATTATTTGTAACCCGCCTCTCCCTCCGGATTGAGGCGGGGAACAACAACAATATGAACATAAAAATCACAACAGTTAAAATTTTTAAAAAGCAAGAGAACAATACAACATTAAAAACATCTTAAAATTCATCTGGATAGGCCTGTCGGAAGAGGACAGTCTTCATGACTCTTTTAAATTCATGAAGACTGTCAATTTGTCTAACCTCCTCCGACAGACCATTCCATAGTCTGGGAGCGATGGAAGAAAAGATCCTCTGGGTAACACTCGCCAGCCTAGTTCTGGCTGGCTTGAGTAAGTTCTTCCCAGAGGACCTAAGTGTGCGGGGCGGATTGTACGGGAGAAGGCGATCCCGCAGGTACCCTGGACCCAAACCATGTAGGGCTTTAAAGGTAATAACCAACACTTTATACTTCGCCCGGAAACTAATTGGCAGCCAATGAAGCGATTTTAAAACTGGTGTGATGTGATCACCCCTAGGTGTACCGGTGACCAACCTGGCTGCCATATTTTGAACACGTTGAAGTTTCCAGACTAGGCACAAAGGTAGCCCTATGTACAGCGCATTGCAGAAGTCGAGCCTCAAAGTTACCAGCGCGTGCGCTACCGTCTTTAGGTCTTCCAACTCTAGGAAGGGGCGCAGCTGGCATATCAGCCGAAGCTGATAGTAGGCACTCCTGGCCGTCGCATCAATCTGGGCTGTCATCTGGAGCGACGGATCCAGGAGTACCCCCAAGCTGCAAACACAATCTTTCAGGGGGGGTGTAACCCCATCCAGAACTGGTTGACACACCTCCAGACCCAGGTTGGGGCCTTTGACAGCAAGCACCTCCGTCTTGTCTGGATTCAGCTTCAGTTTGTTTTTCCTCATCCAGCCCATTACCACCTCCAAGCATTCATTCAGAGGAGACACACTATCCTTAGCTGACGATGTTGTCGGCCTTGTCGGAGAGATAATTCCATAATTGGGGAGGCACCACTGAAAAGGCCCTCTCTCTTCTTGCCATCCTCTGAGTTTCCCTTGGAGTAGGCACCCGAAGGAGGACCTTATTCTCTATAAGGGCATTTTGTGGCCAGAGGAACATAGCATACCAGTTAAATTTACACTTGCCTAATCCTAAAAGCCATAGAAAAGCCATTTGCCAGTGGGTGTAGCATCCTAGGAGGTAACTTGGTCAACCAAATTAGATGGGTGTCTTGTTTCCCCCTTTACCCCTGTGGCTGAATCCATCCTAAAACACACACACACACACGTGAGCGCGCGCGCGCACACACACACACACACACACGCAAATTGGTAGCTGTCACCACCTATTCCCTGGAAGAGCAGCAGGACTCTTAGGTATTATGGTGGAGGGAAGTTCCTTCGGTTGAGAGATGTAACGAAGGTACTTCATGAAACTCTACCCGCTCTCTTTTTCGCACCCACCCAACTCTCCTGAAAGCTTAGTATACTGTGCTAGTAGTGTGGCAAAAGGTTGAAGAACACCAATGCAGGATGATATAAGATTAGTTAGAATCCCCCAGATTAGAGGACAGAGGTTTATTTAACCAGGGAATTACATTTATTAATCAATACAAAGAACATAAAATTGCAGTCAAGGAAATAAAAACTGCAAAAGGATTTTAGCTCCATTATATATGTCCTGCCATAAAATACAACAGGAAATATCCTACATGGCTACAAAAGATATAATGTTTGAGTCAGAAATCCATGTCCTCCTCTGCCATCTTGACAAGAAGATGCAGCATAAACTCTAGTGAGCATAGAACATTATTAATAAGAAACTTGGCTATGAAATTGACATAAGGGCATAACCTCAGTTAGGGTGACCATATGGAAAGGAGGACAGGGCTCCTATATCTTTAACAGTTGTATAGAAAAGGGAATTTGAGCAGATGATATTCCCTCTTCATCATAACAGTTAAAGCTGCAGGAGCCCTGCCCTCTTTTGTGGATCCTGCAGCTTTAACTGTTGTGATGATGAGGGAGTTTCACCAGGTGCTGCATGCATATAGGACATACTGCAAGACATGCCTGTCTGTGCTTGTCCTAACCAATGCAGAGTAAGGATGCAATCCTAGGCTACCTCCACAAGAGAGGTTTAATGCTCTTTGAAGGCTCATTATAAATTTTACCTCCACACCAGCGGAGCGCAAAACGGGCGTAGAAGCGCGTTATCTCCCGGATTATGCGCATTATCGAATGCACGTTAAATAGCGACTTTTATTTTGCTCCGGCCGTTAAAGCGCATTTTCGCCGTGTGAACAAGCGATTATGCGCATTAACTTCTTGTAAAGCGCTTTTTGGACATCAATTAATGCGCTTCGCCGCCTCTCGCCGCCTCCCGTGCAGAGGGATTAGGAGTAAATGCGCCTCCGCGATAATGCGCATAATCACCGAACCGGGCGCAAAAGTGCATCCTTGTGGAGGGGGCCCTATGCATGTTTAGAAAAAAGTCTAGGGCCTGCTGGGAGTTAAATGAGTCCCCCCCCCTCGTCTTAACACTCATAGGATTGCACTGTAAGTGTCTGAGGTGTATAAAGGGCAGCTCATGCAACATGTTATATGCCTGTTTGTTCCATAACATGTTATATTCCTAATCTTCTGTGATAGGCGGTTTGAAGGATCCTACCTTTAAAAAGGAAAGTCTACCCAAGTATTTCTTCCTGTGAAGAACCATTTCTGGAGCCATTTATACAATCTTTTCTCATCATCCCAGGGAGGAAAACAGGAGTCTCCCAATAATGTAACAAGCTCTAGAGAACAGGTAGGGAAACTGTGGCCCTCTGGATGTTGTTGAAGTACAACTCCCATCATCCCTGATGGGATTTGGCGTTCAAGGATATCAGGAGCACCATAGGTGACCCAACCCTGCTCTAGAGAATTAGTGTCCAATGTAGTTACAATGGAGAACTGATAGTGCCAACCCATGGATAGTGGAAAGACAATATTAAAACATTTGTATCCTGCCCTATATCACAAGGATCTCAAGGCGGTGAGAGCCATCTGCCAGATGAACCAGCTACAGACATCCACCTGAACTGCAACTCTTCTACCCTTGACGTTGTTTCTGAGTTGCAAGATCTAGGTGCAAAAATAGTTTCTTTCGCGTCTGAGAGGCGAGGTTGTAGAGTGCATGCAACACAGTATCATCATCACCACAAAACTAAAGATCCAACCACAGTAAAATGTCATGCAAAACTCTCCTTGATTCACTTGCACAGGCAGGGTTTTATTGGCCAATACAGAGTGGTTAAAAAAGAATGCGTGCACTTCAGAACTAAATTCGTAAGTATATATGAGTGAATAATTCCCCCATCATTTTATTTATTTATTTATTATAGCACTTTTATCCCACCCTTTAGCCAAAAAAGACTCTTAAGGCAGCTTACAAAAATAATTCTTAAGACAGTCCCTGCCCACAGGTTTACAATCTAAAAAAACATGACACAAAAGGAAGGGGGATTGAGAGGAAGGAGGAAAAAAGCAAATTTGGGCACTAGATTCTTAGTTGCAAAGTTCAGAAGGTCATGGACACAGTGGAAGGGCTGCTGCTTCGTCTCCCTTTAATAGTCTCATACAGATCCAGGCATGATGGAGGGATGCCTGTTTGCCGCTTCCTTTCCCTCTGATGGCCTCATCAGTGATAGTTGGTAGCAGGAGGGAGTGGGGCTCTCAGCTGGAGCTGGATCCAGGCACGATGGAGAGGTGCCTGGCTGCCTTTTCCTTTCCCAATTGTCCTCCAAGGGGTTCAGGGTAGCATTATTCTCACTCTAATGTAGGGTAGGTTGAAAAATGGTCCAAGATGCCCCATACTTCAAGGCTGAGTGGGGCTTTCAACATGTATCTCCATCATCCAACACCAATGCTCTGTCCATTATCCACCCTGGCTCTCGGCTCTCTAATTTCTCAGTCATCATCCTAAAAGGAAACCTATTCAACCTGCTAAAAGCTACTCTGGGAATCTTCTGAAACGAATGTTTAGCAAAGAAGTGGGATTTGACAAATATGGCAAAGTTTACACGAACAAGGGAGAACCACCAGAGTTGAGACAGTTTCATCAATAACTGGGCACTGTCCTTTTAGTTGCATAGAATTATTTTGTTATTAACTACCCCAAAATTATGTTTCCAGATGCATTAGCAAATGATTCTTTTGTGACATGGAGAAACTTCTTAAATGATAATTTGGAATTTTTTGTGAATATTTTTATTTATATTTGATGTAACTGTGTGTACCTCCTGGTTATCACTTCATAATGATTTTAAAAAGCTACCCCTGGAAATTTGTTTGAAACTATGCTCCCACCTCCTTAGTTTCAGAACAGGAAACATTCCATTGAGTTCTGTATATTCAAATGACTAAATATATCACACATTCCAATTCTGAAACTGATCTGTTTTGGTATCTTTTTCTTTAGTCTACTTAAGCCCTTGAATGTGTGACCCATTTCTGCAAAGCAAAGGATGTGGAAAGAAGGGGTTTGCCAAGTCTGTATTGCCTTCCATTTTATACAGATGTATTTGAAGTTCAGCAATTTGGAGAACCTTTCACAATGGTGATGAAATAATGAAGGTCCATAGCAGTACACTGTGGAGGAGTGTCTGAGATCCAGTTGGTGCAATGAACACCACCAACCTATCCTGCCCTATGCTTTTAATACCACCAAATATTTTACAATCCCTATGTACTCTTTAGCATTGGCAGCAGGGCTGCCTTTGAATTGTTTGGCACTTTTGGCTTTGGTAACCCATATACAGAGAAGCATTGTTCTCTCGGTCTATGTCCTGAACGTAGTGTTGGCCAACATCTTGCAGAGTCTGATGTTACCCTTCTGGATCAATTACAGCTACCACAATCACCACTGGGACCTAGGGCAAGGGGCATGTGTGGTGTTTGGTGTGCTATTCTTCACAAACTTCAATGCCAAGAACAACTTCCTATGTCTCATTGCCATGGAATGTTATATAGGTCTCATCTATCCGTTGAAGTTCCACAGATTGCAGACCATGCGTGGTGCCACCAAGGTGAGCATCGCTGCTTGGCTTTTGGTGGCTATATTGTGTGTTGCCGGTATTTGGATACAGATGCATGGCCCAGAAACATGGATGGTTCCCCATCAGGCAAGGACTATGCATACTTTAAAATGGCAACCATGAGCTTCAGCTTCTTTATGCCTTGCTTCCTCATGGGATTCTTCTACTTTAGCGTCCTGTTTGCACTCAGGAAGAAAGCATCTTTGCAGCAAAGAGTGAAATGGGAAATCTATGGTTTTATCTCCCTCATCATTGCCTCCTTCTTCCTGCTCTGTACTCCATACCAGGTGACTTCCTGTTACAAATACTACTGGGCACTGATGCTGGAAAAGAATGAGTTATGTGACATTGAGAGAAACAGTTTCATTTACGTACATGTCACCTGGTGTTTAGCCACCTTGACTACCATCTTGGATCCCCTTCTTTACATCCTGCTCCTTAAAGATGTTCAGGCCAATATCAAAGACTATCTCAGTTCTCGTAGGACACAAATCATGCAAGATCTTCCTTTACATCCCACAACTGGATGGACACAAAAGATGCCTGAGTCTCAATAAATCATCCACTGGCCCGAAACATGGAAGATCTAATTGTTGATCTCATTGTCTTCCAAACTCCTCTGTTCCTATTGACATGGTCACTTTGACCCTTGCTGGATCAAAATGAAAAACCTGGACCCTCACACAAGTATGAGCACTTTTAAATACCATTATCCAATGGCAGCCACATGACCTGTAGCATTCCAAGAGGGTTGACCACCGATTCATGCTTAATAACTGATATTGTGAAGTTTGTGCACCAGAGATGCTCCTGCAAAACAATTCTTAAAATTATATTTCAGGGGTGGCAATTCTCTGTAGTCCTATACAAAACTCATCTCATGATTCCACTTCTTAGAGAAACACCTAGACAACAGGATGCATGGATGTGAAAAATCTTATACCACAATGTCGAACCTGGAAACGAGAAATTAAATATTGGATACCAAATGTGGACAGAAAAAGATCAGTCACACCTGAATGCACGTAAGAGACAGAGACCCATGCCAGTAGGAGAGTCAGATGCACAGAGACAATTTAGCAACAGGAATATCCATTGAAAAAAACCTCACCAATATCTTTTCATTAATTCATTATATAATAGCAGCCGTGTATAGAAAGTGCCTCAAAAATGAATCTTATTAATCCTGAGTGAGAGTTAGTGGTTTGCTCAAACCACCAAATAAGCAAGGTGGAATTGGTCTGAAGACTCTAATATTCTGGCTTCTGGGCCAGCATCAAGCATGGCCATGGTTGGGCCCACACCCAGCAGGAGCCCACTGGCAAGAACCCCCTGGAGTTGTTCATCCACTTCACTGTTGCAACCTGCTTGTTCACCTGCCTCTCACTCTGGCCCAGACAATGGTGATGGTGACAAGGAGGAACAGTAGATTCCACTGCCTACTTGCTCAGTGGCTCTCTGCTAGGCTGACCATCTGAAAAGGAGGTCAGGGCTCATGTAACTTTAACAGTTGTAGAGAAAAGGGAATTTCAGCCAGTGTCATTTGTATGCAATTAGCTCCTGGTGAAATCCCCTCTTCATCACAACTGTTAAAGTTGCAGGCACTATACTAGAGTGACCATATACAAAAGAAGGCAGGGCCCCTGCAACTTTTAACTGTTGTGATGAAGAGGGAATTTCACCAGGAACTAATTGCATACAAATGACACCTGCTGAAATTCCCTTTTCTCTACAACTGTTAAAGTTACATGAGCCCTGTCTTCCTTTTCATATGGTCAGCCTAGAGTTGACTATGGCAGCATTTGGACAACACGTTAGTCAGTACAACTTATGATTATTCCCCCCCCCCCCCAGTTGTCATCCGAATTCAGCTGGTTATAACCAGGTGGCAAGTGGTAGCAAGAAGGAAGGCTCATTGAGGGAAGGGGTGTCTTGGCCAAGGGAGCTTCCAAAACTTTGAGTTGGCACTGGTGATAACTACTGCAGGGCTTTATTTGAGCAATAAAAAAATGAAAGCTGAAATTGGTAGATTTGGGTGGAGCTGGAAAACACTGCTCCTGACCATGGTTGCCAATCACATATGTTTGCACATGGTTGGAACCCAAGGTTTGGGGTGCATTGATGGCTCTGTGAGGGTCCCAAGACAATTGGTAATAGAAACTACTACAGGAGTCCCCAATTGTTTGGGTCAGTGAGCACATTTGGAATTTTGAAAGCATGTTGTGGGTGTTCTTACAAAATGGCAGCCATGGTTGGTCACAAAACACCCATTACCCAGAAAGAAAACTGGTGAGTCTAAAAGGAAAATCACTTGTCCAAACAAACCATAAAACCATTCTTTTGAACCCAAATAGAGATGGTGGTAGAGGGCAGCCCTTCACTGGCAGCATCTCAGCCTCTCAGTTAGCTTTTTTTTAATAAGAAAGAAAGAAAGAAAGCCTGGTGACCACCAAGAAAGGAGACCCCAAGGCTACAATGGCATGTGTTTCTATCTTCACACAGATCACAAGACCTGCCAATTACCATTACCTCAATTTTTCCAGAGTTCAGTCTTATTCAGTCCAGGCATGGATGGACAATGAATAAGTGCTGAGATTGCAATACCTGGGATGGATGTCTAGGATAAATAAAGTTGTGTTACACGCCTTTCAACCTGTGTCTGTGGATTTGCTGTAACTTCAGATAAGAAGGCTCCTGCATTCTTTGTAAACCACTTCAAATACTTTATTGGAAAACTTTCTTCAAAACATTCTGTTTTAAAGAAAAACAGAGGAGTGTCTATTAAGGGCACTCCTGTTCTTAATTTTGGTTAAAAGACCCCCCCCTCCAACCAACCATACACTTGCCTTTGAAGTTCAAGCTCTAGGTATGCATATGCTGCCTATCTTGATGTGCACCTATATGTGTAATAAGATTCAGCCAAAGGTGAGGACAGAGAGATGTACCGTAATGCCAAGCATGGCCCTGAAGGAAGTGCCTCAAAGGCTTCCCACTTTACTGAGTGACAAGTACCGAGAGGCAAAGAACGCCTGAAGTTACTGGTTATCTTTGAAACAGAAGAGCAGGCCATCTCCAGCAAAACAGATGTCAGATGGTGACTGTACTTTGAAATAAAAAGGAAGTCAAAGGGGTCACATTGCTTCTGATTAAGAAAAGCCAATTGAAAAGGAAAACAATGGCAATTGAAAGCATATTTACATTGCACAGTTCATAACCTGCACCTCTCCCTCTCCCTTTTCTCTCTTTCCCAAAACTAAGATGGAAATGCCGTGCTTTTCAGTGGGAAATGGTGCGGGTGTTCCACAAGACTGCCTCTCTCTCTCTCTCTCTCTCTCTCTCTCTCTCTCTCATAAGGACATTAGAAGTGTCATGTTGGATCAAACCAAAGGTCCGTCTAGTCCAGCATTCTGTTCACACAGTGGCTAACCAGCTGTCGGCCAGAGACCAACAAAGCAGGACATGGTGCAACAGAACCCTCTCACCCATGTTCCCCAGCAACTGGTGCACACAGGCTTATCGCCTTGAATGCTGAAGGTAGCACATAATCATCTGGGCTAGTAGCCATTGATAGCCTTCTCCTCCAGGAATTTATACACCCCCCCCCCTTTTAAAGCCATCCAAATTGGTGGCCAATGGAAAATGAAAAAAAATGATTACATCTACACAGATCCATTCATTTTTTAAAAAACTTGTATGAAACTGCTCAAGGTGCTAGAACCCAAAGAGGAGATTTGAGTTTATCTTTAAAAATGACGGAGATGTGAGCATTTTTGTTAATTTCCATTTTACATAGACTACAATGGAGCAGTTATTCCAACTTTAAATAATTCCTAAAAATCTAGGGATAAACGGACATGGCATGGCTAAACCCCTACTTAAGAGCTACCATTATGCCAAATTTCATCTCTTTATCTTTAAAAATGACAGAGATGTAAGTATTTTGTTAATTTCCATAGACTACAATGGAGTGGTTATTCCAATTTTAAAATTTTCCTAAAAATCAAGGGATGAACAGACATGGTATGGCTAAACCCCTACTTAAGAGCTATCACGATGCTAAGTTTCAACTCTTTATCTTTAAAAATGATGGAGCTGTAAGCATTTTTGTTAATTTCCATAGACTATAATGGGACGGTTATCCGAAAACGGAACAGTTCTTTGACAGGGCTCCTCTCCGCTCTGCAGCTATTTGATGGTTTTTTAATCATCCCCTCTCTGTTCCGAAAACTTGAAGCTTCATCAAAGCTTCATTGAAGCCTCAAATTTTCAGAGTGGAGTGCAACCCCTAACTTGTGGGTCCCTGGTGGACAGCTGGTTGGCCACTGTGTCAGTGGAGTGCTGGACTAGATGGACCCTCGGTCTGATCCAGCATGACCGTCTGAAAGAGGCAGTAGTGAGACCACTCCTAAAGAAATCTTCCCTGGACCCAGAAAATCTTAATAACTACAGGCCAGTAGCAAATGTTCCATTCCTGGGCAAGGTCCTGGAGCGGGTGGTTGCGAGCCGACTCCAGGTACTCTTGGATGAGACTGATTATCTGGATCCATTTCAGTCGGGTTTCAGGCCTGGTTTTGGTACGGAAACAGCCTTGGTCGCCCTGTATGATGACCTATGTCGGGAGAAAGACAGGGGGAGTGTGACTCTGTTGATTCTCCTTGATCTCTCAGTGGCTTTCGATACCATCGACCATGGTATCCTTCTGGGACGACTGGCTGGTTTGGGAGTGGGAGGCACTGCATTGCAGTGGTTCCTCTCCTACTTGGCGGGGCAGCTCCAGAAGGTGGTGCTTGGGGAACATTGCTCGGCCCCGTGGATTCTCCAGTACGGGGTTCCTCAGGGGTCACTCTTGTCTCCCATGCTGTTCAACATCTACATGAAACCATTGGGAGCGGTCATCCAGAGTTTTGGAGTGCGTTGTCACCAGTACGCTGATGACACACAACTCTATTTCTCCTTCTCATCTTCAGCAGGTGAGGCTGTGGATGTGTTGAACCAGTGCCTGGCTGCGACAATGGACTGGATGAGGGCTA
Source organism: Anniella stebbinsi (assembly GCA_029215795.1). Classification (NCBI taxonomy): domain Eukaryota; kingdom Metazoa; phylum Chordata; class Lepidosauria; order Squamata; family Anniellidae; genus Anniella; species Anniella stebbinsi. Next base: position 28,234,395 of record JARDYH010000002.1, on the reverse strand, counting down.
ACAAACTGAAGTTCAATCCAGACAAGACTGAGATGCTGTTAGTGGGTGGTTCTGCTGACCAGATGGAGGGTGTTCAACCTGTTCTGGATGGGGTTGCACTCCCCCTGAAGGAGCGAGTTCGTAGCTTGGGGGTTCTCCTAGAACCATCTCTGTCACTTGAGGCTCAGGTGGCCTTGGTGGCATGGAGTGCCTTCTACCAACTTTGGTTGGTGGCCCAGCTATGCCCCTATCTGGACAGGGATAACCTGGCTTCAGTTGTCTACACTCTGGTAATCTCTAAATTGGATTACTGCAATGCACTCTACATGGGGCTGCCTTTGAAGACAGTTCGGAAGCTGCAGCTTGTGCAAAATGCAGCGGCCAGAGTGATAACAGGAACCAGAAGGTTCGAACATATAAGACCTACTCTGGCCTGCTTGCATTGGCTGCCTATACGTTTCCGAGCCCAATTCAAGGTGCTGGTTTTAACCTATAAAGCCTTACACGGCTTGGGACCACAATACCTGATGGAACGCCTCCCCTGACATGAACCTACCCGTACACTACGATCTACATCTAAGGTCCTCCTCCGGTTGCCTACTCCAAGGGAAGCACGGAGGGTGGCAACAAGGGAGAGGGCCTTTTCAGTGGTGGCCCCCCAATTATGGAATGATCTCCCCAACGAGGCTCACCTGGCGCCAACATTGTTATCTTTTCGGCGCCAGCTCAAGACTTTCCTCTTCTCCCAGGCATTTAACAGCATATGATGAGGGTTTTGTGTTGTTGTGTTGTTGTTGTGCTTTGACCCAGACGGATATTGTAATTTTAACTTGTTTTTATGCTTTATGGTTTTAAATTTTGTATATGGGTGTTTTTACTGTTCAATATTTTTAATTTTTGTAAACCACCCAGAGAGCTTCAGCTATGGGGCAGTATATAAATGGAATAAAATAAATAAATAAATAAATAAATTATTGTTCTGTGTATTCAAAGTGCTGGAAGCATCAAATGCACATGTCAATTCTGGCTACGGTGGGCCACGTATGAATCACCAAAAAAAATGGGCACCAATTTGTATTACAACTGCATATGCTAATTTATATGCATTGATGCCAATTTAGAAATAATTATTATAATTTAAATAGAAATACAGTACATCTCACCATAGTGTGGAAGGCTGTGACCAGGTCTGTAGCTCCCTGGTAGAACCCATGCTTTGCGAGCAGAAAGTCCCAGGTTTGACTTCAGCATCTTCAGGGAGGGCAGGAAAACCTCCTACCTGTAACCCTGGAAGGCCGCTGCCAGACAGTGTCAACAATACTGGGCTAAATGGAGTAATGGTCTGTTTCGGTATAGGGCAGCTTCTTATGTTCCTATGCCTGTGGATGGGTAGCTTCAAGGCCCAGCTCTTCCCTTGAATGGTTCTTCATCTTTAAATCAGACTTGGACTGAACAGTCCCTCAAGTAGAGGACTGTCCTTTGTAAAAGGGGATTCACTGTCACCCTCATTCTGGCTAATATACCCTGATGTACAAAATAGTACTTTGTATTATGTGCATGTAAATGTGAGATCAAATCAGTTCTGTATTCCAAGCTCCAATTGTTTTCACCATTTTACTCTACTTCTCCAAGATAAGTACCTATTCCTTTGCTTTTACTCTGTGTCCTGGTGTATTGCAAATGGGGGGGGGGGTCTTCGAAAGTACCACCTGTAATCAACAAGGTTCCTAAGATTTTGGGAGTGATTGTGTCAACCTTTCCTTTTTGAGGCTATCTTTGAAGCCCAGGTTACTAGAAGGAGCAACTTTTCCCATTTATACCTGCTCAGACCCTAAGATCATCTTCAGGGTGGCCATGGTTGGACACTTGTGGAGGGCCCACACTTCAGAAGGGGTGGCCCAGATGATGGTAATAGTGGGGAGAGGAGGAGGAGCAGTAGATGCCACTGGCTACTTGCTCCCTAGCTCTCTGCCAGTCTGGAAAGCAAGTGGTAGCAATGATGAGGAAGTGGATAAGAAGTCATGGCAACTGGTGACAACAAAGTCAACGGCAAGGTGGAATCACTGAGGTAGGGGGCCCATTGAAGTCATCTTGCTCAAAACCCCTCAAAAATCTGGAGCTGGCAGTGATCTTTAGCAGCCCTTTTCCGGGTGCCCCTGCCAAATGAGGTAAAGTGAGGTAAAGTGTGTGGTAAAATGAGGTAAGATGAAGTAAAAATGAGTTAAAAGGAAGTACAATGAGGTGAAGTGTGTGGCTACTAAGGAGAGGGCTTTTTCAGTGGAGGTGCCCAGTTGTGGAATGTCTTCCCCATAGATTCATATGACATCAACACAGTGATCTTTTGGATGCAAGTGAGGACCTTTCTTCTTTCCCAATCTTAAAAAACATTTTTGTTTGTTTGTTTGTTTGTTGTTGTTGTTTTAACATATTTTTAAATGTTACATTTATTTTGTATCTTTAAATATATTTTATAGTTTTGAGTTTGGTTCTGTAAGATTTGTTTTGTTAATGAGTAGTATAAAATGCTTTTTTAAAACACAACAAAATATGAATAAATCGAAAAATTACACAAGCAGCAACCACCCCGCCCACCAAACCAAACCAAACCAAACCAAACCAAACCAATGCCCACACTTTCCTTCAGTTAGGTCAAATATTCATCATCATCATCATCGTCATCGTCATCATATTATGAGAAGACCCATAATCATTTGATTAATCATTAATACGAATGGCAGACCCATAAAATGGCCTCTTTGGACTGCAGGTTTCTTGATTGTGTTGGAGAGGTTTGGACAGGCAACCTGTGACATCAGTTCTCTGAAGGAGCGTTATGGACGGCAGGCTCTTGGATACGCTCCCGTTCTCTAGTCCTGCCTGTGACAAGGGGCCCCTTATCCATCATATTCAGTGAGCCTCCTGGAAGGGACAAGGCTGCTAAAATCTGAGATAGATGACAGAGAATCTAATACTATTCACATATGTAAGTCGATCTGGATTCCAATATCTCTCATTAGGTGTGGGATGACTAAACTGTTTTGGGGCTGTTTGTTTATTCCAAGTTCTGTGAAACGTGTTCTCTGTTGGGATTACTTAAATGTAACTTTCCTTAAAAATATGGAGCTGGCCAATATTTCGCAAAATGATTGCAATCTGGCCCTCTTCTAAGCAGCGATGGCAGCAGTAACTGCTGGGCTTATAGCTCTGCAGTCATTACAGTAACAGTTCAGGCACTCACGATGCAACCATTTTGTCCACCACTAGCTCTGGGGAAATTAAAAGCAGTGAAGGCTGGTGGCTCAATGTCAGATGGGTGGTGAATCTGCCCCATTTCAGCCAGAACTCTGATGGAGCTATCCAAGGTGTTTTGCAATCACCACAGCACAGCTTCACACCTTGGATAGATCCTTGAGAGTTCTGACTGAAACCCGGAATGGATTCATGGCCCCACTGATACCGGAGCCACCAGCCTATGCTGCTCTGGACTAACGAGCTGAAAAGGTGCAGAAGAATATGATTGTATTCCTATTCCTGTTGCTGCACTCCAATATAGTTTGTTTATTCCACTATTTTTATTGACTGTTTTAAAATTGATCTTAATTTATTTTTATGAAACTCAATTAGATAAATTTGACAGATGGGGTAGGCAACCTGGTGTCCTCCAGATGTTTTTCAACTACAACTCCCATAAGCCCCAGCCAGCATGGCCAATGGTCAGTGTTTATGGGAGCTGTAGTCCAAAAGATTTAGAAGGTAACAGGTTGCCTAGCCTTGGTCTATGAACTTAGCCACCTTTTCAGACTTTTCTTTGTAAACCTTTATCTATGGGGTGATATAGAAATGCATGAAATAAATGAAATATGGAATCAGTAAATCAATTTTAGAAGCGGCTGCATCTCAACTCAACTAAAATGCAAATCTGGCTGCATTTGGTTATGGGAATGGTGGTTAAAAGAGGGGCGGGGAAAGGAAGTGCATTTTAAAACACTTTGCTTTAAAAGGGTAGTGCAAATTAAAACAGGTCTGCACATGAGTAACAGAAACCTGAATGATGGCTTAAATCACATTTTGAAAATGAGTATTTATTAGCACCTTCATTGTTTTCAAGAACTAAGGCCAGGGCCTGTGCTTTGTTTCTTTCACATGTGAGCAATCTGGCTATTGTGAAGGTTGTGAGGCACAGAGATAATTTAAAATTTATTTAGTTATTTTGTTATTGCATTTCTATACTGCCCAATAGCCGAAGCTCCCTGGGTGGTTCACAAAAGTTAAAACCATCAAATACAAATCAGAGTGAGCAGTAGCTCCATTATTCACTTGAGAGCCATGCTTCATGAGCAATCTCACTTCAACAACTGCGTGCAATTACTTTCCGTTCCTCGAAGAGTGCTCTGACTTATTCTGTGGGTGACAGACCACCATTGGTTTATAGAGAGACCTTCCTGGTTGTATCATGTAGATGCCAGAATCAGAGGCCTGCATGGTAGGTGACATGGTGGTTTGCAGCATGTGCTGGCCACCATTTTGAATATTCAAGCTGTGGTGACTGCTCACCGCAGCTTATTGTGACACACAAACCTGGGCTTGGTGGCTTGTTGCCGTGTTTAACCAGCCCCCCCCCAGAATGCTAAAACAGGCCACGGGGGACTAGTTAACCACAGTAACAAGCCCAGGTTCACACAGCATGATAAGCTGTGGTGGCTGCCTGCTGCGGCTTCAATATTTATTTAAGCCACAATAGGTGCCACCAATTACGTGAACCATGTTAGAGCCTGCACAAAGTTGGCAAGGGATGGAGGTCCCTAGAGGACCTTTCTCTTATGATATCAATGGAGTGCATCAGCTTGAGAAACATCTATCTAGTCTTTTAAAATTGTTGTTATTATTGAAGGTGGCTATCTGGGTGTTTACAGCCCTGGTAAACAAAAAGAACAATGATAGAAATGATACACACATGTTTCGTATATAAAACAAATCACCAAAATTAGAAAGAAATTGGGCTGACAATGTATATGTACATTGCTCTGTAACGTCTTCAGCGTATTCTGTTATCAGTCTTGAAAGAGGGATTTTGGCCAAGGGCTGTCATTTGCATCTGAGTTAAAGGCTCCTAAACTTCAGGTGTGGATGAAGAGGGTCGCGCAATTGCCTCTGTGTACCTCTTTGCTAATCTGGCTTGTAGGTCATTCCAACCACAAGAAAAGGTGGTAGGAAATGAGAAGAATATACAGCCTCCATCACACCTTTTGGGAAGGGTCACTTTTATTCCTCAGTAGGCATTCTGGCTGATGAATGTACTCAAAACCACTCAAAATGGAAGACTTGACCCTTTAGCTCAGTGGGATAGAGCACATGCTTTGCATGAAGAAGATCCCAGGTTTGATCCCCGGCTTCTCCATGTAGAGTGAGGAAAAGAATCTCACCTGAAACTTTGGAGAGCCGCTGCCAGTCAGTGTCGAAAATACTGGGCTAGATAGACCAATGGTCCGACTCAGTATAAGGCAGCTTCCTATGTTCCTATGTTCACAATGCACTGTAAACTTCCTATGTTTCAAATGTCAACCACACTACCCTGTGCAAGATAACAATGGTTAACGAAGGTAAAATGGTGCATTCCCTCATTCCGTAATGCCATGGATGAAATTAGTTCATGGTTGGAATTACAGACTCAATTATTCTGGATTATCTCCTCTTCTTATGTCTGTAATATGGTGTGGTGGTGGTGTGTGAGTGTGTGAGTGTGTAACGGCCCAAATTGAAGGGACTTTGGTAGAATATGAACTGCTTAACTGAAATGTAGCTGGTTCCAGGGTGAATATACCCACTCTAAATAAGTAACAACAATATGATTTCACACTGAAGGTTTCCTTCCCTCCAAACACTAGGTAACACTACTGAATTTGGCTTTCTTGGCTTTCTTTTTCCTAGTGAGCCACCCAAAATGAACATCCAGCTTTGCTAATATAAACATTGCTATGTTTCTCTTCATTTTTATTCACTGCCTATCAAGGCACCTGTGTGTTTTGATTAAGGTTGGAGACAAATCCAAGTAAATACTGGATTTTATAATGTCAAAAATGGGTGACACAGATGTTATGTGTTGATTGATCCTAACAGTCCTAAGCATGATCTGAAACCTGCATTGACACCCAGTAGAGTGCAATTCATTTAAGTCTGCGAATCTTCCTCCATTCCATCTTGAGGCTCTCACCATGCAGATTTAATGATTTCAGTATTAATTAAGTCTTTTTTTTGCCCCCTAACCTGATTCCTCCCTCCATCTCTTGCCTGATGAAGAGATCTGGAGATCTTGAAAGCTTGCCCACAATTGTATACATGTTTTGATGGTCCTGATAAAGGCATTGCCTGACTGTAAATTTTGGAACAACATGAATGTATATGATTGTTTATTCCATAATGCAGTGCGAACTTTGTTCTCCACCTGGCTCACAAATTAAAACAGACATCTTGCTCCTGTCCCCCCCGACCCCCAGAACTTTACAGAAAATTGATTCAATAATATGAACTTAGAAGGAAAGAGCACCACCTACTGAATCGCAAGGAATATATATTCTTTAACACCTGAGTTTTCCTTGGAAATCTTCCATCCAAGCAGTGACCTAGCCTCACCCTGCATAGTTTATGATGTCTGATGAGATCATTGTCTGATCTCATGGCTGCAGGCCAGATAGGAAGACTTGTGATGTTTAATTATGGTGTGCAATTAAATGTTCTCTTTAAAAGAAAATCCTAACTTTTTAGACATTGTTAAGTTAGCCCAATAGCTGTGGAGCTGCATTTGATTCAACCTATATCCATACATTTCATTTTATAAAACTAGAGCTGTGCAGAAAAAGCCTCTCAAAATTCTCCACCTTCTTTGCAGGCAGAGAGACTGGGATGACAATTTCACTGCTTCTTGCTCAGCTTTTTTCTTTTTTTCATAAGGGTGTGTGTGTGCGCGCGCGCATGCTACCACCTCTAGTGGTAACAGCATCAACAATATTGGAAGGCTGGCCCCCATTTGACATCCACCACAATGAAGGTGTGAGTGGGACAATGTTGTGTCCTTCTCCAGGGAAGAGGTGAGTATAGTACTGAGGGCTCATCTACACCTACAGGTATAGAGGGAGGGAGGGAGACGATCGCGGACTTACCTGCTCCCGTGATCCTCCCCCAGCATCTAGATGGCAGCGTGACATCCCAGAAGGGAAGAAGGATGTCACAGCCGCCATTTTTGTTTTAACTGAAGAGGAGCTGCACGGCCCCATGGGAAAAGGTAAGAAAATCCCCCCATGCCCAACCCTCCCCATCCTGGGGATGGCAAAATTGCTCCCCCATCCCATGGGCACGGAACCACCCCACGCAGCTCCATGCCCATTTTAGGCCCTGGGAGTGCACAGCATACCAGACTCGGTCCTCGGGATGGTCCCAGGACTGCAGAAAAAACAGGATATCCCCGGTTTCCATTATCTCCTTCCACTATTTTCCAAGATGGCATTGAAATGTTGTCTCATACTGAGAAAAAATATAACAATGTGAACCAATGATAGTAGCTGACTAGTATATAAAATAAAATATACTCAAATTTCATTCCTTTTTTAGATTAGTGATGTAATAAACCATAATATTTTAGCATACATCATGAAAAAAATGACCATATAAGCTACACATTTTCATTAAATGGCCTATTGTAGAGATAAATGTTTGGACGCCATTTTTAAAAATGGTGGAAGGACAGTCTTTCCATCAAAATGAATGCCATGTTGACCTCCTTGACCCAAAAAACCTATAGTTTGAAGCCAAAATCACATTTGTCAAGTAAATGAGAAAATGAGACAACATTTCAGAGCCATCTTAGAAAATGGTGGAGGGAGTACTCTGACAATTAAAATAACATATTCTTTGAACTCCTTGACCCTGAAAACCTATAATTTGATACCAAACACAAGATAGTAACTTCTGTGGTTGAGGAAAATTAGCGACCTAAAGAAAACTGTCCACCATTTTGAAAATAGCGCCTAAAAAAGTTTTGCACAAGAATCAGACTGTCTACCCAAATTATTGTGTTAATCCAATATCTCAAGATCACATATCAGCAGAGAAAATCTCTGGGCCTCAAAATTTTTACTGGGGTATATTGTGGGGACAGGATTACAGGTGTCCTGAAAGTTTTCTTTCCCCATGAAGGAAGCTTCCATTGTTCTGCCTCATTCCCAGGGTGCCATATAATTTATTTTTGTGAGTTTTTTGAGCTTCCTATTACACACCTCTCTATTTCTTTGTAGCCTCCCAGGCTGCCTGCACTCACTGAACTGAAAAAAAATGCTTTGGGATGAATTACCTCATGATGTCTTCCCCTGGGCTTCAGTTGAAGTGTGAGGAGGCTACAGGCTGCCAGAGAGAGAATTGTACAGTGCAAGACAGGACACTTGCATACACACTCCTTAGCCATGTCCTAAGTAAGGTAAGCTCAAGCAACCTGAACCTAACCCATGAGAATTTCTCCGAAATTTTTCTCACCATTGAATTTGTCTTTGAAAGCAGTTTCTTTTCTATCAAATGGAATTCGAATGGTCAAAAAAATGAGGAAGAAACTTTTGGCACAGCACTATATAAAATGTTATGATGCGTAGGTTACCAAATTTAAATTTAACTGGTTCCAACTTATTTCCCCCCTGCACTAAATGTAAAATTGTGTCAGGTTTGCCTACATATTTCCCTGGGTTCCCTTAATTATGGAGGCCTAAGGGCTATACAACTCACCACATGTATACCCAATACATGAAGGACAAGTAGGACTGTGCTCACCTTCTTACCTGGTGCCTGATGTCTCCCTATTGAGTAGAACATTAAGGCAGCTTATATTACGATGGCCATTTGTCAATTTCTCTTTCTCTCCTTTCTTATTTTTTCCAGTATAAGTTTTGTTTTTCTAAAACTTTGACGATTTCTCCAGTCCATTCAGTCCGGTTTATACTGAATGTTAATATTTTTTTTGACAAAAAAGTTTGCATGAACGTTCAGAAGCACTTTTATGCACATTTGTCATAATGCATGGATATTGGGGATGCCTTTTGCTTAACATGCACAAGTTTTGCAAGCAATTTTCCTAATATAATCTATTTTGTAACATTGTTTCCCCCAGTATATACATTTTTGTTTGCATTTTTTTATTGAAGAACCCTATTGCAATATTCGGAGAAATAAGGCTAACTGAGTTCCAGTTACAAAATTAGGCAAATTCACATTAAAATGCAAATTGAAGACATTTCTCCCCCATCCTTCGCCTACAGTCCTGCATCCTATGCTTAATGCACATGGGGGAAGAGGGTTTCCTCCTTTCCTCTCCATCCATGAAGTTGAAGAAGTGGAGTTCTTGCTTATGGGTGAACTGAGGATTCTAATAGTGGAATGATACCTTCTCAGGATTAATTATTGTTGAGTACAAGGATTAAGGGCCGTTATCACACACGCGGTTTTAAGCACATTCACCGCGACTTTGATCCACTTCTCCAGTGCGGGACTTGCATGACATTGTACCCCTCATGCTGTTCTCGCGCCCCGAGTGCTCCATTTTTAGTTTCTGTTTCAATTTAACCCTGAACGGGCAAAGTCTGGTTCAGGCAAGTTCAGGCAAGTTCAACAGGCTGAGCTGAGGTATCGGAGCAAAACCGACCACGTGCGATACAAAACGCTACACTCGCCTAGGAAACGGAGGGGGAATCTGCAGAAGCAAACCGGGAGAAAAATAGTAGGTGTGATAAAGGCCTAAGAGTGCGTATGTGTGTTTATAGAGCACAGAGACCAAATCTACTCCACCTGAGGTCCCAATCTGCCCCTCCAGAGTTTCCCAGGTAGGGGATGCTAGGAGTTGTACGATTTCTCTCTCTCTCTAAACATGCATAGGATTGTGCCCTAAGATAATGTTCCCCCTGTGGCATGTGCTCTTACAATGGCCAAGTCCTTCACAGAACTAGCTCAATCATTCTTCGGATCCTTATCTAAGGAAATAAACACTATTTTGCTTTTGCATTTTGGATATACCAAACTAGAATATATTAGAAATAGAACACAAGTTTTTCTACTGAGTGACTTCCAAGGCTTTAAGGATTTGGGCCCAAACCCAAGACAAGTCTGGAAAAACATAGATAAGATTTTTTTAGTCTTCTTCAATGGTTGCAATAGGAACTGAACCACCAACACTTTTGACTATCTTCCACCACCAATTATAGAATAATAGGAATTAGAGATGGAAAAATGTATTAGATCATCTGGTCCACCCCCTTTGCCAGTAGATGATTATTTCCTACAGTATCTTGTCTGGCATGCTCTCCTGTCTGGTTTTAAAAATCCTGCGAAGTCAGTTTCCATCACTTCCCTATGGGAACAACTCCATGGAATAATGGATCTTTCTGTTAAGGAATCATATTCTAAATATTCATAAGTCATGACACTATTTTGTCTTTGACAGTGATTCACTTAAATCTAAGGCACTTGGATGGATTTGATTTTCATACAAGGAAATGATCCTAATAGCAGATAATGGTATGAAAATACATGAATTGCTTCTGCTTCATGGCAAATATAAAGCTTAGGCTAAGTAACTGGTGATGAGAAGTCTGATCCCCTTAAAGCCACTTTCGCCCTGATAATACAAACAGTGGCTTGAACTGCTGCAACTAAAGTGGCTTCAGAAAAAATGTCATGTCCTCTTCCACTTAACCATCCAAGGCAAGCTGGAAAATGCCAGGAAATGGTGAGAAACAGTCCCATTTGTTTCTTAATAGAGTGGCACCTTCTCCTGCTTCCTTTGGGAAAATACAGGAGTTCAAGTAGTAGAGCTCATGCTTCTCACACAGAAGGTCCTAAGTTCAGTCCCTGGTATCTCCAGACAGGACTGGGAAAGACTCCTGTCCCATGAAGCTGATTAGTGGGAGATTTAGGACAGATCAAAGGAAGTACTGTGATATACAGCACATAGACTATGGAATTCACTACCATAAGAAGTAGTGATGGCCACCAATTTGGAGGACTTTAAAAGAGGGTAGACAAATTCTTGGAGGAGAAGACAGTCAATGGCTACTCTTCCTGATAATTATGTGCTATCTCCAGTACACCAGTTGCTGGGGAACATGGGCAGGAGAGGTTGTTGCACCCAAGTCCTGCTTGTGGGTTCCTGCTCAACAGCTGGTTGGCCACTGTGTGAACAGAATGCTGGATAAATGGACTGATCCAGCATGGCTCTTCTTACGTTCTTATGAAACCATCAAGATATGCTGCCAGCCAGTATAGAGGACAGATGGCCAACCTTTTTGGCCCCAAGGGCTGAATGCACAGTTGAATGCACATGTGTGCAAAAACACAATCTCAGCAGGCAATTTATTTATTTCTATACCACCCAATAGCCGAAGCTCTCCGGGTGGTTCACAAAAATACCTCCCCTCTCTACCTGCTGAGATCAGATCACTGGAAGGTGGAGAGGTTAAAGCCTCTCCCCCACCCCACAGCAGTCCTCCAGAGATCAGTTTTTTCAAAACCAATCTCAACAGCACCAAGATCTCAGAGGTGGGGGGTGGAAGAGGCTATAACCTCCCCATGCACACACACAATCCCCTCCAAGAATGTTTTTTCCACACTACTATTAGTGGCAAGGAAACAGCAATCCTGGCAATGAAAGAATTGCTGGTGCATGTGTGTATTAAAGCTTCTTCCACCCTCAGTGACCCAGATTGGCTGCATTAGGATCACTGGGGGCAGGGAGGCCAAAGTCTCTTCCCTTGCCCCAGTGTCCATGATTGGGATCTTTAGGCTGTGGGGAAAAGTGGTTTGGTTGCTTACTCCTGGTGTAAAGAATACTGAGCTAGTTCGTCCAATGGTCTGAAATGGTGTAAGAGAGATGTTCATCATTGTAGTACTTTTTATTATTAGTCCACCAATGATCATGGTGCTGTGCAGAGTCAAATAAACAACAACAACAACAACAACAACAACAACAACAACACAGTTCCAGGGAACAAAGGGCATGGAGGAATATGACAGACCAAAGTGACAAGGGATGAATGTGAGCCGCTGTGCTGTTGATGTTACTTCAGCTTCAGTATAGTTGGAAGTGAGGACAAAGGAGCCAACGGCTTCACTGAGGAGCAATTACAAAGAAGAGCTGGTATTTCATCAGGGTTCTGGGAAGGATAAGCAGTTATAGGGCCTGGAAGGGAGAATGAATGTAGTGGTTTGAGAATGCTATGGATGGAAGAGTTGGAGGAGCTTTCATCATGTGCAATGATATCTCTCTCTCTCCTTCTCTCCCTCTCCCTCAATCTCTCTCTCAGCTGTACACCATCTCAGGCCAAAGCCCTGAATCCAAATTGAGATAGGCCAATTCGGCCTGCCTCAGTTTGAATCTGAGATGGTACTCAGTCAGTCTGAGGTGCCCCAAGGCTGCAAACAGATTGGTACTGAAGCCTCAGGCTGATTTGGGGTGGTTCTGGGCTGTTCCCCCCCACCCGCCTGTCTAGGAAAGCTTGCGCATGGTCAGCCATGAGTCCAGTTGAGCCCTTTGGATCTAAGAAAAAAGAGAGTCCCTGCAATCTTACCTTTAAATCTATGCTTGGCTCTCAGGGAAGGGGACGCATGGGAAGGTAAGTCCCAGCAGTGGCAGCGGCTCTGGGTTTGGGGGGAAAGGGGGAAGGGGGGAGAAAAAGGGGGCAGACAAGGAGTCAGGAGTCCAATGGACTCCAGGTTGGCCTTGTGCTCAGCTTTCCTGGTTTGCCTACCATGTGGCCACCAGCTTTCCTGGGTTGCCCTGCCAGGAACCCCACAAAGGCTGACCAGCTTCGGGGGGGGGGGGGCTGAATCTCGCTTCCAACACAAGGCGAGTCAGGGTGTGTGTGCATAGCCCTGATGTCCCTGCACAATGTAGGATGTTTGGGAAGAGAGATCCAGTAATGCAGATTAACGTAAAAGAAATCCAGAGAAATTAGATTGGATGGCCTAGACTCAGCTTTAGAATGTTATGCAGTCCTTTAACCATACTATACCAAGTTCGTCCGGCACAGTTATCCTTGCACTGCAGGTGGGCAAAGCCAATAACACGTGCAACGATGCTACTGTGAAACCAGAGCAGCATAAATTCCAGAATATCAATGAATTTTGGGGGCAAAGAGACAGGGATGCTGTGGCACCTTAGAGACTAATTGGGTTTGGCGGTATGAGCTTTCATAGATGATGAACTTCCATTAACAAATCAGTGTGTTTGCAACTTCCATGCACCATATGAAGGTGCCTCAAAAATCACAGAGCAGTCCTATGGTCCCTAGAGAGCATCCTAGGAGCCATAGATGGTTCAGGGGAAAATTCTCCAAGTCTGTAGGCCAAACTGTAGACAGATGTTCCCCCTCCCCAATGTTGGCTTCTCCACAAGGTTGGAAAAGGCCAACAAATTATTCATTGCTTAATTTCCTATTATTGTATTTTACTGAAAGGGAAGGAGAGAGGCACTTGAGGGATTTTCAGCCTCAAGTGGCAACCTAATTTGACCAGCCTTTGGTACTATGCACCTTGATGTGTATGGGAGGGGTGCCATTTGCTGCTCTGCCTCAGTTAGCAAAATGTCTCAGTCCGGTCCTGACTAAGCTAAGAAAGGATTGTGAAATATCTGTATTCTTACTGGGATGGCGAAACTTTACCTTCTGCTTTAAAATAAACGAGGTGGCAAATTTAACAAAGTGTGCAAAGCCAAAAATAGAGCAGAAAGAAAGAATTTGAACAGGTGGGACAATGGCTGGGAAGGGAGACAGCATAAGGCTAATGTTCGAACCAGTTTTGGAAAAACTTGTAACTCTTTAACCAGGTACAAGGTTTTATGTAAGAAAATCCAAAAGGTAGATGAAAGATATCAGATTATTTAACTTGGTGTGGAATATGCCTCCTTGTGTGTTAAAAATCAATAATAAGAACATAGCGATGCTGAATCAGACCTATCTAGTTCACCATTTTGTTCACTCTGGCCATGTCTACACCATGGATTTTTCCCTGGGTCATCTCTGGGTCGTCCCTGTGTGTTCAAATGATGCACATGGGGATCCCGGGAGCAACTGGGGATGACCAGGAACTTTTTTGGGGATATCTGGGACCATGGATTTCCTGTTTTTTCTGCGGTCCTGGGACCATCCCAAGGAGTGCGTGCAATGTGGCTGCCACTCCTGGGTCATCCCTTCTTCCCTGTGAGTAAACACGGCTTATAAAATGGGCACGGGGCTGAGCGGGGAGGTTCTGTACCATTCAGGGGTGAGGGGCAGCATTTTTGACATCCCTTCAATGACGGGGTGGGTGACTTGAGGCCCGATATCAGTAGGGATTTTTTAAAACTCACAGTTTTATGCATGATCGGGGTCTCACAATTGGGCGACCAGCTCCTCTTCAGTGAAAAAGAAATGGTGCTCGCGACATCCCTCTTGCCTCCCAGGACATCACGCTGGCAGGAAATCCCAGGATCCTCCCCCCTGCATCTTGGAAGGTCCTGTGGTGTAGAAAGGGCCACAGTGGCCAACCAGATACCTGTGGGAAACCCACAAGCAGGACATGAGTGCTCATGTTTCCTAGCTCTCCAGGTTGACTTCCATCACTACATCTGGTGGTCGTTTACCTATGTGCTGTGTGAGAAAGTATTTCCTTTTGTCTGTTCTAAACATTCCACCAGTCGGCTTCATTGGATGACCCCGGGGTGTATAGAATTATGAGAGAGCAAGATAGAACGACGAGGAAGAAATTTGTTCAGTTTGCATTTTAACACAAACTTACCTAATTTCACACTTCCCAGCTACGCTATGAACTGAAACTGAGTTATCCTTTTCAGTTTGCACTTCTCTGAATTTTGCAGTGAAGTTCTTCTATCAAAAATGCATACAAAAAGGTGTATATTAGGGAAAGGAACATAAAAATGCATCAAGTCAGGAAAATTGCTTGCAAATGTGCATCTTAGGCAAAATGCATTAAAAAGGAGAGTATTATGAGAAATGAGTACAAAAATGCTTGTTAATTTTCAAGCAAACCTTTTTTAAAATCTCTATGTTGAGAACAACTCGCAAAGTTTGAGACAAACTGTGTTTCAGATTGGAAAAAATGAGAAATCAGAAGAAACTGAAATTGACAGATTTGTCCATCCCCAACTTATTCCATGGTCTCTACACCATCCATAATTTTATACAGCGAATCATTTTCTCCTCTACTTGACTTTTTTTGAAGCTGAAAAGCCCCAAATGTTGTAACCTGTCATCATAGCGGAGTTGCTCTAGCCCCTTAATAATTTTGGTTACTTTTACTGTACCTTTTCCAGCTCTAAAGTATCCTTTTTGGGGCACAGTGACTAGAACTGTTCACAGCATTCCATGTGTGGTCACACCATCATTTTGAATAAAGGCATTATGATATTAGCAATTTTATTTTTAGTTTCTTGCCTAAGGATCTCCAACATGGGATTTGCCATTTTCATAGCAGCCCCACTGGGTTCAGAGAACAACAATGGTGGTTTAAATAGTCGCTGATTGGTTATTTAACCCACCGTGGGTTATCGTGTTGTGTGGTGGGAGTTTTTTTAACCGACGATTGGTTATTTGACTGAAATAACCAATGCAAATAACCAGTGCTGTGCAGAGTTGTCTATTTGAACCACCATAGCTTATCATGTTGTGTGGAAGGCACCGTTGGTTATTTCCTTGGCCACTATTGGTTATTTCATCTGCCAAAGAGTCACAAGGAAAGAGTGGTCAGCAGCAGCTGCCACTCTAGTCCAGCCAGCAGGATAGATTTTTGTCAGCAAAGGATGATGGGATACTAGTGGGAGGACTGAGTGGGGAGAGAAGGCAGGGGATGAGTGAGCCAACTCAGCATGGACTAATAGTCAACTCAACACTGATCCTAATCCACACCACGGTTGAGTATTATCATGTTGTGTGGGGAGTACCCCCTAGATAATCAACTGTCAAGTTGATTATTATCCCACTGTTGACTATTGTGTTGTCTGAACGTAGCTACTGGGTCAACATTTCATAGTGGATTGCTACACAACCCGCCCCCAATTTCTTATATTACCAATGCAGAATATTGAAACTTTAGTCACTAGTGTCAATGGGTTACTTTAAGCATGACTAAATCTGGATTCAGCTCACTGTCAACATTAAAAATAAGATGTTTCCCCCTAAGTAAACACTTGAGACTTCTGAGGTACTCTTTAATCTTTTGACAGGCATTTTCTTTTTCTTTTTTTTAAACTTTTCTTAGAATGTGTGTGTGTTTTTGCATGTGTGTTGTGAAATGAAAGGAATGCGCAAACCAGTATGAACTAGTAAAGCATATGACACAATTTCTGGCTTTTAGTGCAATCATAATTGGATGAACCTATGATCCACCCACAGAAATAACACAAATCCTTTAACAAGAGAGTTTAGGATTGTCAGCTCGGGCCAACATAGCAACAAACTTCCTCTGTAAACATTCCTTATCTCAGGATGTGCAAACTTTGCTGCCCAGGTTTCAATTAACTTTGTCAAGCTTTTCAGAAGCACAGACATTTTCAAGTTGGATTCCCATGATGATGAAAGATAATTGCTTTTACAGGTCTGACTTAGTGGAAAGATGGAAACAAACTTTGCCAGGCTGGATTACATGGGTGAAAAACATAAATTTGCCATCTAGGGTGTCTCATCCATTTCAATACCTTTGTGCTCTGTGTGTGTGTGTGTGTGTGTGTGTGTGTATACACTTGTTTGTGTGTGACTTCCTCTAAAGCTTTGTCTGCCTTTGTCCGTAAAAGCTCCAACATCAGATCACAGGCTCTTGTTTATATAAACTTCCATTTCTTCCTCAAGCAGAAACTTTGAGATTTCCAAACAAATGGATGCGCGCCACCATTCACATTTCATTTGAAAATGTTCTGCACAGCATCTTCTTTGACTCAGCCAACCTTGCAATTGTTCAAATCCTTCGAAATTTCCTTTGATTGCTGAACTAGAAGCACCACAGTTGCCAGCAAACTTAATTGGAGCTCAATTACATTTCATCCCAGCAAGACAGCAAAACTCCTTTACAAGGGTTATTTATTTATTTATTTTATTTAGTTCCAATATTTACATACTGCTCCCTATCCAGAGAGTGGTTATTTAAGCTGGAACAGGTTTAGCCCCACTCAATCTATGATGCTGCTCGTAGTTATCGGCGTGATCTGGTGGTCTCCAACGTGGTGCCCGCGGTCTCTAATAATATGCTTGTGGGTATCTCTTTTGGCATGGGATAGGCTCCTTGTCCCTCCTGGTTTTTATTTTATTTCTTGATTATTATTATTTTTTTGCTAATTAAAAAAACAAAAAAAACTGGGTGGCTGGGATGCTGCAAAGCAAAGTGCTGCCCTCCAACACCATCTTTTTGTGGGGTTCAAAATTATGGTTTTGTCTTTTGGAGCTCAGACACTTTCCTCTCTGCCTTGTACTAAGGTTCTTGGGCGAGTTTCTTTTCTTCTAGTCGCACCAGTTACCTTCAGGGAAATTAGTGTTTTATAGGCTGACCATATAAAATCCAGGTCAGGGCTCCTGTAACTTTAACAGTTGTAGAGAAAAGGGAATTTCAGCCAGTGTCATTTGCATGCAATTAGTTCCTGGTGAAATTCCCTCTTCTTCATCACAACAGTTAAAACTGCAGGAGCCCTGCCTTCTTTTGTATATGGTCACTCTAGTATAGTGCCTGTAACTTTAACTGTTGTGATGAAGAGGGAATTTCACCAGGAACTAATTGCATACAAATGACACTGGCTGAAATTCCCTTTTCCCTACAACTGTTAAAGTTACAGGAGCCCTGACCTGGATTTTATCTGGTCACCCTAGTGTTTCATGACTAGGGCAGCCATTTTTTTTTTTTAAAAAAACTGTTTTATTTTGTTATTTCTGGTTACATAGGTTCAGAGTTTCATTTACATTTATAGATAGATAGATAGATAGATAGATAGATAGATATACACAGAGGGTGCCTCTACAAGAGACATTTAAAGCTCTTTCAAGGTGCATTAAAAAAATTACCTCTACAAGAACGGAGCGCAAATCGGGCGTAGAGGCGCGTTATCTCCCCGATTATGCGCATTATCGAATGCGCGTTAAATCGCGAGTTTTATTTTACTCCGGCCGTTAAAGCGCATTTTGACTATGTGAACAAGCGCTTATGCGCATTAACTACTTGTAAAGCGCATTTTGGACATCTGTTAATGCGCTTCGCTGCCTCTCGCTGCCTCTTGTGCAGAAGGATTAGGTGTAAATGCGCTTCTGCGATTATGTGCATAATCGCCTAACCATGCGCAAAAGCGAATCCTTGTAGAGGGGACCAAAGACAATCTGTGACAGTCTAGAACAGAGTTTCAAATTTTATTGTACAATTATCCGTATGGATTGGAAAATAATTGTCAAACAATGTCTGCCTCATTAACTACACAAAATATCTATATATGGTAGAGGTGGCAGTCTCCCCCCTTGAACTTTGTTCGTAAAATTAATAAACTTACACCATATCTTCTTGAATTTCTCCTCGCTTAGTTGCCCTTGTACTATCCTCACTTTCACTGTCAGTTTTTCCAGAAAAGCAATTTGCCTAACTCTTTGGTACCAATTTTCGACGTGGAGCCCTTTGCCATCTTTCCAGTGCTTGGCAATCAACCATCTTGCTGCCAATAATAGGTGGCTGATTAAACCCTTATCAGAAAGTTTAATATCCAATCCTGAATATAAGTTTAATAATGCTAGGTGGGGGGATGGATGTACTCATTGTCCAGTTATTGAACTAATCTCCTGGAACACCTTGTTCCAGAAAATATTCGCCTTTGGGCATTTCCACCACATATGTAAATACATTCCAAACCCCGAACAGCCCCTCCAACAATCTGGGGATGTCCCTGGGCTCATCAGTGATATTTTTCTTGGCGTGAGATACCACCTATGAATCAATTTTAACATAAGTTCCCTGTTACTACATGATACTTTTATCCCACAGCACATTCCAATCTTTTCCCTCAATTTGGATTCCTAAATCCGTTTCCCACACCATTTAAGTGGGTCCTCTATACTAACATCCTGGGTCAATATCCATTTATATAATTTTGAAGTCAAGCCTTTTATAACTCCATTATATCCCATCATCTCTTGTTCAAACACTGTTAGATTCCTAGTAGCTGTGGTTTGCAAATCTGGTTGCAAGAGGAGTGCCTGAACTTGTGCAATTTTTATCCATTGTCCTTTCTCCTCTCCTAACTTTTCTGCAAGTTGTTCTTGCCTAATCAAATGCCAGTTTTGGAAGAAATCTCTAAGGCGATATAGTCCTTTGGATTTCCACTTTAATTTTTTCCTGGCTGTAAGTCTCTCATCAAACTCTGGGTGGTAACATATCAGAGTTAGCGGCGAGAGTACTGGTAATAATGTTCCTATCCTTTATTTCCAAACTTTCAAAGTAGTTGATGTAAAAGGATTCTGCACCTGCTCAACCCGTCTAAACTTATATTTCCAAAATAGTCTTGAGCAGATGGAGGTTCCCGCACTCCTTGAACCTTCTATTTTCACCCACTGTTTAGACATGTCTTCCTCCATCAATGGGAGGATTTGTTTAAGTTGATTAGCATCATAATATTCACATAAGTTGGGGATACCCTATCCTTCTATCTCCCAATGTTTATATAATAATGATTTACTTATCCTCATATGCTTCGTACCACATATAAACTCATTTAATTGCTTCTGCCATTGTTGTATCTGATCGTTTGGGATCCAAACTGGTAATGTTTGAAATAGAAATAAAAGTTTGGGGAGATATATCATTTTGACAGTGATTAAGTGGTCAGAAATGCCCAAATATTGTTTCTTCCATCTCTTAATTTCAGAGCTAATAGTTTTCCAAACTTTCTTATAATTTATTTCTTATAATTTATTTAAATTCTTAGTGATTTGGATCCCTAAATATCTGAAACTAGTATGACAGATTCCCCTCTTTTCATCCAATTGTTTTTGCACTGATGGAGGGAGATTTAGACACATCTTTAGACTGGCTATGGAATGAAACATCTCTAATTCTTTTTTCAAATATGGAGCTGTATTAATTGGTTGGTCTGTAGTCAAAACTGTGTCATCCTCATAGAGACCTAAGAGGTATTCCTCATTTCCTATTTCAACTCTTTTAATATTTGGGTCATTCCGAAGGTTTTGTGTCAAGGGTTCCAATGCCAAAATAAATAACAATGGTGAGAGAGGGCAACCTTGTTTTGCGTCTTTCCTCCATTCGATTTTATCTGAGTTGACATTATTTATTCTAATTGTTGTGGTGGAATCGCTGTATATTTTGCCAATTAAATTCAAGAATTTATTTTCAATTTTCATCTTGCTTAAAATCTCTTTCAAAAATGGCCATTCCAAGCAATCAAAGGCCTAAAAATATCTAACGCCATTATCGCTAGGTGTAGCTTATTTGACTTGGAGGAGTATATTATATTTAGTAATTTTCAAATAGGGTCAGTGATTTGGCGTCTAGGGACAAAACCTGTCTGGTTTGGATGAATATATTTATTAATGATCTTCTTCAGGCGATTTGCCATAACTTGTAAATTTTTTATAATCCAGGTTGAGCAGAGTTATTGGTCTATAAGGTTCAACATATGCTGGGTCTTTGAAAGGTTTGGGTATCACTATTATTTTTGAATATGTCCATGAGAGGTATATGAGAGGCATTCCTCTCAATATGTCATTAAATACTCTAACCAGATATGGGTTTAATATTTCCTGAAAGTGTTTGTAAAATGTAGCTGTAAATCCGTCTAGCCCTGGTGATTTCCCTATTTTCAGGTTCTTAACAATTCCCCTATCTAGGGCTGGTAAATGGATTATACTTAAGTATCGCCTGATTTTTTTGCATATCTGATCTGAATCGAGAATCTCTTCCTCATCCCTTCCCCCTCAGGAATCTAATCAGTTTCTTGTTTTTCCCGCAGTTTATTGGCCATAATTTTAGATCCCTTGACTCCAAATTCATATTTTTTTGGTCTTAAATAAAGCATATTACATGCAATTTGGTTGATCACTAGTGCATCTAACTCCTTGTGTTTTTCCCTCTAGTAGCTGGTATATCTTGTTGGTGCCCAACCTCTCATAATCGCCTTACAAACGTACATTTTCTGTTTCAATTTTTAGAATAACCTCTCATTACTGCTTTCATTGTGCCCCATAACAGGCTGCTAGATATGTTTCTTACACCATTCTCTTGAAAATAGTTTATTAAATCTTCAGAAAGCCTCTTTTGAATATTGTTATCCAGCACTAAATTCAGATTAAATGCCCATGTGGGTGTAGTCTGGGTATGACAAATAGGTCCAAAGGTTACTGATATAGGAGCATGATCAGTGATTCTAATTTGCCCGATATCTGCAGCTTCTAATTGTTGCATTACAGTTTGGGAGCCTAAAATATAATCTATATGTGTCTCTGAAGATAGTCTGGCTGAAATGTAAGTAAAATTCTGGTCACCTGGATGTGACTCCCCCCACAGATCCCACACATTCCACTTCCGGAAGATTTTTAGCAGCTTTAATTGCTGCATCCATTTTTTTTCTTATCTGGTCATGTTCTTATCTCTTCCCCCCCTCCCCCCCCCCCCGTTGGCTCCAAGGTCTTTGCTGGAGAGACTTTTTGTATTCCAATTCAAATCTCCTCCCTGTATCAGCTCCCCTTGGGAGGAAGTTTTTACCTTTTTAAATATTAATTCACCATCTAGTTTCCCTTCCACAAGCACATATCTACCTTCTTTATCTCTTAAAGTTTTTGTGACTACAAAATAACTGGGAGCTAAGAATACTTGCAGCTCCCCTAGATTTGGAGTTGCCTGAGGCAATCACCTGAGTACCAAACCACTTATCTTTTAACAATGGAATTTTCTCTATTACCTTATGGGTCTCCTGTAGAAAGACTACATGAGGTTTACTAGCTTTAATATAACATGTTAGTCTTTCTCGTTTAATCACATTTCCAAGTCCCTTCACGTTTAAAGTCAATGTCCTAAGATTTGTCATTTTTCTTTTTAATAGTAATACTGATCTTTCTTCTGTTTTGAACCTCTGTCATGAGTGTATCATATACTTTGTAATAGTTGCAACCTTGCATCCATTTAAACCAGAATTCGGATTCCCCCATCCAATCCCCCTCCCTCCCCTTCCCTCCTCCCACAGCTTAACTGATAAACTGCACCCATTTCGGAGCTGAGCGTAGGCCAGTTTAAGAGAGATATGCTGGCTAATCAGCAAGCCAAAGGCAATTATAAACTGCTTTGCTTTCAGCATAGCTCTACGTAAACAAATAATAAACATGCCAGTTGGGGGTAAATTCCACAAATAAAGAGTCAATACATTACTCCTTCTAGTTCCTCCGTTGCCTATTTCTTTTCCATAGCTCAATCTTCAGGCTCTTTCGTTCCTATTTTTTTGTAGTGTGAGAACGCTAGGTTTCTCATATTTCTTTTTCCTGTTGCCTTGATTCCTTCTTGTATTCTCCACTTCTCCTCCATCAGTTGTTTGTTCAGCTGAATCTTCTTGTGTATCCATGCCTGGCACACATCCAATATTCAGCGTTTTCAAGAGTTCCGCCATTTCTTCTATCGTTGAGGCAGTCAGCACTTTTGTACCCTTCACCACTGACAATTTGAAAGTATTTATCCCCCACCTATACCGTATATTGGCTTCTTGCAGACATTTAGTAAATGGACAGAACTCGTGTCTTTTTTGCAGAGTTTCAAAAGTTAGATCTTCAAAAATCATTATCTGTTGCCCGTCATGTGTAAGATCCTTGGAAGAATGGAGTTTCCTCCTTATCTCCTCTCTTTTATCAAAGCGGGTAAACTTAATTATATTGTCCCTCAGAGGGGGGGCTGACTCTTGTCTCCTTCACCCTGGCGTTCTAAATGTAGAGTCAATATCCTCCTCCAATAACACCAAAGAGGGAATTTTAGATTTGAGCCAATTAATCATGAAGCAACATAAATTGTCACCTTCAGCTTCTTCCCTCATATATTTCACACACACATTATTTCGACGTACAGAAAATTCCAAATATGCAACCCCATCTTTTAAAAATAAATAATCCTTCTGGACCTGCGATAAGGTTTTAAAATTTTCTATACCTGTATCCAGAGCCTCCGAAGCTGTGGTTGCTATTAATTCAACGTCCTCACCAAGTTCTTTCAAATTGCTTTCCATTGGAGTCATCAGTTCCTTCCAAGTGTCAATACACATGATCTGCTGAGAGGCAAACTCCACTTTTAGCATTGCAAATTGTGCTGACAATTCTGTCCTCAGAACAGCAATTGTATCCAGGGGAGTTCCATTGTTGTCAGCTGAATCCTCCGATGCCATCTTTTGAGCTTGCAGCCTCCCGGGAATCTTCTCAAAAAGTTCTTTTTTTAGCTTGAAATAATCTGATATCGGTTTTGTTTTCAGTTCTTTTTGACGTGCCGACATTCCCCTATGAGCAGGTCTTTTATGGTGCTTTTCTTTGAACTATGAGATATTTTAAATCCAAATTTTCAGGACGCCCTGAAGGAGATCTGGTTCTATGCGACCATCTCGTTCCATCGCTGGCCATGCCCCACAGGGCAGCCATTTTATGAATTGAGAACCCCCCCCCATGACAGCCATTTTGTGAGAGTACCATAAAACTCCCTCAAAATTTGAAATGTACCCACTGCCCCCAAAATGCTGGGGGACACCCCACCCATCAATCCTAAGAATGCCACTTTTGGATCTTAGATAACGGACAGAAGAGAGGATATACTGATGAATGAAAAACTATATTAGAAGTGAGTTGGATTCAGGCTCACAATGCAGTTTTAACCCATGGAGGTCATTAAGTTCAGATGAAGGTGCCTCTCCGCCAGCAGGGGTTGGGCTCCATCACCCCTGGTGACCCCTTTCTGACCACAGAGAGCTCTGCAAGCAGAAAGCTCTTGCTGGTGGGAGAACTGCTAGCCAAAGCAAACATAACACCCTCAAGTGGGCTATTTCAAGGCTAGGGTGGGGGCAGAGTGCCAGCAGCTTTGGAACAATGGTTGCCTAATCTATGTAGATATCCCAAGGGAGCTGGTGGAGTTCTCTGGGTGCCCCCTCCAAAGGAAGCCAGGTGGGTGGCTAGTGAGAAGAGGGCCTTATGTGTTGTGGCACCCCAGTTGCGGGATGAGCTTCCGAGAGAGGCTCACTTCGTGCCTGCATTGTGCTCTGTCCGGTGCCAATTGAAACCTTCATATTTTTTTCAGAAATTTTAGTCTTTCACTTTCTGCTGTTTTAAATCTGTCACTGTATTTGAAATCTCTGCATCACTGTTAGGTTTTATTTTGGTTTTTATTTATTTTATATTTTTAAACGTTTATATTGTATCTTATGGCTGTAATTGTTGTGAACTGCCCAGGAACCTTCAGATACTGGGAAGTATAGGAAGGTAATAAATAAATAAATAAATAAATAAATAAGAGTGCAACTAACTTAATCTGGATGCAAGCCAATATCTATGGGACTCATTTGAAGGACATAGTATGCATGATTACCCTATACAATTTACCGGCCCCTTTTCTTTACCAATATAAAACTGATACCTTAAGAATTTTCCATTAAAAATAATAATCCTAATCTTGCACGAAACACTGTGCATGTTCACTATGCTGCACCTTTCATTTCCTTCATTTCCTTCACATCTTGCTTCCCTCTTTTTTGCTTGTCCTTGCAAACTGCAATGTAAACTTTGACCATGCACAGATTTCAGCTGCAATGTGCCTGATTCATGTTTAAGTTTGGAAAGTGCAAATTGGGTAAGTTCATCCTGGAATGCAAACCATTTTTTTTACTCATCTCTGAGGATGATGGGATGCAGATGTAGTTGTAAATTATGGAATGGTGAAGGAGGGGAGAAAGCAAATGTTAGCTGTGTGTTTCACAAATTAAGTAATACACAAGGCAGTCTAAAGGTGGTATCAGCATTGTCCTGAGTCTGTATCAGTTTGCAATTTCTTTTATGTCTCTTGAAAATGTGTACATATTTCCATGCACATTTTTTTTAAAAATCTGC
The DNA here is from genome assembly GCA_029215795.1 of Anniella stebbinsi. Classification (NCBI taxonomy): domain Eukaryota; kingdom Metazoa; phylum Chordata; class Lepidosauria; order Squamata; family Anniellidae; genus Anniella; species Anniella stebbinsi. Next base: position 28,209,295 of record JARDYH010000002.1, on the reverse strand, counting down.
ACTTTTGCTTGCATTTTTTCAAATGTATGCATTTTTATCTGCACTTTTGCAAATGTACACATTTCCCTCATTGAATAAAGCATTTTGGTGTGCATTTTTGTTAACACACACACACACACTTTTTGTACATGTATGTGTGCGTAGGAGGGCTACAACTCCATATGAATTCCACAGCTGCTCTGGGGAAATCTATGGCAGGATCTACACTATTGCTTTATAACTGTCTATAATGGTATTGACAACTGTTGAGACCCAGGACTCACTCCATATACTGTTTTCAAACTGTTTTCAAAGTGTAATATCCTGCTTGGCATAGATCTGGCCTTAGTCTCAAATCAGTTTCATTTTGCTCAGGTTCTCATTTTTCCACTTCTACGTTCATGACATCCTGCTTCTGCATCAGAGTGTAACTTTTTAATAGAACACCTAAAAACGTGTATCTATGTTTTGTGTACATTTTTTTCTTAATATGCACATATTTGTGTGCATTTCCCCACATATATGCATTTTATATGCACGGTTTCAAATGTACACATGGGGGGGCATGTTTGTATGCATTTTGTTTTTGTGAATTGCATCATGTGAGCTTCAGAAATGCACAGTTTTCAGTGTCTAACCTCCTTCCGATTTGTTTTCAGGTAGTGCGAACTTGGGAAGTTGGCAATGAAAAGCAATCCCAACGAATTTCTCACCCATCCTTAGCTCTACTCTGGGAATGTCCAGAGCGAAGCTGAATCCCATTACAGTTGCTGGAATATAGAGTTTGCTGGCTCTTCTATGGTTTAGGACCAATATGTCTTTTCACGGGTGTCCCCCAGGTGTGCTGATGGGAGTTGATGGGAATTGTCATCCAATACATCTGGAAGGTATCAGGCTGGGGAGGGATGGCTTAAACTGACATAGCTGCCATCTTGCCTTTGCTCTCCTCTTCAGGCAATTCTAGGGAACCCAGTTTCTCAAAAAAGCAGCAGCAGCAGCCGGATAAAACAATTTGCAGCATTCCATGGGGCAGATCTGCATAATGTGTGACACACAAAGGTTGAATGCAGCCCACCAGCCATGTCCTGTTAACAATGTTACTCATTCATGGTTTTTATGGTCTGTTAATATTTTGGAAACTCTGTCCTTAATAAGTACAAAAGCTGTTACAGATGGCTCTTTCCCATTTTTTCCTCCCTTTTATGATGACAGAATGCTAGGACCAAAGAAATGTAAAACAGTACTGCCTCTAGTTTCAAAAAATGTGTGTTTGTGTAAAAGGGGATTCTGGAAGCAGAGAAACAGAATGTGCCCTGATACAGAATAGCAAAACTAAGAGCGGTCAGTTGCTTTGTAGAAAAATAGCACATATTGTCGACATTTTCTTTGCCTTCCACACACTGAAATCAGAGTAGGGATTGATGAATCTGTCAATCATTTTTCTAATCTTAAATTCTGTGTGTCCCGAACTTTGAGAATATTTCTTTAAGTTCTCATTAAACTTCTTAAACATTTTTATGTATGCATTTTTTACTATTATCTCCACTAATAGATGCATCTTTGTATGCATCATTCCCTTATATATACATTTTTGTTCACATTTTTCAATCTGAAAATTTGCAAAAAGTGTGAAGTTAGGTACATTCACATTAAAATGTGAATCAAACAAATTTGTTTCCTAGTTCTACCACTGGGCTATGGCCCCTCCCTAGGTCTGGACTGTCCCAGGTTGAACTGTTGCAACCGTATGTACTGTGACATGCATGCCTGAGGGGAGAGAATACTCTTGTTTCTGCAGTTCTGGGCAGCCAGCAGAAACATGACATTTATTAGCCCCTGCCACACATGGCTCATGGCCTGTATACAGACTGGACAGTCACAAGTTACGTACCTCTAAATGGCTACCTGTGTATTTGCTTCAAAATCAAATGCCCTACACCAACCCTCCCCAACTTGATGCCTTCCAGGTGTACTGGACTACAACTCCCATCAGCTCATGAGTATTAATGTTTGCTTTCTCATGGATGTGAGAATGTGGGCACTTCATAGACAAAAATAAACACAACAAAACCAGTAACAACAACAAGCAGGGCCTCCAGTTGGTGAAAAAAACCTCATACAGATGCTTGATACAAATCCAATTCAAGAAGGCAAGAGATGCAGCTTGAAAAAAAATAGTTTGGCCCAATTATACATGACTGTCTTAGAAGAAGCCTTTAAAGAACTTGACTGGTAAGACACAGGTATAAACTTCATCACAGAAAGGCTGAACCACATGTGATTTGCAGATGTCATCATTCTTTTATCAACATGTACAGGAACACACTTAGATCTAGTAAATGATGCTTTCTAGATTACAGTGCAATCTTATATGCGTCTATTTAGAAACAGCTTCCATTGAGTTCAACCTCACATTGGGCCAAATAACCCCCCACACACACACACACACATTCACACATTCTCATTAATCTGCCTCAAAGGGTGGGGGTATTGATGACTGTCTGGGGAGGGGAGGCCAGTGCCAGCTCCCTCAATGGGTCTCCTCCCTTAGTGAGGCCACCTTCACTCCACCATTGTCACGAACTGCTATGGCTCCTCCTCCTTTTCCTGATCACTGCTGCCACTTGCTTCCTTGACAGGCAAAGAGCCAGTCAGGAAGGTGGTTGTGGCATCTGCTCCTCCTCCTTCTACCACCGCCACTGTCTGGACCAGAGAAAGAGGCAGGTGAACTATAGGGATGTTGTAAGCATCCGAGTGGGTCTGGGAGTCCAGCGTCCAGACCCAGCTTGCTAAGCTGTGACACGCTTGCAGACAGGCTTGCCAAGCACTTCATGGCCCAGTGAGTGCCCAATAGGACAGCCTGCCCCCTTGTAGAGATGCTATTTTGCACAAACCGGCAGCTCGGAAAATCCGGGAAGGTCATGTTGTCTAGGCTGACCATATGAAAAGGAGGACAGGGCTCATGTAACTTTAACAGTTGTAGAGAAAAGGGAATTTCAGCCGGTGTCATTTGTATGCAATTAGTTCCTAGTGAAATTCCCTCTTCATCACAACAGTTAAAGTTGCAGGGGTCCTGTCTTCTTTTGTATCTGGTCACTCTAGTATAGTGCCTGCAACTTTAACTGTTGTGATGAAGAAGGAATTTCACCAGGTCCTAATTGTATGCCGGCTAAAATTCCCTTTTCTCTACAACTGTTAAAGTTACATGAGCTCCTTTTCATATGGTCACCCTAATGTTGTGTAAATGGCAGCCATAAAATGGACATTTACACATCATTACAGGTGTGAATGGCGCATTTACACGACATGAGTTTCCTGGATTTGCACAAAATGGCAGCTTGCAAGGGAGCTGCGGGCATGCACGCAGCTTCGTCAGGCAGGCACCCAGCTCCATCCCTAGTGAACAAAGGGGCTGCAGTGGTGATGAGGAGAAGCAAATCCATGGGACTTATCGGGGGATCTGTTGGTGTGTGGGACCTCAGCAGGAAGCTGGCCATGCCTACCCTTGACGCCAGTCCTTCAGTGGGCAATCTTGATGTACTTTTAGTTCATTTTACTTACCATTAAAGATGAGGTGGCCAAGAGTTCCTTCTTTTTTCTTTAACAAGGAAAAACAATGTTTTGCAGCCAGCTTTGCAGCAGCTTGGCCTTTGACATTTGGCATGGCCCAGTCACTGCTGAGGGCAGCCTAATCGCTGCTTGAAGCAACCATGATTTTGCTCACAAAAAAGAAAAGAAAAGAAGAAAAAAGCCCTCGACTGCCTTGTCTTAAAACATAAGCCCATCCCACCAGAAAATTCTTCAAATCCCACCCCAAAGTTTAATTTCATCTTTCAGGGCATTTTTGCCCCCCAGTGAAAGTACAGAAAACCTCTGGGCCAATTTGTTCTGCTGAGCACTGGTTCAATGGGACTTACTCCCAGGTAAGTGGGTATAGGATTTACTGGGGAGTAACTTCCATTGAACTGAATGAAGCTTACTTCAGAGTAGGTATACATAGGATTGTGCTTTTAGTGAAGTAATTAAGAAGATGGGCCTGTCCAAGGAGGCAAAACACAAAAATCACCTAGATGAAGTGAATTAGTGAAGAGGTTTACATCCGTCCTGCGTGTGCTCCTCCAGTCCAAACACTCTGCTTTTGACATAATTTGGCAGGGTCACAAGCAATATTCTTCCGTTTCGGGGATTAATTTGTTAAGGATGATTTAGCCATGGGGAATTCTGCATTGCTCCCACAGGTGGATTAAATTACTTTCCCAACCATTGGGACATGTTGGTGCACCACTAAAACGTAAGAGTGGCAACTTTGTTTGTTTGCCTGCATTGATGAATAATCATGGCTTACAATGTCATGCTAATGTTTCTCAGGGAGCAATGAAGGCAGGCAGACATTCTCGGGCTGATGGAAGTAGTTTCTATACACATTCTATGCCCTGAAAATAAATATCTTGGAATGCAATGACTGTATGTTCAAATCAGCTCCGCCATACTTTATGTTTGTCTTTGCCCTGTAGGGTTGGGCATCACTGAGATAATCTTTGTTATAGTTACCATAATCGGAAGAGTAGTGTAACCTTAGGAATTTACAGAAAGGATGTGCAGTTTCTCTGGGCCAGGTAAAAATGTCAGGAATGCCTCTTTTTTCTAAAAAAAATATAATGTTATATTAACCTGAAAAACACGACCATATGAGAGACAAGCTGACAGGTAGACTGAAATCTGAAAGGTGCCCTGGCCCATGTCAAGCAGCCACCTGTGGAGGGCGAGCAAAGTCCACCTTTACAGTCAATCTGCCACTGCCTCCATAAGCGCCACTCATACACCTGCCTCTGCCACTGGACCACTGCCAATGGCCAGTCACCCTGCCTCCTGCCACTGTAGCATTACCATTGGTCACTCATCCCACCTCCAGCTCTTCCAGTATAGCTTACCCAGTCCTGGCACTGGAGTTTGGCTCCTACTTTAAGCTGCTTCCAGGACCTGGGTAGGCCAAGCATGCTTTTTTATTATTATTATTATTATTATTATTATTATTATTATTATTATTATTTTTACAGGGGACAGTCCTCTATCTGGAGGGCTGTCAGAAGGCTGTTTGGCAGGTGTCCTCTAACTGAAGAGTGTCCAGTTGAAGTAGGTTAAAAAACAACAACCGAAGGAGGAGGAGCTGGGCCTTAAAGTTGCCCCTGAGCAGCACTTGGAGAGCAGACTCAGCAAAACACAGCAGCCATCGGGTCACAGTCTTCAGCACTATGGTGAAATGCGCTGTTTTTCTAATTCAACTGAAAATAATATTTTCTAAATTTGCACCTATACATATAAATAAGCACTTGCGAATTTTATGTATCACTTTTGTCCTTTTGGGTGTGTGTGATGCTTTTCCTCTTGGGTGGGGGCAATTCATTAGCGGCCACCGTATACCCTGGGACTGAATAAGCTGTTCCAGAGAGGAGCAAGTGCTCAGCTCCTATTTTAAGATGCTTCCCTGCGGACAGGGTCAGCTGTACTTGTAGGGTGGTAGTTGGAGAGGGTGTGAGGGACTAGTGGTGACAGTAATGGCCCCAGGTGAGGAACCTTGAGCCCAGCCCCTGCCTGGTGGCGCAGCTTTAGCACAGGCATGAAGCCTGCCTAAAAGATCTCAGGGGGGTGCCAAAAAAGTAGGGGTGCCCAAGAGATTGGGGGGGGAGTTCATCAGGTTGGCAGGCCTTTTAAAGACACATATGTATCTAATTTAATTATTTGTGAATTTTGTTTAATTTAATTATTTGTTGTTGTTTTTTTAAAAGTGGGTCGGGTAGAGCAGAGAAAAATTGGGGTGGGGCAGCCTCCCTCTAGCCCACCCCTGGCTATGGGCGCATCTCATCACCCTTCCCACACTGCCAGCACAACTTACTCAGTCCAACTACCATTCTAACTTGTGTCTGCAGTGGACATCTTCTAGCATGAGACGCTCCTGCTGATGGGTCCCAGATGTCTCTTATGGACAGCCTTTTTGGAAAGAGGTGTCTCAAGTAACATAATTCACCGAATCCCAATCTTCCTTAAGAGAATTCCTTCTTTGTGCATCTGATACTAGCATGCTTCTAGGCGAAACAAAAATCCCACTGTTTAATTGACGATCCATTTGCTTAAATGCTAAAAGAAGCTAAAAATGTAATCATCCTGACTGTCCGATGGAAGACAAGAGATCTCTGGTCAGATTAGGTCAAGCAGTGGGAAAGAGGCTGGGATGGTGTCATTCCCACCCACCCACTAAAGATATAGCAAGGCTTTGCAAAGATTTTCAGCTACACCACCTGGTTCTCCAACCATTTCCCCATCAATCCCTCCCTTCTCCATTCCCATGTCTATTTTGTTTGTGGCTCCTCCTCCTCCTCCTTTCTCCTTAGCTGTCCCCATGTTCTTTGTAGGGATGTCCGTCGCTGGGAAATCTGGCCCTTGTTGAGTTTGCTGGACTTTGGTGTGAGCCGAACCAAGCATTGCCTCTGAATTCTGGGGAGATTTTAAGTAAAAAATAAATAAATGGCTGGAAATAGATATTTTCTCAAACTGCAGCTGCCATTTGCTCAAATTGCACAAATCATTGCAGCAATTTGTGCAGTTACGCAAATTGTGGCTCTAGCAAGTTGGGCCAGCTGATAGAATATGGAATGGAATTCAGGAGGCTGAGGTGATGAAAGCTCATTGAGCTCCACCATACAGCCAGGTTCCTCCAACCCACTGGGGTCTGTATTTTCTGTGAACGAAGAATAATTTAGCCATCACTGGTTAACCCTAAAAGGAGAGAACCTCATTCTCCCCAGGTTGCTACCCAACTATCCCTTCTCTCCCTGTTCCATTTTTGTTCAAGGTGTTTCTAATAAAATAAATAAACGTTAGTAGATTGTAGTCTGTTTTCTTCTAATGAACTCCATCTGTGACAAGGACAAAGTTTCGGGAGCCACCAGACTTGCACACCTTGACATAATCTGTAGGAGTTACTGGAAAATAAATCACAAGCCAATTAGAGAGGCCAGGTGACCCATATTAAAAATGTACTCAGCCAGTGGAAGAGGAAATAGTTAAAAGCCGTCTCCCCGAGCCAGGAGTGTGATGTGGGGCCAGGACTGTTTCCAATTCTTCCTTGAGGAAATGACAGCAGTTTTGTTCAGGCATTTGCACACATACGCCCTGATTAGAAGTGTGGTGAGGGGGAGAATGTGGATGCTACAGAAGAACAGCAGATCCCTAAGGCAAGAAATTACCCCGTCAATGTACAGAGGACAATGAGGCCAAGTGAAGGGAATGTGTTAGTGGGGGATGGGTCCAACAAGTGCGGTCCCCCTCACATGATCCTAAACACATGATGAGGAGTGAACACCTGAACAGAACTTGGGAAAGGCCACCAAAAGGTGATATTTTCCCTCTAATAATTGATCACAGGAACAAATCCTTATCCCTTTTTTTAAAATAAATAGAATGACCTCCAGCTAATTGAAATGCCCTGCGATTTAATGCAGAAACAGTTATCCATCTTTTTCTAAGGATTACTTTACAGCTATTCCCTCTTGCTTCCCCCAAGCACACCCCTTGAGTCTTCTTAAGAGGCCTCTTCATATTTAAAAGCAACAAAGAGTCTTGTGGTACCTTAAAGATGAAGAAATTTATGGCATCAGCAGACCATCAAATGCAAATCATCCTCCCTTTGATTATTATGTTTTTAAGTAGTAATATATGAACATATACATGTCTACTCAGAAGTAAGCCATAGAACTGGATTTCAGAGAAGCATGTATAGAATTGTATCCTCAATGTGGCAGTAGTTCTGGAATACTGAATTGAAAACGTGCTTTGTTCAAATATGTTGTGTAACAAAAAGACTGGGTTGGTGTGTGTGTGTGTGTGTGTTGTTGCTGTTGTTTTGTATTTTTGTATCCTGTAAGACAAGGTCTTCACACTCAATGGGTCCAGGTGACCTGGTAAATAGCCGTGAAGCCTTTGTGCACTTCTAAAGGGGGAAAAAAACTATTATTCATTCCAAAAGATGCAAAACAAAACAAGGATTAAACACAAACCAACCTCTAAACTTTGGTGGATGTTTATTCTTTCAGCTGCACATCTTCTCAAAACACTCTGTTTTCATTTAATATGGGGAAAGAGTGGGGGGGGGGAAGAACTGTGAAGCAATTACACACAAAAGTATACCAGATGCAAATAAAAGAACTGCAGCATTGTTTGCCATATTTTTCAAATTAGTTTAATTTCTTCATCAGCGAGAAACAAAGAGGGACGCTGTAGCTCCATCACTCCCTAAGGTAGGCGTACCGAACCAAAGAGGAAGGAGCAGTACAAAGATGAGAGACATGGTCGTGCTCTCAAAAAGGGAAAGGCTGCTCATGTATGCAGAACAATCCTAAATATGCTTACCTTAAAGGAAATGCCACTGAGGTCAATAGGATTTACTCTCCAGTAAATGTGCTCAGGACTGCCGACTCAGAGCTTCCGCAGCCTTACCAGGGCTTTCATCCTCTGTAGTCTTCCCATCATGACAACATGGTTCTTTACACATGACCATGTGAGTTTGAATTATAGTGCACCACCGAGTTTACACAGTGGGATGCTCCAGATAATAGCACCTTTAAAAAGCGAGATTACCGGAGAAAAGCTGGGGAGACATCCTGGATGTTGATAATGTTGTGCAACATGAGTGGCTAATCATAAGCATGCAATAAATCACTCATTTAGAGAAGCTTTCAATCAGACTTCTGGCTGCGCAGCATCCTGGCTGTTGTAGGGCTTGCAAGTACTGGAGGGAAAAGAGTGGAATTTCACATTGTTGTGTTGAAAGAAATAACTGCTGATGATTTGTCACCTATTGCATGGAATTTTCTGAGAAGCCCAGTGCATTGCATATTCTACAATGCACACTCAATTTACACAGGACACTGCTGGGTCTCACCATCAACCCGCATGAAATTATGGGAAAAAGAATCCCTAAAGATGGGAAATTTGATAACAACCTGTTGAACCTAAAACATTTTGAGTTGGATCCAGATTTCATCATGCTTAGAGTAGACCTATTCAAATTAATAAGACTAAATTAAATCCAGTTGATTTGAATGGATCTACTCAAAGTGTGATGATTAAGCCTGGATCCATCCCTTTACATGCTCCTAGACATGACCAAAACAAGCACAGTAATTACTAATGCTTATTACTATGCAGAGGTAGGTGAAAAGTAGATGGCTAGATGTTTGGGGCTTTAACTCCCAGCATTCCTGACTATTGGCCATGCTGACAGGGGCTTCTGGGAGTTGAAATCCAAAACATCTGGAGTTCTCCCTTCTCCCCACCACTGAGTTAGAGGATATTGGATTGGATCCAAGCTAATAATGACCGTGATTCCCAGGTAAATGTATATAGGATTGCAGTCTAAATTAGTCTAAACTGAAACCAATGGAACTTAAGTCTAACTCATGACCAACTTTCCCCATTGATTTCAGTAGCAATAAGTGTGCCTAACATGGTCTGGATCCAACCCATTGTCTTTATTTTCCTTTCCTTTATTACTTCAAAGTACCTTTTTGAACCCAGAAAGGTATTTTGAAGTAATTTTTCTTTAGTTGTTTTTAATGAATTTGCACATAATAAAGTCCAAATGGCATAATAATTCCACATAACTAAGAGAACAACCCTATGGTCCTGGTAGAGCATCGGACCATACGATTCTTCGAAGTCCCCCCCCCCCCAGGCTGCAATGCTACTACAACCTTGGAAGGCAGACTCCATCATCCATGGCACACCTTACATAACATCCTCTGTGTCGTTGGGGCCAACTGCACAGTTAGGAACCATGTCTGGGTTGTTAAAAAAGTAATAGTAAACTGGGAGGATACCCAACTTTCAGCCTGATCACAGTGTGTCAAGAAGGTAGGATTTATCCTTCCCTCTTCAGCAGCAACCCCAACAAAATCCCCCTTCCCATGCAAATTAGTATTAAAAATTCTTAATTGCTGAGTGAGAGATGGGGTTTTCATCAGGTTAAAATCCCTCCTCATTTCCCAGTGAAAACCAGGAACCTCACTTTTACATGCATAAAACCCAGGACCTGTCTTCTGTAAGAAGAGCTCCACTCCCACCAGGCCCCTCTGCCCAGTTTTGGGGGTATACGTACCACAACTCACACCCATTCAGTAGGGTCTCCCAACAAGGGAGGCTGGAGGCTCTGATGTCAGTGCAGTGGTGAATCTGCTCCGGGTTTAAGTCAGAGCCAAGCAGAACTCTAAAGGAACTATTCAAGGTGGGAAGCACCCTGGCTAACTCCTTTAGAGGTCTAACTGACTCTGAGTGAAACCCGGAGCGGATTGACTGAACCACTGGCCTTGGAGCCACCAGCTTCCTGATTCTTTGTATGGCATTTTCAGTGGCCTGGAGGGACTGCCATGGGAAGGAGGGGAGGGAAAATCCACTTCTACTGGCACAGTTGATCCAACTTAAATCTGGATCCAACTTCAGGTGTTCTTAGTAAACAAGCAATAAAAGTAATGTCTAGTTTAGCCTCCAGTCTCAGCAGCGCTGCATACCCTGAGCTTCTGGAATACTTGTGAAAGGAAGAAGAGGTTAAATACATTCGGATTCCTTCTCCTGAACTTTTCATATTAGTATTAGGAACCTTATTAGCACAATCTGAATATTAGTTAGTAGCTGCTGGTGTTGACAGATTATTTAGTCAAAGACGAAAAGAATATCAGCTGTTTGGGGCACAATCCTATTGGGATGACCGTAAGCGTCTGGACTCAGAGGCTTTCAGACATCCAGTGCAGAGCGGGAGGAGCATGGAGGCAGTCTTCCCCTCCCCCTCCTCTCATTCTGTATTTTGGCTAGACAGGTTTTTTAGCTGGGACATATCGGAACAGGAGACAAGGAGACTGGGGAGGCCTGGGAATATGTCACAAGCCAGCTTCCCCAGTCCCCTCTCCTCCATGCCCATTGGCACGCCCCCGTTCCCTCCTCTCTGAGGTCACTTTTTCAACTCCGGAGAGGTAGCCGGCAGAGTTGACTTCATGCCAGCTGCAGAGGGTGGGGGAGGAGCAGGTTGCTTGGATTCCTGGCTATGAGTTCAGAGCGCTGATTCCAACCCCTCCCCCCTACACTGTCTAGGATCCATAGGATTGCTCCCTTAGTTAATCACAAGACTTATGTGAAATTTGTATCTGGTCAAGAGGACAGGGCTCCTGCAGCTTTAACTGTTGTGATGAAGAGGGAATTTTACCAGGTGCTGCATGCCTACAAATGACACCTGCTGAAATTCCCTTTTCTATGCAACTGTTGGAGATACAGGAGCCCCCTGTCCTCCTTTTCATATAGTCACCCATGGCCATCCTAATTGTTTGATATAGAGTCAGGCTCTGGAAAGTTAACTTATGTGAAATAATATAATGGCTACACTGCCCTGCATGAACTGTGACAATCTACTATCTCTAAATCCACATTCAGTGCAGCACATGACTCTGCCTCAAGTTCTTCAGGCCCAACAAGCATTGTCTAATTCCTCATCCTCCCTTATGTGCCTCTTCCTTCCCCTCCTCGGCCACATTAATTTCAGAGCTGGCAGACGTAGTGTGTGTGTAGTCTGTATGAATTCATGTGTCCAGTTTTCCACTGGGACGGGAGTGAGTGAGGTCTTTCCTCACCAACACACACACACCGGACTGAAATCACTCTGTCTCCATGTGCTAAACTCTGGGATCTCTTGCCTTCAGTTTTGATTGGCTGCTGATGGGGGGTGGTGGATGAGCTGAGATTTACTATGGGTTGGGGGAGGAGGTAGGTTTTGTGAGGCTATCTTGGGCAGTGGGATTGCCTGCTTTCAGGCGGAGTGAATAACCTCAGTTCATGTTTGCCAAACTTTCATGAGCGTTGGCTGACGTTCATGAACTCAGTGAACCTTGGAACGGAGGCTCAGTTCAGGCGGGTTTGAGTTTTGAGGTAAATATTGTGCACAGCTCCAGTTGTGACACAGGGGTTAAATAGTGGAACCAGGTTGCCGGAAGATAAATAACCACTCTTCTTTTTAAACTAGCCTTGACACTTTTTTTTTACGCTTTACGCTTTACACTTTACTCTTTCTTTTTCTCTTTCTCTTTCTTCTCTCTCTGTGTTGCTCGCTGACCTGGGTCTGTGAAGCAAATACAACAAGCCCGTATAACCTCAGGATCCACCAACACAGGCCATTAATCATGTATAGCAGCCAAACACTTGCCTTTCCGCCTGCTAGAAAGTGCAACTGTGTGCGTGTGTGCGTGTGTGTGTGTGTGTGTGTGAGAGAGAGAGAGAACATGCAAAATGAAACACCTGGCAGGCGGCCACAATAGATAGATAGCCAATGTTCGGCTTATAGTACCACAAGTTTTCGAAGCCAAAAACTGAATGCTTCTCTCCCTGTTGTCGACTTACTCATATTTAGGAGTGCCGTCTCTTGTAACTGGGGGAAAAACACCTGCCGTTGCCCAATTTCAAGAAGCACTGGATTGCAAACATTCATGTAAGGGTACAGGGGAGACAGAAGAGGAAAGTAGGGAACACCTCATTTTCTCTCTCTCACCCATATCCTTCACTCTGCAATCTGTTTCCCTTTTCCCCATGCTCAGGTGACAGACACCGGCGCCATTACCGCTGCATCATAGCAGTGAGCAGGTGCCAGGTGAAATGAGGAGCAAGTGGCGTTGAGGTGTCAGAGGGCAGAGCCGTGTGCTCCATCCCCTCTAGGTAGCCTGCTGTCCTCAGGTGCAGTGTAGGACATTGCTCCTTTGGCAGTGCTGAAGAAGGATTGGGCCCAGCACCCCAAAAAGGCATGGGTGATTTGGAGTCAGAGGGGGAAGAGGGGGAAGAGGCAGAAGGGTTGGCTGAAGCACCAAAGTTGCTGGACACTCAGGCCCAGAGGGGAGGTTGTCCAGCAATTAGTTGGGAAGTAGCCAGCCAGCGCCCTCTTCACCCATGGAGGAGTTAGAAATATGAGACCCCAGGGTGAAATATTGGGCCAGGCAAGAGGAACAACATCAACTCGTGAGGCATTCCAAAAGGCTGGCCATGCAGCGGAATGTCCCTCTGGAAAGACCCACCCTATGATAGGGGCCCAACCAGCCACAGGATGTCGAAGAGACAGCCTGCACTAGTTGGGATTGCAACTATCTAACCTCATGCATTAACGGAAAGGAGTTGCTCGTAGCCTAAGTGGTGGCATGTTATGCAAAGTGGTCTAGAGACATAGCATTTCCCTGCTGCTCGTGGATTCCGATTGTAACCTGAGGCACTGCTGATCGGACTGCAGCTTGCGTAGCAAAAGCAGCTTGCACCTCGGACTTCTCCGAGCCCGTTACAAAGGAAGCCAAGGCTGGGCACTTGACACTGCTGTAAGTGGCTTCCAGTGGAGGCTGGTGGCTCTGAAGTCAGTGAGGCGGTGCATCCACTCTGGGTTTAAGTCAGAACCAGTCAGAACCCCCAAAGATATCAGGGCGTGCCTGGGCACACCCCGTCCGCACGCATGCGGAGACAACTTATTTCTAAAAACAATTTTAACCATTTTTTTAAAGCCTGCATTGCGTGCAGAAACATGCTTCCATGCACACACATGTTGAATTGCAGTGTCTTGGATATCCCTCCCTTATAGCTTCTATTGACTTTTCTTAGTGTGAAGCTGGGGATTTCTTAGTATACAATGGCAAGGATCCAGACTTAGGCAGTATCTACACCACCGCTTTATAACGGCATTGAAGTGCACTGTTGGGGCCCAGGACACATTCCATATACAGTTTCCAAATGCTTTCATAGTGTTATATCCTGCTGGGTGTAGAACTGGACACTATCACACTCAGGCCCTTCTACACCATAGGGGTGTAGAGGGAGAGTGATCCCGGACGTACCTAATACACACCATCGGCGCACAGGGAACAGCCTGGGGCCATCCTGGGCAAACAGCCTGGCGTGGAAAGGGCCTTAGAGTAGACCCCTTGAAATCAATGGGGAATGACTAATTCACATTCTATTGATTCAATGTCTGCATCCAACCCAATGTCAACGGCGCTAGGGAAACATTTCTACGCCCATGAAGGCACTGCCTAAGCGTAATTTTCTATGGACAAACAGTTCTCTCTGTAATGCGCCACTATGAATTTTGTTTATAATTGATTCCATAAAAAGAGGCCCCAGTTCACCTAGGGTAGCTTGCATGCACAGACACATGATAATTGCACTTAGAAGGTTTTCTGTAACACTGTGTGATCACAGATGCGAAAACCCCACAAGGAATAGACCACCAGTTGCCTTTGCTCTGTTTCGAGTCCGTTCCCCAGTGCAACATGCTCTCATTGGGCATCTGTTTTTATGTCTGCTGCTTTTTGCTGATTTTTTCCAACACATACATTCCAAGCATGCAAATGAGCTATGAAAACATGAAATGTGGCGGCTGCTCCTGACTGTTGACATCACAGTCAATGAATCTGACAGTGGCCCAGTGGCAGTCTGGGGATTGTGCCAAGGGAGGGACAACGCTCCCCTGCTTGGAACCTTTCCGCTGAGGTGCTCTGCTTGCGTTCAGCTTAAGCTCTTGATTTAGCATAATCCATTCTTTTATTAAAAGAATGCTTTTTGTCTGAGCTAAAGCCTCCTCCCTTCCTTCCTTTCCATCGTGGAGTTAAGATTACTTATTCTCTCCCATTTCATGCCCCCCTCCCTGTCTTTTTTACTTTGTACTAACATGCACACATACAGGCGCGTACACATGCTCACACAATTCCAAGTTTACTTTAATGCAGATGGTATTTGTCCATGGCCAGAAACACTTTCCAAAATGTACCATAGCTCAATAAACGAGTTCAAAAAGCATCTTAACGAAAACAAACAGTCAAATGAAATATTACTTGGATCAAAACAAAGATGAACAAGGATTAAAAAAAGAGAGAAAGAGCGAGCCTTGGAGCTTTATAATTGGTTCCCTTTTTCTCTTCAAGATTTGGTTTTAACAATTTAATCTAGTTTATAAATGTCGAAAAACAGTAATAGAAAATTGATTGCACATATGTTTTAATGGGGCCTAGAAACACGATCCGTGGGACCACCTGTGCTGCATTAAAAACAGGATATTGTGTGGCTTCCTCTAAGCAAGCCATACTGGACACAACAGAAATGATCATACAGATATGTGTGGTGTATTTCTGCTTAGTAAGAATGCAGTTATCGCCAGCAGTTGACAGGGGGCATTGGTGAGTTCCTTGAGAGTTCAATTAACAGATTTCATTGTGTTTAGAATTTTGCCTTTGAATGTAGGCCATGTGATGTTTTATTTTAAGAAATAAATAAATATAAAACATGCACTGGAATTACAAACAGACATTTTTATTACTTGAACATGACCAATGTGCCTCTGAGAGCATATCAGCACTATTTGTTTGTTTGAGTTATTTATTTGGTTGATTTATCTGTTTATATAGAGTATTTGTTATAGCCCATTCTTTAAAAAATGCTACTGCATTGAGGAAGTTGCTTGCAAGCAGGGTTCTCTATGGATTCTGCTAATCAGTGGTCATAGACAAGTGTCACAAATCAGTCCTGGGCACAAATTCCAACACGTGACATAAAATATCCTCATAGGATATAATCCTATGCATGTTTCGACAGCAAAAGTCCTATAACTCCCAGCATTCTCCAGCCAGCATATTGCTACTACCCAGTTACGGTAAACTCCAGGTAGGCAGTTACTGTTGGGAAACATGGGTGGGAAGGTGCTATTGCACCAGTGCCCTGATTGCTTGTCCTTGGTCGACAGCTGGTTGGCCACTGTGAGAACAGAGTGCTGGACTAAATGTACCATTGGTCTGATCCAGTATGTTCTTATGTTGCAATTGAAGCTCTCTGAAGGATCACTTGCAGCCGTATGACCCTGTCTGAGCTTTAAGTTCAGCCTCTCAAGTCCTTTTCTCTGGCCCATTGGGAAGGGATGTTAGACTGACAGGTACTGGCGACAGGGCCTTTTCAGGGGTGCCCCCACAATTGTGGAATTCCTTCCTCCAGGTAATACATATGGCCCCATCATCGTTGGTTTTTCAGAGCACTCTTAAGGGGGCGTGATATAGCTTTTCAGTTGATGTTTTTAGTGTGTTATGATATCTGGTTACGGAAATGTCCTGTATACCACCTTGGGAGGGCAATGTGCTCTGAAAGGCAGTTCTAAAATATTTAAATAAATAAATAAATAAATAATACATTCATTTCCCCAGAAATGTTGTTTAATGCATCAGAATATCCTCAAGAGGAAAAATAGGGACAAAACAGGCTAGAGGGGAATCCTATCAATTACATCTGTGATGATTGGAAGTCTCCAAACTCAGAGGCTTCTGATCGTCCAATGCAGAATGAAAACTCTGGTTGATTGAATGGTATAGAAACATAATAAATAAAATATACAAAAATATGCAATTCAAGGTGCCTGATTTGCATTTTTTTTGTCCAAGAACCATGAAGTCAGTTCCATGAAGTTGAGGGCACTTGAGGCTGGTTGTTCTCAAACAGTAGACTCACCGTATGGCACATTGCTGTTGAATTACTTTTTTTAAAGAAAGCAGTTTTTGTGATATGGCATGAGAGGAGGTTAAAAGAGATAATCAGTGTAAAAAAAATCAGTTGTGTGACCCTTCCTAATACTTAGGGTTAGTGTGGGGTAGAAGTTGAAATAGAAAAAAAAAGAGTGAGTGTACAAGGAAGATACCATGATTATTTGGAACTGTACTTTAATATCAACTGAGTAGAATCTAGAATAAATATGCTTCATCACCACATGGAATGGAGTCATATTCGAAGACATTCCCATTATTTTATGGATTAAATTTATTTTATGATTTCAAGCTGGATTTTAGAGAAGGTCTACCATGGTCTTCTCACACAATCTTGGGCAGCTTTATGACAATTTGGAACTTGAGGCAGATCTGTTTGAAATTGACATGGTTTGATTTAAAATTAAACAAGGAACCTCCAGCCAGAGAGTGTTGCTGTTAACATGTACTGCCACCAAATGGAATATGAATGCACAGCATCAACTTCTCTTCTGGTTGAGAAACCAGAGCCAGACATCATGTGTGAGTAGTTGGTACAAAATTTCTCCACTCTTTCGGTCTTCCTCCAAGCAATATAAAGCTGTAACTCTAAAATACATGGTCGCTTCAGAGAGAACTCTCCTACACATCTGCCTCCGTTGCCATCTTGGCTCCTTTCTCCAAGTGATCTGTAACCTCTTTCTGACCTGTGTTATATGTGATTGAACAACTATGGGTTGGACCCAGATTTATGCTGGATCAACTGCATTAGTGGATGTGGATTTCCCCAGCCATACTTACCCATGATATACCCTCCTGCTCCCCTGAAAATGCTTCACAGAGAAGTCAGGAGACCCTGCTGAATCAGGTGAGTTGGGTTGTGTGTGTGTGGACATCTCTAAAAATCAGGCAGAATTCACAGAAGGTCCTTTCCTCTCATGGAGGGCAGATCCTTGGTTCAACCTTACAGAAGTTGGTCCAATGTAAGATATGTAGGTGGGTAAGCTGAAAGTGGTGGGCTGAAGTGGGGTGGGGGGTGCATTAAATATATGTTCTTTCTCCACCAAATTCATCTCTCATCCCAAAGATCTTTTGGGGCCCTTTCCACCATTTTTTTTAAATGCTGCCAAGAGCGTGTGTACTACTGCCCAACAGACATTAAGTGATCTGCACTCATTGCACCCAACATCCATGTGACGACAGCAGCAGCAGCGCTCCATGGTGAGCCTCTTTGCATCGCAAATCATGGTGTGATGCCATTATGCAGCAGTGGGAGAGCAACGCCTATCAGAGTAGCACTGTCCTCACACTGAATTACCTTTGTATGCCATCAGTGACATCTTATTAAGGCAAATGTGATCGGCGGCATGACAATGTCATCTGTCCGAAAGAAGACAGGTTATATTTTAAACAGCAGTGTTGAAGGCTCCTTAAGGAAATGAGCAAACATTTTCTCAGGAAGTGCCAAAAAAAGAACGGAAAGGGGAGAAGCCTTTTCTTTTCTTCTTTTTTGGACGCTGCCAAAAATGTTTGCAAAAAAGAAGAAGAGCAAGCGGTTTTGGTTCAGCTCTAGTTTAAAAAGAAACAAATGAGAGAGATATCCTCCTGTTAGAAGACAAAAAACAGGAGTACCTCAATTTGTCATCTTCACTCTGCAGTTGTTTTCCTTTATATGAGATAATTGCTTCAGTTCTTAACTCAGCCTTCCTATCTGGCAGTGAGAGAAAACTCTTTTTTTTAAAAGCAGGCTGCTAGGTCCATGACTGTAGAAACATGTATATTATGACCTCAGTTCTCAGAATGCTAGCCCTTATGTAGCCAAAATGACCCCATGCACACACAAGATGGAGATATCAGTGGACTTAGGGGAATCTCAAGGTTTGTAAAAATACAAAAAAAATGGGGGTGGGGGGAAACTCTGCAGGAGGAGAACATCAACTGCCCAATTAGGACTGAGCATGTTCAGCAAGCATAGAATGCTGACTAGTAGGGGGAAAAAAACAAACAAATGAAAACAAAGCCTGAGATGGAGCGAGAACTTCCACACTGCAACATTTTATTGCAAGACCTACCTGATATATATATATATATATATATATCCCATTCTTACAGCACAAATACAATGGAACTGCAGCTAGAAGCTCAAGAATAGGCCAGGCCATTTTCTCTTCTATACTTAAATGTAAGATCCAATCCTTGGCTAAAAGTAGGGGTGTGCACGGACCCCCCAGATCGGATCGGGACCCGGATCGGGACCTCCAATTTTGTCATGGATCGGTTCGGACAAAATCGGAGGCCCCCCGGACCGGATCGAGTCCGATCCCGATCCAAAAATCGTAAATTTTTGGATCGGCCGCCATTTTTTTCCCCATAGACTTGCATTGCAATGCAAGTCTATGAGGAAAAAATGGCGGTGGGTGGGTGAGGGGGGCTTAACTCCCTCCCCCCCTGGGGCCGTCCACTGTGGACGGCCCCGGCAGGTAAGCCCCCTCCCCCGCACTCCCTACCCCCCCTGGGGCCGTCCGCTTCCATCCGCTGGCGCCCGCAGGCGCCCGCGGATAGAAGCGGACGGCTCCGGGGGGGGTAAGCCCCCTTCCCTGCCACTGCTTACCTTTTAGGGCCGTTCGCTCCCGTCCAGCGCCGGCGGCTACCACCAGCCGGCTTTGTGGCTTGCTCTAGAGTAGGGCGCCGGGTGATCACCCGGCGCGCCACCCTGGAGCAGGCCGCGGAGCCCGCTGGTAGTAGCCGCCGCCGGCGGACGGGCGTCCCTAAAAGGTAAGCACCCCCCCTCCCCTCCGCGCACCCCCTCCTCACCTTTCCGAGCCGTTCCCTAACGTCCAGTTAAAGGTGCAGGCACTATACTAGAGTGACCATATACAAAAGAAGGCAGGGCCCCTGCAACTTTAACTGTTGTGATGAAGAGGGAATTTCACCAGGAACTAATTGCATACAAATGACACTGGCTGAAATTCCCTTTTCTCTACAACTGTTAAAGTTACATGAGCCCTGACCTGGATTTTATCTGGTCAGCCTACACACTATGCCATAATGTTTAGCTCAAAATGCTTAACCACTGTGGTTTAGTGTGTCATCTGAAGAGGGTCCATGTGGGCTGAATCAACTGTGTTGCACCTAACATCCTCCATCTTGGGTGTTGAATCTAGCATTTTAGGTTTCTACTTGTGACAGTAATTTCCCCAGGAATTCATAATTTTTGATGCTGGTCAGTGTTATTGTTTCTGCTTCTTCCTTTCTGGATCAATGACATGACTGAACCACTCAATCAGGGATCACATAGCCAATGGGGTCTTTCTGCCCCACCTTTCTATGTCAACAACGATCATGGCAGCTTTCAGCATGAACAGTAAACAATTGTAAATAAAACACTCCAAGGTGATAGAAATCCAGCAAACTGGCAGCAAGCTAAAAACTAATTTCAAAGCCAACATGTCCTGGAAACAGACGCTGAAATAAAATTGTTTTCATTACCCATCTGAAAGTGGGCAGGAAAGGAGCTGGATGAATCCTTCTTGGGAAATGATTTCATATTCTGGGTGCCACAGTGGGAAATATGTCTCGTGCCCACCCACTGCAACTCTGACTACAAGTGTCATCATACGGGGGTAAATTGTGTTTCCTTACAGTCACATCTCTACCTGCGTGTTTGTCCCTCATTACTTTCTCTTTCAAAAGAGGAAGTAAACAATGTGGACGTGGCCCATTCAATGAGCCGGTTTGATCCCGCTGCAGGAGATAGCGGCAAGTTGCATCTCAAAAAAGAAGACGGATTTACTGGGGTGTTTTTTTTTGCTGCATGAAGAAGGCTATAAGGGGCAGGAGGTGCGCAAGGCACAGGTGTCGTCGTGAGAGGGACCCACGGAAATCCATGGGTGCCCAGCAATGAGCATGTAATAAAACGGTTGTCTAATGATGCCCAGCAAGGGAACACAAAGAAGAGGCAGAACATAGTCAGGAATAATGTTGCGGAGCCTATCAAATTAAAGATAACTTAAATGTACAGGTAAACATTTTATTCTTTTTCTCCCCCACAAAAGGGTGCTGAAACATTGTCCAAAAGCAGATGTGTCTTTCAAAACCTTTGAAACTGTAAGTAGCTGTGGTTCATTTCTAATATCTTCCAGTGCCAGGACATGCCCATGCAGTTCTGTGCCTTAGCTTTGTCTTTTTAACATGCATCAATGGGTGAATATCTAGAATTAACAATGTCTTGTGAACTTACTTCTTGTCCCAGAGTTGTGGATGGAGAAGACAAATAGACTCCAACTCCCACTCTGATAAACTCACAGAGCGGAACAAACAAGAGTGTTGTAATGTCGTTTTACTGATTACAGGTCGTTCAACAAAAAAACAGGTTGATCAGAAAACACACACACACTAGGTCATTCGAGGTTGCTAGTGTGGCAGGAATATTTGTTCTGAAAGAAGAATTTCCTGTAGTATGACATTCCCCATGTTTTTAAACTATAGTAGATGGCAATGAAGGATAATTATCTGCCTTGGTAGTAACACAAGAACTTCTGCACCTGTTTTCTGCCATTCACACAGGCAGAAATGGCCTTGTGAATATTCTTGCATGCACAGGATCCTCAAAGCAAGCCATCGGGCAGGCAGCTGCTTCAGAGAGCCTCTCTGGAGTGGGGGAGGGTCCGCATGATTGGCCGACCCTCCTGTTTTGCCGCCTGAGGTGGGGTAGCCTCATAGGAAGGCCAACCCTTAACTGGTCTCATGAAGGACTTGATGATACATTTGGGAGATCTGCAACAGAGCTTTCAGGGTTGTATTGTATGCAGGTGGGGGCAAGAAAGAGTAAACAGGGTCTTGCTGCTTTGCGTGGAAGGGCTATGAAGGAAAAAAAAAACAGATGGAAGCAAGGATACGTGAAGAGCACTTGGAGGTACCAAGATGGTGAACAGGGATTTCTTAGACCCATCTCTCAGGGCTGTGTGGACCCAGAAGTGGGAAAAGGAAACTCTTTAGGGCTCACCTTGTGCACACACGTACAGTTATGTGCATGGGGTGGGTGGGTAGTGACTCAGGAAGGTTTCTCTCAATGCCTGAAAAGACATAGTTGGATGGGAGATGGTAACTGAGACACTACCTCCAACTCAGGCCTCCGCACAGACCTTGAAAAAGTTTTTTTTTAAATGAACAGGTGTACATTTTAAAGATACTAATAAGTAGGGGTGTGCATCGGATCGGATCCGATCCACGATCCGAATCCGATCCGACCCAAAATCGGGAAAATCCGATCCGATCCGATCCGATCCGGACAACCTCCGATCCGATCCGATCCGATCCGATGAGGTCCGATCCGGATCGGACGCCATTTTGAATGCTTTTTCCCATAGCCAAGTATTGTTTTACAAAAACGCCTATAACTTTTTCATTTTTAAAGATAGAAGGATGAAACTTGGGCACATTGTAGACTGGTTAGGGGTAGTTATCTGTGAGAAATTTCAGAAAGATTGGTGCATGCATTTTGTGGCAATTAATTTTTTAATAAATACCCAGGAATGCCTATAACTTTGTCATTTTTAAAGTTACACACATGAAACTTTGCCACATTGTAGGGGGTACCTTGGGACCTATGTGTGTGAAATTTCAGAAACGTAGCTGCTTGTCTTGTGTGGCAATTAATTTTTAGAAAAATGGGTAGTAGTGGGGTAAATACAGTTACGCCTCCCATTTTTTTATTTTTGAAGATACAAACAGGAAACTTGGGCACATTACAGGTACCACTTGCCTTGATATGTGTGTGAAATTTCAGAAACATTGGAGCTTTCCATGTGTGGCAATTAATTTTTGAAACAATGAGGAAAGAAACACCTATAACTTTGTCATTTTTAAAGTTACACACATGAAACTTTGCCACATTGTAGGTAGTACCTTGGGACCCATGTGTGTGAAATTTCGGAAACGTAGGTGCTTGCCTTGTGTGGCAATTAATTTTTTAATAAATACCCAGGAATGCCTATAACTTTGTCATTTTTAAAGTTACACACATGAAACTTTGCCACATTGTAGGCGGTACCTTGGGACCTATGTGTGTGAAATTTCGGAAACGTAGGTGCTTGCCTTGTGTGGCAATTAATTTTAGAAAAATGGGTAGTGGTGGGGTAAATACAGTTACGCCTCCCACTTTTTTATTTTTGAAGATACAAACAGGAAACATGGGCACATTACAGGTACCACTTGGCTTGATATGTGTGTAAAATTTCAGACAGCTGGGTCCAGGCATGTGGTGGCAAGGTATTTTTGAAACAATGAGGAAAGAAACGCCTATAACTTTTTTATTTTAAAAGTTAGAAGTCTGAACATTGCTCACTTTGTAGATGGGTTAGGGGTAGATATGTGTCAGAAATTTCAGAATGATAGGTCCAGGCATTTGATGGCTATGGAATTTTTAAATTACATGTTTCAAAAAAATTTCTACAGAGGCCAGGTCTTCCCCTCCCGCTTCCCGCGAAGAAAAGGAAACACTCTCTCGTCTCGATCCCTTTGATCCTTGGTAGTATCCATTACAGGGCTCGTGTCTGCTTGAGTACAAAGTGAAAGCAGACACGAGCCCTGTAATGGATACTACCAAGGATCAAAGGGATCGAGACCAGAGTGATCCTTCCTTGCACGCATGGCTGCAAAACTCAGCTAGGCTCAGCCGTTCTGCTTGAAAAGTGAAAGGAGGAAAGGAAACACGAGCCCTGTAATGGATACTACTAGCAACTTCAAAGGGATCGAGACGAGAGAGTGTTTCCTTTTCTTCGCGGGAAGCGGGAGGGGAAGACCTGGCCTCTGTAGAAATTTTTTTGAAACATGTAATTTAAAAATTCCATAGCCATCAAATGCCTGGACCTATCATTCTGAAATTTCTGACACATATCTACCCCTAACCCATCTACAAAGTGAGCAATGTTCAGACTTCTAACTTTTAAAATAAAAAAGTTATAGGCGTTTCTTTCCTCATTGTTTCAAAAATACCTTGCCACCACATGCCTGGACCCAGCTGTCTGAAATTTTACACACATATCAAGCCAAGTGGTACCTGTAATGTGCCCATGTTTCCTGTTTGTATCTTCAAAAATAAAAAAGTGGGAGGCGTAACTGTATTTACCCCACCACTACCCATTTTTCTAAAATTAATTGCCACACAAGGCAAGCACCTACGTTTCCGAAATTTCACACACATAGGTCCCAAGGTACCGCCTACAATGTGGCAAAGTTTCATGTGTGTAACTTTAAAAATGACAAAGTTATAGGCATTCCTGGGTATTTATTAAAAAATTAATTGCCACACAAGGCAAGCACCTACGTTTCCGAAATTTCACACACATGGGTCCCAAGGTACCACCTACAATGTGGCAAAGTTTCATGTGTGTAACTTTAAAAATGACAAAGTTATAGGTGTTTCTTTCCTCATTGTTTCAAAAATTAATTGCCACACAAGGAAAGCTCCAATGTTTCTGAAATTTCACACACATATCAAGGCAAGTGGTACCTGTAATGTGCCCAAGTTTCCTGTTTGTATCTTCAAAAATAAAAAAATGGGAGGCGTAACTGTATTTACCCCACTACTACCCATTTTTCTAAAAATTAATTGCCACACAAGACAAGCACCTACGTTTCTGAAATTTCACACACATAGGTCCCAAGGTACCCCCTACAATGTGGCAAAGTTTCATGTGTGTAACTTTAAAAATGACAAAGTTATAGGCATTCCTGGGTATTTATTAAAAAATTAATTGCCACAAAATGCATGCACCAATCTTTCTGAAATTTCTCACAGACAACTACCCCTAACCAGTCTACAATGTGCCCAAGTTTCATCCTTCTATCTTTAAAAATGAAAAAGTTATAGGCGTTTTTGTAAAACAATACTTGGCTATGGGAAAAAGCATTCAAAATGGCGTCCGATCCGGATCGGACATCTGGTCCGATCCGATCCGACCAGCCTCCGATCCGATCCGATCCGATCCGACCCCCCAGGTCCGATTCCGATCCGCTATCCGATCCGATCCGGGGGGTCAGTGCACATCCCTACTAATAAGGGGCATGGGCTCATCAGGATAGTGGGGAGGTGGTGTTTTGTCTCCGCATCCCACTATATCTGCGAAATTGTGCTGTTAAAGAGAAATGGGGGGGGAATAATTGAGGAACCTGCTGACCCCAGTGTGGCCGCAGTGGGAGGGGAGGGGATGGCTGTCTCTGTGCTGGCAAAACTGTTCAGGGGGGGTGCAGCAATTGTCCGTGTGTGTGTGTGTGTGTGTGTGTGCGTGTGCAGTGTCTCGTTATCCAAAAGCTCACATTGGCGCTCTGTTTAGTGTGTACTACTCTGGAGGAGCACAAATGTGGGCTTTTGGATAACGAGGCGCCAAAGCGACGTCGTACAGAGGAGGCCTATTATTGCACTAGGGCAGGATCTACACTACTGCTTTATAACGGTTTATAACAGTATTGACAACAGTTGGGGCCCAGAACAGATTCCATATACCATTTTCAAACCTCTTTCAGTTTTATATCCTGCTTGGTGTAGATCTGGCCTAGGTATATGGAATGTGTCCTGGGCCTACTTTCACTACCTCACAAGATATTAGAGCGCTGTGCCGAAAATTTCTCCCACATTTCTTTCAACCGTTCTCATTCAATTGAAAAAGAAAAGGAATTGCTTTTGAAAAGAAATTTTAAGGAGAATTTCAAGGAAATTCTCATAGGCTGAGTTCAGGGTTCTTGTGCTTACCTTTTTTATGAAGTGGCTGAGAAATGTATGTGAGCGCCCTATTTTTCATTGCACAATAATCTCTATGGCAGCCAGTGGCCTCCTGGGCTTCCCATGCTTAAATTAATTTTATATGGTGGCTGCCTTTTCCCACCCCCCACCCCCATGCCCTGGAACGATGCTAGGTATGGGACATTGTGAAGGATGCAGAATGGGGGCCAGGATGCCAATGCAGTTGCTGATGTTGCCACTTGGAGTGGCAGTGCAACTCCCCCACCCCAAAATAAATCCTTAGGGAAGTGGATAATTTCTCCTCCCCCTGGAGAAATTTGGTGAAATTGTCCCCCTAATTTCTCTGCTCATAAATAGAGTGAAGAAATTTGAGAGGCCATTGGTGCACAGCTCTAAAATATCATGTAGATTATTATCTCATTGTTTTGTAGCTATATATTTGGGTATTGAATCAAAATTTATGACTTCCAGCCCATGTTTTCTTCTTCTTCTTGAAACATCTTGCAGTTTGGCAGTCATAGCCCATGTCTGCAACACCTTCTAGGTTTGTGTCATGTACAGATTTATTCATCATATATGGAACATACACAAAACTGGGGATTAGCACCTCGTCCTATGACATCTTTCAAATAATTGGAACCATTGCCATTTACAATTTATGTTTATAATCCTGCAGCTAGAGCTTTTTCCTGTGCCAGTAGTCAAAATCAGGTTATGTCATACACAGATCTTCTTTGTGTGTTTTAATGATGGATTGTGGGGCCTTCTAAAAGCAAAGCTTCATCTCTCTCAACTAGTGTGAAACAGCCCCATCTCTTGAGGTAGTGCACTCACGGGTACCATTTTTGGTGTTGGCTAAATCTGCTTTCTGCCAGTGGTGACCCAACTAATGAGAACAGAAGTCATACAATAAAAACACCCTTTAGAAAAAAGAAATTCTGACCAAACATCCATTATTCGTTATTAATCATTTTCCTTCTGCATATTTAAAATATAAAAGGCATCTCTAAAATGGACTCATAGAATCAAAACATCAGCACAAAAACAACCAAACAAACATAATCCTGCCTTCTAGGAATTTACATCTTGCCTTCAAATTGTGCTTTAGTTTTTATAGTTTTTATTGTGTTGTGCTGTATTTTAATGTTGTATATGTTTGTGAGCCACCCAAGCTGTGGGACAACTACGGGAAGTATCCAACAGGCCTCTGTACTTCCACTGGTTCTGTTGCACTAGTAGGAGCAACCATGTGTGCAATGAGCCTTTCGGGCTTCTAAAACAACAGCAGAAATGCTTGTTTCCAGATTGGGACAGGTCAGCGGAGCTCCCTTCTGAAAGTTCGACTGACCCGACCTGTTATTTTTAGGAACACTAAAGCCCCATTTCGCAAATGGTCACTCCCACAAGTGCCTGGGCACAATAGAATACTATGCTATATGTTGAAAGAAAGAAAGACATCTTTTACTTCCTTCTGTAAAGCCATTTTTACTGGAAGGACTTACTTGTCATGTTTCTCCTTTTGTGGTTAAGTGGCCACCCTTAAAACAGAATAAGAATACAGATTTGAGGGGCATTTTGAGTAGGGATGTGCACGGACCCCCCCCCCCCCGGATTGGATCAGGACCCAGTTCGGACCTCCAATTTTGTTCCGGATCACCGCCCGGGTGGCAGTGGATGGCAGTGGACCAGCCCTGGCTGGTAAGCCCTCCCTCATGCTCCTCCTTACCTGCCGGGGTCGTCCACTGCCAACCGCTGGTGCCCACTGGCGCCTGCGGATGGCAGCGGACGGCCCCAGTGGGTAAGCCCCCTCCTCCCCCTTGCGCTCCTTACTTGCCAGGGCTGTCTGCTGTGGAAGGCCCCGGCAGGTAAGCCCCCTTCCTGCATTCGCGCTCCTTATCTGCCGAGGCAGGTGAGGAATGCAAGTGGGGGGAGGGGGTCCAATCCTCCAATCCAACACGATCCGGATCAGGTCCTTTTCAGATCGGATCGTATTTGATCAGCCAATCCAGATGCTGGGGATCGCTTCGGATAATTTTATCCGATTTCCCCCCGGATCGGGTCCGGATCGTGGATCGCACCCGATCCGTTGCACACCAATAATTTTGAGTTGACAAGCAGGATGGGGCAGAGGAAAAAGAGCACATAACCCTATCCCGACCCACTGCCTTCCTACCCTGCAATTGTTCCCTAGCTATGCCCTTCTTCATTGGCTTTTGAAAAGGGTATTATTTGCCCTTATAAATAGCAAGTGGGGAAAGAGTTAACAACTCAATTCCATTCACCGCTTCATTTACAGCTGTCACATCCAAACTTGCTTTTATTCTTTTTAAATTTGCATGCGGTGTACTTGCATATAATATGTGATTATTATTATAGCGTATCTGCCTGGGTCTCTTACTGATGAAGAGGTACATTTTAGGTGTTGAACATGTTGTGTACTGCTTACATTGCAAGAACGTTAAGGCTGACACCTTTTGGTGCATGTGAATATTTTAGCACCTTCCTTTCTCTTATATTGAAGGTTGTTTGATCCTAGAATTAGCTATATTATATGATGTCAAAAATCCTGTTCTCTTGTGGCTGACCCCCACTTTACACCTCTTTTATTCTTCTTTCCTGAATACAAGGACCCCTGGCTCAGGTGAAGGTGGCATTTGCATAAGGGTTTCAGCCAACTACAGCTGTCCTTGTGACTTGCCTTCTCTCTATGGCCTCACAGCTATACAACCTAGCAGCCTAGCTCCCACTTTCTCCCTTCTGCTGCCACCAGTACCTTCTTCAGGTACACCCAAAGACTACACTAGTTGATGTAATAATTAACTGAATGTATTAACAAGATTATGCAGGTAAATAAGCATGGTGGTTTCTTCAGGTTTAAACACGTAGTGGTTACAGGTACAAAGCTTAGTGGTTTCTGTCAGTACACCTCTTCAACAGTTTCAACTGTAAAGTTCAACATTTTTCCTGCCTACTCTACCCACGCTAAGCTACACTCTCCAAAATTAACAGCTACGCAATAGCATTAATTGAGAAAACAGATAGTGCTTTGTTCAAGAGTCAGTTTAATATAGAAGTTGCTGTTAATACATGTGGTTGCAAGAAGGGTATTAATGCACAATACAGTCATTTGTTAATAAGCATACTACACCATATGTAAATCAATACATTTACCAATGCACTGTGTGGTGGAGGATCTGAAGAACATTATGACACATGTTAATATGTCAAACTCAGAATTAATGCTATTCCACAGAATAAAACAAACCATCGTTTATGTTATATTAGCTTATACAGATGGAATCTATTTGGCAAATTATGAAACACTTTGTTAAGCTTTTTAGCAGTCTGTTTCTTTTCAAATGGAAAGATAGTTCTCTTCTTAAAAACAACATTTAAGAAATGAATGAGGACCATTTATTTCTACTTTTCTCTTTTAAAACCAAAGGTCCAAGACTTATTAGCATCATTTAATTTCTTGGGGGGGGGGGGTTAGGGGTTGTAGCGTTTGTGTATGCCCCAGGAAACCAGATATTTAAAAAACCCAGGACAGACATTTCAAGTCAAAACTACAAGCTTCGGAAAGACCAGTGCTGGGCTTTCTGTTTTCTCTAGACCATGACCTTTCACTACTACTATTATAATATTATATATAGGAATGGACAGATATGTCATTTTATCTTTCTTTCACATTTTGTTTTTTAAACATCTCAAGTTCTTTCCATCCTGTTTATAAAGAAATGTGCAAATGTTGGTAAGTTCTTATCAAACAATGAACAGAATAAAATTCACATTCACTTTCAGAAGCCAAATTCAACCAGTAAGGCTATTTCCAGCATGGAGTGGACCATGTTCTACCTGCCTGCCATATAGATGTTAAAAATGAGGAGCCTGTCAGGAAAAAGAGGTGGCAACCCTAATTCAGCACCACATACATGACTGAATTTACAGGGATTCAAACCTAGACTCTTAAGAGCTAAATATTCCAAGCCCTCTGCTTGGATGAACGAATCTCTCAAGTTCACTTTCTCCCATATTCCATCCATTTATGGAGAAATCTGTGAATTTTTGTTAAGTTCTTATCAAAAAATCAACCACTGCTGGCTAAAAATTTCGACCATTCCATTCTTGGCATTTTGTGGGGGGGGGGGGAATGAAAACTTGGGTGAAAGAGGCTGGGAGAGGTGAGAATTTTGGAGAATTTTCTCCTTGGGGAGGGAACAGGGTTTCCACATGCCTTTTTAAATGTAGCCTTCTTTCTTTCTTTTAATTTTTTTAAAACACCCATGGCATTTTCAGGAGCTCAGGAGTTCTTCCTGAGTGGTTATTGGAGAGGGAGAGGTCACATGGTCTCCAACAGGCATTCACTAAGAACTGTTGGAGTCCTCCAAATGTCCAGGGAAGGGGTGTTTAAAAATAAAATAAAATAGGAAGGAGTCCCCTCAGCAACCAGTTACACTTTAAAAAGGTATGTGGAAAGCCTGACCTTCTCGCCAAGGCAGGGGTGGTGCCAAGGGGGGGCAGTGGGGCAAGCTTCCCCCCAAACAAGAGCTTGCCATCCCAGTTGCCACCGCAGTTGCTGACAGAGCACCAGTGCCCCCAGAGTGCATTTTATTGTGAAGCTGGAAGGAGTTTTTGCATGAGACGTGGAGTGAGAAGAGTAGCGAATTGGCAGGAAGGCCTGCCTCACAAGGCAGCCTTGGCTTGGCAAGGTGGGAGGGAGCCTCAACACAGGAAGGGTTGCAGTCAAGCCTAACTGTTCTCTCCCTCCAAGCTGAAGGTGGAGCCAGCGTGTGGGCCTGCACCGAGCCCGGTGGGCCAGGCTTGGTGGCTGCATTCTGGGAACATAGCTGCTTTGGAGAGACACTGGAGCGCAGCCCTCCAGGCAGCTTCAGCCTTGTGGAGCCTGTCCTCTCTCACTCAGCTTCAGCAAGCCAGCGGAGCCCAGTTCCTCCTCTGGCCAGGGACAGAGGCACCTGGAAAGAGGCAGGTTAGCCAGCTAACCAGCCACCCTTAAATCATGTGGGACGGAATTGTCGCCTTAAAGGCTGCCTCTACAAGAGAGGTTTAATGTTCTTTCAAGGCGCTTTAAATTTTTTACCTCTACAAGAATGGAGCGCAAATCGGGCGTAGAGGCGCGTTATCTCTCCGATTATGCGCATTATCGAATTCGCGTTAAACAGTGAGTTTTATTTTGCTCCGGCTGTTAAAGCGCATTTTGCCTATGTGAACAAGCGCTTATGCGCATTAACTACTTGTAAAGCGCATTTTGGTCATCCTGTAATGTGCTTCGCCACCTCTCGCCGCCTCTCGTGCAGAGGTATTAGGCGTAAATGCGCTTCAGCGATGATGCACATAATCGCCTAACCAGGCGCAAAAGCGAATCCTTGTAGAGGGGACCAAAAGAGGAGGGAAGAAAAATAAACTTTCTCCCTCTCAAGAATTTCAGGCCTGGGTTAGGAGGGCTGGAAAGAAAGGGCTGAGCAGCGGGGAAAGAGAACTGGGGCATGCTGTTGCTGACACATCTTCAAGCACTTGCTCTCCCTTGCCTGCTCCACTTCCCCGGGAGCGAGTTCAGTCCCAGCCAAACCCCATTGGGCACTGCAGCAGCCTTCAGCATTAGGGGCTGTTCCCTTTTCTGGTTGAGGCTGTGGCAGTGAGCAGCCGGGCCTTGCCTTCCTGGGCATCTCTTTGCTCCCTGCTTATGAGAAGCTCTGGCTGCAGTGAGTGTCCTCTGCTGGGTCCCTGCTCTTTCCAGACCTGACCCACCCCTATGGGCAAAGTTGCTTTAGAAGGGAGGGAGGCAACAACCCCCTTCCTTTTGGGCCTAATCCCCTGCACTCCTTAGGTTGCAAAGAGTGTCTGAGACACCGTCCCTTGACGAGACCCAGAGGGATGGACAGAGCAACCTTATGTAGGTCTACTCAGAAGTAAATCCCACTGAGATCAATAGGATTTATTCTGAGGTAAATGTGCATAGAGTTGCAGCCTGAAAAAGAAGGCAGTATGGAGAAAAGGCAACATGAAGGCATTGCACAAATGCAATAGCAGGCTTCTATGGGATGTTTAACCACATTTAAGGACTATAATAAGTATGGTAATTATTAGTGCCCCTAAACATATATAACAGTGCCTCTCTTTCAGTCATGCATACTGCTTTTCAGTCCCAGTCAAATAATCACAATACTGAACCAGCCAGGTTTTCCATGGGAAAATTCTGTACATGGTCATAAATGCTGAGTTTTAAACTTTAATTAAAACATACATTATTCTTTACTATAACAAAATGGTGCTTACTCCAAAGTAAGTGTGTTCAGCATCAGGGTAGCAGAAGGAAATTCTATTTTTATTCTTGTAGTCATGCTAGTGTGACATGAAGGCACAATCCTATGCAGGTTTAGACAGAAAGAAGTCTTGCAACTCCTAGAATCCCCTAACCAGCATGGATGGCTGGGGCATGCTAAGAGTTGTAGAACTTTCAATCTTTCTAAATATGCATAGGATTGCATTTTAAGTAAGTTTAAAATGTGAAATTCTGCATGTGTGGAATCTTTTTAAAAATATATATTATTGCTCTACCATCAGGAATGTAACAGCTGTGCAGTTTGGAAGATAAACCTGCCATTGGAAGTAAAGTGACGTATTTTAAGATATAAAGGGGGCTATAAGACTATAATATCCAGCATCCAAAATTGCTGAACAACACATTATGCAGGAGAGTCAATGAGCCCAAGCAATTACAACACTTTAGGCAGTGGGGGAGGGCAGGTGGACTGGCTGCTGACCCATTCAACTGAGTGCCAGAGGCCTTCCTTGCCTGTTGCTTCTTTCATTATGCCCCAGGTCCCAGGGGGACAGAAGTGATAATTGTAGCAAAAAGGGATGTGAGCAGCAATGCTTGGTCTAGGGGCAAGGCAATATATGAGTGTGTAGTGTGGCTTGACTTGACTTGCTGGAGTGTATATGAATCTCCTTGGTTCTGAAAGCATCTATCTGGACTGCACTTGCTAGATGCATGATCCATGAAGGCAGGCACTGTTATAGTCCTCTTTGACAGCAGGAATTTGCACTTGCTAGAGAAAAGTGGACAGATGTGAAAAAGCATAGGGACCTCTTCTTTTGTGTTCAAAAGCCACAAAGTGGCTCACTCACTTACAGCCATTGACTCTTATTTTCATGCTGCCTCAGTTTGCCTATGTGTGAAATGGGTTTCCTGGTCTCCCATCTCCCTTTACTTTAAATCTTGGAGAAGTGGGCTTGGCTATGAATGCCTTTCTCTGTATTGTGATATACCCTGGATAAATTGTGAGGTTTTTTTTCTTTTTTGAGACACTTTAAAAAAAGAAGAAGACTGCTCTGTGTTGGTTTCGGGAACTTAGTATGCTGCAATTATGTAACCCAAACTCACTCTGTCTTGCAGTCATTGGCTCTTATTTGCCTGCTGCCTCAGTTTGCCTGTGTGTGAAACGGGGTTCTTCATTCCCACTGTCCTTTACTTTCAATAAGTGGGCACTTCCACAAATGGCTTTCTCTGTGTTATTCTGCAGAGGTTTCTGAGAGGGGGGTGATTCCCTTGGCTCTGCCTCCAGTGAGACCACTTTCTGCCCCACCAATTAGGGTTAGGTAACTGAGGTTTGGAGTGGGGGCACTCATAACTGCATCACACTTAAAAACCCCGATGCCTAAACTTATTCTTGGCAGTTCTCCAAACTATACTCCAGAGCCAGCTAGAACACCCTTGGAAGAATTTATCTGCTTATTCCATGAATCTCTTCCTTTTTTTCCTCAAGACATTAGGCCAGGAAAAATGAGAGAGAGAGAGAGAGAGAGAGAGAGAGAGGGAGGAAAGAATTAATCTGTACTTTCTCCACATCTTCCTTTTTTGTCCTCAGAGAATTAGGACAGGAATGGGGGTTGGGGAGAATTTACTCACAGTGCAAGCCTATGAACGTTTACTCATCCATTAATCTCACCATATTCAATGCCTCTTATTTCTTTTATTCCATATTACAAAGGCAATGGATTGCAATAAAAAACACCCAGCTTCATCAGGAGAGTCATCTTCAAAAACTTCATCTTTTGGATTTTTACACTACTACTTCACATGCATTGAGACTCCTAGGTATACAGGGCCCAGATGTCTCAGTTTACTCTTACTTTCCTTACACTAAATGTCTACCTTCCTGGTTCTGCCTGCACTGGTTCAAAAGTAACTGTTTTCTAAAGAAAGTGCTTTGTCTGTTTAATCTGTACATAAAGGTAATGTAAGGTGACCATATAGAAAGGAGGACAGGGCTCCTGTATCTTTAACAGTTGTACAGAAAAAGGAATTTCAGCAGGTGTCATTTGTATGCATGTAACTGGTCAAGAGGACAGGGCTCCTGCAGCTTTAACTGTTGTGATGAAAAAGGGATTTCACCAGGTGCTGCATGCATACAAATGACACCTGCTGAAATTCCCTTTTCTATGCAACTGTTAAAGATACAGGAGCCCTGTCCTCCATTCCATCTGGTTACAGAAGGTAATGCTTGTGTAGTGACTCTACTGTGTTTGAAAGCATTTTTCCTTATGGTAATTTGAATTTGGCTAATACACGCTATATTAAAATAAACTAAATTAATCAATATATAATTTATTTCAGAAGATATGGTTAGGATGGCAGTTTTAGTGTGAAATATACCATTCTTTTTTCTTTCAGAGATCTTAACATGTGGGACACAGCCCACCCACCTAGAAATATGCTTTGCCCTTTCTGTGCCCCCCCCCCCCTGAATTTTTTTTCTGGTGCCACCTGTGCCCCAAGGAGAAAATTCTCTGAATCCCCCCCCCTGCAAAAGAGGCAGAAAAAACAATGCCTCTTTTGCAGGGAGAAAGTCCCCCAAAATAGGGGGCAGGATTTGGCCCAGCACTACTTCTAATCATTCCCTAATTATGTATAATTTGTGATATATCTAACTCTGCAAATTGAGGGGGGACATATATTTAGTTCATGCCATGTGTCTAAAGGGTGTTCCCATCTGAGGCTTTATTGTGTAATCACCTAGCCTCATTCACAGAACGTATCAGAGGGTCCAGATTCAATTGCCTTCCATTTGTTACCCTCCCATATTTTCCAACAGCGTCTTCCATCTTTTTTCTCACCAAAATGTCTTTTTTTTAATTTTTTTTAAAATAATTTTATTTCAACTCTTAACTACAATTATACCATTCTTTTCCATTCTTTATACACCAAGTGCACCCTCACCAGGACCAATTCTTCTGCATTACATTTTCCAAAATTGTGATACTTCTTGCACAGGTTTGTGTCCTTTCCCTGTCAACAATACATGCTCTAAAAATAATTTCCATATATTTTCAAATTCATTTCTATTACATATTGCCTTTTCTACTTTAATATTACATGTTAGTTTGTCATTAATAGCAATATCCCGTACCTCTTTATACCACTCAATCATTTGATAGTTATCCTTCATCTTCCATTTCCTTGCTATTATTAACTTTGCTGCAGTTAGTAACATAGTAATTAAATCCTTAGTATTCTGATTACATTTCATCCCCTCATATATTGATAATAATGCAATCTTTGGGGATGACTCCAAATCAATTCCCGTTATCTCTTTTATCTCTTTATATACCATTTGCCAAAACTTTTGTACATATTTACATGACCACCACATATGAACATACATGCCAGTTTGTTGACATCCTCTCCAACCTCACCAAAATTTCTTTTAACTGGGAATTTTCATTTGACGTGAGCTAACTCGTGTTAACGCATTAGCGCAAGTACGCATTGGCACTAGTGTGAATTAGCGCAAATAGAATGAAATTCTGGTGAAAAACAATCCAGATCTGTCAATAAGTGGAAGGCAGAATGAAAGACGCCTGGCAATCCTCAAAACAAATGGAATGGATTTAACAAAGTCTGTACATCCCGAGTTCATATGCTAATACTACTTGAAAAAAAATGAGACCACTGAGCTACTCCTGCAGGAGATGGATGAAATCCTGCCTTCCTAACCCTTTGCTCTCAGAGGGTGCAAGTATGTACGCACATCTGATGTCCATGTCATTGCATGTGGGGTTTTAATATGTGGTAGTCATTGCGCACAATGCTTTATTACGTAAACATCTCTGGACTGGGCCAGCATT
Organism: Anniella stebbinsi; assembly: GCA_029215795.1. Classification (NCBI taxonomy): domain Eukaryota; kingdom Metazoa; phylum Chordata; class Lepidosauria; order Squamata; family Anniellidae; genus Anniella; species Anniella stebbinsi. Next base: position 28,173,859 of record JARDYH010000002.1, on the reverse strand, counting down.
TTCTAATATAAACATCCTTCAAAGGACAATAGTTGGGGTGTGTTGTGTGTTTTTTTTATAGGCATGGTGATTAATTTACTATGTTCCCTTCTAAAGTCATCTGTACTTTGAGTGTACTCTGAATAAAGACATAAGCAAAGTTTAATCTGAAAGTTATACTTGGAATTCCTTTAGTTCCTTTTTAAAAGAAGGCTCCATAGTATTGCATGGGTTTATTAATTTTGAAAACATTTTTTTCTGAATACCCTGAGAGCTTTGAAGAAGGCAGGAGAGAGAACAGTTAATATCCAATATGAATATTCCTTTTTTATTATTTTTTCTTCAGCCCACAATATTTTATCATGGGTGTTAACAGATGAGAGAAGAATTCAAGCCACAAAACCTGGCTCCTTCCAAGAGTCTGAAATCCTCAAACTTGAAATATGGTGTTTTATTGCATTTGGGTCTGATTCATTCTAAAGTTCGGTCCACTTAAGAGGATTATGGTGGACTCAGCCTTGCATCTCATTTTCAGTAACACCTTGGACAAGAAACCACTCCAGAGTATCAAGTAGAGCAAAAGTATGCAATTGTTTTTTATTGAAAGAGCTTTTCATTATTGCCTTTCAAAAGAACTACACAAACCATGAAGGAGAGTACGAATGATTCCAGCTAATTGTTCTCTGTGCACACATTCGCAACACCAGCTGTTCAGGTTGGGATTTTTGTATGCTATGGAACTGAGAAGTTATACTTCTATTAATGCAGCCCAAAATAGCATTTGCTTTTTTGGCAGCCAGATCACACTGTTGGCTCATATTCAGCTTGTGATCTACAACAATTCCAAGATCCTTCTCGCTTTAGTATCGCTGAGCCAAGTATCCCCCATCTTGTAACTGTGCATTTGGTTTCTTTTTCCTAGGTGTAGAACTTGGCATTTATCCCTATTAACTTTCATTCTGTTGTTTTCAGCCCAGTGCTGCAGCCTATCAAGATCACTTTGAGTTTGTTTCTGTCTTCCAGGGTATTAGCGATCCCACCCAATTTTGTGTCATCTGCAAATTTGATAAGCATTCCTTGCACCTCCTCATCCAAGTCATTAATAAAAATGTTGAAGAGCACTAGGCCCAGGACTGAGCCCTGCAGTACCCCACTTATTACCTCCCCCCAGTTTAAGAAGGTACCATTGATAAGCACTCTTTGAGTCCAATTCTGTAGCCAACTGTGGATCCACCTAATAGTTGTTCCATCTAGCCCACTTTTAGCTAGTTTGCTGATCAGAATGTCATGTGGTACTTTGTCAAAGGCTTTGCTGAACTCAAGATATATTATGTCCACAGCATTCCCAGAGTCCACAAGGGGGGTTACCTGATCAAAGAATGAGATCAGATTAGTCTGGCAGGATTTGTTCTTGACAAATCCATGCTGGCTTCTAGTAATCACTGCATTGTTTTCAATATGCTTACAGATTGACTTCTTTATAATCTGCTCCAAAAATTTCCCAGGGATGGATGTCAGGCTAACTGGTCTGTAGTTCCAAGGTTCCTCCTTTTTGCCCTTTTTGAAGATAGGGACAACATTAGCCCTCCTCTAGTCCGACACTTCACCCATTTCCCATGATTTTGCAAAGATAATAGACAGTGGTTCTGAGAATACTTCTGCCAGCTCCTTTATTACTCTACGATGCAGTTTGTCGGGCCCTGGAGATTTGAACTTGTTCAAAGAAATTAGGTGTTCCTTGACCATTTATTTATCAATCTCGAACTGCAATCCTGCCCCGACAGCTTGTACTTCACTTTTGCCAGGGGGGTCATAGACCCGCTTTTGGGAGGAGATTGAGCCAAAGTACTTTGGCCTTTTCTTTGTCATCTGTTATCAATTTGCCATTCTTATTAAGCAGTTGAACCACCATTTCTTTCCTCTGTCTTTTACTATTCACGTATCTGAAGAAAGCCTTTTTATTGCTTTTAGCATCCCTCGCTAGCCTCAGCTCATTCTCAGCTTTAGCCTTCCTGACACCATTCTGTCACTTCTGTGCTACTTGTTTGTACTCTTCTTTTGTAGCCTGGCCTGCCTTCCATTTCCTATACGTGCCCTTTTTGTTTTCAGTTCATCTCTAAGCTTTTTGTGGAGCCACATCGGTTTCTTGTGTTGTCTTCTATTTTTTTTCCTTGTTGGGATTGTTTGTAATTGTGCCTTTAAAATTTGCATGCATAACCGTGCAATGCTATGCATGCTCATAAAGCCCAGATTAGATTATATGTTTGCCACATGATCAGCTATCCTGGGCTTGTTTTTCTTTTTAAACTGTCTGCAGCAGGGGGCTTGATCCAGATCAGGATTGTGGTCAGTGCTAGGTCCAGGTTTTTGAGGGCTCTTGGACAAGACCCCCTTGTCACTACCCTTGTCACCAGCTGCTGTTGCTCCTCATCTTTCTCATCACGGCTACTCCTTGCTTGCTTGACAGGCAGAGAGCCAGTGGGCAAGCAGTCCATGACATCTATTCCTTCTCACCTCCGCTGTTGTTTAGGGTAGAGAAAGAGGGGGGTGAACAAGGAGGCTGCAGTGGTGAAGAGATGGAGGAAGTCCAGGCAGCTTTTCTCAGTGAACCCCTGCTGGATGTGGGCCCTTGGCAGATGTCCTTGACACCAGCTCTGTCTGTGAAGTGTAGAGAGGGGGTGGGTTGCCCTTCTGCTTGTGCCATTTTCCTGCTGAAAGTCGCCCCTCCCAACACACTAGTTGCTCTCCAAGGGGCCATTGCAGCCAATGACACATCCTGGAGGGGAAGGCTATCAGTGTTTACTAGTCTGAATGGCTATATGCTACCTCCAGTATCAGAGGTAGTATGTTTATATACACCAATTGCTGGGGAACATGGGTGAGAGGGTGCTGTTGCACCGTGTTCTGCTTGTGGGTCAACAGCTGGTTGTGCAAACAGAGTGCTGGACTAGATGGACCCTTGTCTGTTCCAGCATATTACTTCCTATGTTCTTGAGGCAAATAGTACAGGTTTTCTTCTTTTATGGAGATATTTGGTGGGGAAACAACATGGGGGAAGGGATCAAACCCCCCCCCCCATCCCATATGGGTGATTTTTCTGTGGATGTACCTTTTGTGGGGTGGGGGAATTGGAAGAATGTAATGCAACACTGAAAAATATTGCTTGTTTGCTCAGCTTGCTTCTGTTAACAGAGAGACAAATCACTGTTTTGCAATGTGCTTCTAAACAAGGTATTCTGAGGTGGGACAAGGAAAACAGACGGCAACAGAGACGTCATTCCCTCCTGAGATATGTTGAAATTCTGGGAACTTTCATCCACAACAAGACCATTTGGGATACGAGTCATTCTATTCCAAGGTTAAAAGCGTGTAATCTCAAAAACAAACAAAATCCCAAGGAAACTCAACTACGTTAATAACCTTTGGCATTACTTGAAATAAAAAGATTTGGTTGTCAACGTCAGTTTAAATTGATCGTTGTACTGATGAGCACTATTCTAATCTCATAGACTCAGGAAGCATCCTTATTTTTACCAAGAGCACTGCTGTGGGACATGATTGTTGTTGCTATCATCATCATCATCATCATCATCATCATCATCATCATCATCATCATCATCTAATACATAGTACCTGATAAATAGCACCTAAAGAGCTATATGAGGAACTCCAAGAACAGGTGTGCATCTACTAGGATTTGTGTGTGTGTTCTCATTTCTTTGAACATCATACCTCCTTGTCCCTTAATTTCAAAAATAATTTCCTGTGCAACATGGTGTGTGTGTGTATGTGTGTCACCTGAGCCCCATGTCCTGTGTCAGTGGCCAGCAGTTTGCTGGTGGACCACTTGCTTGTGGACTACAGAAGGTGTTAAGAGGCAGTGACAGAGGTCTGATTTCTGCTAGTTCAGCATGATGTAGGCTCATGGTCACTGAATGTTTAGCCATGCAAGGGGCTGCTAATGTTATCTACTGGCTATTGATGCCATCAGCCACATTGGTGTTTTGCTGTTACCTAGGGTCAAACTATATGGTACGTTAATTGCAGTGTGCAGCTGAGGATTTATTTTTGGATTGGGACCATCACACATTGGGAGGAAGGGATTAAACCTTCCTCCCTTGATCATTTCCCCTGAAATTCTCCCTGTGCCCATAGTGTTGCTAAAAAAAGGGGGAAAGGTTCGGTTGATGCCAATTGAGACTTCATTGATGCCAATGGAGAATCCCCTCCCCTGTGTGTGTACGTTTGTGGAGGGGTGGATCTTGGGAAAAATATTGTGTGCTGGGGAGATTTAATCCCTCCCCTGGTGAACAGTGGTCCTGATCCAAATCAGGGCCATACACACTTACTCTATAGTCATTAAAAAAAATCTCAGCTACGTGGTACGCAATTGACATAACATGTGGTCTGACTGCTATTCAGTATTTGTGTGTTCTCCAGTGCTGAAGTAGCCAGTCCCATATTTGCTGCTGCTGCTTGAAACCATCTCCTATGAACATAGGAAGCTACTGTTGGTCCATCTTGCTCAATATTGTCTACACAGACTAGCAGCGGTTCTCCAGAGTTTCAGATAACAATAGGAAACTAAAGTAAGACTTAAATATATCATCCACACTATGTAATATATTAAATATATTATCCACTGTGCCTTGTCCCTTACCAACCTGTCTGGTCGCTGCGGTCATCAGATGAGGTGCTTCTGGTGCTGCTGCCTGGACCTACAGCTTGGTTTGAATCCACCCAGAGCAGGGCCTTCAGTGCGGTGGCTTGTTCTCTGCAGAACTCCCTGCCTCTGGATGTCAGGCAGGCACCAACATTGTTTTGTTTCCGGCAGCTTCTAAAGACGTTTTTATTTCAACAAGTCTTCCCTTATTGACCAGCCACATTTTGTATTGGTTTTCTATTTAAAATATATATTTTTTAAAAAATGTTTAATATTGTGTTTTATTATTTGTATCTTATTGTTCACTGATCCAGAATCTGTTTATATATGGAGCAGTATATAAATGTTGTCAATCTTGTATATAAAATTCAAAGTCGGGAGTTAGTTGGTCATCCCTTTTGATTGCATTCCTGTTGACCTATTTTCATGAAATACTCTTCATTGGAAAAGTCTTGATATGCAGATTCCACGAATAATTCCACTATAATTTAAAGTCAGGAGCTTATTTATGTCCATATAGCTTTTTTAAAAGATTTTTTTAAAGAATCTTTTTTAACAAAGTATTATAAAGTTTCATCTTTAATATCAAAAACATCAAGTATAACTAAACAAATTGGAGCAAAATGAGATATGAACACAAAAAAGTCTCTGTACACCTATACAGGTGTAGTCCAAAGTACAATGATTTGACAGTAACATATGGCCTGTAAACAAATCATGAAGGGATTAGGAGACACCTACAGTTAAAAGTAACCCAGTCAAAGTTAAATTAAACCTTTCATGAGATTTCAGTTTTCTCTGTGAACTATGTTCATGGGTAACCAACTGGCAAATAAATAAAATTATTATGAAGAGGCAAGAAAGGATGGATGGCAATTAAAATCTTCATTCAGTTTAGGATGTTCATTATAAAACACCACAATGGAGGCAAAATTGGGCCACAGTTTCCCAGGTAACCCCAAAAACTGAATTAAACTTTGTTTTAGTTTTTAATGGGAAAAAGTCATCTGGAATACTATAGGGCAGGATCTACACTACTGTTTTAAAATGGTTTATAACAGTAGTGACAACTGTTGGGGGCCAGGACACACTCCATATACAGTTTTCAAAACATGTTCAAAGTGTCATATCCTGCTTGGTGTAGATCAGGCCCAAATTACCAAAAAAGGTCACATCTAGTTTGGAAACAAGCTATAATTGTCCTTTCTTGGGCACTCTGTATTACTCTAAATGGCATTTTTTCCAATTTTTGTACACCTGATGTACACTGTCTACTCTGATGGGTAGCAGCATTCCATGCTTTCAGACTCGAGTCGTTCCCAATCTTAATTAGCAAAAGATAAGGACTTAAATCTTCAGGTAGAGCATTGGGGATTCAAAATTGTTTGACATACATCTTCGATTATGAGTAGTACCAAGATAGCTTCCATTTAGCGTTCCACTCTTGGCTTTATACTGCTCTTGACTTATTCTCTAGACCTGTACATGACTCTGGCCAAGGGAATTGGTATCTCCATGATGATTGGCTTCTTCCTCCCCATTCCCACTATCCATATTGTGAAACGGAACACATGGTGTGAGTTAAATCCATGACATAATGAGTTTCCCCACTACTGATGCAGATTGGGAAAATAGATAAAGTTTTGCATCACAGTATGGCCTGTGTGTGCATGTCATATATGGATCTGCATTTAATATTAGCCTTTCTTTTCTGACAGAAGGTGTTCTGAGAAATTATCCACAGCAGTGCTTCCACCATGAGGATCAGCAAATTATGAGCATCATCAGACGGGTGGTGGTGGTGGTGGTGAATCACGGTTCTCTACTGTTGCTTCTCCGCCCCCGATTTTGTTGCTCAATACTTCCTCTTTCTTCCCAGAGAAGAAAGAGGAAGTAAACAAAAACAAAGACCACATGGCCCATTCAGGGGCTGTTTTTGTCATGCCACTTTTCCTGCACATAGCTGGAAATCACAGCGCATTTCATTTCCAAATGAAAGTCAGATATTTTGGGGTCTATTTTGTGATGGAAAGAAGGCAAAAAGGAGCGAGAGGTGCATGGGAGGCAGACAGCATCATCTAAAGGACGCACAAAAAAAAAAAAACATGAGTAGTGAGCGTGTGGTAAAATGGTCGTCTGATAAAACCCTATATACCAGACAATCTGAGCTGCTTACAAAATGGTAAGGCTATGGTAAGGCTAAGGTGATAATCTGTGGAGGTTTATATTTTTGACAATGAACGGAACAACCCACTTGTTCTAGGATTTTAATTGTAGTTGGCGGTAACTTCATCCCTTAATGGGAACAGTGCAAAATATTATTTCTTCATGTTCTCTGAGTAAAAGGGGCCACACAGGAATTTTCACAGAACAAAGTATCATTTTTGGTATGTGTTTTGTTCGTGTATTTGATACGTATTTTATCCCAGATACTTAGGAAAATGTATTTTATAGCTTTTGAGTCATTTTGAGTCATTTTCCATGTTGTTTTTATTATTCATTTAAAGTCATTTAAAAAAAATGTCACCAAATATTTCCCCCCTAAACTCAAGGTTTTAATATATGGTGGTGTTTAAAAGTGTCACCTATGCATAAATTATTATTTCAGCCACAGCGAGGATTGTGTTTGGCTTATTTGGAAAATGAAATGAATCTAATTTGAATTCAATGTGAGATAGGACTACATAGTTAATATACTTATTACAGAAAGCATGAAAATCTAGCATATCCAACAAACAGTAATCAGGTTTGGGGCTCATTTCATCTCCAAAACATAGCATCTGGAACAGCCAACAGTTGTTGGGAAACCTGCCAAATTCAATCCACACGTAGATTTCAGTCCAGCATTAGAAGAATGTTGTAAATGCGGGAACAAGTCTACCAATGGAACTCAGGGTTTATTCTAAGCATTTTTTTCAACTGCACAAGGAGCTATTGCAGGTATCAATGCATGATACCTCCCAAAAAAATTATAATGGAAAAAAATATATGAAAGAGGTAAGAGTAAATGAGAATGATTAGGGAAATTAAGTGAATCAGAAATTATGGCACAATTAGGTAGTCTTCTTTGCATTTGTATCGCTAAGTGCCACTGCTGTGTACCTACATATACTGTGGTGGCCCCCCAATTGTGGAACGATCTCCCTGACGAGGCCCGCCTGGCGCCAACATTGTTATCTTTTCGGCACCAGGTCAAAACTTTCCTCTTCTCTCAGGCATTTGGCAATATCTGAGGAGCCTGGGATTGTTTTTGTTTTTGTAGCTTTTTTGGGCTGTTGTAGCGGTTTTAAATGTATGTGTGTATTGTGTGTATATTGTATGTTTAATTTTTGTATATTGTTTTTAATTGTTTTGATCCTATGTAAACCGCCCAGAGAGCTTCGGCTATGGGGCGGTATACAAATGTAATAAATAAATAAAATAAATGTGAGTTAATAAATGCTTTTGATTAGTGAAGCAGTTGGTCCCAATAATATATGATTAATATAAAGTTTTGAAGATTGAAAGGAAACAGTAATCATCTTAATGTTCTATTTCTTGATCTTACTTTCTTCTCTATTTCTTTTAAGAAACAACCTTGTTCCTTATCAAAGTCCACATTCCCAAGTAGACAAAAACTTAATTTTACTGCACAATTCTTTCCCAACTGCACAAAATGTGTCCAGCTGCGCATAAGAATAAACCCTGACAGAACTATGGAAATAATGGCTTTCTTTGTGGGTTTTAAACAAGGATTGAACAAAATTCTTTTTTTAATATTAGACAGCATGGCCTGCACCAAATTATGTGACTAAATATTGTTTGAATGAATGTTGATATCCCCAGTCCCAAGAGTCAAAGCACTGAACAAAAAGTAGAATAGAATGATATATAAAATAAAACTGTAAATGCCAAACCAAACACATTTACAATTCTACATTCTGCAGGCAGTTAATGAACCATTAGCAAAAAATCAACTATGTATCTTCTTTGTTCATATGAACAATGTTGAAAGGAAGGACTCTTTCCAGTCTTCCAAAGCCCTGCAAGTCAGAATATTTTCACAAACATATGGGAATGATGGTTTTTCATTCTTTATTAGTATCAGAGCTGAGTTGTAGGCTTTCATTGAGTGGGAACTGGAAGAATGGGGCAGTGTGAAGCCAAAGGTTGGAGCTGCAACAGGAGTCAGAACCAGAGAACAACTCAGGAGTTAGAGATGTTGCCCAGAAAAGGTTCTAGCATGAACAGAAGTTCTTTATAGCTCTTCCTGTTGAGGACAGCCAGTGCCTAGACTGCTTAGGCAGGGTATCTCCAGTACCAGGTCTATGAAACCATTACTGAATAGGGAGATGCTGCAACTGGTAGCCCTGTTAGCTTATCCCATGGGGCAATTGAGTGTCAATACAGAAAATGATTTATCAACTGGTAACTTACTAGCATGCTGTGCATGTGAGTGCAGTGTCCTGTGCTGTGATGAGGAGACTCTTGCCAACCTCTGGGAAAGCAAGGCTTCTAATCAGGTGTGAAAATGTGGTAAGATTTTCCTCACCACTTGGCAGGGCAGTATAGATGACTGACTCATCTGAAGGTTATGTCTACATCATGATATGTTAACACTTAGCCAATGGTCATTTGTATCCACATGTTGTCTCCTATTAAGGAACGAAAGTGGGAAAAACAGCTGTCTGAATTTACCCTCCCTCTTTCTTACTGAGATATACAATGCCTTCATTTTCCTCCACATCCATTCCTAGATATGACTTTTACCCCCTCTCTCTCCTTCTTTGTCTTTCTCTCTTTATTCCTCCCTCCCTCCCCTTTCTTGTCTTCAGTGTTCAGCCCCCTCTCATATACACACCCATACACTTACATCAATACATTTACTCCCTTCCTTCCTTCTTTCTCTTGCAATTCGTGGCCTCTATCTTCCCCCACCCCTATCTGTCATACACATCCACACAATCACACAAATACATACTACTTTCTTTCTCTCTCTCTCTCCCTCCCTCCCTCCCTCCCTCCCTTCCTTCTCTTAGAATTTTCAGACCCTCTTTCTCTCTCATAGACACTCACACTTCTCTCTCACACACACTCCCCAGTGCTCACCCTAGGACAGAGCAGATTATGGTCGCCATGGGTTTACAGTCAGTAATGGCCTTAGTCTGGTCAGTGCTTCTAGCTTCTGTCCATAAAACAGAGAACCACATGGCAGTCATCCCTACATCCCAGCTAGTGGCCACCAGGGATGCATCAGAGTAGTGGAATTGCTGTGATAAGATGGTGGAGAGCCACATAATAGGTAGTTGTATATATTATGATTAGCGATAAGATCGCTTGCCACTTGCAGCAGCATTTCTCCCTGGCCCTCCCCTGCCTTCATCCCCAAACACTAATTCCTTTCTCTGACATATATACACAGATTGGCTGGGTTCACACAGCATGCTAAAACATGGTGGGTAACTTCTGGGAGTGACCCATGAGGGGTTAGGATATTGTGTTGCAGACTCCTCCCCACCCATGAGGGGTTAATTACCCCCATTAAGCCACCCTTGCAACCCACACTCTGCAGTTGGGGTAAAGGGCCCCATGGTGGCTTACGGTGTTGTTTGGCGAGTATGCGTGGGTAACAGCGACCCACCATGAAGATGCCTAGAGCAGCCAAAAACACTGCCACCACTCTGCAGATCTCTATGGTCAAGATCTGCCTGGCAATAGCTGGTGCGGCCTCCAGGAACCCTTTCCCGCTTTAGAGGCTGCCTGAATGTGAGGCTGCCGGGCCTGAAGGGTTCCGACAGGATTGTGCCTTGGAATGGGTAAGTGAACCGCTCTGAGCAGCATGGGTGCGTGGTCGTGTGCCAGGAGGGCGGCCCGTTCTTTTGGTAGCCCTCTCCCCAGTGGTAGGCTGACCAGATAAAATCCAGGTCAGGGCTCATGTAACTTTAACAGTTGTAGAGAAAAGGGAATTTCAGCCAGTGTCATTTGTATGCAATTAGTTCCTGGTGAAATTCCCTCTTATCACAACAGTTAAAGTTGCAGGCACTATACTAGAGTGACCAGATACAAAAGAAGGCAGGGCCCCTGCAACTTTAACTGTTGTGATGAAGAGGGAATTTCACCAGGAACTAATTGCATACAAATGACACTGGCTGAAATTCCCTTTTCTCTACAACTGTTAAAGTTACAGGAGCCCTGACCTGGATTTTATCTGGTCAGCCTACCCAGTGGGGCTTGATGCCGTCAGTGGCCCCCATGATCATGCAAATGCGCCCATTGTGTGCTTCTGAAAATGTATGCGTACTGGCACTTTTGTGGGTATATTCCATGTAGCCCTCTGCTACAATGGCATATATTGTGTGGATGTTTTTCTTCAAAGGGAAAAACAGCACCATTCTTCCTCTTTGTTTTTCTGCATTATGATCAGTCGTATTGGTAATTTTGAAAGCTCTTTGGCCTATGTGTCAACTGAGAGTGAACACAAACACAGAGGGAGCTGCCAAATGCAGGGTTCCTGACTGTAGCAGGGCTCCATCACACCAGCGATTTACTGCACTCTCGCCATGCCTGGAGCATGGATTTACAGCATGGTACTCACATGACATCGTGCCTGTCCTGCTGATACCCTGCCTCTTCCCCAGCCTTTCCTGGAATGCTAAAAGTCTGGATTATTTTTCCTAAATGCATTAAATTTGCGGTAAGCCTCTGTATAGTTTTAAATGAACTGGGGGCTTGAATGGATTGCAACAGTTCCTGGCAGGGAAAAGCGATCTCTCCCAGCAGCCGGCTCCAAGCCTCAATATAAAAGCCAAACCTTGCATCCCAGGCTTGAAAGTGTTTTTTAAAATCATACAATGTCCAAATCTCTGCAGAGACAGGATTGTACTCCCTCAATGCCCCCAAAGACTCAGACTAAAAGGTCGTTCCATTTTTGCCCTGGGGGAAAGGCGGCTGGTGGAAGTACTCATCTGACAGGGCCTGACTGGAGGGAGAAAGAGAAGGGGAGGAGTGGAGTGGAAGAGTTAACGAGCATAGGAGCTAAGGCGTGAAAGAACAGCTATTCAGGAGAAAGGGATCATACGCTTGATGTGCTTTTGCCTCAGAGTTAAAAAAAACATGAAGGCAAATGGGGGGAGGGGGTTAGGTGTGATGGAGGTGCCAATCAACAGGCATTATGCAGTAGGGATGTGCACGGCTCTCCAGAAACGGATTGGATTTGGAATTGTAACTTCTGATGTGGACCTGAATCGGTTCAGATCAAATTGAACTTGCCTTGAATCACTTTGGATCTAATTCCGATGCGAGAATCGAACCTCTGATTCGAGCATCGGATGCCTATTCTCCCCTATAGACTTGAATTTTGGGGGAAATACTTCTATAACTTTGTTATTTTAAAAGATAGAAATATGAAACTTGTCCACAGTGCAGATGCCACATAAGTAGTCATGTCTGAGAATTTTCAGAAACATTGCTGCTGGTGTTTACTCACAAAGAAGTGTTAAAGTGCAGGTTTTCAGGCTGTTATAACTTTCTCATTTCTCAAGATACGTACATGGAAGTTGGGGACCTTACAGATGGGCTGTTGGTAGTCATCTGTGGCCAATTTCAGAGGCAGAGGTGCAGGCATTTACTCTCAAAGTACTTCTAAAAAATCAGATTTTCCAGGAAATCCAGACCATGCAAAGTGCTATTAATTTCTCAGTTTTAAACATACACACATTAAAGTTGGAGTGATCAGCAGGACTGGATGATGAAGACGACAATTCCACCCCCTCCTCCCTCCTCCCCCCACCGTGTCCAAGTTTCATGTTTTGTTTTTTTTAAAGATATAGGAGTAATGCAACCCATTTTTCAAAAATTCATTGTCACCAAAAGCCTGCACCAATGTTTCTGAAATTTCTCATACATGACTAATTACATGGCATTTGCAATGTGGCCAAGTTTCATGTTTCTATCTTTTAAAGTAAAAAAGTTAAAGTCATTTAGTTATCCAAGGCAACCCTTACAAGAAAACACCAAAAATGGAGGTCCGATTCTCTGATGCGATCTGATGTGAATCGGATTAAAAAAAAAAATCAGATTGGAAAGAATCGGCGCTCCTTGGACCAGCATTGGAATTGGGAATTGGATGTCTGATTTCCCTCGAATCGTATCGGAATCGGGCATCAGATCCGATTCAATGCATATCCCTGTTATGCAGCTAGTTCATCTTTTCCTCCATAGCAGACTTTCTTTTTCTGGTAAAGTGGGAAAACATGAGAGGACCACTTGGAAGGTAACCTTGTCTAAACCCCTAGTAAAATTCAGTGAATGAAACATTATGATTGAGTAATAAAAAAAGACTCATTTGGAAGACCTGACAGATTTTTTTATAAAAAAAAAATCCTGGACTTCTAGGATACTAAATCAATTTGATTCTGAACCATCATAGATATTATTACATTTACAGAGAAATGTTTGGAAAGCAATATTTTGTGGGTAACAAGATGGGTCCATTATCCAGAGCCTGGATACAAAAATGGAAATGAATAGCAGAAAGGTATGTTGATTTCAGAGGCGACTATGCCATTAAATCTGATAATAGGATGTGAGTTGCTGCCCCCCAGTGGAGATGAATATCTTTGCATGCATGAAGGGGAAAATGCATCTTGGAATCATGCTACTGGGGGAAAAGAAAAGTAGGAATAATAACCACTCAATACACGTCTTGTTATAAGTACTATTGCAACAGGCATGCCATAGCCATTGCTGAACAGTTAATAAATTAATGCCAACAGTGAAGTCGCTCCACAAAGGAGAATTTTCTGTGAAATGTTCAGGTTTATATCTGCTTTCTTTAAAGGCATACCCAAAATATATTTCTAAATTGGGTATGGATGAGCAATATTGCAGGGATGATCGGGGTGGGTAACTTTGGATGGTTGGTGGGCTGCGTTGCCCTAACCCAGATTCCTCCAGGGAGGCACACCCTGTCACCACCAGACAGGGCTGGCCCTACCAGACAATCACTTTAGGTGGCTAAGGAGGTGGAAGTAACTCCTCTGTTGCAGGACAGAGCAGTGTATGCCATATCAGCTGATCTGGGTCACCAAATGAGTTTGCCTGCAGTGGAGGACACTATCCCACTGCCAGTATTGAAGTAAGATTTAACTGCCAGTCCAGCTGCCTGTATATAGGGAATGAGAACAGGGCGTCATATTGTGCTTCACCTCAGGCAGCAATAATAATAATAATAATAATAATAATAATAATAATATAATATCCCATCTTTTCCCCCAATACTGGGATTCAAGGCAGTTTTACAAATTAAAACATGTACAGTTAAAACAGATAGAGATATACAAAAATTTAAAATATAATTAAACATACTGCAATATTAAACCATTTAAACCTATATATATATATATATATATATATATATATATATCCAATATATAAATAACACATAAACAGAGGTCCAGACTACTCTTCAATGGCCTGCTGGAACAAAAAGGGTTTAGCCTGCCTCCAGAAGCACACCAGGGAGGGAACCAGTCTAACTTCCCTGGGAAGGGAGTTCCAGAGCACTAGGGCAGCCACCGAGAAGGCCCTCTTCTACATTCCCACCAGGCATGCCTGTGATGGTGGTGGTACCGATAGAAGGGCCTCCCCTGAAGATCTAAGAGCACGGGCAGGCTCATAAAGGAGAATATGGTCTTTCAGATAACCTGGACCCGAGCTGTATAAGGCTTTATAAGTCATAACCAGCACTTTAAATTGTGCCTGAAAAATGTGTTGGTCTGGCCCTGCCACCAGCTGTGGCAGTGGTGCTGGAATCTTAGCAATTCATCTGGGAAACGAGGTGCATGGGGAGCTGACTCCTCATCTCTATGGTGGGCTGGTGGGAGCTCAACTCTCCAGGGAAAGAAGGCATGGGGGGATGACTCATAACACCACTGCGTTCCCTGGAGAATAGCTGAAGTGGGGGTGCAGGTGTCAGGTTTCCCGGACCCTCAGGCAAGCACACATTCTGGCAAACTGACACGGGATGCCCAAATCAGTGAACCTTCTTTATTGCAGAAAATCTCACAGAAAAAAGCTTAGTGGTCACACACTTCAGAAACCATATAGCTGATGGTCCTTTGCTTGTCCTTTTATTTGTCCTGAATCTCCCACCAATCAGCTTCATGGGATAACCCCGGGTCTTAGTATTTTGAGAGGGAGAAAAATGTCTCCCTATCCACATTCTCCATGCTGTGCCTCATTTTGTACACCTCTTTCATTTCTCCCCTTAACCTCCTTTTTTCCAAGCTAAACCATCCCAGCTGTTGCAACCTTCCCTCATAGGGGAGATGCTCCAGCCCCTTCATCGTTTTACTTGCCCTTTTCTGCACTTTCTCCAGTTCTATAATATCTTTTTTTTTGGGGGGGGGGGGGTGACCTGAACTGTACACAGTATTCTAGGTGTGGTCTTACCATAAAGGCAGCATAAAGGCAGTATGATACTGACAGTTTTATTCTCAATTCTTTTTCTCATAAAGTCTAACATGGAGTTTGTCTTCTTTACAGCTGCCGCACACTGGGTTGACATTTTCGTCAAGCTGTCCACCACAACCCCTAGATCTCTTTCTTGTTTGGTCACCGCCAGCTCAGATCCCATCAGGCTATACTTGAAGTTCCAAACCCAGATAAGAAATGGGATGATTCCTGACAGCGGGTGAAGTTTGAACTTCCTCTCCAATGCAGTGATGCTAATAAAGATTGCTTCAACGGGGAGGAGGCTTCAACTTTGCTCCCAAAGGGTGCATGAAGTGTCACCCATACACACCCTCTTTTCCTGGAGTATTGGGCTACCACTAGCCCAACAAAGAGTTCTTTTGGAGGCTGGCGGCAGCCCAACGCTGCAGGGAAGCGGGAATATGGGGACCACTCCTTAGGCACCCTCTTTCCATACACCATTGGATTCCCTTTTTCCTTACAGCACTGTGGTAACTTACTAGGGTGACCATATGAAAAGGAGGACAGGGCTCCTGTATCTTCAACAGTTGCATAAAAAAGGGAAATTCAGCAGGTGTCATTTGTATGCAAGCAGCACCTGGTGAAATTCTGTCTTCATCACAACAGTAAAAGTTGCAGAAGCCCTGCTCTCTTTTGTATCTGGTCACTCTAGTATAGCTCCTGCAGCTTTAACTGTTGTGATGAAGAGGGAATTTCACCAGGTGCTGCATGCCTACAAATGACTCCTGCTAAAATTCCTTTTTCTATGCAACTGTTAAAGATACAGGAGCCCTGTCCTCCTTTTCATATGGTCACCCTAATGGTGACAGTAGGGTGGCTGCAGCTGGGGGAACCCACAGGGTCACACAAATGTCCATGGGGGGGGGCACATGCAGTTTATGAGATGTGTGCTGCCCACACCTGTGCTAAATGAATATAATTTGAAATGTCACTATTGGGCAAAACTTCAATCAATATATATTTCAAAATATTTGAGCCAAAATTTCTTCCCCAAGCAGTGGAGAGCCAATGCATATGTCTTCTGGCTTAAATGAAGATGATGCAGTAACCATGCCGAAGCTAAAAGCAAGTCTGGCTTTGGTCCATGCCAGGGCTGGAGAGTGCTTTGGAGCCCAGCATCTACTGCTTTCAGCTCCAAAGGCAAAGTACACATCTAACAATAAGTAATTTTGCCATCCCTGCTTTAGAGGAAGGGAAAGGATTTATCAGCAGATAAGCCATTACGATTCTATTTTTAAATGGGGACCTCAGGTGCTATCCTATGAGTAGGTGTGTGCAGAACGGGTCTGCTCCGCCCTGAAATTCAGGGCAGAGTTCAGATGAGGCAATTCTCCACTCCAATTTTCAGGGCGGGTCCATCTCTCTGCATCGCCGGATTACTCGTTGGAAAACCACTCCCCTTTCAGAGAACCATGCTATTGTTGTCAATGGGAATTAACAAAAATGCATACATCTATGTCATTTTAAAGATAAAGAGAGGAAACTTCGCACCCTGGTAGCTCTTAAGTAGGGCTTTAGCCATGCTAAGCTTAAAGCAGATCCCTTCAACCCTTGTTTTTTAGGATTTTTTTTAAAATTCCCTGTCAAATTATCCCCCCATACACACACACACACACACACACACACACACACACACACACACACTAATAGCAGACACTGGAGGTGTGGGTGAAATTTAAAGAAGGATTGGCATGGAAAGAAAGATAAAAGATTTTTTTTTGTATTTTTAATACTTCTTTGAGTGGGGAGAAGAGTAAAACACACACACACACACACACACACTTACACAAAAAGGGTGAGTCTGATGTGGGTCTAAGGTGCAAGGAACTTGGGGACTGGAATACACAAAAAGAACTATAGCACATACAAGAACCAAAAGAAAACCAGAGACACGGGGAAAGAAATAAGCAGAAGCTCTCTCTCTCTCTGACTCTCTCCTCCTTCCTTCCTAATGCGGGGAAAAACAGCACACAGAGGAGGGACTTTTCAATATATATATTTAAAGTTTTTATTGGGTGAGTGGGTAATAACACCCACACCCACACAGTCATAACACACAAAGGGGGAGTCTGGGGTGGGTCTACGGTGCCTCTACAAGAGGCATTTAAAGCTCTTTCAAGGCACATTAAAAATTTTACCTCTATAAGAACGGAGCGCAAATCGGGCGTAGAGGCGCGTTTTCTCTCCGATTATGCGCATTATCGAATGCGCTTTAAATAGCGAGTTTTATTTTGCTCCTACCGTTAAAGCGCATTTTGACTATGTGAACAAGCGATTCTCCACATTAACTACTTGTAAAGCGCATTTGAAACAACCAGTAAGGTCACCAGCTGAGTGCTCAATTACCTCCTGCATACAAGCATTTACGATAAAGCGCTTCTGCGAAGATGCGCATAATCGGCTAACCAGGCGTCAAACGGAATCCATCTAGAGGGGGTCTAAGGTACAAGGACTTGGGGATAACTAACCTACTAACCAAAGAAAACTAGAGACACAGATAAAGAACGCAAACAAAAAAGAATGCAAGCAAACAAGCAGAATCTGTCTCTTTGACTCTCTCCTCCTTCCTTCCTTCCTTCCTTCCTTCCTTCCTTCCTTCCTTCCTTCCTTCTTTCCTTATGCTGTGAACAGCTAGCAAAGGAATGACTTCCAGGCCAGGAACAAATGGGTTATATCATTTGCAATCCCACCCCCTAAACATTGGGATTGGAGGGGGGATAGGGAGGAGACTGTGGCTATTGGTTAGCCACAGATGTCAATCTCAAAACCTGAGCATTTTCCTTATATGGAGAACTGTGTTATGTTGACTCCCAGTGACTAAAATACAAGCCTCAGACAGACCCTAAAAATCAGTCTGACATTTTTGGGACGGTTTGGAGGTCTGACGGCCGTCTGCTCCACCCTGAAGCTCTCTGGCGGTTTTAAAACCCACGATCCACTCCTCGAGGATAGACCACCAATGGACCACCAACAGACCTCCAAATGGGTGGAGCAGAGCACACACCTCTATTGTCTAGACAGAAAAAGTCCTACAGCTCCCAGCATTCCCCAGCCATCTATGCTGGCTGCAGAAAGCTGGGAGTTGTAGGACTTTTTTCTGTCTAAACGTGCATAGGATTGCACCCGTAGTCATCATTTCTTTTTCTTCTTTAACTTATGCAGGTCACAAACTGAAGTTCTAAGAAAATGGAACCATCCCTTTTAAAAATAAAATAAAACCAGAGCAACCCTACAGGAAAAACATGGCCAGGTTGCAAGATACAGCTTGAGACGGCCATAAGGGTTTTGGATTATTTGCTTGCAATTTGTGTGAGCCATTTAGAACGAAAGGCCCTCTTAAACTTGGGTGATCTATTGGTTTAGGGAGCTACAGATTTGTTCCAGATGTGGTTATTATACTAGCTTAGTCCTTCAAAAAGTAACTATTGCACCATCTGTTTGGAAATGGACAATATCAAAGGGTGACAAGCCAATGTTAAAAACATGGGTCAAATGACTAGAGATGTCTCTTTTACACATACAAACATTGAGGTCACAGCACCTTGGTCCGATTCTTTTCTTGGTATTCATTCAGCTGCCGTTGAAACTGTGGGAAGAATTCTGTCTTCCTTTTTTTTAAAAAAAAAAAAAAGTGAAAACATGAACTAGCCTATCTACACTACTGCTTTCAAACGGTTTATACCGGTTTGGTTTAACCTTCAGCATAATGTTAAATATAAAAACTGGGCCCGCTGACTTACTTTGCCTCTTCCCTTGACACTCTCGGGCAGGACTTCTATGCCTCTAACAGCACTATGACAGGCAGAAATTCAACAGATGCGCCCTCAAACTTCATTGATAGGAACACTGTACCTGTTGAATTTCTGCAGCAAAAGTACAGAAATCCAGCAGGTGCACCATCAAAGTTCAGTGCTAGGAACACTCTACCTATTCAATTTCTGAAGCCAAGGTACAGAAGGCCTTCCAGGGGAGAAATGATAGCCACCCTGTTGGGAACCAGATCCCACAGGATCTGGTAAGGTTTGATTTCCAAGAGTGGGATGCTGAATGCGTGATAATCTAAATGTGAATGTATGCTTTTGAGGGTTTATTGGAAAATACATATTTTTGAATCAAATTCATTCCCTAAATTCCTTGGTAGGTTGCAGTTCTACATCTCATGATAATAATGTTGTTGTGAACTAACTGGGAACACTTTATTCAGTTGCTATGAAAAAACATACCCATTTGCTTAGGTCAATTTTGTTGTTAAACCAAGAGGGAAACCAAGCATGGTCACTTCTGCTTCAGGGACGATCATGATAAGAACTTACGAAGACTCCTGTTGGATCTGAAACAGATACCTGTGTGGAAAGCCCACAAGAAGGACAGGAAGGCAATTGCTTTCTCACACAGTTGTTCACTGGCAGTGGGGGCTGTCTTCACAGCGCTGGGTTGGTGCCACCTCCCTCCAAAACCCTGTGGTTTCCTTCTCCCGGGATGGTGTCAGATAATCCTGATGCTATGGAGAGAACACAGAGTTTCCGATGGCCATCTGGATACCCGAGCCAGCCCCCTGCCCTCTTCCTGATGAAAGGCAACCACCAAGGACCACTCCCGGAATGGCCCCGGAATGACGTCAGGCGGTGGAAGAGCTATACTGACATCGCTCTCATTGAAAAAGTCAGGGTAAGAACCCAACTTTTTCAATGCGCAGCTTTGCAGGAAAGCCCCGTGGTGGCTGTGAAGCTGTGGCTGCAGCATACAACTGATGCAGCACAGGTCTGCAGCCACCACAGGGCTTTCCCACGTATAGACAGCCGCCTGGTATTCAGAGTCATGCTGCCTATGGTCCTAGAAGTAGCGTATTGATAGCCTTATCCTCCATCATCACATCTTGTGGCAGTGAGTTTTATAGTTTAACAATGCTCTTGTTTGTATTGAATCTCCCACCATTCATTAGATGACCCTGGGTTCTAGCTTTGAGAAGAGGAACGCCCCCCATCCGCTTTCTTCATGCTATGCAAAATTAAAGAAACTTTTATCATAACCCTCCTGCCTCTTACTCACTTTTTTTCTAAACTAAAAAAAGCCCAAGTAATCTTTCCTCGTAGGGAAAGTTATTTTATCATTTTGCCAGGGCTAGATCTACACTAATAATAATAATAATAATTATTATTATTATTAATAATAATAAATATTATTTATAACCCGCCTCTCCCTACGGATCGAGGCGGGGAACACAATACACATACAAACATGACAGAGTTAAAAAATTAAAACAAGAGAAACACATCATTACTGCTTTATAGTGGTATTGGATTGCACCGGTAACTGTTAGAGGACATTGCACATGCCATATACCTCTCTCATAGTGTTATTTCCTGCTTTTTAGTCCAGATTATCCAAAATACCACAACAAATATCATTTGTGCCCTATGAGGTATAAAAGCACAAGTTACCATGATTGGATCGTAATGATTTGACACCAAGTGTAGAACAGGCTCTGGTGAACAATATTCTTTTTGCTATGTGATGACCAGAATTGTACACAGTATTCTATATGTGATTGCATCATAGGTTTGTTCGAGGGCAATACAATATTAGCATTTTCATTTACGAGGTCTTTCCTAATGATCCTTAGCATGGAATACATGATGCAATATAACATGTAGGCGATCAGATATAAAAGAAGACAGATTTCTTATGCCTAGACAGTTCTACAGAAGTGGAAATTCCAGAAGTCCAGCATTTCTCACCCCTGCATGATAAGCTGAACCTACCTAATTTCTTTCTATACAATTATTAAAGAGAGTGGTATGATTGATAGCCACTTATGAATCCCCCCAAAAAGAGATGCATCATCAAAAAGAGGACAGTCATTTGCATAATATTTGTATATTGTAATTTATATGTGTAGATGCAAATTTAGTAATATAAATTAAATAGAAATACAGTATATTTCATTGTGCTGTGGAAGATCATGATCAGGTGACCTGTGTGGCTGCTTGTTCAGGCTGCTGTCCAGGTGATTACTGTGGATGGGCAACAGTTCTTCTGGTTCATGATCTATAGACTGGAATTGGACAGGACAGCCCTACAAACAAGAGACTACCTTCCAATAGAGAACACTCCTCTGGCAGCCCTTCAGACAGATGACTGCCCTCTGTAAAAGAGGACATATAGCCACCTTAGGCCAACAAGAAAGGTTTTTAACAGAAGGCTGAATATTAGTTCAGGTCAAGATTTGCTTTAAAATTCAGTGAAGTAGAACTAATTTCCACAGGGAAATACGTTTGCACTGCTTCAATCCTGTTTGGTGCCATTTTGTTCTCAGGCTGCTACTACTTGTTTTGCTGCATCATCATCACTGTCTGTTCCCCTTTGTCATCACTGACACTTAGGAAGCTTCTAGACAAGGTTGTTACGTTGCCATTGCCCTGCCTCTTTCACAATGACAACATCCTGTTCTCGTGGCCTTCCTGTGTTTTCCCTCCACCTCCCCCCCCTTTCCTCCCCACAGAAAATCTGTTAAGGAAAAATGATGGAATTGTTGCAAAACGCCTTCTTGATGGTTAGCACTAGGAGCCCTTCAAACAGAAGACACCTTCAAATATAGAACTGTCCCCTGGCAGCTCTTCAAATAGAGGACTGTTCTATGCAAATGAGGACAACTGGCCACCTGGAGGTGGTGGTGGTGGGGAGAATAATGCATATATGCCAATCTGAGCTCTTATAAGAAGGGTGTAGAATATAAATCTGATAGATAGTAAGGGAGTCCCATCTTCCTTTGCAATGGGGTCACTCTAATTATTAGGTCCTAATATATACAGAAAGATGGGGAAAAGAGGAATGATTGAAAAACCATAAAAACTATGGATTGTATTGAAAATGGCAACATAGGTGTAAGGCAGCCTTCATCAATCTGGCTGGGAATGATGGGAGTTGTAGTCCAAAACATCTGGAGGGACCCACATTCGGGAAAGCTAGTATAAGGTTATATTTGAAAAAGACTGGGTATGCTCTTGCAGCAGGTTGGCCAAGTTTTTCTGCCAGAAGAGCTGCCATGTGGAGAGTTGCCAAGCTTTCTCCCAAGGGTTGCCAATAAACCAGGGAAATCCCAGCTGGTCTTGCGCTGCTAAGAGGCTCTGCAGCTGAGAAGTTGGCACCCCAACTATGCCTTTAACAGACACCCACGCAATATGATGGCTATAAAAGGATGGGAAACACATTGGGCCTGTTCAGACAACATGCTAAACCATGGTTAGGCTGCTAACCCTTTGCAGCAAATGGTTAGTGTGTTGAAACCGTGGTTATGTAGCCACCATAGTTAGAAATGGTTCACACAATAAGCTTAGTCATGCTTCACACGATATGCTAAGCCATAATGTTTAGTTCAAAATAGGCCTGCTCAGATGACATGCTAAGCCATGGTTAGGCCGCTCACCCTTTTGCAGCAACTGGTTAGCGAGCTTGTTTAAACCATGGTTATGTAGCCCCCATGGTTAGGAATGGTTCCCATGCCATGCTAAGCCATAATGTTTAGCTCAAAATGCTTAACCAACATGGCTTAGTATGTCTTCTGAACAGGATCTTTGGTTGTATCCATTCTTGTCCTCCTTAGAGGGTTGTATTGTATCCATTGTTTGTCCTCCTCCACTGAAATGAATGAGACCTAAGTTAGAGTAACATCAGATACCACCCATTATGTGTTTAATTTCCCAAAATGGTTGTAGTGCAGAAAATAGGCTGTGAATCAATCTTCTGTTAATGGCGGCCAACACATCTATTCTGAGTACTGAGTGAATGTGATTCCCATTTTAAACTGAAGTCCATCCAATACCCACTTTTATCCAAATATCCCGGTATTTTGGAGGATGTACAGGAATATGGCATTTTTTTCTGGCGCTCAAGCTACAACACTTCCCCCGTCCCATGCCACCCACTCCAGTTAGTGCACCAGTTGTGAGGACTGTGTAGAGTGCATTTGTCCAGTTGCCACAGATACATGGTGTTGGGATATTGCAAAGTTGTTTGCAAAATACTGGAAGGTGGCAGTTTTGTACTTAGTTCATGGAAATTTTGACCAGAAGCTAGCCTTGGGATCTCTATATCCTACAATGTCCTCTGCTACGATCCCCCCTTTTGCTCCTTCCCTTCCTACCTTCTTCCCTATCTCCCTCTGAGCTCCTCCATTGCTGGGAGCACATGTGATTGCTCTCTCACTCCTGCCTGTAAATGGAGCACAAAATAGTCTGAAAAAACTCCTATTGAAATGCTGTGCTGTACCTGCATTGTACCATTTTATCTTTTCTTCACCAAAGAAGGGTTAGGGCTCCATTTATTATTAAAAGATAGCCTTGTGTACATGTGGGACTGGTAAACACTCATTCTGCTTTGCATTTTTGTTTTTCCTCTGCTAATACTAAGAGGATGCATCATTACTAAATAATCCCATCACATAGCTCTCATCCATCAAACAAAGCAAATCTTTTGGACTTAACTGTCACAGTCTTGAAATGGGGTGTGATTTGCCAAGAATTATTTTTACTGAAATACTTATTTTATTTATTTAATATATTTATATGCCATTTTCTACAGTAAAAGAGTAGAAAGCAAAGCAGCTCAAAATAAAAATCAACTTATCAACAGACAACATTTAAAAGAAAGATAAAACAATTTGGTACAAAACGTATCAATAAACAAAATTCAAATATAAAACATATATAAAAACAATTCAATAAACGTAAAATAAATTAAATATTACAATTAAACAAGTGCGGAGCAAAATAAAAATGATCAAGCCAAAAGAAGAAGAAGAAAGCCCAAGAAAGATACACCCCACTGGAGAACAAGTGTGGTGTAGCAGTTAGAGTGCTGGATCAGGACTTGGGGGATCTGTGTTCAAGTCCCCACTTGCTTATGAAGTTTGCTAGGTAACTTTGGACCAGTCTCTGTCTCTCAGCCCAACCTACCTCATAGGGTTGTTGTGAAGATAAGACGGAAAGGAGGAAGACCATGCAGGCTGCTTTGGGTTCCTTGCAAGAGGAAAAAAGGTGGGATATAATTGTAATAATAAATAAAATAATTTGTTTTAAAAATATGCTGGTCTTATTGCAGTCCAGGGGACTCAGCAGATTGGCTAAATACAGTCAAGAGGATGTCGGAACTTCTCACCAGGCTGGATGTCTCACAACTAGCTCCCTCATCTCTCCTCTAGAGGAGCTGGAAGCCATAAAAGTGAAGAGCTTGGAGCAGCAATGATGGCAGGCAGATCCTCTTCTGCAGATATTCCAACTACTAGAGCTGGTCTTATTCTTATGTGTGAGAATCTATGTGCTTTCAATATTTGAATAATATGCCTGCTTTTTGCTTTTCAATTTAATGGCTACTGGTCTCTTGTCTCTTTTTTTTAGTTTTATGGATTTGCAGACCTTTTTTTTACTTAGGTCGGGGAAATTTGCGCAATTTCATCAGTATGCAAATGTACAATTTGCACTGATGTGCATTAGGAAATACGGACTTGTGCCGATGCGTACTTGTAAATGAATGAAATTCTTGTACATAAAATCTGAAAAATCTGCATTCAATTTGTTACCCTCCCGTATTTTCCGACTGCTTCCTCCATGTTTTTTCTCACCAGAATATTTTTAACCAGAATTTCATTTTACTTGCACTTATTCACATTAGCACATTAGTGCAAGTGTCATTAGCCCTAATGCGAATTAGCACAAATAGAATGAAAATACTGGTCAAAAACAATCCGAAACTGTCACTAAGTGGATGGCAGAATGAAAGATGCCTGACAATTTCTGAAATCCAGATGGAATGGATTTAATAAAATCTGTATATCTTTAGCCTTTGCTCTTCTCCCTTTAACAGCAGCTTGACAGGCAGACATTGGCAGCTGGTCATGTTCATCTGTGCATCCGCAAAAAGCTTCAGCTGCTGATCTGCAAATGATTCTGCCATTCAAGCCACAAGAACTGTTCTTGCTCTAGTCAGTTGGCGACTCTAGTAGGGATGCTAACTCATGCCCTGCCAACCAGCGGCTGGTTTCCATATCTCTCAGGAAAGTGATGGATTTATGTGATGGATATAGAGATCCCAGATTATGCAGCCCAGGGAAGAAGACAAGGAAAGAGTTATTCATAGTTACAAGTGACTATGTTATTTACCCGGCACATGATGTCTTGAGCAGAGTTCAATTTGTAACAGCAGTTAATCATCCATGTCTTTCACAAATGGGAGATCACGCTTGACTGCAACAAAATTAACCTCTCCAGATTCTCAGTCAAGAAGATCAAAACAAAAAATGGTAAAGTTCTAATTCTAGGGGGCCTCCAAAGTTAATCTAACCTAAGGGAGTTGGACAGAGATCACACTGGTTTAACAGAGCATGACTATCCTGATGCTGACAAACCTCCCTGGATTATGTTAAAACACACACACATACACAGATACTCACAGAGAGCGAGGGAGCGAGGGAGCGAAAGAGCGCTTTGTGTCACTGAAGCCCAGTCTTGCTTTTGCCAAAATGTTTTCTCATTTAACAGAATTGCAGCACAACCCTATGTATTTTTGCTATGACATCCACTGGAATTCCATAGTGAAGTGAATTGCAGCCCGTGAAGCAATTCTGTGCATTGGACAGGAAGTACCGTTTTTTCCAATGGAAATTACTCACAACCAAGTGGGTTTAGGATTGCCTATACATATATGTTTATATGAGAGTAAACCCAATTGAATCTTGTGAGTATATATGTGTAGGTTTGTGTTGTTAATCTTCCTAGCCTCTTCTTTTTTCCAAGTAATTAAATACATTTTTAAAAATCTCAAATTGTAGTATATATTGTAATACATCCATTTCATATGAAATCATTCAGGGCTATTGACAATATTGCTGTATTTATGTAGGCCTGAGTCTTCAGAGAGAGAGAGAGAGAGAGAGAGAGAGAGAGAGAGAGAGAGAGAGAGCATGCTTGATGGTTTCACATGGGTGCCCGTGAGTGCTACAATTCATCATGGTCAGTTAATCATAGCCACAATGTGTCATCCAAACCCAGTCAATGTCTCAATGCTGAATATAATATTTCACAGGGTGTGTTGCTACCGTACTCCCATAATACCTACAACTTCTGTCTATGCAGTTGGCGTAGATTGGTTGATTATAACATTAATGGGTCAACTTTCCACAACATGGTGCTTTCCATGTGTTTTGAACTACAACTCCCATCAGACCCACACAGCATGTCCAATGGGAGTTGTAGTCCAAAATATCGGGTTGGTGGGGAAGGAAACCACTTTAACCACAGGGCTGAAAATAACAGATGTTTCCTAAAGGTACCTGGGAGCACTGCGAAGCAACCACAATACTCCAGTTAATAAATGGAGCTTCTCTTGTACCTTAGTCATACTGGCTCTTCCAATGGACACATGCCTCCAGAGGACAAGATAGCAAATACTACAGAGTAACGTTATTGTGACTAAGGGACAGGGATCAGAAGCTGATGTTTCCATAATGATATTTGGTGCACCTGCAACATTGTTCAGTCAAGTTTAGGTTCCCAGTCAGCAAACAGATATTAAGAGAATTTGACAGTATTTCCAAGAAATGGGATAGCAATCTTTCTTTTTCAGCAAATGTTGTCAGGTAACATTAATCCAAGCTTTTTTTAAAAAGGAAAAAGCAGCCGTTTCCCCCTTTCATCTGAACACTTTGATGTACTCAGTCCTTTCCATCCGTTTACTGCAGACCTGTATATAAACAAGTCAAAATGGGGACAGTGCATAAAATGAGCACTGCACTCAAAGCGTCAGCAAGAAATCAATATTACAATAAATGTCAAAATGGATAAATAAGCTCTATAGTACCTGTATTGTTAAAGCAATGGGAACTGGCAGAACCAGGGCAAAGGGCAAGCATATAAAGGCACAGACGGGATTATATTTTGGCAGTAACACAAGCTATTTGAACTATCTAGACAGAACATTTGTCAATAAAACGGGCTTATTCTTCCCCCCCCACACACACACACACCTCATATACTTTCAGCGGCTTCCTTCACCTTCACCCTGTTCTCATTTTTGTCATTCATGCTGATGAAATGGGCAATAAAATATGTTGCTTATGAATAAACAGGGAACAGAAATGAGATAAAAGGCAACAAAATGGTATTTTATTCAGTGACTAAGAAATAAAATGTCCCTGTTCCCACTGACTCCACCCAAAGTTGAACTGGAAGGTCAGATGCGGGAATGTTCACATTTGGTTGGACACATTTGGTATTGTTTCCCGCAATGGGGATGTTTCAGTCACTCAGGGTTTCACTCCCCCTATCCCATCACCACAGGGGCTTAAAAATAATAAGTCTCAGTTGGAGTCAATGAAAGCTCTCTTCTTCTTCTTCTTCTTCTTCTTCTTCTTCTTCTTCTCCTTCTTCTTCTTCTTATTTTGGGATGCATTAATAGAAGCATAGCTTCCAAATCATGCGAGGTACTGGTCCCCTGTATTCGGCACTGGTTAGGCCTCATCTTAAGTATTTTGTGCAGTTCTGGGCACCACACTTCAAGAAGGATGCACACAAGCTGGAAGGGGTTCAGGGGAGGGCAAGAAAGATGATCAGGAAACTGGAAACAAAGAGACTGAAAGAATGGGGCATGTTTAGCCTGGAGAAGAGAAGACTGAGGGGAGTCATGGTAGAACTTTTCAAATTGTTGAAAGGTTGTCACACAGAGGAGGGCCAGGATCTCTACTCGATCATCCCAGAGTGCAGGATGTGGAATAATGGGCTCAAGTTACAGGAAGCCAGATTTTGGCTGGACATCTGAAAAAGCTTCCTGACTGTTAGAGTAGTATGACAATGGAACCAATTACCTAGGGAGGTTGTGGGCTCTCCTACACTAGAGACATTCAAGAGGCAGTTTGACAGCCATCTGTCAGGTATGCTTTAAGGTGGATTCCTGCACTGAGTAGGGGGTTGGACTCGATGGCCTTATAGGCCCCTTCCAACTCTACGATTATATGATTCTTCTTCTTTCTTTTTCAACCTATCATGCAGTGTGTGTGTGTGTGTGTGTATGTGTGTAAAATTTGGGGGGCAGGAAACGGGTAGGTGAGTGGAGGGAAAGGTTTAATTCTTCTCCCCTTGGCCACGGTTAAGCCAGACTAAAAAAGAAAAAAGGAGTCTGAGCTACACCTACCCAATTAGTTTGACCCTTAGACTGGATGGCTTTAAGAGGGGGTTAGACAGATTCATGGAGGGGACCAAGGCTATTAATAGCTACCAGTCCTGATGGCTAGATGCTACCCCCAGCAGTTATGTGTGACTGGTGAATTTGACTTGTCTGATTTCAAAGTGGCCATTCAGTTCTGTTCCTGAGGTGTTCTAGGCATTAAGGAGTTAATATATACATTTTCCAAGGGTTTTTGCCCTAAAGTACTTGGGTTTCTCTAACATCTACCATAATGTTTGGCATGTTGTAATTTAAAATAAATAAATAAAGGGGCCGTTCCAGCCGATTCCGTTCCGGTTTTTACACCGTCCCCCGTTCCAATCGTATTTTACACCACCCCAGTTGAGTGAAGGACGGGAGCCATAATCCCAAGTAAGTGGCTCCAGGATCGTCGTCCCCTGACAGGCATACAAAGCAGTGGAGGCTGGTGGCTCCAATTTCGGTGGGGCTGTGAATCCATTCAGAACAAGCCAGAACTCTAAAACAGCTATGCAAAAGTGCTGAAGCTATTTTGGGGATACGATTGAGCACCTTGAACAGCTCCTTTTGAATACTGGGTAGTTCAGCCCCACCGAAACCAGAGCCACCGGCTTCCGCTGACACAAAGTGATACCGATCTCACTCCGCTTCGCTTTCCCCTTTGCTTACGAGGAGCTGCTCTGCTCTGCATCGCTCCGAAAAGCCAACCCACCAGAGGAGGAGCCGCATGGAGGCGGCGCAAAGGAACTGGGCGGGCTCGGCGTCTCCGCCGCCGCAGTAGCAGCAAGCAACTGTGGAACCGACGCAGGCGCAGCAAAAAATAAAACCTTAGGAGACCGCGGCAGCTGCTCGCTTGCCTGCCTAGGACGGCGCGTCAATGAGCTGCGAGGTACGCAGAGGTTCCCCTTGGTCGGGCCACCGGGAGGGGGAACCCGGCGGCCGCGGCCCTGCTTCTCCATGCATGGAGTGGCGGAAAGGCGGACCGCGCACTGGCATGCCTTCGATCTGTCTCCGCTGGGCCTTCCTTCTGCTTGGAGGCGACAGGCGACACCGGCCCCGGGGCATGCGTTCTGAATAGTTGCCGGGGCTCCAATGCGTCCCGAAGCCGCGCACGCTGAGCTGGAACCCCTGCCCCTTTCATAGCATGAGGAGAGGCAGGCAGGCAGCACTCTGCACGTGTTCAGAGCCACAGGTTTTCTTTTTGTTTCGGTTTGTGATTATTTCACATGTCCCTGTGGCTTAAAGCGTGACACATCGGTTCTGGGGCTGGAACCCTACCTTGCTGACCCCGGGTGTCTCCTGTGGAGTACATGAACCAGAGAAGCGCACAGAAGTATCCTTAAGGCCCGTTTACTTAATGTGGATTTGCAGTTTTACAAAATCCCATTTTCTGTCCCATTGCACCACAAAATGTAGATAATCCATACCCTGGTTCCATACACAGATGCCAGCAGTGAAGCAGGAGCATGTTTTCTTAAAGACAAAATCCTATGCGTAGGATTTTAGACAGAAAAAAGCCCTACAATTCCCAGCATTCCCCAGCCAGCCGTGCTGGCTGGGGAATGCTGGGAATTGTAGGACTTTCCTCCCATCTAAGCATGCATAGGATTGCACCCCTGGCTCAATGAACTGAGTTTAAGGGAACTGGCTTCCCAGTTGGAAATACTGCCTGTCCATTATTTTATCTGCTGGGGGGAGGGGGTTATTGAGTATTTTGATTGAATAAACCAGGCAATAAAATATTTTTATTGAGGTCAGGACCTGATTTGCCCTGCTGTGCTCCATGATGCACCAAAGCTGTTAGTAGTGGTGACAACCCTCCCCCCCCCCCACCAGCAATCTTAATGGGGAGGCAGTGGGGATTGGGAGATGCAAAAGCTGGAAAAGCTGGAAGTTTTCTCAGAAGAGGGGTTGCTGGTGGGTGGAAAGAATCTTTTGCCTCTATTGTCCCCTCATCGATTTCCAGGGAGATTTGGCACCCCAATTTAGCATCATGAGTACAAATAATAATAATAATAATAATAATAATAATAATAATAATTTATTTCTTATCCGCCTCTCCGTTTGGATCGAGGCGGGGAACACCTTCTTCCTCCTCCTTTCTCCAGTGTGCCTCCTAGGTGGAGGTTGGAAGCTTTTGCTTCAGTTTCATGTTAAGCACAGTTTGCTGTGTCGTCTGAACCCAACAAACTGTGGTTTGTCAGACTGTGCTTTGCTTAACTGTAGTTCATCTAAAATAGAAACCGAAACTTCCAATCCCTTTGTGGTTTTGCCAGGAGAGGGAAACATGCAAGTTGCTCTTGTCAAGCCAAACTATGGTTTAGCAGAACAACCTAACACAGCCACTGCAAAATGGGGACAGTGGGATCTATAATACTAAGACTTACAGGGGAATGGACAGTGGAGGTTGGTCGCTTCAACGTCAGTGAGGCAGTGAATCCACTCCAGGTTTCAGTCAGAACCAGTCAGAAATCTGAACACCTTGGATAACTCTTTTAGGGTTCTGACTAAAACTCGGACTGGATGCACTGCCTCACTGACATCGGAGCCTCCAGCCTCCACTGGGAATGAATCTCTGAAATTCCACATTGCGGTCAGCGTAATTCTTAAGCTAGATTTATGGGCTTAGGTTATTATTTTTTGTTTGTTATGTTGAAATCCACCCTCTTAGACTGTAATCTACTCTAGGCCAAGGCTGTGTTCATTGTTCATCTACATCTGCTAAATTCCAACAGGGAATTGACACTTCTGGAGATTATCTGCTCTGTGGTTCTGAAACATAAGATTCCAGATCTTATCCATTCCATTATAATCACAAGGCGAATGTGCATCATTTACCCCATTTTTCAGACAAGGAACGGAGACCCTGAACAGAGACATGAATGGAGGTCTTCTAAGTCCAACATTTAGTTATTTTTTACTTGCTTTCCTCGGTCTTCTATCCTCTTCTAAAAAAATTATCCCCACTTTAATTCATAGGTGTGCAGCGTGTGGTTGTATATTTGAGTGTGAACTCAAGCTTCAACAGACAAACATGTAGCATGTCGATTTGTAAAGGTGTAACTAATCACTTAAATGCTCCCGAGTGTAACTTTAAAAAATATTATTTCCCGTTCTTTGGTATGCATCAAGGAGAAAAGATGCCAGACATTGTCAGATGTACAGAGCTAGTGTAATGTAGTGCTGAAGGGAATGACCGGTGACCTGGAAGTTCAAATCTCAGTTCTGTCATTATTATGACTGCAATCCTATGTACGCTCAGATGAGAGTAAACCCTACTGAATACAGTGGAACTTTCTTTTGAGTTAGCTGCATCTGACTTTATTATGGTGGCTTTAGATTAGGGTTATCATATGAAAAGGAGGACAGGGCTTTTGAATCTTTAACAGTTATATTGCAAAGGGAATTTCAGCAGGTGTCATTTGTATGAAATTCGCTCTTCATCACAACAGTTCAAGCTGCAGGCGCCCTGCCCTCTTTTGTATCTGGTCACTCTAGTATAGCTCCTGTAGCTTTAACTGTTGTGATGAAGAGGGAATTTCACCAGGTGCTACATGCAGACAAGTGACACCTGCTGAAATTCTGTTTTCAATGCAACTGTTAAAGATACAGGAGCCCTGCCCTCCTTTCCACATGATCACCTTACCTTAGATGAGCCAGTAACTCTGCTACGGTCACTCTTTTCTAATAGCGGGAATACTAACGCTAGCCTACCTTACAGGACTTCTCGTATAAATTTCTTAGATATCGTGTGTCTTAGGAAGTACTTTGGACATTTCAGAAAAGAACTGATTTATTACACTTACGCCCTCCTCTTCCTCTGGAGAATTCAAGAGTACGTATGCATATACCGTACAGATGTTACATTTTATTACCAGTCTGACGAGCTTTTTAAAAACAGGTGCTAGTGTTGTACTTTGCAAGAAGTGCCGAATTAGCCGGTGTCCGCACTGAGACCATTTCCGTGCCCCAACAGATAACAGCACTTCAGCTGTGGGAAGAAATTGTGAACAGGCATTCGAGGTACTGTGGCTTTTGTCTATTCACAAAATGGCTTTCCCTGCTCCACTCTGGCAATGCAATGCTGTATGTATGCGTACCACAGGAAACCCTATTGAGTTTAAGGGTGGGTGGGTTGGGTTTACTCATGGTTAAGTATGCATGGGATTACAGCCTTAATATCATCCTGTCATGTCACCCCCTAGCGCAACCAAGAAACCAAACCAGTTAGACTGGATTTGCAAGTAAGCCCACAAAAGTTACTAGCCTGTCATATATATTAGGCTAGGCAGCCCGCTAAGAGACTAGGCAGGCTGTATTTTCATGCTGGCCATTGGGAAGCACCTAGCAAAGAAACACAGAGCACTAGACTCTTAGCAGGCATTTTTTAAAGCCTTCTACCAAGGGAAATAGTGAAGGAGGATTCCATCCCTTCCCCGCCATCCTGCTGCAGCTAGTTCAGAAACTATGTTGGTTGGTGGTGGAGGAACAGAGAGACAGCATACTCATTTGCAACTTCTGGTTGCCCACGGCGACCAAGTGAGTTGTTAAATACAAATCTGAGTTGACTATTCAGTTACCGCTTGGAGATACTTTAAAATATGTTTCCTTGAAGACATTAATGCCGTAACTATTGTTTACACCATTTTGAATTCACATCTGCTTGGGAAATCATGATATAAGAATTGGTATTCTTAAGTAAATCATATATATTAAAAGTGAACTAATTGTGCTGATCCCTATATAGACAAAAGAGCACCATCCACACATAAGAGGGGATGTATCAATAGGCTTGGGGGAACCTCAAGGCTTAAAGAAATAAAAAAATGCTTTTTAAAAAAATTCAGGGGAGGAAAGCCCCCACCTCTCCCAGCCCAGTGAAGACCAAGCCAGGGCAGTAGCTGCAGAAAGCCCGAGAGTCTATTGTGGAGAGGGCGGGGTGGACACAGAAAACTTGTGGCAGGAATGGAATGGAGTACACAGGAAAAGGACATGGCTGGCTAGCTGGAACCCTGACCAGGAGCACTCCACGCTACAACTTCGAGTTGCAGTTCCCGCTTATAAATCTTCTATGCTCTTCGTGTCTTGAAGACATACCAACTGATTTGCAACTTTTACATTTGGGAGATCCTAATCAGCTTCATCTGGCTTTAGCTATATGGCATCAGGTGGGCCCCCAGGGTGCTTGTGAAAGGACACAATCAAACAAAATGTTAATCTTTCTCCTGATGCCGTTCCTTCAGACTTGCTGCTATACAGGACCAAGTTGTCTTTGCTGTCCGCCAGGAATACGTGCTTCTTGGGGACCAGCTGCTGGTCCTTCACTCAGGGGATGAAGTTGCCGTCATCCCACCAATTAGCGGAGGTTAACTCTGGGAAGACATCCTCAGGTATGTGATGGTGTTTTCCAAAATGGTTGAAACAGTGACACTGAATTTTGACTATTCCATTTTTGGAATTTCTTGGGGGTGGGAAAAAAACCCAAAAACCTGGGGGAAAGAGGCTGGGAGAGGTGAGAATTTTGGAGTAATTTCTCCTTGGGGAGGGGAGCAGGTTTTCCACATACCTTTTTAATTATGTTGTTGACGGGTCTTCTTTCTTTTCATTTTTTTTAAAACACCCCCAGCATTTTCAGGAGCCCAGGAGTGCTTACTTGTTACTTATTGGAGAGGGCAAGGTCCCATGGTCTCCAATAGGCATTCACTAAGAACTGCAGGGCTCATCCAAATGCTGGAGGAAGGGGGTGGTATTTTTTATTTTTTTATTTTGAAAAACTAAAAATTAGGAAGAACCCCCCTCAGCAATCGGCTAC
This sequence comes from Anniella stebbinsi, assembly GCA_029215795.1. Taxonomy (NCBI): domain Eukaryota; kingdom Metazoa; phylum Chordata; class Lepidosauria; order Squamata; family Anniellidae; genus Anniella; species Anniella stebbinsi. The sequence goes on along the minus strand of JARDYH010000002.1, from coordinate 28,139,738 downwards.
AATTTAAAAAGGTATGTAGAAATGTTGTCCCTCTCCTCAAGGAGAAAATTCTCTGAATTTCCCCGCTCCATGTGAAAGAGGCAGAAAGAACAATTCCTCTTTCTCAGGGAGAGAGAAAGTTCCTGAAAATAGGGGGCAGCCCTATTTCAGCACCTTGCAAATGATTCCATCACCTGGAATATAAATTTTATCCCTGCTTATTTCTAGACAAATCATGAATGAAAGTGAGGACAAGCCCAAGGACTTGATTCAACTGAACAGCGAGAAGCTTTTGGCAGACAAAATATCCACACTGGTGGTTTCTCCCTGCTGTGGGGCTGTGGCTTTGTTTATAGGTAGGTTTGATGCACATAGCACGGATATCTGAATAAGGGAGAAGTCCAGTAAAGTGTTTTTAACCATACGGAACTGTATACAGAGAAAGTAGACCAGGGGCGCATCCATAGGGGCAGTGGAGTGGGACTAGCATAGAACAAGGTGGAGGCATTAATTGCAGTTGTGGCTTCAGCACAATTCTAAACCATGAGGACTAGAAAAGCTTCTTGAAAATGAAAGGTATAGTGGGTTGTGTGGTCATTAGGGGTGTGCACGGACCCCCCGGATCGGATCGGGACCCGGATCGGGACCTCCAATTTTGTCCCGGACCGGTTCGGACAAAATCGGAGGCCCCCCGGACCGGATCGAGTCCGATCCCGACCCAAAAATCGTACATTTTTGGATCGGCCGCCATTTTTTTCCCCATAGACTTGCATTGCAATGCAAGTCTATGAGGAAAAAATGGCGGCGGGTGGGTAAGGGGGGGCCTAACTCCCTCCCCCCCCCCGGGGCCGTCCGCTGTGGACGGCCCCGGCAGGTAAACCCCCTCCCCCGCGCTCCCTACCCCCCCTGGGGCCGCCCGCTTCCATCCGCTGGCGCCCGCGGGCGCCAGCGGATAGAAGCGGACGGCTCCGGGGGGGGGGGTAAGCCCCCTTCCCCGCCACTGCTTACCTTCTCGGCCCGTCCGGCGCCGGCGGCTACTACCAGCGGGCTCCGTGGCCTACTCTCGAGTAGCGCGCCGGGTGATGACATCACCCGGCGCGCCACCCTGGAGCAGGCCGCGGAGCCTGCTGGTAGTAGTAGGTGCCGGCGCCGGACGGGAGCCGCCGGGCCGGGCAGGTAAGGGCCCCCCTCCCCCCTCCGCGCGCCCCCTCCTCCCCTCCACGCACCCCCTCCTTACCTTCCCGGCCCGGCGGCTCCCGTCCGGCGGCGGCGCCTACTACTTCCAGCAGGCTCCGCGGCCTGCTCTAGAGTAGCGCGCCGGGTGATGACATCACCCGGCGCGCCACCCTAGAGCAGGCCGCGGAGCCTGCTGGGAGTAGTAGGCGCCGGCGCCGGACGGGAGCCGCCGGGCCGGGCAGGTAAGGGCCCCCCTCCCCCCTCCCCCCTCCGCGCGCCCCCTCCTCCCCTCCACGCACCCCCTCCTTACCTTCCCGGCCCGGCGGCTCCCGTCCGGCGCCGGCGCCTACTACTTCCAGCAGGCTCCGCGGCCTGCTCTAGAGTAGCGCGCCGGGTGCTGACATCACCCAGCGCGCCACCCTAGAGCAGGCCGCGGAGCCTGCTGGGAGTAGTAGGTGCCGGCGCCGGACGGGAGCCGCCGGGCCGGGCAGGTAAGGGCCCCCCTCCCCCCTCCCCCCTCCGCGCGCCCCCTCCTCCCCTCCACGCACCCCCTCCTTACCTTCCCGGCCCGGCGGCTCCTGTCCGGCGCCGGCGCCTACTACTTCCAGCAGGCTCTGCGGCCTGCTCTAGAGTAGCGCGCCGGGTGATGACATCACCCGGCGCGCCACCCTAGAGTAGGCCGCGGAGCCTGCTGGGAGTAGTAGGCGCCGGCGCCGGACGGGAGCCGCCGGGCCGGGCAGGTAAGGGCCCCCCTCCCCCCTCCCCCCTCCGCGCGCCCCCTCCTCCCCTCCACGCACCCCCTCCTTACCTTCCCGGCCCGGCGGCTCCTGTCCGGCGCCGGCGCCTACTACTTCCAGCAGGCTCCGCGGCCTGCTCTAGAGTAGCGCGCCGGGTGATGACATCACCCGGCGCGCCACCCTAGAGCAGGCCGCGGAGCCTGCTGGGAGTAGTAGGCGCCGGCGCCGGACGGGAGCCGCTGGGCCGGGCAGGTAAGGGCCCCCCTCCCCCCTCCCCCCTCCGCGCGCCCCCTCCTCCCCTCCACGCACCCCCTCCTTACCTTCCCGGCCCGGTGGCTCCCGTCCGGCGCCGGCGCCTACTACTTCCAGCAGGCTCCGCGGCCTGCTCTAGAGTAGCGCGCCGGGTGATGACATCACCCGGCGCGCCACCCTAGAGCAGGCCGCGGAGCCTGCTGGGAGTAGTAGGCGCCGGCGCCGGACGGGAGCCGCTGGGCCGGGCAGGTAAGGGCCCCCCTCCCCCCTCCCCCCTCCGCGCGCCCCCTCCTCCCCTCCACGCACCCCCTCCTTACCTTCCCGGCCCGGTGGCTCCCATCCGGCGCCGGCGCCTACTACTACCAGCAGGCTCCGCGGCCTGCTCTAGAGTAGCGCGCCGGGTGATGACATCACCCGGCGCGCCACCCTAGAGCAGGCCGCGGAGCCTGCTAGTAGTAGTAGGCGCCGGCGCCGGACGGGAGCCACCGGGCCGAGAAGGTAAGTGCCCCCCTCCTCCCCCCCCCCCGCTGTCCACTTTCATTGGCGGGCGCCCGCTGGCGCCCGCCAATGGAAGCGGCGGTGGGCGCCAGTGGGCGCCCGCCGATCCGCCGATGCGCCGAACCGGTTCGGAGCTTTTTCGGACCGGTTCGGATTGGATCGGCCGATCCAGCTGCGGGATCGGAAATCGGATAATTTATCCGATTTCCCACTGGACCGGACTCGGATCGTGGATCGGGTCCGATCCAGTGCACATCCCTAGTGGTCATTCATACTGAGATGGCTGTCACTGCCAGGTGAAGAATGTCAGAAGAAGGTGCATGATGATGATGATGATGATGTTATATCCCACCTTTTCCCCAATACTGGGACCCAAGGCAGTTTACAAGATTAAAACTTATACCATTAAAACATATAAATATAAATTTACAAAAGTTAAAATAGAATTAAACCCCTGTAATAATAAAAAAAACATTGTTTTAAAAAAAAGCATATCACAGTTATAAAATCCAATACATTAACACAGGTCCAGAGTATTCCCAAAGGCCTGCCAGAACAAAAGAGTTTTTGCCTGCTTCTGAAAGTGTAACGAGGGAGCCAGTCTAGCTTCCCTGGGAAGGGAGTTCCAAAGTCTTACAGCAGCCACCGAGAAGGCCGTTTCCCATGTACCCATCAGGTATGCCTGAGATGATGGTGGGACTGAGAGAAAGGCCTCCCCTGAAGATCTCAGAGCACAGGCAGGCTCATATGGGAGAATATGGTTTTTCAGATAATCTGGACTGGAGACATGCAGGCACACACACTTGCATAACCTCATGATGCTGTCTATCTGGGCAGGCTGCTAGAAGCATCTCTCTGCTGTGTGACTCAGTCCCTCCTTCGGATGCTTTGCAATTGTGGTACCAAATGTTGTGTTAAGTATTGCCACATACTCCAATCCCACTGCTTCTAGAGTTGTGTCTGCGCAGCCTCCCCGCCGCAAAGATCTCATATTCATATTTAAAGCACCTTTTCTGTGCAGTTCAGGTTCACTAGGGGTTTCAGCTCATGCAATTGCCAGGCCCGAGATAGACCTCTGCAGTACGGATGGGCACATCTGTGCATTTCGGTTTCTCTCAGTTTCTCATTTCCCCAACCATCAGTAAATTTTATTATTATTTATTATTTATTAGACTTGTATACCGCCCCGTAGCCGAAGCTCTCTGGGCGGTTTTACATAGGATTAAAACAATTAAAAACAATATACAAAAATTAAAACAGCAAAAACATACAACATACACACAATACACACATACATTTTGGCCCCTTTCTGCATCTATTTACATATTCTGCCCCCCAAAAGTCTGCTCAAAAATTCATATGTATTTTCATTCATGTTTCTTATAATATATACAGTAATATTATTTCTGACAATATATGTTCCTTTGTCGGTCTTAATTGCAGATGTGAATGTCTAGGAATCATGCCTTGGCCTGTTGACAAAACTCCCCAAAGTAAAACGCTTTTGCCTAGCTTACCTTTTCCTACAGGCCGAAGTGTTGAGTGAATGTGCCCTTCCCTTTCAGGCACTACCAGGAATCATTTTGAGGGAAGAAAAGTCGTACATTTAGAATATGAAGCGTACGTACCCATGGCAGAAGCGGAATTGAAGAAAATATGCAACAATATTAGATTAAAATGGCCTGCAGTGAAACATATAGCAATATATCATAGACTTGGGTAGGTATGGATAATACACGCACCTTTCCTGTTTTATTAGAAAAACAGCAGGTGCTTGGAGATTTGGTTTTTTTTAATATAAAGCAAATGGGATGTGGAAGCTGCCTGAAGTCTGAGTATTTGTGTCTTCTGACTGGCAGCTGTCCAGGGACTCAGACAGCGGTCTTTTCCCTCAACTACTAGCTCATTAAAGGCCCTATCCTATGAATATTTAGACAGAAAAAGCCCTCCAACTCCCATCATGCCCCAGCCAGGGATAATGGGAATTGTAGTCCAACAACATCTGGAAGGCCATAGGTTCTGAACTAAGCAACATGTGTCTCTTGGTTTTATACATTGTAGAGCTTTTAGGATAGGGTGAATTCAGTGGGGTCATGAGGGTCCAGACCTTCCCCAGCTTCATTGCTTGAGGGTCTGAGCCGTTCCTGGTTTTGGTGCGATTTCCAGGCTCTGAGCTGGGCCCCCCGTTTGTTCCATCTCTGACCTAATTATTGTTAGACCAGGTTGTTGTTCCAAGTTCTTTGTCTCCAGTTTTTCTTAATTTGTTTTCCTGTTGAATTGTACTTTGCCACGTCTAATAGAGAGACATGCAGTTTCTATCTAATTTAAGATTCCTAGAACATGGGCCTGTCTGTTTTTTTGTATGCCTGTGTAGTAGTTAGCAAAAAGATCTTTATTGAGCCCTCTAAAGATTAAGCTAATGTGGATAAAAGCAACAGCTAATGCCACTTTTCACTTCTTCTGTAGTTCAGTTCCCATTAGTGAAGCGAGCGTGATCGTCGCAATCTCTTCCCCTCACAGGGCAGAATCTCTTGAGGCCGTGCAATATTGCATCAATACTTTAAAAGCAACCGTCCCTATATGGAAAAAGGTATGCGTGTCTCCATATTTCTTTCTTTCCAAAAAAGAAAGGAAGAAAATGTGCTATCAAATACAATTGTACCATGCAGTCTTTCCAGGGACAAGGAGCAAGCTCCTCATGCTGTTGCCTGTTAAGTGTACATCTGATGGCAATCAGGGGAAGGCTTTTTCTGTTTTGTTCCCCACCCCTTTTGGAATTCTCTCTCCCTGCAGTGCAAAAGGCCCCATCTTCTATCATGTTTCGGCATCAGTTAAAACCCATTCTGTTTATTCAGGCATTTGCTGATTTTAATACCTAACACAGTAGACTTGTCTGGATTTATCTTTGTATTTGAATTTTTTTATGATTTTTTTTTTTACACTGCCCTGTGATTTCATAATGAAGGGTGGTATAGAAATAATAATAATAATAATAATAATAATAATAAATAAATAATAATAATAATAATAATGCCTCATTGACATAGCAATACCGAATAATAAAAATGTTGTTGAAAAGGAAGAGGAAAAGAGAGAAAATATATACACCACTGGCCATGGAAGTCAAAGAACTATGGCAACAGGAAAAGGTCACAATTATTCCGTTAGTTATATCAGTCACCGGAATCACATCAAAAAAACTATACAGAAAACCTTCAGAAACTGGGCCTACCAAAATACATCCACACCAACATCCAGAAAGCAGTCATAATTAAAACATGCTCAATTGTCAGGGAATTCCTGAATTTGTAAAAGACAGCATGACTTGGCAAAGCCCGTCATGTGTATCAAGAAAAACCGTCACGAGTGAAAAAGAGGAATAATAATAATAATAATAGTTTGGTAGTTTTGCCATTGGTAGAAATGTGTAAACGTGCCTACCAAATTTCACTGCAATTTCTTTCTTTTTAAGTGTTACTTAGACAGATATTCAATTCATTTCATCCAGTCCTTTATTTAATCTAAAGTTATGAAGCAATCCTGCTGTCGTCACAGCTGTGAATGAGGGGAGATGCTGAATGGGATCCAATGGAACTCCGTTCTTCCTCTCCCATTCTACTAGTCCTCAGGTTGGTTCACCACAGGCACTGGCCTATCAAGGGCCTTTACTTTCAAGCGAGTGCCTTGGATATCTGCATCCCATTGTCTCACTTATTCCCAGGGCTTGTTTGCTTCCCAGAATTTTGCCCTGGATGTTTTTATTTGTTTTTGGAATCCCACCATTGATAGCACAATTCAGTGTAACTACCTACGCAGTAGTTCTCATTCATGATGCTTTTTGGTTGCAGGAGGTCTATGAAGAGGAATCTTCTTGGAAAGAAAACAAGGAGTGCTTTTGGGCCAAGACAGAAAAATAAAATTCTCATATAAGGTTCACTGGAACTGCCTAGTTTTTTTAGAAAAATAATAATACAAAAGACAATTAGATTTCAGCAGATCTAGAGTAAATCTTACTAACAAATGCATGAAGCACTTGCAGAGTAACTGGATATTTAAGGCCTGAAGTCATATGGATGTAGAGTGCTTGGATTTCTTTTGTTTTTCATTCTTACCTTTCTCTCTTCTTAAGCCACAAGCCTTAACAGGTGCTGAAACTTTTCAAAAAATAGAGTGGGTCGTGCAAACGTTGATCTTCCAAATTCTGAAAATTGTTCTGAAGTCATCTGTCCTTTTGACATCTCTGTTACCTTTTATCTGTGAAGAATTTAGGAAAGTCTTCATTGCTTTCTACTGGACCTTTTGCATTCTTGTAAAATTTCAAATCTTTGGTTGTGGTAGCCCTTTCAAGCTAAATCAACTTTTGTAATTTCATGCAAGCTACACACTGCATAACACAGTAGAGTATCATGATAAACCATAGTTAATTGTGACAGGAAAGAGGCTAGCTTCTCCCTGGGCTCATGTGATCTCCCATCTGGCATGCCCACAGTGAGAAGAAGGCTTTGTTTTAGATTAATCACAATGTCATCTGAACCCTAAACCACGCTTAACCATAACTATGGTTTGGAAGAAACAAGCCAGTGTCACAACCCCTGGTTTGAAGTTGTGTTTCAAACAAAGTGCATTTAAGAATGACCACCGTTTGCTAGATTTACATGACATGACAAGCAGAAGCTAATAAAACTTGAAGTAGAACACTTCTTTGTGGGTGAGTGTGTTAGTGTGCGAGCGAGCCTGGGTGGCTAGGCCTGTTCCCATCATGATAAACTATGGTTTATGGTGACATCCAAATGCAGCCAATGTAAACATGAATAATTGTGTGAATGTATTTGTAATAAAAACCATCCACCTTTTTCCACATTCTTAATTGTTGGAATACCGATGCTTCTTAATTGTTGGAATACCGATGTGGTTTCCACCCCAACCCCCCAGCCGTGCAAGCAAACCGTCTTCCTTGGCCATGTATTTGCATGGTCAAGTGCTACTTCTATTACCAAGCAGTCTCAGGTAAGGCTGGCTACAATTCACATGATCGTAGTGGCACTTCTAAGTACCACAGGCCTGAAAATCATAGAATTGTAGTGTTCGACGGGACCACAAGGATCATCTAGTCCAGCCCTCTGCAATGTGCAGGAAGACCAATTAAACCCTCCATGAGAGGTGGCTGTCCACCCTCTTCTTAAAAGCCTCCAGAGATGGAGAACCCACAACCTCCATAGGTAGACAGTTTCCACTGTTGTAGAGATCCTTCCATCAGGAAGTTTTTTCTTCTACTTCATTGAAATCTAGGTAGAATGGCTGCTGGCTGTTTCCATGGTTTCCTGTACACACATTAAATTTTCACATGCTAATGCAAATCTAGGGAATGTTGGAACCATTTCTATAAAGAGAGGCTGTATTGAATAAATCAGCCCCCAGCATTCAGTGTATTAATTCCCAACAAAATTGCTTGCTATGTAGCCAGGAAGTTCTAGAGCAGTTTCATTGCATGATTAGGGGTGGCTTTTGAACTTGTAGTAAATCACTGTTGTAGAACAGCCTCCCCCAACCAGGAGCCCTCCATATGTCTTGGACTACAACCCCTATTTCCTATGGCCAATCTATTAATTACTTGCATCACTCATGGTAGCTTACAAAAATGAAAATCACAGTATTGCCATCCAACGATGGTCTACCCTAAAATTATAGTTAATCTTAACTATGTTTTATTGAAACAAGTCAACTTCATAAACCAAGGTTTTAAGTGGGTTTGCTTAAATTTTGTTATAAACTCTTTAAGTTTCTAGCTTAACTAATACAGTTCAGATATGTTTAATACTGCCTTATAGTCTTCCTATCACAGGTTTTTATGTTTGCTAATAGAAAGCGGAGACGTTGGCTGCACTCGCACAACACTTTAGTCAATGGTGGCTTGAGTAGCCAACTCACAGTTGGTTATTTTGTGCGTATTCCGCATACATGTTCCTGCACAACCGTGGGTGGTTGGGGCTGACGTTGAGTGGACTAATAGTCAACCCAGCATTGACTAACACAGCCCCGCTCCTCTCCCCACTCTCCCTCTTCCCTCAGTCCTCCCAGTTCTATCCCAGCAGCCTCTGCAAGTTGCACCAGTTGTAGAAGCGTGGCGGCCGCTGCTTTGGTCGCTCTTGCCACCTGCCTCTATGGGCTTGTGTTTTAACTCACCACACACCATCAACCCACTCACCTTTCCACACAACACTTTAAACAACTGGCTTCGAGCTAAACAACTTGCAAGCCAGTTGTTTCTCTCAGTTGCTTATTTGGGTGGAATAGCATACCTTCAGTAGTTTGTGAGCGGCGTGTTGCCCTCCATACAACATAATAAGCAACACAACTGACGATTGTTCCCCCTTCTCAGTTGCTTAATGTGTTGTCCGAATGCAGCCATTGTTAGGACAATTGTATTTCTAAATATTCAAGGCTTTAACTCTGTATAGTTGGAAATACACTAACGATTTTAGCATATTTTTTATGCTAGCCTTCTGAAAATAATTTCAAGCAAGAATATTTTGTGTTGGTTTGATATATTCACTTGATTCTTCTGGTGGTTAACGTACATACATATACTTTTACTATCACTATGAAGTTGCTCACTGTAGTAAATTAATTATTATTTTACACTGACAGTGCAGACATTTTTTGAGTAACATTGGTATGTTAGCAATAATACCAGAGTTTTTGGAGTCCCATCAGCGCATGAAAGCTGCCAAAAGCTTATATTGGGCTGAAAACATGTAAATAGCTGCAGGAAAGAAAGATCTCATTCCCTTGCTATGTATAGGATACTGTGCAGCTGTTAGTGCAAACCACTTGCAGCCCTACAAGTACTGCAGTTTGAAATTCTCAACCAGTGGGAGAAGCTAAAGTGTAAAATAGTTTGACAAGGGCTGTTTCAGGCAGAATAAACTGAAGTGCCTTTGGTAATGTCTGAAGATATTACTATATAATCACATTTTGATAATTGGTTTCAAACATAAGATCAAGAGTTCTGCGTGAATTTATATTGCTAGAAAAAGGTTGATGTAAAAAAGCTATTGAAGTTTACAGATTGTTGATTTGTTTACATCCATTATTTATATTTACTTCACTTTGACAATTTGGAGCCTTCATTAGGAGCAGATGAATAACTGATCTGTGTTTTGCTAGAAGACTGCATCATGCGTTATATTTTTAATAGGTGCACCAAACATTTTATGCACACTTATTAAAACCTAAGGGCTTGGATCCAGACAAAGTTATTCTTAAAGGAGATCCATTAAAATCAATTAGACTTAGTCAAATGTAAAGTGATGAATGTTGGGGCAAAAAATCCCTTCTTCAAATATAACTGATGGAATCTGAGCTAGCAGTGACTGGCAAGGAAATAAATCTTGGGGTTATGGTGGCTGGATCAAAGAAAATGTCGACCAGTTGTGGGGCTGCTGTGAAAAAGGCAAATTCCATGCTAGTTATAATTAGGAAGGGAATTGGAAATAAAACTGCCAAGATCAATACTCCACTTATACAAATCTATGGCGTAACCACACTTAAAATACTGTGTACAGTTCTGGTCACCATTCCTAAATAAGGATATTGTAGAGTTGGAAAAAAAGAGCAGAAAAGGGCAAATAAAATGATCAAGGGGCTGGAACAACTCCCCTATGAGGGACGTGGACAGCAGCTGGGATTGTTTAGTTTAGAAAAAACGGAAGTGGAGACATTACAGAGGTGTACAAAATTATGCATGTTGCAAGGAAAGTGGATAGGGAGACATTTTTCTCCCTCTCATAATACTAGAACCGGTGTCATCCCATGAAACTGGGAATAGCCAGTGTGTATTAGTGGAGAGACTGCTGTGAACACAAACGTGTAAAACTATGTGCTTTCCATATTTATTAAAAAGAGTAAACCTCTTTTTTCCCCAATAGTGAACTGTATATATATATATATATTGCTTTATGGAAACAAGTACCAAATACGTTTTCCTAATGTCTGAGGGCAGTTGATCAACTTGAAAAAGTTATAATAAATGTGTTTTAAGTGGCATTGCATCTTTTCCTGCAGCTCTTCTGTCTTATTCCCATTTCATTCTTAAAATACGTTCCTCAGCAAAATGAAGAGAAGCTGTCCAGTCACAGGAAGATGCAATAGAGTACAGGGTTTACCCACACTGAACAGGAGTGTAGAAAATGGAAATCGGCAATGAGCAAAGAAAGTCTACTAGGCTTGTTTCAAAAGAACAGTCTTTATTTAAACACACCCACTTCAGTACATTGGTTGTTCTGACATTCTATAGAACAAAGTGCAAATATACATACATGGAGGCAAAACATATTACACCTGAACATATCCTATAGAAAGGGAAGGCTCTATACATTGAATTTAAAGGCAGTGAAAATGTACACTTGGATTGGGGGTGGGTGGACATGCAGTGTGCCTGAAGTCCAAATGCTTAGCCTTGCAGTTTTGAATAATTATCCGGTATTATGACTCAGTTCCTGGGTTTGAAATGTTTTGCCTGTAGGGCTGATGCAATTTTACTGGTAGCTCTTTTATTAACTAGGATGAAAGAATTTGGGTTCCCAAAGCTGAATTTGAAGCAGGCCCAAGTTTGTGTTATCCTTCACTAATGGGATAGTCAATCATAAAACCCACCCCTACCGCCTTAATACCACAATCCTATATACGTCTATTCAGAAGTAAGTTCCATTCAGTTCAGTTGGTCTTCCTACCAGGTAAGCAGATACAAGATTGTAGCCTTAGCCTAGTTAACAATAAGAGTAGTGTTGCCTCTGCAACATCCATTAGAAATCCGTACCGATTCTGTTGTGATGCTTAATAGGGATGTACACTGGATCGGATCGGATCCACGATCCGAATCCGATCCGGGGGAATTCAGATAAATTATCCGATTTCCAATCTCACCGCTGGATCAGCCGATCCAATCCGGAAAGGTTCCGAACCGGTTCGGATGGATCGGCAGGCGCCCGCCGCTGCTTCCATTGGCGGGCGCCAGTGGGCGCCCGCCGATGGAAGTGGACAACGGGGGCAGGGGGCGGCGGACGGGAGCGGACAGCCAGGAAAGGTAAGCAGGGAGCAGGGGGGAGGGGTGTGTGTGGCGCGCTTACCTTTCCTGGCCGTCCGTTCCCGCCCGGCGCTGGCTGCTAATGCGAGCGAGCTTCACGGCCTGCTCCTAGGTAGCGCGCCAGGTGATGACATCACCTGGCGCGCTACTCAGGAGTAGGCCGCAAAGTCTGCTCGCAGTAGTGGCCAGCGCCGGACGGGAGCGGACTGCCAGGAAAGGGGAGCAGGGAGCAGGGAGGTGCGCAGCGCGCTTACCTTTCCTGACCGTCCGTTCCCGCACGGCGCTGGCTGCTACTGCGAGCGGGCTTCACGGCCTGCCCGTAGGTAGTGCGCCAGGTGATCATCACTTGATGATCACCTGGTGATGATGAGGTGATGATCACCTGGCGAGCTACCTAGGGGCAGGCTGCAAAGCCTGCTCGCAGTAGCGGCCAGCGCCGGACAGGAGCAGACGGCTAGGAAAGGTAAGCAGGGGGCAGGGGGGAGGGGGTTTACCTCCCTGGGGCCGTCCGCTTCCATCCGCTGGCGCCTGCTGGTGCCAGCGGATGGAAGCGGTCGGCCCCGGGGGGGGTAAGGAGTGCGGGAGAGGGGGCTTACCTGCCGGGGCCGTCCACAGTGGACGGCCCCGGGGTGGGTGGGAGTTAGGCCCCCCCTCACCCATCCGCCACCATTTTTTCCTCATAAACTTGCACAAAATGGCACTCAAGGTACACCATTTGACAGGGTCTCCTGCCTTGGCCAGCAGGGGAGAGGAAAGCCCACTTCTAACGTCATAGTTGATCCAGCTTAGACCCGGATCCAACCCATTGAGTCTTTAGAAGGCAACAGCGTGGCTGAGTGGAAATATATGAAAACCACAAACATAGACACATTGTTCTAAGGGTCTAATGAACTAACATCATTGCCTGTATAATGAATCAAGCTCTGGAAGACAATCTTCAAATGATGGAACCTTGATCCTAAGGAAAGATAAAACATTTTCTTCCTTGCTACCCTGCTCATTCCCAATTGCTTGCAAAGTGGGCAGGGTGGAAAAATAATAAAACCTTTAAAGAATAAAAATCAGAAACATTAAAAACAAGAAAACATTAAAAGTACTTAATTTAAAAGGCTGAATTCGAAAGAAGTGTCTTCATACTCTTTCTAAAAGCCAAGTGCGGGGGTGAATCAGTTTTTGAGGGGGTACATGCCAAGTTTAGAAGTGACACAGGAGGAAGCAAATGGGGTGCAGCGGGCAAATCCTAATAATTGGACAGGATTTAAAGGTTAAAACCAACACCTTGAATTAAGCCCCAAAAGCAATGGGCAACCAGCACAGATCTTTCAAGACTGGTATAATATGGCCGTGATACTGTGCACCAGTGAGCAGGCTAGCTGCCACATTCTGCACCAAATGAAGCTCTCAGCAACACTTCAGGGGTTGCCTCACACAGAGTGCATTGCAATAGCTAGGTATACATTCAGCATGTGTGTGACCATCACTGGGTCAAGTCGTAGGTGGATTTGCTCCTGTGAACTGCAACATCACTTTTATATAAACCTGCTCTGTCACCCGTAGTGCTACATAGAGTCGCATCTCCAGCCAGAATAGTACATTAAGATAAATTGGCTGAATTTGGACAACACATTAAGCAACTGAGGGGGGAGGGGAAACAATCGTCAGTTGTGTTACTTATTGTGTTGTGTGGAGGGTAACACGCTGCTCACAAACTACTGACGGTATGCTATTCCGCCCAAATAAGCAACTGAGAGAAACAATTGGCTTGCAAGTTGTTTAGCTCGAAGCCAGTTGTTTAAAGTGTTGTGTGGAGGGGTGAGAGGGTTAATGGCATGTGGTGAGTGGGTTAAAACACAAGCCCATAGAGGCAGGCAGGCAGCAAGAGTGACCAAAGCGGCGGCTGCCACTCTGCTACAACTGGTGCAACTTGCAGAGGCTGCTGGGATAGAACTGGGAGGACTGAGGGAGGGAGGTTGGGGAGAGGGGCGGGGGCTGTGTCAGTCAAATGCTGGGTTGACTATTAGTCCACTCAACGCCAGCCCCAACCACCCACAGTTGTGTAGGAATATGTTGTGTGGGGAGTACCCACAAAATAACCAACTGTGCGTTAGCTACTCAATCCACCATTGACTAATGTGTTTTCCGAATTCAGCCATTGCGCTGGTCAGCAGGTACTATCCTGATTTCTTTGCTGGCAGAGACCCACAACAAGCTTCTAAACGTTCCTGTTTGGCTGGTCAAACCCAAAGGCACATCCAGAGAGAGAGTAGCCTCAGCAGGAGGGAGTAAAGATCACGTTGTGCTGCCCCCGCCTGTAATTGAAGCTGGTTCTCTCCTGCTCCACCACATCAAATTAAGAGACAACTGAGGCTCCCCTAGGTCCTAGCTTGATAAATGATATTCATAGGCTGAATTGGGATGACACATTAAGCAACTGGGGGGGGGGGGAACAATAGTCAGTTGTATTGACTATCATGTCGTTCGAATGCTGCCATAGTCAACTCAGCGCTGATCCTAATCCACACCACGGTTGATTATTTATTACCATGTTGTGTAGGAAGTACCCGCTAGATGAACAACTGTTAAGTTGTTTATTGCCCCACCATTGACTATTGTGTTGTCCGAATTCAGCCATAGGCTCAATTTGGACGACATATTAAGCAACGGAGGAGGGGGGGAACAATCGTCAGTTGTGTTGCTTATTGTGTCGTGTGGGGAGTAACACACAACGCACACACAACTGACGGTATGCTAATCGGGCAATTTAAACAATGGAGGGAAACAACGGGCTTGCACGTTGTTTAGCCCCAAGCCCCGTTGCTTGAAGTGTTGTCCGAATTCAGTCCCCCTCTCTCTGTGGGGATAGAGTTCTTTTGGCTAGAGTAGCCGAAAACCACCGGCCGCGCTATACAGCCAGCAGAACTCACGGTGCATGCTGGGATTCGGCTGGGGGACTGAGGGAGGGGGAGGTAGGGGAAACTGCAGCCAAAATGGCCGCCACACGTTTGTAGCAACTGGGGCGTTTGCCGGTGCCGAGCAGCGCCTGCTGCAGCATGTCATTTGTAGAGCTCCGCCTGCCTAACGCACGGTCAGTACGCCATTTACCCCTCCGTTGCCTAATATGTCATCCGAATTGAGCCACTGTCTCACAGCTATGGCCATGATATAAAGAATGGCATATCTAGTTAAAGCACCAGCAGGACTTGCGTTCCCTTACTCACTCCCCCCTCTCGAATGGTACCAGACAAGGAATTTACAAGAGGTTCAGTTGACAGCATCCTCCATTTATAGCCCTCCCATGTTTTCCCACCACTTCCATCTTTATTTCTTACCAGGAAAAAAGCTCTGTTAAGGAAAAATAGCTGCACAGTGCCTTTTGAGTGTTGCAGCTGGGAGACTTTGTCTGGAAGCACCCTGTCTGGTATATAAATCACAAGCTGTAATTTAAACCAAGAACTTCAAAAGCAGATTTTAATTCAGGGAGGCAAAGGCAATGGCTCAATTCGGACGACACGATAGTCAATGGTGGGTTGACTAACCCTAACCCTCACACTAACCCTAGGGGGCACTCCCCACACAACATGGTAATAAATAATCAACTGTGGTGTGGATGAGGATTAGCGCTGAGTTGACTATGGCAACATTCGGATGACACAATAGTCAAAACAACTGACGATTGTTTCCCCCACACCAGTTGTTTATTGTGTCGTCCGAATTGAGCCAGTGAGTGTGTACTGTTGTTGGTTTAGCTGGCTACACCTTTTGTATACCTTTTATACGCCTTTTGTCTACCTCATGGAACTCTCTGGACCACAGGATAAAACTTAAAACACAAGTCAAATATATAAACAACAGAGTATTTCTGGCACAGTTCAGTATTACCGCCTCTGGTCCTGCCGCTTCAAGAGCGTATTAATACAATACAAAAACATACAAGAAAAAAATATTTTAAATCCCTGTAAACAAAACCCCAAACTGACCAGCAGTCATGACTAAAATAAAATAGTACATATAAAATATTTACATCTATAAAAATACAATGAGACATTTTCACTGGGGAAAAAAAGAGAGTGAAAAATCACAAAAATTCATAAGGCACTCGGAGAAGTTGAACCAGTGTGATTGCAAGCATTGCTTGTGGCTCAGAGGGCTGGTGCACAAAATATTATTACTGCAGTATTCATTCTCTGTCCTTAGTGAGCTCTGTAATTTCATCCATGTCTTCCACATCCTTTACCATTTTCTGATATTTCCGCTTGAAGAAACCAAGCTGTAAGAAATTTGAGAACTTTTAAAATGGATAATACATGTTGGTATTTACACCCACCCACACCCACCCACCCTAAAACCGGTTAACACATTTGGTTATTACAAACACTGAAGTTGCTCTGGTATATGCACATATAGGCAGCATTTAGATGTAATGCTAAACTATGTTTTTAACTAACCATGGTTTGCTATTATGTCCAAACCAAGAGAGACTATGGTTAGTCTTAACAATGGTTTAGGTGAAACAAACTAACATCAAACTGTGGGTGCTGATCATGGCTTGTTTCTCTAAACTATAGTTAAGACTAACTACAGTTTGTCTGAATTTGGACATAACAGCAAAGTACAGTTATGGTTGAAAACGGAAGCAAAAGCTTCCTGTTTTGTGGCTGCAAAAGGAGAGGGGAGGGGGAGTGCCCAGCCATAAAAAAACTGTAGTGTGTGGACTCAAGATATGCAAAGATGAGTTCTTAACAGATCTCTGAAAAACAGTGCTCTAGTTCCAACTGGCTTACTCCTGAGTATGAACTTAAGGAATGAGATATCTTAGTGGCAATGACCAACACATGTCATATTAAGAACATGGCTCCATTATTAATGAGGTATCTTACTCTATGGCAAAACTTCCTATGCGATTCATATCCCAAACCCCAAGTCTGAGTGATGCTTCCTGATCCCATATGGCTACTTAAGAAGGGCAACCTCATGGAAGCTGCATCTAATGGGATCAAAATATATACTAAAATTCTCCCTGTGAGTCCATGGATAAGGATATTGCTTATGTATTCTGGAAGAAGGACTTAATTTAGTTTTTTTTAAAAAAAGCTGTAGGTATTTACTTACTTTCCATAAAGCGGCAACTAAGGCTACCAGCAAAAGGAGACCCAACAGAACGCTTCCTATCACAACTCCAATAGGCACTTCTGATTTCTCATTGCCATTTGTTATTGTGGCTGGAATCTGAAAATAAACCACTGTAGCTGTTACAAACAGTAAAGCAGTACGTATCATATAAATGTTATCAATGCATTCTTTGGGCATTAGCTGGAGAGTGCAAGATGAAGACACTTCTGAGCAACAGCTGGTTTTTATATTTTCAAAAGTGTGTGTGTGTGTGTGTGTGTGTGTGTGTGTGAACCATTGATTACTTCTTTCTTGTTCTCAGAAGTCATCAGGACATATCCAAGTGAACCCAAAAACTTGAATCTGCCCAATTTGAATGTCTGCAAACCCTCCCTAATTTCATTTTAACACTCTGACAACAAAACAAAATAAATAAATAAAATGATGCAGTCATAATGACTTCAACTTGAGGTAAGCATTTTCTTTCTCCTGCCTGCATTTTTGTAACATCTTGCCTGATAAAGAGAACTGGAGATCTTGAAAATTTTCTCATTTTTTGTGAACTTTGAATTGGCATAATAAAGGCATTTCACTAATAAGGATTTTTGAAGAGAATTATTGTGGTCTTGTAAGGCACAGGATTAATTCTAGGAATGGGAATCTTCCCTCCATTATTCTAACATCCAGATAACGCTTTGGTTCTGCTCCATTTGAATTCTATAAGGAATTCTGGATTTCCATGTACTCACAACAATAATTACAACAGAAAAAAAACTTCATTTGTGCTCCAATTGGAAGAATGAAAATAGATTGGGGGGGGGGGAAGTAACACACACAAACACAATTCCTTTTTCTAAAGTATATTTTTAAATTTAAAAACTGTTGTGTAACTTCACAGTTTAATAGTTGCAAAAAGACCAAATTTAGAATAAGGCAGGCTGGGGAATGCTGGGAATAGTAGGATTCTCTCTCTCTCTCTCTCTCTCTCTCTCTCTCTCTCTCTCTCTCTCTCTCTCAACATGTATAGGGTTGTGCCCTTAAAAACCTATTTTGGGTATTTTAAAATTGTTTTAAATTAAATTGTTTACCATTTTTTATTATTATTATTTATTGAACAATATTGGAAACACACCTCTGTGGGATTGACAGATTATGACATTTGACATTCCATTCCAGTAAATACATGTAATAGAATTCTCAAAATCTGGGGTGGAATTTGGGAAAAGGCAGATTTCATAAGCATTCCTAATTAAGGCATTGCCATGGGCTCAGAAATCCTGGAATCAATATTTGCTTGTCCTTATTTGTGGAGACAAAAAACGGAACACTGCAGAATTCTTGAGTTCTTGTTTTACTCCCAAGTCAGTTCCTAGACACAACTATGGCTCCCATAAGCCAAAAATGTTGAATATTGAGCTTAAGAATTTGCCCCCCTTTTTTCCCTCTCGCCAAATACTAAAACATTAACCAAGGAACTGTAGGACATTTCATGAAGAGAATCTGATTATAAGTGCATATGTTCTTGTTGGCTTTCAAAGGTACTTAGTTTTCAAAATTCTATGAAAGTTCAAAATGAGCTTTGAAAATCTAGAAGAACGCTTTCTTTTATGTGAAAAAATATGTAAAGAGTTACAATTAAATTGTCTGCTGCAATTTAATCTCATGTCTCTGGCAACTCCACTCTGAAACCGTTCGGATATTTAAAGTCTTCATTGCTGGAAAGCTTTTTTATTGCGCTGGCTTGGGTGTGGATATATCTGTACATGAGCGTCATCACACCGGAGGTTTAATGCACATCTGCCGTGACTTTGATCCATTTTTTCAGGGCTGGACTCGCGAGAGAACAGCACGACGGGGACGACGTCATGCCAGTCCAGTGACTCAAAGTGGATCAAAGTCGCGGCAGATGTGCATTAAACCTCCCGTGTGATGACGCTCATTTCAGTGTGGCTGTCTTCCGTGTATTTTGTAACAAAAGGACAACAATAATGATTTTCCCAGGTGAAATTGGTGCAGAGGCCAAATTGAAGGCTCTTTTGATTGGGGTGTGTGTGTGTGTGAGGGGGGAACCTTAACAATTTCCTTCACTTAGTGCATGCATAATCGTCTACTCATTCTGCACTTCCATTAAATTAAAGCAGAACAAGTTAAATAGGACAGAAATCCTTTGTTGGTGTGGGGTTCTGTGGAAGAGCAAGAGCCACATCCAAAGCTCAGCCAACTAACCATGGCCATGATAGAAAGTGGCTTTCCTCCCTCAATGGGAGATAATTAGCTACATCAGCTCCAGGGGTCGCATAGCAGGACACTGGCCTTTTCGGAGTGTCAAGGGAATGTTGGGCTTAGGATCCTGTAGATCCTTGGCTGCTCCTCACCAGGAATCTCAGAGAAATCCACAACAGACTGACATGAATTTGGATTTCTATGAATCCAACCCATGGACCAGCCTTTCCCAAGTCGCACAGATTCTGCGTCTTGTTGACCATTTTTTTACTTTCTAGAATTTTATGCAAATCAGTCATAGAAAAAGAGGTTAAAAAAAACACTGGCTGAAAATGAGCATTTCCCCCCTAAGTTAAAGAATGAAAATGCACATTTGGGGAGGGAGAGTTGCACATTTGTGTGTTTTTGCAAGTGCAAATTTGCACAGATGTGAATCTGCACACATCTGAGAAATTGGAAAAATCGGATTCCGTCAATAAGCAGGTGATGGCACCTAACAATCCACAAAACACAGATGAAACAGATTTTACAAAATCTGTACATCCCTTCTCCTTGACACAACCTAAACACTCCCCAGTGCCAGTGGAACACCACTGGTGGTACCTATATGCCTGTGGAGCTTCCCAGGGCATTCTGGGTGGTCTCCAGCGGCATATGCGCCATCCCACATGTGGGTCTACCTCTCCTCTGGTAGTGCAGCGCGTACACCACTTCAACAGCCCCTTAACCAGCCTTGGTTTCATTTATTAATTTATTTAAAGGGATTCTATTCTACTCATCAGCAGGAAAAAGAAATCTTCAAAAACAGCAAACAATAAGGGAAACTGAATGCAACATTCAATATTGAATTGAAGCAATACAATATCTATATCTATATCAGTAACACAGCAGTAAAAGCAGGTTAACAGTAAGAATACAATTAATCATTGGATAAAAGTTTGGAAGGAATGCAATGGTCTTTTACATGGTGTTAAAGAGCTAGCAAGATAGGTGCCATCCGAATGTCTCTGGGAAAACTTTTCCACTGGGGCACCACCAATGAAAACACCCTTTCTATGCTTGCCACCTGCTCACTCTGAAAGCGGTGGCACATGGATGCAACCTGGAACAAGGTCCTGTCAGAGGCAGCATGCCTATGTGCACCAGTTGTTGGGGATCATGTGTGGGATGGTACTGTTGCACTCGTGTCCTGCTTGTGGGCTTCCCATGGGCAGCTAGTTGGCCAGTGTGTGATGAGAATGCTGGGCTAAATGGATGCTAGATCTGTTCCAACATGACTCCTCTTATATTCTTATCTAAAGGAACAGGAAGGTTCATATGGAAGTACATTAACTCTACAGAGATCTGGATTGCCAATCCAAAACGCACTTATCCAGGGACATTTCAACTCTTTAACAACATGAGAAAAGCCACAGCTCAGTGGTAGAGCACCTGCTTTGTATGCAGAAAGTCTCAGTTTCAATCCCTGCCTAGGTCTGGGGAAAATTCCTGTCTAAGAGCTGCTGCTAGTCAGTGTAGACAATTCTGGGATAGATGGAACAATGGTCTGATCCAGTGTAAGGCTGCTTTCTATGTTCATCCCTGATAACAATGGTGACAAAAATCTTTCACTCCAGAGCCCAATTCGATATAGGGATAGGCCGCTTATTCATACTCTAATGCATTTCTAAATACAGTTCTTCCCACTAGCCAGGTAAAAAAACAGACAATTTTCATCATTATTGCTAATCAGGTTATTGTCCATCACAGGCAAGCAGATCTTTCTGGGTATTGGATGGTGGGAATCCACAATGGGACGAGAGGACTGCTAGCTTCAACCGTGTTTGTAAAATTTTCTCGGAAAGTATCTGGTCATCACTGGAAACAGAATGCTGGACTAGACGGACTATTGATTTGATCTGGCAAGGCTCTTGTGAACAGCATTATAGTCCTCCAATTAATTTGTAGGCCTGCATTTAGACTGACACTCATATTATAAAGTAAATAATACCAATCTGCCTTTCAAAAGCAGCATCCAGCAAAAGAAATGTTTTGGAGTGGGGCGGGGCTCCTTTGAATGGCTGGCAAAGAGACAATGGCAAAAGTCCATCCTTGGTGGGGGGGCTTCGAGCAACTGCATCCCCTGCCGGAGGTGGGCTTTCACCTTCTGTAGCAGCATTTTACTAGAGCAGGTCTTCAAAACATCCCTGTATGCAAAGCAACCTGGAAAAGTCTCCACTGCTTTCCATAGCTGCTGTTATGATGGGCGGGCGTCCTTCCACTTATGAAACTTGGGCTCAGAGGCAGAAGCCTTTGTGATGGATCCTTGGGGCAAAAGCGTTCCACAAAGGAATGGGTTTTTTTTTGTTGTCCCCAGGAACAGATTTGGGGACAGATCTTTAAAACTATGCCAAGCAATGGAGGAATGTCTCAGTTGCTTTCCATTGGGGATGCTGTGAAGGCCTACCACCAGGAAAAGCTGGCAGATTTGGATTGGTTCAAAAATTAACCCAGCTATTTCCTTGTTTGGGAAAAACAGCTCATTTTGGAACTGGTCTGATGTGAGCTGGGAGGAGCTTGTCTCTAGTCTGCACCCTACAAAGAAGATGGTGAATAATATTTTAAAAAGGAAAGAGAAAGGAAGCGCACTATAACAATCCCCTATCAATGTTATAGATTTACATAGCTCAATACAGTCTTCTGACAAATGCAAAAATGCTCATCTCCACTGGAGGGCACTAGCTTACATCCTATTGCTAGGTTAGGTTGTAAACCCAAACACACTTAGAGGATGAGCTTAAGAGAAGAAAGTGAGATTTATGTCTAATTACACCCAATGTTATTCCTCCACACACAGAAGGCTCTTTGATCCAGCAGAGGCTTCTGTGAACAGAAGGGAGGTGCTTCTCAGACATTCTCCCTTCCCTCTGCAACACCCTGTGCCCCCTCATCTGTTCCAGAGGGTTGGAGACTTTTTGCTAGAGCATGGCAGATGGTATGGGGAGCTGCAGGAGAAAGGGGGAAACAGGGTTTCTCTACGCTGAAGCTAAAATCCCATGTCCTTACAGGGGCTTCTTCTTCTAGCATATTTGTGGGATTACAGTTGGCACAATACATGCTTTCCCCCCTTCTTTTTGTCTGTTTGTTTATTGGGCAAGTTCCACACACACACACACACACACACACACACACAGAGAGAGAGAGAGTAGATGGTGCTGAGATATCGTGTGATTCCAGAAATATTACTGCATTTTTGGTGAGTTAAAAAATGGCAGAATAAAGCTTAAAAATCACAGGAGAGGCACCAGATGCTGATGATGTCATGAAAAGGACTCGCAAGGTTTCCCTGAGTGACTAAACATGAGTGCATGAGAAATGCCTCGTGTGAAGTTTCCCTCAGTGAAAATTGTTTTGGTCTTGTTTCCATTTATGGAAGCCTCTGCTAGAGCAAAAAGCCTCCATGACTGGACAGAAACAATTGGATACAATCTATAACCTCTTTTCTAGCCCTAACTGGAGATGCTGGATACTGAACGTGGGACCTTCCACATGCAAAGCAGATGATCTACCATTGAGTTACAACGCCAGATGGGCTTTACAACTGACATATGCCTCCTCCCCTAAGAAGGCCTCTTCTTACAGAGGTCTTCTCAATGGCTGCATTCGGACAACACTTTAGCCAATGGTGGCTTGAGTAGCCAACTCACAGTTGGTTATTTTGTGGGTACACCCTACACAATGTGTTCCTACACAACTGTGGGTAGTTGGGGCTGGCATTGAGTGGACTAATAGTCAACCCAGCATTTGACTGACACAGCCCCTGCCCCTCTCCCCACCTCCCCTCTTCCCTCAGTCCTCCCAGTTCTATCCCAGCAGCCTTTGCAAGCTGCACCAGTTGTAGCAGAGTGGCAGCCACCGCTTTGGTCGCTCTTGCCGCCTGCCTCTATGGGCTTGGTGTTTTAACCCACTCACTGCATGCCATTAACACACTCACCCCTCCACACAACACTTTAAATAACTGGTTTCGAGCTAAACAACTTGCAAGCCAGTTTCTCTCAGTTGCTTATTTGGACGGAACAGCATACCGTCAGTAGTTTGTGAGCGGGGTATTATCCTCCATGCAACACAATAAGCAACACAACTGACGATTGTTCCCTCCCCCCTCAGTTGCTTAATGTGTTGTCCGAATGCAGCCACTATCTCTTAGCAGTGGGAATCAAACTCACATCTGCGGTTTCCCATTGCAGTTCTGTTCCACTGAACTACCATTTAAATGGTACAACCTCCCTCTTTCTCAAAGGTTTGGAAGCTGCTAATTTTTGTACAAATATTTACTAGATCCATGCAAAAGTTCATTGTGTATAAAACCATTTAAACAACAAGAGTTTTATAGGTATTTTTAGGTTTTCTTCTACCCCAACTTTTGTCCCGTGACATGTTCATGGTAATACTTGGCAAATAAAACTGCTAAGTTTCCATTAACTTTAAAACTCACAACATAATTTGTACATGTCAATAATAGCAATGTAAGTTTTGTGACAAACAATGTATTTTTAAATGAGCATAAAAACTATATAATAGCTTTAAGCATAGTAAGACTGAAAAATATAAAACAGTCGCACTTACTGATAAAGTATTTTCTCCTGTCACAAATAGATTTGAGTCATCTGCATCGACCTCTGCAGTTGCAGATAACTGTACCACCTGGAAGGCTGCCTGTAACAGAAAATATACCATATTAAAATTGAAAATTATATGTTCTCCTTCGTGGTCTCTGTGCATCACACATGGGCTCTGCGCCTGAGCTGAGGGGAATGGGCGGGAACCCTTGAATATGCGCACTGCATAGCGGGGGAGGGGTTCCCGCCCAAAACGCGTCAGCTCTAGAAGTTTCCTGGCGGCGCTCCATGCAGGTGTAGAGCCCAGGTGTGATGCACAGATGACCACTCAAAGAACTCCAGTTACAGGTAAGCAACCTGTCTATTTTGTTCAACTATATCGAATTATTTAGGGCTTTCAGGCCATCTAAAGAGACTCCACAGGATTTAGAGAAAAGAGGGATAACCTACTTGCTCACTTGACAGACTTTCAGGCCTTTTTATGAATGGCCATTGTATTGCAATCCTAAGGACTTTTAACTAAGGAATAGGATCCATTTGGTACAATGGAACTTTGCCTTCACTATATTATGCAAAGTAACACAAGACAAGCATTTTTTTTTAGTATTTTGCTTAATAAATATAAAATACACATGGTCTGGTAACTCATTAAAACACAGATATTACTTACAGCTGCAAATGTCCCATTCCAGATTCTGGTAGAAACGTTAACATAATACTCGGCTTTCAATGCAATATCTTTTAACTTGCACGTAATTGTATCACACTTGGCATTCTTGCAGTTCTTCCAAGATAAGAGAAAAAAATGGCAATATAGCATTACTATTAAATATTAATACTTTAAAATACAGAAACAGAGAAATTCACATCTTTTACATCTTTTGGTCTATTTTAGGCATTCATTGATTGTGAATTAGGGTGAAATCCTATGCAGGTTTTGACAGAATAAAGTCCCACAACTCCCAGCATGTCCCAGCCACCCTGCTGGGAGTTGAAAGGCTTTTTCCCCCCAGTCTAAACATGAATAGTATTGCAGCATACACATCCTTTCACAGTTGCATATAGATCTACACAAGCAGCGAATGAACAATCCTGTTCATTTTATTCCACCATTACATTTTTAAGTGTGCACGTAAATCTTAGATTGACACCTAAAAATATAATGCCCAAAGACAACCACGTTTATGTGTCAGCTAAATAGACTAAGGCAGCAAGGGGTAAAGGAAAGGCAGCAGATCACATACTTGGCTGACCAACAAACACAGGCACAATAACTCAGGATTCCGGATCCCAAACATTTTGGCACTTTAGAAGGGGTATTCTTTCCTCCCTGAAGTTACAACATTTGCTGGTCTGTGCTGTCACAGGCTTTACAAACATATTTTCAGTGTAGAACCTATAATAGCCAAATAGCCAAATTTCATCTCTACTGCTCAAAGTAACCCACGGGAGACTCCTAGCATCCTTCAAACTTTGACAAATGGTCGTCTTGAGTACTCTGTTGCTCTTAAGTAGGACAGTTCCAGACAGGCCTGGTGTCGAGGGTAGGCATGGTTGAACACCTGCCAAGGGACCATGCCCCAGCAGGGGCCCATTGACAAAAGCCCCCTGGACTTGCTCCTCCTCTTCACCATTGCACCCTCCTTCTTGTTCATCTGCTTCTTGCTCTGGCCTAGACAACAGCGGTTGTGGGAAGTAGGAGCAGCAGATGCCCCTGCCAAGTTGCTCCCCGGCTCCCTCTCTGTCAAGCAACCAATGAGAAGCAATAGCAGCTTTTGACAATGGCAGTGAAAGGGAGACTCACTGAGGGAGGGGGCCTACTGAGGGGACCTTGCCCGAGGGCCCTCAAAATCCTGGAGCCAGCAACGTTTTAAGACATAGGTGCCAGATGTTGGGTTGGAGCGGGGGCTGGAGCGGCTGCTATGGGAAGGAAGGGTGGGGGAATTCACTTCCACCAGCAGGGTTCATCCAACTTAAATTTGGATCCAACCCTGTGCATGGTCTGTTACACCCTCAATTGGACTATGAGGTGGTAAATCATCCAACGTTCATAAATAACAATGTACGATCCAACACTGTTGGCTCACCAGTTCTTTCAACTCACCAGTTCTTTCACCGTTTTGAAGTTTTCCTTCCTAAATGACACTGCGTAGCCTTGTTGTCCTATTTTATAGGGATCGATCGTTGCGTCACAGCTGATATCACTGCCCTGGAAAATGCAAAATCATACATAAAATCATACTGCATGCAAAATCATAAATAAAGGAACCGGCGGAGATCACGCCCACTGTCCTATGGAATGACCTCACTGCGTGTGGCAAACATGAGAAACACGGGGGTCATATTAAAATTTGGTATTAAAAGGCATTAGAGGAGAAAAATTATAGGAGCAGGCTAAGAACCAATTTTCCTGGACTGTCTAACAAAACTGATAGTCTTGTATACACAGGATGGGATAGGGAGGAATTGGGCTGGATTCTGCAGTGATTATTGATTAAAAGAACAGAGTAAGCAGCTCGAGGGGGGAGCATGGCTGGAATCCATTGTAGGCCAAGTTTCTAGCAAATTCCCTGCGCTGTTCATGTAAGATAAAGTGGCTAAAGAATTATCACCACCTTTATTCCCTCCACCCCTTATCTCAGTTTTGTGCTACAAACTGTAATTAAAATAGACCATGGTTTCACCTGACTGGCGTGCACTGCAGTCACATACATCAACGGGTTGTTTCCTGCTGTGTGCTTTGGAATATGGATTTTTAAAGATGCCATCTCTACTGGCATACTTCCTCTTGTGACCTGAAAAAGAAACAATTATCTGGATAAGCCCTGTGGAAATAATACCAACACAAATGGCTGATGTTGCAAGATTTGTTTTCTAACAATAAGGAAGTGCATGTTTGTAAAAGGTTTATAGATTTAACTTCACCTATAAACTGTATGTGCTTACGAACCAGGTTTAGAATTGTTCAAATCTTGTACAACCACAAGCACAGCACAATACAAAATATGGACTCTAGAACAGAACCTGTCTTCCTAATTGCTTTAACATTTCTTTCAAAGTATGCAAGGTTCAAGTCCTCATTATTATTGAGTGAGATGAATCAGGATCACTGGAGGAGGGGGAGAAGAGAAGGTTCAACACCCCCTCCCAGCAAGGAAAAAGCCCCCAAATCCCTAAGCCATATCCCATGCTGTCCTTGGAGCCAAAAAAGGTTGTGCACCCTTTAGGAGGAAATATAAACCAGAATGATTCTTCTGTATTTATAAGGTAGTGGAAAAGTTTACCAACCGTAACAGAAAAATTGAATGCAGGTCCAATTTCATCAAAATTGTTCACCATGGAAGGAACATTACGATCAGGATATACATCATACGAGTTCATCCAGGTAATACTGAGCAGAAATAGATTATATATACACACTTTAAAATAAACGTAAATGGTTTCTGTATTAAATCAGAGAGACAGTGTACAGAAGTATATGGAAGAGAATTGCACAGGTTTATTTTTTTACTTACAGTAGTATTATAGTGATTAACCAAGGTGCGGCAATTGTAATTCACATGTTAATATTAACAATTCCAAATGAACTGTGAGGATGTCCAAAGATAAAGACAAATTATCCACTTTTCAGACATATACAAATGAGTACTAGCAGTCACATTTAGGTTACTTGTTAACACTTATTGCTGTGTCTGAGTTTTAGGATATTCACAAAAAATCTCTGGGACTATCAGCATTTCTGTGGGAATGTTAATGAGTAACCAAATGTCAGACATTTGCTGAATCAAGAGCATAATAAGAAATGTCCACATTTCTTTTACTTCTTTGTGTCTCTATCTCTCTTCTTGAAACATTTGAATGATAAGAAAACTCCAGTAGAATAATAGGAGTGTGGACAGTAGCCAAGGTTTCTGCTTCAGCCGATAATCTAATCATCAACCCCAAAGTTGGCCAATCCTGTTAAATACCAATTGGACTACCACAATCATGGTTGACTAAATCACTTACCTTTTTAAGTAAAGTTCTGCATCATAACGAAGTGGAATTGTTAGGTTGACTTGATTGTTTGTATCATCGTCTTCATTACTTGCACTACATATAAAATAATAAAAAAGGAATTGCACATTTTTTATGGAACAACTGCATTTATAAACACAGCTAGATACTTTCACATGTGTAGGAGCAGTTTTGGGATGAATGAGGGCAAACAAGATGAAATTTCATCTATACATGGGTGCAAGGGGTTGAAAAACCTGCCGATCTGGATGGTAGTATACAACTGATTGCAAACAAGGTTGCACTCCCCCTAAGAGGCCAGGTACACAGCTTGGGAATGTTGCTCCAGGATTCTATGAAAGCACAGGTGTCAGTAGTAGCCAACACTTCTTTTTATCACCTGTAGCCTTATCTAGAGAAAGTGGAACTTGTTTCAGTAACACATAGCTTGGTTACCTTGAGGCTAGATTACTATAATGTGCTGTATATGGGGCTGCCCTTAAAGATCATCCAGACGCTGCAACTGGTGCATAATGCAACAGCTGGAACACTTGCAACTGGTGCATAATACAACAGCTGGAACACTTCTGATCATATAACACCTGTTCTGTGCAGGGCCGAATTTAAACTTGTTGTGGCCCTAAGCTATAATGTGAGGCCCTTCCCTCTTCAACAAATAATACAATTTTAAAATGCAAAATACGGGCAGTACAACTAAACAGCATTTGACAGTCGTGTAATGTTGTAAATGCTTTTTTTTTTCTAATGTGAGGCCCCTCGTAATGTGAGGCCCTAAGTTGTAGCTTGTTTATCTCGTATGTAAATCCGGCCCTGGTTCTGTGCTGGTTACACTGGCTGCTTACCTATTTCAAGGTCCAATTTAAGGTACTGGTTTTAGCCTTTACAGCCATAAAGAACTTAGGACCAGCTTATTTGAAAAACATCAACCAAACTGAGCCTTTTGATCTATTTCTGAGGCCATGATCTCTGGTCCTTCAGCTATTAGGCTGATCAATACTAGGGACATAGTCTTTCCAATGGTGGTCCCATCATTGTGGAATTCTCTTCGCAAGGATATATGAGCAGTCCCCTTTATATTGGTCTTTAGGAGAACCTTAAAGATTTATTCTGATCAGCTTCTGAATAACCTTAGGGTTAATTTTGTAAACATTTTATCTGCTGTTGTTACTTTATTATTATGACATTATGTGATTATTGGTGTTTTAAGAATTTGTAATTGGCACTGTAAGCAAACTTGTAAGAGCAGATATCCTAGAGGGTGGAGTATTAAAACTATTAAATGATAATAAATAGACAATAAATCTGCTGATCTGGTAGTATACAACTGATTCTACTATTAGCTGCTGTGTTGAACCATTAAATGAAATATTATACTGTACCTCACAGCCTGAAAACTTAAAACTGCCAGATTCTGAAGACTTTTCAAATTAAAGTCAAAATTAACGTCAAAAGATACCTATGCAAAACAGAGACGGAAGATGAAACTAAATCAAGCAAGGCATTATCACTAGTCATGAGAATTTTATTTTAGGACACTATATTTAATATTCTATAATATTATCCCTGTGGCTGGAACCTCCCTGCTTTCTCAAAGTGTCAAGCTATTTCTAGTCTTCCCTCAAGAACCTAGTCTTCAGCATGGTCCTTTTGGACCCACCGAAGCCTCACCTTACATGCACCACCCCTGTCATCTGACTCTGCTTCACCCTATCTCCACTCAGCATCAATATTCCTTCTTATTCCTTATCTTAACTATCTCCTGTACACTGTATATATTGCTTCCATTACCCAATATGCAAGAAGACTGTATACAGTATGAAATTGTTATGTGTTTGGAGTGTCAGGAAGACAACCCTGATGCCTTCTATGAGGTACGGAATCTGGTCACCTCTTTTTTCCTCCTTCCTTCCTTCCTTCCTTCCTTCCTTGAGATGAGTAGAACTGAATGTCTGATGGGAAGGATTGCCTCCACTTATATGAACCTATCATTTGCTTAGATCAGGGGTGTTGAACTTCAGGTTTGCAGGTCAAATTAGGCCTGCTTGGGGTCCCAATCCAGACCTATGGACTTCTCCAGATAGCCCTACCTCCTTCTCTCAACTGTTGATCATTTGGTGGTTTCTTGGCTTTTGGAGGCTTTCCCCCTCATTCTAAAAGGTTGAAATGTCTCTCTCTCCAAAGGCATTGGAATGCAGACCCCAAGAACTTCTCTGAAATTGGATTCTGCCCTTTCATCTCCTGAGGTTCGGTGCTCTGTCTGATGTGGCTACATGAGGCAGATTCTTTTCAGTGGTGGTGCTTAAGAGCCAAACTAGATGTGACACTTGCCATGTAGTTTGGTGTAGTTAGTTTCCATCAGGAATACACATAAAGCAGGGGAGGTAACCTGGTGCCCTCCAGATGTTGTGGGATGTGCTGACAACGGCTTATGGGAGTTGTAGTCCAAAACAACTGGAAGATACCAGGTTGGTGACATAAAGCTTCTCAGTAGGAAACGTGATGTTAAAATCCTACAATCTCATGGGCAATTTTACCACTAAATAACTTGTATTGTGTGTTTCCCCCCCTGCCAATGGGGGACTTAAAGGCCATATTAATGAAAGTGTTAATAGGGCCTTTTAGGCCCCCATTAACACAGGGGGAGTAGAAATGTGCAATTTCCCCAAGGCTGGGGCAATTACTTATTTCCCTGGGGCAATTACGTATTTCCCCTCACGCGTTAATGGAACAGGCTGCAGCGGTAGTGGAGCGAGCACTCCCCTAGCTCGCCCACCACTAGTCAGCATGATGGGAGGCCAAGATGGATCAGGACTGTGCTGTATGTGGAAGGGACTTTAATCCTTTGTCCCTGCAGTAGACCCAATCTGAATCAGGACCCCCTACTCCTACTATTTGCAATGGGAGCAAAACTCAGATAGATGTTAAGGCATAAGGTGCCCTAGGATACTTGTCTCCACCAGCAGAGCTACAATATTCACGACCAAAGTCAATCCTGCCAATAGTTTCAACAGCCCTAATTTAAATAGGAACTCCAAGATATACCTGTTGTTTTCTTTTAAAAACAGGATAGCTGATTTGGCAGACAATGAAATGCTGGATAGCAGTCACTTGACATGAAACTTCAGTTCCGTCGGTCTGAAGGTAAAGAGCAGACATTTATGAATATTAAACTGCAGGACCAAAGCTAAGAAAGCTTACATTAGTGTCTTAAAATGCACGTGGCATTAATGTGTTAGGGATGCTCTTAAATGTGTCATTCACCAGCAGCTCTTTGGGTCAAATATGAAACTTTCAACATTGGCAAAACCTTTAAATCTGCCCCATATGAATCATAAGAATGGGTTCTTAATATGCAGGGAAAAGGGAAAGTATTGCAATTCTGAAAACTTTTGGGGGAACACCGTGAGACTGAGAAAAAGAAATGAGGCAGGACAAAGAGGTTGCCCCTCTAGAATGTCCTGACTGCAGCTCCTTCTCTTTTGTCAGTGGGGTGAATGCACCCATTGTCCCTGCCAAGGGGGAATGCCCAAGAAGGTTTGGAAAGGGAGCAAGTGTGCTCTTCCACACTATTTTTCACAATTAGATCTGTTTCTATTCCCATCCACACAGCCATACACGCCATTAAATTTCATGGAATAAGGGAAAGACGCTTCAGCTTGGGAAACTCTCGAGGAACGGGGAAGACACTCTTGTCCAATCTTACGATTTCTAGAGAGGCAGCTGTGTTCGTCTCTTGCAACAAAAACAACAAAGACTCAGATTCAGTGAGCAGGGTTCATGAAAAAGTTAGTGGCAGAATAGATAAAACTCTTTTGAGTTTTTAAGGTGCACAAGAGTATTTGGCTATGTCTACACCAGCCATTTATCCCAGGGTCAGCTCAAGATTGTCCCTGTGCATCCAAATGACGCATAGCTGATCCCAGGGTCAACCAGGGCCAACCTCTCAGTTGTCCTGGGATAACTGGTACTCCACATATCCCAATTTTTCCTGCGGTCCTGGGACAACCCCAAGGACTGCGGGCGGTGTAGCACAGGGTCCCAGGTCCTCCCTCCTCCCTGGAAGTAGGCGGCTCCTCAAATGGGCACAGAGCTGCATAGGAGGGGGCTCTGTGCCCATCAGGGGAACAGCATTTTCGCCATCCCCAGGATGGCTCTCAGTGTGATGGAGCGCTGAATTTGAAGGTTCCCCCCCCAAAAAAAAACTTACTTTGTGCACAGGATCGTGCCAGTGCAATTGTGCAAACCTCTCCCTTTTTTTAAAAAAAAAAAAGGCGCCATGCCAGGAACTTGCCCCTTGACTTCCGGGACGTTGCGCTGGCGTGTGCACCCCAGGGGACGATCCCGGAAGCTATAAAGCCCGAGATCCTCCAATCCCGGAAGGCCTGCAGGTATAGATGAGCTCTTTGTTCTCCAGTGCTTGTTCCCTGTTCAGGGCTGGGTTCTTTTCACCATTTTTCTGCCAGTGCCATTGTTGCAAAGGAGCTTCCACACGAGACATTCTTGGTGGACTGCAGTCAGTGCGTGAGATCTGGAAGTGCTCTCTTACAAATGGAAGGGCGCCTTTTATTTGGGGAGGGACAAAGAAAATTGCTGGAGGAAGCAATTTTCACCAGTTTTCCCTGCAGTCCTCACCTCCCACCTCCAGAGGATCCCCCAACGCTCTGGAGCAGATTTTCAGAGGGTAAAGGGGAAAATCAGCAAAAATCACCTCTCCCTTCCTCGTGAGCAGAGTTCTGCTCATGGGTAGTCTGCATCCTACCCTATGACAACACTATTTTTAATTCTCAGCTTTGTTGTCCATGTTTTATGCGGAACAACCAAGTTAGCAAGTAGCATTCTTCAGGACAAAGCAGTGTTTCTGAGGCTCATGCACTGAGGACTGGGATGCCAAGGTGCATTATATGGGGTGGGGGTACAAATAACTGTATTAGTCAGAGAATTCATTTCCCCACTTTGTGGTGTTAGTAGGCTTCTTTCTGTCCCGCCAAACAATACTACTAGAGTTGGCTGCAATCCTGAACACACTTCCTAGGGAGTGAGTCCTATTGAACTCAATGGTATTTAATTCTGAGTATACATGCTTAGTCTTGTACTTCACACGACTAGATTTTATGTCAACGGAGTGCATTAAACAGTTTTGATATTGTAGGAAATATTTTCACAACGGTGAAGACCTGGGTTGGGATTCACACAAGCTTACAAAGTTTTGGGTACGTGTCGAAAAGAAAATCTAACAACTGGCATTGCTAACACCAAGGATAATAGTAAAAATGGAGATCAGAATTACACGTACAGCTGAAGTTGATGCAAAAAACAAGTTTTCAGAAAAAGCAATTTGGATTCTGGTGTTGTACGCATTTTCATTCTTGTTGCTCAGTTTCACACTGAATATCAATCTTTTGTTCTTACTGCTGACAATAAAGTGCGGTTTGCTGTTAGCAGGAAAAGGAAAGAACAGGGACATACTATTAATATGGTCTGCGTTGAACTCCAGTCTATTGTAGTATATGTACTAAAATCAACAGATCTGGACACAATCCAGCATGCAGTTAAGTATGTTTAAGTCTTGCTAAAATTGGCAGGTCTTAACAATACTTTGTTCTCAAGCACAGTGGCAGTATGAACAATATTTTTCTGAAACTTCTGTATGCAAAGTGATAACTTAGAGCCTATCTACACAGTCCCTTGGAACGTTTTAAATAGTATTTTAAAACGTTCCAAATAGGTGCGTTCTAAAACGTCTTAGGCCACATTAAGGAGTACTCACATTACAGGAGAAAACTTCAGTTTTCAAAGCGGTGTGTGCGGTCACACACTCTTCTGCCCTGTCTCTTTCTGTTTCATTTTTACAATGAGTTTAGGGCAAAGCATTGTGAGCATTATAGTTCAGTCGCCTACTTCCTCCTTAGTTCCTCTTTCAATCCCTAGCTTTCAATGAGTATAGGGCTAAGGATTGTGGGTGTTGTAGTTCACTTGCCCACTTCCTCCTTAGCCCCTCTTTCTTCCCCACCAATCAACTGCTAAGCATTTGGGCACCGGTAAACAAAGCACTGCCCCCATGAATCACAAACGGTAAGGAAGGACACATTATTTTACTTGAAACGATTTATTAAAAGTAAAAACCATTGTATATAGCTGAAGTGAGTTTTAAAAAACCTCGGGTATACATCATTCAAGGGAGTGCGTCATGTGGCCCAAAGAGTTTTTATAACGCTTAAAAAACGTTAAAAACCTAGTGTGTAGATCGGCTCTTACTGTTCACACTTCTGAAGAATTCAAGAATAGCACTTGCAATCATTCATTTTTTTGTCACATTGTTGTACACTAGTGTTTCATTAATGTCTTACAATATTGTGTCAATGCAATAAATTATGCCCAATGGTTGTAAGCAAAATGGTATGTGTTTCCCCCCTTTACTTCTAAACAGTTGCTGTACTTATTTTTCAACAAAGAGGCCTGATAAGGAATAGAAAAGGGTGGGGCTGGGGGTTGGGGAAAAACCTCTTACCCATAATTTTTCTGTTTAACCTCAAGAACGAGATCAGCAATGCAAACTTCATCTCCACCACAATCTTTAACAAATGGTATCTACAAAATACAAACAAATATTAATACCTACCATCTTCTTCGTTTAAGCAAAGGAGCTCTATGTCACTTACTATATAGCACTCAAATGGCTGATATTGGGGAAATCCAACTTAGAGTAGGCCCAGTGAAATAAATGGGCCATAAAGTAGTCACGACTAATGTAAGTTCCATTCATTTCAATGGGTCTACTCTAAGTAGGACATGTTGGATTTTACTTATTGCTTCTTAAACGCAAAACAAGTATATATGTGGGCCTGAGTCTAATCTATTATAACAAATGTGCACCATGGTAACCCAAGTTCTCCACAAAGAACAGGGAAATTATTTTATCTGTACAAATCACAATAAGAAAACTTTTTGAGACTTCATCTGGAATTGTCCACATGCTTTGAATTGTCTCATAACCTGAAATAGAAGCTGAAACTCTCAGAACTAGTGATGGGCAAGTTCCTCACTGCAACGACCTGGGGGCTGTCTTGATGTCTTCTTTGCCCCAGGGTGGCGCCAGATCTGCGCAGCATTGGTTAGATTACGCAGGTGCAGATTTGAAGCCGCCCTGCGGCAAAGAGCCAAAAACGTGCAGCTGAAAAGTCAGGGACGTACCCTAGCTTTTCCAGCCAGAGAGAGGGCAGCCTGGCTCTTCCACCAGTCTGTTCTTGCTTAGAAGCTGCTCCGGAGTCGCTCAGGGGGTGTTGCTGGAGGATGGCGACGTCTATTTGGTCACCATCCTCCTGAGCAGAGGGAGGAGGTTGGCCAGCGAGTAGACAGTCTCATGGGGAGAAGAGTTTGTTTTCTTCCCCAGAGCCGCTGCTGCCTTCTCCTGCTAATTATTTTTATCCCCTGCCAGCCGCCTCCTACAGTATTTTCTCCCCCTCCAGCTGCCACTGCCACCTCCTCTTCCTCGCCCTGTCTCAAGGAGGGAGGGGACAGATGACAGCCATAAAGCCTGTGCTTGTTCCGTAGTATGGGGATTATCAGGTGCAACCCTGCAGGAGCAAAAGTGCAGGGTTTTGGGGGAATGTGGCACCAACTTGGTGCCGTAAAGACACCCGCTTGGAAATACCTCCTCTCTCCCCTGTAAATTAGAAAATAGGTCAGCTCATTTCTGAGCCAATCTGAATTTCTTAATGAAATCAATGGGGATATCAATGACTCTATTGATTTCAACAGGGAGATTTAAAGAGTTCAGAAAATTGCTGCATGGTGGGTAAACAGCAACCTACCACTGAAGATCCTTTTTATCCAAGGATCTTTAGTGGTGGGTTCCTATTCTTCCAACTACTAACCATTCTGGGATTACCTGAGTGGATGGGCGGTAAATCAGGAAGTATTCTCTAGTTTGCTTTGTAATTCGAGCCTGAGAATAATTTGCAATGTTTGCCTTTCAAAAGTTCATCAGACGAGTGTCTTATCGCATGAGCGCAACTGCCCACTGACAGATGTGCGTGCGTCCTTTAGACGACGACGTCCGCCTCCCGCTCCTTCCGCTCATTTTTCCGTAGCAAAATAGACCCCTTTTATTCCGACTTTTTTTTTAAAAAAACCACAGATTGTACTGCGACTTTCTGCTATGTGCCGGAAAAGCAGCGCGATAAAAACTGCCTCTGAATGGGCCACGTGGTCTTTGTTTACTTCCTCTTTCCCTTCAGGGAAGAATGAGGAAGTGCGGAGAAGCGACAGTAAGAAAGTCCGATTTCCCCCCCATGTGATGTCACTCCAAGTTGAGTCCCTAAAGCTTGCTTCAGAGCTCAAGCCCCATGAACATCACTAGCATTTCTGCTCCGGAAGCCCACTTTGGTCCTCATTACCAAATTCTACACTTCTTTGGTTTATTCATGGTTCTGAGGTGTTTATCAAACCTCTGCCACCAAAGCAATGGCCCTGTAGCATTTTCTGTCATTATAGTGGCATTCGTACTGATCATGTGCCATCTTAGTGTGACACAGCTAGAGTAATGAGTGTTAATATACTTACACTGTAAGCAACAGACGCAGGAGAAGTTTTGTCAAGAACAGGACTTGAATTAGGATTCTTGAGCCTAACATCCACACGGACGCTAAGGGAGTCAACAGCATCAGAGGGCTCCTATAAACACACACATATGCACACAAACCATCAACCGGCATCTATTTAGTTAATGCTTCCCATTTAAAATATAAATCACAACTAGCAGAGTGTACCTGTTATCCAATGATCCAAGTGATTCAATACTCTCATAATTAACATTGAAGGATTGCATGTTGCTGAACATTGCCTGCTGCTGAACATTTTGATAGGCTAGCCTTGCAAATAAGTACCCCGCTCTCCGCAAAAAAAGGACTAACCTTCCTGCTTGTATTTTCCTGCCTGACATCCAATATCCTGGGCAGTAGGTCTGGCAAGCTAATCAGCTGGATGGAATGACTACCTCAGCAGAGAGCTGAGTGACTGAATGCAAGGCATTACTAGGTCTGCCCAAAAGAATGCTTGCTCCCAGAACCTGTCCACTTGAAGATTTGCATCAGATGGCCTTCTCTGGGTGGCACCTTCTTCAGGAGGTGAGGCGGTTGATAGATGGAGACAAGGACTTCTTGGTGGGGACATCCTGGTTATGGAACATTCTCCCCTGATGCCCTTGGGTGGCACCTAATAAATTTACTAGTGTCTAGGTATCAGGTAAAGTCAGCTTTATTTTCCTGAACATTTAATGGACGACTGATTTTATTCTTTGTTGTATTTAGGCATTTATTGAAAACGTATCTTTGCTTTAGCTTTTCCCCAACTATAAGCTATATTTGAACCAATCTCATGATACGTGTGCATGATTTTTGTTTGTTTTGATTATTTTGTAAACCACGTTGACATTTGTTTCAAATGAGAAGCAGTATATAACTATAAATAGTAAAATAATATTTACTGCTGTTTATATTATTGTTTAATAAGGTTTTATTATTTTAATGTTTTATGATTTTAACTGAATAATTGTTGATTTTTTACATCCTTGGATGCTTTTCCTGGAATATGGGATAGAAATATTTTAGGCAAGCATGTACTTTAAAACTAATGTTAAGGTTCAGGAAATGAGTGGGAGATCTACTATGACGTTTACTTATAACATCGAAGTTAAGTTCTTGTTTTAGAAGAGAAAGATCATTTTAGGCTTATGTCTGAAACAGCAGATGAAGTGGTAATGCTATGACTGGACTAAATCATTTCAGATTGCATTTGGGGATTCTCATTATAGAATGTTCCTCCATACAAAAACCGTCATTGTACAAAGAAAACTAGATGAATAGCTGGAAAAAGAGTTCCCAGCCTAACCTCCTTTCTTACATGCCTGTTTTCTGGAAGCATTCCATTTTTTCTTTTTATTACATTTTGAGCTCCACTCCCTCCTGCCGTCTGCAACTGTACAGTTCAATCACAAGTTTACCCAGTAGAGGCTGGTGACTCCAATGTCAGTGGGACAGTGATTCTGTTCCGGGTTTCAGTCAGAACCAAACAGAACTCTAAAGGAGCTCTCCAAGGTGCTCCATGTGCTCTGCACCTTAGACAGCTCCTTTAGAGTTCTGACTGGTCCTGACTGAAACCTGGAGGGAATTCACTGCCCCACTGACACCCGAACCCCCAGCCTCCACTGAGTTAAGCATCTTATCTAGTTTGCAAGAACCAAACCACAGGCATACATTTCTACTTACATGCATAATATTTGGAATTGTTGGCTAACGTTTACCTGGACATTAAAAGCATGCTCCGTACAGCTCTCCATGGGGTACACTATGATATTATTCTGTAGATACCTCTCATTGTTTTCTTTAAATAATCCTCTAGAGGTCACTCGAGAGGATAAGAGATCAGCATCTAATGTAAGGTTGTATCTGATATCTAAAGGGAGGAAATGGTACAAATTTTATAAGAGTTGTAGCCATACAGGTCTGAGAAATCTATAGGAAGTCAGGGGATAGCTTTAGGCTGCAAGTCTATGGATGCTTAGCTGGGAGTAAACCCAATGCAACAAAATAGGACTTACTTCTAAGTAAGCATGCCATGGATGAAACTGTCAGTTCCCTAAGTGCAAACATTTAATTTGCTTTGGATTGTCCCAACCTTACAAATCCTATGAATGAGCAGGAGTATGTTAAAGTGTAACAGTGGTCAAACAATGGAGCTGTTGTGGGCAGAAAGATTGTAAAGTGGTCTGCATCTTCATAACTGGTCTTCAACAGCATATGCTGGCAAGGTGGGAGGGAGGGGAGACCCTAAAAACAAGGAAAATTCACACACACATATTCTTCACTCAGTAACTGCAGGTTCTATTCAATGTTAGTCCTACTTAGAGTATACTCATTGAAATGAATGGGACTTAAGTTAGACTAACACTGGATATGACCCTGTATCAGTTTTAGGATTCGATGGAGAACCTACTCAGAAGAGAGTCTGTGGGAAATAACACAGAGAACATACAACAGAACGTAATCTGTGAGCATCCTACAGAGATATACAAGCAGTTTTGCACTTTTGATACAATTTTGCAGCATCACAGCCACTTGTAGCCCCCCAACATATATAAATGATATTTATTCTTCTATAGCTTTGCACCCAGATTTTTCGGTGGAAGAGTGTTACATAACTAAGGGAGCAATGGCCCTTAGACAGCGTCTTTGGGGGGGGGGGCATAGGATAGTTCAGATTTCCAGATCAGAGGTTAGGGACAGCGCTCTGACCTCAAGGGGAACCCATGCTCTGACCCCTTCCACCTCACAGATGGCACAGAAAGAACTGCCCAAGCAGCCTCTCCAAGAGCAGGAACACAACTTCAAAGAGGAGGGAAAGGGGTCGTTTTGGTGGGCCAAATGGGGAGGAGACTGGAAAGGCCAGGATCTGAGTTATCCTGAAGCCCTCCAGCCTCCTTCCCTCCCCCTCCAAAACGCCCCAGCCAGACAGGCAAAACAGCCTGTTTAGCCGAAATGCAGAGTGGGAGGACAGGGAGGTGAAGATGACCTCCATCCCACCTCCTGCTCTGCAAGTGATGATCATAAACCTCCGAATTTGGAGGCCTGTGATTATTGACAGCAGAAACAATAGCACTGCACCCTAAATAGTAGTAGTCAAATTCCCCCCCCACTATCACTGAATATCACTGAAGTAGTACTCTCCCAAACAAAGTAATATAAAACAAAACAGTGGAAACACTTACCTACTTGATTATTCCCATGGGTTGGTCTAAAGGATGCACTGAAACATATGTGGAGATATACCTTTGTATTCTTGTTTAGCAGGCTGATCTTACTGGGTGTAGATGAAACATGTATAGATATAGTTGCTATACTCTGAGACCTAAAACAGATAGAAAGATTTGCTTGAAAATACTGGCAGTGTTCTAGGTTCAGAGTGAAACTGAGCATGCCCGACAAAACTTTGCTAGAAGCTGCTGCCATAGGCTTTCATGGGGAAGAAAAGCCTTGATCGTTTTTAAATTGCTGATCCGAATTTCAGCAAACTAATGAAAGGCACACCTCCTCAACAAGCCTGAATGAAGTACATCAGTAGTTCCCCCCCACCCCAGAATCCGAAGAAATACAAATACATCCATTTCCAGCACTTTTTAGCTTGCTGTACCTGTGGCAATTTGTACTGGATAGGTTTGAAATTTTATGAGACTATGCACCTACCAGGTAGATTATGGATGACAAAATTCACGTTGTTCGCTTTAAAGATGTCATTTTTATAAGCAGCAGAATTCTGAGGCTTACAATGGGGAAACACTGTGTCCCTTTAATATAATAGAAAGTCTAGAATACTTGAGGAACTAGTGGTAAATGGTATAGAGGAGAAAGAGGAATGTTCCATAATTACTTCAAAAACAACAATAACAACAAAAGGTTTATAAATATCCCATGCATGTTTGAGTACAATAATGTTTTCAGCCTCTCTTGAAACAATAGAGAGATAATGGATTCCATATCATTCTTCAACTAAATTAACAGAATATAATGGTTCCTTACATACTAATTGTACAGCATCGCATTTTAGTTGGCTCACTGGGGGCCTGTGTGTGAGCAAGCGAGGGAACACATTCTGGATGATTCTTTTTTTTTTATCTGCTATGTCTTTATACATCCACTACTCACCAGAGCTGAATGACTTTCCCATTAGAGCCCACAGATACATCAGTTAATCCATCACCATTTAAATCGGAACGTCCATCTACTGATCTTCCAAAATACTGCAGTTGCTGACCAAATGCAGGCTCTGACCCTGAAATTTTCTGGAAAGAGAGATCTTATACAGTGAACAGGTTAGTGTCTCCAAAAATCACTTTGTTTTAGCTACAAATATTAGGCTATAAATAAATACATTGAGGATTCCCACACACCTACATTTTTCATATTAGCAATGAAGTCGTGGTAGTCTGTTTTCATTATTGTTTTGCAAGTTCCTTACAAAGCACATGCATCTGACAAAGTAGAGTCTAGCCCACAAAAGTTTATGCCATGACAAGTTTGTTCCTTAAGGTGCCAAAAGTTTCTTTTTGTTATTTTTACTACAAGGTTTACTACAAGGCTAATACAGGCATCCTTCTAGAGCGTTTCACAAAATTGCAATGATCAAATAGAAAAATAACAATACAATCTCCATCATATTTTATTTATTTTTAATAATAATAATAATAATAATAATAATAATAATAATAATTTATATCCCGCTTTTTCCCCAGGGCTGGGACTCAAGGCAGTTTACAAGATTAAAACATGTACAATTAAAACATATAAGTTTACAAAAGTTAAAATAGAAGTAAACCTACAGTAAAATTTAAAACATTTTAAAAAATTTAAAAACAGGAACAGATTAAAAAACAAACATACATCAACACAGGTTTAGAGTATTTCCAAAAGCCTGCCCGAATAAAAAGGTTTTTGCTTGCCTCCGGAAGTGTAGCACAGAGGGAGCCAGCCTGGCCTCCCTAGGAAGGGAGTTCCAGAGCCTTGGAGGAGCCATGTAGAAGGCCCTCTCCCGCATACCCATCAGGTATTGGGACTGAGAGAAGGGCCTCCCAGAAGATCTCAGAGCACAGGCAGGCTCATATGTGAGGATACGGTTTTTCAGATAACCTGGACCCATCCGTATAGGACTTTATAGGTGATAACCAGCACCTTTACATGAGCTAAATTTGCACAGTTCACATAACTTCTGATCCATGCTGGATCAGACCAAAAGCTTATCTAGTCCAGCTTTCTGTACCAACAGTGGACAACCAGATGCCCATGGGAAGCCTGCAAACAGGACAGCAGCACCCCACTCATGTTCCTCAGCAGCATCGTGAAGCACACTAGCTCTGATACCGGAGATCATATATAGTTATCATAACTAGTAGCTATTGTTAGTCTCAATTTCCATGGTTGTCTAATTTCCTTTTAAAGCTACCCAAGTTGGTGGCCATCATTAGATCTTAGAGAATTCCATAGTTTAACTATACACTACGTGTAGAAATACTTCCTTTTATCTGTCCTGAATCTCCCACCATTCAGCTTTGTGGGATAACCCCGGTTTCTAGTATTATAAGAAAGGGAGAAAAAACTCTCCATATCCACATTCTGAAAGCAAATAATAGTAATGTCAGTACAAGCTGGGTAGTTATGATTCTTACAAATTAGGTATTATTTCCAATTGGCGTCCATCCACTAACGGAAGGCTATTTGATCCACTGGAAGCTTTCTTCAGCAAAATTGAATTAATGGTGATTTTTCTCCTCTTTTCAGCT
Source organism: Anniella stebbinsi (assembly GCA_029215795.1). NCBI lineage: Eukaryota > Metazoa > Chordata > Lepidosauria > Squamata > Anniellidae > Anniella > Anniella stebbinsi. Next base: position 28,097,735 of record JARDYH010000002.1, on the reverse strand, counting down.
CCCTGTCCCCAAATCTGCTTTGGAAGATTAGGGGTCTCTTTGGACCAGAGTGGGAGGTGACAAGGGGGGCTGAAGGTAAAGGGCAAATAGCTAACAGTATCCTCTGTTGGATCAAACAGCCTTCCATCAGTGGAGAAACACCAACCTTAAGCTTCCATTTTTTTTTAAAAAAATACTACATTTATATCCTGACTTTCTTCCCAAAAGCTTAAAGAGAATGCCTGGTTCTTCCTCTATTTCCCCCCTCACAACAACTCTGTGATGTAGATGAAGACTGATCTCTTCCGGCAGGCCCACTCAGTTGAATTTTAAGATGTTTTTAATAATGTATTAAGTTTTATTTGTTTTAATGTTTTATCTATTTTATGGTCTTTGTATTTATATTTATTGTTGTTCCCCGCTTCGATCCAGAGGGAGAGGTGGGTTAGAAATAATAATAATAATAATAATAGTAATAATAAAAATAATTAGTCTGAGAATGCCATAATAGGGACTAGGTTTCATACTGCAGATTTTTAATTAATTCATCATAGTTATGCCATTCAATAACAGAAAAAGACCCAAAAGAAATACAAGATACTGGTCTACCAATGAAAAGGGATGGCATAATAGGGACGGGCAAACATGCAATGTTTGAGCTCGCTGAGGTTCTTCAAATTCCCTGAACGTAAGCACCATTTTCTGATCAGGAAAAATGTGCATTTTCACTTTCCTCCCATAGGCTAAAACATGAAACTGCAGATTTGGGGGAGAAGTGCACACAAACATTTCCCCAGAATTCCAATGATTTGAGAAAAGGAATGAAATTCTCATACACCCCTATGAGAAAATAAGTGTGCTATGAACCTGGGCAAAGCTCTGAAGGATTCAGATCAGGGAATGAGTAACAAGTCCTTGATCAACAGTATTCTTTAACAAAGTTACATACCTGGGAATACTTTGTGTGTATCGTCCTTTGATTACCATTATAAATGTAGATGGCACCAGCATTCTGGTTTTCTAGTGGTGCTCCGACTATGACATCATTAAACCCATCCAAATCAAGATCTGAGACAGCAGTAATAGCAGACCCATACCGGGCATTTTCTAATCCATCAGGACCCTCCAGAAGTTCTTGTTTGCCCAAAATGCCCTTTGAGAAAAGAGCAGGAGGAGAAGAGAAAAGAACTTTACATTAGTGTTCTAATAAACATGCTAGACTAAAATCCTTGTATGTAATTCTTTAAAAAGCAATGGAATTTCCTAGTTTTACCAAGAAAAAAAGAAAAATCAGCTGTGGAAATACTTATTCCCCTGACTTTTCTTGTGCTAGCTATAAAGGAAGTGCCAAAAGCAGCTTAGAGACAAGTAATAAAACATTTCTCAGGATTTATTGTTAAAATAAATAACCTCCCTATATATGCTGCATTATCAATTGTTATTGCTATCTGCATACAAGAGTACAGTTCTTCTACCAGGCACACTGATACAGCTAGGGGTACTATGTTTGGGCAAGCCATCCCCATCTAGATTTATTTTTTATATTTGAATTTATTTATTTATTGCATTTATATGCCTCCTTTTTGTAGCCAACCAAGGCAGTTTGCAAGAATTAAAAAAAAACAAGAATAAACAAATATAGACATAGTAAAACATTCAAAGCATTTAAAGCCTTAAAAACCATAACAATTTAAAAAGCTAAATTAACAACAACAACAAAGATGGGAAATCATGTGTGTAAAGGGGTCTTGTCCATCCCCATACAGTCTACAATTTGGGTGATGAATGCATAGGGTGACCATATGGAAAGGAACACAGGGCTCCTGTATCTTTAACAGTTGCATTGAGAAGGGAATTTCAGCACGTGTCATTTGTATGCATGCAGCACCTGGTGAAATCCCCTCTTCATCACAACAGTTAAAGCTGCAGAAGCCCTGCCCTCTTTTATATCAGACATTTGGGAGGAAAGCGCATTGCCCCTTCCCCCCCAATCAGCCAGTTAGTAGGGTTTTCAGTATTTTGATAGGGCTCCATGTATGAAGGTCTAACTACTTCACACATATGCCTTTGGATTGGCGCATTAAGGAAAAGGAGCTCCAAACTGAATCTAGGAATGGCCTAAGTTACTGGCTGTGTCAAGGAAGACTATAGTCCCCAATCGTTCTTGAACAATAATTGGAAAGTTTTCCCATTTAAACGGAAAAAGAACATACATAACCACGATCTTGTATGAATTTAGCTTTCCATTTATAGACAATGAGCCTGTTCTGACAACACACTAAGTCATGGTTAGGCTGCTAACCCTTTTGCAACAAATGGTTAGTGAGTGTGTTTAAACCATGGTTATATAGTCACCATTATTAGGAATGGTTCACATGATACGTTAAATCATGGTTCATATGACATGCTAAGCCATAATGTTTAGCTCAAAATGCTTAGCCACCATGGCTTAGCATGTTGCCTGGACAGATCAATAAGTTTATAATACTGGTAGGGAATGGAGAACTCGCAAGGGGCTTGCTCCATGAGTTCTCCAAGCTCTGCTTGGCCAGCCCTGTTCCGAGGAGCCAGCTGGACAAGGGCTTCTTGGTGAAGCGTACTTTCTGGGGCCTCTGGAAAGTGAAGAATTCCCTTGACACGCCATTAGCTTAGCTGGGGGAATTATGCACTTTTCAGAGGCTTCGGAAAGTGTGCTTGCCTCCCCCCACGCACCAATCGGGGCCTTAACAGCCTTCATGTCCCCCCCCCCATCGATAGGTGCCTTAAAGACCACAATTGGCGCAGGGGTGAGGAACTCCTGGGGAAATCATGTCCCCCCCCCGCTGATAGGCACCTTAAAGGCCCTGTTAATAGGGCCTTTAAAGCCCCCATCGGCATAGCAGGGGGGGAGAAACTGCATATTTTTCCTAACTGCGTTAACGGTGGCTCTCATTAATGCAGAGGGGGAAAAGGACAGAGGAGGCAGAACTGTTCTCCAAAAGTGGTAATCACAGCGTTGGGGTGAAAATCCACCAGACACATCTGCCTGGGCCCATGAGGGGTGTCTGGTGCCGTCACGGGCCCAGGCGGATTTTTGCCCCAATGCTAAATACTGGGCAGAGTCTTCTATTGGTCACTTTATCTACTGGTTTATATTCACACTTCAAACATCCATTAAATACTTTGTTTAAATTAAATAGTATCACCAGTACCTTATTGGATCTGACCTTAGCACATGGTTTTGACTCTTGGTTTTCAAAACCACCTGGTGTGTAGCATTTGCTGGTCATACTCAAAGATCAAAAGTACTTAGGAAAATGCCGGAGTTAAGAACTAAAGGCTTAGAACTTTTCACTTACCTTTCTGACAGAAAACATGTAGACAATTCCTTCTTCTTTTTTTAAGCCATTCATGAACATTGGTGCACCAACCAATAGAACATCTGTTACTGAGTCTCCATTAATATCCACTGGACATACTACACTGCCAAAGTAGGACCCAATCTGAAATGAGGGGATGATTTTTATTGGACAGAGCACGTAAGCACCAACTGCAGCCATTCATCGTAGAACGATTTGTGCACAGAGTATGCAGAAGGTGAAGCATACAAAATCTATCACTTTGGAAATACAAGCAAAGGTCTACTTGTTGAAGCAGAAATCCATGAAATTAATAAACACACAATCAAGAACACTCAACATCATATCTTTCACTTGCCTGCTCTCCTCTTTGAGAATGAACAATAGTTATGCTGCCATGGACATCGACCTCATAAATCACAACTCCGCCGCTGTAGTTGGATCGTGGAGCACCAGCAACGAAATAGACTGTGTTTTCCATTGAGAGAACAGCCATAGAATAACCTGAAGGGCAAAGTTGTAGTTATCATTATCAAGTAATAACAGTACGATTGTCCAAACTGTATATGGCAACTTACTTGCAGAGCAATCATAGTCACTTCCTTTTTTTGGAAGAGGGTGAAAACAGCTGTAGTTACAGTAGTGGAATGACCATTGCATTCAAGCTATTCCAGGGCTGTCTTTGCGACACCGAGTTGGCGATGATGCCCTCAGAAACCCGCAGTATTTCTCTCCCATGGTGGCGTCAGTAATCCCGACATGGAGGAGGGAGCGTGAGGCATACAGTGGCCATCCGGGGGCTGCAGCTGCCCCCACCCTCTTCCTAACGAAAGGCGGCCTTCCACCAGGAACCGCCCCCAGATTAGCCCAAGAGTGACGTCAGATGGCAGAAGAGCCATATTGACCTCGCTCCCATTGAAAAAGTCGGGGTAAGTCCCTGACTTTTTCAATGTGCAACTTTGCAGGAAAGCTGCACCTGCATCATATAACTGACACAGCACAGATTTGCAGCACCCCCAGCTCAGAAAAGGAAGACGAACATACAAAAGAAGTAGGGAGCAGTGATATTCAATTTATTCCGTTTCCTCCTGCTGTAGAATTACTCATGCCAGGTCCTATCCTGCTAAAGATTTCTCCATGTTTCTGGGCATGTCTGCATCCCATTTTTGGAGATCCATAGGTAGAACTCCATTGGTGGAGCAGCTTAGTCAGCGGAGCCTTTCTGCAGTTTTCAGTGGAAGATCTGCAATTCCAGTGGTATCATGAGCTTTCTGCCTCTAACACCCCTCAGCCAATGAACCAGGGAATATGTCACTGCGACCTTCGTTTACTAAAAGTGGAGTACAGATCCCAAAGTTGCTGCTTTTTGCCAAGGTGCTTCTGACTTCTGATGCAGTTATAAAAAGAGACGTTCTGTTTTTATTAATTTATTTTTAAACTGTATTTATATAAAGCCACCCAATAATATTGTAATCCGGGTGCTTCCAGGAATAAATAATAAAATAATAATAATAAAAAAATACAGATTAAAAATCACAACTTCATAAAACAACAATTTGGGGCATAAAAAATTCCAGCATAAAATTTTTCAGAAAGAGTAAAAGCAAATATAACTAACAAACGTACAACACAGACAGTGGTTCGAAACATCAAAAACACAGAAGTTTGAAAGGCTTGGGAAAATTAAAAAAAAGAAGATTCACTTTGCATCAAAACAGCCATGAAGAAGGTGCCAGGTAAGCTTCCCTGGGGAGGGCTTTGGACTAGATATGTGCAACCCACAGCCACCGGCTACTTTTTCTGCAGCCCAGCCATGCACAAGTATAGGCCTTGACATTATCTTATGAAAATAGCTCTAAAGCACAGAATATTTTCACCTCTAGAGTGATTCACTGTGAAACAGATTGTCTAGAATGAAAGGATTTTAAAAAAAATCACTTGCCAAAGTCTTTCTCAACAGAAATTCTACATGAGACATTGAGCATCATCAGACAAGCGTTTCATTGCATGCTTGTTTCTGGGCATTCACAGATTTCCGCGGGTCCTATTCATGACGCTGTTCGCCTTCCGTGCTTCTCCCACTCCTGATAATTTCCCCATCTCATAAAAAGACCCAGGAAAATCCTATCCCCCCCACCCCCTGTAGCTACCTTTCCCTGCTGCGTGCAGGAAAAGTAGTGTGAAAAAAAGCATCCACTGAATGGGGGCTGCGTAGTCTTTGTTTACTTCTCTTTCTTCAGCATCTGAAGAAAGAGGAAGCTGCTCCTCCCTATTGTATGAGAGAAGCAGGATTCAAAGTGACGGGAGGGAAATGCGATTTCCCCCGTCTGAAGCAGCTCATTGTCTACTTGAAAACTAGATGGTTTGAAGAATCTTCATGTGTATAGGTCAGGGTTTTCCCCTTCAAAATATATGCAAATTGGGGCACCCATATTGATTTGTTTTTTTAGTAACCTGTTATTTCATTTAATCAACGAATTAACCAGTTAAAAGACAAATTACTAATCACCCCACGCCATCCCTTCTGCTTACACTTCTAGCTTCCCATTTTCAGCAAATTGTTACCAAGTATAAATCCCCCATATAAAATGGTCCGGAATGCCGAGCTTTAATTACATTTACATTAATTTTTTGCCTTGCAACAGTACTAAACAGGAGTGTGATTTTGTGTTCAGGTGCATCTGAGAAATATTTCGCCATGCTACCCTCACCTAAATAGGAGCTCTGTTTTTTGTCTTTCAAAACCTTTTCAAATGCGTCATATGGAAATATGGTGTCTTGTTTTTCTGTCTCCTGGACTACAGACCCAATCCAGTCATAGGCTCCAACTGCACCCAACATCAGAACTTTCTTAGGAGAAAACAAAATCAAGGCAAACAGGAATTAAAATATACTCAGGCTTTCATTTGTTGGTGATTGATGATGACACAAGAGACAACATGACAAAGGTGAATGAATCCTGGTGAATGAGATCATCTCTCTGTGACACTAAAGGCCGTACATTTCTAGAGCAGCAGAGTTCCCACTTTCATGTGGGCATGTCTTTTAATGAGTCAGTCCTTTGGTCTATCTCAATTTTACCTAATCTGGTGTCCTCCAGATGTGCTGGACTTCATCTCCCATCAGCCCCAGCTAATATGGCCAATGGGGAATGATAGGTGTTATAATCCAACACATTTATCTATCTATTTATTATTTAATAATTTACAGTATTTATATACCACTCCATGTCTGGGCCCCCCTCTAGATGGATTCTGTTTGACGCCTGGTTAGCCGATTATGCGCATAATCGCTGAAGCGCTTTATCGTAAATGCTTGTACGCAAGAGGTAATTGAGCGCACAACTGGTGGCCTTACGCGCTTTACAAGTAGTTAATGTGGAGAATCGCTTGTTCACATAGGCAAAATGCGCTTTAACAGCTGGAGCAAAATAAAACTCGCTATTTAAAGCGCATTCGATAATGCACATAATCGGAGATATAAAGCGCCTCAACTCCCGATTTACGCTCTGCTCTTGTAGAGATAAAATTTTTAATGAGACTTCAAAGAGCTTTAAACGTCTCGTGTAGAGGCAGCCGTAAACGGATTTCGGAGCAGTGAACATAAGTAGTAAAAAATTAAAACAGCATATTAAAATTGTTCATCTTAAAACAGAATACCAATAAAAACTATGGCTAGTCACTTGAGGAATGCTTCCTGGAACAGAACCATTTTCATGTGCTGGAAGCAGCACAGTGTTGGCGCCTGCCTAAACTCCAGGGGCAGGGAATTCCAAAGAAAAGGGGCCACCACACTAAAGGCTCTTCTCCTGGTAGACTCCAATTGGGCAGCCTTCCTTCATCTGAGCATAACTCAACTCTCTTAAAGACACAATGCATACAAAACCCCTCCCTCCCTTAAGAAACCTCCATAGTCCCACAATCCAGCACTACATAACATAATCCTTAGTTCAAGCAGGTGGTTGTCTGACACAAACAGGTTGTTTTTCAGATTCTGGTTGGACAGCTGCTGGCATAGTCTCTAGCATGGGTGAGAAACACAAGTCCTCACACAAGATGAGTGTCTACCTCATCTGCGCAGTCTACTGGAGCGAAATAAGAAGCACTCCATGCATGTCCACAGTGTAGGAAACCATGGCATTTACCTGTGTGTGTGGTTCTCTCACACACAATCTACTGCACTGATCTGTATGTCATAGACACTTCAGTTCCCTTCATGCATTATTCGCAAAATGGGGCACAAAGCACAGAAAGAGGCAGTGAGGTCATGTTGTGCACCTCCCTGCCCCACCAATTTCCAGGTGTTGAGCGTAGACATCCTTTGCGGGGCAGGGGGATGCACAACCTAAGGGGCAGGACCTGTGACATGTCCTTCGTGGCTGAAGATATTGCTACAGACTTCACATGGATACATTTATTCATTAAATTCATTAAAATTAATGTGTTTTTTTAAAAAAAGAAACCCAAAATGTACACTCCAAGGTCCCGTAGTGTGCATGCCAAGTTTTAGGTGTCTAGATTTCACGATCTTGATGCTATGGTGCTGACAAATAGATGGACAGACAGACAGACAGACAGACAGACAGACACACACACACACATCCTCTTTTATTAGTATAGATAATAGTGTAGTATCAACATACTCTATTTAGTAATGTAAGCCAACGTTTTATCAAGTTACAAGGTATCCATTACCTCTTCCTGTGAGTAAGAAGCACTGAAACCCACTTGTGACATTTCCATCTCGAATGAATCGCCTTGAGCAGTGCCTGGTGGGGATTAAAATCAAGTTGTTATTCACAATAACATCCCAGTTACCAAAATTTTATTTAGAAGGAGCCACAGTGATTTCAGTGGGGCTGGCTTTCAAAGAATGATTGGGATGAAAAAGATTTTTGACTAGCACACCATATCACAAGCTCAGTCTTCTACAAAATCACTCACCAACAACCATGGGGTGAGGGTGCTTTTCATCTTGGGGAGTAGGAATCACCAGGTGCCACATGATTATGTATCACAGGGGCAGGCAAAGCTACACACCCCACAGCTGCCAGAAAACAAAGGGCTTTTTAAAGTGGCCTCTATAGTGGCAATAGGTGCCAAGAGGGTCAAAATTATCATGTTTGAAAGCTAATTTTGACTCTTTATAGGATTCTGCAGCTGCTACAAATGTTTTCCCCCACTTCCACTTGTTGTTCTGAATTTGGGGGAAGCAAGGGCCGCAAGAAGGAGAGCTGGGGGCCAGAGCTAGGCAGAATCAGGCATGCCCTATCTATCTATCTATCTATCTATCTATCTATCTATCTATCTATCTATCTATGATCATTTTAAATACTTCTACACAACTTAATATAATGCAATGACATCTCTAAGTGGTTCACAACAAAACACATATATAATATTTAAACATAGCGGTGTCATAGTCCATTACAGGCCAGGGAAATCCTGCAATAACAAATGTATTTTCAAGAAGAGCTTGAAGCTTGCTACAATTTATGCCTCTCTAACCACAGATGGGAGAGTGTTCCAGAGGGTGGATGCCGTTTCTGAGAACGCCCCTTGTGTGCTCTTATCTGTGCCGCAGGGATGGCCCAAGACATTTTGCCGCCTGAAGCAAAAAACAAGATGGTGGCCCCTTGCATTCCATATACAAAAGCTACCAAGACAGGCAGTTGAATCTTTTTTTGATTCAACTGCCAATCCTACACTTGAAGGTACATAGCAGGCTACACAGCTTTCTCCTCCAACACCTTGCTGTTGCTTCCCAGGGTCTTCTGCCTGAGGCAACCACCTCATTCTGCCTAATGATAGGGCAGAATGAGGTACTTCTGTAGTGGTACTAAAAACTGATTTTTGCTAGATAGTGCTCCAACATAAATGAAGCCCTGTGCTTGAGGAATGAGTTTGGGAAACGTAAGCACTAGATTTTCTTGAGCACATGATACACATCCTGCATGGCTCTTTAGATCTTCATGAATGCGTTAAGGATGTGTGTTCATCTCTTGGGTAATTTCCTTTTCATCCACTGGGTTCCATCATTTTGATAAGGAATTCTCAATTCACCACCACCACCAGGGTTTGCCTTTGCCAACTTATAATGTAAATGGCAAAATTTATTTATTTATTTATTTAAAACATTTCTTGGCCGCTTTTCAGGGCAAAGCCCTCACAAGGCGGCTCGCAATAAAATACATAAAATATTAAAAGCAATAAAATGTTAAAAACATTCAAAGCAGCAAAACAGCAATTAAAACAATAAAACCAACAATAAAAACAGCAGGAACGACAATAGCAGTAATAATAACAATAACAGCAATAGCAGTAGTCATCCTACGAAGGCCATGGTAAAAATAAAATGTTTTTAAGGCCTTCTTGAAAGCCTGCAAGGAAGGTGCATGGAAGTGTGGTAGTTACATTTTTATTCATTTTTAATGACGCTGAAATAGAAAGTATAAACAAAACGAATGATAGACACATTATAATGCTATTTCAGTCGTGCTAGGAAAACAGGGATATCCCACTAAAACACTTTATTTCACAAATGGGGAACGTGGGGGGAATGCTGTTGGACACCAACTCCCATCATGCCTCACCATTGACTACGCTGGCTAGGATGGATGGAAGTTGTTCAGCCGCCTCCGAAGGGCCGCACATTTCAACACCCCGCTTTCTTTATTACCTTCGATGCTGAAAATCCGTTCTCCCAGTGTTCCTGCTTCTTCTAAAAGTGCCGCCTCGGAGGACACGTTAAAGAAATAGTTTTCTATGGGAGCACTAGCAATCCCTTTGATCTCTGTGATTAAATTTTTAGTATCTTGTTCGTTTCTGATTAAATATCCTAATACCTGGGGAGGGGGAGGGAATAGAGAAAAGCCATGCGTATTTCAATAAGAAACATACAGAAATATCTTTATTTGCAAGGAACTTGAAATGGTTCTGCGTTTGTTACACAATATTCCTGTTCCCCCCTATTTCTTTACACAATTCAACTTCATAAAATCTTTGGCTATGGCAGTTTAAGTGACGAAGGTTAAAAAATAAATAAATAACTCCACCTGCTTCCCTTGTCAAGCATGGTAACCCAGTAGCGAGAGTGAAAGGTACATGCAACTGGAAGAAAGTAAGCTTTTAAAAGGGGGGAAATTGCCTTTCCCTTGTAATAGCCTCTTGCTGCTCCCATACTTGTATTGTGTACCTCACTGCTACGATCATATAAAAAGGATGGAAAATACATTTTCACATCAGTTCCGTTCTCACTGATGCCCCCTTCACACATGTTTGCTTGCGTAAACCTTAAAAATGTGATGTTTTCCTGATGTGGTCAGAATCAGTTTGTCAACCTGTTATTACAATTATGCTGTCAACAGAAGCAGATAACTACAAAGATGGAGCCTTTCTACAGAACATGGATTAGCATGCCATGGGGAACTGCACACTTTGCAGAGGCGCCAGAAAGCGCGATTTCTCCTCCTCGCTTTCCCCCTACTGCTCCAATCGGGTCCTTAAAGGCCCTCTTAATGTAAGGGTAGCTTGCATTAAGAGGGCCTTTAAGGTCCTGATTGGAGGAGTGGGCAGGCTGGAAAGTATGCTTTCCAGAGTCTGCAGAAAGTGCACAGTTCCCCTGGGCGTGCTAATGGTGGCCGCCATTAGCGTGGCTGGGGAAAATGTGCTTTTTCCTCCCTCTAAGGCTCCCATTGATGCAGGGGGGAGGGAAACCATGATTTCCAGAGTGTCTGGAAATTGCGCATTCTCCCCCTCCAAACTAATGGCGGGCAGTAGCACTATTAGCATGGGAGGGGGGAGGACAGGCAATTGCCAAGGACTCAGGGGGCTCGTGAGCCTCCTGAGTGCTTGGCAGGAATTCACGCTGCCTAGGTCATTGGAAAGGACCGTGCAAGCAGGGCAGTGTGAGCGCTTGCAGGGTGGACCATGCCAGGTCCATAAAATCTTAACCGTGGGTTATCATGTCATCTGAACGCAGCTAAGGTGGCTTGTTAGCCATGCAGTGTGGCTTATTTTTCTCGAACAAGCCACCTTGAGGACTCATGGGTTGTTCAGGATGGTTAACAAGCCATACTGCATGGTTAATAAGCCACTCTGGCTGTGTTCAGACAACACGCTAACCCACCCTGTGGAAAACTGCTGTGTTCAGATCAGACATAACAGCGGGCATTCCTCCAGGGGAGTTCATCTAGGGAGCAGGACTTGGAAAGCCAAGTCCTGCCCTGTGGAGTAACCTGAAGAGGAGTTCGGAACTCGACATAAGCATACCTCACAGGAAACGATCAGTGACAATCATGTTGTCACTGATCTTTCAATCTCCTTATAATGTATGCATTAAATAAACAAGACCAGCTACAATTACAGTCATAAGAATGAAAACCTTACTTACTGCAATACCAAATCTAGTGATATTGTCCTCATTGCATTTAGTTATGACTTCTTGCAATCTCGAGCCATCATGCGATTCACCATCAGTCACAACAACCATGACTTTAGAGGCTGTTGGCCGCCCACCAGCTTCTTTTGAGAAAGCGTTACGTCTGAAATGAACAGCATGTTCAATTTACTAGCCACAAATACTGCTTTTAAGGCATGTACTGCTACTACCAACAAAGTAAGACTGGGGAACAATGCATCTGCAGAATTCTTAGCTGATAACATTAAGCATTTATAGTAGATTAATGTTCAAAGTACTATTCAAATACAGATTTAATTTACCCACACGTTAGGTATTTTTTTTTGGCAGTGATAGAGTTGTTGTTTTAGTGGGGGGGGGGGAAATCTCTCTTTATATGAGCATTAGCGTCTGTTGATGTGCTTTACCTGGCATACTCAATTGCTTCGAAAGTATAGGTATATTTCCCTCCTATCTGCTCAGTTTGTGACATTGCTCGTCCAACTTCTTCTGTATCTCGGTACGTATTCAGGTTGAACACTACTCTTGGGCTATTACCATACTGAATTAAGCCTACCTAAAATGAATTTTAAAAAAGAAGAAAAAGTATTATAGTACTAGCTAAAACAATCAGTGTGAAATATCTACATGGCATAAAAGAATATAAATTTGCATTGCCAAGTCATGCAAAGCAAATTATGTTACCAAGAATGGTTTGTATCCAATGGTGGCTTTATACTAATGGAAAACGTTTCTGCTCACATAAGGTTTTGCCAGTCCCCACCCACCCACTGCAATCCTCCCCCATGTTCCTCAAACAGCTGCACCTGACAGCTGGAATTACTCTTCGGAACAGTACGGAGGGTTGCAGTAGTAAGTAGGACTGGTGAAAATTGGGTGCCCCGTCTCATGAAAGCAGAAGCGCTTTCCACTAACCCAGAGGACTCCCAACCTTTTTTGGCCTGTGGGCTAGGGATGGATGAACTCACCAGCATCCAGCTCGTTGGATGCTCAGCAAGCAGCTGCCACCAGCCCCCCCTGCTTGTGGTGTCGCTCGCGCTCCTTTGAGGCTCGGCGAGCGCCTGACAAAGTTGTGAGCCCATCCGCTCTCCACCGTGCTGTGCACAATGGAGGTTCTGGAAATGACGTATTTTTCACGTTGCATAAATGGAGCCCACAAAGGCCCCATTTACATAAGATTAATGGCATGACTGCTGTGTTCACAGCTTTAAATCTTGCGTAAATGGGGCCTTTACGGCCAACATTTATGAGACACGGGAAATGCATAGTTTCTGGAGCCTCCACTGTGTGCAGCAATGGGGCCTCCAGAGGAGGGCAGACAGCTGTTGGGTGTTTGTTGGGCTGTGTGGGCGCTTGAAGTGCAGGCCCATGAATATGCTGCAGCCCAGCGGACAGGGCCTGGGAGGCATCCGCAGGAGACGCCGTCGGACTCCACATGTGACCCTACTGTGGTCACATGTGGGATGCAACTACTGGATTCAACCCAATTAATATTTGAGAAGAAACCTATACAGATGCCTGCTTTTATATCAAACATTAGAACTTATTACATAAAAGTCTGGGTTGAATTATCCTAGAGATTTCTTCTCACTATTTACATCTACTAGTATTGATAAGTAATATTCAAGTCTTACATTTGACTTATTTGAAATAATCTAAAATGAACACACTCACACTCTCTCTCTCTCACACACACACACAGTCAGACTGTTAAATATATTCTATTGAAAATCTTGGCACCAAGCAAGTTCAGAGATTAAAGCTACTCTATGAACTTTTGTTGTCTTCATGAGACACAACAATAGAAGCCATTTCCTAGTGAAATGTTTTTGATAATGAGGCAGACTGCTTTGTACCTTGGAAGGACATTTTTGGCCTGCCTCAAGTCCTCCCCAGCCGTCACAGCAATAGAACACACCAGGATAATAATAATCGTGAATTATTTTACAAGTTGCAATAGGCATTAAAGTACACTACCAGTAAGAAGCACACATTGCTGCTTTCCATAACACTGCCTCAGTTTGATCAAAAGCAGGTAGCAGAAAGGAAAAGAATATCTCTTGTTACTATTAAGATCTCAAAGGAACATAGGAAACTGCCTTATACTGAGTTAGGCCATTTGTCCATCTAGCCCAGTATCGTTAAGCAGCACCTTTCCAGGTTTTCGGACAGATCATAGAATCAGAGAATAGTAGAGTTGGAAGGAGCCTATAAGGCCATCACGTCCAACCCCCTGCTCAATGCAGGAATCCACCTTAAAGAATACCTGAAAGATGGCTGTCCAGCTGCAGCTTGAAGGCCTCTAGTGTGGGAGAGCCCATGGCCACCCTAGGTAATTGGTTGCATTGTCGTACTTCTCTAACAGTCAGGATGTTTTTCCTGATGTTTTCTTGCCCTGCCTGGAGATGTCAGGAATCTTCTGCATGCAAATGTGCTCTGCCACCTCTGTCCCTTCCACCTTTGAATCCTTTGCAGGTAGAATGGACTCCTAGAGGTACTTTGGTAACTCAACCTAGAGTCTTGCTTTGTTTAATTTTTTTCTGCTTCTCAAGCTCTGACCACCAATACGGTAAATGAAGAAAAGAAAGAGGCTTCCTTTTCTATTAAAATTGACTGAACCGTTAAATGGTCAATTTATTACAAAAATGTTGTCCAATCCACTCACCTGAGTTTTCGTGGGGCCTACATCTAAACCTTGGACAAATTTTTCCAGAAATGCCTTTACAGCATCCCAAGGATAAATACTGTTTGACTCATCACATACTATCACAACATCGACAGCTGAAGAACATTCTGCAAAAGAAAAGGATAGAAGTGCTTGTTTGGTATATTTTTATACACCTACTGTGCCCATTAATTTTTTTTTAAAAAATAACCAAGTTAAGGTGGAGGGGAAATGAAGTGAGTTTTGTTCTTTCCATGATGAAACCTCCTGCAGTTTCTGAAACATTAACATAGATAACTTTTTTAAAGTTTGCAAAATATGGGCATAGAGCCACAAGCATAGTCAAAGAGCTGCCAAGGGCACTTTATACTAGCTCACAATTGCAATGGATATGACAACTAAAGGAAAGAGTTCCTCAGCAAAAATAATTCACATTTCCTCAACAACAATTACTGTTTGAGCAGCCATAACCCTTCCGCACAAGGCTAAAATTAAGCGTCAAAAAGCATGTGCCATTGAGCTTCTAATTTCATAAATTAAGCATCCATTATATTAAAAAGACTGAGTCAGCTAACTTTGAGTATATCCATTCTGTCTCATTTTTAAATGTTGGTGCATTTTTTACTGAATCATATTTACATTCATTGCCTTACTTTGCACAGCAGGTGAAAAACTTCTCATAAACTGAAAACTTCGACTGAACTCAGAACAGATTCCTGTTGCATAGTACTGGCTTCCGCACTGTTGTGCCCATAACGGACCACATGTCTTTGAAACAAAAACACAAAGAGGAATATTGTTTCAAAAATCCACTTCAAAGGCATACACCATTCTATCCCCCTCCACCACATCTGACATATTGCTGTGGCTCACACATAACACTAAGCCATGTTGTGGTTTGTTGAAATTTGGCGTGATGTTGCATCTGAACCAATGCCTTCCCCCCAAAAAATAAAAAATAAAGTAAAAGTACCCACATGTTTTGTTAACCAGCTATCACTAATATAACTGGTTATATTAGTTGTTGGCTTACAAAGTCTGGCTAGTCTAAACCATGGCTTTTTTTGATGTCTGAAACCAGAAACATGTCTTTTCCTTAGCTTACTTCACTGTTGTCTGTTTGCTTGTTTGCAAGTCAATGCATGGCTACATCAACAAACCATGGTTAACGTAAAGCATGGCTTACCATTCTTTGCAAATGCAGCCATTTCACTGGATGATGAATTGTGTGATGTCTCTCTCACTACAATGGTGGACCACACACACACAAATGCCCTCCATGTACCCTAACAAGAAAGCTGTGTATGAGTCCAGCAAGTAAGCCAAATTATAGGGCAGGTGTTGGTTACTGTGGGAGGCCTGGGGGGGCATTTTCAAAAAAGCATGTCAGATAATTTGGGCTCTTTTAGCGCTCTGTAGCCACTACGGACACCAAATTTGGGCAGGAGTGGGGGGGGCACAGCAGGTGAGAGCCATGGGGCTGCATGCAGCCCACAGGTTGCATGTTTTCCAGCCCTGCTATAGGCGAAGACAACATTAATGGAATGAACTTTCTAAGGAGTTTGCACCTGGCTGCGCAGTTCTAGTAAGTTCCAATAAGTTCAAAAATTGAGCTTAAGATCCTGGCTTTGTATGAAGTGATGGTTCCACATCCAGTAAGTTCAGTTATGTACTAGACCAGCACTAGGCTTCTCTGCACATGGTCAGAGGTATCATTTCATAAATATTACTATACCACATGTAGTAATATGCACAGTGGTCTAGGGTCATCCCCAGGCTATACTCCATCTAGATGGAGAGGCGGGTAAGAAATAAATCGTTATTATTATTATTATTATTATAACTTAAAATTTCTGGATTCAACAGCATAAATATTGTGTTCCATGATTCAAATGAGCATTGATATCTCAGGGGAACAAAAGCAAATCCCTAAAGAAGTATTATCACTCTGCATGGATAGGCCACTCAATGCACTGTTTCTGGTTGTAGCTGCTCTTCTGCCCCAAAATGGGGCAAGCACCTGGCTGCGAGGACAAAACCTTCCAGTACTCAACAGCCCACAACCGAGGCACCAGAACAAGAATTGTAGAAAATATTTCAGAAATTAATCCAAGTTGGTGATTTGGCTTTTGCTATTATTGTATGGTCACATTTCATTAGCTGTTTAGTGTTGGCATGAAGTCAAATCTGAGTGAGGGCACTGATTCCTGTCCTCATTCTGGCATTTTCTGGGTATAAGAGAAATAAAAAAGATGTGACTATAATTGTCACCTCTGATAGGACCCCCCCAGCAGAAAAAGGCAGGAAGGGCCCTTTCATGAAAACTTTCACATACATTATGAGTCGCTTTAAAAGCAAAAAAGGTCACCTGAAGATTTTGTCTCAAACTACTTGACTGGACTTGCCAGTAGATGGCACCACTCTTGTGAGCTTATGCTACCAACCTCTCTATGACTCCTGTTAACCATATTATTTCATTAGCACCAGTCAGCAATAAACAAGTTTAGCTCTAGCTATTGGAGAAGCAGAGCAATTGTTGTAGCTCCAGTTTTGTATATCAAATCTACAATCGGAGCTATGCTTAATTATTAAGCTGGGGGTAGAGGGGACAGAACTCATCGAAGTCTGACAAGATGAATGCGCAATATTTAAATAACGTGTTATTTCTTCTTCCTGCACTGATGTTTTGACAAAAATGTCCTGTTTCCTTCCTTCCTTAGGTAGGAGAATATTTACAGATCACTGGGGCTGCAATTGTAAACACATTTACAAGGGAGTTAGGCTTATTGCACATGAAAGCGCTTGCTCCAGAGTAGACACACTTGGTACAGCACTGTGACAATACAATCCTTTGCATGTTAAGTCTGTCAGCACCAACAGGAGGAGAAATCTTCCCCAATTCCCTCTTCCTCACCAATTCCCTGCCTTTGGCAGACGCTAAGCACCCATTCCTTGCCTGCATGACTTGAGATACCCTCCAGCTTGGCTACAAACTGATCGGATAAATTCCCCTCACCTGTCAATCAATCTCCTCCTCCCTACATAGAATAAGGGAAGATGATTTAATGGTGTCCTGTTGTCTTCAGCTTGATCACCTGAGAAGACCCAAACCAAGAGCATTTGGAAAACTTATCCTTATGCAGGGTGCATTATGTTGTGTGGATTATGTAGACCTTAAACTTGTTTTTATTTTCTTTATTTGTACTTTGCTTTCTTCCTTTCTCAGTTTAATAAAAGCTTTTTAATTTGGATTTAAGGAGTTTGGCTGCTTACTTGGACCACCGTAAGGAATAATCTCCAGCGCACCTAGGTTGCTTAGGTTGCTTAGCTTTGCGTTATGTGCACTACTGATCTAAGCCTAAGGGAAGGCAATAGGAATATGGGCTGAAGCCCTGCATAGCAGCATCTGTAAAACTCAGCTAGCTGTGGGTTCTCTCCTTAGTTTAATAATAATAATAATAATAATAATAATAATAATAATATTTTTATTTATCACCCGCCTCTCCCAACGGATCGAGGCGGGGAACAACACCAAACACAAGATACAAAAACTTATTAAAAGCAGATAAAACCAGCACATCATTAAAATACCAATAAAACACCAATAAAACACTTTAAAATTCATCTAGGTAGGCCTGCCGGAAGAGATCAGTCTTTATAGATCTTTTAAATTCCTGAAGACTAGTAAGTTGGCGAATCTCTCCCGGCAGGTCATTCCACAATCTGGGAGCGGCAGAAGAGAAAGTCCTCTGGGTAGCGGTTGTCAGTCTAGTTCTTGTTGACTGTAATAAATTCTTCCCAGAGGACCTGAGCGTGTGGGGCGGATTGTATGGGAGAAGGCGATCCCATAGGTAACCTGGACCCAAACCATGTAGGGCTTTAAAGGTAATAACCAACACTTTATACTTCGCCCGGAAGTACAAAGTGTACTTCTGAGAGTTCCTCCTACACAGAAGTAAAAAAAGAAAGGATGGTGGTAGCAGATTGCAAGAAAGATGTGAGGGTTGTTGTATGTTCTTTCTCCATGATCTCCAGCACAACTAATTTCACCCCCCCCCCGGTTTGCCTCCGTATTTTTTTACCAGCGCGTCAAGCTTATGATCCCTTTCACCTGAATAGGTGCTCTTTCCCTCCTTTGCTCTTCCACTCCACTCCACTCTACTGTACTCTACTCTACTCCACCCCTCCCCGTCTCTTTCTCCCTCCAGTCAGGTCCTGTCAGATGAGTACTTCAACCAGACTGCCTTACTGCCAGGCAAAAATGGAACGACCTTTAGTCTGGCATCAATGGACTACAATCCTGTCTCTGCAGAGATTTGGGTGTTGTATGATTTTAAAAAAGGCTTTCGAGCCTGGGATGTAAGGTTTGGGTTTTATATTGAGGCTTGGAGCCGGCTGCTGGGAGAGATCGCTTTTCCTTGCCAGGAACTTATGCAATCCAGTTCCACTTATGCAAGCCCCCAGTTCCTTTAGAACTACACTGAGACTTAGGGCGCATTAAATGCACTTAGGGAAAATAATCCAAACTTTTAGCATTCTAGGAAAGGCTGGGGAAGAGGCAGGGTGTCAGTAGGACAGACACAGCATCATGTGAGTACCATGCTGCAAATCCGCACACCAGGCATGGCGAGAATGCACTAAATCGCTGGTGTGATGGAGCTCCATAAGTGTTTTTGGGTTTTTTTTAACCTGGCAGTAAAGGCAGAAAGAGCTTGGACAGGGGAGACAGTATACTCATGTCTTAAAAGTCAGATGTTCCACAGTGCAATGCCAAGTGGAGCTCCTTCCCTCCCGGATGATTTCTGCCGAAGACACATAGGAGTTGGCAGTGACTGGTCGGGGGAGAGATTGTGGAACACAGAGCTATGCTAATAAGCCTATCACATAATAATTATCGAACGATCTCCCCGATGAGGCCCGCCTGGCGTCAACACTGTTATCTTTTCGGCACCAGGTCAAAAATTTTCTTTTCTCCCAGGCATTTTAACAGCTCAAATTGAGGTTTTGATTGACATTGTAGCCAGGCTTAACAGTTAAAATGTTTTAAAGTGTTTTAATGTCATTTGTTTTATGTTTATGGTTTTAAATTTTGTATATTGACTTTTTAGTGTTAAATCTTTTAATTTTTGTAAACCGCCCAGAGAGCTTCGGCTATGGGGCAGTATATAAGTGTAATTAATAATAATAATAATAATAAGAATTTCAAAAGGCCATTGTTCACACCCGGGTTATGTATATGTCATAACATAGACCAAAGAGGAAGGCTGGGAAAGAAATGTTAAGAGTTCCAAAAGCCTTCAAAAACTTATCATGTTTTCCTGTCTCAACACATTAGCAATTTCCCCTTCTGTGGTATTCACATCCTAAATTTTAAATATCTATATTGCAATATGCATAACTATTCAATGCATCTGCTTTTTATAATTCCCATAAATGCTGTATTGGAGGTTTAGATGGGCCTCTATATTGGAAGAAACATTTCCCATAATACAAGAAAGTCACCAGGGACTTGCTTTTGTTGCAACTGCAGCATGTAAACTAAACATATTGAACGTGCTTTTCAAGACGATGCAAACAGCATGCTCTAAAAGGTTTCTCAGGATGTAATTTCAGACTTTATTATCAACAAGCACAGAGAATGCTTCTCAAGAGCTACAAAAGTGAACACAACTTTCACGGTTTGCAGATTTTGTGCACCAGCATTCTATATAGCAACATACACATCAAAAACTGAATTCTGCTTTGAAGTTTAGGGGATGTCCTTGAGATACGTCTGCTACGTCTGGCCAGAAATAATACACACTTAAAACAGTGGCAGTAGCCAGCAGCTACAGAAAACAAGATGGCAGTAGCATATCCTAAGATAGCATTGGACTTGGGCCATGTCTACACCTGCCAGATATCCTGGGGTCATCTCTATGATGCACAGGTGATCCCGGGATCAACCAGGACCACCTAGAGATGACCCTGGGAAAACAGGGATATCCTAGTTTTTCCACAGTCCCAAGACAATCCTGAGGACCGCGGCTGGTGTGGAGTGGCATCCCGGGGGAGGGGGGGCTCCGTGCCCATGTAAGTGGGGTGGGGCAGAAATTCTGCCATCCCTGGGATGGCGGGGGAGTTGGCAGGGGTATCTTACCTTTCCCACTGTGAGCGGCTCCTCTTTTTAAAAAAAATGTGCCTGGGACGTCATGCAGCCGTCTAGATGCTGGGTGAGCATCGCAGAAGCAGGTAAGTCCGTGATCCTCCCCCCCCTTCCTCCCGCTATACCCTTAGATGTAGATGAGCCCCTGGTTACAGTTGTGCAGGAGAAGGAAGTGGAGAGAGATGGTGGGCTCTCCAACACTAGAGGCATTCAAGAGGCAGCTGAACAGCCATCTGTCAGGTATGCTTTAAGGTGGATTCCTGCATTGAGCAGGGGGTTGGACTCGATGGCTTTATAGGCCCTTTCCAACTCAACTATTCTATGATTCTATGATATGGTTTATTGTGAAGGAAACCCCCTTTGATTAGGCAACTGCTTGGGAAACTGGAGGTAAGGGGCATTTACTTGACTGAGGTCACTTAATGAAATCAGTGGGTGTCAGAACCAAGACGCCCCCTCCCTCCACCCCACAGTACTTACTGACTGCTAGTTTATCCCTGTAAATATTTGCAGCTCAACCTGAGAAAAGCAGTGCTTTTTAAGCTAAAAGTTGATCCAGAGGGGGCCCAAGGAAAGAATTCTTGCCATATAAAAACACGCAAATACACTTTAAAAGCAAAATTGCTGATCATTGCAATTTGGTTATCCCATAACCCATTTGGATAAACAACATACTGCATTGGATTAGTTTTCTACCTTTATTCACATAAAGGTAGAAAAGATTACAGTTATGTCACTGGCTGGAATGAGCTACAGAAACATGCTATTATTACTCACATGGTCAGCACTTACCAAAAACCCTCCAGTTATTGAGTTTCTTACTAGAGTTAATCCTAGATTCATATCCTCCTTTATCTCAGTAACATTTGGGATGCTTGCAAAAGCTGAAAAGACACAATACAATGTAAATTCAAGCAATTCTTCAAGTTGCTGCTTTTAACATACAAATCCTAAGCAGCTTGAACCCTTCATATCTCTTCAGTGTCCCATTTCATCTCCTAAAATGAAACAAATATTCCCTCTTAATAAGCATCATACATGAAGCAACTGAAAAACTGTTTGTTGTAAGTATTTTATATTCACAGAGTTACTTTTCCCTGGATACTCAGCTAAGGAAGTGCATTTGGGGAGCAACATGGTGTGCCATTAGGCTCCACTTCTGGCAGAATTTTTTTTTGGGGGGGGGGCAGCACGGGATGCTAGCAAAATCCCCAGGCCAAATAGCCACCTTCATGACTATTGGACGTTGAAGTCTTATTCTCCATGAATTTGTCTAAACCTCTTTTAAAGTCATCCAAACTGACGCCCATCACTACAGCTATGTGCTGTGTGAAGAAGTCCTCCCTTTTATCCTTCCTGAATCTCCCACCAATCAGCTTCATGGGATGACCCCTGGTTCTAATATTATGAGAGATGGGGGGAATGTCCCCCTATCCACATTCTCCACACCATGCATAACTTTGTATACTTTTATCCCCTTATTCCCCCTAGGTGTTGTAACCTTTCCTCATAAGCGAGTTACTCCAGCCCCTTAATCATGTCGGTTGCCCTTTTCTGCACCTTTTCTAATTCTACAATATGCTTTTTAAGGTGTAATGATCAGATATGTATACAGTACTCCAGATTCTGGCACTGGCACGTGAAGAGAGAAGGCATAGCATGACACTCCCCAACCAAGAAATAACCCATAATTAATTTTGAGATGCCTAGCACAGTAGACCCACATTAGTCTTGAATTCAAACTGATGGATTTTACCCATCCACACCCACAAAGTATTTTACTTTTCTTGAAGAAAATTAAAGAGGTGTCCACACATGGGTTTTAACTTTCGATGTTTTTTTTTCTGATTCCAAATGATGACCCACTTAGAAGTCAGATCAAAGTGTCCTAGCAAATTCACATAGTTAAACCATTTGGATTTATTTTTTTCTTGCTACTATGCTCTCTGCCTTAACTAATATCCAGACAGTTACATGAAAATGAACCTTTGCAGACAGCCAGTGTGATGGAGCCATGAAGAGATCAGGACTGGAGAGTATGTATGTAATGTCTCTACTTACTCTGCAAATTCATTTTTGAACATGTGGTTTTCTGTTGATTAACCGCACACTTATAGATGTCCCCCATTCTATTTTTTGGATATCCACTCCAGGGTGAAGCAACAAGCAACCTGAAAGACAGAGAAACATATCATTATGAAATGTTCAGTTATCTCAGTTGGAAGATTCCATTCTAAATACAATAACTGAAGACAGGACCTCACAACACTACAGTATTGACCTTTAAGGTTGTTTCTTTGGCTGCATAAAGCTGCCTCTCCACACCACTGGCAACTTGTGAGGAGTTTTCAGGAGTTTTCAGGAGAACTAGAGAGCTCAGCTGTGGACAAAAAATTAAGATAATCTCTCCAGCGACTGATGGGGCATGAAGAAACGTTGACAAGAAGGCAGTAACAGAAGCAGCAGTATTTGATGAAATTTATTCCATGGAATAGAACAGACAGGGTTGTACATTTCTCTGTAGTCATCAGAATAATTTTTTTTAATGAAGTTCTTGCGTTTGGCTTATCTAAAATATACACAAAAACGAATACACTAGCGAAGCCAAGGGTCCAGAAACGAACAAAAACCCTAAAGTGAGACCTGCAAGTTGAGACCCTTTCTTCTCTTTCTGCCACTCATATATTCCTTACAAGGAATGCAGGATATAAATATGAGAAATAAATAGCAGTGCAATACAGACTCTGAAGCTAGCTTGCAAGAGCAGGTTAGATTAGGTGGAAGGGTTCTCATATGTGTGTGTGAGGGAGAGAAAGAGAGAGGGAGTCTCTGTCCATGGAAGAGTCCTGCCTGCAGTGATCCTGATGACAGCAGGCCCCAAAACAGGGGATTTTGGGGGCATGACACCAGCGGCTTTGGATCCACTGAGCCCTCATTTACATCAGGCTAGAGCTGGTGTTGTGAAATTGCAATGGGGATGGAGGGAATTAAGAAAACCATCTTCCAGCATAAGCCAGCAGGGCTTGGGATGCAAGATGGATTTGCTACCTTTCCATTTAGGATTGCTTTATAAGCCTGTTCTCAATATCATTGTTCCCGATTCTGTACTCCTCCTGTTTTTCTACTCCTATTTAGGAGTTTAGAATACGGTTCCACATAGATTCTTAGCAATAGGATTAGATCCTTAGTTAGCACAATTATACAAGTTTCAGATGTTTGAGTCATGCAGTGATTATACCACACCCCTACAGAACACAAAGGTCACAATCCTGCAGCCAGGAAATGTAGACATTCCGCTCTGCAAGCCAGTGCAGCTCTGATAATCACAGAGGACAAGGCATCATGGGCTCCAGCTGCCCGGCTACAGAATCCCAAAGTGTCTTCTTTGTTTTGCCTACTCTGTACCTTACAAAAACAGTGAAGGTTAGTGCCCAAAGAAGGGTGTGCTGCGGAGGTGAAACAAGTCTGGGGTGTCACTTGATTCAGCAGGGCCCAGTGCAACTCAGAGGCAAATTAAACTTCCTGTTGTCCAAGAAGCCAGAGCAACATGTGGCCAATCCCAGTCACTACTGGATATTATAATGCCCATGAACATAAGAAGAGCCATGCTGGATCAGGCCAGGATACGAGCTTTCCTGAGCTATCCTGTGCCTCTTCCTGCCTCCCTCCCCACCCCCTCTGAAGCATCACTGCTAGAGGTAGGAGGACAGGGAGGTGAATATGCAGGGTAGCAGGATGGGGAGGCAAAGATCACCTCCACTGCTCCTCCTGTCCTACATATGATGTTCATAAGCCTCCGGGTTTTGGTGCTTTTGATAACTGTGGGGATTTCAAAAGGTAAAAAAAAATAGTTTCTATTTTTTTCACTATATATATACACACACACACACGTATAGAATAAGAGAAGCAAAGCAATACTGCAGAAGATATCAAAAAGAATATGAAAGCATCTATTACAGTTCAATTAGCTATATAGATCAGTAGGGTGGTCTACCTAATCTCACAAGCTAAAAACAACTTTTCTCTCTCTCTCCTCTCTCCTTTCTCTTTCTCAAACACTCACAATGTATATGTTAATTAAATGTAGAATGGGACTATCTACATGTTTACACTGTGATCTAATTCCTATGAACTGTCTATTCTGCTTGCACAATACAGTGACTAAAACAAAGACTACTGTGAAGAATGATTAGTCAGCTTTCTAAACATCCTTCCAATGAATATTCTTGCAAAGGGCCTAATGTTTAGGAAGTCAAAAACTGTACAGACACAATAACTAACACACAGCAGACTGTGGGAGGAATTAGTTCAAAGAGTTATTTCTGAAACATGTGTTATCTGTGAAAACCATATTATGACGCAGCTCAGAAACAGAAATGGGTGAGGCACAAAGTCAACGTTGAGACTTTTGTGCAAACATTAGGAAGAACTTCCTGTAGTACAAGCTGTTCGACAATGGAACAGATTGTCTTGGAATGTAGTGGACTCTCCTTCTTTTTAGTTTTTAAGCAGAGGCTAGATGGCCACCTATCAGGGATGCTGTAGGAGTAAAATTCTTGAATCAGAAGCTGGTTGGAATAGATGACCTTTGAGGTTCCTTCCATCTCTATGATCCTAAATCCTTTGCAATCTACAGTTATTAAAACTCTGATGTTTTTTTAAAAGAAGAAAATTGACCAAGAAATTAATTGACAAGACAAGGTGAAACACTGAGCCTATCTACACATGCAGGATAAAACACTTTGAAAATATTTTGAAAACTGTATATGGAGTGTGTCCTGGGCCTCAACAGTTCTCAAAACTGTTATAAACCATTTTAAACCATTTTAAAGCAGTAGTGTAGATAGGCTCACTGTGAATCAAGAGAATTTCTACCAACAAGTGTGGTACAAGCAGAAAACACTGACTGGATAATCAAAAGCAGACACTTAGCAAGGTTATCGTAAGAGCACATTCCTAGGCATATTTAGCCAGAAAAAGTCCTACAACACACAGCATTCCCCAGCCAACCATGTTGCCTGGGGAATGCTGGGAGTTGTAGGACTTTTTTCTGTCTAAACATGCATAGGATTGTACCCTCAGAAGTTTTAATTCAAAAGTTAGTGTTCTGGAAGACAACATGAAATGTCAGTCATCAAAATATCGTTCTTAAAAAGATAATGTGAAATTTCAGTCATCACCAGGGGCAACAGTTTTAGTGGGCTCTATGACAAATCACTTAACATGTTTGCATCTCTTCCTAAATGCTACAAGTGGTCTGTTTTAGGGCTCATGGAGGAAGCAATCCTATGGCCCCTAGATAGAGTTTGGGAGAGCCATAGGATAATTCACATATCTGGATCCAAGGTCAAGGACAGTGCTCCAACTGCAGATCCAGGAATCTGCATTCTCCGCCCTTTCATGCACTCCCTGCCCTCTCCCCACCAGCTACCTCTCTGAATTCACTTGGGTCCCCTCTACAAGAATTCAGTTTGCTGCCTGGTTGTCCGATTATGCGCATCTTCTCGGAATCGCATTTACGGTTGCCTTACCAGTTGTATGAAACGCGCTTTAGAGGTGTTTAATGAGGAGAATCCATTGTTCACATGATCATAAGGCGCTTTAACTGCCGCGGTAAATTAAAACTTGCTCCTGATTTGCGCTCCGCTCTTGTAGAGGTAAAAATGTTAATGCACCTTGAAAGAGCTTTAAATCGCTCTTGTAGAGGCACCCAAAGGTAATCTTGGAAAGAAGGTAAAGGGGGTATGCTGGTGGGCAGGGATGGGAAGTGACTGGAGAAGGAAGGATGTGGCACCCCAGCTAGATGGGCAAAAAAGCTCACCTAGCCAAAATGCAGAGTGGGAGGAACACAGAGGGAAAGTGATCAGAGTCTTATGGGCATCCATAGGATTGCACCCTAAATCAGTTATACCACTTTTATACTTGCTTATTCACTGCAAGATGGCAGAGCAGGGTTCTTTTTTTGTCTCTTCCATACAGGAGCTTCCTCATCACCCCCTAAAGGGTGCATAAGTCCTCAATTGAAGAAGATATAATTTATTCAAAGCCTTTTTACCCTGCCTTCCAGCCAAAGAGCAGCATATGAAGATCAGTAACAAGATAGCCGCTGCCTTGGGCTCACAACTGACAAGCCACAATACAAAAGGAAAAGGGATTGGGAGAAAGGGAGGAGGAAAAGCTCACATAGGCTCTAGTTCTTAGTTACAAAGTTATTATAAGTGTTCTTTCTGGCAGGGAGGAGGGAAGCAAACGCCTTGCAGTTGTTCTTTCTCTGGCAAATGGACAGGGCCAGGCTGGTTCTTCCATGACAGTCTTCCTGGGAGGCAGGAAGAGCAGCTTCCAAGTGGCCCTTGGTCCCTTGGCTGATGGCAGGAGCCAGGGCAACATACATATCTATACATATCTATGCATATCTATGCATACAAGTCCAGGACATTGTGGCGGTTTGTCACTACTGTTGGGTATTTTACACTGGGGTGTTAATTGTGTTAAAATTTATGGGCTGTGGAAGTTCCATATATTTATTATAACAAACAAGCGACTGTACAAAATGGGTTGGAGGACAAAGTGGCAACATAGCCCATATTGCAGGATCTTTGAACTGCTCTGCTGTTTAAGCAAAATTAAAGTGTATGGGTTGGCATTTTCACGTGATGTCTACCCATCCTCAAACTTTTTAGCAGGAATCGGTCCAGGAGCCTATCTACCCTACTGCTTTAAAATGGTTTAAAATGGTTTATAACAGTTTTGAGAACTGTTGGGGCCCAGGACACACTCCATATACAGTTTTCAAAACATTTTCAAAATGTTTAATCCTGCGTGTGTAGATAGGCTCCAGGTGTTAGCTTTCTGCTTGGTGCTGTGTGAAGAAGCCATTCCCAACCCAGATGTTTTGGCCTACAAGTCTCATCATCCCTCGCCATTGGCCAGGTGGCTAGGGCTGATGGGAGTTGAAGTCCAAACCATCTGGAGGGGTCCAAGTTGGGGAAAGATGTTCTAAGAGTTGTGAAGATACAACACTAGCCCTCTGTTCTTCATGGTTAAAGGATCAAGCACAGCCTGCAGGTTCCTGCAGTTCCTGCTACCATCTCCTTCTCCAAACCATCCTAGCTTCAAATGCAACTTTAGGACCATACCAGGCAGTGGAGGCTGGTGGTTCTCATTTCGGTGAAGCTCTGAATCCATTCTGGGTTTCAGTCACAACCAGGTAGAGCTCTAAAGGAGCTGTCCAACCTGCTGAACCCAAAATGGCTTCAGCACCTTGGATAGCTCTTTTAGAGGTCTGGCTGATTCTGATTGAAACCCATAATGATTCATAGCCCTCTGGGAATCAGAGTCACCAGCCTCCACTGATACCAGGGTCCTTCCAAACAAGCCTTATCATGCAATAACTCTGACTCATCTGTGGATTTTTTTTGGAGGGTCTAGGCATTATCATCTTCCACTTGTAATCCTCCCGTTTTCTTCTTATCACTTCCAGTAACTTTTTTCTTTCTACAATTAATCCATCAAGGAGGAAATGACTTCACAATAGCTGCAGAATGTCTTGATCAATCACTCTAGTTGCCCTTTGGACATGCCCCAGGTTTAGGATTAACAGGGAAGGCAGGAGGATTTTTGGCATAAGAATGGAAAGGCTGGGGAAAGGAAGCACATGATCCTGTAGCCTGTTCCTTATCTTTTAAACATGGTTAAGGGATATCTAGCATGAAGTCTGTACTGGTCCTCAGGGAAGACAAATCGGTAAAAGCCTGATAATACACACTCCGTCTTACATGACAAGGTTTGGGTGGTGGTGGTGGTATTTTTAGTTATTATTGTAACTAACCTTGAGTTTCAAAGAAGAACAAGATAGAAATTTAAAAGAGAAACAGAGTATCCTATAATTCTTCTGAGAAAAAACTACTGGTTAAGAACAACAGGCCGGAAATAAAAGAAAACATTTAAAGAAAACTTCATAGCTACAACAGAATTGCCTGTAGGTTTCTCCCCTGCACTACCAATGAAGTACAGGAAATGCTTACCATTTGCCTTCTGGATTTAAAAGCTGCTGAACTGTATATCCAAATTGCTCACTCGAGGGGCCAGAAAATACTTTTGCTCCTTGGAGCCCAACATTGTATGCTTCGCAGCAGTTTTGAAGGACGCCTATTAAAAGGAAAAGTATATTACCATAAAAACCAATTAAGAAAAGAAGATATACACCCTTTCTTCATGCTGATTCCACTCAGTATATGATTTCTGCATCACCATGGGTGGGATATTCCACCTTTGCACTGCACAGGTACAGCAACTGGTATATTATGACGGAATTATTTTTTTACAAAAAGGTTTCTAGCCCTGAAGATAGAGCAGATAGGCTTAAAGGGTAGGGATGCAAAAACATCATAGGGAACATGGAAAGCTACCATATGTTAGGTCAGCCTAGCCTAGCATTGTCTGTTCTCACCAGCAGTGGCTCTCCAGGGTCTCAGGTGGAGATCTTTCAATCACCTGCTACCTCAGCCTTTTTATGGCTAGAAGCACTTTGAGCCTTCCACATGCAGGGTACACATTATGCTCCCAAGCAGTGGTCCCCTTACCTTTCAAAAGCTAATGTGTATATGTAGCAAGTTCTCAGGTCTTTACCTGGCATTGAAAGGAGTACAATGGAGGCGCCAGATGAACCTCTCCAGGGAGCTTGTTCCACAGCCAGGATGCTACAGCAGCCTCACTCCCTTTGGCAGGGGCTGACAGGGAAGGTCCGCTGAAGATGACCTTAGGGTCTGGGCAGGTGTATATGGGAGGAGACGCTTCTTCAGATAACCTGGCCCCAAGCCATTAAGGGCTTTGAATATTAATACTAGCACTTTGAATTGGGTCTGAACATGGACTAGCAGTTAGTGCAGCTGGAAAAATACTGGTGTATTTGCCCAGTCTGAAGGAACCCCTCCTACCAGATGTGCCTACCCAGACTCTAAGATCATCCTCAGGGGTCCTTCTCCGTGAGCTCCTGACAAAAGAAGTGAGACAAGTGGCTACCAGGAAGAGGGCCTTCTCAGTTGTGGCACCCCGGCTGTGGAATGAGCTCCCTAGAGAGGTTCACCTGGCACCTACATTATATTCCTTTAGACGCCAGGTGAAGACCTTTTTATTTTCACAGTATTTTAACAGCTTATCAGCTTAATTTTTAACTTTGCTGTTTTGAATCTGTATTTTAAAACTGTATAGATTTCTGCATTGCTGCTCGGTTATACCATGGTTGTGCTTTTATACTGTATTTTATATTATGTTTTTACACTGTTGCTTGTTTTATATTTTAAATGGTTTTCATGGTTTTAATTTTTGTAAACCGCCCAGACAGCTTCGGCTATTGGGCAGTATAGAAATGTAATAAATAAATAAATAAATAAATAATAAACAATCTCGCCACCCTGTTTTGAACCATCTGAAGTTTCTGGACCATTTTCAAAGGCAGCCCCACATATAGCACATTGCAGTAATCCAGACAAGAGGTTACCAGAGCATGGATAACTGTAGCTAGGCTATCTCTGCTCAAATGAGGGTGTAGTTTGTTGATCAGCCTAAGCTGATAAAAAGGTGCTCTGTGCAACCGAGTCTACCTGTGCCTCAAGTGACAGTTCTGAGTCTAGAGCACCCCCATACTATGAACTTGATCCTTTAGGGGCAGTGCAACCCCTTCCAGAATGAGTTGAACATCACCTAGCCAGTTGTAGTTCCAAATATCTGGGTTACACCTGGTTGCGGAAAGCTAGAATATTCTAAGCCTTAAGGTGGTACTTTGTATTTTAGGAAACATGATACAAATGAACCCGTAAAGCAATCTAACAGCTTCCTGGTATAATAGAGACATGATTGTTATCTCGACTCAGTGTGAAATCTGATGCAACATAGCCTTTCATGCACAATACTCCTGGGGCTCCTACAGAATGGTGTTCATTTCTTCCTCTTTTGCACATACGCAAGCACACTCAAACCAGAACCCATTCAGCCAGCATAGATATATTCCTGGCTGCCACTGCAACTCCCCCTCTTCTGTCTGAATCCAATAATGATTCACATATTTGACTTTGAATGAGAACACACACACACACTTGTTTATTTAAGACATGTGTACCCACTTTTCATCCCCCAAAAAGAGGTGCTCAAAATGGCTCACAATATATAAAAGCACAAAAATAACAACTAATCATTAAAACAAATTAATAAACCAAAAGCAGCAACACACGCACATACATGCGCGCACACAAGCTAACACATTTATTTATATAATATCTTCAGACTACAGGCATACAGGCTTAAGTCAAAGTAGATTTTCACTGTTTCTCAGATAACCAAATCCTTAATTCCCCCCCTTTTAAACAGATTCCCTGTATGTTTTTCTAATTCTGTCCTATTCACATTACTCCATACAACAACCTGAAGGTTACTCTTAGCCTCACTGGATGGGCATAATTAAGATACTCCCCTTTGGCTTTAGCTCATCTTGCGTAAAAAGGAAATGGTACTGTACCAGACAGGATGCATTCACATCCAAAATATGCAAGACTGTAAAACTTATTTTGCACAATAGAAGGTATTATGTATTAACAGTAAGATGAAGTTGTCTTCCACAAAATGAAAATCTAATTATGTTAGCACAAGCTACTTCATATACTATTACTGTTCTATATGTTTTCGGATCTGAACAAAAAAAGGGCAAAACTAGGCTTGGAGAAAAAGCTTTTAGCCGGGGGGGGGGGGGTTAAATATCTGGATCACCTGTGTTTCCAATTTGTCCCTCCAGAGTTTGCCAGCTGCCCATGCTCCCTTCCCCACAATACCAGGTGGTTCTCATTTTTCTCCACTGGCCACCCAACATCTGGTGGTTTCCCAGCATTTGTGCACGTTTTTCCCCCATTCAAAAAGGTGGGAAAGCCTCTCTTAAGGCTTAGTTACTGGCAGTAAGAGCTTTAAGCTAAACTATGCTGGCCCTTTTGGTATTTTGCCCCCCTTTGCCTTTAGCCCACCACTACTATGCGGCCCTCTAAAGCTTCTCCAAAAATTAAATTTGACCCTTGGGTTAAAAGAGGTTCAACACCCTTGTTCTATGCCGTCAGTCTCTTTGTCAGTGAGCCTATGCACATTGCCCTTAAAACGACTTATATTCTGTTTAAAAATGTGGTTTTTAAAGTCGTTTCATTACGTGGTAGGACACACTGAGCAGTACTTACATTTCATAGTGACTGCTGCCTCTGTCCTCAAAGTGTTCAATGGTGTATTACAGGGTTAATTCCTTGACTCTTCTTCTTGAGTTTTTGTTTTGCAGGCTGCTTGAGTTAGGAGACAGAAGTGGGCGGGTCAAGCAGCCTGCAAAACAGAAACTAAAAAAGAAGAGTCAAGAAATTAACCCTGTAATACAACATTGAACACTTTGAGGACAGAGGAAGCAGTCACTATGACACTTAAGTACTGCTCAGTGTGTCCTACCACGTAATGAAACAACTTAAAAAACCATGTTTTTAAACAGAATATAAGTCATTTTAAGGGCAATGTGCATAGGCTCAGTCTCTCTGCTTCAACCTGTCTCTGGGGAATGTAATACAGCCTTTCTGTAAGAATGACCACTATTGACAATCAAGCCAACAAAGAGCACACATGCAATTATTCTCCCTCATTCCTAAACCTTACAGGAAGTAATATGGTAAGAAAACTAAACATATCTACAGAGCATCTCTTGCAAACATTTCTAGAAAGTGAGGTAATTTAGTACATAAAGATAAACAACAACAATGAAAGACTTCCTATGTCATTAGTTGCAGGGCTGGAACAGAGTAGGAGGGAGACCACAAGTAGAAGTAGGCATTTCCCAAATACTCCTCGTTGAGACAGTCACAACCACTGACAAATCTTTTCCTGGTGTTTCAGATTACAGGGGCTGATTGCAGTAAAGCGCTTGAAAGTCAATCACTGGGTTCCTGTTGGGAATTGCACAGGAGAGACTGAAAAACTGGAAGACTAGGCACCTATCCCTTACTCACTGTGTCACAACAAGGACAGCTGGTCAGAGAGGAACTGTATTTCTTTAAAAGTGGTGACCCTAATTAAGATGCATGATTTATGAACACACAACATCCACAGTTATTAAGTTGTTTAATTCAAGCTGGGTCCAATAGCCAAGAATGATCTCATGAAAATGAAAACAAGAGGGCTTTAAGTGTTTCTAAGGATGAAACATTAAAATCTGCTGTGGGGAATGGGGACTTTTTAATCAGGACGCAGACTGTTTACAGATAAAAGCCCCCTGGAGTATACAACTGTATCAGCTATTCCCAGGCAAACTAAAGCTGTGGTGGGTGTGACAATCTGGACCGAAGATGTGAGTTGTAAATTAGCTTTAGGTTGGTTGTACTCTGAAGCTCAAATTCTTTTCCACTATTGCCAATAGGCCTAATAAATGGCATCCTTTCAGCTAATTTTCAAAGCCATTTTCTTGTTTGCTGATACAAGTATGTCAGCAAAGCTTCAGAGGGAACGGCTCACAATATATTGGTGAACAGATAGGACCAGTTTCCTTCCTGCTAGTTTTACAGTTGGTTTTATTGTTTTAATTGCTATTTTATTGTGATCATGTTTTCATTGCTTTTAATGTTTTAATATTTTATTGTTGTTAATATTTTATGTGTTTCATTGTCGTAAGCCGCCTTGTGAGGGCCGCTGCCCTGAAAGGTGGCCAAGAAATGTTTTAAATAAATAAGAAAATATTGGTGACCTTTACATTGTATTTATTTATCTCCCCTGTTTAAGCCATCCTGCCAGCTACTGAGGTAAACAATAAACAGGCATTCTTCCAGCACAGGGGTAGGCAACTTCTGGAGGTATGGGAGCCATTTTGCCCCCTCTGAACTCCCTATGTGGGCCACAGTCCAGGGGGCACCTCCCCCCAAAAAAGCCAAGCTCTCCAATTTGCTTCCGGAATTCAGCAGCAAATCACTCCATAGCACTACAGAGTGCTACAATCATTACACTTAGCTTTTTTGCAAGCTAAATGTAATTCTTTTTAGGCACTCCATAGCAGTTACAGCATGCACATTTATAACTGTGAATTTGTTGAATGTAAAATGTGATGTTTTATCAGCAAATAGAACATGGTTTAAAAAGACAAGACTAGGTTCTTTTTCTGGTTTGCACTTTTGGACTGAAATGCAAGAAAACATATTGAAATATCTGTCCTCAAAATAGTAAGAAACAAAGAGCTAAGTTGGCTCCATATCTATTTTAGCCTATAAATAAACAAAGCCCCTCTCTTTTTGTGGGGGAGGGGGAATTTATATTTATACGTTAGGAAAGCAGTACATGTGTCTACATTTCAATAATGGCATAATAGTGTTTCAGCTCTACAACTATGATTTCTTGCTACTACTGTGAACAGTTATATTCCTATTAGTATATGGTAGGACATCCTATATAGAATATAAAGGCCATGTCTGCACCAGGCATTTATACCAGGGTTGTCCCTGTGCATCCCGAGATCAACTGGGGACTGTCTAGGGACAACCCCGGGATAATGGAAACTGGGGATATCCTGGTTTTTCTGCAGTCCCAGGACCATCCCGAGGACCGCGTCTGGTGTTCTGTGCACTCCCAGGACCTAAAACGGGCATGGAACTGCACAGGGTGGCTCCGTGCCCATGGAGGGGACAATTTCGCCATTCCCAGGATGGCGGGGGTTGAGCACAGGGTTTTTTTAATTCTTTTTTCTTGGATCAGGGTCGCGCAGCTCCTCTTCAGTAAATATATATATATATATATATATATATGTTGGCTGCAACGTCCCTCTTGCCTTCCGGGACGTCACATGGCTGTCTAAACGCTGGCGGAGGATCCCAGAAATGGGTAAGTCCACGATTTTCCACCCTCCCTCCCTCTACATCCTTAGGTGTAGATGAGCCCTAAGAGGGAACTCATTGTCCTAATGTGAATTCCTATGTAGCCAAAAGAGCACCATCCATGCACAAGAGCGGGGTATCAGCAGGCTTGGGGGAAACCCAAGATTGTAGAAGTACTAAAAGAAAAGCAACTTGCCTAAGCATTCAAGTACAAGTCAGAGGTGAGTCTGAGCTCCAAAACACAAAACCACACATTTTAACCCAGATAAAGGTTGTGGTGCTGGAGGACAGCCCTTCACTTTGCAGCAGCCTCCCAGCTGCTATGGAATATGATACACTACACTTCATTATAGTGTGAAGGGTAACAGGTTGTTATTTTCAGTGTTTTTCTGTTTTATGTATCCTAGTAATTGAGGGTAAATACTGCAAAACAGTGTAGCTACTTTATTATTGGGTTTGAAGGCCTAGGTGTGTATCACATTGGCCCAATGAGCTCTTCAATAGCTGGAAACATCACACAATCCATGCCAGATCCAGGTCTTTGCCCCTGGAGCCTTCAATTGTGCATGTTATCTTAAATGATATGTTCTCAAGCTCCTGTAATTAAGGTGCTTTTGAAGCTGAAAAGGATGCAATAAAATGTAGTCAGTCATCAGAAAAGAGGGTATCATTAGCTTTAGGGGAGTTCTTGGCTTATTTTCATTCCAGAGCGTTGGCAAACTTGACATTAGGCCTGAAGCATATATTAAAATCAAATATTTGTCAATATTTCAAATTTTCAGTGCATGCTTTTGAAACCTGCTTCCCATTTTTGTTCTTCAGAAACTATAACCACAGTCTGAAAGTAGAATATTTGAAGTTAAGACGACTACAGCCCCAACTCTACATGTGTCTTTTGTGGAAGTAAAGATCAGGGAAGACTTAATGGTGCAGTAACATCTGATGCGCATGTGCCTGCCTCTTTCATGAGTAAAGCAGGGGAAGGTGTCATTTTTATAACAAAAGAGAAGTACTGGTGAGGAAAGTTGAATCTTTCTCTCTCTAATTCAGCATGGATGAATCTGCTTCACTTCTGCATTTGCACTTTCTCCCAAGCACAAGCTTGCTCCATTCCCTTTTTACATCCATTTGCAATTTTTTAAAAAAACTCTCCATTAAAATTTTGTACACATTCTCATGTGCATGAAAATTCATATGTACTTTCCCTGAATATATACATGTGTGTAAGCAATTTTCCCTTTTTGTATGCAATTTTGCCCGAATGTATGCATGTTTGTACAAAATTGTCCCTAATGTTCACAATTTGTTTTTTTGGATCGGAGAACTATGCTAATTCACAACAGATAACTGTGTTTTGGTTTGTGTATTAGTTCAGAAAGGACACATTAGGTTAGTTAGTATCAAAATGGAAAGCCAAACACATTTCTCCCACATCTCTATTCACAGCCTCCTCATCTTACCTCTTTGTACATTGTCACTTCAGCCCATATCTCTTTGGCTGTCAGAGCCAGGCTGGGGTGAAGTGCAGCAACAGGGCACTGGGAGGTAAGGTGAGAAAGGTTCAGCTCCTCACACTATCATCTCCCTGAACTTTTTGTTGTTAAAACAAACAAACAAATGAACAAACAAAACCAGCACTCCCACCGGGCAGACACATGAACATCAACTACATCCAGTCTGTGATAAAAGGATTTGTGTCCAAGTAAGCACATGTACAATTAAGAAACCAACTGGTTTATATCAAAGGATTGTGACTTAGAATCATAGAATAGTAGAGTTGGAAGGGTCCTATAAGGCCATCGAGTCCAACCCCCTGCTCAATGTAAGAATCTACCTTAAAGCATCCCTGACAGATGGTTGTCTAGCTGCCTCTTGAATGCCTCTAATGTGGGAGAGCCCACCACCTCCCTAGGTAATTGGTTCCATTGTCGTATTGCTCTAATAGTCAGGAAGTTTTTCCTGATGTCCAGCCGGAATCTGGCTTCCTGTAACTTGAGCCCATATTTCCATGTCCTGCATTCGGAATAATGGGCTCAAGTTACAGGAAGCCAGATTCCAGTTGGACATCAGGAAAAACTTAATTGTCTTTTGGATTATATGCACATTTGTAATAAGGTTTAAATTTCTTTGATACGGCCAAACTATTAACAGAGTAGTAAATAACAATATTTGCTATTCTGCTAATTTCATAACTGAATGGCTGCTGTCACAATATGAAAAGGAACTGTTTTGCTGGATAATTGCTAGCTAATGGACTTTATTTATGATTGCCTATTTTTTGTCAGAAATAGTAAACTGCAGAACAACAACAACTGCATGCAATTCAAGTTTATACAATCAGCCTGGTCCAGAGAAGCCCTTAGCACAGCACTTGATGCCACAGTTATCGCAGAGCCTGTGGAGGTGTCCAGTGACCCATCTGGTCATGTTTCCTGGGATCAGTTCCAGTTGTTACAGCCTGATGAGATGGACAAGACACTTGAATCAGTCTGTACCACCACTTGTAAGCTTGGCCCTTGGCCCTCTTGGTTAATACGATCTAGCAGAGGTGGATTGATTGGGTGGGTCCAGGGGGTGGTAAATGCCTCACTCTGTCAGAGGGTGGTGCCTGCTGCCTTGAAAGAGGCTATAATGCACCCTCTCCTGAAGAGGACCTCCATGGACCCAGAGGTAAATGAGAACTACCGCTCCATCGCTAATATCCCCTTTTTGGGAAATGTGCTTCAGACGTTCTGAGAAGAAATGGATTATCTGGACCAATTTCAGTCAGGTTTCAGGCCAGGGCACGACACTGAAGCAGCCTTGACCAACAACTTACTCCAGGTGAAAGACAGGGGGAGTGCTACCCTGTTGATCTTCCTTGTTCTCTCGGCAGCTTTTGATACCGTTGATCATGGTATCTTACTGGATTGGCTCTGTGAAATGGGAGTAGGAGGCACTGTGTTACAGTGGTTCTGCTCCTACTTGCAGAGCCGATTCTAGAGAGTGGTTTCAGGGGATTCTTGTTCCACCCCATGGCTATTGAGTTGTGGGGTGCCACAGGGCTCTATTCTATCCCCCATGCTATTCAACATCTTTATGAAGCAGCTGGAAGAGGACATTAGGGGTTTGGGTGCCATCAGTATGCTGATGATACTCAGCTCTATTTCTCCTTGTCATCAGAGTCAGCTGGGGCGATGGAAATACTGAACCAGTGCCTGGAGGCTGTAATGGGCTGGATGAGGACTAATAAACTGAAACTGAATCCTGATAAGACAGAAGCCCTGTTGGTTGGTGGTTCCCGAGTCCGGGAATTGGGTA
Source organism: Anniella stebbinsi (assembly GCA_029215795.1). Taxonomy (NCBI): domain Eukaryota; kingdom Metazoa; phylum Chordata; class Lepidosauria; order Squamata; family Anniellidae; genus Anniella; species Anniella stebbinsi. Next base: position 28,060,022 of record JARDYH010000002.1, on the reverse strand, counting down.
AGTGACCTGTTCTAGATGAGGTTGCACTCCCTCTGAAGGAGCAGGTGTGTAGCTTGGGAGTACTCCTAGATCCATCCTTGTCACTGGAGGCTCAGGTGGACTCCGTGGCCCAGAGTACTTGGGGTCAGCTTCGGCTGAACCACCAACTACGGCCTTTCCTGGACAGAGATAACCTAGCCACAGTAATACATGCACTGGTACCTTCCCAATTAGACTACTGCAATGCACTCTACGTGGGGCTGCCCTTGAAGATGACTTGGAAGTTGTAGCTGGTGCAAAATGCAGCAGCTAGAATTCTGACTGGACAATCTCATAGAGACCATATAACACAGGTCTTAAAGGAATTGCACTGGCTGCCAATACATTTCGGGTCAGAATTCAAGGTGTTGGTAAAGATGTTTAAAGACCGAAATGGCTTGGGACTTTGATACTTGAGGGAGCGCCTCTCCCTATATCTGCTTGCCCAAGACCTGAGGTCTGTTGGAGGAGCCCTTCTCCGTGCCCCATCAACACGAGATATATGCTATGGTGGGACATGGGAGAGGGATTTCTCTGTTGTAGCACCCCGACTGTGGAATGCCCTCCCACTGGAGGCCCTACTGGCGCCAGCACTGGCTTCATTTCAGCGTCAGGTTAAGACATGGCTTTTTAACAAAGCCTTTGATGGCTAAATCCACCTGCCTGCACACTGTCTTGTTTTAATTGGATTTTACTGTTTTAAAATTTCCCTGGTTTTAACATATTAATGGTTTAATTCGTTTTAGAATTGTATATTTATTCTATTTTATAAGTATGATTTTATCTGTATACCACCCTGAGATCCCTGTGATATAGGGAGGGATATAAATGTTTTAATAAATAATAAATGAATAATATGCGTGCAAAAAAATCCCATGCGTACATGGGGAATGGGTTGCTGATGTTCCCTTCTGGTTGCAGTCCCTTGCACTACTATATGAAGCATAGCCTCCAGAAAGGCATGTAGGAAACATGTCTCATCAAACCAGTACAATTACAGCTCTGCACAGTATTCACCTAAAAGATTTTTAAGGTATATTAATGTATTGGATTGCCTCTAATCTAGTCCTCAATACTCAAGCCTCTGCCGAAATATAGAAGAAAAAAGTAGCAGAAATGCCTGTACAGCATTCCGGTGAGGCTAGTTTTGTTATCAGCAGTACAACCAAACAAAACATGTGCTTCTTGTAGATATATTTTAAAAAGTGTTCGTATGGCGCATGTGTCATAAGCTTATTCCTTCCTGTCATCTCTTTCCTTTAAATGGTGATGTCTGTCAGAATGACCTCCTGAGAGGCAAGGCAACATGCTTCGTCATACCCAAACCGGCACAATTGCGCCTCTATGCAATGTTTCTCTAGAATGTTTTTTGTAAATAAATAAATAAATAAATAAAGCACATTTCAAAATGATTAATTAAGAGAATGAATTAAAAAGAGAAAGAGAGTGAAGGAAAACCATCTCCGCAAGACCAAAGGAACATTTAAAGGCCATGGATCCTGTACTGTAAGGTCTGGCTCTTCAAGGGTCCCATGGAGATACGATCATCACTTGTGGCTTAAAAGAAACAAAGACATGGGTTCTTTTTTACTTCTTCCTTCCCTGACCTTACCCACCAAAGGAAAGCAGCTATTCGTATGTGTGCTCCCACATCCTATCTATGCATTTTGCAGCAGTGAAGAAGCTAAAGTGATCAACCAAGGAAGAATCTTACTCGATTAAAGCCACCAGTTTACAGTTGGATTTACATCTCACCCTTCCCCTGGGGTGTGCAGAGGCTGCAACAAAACTAAAGTATAAAGGGTTTTTTAAAAAAACAAACAAATCCCAGATAAGCAGATAAAACTTCATTGCTAATGAAATTAAAATTAAACACCTGTATCAGTTTTTTTTAACCTTCACTACTAAAATAACTGTTTTACAAACATGCTGGAAATTTCAAGATTCACATGCGCACAATGATTGACTACAAGGGTATTCTGAATATATGTGCATGGAACTGATCACAAGGAAGGCATCTGTGGATGTAGATTATTTGCTGGTAATTCAAAAAGAGTATTGGGACATGGGCCAAATTTTGAACATTTATATGCTTGTGAATCTCCCCAAGGCTTCTGTGTGTAGATGTTGAACTTGTTGAGCTTTCAAATTAATGCTATATTCTTAGATAAGCAAGAATGTGGTCCAAGCTTTCAAATTAATGCTATATTCTTAGATAAGCAAGAATGTGGTCAAAACTTCAATCTTAGTAGGGAACTTTTTATTATTTGTCGAGAGGGTTACGTTCCCTCAGGGGTGATCTGCTGGGAACTGTAGGCCACAGAGAAACGTGGATGAAGTCAGCAACATTGCTGAATGGTATAGCTTTCTCTTTCCTCTCTGCTTGTACCACAGCATCTCTCTCTTTATTTCTATGTGCAACTCGATCTCTGCAAGTCATGTGAAATTAGGGCTGCAAGATATTGGGCCAAGGGCCACAAACAGTTCTCTGGAATTCTGCACAGAGAAGACATTTTTTTTTAGAGTATACAATACCAATATGTCCCATTCTTTGACTACTTAAAGTAGGAATGAAAAATAGTTTATATTGAGTTAACTAACTTGCTTATAAACGCTGTAGCAGCTTTAATATAAATTGGAACATTGTGTGCTCCAGATGAGGCTTTTATCCTGTAATTGTCCTCCCTTGAACAGAGTTTTTATAGGAGGGTACAGACAATGACCTGCTTCATGGTAAGCCATGACTTGTTGTGTCATGCAAACCCAGCAAGGGTAGGTCGTTGTGGTGGTTAATAACAACCCACCCACAACCCATGGTCTGCCAACAATCTACCTCACCAGGTTCACATGACACAACAAGCTGCCCCCACCCCCGCCACAGCTTGCATATGCCAAAAGGTGGCCAGAGTGCATCACAGAGCCTTGTGGGTGAATTAACCTATGGTAGCTTGTTGTGACATGTGAACAGGCAAAATATAATCTTCCATTTGTAATCACTCCTGAAAAAATCTGTTGAGGAGGAAAATACAGAATAGGTGCATAGTTTTTTTTTATCTGTAGCACTAGGAGCCCTCCGTCTACAAGCACCCTGTCTCTTTCTCATTTAGTTTTATATTTTCTCTCTATAAAAGGCTAACAGTGATTTAAGGATGAAGTACAGAAATGGCATCTGTTTTGTATACATGAGCTTTTAAACAAAGACAGAAGTTTTCAATCCGTGTTAGTGAACCATTAGTAGCACACAGAGAATCCACAGAAAGATTACAGAACAGTTGAGAATATAATTACTTGAGTCCAAACACGGTTTATTAGATAGAGGCCATTTTGACTAGAACCGGAATATTGAACAAGCTGACAAAAGGCCCTGACATAGAGTTTGTGATTTTCATAATACAGCGTTAGTGTAGACTACTAATATTTCCCAAACAATTACCAGTTAAAAACAAAACTACAGTTATTAAAATATGAGTTACGTAAATGCTTTGATTTGCAGAACAAATAAAATTTATGAAGTGGTCTGGCAAAACCACCAGTAATTTTCAATGATCTATATTAATAATAATAATAATAATAATAATAATGTTTGAGAACCGCTGACCTAAAACAATAAAACATATGCTACTGGTATGGAGCTTCATGAACCACTCTGATTGGAATGCAGCTTGTGTCCTGTCTGCATTTCAACATGGTAACCATGGAAATGGGGACAAGCCTGCACAAAGCCTAACAAAGGAAACCTTGAAATGAGTAAATGAAAATGACAACAGTGAACTCTGAATGTTCAAGACTTTTAATAGAGCTGAAGGCTTGTTCTGGCCTTCTGGAAAATATGATAGCTATAAACCCATATATATATATATATATATATCCATTGTCCCCAAAATCAATTACATTCAACTGAATTATTTTGAAATACTTTGTTAATCTAGCCATATTTAAATGTGTCTCTTTTTAACATTGTGATTCAACAAGAATAATTTGAGTTCCCATATGCTAAGTACGTGAAATATCTAAACTTAGGCAGATCGACGCCAAGCAGGATATAGTGGTATGAAAGTGGTATATAAAAGGCAAGAGCCACACCAAGCAGGATATAGTGGTATATGGTATGCGTCAATGGGCCCCAACAGTTGTCAGTGCACTTCAATACCGCTGTAAAGCAGTAGTGTGGCTCCTGCCTTTTATATACCGCTTTCATACCACTTTCATACCGCTATAGCCTGCTTGGTGTAGATCTGACCTTATTCTCCTTTATACATTGCTTGATGGCATTTGTAAAGTATGTTTCATGGTCTGACTAATATGATATTCACTTAGGGTGGGTTTGCACATAACACTAAGCCACCCTGAAGGATAAGCCACAGTGGGTTGGCTCCTGACACACAATTGGGCGAATTGCAGCTCGGCATGGCTTGTTTCCCCTCCATCCTGTTCCCTGCACCTACTCAGTGTCCTTTGTGGCAGAGCCCGTCTTGTCTCTTCATCCCAGCTGTATCCCCATTCCAATCCTTACCCCTTTTTGGAGCACTTACTTTGTTTGCCACTTTTTTGAAAAAACAAACAAAAATATTTTAGTCCCTCAGAATTGCATAAATGGGATCATATTATTATTATTATTATTATTATTATTATTATTTCATCTCTTTCTTGCTTGTGGTGGTTTTTCTAGATGGACATGACTGGCTTTGCCAAGGCATGCTGTCTTTTACAGATTCAGGAATTTCCTTATTATTATTATTATTATTAATTATTATTCCCCCTTTCTCAGTCTACTGCAAGTGTGCAAAAGCATTTTCAGCTGTCCAATATGTGAGGTCTTGCCTTGCCAATGTTTAAGTTGTCAAAGGGAGCACATAAGTGGAGTAGGTAACATATAAGGAAATTGACAAGGCAAGACTGCATATTATCTAACTTGTGCACAGGGCCTTTTTGCCGCTCTTGTCAAGCAGCTCTATAGCCACTTAGACCAAGTTACAGTGCCGGGTTCTGACATTATAGACAAGTCACCCTGAGAACAAGCTACCCTGAACAACCCAATAACAAACCATGGGTTCTCAAAGTGGCTCGCTTGAGAAAAATAAGCCACTAGCCACCCTGTGGAATGATAAAAATATAAAATGATAAAAAGAAACAAAGATAAATGGTTAGATAAAATAATACAAACATACTTCTATATGCATTTAACAGTGCCAATTAAACCGTGGCTGTGGAACCAAGGTAGGCTTCCTGGAAAAGAGCTGTTTTCAGGATGTGTTGAAAACAACACAGTGTAATGCCTGCCTGACCTCCAGGGGCTGGGAATTCCAAAGACAGGGAGCCACCACACTGAAGGCTCTTTTCTAGGTGGACTCCAATTGGGCCATAGATTCACGTGGAACCACCAGGAGCATGTCTTTTGATGACCTCAGTGATCAGGCAGTTTGGTAAGGGAGAAGATGCTCTCTCAGGTATCCAGCACACAGTTGGCCTACATCATGGAGTACCATGCCTTCACCTTACCTGAAACAAGACAATAGATCAGCCTCTGCAACCTGATTCCCCCCAGATGTGTTGGACTACGACTTCCTGCACCCTGGATGAGACATGTTGAGAGTTGCAGTCCAACAAATCTGGGGGGAAACCAAGTTGGGAAAGGCTGCACTAGATTATATTTGCTTTTCTTATGGCCACCAATGACTTCTGATTACTGACTGTCCCTCCATTTGGTAACTGGTGCTAGATATTGGGCAAAGAATTTGATCATGAATATGAGAGGAGAAAGGGACACTTGCGTTCTTTGGATGATACCAAGGGCAATGTAGTCATGCCATATATTTCCAGAGTTGTGAATTGTTGTTGTTAAGGCTCCTCAAGCAACACAATTACATAATCACTTTCACCAGTGGTATAGTGTCATCTAACATTCAGGTCAGAACTCAATCACATCCAGGTCCTGGATCTTGCCCATTCTTTGATGTGGTGTTTTCATCTTGCAGAAAGGGTATCTTATTTATGATAGAGTAATTGTCCATTGCCTAACCAAAATTATGATGTCCTCCCTGCCCACCCATTTTTTCCCTCCAAAGTGGATACAATGGCTAATCTTACACCTGAGTTTCCAAAAGGGACTGAAAAGTGGAAAATTCCCATTACGTATTCTTAGCTAAAGATGTTTAGTTCATAGGTCTTAAGACTTGATGCCATTTCGGGGTTTTTTTAAGTATCAAAACCTGGAAATGGATAGTAGGAAATGGAGTGTTCACTTGAAAGTACTCCAGTTACAAAGCATTTATGTTGTCCTTGCTTAACCTAAACACATTGCACAAGGTCAGTGGTGTGAAACTCAGGGCTCATCTACACCTATGAGCCTTCTGGGACTTGGGCGGGGAAGGATCTCGGGCCTTACTGCTTCCAGGATCCTCCCCCTGGGTCCATACGCCAGCACACCATCCTGGAAGGCAACAGGGATGTTCTGGCCATTGTGATCCTGCACAACAGTAAGTTAAAAAAAGGAAAAAAGATGGGGAACTCAGCACCACCATCCAAGGGATGGCGAAAATGCTGCCCCCACCCCACCCCCAATGGGCACAGAGCCACCCTACACAGCTCCGTGCCTGTTTGAGGACCTGGGAGCCTGCGACAGACCGCCAATGGTCCTTGGGGTTGTCCCAGGACCACAGGAAAAATGGGAAACCACAGTTGCAGTAATCCCAGGGAAAGTGAGTGGTCGTCCCTGGATGACCCCGGGATCTCCTATATATCATTTGGACACACAGGGGCGACCTAGAGACGACCCTGAGATATATGCATGGTGTAGACATGGCCTCAGTTTACTATTAAATCATGTAAGGTAATGAAATTCTTAACTTCTTTATACTGGCATTGTTTAGTAGTTCAGCAGGTGCAGAAGCAGTTATTGAAACTAAGAGGCAACAGTGACGGGGCACGCTGAGCATTGTAGGGCTTTTTTCTGTCTAAACATGCATAGGATTGTGACCTACATTAAAAACCTCAAATGGAAATCACTGCAGCTGGCTCTATAACCTTTGTACAGAAACATATGAACAAGTATTCCTTTTCTCCTACAATTGTCACTATCAGGGCAATCGTCCTCAAATAACTGAACTCCATCTACTCTGTTTTGATGACATTTGTACACACTGCCACTCTAGTCTGAATTGGTGCTTTTGTTGAAGCTCCAATCGCTTTCACCAAGAGAATAAAAGACAGATTAGACAAAAATGTAGATAGAATGTTTCATGGTCTGAGGCTTCATCCTTTTAAGAAATAAATAAATAAAGTATTACAAGGCTGTTTGCATGCCACAATTCTTCCAAAAGGTTAATGGCTTTGTATCTGATTTCATTCCCTCTAGCGCTGCTACATTCCACAATGTTTCCCATAATTACTGAAAGAACAAGTTGGAACCTCACAGGTAAATGCTTTTGCATGGCACCCAACTCCACAGAAAGTTCAGATGAAACAATACCCTGAATTTTTTACGATCTGGAAGTGTTGGGGGGATGTTATGACAAATTAATGTCATTGCTGCTGTGTCCAGAAAAATACATGTGAGAACTATTAAGTCATCCAAAAATACAAGGCGGTTCGTGTTTCCACATTTCACATTCATCCTGGATTAATGTGAAGCATGAAATACACACACGTTTAGCGGCATTAAAGGCATTCAGATATAATGGTAAAGTTGACAAATATGCTCATTTTTAAACATGCTCATATAGTAACCCAATTTTAGAATTGGGTTACTATGTCTGCACAAGCCTCCCCATGTTGCAGGTCTAGGAGCTGAAGTCAACAAAAAATAAAAAGGAAGTGCTCTGTTTAAAGATCCCAATGAGTTCATGGCTCCTCACCAGCATTTGAAACTAGGGGGCTGTCTTCACGATGCTGGGTTGTCGCTGTCTCCCTCCTTAAACCTGCGCGATGAGGAAGCGCGGGGTTTCTGGGCAGCCATCGCTGGTCACCTTCCACCAGGCTACACTCCCAGGTTGGCCCCGGATTGGCCGTGGAGCGACGTTACATGCCATGATGACATCACTTCCTTTGAAAAAGTCGGGGTAAATCCCAGACTTTTTCAAACTGCAGCATTGCAGGGAAGCCCCGTGTTGGCTGCGAACTTGTGGCTGCATTGTCTAACCGATGGGGTGCAGATCCACAGCCACTGTGGGCCTTTTCCCCACATGTAGACAGCCCTCAGGGTTTAAAGCTGGTTAGCCTTAACTATGAGTAATATTGTTGTCAACGTAACTGTTCACTGTCATTTAAGGCTAGGGATGAGAACTGGCATGCCATAAGGAAGATGTGTGGAGAGGAGGCATGCAAACCCATGCCCCACCCCACTCCACCAGCACCACTACCAGCCCTATATTTTATTTTATATCTTAGATTGTTCTCAAAGAGATACATCCTTGGGGACAAACATAACATTGCTCTACCGAGAATTTAACTTCTAAAATGAGGAGCACTGGGGTCTAAGCTTACATGGAAGCATTTCCCGCTATACCTAGGTCTGAGAAGGCAAATTGTGATTCAAGGATAGCGAAGGCCCCCTGCTTCAGAAGCTTTCCCTGAACACAAGGAACACATGAGAAAGGTGATTGGGTCAAGGGAAGGCGGCAGTAAGCCTGCTTGTTCTCACTCCTCCTTCTATAAGTAAGGCCATGTCTACACCATGCATATATCCCGGGGTCATCTCTAGATCGTCCCTGTGAGTCCAAATGATGCACAGGGTTATATACAACGGCGGATTTCCCAGTTTTTCCATGGTCCCGGGACAACCCCTAGGACCGCAGCTAGTGTGGCATGGGCTCACAGGTCCTCAAACAGGCACAGAGCTGCACGGGGTGCCTCCTTGCCCATGGGGGTGGGGGCAGCATTTTCGCCATCCCTTGGATGACGCCGCCGAGTTCCCCATTTTTTTTTTTTACTTACCGTTGCACAGGATCAAATCGGCTCTCCTTAAAAAAAAAAAAAAAAAGTCTACCGGAACATTCTGGTGGCTTCTGGGACAATGCACTGGTGTATGGACACTGTGGGAGGATCGCGGAAGCCGGAAAACCCAAGATCCTCCCCCTTCATTCCGGAAGGCTCATAGGTCTAGATGAGACCTACGTTTCTGAATCCTTAAGAATGCAGTTTGTGTAACTGACTTGTGCGCTTCTGCCTCTTGCTAGTTAAAATGGTCTGCTAATGGTCTCCCATCTAGAAACCTCCAAAATCCTGCAGCTAGTCCTTGTGAGGAAAGGGCAGAAGTTCAAAGGCATTCCCATCTTTACTATTTTATATATTTTGGCGTAGAAAAGGAACTGATTTTTACTGAATGTCAAAAACACACTTTACGATAAATATTGTATGAGAAGAAAATGAAACACAGCAATGCCACACCTTTGGAAATAAGAAGTGGTTTAGGGTAGCGGTTAAGAGCATGAGCTTTGAGCCCTGAAGTCCCTTGTTGCAATCCTCTGGCCCTGTTCAGAAGATACCTTAAACCATGGTGGTTAAGGCTTTTTTGTTAATGAAAAAGCCTTAACCACCATGGTTTAAGGTGTCTTCTGAACAGGGCCTACATAAGTTTCATTGAAGTCGGTGTGTGTGTGTGTGGGGGGGTTAAATCTGAATTAACAAGATCATACTGTAATTTTGCAATACGAGATTAAAAATAGTGGCCTGCTTTACAAGGATGGTACAAGTATTACCGAGATAAAGTAAAATATACTACAGAAAAGTTAGGCATAGTTATTTGAAGAACACTAAGAAAAAGAGGAGATATTTATTTTAATTCTTTAAAATTATTTTTAGGCTGCCTTTAAGGGTAGAACCCTCTCAGGACAGATATATTGATTCTATGGTATTATGATTATTTACATTTATATGCTACCTTAACTTGTAGAAGCTCAAGGCATTGTACATGATCCCCCCACCATTTTATTCTCAGAACAACCCTGCAAGGTAGTTAAACTCAGATTGACTGATACAAAATTGCCCAGTGAACTTCATGTCTGAATGGTGATTTGAGTGTGGATCCTCAGTCCAGTGCTTCCCAACCAAAGACTCCTAGCACTACCAAGCAAAAGACATCATGCAGTTATTCCATCGTGTGTGTGTGTGTGTGTGTGTGTGTGAAGAAAGAGATGGAAGTAGCACTGGGAAAACACAAGAGGGTTAGAAATGGAAGACACTGTCATCTGGACCCACCTCCCCCCATAAAAAAATCCATGAATGAGGCATGGTGACTGCAGGAAAAAAAACACTATTAGGAGTAAACATATAGACTCTAGACATTGTCTGAGGGGCTGTAAGATAGTTTGGATTCTCCTCTCCAAGTTCGGAGACAGTGCTCCAACCTTGGAAGGGGGATTCGGAGATCTATCCCTATTCCCCTCGCAGCTGACATGGAAAGAATCATGCTGGCTGGCCTTCAAGGTCATGAAAGCAACCTCAGAGAGGGGAAAAAGGGGGTGTCTTTGTGGGTGGAGAGGGGAGGAGACTGGAGAAGCCAGGATACGAGCTATTCTGAGCCTCTTCCCGTCTCCTGCCCTTCCCCTCCGAAGCACTGCTGCAAAAAACAAAAACAAAAAAAAAGCCTGTATAGCAAAAGATTCAGGGCAGGAGGATGGGGCAGTGAAGATCACCTCCGCTGCTCTTCCTACTCTGCACTGAAGGATCAGAAGCTTCCAAGTTTGGGGCTTTTTGATCAATGAGGGTGCAACTCATAGGATTGTGCCCATAGTCCACTCTTTTTACCAGTTTTCCCCAACCTGGTGCCCTCCAGATGTGCTGGACTACAACTCCCATCTTCTGCCAAGCTGGCTGGGAGCATTTCTGGAGAGCACCAGGTTTGGGAAAGCTGCACTATATTATACTGGCTATGTTTACAGGTTATTTATTTTCATCTGTATCATTGACTTGGCTCTCAATTATTGACAACAGGTCAAATTTTAAACACATTCTTCAAATGAGAGAGACAACTCTAAGAAAAGTTAAAGGAATCTTATGTCTTGCTGGTTTCAATCGAAGAGCATTACAGCACAATCCTATGGACATTTTCTCAGAAGTAAGTCTGGTTGAGCTCAATAGGGTTTATTCTCAGGTAAGTGGGTCTAGGATTGCAGCCTAAAGTGTTCAGGGCTGCTTCCAGTTGGAGGGCTCTTAAGGCTTTTCTACACAAGGTATTTATTGTGTGCTTGTAATTCCCTAATCATTGTTCTTTATGGGTTCTTTAGACGACATTGTGTCCATCCAGTTTCATGTTTGTGTCTTACAAGCACTTTCACTGAGGTTTTTTTTTTTTTAGAGCAGGGGAAATTCAGCATTTAATTGTGCAAGTGAAAGAAAATGTTTTCATTTCTGTATTTGTGCTATTCTGCTGTACCACAATGCCACCTAGAGGTTATGTAACAGAAAAGCAGGAAAGGAAACACTGTTTGTGTAATGGAACTGGAAGCACTGCAACTTTGGCTGGATCGTGTGCTAGGTGGCCAGGTGTCCTCTTCAATAAAGGACCATCCTCTATTTGAAAGGCTGTCCTGATGGATTATGGCTTAAAGAACAGTAAGAACTGTTGCCCATCAACAGCACCTGGGCAGCAGACTGAACAGGCAAATACACAGGTCGCCTGGGCCAAATCCATTTCTGGTATCATTTCAATAAGATCCTACCATGGTGATGCCATGTCCCTCTTGCACATTTATACCTCATAGCACACACAGTGACATCTGCTGCTGCGATAGTTTGGATAATGCAGAATAAAAAGATGGAAATAGTACTAGAAAAGCTGTATATGGGGTTTGTATTGCGCCCCAACAGTTATCAGTGCACTTCAATATTGACAAAAAGCCCCTGGTCACGGTCTCCCACACCATGGTGAAATGTACTGTCTTTACATCAAAATAGCAATTCTATTTCTAAATTTGCAGCTCTACATACACGCCAAACATTTCAGCAGAAACATCCTGCAGATTTCGAAATGTGCCACCTCTCCATAGAATTTAGCCCATGCAAACGTTCCTTGAAGGGAGGGGGGAGTTTTATCGCCTATAAAGACTTCAAAAGTGAAGCCCGAAATGCCGCTTTTTTCGACGCTGCCTTTCAAAGGAGGGCTGGGGGGGGGAGGGCAGCGGGGGAGAGGGTCTCCGCTTTGGAAGCGGAGGCGCGTCCGCTGCTGCTGCTGCTGCTCTCTCTCAGCAGCGCTCCACACTCCGCAACTGGACGGAACAACGCGCCCTGCAGAAGAAGACGTTCCCGCCCGGCCATGGGCTGGTCCCACCTGCCTGGAAGTAAAGCCACCGACTTACCTTGACTGAGGAGCAGCAGCAGCAGCAGAGCCGGGCAAGGCACGCCTCGTCCTCGCGCGCCCATAGTTCCCAGAGGAGCGGGGAGAGTCCTAGCGGCGGCACAGACGCGAGCGAGCGAGGCGGCGCAAGATGCAGCTCAGCCGCAAAAACCAGCGGGACGACCGCGTCGCTGTGGCAGAGTCGGCGTTAATGAGCGAGGCGCGCTCGGCTCAGCAGCTCCGCCCAGCACCGGCCACCTCCGCCACACGCTCCCGAAAGAGTTCCCGGGGCAGGGAAGAGCCGGGAAAACCCTCCCTTGCGGCTATTCTTGCCCGACAAGCGCCTCCGCCTACGAACTCTCCCCGCTGCCCCAGATACAAAAGTCTCTCTCCAGTCAACCGTCCCGCCCCAAACGCGCCATATCGTTTGCTTGGACTCGCCCTCTTTCACCTGCCTCATAAATATACAGCTGCTCGCCGCCCACGTGTCCTTGTCTACAACTTCCAGCCGCGTTAGGGCCTGGCTCGGAGTGAGGGGAACCTGTTTTGGCATGAGCCGAGCAAGCGAGGAATGGGGCTGTGATTTGTCTTTTCACGGTACACTGAACCAGAACTGTGGGAGGCAGCCCTGCAAAAGACTTGCTCAGTAAAAGGCCAATTATGCACCGCAGTGTATTCTGTGTTAAGCTATATGGTTTTGTGCTTTATATTTGGTTTTTCTGGCGTTTTAGGCTAGTATTGGCTATTGGAAGTGTAAATTATTGTTGTTATTATTATTAATAATAATAATTTTATTTCAATAGTCAAAGCTCTCTAGGCGTTTCACAAAAAATGCACATCATAATACAAGATAATAAAAACACACAAAATCTCTAACGTACAAAATGTAAAACAGCTAAGATATTTACAAGACGAAACTGGACCTGATAGAAACAATGGACATAAATGCCCCATCAAACGTTGGGGAGTAGAGGACAGTCTTGAACTGGTGCTGAAAATATGACAGTGTTGGCACTAGGTGGACCTCAGTGGGGAGAGAATTCCACAATTGGGGGGCCACCACTGACAAGGCACACACCCTTATTGTTACATTCCATGCCTTCCTCAGAGGAGGCGCTCAGAGGAAGGCCTCTGCTATTGAGCATAGTGTCTGGGGAGGCCCAAGTCGATAGAGGTGCTCTGAAAGTTGAGATATTAAATCTATGAAAATAAATCAGCAGCAGCAGCAGGACCAGTCCTACCATGACGTGACTAACTCAGATGGCTGCTGCTTAGGGGCCAGCAGTGGAAGACTGGCACCTGTTCTTTTGACCTCTTTGGCCATAACACCTGTCATGGCCCCCCGAACTAGCATGCTGCCTCAGGAATGGTGGAGGATGCTATCCTATCTGCTAATGTACTTGGACTGGGGAAGGAGGATGCCATCTTCTCTTTTACCTCAGGCAGAAAAACAATAACTTGGGACAGCTCTGTTAATCAGATGTACAGGAGCTCTGTCAACCTTTGCCTGAGACCTTTTCAAATGTATGAATGGGAACTGTGAGTTAGGAAGTCCCAGGTTCGAATTTTGCCTTAATCATGAAGTCACTGTGTGGCCTTTCTCCGATCAATTCTTTCTCAGCCTCGGCCTTTCACTCTGCAATAGGAATACAGTTATCCTGGCTTTTGCCTTTCAAGGATGCTATGTGGATTACTGTGATAATTGACATGAAGCACCGGGCAGGAACATTCTACTGTATAAATGCTATGTTTTATATTCCTAAATGTGTAGAAGAAGACATTTTGGCAGGTGCAGCTCTCCCCCCCCCCCCCAATACGACAAGTTCCACCTGCAAAGATGACCTCCTCGTCAACATAATTATTTAAGGCATAGGCCCATTGTTCTCCTTTACATCTCACCACCCTAAAATGTAGTGGTCATGCTGCTAATCCCAGTCTGCCACTAGGATCAGCATGATATTGACAACCAATAGTGATGGCCACCAACTGGATCACTTTAAAAGGCGGTTAGATAAATTCTGGAGGAGAAGGCTATCATGGCTACCAGTACTAATGACTAAGTGCTATCTCAAGTAGCAGAGACAGTAAGTCTATCTACACCAGTTGCTTGTGAACATGGGTGGGAGGGTGCTGTTGCACCTGTGTCCTACTTGTGGGTTCCTGGTTGACAGCTGGTTGGCCTGCTGTGAACGGAGTGCTGGATTAGATGGACTCTTGGTCTGATCCAGCATGGTTCATCTTATGTTCTTATATTCTTCATCTCTCCATGAATCTTGTATGCATCAGCTGCAATAAATCACTTTGACTGGTACTTTGGAATAAACAAACACCACTTTCTGAAAACAATGCTAGAAACCTTCCTACAAGCACATTCTGCACAGCAACACTCTTTCCCAAGTTACCATGAAAATACACCTGTACATTCTTGAGAGCCACGCTAGTGCTATTTTCTCATGGTTGGCTCTACCATTAGGAAGAGTGAGCTGTCTCCCTCAGGCAGGCTCTTTTGGATGTCATGAAAGGCACCCCAAATACCTAACACAATAAAGGCATAGTGAAATAATTTACAAATGATTGTTTCACATATTGTTACGGTATTTTTACTGCCAGGGAAAGGGAGAAGTGCTTGTGGGACTAAGGGCTCAACCCCTTACAAAGGCTGAACCCCTTAAAAGCGGTGCACAACCAGATATCCAGGCAGTGTTTCTGGAAAATGCAAGTCCCTGGGACACTCCTTCAAGGATAGTGCAGAGTGTGCTATGCAAAGCTGCCAGTAGGACTCACACTGGTCATCCCTATGAACACTTCATTTGCCTGAACTTGCAGCTGAACAGAATTGTTATCCATTTCAGGTGGGGAGAGGAGGACTACTATTTGAATTTTGCTCGTAAAGCCCTTTATGACTTGGGACCAACTTAGTTAAAAGCTCTCCTTCTTCCATATATATCTCACTGGACCTTGAGATCCTTTTCAGAAGCACTGCTCTGCATGCCCAGTAAAGTGAGAAGGGTACCTACTACGGAAAGGACCTTCTCAGTGATGGTATCCTGACTGATGCAATAACCTTTCCAGAAAGGCTTACCTGACACCCTTTTTAATCATCTTTCCAGATTTTTTAAAATTCACCTTACCCTTTTAAATGACTTGCATTATGTTTTGTATGTGTATATATAGCTTATCGGGGTGGTTTTATTTTTCAACTGCTTAAAAAAGGGGAAAGATTTGAAGGCTACATCTGTTATATTTAAAATATTGCACTGTTTTTTGGTGATTTATTTAATCCTCAGTTCTGTTACCTACCCAGGGAACATATGTTGATTGGTAGAAATATAAATATGATAAATAAAAAACAACAAATACTTAAAATGCCCTATCAGAATTTCCAAGTATTTGCATTTTGAGGTGAACAGGTGAAGGTTCTCCCTGGCCCATGCATTGCAGAAGCAACACAATGCTTCCAGATGCAGCCCTATTAAGGACACATTGAAACTGGTGCAGAACATAGTGACAAGACAGGAACAGTTGCTCAGTATCCTGGAAAATGTGGGGGGTGTATTCACTTCCCTCTGTGATGCTTCCTTTTGTTATCAGTGATAATGCTACATGGCCAAATCTGATTTGCTAAGTAGCACCATGATGCTATCTCACTCGCTACATGATCCCTGGTTGGCTAGCACCATATGACGGAGAAGAGAAATTGTGGCCAGAGGAGTACCAAAGTGAAGTAACACTGTGGCTGTGAAAAAGGATACATGTGGCTATTTTGAGCATCCAAATCTCTCTTTTAGCCTCCGCAATTTTCACAGACAATGAATTGGCCTAGCCTTTATTATAAGCTTGTCATTGACTGACCTAAATGGAAGTGGTCACTATGTCATAGACAGTTCACAACCTTTCCTGACTAGAAAACATCTTGTGTTCTAACATACGAAATTCTCATGCTTCCACACACCCTACTGTTTGTTCGTTCACTTTAATTAAATATATACATTAAGGTTATTGAATTGGAAGTCTAACTTCAAATAACAGAAACAAGGTTTTCCTCCTCCCATAATAGGAGTGATTCCAGAGACCATTGTAAGATAAATATTTCAGCTCTACTGGTAATGATGAGTACAGACTTGCCTTTTAATAACTCACTTATTTATGACTACCATCTATGACATATACTGTTTTCTGTTTCCTGCAGTTGCACAGAACTACAATGTCTACCTATGAACAGCATTTCCAGCTAGTTATTTGTTAATCCTTGGTAGACAACAGTCATTCAACTTGTCCTTTAGTAATACAAACACAGACATGTAAAAAAAAAAATCTCCCTATGGGTGACTGGTCATTTCCGAATGCACTCACGGGGTGTTTCCCCACAAGGCTTTCATCATTCAATTGCCCCAGCTCAATCAGATAATTTTTGACAGGGGAGGGGGGAATGGACAACAATGTCTTCTATTTAGCCCCCCCCCCCATGTTTTCCCATTGGCTTTTCCCACTTTTTTCTTTCTTTCTGCAAGAAATCCATTATAGAAGAAAAGATAGAATAGCTGCATAATGGATTGGTAGCACTAAGAACCGTACATCTGAAAACACCGTTATATACAATAATATAGCTGGGTTTTGTATAGATGTATGGTGAAGAAAAAAAAGAAGTGGCAACAATTCATAAAGAAAACATAGGGAGAGAAAATGACCTGGTTCGTATGATCACCACAGTGGTGCCCACAGGCCTTCCAATTCAAGCTCCCCCTGGCTTCTTGTGTGGCCCAAACCCAGCAAGGTTGACTTGTTAGTATGGTTAACAAACCACCCTTCAACAGGCCATGGGGTCTGGGTGGTTTGTTAACCACTCCAGCAAGCCAACTTCACCAGGTGTGGCATGAGAAGCCATGGCTGGCGAAGGTAATTATGCCAATCAGCCAGCATGTAACTGGCATGCACAGAGTAGTTAACAAGCCACCATGTCTTGTTAACTACCCTATGGTTGTGCGAACCAAGTGAGCGTGGTGTAGTGGTTTGCGTGTGGAACAGGACTAGGGAAACCCATTCATCTATACAGTCTACTGGGTAGGGTGACCATATTTTGGAAACCAAAAAGGAGGACAACATGGTCGGCACCCAAGGGGGCATCCCCACCAACATATTTGCCCCAGGAGGCATGTCCAGCACGAAGGGGGGGGTGCCCACTTGAACATAGCCTTGGTCACATGTCTGATTTTACAACACACAATTAAGACAAATCTGTTCTAGATAACATCTTAATGTTAAAATCACTGAAATAACAAGTGAGACATCCAATGTATCTGAAATTAACTTCACTCACTCCTACTTTTGCAGCTTTTGCTGTACTTTGTTGCTATACTCTGTGTGATACGTTCTCCCCTTCCCTCAAATATCTTTTCTGATTGTATCCTCACTCCGCTGCAAGTTGCTACTTAACAGAGCTTGCTGCCGGTTAGCTGGCTGGCCTTTTTATTTTTAAAGTTCAATATATTTTTTGAAACTTATGTATGATTGTCACAAGATTCTCTACTCTAACATTAGGATGGGTGTTGTGGGCAGCAGACACTACTTTGCCCAGTCACACTTTTCACTTATATACATTAGCTTCTCAAGGCTTGTGCGCACCACTTTTCACACCCAGACTTTGAACTCCTGTCTATTTCCTGCACAAACAGATGACTGCTTTGACTGACTTCTCCTTTCACACATTTTAATCTGTGAACGCCTTGCCTCTGCTGAGCTCCAGGTGCCCGACTGCCCACCAAATATGCAATAGGAAAGGTCCCGTGCTCGCCCAGCACTTCTTAGCTAAAAACTCAAGATCCCCTTGATGCCAAGGGTTGAAACTGCTCAATGTGCAAGTCCCCAAAGAGGAGATTTGACAACTTGAGTTTGAAGGGTATGGCTCCAGTTTTTTTTTAAAAAAAATAATAATTTCAAAACCTTGAATTTTTTTTTAAAAAAATGCTTAAAATCAACAGATGAACAGATTTGCTTGGAACTTGGCATGGCTAAAGCCCTACTTAAGATCTATCATGATGCCAAGTTTCATCTCATTATCTTTTAAAATGATGTTTTTTAAAAAATAATAATTTTAAAACCTCAATTTTTTAAAAAGAAATCCTAAAAATCAATGGATGAACAGATCTGCTTCAAACTTGGCATGGCTAAAAACCTATTTAAGATCTATCAAAGTGCCAAGTTTCATCTCTTTATCTTTAAAAATGACATAGCTGTAAGCATGTTTGTTAATTTTCATTGACTATAAATTAGAGCTGCCCTTTGGGTGGGGGGAGGATGGGAAAAATCTGGATTTTTCTTCAAATTTCATAATTCCCCCCCTTCCTGGATTTGTTGCTAAAATTGATTTTTCCTGACATATGGTCACTCTACGTACTTGGCGTCCCTGGGCCAGTCACTATCTCTCAGACTAACCAAATTTGCGGGGGGGGGGGGGTTATGAGGATAAATTGGAGAGTACCACCTTGCGCGCCTTGCAGGAAAGGCAGGTGTAGTAAATAAAATGCATCAAAGAATGTCACCTTTTTAAAGTTGGTTTTTGAAATCCCTAATATGGCAAATGGGAAAAGAAAAACCCAGTTCCTCACACACAGGCTTCAGGTTAAAAGTGCAACACAAGATGTCTATTCGCAAAGATGGAAAAGGAGCAAATGCTCCCAAATACAAAGAACACAAATATGTGTATTTCATCATAGTTTCCTCCCTTCCTAGATCCAGTGACATCACTCTCAGTGTAACAGTACCCTAAGGACATGAAAATCACTTCTTCTGCCTTCTTTTTCTCACAGATACACTTACTAATTTTATCCACACCCTGCTGCTGAGGGAGGAAAGCTAGCGACTACTTTCCAGAGAAAATCATTCTCCTCGGAGAAATATTAACCCTGTCGGTTCATTATACTGTTTACATTTTCACAAGTTTGTTAGGCGGTGCTCTTTTTGTTATCACACGGGTGCAAAGTTCAAAGCAGGCTAAGTGTGTTATTACCTACCTTATGTATTCTGTCTGTCTTTGATCACACCTAGGGCTGGCATCAAGGGATGGGCAGGGTTGGCCACCTGCTGATGGCCCACATCTCAGCAGGGGCCCATTGATAAGAAGATGTTTTGCCAAAAGGGCTTGAAAAACCTGGAGCTGGCCCCAATCACACCACACAAATGCAGAATTTGTTCGAGTCTTCTAGCATTTACTCCAATACATCATGGCTGAGGAAAGTGATTGCAGTCAACCTTTGAAATGTTGCTGGACATTTTTGGGGAAGGGCACATATTTCATCTCCTCCCCAAAAACTGTTGACCTTACTATAGTCAAATATGATTGTCTTCTGAAATAGGGAGATAGGCAATGGTTTTACAGAGGTAGCAGGGGTCATAGAGGACACACTGCTTCTACCTATCTTCATTCCTGCCAAATAGACTTCAGATATCTTGGTAATGCAGAGGGACCAAGAGATAATAGATAAAAGCCTCCCCCAATATCTGACTGTTTAAAATTAGATTTCCTAAAAAATGCAAATCTCCTAAGAATTAACTTTATATTGGTGTGTATGGCTGGAGATCGGTACAATTCTGCCATCTCAAATATTACAAATTAGATCATGGGGTGCATCATTTGTTCGTTTGTTTTAGAGCTGTGCTCAAGAGGCCTCTCAAAATTCTCCACCCTATTTGTGTATAGAGAAATTGGGCAGACAATTTCACCGAACTTCTCCAGGGGGAGGAGAAATTCTCCAACAATTTCTCAGAAGGAGGCAGCATCACCATTGGCAAGGGTTGTAGAACAGCTTCTTTCTTTTTTTCCTAAGAGCTTTTGGTTGTTGTTGTTGTTGCTGCTGCTACTGGAAGTGGCAACAGTATCAACAGTGTTGGCAGCCTGTCCCTCCCCACACACATTTTGCATCCTCCACAATGTCCCATATACCTTGCCTCATTCCAAGGCATTGAGGGGAGGGAATGCAGCCACCCCAGCAAAAATAATGCTTAAGAAAATGTGGGGAAAATTCTGAACCATGTCCTTTTATTTCTAAGGTGTAAGAAAAGAAAAATCCTACAAATTCCCTGAAAGTTTTCTTTCCCCATGAAAGGGGCTGCCCCCCTTTTTTTTGCCTCATCGCCAGGACAGTTTATAATGTATTTTGAATGTGTGCTGGTGGTGCTTTTGACCTTACCTAATCATTGTGAGGTGGCTGAGGGTACTGTCTATATTTTTCTTTCTATGACTGACTCTACAAGAGAGGTTTAAAGCTCTTTCAAGGCGCTTAAAAAAAAATATCTCTACAAGAACGGAGCGCAAATCGGGCGTAGAGGCGCGTTATCTCTCCGATTATGCGCATTATCGAATGCGCGTTAAATAGCAAGTTTTATTTTGCTCCGGCCGTTAAAGCGCATTTTGACTATGTGAACAAGCGCTTATGCGCATTAACTACTTGCAAAGCGCATTTTGATCATCCCTTAATGCGCTTCACCGCCTCTCGCCGCCTCTTGTGCAGAGGTATTAGGCATAAACGCGCTTCTGCGATTATGTGCATAATCGGCTAACCAGGCGCAAAAGCGAATCCTTGTAGAGGGGACCTATTACACATCTCACCATTGCTCTACAGTCTCCCTGCATTTCCTGATCTGAAAACGCCTCATGGGAGGAATAAATGCATAATGTCTTCCCCTGGGCAGGAGTGCATGAAGCCAAAGAGGCTGCAGGCTGAGAGAGGAAAGTACAATGAAAGACAGGACACTCACACACACTCCTCAGCCATCTCATAAGTAAGGTAAGCATAAGAACATTGAACCAAACCCATGAGAATTTCTCTGAAATTTCTGGACCTTTGAAATTCTTTTCAAAAGCAATTTCTTTTCTCACAGCCATGGGCACCATCTGCTATTGCTCCTTACCCTCTTTCTCATGATGGCTACGACTTGTCCAGTCAGCAAGTAGGCAGTAGCATCCACTTCACAGCACCTCTGTTGTCTGGGCCAGAGCAAGAGGCAGGTTAAAATGGTGAAGAAGAGCAAACAACTCCAGGGGGCTCCTCCTGCGGTATTGTAGTTTTTGTGTATTTTTAAGTATTTGCTTTTATACTATGCTTCAATTAAAGTTTTATTGTTAGTTATGATCTGTATTGAATTGTTAGCTGCCTTGAGCACCATTTTATTATTTTTTTGGCAGAAATGCAGGATAGGAATCAATCAGTCAATTCATTAAACATTCCAACTATCCATCTGTCATCACAGGCATTCCTATAATTCTATTCATATCACAGTTTAAAATGTCAAGTTCAGATACATACTAGGCCAACATCCAATTATGTCTTTCTGCCAATGGAGTGGTTTCCTCCTTTTCCTCTATGCCCGTGCAGCCCCCTGTGTCTCCCCGAATCTCCTCTGGAGAATTGAGAAGATTTTAGGGGGAACATGAGGGAGGAGATGAGAAAGTCCCATGGCACGAACGTATTTTCAGTGTGCAACGTTGGATGTAGCCTTAGGTTCCAAGGAATACTGATGAATGCACCTCAGAAACAAGGCCTTCCCAGTCACATTTGCCTTCAGCAAAACATTAACCTTGGTACAATTCCCCCCAAAAATAGAACATTTACAATAACCATAGACCTCTCACAACAAATTGTTTTGGGGTTGGCCACTCTCTTAAGTTAGCACACCAAAAGGAGACTGCAATTTATATCTTATCCGTTGTTTTTTGTTTGCATACTTCAACTAAGGACAGAATTTGTGTCTTAGAAATCACATGGATTATTTAAACACACAAAGCCAAAACAATTCATGCACATCTTTAAACAAACATTGAAGGAGCTTATTAATACTTTGAAGTTGGCTCTTCAAGCTTAATACCACCAGCTCATGAATGGAAAAAAGAGCAGAAACCTACAAAATGTGGAAGACTGTTTATTTCATGTGACAATTTTCATATAAAAATGGCCCAGTTTTACTGTTTTAGCACATTGGAAAAATATTCTTACACCTTTTGTTGGCTTCCATGGTATCCAATTACGCTAAGAGAATGTTGTTTCCAGATAGACTTGCATTCTGGCTTTTCTTCCTGTAGAAACTAAAATGCTTATATTAATTTTGTTTTTTAATACTCCTGCCTTCAGATGTTCAGACTGGTGAATTGTACATCATGAAGAAGCAGGATATTGCTTCTAAGATAAGACGATTCAAGTTAGACGTCTCATCTGATAAAGCCACCCCGTTTGTGCTTCAAATTGTTCATCCTGCAGTTACACAAAATATTTCAACATCTGCCTTCCAAGAAATACTGCTCTCAGTGTGGGAGTGACCAGTGAGTAATTTGAAGGGGCTGAAGCAGGAGGCAGGAAAGTGCCATTGTACAAGCAGAACCCAACCTGCAATCTTAGGACAATTTTTGCTATTTTATTTTGGTTCAAAAATATATATTTTAAAAAAATTATTGTCGTGAAATTGTGAATACATATTAGCCAGAAACTCGAAGGCTAATACAAACACAGACTAAGAGCTCCATCACTCCAGTGATTTATTGCACACTCACCATGCCTGGTATGTGGTTTTGTAGCGTGGTACTCACATGATGTTGTCCCTGTCCTGCACTCATCTAGCCTCTTCCCCCAACCCTGTTGTGTTTTATTTTGGTGCAGGGAAAGTCTGGATTATTTTCCCTTCTCGTTTTTTCCTTTGCTGGGGTGTCTGCTAATGGAGTCTTGCTAATGAAAGGGGAGGGCAGGGCTATGGACTTGTGCTTAGTCAATTGAATGGACTTTTTACTGCTCCAACCCCCTCACCTCATTGCCTGCAGAAACGGAAGCCAGACGAAACCTTAAAACAGTAAATTGCAAGACAACAAAGCCAGAGTGAGTGGGGGAAAGAGCCCACACCCATCGGAGTACCACAGCCAATGAACTGGAGGAAGAAGGAGAGGGGTGGAGTGGAAGAGCAAACAAGCGAAAACCCACGTGAAAGGGACCATGTGTGATGGAGCCCTTAATAAGCTTATGAAACGGAGGTAAAATACACAGAGTCAAACCAGAGGAAAAAATCGGGGTGATGGAGCCCTAAATTAAAAAGAGAGAGAAGCATATACGGAGTGTGCTCAATTTCTTTTTAATAGGGAAATACAGAGGAAAAATATACAAGGACAACCCCCACCCCACACACAAATAATTGTGAAGAAAGCTCTTTTCTTCTAATATTCTCTGTCTCAAGTAAGCTGCACAACACCAGTGGCACACTACCCTTTAGTACCCATTTCACTTCTTCACCTGTAGTGTAGAAACTGTTTTCTAACTTCCATGAAGACACTTCGGTTTATCCTTTGCTGATCCTAAAGATGTGTCTGGCTAAACATTTCTTACATTTCCATTTAACTAAACTTCTGATGATCTGGATATGTTGGTAGCCTTGAAGAGTCTAATCCTGCTACCCCAACATGTGTAGGTGGAGAAACAGCACGTGCCGTGTCTCTCCCAACAGGGGGGAAACAGACCTCTCCCTTCTTTGATGCACTGCACTGGACAAGCTGCAGCAGTGTCTAAACACTCCATTGCAATCCAATGTGCACAGGCTATTAGCCAAAGCAATAAGAGCCAGGCCTTGCATGGGTCCCAAGGATAAACAAACAGTACATTGGAGATACAGGGCTTGTCTTCAGTGACGCACTTGCAGCTTGCTTGGTGCATTGCTGCTACAGAGAAGTTTCTCTTGGGGTGCCTCTACAAGAGCAATTTAAAGCTCTTTCAAAGCACATTACCGATTTTACCTCCACATGAACGGAGCGCAAATCGGGGCTTGAGGCACTTTTTCTGTCCGATTATGTGCATTATCGAATGCGCGTTAAATAGCGAGTTTTAATTTACCGCGGGAGTTAAAGCGCCTTATGACCATGTAAACAAGCGATGCTGCACATGAAACAACTTTAACGCGCATTTCATACAACTGGTAATGCGCTTCACCGCCTCCCGTGTATGGGGATTAGGCATAAAAGCGATGGGTAGAAGATGCACATAATCGGCCAACCGGGCATCAAACCGAAATCTTATAGAGGGGACCTTGGGCTCCTATTGAGACCTGTTCCCTAATCTACACTCTGCATGTACGTGCACACATAGGCTGGGGGAAGCGCTCTAAAGGAGGTTTGCTCCACCTGTACAAACGATTCATCCAAAAACAATTGTTCTGTTTCTTTTGTCTTTTGATACCACTGCTGCATTCACTCTCAGTTCTTGTAAATGTCTACTTGAAAGAAAACAGATTGTGGGGACAGTATAAAAAAAAGAGGGAAAACATTTTTTCGCTGGATCAGCTTCAGACAGAGGCAGTGAGTTGATTAAAAGGAGGTAGAACTAGGTTAAAAGTTAGGGTCACGGGACCTTATCAGAGGAGTAGCTCAAGAGCAGAATCCATTGGCTAAGAATGAAGTGTGATGACTCATTCCCACATGGTTTTCCAAGGAAAGCTTGATAGGCATATGCTGAAGATATTCAAAAGCAGGGTCTTCTACATAGAGGCAGGTCCCTTCCATGTCCTGCCCATCCTCTTCCAGGAAGGCTAACCTGACTCCACCTATATTCTTTTTTATAGGGTAGAGAGAGAGATTGATTCCCTCAACTAGTCAAATGAATGACAGTCCCATAGTTTTGTTTTGCTGGTGCTCTAGAAATAATTACGTTAACAACTTCCAGAGTACTAGCTGTGTGAGTCTACTGCAGCAAAAGCAGCAAAGAAAGTCAAAGCACAGATGTATTATTACTAGTCTGTATGGTCTACAGTCTTTTTCATCACATGCATGAAGTGCTATTCAATTGTCACAGATGCTACCTCTCAAATTACATGACCACTTTGGAATTGTTTTGTCTATACCCATGTGTAGTATAGGTCCAATTACATGTCATGTTGATTGTGCAGCATATAGCTGACCTCTCTCTTGCTTTCTTATTCAATAGTAAGTGTGCACAACTTCAATTTGGATTGGGACCAACTTGTACCAGGAGGGGAGGATTAAACTTTCTTCTCCAGTTATTTGCTTCCCCAAAATTCCACCCCCATGGGAATATATGCCACACACACTTACTCTTGAATAAGAAAGCAAGAGAGGGGGCCAGCTGTACACTACGTAATTAATATCGTATGCAGTTTGAACCTATGTATGCCTGTCAACTGAAGAGAACACTTTGTGCATATGATGGAATGAACTCCAGTCCACAAAAGCTTATGCCATGATCAATTTTAGCCTTTAAGGTATCCCAATACTCTTCAGTGTTCTTGCACGCTGCCCTTCTTCTAAGGAACTTAAAGTAATAAATGTGGACCTCTGTCATTTTATCTGCACAATAATCCTGTGTGATAGGTCACAAGGATTTACACAAGGCTGTCCAGAAAGGACTGTGACCAATTTGCACATGGGTTTCCCACATCCAAACCCAACGGCTTAGCCTCATAGATACACTGTCTCTTAGTAAATTGGTGTGTTGATAAAAATAGACATGCCATCTAGGTTGGTATGTGCCACTCTGCTTAAATGTTAATATGCCATAATGCCCTGAACTTTACAGGAACTTGGGACCTAAAGTTCAGTTCCCCCTGTGCACTAGTATGTAGGTTATATATAGTATGTTGTGCATGGCATGTAGGAAGTGAGCCTAGGCTCATGCTTCCTTTCCTACCATGCTCTGAACATTTAGTTATATACGGCCTATGTGCATAAATGTATAAGGTATACTCCACTTGCACTAACTGTCCAGAGCAAAGAAGGTGTAGACAGATCATGCAAGAAGGAGCAACTTCCATAGGCTTGTATACGTGAAGGCCACCACCATTCATGCCAGTGTATATAGAGCTAATGTAGTGACGCAGAGGCTTAGTTTAGAAAGGCTTTGAGTTCAATCCTGGGGTTTGTTGTTCTGTGTGAACCAGCCCTTAACAGACTGCACAGACAAAGATTCAGAAAGAAAGAAAAAAATAAACAAACCATGCTCTTCAATAGTTAAGAAGGTGGAAACGTTAGCATGAAACAGAGCAATGAGATATTGAAATTAAATGATATCCGTACCATTGTTGTGTTTAAAACATCTGCATTTATCTACATGCCAAGCTACTCTGAAATGATGAATGCAGAGCAAAACATTTTCACAGTGGAGAAGAAAAGTGATATTTGTGAAACAAGATAATAATTCTTGCACTGCCTAATACTAGATGCCAACATACAGACTACTTTCTCCAGGGCAGCTCAACCGTCTTTATATAGACTGCTCTGGAGTAAAAAAAAATTGGGTTAGATCCAACAATGCACTAGTGGAATCCTGCTAGCACAAAAGGATGTTCATCCTCTCTCCTCCATCCTGCAAGCATCTACAACCCCCAGATATCTGCTCCGGAGGATTCCCCTGCCCTCTGGAGCAAATTTGGAAATTGTACCCTTCACATTCCTCTGCTGATGGAACTACTTCCATCAATAGAATGGCATTGTTAGATGCAACCCAAAGAGTGCAATATTCCGGCCATGATCCAAAGCATGTTCACTTGAAAGGGAGTATTTGAATGGCATTTCCTTCTGTACTTAGTGGCCCCAATCCAGCTAAAAACAGTTGTGACCATACCCCATTGGGAAAATATAGTTTTGCCTATATTTTGACGCTTACAGTGGGTCTTTGTCACTCATGGTTAAATGTAACTGGATTTGGCCCATGTCGTTTAGGATCAGGCCATCAGTGTTTTATAAGAACTTAAACATTCCACGTATTTCAGTGTATTGCTATATAACAGTGTACACAGTATTGTTTGAGACAATTATCATAGCTACTGTTTAAATAATACCTTAAGTCAAAAGTAGTAAAAAATAAGCTGTGACTCGTAATATTAAGGACTGGTACCTATTCTACAGGTTATCTCATTTTACTATAGTCCTGCTTTGCTTCTTATTGTTCGTAATGCATTTAATAGTTGGGAGTCTATTGCACATGTGATCCCAAATCCGACCCAGTTGCCCAATCTTTGGGCAACAGGGTTCTTGAAAACATGCGAAGATAAGGGTAGCGGCTGTTTAAAGCACCATCAAACAACAGCAGCAAACTCTCTAAGGCGAAATGTTTAGTGTTCACCAGCCTCCCCCAACCTACTGCCCTCCAGCTGTGTTGGATTACAATTCTCATCATTCCCAGCCAGGATGGCCACTTACCATGGTGGCTGGGGATATTGGGAAATGTACTCCAACACAGGTTGGTGTTCTGAAAAGAAACTGTGTGGCTTTGATGAATAAATGTGGTGAATTCCTACCATGTGCACACCAGTGGCAGCTTGCCAACTTCTTACTCATGTGCATTATTTTATTGTACAAGGAGGCATATATATATATATATATATATGTGTGTGTGTGTGTGTGTGTGTGTGTGTGTGTGTGTGTGTGTTCTGTAAGCTGTAGCACTAGAATATAGAGACATTTTGGGATTTGGATTTTTTTTCCAGTAAAAGAAGGTATTTTGATGTAGAAGAGTCTTTCACCTAAATGCTTGTTTACATTTCCAAAATTCCAGTGGATCGATTAAATTATTAACAAATATTTAGGTAAATATTCCATTTCAAGCCACACACGAGAGGCTGTTTAATGGTTGGAGCTATTTGAAAAGCAACCAAACAAGCAAACAACCTCAGTGTGAATCAATTGGTGGACTGGTGGGGAAATATTTTACAGTCACCAGCACCACCATTGTGTTCACACAAGCACCAATGTATATTTTACATCCCTGGAATGTTTGAAAAGGTGAATGCAAATTGTATCACCCCTTCAAAAAACAAAACAAAAAAAAACCCCCACCTCACCAGTGAAACCATAGGTGTTCACTTCATCTGTGTGTGTGTGTGTGTGTGTTTGTGTGTGTGTTTACGCACACAGACACACACATTACCTTTTGTACAATAGTGGATGGACAAAAACAGCCAGGAGAACAAAGGAAAGCAGCAGGAATGCACACATGACTTCTAAGGATGTTCATGAAAGCAACTAATGCTGGATTTTTGTCAAAACCTATTTGTGTGTCTTATTACCAATTACAGCAGGGAAACCTTTCCCTTTCAAAAGCGTATGTTTTTTGTATTTACATGGATTCCTAGGTTAATTCGCAAGGGTGCTGTGACCTTCCCACCACTGCTGATTTTTTGCCCCACTTACTCCATTTCCCAGAGATCCCCATACAGATTGCTCTTCCCCTACTGCCACAAGCAGCAATGAAAGAGACGTCTGCATCAGGATTGCTGGGATGGGTGTGTGTGTTTGCATCTGTGTGAGTATATGTACATCTGGGTGTGCACACAAGTGTGTGCATATGAAGATGCAGCCTCCGATCCCCCAAACTATCATCACATGCTGCAACAAAAATCACATCTTTTGTTCTAGCACTTCCAACTTAGATACCTACAGGTTTTATATTTGCTCAGGAAGACTTCAATAAACACTCCCACCTAACATCTACATTAAAGGATTAGAAAGCCATCCTATGTTCCCTGGAGGGCATCCCAGGAATCAAAGGATTCTTTGGAGTCCCCCCTCCAAGGCTGTAGACACAGCTATGACTTCAGAAAGGGAACTCTGGAATCCAATTCCTCGTCCCCATCACCATCCCCAAAGAAAGAAACACGATGCCTTTCTTATGAGATCACAAAAGCGACCTCGGAGGACCTCAGGGTGGTCTGAAAAGGGGCATTGTGGTGGGCAGGAAGGATGGGGAGGAGAAAGGAGAGCCCAAGATGCAAGAAATCCTATGGCTTTTCCGGGCCTAGCCCCACCCCCATGCCTCTGCGTGTGTGCTCAGAGGCCTGTCCAGGGGGTGAGGGGATTAAAGGAGGACAAAGAGGCCAAAATTGGCTCTGTTCCTCCTATCACCCTGCTGGATATTTGGAAGTGTCCAAGATTGGAGACCTCCATCAAACAAGGGCACAACAATAGGTTTGCACCTTTAATTTACTAGGAGTCATTATCAATATTTTGGGAGACTGTAGTGAACACACCTGCAGGGAACTGTCCATATACAGGCCATTGGTTATCGTGGGAATAACGTTACAGGGTCCATAGAAGAATGATAAATGGTTGATTTGGGTTCAGATAGACACATGTCCTGAATGGAGCAACACTATGACAAACTTTAGATATAACATGAAAACATACTTTCCCGTCATGTGAACGAAACACAGATAACTTTGTACTTGTGCACTCTTTTTCACCTCTCCGCTTTTACATCCACATGGAGATTAGAAGCTTTTATTCCCAGTTGTAAACTAACCACAGGTTCCCATGGCATTCAAACATGGAAAACTGGTTTATTTAAACTAAGTTTAGAAACAAGCCAGGATCTGAAACCATGGTTTCTTCCCAGCTTGTTCTCATGAACTATAGTTTAAACAAAGCACTGAGGTCAGATGTCATGGGGAACTGTGATTTATTTAAAATTGTAAGGGGAAGTGTCTAGCCCCCTCCTTGTGAGTGCGAAAGAAGAGGAATGGGAGTGGGGAGGACATGATCACAAGTTTTACCATGACTTGGGTATGTAACAGGAAACTACAATTTCCTGTTATGTCTCACCTGATATGTCTTTTCTGATAACAAGTGAATTCTATTTTATGAAGCAGCCTTTATCTACGTACCCGCATGCATTAGGAACACAGGAATTGTCAGATACCAAATCGAACCATTGATCCATCTCATTAATGTCTACACTCACTTTCAGTGGCTCTCTCAGACAGGAGTCCTTCCTAGACTAGCCCTAGCTGGAGACGCCAGGGGATTGAACATGGGACATAGCAGGGTTGGGAACCACTAACTCTGGTTCATAAGGAGCTGACATACTGAATCAGAGACCCTTAGTCCAGTATTCTCTACACTGACTGGCAGCAGCTCTCCAGGGTTTCCGGCAGCCCTACATGGAGATGTACCTAAATAGAGAATTGAACCTACATGGACCTACATGGAGGAGTCATGACGAGGGCGCATTGGCACTGCATGCCCCCCAACCCCAGGCTCGACCTCCTTGGGGGTTGTCCCATGCCAAGCAGTGAGTGCGGAGTTTGTAGCCATTAATGGGAGGGGGAAGAAGAGCCACTGCCACCCTGTGCTCTGCTGCATAAGTGCCGCTGAGCCTTGTTGCATCCCTCACCGGTTTCCGCTCCTACCTCATGGGGCTTTCCAAGCCCTTCTCCCCACACCAGAAGAGGCGCAGAGGCAGCCATTCAGCTTGCTGGCCCGCCCCCTCCTTCCTGTCCGGACGATGGCAACCAATCAGGAGCCTCCATTGGCCAGCCACACCTCCTCCACAACACCGGAGCAAGGCGACAGACGTGGATGTGCAAGGCTGCTCCACAGAAAAATGTTGTTGCTTTGGGCAAAAGCCCTGGGATGGCTTCACAATGGCTGCTGTATCATGTAAATGACACTGCACCACTGCATAGCCACTCGGGGGCTTTTCCCTCATACAGACACCCCCATGGAGATGCCAGGATCTTCTGCATGCAAAGTGGATGCTCTTCCACTGAGCTATAGTGCTTCCCCAGTTATACTCATTAGGTACAGAAGCTGCCTGAATTACACAGTGTTACACAGTGTTCAAAGCTTGGGAGGTAATTCCATAGTGCATTTGATACATTCTGAGGCTTCTTTTCCAAGTAAGCGTGTGTGGCGCTCAGACTAACAGCATATCCAAGGTTTAGAATTTGGGCTTAGCGAAGTACCCAAGTTTAAATGTTTACACTTCTGAAATAAGACGTAAATCAGCATATTCCACACCTTCAACCCGATTTTGGAAAGATGAAAGATCGAATTCACAATAGGTATCAAAGACTGGCCCTTAATCTGTTATTTGGAAGCACATCATCCCATTCAATCTTCCATGCAAATGTGGTTGGAGTGGAAGTCGTAGAGGTGTACTCCAAAAACACAGCAACCATTTTGAAAATATTGCTTGGGATCTAAAAAGGGACATCAGTACAAGCCCAGCACCGGCAGTGGGCACTGGGGTGATTTTTGTCCTTTTTTCTTTGACGGTTAGACAATCCCACTCCTACCCCATCAGTATCAAAAACTGAGTTTAAAAGTCTCCTCAGTTTCAAAAGTAGTAGTTTGCATGTCTACATAGAAAGGTTGCTTGAAAACAAGATCCTTTGGACACACAGAACTAATTGCAAGGATCTTTTAACCCCGGCCATCTCAAAAAAAAAGAAAGAAAAAGAAATACAATTCCTCCCCACATTATGTGTTTCTACCTTTGATTTGTCAGTTTTCTTTCTTTTTTTTTCCTGTCCTTTCTTTTTCTTTTTTAGTGTTAGGCATTCTGTATTGATGTAAAAGAAAACCTTGTGACCACCTAGATTACACTAAGGAAGTGTTTTACAGTCACATTTCTGTGGAAGTCCTGAGGGCAGATCATTTTAGAATTGCTACATTTTTCTCTTTGCGGAATTTCTTCTCATTTTTCCATTTTCTTCCTTAATGGCCTGTTGAAGAATCCAGCCTGCAAGGAAAGAAAAAAGAATCTTAATTCGGTCTGGAAATCCTTTAGGCACAGGTGCAACCTGGAACAAAGCGCTGGGATGATCCTGTTTAGGGTTACAACCATGCTATCTTTGCATATATGCATGTACAGCCGTGTTATCTTCCAGGATACTTTGAGCCATTTCCCTTCCCTCTTGATTTTCCATCTTCTCCCTCAGGCCTCATCTACACCTAAGGGTATAGAGGAAGGGGAAGGATCGTGGACTTACTTGCTTCTGCGATCCTCCCCCAGGGTCTAGATGGCAGCGCGACATCCTGGAAGGGAAGAGGGATGTTGCGACTGCCATTTTTTTTTAACAGAAGAGGAGCCGCGCAGCCCTGATCTAACAAAAGGTAAAAAAGCCAACACCCCCCCCCCCAGCCCCAGCCCCTCCCACCATCCTGGGGATGGCGACATTGCTACCCCCCACTGGGCATGGAGCCACCCCACGCACCTCCATGCCCGTTTCAAGCCCCTGGAGCACGCGGCACCCCTCCCACAGTTCTCAGAATGGTCCTGGGAACGCGGGGAAAACTGGGATAACTGCAGAACCAGTTATTCCAGGAAAATGGAGGGGTTGTCCCTACCTGCCCCCGGGATGCACTGTGCATCATTTGGATGCACAGGGACGACCTAGGGATGACCCCATGAAAAATCCATCGTGTAGACATATCAGTCAGTATTTAATGGCCACAGAGCACGCTCAGTCCTCATTGGGTTGGTTTTGGTTTCCCACAGGCCACTTAGGGTATTTTTCCCTAAGGAGTTTTTGCCAGTTTGAAAGCCCTGAGCCTGGTAATACTTCCTTCTTGTGTGTGGACGGTGCCATTTTTGCTACATAAGGATCCACATTCAGAGAATGAGTTTGACATTCATATGTAGGATGTGCTACTATTCAAATTAGCATTTTATCGTGTGGGTTATATTAGCACTAGAGACAATGGGAGTGTTTGCATGATTACGGAGGGAGATGGCTTACTTCCCCTACGGTGCATGCTAGACAGTCCTATGCATGGAAGACTTGCATAATTACCATCACGAGTACAGCTAGTTGTATTGTGCGAATTTGGTGATGGTGGCTTGTTGCCACCTCAGCTGTGGAATGAGCTCCCAAGGAAGGTTCATCTGGCACCTAATTACAACAGCATATGAACTCACCACTTCTGAAGCTTTGCATTTTTCGGCCGGGACTTTAAGTGAAGGACTAAATATGTTATTTTGGAATTGAGGAACAAACTCACAACACCCCTCCATTCACCCAAGGCTGTAACTTTGTGATGGTGCTAATAGTTGAAATACTCTGAAGGAGTGTTTTGCGAAACAGGTTAGAAGAACCGGAGGCCTGTCTCATCTGTTCTTTGATCGTTTCTTCTGTTTGTAAAAACATCTCTATTCATCTATCGCAACCTCTTTAATCTATGTTAAATAACTTGTATACATATTCTTCTACCATAGTACATTTAATGTTACTTCATGTCTAAGTGTTGATATTGTATATAGAAAAATAAAAAGTACATATATAAATATATGATAAAAACAATTTTTTACCCCAGTTTTTCAAATTGTTATATATTTAGCAGTTGTGTGCCATGTGTATCATTTTTGTTTGATAATCCTTGTACTGCAAATTCATTAATGGGAAACATATACTTGCTTTTATTCTAGTTTAACTGACTTGGGCCATGTCTACATCATGCAGTTATCCCGGGATCAGCTCAGGAGCGTCCCTGTGTGTCCATACGATGCACAGGGGATCCTGGGGGCAACCAGGGATGGGCAAAGGCTTTCCCTGGGATAACCAAGAACTCGGTTATCCCAATGTTTCCTACAGTTTCGGGAAGATCCCGAGCTCCAGGGGGGTATGGATGCCCATCCCAGCTTCTTCCCACCTCCTCCAGCTTTCAAAACAAGCATGGATCTGTTCGGGGGGGGGGCTCCGTGCCCTTCGGGGTGGGGCGGGAAGCAATTTAACCATCCCTGGGATGGGGGGGGGGTTGGGCACAATCTTTTTATTACTTTTTCTTTTCCCCCAGATCAGGGCTGCACGACCAGCTCCTCTTAAAAAGTAAAAAAAAAAAAAAAAGGCGCCCGCGACATCCCTCTTCCCTTCCAGGATATCACACAGCCGTATAGAAGTTGGCGGAGGATCGCGGAAGCAAGTAAGTCCGTGATCCTCCCCCTCCCTCCCACTACAGCCTTAGGTATAGATGAGCTCAAGGTCTCTCTCAAAGAATCCTCAGAATTGTAGTCTGTTGAGGATGCTGCTAACATTTCTCTTAGTGATTCCCAACTCCATCACGGGACAGGAATGACTGTTAAAACTTTTGAAGTGTGTAGCGTAGATAATGCTTTTTACTACTTAGTTTGAATATTTGTGGAATCTGGGGAAGGTGGGAAGAAAGGAGGAGAAGGAAAGAAAAAAAATGCCTCTTCCAGCATAGGTGTTGCTATCAAAACCCAATGACTTTTGAATCACTGATTTGCTGTTATAAAATATCAGAAATAGGACACTTTAGTCATGATAATAACAACAGAAACAACTTAATTAATACTACTTCATTGTACAACACCTAAGATATTGGCCTAAATCCAATGCAGAGTTAGGCATACTTAAACCATTGATTTCAATAGGCATAAATATGCCTCTGTGTTGGATTTAGGCCATAGGTATTTGATTAAAATTATGCAGAAATAGTATATCTTCTCTCTGTCAATCATCGTCAATAGTTTCTTTCTTTAGCTTTGGCAAGTCTGCCCTCTTGCGTTCAAAAGCTTAATAACACCCAGATGTTAACTACAGTGGCATAGTTAAAGTCATCAGGATATCAAACCTGTGTTTCAAACTTGATGAGATGGAGTTATTGACCCATGTGGGCATGGGTATATATATTTCTTGGACGAGTACTGAGTTGGAGTATTAAGAGTAATTCTTAAGAGAACAAACTGTTTAACATGTACTCCTATAATGGTGCAAGGTTCTATAACTAAAGGAAATAGTTAATGGGAAAGAGAAAACAACTGAAGAAATAATATTTAGAATAAACAGCCAGGTTCACAAATAAGTACAAGTTTAGACATGATTGTAGCCTTATATAGTATGCTACATACTTCAAAATCTTGTTTTATTCCTTTGCATTTCCCCCCATCCCCATAACTGGGATTTTTGAGAGGACAGTTTCAAAGGGAAAGAATAATAGACAATCTATTAAAAATAATACTGACCGTGTTCAGACAACACACTAAACCATGGTGGTCAAGCACTTTGAGCTAAACATTGGGCCTGTTCAGACAATACACTAAGCCATGGTTAGGATGCTAACCCTTTTGCAGAAAATGATTAGTGAACATGTCTAAACCATGTAGCAACCAAGGAGGGAAGATGACGGCAGGACGATGCGGACGAGGCAGCAGGTAAGCAGGGAGAGTGGGGGGAGGGAGGGAGGGAGGGAGAGAGCAGGGAGAGCGAGAGGTAGTGCTGTGACCGGATCCAGATCGGATCTGGATCGCAGATCCGATCTGGTCCCAATCCGATCCAATTCAGATCTGGGATCCGGAGGTCTGGATCACCCCGATCTGACTTGGATTTGGGATCTGGATCTGGTCACAGCCCTAATGCTAAGTCATGGTTCACATGACAAGTTAAGCCATAATGTTTAGCCCAAAATGCTTAACTACCATGGCTTAGCATGTCATCTGAACAGGGTCATTATGACTTAGCATGTCATGTGAACCATTCCTAACCATGGTGGCTTCATAACTACAGTTTAATTATGCTCACTAACCATTTGCTTTAAAAAGGTTAGCAGCCTAACTATGACTTAGTGTGTTGTCTGAACAAGCCCACTTTCTCCAAATAGCACAGGAGGACATCCCAGTCTTTTTTGGAAATAAAATATGGTTCCCTAGATTTATAACAATTGAAACTGAACTCCATAACCCAGGTTTGAGAAACATGTGACCCTCCTGATGGTTTTGGACTGCAAACCACATCTTCCCTGAACATTGGATGTGCTAGCTGGGGCTGATGGGAATTGTTTCTCCATCCCTGCAACCTAGGCCAGTTTAGTTTTAAATAAAATATAGAAAAACAACAACATTTTGAAATGGGGAGGAAATATTTGGCCCCTTTAAAATGGATTTTGTATTTATTCCATTATTAGTTCTATACTAGCTAGAACTATGCTTGCCTCAAAGATGGTTGGCATGTATATGTATCTTTAATCATTATCAATACTACTTATCATATTAGAAATGAATACTTTAAAAAGACCAACAAAGGGGATCAGTTGAAATAGTAACAATGATGATATTACTGCTACCACCTATGCAGTAATACAAAGGCTCAAAGCTGCCTTTATAAGCATGATAACTGAAGAATCAGGTTTTTCTTTATTTGTTTATCTCCAGTCCTGATTCTCACTGACTTTTTAGGACTCCTGATTTACACTGGAGATAAAAAGAAACCTTAAATACCAAAGCTTTCTCCAAATCTAAATGTAGAACAAATGATGCAAACACCATACCTTCCATAAAGCAAATATAAGTAGTGTAAGAATCAAAAGCCCAGCAAAAACACTCAGCAAAATAACCCATAATGGTACACGGCCAGGAAGAAGCTCTCTTGAAATGCTAATAATGTTCTGAAAATTATTGAGAAAACAAACAATCAGCATTTTTTTTAAAAAAAAATGATAATAAAATAATAGTGTGTAGTAGTAATAATAATAATAATAATAACAACAACAACAACAACAGATAATGATGATGGAGAGTCAAATCACATATGCGGTTACTCTGGTTTAACTTTTAGAATAACATAGTATAATATATTGTTTAAGCTTCTAGTTTTGTTTTATTTAAAAAGTTTTGAAATAACAAATAAAAAAGGGATGACTTTCATACTGCAGGTGGGACAGAATATGTCTGCATACCTTCATCATGAAGGATGCATCTATCAATACTACCAATACTGCCTCCAGGAACAGAAGTAACAAACATCTGAATACCAATTGCTGGGGAATAACAGCAGGAGACTAATATATTGCCCTAATATATGTCTTGCTGGTAGGCTCCCTAGAGGCATCTGGTTGGTCCCTGTGGATACCAGATGCTGGATTAGATGTACCTTTGATCTGATTCAGCAGGGCTCTCCTTGCATTCTAAATTTTGGAACATAAGAAGCTGATGGAATGCACAGCTGGCTCTGTTCCTTCTACTCATTCCCCATGCAGGTAGCGAGAAGCAGCAGTGAAGCGCCCTCAGCCTGCACTTGCAGGAGTTTTAACTGAGTGGCTCCCCCTGGAATCCCCTTGCTATTTCCAATCTGTGATTCCTCTCCTTGTTTCTCCCCAAGTCTCACCTCCTGCCCTGGAGGCTACCAGGCAGGAGCCTGAGAATGGGAGGGAGCCCAACTCTCTGTGGGCCACATGAGGAACATCTCCAGGCCAGATTAGGCCCATGGGGCTAAGGTTCCTCATTTCTGATCTTAGACTTGGTTCACATAATAAATTAGCATGATAGGGAAAAGGCTATTTTTTTCTACTAGACATGCCAGTTCTCTAGCATATGAAAAGAGCTTTAAAGAGAGAGAGAGAGGGAGGGAGGGAGAGGGAGAGGGAGAGGAAGAGAGAGGAATGTGGTCCTCCAGATATTGATGGATTGCAGCTCCCATGAGCCCTAACTGGCATACTCAAAACTGAGGGCTGATGCAGCCCAACAACACCTGGAAGTCCACACGTTCCCCATCCCTGGCTTCTAATGTACCTTGGGTCTTATTCTGTGAGATGAATGAATAGTGCATTGGGAATATATTCTGAGCAGCACAGCAAACATGTATAAGAAGATATATCCTAGTTCTTGTGGGCATTGGCCTTCAAGAGCTGTACCCGCAGGTAAGAATGCACACGGTGGACTTACCTCTGAGAAATATGTATAGAATTGGATTGCAGCAAGGATACATTTTTTTAATTAAAAAATCTGAGTCTTAAACACCCTTGAAGTTCATTAATTTATTGAAAATATTTATTCAGGGCATAAGTTCCAGGGAACTGAAATATACTTATTTCCAAATAAATATGCCTAGGACTGGGTTGTAACTAGATGTCCAACCAATCCTATGCATAATTACTTGCATGTAAGTTCTCCTAAATTAAATGGGACTTACCACCTAGTAAGTATGTTTAGGATTGCAGCCTGAGATCAACTTTTTTCTGGCTTAACTGATTTGTAGACAGAGTTTCCAGTATATAAAAGAGTCTAATGGGACTCACCTCTAGTTTTTCGTTTTCTTTCTTCAAGATCACTAATGAGTTTTCACTCTTAAGTAATGTTCTTACAGTGATCTCTGCACTGTGAATTCTTGCCTAGAGTAAAATGAAAATGACACAGTTGGCACTCAATTTGATGAAGTTTCAAAATCCAAAGACAAATCAGAACCCAATATGATGTCTCCTTGTAAGAGGAAATGTCAGAAGTAGCATGGCAGTAAGTTTGTACTCATGGTTATAAGAGAATAATTTGCTATAGTTCTCCTTTATAAAACTTAACAGAGAAAATCAATAGTATTTTGGCTGATGTATTGTAGGGCTCTAGCTGGCTGTCATGTCCCCACTTCCCAGAGTTTGACCCAGATGGACAAAGAAAGGGACCAGCAGGGCTAGCTTCAAGGGTAGGCATGGTTGGGCACCTGCCAAGGGCCCACACCACAGTAGGGGCCCACTGACAAAAGCCCCCTGGAATTCCTACTCCTCTTCACCATTGCAACCTGCTTGTTCACCTACCTCTTGCTCTGGCTCAGGCAATGGTGGTGGTGAGAAGGAGGAGCAGCAGATGCCACTGCCTATAGCAAGCAAGTGGTAGCAATGATGAGAAAGAGGAGGAGGAGCCATAGCAGCTGGTGACAATGGTGGTGAAGTTAGGCTCATTGAGGGAGGGGGGCCCATTGAGAGTGTCTTGCCTGAATAGCCTCAAAAACCTAGACAGGACACTTTCACCCAGTGTGGAAACGGGACGAGTACCCTACCATACACGTCAGTACACACTGGGTTCAGGAGGAGGAGGAAGCGGGGCTAATACCCATCCTACAGCAGGGGTGTGCCAAAGGGAGATGTTTTGGACTTCAGCTTCCAGAAGTCACTTCCACCATGGCCAATGGTCAAGAGTGCAAGGACTTGACATCTAAGACATCTGGAGATCTACTTCCTGCTCCAGAGGAGAGCCTACTCTCAAACCCTGCTGAATCTTGGGATCAAGCTGTGTTCTCATTTTCCAGTACTTTCACTTCCCCTCAGTATATACATTCCCTCAGCATCAATCCTTATGTCAAGGAACAAAAATGCCTGCAAACCCAAGTTGAAGCCATTGCTAAAACGTTGAGAGTCCATTTCGCAGTACAGAGCCTTCCTGTTCCTAACACTAAGTCATGCACAACATGCTGCTGCTGCACCTTGCTCATTCATGATGCCGCTTGCTTTGGCATGAGGGGAAGAAAACAGGAAACAGGGAGAGTAAAGGTGACACCCTCCTTTTTCTTCTCACATCCAGAAAAAAGGCCCCATTCAGGCTTTCAAATTCCAAAGCACAAAGATGGAGAGATGAGGATACAAGCCCTGCCCTCCATTTCTGACTTCCCTGTGTTGGGGGGAAGGCTGAAGTGAAACTGGAACTGTGTTTGGCTTGAAGCAGTTACAGATTGCAGGGGAATCCCAAGCATGTGGAGCACCATGACCACATTATAATTTCACTTCAGACCTTCTCTGTCAATATCTGGAGGTTGGTCTCCTCTCCTCACTTCGAAATCCGAATGTCCGAATTGGCAGATCTCAGTATAAATTGATATTTCTTGGCTAATAGATACAGGTGTCTATTATATGTGCATGAGATATTCAGACTCTTGAATGAGGAAAGAGATAGATCCCTTACCTTTATAAAAGTAGGTTTCCAGATTCGGAATGAAATGTTCACTTGAGTTATATTGGATGGGGCCACAGTGCAGTTAATGGATGCACAATCACATGAATCACAGTTCTGTTTAAAGGAACATTGGCATATTTTATCAACGAAACTTCTGAACAACATAATATCTTCAAATATTATGCCAGCTGTCTCCTTCAACCCACTGAAATAAATGCCAAATTTCTTGATAGTAACAATAGGAATGATGATAAATTTCATTCATAATTCAAAAGTGATTCATTATCTATCATTATCTATTATTTATATTACAATTAATAGGGAGGTTATCTACCTAAGAAGGGTCTCAAAGTAGCATACAAAACCCCTCATATATATATATATATATATATATATATATATATATCCTTTATACTCATGACCATACTGCCCAATGGAAGATAGCATTGCATCCATCTGATTGAGGCTTCAATCCTATTGACACTTACTTAGGAGTAAATCCCATTGAACTCAATGGTGCTTACTTTTGAGTAGATATGTACAGGATTGCACTGCATGTGGATTCTAGTCCATAGGGTGTCACAACTCTTGGCTGCATTTGCTGCAGCAGACTAGCACAATGGAAATTTTTAAAAAATCCATTTCAAAACTGGTTGGTCAAATAAAAATAAAATGTTGAATAATAATGTTATACAATCTTAAGCAACTCCAAAACCGGAGCAAAATGAACAACACAATTTAGGATTCCATTCATTCTTCAAAAGAGATGGTGGCAAAGTTCTATTATCTTCAGTGGGATCTAGAATACAACTAAAGTTTTATCAGCTCATCTATAATAACTTAAATCAGTATGCACATTTGTGAGTAATAAAATGAGGATCTTATGTCATGCAGTATATGTTTCTGTTGACTGAAATGTAAAGAAACCCAGATAGCAAAGGCTAAAGCTCTTCAAAGCTCAAAAAGGCAGGCCTAAAACCCAAATGTTTGTGCCCACTACGTCTAAATAACAAATCCTAAAACTTCTCTCAGTTGGATGATTGTAGTTGCATCTACTTGTTCAACATCACTTACTATTGTGGATAGTATTTCCAGCAAGGGTTATATAAATATGACTGTAGATAGCAATTAGGGGGA
The DNA here is from genome assembly GCA_029215795.1 of Anniella stebbinsi. NCBI lineage: Eukaryota > Metazoa > Chordata > Lepidosauria > Squamata > Anniellidae > Anniella > Anniella stebbinsi. The sequence continues at coordinate 28,019,168 of JARDYH010000002.1, read as the reverse complement.
AATGTTTATGGGCTACTAAATTAACCCAAACCCAAACTTAATTGAGTCATGCCTTTAGATAGGGTTTTCATAGTAATAGGGTGACCATATGGAAAGGAGGACAGGGCTCCTGCATCTTTAACAGTTGTATAGAAAAGGGAATTTCAGCAGCTGTCATTTGTATGCATGCAGCACCTGGTGAAATTCGTTCTTCATCACAACAGTTAAAGCTTTTGTATTTGGTCAAGAGGGCAGGGCTCCTGCAGCTTTAACTCTTGTGATTAACAGGAAATTTCACCAGGTGCTGCATGCCTACAAATAACACCTACTGAAATTCCCTTTTTTATAAAACTGTTCAAGAAACAGGAACCCTGTCCTCCTTTCCATATGGTCACCCTATATAGTAATATTCAATTAAAGTGTTCTAAGTAAATGAATCTTCAGATAGACATACTATTTTTGGATCCCTTAGAGGCTCTCGTATTCTTTTCATCTCAAATGGATGTCCAGCATCAATCTTCAATAGATCTGTGGGGTGGCTAGTATAGCACTTTACATTCTGTTGAGACAGAGAGAGAGAGAGAGAAGGAAATCAGAAATCTTATTTGCAATCCAAAATAATTTTAACAGTGGATTGCATCCAGAGTGCTTTTCAAGCATTTTTTTTTTTTTTTAGCATTTTAGCAATCTAGTTTTTAGCTTTGCTGTTTTAAATCTGCTATTGCATTTGAAATCTCTGCGCTGCTGCTAGTTTTTACTCTGGTTGCACTTTTTATATTGCAGTTTTAAGCCATTATATTTTAGATTATATTTTATGCTGTGTTTTGTGGTTTTGAGGTTCCTCTTCTGGATCGGAAGCCTTCTAAGGACAGAAAGAACCCTTCTATTGTTGGGAGGCCAATTCTATTTCCAGCCCGGAGTGTATGGATTAATTCATGTTGTGTTACATTACTGGAGTTTGTAAAATAATAGAACGTGGGTTATATGCTGTATAAAGGCTCAGAAAATATTAATTAAAAAGGCAAATCGTTTTAATAAAAATATCAGAATAATTAATATTTTATAGTTTATACTGTACCTTATGGTTTTAATTTTTGTGAAGCCCCCAGAGCACTTCGGCTATTGGGTGGTATAGAAATCAATCAATCAATCAATCAATCAATCAATCAAAATAGAAAATAAATAGAAAAAAAGATACAGGGTTGATTCAACATACAAGATCAACAAACATGGTAAATTATTTTAAATCACTGTTACTGGTCAAAAGGCATCAAAGGTAGGCACGGTTGGCCACCTGTCAAGGGCGCACACCCAGCAGGGGCTCACTGACAAGAGCCCCCTGGAGTTAAACTCTGGAATTCACTACCACAAGATGTGGTGATGGCCACCAATTTGGATGGCTTTAAAAGGGTTTAGGAGGAGAAGGCTATCAATGACTACTAGTCCTGATGACTAAGTGCAACCTCCAGTATCAGAGGCAGTAAGACTGCATACACTAGTTGCTGGGGAACATGGGTGGGAGGTTGCTGTTGTACCATGTCATGCTTGTGGATCCCAAGCTGACAGCTGGTTGGCCACTGTGTGAACAGAGTGCTGGATTAGATGGACTCTTGGTCTGATCCACCATGGCTCTTCTTATGTTCTTATGAGTTTCTCCTCCTTATCACCATTGCAACCTGCTTCTTCACTTGCTTCTTGCTCTGGCTCAGGCAATGGCAGTGGTGAGAAGGAGGAGCAGTAAATGCCACTGCCTGTAGCAAGCACGTGATAGCAATGATGAGAAAGAGGAGGAGGAGCCATAGCAACTGGTGATAATGGTGGTGAGAAGGTAGACTCACTGAGGGAGGGGCCTCAAGGACCTCAAAAGTCCAGAGCTGGCACAGTCAAAGTGGTTCTTGATGCCCATGTGGGCTTTGGCCTCATGTTTCTCCAACACAATCTCCAATGCTGTATGGCAAACTCAGTTTTGAAACTGAGGGGATTCCAGAAGCAATTTGTTTTATGGCAATCAGGTCTGCTTTTCCAAAGAGGCCTTATATATATGACATACTTTGGAAGTTGGCCTTCATGGAGCTCCACCAAATTATTCCCCTAAATAATAACTTCTGTGAACAGGAGGTTCATTTCAAAGAAACATGAAGCTGGAGGAGATATGTTGGATTCACTGTTTTATAACCTCAGCCGAACAGATTATCTTGTCCCTAAAGCTTTCCTGTGCAGTTTCCCTAACCTGGTGGCCTTCAGATGTGTCAGACTACAAGCCCTATATCCTCAGATGGGAATTTTAACCCAACACTTCTGTGGTGGTGGTGGGGGACACCAGGTTGAGTGATGTTATTCTAGTAGCTCTCTGTCTTTCCCTTAAGATTCTTGGAAGAAAGAGACATTGAACTTCTTGTCATTCAACCTGTAAAAATCTGCAATACGATAGCTAAAGCTTAACTTTACATTGCAGGGCAATGTTGTTGTTGTTGTTGTTGTTGTTTTTAAATCCAACTAGCTTACCTCTGAGTATGATATTCTGGTTAGGTAAAGGACACGGTTTTCAGCTGAAATCAGATTAGGAAATGAGATCAGTAATCTCAGCTGTGGCATTGGAAAAGGTTCGCCTTTTTCAATCTGTGAACACAAAGAATGAAATTTATTCACTTCTTTTCTTGGTCAGTTAATGGGCCTGTTCAGACAATACACTAAGCCATATTTAGGCTACTAATCCTTTTGAAGCAAATGGTTAGCGAGCATTTTTAAACTGTGGTTATGTAGCCACCATGGTTTAGGCTGACCAAATGAAAAGGAGGACAGGGCTCATGTAACTTTAACAGTTGTAGAGAAAAGGGAATTTCAGCCAGTGTCATTTGTATGCAATTAGTTCCTGGTGAAATTCCCTCTTCATCACAACAGTTAAAGTTGCAGGCACTATACTAGAGTGACCAGATACAAAAGAAGGCAGGGTCCCTGCAACTTTAACAGTTGTGATGAAGAGGAAATTTCACCAGGAACTAATTGCATACAAATGACACCGGCTGAAATTCCCTTTTCTCTACAACTGTTAAAGTTACATGAGCCCTGTCCTCCTTTTCATATGGTCAGCCTACCATTGTTAGGAATGGTTCACAAGACCAGCTGTCATAATGTTTAGCTCAAAATGCTTAACCACTATGGCTTAGCGTGTCATCTGAACAGGGGCAACATCTTCATCCCTTTATTTGTTGTGACAAAGATGTTTAACACTAATAACAGAGAGTGCAATCTTCTTCCATCGCCGAGTAGAGCTCCACTTTTGAGAAGAGTCTCCACTGATCCAAGGCTTTCACAAGCTGGGAGTTATAAGATTATTGAAGATTATTATTTGTTTCTGGTTGTGATGAAGAGGAAATTTCACCAGGTGCTGCATGTAAACAAATGACACCTGCTGAAATTCCCTTTTCTCTACAACTCTTAAAGATACAGGAATCCTGTCCTCCTTTTCATATGGCCACCCTAATTCAACAACCAAGCTTTTGAACTTTACTATGAATCTTGCTGTCTGCTGCTGAATCTCTTTAACCCCATTTCAACCCCTATTCCACTACTGAAACCTTGTTGCAGCTGATTAACTACTGCCGTGTTTCAGAGAGAGAGAGGCAGAGAAGGAGAGAAAGAGAGAGCAGGCTTTTCTATACAAGGCTGTTAATTGCTGTATCTACTTTCACTTTTGTCATAAAATTGAGATCCAGGCTCTACACAAAGAGTTTTTCCTTTCATGGTATTCCACTAAATAACCTCTAGGTGGGGCTGTGCTATAGAAGAACAGTGAAAATACACCATACAGTGTTTTCAGAAATAAAATCCCATTTTCCACATTCTAAAACAAACAAACAAAAAACAAAACAAAACAGGAAAGTGCTCTGAAAAAAACGTAAGCGAAAACAGAGTATTACAACATCATCTAAAAAACCCATAAGCACCATAAACAACATGACAGATGGCGTGACATAAAGCCTTACTTTTGGGGAGGGGTAGCAATAGTTCACCATGCATGCTGCTAATTGCTCACTTTTCTTATGAGCCAACAATGTGATGTGGCTGCAAAAAAAGCAAATGCTATATTGGGCTGCATTAATAGAAGTATAACTTCCAAATCGCGCAAGGTACTGGTTCCTCTTTATTTGGCACTGGTTAGGCCTCATCTTAAGTACTGTGTCCAGTTCTGGGCACCACACTTCAAGAAGGATGCAGACAAGCTGGAGGGGGTTCAGAGGAGGGCAACAAGATGATCAGGGGTCTGGAAACAAAGCCCTATGAGGAGAGACTGAAAGAACTGGGCATGTTTAGCCTGGAGAAGATAAGACTGAGGGGAGACACAATAGCACTCTTCAAATACATGAAAGGTTGTCACACAGAGGATGGCCAGGATCTCTTCTTGATCATCTCAGAGTGCAGGACACGGAATGAGCTCAAGTTATGGGAAGCCAGATTCCGGCTGGACATCACAAAAAACTTCCTGACTGTTAGAGCAGTACAGCAATAGAACCAATTACCTAGGGAGGTAGTGGGCTCTCCTACACTAGAGCCATTCAAGATACAGCTGGACAACCATCTGCCAGGTATGCTTTAAGGTAAATTCCTGCATTGAGCAGGGGGGATTGGACTCAATGGCCTTATAGACCCCTTCCAACTCTACTATTCTATGATTCTATGATGTCAAATGGGTGTGTAGATGTCCTCCATGATAACATTTATCCTTATTTGCCCCATAGTTCAGTGGTAGATCATTCTTTACATGCAGAGAATCCCACTCCACAGCATCTCCAGTCAAAAGGACCTCAGATACTAGGGCTAGAAAAGACCTTTGTCTGAAAGCATGGTGAGCCTGAGTAGACAAAACTGGACTAGAAAGATAAGATCAGTTCCCCTCTTGCAGTTCCTACCCCTAAATATGCTCTGGTGGGTTGGGTGATCCTCCGGAGCAGATTTTTGAGGCATGCAGGGGGATGTGGGGGCGGGGGAGAGAAAGTTATATTGTTCAAGTGAAAGTCTACTCATGTGATATCGGATGTAGCCCACTTACTGATTTACAAATTAGCATTGTAAAAGAGTCAGGTTTTGAACTAACTGGCACATATGTAAAATGTTGTTATGTCAGAAAAACAGCAAACAGAAAATACTGCATGTTTCCTCTTACCAAATAATTTATGTTAACTTCATCTCCAATGTTCTCGGTGGAGTTAATTGTTGCAGGAATTGTATCATTTGCAGCAATACTGATATGATGTGAATTAGGATCACTGAAATAATAATAATAATAATAATAATAATAATAATCATTTAGTGTTTACAAAGTATCCACATACTCTATTAAAGTAATTCTTATAACAATATTGTAAGATAAGTCAGTATCATTATTCCTCCATTTTAGGCAGTATTGTGTGGAAGCTAATGCTGAGAACCATGCAGTAGTGAACCAGAACAAAACAAAATAAAAACTGGTGTCCTTTATCATTCAATAAGACATGTCTTTTAGTTTATTAATAAATTTAAATTTGAACACTATTTTGTGCTTTAATTGGTTTCCTGAATAATGCACAATATTCCTCATTTGACATGTACATTTTAAAATTATTCGTCCAGTTTAAGTCAAATAGTGGAACTATAACATTATGATATAATTCTGCCATCTTTACTCAGGTTACATTTCCTCCCAGATTAATAATGATGGCTGATCAAAGATCAATACACTGAATGCTTCCTGAATGACTGGATAATTGAAATAGGATAGTCTAGGCTATAATGCAGTACAATAAGTTCTGCATACATACTTACGTGTCTGTAAATGATTGTATCTGTGCTTAGGGACGTTTGTTTTTTATCAAGATTTACCTAGTTTACACCATCCAGACCAAACATAGACTTGGGTACAATCTGCAGTTGAAGTCCATAAATTTTCAAGTTTGCAATGTGAGTTACACACCCCGCCAAAAAAAAAAAATGCATTTGGAAGGATGCATACATTTGAAAAAGGTGCATGAAAAAGGTGTACTTTTGAGAAATGCACACAAATACGCTTTAATCAACAGGATTTGCACCATTTCTGTAATGTTGCATAAATGGTCACTTTACGGCTGCCATTTATGTTACATTAGATTTCTGGAAATCCCAAGCTGCCATTTTTACACAAAATGGTAGCTTGCTAAGGGGATGGGCGTCCCTATGGCCAGCAGCTCGTGTGGCAGACGGCCTCGGGCAGCATCTTAGCAAACGCCTAGCACAACAGGACGGAGGTGAGTCCATCCATCCCTAGCTACAATGCATAACAAAAAGTCTCGGTATGGCTAATTTCGCCAAGCTGCACTAGTTCTGGAAATAATTGTTGTAGTGCTAGGGAGACTTTAAATTGCTCTTATACCTTACACTAACCCCCAAGGCTACAAGTAGTATTAAGTACGCCAGGGTATTTCAATTTAAGCTGACATATTCCATTAAGTTGCATAAAATTGATTTAAATCCTTGTACTTCAGAGTTAAAAACCCTGTATAAAAATTGCTTTTTCTTCAAATCCAGCATAGAGCTGTTGCTTTTTTCCTTTTTCCTTTTGACTTTCTACCAAATAGGAGGGGGAAATATCTCAATTACAGAAATAAAATTATAAAGTTACCTTTTAAATGTTAATCCACTTTCATATTTTACTGGTATTACAATACTTCCTCTGTTGTCTACAAGGGTCTCATCGTGTTCTTCACTGTCACTGAAAGAAAAGTTGGTCAGATCAAATATGGAAGTCATTGATCATATGGCTTGTTTTTGTAAGCTTGAAATGTTTGCTGGGGTGAGTTAAAAACAACAACACATCCACTTTTCAATTGTTTTAAATTATAAGCATTTTGAACTGGACACCTAGGTCCAGTTCAGACATTACACTAGACCATAACTTTGTATGTGAGAATGAGTCGCAGCAAATCTTGGATTAATGTGTTCCCCCTTCCACTCCTGTGTGGCCTCAAGGAGGAAGTGGGAATGATTCACTTCCAGTTTAGATTAGCCATAGCTTGTTGTATCATCCAGCCCCAACAAATTGTGGTTAATTTTAATCCTGGTTTGTTTGAAACTTATTTCCTTCTTTCTTTATTATTGACAGTTATAAACACCCTATCTGCTAAAAGCCATGAACCGGTGACCATATGAAATGGAGGATAGGGCTTGACCGTGTCCCAGTTTGACTGTGACTACAACAATGCAATCTCATGGGTGAGGAGATCAGATGATGAAGCACTCTGATCTCAGAGGCTCTGTTCTGTCCAAAGTAATTGTCAGAGGACGTTTTTGCCTCTTTTTCCTCCCCAAAGTTAAAATCGGTTACAGGAGCTTCAGAGTTCATTTAAATACAATTCTGTGTTGGTGACTAGAGGCTCACTCTCCGCCCTCCAGGATGCTCATTCCTCCCTCCCCTCCATGAGGTTGGAGTTCCAATTTTGTAGAGGGATCCACCACCAAGGAAGACTTCATGGTGGCTGGGCAGAGCCAAGAGGGAGGCTCCAACATCAAGAAAACCCCTCTGGAATTGGAGCCCTGACTAAGGCCTCAGAGTCCTCCCCCCCCCCCCCCCCATGAATACTATAATCCCTGGGATGCTATCTAGGGACCATAGGATTGCTCTCCAAATTGTGTTGAATATTTTGTTGATTATTTTTCCAGGGACAGCTACAAAACCAGATTCACTTGTGCTCCAAAGACCTTTACACATAAATGGCTGCTTCTTTAATCTATTTTATTTGCTATCTTCCTTGCAATCAATGGCTATTGTCCAGTTTTGAATGGAACCAGCATAAATGTTCAACATTGACTTCTGAGATAGAGGGCTCCATCACCCCTTTTTCCCCCCCTGGTTTGCCTCCATGTTTTTTATCTCCATTTCATAAGCTCATCAAAGGCTCCATCACACATGGAACCTTTCAAGTGGGTTTTCGCTTGTTTGCTCTTCCACTCCACCATACCCTTTCTCCTTCTTCCTCCAGTTCATTGACTGTGGTACTCTGATGGGCGTGGGCTCTTCCCCACCCCCGCTCTAGCTTTGTTATCTAGTGCTTTACTGATTTAAGGTTTCATCTGGGCTCCTGTTTCTGTGGGCAATGGGGGGTGGGTTGGAGTACTAAAAAGTCCATTCAACCGACTGTCCATTCGATGAAGTGCTGGAGGAGGAGAACTGCCCCACCCTCCCTTTTTGTCAGCAAGACTCCATTAGCACATGCCCCCAACAAAGGAAGAAGCGAGAGGGGAAAATAATCCAGATTTTCCCCGCACCAAAATAAAATGCAACAAGTGGGGGGGAGGGGCAAGATGAGTGCAGGACTGAGACGACATCATGTGAGTACAGCGCGGCAAAACCACATACCAGGCATGGTGAGTGTGCAATAAATTGCTGGTGTGATGGAGCTCAGAAAACAGTTTCTCATTTGGTAACAGAGGAAGCAAAACTGGATAATGAGAGAAAAAAAAGTAAAAATGAAAGCTCTGTATAGATGATGGATGCAACTCACCTTGTCACAGAAAATTGAATTGTAGTATTTTCTAGAAGATAAGACATGTTGAACTGGAATGCTATATCAAACTCAATCTAAATGAAAAGATTTAAAAATGCATCAAAATAAATTTAATTATTTTTAACTGAAATAAAAGTCTGAAATTTATAAATAATACTAATAGAAATAGAATGCAATTGATCATTGCTCCCCCATTAGTCAACTGGGTGTCCGACATGCAGTCATACTGATGAGGAAAATCAGGGCAATAAAGTGACAGAACTGGAAGAGCTCCCTATAGACAAGAGAGATTCTGAAGGACATAGGGAAATCCAGTTTTTTTTCTTTTTAAAAGAAAACCTTTTAAAGCCCTTCTCCCACACCGACACCAAAGGCTGCACATCAACAGTGTGTGTGTGTGTGTGTGAGAGAGAGAGAGCCACTGAAGTAAGCCCCACTGAGTACAATGATGCTTACTCATGGTAAACATGTAAAGGTTTGCACCCTTAAAAAGTGTTTAATGAACAAATGCCCAGAGAAGCCAGAATGGTTTGAGCATGTTCATTTTAAGCCCCCTGGAGAAGGCGTTGTGGGAAAGTTTGCTGTTAGCCAACTTATTGTTGAGAGAACCGAGCCAGGTCAAGAAAGAGGATCTGGGAATAAAATGAAATTCCATATAAGTTGTTTTCATAAGTTATGAAAAGCCTCACTTAATATGGAAATTCACTTTAGAAACATCGCAATGGGCTCTGCAGTGAATGTATAGGTGGAGAATAGCTGAATATATGAGATTACAAGAGCGGCTGCTCTCAGCTTCCAACTCAGGGTCTTTCCAGATAACCAGGGTGAAGATAGATAGATATTAACACAATGGTTCATTTACCAGTGCTTGAGATCCCAGCTTCCTACGGGTCCTAGAATAATATATTTGTCTTTAGCCTTACATTATAGCACCACATGTGAAATTGTTGCTCATTCATTTTGTGGGCTCCAGGCACTGCTCAAGGAAGCATGTCTATTCTAGGGCACCACAGTTTCCCAGCTTGTGCCTTCAAAATTAGTCATACATAGAGGGCGACCGCATGTCATGATAAGCCGTCCTGAAAATAAGCTACAGTGGGTTGGCTATTCACTTGCTAATCCACATTACTCCTGAGAGGAGATGGGGGGCTCTCCATGGCTCGTTTCCCCCTTAGTCCCTCCCACTCACCCTCGGCATGTATCTCATGGGCCTTTGCAGCACAACCTCAAAAAAACACTCCACTAATGAGCATGTTTCCAGAGTAGAGGTTTATTGGTATTTTTTTCTTTTCACCTCCATGGAGATTTGCTCAAATTTAATGTTATTTTAGCACAGTAACATATAATTACTACACTAAAACGGACCAGTGACTCCACTTTAATGGAGTAGCACAAATCTCCCTGAAAGCTAAACAACAAGAAAAAAAGAAATATCAAATTTGCTCAAATCACCCTGAAGCTGGGGGGGGGGGGGGATGTTACATTTATGCAAATCTTCCAGAAGGTGGGGGGAAAAAGGTGTCATTGTCTAGGGAGTTCAAAAAGTGGAGTTGTAAATTGGCCAATGTTATTTCAAGATGCAATAGAGAGGGGATATCATTAGAGAGACCGTGAGGAGAAGTTGGCAGGTTTTTTTTGTCACTATTGCCAGGCAGCTCTCTCACCATTTTGAGCAACCCATGCTGAAGTGACTCTGCCAGGTTTGAACATTGTGACAAGCCGCTTTGAGTTCAAGCCACCCTAAACAACACTACTACAAACCATGGGTGAAAAACAATCCACAATGGAAAAGTCACACTGAGTTTAGATGTCATGATAAGCCACCCTGCAACCTTCCATGGTGACAACCCACTGTGGCTTAGTGTGACATGCGAATGAGGTCAGAGTGTTCACAGGCACCTACTAGTTAATAATATTTATTATTTAGAAATCTCTTCCTAGGGTCCCAAACATAATGTTCACAGGAGGCAGAGAGAGGAAGTTTAGATCTTTCTGCCCATCTCACAGTCCCAACACAAATCTCAGCTATACAGCACTGGAAAGGGAGCTCCCACTGACTCCAACCAGAGTTTCCTTTCAAATGCAAATCTGGGTAGCTGCTAGCCCTTATGATGGTGAAAATGAGCTTAAAACCATGCAGGCAATGGCTGATGACGAGATGCCACTCAATTTGATTATCAGTGGTTTGAATGGTGGCTGGGTTCAAGTAATTATTTTATTTGCATAATTTATGGAGGTTGCAGAACTGTTGTTCAAAATTCAGGATATCTGTCAAGGATTGTTTGGGGGGAGGTGAGGCTTTCTTTCTTTTGCACAGGCTCTCACCAGAGTTGTCTATAACCTACTTGACTAACACATTGTCTGTTTTTTTCCTAAGGAAGTAGAGTGTGTAAGGGAAGTTTGCGATGTGTGCGCACAGAGGGCATACTTCTCACATATCCTGTCGCAAGATCTCCAGTTCCCAGAGGAAGCTCTCTATCAAGTCATCTTGATCCTAAACTTTGTCCTAGTGCAGATATAAGTCCTTTCAATTCCAGTCACAGGGAGGCAGCTGCTGCTGTGATCCCAAGGGAGATCATATCCCTGACTTCGGCGACCGGACCCTTTCTGACTTGGGGATTGACAATAATTAAATAAATATACTGGCTACAAAATGCTGCTTACAGGTACTTTGACCACTCTGAAAATGGCTATTTATAGTCCCATGTATTCTTGGATGCTGCTGTGATTTGCAGGATTCCAGTTCTGGCACAGCCACTGTTCCAAAAGCAATGTCCAAGGCAAACATCGTCATGCAATATTTGTACAATGCTGTTGGAGAAACATTTCTTGCATCCCAAGCGTCTGTTTCACAGTTCATGAATGCCATTCAAACCAACCAGGAGAGAGAAAATGGGCTGGTCAGCATGAAGCAATACTGAACACCGGATTTCATGTTAAGGAATTTTTTATTAACCCCTTCCTCTCGTAACCCTTCATTATATGATTAAAAGGTGAAGTGGCAATTCTAATCTTTTGTGGCAACAGTATGAAAACAGAGGATGAATGGTCTTCGTAATTACTTTATGTGGGGTACTTTTTCATTCAAGCACTATCGGCATCACAAGTTTATATCTTTGGACATTTATACAAGTGAGACCTGCAACAAAATGTTGCAGTCTGGAGCGCCCCCCTCCTGTTCAGGATATGCCATTCCATTCTGTCTTCCATCTCATTTTCTATTCCTCAGAATTCTGTGGCCCCTGAACATAGTGCTCCATGGGCTGTTTGGGGTGTCTCAAAGGTTTATTCTGTACATGTCTACTCAGACATAAGCCCCACTGAGTTCAATGGGCCTTAGTACCACATACTTATGTTTAGGACTGCAGCCTTAGACAATCAGTGGGATTTCTGTATAAGACTCCCTAGTTACTCAAGCCAGGTTTTTTTTGGGGGGGGGGGAGTGAGGTCAGTCAGAGCAACAAACAGGCTCTATACTTGTATGTTTTCTGCTGTTCTATCTGATTATTTTTAAAAATTACAACATTTTAGTTGTTGTTGTTAGCTGCAGTGATGGACCATAAAGATGAGATATTCATATTTAGAATAGATCAACAAACAAACACATATCTTGGCTCAAGGTACTTCCACACACACACACACACACACACACACACACACACACAGAGAGAGAGAGAGAGGGAGAGAGAGAACAGCAAAACAGCTTTATTCACAGCATCCTACCTGCTCTCCAGGTGTTAGGAAGGGGTAGCCCACATTACAGGTGATATTGTGCCCAGATTCACAGCTGTCTTTTGATATTCTCTGGACATAAACATGATAACAATTAAATGTTACATTTGTGGAGCTTATTTAAAAACAAAGCAACAAGAGAAGATATCAATCCTGCAATGCATCCCCTAACACAATAATATATAATCACATTTCTGTTTCTTAATGGAAGTCCTCATGACATTTAAATCACACAAAGATCAAAGTTTTCATAATCACCAGAGCTACTGCAATGCACTCCCAAGGGATGCAAAATTTGCAGACACCATTTCTGTTACTGCACATAAACACATGATGAATAATTCAGAGCAGGCACTCTTCATGGACTTGGATGACCATTAGCAGGGAACAGGGTGGAATGTCTTGAGAATGGATAGAGTAATTGTGTGCAATGACCACAGTGATCCTATTCATTTACTAGACCAGGGGTGCATAGCCCATAGCCCACGTATGGTCCCCCAAGATGTTATTTGTGCCCCTCTGAAGTCAAAATTATTACCTAATTTGCTACCACATTCTCAAGGACACTCTAGGCATAAACACTCAGAGGGGCTGCTTCCCAGAAGACACTCTTAGAGTCAGCAAGTAGAAGCCCTGTTTCCCAGAGGAAGCAGGATTCCTTCTAGGAATCAACACTCAGAGGGCTTGGTTCCAGGAGGACACTCTTCAAATCCCCATTCAGAGGGTCTGCTTCCCAGAGGATATACCAGAAATTAGTTCTTAGAGAGCTTGCTTCCAGGTTTTGTGGGGAGGTTTGTGCATGTGGAGAAAAATGTATGTGTGTGTAAGAATGTGTGTGTGTGTGTGTGTGTGCCTTCCCTTTCCCAAAATACCAAGCTGCTGGGACTGAACTGTGAGATGGAGGTTCCAGATGTAAGAGAAATCAGGGATCACAGGGGTCACAGCCTGGGCTCCCAGGATGCTCATGCACCTATCAGTTGCCCTTCACCCAACTTCACAGTATGAAGCAGTCCAGTAGTTCTTCCAGTTACAGGGAATATTGGCTCTTCTCATATGTGGCTGGTGTTTATCTGCACATAGGCTATTAAGCTCCTTTTATGTCAGCAGGACTTTGATGCACATAAAACCATCAGGGTGAAATATTCTAACACCCAAGAGCAACAATTCCCAAATGACAGAGGGTTCACTATCCTCCCAAGAGTCACAGAACAGCAGAGACCAGATAAACTCAGCCAGGCGGAATTTGGCGCATGAATGCTACAAGTATTAATTTCTTCCAGTGTTGTGTAGCTTTGCAGCCTTTGATAGAAAGGGCAGAAGAGCACCTCTTGGGACTTACAGGGTTAGTCCTACTGCTAGGGCCAAACCACAGAATACATTAAATTTAATGTGTCTGGTTTTTGCTTTAAAATACCAGCCATATTGTGGGGATGGGGGTGGGTGTTCCTACAATATGTATGTAGAGGAGATAGGGGAGGTTAACCCTATCCCTATGCAGTTCCAACAAAAATCCCCTCCCCTCCTCAAGCTGCTATTCACTCCAGGAGTAAAGTTTCCATTGGCATCACTGGGAGCTCCTTCTTTGAGGAGAAATAACAGGTAGGGAGTAGTTTTAACTGGGTCCACAGTATGGAGCGAAAGGGTTAACTCCATCTCTGCATTCACCATGGTGACAATTCTGATTGAACCACTATGGCTGTTGTTCTTAATGGAATAACAGACATGTTACATACATTCACACATTTAACATCTCATCTAGTTTGGCTCTTAAACAGCAGGAGACACTGGAGGCAGATTTGCAGTTCCGTTAGAGCAGGGGTGGAAGACTTGAGGCCCATCAGGTATTTTAGCCTACAATTCCCACCAGTCCTAGCCAGAATAGGCGATAGTTAGGGATCATGGGAGCTGAAGCCCAAAATAATTGGAGGGCCACAAGTTGCCCACCTCTGCATCAGAGGAAAGAAAATTGATGACTTACAGTGCAACCCTATACATGTCTACTCAGACATAGACCCCCATTGCATTCAATGGGACTTATTTCCAGGTAAGTGAGGATAAAACTGCAGCCTCAGTCTACTATTATTTTTAATCCATATTTTATCACGTCATTTGGCTTTTCTCCCTCAGACACCCAAATGCCTTGTGCTGTCTCTGTAGGACTGTTTACAAAGTAAAGGGCCAACATCCATCTAGGTCTAGGATACAGAAAATTGCATGGGGATCCGAGGCTCCAAACCCTGACTTATGACACATATAAACCCATCTTGAACAGATGAGTAAGCTTTACTATTCTCCCATCCCAATAAGATAATAATTTAAAGAGATGTACCTCAATCCCAGCGAAAATAATATTTGGAGAATTCTGAACAAGGACTCTTGTATTATAAGCACTGTCTTTTTTATTCCTAACCAACATGTGTACCAAGAACTTATTATTGGACCTGATGATGAATGGAGATAAACTGAAAATTGTAAACAAAAAAGAATGATATTAGATAATAAACAATTTTAAAACAGCCCTGGCTTTATTATCTCTTTAAACATAGTTTCCAGTCACCCAAAAATGTTGAATGGTGTAAAAAGAAAGTATGTTAGAAAGAAATACAGAAAATTAGTGGGGAATTTGTGCCAGAATGATAGTGGGGAAAACTGGAAAAACCAGTGGAAGTAATATGTGGATGGAAAATATAGAGAAATCTAAACATTTAAAATTGCAGCACATAAACAAAAAAGGCTGAGTAATGTAAAATATTAGAAATATGGCAACTGTTTATTGCTAATTGGTTGAAGATTAAAACAGAAACATTAAAATAAACCTTACTGTTGATGTTATAAGGTAAAAGCATAAGCAAATGTTAAAGGAGTTGTATGGATGCCATTAAAACTCCTCTGACTCAGAGGGCTCCTTTCTGATGCAGTCCTAGCACCTCCATGTCATGGGAAGGTTGGAAATAGACAGCTCCTCAGAGGGGTGGAGTTAACACCAGCTCCAGGCCTGCCAATATTCATAAGGCTCTGCATGTCACTGGGACAACTGCTCTTTGTGGATGAGTTTCAGAAAGTCATCTGTCCCTGGACCTGACAGACCTGTTCTGTTCCTTTGGGAACCTGCATTGCCTAACCTGACCTTTCCTCAACGGATATGACCTTGCTCTGCAAGCACCACTGCAACCCAGTCTCCCCCTGGGATCCCTCTGCCAAGTTCAGTCACGACACACTTCTTTCCCTACTAATGTCTAGGATTGCAAAATACCTGATGATCACATGCTGATAATTTCCTACCACTGCAAGCAGTAGTCAATGGAATGGAATGGTGGCAGGGAGGTTTGAGGTGCGTTGACATTGCCCTAGATCAGGGGTAGAAAGCCCTTTTTCCTTGATGCATGGGAAAAATAAATTGGGGGCTGCAGTTGATGGTGGGTGGTGCCAAATCTGATGGTTGGAATAGACAGAGACAAATGTGGCATTGCATCTCTCTCTCTCTCTCTCTCTCTCTCTTTGTGCCACCACCTATGCAATGAGAGCTGCATTCAGCCCAAGGATTGCAGGTTCCCCAACCTAGCCCTAAATGCTACCAGGAAAAAAATGAGAAAGGTATGTGGGACAGATGTTTTGGGTAACATTGGATCTCACAGAATGTCTAGTTCCAACCTAATTCATGTTGTAGGCAGTAAGTTTTCATAAATTCTTTATAAATTGATTGTGATCATGGGCCACCATTATGTATTATTATATTTTGCATTATATCACTTAAATAACAAAAACAAACTCTAAACAGGACTTTACAAGGGTATAGTAAAAGGCCATTTAATTCACGTTACCTGTTTCCTTCTATGGTTGCATTGGCAGTCAGCTGCAGGTCGGCAATACATTTCTCCTTAATTCCACAATCTTTTGTGAAAGGGATCTGGAAGGCATGATTTATCACCAAGAGAAGGGCTAAGTACCATACAATCCCATCACCCTTCTTTCTTTGGCCCTTGTCTTGAGTTGACGAAGGAGCTATTTGCTGCCTGGCTTAATATTTCCAGTAGGGCTCTACAGCCTTGTACTGGGAAAGAGAACTACTTTAGAATAATCTATGGAATGCATAAATTAAATTTCTAAACTGAGAAAGTTCAAGAAAGCCATTAAACTTAACTCCAGGAATTTGGACTTCAGTTGTAGTTCACTTGTGCTATGGGAAAGACACTTGGCATGCTCTGATTTGTATTATCATCTTGCATGTTTGAGCGTTGAAAGTAAGTTCTGTGACTAAGCACTGGTGAACCCTGGCCAAATTAGAAGGGATGCCAGAGGACAGTCCTCTGTTTAAATGTAACTTCTATTTGAAGAGCTATCCAAACCAGGTCTGGTTTAAAGATAAAGACACATAAGCAGAAAGAATCAGCGCCTTGAAATTGCCCATCAACAGCACCTGGACAGCAGGTATTGAGCGTGCCTCACACAGGTCACCTAGACACAGTCTTTCCCACTATGGTGAGATGTATTGTACTGCTTATCATAGGGTCTTCCTCTGGGAGCCCCTGCAAAAGGAAGTGAGGTAGGCGGCTACCAGGAAGAGGGGCTTTTCTGCTGTGGCACCTCGGCTATAGAATGAGCTCCCTGGAGAGGTTCACCTAACACTTAAGTTGTACATCTTTTGGAGCCAGGAGAAGGCCTTTTTTATTTTCCCATTATTTTAGCATTCTAGTCTTTTAGCTCTTCTGTTTCAACTCTGTATTTTAAATCCCCGCATGGTTACTCGGTTTTATTCTGGCTTTATTTTTATATTGTAGTTTTAAGCTTCCATATTTCGTATTTTATGCTGAACGTTGTGGTTTTAAATTTTTGTGAACCGCCCAGAGAGCTTCAACTATTGGGCAGTATAGAAAATAAATAAATAAATAAATAATAAATATTTAATTTATAGTAATTATTTCTACATTTGCGTCTATACATATAAACTAGCATATGTAAAGTTTAGGCAAATTGATGCTCTCTATTGTCCTCTTTTATGGCGATGCATTTCCTCTTTGGGGGTGATGTGTAAGTAGCTACCCTAGTCAACTTTGTTCTACTCAGACCATGGTACAGCCACTTGATTTTGAGTGCTGGTCTTCTGTACAGCTGGATTACCTTTTGACCTTTCTCCTCTTTGGCCCAAGGTGGCTGGAGTGGGTCTTTGTTTGGGTCTAAATTTCATTCTAAGTATGCAACAGTTTAATAAAGTGATGACACTTTCCACACTGTAATAACTTACATATTGATATATTGAGTTGGGCAGTGCGCTATCAAGAATAGGTCCACTCTCTGGTTCAGAAAAGTTGAACTCCAACAAAACCTTTATAGAATCACGAAAGTCAGGCTTGTCCTAGAAACAAAGCAGAGCAAAGCAGTCATCACAACCTTTTTCCTAGTCCAGATGGTTGAAGAAAAAGACACATTTTTAAAATTACAGTTGATGGGCGATCTACACGTTGCATTATTTACATAAAAGGGAATTAGCAAAACAGCTTGTTTATAGCTTAAGGGTTAACTAAATGACATATTGCAATGGTTTAACCCCCCCTTTTTAAAAAAAAATACATCTGCAGATTGATCCTTTTGCCTATCCTGAGCTTGTGGGTCATAAGCCACAGTCCAAAGTTCACTGAATGAATGCATGGCTTAAAGGTTTTTCATTCATGTTCATCATCAGCAGGTTCTAGCCCAGAAACGTTTAAAAATAATAATTGGTGAGAATGTAAGAGCAGCCTGGAACTTGGAACATACAGTAGCTTTGGGGCTGTGATGAAAATGAAAGTTATTAATGTGAAGGAAAGAGACCCCTTTCCTTCCAGGTAGGTGTGGAACTCTTTAGCCGAGTTCCCCCACCCAAGCCCACCTCCCTATCCCAAGGCCAAGTAGCCCCAAACCAGCCGTTAGAAATAACCACACAAGTTAAGGACTGAAGCAATTTATTGAGATCCTAATGTCTAACCACTTAAGGCTCCAGTTGGTCCAATAAGCTGTTAAAATGCAAGCCAGGAAAGAGAGGAAGGGGGAGTGGGGAGTGGGAAGTGTGTGTGTGTGTGTGGGGGGGGTAGGATGAGGTTTGAGGTAGAAGCTAGCAGCAGTAAAACAATAAAACAGTTTAACCATTCTAAATCACACCCAACGGTGACAAGTCTTTCCTTGGAACACTCCAGGCCTGAAAACAATAAATCTATCTATTTCCCAGCTTCATCTTGCTGAGGAGGGATCCCTCCTTCCATGCACCGGTCCAGGAGAAGATGGCTTCCACCCGGTGGGTATTCCCTTTATCCCTTTTTGGGTTAGCTGGTACCGTGACCAGCCGAAACCAATCCTCGACCGTCCCGCTCTCGCCACCAGCCCCCTCCCTGCGAATAGCTGTTTCCCACAGCTGAAGCTCTTGAAGCTCACTTCCAATTAACTCTGACCTTGAAGTTTGGACCTCCCAAGATAAGAGTGAGAGGGCCAGGTGTGGATGTTGGGAACCAGCAGTTTGAAGTTTTATTACATTTCTCCTCCCAGTTCAAGGACCCCACTCTTGCAAGGTAGGCCAACACTGGCCATTCCAGCCACTTTCTGGCCACTTTCTTCACTATTATTATTATGATTATTATTATGATTATGATTATTATTATGATTATGATTATTATTATGATTATTATGATTATTATTTACATTTATATGCCACTATACTACCCCATAGCCAAAGCTCTCTGGGTGGTTCACAAAGATTAAAAGACTAAACATTAAAAATCAATATACAAAATTTTAAACCATAAAAACAGCTAACATTTAAAGGCCAAAAACTCAGGTAAAAACTCAACATAAGCTGTTAAATGTCTGGGAAAAAAGAAAAGTCTTAACCTGGTGCCAAAAAGATAACAATGTTGGTGCCAGGCGGCCTCATCGGGGAGATCGTTCCATATGCACGCAATCTCTTCTGTATCCATCACTGGGTCGCAGTAACAGAGCAACTTAGGGCCTTTTCTGTTGTGGCACCCCAGTTGTGGAATGAGCTTCCCACAGAGGATTGCCTGGAGCTTGTATTGTGCTCTTTCCGGGACCCAGGCATGTTAGCTTTACAGTTTTCTGTTGTCTTAAATCTTTGCATTGCTGCTAGGTTTTATTTTAGTTTTTACTTCTACATTATTGTAGTTTTAAACTTTTATATGGCATCTTACATTGCATTTTGTAGTTTTAATTCTTGTGAACTGCCCAGAGAGCTTCAACTATCAGCAGGTATAGAAATGTAATAAATAAATAACTAATAAATAAATAAATAAATAAAACAGAATGGTAAGGTTGGGATCCCTAGAGCCCATGCATGCACACGGTATATGTGTGCTGGGACAGATCTAACACTTTGAAAATGGTTTGAAAAAGGTATATGTAATGTGTCCTGGGTCCGAACAGTTGTCAAAACCGTTATAAACCATTGTAAAGCAGTAGTGTAGATCCTGCCCTGGTTTTCTCCTCTGGCAACGGCCCTTTGCATTGACTGAAATGCTGCTCTGGAGGTCTTGCCAGCCTCCGGATACAGCCCGTCAGAGATCCAGGGGCTTGTAGTAGGAAGAAAGTGGCTGAAAAATCCCCTACATATATACACAATAACGGATTAGAAGTATATGCAGCTCCATATCCAACCACAAAGACAGAATCATGTATATTTAAGTCATCCCTCCAATAAAATGACAGTATTTCCTAACTAGAGAGATTGGAGAAATCTGGAATGGATTCAAATGACTTCAGATTTCTATGAATCGAACCTGCAGCTTCTGCAGTGAACCAGGTTTATCCGAGTCTGGACTTGCAGACTAGATTTTTTTATTTTCCAAAACTGTAGGCAACTTTAGTTGTACAAAAATTATGAAAGTTTCTGGGAAATTCACTCATACACTATCCATTAAACACACACACACACACACAGATACACACAGCATGTTATGCATCTGTAATCTCTCTATAGCCTCTATTCAGCCTCTGCAGTGTAGCAATCTGTTTGTGTGTGTGTGTGTGTGTGTGTGTGAGTGAGTGAGTGAGTGCATGCACACTGCTCATTGGTCGTATTATGAGCTAAGAAAAATATGCAAAAACTTCTGTTCCAGGCATTGTAGTAGACTCTGTTGCGTACTTTTCCAAAGGGAGGGGGAATCCGATTCAATGAGCGGATGATGGCGTGCAAGATACCTGACAATTCACGAAACACAGATGGAACAGATATAACAAAATTTGTACATCCCTGGTCCCAAGCACCCATCAGCAGCAGTTTATAGGTATCCAATCTACGATACAGAAATGGAGGCACTGCAGTTTTACTGTGCCATTTTCAAGTGAAGGTAAGCAGCATCAAAATGAGAACACAGGCAAGGATAGTCCACATTAAAAGAGGTATAAATTCTGTCTTAGGTAGCAGACCAGTTTAGTGTAACCCAGCAATTTGAATTTTGTTCTTGAATTATTTGGATCTTTTACAGTAATGGAATGAAAAGCAATCAGGAATAGCAACTGGGAGGGGGGGGGGAAGAGGAGGCATAGCCACTTTATATGATTTACTTGCCAACATGTAGAAGTTATGCTTAATACATTCTGAACCTTTGACTGTGATATTTTTTTGTATCTTCCGTTCAGCCGTTTCTGTGAAAAAACATCGAGGCTTCCTGCCTGCATCAAGTGTAATCCAATACTGGATACCTAAGAAGACAACAGCAATAACTGGTTACATTTGCAAAACTTTTTCCAGTATAGTTGTTCATGAAGACCAATTCAGTCATTTGTTTTGGTACTTTTTTCTGGACTTCTTCAGATATTCTAAAGAAGGGGTGACAGAGGAAGCATGATTAGCACATATATGTCATCTCCTATCATTTGTGGGTCTCATGTGAAGGTAGGATAGACATTCTTCCTACTCACAGAGAGAACATCCATCTGACCCTGAAACAGGAGAAGGCATGTGCAGGCATGGTGAAATAACTACACAATGTCCCGTTCAGTTGGGAGGGGGAAACATGAAGTCCCTGTTGCCCCAGCTGCACTGGCGAAATTTGTGGCAGAAAAGAAATGGTGGTTTACTGATATGGAGCCATATTTATTTATTTATTTGCTGTCACCTAGATGAATTCTGTGTGGTAGTGATGATTGGAGGAGTGTGGCCCATGGGAGGACCTGGGGGGGGGGGGACATGACCATAGACCTCCTGAGGTTGCCCACCCCTGCCTTAAGTAAAGCCTAGCTTCCAGTCTGTCTGCCTCCCTCTCATCTTTTCTGCTAAGAGAAGCCTGTATAAGGAGCCTTGCTAAGCTATCAACACTTGTGTGGAGCCTGGATTCCATAATTACGGTTCAATAGACAATACAAGAGGAAATATCGATCACTAATGTCTCATCTACTGCTTTTTTAGGGCATCTGTTTTTGATGTTGACCATGTTCTGGATGATAGGGGTCTCCCAATCACAGCTTCAGTCCTCATGTGAAATGCAATCTTTTTACAGCAGAAGGCATATTCACTAGTCACACATGTAGGATCAGACTATACAATAGTTTAAACAACTTCCATTCATTTTTTTTTCATGCAACAAATGAAAATATCCTCAAACCTCCGGCCTACAGTCACTTACCCAAAGGTCCTCTTGGTGATTTCCTAAGAACTGCTTCAAAGCAACTTCATGGTTGTTGCTTTTAGGACGGCAGACAACATACAAATCAAAGTTCAACAGCCTGGGTGCTGTCTACTTACTTGTTTCATTCAAGGTGACCTTTGATTTTAATCTGATTTCAAAACAAATTGTGGTGTTGATGGACACCCTTTGCTTTTGCATGTCATTGTTTATCTTCTGGATATTAATTTTGCTGGGCGTGAATTTCATGGATACGTTTACTTCAGCAACATCACGAGTCCTAAAGCATACCATTTGTGAAAGAAATATTAGTATCTTTTAGCATTTCACAACATAGTGGCTTGGACTTCAATATCATGTGACCAGTTCCACCACCTGAGGACTTGTAGTTTCCAAAACAGTAGCCCAACCATGCCAAATGGTAAAACTCATTTAAAACAAGAGGGGAATTCCAAAAGCAATTTATGATATGGCATGAAGGTTCAAATTCCTACTGGACTTGCTTACTCCATTGGGCACACTTAGGCTACAAATTCTATGCACAGTTATTTAGGAGTCGTACTAAATACAATGGGCTTATTTCTAGGTCAACATGGATAGAACACCATTGTAAAGTGCCTTTTGAGATCGTGTCCACTATATGTCATCCCTCTTCCCCTTCCTTCTTTACAGCATTACATTCTACTATTCCAGAGCTTGTGCTGCTGCCAGGCTCTGGAACTCTCTGCCGAAGGAGGACAGATTACCCCCCTCACTGTTATGGATGCTGGAGTAATGTGTGATGGAATCAAATGAGTCTGGATTTCTATATATCTGACTCACTGATTCTGCAGCAAATTGGCATTTCCATTGATTTGTGGGATGATTTTTTAAAAAACTTTCTGGAATTGTATGTAAATTTAGGCATAGAAAAATACTCAAAATAAAAAAGCATCAGCCAAAAATGCACAAATCCGTCATAGGCTCAAGCATGAAAATGCGCATGGGAGGTGTTGTGCGTTTTAGGGGGATTTGCGCATTTTCACAAGTGCAATTTTGCACAAATTCAGAAAAATGGAAAAAAATCCAACTCCACCAATGAGCAGATGACAGAACAAAAGGCACCTGAGCAGATGGAATGGATTTTACAAAATCCAGACATCCTTACTCTCTGTTGTCCTTTCATCGGCAGGCAAATATATATTTATTCAGACAGGCTTTTGGTATATACACTGGTCTGCTGCTAAAGGGTCTTTTAATCAGTTGGTGCTGCTTATTTCTTTTATTGTTGTGTACTAAATGGTATTTTGACATATTTGTTTTTATGCTATGTTTCAATTAAGGTTTTCTTAATCTGGATTTCATTGTTCACCGCCTTTAGTGCGTTTGGGGGGGGAGGAAGGTGGGGATAGAAATTAATAATAAAATGCTCCTAAAGATCTCCTCTTTTAGGACTGCTTTGATTGTACATGCAGGCAACACCACCACTGAAATCCCTATATATGAGCTTGTGTGCCTTCACATTGGGGAATGCATACCCACAGTTAGGGTGACCATATGGAAAGCAGGACAGGGCTCCTGTATCTTTGACAGTTGTACAGAAAAGGGAATTTCAGCAGGTGTCATTGTTATGCATGCAGCACCGGTGAATTTCTCTCTCTATCACAACAGTTAAAGTGGCAGGAGCCCTGCCTAGGGTGACCAGATACAAAGGAGGGCAGGGGTCCTGCACCTTTAACTGTTGTGATGAAGAGGGGATTTCACCAGGTGCTGCAGGCATACAAATGACACCTGCTGAAATCCCCTTTTCTACACAACTGTTAAAGATACAGGATAGGGGTGTGCACGGACCCCCCGGATCGGATCGGGACCCGGATCGGGACCTCCAATTTTGTCCCGGACCGGTTCGGACAAAATCGGAGGCCCCCCGGACCGGATCGAGTCCGATCCCGACCCAAAAATCGTAAATTTTTGGATCGGCCGCCATTTTTTTCCCCATAGACTTGCATTGCAATGCAAGTCTATGAGGAAAAAATGGCGGCGGGTGGGTAAGGGGGGGCCTAACTCCCTCCCCCCCCCGGGGCCGTCCGCTGTGGACGGCCCCGGCAGGTAAACCCCCTCCCCCGCGCTCCCTACCCCCCCTGGGGCCGCCCGCTTCCATCCGCTGGCGCCCGCGGGCGCCAGCGGATAGAAGCGGACGGCTCCGGGGGGGGGGTAAGCCCCCTTCCCCACCACTTACCTTCTCGGCCCGTCCGGCGCCGGCGGCTACTACCAGCGGGCTCCGCGGCCTACTCTCGAGTAGCGCGCCGGGTGATGACATCACCCGGCACGCCACCCTGGAGCAGGCCGCGGAGCCTGCTGGTAGTAGTAGGCGCCGGCGCCGGACGGGAGCCGCCGGGCCGGGCAGGTAAGGGCCCCCCTCCCCCCTCCGCGCGCCCCCTCCTCCCCTCCACGCACCCCCTCCTTACCTTTCCGGCCCGGCGGCTCCCGTCCGGCGCCGGCGCCTACTACTTCCAGCAGGCTCCCCGGCCTACTCTAGAGTAGCGCGCCGGGTGATGACATCACCCGGCGCGCCATCCTAGAGCAGGCCGCGGAGCCTGCTGGGAGTAGTAGGCGTCGGCGCCGGACGGGAGCCGCCGGGCCGGAAAGGTAAGGGCCCCCCTCCCCCCTCCGCGCGCCCCCTCCTCCCCTCCACGCACCCCCTCCTTACCTTTCCGGCCCGGCGGCTCCCGTCCGGCGCCGGCGCCTACTACTTCCAGCAGGCTCCGCGGCCTGCTCTAGAGTAGCGCGCCGGGTGATGACATCACCCGGCGCGCCATCCTAGAGCAGGCCGCAGAGCCTGCTGGGAGTAGTAGGCGCCGGCGCCGGACGGGAGCCGCCGGGCCGGAAAGGTAAGGGCCCCCCTCCCCCCTCCGCGCGCCCCCTCCTCCCCTCCACGCACCCCCTCCTTACCTTTCCGGCCCGGCGGCTCCCGTCCGGCGCCGGCGCCTACTACTTCCAGCAGGCTCCGCGGCCTGCTCTAGAGTAGCGCGCCGGGTGATGACATCACCCGGCGCGCCATCCTAGAGCAGGCCGCGGAGCCTGCTGGGAGTAGTAGGCGCCGGCGCCGGACGGGAGCCGCCGGGCCGGGCAGGTAAGGGCCCCCCTCCCCCCTCCGCGCGCCCCCTCCTCCCCTCCACGCACCCCCTCCTTACCTTCCCGGCCCGGTGGCTCCCGTCCGGCGCCGGCGCCTACTACTACCAGCAGGCTCTGCGGCCTGCTCTAGAGTAGCGCGCCGGGTGATGACATCACCCGGCGCGCCACCCTAGAGCAGGCCGCGGAGCCTGCTAGTAGTAGTAGGCGCCGGCGCCGGACGGGAGCCACCGGGCCGAGAAGGTAAGTGCCCCCCTCCTCCCCCCCCCGCTGTCCACTTTCATCGGCGGGCGCCCGCTGGCGCCCGCCAATGGAAGCGGCGGTGGGCGCCAGTGGGCGCCCGCCGATCCGCCGATCCGCCGAACCGGTTCGGAGCTTTTTCGGACCGGTTCGGATTGGATCGGCCGATCCAGCTGCTGGATCGGAAATCGGATAATTTATCCGATTTCCCACTGGACCGGACTCGGATCGTGGATCGGGTCCGATCCAGTGCACATCCCTAATACAGGAGACCTGTCCTCCTTTCCATATGGTCACCCTACCCACAGTTACACACAGTTGCTGTAATTTCAACCACAGCAGTCCTTTTGTGAGAGGCTGAGAGAGCAAGAATGGCTAGCAATTGCATGTAATCAGATACACATACCCTTCCTGTTCACATGCCAGGAAATGCCATTTCTTTTGTGTGAAGATGGCCAAGCACTGAGGATATTTCCATATAGACTGGCTATTTTCCAGTCTATCAGCTGGCCCTGAGAGTCTGATGTCCTTGTAAGAAAATATGCTCCCATTCCTGCTTCAACATGGTAAGGCCTTCCATGCAAGTAATGTGTCAATAGAACGAGTTAGCTATAGGATTGTTCTAGGTAACAGTTATTGACAACTTGATTGCCCTTTTATGTGGAAGCTTAGCACACATACCAGAAGAGGGCTGCCCCTCCAAGGCCTCCAATGGTGACATCTATCAATCCATCTCCATTTAAATCCATTTCGCCATGTATAGACTGACCAAAAAATTTCATCTTTTCCCCATCTCCACCTGATGCGATGCGCTGGAAAACAAACAATACTTTTATTGCACTCCACAGAAAAACATGTTTAAAAATATTTGGTTGCAATCCTATCTACGCTTACCTGGGAATAAGCCCTACTGAATTCAATGAGACTTACATCTGAACAGGCATGCATAGGATTGCACAGTTAAAGCTGGATTTGTTGGTGACTATTAACCGCCCCCCAACAATTTGCAATCAGTATTTTAATTCAGAGATAGACTTTAAGACAGCAGTATGGATGCCACTCATTTAATTAATTTTGGTTCAATATTCTTGGGAGTACTAAACCCTATTGTATATTTAAAAATAAAACTAACCTAATAGATGCCAACGATTCCAGAAACCCTCCTGAATCTATCCTGGAATCTAATTTTAGAGACTCAAATATCAATTTCAAAACAAAAACAAATAGAGGGCCTATTCAGACAACATGCTAAGCCATGGTTAGGCTGCAAACCCATTTGTAGCAAGTGGTTAGTGAGCATGTTTAAACCGTGGTTATGTGGCCATCATGGTAAGGAATGGTTCACACAATACACTAAGTCATGGTTTACATGACATGCTAAGCCATAATATTTAGCTCAAACAGGGCCATAAACATAACAGGGCCATAAACTTTACAGAAAATAGCTACATCTTGGTAAATGTTGACATTTAGATGTGAATACAAGCCAGTCCCAGATTGATATTCAACAATGTTTGATATTTGCTAACATATAATTAAATTAATCTAACGATTTACCTCCAAACAGAGTGACTTTACAGCTAATCCCATGAATCTTGTTACACGATTAACTATGTCCAGATTTCTTTAAAGTGCCCCAGTCCCACTACAGTCAAGAATCCTGGGTTTTGTATCTGGGCAGTCACGTCAGTTTGTTCCGTACCTGAGCATATTCTTTCCTTATGCTTTTTCCATAGCCATGGTAAACATATACAGCTCCTCGATGGTCGTCTTCTAAAGGAGCACCTATGACTATGTCATCAAACCCATCAAGGTTGAGGTCCTTAACTGGAGCAATTGATGTCCCAAAGCGAGCCCCGCAGGGTTCGTTCTTGTTGTGATTGGTGCAGTCACTGTGCTTCAGGAGTGAACAGCAGGTTTGCTTTACAGGCTCAAGTGACATCTGATACTCAAATGTTTTCTGTGAAAGAGGAAAATTAAAAAAAAACAAAATGATTTTTGTCTACTTTCTGTTACAAAGGCTTTTGAGGGCCTCCACAAGAGGCACACAAGACAAGCGGTACTTTCCTTTGGTAGCTTGTCCTGGTTAATCCCAAACTATTGTTTGAATCCCAAACTAACTCATCCCTATGAGTCATTCTTTGTCATTACCTTGTTCAAAGAGTAAACATACACCTTGCCTTGCTCCTCTTTTTCGGTCCCCATGTACATAGGTGCGCCTACCAGAAGGATATCAGTAAACGTATCATTGTCAATGTCAATGGTTGTGATAACACTCCCAAAATAGGATCCAATCTGTAATTTATGAAATAGTATCGTATCACATGTTTGTAATTGTCAATATATTGCAGAATTTAACATGGTGCCCATTAGGTGCCGAGGATTTAAATATAAATCTCCAGTTTCCATTGAAACCCTTGGCCCCAATTCTTTCCCACCTCTTTCATTTCTACTTAGTCAGTGTAAGTAGGGAAAGCAGGGAAGCAACTGGCAGGATGGACAGGGGAAGAGTTTCCTAAGGTTCAGTCTTCTCAAGGTTTTTTTTTTTTTGCAGAATTTCCAGAAAATCCCCAAACCTTCTCGAAGAGGGGAGGGGGAAGCTTGCCTGTTACTAAATACAGGATATTGTAGCTGTGTTAACTATAAGCTATTAGTTAAGGGAGCTTGGCCGGTGCTGCATTGCAGGCCAGCTTAAATAGGCCCTGCCTGCCCACCCCCATCTAGCCAATTGGACCCCCAATTTGCCCTTTCATCCACACAAATGAGTTGGCCACCTGGAAGCTGCTCAGCACCACTGCTGTAGAGTCGCTTCGCACCACTGGCTGCTCCTATAATGTTGTTGTCCTATAATTCAACAACATAGTTTTACTGGGGTCTGTGCCTCAGTGACAGACTGGTGTGCAAGATGGTCCCCTAAAGGCAATTTTTTAGTTCAGTGGTCTTCAACCAGTGGGTCAGGACCCGAAGGTGGGTCACAAGATCAGTCCAGATGGGTTGCGGCAAAGCTGTTGCTGAACGTTGGGAATGGAGAAAATTGTGAAAGTGGATTCCCTGTTGCAGGTTGGGAGTCCGAGGTGGGTTTCGGGTCTAGACCAGTTGAAGACCACTGCTTTAGTTTGATCAAAGAAGGCAACTTCTTCATCATGACAACTTCTCTCTAGCTCTGGCCTAGACAATGATGGTGGTGAGAAAGAGAAGCAGGGGATGCCACTGTCTAACTTGTTCACTGGTTGTCAAGCAAGCTAGTGGTGGCAATGACGAGGAAGAGGATGAGAAGCAATAGTGGCTGGTGGCAATGGTGCCGAATGTGCAATCATACACTCCACTCCTCTGTTTTTAAGAGGCTTTAGTCATACATTAATGTGTTCAGAAATGCAGCAATGATTCATCCCTATCGTTCTCCGATGTTAATTTTTCCTAACACTGCGTATGTGACAAATATATGGATGACATTTGAGTAGTATTTTAATGACACTACGCACACTTACTTGTTCCCCACTTAATCGTTGAAGGATGTCTATATCTGCACCTCTCATTCTATATATGATAACTTGACCAGTGTGGTTATATCGAGGTTGGCCTGCAATGTATAGCACATCTCCGGAGACTGAGGCAGAATTTACTGTATAACCTAAGGAATCAAAGACATTGCATTCATTCTCAGAATATCTTCACAATTACTACTTGTGCTTTTTTTTTAAAAAAAAAAGCAAGCACAAGTGTCTATCCATTAGAGCAGGAGGGCTGAAGTCCACTTCAGAGAGCCTCTTGGGGGGTACATTCCAGTGGTGATCAAGGTGGGGCCAAAAATACAAAAATATACCAGCACAGATGCTTACAGTGGATCCAGAGAAGAGACTACATTCTGTGATAATATTCAGAGAGTATATAAGCCACACACTAGGGCTCCAAAGGTTACCTAAGGGCCTAATAACTAATGGACCAAATAGTCCAACCTTCCCCAACCTGGTTCCCTCTAGATGTGTTGGACTGCAACTCCTATCATTCCCATCCAACATGGCCAATGACCATGTTGGATGGGAATGATGAGAGATGTAGTCCAACACATCTGGAAGACACCAGGTTGGGGAAGGCTGACATACCATTCACAGTCTACACAATTCATAACATCATGCTCCGTAAGTCTTATCATGCACAAAATACACCAAACTGTCCCTTAAAGTCAAGGATGGCAATTTGTACCTCAGGCACTTTCTAGCTTCAGAAATGACAATTGCCTTGCCTGCATTCGAGACACTCTTCTAAGAACTGATATTCCAACCATCTTGAGCACCAAAGAATTCTAGTTCATTCTTCAGCAAATGATGGGTTCCTCATGTACATCCTGTCTTTGAAAGGCCCATTGAAAATAAATACACTGGGCATCGTAAAGAAGAAATAGGAAGAGGAGGAAGACGAGGAACACAGAGAGCAGCCTTCCCCAATCTAGCACTCTCCAGATGTGTTGGATAACAATTCCCATAATCCCCAGCCATGTCAAATTTGAGAAGACTGTTCTAGAGAAATAAGAACAATGGAAGCACTCAGTGCCATATTCTAGTTATTTTCTTCTGTGTATTTATCAGTGCATTGTCACATTAGAGTAACAGTGGAGATATTTGTAGTATTTCTTTATTTAAAATATGAATGCACCACCTTTAGGGGAAACCCTCCCAAGGCAGCGTCAAATATTAAAATCATAAAAAAAAAATAACAAATCAGTAGTAAAACTGAAATATCAACATTTAAAAAATTACAACCACCTAGCACCATCTATCCAGTGGCCCGCAATAAACGAGCTCAATTGTCGGCCAAGGTGAAAAAGAGAGTCTTTAGGGCCCAGGTTCACTTGAAGGCCTGTAACGATAGAGACTGGTGGACCTCAATTGGAATGCAGTTTCACAAGCAAGCAGTGGGAGCACTAATGAGAGGGCCCTTCACATCTCTCATCCTAATTATTTTTACCACAAGGCACCCGAGCAGGCCCTTCAACACTGGACTGAACTCAGAGCACAAACCTAAAGCATTTTGTTTTTTACTCATGCAGCTTGTTGCAAAAGTAGGACATGCAGCAGAAAGATCAGAGGAAAGTAAGAACACACTGGAGCATTTTCCTCACCTAAGTAAGCAGCAAGGGGCTCGTTACTTTCTGAGGCCTTATCGTAAAATGTGTCATTCCTTGGGATTAGTGAGGCATTCTCCTTCAACATGACGACGGTTCCATTCCAGTCATATGCTCCAACCGCTCCAAGCATGATCCAGTCCTTACACGGCAGGAGAAATCATGACACAAAGCATACAATATAGTCTTTGATCTCTATGTTCTTCTATTCTTAGAGGGATATACCTGAGGCAGAAGCCAAAAGCCTGGGACTGTGCTGGGCAAATAAGGACAGCTGAAGGATATGAGGATCTGCTCGTGATATAAACAAAGGCTAGATCTACACTACTTCTTCAGAGCAGTACTGAAATGCACTGATATCTCTTGGGGCACATTACGCATTCCATATATTACATTCATAGTGTAATTTCCTGCTTTTCATTCTGCATTATCCAAGATACCGCAACAAATATCATTGTGTATTCCACGAGGTATAAATGCGCAAGAGATATATAGCGTCACCAAGATGGGATGGTAACGATTTGACACAAGGGGTAGATCTGGCCAACTGCACACCAGTTGTATCTTGATGGTACTCTAACCTAACCAATATAGTTTTGATTTCTCTTTAAACTTGTCATTATTATTGAGTTCTGATTATTTACAGTAATTAAAGCATAAACTTTTGATAAAAGAATAACCATAACAAAACTGAAGAAAGAAAAAATGAAACTAGAATTTAATATAACATCATATATAACATCTGTTCCAGATATTTAGTTGGTTCAGAAATTGGCATTATTATATGGAAGCTGGTCTATTGTCGAACCACCTTCCATATCTATTGTTCCATTTTTCATTTGTTCATTTAATTTGATGCCTTAGCATCACGATAATCAGTTGAAGTCGGTGGTTCCAATTCCGGTGGGGCTGTAAATCTATTCTGCGTTTCAGTCAGAAGGAGCTATCCAAAGCGCTGAACCATCAGTTTCAGCACCTTGGGCAGCTCCTTTAGAGTTGTGGCTGCTTCTGATTGAAACCCAGGATGGATTCACAGCCCCACTGAAATCAGAGCCACCAGCCCACACTGATAATAGCCCTCTCATTGCAAACTCTTGAGTCTTATTCACAATTTACGTAGATCCACATATGAGCAGGGAAAAGGTCCACATCAACTGCCTCCACCCCTGAAGTCATGCACAGCAGCTTGCTTTGCCCCCCATGTCCATGGATTCAGCACAACTGTCTGCACGGAGGAAGCCTTCACATATCCATGGATCTGGAATCTTGACTGCACAGTTCCAGAACCTGTAGATGCTTTTGCACAGAAGCTGTACCTGTGAAGGCTTCCTCACTGTAGACATCTGCACTGAATGCATGGGCATTGGGGTAAGGCAAGTTGACATCAGAAGGTGGGACTGGTCAGTGTGGCCCTGCTCCTGACTCATGCATTGAGTCAACACATAACCATTAGTTGTGAATAAGGCTTGTGTTGCCACGTTGTCAGAGATGGAGTTCATGTGCATATCCAGCATTTCTCCATGTCCGTATTTGATTTTTTTTGTTGGGGGGGGGGGAAGCAAAAGAAGAAGAAAAAAGTAGTTGAAGGCACAATCCTATGCATGTTTAGACAGAAAAAAAGCCTACAACTTTTGGGGGGAACTGTAGGACTTTTTTTCTGTCTAAACATGCATAGGATTGTGCCCGAAGTCTGTCTTCAAGGCCAGCTTATCATGTTGCTTCAAAAAATTGAATTCAGAATAGGGGAGGACGTCTGACTGGTATAGCAAGACTTTTTCAAGTGCTTGCCCTAGCATCGGGAGCAAGGTGGAGTTAGTGCTGCACTTCAAGCAGCAAAATATCTTCAGTTGGCATATATGTATTAGTAGCTCCTGATGGCACCAGAGAAAATGTATATTTAGTAGATCTGGAATGGTTTAGTGTACAGTTTCCATCCATTTATTGAAATATGATTTCCCAGTTCACTACATGTGCCTATAGCCTCACACACACTTTCACATTTGTTTAATGGTGTTTTACAGATTGATTGAGTGAGATACCATCAGTGAAGTAGGTTATGATAGCAATCCTAAAAAGTAGGTTAAGAGAATGGGGGAGACCCCATTGACCTCAATGGGACTTGCTTCTGAGTAGACATGTATAGGATTGCACTGCAAAGATAAATTCTTTTTTAAAAACAAAACAAAACAAGTATTTTATTTATTTCTAAAGCACATTATATTATTATTTTTCTTTCTGGGGACATTCAAGACAATGTAGACTATACACAACTATTTCCCTTAAAAAACAAACAAACCAATTTCTATTTCAACCTGGATAGTTTACCTGGGAATAATGGGCACTGAACCCAGCTTGAGACATTTCCATTCCAAAAGAGGCTGCCAGTTGGTCTTTCGTAGCTGTAAAAAAAGGGAAATGTTTAGCATACATCGATCAAAATGTTGCTGTAACAAAAAAATAAGTTGAAATGGGAGGAAAAAAATTGACAGTGTTACAAATGTCCTGGCTTGAACAGTGAATGAAATATTGATGATAGATTTTATTAGCAGAAATTTCAAAAATTTGTCCAACTCTCTCGAGGAACAAATCTTTGATCATATTTTGTTCAGCCACATTGAACTTCCTCTAGGTAGGCAAGTAAGCCATTATTTGTTCCGCTGTTAAGAGTGCAACCCCATGCATAATTAGAAAGAAAAATATCCCAAAATTCCCAGCATTCCTCAGCCAGCTTTTTTAAAAAAACCTTTCTGTCTAAACATGCATAGGATTGCACTCTTAGGATTATTGTTTTCCTTGTGTAGGATATTTGTAGCATAGTAGTTACTGTGTCCTGGCCTAGGACAGACCAGGGAAGACCAAGATTCAAATGTCTGTTCAGCCATAAAGGCTCACTGGATGACTATGGACCAGTCACTATCTCTCAACCCAAGCTACTACACAGGGTTAATGGGATGAAATGGGTGGTGGCAGACAAAGAATTATGTATACAACCCAGTCTTTATTGGAGGAAGGGAAGATAAAAATGTAATGACA
The DNA here is from genome assembly GCA_029215795.1 of Anniella stebbinsi. Classification (NCBI taxonomy): domain Eukaryota; kingdom Metazoa; phylum Chordata; class Lepidosauria; order Squamata; family Anniellidae; genus Anniella; species Anniella stebbinsi. Next base: position 27,985,827 of record JARDYH010000002.1, on the reverse strand, counting down.
TTTGTATATTGTTCAAAAATAGCAAAAATAAAATAAAAATTAAAAGATTGTCAAGTTGGCCTAGTATCATTTTTGTCCTCTTATTAGTAGAAAAATAAACAAATTAAGGCAAGGAAACCAGAGCCGATGCAAGCATAAGTTTTGGCATCTCCCCAACACTGAATGATCAAATTTTGGAGGTGTAAGAAGACAAGTTTTACATTAATTTGAAAACATTGATCGCTCTTGATTCAACATGGATATGATTAGTAAATTATATGAGTAAAGATAATGATAACATTTTCTTCGGTTAATATTTTTTTCTTTTTTCATGGTCCTTTAATTGACAGTGTAGGTCTACTCAAAAGTAAGTCCTGTTGAGTTCAATGAAACTTATTCCCATGTAAATTTTAATAGGAGATTCAGGCTTTCGTCTTCAACACGTAAACAAAGGATATGACCTAACAAAGCATGCACACATGGAACGCTATGCATGTAGCCAGAGTTTTCTCCGAAATTTCCATGCCAGTCATTTCTCCCTGTCAGGGCAAGCCCTACCATCAAGCAGATTGAGGGAAGCACCTCAGGCAGCTGATTTGGGTCAGCAAATTGTTGGCTCTTTAATTTAGTAGTATTGCATTTTTAGTGACAAGGTGGGTCACAGGCGCTGGTGGTATTTTCTGCCTCAGGAGACAAAGGCCAGATCTACACCAAGCAGGATATAGCAGTATGAAAGCGGTATATAAAAGGCAGGAGCCACACTACTGCTTTATAGAGGTATTGAAGTGCACTGACAACTGTTGGGCTCCATTGACATATCCTGCTATATCCTGCTTGGTGTGGCTTTTGACTTTTTTTTACTGCTTTCATACCACTTTCATACCACTTTATCCTGCTTGGTGTAGATCTGGCCAAAATGATTTTGATCAGCCTTTGGCTTGGTGGGGGTTGGGAGGATTTGTTGCTCCACCTCAGACAACAGAATGTACTGCGAACTGCAGACGAGGCTAGCCATGTTTCATTTGGAAATGCAGCTTCCCTCTTCAGCAGTGCAAAGGGCTATTATGGAAATGACAAAGAAATCTCTGGCCGCATGAGTTGGTTTCCCATTTGTGCATGTACAGCTTTGCTGGAATGCAGCCAAAGTTTGTAAGAGAGGAAATGAACACTTTCACAAGCCAAGAAGAAAACTATATATCCCTTAATTGAAACAAGCTGCAATATTGGGAAGCCGTCGCCTCCACACATTGTTTCTATACAAATCCAATCATACTTATGAGGTTCCTAATAATTTGTTAGCAATAAAATGCTAATTTGCATGTTTTCATAATTGAACTCCTATATTCTCTGTTGACACTGATGCAAGTGTTTTTGACAAACAAGCCTAGTATGATTATTCAGGAAAGACTGAGATATTTAAATGTGAAGTATGCACAGATGTTTTCCCTGCTAGGGAATATAATCACTTACAAATTAGATGTATTGCTGCCTAAGATTTTAAATCACCACTAGCACATTAAGAACAGCAGAGAACACAGAAGTCACACTGTGCCTGCCAAATGAGCTTATAAGCAGAGGATAAAATAGGGTACGGGTAATCTTGAAAGTCAAAAATTCAGCCTGTGCACCACCAAGACACATACCCACCAGCCAGTGGAGGTACTTTGGATAGCTCATTCAGAGTTCTGACTGCCTCTGACTGAAACCTGGCAATTTGGGCTGTAAGTAAATTTATCCTGCCTCTCCATTTGATTGCTCCTTGAATTGTTTTTACTGTAGTTGGAAGTATTTTTAATGTTGTGTTTTTAGTATTGTATTTGAATGTATTTAACATTTATTGTGGACCACTGAGGGAGTTTATTATATGCAAGCGGTATGGAAGTGTCACAAATAATAAAATCAAATAATAAAGCATTCCGTAGTGACCGTTGCTGGCTGGTATATGCTGGGAGTTGTAGGACTTTTTTTCTTGGCTAAACATACTTAGGATTGTGCCGTCATTGATATATTCATGAGAGGAGACTTAATCTTGAGGAGCCACACAGCAGACTGCCTGGCTTCAAAGATTACGCAAAGAGAATAGAGAAGGGACCCTGCCCAAGGGAAAGAGAAATTAACAGTTGCAGGCTTCTTAAAGACACAATTTCACAACAGCATTTGGTGGATTTTCTCTTCTGAGGCCTTAGAGCTAGGACACTTGGGGGTAGGGGGAGGGGAAATCTCCATTCAGGTTTATCGCTCTCCATCCCTCCTAGCCACTGAGGAAAATTCTGAGGTGGCTCCTTCTCCCAGCCTCAGGAGGGAAGGAAATGGGCCTGTTCAGACAACACGCTAAGTTATGATTAGGCCGCTAACCCTTTTGCAGCAAATAGTCAGTGTGTTTACCATGGTTATGTAGCCCCCATGGTTTAGGGTGACCAGATAAAATCCAGGTCAGGGCTCATGTAACTTTAACAGTTGTAGAGAAAAGGGAATTCCAGCCAGTGTCATTTGTATGCAATTAGTTCCTGGTGAAATTCCCTCTTCATCACAACAGTTAAAGTTGCAGGGGCCCTGCCTTCTCTTGTATATGGTCACTCTAGTATAGTGCCTGCAACTTTAATTGCTGTGATGAAGAGGGGATTTCACCAGGAACTAATTGCATACAAATGACACTGGCTGAAATTCCCTTTTCTCTACAACTGTTAAAGTTACATGAGCCCTGACCTGGATTTTATCTGCTCACCCTACCATGGTTAGGAATGGTTCACACAACATGCTAAGTCATGGTTCAAATGACATGCTAAGCCATAATGTTTAGCGCAAAATGTTTAACCACAGTGGCTTAGCATGTTGTCTGAACAGGGTCAATGGGTATTTTACCAGCAGGACTGTGGACAGGGGATGACATGGATCTGTCAGATCCACAAGCCTCTTAGTCTCTGTCTCCATCCCCATGCATCCTAGACAAGACTCAGAGGCCCATCTAGCAGAAACTGAGGGAAAGGAGGATAGAGCAGATAAAAAGCCCCTGTCAGTCCGATCACTCTGCCCTCCCTCATATAGGATAGATGGAGGGCTCCGAGTTTGTATATATGTTTTATATAGTCTGGGCCGTGCCTCCCAGCTTTTTTAATCCAGAACCTTCTGCTTGCACTCACGTGTTTTATTTATTTATTGTGACATTTAATGTAATATAATCGTTAATACAATATTAAAACCACAATTTTAAAATGCTGCATTAAAAAAGCTTCCAATTATGGTAAAAACAATTCAAGGAGCGGTAAAATGGAGAGGCGTGATTCATTTACTTACAGCCCAGGGAAAGCCTGGTGAACAAATGCATTTTCAGGACGCCTTTAAAAGATGTCACATTCTCTGCCTCCCGAACTGCATGAGGGAGGGTTCTCCAATGCTGGGAGTTGTAGACCTTTTTTGTTTTGGTCTCAACATGCATAGCATTTCACCCTAAAGAATGCTGTAATGGAAGTATCAGAGTAAGAAATGTAATACTTGGAGAGCAAGGTCTAGGGGTGGACTGCAAGTTGAGGAGGTCATTTCATCCTCATATTAACCATGCCCAAGGGCCATTACACCTATGGCACTTCAGACAATGTGTCGGGGCCATAGGATTGCTCTCTAAGAAGTCTAAAAAAAGGAAAGAAAAGAATCACAAAAGAAATATTCACAAAATCCAGAACTTTACAATTTAACCCTGGTCTTATTTTATGCTATTTTATTTATTTAAGAAATGTATTTGCTCTGTTTCAAGAGGCAATATTTTACCAGGGTGGCATATGGTATATAGTAAAACTAATGTAAAAGATATTGCAATACAAAAATTAACTACACAATAATGATGAGGAAAAAAAAAACACAACTCAATAAATCAGACCATTTCATTACATTTTGTTCTATTGTTGTTGTTATAATGATTACACTTTATAATATTATGATTAAAGTGCCCCCAAAGTGGTGAGTATAGGTATGCTCACGGGGTGTGTTGGGTGTGTGCCCAGGCACACCCTAATTCCCCAGGACTGCCTCCGGCAAGCCACCAGTAACATTCCTGGGGGAACTATGCACTTTCCAGAGGCTCTGGAAAGCACACTTTCTCACCCCGCATTGCTCCAATTGGGGCCTTTAAGGTGCACACCCTAATGAAATGAGCTGTGCATGCCTATGTAGAGAGTGAGTCATTTTCAAAAATATATCCCAGAGTGAGGGTTTGCCATATAGTTCAACGATGGGTGTGTGTGTGAGGGAGCCTTTAACCCGCTGCCCATATGGCCCATACCAGAATTGACTGTCCTACTCCATGCTGGCTATTTACAACGTGGAAAATTCACAGTTGGTTTTAATGGGAGGGAAATACCTATGCAGGGGCCAGGCTGGTATAGGTGAGAGGTCCAATCCTGGGTTTTGTAGGCATAATGAAGGCCCATGAATCCAGTGGACCCAAAGCCATGTCTAGTCCAGAATACCCTAGTACAGGACCTACCACCAATGGAAGCACCATCACTGATAGATATATCAGTGCCCTCAGACCATTCTACAGGCATACTAGAATACTGGTGGCAGATCTGGCCTCGTCCTCCTGCTGAACCCTTTTCTGCCAGAAGAAGAACACTTTCACTATCGCCTTCCCTTCCAACTGGTAGATGTGGGAGTTACAATTACTCTGAAGATGGACCACTGTTCCGGCCTAATGTGGCAATTGTTATTTCCTCTCATCTTCTTGAGAACTGAAAAAAGGAATTTCACTGTTTACCCTGGAGACAAATGCAGATATATTCTAGAACTGCCCTATCTTGATTAAACTATTTAATGGAAGAATTTGACAACAGGAACTCCTTTCTCAAGCACACATACAATATGAAAACACATTAAAGAAAACAGAAAAACAAAAACAAAAACATACCTTCCAGGGCAAATATTCTCTCTCCAAGAGCTTCAACAATAGTAAGCAAAGCTAATTCATCCGAGACATTAAAGAAATGGTTTTCAGTTGGCTCACTTGCAATCGATTTGATTTCTTTAACGAGTTTCTCAGTGCTTAGGTTCCCCCTGTTGTAGTGGCCAAGTATCTACAGTGTTTTAAAAAAAAAGCCAAGAAGACATTTTAAGTTGCACGGTTTCAGAAAGATGTTTCTGCAGCTCACAAGTGGGAAATGTGAGAGACAAAGGCTGGATCAACACTGCTGCTTTACAGTGGTATTGAAGTGCACTGATAATAGTTGGGGCCCATGATACATCTACACCAAGTAGGGTATAACAATATGAAAGCGGTATGAATGCAATATATGGTACGTGTCCTGTGTTGTCAGTGCACTTTATTACCGCTATACCGCTATAAAGCAGTAGTGTAGATCCTGCCTTATATACTGCTTTCATACCACTTTCATAGTGTTATATCCTGCTTGGTGTAGATCTGGCCAAAGGCAGGAACCTTTGTTCTGGGAAATCATCCATGGATATAGTGCAATTATATGAACTGATCAGATGTGACCAGCCCAGACTGAATGCCCTCCAGCAGTCTAGAAGTGCCCTGGTGAAGAACACTGTTACACACCAGTTTTCATAGAATCACAGGAGGATGTGTGATTTTTACCAGGACATCTAAAGAGGTCACAGGCTATCTTAAAGCTTGTCATTATTACTCCTCTGGCTGGTGTAATTATGGGAAATAATCTGCTTTGAGAAGGAAAACATGCATAGACTTCAAAGATAAAATTGCACTAGAGACAAATGACCATGGAAATAATCCATAGTTCATCATATTATGAAAACCTGCTGCATGGGTTCATTATTGTGTGTGTTGAGACTGGGAGAGGCCTGAGGCTAAGCATACCACTTTCCTATTGCAGAACTTAGTTTTCCCTAGTGGGAGATCTCCTGACCAAAGATAAACATCAGAAACCCAGAATGGTTAAAATATGACTGCATACTATCATCCTTAAAATGCTGTCACTCTCGAAACCCTGTGATTCCATGCCATGTAGTTACATAACAGTCAAACAACTAGTAGTGAGTTGCCTGATCTTGCTGCCGCAGCATTTCCCCAAAGAGTTGCTCGTGGTCAGAGGCTGAAGGGAAAGCAAAGCACACACAATTGCTCTTAGAAGTAAGAGGCCATGAGCAGTATAGACAAAAACCTGGAACTAATATGGTGCTCAGCTCCATGCTGCAAATAGTAAAAAAGGTTTTTGGTCCTGATCTAAAATGTTACAATTACATACTGGGCCAGATCAAGGCTGTGATGGGCCCTGGGGCTAGCCACCTGTAGTGTGCCTTCTACTCTGCTTCCAGTACTGAACTCAACATGACACTTGTGCAAGCACATGCGTGCACACACACACACAAACACACACACACAGAGCGGCATGAACAATTTCCAAAAATAATGCAAAAAGCTTTACTGGAAGCAAAAGACTAATAATACAAACACAAGCTTCCCCTTTCACAGCACACAGAAAACATAAGCACATCTCTCTCTCTCCGTCTCTCCGTCTCTCTCTCTCTCACCCACACACACCCACACCCACACACACCCACAGGGCTGGCTCAAGACATTTTGCTGCCTGAGGCGAAGAACTTGATGGCATCCACTCCCATTCCTTGTACATAAGCAATTAGACGAGCAGATGCATCTTATTTCAATACTGGGAATGGAACATCTTTCTCCACTAAATCTGAAGGCAGCTAGTTAGATTAGGGGGTGTAGGGCAAGCATATGGCCCACAGTTCTCTCCCCTGCCGCCTCCCAGCAACTACTGGCCCTGCCTAATGATAGGACCGGCCCTGCGAACATGCACAACTCAAGAAAGAGACATAGAGGGTGACCATATGAAAAGGAGAACAGGGCTCCTGTACCTTTAAGAATAGTGATAAAGAGGGAATTTCAGCAAGTGTCATTTGTATGCATGCAGCACCTGGTGAAATTCCCTCTTCATCACAACAGTTAAAGCTGTACGAGCCCTGCCCTCTTTTGTATCTGGTCATATTAGGCAGGGAACCTGCAGCTTTAACTGTTGTGATGAAGAGGGAATTTCATCAGGTGCTGCATGAGTACAAATGACACTTGCTGAAATTCCTTCTTCATCACAACAGTTAAAGATACAGGAGCCCTGTCCTCTTTTTCATATGGTCACCCTAACATAGACTGACTTATACTGCCACTGCTGACCCAGGACATTTTTCAGCCTGAGGAGGACCAGCAGAGATACCTCTTAATTCTCACTGGATGATTTGGACCAGTCACTATCTCTCAGCCTCACCTACTTCACATGATTGTTGTGAGGGTAAAATTGGGAGCTCTTTATTTCCTGGAGAAGAGGCAAAACATAAATATAATAAAATTAGGGAAGTTGGAGGAATCCATCTGGGGGTGGAGCTTGCTGAGCTTTTATCAGGTCACCCGGACTTTGGTCATTTCCCCATTAGCTGGCCAGAATCTCCATTGAATCAGGCCAGTTCATGGTCTTTCAGGTTTTTCTTTAAAAACAACAACAATGTAAATAGTAATTTGCACAAATTGCAGCCATAAATTGTGTCTCCCTACAACACTGCACTTACAGCAATAGAAAATCTCTGTATATTTTCATCTTTGCAATCATCAATCACTTTTTCTAGTAGGTAGTTGTCATGAGATTCGCCATCAGTCACAACGACCATGACTTTTTGTACCCCTCGGCGTGCTCCACGAGCTTCTTGAAAAGCTTCTTTCCTAGTGAGGTACAGAAAGAGAGAAGAGCAAAGTGAGGAGAAGGTGCACATGTTTTTGCGAATGAAGGGCTGCAATCAATGATAAACAGTAAATAACAAAATAAGTAGGGGAAATGGCATGGCATTAAATGTAATTAAACTGCATTCGACTTATGCAGAACAGAATTCTATGAGAAGTACAGAATCTCTCTACAATATACTCAAAAAAGAAGAAAAAGAAGAAAAAAGAAAAGGCAGGGAGGTGACTATAGTTGGTTGTTTCCAATGGGTTGTCGGTGCAAGAAGAGGTAAGGATGGTTGACGGTTGTAAGGAGTAGCTTGGGTGAAGTGCATTCAGTAAAGAAGTGTGGTTCCGGGTCATAGAGAGAAGCAAAGTAGCTGGCGGAGATAGCAGATGCATAGAAGATGAAAAAGACTGATACTACATGAATCCCTACAGAACTGTGCAAGAAGCAAAGAAAAAGTTCAACAAGAGAAAACAGTGGAGACATTTTGAGAGCTAAAGAGCTCTAAAAGTAAGAACAAAAGAACAAGTAAGAACTAGCAATGGAGTGTAGTTGGAAGCCTTGTTAGGACTTAAGAATGAGGCAGAGGTTAGAGAGTTGGACCATGGAGACCCAAGTTCAAATCCTTGCTCAGCCATAAAAGTCAATGGTTGACCTTAGAGTTGGACTAGTAACATTTTCTTACCTTGACCCTGCATTCCAGTATCAGAGGCAGTAAGCCTCTGTACTCAAGTTGTTGGAGGATATAGGCAGGAGGGTGCCTGCTTGTAGGTTCCTGGTCAACAGCTAGTTGGCCGCTGTGTGAACTGAATGCTGGACTAGATGAACCTTTGGTCCAATCTAGCATGGCTTTTCTTATGTTCTTCAGTTGTATTATGAAGGGAAGTATAGTAATGTTCTAATTAAGTAAACAAGCCTACTCATAACATGGTCACAAGCATAAAACGGCAGTGATCACAAACCCTGCCTTGAATTCATCGGAATGATAGGATAAAAATGTAAACTTTTTTTTCATGAAATAATGCCTTTTTTATTCATTTGAAATTATTGTAGGGCACCTTTAAGGTGGAAGCCTCCCAAGATGCTGTACATAATAAAAGAAACAGTGCAATAAAGTAGTAATAATTAATAAAAATAGCAACTACAGGTAAAACCAGCATCTCAAAAATGCAGTTCAAGAAAACGCCAACAAGAATAAATTATGGGCATAGTGGTGGGAGAGAAAAGCCCCTTGCAATGTAATCCTATGCATATCTACTCAGAAGTAAGTCCCATTAAATTAAATGGAACTTACTCCCACATAAGTTTGTAATACGTGTATAGGATTGCAGCCCTAGGGACATCCCAGGGACATCTGTGTGGCCATGGTAGGAAATGGTTGGACTAGATAGGCTTTAGCCTGAACCAGCAGGGCTCTTCTTATGGTCTTAAAACCACCTTGTGAATTGGCGATGTTTGGCATGCATGTGAAAAAACAACATGGTATCTCATAGAGGTTGGTAGCTTTTCGTAATATTGTATGCATTTACCTTGCTGTATCTATTCCAAGAGCTGTTTTGGTTTGCAGTCCTCCCCTCTGACTAATTTTCTTTGCTGCAACAAGCACTTCTTCTGTGGTTGTGTATGTGTTGAGGTTAAATTCATGAGTTACATTTTCTCCATATTGAACAATCCCAACCTGTAATACACAATTTTCTGTTAAAAACAAGCTTCACAACAGTGTTTTGGTGAGTGCAGAAACCACAGAATTTCCCATGCAGTTCAGGCAGGAAGGCCACTAGCACCGAAAGACTCTCGGGGTTTAGACAGAAAAAGTCCTACAGCTCCCAGCATTCCCCAGCCAGACATGCTAGCTGGGGAATGCTGGGAGTTGTAGGATATGTTTCTGTCTAAACCTGCATAGGGTTGCGCCTGTATCCACTTTCTAAATCTAAAAATATTTCTAGGCCAATTTTAAGGGTAGAACTTTGGACTTAAAGGAGTAAAGACAATTCTGTAAGCTACTTAATCAGTGTAGACTAGCACTAGCAAACTTGCTTAGATCCATTAGGCTCAGAAAGATTATGGGTGCCTCTACAAGAGGCATTTAAAGCTCTTTCAAGGCGCATTAAAAAAATTACCTCTACAAGAACGGAGCGCAAATCGGGCGTAGAGGCGCGTTATCTCCCTGATTATGCGCATTATCGAATGCGCGTTAAATCATGAGTTTTATTTTGCTCCGTCCGTTAAAGCGCATTTTGACTGTGTGAATAAGCGCTTATGCGCATTAACTACTTGTAAAGCGCATTTTGGACATCCGCTAATGCGCTTCGCCGCCTCTCGCCGCCTCTCGTGCAGAGGGATTAGGCGTAAATGCGCTTCTGAGATTATGCGCATAATCGCCTAACCAGGCACAAAAGCGAATCCTTGTAGAGGGGACCTATGTAACACAAATATAGCCCTGGTTCACTTGCAACAGTAACCTCTTCTTTTTTTAAAAAAGGAATCACATAGCCTAGGTTACCATGAATGAGCCATGTGTTAGTACATGCTCCTGCTTGCTTCCTCCTGCCAGATGAAGTGGCCAAACAACCCAGGAATGCTCTGGCCATGGGTTGTTTACCATGGTATCTGAATCCAGAACTCTGGCTGATTTTCTTCTCCAAGTCAGAGTTGGAATCTTACTAAACAATCATGGAGCATCCCTAGATGGTTTATCCAATCTAACTGGAAGGAGGAGCTAAGCAGGGGTGACTAAGCCATGTGAACTAGCATGCTGGTGTGGCATGGTTGTCATAGTAACGGAAGGAGGGGGGAAGAAGGGTGTGGCAGTTGGAGTCAGTTGAGAGTGGAGAGGGAGAAAGGAGGAGGAAAGAAGGCAAATAAGCAGAGGAAGAAGAGAAGGAGAAAGATTTTAAAGGATTGTGGAAAAGAGAAGACATCGGTGGACAGAAGGTCTGTAAGGAGCAGGGAATTGGGCAGCCTGCTACGTGCAAGAGCGTGTGGGGAGTGTCATCCAATTTACCCAGGCAACGTACAGAGCTCTGCAGAGACTATTGGGACAGTTATTTGATAGTTGCAACCATTTAGGAAAAGTTCATAGTTAAGTTGTTATTAATAAAGTTTAAGTTTTGTTAAGCAAAGGACTTCCATGGTTGTTTAAGTTCCGGTGCCTCTACCAGATTTCTAGTGAACTGTCATACTGGGTTTAAAAGATCTTAGATTACCATTGCATGTAAACTGGACCACAGCATCATGTCATCAACACACAAAACAAATTCACTTTGAACACAAAAAGAAACTTGTGACCTGGGAACTCAAGATACTGAAGTCTTCACTCTGGTCTAATGCAGACAGATATTTCCTAATATCTTGCTCATGTTCAAGAATGCTTCGCAGTCTCATGCCTGGAAACCCTTCCTTTCTCCCATGTAGCTTTCCTTCCCTTTTCAGTGTGAACTATGTGTAGCACTGACCTGGTTTGCACGACACAGCAGAGCTCATCGTAGATTACTTAACCCACAATGAGCCATGGTGTCCATTGACACCACTTTGCAAATCCAGCCCCTACTCGGGGGTTGTTGTGTCATGTGAACCCAATGAGCATGGATTGTGTGAAGGTTAAACAGGCCTCATATAACCCCTGGTCTGTTCTAGGGCTTTTTAAATTCTCTCTCTCTCTCTCTCTCATAAGTTTTAACAAAATAAAATAATAAAACAAAAACAAAAAACTGCAAGTGTAACTACATACTTCAGTTTCAAATATTACAATGTTCTAAATGAAAAAAGGGAAAAAGGAGTAAATTAGACATAAACTTCAGTAAAGGCAGACCAAATAACCAAATATAAGTCCATTCATAAATGGTGCCTATATACCACTCTTTCAAATGTTGCTAATGTTAGGTCTTCAATCCGTTAATTGTAGGTGGTGAGCTTTTATCTTTCCAATGTTCTACTATCAGGTTTTTTTTAGCAGTCAAGAAGGTTCTAGGGTTATATGAGGGTTGTATAACCCATGTTTGCCAGGTTCACACAACATGACAACCCCTGAGCAGGGGTTGAATATGCAAAATGGCAGCTGCATGCAGCCCACAGGTGCCACAGCTTTACCGTGGTTTGAATAACCCATGGTGGGCTGTTGTGGCATGTGAACTTGCCCAATATCTCAGTCACTTTTACCAAGAATTGCAAGCCAGCTGCAAACCCTAATTACAGATGCAGTTTTACTTGTAGCTTTACTTGTATTTCAGATAGATTTTTATTTTGTAGGTTGTCTTGAATATAGGTTATGTAGAAATGCAGCTAGAAATGAATATATAAATAAAGATGAGGATGCTATGAAAGCCTAAATAGACTATTCAAAATCCATGGGGATGTTCTTAGAGGATGACTTTTCAAAAATAGATTAGAGTTGATGTACACAAGAACAGCCACTTGTGTTTATGCACATGTAGAGGGCAGTACTGAAGTGAACATGACTGCTGATTTAAGTTTTGTTGCGTTAACATAAGGGATTTCTAGCACAACACTAATGGTGTTAAAAGGCATGACAAGATTCAATGGCAAATTCATCACACCTACTGGCATTGGCTAGAAGTCCCTTACATTAGTGCTATGCAATTTATGTTAGCTTTCCTCTCAAGAAAGACAGAACTGCTTCACACATCACATTTCATAAGCATGACTCCTGCTTGCATTGAATGTGTACATGTCTAATTCATCACATGTACACATGGTGGAAAGCCACTACTAGTGTTCTCCCGCTACCGATGCTCATCATGTATACGTGTCTGCTCATCCCACACACATGGGATTCACGAAATGCCCAACAAATTCACTTGTAAAGGAAACATGAAACAAAAAAAAGAGGATAAGCAACTTTCCCAAGCAAGAACCTTTTTCTTCTTCATCATTTGCGTTAATGTTCTGGGGGGATCTTGACTAGGGTTGATCTACACAGTGTTCCATTAGCATATTTCAAGTTTATGTTTGGCTTTGATGTTTTGCTATAGAGTTATAATACACCTTGATTTGGCATATTTATCTCTGACTCATCTATTTTTAAAAGCCCAGTAACATTGAGAGATTGAAGTTCAATGCGGCCTCTACAGTTTATTTATCTAGTCATATCCTTTTATAGATGGACGGATTTGCATTTTAGCTTTAGGTTTTACAGATGTGCTTCTCAATCAGTTTTACAGCCCTTTTAGTACAAACGTCTTTGTTTACTACCACTCATTGATGCCATTTGCACCGAGGAATGTAGATATCTAACCTATTTGATGCTTCATTTAATGACAGATGTATATATTTGGTGTAATACAGAATGTTTTCGTTGAGTAATTAATGCATTTGGATGTGTATATTGATTGCGTTATATAACAATGTGTCTAAAGCATGTTAATGATTAAAACAAAATGAACCAAGGAATGTAAAGCTGTGTTAACAGGAGCAGAGAGAACAGATATTTTAGTGTTACAAACAAATAATAATATTGTTATTACCGTAACTATACAGTTTCATATGAATGAAACAGAGAACTGCAGTTATGAGACAAAAACATTAGTATGGAGCCTTAATAGTGATTTTATCAGAGCTCTGAAACTTTCCTCCCAGCTAATTCATTCACTCTTGGAGGAAACTGTAGTAGTTCCAACCTCCAACCATGATTATGAGCATCATCAGACGAGCATTTTATGGCATGCTTGTGACTGGCCACTCGCAGATCTTTGTGGGACATTTTGACGATGCTGCAATCCTTCTGTGTGTCTCCTGCTACTTAAGTCATTTCCCCCGCTTCAAAATACCACCTGAAAAAAATCTGATTCTTCTGGCTGTAACACTAATTTGGCACTATTTCCTGCCATGTACAGGAGAAGTTGCGCCATAAAGACACCCACTGAGTGAGCCATGTGGTTGTTGCTTGCTTCCTCTTTCTTCCCTATGTGAAGAGGAAGCTGTTCATTTCTATTGTGGGACAGAAGCAGGAGGCAAAGGGACAGGAGGAAAATGCAAGCCCCTCCCCCCGTCTGATGATCCTCTGTGAGCTTCCTGGTTCATGTCCTGATGTTCCCTACAGTGATGTGCTTTTGCAATGGCACTGTGGCTAAAATAAAAAAATAAATAAAAATACCTGAGGGGCAGCCATGTTCCCCTTCACTCACAATATAATGTCACCAGGAACTATGCTACATCATCACAGTGTGTGTTAAATCAGCAGGTTGCTGGCTCATGAAGGCATTGTCTAGCCCTTTATTTCAGTAAAAAAATAAAATAAATGGTGGAGACTTCATAGCCATCTCACCAAAAAATAAATGTCCCCTAATACACCTCACCCAAAACTCCTGTCCTAACCTATGAGAAGATTTTGCCCCCTCCTCGACTCAGACACCAAACATTTAGCTGGTGGAAAGCTTGGAACAGCCCTACTTAATACACAGGCTGGCTCATATTAGAGAAGATAGTCCTTCAGTCTACTTCAGGTAACTTGTTTGTAAGTCATGTAAGGTGTCATCCTATGCATATTATATAGGGTGACCATTTGGAAAGGAGGACAAGGGAAATTCAGCAGGTGTCATTTGTATGCATGCAGCACTAGAGAAATTCCCTCTTCATCACAACAGTTAAAGCTGCAGGAGCCCTGCCTAGTGTGACCAGATACAAAAGAGGGCAGGGCTCCTGCAGCTTTAACTGTTGTGATGAAGAGGGAATTTCACCAGGTGCTGCATGCATACAAATGACACCTGCTGAATTTCCCTTTTCTATGCAACTGTTAAAGATATGGAAGCCCTGTCCTCCATTTCGTATGCTCACCCTATATCATACCAAAAAAGGCCAACAATTTCCAGAATGCTGGGAGTTGTAGGCCTTTTTTTCTGACTAAGCATGCACAGGATTGAGGCCTTAGGCTTTTAAGCGTCAGAGCTAAGCACTTTGAATTGTGGAAACAGTTTGGGAGCCAATGCAACTGTTTTAATAAGTGTGTGTGTGTGTGTGTGTGTGCATGCGTGTGTGCGTATGTGTGTTATATGCTCCAATCAGTAGCCTAGCTGCAGCATTCTGCAGATTCCAGGCAGTTTTCAAAGGCAGCCATGCAAAGTGCCTTCCAGTAATCCAAACAGGATGTGATTTGTATAGCTTTGGATGTTCTCACGGAACAGCAGTAGGCTTAAAGTTTTACCTGGATGTAAAAGATCCATATATCCCTGATTAGAGATGTGAAGACCTGGAAAAAAAACTGGAAAATTCGGGACCTCCCCAAGAACTGTTTTTGTGTTTTTCTGGAGAAATTGGAAACCAGCTTTGGATTATAAAATATTTCCTGTTGGAATTAAGTATTTATATAATGTTACCCAGCTTTTTGTCCCCTTTCCCCCAACAGAATGATTTCTAAAAACTATGTAATGAGGACATTTTTATAGAAAAACTAGAGATGGAAAATGTCTGGAAATAATTTCTTTAATCTTCTTTGTAAGATTCCCAGCATAGTTATTTCTTTCATTCCTTATTAACATTATTAATCTAAAGTATATTTTACTGACAGATATTTATTCTCCATTTCCCAACTATTGAGTCACTATTGTGAATTCTTGACAGTAAATATGCATTCTTGGTAGTTTGGTTTTTGTTCTATAGAATCCTATGTTTCTGATGCAGTCATTTAATGTAGTTCTGATCTATTCAGTCACTAATTACAAATCTAGTAGTGGAGTTTACTTTTCAAAGTTTAAAAATATAATATATTTTTTTTGAGCAAACAAAGTCATACGTAAAATAACTTGAGGAACAAGAAGGCCGTTCATTTTCCTTTCTGGATGTTTTGGACTATAGTGTTCAGCATTCTTGCCCATTGGCCATATTGCCTGAGGCTGATAGGAACTGAAGTCCAAAATATCTGAAGGACACCAGGTTGGGGAAGGTTGTCTTACAGCAACAAAGTGACTTTAGATCTATAAAGACCAATAAATAAATAAAATTTATTTTCCCATTTCCCCCCAAATCTCCATTTTTCCCCATGGCCTCAAAATGTCTGGAAATGTTATATCTCTATCCCTGACATGCAAATGAAAGTTCTGCCCACGAGAGAGAGGGTTCATCTTGCTGCAGGGGTTGTGGACATTTCCCAACTACTGTAGGGAATAAGCGTAACAGGCAAATGATATCCACAGGGGTAGTGGTGTTAGTCTGTTGCAGCAAAAACAACAAAGAGTTAAAACAGTTCATATTTTACACTGGTAGCGAAACTAGATAAAGGATAATTAACAAGTGGAGTGAGTCTCCACAAAGTTATAGCTACCCCTCCTCAACAAGGTGGCATTTTAGGGATGTGATAACCAGAATGTCCCCTGCGCCCCATACACACACATTAACCTGGTGCCATAAGCATTGGGATATCCTAGAGAAGTGTCATTCCTCCATTCATCCCTTTGCACAAGACCCAGAAGGGACCATGGAAGAAGTGAGCCACCCACTCTTCTGTCATAGGCTGAAGTGAACATCCAAAGCCTGTCTCAGAGGAGTGACGCCTTCATAATTTGGCCCTTCTCAAATTATAGACTTGACTTTCCTTTATTTATTATATATATTTATTTTATCTACATCCTGCCTTTCCCCCCGCAAGGAACTCAAGGCAGCTTACATAATCATCCCCCTCCCCTCCATTTTATCCTCACAACAACACTATGAGGTAAGTTAGGCTGAGAGTCAATGATTGGCCCAAAATCACCCAGTGAGCTTCATGGCTGAGTGGGGGCTTGAACCCAGGTCTCCCGAGTCCCAGTCCAACACTCTAACCACTATGCCACACTTGCTTTCCTGATTTGTTCTTGTCCCCTTTGCCTTTGATAGCTGTACATCATCTAATCTGACCCATCTAACAAGCTCTTGGAGAGTTCTCATCTGGCTATCTGAGAACCCTGTAATGCCCACTAATGGCCCCGGGGGACTGCATTTGGCCTGCACACCTGAGGTTAAACACCCCTGCTTTAAACTGTCCTAGTCTGAGCTTATGTCTTGGCTCTAGTGTCATTCCTGATGCCAGTTCCTGCGGCTGACTGATTTCCTTTGTTTCTAGTGCCCCATCCTACACCAAACCTGGGCCAGAACTACACCTTGTGTCAAATAATTACAATCCCATCATAGTAACACTACATCCCTCTTGTGCATTTATACCTTGTAGGATGCACAATGACATTTGTTGCAGTATTTTGAACAATGTGGAATAAAGCATGAAATAACATGAAAGATCTATATGGAATGTGTAATTTGCCCCAACAGTTATCAGCACGCTTCAATACTGCTATAAGGCAGCAGTGTAGATGTAGCCCTCTGCTGTGGATCCCGCTTCTACCCTTGCTGGAGTCCCAGATACAAGGAATTAGCTTTGGACATCCTACCATCAAAGCAAGTAGGACAAAATATTAGTTCCACCATACCTGTGTCTGTTGGGGACCTATGTCCATATTTTTCAGCAGGCTGTTCAAAAACTCAGTGACGCTGTCCCATGGGTAAATGCTGTTGGAGCCATCAAGAACTATGACAATGTCTAGCTGGTTCTTGCATTCTGCAATATAAATTGTGAGATCATTTGGAAGTGCCCAGTGCATCAGCAGGATATTAATAATACAATTTTTCCCTATGGAAACAAAGTTGACACCCTGGTACTTTGCTTGCAAGGAAACCTCTAATTCCAAAGGAAATTAGAGATTGCAGCCTCAATATGAATTGTTCAAAGGTTGATGGGGTCACCCCTGCTTCTCCTTTCCCATCCCACTGCCACCTTTTCTCCGGAGTAAACTTAGACAACAGAGAGTGGGAATTGTGCAACCTGAAGCTAAAGAATGAAGCTGTGCTTCCTTGTGAGACAGAGCCTGGGGTAGCTTCACAGGCCCAGTTATGGAAGGATCTCCTCAATGAGGACTGCCTGGCACCAACATTGTTATCTTTTCAGTGCCAGGTTAAGTCCCTCCTCTTCTCTCAGGCATTTGACAGAATATGATAACTTTTTAATCAGGTCCTGGATTTTTCTTATTGTTGATAGTTTAACATTGTTTTAGCTATATGTGTATCTCTGTGCATGCTGTCTGTTTATATGTTTGTGTGTGGATCTAGCCTATGTCTACAGTGGTGTTCTCTACCAAAAGCTTGTTCAGGAGCTGGTTTTCTTAATCACTGTAAGTCGAGCTCGGCATACCAGAGCGTGTGATCACACAAACAGACAAAACACGTGATCCAAATGGCAATGGGTGGCAGAAATGTCTGTGGTTTCTAAAAGAAAGGAGACCTCCAAAATTATAGGAGCCGCTGAAGCCAATAATATTTATAGCCTCCTGGCTCTCAAGTCACACTGACATATGCAGAGATGTCTGGGATGGCTCACATATGTAAGACAAAAACAATTATGTAACATCCGAAATGGCCCTTAGTCAAGGAAACAACTGTTTTAGCCTCACTGACTATGACTCAGGACAACTAAAGAAAGATGGTTAGTCTGGAATTTATAATTGTCCTCAGCCTTGGAGCAAGAGGAAGGAAGGAGAAAAACCATGTGTTCCCACAGGATGTCCTTTGGGAAAAGTCTCATTGGGAAGGAAAGTAAGGGTGCAATCTTATGCATATGAAGACAGGGGGAAAAAGTTCTACAACTCCCAGCATGCCCCAGCCACATGCTGGGAATAGGAGGAGTTTTTATGTCTAGACATGCATAAGATTGCATCTTAAGTCTGAAAATTGCAAGTATATGCACTGCTCCTACCTCTGGCAATCCACACAAAGGATGGAATCTCTTGCCTCCAAGAAAACAAAACTGGGACACATTGCAACAACCCACAACTTGTTAAACCATGGGTGGTTGCGACTGAAGTGGAACCAAGCGAACAAGTGTGCTAATTTTCACCGCCCGATTGTCCCACTGCAGCTGGGCAAAGCTAAATAATGGAGTGTCCCTGGGTTGTTTACCATGACATCCAAACCTGGAATTGTGGGTTGTTGGGAGAGAACAATTGATATTTGTAACTGTAGAACAAAACATGAGTTACAAGTCTGGGTTGTTCCTCACCCAACAACCCACAATTCCAGGTTTGGAAGTCATGGACAGAGCTTCCCTGGGTTGTTCAGCTCAGTGGGAGTGGGCAGGCAGCCAGGAGCCAGCACGCTTGCTTGTTCCCACTCGATCGCAACTACCCAGTGTTTAATCAAACACTAGGAAGCTGTGACATGTGAACCAGGTCTATGCCAAACGCTGCAGCTTCTGGAATGCTCTCCCCAGGGAAGCTTGCTTGGCGCTCATGGCGGTGTCAGTAATTCAGCTCCAGATGAAGACTTTTTAAGAATGTTCCCAAACCTTTAAATCCTTTGAAGCTGTTGAAAATGAATGTATTGGGCATTAACATGTGAGCATTAAAACAGCAAATGTGGTTCCATGTAAGCAAGTGTAAAATGATGCACATTAACTTCACATAGGCCTCATCTACAAGAATTTGGCTTTACGCCTGGTTAGCCGATTATGCGCATATTCGCTGAAGCGCTTTATCGTAAATGCTTGTATGCAGGAGGTAATTGAGCACTCAACAGGTAACCTTACCAGTTGTTTCAAATGCACTTTACAGGTAGTTAATGCGGAGAATCGCTTGTTCACATATTCAAAATGCACTTTAACGGCCGGAGCAAAATAAAACTCGCTATTTAACGTGCATTCGATAATGCGCATAATCAGAGAGAAAACGTGCCTCTACGCCCGATTTGCGCTCCGTTCTTGTAGAGGTAATTTTTTTAATGCGCCTTGAAAGAGCTTTAAATGCCTCTTGTAGAGGCAGCCATATACGCTGATGGTGTTTGAACTGGGAATGACTGACCCGGGTGCAGCAGCTGTGAAAAAAGGCAAATTCTATGTGGCAGATCATTACAAAAGGAACCGTAAATAAAACGGCAAAGATTTATAATGCCTTTATACATGTATGTGGTTCAACCACACTTGGAATAAAGCATATTGTAGAATTAGAAAAGGTGCAGAAAATGGCAACTAAAATAGTCATGGGGATGGAGGAACTCCCCCTATAAGGGATGTTTAGCTTAGAAAAATGGTGAGTACAGGGAGACATGATAGAAGTGTACAAAACTATACATGCTCTGGAGGAAGCAGATAGGAAGAAGTTCTTCTCTCTCCCCCCACATAATACTAGAACCTGGGGTCATCTCGTGAAGGTGAATGGTGGGGGTTTCTGGTCAGATAAAAGTAATTACTTCTTCACACAGTGCATTTTTCTACTACATAATTCACTACAATAAGGAGTAGTGATGGCCACCAACTTGGACATCGTTAAAAGGGAATTAGTCATGTTCATGGGAGATAATGCCATTAATGGCTACTAATCATAATGGCTGTATATTCACACACACACACACACACACAGTGTCAGAGTCAATATGCCTCTCAATAGCTATTGCTGTACCAGGGAACAGAAATAGGAGAGTGCTACTGCACACATGTTCTCCTGCTTACTAGGATGTTTTTAGGATGTTTTATTGCTATTTTAATAATGTGTACCATGTTTTTAATCAGTTCTATGTATTTTATCATATTTTATATTTACTGCTGTTCCCCGCCTCGATCCAAACGGAGAGGCGGGTAAGAATTATTATTATTATTATTATTATTATTATTATTATTATTATTGGCATCTCACAGACTGGCCACTGTGGGAACACTGTGCTGGACCAGATAAGTCTTTGGTCTGATCCAGTGAAGCTCTTCTTATGTTCTTACTTTTTTTTATTATTGCATCATTGATAAGTATCATTGTGGTATTTTTAGTTTATAAGCCGCCATGGGAATGTGAAATGATGTGAAAGATGTGAGATGTAAGTCTTATAAATAAATAAGCAGTTTGTTTGAAATTCAGCCACATAATTTCCTAATCAGTTTCGGCAGTTGAAAAATATGTATTTGTCATCTAATGCTTTCTAGGTAGGCTCTTGTGTCATCTCAAGGTTATTGGTATAGGTGGCATCTACGCCAAGGTGCACCCTCTATGTCCCAAGCGCACAGAGCATCTCCTTGGTTTGAGTGAATGTTATATAATCAACACTTGAGCAGAACCTCTGAGTTAGAGCTCTCATGCTCCAGTTATTGACCTAGAGGTAACAAATAAAGTTTATAAGGGCATTTCAAGCCATGTGTCTTCTTGACCTAAAGAGGCACTTAGTTTACTGAGACTGCATAAAGATTATTTTTAGCCTGATCATTGCTCGTGACATAGCATCCCAAACTCTGTTTATGCTAAAGTGAATTCCAGAGGCAGCAAGCATTTTAGGTAATAAACAGACAGTGATAACATTTACTTAACTTGGTAATGCTGGTAGCCTTGCAAAGTAGTTTACGTTTCTGGTATGTTCCTGTGTATACATTTGTCTCCTTCAATGCTCAATAACTTCAACATGTACAAGAGCAGCCTTCTTCCATACATACCTTGCACAGATGGAGCAATGGAGTTTACAACTTCAAAACTGGAGCTGACGTTGGAACAGATGCCAGTAGTGTAATGCAAGTGACCACATTTGTAAGCATAAAGAGGACCGCATGCCTTCAATAAGGAGGGAAAGGTTACACATTAATTCAGCTTACTTCATAAAACATATTTGAATTTTGACTGTGGCTGGAAATACGCTTCCTGAAGCAAAATGGTAATACAAACATATGGGAACAACAATGTGAGGCCACATTAGGGAGGTTCGTTAGCCCAGTTCACACATCGCAATAACCCAGTTTTATCTTTTTCTTTTTAATCCCGGGTTATTGTCAGCATGGCAGAATGCTATACATACTCCACAGTCATTCCCACCAGGGACTCTGGCTTGTCGATGGAGGGACAAGCCAGAGCTGAAACCCAGAGTTCCAACTGGATTCCAACTCTGTGTTGTCTCTCTCCCCCAACAAACCAGACTTCCTAGTTTACACATCATGCTAAACAACTGAGGGACACTCTATCCTTGGAGCCATTCAAGACAAATTAAAATATAATGTTTGTGGCAAAACTGGTGCTTGGATTGTTGTGTGAAGCATAAAGTGGCTCCAAGAATATGGGTGTTGGTTATCTAAGTATCCAATAGGGACCCCCACAGCCATATTTTATTTATATAAGTATAGAATTGAATCCTGGGAGCAGAGTTTCATTCATGGAAAAGAGCACTCTTGAATCTTGGCTCCTTTCCTCCTTTAGCTCCCTGTACCCCCTGAAAATCTGCTCCAGAGAGGGTGGGGCACTGCTCAACATACCGTGGGAGATGGCACAGGGAGTTGTAGGGAGGAAGGGTGACACTGGTGAAAATGGCCTCCTTCCATCTCCATTTGTAGAAACTCTGCTTGATCCAAGCCCCTTCCATGGACAGAAAGGGCCTTTCCATAAACCAGGGGCAGGACACCAGGGGTTCTCCGGCTGTTGTTGGACTCTAACTCCCATATTCCCCAGCCACCATAGCCAATGATAGGGATTATGGGAGTTGTAGTTCAACAACAGCTGGGGGGGGGGGCGTTATAGCCACAAATGGAAAGACCATTTGCAGAAGGGCTTCACTAGATCCAAGCCATGATGAATATACATATTGCTTATATTAGCTTAAAATACTTATTTGCTCACCAAAAACCCTCCTTTTGGATTAGTCACTAAAGTTGATCCAAGTGTCATGTTCTCCTTTACTTCTGCAACTTCAGGAATGGATATGTCAGCTATAAATAGATAAAACATTTTAAATATGTGGCTATGTGCAAACAAGATGTTAAACCATGTCGAGGTTTTTCCAAACTAAAACACCCAACAGTCTATACAAAACATGGTTCTTTTTCGTTTCCCTTCTTCCTCCCAGCTCCCTCTTGATTAGGATTTTGATGAAGAAGTCAAAGGCCTGGCTGTTATCCCAGAAACTCTGTCTGGAACACTACTTCACATAGTTTTCTTGAACCTCAAAGAGAATGTCAAACAGTGACAACAAGAGACAAGCATCCACGTACCCTTGCTAATAAGAACAAATAAACTTTTTAACTATAATATGATTCTACTGTTTAAATTGCTCAATTATTTGATATGAAACTTTTTAAAAAATCAGTGGTATGGATGGCATTTCAGCGGGTAAAAGGTGAAATAATTATGGGAAAGGAAATGTATTTGAACTCAACACACACTATTAGTTAAGTGACCCATGTAGGAATATGCTGGTTGTGAGAATGGACTTGGGGAAAGAGCATTTGTGGATTCCTGCTGGTGGGGGACATCCTGGAGGTATGAAAAAAATCTTGGTTCCCCACTCCACCACTAAAAAAAAAACCCGGATTGTTAAATAATGCACCTTCTCTGTGGTGGCCCCCCAATTGTGGAACAATCTCCCTGACGAGGCCCTCCTGGCGCCAACATTGTTATCTTTTCGGTGCCAGGTCAAGGCTTTCCTCTTCTCTCAGGCATTTGGCAATATCTGAGGAGCCTGGGTTTGTTTTTGTTTTTGTAGCTTTTTTGGGCTGTTGTAGCGGTTTTAAATGTATGTGTGTATTGTGTGTATGTTGTATGTTTTTGCTGTTTTGATTTTTGTATATTGTTTTTGATTGTTTTAATCCTATGTAAACAGCCCAGAGAGCTTCGGCCATGGGGCGGTATACAAATGTAATAAAAAAATAATAAAAAAAATAATGGGGGAAATTGCTGGGCTATGCGTTGAAGGATTTGGTGGATGAACATTTTCAGTTAAAGGTTGTGTACAGGCACAAAGAAAGAGAACATGACCATTGGGGGACACAATTATACTGAACAGAACACAATCAAAGCTTCAGCAGTTGCCAACAGAGAGATAGAAAGGCTGAGAAGAATGCAAGCAAAGCAATCTTCCACGAAACAGACAAATGTGCAAGTCAAGTGGTCATCTGATAATAAAGCCTGCATTGTCTGAAAATGTGGTGTAGCGCACATGTCCACATTTCTGAACAGGCATCGTAGAGGGGTTTTTTGTAGATCCACTACTGACTGTTGATGCCCATGTCTAGGTGGTGTCCAGGAGCGTCTTTGCTCAACTGAGCCTGGTGCGCCAACTACAACCATTTCAGAGATGTTTGACCTGACCACAGTAACACTTGCCTTAGTTACATCTTGTCTGGGTGACTGCGATGTATTCTACATGGCAGCTACCTCTGGAAAGTGTTCAGGATTCTGCAGCCAGACTGTTAATTGGAGCTGGCTATAGGGGTATCACCACAGTAAAACATGCCTTAGTTACATTTCATCCAGACCACTGTAATGTGCTCTATGTGGTGCTACCTCTGAATTCTGCATCCAGACTGTTAACTGGTGCTGGCTATAGGACTGTCACTCCAGCAGCTTTGCTGGCTGTCAGTTCTTTTCCAGGCACAATTCAAAGAGCAGGCCATGACTTATAAAAGCCCTAAGTTGCCTGGGACCAGGTTACCTGAAGGACCACCTTCTGCCTATTTTAGGGTGACCATCACAACAGTTAAAGCTGCAGGAGCCCTGCCCTCTTTTGTATCTGGTCAAGAGTTAAAGCTGCAGGAGCTATATTAGAGTTGGTTTTGGTTTTCATAATTGGAAGTTATATTGTATTATTGTTTATAATTTCCTGATTGTGAACTGCTTTGAGAGAAATGTTTAGATCTGAAAAGCGACATGAAAATCCTTATTTCAGTTGGTTCACATTGACAGCCATCTCTCTTTCACTAACTTATCCACAAAAGTTACTTTGGGGAGGGAACAGAAGAACAGAAGAAGCTGCCTTATACTGAGTCAGACCATTGACCCCTCTAGTCCTGTCTCCTGGACACTGACTGGAAGCAATGGCTCCCCAGGGTTTCAGGTGGGATCCTTTTCCTCACCATACCTGGAGAAGCCAGGGATGGAACCTGGGACCTTTTGCATGCAAAGCATGTGCTCTGTCACACTGAGCTATGGCCTTTCCCCATAAGGGTTGAAAAGGGCTGCAGGAGAGAAGGAAGAACCAGCAAAACCACTGCTTTTGGCTATCTGGATCTCATCTAGAACAGGGAAACACGAATGCACAAGCAGGAATGAGAAAAAAAGAGGTTTGGCCAAAGAAGAGGCAAATATTAGAACATGGGAAAAGTGATAGTTGGCTTCACAGACACAGACACACACTCACACACCACCTGCTAACTGTTGCCAATTAGCACAGAGTTTGTGTGAGAGTATGGTGGTGAACTGAAACAGAAACAAATTTCTGATACTCAGCGGTGGGGGTATGGAAATTGACAGTGTGATTTACAACAGACATCATATAGCCAGGGTTGCCCAGTGTTGATTAGAACAGAGGAGGATTCTTTATACCAAGGGCTTATCTACTCCTAAGGGTATAGAGGGAGGGAGGGCGGAGGATCGCGGACTTGGCTGCACGACATCCCAGAAGGGTAGAGGGACATCACGGGCGCCATTTTTTTAAAGAGGAGCTGCGTGCATTGAAAAAGGTAAGTACCCACCCAACCCTGTGCCCAACCCCCTGCCATTACAGGGATGGCAAAATTGCTGCCCCCACCCCACCCCCATGGGCACGAAGCCACCCCTTGCAGCTCCCTGCCTATTTGAGGACCCCGGATGCTGCACCACACTAGTCACGGTCCTCAGGATTGTCCCGGGACCGTGGAAAAATGGGATATCCCTGGTTTCAGTTATCCCGGGGTCGTCTCTAGGTCATCTCTGGTTGATCCGGGATCCCCTGTGCATTATGTGGACACACAGGGACAACCTAGAGATGACCCCGGGATATCTGGCAGGTGTAGACATGGCCCAAGTCAGCACATTAATCTATCTAGCTCAGCATTTTCTACAGTGACTTGCAGCTAGGGATGCATGACTAAGCAAAACTCAAGCTTGCCAAGCAAAGTTCCCGAATTTCATCTCAATAATAATAATAATAATAATAATAATAAATTTATTTATTTCTTACCCACCTCTCCCTTTGGATCAAGGCGGGGAATAACATCAATACAAACAATATAAAATACATAAAACTGATTAAAACATATAAAGTTAATACATTATTAAAATATCAACAAAGTCTTAAAATTCGACTGGGTAGGCCTGCCGGAAGAGATCAGTCTTTATAGCTCTCTTAAATTCTGGAAGACTGGTAAGTTGGTGGATCTCTCCCAGCAGGTCATTCTACAGTTTGGGAGCGGCAGAAGAGAAGCTCGTTCTGACATAGGTCCATATCAGATTGTGAGCCTTTTTCCCCCCACCTGAAGATCCGTGTATAATTTCATGCACAGTTTTCCAAACACATGCATTCTTCTGCCAAAAGCTATTTGTGCACATTTTTTCATGCCCATTTTCATGAAGCATCCAAGTCATGTGAAAAGAAGGGAGAAACAGGTTCTCAGGATGCAAAGCTCCTATTCCATCTCCCAGTTCCAAAATTCCATTTAATATATAGTTCTCGAATAGAGGACGTTTCACATATTAAACTGATAAGAACAGATACTACACTTGAACTTTGCCAAAAGGCCGAGAACCTGTCTCTCTCCCTTCTTTTCACCTTCTCCAAATTAGCCAGCCCATCATGAAACTCCCTAGAGCAGGGCTGTGTACCATGCTGATTGGCTGGCCCATCTGTCAGTCAAGAAACTTAGGCCCCCTCCACAAGGATGCGCTTTTGCGCCCGGTTCGGGGATTATGCGCATTATCGCGGAGGCGCATTTACTCCTAATCCCTCTGCACGGGAGGCGGCGAGAGGCGGCGAAGCGCATTAATTGATGTCCAAAAAGCGCTTTACAAGAAGTTAACGCGCATAATCGCTTGTTCACACCGCGAAAATGCGCTTTAACGGCCGGAGCAAAATAAAAGTCGCTATTTAACGCGCATTCGAAAATGCGCATTATCGGGGAGATAACGCGCCTGTACGCCCGTTTTGCGCTCCGCTGGTGTGGAGGTAAAATTTATAATGAGCCTTCAAGGCTCATTAAACGTCTCGTGTGGAGGAGGCCCATTTCTTCCCAATCCTGAGCTAAAGTGTTCCCTCCACCACTCCCCAAAAAGAGGTGGATGGAGGGCATGCAGTGCAAACCAAATGTTTAATCGGACATACAGCTGTGACAGATGCTTTTTGGGATGGGGACACCCTAAAAACAAAGCAAACAGTCTGTCCAGCCCCAAGTCTTAAGTCAACTTTCACCCCAGAGCCAGGTATGCACGAAGGTAGAAAGAAGCAGAGGTCATGCCACAGAAAAAGGAAAAGAAAATCTCACACTCACTCCCATATTTATGTACATCTGTATGCAGCTATAACAATCCTGTGAAGTAAGGAGTGTTGACAGCAGAAAGAATGTTCCAGAAGGAAACAGCTAGCAGCTGAGAAAGCTAATGCAGTGTACTGAGTACGAATTGTATACATCAGAGATTGTGATTGATAAAAAGCTATAAGTAGTTAGAAAAGGATAAAAGGATGGTCACTGGCTCTACTCCTCCCTCAAAGTCTGGAAAATACAAGAAAGGAGTATTAATAACAGTTCAGAGCAGATAAGAGTGACATGTGCATGTGTGGAAAAAAGCAATATGAGGGTGAACATTTCTAAAACAGATTAAAGAAAATGTTGTCAAAGAGAAAGTAAAGGCATGTACAAGATTTGTACTGCAGACTGATGATAGTTGGGGGAATTAAGATGAACTGCTAGCAATTATATTCAAATGGGGGGGGGGAAGAAACTACGGTTCATGCAAACCATAGTTCACCTGGTTTGAAAGGAACAGGAGACTAAGGTTTGCTGCAGAAAAGGACATTAGGGAACATTTGAAGGGAAGAAGTTTGATATTTTATGTAGCCACCACGGTTAGGAATGGTTCATATGACGTGCTAAGACATGGTTCACATGACATGCTAAGCCATCATGTTTAGCTCAAAATGCTTAACCATCATGGCTAAGCGTGTCATCTGAACAGGGTCAATGGCATCTTCTGTTCCATCAGCCGCTCATTGACTGAATCAGATTTATTTTTGGGATGAGAATGTTGTTCTGCTGTCCACGAATTGGCATGACTCAGAAAAAGCTGATCCGCCATGTAATGTGCAGGTCTGCATAAATCCAAACTCATTAGAATCTGTTGCAAATTTCTCCAACATCCCTATTCCTACCCCATGGAATCACAGAGAACAAATTTGCTTCACCATCTATGTGGCAGAGTTAGGGTTGCTACCTTATGTTTCAGTCCTAAAATGATGACAAGAGAAGAGTAAAGGAAACACAAGCAAGGTCCAGCAAAGACTGGGCCTACTCTGAATTTCTGCTAATCCATTTACTCTCTTACCTGGCAAATTTAGTTTTACACATGGCAATCCATTGCCCTGTCCCACAGGGCATTTATACACATCACCTGTTCTGTTCTGAGGCTGACCAGCTAAGGGTGAACCAATAAGAACCCTGAAGAGAAAAAAGAAAGCATTTTAATCTTCTCAATACAGTAGTTTTAAGTAGGGTTCTTGTAGATTAAAAAGGAGGAACATGTTCCTTTAATTAAATCTAATAAGCTACGTAGAGTGACTGATAAAGTAGGATGAAGACAGCAGAGGAAAAAGGCATATTTATAACAGGAGAAAGGGAATGGGGATGCTCATGATGTTGTTTTTTGGGAGTGGGTGGGATGAGGCAAGCCATAATAATAATCTCACCATTTCCCTTCTTCATTTTCAAACTGTTGAACAGTGTATCCAAACATATCTTCCACGGGGCCACTGAAGGTAATTGTATCTTTCACATCAACATTGAAGGACAGAGCGAGATGCAGCAGAACTGTGGAGAATAAAATGAAAAATATATAGAAGAATAGGAATCACCATGTTAAGGACAATGAGAGGCACTTTCTCAACCGTGATCAAAGTGGATAGGGTATAACCCTATGCATGTTTAGACAGGAAAAAAACCCCTACAACTCCCACGATGCTAGGTTGACCATATGGAAAGGAGGACAGGGCTCCTGTATCTCTTTCAGTTGTATAGAAAAGGGAATTACAGCAGGGGTCATTTGTATGCAGGCAGCACCTGGTGAAATTCCCCCTTCATCATATGAAGCTATACTAGATTGACCAGATACAAAAGAGAGCAGGGCTCATGCAGCTTTAACTGCTGTGATGAAAGGGGAATTTCACCAGGTGCTGCATGCATACAAATGACACCTGCTGAAATTCCTTTTTCTGTACCACTGCTAAAGATACAGGTGCCCTGTCCTCCTTTTCATATGGCCACCCTAGATGATGTTGTTTTAAACCATAGTGTTTAAATATTAGAAAGGAGTCTCCTGTGGCACCTATTTGTCTCTCAGGAGCATTTTGCAATGCTGAATCCAGACCCAATTCAGTCCAGAATGTAGGGATCTAAAAGAAGACTTTTGTTCATTCTAGGGGCCAAGCTATTGATTCCTTGCTCATTCTGAGCACAGCCAGAGTCAGGGCTTGTGCCAGATTCCAATGGTCCATTGGCATAGTGCTGCAGTTGAGCTCGGTACCCACCCACAGCAATGGCTATCCTCTCCACTGCTGCCAAAAGAACCCCATGCTTGGGCACTCGCCTGCTGTCAAAGTCATGTGACTATGCCCCCTGGCCAACCTCCGCCCCTGAAGCAGCTTACCCAAGCTCCCCATCTGCCCACTAGCTAATGCCCTCAGCCTCCTCTGAAGCCAGAGCTGCCGGCCAGCCCACCCAAGCCCACAACCCACGTGCCTGCTTGAAGCTGAAGTCCAATCAAGGGTTGAATATTCAAATAGCCATGGAACACACTGGGGAAATCCTGGGTTAATTAAACCATGATTTGTTGGCATTATTTGCGAACCTCATCACCATTATTGCAAACATCTCTCTGGATCAATGCTAGGAGCTAGTGTTCTAATCCATCATTTCTTTCTCTAAACTAAAACTTCATTCGTGTTTTGAGCTAATTTCCCCACTTTAGTCTGGTACAGCACATAACCTACCATGTGGTGCCACACCTTCTTTGCACACATGTGTGTAGATGCAGGTTTGCATGCACATGTGAATGGAGACATGGAAAGCAGCTTCAGTAATGATATCGTAAATAATTATTACCTAGCACCCAATGTATCTAGCACTGCTTGCTGTACAAAGAATAGAATAAATGTGGTCAATAATAATAACCAGCAGGAATGGTCATTGCAGAAGATAGTTCTGATGGTGAGTCTTCAGTTGCTGTTATAATTAATTAGGGGAAATGGGTATGGGGCTCATAAGAGTCAGAATTTTAGTCAACTGAAAGAGACAAAGGGTTGAATCCAACCCTCATGTGAATGCAATGGAGGCCAGAGGCTCCAATGTCCATTGCAGTAATCTAACCTCCAAGTTAGATTACTGCAATGCACTCTACGTGGGGCTGCCTTTGAAGGTGGTTCGGAAGCTGCAGCTTGTGCAAAATGCAGCGGCCAGATTGATAACTGGAACCAGTAGGTTCGAACATATAAGACCTACTCTGGCCCGCTTGCATTGGCTGCCTGTATGTTTCCGAGCCCGGTTCAAGGTGCTGGTTTTAACCTATAAAGCCTTACACGGCTTGGGACCACAATACCTGATGGAACGCCTTTCCCGACATGAACCTACCCGAACACTACGTTCAACATCTAAGGCCCTCCTCCGAGTGCCTCCTCCGAGGGAAGCTCGGAGGTCGGCAACAAGAGAGAGGGCCTTCTCTGTGGTGGCTCCCCAATTGTGGAACGATCTCCCCGACGAGGCCCGCCTGGCGCCAACATTGTTATCTTTTCGGCGCCAGGTCAAGTCTTTCCTCTTCTCTCAGGCATTTGGCAATATCTGAGGAGCCTGGGTTTGTTTTGTTTTGTTTTTGTAGTTTTTTGAAGTGTTGAAGTGGTTTTTAAATGTACAGATTGTGTGTATGTTGTATGTTTTTGCTGTTTTAATTTTTGTATATTGTTTTTAATTGTTTTTAATCCTATGTAAACCGCCCAGAGAGCTTCGGCTATGGGGCGGTATACAAATGAAATAAATAAATAAATAAATAAATAAATGTCACTGGAGTAATAAATCTTCAGGTTTTGGTGGGAACCAGTCAGAAGTCTAAAGGAGTTATCCAAGGTGCGTTGCTATAGAGAACCACTGAAATCTATCAATTTCTAGTAGCCATGATGGCAATAGAGAACCAATGAACCACAGTTGCTAGGGAACAAGAGTGGAAGACAGCTATTGCCCATGTGCTGTGCTTGTGGAAACCTCTGGTTGGCCACTGTGGGAACTTAAGAAATGTCATGCTGGATCAGTCCAAGCCCTATCTAGTCCAACGTTCTGTTCTCATGTGGCCAACCAGATGCCTATGGGAAGCCTACAAGTGGGACATGAGTGCAGTACCACCCTCCCACTCATGTTTCCCAGGACTTGGTATTTAGTGGAATACTGCTTCCGATACTGGAGGCAATATGCAGCCATCATGATGCGTAGCCATTGGTAGCCTTATCCTCTATGAATTTGTCAAACCTTCTTTTAAAGCCAGTCAAGATGGTGGCTATCCCTACGTTGTATGATAAGAAGAATGCTGGACTAGACTGACCTGGTCTGATCCAGCAAGGCTTTTTGTACATTCAGTACAAGTCTTGACAAATGTAATATCTCGAATGCCATTCTTAGAATATTTTAAGCTTCTAAGATGTTATGATACTAGTTACAGGTCTTGGTCCTGGGTAAGCCAAATTCAAATGAGTACGAGATGTGAAAGCATACAATCACATTCTTTTGGCCCTCCCGTTCCTTTTAATGGGTCTTGTCATGAAGGTGATTCTCGTGGATAAAGTTCCCTGGAGAAGAGTGAAGCTCATAACAGTTGTTGATAATTAAGTGATGCTAGGATTCACAATGCATTTTAGAGGCCATAATCAAGCTTTTCAGTGCCTTTTACAGTAGTCCAAGCTGATAGAATGGAATTATTGCTTGTAAAAGTCTGCCTGCTTCCATTAGTGCAGTTATGATCCTTGGGAAAACAGCAAATACATTTTCTTGGCTTTGCTCCTATGATGAAAAAAGAAAGGAAGAACCCACACCAGTGTTATTGTGCTAATAAAACCGCTTTGACTTGAAACCCTTTAAAAGGCTGTAAGCGTTGTTCCACAAACTGCATGTAAAGACATTGCCATTACAGAGAAGAGGGTAATGAAGTTCTTATCCTAGTACATACTGATAGCGAATTCATTTGTGCAAACTGGGAAATACACAATTTCCAGAGCCACCATCGTTGCACACAGTGGAAGCGCCAGATGATGGCAGGTGGCCTCATGGCTTCATTGGGTACATCTGTACATACATAAGCTCCCTTCACACTGCCATTAAACATGTAGCCACTGGGGTGTGTGGCCAGCACATCCATCATCATGCAGAAGGCATGGCTAATACTTGTGACCCTGCCTCCCACCTCGTTTGAAACTCTGGGAGGATTTGTTTGAACACCTACTTCCATTCAGTTTCATTGTTGGTAAAAACACATTTCCTGGGGGTATTGTTGTTATAATGCAAAGCCTGCCTTCTGCTCCTGACATTTGGTGGCTCTGACAATGAGTGTGTATGTACATGCATGCAGTCTGCATAAACACACCCTGCATTTCAGGGTCCTTGCAACTTTAACCCCTTTCTACACACTCCCTGTCATAATTATAGGCATTTTACTAGTTCTGAAATAAACACTATTATTTTCTATGTTATACTCTGGAATAGGGCAACAGTCATTTGAAATCCCATTCCATATTGTTTTCTAAAAGAACAAAAATCACAGGCAACAGTAAACCTTGAAAGGTTCCATAATATCACATGCTCATAGTGGACACAATATGCTCTAAGATCTTGACTTTTGCTACTAAGAATACACTATTATACAGATGAGATATAGGAGAATTCAGTGCTAACCCAAAATCTACTCATTGACACTCCTGAAGACCTTTGGAAGGCTTTTTTTAATCCTATAACAGTCTTCCCAAACTTGGCACACTACAGATATTTTGAACTTAAAGCTTTCATCAGCCCCAGTCAGCATAGCCAACGATCAGAAAAGTTGTTGTCTAAAACTTCTGAAGGGCATGGGATTGGGAAAGACTGTTCTATAACATTAGCATTTAGGGCTGAACTATTAAAAAGCCCAAACTGAAATTTATATGGCTATTAACATCACAGTTGGCTGAACACCAGTATTTCAGATAAAACCTTATACAAAGCTTTCCATTTTTTCCAGCTAAGAATCTAAATCTGCCTATTTATTCCTAAAGGCCATAAAAGAACTCTTGTTTAACTTTCCTTCTAGTTTCTCTGCCTTAATCTTTAACCTTTGCAGAATAAGATACTGGCATTCTGGACAATTGCCAAAAGGCAATAAATAAATAAATTCTCTTTATTAAAAGTAGACAGCCATCTACTATATTAGAACAAAACAAAACTAAATATCTCGCAAAGGTCTCAGATTCCATAATCAAGACGTTATTCAGTTCTGATTCTACGTTTTGTTCAAATCCAGCACATAAAAGCTTTTTTTCATCAGGGTATCCCAAGTTATTTGCATTGGTCACAATGCTGTGTCAAACAGACAGTGAACTAAAGTGGAGGAATCTACTAAAACAAGATGTTGTATCTCTTTCCAAACAGATAAAATTGCGAGATTTGGGGAAAACATTTAGGCTTTATAGAGCTCTAGAAAATGGAGCTTGGTCGATTGCAAAACCAAAGTCAGTCTGACAAAATGGGTAGAGAGGTGAACTAGAATTAAGGAGGTGAGCAATGGATTCAAATCCTCCCATTTATTTATTTAATTATTTTGGCTGTAAAGCTCACTGGGGGACCTTGTGCTAGTCACTGTCTTTATCTCATGGAGTTCTTGCAAGGATAAAAGGGGTTGGGTGGTTGGAGGGACCATGAACATTGTCCTGATTTCCTTGGGGCAAACGTGGGTTATACATGCAATGAATGGTTGGATGGATGAAACAATCCCGAGGCATGTGTATACAGCTCAATGCTCATATGGACAGTTTTCAAAGATGTGAAGGCAGAGGTTAACAGTAGTTGTTTCTATTATAGGACTTATGAAAACAAATGATATACAATTTTAAGCTTTACAACTGGGGTGTTGAACAGGCCTGGCTGGGGTCCCAATACAGGGATCCCCAGACAGCTACACCCCCTTCTTCCAATGGCAAATTGTCTTTTGTTTTCCCAGCTTTTGCAGTTTTTTCACCCCATTCTGATACGTTGAAATGCCTCTAAGGCTTAGTTACTGGAAGTAAGAGCTTTCAGCTAAGATATGCTGTTCGGGGTATTTTGGCCCTGCCTGCTTTTGCCTTTGGCCCCTCTCACCACTGGGATACGGCTCCCAAGAGCTGCTCTGAAATTGAATCTGTCCCTTGGACTGAAATGAGGTTGAGCAGCACCCCTGCCTTAAATGGACCCGTTCCATGTGCACAACTCTCCTTTTGTTCATGGAGCAGCTAGGTTAAGAGGCTCCCTCTCTTTCTAATTGTACACGTCTATTCTGCAAGCTTTAAAATGTTTTAAAAGTTTTTAGTGTGGTATTTTGTAATGAACCTCAGGCCTTACCACCACCAAGTAATTTTCAAATGTTGTAAACTGCCCTGGAATCAAATGCGATGCATCACAGTATGTTTAAAAGAAATAAATTAGGGAGAATTTTCTTCTTCTTGGGGAGGGGGAACAACAGTTCCACATACCTTACAAAAGTATAGACGATTATTTAGTGGTCTTCTATTTTTTTCCTTTCAAAGAACACCCCCGGCACTTGGAGGAGCCCAGCAGCTCTTCAATGCCTATTGGAGACAATGTGACCTCTCCCTCTCCAATAGGCATTCAGGAAGAACTCATGGAATCCTGCAAGTGCCAGAGGTTTTTTTAAAAATAAATAAATAAATAAATAGAAAGACCCCCTCAAAAGTTCCTACACTTAAAAGTTATGAAGACATCCTGCTACCCTCCCCAAGGAGAAATTTCCCCCAAATTCTCACCTCTCCCAGCCTCTTTTGCCAGTTTTTTTCATTTTTATCCCCACCACCCAAAATGCGGAAAATGGAATAATCAAAAATTTTAGTGCAGCACTAAATAAAATCACACAAAAAAATTTAAGGCAACCAAAGAATGAGGCAGAACAATGGAAACATCTTTGATGGGAGAAGACAATGTTCAGGATACTAGAGGACTGATTTTGACACAGCACTAGCTCCAACGTTTACTGGAGCTGGATGCAACACTGCCCAACAGGGGCCAGCCTCCCAACATAGTTGATGATGTTGCCACTTGCAGTGGCAGCACAAAACAATCCAAAACCCATATGAAAAAAAAGAAAGAAGTTACACCTCCTGCCAATGGTGAGCCCAACTGGTAAGAAATGGTTAAGAATTTCTCCTCCTCCTGGAGAAATTCAGTGAAATCGTCCTCCCAATTTCTCTGCCCACAAAGGGGGTGGAGAACTTTGACAGGCTATTTATGCACAGCTCTAATATAAATATAGGGTGCCCATATGAAAAGGAGGACAGGGCTCCTGTATCTTTAACAGTTGCAAAGGACAGGGAATTTCAGCAGGTGTTGTTTGTATACATACATAACCTGGTGAAATCCCCTCTTCATCATAACAGTTAAAGGTGCAGGAGCCCTGTCTCTTGACCATGTAGAAAAGAGAGCAGGGCTTATGCAGCTTTAACTTTGTGATGATGAGGTAATTTCACCAGGTTCTGCATATATACAAATGACACCTGCTGAAATTCCCTTTTCTATGAAACTGTTAAAGATACAGGAGCCCTGTCCTCCTTTTCATATGGTCAGCCTAATAAATATCACCATCCCCTGCAGAACGAGTTGTGAAAAGAAGTGATGGTTGTGGTAAGTAGCATTGCCTTCAAAAGCCCCTCTCCTCAGCTGCATACTATCAACACAATCCTATACATGTGTACTCAGTGGCCTAATCTACACCAAGTAGGATATTGCACTATGAAAGTGGTATATAAGAGGCAGGAGACACACTACTGTTTTATAGTGGTATTGAAGTGCACTGACAACTGTTGGGGCCTAGACACATACCATATACCGCTTTCATAGTGCTATATCCTGATTGGTGTGGCTCTTGCCTTTTATATACCACTTTCATAGTGCTATATCCTGCTTGGTGTGGATTAGGCTAGTATCTGCCCTGAGCACAGTGGGACCCCTAACCAAGTATAGGATTATTTTAGGCCTCCTTTCATATAATATCCAACTGCATCTTGCAACAATTACATTCCAACAAAATATGAAGGATTTAAAATAAAGGCAAATACAGCACAATGTAAATTAACTGGAACAGTCCTTCAATTGCTACATTGTATGAGAGAAGGAAAGGGTGATTAAATCCAAGAGCTGCAAAAGGCAGCTTTGTAAGTTAGCCTTCTGGCAAACTGAATGCTGTTCTTCCCAGGAGATGGTAAAATCCAAGTCACTGCATCGAATGAGTCAAAGCCAGAAGATCTGGCAATATTGGTATTCTTTAACACACAGCTATTTCTGCAAAATGTTAGGTAAGAAGCTTTGCAGATTATTTTATTCTTTCCTGTGCTGAAGGACATCTCAACTATGTTGAGCAACTTAATTTTTTTGTCTTCCCTTTGCTGAAATGTTAAAGTACTACAATATTTATTCATTGACCATTAACGGCTGCAACTTTTCAGAGTTGCAATCTAGTGGAATGCCAGTGTTTTAAATACGGCTATCAGAATTGGAAGTGTAACACTTTATTCAGGAAGAGGATAAAAAGCTGCTCTCATAGGCATGGTCACAAAATGGAAAGTTTTTATAACAAAAGAACCGGCTATGAGTTCAATGCATGTTTACACATTTGACAAAGCATATTTCTGTCTATATCAGACAATATTCAGAATTATGTCACTAATTGGGCAAGTCTTTCCTATGCTTTAACAAATGCTGTCAGACTTTTTTTGGACATGAAAGCAGCTCATTGGAGAGAAGTGGAACACAATGGACAAGCCCTCAGTCAGTAACATAGGTAAGTAAAAATATGAATTGACACAGTAACATCTTTCTTTATCTTGCCTAAAGAAGCTACTTGTGTAAGACAAATTTGCAGCTCTCATATTAGGACTCGTTGGTCCTAATACAGTACTGCAGACTGTAGGAACATATAAATGAACAGAGACACAACAGTCAAGAGGCAGTAAACTAACAAATTCATCAGACAGTCACAG
Source organism: Anniella stebbinsi (assembly GCA_029215795.1). Taxonomy (NCBI): domain Eukaryota; kingdom Metazoa; phylum Chordata; class Lepidosauria; order Squamata; family Anniellidae; genus Anniella; species Anniella stebbinsi. The sequence continues at coordinate 27,948,937 of JARDYH010000002.1, read as the reverse complement.
AGAAATAGCTGCTTGTACTCTTCTGGGGATTTTCGGACTAGCAGCAGAGACAGAGTTCAGTAAAATCCAGACCACACGGTCCCCAATCCACAAGGACAGATGCACCCACAATACATGTTGTAGGCATGTGGAATCAAGCGCAACAGGAGCAGAAAGAATTCCCAATCGTGTGCATGTTATTTGGGAGTATACCCACTGAGTTTAATGAAGCTTAAAGCACAATCCTTTAGATAGAACTTTCCTGTCTAAAGTCCTACGATTCCCAGCATGTCCCAGCCATCCATGCTGTCTGGAGCATTCTGGGAGCGGTAGGAATTTTTCCTACCTTATTCCTACCAGCTTTATTCTCTGAAAAATGAGCATATGATTGAAGCCTTAGATCAGTAGACAGCCAAAACTTATATCCTCTTCACCCACCATCTCATTCCTTCATTTATTTTGTTCAGCCATCTATCTACTCCCATCTGTTCTTACTTCCTAATAACATAAGCTATTAGGCTACATGAACAAGATTAGTAAAATACTTTTGTTGCCAAAATCTTATTAAAACATTTTAGTGATTATAGTGTTCTCTTAGAACTGTACTTTATCAACAGGAAAGCCATGAGAAAAGTGTCATTATTGCATTCAAGGGATCAAACCAACCCTGAACCAAAACCTGGAACAAACCTTTATTTCTTCCTGAACTGGGGAAAAAAATCTTGCTATAGGTTCTCCATAAAGATTTAACAACAAAACACCTGATCTCTAGTATACTTACTGGCCTGATTTACACATAATAGCAAGCCATGGGGTGATTTCTTGAAATCTGGCTTGCCTGTGTGCCTGAAGCCATCCCTGGCAAACAAACCATGGTTAGCCAGTTACAAGCCACAAATAGAAACCATGGCTTGCTGTTGGCTTACAAAGCCTAGGTTGTTTAAACTATGGTTTGTCATGATGTCTGAACCCAGAAATGTGGCTTATCCCTGTCTTGTTTGTGCTGCTGTCCACCCTGACACAGAGGTGCCTGGCAAGAGTAGCTGAAAACAAAACTGTGGGCAAAACAGGCAGGAGAAAGAAACCATAATTAGCAAGAACAAGCTGCAGCTTGTTTGCACATCTTCAAGACAATTTATAGCTAAAGCAACAAACTGTGCCCAAAATATTTCATGGCTTAGCTTACGTGTGAACGCAGATACTGGCTCCACCAGAACAAGCACATAAAACCAGTTTCTGGATTTGTTTTGGGTTTGTAAAGGGGTCTGTACACTGCCTTCAAGGGTTGGATCTGGTAACTTTTAGATACGGATTGGACTGTAAATCTGCTTCCCTTTTGGAGTTTGATCAACATACAAATTACAATATGAAAAGGATGATCATACAACACATAACACAAGACAGGCAACAAAGAACGTATTAGGTGCCTGTCACATGGTTTCTCATTCAACCTATATGCATGTGTAAAACCAAGTAGAAATCTGTGAATTAAAAAACAGGGCACAAAACCCAAAGAGATAACAGAATTGCAGGAGTAGCATATAAGGATCAAAACGGGCCCATTCAAATTAATAGGGATTAACACAAGTCTTGACGGGAGAGGTGAGAAACCTAAAAGTGTTCAGTGGATCTCTTTGAAAGGCAGCAGGAGGAAAGCATTCCTGTGTACTGGAGTACCTCCCTCTTGTTGCAGTGGTCAGCCTCTCTAGGTGACTGGTGTGCTGTTAATGCATCTGTAGTGGCAAAGTGTGAAAAATGCACAGTGCAGAAGCCTACTAGCTGAGAAAAGGGGGCCTGCCAGTGTGTGGAAGGGGAGGAAGAGAGTCCAGGGTCTGCAGGGTCCTAAAAAGTCAGCTAGATGACAAGAAAAGAATGGGATGCATTTTTGCCTCTATCCTCTTCCCTTCCTCCCTGCCTGGTTTCTTCTGGCAGGGCATAGGATAGACAAAAAGCTCTGATCTTGGAACTCTCTGGCCTAATCTACACCAAGCAGGATATTGCACTATGAAAGCAGTATATAAAAGGCAGGAGTCACACTACTGCTTCATAGCGGTATTGAAGTGCACTGACAACTGTTGAGGCCCATTGACACATACCATATACCGCTTTCATACCGCTATATTCTGCATGGTGTGGCTCCTGCCTTTTATATACTGCTTTCATAGTGCAATATCCTGCTTGGTGTAGATTAGGCCTCTGTCTATCAAGCAGCAAATCCTTAGGATTCAGCTCTAGAACTCTTCAATAACTAGAGGCCAAGTAAATATATTTAAGACATAAAACTAAGAGTACGGGCATAATCCTATGTAGGTTTAGACAGAAAAAAAGTCATACAAATGCTAGTATTCCCCAACCAGCCATGCTGGCTGGGAAATGCTAGGAGTTTTAAGGTTGTTTTCTGTCTAAACATGCAAAGAATTGCACCTGAAATCAGATTTACACTTGTTTCTGTCAGTGTCTACTAACAAAACACTCTTGGCTTTGAAACATGACTCATCAGGGAATGTACCAACATTTGGGGGGGGGGGGGCAAAATACAGAAAACACTTATGCAAGATGGTATCTTCTTTCTTGGTATCAATTTATTTATTTTTACATGTTCCACAAAGCACCAATGAGATTTGCCAATTAGTTATATCAGTCAGTCAATCCAGTTTTGCTAGGAAAGAAACACTTATAAACGCTACCACTGCACCAAGAAAAAAATATAAATATGCAGTACACTAGATGCTCACCTCTTCACTCATTTTAACAAAATAGTGTTCGTGTTATCTTTTGTAAGACATGGTACAGAGGCATAGAATATTTAGGAGAAAGACTCCCTGCTACAGTAATCTTGCTACTTGGTAAGATAACAAGAGTGAATGAGTACACTATCATCAATCTTCTTCAGAACTAGATTCATCCTCCTGATCAGACAGCTCAGCAACAGGAAAACGCAGAATAGCAGCTACACCTGTGAGCTGCCCAAGCTGTTCCCCAGACACATGAAGGCTAGAGAAGATGCGAACGGTGCCCATGTTGTCCCTCACACTATCTACTAGCCGGACATACCGGCTGCGAGTTGCCACATCTTGATGCCTAAAAAGTTCATCACTGATCAACAAGGTATCAACAGCCATGGCTTCGTTGGCCTGTTCCACATGCTTGAGACCATAAAATGCTCGGTCAGGCTCATGTTGTAGCATCTTGTAGAAATCGTCTAAGGCTTTGACTTCACTGGCCGCTTTAGTATCAGCAAGTCGACTAGTAACAGCTGGGTCACACAGAGCTTCTTTCAATGCATATTTGTGTCCAGAGGAAGAGTGTACCTAGAGCAAGAAAAATAACAGAAAACACATAATTACCACTTTGACAATCAGTTGTTTCTCTCTTGAAATTTGAAAACAGAGTCTGTTTGTTTTAAAAAGCAAGAAAACAAGTGATTTAATTAATTCTTGCTAGGAAAGAAAAATATTTTCCAACCTGAAAAATAGTTACATCATTCAAAGAGGATTTCATATTCAGATGTATCCTCCTGTTTGAATTCCTCCCTAGTCCACACATTAAATAATTAGCTTTTTTGAACTGTATGTTTTAATTACGCTCATGCTATGTAAAAGAATTCACTGTTAAAAACAATTTGAAGGATTGTCATATTAAGTACACTTACTATGGAGTAAGTCTCACTGAACCTAGTGCAACATACTTTTGAGTAAACATACACAGAATTAGGCTCCATACACTACTTCACAAACTCCATGGCCATCCAAGAGCAGTTCTTAATATTAAATGCAAATAGTAGCACAATAGGATGCATCCTCATTGGCTCCTTATTTTAAGAATTTGTTTCCAAAGTCCCAAACATTTAAATGTTCAGCCAGGCTTTTAATAATAAAATAATAAAAGGGCTACTATATATTCCTTTGTACTCCGTATAGCCTAAGTGGATTTAACTAAAGGAAATATACTGGCCATTGCTTCAAAGAAATATACATACAAAACTCCCCAGATTATTTTCTTTTCAATAAGCAGCATTTACTTGCCCATGATTAAAACTACATTTCAATAAATCTTATTACTTCTATGCCAAAAGTTTTAGCAGTCATGTAGGCCTACAAGTATATATACCATGCATACAATTTCAAAGATTATTGTTTTTACCAAGTACACTATTGTATGACATACAATTCATACACCTGACTGAACTAGCAATACTATTCAACCTTTCATTAGCATGCATAACCTTTACCCAATATTAATCCTAAAAAAAGGCTGAACAGTAGTATACCTCACATCATTTATGCCTCCCTAGCAGGACTGCAGGCACAGACTGATTTTCTAGTTTTTTCAACCAGCCTTTAAGTTTTCAAAAACTTTAGTTTAAAACCCTAGTATCACAAAAAGGACATGGAGTGAGTGATTAACTCTGCAATTCTGTACGTGCTTAATCAGAAGTAAGTTCCACTGAGTTCAATGGGGCTTACTCTTAAGTAAGTGTTCTATGTTCCTAAGTGGGTATCTTACAGGCCTGCAGCCTAAATAGTACAGGGGATTGGATTAAATCACTATCTAATGCTAAATTATATTAAAACATTTAATTACATTTCCCCTTCTACTTGACTTGTAACTCAATTCTAAGCATATTTATTTAGAAACAAGTCCGACAGAATTCAACAGGTTTACTTCAAAATATGCATACTGAAGGGCTGAAAACTTCAGAGGCAAGAACTCAACTGATCCAACCTAAAATGATTGATACAGCAGGCTCAAATACAAAAGTGTTTGAAAACAACAACAGGATGGTTCCGCAAGGCATGACATCTAGCTCTGACATCTAAATGACTGAATACATTTATTTACAGGAGGGTAAATTACAGTGTGGATTATATGGATGCCATTTATGACTCATATAACTGAATATAGTAAGATGGATACTAATTCTTATAAGCCATTTTCTGCTGCTTAATTAAGGTTTTAATTGGTTAATTTGCAAATAATGTATATATTACTGTTTTGGATCTATTCTGATAATACACACACCAGTTTATATAATCTAGCCTTCCCCAACCTGTTACCCTCCAGATGTGTTGGGACTGCAACTCCCATAATGGGAGTTGTAGCCCTGACACATCTGGATAGTACCAGGTTGGGGAAGGCTTTCCAAGCCATGTATAAGGATTTTCCTTCCCTTGAATTTTTACGGAATTCACTGCCTGGAATTCTGGCCTATATTTACCTGCAGGAACTTGGAGCGGTTCTCCAGCAAGAGTTTGTTGTCCGTCTTGACGGCCTGCTGGAACATGTAGTCGCAGAACTGCTCTCTCACGAAGCCCGGGCTGGCCACGAGGACGCACTTCACCACCTCGAAGTTGATGTGGCGCTGGATGGCTTGCACCACCTGCTCGTAGAACCTCTCCAAGGCCCGGTCATGCTGCGTGCAGTTGCCCCTCCGCTTGCGAGGTATGTTTACCTCCACCTTGGCGCGGGTCAGCGTCATGCTCGGCGTGACTAGGCAGACGTGAGCCAGCCCTTCCTGCATCACCACGGCCGCCACGTCGGCGCTCCAGGCCGGGTCGCAGGCCTGCTCGATCCTCTCCAGCACCACGCTGTCCCACTGCTTCTTGGCCAGCGTGAACTGGCGGTTGGGCTCCAGCTCGATGGTGTGGTAGGCACCCATCTTGACGTACTCGTTCTCCTGGATGTTGGTGCCCTTGACGCGCAGCTGGCACGCCTGCGAGTCGAAGTCGATGGTCTCCACGCAGAGGGTGAGCGTGGTGCGGACGCGGTTGCTGCCCACGCTGCCCGTGGCCGACTCCGTCTGCACCTTGCGGATGGTGGAAGCCCGCAAACTATCGCCCACCTGCAGCAGGTTATAGGCGTGCCACATGTCCTCGGGGTCCTCGGGGATAAGCGTCACCTGCCCGGTGTTGTCTTTCTCGATGTCCTTCCGCACCAGCTTCATCCTGGCGGAGCGCGCTAGGGCCTCGCCAAGGCAGCCGGGGCGCGCGCAAAGACGCGGGGCGCGCCTCGCCTCACTCCGCAGGCCTCTGACGGCGCCAGCCACCAAGCGGCCAAGCCGCTCCCGTCACTGGCCGCGCGGTGGTGACGGGGCTCGGCTGCTCGCTCGCTGACTCACGACGAGGGGGGCGGGCGCGACCGCTCGGCTCGCTCGTCTTGGCGGCGGCGCGAGGGCGCAGCTCTCCAACCGCTGCTGCGCCCCGCCATCACCAGCCGCTTCCGCGCGTCATTGGACTAAAATCTTACCCATCTCGGGCGTGCGGCTGGCTGGCTGGTAAGAAGAAGGAGCCCCAGACGGCCCGAGGAATAGTAGTTGGGCAGCCTCAGAAGCGGAGAGACTACACGAGACAGGAAACTCGGAAGAGAGGAGGCCAGGCCGGCCTCGCACGTGACAGGACACAAAACAGACACTGGCTGGCTGAGCCCCTGCTGTCAGTCATCTCAAACAGCGACTTGCGAAAGGAGGAGGGCGGGAGTTTTGAAGATGCGGGAGGAGGACGAGCTGTGGTATAAACGCCAGACCCCTTTTCCCGCGCGGCTTGGTAGCACGGAGAGAGGGAACGTGTTGCATTATGTTGTTTGTGGAGTTTCAGCCAGTGGCTGCAGCGACACATCCGGCCAGTATTTGGCCTCTGCCGGGGGCATGGTCTTCCTTTTCACTAGTGTAGGAAACCACACTTTGCAATTTGCACGTGTATTCAATTCGCATTTTGGTATTTCAAAGAGTACTAGAATACTTGGAACGTTTGTGTTTCCTATTTGGGTTGTGTAACACCGGCAGAAAAAGACACTGGTGTTGGCCATTAAAAGAACACACAAACAAACGAAAAACACCACCTCCAAATCCCTATAGTGCAATACTTTTATGAGGTGGACTTAAAAGATCACCAAAAAGGTGCAAGCTTCTGAGATCTCCAGATTTCTTCAGGCAAAACCAGGTGTTAATGGAGAGGCATGCTGCTCCTCCCTTGCAACCTGCTTTTTGTAACATCTTGCCTGATGAAAGTGATCTGGGGATCTCCAAAGCTTGCACATTTTATTTGGTGAGCTTGGAGTTGCCCAGTAACAATATTGCGTTATATATGGTTTGTAACATGGACAATTTAGTTTTTAAATACAGTCTGGTTTTCATCAAGTCTATTACTGCTCTGCAACACAGGACAAGGTTTAGAAGAATAGAACAACGTTTATATTAGGGGTGTGCACGGACCCCCCGGATCGGATCGGGACCCGGATCGGGACCTCCAATTTTGTCCCGGACCGGTTCGGACAAAATCGGAGGCCCCCCGGACCGGATCGAGTCCGATCCCGATCCAAAAATCGGAAATTTTTGGATCGGCCGCCATTTTTTTCCCCATAGACTTGCATTGCAATGCAAGTCTATGAGGAAAAAATGGCGGCGGGTGGGTAAGGGGGGGCCTAACTCCCTCCCCCCCCCGGGGCCGTCCGCTGTGGACGGCCCCAGCAGGTAAACCCCCTCCCCCGCGCTCCCTACCCCCCCTGGGGCCGCCTGCTTCCATCCGCTGGCGCCCGCGGGCGCCAGCGGATAGAAGCGGACGGCTCCGGGGGGGGGGTAAGCCCCCTTCCCCGCCACTTACCTTCTCGGCACGTCCGGCGCCGGCGGCTACTACCAGCGGGCTCCGCGGCCTACTCTCGAGTAGCGCGCCGGGTGATGACATCACCCGGCGCGCCACCCTGGAGCAGGCCGCGGAGCCTGCTGGTAGTAGTAGGCGCCGGCGCCGGACGGGAGCCGCCGGGCCGGGCAGGTAAGGGCCCCCCTCCCCCCTCCCCCCTCCGCGCGCCCCCTCCTCCCCCCTCCCCCCTCCCCCCTCCGCGCGCCCCCTCCTTACCTTTCCGGCCCGGTGGCTCCCGTCCGGCGCCGGCGCCTACTACTTCCAGCAGGCTCCGCGGCCTGCTCTAGAGTAGCGCGCCGGGTGATGACATCACCCGGCGCGCCATCCTAGAGCAGGCCGCGGAGCCTGCTGGGAATAGTAGGCGCCGGCGCCGGACGGGAGCCGCCGGGCCGGAAAGGTAAGGGCCCCCCTCCCCCCTCCGCGCGCCCCCTCCTCCCCTCCACGCACCCCCTCCTTACCTTTCCGGCCCGGCGGCTCCCGTCTGGCGCCGGCGCCTACTACTTCCAGCAGGCTCCGCGGCCTGCTCTAGAGTAGCGCGCCGGGTGATGACATCACCCGGCGCGCCATCCTAGAGCAGGCCGCGGAGCCTGCTGGGAATAGTAGGCGCCGGCGCCGGACGGGAGCCGCCGGGCCGGAAAGGTAAGGGCCCCCCTCCCCCCTCCGCGCGCCCCCTCCTCCCCTCCACGCACCCCCTCCTTACCTTTCCGGCCCGGCGGCTCCCGTCCGGCGCCGGCGCCTACTACTTCCAGCAGGCTCCGCGGCCTGCTCTAGAGTAGCGCGCCGGGTGATGACATCACCCGGCGCGCCATCCTAGAGCAGGCCGCGGAGCCTGCTGGGAATAGTAGGCGCCGGCGCCGGACGGGAGCCGCCGGGCCGGAAAGGTAAGGGCCCCCCTCCCCCCTCCGCGCGCCCCCTCCTCCCCTCCACGCACCCCCTCCTTACCTTTCCGGCCCGGCGGCTCCCGTCCGGCGCCGGCGCCTACTACTACCAGCAGGCTCCGCGGCCTGCTCTAGAGTAGCGCGCCGGGTGATGACATCACCCGGCGCGCCACCCTAGAGCAGGCCGCGGAGCCTGCTGGGAATAGTAGGCGCCGGCGCCGGACGGGAGCCGCCGGGCCGGAAAGGTAAGGGCCCCCCTCCCCCCTCCCCCCTCCGCGCGCCCCCTCCTCCCCTCCACGCACCCCCTCCTTACCTTCCCGGCCCGGTGGCTCCCGTCCGGCGCCGGCGCCTACTACTACCAGCAGGCTCCGCGGCCTGCTCTAGAGTAGCGCGCCGGGTGATGACATCACCCGGCGCGCCACCCTAGAGCAGGCCGCGGAGCCTGCTAGTAGTAGTAGGCGCCGGCGCCGGACGGGAGCCACCGGGCCGAGAAGGTAAGTGCCCCCCTCCTCCCCCCCCCCGCTGTCCACTTTCATCGGCGGGCGCCCGCTGGCGCCCGCCAATGGAAGCGGCGGTGGGCGCCAGTGGGCGCCCGCCGATCCGCCGATCCGCCGAACCGGTTCGGAGCTTTTTCGGACCGGTTCGGATTGGATCGGCCGATCCAGCTGCGGGATCGGAAATCGGATAATTTATCCGATTTCCCACTGGACCGGACTCGGATCGTGGATCGGGTCCGATCCAGTGCACATCCCTAGTTTATATGGATATTACTCCAAAATAAACAGAGGGCTTGGATACCACACGTCCTATACAACTGCATCGCTCCAGCTATCAAAATCCAAAGTTGGAGACTGGTTCAAGGTTCCTCAATGGGCCCCCCTCCCTCAGTGAATCTGCCTTTTCATCACCATGGTCAACAGCTGCTACTGCTCCTCACCCTCTTTTTCAGCATTGCTACCACTTGCTTGCTTGACTGCCAGAGAGCCAGTGAACAGGCAGTGGTGTCTACAGTGGCACCTCACTGCCGCCATTGTCTGGGCCAGAGCGAGACGTATAAGAACATAACAGCCATGCTGGATCAGAACAAGGGTCCATCTAGTCCAGCACTCTGTTCCCACAGTGGCCAACCAGCTGTCGACCAGGGACCCACAAGCAGAACACGGTGCAACAGCACCCTCCCACCCATGTTCCCCAGAAACTGGTGTATATAGGCACACTGCCTCTGATACTGGAAGTAGCACATAGCCATCAGGAGTAGCAGCCATTGACAGCCTTCTCCAGGAATTTATCCACTCCCCTTTTAAAGCCACATCTTGTGGCAGTGAATTCCATAGCTTAACTGTGCACTGTATGAAGTCGCAGGAGAAGAAGTAGGTTGCAATGGCACCTGCCATGGTCAAGTACCCAAGGCAAGTGCCCCATCATACCGAACCCTGGCACCTGCCCTAGTTGGAGATAAAGGAATCCTCTTGATCAGTAAATGAATGCCTATGACTGGAATTCTTGGTTTCCAGTAACAGAGATTTCTGCTCCCTTTACAGATTATATACTGAAGACCTAGCATCGTCGTTTGGAACTTTTTTTAGTTTCTGAGAAGTTATAGCTCCAGAATAGTGGAATGCATCTAGTTCCTAGCAATTCATGAACTACCTTTATTTGCTGGTCATGGCTTCCTAACTCATTTAGCAGAAGCTGATGGTGATTCATTGCCTTTACTGTTAAATGCATTCCCATGAAATACTTAATTCTGCTGGCATAGGAAACTTATAAATTGCAGTCAAGTTACTCAATGAGGGTAAATCGGCTTTGGCGCTATGGTACTGACGGACAGTTAGATGGAGGTTGGGAGAGAGGGATGAGAGAAAGCAGGAAGTTCTCAACAAATCATTAAGGAAGCGGAAGTGGGATCAGTGTCCTTATACTTAGTACCGAACCATCCCTTGCCTTTCAAAGCAACCACGCTTCAAGAGATTCAGCAGCCACACATTCAATGTACCTGCATGCTCATAGGGCTCTCAGAGGAGGAAGCCATCAGCACTAACATCACCCTTTCTCCCTCCCTGTCCTTCTGTAAGCATGCTCGATGGGCCATTTTCTGCCTTAGGTTACCTATGTACAATGACATGATGTGTCTTCGGGAGTAGGAAGGCACTATTAAAGCTTCGAGCATTCCACAAGCTGCAGCGGTGGAGCAGAGTGAAGTGCATGAGCGATAATGAACAATTGGTTCATTATGTACAACATTCTTGGCCATACAGCTTAGCAGTAGAACTGCTCTCTTGTACACTGCCTGTATAAAACTTAAGAGTTAAATAGTTAAGTGGAGTGGATGTCTCCAGCAACTCCTGATATACAATATCCCTCACCTCTTCCCTGTACAGTTCGAAGTTGGATCATCTTATGAATATTTTACATAGCAAATTCAAAGTCAATGAGACCAAGGCTGCAATCCTATATCCACCTACCTAGGAGTATATCCACTTACTTGTGAGTAAGTCCTCCTGAGTAAATATGTCCAGGATTGCATTGCTAGGTTACACACTTATGAACATAAGAAGAACCATGCTGGATCAGACCATCTAGTCCAGAATTCTGTTCACACAGTGGCCAACCAGCTGTTATGGGAAACCCACAAGCAGGGCATGAGAGAGTTTTGGCTATAGAGCAGTATAGAAATGAAATAAATGAATAAACAGCACCATCCTGTCTATGTTCCCCAGCAACTGTGTACATAGGCATACTGCCTCTGATACTGGAAGTAGCATATAGCCATTGAGACTAGTAGCCATTTATAGCCTTCTCCTCCATGAATGTCCAATCCCCTTTTAAAGCTATCCAATTTGGTGGTCATCATTACTTCTTGTGGAAATGAATTCCATAGTTTAACTATGTGCTGTGTGATGAGGCACGTCCTTTTATTTTTCCTGAATCTCCCACCAATCAATTTTGTGGGATGACCTCCCTCTCCACAGTTCTTGTATTATGAGAGAGGGAGAAAAATGTCTCCCTATCCACTTTTTCCACACCATGCATAATTTTGTACTCCATGCATAACGTTTGTATCATGTCATCTCTTACCCTTTTTATAAGCCAAATCTTGGACACACTTACTTCAGAGTAAGCCCTAATGAACTCAGTAAGGTTTACTTGTGAGTAAATACAGTCTTGAGCTGCATGATTGCAACCCTTTTGCCTGCTTACATTACCAGGGACTTACTTACTCAAGTAAGAACAGACTACATGCTTGCAATCTTATGCACACATACCGGGGAGAAAGTCCCATTGCCCCCAGTAGGATTTATTGCAGGTTAAATATACAAAAGAGGACTGGGTTGTTATTTTTCAAATAAAGATCAAAATAAGGTGCTGGTCTGTGACTGCATGGTGCTTATTCTGGCATATTTATTGATAAAGTCTGAGTTAAATTCTTGGAACAATTGCAGAATTTTCAGTTCCTTGCTTTAACTCGGGTGTCAAACCTCTTTCAGCCCCATGGGCTGAATTTAATTTTGGAGAAGCTCTTGGGGGCTGCGTTCCAGCGGTAGGTGGGCCTAAAGACAAAAGGGCCAAAATACCAGCATAGTGTAATTTAAAGGAGCAATCCTACGCATGTTTAGACAGAAAAAAGTCCTAGGAATTTTCTCTAAGGTCATTATCTCACTTGTGGTTTTAAGCACACACACCTCGACTTTGCTCCACTTCTTCAGCACTGGACTTGCATGACGTCGTCCCTGTCGTGCTCTCGCCTTGAGATCGCAGTTTTTGGTTTCTGTTTTGATTTATCCCTGAACGGACAAAGTCCGGAAACAATAATATTCAACAGGCACAAGCTGAGGTACTGCAGCAATACTGAGCACATGTAAATCAAAATGCTAGACTCACATAAGAAATGGACGGGCAACCCGCAGAAGCAAACCGGGGGTAAAATGTAGATGTGATAAAGCTCATAACGTGCATAGGATTGCACCCTAAAGCTTTTATTGCCTAAATCTTAGGATTGCACCCTAAAGTAGAGTGACCAGATAAAATCCAGGTCAGGGCTTATGTAACTTTAACAGTTGTAGAGAAAAGGGAATTTCAGCCAGAGTCATTTGTATGCAATTAGTTCCTGGTGAAATTCCCTCTTCATCACAACAGTTAAAGGTGCAGGCACTATACTAGAGTGACCATATACCTCCAATTTCCTGAAAGTTTTCTTCCTCCATGAAAGAGGCCTCCATTTTTTCTGCCTCATTGTCACAGCATTTTATAAGTTGCTTTGATTTTCTTTTGGTGATGGTTTTGACTTTACCTAATCTCCCAGGGTGCTTTGTGTGTGCTTTCCTTTCTGTTACACATCTCTTCATTGCTCTGCAGTCTCCCAGGTTGCCTGCACTTCCTGATCTGAAAAGGCACTATGGGAGGAATCAATTCATGATGTCTTCCTCTGGGCCAGAAGTGCGGGAAGCCAAGAAGGCTACAGGCTGTCAGAGTGATGACTATTAGGGGTGTGCACGGACCCCCCGGATCAGATTGGAACCTGGATCGGGACCTCTAATTTTGTCACGGATCAGACAAAATCGGAGCCCCCCCCCCGGACCGGACTGAGTGCGATCCCGATCCAAAAATCGGAACTTTTTGGATCGGCCGCCATTCCCCCCCCCCATAGACTTGCATTGCAATGCAAGTCTATGAGGAAAAAATGGCGGCGGGTGGGTGAGGGGGGGCCTAACTCCCTCCCCCCCGGACGGCCCTGGCAGGTAAGCCCCCTCCCCCGCACTCCTTACCCCCCCGGGGCCATCTGCTTCCATCCGATGGCGCCCGCAGGTGCCAGCGGATGGAAGCGGACGGTCCCAGGGGGGTAAACCCCCTCCCCCTCCCCCCTGACCCCTGACCCCTGCTTACCTTTCCGAGCCGTCCGCTCCCGTCCGCCGCCGGCTACTACTGCGAGCAGGCTTCGCGGCCTGCTCCAGAGTAGCGCGTCAGGTGATGTCATCACCTGGCGCGCTACCTAGGAGCAGGCCATGAAGCCCGCTTGCAGTAGCAGCTGGCGGCGGACAGCCAGGAAAGGTAAGCGGGCTGCGCGCCCCACTTCCCCCTCCCCCTCCCCCCTCCCCCTGCTTACCTTTCCTGGCCGTCCGTTCCCATCCGCCGCCGGCTACTACTGCGAGCGGGCTTCGCGGCCTGCTCCAGAGTAGCGTGCCAGGTGATGTCATCACCTGTCGCGCTACCTAGGAGCAGGCTGTGAAGCCCGCTCGCAGTAGCAGCCGGTGGCGGACGGCCAGGAAAGGTAAGCGGACGGGGCAGGGAGGGCAGGGGGCGTGCGGCACGCTTACCTTTCCTGGCTGTCCGCTCCCATCCACCGCCGGCTGCTACTGCGAGCGGGCTTCGCGGCCTGCTCTAGAGTAGCGCGCCAGGTGATGTCATCACCTGTCGCGCTAATCTGGAGCAGGCCGCGAAGCCCGCTCGCAGTAGCAGCCGGTGGCGGACGGGAGCGGACGGACAGGAAAGGTAAGTGCGCCGTGCACCCCCCCTCCCCCTTGCTTTCCTTTCCTGGCCGTCTGCTCCCATCTGTTGCCCCCTGCCCCTGTTGTCCGCTTCCATCGGCGGGCGCCAGCGGACAGCCCCGCTAGGGAAGCCCCCTCCTGCTGTCTGCTTCCATCGGCGGGCGCCCACTGGCGCCCACCAATGGAAGCGGTGGCGGGCGCCAGCGGGTGCCCGCCGATCCTCCGATCCATCCGAATCGGTTTGGAACCTTTCTGGATCGGATTGGATCGGCTGATCCAGCGGTGAGATCGGAAATCGGATAATTTATCCGATTTCCCCCTGGATCGGATTCGGATCGTGGATCGGATCCGATCCAGTGCACATCCTTAATGACTATACAATGCAAGACAGGACACTCACACACACTCTGCAGCCACTTCATAAGTAAGGCAAGCAGAAGAATCCTGTACCAAAGCCACGAGAATTTCTCTGAAATTTCTTCTCCTTTGAATTTCTTTTAGAAAGCCATTTCTTTTCTATCAAATTGAATGAGAATGGTCGAAAAATATGCGAGAGAAATTTTCGGCACAGCACTAGTTTATACCCTGAAAAAATCTTGCTTTTTAAATGACAAGTGTGTTGGAGATTTCAATGAGCACTTTCAGCTGATTCTTGTGCAATGTTCAGAAAACTATTAGGAAAGAATTTGACATAAACTTTGGCTTATTTCTCAAGCAAACAATTTATGCAACAAGGATGCAAAGGGGGAATCAGTGGAAAATAATGATCCACAAAACATGTTAGTAAACACCTTATAGCACAACTCCATTTTCAGTTGCAACAATTTTTAAATACAAGACACTACAATTTGATCATGATGTGCTTTTTTTTTTAATGGCCATTGATAACATCTATTGTAACTTCAAAAAACATACAGTGAAGTGCTTCCTGTTTCCACTTTGGGCCAATCTTCATGGTGATTTAATGTGGAGAGGGGCAGCACTTTGAGGTTGTTTGTGACACATGACATCATCACCAATCCACAGCGCTGCCGCCCCTTCCACTGGATAAGGCACAGTTTCTGAAACCCCTTTTAGTTTGTCTTTTCCCCTAAAATGCGGTTGCCATGTGGTTCTGCCACAGTATGCCCCAACACCCCACATTAAACCCTGTGTGTGGTTCTGTCCTGGCAGTGATGTGGTCAAGGAGTGTGTGGCTGCCCCATTCCCTTGTTTCCCTGTTTGCAGTTGTTTTCCCCATTGATAAAATCTCTGACAGCGCTCCAGCAATCACTCAGAATACCACAGTAGTGGAGATACTCATTCATCTTATGTACCCTGTTTTTAATCTTTAACATATCCCAATGCTGGATGAGAGGCTCTGTGATGCCACACCCCTGTTTGGTACATGTTTACTCACAAGTAAGAAATAAATCTCTCTCCCCTATAGTCTCAAGCAGGGGAGTAAACCTCACTGAGTTCAGTGGGACTTACTTTCAAGTAAGCCTTCATGGGGATCATGCTGCGAGGTTTGCTTTTTCTCCAGTACAGCATGGGGATTCACCCCAATGCCAGATAAGAGGAGAGAGATGTGAGGCAAACTACAGGGGCTTATTTCAGGGCTTCCAGTAAACTTCCCTGAGCAGGGAAGCATGGACAAGGCTGGGGAACAACTCTCTTATTTGCTGAGCAGAACCTATGGGGTTGATGACATTTTTCATGATGAAATTGGCTTTGGCCTATGAGTAGCATACGAAACAAGGGGTTTTAGATAGGGCTGTGCCAAATCCCGTATTGAAGTGGGGTGATTCAGATAGAATCAGTCTGAATCCAAAGCGAGTCCAGATTGGTCCAAAGTGGCTCAGATTGATCCAAAGCACTTTGGATCACTTCGGACTGATCCAGATGGTTCAGATACCCTGATAGGGATGGATGGAGTCACCTTGGTCAAGCGTGGGCAGCTGCCCACTCTTCCATGCAAGCCACCATTTTATGGAAGATGGGGTCTCTGTATTTTTGTATGGCCACTATTGCGCACAACACTAGATCTATGAAATACACCCATCTTCCATAAAAATGACAGGTGGCTCCAGTGATGGGTCCTGTAAGTCCCGGCCACTCTTGGCAGGCAGGGACAGATACTCAGCAGGCTGGGTTTGGGATTTGAGTGGTGGTGGGGTGGGGTCTGATGGACTCTTGGCTGGTCACTTGCAGCATCCCTTCCAGTCTGGATGGTTGGTCTCATGCCTAGGAAAATGGACATCCAAATCTGGACCTGAAGAGGGTTGGGTGGTCTGAATCAGGCTGAGGGGGATCAGGGCCAATTCAAAGCTCTGAATCAGCCTCCAAAGTGGGTTCAGGGGTCCGTGCAGAGCCTAGTTTTATGTAGTGCATACCTGGCTTGTATTGCTAAATGTACTGCTGACAGACCAAAGCCAAATTGAGGAAAAAGTGGAGAAAATCTGAAAATGCTTCTCTGTACATTTCTGTGAAATTTTACCCCTCGTGTAAAATACACAGCATGTGGCAGAATTAGGGCTGTGCCTCACCTTGGTCCCAAATCCATGTCGAGGCAAGCCGATTCAGCCTGAATCAGCTTTGGGACCAGATTAGGCTGCCTTGGCCCGAAACAGCCAAACCGCTTCGGGCCGATTCAGCCCAATAGCCAGACACTGATCCCGCCTGCTCCCCTACCCTTGGGACTTACTTGAGGCCTCTGCATGCTGGTGAGCCACCTGGCCTTTTCTTGGGCTGCCATAGATCTAGTGTTGAAAACTATGGTGGCCAGAAATAGCAATTGTGTGCCTATCTATACTACTGCTTTAAAACGGTTTAAAATGGTTTAAAATGGTTTATAACAGTTTTGAGAACTGTTGGGGCCCAGGGCACACTCCAGATACAGTTTTCAAAACGTTTTCAAAGTGTTTTATCCTGCGTGTGTAGATAGACTCCTGGTCGGCCTCATTCATGGCTTCTTTGGGAAACCGCAGCAACCACACCTGCTTTGTCTTCAGAACCAAAGTGAGGCGCCCCAGGGCCAAGGCACCCCATGTCATATTGGGCTGATTTGGAAGCTCCAAATTGGCCTCCAAGTCAAATCAAGGGGGGGGGGGGCTGCCTAGGCAGAATGTTTTGTGGAAAGATGCATTACTTTATATTAAAATCTTCCATCCATCCATTAGAATTATGGATTATTTTACACATGTGAAGTCAACAGGACTATTTCTCACTCCATCCATAAATGATGTCCACACTCATGCCCTTCACGTAAGATCCTAAAAAGAGGTTAACAGTGTTTTGGGGAAAAGCACTTATTGATGCTTAACATCAACATTGCCATATCAAGAAGAAAGATTAAAGTTGTATCTTCCTAGCAAATCCCAAACTTGGTCAAAGCACTTTAAAGAACTGCTAAAAACACACACTGAAGAACTATTAAATTCCCCCCAATAATCCAAAAAATGGGCTATTACTCTGTTATAGGAATAGAAAGTGCTTGATAAACAAATATATGGAGAAGAAGCTTGTTTAGAACCAGATGGCATCATATGGTAGAAGTTTCTTTTACATGTAGCATACTCTATTTTATGTAAAATAATCATGTATTCAAGATTTCTTTAAAAACACTTTTTTTTTTCAATAGAAGAAAAACATTTATTTGTTTTCATCTGTGGACCAGTTTTTCGGGTACACTGTAGAAAGTCAAATATACGTTCTAAGAAAGATATTGCATGTACGGGTTGATGAGCGTAATCTAAAAAAAGAAAGAACCAACGAGCTAAAAAAACCAAGCAAAAAACACTTAATGCCGAGTAGCTGATTTACACTGGACTGTCATTTTGCCCTTAGAAGGGAAACAATGGGACTTCTGTGTTTGGGAGCAGAACTCGGCCTTATATACAGGTTTCACTTATGTCAGCTACCCAGTCTTTCCTGTTAAATCACCACTGGAAAACTTTTAAAGTTCAAATTTATATTTTGGCTCACATCAGTTCAGAAGCTGCAGTGGAGAATATGCAAAATTGGCTCCACCCTGCAAATCCATTACTTTTTATTCCGTGGTTTGGTTTTCAAAGAGAGAAAGGAAAATGGGAATGTAGCTGGACCTATCAGGGCTGTAAGTTCTGTCCTGAAACATGGTTGTTCAGCTTCCTGGAAATTATACTTAAGACCATTTCAGGTTACTCTTCTTCAGTTAGATACTTGGAATGGGTTGCTTTTGTTATTAAGTGACAGTTTGAAGAGATGAAGATGGTCTGTGATGAGCTACTTTAATCAGATTTCCTGTTTTTGTATGATCAAGAAAGGGCCCAAGGAAGTGGTAACCTCTTTCTCTATACTTCCTTTATTTCAAAGAAAAATAATATAGTTTCACCTGTTACTCAGTATACTCAAGCAAGGTCAGTTTCTAGATGTAAGGAAGGTAAATGTGGAACCCACGAAAAATAGCACCTGGATGGAAGGAAGAGAGAGCCAGTGTGAGGTGATGGTTATAGTGTTGGACTGGGCAGATCCGGGTTCAAATCCCCACTCAGCCATGAAGTTCTCTGGATGAGTTTGAGCCAGTTGCTGATTCTCAACCTAACCTACATCTCAGAATTGTTGTGAGGATAAAATGGAGAGGAGGAAGATTGTGTATGCACTTTGGAGAAACAGGTGAAACACAAATGTAAAAAAATAATAAACTAACAAACCTTAAGGCTAGTCTACACTTTAGGTCATCAGCTGATGCTCACAGCATCCAGCAAATGCTTTTATGTATGAAAGAATTATACTCTGGTGTCACCTCACATAATCTGAAATGCAGTCTCTCTTTGAAGAGTCAATTCAGACATTTAGCTGCCAATTATGAAGGGCTGACCAATCAAATGATGAGAAAACAAATTCAGGGCTGGTGCATAGTTGCTGAAAGCTCCAGTCTTCAACTGTGGCCTGCACAAATGCTACATAGGAGAGGAATACCACCATCTAAATCAAAACTGAAATGTTCCACTCTCTGTTCACTGCTATCTTTCAGGAATTTGGAGGATATCTGGTGATTAACAAAGCATGCACTGACCAAGCATCGCTTTGAATATCCAAGACTTCCTTCATATCAACTGGCCAGCTTTTGTATTTGGATGTTCAGCTCAGAATAATTTTCAAAATTAATTTATTTGACTTCTTGTGGCTGGTATGAATTCAAATTTTGCAACGGTTGTTGAAAAAGAAACCCAGAAATGGAGTACTGATACAGTCCACTCACTGCATAAAAACCACACTAACCACACCATCACTCTACAGACAGGAGTGTACAAAGAAGAGTAGTGCCATGCTGTAATTTTGGATGTTATATAATAGTATGATGCATGCATGCAAAGTGCCACCATTGCTTGGTAAGCCTGGATTACTATAATCAGGCATCAACACAACTGCAGTATGTTCATTTCCAAAGAACGACCCCCCAAGTGAAAGCAAATGTCAAAACTTCAGACAACTTATCCCATACTTGCCGCATTATAATTGATAAAACTAACTTGTCGAAAGCTGGTTATGAACTACAATCAAAAGTTACAGAATACACAAGCAACAGAAAACATATTTTTTTTTCTTTTCCCCTTTGGGTGATTTCTATAACCTTTTCGGGCTACTCTAAGCTTTTCTCAACCCTATGCTCCCCCTTTTTTCCCCTTCGCCCACATATTTCAGCAAAACCGTCCCTCTGAGACCTACTAAGCACTGAGCAATTATAATTGTTTTCATTTCCTCTCTCCCACCCCCAACTTCCATTGCCATTTCCTCAAATTCCAACCACCCCACCAAACAGGAGTGGTTTGCGTCAGGAAAATCTCTGAATCTGTGTTGCGGCAAAAAAAAATCCTCGAGAACACAGACTCCTTAGTTGGAAATACCGCGTGTTTCATTGGCAACTGAGGGAGAGAGAGAGAGAGAGAGGGAGTAAATCATCTTTCTTGTCTCTTGTGCAATTCAGTAGGCACCGTTCGCCTAACCCTTCACTCTCCAAAACCATTTGCAAAAATGAAAGCCAACAAGCTTACACAAAGTTTATAATGTCAAGTCAACCCATTCATCCTCTTCCTTACACATCTGTTAATTCTACGATTTTGCATTCCCCATTCCCCCTCCTTTTTTCTTGTCTTTTTTGGTTTAACTTCCCAGCTCCTGCCACTGAAAACACGCTGGTTGTAAAATTGACTTAAAAAACTCTCCGGCGTTGGCTCGAAAGGAGTCAGACTGTGAAAGAAGCGGGAGTGATGAACTGCACACTTCTGAGAAGAGCCAAAAGGAGTGGATATGTGTGTCCCTCCCTTTGATCACAGTTGGGCAGATGTCACGGCTCGAGGAATAAGAGGAAAAGAAGAGAGGGGTTCTGCTTACCTGCCATTACGAAACATGGGACAGCGACACCTGAAATGCTGCTGCTGGGAGTCAAGGAGTGAGAGCCCATAGTTGCAATGCCAAAGGAACCCATGCAGGAAAAAAAAATGTATAAACTGGAATAGCAGGAGCACTGTTGTTCACGCCTGCTAACTTCACAGTGCTGTTGCTCTTCTGGTCGTTTCTGAAACCTTTCTGCATTTGCATCAGCAGTGGCAGCAACAGCAGCGGAGCCAGGCATTTCCTGTTTGTTGTTCAAATCCTTTAAGTCCCCCCCACTACACACACATCAAGATGAATAGTCCCCCCTCCTTTTATTAGCCCCACTCCCCCGTCCTATCCCAAGTGGGCGCTGAGCCTTTGAAACCCCCACGCGGCAAGAGCCCAGAGCCCAGAGACATGTACAAATAAAGTCAGATCTTTAACAGCTAGTGTTTAGGCTAAAATCTGCAGGCTGCAAAGCAAACCTTAAAGGGACATCTGCTTGCTTATAATTAATGGGTGTCTCCAGCTACCAGCCAGCTTCTACCAAATACTGGCAGTGAGAAGGCAGGTTTTTGGGACGCACCCCATGACCATGCCTTTTTTCCACCCCTCCGCCCTTTCTTCTTGAACTGTGTTTCTAAATGCTCTCTTCTTTGCAAGAAGCAAATCAAAGCTCTATTATAAGAAGTGTGTGTCAAATTCAGATTCCAAGACACTTCCAAACTGAGGAGGCCCTTTGTTGGTCTAATTTTACTCCACTTACATCACTCTTAAAAAATGTGTCTGTTCTATATTGTAACATATACCCTAAAGTAAGTCTTTGTAGAAGGGGATGGGGTGGGGAGAGAGAATAAAGTTCTCATGTGCTGAGCATTTCTTCAGTGTCCAACTTGTGTGGGACAGCACTGCAAACTGTCTCATGTGCTGAAGATTAGAACATAAGAAGATCCATGCCGGATCAGACCAAGGGGCCATATAGTCCAGCATTCTGTTCACACAATGACCAACCAACTGTCAACAAGGAGCCTACAAGCAGGGGCTTGTCTTGATGAGGGGTTTGCCCCAGGGTGGAACCACAGTAGTGGCAGCTCATTTATATGACGCAGCTGCCACCGCGAAGCCATCTAGGGGCAAACCCCGAAGCTCCAGTTTAAGGAAATCGGGGACATACTGTGACTTTTTTCTCTTGGAGCAAACCAATGGCGGTATCTGCTGGTGGTTGCTTTGTTTCGGAGCTGCGGCGGAGGCGTCCCCCAATCGATGGGGCCCCCTGATTGGGTGCCATCTGCCCAGTGGGGGCAGCCCAGTGAGCGGAATGGCCTCTGGACCGCCTCTGCACCTCCAGGGACCTTGGGGAGCCTCCTTTCAATAAATAAATAAATAATACAAAAATTGAAATACTAATGGACCCTGGGCGCACCGGGAAAGTGGGGAGATGGCAGTTTGTCTCCACACCTCTCTAGAATCATGCCGTTGCGCAATTAGAGGACTAAAAATAAAAAATGGTTTAAAAATGGGGAGAGGAACCGACTTCCCCCTCCACGACTCCTTTGTTTTTGTATGCTGGAAGGAGGAGGAGGGAAACAATGGGGGTGCAGGAATAGGGGGAGCTAGGGGCGGCAGCAGCCACTTCAGCTTCCAAAACCTGCATTTGTGCTCCTTTCAGTGGGTATTACCTTGGAGGAGCGCTGTGCCGCTACAGCCTCAAAAACTAGGCCTAGACGAGCACACCCCTCACAGGCTAAGCACCACCACTTAAATACCTGAGGGAAGAGCAAAAGACACACCACTTTTCCTTTATAGCAGAGGGGAAAAGGGTGTTAAGGGTTTTGAATAAGGTTCTCCTGTGAGTATGTTGGCTGAAGGTGTAATGTGTTTCTTTATTAAACTTATAGAGCAGGTTACAAAGCCAAGCTGACACGTGGTTTGTGGTAGCAAAAATAATAAAAAAAAACGTTTATTGTTGTTAACAGTTTTTTAAAATAAATTTAACACCTGCCTATTCTTAAAACTTCTAATAATTTACTAATAATCCTAAATCCTAATAATCTCTTCACACACACGCCTAACTAGATCACACACAACTATCTTCCACACAACTACCCTCCACCCAACCAAGACAATAAGATAAACTAAAACACTCCCTCACACTATGTATACTCCTCCCCCTCCCTTTCCCAGCATCATCAGCCAACATTCCGCACTCTCCAGACATACTTCTCCAGACATACATAGGGAGATGGAAATGTGGGGTATCGTCACAAGCGCTTTTATGGGATTTCAGGTAACGAGTCGCCAATGCGACCTGGTATAGACACAGCCCAGGACACAAATGCAATAGCACGCTGCCACCCATGTTCCCCAGCAATTAATCATGAGTGAATCATTTTTAGGGTGACATAGGTTGCATTACGTTCCTCCTGTTATCCAGTCTTCAATCAAACCATGGCCAAGTCAGTATCTTTCAGGCTCGGTTACCCAGCTGTTAATTGGGAATGACAGTGGAAGGCCTCAGAGGGCTATGGTAAGACAAGATTGACTGGTATATCAGTAATGGCAACTCTAAGTTTCTGTTTGGCCACTACTTTTTATTATTATTATTGAGGGGCCACATTCTGAATTGTGCAAGGGCCGGAGGACCAGCAACACTGGATTTATTCCTGCGCCCGTTGAGAATTCTGTGAGCATGAACATCAGCTGAAGTTACACCCGTGTCCTTCGCTGAACAGCATTTAACTCACTTCCATTCACTTGTGTCTTGAATCGTACATTGGACTCAGCAACTGACATTCATGGTGGTAGGGATATAGCTGAACATCCATTGCTGTTCACCAGGGGATATTGGCTTGAAAAGCCCTTTGCCT
This sequence comes from Anniella stebbinsi, assembly GCA_029215795.1. NCBI lineage: Eukaryota > Metazoa > Chordata > Lepidosauria > Squamata > Anniellidae > Anniella > Anniella stebbinsi. The sequence goes on along the minus strand of JARDYH010000002.1, from coordinate 27,925,754 downwards.
GTATCTCACTGAGGGCAAAGCTACACACTATATTAAATGCATAGCATATCGCCAGACTACTTGCTTTTTTAACTTTAGTTTAAGCAAGTGGGGGCCCTGATCCAGCCCCAATTTATTTAATTGCCCTTCATTTACTCCCACCCCCAAATTGGGGCCGGGCAATTTAGTGTGCATATGTGGGAGTGGATGGAAAGTTTTAACCTCCCCCTACCTGAGGATGTTGGTATCAATCCAAACCAGGGACCTGCATGCTTACACTAATGTAAAATAAAAAGTTAGGATTGGTTACATGCCACACATTTGACATAGCATGTAATTTAGCCCTCAACATGGGTGAAATCAGCAAAACTGCATAATGGTGAGTATATGTATGTGGGGTAAATAAGAGAATTATGGACCACACTAAAGGCCATGTTACTAGACCCATGGACTGCTAGTTACTTATTCCTTCTATATTCAATCATTCTCATTATACAAATGGATACTGTTATTAGTTTGGGCATTTTGATGGCTGTGATTGTGGTTCTGTTTACAACACTGGCTGATGGTAGCCAGCAGGGCTAGCCCTTCAATGAAGCAACTTGATGTGGCCTCTCCCCACCCAAAGGGCCTGCTGCTGCTTGGCCAGCTGAATGGCCAGCCACTCTCTTCCTCCCTCCCTCCCTGCTTGGCCAGCCTGCCAAAAGCTTGCGGCTGCCCTGTGGCAGCGGCTCCCCCTCCCTCCCTAGATTGGCCATGTCCACCTTTTGCCCCAGCTGTGGGGCTCCTGGCTGGGAGACTTGTCTGAAATATCACGAGACCTGTTGAGTTATTTTAGCCAAGTCTCCTAGCCGGCCAATGGAGGGAGGAGGACTTGCCACCACTTGACAGCAGGTAGGGGGTAGCCAGGAACTAGGAGCCATTAATGCAGTGAGGGTCTGCCATTAACGCAGCAGGGGGAAATGCACAATTTCTGGAGCTTTGGGAAATTGTGCATTCCCTCCCTGTGCTAATGGAACCTTTAAGGCCTCCATTGGCACGGGAGGGGGAACACACGTTTTCCAATGGCTCCAAAAACCACGCATTTCTCCTTTTCATGCTAGTGGCAGCCGGCATTAATGCAAAAGAGGTAAGTGCGCAATTTCGCCAGTGGCTGTGGTTGGCTGCCAAGTGCTTGTCAAGGCCTCGCGAGCACTAGGCAGTAGTTCACACTCACCGCTGGGGGCGCCTGACTAGGTCTAGAGGGAGCAGACGCAGGGGTGTGTCTGCTGGCCTCACGGACCCATTGGGACGCTTGTGACAACCCTATGTGATGCTAAGACTTGAGGTGGGCTGCTGTTTCCTTGGAAACTGTCCTGAGCACATGGCTGGAGCAAGGCAGCTGGGGTACACAATGCATAGGACCTGTGTTAGTCCAATGGTAGCTAGACAAACTGAAGGCTAGGTTCCTACCAGGGCTCAGATGCAGATCATAACAGGCCCTCTGGCAGATGTCCTACTCGTGAAGAAGGCCTTACTCACAAAGAGGCCTTTACTCTTGAGGGGTCTTTTCTTTTTGAGGGGAAGTGGGCACTCGTTTGCTTGGCAGTGATCCTAGCCTGTACCTTTAGGCAGTGGCATTCTTGGGGCTCAGCATCCCCCTGGCTCAGAATTAGAGTTTTCCACCTCTTGAAAGAAAGCAAAGTTACTGGCAGCTGGGTGGAATGGCTCAGACCTACTGATCATTTACTCTGGCCCAAGGATTTGTTCAAGGCCTTAGTAGTTAGGGTCAGGAGACAACTTAGGTCCCCTCTACAAGGATTCGCTTTTGCGCCCGGTTAGGCGATTATGCGCATAATCGCTGAAGCGCATTTACACCTAATACCTCTGCACGAGAGGCGGCGAGAGGCGGTGAAGCACATTAACGGATTTCAAAGTGCGGTTTACAAATAGTTAATGCGCATAAGCGCATATTCACTCAGTCAAAATGCGCTTTAATGGCCGGAGCAAAATAAAACTCGCGATTTAACGCGCATTCGATAATGCGCATAATCGGAGAGATAACGTGCCTCTACGCCCGATTTGCGCTCCGTTCTTGTAGAGGTAAATTTTTTAAAGCGCCTTGAAAGAGCTTTAAACCTCTCTTGTAGAGGCAGCCTTAGATTGGCCTGAGAACCAATTCACAAGGAAGAAAGAGGGCTGCTGGTGTTGTTTTCAGAAGTTTTGATGGTCCCAACACTAGCGTGATGGGGTACTTAGAAAGTAAGCAAAGAGGAAGCTGACTTAATACTGAGTTAGACCATTGGTCCATATAGCTCAGAATTGTTTGATCTGATTGACAGTAGCTCTCCAAGTTTTCAGATTGGAGTCTTTCCCAGGTCTACTTGGAGATGATGGGGATTGAACCTGTGGACTGCACCGATGAGCAGGAACAGGAAGGGAGAAGGCACTCCTTCAGGAAAGAAAGTTCTCTCGCATCCAAATGAAACTAAACTAGTGCTACCCTAGGGTTTTTCCCTGCTTGGGATGAGGAGAGATATAACAATATGTTTCCCAAAGCTACTTGGAGAATCAATAGATAGGAATCAAATGTTTGAACCCAAGAACTTCATCACACCAGCGGTTTAACACACTCTCGCCACACTTAGTATCTGGTTTTGCAGCGTGGAACTCGCATGATGTCGTCTCTGTCCTGCATCCATTTTGCCTCTTTTCCTCTGTTTTGCATATTATTTTGGTGCGGGGAAAGTCTGGATTATTTTTCTGAAGTGACTTCAATGTGCCCTTAAACCTCTGTCTAGTGCTGTTCCTTCGCTTTTTCCTTTGCTGAGGGCGGGTGCTTTGAATGGAGTCTTGCTGACGAAAGGGGAACGGGGAGGGCAGGGTGCTTCTCCTCCTCCAGCACTTCTCGGGGTTGAACATTCGAATGAATGGACTTTTTACTGCTCTAAACCCACTCTCCTTGCCTGCAGCTCCCTCATTTTAAAAGATAAAGAGATGAAACTTAGGGTCTTGAAAGCTCTTAAATAGAGCTTTGGGCATGCCAAATTTGAATCAGATAGGTCCATGCCTTGATTTTTGGGAGTTTTTAAAATGCAAATTAACCAAAATGCTTACATCTGGGTAATTTTTATAGATGAAGAGATGAAACTTGGCGTGGTGATAGGTCTCCAGCAGTGCTTTTGGCATGCCAAGTTTGTATCAGATCAGTTTACCCCTTAAATTTTAAAGAATTATTTAATTCCCCCCTTTAAAACCTTTTCTTGATAGTTCACAAGTGCGATCTTCCAACTCTTTGCATTTGTGAAGGATCAATTTTCCTTTACTTTGATTATGCGAAGCTGTGCATCTCTAGTTCATAAAATAGAGATCTGCTGGTTCCCTTACTCCAGAGTAAATCCCATTGATTTCAACTGCATTTACACCCAAGTCATACAAAAATCCAATGCAGGCTTACCTTTGAGTAAACCCTATTGAACAGAGAGAGACTTACTTCTGAGTAAACAGGTATAGAACTGACTTTTAATAGTATGGTCACACAGAAGCTTTTTTAAAAGTCTAAAACAGCAAGCTGGAAAGAAGTACTCTGTAACCCTATGCTTACTTCTGAGGTCTTACTTCTGTTTACTCAGAAGTAAGTCTCTCTCTGTTCAATGTGATCTTCAGCTTTTAGGGCTTCACCACACCAGGCTAAAATCCCGTAACCTTACTGGGGCTTCTGTTTCTGGATTCTTTGCAAGATTAAGATCAGCTCCTTTACATGGGTACACATATACTTTGAATTGAGGACACCCTTTCTTGGTAAATTCTATATGTCTTCTATATATTTCATTATTCAGCCACTAGATGACACTGCTTATCGGGTCATCTCCAATCTTTTTAAAAGCAAGATAAAGTGGGAAAAGTGCGGGAGATGTCCTGGAGGTTGATGATGTCATGCAAAGGACCTGCAAACTTCTAGTGATCAATCAGGAGGGTTGTAATAAATCATTTCCAGAGATATCCTCTTAGACTCCTTTTCAGGGGGCTTTTAACTTTTACTCCTGGAAATTTTCCATATCAAATGATACATGAACTAAATCAGCCTTCCACAACCTATTGCTCTGCAGATGTTTTGGAACTCCCATCATTTCTGACCATTGGCCTTGCTCTATGGGGCTGATGGGAGTTAAATCCAAAACATCTGGAGAAAAGCAGGTTGGGGAAGGCAGCACTAGAACCCCTTCATGTTCTGGCTGTTTGACATGCTTCTTACTTTGGCTTGTAATTTTCCTCCTTCTCATGTGAACATCTTCCTTACTGTCCTTTTTTCTAATCACTTCTTTTCCAAAGTATGAGCTCCTACAGTTCTGCCTTTGATCTTACTACCATGTGCTATTGTTTGCAAAACAGCAGGAGCAAAGATTAAGTCCTGTTACGCAACTGCGAAAGAATACAGCTCCAACCAATCTGATTACAAGCAATTTGGAGGTACTGGGCTTATTAATGACTTTCTTCATCCACACCCTTCTGAGCTGGAGCCAGGATTTTTTGCAAATAATTGGAAGTTTGTGGAATTTTCCTCTGTTCCTTTGAGAGTAATAAAATAGGCCTGCGAAGGACCACAGTTTTTTGTTAAAGCGTGGTTCCTGTTTCTGTCTGGAATTTTATGAGAACTCATTGAACCGACTTTCTGTATGTCAATGATCTAGAAGTGGTAATTCCCAGGAAACTGCAAATGCTTAAGACAAAGTTATAACACATGGCTCTGATAATACACAGGATAAATATTCTTATGTTTATATATGCTCATGCATGGTTTCCAGAACAATCCAAAACAGAAGAGAAATGGCCATCGTTATGGATATAGATTGATTTAAAATTCAGTATCTAGCATTTAGATTTTTTTAAAGGATGCTCTTTTTTTGTTAATAATGATGTCTGTATTGGAATTATTGCTAACTGCTCACTTATGCAGGAAGAAATAACGGGGGGCGGGGACTGAGAAGAAAGGCTACACTTACTCTCTGCTATGGATAACCTCAGCCATTAATAATCACGCCAGATCCTACCAGCATAGCTCTGCCCTGGGTTCTGCTTTTGGTCCTGCTAGAGCTGCCATCCCCAGCTTGGTGCTTTGGATCTCAACTCCTATCAGCCCTAGCCAGCATGGCTCATGGGCAGGAATTCTGGGAATTGTAGTCCAAAACATCTAGAGAACACCAGGCTGGGGAAGACTGCATTGGAGTATGACATCCTGAGTCTTTAGACAACATAACTGTGTGCAATGATTGTGTCTCGACAGAAAGAAGCAGGATCCACTCCTGACCTATGTGTGCCCCATTGGTCACCTGAACAGATCCTAGGGTGGCCAGGTGCCCTCTTTACAGAGAATGGCCCTCTGTTTGAAGGACTGCCGTAAGACTGTCCTCTATGTGAACATGTCCTCTCTTTGAAGGGTTCTTCTGTCCAATGCCAGCCTAAAGATAATGAACCCGAAGAACTGTTGCCCATCAACAGTTAACCCCTGGACAGCAGACTAAACAGGCAAGCACACAGACCACCTGGTCATAGTCTTTCATATGATGGTGAGATTTGCTATATTCCTATTTAAATTATCGTGATTATTTCTATATTTGCATCTATATGTATTAGCATATGCAATCAGCATATGCAAATATGATGCAAATTGCTGTACTCTTTTTGGGGCAATTCATAAGTGGACACTTTAATCCTTTGTGTGTACAAACTGTGTGTGGAGATTCTTATATGGCTTCTCATATGGCCTGTGTGTGCTTCTTGAGCCAGGGCTCTCAGCTGTCCCCCCACCCCTGCCAGCACCCGAGTCATCTTTTCCAACCTTCCTGTTACTGCACCCAAGTCATCCTTTCCAACCTTCCTGTTACTGCAAGCAGAGAGTGGGCAGAAGGAAGGTTTACTTCCCTTACACTCTCCGTCATCTTTATGCACTCTGCAGCATATCAGGGTTCAAAGAGCCCTAGTGCGTGGGAACTGGAGTCTCTTTGGTGCCTATTACTCTTACTGGAGGCCTCGAGAAGACTTCCACTTCCAAGCTACACCACTCTTTTAGCCCCGAGCAGTGGTGCAAGCAGGGTAGGACTTTGGGGAAGACGTCTGAGATGGGAGACCCATTCCTGCTACATCCAATCAACTTGTTTCTCTTCTCTGAAAAGGTGTGTCTGTGACTTCCCTTACCAAGAGAGAAAACAGTGGCTGTATGGATGGACCCTACTCGGCAACAGATGTATGAACCGCAGCTGAGTGTTCTGGGCGTCAAGAATTAACTTATATGGGTTGTGGTCCCTGAAACACTCCTCAAGCCAAATAACAGAAAGTGGTGCCAATATATTGCTCAAACAGCATTAGAGAATAACAAAATTTTGCAGTGACAAAGCAAGCAAAGCACATTACTACATACAACACAATTAGGATGGTTATAAACGTATTTCTTAGTGAAATTAAAGTTCTGTTCTTCTCAATCAACAAAGCAGTCACCGTTACTTATCTGGCAAGCATGGATGGCACTTGGCAATCATGTTTGGTAGACTTCTCATTCTCCCAGAATAATCAGATCAAACCCTTACTTTTTATAACCCCTAATTTGAAAACCCCATCCTAGGTTTCAGAAGAAATCTTACTAGTATCTAGCTCCAGCTCTAGTTCTTTTCTCTTAATCACATCTATACAACCTGACTTTTTGGACTTAGTCATATCTTCTATACATCAACTCAGGAGGGCCTCTTCTTGATGCAGCCAGGTTTACTGGTGACTTTAGAAGCACCTTTGTGAAGGTTTTGTTTCCCATGAGGTAATGAGCTTTTTACTTCTGACTTAGATTTAATCAGTCCACTTGCGGCAACCTTCTTTGCTTCATTTCCAAGAATATTTTCCAGTACTTGCAGTTCTTTCACAACACAGAGAACTAATCACATCTATTACTAATCACATCTATTACTAAACACATATAGTTAGCATACACAGATTATTATGAACACCATCCCTATGAAATACAATGAATTCTTATCAACAATGTACATTCCCTTCGTACTTTGTGAAATGATCAGGCCCCCATTCAGCAGAATGATCAGGAGGAACCCCAAAAGTGGGAATCCTGGCTTGTTGCTCCCATGTAAGCTAGGATTTGTAAACCAAAGCCAAACCCTGGTTTGTGATCCTGGGTTTTAAAGGAACTGACAACCAGAATCCCTGGTTTGGACAATGCTGGTTTGTTTAGGAGTTGTGCTAGCAAACAGACTGTATATATCATCATATCGCTCATTTAAGATAATACAGAATTTCAGATTAATTTCATTTAAAATTTCATTTAATATAATCCAGAGAGACCTGATTTGTATGTAACAGCATGTATGCTGGGCATCTTCCATGGCCATTTTGAATATTCAACCCCGAGATCAGGCTGACTGGGGGTTACTAAGAGGCATCTGATCCTGGACAGTATAGGTTAATTGTGGGTTAAACAACTTACAGTTAACCCATAATTGTTTAATCCATAATTAACCTATAGTGTCCAGGTTCAGATATGATGTTGGGGGCTGAATATTCAAAAAGGCTACAGAACGCGTCTAGCACATGGTGTAGCAAATTGTGGGTTAATTAACTCAAAACTTGCCACCATTACATGCAAACAACCCTAGCATGTGTCATTTTCCCAAATGGACAAATGCTAGCAAAACGTGGTTGTTGTTGTTGTAGTTGTTGTTTTTTAAAAAAACACACACTAAATAATTGCTTGTCTTTTTGAGGGCCATTGTTACATAGTTGACATGTCATCAAGAATGGAGATAAAACTATGCATTCTATTTTAGGGTGAGGGGCAAAAATGCAGCCACAAAGTAGATTAACATGATAAACATCTGCTTTCCACATTACAGTTGGGAACAAAATGTTTTTTTTTCTTCTGTTTTTCAGCATTGTCTAACTTTCAATATTCAGCTTTTCCATGACATATGACTTGTAGTGAGATGAAAACTCAGTTGTGAGGGGTCACCGACGATTCTACCCCAAATACTTGCGCGTAGGCAGATAAGCAGAAACTTCAATTGCTGCACTCAAGGTTCCTTGGAGTGCCTGTTAGGTGTACTAATATTATCAGAAAATGAGCAAGTAAGATTGAACTACCTATTATTGTTTGCACCTGGCTCTGCAGTGGTAGTATGACAGAGCTCCAAGGACAACAATGAAAGAATAAATAATAATGGGAAGGAACTAGGGATCAAAGTAGGCTCAACTCGACGAGTGCTATAGCAGCAACCAAGGACATTTTTTTAAATGAAGAAATAAGTTCACACAATGTGGCATTGGTGGATGAGTGTGTGGTGTCACTCTGTCTCCACAAATGTTTTGACACACAATAACCCAGTGTTTCCCTGTTTTCCGAGCCGCAGCATTCTCCTACTCCTGAATTAAAATTGGCAGCACATTTCACAGGTAATATCCACAAGGTTTCTTTTAGCATGAACTAAAAAGACTTGCACCCTTAGAAGAGCATGCCGCCTCCATTTGGTGTAGATTACTGTTCTGGGAAGTCTTCCTAATTCGAAGGGCAGCTCAAAGTACCATGCAAAGATGAAACAGCTTCTTGGAGGGAGGATAATTCTGCTGTGTCTCTGTTGGCAGTGAATTAATGTTCCATTCTGTTGAGACACAGCAGAATGACTTGTCATCCATGGATGCCGATGGAAAATAAGGCCGAAAGAGCAAACCATATGGGAGGAAGCAGAGCTGTCAGAGCTCCAACAATGGCATTCCAATCTGGGGCAAGGATCAGGCAGAAGACCATCCTCACACTCCACCAGGACAAGCCTAATCCACACCAAGCAGGATATAGCACCATGAAAGCAGTATGAAAGCGGTATATAAGAGGCAGGAGCCACACTACTGCTCTATAGTAGTATTGAAGTGCACTGACAACTGTTGGGTCCCATTGACACCTACCATATACCGCTTTCATACCACTTTCATAGTGTTATATCCTGCTTGGTGTGGCTCCCGTCTCTTATATACTGCTTTCATACCATGTTCATAGTGCTATCTTGGTGTAGATCTAGCCAAGATCTCACACTGTCTCTTGCTAGAACAACAGTGCCCCAGTTGCCTTTGTTACCATGGTGACAAAGTCATTTCCTCTTCTGCCAGGAAGCCTCAAATGTGAGGGAGTGTGTGGCCAGGGTTTCAGTCTGAGGAGGATAGGTTCCCAGAGAGAGAGAGAGAGAGGGTAAAAGCTTGGGGAGAGGGTAAGAGGACAACAGGTGCTCTAACCCTCTCCTGTATGATGTCTGCAGCCCAAGCTAAGGTGGCCTTAGCTTTCCCTGCCACACCTCCTCTGTAGATGGATAATTTCCCCCACCTTTAGCTTATTATGGCACACTAGTTCTTCTCTTATTGCATAAGGAGAAACTGTCCCTTAAATGCACATCTTTGCAATGACTACAACCAATAAAAACCTGTCGGTGACATTTGTCTATACCCACATTCAACACTGGCGGAAGACATTCAATTTTCTGGAACCTGCCTTATTTGCAATAGTTGCTGAAATCAGTTCTTCTGGTTAAACACATGGCAACACTTTCCTATAGATCGCAAACATAATCCTACCACCCCCTCCCCATATCAGACGTAGCACAGTCATGAATTGTTACGATTCACTAAGCAGCTTATTTTAACAAAGCCACCAGTACAATCTTCATTTAGGATGTGCCTTGGCTTTAAATTGATCATGTGATGCTTATAACAATTATTCCCATGCTAGAGATATCTTTCAAGGAAGCCCATGTATTTGGCTGCAGGAAATATAAGACAGGCAGGGACTATTCATTCAGAAGAATTGTGAAGGAAGTCAAATAGTAATCTCAAATAATAATAATAATAAAAAAACCCAAGGCTTTGCAAACAGCAATTTGGTGACATTTAGTTCTGAAAGCCAACCACTCCCTTTTCCTGAAATTTAGAATGCAATACTTCTTTTGTTGAAATTGATTCAGAACCTGGAAGGAACAGCTATTTATTTATTTTTAAAAAATGATTCTATAACTAGCATTTGCAAGAAGTCACTTATTCTATAGAAATAACAGGACTATAGGACAATTCACACTTTATGGGAGGCAACTAGCAGCCAAGGAGACTCAATTTATGTCTTGGAAGCCAACCACACCCTTTTCCTGAAATTTAGAATGCAATACTTTTTTTGTTGAAATTGACTCAGAATCTGGAAGGAACTTCTATAGAAAGAATGATTCTACAGCTAGCATTTACAAGAAGTCACTTATTATCTTGTAATAACAGGACTATAGGACAATTCATATTTTGTGGGAGGCAACTATCAGCCAAGGGACTCAATTTATGTCTTGGAAGCCTCACCTGAAAAATATGGCAGCTTCACTTAGCGAGGAATAGTGGGGGCTGTTCGCATAAAATACCATTAAGATCCGGAAATTTGTGATAAGAAGGTGCTACTTTGCTCACGTTTACTTTAGGCCTATACAAGTCATTTATAATAGGGACCTCTCCCAAAAAATCAATTAGTATTCAATATGGTGGCCATATTTCAAAATGGCAGACTCTATCTTAAAAATGGTGTAGATAAGTAGTTGAGGTGTCTTTTAAAATGTATTTTTGGTCAAAAAATTCAATGGTACTATTTAAAAGTCAGTATTTTAATAAATTTCAATTCCTCCATACATTTTTCCTTTCTCAGTCCCAAGCCATGCGGATGCCAGGACTGGACTAGCTTAGAGACTTTGTTTGTAAGCTTGGGGTTTCTGAGTTGGGGTGCAGAATTTTAGACCCTGGTAAACCTATCCTGTTTTGGGGGGGGCATTGTTTTCTTTGCTCAAACAGGTTTTGCATGTTTTTGAGACATGCAAAAACCTGCAAAATGTGTTTACCAGAAACAACAGTGGGATGAGTGTACACACGAGAAGCAACCATTATTTATTATTACATTTGCATTTGCCTATTTCGTGGCTTTGAAGAAAAAAATGTCAGCTGTTTCTAACCCATATTTCTTTTCCCATGATAGTGGGGAAAATCTTTCACAGAAAGCCAAAATGAGAAAATTTTGTCACACGATTTCTTAGGAAAGATTATATACGTGTTTTTTTAATTGTCAGGATCTTCTCTTTCCTATGTACCCCAAAGCCAGGGCTGGGGACCTGGTGGTCTGTGGGCTAGATGTGGCCGTGTGGGGCTCTCCAATCATTGTTCAACCTCCTCTCCTTGTTTGAGGTGAGGTGGGGTGGAGAAGCACAACAACTGGACTTAAAAAACACCTTTTGTTTGCACCAATGGTAGGTTTTGTAATTGTTGGGTAGCGGGGATTTCCTGGGGAGGATGACAGCTGGCGAGGGAAGGCATAAGTCATATTAGGATCCTGTTTACTCCTCTCCCCTTATTGGTGCGCATGCACAGTCAACATGCAAAGTGGCTTTGGGAATGACAGGTGTCTGTCTGTGTGTCTGTCTCCCCTATCTATCCCCATCAATCACATGTTGCCTTCTGTGCTTGGAAGACAGGGAGGAAATGAGCTCTATTATGGCCTGTGTAGATCTACTCATGTGCAGACATTGTACCCACATGGGGAACAATCATGCATATCCCCACCCCCAGGAAAGCTAATGCCAAATATCAAAATCAGATTGTATTCCTCCTATTTTATATAATTTTCTCAGTCTTCAATGTCAAATCAGCTTCAAAAAAAACAACCAGTATCAGGTGAGAAATGTATCATTTGACACCAGTGAAAACCCAAGTTGCCTACCTAAATTTTTATGATCTGCTGCAGGAAGATTTATTTTAAAGTATTTATTTATGAAGCCAAATGGAACAGGGGATGGTAGAATGTCTTAAGAAAAAAAAATCAATGTATAGCCACATGCATGGAAAAGAAGGCTATCAATGACTATTAGTTTTGATGGCTACCTGCTACCTCCAATATCCGAGGCAGTGTGTCTATGTTTACCAGTTGCTGGGGAACATGGCCAGGATAGTGCTGTTGTGCTCATGTCTTATTTGTTTCCTGAGTACAGCTGGTTGACCACTGTGTGAACCAAATGTTGGACTAGATGGATCTTTGGTCTGATCCAGCATGGCTCTTCTTATGTTCTTAAGTCCACAAACGGGGCATGAGTGCAATAACACCCTCCTACTCATGATCCTCAGCAACTGGTATTGAGAGGCATAATTCCCTCTTTTCCCTCACCAGACACATGATCAACATTCTTTTCCCTATTCTTCCACTTTTCTTCTCACAAGAACGTAAGAAGAGCCATGATGACTCAGACCAAAGGCCTATATAGCCCAACATTCTGTTCACATGGTGGCCAGCCAGTTACCTGTCGGGGAAGCCCACATGAGTACAAGAGTGCAATAGCACACTCCCACTCTTGTTCCCCATGCTGCCTCTGATATGGAGGAAATATATAGCTACCATTCCCTGAAGCCATGGATAGCCATTGCTATCTTTCATAATTTTTTCTAATCACCTTTCAAAGCCATCTGATGTCATGGGCCAGGTTCCCAAACCTTCATCCTGATCCCTTGTCTTCTGAGAATGCTCAAGAATAAAGAGTTCAGAGAGAGGATTCAGTCATGGAAAAGCATCATGAGGCTTCTAGCTCCCCAGGACCCAATTCCTCAGAGGAATCTCAGGGATCGGTTCCCCTGCACCAAGAGAATGCTGCCTTTCCAGCTTTGGACTCTGGCCATGAAAACACTCACATGCCACAGCTACTCCTATGTTGTCACAGCTTGAGGCTGCTAAAACAGGCAAAGCCCCTTTAAGAGACAAATCCTCCATTAGTGTAGAGGTGGAGCCAACCAGCCTAAAAGCAGTCAAATCCCTACTTAAGGCTCAGTCTTTATCCATTCTTTGTTGGAGCAGCATATGGACAACCCCATCAGGCTTCCAATCCCAGCATCACATAGAGCATTTTGTAGTGCTGATCTCTTACTTGCTTCCTTACTTCAGAAACCTGATGCAACCTGCTCAAAATCCCTGCAACCCAGAGCATGGCATCGGCAGAATCCGCAGCCTGAAATGGTACAATGAAATTGGTGGCCATCACTAAAACTTGTGGTAGTCAATACCATAGTTTAACTATGTGCTGTGTGGAAAAGTATTCCCTTTTTATCTGCCTTGAGCCTCTCACCTTTCAACTTCATCAGATAACCCCAAGCTCTAGTATTATAGAAGAAGATGAAAAGCATACCCCCTTATCCACTTTCTCCACACAATGCATAATTTTGTACACCTCTATCAGGTCCCTCTACTTATTTTTTTTCTGTGCTTGACAATCCCATACAATTCCCTGCCTCATGTCTTTTATCTCATTTGTATTTGATTTGTTTGTTTGTTGGTTTGTTTTGTACTTCCATATGTGTGGTTTAACTACATGTTGTAGCTACTTGCTACTGATAAGTGGATGGGGGAGGGGTAATTTTAGGGAGGTGTGTGTGAGTTGGGGATATAGATTGATATCATTTCTTTGAATTGAAAACACTAATAAAAGCCTTAAATTAAAATTAATTAACAGAGAAACCCTATGGCCCCAAGACAGCATCTGGGGAAAGGGGCATAGGATAGTTCAAATTCCTGGAACTGAGGTTAGAGACAGCGCTCAGACCCAGAAGGCCATGCCCTCCTCCCCCTTACAGCCAGCATGGAGAGAACCACACCATCTGTATCTCCGAGCTTGCAAAAGCAACCTCGGAGAGGATAGAAAGGAGGTGATTTTGTGGGCGAGAAGGGGAGTGGAGGAGACTCAGGAAGCAGGGACATGAGCTATCCCCGACCTCCCCAGCCTTCTTCCCTCCCCTTGCTTCCCTCCCCTCAGCAACCCTCCTGCTTTGCATAGTTTAGAGGCTGATGGACATCCGGATAGGATTGCTCCCTAAATTACATATTCTGATATGATTTGTGGTGTACATCAGTCCATCCTAACAGGCTGTTTTGTGAGCAGCCCGCTCTGGGCATGCTGGTTTGTAGGCCGAGGCTGTTGTCTGTTCCATCGCTCTTCCTTTAATGTTACTTTTACAAGTGTCACGTGCAGCTCCAAGTTTTCAACTGCATTCATTGGGCTTATTTCCAAGTAAGTGAGCATATGGTTGGAGATACTGTGGGAAACAGGATGCTAGACTAGATAGGCTTTCTTCCCATTGCGAATGGCAATCGTGCAGGGTGAGTGTGAAATTCCACTCAAGACCATGGTGGGGGGCAAAGGGTAAAAGGCCCTCTACCCCATATCTCCAAGTGTGGTAGCATTGGAAAGGATCTTCTAGCCCCTGCTCAATGCAGATGCCACTACAGCAGTCTTCTGCAACCTGGTGCCCTCCAGATGTTTTGGACTACAAGCCCCAGCATTACTGATCCTTGGTCATCCTGGCTGTGGCTGAGTGTAGTTGAAGTCCCAAACATCTGGAAGGCAACAGGTTGAGGAAGGCTGAACAACAGCATCCAGCAAAGGAGAGGCCATCACCAATCTGCTCCATTGCTTAACATATTTCACCATTAGGAAGTTTCTCCACCTGTTAAGCCAAAATTGGCTCCCCTGCCATTTCCACCCATTGGTTTCAGTCCTGCTCTCTGGAATAACAGAGATCTGCATCATCTTCTCCAGGCTTCAGTAGTACTTTCAGTGATCCTCTGTTGCAGTGGTACTCTTGTTATTAAAAGCTAGCATAGTATAGTGGTAAGACTGGACTAGGTCACAGGAGACCTTGGTTCAAATCTGGACTCAGACATGAAATAGAGTGAGCCAATACCTTGGGGTTCATCACGCAAGGCTGAAATCCCACATCCTTACCTGGGATTTCTGCTTCCAGTTTCTTTCTGGGTTTACGATGAGCTCCTTTACACAGCAGACATGTGACTTGAGTTGAATTGAATTGAAAACTTCCTTTTTTATGTTTTCCATTACACAGCATCATCTACTGGATGAATTATAAGGCAACGCTGGCATTTCACACAGTCAGTCTATTGGAATAATGCCCCTTATCACGTTATCTCTGATCTTTTTGAAAGCGGGATTAAGGTCATAAACGTAAGTGTCATTACGAAGCAATCAGGGTGAGCTTAATCAAGGCCAGCTCCAGGTTTTTGAGGGCCCTTAGGCAAGACACCCTCAGTGGAACCCTTCCCTCAGAGAGTCCATCTTCTCACCATCATTATCACCTGCTGCTATTGCTCCTCATCCTCTTTCTCATTGTTACTACCACTTGTTTGTTTGAGAGCAGACAGTGGCATCTGCTGCTCCTACTTCTCACCACTACTATTGTCTGGGCCAGAGCAAGAGGCAGGTGAAGAAGCAGGTTGCAGTGGTGGTGAAGAGGAGGAGAGACTCCAAGGTTCTGTTGTCCATGGATCCCTGCTAGGGTGTGGGTCCTTGAAAGGTGCCCAACCACGTCCACTCTTGATGCCAGCCCAGAGGTCAGTGCTTCATTGCCCCCCTCTGGAGTCTTGTGTGTGTGAGTGTATGGGGATTGGAGCCCAGTAGTAACTAGGAAGATGCTTATTTCCACAGGTTAGTTTGCCCCATGTTTTGCCTCTGTTTGCACCCCACCCTTCTAAATTACCAAAATGCTCCTAACTGCACATCTAAGAACAAGGTGGTGGATTTGGTTTTGGCGTTTTGGCACTATGCTACTACTTTCTCCCAGAAGATCCCATTGTAGTTACTGAGACTGAGCTGGCAACCAGGACTGGGTTTAGAAGCAGTGGGGTTAACGGGCATCTTGTCTCACTTCTCATTCTCTAGTGTCACTCACTGCAAGACTCATGTCATGTTCCTTTCTGTTTTGGTTACACATAATATAATGTGAACGGAATGAGTTATTTGAAAGAAATGATCCTCCATGTTCCTTGGAAGATGTCCCAGCAATCTACAACTCTGGCCTTTTAAAACATCCATAATTTGACCGGACTTTCCTGTCTCGCTCAACTCTCCTTTCAGTTTCATCTGCCAAAAAAAGAGATACAAAGCAGACATGTAGCCAAGACACAAACTATCGTATGGGACCTAGTAGCCGGGCAAAACTCTGTTTCCTACAGAACAAGCTAGTCAGCATGTTAAAATCTGTAGATATCTACAATAAAATAGCAAAAGGAGGTCAGGAGAGGGAAGAGTTCATATCCTGCCTGTGACCTAAACAGGATGAGACACATCCACTCCTCCTCCAAAGATGGGGAAGGAGAGAAAATGAAGACGTACAACACAATCCTAAGCATGCTTATTCAGCTAAGTCCCTTTGTGCCCAGTGGGATAAGTGTGTTAAGGGTAGGCTGACCAGATAAAATCCAGGTCAGGGCTCCTGCATCTTTAACAGTTGCATAGAAAAGGGAATTTCAGCCAGTGTCATTTGTATGCAATTAGTTCCTGGTGAAATTCCCTCTTCATCACAACAGTTAAAAGTGCAGAGGCTCTGCCTTCTTTTGTATATGGTCACTCTAGTATAGTGCATGCACCTTTAACTGTTGTGATGAAGAGGGAATTTCACCAGGAACTAATTGCATACAAATGACACTGGCTGAAATTCCCTTTTCTCTACAACTGTTAAAGTTACATGAACGCTGACCTGGATTTTATCTGGTCACCCTAGTTAAGGGTCATAGGACTTATCTTGATGAGTTTAAAGCCAAACCTCTCTTCTCCCATTGCCAAAGAGAAACACGAAGGAAAGAAATAGCTGAGATCCCATCCTGCCTCACATATCTAGTGATTTCCTAAATATTGGATAAGATACATTTCCAGAATTTATGGGAACACTTTTTTTTTTTTTTTGGTGAAATATTTTTTTCCCGAAGGTCATTTATATTTGACAAACTTGGACAAAATGTCATGCATCCTTTCTGTGATTTGGTTGTGATAAAATGTGCATTCTGGCCTCGGCCTCTTAGGCTGGTGGAACCAGATGGAATTTGGGACGTAAAAAATGCCAGGGAAATTATTCAGTATGAGCTCGAAGACTTTGTGTGTGTGTGTATATATGTGTTTTAAGGCAACTGAGTTTGATTTAGCCAGCATATGGAAAGCGTTTGCAGAATTTGCAGCTTGAAAACCCTCAAAGCGAAAAGTTTAATACTCGTGGTAATCCATGTATACAAGTCGAATCTACTTATGGATTAAAAGAACTCAAACTCTTTGAGTCATATTTTCCTGTTAAAAGCTTAAGATGATAAAATGAGGAAAACTTGAATTAATTAATGCTCGGCAAAGCTTTGAGATGGAGTCACAAATTCCATGTTAAAAATGTTAGACAAGTCATTTTGCAGTGCTGCACTTACTACATGATTTATTTTGGTTGCTGGATTTAATTACTTACTAAAAGAGTATTTAATCTTCGGGATGAGCATTTTTAAAAAATTTCAAAAGAATGGTTGTATGAGGAAAGATGTGGCTTTCATGGTGTAAACTTAAGAATTGATGTGGTTTACAAACAAGAATCAGTAGATGTAACCTTCATTTAATTCAAGAAATTCCAAAGTTTTGTTTCCTCTCTGCAGCCTTTTGAAGCACTTTCTGTTTTTCAGAAAGAAAAGGAAAGACATGTGTCAGACAAGTGCTACCATCTCTCAAGGTGCTTCCAGTTGGACTCTCTCAAATACAACTATATGCTTCTGTTAGTATAAAATGGTGCCTCTCTTGTCTGTTTCTTTAAGGACCCTCACTTAGAGTAGCAACTGTTCTACCATCCCTTTCTTCATTAACTTACGTAGGGTGGCTATGCGCCCTCTTTTACAGGGGCAGTCCTCTATTTAAAGGACTGCCAAGGGACCAGCCTCTGTTTGAAGGTGTCCTCTCTTTGAAAGGCTGTCTTGTTCAATTACAGTTTCAAGATAATGAACCATAAGAGCTGTTTACCATCAACAGTTAGCACCTGGTCACAGTTTTCCATATGGTGATGAGATGCATTGTATTTCTATTCAAATTAAACAATTATTTCTAAATCTACATCTATACATATAAATCAGCATATACAAATTTGTATGCAATTCAGAGTCCTATCCTCTTTTTTGGTGATACATTTCCTCCTCCTCCTCCTCCTCCTCCTCCTCCTCCTCCTCCTCCTCCTCCTCCTCCTTCATTTTGGCAATTCGTAAGTGGCCAGCCTACTTATCTTCCATGTATCTCACATGTAGAGGAATCTGGGAGCACATGTAGAGAATTCTCAGAGTATTCTGTGATGTTCATCAGCCAGCGGAGGACATCAGCAAAAATGTTTAGACCTCACCGTCACTCTTTATGGACTGAGAGGCCACCATACAATAGTAGTTCTTACTGACTTTTAGACCTGTGATGCCATAAGTGCAGCACAAGACCCAACTTTTTATCTACAGTTCAGTAAGATTAAACCACCCCACTGGGGAACTAGTTTCCACCTTTGTTGAACAATCATTTTACATACACTTTGACATCTATAGTGAATTAAAAAAGAAGAGAACGACAATTGAAACATCAATGCCAATTAGAGGATAAAACATACTTCCAAACAGCTACTGAGTATTAGTTTTGCAAGGTACACTTCAGGTGGTTAGTCATAAGAACATAAGAATATGAGAAGAGCCAAGTGGGATCAGACCAAGGGTCCATCCAGTTCAACGCTGGTCAACCAGCTGTCAACCAGGGCCCCACAAGCAGGACACGATGCAACAGCACCCTCCCACTCACGTTCCCCAGCAAACTAGTGTATATAGGCTTACTGCCTCTGATATTGGATTTTCATGCACATCCTGCAGAAGATAATCATGGGATATATTTGTATTCTTCAGCAGAAATGATAATATTATTTGATCCATAGAGATGAAGATATAAAATGAGAAAATACTGATTGAATGCAAATGCCATTCTTCTTGAAAAGCATGGTATTTAAGGCAAGCATCACACTTTTGTGTGGTGGTTGATGGGAACTGTAATCCAACACATCAGGAGAGCACCAGGTTGGGGAAGGCTGAGTTAGGTTAATAGTTGTTTTTGCTTTTAATGAAGTGCCAGAGAGTTTTCCTATGGATGCAGACAATTCAAGAACTCACTTTTTAATAGCAGGTCACAACCTTTGTTAAGCAATTATCAACACTTGGTATCAAATTTATGAAAGCTACCTACACAGGCAGAGCTTCTAATCTGGTTTCGCAATGTTAACATTTAGCTAGCTCTTGGTACACTTGGAACAGTGAGATGCATGATGATACCTGAAATCCAAGCTGGGCAATGTTTTTGTTATTTTTGTTTTTGTGGTTGTTGTTTTATGATGATTTGATAATGACATCATAGATCACCCCCTACAAATCTTGTCAAGCGGAGTCTGCTGCCATGCTCTGTCATGGGGGAGAAAATAATGCCTTTTTCTCCTTCATTGTAAACCAAGAAATGGACAACAATGAAGGCTGGGGAATATATATTTGCCAGTGATGATGTATTTATATCAGTTGAAATTAGTTTAAAGGTTGAGAGCCTTTAAAAAACCCACCACTAACCTAAAATGTATGCATAGCTGATTAATCTTACTGTAACAATGTAAAGTATCACCTTGCCAAATTCAATACTTTCCCTTTAAATCCATGGAGAATGATGACAACAAAATGAACTGAAAACCTATAAACTGACTCTTTTTCATGCAAATTCATGTTAAGAAAATTCTCCCCCATCCCTAGCTATTTGTTTAAGCACTCATCCATTCCAACTCCATGATGAAACCACACTTTCACATTAATTTTTTATTCAGTCTTGAGCCTGCAGTATTTGCTGGGCTTGGAACTTGAAGTGTGCCAGGTGGACATTCAATGTGTATGCTAAGGACTGGCCAAAAGAAAAAGCTACAAGACCAGCCACTTAACCACAGTAGGCTTGCATAGGACATGTGGTACTCCCTGGCCCCTAAAAGAGCTTCCTAGTCAGATATGCTTTCCAGTGTGAGCAATAAGACCTTGTTGCCAGGCCGCTTCACTTCTGCCATGATGTTCTGTGCTTCCACTTGACTTCACCTTTACATTTACCTTTAACACTGTCTCCTCCAGCTTGGCAGGTGCTGGGTCTGATATTTCTTGAAAGGAAAAAGGGGACACTGCCATCTGGTGTAAACGCTAATTGGCAATGGTCTTCTGCTGAAGACATCAGTGGTGATGTTCACAACTTGGTCAACAAAGAGGAATGTATGCAGCCTCTACAGCACAAATGACTTGTGAGACAGTTGTTTCATCTTGGTCTCCAGATGTTTGTTTCCATCTCTCCAGTGGGCTGGCTTAATTTTTATACTTTCTCCTGGGAGCTAAGGGAAAATACACTCTCTAGATTTCCCACTCTTTGAAAGACCCCGAAATATTATCTTCACAGTTCTTATTGGCTGACCTCAGAATGTAAGGACATGCTTCTGACAAGCTCAGATTTCTTGCTCTCAAATGTGATAAATGACACTTTAAAGCACAAGTTAAATGTTATTGTGGAAGGATTGCAGGGAGATATATATATATATATATATATATATATATATATATAAATATAACCTAAACAAAGGCATAAACAGCATCAGACAGATTCCTGCTGAAACATACAGTACATATTTCTCCTAGTTGCACATCATCACTGACATCCTGCCCAAATTTCTCAAATGCTTTTAGTTCATAGAAACAAAATGCTGGTTTTATGGTAGCGGTGCATCAACCAGAAGAGATCCCCCATGATAGCTATCTGGACACCTATTGCAGGCCGAATAAAATGATTACAGCAAAACATCAAGGTGCTTTCAAACCCACCTTTTAAGGCTTGTGTTGTGTGTTTAATGACTGTGATGATAGTGCTATGAAGGATTAGTTATAGCGCACAGGTGCTCAGACTCTATTGTGATTAATGGGTTTTCAAAACAGAGGCAGAGAGATAAAAGACTATCTTTTTATCCTGGAACAGATAGGCCACCATAGAACATGTCTCCTCCTGGTAATGAGGATTTAGTTGAAAGAGAGTCTGGCGGGCAAGCAAAATATAAAGTCTGAATAATAAAAATGAAATTCATTTGGAAGAGGGGGGAATAAAATAAACACCTCTGTGTGTGTCAGCCATAAATCTTGTGCCTTTGGGGTATGAATAAAAGACCCTTTGGCAGTGGTGGAAACAATGAAAGAGGAGAGGAAAGGAGCTGTTTTATTTCCTTATTTATTTTTGCCAGTACTGAAAGGTTTTGTTTTGTTAAGTAGGGTGACCATCTGCCCGGATTTGTCCAGACATGTACGGAAAATGGGGAGCAAATCCGCATCCGGGGGGAAAAACTGTTTTGGGGGGGCAAATCTGGAAATTTAGCCCCCCAAAAGGGTGACCAGATGGCCCTGGGGCAATCCGGGCCAACCGGGGGGTGGCAGGGGCAAACCGGGGTGGCGGGGGGTTACGTGGCGGTGGCGGGAGGTGGGCGGTGCGAGGCGGGTTGCGTGAGGCACTTACCTGCTGGGGCGTCCGCTTCCCTCCGGTGCTCGGAATCTACTGAGAAACAGGCTTCGCGGCCTGTCCCTCAGTAGCACGCCGGATGATGACGTCATCACCCGGCGTGCTACTGAGAGACAGGCCAGGAAGCCTGTTTCTCAGTAGATTCCGAGCACCGGAGGGAAGCGGACGCCCCAGCAGGTAAGGAGCGCGGGGCGAGCGGCGCGGGGTGAGCAGCGTGGGGCGAGCGGCACGGGCGGGCGAGCGACGTGGGGCGGGCGGGCGGCGCGGGGTGGGCGGGGTGAGGCGTGCGTGCGAGCGGGGCGGGGGGTGGCGCGGGGTGGGCGGCGCGGGGCGTGCGTGCGGGCAGCGCGGGGCAGGCGGGCAGCGTGGCACGGGGTCGGGCGGGCGGCGCGGGTCGGGCGGAGTGAGGCATGCGGGCGGGGGGGGCGGACGGCATGGGGCGGGCATCCGGGCGTGCGGTGTGAGGCATGCGGGCGGGGGGGTGGGGCGGGCGTGCAGGCATGCGGTGCAGGGCGGCGCGGGGCAGGGGCGGCGTGGGCGCGCGGTGGGGGGGTTGTTTTGGGTGGATGGGGTGGCGGGGGGGACCAGGATTTGGGATCTCAAAATCTGGTCACCTTATTGTTAAGCAATTTAAGAGACAATCTTAAGAAGCCAGTGGAGAGCCTGAAGTGGTTCTTTATGCGTTGCTCCAGGGTAAGCAAATGGTCTTAATTTGCACTTCTTTAATGTTAGCCCACCAAGAAAGGCAGCCCTTGCTATTCTAAGTCAGAATGAGTTAAGGCCTCATCTTCACAAAGGCTTCAGTGTATAATGGCTGTTGGAAACAGCTCGGCCCATACAGGCTCCTTGTTCTGTCACCTGACAATGAGGTGGTTATGCACATGTGTTGGGATGGAGTCTGGGTTGGTTTTCGATGCCCAACTACAAATGGTTTTTTGAGCATTGGTAATTGTTTGCCAACAGTTAACCTAGATGGAATCAAATTTAGTCTGAGGCAGGAGATACATACGTAGATATTTATTTATTTCACTTATAGACGGCCCAATAACCAGAGTTCTCCGGCAGGTGTACACAAGTGAATACATGCAAATCTATTTGACTTTCTTTCTTTCTTTCTTTTTTTCTTTCTTTCTTTCTTTCTTTCTTTCTTTCTTGTTTTTTAAAAGTTACTGAATTTAGAAGCACCTAACTCTAATTTTTCAGTAAGAGGATATAGAGCTATTTATTTATATCCAAGTTGATGTTGTTGTTATTGGTTGTTTTTTTTAAAAAAAAGAATAGCAGCTTAATAATAAAAATAAAATACAATAAAAAATGAAATAAATTATCAAATATAGGAAACATGCAGGGTTAAACCAGAACAAAACATGGCGATAATCATTAAAACAAAAGATGCAATTATGTATTATGAAAGGTTTTCCAGGATTTTTTTTAAAAAAATCAACATCCATTAGAAAACAGGGAACGAGTTTTTCAGATTGCCTTAGATTGTTTGAGAGCTGTGGTGTCACTCTTGGGATGGCCTTGTCTCTGCTTCCACCAGTTAATTGAATGCTAAGAATGGGTTAGAGGGCAGGACCTCTGGTGCCAATTTTACATCTCTGGCAGGCTCATAGGGGTGGGTGAACTCCCCTGCGTCTGGTTCATGCTCTGCTAGCTGGACTTTCTCAGTTTGCTCAACCTTGGCGTGCATTGAGGGGGAGCATGGCTTCCCAGTGATAAATTGCATCTGGGGTTTTTTGGTCCACAATCTGCGATTTGCACAAATTTACAACTGGGAATATTTACAGAAATTGCAATTTCTGTAAAATCGCAGCCATAAATAGTGCAATTTGTGTAAAATGTTTCCGTAAATGTTCCCAGCTGTGAATTTGCACAATTTGAGATTTGCACAAATAAAAAAAAGAGTGGGAAATTGCAAGCTTCCCCGACTTGGCATGCGCCGAGTTGAGCCAGCTGAGGGATTTGTGAACTGACATCCAGAGGGCCAAGCGAGCAAAACCCCACTGAGCTCCACACCCAAAACAGATTCTTCCAACATCCCTACATATGAGTGAAGATAATGTGATTATAGACTGCTGAATGATCTGCACTATTTTTCAAGCAAGAGCCACCAGGGCTCCAGATACCGTCTCCGAGGCCACTTGGGGGTCTTCCCTGGGCTCTACCCCAGTCAAGTGGCAATACTGTGCACTGAACTCTGCTGCCATTTTTTTAGGCCTCTCCCCCTATCTCTCTCCACATTGTCCAAGCAAAGGCCTCATCAGCAAATCTTCAGGAAGGCAAATTTTGACAAGCTCGCTTGGACTTTGGCTTGGGATGGATCTTTTCCCCATCGCTGACAGTGTATCCCGTTCTATCTCTCTCTCTCATTTGTACATTTGATTTCTCCTCCACCTTCATCACAATGCATCACTCCAGCTAGCCAATCACATTGCTCTTGGGCTCTTTTCCCATCCCAGCGAATTGGCTGATTGCTCCTGCATTTTTTACTTCCCCCCCCATCCCCACCACCTTGCAGCTTGGGAGTGGCAGGGCTCCTGGCTGTCCACCCCTGAGGCTTTCCCTGGTACCCTAGATCACAGTGGCTGGCTCACCGTTAAAGTAAACAAAAAAGGTAAAACTAGGGAGCACCTACTGCAAAAAGGGAGAAAGAGAATGAATGAATGAGAGAGGCACAGAGCTACACTTGAGGTGATTGGCAGCTACCAGTGGCTCTCGGGCCTTGCGGGGAGGAACAGTGGCAGAGGGCTTTAAAGGTTAGCACCAGCATTTTAAGTGAGCATCAAAAGAAATTGGTAACTAATGCAATTGGGGTAATACGCTCGGACCACTTTGCTCCCACCAGCATTTTGGAAGCCAGACTTTGTAGCAGCCACACTTTCCAATCTGTCTTCAAAGCTATGCCTTAACCCAGGGGTGCAGAATCTCGGGCCTGAAGGCCCAAACCAGCCCTCTGGGGTTCCTCAGAGGTCCATGCTCCATGCCCATGGCCTCACCCAATTTCCTCCCAACCACCAATCATTTGGAAGTTTCCTGGCTTTTGTATGTTTTTTCCTCATTGCAAAAGTTCGAAATGCTGCTCCTCACGTTTAGTTAACGGCACTAAGACCTTGGAGTTAAGATGTGGTGGTATTTCTGGTGTCTTGGCACTATCCCTTTTGCCTTCAGGCCTGCCCACCACTAGAATACCACCGTCAAGGGCTCCTCCAAAATGGAACCTGGTCCTTGAGCTGAGAGGGATTCAATGCCCCTGGCTAAGGCCAAAGATGTGAGATGCTAAAGGCCAGTTCCACACCAAGCAGGATATTGCACTATGAAAGCGGCATGAAAACAATATATAAAAGGCAGGAGCCACACTACTGCATTACAGCAGTATTGAAATGCACTGACAATTGCTGGGGCCCATTGATACATTACATATACTGCTTTCATACCACTTTGATAGTGCTATATCCTGTTTGGTGTAGATCTGGCCATAGATGTTCTCAGGATAATAACTAACCTCGGTGACTGTTGCCTATCACAGCATGAGGAAGAGTAGACAGGGCCTTTTCTGAGGTGTCTAGCTTCCGTTCACTATAACCTCATGAAAATAATTCCAAAGGGTACTATAGCTAAAGTGCACCCCATATTGAGCAGCCGTTAACCAGAGGAAATGTACAGCACAGGAAATGTCTCCAAGCAACCCAGCACCAGAGTCCGTCTCTGAACCTTCTGCTGTTTTTACAGATGGTTTGATAACACAAACAAGTAAGACATGGGTGTGACCGGCCCCCGCCAGAGAAGTCCCTGTGGTGGGCCAAAAGAGAAAGACAATCTCTGCAAGGATCATCGCCTTCAAAGAGGAATTGCTGTTTGCCCTCATGTAGACTGGTTGCAATCACAGAACTGGCTCCACATGACACAGAACTTGAAGAAAAAGCTGGTGAAACCAGGGCAGGCAGCATGTGTCCAGGTGGAACTTTTATTTTCAGGCTTTTGGGAAGTTTGCGCCTATTGTAGGGATGTCGGAGAGGAATCCATCCAAGGTGGTGGTGGTGGCGTTTATCCTGCTTTCAGCGGCTTGTCTCCCTCCCGGACTTTGGCTCACCTTCCTGTGAGCTGATGGCCAGCTTGCTGATTTTGGTTCCCCCCTTTCTTTCACAGAATTAGAGCTGGGACTTGGGGGAGAGACGTGGTTGGAGCTGGGGCACCTGAGCAGTGCAGTGTGGGGATCTTCTTGTTGGAAGATGAGGTGTGTAGCTGGGAGGTGGGCGAAATGTGATGGAAGGTTAGGAGCTGTGAAAGGGGGCAGAGTCAGTGGTCAGAGAAGCAGTGGGGTGGGTGGGAGATATGGTGGGGGAGACACCCCAGATTGCCCAGAGATGCGGTGGCATGTGGAGACAGAGCAAGGGGAGAGCAAGGGGAGAGTGGACATGGCGAGGGCAGCCATTTGGGGATGGGCAGATATGCTGGAGGCTCTTGCCGAAATCTGGGAACATTTCAGGGGCAATGATGATGATTTTGTAAATTGCAATTTCCAAAAATTACTACTGTAATTTGTGCAAATGGCTTTTTATAATATAATAATAATAATAATAATAATAATAATAATAATAATATATTTATTTATTACCTGCCTCTCCCAACAGATCGAAACTCTCCTTCTCGAAAAAGTTCCTGGATTTGGGGAATGCCCCCCCCCCCCCGTTCAGCTCGCAAATGCAAGCCAAGTCAGGGGCACTGTGGGAATCTGTCGTGCCCCCAAATGGGCAGATTTACCCATGATGGACATCCCTCTCCTCTGGTTGACATAGGAAAACGAAGGTACTTGCAGTAGATGTGGTACCCTCTATGGCAGGGCCCAGGGCCAGTGTCAAGTGCAGGCATGGTTGGTGACTTGCCCAGAGCCCATGTCCCAGCAGGGGCCCAATCACTAGCATTGCTCTTTCTCGTCAGCATTGCAACCTGCTTGTTCACCTGCCTCTCACTCTGGCCCAAACCATGATGGCGGTGAGAAAGAGAAGCAGGAACTGCCACTGCCTATTTGCTCCCTGGCTCCCTGCCTGTCAAACAAGCAAGTCGTATCAATGGCAAGAGAGGGATGAAGACCAATAGCAGCTGGTGGCAACAGCATTGAGGGTGTCTTGCCTTAGCACTCTCTGAAACCTCTAGTTGGAACTGGTAGGGCCCGTCTTCCTGCCCTCATACTTTACTTATTCAAACTGCACATTATGTGTTTTCTCCAACCCTCTGGAGCACATTGGAGGGCACATTGGGGGCTGTTAATCCATTCCACTTAGTGGTGTCCATTCCATGGATGGACAAATTGGATACAACCCTTGGAAGTTAAAGTTTCAAATGTTACTTGGCTGAATGTACCAAGCAATTGGTGCATATAATAAACAGTGTCATGCCAGAGGGTTGGGGGGGGGGTGAGGTGTGTGCGTATGTGTGCGTGCAGGAGGGAAGGGGCTATGAGGGAGAGGGGGGAAGAGAAACTCCCGCTGCATGAGCAGATGTCTGCTCACATAACATTGGACTTAGCTCAGTGAAGTTACAAAAAAAAGTGGGGCTTTTCCTATGAAGAATGTTTTTACAGTGTTATAAATGCACCAGGAAACATGGAATGATAAGTTCTGCCTTCCTGTCTCTAGTTCAATTTGTCGTGGTTAGCCATATATTGTGGTAAACAAACCCGTAATTCTTGTAGCACATGCTTCTATTTCAGTGATATAAATTCCAGTGATCTGAAATGAATTGATCATCTCCAGTTGTGAAAGCCGCTCAGACTTTGGTGAGTTTCAAAGTGTTTATGGGTAAGTGTTTTCATGGAATCCCTGAATGTGAGCCAAGGTGGGTCGATTCAGGCTGCCTCTGCCTAGATCCGAGGTGGTACCAGGTCAGCCTGAGGCACCCCGAGGCCGAAGCAGATTGGCACAGAAGCCTCAGGAGCAGCACTGAGCTGCTCCTCCCCCCCCCGCCCACCAGCCCACCCTGGAAAGCCAGCGCAAGACCGTGAGTCCAGGTAAGTCCACAGCCATAGTCATTTGATCTGTCTGGCCAATTCATTCAGCTTCTTCTTAGAGGGAGTCCATCGGACTCACCTCCCTCTCCCTCCCTGCCCTCCTCACTCTCCCCAGTCACCTCCTACTGCTGCCGCTGCCACCAGAACTTACCTTTAAATCGCGTCCTCTTACCAAAGAGAGCCATTCCTCTTTATGGCTACCATAGTTTGCAGCCATAGATATAGTAAAAACAGAGAGCCACTGTGATCTTATGTCTCAGCACTTTGGGAGGAGGATGTGATTTACAGCTAAGTCCTAGCGGTGGTGGCTCTGGGTTCAGGGCCCTCAGCAGGAGGGGGCTGGGAAGGGGAAGTGATGGGGCTGCAAGTGGGAAATGGCGAGCAAAGATTCCAATGGACTCCTGGTTGGCCTTGCCACTGGCTTTCTTGGATGCTGACCATGTAGCCGGCACCCAGGAACCTGCAAGGCAAAGTTGCTTCAGGGGGTGGTGAATCTCACTTTTTCAGAGGCTCCAAAATGGCCTCCGAGCCCTACAAATGACCAACTGGATAAAAAAAAAATCAGATTGATAGGTTGTAGTGATAAAATGAGTTGTGGTAAATATTCTTCAGATATTCTAGAAATATTTCCCAAATATTTGATGCCTTTATTTTACATCTAGTCATATTTGATTTTAATATTTGATATTTAAGCACTGCTAGCTGATTTTATTTGATAGTTGACATGCCATGTTATTTCATATTTGACATTCTTGGCATGCACGGTTATTTAGCAACTGACAGGATTTGATAGATGACATTTGCTTTAGATGAATTTTATCTATCAACGTTGTCTTGCAGCTTTGTTTTTGCCTATGGGAACTTCCCTTCTGTGTGTCTCCTAAGATTTTGAGGGGCCTGGTAGGCTTTGAGTACTTAAAAGGAGTCATTGGTTCCTAGTGATCAGATGGGAAAGGGGCATCCATCAACCCCTCTCTGGAGTACTGAAACCTAAATTAACCATTGCTCTTGATTTGATGCTCATCATGTGTAGTAAGATCATGTTCATTGTTATTACTCCTCACTATTGCTTACCAACCAGTCTTGTGTCCTACCTTTGTCCCATGTTCCTGCTCCTTCCAATCACCCGTGTCATAGTAGGCTCAGGCAGAAGGTGTTCTACCTTGATAATTGCTTGAGTTCCTGGTTGTTCCAGGGGTTTCTCTCATGGGCTTCTTCACACTGGATCATTGGAGAGGACCTGTCTCCAACTCCTCAGCCTATTTTTTACTCCATTGATATTCCAATTGTCATCTTGAATTCTCCTTGTCACTTATCTTAACACTCTGCAAATGTGCTCGAAGTGGAATGTTCAGAGTTTACTCATGTTTGTTGCCATAAAGTTCAAATGATGCAAGTACTAATGCTGCTGTTTGTCCTTAAGGAGAAACCATTAGCTCAGGAGCGGGGAACCACTTTCAGCCCGAAGCCTGAATTCCATTTCAGAGAAGCTCATTTGTCCCCCATTCCAGTGGTGGGTGGGGCCAAAGGCAAAAGGAGTGGAGCCAAATATATACAAATATCAGCATATTGTAGTTTAAAGCCCTTTCTGTCAGTAACTAAACCATAGGAGAAGCATGTCAACCTTTTAGAATTGGAGGGGGGGGCAGGAAACCATCAAATAACCAGAGTTTGGGGGAAAGGGCTGGGGTCAGCGGAAGCACTTGTGGCTATCTGGGAAATCCCAGAGAGCCAGATTGGGACCCCAGGAGGGGCTGGGGTTCCTCACTCCTCCATAAGCCTTTTGTGCAAACTTTCCTACATATGTAATAAATGTGCAGCGTTACTGAAAATATCTATATGATCTAGTAAGTATTTTAACATTGCATCCACACACACCCCTGGCAAGTTCAGAAATGGGCTCTACATTTTGAAATAGCTTTTAAAAAAATACAAATGGAAGTAGCTGCTTGCAATTAGCATTCAGCATGACCTGCGAAGTCACTGAGTTTATTCACCCTTAGCCTATTTCTATGTACTTATTGGCTTGATAGTTGATGCGCAGCTCTGTGTTCCACCCCCTGCTTCTTTGGAATAGCTATTCATTGTCCATTGTCAATGAGTCTAGCGAAGCCGGAAACATGGAATCATATGGTCCTCCCTCTGAAGCTGAGCCAGTCCTGTTTCTGAATGAATGAGATAAGAAAGCTGTCATGGATTTGATTTCATCAGCCCCCTCTGTTTCTTCTTCCTTGGTGTCTTTGAGTATCTATGATGAAAGTATTTCCAAGCTCCCCCCCCCAACCCCAGAAATCTGTTTAATTAAGCCTCTGTGTTAACACATTTATCCATACTTATTAATCTCTTTCCTATCCCATGATCACAAGGAGAGGATATAATGAAGGACTCAGCATCATATACATATGAGGCAGAACCCATTGATTTTAGAGTATATTTCCTAGAGTTGTGGGCAAATGGCCTTTCAAAATTCTCCAGAGTATTTGTGGGCAGAGAATTTCCTAAGGGTTTTCTCCCCTGCTGCCACTAGAAGTGTTTAGGCATCCACTTTTCTGCGTCATTCTCAGGGCAGCTTATAATTTATTTTGGTGGTGTTTTTGAGCTTACCTACTTACTGCAATGTGGCAGTAAGTGTTCTGCTCTCTCTGTGTGGGTTTCTTCATACAAGTGAAATAAGGCACACTCATGACTTGCTACTCCTGGAAGTTTGCGGGTCATTTTGATGATGTCAGCAAACTCCTACATGTCTTCTACACCTCCCCTTGGTAATTCTGTTAAAAACAAACAAACAAAAAAGAAACAACCCCCCACCCCACCCTGTGATATCCTGATTCTGCTGAAATATCTTGGGATTTCCTACCATGTACATGCACTACCAAACACCCACTAGAGGGCACTGTCCCATTCAATACTATGAGAACGAAGGGGAGGGGAAGTTTTCAATTACAGACCATGTGGTCACCCCTCTCCGCCCACGTAATGCAGCCCCATTATGATTGTGCAAGAGAAGCAGGAAGCAAAGCCTCGGTAAGGAAACACAATTTCCCCTTAATCTAAAGAAGCCCTGTGTGTGTGTGTTTTCTTTCAATTACTTATCTCCCCCTTGCTTTCCAGACTCCCAGGCTGCCTATGCTTCTTGATCTGAAAAAAACCCTATGTGAAGAATTAATTTACTATGTCTTCCCCTGGGGTTTCATTGAAGTGTGCAAACCAGCTACAGGCCACCAGAGAGATGATTGTGGAATGAAAGATAGGGCATTTTTTCACTCTCCTTAGCCACCTCCTAAATAAGGTAAGCGCAAGAACCCTGAACCCAAACCATGAAAATTTATCTGAAATTTCTTCTCCTTTGAATTTATTTTCGAAAGCAGTTCCTTTTCTATCAAATTGAATGGGAATAATAATAATAATAATAATAAGAAATCCAAGCCCCAAACTCACATTTGCTTTCATGCCCTTGAATAAAAGCACATGGATAAATATTTGGCAATACATATTGTAGGAGCCAGTACCCGGATTTGGATTGGTACTGCATCATGGAAGAAAGGGTTCAAGTACCCCATACACACACACCGAATTGGTCCAGATTGGGCCCCCTATGCTTAATCTGGAATAAAAGGGGGGGAGTATGTGTGTGTGTGGGGGGGGAAGCTGCTAGATACTTCTTTCAAGTAATGTGTCCTTTGGCCCTCGAACAGTTTTTATAAACAGTGTACACATTTTTTTAAAATACCAAATAGGTTTGTCTCTGCTGTTGTAGAGATAGCCTGATCAAATTCCCAGAAAAGCTAATTTACTTGATTTAGAAATATGACCAAGGAGCTTTATAAAAACCTTGTCCAAGATGATTTACATTCATTAAATGTAAATGAATTCAAACAACAACTACAACAGTAACAACACTACGATGGCTATATAGAGCTAACCAAGTCTGATGAAGTGATGCTCTTCTTTTATATAAGTGGTCCCTCTTTCAATAGTGTAGGATGGGTCAATTTATGAGCATTTCAAAATGGAAAGATGCACCTCTGCTTGTAGGTCATATTCAACAACAGATGCTAGAAAGCCTGGGATTTATTATTATTATTATTATTATTATTATCATTATTATTATTTCCATTTATATACCGCCCCATAGCCAAAGCTCTCTGGGCGGTTTACAAAAATTAAAAACATTGAGCATTAAAAAACCGATATACAAAATTTAAAACCATAAAAAGCGTAAAAACAAGTTATAAATACAATATCATTTTAAACAACTATTTATTGTATTCTCCCTTTGAACTCTAATGGTTCGCTTCAGTCTTATTTTTTATATATAAAAACTTATTAATAGTCTCTTTGTTTTTGCCTTGTAAAGCTAATTTTCTGGGACAGGAAGATTTACATTCTGGTAGCCACTGAAGTCAGTCTACCTAATTAGCTCATTAGCACCACTGTGGCATTGATTTTCCACAATTAGTCAGATGCAGAGTTAACATGGAAGTTCCACACAGCAGTAATATTTTAATATACATACTGTCCTGCCACCGTATTGCAAAATAATGTCAAGGTGATCAAAATAGACAATGCAATGTCATTATAAAATCCAATAAAATACACAATACATAATGAAATACACAAAAATACCCAATAAAATATACAAAATCAATGAGGGTCAAATTCAATATATACCATGCTTCAACTGCTTTAGTCTGATACATAGGCCCAAATATTAATAAATGGTGCTGGTGGAAAAGAATGGTTTTGATCTGGCCCTGAAAACTACCCTTCGTTGATCCCGGTGTATCTTCCAGAGAGAGGGGGAGGGGGAGGGGGAGGGAGAGGGAGAGAGATTAATAAGAGATGGATGAATCCATCAATTTAATCTCCCCTTCAGTTTTTCATTTTTCCAACCTTAAATTTGCTTTACTCTAACATTTGAGTTTTGCGTGCATCACTGTACATGGTTTTACCTAATGTACATATTTTCCAAGCAATTTTCCTAGTATATTGCATTTTTGAATATTATGTTCACTAATAAATGCATTTTGTGTACACTTTCCCCTAATATAGGCATTTTCTGTGGATGTCTAATTGGAAAACTCTGTTGCAAAATTCAAAAAAGGGTGAGTTTTGAAGGACAACTGAGTTTCCACTTGCATATTGGTTCGAAAGGGCAAAATTATGCAAACTGAATGAACTTCTCCACCGCCATGATTATTAACTAGCAATGTCCTTCATGGTCTCTAAGGGTGCTTCCAGATGAGGCTTTTATTGTGTAATCAGCCTGGTTAATCCATGGAATTTTACAGGGAAACCAGATGTTGTCATCATCCACTTGAAAAATCCCTGAGTTTTCCCACCGCTTCTTCTGTCCTCCGCTCCCCTCCTACCAGAAAAAAAAATCTGCTAAGGATTCAAAGACAGAACAGCAGCACAATGACTTTTGATTGATAATACTAGCAGCCATCCATCTGTAGCTACTCCAAGATCCTTCAATAATGTTTATTCACAAGTAAATTCCATTCAACAAGCGTCCCTGGCAACTTCAAATAAAAGTTTATTATTTGCAGGTTCTGCTGGATTTATTGCTTCCAACTGATCCCAGCTGGAAGATGAGTGGGTAGTTTTCTCATAAAGAACTGATCTGACGGTGCAAGTCTACACATCTCTACTCAGAAGTAAAGCCCCATTGTCTTCAGCGGGACTAACTCCTAGGTCAGTGTGCATAGGATTGCAGACAAAGGGGAGTATCCCATGCTGGACCCATCACAAGCACAATGGGAAACTAGCAGGTCCTGAAGTGATCAGAAATGGGTGGAAATGCTCACTTCTGGAATAGAGTAGGCTTGGAGGAGGGACCTCCGCTGACCTGTTCCATTCCAGAAATTGAGTGTTTCTGTTCATTTCTGGGATTACATTGGAAAGTGCTAGTTGCTATTGCAGTAGTGCAGAACTTCAGACCCTCTGGGGGACCATTCTGATCATACAGGTATCCCCACAATGCCACACCCCTTTCTTCTGACCACACCCCCTTCTGGCCCCACGCCTTTCCCAATTACTGGTTTGGTGGTTTCCTAGCATTCATGCAGTTTTCTCACATTCTAAAAGATTGAAATGGCCCTCCTAAGTCTTAGTTCCTGGCAGCGAAAGCTTTAAGGTAAATTATGCTTCTTGGCTCCACCCCCTTTGCATTTAGCCCCACCCACCATTGGAATGCAGCCCCTGAGAACTTAACTGACTTGGAATTTGGCCCTGAGGCTGAAAGAGCTTCTGTCCTTCTGCATTAGCAGATGGTCCCATGAGCGCAATCAAGCGAACAGAGGCAAAGCGGCAGTATTGGATACTGCCCAAACGCTCGGATAGTGAAATTTCAGTAATAAAAAAGAAAGAAAGAAAGAAAAGAAAAATAGAAAGGAATCCATAACTAAAGATCCCCCAGAATAGCAACTGACATCAGGCAATTCACATACAGGCTATTAGAGGAGAAATTACTCATTGATTTCAACAGGGAAATAAACGTGCAAAGAGGAAGTGTTTAATTTGCACTAAAAGGTGTTCATATTTATTTATTTATTTGAAGTATTTTTATGCAACTCCTCGGAGTGGCTTTTATATACTTGGTTACACGAGACATTTTCTGCCTACAGGCTTTACAATGTAAACAGACATGACACGAAAGGAAAAGGGCATCGGGAGGGCTGGCAAAATGGCCACCCTTTTCCCCCTGTTTCCCTTACTTTGTGTTGGCAAACAATGCAGTTGTGGGAGGAGTGCATTGTTTGCCAACACAGGGCAAGGTGGAGCAGCAATTGCATTTTAAAAGCAAAAAACGAAAACCACACACACACCAGAACTCAGGTCTAAAAACAAACAAAGAAACAAACATAGGAGGAGAGGGTGGAAAATATTGGAAGCCAGTGAATTTGGTTACCCTGGTTACCCTGGTTGCCGCGTAAAAAGTAAGTTATGAGAGGAGGATCGCTCAGTTGAAACGGACAAGCAGTGAACTGGCATTAGAAAGCAACCCTGTACATGCTTACATTCCGAGTAGATGTTCTTAGGAGTGCCATGTTAGTCATGCAACGCTTGTATCAGTGGCCAGAATCCAATATGAGTGGGGTGACCATATGAAAAAGAGGACAGGGCTCCTGCATCTTTAACAGATGTATAGAAAAGGGAATTTCAGCAGGTGTCATTTGTAGGCATGCAGCACCTGGTGAAATTCCCTTTTCATCACAACAGTTAAAGCTGCAGGAGCCCTGCCCTCTTGACCAGATGCAAAAGAGGGCTGGGCTCCTGCAGCTTTAACTGTTGCGATGAAGAGGGAATTTCACTAAGTGCTGCATGCCTACAAATGACACCTGCTGAAATTCCCTTTTCTATGCAACTTTTAAAGATCCAGGAGCCCTGTCCTCTTTTTCATATGGTCCCACTAAATATGAGAATCTGTTATAGATGGCCAGAATTCAGTGCAATCACACCCATGGCTCTTTCTTTCATCAGCAGAAGGCCATGCTGCAAACTGAATTTAAGTTTCAAAATTGGCTTGCCATGTGGCACTAGGGCTTGGTTTTTCCAGAAACACCCAAAACCACTGAAAACACATGGAACAAGCTGCACAGCACTTTGGATTCTCCTGGCTCCAATTTTATTAGCAGCAGGACACATCGCAACCCCTGTATTTGGATATTGTCCATCACCAATGGTTTATTATTTCATCCACACTTCTTCCAATCCCCAACTCTTGTATTTTTGGGGTATGAGAAATTATTCATCATGATAACCAAGGGAAGAGAGCCTCATACTCTTCAAAGTTGAAAACCATGTATTTGCTTGGCATCTGCACTTAATTAGAGGTCGTTTCCCCCATTTCCGGGACTGGATAGTGTAACGGTTCAACTACTGCTGCTGTAATCTCCCGCCCACACTATCGTATAGCTGTAAACTTTCTTTTTCACAGTCCTCAAGTCATGCTGCACTTTGGTAATTCTTATAAGGGTTCATGTACATTTGCAGCGAGGGCGAACTACATTGTGTACATGAAGTGAGAAGGAAAAAAAGCTCAAAACAAATGAGGACCCAAGTGTTCCATAGCTGCTAGACTGCAAACATTAGTGTACTTATTATAAGGCTTCATAAGCATCCTATTTGTTGCCATGAGGACATTCATTCCCACATTGGACTGATCAAACATTAAGCTGGTGTAGGGCTGTTCACACATTGCTGGAACATGATCAAGAAACTGAGCTCAGATGTGTTTGCATTAAACAAAACGCTTGCTCCTGTTTGACATTTGAATGGCGTTTTCATAAGCAAATAACTTCTCATCTCCCTCTCAAGCTGGAAAATATCAATCACGTTGTAATTTAATTCTGCTGTTGATTTAATTCCTTCCTTCCTTTCTGATGCTGACTCTTTCTGGTATCTTTCCCCTTATTGTAAAGCAAATATTTGCCTTTACATCAGTCTTCCTCAATCTGGTGACTTCCAGAGGTTTTGGACTTGAGCTCCCATCAGCCTTGGGCAGCACAATCAATTGCCAAGAATTCTGAGAGTCCGGACATCTGGACGGCACCAGGTTAGGGCAGACTACTTTACATGGTTCCAATCTGATTAAAAAAAAAAAAAAAAAGCTGAGCTACGCATAAACTAAAATTCAGAGCATGTATACCAGAGGTAGATAACCTGGTGCCCTAGAGATGTTTTGGACTCTAGTTCCCATGAGTCACAGCCAACATGTCCAATGGTCAGAATATTATGGGAGTTTAAATCCTGGAGGGTATTAGGTTGTCTGCCCCTGCTGTATACAAAACTATATTTTTCTTCTATGACCCTTCTGTCATTCATTTCTAAGATGTTTCCAGGTTTGGATTAGCTAACCATCCTAACAGAGATGTTGCAAGCACCCAACTGGGTCTGGGAGTTCAATAGACTCTCCTGCATCCACCCTCCTGAATCCAGTCAGGTGCCTGCTTGTCCCAATTCTCCATTGTGCGTGACAATGAAGGCTCCGGAAATTACATACTTTCCCCCATTGCATAAATGGCGGCCATAAAAGTGCCGTTTATTCAACGGGGAAGTGCATACTTTCTGGGGCCTCCATTGTGCGCAACAATGGAGGCTCTGGAAATTGTGCATTTCACCCACTACACAACGGGGGAAATGCACAATTTCCAGTCATAAAGTTCCCATTTATGAAGTGAGCGAAATTATGTAATTTATGGAGACTCCATTGTTACGTGCAATGGAGGCTCCGGATGAGGACAGATGGGCCCGTGATGCCGTTGGATGTTCGCTGAGCCAGAACAGAAGCTCATGCGGCACCATTAGCTGGGGCGAACGGTGATGGGGTGAGTGTCCAACGAATTGGATGCAGGCGAGTTTGCCCATCCCTAGTTCTGACCTGTGGCAAGGAAGTAGCACTCAACACTTTGGAAACAGGGGAGCCATCTTGAAGTCTGACATAAACTTGCCTCTTGACCCATGGTCAATAGTCATCTGGACTTGAGCAGCACTTCTTTAGAAGCCTATTGGCTATTAACCATGTATTATATCTATTCCTGTAACCTGAGGTACAGCAATATTTGAGGGAATATTCCATTATATTTGTGTAACCCCCAATTTAGTGTGTGTGTGTGTGTAGAGCAACCTGGATTATGGCTAAGAGTCCCTGCCCTTAAATCGGGGGCAGGCTGCTTCAGAGGGTCATGTGACACTTACTCAGGCAGGCAAGCTGAGAGTAGAATCCTGGAAAAGTCATGTTTAAATTACATGTTACATGTTTTTTTCCTCCACAGTTTTTCCTTCATCATAAAGCCATCTGGGACAGATGAAGCTGTTAGGGTTCTTCACAACTGAACCCTCCATTTATATCTCAGGAAAGGGCTGGCCTCCATAAACCCTGTCCTCAGGTCCATGCCCTCAGTGCCTTCACTTTCAATGGAATGTCAACAAGGACATTCCATGTGCATACAGCTGGATGATGTGCCTAGGCTTTCTGTGTAGAAGTTCCATTTCACAATGTGGATTTCAGGGGCAAACTAGACATTACTTTAATTGCATGGTTAGCAAATATGTGAGGGAATAATAATAATAATAATAATAATAATAATAATAATAATAATTCTAGGTCTGGGCCCCTGATTTTCATTAGAACAAGAGCCTGCAGGAAGATGAAGTTTAACTCTTCCTTCCCCAGCTGCGATCCTTATGAAAATCAATCCTCCCACCTTGCCAGCAGTAATTAGCACTGGGGACCATTGGTGTCAATGGGAGCTTTTTTCCTAACACTAATTGCAACACAGGTGCATGTGTAATTTTTATCAGGATCACAGTTGGGGAGGGAATGGATAAACCTCCCCTACCTGCATGCTGTTGTCCTAGGGGAAATACCCTCTCTTCTTACCTAGGATTAATTTAAAAAACAAACTCTGACATCGTTGTTGACCATACAATTAAGGTAACTTTGAGTTTGGCCCTCGGGGCAGGGCTAGAGAGTGGATGGACATCGAGCGTGGGGGTGGGGGGTGGCACAGCCCCACTTCCCCTTCTACTGATACAGAACATGGTTGGTGGGGTTATTTGTGAACTACCATGGAGAGAGGTTGTTTAATAGGGCTGTACACGAACCCCTCCTGATTCAACTCAGAGGCTGATTTGGAGTTTCCAAATCAGTCCCAGTTCTACTGGGGTGCCTTCATATCACCCAGGTTCATATCACTTCAGATTTGGTTCCGTATCCGAAGCAGGCCACCTGTTGTGGTTTCCCAGGCCCCATGGCCCTCTAGAAAGCCAGATATGAGGCCAACCAGGAGTCCACAGGACTCCCTTCCCTTCTCCTTCCACTCACCCCTCCCCTCCTTACCACCTGCCATAGAGCTATGGCAAGCTAGAGCAGCTCTCATGGAGGATGGGCAGCTTGACCTTGGAGGATTCAGGTAAGTTCTGCAGGTGGGCAGGAGAAGAGGGAGGTAGCGGCTGACCATTGGGCAGAATCGGTCCAAAGTGCTTCAGCAGCTTCGGGCCGAGGTGGCTGAATCTGGGACATTTTGAGCTGATGGACAACAGCAGGGGAACGGGTCAATCTGCCTCTCTCCATGCTCCATCATCCATTCAGATACAGCCAGCCCCTGGTTCCTTTGAATTAACACACACACACACACACGCACACACACTTCATACCAGAACGGATGTGGAAGAATCACCAGTGGGACATTTTGAGTTTGTATTTTGATCTGTGTTAGGAGAGAATGGAATTTCCTCTGGTCTCCATTCAATGTCACTCAAGTGCAATAATAATGATGATAATAATAATAATAATAATAATAATAATAATAATAATATATTTATTTATTACCTGCCTCTCCCCCAGGATCGAGGCGGGGAACAACACTGATACATATGACATAAAATACATAAAACTGATTAAAAACATATAAAATTAATACATTATTAAAATACAAATAAAATTTGACTGGGAAGGCCTGCTGGAAGACATTGGTCTTTATGGTTTTTTTAAAGTCAAAAAAACTATTAAGTTGATGAATCTCCTATGGTAAGCCATTCCACAGTTTGGGAGCAGCAGAAGAGAAGGTCCTCTGGGTAACAGTTGTCAGCCTAGTTTTGGTTGACTGTAGCAAATTCTTCCCAGAGGACCTGAGCGTGCAGGGTGGATTGTATGGGAGAAGGCAATCCCGCAGGTAACCTGGACCCAAACCATGTTGGACTTTAAAGGTAATAACCAACACTTTGTTCTTTGCCTGGAAACCAATTGGCAGCCAGTGGAGTGATCTTAAAGCTGGTGTAATATGGGCACCCCTAGTTGTACCAGTGACCAACCTGGCTGCCATATTTTGAACTAGAAGTTTCTGGACTAGGCACAGAGGTAGCCCTATGTACAGCGCATTGCAGAAGTTGAGCCTCGAAGTTACCAGCGCGTGCACTACCATTTTTAGGTCTTCCAACTCTAGGAAGGGGCACAGCTGGCGTATCAGCCAAAGCTGATGGTAGGCACTCCTGGTCGTCGCATCTATCCGAGCTGTCATTAGGAGCAACAGATCCAGGAGCACCCCCAAGCTGCGAACACAGCCTTTCAGGGCGAGTGTAACCCCATCTAGAACTGGTTCACATACATCAAAGCCCAGGTTGGGACTTTTAACAGTGAGCACCTTCATCTTGTCTGGATTTAGCTTCAGTTAAAGAGCATTGGGGATAGGATGGCACCTTGTGGTATGCATACAACATCTCCTTCTTTGAGGAGCAACTATTCCCAAGTATCACCATCTGGAACTTGCCCGAGAGGTAGGACCAGTACCACTGAAGCACAGTGCCACTGATTTCCATCCCCTCAGGTGTTCCAGAAGGATACCATGGTCGATGGTATCAAAAGCCGCTGAGAGATCCAGAAGTACCAGCAGGGACACACTCCCCCTGTCAATACTCAAGCATAGATCATCCACTTAGGTGACCATAGCAGTCTCCATATCCTGCCCTGAAGCCGGTTTGAAATGGGTCTAGAAAATCTGTATCATCCAAAACTGCTTGGAGTTGGAAGGCAACTGCCCTCTCGATCACCTTGCCCAGAAACGAAAGATTTGATACTGGTCTGTAGTTATTAAGATCCACTTTTTTAGAAGTGGCCGTACCACCGCTTCTTCGGAACATGATGGAAAACTCTCCTCCCTGAGAGATGTATTAATAGTATGTCATAATTGTAATCTAATTACATCTCCTCCCTGGGCAACCAGCAAGTTGTCCTCCTCACTTGTCCAAGCAGCTTGTCCACGTCCTTGGTACTCACCACCTGAAACTGATCCAGTGTAATTCTACTCGCGGAGTTGCTGGACACTCCATTGTCAGCCTCTGATATAATGACGGCATCTAAGTCGGCTCTTATCCGAGAGATTTTATCTGTGAAATGATCATTAAAACCATCATAGCAAACTACTGAAGGCTCTAAGATTGGGTTCAGGGGGGAAGGTGCCTGAGTTAGACCCCTCACCACCCTGAACAGTTCTGCTGGATATGAATTCACAGACACAATGCATGCAGAGAAGGAAACTGTCTTTGCTGCATGTATTGCCACCCCATAGGAATGGAGATGTTCTCTATGTCGTGTCTTGTCATTGGCGCCCTTCTCGCTTCAACTTCCTGAGATCTTCTGTATACCAGGGTGCCCGGTTAGAAGCAGGTTGGAGAGGACGTTTGGAGGTGATCATGCTGATAGCCCTAGTTAGGTCTTGATTCCATCTATTGACCAGGGCTTCTACTGGATCGTCGACGATACCAGCAATAGAACCCTCTAAGCCTTCTTGGAATCCAAGAGGATCCATCAGCCTTCAAGGGTGGACCATCTTAATAGGTCCGCCACCCCTGCAGGGGTGGGTGGTAGCCGTGATACGAACCCGGACCAGAAAATGGTCTGTGACAATGCAGAGGTATTTGTCACCTCCACCCACAGATCCGTCTGTTCGGAACTGAAAACAGCATCGAGGGTGTGACCTGCTAAATGTATAGGTCCCGAGAACAACTGAGATAGGCCCATGTTTGTCATGGACGCCATGATACCCGAGCTGCACCTGACAAACCGGCCTCGAATGGGATGTTGAAGTCGCCCAGGACCAAAAGCCTGGGCAACTCCAACACCAGCTCCGAGACCAGTTCTGTTAGCTCAACCAGGGAGCCTGGTAGGCAGCGGGGTGGCCCGTACACTAACAGAAACCCAAGTCTATCCCTGGCCTTCAGACTCAGGTACACACACTCGATGTGATTTAATTCTCGGACATGAAATCAAACAGGTTAAGATTGTCTTTGTAGACCACAGCTACTCTGCCCCTGCCCACTATCCCTCACCTGCTCACTAACACAGTACCCAGCTGGGAGGGCCTGGGCCCATGTCGGGCCACTGTTATCTCCCAGCCAGGTCTCCATGAAGCATGCCAGGTCAGCCTCCTCATCTGTAAGGAGGTCATAGATGATATTCGTTTTGTTTTTGACCAACCTGGCATTGCATAGGAGCAAGGAGAGGTTCTGCGGGTGGCCTGGTTTGTTCTCCAAGATCCCCGGGGTAGCAGGGTGACCGGAAGGTAACATGGGTGTTAAATATCTATCTCTCCTTCCCCTGTAATGGCACTTTGCCCTGCTATCACCATATCTCCCTCTGCCCTGCACAATACATATTGCTGCTCCCTGGCACATTACAGCTCAGCTGGGCCGCTGGCTGCCTGAAGCCTCTCAGTGGAGTGAGTGGGGGAGGCGCGGTGATGTTCCCTCCAGCGTCTCTCCAGCTGCCACTCAGCTGGGCTCCTGGCTGTGCAATGAGGCTTCTTTCTACTCTACTCCCCCTGCAACCCTCAGATCAGAGACTCTTCCAATTGTCTGGATCAGATATGGGGAAGGAGGCATGCGGGGCTTCATGGGAAGGGGGACATCCATTCTGCCAGCAGTTTGCATTCTGTTTGCATTTGCTACAACCTTCTGTGCTGCAAAACATACACTGTGTGACGGAGCAACGTTACTGCAGTGTGAGTGTTATGAAGTAGCAAATCTAAGTGAATCTAAATCTAACATTAAAGCAATAACATAGATCATATCCAAGGTTCCCACCACCATGTTTCCAAGCACAGCTCAAGATTGGCATGTGCAGCCCTCAGGAATGTCTGGGTTTTGTTTTGTTTCACATTGAGTTAGATTCAAAGGTTTTTTGGTTCTGTACAGGATGCAGAGGAAGTTAAAAGTTCTTCTGCTATCTGGCGGCTGGAATGTGAAATGTCAAATGCAGGCCAGTTGCTGAAGATAATTTTTTCCCACGTCTATATTGAGTTTGACACTTTGCCAAGCTTTGAACATCAGAATCTGTTACTATCCCATTATTTAAGCTTGTAGGCCTTGAAGGCTTGTGCTGGTAATATCATCTTGCTAAAAATAGCACCAACAAAACAGTGATTTAAAATTACCCAGAGCTGAAGCTCTGTAGCGGCTTAACAGCATGTGGCAGAAAGTCCCCATTTCAAACCTCACCTCAGCCATGAACACAAGGTGGCCTTAGGCAAGCCACTCTCTCAAATCCTCAGTCACCATCTCTAATAGAACTCTTTCTAATACCAAACAGATGTTAGTGTCAATTGGACTGGAGCAAAGAAAAAAATGGGGACTCAGTTTGGTAGGTAGGTATCAACATACCTGGAGGAACCCCGAAGTTTGCAAATGTACAAAACAAAATCCTTTAAAAAAAATCTTAGGGGACCCTTTCCTCCCCCCCACAAAAGCCCAATGAAGACTGGTCATGCTCAGTAGCCATGGCATGCTGAGAGGCAGCTGTAAAAAAAAAAAAAAAAAAAAGGAAAATGGGGTGGAAGTAGGGTGACCATATGGAAAGAAGGACAGGGCTCCTGCATCTTTAACAGTTGCATAGAAAAGGGAATTTCAGCAGGTGTCATTTGTATGCATGCAGCACCTGGTGAAATTCCCTCTTCATCACGACAGTTAAAGCTGCAGGAGCCCTCCCCTCTTGACCAGATACAAAAGAAGACAGGACTCCTGCAGCTTTAACTGTCATGATGATGAGGGAATTTCACCAGATGCTGCATGCATTCAAATGACACCTGCTGAAATTCCCTTTTCTATGCAACTGTTAAAGATACAGGAGCCCTGTCCTCTTTTCCATATGGTCACCCTAGGTGGAAGGGAATAGAATAACCTGCTTGGAAGGAATAGGTGACTTGCTGTCTGGAACTCAGAACAGGAACACTCATTTTAGGAGAGAGAAGATACTGGATAAAATGATTCTGGGCAATGAATGGAATTTCAGTTAGTTCTGACTAACTGAATTATCATTCATTTTAATAGGTCTACTCTAAGTAGGGTTTACATTGGATTTGTCCCACAGTGAGATTTCATCATAGGCCAGCCATTTGTTGGGATAGTAATGATGGCCTATCTTACAGGGTTATTGCAAGGATTCTTACATTAGTGTCATAATGTGTATATATAGGGCTTTGAACACTTGAATGTGGCTAGCATTAGCTTCTTTCTGAATGCTCAGTGAATGGTGTGGGCAAATGTTGGATGTTTCTGGATAGACAGCTTCAAGCACTACCAATCAAAATGCACTGCACAGGTATTCCATCTTTTCTTCTCTATTAGTTTTTTCGTGGTAAAATAAGCAGTGGAAAACACAGGAGGCTAACTCCCCCCTACCCCGAATGAAATCCCAAGTTTGAATCAGGGCAATTGCAGGATAACAGCTTCATCTGGAAGCACCCATTCGGTCTGAGGGAGTGAGATTGTGGCAGAAGTCCCAGCTCCCAACCAATGCAGCATCATTTTGGAAGTCTCCATAGACCCTACATGTCTAAAA
The DNA here is from genome assembly GCA_029215795.1 of Anniella stebbinsi. Taxonomy (NCBI): domain Eukaryota; kingdom Metazoa; phylum Chordata; class Lepidosauria; order Squamata; family Anniellidae; genus Anniella; species Anniella stebbinsi. The sequence goes on along the minus strand of JARDYH010000002.1, from coordinate 27,882,004 downwards.
TGTAGGGTGCTCTCAGTGCAGTCAAGGCATCATATGTGCATAGGAGCTGTGCAAATCCAACTGGTCATTCCACCAGCGCAAATGATGTTGTGCTAGTGTAAGCTGACCATCTGAAAAGGAGGACAGGGCTCATGTAACTTTAACAGTTGTAGAGAAAAGGGAATTTCAGCTGGCGTCATTTGTATGCAATTAGTTCCTGGTGAAATTCCCTCTTCATCACAACAGTTAAAGTTGCAGGCACTATTCTAGAGTGACCATATACAAAAGAAGGCAGGGCCCCTGCAACTTTAACTATTGTGATGAAGAGGGAATTTCACCAGGAACTAATTGCATACAAATGACGCCGTCTGAAATTCCCTTGTCTCTACAACTGTTAAAGTTACATGAGCCCTGTCCTCCTTTTCAGATGGTCAGCCTATGCTAGTGGAAGCACGGATCTAAATTATGTGCAAGAGAACAATCCAGCGAAAGTTACATTTGTGCAAGCACGCTTGCGCAAGTGGTTGTGCATATTGCTTGGGCAACCTGATGTACAACTGGTTGTGCCTTATGCTTCCACAACCCGATGTGCAACCGGTTGCACATTACAAGCATAATCTGCAAATGCTTGTGCAATGGAAAGATTAGGTGGAGCTTGGCTAGCGCTATTTGAGTTTGCACAATGACCCCATTGGATACTCTCTTAGATTACATAGACTGTGCAGCTCTTCAAAATGCAATTACAAATAGGTAGGCATTAAGGATGTGATGCTAAGGCCGTGTCTTGATGGTGTTGTGGCTGTAAAGCGCCATCGCCACGAGGCACTGCACTCCTGCATTGGTGCTCCTTCCGGGTATCTACATGGGAAGGAGCACAATTGTGCTTTCAGAAAGGTACTGCCATCGGCATCACATCCACCCACCAGAGCACATGTGCAGCACTTCGGGGGTGCCTGGGAGCATCCATGCCCCCTTCTTCAAGGTTAGTTTTATTGTTGTTGTTATTTGCATCTTTTTGTTTGTTCCTTTTTTAAAAAAAGATAAACAAGGGGAAAAAACCAACAGTGCGGGAGCACTCCAGCTCTGAATATCCTCCCTTTATTTATTTATTTATTTATTTATTATTTTTAACAATGGTCTGCAGAGGCGCAGAGGTGGTCCTTTCGACTTGCTGGTCCACCCCCTTCCTTGCCCAGCCTATGGCGACCAATCAGTGGTCACCCTGTTGTGGTACACCTCCGCAGCAGCTCAGGAGCAAGAGTGACAGACGGCAAATGCTGTCAACGCCTCGCTCCAAGCTAAAAAAGTCGGGGTAAGTGCCTGACATTTTTAAAGTGGAGCTTTGGGGGTTTGCCCCTGGATGGCTTTGGGATGGTGGCTCCGTCGTGTAGATCACTTGCTGCCACTCTGAAGCCACCGCAGGGCAAACCACTCGTCAAGATGTGCCCTAAGTCTTCCATCCCCATCCTCATTCCCTCGAGATGTTTTGGATTTCAACTCCCATTAGCCCCAGCCAGCATGCCCAGGGATACTGGGAGTTGTAGTCCAAAACATCTGCAGGACACCAGATTGGGTAATGCTGCTCTAAGAGGTCAAACAAATTGAATGCTTAGTGCTTCTTCTTTTCCGTTGCACTTTAAGCTCATCGCAACTTCTGGTGCAACCACAAAAAAGGAGCACATCTGTTCTGTTCCCCTGCCCTGACGGGCTTCATCTTCAAGCATCTTAAAAGCTTTCACTTCCTCCAGCAGATTCCCAGGATCAGCTGCACCTGAAACTTATTAAGAGGACAGTCATAGAAGTTCTTGTTTAAAAGAGGCTAGAGAAAATCCCCATTCTTTATCACTTCCTCCTCCAGGATATTACTACTGTTTTGAAGAACAACTGTTATATCTCTCTTTCTCTCTTTTAAACGTACCTGGCATGTTAATGGTTTTGCTCCTTCAGCAGGAAACAAATGGTTATTTAAAATACACACAAGCACATACCCAGGGAACACATTCTGTAAGTTACTCTCATTGATCCAGTTTTCAACACCAAGCTTCATGTCCTGAGTTCAAGGTAGCACAGGGCAGGTGGCTGCAGCTACGTGAGTTGAAAGTTGTAATGAATAAATCATAATAAATAAATAAGTGGAAATAAACATATAAACAAGTGGTAATATATAAACAAGTAGAAAAGCTGAGGTGTATGGGATAGAAATGATGTGTGCACCCCCCCCCCCCCCGAACCAGCACACCTGGTAACCAGATGCTTTTGTTAGGACACAAGATAACACTGTGTTCATTGCAACAATACAGAGATATACCAGAGTAAATGAGGAATTGTCTCCATTGCAGAGAGACCATGGGAGTTGCGATCTGGACTGCATGTGTATTCAGGTCTGTGCAGAGCTGGTATTATGTCCAGGCCAGATGGGAAGTGTGTGCCCCCCCCTACACATTTCAAACTGCTCATTAAGTATTTTTAACGTTTTTTTTAAAATGCCCACCAACATATCCGTTCTACATAACACCTTCATATTAAACCTATTCTGCAACACCTCAATGTTGAATCAGAAATTAACATTTATTTTTAGTTGCTGTACAAATAGAAGCAACAATAACAGAACAGTTCATCATTATCAAACATTATCATCATCATCACCCTCACGGTATCATCATCATTGTTATCATTAATAACTATCATCATCATTACCTTACCCTCCGCTCCAGAGATTATATGCCATGGAGAAGATTGAGGAAAGAGACATAGTAAGGACAACCATTGCAACTTAGGCACATATATCCCTGCCACGCATGCGGCATGGCCCTCTGGAGCTTGTAGTCTGACCGCAGTATTCATGATGGACAGCTTCTGTGCTGTTTCCGCAAGGCAGGCTCCTCGCTTCTTGATGGGCCGCTTACGCTATGGAAGCAGTAGCGTAAGCTGGGGGGGGGGACCTCCTCGTCAGAGTGCCCCCTCAAAATCATGGGCCTCGGGCCAACTGGCCCCACTGGTCCCCCCTCTGCACTGCCCTGTGTTTATTTCTATTTTTCTCAACCCCTATATCTATCTACAGCAGCCTTTCCCAACCTGATGCCCTCTAGGTGTGTTGGACTACCATGGCCATTATCCCCAGCCAATGGATGATGGATCATGGCAATGGTAGTCCCACACATTTGGAGGGCACCAGTTTGGGGTAGTTTAGTCTATATACTCCCATATACTTTAGCATTTAGGAAGGATCGGTTTTATTTAACACTGTATGATGTTTCAAACTCTGCCATACCATCTAACTCTTTGGCTGAATTCGGACAACACAATAGTCAACTGGGGGGCGGGGACAATCGTCAGTTGTACTGACTATCATGTCGTCCGAATGCTGCCATAGTCAACTCAGCGCTGATCCTAATCCACACCACAGTTGATTATTTATTACCATGTTGTGTGAGGAGTACCCCCTGGATGAACAACTGTAAAGTTGATTATTACCCCACCATTGACTATTGTGTTGTCCGAATGCAGCCAGTGTGTTTTCCAGGAACATGTCTGCTTCCCTGGTCCCTGGCTGCAATAAATGGCTGCTATTTTGTACCTACTTTTGCCTTTTGGGGATACCTTGTTAGAATGACCTGCTCAAATTATTCTAGGATGAGTACCTTGTCCAGTCCTCTAACAGTTTAATCTTGGAGTAACAAGGAAGGCTACATCTTGCACATGCACCTAAATGAACACACTGAACAACATGGCACCTTGTATCACACAGCCTCCTATTTCAAATGGGGTCACTGCCTAGGTATATAGCCTTGTTTGTGCAGGCCGCCTCTGCTGACTGCTCACGAACCCCTTCAAGCCATCAGCAACTGCCCGCCCTTCCCCCCTCCATGTCAATGGCGGCCACCATTGGTGCGAAAGGGGGAAACGTGTGATTTTTGGTCCGTATGGAAATCATGCATTTCCCCCTTTTGTACCAATGGCGGCCATCATTAGTGTGAAGGGGGAAAAAGGCAGGCAGTTGCCAAGCACTTGCGGGGTCTCGTGAGCACTCTTGAGCAGGTCTCAACTGCTGCCGGGCACACCCGGTTGGGTCCGTAAGGGCCAGGCAGGATGTGTGTGTGTGTCCGCTGCCCTCGCGAGCCCAACCAGATGCTCATGACACCCTTAGCTGCAACAAAGTGTAGTGATGGCCACCAATTTGGATGGCTTTAAAAGGCGGTTAAACAAATTCCTGGAGAAGGAGGCTATCAGTGGTACTAGCCCTGATGGCTATGTGCTACCACCAGTCTCAGTAGCAGTATGCCTATGTACACCAGTTGGTAGGGAACATGGCAGATGGGTGCTGTTGCACTCATGTCTTGCTAATGGGTTTCCCATGGGCAGCTGGTTGGCCACTGTGTGAACCAAATTCTGGACTAGATGGACCCTTGCTTTCATCCAATGTGGCTCTTTTATGTTCTCTATTTTCTTACCATTGGGTACAATAACATTGCCCAAACACTGCACGTCACTGTACTGGGGATGAATGTGACCGGGTGACCTGTGTGCCTGCTTAGTCTGCTGTCCAGGTGCTATGGGGAAACGTCAAGGTCCCTGCTCCCCGTTCTTATGGCTTTTTCTATCTTTAAACTGAACTTGGACCAAACAACCCTTTAAAATAGAGGGTGATTTCAAATAGAAGACTGTCAACTGGAAAGTAGGACACATGGCTGCCCTAAGAGACTTGTGTTTCTCTGCAGTCATTCTTCTTGTCCATCAGAATGTTTTCTTCCGACACCAAACATATGTGGACCCAGGCAGCTGAAGCTTTTGCTGCGTAGCTTGTTTCTTTTTCACTCCAGCAGCACACAAATAAACACACATTGCTTTCAGCTCTGCGTTTTGATGCCATTTAGAGATGTAAATTGCATGGTTAATGTTTGATGTCACTGATAGTTGCATGCCACAAAAGGAGGTAGGAGCAAAATGAAAGAAAATAAAAGTGCAAGAGAATTAACGAGAGGCTGAACAAAGGCAAAACTGGATGAGACACACCCACGCTATTCAGTTTAGGAGAGTCAAATTATCCTAAAATTTTAATCTGTGTGCTTTTGAACACTTTAATTCGGAGCTATTTTAAATGTAAAAGAATTTTTGTTGGTAATATTAGTATTTATTGTTCATTTCCTTATCTCTCTCTCTCTCTCTCTCTCTCTCCCTCCCTCCCCCCTTCCCCCTCCCCCCTCTATCTTACACCCAAAGTCGAGAGTGTGTGCTCTTTTTTCATGTGACTGTGGTTGCTTATTTGCACATGGTTGCATATTTGAAAGCTGTGCTATGGCTAAATCATGCTTTCAAACAAACACCTTTAACAGAAACCCCCCAGATATGATATGGTCACATCAAAGGATTGTACCACCTCAGTTTCTGAGTGTTTGAATTGGCATGCAAACATTAGGAATAGGGTAACAAGGTAAATAATGTACAAGGTTACGCTATTATCCTGTAAAGCCCTAAGCAACTTGGGACCTTCCCTAATGACCTTTATGATCATCAAAGGAGGTCCTGCACAGTTACAAGATGGGGGATACTTGGCTCAACAACACTACAAGTGAGAAGGATCTTGGAATTGTTATAGATCACAAGCTAAATATGAACCAATGGTATGATGTGGCTGCAAAAAGAGCAAATGCTATTTTGGGCTGCATTAATAGAAGTATAGCTTCCAAATCAAGTGAGGTACTGGTTCCCCTCTATTTGGCACTGGTTAGGCCTCATCTTGAGTATTGTGTCCAGTTCTGGTAGGCTGACCATATGAAAAGAAGGACAGGGCTCATGTAACTTTAACAGTTGTAGAGAAAAGGGAATTTCAGCCAGTGTCATTTGCATGCAATTAGTTCCTGGTGAAATTCCCTCTTCATCACAACAGTTAAAGTTGCAGGGGCCCTGCCTTCTTTTGTATATGGTCACTCTAGTATAGTGTCTGCAATTTTAACTGTTGTGATGAAGACGGAATTTCACCAGGGACTAACTGCATACAAATGACACACACACACACCACTAGGCTGACCAGATAAAATCCAGGTCAGGGCTCATGTAACTTTAACAGTTGTAGAGAAAAGGGAATTTCAGCCTGTGTCATTTGTATGCAATTAGTTCCTGGTGAAATTCCCTCTTCATCACAAGAGTTAAAGGTGCAGGCACTATGCTAGAGTGACCATATACAAAAGAAGGCAGGGCCCCTGCAACTTTAACAGTTGTGATGAAGAGGGGATTTCACCAGGCACTAATTGCATACAAATGACACTGGCTGAAATTCCTTTTTCTCTACAACTGTTAAAGTTACATGAGCCCTGTCCTCCTTTTCATATGGTCAGCTTAAGTTCTGGGCACCACACTTCAAGAAGGATGCAGACAAGCTGGGGCGTGTTCAGAGGAGGGCAACGAGGATAATCAGGGGTCTGGAAACAAATCCCTATGAAGAGAGACTAAAAGAACTGGATATGTTTGGCCTTGAGAAGAGAAAACAGGGGAGACATGATAGCACCAAATACTTGAAAGGTTGTCACACAGAGGAGGTCCAAGATTTCTTCTCGATTATCCCAGAGTGCAGGACACAGAATAATGAGCTCAAGTGATAGGAAACCAGATTCCAGATGTATATCAGGAAAACTTCCTGGCTGTTAGAACAGTACGACAATGGAACCAATTACCTAGGGAGGTCATGGGCCTTCAAGATGCAGCTAGACAGACATCTGTCAGGGATGCTTTAAGGTGAATTCCTGTATTGAGCAGGCGGTTGGATTCAATGGCCTTATAGGCCCCTTCCAACTCTACTATTCTATGATTCCAAGTCCAACAGAATGTAGTCATGAAGAACTTCGATGGCGGGCCTTCTCTGTAGCGGCACCAATCCTCTGGAAAACCCTCCGTTATGCAGTTTGGGAGATGGAAAATGTAACATCCTTCAAACGCTTCTTGAAAGCATGTCTTTTTAGGTAAGCTTTCCCAGGACTGTAACTTATTCTGGTTTTATATGACATTTTTTAAAATTTAAATATTGATTCTGTAAATTATGGTCTTAGTTTTAAACTGCCTAGATAGCCTTGGCTGTTGGGAAGTATAAATATGTAATAAAAATAAATAAATAAAAATAAAATAAAATAAGTATCTGATATAATAATGTGCATGATTTTTTACTTCTGCTATGACCATGATAATTAGAGATCTAAAAATATTGGGAAATTATAATAAAAATAACTGTTCAATGTCTGCAGGCCTAGCATTAAGCTATTGTCTTGCCCCTTAATTTTAGAAATAGTTTCATGAAGTGCTCATAAATAAATGTGGGTTCCTGGTCGACAGCTTGTGGGTTTTCCATTGACTTACCTCTGTGTGAACAGAATGCTGGACTAGACAGACCCTTGGTCTGATCCAGCATGGCTCTTCTTATGTTCTTAAATGTGGAATTTTAAAAAAATTAGATTTGAGCCACTAGGTGGCACTTAACCTGGAAGGTTAAGCCACTGAAAGAATAGGGGGAAAACTATTTGTTGTTTGCCTTCTATATGGTGTACCAGCTTTCCCCAAACTGGTGTCTTTCAGACATTTTGGACTTCAACTCCCATGAGCCCCAGCCAAAATGGTCACTGCTCAGGAATCCTAGGCATTGTAGTCCAAAAGCATCAGGTTGAAAAAGGCTGTGGTATACTGACTCAAACATTAATGTCTGTTAGAGTGTAATAAAATAGTAAATTCTACTTGCACGTAAAAAACCAATAGAGTAAGAATGGGCTTTTTAGATCATTTCATCGGATCTATTCTATATAGGATTCTACCTAATGTAACAAACTGGATGTATAACTTATTTATTATGTTTTTAATCCGCCCAATAACAAGTGTTCTCTGGGCAGATTACAAACAGTCAACATAATAACAAAGAAATAGTTAAAGGAATATAATACAGTGGAAATATTTCAAAGAATGAAATACAGTTCAAAATGACAAATAGTACAGGAATAGATACATATAAGGATATGTAAGAACAGGCAGAAACACCCCCTTCTAATCATCAGTCTCCGATCAGAGGTGATAAAGGAATTCCCTTTGTTAGAGATAGGAGATAACATGGGGATTCCTTTCCCCAGGCCAGTGGGTGGAGCTTCAGGAGGGAGGGTCAGAGTTGGCATCACTGCTGGTCGGATCGCCTTCCCCTGCTTTCGATAATCTCATCCCAAGCCATTTAAGGCTTTAAAAGTCAACCTCAACTCTTTGAATTGGGTTTAGAAGCAGACTGGAAGCCAGTGCAGCTGACCATGCACTGACACCACATGATTAGGGTGATCATATTTGGGAAACCAAAAAAGAGGACACCTAGTGGTGGGGGAAGGAAAGCAACTTTCTTGGGCCTCCAGAAAGCATGTCATTCCTGCCGGCCTCCCAATGCTCCAATCTGGGCCTTTTCTTTAATGTCCAGGAATGTCACACTTTCCCCTTTAAGACCCTGATTGGAGCAGTGGGGGCGGGGATGATGCACCTTCAGAAAGCACATAATTCCCCACCACAACACTAATGGTGGTCTTAAAGGGGAAAGCATGTCATTCCAGGATATTACAGAAAATTACAGAAAATTCTCCCTGATACCCAGGATAGAACAAAAACAGGACAAATCTGGGGAAATCCTGACAGGTGGTCACCCTACCATGATCATATTGGCCTGTCCCAGCTAGTAGCTGAGCAGGTCTATTTTTAATTAATCAAAACTTCAAAGCCATCTTCAAATGTAGCCTCATGTACAAAGCATTGCAGTAGTCCAACCAGGAAGTTACCAAGTGTGGATCTCTGTCCAGATAGGGTCAAAGCTGGTATATCAACCTAAGCTGAAAAAAGGTGCTCCTGGCCACCAAGACCACCTGGGCCTCAAGTGCCAAGGATGGATCCAGGAGCACTCTACGCTCCTGATCTTTTAGGGGGAATGCAACCCTGTCCAGAAGTTTGAACACTGCTCAGCTGGGCAGACGAACCATTCGCTAATGTATATTGGCCGTCCAACTTTAGTACATTGAACAAAGGAGTTCCCACACTTTGTGGAACAGGCAAGGGACCTCCGGGAATATGCAAATACCTAACTCTCTGCCACCTTCCTAATTTGAATTGGCCGCCCTAGAAACTCAAGAAGGGAGATTTATTTCCCCCCAAAAGACCATTTTTTTCCCCTGGAAAATTGGAAAAATTGAACAGCTTTCGATTATGAAATATTTTCTTTTAGGATTTAAAACAAAGTATTTATATATTATTACCCAGCCTTTATTCCCCCCCCCCCCCCCAATAATTTCCTTTTTTAGGAAAGACTAGAAATGTAAAATGTCTGGAAATAATGAAGCCATAGGGAAAAAAAGCTTTTTAATCCACTCTGTAAGATTCCCAGAATACTTAGTTCTTTCATTCCTAATCAAAATTATTGATCTCAGATATATTTTACTGATATACATTTAAGCTCAGTTTTTCAAAGTGTGTAGAGTCGTCATTGTGCATTCTTGACAGGATTGCTTTTTTTCTAGACTCCTGTGTTTCCGATGCGGTAGCAGCCACTTAATGTAGTTCTAATCTATTCAGACAATAATTACAAATTTACTTACTGAGTTTACTTATAAAAGTTTTTGACTATAATGATAATTTTATGAGCAAACTAATTTACACATAAAATAACGTATGTTCCTAAAGCAGCTCTCCCCAAACTGGTGCCCTCTGGATGTTTTGGGCTACAGTGCCCAGAATTCCTGACCTCTGGCCATGCTGCCTGAGGCTGATGGGAGCTGAAGTCCAAAATATCTGGAGGGCACCAGGTTGGAGAAAGCTGTCATAAAGGAACAAAGTGACTTTAGATCTGTAAAGAGAGCTAAAAAAAAAGGTATTGTTTATTTTTTCCATTTCCTCCCAAATTTCTAAAACAACAACAACAACAACAACAACACCCTTTTCCCCCATGGCCTCAAAATTTCTAGAATTTTACATCTCTAGGTTAGATACATGTATAGAAGGACACGGAATAACAAGGCCCAACATGTACTGTAATTCTTTGGTATTAGAAAGGACGGCTGCTGTAATTTTGTTACTGTATACGTTTCAGCATGATTCCTGGGGCCTTTCTACACTGTACAAGTGTAGAGGGTGGGGACAAGCCCGGAAGTACCTGCTTCTGGGATTGTTGCTCTAATCCACATAGAAGTGCGACAACCTGGCTTCCTCCTGGGCCATTGTACTTCACGCCCACCATTTTTTGGGAATGATCCGTGAAGAACGCACTTGCACTCCAACGAAAGGTAAGGATTTTTTTTTAAAAAGTAACCCCCAAAATTGCCCCCACCCCCGCCATCCTGGAGATGGCAGACTTGCTTCCCCCCTCCCTTGATGGTCATGGAGCCTCGCTACACAGCTCCATGCCCTTTTCTGGTGCCCACTTACTTGCAAGTAAACGGGCAGTAGCCAGGACAGGCGCCCACAGCTCCCATGGTCTCGGGACATTCCCAGGACCGTGAGAAGAATCGGGGTTCCTCAGGGATCCTTTATCCCAGGGAAAACCTGTGCCTATCCCCCCTGCCCCCAGGAATCCCTGTGCTTCATTTGAACTCCCAGGGACCTCCCAGGGGCAATCCCATGTCAAAAGCGTGGTGTAGAAACGGCCCTGGACTCTTGCAGTAATCCTAGTAATAGTCTCTTTATCTGTATACTAACAGAAGAGGCTTGTAGCCCAAAATCTTGTATCATCCCCACAGGGAAGTGGAAGTGGAAACTGTGTTAGAGCCCTCTGAATGATTGCAAAAAGCACAAAACTTTGTCCAGCCAAGTATATAAAGATAAAGATAAAGAACCATCAGAAGGAAGAGCTGGGCCTTGAGGTTGACCATCAACACTTTTAGCACCTGCACAGCAGACTTAGCAAAGCACGAAGGGCACCTGGTTGCAGTCTTCCAGACTATGGTGAAATGTACCATGTTAGGAAATTATAATAATTATTTTAAAATACGCTAAGCCATAGTTTGGCCACTAACCCTTTTGCAGTAAATGGTTAGTGAGTGTGTTTAAACCGTGGTTATGTAGCCACTAGGGATGTGCATCGGATCGGATCGGATCCGATGTCCGATTCTGATTAAAATTGGAGGAATCAGACATCCGATGTCTGATTCTAATGCAGTCCCTTGGACATCTGATTTTTTTCTGATTTTTTTCTGGTCCGATTCGAATTGGAAAAAATTGGAAAATTGGACACCATTTTGAATGATTTTCCCCATAGGCTTGCATTGGAGGAAAGAAAACTTTCCTCCAATGCAAGTCCATAGGGAAAACATGGCAGCAGGTGAGGACCTAACTCCCTAACCCCCTCCCCCCTCCCCCTCCCTACTCGTGCTCCTTACCTGCCGGGGCTGTCCGCTGTCCGCTGCTGCTGTCCGCTGCTTCCGAACTACTGTTCCACCGATGCTCTACTGTGGAACAGGCCGCAAGGCCTGTTTCTCAGTAGTATAGAAGCAGCGGAGGGCAGTGGCAGGCAGTGGCCGGCCCTGGCAGGTAAGGAGCGTGAGTGAGGGGGAGGTCGGGGGAGGTTGGGGGAGGTCGGGGAGAGTTAAGTAGGGACAACCCCTCCATTTTCCTGGGATAACTGGTTCCCCAGTTATCCCAATTTCCCCACAGTCCCAGGACCATCCAAAGTACCGCGGATGGTGTGGGCGCCATTCCCAGCTTATTCCTTCCTCCTCATGAGTAGCGGGGGTCAACAAAAAGGGAAGGAGCCAGTGCAGGGAGAGTCCAGGGACATCTGGGGTGGGGGCAGTGGGGTTGGGGCGTTTTTTTAAAAAAATCCCTTGCTTTTTGGTGGAGCACAATTGCACTTCCAGCTCCTGTTGTTTTTTTTTTAAAAAAATAGCACAATGTCTCTGTTTGTTTCTGGGACATCATGCTGGTGTTTCTATGCTGGGGGATGATCCCAGAAGCAGGTAAGTCTGGGATCCTCCTCCTTCCCTCCCTCTACACACTTCGGTGTAGAAAGGGCCAGAATCCCAACTTCAGGAGAGGGAGGCAGGATCTACACTACTGCTTTATAACAGTATTGAAGTGCACTGACAACTGTTGGGGCCCATGACACATTCCATATACCATTTTCAAACTGCTTTCATAGTGCTATATACTGCTTGGTGTAGATCTTGCCAGAGTCACTGTGGAGCCTTCCTTGGTGGTTGTGAAAGGCTTGGGGTGGGGAGATTCATAGTTGGATCTGCTCTTCTGCGTTTGGAGCTCTGTTGTGTGGAAGAGATCTTTTGCATCCTATAGTAGAGCCCCCTCCCATCACCATGGTAAGATAGTTACATGATGCATTGATGTCCAATCATATGTCAGGAATGCAATTGTGGCTTCTCCTCCCCCGACTTCTGCTCCAGATCAAATATCCTCATAAATCACTTGGCCTTCAATAATTCCTTCAGATTGGTATTTCTTTATTGTGTTGGCTTCAGGGAAATCAACTAGTAAGCTTAGGTCCCCTCTATAAGATTTCGGTTTGACGCCCGGTTGCCCAATTATGAGTATCTCCTCACAATCGCTTTTACGCCTAATACCTATATACGAGAGGCGTTGAAGCGCATTACTGGCTGTATGAAACTCACTTTAAAGTTGTTGACATGCATGCAAATATTTCTGAAAGTAATGCACTTTGTCCCAGGAAACTGCCCAAACAGGTTTTGCACCTTTCGTTTCCTAGGTTACCTGCCGGGAATGATGTGGTTAACCTGTTAGGCTACCTCTCTCCTCTCCTATTTCGCCACCAGATGAAGTTTGTCTCCCCTCCCAGAACTGCTCAGGAGTAAATGAGAATGTGCCTCAGAAGTTCCCCCCTCCAGCAGCCTTTTAAAAAGTATTTTCAGCTGCCTCTCTCTGCCCCCCACCATTTGCCGGAGACAGAGGAAGAGAGCGAGAGACCAAACAGAAGGAGCGAGTGAGTAAGAGAGTAGAGATCCGCACAAACGCACGCAAAACAGACAGGGGAAACTGCTTTGTTCCTTCCTCCTCCTTATTTTCCCAGTGAGATCAATTGTTTTCCCTTCTTTCCTTCTCAATTATCCGTTGTCATTTTGGTGATATAAAACATTGAGACATGCACACACATACACACACACACACACACACACACACACAGCAACAAGCGAGGGGAGCGAGTGTGTGTGTGTGTGTGTGTGTCTAAGGACAGAGGCAGGCATGCAGGCAAGCATGAAAACACCCTCCCCCTGTCCGCCCCCCCTTTCCCTGCTTCCGTCTCACTGATAAGTTCTCTTTTTACACACACACACACAGCTCATCTCAGGAATCCAGCAAGAAGCGAGGGGACGAGTTGTCTAAGCGGATCACTAATTATCCACACATATGCATGACAACAAGACCATTTTATCGTTAATGCGCCTCCACACAAAATTGTTTACACAGACATAAGGCGCTCTTACTCCCATGGTAAATTAAAACTCGCTATCTAACGCACATTCGAAAATGCAAATAATTGGAGATTTAAAGTGCCTGGACCCCTGATTTGCGCTCCATTTCTGTAGAGGTAAATTTGGTAATGCGCCTTGAAAGAGCTTTAAATCGCTCTTGTAGAGGGACCCTTAGACATCACATGCAACAGCATTATGTCTGGTTTTCCACTCTATTGAGGTCAATTTCCCAACAAATCCCTAACCTGAAAAACTGATGCAATGCTATTCCTAGGGATTGGCAAATCAGTCAATTTCTGGGCTATGGCACTTTCACATGTATGTTCACCCATTAACCTGTTCCATCCCGTTTCTGTATTAATCTGATATATATATATATATATATATATATATATATTCAAAAGTTGCAATTTAAATACTATTGAAAAAAGATTTTAAACATATTTTCTCTCAAAACACGCATTTCTGAATGTATTTTTTTTCAAAATATTAGGAGTGTGCGCTCTGCACCAAAAATCAGGGGGTCTGACAGACCTCCGACGGACCTCTGAAATCATGGTGTGGTTAGGGGGCGGTTTCAAAACCATTGGAAGCCTGTGGTGCAGTTAGAAGATCATTCGGAGCCTCGAAGGGATCCAAAGGGATCCAAAGGTTTTTAGGCAATGTGAGGGCTCATTTTATGTTGATGGACAACTAACTGAACACTTCCACATTAGGAAGTTGCTGTCGCTGAGGGGTGAGGGAGGAGTAGCTTTGCAATTGACATCTATGGCTAATCAATAGCCACAGTCTCCTCTCTGTCCCCCCCTCCAATCATGTTGCTTAGGGGGAGGGATTGCAGTTATATATATATATATATATATATATATATATATATATATAAAGAGCCCGTAGCACTGCTCTTTCACAATGTGGCTGAAGCTGAATGAATGTCTCAGAAATGGGAAAGTTCCATCAGCTTTCCCTAGCACCTTCCTACCTGTGGGCATTTTGAAGCCCCCTCTTCCCTTGTCCCACTGGTCCAGCGTGACCTGCCTCTGGGTGTGTGGGGGAGGGCAGGAGCCTTGCCCACTGCACTGCTGCTGCTGCCAGCCTGACACTGACTGCTGGCTTGAAGGGGGTGCAGCTTCTTATGATCTAGCATACCTGGGATCCTCTGCCACCAAAGAAAAATGATCCCAGGTGCTAGACTTGTGTTTTGAAGGAGAGGGTGCAGGTGGAGCCTCAAGACTACCCATACCCAACTTCTTCTCCTGCACTTCAGAAGGACCTAGAAGAACTAGAAGGAACTAGAAGAAACACCTCTCCCTCTTCCAACACAGTCAGAGTCTGCTTTCTTTGCTGGGTTTTCTTTCCTCTCTGTGTATCCACACTCCCCTTTGTATGTTATTGAGTTTGTGTGTGTGTGTTCTTGTTACACACATGAAGACTTCAAATTTTGTAGGAGGTTTCTAGTTTCTGAAACTTCTGCAAGCTGTCTTGAGAGCAGATGAAGTGCATCTGAAATGTGGGGGGGGGGTTTGAGGGGGAATGGTTTGAGGGGGAAATTTTAAACAATTTTTAAAAAATCAAGGGTTGAAGTGATCTATTTCAAACTTGGCATTGCTAAAGCCCTACTGAAGAGCTACCAGAGTGCCAAGTTTCATCTCTTTATCTTTAAAAATGACAGAGATGTAAGTATTTTTGTTAATTCCCATTGATGATAATAACGAGGTTACCCAGAAACGGAGTGGTTTTCCGACGGGTGAACCGACGGTGTGGGGAGAGGGACCCTCTCTGAAAATCAGAGAGGAGAATCACCTCGTTGGAGTGCTGCCCTGAATTTCGGGGAGGAGCAGATCCGATCTGCACACTCCTACAAAATATACACTCAAAATGTATTTTAATATTTTGTGGGGGAGCCAAGAACTATATCAGATCATCCAGGAAGTGCAAAAGCCAGTGGGTAACTGAACTCCAATCTACCTGTGCTGCTTGCTGAAATGGCAGATGAAAACTGCTGGGAAAATAGCATGGGTGCATTTTTTATTTCCAGAGGTCAGGAAGGATTAGGTTTCATTGTCATCCCTAGCTCTTTGCTCCACCATATGACTAGCAGAATATATTTTGCAAAGCACATAAATGTGTGCAAATTTGCTATTTCACATCTAATTTAGTTGCAATAGGATTTCAGTTCCCTTGGTGTAGATATTTAGTTTTATTGTAGTTGTTGCTTAGCACTTCTGCTTATGTTTGCAGTTTTGTACACATTTTTGACATTTAGGTTTATAAAGGGGGAGCTGCCAAGTACTGTCATTGCCTGTGTGCTGCCCATAAGCATGCGCAGCACATTTCATTAGGTGGTGCCCCCAGGGATTTTTAAAGGTAAACTTGGGAGTAAATTCCATTTAACTAGGGTGACCATATTTTGGAAACCAAAAAGGAGGACATCATAGCCGACCCTCAAGGAGGTATGCCCACCCCAACATGTCCAGCCCCCAAGGATGTGTGCCCATCCTGATATAACCGTCCCCAAGGGTGTGTGACCTTGGTCACACGTCTGATTTACTGAACTGTAAACCAGAATCTAAAAGTCAATAAAATATGATATCGTTGAGCATCTCTGAATCCTACAACTAAACCATTACTGTTGTGAAATGCAGTCAGAGCTTGGAAAAAGGGGGAAAGGGACAGAACTACAACATCACCACTTCCCATGTTTATTTTACAAACATGTCTCTCAAAAACAAAAGTGGGTTACATCACCATCAAACAATACAAATGCTGAGATTTCAGCAGGCATTATGACACACTTCCAATGACATCTTTGCAGCCATAAAGGCTAGAATCCTTTTTTAAAAGAAAAACTCAGATTTTCAGGTGGCTGAACTCTGGGTCCAGCAGTATCACATTCTGCATTTCTGGCTATTACAGAAACAGATCAGATCACCAGTCCAATAGCTAGTCCCCACCAGAGCAAACACATTGAAGCAATGAAACTTAGATAAGTGTGGACTTAACAAGTTCCCATTGATTCACTGTGTCTATTCTAGTTAGGAGTAGCAATTGGATTTAGGCCTCCAAGTTGTATGCATCCCTCTTGAAGTATGGTGCCCAGAACTGGATGCAATATTCAAGATGAGGCCTAACCAGTGCCAAATAAAGGGGAGCCAGTACCTCATGCAATTTGGAAGCTATACTCTATTGATGCATCTCAAAATAACATTAGCTTTTTTTGCAGCCACATCATATTCAGCTTGTGATCTACAACACATGCAAGTGAAATGATCCAAAGTTATTCCCTTGTCTGAAAAGCTATGTAGGAACACTGAGTAGCTGTAAAAAGCACGGGGTCATATACATCATAATGTTGTACATTTTGGTATATACATGAAAATACTTGCAGGTAATATGTAAAAGAACTGGCAAGAAAGTTCAGTGACTTGGGCACCTGGTTAAGCAGAAATAGGAGCAATAAGCAGAGGTGGAGTCTGAACATCCAAAACACAAAACTCTTTGTCCTTTGAATCCACATTTGTTTGCTTCTACAGAAACCCATTTTTAAAAAAGCAAAGTGAAGCATATTGGCTGGTAATTAGACCGAGGTTCTGTGTGCAAAGCAGAAAACCACTCCTTTGAGCCTGCAGTTTGAGCCCCCACCTCACCCCTCGCACCTTCATCTTTAGGCTTCCTGCTGCTCAGCTGCCAGCAGCCCGCCTGCGCTGCCCGCCGCCTGCCCACCCGACCTGCCCGCTACTTGCTCACCCACCACTCGCTTGCTCGACCGCCACCCGCTGCTCGACCGCCCACATGCCCTGCCCTCTGCCTGCCCACACTGCCCGCCCGCCCTGCCTTACTTACCCCCAGGCTCACGCTGCTGCTGCTGCTGCTGCCTCCTTCTTTTTTGCCGCTTGTACTCAGACCCCGCCTCTTCCACAAGTCTCGCGACATGTGGATGAAATGTCAGAAGTCTCATCCTGAAGTATCGTGAGACTGGGGGAGAGGAGAGAGCAGGTAAGCTGTGACTGCTCCATTTCCCCCACACACACACCTTTCCCAGTATGAAAGGGTCTCTTAACACTTGAAGTAAGAGGCTGTTTCATACTGGGAAAGGTGGGAGGGGGATAGAGCAGGCCGCGTGTTCTCTACAGGCGTGGAGATCACCTAACTCCATTAGCGTGGCTGGGAGAATTCTCCCAGCCACGCTAATGGCGTTAGGTGATCTCCACGCTTTCCGGAGCTCTGGAGAACGCGCATCCTGCTCTGCCCCCTCCTCCACCCCCTCCCGCCTTTCCCAGGGTGAAAGGGCCTCTTAATTCAAGCATTAAGAGACCCTTTCATACTAGGAAAGGTGCGGGGGGGGAGGGGGAGGAGAAGGCCACACATTGTCCGAAGCTCCGGAAAGTGCGCAGGTGGCCTACGCTATTAGCGTGTTAGTCATGCTAATAGTGTAGGCCATCTGTGCACTTTCCATAGCTTCGGACAACGCACGGCCTGCTTCCCACCCTTCTCTCCATGCCACACCTTTCCTGGACTTTTCATTAGGTGGTGCCTGGGCACCAGGTGAACCACCTGTGCGCACGCCTATGGTGCTGCCTCCTGCTGGCTGCTGTTCCGTTGGCACCATATCTGTAGCTCCCAGAGCACTATTTCCACTGCTACAACCATGCTGATGTGCTGCCTTATCTGCTTATTATGTAGAGAGCCCATTTTTACATCTGCATTCTGCATATCCACACACAGGCCACCCAGCTCCATTATACTCAATTGGGATTTTCCCAAGAAGACAAATTGGATACCTAACATGAAAAACACAACAGGGGTGGCAGGTAGATCACAAAATCAGATTGAGACAGACTGCTATGAGGACTCATGTCCTCTGCCAATGTTAACTGCCAAATTCCTCTGTACCAGCCTCCTCAACCGTATGAGCTCTCTGCACGTATATTTTCAGACGCAGAGCATTCATTCTCACAAACAGCCATTGGTCCTTCTTCAGGGGATGTGAGAGATGGAATACTGCTTCTGGAAGTGGGCTGGGATACCCACAAGGTTCCAAGAATCCTTCTGCATGTTCATTGGCTGCCCTGAGGGGTTCACGTGAATCTCCCCATATCTTTTGGCTCTATTCTCGTCTCAACTAGGCTATGAGCATCATCAGACAAGCATTTTATATTATGCTCGTTGCTAGGCACTCATGGATTTTTGTGTGTCCTTTTCATGATGCCATCTGCCTTCTGTGTGTGTCCCACTCCTTTTGCTCATTTTCCCATCATAAAAAAAGACCTGGAAAATCCATCTTTTTTGGCTGTAGCAAAATGTGCCACCATTTCCTGCTGGGTGCAGAAATAGCGGGATAAAACCACCCACTGAATGAGCAATGTGGTTGTTGTTTACTTCCACTTTCTTCCCTATGTGAAGAAAGAGGAAGCTGCTTGTCCCTATTGTGGGACATACAAGCAAAGGTTGGGAAACACGATTTCCCCCCATCTGATGATGTTTTATGTTCTGTTGCTTTCAATGGGACTGAGTCATTTTGTGCATTGTGCCCATGGTGCTTGTGTGCTGCTTTTTCTAACAGCTCTTAGTGCTTCATAAATATAATCTCAGAAATCCTTAGCTTCCATATTTACAATGGCTATGTGAAGTGGGATCAGTATTATTATCTCCATATTACAGGTGGAGGTGATGAATTGAGAGACAGTATCTTCCGTATGACGACCCGGTGAGTTTACAGCTAAGGTAAGACTGAAGAAGGGACTAGCAATTTATAGCTCATCCTCTGAATGGCTATGCTATCCCAGCTTTTGCTTTGTATTAAAGCTTTCATAATAAGTAACAGCTTAGAGGAGGTTTACTGTGATATCTATTCAGTAACTTTTATTAGCATATACATTTCCTGCATCAGCCACAAGATGGGAGTATTGACCTTTGAAGTAATCTTTTTGCCCTACAAGTTACTATTATGAGAATAATGAAGGAACCTTGCGCAGGTGTTACCATCTGAGAGCTTACATGAAACAGTCCATCTTCTGAGCTGGTGGAATTGTGCCTAGGCATGGGGGAGACATTTTGCACTTTTTGAGCTGCTATGTGAACTCAAATGTGCTTATCTTTTGAAATTTGCTCTTCTCCAAATTGTGCAATGGAGTTCTCCAATTAAACAAAAATGCATGTATTAGGGAAACTAATGTTCAAAATTGCATTATATTAGGAAAATAGCTTGTAAAAATGTCTACATTAGTCAAAAACACATGTATTAGGAGAAATGCACAGAAAAATGCTTATGAACTTTAATGTGAGCTTTATTAAAAAAACACCTTAAAGTTCAAGACAAATGAGATTTAAGATTGGAAAAGTGAGAAAATGAAAGAAGCTTTAAAAATTGACAGATTTGTCTATCCCTAAATGTCCATCCCTTCCTTTTTAAACAATACTATCATGTCAGACTGCATTTATCCTATTTGAACACTTGATGCACAGCAGTTTATAAGGAATAATTTTCATTGGGCAAATTTATGCCTCTTTCTTTTTTAAAAAAAAACATTTTATTTATTTATTAACAGTATTTTTTATCCCATTGTTCAGCCAAAACGGCTTCCAGAGCAGCTTACAAAAAATCATAATGAGGAAGTTCAATACAAAAGGAAAAGGGATTGGGAGGGGTGGGGGGAAGCAAAAGCAAAACGTGGACACTAGTTCTTAATTTCAAAGTTGTTATAGGTGTATATTCCTGGCAAGGAAAGGGTGAAACAAGCTCCCTGAAGTTGCTCTCTCTGGCTGATATATGGGGTCAGGGTGGTCTCCCCCTTGCTGTGGTGTTTATGAAGCATTTAAAGCCCTCATTTGGATTTATATCACACAACCAAACAGGAAGCTCACACAGCTGAACAGGAAGGTAACAACCCTCTTCCATTGTTTGCTTTTTACAGCAACTGGTGTTCAGTGGCACACGGCTTCTGAACATAGCATTTCCAGTTACCTAACAAGGCTAAGAACTATTGGCTTTGCTCCTTAGGCATGCCAGTGGAAGGTAGTGGACGGAACATAACTTTCCAACTCCCTCCTCTCCCGGCAGTCCCCTCTCCCCCGGCCATCCCCTCTCCCCACAAGCCTCTCCTAAGGGTTGGGGAACCCTCCTCAATTGGATGAGCAGTGCATGCAGGGGCTGAGGGGTAAAATGCCAGTTCCTCATTTCCTGCCCTTGAAGAGAACCTATCTGTCCCCAGAGCCTCTCAATGCCATTACGTATGAAGGAGAAGGCTCTATCCAAAGCATCTCCCTCCAATCTACAGAGGATGTTTTGCCCTTGTCTGACAGGAAACCAAGGGGAGATTGGTCCCATTCACACTTCTTCTCCCACCATGCTGGACTGTTGGCAAGGATTAATAGTAGTGGAGGCCCGTGGCTCCGATGTTGGTGGGGCTCTGGATCCTCTCTGGGTTTGAGTCACAACCAGTCAGAACTCTAACAGAGCTGTCCAAGGTTTTGAGCCCTATCCCTAAAATATGTGCACAACCATGGGTAGCTCTTATTGAGTCTGTTCAGATGACACACTAAGCCATGGTTAGGCCACTAACCCTTTTGTAGCAAATGGTTAGTGAGCGTATTTAAATCGTGGTTATGTAGCCACCATGGTTAGGAATGGTTTACACAGCTTAGTCACATGGTTCACTAAGCTCAAAATGCTTAACCACTGTGGCTTAATGTGCCGACTGAACAGGATCTTAGTGTTTTGACTGGTTCTGACTGAAACCCATTTGGATGGCTTTAAAAGAGGGTTGGATAAATTCCTGGAGAAGAAGGCTATCAATGGCTACTAGTCCTGATGGCTAAGTGCAACCTCCTGTATCAGAGGCAGTAAACCTGTATACACCAGTTATTGGGGAACTAACATCGGCACCACCAGCCTCCACTGACTAACGGTACCCCTCTGTATCCCAGAGAGAGTTCCCTCTATGTCCCAAGGAAAGGTCCCACCTTCCTTCCCCCAGCCTCCTCCTTGAATCTCCAGAGATATTACAAGAATATTTCCCCCCATTTCCCTTTGTCTGCATTTGTCTACCTCAGAGGAGCTTCATTCTCCCCTTCCATTTATGGAACCCCCGTCTGCAGCTACACTGAAACATGAGTTATTATAAGGATCTTAAGCTCCCTGACAAGTTCAGTGCTAGCTAGTCAATCTTTATGTTTTATTTCCTGAAATGCAATTTTCCATTTCTCTACTCTTTGTCTGTACCTTTTAAGAAACCTAATTAAATTGGACGTATTGAACTGTCGTCTACATTGCATCCCAGAACCTTTTCCGACTCACTCGCCAAAACGCTCAGCGACTCACTAATTCTTCTAAGGAGAGAGTAATGGGAATAACATGTTGGATCTGAACTGGAATGGCCCCAGCTTGGCCGTAGGGAATAATAAGGGGCAGGTGGTGGTGATCCTATGGCAGAAGTAATACAGAAAGCAACTCTTAGCCAGTTTTCTGTATAAGATAGGTAAGAGTATGCACGTGTCCAATTGTAGGGAGAATCACCCAGAATCAAGCAGAGGAACTTTCAGGGAGCCCACCACATTTGGGATGGTCCCCGATGCTCCGGGGAGGCTTCTCAGGGGGCTTAGGGTGGTGCTTGGGGTCAGAGGGGGCAGGACTGTCACCTTCTGCCCATCTCCTTCTGCTGGCAGTTCTTTGAATCCAAGCCATCAATAGGTTCAATTTCCACCTTCCATTTTTATTATTAACATGTATATAATGCCTTATCTGCAAAAAAATCACCAAGTCAACAATTTAAAACAAGAACACCTTGCAACAATAATAAGAAAATTAAAAACAGTAAAAACATTTTTCATAAAAATGTATATTACACATTTTAAAAGATTGAAATACAATTATGTTCGAGTTTCCGGCATAATTCTGGAACAATAGCAAAAAAAGTTCAAAAAATGCATACATTTGAAAAACGTAAATGAAAAATGTGTACATTTCAAGAATGCACAAAAGAGATACATACATGTGGGGAAATGTGCATGATCAAATGCACACCTTTTTACAAGAAAAGGAAAAAGCAAAGCTTGGAATCTGATACGGACACGAGTCAGAGCCATCTCTGAGGTGGAATTCAGAGAACATTATGAGCTCAAATATTGCTGATTCTCAGATCCCTAGCTAACTCAGGACTACATAGATCTTTCCTGCCTTTAAGCTCATCCTTTTGGGGGGGGGGATTTTGCATACTTCCTTCTTGTGAAAAAAGAATGGAATATTGATGCAATTTCACCAGGCACAGTTGGGTAGGCCTGCCGGGAGAGATCCACCAACTTACAGTCTTCTAGAATTTAAGATAGTTATAAAGACTGATCTCTTCCGGCAGGCCTACCCAGCCGAATTTTAAGATTTGGTTGATTTTAATGATGTGTTAATTTTTATATGCTTTTAATCAGTTTTATGTATTTTATATTGTCTGTATGATGTTGTTCCCCCACCTCGATCCAGAGGGAGAGGCAGGTAAGAAATAAATAAATTTATTATTATTATACTCCCCTCCCCTCAATTTGTCTCCCCACTCCCCTGGTTTTGGCCCAGCTCTACTTTCAATGGTCTTTTGGTGGAAGTATATGTAAGTACACTTGGGAGATACTATCGATTGTACATGCCCAGGGCACTGGACCTGGCATATATATATATATATATATATATATATGGAGATATATTTATAAAAGTAATGGAGTGCATTGAAGCAGAGGCTTCTATATAGTTGTCTGCCGAGGTTTATAAATATGTTGAATTTCCCCCTACCTTGAGCAAGAGGTAAAACGAGTGCCACAGAAAATGGACTGGGCTGTTAAATTATTATTATTATTATTATTATTATTAATTACATTTATATACTGCCCCATAGCCGAAGCTCTTAGGAATTTAAGGTGAGGTGGTGCTGGACTGGCAAGACTCAAGGTATTCCTAGGAGCAATTCTGACCTGGTAATCCCCACAGTTTCTGGGAGGCAGCAGTAATAACTACTCTTCAAATTTCCCAACAGGAAGTCAATAGTGGGCCAGAGACTTTTGTGTGTGCTAGAAATGGATTCAGTTAAAAGGATAATGGAATGACTGGCATTTATGTGTTTTACCATTTGTTTATTTATTTATTTATTTATTTATCTATTTAAAGTATTTTTATGCTACGCCTCAGCCAAAAGAAGGCTCCCAGGACAGCTTGCAATCAATCAGAAAAATAAGATAGTCCCTGCCAGCTGGCTTACAATCTAAAAAGTATTGACAATCAAGGAAAAGGGAATGGGGAGTGAAAACAAATAATAGATTTTTAGCACCATCCAGCACAGCCTTCTAAATGAGCCCCTAAAGTTGCTATCCTGCAAATGTCTTTGCTAGCCTGTTGCAATGTCAATAGTGCTTAC
Source organism: Anniella stebbinsi (assembly GCA_029215795.1). Lineage (NCBI taxonomy): Eukaryota > Metazoa > Chordata > Lepidosauria > Squamata > Anniellidae > Anniella > Anniella stebbinsi. The sequence continues at coordinate 27,858,201 of JARDYH010000002.1, read as the reverse complement.
TAGAGCAATGGGTTTCCTGGGAAAACCCACCTGTAGCAAGCACTATGGATGGTTTGCAAGCATTGGTGCCTGCTAGTTCAACATCAGTAGTGTTAGCACATGGACACCATTGGATCCTTCCCATAGGATGTTGCCTTGTTACTGTGTCAAACCATTGATCCATTTAGCCCAGTATTGGTGACATGAATCAACAGGAAGCACTCAAATGGAAAAGACCTGAAAACAGGAACCTTTTAATTAACATTATAAAAAGTAGGGCTGTGTACTGTCCCCTCGACTCACTTTGGAGGCCATTTTGGAGCCTCTGAAATGGCCCAGATTAGACTCAGGGAACTTCGGGGGGTGTCTCCCTCACCTCAGCACTGAAGCCGAAATGAGATTCAGGCCCCCTCTGAACCGGGTTAGCCTTGCAGGTTCCTGGGTGCTGGATGTGTGGCTGGCACCCAGGAAAGCTGGGTGCAAGGGTAACCAGGAGTCCATGGGACCAGGGCTGTGCAGAGCTGGCAATATGCCCAGGACAGATGAGAAGTGTGTGCCCACCCCATTTCAAACTGCTTGTTAAGTATTTTTAATGTTTTTTTAACGCCCACCAACATGTCCATTCTACATAACACCTTCATATTAAACCTGTTCTACAACACTTCAATGTTGAATCAGAAATTAACATTTATTTCTAGTTGTTGTACAAATAGAAGCAACAAGAGAACAGTCCTTCATCATTATCAAACATTATCATCATCACCCTCACGGTATCATCATCATTATCTTCATTAATAACTATTATCATCATTACCTCACCCTCCGCTCCAGAGATTATATGCTATGGAGAAGATTGAGGAAAGAGACACAGTAAGGACAACCATCACAACTTAGATACATGTATCCCCGCCCAGCATGCGGCATGGCCCTCTGGAGCTTGTAGTCTGACCATGGTATTCACGATGGACAGCTTCTGTGCTGTTTCCGCAAGGCAGGCTCCTCACTTCTCGATGGGTTACTTACACTATGGCAACAGTAGCGTAAGCTGGGGGGGAACCTCCTTGTCGGAGTGCCCCCTCAAAATCGTGTGTCCCGGGCCCACTGGCCCCCCTGCCCCCCTGCCCTTTGCTGCATGGGACTCTCAACTCCCTGCTCACAGTCCCTGTGCCCCCCTGTCCCCCCAACCCAGGCCTTTTATGGAGGCCATATTTTGCAGTCCTAGATATAATAAAAACAGAGAGTTGACATGATCTTAACTTTAAGTCACAGCTCGGCTTTCTGGGACGAGGATGTGATTTACAGGTAAGGCTCAGGAGGGGTGAGAGGTGACCAGGGAGGACGATGAGGGTGGGAAAGGAGAGGGAGGTGTGTCCAGTGAGTCCAAAGCCATGCACCAGCTTTCCCAAGTGGGTGGGTGGGTGGGTGGGTGGGGGAGCAGCTCAGCACTTCCTCGAATTGGCCTCAGGCACCCCATAGCTTCAGTGCCAATTAGCTTCAGTCTTGGGGCGCCTCAGGCCAACTCAGTACCACCTTGGATCTGGGCCAAAGTGGGCTGAATCAGTCCACCTCGGCTTGGATTCGGGGATTTCGCCCAAGGTGGTGCACAGCCCTAATAAAGAGCCTTTGCTGAGAGGACATATTTAGAAGTAGACATTATATAAGGATCTTGGCCGGTGGGGGAAGAGCATTGTGAATAATATAGCACCTTTTCTGTTTTAATTCTACTTCCAGTTAATTAAGGAGAAGCTAAAGGTTTGTAGCATGGGAGCTATTGTTGTTGACCAGAGACCATTGCTGGTTCATAGTTCTTCATGGATCACTCATGCGATGCATTTACTTCACAGACAAAGTTACTGCATGCCTCTTCTTCCCGTCTCTAGCGAAGCAGTTTCCTTTGACTGAGTTCTACTGGGAACGGTCAGTTCAGCAACAAAGTACACAATGAATTTTTGGCAATGAGAAAAGAGGCTGAACGATTCAGAAAGATTGATTTTCTCCCACCGCTCCTGGGTGTCCTGCCAAATTCAAGCTTAGGATAACTTGCCTTCCCCTTCAGATGACTGTGACGGAATGAAACATGATACTTTAGCCGCTCCAATGGAAACAAATTTAGGCATGGATCCAGCACATGCGAATGAAGAAATATGGGCTTCAAAATGACAGGGGGTATTACCATAGAAGAAATATTGTATTTCAATAAAAATAAGGTGAGATTTCTGAAACTCACAGCAGATACCAACCTTTTATTAGTATTGTTGTACTAATGTTGTTTCCTGCCTCTATCCAAAGGTAGAGGTGGGTAATAAATAATTATTATTATTATTATTATTATTATTATTATTATTATTATTCTGCAACTTCAGGAACCACCGAATTCTGGTACTGGTTTAGCAGATGTCCTTCAGATCAATATCAGTGGCTTTGGACTAATTGTACATTCTCCTTGGATGGATCTGCTTCTTCAAGCATTTATTCTCTTCGCTATTTGCCCTCTTCAGGCAAGGACATCAGGTACTTGTGTTCTGCTACCTCTGCAGGGCCAAATTAGAGTGAGTTGTATGCTGTCCATTCTCATCTTATGCTCTAATGTATTTCTTTACTAATTGTGTCAAGGCAGCACAGATGTTACAGGAGGAATATTATAGATAATCTCAAAATTACAGTGCTAGAAACACTTACTATGGGATAAGGGTGCTTCCAGAGGAGGCCTTTTTGTGCAATTGCCCTGCATCATTTGTAGAATTTTATTGTTGTTGTTGTTGGTTGGTGGTTGGACCAGCTGTCATTATCTTCCATTTGTAACCCTTCTGTGTTTTCCCACTGCTTCTTCCATAAGAAGCTCTCCTTCTCCTTGAGGGGCTGTATTATGTATTTCTCCAAAGGAAGGGCCATGATTGAAACAGGCTTATTGAAAATACAACCTTACACTGTGATGTTCCACACAAGCCTATTTTTAAACCTGAAGTACCAGGAAAAATGCATTTCCACATTTGTATTTATTTATTTTTACTCTCAAATAAAGATTCTGAAGAACTGGCAATATGATTTGGAGAAACAAGGTTAGGGGAGGGGCCATTTAATGAATCCATTCTCCATGAATTACTGGGTCAGTTTTATAAGTATTTGGTTAAATCACTCTTTCTCCCACCCAGCCCTACTCCAAGACCACCATCATCAGCCTCAATGCCTAAACACACTCACTTTCCTCTTTCCCCCTTTACATCTTAAAAGGAGCAGTGACTGGAAGATGGAAAAATAGGAGGGTGTTTCCCCCTCTAGTTTCCTTGATTCCCCCCCCCCCCCACCATGACATCAAGTTTCTGGGCAACAGGTCCATTCAAGCACTCTTGCAACTCTCCTCCAAGCATCCTGTGCATCAGGACCTGTCCTTCCATCAGCCAAAGTGAGGCACTTGCCCCAGGCAGCAGATGTTGGGAGGCAGCAGCAAGGTACTGGACAAGAGGGCTATGTGCCATGTGGCCTGACTTGCGCCCCTTTAACCTAGCCTATTGCCTTCAGCTACAGTGGAGGATCCTGCCCATCATTAGTGTTGAAGAAAATTCCAGTTGGATTTTATACATGGAATGGGAGGGAGGATGCTATCTTCACCTTAGGCAGCAAAATGTCTTGAGCCAGCCCTGCTGGGTATCCTGGCTCACAGTGCGATGGGTCATGGTGGGTAGTGGGAGGTGTAGGTGCCATAGGGATGCCAAGGAAAACAGCTTTTCTATAAAGACTGATCCTTTCCCCTTCCATTTAAAATTTGGTGGTTCTTACCAGATACATCACACCATGTATCTCCATTTCCCTTGCTCCTAACCTGCTCCAAATTCCTAGCAGTTGCAGGAGAATGTGGGGACGTATACACATTGACCCAATCAGTGTGGTGACAACTAGGGTGGGGAAAAGGAATAAGCAACCAAGGAGGCTGTTTTAATGTCACCCCCATGGGAAATGGAATGGACACTTGTCCAGGGACACTCGTCCAGGAAAGCTCTGTCTTGTGTAACCCCCACTCCTAAATTGACACGCAAGTGGCACGCTTAATGTGCATCTTCTGGGCAGCAGTCATTCTACTGCATTTCATAAAAGTGCAATACATTACGTCAATGGTCTTTTTGTTGCTGGGAGGAAGTCGGTAAATATGCGATACACAAGAGAGCTTCCATCAACAGTTTATGAGATGTATTCTGTTTATGCAGAAAAGCACTCCATAATCACCACTCCACAGTGATGGCCCAATAGGGTGTTGCTAACTAGATATTGTTTAATAAAAGTTTATTTTGAGTGCTCAGCAGGCTTTCACCAGAGGGTGATTTTTTGTTTTTATCCCTGTTTTCTGTGAACATTAGGTGGTAATCAAGAGTTGTAAAAGTTGATGATTTATACTGCTTTGGAAGAAGTGGGTTGAGTTTCGGGCTAGAGTTGCTGCTCGTGTTGATCGAACAGTCCATAAAGACATGATAACACTGTTGACTTAAAGTACTATTAAAATGATTTCCCATGGTAAGATGTTAAGCAAATAGATACATAACCTGGATTTTTGGTTAATGGTAGCCTCTATCAATATGGAAAACATGAGAGAGAGAGAGAGAGAGAGAGAGAGAGAGAGAGAAGAGTTCCTGACATTTTCATAAATATTTGTCTTAAGGCCTTATGGCTGACTGACTAAGCAACACACATACTTCCCTGCCTTGGTTCCCTGACTGGTTGTTCCCTTCCTTGCCATGGCTGGGAAAAGTGAGAGAACTGAGATGGGCAAGATCCATGGGGCATCATGGATGTGAAGCCTAGAGATTAAACTGGGGGGGGGATGTTGCTATCTCCCTAAGAGATGATGTGGCAGCTCCCTGGAAAGGACTAGAAGCTGTGGGCTCAATAGTCCATGTTGGATCAGACCAAGGGTCCATCTAGTCCAGCATTCTATTCACACAGTGGACAACCAGCTGTTGACCAGGAATCCACAAGTAGGAGACAAGTGCAATAGCATCTTCCAGTGTGATGTAGTGGCTAGAGTGTTAAGATTGGGAGTTGGGAGATCCGGGTTCTAGTCCCCATTCAGCCATGGAAGCTCACTGGGTGACTCTGGGCCAGTCACAGACTCTCAGACCACCCTACCTCACAGGGTGGTTGTTGTGAGGATAAAATGGAGAGGAGGAAGTGGACTATGTATGCTGCCTTGGGTTCCTTGGAAGAAAAAAAGGCAGGATATAAATGTAATAAATAAATAAATAAATACATAAAGCTTACCACCTATGTTCCCCAGCAACTGGTGTACATAGGTTTACTGCCTCTGCTACTGGAGGTAGCACATAGCTATCAGGACTAGTAGCCATTGATAGCCTTCTCCTCCAGGAGGATCCCTTTGGCCAGTGGGTATTGCCTCCCCGCCAGATCCAAGACACTGTTGTGGAGGATGGATGGTAGGTTGCGTGACATTCCTTGTCCTGAGTTGAAAGTTATGAGACAGCAGCTGAATCTTTGTGGTATATTGGTACTCGTACTTTAAGATCTTTTCTCAGCGCCCTTAAGCAAAAAGAGTTCAAGTCACGTGGTTAGGAGCTTGGAGGGAGCTTAGTGTAAGACTGAGCCTGGTTGAGGCCTGTTGTGTTACTTGCATTTCATAAAATAATAGGTATTCCACAGTCGCTCTGACTTCATCACTCCTGGTTCCTGGACTAAAAGAGGAATACTATTAACTCTCTCCTTCATCTCCTCCCCTTTGTGAAAGGAAGGAGAAATGTGCCTGAAACAACTTACCAGCAACTTATCTATGTGGGTCTTTTTCTTGATCATGTGCTTCTCAAAGATATATAGGTAATCCTAGGTGCCCTGTCAGACACAATCGTTCTCCACAGTAGTGTTATCTTGGCCATGTCTACATCATGCATTTATCCCGGGGTCAGCTCAAGGTCATCCCTGTGCATCCAAATAATGCACAGGGGCTCCTGGGGTCAACCAGGGACAACCTCCCACTTTCACCAGGGTAACTGCAATCGTGGTTTTCCTGGTTTTCCTACAGTACCAGGACAGCTCCGAGGACCGGGGGCAGTGTGGTGCCTACTCCTGGGGTCATCCCTTCTTCCCTGCGAGTCATGGGGCTCTGCCATTAGGCACGGAACTCTGCGAGGGGGTTCCATGCCCATCGGGGGGCGAGGGGGGAGTTGTTTTGCCATCACAGCAGTGGCTCTCAGGCTTTTTTTAAAGACGTAGTTTTTGACACATGATGCCCGCGTTGCTGCACAAAGTCTTCTTTAAAAAACAAAAAGAAAAAAATACTGCTTCTGGGACATCGCACTGGTGTTTGGATGCTGGAAGCGGGAAAGCCCAGGTTCCTCCCCCTCCCTCCCGGAAGGCTCATAGGTGTAGATGAGCCCCTTGTCTTGATCACTCTGGATAGGCCTGCCAGCAGGCAAAAACGGAGTAGTTGAAGACTTTAATGAAAGAACACTGGCTTTTGATAGCTGGCAATCTTTTTTCCCTGGGCAGAGAAACTGAGAGGACAATTTCACCAAATTTCTTCAGCAGGAGAAGGAATTCTCCACAGTTTCTCACAGGTAGGGCTTACCATTAGCAGGGGTTGTAGCCCAGCTTCTTTCTTTCTTTTTTTTCTTATTTTTTTGGTAAGGGTTTTAGTTTTTTTTCTGCTGCCACTGCAAGTGGCAATAGCATCAACTGTGTTGGTAAGCTGGCCTCCATTTTGTATCCACCGCAATGCAGGTGTAAGAGGGACAGTGTTCTGTCCAGCTCCAGGGAAAAAGGTGAAACTAATGCTGGGCCAAAATCTGTCCTTCAATTTCCTGAAAGATTTCTTCCCCCATAAAATAGATGTCCCATTATTCTGTCTCATTCTCAGTATGTTATTAAAAACAATTGTGGTGTTTTTGACCTGACCTCATTACTGAGAGTCTGCAGAGGCAGCCGTGTGTGTATATTTCACAACTCTCCATTACTCTGCAGCCTTCCAGGCTACCTGTGCTTCCCCGTCTGAAAAAAGCCCTATGGGAGGAATTACCTCATGATGTCTTCCCCTGAGCTTTAATTGAACTTTGGGAAGTGGAGGAGACTAGGGGCTGCTGGAGAGATGATTGTACAATGAAAACAGGACGCATAAGCACACAGCTTGGCTACCTCCTATGTAAGGTCAGCAAAAGAACCCCAAACCCAAGCCTTGAGAATTTCTCCAACATTTTCTTCACCACTGATGTGTTTTTTTTAAAAAGCCCCCCCCCCCATGATATTGAAAGAGATCAGTTGAAAAATATGTGGGAGAACTTTTTGTCACTACACGCGATTTGATGCTGAATTTGGACACCTAGAGAAGAGCAGAGAGCTAAGCATTTTCAGGTACACATTTCACTGAACTGAAAACAGATCTGAGTGTGGAGCTGCAAGCCAGACCAGATATGAAGTTTTCTTAGGTAGGAATTAATCCAGTGATTATTTTAGATATCCAATTATGTCTTGGGTTGTGTATTTTTTTTTAGCGAGATTTCTGGGGAAAAATGCAAGACATGTCCTGGAGGTTGACAGGGTCATGTAATGGACCCGCAAACTTCTATGAGTGCCCAATCAAGAGCTCACAACAAATCACTCAAGTAGAGAAGCTCCTAAGCCTCATTTTCCAATCCAAACAAGCACTCTTTTCCCCAATGTCTTTTTTTGCGCACCAAGGCAGACTGTGGCCTAATCCTTACCCAGCAGGATATAGCACTATGAAAGTGGTATATGGAGGCAGGATCTACACTACTGCTGTATAACAGTTTATATCAACCGTTGGGACCCAGGACACACTACATATACAGTTTTCAAACCGTTCTCAAAGTATTATATCCTGCTTGGTGTAGATCTACCCCTATACTGAGCCAGACCATTGGTCATCTAGCCCAGAGTTGTCTGCCCCCACTGGTGTGTGCCTGTCTCACCAGTGTGGTACAAGAACCCCCCCTTCCCTTAAAACAGAATTATAGCATGATTCTATGCATGTGTACTGAGAAATAAATCTCACTGAGTTCAATGAACCTTACTCCCGAGGAAGTGTGCATAGGATTGCAGCCCTACTGGCTCACTTGTGATCAACCCACTTGCATGGTGTGTGTGTGTGGGGGGTAGGCAGAGAAGGCAGATGCAAAGTCAAGTAAGGAGCAACAGGTGCACTTTTGCACGTCCAAATGAATTACAGTTTTCATTCGATGATTCTGTGTACATTTTAGTAGTAAGTTAGTTTGGTTCTTACACAGAATTATTCTGGCCAAAGTGGCTCCCATTCGAAAAATAGTATAGCTCACTGGCATACACACAGAGAGACTGCAGACTTTTCATATTGTTTGTATTGGTATCAGTCCTTCAAACAGTCCTTCTGGCTCCTATTTCGGTGGGGCTGTGGTTCCATTCCATTCCGGGTTTCAATCTGAACCAGCCAAAACTCTAAAGGATCTATCCAAGGTGCTGAACCCTCTTTTTTGGTATAGGGCTCAGCACCTTGGATAGATCCTTTAGAATTCTACCTGGTTCTGAAGAATGGATTCACAGCCCCACCAAAACCAGAGCCATCAGCTTTTACTGGCTTCAAAATGTCTCACAAATAACACCCCATTTACCAGCCTTGCAGATGTGAGTGCCCCAACCCCCAAATAGGCAAGCAGGTGCCTTACCCCAAGGACGATGTTCTTTATGGGTTCTGGCAGTCCCATCAAGGTATACCTAAAATTGAGCTCATCACCAATACCCTGGCAGCGAAGGAATGCTTTGGTTTTAGCCGATGCATCCAGATATGCTGAAAGAGAGCAGGTGTTGTGGGATTAGCCTGGAGCATATTCAGATTTGTCATGTCTGCCCAATAACACCCACAATTCCAGGCCTGCTCGAAGCATACACTGTTCTCAAAGGTGATGATCTATGTCGTGCTCTTCGGGGACATCTCTGCCTCTTGGCTAAGCCAGCGGACGGTGTCAACAAACAATAGAATTTGCCAGCAAACAATAGAGCTGCTGAACTATAAATGGGCAGGCACAAAACAGATCCTGTATAGGAGAAAATGACCCACTTTTTGATTGCAGCATGACCCAATTAAATCTCCTGAAAAATGACAGAGTGGCTTTTCAACCTAATCTCCCTCACCCCACCCTATTGAAACATGAAAGATACAGAAAAAGAGAAAGCTGCCTCCTCAGAAGGGACAATACACATGTCCCCAGTTCTAATAGTCATAGAGCTATTTTTTTTTAAAAAAGAACAGAGATGGCACATTTCTCCTGCCAACCTTATCATGGTATTTTTTTTAATTTCATTCTGTGATATTGGGGGTTCTCCCACATCATACTATGCATTATCCTACCTGCTTATCCATGCATAGATCATGGAATTACATACCACCACTAAGGTGACAAATTCATGGAAGAGAGGGCTATCAAGGGCTGTTAGTCATCATTGCCATGACCCCACTCTTCTGAGGAGCTAGGAACTCCCTGAGACAGATGAAGCTACCTCTGTCAGGAGACATGGGGGAGGTCAGGCCTTCAGGGGAAGAAGAGCTACGCTGGATCAGAGCAAGGGTCCATCTAGTCCAGCATTCAGTTCACACAGGGGCCAATCAGCTGTTGACCAGGAACCCACAAGCAGTACAGCACCCTCCTGCCCATGTTTCCTAGGAACTGGTGTATATAGACAGGACCCTCTCCAGCCCTATCTGGTTACACTGGGGATTGAAGCTGGAACCTGTTGCATAGAAAGCATGTGCTCTACCACTGAGCTATGGCCCTTGCCGTCTTCATCTTTACTTGTCATGATCAGGGCTGTATGTCTCCTGGACCAGGAAATTACTGATGCAAGAACAGATGCACACATGCATAGCCCATTCTCCCCATCTCTCATACGTGTGAGCTCTGGAGATAGGAGCTTTCAAAGGCACTCCCACTCCACATGTTAATCTATGCATGGGGTGAGGAGGGGACAAAAGCACATAACTCTTTACCTATTATTTTTGTGCGCTGAACAATTTTTCTTCCTTCTCTCTGTCCTGAATCTCCCACCAACCATCTTCATTGGTGATCCTTGGTTCTAATATTATGAGGAATGGAGAAAAATGACTCCCTATCACATTCTCCACACCATGCATAATTTTGTACACCTTTATCACGTGTCCCCTTGCCCTGCTTTTCTTCCAAACTAAACAATCTCAGCTGTTACAACCTTCCCTTTCTTTGATTATCCCATGGGTTCTTTCCTGCATTCCATTCCATTCTTGTTTAACTAGAAAAGGAGTGCTGAGGCTCTTTCAGTCCAAGGACTGAATTCCATTTTGGAGCAGCTCTCAGGGGCTGCTTTCTATGAGTGGGCAGGCCCTAAAGCAAAGGGGTGGGGCCAAAGGCAAAAAGACCAGGGCTAAAATACCAGCATGTTTTAGCTTGAAGCTCTTACTGCTAATAAGTAAACCTTAGAAGAGGCAGTTCAACCGTTTACAATGGGAAACACATTGCACAAAAAGTGGGCAAAACACCAAATGATCAACGATTGGGGAAAGGGGGTTGGAGCCAAGGAAAAGGGAGTGTGGCCAGGTGGGGAAGTTGAGTCGGAATGAGCTTCAAAATGGAATTTGGAGATCTTCTGCAAGATTGGGTTTTGCTGTTTCTCGCGTTCCTATTTGACATGCACTTGTACATCTGCGGATTGGTAAAACAGCACACAAAACCGTTTTTTTTTTGCAGGGCCTTATTAATGCAAGGAGCACATCAGTAATAGTAGTTTATTATTAGTAGTGCATATTAGTACTGTGCCAAAAAACTCTCCTATATTTTTTTTCGACCATTCTCATTCAATTTGATAGAAAAGAAATTGCTTTCGAAAAGAAATTCAGAGGAGAAGAAATTTCAGAGAAATTCTCAAGGGTTGGGTTCAGGGTTCTTGTGCTTACCTTACTTAGGAGGTGGCCAAGGAGCGTGCACATAGGTCCTATCTTTCATTGTGAAATCATGTCTGTGACAGCCTGTAGCCTCCTTGGCCTCCCACACTTCAATTAAACCCCAGAGGAAGACATAACAAAATCATTCCTCCCATAGGGCTTCTTCAGATAAGGAAACACAGGCAGCCTAGGATGCTGCAGAGTAATTGGGAGATGTGTAAATGAAACAAAAACAAAAACAAAACACAGCATTTTTCACCACCTGCCAGTAAATAGGCATGCTCAAAAAACACCATCTAAATAAATTATAAAACGCTCTGAGAATGATGCGGAAAAGTGGAAACCTCAATACTTGTAGTGGCAGCAGAACACCCCCCCCCCCAAAAAAAAATCCTTAGGAAAAAAGAAAGAAGCTGTTCTATGACCTCTTCCAATAGTGAGTCCTATCTATAAGAAAATTTGGAGAATTTCTCCTCCACTTTGGGAATTTGGTGAAATTGTCCCCCCAATTTCTCTGCCCACAAATACTTTTGAGAATTTTGAGTGGCCATTTGTGCACAGCTTTAGTTCATATCAATAATGTACAAGGGATAAAAATGACACAAATGAACAGAAGTATCTGAAACTTCTGGCAAAGTGTGTCTGCACAATGCTCTGTACAGAATTCGGGAGGGGGGAAAGTGTGATGGAGGACCTCTAAAGTATGAGAATAATTTCAGAAGGATCCCAGGAGGAATCCAATTTTCAGGGCCAACCCAAGACATTTTGCCACTCAAAGCAAAGGAGAAGATGGTGCCTCCCTCTTCTCCTTCCATGTACAGATGCCACAGACTGGCAGTTGCATCTTCCATCAACAGTGGCAATGAGACAGTGTTATCCACTGTGCCTGAAAGCAATAGGCTAGCTTAGGAGGTATAGGATTGGCCACATGACACACACAACTCCTTTCCAACTCCTCTTTGTAGCTTCCAGCCCCCCAGCTCCTATTGCTTGAGGTAGCTACTTCACTCTGCTTAACGGTAGTGCTGGACTTGTCTGCTTGCTAAGATTCTGAGGCCCAACTCTCTGACTCATTCTTAACAGTGTGACTCTTCCCCCCCCCCTCAGAAGATGGCATCTGAGATTTAACATCTATTCTTCACTTTTCCTTCAAGGAGCTCCGGGCAACATATATGGCTTTCACCCATTTTATCCTCACAGCAACCCTGTGTGGTAGGTTAGGGTGAGAGATAGTGGCTGGCCTAGGTTCACCAAGAGGGCATCATGTTTTAGTGGGGATCTGAGCTCAAGTCTACCCAGTCCTAGTCTGGAGAAAATTGGCGGTTCCCTTCCAGCTGCATCGTTCTGTTAGGACAAATGATGTTGCGCTAGCAGAAACTAGGTCCTGAATAATGCATAAGAGTAGAATCCAACTAAAGTTATGTTTGTGCAAGCACGTTTGTGTAGGCATGGCTGTGCAAGCAGTTTTGCATTACGCTTGCACAGCCCATTGGTAGCACATTCCACTTGTGTAAGCAATGTGCAACTGCTTGAACAACTGGTTAGGCAAGTATACCAGGCAATCACTTGTGCGACAGAAAGATCTGGTGCAGCTCCGCTAACACTATTTAAGTTGGCAGAATAATGCCATTGGATCCTGCCCAGTGGGTCTCATTCATCCTTTCAGTCATTCATCCATTCCCATTCACAGGAAGCTAACACTACCTAGCATGGGGTTGTAATGGTGGTGGTGGCTTATTCAGAAGACATGTTCAACTTGAAAAACCGATGGCTGAAATTTGATTGAAATGTGACTGTGATAAACATTATTGTGAGAATATGCTTGTGATGAGCTTGTCTGCTCTATTTGTACTCATTCCATAGCAATATTAGTTATGATAAACAAGTCACGGGTTATCACCTCACTACATCTGAGTCACCAGAAGGTCCAACTGATGTCAACTTCAAGGAAGGAAGGAAGGAAGGAAGGAAGAAATGCCTGCACTATATCCATTTTGAATTTATGCTAAGAAACAAAAGATGAAGTATTCCATCTCCTGTTGCAAACATTCCACATGTTGGCCACATCCTGACCTCATATTTACACTGTGTAATTTCAGTTTGGTCCCTTCCTGTATGCTGTTCTTTTCACATAAGCAGCTCTTTTCTAATATAAATAAGCAAGGCTGATCCCCAACCTTGATTATGTTTTCGTGTACACAGATCAGGTGCATGCATTCAAATATCAACCTATTGCAAAACAACATCACCTCATTTACGGGAACTTTGCCAGGCCTCATATGGCCTTCACAGTGCCTTTAAAACCTAATGCAGGGATCTAGTATCAGAAATCAAAGCTAATTGCGTCAAGATAAGAGCAATGCCAGTTGTTATATAATGGAAAATAAATAAGGAAGATCATTGCCTCAGATTAGAGGGCACCGGGTTGTTTTTGGCTCTAACGGTTTTTCATCAGGAGTGCATTTCTTTTATGATGAATGCTATACATCCAATTCCCAATTCAGTTAGATGGACTGAAGTCAGATGAACTCCATTTATTTCAATGGCACTAAATAACTCCTACCCTAATATTTTGGTTGACCTATCCTTTTTTTCCTGAGAATTTCTATTACTGGTGTAATCCAGAGTGTAAACTCATTCAAAGACCTTACTACATCCACAAACGTACTAATCACCTTAGGCAAAACATTCTCTCTCAACCGAACATTTTCCACCGTCCAATCTTTAATGAGAAGATTAGGATATTGATTTATGGTTTCAGTTTATTTCCTAAGTGAAACCTCTTCATATTTTTGATCAAATTCCAACGAAGTACAGTTGCCTATGTTTTTTTTCTGACCAATACACATACGCACAAACACCCATGCCCACACATCACTTATATGTGCTGTATAACTTGTATTTTCATTTTTCGTTAGAGTTGTTTGACTCTTGCTGTTCCACAAGAATTATAATTGGTAAGTTTCTTTATTTCTTTAATGATCTTGCGATTATATTATGAATCTTCTTTTTTTGTTGTCTGTATTTTTTTAAAAAAAATCATTTTAAAATCAAATTAAATTTCATTGGGGGAAAATATTGATCTACCTTACAAGACCATTTTACAGATTACTGAGATGGCATAAGTGGAGAGGTGTTCTGTATATTTTACGGACTATATGAATGCTGGTATATGATTGCATTCCCATTTCCCCACATAGTGGCCTTGGATATCCATGGGACAGATGCAATCATCATTTAAATCATTCACATGGGAGAACTGCTGTTTTGTTTAAAGCAGAGAATGGATGCTCTCATCCATACACATGGGGGCAGTCTAGACTTTGGGAAAGTCCCACGGTGGCTGTGGATCTGCATCCCATCGGTTAGATGATGCCAGCATAGGTTTGCAGCCACCCTGACTTTTTCAAAGGGAGCGACATCAACACAGCACTTCTGCCATGTAACGTCACTCCACAGCAAATCCAGGACCAATCCGGGGGTGGAGCCTGGTGGAAGACGACCAGCAATTGGTCTCCTTCTGCCAGGAAGAGGGTAGGAGTGACTCTGGGACCTGGATACCTGGCTGCATTCCCTGCTTGGCATCGGGTTTTCCTGATGCCATCCCAGGAAAGGGAAAGCACAGGGTGGAAGAGGGAGGTGGCACCAATCCAGAACCGTGAAGACCGCCCCATAATTAAAGGGCTCACTATGTTCTGCTCCTCCCCCATAATTAAAGGCTCACTATGTTCTGAGGGGTTATCACTCAGAGACAGAGGGTGCTTTTTATAATGCAGAAACCCCCAGGTTCAATCCTTGGCATGCCCAGTCAAAAGGGTCAGTTAACAGATGATAAGAAAGACCTGAGACCCAGGAGAGCTACTTTGGGGCACAATAGACAATATTGGGTTTGAAGACCTAGTATAATGCATCTTCCTATAAACCTATAAAACACATCTGTAAGTATAATAAATCATTTTCGGAGGCATTTTGTCTTTTCCTCTACATGAATGGGTGGTTTCTGGGAGGTGGCTCTCGACGAAAAACTAATACAACAATCAATTGATCAGAGGAATAATCAAGCAGGACTCTTTCTTAGAAACATGGTTCCCCTTCATTACATACATTAATGCAGGATCTACAGACCACCATCTGCCAACTACACATACAACAAGTGTATGTTCAAGCAGAACAATCCTAATTTTTTTATAGAATTTGTGAGGAATAATGTAAAACAGGCTGTAATTATGTTCTTCTTTTTATATCATTGTTACCTTGCATTTTTAAAATAATATACTTGCTTCTAAAATGAATAAATAAAACAAATAAAATCTGAATTTGAGTTCTCTGTCTCTGAAAATAAAATATGTATGAAACTTTTTCCATTCAAGCTTTTTAAAAAAAATGTTTGCTTGGAAATTAATAAAGCCACAAAAGCTGCAGAAGTTGGAACCCATTGTTTTGGACTGTGGTGGGGAAACTGTGGTTCACTATTATTTATTTATTTATTGCATTTATATCCTGCCTTTTTTCCTCCAGGGAACCCAAGACAGCATACATAATCCTTCTCCCCTCCATTTTATCTTCACAACACCAATCCTGTGAGGTAGGTTGGTCTGAGAGTCTGTGACTGGCCCAAAGTCACCTAGTGAGCTTCCATGGCTGAACGAGGACTAGAACCCTGATGTCCCAACTCCCAGTCCAACACTCTAGCCACTAAACCACACTGACTCTAGATGTCGCTGGACTTCAAGTCCATCACCCCTTACTGTCGGACATGCTGGTTGGGGTTGATGGGATTTGAAGTCCAACAACCCCTGGAAGTGAACAATGTTGTAATCCCTAAAGCCTTAACCAGAAGCTAAATAGCAGAGGTAAAAAAAGTTACAGAGAAATGTAATCACAGCATAAGAACAAGACTGCACAAATTATACAGTTTAAGAAGAAAGTTTTGTACTAGGGTTGGGGTTGCCTTGTAGTCGATTTTTGCTACTCCGAAGAAGAGTTTTGAGAGCCTTGCCTCTCATTGCTTTGCCTATTTCTTTTACCTCAGTTCCCAGCAAAGTGTGTTCTTGACCACAAAATGTGGCTGCAATGAAATAAATAAACTGAAAGGAAGGGGGGAAGGGAAAAGTTATGCAATGAATACAAAAAAGTAAGTAAGGGAATAATACATTTTAAGTATTTTATCTCTTTCTCACCAAAGTTATATTTATTTGGTCAACAAATAACTTCAGTTTTGAGAGGAAAGTTCCAAACTCAATTTATCTCTATAGCTCTCATTCCAAGTAAAGACTTCAAGGCTGCCTAATCTAACTTCATAAATTTCTCACAGTGCCATGAACTTGCATATGATCCATTGAAAGGGAGTGGGAGGATGCATCTCTACAGCAGGGTCTGGATGAACAACTATTTTGTAATAATAACAATATGGAAGTATAATATATAAGAGGAATCAGAACTAGCTTTGCATGGAAGTAGGAAACCCACATTTCGCTGTGATTGAATTGGGCATCACCATTAAAAGTAGTGCTCACCTTCTGCAAGGATTTATCACTTTCTTCTTGGCTACGATCACCATTATTCCCATGAATAATGTAGAGCTGGAAGAAACTGTGACAAAATAAGAAGGCAGGAGGACAGCTTCAGCTTCGTGGCTGTTGTGAGAAAAAAAAATGACTCACTAAATCCTGGAATTAAGGAAAAATAACCAGACCAGCTTGTTTCCCCATGCCTATTTGTTTTGAGTAATCTCCAATCCTCTCATTCTAGATTTTTATCTTCTATCTAGGCATAATATATTAAATTTACAGGTTCACTGGTGAAGTGGGCAATTTTGAACGGCAGGTGTTCATCGTAACAGTCCTCATAGCCACACCCCTAAGGTAGGCTGACCATATGAAAAGGAGGACAGGGCTCATGTAACTTTAACGGTTGTAGAGAAAAGGGAATTTCAGCCAGTGTCATTTGTATGCATGCACGCATCACCTGGTGAAATTCCCTTTTCATCACAAGAATTAAAGCTGCAAGAGCCTTGCCTACCATGACCACATACAAAAGAGGACAGGGCTCCTGCAGCTTTAACTGTTGTGATGAAGAGGGAAGTTCACCAGGCGCAACATACATGCAAATGATATTCCCTTTTTTATACAACTGTTAAAGATACAAGAGCCCTGTCCGCATATGATCACCCTAACACACACCCCAATTTGGAGCCTTGAGGAGCTGGTGAGTCCTGGTGGCATTCAAAAGTTCAGGATGAACCAAATTTAAGATTGGTAACATGAGAATTAGAGGCCCTGTTCAGACAACATGCTAAACTATGATGGTTAGTAGCCTGACCATCTGAAAAGGAGGACAGGGCTCATGTAACTTTAACAGTTGTAGAGAAAAGGGAATTTCAGCCAGTTTCATTTATATGCAGTTAGTCCCTGGTGAAATTCCCTCTTCATCACAACAGTTAAAGTTGCAGGCACTATACTAGAGTGACCAGATACAAAAGAAGGCAGGGTCCCTGCAACTTTAAATGTTGTGATGAAGAGGGGATTTCACCAGGAATTAATTGCATACAAATGACACTGGCTGAAATTCCCTTTTCTCTACAACTGTTAAAGTTACATGAGCCCTCTCCTCCTTTTCATATGGTCAGCCTAATGGTTAAGCATTTTGAGCTAAACATTATGGCTTAGCATGTCATGTTGAACCATTACTTAGTGTGTCATGTGAACCATTCCTAACCATGGTGGCTAAATAACCATGGTTTAAACATGCTCACTAACCACTTGCTGCAAAAGGGTTAGAGGCCTAACCATGGCTTAGCATGTTGCCTGAACAGGTCCAGAGAGAAAGCACAATGGACAGATTCATCTATCTGTAACACTATCCACTTTGGCCGATATCCAGCAGCCAGTTAATGCCTGCCAAGGTATTGCCACAGCCAGAGCTGCCTTTAGCTGACATTGAATTACCAGCTCTGAGGTCTCAGAGAGGCTGGGTAACCTTGGGTCAGGTAACTGGATGCTAAAAGGATCTGGGGATAATTTAGAATTGAAAAACCATTTCTCCTGTGCTAAAGCCCTAGCATGGGTTTGTAATCCGGGATTTACTCTAACGGTCAATCCTTATTTTATGGGAATATTGCAATTTCTGTTCCTCTGGGGCTCCATCTCATGCCACAAGAACATTGTGATATTGTGAACACTAAAGAAAGGCAGATGCTGTTATGAGAATTATATTGCTGGCTTCATCCATCTAACTCAATTGTCTTATATTACCCAAATAATTTGGAACAGATTGATAGGAAGTGAATGGCAACCGTGTCCCTCCAATAACATAAAAAAGTAATCAGACAAAAGAAGTGTTCACCTTCTAGTATCTCAGGACTGGAGATTCAACAGAGTCTTTTACGTATGGAACGGGAAGATCCCCATCACTGACTTGTCAGTCATCATAAATGACCCCACTTGCCTTGTTCTTGGATGGGATGTTCTTCACTCATTGACTTTCAGGTTGAGTTTGTAACTTTGGTGCATGGGGTTCCACTTCCATGTATCCTGGATCTTTCCTACCCAGTAATTGGATTTCTCCCAGATAGGAACACTTTTTGTAATAAATATATGTGATCTCATATTGGCCAACATTAATAACTTTAATACGACATCCACCGTCTCTTTAAATAGGGAGTGTTGTTTAAGGTTTTACCCATCTGCAAAGAAAACATATAGTTTCCTCTTGTCCTAATGGCACCTGAAAAAAATCCAAAGCTTTATTAATAAATCTGACAACTCTCCTAATCAACAGTAACCACAGGGTTCACCTTGAGTTAGGAGAAGGTGAGTTTTAAATCACACTGTGGGTTGTAAAAAGACCCTCATTTGTTTAATGTGTTTTTATCTCTGCTGATGATCATACCCTCCTTGATTCAATTAACCCAATGGCGACTTCAGGGTTTTCTTCAGTTTCAGGGGAACTTGTTTCTTCCCCACCCCCTTCCCGTGTTTGGTGAATCAGATATGCAGAAGAGTAACCTCATTTCATTTCACTCCAAGTAAGATGGTAATGCTAATTTCCCGAGGAGTAACTCTGCTTTTTTTTTTTTGAAAAGGTTTATTAATAACATGACTCCAATTTACCTTGCAGGTGTTTTTCTTTTTTCATTTGTGAGCAGAGAATCTATCTCCATCTGATAAGATCCTCCATAATCGGAGGAAATTAGTCCTGTAGTCGCAGAGAGGCAAAAGTACCATATGCCTCCTCTTTTCATGGAGATCAGTAAAAAAAAAAAACCCATGAGGATATTTAATTCCCAAGAAAACAAAAAGGGTCTTCATAGAGTTGCTACAGTTTTCTGCTAAGCAACTAATTAGAAAGGTATTAAGGATTCTGTTGACCATACAAGTAGAGAAGAACTTTCAATGGTAGATAAAATTGCAATCAGGGATGTTTTCTCCCAAGTGAATTGATTCTGTTTTGAACGCATAATCAGATCAATATGTTTTCCACAATCAGAAAATGAAGGTCCAAACACAAGGACAAACTAGATCCCCCTTTCACCCACTGCTGATATTTTTCATTTGCATGGATTAAACATGCATGCATACAGTGATGCCGGAGCACGTTGCTTGCCTGTAATATGAGTTCATAACAAACTCAGTTCATTGTGTGTGGAAATTAAATATGGGGCAGATAAAAAGCATCAGTTAAGGATGGACATGTCACATTTCCATATCCCCTTGCAATGGGGGAGGTGGGGGTTAAAAGCAGCCACAAAAATGCATGCACATTTTCTTATGCATATATGCATTTTTGTATGCAACTTTCCCTAATATATGCCTTTTTGTCTGTAATTTTCACTAATGCATTCCATTATTGTTCACATGTTTTGATGAGAGAGCTGTGTGGCCACTGGAGAGCAATTGCATTCTGGTTTGTGATTTATTTATTTATTTTATTTATATCCTGCCTTTGTCACAACAGTTAAAGTTGCAGGAGCCCTGTCTTCTTTTGTATATGATCACTCTAGTATAGTGCATGCACCTTTAACTGTTGTGATGAAGAGGGAATATCACCAGGAACTAATTGCATACAAATGACACTGGCTGAAATTCCCTTTTCTCTACAACTGTTAAAGTTATATGAGACCTGACCTGGATTTTAACTTGTAAGCCTATGTGTGTGTTTACATATATATCTGTCTGTCTGTCTATGTCTATATTCAATGATAAAACATCCTGATGGTTTAATAGTAGAATGAAAGCTATCTCATGTTGGCTTAAGCTCCACAAAACCAGGAAAATGGAAACTTAGGCTGATGCCTTAACAAACATGCCGTATTATCAGTAATGCCATTGTGCAATGTCACAAATTATGTTTGCTTGCAACCTACCTTCCATGCATCCACACTTTTCCTGGGTCTTTCATGTCCCAATCCAGATGGGGGTGGATGGAGTGCCTGGGACTAGCAAAGATGCCCCATGTTGTCTTGGTCTTGTATTGCTTTATGAATCATTTGAACCTTATTATGTTGCTTGGGGAATCCTCCTGTTAATTGAGCCATGCCTATTTGTTGCTTGTAAGAAAGCACCATTTCTGACATTGCACAACATCATTACTGATCACAGGGCATGTCTGTTAAGGCATCAGCCTAAGCTTCCAGGTTTTTTTGTGGAGCTTGAGCCAAAATGAGATAGCCTTAACTCTGGTATTAAGCTGGCAAGTGCTTTGATAATTGCATTTTCTTGGTTTCTAAAATGCAAATGTATTATTATTACAGTGTTCTGAAAACACATACACACAAACTAAAAAAAACAAACACAATCAAGTCATTAACTGATTAGATATCTACAAAGGAATAGATATGTTCCTGTATGTTCAGAATAACTTACTTCTGAGTAATCATACACAGTTTTACAGCATAGCTTTTTTTCTTTTTCCTCCCTCTCTTCATCAGTGAGAATTATTCTTTCAGCCTTCAAAATTATCACACTCATATCTCAGTTGACAGTTCCCTACTACCCCTCCCCCATAGTTAGAATGCTGACATGAACCATGTAAGTCAAAACACTGGAGTACTGGCAGCATTCTAGCTTCAAAGTGGAACAGGGCATGTCTGACATAACTTTGCCAGCAGTTACTGCCATAGGCTTTCATGAGGCAATAAAACCTTGATAATGCTTTTAATTAAAAATATTATTATCATTAGCAACAGAATACTTTGCAAAACAGATCACTAAGGGCATTAAGACATTACTATTTTTTTTACATCGTGAACACTAAAATCTATTGCAAACATTAAAAGGCAGTGAAACCCATCAATTATTTTACAACAATAAAAGCATCTAGACTAGGCTGACCAGATAAAATCCAGGTCAGGTCTCCTGTAACTTTAACAGTTGTAGAGAAAAGGGAATTTCAGCCAGTGTCATTTGTATGCAATTACTAGTTCCTGATGAAATTCCCTCTCCATCACAAC
Organism: Anniella stebbinsi; assembly: GCA_029215795.1. Lineage (NCBI taxonomy): Eukaryota > Metazoa > Chordata > Lepidosauria > Squamata > Anniellidae > Anniella > Anniella stebbinsi. The sequence continues at coordinate 27,836,872 of JARDYH010000002.1, read as the reverse complement.
AGTTAAAGGTGCAGGCACTTTACTAGAGTGACCATATTCAAAAGAAGGCAGGGCCCCTGCAACTTTAACAGTTGTGATGAAGAGGGGATTTCACCAGGAACTAATTGCATACAAATGACACTGGCTGAAATTCCCTTTTCTCTACAACTGTTAAAGTTACAGGAGACCTGACCTGGATTTTAATTGGTCACCCTAATCTAGACATAAATAACCTTCAATCTTACAAAAGAGGAAATCTTACAAAAAGAGGAAATGATGGCCATGTATCACAACTTGCTTATAATTTCAGAATCTCCTAAATGGGTCCCATTCCTGTTCAAATTTATTTACCCTGTATCTTCCCTGCTTAAGTCAAAGAACTCATGTAATTTCACTGATGGTTGCCAAATCCCAGATATTTTATATACCACTCTTTTAGTCTAGGAATTTCTTTTCTTTTCCAATATTTTGTGTAAAGAAGACATGCTGTTGATATCAAATAAAAGAGTAGGGGTTTTTTTTGTTCTTTGGTGCTGCATTTTTCAGATAAGTTATTAAACATATTTTAAGATCAAAAGATATAGTACATTGCAGAATATTACTAATATTAAAAACAATTTCTTTGCAGAATCTTTAAACCTTGATAATTTTTAAACAGCTGATCCAAATTTCACCAAACCAATGAAAGGCACACTTGCTCAACAAGCCTGAATAGTTTGTTCTCAGAATACACCAAGCTGCACCTTGACTTAAAAGTACAAATGTGTCTATTTTCAGCACATTTTAACTTCATAGAATCATAGATTAGAAGAACAAGAGCCAATCTACACAGAAGCTTTGTAAGTTTTTTGTTTGGTTTCGAGGACGCCTTTGGGAACACAACGCACGTTGGTTAACGTTTTATATTCAGTGATTTTTGCTCCGTTTTGTGGAGAGTTGTAACAATTTATTCTTTAAGTATATCGTTTTAGAAGTTGTCATGTGTTCTGTCTTACCGTTTTCCTTCTCCTCAATTCAAAGCACTGTTATCCAATAGAAGACGTGGGGGCATGTTGTTTATTTCTGGCTCCGAAATTCTTCCTTGCTTCATTTGCCTTCCCTCGTGGTCGTTCGTCTTTTGTGCTGCACTGACGCTTCGGTAATGTGATTTTTATGATATATTTTTTAAATTATTGTATACTTTATTTCTTCTAATTATCCTTTTTAAGTAGTCATTGCTATGTGAGGTTGCAACTCCTTAAATGGGTGTATTGCAAAATCAGTGCATGTGTTTCAGCACTGATTGAGGCCTTGAAACCAAGGGAAAGGAAGTAAGGCAAAGTAGGAAGTGGGTGTGTTAAAGGCAGAAGGAGAACAACACGACATAAGAAAAGACTCTAACAACAGCGTGAGACTGAACTTAATGATTTGACCTTTGCTAAAACGATACACTAAAACGTAAATAGAGCACAATGTGACCTTACACATTTTAAGACGGATTACTAAAAAAATGATACAAATAGCTATTTAAAACGTTTCCACCGATTGTGTAGATTGGCTTTTAGAAGGGGCCTGTAAGGCCATCGAGTCCAACCCCCCACCGAATGCAGGAACTTGCTGTACCTGTGGCAATTTGTACCAGATCAGTGTGCAATTTTGTACAGTTGCAGACTCCATCTGGTAGGTTTTGAATGCCAAGTTTCAATTTGTTATTTGTACAGGTCTCGTTTTTATAAGCAGTAGGCTTATAATGGTGGAACTTTTTTGGGTGTGTTTCACCTTAAATAAAGGGGCAGTCTTATGCCCCTTTAATTCAAATCCCTGTTCAGGCATTCACCTGAACGTGGGAGGGCTTTGTGGTTAGAGGTTCGGGTCCGTGCATGCTAATCCTGCCCCTACATCTCTAGGTACACTCACCCTGCCCCCTCAATTCAGACCTTGCATGTTGAATAAGCAAGATCCGAACAGAAGTTCTGCTCACGTTTGCTTGAACATGAGTAGAACTCTCTGCATGATCGTGGACCCTGCTTTATCAGGGTCTGAACTTAGGGAGGCGGACCCAGCACAGCCAGAAGTGTAGGGGGTGCAGCTACTGTGCATGGTCCCAATCCTCTACCCACTTTAAGCCCTCATGTGTTCAAGCACCTGAATGGGACATCTATCTATCCATCCATCTATCTATCTATCTATTATCTATCTATCTATCTATCTATCTATCTATCTATCTATCTATCTATCTCTATCCATCCATCCATCCATCCTCATCCTCTCTCTCTCTCTCTCTCTCCCCCCTCCCACCCCACAGGTGTTGTAAATCCAAGGATAATCCAATATATGAGTAGGGAAGAGCATGCTCTGTCCATCCATAGAGGCTCTCCATGCAATATGAATGCTGGAAAATTAGCATTCTGATTGGTGTGGCAATCCCTAACACACACACACACACACACACACACACACTTATAACAAACATCCTTAAAATGCACCAGACGAATCTGAGTTATATGTAACATACAACAAATCAACATGTGTGGGCTTGGGGAGGGCTAGAGCTAGTACCAAGAATTACAGACATTCATTATCGACGGGTGATGGTTTCAGAATAAGAAACTAGTAAAATGGGCTATTGACAAATATTTGCAGCAAACATTACAGTGGTCCTTTGTAAATTTCAGGAGCTGCAAAATGTGCTGTAAAGGCCATATTTGTAAATGTTAAATCCATCCTGCTTAAAGCAGTTACTTGAGCTTTCAGGAGGAGTTAAATTTACTTACTCAGAAAAACCTAGAAAAAGGCCTATGTACTCATGGAAACTTCGTTGTACACCAAAGGAAAATCAGGACATGTCTCCTAAGATGGATCATATATTACTTGCCAAGGCAGGAGCTCCATTTCTGAATGTCTGGCTTAAAGGCTGTTGAAAAAGAGAATAATACATGCTACATCTCTATGGGGGCCTGTGGCAGGTTCTCAATGTGGGCTGATATATCCATGCAGGTTTTGATATAGGTACACAAACAATAAGTCTCTATGTGCCATTTTCTTGGGAACACAAGTAGGAGGATGCTGTTGCTTTCAGGGGACTAGTTTAATGGCACTGCATTGGTGCTGTGTTCCCTGTAAACCCGTGGTTTCCCTCCTGTGGGGTTGTGCTGGTTAATCCCCATGCCAAGGAGAGAGTGCAAGGTTTCTGGTTGTCATCCAGGTACTGGAGCCACCTCCCTCCCTCTTCCTGGCTTCCACTGACCAATTGCCAGTTGCTATCCACCCGGATAAGCCACAGAGTGAGGTCATACACTGGAAGTGCTGCGGTGACCTCACTTCCAATGAAAAAGTTGGGGTAAGTCCCCAACTTTTTAACTACACAGCTTTGCAGAAAAGCCCCAATGGTGGCTGTGAATCTGCAGTTGTGTCATATAACAGTCACTGTGGGGCTTTAAACACACTTAGACAGTCCCCAGATCATCCTAATGAGTTTCCCATGGGGGCATCTGATTGGCTACTGTGTGAATGCTGGACTAGATAGTCTAGCAGGGCTCTTCTTATGTTCTTATGCCACATATAAAAGCGGGTGTATAATTGTTAATTCCAAGACAGGGAATGCCCAGATACTGATTTCTGCTAAAGAACATCTGTCCACCTTCAGTTGAAATTGCACTTAGAGCTTTGAAAGGGTGGATCCAGTGTGTGCCTTCCATGAGAGGAAGTGACCTTCCACAGGAGCTTTTTCATGATCCGCATACCATAGCTCACCCCATTCAGCAGGGTCTCTTGACATTCTATGTAGCATTTTCAGGGGGCTGGAGGAATGCCATAGGAAGGGGGGCAAGGAAGTTCACAGCCATGAGCACAGATGATCCAGCTTCAATCTGGATCCAACCCAAAATCTATAAGTGGAAAATCTTTTCTTGCCCTGGGGAGGCAAATAGCAATTGGACATTTTATGCTGAAGGAAAGAAGGTTGGGTGACTCACTAATAGGTAGTACTATTCTATTCTGTCCATGTTGTTCTAATCAAGAAATATTCAGCAACTCTGAGTCCAACCCAGATACAAAATCACCTGGAGCAGTGGGAAATGTTCAGCCATAAACAGCCATTGTGTTGCCCTTCCTGGAAGGAAATGGTCTGACAGCACCATGCTACTGGATCCCAAAGTCCCTTAATCAAGTGGTAGGAACAGTTGCCATCACACAGGGTCCACCATATTGCACAATTCTCACCCTGTGGCACATTGCTGGATGCACTTTTTCTGACTATGAGCAGTTTGTGCACTTTGGAACATTTGGCTTCAGCTGATGCCACTGATTTGTACTTAAATTAATATGCGTGTTGCATCTTTATTTTACTGACATGATTCATCTGAAAGCAAACATTTTTTTAACATGCCTGGCTGGCTTTTATGATAGGGCAGATAGGGGAGAAAGGAAAATATGCTGAGGGAGATTTTTCTTTTGGCTTCTGTCTGGAAGGGAATATGGCTAGGGAAAAAATACACCCCCCTCTCTTCTATTCAGCATTAGGACTGTTGTAGCCAGCGGGGTTGGATTCATGATCCATTTGCTTCTTCCCAGCCAGCAGCTAGTTGGTGCATTATGTCCAATGTCTCTTTCCATTAGCTGAACCCTCTATGATGTCAATTGAGAAAACAGGAGCCGTGTACCAGAAAATCCTTATAGTGGGTTGTAACCACAGAACCTTTTACTGAGTTCTGTTGCACGTTTCACCATTGTATTTGCCTACAACTGAAAAGCAAGGGAAGGAAAAAAATCTAGCAACATCCTAAACAAAAATATTTATTTGTGTGTGTGTCCCTCTGTGTGTGTACATAGTGTTTCTATGAATAGTTTGGGAGACCTCAGTTTGGGAGAGCTAATAGGAAGAAATCATCATTAAGACCAGGTCAAACAAATGACTCTTTATGGGCTTCTCTAAATGCATGATTTATAGCATGCTTATGACTGGCTAGTCATGGAAGTTTGTGGGTTGATTACATGACATTATGAACCACCAGCAAATATTGCAAATTCCACCAAGAAAAGAACCGCTTTTAAGATTTTAACTTCCTAAACAAAAGCTCATCTAGTGGCTGAAGATGCTGCTGTCTCAATTGAAGAGAAAGGAAATGAAGTATTCAATTCAAATCACGTGGTTGCCCCTCTCTGTCCATGCAATTCAGTCCATAACAATCGCAGCAAAAAGCAGTAAGCAATGTGATTTCCCTTAATGTAAAGACACCCTACATTTATATAGGGCTTTGTATAGGTGACAATTGCACTGCATATATCAAGAATAGGAAAACTTTTTTTCTGTCAAGGGCCGCAATCCCTTGGGGGGTGTCATCTGTCAGGGGATATCTGCCAGTGGTGGATGGGGACAGAGTCAAAAGTGGCTGTGGAAATCATTTTCTCTCTCTTTCTGCCCTACTCCCTCTCTCTCTTACTGATGACCACCTACTGGCCATCAGTAAACATCATCAGTGCTACCCACTGTCAGGAACAGATAACCAGTGCCCCATGTGGAGAACCTTCCAGATCTGGGCTACCTTTATCCATTCAGGCAGGCCATTGGCTCCTTCTGGGCAGGAAAGAGTATAAAGAACTTCCTTTCCCTACTAAGCTTTGTTTGAATAGCAAGGTCGTATGAGCTATAGGGTGTCTCGTGTTTTATTCTTCTGGCTCCTTTGCTGGGGGACGTTGCCTGTCAATTATTATTGATAGCAGTCTTATTGTTCCAGTTTTCTTCAGCCAATCTGTTTACGACTCTAATGAGTTTTCCGAGTTTGCCAAGCCCTTTACTTTCTGGATTCAGCCTGCTTTATTCAGCCACCTCTGATAACTCACAGGATTGCATCACAGATTCACAGGACATTTAGCTCTTGGGCAGAATGGTTAGTGGGTGAAGCAGTGGAAAGGGGGCAGAGGTACCCTGCCTTTAATGCAGGGGGGATGTTGTCTGAACCCTCATGGCATTTGTGTTCAATTACATGGTATTGGAAGTCTGACATCACAAGTGATGCAACTTGAAATATATGTCAACATATGCCAGAAAAGGGTTTGCTGATGTGGAGATTATAGATGATGCACCCTCTCCTACAGAGGGATGTCTCATGTGATGTTACTCTCATGATGTTCAATAAAAATGAAGCAGTAGGGGAAAAATTGAAAGCAATAAAGGCTTCGAGATAGTAGATTACACATCTGAAGCCATTCTGAATAGTTGGAAGTAATGCTTATCGTCAAGTAAGAAAATGTTCTTTACTGTAAGCTTCTAAGTGTAGGATTATTTGGTCTTCGGTATTTTCAGAGATTGGCATGAAACATCTCTTCATACAAAACAGGAACAATGTTTGATGTAAACTAGTGAATTGCCCACCATTATGATGGGGGTGGCAGAAGTCGGAAGTAGGCCCCTATACTCAGTGGCTCAAAGACACAATGTATCCTTACTGTCTGTCTCAGTGTAAATTGGGTTGTGGTGTGTTTGAGGATTTTATTCCTAATACAAAAGTGTGCCCCAATGCAGCACTTTTATTCTCTCCCCGCTCCCCCAAGAGTAATTAGCAGCCATCCTTATCTATAGGAGAAAGAAAAGAGTTGCACCCCAATTGCAGACTGTTTATTTGTCCCCCGTTAACAGAGTATGAATGTAACATCCAATAGTGGCTTGGAAGGTGGCAACAAGAGAAAGGGCCTTCTCAATGGTGGCCCCCCAACCGAGCTTTCCTTTGGGGCCTGCTAAGCGCTGACATTGTCATCTCTTTGATGCCAGGTAAAGATCAACCTCTACTCCCAGGCATTTAATAGTATGTCTTTTCAATCTATGTCTGCTGTTTTAGAGCAGGTAAATTAGGAAAAACATTGTCTATTGATATTGTTTTAGCTGTTTGAATTGCTTTAATTTTTCTGTGTTAAAATTTTAGACTAAATTTCTTATGTTATATTTGTATTTTTATGAATGGTTGTAAATCATCCAGAGAGCTTTGGCTAGTGGGCGGTATATAAACAAATAAATAATATTTCATAGGAGTGCTATTCCAAATTACCTGTGTATGCTGACTGTAATTGTTCAGTAATAGGTGTGGTTAGTTCTGTGTGTAGAGTAAGAGAAAACGTTCATGGAAATGGTGCGAGCTGCCACAAGTGGGTTAGTTAGGTATGAGAAACAAGAAGCTGCTTGGCTTAGCACAGATGCTCATTCATGTTTGGAAAACAAGCAAATTGGATGGAGTGAGAAGTTACTCATCTCACTCCTACCCCATATAACCTAATGGCATCCATGGAAAACTGGGCCTGGTCTTATCTGCATAGCTACATCCAGAGTTCATTTTCTTTATCACACTATAGGGTGACTAAGCTGCTGAAGTAACCTTTTAAATTTTATAGATATTATCTTCTAGAATACAGTATTAGCTGGAATTTATTTAAACCATGAGGATGATAGAGCAAAACAAAAACAAAACTCCAGAGACAACATGGAGTAATGCTTTTCATTCAATTTGATTATTTATAGAAGAGGCTAAAAGGGAAAAAAAGCGCTGGCTTAAACTTTGTGTGAAGCATTTTACTCCTGCCCCTTGTAAGCAAGCCCTTCTTAATGGTGCAGTATTTGTAAAACTCATGGTCCAATGAAGATTTAAGAACTGTTGGCTCTCTTGTTGCCATGGCAACCAACAGTAATTGACACTGATTGCTGGATGTCGCCGGGCAGCAGCAGAATGTACCATTTTCAAGAATGTAACTCTGGAAAATAATAAATTAGCTACCTCCCCAAAACAGATTGTGGTGGGTTTACAACCTATGGCAAATACAAAAGACCTCCTTGAGCAGCACCACTGTGCTAAAAGGTCATTTGTGCCTTTTTTTGCAGGTGATTGATAAACAATGTTCTTTATTCCAGAGGTTGAAAATAGCCAACAATTTCACGTGTGCTATATGTGATGAAATGGCCCTCAAAGAAGATAATGTGATCTGAACCCTCTTGAAATGAAATAGGTTTGGGCTGGTGGAATTGTTGTCAACAACAACACCATCATTTTAGCATTTATATAGCGCTTTTGGCTGTTCAAAGAGTTTTACGAATGTTACAGCAATAATCCCAACAGCAGCCTTGTCGGGGTGGGTAGCCTAACACAAGAGGTTGGAGAAACAGGCTGCCTGCATTTCACCATCCTGGCCGCAGAGGGGACCAACATGGTTTATATTACCAAAACCTGGGTGGGACAGCTGGGAGGTGTTGGCTCCTTACAGGGATCCTTCTGGGGATGCAGGGCAACACCTACATATACTCAAGGCTGAGGAAGGCAGGGTTGCTATGGTATATAGGAATTTCTCCTATCTTCCCAGGCTTCCTTTCCATTTGAGTGCTAATTGAAAGAGTTTGCATCTTGTTTTGGGCAACCAAGGCAGATTAGGAATGTTGCTTTTGTATTACCCCTCCCTGCCTGAGAATACAGAGATGGACTGGGATTGGTGATGAGGGTTAGGCGATGAGACCTCCCAGGATAATTGTTTTGGGAGATCTTGACAAACATACTAGGGCCATCAGATCCAGATCAGCTCAGGACATCACGGCAGCCCCGAGAACCATGGGCTGTCCCAACATGTCATGGACCTAACATATGTGCCGTCATGGCAGAGTGTTGCCTAGAACCTGGATCTCCTGTATCCCAGTCCAACACTCTAACCACTACACCACCCTGGCTCTCAGAGCAGCCTTTAAGAAGTAGAATGGAAAAAGTGGGGTTGCTGCCATCTCATCCTTCAACCACTTGATTGCACACACTCACTCACTTCCATGGCATTGTGTAAAAAGGGTATGTCAGGGAGAAAGTTAGGCACATTTCTCTGACATTTTAGTTTTCAACATGCAGGGCCTTTTAAAAATGAGAGATATTAACTGTAAATCCTGCATAGAGCATTGGGACCCATGCTTATTTGGGACGCCAACAGAGGAGACTAGTGCCTCCAATGTCAATAGGGCGGAGAATCCATTTCGGGTTTTAGCCACAACTGATCAGACTAGTTAGGGGGAGGGTTCAGCACTTTGAATAGCTTCTTTATAGTTTTGGCTGGTTCTGACTGAAACCTGGAGCAGACTCACCACTAGGGCTGTGTACAGATCCCGATCCCGAATCCAAAGAGGATCAGGGTGATTTGGACCTCCAAAAACCGGATCTGAATTGGATCAAGGGAGGTCCAAATCAATCCAGATTGGATCGGTTTGGTCTGAATCGATCCGGATGGATCCAGAAATTTGGACGCCATTTTAAGTGTTTTCCCCCATAGACTTGCATTGGGGGAAAGAAAGGGCTATAACGTCTTTATTTTTAAATATATAATAATGAAACTGGGGCACATTGCAGATGGGCTGTAGGTACTCATGTGTGCAAAATTTCGGAAGCATAGTTGCAAGCGTGTGGTGGCTATGAATTTTTGAAAAATGATCAAAACCTGGCTATAACGTCTTTATTTTTCAAGATACACACGTGAACATTGGGCACATTGCAGATTACATGTAGGTAATCATGTGTGTCAAGTTTCAGAAACATAAGTGCAGGCGTTTACTCACGAGGAATTTTTAAAAATGCAATTTTCCAGGCAATCCAGAAGTGCTATAACTTTCTCATTTTTCAAGATACATACATGAATCTTGGACACATTGCAGATGGCATGTAGGTACCCATGTGTGCCAAATTTCAGACACAGAGGTGCAGGCGTTTGGTGGCTATGAATTTTTGAAAAATGATCATTTCGCCCATGCGGTAGCCATTTCTGTGTTTTTTCCCATAGGGTTGCATTGGGGAAAAGAAATGCCTATAACTTATTTATGTTTAAAGATAGAAACATGAAACTTGGGCACACTGCAGTGGATTGCCTGGAAAATTGCATTTTTAAAAATTCCTTGCGAGGAAACGCCTGCACCTATGTTTCTGAAATTTGGCACACATGAGTAGCTATATGCCACCTGCAATGTGCCCATCTTTCATGTGTGTATCTTGAAAAATAAAGAAGTTATAGCCCTTTCTTTCTCCCAATGCAAGTCTATGGGGAAAATGAGGCAGCCGAACTTGATTCAGAGATCCGAATCTCGCTTTGGATCTGGATCTGAATTGTATCAGGGAAGGTCTGAATCAATCCTAAGTGAACTGGGCCCAATTCAGGCCTGATGGATCTGGATCCGGATCTGGATTGGTTCGGGGGGCGTGCACACCCCTACTCACCACCCTGCTGATATTGGAGTCACCAACCTCCATTGGAAGCCAATATAACACCTTGAAAACTATAGAAATAAGAAACAACAGGGACCTGCAACAAAATGCCCCAGTGTGGGGTGTTCCCTGTTTTGGATTCCAGGCATTCCAGTTTATTCCCTGTCCCCCATTTTCCCTCCCTTCACCCAACAGTCAGTCAATATTCCATGCCCACTGAGCATGCTCAGACTTCAGACAGCTGTTTGGGGTCTGCCTTCTCCTGCTTTGGCTTTTTTTTTAAAACCCTTCTTGATTCCAGAGGGAGAACCACTGAATTAAAACCAATTCTGTGATCCTGCTAGATGGCAAAATCTGTTGGGACCACCGAGGCATTTGGACCACAAACAGCTCCTATTCCCACAACAAAGCATTAGCTACAATGTTTAATTTTATTATATTGCTTTGTGTTTGCTGCAAAGGATGCTTAACAAGAAAGGTCAGGGTATCATCAAGGCATAGGCGGATTTTTGCTGAATGACATAAAACTGTCAGAGCTGCTGAGCTTTGATGTTCCATTAAGTGATCAATGTAGATTACAGACTTTTGGCTAAATGCTGCTCAACTGTATGAGGTCAATATTTGTTAGTTCATTGGGAGAATAATTAATCAATCAATGCAGGATGCCTGAAGTTAGGAGTGGGTGGAGTGGGGAATGGGGGGTGGGTTGGAATTATTGCCAGGCTTATATTCCTCTAGATTTTGGTTAAATTTATTTAAAAATATATCCAGAGCATGATTAACCCCCTCTGTGCAGAAATTTATTTGTGGATGTGACATTCTAGCAGAAGGAGAAAGGCGGAGGGGGGGAGGGGAAATAGCCCCTGCAAAGTGCACTTATTGTAACCTTGAGCTGCCTGTAAGGAAGGCCTCTAACAAGCAGAGTGCACCACCATTAGTTCTTCCCATGATCATCGCCATCATCACACTCGGCTTCAGAAATAATAATTACATGCAATTTTTCTATTTTGCTGTTGGGCGGCATGACACAATGTTCTTCCTGCAAAATGACTCCGCAGACCTCTCCCATTTTTGTCTCTTACTGTAATTTGGTGTACAGTCATAACCAGCCCTGGGTGTGAATAATAATCTATTATTATTATTATTATTATTATTATTATTATTATTATTGAGATCGCCAGAAAAAGTACTGACAGCAACTTGTAACCATGTGGAAATTGATGATTAAAGGTCCTCCCCCCCCCCCCTTTATGCTTTCTGGTTGTAATCAATTTACATCTATCTATCTATCTATCTATCATCATCTATCTATCTATATTTATCTATCTATCTATCCTATCTGATACTGAAAAACTGCATACACTTGTGCACATATATTTATAGGAATATTTAGAATTGAATGTCTTTTGCCCTTTGCCTTTTTGCTTTGTGTCAGTTCAACTGCAAGCCATTATATTTTTATTAACATTTTATTGAAAAGTTTCATTAGTTTTACAACATACATGACATGACATTGTACGCTCGCATCTCTCTCTCACACACATACCCACAAATAATTTCCTAGCCCATGGTGCAGGCAATGCATATTGGTGTTAGCTAATAAAGATTGATACAATGCACTATACAATAATGATGACAGTACTAAAATAGCAGAAATCTACAGGGCGCAAATGTCAGAGTCATCTAACTACACCCCCTGTCCATGCATACAAGACCACAAAGTGAGAAAGAGCTGGGGTGAGGACCAAGATATAGACATACAAACCAAGGTAGCCTTTGGTACGTCCACAAGAAATACAAGTCACACATGTTCCAGTGAAAGAATCCATTGGCATACAAGTTAGTAAACAATAAGCTAGTATTTAAAATTGTGGTCCACCTTGAATGCATCGGCAGAAAGATAGTAGAGAATAGGGTGTACGCCACATAATATTTGGTTTGCACCCATTTTTTCTGTTTTGGAAAGAGCCCTAATTAGGCTCAGGCTAATTTGGAGGCCACACACATTGACTCGGGTTCAAATCAGATCCTTGCTTTGGAAATATGGAACCTCTGCATGTCTCTCCACTGTCTATAATGGGGACATCAATAAATGGTTATTAGCTTTTTTGAAATTTCCAGGTGTAGTAGCCCCTTCTAATGTGATGAATCCTGTCAAATTTCAAACAAATAGGTTCTGGATTTATTGAGCAAGTAGCATTGTTATGTGCATAGAACACTTCACATGCCAGCTGAACACACTGGTGTTTTTGTCATTAGACAAGTAATAAAGCATAAACTTACCCATAGCCTGGGTCTAGTGATCTTATTGAAAAGCAAAAAGAGTATGTGTTATTTTGGTAAAAGATATACTAGGAAAACCCTTGGGTAGTGCTGAATAGAGATAATGCTGACTGCCACAGCCACAACTCAGTTTAAATTAGGGATAGGAGAGAAATTTGTTCACGTTTTAATGCAAATTCATTAATTTTGCACTTTCGAATCACTGTGCAAACCAAAACTTCGTTATGCTTCTTTATGCTTCAGAATTCACACTTTCCCAAATTATACTCAGCTATGCATTATATTAGGAAAAAATGTTTGCAAAGGTGTACACTAGACAAAAAGGCATACAAAATGCATGCATTTGGAGAAATGTGCACAGAAATGCTTACAAATTTTAATGCAAACTTTTTAAAAAAAAACATCAAAGTTCAGGACAAGCTGAACTTAAGACTGGAGAAATATTTAAAGTCTGTGATCAACCAAACTTAAGCTTGGAAAAAATATATGAAACAAATAAAAAACAGACATGGCCATCCCTAAACTAAATTCACTTCTTCTGTGGGTGTTCATAGCATAATGCTGGAAGGGACTGGAGGCTCCAATGTCAGTGGGACAGTGAATTGATCCCGGCTTTCAATCACAACCAGTCAGAACTGCCCAACTGACATCAGAACTATCAACCTCCACTGCTGGCAGGTAAAGAACACCACCTAAGCCTAATCTACACCAAGCAGGATATTGCACTATGAAAGCAGTATATAAAAGACACCACCTAAGGCAGGAGCCACAACAAGCAGGATATAGCAGTATATGTCAATGGGCCCTAACAGTTGGTAGTGCACTTCAATACCATTATATAGCAGTAGTGTGGTTCCTGCCTCTTATATACTCTTATATACTGCTTTCATACCATTTTAATAGTGCAATATCCTGTTTTGTGTAGATCAGGTCCTAAGAAGCAATTGGATTGTGCACCGTACCTTCCTGCATGGTGTGAAGCTTGTAGCACATGCTGGGATGGTAGAGCACTGTGCAATTGCTTAGGTTATATGCACATCTTCAGTGGTGAATGTCTGAATTGAAAAAGAAGTTCAAAAGCTTGTTCACAAATCATGCAATTCCCATTTACAATCTCAGATGATAATTCAGGGAGGAATGCTTTTTTTTTTGAGAGAGAGAGAGAGAGAGAGAGAGAGAGAACTTTTCCTATTTGAACAAGCTAAGAGACAGACCAGAAATGAGAAAAAAAGAGCAAGCCAAAACGAACTTCGAAGTGGTTTTCAGAGAATTTAGGTAAGCTTGAAAATAATTAATTCTCCCATCCCTATGATGGAATGAGAATTAGACCCCCTCCTCCGAAGAATGAGGGTTTTAAAAGGTGCAACTGCTGTTCAGTATGCTCTGTTACTATTTAGAGTTGTCATCTACATTTAGAATAGGGCTGTGCGTGGACCCCCCGATCTGATCCAGATCCAGATCTGTCAGATCTGGATCGGGCCCAATCCGACTCAGATCAGATTGGGCCCCATCTGATCTGACTCAGATCCAGATCTGTTCCAGATCCATGAACAGCACTCCCTCCCACTCTCCCCCTCCCTCCCCCCACTCTCCCTGTTTACTTGCTGCCTCCTCCGTGTCATCCTGTCATCGTCCTCTCTCCTCACTATGTACCGCTGAATTTCCCGCTCAAGTGGGGTAATGACATCACCCGACGCGACCAGCAAATATGCTGGCACACAGCAAGGAGAAAGGACGACGGGGACGACACAGAGTAGGCAGCAGGTAAGCAGGGAGAGATGTGGGAGGGAGGGGGAGAATGGGAGGGAGTGCTGTGTCCGGATCCAAATAGGATCCGGATTGCAGATCCAATTTTGCCCAATCCGGGCCCAATCCAATCCAGTTCGGATCTGGTTCCGGGAGGCCTGGATCAGCCTGATCCACTCCAGATTCAGGATCTGGATCCGGATCCGTGCACAGCCCTAATTTAGAATAAATAGTTCTTTTTTGATTACTGCTTACTGAAAAGAACAACCAACAGCAGACAGACAGATGGAACTGGGAAAGGATAAACAAGACTCCATTTTAGGTCACTTTGCTGTGTTTGGAAGCCTGTATTTGCAGAGGTTTGTGGTGAGCTCTTGATACATACAAATCTGTTTTTAAATAACCATTCTGTTCTAGAGTCTGTTGGGGCTTTGGTCATCAAAGCTCCGCCTTCATGGCCCCACCCCCTCAGGCCTGAACTCCATATTTCACATGCAGTTAAATTTGTGTGATATATTCACATTCTATATCTCAGAGAGTGCACATGTTTTTAAAACCAATGTGTGTCAGTTCCAGATGTGAGTAGGCTCGACGTTGTCATGTAATCATTCATCGGGGTTGACTCATAATGTCATATGGCCCTAATGAAACTTTATGAGGAGACAGGCAGGGAGAAGCACTTAAGTGAACTTTCTTAGACCCCATGTTCCATGGAGGTGCATTGTGTTATAATGCTTTGGCAAGTCCTGTCATATCCTATCTAATGCAGCATGACAGAAATGAGCCAATGAGGAGATCACATGAAATTCCATGGCATTTAGCTCTCACAAACTTGTAGGTAACAGTTCAAGCGGTAGGGGAGAACCTAGAATGGCACTGAAATAGTCTTTGTAACTTAACATCTTTTATTGGATTTCCACCAGGGATATATAAGTTATTGAAAACAGGACCAGACTGACTCTTCAGCAGTAGATTCTTTAGGGTGACCATATTTAGGAAATCAAAAAGAGGACACCTAGTGGGGGGGGGGGGAGGAGGAAAGCATACAATTCCCCACGCCATGCTAATGCTGTTGGCCTCCATTAGTGTGGCAGGGGAGAATGATAGAATGATGTGCTTTCCCCTCCTCTGCTCCAATTGAGTCCTTTAAGGCCCCATTTGGAGCAGAAGAGGGGAAAGCTAGTCATCCCCCCCCCCCACTGCTCCAATTGGGGCCTTTTCTATAATGTCCGGGAATGACATGCTTTCCCCTTTAAGGCCTCAGTTGGAGCAGTGGGTGGGGGGAATGATGCAACTCTGGAAAGCGTGTCATCACCTCCTCTCCCACCACCTTAACGGGGAAAGTGTGTCATTCCTTGACATGATAGAAAATAACAGAAAATCCCCCCTGACACCCAGGATAGAACACAAAACAGGACAAATCCTGGGAAATCCTGACAGTTGGTCTCTTCTTCTTCTTCTTCTTCTTCTTCTTCTTCTTCTTCTTCTTCTTCTTCTTCTTCTTCTTCTTCTTCCTCCTCCTCCTCCTCCTTCTCTTCTTCTTCTTCTTCTTCTTCTTCTTCTTCTTCTTCTTCTTCTTCTTCTTCCTCCTCCTCCTCCTCCTCCTCCTCCTCCTTCTCCTCCTCCTCCTTCTTCTTCTTTCTTTTTCCCCCTGACAGAATTAAATCATCAGGACTTCACTTCAAAGGAAAGATGTCAATAGCACATCTTTTTTTATACTGTAGTGCCAAGCTGCGACAGTAATGTCAGTGCCTTCCTTATAAACACAGGAGGCCTGCTCAGTGTGAGCAGCAATTTCTGGAAATGTCAGTGGCCTGAACTATTTCTCCTAACCCCCACCCCTAAAAGGGACATCAGGGAGGCATAATCTTTTTTGCTCCCATGGTAGACAGATATTTGTGGATACGGCTTATTGGGATACATTTGCACATCCTTTTTTTTCCTGGAAGCTATCCACCATGATATACAAGAAGTATTTTGTATATAATAATGATAATATATTAATGCTGATTATAATTTAAATGCCAGCATATAAATAAAAGGAAATAAAGGATAAAGGAGTCCAGTATCATAACTAAATAGCAGTAAGCAGAGAAGACGGAGGGCCATAGAACATCACCCCAAAAGAGGAC
Source organism: Anniella stebbinsi (assembly GCA_029215795.1). Lineage (NCBI taxonomy): Eukaryota > Metazoa > Chordata > Lepidosauria > Squamata > Anniellidae > Anniella > Anniella stebbinsi. Next base: position 27,820,545 of record JARDYH010000002.1, on the reverse strand, counting down.
ATAGGAGGACAATGAGGGCCTCCAGTGGCTCTCATCTTCATTTCTCATGAGTGCCTCTAGGCTGCCCATGGGGCTCAGAGACATTCTTAGGAAATGAAGGTGCTAGGGGGCTGCAGGTCCAAAGCTTGCCTCTGCAGGGCCCAGCCATCAAGAAAAGCAATGGGGAGGGGGGAGAAAAAGGCACCCTTGTCACTGCTGCCTGGTAAGCTGCAGGACGGCATTAAGGAGAGCAGCGGGGGTTAGGGGGAGCAGTGAGAAAGCCAACAGAAGTAAGCAGGGGCGGGCAGGGAAGCCAGGAGGAAGCCAAAAGGGATGGGGGTAGTGAGAGCAATGAGAACCCAGCAGGGGTTGTGGGGGGGGGCGGGGAAGACCGCCAGGAGCAACCTATGGGGTTGGGAAGAGTTGTGTGCTCGGATGTCAGAATGGATGTATGTGAGAAGGAAAGGCAGGGAGAATGGGTTTAGTGGTGATCGTTGAAGGCGATTTCTGAAAGAGGGAGGCTGTGGTTTTTGTGTGCTTGCAGTGAGTAAGAGAAGGGAGGTGTGTATGTGCGTGCATGTGTTTGTGTGTGCGTGTGCATGTGTGTGTGCGAGAGAGATCACATGTATGTATGGGTGATGATGTGGGGTGAGAAAGGGTAGGCTGGCAGGGTGTGGGGGGAAAACAGAGCAAAAGACTTTGCCTTATGTGAAATTGGCTTCTATTGACAAAGAAAAGTGTGGCTTCAAAGGAGTTGTTTAGTGACTTGGGGCGCAAAGTCCACTTTTTCCTTGTTCTTTGTGACTACTCATGCCTCCCATAGCAGCTATTTTGTTCTGATGCCCAAGATAGTTTCTCAAATTGTGAAGTACCCCCTCTGGCCCCCAAAATTATTTTATGATTTATTAAAAACATTTTTATAGCGCCACTTCACCATTTCTGGCATTGTGGTGCTTTACAATCAAAACACATAAAACAGTTTAGGCAGTTTAGCATTTTAAATACAGGGAAGTTTACCATTTAGGGCACTCAGAATCCACATTAAAATTCAAGCCGCCACTCCCCCAAAGGTTGTGTTCCCCTGACCTATAAGAACTGCCTTGCCCAAGCTGACCAAGCCTCATCTAATTTGGCATTGTGTTCCTGACAGTGGCTATCCAGCTGCATCTGAGTGCCTCCAAGCAGGCAACCAATGAACTTCATTTCCAGAAACATTTGGTATTCAGAGATATACTGCCTCTGAACTTTGAGACTCCACTTAGCTCCCATGGCTAATAGCAATTGGCTAGCAATCCATCCTCCAGGTAGATTTAAAAGGTATCCAAGCTAGGCAGGATCTACACGTAGTCCTTGATGCGCCCTCCCTGCGCCACAAGCCACTTCGGAGCGCTTCACCCCGCCTAGTGTGGCTCAAGCCTCAGAGGCTCTGCCTGCACCCACGCCGCCGCTGCCACCGCCCTTTCATCCAGGCCGTCCCGGGGAGGGAGGAGGGAGGGTTGTAAACAAAAGCCAGCAATTGGGAGAGGGATTTTCAATTGCTAGCTTTTGTTTACAACCCTCCCTCCTCCTTCCCTGGGACCGGCCGGGATGAAAGGGTGGCAGCGGCGGCGAGAGCGCAAGCAGAGCCTCCGAGGCTTGAGCCACACTAGATGAAGTGCAGTGCTCCAAAGCGGCTTGTGGCGCAGGGAGGGCGCATCAAGGACGACGTGTAGATCCGGCCCTAGTGGTCATCACTATGGAAGCTAATAATATTTCCACTTGTCAGTCCTGATTACAACCAATCAACTTCATTAGGTAACCTTGGTTTCTAGTGCAGGGACTCCAGATTTGATGAAAGTTCTAATTTTTCTAATTTAAGGTATGTAAGAGTTCATTGTGATTATTCATTAGTGACAGAAAGGCACTCTGCACATTGCCAGAAGTACTCTCAGGTTTGTTTCCAGCTTTGGTTGTAAAAACAACAATACAGAGATGGGGAGAGTGGAAGGAGAAAGTTTAGACTGCATGAGGTTGTATTACCAATAATTAATCTGACTCAAGCTTCACTATATAGCTTCCCCCTACTTTGACTTGATCCCTGATTTGGAACTTCAGAAAATAAGAACACAAGAATATAAGAAGATCCATGCTGGATCAGACCGAAGGTCCATCTTGTCTACCGTTTTGTTCACACAATGGCCAACCAGCTGTCGACCAGGAAACATGGTGCAATGACCCCCTCCCACCCATGTTCCCCAACAACTAGTGCATACAGTCTTACTGCCTCTGATACTGGATGTTGCACTTTGCCATCTGGACTAGTAGCCATTGACAGCCTTCTTCTCCAGGAATTTCTCCAACCCCCTTTTAAAGCCATCTAAATGGGTTTCAGTCAGAACCAATCAGAATGCTAAGATCCTGTTCAGATGACACATTAAGCCCCAGTGGTTAAGCATTTTGAGCTAAACATTATGGCTTAGTGTGTCGTGTGAACCATGACTTAGCTGTGTGCGGTGTGCACACAGGCTTACTGCCTTGGATATTGGAGGTAGTACATGGAGGTAGAAGTCCATTGCCCAATTTAGAGTTGGTCTGCTTTGACTTGGTACCAAACCTGAGCCATTGATTATCATGGGAGATTTTTAAAAGGCCTATAACATTTTCCCCTTGACTCGAGTCCGATGATATTTTCAGGCATAGTAGCTAATCAGAACAGAATTATACCTGCCAAAAGTCAGAGAAATAAGTACAGGGAGTTTGGTGCCTTTCTATTTAGATAATTTAAAAAAGAAACTGCCGATGATGTTCTCCTTAAGGAATCAACCTGCCAAGTTTCAGAAGGATGGGTGTAGTGGTTCATATAGTAGGGGAGCTGTTTGCTTTTGGCAGGGATACTGGTTAGCTTCCCCTTCCCTCTCCCTTTGGTTTTTGGGTCTATTCATTTGAAAATAGCATGCATCCTAGAGATATCTTCAAGTAAGAAATCTGCCAAGTTTCAGAAAGATAAATAGAGGGGCTAGAGGGTTATGATGCTTAAAATCTAGTTTAAGCCTTTTTCATGGTGAAGCCTAGTGACATTGGAAGTAGTCCCATCCTTGCTTTTCCCCAAAGCACTCTGACTGGAGCCCCTGGTAAAATGTAACAATGGATTAGAAGGTGGATCTGTCACTCAACCAACTGCACTCCCTCCCCCTCCCATTGCAGCATTTAGGGAATTGAAATAAAATAAGAATCATGCTATTCCATATTTATTTTGGGACACAGGAAGTCTGCGTGGCACGTGTGTGTCTCCGGAACGTGAGTCACTCATGAAACCTAATTCTGGGCTGGGTTCTGCTCATTCAGTTCTGTTGGCTTCCTAGGGAACTCCACCTTGATTTGGGACACAAGAGAGCTGGACTGAAATCCAGTTCTGCTCAGGGCTTGGAGTTCATCTGAATTGATTGCACAGGCCTACTTCACTTTCGCTTAGCTCCAGAACTTCAGCACAAGGGTTCACCTGTGTAACATGTGAAGGTGAGATTGTCTCCAAATACACAATGTTCTTCTACAAATTGACTTAGGGCTTGTTTAGTTACTGTGCAGTTGCACCCCATTGTTTATATGATGCAGCCGCCAACTCGCAGTCACGTCAAGCTTTCCCTCGAAACTGTGCTTTTCCGAAGTGTTGATTTACTGCGACTTTTTACGTTGCTCCAATATCGCCATGGCTCTTTGTTGTCTGTCAGTGGTGGCTTTGGTTAGTTAGGAGTGGAGTAGTTAGTTAGGAGTGGATCCCAGTGCAAGGTAGGCATGGGTATGCAGGGCAGGGGTCACGCTCAACAAGCCTAGCAATGATCACTATGGCAATATTAAAGTCTGGGGAACAAAATTAAGGGCAGTTATGATGGATATCACATAAGTTCAACGAACTGTAGCATTGCATCAAAGTTGCACAGAGTTGCCAGAAAATGAACAAAAGGTTTTCAGTCCCCTGTTATTTGCTGCCCATTACTACCGTTTGACAATGGCACCATGATTTTTCCTGCCTGGATGGCCCACACTCACTCCTGCCATATAAACCCTATCGCTGCTGCTTTGCAGTAGTGAGACTGCAGGGTTTGGGGAGAATGAGTATGCAAAGCATCGTCATATAGACGAGGCCTTAGTTGTATGCTACGTCTCCTCTCCCAAGCTTATTTTTGTTTGGTTTTGGGCCCATGGCACAAAGCAATAACTGTAGCTATTACAACATACTGATTGTTGTCTTTTTCTGTCTCCTTTTTGCATTGCATTGTAACCTAACTTCAGCCAGCTGCCCCCGTTGGGTTGTAGTGCCATTCTGAAAACCGCAGGCTTAGCTTGAGTGGTAGTTTTCTAAAACAGGCATGCATTGTAAAGATGGAAAGTTGCAGCTTAGATTTATGGCTGGTAATGGCTATTCCTGAGATTAGTGGAACACAAAGATGGTGTCACATTTTCCTTCGCCTCCACACTGAGCTCAGATGATAGGCTGAGTCTATACCTGCATAAATGGTAGCTATATTGAGCTATAATTCCATATCGCTGAGTCTGCTGATGCAGGAAAAGTGCATATTTGTGACAAGACATACATTTGCCAATATGTTTTATTTCCAATATGGAAATGCTGTTAAGATGAAGGCAATACACCACCTCTAGATTATGGGTTCGGATAGAGAAGATAGTAAACAGATAAGTGTTGCTCTCCTTTTGCTGCCTAGGGGCTGCCTTAAGTGCCAAGCCTTTGATCATCATGACAGTTTGAAACCCCTTAAGGAAACTAGAATTGAGCATAAAATAGCTGACAGCTGTGGTTCACCTTTCTCTCGCTCACTCTCTGTCTTTCCTATTATCCTAACCCCTTGAGTATCCATGGAGTAAGATAGGATTTATACTGACTATAAGCAGGATGAAGCAGCACTGGTCACAAGACTCTTTGAAACACAATGGATGCCCTGTTTCTAAAAGGCACAACCTGGGAAAGGCAATGAGAGGTAAGGTGCAACGCATCCTGACAAGACGCAGACGAAGAGCCCTCCGTGAAATGCAATCAGTTCTTTGTGAAATTGGGAACACAATACAAGAGGAACAATAAATTCTGGGGAGTGCATTTCCATATTAACAAAACCAGATCCCATTTCCCTGCCTTTTTGTTTTTTGAAAGGCAACTTATGTTACAATGGAGGATTGGCAGAACAGTGCATCTTAAAATGGCTCCTTTTAAGGTTAAGAAATAAGGGTGCAGTGAAAATGACAAGAGGACCCCTCTATTATGTCTCCCCTTCCTTGCCTTTGTTCCAACCTAAACAGTCCCAGACGTTGTAACCTTTCCTCATAGGGGAGCTGCTCCAGCATCTTTATCATTTTAGTTGCCCTTTTATGCACCTTTTCCAATTCTACAAGATCCTTTTTGAGATGTGATGACCAGAACTGTACATAGAGCCCAGAAGATGATGGGAATGAAGTTGAAAAAAACCTTTTATATTTTTGAATACTGGCCAGGATCAGAGATATACTCCTGATTCACCCAAAACTTGGGCAGTGGGCATTTGGATTTTTGACTTCCTATCTTTTAATATCAGATCCCTATGCTTAACTAGAACTACTTTTGAAAGTTCTGTTTCTTTGTTTTTAATTAGGTTTGCCATGTGCCATGTAGGGCTACCAACCAAGGAACACATGTCTACAGTCCTGTTGGGCATGCAGAACATAGAATCATAGAATAGTAGAGCTGGAAGGGGTCTATAAGGCCATCGAGTCCAACCCCCTGTTCAATGCAGGAATCCACATTAACGTATACCTCAAAGATGGCTGTCCAGCTGCATCTTGAAGGCCTCTAGTGTGGAAGAGCCCACAACCTCCCTAGGAAATTGCTTTCATCGTCACACTGCTCTAACAGTCAGGAAGTTTTTCCTGATGTCCAGTCAGAATCTGGCTTCCTGTAACTTGAGCCCATTATTCCATATCCAGCACTCTGGGATGATCGAGAAAGATCCTGGCCCTCCTCTGTGTGACAACTTTTCAAGTGTTTGCAGTGTGCTATCATGTCTCCCCTCAATCTTCTCTTCTCCAGGCTAAACATGCCCAGTTTTTTTCAGTCTCTCCTCATAGGGCTTTGTTTCCATACCCCTGATCATCTTTATTGCCCTCGTCTGCATCCTTCTTGAAGTGTGGTGCCCAGAACAAGATGAGGCCTAACCAGTGCTGAATAGAGGGAAACCTGTACCTTACACAATTTGGAAGCTATACTTCTATTAATGCAGCCTAAATAGCATTTGCTCTTTTTGCAGCCACATCACACTGTTGGCCCATATTCAGCTTATAGTATTGCTGAGCCAGGTAGCCTGCATCTTGTAACAGTGCATTTGGTTTCTTTTTCCTAGGTGTAGAACTTAGCATTTATCCCTATTAAATTTCATTCTGTTGTTTTCAGCCCAGCGCACCAGCCTATCAAGATCACTTTGAAGTTTGTTTCTGTCTTCCAGGGTATTAGCGATCCCACCCAATGTTTGTGTCATCTGTAAATTTGATAAGCATTCCCTGCACCTCCTTGCCCAAATCATTAATAAAAAGGTTGAAGAGCACTGACTGAGCCCTGCGGTACCCCATTTGTTACCTCCTCCCAGTTTGAGAAGGTACCACTGATAAACAGGGTACCACTGATAAGCACTATGGTTCTTTGTATCCAGGCCATTGTATTTAAATGCTTAAATAATGAATAATTATTCTTTAAATTAAATGAATCACATGTCCAAGTAAACAAGTTTTATATGTGCTTGGCGCATCAAGTTGAACAAACTGTTTTGGATGTAGTAGACAACACATGGTTACCAATTTGAATGACTTCAAAGGAGTGTTAGACAAATCCCTGGAGAAGAAGACTATCAATGTAAGTTAGGCCAAAATTGCTATTTTTGTGTATTCCAGAAAGATGTTGTGGCTCAGTGTTAGGATTGATTTGAGTTTTTTAAAATAAATAAATAAAAAATAAATGTTCAACGTTAACATACAATTTCCAAGACCTGAGCTTGCTAAATTAAAATAAACACTTTTCAAGGTAGATTCTCAACAGCAATTCCAAAAACAAAAAGCTAATGCAAAAAGAGAGACTTTTTTTTTTTTTTACTAGCTAAGGTCATTTGTTCAACTAGGTATTTCATATCTATGATCTGCTTATTTATTACATGGATTATTTATCTTTCATCCATGGGGTATACACGTTCTTCCCATTTCCCTAATTTTATCCTCATAACAGCCTTGTAAGGTAGATTAGACTGAACAATATTGACTGGCCAAATATTTCCCAATCAGAGATTTGAAGGTCTCTTTCAGATGGGGGAAAAATCACATTTCCTTACCATGACTCTACTTCCTGCTTCTCTTCTGCATTTGAAATGAGCTGAAATTACACAGTGAAGAGAACAGTAACTATGAGGTTTGTACAATTCAATGCCATTAAATGGGACACCACCCTCTAGTGGGTGTTTTATAGCACAACTTTGCCTGTACACGATAGGAAATCCTGACAAATACCAACATATCTCAGAAGAGTCGAGTTTTCTGAGGCTAATTTTTTATGGCTAAAACTGGAAAATGGAGTGGGAGATGTGCAGGAGGCTCACAGTGTCATGACTTGTGAACATCTGTGAGTCACCAGTTACGAGCGTGCTATAAAACATTCATTTAAAGAAGCTATAATCCAGGTTTTCCAAGTATAACACTCTGCCCATTACACCATACTGGTGCTTAAAAATCTATGGTTCCTTTATCACCAAGCTAAATAAAAGATTCCTCAATCCAAATTTTGAACGATAATAAAGTCTTAAATCTAGAGTTCAGATTTAAATTTACACAGCTATTGTAAGAATTATGGATGTAATGCATGTGACTTGTTTGAACATACAGAAGTTCTTTATAGATCCTTCCTATGGATCTATGCTCAAATGTCCCAATTTCAGAATCCTAGCATTTTGAAATGTTGGCAAGATCCATAAAAGAAATAGGTGAAGGTGGTTGAAAACAGCATCCATCTAGCCACAAGCAGATATCAAAGATCTGGGGGAATCTTGCAGCTTTTTGCTTTCTCCTCAAAATACCGAGTCAATTGCGAAATACAAATAAACACACTTACAATGCTTATGCAGTATTTCAGCTAATTGTGATATTAAATTCCATCCACGAATGGAATTTTAATGTTCCCGCTGGCATTTTGTCAGCAGTTTTCCTGCTGTTTAAAAGATCACTTTCTAATGGGATTAAGCTGGTTAATCAAATCACAAACTGGTACCTGGATATGTTGTTTTGGATGCCTGGAGTGCACTTCCTTACTGATGCTGAATATGAATGAAACCTAGCTGGTGGCTAAAAGCAGGGGGTGGGGTGGGTAGGGGAGAAGCACCATAAATTCCTTTGCTTGGTCCTGACACCGAGCAGAGTTGAGAAGGCAGGGAGACTTCTTGGGTATAGAAACAAGACTTGATCTTTAAAGGTTCCTTCAGGGCCAGAATTTGCTTTCAGGCACAATGCTATGCATAATTAGACAGAACACATTCCCACAACACACTGCATTTCACAGCCAGCCATGCATGCTGGGGAATGCTGGAAATTGTAGGACTTTATTTTCAGTCTAAGCATGCATAGGATTGCACACTTAAAAACTTAGCGGGCAGTGATGGTTCCACCCTTCTATTTTTACTCTAGAGTAAGTGCAGGGGGCTCAATCTGGATTGGGAATCAACCTTGGGGTGGGCTTTAGATCCTTCACCCTGCTATGGCCAATATCTAGACTGGGGGACCCATACCTGCAGTTTCTATAGCAAAATAGCTATCCATTTGCTGTATCCAAATGGATCACTAGCAGCAATGTCTTTTTCATGTGTACTCTAGAGTAGATGCAGGGGGTACAGTCTGGTTTGGGATAGGGGCATTTACACTTTTCTCCCCACTTTGGTCCTTCTGCAGATTTGGGGGGGGGGTGAGACACAGCACGTTTACAATTTCTATTTGAAAGTTACGATCCATATCCTAGCAGCTACGCTTACATACTTGCTTACATATAGAGCTGTGCATAAATTGCCTCTCAAACTTCTCCATCCTCTTTGTGGGCAGAGAAATTGGGAGGATAGTTCCACTGAATTTCTCCAAGGGGCAGGAGAAATTCTCAAGAGTTTCTCACAGGTAGTGCTCGCCGTTGGCAGGGGGTGCAGCACAGCTTGTTTCCGTATTCACTGTGCTGCCACTGTAAGTGGCAAGACCATCAAGTATGTTGGAAGACTGGCCCCTGTTTTGCATCCACCACAGTGCAGGTGTGACCGGGCAGTATTGTGTGCAGCTCCGAGGACATTATGGATCTAGTGCTGTGTCAAAATCTGTCCTCTGGTATCCTGCAAAATTTCTTCCCCCATGAAAGAGTTTTCTATTGTTCTGCCTCATTCTTGGGGGTGGGGAGTGGGTGGGTTAATTTTTTTTTTTTGTGATGTTTCTGACCTCACAATCACTGCAAGGCAACCAAGGGTGCTCTGTGTGTGTGTGTGTGTTCTTTCTATTACACATCTCCCCATTGCTGTGCTGCCTCCCAGGCTGCCTGCATTTCCTGATCTGAAAAAGCCCTTTGGGAGGAGTTGCCTCATGGTGTCTTCTTCTGGGCTTTCATTGGAGTGTGGGAATCCCAGGAGGCTACAAGCTGCCAGAGAGATGATAGTTCAGTGCACACACCTGCATACACACTCCGCAGCCACCTCCTAAGTAAGGTAAACTCGTGCAACCTGAACCCAACCCATGAGAATTCCCCCCCCCCCAAAAAAAAAATCCACCATTGAATTTCTTTTCAAAAGCAATTTATTTTCTATCAAATTTAATGAGAATGATAAAAAAAAATGTGGGAGAAATTTCTGGCACAGCACTACTCAGATGTACATGCAATTGGCTTGGGGTATTATCTATAGAACACCTAAAAATAAGCTAAGTATGACATTGAAATACAGAACAATTCAACACCATCTCCTACATCATGTATTCTCATGTTAAACTGCCCTAGTTAGTTATATAAATCAGCCTTCCCAAGCCTGTTGTTCAGATGTTTTGGATTACAATTCCCAGAATTTGTAACCATTGGCCATGTTGACCGGGTCTGATGAAAGTTGAAGCCCCAAACATCTGGAAAGCAACAGATTGGGGAAGGCTGGTGCAGATGATCATGTAACATCTTCCATGTTGTTACCACACTTCACCATAGACTCAGGCAATTCATGGTTTGAGGCAACCGATTTGACATTTCTTAGAAAGCTTACGCTTCAAATTGCAGTCCATATCTGCATGATCTCGATGCCATACATCCTGTGCTGGAAGAAACATGAGGCAGAATCGTAGGACAGAAGTGGCTTTCAAAATTGGAAGCAGTGTTGCACACAATGCTGTTCCTCAAGCAGAGTGTATTCTAATGTGTGCAGCTGGTCACATTTTGTGCAGCAATGGAAAAAATGCACAGTGGGAGCTACGTTGTGCAGTTGGGCATATGGAGATTAAAGAAGAGCTAGGCTTTTTCTTAAAAAGAAATAGATGATGATAAAAAGGAATAGAAAATGAAGACAAATACTGTTTCCTTTCAATCGTCATACTCTTATAGTATCCATCCTTCCCCAAGTTGGTGCCCTTCAGATGTGTTGGACTAGAACCTCCATAATCACCCAGCCAGCATAGCTATCTGGTGATTCTGGGACTTAGTCCAACATAGGGTGACCATATGAAAAGGAGGACAGGGGGATCCTGTATCTTTAACAGTTGAATAGAAAAGGGAATTTCAGCAGGTGTCATTTGTATGCATGCAGCACTTGGGGAATTCCCTCTTCATCACAACAGTTAAAGCTGCAGGAGCCCTGTCCTCTTTTGTATCTGGTCACTCTAGCTAAAGAGCTAATAGCCCTACCATTAGGCAGAATGAGACAGCTGCCTCAGGTGGCAAATGCTGGTGGGTGGCAAGGTCTTGGAGGACAAAGTTGTGTGCGTCAGGTGGTCTGCCCCATACTACTTAATGTATCCTGCTGCCTTCAGGTTCAATGGTGGACACTGTCCCACCACCAATATTTAAGTTAATTATAACTGCCAATGAGGTTGGCTCCTCCACAAGTATGGGCAGGGAGAAGCCACCATGTCCTTTGCCTAAGGGAGCCAGTAAGCTGTCATGGGTCAGCCCTGCTTCATTCCCATTGTGTGAGGACTAGGGCTTGTATCTAATTAGTTTCTCCTGCTGACAGAATGGCGTCTGTCAGCACTTCCAGCCCTCAAATCACCCTGAAAATCAGCTGTAGTGAGTTGAGGACAGGCCCTTCATGTTATTTCTAATTTTGTCATAAACATTCATTTTTCAGAAATTTCAAACATTGCAGTCATTTGCTGCAACCACTCACCCCACTCTCAAAATCCTCAGGAATCCCCCAGCTCACCAAAGCCTAGGTGCCAAATGGGATTGCAGCTAGACTTTTTTCATCCTAAAGTATCTCCCGTTGTAGAAGATGGAATTAGGAGAGATTTCCATGATTGTATGAGAGGGTGGCGTATGTGCATTCCCTCCAAGGTATTAAATGGTTATGGCTCCATCTCTGTATTTATTTTATTAAGCAAGTGCATGGATTATCTGAGACTAAAATAAATTCCTTTTACTTTTATGAACTAATATTGGTAAGTGCAGCGTTTGGGGAATTGTTTACCCTTACCCAATTTGCTGTGGTGTCTAGCTATGCTATGGCCCTTTTCACCTTTGACTGCCAGGGTGAACAGTTCCCAGCCACAGGCCTTAATTCTACCTGGGGTTGGTGACCCCTCTAAGTAGAGCAAGAATTTTTCATTGAGCACAGTTGTTTCTAGAGACAATTTCTTCCTTATGCTGTTTCTAACAAGAACCCAGGGATCAAACAAGGACTGTGAAGACTCCATGTTGTCAGGCTCCTTGCTTGAGTCTCAGGTTCTGAATTGGACTTGGAGCCTGAAGTAGAAGAAGGGAGCAGGGGAGGAAATTCTCCAGGACTCTCCAGGAGTCAGGGAAGGATCTTCCTAGAAGCTTATAGAACTGAAGGTCCAGGCTCAGAAACCGTGGGAGGGGGTGGGAGCATCAGAATTGTCAGATTCCAGAGTCCACCACAGGGTCAAGCCGGCAGGGTTGAGAAGACATGGGAAGCAGTCCACCAGACTAGCTACAGAACAGAAGTTACACCATGAGGACCCTTCCTGAAAGAGGAGTCCAGTAAAAGCCTGGCAGGCATGGCAGGAAACTGCCTTCGAGGATAGCTCTTAGCATTCACACTCCCTTCCGGTGTGAAGAGGTGTTTTTTACAGAATAAAGTTGTCATGGTTTGCACAGCGAACTTCTTGAATGTGTCACATCTAGGTGGGAAGGCTTGGAATCACGACACATCAAATCCCCATCCAGCTATGAAGTTCACTGGCTGACTTTGGGCCATTCAGTCACTATAGCTTCATTCTGGTGTTATATCTAGAACAGATGTGCAACAACCTCAGGACAAAATCTGGGCCTCCCGGTTTCCAAATCAGGCCCTCTGGGAGTCTCCAGAGGGCCACACGTCTTCCCATAGTCCCATCTCATTTCTCCTGATTTCCAATTGCTGGGTAGTTTCCTGGCTTTGGTGCAGTTCTTTCCCCATTCTAAAAGGTTGAATGTCCCTCCTGAGAGTTTGCTATTGCCAGTAAGAGTTTAAAGCTAAACTATGCTGGTATTTTGGCTCCCCCCTTTTGTTTTGGCCACACCCACAAGACATATGTGGTCTCCAAGTGCTCATCTGAAACGGAATTCATCTGTCAGGTCGAAAGAGGTTCAGCACCCCTGATTTAGAAGTAAGTTGAATGTATTAGCAGGGAGTGGGACCACCTGATGTAGCTCCATTCTTGATATAGCTCTATCCCTGATACTGCATGTGTTAAAGGACTCTTTCCTCTGACATCTGCATTAATGTCTGCATAGAAGGGGCCTCTAGGAAAGGAAACAATGAAATTAATAACTCCTCCTGTGGGCTGATGCTTGAATATTTGCTCCCCTAGCATACCTTTGAGAAGTTCATCCCTTGGGCGTGATCCTTTTTTTCTTCCATGGCCAGAAGGCTTTGACTTCTGTGCCATTGTAAGTAAAGGGTGTCAGTTGTTGAAGCCTAACCTGGGCTGGGTAAAAATGAGAACATTAAGCAGGTGTAAATATATTGTATTACCCTATAAGTTGCAACCCTATGCTCATTTACCTCACAGTAAACCTCTTTGAACACAGGGGGAGTTTTTATAGGAGTTTATACAGTAGAAATATATATATAGGATTGCCCTGTTGATACTGTAATTGGTATTTTTTTTAAAAAAAGAATTTGTGTCGGTTACTTTGCTGATTGATCATCTTGAGCATTGTCATCTATTCTAAGCTCCTGTGATTAGGGATATATGGATTTTGTTGAATCCATTCCATCTATGTTTCGTGGATCACCTCACATCTTTAATTACATTACCTGGTCATTAATGAAATTAGATGATTTGTAAGATAATTCCCTCATGCACTTGTGCATTAGACAATGCGGATTCGAACAAATCTCTCAAAAAATGAAAAAAAAAAAGTTGAGAAATGGCCAACTCCCACCCCAAACCTGCATTTTCATGCTTTAGCCTATAGCGGGGAAATTCACATTCTTGATTGATGGTTTTCGTTTCTTCACATTTTTATATAACTAAAGTTGTGTATAAGTTTTTTTTTTTTTTTTTTTTTTGCTGGAAAGGAAAAAAAAGTTCTACAAGTTCACATAATTAACATGACTCAGAAAAAAACTGTTCTGCTGCAACATTCATGGATCAAATTCATGGAAATCTGAACTCATTTGAAAGCATTGTGGATGTCTACCTACGTGCGATGGGGAAAGGGAGTTGGCCAAGAAATCAAAACCATTTAAGCAAATAAAAATATATTGGGCTGGATCCAGAATTTCATTCTGCTGATGGGAGCGACCAAAGACGGAGTTCCCCTGAGAATGCTGTTGCTGGCCAAATGGTGGTGGTAAGGAGAATTTCACTGATTCTCCTTCCTTCCGCAGCCCCCAGCACTACCTCCCCCACTATTCTGGAGGATCCCTCATCCCTCCAGATGACTTTAGGGGACTTTAAGGGGAATGGGGAGATTGGAAAATATGGCCTTCTCTCCCCCCTCCCCATTCAGTCAGTGGAAAAACTCTATTGGATCAAAACCCTCCCATGGACAGAAGAGGCCTTTCTGTCTGCTGGAGGCCTTTGCTGGGTCCAAATGAAATGCAAAAAAAGAGAACACATTATCAAAGGTACTAAAGGGAAACTTCTTTATTAGAACCCAACACATTTCAGAGACAAAAGCTCCATCATCCGAGGCAATCTTCTTAAATGCAAGTGCTGAAAACAGGCTAAGGCTGCCTCTACAAGAGAGGTTTAAAGCTCTTTCAAGGCGCTTTAAAAAATTTACCTCTACAAGAACGGAGCACAAATCGGGCGTAGAGGCGCGTTATCTCTCCGATTATGCGCATTATCGAATGCGCGTTAAACAGCGAGTTTTATTTTGCTCCGGCCGTTAAAGCGCATTTTGACTGTGTGAACAAGCGCTTATGCGTATTAACTACTTGTAAAGCGCATTTTGGTCATCCGTTAATGCGCTTCGCCTCTCGCCGCCTCTCGTGCAGAGGTATTAGGTGTAAATGCGCTTCAGCGATTATGCGCATAATCGCCTAACCGGGCGCAAAAGCGAATCCTTGTAGAGTCTCCTTAAGCCATCTTACAAATGGTGGTAGTGTTCACCTCCATACATTACCCATGGATTTTATAAGATTGCCCCTGACAGAAGAGTTTTGTCTCTGAAACACATTCTCTTTTTGCATTTCATTCAGTTTGGGTGCCTCCTTCTGTTTTTTGTTTTTATGCTGGATCCAACCCATTACTTGTCCTAGGTCTTTACACCAGATCTACAGATCTCAAGCTACTTACCTCACAGTTGTATGAGCAAGCCAACTCTTAAATTGAAAAGCATGTTGTTATTTTTCGAGCTCTATTCACTGATGTTCTTGTCAGGAACTTCGTGACCAGCGCATATATTTGGCTTCTGATTCATCTACTCTTTTGATTAGCAGGTACACATTTCCTTTAAAAATGAAGGTTTCATTTCTGGCCAACTATACAAACACACATACTGAAGTGTACTTTGGATGTAGAATTTTATATTCCCCTTAATTGGAACATTGATCTTCTAGTGTCCTTTCATCTTTTTTAAAAAGCATTTTCCTTTCCATTTCCCTCCCCCCCACCAGCCTGGTCATGAAAGAAAGAGAAGAATGAACATGGACGCTCTTAAGATAAAATGAAGTTCTCTTAGAAAGCATACATACACACTCACACTCACATGCACGTACACACACACAAACATAATAAAAAAACAATGAAATGTGAAGAAAAGAACTCAAAACTGCAGCCTAGGACTAAATCCATAGTTCAGAAGAAATTACTTGCAAATTCTTACTTCAGAAAAGTCCTGCCATGTCTGTTCAGGAACAAAAGACTTGAGGGGGAAATATGAAAAATCTGATTTATACAAACCTTGCCTCAAAATTCCACTCTTTATGCCCTGGCTTCCATTTCATCTTGGTATATTGTAAGTTTTTGGCTGGTACTCATTATTTGCTTAAATTTATTCTGGAATATCTACAATATCATCATTTGATGTTTATGCAGAAGTAAACCTATTGTTTTCCTCCCAGGCAACTGAGTATAGGATTGCAACCTTAGCTATACTTACAGTGTGTGTTTGTGTGTGTGCACTCAAAGAACTGAATAATAATGGAAACTTTGAGTTCAGCTCTAGGCTGAAACATTAATGAATTTTGCTGTCCCTTGAACACAATGTTTATGCTAATGTTGCCTCATGAGTAATATTCAGCTTTCTTATGAACATCATTCACAACTGTTCTCTCTCTTTCATGGTCAAGGTGAAGGACCTGCAGAAGCAGCCATCCTGATTAACATAATAAAAGATGGAAGCTCAAAAGCAGGATTGGCAAAACTCAGAGTATCTGGAAGAACTGAATAAACAACCTTTGCAACACATTTACATGCAGCCTGTTTCCTCTGTGTGTGTGTGTGTGGGGGGGGGAAGTGTGTGTCTTAAAAACAACAACACACCACACACCAACTCCACCAACTCATCAGAAATGATCAGACATTTTTGAAAAAACGGTCTCTACTACAGCTAATGAGATCATACCCACTGGTACTTCCACCATGTTCTTTTAAGCCAATCACCTCTTCCATGGCCACACTCAGAGCTATGAATGTGAAGGAGATCTGGTTGTTGTGGATCTGCTCCCCACCCAACCCTATCCACTCATGTGGAAAGGGTGTGTGCTGGTGACTGGGGAGGAGAGGATGTGGATCTGCTGGATTGACAAGTATCTTCATTCCCCCAAAAAGATAGGAGAGCTAGATGGGCCTCTGAGTCTGTCTAGTTAAAATGCATTTAGGCAGGAATGGGAAGCAAAAGGCCTCTGTTGTCCCTCTCATCCTGCCAGGCAGGGCTTTGGATAGATGGAGGGTTCTGAAATCAAGAGTCCACCGTATATTAAGTGTTAAAGTCATTTAGAGTTGCACTATATAGTTACTACATAGTTATCTTGACGGTGTGGTGTAGCGGCTACAGAGTTGAACTAAGAGTCGGGAGATCCAGGTTCTAGTCCCCACTCAGCCATGGAAGCTCACTGGGTGACTTTGGGCCAATCACAGACTCTCAGTCCAACCTACCTCACAGGGTTGTTGTTGTGAGGATAAAAAGGGAGCAGAAGGATTATGTAAGCCACCTTGGGTTCCTTAAGGAGGAAAAAGGCGGGATATAAATGTTATAATATGTACACATATGTGCCAAATTTGAGATCAATCCCTCCAACCCTCGATTTTATATGAATTTATTAAAGATTGTTTCCATTCTGACAGATCGGAATGAACACACATGGTGAGCTGTCATTCTGATTTGTCAGAATGGAAACGATCTTTAATAAATTCATATAAAATTGAGGGTTGGAGGGATCGATCTCAAATTTGGCACATATGTGTAGCAACATATGCTACACATATGTGCCAAATTTGAGATCGATCCCTCCAACTCTCGATTTTATATTCATTTATTAAAGATCGTTTCCATTCTAACAGATTAGAATGTCAGCTCGCCAGATATGTCAGAATGGAAACGATCTTTAAAAAAATTAATATAAAATCGAGGGTTGGAGGGATCGATCTCAAATTTCATACACATACTTAGGCATACCCCAGAAGCACTGTGACCAAGTTTCAAGCCTCTAACTTGAAGACATTTTGTTCTTTCTTGTTCATTTTTTAACTATAATTATCGTGAAGACGATACGGATCACCTACGATATGAAAGAAGACGGTATTTTTTTGGTCCGAAATGACGATAACGATAAAAAATGATATTTTTTGGCACGCACATCCCTAGTCTTAATCATGTTTGCTGAGTGTTTGGGATTGTTATCATGCTGAAAGATGAAGGTTCCCCCCCCCCCGCCCCAATCAGTCATGTTCCTGAAGGTACAGCATGATGAAACAAGATCCGTTTATACTTCTCAGCATTCATAATTCCAATGCTTTTGACCAGGGCCAGATCTACACCTTATGTGTAATCATTACGATCCCATCATCTTAATGCTATATCCCTCTTGTGCATTTATATCTTGTAGGACACACAATGACAGTTGTTGCAGTATTTTGGATAATGTGGGGAAAAAGCAGGAAATAACACTATGAAAGCAGTATATGGAATGTGTAATGTGTCCCAACAGTTATTAGTGCACTTCAATACCTTTATAAAGCAGTGGTGTAGATTTCCTTCACATCCCCTACACTGTCAGCTGAAATGCACCCCCTGACCATGACAAAGCCACCACTGTGTTTCACAGAAGGCAGGCATCAATGCATTTCTAGTCAGCTCTTCTTCCAACATATTGGTGCCTTTGTGAATGAAAGTTTTCAAATTTGGACTCATTGCTCCATAAGATTTTCTGCCACAGGTTGTCGCTCTATGCTTTATGGTCTTTCACGTACTGCAATGTCTTTTGCTTGTTGCCTTTCCACAAAAATAGTTGCTTATCATGCCCTACAAGGCCATTTCTTTTATGTCTTATAAGACTTCTTCTCACGGTCGAAGTGTGTACTTTGGTGTCACCTGACTCTGCCAGATGTTGAGCAAGCACCTCACTGGATTTCCTTCTGTCCCTCAAGGTAGTGACCTTTAAGTACCGTTCATCAGATGCAGACAGCTTTTCGGGTCTTCCACTGCGTTTCCTGTCTTCAACTTGCCCAGTTTCTTCAAATTTCTTTATGACAGCTTCAACACCACATCTTGAAAATCAGCTAATCAATCCCTCATTAAGTTGAATCAGGTATGCTGGTGGTGGAATTTAACAGATACAGTACATGGAAAGAAACTGTACATAGAACGGCTGGGGTGCTTTCAAGGAGAGGCTTGGGAAACAAACCTGTGTTCTTCTAGTCATCTCACAAGATATCAATAACTTTTTGGAAAACGCAGGGAATTCTTGTCACTTTTTAACTGTATTAATGTTTATTTGTATATATTCTAACGTTATGTAGTGCTTTTCTGAGAAAATACACACTTAACGCTCAGATAAATAACTTTAAACATAATTGTCTTGGGTGGCCTAAGACTTTTGCACAGCTCTCTCTCTCTCTCTCTCTCTCTCTCTGTATATATATATATATATATATATATATATATTGGTGTTGTGCCTAATAAAAAAAAACTGCTTAAAATTTGAATTTAGCATTGCCATTCACAAATAGTAACCCTTCACACCACTCAATAGGCCTATGGAGACCTCAGCAAAATTGCATGCATATTTGTGTACTGTATATGTGTGTCTATAAATTCCCGCTGCATTGACCACTCTGAGCCCCAATTTATTTTGCAGCTTTCTTCTCCACATGTAAGTCTGTATGCAAGAATGTGCACATCGGAGCAAAGCCAAAATGCACAGAGTAGTGTATATCCATAGCCCCTGTTGTCAAGGAAACGGTTTTCTTTCTATATATTCTGAATGGCAGTTGAGTGTCAGTCAAGGCATCTCACACTGTGATCTTGGGGGAGAAAAAGTATTAAAGCTGAACAAAGAGAAAAATACTTTTAATAATTATGTAGAGGTCAAGTAGAGCTACTGCCAGGAGATGAACAGTGAGTGATGGAGGACACACTACTTTGAGAAGTTGTCTACATGCACAGAGAAATGTATGTCAATACAGAGGGCCAAGCACATTCAATGTGTTGTCTAAATCAAATATAAGACTTGCACCTAAATATTATAACTAAAGAACAATAGCACTTTGTCTAAGTCCTGGGCGGAGCTGAAAGTTATCTCAGGGAAGAAACTGGTCAAAATAGAAACCCTTGTAAGATTCTTGCTTTGCATACACTTCTTTAATATCCACTTTGCATCCATTTTCCATTTATTTTCCAGGAACAATTACTGAATTTTATGTTATACATGCACATATGAGAAGGTTTGCTGGGGAAACATACGAACAGGTCATTTAGTGAGAAATGGATGACAGTGCTTCCAAAGAAGAAAGTAGAATAATTGTCTTTCTGCAAAAAGCTAAAAACCTCTTCTTGGAAATGAACATGTCAAATTCTGTTTCCCCAAAACAACAATTTCCAACTCAATGGAAAAGGCAACACTTTACGAAAAGTAAAACTCTAAATTATTTTCATCCACAGATGCTAATAAGGTTAACATTCCATAATAAATGGCCATGAGTGAATGAAAATGAAGCTCATTTAAGATTTTGACATAAAATGCCATTGATGAAAAGCAAAAATTATCTGGTTTTAATAAGCACATGGAAGAGTACAATATAAATATGCACCTGGGATATTTTGACTTATTTTAGCCATAAACTAACACAAGCAATCTCAGCTTCACTCAGACATCTGCCCATGAAGGATTAAGAGGAGGGGAGGAGGGGATTGGAATTGGGTCTGGACCGAACCAGGAAACCTTCGATCTGATCTGATCCGATCTGATCTGGGGCCTCGGTTCCGATCCCGGTTCTGATCCAATCCGGGGGGGAGGCATGCAGATCCCTAATAAATATAGCTATCTATCTCTGTTCATATAAAGTCACCCTTGGTATATCAATCTAAGCAGTTAAAAGTCGAGCTATAGGCATTTTGGAGATAGTCAGGTGTCTTTCATTTCCTCGTCCACTCATTGACGAAATCAGATACTTTTAGGGATATAAAATAAAATTGTTTCTGGCCAGATCTACACTGAGCAGGACATAACACTTTCAAAGCGGTTTGAAAAGTTTGTGGAATGTGTCCTGGGTCCCAAGAGTTGTCAGTGCACTTTGATACCATTATAAAGCAGTAGTGTAGATCCTGCCCCTGTTTGCAAATGTGCATTCGTACTAATGCACATTCACGCAGGTCTGCACTTTTCAAATGGACGTTTGCGCAAATCCCTCTCCCTCATTCTCAGTAAAAACAAAAAAAGTGTGCGGGTGCATGGAATACACCCAGATCAGAAGAAGCCAGTCTGTTGCAGGAGCCACGGATTCATAGACATCCAAACTCATTGGAATTCATTTCTCCAACATACCAAGATAAAAGGCATTCCAAGCCACTGAAGCTGCTTGTGCCTCCAGTGACAATACTGGATCCAAGAGCACCTCTGAACTTCAAATCTGATCTTTTGGGAGAGTGCAACCAGGGCTAGCATCAAGGGTAGGCATAGTTGGGCCCCGGCTGAAGAACCACACCCAAGCAGGGGCTTAACCAGGTTTGCTTCTCCTCCTCTTCACCTTTGCAACCAGCTTGTTCACCTGCGTCTTGCTTTGGCCAGGACCATGGTGATGGTGAAGAGAATCAGCAGTAGATGCCACTGCCTACACACTCACTGGCTGTCAAGCAACAAGCTGTAGCACTGATGAATAAGAGGATGAGGCTCAATAGCAGCTACTGAGGAGGTAGATTTACTGAGGGAGGGCGCCCATGAAGAGTGTCTTGCCATAAACCAGAGTTGGATTTAGGAACAAGCCAAGTAAGCCATGGCTTTAGGCCTCATATTATGAGAGGCCTGTAAATATGTTGGAAATAACTAAGATAACTATGATTTATTTATTTATTTATTGAATAATTTTTTATACTGCTCAATAGCTGAGGATCTCTGGGCAGTGCACAATTTAAACCATAAAATACAAGTATCCAAGTGAATTTAAAATGTTAAAAGTTAAAAAAAAATGCAATATAAAAACAGATAAGTTATAGCCCAGGGAAAGCCTGTTTGAAAAGCTATTTTTTTCAGGAGGTATTTAAAGGATGTTACATTTTCCGCCTCCCAATTCACACAAAGGATGATTTAACTAGGGTGACCACATTTGGGAAACCAAAAAAGAGGACCCTCAGTGGGGTGGGGGGTGGGAAAGTGGCTTTCCGGGCCCTCTGGAAAGCATGTCATTCACCCCCACTGCTTTAAAGGCCCCAATTGGAGCGGAGGAGGGGAAAGTGTGTCATTCCTGCCCTCCACTGCTCCAATCGGGTCCTTTTCTATAATGTCCAGGAATGACATACTTTCCCCTGTAAGGTCCTGATTGGAGCAGTGGGAGGGAAATAACCCACCTCCAGAAAGCTCGTCATTCCCTCCAACCACGCTAATATGGCCTTAAAGGGGAAAGCTTGTCTTTCCAGGACATTATAGAAAATTACAGAAAATCCTCCCTGACACCCAGGATAGAACAAAAACCAGGACAAATCCGGGGAAATCCTGACAGTTGGTCACCCTAATTTAACTAAGATGAAATCGCTTTGGCTTAAATATGTTGGAATATCTTGCGTGGCTTACAGCAGGGTTGCCTTATATAGCGAAAGTGTGGCACTCAGCATTTAGTATTGAAGTCAATAAGTACAGACTAGAGCCAGTTTAACAGAAGTTCAAATAAACTTGCTTTATTAATGCTTTTAAACACATCTTCAGAGAAGGCTGTCTAATGCTGTTTAATTTCATGCAGCCACTAATGCTGGGTGGTACCCTTTTATTACCATTCCTATTATAATGCAATACACTTTCCCCCTCCCTCTTTATTTTTATGGTATGTGGCCTCTGAATTTTGACATGGCTTAGGGCCACAGCATGTCTTAATCTGGCCCTGCCAAAGACCCTCAAAAACCTGGCACTGGCAAGCAGTGTACCCCCTCCAGAACAAGTTGAACACCGTTTTACCTAGGCACTGATTCTGAGAACACCCACAGTCTCACCTGGATCATATGAAAAGGAGAGATGAATCTCAGTGTCATCTGCATATTGTTGACATATCAGACCACAGATCTCACCTAATACTTTCATTTAGATGCTAAATATAATGGGGGATTAAACAGAGCCCTGTGGAACCATCTGAAACCTCGGCCTTGCCCTTTTTATGATATGAAAGTATAGCTTGATCTGCATGTTTGGAGTACTGCAGAATAGCTTGCATATATAACAGGGTAATTTTTGTTTACAGGTACTATACAAGAGAGGTACTTCAAAAAATGGTATAAAGTGTATGGCTGCCTTTTAATGGTACATTTCTTCATAATAATGCACTATAAATAAGCTGTACTGTAAAACATCACTGCTCTTTGAAAAACCCCGAGCACTTAAAAGCACTCTCACATATTCAGATTAAAAAAAATGAAAAAAACAAAACAAAAAACACACACCCTTAGCTATTAGTATTTATATATTTGCAATGGTGCACAATTCATATGAAATAATTGTAAAATTCAAAGCTTAAATGCTTGCTCTTCCACTCAGGTCAAAAAGGAACTTTTAGATCTGTCTCGGAGGATTCCTTGCTATTACAAATATGAAACCAGGATGTTTAAAATGAAAAGAGAAAGAGAGAGAGAGAGAGCAGCAAATTTAATAAAAGTGGTGGTGTGTGGGGGAGGGAACCCGTGAGAGCAAGTGCTCAGTTTGATGGCTCCAGAGAATGGAAGGAGATTATGTTAAGGTCTAAATGGAGCTTTAACATTTTTAAATCCAGAAGGTCTAATCTAATCTAATCCTTTGCAATCCAATTTTTTAAAATGCAGCCCAGCCATCATGTTAAAGGAGCTGGGCCCCTCCCTCTTGCTTTCTTTTAATGCCCATTTCGAGCAGAGTCAGCATCTGTGCAGTCTCCTCCTCTTATTCAACATTCAAAAAATGGGATTTTTAAAGGCAAAATAAAAATATAATCACAACTGTACCCAAAAACAAACAAACTGGTACTAATCTGGTTTTAGGGACGTGTGAATCAGCAAAAAACGAGATCACCAAAGTTCTCCAAACCCCATCTTGATGCATGTTCTGACTCGAGACCCTATCAAATCGCAAGGTTCATTTTTTGTTGTTGCTTGAAAATCCATGTGTGTTTTCATGTGCCTTGTCCAAATGTACGCATCAATTCTGTTCCAGTTTCTTTTTAAAAATAGTCATTATTTTAAGGTGCTTTTACTCTTTTATCCTATGTGCTGTTCACTGCTTCAACATCTTGGATGTGGAGAGGCATGCATTTTTTGAATATATGCATTCTTCTCCCACTGACTAAAGTGGATTTGTGCTTTACAAAAGTACACATTTTTTCATGCACAATTTTCAAGTGTACAGATATTGTTGATAGATATTTCTAGTCCGTGAATCATAGTGCAAGCTCAGAAATGTACAATTTTGACCACAGATGGCATCTGAGTCCATGCTCAGCCCAGAAGATGTGAACTAGGTAAACTCCTGATAAAAACTGAATTTCCCATACATCCCTATCTGGTACTCACTAGGGCCAGATCTACACCTTGTGTCAAATCATTACAAATGTGGAATGAAAAGCAGGAAATAACACTATGAAAGTGGTATATGGAATGTGGATTGTGCCCCAACAGTTATCACTGCCCTTTAATACCATTATAAAGCAGTTGTGTAGATCTAGCCTAGGTCTCATTTGTTTTTAAAAAGCATACCTTCCAACATTTGCTGATAAAAGTGGGGACATGCATTTAAAATACCAACCCTCATACCAAGGATCATTATCTATCCACAGCCTTCTGCTGTTACATATTTCAGATGTCAGGGCAGTCTCCAGGTTTGAGGGGATTCAGGGAAAGTGCCTACCATGGGGTTCCTTCTTCTGTTGTTGCTTCTTCCACCCCCAGATTACTTGGCCTTGGTGGCAACAGCAACATTCCAAGCATTGCTGGGAGTTGCCATTTTAAATGCGCACAATGCCCCAGAGTGTAGGGTAGCAGGCACCGGAAACTGGTGGCTCTGAATTTACTGGGGCTGTGAATCTGTTCTGGGTTTCAGTCAGAACTAGTCAGAACTCTAAAGGAGCTATCCAAGGTGCTGAACCCATTTGGGGAATTGGGTTCAGCACATTGGATAGCTCCTTTGGAGCTCTGATTGAAATCCAGAGCAGATTTACTGCACCACTGAAATCGGAGCCACCAGCCTTCACTGGTAGCACTTTGCAATGACTGCAGGGCAAATGTCTGCACTGATTGTAATACGTGGTGTTGTGTCCCTTATCTGCCTCACCCTATCCACATGCCCATGATAAAAGTAGCAGGTAGATCATTACGTTGATACCACAGGTGTATTACATTTCTACCCTGTTGCCCCCACCCTCCCTACACTGGCTTGCAACATATTTTTCTGGTGTTTGCAATTATGGATTAAGAAGTGGCAAAGCACACCATGTAGAATTAATATATGGACTTTGGTGTCACAAGATGTGTGGAGATGGCTACTAGCTCAGTTGGCTTTAAAAGGAGACATCCTCCATGAATTCATTGGCACTCTTTTGAACTTTTTTAAAAATAGGGTGGCCTATATGTACTGTAAGTCAGGGGTGAGCAGAAAGTAGATCTCCAGATGTTTTGTATTTCAACTCTTAGCATTCCTGATTATTGGCTGTGCTGGCAGAGGCTTCTAGGAGTTGGTCCCAAACATCTGGAGATCTATCTTCTGCCCACCCCTGCTGTAAGTAAAGAAAAAATGGATGGTTTCATAAAGGTAGAGTTTTGATGTTACTATCCCAAGACCCCGAAACCTATCTGAGCTATCCACATGTGATTAAGACATGACATCAAAGGGCTAGTTCTGATGCCACATTAGCTAGCTACTGTTTTCTCTATATCACACAGACCTTTTTCATATGAATACATGACATCACTTCTTTCCAAATGGAAATCTGATACAGCCTTCTGGTTCTACCACATAAAGTCTAGCTGAACATCAGAGTATTATAAGGACAACCACAAAGAAACAAGCAAAGGATGGCTTCTTAAATGTTGATCCGGATGGTGCTGTCCCAAGAACCCCAAACCTACCTGAACTATCTACATATGATTAGTTAGGATGATGTAAAGATATTCTATAAGAAAGCAAAATTTGCAGTCCATAAAGGAAGGATGCATTTCTGCATCAGTGGCAGCTGAAACCAGAAAAAGGTCACATCCCCAAAGGGTATTGCTTCTGCTTTTTGTAAGCCCTATCACACTTAGCCCATAGTGACTTCAACATCCATCTCTTAAACCTGTTCATCACTCCAAGCAAAATGGTTCCC
Organism: Anniella stebbinsi; assembly: GCA_029215795.1. Lineage (NCBI taxonomy): Eukaryota > Metazoa > Chordata > Lepidosauria > Squamata > Anniellidae > Anniella > Anniella stebbinsi. The sequence continues at coordinate 27,794,928 of JARDYH010000002.1, read as the reverse complement.
TTATGCATTTTCTCAAGAAATGTCAGCATGCCCTCTGTAACAGCTTTTCTGTAGCTGTAAAGGAAAGCAAAGACAGGCTCAGGATAGTCAATATTATGATTGATTTTTCTCAGGTTGGCAGCCTGAACTGGCACTAGGCTGTTCTTCTTAAAGGTGTTGTTTTGATAGATGGCAGCAGCTGACACCAGAGAAATAAAAGCTCACAGAGATGAAAGTTAGTGAGAAGAATCAAGTCCTAGGAGAGCCCAATGTTCATGTGTAACTTTGGGAGGAGGTCATTATGGGTTTAATTTGATGTGCTCATTATGTGCCACTTTGAAACTGATTGATGCATGCTACGAAAATTTGTAGGAGTTTGAAAAAATAAGGTTAAAATGGCAAAGGGGTACATCTGAGTATGGGATGAGTTGCTACAGCTATGGATGTAATGAAGTTTGAAATCATGGGAACTAGTTATGTCATGCATTCATATTGAGGACATGGGATGCAGAGAAAATCCCATTTCAGGACAGTAGCATTGTTAAGGATCTGTGTTATATTACCTGGAGCAGTGAGATTGTTTCCATCTCATAGTTGCTCTGTCAACACTCCTGATAATGGGAAACACTGCTTTGGACTTCCTTTCCTTGGGATTTCCCTTCCTCTCCTCCCTTGCATCCTGCTGTCGAATCTGCTCTAGATGGTCCCATTTCTTTTTGGAGCAGATTTTGAGCTTTTTTTGGGGGGGGGGAAGTACATGGCATAGGGGGCTAAAGGGGAGGGGGAATCCATTCCACCAGCAGATGTACACAATTAAATATGCCAATCAACCACTTTACTACACACTCTACATGTCTTCATCTGACGTGCGTATATTATTTTTTATCACTTGGTAGGATGACAAAGAGCCTGTCTACAGTACTGCTTTAAAATGGTTTATAACAGTAGTGACAACTGTTGGGGCCCAGGACACACTCCATATACAGTTTTCAAAACATTTTCAAAGTGTTATATTCTGCATGTGTAGATAGGCTCACAGATGCCCAAACTATCTCAAGGTGAGAGAACTCACCTATGGACAGTATGGTCATCTAGAGTGGATTGAGTAACTACATACCATCCTAATGACATTCCCTCTGGTGAGGTGGACATCGGCAGCATGGTATATAAAACTGAACCAAACCACATAAGGATAAATTGTGTGTACTGGGAAGAGCAGCCACCATGTTGATCTCAGTAAAATATAACGTGGGTCTGATTCTGTTGAAGCCAGAAAACTAAAAGGACAATGGAGGCTGACACAGACATTTCATAAACGTTCATGGCTGTACCCTGTTCTATCATATAAACTAAACTGGAAAACTGAACAAAGCTCATGTGGAAATGGCAAAGAAAGAGAGTTACATACTTAGAAGAAACTTGCATTCAACAGGGAGATCTGTGAGGCATGGGAAAACAAAGCACAGAAGTTATCTCACTAGTTTTGTTTACTTCATACTCCTGGAGCCATGCTATACTTCAGGGATGTAACTGGAAGAATTCCCCATGAGAACTAACAACCTTTTCTTTGTTAAAAAGAAAAAAGAAAAGAAGGTTTGCATTGCAGTGCTTTGAGCTGTTGTGTTTAGTATAGTTGTAGCTTGAATATTAAAAAAAAATGACCATCCCTGATAACTTTAGGAAAATGTAATAATATTTTTTTATTCCTAAATTCCTAAATATCTCAGTAACCCTTAAGGCAACCTTCCCAGGCCCGCCACAGGTGTTGTTAGACCTGGGCCCATGGAGTAACAGCCCTAGATCTATTTCTTAGGACACTAGATCTATTCTCCAGATTCCTGAGTGTCCATTGGAAAGGTGGATATATATATATATATATATATATATATATATATATATATATATATATATTAGGGATGTGCACTGGATCGGGCGCCAGCGGATGGAAGCGGACGGCCCCAGGGGGGGTAGGGAGCACGGGGGAGGGGGCTTACCTGCCGGGGCCGTCCACAGCGGACGGCCCCGGGGGTGGAGGGAGTTAGGCCCCCCCTCACCCACCCGCCGCCATTTTTTCCTCATAGACTTGCATTGCAGTGCAAGTCTATGGGGAAAAAAATGGCGGCCGATCCAAAAATTTACGATTTTTGGATCGGGATCGGACTCGATCCGGTCCGGGGGGCCTCCGATTTTGTCCGAACCGATCCATGACAAAATTGGAGGTCCTGATCCGGGTCCCGATCCAATCCGGGGGGTCCGTGCACACCCCTAATATATATATATATATATATATATATTGTGCAGAGATTGATTAGAATTTCCCCCATGGCTTTGGGATGATCTGAAGAATTTATATTTTTTAGATGATTTGGATGAGAAATCTATTGTCTGGCTTTGCCTCTAGTGAAATTTAAATGAATCCTAAAAATTATTTTTCTACATTTGCATATATAGATATAAATTAACTTATGCAAATTTTATGCAGATTGGTGTGCTACGTACCTGGGCACCAAACCTTTAAAATGCCTAGCAACACCCCTGAGTCCAGTCAAACCCATAAGTATTGCCTTTCCTATCACAAAGGAGGGTGAAACATAGTGGTTTCAAGCTCATACACTTTATCACAACAATTGGCCAGCTCTGTTCATCTGTTATAGATATATGTAAGTGGAATATATGTGTGCAAGTTGCCAAAATACTCCAATACAGTTTGACATACAATCTTATTCATGTTTAGACAGAAAAAAAAATCCTACAACCCCCAGCATTCCCCGAACCAGTCATGTACCTTAAATTTGTCTTCAAACAAGGATTCTGATTTATTTATTTAAAATATTATTATATTACCTTTTGTGTTGAAATTCCCTCAAGGTGGTTTACAAAATAAAAGTTGAAACCAATAAAATATAAAATATAATTAACTGAAACAGCAGCATAAAACATTTTGAACAGCAACAGTAAAACCTCCAATTGATATATAAAAAGGTCAGGATCCACTCATTTAAAAAAGGATTGGAACATGTAGGTCATTAAGGGTCATTTAAAAACAGTGAGGGAGGAAGCCAAGTGCGGGATTTATGGGGGGATTGAAATTAATGTATATATTATTGGAGAAAGAGGCTTTCATGGGATAAAGCTAGGGCCCAAGTATTGGCTATACTGTAAGAATAGTAAGATTGTAAATGGGATTTTTCTGAACTATAGAAATGTTGTTTCAGGTATGAATGATGGAAGTTTAGATTTCTTATTTCATTTCTGTTTTGACTTCTAAAAATGAGGGAATGAGGTAAAAAGATATTGAAAGGGAGTCAAGTGGTTGAAATCTCACCAAAATGCTTGAAGATTATTAAAAACTATAACAATAAAGCTTAACTACAATGTATATCACAGATTAGGAAATGTATCATCAAGTTCAAGAGGATGAAAGCATGGTTACTGAGCAGAGGAAGAAATAAAATGCAAAGAAGATTACTTCCAAAAGAGAAAAAGGAAGCCATCCATCCTTCACTATTCGAATTATTTGAACATGTGGAAATGGGCAATCTGGGAGACATTGGCCTGCTTTATATGAGTTCCTATGGGTTATTGTGGCTGTGTGGGAGCCACTCCATTGCCTCCCGTCCTCCTGCCACTTCCACTTTGTCGCTGGTTAGAAAACAAAACAGAAATGCCCTGTTCCTGGGTTGTTCGGCATGACATGTGAAGCGAGAAGTCTGAGTGGTTAACAAAGAAAGAGCCCAGAGTTTTAACATGGTTTGTGGTTGGATTAAAACTCTAGGTTGTTTCCCCCTCAACAACCAAGAATTGAGGGTTCACATGTCATGCCAACCAATCCAGGAATGGGGCATTTTTGTTTCATTTTCTAAACTGGATGCACAGCAGAAGTAATGAGTAGATAGGAAGTTACATGCTCACTCACTCCCATGTGTCCCGGACATAATGACCACCTATGAGTAGTCATTACTTGCGACGTGAGTCATTATATACTTGAACTCCCCCCCCAAAAAACCCCTTTTGACAGAGTCCCTCACCAAAGGCTCCTGAGTAAAGGTAACAATAATGGGATAAGAGGGCAAGTCCTCTTCTGAACAGATAATTAATGAAAGGACAGGAAGCAGAGAGTAGGGATAAATGGACAGTATACATGCAGCACCTGGTGAAATTTTCCTTTCATCGCAACAGTTAAAGCTGCAGGAGCCCTGCCCTCTTGATCAGATACAAAAGAGGGCAGGGCTCCTGCAACTTTAACCATTGTGATGAAGAGGGAATTTCACCAGGTGCTGCGTGCATACAAATGACACCTGCTGAAATTCCCTTTTCTAAACAACTGTTAAATATACAGGAGCCCTTTCCTCCTTTTCATATGGTCACCCTACCTGTAGGTGCACTTTTTTGTGTGTGTGTGACCTGCAATTGATATTTCATCATTTCTAATGTTCTTATGGAAATTTGCTTTCAATTTGATTTTATTTGTGCTAAAGAAACCCTAGGTTGTTGAGTCTGAAGTATGGTATATTCTACAAGACAATTTTAATTTTTCCAGTGATATAATCCATCTCCCAACAAGTGATCAGTGGCATCAATGATGAAAACACTGTTCATTTGTTCAGCAGTGTCTGCACTTCAGAAACACTCTGTGCATATTGTAATATCAGACTCCATGTTTTTCCTGTCCGTAACACTATTTTTGCCTGAAGGCCCTGATTCCAAAACGTAATCACTTACATGCTCCTTAAACCCCTTATTTGGGTGTTGTTGGACATTGTCAAGGGGGATATAAAGGTGTGAGTGCCAATTGTACACATCAAACACAAAGGGATGACAAAGAGTTAAGGGACTATGCCATTAATGGTACTTGCTATAATAACATGGGAAATGAATTTTGTGTCCAGTGATTATTGATGATGCTACACGCTAACAACACATCAATTCAATTATGCTTCTTCTTTCTGCTTTTCTGAATAATGCCCTGATAAAGGAAGCAAGAATCTATTTACAGCATGTAGGTTTTCTCTCCGGACAAATGGATATTTAGAAGTAGCTTCCTTTGCTTTCAAAATCTGTTTGTTCTTTGGCTTGTAGAGAAAGAAATTCTAATGCCAACCATTCTTTCTGAAGTTGTTCCACTGAAATTAAGTAGTACCACTTTGAAGAAAGAGACTTAATGATCTCATCCTATGAAGGATGGAGAAAGGAAAACATTTATTTCCCTTTCTTTTTCATTGATTAGGAACTATTAGAGTAGAATGAACTGTAGAATCAAGACAGGGTGGAATCCTATATCTGGGCTAGATGTACACTCCTGCTTTTTATCAGTGTTGAAGTGCATAGATAATTGTTGGGGTACATTACGTATTTTGCATAGCACTTTTCTAGCATTGTTTCCCTCTTTTTATTCTGTATTATCCAAAATATTGCAACAGATGCCATTGCATATCTGGCTGTGAGGTATAGATGCACAAGAGGGATGTAGCATCACCACTATGGAATCATATTGATATGATCTAGCCACAGTTACATTTGGAGTAAGCCCCACTGAACTCAATAGGGTTTACTTCTGAGCAGACATGTATGGGATTGCTGTAAACCTAAACATAACTACTAGTGAGTCAGCTCAACTGACCAAGGGTCCATCAAGTCCAGCACTCCATTTATACAGTGACCAATCAGCTGCTGAAAAGAAATCTACAAGCAGGACATGAGTGCAACAGCACCCTATCACCCATGTTCCCCAGTAACTGGTGTATATAAGCTTACTGCCTCTGATACTGGAGGTAGCACATAGCCAACAGGACTAGTAGCCTTTCATAGCCTTCTCCTCCAGGAATTTATCCAGCCTCCTTTTAAAGCCATCCAAATTGGTGGCCATCACTATATTCTGTGGTAGCGAATTCCATAGTTTAACTATGAGCTGTGTGAAGAAGTACTTTCCTTTGTCTGTCCTGAACTCCCACCAATCAGCTTCACGGAATGACCCTGGGTTCTAGTATTATGAGAAAGGGAGAAAAATGTCTCCCTATCCACATTCTACTTCTTAGTAAACATGCTCAAAATGACACGGTTTGGCTACAGTCCTTTGTACACTAACGTCGGAGTGGGCATCATAAAAATCAGAGGAACTTGCTTCTGAATACGCATGCATAGGATTAGGTTGCTATTGTCTCCCACCCAGGTTGCACTGAAATTAAAAGGATTACTTTAGTCTTGTTTTTGTGGTCTATAGTTGCTGCTTTATGGTTCTAATCTGATTTTGAACTCACCTTTTCCCTTAACCCATCAAACATGGTACTGCTGGATGACATTGGCATCTTGCACAACAGAGGGCTGAGCATTGAGTGCAAGTTGGATTTCAATTGTAACAAAATTAAATTTCCCCACTCATGCTGGTAACACTGTTTCCCACTTTGCCCAAGTGTGAATAGCTATGCTACAAAGGAAGCCCTGGAGCTGCCAGGTCCACATGCTTCTCTGGCAGTAAAAACTACATTATACTTGTGAAAATGCTTGAGGTTACTATTGGGTACCTCTTCATGGGCACTTTGCCTCACGGTGGCTTCGAAATGGCGGCAGTTGGGTTACATGACGTTGCTGCCAATTTGATGCTGCCGCCAATTTGAAGTAATCTAGAGGCAAAGGCCCTTTGCTCCACACTTTTTTCAGAGCAGAGCGGGCTGGGCAGGGAAGGGGGTGAAGTAGCGAGCCATAAGCTTGCTGCACCACCTCCACTGACTTCTCCCCAAATTATTTTTTTTCAAAAAACTACTTACCTTAGAGGAGGTGGGCCACCTCTCCAACCGCCCCTCCAGCTGATGCTGGGCAGGCACGGCCGCGGTGGTGGTGACAGGAAAAGCCGCCGTGGTGCTCCTGCCATGAAGACTGGTGGCAGGAGCGTCAATGCATGGCACACCAACTGCTGCCGCCACTACATGCTGGAAGAGGTGCTGTGAAGAGGCAGCCATAGTCTGCTATACCCACTGGTAGTGGTGGGTGGTGGCTCCAGTTTTGGTAGGGCTGTGAATCCATTCCAGGTTTCAGTCAGAAACACCCAGACCTCTATCCCAGGGGCTAAGTCCTATCCCCCAAATAGTTTCAGCACCTTGGATAGCTCTTTTAGAATTCTGGCTGGTTCTGAGTAAAACCCAGAATGAATTCACAGCCCCACTAAAATTGGAGCCACCAGACTCCACAGCACGCTACAGAATAGTAGAGGCTAATGATCTTGTTACAGTTTATTTATTTGATCTATTTAGTTGCATTATTCACAGGCCTCCCTATACCAACAAGTTCTCTGGGCAGCTTAAAGGACAAAAGCTACATGTTAAAAATGCAATCATACAATAATAGCACAATATTAATAAAACAATAAGACACAGTATTAAAACAAGATCAAATAAGACCAAAAACGGATCGAAGAGCAAGGAGAGGAATTCATAAAACCTCAGCACAGCTAAAATAACATCAGAAGTGCAATCCCAAGGGCATCTACTCAGAAGGAAATCCCATGACGTTCAGTGGAACTTACTCCCAGGTAAGTGTGTAAAGGATTTCAGCCTAAAAAACTACCACATGATGCAGTTGCTTTTCATTTATTCCGAGAATATTGGGGCTGCATTCCAGTGGTGGGTAAAGCAGAAGGCAAAGTGGTGGAGGCAAAAGCAAATGAAGCTGAGGCCAAAACACCCAAAATGGAATGCTGTAGGGGTGGCCCAAATCGGCAAGAGCTCACCTCACCACTGCTGGCATTAATAGGGCCTCTAAGGCCCACCTAGGCCCAAGGTGTGGGGGGGAAACACACAATTTCTGGAGGCTCTGGAAATTGTGCACTTCCCCCCACTGTGTAAATGGCAGTCACCATTAACGCAGTGGAGGGAAAGGGCTAGAAGCCAGGACGGGACTGCACCTGACTGCCCGTGGTGGGCTTGTGAGCGCTCAGGTGCAGGTTCATACTCACACTGAACATGTCCGGCTGGGTCCACGAGGGCCGGACGTGTGTGTGGGTCTGATGCCCATGCGGATCCAGTCAGACACTCATGCTATCCCTAAGTTTGGTTTAAAGCTCTTATTGCCTGGAAATAAGCCTTTGGAGAGGCGTTTCTTCCTTTTGGAATGGACAAGAAATCACAGAAAATGTGGGAAATCAACAAAGAATAGGTGGTCAGGGGGGCTACATGGGTGTCATCCGATGACCCAGGGAAGGGAGTGTGGCCATCTGGAGAACCCAGGAGGGCAGGATTGGGACCCTGGGCCACAGCTAAGACACCCCTCCATTACAGTAAACACAGAAGATAAATGTATCAGAAAAGTATTTTAAATTCCACAGCCATCAGTTGTCTTAAGGGAATAGAGAAGTAAAAAATATACATAGTTCAGGCCCTCTTAAAGGTCTCTGCTGAAGGAACTAAGCAAAGGAAATCTTAAAGGGCTTAGGAAAATTAAAAAGGACTTTGCCTAGTGCTGAGACATTGCAGTTGGCACCAGGCAGACCTCTTGGGAGATCACAGAAATGGGGTGCAACCACTGAAATGTAGGGCTGTGCACAGCCCCCCCCCCCCATTCACCTAGAAGATGATTTGGAGCTTTTGAATCAGCACCAGTTTAGCTCAGAGCTCCATTGGTTCCAAATCCAAAGTGGGTTGGCTGTTGTGGTTTCCCGGGTACCCCGGAATGCCAAACATGAGGCCAACTGGAGGTCCATAGGACTTTTCTCCCACTTACCCACTCCCCTCTCTTCCCGCTCACCCCTCCCCTTCCCTCCCCTCCTGCTTGCCCCAAACCCAATGAGCCGCTGACCCCCACCTGGATGCAGGACTTACCTGACTGTGTTGCTTGTGCCGGTGAGCCATCCGTCCTCCAGGAGAACTGCCATCTTTAAGGAAGATGACAGCTCTGGCCTACCATAGATCTAATGTTGCAAACTATGGTGTTTTTCTTGGATGATGGCCACCTTGTCAAGGTGAACAGAGGGGTCAGGTAAGTCAAGGAGGTGGGGCAGCAGCTTGCCATTGGGCCGAGGTGGCCCAATCCAGTACTTTTTTTTTTTTAAATAATTTTTATTGATTTCAACATACACATACACATAATATAAACAATAATATAAAACAAACTACCCCCCTCGACTACCCCCCGTGCACCCCCCCGTCCGAGACCATCTCATAATCCTTCATCCTCCTTCCAAAATTTTAATGATTCTTTTGAAGGCATTTGTCCCTTTCCCGATCTTAAAACATAATCCAAAAAGGGAGTCCATATTTCTCCAAAATCACTCTTCCTGGACATTCCCCTCTTTATTTTCATTTTACAAGTCAACATATCATTCAAAGCTAAATCCCAGATTTCTTTATACCAATCTTCTATTGTATAACTTCGTTGCCCTTTCCAATTTTTAGCAATCAGTATTCTAATGGGTGCCAGGAGGTTGTTTACCAATTCTTTATTTATTATATGCTTATTCCTACTATCCCATATTGCTAGTAGAGCTAACTTCGGGTTTAATTCCAAACTACTTCCAATTATATCGCTTATTTCTTTACCAACCCTTACCCAAAATTTTTGTACTTGTTCACAGCTCCACCACATATGAAAATATGTCCCAACCTCCTGACACCCCCTCCAACAATTCTTGGGCAATTTTTTATCAATCTGGTGTGGCCCAATCCAGTACTGATTCATATTTGGGGTTCAGGACCGAGGTGGCACACACCCCTACTGAAAAGGCTCTTTCACTTGCAACTATCCATCATACAGCACTTGGTGAGGGCACCCAAAGGTAGATCTGAGATGAAGACTTCAGAGTATGGATATCTACTGGCCTCTCAAGTTGTTCAGTCTCAAACAGATAATTGACTCTGGGAACTCATAAGAAGATGAAGCATTGCTTAGCTTAAAGCAACAGGCCCAACTGGAGCTATTTGTTATATACCACTAAGCTCATTGAAATGGCAATTGTCTTCTGTGTTTCCACTACAAAGATGGCATCATAAAATATTTTAAAAAGAAAGGAACCTTACCCGATAGATAAGAGCTCCAAACCTCAGGTTGAATTTCTGTTGTCAATGTAATCCACCCTTATTTTGACTCTGGGATTGAAAACATAAAGTTCTCAACATAGAACTTTTGGTTCCACACTAATATACTCAAATTATCAAAGGGATAGTTATTATTTTTCTCTAATGCAAAGTCAGGAGAAATACACCAGGGGGGAGGGTTTGGTCCACACTCTGAAAAATGTGTGTTATTCACAGAGCTAGATACCCGGGCGTGTCAGAGAAAAAAGGCATCAAGTTGAAAAGTAATCAATATGTGTGGGAGGCTGGAAAGGCTAAGCAACACCAATGTCATCAGAAAGTCATGGAAGAGAGGCCGGTGGGAAAGAGCTGTCCAAATGGGAAGGGTGCAAAGTGAAAACTTTCTACTTCCTCCCAACTGGAATGTTTGCCCTCTTTGGTTAACTATTTATGTATTCTGGGAATAAATCTTGGACTAGTGCTTGGTGATCATTCCTGTTGATGCATATTTGTACAAAGAAGTGTTGTGTGCAGTGTGGAAAAAAGTCATATGAAGGAATGAAAAAAAGTAAATTGGCATTTCTGCACTTTGAACACAAACCATGGTGTGGTGTTATTAAAAAATAGCAGCAAATAGTGAGTGATGTATGGATTTTGTGAAATCTGTTCCATCTGCATTTCACAGATTGTCAGCTTCCTTTTGTTTCGTTGTTCGCTCATAGACTGAATCCAATTTTCCCCATTTCCTGAATTTGTGCAAATCTGCACATGTGAAAATGTGCAACTCACCCAAAATGTACAAATCCTCCCCCAAATGCACAAATCCATCCCCCCACACACACCAATGAACATGCTTTAACTTATGGATAGGAATGCAGTTTTGGATGGTCTTTTTCATTTTACATATTTTTCTATGACTAAATTTGTGTAAAATCCTGGAAAGTTAAAAAAAATGGTCTGTAAGTCCTTAGAACTGTGCTACTCTGGAAAAGATGGTCAGCTGCGGAATCCATGAGTCAAATTCCCTGAAATCCGAACTTATTTGATTCCATTGTGTCTTTAAGAACGTAAGAAAATAAGAAGCATGCTGGATCAGAGCAAGGGTCTGTGTAGTCCAGCATTCTGTCCAACATCCCTAGCTGGAAGGCCAGACACCCAGTTAACAAGCAAATAAGATGTGGCCAGCAAGGCCTGAGAAATGAATGATCAAGATTGAAAAATGCACTGTGTATGTATATGTGGAATCTCCAGTCTCTGTGAAGGCTCATCCCTGTTGAATGTATACAAAAGAATTCATCCATTGGCTTTTATTTCATTTCACACAAGCAAGATGTGTCTAGAACATTGCTGGAAAATCCAGCCCTTTTTGGGGCCACCGGATTTCCAGGGCACCCCATCTTGGCTTCAATTTGTGAGCCAACCTGTGGGTTTTCCTCAAAATCTGGGAACTTTAAAAAAAAACTGTTTAAAACATTTATTTCAGTAAATTGAAATGTTCACAAATTGCAACTCCATAATAGAAATGTATGCAAATTGTAGCATGCAATTTGCTAGGGCTGTGCGCTCCGCAAATCTGAAGGTTTGTCGGAGCTCCATCAAAGCTTCATATTCACGGAGGAGGGACATTTTTTTTAAGTGTTGGATACCTTTGGAGTGGAGCAAAGCCCCGCCAGAGCTTCAAAGGTATTCGATGAGCTCACGGATGTCACTCACCATGTTTCCTTGTTGACCATCTTGTTGAGGCGCTTGGCCATGCATATGATCTCCTCCTCCCCCTATGGCGCTGGTTCCTCAGTTTGCCTGGGGGCGTGAGGGGAGGAGGAAGAGGGGGAACAACACCCCAGGATGCTGCCAAGCAAGCCGTGCTGTAGTCTGCCTAGCTGTGGTTATGAACTGATGAGCTTCTGTATGCGCCAGCCTGAGGCACAATGGGAATTCTAGTCCTGTCATGCTCCATGGCTCCTTTAGCAACTGGGCTCGGGGTGGTGAGCCGGTACTGTGCTTCCCAGAAGGCAATAAGAGGTGCCAGTGTTTTGCTCCATGAAGCATCGTGGGAGCTGTAGTCCAGCAGAAGGATTTCTTGATGCTTCATGCTGAGGAAAGGACTACAACCCCCAAGAAACTCTGCTGGCATGTTAGATTTCCCACAAAAGTGAACAGTGAGGGAAATAGGAGCTGGTACCTGGAGAGACTTTAATGAAGAGAATGAAAGCAGAAAAGAAGGAAGGAAGTAGAGGGGGATTAATTGAAAAAGGGGTGGGGAGGGGCAATAAAATAGCCAAGGATAGTCAAACTGAAAGGGGGGAGCGGTTATCCGAAAATGGAGCAGAGCTCCGATGGATAACCCAACGAAGCTGAGCAACGGAGCCGCTTAAAAAATTGGAGCAGAGCAGCCCCTCAACGGAGCTCGGCTTCAAGTTTCGAAGTGGAGCAGAGCCGCTCTGCACAGCCCTACAACTTGCATGATTTACACACATTTTGGCCGCTAATTGCATAATTTATGGAAATTGTGCCTGCAATTTGTGCAAATTAGGGCTGAAATATGTGTAAATGACACTATTTGTGTTGGCAATTTGAGCAAATTTCAAAGTATGTGATTTTTTTAAGAATGAGAAAATCCACCAGCTACCCAACTAAATCTGCCAGCTCTCGGAAAGAAGCTGAAGTTCAGGGGGCTCCATGCCCTAGATGGGAGTCCTCTGACATCCCTAGTCTATGGCAGTTCACACAGGAGGGGGGCTGCCCGTGGTGCCTCTGCTGCCACTAATACATGCGAATGGCTCTCCATACATAAGCTCTTGGCACGATCAGAAATATTCATCATCTGGATTTCCTGTTTGCATGGAGAGCCTATGTAGTATGTACCCACAACTTTACACACATGGAGCCATTTCACATGATCAACTAAGTCACAGTGGCCTATTTTAATTGATGGTATGTGCTGGCTGTCATTTCTCTAATTATCCGCCCAAGTGCGGATTGTCACATCATCCGGATCTGTGCGGCATGCCTTGTTTGAGGGGAAAAGTGGATGCTGAGAAGTAGCAGCAAGGTCTTGAAGGAGAGAACTGTGTACCAAGCAGACTGTTCTGTGCCCCCTGCTAGCCTGCTGCCTTTACATGGAGGATGCTGCCCCATTGTTGATACTGAGGAAACAGTCCAGTTGGCTTTTGTACATGGAATGGGAGAGGACACCATCTTGTTCTTTGCCCTGTCAAGGAGTGTACCAGCACAGATCAAGCATTATTCAGTAACATATGCATTTATTTAGGAGCACACCTGACTTACAGCTTTCCCCAAAAGCACAAGAGGATTATGTCCTCATGGGCCACTTACAAGTTTTGAATGCAAACAGAGGATCATTTGTTTGTTAGGCAATCTCCCTGAGTTATAAACTTTCTGTGTGAAAAAGATTGTGGTGGAAAGGTGTTTCTAAATGTGACATCCCCCGCATGCATTTGGCTCTTTTGTTGGTCCACGAGGACTTATGAAGTCCTCTGAGGTTGAGAGAGGATTTCTTTTCAGCTGAAAAAACTGCTCGCTTGACCTGTAAGCACCTTTGCCTTGTTTGCAGCTTCTGCAGTCCAGATTTTAAGAGCTGGAATAAAAAGTTCAATTTATGTAGCCAGGCCAGATACATGTACAAATAGCAAATTTCCATGTAGACTAAAATTATAAAGGATTGATGAATAGGTATCTTTTTATCTTGCTTCCAAAATGGATTCACGATATTGTCTCAGAGCACAATCCTATACATATCCACTTTGAACAACAGTAAGTTTCATTAAATTTGATCAAGCTCACTCTCAGGTAAGTGGACATAGCAAGGATGAGGAACTTGTGATCCTGCAGATACTGTTGGACTACAACTCCTATCAACACTGACCATTGGCCATGCTGGACGGAACTGAGTGGAGCTAGCCCAACAACATATCCCCATTCTTGGAGCCTCAGGAAGCTATTATTCCCTTAGCTTCAGCTTCCTTTCTGGAATATGGGGATAATAAGAGCTTTTCTATACAAAACATTTATTGTGTGTTTGTCATTCCCTACCCACAGTTGCTTACAGGTACTTTTAATGATGTCACCACCCTCCAGTTTTGCTTCTGTTTTTATACAGCACTTTCAGTGAGATGTTTTAAAGCAGGGAAAATGCAGTATTGTTTGTGAAAGTGAACGAAAACATGTTTTCCACTTGTGGAATTGCACTATTATGTTGTACAACAATGCCAACAAGAAATGAAATCCTCTTTGTGTAATGCTTGGTTTCAATTCTGCAATGAAACTGAAACTAGGTACTGCAAATTAACAGCCTTGTGTAGAAAAACTCTAAAACTCATCTACTTTACAGGGCTGCTGTAGAAATTATGAGATTAGGCAAAACACTTTGAACACTCAAAAGTATTTAATAATAATAATAATAATAATAATGTCCATTCTATCTATCTGCTCCTCTCCTTTTTTCCAATGACAAAAACAAAACGAAACAAAAACAGCAGCAGTAACAACAACAACAACAACAACAACACACACACACACACAGCAGTAGGTTTTGTACCTGAGGTTGAGGATCTAACTGAGGTACAGAGAAGAATGTGGCACTGGATAATGTGCTCAAACATTTTCCACGAACACACTGAAACCAGACTCTTACATCCTGCCACTAAAAAGGAGACTGAGGGAACAGAATCATGCTGCTGAGAGATTCCTCTGTAGGTGTTTGTTATTTTCTTGTCAGACACGTTATTGATTTGCTATTCTGGGCAACATTATTTTAAAGGGAAGAGAAAAGGGGTCTCATTTTGTAGCTCTTCCATCTGTACATCCCTGATCCTTATTACTGTAGTTGAAGGTAAGACATGGCTAGGGCTGATATATGTCATTGGTTAATAGGTTAGAATAGTCATTAAAAAAAACTCATTGTTTTTTTAAAAAAGGCTTCCCCAATAAAATGGACTTAAAGCTAGTGCTGGGCTGAATCCTGCCCCCCTATTTTCAGGAACTTACTCTCTCCCTGCAAAAGAGGCATTGTTTTTCTGACCCTTTCACAGGGTAGGGAGGACAATTCAGAGAATTCCCACATAACATTTTTAAGTGTAGGCTGTTGCTGAGGGGTCTTCTTTTTATTTTTTATTTTTTCCAAAAAAATAAAATAAAATATCCCCTTCCTTGGGCATTTGGAGGACTCCAGCAGTTCTTAGTGAATACCTATTGGAGATCATGTGACCTCTCCCTCTCTAATAAGCACTCAGGAAGAACTCCTGGGCTCCTGAAAATGCCAGGGCTGTTTTGAAAAGTAACAAAGAAAGAAACACGGCCCCTCAACAACTGGCTACATTTAAAAAGGTATGTGGAAACCCTGTCCCATCCCCAAGGAGAAAATTCTCCAAAATTCTCACCTCTCCTAGCCTCTTTTACCTGAGTTTTCTTTCCCCCCCTGCGAAATGTTGAAAATAGCATGGTTGAAATTTTCAGCCCAACACTACTTAAAACACACCAAAACATCTGCTATTTTTTTAAAAAAGTACTCAATAAATGTGACACCGCCACAGAAGAAGCTTTCCCCCCCCCTTCTGATGTTCGTCATCCCCCCCCCCCCACCCAGCAACTGCAATCTGGCCAGTGTTGGGTACCAGGTGTAAATAACCATTGCGGAGCAGGGATGACTCAAAAGGGTAGCAATTAGGGTGACCAGATAAAATCCAGGTCAGGGCTCATGTAACTTTAACAGTTGTAGAGAAAAGGGAATTTCAGCCAGTGTCATTTGTATGTAATTAGTTCCTGGTGAAATTCCCTTTTCATCACAACAGTTAAAGTTGCAGGGGCCCTGCCTTCTTTTGTATATGGTCACTCTAGTACAGTGCCTGAAACTTTAACTGTTGTGATGAAGAGGGAATTTCAACCAGGAACTAATTGCATACAAATAACCCTGGCTGAAATTCCCTTTTCTCTACATCTGTTAAAGTTACATGAGTCCTGACCTGGATTTTATCTGGTCAGCCTAGTAGCAATAGTTATTGGATATTGTTCCCACAGCTTTCAGTCAGTGGGCTGGATCTAGACATGCCCTTCTGGGATTGGAAGGGACTTGGATCCAGTGAAAGGTCCTGCTGGAGAAAGTGGAGAGGTGATTTTTGGCAATTCCCCCTCCAGTTCCCATGCACTCCTGAAAAGCTGGTACAGAGGATCAAGGGACCCTCCAGAACAGCATGGCAGGGGGCACTGGGGACTGCAGGGGAAAGGAGGTGCAAACGCAAATTCCATTTTCCATGTCCTCCAGTGCAGCATCCTGTGTGTGTAACTCAACTCACAGGAAGTCCGTATCTCACATACTGTATATTTGGCCTGGATTGACTTGTTCCCATCATAAATGCCCTACCCTGCTTTTGGCTTGTTTGACTGCTGAGTGTTGTCCTTTCCACATCAGGCGTTTCACCCGGGATAGCCCTGGCTGGTCCCTGTGTGCCAATGGTGTGTATTAGGTACTTCCAGGATCACTCTCTCTCCTTCCTTCCTTCCCTCCCTCTCTCTACATCCCTATGGTGTAGAAAGGGCCTGTGTGCATGTGTGTTGCAGGTGTGTGTGTGGGAATGAAGAGATGCATGGTTTGCCCCAACAATGGTGGGGCTTGGTGACACCACCGGCTGGAAGAGGAGCTTAGGGATCCTTATTAGCCAGTGCTCCTCCCAGCCTCTTCAAATTATTGCTCCTTCCCTCCCTGTATGCAGTGTGGGGGCTTAACCGGTTGCTCTTTTGAGGTCCAAACAGGATTTTTTGGCACACAGTCCGATTGGTAGGGCTGTATGTCTTTTCGCCTGCTTCACACTGAAAGTGGGATGGGAGTTTCTTAGACTGATTTGGTGGGCTTTCTTCTGGTTCAGTTGGTCACCTTCCCCTGGGTAGGCTGGTTTGGGCAGGCTATGTTTGTCTGGTTAGGGATGGTGATCATTCGGAGGCATCGTTCGTGGTGACAGGAGATGCCTGAGGGCCTCCCACTGAGGGTTTTGCAGCCCAATGGTGGGATAAGGATTGCCAGTGGGGCCATCTCCTCTTACGCACCCAGTGTTTCATGGCCCAGGGGGATGTGACAGTGCATGTCCCCCCTTTCCCCAAATGGGGAAATCCTGAGGAGTGCTGATTCTATAATCCACATCCAGCAGGCAAATAATGTTTCGTCCGATGATATTGACCTGCTAGTGCCAGCATAGCGGCGTACCGACTAGGGATCCCCCTTTGCACAACAAATTCAATAAAGGTGGCTTGACTTTCAATCTATACAGTTGTGTCGTCTCTTTATTGCCTCACCTCCTTCACTTGCAATATGATTTATTATTACTGAATAGTAGTACATCCAAAGATATTTGCTTTCCTGTTCAAATTCATGATATTTCTGGAGCATGTGTAAGCATGCTCTCGAAACGAACGAAACGAAAATTTTATTTGCGGCCAAAAGGCCAATAAAAAGAGATACAATTTATACAGAGCAATAGGAGCAATAGGATCTGCACTGTTTACATATCGTCATTACAAAGTACAATTACATATAGACTTAATTGATTTCTACAGCTGATTACATTGTGCAAAAATTTGGCAACCTGGATGGTAATTTGCTGGTCTTTGGA
The DNA here is from genome assembly GCA_029215795.1 of Anniella stebbinsi. NCBI lineage: Eukaryota > Metazoa > Chordata > Lepidosauria > Squamata > Anniellidae > Anniella > Anniella stebbinsi. The sequence continues at coordinate 27,777,326 of JARDYH010000002.1, read as the reverse complement.
CTGTAACAGAAAGCTCACCATAACACGGTGGCTTTTCTCCCCGTGATCTCTGATAATTGGATAAATCAGGTCGATCCTAGAATTTCTGTAGAATCTGCATTCCAATAGCATGTGTTTGACTGACTCTACCTTGGCATCATCACACGGACATAATCTGGCCTCGACTGGGATTTTCTTATATCTTCCAGTCATTAGATTGGATGGAAGAGCGTTGAGTCTTGCCAAGAAGAAAGCTCTCCTATATTTAGGCACAGTGAGCCAACTTAAATAGGCCATTCCCTCTCTTCCTACTTGTTCTGGGAGACCCAATGAAAAAGTAGAGCAAGAGCCGCAAGCTAAGGACCTCTGCTCCTGTAGATCTATATCTGCCAGTCTTTGTCTTACCATCCGTTTGGTCTGAATACAGCAGTTGAAATAAGGGGAGGCCCAAAGAATTAATTTTAATCACCAGCGCTTTTACCCAGGGGGAATTATATTTATCTAATAGAACCTGGGAGACCAAAGAGTCCACAGCAAGACCATGGTATAGTTTAAGCCAGTATTGGATAGTAAATAACCATGCCCTGTGATTCATGGAGGGGAGCCCGGCCTCTAGATTCAAAGATGCCCCAGAGACACACTTGGGAGCCCCAAATAATGCTCTCGATGGATTGTCAAAAAAACAAAATTGCCAGCATCTGAAATATTTCTCTATACTTAGTGAAATCTCATATTCCTGTTGGAGGACGCCTGACCATTGAGTAGCTTTGCTAGAGCAGTACGCAATTTCAAATGAAAAAAGAAAGGTATCCAATATATGGTATGATAAAAACCAGTATGAAGGATGATCCATCTGATTACATTGCCTGGCTAGTGCCAGAATAGTGGAGTAGCTACCCAGGGATCCCTCTTTGCAGATCAAATTCAATAAATGTGGACCGTTTTTCATCCACACAATTTTGTTGTCTCTTCATTTTCTCACCTCCTGTACTTGCAATGGTCTTTGTAATCCTTTTGCTCCCTCGAAGTAGTTTTTCCGGAGTCACCCCTGATGTGGACTCAGCAATTTGAACCACTGGTGCCTCCACAGCATTCCTGCTAGGCCATAAACCTACTTGTAGCCCCAAACACTCCCATGGCTGATCATATGATGGGCAGTACCCATTTTAATTGGACCCCAGTGTAGAGTAAGGAAGTGTGAAGAAATCAAACTACAGCCATGCCATATATCTTCTTTTACCAGGAATGTCTTCTGTATGAAGAGCTGTCAGAGGACCACCCTCTAGTTGAAGTCATCCTCTACCCGAAAGGCTGTCCTGTCCAATTCCAGTTTAGATCTGTTGCATAGCAATAGCACCTGGAGACAGCAGACTGAACAGGTCACAGACTGAACCTGGTCACAGTCCTCCACACTATGGTGAGATTTACTGTATTCCTATTTAAATTCCAATAATTACTTCTAAAATTAGTACATGGATATTTTATGCAAATATTTGTTTCATCTTTTGTCCTTTCTTGGGGTGATGCATTTTGTGGTGTTACCTAATGCTGCCAGCCCTTGTGACTGGAATGCCATCAGGAATGTCGGCCTCTGCTTCAAGGCAGCTTTCATCACTGTCCCACAAGCTTCAGTCCCTATATTCACCAAGTCAAAGAGATGTCCAATATACCTAATTGGTTCCCTTTCCCTACACAGAAAAAGTACCTAGGAAATATGTTCACTATTGGTAGTGCAGAAACATGAACAAGACATAGGAGTTTATAATTTAAAAGCAAACAAATTAAAGTGCATTTAATACAAGAGATGTTTATATGATTAAATCATATAATCAGTATTTCAGTTCTCAGATTTACCCTGCCTACTCTACACCTCCTAACTCCCATTAACTAGATGTAGCTTCATCGATCCGTAAGGCCCTATCTCCCAAATTCTATCTACCAGACTAACTCTCTGCTCCTGCCTTATACACTCAATCTCCTCTCACACACTCAAGCCTCTCCCACATTTCACTCACTCTCTGACATACAATTAATCCTGATTTACCTGGATTCTATTTAATACAGCATCTCTGTGTATACATTAATATAGGTGCAACATGGCAAACATTTTGATTTTGTCACACATTTTCTCTTTTTCTGTGTGTGTGTGTGTGTGTGTGTGTGTGTGTGTGTGAATGCATAAAGCGGCTACCCTATCATACAAGGGTAACCATAAGCACGTTCAAGGGATGTTCCAGGTGTGCCCTGGTACACCCGAATGTCTTAAGCCATAAGTGTTGAATCGAGTAGGGATCCAGAGGAGGATCCATACAAAATGGGAATGGTCCTCCGGCTGCCCTCTGGCTGCCCTCTGGCTGCTTGGTTGCTGCTGCTCCCAACAGCATGCCGTTGCTCCCAGCAGGAGGAGTGAGAAGGAACCTCTCTGCTAGGAGCCTCTTTGCCCAGAGCCACACTTCAAAGAGGCCAGGAAGAGGGTCCCCGAAGGCTCTCGTAAGCCCCTCCTCCAGCCAGTATCACCACAAAGCCCCACCAATGTTGGGGCTTGAGGAGAGTCTCCTTATTGCCCTCCCCAACTTGCTATGTCCCTCCCGCAGTCAGGCAAGTTGGGCATCAGTGTCTACAGTGTTCTATAAATAAATGAATAAAAATAATGTCCTTTATGAGTGAGCATTCAATAAATGTTTGCCTTTAAAAATAAAGAAACAAACAAATAAATAAAATTCCCTGGGTGTGAACCTTAGTGAAATGTGTTGCTCATGCCTATGTGGGGATCTACTCTCAAGTTCTATGAAGATTGTTTCCTATGACGTACTTTAAGGATGGAACTCACTACTAGGCATCTTGTAGATTGGATGCAGAAATAAATGTGTGGCTGTTATAACATACGCTGTTTTAAGAACACTCTCCGTGACTTTGATCCACTTCTTCAGTGTGAGACTCACATGACATGGTCGCACTGTTCTCGTGCCCTGAGTGCTCCATTTTTAGTTTCTGTTTCGATTTAACCCTGAACGGACAAAGTCCGTCTTAGGCAAGTTCAGGCAAGTTCAACAGGCTAAGCTGAGGTATCAGAGCAAAACTGATCACGTGTGATTCAAAATGCTAGATTCGCATAGGAAATAGAGGGGAAACCCGCAGAAGCAATCAAGGGGGAAAATGGAACATGTGATAAAGGCCAGTGACACCCACAGCATGGTCTATAGTAGGCTGACCATATGAAAAGGAGGACAGGGCTCACGTAACTAACAGTTGTAGAGAAAATGGAATTTCAGCCAGTGTCATTTGTATGCAATTAGTTCCTGGTGAAATTCCCTCTTCATCACAACAGTTAAAGTTTCAGGCACTATACTAGAGTGACCATATACAAAAGAAGGCAGGGCCCCTGCAACTTTAACTGTCATGATGAAGAGGGAATTTCACCAGGAACTAATTGCATACAAATGACACTGGCTGAAATTCCCTTTTCTCTACAGCTGTTAAAGTTACATGAGCCCTGTCCTCCTTTTCATATGGTCAGCCTACTCTATGGCAAGCCAAGGGGTCATAATGGACACACAGCTTTGAAACATTAAAATAAATTCTAACACTTATTTCTGGTGAAAATGTATTTTTTTTCCACCTGTGAATTATCCAGAAACTAGAGCGTAAGAAACAAAATATTTGGACCCCACCCCCACCCCCAGAGAGATCTTCTCTCTTTGCTCCAGCTGCAAGTTCTGAGAACTCTCACTGGCAGGCTGACAACACGGCAGCCTCTGCCATGTGCTAATGATGTCCGCAGCAGAATTCTGACTCTACCTCCATTTGCCACCAGCACGGCTTGCTCCCTAATTAGATGACAAACAAGGCTGGAAACTTAAGCCGCATGTTGGAAAAGAAGGGAAAACAATTACATTCGCTTTAAGCATAACACTTTGCCTTGAGGGATTCAAGTTCAATTCTGCTCTTACACACACGGCTGGGTTCACGCTACTGGAGCCATACTGGAGAGTGAACCCAAACAATGATTTACAAGTTAGGGATGACTGGAACCTTGTGGTTTTGCTCTGTAAAATTTTGTGTAGTGCTGAGCACCCTACCCCATCCTGCCACACACATTTGCAGCCCCTTTCGCTGGAAGTAAGCCTCATTAAGCTCAATGGGACTTACTTTTGAGTAGACATGCATAGGATTGCACAATAAATGACTCATAAAATAATGTCTATTTATACATTTTTGAGCAGTAGAGGCTCCCCCCCCCCATCCTCCCTTCACAAACTAGGACAGCCTCAGAGATGGCTTAAAGTATGAGTTGGTTAATCTATCCAAGGTAAAGGTGGCAATCCCAATATTTCACCAAATGGTGCTTTAGTGATAAATTATGCTTGTTGAAAAGCTTATTGTTACTACCCATTCTTGGTACCACCCATTTTATTTGAGACAGAAAAAGTGCAGGGAAATTTCATGTCAATATTGTTGGAAGGGGTGTGGCCAGATGTGGAAGCACCATGAGCACCTCAGTGACCGGGCAAGTTGGTAATGGGGAAAAGGCACTCTCTGCTCCCAATTTGTCTAGAGAGTTTGGATCTACACTACAGCTTTAAAGCGGTTTGACAACTGGACTCACTCCGTATACAGTTTCCAAATTGTTTTCAAAGTGATTTATCCTGCTTGGTGTAGATCTGACCTACTAGTACCTACTAGTACCAAAACCTTAAACCTGGACGGATAGTGAATAGGCAGCCAGTACAGTTCCCTCAGCAAGGGAGTTGCATGCTGAAAAGCTACAGCTCGTGACAACAGCCGAGCTGCTGTGTTCTGCACTAGCTCCAGCTTCCAGAGCAGCCTTAAGGGCAGCTTCACATAGAGCACATTGCAGTAATCCAGTCTTGAGGTTACAAATGCTTGTACGACCGTGGCCAAGCTATCCCTGTCCAGGTGAGGCCGTAGCTGGAGAACTAGTCAAAGTTGGTAAAGGCACTCCAAGCTGCCATGACCACGTGGGCATCCAGAGACAGTGATGGACCTGGAAGTAACCCCAGACTATGAACCTGATCATTCATGGGTAATGCAACCCCATCCAAAACAGCCAGTGAGCCTGTCTCCCATTGCTGGGAACCATTCGATTCCATTATGGATTTCTCCGACATCGCTAACTAGGACTATGCATAAATTTACTCAGTAAGTGCATCAAGCAAAGATTTTATGAAAGCATGGTTTCCATTTATTTCCTATGTCAAAGTTGTTAAAATGTTTGAACAAATACCAACCAAGTACAGTTGCTTGCAATTTTTCTGTCTCTCACACACACACACACAAAATAACACACACTTGCACACACTCCTTTTATATGCTGCATAACGTATTTTCATTAGATATTGAGCTCCGACTTAGTCTGTTTTACTGTACATGTTCCAAAAGCATATTGGTGACTGAAAATTAGAAGTAGTGGATTTCTTTGTTTCTTTCCTGATATCGTTATATTATTGTGTATGTTCTTCTTTTTGTTGCCTTCATGTTTTTGAACATTATTTCAAAGTAAATGAAAATGTCATGAGTAAATTCTAGGGATGTGCACTGGATCGGACCCGATCCACGATCCGAGTCCGGTCCAGTGGGAAATCGGATAAATTATCCGATTTCCGATCCCGCAGCTGGATCGGCCGATCCAATCCGAACCGGTCCGAAAAAGCTCCGAACCGGTTCGGCGGATCGGCGGATCGGCGGGCGCCCACTGGCGCCCACCGCCGCTTCCATTGGCGGGCGCCAGCGGGCGCCCGCCGATGAAAGTGGACAGCGGGGGGGGGGAGGAGGGGGGCACTTACCTTCTCGGCCCGGTGGCTCCCGTCCGGCGCCGGCGCCTACTACTACTAGCAGGCTCCGCGGCCTGCTCTAGGGTGGCGCGCCGGGTGATGTCATCACCCGGCGCGCTACTCTAGAGCAGGCCGCGGAGCCTGCTGGTAGTAGTAGGCGCCGGCGCCGGACGGGAGCCACCGGGCCGGGAAGGTAAGGAGGGGGTGCGTGGAGGGGAGGAGGGGGCGCGCGGAGGGGGGAGGGGGGCCCTTACCTTTCCGGCCCGGCGGCTCCCGTCCGGCGCCGGCGCCTACTACTCCCAGCAGGCTCCGCGGCCTGCTCTAGGATGGCGCGCCGGGTGATGTCATCACCCGGCGCGCTACTCTAGAGCAGGCCGCGGAGCCTGCTGGAAGTAGTAGGCGCCGGCGCCGGACGGGAGCCGCCGGGCCGGAAAGGTAAGGAGGGGGTGCGTGGAGGGGAGGAGGGGGCGCGCGGAGGGGGGAGGGGGGCCCTTACCTGCCCGGCCCAGCGGCTCCCGTCCGGCGCCAGCGCCTACTACTCCCAGCAGGCTCCGCGGCCTGCTCTAGGATGGCGCGCCGGGTGATGTCATCACCCGGCGCGCTACTCTAGAGCAGGCCGCGGAGCCTGCTGGAAGTAGTAGGCGCCGGCGCCGGACGGGAGCCGCCGGGCCGGAAAGGTAAGGAGGGGGTGCGTGGAGGGGAGGAGGGGGCGCGCGGAGGGGGGAGGGGGGCCCTTACCTGCCCGGCCCGGCGGCTCCCGTCCGGCGCCGGCGCCTACTACTCCCAGCAGGCTCCGCGGCCTGCTCTAGGATGGCGCGCCGGGTGATGTCATCACCCGGCGCGCTACTCTAGAGCAGGCCGCGGAGCCTGCTGGAAGTAGTAGGCGCCGGCGCCGGACGGGAGCCGCCGGGCCGGAAAGGTAAGGAGGGGGTGCGTGGAGGGGAGGAGGGGGCGCGCGGAGGGGGGAGGGGGGCCCTTACCTTTCCGGCCCGGCGGCTCCCGTCCGGCGCCGGCGCCTACTACTCCCAGCAGGCTCCGCGGCCTGCTCTAGGATGGCGCGCCGGGTGATGTCATCACCCGGCGCGCTACTCTAGAGTAGGCCGCGGAGCCTGCTGGAAGTAGTAGGCGCCGGCGCCGGACGGGAGCCGCCGGGCCGGAAAGGTAAGGAGGGGGTGCGTGGAGGGGAGGAGGGGGCGCGCGGAGGGGGGAGGGGGGCCCTTACCTTTCCGGCCCGGTGGCTCCCGTCCGGCGCCGGCGCCTACTACTCCCAGCAGGCTCCGCGGCCTGCTCTAGGATGGCGCGCCGGGTGATGTCATCACCCGGCGCGCTACTCTAGAGTAGGCCGCGGAGCCTGCTGGAAGTAGTAGGCGCCGGCGCCGGACGGGAGCCGCCGGGCCGGAAAGGTAAGGAGGGGGTGCGTGGAGGGGAGGAGGGGGCGCGCGGAGGGGGGAGGGGGGCCCTTACCTTTCCGGCCCGGCGGCTCCCGTCCGGCGCCGGCGCCTACTACTCCCAGCAGGCTCCGCGGCCTGCTCTAGGATGGCGCGCCGGGTGATGTCATCACCCGGCGCGCTACTCTAGAGTAGGCCGCGGAGCCTGCTGGAAGTAGTAGGCGCCGGCGCCGGACGGGAGCCGCCGGGCCGGAAAGGTAAGGAGGGGGTGCGTGGAGGGGAGGAGGGGGCGCGCGGAGGGGGGAGGGGGGCCCTTACCTGCCCGGCCCGGCGGCTCCCGTCCGGCGCCGGCGCCTACTACTACCAGCAGGCTCCGCGGCCTGCTCCAGGGTGGCGCGCCGGGTGATGTCATCACCCGGCGCGCTACTCGAGAGTAGGCCGCGGAGCCCGCTGGTAGTAGCCGCCGGCGCCGGACGGGCCGAGAAGGTAAGTGGTGGGGAAGGGGGCTTACCCCCCCCCCGGAGCCGTCCGCTTCTATCCGCTGGCGCCCGCGGGCGCCAGCGGATGGAAGCGGGCGGCCCCAGGGGGGGTAGGGAGCGCGGGGGAGGGGGTTTACCTGCCGGGGCCGTCCACAGCGGACGGCCCCGGGGGGGGGAGGGAGTTAGGCCCCCCCTTACCGACCCGCCGCCATTTTTTCCTCATAGACTTGCATTGCAATGCAAGTCTATGGGGAAAAAAATGGCGGCCGATCCAAAAATTTACGATTTTTGGGTCGGGATCGGACTCGATCCGGTCCGGGGGGCCTCCGATTTTGTCCGAACCGGTCCGGGACAAAATTGGAGGTCCCGATCCGGGTCCCGATCCGATCCGGGGGGTCCGTGCACACCCCTAGTAAATTCCACCCCTTCCACTGGCTCCACAATCTTTGTGTTTTCAGTGGAAGCAAGGATTGGGAAGGAGAGGTATGGACCACAAAAAGTCCGTTGACATCAGAGCATAGCTGAAAGCAGATCTGGTCCAGAAAATCTGCCAGTGCCTAGTCAGTGGTCTTCAACTGGTCCAGACTCAAGACCCATCTCAGGCTCCTGAACTGCAACATGAAACCCACTTTCACAATTTTCTCCATGCCCATCATGTGGCAATGTACCCAACATGGAGGCAACACTTTTGGGTCGTGACCCACCAGCTGAAGACCATTATCCTAGCTATCTATGTGGGCATCATTTGCAGTGTCTAAAGATGTTCTAGATCAACATTCCCTGCAAGGAATGATCAACAGTAGTCAGGAGTTATGGGAGTTGTGGGCCAAAACATCTGAAGGGCACCCATGCTATATAGGTTACAAAGCCCAAAGCACACACAACATGATGGGATACAGAGTATCTGCTTTTTGTAACACATCTCCACTTACTGCAATAGCAAAAACGGATTGCTTAGAATTAGAAGGGTATATTATAAATTGGCCTATTGGTAAAAATAAAATAAAATAGAGGTGCATGAGAGCCGCTTCTCTCCTTCAAAAATCTCAAGGGTTTTCTTTGGTGGTGGTTGTTGTTGTTGTTAAGATGAAAATTCAAAAAGCCCAATTCTCCTTTTGGCCACCAATCCTCCTTTCACTTTACTCCTTTCACTTTAAAAGGAGAAAGGGGAGGGTATCCCTTCCAGAGAGGCCTCTCTGTAGGTGTAAATGATGTACTGAACATCATTTTCTGTTAGGGGATCATGGGGCTTTGTGGCAACTCAAGTAATGTCTTGCTTAAGTTCTGGAGCTGGCAGTGATGAAGCCCCATTTGGGGGAGCTCCATAAAGACAAAAAGAAGCCCCAGGTCACATCTGCAAAGCTACTCTCTGCCTCTGTTCTCATCTCCATTGCTACCCTTAATGCTAACGAAAGGTCCGCAAGCTACCTGTTTACCTCTTCAGAACCTCTCGTCTCCCTTTATTTGTCTTGCTAATGTGCAGTAAATGTGGCATGGCCAAAAGCATACAGTGTCTGTTCAAACCTACCTAAAATATAGGATGGAGACCTTATCAACCTTTCACTGCCGTCACACACGAGTGCACGGGCCGAGATTTGTTATATACTGTTAACCATTAACCACAAACTCTCCTTGTCTTGGACACCAAAAGTTGTACCTTTTTACAGCAAAGTGTTCATCCACCTTGAAGGAAGCAAATGGCTGGGTGGCTGGGTGGCTGGGTGGGTGAAGTGCATTACAAATCACTCCAATTAATCACTCAGGCTACCCGTTGTGGGGAGGGAAATGAAGAAATGTGGGCAAAGCACTCCAGAAATAAAACCAGATGGTACAATCATGTCAGATCTGTTTAGATAAGATGTTTGCCTAGAGACAGCGATAGTGTAATACCAGATTTCCATAAACTGAATCAATATTTGTGCATTTGAGACCAGCTGTTTTTCAAGATGCCATTAAGGGCAGGTTGCAGGGGTCTTCCTTGCCCTTTGCTGCTACACTGACATTCCTCCGTTTCCAGTTTCCATTGGATTTAGCAGAACTGAGACAGATTGCTGAAACTCTGCCTTGCTTCTCCATCAAGTGTTTTATACATTTGGCACCAGGGACAAAAAACTCAATGAACTGCCTGTTTGTTTGCATGACATTGCCCACTGCACAAGATGGGACAGCTTTTTTTTCCATCTCCCGGTTTTGCATTGCCTTGTAACTAGGCTGCACTACAATTGATTTCGTCTGATGTTGATCAGCTCGGTCATCAACTCCACATTTTGCTTAAGGTTAGTGTACATGTTCATGTTGTGCTGATAAAGGGGGTGAGTTGGTGATCATTCACCATGATTTAGTCCCAATAAAGTCAACACTGTACCCAAGACATGCCATGTTTTAATTTGGCTGATTAGGGATAGACTAGCCATTCCCAATATCATTAATGTAACCATAGGGGTGGATCCTAAGATATCATGAGTAGAGTTCCACCCAAGGGATTGAATCAACTATCTGCCTTCTGTGAGAGGAAAGTCCCTCTGTTCAATTTTTGGGGAGTCCCCTCACTCCATACCACAGTTGACCCCATTCAGCAAGGACTCCTGCCCTGACTCTCTGTATAATGTTTCCTGGGAACTGGAAACTGCTGTGGGTAAGGGCCATGGAAATCCACTTCCATAAGCAGACCTTAAATCTGGATCCAAACCATGAAATGCTCCCCTTGCAGAAAGAGGGAAGGTGATTTTCCCCAATCACCTGTTGCCTCTGAAGCCTCCCACACCTCCAAAATTCTGCTCTAGAGGTTTGAGGGACTCTCTGGAACAGCATGGGGGAAGTAGTATTGAAGGTTTCCAGGAGAAATAGATGAAACATACTTTCCCTGGCCCTTCCATAAGAGGGTGCCTCTGCTGGATACATTTTTGTGGAAGGGCTCCTCTCAGTACAAACCAATGAGTTATTGTTTAAACCTCACCTATCTCTATATTAGGTATCCTACAAAATTCAAAAAGATTGTTCAGACCAAAGGTTTACGATGTAATAAGTGGACCTGCAACATTTAATCCAGGGGAGGGCAGCGTGTGGCCCTCCAGCTGTTTTGGCCTACAACATCCTACTATCCCAATCAGCTATGCTGGCTAAGCCAGATGGAAGTTGTAGGTGAAAACATCTGGGGGCTATTAATTGCCCATTTTTGGATTAATTGATTAATGGTTTAGATTATTTTTTAAGGGCACAATCCTATGTATGTTCAGATAGAAAAAAGTCCTACAATTCTCAGCATGCTGTTTGGGCATGCTGGGAGTTGTAAGGCTTCTTCTGTCTAAACATGAACAGGATTGCACCCTAAATAAACATTTTGGTCAACTAAAGGGATGCCCCAAATGAATCAGACAGCAAGTTTTTTAATTAATAATTATTCTTTTCATACAACCCCTATATTTAAACACCTTAAAGGGAACTTAAATTTTCTATCCCACCCAGGAGGAATGCTTCTCCTAAGATGATGGCATTGCATCATCTAAAAATAGAATTCACCCTTCTTTCTTTTTTTCTTTTTTTCCCCTTTTTGCTGCAAAACACCAGGCTTTGCCTAAAGTGAGATTTGAAGCAAATTTGAAAGTTCCCTTTTCAGGGAATCATGCTCTGTCAGGTTTGGGAAGGGGACATATTTGCCCTAACTAGGCTGACCATATGCAAAGGAGGACAGGGTTCATGTAACTTTAACAGTTGTAGAGAAAAGGGAATTTCAGCCAGTGTCATTTGTATGCAATTAGTTCCTGATGAAATTCTCTCTTCATCACAACAGTTAAAGTTGCAGGGGCCCTGCCTTCTTTTCTATATGGTCACTCTAGTTTAGTGCCTGCAACTTTAACTGTTGTGATGAAGAGGGAATTTCACCAGGGACTAATTGCATACAAATGACACTGGCTGAAATTCCCTTTTCTCTACAACTGTTAAAGTTACATGAGCCCTGACCTGGATTTTATCTGGTCAGCCTAGCCCTAACCATAATAAGAACATAAGAAGAGTTGGCTTGATTAGACCAAAGACCTATCTAGTCCAGCATTCTGTTCACACAGTGTCCAACCAGATGCCCATGGGAAGCTCACAACAGGACATGAATGCAATAACTCATGTTCCACAGCAACTGGCATACAGAGGGATGTTACCTCTGATATCGGAGATAAAATATAGCTATTACATAGCCATTGATAACCTTATCTATGAATTCGTCTACTCTCCTTTTAAGGCCATCCAAAATAGTGGCCACCAGTACATATTTTGATAGCAAATTCCACAGTTCAGTTATATGCTGTTGCCTTTTAAGGGTGCACAGCATCCATAGCCTGCAGAACAGAACAGCCAATGAGATGAGGGATGCAGGGGTCTTCAAATCCATCTCCACCCTGCTCGTTCCAGATTGGCAACCCACTCATGCCTTAAAGATTGCAGAATGGGCTTAACCAGTTGCCATTTAAGGTGGCAGAGGATTATTATTATTATTTTAAGCATCTCAAAATTGGGTTTAAGAGGGCAGCTTCTTTTACCTGCATCATGCTGTAATGGTCTAGTGGGGTTATGGGTAGGGATGCACTAATTTTGTAAAAAACATTCCATCTGCATTTTGCTGTCGTTCCGCTGTCTGCTTATGGACAGAATCAGAGGGTTTCTTTTTTCAATTTCCTGAATTTGTGCAAATTTGCCCCTATTTGTGACATTTACATTAGGCTGCCCAGATAAAATCCAGGTCAGGGCTCATGTAACTTTAACAGTTGTAGAGAAAAGGGAATTTCAGCCAGTGTGAAATTCCCTCTTCATCACAACAGTTAAAGGTGCAGGCACTATACTAGAGTGACCATATACAAAAGAAGGCAGGGCCCCTGCAGCTTTAACAGTTGTGATGAAGAGGGAATTTCACCAGGAACTAATTGCATACAAATGACACTGGCTGAAATTCCCTTTTCTCTACAACTGTTAAAGTTACATGAGCCCTGACCTGGATTTTATCTGGTCACCCTAATCTCTAGTTATGGGGCAGTTTGAATTGGTTTGTGAATCTAGTAATTGGCACTACTGGCAGGGTTAATGCCAGTAGGAAGGAAGATAAACAGAGGTTAGATTACAGGTGAGCATTGTGAGGTGTCTTTATGAGGAAGGAGCATTTATGCAACTGGCTTTTCACAGCGAATTGGCAAAAAGGGTAATGAAAAGGAACTTGTCCTCATGCTCTGGTGGCCTCATCACAGTCACTGTGGTATGGGATGTTTAGGTGCAACCTCAGCACACATTTAAGGTGAGCAGGCGAGGACTAGCACAGACCACTCTGCATACTGCTCAGGTGATCAGAGCCAGGATGGGGCTTATTGTGCCAGACAGACAATGGGAGAGGTTCCCAGTTCTCACCTGAAATCCAGGAGCCTACATTGAAGGTTTGTTAGTCAATTGCCTGAGCCAGCCCTACCATTAGGCAGTGTGAAGCAGCTGCCTCAGGCAGCAGATTGGCTATTAATGGCTACTAATCCTGATGGTTATAAGCTACCTCCAGGATCAAAAACAGTATGTCTATATACACAAGTTGCTGGGAAACATGGGTGGGAGTTTGCTGTGACACTCATGTCCTGCTTGTGGGTTGAGCAGCTGGTTGGCTAGAATGCTAGAAGGACCCTTGGTCTGATCCAGCATGTCTCTTCTTATGTTCTTAGATTTTAGGTGACATCAAAGGGCAAACATTGTTAGTTATTTAAGTTGTTATTTAAGTTGTTGACAACCGTTACCCAGAGGACCTTCTCTTCTGCCATTCCCAGATTGTGGAATGACCTGCTGGGAGAGATTCGCCAACTTACTAGTCTTCAGGAATTTAAAAGATCTATAAAGACTGATCTCTTCCGGCAGGCCTACCTAGATGAATTTTAAAGTGTTTTATTGGTGTTTAATTGGTATTTTAATGATGTACTGGTTTTATCTGCTTTTAATCAATTTTTGTATTTTGTGTTTGGTGTTGTTCCCTGCCTCGATCCGTTGGGAGAGGCGGGTGATAAATAAATATATTATTATTATTATTATTATTATTATTATTATATTATTTTGTGTGTGTTTATTTACTGCCACAGATGGAGAGAGATGCTTGTGTGATTTTCTGTCTCATGCGCCAAAGCAAGTTGGCTGGTTTTGTATACTATGCACATTGGCTTATATATGTGTGGTGGTGGTGGTGTCACCATTTGCTGTTCCACCAGCATAATATCTTGGGATGGCTCTGGGAGAAAGAGACACTCAGAAATTTTGATTTAAGTGAAAAGATGGTTTTGTTCCTTTTCCCTTTGTGAATGCCTACAGCTTACCAACAAAGGCCCCAACCTGGGTTTGGAGGTGTGTCAACCAGTTCTGGATGGGGTTACACCCCCCCTGAAAGACTGTGTTTGCAGCTTGGGGGTACTCCTGGATCCGTCGCTCCAGATGACAGCTCAGATTGATGCGATGGCCAGGAGTGCCTACTATCAGCTTCGGCTGATACGCCAGCTGCGCCCCTTCCTAGAGTTGGAAGACCTAAAGACAGTAGTGCACACACTGGTAACTTTGAGGCTTGACTTCTGCAATGCACTGTACATAGGGCTACCTTTGTGCCTAGTCCGGAAACTTCAACTTGTTCAAAATATGGCAGCCAGGTTGGTCACCGGTACATCTAGGGGTGACCACATTACACCAGTTTTAAAATCACTTCATTGGCTGCCAGTCAGTTTCCGGGCGAAGTATAAAGTGTTGGTTATTACCTTTAAAGCCCTACATGGTTTGGGCCCAGTCTACCTGCGGGATCGCCTTCTCCCGTACAATCCGCCCCGCACACTTAGATCCTCTGGGAAGAACTTACTCAAGCCAGCCAGAACTAGGCTGGCGAGACCCAGAGGACCTTCTCTTCCATCGTTCCCAGACTATGGAATGGTCTGCCGGAGGAGATTAGACAAATTAGCAGTCTTCATGAATTTAAGAGAGTCATGAAGACTACTCTCTTCCAGCAGGCCTATCCGGATGAATTTTAAGTGTTTTAATGATGCATTTTCTCTTGTTTTAATTTTTTTTTAACTTTTTGTGATTTTTGTATTTTACATTGTGTTCCCCGCCTCGATCCGAAGGGAGAGGCGGGTTATAAATAATAATAATAATAATAATTATTATTATTATTAGTAAAGCAGCAGATGCGAAGGCCACAGATCTGTGGTGTATGGAGGCATCATGCACAGCTGATATGAGCTGGTTTAAATAAGATAGTGGAGAGTGGAATGCCAAAAAGAAGGGTGTGTGCTGGTGTCACATTTAAGTCAGGCCTCAAGTTATGCTAAACTGGCTCTTAAAAGCAAGTAATAATGGACACTTGACAACACCACACTTTCATCTTTAATGAGCTAAAGGACTACATTTCTGTATTTTGATTTTGGGGTCATCTCTCTGCTAGGCAACAGTAATAAACAAATGTCTTTACCTTACTTCCCCTTGTTCCTAATGGCTGAGATAATTGCCTTGATTTCCCACAGGCACCCTATTATAAAGCAGCCAAGGTAAACAGAAACTACATTAATGGACCCAAATCTTGGCAATTGAAACCATGGACTCTGAGAACACATCCCTCATAAGTTCCTAATTCTTACTGCGCTACCATGATGTTATTGATTAAGGCGTGCAGCTAAAATAATTACTTCCAACATTTTGTGTAAAAATAAATAAATACGTGGTGTCGTGATTTCAGCGATGAAGGTATGATTAAGGGAAATGAAGAATCAATTTGAAGGCTACTGTTCAAGATAGAAAATAAGCTGGCCTGGCTTCAAAAATATTGATGAAGAAAGGCAGCTGCTACAAATAATGAGGGACAATAAGCGCATTCCACAACCCAAATTCTCCTCAAATTATTTTCCCTTTTCGCAGGAAGGGGAAGATCTTTCAGAACAGAAAAATACCATCACACACACACACATACAAAAAATGTATGTGTGTGTGTGTGATGGTAGTGGTGGTGAGGGAGTAAGCCAAAAAAACTCACAAACTACTTGAGCTCAATGATTCTCAAATGCTGCAGTGGTTTTAAACGTAGAGTTTTACCCCAGCTTACTGGATGGTTTGTAGTTCAAATCGGTCCATGGCTGATGACCCTGATTTCACCTCTGTGGGCCATTGGTTGGACCTTTTATAAGAATGAAAGGTATGTTGGTCTTCATCTCAGGAAGATTGCAAAAGGTTATCACTTGGAGACAATTACTGGTATGAATCCACAGGGCAGGATGTTCTGAATGATGAGTCAGGCAGGGACTGCTAAAGCCTCATTCTGTGACTGCCAAATGGGACCGATCACCATGGCTCTTGTGGTCCATAAAATGGAAGAATGTTGCACAAAAGGGATGCTACTTCTGAACGATTGCCTTATATAACTGGGCGCTGAAGGGGAGGGACAGAGAGAAGGGTGAATATGTCAGTTTATGTTCTGCTCTTTCTCATTTTTTCAACCTTAAGTTCAATTTGTATATTGTTTAAAAAGTCCACTTGAAAATTCCTATGCATTTTTGTGTACACACAACTAATATACCTCCATTGTGTTCACATTTTGCTCATGTACACATTTCCTGCTTGCCATGTCCCCTATTATAATGCATTCCTGTGCATCATTTTCACAATTGTGCACTTTTTGTATAGTTCCCCTTAGCATATGGGGCTGGGGGGGGGGTCCAATTTCCCCTAATGTGCGGATTATTATTTTTTTGGAGTGGAGAACTGTATTACAAAATTCAGTAACATGTAAATTTTGGTGCACAACTGTTCCAGGAGGTGCAGATTTGGCAAATTCACATAGATATTTGGACAGAATGAATTTCTCACCCAACCCTAGCAGGGATGATAGCTCAGTTTTAGAATGAATGTTTTGCAGGCAGATGATTGCAGGTTCAATGTCAGGCATCTCCAGTTAAGGAATCTCAGATAGAAAATGTTGGGAAGGACCTTTGCCTGAGATCCTGGAGAATTTCTGCCAGTTGGTGTCAACTATGCTTGGCTAGATTGACAAATAATTGGATATAGCATAAGATATACAACTTCCTATATCTAACCTCCAAGTTGAATTACCTCAATGGGGTTGCCCTTGAAGACTGTTCAGAAGCAGCAGCATGTGCAAAATGTGGCAGGCAGATTAATAACAGGGACCAGAAATTGATATATAATATCAATTCTGACCCACTTGCATTGGCTGCCTGTATGTTTCTAAACCGGTAGCCAGATGACAGTTTTAACCTATAAAGTCTAACATAGCTCAGGACAGCAATACTCCTCTCCTGACCTGAACTAACCTGGACACTACAATCAACACCAGACACCTTCCTCTGAGTGCCTTCTCTGAGGGAGGCTTGTATGGTAGCAACAAGGGAGAGGGCCTTCTCAGTATTGGCCCCCCAATTATGGAATGCTGTCCCCACTGAGGTCCACTCGGTACCAACACTGTTATCTTTTCCATGCCAGATTAAGTATGTCTCTACTCCCAGCCATTTGTTGGCATACAGTGGGGAATTTATATCAGTTGTTTCTATTCAGGTCCAGTATCTTATTGTAAATGTTTTTACTGTTTACATTGTTTTAAAATGATAGAGATCTAATATTGTGTTTTTATTATCTTGTGTTATGATGTGCATTTTTGTGAACCCCTCAGCAGAACTTTGGCTATTGGGTGGTATAGAAATGATGATGATGATGACAAATAATAATAATAATAATAATAATAATAATAATAATAATAATGTTCCACGTAAAGACAGCTTGAGCAAGGCTAATTTTGGCTCTACCGCTTGCATTAGTGTAGTTGCAGTTTCTTTGAGCCAGCTCTGAGACCCTAATGCTTGAGCTTTTGACCTGCTACCTCAGTGTAATAAATCATATGATCCATCTCTTAGACTCTTTGATATAACATGAATTACTTTCCCTCTCTCCTTTTTTACTGTTCCTAGGAAGTGAGTGAATGCCACTGAGTTAAAAAAAAATACATTGCCAATGTGAACTGACAGATTATTCCCCCCTGCCCCCCCCAATGAAAACCAAAAAACAAAATCTGCGTCAGGCTGACCACATCTCCCATTTCCTAGTTCAACTGAGTCTTAAATATGTGTCCTATGGCAACAGGCAGTTACATGGATCGTATCACTAAATAGAGCCATAACAGAAAAAACTATAAACATCATTTCGACACTACAGATTTCCCAGTCCAATGATTTTGATGTTGATAGAGAGAGACTTCCTTAGCAAGGGCAACCATCTGCACACACTTTGATCAATGTCTTTGGGGCAGTCTAATATTATTTCACTTTGGGGGAATACCAACAAATCTTCGTAGGGTGGGGGGTTGTTTATATTTTTGTAGGGTCTTTGCACATAGCAGAACTGTCAAAGAGATTAATCTATGCTGTGTTAATGAACTGTGACAGAGTCTGCATGTAAACTAGATGCATGTCGCAAGGTGTGTTGACAGATACCTACAGGGAAATACAGCCTTTCATTGTTGATAGCAATCCAAACTATCCCCTAAAGGTACTAAAAGATTATGTTGCTGCACGTAGAGATGTTCGTGTTGGAATTGTGGCTTCTAATGTGCATCCCAGAAATAAGGTCAGGAGGTTAACTGGCTAAAAGCAGGAGTTCCCTCTGTGTAACTGCATGCTAAGTTCTGGTGTTTTTTCCTACAGATAGTTATGGATGTAGTTTCTGGACTACTTACTAAAATAGAAGAAAGAAATAGATTTGGTCCCTGAAACTTGCAAGAAAGGTATATTCTGGTTATGGATGTAAGAAACCATCAAGAGTAATTGAATCTTGTGTTTCTAGCACAGAGCAATGAAGTGCTCCAGTTAGAAGACCTGGAGATTTTTCCATGTGTACTGACTCATCATAATACTGCAACATGGGTTTTGTAGTTTTAACTCTGTATAAGCAGCATCCTTGCATATCATATTGATATCATGATAATACAAAATCCTTATTACTCTCAGCCCAGCACTGTAATCAGCAGCACCCTTCCTAGATGAATAAATAAAAATATGTCTGATTCTGATTTCAGAACACAATGTCATATAAGAGGAACTCCAAATCTCTCCCCAAATTCTATTTTAGGTTGAATTCAGCTGACTTGCTTTTCATTTGGAATGAACTGATCCAAGACAATGCTAATTGGCTCAACCACATAGTCACATCCATTATCACTGCATCTATTACATTTGAACTTGATTTTATGAAATGACCAAGATGCTACTTATAAATGGAGCCAAACTTATATACTATCCATATTATGTGTATGTACTCCCTATATTATTTCCAAATGAATATGAATTGGTTTTCATTGATTCCACAGGAAGTACATTTCACCTCTATTAGGAGTAGGACCTTTAAGACTATGTGGAAACTTTAAGAATGCAGGACTACCAATGCAGAGCCAATGTGATGCAGTTGTTAGACTGTTGGACTGGGACTTGGGTGATCTGGGTTCTAGTCCCCAGTTGGCCATGGAGCTCAGTGGGTGACTTTTGACCAGTCACTGACTCTTAGACTAACCTACTTCACAGGGTTCTTGTGAGGATAAAATGGACAGGAGGAGGACCATGCAAGTTGCCTTAGGTTCCTTGCAAGAGGATAAAAGGTGGGATATCAGTGCAATAATAAATTTCTCCTACACACACACACACACACACACACACTGGATTGGAGTGACCACCTTCAGTGTGTGTGTTTGTTGCACTAGTACTTTGCTCTTCTTTTCCACTGGTGCTGAAAGAAAAGCTACTTTTAAAAGCTAGAACAACTTCTTGGATAAACACATGTTCACTCCTCCTGTGCATTTTCCCAATGGAACTGGCCCCCACAGTGGTATTTGCCCTGGGCATGATGGGGACTTTTTGTTGAGACAATGGCACCCTTCTCCCAAATTGGGAAACCCACAACCACATCTACCTCCTCCCCTCCCCCCCCCACATATACAGCTGCTGTTGTTACACATCGAAGAAACAGGACATCCCATCACAGATCAGTGACATCTCATCTAAGGCATTAACATTGGCTGCCCAGTGCCTGGTGCACTGAAATACAAATTAAGAACATAAGAACTTCAGAATAACCATGCTGGATCAGACCAAGGATCCATCTAGTCCAGCAAATTATAGATAGATAGATAGATTAGATAGATAGATAGATAGATAGATAGATGATAGATAGATAGATAGATAGATAGATAGATAGATGATAAAAATCCAACAGTAAAGTACATATAAGAATTATGTACAACCTCATTTGCAAATGATGCTATAAAGACTGTTAGTATTGTCTAGTGCACTGCTAGATTTGTGACTCTTCGGCATAATAATTAAATAGTACCTCTTCATCCCCCAAGAAGTCACTAACCTTTTGTCATCATTAGACAAAATCAGGCTGAGTGTAAACACCATCTCGTTTCCTCCATATTTTTGTATTTGTATGCAGCAGTTGTCAGCATGTCGGCAGTGGACGGTGATAAAGTGTGTTTTTCTGCTTGGGTGGTTAGCCCTTTCATTTTTACAAGTGACAAAATAAAAATCTGCTGAAGAGTGAACATGCTGCTTTCACTGTGTCATCTCAGCCCTGCGGGTCATTTTATTATAAAAATGTAAAAATCCAGTCAATTTTATTTAATCAGCTGAAAAGGAAAAGTGTTTCCAGGTCATTAATCAAGTGCTCCTTCTCTGTGGGACTTGTCTCTTCAGAAACCGCCATCTGAATCATTAATAAAGCTGAAAAGATTTGGTGCCAGCAAGTTTTTCCAAAGCCTAGATGTTATAAATATAACAGAAGGAAAGTAATTTGAGGTCAACAAATAAAGCTGCTTCATATTCGTCGCTTTAAAAACACATCTGGGTTAAAAGAAAAAAAAGAAAAAAAAGGAGGGGGAATGAAGAACCACATCCCCCTTTTTTTTGTACAAAAAACTGTCCAAACATTTAATTGTTCAAATTGTTGGAAAACATTCTGCAGCCGTGATTGTATTTGATTATACATTCCATAATTACATGTTTTCTGGAATGTTCTCTAACCTTATATTTACATGAAACCTTTATTATGTGAATTGATCAAAACATAATGAGACAGTATGAAGAGATAATTGCTACTGTATCTATATAATAATGATAGTAATTAAACCACAGAAAGAAAACTGCATTCATATGGTGTTGAGCTGGTGACTTCAATGCGCGGAAGCAAAGAAAAGAACTGGGGACATGTGCCTAGGTATCATGGCACATAATGGAGAGGCTGCAATCCTCTACCCACTTCCCTGCAACTTCTGAGTAGACACGTATGGGATTACACTGCCAATGTACCACATTTTCATTCACACTTATGGACACATTCATTTGTGTAACATTGGAAATGTTTGGCACATGGAAACAGGTATACACACTGGAGTTTGGAGAAACAAGCAGGTATTAGATCATTGTTTTATGGTCTTGAATTGTCAAACATGAAAACATTTGCGACCTGTTGGTAGGGATGTCCAGACTTTGTGAAATCGGTCCCATGTGTGTTTCATGGATTGTGCAGCGTTGTTCGTTCTGGTATCCATTCACAGAGGAATTTGATTCCCCCCCCCCACCTCATTCTGCAGAAAAATACGTAAAAAGTTCCATAAGAAAGTTCACAACAATTTACATAGTTTATGTTAGTACGTAACATGTAGCATATTGCCCCCCCCCCCTCCATTCAACTTTTCCCCATGTCTATTTTCTGGCATATTCTCGGAAGAAATGTGCATATCTTCCTGCGAATAAATTTGCATACATTTTGGGAAAGTAACAAAAAAAACCTGAACGTTTACAGACTCCACCTGTCTCGAATTTCTTCAGCATCTCTACCTGTTGGTAATTGTCACTGTGGCTCCACTCTGCTGCTTTAGCTGCATAGGAACAATCAGAAGCTTGTACGTCTGGTGGTCAAAGCAGTATTCTGTGCGCAAATAGCCTCTCAAAGTTATCCACTCTATTTGTGGGCAGAGAAATGGGGGGGGGGGCAATCTCACAAAATTTCTCCAGGGGGAGGAGAAATTCTCAATGGTTTCTCACAGGTAGGCCTCACCATTAGGAGTTGCAGCTTCTTCTTTTGTAAAGGTGGTAATTAGGGTGACCATATGACAGGAAAAACCTGGATTTATCAGGATTTTTGGTAACAAATCCAGGAAGGGGGGAAATTATGAAATTTGATGAAAAATCTGGATTTTTCCCATCCTCTCCAGCCAAAGGGCAGCTCTACTTTAATGAGAATTAACAAAAGCGCTTACAGCTCCGCCACTTTTAAAAATAAAGTGATGAAACTTGGCACCATGATAGCTTTAAGGAAGGGCTTTAGCCATGCCAAATTTGAAGCAGATCCGTTCATCCATCGGTTTTTAGGATTTTAAAAAAAAGTTTGATATATATATCTGTCATTTTTAAAGGGGAGAATGTATTTCACAGAGTATAGCAAAAGCTTCAAAGTACAGCAAAAGCTACAAAAGTAGGAGTAAGTGAAGTTAATTTCAGATACATTGTTCTTTATTTCAGTGTTTTGAACTTTAAGATGTTATGGAGAACAGATTGGAATTAAATTTGTGCTGTAAAATCAGATATGTGACCAAGGCTATGTTCCGGTGAGCACACCTTCTTGGTGCTGGACACGTCCCCTGGGGCCAGACGTGTTGGTGAGGATGCTCCCTTGGGAGCCTACCATGGTGTTCTCCTTTTTGGTTCCCAAAATATGGTCACCCTAGTGGTAGCTGTTGTTTTTCATGCTACCACTGTAAGTGGAGACAGCATCAACTATGTTGGCAGGCTGGCCTGGCCACCATTTTGCACCCACCACAATGTAGGTATGATGGGGACAGTGTTGTGCCTAGCTCCAGGAAAGAGGTGGAGCTGGTGCTGTGCTTAAATCTGTCCTCCAATTGCTTGAAAGCTTCCTTCCCTCATGAAAGAGTCTTCCAGTGTTCTGCCTCATTCTCGGGGTGTTTTAAAGTTTATTTTTTTGTGATTTTTTGAGCTTACCTAATCGCTGTGAGGTGGCTGAGGGCCTTATGCACACATTTTCTTTCGATTGCACATCTCTCCACTACTTTGTAGCCACACAGGCTACCTGCGATTCCTGATCTGAAGAAGCCTTATGGGAGGAATTACCTCACAATGTATTCCCCTGAGCTTTAATTGAACTGTAGGAAGCTGAGGTGGCTACAGGCTACTGTAGAGATGCTTGTACAATATAAGTGTCATTTAAATATCAAAGCATAAGTAACTTAAACTCGGGTGACCATTTGAAAAGGAGAACAGGGCTCCTGTATCTTTAACAATTGCGATGAAGAGGGAATTTCAGCAGGTGTCATTTATGTGCATGCAGCACCTAGTGAAATTCCCTCTTTATCACAACAGTTAAAACTACAAGAGCCCTGCCTAGAGTAGCCAGATACAAAAGAGGGCAGGGCTCCTGCAGCTTTAAGTGTTGTGATGAAGAGGGAATTTCACCAGGTGCTGCATGCACACAAATGACACCTGCTAAAATTCCCTTTTCTATATAATTGTTAAAGATACTGGAGCCCTGTCCTCTTTTCCATAGGGTCACCCTATCTAAACCCATCCCTTGAGAAGTTCTTTGAAATATTCTTCACCTTTGAATTTCTTTTCAAAAGCAATTTATTTTCTAGCAAACTAAATGACAATGGCTGGAAAAAATGTGGGGGAAACTTTGGGCACAGCACTTGTAATCTTTCTAACTTGCCTTTCAAGTTGGGATTTGAGAAAAACAACTCTCAGAAATGTCATAATTTTAGGAAACCCTTTGGAATCCCAAATTCTCAGTGGTTTTTGCCTTTCATTTTTGCTTTAAGAGCTCTTACAAAGAGCAGCTGTAATCAACACAAAATTAGCATCCACTGTTCAGGTGGTGGACAGCTTTCACCATGGACATTCTTACTCTGTTTTGTTCAGGCAACGGTATTACAAGACCCCATAGCTTCAATCATAAAACCAGAGGCTTGTCACCATACTCTCCACTGTGGAGTATGCCAACACTTGTTGACTATTAATACAACGGCAAATTCAATTCAATTCCGCTCAGGCTTAATCAGAACTGTGGCCCTTTTTCTCACAATAGCCCTATGCAGTCATTCAGCCTGCTCACATGAGGACTTAAGTGACACATGCAAGCCCCATTTTCAGTGTCCCAATCCTTGCTTGCTCCATCTTCACCTTCCTAGTAGCATGGACATTTCTACTCATTCTCAAGTGAACTTGAGTAGAATCCCCTTCAGATCTCTCAGCTCAACCTGAGAATGTTGAGGATGGAGGTGGGGCTTAGGTCCACACCCTTGTCTCCTCTACTGGCTCTCCAGATATTGTTGGACTTCAACTCCCATAAGACCCAGCCAGCATGGCCAATGGTCAGGTATTATGGGAGTTGTAGCCAACAACACCTGAAGGGCCACATGTTCCCCACTCCATTTTACTCTCTTCTTATTTTGCTTACAGCGTGGCTCTGACTGGAAATAACACAGACCTACCTACTAGGGATGTGCACTGGATCGGACCCGATCCACGATCCGAGTCCGGTCCAGTGGGAAATCGGATAAATTATCCGATTTCCGATCCCGCAGCTGGATCGGCCGATCCAATCCGAACCGGTCCGAAAAGGCTCCGAACCGGTTCGGCGGATCGGCGGATCGGCGGGCGCCCACTGGCGCCCACCGCCGCTTCCATTGGCGGGCGCCAGCGGGCGCCCACCGATGAAAGTGGACAGCGGGGGGGGGAGGAGGGGGGCGCTTACCTTCTCGGCCCGTCCGCTCCCGTCCGGCACTAGCAGCTACTACCAGCGGGCTCCGCGGCCTGCTCTAGGGTGGCGCGCCGGGTGATGTCATCACCCGGCGCGCTACTCTAGAGCAGGCTGCGGAGCCTGCTGGTGGTAGCCGCCGGCCCCGGACGGGAGCGGACGGGCCGAGAAGGTAAGCAGGGGGTGCGTGGAGGGGAGGAGGGGGCGCGCGGAGGGGGGCGCGCGGAGGGGGGAGGGGGGCCCTTACCTTCCCGTCCCGGCGGCTCCCGTCCCGGCGCCTACTACTACCAGCAGGCTCCGCGGCCTGCTCTAGGGTGGCGCGCCGGGTGATGTCATCACCCAGCGCGCTACTCTAGAGTAGGCCGCGGAGCCTGCTGGTAGTAGTAGGCGCCGGCGCCGGCCGGGAGCCGCCGGGCCGGGAAGGTAAGCAGGGGGTGCGTGGAGGGGAGGAGGGGGCGCGCGGAGGGGGGAGGGGGGCCCTTACCTTCCCGTCCCGGCGGCTCCCGTCCCGGCGCCGGCGCCTACTACTACCAGCAGGCTCCGCGGCCTGCTCTAGGGTGGCGCGCCGGGTGATGTCATCACCCGGCGCGCTACTCTAGAGCAGGCCGCGGAGCCTGCTGGTAGTAGTAGGCGCCGGCGCCGGACGGGAGCCGCCGGGCCGGGAAGGTAAGCAGGGGGTGCGTGGAGGGGAGGAGGGGGCGCGTGGAGGGGGGAGGGGGGCCCTTACCTTCCCGTCCCGGCGGCTCCCGTCCCGCCGCCGGCGCCTACTACTACCAGCAGGCTCCGCGGCCTGCTCTAGGGTGGCGCGCCGGGTGATGTCATCACCCGGCGCGCTACTCGAGAGTAGGCCGCGGAGCCCGCTGGTAGTAGCCGCCGGCGCCGGACGGGAGCGGACGGGCCGAGAAGGTAAGCAGTGGCGGGGAAGGGGGCTTACCCCCCCCGGAGCCGTCCGCTTCTATCCGCTGGCGCCCGCGGGCGCCAGCGGATGGAAGCGGGCGGCCCCAGGGGGGGTAGGGAGCGCGGGGGAGGGGGCTTACCTGCCGGGGCCGTCCACAGCGGACGGCCCCAGGGGGGGGAGGGAGTTAGGCCCCCCCTCAGCCACCCGCCTCCATTTTTTCCTCATAGACTTGCATTGCAATGCAAGTCTATGGGGAAAAAAATGGCGGCCGATCCAAAAATTTACGATTTTTGGGTTAGGATCGGACTCGATCCGGTCCGGGGGGCCTCCGATTTTGTCCGAACCGGTCCGGGACAAAATTGGAGGTCCCGATCCGGGTCCCGATCCGATCCGGGGGGTCCGTGCACACCCCTACTACCTACCACTATCCATTGCATTTCATAGCCTCATGATCCCACTTTTTACATTTCCCCCTCCCTACTCATGTACATACACCAACTGAGGATAGCACTTCATGTATCTGACAAGGTGGGGTTCAATCTCCAGAAGCTTAAGTCATCATCAATCTGCTTGTCTTTAAGAAGTCACAAAACTATTGTTTTAGTATTTATTTATTTATTTATTTACTACATTTCTATACTGTCAGCTCTATACTGAAGCTCTCTGGAAAGTTTGCAAAAATTAAAACCATGGAGAACAGCATAAAACAATATAAAACCATACAAAATATAAAATCTTAAAACTGTAATATAAAAGTACAACCAGAATACTAGCACCAATGTAAAGATTTAATTAAAATACAGATTTAAAATAGCAGAGCTAAAAGGCTAGAATGCAAAATGCCTGGGAAAATAAAAAGGTCTTCACTTGGCACCGAAAGGAGTACAATGCAGGTGCCAGGTGAACCTCTCTAGGGAACTCATTCCACAACCAGAGTGCCACAGCAGATAGCTACCCACCACACTTCTTTGGCAGTGGCTCCCAGAGAAGGTCCCCTGAAGTTGATCTTGGGGTCTAAGGCAAGCCCCAAGCTCTTTTGGGCTTTGAATGTTAATATCAGCACTTTGAATCGGGCCTGGACATGAAATGTTTCTGCATTCGAAAATGACACCTTCGGTATGCTTATTTTCTAATGTGAAGGATATGGTCATCATTGAGGAAACTAATAGCTAGGTAATATTTATCAGAGAAAATGTTTCATTTTTACTTTTAAAAATAATTTCTGAAAGAATGTTAACAATGATCTGTTCCATTTTTTTTTTGAAAAAATAATTGACTAGATATTGAACTTATTCCAATATTTAAAGATTCAATTTCAGTGCAGCTAGCATCCAACTAGATAGATAGATAGATAGATAGATAGATATTTCCCCTGGCCTTTGCTTAATGATTTGTTCAATCCACAGCCCAGTGGGAATATATGTTAATTCCATCTAGCCCATTTCCCAAACACCTCAGCTGTACACATATGCAAAATCTATTAAGTCCCCCCTCCCCATCCTGCCCAATGGCATATGCCTAAAATGTTAGGATTGGCTCAGGGGCACCTGGTTTTCAACATTATTCTATCCAATTTCTCTGGACAGCTCATCCATAAAAAGAGATGTTCACTGACTTCCAGGCCTTTACTTGCTCAGTTTGCCCTCATCTGTGCTGTGTAACTGTTGGGATCTATAAATGTGTCATATGGCTCTTAAAATTTAGACTATGCTTTTTCTCTTTTTTTTCTTAACTGAGCCCCGATTCCTGTTTAAGAATATTGTGTTTTGACACTGAGACTTAGTTCTCTGGCCTTTAGCTGTAGGGTGACCATAAGAAAAGGAAGACAGGGCTCCTGTATCTTTAACAGTTGCATAGAAAAGCGAATTTCAGCAAGTGTCATTTGTATGCATGCAGCTCCTGGTGAAATTCCCTCTTCATCACAACAGTTAAAGCTGCAGGAGCCCTGCCTAGAGTAGCCAGACACAAAAGAGGGCAGGGCTCCTGCAGCTTTAACTGTTGTGATGAAGAGGGTATTTCACCAGGAGCTGCATGCATACAAATGACACTTGCTGAAATTCCCTTTTCTCTACAACTGTTAAAGTTACATGAGCCCTGTCCTCCTTTTCATATGGTCAGCCTAGCTCACATTAGTCTCTTGCCATGTAGTTTCAGGGCACAATCCTATGCATGTTTAGAAAGAATAAAGCTGTACAACTCCCAGGATGCTCCAGCCAAAGGACTTTTTTTCTATCTAAACGTGCATAGGATTGCACATTTAAGCCATCACAGGCCAGATATACACCAAACAGGATATTACCCTTTCAATTTGGAGAACAAATGTGAGGAAGTAGTGGCTGTTACCCTAGTATTAGGAATTAATATGAAATCTGGTTCATTTTTTGTGTGTTTCCTGCATTTTTAAAGAAGCACCCAAATCAGAAAGCTGTTTGGGAAGCATATTGGCCTGTTAGCCTATCTACACTACTGCTTTAAAATGGTTTATAACACTTTTAAAACGGTTAATAACCATTATTGACCGGTTTAAAACTGTTATAAACCGTTTTGAAGCAGTAGTGTAGATAGGCTCTTAGTCTAGCCCAGGCTGACCATATGAAAAGGAGGACAGGGCTCATGGAACTTTAACAGTTGTAGAGAAAAGGGAATTTCAGCCAGTGTCATTTGTATGCAATTAGTTCCTGGTGAAATTCCCTCTTCATCACAACAGCTAAAGTTGCAGGGGCCCTGCCTTCTTTTGTATCTGTATTCGATTCATAGATGTGAACTTTGCCTATCATTGCAGAATAGGCTAAAACAAACAAGGAATGTCTGACAGGGGTTGGAGGCAGTTTTAGCTCTCGCATTCCATTTCAGATTCCTTTGTCAAGGTAGTGCTAATGCCATTTTTATGCCATCCTTAAACCATTGTAAATATTGAGAAGTTAATGATGCTGTTCAGACTACACGCTAAGCCACGGTGGTGAAGCATTTTGAGCTAAACGTTATGGCTTAGCGTGTTGTGTTAACCATGATCCAGGCCCGGGCCCAATTCAAAGTGCTGGTATTAACTTTCAAAGTCCTAAACGGCTTGGGGCCAGATTATCTGAAAGAACGCCTCCTTCCTGCCCTGACCCTGAGATCATCCTAAGGTGTCCTTCTCCGTGAGCCCCTGCCAAAGGAAGTGGGGCAAGTGGTTACCAGGAGGAGGGCCTTCTCTGCTGTGGCACCCCGGCTGTGGAATGAGCTCCCTAGAGAGGTTCACCTGGCACCTACATTACACTCATTTAGACGCCGGGTGAAGACCTTTTTGTTTTCTCAATATTTTAACAGCTTATCAGCTTAATTTTTAACTTTGCTGTTTTAAATCTGTATTTTAAAACTGTAGATTTCTGCATTGCTGCTCGGTTTTACCCTGGTTATGCTTTTATATTGTATTTTATATTATATTTTAACACTGTTGTTTGTTTTATATTTTAAATAGTTTTCATGGTTTTAATTTTTGTAAACCGCCCAGAGAGCTTCAGCTATTGGGCGGTATAGAAAGGCAATAAATAAAAACAAACAAACAAAAAAACAAAAAAACTGGTCACTCTAGTATAGTGCCTGTACCTTTAACTGTTGTGATGAAGAGGGAATTTTACCAGGATCTAATTGCATACAAATGACACTGGCTGAAATTGCCTTTTCTCTGCAACTGTTAAAGTTCCATGAGCCCTGTCCTCCTTTTCATATGGTCAGCCTAGTCTAGCCAGTTTATGACAGGGAGTAATAGTGCCAAGTTAACCAGACAATGTGGCCTGCATGTGCCCCTCTGGTCTCTGGTCTCCCCCCCTCGAAACGTGGTAGTTTTAGTGGCAACAAATTTGACAGCAAACTTAAAATTGACAACAAACTGCCAATATTTTGGCTGCCAGCATTCTGCCAAATTTGGCTAGCATGGTATCAGCAGTAACATGAGTGTGGCCTGTGTGCGCATAGATGTAGTTGTCTGGGGATGGAAAGTGAACTCCCTGACTTTTCCCATCGCTGAACTAAAACCTGAAGATGCTACCTGGCTGGAGAAGTTATTTGTCATATTTGATCCATAAGCTGTTTAGTACTATTTGACCCATCAGCTCTTGAGCAAGCCCAGAAAGAGCAAAAACCAAACTTAGGGTGACTATATGGAAAGGAGGACAGGGCTCTTGTACTTTTAACAGCTGTATTGAAAAGGGAATTTCAGCAGGCGTCATTTGTGTGCATGCAGCACCTGGTGAAATTCCCTCTTCATCACAACAGTTAAAGCTGCAGGCGCCCTGCCCTCTTTCGTATCTGGTCAAGAGCGCAGGGCTCCTGAAGCTTTAACCGTAGTGACGAAGGGGAAATTTCACCAGATGCTGCATGCATAAAAATGACACCTGCTAAAATTCCCTTTTCTATACAGCTGTTAAAGATATTGGAGCCAATGTCCTCCTTTCCATATGATCAAACACTTCTCATATCACCTGTTTCTTAGAGGAATATCTTACATTGACCTGGCATGCGTTTATGTGGAGCAATGATAAGTAGGGGCAAATAGCCAACTGTTACCACTGGCATGAAAAATGATGGTTTGCCAGGGCTTAGAAGACTACTTCCTAATTTGCTCTCCTTGAGCAGACAGTCATTGGATGGTAATAATGTTTTGGCCCGAGCAAACAGAACAGCAAGTTTTCAGGGCGGAGAGGGGGGAAGGTTGTCTACCCCTTTTATGAATCCCCAAGACCAAATGACTATGGGGGAGGGGTAGTAGGGAACTGTCAACTGAGATATGAGTGTGATAATCTTGAAGGCTGAAAGAATAATTCTCACTGATGAAGAGAGGGAGGAAAAAGAAAAAAAGCTATGCTGTAAACCTAGGCTGACCATACGAAAAGGAGGACAGGGCTCCTGTAACTTTAACAGTTGTAGAGAAAAGGGAATTTCAGCCAGTGTCATTTGTATACAATTAGTTCCTGCAATTCTCTCTTCATCACAACAGTTAAAGTTGCAGGGGCCCTGCCTTCTTTTGTATATGGTCACTCTAGTATAGTGCTTGCACCTTTAATAGTTGTGATGAAGAGGGAATTTCACCAGGAACTAATTGCATACAAATGACACTGGCTGAAATTCCCTTTTCTCTACAACTGTTAAAGTTACAGGAGCCCTGACCTGGATTTTATCTGGTCAGCCTAACTAATGGGTTAGGAAACCTTTCAGTCCTACAAAGCTACAGTGTTTTAGATATATCTAAAACCACTGCATGAACAATCCAGTTAGCTTGAGACGGAAGCATCACTGTCCCTGCTGTGATAATATAGGTCTTAGTAGACTTTGGGTATTCAAGGCAGGGAGGTTTTGTTGTTTTTCTTCCTTCCTCTTTTGAAAAATGTCTCCCGTGTATAATAGCATTTTGAAGGTTCTTTGTTCTTAGTGCAGACTTATCACTGGAGTGGCTAGTCTCTAAATAACAATAAAAAAGTTGCCCAAATCACCTCATGTCAGTACTTGCATTGTTCTGATATCACTGTTACAATGATTAGGGTATTTCAAACCTTCCATACCATTTGATTTTAAGATAAAGGAGCATTAAAAAAAAGTACGTTAAGTCACCAGTCTTCCCAGGTCTTCAATTATCACAGCAAGAATAAAGATGCTATAACAATGTTGTAGTTGTTGTTGTTTTTTTTTAAAAAAAATAATCAAAGAATTTGAATCTCTGTCTCACAGCACACATTGAAAAATCAAACTTTTTTTTTTTTTTTTTTTAAAGGGAATGCATTTTTATGCTATCCTATACCAGCAGAACTGTTAAGGGTGGTGAGGTTTCTAACCCGGGCACCTTTCCCCCCCCGAATCTGATCTTCGAGCCTTCGGCAGTTCACTGCAATGCCTTTAACGATCATTTCACAGATAAAATCTCTCAGATAAGAGCCAACTTAGATGCTGTCGTTATAGCAGAGGCTGACGATGGAGTGTCCAGCGACTCCGCGAGTAGAATTATGCTGGATCAGTTTCAGTTGGTGAATACCGAGGACATGGACAAGCTGCTTGGATGAGTGAGGAGGACGACTTGCCCTCTCGATCCCTGTCCTTCATGGCTGGTCGCCCAGGGAGGAGATGCAGTTAGATCGCAATTACAATGTATTATTAATGCATCGCTCAGGGAGGGGAGTTTTCCATCATGTTTAAAAGAAGCAGTGGTACGGCCGCTTCTAAAGAAGCCCTCCCTGGATCCCCTGGACTTTAATAACTACAGACCGGTATCAAACCTTCCATTCTTGGGCAAGGTGATCGAGAGGGCGGTTGCCTTTCAACTCTAAGTAGTTTTGGATGACACTGATTTTCTAGACCCATTTTAAACTGGTTTCAGAGCTATGTTATGGTCGCCTTAGTGGATGATCTATGCCTGAGTATTGACAGGGGGAGTGTGTCTCTGTTGGTACTTCTGGACCTCTCAGCGGCATTCGATACCATCGACCATGGTATCCTTCTGGAACGCCTGAGGGGATTGGGAATCGGGGGCACTGTGCTTCAGTGGTTCCGGTCTTACCTCTCAGGCAGGTTCCAGATGGTGATGCTTGGGGGTAGCTGCTCTGCAAAGAAGGAGCTGCTGTGTGGCATACTGCAATGTGCCATCCTTTCCCCAATGCTGTTTAACATTTATATGAAACCGTTGGGAGAGATCATCTGGAGGCATGTGGCGGGGTGCTATCAGTATGCTGATGACATGCAAATATATTTCTCTACGCCTTTGACAACAGCATCAGTTAAGGATAGTGTGTCTCCTCTGAATGAATGCTTGGAGGCGGTAATGGGCTGGATGAGGAAAAATAAACTGAAGCTGAATCCAGACAAGATGGAGGTGCTTGCTCTTAAAGGCCGCAACCTTGGTTTGGAGGTGTGTCAACCGGTTCTGGATGGAGTTACACTCCCCCTGAAAGACTGTGTTCGCAGCTTGGGGGTGCTCCTGGATCCCTCGCTCCAAATGACAGCCCAGATAGATGCGACGGCCAGGAGTGCCTACTATCAGCTTCGGCTGATACACCAGCTGCGCCCCTTCCTAGAGTTGGAAGACCTAAAGACGGTAGTGCACGCGCTGGTAACTTCGAGGCTTGACTTCTGCAATGCGCTGTACATAGGGCTACCTCTGTGCCTAGTCCGGAAACTTCAACTAGTTCAAAATATGGCAGCCAGATTGGTCACTGGTACACTTGGGGTGACCATATTACGCCAGCTTTAAAATCGCTCCACTGGCTGCCAATTAGTTTCCGGGTGAAGTATAAAGTGTTGGTTATTACCTTTAAAGCCCTACATGGTTTGGGTCCAGGTTACCTGCGGGATTGCCTTCTCCCATACAATCCGCCCCGCACGCTCAGGTCTTCTTACTACAGTCGGCCAAGACTAGTCTGACAACTAGGCTGACCTTCTCTTCTGCTGCTCCCAGACTGTGGAATGACCTGCCAGAGGAGACTCGTCAACTTAACAGTCTTTTAAAATTTAAGAAAGCCATAAAGACTGTTTTCTTCTGGCGGGCATATGCAGTGGAATTTTAGAATGTTTTTAGGATGCTTTTAGTATGTTTTTAGTATGTTTTTAGGATGTTTTAATGCAGTTTTAATGTGTGTCATGTTTTAATCAGTTTTTTGTATTTTATGATATTGTTGTTCCCCGCCTCAATCCAAATGGAGAGGCGGGTAAGAAATAAATTATTATTATTATTATTATTATTATTATTATTATTATTATTTTACCTGAGAGTAAGCCCTATCAAGCACTTGAAATTAGGGGTGTGCACGGACCCCCCGGATCGGATCGGGACCCGGATCGGGACCTCCAATTTTGTCCCGGACCGGTTCGGACAAAATCGGAGGCCCCCCGGACCGGATCGAGTCCGATCCCGACCCAAAAATCGTACATTTTTGGATCGGCCGCCATTTTTTTCCCCATAGACTTGCATTGCAATGCAAGTCTATGAGGAAAAAATGGCGGCGGGTGGGTAAGGGGGGGCCTAACTCCCTCCCCCCCCCGGGGCCGTCCGCTGTGGACGGCCCCGGCAGGTAAACCCCCTCCCCCGCGCTCCCTACCCCCCCTGGGGCCGCCTGCTTCCATCCGCTGGCGCCCGCGGGCGCCAGCGGATAGAAGCGGACGGCTCCGGGGGGGGGGTAAGCCCCCTTCCCCGCCACTTACCTTCTCGGCACGTCCGGCGCCGGCGGCTACTACCAGCGGGCTCCGCGGCCTACTCTCAAGTAGCGCGCCGGGTGATGACATCACCCGGCGCGCCACCCTGGAGCAGGCCGCGGAGCCTGCTGGTAGTAGTAGGCGCCGGCGCCGGACGGGAGCCGCCGGGCCGGGCAGGTAAGGGCCCCCCTCCCCCCTCCCCCCTCCGCGCGCCCCCTCCTCCCCTCCACGCACCCCCTCCTTACCTTTCCGGCCCGGCGGCTCCCGTCCGGCGCCGGCGCCTACTACTTCCAGCAGGCTCCGCGGCCTGCTCTAGAGTAGCGCGCCGGGTGATGACATCACCCGGCGCGCCATCCTAGAGCAGGCCGCGGAGCCTGCTGGGAGTAGTAGGCGCCGGCGCCGGACGGGAGCCGCCGGGCCGGAAAGGTAAGGGCCCCCCTCCCCCCTCCGCGCGCCCCCTCCTCCCCTCCACGCACCCCCTCCTTACCTTTCCGGCCCGGCGGCTCCCGTCCGGCGCCGGCGCCTACTACTTCCAGCAGGCTCCGCGGCCTGCTCTAGAGTAGCGCGCCGGGTGATGACATCACCCGGCGCGCCATCCTAGAGCAGGCCGCGGAGCCTGCTGGGAATAGTAGGCGCCGGCGCCGGACGGGAGCCGCCGGGCCGGAAAGGTAAGGGCCCCCCTCCCCCCTCCGCGCGCCCCCTCCTCCCCTCCACGCACCCCCTCCTTACCTTTCCGGCCCGGCGGCTCCCGTCCGGCGCCGGCGCCTACTACTTCCAGCAGGCTCCGCGGCCTGCTCTAGAGTAGCGCGCCGGGTGATGACATCACCCGGCGCGCCATCCTAGAGCAGGCCGCGGAGCCTGCTGGGAATAGTAGGCGCCGGCGCCGGACGGGAGCCGCCGGGCCGGAAAGGTAAGGGCCCCCCTCCCCCCTCCGCGCGCCCCCTCCTCCCCTCCACGCACCCCCTCCTTACCTTCCCGGCCCGGTGGCTCCCGTCCGGCGCCGGCGCCTACTACTACCAGCAGGCTCCGCGGCCTGCTCTAGAGTAGCGCGCCGGGTGATGACATCACCCGGCGCGCCACCCTAGAGCAGGCCGCGGAGCCTGCTAGTAGTAGTAGGCTCCGGCGCCGGACGGGAGCCACCGGGCCGAGAAGGTAAGTGCCCCCCTCCTCCCCCCCCCCGCTGTCCACTTTCATCGGCGGGCGCCCGCTGGCGCCCGCCAATGGAAGCGGCGGTGGGCGCCAGTGGGCGCCCGCCGATCCGCCGATCCGCCGAACCGGTTCGGAGCTTTTTCGGACCGGTTCGGATTGGATCGGCCGATCCAGCTGCGGGATCGGAAATCGGATAATTTATCCGATTTCCCACTGGACCGGACTCGGATCGTGGATCGGGTCCGATCCAGTGCACATCCCTACTTGAAATACATGTTTAGGATTGCCTTGTTATTGTTTTGTATATATAATCACCAGACTTTCTAATACACATCATCTTGGTGGTGCTGGGGGATTCCTGTTTTTGACACCATGGTACCCCTCAGGGTTCCATTTTGTCCCCCATGCTATTTAACATATACATGAAGCTGCTGGAAGAGATTTCCAGAGTTTTGGGGTTGGTGCCGCTATTATGCTGATGACATCCAGCTCTCTTTCTCTTTTCAGTCCTGGGGCTCATCTACATCTAAGGGTGTAGAGGGAGGGATGGGGGAGGATCGTGAACTTACCAGTTTCCGCGATCCTCCCCCAGTGCCTAGATGGCCATGTGGCATCCTGGAAGGGAAGAGGGACATCGTGGCCACCATTTTTTTTAAAGGAAGAAGAGCCCCATCATGTGGCGAAAAAGGTAAGAACCCCTGAAATCTCTGTGTCCCCCACCATCCTGGGGATGGTGAAATTGCTGCCTTCTCAGGCACCGACCTGCCCCGCATGGCTCTGTGCCCGTTTCAGGACCCGGGAGCATGAGGCACACCAGCTGCGGTCCTTGGGATGGTCCCTGGACCACGGAAAAACTGTTATCCCGGGGTCATCCCTAGATTGTCCCCAGTTGATCCTGGGATCCCCTGTGCATCATTTTGGACACACAGGGATGATATAGAGATGACCCCGGGATAAATGCCTGGCGTAGACATGGCCCAAATCCATGGAAGCTGTTATAGTTCTAAATCAGTGTCTGATGCTGGTAATGGAGGGGATGAGGGCAAACAAACTGAAGCTTGATTCAGACAAGAGAGAGAGGTGCTCTTGGTTAGTTGAAAGGCAAATCAGGAAATCGGAATTCAACCTGTGCTGGATGGGTTTACACTCCTCCTGAAGATTCAGGCTGTACTTCTGAATTTGGCCTTGAACCTGGATGCCCAGGTTTTGGGGGTGGCCAGGAGTGTTTGCACAGATGAGGCTAGTGTGCCAACTGCACTATTCCTAGAGATGTCTGATCTGACCGCAGTTACACGAGCCTTAGTTACATCCCATTTGGATTACTGTAACATGCTTTACATGGAGTTCTCTTCAAAAACAGTTCAGAAACTTTGGCTGGTCCAGAATGCAGCAGCCAGACTGTTGACTGGGGTTGGTTACAGGGAGCATGTGACTCCCTTGTCACAAGAGCTTCACCGGCTATGGGCCTGTTTCCAGGCAGAATTCAAAGTGCTGGTTATGACCCATACAACTCTTGGGCCCAGGCTACATGAAAGACCACCTTCTCCCATATGAGTCCACTTGCTTCTTAAGATCTTTGGGAGAGCCCCTTCTTTCAAGACCACCACCTTCAGAGGCATGGTTGCTGGGAACAAAACATAAAAAAGACTTTCTTGTTGGACACTCTCTGGGACCTATGGACCTCCCTACCGAGGGAGACTAGGTACACTCCCTTCCTGATATTCTTCTGCCAGCAGGCAAAGCCTGCTTTACACACTGCTTTAGTGTGTAAGTGCGTCTGTTGAGCTGATTGGTGTTTTTACTCTGTTGTTGTTGTTGTTGTTGTGTTTTCAATGTCTTTTAATTGTGTTTTAATTGTGTTTTCAGTGGCTTTTAATTGCGTTTTAATGCATTTGCTTATTGTTATTTTTAACAGTGATTGTAAAACACCTTGAGTACCATTTTGGGTCCAAAAGAAGGGTACAAATGAAATAAATAAATCAATAAATAGTACTGGTTCGCAATGTTCATAATCATGTACACTTAGCTCAGGACGTGCATAGCGTTGCACTGTAAACCACTTATTCATTCCATAGTTTACAATTGTTTTCCTTGAGTAGTCTCACTTCAAATGCTTTGAAGTCCCTAGCATCGAGAAGTTAATTATCCACTTAGGATAGGGATTCTGACATGTAGCAATTTTGGACAACAGGTTGACATACTTTGTATGCCTGGATGGGGGCTACATTCCAGGTAGTGGATCCTGACAAACTGGATTTTCTGCTATCGATTAGTTTAGCAAATGCACACCAACAGAACTACTTAAGAATCAGTGGAGTGAGCATTATAGCCTTAGCCATGAATCTTGTTAATTAGAGGAATTTCTGTATTTTTTCTACATGTGTTCCAATTCATTGTTTACCAATGAGTACGTACACTCTTCATACATACCTGCAATTCTCCCAGATACGAAAGTTTCCCATTAATTTCAGGGAAATTTATTCTTCTGCATGTTGAATTTTGTGGCCAGTACCAACTTCCAAGCTAGAGTGCTGTGATAGTGGAGCAACAGAATGTTTTAGTTCACAATTAACTTTGGCTACATGCAGAAAATAGTTTGGCAGAAGTTGACTGTTCATCTGGATTTTTCCAAACATCTGGACCAGGATCCAATGATGTCAGCTAGCACCTCTGCAGCCCCTACTACCAGCAGCGACAATGTCACATTTCTGGGGGCAAGCCCCCAAATGTCTTGAAACTGAAGTTTCTGGAAGGAGCAGATCAGGCCCCTTCTGGAAACAAGCATTTCAGCTAATTTCAGTGCTTCCCCCTGGAAGTGGTACATTGTGGCCACCAGCGGCAAAGGCCACATGCATACCACTGCTGGAAGGCTGGCCACCCCTGCTCTGTGTTGGATCCTATCCCTTGAATGCAGGGGCAAAGTCACTGTAATTGATTAAGTTCTGGCCTTTTATGTGATATTGTAGGCTTGGCCTCACATATGCAAGGCCTCCTGCACTATTGTGAAATGATAATATTGTTCCTGGTTGGCATAGGAGGCCTCTGCACCAGTGCAGCATAAACCAAAGTGATCCTGGAGCATTCAGAAACTCTCTGGATTTAGGTACAGATGTGTGAATCAGCCAAACCTGAGCTAGTGGAAGTTCTTCAAACTCTTTCTTGAAGCTTGTCCCAACTCATGTCCACATTAGATTGTAAAATCTAGTGTGTGTTTTTCTTTCACCTGAAAATGTGTGCATATTTCGGTGTACATTTTTCCAAATGTGTATTTCCTCAAATGTGCATGTTTTTAAAATGGATGCATTCTTCTTCAGATTAAGCTCTGAAATGTACAGACTTTGACCACAGGATCTGCAGTCTGCATTTGGCTCCAGGAGGTGTGAGTTGAGTAAATTCTGGTACAAAATAAAGCGAACAAACAGGAACATCTGGGAGGAAGACGATGATGTCTAAAGGATGTGCGAACACCCGTAAGTGGGCAGTAGCTACTAGCGTGTGATAAAACACTTGTCTGATGACGCTCTATAGCAGCAAAAACAACAAGGAGTCTTGTGGCCTGTTAAAGGCTAACAATTTTTTAATTCCGGCATATGTTTTCATGGACACAGTTCAATTCTTCAGATAAATGAAGTGTCAACCTCAAATAAGCTGATCTATATACACATGTGGGCCTGTGTGGTGGTGGTGGTGTAAAAGTGATGTCAGAGGAGGTTGAACATGGCTTAATGCTTTTTAGAAGTCCTAAAAGCTCTGAATATGTGAAGCAAATTCAAGCCTGTCCATAAACATGTGATCCCTAAAATTGCATTGGCTGAACTGCAGTTTCTGAAATACATTAGACATATTAGACGAGGGAATGATCCTTCACTGCCCCCGCCCTGCAGTACCACTTCGGAGAGACTAATTTCATTTGAGACTCCCTTGGTCTTTATCTTTACTGTAAAAAGCACTTTCAGAGAAGATGTACTGTATCAGCGATGGATTGCACTGTCTCTCAAAATGTCTGCAAGTCTCTTGTAAGAATTAGCTCTGAGAGCTTGGAGTCCACCCCAGTGGGTGAGCACTCTTGTCTTCTCTTATAAGCTACTATGTGCTTACATGTTTGGGGATGAGGGAGGGGGATTGCATCCAGCAATGATGTCAAGTTAACTCTGCTATTAGAATTTCTTTCTCAAGTCTTATGTCTGTGTGTCTTCACCTGCTCTGATCAAAATTCCCCTCCATAAGATTTATTTATTCATTTAAAACATTTCTTGGCCACCTTCTTGTGAGAAGTCCTCACAAGGCAGCTTGCAATAATGAAATACATTAAAAAAGTTAAAATATTAAAATCATTAAAAACATAAACAGAACAAATAGCAATTAAAAACAATAAAAGCCAACAATAAAACCACCAAGAATAACAATGGCAATAGCAGCAATAACAGTACTCATATGCCTTGGTTTAATAACATGTTTTCAAGGCCTTCTTAAAAGCCGGCAATGATGGTGGATGGCGGACCTCCAACGGTAGTTTGTTCCAAAGTGTGGAGCCACTGCAGAGAAGCCCTTTCCCATGTGATCACTAGGGTTGTTGCAAATGCCCAACTGGGTCCTGGAGGCCGATGGACTCCCACGCTTCCAGCCTCCTGTACTCAGTTGCCCCCCCAGCTGTGAGCGCACAACACCGCCAAGCGCTTGTGAGGCCTTGGCAAGTGTTCAGCAGCTGCCCGCAGCCACTCTTTTATGCCTCTAATCTTGTAGAAATGGCCATTTACGCAAGCCATTGTGCACAAGGTCAGATCTGCACACTTTCAGGAGCCCAGCTTTTACAGAAAATGGAAAATGTAATTTCCAGGACCCAACCAGATGCCAATGACATCCCTACTGAATGCAGATCCAAATGTAGTCTGTGGTTGAAGTGCACAGCTTGCAATGCAAGAAGAAGAAGAAGAAGAAGAAGAAGAAGAAGAAGAAGAAGAAGACATAGACATACTTGAAATATGCATATTTGGAAAATATGCTTGAAAAATGTGTGCTTTGTTTGAATCAATGTACAGGTTTCAAAGATGCACACAGCTGAAGCATTCATTTGGAAAAAATGCATATAAATGTATAGGAATTTTCAGGTGACAGGAAACACAAACAAACCAAACAATCTGGTATGGACATGCATCCAAACAAGCTTTGAGATGGAATTTGGCCAACTCCAATGAGCTTCAGTTTTGCTGACTCACACATCCCTATGTTCAGGCAGCTTGAGCAAGGGGGCCTAATATTATGACCCAGCATCCTTTCCACCCTGGATATCAGGGGATTAAAGAACACCAATGCTCTGTTACTGTCTTCTATATCTGCGTCACCCCTTCCATCGGGGCTACTCATTGGTGAGGAAATCCAGCAAGCGGTTCATTTCTATCTGCTCACATGCTCTGGGTACTTGCTGGCACTTGGACATGAGTGCCTGACACAGAGGCAATAATAACAGTATTTATATAGTGCTCAAAGTACTTCACATATATTATCTCAATAATCATTACCACAGCTCTGTAAAGCATTCCGCTAATGCAGCCTTCCCCAATGTGGTTCCTTTCAGATGTTTTGTACTACAACTCCCATTAGCTTCAGTCAACATGGCCCATGGTCAGAGTCCAAAACATCTGGAAGATCCCATATTGGGCAAATCTGCAGTAATATTTAACATATATTCACCCTGGCTCTTGATGAGAACATGCATTTATTATGATTGTTTGATTGCTTTTTGTTGTTACTTGTCTTACTTTGGCACATTTTTGTGGAGAGGTGGGATATAAATGTAATGAATAACTAAATAAAAATAGTACAGAAGGAAAGTGGTGAGGTGGGGCTTAGAGAATTTTGCCTTTCTTAGTGTTTTCACAGCCAAGATAAGAACTGAAACAATCTACATTTCATTCTCTTAGCCAATGTATGATAACATTGTATGGATGTCTTTACATAATCAAGAAGTTAATGTTGTTACTATGATTGTTATCCCAGCATACACACACACACACACACACACACACACACACACACATATATATATATATATATATATTGAGCATTTATAGGCCATCGTATAATGAAACTAGGGATCGATGGATTGCAAATTTTACACAAATTTTAGTGGCAATTTGCACAAGTTATGCAAATTTACATAATTTGTAAAAAACCAGAAAAATTCATGTGTGGCCTGACTCATTGCAGATCGAGTCAGGCCAGCTTGAGGGGAAACATGCCAAAGTCCTGGGGCTGAGCAGATGAAAACTCAGCAAGCTTCATCCTCCAGATGGAATCCTCCAACATCCCTAAATAAAACATTCCCAGAGTGGTTTACAGAACAAAAACAAACAACATAGAAAAACAACAACATCAATAAAACATGTAATACAAGAATAATTATGCAAAATTCCATCTGGAGGGCAACAGGCTTGGGAAGGCTTCAATAAGATGTGATACAACATTCGAACAAAGTCCAAGGGTGACATCCGTCATCGTGTGTGTGGACACAATAGTAGGGTGACCAGATAAAATCTAGGTCAGGGCTCCTGTAACTTTAACAGTTGTAGAGAAAAGGGAATTTCAACCAGTGTCATTTGTATGCAATTAGTTCCTGGTGAAATTCCCTCTTCATCACAACAGTTAAAGTTGCAGGGGCCCTGCCTTCTTTTGCATATGGTCACTCTAGTTTAGTGCATGCACCTTTAACTGTTGTGATGAAGAGGGAATTTCACCAGGAACTAATTGCATACAAATGACACTGTCTGAAATTCCCTTTTCTCTACAACTGTTAAAGTTACATGAGCCCTGACCTGGATTTTATCTGGTCACCCTATTGACAATGGACTCCCCATTCCTCTCCGGACAAGTTTTAGGCTGCTGCAGAGGTGGGGAAAACTGCTCTGCCATGATAACTGTGTTCCATTGGCAGATAGAAACCATTGGAATTTACCCTGAATTAAGATCAGAACAAGTTTTTTTTTTTAAAAAGCAACAACCAGTGGAAAAAAATAAAACATAAGAAATAAAATGAATGTTAAAAGTTCCATTATTTTTTTTTAAAAGGGCTGGGGAAAGAAGAAATTTAACGAATACAAGGCAGTCTTCTCTGGGAAGGGAATTCCACAGTTCGGGTGTAAGTACTGAAAAGATTCTTTGGCTTGTAGCCATAAACTACATAAACAGGAAATTCATGCACATTTCAGCTGCCCCCTTTTCGTGGGGAACACTAGGAGTTGTAGGGCTTTTTTCCTGTCCAAACACACATTGGACTGTATTCCTAGAGAACTTAATCTTCCCTAAAGTGCATCTCTAAAACACTTTGTTTGAATGTACAAATTACGAATATGACATGCATCCTGCATAGTTCATCCTCTGTAGGTAAACTAGTAAGTTGGTTTGGTCACAGTTCCTAATGCATGGATAATCCAAGCTTGGAGTATCAGACCCAGGGAAAGCATTGGTGCATGGAGGGTAAATTGTGAGCAAGAACAATATATATGTGAATGTAGAATGTGTTTACTGCTTACACACTACGGAAGAGAAGCCTAGATGCTCAATTTGCAATGTTTATGCCTTTTGGTGTGCAAGTGCATTCGTCACAGGCTTAACCTTTCTCTTTGACCAACTTTTAAAAAATATATATAGACTATCCTCAGTGGAGGTCATTAGTTTTTCCCCCCCCTGGCATGCTTAAAACTGTGGGAAATATAATAATGCTGCTTTTTCATAAGCAACAAGCAGGGCTAAGCATTTATTAATCCAGAAGGCACATATAAAATGCTAAGGCACATATTAATCAAAAAGCAAAAGAGAATTGCTAAGATAGGAACAGAGTGACAATGGAACAGTTGCTAACTTGTCAGATGTGTGACCTTTGAAGCATGAAGGACAGCACAACTGAAAACTGTTCCATTGCTATTCTTGTAGTGGAACCTCGTTAGTAGATGGAACACAAGTAGAGCGCAGGTGGACTGTGGTTGAAACTAGGCTTGTGATAGCATGGAACCAGTAGAAAAATAGCTTTGGCAATTAGACCATGACAGTTTTGGTCAAGCTTTGCTAAAACTGCTTGTAGAAATAAAGGAAACAGCTTGCTTTAACAAACATGAGTGGGGGCGCAGAAATGTGGGGAAGGGGAGAGGTAAACAAAGGCGGGGATTTTAGTATTGTAATCAGGCGGTCGTGATAGGTTGTAACCTTTAGATCCCTTCACCAATCGGGGATCGGGGAGGGAACTTCACCAGCCGGGACAGGGAATAAATATGTGTAATTTTTGATGCTCAGGGTGTGCCAAGCTCACCCTTTCTTGCAAGAATGTCTTTGCAATAAAGAAACTTACTTTCAACCTTCCAGATTGTGTTGTCCTTTTGCAGACTGAATGGACAAGACTGAATGGTCATTTCTGTCAAAACTATATATAAATAGCTGATATACCTGGCATCGCTCGGCCCCCCTAAGAGATATGTCTGCAAGGTAATCATCTTAAAGTAGTAGGCCGGGGCTAGGCCTGTGAGTTAACTTT
This sequence comes from Anniella stebbinsi, assembly GCA_029215795.1. Lineage (NCBI taxonomy): Eukaryota > Metazoa > Chordata > Lepidosauria > Squamata > Anniellidae > Anniella > Anniella stebbinsi. The sequence continues at coordinate 27,734,142 of JARDYH010000002.1, read as the reverse complement.
TAAACAAATTAAAATGCTGAAGGCATGCTGGGTGTTGTAGGCATAAGCTGAAGCTAGACTGGAATGATGGGTGGGGTTAGTTAGTGGAAGTTGGAGAAAATCAGGTAGAAGGAGAACAAAGACAGTTAGTGAGAGGTCAGGAAAGTGGGAGCTGAGTTAGCATTGAGAGATAGTGACCTAGTTTGCACAGAGTGACCCGGCTTACTAACCCAGGCTTTATTTAAAATTAGCCGCTCTACATGCCAATAATACTACTACTACTACTACTAATACTACTACTACTAATAAATTTATTTCTTACTGCCTCTCCGTTTGGATCGAGGCGGGGAACAGCAGTAAATACAAAATATGATAAAATACATAAAACTGATTTAAAACATGGTACACATTACTAAAATAGCAATAAAACATAGTACTAAGGTCACCATATCTTGGAAACCAAAAAGGAGGACAACATGGTCAGCCCCCAAGGGGGCATCCCCATCAACATGTCCGCCCTCAGGGGCACGTCCAGCACCAAGGGGGGTGCCCACCTGAACACACCCTTGGTCACAAGTCTGATTTTACAGCACACAATTAAGACAAATCTGTTTTACATAACATCTTAATATTGAAATCACTGAAATAACAAGTGAAACATCCAATGTATCTGAAATTAACTTCACTCGCTCCTACTTTTGTAGCTTTTGCTGTACTTTGTTGCTATACTCTGTGTGATACATTCTCCCCTTCCCTCAAATATCTTTTCTGATTGTATCCTCACTCCACTGCAAGCTGCTACTTAACAGGGCTTGTTGCCGTCCGTCTGACTGGCTTTTTTTTTTAAAAAAAATAGTTTTAAAGTTCAATTTTGTTTTGAAACTTGATAAAAATCAACAGTTGAACAGATCTGCTTGAAACTTGGCAAGGCTAAAGCCCTACTTAAGATCTATCATGATGCCAAGTTTCAACTCCTTATCTTTAAAATGATGTTTTTTTAAAAAAATTAAACCACATTTTTTTTAAAAAAAAATCCTAAAAATCAATGGATGAACAGATCAGCTTCAACTTTGGCATGGCTAAAGCCCTCCCTAAGGGCTTTCATCTTGCCAAGTTTCATCTCTTTGTCTTTAAAAAAAAGTTTTTTTTTTTTAAAAAAAATAATTTTAAAATCTCAAATTCAAAAGAAATCCTAAAAATCAATGGATGAACGGATCTGCTTCAAGTTTGGCACAGCTAAAGCCTTTCCTAAGGGCTTTCATCTTGCCAAGTGTCATCTCTTTATATTTAAAAATAACAGTGCTGTAAGCATTTTTGTTAATTCCTATTGACTATAAAGTAGAGCTGCCCTTTGGGTGGGAGGAGGATGGGAAAATCTGGATTTTTCTTCAAATTTCATAATTCCCCCCCCTCCCGGATTTGTTACCAAAAATCCTGACATGTCCTGGTTTTTACTGACATATGGTCACCCCAGTACTACACCTCCCAGCGCTTCCCTCCTCTTGTTGCCGATGCTCCTTCTTGATAGAGCATTGAAGAGTAGCATCGCAGAGGAGGGGAAGTAAGCGGCTGTCAGTGGACATGCCCAGCTCTGGCTAAATCCTGCTGGGACTGCCTCGACCTGTGCTTCTCGCCCACCAAGTGCTCCATCAGGAGCCTGTACTGAATGGCCGGGGCTGGCTGTGTACTTCTTCCCTCCATCAGGCCTGTTTCTGGGCATGTACAGAGTGCCTCCATTTCCTCCCTCCTGCCTTCTAAGAGCAAAGGCTATGTATGCAGTTTCCCCAGATTCTGAGGAAACAGCGATATCAGGATAGGGTGCCTTTGTTGTATGTAGTTGCGATTTTAAAACCTTGCAGAGAGTAGTCCATTTTTGTGGGTTGTTTCCTTTTACGTGGAATTGGGTTGACTGCTTGAGACCAACCTTAGGAGTTGGGGTTGTGACAGACATGCAGCTGCAACCTGCCCATGCACTCACAATGGCCACCCAAAGCCAATAAGTCTGGGAGTTCCACTCAAGGCTTACTGGGAGTTGTAAGTTGTAGGTACAAGCCTTGGTTTTTATTAAATTCTTAAAAAAATATGTAAACCCCCCAAATTCTGTGTTTTTAGGTTTTTCTGTTACATTGTACAGCCTATCAGCATGCCTAATTTCAACTTTCTAACTCATCTGGAAGTGGTAAACATTTCCAGACATACATCGCACACATATACTTTCCGCTTTATAGGTAGAGATAATTATTTACTTATAGAAAGTCAGCAGTGAGCAGAGACAGTCAGAAGCTTTCTATCTCTTTTTTGTCATCATTTTCCAGAGTAGCAGTGATCCTCCTCCATTTTAGAAGTCTTGTGGGTGAGCGACTTACATTTTTTACCAGTCAGAGACTATAGCACAGTCAGAGATGACTTCTTCTTCTTCTTTTCTAAAAGAAAATCCATTCTTTCAGACAGTTTTTGCCACTACTTTTCCATGGTGGCAGAAATCCTCCACCCAGGAGCCATTTCACCCCACAATACATCTAAGAAGGATGTACAATCTTTCATCAGATGCACCATGGAGGCCAGAAAATGGGCCCTGATGATGGAAGATCACTGGACTTCTTTAAATTAGTGTTTTATAGTATGCTCACGGATGTTTGAGGGTCATTTTGAGGATGCTGGTGAGCCTCCTGCTTGTCTCCCACTCCATTTCCTAGTTTTAGCAATACAAATAATCCTCAGAAAACTCAACTCTTATGAGAAATGTCAGATTTTTGTCAGGATTTCCTGCCATGTGCAGGTGAAGTTGTGCTATAAAATGCCCACTAGAGGGTGCTGTCCCATTAAACTGCATTGAACTGTACAAGCCATGTTGTCACTGCTCTCCGCCCCATGCAATTTCAGCTCTCTTCCCCATGTAATTTCGGAAGAGAAGCAGGAAGCAGAGCCATGGTAAGGAAACACATCTCCCCATCTTAAAGTCTGCACTGTCACCATGGAAAAACAATGGCAAAAACAGTTTAAAGCAAGTGAGAAAGAAAAACAAGTTTTAAAAGAAGTCTCTGACTATACTATTGTCTCTAATGGTAAAAATAAAAATATAAGTCCCCGTCTCCCAAAACAGCATGCAACAACAATTAAAATATCAATATCAATATAAAAACACATACAAAAGGCTATAATAAAATACCAGCAGCTTTTAAATAACAGGAGAGCCAGACTAACCAACAGCAGAAAAATCAAAGGATTGCAGGAGAAGAAATGTTTTCAAAGGATGATGGAATGGAACACTGGCAAGGAAGGAGTTCCACATTCTGGAAACTAGTATGGAAAAGGCCCTCTCATTCAGGCATGGGGTTGTTGCAAGCCCCCTGCCCTCGCAGACCTAGTTGGGTAGGCTGACCACATGAAAAGGAGGACAGGGCTCATGTAACTTTAACAGTTGTAGAGAAAAGGGAATTTCAGCCAGAGTCATTTGTATGCAATTAGTTCCTGGTGATATTCCCTCTTCATCACAACAGTTAAAGGTGCATGCACTGTACTAGAGTGACCATATACAAAAGAAGGCAGGGCCCCTGTAACTTTAACTGTTGTGATGAAGAGGGAATTTCACCAGGAACTAATTGTATACAAATGACACTGGCTGAAATTCCCTTTTCTCTACATGAGTTACATGAGCCCTGACCTCCTTTTCATATGGTCAGCCTATTAAGTTGGGTATGCTCAGCGAGAGTGAAGACCTGCAGCTGAGCACTTGTGAGCCCCCTGTGGGCACTCTGCAGCTGCCCACAGCTGGCACCAAGATCGTGCATTTCCCCCTTCCACACTACTGGTGGCCACCATTAATGCAGGGCAGGGAATGGGAAACCAGGATGGGCAGTGGTCCAGCACTTGTGAGCCTCGCGATCACTTGGTGGAGGATCATGCAGCCCGGCTCATGGGGGGCGGGCAGAAGCAGTGGTGGGGTGACGTCTGGCATGGCAATTGCTTGCCAATTTCACCCATTTCTATGCACAGTTGAGGATAGAACTGCTTCACATTCTCACCCCACTCCTAAAATAACATAGAGTTTAGAGATACGATTGTCACAGGAAAGGAAATCTGCAAAATTGTTAAACTGGGTATTACAGAAATGGATACTGGAAGATAGCAGTCAAACCCCCGGCAGGCTTCATTGCAGAGCCAATGTACACTCCACCCCACCCCCCACACCCCAACTTGAAAAACATATTTTTGTTGTTTGTTTCTTCCTTCTTTCTTTCATTTTTTTAAATAACTCATTAGTCAGACTCTTAATATTAGCAGCTCTTAACACTGATTATCTGTGAACACCTTAGGATGTCAACCACCCCCTTAGGCAGCCTGTTGTGTAACTGGGGAGCCAAGAGGAAATACCTTGATTATAAAGTTAACCAGATTATTTGCAAATAATTACATGAAAACAGGAAGAATATGTTCTAAATTTGGGAGGGGGGAGCAATGCGGGAGAACACCCTGTTGTTCCTTTGATTTGTGAAGATGCCGTGCCTAGTATTTTGACTTGCCTTTTCTTAGTTGTTTATTATTATTATTATTATTATTATTATTATTATTATTATTCTTTAACATCTTTATGGTAGCTGTTTTACCCTATTTTTTCTTATTTATTATGTATTGCCTAGAGATATGCTCTTGCAATACACCTAAATATATAGCAGAAAGACACAGATACACATTTAAGGAAAACATCATAATCCCTTTCTTGTTGGATGCAACACACACACACACAAACACACACAAACACACACACACAGAAAGAGAGAGAGAGAGAGCAGCTAGTTTATAGGAGGTCTACTTTGAGGTGGGTTTGGGGAGGATAGGCCATGACTCTACCCATTAACTTTATCAAAGCCAAAGGCCCCCAATCATCAAACCTAAAGTAGATTGCGAACAGATGCCATTGCTGCAGCCACCACCAGAAATGGGTGACAATTCTGTTTCCAGTCAAATTTGATAAGAATTTACCAAAATACATAATTGTCTTCATATTGGGGACAGAAAGAACTAGGGATATTTTTTCAATGAATGTGGAAAAAAAACAACCCAAGCCCAGGGCTTTGTCTGTTTAGCCTTCAAAAGTCTGGGTTTGAAATCCTGTGTATTCGACCATGTGTGTGGTGCTGAATTAGGGTTGCCACCTCTTTTTTTCTGACAGGCTCTTCATCTTTAACAGCTATATTGGCAGCAGGAACAACATGGTCCTTTCCATTCTGGGAATAGTTGTACCTGTAATATATAGGGCTTGTTCAGACAACACCCTAAGCCATGGTTAGGCTGCTAACCCTTTTGCAGCATATGGTTAGTGAGTTTAAACCATGGCTATGTATTCACAATGGTTAGGAATGGCTCACACAACATGCTAAGCAATGGTTCACATGACATGCTAAGCCATAAAGTTTAGCTCAAAATATTTAACTACCATGGCTTAGCATGTCGTTTGAACAGGTTCATAGAAATAGTCAAAGATGCATTCTCTCAGGCTACCTGAGGGGGCAATAAAGAGCACTACATATGGTGGTAAAGAAAGAGGTTGAATACAGAGGTTGTTGTTGCAAAGACAAGATGGTGCAGATGGGTGAGTAGTCTGTTTCAGTTTGTTTTTCATTAAAAAAACAAACAAAAAAACACCAATACTCAAAAGTTCTTCATATTTTGGGATGGAACGAACTTTAGATTAAAAAAAATGAATTCAAGAAAAATCAAAATTGACAGATTCTTCTATATCTAGTCACCTTTCACATTCTTCCCTCCAAATTGGCAATCAGGGGACCATTTGTCCATCTCCAAGCAATCTCAGTGCTCCAGGAGTCTTATGTTGCTGTGAATCAAAAGTATAAATGCATCAGAAATCAGTGTTATTGATGGGTATCAGATGCAACTGTGGCATTTTCCCTCCATAGCCAATTCAAGATTCCTACCAGTTTTCTGCTTATACACTCTGGTATTTGTCTATTACACAGACCCTGATTGAAGATCCATTCTTCACCAGAAGACTTATTGGCGTAGAAGAGTCACCAGGAGATCATTTTTCCACATCACCTCCACAGGTTTCATTTTCCATTTGAATGTGCCTAGGTGTTTACCACAATGAGAAGAAAATTAATTTTCAGAGCGATTCCTCAATATGGCAAGTAGCTGATTGCACCACATAATGAAATGAAATGTTTTCTGTTAAAATGGCTAGCCCCCTCTCAGTTTGCCACCAAACTTGCTTCTGAAAGTGGTCATCTCTCCAGAAGATCTTAAGAATGAGGCAGGCTCGTATGAGACAAGGTGATCATTCATAGCCTGGTCCATATAGGGCTTTATAGATCATAACATAGCATGCAAACTGTTTGCGCTCCTGAACTCAAAAACAAGTGCATTCTATGACCAGAACTCACACATTCCTGAGCTTGTTCTGTTTCTTACATTGTAAGAACAAGATGGTGGTGGGAGACAGAAATTGGAAGTGGGTATGATTGTGGGTTGTGCAGGGAATGTGAGAAGACAACAGAGGTTCTAGTAGAACAAGGCTAGGATCATTCAGGAAAAGCTTTGCTGAAACTGTCAAGGGAACCACTCCAGTACTGAGAAAACGGATTTGAATAAGGATATCTTGGAAGACATAGACTAGTGCTTCAAGGCCTTTACTAACTTCCAGTCTGTTTCCGATCACAAAAGTTTCACTGAAACTCAATCTTTGAAGTCCTACATGGGTTGGAACTTGGGCCCTTTCTACACCTAAGGGTGTAGCGAGAGGGGGGATCACTGACGTACCTGCTTCCACAATCCTCCCCCAGCATCTAAACAGAAGCGCAATGTCCCAGAAACAAACAGGGACATCACATCTGCCTTTTCTTTTCTTTTCTTTTAAAAAAGCTGGAGCTTGGAGCAAAATTGTTCTCCAACAAAAATTAAGTTTTTTAAAAAAGCCTCAATCTCACTCCCCACACCTGCGATGTCCCTGGACCCCCTCGGACTGGCTCCTTCCCTCTTGCTGACCCCTGCTACTCGCAGGGAGGAGGGAAGAAACCAGGATGGGTGCTCACACCATCCACAGTCCTCAGGATTGTCCTGGGACCATGGGGAAAATTGGAATAACTGGGCAACCAGTTATCCTGTAAAAATGGAGGGGTCATCTCTGCCTGCTCCCGGAATCCCCTGTATGTCATTTGGATGCACAGGGATGACTCAGGGATGACCCTGGGCAAAAAGGCAGGTGTAGACATGGCCTTGGACTCTTGAGGGAATGTCTATTCTCCCATGTCAACCTGCCCATAAACTAAGATCTTCTGTGGAGGTTCTCTTCTGGTTGCCTCAGCCATCTAAAGTGAGATGTGTAGTGACAAGCCTGATTGATTGTGATATCTTGGTTTTAGAACTTTCTCCCAAGATGTCTTTCCAAGTGGTGCAGTTGGGTAATTTTAGACTCCAGACTTAAAGGGTTTAAACACCTCATTTTAGATCAGGGTGAACAACTGAGGTCCAGGTGGCATTTTCCCAATGCAAGGAATACATACATTTTTTAAAAAAGACAAGAAGACAAAATGTATATAAAAATAATAAAATGCCTACAAAAATGTAGATTTTTCTGGAAAATGTTCAAACATAATGCAAATGTTTGTGCATTTTTTAAAAAATTACAGATTGATACAGTAATGGGATAAAATGGACTTATGAATGACCACATGCAAAAATGACACAGATTGGGCTGCCTGTTGGAGTAGGCAATATTGCTGAATGGACTACGGACTTGGATTAAGTCCTGAACCTACAAAAGGATTTCCCCAGGCTCTAGTACATGAATAAGGACCTTGATTAAGGCCTTATGGGTGCAAAATATAGGTTGCAACCTTTAAGGAAGCCTCCAAACTCAGAGGTTTCTGTGAATCCAATGCTCTTCTGGGCTGCTGATGGCAGGGCAGGGAGAGTAACAGAGATGAGTTTTGCCCCTCCTGTCTCCTTTTGTTTTGATTTTCCTCTAGACGGGCCTCTGGGCCCAACTAAAGGAGGGACACGGGTGTGTGGGAGGTAGGTCTGTAGAGCCCATAGTATTCGTCTTACTCTGGCTTCTCCTCATCCCTCTCCGCCTAACAGAACTCCCGATTTCAGACCTCTCCAAGGTCGTCTGAGTCCACATTTGTGACCTTGCAAAGCAGCCACTGCTGTTCTTCCCATGGCAGCCATGAAGGGGTGGAGGGAGGGATTGGAAACTGAAGTCCCCCTTCTGGGGTCATAGAAGTCTCTATGGCTTCAGAGGGGGGAATCCAAGCTATCTCATGAGACCATTGGATTACTGTCCTCATAGGGCCTGTTCACTAAACCATGGGTAGGCTACTAACCCTTTTGCAGTAAATAGTGAGCATGTTTAAACCATGGTTATGAAGCCACCATGGTTAGGAATGGTTCACACAGCATACTAAGCCATAATGTTTAGCTCAAAATGCTTAAACACCGTGGCTTAGCATGTCATTTGAGCAGGGACATAGAAATATAAGTGGGATCAGTCAACTCATCCTGGTCTACACCTCCCACATGGAGGACAATAGACCATCGTTTGTAATGTCACATATTAAAAATGCACATGCACACACATTTTGGTACAAAAGAGGGTAGTGGCGGGGGTATATGAATGTAATTTTACTTTAAAAGAGCGTCTTTAGAGGCAGCCGGTGTCACTGAAAGTTCCACTCCCAATTGCAGGGTTTGCTTGAAAGGAGACTTGCATTGGTGGATGAAGGTAGCCAAAAATCCAAATGCTTTGGGGGCTCTCACAAGAAGGTCAGGTGCGCTGAGTGTGTAATAAGTGGGAGGCAATGCAGCAGCCATTATCTTCCCTCTGACAAGGGAGCAGCTCACTGACCTGGCATGCTGACAAATGGAGAGGAAAACTCTGCAGTGAGATGTAAATTCCCCTCACAGGTCCCTCATGAATATCTTGTCTCCAAGATTCAGGTCAGTGACCTGGAAAACAAGGTTTCTCCCCAATCAGAATGACAGGCAGAGCTGGTTTCCTGTTAGGAAGACTACTAGGTGTGTAAAAAAATTATGATTTCCAAAGGAAAAAAAAGAGATGTCGCACAGTGCAAAATATTACTTTCAAATGGTCTCTCTGTAGCCCCTTTGAGTGACAGCTGTTGAGAATTCAATTGTGTGTGTGACACACTGGAAGGCAGGTTATAAGTCAGACCAGGGTGGAGGAGGGAAGCACCAGAGAAGAGAAATTTTCAATTCAAATGCTCATTTGAGAACAAACAGAATATATGTCATTCTTTATAGCCTAGAGGTTAATTCTTAAAAAGATTTCCCATTAGTAACACAAATTACGACCTTGTCAAATCCTCTTATGTAAGGTAACCAGTACTGAGAGATGTACATAGAGAAACTGCTCCGACAAAATGCATAACCTTGATTCTTGGAGAATTTATTCTTGTCGACAGTCCATTGATTTATCAATTGTGGATTTAAGAGGGCATTTTAATGTATATATTTCTTAGTGGTTTATGGGGAAATTATTTACAAATTATACCGTGAAACAACAGGATTACTGCATATAAGTATGTTTGATGTGTCAAAACTTAAGAGGCTGGTTGGCTGTGTTATTGTAGCCACAGGAGAATATAATTATTTAAAGAATTCTTTTGTTCTTGAGGTCTGATTTCCATCTCTGTTGTTAACGAATGTGCTTCTCTGGACACGTGTACAAATTTTTGCATTTTTTCAAGACAGCCATTAATTAAGGGATCTTTTTATTTTGGTAATAGTGTGTCTTTGGCATGAGGCAACCCAATGGCCCACCCATCTACCCAGACTGGTTTCTTCAAAATGAGGAATTTCTTACATATCAGAAGTTGAAATATACATTCATTAATTGGGGAAATTAGCTGGTATAGTGTTCATTACAGAAATCAAAGTCTTGGCCGACTACAAGCAAAATATGCAGAGCAAATCACTGAATACACCTGAGAAATGGATCGTGAGAAGATCCAGGAACTGGATTTGAGTAGTGGAGAGATGAGATCTCAGTACTTAAGCCAACTGCTGGAGAGCACAGACCAGGCCGCAGACTTGTGTGGATAGTCTGGGTGTTGTAATTAATTGGTGTCACTGAAGAATGTACATAGCCAAGTCTGAGAAAACAGTCCGTTGATCAAAGCTGAGGTTGCTCTCCAAAGTCGAGTTGAATAATCTTGGAATCACAAGGCATTGAAGCATCAGAAGTCCAGTCCAAAGGGTCAGGATACGTCCAGGTAAGAACAAAGTTACAGGACAACACAGAAGAATGATCAGGATACAGTCCAAGGGTCAGACAAGTTTAGGCATGAACACGAAGCTGAGAAGCGCAGAGCAAAGGCAACAGCACCAGATACTAACGTTGCTTCCAGCAATATGGCTGAGCGCTGGCCAGACTTTTATTGGAAGTGTACTAATTACCAATTGCTGTTAGCTGCAATGAATCTCAGCCGGTCTCTGCCTGCTTTCATGAAGTGTCACACCTCCAACATTTCCAGGTTCAGCTGTTCCCTCTCTCTGGCTGATTCCTTAACTGACTCACAACACCGGGTTAGTTTGGGCCCGATGTCTGGGTACAGAGGAGGTTGTGAAAGTTGAGACTAGTCAAATAGGAGACCTAACATTAATAGGGGAAGGAAAGAAGTGAGCTTGACAGGGTGGGGAAGAAAGAAAGAATTCCATGGAGGATTGTCCTAACAGCAAGTGGGGTGATCAAGCTAGTTCTGATGCACAGCTGCAATAACAAAAGGGGATGCTAGGATGAGATCACTTATGGCCAACATCTCCACACTCCAATTTCCAGCACCCTTCCTCTTCTCTTTCCTTTGGGAAAGCAGGTTTGCATCCAGTGGGGGCTGGTGGGTCCGATTTCAATAGGGCTTAGAATTCATTCCAGGTTTCAGTCAGAACCAGCCAGAACTTTAAAGGAGCTATCCAAGGTTCTGACCCCTATCCCCAAACTAGGTTCAGCACCCTCAATAGCTCCTTCAGAGGTCTGTCTGGTTCTGACCGAAACCCAGACTGTAATCACAGCCCCACTGAAATTGGAGCCACCAGCCTCCATTGCTTGCATCCACCGATGTGACACGGGCACTACTTGACCGTTTGTGTCTCACCCAGTTCCTCTAGTGGACATGGCTGATCACAGTGGGCCTTGGGGTGAAGGGAAGGGAAGAGGAACCTGAAATAGGAACTCTGGCTGTGATTCTTCCCACCAGTTGATCAGCGGACCGGCAGTACAATACACTCACACACCATGTGTTAGGAAAGGGAATGCAGAGTAAGAAGCTACATTTTCTAGAAGAAGGCCCTCTTGAAAATATGACAGCCAAGACTAGCATCAGAACCCAACATCCTGGGGCAGCTCTGGGACTCCAGCTGCCCCAGCAGGGACCACCATTTTACTTTCCCACAAAGGCAATCTGGGAAATAAACAGAATCTAGTCCCAGTTGTCCATTGCTTTTCAGAGCCACCAGACTAAAAGAAGTATTGAAAGGTGAGAGAGAACTTTTAAAATAAAAGGGAAAGAAATGTTCTTTAAACTTCACAACTTTTCAGATTTCAGAAATGCATCTGTTCAAAAGTTTTCTAAGCAGCTCAGACAAACTCACACTATAAGGTGAGGTAGGCTTTCATTTTCTGTTGTTTTCCTGAAGCTAAGTAGTTATTGTCATTGATACTGGATTCCATAAGCAGTCTCTGTGTCAGCTGCCAATTGACTCCTATGGAAAGCTGTTGCAAGTCCACTAAATGATATTACAAGTGATACTTGACTCAGCTCAGTGTTGCAAAGATCTTGACAGATCTTGCATATCCACCACCTGTGGCCCTTATGGTAATTGCTCATCTCAAGCACACTGGTCATGGAGAAGGTAAAGCATACAAACACATTATCATCACCTGTCACATTTTTAAAATCCATATTCAACATAAAGAATAATGTTCATTCTTTTTCTTTATTGTTCATTTCATCTCTTGTTGTTCATTGTTCTGGAATCTGTCTAGATGTCGAGCGGTATACAAATATTGTAAATACACAAATAAATAAGCATCAACCATACAAAGTGAAATCAAGGAACCAATGCAAACAAGAAGGGGGGGGGAAACCTGGTGCAGAAAATATGTTGAGATCCAAAGATGGGAGAGGTAATACGCAGCTATCTAGTTAGATTTTGGGCATGATCCACCCATTCAAAACATCCAGGATTGTATAAGGGGTTCATCTACGAGGGAGGGAGGGGGAGGATCGTGGACTTACCTGCTTCCATGATCCTCCTCCAGTGTCTAGACAGCTGTGCGACATTCCAGAAGGGAAGAGGGATGTCGCAGGCAGCATTTTTTTTTAAGAAGAATGGAGCCACACATGGTGAAAAAGGTAAGAACCCACCTGCCAACCCCCACACCCAGCCATCCCCTGCCATCCCCCACCATCCTGGGGATGGCGAAATAGCTACCCCCAACTCCACTGTGTGGCTCTGTGCCCATTTTAGGACCCAGGACATCGTGCCACACCAGGTGTGGTACTTGGGATGGTCCCGGGACCATGGAAAAAAAGGGATATCCCTGGTTTCCGTTATCCCGGGGTCATACCTAAGTCATCCTCGGTTGATCCCAGGATCCCCTAGGACACACAGGGACAACATAGAGACAACCCAGGGATATCTGGCTGGTGTAGACATGGCCATAGAGGCAGAATTTACACTACTGCTTTAAAATGGTTTATAACAGTAGTGGCAACTGTTGGGAGCCAGGACACACTCTATATACAGTTTTCGAACCGTTTTCGAAGTGTTATATCCTGCTTGGTGTAGATCTGGCTGAAGAGCGAGAAGGAAGTGAGAGGTGAGGAGGAAGGGAGTCTATCACCTCAATGTATTAATGCTCTTCCTTGCCCATCCCTCTCTTATGTCTCTTGGCACTCAATGGTGCTTGATGGTATACTTCTTTCCTGAAAACTTTTGGTGACTTAATATCTCCCATGTCACCTACACATGCCAAGATCAGGAGGAGGAGCTTTCCATGTGGGCTAGAGCTAATGACTCCCACAGAAAGGACTTTCACACAACTGTTGTGAACATAGTGTGTAATAATAATGGAAGCCAAAGTGTTCCATGTGCAGAAGCATAGGAAGAAATAGATCTGGGGACACTAGCAGAATTATTATTTTTCTAGGTGGACATGATGGGCTTTGCCAAGTCATGCTGTCTTTTACAGATTCAGGAATTTCCTGTCAATTGAGCATGTTTTAATTATGACTGCTTCCTGGATGTTGGTGTGGATGTATTTTGGTAGGCCCAGTTTCTGATGTGATGCTGGTGATAGTTTTTTGATGTGATGCTGGTGACTGATGTGACTAACGGAATAATTGTGACCTTTTCCTGTTGCTGTAGTTCTTTGGCTTCCATGGCCAGTGGTGTATATATTTCTCTCTTTCCCTCTTCCTTTTCAACAACATTTTTGTCATTCGGTATTGTTATGTCAATGAGGTATGTGTGTTTTTCTTTTTTGTCTATGACCGTTATGTCTGGTCGGTTGCAAGGTATTGACTTGTCCGTATGAATTGTTCTGTCCCCGTATATTTTATGAGCCACATTATTATTATTATTACTACTACTACTACTACTACTACTATTTTCATTTCAATAGCTAAAGCTGTCTGGGCAGTTCAGAACAATTCAGAGTTGAAAACTAGAGCAGCTGATCTGTTAAGAGCAGATGCAAATTGCTAAATAAAGATTGTATCTTCCACACCCCAATATCATGGAGCATCATTTAATGAACTTTACAGCAGCAAATATTACCAGCGACTCCAGGAAAAAATGCTTGAAAATCCTGTTGGTGGTAGTGTGTAACCATTTGCATGCTCTGGCACTTGAATAATGATTGTTTAAATGTACATTGGGAAGTGCCAGAAAAGCATTGCTACCTGGTGAATGCTGAAACCCAAGCTCTGCATGAGGTAGCATATAGGTTGCGCACAAACAGGTTGCCACTGGCTCGTTGGAGTCACCATGCTCCCAAATGATCATATGAATAGGCCCTAACTGTTGTGACATGGTGGTTGGATTTAAGGTACCATATCAAAACATGCATGGTTAAATCAAATCTGACTGCCATGCTTTCCTGTTTAAAAACTCAAAACTGAGTTTGGGAAATATTTTTATAATTAGCACACCCAAATTATATTAAAAATCAAATTCACAGCTTGTAGCCTAAGTGCCTTTAGAAGTCACTTTTACACAAGTTCAGACTTCCCCACTACCATTTCTGCCAATAAAAATATGGTTTTGGTCAGTTCCGTGGTAAAAAAAAATCCTGAATAGAATATAAATAGCAATTGGTTTATGTTGCCTCTTCACTTTCTTTTCAGAGCGTTTCTCAGGCATTTTTTACTCTGTTTGTTAGATTATGACATCATCCTGTGAAATTAAGTCATTCCTACATGTGTCTATTCAGCTTCTTAGAGAAATACTATCCATTAGAATGAAAAGAAAGAGCTACTATAATTGTTGGAGGCTACAATCCTATATGCACCTATCCCAGAATAAGGCTCACTGAAATCATCAGGACTTAACTCTGAGTAACTAAAAGCGTCTAGTTATGACTGGCAGATCTATTTGCTGCCTGTGATGGAACCATTTATCATGGATGCTTTTTATGAACACAAGGGGGCAATCTATATTTGAAATTATTATTGAAATTATTATCTATGAAATTATTTGAAAGGTAATTTTATAGGTTGCATGTCCTTTAAAAAAACAACGTTATAGCTACATCTATGCACCATTAACACATTTCAAGATCATACATTATTAAATGAAACAGTGGGCTGAATCCATGCTTAGAGTAGATCCATTTAAATCAATTAGACAAGTTAGTCATTACTAAAGTCCCATCAATTTCAGTGGGTCTAATCTATGAAAGACAGTATCTGGATCCAATCGGTGGCTTTAAATAGGCACAATTTTGTTTTAGCCATTCCTTGCAAAATATTAGTTTCACAGATTTATTTCAGTTCAATAGAACTACCTGATTTTCATGCTTTTGGTATTTGCTAAGTCTGCTCCACTACCTATATCACAAAATGAGATGGTAGAATCCAGAAGTAGTAGAATGGACTGTACCATTTTAGACTAGAGGTGGAAGATACCATTTTTGAATGTTTCCCCATGTAAAACAGAGAGAGAGAGAGAAAGAGAGAGAGAGAGAGAGAGAGAGAGAGAGAGAGAGATTCTATCATATCAGGGAGAAAGAAAGATTAGAACCAGCACAGTCTGCTTTCTGTAATACTTTTTTACTTTCAGAGATTATTTCTTTTATCCAGGGGAGTATTCTACTATGTAATTCCCCACCTACAGTCTGAAGTGATACTATTAATTCCGTCAAATTACAAGACTTGAACTTAGTGTGATGTCTGATATGCATGATTGGTCCTTAACACCTCCTTCCATATGAATGTCTCACTAAACCTGTACTAGGGTTGGACGGATCTGTCAGTTTCACTTTTTCCTGCATTCAAAATGTTTAAAGGTGTTAATTTAGGTAAATTCTCACCTAAAAAGGGAAACAAACAGAATTCTCAACTCATC
Source organism: Anniella stebbinsi (assembly GCA_029215795.1). NCBI lineage: Eukaryota > Metazoa > Chordata > Lepidosauria > Squamata > Anniellidae > Anniella > Anniella stebbinsi. The sequence continues at coordinate 27,718,560 of JARDYH010000002.1, read as the reverse complement.
TACCCCAGTCAAATTCAATGGATCAGGGGTCCCCAATGTGATGGCCCCCAAAGCTTTTCACTCTCTTCAAAACATAAATAAATTAATGGGGGGGGGGAACCTTAGGGCACCAGGTTCTGCTTCCTATTCGTGAACCTGCCTCCAATCAGTGGTCCAGCAGGTAGGAAGAGAAAGCAAAACAAAGGGGTAGAAGGGAGAGAAATAGTGAGGCTAGAGATGAGGAGAGGGGAGAAACAGCAAGGTAAAGAGGTGAGTGGGGGAGAGAGTGAGGCTAGAGGCTAGAGTGGAGAGAAACAGCAAGATAACAGAGTGAGTGAGAAAGAGCAAGGCTAGGGCCTAGCAAGGGAGAAAAACAGGAAGGCTAAAGATGGGGAAGGGAGAGAAGTAGGGAGGAAATGGGTTAGATGGAGAGAAATATCAGTGCTAAAGGCTGGGAGTGGAGAGAAAAAGAAAGAGAGAGAGAGATCACAAAGGGATGGAAGAAGATTGAGCAGGCCAGGAAGCAAGTCTTTCCATTTCCCCATCCCTCCAAGGGCTCATCTACACCTAAGGATATAGAGGGAGGGAGGGGGAAGGATCACTGTCTTACCTGCTTCTGTGATCCTCCCCCAGTGTCTAGATGGCTGTGCGATGTCCTGGAAGGGAAGAGGGATGTCACAGGTGCCATTTTTTTTTTAAAAAAAGAAGAGGAGCCGCATGTGGCGAAAAAGGTAAGAACCCCACCAAACCCCACTTCCCCCGCCATCCTGAGGATGGCAAAATTGCTCCCCCCCCCATGGGCACAGAGACACCACCCGCTCTGTGCCCATTTCAGGATCCGGGAGCACACGCCACACCAGCCACGGTCCTCGGGATGGTTACGGGACTGCAGAAAAACCAGGATATCCTTGGTTTCCATTTTCATAGGGTCATCCCTAGGTTGCCCTTGGTTGTTTTATAGCTGCGAAGAATAACATTCTCAACAATAAACTTGTCCAGCAAATAAATACGAAAATGAATTTGGGGCAGGAGGGGAGGAGAAATAGGATCCTCACTGAGGGCTGTAAGAAATGAAAATAGGATTGCAGCTCTGAGGAGTTAAAGTAGTTAATATGTAGATAGAGCACTTTTACTGAATTAATTTGGCTGCTGTTCAACTTCTAGCAATATCAATATTAAATTTCCATTTAAATCTCTAGATCAGATGAGTAAGGAGAGGATTAACATATTTTCTAAGGTTTTTTAAAATTATATATCTTAATTCATTATTTCCTATACTGAAAACAGACCAGAATCCTAAATTAAATCATAGATGTTTTGAAAACCCTAATATTTCCCATTGTAATGTTCACAGGAAGAGGGGGAAATGGGCTTTAGGAGCAGCTACATCAATAGGGTATATAGGTAATTTTATCAAACACTGCAAAATCCCACATGTGTCACCAAGGACCCCATCTGTGATTCTGTTTTTTTCTGCACTCTGTCCCCATCCAGGGATGAATACAGGTGTTCCGAAGTGGGCTTGCCCTAATCCCTAGAGCTCTTCCCTCCAAACTGGCATCATTCCCAGGAGCTGTTTACACAAGCCGCTGACCTGCAATAACATCACTTTGACCAACCTCTGCTTCTGATTTGATTACATGCAGAGGGTGAATCAGAGGCTGAAGAACAAAAACCAGAGCCTTTAAAAACAATCTTCTTTTTCTTCTGCAGCTGGTACAAAGAAGAGCAAAGAATTATCTAGTGAGCAGAAAAAGAAAGTGTACTCCAGGTTTCGCTCCTCCCCCTGGCAAGGAGCCCCTCTAATGGGCATCTCCTCTGATTGATAAGCTCCTCCCCAACAAGCATCGGCTTAGCCTGATAGCAAGATCTGGTCTGGAAGGCCAATGGTTCTGGAAAGCCAATTTCCCACAAAGCTACTCTACGTTGGGGGCCCTTGGGGGCATTTGGGAACATTTAAACTGGTGGGCAACTTCCTAAACTCGTGTACTGCTGCTAGATTTTATTCATATATGTCCTAAATATATGTATTTTAAAATATTTATATACTATCCGTCATGTACAACATATCCAGGTAGTGTACAACAATACACACACACAAACACACCTCTGGGCTAAAACAAAGCACGCCTAGGTTGGAAGCTTAGGCTGATGCCTTAACTGACATGCTCTGAGATCAGTGATGATATCACAAATTGTGCTTGCTTTCAACTTACCCTCCATGCACCCACACTTTTCCTTGTTCTTTCAGGCCTAATTCAGATGGGGAGAATGGAGTACCTGGGACTAGCAAAGGTGTCTCATGTTGTCCCAGCCACTATTGCCTAATGAAGCAGCTGAGCCTTACTGTTTTCCTAGAGGAATCCTCCTGTGCGTTGACCCATGCCACTTTGCTACTTACCTCAGTTGTTGGCAGGATGGATTAAACCATGTAAGGGAGTCCTCTTCTAGCACTAAGGCTAGATGCTTTATAAGACCATACAGGAGCAGGACATTTTTGCTGACCAAAGAAAAGTGTGGGTGCATGGAAGGTAAGTATGTCATCATGGGGCATGACAGTTAAGGCAATAGCCTTAATGTCCAATTTCCATGTTTTGTGGCACTTGAGCCAACATGAGATAGCCTTAACCCTGGTATAATATGTGAATTTACCCCTACTGTGAGATATGATCCTTACATTATCAGGACCCTATAGTGGTGGGTAGAATGCATTAATACTTTCCCCTATGCCTGCAATTTACACTGCAACTGGATTCCCTTATAGCAGTGTAAATTGGAGGCATGGAAATGATCTAGATTGGGATTACAGGAGGGGGGGGAAAGATTAAAGTCTCCCAACCCCGCATGCTAAGTAATGTAGTTTCACTTTATGAGGTCACAAAGAATAGGCCTTGCACAAAGAAGCCCTCTGTAGCACATTTCCTTGGAATATTGGAATACTGTTCTAGATTCAGACTGAAACTGAGCATACCTGATATAACCACTGCCAGCAGTTGCTTGCTGCCATAAACTTCATGGGGAAGAAAAACCTTAACTTTTGAACTGCTGCTCAGAATTGCAGCAAACCAATGAAAGGCACACCTCCTTAAGAAGCCTGAATAGCATATATCAGTAGTTTTCACAAATATGTGAAAGGAATACATGGTATGCTGAGCTGCTGCTTTGAGAGAAAAGATAAATGTGTTAATTTTCAGCACTTTTTAACTTTCTGTACCTATGGCAATTTGTAGCAGATCACTTTGATATTTTGCACAATAGTAGACCTTATCAGGCAGAGCATAGGTAGTGATGAATGGATTTTGTAAAATACATCCTATCTGCATTTCACAGATAGTCATCTGTTCAGTTTTTCCAATTCCCTGCATTTGCGCAAAATTGCGCTTGCGAAAATTTGCAATTGAAAAAATGTGCAAATCTGAAAATGCGATTTTTTTGGCCAGTTTTTTTTTAAGTTCTTCAACTAAATTTGTGAAAAATTCCAGAAAGTAAAAAAAAAAAAAAGAAAGAAAAAGGTCCACAAGTCTGTGGAATCCATGTCACTTGGGAAAAGCAATTCCGTTGTAGTATCCATAGGTTGGATTTATAGAAATCTGAACTCATTCGATCCTGCTGAGGATTTCTCCTACATCTTTTATCATGGGTACCAGGTTTCAAGTTACTGGCTCACAGTTTTTATAACCAGTAGAATTTTGAGGCTCGTTGAGGTGGAAGCTGGTGTGTGTGTGTGTGTGTGTGTGTGTGTAAGAGAGAGAGAGAGAGAGAGAGAGAGAGAGAACATGTGTGACTCAGCTCAACCAAAGTGGTACTCTCATGCCCTTTTTATAATCAGTGGGCCGTAAACCAAATATCATAGTGACTGGAGTCATAAATCAGTAACACTGAAGTGAATAAAAACATTTTCATCATGTGCCTGTAACATAATTGGTGTATGTTTTGTTTCTTGAGGTAGGGTATTCCATATAAGCTCATGGGCAGGGGAATAGGTGGGTGAGAGGGCTGAGGCAGGGGGAGAGGCAGTGGCCCTGTCCTATAGGATACTTATCCTTGGGTAGCTGCTTCACACCTTGCATAGGTCCTTTAGAGTTCTGACTGGTTCTGGTTGAAACCTGGAGTGGATTCAGTGCCCCACTGAAAAATTAGACATCCTTCCCCTACCAATATTAGGTACTAGAGTGAACAGGATGATCTCAGGCAAACATATAACACAAGTAGATTTGGAGAGCACACAGGAAGAGGGGTGGAGAAGGAAGGAGAGAATGTGGTAGAATTATATATCTGGATCCAACCCTAAAAAAACAAAGTAAGGGTCAAAGCTCAGTGGCACAGCATGTACTTTTGAAACAGAAGATCCTGATTCAAATCTTGACATCGGGACATCTTGTAATACTATTCTATTTATTATTGAAATTATTATATCTTGTTTTGAGTTTGTAAGCTAGCTGCCCTGATTATGCCAATATGGCATGGATGTTCTGTAGCACAAGTTACAGAAAGAAGCAAGCAGACACAGAAATACATGTTTTTTAGGTAGTAGATAACTGCCTGACACTAGGGTTTGGGGGGAGAAATTCATTCAGTTCACATTTTAATGCAAATTTACCTAACTTCTCACTTTCAAACCACTCTGTGAACCAAACCCATATAGGGATCCGGGCATGTCTTTAAGATCACAAATACATATCTAGTATATTGAGAACTGCACATAAAGAAAAGGGGAGGCAGGGAGGGGTAGTTGTTGAAGATAAAATATATCTATCAGGAATAGGATTAAACACGCCTTCCTCTAACTCATGAAAATCATGCCTTCCTGAAGCAGGTTTTCTGTAATTTTTTTGTCAGGGCTTTCAGTCATTTCTCTGTTGTGATATTGCACAACTTGCTGGCTGCGACCAGCAGTAGGGGGATGGGGGTTGGGGAAACACAACAAAACAAAATATCCAACAAGCTCTTCCCGGACTTCCTTCAGTCATCACCATGACAAAATAATTGCAGGACCACTGCAGATTAGTCAAACTGCAGAGGAAGAGGGTAGTCAGTATGTGACAGAAGCTAGAAGGCTATTAAAGAAGTAGCCAAGTCGGGGCATGCTGTTCTGACATTGCTTTTGTTGCCAATGAATATAGAGTGATTTCTCCGAGTGAATGTCACGGCACCACAATTTGCATAATTGGAATATACCTTGGTGGCGTCGTCATAAGACTATGGCTCCAATGTGTAGGGCTCATTCGCAATTAGCGAACGGTAACATTAGCAACCCCCCGAGATATTGCAAAGAGAATGCCTGACTCGCTTTGTTGTTTGCAAGTTCCAATATTCCATTTGATATCAATTTTTCTTCTGGAAGGGTGTATCTAAAAATCTGAATAGAACAGTGTATACAATGGTTATGATTTCTGTGTTAACAGGTTACATATATATTATATATACCCTAATCCAAAACAATTGGAAAATTAGAAGTGCACAAATGCTTTTTGTACAATACTTGGTGCAGCTTTAACTGAAAATTATGTAGTTGTCTGAAATCCAGTGTAACATTAATGTGAGATGTAGTACTGATAACCAAGTGGACAGTGCATAGAGTTTGTGTGGTAGATTGTTGTTCGTGGAAGATCATAGCTTATGGGCACAATCCTATGCATATTTACACAGAAAACATGGCTAGGACATGCTGGGAGTTGCAGGACTTTTTCTGTCTAAACATGCATCAGATTGTGCATAAACCAATAGTCTCAGTTAGTATGATGGCACAAACTGTAATCTGCAACATGAGAGGGAAGGAGGGAGCAGAGGGGAGCAAACTAGCTAACCCAGCTGACATCCTCTGGTCTTCACTGTTGACACAAGAGATGTTGCAGATTCTCCCGCATCCACCCTCCAGCTTGCTGGGCTGCAGCGCATAGTGGGCCCATTCTTTGAGCTCCCCGTGACCCAATGAGCCCCCGGCAGCCCCATTAACTCCTTTAATCTTGTATAAATGAGGCCTTTACAGCCGCCATTTATGCAATGTCAGAAATACGCAATTTCCAGAGGCTCCACTGTGCACAACAATGGAGGCTCCGGATGGGGGCAGATGGGCTCAGTGCTGCGAGTTGGGGCAAGAGCAGCAGTGGCTTGGCAAACATCTGACGGAGCTGGATGTGGGTGAGTCCAGCCATCCCTAACTTCAACCAAATGGACCCCCCCCCCCCCCAGCTGTCTCCACTAAACAGCATTTCAACTTATGGAACTTTACTGGGTGGAGTCATACGGCAACTACATGTGCAGTGAACAACAAGTCTCAAAGTTAAACCAAAACCAAAATGCAAACAGTTCATTTGTTCTTAGAAATAGAGGAAACAAGCCAAATTAATACAGATCTAACAATTATGCATAAGACCAATAGCACATGAAAATAATGTAGGAAAATGCATCCAACTAAATGTTGGCTAGATTGTTTCACCAGTTAAGCTAAAACCTGGTAATAAAGCAGTTTCTGTTCAAAACAGGCAATTGGCAATGCAGCTTCTAGCCTTCTCAATTCAGTTTCTTCTGTCCCTGGAATCTGGAGCCCTCTCTGTCCTTGCTTCTTTCTTGGGATTTCACTTTGCAGCTCTCTCTTCTTACTCCAACTGCTCAACAGCACTCCAGCTCTAATTCTCTGTGTTCTGGTTTTACTTATTTACCAACCTCTTGGCCAATCAGAAGGGCAGTAGAGCTCTTTTAAAGTTTCTGTTTCTCATTATTTTTTTAGGTTCCCCCCCCCCCGATTTCAGTTTCAGTTTCTTGAGGTGAACTTTTGACTCTCCTGTGAAAAACAGAATCTAACTAAAAGCAACCATCTTATAACCAAGAACAGAACATAAAATGGATGAACAGTTGCATGCCTTCACCATTATTTGTTTTCTTGCTGTTAAGGATTAATACTTTTTCTTTGGGAATTTATCATAGGTTCTCTGCCTCACCTGCTATTTTTCTAAATGCCTGAAGCTTGTTGTATCAAGGGTAGAATTTTAATATAGACTCTACAACAAAGCATGTAGCATTATAAGTTAGTAGGGACAAAGATGCTCAGAAACACTAGATCAGTAGAAGCTGTATAAGGATGAGGTATTAGCTAGGGATGTGCATGCCCAAAATTATCGTATCGTATCGTTATTGGAAATTCCAATATAAAAAATGTCAGATCCGATAATATCTGACTTTTTTGTATCAAATCGGATATCCAATTCGATACAAAATTTGGATCCCTATTTTGCCCTATAGAGTTGCTTTTTGAGACAGAAATGCCTAAAACTTCTGTTATTTTAAAAATTACAGACTTGAAACTTGGTCACAGTGCTTATAGGATATGCCTAAGTATGTGTGTTAAATTTCAGAATAATCCCTCCACCCCTGTATTTTATATGAATATTTGAAACATCATTTAAATTTTGACAGCTCTGAGTCTGAATAACAGCTAAAGCCACGTGCAGAGCTGTCAAAAGTTAAACAATGTTTCAAATATTCATATAAAATACTGGGGTGGAGGGATTGTTCTGAAATTTAATACACATACTTAGGCATATCCCATAAGCACTGTGGGCAACTTTCAAGTCTCAAACTTCTTAAATACAGGAGTTATAGGTTTATGTAAATGGCAGTCCGATAATCTGATAAAATCCAATATTATCAGACCAAAAATGATCAGATCCAATAATATCAGAGGGGATCAGTATCGTATAGTTATCGTTAATTGGATGTTCAATAACGCCATTTTCGTATCATTACCGGGCATCAGAACAATACAATACACATCTCTAGTGTTAGCTTCTGACCACTGAAATCCCATCAAAATTATTACTTGGTTGTGCTGTTTCCACTCTTTAATACCTGACAGCAAACATGAGGACTAGATCCTTTATTTCAAAAGTTTATTTCTTGTGTTATTCTTTGGTGTCTTCACATTAGAAAATAAAATGTGCAGTGTAGAAATTGGGTTTATTATGGCTTCTTGACTAGTCTGCCTTTCCTATACCAAAGTCAGAAGCAGGCCTATTGTGTCACATGTTTTAAGAAGCATGCATGCAACAATGGCCCTGATCCATGGTAGTTATGCATGTGCTTCTGTCTTTGACCCAAATTCTGAACAGAGGGCCATTGTAGCCAACCTTGACAAAAACAACCATTTGATCAGGAGGAGATGTGCATCAGCTCAGCACACTGCCATGGATCTCATGGTGCCAGATGGAAAGGACTTATATTGGTAGCAAAGCCAAATACTGGCTGATAAGATGACAACAATGAGTTGATGCGAATGAGAGAGAACCCAACTTTTTTGGTGCTGGAATATGATTAATTATTTGCCAGTTCTCTTTTATTTTCCCATAAGATCATATGTTTAGGTAGGGCTGTGCACCACCTTGGGCCAAACCTCCAAATCCCAGGCAAGGTGGGCTGATTGGGCTGACCTTGGCCCAAATACGAGGCAGTACTGGGTCATCCTGAGGCACCACGAGGCAAAGCGGATCAGTTCTGAAGTGACTCGGGCCGATTTGGGGCAGTGGTGAGCCACTCACCTGCTCGCTCTCCGGCATGGGAAAGCTGGTGCAAGGCTCACTGTGTGTCCTTTGGACTTATCTCCCTCCCCCTCCTCTCCCTTCCTACCTTCATCTCCCTCCCTGCTCACCCCCACTGCCATCTGTCCTCTTCCATTAGAGCCAAGATTTAAAAGTAAGATGAAGGCTCTGTAGTCTCATAGATCTATGGCCACAAACTTCTGTGAGTGTAAAGAGCCATTTCTGTAGTTTGCGACCATAGATCCATGAAAATGAGAGAGCCCCCATCTTACTTTTAAATTGTGGCTCTAATGGAGAAGAATGAATGGAAAAGGTAAGTCCTGAGGGTGGTGGCTCTGGGTTCAGGGGGTGAGCAGGGAGGGAGGAAGGGATGGGGGCAAGCCAGTGGGGAGTCCAATGGAACCCGCAAGGGCTGACCCACTTTGGAAGGGGCAAATCTCACCTTGGATTCAGTTCCAAAGTGGGGCGGCCTAGCTCCAAAGTATCCCGAGTCAAATGAGGGCTATTTCAGAGCCTCTGAAATGGTCTCCAGTGTGAATTAGGAGAGCTGTGCACAGCTGAAGCTCTAGGCTATCATAGGGTTCATTGTAGAGCACCATTTTTAACAGAGCAACCCTACCCATTTCTACTTAAAGAAGTAAGTCTCTTTGAGTTTAATGGGTCTGGTTCTCACGAAAGTTGGTGTAGGATTGCAGCCCAAGGCTTATTTTTTTTAAAAATAAAAAAAACTTTCTTTTATAAAGCTTTTAAAACTGCATCTCTGTATGCCAATAATAAAATCTACTGTCTGCCTAGCCATTAATTGCCTACAAATATCCGAGAAGTTACAACCCAGGCCATTAATCTGAAAGAGAATAAATTCTATTAAAACAAATCTAGAAAGTAAAATGATACAAATGGTGGATAAATTAGAACATCCGATAAGCACTAATGCAGGGCAATTTAATGCATGTGGCGGAACTTGGCTTTTAAGACAATTCCTGTTTTTGAAAAGTATTCACTTTAAAGTAAGGCATAGCTGTCAGATAGTGATGGGTAACTGCAAGCAGTTATGTGAGATTCTTAAATTATAAAGATCAACTGAATATGAAATCACACACACACAACTTTAGATGGAATTTTATCAGTAGCAGCTGGAAGATAGAAAAAGAAGTAGTCCTGCTTAATGGTAGCACTTGCCTGCTTGCCTGCATGAAACTGACCAGTATAAAAGAATGATGATCAGATTCTGCCCTGCCCCCCACATCTTCAGAGCTTAGGTTGAGTTTATGCCACTTGTCAGAGTTAAATTCAGCTGCAGGAGTAAATCTCAGCTTAAGTTGAAGTCCTAGTTCTAGGTGGACGGTTTGGTTCGTATCCAACAGTGTCCTGTCACCAGTGGAATGGAAATGGCTGGTGGAACAGAACTTCCTCAGTCACTCCTCCCCCTGAAATCACCTTTGCACCTCTAAATCTGCACTGGAGGGTCCCCCAGCTCTCTGGAGCAGATTTGGAAGGGCCACAGGAGGAAAGAGAAGATGGAGATGTCCCATTCCTTCAGTTATTTCCATTCCACTGGCAGAAGAACAGGATTGGAGCCAAGCCATTGTATATTGCTCATTTGCTTTGGCTTCTTGTGGTATTATCATTTCTTTTAACGTTCTTCATGAATGATTGTACCATCTCATTTCTCTTTCAGTCATAGCTGGTTTGAGGTATAGACTCTGCTCCTGAACCGTTACTGACGAAGGAACCAACCAGAAACCTTCATTGGGTCATCATCAGCAGGCTTGGTAGTCCTATCAGTCTGTCTGCCTTGGCCATGTTAAATCAGTCTAGAGTCCTCTGCCAGTGCAAACAAGCTCTTAGGATCCCTAAGTACACTACCATGTGAACCAAGCCTGCCCAAGCCCTTACTTTGCTAGTTGATAACGTTGAAAAATGAAAACTTGGATTCTCTCGATCAATGCTCAGTGGTGACTTGAGAGCTCAATGCCCAAACCTGTACCAGCCTCCCTGTGGAAGCCTGTGTGCTATTGGCCCTTAAGTTGTTTTTGACCATGTTGCTTCACACCATTGAATAATGTGTTTTTATGTCCAGCCAGCCAGCCAGCCAGCTCCCTTATAGTTTGGAGGACCTCTATAGCTTCACCACTTTGCACTTTTTGTTATTCTCTAATCTTCTTCTACAAAGCCCTATCTGCAGCATTAACCAGACATTGATGGCTGGTAATAATAATAATAATAATAATAATAATAATATATTTACTTCTTACCCATCTCTCTCTCTGGATTGAGGTGGGGAACAACATTAAACACAAAACTGCATAAAATACATACAACTGATTAAAAACATAGAAAACTAATGAATTATTAAAAACATATAAAACTAATACATGATTTAAATAACAATGAAACATCTTAAAATTCAACTAGGTAGGCCTGCTACTTTGTGCTACAGCCCATCATCCGTTACTTTCTGTGTTTAGCTATAAGCTTCTGACCCCAACCAACAGCACTTTTGTCACTAGAATTCCTCTCCATCCTTCCAAAAGACTTTCCAAAGAAGCATCTACTATAATATGTGAAGTTTATGGAAAGAACTTGCTTTTTCACAATCCGTTTTCAAGGCTCCAAGCAACAGAGTTGTCCAGAAAATCTGTATGCCTCTCTCAATTCACCTATTTATATTGCCACTTGCTTCAGTCAAGGCTGTAGATATTTTCTGCTGCAATGCTGTTTGCTTTACAGGTGATCAGGCATTTTGTAGCCTTAAGGTTTAATCTAGAACGCACAGGCATTCTTGCACAGCTATGGTTTGGATTGTTCATTTGCTTGTTTGTTTATTTAATACGTTTATATCCTGCCCTTCAGCCAAATGCTTCCCTGGGAAATTTATATTACTTCAGTTGCTAGAATGAAGACAGTTTGTGCCAATAGGCTGAATATATCATGAAATTTCAATGGTTTTATGAATTCCTAACACTGATTCACGTACACAGATGACTGAGTTCATTGAAAGCATGGCAGATTACTGAAGGTCACCAGACATTTTGGAATAAGACTTTTTTTAAAAAATTATGGAACTGCAATCAATTATGCAATGTCTGGTTTGTTTAGTTGTTTGTTTGTTTGTTTGTTTAAAAAAAGTTATAGCAACCTCACCCTATCTGTTCATCTAAGCAGTGATCACTGGCAAGTGGATTTTTAGCAGTAGAACCTTATGAGCCCTTAGGCCATTTTGATTACATTATTACCATAATTATTCAACCAGTTTATTACTTGATTACTTGTCCAACCTCTGAAGATTACCATGTATTTGATACATTGCAGTAGCAGACTTTTGAGATGAATGAAAATTGCCCATTGTTTACAGTGAAATACACAGATAAATACCCTTTTTATTACTAAGATACTGTTATGCAAAACAGAGATTGTTTTATTTGTAATATTCTGCTTGTTTTGGACTAAATCCTTGTCTGACCTTACTATGCTGTGACCTATAAGGTTAGCCCTCAAACTATAGTGTTACATGCCACCATCTGCTGCAATTATAGAATATGATTTGAAGTGTTATTCATTTTAAAACCTCTAACAGGAAAATAAAGTTTACTTGTTTGTACTTGTTAGGTAGAGAAACACTTTTAAAAAGGATTATTGTAGATATGCAGTAAAATCTCCAGTATGTATTATATTGAAGTAGAAATCCACTTACCTTCCCTGTGTTTTTAAATGAGTAGCCTTGACTCTGTGACTAATTAAAAAAAAAGATATTCTCGAATAAAACAAGGGTTATGTCATCTGCTTAGGCTGTTTTTTCTTCTGCATTTCATCTTCTCCTATTTGATCCTGAAGTCATGATGCCAAGGCATAATATTTCAATCATATCCATGGCAACAAGGCATGAATTAGTAAACACCAGGTTGTTTCTTCTCAGGGAGATCATGAGAGATGAATGCTTGTATTCAGATAACACATATCTCCCCCTCAGTATAAAGATGGCCTAGTCTAGCCCCGTCGAGTGTTTGTCTGAATGCGGGAAGGCTTAAACTGGGTTGGGGAGCTACACATGCTGGCCCTGTGATATGTGTATGTGTATACATCTTTGAGAAGTCTGGAGCTTCTCTTTCTATCTCTCTGTCTCTCTCTGTCTCTCTATCCCATTGTCAATATGTAGTTGAGATCCTTGGAAGACACACCTATATAAGGAAGCAGAAGCACCTCTGGAGGATACAGAGGCTGCAGAGGAGCTGTGTCCCCTGATGCATTGTTCTTGTCGGAAGAAGAATCTCAATGTGAGCTGGAGACTCCCTCCGAGATGGACACAAGGACAAACACGGAGTCGGCGGGAGTAAGACTACCTATGGAGTTTAAGGACCTTGTCATGGGCTAGTGGTAAAATTAGTCCCCAATGGAGAGTCAAGTACTGATGACCTCTGACTCCTAGTCATAGGTTTGGTTTAGACATTTGATTAGTCGATGGAACATAAGACAGTGTCAGCTTGGAGAAGGGGCAGGGGTGATATGTGTGTATGTGTATATGTCTTTAAGAAGCCTGTAGAGGTTTGTGTCTCTTCCCTTTCTGGACTTCTGTGGGGGGGGGGGCATTCTTCATTCTCGGTGTGGGCTTTGGAGCTAAAAAGTCTAGCGTGTGTGGCTCCTCAGGAGTTAGTCTCTTGTCATGTAGATACCAATAAAGCATGGTGTTACGGAAGCCTTGGAATCAGAAGTGTTACTTGGAGAGCAAGGCCTAGGCGTGGACTGCAGATAAGTTGAGCAGATAAGCTCACCTCCACATTAACCAACCCCAACCACTCTCCATTATTAGAGCACGTATCTCCACACAGTTTACTGCATATCCTGGCCTCCTCTGTGGGGCTTCTCTATTTCCAAAGTACACCAAAAAAAAAAAAAAAAAGTAAAAAAAGGTCATATGGCCATAGACAAACTGCTGTGGCAAGGATGTTGCTGGAAGTGGTCTCTGCCTAGTGGAGGGAGGAAATATGCAATTTCTCCAGCCTTGGGGAAATTGTATTTCTCTCCCCCTGCCCCACTGATGGAGGCCTTAAAAGCCCAATAACTGGCATGCTTGGGGAATTGTGCACTTTCCAGAGGCCCAGAAAGTATGCATTGCCGAGTGCTCCCAGAACAGGGCCGGCCAAGCAGCACTTGGCGAACTCGCGGGGCAAGTACCCCATGACTTCTCTAATCCCTACTTTTCTCACCCCACAAGACATATTAAACCACCACAGTTAGGTCAAACCTAGGGTGACCAACTGTCAGGATTTCCCCGGATTTGTCCTGGTTTTTGTTCTATCCTGGGTGTCAGGGAGGATTTTCTGTAATTTTCTATAATGTCCTGGAAAGACAAGCTTTCCCCTTTAAGGCCACATTAGCGTGGTTGGAGGGAATGACGAGCTTTCTGGAGGTGGGTTATTTCCCTCCCACTGCTCCAATCAGGACCTTACAGGGGAAAGTATGTCATTCCTGGACATTATAGAAAAGGACCCGATTGGAGCAGTGGAGGGCAGGAATGACACACTTTCCCCTCCTCCGCTCCAATTGGGGCCTTTAAAGCAGTGGGGGTGAATGACATGCTTTCCAGAGGGCCCGGAAAGCCACTTTCCCACCCCCCACCCCACTGAGGGTCCTCTTTTTTGGTTTCCCAAATGTGGTCACCCTAGTCAAACCCCTTAACTATGGTGCCTTAGTTTGTTGTCTGAACAGGCTCTAACCTTCTGTGTGCACCAGCTCACAGCCCCTCTGTTCCCAAGTTGCTGTGTTGAACAGCAAGATCTGAAGGGGTGTTCTACTTGCATTCACTTGAATGTGGGTAAAATTCTCCAAATGATCAGGGCTTATCTTTCATCAGGGTCCCTGATTATATAGAGACTTCTATTCATGTGAATAAAGCATCCCTACTGACCTCCCTGCTGAGCACGTGGGAGGTTGAGAGCTGAGGGACTAAGGTTTGGCATGCAGAGGAAGTACAGGGTGAGGCCAGCATGTGCGTCCCCTTTCCCCTTCCCAGGTTAAACTCTCACTCATTCAGGCGAAGGCCTGAAGAAGGCTTCTGCATTGGGCCAATTTTGCCTATGGTGAAAGAGTCTCTTCTAGCCCCAGATCATGAATTCAGCAGAATCAACTGGTAACTATTTTTGTAGAATGTACTACTTCAGGGCTGCAGAGAGAAACTCATATATTTGAGTGCTTCCCCATCTTCCAACTAGCAAGTCATCTACAGTTTGAAATGGTTCGGTCCAGGGAAAGTTTCTCCACTTGGTTCTACTGAAAAGTGCTCCTTCAGGCACAACAAGTTCCCGAAGATCAAAAGATGTGTCTTAAGTCTTCCCAGTGTCATTAAGGCTGTAATCATATATACACTTACATGGAGTAAATCTATTAAACTCCATGGGTCGTATTCAATTTGGGCCTTGCACAGGTAGTCCAGGGTGCCTGGTGGCAGTGTGTGGCCATCCCCTGTCGCTAGCAGTCACATTGCAGCACTTCCAGGGGAAAGTGTCCCAATGAGTAGAAATACTGGTTTCTGAAAGGGGCGTGGCCTGCTCCTTCCAGAAACTAGCATTGCAGCTTATTTCATCGCTACATCGTGGATGCTAGTAGTAGGGGTTGCCTGTGTACTGCCACCAGCTGCCCCCGTCTCGCCACCAAGGCCCGCGTTGGATACTACCCCATGGGACTTACTTCCCAGTTCATAGGATTGCAATATAAGTCATGCTTTCACAAAGCTACTTCAAGGTTATTATTATTATTATTATTATTATTATTATTCCTAGTATAACAGTTTCTAGGCACTGTACCTTAAACAATACAGGCTCTGCCACAAATTTACAGTTCCATAGATGTTATACAAAAGGAAAAAGGGGTGGAGTGGGATAGGAAAACAAGTAAATCCCACCACTATTTTTAATTATTAAAACTAAAATGGCCCTGTCTCATGCCTCAGTCAATCGGATCTCTCATGGCCATAGGATGTAAAGCAGATACACTGGCTACTTATGAATTCCCAAATAAGTGGAAAAGCATCACTCAAAACACAGGACACACATTTGCATATGATAGTTAATATAGAAAGAGAGATGAAAATGTAATAATACTAATACTAATAATAAATATACTCTAGATAGAAATACTGCAGATCTCACCATAATGTGTAAGGCTACACAGAAACCAGGTTTGCATGATCACCGAGAATTAAACTATCCAGCATGGCTTGTTTAATCCTTGGCATGTGTGTGGTGCAATTTGCCGAATTACCTGCCTAGGCATGGGTTGTCATGTCATCCTAACTTGGGTGGCATAGCTTGTGTGTGTGTGTGTGGGGGGAAACTACCCTCAAATAACCCATGGACCGTTGTAGAGTTATTTGAGAGTTGTTTCCCCCTCCAACAAGCCATCCTGCCCAGATTCGGATAACACGACCTGGGCAGGTACTTTGGCAAATTAATAAGGATGACTCAACATGCAAAGCTAATGAACAAATCTGGGTATATCAGAGAGGTTTGTGTGCAAACAGGGAGTCATGAGGATAGTGGTGTCTAGTAGCCAGGGGAGACAAAAAAGTTCCTTTTAGCTTGGTTTTCTTGGGCAGTATCCAATACTGCTGCTATCCTTCCACTCATTCCATTGTGCCTGCAGGACCTGCCACCCATACAAAAGGGAGTGAGTGCTGCCTAAAGCAACCCCAGAAACACTTATTCCAAAATCACAACAAGTTAGCAGAGTTCCCTCTGCAAGCTCTGCTGAACTGCTTCATTCCAGAAATGAGCATTTCTGCTCATTTCCAGTTACTAGAAGAAACGCTAGCTCTCCATCGTGCTAGCAAAGTGTACCCCATGCTGTGCAGGCAGCCTAGGACACTGCCCATGGTATATAAAAATACTTGCACGTTCACAATGTTTTGTTGTACTAGTGGTGGCTTCAATCCATTAGAAGCCTGGCTTGATTGGCTGTGCTGTTTCATACTTCTGGCTGCTTAGCCAGGGGACTGTTTATGACTCAGTAAAATTTGCCAAGCCCTTCATTTTGTGGAATTAGTCTGTTTTATTCAGGCACTTCTGCCAACAGATTAAATATGAACAGCAGCATTTACAATTTAAAAACTGGGTGAATAAAAAGAAATTTGTGTGGTGCTTAGACTTGGCGCCACCTGCACTTCTGTGGGAAGGCCATTCTATCGCTGGAATGCCACCGCTGAAGGATTCCCTCCCCTATATTTGATGAGGGAGGCATATGGAAGAGGTCTGCATCGAATTTTCTTAAAGCACAGGCAGGTTGATATGGAGTTAGACACTATTTCAGGTACCTGGATGTAGTGAATGATGAGCTCCAAGGGAGCTCACCTCATGCGCTCACTGAGCACTGCCTGACCGACCATTTTCTAGCCAAACTGGCCCAGTGAGCACTTGACGTTGCACATGTCTGAGGCATTGGGAAAGCGTGCAATTCTCACGGCTTGCCATTAGCATGCTGAAGGTATTTTGCACTTTCCAGAGGCTGTGGATATGCACTTTCCCTCCCTCTTGCCCCCCCCCCGCACCCATTGGGCCTGAAAGAGCCTCTTTTCACAATGGGGGAGGGAGCGGGGAGAGGCACGGGAAAGTGCACTTTCCAAACCTCCGGAAAGTGTGCAGAATTCCCTGGCCATGCTCATGGTGTGGCTGGGGGAATCTGCGCAGTTCCCAAAGGCCCGGAAAGTGCTCTTCCCCCACACCCATTGGTCTCTGAAAGGACCCCTTAATGCTTGGCACACAGTCCGATTGGCTGGGCCGTATGTCTTTTTGCCTCCTTCACGCTGAAAGTGGAGTGGGGGCATCTTAGATTGATTTGGTAGGTTTTCTTCTGGTTCAGTTGGTCACCTTCCCCTGGGTAGGCTGGTTTGGGCAGGCTATGTTTGTCTGGATAGGTGTGGTGATCATTCTGAGACATCGTTAGTGGCGACAAGTGATGCCTGAGGGCCTCCTGCTGAGGGCTTTGCGGCCTAGTGGGGGGATAAGGACTGCCTGTGGGGCCATCTCCCCTTAATCACCCAGTGTTTCACAGGCCAGGGGAATGTGACAGTGGATGTCCCCCCTTTTCCCAAATGAAGAAATCCTGAGGGGTGCCGATTCTATAATCCACAACCACCAGGCAAAGAATGTTTTGTCTGATTACATTGACTGGCTAGTGTCAGCATAGTAGGGTAGCCATCCAGGGATCCCCTTTGCAGATCAAATTAATAACTGTGGCCCGATTTTCAATCCGTACAGTTGTGTCATCTCTTTATTGCCTCGCCTCCTTCTCTCACAACATGATTTATTTTTACTGAATAGTAATACATCCAAAGATATTTGCTTTCCAGTTCAAAATCATGATATTTCTGGAGCATGTGTAAGCATGCTTTCGATGGATTGCCAAAAAAGCAAAATTGCCAGCATCTGAAATATTTCTCTATGCTTAGTGAAATCTCGTGTTCCTGTTGGAGGACGCCTGACCATTGAGTAGCTTTGCTAAAGCAGTACGCAATTTAAGACGAAAGGAGAAAGGTATCCAATTTATGGTATGATTAGCACCAGTATGAAGAGAAACATGTGGCAGATTGACATAAATGCAAGGCAGTTGGTGTGATCTTTGTACTCTTGATAGTATCTTCAAGGGGACTTCTGTTGAGCTAAACTAAGTGAGTATCAATTTTCACCAACAGCGCCCGACAATAGATTGCGGGTAAGCCTGACAAGGCCCTGGGGATGGAATGCTGCCCTCTGCCACCATATGGCTTGAATGGAGTTTCATACCTGTTACAATATACTGAAAAGAAAGAATTCGTTGCTAAATCTGTGAATGGCTCATGCTTAATCCTATGAAACTAATGATCTGTGAAGGACAGCTTAAAGCTGCTTTTTGTAAATAAGTATATTATTCAGCCTGTCAGCTACAGTTTTATTTTGTGGCATGTCTAACTTTCATGTATTCAGTAACTGCATTTCTCCACCGAGACAGCATTAGAGGAAGGATTAAAATAATTACTTAGTCTGCATGGCAATCCTTAAAGTCATTGTTGACCCTAGCCATTGATTAGAATACTCGTTGATATTTTTAGGGCAACTTAGTCAATCACATTACATGATAAATTTGAGCATGTTGCACAAATAACATTTGTGATATCTCTCCCCCCCCCCCCCCCTTTGTGTGGGAGATGCTGGAAACAGTTGATTAAGTATTGAGCTTGGACACTCTTTCCTTTTTTCTTGGGCACAAGGAAGATGGACCATATAGTTCAGTGGTAAAGCACATTTTCCATGAAGAAAGTCTCAGGTTCAATCGAAGGCATCTCCAGATGGGGCTAAGAGAGAATCTTGCATGAAAGTAGGGATATATATGGATATGGTTCAATTTGTTCTGTGTGGGTTTCATGGATTGTTAGGCATCTTTCGTCCTGTCACTCACTCATTGATGGAATTGTGTTGGGGGTGGGGGTCCATTCAGAAAATTGCACAAACCACAAGTTACATGTCTTTTGCTGGCACTAACATTTTGTATATTTTCCTTAGCTCAGCATACAATCAATGAACAGAGCACACAAAGGCCAGATCTATACCAAGCAGGCTATAGCACTATGAAAGCGGTATATGGTTATGTGCCTATGGCCCCCAACAGTTGTCAGTGCGCTTCAATACCACTATAAAGCAGTAGTGTGGCTCCTGCCTTTTATATACTGCTTTCATACCACTTTCATAATGCTATATCCTGCTTGGTGTAGATCTGGCCATAGAGTGCTACACAGTGAAGGCTGAAGAGAGGTCAGAGACATATAAAATGGTTTGTGTGTGTGTGTGTGTGTGTGTGTGTTTTTAAATGGCATATATATTATTGAATTTTTCCAGTTATTTTCATAAGACTAAATTTGCTTACAATTCTGGAAAATAGAAAAATGACTCAGAAGTCTGCAGAATCCACACAACGAGGAAAATGCTGGTCTATGGTGGAATCTGTGGATGGAATTCATAGAAATGTGCTATGGAATTTGAGGGTTAAATTCGTAGAAATCCAAAGTTATTTGAAACCATTTGAGATTTCTCTGACAACCAACCTGAAATCCTGTTGTTTAATGTACATGGATGAATTTGATTCAAGTTAATAACTTTGGCAGCAATCCTTGCTTACAAGCGAATTAGCCTCATTGAAGCCAACAGGACTTACTTCAGAGTCGACTTGTATAACACTGTATTGTGCCGACTTGTCAAACTTTTATTATGTATAACAAAGGTATAGCTGTCTATTTCTGGTCCATGTCATTTTGCAGGTTACTTTTTACCCTTAATTCCATTCTCTTCTGTTTCCACAGCAATCTGTGATTTAAAAAGTTCCCTTAAAATAGTATTAAAAGAATACTTGCATACGTATGTAATTTTGCAATTTCCCTCAAAATACTTATTTAAGTGCATTGTTTGAAACATTTGAAGTGCCAGCAACTGTGACAAAACTAGGAATGTATGAGCATTTCATTTCAGTTTACAAATCATCAGAACACGCCCCATTTACAAGCCCAAATGGGGATGGGGATGCATTTGCCGGGGAAACTTGCACAACGCTGAGCTTTTGATCTAGTTCAAAAAAAATGCAGATTATTATTTTTTTTAAATGTGTGCAGTTTTTCAAAAGATATGTTTGGTCATGCTTCAATCAGTGGGGAGAAAGTGCGCACTTTTGAAAAATGTGCACATTTCCCATTCAAAATGTTCACTTTCCCTGATTGAACGAAAAGAAAAAACAGGTCTCAAATGAAAATGGGAGTGAGGAGACCTGACCTTCAAAGCAGAGTTCAGAGAATGTTGGCATCCCATGTTCTACCATCCCTAGTCAAAACATCCAGAAATTTTCAAAATCCATTGGATTGGTAAATTCCAGTCTCCATAGTCATTCAAAAGGTGCAGTAATTTCTTATAGGAATTCACGACGCTCCAATTCCTCAAAAATCCCTAGGTACAGTTCTGTTTTTCCATGCTTACAGATAGTGGGTACTTTGGTATGAAGATAAGACCATAAGAAGAGCCATGCTGGATCAGTCCAAGGGTCCATCCAATTCAACGTTGGTCAACCAGCTGTCAACCAGGGACCCACAAGCAGGACACAAGTGCAACAGCACCCTCCCACCCATGTTTCCCAGCAACTAGTGTATATAGGCTTACTGCCTCTGATACTGGATGTATCACATAGCCATCAGGACTAGTAGCCATTGATTGCCTTCTTCTCCAGGAATTTCTCCAACCCCCTTTTATCCAAATTGGTGGCCATCACCACATCTTATGGTAGTGAATTCCACAGTTTAACTATGCACTGTGTGAAGAAGTCCTTCCTTTTATCTGTCCTGAATCTCCCATCAATCAGCTTCATGGTGATCACCCCAGGTTCTAGTATTATTGGAGTGGGAGAAAAATGTCTTCCTAGCCACCTTCTCCACACCATGCATCATTTTGGATTTCAACCATAGAGTGCTAATCTCAGGTGTAACCCCAATTGTAGATGATGTATCTAAACAATGAAGGGGAGTTAGGGAAAGTGGAAAGAAGAAATACTTACAGATCATATCTGAGAGAGCAGAGGTATACTGTAGATTAGAGGTGGGTGAGAAATTCACGCTATTGAGTTTTTAAAATGGATTCATCTCATTCACAGCTCCTGATCCTTTCAGTGAGCCAAGGCAGAGTAGGCATCCAAAATCTTGCCATGTCTGTTATCTGGTTTTGCAGCTTGGGGCTCACATGACGTTGTCCCTGTCCTGCAGCCATCTCGCCTCTTTTCCTCTGCTTTTGCATATTATTTTGGTGCAGGGAAGTCTGTATTATTTTCCCCAAGTGGATTTAATGCACTCTTAAGCCTCCATGTATTGCTGTTCTCTCAGTTTTTCCTTTGTTGGAGGCGTGTGCTTTGAGAGAAAGGGTGGGATGGAGTGGAAGAGCAAACAAATGAAAGCAAGGTTTCATGGTGCAGGGCAATACCACAAACCCATGTGAAAGGGACCATTAGCTTGACACACTTATGAAACGGAGGTAAAAAACGTGGAGGTAAGCCAGGGGGGAAAATAGGTGTGATGGAGCCCTCTGAAACATGTGCATAAAACAGCATTTCAGCAGTGTAAAGTACAAGGACAGAGTGCATATTTTAGAAATGCAACCTGGGGGCTGTATGCAGGTTTGAGGCCTGTGTGTTCTGCCTGCCAATAGACATCTTGTAGTACAGGGCTGGAAACCCCTGGCTTTCAGAAGTTGTTGGACTACAACTCTTGTCATCCCTGACCATTGGCCATACTAGCTGGGGCTAATGGGAACTGTAGTCTAACTACAGCTGGAGGGCCTCAGGCTCCCAAGCCCTGTTGTAGTTCTGTGACACTAGAGCCCTGTAGTGTTGTGCCGAGGTACTAAATCACTTGCAGTAGCAATTGAAACCAAGGTTTCACCAGCATTTAATATTAGTCATGAACTGAGTGTTTGACCCCTTGAAATTTCTGCAGTTGCGGAGGGGCTGCTGGGTATGTTTGAGGGTCTTCCGGAAGATTGGGAGTGGAACAACATTTTTTTGTGTGTGGGGGGAACAATGTTCAGGTGCATATTTTTTGTTAAGGTTTTCACTTTCTCTTTCTTTTACCATCACTGCAAGTACTGGCTTAGCCCAGAGCTCAGCAGCAGCACACCTGCTCCTACCTAAATAGAGGTCATCATGTAGAACACTTCCCACAAAACTTGGTCACCAGTTGCATAGGAATGGTAGCATTTCTGCCAGGATGCTTTGGCTTCTTCTTCTTTCTTTTTTTTTTGAGTACAAGTCTTTCTATCGCACAAAAATATTAATAAAATGAACACCCACCCACTCAAAAAATCATGCTGCAATTTCTATTCACTGCCAATGCTTTTCTCCATGGCCACAGCCTTTCTATATGAAACCTGCACAAAAGCCATAAAACAACTAAAGGAAATCAGTGGTTGGGGGAAAGGGGGTGGAGCCGGGGATGTGTATGTGGCTGTGTGGGAACCCTGGAGAGCCAGATATGACTCCAAGTCTTGAAGTTCTGCATCCCTGTGCTATAAGGACTACTCATGCAGCACAGGTTTCATTCTGCAAAGCTCCCAGGCAATTTCATATAAAAGTTTATTAATTTTTGCCGATTCCACTAATTTTATTGAATTCTATTAATCCTGGCTAAGACATTGATAAATAATTTCCTGTTGAATAGTCTTTCTACCTGGCTCCACAACTGTACCCTCTCACCCATGAGCCCCAGCAACTGATCCTGGAGGCAGTACATAGTCATTAGGACTAGTTGTCACTGATAGCCTTCTCCAGGAATTATGATGATGCTTCCTCCATTGTTGCATTAGTAGCAAGTAGATGGACAACTTTGCTCTCTCCTCCCACTACACTTGCCCATCTCTGATATTCCTCAATGTCCATGTGTGTGTGTGTTTGGGGTGTGAGTAATGTTAGAATAGGGCTATATGTAAAAAAATAAAAATAAAATCTGACATATCAACGATGCAATCTTGGGCTATGCAAATTGGATCTTAGATATGTAGGTTCTATTTGAATATGATGGCCTCTGCATGCATATAAAGATATGTTGGAGGCCAGACTGGTGTCCTCTTTCTCCCAACACAGGATGGACAAGGACAGCCTAAATTATTGTATATAATTGTGTATAGCTTGCCTATTATACCATCAAATTGGATCCTTTACTTATACGCTCGTACCGAAGAACTAACAATGAAATAATAATTCTTCAATATCTGAAGCAATACTAATGGCTTTTAGTACCAGAAAAAATACTTCAAAATCTGAATTAATTTGCAAAAGCTAAAAATAGTTGGGGAGAGTAAAAAAACTCTGAATTCCATGCAGGTCAGCCACCCATAATCCAAATCATATACAGTAGTTTCTGATCTGGTTTTGGTTAAAAAACAATCATGCCCATTATACTACTTGCTGGATTTCTTGTAATCATTTAAGAACTATAAAACTTTTAAACATTTAGAGTGATCCTCAGCAGTTTAGAATGAACATTAGACCTTTTTATGAAGCGGCTTTTGTCCTTTGAAGTTTTGGTCATAAAAATGAGCTAAGTTTCTCAAAACACATAAGAGGATAAGTTACAAGCAACTTTCTTTTGTAATTTATAGCCATTGTATGAGATATTTACATTTTACCATAGTTTCACTCTGACTGTTTTGCATTTCACTTGAGAAGTAGTTGCAGAAGGAGTAAAAAATCCTTCTGCCATCAAGCATAACAACATACCAAGTAGAACTGGGAATCTTTTTTTGCTATCTGTTAGAAGTGGTATGTTTCTCAGTGTGTTACAGTATTTTATATTTTCATTCTCCCCCACTTTAATACTATCATCCAGTTTGGAGGAGAAGTTTAAATCAAGTCAAATAAGTCACAATATTTTAAGGGGCAGTTTCAGAAAAAAGTTAGCTGTAATGCCCCATCACTGGCTACCAAACACTAGCAGAGTTTGAAGCAGTGACCTGGAACAGTTAAAGTTTAGTGAAAGGTTTATGGCCTAGTCCAGTTATAGCAATGGCTATTAACCATGATAGTTGAATGAACAATCCATGTTTTTGTGTAACATTTAACATTAACATTTTTGAAAAAGAAAAAAGAGGACTTCTGAAAAATTCACAAAAGGAAGGGGAAAAAGAACATAACCAACACAAATATAATAAGAAAAATAAGGTATACTGTATGTGTTTAGTGTATAAAAAGTACAACATCTAAATCACTCCTTCTAAAAGTGAACTCAGGTAGTCAGTACCAACAGGGACATAGGGCTTCATCACACCTACTCCCCCCCCCCCATGGTTTGCGTCTGCGGTTTTCCCCTCCATTTTCTTAGTGAGTAGAGTGCTGGGCACTTTTACGTCTGTGCATTGTTGTGTTTATGTAACTTTTCACCCATATCACTACTATGCCAGTGAAATCTCCCATCCTGCCCCCTATGTTCTCCTTCCCCCTGCAGTTAATTTTATATATATATTCCCCTGTGCATATACAATAGTATGGCAGCCTGAAACTGCACAATTACAGTAAAACAACACACTATGCTTTCCCCTAAGCTCATGTTAAACATGAGAAGAGAAGAGAAAGTATTACAATTAGTTTTTGGAGAAGTTTGTGGTCAATGTTGGCATGGCATGGGGAAGCCGACATTGTTCTGGTCAGGAAATCTAGACATGCCTACTCAGGAGTAAGAACCATAGAATTGAATGGGAACATGTTCTGGGCAGGGGCAGAGGCAGAGGCGGCCTTGCTTGCCTTCTCCACGGGTGTTTGGGTGCCCTCTCTCCCTCCCCCTTCGTGGTTGAGCAGTTGAGTGGAGAACCACTCCACCCTCCTCTTTTGTCAGCTGCCCTTTGACGCACACACCCCTAACAAAAAAAGTGAATGGTCCAATATAGCACAAGGACAGCAATACACGTGAAGGAGGAGCAGCTTTATTGCACACGAAGGGGGGAAAAAACAGATGTTCCCTGCTCCAAAATAAGATGGGAAAAGGAGGGGAAGAGATGAGATAAGCGCAGGACAGAGATGATGTCATGTGAGTACCATGCTGCAAAAACACATATCAGGCATGGCAAGAGTGTGATAAATCGTCAGTGTGATGGAGCTTATAATCAAAATGGGGCCATTGAGAAATAAGAGGAAAGTATTAGTATGCTCAGGGGAAACCAGTGGTTTGCAGTCATAAAGTCTTTAAAAAAACATACACACACAAAGGGGGTAAAAATACACCAAAGAAACAGCCCAATGGGAACTGAGCATCCTCAGTTGTCATGAAATGTAGATTGTCAGTTGGAAAAAATAATGAAAACTAGAGGGAGGGATCTGGATTCAAATCCAGCTCAGCCTACTTTCCAGAATTGTTTTGAGAATAAAAAAGAATGGCATCATGTACCCTCCCCTGATTTTCTAGGAGGACACCCATGGTAGATTTTGGAAAAATAAAATATCATAGTAAGTTTGCTTTGCATGGTTTCTACAGGATATAAGGAGAGAAAGGTCTATTGTCAGGGACCCTCAATTACTCCAGCTGGTTCCACCCTGTTCCTCACCTGGAGGTCTCAAGACAGATCTAGGGAACCTGTGGCCCTCCAGATATTGTTGGACTACAACTCCAGTTGTCCCTGCCCATTGACCATGCTGGCTGGAGCTGATGGGAACTCAAACCCAACAGCATCTGGATAGACCTGGATTCCCTGCTTAAGACTCTGTTGACCAGGATGATGGTAATATTTGGTGCCAAATGATGTTGGGTATGGACTGAAGATCTTGCTGCTCTTGCTAATTTGAACATATCTTCTACAGCTGTCAATCTTGTATGGATGCCTATTTGTATAAAGAGACTGCTTATATTAATGTATATATTTTCTATAGAAGTGTAAGATCCTCCTTTGCCCCTCTTTTTTCTTGTTTCCTTAAAACAGATGCAAATGATTATTGTGTATGGATATGTTTATGATATATTCTTCCTTATTTTTCTCTTTTTTGGTGTTTTTTTTATTTGCAAATAAAATAAAATTCATCATCATCATAATAATAATAGAGCAGGAGGAAGGTAATATTTTGTGGGTGAAGATGGTGCTGGGCATTTGGGGAGGTCTTCCACTTTTTTACATTGGGTGGCTTTGATGAGATTTTGCCTTTAGTAGTTGTTGTGGAACCAGATGTGGAAGCCAACCTGTGCGAAAATATTATTTGAATTGAAACAGGCTATATGGATCAGTAATAAATGAGATGCATATATTATTGCAAAATATTTTGCAACATCATTTGTTTATGGGATAGAATGGGGTACATACCATGAAAACTGAATAGATCAGAAATGATTTATTCCAGCAACCTCATAGGTTGCATGCAAAAATGTGTATATTAGGGAAAGCTGCAAGCAAAAAAGTCTATGCTTGGGGGAATTGGGTACAAAAATACGTTGTTGTGTTTTTTATGTTTTAGTTTATTTTTTGTAGACTACTTTGGAAATTAGGCAGAAAAGACTTATAACTGTCGAATGGATATATGATGATTACATGTCCAACCGGCATGCACCAAAAATAGATCGATATTATATTGGTGATGGTGTAATAAAACTTCAGAAATGTAGTAAGATTTCTAATTTGTTCATAAAGAAAGTGGACTTAGGGCTGAAGTGAAGCATGGCTTCACTTTACTGACTCATCTAAATGGTTTAGGGTGTTTAAAAGAAAAAAAGTGATTGTAGAGAGCTCGAAAAAGATCTCTCCAAACTGGCTGAATGGGCATTGTAATGGTAAATACACTTCAGTGTAAGCAAATGTAAGGTGATGCATGCTGGAGCAAAAATATCCTAACTTCACATATAGGCTGATGGGGCTTAAGCTCATAGTGACTGAACAAGAAAAGGATCTTGGGGTTGTGACAGACAGCTCAATGAAAAGATTGACCCATTGTGCAGGTGATGTGAAAAGGGACATTCCATGTTCAGGATCATAAGGAAAGGGATCAAAAATAAAATTGTCAGTATCATAGCACCCTTATACAGATATGTAGTGTGACCACTCATGGAATACCTTTTACAGTTCCGGTCTCCACATCTCAAAATGGATACTGTAGAGCTGGAAGAGCTGCAGAAAGGGGCAACCAAAATGATCAAGGGCCTGGAGTAGTTCGCCTATGGGGAAATGTTATTAAGGTTAGCTTGTGTGTGTGTGTGGGGGGGAAGCAATGAAGGGGATGTGATACAGATATAAAAATTATACTAGAAACTGGGACCATTCAATGAAGCTGATTGGTGGGAGAGTCAGGATAGATAAAAGGAAATTCCTTCTTCAAAAGTGCAGTTACTATGGAATTCATTATTATTGATTTCACTACCACAATGGCCACCAACCTGGATGGCTTTAAAGGGTGATTGTACAAATTCATGGAGGATAAAGCTACCAATGTCTAATAGTCCTGATGGCTTAATGCTATTTCCAGTATCAGAGGAAGTATGCATTTGTACACCAATTACTTGGAAGCATGAGTGAGAGGGAGCTATTGCCCTCACATCCTGCTTATGGGGTCACTGTGGGAACAGGGGTTGGACTAGATAAACCTTTGGTCTGATCCAGAAAAAGCTCTTCTTATGTTCTCAAGATGTATTGAAGCATATTCATAAAGTTTTGTCTGAGAGCATGTGCATAATTTCAGCACAGACAAAAACTCATGTTGATCTCCCAGGATACATTAGACATATCCTCCTGCATGGAGCCCTCAGGCAAATAAGGAAGGAAAAGAGAAAAGATTTACACAGTGCCCTGGAGGTAAACAGCTTTAGACTCTGTCAGACCAACAGGGGAAAAGAAATCCTGACTGAACTATGGTTTCTCTGATGAAAATCCTCTCTTTTCTGTATCCAGATGTCTAAATCAAGGTAGAATAGGTAGTAAAAGCACTTTAATAAATCTAAGTCAAGGACAGCAAGCTCTTGGATTGTGTTCCAAATCTGGCCTTCTATCCATTTCCAGGTAGCACCTCAAAGCACATATTTGTTCCTTGTTAGCTTGCCTTCCCCCTACTCTTGACACAGGATCCCATCCAGAAGGAATTGACACAAAAGTGAAGAAGCTGTTCCTGTTAAGTGGATTTTATTTCTTTAGAACCAGATGGGCTATATGAATTCCCAGTTTGTCATATGCTTATGGTTGCCCATTGCCCTCAGAGTCATCTTGGAAGAATCTATAGCCCCCTCCCCACATGTGCCCTCAAAATGTGTTCCAGAGCATCGTGTGACCCTACAGAGAAAATTATTTGGGGTGAAGGTCTTCAGAAGAGAGGTGGGGATGGGAAAGTTCCATCGCATGAGCTCATGTGGTGTTGATTTTCACCCATAATGTCCAATCTCAGTTAACAACTTCACTGCTGTATTCTGAAATTTTGTCTTCAAAATGAAAAAGAAAAATAGTGTTGTGCATCATCTGCATGTTGACAATGACTCACCCCAGATCTACAGATGAAATCATACAGTGGTTTCATATAGATGTCAAAAGGCATGGGAAACAAGATAATCCTGCAGAATTACTTTGTGAAATGGGCCATCTAACTAGGAATGGATCCACCTCAGCACAGTATTTCCAATCCCCCAACCTCTACAGCCTATCTGGAAGGATACCATGGCCTATGGTTGTGAAAGCTGGACAGAAGTCCTGGAGAATATAAATTACGCAAGAATGCTTAGAATGAGGAATGAGGCGATTCCTCATTCCATCCATCAACATTTTGCTGTCAGCAGTAAATTTTGAATAAGTGATCCCAAACTGTGGAAATGTATGTGATCAGAAGTATCAAATTTGGTTGAACCTGTTCAGATTATTGATTTTGGGCTCACATGTAAAGGATTGGTTTTAAGATGCCTTTTAACTCTCTTTTCTGATTTCATCCTTAACACCACATTCTCTCGTACTCAGAGGATAAAAGTGGCCCTATTCCACGGACATATTGTAAGAGAGAGAGAGAGAGAGAGAGAGAGAGAGAGTATTCATTTGGAAACATACAGACAAAATTCAGTCATGTTTGTTAATTCCTTTATTGCAAATTCTTGTGAGAATTGTATTTGCTATTGTTGTTACTTTGATCTGAGAAGAAAGGAGAAATGATGTTAAGGAGTAAATGAAGATGTCTCACATCTTCTATGTAAAAATAAAATACTGTGTCATTGTATGTCCTCCATTCTCCTGGTCAATACTCCCTCAGTTTCTTCAGATCTATGTTTGTATTTCCTTTCTGACTGATATTGTGCACATTGATGTAACTTTGAGGCAGGGGGCAGGTGCTTTGAAGTCTGAGAGAATGTTAGAGTGTGAAAACATTAAAACAAAGCCCTGGATTCTATCACACTATCAGGAAAAAATCTATATTCAGTGCACACGTTCTTTTCCTGAGCTTTCCTGATGAAGTAGTCTCTTTTACTTTCGTAAAAAAAAGAAAAGAAAAAAGTTTCTCCATCAACTCATGGAGAACATCACAATCTGGTGATCTTCTGCCACTTAAAATCATGGCCTATTTGTTGGTTCAGTCACCACACACAGACATTTTCTAGGGATGCTTGCGAGACAGTGTGGTGTAGTGGTTGGAGTGTTGAACTGGGAGTCACAAGATCTGGGTTCTACTCCCCACTGGGCCATAAAAGCTCACTGAGTGACTTTGGGCCAGTCACAGACTGTCAGCCCAACCTAGCTCATAAGGCTGTGGTTGTGAGGATAAAATGGAGAGGTGTACATACACAACCTTGGGTTCCTTAGAAGAAAAAAAGTGGGTGATATAAATGCAGTAAATAAATAACTAAAATTTAATATTGGTGAATTCTGGTATGGACTGAAGTGTTCTGTCCAAGAACTGTAGTATTTCTTTGTTCACTGCTGTCTACCTTCAACCAGTTATTCCCTCATGAAAAAACCAAGCAATCACTTTCACTGCTGAAACCAGAAATAACTTTATCCCATTCATGACCAATGACCATAAGCTGAAAAAACTCTCTGAGGACTACATTGCATCGATACTTATGATGATTGATAATATCAACACATTAATTGAAATAAAGAAATCTGGGAATGAACTGCTGAGCTCTGAGAAGGGATGATGAAGAGATTTGATCTCTTTAGATTCTGGTATGACCTCACTTGATCCAAATCTGTTTCAGATACTTGACTAGTATCCGGAACAGAAAATCACACTCCCAAATATTCCAATACAGTTTTGGGCTCAAAAAACATAAAATGTGTATTTGAGAGAAAATACACTTAGAAATAGATATTTTGAGAGACAAAGCATTTCAAAATATGTATTCCAATGTCATTTAAATGTGAATCTTGGTGATTTGGTTTTTTTGTTTTTTAAAGAATTGCATATAGGTGCAGAAAAACAAATGGAATGGACTTGAAATGCTGAAATGACACAGACCAAAAATAGACTGATTTATCCATCTATTTTCACAGATGGCATAAAGGTGTGTTTGAGCCTGTCTCCTGCTACCAGTATTACATGTTGTTCATGATGTCCATGGAAGAGAAACAAAATATTCACTCTACTAATGTAGTTTTGCACTCACATTATAGGCCAATTTAGGCACAATCTGTCATCAGATTCATGCACAAAAATACTCTTAATCTCTAACATTGCCATCTATGGCCAATGATTTATTTTGTTTTTATTTATTACATGTATGCTCTACCTTTCCCCCTCTTTCAAGGAACCCAAGGAGGCTTACATGTTCCTCCTCTTTTTCATTTTATCTTCACAACAAACCCATGGGATAGGTTAGCCGGAGAGTTAGTGACTGGCCCAAAGACACCTGGTGACCTACATGGCCAAGTTGGGACTAGAAGCCAGATATCCCAAGTCCCAGTCCAACACTCTAACCACTACACCACACATTGCCAGTTTAAGGACAGTATACACAGCTTTCTACAGCACAGGATTACAATGGAAATCTATTCATTTCACAACATTTGTCTACCGACTTCAAACTAGGGGTGTGCACGGACCCCCCGGATCGGATCGGGACCCGGATCGGGACCTCCAATTTTGTCCCGGACCGGTTCGGACAAAATCGGAGGCCCCCCGGACCGGATCGAGTCCGATCCCGATCCAAAAATCGGAAATTTTTGGATCGGCCGCCATTTTTTTCCCCATAGACTTGCATTGCAATGCAAGTCTATGAGGAAAAAATGGCGGCGGGTGGGTAAGGGGGGGCCTAACTCCCTCCCCCCCCCCGGGGCCGTCCGCTGTGGACGGCCCCGGCAGGTAAACCCCCTCCCCCGCGCTCCCTACCCCCCCTGGGGCCGCCTGCTTCCATCCGCTGGCGCCCGCGGGCGCCAGCGGATAGAAGCGGACGGCTCCGGGGGGGGGGTAAGCCCCCTTCCCCGCCACTTACCTTCTCGGCACGTCCGGCGCCGGCGGCTACTACCAGCGGGCTCCGCGGCCTACTCTCGAGTAGCGCGCCGGGTGATGACATCACCCGGCGCGCCACCCTGGAGCAGGCCGCGGAGCCTGCTGGTAGTAGTAGGCGCCGGCGCCGGACGGGAGCCGCCGGGCCGGGCAGGTAAGGGCCCCCCTCCCCCCTCCCCCCTCCGCGCGCCCCCTCCTCCCCTCCACGCACCCCCTCCTTACCTTTCCGGCCCGGCGGCTCCCGTCCGGCGCCGGCGCCTACTACTTCCAGCAGGCTCCGCGGCCTGCTCTAGAGTAGTGCGCCGGGTGATGACATCACCCGGCGCGCCATCCTAGAGCAGGCCGCAGAGCCTGCTGGGAATAGTAGGCGCCGGCGCCGGACGGGAGCCGCCGGGCCGGAAAGGTAAGGGCCCCCCTCCCCCCTCCCCCCTCCGCGCGCCCCCTCCTCCCCTCCACGCACCCCCTCCTTACCTTCCCGGCCCGGTGGCTCCCGTCCGGCGCCGGCGCCTACTACTACCAGCAGGCTCCGCGGCCTGCTCTAGAGTAGCGCGCCGGGTGATGACATCACCCGGCGCGCCACCCTAGAGCAGGCCGCGGAGCCTGCTAGTAGTAGTAGGCGCCGGCGCCGGACGGGAGCCACCGGGCCGAGAAGGTAAGTGCCCCCCTCCTCCCCCCCCCCGCTGTCCACTTTCATCGGCGGGCGCCCGCTGGCGCCTGCCAATGGAAGCGGCGGTGGGCGCCAGTGGGCGCCCGCCGATCCGCCGATCCGCCGAACCGGTTCGGAGCTTTTTCGGACCGGTTCGGATTGGATCGGCCGATCCAGCTGCGGGATCGGAAATCGGATAATTTATCCGATTTCCCACTGGACCGGACTCGGATCGTGGATCGGGTCCGATCCAGTGCACATCCCTACTTCAAACTAATGGACTCTGGATGGTTAAAATTTAAAGCCATTACAATACAACTATAAAATAAATTAAACATTTTGGTGAGAAAAACAGAAACTCATTGAGGAGGGCTGGCGGGCGGGCTGAAATACTGATCAGAGTTGCAACACAGGTCTGACTTATTTGATTGAATATGCTTTTGAAGACTAAAATTGCTAAGTCAATTTCCTGAAGCTAATTGACCAAGAAGTGGATAGGCAAATTATATTTATTTTACAGTTTGACGTACCAATAATTTTAAGAAGGCCATCCTAAAATACCACTCATATCACTATTTTCTAGTTAATGATTCTAAACATGTAAACTTAAATTATATTAGTCCAGCTCAGCTATCTTGATACTTGAAGTTTTGCAGAAATCTTATCTGTTGACCAAATTATGTAAAGGCTAATTAATTTAATTGAAAGCAGATAGCTGAACAAATACGTAACTGGAATTACAACAATGGGATTCATTCTTCTGATTTTGTTGTTATACATTTTGCTCAGGTAACGGGATTTGATATGCTGAATATACAATTATTGCTTAAATCGCATGTTGATTGTGAACAGTAGGGGGTGATGTTACACTAGCTAGTACGAAAATACTGAAGTTTTAGAAAGAACAGACACTAACTTCTTTTTTATTATTGTGATAAGAAGAAGAATGCCAGCAGTCTGGTAGCAACTAATTGATACTCTTGTTTTGAAAATAATTTGAATGTTTTGTTCCCATTAAGTATCTATCATTAATCAGGAAGAAAATACCCAATACTTTTTATTCATTGCAGACTTTTTGTTTTAATTTTAAAGGGTTGACTGTAACTTTGTGAAAAAAACATATAAATAAATAAGAGAGGGTAGTATAAACCCTCTAAACAACAGTTACTTTAGGCTGCAATCTTAACTACATTTACCAGTAAGCTCCACTGGAAAAAATGGAACTTACTTCCAAGTAAACGTGTAAGATTGCATTTTTATTATAACAATTTTTCTAAGACACTGGCAGGATCTAGACTACTGCTTGACAATGGTATTGAAGTGCACTGACAACTGTTGGGGCCCATGACAAATGCTATAACCATTTTCAAACTGCTTTCAAAGTATTATATCCTACTTGGTCACTGTGGGCACTATCCAATGGAGTGCTGAACCCCCGCTGATTCCATTCCACAAGCAAGACACACCACTTGAACAACTGATATTTAACGCTTCCAGGAGAAACTCAAAATGAGGAGAAATGCCCTTTTTCTGGAACAGGTCAGGTTGCATTATAGGGGAGCTCCACCAGCCTGTTCCGTTCCAGAAATTAGCATATCTCCTTATTTCGGGGCTTCCCATAGGAAGTGTTAAGTCTCCATTGCACAACTGACTGGTTTCACTTGCACAATGGAATCAGAGGGAGGGGCTGCTTGTGCAACAGCCCTGTGGATACGGCCCAATAGAATGTGAGTGTTTGTCTGTATGGTTTAGCCAAAGACATTGGAATTTCAAACTCCCAATTTATGGATTTAAAAGAGTGATTAAATTTCATTCATTTCAATGGGATTATATTTCTTTGGATTGTATATATGCAGAATACAAAAATTTGCCTACATGGGGTAAATTCCCCTATGAATGGGAGGTATTAGAATCCTTGGAAATGGAAGAGAGGACACAAACTAGAAACAAAAGAAAATTCTCCAAACACAAATTTGCTTGCCAACATTTGAATTCTTATTTTCCCTTCTCTGCATCGTCACTTGGGTACTTAATGAATTTTAAGAGATAATGATAAGATTTTTAGTGATTTAAACATGAAAGTTGAGTTTCAAAGTGAAATATGGATAGTTCTGAGATCTTGAAAGTTGAATTCCAATTCTGAAACGTGGCCAATGGAAAGACATCCACATCGCAAGATCAACCTATCTTCTTTAGCATTCTATCTTCCATTTTGTCTGGCCAGCCAGCTGATAGAGATTTGTTGACAAAGATCTATTTGTAGCACCTGATCATTGGGGATATACTGTATCTCAATAGGCAGATTTCATTTTAATGTAATTGCAAATATATGCTATTGGTAGGCTCGTCCTTCATGTATTTGTTTAATCAAGGCCTACACTATTTATGCATGGTGGAAGAGCAAAGCCTCAACTTCATCAACTATTATTGCTGCCTGTCTAGGATCGAAAATAAGAGAGAGGGTAGTCAGTGCTTAGCTTGTGAATAACAGGGGATGCAGGCCTAGTCAGTCCCTCTAATAGCAAATTCAAGTAGTAAGTGTTGGCAGAAATAGAACTACAATGGGAGCACTGAGAAAAAAGGGGGAGCAATCAGTATACACAGGGGAACTGTGAGGTTTCTAAAAGTACAACCCTCCCCCCCCCCAATAAAAGGCCAATGTGCATGCTCAGAAACCACAGAATGCTGAGTATCAATTGGAAAATAAAAACAGAACATGGAATGAGATGAGAACGGAAATGCCCTACTTCCATGGAGGTGCAGGGTATATCTGGCTGAAATGAACTCTGAACAGGATTTCTCCTGCTAGGAGGTGACAATGCATTATAATGTTTTTGGGGAAGCAACACTTGTCTCAACTATGCTCTATTTGTTTGCCTTGCTCAGGTTGGTGCATGGATGTCAAGGAATACATCCCTCTAATTTTAGAAGTCTACAGGGTACAGCTAGGGATGGCAGAAAAATCAGCTGTGGACTCAAATAAGACCGGATTCTCAAGAATCCGACCTGTGAAGTCCACAGTGGATCAACTCCACTCACCCCTGAGTCCACTGGATTTCACATGGGGTGGATCGCTTCCATTCTAGATTGTGCGAGTGGCTAAAGGAAGCAGCAATTAGCTAAGGGAGGCAGAATGATGTCCATCAATTGCATAGTTTGCGGCATTTGCAGCTTTGAGCACTTCCTTCTATGTTAGTTAGGTAATTTAAGCTGCAATTTATGTAGAAGGAAGTGCTTTGCAGCCACAAATGCCACAGACTATGCAATTGATGACCATAATTTCCCTGCATTTGGCTAATGGAGGCCGCCATTAACTGATCACACCATTTAGAATGGAGGAGCGCTGCCGATGGATGTGGTAAGCCTCTGGGGAAATCCACGAGGTCCCAAGTGGCTCAAACTTCCCTGCTGAAGACCACCCCCAGAACAGACATGGGGGGGGGTGCTCATACATTCCTAGGTACAGCATTGCCTAACATTCTCCCACTCCTCCACCTTTTTCAGAGTTCACAGTCACCACAGATAGCTTTGCTTTGTGAACCATCTAAGGAGCTTCATCTATTGACATGCCATATTGGCATGGAGCAAGTTAAGAAATAGTCTATAGTAGGCTGACCATATGAAAGGGAGGAGAGGGCTCTTGTATCTTCAACAGTTTCATAGAAAAGGGAATTTCAGCAGGTGTCATTTGTATATATGCAGAACCTGGTGAAATTCCCTCTTCATCACAAAATTAAACTGCAGAAGCCCTGCCCTCTTTTGTACATGGTCAAGAGACAGGGCTCCTGCAGCTTTAACTGTTGTGCTGAAGAGGGAATTTCACCAGGTTATGTATGCATACAAACAACACCTGCTGAAATTCCCTGTCCTTTGCAACTGTTAAAGATATTGGAGCCCTGTCCTCCTTTTCATCTGGTCACCCTATAGTCTGTTGCCAGCTGCAGCCTGTGGGCTCAACCCTGAGCTTTGGCCTGGGGCAGTGCTTGCAATTCTTCTCATTAACTTCATGGATTTGCAGGGGGAAAAGCGAGGTTGTGCCTCTGCCCTCTCTTTGCTCCCCACCCTCAGCCATGGTGACAATGAGATCTGCTGCCTGCCCATCCCTTCCTCCTCTTCCTTCCCCCCCAATGATGATGCTTGTGGAGATGGCAACAGCAGCAACTTGCCCTCCTCCCTCCCCAATACTGCCCTCTTTTCTCGCACCTCCCCACCAATGATGATGGTGAGAGCAGCACAGCCATCTGGCTGCCTGCCACTTCATCCTCCCTTCTCCCTGCCACTGCCTCTCTTTTCTCCCCTCCCCCCTGCCACAATGGTGACAGCAATGACCATCCTTTCCTTTTCTTTCCACCATGCCCTCCCTCTTCCTCCTCCTCCCTTCTCCAATGATGGTGGCACTCACTGTCGGCTGTCCTTCTGATGGTGGCAGCAGCAACCATCACCACCTGAACTCTTAATTACTGGCAGTAGGAGCTTTAAGCTACAAAAGGCGGTAACTTTTGTTTGCATTTTTGGCCCCACCCCTTTTGCCCTTGGCTCTGTCACCTTGGCCTTTGGCCTCACCCACCAGTTGACTGTGGCTCCCCAAGAGCTTCTCCAAAATGAAATTTGTTCCTCGGGCTAAAAGAGGTTCCCCACCTCAGATTTAGACCATTGGATTGACTGGAAAATGGAATTGAATATGGATAGCAATATGGGTGGGAGGGGACTTGACTGGTAAGTTGACAGGTATGATATTCTACCAGGTTTTCATCACTAAAGTAAGGAGGAAGCTCTTGGAAAGAAGAACATTAGGGTGATGCTGGAACATCCTAGGTGCTAACAGTGTGTGTGTGTGTGGGGGGGCAGGCACATGTTCCTCTAATTCAGCCTTCCCCAATCTGGGACCCCTCAGATGTTTTCTCCTATAATTCCAATCAGCCTCAGCCAGCATAGTCAATGGTCAGGGATGACAGCAGCTCTACACCAAAACATCTGTGTTGGGGAGAGGTGCAGAAAAGGGCAACTGAAATGATCAAGAGGCTGGAGCATCTCTCCTGTGAGGGAAGGTTACAACAGCTGGGATTTTATAGCTTGCAAAAAAGGAGGCTAAGGGGAGACTTGATAGAGGTGTACAAATTTTGGCATGATGTGGCCAATGTGGATAAGGAGATGTTTTTCTCATTCTTCCATAATACTAGAACCCAATGGGGTCTTTCCATGAAGTTGGTTAGTGGGAGATTCAGGACAGATAAAAGGAAGAACTTCTTCACACAAAGCATACTTTAACTATTGAATTCACTACCACACGATGCAATAATGGCCACCAATTTGGCTGGCTTTAAAAGAGGGTGAATGAATTCTTGGAGGAGAAGACTATCATGGCTAAGTGCAACCTCCAGTATCAGAGCCAGTAAGCCTGTATACACTAGTTGCTTGGGAACATGGGTGGGAGGATGCTGTTTCACTGTGTCCTGCTTGTGGGTCCCTGGTTGACAGCTGGTTGGCCACAGTATGCTGGACTTGATGGATCCTTGGTCTGATCCAGCATGGCTTTTCATATATTCTTACGTTCTAATTCAACATTTCTGCTTTGCAGTTTGATATTTCCTCTATTTACATCTGGAGAGAAATGGACTCAGGGAGCATAGGGCACACATGCTAAAAATCCACCAAAAATGTGATTGGGAACTACACCATAGAGTTCTTGCAGTAATCTTATCCAAAGCTTCAGCCACTGGAGAAAAGATTTTTAAGCAAACAAATAAGTGTGTGTGTGTGTGTGTGTGTGTAAAATTCCTTGAATTACATTGTAATGTAGTCATAGCGTGTTGTGATCTGGACATTCATTTACTCACACCATTGTCTAAGGGCTGCTGCACACCTGACTTTTCTCAGCATTGAGATTTGTTTCCATATCATAAAAAGGATGCACTTTGTAACATGTGAATGATGGCACAAATGTACTTGCATTTTGCCTTGCATTTTGCCTTCCCGACCTATGTACCTACAGGGAAACATCTCTGCGATGGAAAATGGAGTCTGGGAAATGACCCTGCCAGACCCAAATAGTACACAGTGGGTGGATCAATAATTGATGGACCGGGGAGATGAAAGTACAAAGAATAAATATAGCTTCTTTCAATCCAGTCTATAGATAGACGAGAAAGTAGGTACCCCATTGCTTCACCTTTTGTCACGTCAGGTTTAGTGATTGTATGACTTCTAGCTAGGAACTTCTGTGATCTGTAAAATATCTAGTATACTGCCGCCAATGTTTATAAATGGTACAGAGGCATTGAATGGATGTTGATTTCACCTGGACAAAACATCTCTCTATTTGTATTTTAAAAAACAGCTCGTGATATTTCATCACAGTCCAAGCCAGGGATAAGCAACCTTCTTGGGCCTTGGACACTTAAGAAAATTTGAAAACCTATCCTTGGCACCATCACAAAATGGCTGTCACTGCAGGCATGGCAAAAAGAAAGGAAACCTGTCCAAAATACTGAGTACAAGGCAGAAGTGGAACCTGAGTGCCAACACACTAAACATCTCTTTTATACTCACAGTTTTCAGCACCAACAGAAGGGAAATACTAAAACAAAGGACAGTACTTGCCCATAGAGAAACCATACTTGCCTGTAGAGAAACCATACTTGCCCATAGGGATCCATTGCATAGCACTTGCCCATAGGGATTCATTGCATAGCACTTGCCCATAGAGAAACCATACTTGCCCATAGGGATTCATTGGACAGCACTTGCCCATAGGGATTCATTGCATTGCACTTTCACATTGAGAAACCATACTTGCCCATAGGGATTCATTGCATTTCACTTTCCCATTGAGAAACCATACTTGCCCATAGGGATTCATTGCATAGCACTTGCCCATAGGGATTCATTGCATTTCACTTTCCCATTGAGAAACCATACTTGCCCATAGGGATTCATTGGACAGCACTTGCCCATAGGGATTCATTGCATAGCACTTTCCCATTGAGAAACCATACTTGCCCATAGGGATTCATTGCATAGCACTTGCCCATAGGGATTCATTGCATTTCACTTTCCCATTGAGAAACCATACTTGCCCATAGGGATTCATTGGACAGCACTTGCCCATAGGGATTCATTGCATGGCACTTTCCCATTGAGAAACCATACTTGCCCATAGGGATTCATTGGACAGCAGTTGCCCATAGGGATTCATTGGAC
Source organism: Anniella stebbinsi (assembly GCA_029215795.1). Classification (NCBI taxonomy): domain Eukaryota; kingdom Metazoa; phylum Chordata; class Lepidosauria; order Squamata; family Anniellidae; genus Anniella; species Anniella stebbinsi. The sequence goes on along the minus strand of JARDYH010000002.1, from coordinate 27,679,269 downwards.
AGCACTTGCCCATAGGGATTCATTGCATAGCACTTTCCCATTGAGAAACCATACTTGCCCATAGGGATTCATTGGACAGCACTTGCCCATAGGGATTCATTGCATAGCACTTGCCCTTAGGGATTCAATGGACAGCATTTGCCCATAGAGATTCATTGCATTGCACTTTCCCATTGAGAAACCATACTTGCCCATAGGGATTCGGAAGTGGCCGTTCCGGGCCATCCATTCTGTTCCAGATGTTGTTCTGGGAGTTATGAGGTTAATAATAATATAATATTGTAATGGTTTCAGTCCTAAAATATTGTTCTCAAGTGTTTCTAACACATGCCACTGTTTTTGGCGTGGTTTTTTAATATAAAGGGGTCGTTCTGGCCCGTTCCGTTCTGGCTTTTACACCATCCCATGGACAAGTATGGTTTCTCAATGGGAAAGTGCTATGCAATGAATCCCTATGGGCAAGTACTGTCCAATGAATCCCTATGGGCATGTATGGTTTCTCAATGGGAAAGTGCTATGCAATTAATCCCTATGGGCAACTATGGTTTCTCAATGGGAAAGTGAAATGCAATGAATTCCTATGGGCAAGTATGGTTTCTCTATGGGCAAGTGCTATGCAATGACTCCCTATGGGCAAGTGCTGTCCAATGAATCCCTATGGGCAAGTATGGTTTCTCAATGGGAAAGTGCTATGCAATGAATCCCTATGGGCAAGTACTATGCAATGAATCCCTATGGGCAAGTGCTATGCAATGAATCCCTATGGGCAAGTATGGTTTCTCAATGGGAAAGTGAAATGCAATGAATCCCTATGGGCATGTGCTGTCCAATGAATCCCTATGGGCAAGTATGGTTTCTCAATGGGAAAGTGAAATGCAATGAATCCCTATGGGCAAGTACTATGCAATGAATCCCTATGGGCAAGTGCTATGCAATGAATCCCTATGGGCAAGTGCTATGCAATGGATCCCTATGGGCAAGTATGGTTTTCCTATGGGCAAGTACTGTCCTTTGTTTTAGTACGTCCCCCAACAGAAACTGATTTCATAGCAATCCTGGCTGCTGCTAAGAAAATGTATTTTTTTTTTAAAAAGGGGAGACTTGTGAAGGTTTGAGGCCTAGAGAGGCAAGGCAATAAGGTGAGGCCTAGAGGACTGGGGTTTTATGTTGGGAGAGGATATCCTTGAGAGGAGCAGTTTCAATTCCCAGTTAAGTTTCAGTTCCTGAGTTAACTTTCATTTTTTCAAGGCTGAAACAATACTTTCTGTTTTGGGTTAAGAGGGTATAAAGAGAGGGGGGGGGGAGAAAAAAAGACAAGAGGAAGGAGCAGGAAGAAGCAGCCCAAAGAAGTCTACATTGTTAGGGTGACCAGTTAAAATCCAGGTTAGGGCTCCTGTAACTTTAACAGTTGTAGAGAAAAGGGAATTTCAGCCAGTGTCATTTGTATGCAATTAGGTCCTGGTGAAATTCCCTCTTCATCACAACAGTTAAAGGTGCAGGGGCCCTGCCTTCTTTTGTATCTGGTTACTCTAGTATAGTGCCTGTACCTTTAACTGTTATGATGAAGAGGGGATTTCACCAGGAACTAATTGCATACAAACAGGAACTAATTGCATACAAATGACACTGGCTGAAATTCCCTTTTCTCTACAACTGTTAAAGTTACAGGAGCCCTGACCTGGATTTTATCTGGTCAGCCTAAGGGGAACTTGAATTTTGCAACTTTAATTTTCTTTTAATGCCTTTGTATCACTCAGCTCTATTGACTAAATACTAGGGGTGTGCACTGGCTTGGGTCCGATCCACGATCCGTACCTGATCCAGGGGAAATCGGATACAATTATCCGATTTCCGATCCCCACATCTGGATTGTCCGTTCTGATCTGAACCGGTCCTTAAGTACCCAATCCAGTTCGGATAAGATCAGAGGATCGGACCTCCTCCTGCCCCTCCCGCTCCTTACCTGCAGGGGCTCTCTGCTGCCAAAGGAGCACAGGGGGAGACAGGAAGGGGCCCCCACTTACCTGCCGGGGTGGCTGCTTCCCTCCAGTGCTCGGATCTCCTGAGAAACAGGCTTCATGGCCTGCCTCTCAGTAGCACGCCAGTGATGATGTCATCATCTGGCATGCTACTGAGAGGCAGGCCATGAAGCCTGTTTCTCAGGAAATCCAAGCACCGGATGGAAGCGGCCACCCTGGCAGGTAAGGAGCGTGAATGGGGGGGAAGGACAGGGAGGAGGGAGTTAGGCCCCCACTCACCCACCCACCACCATGTTTTCCCCATAGACGTGCATTGGGGGAAAGCTTTCTTTCCCCCAATGCAAGCCTATGGTGAAAACACCAAAAATGGTGGCCGATCTGAAAATCGGACGTCCAATTTTCGGATCAGGATCAGATACGATCTGATCTGAGGGACCTTCAATTTTGTCTGAACCGATCCAGGACAATATCGGAGGTCCCGATCCGGGTCCCGATCCGATCCGGTGGGGTCCCTGCACATCCCTACGAAATACCTCTAATTGTATGTTGCTTGTTTTATTTTACTAGTAAACTCTTGTGTTAAACTAGGGTGATATGAAAAGGAGGATAGGGTTCCTGTACCTTTGACAGTTGTGTAGAAAAGGGAATTTTCAGCAGGTGTTATTTGCATGCATGTAGCACCTGGTGAAATTCCCTCTCCATCACAACAGTAAAGCTGCAGAAGTATAGCTAGAGTGACTAGATACAAAGAGGGCAGGGCTCCTGCAGCTTTAACTATTGTAATGAAGGGGGAATATTACCAGCTGCTGCATGCATACAAATGCCACCTGCTGAAATCCCCTTTTCTGTACAACTGTTAAAGATACAGGAGCCCTGTCCTCTTTTCCATATGGTCACCCTAGCAACCTAAAGCATACGGTGTGTTACTCTAACATCTCTACTGACCCCTTGTCTACAGTCTAAACTCCACAGTATTGGGAAGGTGAAGGTTAAGAAAGGAAGGTAGGATTCTTAAGGAGGCAAAAGATCCTTAAGGAGTAACTCAGGGGGTTCAGGTCATAGGTGGAAGGAACCCTGACAATGGATCAGTAGGGATGTTGGAAAAATCTGCAATTAAGTCAATTGAGTGTGGATTTCTATGAGTCTGTCCTACGGACGCTGCAGTGGACCAACGTTTTCTGAGTCGTGCGGATATTCTGTAGGCTTGCAGAGCTTTTGTATTTTGCATTTGCGCTAATGTGAATTAATGTTAAGGCTAGTTTCCCACACACTCTGATCTTCCAGAGTACTAAAATGTGCTTGGAGCTTATGTACGTAGATCAGACATCCTGCTGTAAGAGCACTCTTCCCCCACATGGAGGATGATGAGGATGCAGCGGGGTGGAGGTAATGTGTTAATCTTGGCTCCCCCCCCCACCCGAGCATATGATTCTAATCGCATGAAGTTGGGGAATGACTGAACAGGACTACAGTTTTGAATAATCAAACAATCCCCACAAAAATATACTTAGGGTGCAATCCTATGCCCACTCACCCCCAATGAACTCTCAATGACACTTACTTCTGAGTAGACACATATAGGATTGCATATTCCTTTTAGATCTACCCCACCCTTCCACTGGACATGCTAGAAGGGCTAAATGTTTAACAGACCAGTCCTATGCATCTTTTTCTCAGATGTAAGTCCAAATTTTATCTGTATGCCGCCCTGAGATCCTTCTGATTTAGGGCAGGATACAAGTGTCTTAATAAATAAATAAATAAATAAATAAATAAATAAAATGACATGTTTACTGGGGCTCACACCCACATCAATGACACATTTGCATCTTTTATCAGTAGGTCATCATGGATATGTACCTACTTGTTAGCTTCCTGCAGGAATTGTTACAAAATGAGATGGCTCTGATTTTATAGTGAAAGGAACTAGTAGAATGGGGGGAAACCCCACTGAATCCTTGCTTGGAGTACATTGCTATTCTTTTAAAATGACATTTTTTAAAAAATTACAAGGAGTGGCTGTGCATGTGTGTGGGTGAGGGGGTGGGGGTGGTAAATTACTACCACACCATTCATCACTCTGTGATCAGCCCGCTCCAGTCAGCAGGTGGACAGGGTGCGTGACACAAGCTTTGCACAAGAGAGTGGCTATTGGTGTACAGCAGGGCACAGACCGATGTCATTTATTTATTTCAAACATTTATACCTTGGAAATAGTTATTTAATTATTTAAGACCATTGATACCATCTCTCTCTCTCTCTCTCTCTCTCTCTCTCTCTGGCGCCTACTTTGCACTCCTTTCGTCGCCAGGGGAAGACCTTTTTATTCTCCCAGCATTTTAACAGCTAAATTAACTCAATTTTAACCCTTGCTATTTTAAATTTGTATTTTAATCTGTATTAATCTCTGCTGCTTGGTTTTATTCTGGTTGTGTTTTTATAATGTATGTTATTTTGTGTTTTTAGATTGTGGGTTGTTTTATATTTCTCAAAATGATTTCATGGTTTTAATTTTTGTGAACCGCCCAGAGAGCTTCAGTTATAGGGCGGTATAAAAATGCAATAAATAAATAAATAAATAAGGTAGCAAACAAGAATTCCATAAACCAAAATCAAATACAAAGAAAAGATGGGGGTGGGAAGGGAAAAAAGCATAAGAGAGACAGTGTGACAAATTAAAACCAGAGCCAGCCAGTAGGCTGATGGAAATCTCACATAAATAAAGCTGGTTTAACCAGGCAATGGAAAAGGGAAAGAGAAAGGGAAAAATAGATTTCACTTGCCTTCTCAGGAAAGCAGCAAAAACGATATATTCTATTACCAATTAAACTGGCAATATAGGCAATTGAAACACATGAGCATGAATTTTTTTTAGGGTAAGCATAACTAATAGTAAACATCCATTATAAGAAGCCTTACAGTATTAAAGAAGTTTTAAAAACAGGAATATAAGGGGCTTGATGGATTTCCCTAGAGAGCAAATTCCATAGCTATAGTGCTACCACCAAAACTACCCTGTCTTTTGTTCAGTTTGCATTTTAATGCACACTTATCTAATTTCCCACTTTGGAACTAATAAGTAAATTGCAATGCACTTATCATTCAGAGTTCACACTTCTCCAAATTTTGCAATAGAGCTCCTCAATCCAAAAGAAAAGAAAAGTATATTAGAGGAATGAACATACAAAAGTGGGTATGTTAGTGAAAATAACATTGAAACATGCATTATATTGAGAAACGTGCTTGCAAAAAAATGTGTCTATTAGGCAAAGTTGCATACAAAAATGCATGTAATAGGAGAAATGCAGACAAAATGCATATGCTTTTTTAAGTGAACTTAAAAAAAGTCTCAAATGTCAGGATGAACCAAACTTAAGAATGGAAAAATGAGAAACTGAGATATACTGAAATTGACTGTTATGTTCCTCCCTATCCCAACTGTTGGTATTTGCCTAATTGATCTTTGCTAATGACTAGACAAAGAACAAAGCCTCTGATACCATTCCTAGAGCTTGGGTAGGTCCATACAAGTGGTCATAAACATAACTTAGACCTAGGGCATTTAGCTCTTCACTGGTGAGCATCAACGACATCTTCGGCCTGTGCTGAGTGCTGCTAGTGATTCTTTAAGCATGGAATGTGCACCATGTGGCCACGTCCTGCTTCCTGCCTGTGTTGACAACTTACGCTCTCCGATAATGTCAGTCGTCTCGCCTCCCATCTTGGACACCACCAAGCAGTGACAGATGAGTTTGTGGAGTGTATTCAGCCGGCTCCCCCTTTAAAACAATTGTTGTTAAAATCATATTACTTGGTCAACAAGAAAGGTAAAAACTTTGTTCTGGAAAGTCTTTAGACAAGTGTTTTATCGCACGCTCATGACTGGCCACTTGCGGATCTTCCTAGGCCATTTTGATGCTGCTGCGCTCCTCCAGCTTCTTCTGTTGTTTTTTCCACTACAAAACACAACCCAGAAAATCCATTTCTTCTTAGCTCTGACAATAATTGGTGCCATTTCCGCTGTGAGCAGGAGAAGCTGCGCTTCAAAAAACGCCCGCTGAATAGTTGCTGCTTGCTTCCTCTTTCTTCCCCATGTGAAGAAAGACAAGGCTGCTTGTTCCTATTGCGGGACAGAAGCAGGAGGCAAATCGACGGTAGAGAAATGCAATCTCATCCCCCATCTGAGAATGCTCCTGGGTCTCAAGGGATAAGAATTCAGCGCATCATATCTAATTGATGATGGCATATGTTTAAAACAAAGGGGCATCAGTCTAATTTTGAAAGGTCTTTGCAAGCCAGCAATTCAGATACCTGGCAAGAGTGATTTGTCCCTCTCCCAGCATCCCACTGGGTAGAGAAGAGAGAGAGGAAGCAGAAAAAGAGAGAGTGAGGGTGAGTAGTGAATGGCTCAGGCACCATCTACTGCTGGCTCTGGGCTATGGTAGCCATATGTTCTCTTTTACAGAGGATAGTCCTCTATTTGAAGGATGCCAGAGGACTGTATTTTATTTGAAGGCATGCCTTATCCAATTCTGGTTTAAAGCTGAAAAACCATGACCATCAACAGTTAGCAGCTGGGCAGTAGAATGAACAGGTAGGCAGACAGGTCACCTGGTCACAGTTTCCACAGTATAGTGAGATGTCCTGCATTTCTATTTAAAGTATAATAATTTATTTTTAAATGTGTGTTCATACATATAAATTAGTGTATGCAAATGTCATTCAAATTGCTATCCTCTTTTGTCCTCATGTTTGGTCATGTTTGTGACTTCCAATGGATTCCTCCTGAGCAAATGTGACAGGACAAAGTTCTCTTACCCCCGTGTAATATGAGGAAGAGAAGCAAAATATTTCCCAATAATTCAAAGTATGACTTCTGCGAGAGATGGCTTTTCCTCTCTTCCTGATCCATCCTCATAGTCATTACAACTGCACCCTCTCTGGCTTTATCCTTATTATCTCATTTTCACTTATCTCAAAAGTAGGACTGAATGGATCAATACTGCAAGTCTTTACTAAACACCTGCTCTTCTGGTGTTGTTTACTTCTGTGAATTTGCTTGAATTAATTGCAGTGCCGTTTGTGGCACTAAAATTAACCAGCTGCTAGTATATCCATTGTGAGCATTTAGTTCAAGAAATCTATAAATTGGGTGTAAAATTCTCACTGAACTTCAATGCATAGGGCCAGCTATTCAAGGAAATGCTTCCCAGCCCACACTTGAAACTTCACAGTAGTTTTCCAACCATGTACAAGGTATTGAAAACAAGGCACGGATTTGGGACAATTCCTTTATTCCACCCAAAAATAAGTAGGAACACATATATGTGAGCTGTAATTGTAGAGAAGGCATCTGAAAGATGCTCTGAAATATTGTGCAGTAATTATTAAACTGTAGATGTTTTGATTCTAATCAAAAAGACATTATCTTTTTGGGCTCTTTATTTTGGTGTGGTATATAAGGTCACTTATTTGTGACTAGCAGATATTCCTGGCATTGCTTGGGTCTCCAAATAACATTAATCCACTTCCCTCTGCTTATCGCTGATGCAGCTCCTTGCCTCTCTCTTAAGGAGGAGCATCACTGAGGAGTGGAGGGAAGTGGCTTTCAGTGGACATGGGCAGCTCTGGGCAAGGCATGCTGGGATATGTAGCTGTTTCAGAGATCTTGGGCAATCGCCCATGTGGCTGCGAGATCTCTGAAATGTCTACACCTTCCAGCATGCCTTCGGCATTCCACAGATGGCCCCTTCCTCTGAGAGATGCTTCCTCGACAGTTGCTGGGAATTGTAGGCATGCTGGGAGTTGTAGGCATCAGTGCAGGATTTGTTTAAAATTGTTTAAAAACATTTAAACCACAAAAATTTGAGTTCTTTGATATTTTTGGGTAATTAGTATAGGAAGACCTATCAGCATCCCAAATTTCAAGTTTGTAGCTCATCTAGAATTGGGTAAACATTTCCGGACATGCAAACCCACACACATATGTTCAGCTTTATAGAGAGAGACAGAGCCATGATCGTCATAGTCTCAAAGGCATCAAGCTGATTGAGATCAAGCTACTTCATTCGTATACCAGAACCACAACGAGCACAAATGTTGCACATCAGTGTTCACACTGCATATGAAATATAATAATAATAATATTTATTTATAACCCGCTTCTCCCTACGGATCGAGGCGGGGAACACAATGCAAATACAAGCATGACGAGTTAAAAAATTTAAAACAAGAGAGACACATCATTAAAACATTTAAAATTCATCCAGATAGGCCTGCCAGAAGAGAACAGTCTTCATGACTCTCTTGAATTCATGAAGACTGCCAATTTGTCTAACCTCCTCCGGCAGACCATTCCATAGTCTGGAAGTCATAGAAGAGAAGGTCCTCTGGGTAACACTCGCCAGCCTAGTTCTGGCTGGCTTGAGTACGTTCTTCCCAGAGGACCTAAGAGTGCGGGGCGGATTGTACGGGAGAAGGCGATCCCGTAGGTAGCCTGGGCCCAAACCATGTAGAGCTTTAAAGGTAACAACCAACACTTTATACTTTGCTCGGAAACTGACCGGCAGCCAGTGAAGTGATTGCGGAGCGAAGGATGAGAAATGAAGAGGCGACACAGAGTTGGGATTTAAACAAGGGCCACTTTATTTATTTACAAGAAAAGCAAGCATAAAGGGGGGAGGTAACCTAAGCGGGCATTTTGCATGGCCAGCCAGGCCATTGAAGGGGTCGGGCGAGACATTCACAGCCCGGGAAGTGGCGCCTGCTTTTTCGCCGCCCCCCGAGCTTCCCCAATCTGAGGTGGGGGTGGCCTTCCGGTGTCGTCTCCACTCGTGCCGCAGGGCTCCGAGTAGACGAGAAAGGTTGGCCCCAAAGGTAAGCCTTATCCCCCCAACTGATGCCGCAGGGCTCTCAGTGGTTGGCCCTCAGGCGTTACCAATCACTTGAATAGTGCCCGTGAATGCTCACCATTAAAAACATATAAAATGCCCGCTCCTACCGCCAATAAAGTGACCAAATTGCCAGATTGACCTAGTTATCACCCATCCTGCTTTTGCAGTGTGAAGTAGGCGAAAAAACTCACACTCAAGTTAGATTGTGAGCAAAAAATTCCTACTTGGCCTCAAAAAGACGACCGGCGAACCCACACTGACAACAGGGGAGGGTGGGAGGGAGCTGCGCAGCACACAGTGGAGATTTGGAGGGGTCCTGGTCCCCCTTAAATAGCCACAGACCCCTCCTATCTCCGGTGGCACCACCCTGGGCCAGCCTATGGTGGCCCCCCACGTCACCTCTCCCCATCCTCGCCCGCAATCTCCTCTCCCCATCCCAGCGGGCAGGGTGGGGAAAGGTCCTTGCGGAGCGAAGGATGAGAAATGAAGAGGCGACACAGAGTTGGGATTTAAACAAGGGCCACTTTATTTATTTACAAGAAAAGCAAGCATAAAGGGGGGAGGTAACCTAAGCGGGCATTTTGCATGGCCAGCCAGGCCATTGAAGGGGTCGGGCGAGACATTCACAGCCCGGGAAGTGGCGCCTGCTTTTTCGCCGCCCCCCGAGCTTCCCCAATCTGAGGTGGGGGTGGCCTTCCGGTGTCGTCTCCACTCGTGCCGCAGGGCTCCGAGTAGACGAGAAAGGTTGGCCCCAAAGGTAAGCCTTATCCCCCCAACTGATGCCGCAGGGCTCTCAGTGGTTGGCCCTCAGGCGTTACCAATCACTTGAATAGTGCCCGTGAATGCTCACCATTAAAAACATATAAAATGCCCGCTCCTACCGCCACAGGGGGAGACAAACCATTACTCAGTCTCCCCCTCCCCCTCCCCCCAGAAGCAGAACACTATGTAGCCCTTCCTGAATATCTGCTAAAAATAACTGGTTACCAGGCGGAGACAGGTGAACCCCGTCGCGCCTATAGAGCTCCCTCCGAAAACGGCTAATGTTAGGATGTTGAATACTAAAGTCCCCATGCTGCGCTAGGGCCTTAAACCTCTCAGTATTAACCCGCTTTCTTGCCTTTTCAATAGCAAGGGGATGACTGGACACCTGCCAGTTCATCCGAGGCAAGGTGCAAATAGCAAGGGGATGACTGGACACCCGCCAGTTCATCCGAGGCAAGGCGCAAATAGCAAGGGGATGACTGGACACCCGCCAGTTCATCCGAGGCAAGATGCAAATAGCAAGGGGATGACTGGACACCCGCCAGTTCATCCGAGGCAAGGTGCAAATAGCAAGGGGATGACTGGACACCCGCCAGTTCATCCGAGGCAAGGTGCAAATAGCAAGGGGATGACTGGACACCCACCAGTTCATCCGAAGCAAGATGCATGACCATATAATCCGTATGCCGGGCCAGCGCTGTCGTATATGCTGAAAATCAGCCAAAGCTTGCAAAATGAGGGCCTTGCCCTTCATTAAGCCCAAGTCGTTCCCCCCTAAATGAATAAGCAAGACCAGTGGGGGAAACCGAGTAGAATGCCGCTGCAGCAAGGTAGGGATGAGCTCATCCCACCGCATACCACGTTTCCTGAGCCAACGAATGGTTGCGTGCTGACTCAAGCCGAGCTGCGATCCAAAGCTGGAGTTGGCTGCATGCTTGCTGGCCCAGAAGACCATACTGTGGCCGCATACGGAAACCCGCCCGGGTGCAGAAGCCACTGGCAGATCTAGAATAAACATGAAAGCATTAGCATCTGCTGCGTATAGCAAGCATTTACGTGTCCCACGTAAGTTTTAAACGCCGAGGATCACCATCTGCCTAGCGCCTGTATCTGTGGAGGAGAAAATCCCAAAGCTGCCACTGTGGACGCCGCACCGATGCGAAATGAATGGCTACCAAACATAGCAGCGCGCAGACTCATTTGATCAAGGGCCCTCCTAGCAATTGCCCAAAATTGGTATTTCGTGAGGGGCGTGCCGTCCCGATGGCAAAACAAGAAGCCCGCATTGTGGCCACGCAGAGTTACAAAATCTGATAAAGCCTGCAGAGGGCATTAGTCAGCGTTGGTAGATGGAAATAAAGAAATCCAACGACCCAAACCTTTCTGATCAGTTTTTGAGTATCGCAGAAGCAAACGGGCCTCTGTGCCCTTGAAATGCAAATCAGAGAATTGCAACGCCCGTAAAGACGTATCCAGCTTAGATGAGGCCAAAACCTCAGATATCCGAAATGCCCCAAAAAGGTTGTTAATGCTGCTGCGAGGAATAAACCTGATTCATAACGGGAGTGGCAAAGTAGCGGCCACTGTGCCCGTAGCCCGAGTAAGATATCTGGGGATAATGGAAGCCTAGCATCGGGGGTACGAAGTGAAGTTTTTGCCCAGCCACTAAGGGCCCTCCGTACCCGGAAATCCGAGGTACTATCCTCCATGCCACGAGCCTTTCCATAAAAGGTAAAGCTGCCAACTTAAGAGAAATGGTGCGAGTTGACAGACCTTTACGTGTGGCATGTACACAAATTGGAGCACATGCTCCACCGGGATGGGCCACAGGAGTTGCAGCTGATTAGCCGTGCGGAATGCCTGAAATTCCCTACCTGCGTTTCGATAAGCGGCCCTGGCTAGGCGCCAAGGACTGCCAAATAGCCTGCTTGATTTCCTCCTTCCAAGGAGCCAGAGTGATGGAGGCATGTTCTCCGGCCTTGGGAGGGCCCATGGAGCCAATTCCCGAAACCTCTGCACCTGATGTCGGGGCAAAGCATCTGCTATATCGTTATTCAGCCCCGGAATATGCTTTGCCCGAAAAGAATGTGAAACTTAAGACAGTGAAGAGTAAAAAGCTCTTACTAAGTTCATGATGCGGGGATTATGAGAGGCAAGGGAATTGATTACCTGTACTGTGACCTGATTGTCACACCAGAACAATACGGTTGAATTAGCCAAATCACATGCCCATACATGTGCTGCCACAACTATGGGGAACAATTCAAGGAATGTAAGGTCGCGGCATGTGCCGTCGGACCGCCATTCCTCAGGCCATTGTTCCGCGCACCATCTCCTTCCCCAAATAACCCTAAAACCCCATGACCCGGATGCGTCCGAATGCATCTGTAGGTCAGCCTTTAATAAAAGTTCTTGCCTCCAGAATGATACCCCATTGAAATGTTCCAGAAAATCTAGCCATACAGCAATATCGGCTCGCATGGCCCGCGTAACTCGAATATGGTGATGCGGCTTACGCAAGCCTGACATAGCCCTACAGAGGTGTCGTAAGAAGGCCCTACCAGGGGCGATGACCCTGCAGGCGAAATTAAGATGACCCAATAATTCTTGCAATTGCCTCAAAGAAACCTTTGTATTCCCTGAAATGTGCAGAAGTTTACTGTGCAATGTGCCAATGTTATCCGTTGGCAAACGACAACATTGCGAGATAGAATCTAATTCGATGCCCAAAAAACTTTAAGCACGGAGGATGGGCCCTCCGTTTTCTCGTGAGCCTCCGTTTGAGTGCCCATTCCAAAAAGGAACTGAACGCTTCAAACATTGCGCAGGAAATAGAGCATCCCATGGGTAGGGCACGATCCACGTAGAATTGCCCTTGAAAGCAAAAGCCTAATAGATTAAAGTCTTCGGGGTGAATGGGCATAATGCGAAAGGCAGCCTTTATATCGCATTTGCCCATCAATGCCCCTGACCCATTTTTTCGCACCATGTGTATAGCTGAATCGAAAGAAGCGTACCTAACTGAGCTCAAATGTTCAGGGATTGCATCATTTACTGAAGCACCCTTTGGAAAGGACAGGTTGTGTATCAACCGGAATTCACCTGGAGCCTTTTTAGGCACGATCCCTAAAGGTGAAACTAGTAAATGTGTAATGGGGGGGGGGGGTCAGAAATGGCCCCAAAAACCCTACCTGCTTTGACTTCTTTCCCAATTTTTTCCCTAGCGATATCCTCCATTGAACTGAGGGATTTCTGATTTTTAGAAAATGAACTACTTCTAAACCCCTTGAAAAGGGATGCGAAAGCCTTCCCTAAAACCTAAGCTAAGGTACAAAGCCTCCTGCCTTCTAGGGTACGCAGCCAATAAGTTGTTGAGTGGCTTAAGCTTGACCGGGCTGGGTCCCTTTGGGAGGAGGTTGTTGCCCCCCAGATCGTTTGGGTCCCTGTGCGTCCTTAACAGGCCATTTTCCGCTCCTGGTTTTAAAACAATTTGATGCGGCGTGATAGCTTGAGCAAGTTTGACATTCGTGTCTGAATCTGCATGGGTTGCGTGTGCAGCTGCCTTTGTTGAAGTCCCAGCAGAGCGGGCGGTGTTGAACCGCCTGACCCGCATACCCCCTGGAGGCGGACGCAGACTGCTGTTTGGCCAAAATATGGCCACTATCTGCCCTGCCGCCAAATCCTGGCCGGGCTGGCGTCATGAACTGCAACCACAGATCATGATCATTGACATCCTTCCGAAGGGCGTGGTCAAATGCCGCTCTTCGACGAAATGATTGGTCGTAAGCCAGCCAGGCTCGGCCCTTGTATTTGGAATACGCTCGATAGATCATATCGAGGTATTTTGTTAGAATAACCCCTTTCCTGGAAAACGTTGCACTATTACTCCCAAATAAGGCATCCTGGCAACCAATTAGCCCGAGCGTGAACAATTTTCTTCCTTTTGATCCTTTCCACCTGTTTATCTATTCCCTTTTCTTTATCCGTGCTCTCTTGCTCTCGGAATAGCAAGGAGAATATGTCAACGTATTCCCCATTGCATATCTTTTCCCTGGTGGCCGGGAGCAGGTGATATCCCAAAGGTGCGGATTTGCCTCCAGTGGGGATACTATCGTGTGTAGCACCTGCGTAAGGATCACTAACTTCCTAAGTGGGGCCGGTCCCTGCTGCACCGGCAGGTCCCTGTCAGACGGTATTGCAAGCGACCATAGCGTCTGAGACCAGGGGCTGTGTTAAACCCTGTGGAATAGTGTTGCCAGGGGCATCAAGCTAGTAAAATGAGACTGCAGGTCACCTTGAGGCGTAAGCCAGGTCCCGATACCGGGGCGGTGCAATTGAAGAGCAGGCTCCGAAGGTGATACCGTGCTCTGCTCCGTGATGGACGGGGTGGGAATCGTGGCTGAACTTGCTTCCGTAGCTGGCACTTCACTGGTAGATCCGCCCGAAGAGCTTTCTATCACCTTCAACCGAGCTGAAAGAGTACTCAATAAATCATCTTGTCTTTTCTTAAGTGTGTGCCTGCGTTCAGTCTGTGTGTGTGGTGTGACCGGAGTTGGGGTAGCGGAAATGCCTTTTTCTTTTTCCAGTGTTTGTACTCTGGCGACAATACTGGAAACTTGTGGGTCAAGTTCTTCCTCAGAGGAAGAATTTACAATGGGCCGTCTACGTTTAGCAGATTGTGCAGGAGCCCTTTCTTTTTGCCCCTTTTTTCCCCAACCCCTTTATTTTGGAGGCATGATGTTTGTATGTATGCTTCAGAATGAGCTGTCTTACTAAAGAAAAGACTATAACACCAACAAGATTGGTTAACAAACTTGGGCTCTTCACTGAAACAAAGAATCAATTATTCTGAATCAAACCAGGGTTTCAGACAGCAGCTTTTCCTGCACTACCTGGAGATGGTAGGGATTGAACCTGGGACCTTCTGCTTGCAAAGCAGATGCTCTACCCTTGAGCTACAGCCCCTGTACATTGCAAAGTAACAATTGAATAGCACTTGGATAGCTGCTCAGGCTGGCCTATGTATGTTAGAGCTTTTAGCTATGGGGGCAAAGAACCAGGGTGGGGGGGGGGGTTGTAATTTTTGAGTTAAAGCAAGTGAAAATCCATCAATAACAGTATTAAACTAATAGCCCAGTATTGCTAACACTGACAAAATCTGTTAAAACTGTCTGTCAGCAGGTAATAGAATTATATGACAAAGGGGCTTGAGTTCCCCCCTCTCTCAGGGAGCCCTTTCCCCTCCTTCCAGCTGGAGGACTGCGGCTAGCATCCGCCAATTTTGTTCCTCCCCCCCCCCCGCTACCCAAAACCTGTAAGGCCAGAGGCCCGACGATCAAGGGGCCTGAGCACGCCGCCTTCAGTTGCCGCTGCTCCTTCTTAATAGCTTCCCCACAGCCAAAGAGCTTCAGCCGCCTACTGCCGCTAAATTCGCCCCCTGGCCTCCGCCGGAGCCGCGCTGCCCTCTATTGCGCTGCCCAGCCGGACTTGGCGCCTTGCCGCCAGCTCCGCCGCCGTCAGGATCCCTCGCCGAGGCTGTCTTCTCGCCGTCTTCGCCGCCGGGGCGGCCCTTTAGCTGGCCCTGCCACTGTTCCTAACCCTGCTGCCGTGCTAGCCTATCCGCTGCAGGGAGGGCGGGATTAGGCAGGACCCCGACTTCCTCTTCCTCCTCCTTGGCCTTGATCAGACGCTGGTGAGCTGCTACAGCCGTAGCAGCCCCGCCGAGTCTTCAGCCGTTTTGAGCGGCCGCCGCCGCCGCCTTGCTCGCAGCCGCAGGAGTCAGATGGCGCGCCTCCTCTGCTGCTCCGCCGTTCGCCGCGCCGCACAGCCGACTCTTCAGCCCCACCGGGGTCCAAGTAAGCCTTCCTCCTTCGTCTGCTGCTGATCCTTTCCCTCGCCGGTCTGTGCCTTCCAGCTCTTCTTCGCTGCGAGCTGCGCAGCACACAGTGGAGATTTGGAGGGGTCCTGGTCCCCCTTAAATAGCCACAGACCCCTCCTATCTCCGGTGGCACCACCCTGGGCCAGCCTATGGTGGCCCCCCACGTCACCTCTCCCCATCCTCGCCCGCAATCTCCTCTCCCCATCCCAGCGGGCAGGGTGGGGAAAGGTCCTTTTAGAACTGGTGTAATGTGGTCACCCCTAGGTGTACTGGTGACCAACCTGGCTGCCATATTTTGAACAAGTTGAAGTTTCCGGACTAGGCACAAAGGTAGCCCTATGTACAGCGCATTGCAGAAGTCGAGCCTCAAAGTTACCAGTGCATGCACTACCGTCTTTAGGTCTTCCAACTCTAGGAAGGGGCGCAGCTGGCGTATCAGCCGAAGCTGATAGTAGGCACTCCTGGCCGTCGCATCAATCTGAGCTGTCATCTGGAGCGACGGATCCAGGAGTACCCCCAAGCTGCGAACACAGTCTTTCAGGGGGGGTGTAACCCCATCCAGAACTGGTTGACACACCTCCAAACCCAGGTTGGGGCCTTTGACAGCAAGCACCTCCGTCTTGTCTGGATTCAGCTTCAGTTTGTTTTTCCTCATCCAGCCCATTACCGCCTCCAAGCATTCGTTCAGAGGAGACACACTATCCTTAGCTGACGATGTTGTTGAAGGCATAGAGAAATATATTTGGGTGTCATCAGCATATTGATAGCACCCTGCCCCATGCCTCCGGATGATCTCTCCCAGCGGTTTCATGTAAATGTTAAACAGCATTGGGGAAAAGATGGCACCTTGCGGTACACCACATCGCAACTCCTTTTTTGAAGAGCAGCTATCCCCAAGCATCACCATCTGGAACCTGCCCAAGAGATAGGATCGGAATCACTGAAGCACAGTGCCCCCAATTCCCAATTCCCCCAGGCGCTCCAGAATGGTCGATGGTATCGAAAGCCGCTGAGAGGTGCAGGAGTACCAGCAGGGACACACTCCCCCTGTCGATACTAAGGCGTAGATCATCTACTAAGGCAACCAAAGCGGTCTCAACTCCGTATCCTGTTCTGAAGCCGGTTTGAAATGGGTCTAGAAAATGCTTGCAGTAGTGCCTTCAGCATTTAATGTACAATTCAGATTACCATCACCAAACAGCCATCCCTAAGTGTCTCTCCGAGTTGTGTCACTAGAAGAATAGGGAAAAGAGAGTCCACATAATGATACCTATGAGAAGCCCACAAAGGTCATGAGTGTATTAGCACCCCACTCATGTGCCTCTGAAATTGGTATTGAGAGGCATATGGCCTCTGATACTAGAATTCATATATGGCCATGAGACTAGTAGCCATTGATGGATTTATCCTCCATGAATTTAGAGATGTGTGAATTAGCAAGACTTGAGCCGGGCAAAATTCTCTGGATTTGATCTCAAAACTTGTTCCAACTCTAGTCCATATCAGATTACAAGGTTTGTTTGTTTTTCTTTTCTCAAGACAATCTATGCCTATTTTCATGTGTTTTGCATCTTTGAAATGCACAAATTCTTCTCCCATTGATTGATGTATATTTGCACACATTTATCAAAGGCCTCCTCCACACGAGACGTTTAATGAGCCTTGAAGGCTCATTATAAATTTTACCTCCACACCAGCGGAGCGCAAAACGGGCGTACAGGCGCGTTATCTCCCCGATAATGCGCATTTTCGAATGCGCGTTAAATAGCGACTTTTATTTTGCTCAGGCCGTTAAAGCGCATTTTCGCCGTGTGAACAAGCGATTATGCGCATTAACGTCTTCTAAAGCGCTTTTTGGACATCAATTAATGCGCTTCGCCGCCTCTCGCCGCCTCCCGTGCAGAGGGATTAGGCGTAAATGCGCCTCCGCGATAATGCGCATAATCCCCGAACCGGGCGCAAAAGCGCATCCTTGTGGAGGGGGCCAAAGATCTACATTTTTTCATGCACATTTTACAAACACATCTGGTCAAGCACATTTATTTTGGTCCACGAAGAGCACGGCATGCTCACAAATGTATGGCCTTCAACCATTTCTGGCTGCCATAGTTTACAACACTAAATCTACGGCAGCTCACTGGTGCGTGGAGGCCTTGGGTAAGTCCTGCAGGTTGGCAGGTAGGCAAGTGGAGGTGCAGCAGTTGTAGGCTGACCATCTGAAAAGGAGGACAGGGCGCATGTAACTTTTACAGTTGTAGGGAAAAGGGAATTTCAGCCGGTGTCATTTGTATGCAGTTAGTCCCTGGTGAAATTCCCTCTTCATCACAACAGTTAAAGTTGCAGGCACTATACTAGAGTGACCATATACAAAAGAAGGCAGGGCCCCTGCAACTATAACTGTTGTGATGAAGAGGGAATTTCATCAGGAACTAACTGCATACAAATGACACCGGCTGAAATTCCCTTTTCTCTACAACTGTTAAAGTTACATGAGCCCTGTCCTCCTTTTCAGATGGTCAGCCTAAGCAGTTGGGAGGGAGTGGCTGAGAGGGAGCAGCGGCGAGGATCAGCTGGGAGGGGGGCGTCCAATGGACTGCTAGTCAGCCTCATGCCTGGCTTTCTGAGGCTCCTGTAGGTGCCCAGGAAACAGCAGCAGTTGTCCCTGGCTTGGTTTCAGAACCGAATCCAAAGTGAGGTGGTCTGGGACTGAGGCACCCTGAGTCGAATCAGGGCTGATTGGGAATCAGACTCTGAGATGAATTTGGGGGGGGGGAGTTGTTGACAGCCCCAACAACATCTTTAATGGAAATACTAGAAATAGGGTTGCACCATAAATAGCTGACCATATGAAATTTTTACAAATGACATTCCTCACAGAATCCAATGGGTCTACTCCAAGGTAATAGGATGGAGAATCGTAACCATAGTGTTTTATAAACTGTATGTTTGTTGTTGTTGTCTATGTGAGTTCGAACCTCTATCTTCAACTTTATACCATTTGAAATAAATTGCACCTTAAATTTGAAGGCAATTTCAGGTAGTTTGGTTTGTACAGTACCAATCCCATCTTTGATATTTAGCAAGCCTGCGATCTTTCCAACTTGTGAAGTCTGTCGGCAAACTAGGATGGCTGTGTTTATTACCTTTTTCATGCATGCCTCAAAATGACTAAATTACAGGTATTTTACATGTGTTTTGTACTACAAGACAGATACCATCCGCTAGTATAATTTATCTTGAAAACATCTTGTTTTACAAAATTACAGAAAAGCACAGCAATTTGCTCATTTTTTTATTTTATTTCTAAGGCTATGACAAAATCTTCAAAGCCCACAAGATGTCTTCCACAGAAGAACTTAGTCGTGCAATAAACAATTTTCATCAAAGCACTGGGTTTGCAAAGATAGAGTACAATTGTGGATTTAATTTTTTTGATAATGTTCCTTCCTTATTAGCTATTTTATCTTTTGTATTTTGACCTAATTCAACCACCAAAGGCATCAGCCCTTATGTAAGATTAGATACACACATATAGTCCAAATCAGATTAGCTTCAATCAAGGTAATTGTGTAGAAGAAAATTGTTCATCTCTGGTGTGCAGCTGTCATTTGGATCTAGCGTTTGATCCCAAGTGACTGCTAGAGTTTGTCAGGGTTTTTGCCTGATCCCGGATAATTTATTTTGTGTTATTATTATCTTAATAGATAAAACTGTTGTGCTTTTTCCAGGCTAGCAGCAAACATCCTCAAAAATATAACCTATTACCGGCAATGTTGCATGTGTATGCTGTCGGCTTTCTGCTTTTGAACTATAATATTAAATATGAGAGATGAACTTTGGGTAAATCTTTTGGATTTTTTAGGTTTTCCATGTTAAATGGAACCTTGCAGATTTCTTAAATGGCAAGAAGAGAGGTAAACCTTTAAAACAAATAAATATTTTTCCCCTTTAGGAAATCAGTATGGAGATTGTACAGAAGACAAAAATATCCAATCAAAACAAAAAACAAACAAACAAACAAACTACCAAACAAAAACAAATAATGTCAAGAGAGAGAATATATAAAGTAAAAAGAAGGTAAGTTACTCAGAAAGTTGGGGAACACGAACACATAGTAGGAATAAAAGGAAATAGAGAGAGACCCTGTTCAGAAGACACACTAAGCTATGGTGGTTAAGAAGTTTGAGCTAAACATTATGGCTAGGGGTGTGCATGGACCCAAAAAATTGGATCGGAATCGGAACCAGAACCGATGCCTCAGATTGGATCGGATCAGAGGCTTCCAAGTTCTGTTCAGAGCCGATTCCGATCCAAAAATCGGATGTCCAATTTTTGGATCAGATGCCATTTTAGGTGTTTTCGTCATAGGCTTACATTGGGGGAAAGAAAGCTTTCCCCCAATGCAAGCCTATGGCGAAAACATAGGGGCGGGTGAGTGGGGACCTAACTCTCCCTCCCTGTCCCTCCTCACCACTCATGCTCCTTACCTGCCAGGGCGCGTGCTTCCGTCCACTGTTCCAATCTACTGAGAAACAGGCTTCACTGCCTAGTTCTGAGAACTAGGCCATGAAGCCTGTTTCTCAGTAGATTGGAACAGCGGATGGCAGCAGATGGAAATGGGCACCCCGGCAGGTAAGTGAGGCCCTCCCCCTCCCCCCACTCGCACTCCTTACCTGCCGGCGTCCTGCGCTGCCATCTGCTGCTTCCGTACTACTGATAAGCAGGCCTTGCGGCCTGTTTATCAGTAGTACGGAAGCAGCGGACGGCAATGCGGGATGCTGGCAGGTAACAGGGGACCTCCCCCTCCCTCTCCCCCTCCCCCCACTTGTGCTCCTTACCTGCTGCTTCCTTGCTGCCGTCCACTGCTGCCTGCTGCTTCCGTACTACTGAGAAACAGGCCTTGAGGCCTGTTCCACAGTAGAGCGAGGGCACGCCGAGTGATGATGTCACCCGGCACACCGCTGCTCTATTGTGGAATGGGCTGCAAGGCCTGTTTCTCTGCAGTACTGAAGCAGCGGGCAGCAGTGGATGGCAGCGAGGAGGCAGCAGGTAAGGAGCACGAGTGGGGGGAGGGGGGAGGAGGTCCGAGGTCCAATCCTCTGATCTTTTCTGATCCGGATCAGGTCCTTTCAGATCGGATCGGATTAGATTGGACAATCCAGCTACGAGGATTGGAATTGGATAACTGTATCCGATTTCACCTGGATTGGGTCCGGATCGTGGATCGGACCCGATCCGCTGTACACCCCTAATTATGGCTTAGCGTGTTGTGTGAACTATTCCTAACCATAGCGGCTACATAACCATGGTTTAAACACGCTCATTAACCATGTCCTGCAAAAGGGTTAACAGCCTAAAAATGGCTTAGCATGTTGTCGGAACAGGCCCAGAGAGAGAGAGAGAGAGAGAGAGAGAGAGAGAGAGAACCATTAGCAATATTGACAGGGTGTTGAGAAGGATAGAATTGCAGGTGGGAAGGAGCAGAATCAGAGAAACCTAGAGAGTAATGCACACAATGTCAAGAGCAAGAAAAAATGTATCTAGATGGGCAAACAAAACTACCATGAGACTCCACACAGAGAAGTTCAAATGAAATCAGCATAAAAACAGTTCATTATCAGCCCAACAGCAAACTCTTGACTTCCACAGCTATTCGCAAAACCCAAAGTTCTTGGTAAATAAATGGGTCTTCTACAACTGTCTGAAAGTCAGGAGGTAGATGGCTCTGGAGGAAGGTCATTCCGTAATACTGGGAACACCCTGTTCCTTGCCACAGATATTCCCACATCTGGAATGAGAATGGAAAACCAGTACAGTGCTCTCAAGTTGTCCTCAACAGGTTTGAAGCATTCAAATATGGAGAGCTGCTGTGGCAAACGTGCTGATGAAAAAGGAAAATGGAGCAGGACAAAAGAGTTGTTCCATTCTCATGTGTTCTAACACGATTTCCGACTTCCCCAGCCTGGTGTGCTCCAGATGCATTGAGCTGCAATTCTTGTGATTTCCAGTCACCATGGTCCAAAATCCAATTGTGACAGTTGCAAACCAGCACATCTGGAAGGCACCAGGGTGGGGAAGGCTAGTCTATGGCCCTTTCCACACCATAGGGGCAGAGAGGGCTGGAAGCGTCCAAACCTGGAAGTGAGCACTTCCAGGTCTGGTGTGATGAGGCCGCACTGCAATGCGAAAGCCCGGGCTTCTCTTAGGCTGTCACAAGTTGCGGCGGCAATTCTTTTTGGGCGATCCATAGAGCAGCTCACAAGCACTCCTCCGCAAAAGTAAGTTTTTTAAACAAACAACGCAGGCACGTGATCAGGCCCCCTCCCCCCGCCATCCTGTGGATGGTGATTTTGCTGTCCCCCCTGATGGCCTCAGAGCCGTGCGGTGTGGCTCTGTGACGATCGATGCAGGCACACTTACTCACGGGTAAGCGCGGCTGCGCCCGGAATGGGCGGCCACACCAGCCGCTCATCTCACTGCCCTCCCGAAAGCAGGGAATGAACCGGGATAAATGCATTCCCTGAACTCCTGGGAATATGGAGGGCTGGCCCCTGCCTGCTCGCAGCATGCCCTGTGCATCATGCGGACTCTCCACGAGCAGGCAGGGGCAGCCACGGAGAAAACGGCTGGTGCAGAAAGGGCCTATGTGTTCAGGGTTGTCAAGGACTACTTATCACAGTGGAAAGTATCCATTTTAGAATACAAAAACTACATGTAAACATGTGATTTGGATCTTAACTTTTTTGCTCCATTCATCAGAACACTTTACATTCACAGAAGGAAAGTTACACTCATGGAAGCCCTTCCGTGAACAGTGCCAAAGGTTAAGATCCAAGCCATAATCTGTCATCTGCCAGGTTTATGGAAGTGACTTGTAAATCACATATGTGCTACTAAAATAGAAGATACTACAGCTGTGGCACTCCATCCCATGATCACTTTTATAATACCATTAGGACAGTTCTTTTCACTTCCAAAATTGAGCGATTATTAGTTTTGCAATTGCATTAATTAGGGATGGACGACTCAGCATGGTCCGGTCACATCGACTGCTTGCCAAGCCACCGCTGCTGCCTGTCCCCACTTGGCATACCATGTCATGTGAGCTGCTGGATGTCCTGGCAAATGCCTGGTGAGTGCCACGAGGCCACCTGTCCCCTTAGCGAGTCACCATTTTGTGTAAAAATGGTGGCTTAGGGTTTTTCGGAAATGTAATGTTTTTGTTTGTTTACATTTTTATACTGCCCAGTAGCCAAAGCTCTCTGGGCAGTTCACAATTAAAACCACAAAATACAAGTCAGAACATAATATAAAGCTTTAAAAATTAGAAATATAATACACAACTGAAATAAACCCAGCAGACAGCCTGTGTGAAAAGACATATCAGGAGGTGTTCAAAGGATGTTACATTTTCTGCCTCTGGAACTCATGGGGGAGGGTTTGCCAGATGGCGGGTGCCGCTACAGAGAAGGCCCACCATCAAGGTTCTTCATGGTGACATTCTGTTCAAGATCTTCTCAGAAGATTGTAACTGTTGTCTGCCAGATATCCTGATCCCAAGTTGTTTAGGGCTTTATAGAATAATAGCATGACCTTGTACATGGCTTGGTAGCTAACCGGCAGCCAGTGCAGTTCTTTTAACACAGGTGTCCCAGTGAGCATCCTAACTGCTGCGTTTTGCACAAGCTGCAGCTTCCAAACCACACACATGGATAGCCCCACATGGAGCACATTGCATAAGTGGATGGTGAAATAACAAGACGAGACAACAGTTTTGGATTTAAACTTGGGCCTCATTTTATTCAAAGATCTGCAAAGGGGATCATTCCTAAGTGGGCATCTACGTTATGGACTCTCCTAGGCCATTCTAGGATTGGGCGAGCAAGTATTGTCCCATGAAGCGACGCCTGCCATCTGGCCACTCCACAGGCTCCCCCATTAGGTGTAGGGAGGCCTTCTGGTGTCAGTGCTGCTCATGCTGCATGGCTCCAAGAAGGTGAGGAGGGTTGGCCTCAAAGGTAAGCCTTGGCCTAGCAGCTGGTGCCACAAGGCTCCCTACCGGGGGCTTCAGGCACTACCCATCACCCCCAAGGGTGCCTGAGAATGTTCACTAATGTTCCCCCGCTCTAGATGCCCGCACCTAACCACCCTGTCAATGTGACCAATTCAAACAAATCAACCTATTTAATACACCCAACCTGTCTTGCAGTATGGAGTAGGCAAAAAAACTCACAACCAAGTTAGATTGTGAGCAAAAAAATCCTACTCGGCCTCCAAAGAGACAACCAGCGAACCCATACTGCCTACAAGGGAGGGAGGGAGGGAGGGAGCCGGAAATTCAAAAGAGGGAGGAGAGAAAGCATGCCGCCTATTTACATAGGTGCTACCTCCCCCCCCAGTGGCGCCAATCTCTGTAGCCAATGGGCTACTTCCACGCAGCGTCTCCTTGCCTCCATCCGCAATTAGCCCCCATTTCCTGCTGCACAGGCTTCGCTGGGCATGGGGATGAGGAATTTACAGTAGTTTAATTATGATGTTACCAGTGCATGCATGACCATAGCTAGGCTATCCGTATCCAGGAATGGGTGTAGTTGGCATACCAACTGGAGTTGGTAAAGGGTGCTTTGGGCCACTGAGGGCCTCTAGTGACAAAGATAGATTCAGGAGCGCTCCCAAACTATGGACCTGCTCCTTCAGTGATCGTGAAACCCCATTCAGAACAGGCAAACATCCCAATTCCTGGACTTGGGAACCACCAACCCATAGGGCCTCTGTCTTACTCTACTTTCGTTGACAGATAAAACAACAGCAGCAACCCTATCTTTCGCTCTAACCCTTCAATTTGGTGACTATATACTGTCCTTCTGTTATTGTTGCTGTGCAGCCCAATTCTACACAAGTTTACCTCGATGTGCTCCAACTATGTTCAGTGAAGTTTACTTCCAGAAAACTGTGCTTCAAACTGCATCCTTAGTTACCTTTATTGCATTCATTTATTTCATTTTAATATGCTTTCTCATGAGTTGACTTGAGTATTGTGTGACTGTGTAAAGAATGATGATGCTATATTTCAGGTAGCACCGATAAAACACTTTTGTCCTTCACCTGGCCCCAGAAAAGGTTAATGTGTGTGTTTGGGGTAGTTGGTTGATTGAAAATAGCATTCCTCTCTATCCATGCTACTTTTTGTTTTTAATTTCGTACCTGAGGCTTCAGCTCATGCTGTGTTTTTAGTCATTGGTGGCCTATTAAGCTGCTAATTTATCTAGTGAAAATGCTGCTCTATAAATAATAGAGCAGTGATCTATACCAACCTTCTCCATAACAGCCCAGAGTCCACCAGAGCTAATATGAAAGAAAGGTTGGTTGCTAGGTGCCAAAATGCCCCTTGCCTATTTAGGAACTGCTATAGTTTTGTCTCCCTGCTAAGATGACAAAAGTGTAATTAGAGATTAATCAAGAGCTACATTAGTGGCACAGCTTCCTGCAGGCTGACTTCTGTTGCTCACCAGCAGTTAAGTGCATCTGCCTGTATTTACCAGTTCTTGGGAGGTTTCTAAATTTATTGTCTTATTTACATGGAGAGTTACAGAACGCATTATCAAGTCACAAGGGCAAGTTTGACAAAATGCATATAATTAACAATTCTCTGGTTTCATCCAACTTCACCCATGACAAAATAGGACCTAGCAGACAGTGCTGATCTGATAGAAACATATCCACACAGAGTAATGGAGTCGTTTTCAAAATGTCCATCCTGTCAAAGATATATTACAATAGTTAATTGTGCTGCTTAGCCTCTATATGACCCCGTTCAGATGACACCGTTAACCATGCTGTTATCCCTTTTGTGATTAGTGTGGTTGGGGCAGCATGGTTAACTGTGTAGTCTGAACACCCATTTTCCCTAACCATCTGCCCCATTAACCACATTGTGGTTATGCTCACTAACCATGTTGTGCAACATGGTTAGCGACACTAACCATGGCTCAAATGGTTAAGGGGCCATGGTTAAGGGGTTAAGGTATGGAGCTTCCAGTGCAGAGTTGCCTAACTAGGTAGGGCCGCTCTAGCCAGTGGGCTCAATGGCTGCTCTGAACTGCCGATTGATACACTCGCTGAAGCTGCCATTTCATGTTTTGCATTAGTTTTTTGGAATTATTTTTGCTCTTCTTAGTGGAGCGTGCTTACAGTAGAGCTTTTTAAAGCTCTGCCATTGCACCCATCAGGTTCTGATTACTGTGGTGGGGCTGTCTGATGATCCGGCTAGCGCAGCTGTCTCGAAAGGCTTCCACCTCCCCCGTGATGACTGTAGAGGTATAGCAGGCATGGCGATGCAGAAAGCAAAAGAACCGCTCACCTATTAATTGCTGATTTCATTGGTTCCTGCACTAAAATGAAGTCCATAATTGCCAGGGCTCCTAGCACTAGGGCTGCTGGTATATGGGGTGGATCACTTGGAGGAATCAAGTGCTCCACTAACCACTTTATGGTTAGTGTGTGGTTAAGGAAAACTTAACCACAAAAGGGGTAAGTATCATCTGCAAGTGTTCTGCATGTGGTTAGCGTTAACCACAGCTGAACATGGTTAAGCTAACCACAAAGCTCTTGAGTGTTGTCTGAACAGGGCCTATAGTACTTTAGAGCAGAGGAGGGCAACTTCTGGCCCTCTAAACGTTTTGGCTTATAACTCCATCAGTCCTAGTCAGCCTAGCCAATGGTGAAGGATAATGGGAGTTGGAGGGCCGCACGTTTCCCATCCCTGCTTTAGAAGGTTCAATTTATTTACAGTTTTATTTTATTTATGTCTAACATTTATATACTGCTCCACATTGAAACAGATTCCAGAGGTTCAATGGTTTTTTTATACCCCTTGTCCATGTACCCTTGCAACATCTTCATCATGTAGGCTAGTATTAGAGAGTTGGTGTAGTGCAGCTACTAAGAGCTGTAAGCTAGGAAACCACCAGTTTGAATCTCACTTGTGGGAAGGTAGAATGTGGGAAATAACAAGGCGGACACAAAATTGGGATTTAAGCAGGGCCACATTTATTAACAGATCTGCAAAAAGGTTAAACCTAAGTGGGTATCTTTCTAATCTGGCCTCATGCCATTGTTTTATCAGGCAAAACAGTCATGGTTTGAGAGTGGGGGCAAGGAGACCTTCCATGTCATTCCCCACCAAGCCACAGGGCTCCAAGTGGGTGAGGAAGGTTGGCCTCAAAGGAAATCCTTATCACCATTAGCTGGACTGCAAGACTCACAGCTGGGGAGCCTCTGAATGCTCATCGACCCTAACCCGCTCAAGATGCTCACTCATACCTGCTCATCAGCAAATGTGACCAAATTGTTAACAATGCAAATCCGCCTAATTATTTCTCCCCTCCTGTCATACAGTGTGAAGTAGGTGAAAAAAAAACTCCTAACCAATGAAAGATTATGAGCAAACGAATCCTACTTGGCCCCGAAAGGTTGACCAGCGAGCCCACACTGCCTACAGGGAGGGAGGGAGCCATGCTTCAAAGAGGAGGGGAGGGGTGAGACAAATAACAGGGTCTCCGATTCCCTCTCCTCTCTCCGGTGGCGCCATGGGTAGCCCATCAATGGCATGCCTCCCCACCTCATCTCCTACCCACTCCGTCAATAGCCTCCACATGCCCAGGCTGTGCCGGGCGTGAAAGTAAGGCGTTTCTGTCATGAATTAACTAAGTTGCTTCAGGCAAGTCTCTCCCTCCCTCCCTCCCTCCCTCTCAGCCTCAGTCCCTCCATCTGCAATACAAGGGATAAAAATACTGCCTTACCTTACCGGGTTGTTGTAAGGGTTACTGAACAGTTGGACAGGATTAATCATACAGCTAAGTGCACCAAAGTATCTCAGTCTTCTCCAAAATAGTTTTTTTTTTTTTTTGCATTTCTTCCCCCTGGGAATAAGCTGTCCTCACATCAGCGTGACTATTGGAGAACAAGGAGAATGTTGCTTGGGTCAGAGGTTCAAAATCTGCCACAACTTCAGCTTTTCACACAAGGTGTGTTGGACTGGAATTCCCACAATTCCTACGATATCTGTTTCATTTGTTTAGTTATTTCTGTGTATTATATTATAGCTCATTATATTATATTACAGCCCATTATACTGATCTTCAAACAAATATTGGCTCAGTTCGGATGACATATTGAGCAACGGAGGGGTAAATAACATACTGACCATGCGTTAGGCAGGAGGAGCTCCACAGATGACATGCTGCAGCCAGCGCTGCTCGGAAACCAGCAAACGCCCCGGCTGCTAGAAACTTGCAGCGGCCATTTTGGTTGCAGCCTCTCCTCTGTGTGTCCCCCAGCCGTATCCCAGTATGCACCATGAGTTCTGCCGGCCGCATAGAGCGGCCGCAGTTTTTTGGCTGCTCTGGGCAGCAGAACTCTATTCTGAAATGGAATAGTCCACGGAGAGAGGGAGGGCAGAATTCGGACGACACTTTAAACAATGGGGCTTCGGGCTAAACAGCGTGCAAGCCCGTTGTTTTGCTCTGTTGTTTAAAATGCCTGATTAACGTACTGTCAATTGTGTGTGCATTGTGTGTTGCCCTCCAAACGACACAATAAGCAACACAACTGATGATTGTCCCCCCCCCCTCCTCCATTGCCTAATGTGTCATCCGAACTGAGCCTGCGTCTTCCAAAGTTGCTCACATCAGTTAAAGAAAGACAGAGGCTGAATTCAGACAACACGATAGTCAATGATGGGGTAATAATCAACTTTACAGTTGTTCATCTAGGGGGTACTCCCCACACAACATGGTCATAAATAATCAACTGTGGTGTGGATTAAGATCAGCGCTGAGTTGACTATGGCAGCATTCGGACGACACGATAGTCAATACAACTGGCGATTGTTCCCCCCCCAGTTGCTTATTGTGTCATCCAAATTCAGCCAGTGAGGGAGAGGGGGAGAGAGAGGGAGGCCCTCCCCTAAGTCCTACAAGTTAAAAAGACAAGACAGATAAGAAAAGGGGAATGGAGGGGACAGCTATAGGAAGAAGCCTGGTTTGACAATGCCAAAACAAAGGGGTGAGATGTAAACACGCATTTGAATCCAGTTAGGGCCAGGTTGATCTTCCATTGCTAATGTCCTTGCTTGGATAGTGATGCTGCTACTTACCCTGTTGCCATTGCTCCCCTAGGAAGTAGAAAAGGCCAGACCATCTGTCCCTTCACTTCTGTTGTCCAACAGTGACTGACATTCATTGTGCTGGTGTCGCAAAGCCACGAAAGGGCCCAGCACTGTAACAATGCCACCATTTCCACTTTGCACAGCATCTGGAAGATTGGATGCAGTCTAAGAAAATTCTCCATTTACACTAGGGATGGGCAAAGGAGGGTTGTTGGAGATTGCCAGGATTCTCCAAACATCGTCTTGGCCCTTGTCTTGTGCCTGATCCCCATTCACTCTGCACAAATGGGAAGCTTGTGCAAATCAAGCAGCAATCGGATGGGAGATTTTCCCAAATGTACACACATTTCCCCAAATCTGAGCACATTTCCTAATTTGCGCAAATTTCACCCATAGACTAAAGTGGGGCTGATCGATTTACTGAGGAAATTTGCACAAATTTGTGCAAAGTGAATTGGGGATTGAGAAAGAGACGCAGACGAGCCCGTGTTTAACAATTTGTGAATATTTTTTAGGGACACATGCTCACGAAAAAATGCATGAAAAATTCTGTAAGAAAGTTATTTACATAATTTATGTTAGTATGTAACATTTAGCGTATTCTCTCCCGTTCCATTCGACTTTTCCCCATGTATATTTTCTAGTAGGGCATATATCTCAGCAGAAACTTCTGTATTTTCCTGCAAATGAATTTGGAGAATTTGGGGAAAATAATATATATTAGCCCATAAACTACGCAAGGCCTGGGGAGGCCGGTCCACAGTGTATTCCGTATGCTGGATTCTTAGAAATCCAACCTCGTTTTAGTCTGTCTCGAATTTCTCCAGCATCCCTATTCTTTCTCCCTCTTTCCAACCACCATTCCATGCTTTAAAACTGCTTTTACCTTTCTGATATGTTAGAACAACAACATAACTGTTTGCTGACATTGATTTCTTCTTCTTTCTTTAACACTGCCTGTACAATTTTGCATTTCAAACTCATTTTATGCCTACAGGAAGAAAATTGAGTTTGCTCCTGCTGTCCTGCTGCTCTCATCACCTTCTGCTGTCTGGGTAGTCATTTGCTCCCCCCACCACTGGGCTGTGGGGATTTGGACTTTAACTCTAGCTTCAACCCCAGCTGCATCACTGTATACTTTCCAGTACTTGACAGAGAAAAATAGTTGCGCCGCTGCTTTTCATTAAGCAAGTTGCTACGAACAGATTAAACATGTACATGGCCACTATCTATCTTTAATACTAGTCATCTGAGTTTGTAGCAGGACAACAATTGTAATATGGTGCCATGCATTTGAAATAGCATTGACTTGAACATATATCAATTGTTCGCTGGTCAGAAAGCTCATGTTTGCACAGAGGTGCCACGGACAATAAAGATTTTTTGTTGTTAAAAAATGGGAAAATATTAAGTATTTCAAGATGGACTTACAACTTCCTCCCCCAAATCAGGCAAAACACCAAATAGGTACAGCTAATGGAAAGGTTCCAGTACAAATTCATAGTCCCTGGCAATCTCTAAGTATTATGAAATATATATGTATATTTAAATAGATAATTGACATTGGAGTGTTGGAGATGGGAATATATCAACCAAAATTAATTTGAATTTGTGTGGAGATTAATACAAATTCTACTTGCTCATCTGTCATGATCTACCTACCTGCAGAAACTACTGAGTAAAATCTGTTCGGACTATGATATATATCCTCACCCATGATGGTGTTAGATGGTGTTCCCTAATTAGGTGGTAAGGCAGGTGTGTTGATCCAAAGGTCTCTAAAGAAGTGCCTTATTAAGGAAGTAGAGCTAGACAAATAAGGTCAAATTCCTTGTCCCTGCTCTTCTTCATCTTCTTCTTCATTTTTGCAAGTGAGAGGTACAGCTCTGAAGATCTCACACCTTTCTGTCCTTGTGTCAGGCTATGATGTCTAACTACAAAAAAGCACAGCTGTCACTTCCTTTTGAGTAATAAATCCATATTCAACTTTGACGGAAAGTAAAAATAAAATGTGATCCACTGGACCTGAATTAAAACATTAGGCTCTAGAAAGTAGGGATGTGCACTGACCCCCCGGATCGGATCGGATAGCGGATCGGAATCGGACCTGGGGGGTCGGATCGGATCGGATCGGAGGCTGGTCGGATCGGATCGGACCAGATGTCCGATCCGGATCGGACGCCATTTTGAATGCTTTTTCCCATAGCCAAGTATTGTTTTACAAAAACGCCTATAACTTTTTCATTTTTAAAGATAGAAGGATGAAACTTGGGGACATTGTAGACTGGTTAGGGATAGTTATCTGTGAGAAATTTCAGAAAGATTGGTGCATGCGTTTTGTGGCAATTAATTTTTTAATAAATACCCAGGAATGCTTATAACTTTGTCATTTTTAAAGTTACAAACATGAAACTTTGCCACATTGTAGGAGGTACCTTGGGACCTATGTGTGTGAAATTTCAGAAACATAGGTGCTTGCCTTGTGTGGCAATTAATTTTAGAAAAATAGGTAGTAGTGGGGTAAATACAGTTACGCCTCCCATTTTTTTATTTTTTAAGATACAAACAGGAAACTTGGGCACATTACAGGTACCACTTGCCTTGATATGTGAGTGAAATTTCAGAAACATTGGAGCTTTCCTTGTGTGGCAATTAATTTTTGAAACAATGAGGAAAGAAACACCTATAACTTTGTCATTTTTAAAGTTACACACATGAAACTTTGCCACATTGTAGGTGGTACCTTGGGACCCATGTGTATGAAATTTCGGAAACGTAGGTGCTTGCCTTGTGTGGCAATTAATTTTTTAATAAATACCCAGGAATGCCTATAACTTTGTCATTTGTAAAGTTACACACATGAAACTTTGCCACATTGTAGGTGGTACCTTGGGACCTATGTGTGTGAAATTTCAAAAACGTAGGTGCTTGCCTTGTATGGCAATTAATTTTAGAAAAATGGGTAGTAGTGGGGTAAATACAGTTACGCCTCCCATTTTTTTATTTTTTAAGATACAAACAGGAAACATGGGCACATTACAGGGAACACTTCACTTGATAGGTGTGTAAAATTTCAGACAGCTGGGTCCAGGCATGTGGTGGCAATTAATTTTTGAAACAATGAGGAAAGAAACGCCTATAACTTTTTTATTTTAAAAGTTAGAAGTCTGAACATTGCTCACTTTGTAGATGGGTTAGGGGTAGATATGTGTCAGAAATTTCAGAATGATAGGTCCAGGCATTTGATGGCTATGGAATTTTTAAATTACATGTTTCAAAAAAATTTCTACAGAGGCCAGGTCTTCCCCTCCCGCTTCCCGCGAAGAAAAGGAAACACTGTCTCGTCTCGATCCCTTTGATCCTTGCTAGTATCCATTACAGGGCTCGTGTCTGCTTGAGTAAAAAAGTGAAAGTAGGAAAGCAGACACGAGCCCTGTAATGGATACTAGCAAGGATCAAAGGGATCGAGACGAGACAGTGTTTCCTTTTCTTCGCGGGAAGCGGGAGGGGGAGGAAAGGAAGACCTGGCCTCTGTGGAACATTTTTTGAAACATTTAATCTAAAAATTCCATAGCCATCAAATGCCTGGACCTATCATTCTGAAATTTCTGACACATATCTACCCCTAACCCATCTACAAAGTGAGCAATGTTCAGACTTCTAACTTTTAAAATAAAAAAGTTATAGGCGTTTCTTTCCTCATTGTTTCAAAAATTAATTGCCACCACATGCCTGGACCCAGCTTTCGGAAATTTTACACACCTATCAAGTGAAGTGTTCCCTGTAATGTGCCCATGTTTCCTGTTTGTATCTTAAAAAATAAAAAAATGGGAGGCGTAACTGTATTTACCCCACTACTACCCATTTTTCTAAAATTAATTGCCATACAAGGCAAGCACCTACGTTTTTGAAATTTAGCACACATAGGTCCCAAGGTACCTCCTACAATGTGGCAAAGTTTCATGTGTGTAACTTTAAAAATGACAAAGTTATAGGCATTCCTGGGTATTTATTAAAAAATTAATTGCCACAAAACGCATGCACCAATCTTTCTGAAATTTCTCACAGATAACTATCCCTAACCAGTCTACAATGTGCCCAAGTTTCCTGTTTGTATCTTCAAAAATAAAAATGTGGGAGGCATAACTGTATTTCTCAGTGGGAAAGTGCAATGCAATGATTCCCTATGGGAAAGTGCAATGCAATGATTCCCTATGGGAAAGTACTGTCCAATGAATCCTTATGGGCAAGTGCTGTCCAATGAATCCCTCATTGTTTCAAAAATTAATTGCCACACCAGGCAAGCACCAATGTTTCTGAAATTTTACACACCTATCAAGTGAAGTGTTCCCTGTAATGTGCCCAAGTTTCCTGTTTGTATCTTCAAAACTAAAAAAATGGGAGGCGTAACTGTATTTACCCCACTACTACCCATTTTTCTAAAATTAATTGCCACACAAGGCAAGCACCTATGTTTCTGAAATTTTACACACATAGGTCCCAAGGTACCACCTACAATGTGGCAAAGTTTCATGTGTGTAACTTTAAAAATGACAAAGTTATAGGTGTTTCTTTCCTCATTGTTTCAAAACTTAATTGCCACACAAGGCAAGCTCCAATGTTTCTGAAATTTCACTCACATATCAAGGCAAGTGGTATCTGTAATGTGCCCAAGTTTCCTGTTTGTATCTTAAAAAATAAAAAAATGGGAGGCGTAACTGTATTTACCCCACTACTACCCATTTTTCTAAAATTAATTGCCACACAAGGCAAGCACCTATGTTTCTGAAATTTCACACACATAGGTCCCAAGGTACCTCCTACAATGTGGCAAAGTTTCATGTTTGTAACTTTAAAAATGACAAAGTTATAAGCATTCCTGGGTATTTATTAAAAAATTAATTGCCACAAAACGCATGCACCAATCTTTCTGAAATTTCTCACAGATAACTATCCCTAACCAGTCTACAATGTCCCCAAGTTTCATCCTTCTATCTTTAAAAATGAAAAAGTTATAGGCGTTTTTGTAAAACAATACTTGGCTATGGGAAAAAGCATTCAAAATGGCGTCCGATCCGGATCGGACCTCATCGGATCGGATCGGATCGGATCGGAGGTTGGTCGGATCGGATCGGATCGGATCGGATTTTCCCGATTTTGGGTCGGATCGGATTCGGATCGTGGATCGGATCCGATCCGATGCACACCCCTACTAGAAAGGCTATTCTTTAAAATGAGCAGCAAATAAAACAACAATTGGGCATATCTATCATGCAAATTCAGATCTATCTCTAAACAGGGAGTTGAAATGGATTGTAAGTAGGCTGACCAGATAAAATCCAGGTCAGGGCTCATGTAACTTTAACAGTTGTAGAGAACAGTTGTAGAGAAAAGGGAATTTCAGCCAGTGTCATTTGTAGGCAATTAGTTCCTGGTGAAATTCCCTCTTCATCACAACTGTTAAAGTTGCAGGGGCCCTGCCTTCTTTTGTATATGGTCACTCTAGTTTAGTGCATGCACCTTTAACTGTTGTGATGAAGAGGGAATTTCACCAGGAACTAATTGCATACAAATGACACTGGCTGAAATTCCCTTTTCTCTACAACTGTTAAAGTTACATGAGCCCTGACCTGGATTTTATCTGGTCAGCCTAATGTAAATGTCACAAATAGGGGCAAATTTGCACAAATTCTGGAAATTGAAAAAAGAAACCCTCTGATTCTGTCCATAAGCAGACAGCGGAACGATAGCAAAATGCAGATGGAATGTTTTTTACAAAATTAGTGCATCCCTACCCATAACTCCACTAGACCATTACAGCATGATGCAGGTAAAAGAAGATGCCCTCTTAAACCCAAATTTGAGATGCTTAAAATAATAATAATAATAATAATAATCCTATGCCACCTTAAATGGCAACTGGTTAAGACCATTCTGCAATCTTTAAGGCATGAGTGGGTTGCCAATCTGGAACGAGCAGGGTTGCCAATCTGGAATCGCTCCCTCCAACCCTTAATTTTATATGAATTTATTAAAGATTGTGCAACTTTATTGACAGCTGGTTGACCGGGCCTCCCTGCTGTCAACTTGTTGTCTGCTTTTTTCCCCATAGGCTTGCATTGGGGGAAACATGTGCATAACTTTTTTATTTGAAATGATAATGACATGAAACTTGGGGAGCCAGGACTAGCAAGATCCAATCTGCAATGTCCAAAATGTATCATGTCTCTATGTTTTCAAATTCAAAAGCCCTACCCCCCGCTGTAACGTCTTCATTTTTAAAGATAAAAACTTGAAACTTGTGGGGCATTGAAGATGGGATCTGGCTGGTCATTTATGAAAAAAAATCAGAGCAATTGCTCAAACCCTCGATTTTCTGTGAAGTTTTTTAAGATCATGCTCGTATTGAAAGCTGAGGCCCTGCAAATGTACAGTCATCCAAGTAAGTTCCATTGAGCTCAGTCACATTTGCTTCAAAATGATTTAAACTTGTATCCATTTGCTTATTAGCAGTGCTTAACATCTGAATTTAGCAGCCTTCCCAAAGCCGAATCCCTCCAAATGTTTGGACTACAATAGCCATCAGCCCCAGCCAGCAGAGTTAATGGTCAAGGATGATGAAGGTTGAGGTCCAAAGCACTTGGAGGCACCTGGTTGGGTAAGGCTGGCCTGGAAGCCTCCCCTTAATTTGCAGGTGGAAAATATTCCTATTGGCTTCTATCTTGGAACTTCCTTTCACACATACAAGATTGTATATACAAGATTATAACTGTACTCTTGGTTGATTCAATAGGTTCTTTGTTTTTAATGATTCAAAATTAATGTGGTTTATGTAAACTGATTAGAACCTTGGATTAATGGGATACAAATATTTTAAGTAAATAAATCAATAACATAATTAATATGTTTGTCAAACAGACTGGCTCCAAAAGTGGCAAGGCTGTACATTTGTCAGGGCCTCAAAACCAGCAGGAGACCCACCACTGCAACCCCTATGTACAGTATCCAGTAGATTGGATGCTGTTTAGGACAATTTTCATAGAATCATATTAGAAACGTAGAATTGTTGAGTTGGAAGGTACCACAAGGATCATCTAGCCCAACCCTCTGCAATGCGCAGGAAAACCAATTAAACCATCCATGAGAGGTGGCTGTCCAGCCACTTCTTAAAAACCTCAAGACATGGAGAACTCACAACCTCCATAAGTAGACTGTTCCACTATTGTACAGATCTTACCTCCAGGAAGTTTTTTTCTTATATTTAATCAGAATCTGGGTAGCTGTAACTTATACTCATTATTTGGGGTCCTAATTTCTGTGGCCATGGAAAATAGTTCTTGCCCATCTTCCCTGTGGCATCCTTTTATGTACCTGAATACTGCTAA
The DNA here is from genome assembly GCA_029215795.1 of Anniella stebbinsi. Taxonomy (NCBI): domain Eukaryota; kingdom Metazoa; phylum Chordata; class Lepidosauria; order Squamata; family Anniellidae; genus Anniella; species Anniella stebbinsi. The sequence continues at coordinate 27,643,201 of JARDYH010000002.1, read as the reverse complement.
CATGTCTCCCCTCCAGACTGAACATCCCAAGTTCCTTCAGACTGTCCTCATAGGACATGTCCTCAAATCCCTTTATCAAGCTCTCCTCTGAACCTGTTCTAACCTGTCGATGTCCTTCTGGAAATGTGGTGCCCAGAATCATACGCAATATTTCAGATGTGGTCTCGCTAGTGCCAGGAAACAGGAATAAGGACTTCATGCATCTTTGATACAATGCTTCTTCTAATGCAGCCCAGAACTGTGTTAGCCCATCTAGCAGCTATCTAACACTGCTGACTGATATTCAGATTGCTGTCAATGTCCACACCCAAATCCTTCTCCGATGTGGTGCTTCCAAGCCATGAATCCCCCAACTTGTATGCATATCTTACCTTGTTCCTTCCTAAATGCAATACCTTAAATTTCTCCCTGTTAAAGGACATCTTGTTCCTCTCAGCCCAGTCTTCCAACCTATCCAAATCAGATTGCAGTCTCATTCTGTCATCACAGGCGTTGAAAAACTAAAAGGAGGAGAGCATCTAAGTCAGGTCAGAAAAAAGGGGAAACAAGTTCGCTTGTGGCAATTTGCCTAATTAACCTTAAAATGTAAAACATATTTCAATGTTATGTTTTGTCCCATAAATGTAACTACTTCTTCTTCTTCTTCTTCTTCTTCTTCTTCTTCTTCTTCTTCTTCTTCTTCTTCTTCTTCTTCTTTGTTACAGCCTCCTGAGGAAGGGCTTTGAAAAAATTCAGGCCAAAATGCGCCGGGCTTTGAAATAAACAACATGGATATTTTGTGTCATCTGCAAATTTGAAAAAAAGTCCATTAATTCTGTCATCCAGGTCATTAATTTTTTTAAAAAATAATACTGGCCCCAAGACAGAACCCTGTGGGAACCTGCTGGTTACTGCTCTACAACTCTCTGGTTCAATTCGGACAACACGTTAAGCAACTGAGGGGAAATAACCCACTGATGGTGTGTTAAAGAGGTGGTGATCTACAGACGACACGCTGCAGCAGGCGCTGCAAAGCTTCGGTAACCACCCCGGTTGTTAATAATGTACTCAGCTCTGACTGACAGCTTGCTGCCATTTTCCCTGCTTACCAAACTCCGTTAGTCCTCCAGAAGGTATCCCAGCATACAACATCGTCAGCTAAGGATAGTGTGTCTCCTCTGAATGAATGCTTGGAGGTGGTAATGGGCTGGATGAGCAAAAACAAACTGAAGCTGAATCCAGACAAGATGGAGGTGCTCGCTGTCAAAGGCCCCAACCTGGGTTTGGAGGTGTGTCAACCAGTTCTGGACGGGGTTACACCCCCCCCCCCTGAAAGACTGTGTTCGTAGCTTGGGGGTACTCCTGGATCCGTCGCTCCAGATGACAGCTCAAATTGATGCGACGGCCAGGAGTGCCTACCATCAGCTTTGGCTGATACGCCAGCTGCGCCCCTTCCTAGAGTTGGAAGACCTAAAGATGGTAGTGCACGCACTGGTAACTTCGAGGCTTGACTTCTGCAATGCGCTGTACATAGGGCAACCTTTGTGCCTAGTCCAGAAACTTCAACTTGTTCAAAATATGGCAGCCAGGTTGGTCACTGGTACATCTAGGGGTGACCACATTACACCAGTTTTAAAATCACTTCATTCGCTGCCAGTCAGTTTCCGGGCGAAGTATAAAGTGTTGGTTGTTACCTTTAAAGCCCTACATGGTTTGAGCCCAGGCTACCTGTGGGATCGCCTTCTCCCGTACAGTCCGCCCGGCACACTTAGGTCCTCTGGGAAGAACTTACTCAAGCCAGCCAGAACTAGGCTGGCGAGTGTTACCCTGAGGACCTTCTCTTCCATCGCTCCCAGACTATGGAATGGTCTGCCGGAGGAGATTAGACAAATTAGCAGTCTTCATGAATTTAAGAGAATCTCTTCCGGCAGGCCTATCTGGATGAATTTTAAGATGTTTTAATGATGCATTTTCTCTTGTTTTTTAATTTTTTTAACTGTTTGTGTTTTTTGTATTTTACATTGTGTTCCCCACCTCGATCCGAAGGGAGAGGCGGGTTATAAATAAATATTATTATTATTATTTTTATTATTATTACACTGCGGCCGAAAACCATGGGCGCCGCCATTGCAGCCGATGCAGGACACGCCTCCCAAACCCCATTAGCTGCCTCAGTCAGTGGGCAGAACACAGAAGCCTCAGGCAAAGAGGCAGCCAGGAGGAACGGCAACACCAATACAACAGTTGCACCCCGCGCCAAGCACTGCAATTCCAACGTTGGCACCCATGCCCCAGCCCCCAACCCCTCCTCCTCCCTCCTAGAGCATCTTCCACACACACAGGAAAGAAAGCAAGAGTGGGGTGGTGTTGAAAACTTTATTCAGCAGGGAGACCAGACATAGGCAATAAGGCACATGGGCACCACTATGCCAGGGCAGAACCTACGGAGAGGACGGGGAGGAGGCGGCTGGAAGGCACAGCAGTGAAGAGAGGATGGCCGTGGCCACACCCCCAGGGAGCCAAGCACGGAACATACCAAGGGGATGTGGTGGAGAGGGGTGGCACGCCAGGGAGAGATGCCAGTCCACAGATGGAACTACACAGCCGACACTCACAGGGAGTGGAGGTAGCGCAGCCAGATCCTGACACTGATACTTTCACGCACCCGGGACGCTTCTGCACAGGGTTCTCAGGGCCCGGCAAAGGCTCGCTGTCCAGCCGTGTAGGGCGGATGAGGGGGGGCTCTCTGGTCACCGCTTCCCCTGCCCTCGTCCTTCTGGGTGATGCGAGGGTGGAGGTGGCGGTGCAGTGGGGGGTCTACTTTGGGTGGGTTGCTGTTCTCCCTGTTGGTGTGGGGGGGCAGCCCCTTGTTCCTGGGCGCCTGGGCTTCTTGCTTATTCCATCCCCCCTCCCCTCTTTGCCGTAGTGCCCTTCTGGTGCGCTTCCCTTTCCGTTTGGGTGACTGACTGGGCACCCTGCGTGAGTGCTTGCAGGAGCTGGCCCCTTTTTGAGCTCCGTGCCGGCTGCCTGGTGGGGGAGGCAGGCATCCTGGTTGCTATGGCGGCAATACCAGCGATCTGTTGCAACCGCACCTGAGGGACCGCTCGCTTTCTGCCGCTCTTGCCGCTCTCCTCTATGGTCTTTTGCGTTAATGTACTCACCTCAGTTGTTTAACCCACACATCTCTAGAGGCTGAATTCGGATGATACATTAGTCAATTGACTAACTTTTAAACAACTCGCAAGTGAGTTGTTTAACTCTGTTGTTTAAATCTCCCGCTTAACCAACTGTGGGTTGTCTATCCATTGTGTGGCTGAATTCGGACAACACGTTGAACTAACCAACTGACGGTTGTTTAATTAAACAACCGTTGCTTAACGTGTTTTCCGAATTGAGCCTCTGTAGAGCTATTAATGCTGACTCTCTGAGTGTGGTTAGCCAGCCAGTCATGGACACACCTTACTGTAGTGCCATCCAAGCCAAACTTGTCAATGTGAATGTCATGTGGGACCCTGTTAAAAGCTTTACTGGAATCAAGGTAGATTATGTACACAGCATTCCCCTTGTCCACTGGAGTAGCTATCCTGTCAAAGACCGAGATAGGATTTGACTCACATGTCCAATTTTTGACAAAGCCATGCTGACTCTTAGCAATCACAGCATTGTTTTCAAGATGCTTACAAATGGCCTGCTTTATTACCTGCTCTAACATCTTTCCATGTTAGACTAACTGGTCATTAATTATTGGGTCCTCTTTTTTCTTTCTTGAAGAGGGGACTACAATTGTGCTTCTCCAGTCCTCTGGCAGCTCTCCAGTTCTCCAGGACTCCTCAAAGGTAATTGACAGTGCCCCTGACAGCTCTTCAGCCAGTTCCTTCAATATTCTAGGGTGTATTTCATCAGGCCCTAGGGATGTAAAGGCATTCACATTGTACCACATCCTTTCTTGTGGCACATCCTTTCCTGTACTACACCCTCCCCTGTTGTGTTCGTTCCCAGTCTATTCTACTTAACTCATAATTTCCTTTGGATGTAAAGAGAGAGGCAAAATAGGAGTTGAGTTCCTCGGCTTTTTCTTAGTCATCTGTTAAGATTTCTCCATTTGGTGTAAGCAGTGAGCCCACTGCCTCTGTTGTCTTCTTGCTGTTGACATTTGAAGAAACCCTTTTTGCTGATTGTTAGCCTTAGTACATTTTCTGCCTTTGCCTTCCTGACCTCATTCCTACATTTCTGGGCTAAAGCTTGATAGACTTCCTTGGTCATAAGCCCTTCTTTCCATTTCCAGTAAGCATCCTTCTTTAGTCCCAACTCCTTCATGAGGTGCTTGTTCAACCACATTGGCTTCTTTAGATGTCTCCTCATTTTCTTTCTCATTGACTGCACTATCTTTAATTCTCTTTTCAAGCTTGCTACAACACTCTTGCCTTTAAGGTTTTCTTCCCATGTTATCTGGCTTACTATTTCTCTTAGTTTATTAAAAATTACCTTTACTAAAATCCATGGTTTGTGTTTGACTTTTTTTTTTTTTTTACCAAACTATTTGTCAAAACCATGAACTCTAACAATGTGTGGTCAGTTGTACCCAATAAACTCTCCAATAAACTCCTCCCTGTTAGTAAGAACCAAATCCAAGGCAGCAGATCCCCTAGTGCTCGCCTCAAAGAAAACAAAATATCACTAATACAAGTCAAGAACTTTCCTGACATCTTGTGTTTGGCAGAATTAGTCTTCCAACAAATACCTAGATAGTTGAAATCTCCCACCACAGCCACTTCAGTTTGCATGTGTCTTTTCCCAAAAATTTTTTTTGGGGGGTGGAGGGTAATAGGACTGCTGTGCCTGAGCACCCCATATTCCTAGAGCCAGCACATTTTGTTAACCCTATATTTAGCTCGCAAAATCATAGATAAATCATGGTGCCACTTGTAGATATATACCTTTTTAAAAGACATTTTGTTAAAACAGTTACATTTGCTCCCTTTCTTTCCCCCTTTGCACCACATTTCCCCCTTTGTACCACAGGCAGGAACTGTCTTATTTTTATTGATCATATATTAGCTGCGTAGGGAACCTTTTCTGCTGAAGAACAGGGTAGGCTGACCAGATACAATCCAGGTCAGGGCTCCTGTAACTTTAACAGTTGTAGAGAAAAGGGAATTTCAGCCAGTGTCATTTGTATGCAAGTAGTTCCTAGTGATATTCCCTCTTCATCACAACAGTTAAAGGTGCAGGCACTATACTAGAGTGACCATATACAAAAGAAGGCAGGGCCCTTGCACCTTTAACTGTTGTGATGAAGAGGGAATTTCACCAGGAACTAATTGCATACAAATGACACTGGCTGAAATTCCCTTTTCTCTACAACTGTTAAAGTTACAGGAGCCCTGACCTGGATTTTATCTGGTCACCCTAGAACAGGGTCCAATGTTTGAATCAAATAAATAAATGAATAAATATTAAACAAAGCCAAGCCTAGTTCACTCTATTGTCTGAAGAAGTCTCAGTGACATCACAGGGTTGAACGATAGAAAAATACATATGGAGGTCAAAGTTTAACGACTTTGTGTCTACAATCAACGCAGAGCCCAGGTACCCTTGGTGCATTCAATGACTCATAGGGTTAACACTAGAAGAGTCATTTGCCCTTTGTTTGCCTTTGTGAACTTTGCTGGAAAATAAGGTGAAAGAGAAAGGTTCTTAGTTAGAAAACAGAAGATTTATATATTACAATATGGCAAACACATAAATTGTACAGATGCAATCAATATGACTTTAAAAGCTTCGGTTGGACACACTCTTTGTTGCATTGTGCTGGAGAGTCACCACAAATTCTGAAAGCCCAGGTTTTGAGTCTTGTAGAAGTCATTTTGAGTGACAAAGAGAGTCAATTCCAGACTTTCCAAAAGTCCCCGTTACAATGAGCCCGCTTTCCACCCAACTGGCACGTCTTGGACAGAGGGTGGCATGTGCGGGCAGGAAGATAGAGGAAAGATGTTGCAAGTGTGCGTGGCGCATGTGCAACATGAAGTATGGGCAGGGCTAGGCCTATAAAGGCAGGCCCCACTGTGTATTTGACCTCTTTTGCTTTCCGGCTCCCTCCCTCTGTCCCTATAGCCAGCATAGGATTTGCCGGTTGCTTCCTTTGGAAGGGCCAAGTAGGATTTTTACCTGCCACTGATTTGCATTTGTGACAAAAAAAAAAATTGCCTACTTCATACTGGAATTATTTAAGGAGGGTGGGTAAATAAGCTGATTGGAATGAGCAGGGTTGTGCAGGAATTTTAGGATATTAGAATTGTGTTAGTGGGCACTTAATGGCATCTGTATGACTGTTGGCAAGTTCAGAGGCCATGCTCCTTGGGGGCTGTGCAGCTCTTATGTCAGGGCATGGCTTGCCTTTGGGGACCTTCCTGTCTCACCTACTTGGAGCTGTGCGTCACCAGGCAGAGGTGACACAGGGTTATCTCCCCCACTTACCGTATTTCATCGATTCTAAGACACACGTTTTCTCCCATGTTTGCATCTGTAAAAATGGGGTGCGTCTTAGAATCGATGGCACCTTGCAATCACGGGATTTCTCCCATGTTTTGCAGAAGGCACTAGGGCTCTGCATGCCCCCCCCCGTGACTCACTCTAATGAGTCCCAAGGGACCCCACAAGGCCTGTCAGAAGTCCCCCCTCCCCACTTACCTTGATCGCTGCTGCCTCGGCCTGGGAAGGCTTCAGTACTGGGGAGGAGGCCGCAATCTCAGGAAATCTCATGAGATCTTGGCCTGCATCCCAGTACTGAAGCCTTCCCAGGCCGAGGCAGCAGTGATCAAGGTGAGTGGGGAGGTGGGAGGATTAGGGGTAGGGCCCCACAAGTCGATGGTCATGCAGCTGCACCGCAGGGCTCCAAGTCCATCAGGAGGGGGGGACAGTAAAATCGCCATCTCCAGGATGACGGGGGAGGGGGGCTGGATCGCGCAGGGTTTTTTTTGTTTAGGCTACTTACATTTGCGCGGGAGTGCTCATGCGCTCCTCTGTGGATCTTTTGTTTTTTTAAAAAATGGCCAGCGCAACTTGCAACGGCCCAGGCTTCTCCTGGGCCATCACTTTCTAGTGTGTGCTCATTGCGCCGAACCCATAAGTAAGCATTTCTGGGTATCCCCGCTTCCCACTCTCTCCGCCCATATGGTGTGGAAAGGGCCTATGTCTTTATTTCCTCAGTTCCTTCTCCACCCATAATATCTTGGTACAGGTTCTTGAAGAAGTGAAATAACAACACCCCACTGCATTATGGTCAAAAGTAGTTATGAGATGCTGGCCAATAACATCCAAGCATTATTAATACTGAGTGTGATATGGGCTGAGTATTTGGTAGGAATAGACAAATCTGTACATTTTGATTTCATTTTTCTGAATTTAAATTTCATTCATCCTGAACTTTGAGGATCTTAAATTTATTTTGACTTGAACTTTGTTTTTTTTTAAAAAAACCTTTGGGTTTTTTATTTTAAAAAATGTATGTATTTTTGTGCATTTCTCAGATTAATGCATTTTATTATATGCAGTTTTTCCTGACATAAAGTTTGTGCAAACAATTTTCCTAATATAATATACTTTTCCTAATATAATTTTCCTCATATTTTCCTAATATAATATAATAGAATATTTACTAATATACTCATTTTTGTGTGCACTTTTGTGTGCAACTTTCTCATTTTTGTACACAGTTTTTGATTGTAGAAGTCCATTGCAATGTTCAGAAAAGTGAGAAATTTTAAGGAAAACTGAGTTTTAGCTCACGTATAGGTTCAAAAGTGCACAATTAGATAAATTTGCATTAAAATATGAATTGAACAGATTTCTCCCTTATCCTTGGTGTTTGGTTTCTCTAATTTATTTACTTAGGTTACATTTGTATTCTACCACCTTTGCTTGAGAATATATATATATATATATATATATGGAAGGGTAAAATTACAAACAAAGTTGGTTAAACTGAATTTTTGTGTATCAAAATTTGTTTCTTTGTCAAGGGAGAATCATTTGTCAAACCAGTATGCAAATAACACAAAACCTTAAAGTGTTGACCTATTTTAGTTTTAATCTTTGAAACCAAGTCCTACTAAACTACCCCTCCCCCATGTACACACACACAATGGGGTGGTTTTCAATGGTGAGTATTGCTCATGTTTTTGGCAGTAGATATGCAGGGGGCCCTCACAAACCAGTCTCCCCTATGCAGAACTTGCACAGTAATAACCCTCATGTACATAGAATCAGTGGACTGTTGTTGCAGAGGTGTGGTCTATATGACCAATGTTTTTCCTGCTTTACAGATGACTTCTTGTGCTTTCACTTTATTGCTAAAGTAGAAATGTCAGATATCTTGTCTTTAATGAATAGTCATAAGGCCAAACTACAGATTGGACTAATCACATACTGTACATAGCTGAGGCGTGTGTTTAGTTTTACCTTAGTGTAACAGTGTGCCATTCTAATTTGGATCAGAATCAGGGAGGGAGGATTGAACCTCTCCATTTCTTCTGAATTCTCCATTTTTTAAAAAAGTCTTCACTGGAGTCCGCTGGTGAGTGGGTGGAATTTCAAGTAAAAATGTGAGAAGGTTCACTCCTCCCCTCCTGGAACATGCTGGTCCCAATCCTAACCAGGACTGTGAACAGTTACACTAAGGTAAACCAAAACACCAGCCTCCACTATGCAATTAGTGTAACAGGTAGTTTGGCTCCCATTGCTTGAAAGCATTTTATTATTATTACATTTTTATCCTACCTTTTTTCTGTAATAAAGAACACTAGGTGGCTTACATAGTCCTCCTCTCCATTTTATCTTCATAGCAACCCTTTGAGGTAGGTTAGGATGAGACTCAATGACTGGCCCAAATTCAACCAGTGAGCTTTATGGCTGAGTGGGGACTAGAACCTGGATCTCCTGAGTCCAAGTCCAACTATCTAACCACTATACCAGACTGGCTTTCAAAAGGATTGGTTCTGAAAAGCCAATCACATATATTATAGTGTCCACAGATTAGATTTTCCTGTCAAAAAATAAAACCAAATCCACTTCTGTCTTCTTTGTGTTTAAGATCTTTTCATATAACAAAAATAGATGAAATCGATCTGCCAGAATTCTACATGATTTTGTTTTTATTATAATAAAACCTCGCTTTAACACTCTTCTGTCTCTCTCGCTTGATCTCTCAACCAAGATTGTTTTCTAATCAAAAGGGCCACCATAGCAGTGACTCTGAACAGTGCAAATGTGCAGCTATTTCCCCTCTCCTATCTGACAGCACATCTATAGATTGCTTAGACAGGCTGACAGGATACAGGGCTAATGACACCTGAAACATGTGAAATCTTGGATGGATTATGAAGTCAAATTTCAAATCATGCCATAAGGGTTCGGATTAATTGGAAGACAGCTGCCAGGCAGCACAGCTTCCTGTTTGAGCTCTTGAGACAAAAGACCACAGAGGTCTTTATTCCATCTTGACAGAAAAATAAGGATTCTCTTTCCCCGCATCCCACTTTCCTCGTCTTCTCTCCTACTGGTACACTGTAGATGCAAAAGATCTTGGTCAAGAGAATGGGGGAAGTATAGCAGCATCAAAGGAGAGTCAGTCAGATAAATGGGCATCTGTGACAGATAGCTCTTTGACACTGGAGTCACTAAACCTTGCTTGCCTTTCTCACGGGAATGATCTGCAACTATTACAGTATCTCTAATGCATCTACGAGCAGGCAGTTTGAGATGCATTCAACAGTCTGAAACCAGATCACATTTTACAGTGAAAAGACTAAGTCTTGAATGGCATGGAGTCCCAGGTTGCTTTTTTCTTATCACAATTCTTCAATAGCATTAATCAGCTGTTTTATTTATTAAAGGTTCAGACATTAGCCTCAACGAATAGATGTTCATTGTTTCCCTCCTGCATGGGCCCAACCTCCTTACCAAAGGTCAGCTCTCATTTTAAAACAAATCTTTAACAGCATGTTTAGGCATAACAATCTCCAAAATTAAGTGGGAACATGTTTTTATGTAGTCCCATTTTTACGAGCATGGTGCGCATAACAGCAATATGGAACACATTCTGATCTGTGTTCCAGATCAGAATAATAATAATAATAATAATAATAATAATAATAATAATAAATCTCCCATATAAGAATATGAATCCATAAGAAACCCTCTCTGGATATTTTGCAATTGTCCTCTCTTCTGGAGGTGATGTCTTTTAACAGTAGATACAATAATAAGCACACTGTAAATCAATGTAAATACCACTTTAATATTTAGCAGAATGGGATAGGAAGGGAAATTGACAGGTAGGTAAGAACAACGAAAGCTGCTTTAAACTGAGGGTGCCTCTACAAGAGCGATTTAAAGCTCTTTCAAGGTACATGAAAAATTTGACCTCTACAAGAGCGGAGCGCAAATTGGGGGTTGAGGTGCTTTCGCTGTCCGATTATGCGCATTATCGAATGTGCTTTAAATAGCGAGTTTTAATTTACTGCAGCAGTTAAAGTGCCTTATGACCATGTAAACAAGCGATTCCCCGCATTAAACACCTCTAAAGCGCATTTCATACAACTGGTAAGGCAACCAGTTGTGCGCTTAACCGCCTCCCGCGTATAGTGATTTGCCGTAAAAGCGATTGTGAAAAGATGCGCATAATTGGACAACCAGGCGTCAAACTGAATTCTTATAGAGGGGACCTCAGTCAGACCATTGGTCCATCTACCACAGCACTGTCTACAGTGAGTTTAGTTTAGTTATATACCCCTTCTCTCCAGTGGGCTGTGCCCCAAATGGCTCACGATATACATAAATGGATTAAAAATGCATCAAATTGTGTGTGTGTGTGTGTGTGTGTGTGTGTGTATGTGTGTGTGTGAGTGTGTGTGTGAGAGAGAGAGAATTGGTAGCAGCTTTCTAGGGATTTCACACAGGCTTTTTTACTGGTCCTACTTTGAGACAAGGATGCTTCAGCAATTCATTATTTGAGCATTTCAAGATGAGCCAACCTGATCTCCAGCTCCCAGTTTAACATGTGGATTAGAACGCAGTTTGCTTTTAAATTGTGTCTGACTCTGAATTCTGTGATGCAGTTCTTAGCTCAAAGAATGCACCAGACAGATCAATATATATATATATATATATATGCATATTTGTGGATAAAATAAATTTAGAAATGTATATTTGATAAGAAGCTATGTCAAAAGGTATTATTTAAATATGTAATTCAGTGGTGTGTTTTTTAAAAAAAAACATGTGAAGATTAATGTGGAGATGAGATAGAACACACTTATATGAATGAATGTGTGCAAAACTGACATGTACTGGAAATAGACCAATCTGTCTATCCATCCATCTGTGCCCGGAGGTTCCAAGGATTGAACCTGAGACCAACTTACTCTGATCACTGATATATTGAAGATTTTGGGAGATATAAAGCTGAGAAGGACACCTGTTTGTGCTGCAGGCTCCGGAGTTGTCTCTCAAGTCTTATAGTTTCATTCCCAGCTAAGATTCCTGTGGGGGAGAACAGTAGTGATGGGACTGGAATAGGTACAGGGCCAGGAGGGACTTCCCAACAACTTAAATTTGGCACTGATGAGCAGATAACATGGAGGAGGACCAGCATATTTGAAATTATTTTTCCTTCTGGGATTAAGGTTCGGGGAAAAGGGCATATTGCTTTCTTTCTTTCTTTCTTTCTTTCTTTCTTTCTTTCTTTCTTACATTTATATACTGCCCCATAGCCAAAACTCTCTGGGCAGTTTACAAAATGCAAGCTTGCAGCAGAAATATCACAAAAAATAGTTCAATATTTCTTTTGGACCATGATGACAATGACCGTTGCACTGTGCTTTTAAACTTGTAGTTTCTGCATGCATTCTCATCTTATTAATGTAAATATATGCATTTCCTTGATATATATATATATATATATATATAAGGCCCAAGCTACCTTATTTCCTGGTCCCAAAGCTCTGACAAATACAGAAGACATGGTCTCAATGTCTTAAGGACGTGCCTCTGAACGGATTATTGATATTTCATCCCACAGCTCTCTCGGTGGGTATTGAGTATCAGCCGCCTCAAAGGTTGGCGCCAACCTTCTTCTTCTATGCACCACAAACCAGAATTAATTGCAAATCAATCGAACAAAGTACAACTGATCAGTAAACCAATTAGTAATTTTAGCTGTTCATCCTGTCTTCATTTACTGAGGGGAAAGAGGTAGGAAGAGGGGCAGGGAAGTCTAGCTAGCACCACTTAACATTTCTGCCCTGCCTTGCTAACAGTGTCCTTGTAAAAAATAACAACACATTTTAAAGAGCTGCTCACCTAGATTTGCAAGTCCCAGCAGCTCCACCGTTTCTTTATCAGCATTTTTGTTTCATATTAGTTCATCCAAACTAATATCAAAGCAGATCTTCTATTTTTGATCCTGTGCACACAGCTAGTGGCTACACTCATCAGGGAATATTGCTTAAAGTGAAATTTCATGGGAAAATGAAACATCCAAGGCATTGGGCAGTATCCAGGAGAGTAGTTGTACTTACACAACTGTAGTACTAGCATAGATGACCTCCAGTGCAATGCTAATATCATAAGGGCAACATCCTAGGTATGTTTAAGCAGAGAAAAAGTCCTACAACTCCCAACATGGGAGTTTTCTGTATAAAGATGCATAGGATTTTCTGGGGAAACCCGTCATGCCAGTTTACACTATCACCATTGTGCTGCTTATGCCAATGTGACATCAATTGAGCAAGTGCAATGGTTCTATTGAATACTGTTTATTTTGAGAGAAGTAAAAATAGTTATGTTAAGACTAGCAAAATTTAGGACGAAACAAAAGGAATAGGTGGATCAGTCATATCTGGGCTTCTTTCACATCTATTCATTCGTAAGTCCTCTTTCCACATTTATCTGTTATTTCTCTCAAATACACATTTTTAAAAGATACCTGATTTAACTGAGAGAGCATTTGGGAAGTGGGAAATCCACTAGATAGCTAAGTTCCAGTCAACACATTATTCTTGGAAGGTGCAGATCAGGATAGCTCAAAATAAAATAAGTAAAGACAAAATTCTTGAGCATCCTGGGGGCAGGTTTACATCAGGCCCATTGCTAGAAATATTGTGGTGAGGAGGAATAAGAGAAAATTGGAAGAAGGATGGTAATGAATGCAGAACAACCAAAATATCAAAACAAGCAAAAAAGGGCACAATCCTATTGCAATTCCCAACAGCCTCTGAACTTGGTGGCTGATGGAAATCCTATGCAAAGTGGGAACAGCGCAGAGGTGATTTCTGCTAGATGGGCATCTCTGCTAGATGGGCAATGTAATCCTACCCCCCAATGAAACTTGCCTGGTACTGACACAGGGGCTGTCTAAACGTCATCTTTACCACAGGGTGGCACTGAATTAGTGCTGCATCAGTTATATGATGCAGCTGCCAATTTGGAGTCACCTCTGAGCAAAGAGCCAAAGATCTGCAGCTGAAAAGTCGGAGACATACCCCGACTTTTCCTGCCCAAGCGAGGTCAGCACAGCTCTGCCATCTGTCCTTGCTCCAGCGCTGTGTTGGGGGCATTCCCAGGTGGAAGGCAACCTCCCATTGGTTCTGGAAACCATGGGAGGGGGAGGGGGCAGGCCCAGCGAACCTAATGGCTACCAGAAAGCCTGTGCTGCATCCCTCAGTGGGGATTATTCACCACCATCCTGCAGCAGCGCTATCATGGGGTTTAACAGCAAAGCAACACCAGCTCAGCACTGTGAAGGTAGCTTCATTGTCATCTGTCATCTTGAATTGAATTTAGATTGTGTTTATGGTTTCTTATTTTTTTATTTGTATTATTGTACTGATTATGATTTATTTTGTTTTTTTCTGGTCTATTAATCATGTATTTCTGTATTTCTGTAAGTCATCTCAAGGGTGCTTTTTGTGGTGTATTATTATTCCAGGGAATGGAAATTGTGTTAATTATTCCAGGGAATGGAAGTTGTGTTACTATTTTCATCTCAGGCCTCAACCATACTTTCTACTCCTTGGTTTCTATTGCATTTTTAGTCCAGTGTTCTTCTGTATATTATTTTAAGTTTCAATATTTTAAACACTTATTTTCTAAAGCACAGTTGTGAAAACTTTGATCATTATACATATATATATATATATATATATGTGTGTGTGTGTGTGTGTGTGTATGTATATATATATATATATATATATATGTATATATATATAAAATCAGAAATTTTAGACCTTCTCCAGACTATCAGTGTACTATGCCCTTCTTCGCTAGGAAACTTGAGACAACCCAAATTGTTGCTAATAACTGATAAATAATATGTTCTTACTAATGAGTAAGTGGGAAAAGAGCCTTTAGCACAAAATAATCTTCTGCTCACAGGCGTAAAAGCTTGATGCCAAACCTGTGACTGACTACAACAGTGGCGACCAGGTGATTGAAATTAACAGTTTCTTTCAATTGTTATAATTGAGACCAAAGGGAGTTCTGGAATTTGTTAAAAGGTAGCTCAAGTTGCTGTATTCTTGAGGTTTTTCAGTGCTGACTTTCAACTTCTGCGCACAGTTTAGTCTAACTTGAAAACAACGTCATTTTAAAACCCACTCTCGTAGAAGTATTATCTCAAAGAGAAAACATTGCATTAGTTATGAGAAGGGACCAATTTAATAAGAAGCATTAGTATACAGGGATAGATATCCTTACATTGTTGAAGTTCACTTCTCAATGCAGAGAGACTAGAGTGTGAGAAGTTAAGTGTGTTTCTTGTCATATAAAGCATGAGCAGGCTGTCACCTTTTCCCTACTACATTAAAGTCCTCTTTTGGGTGTTTGCAAAACATGTGGGATCTACATGCAAGGAATGGGGAACTCCATTCTCTCTCTATCCATCTTGCACCTGCAGATCCTCATCGATCCGTGCAGGCCCTCCCTGATATTTTGAAGCCTGATTTTACAAGGTTCTAAATCATGTGGATAGCCTCCACGAACAGAGAAGCCTGCCTGCTGCAGACAGTCACCATATACAGGTGGAAGCCATCAAGAATGGTGATGGAAGAGGGTCAGAGAGAGCACACTCATCCCCATTCCCTCCTCACATTTGGAGCTTAGATCCAGGTGGGCAACTTCCAGGGGTTTGGGGTTGCATCCCCTGCCACCTCAATTGCCACTGCGCTACCAAATTTTGTGGTGCAGCAGCAAAAACAAAGAAATCCATGTTCCCTTAAACATAGGCATGTGGGGAGGCCACTCTTAGTTTTGAAGGAGAATCACTCTCCCCTTGGCCAGGGTGTCTGGGGGCATGATTTTGCTTTGTAAAGGCAAATTTGGTGGCATAACAGTAGGAGGAACAAAAACAAAAAGGCTGGGGGAAGGAACAAGCATTTTGCAGGCTGGATATTGATAACCTTTAGCCTTTACAAAAGCTTTAAGAAGGCTGAAGTCAAGATAAAAAGTTGTTTTTGATAAGATTGAATGATCATGTAATAACAGAGAAGATTCAGACATTCATTTGCACCTGTGGAGGAAATTGGACACAGGCCTTGGAAACACCACTGTAAAGATGATGTTGCATGTGAGCTGGGCTCATTCAAATATGTGCATAGTTTGGCAGATTCCTAAATAGTGCTTTTTGAATCATAGACTGCTATTGCTGCAGGTGGTCTTGTATGCCATCTAGTCCAGGACTAGTTTATCCCCAACATATGGTTGTCCAACCTTTGCATGAAAACCTCTCAACAAGGGGAAACTACAACCCCACCTAGGTAATTGGTGCCATTGTTGAACTGCTCTGGCTGTAAAAATATTCTCCCAATATTCAACTGAAATCTACCCTACTGTAATTCAAGACTGCTTGATCTAGTACTGGCTAGCAATGGGACAAATATCTGCTAGGGCCCATGAGGGCAGCAGACGCCCCCACATCTGGCTTTCCTGGACCCTGATGGACATGCTGTGTGGATTTTCATCCCATCACTGGCTGCAGGACGAAGGGGGTGCAGGTCCAAATCCTTTACCCCACTGTGTTAACAGACCTTTAAAAGGCCCTTTAAGGTCCCTATTAGCAGAAAGGGGGGGAGAGAAACATGATTTCCCCATTAGAGTGGAGGAAATACATACTGTATGTCCCCCCCCCCCCCACACCCCATGCTGATCATGGTCTTAAAGGGCTGGACACCAGTTCTTCATTCCCTAGTCCTGGCCTCTAGGGCAGCAAAGAACATTTGTTTGCTCTCATCTGTATGAAAACCTTTCAGATTAGAGATGATGGAGTGGACTTAACCTTGTTCATGTGCTTTAGAAATGTGTTTACTTCTGCCCCATTTGTGTGTGGATGTCTTGCAAAATCCAAATAAAAAAAAATTGCACAGTTTAAATGAATTTTAACACTCTTCTTCTTCTTCTTCTTCTTCTTCTTCTTCTTCTTCTTCTTCTTCTTCTTCTTCTAAAAAAAATCATTTACAAGATGGCTGGAGGTAGGGATGTCCATTGCTTGAAAACCTGGCCCTTTTGGGCCTGATGGATTCCTGCTGCCCACCTGGCTCAGTGAGACGAGCTGCAGGTTTTACCCAAAATCTGTGAACTTTTTTCATTTTTTAAAAAAATAAAAATGATAAAACAGAATGTTGTGCAAATTGTGGCCATAATCTGCATAATTCATGCAAATTACAGTCATGATTTGCACGTTAAGGAAATTGCAGCTGCAATTAGCATAAAGTTCTGTTTATGAAAAGAAAAAAAAAACAGCCCCGAAAATCCATGAGCAGATCTGTTTGCGGCAGCTTGCAGCTAAAGAAGCCAAAGACCAGGGGGCTGAGCTGATGAAAGCCTTAACAGATTCTTCTAACATTCCTAGATGTAGGTAGGAATGTATGATAATTTTTTGGGGGGGCAGTATTCCCTGTTCCATGCTCCAAACACGTGTCCACTGAAAATATCCACAAATTGTAGAACATGTACTCACGTTCGTCTCATTCCCAATTCCCAGTTAGATTTCTGCAAATATCCTAATTTGCACAAATTTCCTCAGTAGAGTGCATCAGCCCTGCTTTATTCTGTCGACAAAATTCACACTTATTGGGAAATGTGTACAAATTTGAGGATATGGATACTATTACATTACTCGTGCTGGAGCTCCCTGACACATCAATTTACACGATGTGTCAGGGAAGACTTTATGAAGGAAGACTTTTCAGCACTCAGTTCATGGGGAGAAATCCAAACACTGAAGAGGTGCAGGTAAGGATCAGCAAACATTCCACATCGAGATACACAAGTTTTTTTACTGAAAAGGGACAATCCTTGTCAAGGGGTCCAAATGGAAGTCTTAGTTGGTAGTGATAGGTAGCACAAGCAACCAATAGTTAGGTTTAGATGCCATTTTAATTTCCCGCCATGTGTGCTGAAGGAAATTAAAATGGTGGATTGTCTCAGCTGCCCAGCACTGCTCAGAGTGTGTGGAGCCATTTTTTAAAAGAAGGAGAAACCAAGGCAACTGTCAGTGGTGCTGGAAATTGGCAGCTACCCAAGGATGCCCAATGCTGACACTGCCCTCATAAATCTCACAAGGCCAAAGATGTCTGGGTACTACTTCTAATAGTCCAGGTGTTTTAACAGGGTATTAAATGCCCTATATAGTTCTTTGCCCATTCTCACAAATAAAAACAGACTTATTTTGCCATGGTATCAACACCTTAGTTACATCCTGTTTATATTATTGCAATGCACTCTACATATGGCTGCCTTCAAAAACTGTTCAGAAACTTCAGCTGGTCCAGAATGCTGCAGTTGGAGTGTTGACTAGGCCTGGTTACAGGACCCACATGACTTTTGTTGCAACAGCTTCACTTGCTACCAGGCTATTTCTGGGTGGAATGCAAAGTGCTGGTTATATGTCCTATAAAGTCCTATATGGCTTGGGACCAGGCTAGCTGAAAAAATGCCTTCTCCCATATCAGCTTGCCCAGTCCTTAAGACCTCCAGGAGAGCTTTTCTTTCGAGACCACCACCTTCAGAGGTGCATTTGGTGGCAACGTGAAAAAGGGCCTCCTTGGGAGCCACTCCCAGGCTATGAACTCCCTACCAAGGGAAGCTACGGTCACTGTTGTTCTTCCAGTGGGCAAAGACTGCTTGATTCAAGTGGGCCTTTGGTATGTAAGTGGGTTGAGCTGGATACTGTTTTTCCTTTGTTATTGTTGCGTTTTAATTGTGTTTTAATGTATTTGCCTATCATTGTTTTCATCGAGCTTTATTAGTGATTGTAAGCTGCCTCTGAGTGCCATTTTTGGTAGAACAGTGAATTACAAGTCCAATTAATTAATTAATTAATTAATAAACAAACGGGGGGAAATCCACATCCTCCCTAATTTGCAGAATTTGGCTTTTCTTGTATAGAATGTGGGTTACCTTTGCACAGAAATTTGATCCCTCTCCACCCCAGTGAAGATTGCACATGGCTCTGAATTTATTTTTTTAATCTTACAAGTGCGGGATATAAATTAGTTTCAAAGGACATCCCCATCCACAATATGGTTAAACAAAACTGAATTCAAGATGATTTAATCCTGTTGAAGTGCACAGGTCTAAGTAGGCTTAAATCCAAGCACTTCATTTTAACTGTGCTGTTGATCTGGCTGTGAGATTATCAAAACATGCACTCCAAAGTAGTTCCACTTAAGCCAATTGACTTTCTTTGGAGTAAGTGTTTCAGGATTAAAGCCATGATCATCCCATGCTCTCTTTCTCTTGCAATTGATTAGAAACACATTATGAAGTTTAACAAGATGCAAAATTAAGTGTTATTGCATGTTTAAAGGAGAGCTTAATTCTGTTGCAATATTTCTCATTTTAATTGTTAATTTAAACCTCACCAGGACAAGTAAATGGATACAAATGCATAATTCATTTGTTTGAAGTGTGCACTTTAATAATGTGTCAGTCAAATGATGTTACATTAATCTGACTTGGAGAGAAAAGTAAAAATGCTGCAAATGAGGTTATTTTGCTTTTTCTGTAATGGTATATCATGAACGGAATTGATAATTAAAGGTGTTGGGGTAGTCCAAAAAGGAATTCAATTTGTTTGAAAAGGTTATTTCCCCCCCAAAAAAAATGTCTATGAAGCGGAAACAAAATGCAAAAACAAAAAATGCAGCTTGATCCCATGTATGTTTTCTTAGAAGTTAGCATGCTAGTGTTTAGTGGGGCTTTTGCTTCACCCCCAAAAGGATGCAAATTATAGCTGAAATGAATTTGCTTCCCATTTTTTCTTCAAATATTCCATTGACATATGGTCAGTTATTCTCCAGATACTATCCAAGAGCTCAGATGTTAGCTGAGTTTTTGTCAAATATGTGTTTGTAATATTGAACACCCAATGGTTATTTATTTGTATCCCATCGTTCTTCTAATTTAGAGCACAATAGTGGCAGGATCAGAAGGGGAGGGGTCTTATGGATGTTGATCATAGTGTATGGGTAGGTTCATACCGAGAGAGATAGTCCATCAGGTATTGCAGTTGTTAGGTTAGGTAAGGTTATTAGATAAGAACTATTATTTCTTATTCATTATAAAATTACTACTTGTTCTGAATGTTATGTTCCATTCATAAATATATGTGTACTAATATATCTATCTGTACTCTGGCCTGGATGGATTGCTGGTTTTAAATTACCCAACCAAGTACATAAAAGGGAGAGCACTACTGCTCTGTGTAAATCAATATGCTATGGCAGCAAGTTTCTTTGGAAGAAGTGTGGACTCAATAGGAGGCTGAGTCGCTTATTCAGTAACCTCCAGAGGCCATGGCCTTGTAAATAGGGATGGGCGAATAAGCGAATTTTACAATCACCCAGATTTTCTAAACACCACATTGAAGCTCATCTCACCTCGTTTCCCATGTTCATTCATGATTTGTTTTTTTCTTTCCAAATGGGAAAAGTGCATTTTTAACAGGGAAAATTCACTTTTTTTTACAAAGCTCAGGGGAAAAAAATGCACACTTCTCCCACACAGACAAGCATGAAAATGCACTTTTTCTGAGCATGAATGTGAGTTCAGGAATTTCTAAGCAATTTCAAAGAACATGTTGTCTGCTCATATTTGCATTCAGGGTTGAAAACAGGATGTATCTGGATGATTTGCAAACATAAATTAAATTCTTGTGTATCCCTACTGGTAGGGGTCTCCAGGAACTTCAAGGTCCCATTTAACTCAATGGGCCTTACTTTTGAGTTGACATGTATACTCAGTAGATGGCGCACTACCAGTTGCTCACACATTTTTCATTGTAAAGATATTTTTCTGTGAGGAGAATACAACTGCTTTGTGAAAATGGCAGCAGTCTTCCCTGAGGTATTATCAACTCTGCAGCTAAACAATACCCAGTTTAAAGCTGCTATTTTGCAGTTTCCAGGATTAACATGGAGTCAGTTTCCTTGGGAAATGGAGCAACTGAGATCCAAAGAGAGAAAACACTTCAAGGCAATCTCTCTGACACTGAAAAATTCCAGACTTACTATTCCTGCCACATTTAATTTAATTGATGACAAGAACATAAAGCAGGCTTGTTGTGATGCTTTTGTTAGGAACCACCTCTCCTTCTACTATTGTACACTATTGTATGAGTGGATCAGAAGCGTGAAATGCATCATTAAAGCTCTGAAAAGGATCTACTCTTTTAACTACTGACAATGTGGGTGAACGAGTAGTCATAGTTTAGAAGACTTTTTTAATTGCATAATTTTATCTATGCATTTCCACCAATATAGGGGAATGTAGGTTGAATTTCCCAGTTATTTCCATTATGATGAATACTGTTCTTGAAATCAAGGCAGCTTTATCAAATTCCACCAGACCTACAAAAAGATAGCATAGTGCTGGAAAAAGTGCAGGGCAATTAAAATGATCAAGGGGCTGGAACAACTCCCCTATGAAGAAATATTATAATAGCTGGGATTATTTAGCATGCAACTACGGTGAGTAATGGAAGACATGATAGAGGTGTACAAAATTATGCATGAGAATATGGATAGGGAGACATTTTTCTCCCTCTCTTAGGTTATCCCATGAAGCTAGTTGGTGGATGATTCAGGACAAACAAAAGGAAGGACTTCTTCACACAGCACATTGTTAAACTATGGAATTCACTGCCACAAGATGTAGTGATGGCCACCAATTTGGATAAAAGGGTGTTGGATAAATTCCTGGAGGAGAAGACTATCAATGGCTATTAGTCCTGATTACTATGAGTTACCTCTAGTATCAGAGACAGTAAGCCAATGCACACCAATTGCTAGAGAACATGGGTGGGAGGATGCTGTTGCACTCATGCCCTGCTTGTGAGTTTCCCATCAACAGCTGGCTGCCCACTGTGTGAACAGAATGATAGACTAGATGGACCCTTGGTCTGATCCAGTATGGCTCTTCTTATGTTCTTATGCTTTTGCTGATATCCACAATGCTTTTCCCCCATTCATGCCGGAAGTTTTAAGGGGTTTTGTGATTTTAGAACGTCTTGATGTGAAAAAAAAATATTTTGCATCCTAGGCATGATTACACGAGGTGATTTGTTACAAATGGGCATATGACAACAAGCAAACTATGTTATCACAGCATATATATATATATATATATATTCTCATGATGTCTAATCTCATACAATTGTACAAGAGCGTGCCTTTTAATTAATCATGTCACTGTGACTCATCAGTACTTGGCTCACAGAATATCAATTTGTCCATCTCTGAAAGCACTAATAGGCAATACACCACAAGTGCTATAACTGTCTCATTTTTGAAGATACACAAATGAAACTTGGGCACATTGCAGATGACATGGAGGTACTCATGTGTGCCAAATTACAGAAAAATAGGTGCAGGGGTTTACTTGCAAGTAATTTTTAAAAATGTGAATTAACAGGCAATCCAGAAGTGCTAGTAATTTTCTTATTTTTCAAGATACAATCCAGACATGTAACATTGGACAACTGTGCAGGTGCAGGCAGCCACACACAGACACAGTCTGCAGCAACCATTGATGATGAGAGCACTAGTCATTCTGCCCAAGATTGCCTTAACTTTCAATTGTGAAGCCGAAACGCAACAAATGGCCTTGTAAGGCAGGCACATTGTTTTGAAAAGCATAGACAGTGTGAGATGCTTTGACATACCCTCAATACAGGAGGCTAGGAGGAAGAGGATTCCTTTGGGTTCCTCTCTTCAGAGTTGAGTTAGTGAATGGCAAGCACAGTCATTCATAAATAATAATAGGAAGAATAGTGATAATAATAAGCAATAGATCCATGGGGCTGACCCACCAGATCAGGCTATTCCACAATGCTGGCATACATGTGGGTGGGTGGGTGGGCAGGCAGGCAGAGAGGGATGCTTTAAGGTAGATTCCTGCATTGAGCAGGGGGTTGGACGATGGCCTTATAGGCCTCTTCCAACTCTACTATTCTATGATTCGATGATTCTATAAGGCAGAGGTAGGCAGAGAGGCAGGCACCCCCTTCCATTCCACCTCTCCTTATTTTGGCAGGCTTTTTTCTTTAGTTAAGTCGGGCAGGCTCTTTAGTTATTATTAGTAGTATTAATATTATTCCTTGCAAGTAAATTCCTGCACCTAGTTTTCTGTAATTTGGCACTCATGAGTACCTACATGCTATCTGCAATGTACCCAAGTTTCATGTGTGTAAATATGAGACAGTTATAGCACTTGTGGTGTATTGTATGTTAATTCACATTTTTAAAAAATTCCTTGCGAGTAAACACCTGCACCTATGTTTCTGAAATTTGGCACACATGAGTCCCTACATGCCATCTGCAATGTGCCCAACTTTCATGTACGTATCTTGAAAAATAAAGAAGTTATAAGTGTTTCTTTATTATTTTTCAAAAATTCATAGCCACTGCACACTTGCACCTATGTTTCTGAAATTTTGCACACATGAGTACCTACAGCCCCTCTGTAATGTTCCCAAGTTTCATTTTGATGTATTTAAAAATAAAGAAGTTATAGCCCTTTCTTTTCCTCAATGCAAGTCTGTGGGGAAAATTAGGCATCAGAATCACGATTTGGAGTTCCGAATCTTGATTTGGATTCAGATCCGAAGTGGATCGGGGGAGGCCCAAATTCATCTGAGGTGGATTAGACCCAATTTGCACCTGACAGATCCGAATCCAAATTGGATCAGGGGACTGTGTACAGCCCTAATAAACAGTCAAGATGTGGCACTGACAGCCAGCTGATAGGGGCACATTAGAGATCTGTGGATTCTTCTCAAATTGGCTTTGAGATATTCTGGTCTTTCAAGGAAGGAAGAAAGAAAGAAAGAAAGAAAGAAAGAAAGAAAGAAAGAAAGCCCTAAAATTCCTGAGCCAATCTGAAGGCTTGGGACATTGTTGGCCCTCCCAAGTCCATTTCTGCCACCCTTCTGCATGCTATACAACAGGTGTAGGGGATGGGAGAGCTTCCAGATGTTATGGGACAGCAACATTCATCATCCTTCACCATTAGCTGCACTGTCTTGGAATGACTGGAGATGCAGTTCAACATCTGGATCTTCATCCACATATGTATTGGATAAAGCTATCTTCATCAAACATGCCTAAGTCTTGCTAGAGCTCAAGAGAAGCTTCCTGAAGATCCTACATTAACATTTGAATTTGAACAAGCCTGTTACCACTTTCAAGTGTTGAGAAACTGAAATAATAATAATAATAATTATTATTATTATTATTATTATTTATAACCCGCCTCTCCCTACGGATGGATACGTCCATTCCTACTTAAAAGACACATATAAGTGGCTTGTTTTAAAGGAGAGCACGGTAACTGCTAATGATTTTGCAATAAATAACCATTCTCTTGGAGTGTGATAGGGAAAAAAATGAGGATTCAGAACAATGGTAGAACAGCTGGAAATAAGACTGTGGTTTTGCCCTTATGTTAACTAAGGGCACAACTCTAGGCATGTTTAGACAGAAAAAACTCTTAGAGCCTATCTACACATGCAGGATAAAACACTTTGAAAACTTTTTTATAACTGTATATGGAGTGTGTCCTGGGCCCCAACAGTTATAAACCGTTTTAAACCGTTTTCAACCATTAAAACTGTTTAAAACCATTTTAAAGTAGTAGTGTAGATAGGCTCTTCGAGTCCCAACATTCCCCAGCCAGCCAATAAGTACTTGGGGGAAAGGGTCTTGAGAATAGACTGTCTAATAGACTGGCAGAAGTTGGTTTCATGTTCCCAGTGCATCTTAGTATGCCCAACACATCCATGGCAATGCAAGGAAGAAGGCTGGTAAGATACGGATTCTACACCCTGCCCAGCATCCACAGAGGCTTGGATCTTGTTCTTTGTTCCCCCTCCCACAGCTGATTAAATGGAAACCACTTTAAGGGTACACTAAAACATGCATTTTTTCATGGTTGCGAGTACTTCCATAGGTTTCTCTGGCATGTTCAGAGTTTCCATTGTCTTGCGGATGGGCATTGCTGATCTAAGTCTGTTTCACATGAGAACAATAGCAACATTTTTTCCCATTCAAGAAATTATCTGAAAGAGTCCTAGAATGTTTGCCAGCTTGTAAATGCCATCCAAAGATGCTTTTGATGTTTTTTAAAATTCTTTCTTTCTTTCTTTCCTTTTTTAAAAAATAGAAAGGAAACAAAACCAATATGCTTTAGTTGTAAAAGGGAAACAAAGATGAAAATGTTTGTTGTTTGGCTCCATGGTAATTTGAAAGAGTCGGAGTATCAATAAATAATGTTTGCTTAAAGCATTGATTGCATTTTGGAAGATAGAAAATGAAAGGTTGAATGCTGCTTTGCAGTAAGTTTTGAAGGCCATTCAGAATTGACTAATGGTGCACTTTTGCTGTCTTGAATCTCCCAAGAAGAAGCAGCGAAACAGAGAAAGCAGCATTTGGCTTTATTTCGATTCTCTGGGAATGTTGTACCTGCTTGCATTCAGAAGGTTTACAATGCAAATTGGATTAGGATTGGCCGTGTGTCCTACTTTAAGAAAGCCTCTATTTGAAAGGTTGTCAGAAGAAAGTTCTTTATTTGAAGATGCCCTATATTTGAACAGCTGTTCAAACCAAATCCAGTGCCAGGTCTACATCGAGCAGGATATAACACTTTAAAAGTGGTTTGAAAACAGTATACGGAATGTGTCTTGGGCCCCAACAGTTGTTAATACCATTATAAACCATTATAAAACAGTAGTGTAGATGCTGCCCAGATTACAAATAAAGAACCATAAGAAGAGAAAGTCAGAAGCCTTGAAGTTAGCATGTGGACATCAGACTGGGAAGATACACAGGTCACCTGGTTCCAGTGTTCCCCCGAGCTGTATTGTATTTCTGTTTGAATTATAACAATTATTTCTAAATTTGCATCTGTACTAGGGCTGTGCACAGCTCCCCTGACTCACTCAGAGGCCATTTTGGAGCCTCCAAAATGACCCCCGATTCAACTTGGGGTGTTTCTGGGGATGCCTGCCTTGCCTCAGAGCAGAAACCAAAGCAAGATTCCCCTCTGAAGTGACTGGGCCTTGCAGGTTCCTGGGCGCCGACCGTGTGGCTGGCACCCAGGAAACCAGGCACAATGCCAATTGGGAGTCTATGGGACTCCCAAGTCCCCATTCCCCACTCACAGGTTCCTCACCACCTTCCCCCACCAACCCAGAGCTGCCACTGCCGGGACTTAACTGTAAATTGTGTCCTCCTCCCAGATAGCTGGGATGCAATTTAAAGTTAAGATCATTGCAGCTCTCTGATTTTACTATAACTATGGATGCAAACTAGGGCAGCCATAAAGGGTCATTCCTCTTTACAGCTGCCATAGTTTACAGCCATAGATATAGTAAAAATAGAGCAGTCATGCCCTTAACTTAATTTGCAGCTCAGCTGTCTGGAAGGAGGATGTGATTTTATTTATTTATTTATTTATTTATTTACAATAGTTATATACTGCTCCCCATTCAAAATTTTGGAGCGGTGTACAAGATAAAATAAAAATAGAATAAAAGCACATTAAAATAGATTTTTAAAAGAAGCAAAATGAACCGACTTACAGGTAAATCTTGGTAGCGGGCAGCTGGTGCTTGGTGGCAGTAGAGGAAGGTGACTGGGGAGGGCAGGGAGTGGACTAAGAAGGAGGTGAGTCCAATGGACTCACAGCTGGCCTTGCATCAGCTTTCCTGGGCGGGCGGATGGGTGGGGGGAGTGGCTCAACACTGCTCCAAATTGGTCCGAGGTACCCTGGGGCTTCGTTACTGATCTGCTTCCGTCTTGGGGCACCTTGGGCCAACCCGACACTGACTCAAATCCAGGCAGAGGAAGGCCAAATTTGCTCACCTCACCTTGGTTTTAGGGATTTGGCCTGAGGCGTTGCACAGCCCTAGTCTGTAATAATAATAATAATAATAATAATAATAATTATTATTATTATTATTTATAACCCGCCTCTCCCTCCGGATCGAGGTGGGGAACAACAAGAATATAAAACACAAGAATCACAAAACAGTTAAAATTTAAAAAACAAGAAAAAATACATCATTAAAAACATCTTAAAATTCATCTGGATAGGCCTGCCGGAAGAGAGCAGTCTTCATGACTCTCTTAAATTCATGACGACTGCTAATTTGTCTAATCTCCTCCAGCAGACCATTCCACAGTCTGGGAGCGATGGAAGAGAAGGTCCTCTGGGTAACACTCGTCAGCCTAGTTCTGGCTGATTTGAGTAAGTTCTTCCCAGAGGACCTAAGTGTGTGGGGCGGATTGTACGGGAGAAGGCGATCCCGCAGGTAACCTGGACCCAAATCATGTAGGGCTTTAAAGATAATAACCAACACTTTATACTTCGCCCAGAAACTGATTGGCAGCCAATGAAACGATTTTAAAACTGGTGTAATGTGGCCACCCCTAGGTGTACCAGTGACCAACCTGGCTGCCATATTTTCAACAAGTTGAAGTTTCCGGACTAGGCACAAAGGTAGCCCTATGTACAGCGCATTGCAGAAGTCAAGCCTCAAAGTTACCAGCATGTGCACTACTGTCTTTAGGTCTTCCAACTCTAGGAAGGGGCGCAGCTGGTGCATCAGCCGAAGCTGATAGTAGGCACTCCTGGCTGTCGCATCAATCTGAGCTGTCATTTGGAGCGACGGATCCAGGAGTACCCCCAAGCTGCCAACACAATCTTTCAGGGGGGGTGTAACCCCATCCAGAACTGGTTGACACACCTCCAAACCCAGGTTGGGGCCTAATATATATTAGCATATTCAGCTCCGTGCCCTCTGATTTGATGACACATTTCTTTTTTGGTGATGTATAAGTGGAGACCTTAAATTGGATGGACGTAAGAGGGAAGAGACTATTTGCCCCAAACCGGAAGGTAGGGAGGAAGGAAGGAAGGAAAAGAAAGATATTCTGCAATGTCATCTCAGATTGTCTCTGCTTGAATAATGTGTAATATCCCATACCTGTGGAACAAATTCTCACCCACGATCTGCCATGCACCATACTTACAGGCTTTTAAGAAGGCCTTAAAACATTTTATTTTACTATGGACTTCTTTTAAATACTGTTCTGCTGCTGTTACCCTTGCTGTTTTGTTACTAGTTTTTAATGTTAGCTTTTATTGTTTTAATCGATATTTTACTTTTATGTTTCTATTGCTTATAATGTGTATACTGTTTTTATATGTGGTTGTAAGTTGCCTTGGGAGAGCTTCTGCCTTGAAAGGCGGCTAAGAAATGTTTTAAATAAATAAATAAATAAATAAATATAGTTTTCACTGAAGATGCCAAAATTTATTTTTAATATATGAAGAGCTTTAAGTCTTCAGCCTGGTCTGATTAAAATTAAATCAGAGAATAAATGGGCAGCCTATTTATAAGAACTAACCTTTTTTTGTTAGACATACTTTTACTCAGGTCAGATTCAAAATTATGCCCACAGAATATTTATCTGGCAAATTTCTCAACAGGCCAGTAGATAAATGTTTCTGTGTATGCAGATCAGGTCAGATTGGAGATACTATGAATTACATTTTGTGCTGCCCATTATATAACTTACCTGGGGCTCAATTTCTTTCTTTTTTGTCTAGATGTGTTTAGAAGGTCAATCAGACAACTTCAATATTCAATAGTTGCTGGCTGATGTAGATAAGTTTGTTACTATAGGAGCCTATCTACACACACAGGATATAACACTTTGAAAACGTTTTGAAAACTGTATATGGAGTGTGTCCTGGGCCCCAACAGTTGTCACTACTGTTATAAACCATTTTAAACCGTTTTAAAGCAGTAGTGTAGATAGGCTCTAGGAGCGCTTTATATCCATTAGCATCAAGAACATGAAGAGCAATTTTCAATAGTGTTAACTGCAAAGGGGATTCTAATTTTAATGCTTTTAATTTTGGTGATTTATATTTCTAGAATGTTTTGTTGGTTTTTCTGGTTTAATTATTTCTGTTGTAAACTTCTGGCCTGAAAGGTAGCCTGAAAATATTTTAAATAAAAATAAATAAACATTAGATATGCATGGGAAATTTTCATCATCAGACATGAAATATCTTAATTTTAGTGCATTCTATTTAAAGAAATACATAACTGAAAATGGAAGATAGCACGGATGTTTTTCCTTCTTAGTGTAGCTGCTTGTGGTCTAAGGAAATTTGGAAAAGCGGCAAAGACAATTTTAAGGAAAATGTAGTTTGCTGCATATATTCAGTGAAGAGGTGCATTGGGTTATGAGCACAGGTTTGTGCCTTGTCTTGCTTTTACAGTAATATAAAATGAAAAAAAAGCTTGTCTTTCACGTTTGCTTCTCAGTGCACTATTAAGGTGTCAAAAATGGGGTTTATTATTTTTGAACTTATTATTATCTTTATTTGTATCCCGCCTTTTGCCCAATGCTGGACCTCAAGGGAGCTTTACAAAATCAAAACATATACAGTTAAAAGCTTTAAATAGAATTATACAAACATTAAAAATATAATTAAATAGGTTTCAATATTAAAATATTTAAACATTTAAAACACATATTAATTTTTAAAAAAACTTAAACATAGATGGAGGTCCACATTATTCATCAAAGGCCTGCCAGAATAAGAAAGTTTTTGCCTGCCTCCGAAAACAGATCAAGGAGGGAGCCAGTCCAGCTTCCCTGGGAAGGGAGTTCCAGAACCTTGGATCAGCCAATGAGAAGGCCCTCTCCTGTGTACCCATCAGGCATGCCTGGGATGTTGATTGGACTGAGAGAAAGGCCTCCCAGAAGATCACAGTGCACAGGCAGGCTCATATGGGAGAATATGATCTTTCAGATAACCTGGACCTGAGCCTTATAGGGCTTTATAGGTGATAACCAGCACTTTGAACTGTGCCCAGAAACAGACTATTAAAATCCGTCCTTCTTCCAAGCAGTGGTAGCTGATGAGATGGTTCACTTGGAGAAAGTGATGGCAGGAGATCCTCTGCATCACATTCAGCACCAGGAAGTGGGGAATGGAGGCAGTGTGGTGGTAGTGGATGCCACAGGAAATGCAAGGTTGCTCAGCTGGTAACTAGAAATGGATGAGATGTAGAAAGCTCTTCATAATCACTCAGAAATTACCCTAATCTCCTCTCCCCCAAGTCAGAAAAAGAATGTGGTTCATTGTTCATTCCAGTCTAAAATAGTCCAGCTCCATTCTATCACCCCACATCTCTATTACACCATTGTCATTTTGTACTTCATGTATAGATGGGGACCACAAACTATTGCCTTAGAAATGTTCCACAAATTCCTCCTTTCAGATACTATAAGGAAGCACCTGGACCTCCCACAACATTAAGGGAGCAATGTTCGGTTTCCTGGCTCTGAATTTGTAGACAGGACTCTGAGATGGGAACCAGGAAACTGTGCTCCCCATCCCATCCCCCTCGTAGCCAGCATGGAGAGAACCATGCTAGCTGCACTCGCAAAAAGGAGCATCCACATGGGGAAAGGAGACATTCCTAGGGGCAGGGAGGGACCAGGGCAAAGGTCTATGGCTAACCTACAAAGCCTAACCTACTTCCCTCTCCCTTCCTTAATCCTCCGTAAAACAGGCAAAATCACTGTCTAACTTCAATGCAGAGCAAGAGGCATTGAGGTGCATCCTCCTCTGCATTGCATTCTCATAAGCCCCTGAGTTGGGAGGCTTACAAGTAGCCAGGGTGCATCTCATAGGATTGCACCCTAACCCTTAAACAGCAAGATGATTTTGGAATACATTGAGGTGGTCCTGATAGATCAGCTCTTTCAAATGACTCTTGGGCCATTACGCTTCCACTTTCCTTGCTCTTTGATTCTCCCACAAGAATTAATGTCCTGATAGCATGATGATAAAATGTACCTTCTGTTGTCTAGCGGGTATAGTGACACAATATTAAAGCCCTATGCAGACATTGCCTCCATGTGTTTACTCCATGGATGTTGAACCTCTTTTGGTCCAGGGGCCAAAATCTTTTTAATTGAACCTCTTGGGGGCTGCATTCCAGTGGAAGGTGCGATTGAAGGAAACCACCCAGAGATTAGTGGTCAAGCGGTGTGGTCATCAGGGAAACCTCAGAGGACTGGATTTGGCTCCTGGGCTTAAGGTCCTGGTTTATTCTAGGAGTGGAGTAGGGAGTGGGCCTTTTTTCTGCTGCCCCCACCTGCATCATTGCACACGCCACTGGTTCTCCGATGTTTGCACTGGGATGTCAGTGGGAAGTCTGTCTTAAATTCAAGCTCTTAATTTTCAAAACTGTACATAGAGAAGATTAGGGTGGGGTCATCTACCTTATGCAATTTGCCTGTGATTTCAGAAACTAAACCTCAGAAATATATTTAAAGCTAGAGCAAGGCTTCATCAAAAGTGAAGAAACCTGCTTATGTCTTGCAAATTGTTTAGCATGTCATTCTAAACCTTTTCTTTGCTTTTGTCTGGCAAACTCAGTCTATGTCTTCACCAACCATTTATCCTGGGGCTGTCTCTAGGTCATCCCTGTGCATCCATATGACAAACAGGGTATCCCGGGACCAACCGGGGATGACCCAGAAATGACCCCAGGATAACTGGAACTGGGGATAACTTGTTTTTCCCGTGCTCCTGGGACCATCCCGAGGAGCGCGGGTGGTGTGGCCACACCACTCCTGGGTCGTCCCTTCTTCTCTGCGAGTAGTGGGGCCAGGCATGGAGCTCCATGCCCTTCAGGGGTGGGGGAAGCATTTTTGCCATCCCAGCGATGGCAGGGGGTGGGGCCCGATGTCACTGGGGATTTTTTTTTACTCACTTTTTTCAAAGTATTAAGATTGCGTGACTGGTGCCTCTTCATGAAAAAAAAAATGGCACCAGTGACATCCCTTTCCTCCCAGGATGCCACACAGCCATCTAGATGCTGGGGAGGGATCACAGAAGCAGGTAAGTCTGTGATCCTCCCCCCTCCCTCCCTCTATAGCCTTAGGTGTAGATGAGCCCTAAATTTAAAGATTGGGAGAAGTGTGTTGAAAACTAGAGATGGACAGAGCTGTTATGCTAAGATAGTCTCTTTTTTGAGATCAAGCTCATTCATGTCCTGTTTCAGCATGAATTTGTTTTTTCTCTTCTCCTCCAAAAAAAAAAAAATCCATATGGAAATCTGTAATGTACATACATTTGTGCACATTTTTAAACATTTTCCCTCAAGTACTTCACATTTCCGAAATGCTGTTCTTTGCTCCCTTTTCTCAAATATACAAATTTAGCGCACAGTTTCCTCGAGTATATGGGCTTCTGAGATATGCACTTCATTTTTCCTGAGTTGAGCTGCATCAGAATACTTGCCAAAAAACAGATTTAGGAATGGGACTTTGTCTTGGCTTGCTGGAAAATGTGAGAGGCGCAAATTGAGCCATGCCATAAAAATAAATGGAAACCCTAATTGAAAAGAAAGTCTAGTTAAAAGGCAGCCAGTAAGAAATTTAGCTAGAACATCACTGATTTAGTGATCAAAGGAGGAAGAGTCATATCTTGGTTTGAACCATACTTCAGTGCAGGAACCTGTTCAACAAGAGCACAAGGTTTTCACCTGTCAGCACTAGCTGGATATTAGTTTCTCAACATGAGTGACAAGAGAGACTACTGCTGGCTGCTTTTTCACACCAGACATTCTTAATAGATGTGCTTGGAACAGAATATAAAGTTTCGGTTGTCAGGCGGTATACTACTTAAGCTGCCTTATTTACTTCAAGGGATATTTACACAATACTCCAGGATATTTTGTCACATAAATAGATGTCTTACACAAATTGCATCCCCCCCCACCCTTTGATCCAAGAAGGGGCAGCCTGGGGTGTTATTTTTTCTGAAACTTTTCTAGGCCTCTCCCAAAATAATTAGTAACAAGATCCTACTGTAGGCCTCACACGACTATGGCTCTGAGGCTTTTTATTCTGGGAGACTCTGGAACACATGTAATAACAAAATGACTCTTAATGGCAGAAGAGCACATTACTATGATTATTATTATGAAAGATAATTTTAACTCTTTCAGATCTAGGCAAGCAGTGTCGGCCTTCAATCATTTCCATGTAATCCTGGAAAGGAATCAGCTTCTCGGCACAAGCAAATGAGTGCTGTCGGTTGATTATATATAATTATTATGTAATTACAGTTGTACCATGCCGGGAACAACCTGCTCCTCAGGATTATCATGAGGCTGACCCAAAGAACTCCAGGTATTTATGATGAAACTCTCCGTATTTATCTGTCTGGTAAAAGTGAGGGGTCAAGTGGTCAGAAAGTGCTTCAAGAAATTACTTCCCAAATAACAGCCTTGTGGTGAGTGTTCATGTTAGCTTTCTGCACAACAATTATAGCAGGAAAAAGTGGATGATAAAGCTCTGGAAGTTAGAGAAAATTATTATTAACATTTCTTGAAGATAAAATGAATGAAAAGCACTTACACTTTCTTTCTTTCTTTTAGCATTTTTACTGTCCAATAGCTGAAGCTCTCTGAGCAATTCATAACAATTGCAACTATAACATACCGCACAATAAAATACAATATAAAAGTTTAATAAAAGTTTAAAACTGCAGTATAAAATAAAAATAATAACCAAATAGAACCTGGCAGCAATGCAAAGTTTTAAATACAGCATCAGATTTAAAACAGAAACTGAAAAACTAAAATGCCTGGGAAAATAAAAAGGTCTTCACCTGGTGCCAAATAGAGTACAATATAAGTGGCAGGCCTAGATCTACACCTCATGTCATATTGATACAATCCCATTATGGTAACGCTATATCCCTCTTGTGCATTTATACCTTGTAGGACACACAGTGGCATCTGTTGTGGTATTTTGGATAATATGGAATAAAAAGCGGGAAATAACTACTAGTGCTGTGCCGAAAATGTAGACTATTCCATTTTTGGCATTTCATGGGGGGTGGGGGGATTGAAAACTTGGGTGAAAGTGGCTGGAATATCTTTTTAAATATAGCCAGGTCTTGAGGGGACTTCTTTCTTTCTTTTTATTTATTTTTAAACACCCCCAGCATTTTCAGGAGCTCAGAGTTCCTCCTGAATGCTTATTGGAGAAAGTGAGTTCACATAGTCTCCAGTAGGCATTCATTAAGAACTGCTGGGCTCCTCCAAATGCTGAGGGAAGGGGGATGTTTTTTTGAAAAACTAAAAAAATAAGAAGGCCCCTCCAGAACCAGCTACACTTAAAAATGTATGAGGGAAACCCTGTCCCCCTCCCCAAGAAGAAAATTCTCCAAATTTCCCTCTCTCCCTTTACAAGAGGCAGGGAAAACAATGCCTCTTTTACAGGGAGAGAGAAAGTTACCCAAAATAGGGGGGAAGGATTTAGCCCAGCACTGGAAATAACATCAGAAAAGCAGTATTGTCATGGCCCCATCTGAAGAATCTTCCTTTGAGGAGGAAGAGGTTCCAGAGGCTGCAGCTTCGCCCATTCCCCAGGACTTACCAGAGGAGAAGGAAGGACAGGGAGGTTCCTCAGAAAAGCCCCAGGAAAGCCACCCTCTTCCACCCCCTGTCTCCAACAAGGAAGATTCTGGGCCTGAAGAGGTTCATCCTTTGACTCCTCAGCAGAGGCGGCGTCTGAAGCGTGCGGAGCAGATTCAACCAACAAGACTGAGTTTGAGATTACAGAAACACAGCACAGCAGACACAAGCCTTAAATGAGATTGCTTCAGTAATATGGGACAGCTGGGGAAGGGCGAGTACAGGCTCAGGCGAGACATAAAAGGCTCAAAGGAGGAAGCAGTGCTTTGTTGGGAACAACCGATGTAGACAGCTCCTAGCATTCCTGCCTGCTTCCAGCTCATAAATTGTGGATTGAATACCTGGCTTGACTCTGGATTGTGGACCCTGGACTTTCTGAATACCTGGCTTGACCCTTGGCTTTGGTGATTGGACTTTTGGATTTTCTGGCTTGACTCTGGACTCTGGACTTGTGATATCTCTGACTAGCCCCTAACTTCATTGGACCCTGAACTGGGGATTTTGGACATTACAGTCTTACTCCATAGGTTTGACACTCCATGCTGTCTTGGGGTTAATTTCTTGGAAATAAACAGAAAACAAACCATTCTGTCCGTTTGCTGGCCCCATCAGTTATCAGTGCATTTCAATACAGATAAAAAGCACGAAAGCATGAGTGTCACATGGCTCAGCAAGTCAGGTTCGGGGATCCAGTCAGGGAGCTGCCCACTGGATTCCTGGACCCAGCTGGACACCCACAACATCCCTCCTTCTTCTTCTTCTTCTTCTTCTTCTTCTTCTTCTTCTTCTTCTTCTTCTTTTGATTTCTATACTGCCCCATAGCTGACGCTCTCTAGATTGTTTACAACAATTAATAAACATACAAAATACAGCATAATAAAAATAGTCTAAGATGTTTTAACATAGAATAATTAAAACAATGTAAACAGCTAAAAAGAAATCATGTCATTCCCCCCCAATAGACCTGTTCTAAAACAGCAGACACAGATGCCTCATACTATATCATTAAATGTCTGGGTCTTTATCTGGTCTTGAAAAGGTGAACAGTGTCGGTGCCAGGCAGGTCTCAGTGGGGAGTTCTATAGTTGTGCGGAGCAACAACTGGGAAGGCCTTGCCCTATTGTTGCAATCCCATGATAGTACCATGTCAGGGAATAGTTTCGGCACTGTAGTGGGCCTTGTAGTTTGTAGCTAAGATTTAAATAGAAGTTGTCTGGAAGAGTTTGGGCCTATTTGGTCCTTAGATTGTCAGAATCTGTGCGAGCTTATCTCTGAGAACACTGACAGGGATAAGCTCACACAGATTCTGACATTCCATGAGCTGAATAGGCCCAAACCATTCCAAGACTACTCCTAATTAAATCTTAGCTACAAACTACAAGGCCTACTGCAGTGCTGAAACAATTCCCTGACACACCGCAATATCCATCTTGTACATTTATACTTCCAGGGACACTCTCTTATGGGTTGTCTCTCTTGTAGGGTATTTTTTTTCTGCTTTAGGTAGGAATAGGCTGACCAGATAAAATCCAGGTCAGGGCTCATGTAACTTTAACAGTTGTAGAGAAAAGGGAATTTCAGCCAGTATCATTTGTATGCAATTAGTCCCTGGTTAAATTCTCTCTTCATCACAACAGTTAAAGTTGCAGGCACTATACTAGAGTGACCATATACAAAAGAAGGCAGGGCCCCTGCAGCTTTAACAGTTGTGATGAAGAGGGAATTTCACCAGGAACTAATTGCATACAAATGACACTGGCTGAAATTCCCTTTTCTCTACAACTGTTAAAGTTACATGAGCCCTGACCTGGATTTTATCTGGTCACCCTAGGTAGGAATAGGGTGAGCATATTTTGGAAACCAAAAAGGATGTCAACATGGTCGGCTCCCAAGGGGGCATCCCCACCAATATGTCTACCTCCAGGGGTGTGTCCAGCACCAAGGGAGTTTGCTCACCTGAACTTAGCCTTGGTCATATGTCTGATTTTACAGCACACAATTAAGACAAAGCTGTTCTACATAACATCTTAATGTTAAAATCACTGAAATAACAAATGAGACATGCAAATGCATCTGCAATTAACTTTACTCACTCCTACTTTTGTAGCTTTTGCTGTACTTTGTTGTTATACTCTGTGTGATACATTCACCCCTTCCCGCAAATATCTTTTCTGATTGTATCCTCACTCCACTGCAAGCTGCTGCTTTATAGGGTTTGATGCCGGCCGGCTTTTAAAATTTTTGTTTAGTTTTTAAGTTAAAATTCGTTTTGAAACTTGCTAAAAATCAACAGGTGAACAGATCTGCTTGAACCTTGGCAAGGCTAAAGCCCTACTCAAGACCTATCATGATGCCAAGTTTCATCTCCTGATCTTTAAAAATGATGTGTTTTTTTCCAAAAAAGTATTAATTTTAAAACCTCAATTTATTTTTAAAAATCCTAAAAATCAATGGATGAACGGATCTACTTCAAACTTGGCATGACTAATGCCATACATAGGCACTATCAAAGTGCCAAGTTTCATCTCTTTATCTATAAAAATGATGTTTTTTTAAAAAAAAAATAATTTTAAAACATCAAACTTAAAAAAAATCCTAAAAATCAACGGATGCACAGATCTGCATCAAATTTGGCATGGCTAAAGCCCTACCTAACGGCTATCATGGCACCAAGTTTCATCTCCTTAGCTTTAAAAGTGATGAAGCTATAAGCATTTTTGTTAATTCCCATTCACTATAAGGTAGAGTTGCCCTTTGGGTTGGGGGAGGATGGGAAAAATCCATTTTTTTCTTCAAATTTCATAATATCCCCCCCTTCCCAGATTTGTTACCAAAAATCCTGGCATGTCCTGGTTTTTCCTGACAAATGGTCACCCTAGAAAAATGAGTTTTTTCTAATGCAAGAGTGCAGAACCTCAGTCCTGGGGCCAAATGTAGCCTTCCTGGGATCCCAATTGAGCCTTCCAAGGTTCCCCAGATGGGTGGTTTCCTCACTTCTGTGGTTCTCCCCTTCTTAGAGGTTGAATGCCTCTCCTCAGGCTTAGTAATCGGAAGTAAGAGCTTTAAGCTACAATGTGTGAGAATTTCTGGCAATTCGGCCCCACCCCATTTTGCCATTGGCCCTCACTGGAATGCAGCCCCCAAGAAGTTGTGAGACATTGAATTCAGCCTTTGGGCTGAAGGAATTTCAATATCTCTGCTCTAAAAGGTTTAGTAATGAGCATGGCCAGATCAGGAAGAAGTAGGCTGTAATCCTATATGCATTTTCCTGCAAATAAGTTCCATTGAACTCAATAGGGTGAACATCTGGGTCGACAGGTATGGAATTGAACTGTTAGGCTCCTGTTCTATGCCATACATTGTCAGGACGGTCTTGGGCAGTCTCTGTCAGGAACTGGCCAGGGTTATGATCTAAAGAACAAAAACATACATGCATAAATGTGTGCATGAAAATAGAGGTGAAGAACAAAATGTGCTATATTTAAGCCAATGAGTAATGTGATGAATGAGATCTTTAATGGGAATTCTTGCAAAATTTGGAGGGTCTGGTCCCATGGAAAACCTACTTGGTCTGCAGCTTCTGAACAGAGTTGCAGATTAGAACATGGTCTGCTCCTGGAAACTGCACTCCTTTCAAACTTAATCTCCCCTTGTATTTTTTATACTTCCTAGTAGGAATGTGCACTGGATCGGACACGATCCACGATCCGAGTCCGGTCCAGTGGGAAATCGGATAAATTATCCGATTTCCGATCCCGCAGCTGGATCGGCCGATCCAATCCGAACCGGTCCGAAAAGGCTCCGAACTGGTTCGGCGGATCGGCGGATTGGCGGGCGCCCACTGGCGCCCACCGCCGCTTCCATTGGTGGGCGCCAGCGGGCGCCCGCCGATGAAAGAGGACAGCGGGGGGGGAGGAGGGGGGCGCTTACCTTCTCGGCCCGTCCGGTCCCGTCCGGCGCCGGCGACTACTACTACCAGCAGGCTCCGCGGCCTGCTCTAGGGTGGCGCGCCGGGTGATGTCATCACCCGGTGCGCTACTCTAGAGCAGGCCGCGGAGCCTGCTGGTAGTAGCTGCCGGTGCCGGACGGGAGCGGACGGGCTGAGAAGGTAAGCAGGGGGTGCATGGAGGGGAGGAGGGGGCGCGCGGAGGGGGGGAGGGGGGGAGGGGGGCCCTTACCTTCCCGGCCCGGCCGCTCCCGTCTGGCGCCGGCGACTACTACTACCAGCAGGCTCCGCGGCCTGCTCTAGGGTGGCGCGCCGGGTGATGTCATCACCCGGCGCGCTACTCTAGAGCAGGCCGCGGAGCCTGCTGGTAGTAGCCGCCGGCGCTGGACGGGAGTGGACGGGCCGAGAAGGTAAGCAGGGGGTGCGTGGAGGGGAGGAGGGGGCGCGCAGAGGGGGGGAGGGGGGCCCTTACCTTCCCGGCCCGGCCGCTCCCGTCCGGCGCCGGCGACTACTACTACCAGCAGGCTCCGCGGCCTGCTCTAGGGTAGCGCGCCGGGTGATGACATCACCCAGCGCGCCACCCTGGAGTAGGCCGCGGAGCCTGCTGGTAGTAGTCGCCGGCGCCGGACGGGAGCGGATGGGCCGAGAAGGTAAGCAGTGGCGGGGAAGGGGGCTTACCCCCCCCGGAGCCGTCTGCTTCTATCCGCTGGGGCCCGCGGGCGCCAGCGGATGGAAGCGGACGGCCCCAGGGGGGGTAGGGAGCGCGGGGGAGGGGGCTTACCTGCCGGGGCCGTCCACAGCGGACGGCCCCGGGGGGGAGGGAGTTAGGCCCCCCCTCACCCACCCGCCGCCATTTTTTTCTCATAGACTTGCATTGCAATGCAAGTCTATGGGGAAAAAAATGGCGGCCGATCCAAAAATTAACGATTTTTGGGTCGGGATCGGACTCGATCCGGTCCGGGGGGCCTCCGATTTTGTCCGAACCGATCCGTGACAAAATTGGAGGTCCCGATCCAGGTCCCGATCCGATCCGGGGGGTCCGTGCACACCCCTACTTCCTAGCAATTTGGAGTAGCTAGAAAGTACAAGGCCTGCCACATTAGTTTAAAATGCTACTGTAAATGTCATGAAAGTGACAGTACATCATGATATGCTGTCCCTTCCTTGGGGTAGTTGTACAGAATAAAACATGGCTGCCCCTGTCTACTGATGAGGGCAGCCATCTTCTTCCCCCATGCAATATCCCTGTGAAGCTTATAAATATTACAGTACTTTTGGCTCAGACATAAATAGAATATTTATGAACTGGTTAGAAAACCTGAGTGAAAGAAATACAAGAGGCAATCAATCAGGAGAGAAAGATTAGCACTGCAGTTTGCTACATAACAAATAGGTGTTGATAGTGAGCAGGTGTATTTAACAGGGTTATATCTGTAACTCCCAGCCTCTGTTCAAAACATAGATATAACACATGGCTTGTCCTGATCTCAAAAGGCCCAAACAGTCATTACTTCAAATCTGTGTAGCTACATATTTTTAATTCTTCATTTTTACTATATAGGAAGCATAGCAGCTCTGATCCAGATCTTAAAAGCCTCTCCTCCATTCTCCATGCTAAGGTTCTGATAGGGTGACCATATGAAAAGAAGGACAGGGCTCCTGCATCTTTAACAGTTGTATAGAAAAGGGAATTTTAGCAGGTGTCATTTGTATGCATGCAGCACCCAGTGAAATTTCCTCTTCATCATCACAACATTTAAAGCTGCAGGAGCCCCGACCTTTTTTATATCTGTTCAATCTAGTATAGCTCCTGCAGCTTTAACTGTTGTGATGAAGAGGGAATTTCACCAGGTGCTGCATGCATACAAATGACACCAGCTGCAATTCTCTGTTCTATTCAACTGTTAAAGATACAGGAGCCCTGTTCTCCTTTCCATATGGTCACCCTACTTCTGACCCAAATTGTGCCCTCTTTTGCCTTCTCTAGAATAAAAATGAGTGTGGGATGGAAATATATCTGCTAGACCCAGATTTAAATTAATGTCTGTTTTGGACCAGAGTTGAGAGGCAGGGAAAGAAGGGAGCCTGAGAGCTGTATGTATTTAAGTGGACTGGTCACAGCTAATTCACTGTGCTTGACTATAACACAGCCATCACTGATTGCTTACTGGGCTCTTTATACTGGCATCACACTCTGATTTAAGGATCAGCAGATGCAGTGAACCCAATCCTTGAAGTCTCGGCACTTGGGCTGATGGCTTACTGAGAGTAAAAAGGTTATAAAATGTAGAACAGCAGCACAGAACTCCTGAACAACACCCATGTGAGTGTCTGGCTGGAAACAAGTGACACTTTTTGGATAGAGCTGCCAAGAAAAATAAGGCTGCAGTGAATCAGCCATTTGCACAGGCTTGGAATAAAAACACTGGGCAGCAGTCCAGGTTGCGAGTATGGCCATGCTGTGCTCCAAGCTAAATAACATCAGGAAATATACAATGCTATGCAGTTAAAATTATAATAATAAAAAGGTGGAGGGCGGGTAGGAGATGGGAAGATCACACTGCACTAAATCTGGTTCAGGAACTGTAATTTCTGAGTGTGGTTTTGTCACCAGTTGCTGAACACTGGATTTATTCGTTCAGGCATGTACAGACCACATGACTCACACTGTGTAAAGTCACTTACAGTGGAACTTAAGCACCTCCTGTATAGGATCTTTGGATTCTGCGAAGACCAGAAAATATCCCTGACCTTCAAAAATGTCAGTTGTATATGAGATAGCAGTGTAGCACTTTGCAAGCATAATCAGTTCCCCTCAACTCTTCCCCCCACCCCCCAGAAGACCTTAGCAAAATGACTTCCTTTGTGGTCAGTCTTTCTGCATGTGGTTCCATTTGCAGCATGTTAGAATCCAGTAATTTATTTATTTTTCTTCTAAGGAGAGAGAGAGAGAGAGTTGTAAGCAACATCCTTTGAGC
This sequence comes from Anniella stebbinsi, assembly GCA_029215795.1. Lineage (NCBI taxonomy): Eukaryota > Metazoa > Chordata > Lepidosauria > Squamata > Anniellidae > Anniella > Anniella stebbinsi. The sequence continues at coordinate 27,602,226 of JARDYH010000002.1, read as the reverse complement.
GGCATATGAATGCCCTTTAGATGCTCATTTGCTGGAGGTTTGTCTACCTATTTCTTTGAGCAAAATAGAAGGAGAAATTATGATGTTAATGCTAAGAATCAGAAATAGTACTTACAGCAGCAACGACTAGTAGTAGAAGCAGTAGTAGGAATGAATTACTACTGACATTACATCAGTAAACATATAAAATAATACCCTCCAAAGTAACTAGGAACTATAGATAAGGATGGAATCCTATGCATGTTTAGACAGAAAAAAAGTCATGGTAGTTGGGAAATGCTGGGAATTGTAGGACTTTTTTCATCTAAACATGCATGTGATTGAGGCCAAATGTGCATAAGAACAGCCTAACAGTGCTGTAATCCTATATATGGCTACTCAGAAGAAGAACTACCATAAGTTTAATAAGACTTATTCCCAAATAAGTGTATATCAGATTGCAGCCCAGGTCTGCATTTATACATTATTTCATAATTCCTGTTTTAATGGACCGACTAGAGCATTTCAGTAAATCCCAGTTTCTGTTGATTTTACTGAATGATATAGTTTCTCCTCTGTCTTGAAATTCCTACATCTGTTGCTTCTTTGGGATCTGCAGCTTTTCCCCAAGGAAGTATTCTTGCACTGTCTTGGCTGGCATGCCTTTGTATGTGTTCACAGAAGCAGTGTTAAAAAGGGGGGAACTGAGTACAGTGGAATCTGGAGAGTGGAGCAGAATTTATTGTGGACCACTGAGTGAGACTCAGATCCTAAACACACCTACTGTTTTTCCCCCGGTTTGCTTCTGCAGGTTACCCCTCCGTTTCCTCTGCGAGTCTAGCCTTTTGAATTACATGTGTTCGGTATTGCTGTGATACCGACCACGTGTAATTGGCCTGTTCCAATTTGCATTTCCAGACTTTGCCCGTTCAGGGATAATTTAAAAGAGAAACGAGAAATGGCATGCTCAGGGTAAGAGACCAGCATGACGTCATGCGAGTCCAGTGCTGAAAAAGTGGATAAAAGTCATGGCGGGCGTGCATCAAACCGTGCGTGTGATGACCCTCTCAGTGGTGTGAATCTTGACTGTAACCTTCTGTTATGTATCATGGAATCACGGTGCAAATTGACAGAGCTAAAAATTAGGTGAGGGAACAGGCAAATAACAGGAAATTCAAATGTATTTATTTACAACATTTATATACCACTCCATATCTAAACAGATCCTGGAGTGGTGAACAATACTAGAGAAAATAGTGCCTGGATCAAAAGAATGCATGACTTTTCAAAGTTGTTGTTACTCATATATTCCACCTTTATTCCTCCTCTCCATGTTATCCTCACAACAATCCTGTGAGGTACATAGATTAGGCTGAGAGTCAATGATTGGCCCAAGGACACCCAGGGGGTATCTACACACGAGTTTTTTGACGTTTTATAAGGGTTATGAAAACTCTTTGGGCCACATGACGCACTCCCTGTAACGTTGTATATCTGAGGTTTTTTAAAACTCACTTCAGTTATATACAACGGTTTCACTTTTAATAAATCGTTTTAAGTAAAATAATGTGTCCTACCTTACCGTTTGTAATTCCTGGGGGCAGTGCTTCCTTTACTGGTGCCCAAATTCTTAGCAGTTGATTGGTGGGGAAGAAAAAGGAAGTGGACCAGTGAACTACAACACCCCCAATTCTTAGCCCTATACTCTCTAGGGAATGACAGAGGAACTAAGAAGGAAGTGTGTAACTGAACTACAACCCCTACAATGCCTTGCCCTAAATTCATTGAAAAACGAAAGAGAAAAAGACAGGGCAGAACAGCATGTGACCGCACACATCGCTTTAAAGACTAAAGACTGTTCTCCTGTAACGTGAGTACTCAGTAACGTGGCCTAAGACGTTTTAGAACGCACTATTTGGAACGTTTTAAAATACTTTTTAAAACGTTCCAAAGGACTGTGTGGATTCCCCCCCAGTGAGTTTCTTGGCCAAATGGGCACTAGAACACAGATCTCCCGAGTCCCGATCCAACACTATAACCATTACATCACACTGGCTCTGTGTTCTCATTCATTTCAGTGAACATGTTCAGGAAATCTTCCATGTTTATTGTGTCCTTAGCAAGCAGGTTGAGACCAGTGTAAGCTCTGAAAGATTGACATCTGGTTCCAAGACCTTCTTGTTAAATGCATTGCAGTGTATTCAAGCATATAGCTGCTGAAACATGTTACTCAACACAGTAGTAGACCTGGATGCCTTTTATGGGTGGATCTTCAAACAGAACCACGAAAGCAGGCTGATGCCTCTGCTTACCCAACAAGCCAGTGTGCATAACCTTTCCCCACCCGACGAAGTGATATTTCTCCAAAATTAAGAACCAACTGCAAGGGAATAGTCAATATTGTGCCATTTTTGAATTACACCATTTGTCCACCAGATTCCACACAGGCTGAGATTTAAAGCTCTCCTGTGAGCAAAAAAGCACATCCGCCCCATATTGCAACAAATTATTGTAGTGCTCTATTGAGGTGGAGACCTCATTAATTTAGGGTGACCATACTTTGGAAACCAAAAAGGAGGACCACATGGTCAGCTCCCAAGGGGGCATGCCCACCAACATGTCTGGCCCCAGGGTGCATGTCCAGCACCAAGGGGGTGTGCCCACCTGAACATAGCCTTGGTCACATATCTGATTTTACAGCACACAATTAAGACAAAGCTGTTCTACATAACATCTTAATGTTAAAATCACTGAAATAAAGAACAACGTATCTGAAATAAACTTCACTTACTCCTACTTTTGTAGCTTTTGCTGTACTTTGAAGCTTTTGCTTTACTCTGTGTGATACATTCTCCCCTTCCCTCAAATATATTTTCTGACTGTATTCTCAAACTGCTGCTGCTTTTAACAGGTCTTGCTGCCAGATGGCTGGCTGGCTTTTTTATTTTTAAAATTTCAAAAACAAAAAATTAACCTTGCGTGTGATTGTCACAAGTTTCTTTACTCTAATATTAGGGTGGGTGTTATGGGCGGCAGACACTACTTTGCCCATTCACACTTCTCACTTATATACATTAGCTTCTCAAGGCTTGCGTGTTGACACCACTTCTCGCATACAGATTTTGAACTCCTGTCTACTTCCTGCACAAACACGCGACTCTGAAACCCTCTTTCTAATGCCCTGTGTTTCCTGCCAGCACTGTAGGGCTAAATTACAACAGGTGTCTCTGGGTTGTTTGTGCAGTCTCTGTTGTCTCTGTCTAAGTCTTTGCAGCCAAACCAAAGCCTCCAGCCTCAAACAATCTCCCTCCCTCCCTCTCTCTCTTTCTTCTCTCTCTACCAAAGTCTCCTAATGGTCCAACCGGGCCGCACACTTGTACCCAGGGGTATTGCTTATTGTTTGGTCATGTCTGGTGACCCTTACTTTAAAAACTCCACCATCAGCCGCCTCCACCTCCTCTCCTTTTGCACACCTGCTTGACTCTGATGCACTCTTAAAACACTATGGGTTGCAAGCCAGCCTCTCATGGCCAAGCTACAGGTAAATCTGGGTTGCCTTCAGCCTCTCTCTGTCTTATGCCAGCCAGCCGACATCTCCAGCTTCCAGACTCAAACAACCCCCCCCCTCTGCCAAAGTCTCCCAACTGTCCAGCCAGGCTGTGCACTTGTACCCTGTGGCTGGGGGTAGGGTGCCAGCTTATAGCTTGGTCACATCTGGTGACTCTCGTTTTTTTAAAAAAACTCTGACACACTCTTCAAACATTCTGCATTGCATGCCAGCAGTGCAGACAGAGCTCAGCTCACAAGTGAACAAAATGAAATGGAAGAGAAGGGGTAGCAAAGCAAATTTCATCTCTTTACCTTTAAAAATGACTGTTTTTTTAAAAAAAAAATTAAAACATCAAACTTTTTAAAAAATCCTAAAAATCAATGGATGAATGGATCTGCTTCAAATTTGGCATGGCTAAAGCCCTTCCTTAAGGCTATCGTGGTGCTAAGCTTCATCTCTTTATCTTTAAAAATGGCAGAACTGTACACATTTTTAAGTCTCATTAAAGTAGAGCTGCCCTTTGGCTGGGGGGATAGAAAAAATCCAGATTTTTCCTCAAATTACATAATTTGTTACCAAAAATCCTGACAAATCCAGGTTTTTCCTGTCATATGGCCATCCTAATTAATTATTTGATTGACAGAAAAGGAAGACAGAGGGAAAAGTGGGTCCTAGCTAATGCCATGATGCACCATCTTGAGACTTAAGATCTTTTTAATGTATTCACCAGCGAGGCAGCTGAAAGGGGAAAGAGGAAGCTGAATGGATCCATTAATGTAATTGAAGCAAGCCCTGACAACAGATAAAACATCTCAGCCCGGCTTCTCTTCAACCCACATCAGCTCTATAATAAACAGTCAATGATCCATACACATACACAAAAAGAACTAAAGATACACATCGACTCTGGAGTCTTCAAGGCCAGAAAATATCAGCGGGCCTTCTCTTCTTCACATGGCACCGCATAAGTATTCCACAACTCTACCGTATATGCGCTATTGTGCAACAGAACAATCCTGGGGTGAGCTGTAAGTGATTTGGTCCTCCTAGGAAAAAGTTCCATTTGGCCAATTTATATTTTGTTGGCAGGCTTCTCAGAAAAGCACTTTGTCCTTCGAATGATGGAGATAGGAACCAAGAAATGGGTTTTACCTGGTCTTTGAAGCTGGTTATAGGCTGCAGTCTTTCAGCTGCCACCCACCCCTAACAAGCCTTGTAAGTAATTGGTTTTTTTAAAGGGGGGGAATACCCTCAGCACTTGTGTTCTATGTAGAAGCAATTCTAAGCAGTGGTCATTTCTCTTGTAATGGTCAGCAAATTTTTGTATGATAGCCATTACATGATAACAGATGGATGGCAAGTAGGAGAGAGAGAGAGAGAGAGAGAGAGATTGAGATTAAAATCATATGCATTTTTAGACAGAAAAAGGCTTACAACTCCCAGGTTGGGAGGGGTTGTAGGCCTTTTTTCCCATTTAAACATGCATAGGATCCCAACTTAAATGTATTTTTCCTATCATTTTGTGATTTTAGAAATTGGCCTGACACAATTTAAAAACAAATAAATACAGTCAATTAATTTTTAAGTCAGGTAATCAATTAATCCAGGGATGGTGCACCTTTTTTTCATCAAGGGCTATATTCCCTTGTAGGTTGGGTACCAGTGGTTGGCAGGTCAAAGCCAGTGGTGGGCAGGAGCCAGAGCCAATAGCGACAGGTGCTAGTCTTTTCTCTCTTTCCACGACTTCAATTATTCTCTCTCACTCTTTCTTTCTGACACCCTCTTATCTCTCTTTCCTTCTTCCTCCCTGCCCAGTAGGCTGCTGCTGGGGGATGGACAGATCTGTTTTGCTAGAGGTTGAACTGATGTCTTGCAGAAGGTTTTTGAGGTTAGATCAAGGGCCGCAGACTACTGTAGGGGGTGCAAGCTGCACACCCTTGGATCAATCTATTGATTCAAATTGTATAACACAGCACATAGCTAAATTATGGAATTCACTACCACAAGAGAGATGGCCACAAACTTGGATGGCTTTAAAGGGGGTTGAATAAATTCCTGGAGGAGAAGGCTATCAATGGCTACTAGCCCTGATGGTTATGTGGTACCTCCAGTATCTGAGGCAGTAAGGCTGTGCGCACCAGTTGCTGGGGAACATGGGTGCGAGGGTGCTGTTGCCCCATGTCCTGCTTGTAGGTCCCTGGTTGACATCTGGTTGGCCACTGTTCTTATGTTCTTATGAGGCATTGGGGTTAAACAATGGGCAGTATCCAATGGGGTGCTTACGCTCCCACTAATTCTTTTGCACTGTGCTGATCCCCATCTTCAAATGATGCCTACTGCTTGCAGAAAGGGGCAGGTCACCAGAACTCACATAAGAGAGCTCCACTGACCTATCCTGATCCAGAAATTGGGGTTTCCACTCATTTGGAGGTTTCCTTGAGGAAGTGCTAAATCTCTGTTGCATAAATTGTTGGTCTGAGTTGTGCAATGGAATAGGCGGGACCACAGCTTGTGGAAGGGAATCGGCAAAGTGCAAAAGAATCATCTCCTTTGGATACTGCCCAATAGAATGCAAGGAACACATCACTTTTGCTTCACACCATCCTTCAGCGAGATGTGAGGTGGGATGCTGCTTTAAAGACAATGGTTGTCATTCATCTGCATTTCAGTTATATTGTTTTTAATTTGCTGCTCAACTAATCGCAGCATTTTTAGGTTATTAAAGCTTCAGTTATATGCACACTTACCTCAAAGTAAGCCCTGTAGCATAGGATTGCACTCTCAGATCATTTAACACTGCAGATCCATTAAAAGGTTTAAAAGCAAATGGGCTCATCATAAGGTCTTAGTGTTCCGCATGGAATCAAATTTTGAAACCTTTCTTAAAAATGAGTGAGTTCCATGCTGGTATACCAAAAATACCAGCATGTTTTGGCTTAACTCTAATGGCCAGCAATTACATTTTAGAGAGGCATTTCAGCATTTTAGAAATGCCTGTCCTGGAGGAGAAGGCTATCAGTGGCTACTAGCCCTGATGGTTATGCGCTACCTTCAGTAACTGAGGCAATAAGTCTCTGTGTGCACCAGTTGCTGGGGTACATGGGTGGGAGGGTGCTGTTGCACCATGTCCTGCTTGTGGGCTCCTGGTCTACAGCTGGTTGGCCACTGTGTAAACAGAGTGCTGGACTAGATGGACCCTCGGTTTGATCCAGCATGGCACTTCTTATGTTCTTAGAATGGGAAACGCCAAGTCAAAACCAGGAAACCATCAAACAGCAGTAGGCAAAACAGGGCACAACTATCTGAGGGAACCTTGACCAATTTAGGACCTAGACCAATCTACGGATTGGACCTTCGTTATCCACTGGTTTATCGTCCAGGAATTTATCCAACCACCTTTTAAAGTCATCCAAGTTGTTGGTCATCACTACATCTTCTGATAGCGAATTCCATCATTTAACAATGCACTGTGTGAAGAAGTACTTCCTTTACCTAGAGAGGGGTGAAAAAAGCTCATAAATATACAATACTAAAAGAAGACTGTCAGTTTTAACATGCGCAATCAGGAATGTCAGTTTCACATGTATTTAATCATGTCTATTCTGTCCAAATTCCCACATCAATCTCCATGTTCTTGCTTTTAGAACTGAAAAAATATATACATGCATGAAAATTTCCACTAAGACAATTTCCCTTAATGTACAAATTTTTGTACCCACATTGTTCACTGGCATGGTGGAGAATGTTGTTTGGTCCACATTTTTTAAGCAAACCTATATAATCTGTACTTACTAGACTAATAAGAACAGAAAGCAGGTATCCTTCACATTGAGCATCTCTCCAAATTTAGTAAATGAGGTTTCCCAGCTCATAAAATGTGTACAAAAATGCCTATATTCAGTGGCAATTGCTATAAAAATGTGTATATTAGTTAAAGTTGCATATAGAATATGTATTTTAGGGAACGTCATGTAAAATGTGTATTTTAGGAAAATTGCATAAAATGTGTATTTCATGTGAAAAATTTTAATGTGACATTTTGTACTTTTTTTAATTGCAGAAATGTGCGGTTGGATATTTTAGCTCAAGGTATTTTAAAGGACAAACAAGCAAGCAACACAAACAAATTGAACAAAAATTATAATCAAAAGAACACAGACATTCCTGAAACATAAATCAATCAACAATTGTAATTTATTCAAATAGAATGATGCAATACAACCAGCAAATTGTTTACCTCCTTCACTTTCAACCTTAAAACATCAAAGCCCACAAATCTTAGTAGTTCCCACATAGTGTGGCATTTACTTTAGACATTAATGACCTACTGGCATTTGCCCAAGAGTGCATGCTTAAAAACAGAAATAAATCTCTAAATGATGCATAGAAAAAGAGTACCTTCAAACTTATTACAAGGCACTAAGCCATCACTTTCTCTGCATGAGATGTATATAGTATGTGAAGATCAATGTGAAGAACATAATGTAATTTAGGAAGTAACAGTCATTATTTCAGCTCACAGAACCATAAAGACACACTCTGGCAGGTAGGGCAGCGATGAGGTTCTACTTCCACTGGAATCTGGGCCAAACACCATTCATGCAACAAAATAGGACCAGGGATGGATTGGGTCCATTAACTGTGATGAGTGGGATGGGATCTCATTCCCAAAATCCCTCCCCCCTGTTAAGTCTATCAATGATTTGCAAGATGATATTTGAGCTTCTGTTTACATACTTACCATAATTTGAAATATTTTATACAGTATATGTAAGTTGCTGAGAAATCCCAAGTGCATATTCTTAATATTGCCTCTAATGAATTGATGGCATAATGTAGAAGGGGCTGAAGTTTTATGTCACGGGCCAGAACCGTCAAATGTTTGAGATACACATGATGTGCACAACCTCTATGTTGTGTTAAGTATGACTTGTATATTATTAAAATATTAACATTATTCTTGCTATATCACAGCTACATGCTGGCTGCAAAACTTTTGAAGTAGAATAGATACAGGCAAAGGTCTGCAGAGCATAGATGGAGGCAAAAAGCCCTAAAATGTGCAGAGTAATCCCCTACCCATGTTTTATTAAAAAGGAAAAGGCCTTTGAGGGGGCAAATTAATCCTCCCTTCCTAGGTGAGCTCTGCAGAGCACTGGATTGAGACTAAAACTACAACATCAAACTGCCCTTCCACAACTCTCTAGTGCAACCACGCTTGGAATACTGTGTACGACCAGCTGCCCAAGGAAACCTAAAAGTCTATGTTCCACAGCAACTGTACATAGGCATACTGACTCCACTACTGGAGATAGCATGGAGCCATCACGAGCACTAGCCATCAATATTCTTATCCACCAAGAATTGGTCTAATCCCTTTTAATGCCATCCAAAGTGGTAGCCATCACTACATCTTGTGTAGGTTTCATGCAGGCAGCTAGTTGGCACTGTGAACAGATTGCTGGTCTAGATGGATCCTCGGTCTGATCAAGCGTGGGTCTTCTTATGCTCCTGTGAGAGAAGGTGTGGGCAAACCCCCATATCCTGGGCCTAATCCCTGCAATGTGGCCATGGGCAATTCTGACAGGCATCTCGCCCTTCTCCATGCCTTAGTATTGTACTCTCTTTTTTTTCCTGCCATTGGTTTGTGTTTGTTCTCATTTGGGCTCTCTCTCCTTTTCACACTGTCCACAACTCTTAGGCAGCTACTTCTTTCTCCTCCCCTTCCATCTCCATCAGCTGTCACCTCCCTCTTGTCTCCCCTGCATGGTTCACATGCCTCTTCAGTGATTGCCCAGTCTATCAGCATTTCATGAACTGCAAAATGCATGGATGATCAACCTTGGCATAATGTATTCACAAGGATAGCTTGAAGGAAGTTACTTGATTGGATGAACTAACTGCAGATGTGATTGAAAGTATTTCTGGGACCTGTGATCATTCTATATGCACAGCTCTTTGAAGAACTGTGTTTAGTATAAACAATACGAGTTCCAACAGCTCCTAGGGAGTTAAGTCCCTTGTCATACAAATATCTTAATTTTTTTTAAAAAATGGATTTTGCAAGATACTCATACAATAAATAGTTGTTGGAAGCCAAGCTGAAATCAAGCAAGCAAGCACACTCAGTCTAGTAAGAAATGAGTTAGCAGACGGGATCCATATCAAGGCCTCACATACTTTGGCTCCTGTTTCGTCTTTTCTTTCGTTATGCCACAATGGCTAATATTAAACCCACACAGAACAACCTTGTTGCATAGTGCAGTCCTTATTGGGAGAAATTCAATCTCTGCTTTAGCTCAGGGCCTTGTAAATACGAATCGTTAGGATGAACGGTACCTATTCTGTTCGCCGTCTTTCAGTGCCTCGGCACATTAACCTTTTCTTTCCCAAGGCCATTCTCTCAAATGCATGGGGTGGATGAATAAGAGCTGTTTTCTTCCCCTTGATTCAGCAATTGTGTGTTCATCTTGCCCATCTCTCCTTGCATATAATTATAGAAGTAGCACACATGCCAATATCTGAAGGTTTTGTCAGCGCTTCCATTATAAACTTTAATTTTCAGGAGTTTATAATGGGCTTATGTATTTGCCTGGAACAGGAGATGAAAAACATGCTAGTTGTAACATGGAATTCTAAATATGAATAGTGATTTGTTTTGGGTTATTTGGCAAGGAACAGAAGTATTTGGCAAGAAACAAGTCATAGTTAAGCAAAGGAGAGCTGTATGGTTGAACATTACATCATGTTAAGAAGCAGCCCTGGGGAAGTCAAAAAGTGTTTCGGAGGCATGTTAAATAATGCTCAACCCTTACTGGGACTTCAGAAAGTTACAAAAATTCAATGAACAGGATTGAGATGAAGGGTTTTTCCTGTAGCTCAGTTAACAGGGTGTAATGCAGATCTACCTAGCAAGCCCTGTCACGCAGAATGCAGCCATCCATTGTTCCCTGGTTGGTTATTGGCAACTTCCCCTTTTTTTCTAGATCCAGGAAGCAAGCAAAACCAGGACATGTGATAAGACCTTGTTGGGACAACATTTATGTGTGATGGACTGCATTTAACTTTGAAGGAAATGGATCACATATAGTGTTGTCTAGGTATTGTGGGCAGGGGAGGTTCTGTTTACATTTTAATGCAAACTTACCTAATTTTCTTTGTGAGCCCCTGCCAAAGGAAGTGAGGCAGGTGTCTACCAGGAGGAGGACCTTCTCTGCTTTGGCACCACCTTCATTATACTCTTTTAGATACCAGGTGAAGACCTTTTTCTTTTCTCAGTATTTTAACAGTTTATCAGTCTAATTTTTAACTTTGCTGTTTTAAATTTGTATTTTAAATCTGTATTAATTTCTGCATTGCTGCTTGGTTTTATCCTGCTTGTACTCTTATATTGTATTTTTATGCTACATTTTTATACTGTTGTTGTTTTATAGTTTGAATAGTTGTTATGGTTTTAATTTTTGTAAACTGCCTAGAGAGCTTCAGCTATTGGGTGGTATAAAAATGAAATAAATAAATAAATAAATAAATAAAATAATTTTACAGTTCTGGGTCACTAAGCAAACTGAAACTTAGTTATCCTTCAAAATTCAGATTTCTCTGAATTTTGTAGCAGACATGCATTCTCCTGCAAAGTTCTGTTCCAATCCGAGTCATTAATCTAGCAAAAGTGAGGTTGTGATAGCTATAGAAGAACATCCTTTGGCTGGATCCAACAGAAGCCTCCTGCAGACAGAAAGGTTTCCTTCCATTAGAGCAGGGGTGGGCAACTTGTGGTCCTCCAGATGGTTTTACCAATAACTCCTTTCACCACTGGTTATGCTGGCTAGAGCTGATGAAAGTTGTAGGCCAAAACATTTGGACAAAGTTTGCCAAAGCTTGTCTACTCCTGTATTTTGGTCCCATGGGGCATCTCTACTGGCTGAGTGGGGGTGGAAGCAATCTGCTGATTTCCCTCCTACCCATGCAGCCCTCTACATCATCAAAAATCTGCTCTGGAGGGGTTAGGGTCAGGGTCTGAGGAGTGGGGCAGGTTTCTTAATAAAAACAGTAATTTCTTTTTCTTTCTTTCTTTCTTTTTTTCTTTCTTTCCAGTTCAATATCATCTGTAAAGGAATAAATAAGGGTACATTTCCTGAAACAAACAGCAATTTAGTAATAATGACAATTAGGCCATTCTTCCAAGCTGAGAAAGTTTTAAATTGGGCCATCATATGAACTCCCCTTTAATAAAATTCCTAAAGGTAGTATAGTTGAATTTTAGGCTGACCAGATAAAATCCAGGTCAGGGCTCATGTAACTTTAACAGTTGTAGAAAAAAGGGAATTTCAACCAGTGTCGTTTGTATGCAATTAGTTCCTGGTGAAATTCCCTCTTCATCACAACAGTTAAAGGTGCAGGCACTATACTAGAGTGACCATATACAAAAGAAGGCAGGGCCCCTGTAACTTTAACTGTTGTGATGAAGAGGGAATTTCACCAGGAACTAATTGCCTACAAATGACACTGGCTGAAATTCCCTTTTCTCTACAACTGTTAAAGTTACATGAGCCCTGACCTGGATTTTATCTGGTCAGCCTATGAATTTTATTAAATTATATCAGTTTTCTGCAAGGTAAACACCTATTTATTTATTTATTTATCCATCTATTTATAATTTTAATCTCTCCAGCAACAAACATTCCCTGGATAGATTACACAGCTAAAAGATTAAAAAAAGAGGGGAAAAAGCAGGACCCAAAACCTAAATATTGAACAGTTACTTCGATCATCATATCTTTTTATCATCACAGAGTGAAAACAAAGTTTACATGAAAGTAGGCTGACCATATGAAAAGGAGGACAGGGCTCCTGTAACTTTAACAGTTGTAGGGAAAAGGGAATTTCAGCCAGCGTCATTTGTATGCAATTAGTTCCTGGTGAAATTCCCTCTTCATCACAACAGTTAAAGTTGCAGGGGCCCTGCCTTCTTTTGTATATGGTCACTCTAGTATAGTGCATGCACCTTTAACTGTTGTGATGAAGAGGGAACATCACCAGTAACTAATTGCATACAAATGACAATGGCTTTTCTCTACAACTGTTAAAGTTACATGAGCCCTCTCCTCCTTTTCATATAGTCAGCCTACATGAAAGGATGAAAACACATCAAACTAAGACTCAAAATATTTTGGCAATGTTTATATCAGCACATGATTAATTCATACGTGTGGATGAACTACTCTACACAGTTGAACTACCATTTCCCATAGCTCTTACTAGTTTCCAGACTCTTTTAGTCTTTTTCTACTCCTGCCATCATTCTCTTTTATGGAACTGTCACTGAAATGTGCCTCTTTACTATGTGAAAAAAGTACATATATGTTGCTCATAGCTCACAGCTCCAAATTATCAGTATAGAAAAATGTAAATTGTGTGTGTGGCCTGTGTACAACAGTAAATGGGCCACTACGCACACACACACACCACTTCCTAATAGCCTAAGTATGGCTGCTGCCAAACCACTGAAAGATTATAATGGTTTCAAATGTATCTTTCAAGAACAATTGGTTGAATTCACTATTTATGGTATAAAGATCGGCGTTCTTATTGCTGTGGCCCATTAGCATTATGCCAGTTGATGACACATCCATCATATTTGTCAAATTATTCATGGCCTACTTTCGTACAGTACTCTCTCCCCTCTCTGATCCTTTTCATACTGGTATGGGAATAGGTTGCTATGGAACCAGACTTTTAAAAAAGAAGTCTGTTTATAGGTTTGGTTCCAGACCTGGACACAATCTACAGCTTAATTGCATGACTATATATATGCTTTTGAAATGCCAATACAAACTACAGACAGTTGTGGGGGAGAAGAAGTCATAGTTGTCATAAAACTACTGAATAGGTCTGGATTATTATTTTTTGGGAGGAAGCTATTTACATTGATAATAACTCACTCTGTTTCTAAGGGTTAAGGCGGGTTAAACTCCACATTTTTTAAAATTAAAAAGAAGGATCATAAGTAAGAAATACTGATATAGACATATCAGCATTCAGTCTCTAAAACAATGAAACAATTTATTCCATTTCTTTGAAAAATTAATTTGTGCAGTAATTATCAGGTGTCCTGCTATTAGAAGAAGAGCATGTTGTGCCTCAGAGAACACAGGCACAGTTTGGCAATAGCTTCTGGGATCCTTGACTCTCTTTCCCACTCTCCTGGAATGATACAAGCGACTCTTCCTAGGTTGGCTATTGGGGTTCAGGAGCTCTCTGTATATACTGTTCTGGTTGTGTTTTGGTCCTATTTACATGGGCATAGCTTCATGAGGGATAAACAGCTAGGGATGTGTATCGTATTGTTCCAATGTCCAATAATGATTTGATATTGGCTTTATCAGACATCCGATTAACAATAATGATACGATACAAATTCCTCCAATAATTATCGGATCTGATAAAAAACCATCCGATAATTATCGGATTTTATCGGATTATCAGAAGGCTGTTTTTCTTTTGGCGCCTCATGGATGGAGCTAGAAGGTGGGGTGTGTTTGCTTGAGACTGACAGATTCAGTGACCAATCATGCAGCAAGGATTCTAGCAGGCTCCAATCACAATGTTGGAGGAGGGCTGAGGATAGCCCAGCATAAAACCCCCACCCTTGGGTTTTGCAGCTCTGTTGGGAGTTAGGAGTTGAAGAAGCTGGGTGGATTTTGGAGACGGTCTGTGTTACTGGATTGATTTTGGTGGTGATTCTTGGAGATTCTATCTATTTTCTTGCATCTTTCTGTTCCCCTCTGTGTCTCAGGTTCATTCCTTGTGTGTTTGCTGCTTGTTGGTTTGATTGAAGGGTTAGGTTAGCATGACTGCTGGGGGTACTGTGAGTGTGTTGTTGTTCTCTTTCTCTCTCTCTCTCTCTCTCTCTCTCTCTCTGTTTGTGTGTGTGTGTGTTTGCTTGATTCACTGTGAGTGTGCTGGTGTGTCCTGTAGCTTGCTACACAGGATAACACTACACAATCTGTGGTCAAAGCAGCACACAAACTATTTGCAAAGGATTGTTATTAATATAAATTATTTCTATCATTTTGCAAGCAGAATGAAACACTAAGGTGCACCTTGGGCGAGGGGGCTCTGGGTCCAGGAGAGATGCTGTTGCTGCTGGGGGCAGTTCTGGGGTGGCTGTCTCTCCCCCTGTGAAAATCAAGCACACGTCTTCCTTTGCACTTCAGAAGCAGGCAGAAGCACCACCAGCAGCCACTGAAATGTCTGCCTGCAGGGCCCTCTTTGAAGAGCCATTTCCAGAGGCCAGTGGTAGCAGCAGCACTGGTCTTCCAGGAGTAGGAGTACCACCATCTCCTTCTCTAATGGTTGAGGCGGGGAGCCCGCTCAGGGATCTTTTCCCTGAAATAGCAGAGGTCCACTCGGTTGAGGTTGAGGAGGAGCAGCAAGCAGCAGTGGCTCCCTCGCTACTATCCCAAACCTCTTCGAGGGCTTCTACCCCTGCTCCTGTCACACCCCAGAGTGCAGGCGCTGGCGAGCACACTGGCTCACCCCAAAAGCAACAGGCAACCACGGTGTGGGAGCACTTTGAGGTGGCACCGGATCCCCGCTATCAGCATTGCAAGGCTGCCATCAGCAGGGGTAAAATGCAAGGGCACCTCACCACCTCCAATATGCTCTACCACCTCAGGAGGAACCACCATGCGGTCCTGCTTGGGAGAGAGGTGGGCACTTCCCAGCTGAGTGGTGCCAGGAAGGGCAAGCAGAAGGCTGCTGCTAACGGCTGCCAGTTCTCCATCTCCCATCCCCAAGCATCTTAGGCAGGCCACTATGGAGGAAATGTGGGGGAGGGGAGTATAGGGCCATGCGTTGGAGGTTTCCAACGCCCGACTAGCTCACCAACTGCATCAGTGAGATGGTGGCATTGGATGACCAGCCATTCAGCCTTGTGGACAATGCAGGGTTCAAGAGGCTGATGGCTCTTGTGGTCCCATACTATAAGCTGCTGTCTCGCACCACCCTTAGCAAGCGTGTGGTGCCCTCCCTATACCGGGCATGCAGGGAGTTGGTGATGGGTCAACTGTGCCAGGCAGAGGCACAGAAGGTGCACTTCACCTCAAACATTTGGTCCAGCGAGGGCGGAGCACATGCTTACCTGTCCCTGATGGCTCACTAGTGGGGAGCCACAGGGAAGGAAGCATCCATCACCACTGTGACTGGGAAGGAGGGCTACTGCTGGGCCGTCCTTCATACCAAAGTCATGGACCAGTCCCACATGGCAGTGGAGATCATTGAGGCCATTAACGGCACAGTGGAGGGGTGGCTGTCCAGGCATCAGCACACCTGCAGTTACATGGTGACGGACAGGGAAGCCAACATAATCAAGGCAGTGCGTGAGGGTGGTTTTGATGGCACACATCGCACACATCTTTAACCTCATAGTGAGGAGTTGCCTTGGCATGGGCAGCAGCAGCAGTGACCTTCCCCCTCCCATGCCAGGAGTGCGTAACATGCTGGAGAGCTGTCGGAGGGTGGCTGGGCACTTCCATGCTCAGCGTGAAAGTGAGTCGGTTGTTGCAGGAGAAGCAGGCAGAGTTGGAACTTCCACAGCACCGGCTCCTTCAGGATGTGGCCACATGCTGGAACTCCACCTACCTCATGCTCAAGCGTATGGTGGAGCAACAGCGTGCCGTTCACAAAATGTGCAGGGTCGGGGACATAGAGATCCAGGCCCCACTGGCCAGGCAGCAGTGGGATACCATGTCCCAGCTTGTGACGGTCCTCAAGCTCTTCCTTGAGGCCACCGAGACCCTCAGCAGCAGCACCGCCCTCCTCAGCCAGGTGATCCCTGTGGTTAGGCATCTCCAGACCAAGACGCGGCAGCTTCTGAAGGACGGGGATCCCAGCACCGGGAAGCACTTCCCGCAAGATGTGCGGGAAGTGTTGAACAGGCTGAAGGCAGGACTAGGCAAGAGGATGGCGCCCGTCATGAAAGACAGGATCTACATCTTGGCCACAATGTGTGATCCATGTCTAAAAGACAGTGTCTGCGATGCCAATTCTAGGTTGGGGTGGGTGGAGTTGTTGATGGGGAAAGTTCAGGCTGTGCATGAAATCAGGCTTAGGCAGGCAGCAGCGGTGGCAGAGGAGGAGGAGGCCATGGCTTCCCGGGTCAGCAGTCCCTGCAGCAGCAGAAGCAGCATCTCTCCCAGCAGGAGCAGCAGAGGCCTTGGGTTCTGGGCAAATGTCCTAGAGGAAGTGGTTGGTCAGGAAGGCAACCAACCCACCCGTCAGGATGACGCTGCAACTGTTGTGCAGCATTACCTGATGGAAGTGAAGGAGAACATCTCTGTGAAACCCCTGGCCTACTGGTCATCCCAGAACCACATGTGGCCAGACCTGGCTCGGGTGGCCCGAGATCGACTGAGCTGCCGGCCAACCAGTGTTCCAAGCGAGCGGGTGTTCTCGATGGTGGGCAACGTCGTGACACCCCACCGCACCCGCTTGGACACTGAGTTGGTAGAGCAGTTCGTCTTTCTCAAAGCCAATCTGCCCCTGCTGGGATACCCCACCCTCAAGCCCTTGGGGGAGTGAGAGTGACACCTTTCTTTAAGTCGGTCAGGCTCAACTTTTCATTTTTTTATTTTTGTGTTCATAATTTTATTATTTTTATTTGCTGTTTTTACAGCTCAGTAATTCAACTCTGATGGAAGGATTCCAAGGGATCCTGATTCTCCTACCGTCTCATATTGAGGGGATGCTAAGCATCTCACACTGCCTATGGTTTAGTCCTGCCTGTATCTGCCCAACTCTGCCTGCCTGCCAGTTAGCCACCTTTGTGAAGTAGCGGAATCTATGGGTCAAGTCCCTGAGTTCTATGGCTTACTTGTGCCAAGAGCTAGCAACTGGCCCTCTGCCTGAATCTGAGCCCACCTCCGCCTTCCTGCCAGTTAGCCGCCTGTGGACGGGGATCGTCTGGCTGTACGTCTGGCTGTTCTTTTGCGCCCACCTTGCAGGGCTGCTTGTAGCCTTAAGGATTGGAAAGTTGCTGGTCTTGAGTGGTCTTGAGTGGCAAACTCCACAAAAGATCCTGCTTCTCCTACCGTATATTGAGGAGATGCTAAGCATCTCACACTGACTATTTTAGTCCTGCCTGCATCAACCTGCCTTCCAAGTAACGTCTGTAGCTGTGGGACTGAAATTGGGCACAGATCAGTCCCCTCAAAGCCATCTGTGAGATGTCCTTCTGAACTGGGCGTCTGGCCGTTTTATTGTGCCCGCCTTGCAGGGCTGCTTGTAGCCTTATGTGTTGTTTAAAAATCGAGCTTTCCTTTGATGAGAGGCAAACTCCCACATCAATTCATGCAACTCGTTGACTTCACCTAATTCAGGTGTAGTAGCCCGGCTTCCTTGGGTCTTCAGATAGCCTGACTGACTCAACCAGGCTGCACAGGGATGACCCTCCTCCTCCTCCTCCTCCACCTCCTCCTCATGGACTCCATTAGTGAGGGACTGCAGTTACACCCTCACACCTTGCCTTAATTTGCCACTGCTCCAGCCAATGTGCCCAGCTCTGCCCAAAAGAACTGCCTGCCTGCATCAGCCTGCCTGCCGTCTGTGCATGGGGATCGTCTTCCTCTTCCTAGCCTCCATTAGTGAGGGGATACAGAAGCATCTCATGTTGCCTTTTTTGAGCCACTGAGATTGCCTGGCCCACCTTGGAGGGTCAATGTGCATGTGTGTTTCTGGCTTCAGTACCAACAGGGAGACAAGCTATGTCATGAGTCCACTCCCTTCAGCCCTTCGGTAAGGTCCCCAACTTTAAGGACTAGCTCTTTAAAAATGAGGAGTTCTCAGTAGCATGGAGCGGATTACCAGAACTAGTGCATGTGTTGAGAGCTTACTTCCAAGTAACGCCTGCAGCTGTGCCTCTGAAATTGGACACAGATGAACCCCCTCAAGGCCATCTGTGAGATGCCCATCTGTAACGGACATCTCTTGAAAAAGGACCACATTTCAGCCACCTGTAAAAGTGGATTTTGACAGCTTACTTCCGAGTAATTCTTGCACCGATTGTTCTGTAATTTGGCACACATGACTAGCAACATTCAGTCTGCATTGTGACCAAGTTTCAAGCCTGTAACTTTGAAAATACAGAAGTTTTAGGCATTTCTATCTCAAAAAGCAACTCTATAGGGCAAAATAGGGATCCGAAATAAATATCGGATTTCCGATAATTATTGGAAATCCGATACGATTCGATATGATTAACCTCCAATATAATCAGATCCGATAAATTTTTTTGATCCAAATTTCTGATAATGATACGATAATAATTTCGGCTGTGCGCATCCCTATGTGTAGCTGTCTGAGGTGAGCGCGGAGCCAGAAGCCATGGGATAAACTAGTAGTAAGCATCATAGAGTAAGTCAAGATTGATGGGCAAATCAAAAACAGGAGCAAGTAGCAAAAGCCACGGCTAGAGGACAAAACAGGAAGTAGGGCCAAAGATACAGGAACATATCAGACCTCAGGAAAATCCTTTTGCTCAAGCAAGGCTGAACTGTTCAATTTCCAGCCGAAATTTGCACAAATCAGCAGTGTCCTCTCTGCTTTCAACAGTTTCCTGAGTCCTGAGGAAGTCGGTAAGGGGGATTATCACCCTCCCCTCATCACATTTCTTTTTCTGAGCAATTACTACTGGGGGGTACTTCGGCTGCAATTCTAGCTCATCCCTTTTCAGGGCTCATCTTCACCTATGGGCTTTCCGGGACAGTGGGGAGGATCCCGGGCTTTCCTGCTTCCGGGATCGTCCCCCAGCGTGCACATGTCTGCATGTCATCCTGGAAGTAAGAAGGAACAACACACGAGTACCTACATGCCATCTGCAATGTGCCCAACTTTCATGTGTGTATCTTGAAAAATAAAGAAGTTATAGGCATTTCTTGATCATTTTTCAAAAATTCATAGTCACTACATGCTTGCACCTATGTTTCTGAAGTTTTGCACACATGAGTACTTACAGCCCATCTGCAATGTGCCTGAGTTTCATTTGTATATCTTTAAAAAATAAAGACGTTATAGCCCTTTCTTTCCCCCAATGCAAGTCTATGGGGAAAAACACTTAAAATGGTGTCCGAATCTCCGGATCGATTCGGACCAAACCGATCCAATCTGGATTGATTTGGACCTCCCCTGATCCAATTCAGATCCAGTTTTTGGAGGTCCAAATCACCCCAATTTGATTCGAATTCCAGATCCAGATCTGTGCACAGCTCTACCGTGGACCTCGGGGTTTTCCCGGGGACTGCGTTAAAATTCAGGAAAACTGCAGTCTTGGGCAAAGTGAGTGGTCATCCCTGGTTAACCCCAGGATCCCCTGTGTGTCATTTAGATGCACAGGGATAACCACATGAGCAGCCCAGGATAAATGGCTGGTGTAGACATGGCAGAACGGAAGTAGTGTGCGGAGTGGATGAAAATGACAAAGATTTTTACAACGGGAATACATTGCGGATAGGTGGACTTGTGAAAGACCAACAGTAAAAAAAAAAAAAGGCCCATTTGTGCAAATTTAAGGTCCCAATCCCTCCATCCCATTTGCACTAATTTATAGACCTGAAAAATGTTCGAAAATAAAAATGGACATTTCCAGAATTGGAAAAGAAAATAATCTGCTGCTATAATCTGCTGCCACTTATTAGCAGAGAAAGACTGTGAAACCCAGTTGGGTTTAAATGGAATGGACTGCCCAGCATTGCCCATCCCTGCTCATTGATAACTTCCTGAATGTCTGTTTGTTTACATGCTTTATTTCCTAGAATGAAGCAGCTAGTTTTACAGAAAAATGAATTAGGATGTCCTTGGAGCATGAATGTTAACTAAAGATGGCTTTTAATGGCCTGCACATATTTCAATGAAACCAGTTTGTAGTAGTAGTGGCCCAATTCGGCAGACATTTTGAAGCCTATAAATACAATGAAGCCATGCTTTTTCTTTCGTTCTTAAAGGTTGTTTGCGTTAAATGGTGTACTGTGCAGCTTTCTATCATCAATCACCGCACCAAGAACGAAAAGTCAAACATATTTTGCTGATGAGCTATTCAGGGTGGTAGATGGAGTGTCTCCCCATTGCTGCTTCATTCCGTACAATTTATTTTCATCACAGTTGAAAGATTGTTTAGCTGGGCTAGGGAAGAGAAAGGCTCACCGCAGCTAATCCTGAATTATTGCACCAATCTTTCTGCCTTTTCCTGAACATCGTATCAGACTTCCCCAAGCTTTGAATCAACTTCAGGTTTTGTTTATGTCTTTCAGACAGAATCCCCATCTTTCTTGAGATATTCAGCGTATGGATTTTGTCAGCTTAGACTGCTGACATGACCCCCATTGCCTGGGAATCCATCACCAAAGAAGAGGAAATGGTGTCAGCTGACAATGTTCTCACCTGAAGCAGACAAGAGAGCTCATTCTTAACAAGTGCAGTTTTATTGCTCTGTAGTGGAAAAAAAATATCAAGGTGGAAATCTTTTAAAAGTGGGTAATATTTGTTCATCCCTGTAGACTGAAACTTTGGATTCCATTGCATAACTAGGTCAAGCTTCAAGGCCCCTTTTCACACTCACAAAGTTATGCTTATGTCATGGCCAGGATTTGGGGGCTGGGTTTTTCTTTCTTTTTTGGATGTATAATGTCAGCTTGTTACTTAGCTATTTTGTTGACACAGGTCATATAAGAACAAGGTGTAGTGTGTATATATGTGGTATTAGTTTTAAAACCACATGAGCAAGTGACATCTCTTCATTTCCATGCATGTATGACACTTAAGGCCGTAAAAATAGCTGTACCTTAATTAATCTATTTCAAATCCATTGTGAGTTTTAGCTTGCCCAAGTAGTTCCACACATGTCTGGGATTTGGGGTCCAGGTCTGGAACACTGGAAGAAATGGATGGAAGGACCTGTGTCTTCTCCTGCCCTGTGCCACGTGACCTCTGCTGCCTGCCAAGTGTATGGTCCAATCCTCCTGCCATTCCATAGCATCCTGCCACTGCTTTGTGTGTTTATCATAGAGCTGTGTGGAGGTGCCTCACCAACTTTAACCAACTTTCTCCAGGGGGAGGAGACATTCTCCAATAGTTTCTCTCAGGCACAGCTCACTATTGGCAAGGGTTGCTGTAGCACAGTGTCTTTTTATCTCCCCACCTGCCAAGAGTTGTGTGTTCTTTTGCACCATCAACGCAAGTAAGAACAGCATCAATTGTATTTGATGCCAGGCCCCCATTTTGCATCATCCACTGTACCCCATTCCAAGGCATGGGGGTGGGATGGGGGAAGGGAGGGAGGGAATGCAGAATGCAGCCACCCTCTCACCTTCCATTTTGTGCACAGCGGGGTCATTATGTGTGCAAGTCTTTTGTTCTTCCACCCAACCACGGAGGGCAAGAAGGAACCGCTGCCCTCCTCTTGTCCACCTCCTGTCCTACGGTGCCTCTGCGGAAGCCGGGATGAGAGGAGGATGGGGAAGCCCTGAAACAGATAACATTCTCCTTCTCTACTGACCATATTTCACTTAAGCACATTGATCATTTCCCTCAATAAAGTTGCGGTCATTTCATTTGCACTGTGCCTTTCCCCCGCATGCTGAGGCAAGAAATCTACTGCTAGTCATTTTTGCAACTCAAGTGGAGAAATCATAATTACTATTTTCGTAATCATTTTTAGTTCATTGTTCCCTGTTTGACAACCCATCATAGTTATAAAACACCTTTGGAAATGGTCATGAAAGACATTAATGAACTGTCGTTTCGAATCCTTAACCTAGTCAGATTAAACAGTAGGTTTTGTAGTTACACATCATGAAAATGGCCCAACAATTCAGCAATCTACCAACAATATGTGCTTGGCCAAACTTGCGTCTCCCATGGCCGCAAATAGAAATTAGGACTTTTTTTCAGATAGGTCCATCTCCACAGATAGAATGGACAGCTGGTTGGAACATGGACTTCCTCTCTTCCCAGCTGAGCTCAATCCAGAGTAGTACTCCTGGCCAGGTAGGGATCTCCAAAACCAAATTCCTTCTCAATGCAATTACTGGCATTGTGAAAGAAGACAGAACAAACAAAGGGAAATGCTTTATACCTAGGAATGTCTTTTGCTGTGAAATCCATTCCATTTTGGGCCCAATGGATTCTCACAGCACCTTCTACTCAGCTTTCATTTGCAAGCCAAGCCAGAACTTTGGGGTGGGTGGGAGAAAGGGAGGGGGTTGGATAAAAAGCCATTGATTTCAGCTGTAATTTGTGCAAGTTACACTTTTTTTTGCATAAAAAGCAAATCCATTTCAGTGTCACTTGTGCAAATTGCACACATGACAGCCACAATGTGTGCAAATTACACAAACGACTGCCACAATTTGCATAATTTCTGCAAATTACGCCCAAAATTTGCTTAATTTGGGCAAGTTGCAGCTGCAAGTTTTATGCAAATAATAATAACTACCAGAAATCTGTGAGGTGATCCAACTTAATGCAGATTGAGTCAGGCCAACTCTCAGGAAAGCAAGCTGAAGTTTGGGGGACTGAACTGTTGGAAGCTCAGTGAACTTCACCCCGCAGATGGATTCCTCCAACATCCCTACTTATACCAAGTCAGAATAATTTTCTGTATAGCACAGTATTGTCTAATCTGTGGCCATTCCTATGCAGCCCACAAAGCTGGCAGGACCCCATCCATGCTGATCAGCTGTGTTGTGGGAGAAAAACGCTCTCCTCTAGAAATGGGCAAGAAAGTGATGCTCAAGTGTGCCAAAATTATCTGAACATCAGCTCACTGCTCGCCTCGCCTCGATTTGCATTCCCAACTTTGCACAAATTTTCCCCACAGCGCAAAGTGGGGGTGATTTTAAACATGCACATTTGGAGAATGTTTCACATTTTTCAAATACACATTTTGCAAACATGAAGGCAAGTTTGTGGATTTGCAAAAATTTTCAGAGAAAATGCTCTTGTTCATGTTCAGGATTTCCAACAGGGCATTTCCAACTGATTTGAGAACTAAACTGAAATTCTTATACATACGTGCTTTCCACCTTTTTCTCTCCTACCAGTGGTGGTGGAGAAACAGAAATTTCAGTAGTGATTGTGGGGGAAATGGGAGATGTCTGGGGCTTCAATGAATGGCAATCATTGGGGGATCTAAGGGGCAGGGGGAGATGTGTGTGTGGAGGGAGAGAAGATTATATGCATGTGCAAGCACATATATGGCCCTACCCCTAACCCCCCCCCCCCCAGCTGACACCATATGAAGTCCTAAGGACCAAAACTGTTATGCAGCCCTGGTCTACTCTTAATGCCAATGATCACTGGAGGATCTCAGCAGGCAGGGAGGAGAGATGATTGTATTTGTGGGAGAAATAGTGTGTGTGTTTATGTGGATGGTCACTGGTGGATGTCGGTCACACCAATGCTATCTGATCCTTTTACCTGAAGGTGCCAGGGGCTGCACCTGGGACATTCTGTGTGTGCTTTGCCACTAAGCTGTGGCCCCCTCCCTAAAAGAGGCAATGTAAAAGAGGCTGTGCTTCACCCTGGTCCCAAAGCCCAAATCTGAGTCAAAGTGGGCTGGTTTGGCCTGCCTCAGATCAAATCTGCTTCAGGACTGGATTGGGCTGAACCACTTCAGCTCAATTCAGCCCAATGGCCAGCCACTGAACCCTGCTTCCCCCCTCCCCTCCCCTCCCAGCCATTGCCCCCTGCCCGCTCGCTATCTCCTCTCCCAACACTAGATCTATGGCAGGCCAGAGAGGAGGCTGGTTGGCTCATTGGTGTGTGCAGAGGCCTCACGTAAGTCCCGCAGGCAGCTGGGTGAGTGGGGGGCAGCATCTAGGAGTGGGGAGTCCAATGGACTACCATTCGGCCTCATGCAACAGATGTTCCTGCTTCAGATGTGGGCTGCTTTGGAAACTCTGAATCAGCCTCCAAATTGAATTGGAAGGGGGGAGGCTGTGCATAGCCTTAATATCCAGTTTCTTGCATCTCTTCAGTTTCACAAAGCCACCACCCTGATTTCTGTTTCTGATGCTCTAGAGTTGTACTTGCAGCTTGTGGCACAGAGGCAAAATGTCGGAAATTGGCTGTTATATAAGTTTCTAATATTAAATTATACATAGACAATATAATAAGTCTTGACATTTGTAAGTGAGATATGCTTGAGTCTTTTGCATTGGAGCAAAATTTCCCTCCCTCTTCTTCGACTATATGAGCTAAATGAACTGTTGTTTCCTCTCTACAGCTAAACTATATTTACATTAGGACGAATCTATTTCACTTTCTATAATGTTCATTCACATTTTCTCAATCTCAAGGTCATTTTGTCCCACTTCTGCATCAGATTAAGAATGGTTCCTTGGAAGTCCACATAAACTTTCCTATGCTTTTTGTGCACATTTTTTCCAACATAAAGTATATGCATAACAATATCCCCTAAAATCTGCATTTCTGCAAGCACTTCTGCTTATAAATGTATTTTGTATACATTTGATAAGAGAACTGCAAAATAAAATTTGGAGAAGAGTGAAAACTGAAGGGTAATTGAATTCCAGTTCATGAATTAGTTCAGGAAGCACAAATTTAGTTGGCTCATATTAAAACATGAACCCAATAAATTTCTCCTCTATCCCTACTTTACATTTCTTTCTCTTTCTCATATGAATATTGAATATAAAAACATTATATGAGATGTTTCTACCCTTAAAGACCACAAAAATAATTTTAAATAAACAACAATTTAGAATAGAAATTATGAATAGTACAATTCATGGCTATTTTCTTAAATAGACTCAGGATAGATGGATCTACCTCTGTCCGGTTTTGCCATGCACCCAATGAGCCATTAACGCAAATGGGCAACTTCCAAAATATTAGAGATGGAGTGGGCCCCACTACACCTCTAATATTATGGAAATTGCCCTTTTAATCCCAATATTGTGCACAAAATAAATATATGAAAAAGCAGAGTTCTGATCTTCAGTAAAATGTGTCAACTTGCATTTAAGAGTGGGCAATGGCAGGGCACTCCTGGACAGTGCAGGGCTCAACAGGCCACACATGAGCACCCCATGGCTTGAGTGGGGTTCGGTTGCCAGAAAGTCTTCCAGAGTCCTGGATCCAGTTGGATGCCCGCTCCATTCCTAATAAAGTTGTTTAATGTTTGCCAGTATTACCTTTTCACTGTTGTATTTTATAAACAACTCGTTGGATAGCAGATGTCTTTGGGATCATTAGTTTTAGGGAATGGTTGTGTATTTTAGAAAAATTTTCACTTTTTTTTTTTGTATAATTTTTATTAATTTTTCAACAAAACAAACAAACATACACATAATACATAATATATAAACAACTAACTCCCTCGACTACCCCCGTGCACCCCCCCGAGACCTACTCACATTCATCCATCTTCCTTCCAGAATTTTAATGATTCTTTTGAAGGCGACTGTCCCTTTCCCGATCTTAAAACATATTCCAAAAAGGGAGTCCATATATCTCCAAAATCACTCTTACTGGACATTCCCCTCATTATTTTCATTTTACATGTCAACATATCATTCAATGCTATATCCCACATTTCTTTATACCAATCTTCTATTTTATAACTTCGTTGCCCTTTCCAATTTTTAGCAATCATTATTCTAACGGGTGCCAGGAGGTTGTTTACCAATTCTCTATTAATTATATGCTTATTCCTACTATCCCATATTGCTAGTAGAGCTAACTTCGGGTTTAATTCCAATTTACTTCCAATTATATCACTTATTTCTTTAAAAACCCTTTCCCAGAATTTTTGTACTTTTTCACAGCTCCACCACATATGAAAATAGGTCCCAACCTCCTGACATCCCCTCCAACAGTTCTTGGACACTTTTTTATCAATCTGGTGAAATCTTACAGGTGTTAGATACCATCTCCAAACTGTCTTATAATAGTTCTCCTTAATTCTAATCGACAATAATTTCAACATTCTTACATTCCATATCCTCCCCCAATTATCTTCATTGATTTTTTCCCTTAGATCTTCTTCCCATACCTCTTTTATAACCTTAAGTGAGTCCTGAAATTCCTCCTCTATTAATATTTTATATATCTCGCTAGTGAGTCCTTTCTTAGCTCTGGCTTCATCTTTTTTTTCTATTTGTTCAATTAAATCTTCAAATCTGGTATTGTTTCTACATTTCTTATTTTTCATCCTCCATTCCTCTGTCCATTTTACCAGTTGCAGACACTTGAACCACGCTATCTTTTGTCCTTTAAACAAATCTTTAATATGCTCACTATCCTTCATCTTTCCCATCCAATTCCTTAGCTTAAGAATATCTTGTTCTTTCAGTCTCACTTCACTTTTCTCATGTTCACTTTTAAGAAAAGGACATCTCCCCACCCCAACAGTAAATAAACACACATTTTCTTGCATTAGTCTATGGGGGTAAGTGCAGATTTTGGTGCGGACATTCAAAAAAATTGAAAGTACACTTCTCCCATTCGAATGAAAAGAAAAAGAGATCACAATCAAAAACAGGAGCAAGGTGATTTGAGGTCAGACAATCTCAGTAAGCTCTAACATCACTGATTGTCACATCCCTACTAGTAATTATTGAGAGTTTCAGTTTATGAGTGACTTGACTGAGGCTAGCCAGTCGCCATCCAAGGCTTCCCTATAGAGATGTTTCAGCTCAAAAATTATGTACCGGGCAAAAGGGGGGGGAACCCCCTGGCAAATTTGGGGTTGGAGGGGTGTCACTACATAAGAACATAAGAAGTGTCATGCTGGATCAGAACGAGGGTCCATCTAGTCCAGCACTCTGTTCATGCTCTTTTCCCCCATGGCAGGGAGATACTACATCATTACATAGCATCACTTCTGGGGAGAAATAATGGCAGCCCCCCCCCCCCGAACTTCAGCTCCTGACAAAATGGCTGAAATGCCTCCCACCCACCCCACATTTTGTCACCTGTAAAAGGGGCTGTGAAATAAGAGTGGGGGGCATTTTGACTTAGCCTGGTATAGGCTAAACTGAAAGCAGATTTTAACCCAGTCTTCCCAAATCCAAATCAAACTTCATATTCTAGCTTCTGTATAAGACTGTCAGCCAAATATGCAAAACTCACAGAAGCCCTAACTGAGTCTTATTGTAACAGTATATGTATTCTGACAAAGCTTGCTGTTAAAAGCAGGCATACTTTTGGACAGAATTAAAACAGGGAGAAATGTTTTCATTTCTGAGAGCCCTAATACTGAAATTTCATTATGTGCCTGGTAGGAAATCATTCCAAATGAATACAAGTCAGGCAGCACATTACGATGAATTTTAAAGGGTATTTATCCATTGCAACTTTGTCATCAAATATTGCCTGTGGCCTATGGTTATCGGCACTGTACATTTACATTTCAATTGGAGAAAAAGACACCTTCTTTTTGTCTTCTCTGATTAACATTTTGAAGCTCTGTAATTTTCTTGCTGTTTGGAGAAACAAAGCACCCAGGCTCGCAGAGAAAACCCATTCAACAAGATATAAATATTTGCTATTCAGAAAACCTCAATGAGGGTTTAGTTATTTTAAAACTAAAAAAAAAGAAAATTACTAATAATGATTGGTTTCAGCTAATGAAATGCTTTTATGCAAATAAGTGAACCTTAAATATGACCTGGAAACAAAAGACTGCTTAACAGTTACTATTAAGCAATACATTAGGAGATCAATTAAACAGAACTTCTTTCTAATGAACAAGCTGTACCACTGTTGCTATGGATACCTGGAAAGAGAAAGCCCTAGAATGCTAATTTGTAATTTTAAGACCTAAGTATTAGAGAGCTGGTACTAACTAGAGAGCTGGAGAGGCACAAGGTAAATTACAAAGAGAGACAGGAATACTCCCTTCTGGAATTAGATGTGGAAAACCAAGCTAGTATTTTCACAAGAAATGTGGAAAAATAGCTTGATTATTTGCAGCCACATTTTGAATTGCTCCCTTAATACATTCTGTCCAATACAAATAATCCCTCCCTCCATTTTCTCATGACCCCCATCCCCCCTGAATTGCATGAAATTCTGACCTGCTGCTCCATTTTTCTTCCTCAATTTACATCATAGCTGGGCAGTCGTGGTGGTGGAAGCAAGGTATCTCCGGAAGACATTGTCATGGAGAACATTGCAATGGAAGCTTCCCATGTGCTCGGGAGCCAGGGATATTTAGCTCCTAAATCCACATGATGCACCCAGTGCTCTGGAGAATTTTTGTTCAGGGTTCCTTGTATCTGGAATGCTGCTGCTATGTTCTAAGGTGCTGTGAAGGAGGTAGGCCTCACGCAGGCACCTACAAAAGGTCCTGGATGACCTGCCACCTCCGCTATCAGGTGGATTTGGAAGAAGGGAAGGGAACCGGAATAGAGACAATTGGCTGACTATGGTGGCAAGGCTGAACTCTGCTAGAAAAGTAGCTTTCTGAATACCAGCAAGCAAGAAAATATTTTATATAACCACATGGGCTTCAGTAACTATTGAATGCTAAAAGCAAAGGTAGCCCTGTTGTCTATAACAAAAAATCCAAAATCCATATTAGGGCAATGCCTTTAGTATGCCAACCCAAAGTGAACCACACAGTTACTACAGTCCTTCCCACCCCCACACCATTTTTTACTAGGTTGAGCAGACATACATAAAATAAAGGCTGATTTAGGAAAATCAGTTCAAACCAATATCCATAGAATTCCTGTCAGGGAAACTGAACAAAAATTACTCTAAGTAATTGGTTCAGTTTATTGCAACAAAACTACATTTGCAAGTGTTTCTGAGTCTGCAGAATTCTCTCCAGGCCTCTCGTCCAGTTGAGTTAAGAAGACAAGCTTTCCTTTCTTGTTTCATTACATTCACTATAAACTCCTGGGCCCATTTGAAGTCTGTGGAAAATTTAAAATTAAGGTGGACCACAGTTACCACAGAATGAATTAATTTTAAATATGTCTGTTTCATTGATTGCACCCATTTCTGAAACAGAAGCCTTTTAAAGAAAAGATTAAAAGATGATGGAGAAAATTGGCAGATTTCAGGTACTGGGTATTTTGAAGATACGCACTGCCAGTTATAAAATCCCCTCAGCATATATTTAAGGAATGTAATCACAGGGATTATAGTACAGTTTGTGGCCTTAGACCTATTGAAATGAAGGGTGTGAGTTAATGCCTTTTCCTTATATGCAAGGTCCACAATCCAAGAGAGAATCCGTCATGACTACACCCATTGATTCCTATCAGCAAAAGCACATCTCACTCACTGCTGGATTGTGGCCAAAAGTTTTTTCTATTAAAAAAAATAAATTCAGAATGTATTTTACAAAAATAAGGCATGGTGGCAAAAACAGAAGCAATAAGCTTGTTTCTTTTGTTGTCAAAGGCCTCATCTACATCAAGCAGGACATTGCTCTATGAAAGTGGCATATATAAGGCAGGAGCCACACCATGCAGGATATAGTGGTATGAAAGCGGTATATGGTATGTGTCAATGGGCCCCAACAGTTGTCAGTGCACTTCAATACCGCTATAAAGCAGCAGTGTGGCTCCTGCCATTAATATACCGCTTTCATATCACTTTCACAGAGAAATACCCTGCTTGGTGTAGAAGAGGCCAAAGTTGGACTGGATCAAACTGAGCATTAATGTAATCAATGGGTCAATAAACAGTCAAAGGCAGGTCAATAAACAAGCAAAAGTCAAAGGGACAGTTTAACCAGGCAAATAGGTGGTTTCCAGAAGAGAGGTCCAAGGTGCAGCCAAGGTGAAAACATGGTAGTGTAATCAAATAGAATCATAATCCCAAAAGTATCATCAAGTAGGAGTTTAGTGGGCCAGTAACACAGAGGACCAATCGCAAGGCAGGGCCAAGGAAACAAGAATATAAGGCAATGCAAGCTGCTGGTAAGAACATGTGTTGTGTATTTTTTTTCAGTGGGAGGGGTAAGACACCTTGGCTAGGGGTGGGCAAACTCACCCACATCTGGCTTATCAGACAATCACCCCATTGCCACTGCCGCCCGCCCCCACTCATCAGGCCATGCAAGCTTCTTTTGAGGCTCAGCCGACAGAGGCCATGTCTACACCAGGCAGTTATCCCAGGGTTGTCTCTAGTCACTCCTGTGCATCCAAATGATGCGCAGGGGATCCCGGGGTCAACCGGGGCCGACCTAGAGATGACCCCTAGATAACTGAAACCAGGGATGTCCCAGTTTTCCTGTGGTCCTGAGATAACCTCGAGGACCGCAGCTGGTGTGGCATGGCCTCCTGGGTCCTCAAAGGGGCACAAAGCTGTGTGGGGTGTGGCTCCGTGCCCATGGGGGTGGGGGCAGTAATTTTGCCATCCCTGGGATGGCATGGGGGGTTGGGCATGGGGTTTGGCGAGAGGTTACTTATCTTTTTTGCCACATGTGGCTCCTCTTCCCCAAAAAATGGTGCCCAAGACATCCTTCTTCCCTTCTGTATAGATGCTGTGGGAGGATTGCTGAAGCAGGTAAGTCCATGGTCCTCCCCCTCCCTCCCGCTACACCCTTAGGTGTAGATGAGCCCTCAGCTGTCTGTCATCACTGCCAAAATTATGCACTTCCCGTTGCTGTCTCCATTGATGCAGCGGGGGGTGGGGGTTGTGCAATTTAAGCAGCAAGAGTGGACACCTACTGAGTGCTTATAGGGTTGTTGCAGGCACTGGAGCATGGATACCCTTTTCACTTCCAAATGGGTAGACACTTGACCACCTGAGCTTGCCATTACAGGGAATGGACATGTTAGGTGCCTTACAAGTCCAATGAAGCTGTAGAATATGAGTAATTATTACAGAGTTTATTGACAGTATTAGTCACTATTAGGGAGTAAATGTAGTCAAGGCAATGCACAACAATATAAAAAGTATACCGATAATATAATAAAAATAAGCGAATACAATCTTAAAAGCATTAAGACTACAGTGTCCAAAGGAAGACTACAATGTGACAAATGATGCATAGAAGTAGGCAGCTGCAGAACGGCTAGGAAAAAGAGTCCTGGGTGGTAGTGATTCCCCCCCATTATTATTACTATTACTGAAGGATATTAGGTCTGTTGATATTCTCTAAAGATTTTATTTAGAGAAGATTTTCTTTTCTTTTTCTTCCTTTTCCTATGAGTTATTAGGTGTCTATCTAATCAAGGTTGGTGAATGATACTTTTTTTGGAAAGTGTACATAATCAAAAAGAAAATATTACTTAACTATGGTAGCATTGGATTTTGCAAGGGATGAGTGTTTTACACAAAACCTTTAAAAGAAATATACTATTCTGTAAACATAATGGTTGCATTTATTCCTGTCTTTTCACATAATACATAATCCAAGAGAAAGCAGTGTTTACAGTGGCACAGTTTTTCTACCTGAACTATCTTTACAGCTAGAAAGAAAATGCCTTCTTTCAAAAGAATAGATTTCTTCATGTCTGGAGCTACTGGAATTATACTTCGCTATCATGATAAATGTGCTATTTACCTTAGCGGAACACAAATGTCTTTCCACAAGTAGAAAGGCAGCTGGAGAGAGAGAGAGAGAGAGAGAGAGAGAGAGAGAGAGAGAGAGAGCATCTGGAAAAGCCGAATAGGTTCTTCGTTTTGGTTTGTTTCAGGGAAAAAATAGTATCTAAAAGTTTGGAAATGTCACTCTTCCCTCAGATATGAAAGCCCAATTTGATGGGAAGTTTGTTTGTTTATTGTGAAAGCTGACTTCAAGCACAATAATCCTTTTCAGGTGTTAGACCTTCACATGGAGGGTCAGCACATGGAGGGGAAGCAGGACATGCCTTCCAGCTCACCCAGCCCACCCACCCCCCACCAAGCTCCACACATTGGGCAAAGGTCTGAAGGAGAAACCAACTGTGTTCACACAGGCTCCTTCATGTGACCAGGGAGCCCAACACATAGGCCCTTTCTACACCATAGGGGGGTAGAGGGAGGGAGGGGTGGCGATCAAAACATGGCAGCCAGTTCAAAACATGTCAGCCAGGTTGGTCACCTGTACACCTAGGGGTGACCACATTACACCAATTTTAAAATCACTTCATTGGCTCCCAGTCAGTTTCCTGGCGAAGTATAAAGTGTTGGTTATTACCTTTAAAGCCCTACATGGTTTGGGTCCAGGTTACCTGCAGGATCGCCTTCTCCCTTATAATCTGCCCCAAACACTCAGGTCCTCTGGGAAGAATTTGCTCCAATCAGCCAGAACTAGGCTGACGAGTGTTACCCAGAGGACTTCTCTTATGCCACTCCCAGACTGTGGAATGGCCTGCTGGAGGAGATTCAACAAATTAGCAGTCTTCATGAATTTAAGAGAGCCGTGAAGCTTGATCTCTTCCGGCAGGCCTACCCAGTTGGATTTTAAGATGTTTGTAATGATGTGTTAGTTTTATTTGTTTTAATATTTCATCTATTTTGTGGTCCTTGTGTTTTACATTTGTTGTTGTTCCCCCACCTTGATCTGGAGGGAGAGGCAGGTTATAAATAAATAAATAAATAAATTAGTAGTAGTAGTAGTATGGAAGTACCTGCTTCTGGGATCGTCGCTTTAATCCACACTAAAAGTGTGATGACCTGGCTTCCTTCGGGGCCGTTGCAAGTCATGGGCGCCATTTTTGTTTGTTAGAAGATCCGGTAAGTGGGAAAAAAAGCCCTGCCTGAAATCAGGTCCCCCAATGGGTGTGGAGCTGCGCAGCATGGCTCCATGCCCATTTTTGCTGCCATGCTTACACACAAGTAAGTGCAGCAACACCCGGGATGGGCGGCCACATCTTCTGCATTCTCAGGCAGTTCCTGGGACTGTAGAAGAATCGGAATTTCCCAGGGATCCCTTATCCCTGGCAAATCCTGTGCCCTTCTACTCCGCCCCTGGGAGTCCCTGTGCATCATTTGAACTCATAGGGACCAGCCAGGGGCGATCGCAGGCAAATTGCCTGGTGTAGAAATGGCCATAGAGATCAGGAAGTGGGACAAGGCCATCTCTGCAGGCCTGATCCATCTTATTCACACTTCAGTCTTTTTTCACATGGCTAACACATGAATAGGGATGCTCTTTCCAATAGTTGAATTACACTTCCTTTCGGAATTTACATTGGAGGCACAATTCACTCATATCCCCAAAGGCTTTCGTTTGGAATGGGCACAAGTAAGAATTATCCATCCTAGGAAGGTAAGAACATAAGATGATTCCTACTGGAAGAGATCAAAGGTCTACCTAGCTCAGTATCCAGTTATCACAGTGGTCAAGTAGATAACTCTGAAAAACCCACATACAGGGCATGATGCCAACGATTGACTCCTGTTGTTGTTTCCCAGCAGTGGCACATAACCCTCAGGCCAATGCAGAGAGACAGGGCAAAATTATCTTGTGCCAACAGATAACTTACTAGAAGAAGATAAGGCAGAGCAGAGTAGAGGTGGTTGAGCTTTCAAAGAGCTCCTTGGAATAATTTGGAAACACTCAGATAATATCTCACAACCTAACCTGAGAGCTTCCAAAAATATGCTGTCATTTGGGATGCATGAGAATTTCGGTTTGCTCAAAGCCCTGAATGTCATTGCTATCATGAGCATGTGTCCACTGAAAATGTTTGCCAGTTGCTGGACCTGTAGATTGAATCAGCCTAACTTTAGTCTAGGGAAGAAAATTGAACAAATTTGAAAATTTGTGCTAAATTAGTAGGGGTGTGCACGGACCCCCCGGATCGGATCGGGACCCGGATCGGGACCTCCAATTTTGTCCCGGACCGGTTCGGACAAAATCGGAGGCCCCCCGGACCGGATCGAGTCCGATCCCGACCCAAAAATCGTACATTTTTGGATCGGCCGCCATTTTTTTCCCCATAGACTTGCATTGCAATGCAAGTCTATGAGGAAAAAATGGCGGCGGGTGGGTAAGGGGGGGCCTAACTCCCTCCCCCCCCGAGGCCGTCCGCTGTGGACGGCCCCGGCAGGTAAACCCCCTCCCCCGCGCTCCCTACCCCCCCTGGGGCCGCCCGCTTCCATCCGCTGGCGCCCGCGGGCGCCAGCGGATAGAAGCGGACGGCTCCGGGGGGGGGGGTAAGCCCCCTTCCCCGCCACTGCTTACCTTCTCGGCCCGTCCGGCGCCGGCGGCTACTACCAGCGGGCTCCGCGGCCTACTCTCGAGTAGCGCGCCGGGTGATGACATCACCCGGCGCGCCATCCTAGAGCAGGCCGCGGAGCCTGCTGGGAGTAGTAGGCGCCGGCGCCGGACGGGAGCCGCCGGGCCGGGCAGGTAAGGGCCCCCCTCCCCCCTCCGCGCGCCCCCTCCTCCCCTCCACGCACCCCCTCCTTACCTTTCCGGCCCGGCGGCTCCCGTCCGGCGCCGGCGCCTACTACTTCCAGCAGGCTCCGCGGCCTGCTCTAGAGTAGCGCGCCGGGTGATGACATCACCCGGCGCGCCATCCTAGAGCAGGCCGCGGAGCCTGCTGGGAGTAGTAGGCGCCGGCGCCGGACGGGAGCCGCCGGGCCGGAAAGGTAAGGGCCCCCCTCCCCCCTCCGCGCGCCCCCTCCTCCCCTCCACGCACCCCCTCCTTACCTTTCCGGCCCGGCAGCTCCCGTCCGGCGCTGGCGCCTACTACTTCCAGCAGGCTCCGCGGCCTGCTCTAGAGTAGCGCGCCGGGTGATGACATCACCCGGCGCGCCATCCTAGAGCAGGCCGCGGAGCCTGCTGGGAGTAGTAGGCGCCGGCGCCGGACGGGAGCCGCCGGGCCGGGCAGGTAAGGGCCCCCCTCCCCCCTCCGCGCGCCCCCTCCTCCCCTCCACGCACCCCCTCCTTACCTTTCCGGCCCGGCGGCTCCCGTCCGGCGCCGGCGCCTACTACTTCCAGCAGGCTCCGCGGCCTGCTCTAGAGTAGCGCGCCGGGTGATGACATCACCCGGCGCGCCATCCTAGAGCAGGCCGCGGAGCCTGCTGGGAGTAGTAGGCGCCGGCGCCGGACGGGAGCCGCCGGGCCGGAAAGGTAAGGGCCCCCCTCCCCCCTCCGCGCGCCCCCTCCTCCCCTCCACGCACCCCCTCCTTACCTTTCCGGCCCGGCGGCTCCCGTCCGGCGCCGGCGCCTACTACTTCCAGCAGGCTCCGCGGCCTGCTCTAGAGTAGCGCGCCGGGTGATGACATCACCCGGCGCGCCACCCTAGAGCAGGCCGCGGAGCCTGCTAGTAGTAGTAGGCGCCGGCGCCGGACGGGAGCCACCGGGCCGAGAAGGTAAGTGCCCCCCTCCTCCCCCCCCCCGCTGTCCACTTTCATCGGCGGGCGCCCGCTGGCGCCCGCCAATGGAAGCGGCGGTGGGCGCCAGTGGGCGCCCGCCGATCCGCCGATCCGCCGAACCGGTTCGGAGCTTTTTCGGACCGGTTCGGATTGGATCGGCCGATCCAGCTGCGGGATCGGAAATCGGATAATTTATCCGATTTCCCACTGGACCGGACTCGGATCGTGGATCGGGTCCGATCCAGTGCACATCCCTATAAATTAGGGTATTTTAAATTATTGTTATTGTGCAATTTTAACAAAACAAAACCATAAAAAGGGAAACATTAGGGAATATATAAGCAATATTCAATCATTGTGAAATTTTCCCATTTACACAGAGTGAGCAGTGATCACGAACGTGAACAGAAATCAAGCACGAGATAAGTGGTGAGAAGATGTTCAGAGAATTCTGAATGCTCTTGACTATCACTTGTTTGCCCATCTCTACATGCCACCTTTTGCTATCTCACAAAACCCTTCTCATACACTAAAACACAATTCTCCCTTTTCTTATACAGGAGTAGTGGCAGCAGGGATAGAAACAGGTCCCTGAACTGCTGGGTAAGAAAGCATTCTGATAAAACACTTGAGGAATATGGGAGAGGTACTTCTGAGGGTGCTGTAATTGCAGCAATTGCCATGTTCTCCTGGCTCAATCCCTCCTCTGGTCCAGAGGAGGAGGAGGCTTCATCTATCATTTGCTCCTCTTGGACCTTCCAGGCTGGAGAACATGGCTTTACCAGATTCCTTGGACAAAGAGGGCCCTGCTTCAGTGCACTTTCACACTGACTCCATATGGTAGGAGCAAAGGGCCACACTAATGAACCATAATGCTTTAAGAAGTAGACAGCTCCTTAGAGTGGGAGAAGTTAACAGCAGGACCAGACCTGCCAAATCTCTGAAAGCCTTTGCATGTTGCTGAGACAATAGCTTTTCTTTAGTGAGATCTAAGCAACCTATATTTGTCCAGGGTCTTGAAAGGTCAGGCCATCCTGCATAGATATTTGACTCTGCCTCATCCTCCTGCCTCATCCTCCTAGTAAGTGTAACTGCTTCAGATTGGTTTCCTTAAGAACCTAGAGACAAGTTAGACAGGACAGCGAGACTCAGTAGAACTTTGGCTGTGCATCCCAGTATGCTGCTTTCCTGCATGTCAGGGCAATGGAAAAAGGTGGAGAATACTTGTTCTCCTCTACATGTGTCACCACCACTGTTACTATCAATGCTTGCTAGGAAAGTAAAGGGAAGGATCAAGTTGTGTTTCAGGGTTGTGTTTTGGGGATGGCAAGTCTGGAAGGAAAGGGTTGGGAGGAAACTGGGAATTCTTTTTTGGGTCAGATTTTGATCCAAGCCAGACAGAATTCAGGAGCTTTCATATCCAAGCCTGGCTTGGGAAAACTTTGCCAACATACAAGCTATGGCTGGACCATTCTACAGGACGATATATTGACGTGATAGGTACTACTAGCAGCTCCCTCATAGTGAACGGTTTGGTAATAATAATATAATAATAATAATAATAATAATCCCTCCAGATCATGGCGGGGAACAACAATAAATATAAAATACAAAGACCACAAAATAGATGAGATATTAAAAACAAATAAAAACCAATACATGATTAAAAACATCTTATTATTGCTCTATTATCTTTGAACATTTCTGTTTCCCATCAGAACCAAAAGGATTTTTAAAAAGGCTTATGTCCTAAGCCTCAGGATTATTTGATTTCCAGGATTTATATCCCACTCCCTAGCCAACAAGGCTTTTCTAGAGGTATACAACAAACTATTAAAAATGTCCAGTAAAGGAATGCAATAAAATAATGCAACAAAACCACTAAATAAAACAGCATAGACAATGAAAACCGGAAGCAGGGTATCATAAAGTAGCATTGCTATAGTTGTTGAAGTTTCCAACAATACAGCAAATGCCTTCTTGAAAAGAAAACTCTCAACTATTTTCCTAAAATGATAAAACCAATCTGGACAGATGAGCCTCTGTGGACAAGTGTCATGTTACTGCTGAGAAGTCCTGAATTCTGGTACCAACCTACTGAATCTTAGGCCTAATCCACACCAAGCAGGATATAGCACCATGAAAGCAGTCTGTAAGAGGCAGGAGCCATACTACTTCTTTATAGCAATATTGAAGTGCACTAACAACTGTTGGGGACCATAAGACACATACCATATACCGCTTTCATACTGCTTTCATAGTGCTATATTCTGCTTGGTGTGGATTAGGTCTTAGATTCGCCAACCAAAGCAGATGTGCACTGCCAACAGACTCCATTCAATGTATGGTGATTGCTCACTGGAAGTCTTTTTAGGAATATTGGAGTAACGGTATATCAAATGAAGCATATGGAACCCTCAATGTCTAATTTATAATTTTCCTCCATTTTGGATATCATTTATGAATTACTAGTTTCTGTTCCTGAAATATATAGATATAGATATATTGTGTTTTTATATATATAATATTCTGTTTGCAATGACATGGGGTTATATGAAAGTTCAGTCTGGGATATTCAATCTGTGATGATAGATTTTTTTATACTGAAGCCCAAAATGTATTGCCCCCCCCCCCCCCTTGGGACCATTTTGGTGCTTCTCCAAGCAGAGCAGGCTTTCCTCTGAAGTGATCAGAATGGGGAAAAAGTACAGAAAGGGGCAATTGAAATGCTCAAGGAGTGGAGGATGGACCCTATGAGGGAACAGCTGGGATTTCTTAGCATGGAAAAAGGAGGCTAAGGGGAGACGTGTTAGAGTTGTACAAAATTAGGCATGGTGTGGAGAATGTGGATAGGGAGACATTTTTCTCCCTCTCCCATAATACTAGAACCCGGGGTCATCCATGAAGTGGATTTGTAAGATATTCAGGACGGATAAAAGGAAGGACTTCTTCATACAGCGCACAGTCAAACTATGGAGATCACTATCACAAGATGTAATGGGGTTGGATAAATTCCTGGAGGAGAAGGCTGTCAATGGCTATTGCCTCCAACATCAGAGGTAGTAAGCCTATATACACCAGTAGCTGGCGAACATGGGCACGAAGGTGCTGATGCACCTGGGTCCTGCTTGTGGGTTCCTGGTCAACAGGCGGTTGGCCACTGTGTGGACATAGTGCTCGACTAGATGGTCCCTTGGCATGATCCAGCATGGCTCTTCTTATGTTCTTATGTTGTTATGAAGCCAAACTCTGCATGAGGCTTCACTTGCAATTTGGCCTTGGAAAGGCAGGGAGTGTGTCTCTAAAAGCAGTCTTTTCTTTATTTAAATGCTGATGGGGAGGGAATTAGGTGGGATTGAAGTTGAATGACTGGCAGGCACTTCTAATCTTAGTGCATGTTTTACCAGTTCTGAGGAGGGCAAGGATGAGACCATGAGATAGCCATTCTTCCAATGTGATTTAGGCTTCATTATGAACAAAAGGCTTAAACTGGTTTTCAAAAATCATAATTCGTCAGCCTCTGCACCTTTCCTTTTGGAATTTTGCATAATCATGCATGCAGTTTATGATGTATGCCATTTTCATACAAATTACTGGGGGGGGGGGGGTTAAAAAAAACAGTGGGAGGAACACAGGGGAAGCAAATTATTCATCCCTTCCAAATTTGAGGACTTCCCTTCTGCATAAACAGCTGCACCTATCTTTTTTGAAACTTTGCAGTTTTCTGACTTATGATGTCAATTTCAGGAGAATGGTCTGCGAAGAACATAAATGAGTCCATTTTTACCCTCAAAATGTAAAGGCTAGCACAAAAACCCTGCACCCATTCATCTGAAACTTTGTAAGCATGGTCTCCTCCAAAAGAGCAATTATCCCTGAAAATTTCATCCAATTCAGCCAAGAAATAAAAACATTATTGGAAGTTCCATTTTAAATATCAAAATATAAATGTGTGTTGCACAAAAGAAATTACAAAGTGAAATAGCAAATCTATCACCTCCTGCCAAGCCCTGCTTGGCTGTGCTTGCCATGGAGGAAGGTTTGTGTGTGGGCGGCACTGCTGGGGGTTTTAGGCTAGCAGATCTTTCAATTTTAAATCTTCCCAATTGAAAAGGGGGTGTTGGCTAGGTCAGCTTTAAGCTGGCATAGGTGAGACACCCAGTTCAGACCAATTTCAAGGCAACAGAGGTGCTTGATTGTTGAGGGAATGGAGCAGTTTGGGATCCAGCGGATCCATAGGATCATAGAATAGTAGAGTTAGAACAGGGTGACCAGATCGTCAGGGTTTTTCCGCTCCTAAACGGGAAAACTGGGGCGATCTGGGCCGACCGGGCCCTGGGGGCAAACCTCGGGGGAAACAGTCAGCTGGATCTGGAGCGCTCCCCCTCCTCCCTTTGAAAGCACCACTGCGCCAAGCCTCTCGCAGGCAACACTCACCTGGGCTCATATCACTCGCTCGCTCACACCGCCGCCGCTGCTGCCCCTCGTCGCCTCGCAGGACTGAGGGCGCCCAGCACAGGTGTCCCATCGTCCTCCCCCCCAAACCAGCCCTGGAGCTGGCGCGCTTGGGTCGGCGCCGAGGAAACTTCCCCCTGGGCGGGCAAGGCAGACTGTCGCCCCTCCTCAGCACACTTCCTCCAGCCCCTCCCCCAGGCGATCCGGGGCCTCTTCTAGGCCAGAGCGACAGCGCAGGACTAAAAACTGCTCAGCTCAGCCTGGAGGAAGCGCCCTTGCTCTGGCCTAGAAGAAGCCCCGGATCACCAGGGGGAGGGGCTGAAGGAAGTATGCTGAGGAGGGTTGACAGTCTGCCTCGCCCGCCCAGGGGGAAGTTTCATCGGCGTCGCTCAAGCACGCCGGCTCCAGGACTGGTTTAGGGGGGGGACAATGGGACACCTGAGCTGGGCGCCCTCACTTACTCCTGCGAGGCGACGCGGGGCAGCAGCAGCAGCGGTGGCGCAAGTGAGTGACATGAGCCCAGGTGACTGTCGCCCGCGAGGAGCTTGCTGCCCGGTGCTTTGAACAGGGAGGAGGGGGAGCAAGCGAATGGTGGGGTGGAAGCTTTTTGCTCCTTGGGCAGCCTGATGCCCCGCACTAAAAGACGGTGTAGGGCTCCAGATACCATCATCCCCAAGGATGATGGGGGTTGTAGTCCAACACCAACTGGGGCGGTTTGGGCATGTTGCTGGGGACGATGAGACTTGAAGTCCCAACACAATCTTGTGGGCACTACACACCCCCTTTGGGCGGCCATTTTGGACCTGGATTTTGGTTTCCAAAATCTGGTCACCCTAAATTAGAAGGGGCCTACAATCCCATTGAGTTCAACTCCCTGCTCAATGCAGGAATCCAAGTTAAAGCATCCCTGACAGATGGCTGTTGAGCTGCATCTTGAAGGTTTCTAGTGTGGGAGAACCCACAACCTCTCTAGGTAATTGGTTCCATTGTTATACTGCTCTAACAGCCAGGAAGTTTTTCCTGATGTCCAGCCAGAATATGGCTTCCTGTAAATTGAGCCCATTATTCCGTGTCCTGCACTTAGAATGACCAAGAAGAGATCCTGGCCCTCCTCTGTGTGACAACCTTTCAAGCATTTGAAGAGTGCTGTCATGTCTCCTCTCAGTCTTCTCTTCTCAAGACTAAACAAGCCCATCCAAAGCCATCTCCATCCTACCTGCCCCTGGAATGCCCCATTTCAGCACCTTACCCTTTCTACTACTGTCAGGGATACTGTCAATGGTAGTTTGCTACCAGCAGTGGGCAGGGATGTGCAGATTTAGTAAAATCCAATCTGTCTGTGTTGCACACATTGTCAAGTGTCTTTTGTTCCATCATCTACTTATTGACAGAACTGGAGTTTTTCCAATTCACATTTGCAAAAATGCACTACCCACAAATGTGCATATCCCTCCCAATATGCACAAATCCCCCCAAAATGTGCACTTCCATGCTTTAGCCTATGAAAGAAACTCACCTTTTCAGCCAGAGGTGGTGGTGGTGGTGGTGGTGGTTATTATTATTATTATTATTGTGTATATTTCTATGACTAAATTTGCTTAACATTTTGAAAAGCAAAAAAATGCTCCACAAGATCATGGAATCTGTGTGCCTTGGGAAAAGCCAGTCCACTGTAAAATATGCAATTGGATTCATAGAACTATGAATGCATTTGATTCCATTATGGATTTTTCCACCATCCCAAAGCAGTGGGGACTTCCACACTAGTTGAACCCCAACCTCACTGGTTGAGCTCTTTGAAGGCTGGTGAAGGAGCACATCTACCTGTTCCTAATCCCCTTTGGCAAGCTTGATCTGGCAGTTAGGATTGTTCTGCCCTTCATCGACTGGCCAGCATGCATGTGTGAACTACCATGAGACACATCTTCCAGGAATTATGAAAACTGAATACAAAAAAGAAGGATGTGTTGTCCCCCAACACACTGACACAGCAATCCATAGCCAGGAAGAAACTGTCAAGGAAACTGTCTTAATCTTCTCCACAACTTCTCCAGTATGTGCTGTATATGGGTAGTGGGAAGGACAAAATGTGACTTCAACAATAGCTGTAGGATATCTGAAACTTTGCAGAAGTGTTATACAGCCCTGGAGGGGAAAAGCAGGTTGAAGGCTTGTCGGAATTAATGTGGGCATAAGCCCTTACTTTCTTTCCAAACATTTTTAAAGTGTGAATAGCAGAAAGTTAGAGAATTTATACTTGAAACCCATTTCTTTTGAGATCCTGGCATTCAATCAATCATTATTTTTATTCAACAAAGGAAATGCAGGAAGTATATTATTAGAGCCTGACTATTTTTCCCCAACAGTGGAAAATGTCACATTTAATGACACAACAATGCCAGAAATACCGAGTGGGTTCAAATAATGTGTGTGTGTGTGTGTATATATATATATATATGAAGAAAATATTAAATTCAGCTGTGGGGGAGTTCCCCCCTGCTTTTTTGGACTTTTTTTTACTTGTGTGTGGTTGTGTAACTTGCTTTAATGTGAGGTCGAAAACCTTTTTATTATTTATTTATTTATTTATTACATTTATATACTGTCCCTTAGCCGAAGCTCTCTGGGCGGTTTACAAAAATTAAAAGATTGAACATTAAAAAGTCAATATACAAAATTTAAAACCATAAAACATAAAACAGCTGATATTTAAAACATTTTAAACTTTTAAGCCTGGCCACAAAGTCAGTTAAAAAACTCAATTTAAGCTGTTAAAATGCCAGGGAGAAAAGAAAAGTTTTGACCTGGTGCTGAAAAGATAACAGTGTTGGCGCCAGGCGGGCCTTATCGGGGAGATCATTCCATAATTGGGGGGCCACCACAGAGAAGGCCCTCTCCCTTGTTGCTGTCCTCTGAGCTTCCCTCAGAGTAGGCACCTGGAGGAGGACCTTTGATGTTGAGCGTAGTGTTCGGGTATATGTTCCATCAGGTATTGTGGTCCCAAGCCATGTAAGGCTTTATAGGTTAAAACCAGCACCTTGAATCGGACTCGGAAACATACAGACAGCCAATGGAAGAGGGCCAGAATCGGTCTTATATGTTCAAACCTTCTGGTCCCTGCTACCAATCTGGCTGCTGCATTTTGCACAGGCTGCAGCTTCCGAACCGTCTTCAAAGGCAGTCCTACGTAGAGCGCATTGCAGTAATCTAACTTGGAGTTTACCAGAGCATAGACAATTGAAGCCAGGTTATCCCTGTCCAGATAGGGGCGTAGCTGGGCCACCAGCCGAAGTTGGTAGAAGGCACTCTGTGTAGGGTGCTCATCTGCCTGGATTTGTCCGGACATGCCCGGAAAAAGGCAGGTAAATCCAAATCCGGGGGGAAAACCCGTTTTGGGGGGCCAAATCCAGAAATTTAGCCCCCCTCAAAAGCCTGTTTCGGGTACTTACGGTTTTCGTCTTCCAAGGCCTGCCGAAGCCATTTCTGGGTTCCTAGAGGGCCGTCGCTATGGCGACGGCCCTCTAGGAATCCGGAGATGGCTTCGGCAGGCCTCTGCAGGCCCTGTTCAAGCACTTCCGGTTTTGGCCTTCTAAGGCCTTCCGAAGCCATTTCTGGATTCCTAGAGGGCCGTCGCTATGGCGATGGCCCACTAGGAATCTGGAGATGACTTCAGCAGGCCTCAGCAGGCCCGTTTTTAGGACTTCCGGTTTCGGCCTTCTGAGGCCTTCCGAAGCCATTTCCGGGTTCCGGCCGTCACCTCTAGGAATCTGGAAATGGCTTCGGCAGGCCTCGGCAGGCCCATTTGGGGCACCTCTGAGGCCTGCCCCTGGTGGGTCATCCACACTTACCAAAACTCAGTCTGCAAACCCCTTCTGGCTCCCGCTCGATGATCCTGGGCCTCTACTTGGACGGTGCAGGCAGAGGACAAAAAGCAGGCAGAGCAGCAGGTAGGACAGTTTTATCCTGGGAGTTACAAGGTTCTGAGAATTTTTCCAAAACTGCCCTCCACCTGTTAGGATCTCTCCTTTCCCAGGTCTCATCCTGTACTTTTCTAAT
Source organism: Anniella stebbinsi (assembly GCA_029215795.1). Lineage (NCBI taxonomy): Eukaryota > Metazoa > Chordata > Lepidosauria > Squamata > Anniellidae > Anniella > Anniella stebbinsi. The sequence goes on along the minus strand of JARDYH010000002.1, from coordinate 27,557,897 downwards.
CCCCTTCTCTGCAACCCCTTGCTGCTGCTAAGAATATTTTCAAGGTAAATGTAAAAATCCCCATAATTTGCCCAGAGAAATGGGGGAGGGGTAGGGGGAGGGGTAGGGGGAGGGGGAGGGGGAGGGGGAGGGGGAGGGAAGCAAGCATAGGAGCAGCCTTGGGAGAGGTATGTTTGTATGAGTGTATTTATGTGATGGGTGCATGGGGTGCATGTTCATTTGTCTATGAATGGATGTGTGCGTGTGTGTTTTGGGGTGGGTGATCCTGAGAGAGTTTACTTGTTTGCAGTGTGTGAGTGTATTTATCTGATGGGTGCATGATCATTTGTCTATGAATGGATGTGTGCGTGTGTGTTTTGTGGTGGGTGATTCTGAGTTTGGTGTTTGTGTGCATGTTGAGAGTGTGTGGGGAGCTATAGTTTTGTATGTGAGAGTTGGGGGAATGATATGGAGTTGATATTCCTATTTACGGGAAATAAATTTGAATTAATTTTCTAAGAATTCATTTAGAGATGGTTTGAGCAAATTGGTTTAGCTGTCTGGAAAACAGGTGTTGTGCTTGAACAGAAAACTGGCTTCAAAGCAGTACCTTTATCCGGTTACCTCACCCATTTGCTTTTCTTTGATTGTTTTGTGGGAGGAAAACATTGAAATATATTGATGTATGAATTGACTTATTAGCAATATTTATTTACTGCTTCTTATTTGAATAAATCATGAAACAGTTTAAAAAAAAGAATATAAAAATGTACAATGGTATCATATTAGAAGTTCATTTGAACATACAGTAGCTCATGGCTGTGTGAAAGGCAAAGTAAATGGATGCAATTTCAATGGGCTTTTTAAACATCATGAATACATAATTTATTATCCAACTCTATTGGAGGATGATTGTTACTGGCCATGGTGTTTTTACTTCATCTATGTGATATTTGCTGGTGCTAGCATTTGTTTTATTCTTTTAGTAACTGTACAAAAACAGACGATTCTTGTTAAATACAGTATCCTCCTCCAAGCTGGTTCTCTCCAGATGTGTTGGATAAAACTCTCAACGCCCAGTCAGCATGACCAGATAGGAGTCACAGTCAAAGACATTTGGAGAGGATCGGGTTGGGGAAGGCTGAAATACATAGAGTTCTAAGGTTTTTTTAAAAAAAAGTCACATTCCTCCTCAGTTTATTAATCTTCACAAGATCATATCTAGCTGAGCTGGAGTCTAGATCCACATTGTATATTGTATCTTCTATATATTTTCTCAATTAATTCTCAAAACCCATGTCAGACTGTTAATGAATTTTCCATTTAATTCACTAATCTTTTGGATCTAACTACTAGCTCTTGCGCCAATGTGCATGGTGGGTGGGACGAGTGGAGAAGCGTTTTTCACTTCTCCTGTAATTGCTAGTTATTTTATATTGTCCATCTGAAGTTTCTGAAGTCTGAAAGCCCAAAGTAAAATTGTTAAAAGTCCTAAAGACATTTCCATCAAAGTCCATTGGAGTTCTACTGATGAAAATTCTGACCAGCAAAATATCTCAACCTATGCCAATATGAGTAAGATTTCCTAAAACCTTTTCTGGGTCTCTCTTTTCCTCTTCCTTTTCTGCAACGTTTTTGTCCTTAGGTATTGCTATGTCAATGAGGTAGTTGTGTTTTTCTTTTATATGTATGACTGTTGTGTCTGATTGCTTGCAAAGTATTGTCTTGTCCCAGAATTGTTTTGACCCAGCATAGCATGGCTTGGCTTGACTTGTTTGAGTGTGTCTGGATCTCCTAGGCTCTGAAAGCATCTTTCTGGAAAGCACCTGCTGGTTGCATGATTGAGGAGGCCAGGTTCTGTGAGTACATAGTTGTCCTTGACAGGAGGGACTTGCACTTGCTAGAGTAAGGTGAATAGATGTGAAGAGGCTGCAATCCTACATTCATTTATCTGAGAGTAAGCTTCATTGAAATCAACAAGAGTTATTTCTAAAGTTTCTTTGGGCAGTTTTCTTTGGGTCCCTGACTGGGATTTCTATTCTCTACACACTGAGGCAGTGTAAATTCAGGCTATACTTGGATAAAAGGAGGGAAAGGTCCTTGTCTAGCATTGTGATAATGGGCATCTGTTCTGGCCTTTCTTTGTATTGCTACTGACCATGGTTTTGTTTACATGGCTAATGAACCAGAGATATAATCCAGTAAGGAGTGATTTGAACTACTATTCTATCATCTCCACCATATGGACTACATATTGACCTTTTTCATTCCTAGGAAGCCAGTGCTGGGCTGTACGAGAATTTGTCATAGATGACATCGTACTGCACAGAATTATTTTTTATTATTACTGTTGTTTCTTTATTGTCTTTTAAATGATTGAAGACTACGCCCACAGTTTAGATAAAGCCTGTGCTCAATATTTATAGCTTACTGTATTAACCACTTTAAAGTTGTAGTAATATTATTATACCTTTGACTTTTCTTGTTATTAATCTTGCTAAGTATACATACAGTTTTGTTCACTTATAGTACTCCGCTATAAATGATAAGTATACACACACAATACTGACAACTCCAGGGTGTGTGGAGACGGAGGAGAGGAAGTTATAGTAGTGTGGAGGAGTGCTGTGTGAGCCTCTGGTATTTTTAGTGGCTTTGGATGTGGTGAAAAAAAACACACACCCTGTAACTTGATCAACAGTAAACATAGTCGTGGAAACAGCTTTGCTACTACTGGCACTAAGGTATTGATTCTGTACCACCAGGACTGTTTGATGTCGCCTTGGAGCACTCAAGCAGGAAAAGCAATTATAGATAGCTCTCACCAGGCATACAAGGCATGGTGGAGGGCCTATTGCCAGAAACACACCAAAATGGTATTTCTGTGTTAGTTGGGTGTGAGACAGTAACCTGACCTGGGAGCCAAGTACAGCTGGCCTCGTTTAATGTCCTTCAAATTTCATGAAACGTGATAAATAATTGAAGACCCTGTGTTGTCTGCAGTGTTAACCATTTCCTTACAATAAGCCTTTAGTCTGTCGTCTATCCAAAATTATGGCCACTTTTGACCTTTACGGGGGGAATCCATTAAATCATGAGACTTTATTTTGCCAGCCCATGTGTTTTTGTGGTACTTCTCTCAGAGCTGCTATTGTTCTAAAAAAAAAAGGAAGAAAAAGGTTTTGACACATCCCCACGCACACACCCCAAAGGCCTAAATTATATGTGAGATAACTTTCTTGTCGAGAATTCATCTTCTGAGGGAGCCTATGTCCTCTGAGCAAGGATTAAGATACTTTTGACTTGTTTATGTTAATAAAATTCTTCTGACTGCTCTGCGTATAAATTTGACTGTCAAGCGTATACCTATAATTTCACGTTCCTCAGAAAATGTTTTGTCAGGAGAGTCTGTGAATTTATTTATGAACTACTTTCTACAGACGAGTTAAATCTAACTGATATGCCCTGCCTTTCAGGATGCCATTAACTCTGTGACACTTCACAGCCTATGTTAATCAAAATTGTTTTAGCTGCCTTTTAGAGAGGGATGGGGTGAGAAACCCAGACAAATATACACTTCCTTGTCAGCACAAGCCCCACTTTTTGAAAGAGAGGGAGAAAGAGGGATTTAAACTTCTTTCACTCAATATTCATTATCACTACGAAAGCTTAGAAGTAGAAACTCCTTCATTTCTGCTCCCCCAGTCATTTTCCCCCTCAGTTGATACAGAGCTGCTCCACCCCTAGCCCCACCCCCACTGACTATGTGTTAGCATGGACATCTGGGGGAGGGATGTCTTCTCACGTAGACCTCTAATGAGCAGACACAACTCTGAGTGTTGGAAACCTGTACCATCAGAGCCTTAGGTCATGTCTACACCATGCAGTTAACCCGGGATCAGCTCAGGAGTGTCTATGTGCATCCATATGACGCACTGGGGATCCTGGGGGCAACCAGGGATGGGCAGAGACTTTCCCCGGGATAACTGAGACCTTGGTTATCCTGATTTTTCCAATGGTCTCGGGAAGATCCCGAGCTCCTCAGGGGTGTGGATGCCTCATGAGGCGTCTTCCCACCTCCTCCAGCTTTCAAAATGGGTATGGAGATGTTCGGGGGGGGGGCTCCATACCCTTTGGGAGCAGCAATTTCGCCATTCCTGGGATGGTGAGAGGAGGGAATTGGGTGCTCTGTTGATTTTTTACCTTCTTTTTCTCCGGATCTTGGCCACGTGACCAGCTCCTCTTAAAAAGAAAAATGGCACCCATGACGTCCCTCTTCCCTTCTAGGATGTTGCACGGCCGTATAGAGCTGCAGCAGGATTGAAGAAGCAGGTAAGTCTGCAATCCTCCCCCCCACCCTCCCACTACAACCTTAGGTGTAGATGAGCTCTTAGGTATAGTTCAAACTCTGTTGATTGTTACCATCACCCTTCCATGGCTGTATCCTGGCACAGTTCATCGCAGGATAAGGAAAGAAACAGAGAGAAAATTTGTATCATAATCTACAGGAGCAAAGAAGACATCAATTTCCCCCCTCTATGAAATCCCATTGCACATACCTGTTATTAGGGATGTGCATTGTATCGGACCTGATATCCGATACCGATAGAAATCGGTGGCAATCAGGCATCCGATGTCCAATTCCGATGCTGGCTGCAGGAGGTCTGATTTCTCCCGATCCAATTATTTTCGATCCGATTAATATTGGAAAAAAATGGAAAATCGGACCTCCATTTTACATGATTTTGCCATAGGCTTGCATTGGGGGAAAGAAAGCTTTCCCCCAATGAAAGTCTGTGGGAAAAACATGGTGGCAGGTGAGTGGGGACCTCCCTCCCTCCCCCCACTCATTGTCCTTACCTGCTGCCTCCTCGCTGCCGCCCACTGCTTCCATACTACTGATAAACAGGCCTTACGGCCTGTTCCACAATAGAGCGCCAGCACGCCAGGTGACATCATCACTTGGCACACCATCGCTCTATTGTGGAACAGGCCACAAGGCCTGTTTATCAGTATTATGGCAGCAGCGGACGGCAGTGAGGGATGCCGGTAGGTAAGGAGCGTGAGTGGAGGAGAGGGAAGGGAGGGAGGGAGGGAGGGTGGGAGGGGGAGGGAGAGGGAGGTCCCCCTTACCTGCTGGCATCCCGCGCTGCTGTCTGCTGCTTCCATCTACTGAGAATTAGGCTTTGTGGCCTGCTTCTCAGTAGAGAGATGATGCGCCGGTCTACTGAGAAGCAGGCCATAAAGCCTAATTCTCAGTAGATGGAAGCAGCGGATGGCAGCACGGGATGCCGGCAGGTAAGGAGCACAAGTGGGAGGGAGGGGGAGGTCCCCCCTTACCTGCCAGCGTCCCACGCTGCCGTCCACTGCTTTCATCTACTGAGAATTAGGCTTTGTGGCCTGCTTCTCAGGAGAGCAATGATGCGCCAGGTGATTACGAATGGTCCATAAGAAACATAAGGGGATAAGCACGGCCTCTTATAGAGACCATCAAAAGGTCAAGTTTGTTCTGCAGCTATCATTATGACGTTTGGTAGGATTAATCCCCTCCAAATGAACATGTATATCTGCAATTTTTATTCAGTTTAGTCAAGACATAGGAAAGTTATTGACAGTTCTCTTTAAAACAACAACAACAACAACAACAACAACAACAACAACATATAAAGTCACATTGCATAACTCCACACACACACTTTTTCCTGATATTTGGCAGGTGTAATTATGTGCAAAAGGGCTATTAACCCTGAAAGAATTATTTATTTATCATATTTTTATCCTGTTCCTCAGCCAAAAAAAGGCTCCCGGAGCAGCTTACAATCAATTATTTGTATACCGTCCCATAGCCAAAGCTATCGCAGTGGTTTACATAAGAGTAAAACATTTTAAAAACAATATACAAAAATTAAAACTGCAAAACAAATAACATACGAATACATTTAAAACCATTATAATAACTTAAAAAGCTATAAGCCTAAAAAAAAAAAACAGTCCTAGGCTCATCAGATATTGCTAAATGCCTGGGAGAAGAGAAAAGTCTTGACCTGGCACCGAAAAGATAATAGTGTTGGTGCCAGGCGGGCCTCGTCAGGGAGATCATTCCACAGTTTGGGGGCCACCACATAGAAAGACCTCTCCCTTGTTGCCAACCTCCGAGCTTAGCAAAGCAGACAGTCCCTGCCCTTAGGTTTACAATCTAAAAAAGACATGACACATGAAGAAAAGGAGTTGGGGAGGGAAGAAGGAAAAATAAAGAGAGAGAGAGGGAGACAGAGAGAAATTAAGTAGACTGGTAACAGGGCTGATGGGATTATCCTGCTCCTGAAGGACGTGAGTCGAACTGGTTCAGGCCCTGATGTTTCCTCTGCCTGCTCCTGTCCCCCTTGCTCTTTCTTCTTCCCCACAGGATCATGATATCAGTTAGTCCTGTGGGGTGAGGGGAGTCCAACTAGAGCAGGCCCTGATGTTTCGTCTGCCTGTGACGCTGTCCCTATAAGTCAAAGGATCCCAGCAATGGAACAGGCATCAGAGTGCTATTCACTGGCCATGTCTACACCATGCAGTTATTCTGGGGTCTTCTCTAAGTCATCCCTGTACATCCAAATGATGCACAGGGAATCCTGGCATCAACCAGGAATGACCAGAGACTTTCCCCAGGATAACTGCAACCATAGGTGTCCCAGTTTTTCCATGGTCCAGGGACAACCCAGAGAGCTGCAGCCAGTGTGGAGTGGGCTCCTGGGTCTTCAAATAGGCATGGAGCTGCATGGGGTGGCTCCATATCCATGGGGGGGGGGGGAGCATTTTTACCATCCCTTGGATGGTGGCGCCAAGTTCCCCGTTTATTATTATTATTATTATTATTATTATTACCATTGTGCAGGATCTGGGCTCTCCTTAAAAAAAAGAAGAAGTTGTGCTGGAACGTCCCTGTTGGCTTCCGGGATGACACGCTGGCATATGGATGTTGGGGGCAGATTGCGGAAGCCAGAAAGCTGGAGATCCTCCCCCCACCCTGTCCCAGAAGGCTCATAGGTCTAGATGTGCTCTTGGTTTCCATACACGAGTGGGAGTTGACAGTCTCCGAATCATACCAAGCTTAAGTTGACTATTTTCACAAGCACCGAAGCTCATTCCAAGTTAAATCTTGAGGTCGGTGCACACCTCTAGCAGAGAGGGATAAAGACATGAATTAAGTGAAAGCACTGGAAGCTGTGGCAAACTGAACATGCACATTAGTCTGCATAAAACTCAGAAATACTTTGGTTACAATTTGAAACTGTCGCAAATTTAGATCAGATTTTTTTCAAGCATCTTTTCTTATATAACATATTTTCTAGTCATTTGAGTCATGATTGTTTTTAGATGAATGATGGTAGCACATTTAAGCTCCCCCCATTGTCCCAGCTTTTTGTTAAGGAGTTAAGCCACATCTTTTTAATTTAGCCTTTGAAATAGTGAATAGTGGCTTGTTTATGGGGATTGGTAGACAATAAAAACCATTGAAGTTCTCCAAATTTCACCCTGAAGTTCATTGTTTCATGTCCATATCAGATTGTGATCTCTTTTAAAAAACATGTTGTCATGCAGATTTGTTTTTCAAAAATATGCATAAATTGTGCACGTCTTTGAAATATACACTTTCTTCTCCCATTCATGAAAGTGTATTTGTGAGCATTTTTCAAACATGCACATTCTTTCATGTACATTTTTCAAATGTATACATGCTGTCAGACACAGGTTTGTTTGCTTTTTCATCTGTGAATCACACATTGCATGCTCATAAATGTATGGACTTCAATTGCAGATTACATTTGAGTCTGTGTTGGATCTGGGAGGTGTGAACTGGTTAAATTGTGATCATAAGAACATAAGAAGAACCATGCTGAATTCAACCAATGCTCCATCTAGTCCTTCATTCTGTTCACACAGTGGCAAACAATCTGCCCACAGGAAACCCACAAACAGGAGATGAGTACAACAACACCTTCTACCCATATTCTCCAGCAATTGGTGTATATAGCCATACTGTCTCTCATACTTGAGTTAGCCATCAGGACTAATATCTATTAGGGGTGTGCACCGGATCAAGTCCAATCCACGATCCGGACCTGATCTGGGGGAAATTGCATACAATTATTTGATTTCTGATCCCCGCATCTGGATCGTCCGATCTGACCCAAACCGTTCCAGTTCGGATAAGATCAGAGGATTGGACCTCCTCCCACCCCTCCTGCTCCTTACCTGCTAGGGCCATCCGCAATGGACGGCCCCGGCAGGTAAGGAGCATGAGGGGGGAGGCGGGAGGCCCCCCCCACTTACCTGTCAGGGCGGTTGCTTCCCTCTGGTGCTTGGTTCTACTGAGAAATAGGCTTCACGGCCTGCTTCTCAGTAGCGTGCCAGGTGATGACTGGCGCGCTACTGAGAGGCAGGCCACGAAGCCTGTTTCTCAGTAGATCAGAGCACTGGAGGGAAGTGGCCGCCCCACAGGTAAGGAGCACGAGTGGGGGGGAGGGACATGGAGGGGAGAGTTAGGCCCCCACTCACCCACCCACCGCCATGTTTAAACTTGCATTGGTGAAAACACCAAAAATGGTGGCTGATTCGAAAATCGGATGTCCGATTTTCGGATCGGGATCAGATACAATCTGATCCAAGGGACCTCCGATTTTGTCCAAACTGATCCAGGACAACATCGGAGGTCCCGATCCGGGTCCCGATCCAATCCGGGGGTCCTTGCACATCCCTAGTATCTATTGGCACCCTTATTCTCCATGAATGTGCCCAGTCCCCTTTTAAAGCCATCCAAAGTGGTGGCAATCACTAAAACTTGTGGTAGTTCATTTCATTGTTTAATTATGGAATGTGTGAAGAAGTACATCCTTTTATCTGTCCTGAATTTCCCATCAATAAGCTTCATGGGATGACCCCAATTCTAGTATTATGAGAGAGGAAGAAAAACATCTCCCTATTCACTTTCTGCACACAATACATAGTTTTGTACAACTTTTGTTTAGCATCATAACTGAATTTGAAATTGATTTTGTCATAACTCCTTATTTGAATGTTGTTTTAACAGGGTTCATTGCTTTTATGTATGTATGTATTGTTTTTATTTGAATGGGTTTACAGTACTTCAGTGACATTTGTGGAAATTCTTTTTTTTTAATGCTTGAATGAAACTAGTTATTGTCAAAATGAGGCACAGGCTCCCTGGTTTGGTTAGATTCTGAGTCAGACTTGGAGGCAGAGCTAGAAAAATGCTCAGTCCAGACAGAGAGCAGGGAAGGAAATTCCCCAAGACTCTCCAGAAGTAAAGAAGGAATCTGTTTAGGATTGGAAGGAGAGGGAGCACCAGAATTGACAGATCCCAGAGTCCACCACAGGGTTAAGCAGGCAGAGTTGAGAGGAGGTGGAAGACAGTCTGCCAGACTGGCCACACATCAAGATGATCCTCCCTGAAGGAGGAGTCTAGTTAAAGCCCGTCGGGCACAGCAGGAAACTGTCCATTTAGTTGATAGGCAACTGCCTTGCTTTGTGTGGCTAATTAGGTGTAGAGGACAGCTCCTAGCCTTCATAGTTGCTACAGGTGTGAAGAATTGTTTTGTTTGTTTGTTTTTACTGAACAAAGACTTTGTGGATTGCACAGGGAATCTCTGTTGCCTCACATTTTGGTGGGAGGGCTTGGAATCCTGACAGTTGTTCATAACTGCAATATGAGGTCTCTCTCTCTCTCTCTCCACAGAGAGAGAGAGAGAGAGAGAGAGAGAGAGAGAGAGAGAGAGGAGTAGAGAATAAGACAATGCTTTTATTCTTTTTTGGTCTCTCCATGATTTTCTCATTCCAAGATGAATTGTGACAGAAGAAGTCCCTTATGTCTTAAAAGATCTAGCCTTGATGGTGGGATGTGCTTGCCATCATCATTTGTGCTGAAAATCCTCTTTGAGTAAATTCCCATTGGAAAGCAGCCCAAGACAAGTTTAACCAGACCCAAAGACTAATTAGTCTAAGGCTGAATGAAGTGAGCCAATAGCTCAAAGAACCTCCCAAGTGCTCTCTTTATTCTCTTGTGTATCAGAACTAATGTATCCCAGAGCTTTGTGTATTAGTGCATCACCAGTACTAGTACTCCCCTGCTTCATGTGTGTGTGGGTTGTTTGTTTTAATTTTTGCTTGTGTGCTATTGTTGATGAGATTCTTATCAGTTAATTTGCCATCTCCTTCCTTCTAGGATGTCAACTATCAATTTCTGACCCCAGGTGCTGTAAAATATCTTTCTTCCCCAACACCTCCATCCCCAGGGATGGATTTTTTTTTTCATATTAAAATAATGACTTGAAATTTCATGAATTATGAATGGCCTACATTACATTGTCATTAATGTTATGCATTAAGTCAATTATTAGGAACCATACATGACATCAACAAGAGAACAGCAAAACTTTCCTAAATTTGGGCATGATGTATTAAGAACCTCTCTTCAACATGGCCCATTTCTTTCCATGGAGCTGAGGAATCGTGTTCTATCTCAGAAGATGCAGCCACAATCCTGACCTCCTTCTATCTCACAAGGATGGAAATTGGAGAAGGGGAGCTAACCTCATCACAGCCTGGCCATGGGTTGCCTGATGGCTGTGAGTTTCCTGGAGGGGTGCTTCTCATTGCCCACTAATTGGATCAGCATCAAGTTGGACTGTGATGCAGATTCTGGGTAGAATGTAGGGAAATACAGCCAAGTTACCAGTTGGGGTTCTACATTTTTGCTAGTCATTTTCTTGCTCTTCCAAGCCCTGCCACTTAACTTCTACCACAGGTCAAGGCCAATGGCATTTTGGCACCCATGTCATAAGGACCTTTCTGGCCTAGCCATATAAACATGGTTGAGTCCCAGAACTGCAGAAGAACCCAAAATAGCATGGCTTTGGCGAGAGGCTGTGGTGTAGAAGAGCACATGTTTTGTATGCATAAGATCCAAGGCTCAATTTCCTACATTTCTAGGTAGGGCTGGAAATATTCCTTCCTGGAACCTTGAAGAACCACTGTCAATCATTCAATGACAACAATACAAACTCGATGGACCAATGATCTGACTCACTATAAGACAGCTTCCTATGTTCCCAACAAGTTAACGTTGTTCCCAAAACTCAATTAACATTAGGGCTGATCCTAAATACTTACTTAGTTTTGAATTTAGTGAAAGTCATAAAGAGTTCTGCAAATGGAACATATCCGTTTCACTGAATCATTGAATCTTAGAATAGTAGAGTTGGAAGGGGCCTATAAGGCCATTGAGTTCAACCCCCTGCAGGAATACACCTTAAAGCATACTTTACAGTTGGCTGTCCAACTGCCTCTTGAATGCCTCTAGTTTGGGAGAGCCCACAACCTCCCTAGGTAATTGGTTTCATTGTCATACTGCTCTAACAGTCAGGAAGTTTTTCCTTATGTCCAGCCGAAATCTGGCTTCCTGTAACTTGAATCCATTATTCTTTATCCTGCACTCTGGGATGACCGAGAAGAGATCCCAACCCTCCTCTGTGTGACAACCTGAGAAGGGCCAGGAATGGAACCAATTACCTAGGGAGGTTGTGGGCTCTCCTACACTAGAGGCCTTCAGAATGCAGTTGGACAGCCATCTGTCAGGTGGATTCCTGCATTGAGCAGGGGGTTGGACTCTATGGCCTTATAGGCCCCTTCCAACTCTATGATTCTATCTTTTCCATCTCAAAATTCCCTGCTGGAGTCCTGGGTTGAAAAGGAACAACTGGTTAGGTAAGCAGAAAAATGCCAATGTCCCATTTTTGGTAATGACTAGCATGCTGCAGTGTTTTTAATGGATCACTTGTAAAATTCCTCTTAGAAAAGAGTTTGGAAAGAATCAGTAATGGGTTTTTATCTGTTTTTTCCCTTTGGTCTGAAGGATCTGATATTGTATAAGTTGGACTATGCAGTGAGTATTCCATCTGGCCTAATGCTGTTCTGGTCCTTTGCTGTTGAACTCAGTCAAGGTTTCCCTTATGTTCCAAGTCTTGTTCTGAATGTAGATGGTGCCAAATAGCATTTGTAACTGGCAGCTGAAATTAGAGCACTGCACTCACATGGCTTCCTCTGAATTGAGCCCTATGGTGGTTTATTAGCAAGAACTGTGAAAGCAGTAATAATTGAAGCATGAACATGGCAGTGTGGCAGGAACAGGCCTGCACAATAATTATGAATATTGAGGCATAGAATAGAAGAAGACAAGTAGCATGGAAATGGAAGTACCAGCCAAGAGTGACATTGAACCAGCCAGCGTGAATTGGGCAGAAATAACAGTGGTTGCAGGTGACAGTAAGGTATTGAATAGGACAAGACTTGAACATAAGAATTGTCTTGCTGGATCAGACCAAGTTCCATCTAGTCTAGCTTTCCAAAACTCGCCAACAATATGTTTTTGGAAGCTCACAAGCAGAACTCAATAATGATGGCTCTGATTTATTCTCCAATCTGGTAGTCAGAAGTGTACTGCTTGTAAATGTTGAAATTCTACTTATCTACAATTTCTTTATACAGCAATCTAACATAGACTTGGAAATCATGGCTAATACTCATCGATTAACTTAACCTATAAATGTATTGAATTCTTTTTTCAAATCCAATTGGCGAATACTAGGGATGGACAAATCTGTCAATTTCTGTTTCCCTTTGTTGCAGTCTTCAGATCATTTCAAACTTTGAGAATTTTAAAAAAATCATTTGCATAGAAATTCATAAGCATTTTTGTGTACATTTCATCTAATACATGTGTTTTGTATCCCTTTTCCCCCAATATACTTTTTTTCCTGCAAGCAAGTTTCCCAATATAATGCATTTTAATGTTTAGATAGATGATAGATAGATAGATAGATAGATAGATAGATAGATAGATAGATAGATAGATAGATAGATACAGGGTGACCAGATCGCCAGGGATTTCCCGGTCCTAACTGGGAAAACTGGGGTGATCTGGGCCAACCGGGCCCTGGGGGCAAACCTCCGGGGAAACAGTTGGCTCAATCTGGAGCGCTCCCCCTCCTCCCTGTTCAAAGCACCACTGCACCAAGCCCTCGCGGGTGACACTCACCTGGGCTCATGTCACTCGGTCACTCCACCGCCACCGCTGCTGCCCCGCGTCACCTCGCAGGAGGAAGTAAGGGCGCCCAGCTCAGGTGTCCCATCATCCCCCCCAAACCAGCCCTCGAGCCGGAGTGCTTGGGGCAGCACAGGGGAAACTTTCTCCTGGGCGGGCGAGGCAGACTGTCGCCCCTCCTCGGCACACTTCCTCCAGCCCCTCCCCCAGGCGATCCAGGGCTTCTTCTAGGCCAGAGCGATGGCGCTTCCTCCAGGCTGAGCTGAGCAGTTTCTAGTCCTGCGTGGTCGCGCTGGCCTAGAAGAAGCCCCGGATCGCCCAGGGGAGCTGGAGGAAGTGTGCCGAGGAGGGGCGGCAGTCTGCCTTGCCCGCCCAGGGGGAAGTTTCCTCGGCGCCGCCCCAAGCGTGCTGGCTCCAGGGCTGGTTTGGGGGGGGGACGGTGGGACACCTGAGCAGGGTGCCCTCACTTCCTCCTGTGAGGCGATGCAGGGCAGCAGCAGCGGCGGCGGCGGCATGAGCGAGCGACATAAGCCCAGGTGAGTGTCGCCTGTGAGGGGCTTGGCGCGGCGGTGCTTTAAACAGGGAGGAGGGGGAGCGAGCGAGCACTGGGGTGGAAGCTTTTTGTTCCTTGGGCAGCCTGATGCCCCGCTCTAAAAGATGGTGTAGGGCTCTAGATACCATCATCCCCAAGGATGATGGGGGTTGTAGTCCAACACCAAATGGGGCAGTTTGGGCATGTTGCTAGGGATGATGGGACTTGAAGTCCCAACACAATAAGACCTACTCTGGCCCGCTTGCATTGGCTGCCTGTATGTTTCCGAGCCCAGTTCAAGGTGCTGGTTTTAACCTATAAAGCCTTACACGGCTTGGGACCTGATGGAACGCCTTTCCCGACATGAACCTACCCGAACACTACGTTCAACATCAAAGGTCCTCCTCCGAGTGCCTCCTCCGAGGGAAGCTCGGAGGTCAGCAACAAGAGAGAGGGCCTTCTCTGTGGTGGCTCCCCAATTGTGGAATGATCTCCCCGACGAGGCCCGCCTGGTGCCAACATTGTTATCTTTTTGGCGCCAGGTCAAGACTTTCCTCTTCTCTCAGGCATTTGGCAATATCTGAGGAGCCTGGGTTTGTTTTGTTTTGTTTTGGTTTTTGTTGCTTTTTGAAGTGTTGAAGTGGTTTTTAAATGTACAGATTGTGTGTATGTTGTATGTTTTTGCTGTTTTAATTTTTGTATATTGTTTTTAATTGTTTTTAATCCTACGTAAACCGCCCAGAGAGCTTCGGCTATGGGGCGGTATACAAATATAATAAATAAATAAATAAATCTCGTGGGCGCCGCACACCCCCTTTGAGCGGCCATTTTGGACCTGGATTTTGGTCAGCCTAGATAGATAGATAAATAGATAGATAGATGATAGACAGATATATGCTTGCAGTTTTTGAGTTGAGACCCGCATTGCAAAACTCAAAGAAGTGCACATTTCAAAGGATAACTTAGTTTCAGTTCGCGTAGTGGCTTGAAACTGTAAAATACGAATTGTATGTATTCCTCTAGACAACACCACTTCTTGTAAACTCCATCACTTCCTGAAGTGCTGTGTGAAGATGTATTTATTCTTGTTTGACCTGAAAGTATACCCAATCAATTTAACAGGGGACATCGAAAGTTGAATTAGAATGAGAAAATTGCCAGTTTGTTTGTTTGTTTTTGGCGGGGGTGGGGGGGAAAAGAATTTTTTTCTATTCACACCATGAAATTCATATATATCTTTTGTTTGGTGAAAAATAGATCTAGTAAGTATGAGTGGTACGGTGTGAAAATATAGATAGAAACTCCAACCTTTTTAGCATTTCTTAATGCGAAGGTTCTCTGCATCTCGATTGCATCACTTGTTATTTTCCAGTACCCTTTTTCCAGTTCTATGATATCATTGAGAATCTAGATGTGTAAACATTGACTTCAGGCATCGTGCCATAAGTTAAGACCTGAAATGCCAAATGCTCAAATCTGTGGGGTGAATCCACTAAAGATTTCTGGGCGGGGGGTAGGGACTAGAGAAAAGTAAAAATAAAAATCTAGAAGGAGAAAAGTCACAATCCCTATTCAGGCATTGAAAAATTATTAGGGACTACTGGCAAAATTGATACTGGCCATCTGTTAGCAGAGTTGGTCACTGATTCTGGTCCACATATGGCCAGCCCAACCAATTCTGTTATTTTATTTTATTTTTATTTGCAAATATAATACTTAAATATTAACATAATACCAAAACCATACATGTAAAGAATAATAAATTACATACACTTTTTTTTTAAGAAGGAAGAAAATGCTAGACATTCCAACACAATTTTGATTATTAGGCAGATTTAAAAGATAATTAATTATTGGGAGGTTAGATCCCAAATCAAGGCTTTTTTTGAAAAAAAAATTGTTCATTTTATTTTATTTTCTCCAGAGAAACTATTATAACCATAAATGGTTAAAGGCTGTTGGAACCTTTGTTGGTGCTGTACTTTTGTTTGTGTGTGTAATAAAACATGGCCATTCTGTAGCAAAACTCTTTTTTTTATTTTTTCCTCTCAATTCTCTCAAATGGTGAGTAAGTTTCTCCAAGAGTGCTATTTCCCATGCAATGCTGTACCATTTCTTTATATTTAGACCTTTTACCTCCTTCCAATATTTGGCTATCAGCATACATGCTGCTATAGAGAGATACTCAGTTTGCTTTTATGTAATATGGTTTGGTTTTGCCCATCAAATTTATTAAGTAATGCCAATTCCAGTGTTTTTATTACTGTTGTTTCCATTATAATGGATATTTCTTTAAAAATCTCCATCCAAAATCTTTAAATACATTCACAGTTCCACCACATGTGAACGTAGGATCCCCGGACACCACAACCCCTCCAGCACAATGGGGAGTAAGACTTGTCTATCTTTGCTATTTTGGATGGTGCTAAGTAGGGGTGTGCACGCCCAAAATTATTGTATTGTTATTGTCATCGGAAACTACTTTTAAAAATTATTTGGGACTGGATTATATCAAAGGTAAATCGTATAGTTTTTCCGAAAATTATCGAAAATCTGATATTTAATTTGCAGCCCCATTGTGCCCTATAGAGCTTTTTTATTTTAGAAAAAATGCCTATAACTTCTGTATTTTCAAAGCTAGAGGCTTGAAACTTGGTCACAGTGCTTATGGGGTATGCCTAGGTATGTGTATGAAATTTGAGATCGATCCCTCCAACCATCTATTTTATATGAATTTATTAAAGATCGTTTAAGTTCTGACAGGTCAGAATGACAGCTCACCGTGTGCCTTCATTCAGACCTGTCAAAAAGTTGCACGATCTTTCAGAAATTCATAAAAAATACAGGGGCGGAGGGGTTGATCTGAAATTTGGCACATATGTGTAGCAACATGTGCTAAACATGTGTATGAAATTTGAGATCGATCCCTCCAACTCTTGATTTTATATGAATTTAATTAAAGATCATGCAACTTTATTGGCAGCTGGTTGACCGGGCCTCTGTGCTGTCATCTTGTTCTCTGCTTTTTTCCTATAGGCTTGCATTGGGGAAAATGTGTGCATAACTTTTTTATTTGAAATGATAATGACATGAAACTTGGGGAGCTAGAACTAGCAAGATCCAATCTGCAATGTCCAAAAAGTTTCATGTTTCTATCCTTTCAAATTAAAAAGTTATAGGGGGTCCCCCAAAAGTCCCACCCCCCCACTGTAACTTCTTCATTTTTAAAGATAAAAACTTGAAACTTGTGGGACATTGAAGATGGGATCTGGCTGGTCATTTGTGAAAAAAGTCAGAGCAATTGCTCAAACCCTTGAATTTCTATGAATTTTTTAAAGATCGTGCTTGTTCTGAAAGCTGAGGTCTGGTCAACCAGCTTTCAGAAGGCACAATCTTTAAAGCCTGTTTAGCAGTAGTACGGGGCGGGGGTGGGGAAGGCCACAGGTAAGGACCGCAAGTGGGGGAGGGAAGGGAGGGAGGGGTCCTTAGGGGTCCCCCCTTACCTGCGGCCTTCCCCGCCATTGCCACTGGCCCGTAGTACTGCTAAACAGGCTTTGTGGCCTTTTCATCAGTACAAATAGGCGCCGAGTGACGATGTCATCACTCGGCACCTCTCTGTACTGACGAACAGGCCGCAAAGCCTGTTTAGCAGTATTACGGACTAGCGGCGTCGGGGAAGGCCACAGTTAAGGAATGTGAGTGGAGGGGGAAGGGAGGGAGGGAGGAACCCCCAGGAGTCCCCACTTACCTGCGGCCTTCCCTGCTTCTGTCTGCTGCCGTCCACTGCTTCCAGACTACTGAGAACTAGGCTTTGCGGCCTAGATCTCAGTAGAGCAACGGCACTCCGAGTGACGTCATCACCTGGCCCGTCGTCACTCTACTGAGAACTAGGCCACAAAGCCTAGTTCTCAGTAGTCCAGAAGCAGCAGACGGGTCTAACCCGGGCACCTTCCCACTGAATCCGATTTTAGAGCCTTCGGCGGTTCGCTGCGATGCCTTTAATGATCATTTCACAGATAAAATCTCTCGGATAAGAGCCGACTTAGATGCCGTCGTTATAGCAGAGGCTGATGATGGAGTGTCCAGTGACTCCGCGAGTAGAATTATACTGGATCAGTTTCAGTTGGTGAGTACCGAGGACGTGGACAAGCTGCTTGGACGAGTGAGGGGGACGACTTGCCCTCTTAATCCCTGTCCTTCATGGCTGGTCGTCCAGGGAGGAGATGCGGTTAGATCACAATTACAATATATTATTAATGCATCTCTCAGGGAGGGGACTTTCCCATCATGTTTAAAAGAAGCGGTGGTACGGCCGCTTCTAAAGAAGCCCTCCCTGGATCCCCTGGACTTTCATAACTACAGACCGGTATCAAACCTTCCATTCTTGGGCAAGGTGATCGAGAGGGCGGTTGCCTTTCAACTCCAGGTAGTCTTCGATGACACTGATTTTCTAGACCCATTTCAAACTGGCTTCAGGGCAGGATACGGAGTTGAGACTGCTATGGTCGCCTTAGCGGATGATCTACGCCTGGGTATTGATGGGGAGTGTGTCCCTGTTGGTACTTTTGGACCTCTCAGCGGCATTCGATACCATCGACCATGGTATCCTTCTGGAACGCCTGAGGGATTGGGAATCGGGGGCACTGTGCTTCAGTGGTTCCAGTCCTACCTCTCGGGCAGGTTCCAGATGGTGATGCTTGGGGATAGCTGCTCTGCAAAGAAGGAGCTGCTGTGTGGCATACCGCAAGGTGCCATCCTTTCCCCAATGCTGTTTAACATTTATATGAAACCGTTGGGAGAGATCATCTGGAGGCATGGGGCGGGGTGCTATCAATATGCTGATGACACCCAAATATATTTCTCTATGCCTTCGATAACAGCGTCTGCTAAGGATAGTGTGGCTCCTCTGAATGAATGCTTGGAGGCGGTAATGGGCTGGATGAGGAAAAACAAACTGAAGCTGAATCCAGACAAGACAGAGGTGCTTGCTGTCAAAGGCCGCAACCTGGGTTTGGAGGTGTGTCAACCGGTTCTGGATGGGGTTGCACTCCCACTGAAAGACTGTGTTTGCAGCTTGGGGGTGCTCCTGGATCCGTCACTCCAAATGACAGCCCAGATAGATGCGACAGCCAGGAGTGCCTACTATCAGCTTCGGCTGATACGCCAGCTGCGCCCCTTCCTAGAGTTGGAAGACCTAAAGATGGTAGTGCACGCACTGGTAACTTCGAGGCTCGACTTCTGCAATGCGCTGTACATAGGGCTACCTCTGTGCCTAGTCTGGAAACTTCAACTAGTTCAAAATATGGCAGCCAGGTTGGTCACCGGTACATCTAGGAGTGACCATATTACGCCAGCTTTAAAATTGCTCCACTGGCTGCCAATTAGTTTCCGGGCGAAGTATAAAGTGTTGGTCATTACCTTCAAAGCCCTACATGGTTTGGGTCCAGGTTACCTGCGGGATCACTTTCTCCCATACAATCCGCCCCGCACGCTCAGGTCCTCTGGGAAGAACTTACTGCGGTCGGCCAAGACCAGGCTGACAACTGTTACCCAGAGGACCTTCTCTTCTGCCACTCCCAGACTGTGGAATGACCTGCCGGAGGAGACTCGTCAACTCAACAGTCTTTTAGAATTTAAGAAAGCTATAAAGACTGGTCTCTTCCGGCAGGCATATCCAGTGTAATTTTTAGAATGTTTTTAGGATGTTTTAGGATGTTTTAATGCAGTTTTAATAATATTCGTCATGTTTTTAATTAGTTTTATGTATTTTATCATGTTGTTGTTCCCCGCCTCGATCCAGACGGAGAGGCGGGTAAGAAATAAATCGTTATTATTATTATTATTATTATTATAACTATCCATGGTAGTAGACCTGTTGTGTCTAATTCCTCTCCCCTTGCTCAGGGCGAAGGACTGTTAGACGTTAATTTGGAATCAGATTCTGAACTCGAACAGACATTCCAGTCCATACCAGAAGGGGAAGATGTGGTTCCCATAGCTTTGCCTTTTGTGGGTGTTTCTCCTGATGTAAATAACCCTCCAGCTGATAAGCAGCCTTCGACTTCAGAGGGCGAGGGGGAGAGTGAGCTTAGAGATGCCATTTTCCGTAGGAGAGAAAAACGAGCACAGATCAAAGAGGTCAGAAGGCAGTGCTTGGAAAGATTAGTGGCTCAGAAAAAGCTTGATGTGGATTTTTCTCAGAAGTGACTCTCGCTTTCTTTTGAATGGATCAACTGTCTTGTTTGCTTAGCTAAATTACGCCTTGGGGCAAAACGCTTTCTATTTTTAACTCCTTTCGACTGGAAGGAAGGGGTCATTTGCTAAAAAAAAGATTGATTGCTTTCCTAAGAGTCCTCCTTATTGACTTCAATGAATGCAAGGAGTTAGAGAGTCACGATAAGACCCTTTGTGACCATTATCATATCCAAAAATGAACTATTTGTAAAATGAGTGTGTGCAGTCTTTTGGGTGGAGTTCTGCCCATGTATCATAGACTTCATATTTTTGAAAAATTTCCATACATTTCATTACTTGCCTGTTGTGCTGAGATTCAACTGTAATTTGTGTAAAGCTATTTCCATCTCTAGCTGCTATTGCCCCTTGTAAAATCTAATTAATGTCCCCTCCCATCAATAATTCTGTTTCTGTAAATTTACGTAATTTTCTTAGGGTTCTATGTAAAAAAGGTTAGTGTTTGGGCTATATATTGATGCTAATGCAATTTTTGTAGGTCTATTCAAAATTCCTTCCACAAAGATAAATCTCCCTTCCTTATCTTTTATTATTTTTGTCCCTTTGAAATCAATTTCAGTCTTAATTAGAATTGCCACCTCTCTTTCTTTGCAAGATCCTTTAGCTATAAAATCCCCCTATTGTTTACTGTTAAATATACCATCCTTTTCCATTGCCTTATGTGTTTCCTGTAACATCATTATTTTTGGCTTCAGATCCCTGATCAATTCAAACATCCTAGCTCTTTTTATAGTGATGCCTGACCCTTTAATGTTAAATTAAACTGTTTTTAAGTCAGCCATATGGGTTGCATCACTTTTAGAATGTTTATTCCTTTCACAGGTTTCTTTTTTAATATCTTTCCCAGTAAACTTCCCCTATCAACTAAAAGACCCCCTCCACCCCTTGCCAACTGAGTTAAATTCAACCATTAAATTAACAAATAACAAATACAGCAACCACCCTCTCCCCACATCAAAAAGAGGGGGGAACTATGCTGCCCCTCAGGAGTGCTACAAGCACCTTCCTGCAGTATGCACTTCTTGAACTAGAATATAAAGAAAGAAAAAAAGAAAAAATGTGCTAAGAAAAAAGAAAGAAAAAAGAGAAAACAAAGAAAGAAAAAGATTTTTTTAAAAACAAATAAATAAATCTTGTGTTAAATGTGTGAGGATGGTGAGGCAGACAGTTCAGAACAATTCCTGGCATAGATCTGACTATGTGAGAGAAGAGTCCCTCCTGCCCTTTATCATATATTTTTTTCCTTTTTCAATAAAGTCCCAAACTTTTTACCATGAACTGCTAAGATTTAACCTTTAGTAATAAAAGTCTTTCCAGCTTCTCTCTTTCAACGTGATGTTGCACTAAGTGAACAGAGTGAAATGCCTCCTGTTGCCTTTCCTTGTGTGTTTTTGGGGCTTATCTGGGTGTTTTCTTTGAACCAACTCCCTTTCATCCTCATCGCCAGATTTGCTGCTGTCTCCTTGTCTTCCAAAATCCTCTGATGAAAATCCTTCAGGGAGGTCAAATCACAGGGTTTTGAATAACTACACGACTTCTTTTGTTGTTGTTACAATGAGGGGACCACTAGTTTGAATGGGAAGCCCCATGAATAACAAATCACCGCTTCTTGTAATTGTAAGATGAAGGGGCGTAGTCCTCTGTGCATGTGCAGTTTTTTGGGGCTAAGTCCTGCAATATCATAACAAGTAGGGGTGTGCAACGGATCGAGTCCGATCTACAATCTGGACCCGATCCAGGGGAAATCGCATAAAATTATCTGATCCCCAGCACCTGGATCGGCCAATCCAATATGATCTGATCCAAAAAGGACCCAATCCAGATCGTATTAGATCGGAGGATCGGACCCCCTCCCCCCACTCGTGCTCATCACCTGCCGAGGCCATCTGCGGACAGCCCCGGCAGGTAAGAAGGAGCGCGAGGGGGGGCTTACCTGCCACGGCCATCCGCTGCCATCTGCGGGCATCAGCAGGTGCCAGCAGATGGCAGCAGATGGGCCCGGCAGGTAAAGAGAAGCGCAAGGGGGTGCTTACCTGCTGGGCCCGTCCGCTTCCATCCGCTGCCACCCGCTGCCACCTGGGAGATAAGAACCTGTTAAGGAGTGAAAGGGAAAAACTTCTGTTAGAATTTTTTGTTAGAAGCCCAATGTCCAGTCTCCACTTGCTCTCTTTTCAGATAGCAACTAAGAAGGAATAATTCTCACACACGTTGAAGTCTTTCAAATGATTTTTTAGTAGAAAAACACAGCACCTCCAGCATAACATTCCTCCTACACAACCCCAACACTGACAGTTTTTACATATTTATACATTTTTACAGCCTCTTTCACACACATTGCATCAGCCAGTCAAGCAATTAAGCCTATCTTCACTCTTTATCTTTCTTGGTTTGGCTCCCTCTGCATATCTGCAACACCTGCAGATGATGTCATTTTTTCTTTCCATGCTCTTCTGCAGATTGTATTTTTTTCATCCCTGACACCCCTTCAAAAAATTCAATCAATAGAAAAAAGAAAAAAATATTACACAACACTATTAACCAATACATTCTTGTATTCATACAAAATTACATCCAAGTTTCTTCACCGATTCTATGTGCTGTGATATACTTAGAGGTTTTGTAAACAAATCTGCAATATTCATTCTTGACTCACAGTATTCTAACTTTATCATTCCCCCACTAATATGTTCCTTTATATTACAATACTTTATTGCAACATGCTTTGTCTTGGATTTCTACTTATTAGATTTTTCCAGATCTATACATGATTGTGAATCCTCATGTACTCTGATGGGCAATGAAAAAATTATTTCCAAATCTTTCATTAACTGAACAAACCAAGTTATGTCTCCACAAGAATCTGATAGAGCAGCAAATTCAGCTTCACATGATGATGTAGCTACAAAAGCTTGCTTCTTTGATTTCCAACTCATTACTGAGTTACCAAACTTAATTGCTAAACCACTTGTTGACTTTCTGTCTTCAATATCACCAGCCCAATCACTGTCAAAAAAGCATTCCATTGTTTGATCCTCCTCGGAAGATATACACAAACAAAGATTTTTTGTAGCCTTTAAATACCTTAACACTCTTTTTACACCTTGCCATGTGGCAACTGTAGGTTTTGAGACATACCTACTCAAAATTCCTACTGCACATGCAATATCAGGTCTTGTCCATTGGCTTAAATACAATAAGCTTCCTATTATTGACTGATACAATTCAGGACTCTTGAATTCTTCATTTCCCACATTTTGGCAAAAATCAGTAGTCATGGGACTTTCCACACCTTTGCAATTTTACATCCCATACCCTTCAAGTAAATTTTCAATCTTTTTCTTTTGGCTTAACAAATATCATCCATCAACTGATCTGTTAATCTCTACTCCTAAGTAATGTTTTACTTCACCAAGAGATTTCAATTTGTAACACTTTTGCAGTTGATTTGTAACCTTTTGTATTTGTCCTGTGGAACTTCTTGCCACCAGCAAATCATCCACAAAAACCAAAATAATCATATAATCATTTCCTTTTCCCTTTGTATACATACAAGGATCAGCAATACTGTTGGGGAGAGAAAAGCGTTCCCTGTTCGCTTAGTAAGCGTAAAGTCCAGAAATAAGTCCAAGTAGTTGAAGGAATACTCACACTCAGCAGAATGGTGTATAATACAAGTCCTTTACTGTGTTCCAATAATATAAATATATACAAGGCAACTGGTTCCTCCAGATAATAAAGGCTTTTTCCTTATAGCTATAGCATAGCATAGTCCTCCATCAATCGCTCATTCACCAGGCTCCATCCACAAAATCTCCAGCATAACCCACACTAGCCATTTCTATAAGCTGACTTAAATACATATTTCTGAACCCTGGCTCAGCACAGTCAATTACCTTATCCTTCCAGAGAGATTCTCACTATCTGCTTGACCTTTTCAGCAGCATAGAAAAAAACCTACTTCATCTGATTATTAACTTCAGCTGGCTGTTCAGTCCTTCTGGACACTCAAACTCTTGTCCAGTTCTTTAAACAACTTAAACTGAAATTTTCCCTGACAAATACTTCTTTTGAAACTCATTTCTTTTACCAAAGTGGAATTCAGGCAATTATTCCAGCATCTGGCACTTTGTTTCAAACCATAAACAGCCTTTTTTAGTAACCAAACTTTATCTGGTTGCTGCTCAAAACTAGGCTGACCATATGAAAAGGAGGACAGGGCTCATGTATCTTTAACAGTTGTAGAGAAAAGGGAATTTCAGTATGTGTAATTTGTATGCAATTAGTTCCTGGTGAAATTCCCTTTTCATCACAACAGTTAAAGTTACAGGAACTATACTAGAGTGACCAGATACAAAGAAGGCAGGGCCCCTGCAACTGTAACTGTTGTGATGAAGAGGGAATTTCACCAGGAACTAATTGCATACAAATGACACTGGCTGAAATTCCCTTTTCTCTACAACTGTTAAAGTTACAGGAGCCCTGTCCTCCTTTTCAGATGGTCAGCCTACTCAAAACTTTCTGGCTGTTTCATGTATATTGTTTCCTCCAGATTTGCATTCAGGTATGCAGTCTCAAAATCAAAATGATTTACAAGCATTTTGTTCTTAGCTACAACACTTAAAACCATTCTTAAAGTGTCAGCTTTACATGTTGGAGAAAAAAACTTCATCATAATGAACCCCACGTTTCTGGTTAAAACCTCTAGCCACCAGACGAACTTTGTACTTTGTTTCACCAGACACACAGTTTTTTTTTTCTTATACACCCAACGACAAGAAATTGCTTTCTGACCTTCAGGTAATTTGTCTAAAACAAACACCTTGTTTTCCACAAAACTTTTCATTTCTGCCTGCATTGCATTTAACCTTTTCTCTTGTTCCCCACTGAGCAATTGTGACACCTCTTCATAGGATTTAGGTTCATAATTCACCATGCACACATGAACCTCTTCACAAAACCTTTTGGGAGGTATCCCCTTGTTTGATCTCTGAGATCTCCTGGGATTCAAACTGACTGGCTGAATTCGGACAACACGATAGTCAATGGTGGGGTAATAATCAGCTTTACAGTTGTTCATCTAGGGGGTACTCCCCACACAACATGGTAATAAATAATCAACTGTGGTGTGGATTAGGAACAGCGCTGAGTTGACTATGGCAGCATTTGGACAACATGATAGTTGATACAACTGGCGATTGTTTTTCCCACCCCAGTTGACTATTGTGTTGTCCGAATTCAGCCACTGTTTGCTCTTCCATTTCTGCTTTTGAAGTCTCAGGTTTCACAGTGCTAGGAATTAACTCATTCCTTGCCCCGTCTTCAAATCTACCTGTTTGATTGCTTTCAGAGCTTCCCATTAAGTTCAACATCAAATCAGAATTTGCATGAACCCTTTCCCAATTCTGCTCTTCAAAATTAGCAGATTGTGACACCACAACTATTCCATTTCCTAATGAAAAGCGCCAAGACTTAGTATGCGTTCCCTGGTAGCCCACAAACCTCAATTTCATGGTTTTGGCTTCCCCCTTCTTTCTCTGACTTTTGGGAATATGCACATGAGCCATTGTGCCCCAGATACGCAAATGACTCAGATCTGGTTTCTTTTCAAACAATACATGGTAGGGAGTTGTGTTTATAATGCTTGACCACGTTCTATTTGATAAATAGTTTGCTGACAAAAATGCTTCACCCCACAAATGCTGTTCAGTATTTGCATCAATCATAAGAGCATCCTTGAAGTTTTGCAAAACTCTGTTTCTCCTTTCTATTGCCCCATTTTGCCAAGGACAATGAGGATCAGTGACCCTTTGAGTGACACTAGTTTCTCTGAACCACCTAGAGAATTCATTACTCATAAATTCCCCACCATGGTCACTTTGCACTTGCAGAACTGACTTCTGAAATCTTTTTTCAGCCCACGTGACCCAGCCTTTGAATGCATCAAAAGCTTGTCCTTTGTACTTCAATAAGTACACCCAGCTGAACCTGGATTTATCATCCATTATGACCAAAGCATACCTTGCTCCCCCTTCACTTGGAGCAAAAGGGCCAATCAAATCCATGTGCACCAGCTCAGATATCTCCTTTGACACCCTGTCACTCTTCGGGTTAATGGGTTTGATTTTAGATTTTGATTGTTTGCACACTGCACAATCTAGAAATCTCTTACATTGATTCAGTTTTACCCCTTGACTTGAATAAGTCTATGGGGGAAACAAAAATGGCAGCCAATCCAAAAATCAGATGTCTGATTTTTGGATCAGGATTGGGTCCGATCTGATCCGATGGACCTCCGATTTTGTCCTGAATGATCCAGGACAATCTCGGAGGTCCTGATCTGGGTCCCGATCCAATCCGGGGGGTCCGTGCACACCCCTATTTTTTTCATCCCTGACAAAACTGTGGGGGGGTCTTACCTGCTGGGGCACCAGCAGACGGCCCCAGGAGGTGACCACGGGGGTGGGGGACAGGGAGGGGGGGAGTTAGGCATCACTCACCCCCCGCTGCCATTTTCCCCCATAGACTTGCATGCAAGCCTATGGGGGAAAATAGTGGCCGGATTGGGTCCGATCCGATCCAGGAGACCTCCAATTTTGTTCCAATCTGATCCAGAACAAAATTGGAGGTCCTTATCCGGGTCCCGATCCAATCCGGGGGGTCCGTGCACATCCCTAATAACAAGTACACCTTAGCACTGTATTTCTTTTAATTCTCTCAGTTTTTTCATTAATGTTTCTTTTTTATTTTAACAACCAAAGCATACGATTATATCTCGTGGTGTGTTTGTTTTCTTTGCCCCAATGCATGATGGGCTCTTTCTAAGTCATCAGGATAAATGGGGAAATGAGGCATTAATGAGGTCAGTCATTTTGCCACAAATGCTTTTACATCGTTTTCTTCCAGATCCTCACTTATTCTGCAAAGATGCACGTTACTACATCAGTTTCTGTTTTCCAGCTCAATCAGTTTTAGTTTAATTTTAGTTTAATTTAGTTTCGCTTGTTTCTGTAATATTTTACATTTCTCCTCTTGTGCTGACACCTTTTCCATTGCACTCACAGCTTTTCCCCCACTTCAACCACTTTCTGCTTTAAATGCCCCAATTTAGCATCCACAATTTGTGTCCAAGTATCTAGTTTAAATTGTTTTAAATGCTGTCAACGTTCTTCTTTCATTTCTGTATTTGTAATCTCCAGTGGAGTTGAGGACTCAACCCTCCCTAGGACTCAACCCTCTCTCGCTCGTCTCTGGAACTCTGAGACACTCCGGATGCCATTTCGTTTGGAGAGCTGCTGTATGTTACTTGTAATTCTTGTGCCTTATCTTTCAGCTTGAAATAAGCAGTGATATATTTCTTTTGCTTTTGAATCAAGTCTGTTGACATTCCCCTTACATTCTATCTAAGTTTTGCTTTGATTCAAGCTGTTTTGTTCTCCAGTTTGGGATTGTTTTATCGATTTGGCTAGGGAGCTCCTCTCTCACACCACCATACAGTCAGCATCCAGGCTCTGCCACCCCCTCACCAATTCTGTTCTGCAAGCAGAACTGTGATTCAGCACTTTTGGGAACAACCTGAAACAATTTGAAATGCTCATTTCTGGAATTGGGCAGGTCAACAGAGCTCTCTTAGGTAGGCTGACCATATGAAAAGGAGGACAGGGCTCATGTAACTTTAACAGTTGTAGAGAAAAGGGAATTTCAGCCAGTGTCATTATTATGCAATTAGTTCCTGGTGAAATCCCCTCTTCATCACAACAGTTAAAGTTGCAGGCATTATACTAGAGTGACCATATACAAAAGAAGGCAGGGCCCCTGCAACTTTGACTGTTGTGATGAAGAGGGAATTTCACCAGGAACTAATTGCATGCAAATGACACTGGCTGAAATTCCCTTTTCTCTACAACTGTTAAAGATACATGAACCCTGTCCTCCTTTTCATATGGTCAGCCTATCTTAGGTCAGTTCCACAAACCTACCCTCTTCCAGAAATGAGCACCAGCTTGCTTTGAGTTGCCCCCTGGAAGCGCTAAATCACTGTTGTGCTAGACAGCAGGAAAAAACTTCCTGACTGTTAGAGCAGTACAACAATGGAACCAATGACCTAGGGAAGTTGTGGGTTCTCCCACACTAGAGGCATTCAAGAGGCAACTGGACAACCATCTGTCAGGGATGCTTTAAGGTGGACTTAAATGGATCAACACACATGGCTGGAGGTATTTCAATAAAAGGCAGCAAAGTCTACAAGAATGTATTTGAAAACAGTTGTCAACAATTAAGTGTCCATTTATCAGGATGATTAGAGTGTCAATTGTAAATATGACTTGCTGAAGAACTTTATAATGACAACACACTGAAGAAGGAAGTACAAAACGGCTGTACAATCTGGAGATTACCGTTATTTATTGTGGTTGTTTATTGTGTTTATTGTGGTCACTGACTTACTGTAAAAAATGTTGCACAAATCATCTGTGTTAAACCAAGATACATTGTCAGGTCATTATTAAAATGTTGCACATTCAACACTGTTAACCTGTTATACATTGTTAACTCAATACAGTCTTAATATTGCATAACACTTGGTGAAGACTATTTAGTCATTGCATACATTATTGTACAGCTTAAATAATTGACTGTGGAAAACGTTGATATAATTATCAGTTATATGGAATTTATGGTTTTCCTCATCTTTAAGGGGTCACCTTCTTAAACGGCGCCAATTTTTGACTTGTGAATCCACCTTCAGTGTTACTGAAGGTGGATTCCTGCATTGAGCAGGGGGTTGGACTCTATGGACTTATAGGCCCCTTCCAACTCTACTCTTCTATGAATCTCTGAAACAATGGGGGCCACTTGCACAATGGAATTGGTGGGTTACAAAATAATTGACATGGGCATGAGCACCCCATTGGATACTGCCTGACATGTGAGGAAGGAGAGTACACCGGCTCCACCCCCATTTGCCATCTTTCTCATTGCCCTCTATGCTTAGAGAGAGACTGCCTCCAAGGAGAGCCTCCTTAATTTGTGGAGGCTTTCCATACATTTTAGAACCCTGATTTCCCACAGATAGAGGAGGCTCCCCACTGCAGAGAGTTGTCCTCCATACATGGAGGGCAACAACGATGTGACAGTCAGAATTAGCACACTCATCCCCACTCCTCCTTCCCACACACAGACCTCACCTGCCTTTCCAATGCCTGAAGAAAGCCATATTGTCATTGATTTGGTGACTTTACCGATGCAAAAACGACAAAGAGTCTTGTGAAATGTTATAGACTAACTAATCAATTATGGCCTAAGCTTTCATGGACTAGAGTTCACCCCCCCCCCCATCTTTTTTGGCAAAGTCACATCTCCACATAGAGCATGTACATCTCAGTACTCCCATGTCTGCTGGTGACAGAATTTACATACATCAGGACTTATGGGCACATTGGCTTCAGAATTCTAATACAGACTTTGTGTTAGCATGAAAATGAATGATTTACATATTTATTGCTTGTGATTTGTGCATCAACTGAACCATCAGGAA
Organism: Anniella stebbinsi; assembly: GCA_029215795.1. Taxonomy (NCBI): domain Eukaryota; kingdom Metazoa; phylum Chordata; class Lepidosauria; order Squamata; family Anniellidae; genus Anniella; species Anniella stebbinsi. The sequence goes on along the minus strand of JARDYH010000002.1, from coordinate 27,528,494 downwards.
TGTTCACAAGATGTTATGTGAACCAGAAGAGGGAATAATTCACAGAGCTTCAAATGGTACATGAAGGGTAAGGAATGAAGGGAATAGATTAAAGGGGAAATGTGGATAGAAGACGAAGAAATGAATATACATCATTCACATTTAGCTAGAAAGGGACTTGTACCACATTCTCTTTCTCCCCCCCCCCCTCTTTTTGTTTTAGAGTTTCTAAGGTTTCTCTATTTGGTATAAAATAACCATATTTATCCATTTATGGAGTTAATCAATGTATATATTCTTGGCTCTATTTACTCCTACAATTGCAGAAATATGTCTGCCATATTTCATATGTTCATTGAAATAGTCCTCTGGCAGAGACACTTGAGGCTTGGCCTGTTGAAGAGATCCAGGGCCTTTAAATGATCTTCTGTAGTGGTTTGTTGAAGAGATGAACAAAATCTAGGGACTTGGTATTCAGGTTGTTTAAACAACTAGGGAAGTTGGTTTATGGACTGAACTGAATCTTTCAATTCACGTCCATGCAATCTGCTTTGCACATTTCACTGAACCAATGAAAAAAGGCCCCCCTCACAACTGCAACGCATGCAAGAGAATGATTCAACTCACATCTAAAAAGATGTAGAAGATAACGGAAATGGAGTGTAAAAATAAGTTCTAAAGTCTACCTGCCTTGGATGCCCATTCTGGTGATGTTTAAGAGTGATTATCAATAACATTTACACCATATAAATAACTACAAGCAAGTTTTATATTTCTGCAATTCTAGTTGAAGTTCCATCACAGATACACATTCGAAAGATCATCCTTTTTATTTTTAAAATAGTGCTATCTAATGCATGCTGACTCAGAAGTAAGTCCCACTGTGTTCAGGGGCTTACTGCTCTGTAGGTGTGTTTAGGTTTGGAGCCGTAAAGTCTATTTGCGCTCCACATATATACATATAGCAATCATAATTTTCATAAATACATCAATTAGACTGAATGACAAATATGTCTGATTATTTTAATCCCCTGTCACAGTAGGAATGCATTTCTGATAGCTGCCATTGTTCTGCCACTGATATTGACAAAACGGGTACATACATGGGCGTCCACGTCTCTTGTTAAAGTTTATTCATTGCACCCTCTGATAGCAATTGAGCTTTATCACTTTCACAAAAGACTTCTATTTAACCACTCTGTTAGTTTATTGGACATTCATTTATTAGAATTCCCTTCCTAACAACCCTGCAACCATATCTATGACTTCATCCTGCAGTAGCATTCTTTGAAGTCTAGATGTTGTCCTGAAATAACAGTACTTCAAAGGAGACATATCATGCACCTGCACCAGAAGCAAAGGGAGTTTCCCTTGTCCTATATCTAATACACTTAGTAGCTAATAATCAAATGGAGGAACTTGCAACTATAAACACAGGTTCATTTTTAAGAGAAAGCAATGTCCTCACTCAAGACTGGTGTAAGTAGCCTATCTGTCATATATGTACTCTAAAGGCATTTTTTTTTTGCACAGAAAAATGCCCTTTTCATAACAAGGTATACTGCATATACAGTGACAGTGGCAGATTTTGGAGAGCTTGTGGGAAAGACACCCCGAATGGACCTGTTCCCTCAGTGAGTCTACCTTCTCACCACTATCGTCACCTGCTGCTATTGCGTCTCATCCTCTTTCTCATGGTTGCTACCACTTGCTTGCTTGACAAGTGGAAAACCAGTGATCAAGTAGACAGTGACATCTACTGCTCCTCTGTCTCACCACCTTTCAGAGGCAGGAATGAGAGGCAGCTGAACAAGCAGGCTGCAATGGTGAAGAGGAAGAGCAAATCCAGCAGGGGGCCCCAGCTGAGGTGCGGGGCGTTAGCAAATATCCAACTGTGCCTACCCTTGTTGCCACCCCTAGACATTTGATGATCTGAGGTTGCCATGCATTATATAATGTCAAGCCACTGGGACAGCTAGCCTAGCAGTGTTTATTTGCTCTCCAGAAGCTCAGTCTAAGATCTTTTCCAATAAAGTCCAATGAGCTTGTAGTCCGAGTTAACCAAAGACGCATGTCATGTGGTCGCAACTCACTTCTGCAGCTCAAACCTATACCCAAAAAAAGTTTACTTGGAAATACATCCCACTGTGTTTAATGAGGCATATGTCCTTAAGACAGCAGCATATTGGCAAGGTGGTAATTTTTCTCTTGTTTTCCCTTTTAAGATTTCCATTGTTCCCCCCCCCCCCCTATTTTAATGTGGAACTGAAGTTATAGGGAATGAGTAGCCCACAACTGAAATGTGGATCTGTGGCTGGTTAGGGGTTTCAACCTATGTCTTTCTGATAAAAATCTAGCATTTCATTTTCTTAAACTCATTTTAAAAAATGGCTTTTTTGGTGGTGGCTCCCCAGCTCTGGAATGCTTTCATTTCATTTATTTCATTTCTATACCACCCAATAGTCAAATGTCTGTGGGTGGTTCGCAGAAATGACCACCCCAAAATACAACATAAGAAAATCATATTATAAAAGTTTTAACATAGAAAATGTTAAAACAATTTAAAACAGCTAAAAACATTTACAATAAGATGCTAGGACTTTATTTCCTTAAGGTAAGCTCTCAGGGAACCTAGACTGCTATATTTTCAGTGCAAGGCTACGATTTTCCTGTTCTCCCAGGCTCTTACATTTTTTTTAAAGTTACACACACACACACTGGTCATTCCAAAATGGACAGAATGTCATCATGAAGTACCCAGACATGAGCTTTCTCTGTAGCAGCAGCCACCATTTGGAAAACCTTCTGTCATGTAATTCAAATGCCTCCTGAAGACACACTTGTTCACCCAGGCTTTCCCTAGGTCTTAAATAACTTAACTACACCACTCCATTTAGTGCTCTTTTATTGTTGTTGGAAGTGTTTTGATGCTGTTTTAATACAGTGTTTTAATGTTGTATTTTAATGTTGTGAACCATTGAGGGATTCTATTATATTCAGCAGTATATACATGTTACAAATAAATAAATATAATGTTGTATTACTTTAGTTCTTGTAATCTGGCATTACCTTATATCTGATGATGTCCCTGTTCAAAAGACACCTTAAACCATTACTTTAACCACAGTGGTTAAGTCAGAAAGCCAGGCTGAGTTCAGAGGACACCTTAAACCACAGCTTTAACTACAGTGACTGAGGCAAAAAGCCTTATTCACCATGGTTAAAGCCATGATTTAAGGTTTCCTGAACATGGCCCGGTTTTCTGGTTTAACCACCTGGGTTAAAGCCATGGTTTAAGGCGTCTTCTGAATGGGGCCATTGTATTCTATGCTGTGCTGGCATATTTATTCATTTTATATAGTTGTTTTTATTGCAATTTCCTTTGTATTGATTTGAACATTTATCTTTTTGTATTTAGTGTATTTTTGAGTGAATATCTGTATTGTATTGAACACTAATTATTCCACTGAGGAAGACCATTGGTCGAAACGCATATGGAGCTTGTATGGTTTATTATAGTGTTCTTTAGTTTAACCCATACTGGGAATTGCTTTTCACTATTATATTTTAGGTAATTCACTATAGTAAATAATTCCTAAACATCAGTATTAACATTACCATTATTTTTGTAGTTTATTATCACCAGTGGACCCAGCCCAGTTGTTTTTAACATAAAGGTGAGTCATTGGAAAAAGCAGCGAATGTGATAGTAAGCTGTGTATCCTATGCTTTAGTAGGCACCATATTCTCTGAGCGTGGAAGGTCCTTTTGGCTCTCCTGGCTAATAACCATTGAGAGACATGACACAAAGCTTGGAAGAGGAGCCACTGTGGCACTTTCCATGGTGGCTGGGAGGGGATGGGGATGAAGACCCAAGCAGGGATTAACATTTTTGAGGTCATAGCTCTGTCTGCGACCTCAGAGGTAAATTCTGTGTATCCCACAGCTCCTCCTGAGACAATGTCTAGGAGACACAGAATAGCTCTGCCCATCTATATTAGGGTGACCAGATAAAATCCAGGTCAGGGCTCATGTAGCTTTAACAGTTGTAGAGAAAAGGGAATTTCAGCCAGGGTCATTTGTATGCAATTCGTTCCTGGTGAAATTCCCTTGTCATCACAACAGTTAAAGTTGCAGGGGCCCTGCCTTCTTTTGTATATGGTCACTCTAGTATAGTGCCTGCACCTTTAACTGTTGTGATGAAGAGAGACTATCACCAGGAACTAAATGCATACAAATGACACTGGCTGAAACTCCCTTTTCTCTATAACTGTTAAAGTTACATGAGCCCTGACCTGGATTTTATCTGGTCAGCCTAATCTATATCCTTGGTATATAGATTTTATCCTCATATTATGGACACTTCCAGAATGGCATATGGCAAAGAGAATTCTTATATGGGCTTGGAAGGGCACATACACTCCAGATTTACAGTAGTTGATTGGTGTTTGCTGAGATTTGAATTTACTCTTTTTTGACAAGATAAGGAATTTCTAATAAAATTGAGGAGAGGGCCATGTGTTGAACTATGCTGAACAATAGCTGCACTCCACCACTTCATTTCTTCAAAGGAAGGATGCAAACAAGTTGGAGTGTATTCACAGGAGGGCACTGAGGATGATCAGAAGTCTGGAAACACAGCCCTATGAGGAGAGGTGGAAAGAACTGGGCAAGTTTAGTCTTGAGAAGAAAAGACTGAAGGGAGACATGATAGCATTCTTCAAGTACTTGAAAGGTTGTCACACAGAGGAGGGCCAGGATCTCTTCTTGATCATCCCAGAATGCAGGACACGGAATAATGGGCTCAAGTTATAGGAAGCCCGCTGGACATCAGGAAAAACTTCCTGACTGTTAGAGGAGTATGACAATGGAACCAATTACCTAGGGAAGTCATGGGCTCTCCCACGCTGGAGGCATTCAAGAAGCATTTGGACATCTGCCTGTCAGACATGCTTTAATGTGGATTCCTGCACTGAGCAGAGGGTTGGACTCAATGGCCTTATAGGCCCCTTCCAACTCTACTATTCTATGAGTCAGAATGCTTCATGTGTGGAGAGAGAGGGGCCCTTTCTACACCATAGGGGTGTAGAGGGTGAGGAGCGGGTCATCCTGGAAGTAGCTGCTTCTGGGCTGTCTCACCATCGTGGGTAAAGCATTGGAGAAGAGCACTCCTGAACTCCAATGAAAAATGTAATTAAAAAAAACGCGGCAAAATCGCTTTCTTTCCCCCCTCCCCTGATGGGTGCAGAGCAGCGCAGTGTGGCTCCGTGTCCATTTTGCTGCCGTGCTTACTTGTGCATAAGCGTGACAACACCAGGGATGGGCGGCCACATCTTCTATGGTCCCGGAAACTTCCCGGGACTGCGGAAAAATCAGGATTTTTGAGGTTTCTGTTATCCCTGGAAAATCCTGTGTCCCCTACCTTAGGGTGACCAGATTATGACAATCAAAATCCCGGACCCCCCCCGCCACCCCCCCACCCAAAACAACCCCCCCCCCCACCATGCGCCCGCACCTCCCCCCCACCCATGCCGTGCTGCGCCGCCCCGCGCTCCTTACCTGGGCGTCCGCTTCCCTCCGGTGCTCAGAATCTACTGAGAAACAGGCTTCCTGGCCTGTCTCTCAGTACGCGCCGGGTGATGACATCATCACCCAGCGCGCTACTGAGGGACAGGCCGCGAAGCCTGTTTCTCAGTAGATTCTGAGCACCGGAGGGAAGTGGACGCCCCAGCAGGTAAGTGCCTCACGCTGCCCGCCTCCCGCCACCGCCGCGTGACCCCCCGCCACCCCGGTTTTCCCCCGCTGCCCCCCGGTTGCCCCGGATCAGCCTAGGTTTCCAGGTTAGGACCGGGAAACCCCGGGCCATCTGGACACCCTACCCTACCTCCGGGAGTCCCTGTGCATCATTTGGACTCACAGGGACCAGCCTGGGGCCATCCCAGCAAAACACCTAGTGTGGCAAGGGCCGAGGAAAGAAAAAAGGAGTTACTAGTGCAAGAAAGAGAAAAGGATGACCCACCCATTTTTGGCTGTAGCTCTGTACACCACTGACCCTGTTCAGCCCTGGACATATCCATGTGGCAATGCATCCCTTGACAGAAAAATGGGTGCTCACCTTTGTACTCTTACTGAGAGAAAGGTGTTTCTACTTTGGTGAGGGGGAAGGAGTAGCAATTGGGTGAGGGCAGGGAACAGCCGATTTAAATTGGCAACTAATTTTAGTCAGATTGCTGTCAATGGGTCATAGTCACAACTAAATTTAGCTAGATCAACGTAGGTGTATGTAATTCTTAAGAATAAGGAACAACCCTTTATCAGGCAAGGAACAGCATGTCAAATGTCTCGATACATCCTGCTTGTGTGGTATTTTGCATATTTTCTCTATGTACAACTTATCTGAATGTCACTCAGTGTACACAATACAACGGATTCTTACAATGGCCCCATTTTATCACCCCAGGACATTTGTTTAGTTAACTTCTCAATAGATATTGATGGTGTTATTATTTCTGCCTATTGGAACTTAAAAAAGGGGGGGTAAAGAGTAAGATAGGAAACTTTTGAAGTGGGTGCGATTATTTTATTAAAAAATTACACATTTGCAAGATAAGATTACAGAACAAGTCAGAAGAAGTCAACATTTTGTTATGAATGAAAGTGATTATGTGTTATCTGTAAACTTGAAAGCTGTACCTGTGTGAACAATTCATGGAGTTGGGTTTTTTTCCCCCATCGTCACCAGGGTTGGTATTTTGTGGCTGGTAAGCTGCCCCCTTGATAGCACAGGTGAAGCTGGTGAAAGTTTGTTTTCCACTAGCATTTACAGATTATTTAGTTTGCATTGATAATCAAGACCTGATACCTGGAATCTTTGCCAGGAGTGTAAATGGATAATAAAAAGAGAGCTATATCTCTGTTAACACCCCACAAGGGGCCTTACACAACTGTTGAGCTACCACCAAACTGGAGGGACAACAATGCTACTCATCCTATTGATCATATGGGAAGGAGGACAAAGCTCCTGCATCTTTAACAATTGCATAGAAAAGGGAATTTCAGCTGATGTCATTTGTATGCATGCAACATCTGGTGAAATTTCCTCTTCATCACAACAGTTACAGCTGCAGGAGCGCTGCTGTCTTTTTGTATCTAGTCACTCTAGCATAGTCACTGCAGCTTGCGTTCAGAGGACTTCAAAGCCCCCATTGGAGCAGGGGGTGCTAAAAATGTGCTTTTCAGAAACTTCAGGAAGGATGCATTTCCCTCTGCCATGCCATTAACATAGTGGGGGGAAAGGGCAGGTGCCCATTTCATGGGGACAGGCTAAAGCGGCGGTGGGACAATTGCTCGCAGAGTTCAGCCACCCCTATTTAAATCTTTCAGCCTAAGGATTGAATTCTATCTGAGGGAAATTTGGAGGGTCACATTTCGGTGGTGGATGGGGCTGAAGACAAAAGGGGGAAGGGTCAAAATACCAAAAATACCAGCATATTTTAGCTTAAACCTCCTACTACCAGAAATTAGCCCTTAGGGGAGGCATTTCAACTGATTATAATGGGGAAAATAACTACCCCAAACAAGAAAACCATCTAATAACCAGTGAATGGGAGAAAGGGGTGGGGCCTTGTATGGAACCCCTGAGGGCAGGATTAGAACCCCTGGAGGGCAGGATTTGACTCCTGGGTCTGAAGTTCTGCACCCTTCCCTTTACCCATTGTGAAGGTTTGAGGCCTACAGAGGCAAGGTGATAGAGTCAGGCCTAGAGACCTGAAGGTTTCCCCCCACTGTTGGGAGGGGGTATCCCTGATAAGAGTAGTTTCATTTCTCCAGTTAAGTTTCCTTTCTTCAAAGTTGGAACATCACTTTCTGTTTTGGAAGAAGAGGGTATAAAAGAGTGAGAGAGCCTGCCAAAAAAGAGCCAGGAAAGGATGAAAGCATGAGGAAGAAAAAGGTGAGGAAACTTTAGGTGCAGTTTAGTGTAAAAGAACTTGTATTTTTGCATTTTTTTTCCTTTTAATGTCTTTGTAACACTCAGTTCTATTGTCTAAATACCATTTTTTTGTAATTTGCTCATTTTAATATATTAGTGAACTGTTGTGTTAAACCTCAAGTGTCTTGTGTTCCAATCATCCCATGTCTACAGCCTAAACCCCATGGGGAAGAGATGGTAAAAAGAAGACTCTTAAGGCGGCGGAGATCCTTAAGGAGGTACTCTGGGGTTTAGGACACAGAAGGAACCCAGACACCCATGTATAACTCTCCTTTTAGTAAAATTTCAAGGTGGTCTATCTATCTATCTATCTATCTATCTATCTATCTATAGTTTATAACAATTGAAATGACAATATATATAATACAAAATCAACAGACAACAAGAAAAATATAAATAGAAACATTAAATCATTATCCACAAAAAGTCCAGGAGACACATAAAACTATGACTTGGTTACGGAAAAACATAACTAAGTTGGTGCCACATGAAGATCCCTGGGAAGGAAATTCTATAGCCATGGCACCATCTTGATCACCACCTTCCTAACCTCTAAAGAAAGAGGCATCTGACTTCTAATGGAAATTTTAAATGTGACAACAGATGGGCCACCAGGTTGGGGAAGGCTTATGTATACTTTGTATTACTTTGTGTTTAATCAAATGTATTTTTGAAAACTCTAGATAATACAGACGCATGGGCTTCACATTTTATTGGATGCATTGTAATGGAAACGGGAGCCATCATTTCGTCTTAATGTATTTATGTATTGCACACTTAAAAAGAACAGGAAGCTTGAATAACATTGTGCAATTTTCTAATTTGCAGCCTTTGATATTTCTCCCCTTGTATGTTTGTTCTGTGAGCAGTGAACATACGTTATCTCACTTGCTCAAGAATGTTAAAAGAGGAACATTAAATATTACATTTGTAAGATTATTAAGGCGGCTTAGAATCAATGCTATCTGAATTGCTGTTATACAATGTTGGCCCAGAGAATGTTAGACTGAGAAAGAATACTAGGCTATTTAAATGCACCAATATTACCTGTGCACAAATGTTGAAATTAATTTGCACAAAGGAATGAGAACAGCAGCTGTAGAAGCAGCAGTCTCTCAATTTCTACAGCTGAGCCATGTCACATTTTCCCCCTTTTACAATACTGTAATTTTTAAAAAGTTTATCTCATTTTTTTGAGTTGATATTTCTTGGTTCACATTTCTCTTCCATGAAGAACCCATCCTAATGAATTTTGTCAGATGAGCTTTGCTTCATTTTCCACTGATGCCGTGGTCTGACCACCAGAGAGTATCTTACCAATTGGAATTTGCATTTGCTTGGTCAGCAGTGCAGCAACGCTCAGTCTCATGAGCACAGTCCTATATTGCAGGGCAAACTTCAGACTTGTGGGATCAACTTTGGTTTTGTTTTCTTTCCCCACTAGAACCCTGAGATTTGCCAAGAAGAGCCTAGTGCAAAAGGCATACACTTAAAATGAAAGAATTCTGAGCCCAGGAATTTGTTTTAAGTACCAGAATTGAATCCAGCCCACGATCCTTCCACATTTTAAAAAAAACAACCAACTGGTTTTAAAAAGGAGTTGGATAAATTCCTGGAGAAGGCTATCAATGGCTACTAGCCCTGATGGCTAAATGATATCTCCAGTATTTGAGGCAATAAGCCTATATGCACCAGTTGCTGGGGAACATGCTGGACTAGATGGACCAGCATGGCTCTTCTTATGCTCTTATGTTCTTGTTAATCTTCTCCAGGATACTCAAAGCCTTTCTTCATTTCAGCAATATAATTTAGTGGATGGATGTGGGGGAAAGAGTCATTTTGTCACTACTATTGTTAAATAATCTATTGCATATGACCCAGAGATGCACGAGTAGAAGCAGATCTGCCCACTGCACAGACTTCATAGTGGTGGAAATCATCTATAATTAGGGTAACCAAATTCAAAAGGAGATAAGGCTCCTATAGATTTAAGAATAATTTCAGGAGTTGTTGTGGTTGTAGTTTATTAAATTATTATTATTAATAAGAATACCAAAATACATCATAAAAGTCAACAATGTAACAGCAGGCCTATGCAGGAAATGCCATCAGTTCCAAGAAATAACAGGCCATGTAATAGGAGGATGTAAAATTCTGGCAGGAATGACTTTACCGATAGACACAATACAGCTGCAAAAATAATTCACCTGGCCATCAAATGTAACCTTATCAAACAACCTACACCATACAATACATACTCACCCAAAAGAATGTTGGAAAATGCAGATCATAAAATATACTGGGACAGAACAATTCATATGGACAAGACAATACCCTGCAACCGGCGACCAGACATAATGGCCATAGTAAAAAAATAAAAACACATATACCGTGTCGACATAGAAATACCGAACGACAAAAATGTTGTTGAAAAGGAAGAAGAAAAGAGAGAAAAATATACACCACTGGCCATGGAAGTCAAAGAACTACGGCAACAGGAAAAGGTCACAATTACCCCATTAGTCACATCAGTCACCGGTATCACATCAAAAAACTATACAGAAAATCTCAAGAAACTGGGCCTACCAAAATACATCCACACCAACATCCAGAAAGCAGTCATAATTAAAACATGCTCAATCGTCAGGAAATTCCTGAATCAATAAATGTCAGTATGACTTGGCAAAACCCATCATGTCCATCATGCAACGAGTGAGAAAGAGATCCATAATAATAATAATAATAATAATAATAATAATAATAATAATAATTCTTAGACAATTTTCTCAAAAAGAGAAAGGCTCAAAGTGGCTTACAATAGAATTAAACATACAGAATTTAAAACAGCTACAACAATGTAGATTCCTAGCTGTAAGGAAATGTCAAAGAAATGGAGGAGGTTGAGGACAATTTCCATACTGGTATGCTCCCAACTATGTCACAACAAGACAAGGGCCCTATTTTCTAGTTTGCTCAGCATAATGGTTAATCCAATGCAGCACTCAGTAAAATGAAAAAAGAAAGAATGGCTGCTTTCAGACAACGCAATAGTCAATGGTGGGGTAATAATCAACTTTACAGTTGTTCATCTAGGGGGTACTCCCCACACAACATGGTAATAAACAATCAACCGTGGTGTGGATTAGGATCAGCTCTGAGTTGACTATGGCAGCATTCGGATAACATGATAGTCAATACAACTGACTATTGTTCCCCACCCCCACCCCCAGTTTATTATTGTGTTGTCTGAATGCAGCCAATGACTCTATTATAACCATCACTTTTGAATTATTTTTGACCTAAGCTTGTTGCAGATAAGTCCCTTTGGGACCAAATGACAAAGGGCATGAACGTGCAATCATACCAAACTTTTCTTTAACACTGTTACAGAAAAGAAAAAAAATAAATCTGAACCTTCCAACAGCTTGCCCATATAATAGATGGCCTCGCATATGATTTTTCATGCTTTGTGCTTATTGCTTTTTTCTATTGTGTCTCCCCACCGTCCCACCCCAAAAATTCAAAATGTCAAAATGTGGGCTGAAAGGTATATTACCCTTCAAAAAATACCTGTTAATTCTGTGTTTAAATATAGAGTTTGAACCTTGGCCATTTAGTTCTCAGCACTTACTGTAAAGGGGAAAATATTTCAGAAGGGGGGAATCAAAACAATTATGGCTTGATGTTTGTGAAAATTCCTTTGAAGTCTACAGTTTGTAGACTGTAGGTATTGTTGGGGGAAAATGTACCTTGCTCGACTTTGCAAAAGAGAACCCCAAGACTTAATGGGCCAAGGAAGGTCTTCAGATTCACTACTCTGTTATTTTGTTGTCCGTAGGTTTTAATAAGCAATGTTGTATGCATTGTTCAGTGTCCTAGAAGGTGGGCCTCTTCAGGAGGAAACTAAAATGCAATCACAACATTAGATGTGCTGCGTATGTGTTCCATTTCTCTCCATGTACACTGGGTAGGAAATTTATAATCCTTTCCTTTCAAAAGCCCTGAATTCCTACACTGGATCTGAATTCATACATTCAAGTTTAATAAATAGGAAAAGATCGAGGCAGGGGAGAGAAGGATTTAAATAATTTAAAATATTTCCCAAACGGCCACACTGGGTTTTAATGGCATAAAGGCTTTAAAGCGCTAATGTTATAGAATTGATTGTACACAGAGATCTGTGTTTTTACCCAGTTATTTGGGGCTTGATGTTTTCCCTATGATTACAAAAAATGTTTAATTGGGTTTTCAGCTGCAGGTACCTTTGCGGAAGGAGGGGTAAATAAAGAGTCGAGACACATGTGATGGGTTTAAACAAGGGCCACATTTTATTGTAAGATCTGCAAAGGGGTAGTCCTAAGAGGCATCCCTATAGGCCTATCCATAGGCCCTTCTATCCCCGGTCCGGGCGAGCCATTCTAGCCCGTGGATAGGCGTATTTACTTCGCCTCTCCACGTGCTACCCCCTTTTGGGGAGGGAGACCTTCCTGTGTCGCCTCCCCCCAGGCCGCATGGCTCTGGGTAGGTGAGAAGGGTTGGTCTCAGAGGTAACCCTTATCTCCCAAGCCAGGCCGCAGGGCTCAAAGCTGGGAGCCTCAGGAATTACCAGTCACCTGAACAGTGCCAATGAATGCTCACCAAAATCCTTACCTGTCTGGATGCCCCCTTCCTAATCCGCCATATCAAAATGCGACCATATTAACAAGCAGCCAATCAAGCCTATTTAAATGCACCCTCGCCCATCTCACAGTGTAGAGTAGGCGAAAAAACTCATGGCCAATTCAGAACATGAGTAAAAAAAATCCTACTCGGCCCCAATAGGCAGCCAGCGAACCCACACTGAGTACAGGGAGGGAGGGAGAGAGCTGCGTTGCGAGAGAGAGAGGGAAGGGAGGGAGGCTCTCCTTGATATAGCCTTCGCCCCTCCCTTTCCCAATGGCCCCGCCCCACTCCTCCAATCAGGAGCGGGCACGTCTCTCCTCTCACCCCCCCGCCTGCAAATGCCTCCCCGCCCCAGGCTGTTGCCGGGTGGCAGCAGAATGGCGCTTGTGGAAGGAGGGGTAAATAAAGAGTCGAGACACATGTGATGGGTTTAAACAAGGGCCACATTTTATTGTAAGATCTGCAAAGGGGTAGTCCTAAGAGGCATCCCTATAGGCCTATCCATAGGCCCTTCTATCCCCGGTCCGGGTGAGCCATTCTAGCCCGTGGATAGGCGTATTTACTTCGCCTCTCCATGTGCTACCCCCTTTTGGGGAGGGAGACCTTCCTGTGTCACCTCCTCCCAGGCCGCATGGCTCTGGGTAGGTGAGAAGGGTTGGTCTCAGAGGTAACCCTTATCTCCCAAGCCAGGCCACAGGGCTCAAAGCTGGGAGCCTCAGGAATTACCAGTCACCCGAACAGTGCCAATGAATGCTCACCAAAATCCTTACCTGTCTGGATGCCCCCTTCCTAATCCGCCACTGGGAGCGTCAAGCCACTTGCTTAGTCGCTCACGCCTCACCTAAAAGCCAAAGCTTCTGAAAGACCCCTCTGCAGATCGCGCAAAAATAAGTCATTACCTTGGTCCGACAAGTGGACCCCATCCTGCCTATACAGCTCCCTCCTGTGCAGAGTAATATCCAGATGCTGGATACTGAAATCACCGTGTTTGGCCAGATCTCGAAAGATGGCAGTATTCACCTTTTTGCGTGCTTTATCTAAAGCGTTATTATCACTACCCAGTCGCCAATCGAACCTGGGTAGTATGCAGGACCACACAATCAAAACTCCGGGCCGTCGTTGCCTGGCGGACTGAAAATCTGCAACCGCTTGCAGAATCAGAGCCTTGCCTTTCAAAAGGCCAAGATCATTTCCACCCAAGTGGATCAGCAGTACTTGGGGCGCAAAACGTGCCACCTGTTGTTGAAGCAATGTGGGCAGGAGGCGTTCCCACCGCATACCTCGCCTACCCAACCACATCACATTGGCATGGCGACTCATCCAAGCTGGGATCTGAAGCTCGAATTGGTGGCCCTTCTGCCGGCCCAGAAGACGTAGCTGTGGCCACAAATGATCGCTCGAACTGGGTAAAGACCTCTCCAGCGATCTAAAATAAACACAGATGGATTCAGTATCCTCACAGGCATCCCCCTCTTTACTGTGCAAAGTCGCGAACGTATGTCCTGAACGCTGCGGACCGCCATCTGCCGACTGCCTGAATTTGAGAGGAAGAAAAACCGGCAACTGCTGCTGTAGATGCTGCCCCTATGCGAAAAGAATGTGGAGCAAATGTTGCCACTGGCAAGCCTAAAGCATGTAGAGCCCGTTTTGCGACTGCCCAAAATTGGAACTTGGTCAGCGGGGTTTGATCTTGATGGCGAAATAAGGTCCCAGATTCGCCACCATGCCAAGAGATAAATTCCCTCAAGGCTTGTACCAGGCACAAATCCCCCCGAGGGGATGTGTACAACTGAATCGACACCCCCCCCCCGCCTGCTTGGTCGGTTTTGGACCGCCTTAAAATTATAACCACCCCTTGCTCGTTGAACAAGATATCCCGAAACTGGACTGCTCGATCAGAGCCGTCCCGCCTGGAAGATGCCAGCAACTCCGAAATTCTAAATGCACCGAAAAAGGCCGACAATGCTGCCGCCTGAAATAACACCGCCTCGTAAGGCGAAAAACATTGTTCCCTTAACTGTAACAGAATGTTGGGGGAAATTGGACATCTGGCATCAGGGGTGCGCGGTGAAGCCCTACTCCAGCCCCAAATTACACATCAAACCCTAAAGTCCTAAATTACCCCCTTAACTTTAGATAGAAATGCCAGGGCAGCTAACTTACCCATAATCGTCCGTGCTGCGAGGCCCTTCTGACGTAAGACTATGCAGAACTGCAAAATATGCTCCACTGGAATGGGCCAAGCCCTTGGCAGCTGCAACCCTTCCCTAAAGGCTAGAAACTCACTACCTGCTCTCAAGTATGATGCCTTCATGCTTGGTGCCAAGGACTGCCACATGGCGCCTTCTACCTCTCGTCGCCAATCTCCCAAAGGATGTCCGGAAAGTTCTCCGGTAGCAGACGAGCTGAAGGAGCCAGATCCCAGAATCTCTGAACCTGCTGACGCGATAAAGCGTCGGCTAGCGAATTATCCAAACCTGGGACATGTCTTGCGTGAAACAAAATATTGTTCCGCAAACAATGCAAGGTAAATTTCCTCAGTATAGCCATAACTCTTGGGCTCCGGGATGTCAACGTATTTATTAGGGGTGTGCACGGACCCCCCGGATCGGATCGGGACCCGGATCGGGACCTCTAATTTTGTCACGGACCGGTTCGGACAAAATCGGAGGCCCCCCGGACCGGATCGAGTCCGATCCCGACCCAAAAATCGTACATTTTTGGATCGGCCGCCATTTTTTTCCCCATAGACTTGCATTGCAATGCAAGTCTATGAGGAAAAAATGGCGGCGGGTGGGTGAGGGGGGCCCTAACTCCCTCCCCCCCCGGGGCTGTCCGCTGTGGACGGCCCCGGCAGGTAAGCCCCCTCCCCCGCGCTCCCTACCCCCCCTGGGGCCGTCTGCTTCCATCCGCTGGCGCCCGCGGGTGCCAGCGGATAGAAGCGGACGGCTCCGGGGGGGGGTAAGCCCCCTTCCCCGCCACTGCTTACCTTCTCGGCCCGTCCGCTCCCGTCCGGCGCCGGCGGCTACTACCAGCGGGCTCCGCGGCCTACTCTCGAGTAGCGCGCCGGGTGATGACATCACCCGGCGCACCACCCTGGAGTAGGCCGCGGAGCCTGCTGGTAGTAGTCGCCGGCGCCGGACGGGAGCGGACGGGCCGAGAAGGTAAGGGCCCCCTCCCCCCCTCCGCGCGCCCCCTCCTCCCCTCCACGCACCCCCTGCTTACCTTCTCGGCCCGTCCGCTCCCGTCCGGGGCCGGTGGCTACTACCAGCGGGCTCCGCGGCCTACTCTCGAGTAGCGCGTCGGGTGATGACATCACCCGGCGCGCCACCCTGGAGTAGGCCGCAGAACCTGCTGGTAGTAGCCGCCGGCCCCGGACGGGAGCGAATGGGCCGGGAAGGTAAGGGCCCCCCTCCCCCCTCCGCGCGCCCCCTCCTCCCCTCCACGCACCCCCTGCTTACCTTCTCGGCCCGTCCGTTCCCGTCCGGAGCCGGCGGCTACTACCAGCGGGCTCCGCGGCCTGCTCTAGAGTAGCGCGCTGGGTGATGACATCACCCGGCGCGCCACCCTGGAGTAGGCCGCGGAGCCTGCTGGTAGTAGCCGCCGGCCCTGGACGGGAGCGAATGGGCCGGGAAGGTAAGGGCCCCCCTCCCCCCTCCGCGCGCCCCCTCCTCCCCTCCACGCACCCCCTGCTTACCTTCTCGGCCCGTCCGCTCCCGTCCGGGGCCGGCGGCTACTACCAGTGGGCTCCGCGGCCTGCTCTAGAGTAGCGCGCTGGGTGATGACATCACCCGGCGCGCCACCCTGGAGTAGGCCGCGGAGCCTGCTGGTAGTAGCCGCCGGCCCTGGACGGGAGCGAATGGGCTGGGAAGGTAAGGGCCCCCCTCCCCCCTCCGCGCGCCCCCTCCTCCCCTCCACGCACCCCCTGCTTACCTTCTCGGCCCGTCCGCTCCCGTCCGGGGCCGGCGGCTACTACCAGTGGGCTCCGCGGCCTGCTCTAGAGTAGCGCGCCGGGTGATGACATCACCTGGCGCGCCACCCTGGAACAGGCCGCGGAGCTCGCTGGTAGTAGCTGCCGCCGCCGGACGGGAGCGGCCGGGCCGGGAAGGTAAGCGCCCCCCTCCTCCCCCCCTCCTCCCCCCCCGCTGTCCACTTTCAGCGGCGGGCGCCCGCTGGCGCCCGCCAATGGAAGCGGCGGTGGGCGCCAGTGGGCGCCCACCAATCCGCCGATCCGCCGAACCGGTTCGGAGCCTTTTCGGACCGGTTCGGATTGGATCGACCGATCCAGCTGTCAGATCGGAAATCTGATAATTTATCCGATTTCCCACTGGACCGGACTTGGATCGTGGATCGGGTCCGATCCAGTGCACATCCCTCGTATTTATGACCTGAACTGTGGCCTGATTGTCACACCAAAATAACACGGTGGAGTTAGCGAACTCCACTGACCATATATGCACAGCGACATAAATTGGAAAAAATTCCAAACATGTCAAATCCCTGCATATGGCTGAAGAACTCCAGCTTTCAGGCCACTGTTGTGCGCGCCACCTATCGCCCCAAATTATGCCAAAACCCAAGGCGCCAGAAGCATCGGAATGGATTTGCATCTCCGCTTCCAGAAAAAGGTCTTGTCTCCAAAAGGAGACCCCATTAAACTCATTCAAAAACATGAGCCAAGTGTGCAAATCCTCACACATGCCCCTGGTCACACGAGCTCGATGATAGGACCTGGATAAACCCTTCATGGCGTTGCACAGGCGCCACAGGAAGGCTCTACCCGGGGCTACCGCACGGCATGCAAAATTCAGGTGACCAACCAGCTCCTGCAGTTGCTTGAGTGTAACCTTCTTAGCCTGGCACATGACTGCAGTCCTAACCCGCAGGTCAGCCAACTTGTCCTGCGGCAGCCTGCTGCATTGCCTGATAGAATCAAGATCAATTCCCAAAAATGTAATAACGCTGTCAGGGCCCTCTGTCTTTTCGTGTGCCAATGGGATGCCCAGTTCTTCCAATAAAACCTGGAAGTCCTGCATTAATTGCGCGCACTGATTACTCCCAGGTAACCCAGCCATCAAAAAATCATCCAGGAAGTGAACGATGTTCACTGAACCTGACCTGTCCCTAATGGCCCATTCCAAAAATGTACTGAACGTCTCGAACATGGCGCACAAAATTGAACAACCCATGGGTAGAGCCCTATCCACGAAATATTTACCCTGAAAAAAAAATCCTAAAAGATTAAAGTCTTCTGGGTTAATGGGCAGAATGCGAAAAGCCGACTTAATGTCGCATTTTCCCATCAATGCCCCTGAACCATTGTTCCGAACCATCGCGACCGCGGAGTCAAAGGGTGTATACCTAACAGAGCATAAACGCTCTGGGATATAATCATTGACCGACTCCCCTTTAGGGAAGGACAAGTTATGGATCAGTCTAAATTCGCCAGAACTTTTCTTCGGAACGATGCCCAATGGCGAAACCCTTAAGTTCGCAATGGGTGGTTCGGAAAATGGACCCAGAACCCTTCCCGCTGAAATTTCTTTATTAATTTTCTCCAAAACTAGTGCTTCCATGCTAGCCACAGAACTTTGGTTCGTAGTGAACGAGGAAACCCTAGGTCCTGTAAAGGGAATACGAAAACCGTTAACAAAGCCTAACTCCAAATACCTGGCCTCCTCCACTTTCAGGTAACATGCCAGCAAACATTTTAGAGGAGCTATTTTAACTGGGCTGGGCCCCTTTGGGAGGTTGCTGCTGAGGCCCTCCTGGTTTCTTACCTCCTTGACCATCCCGAAATGTACCTCGACCCCCTTTTCTGTTGCAGTTAACGGCCAGGTGTAAGCCCCCGCAAATGGTGCAGTCATGCCTATATTTGCACGGGGAACGAGAACAGGAACCTCTTGTTCCATAATCCCAGCAGGGCGGGCGGGGTTGAACCCCCTGCCCTGCATTCCCCTTAAACGAGAAGGCGGGTTGTTGTTTTGTTATTATATGTCCGCTATCGGCCCGTTCCCCAAACCCTGGCCTTGCCGGGGTCATGAATTGTAGCCACAAGTCATGATCCCGCACATCCAAGGCAGGGCATGGTCAAAAGCCGCCTTACGACGAAATGATTCATCGTAAGCCAACCAGGCCCCGCCCTCAAACTCTGTGTATGCTCGGTATACCATATCCAAATACTTAATCATAGTATACCCCTTGCCCAGGAATCGTTGCTGAATAATTCCCATATAAATTAAGAAGCCTGGCAGCCAATTGGACCAAGTCCTAGCCACTTTCCTCCTCCGCAACCTCTCCGCCTCTTTTTCCCCTATCTTGTCTTTCTCATTCGGTTCCAACTCCCTAAACAGCAAGGAGAAAATGTCAACATATTCTCCCTTCAATATCTTCTCCCGTGTTGCCGGGAGAAGGTGGTATCTCAATGGCGAAGCTACGCCACCCTTGGGAATAGTATGCCTATCCGCCCCCGCAAAGGGATCGCTTGACGATGTTCCTGAGCCTAGCCCGGTATTACCGTCGCTGGATGCTGGTCCCAGCCAAACCACGGCGCATGCTGCATTCGTGCTCACAGCCGTGGCCTGTGCGACCAGCTGAACTGCTGGCTGAGCTTGCACACTCACCGGTGGAGCCCCGGGACATTGCAGCACAATTGACGCAGAGGTCAAATTGCTGAGCGTGCATCCCAGAGGAAACGCCCCGCCTGATGACCGATCCGCCACCTCTGCTCTTTCTGGCGTCCCTGCCTGCCTATGCTGTAAATTAGGGCAGCAAGTACCCCAACCCCATGCGTGTGCAGGACTCATGTGGTGACAAGGAGCCCACACACTGGCCTGACTCCCTACTCCACAGCCCTGAGTATTACCTCGCGGAGTTGATGTAACCACTTCCATCATTGCCCGGTCCCCTCCAACAGAAGTTGCCGGTTGCTCCACCGTTGCTGCCGCTGGAATGTTGGAATCTCCTGCGGCCTGAGCTGCACCCTGCAGACGTCTGGACTCTTGATCCGATGAAGCCTCGATCGCATCTAAACGATTCGAAAGGGCTTGTAAAAGAGTATCTTGTGCCTGCCTACGTGTTACATGATGTCCCGCCACACCATAATCCTGCAGACTAGTTGGGTTAAGCCCTCTATCTCATTCCAGAGCTTGCACCCTTGCCATCAGAGCTTCCACTGCCAGGTCCAGCTCTTCGCCAATGCCTTCCGACCCTCCCCTATTGCGAGTCCTCTTCGCAGGGGGAGCCTTGCTTTTGCCTTTTGCGCCCCCTACTCCTTTTTTGTGCGACATCGTTGGAGCCGTAAACCCTCCTGTAGCCTCAAAACAGTATAACTAAGGGGGGGGGCGTTCTCCCGAGCAAAAAAGCCTCCAAACACTGGCCAGTAAATTCAAATTAATCCCCGCCCTGTAATGCACCAAATTCCCTCCTGCAATCACAGGGGATGTCCAAAAAGCTGAGTGGGAGAGGGTGTTAATCAGCTTCGAAGCCACGCCTTCGATTGGGCCGACCGCCCTCCGGCTGAGCCAACCAGGCGCCCCGCCCCGCCCACTCCCAATCTCAGTCTCCTTCCTCTAGCTGGTGGGGGTTGGGCCTCCTATCCGGGCCCCACGCAGCCAACAACTCCTGGCCACTCGTCCTAGTTTAGGGCAAGAGAGCACAGCCTCTGCTGCCCCACCCTCCCCTGCTCTGCAAACGGCCTCCCTGGGCCTAAGCACACTGCCTGCTCCCACCTCCGCAAACTGCCCTGGTAAGCTGCCTGCCCCGTGCCCGCCCCGCCCCGCCCGCAGCCCCGTGTCTGCACAGGCCCCGCTGAGCCCTCTCTCCCCCTCGCGCCCGCTAGAGACTAATCAATCTCCCTGCCTGGCCTTGCCTCCGTCCGTCCACCCGCGGCTCCCCGCCCGCTCGTGCCTCTTGCTCCCGCCCGCCAGAGACCAGCCGGTCTCCCCAAGACTTGCGGCCCAGAGGCCTGAAGCTGCTCTCCCTGCTGCTCGCCACGCCCGACTCCATCCGCTGCTGCGCCGAACCGCCGCCCACGCTGCACCGTCGCTGCCGCGCCAACCGCTGCTTCAGCGATCCCGGGAGCCGCGTTGCGAGAGAGAGAGGGAAGGGAGGGAGGCTCTCCTTGATATAGCCTTCGCCCCTCCCTTTCCCGATGGCCCAACCCCGCTCCTCCAATCAGGAGCGGGCACGTCTCTCCTCTCACTCCCCCGCCCATTAATGCCTCCCCGCCCCCAGGCTGTTGCCGGGTGGCAGCAGAATGGCGCTTGTCTCGGCAGTTGTGTGGATTTGGCTCAGAGGGAGAAGGCAGGTGAATGGGCAATAATGATAGTGGCAAGGAGGAGATGGGCCCACCCAGGGTATCAAAAAACAAAACAACCCTGGAGTCAACACTGACACAAGTGTTGAGGACTTTTGAAGTCCAAACAATGCTGCACTGCAAACATTTGGGCATCTTGTGGCTCATGACTGGTCCCATGGAAGAAGTAGCTTCTAAGAACATAAAATCTGCCTTGCTGGATGAGACAGACCATGGTCCATCTTGCCCAGATACTGGTGGATGTTCACAAGCAAGGTATGATGGCAGTGGCCTTCCTCTGTTGTTAGTCCTCAACATTTGGCATTCAGACCAAGGTACGCTGCTCCAGAACATGGACATTCCATTTACCATCATGGCTACAGACCCTGGATAGACCTATACATCATGAAATTGCCTAATCTCTTTCTAAAACCACCTAAGTTAGTGGCCATCGCCATATTATTGGTCTGAATGTTTTTTTAATGAAGAGATATTTTAAAATAACATGGTACAAGGTACCATTCGTAAGAAGGAGGAAAATGGAAACAAGGTCATGCCACCATGTTCATCTGAGAGATCAGCTCCTTTGTGCTTCTCCCTCAATCTATTGGGGTGCGGCAGCAGCCTTTTGATCAGGCTGCAGCATCGGGTGGGTTGAGAAGAAAGGCTGCACCACTGGCTTTGCTGAGAGATCATCTCTGTTTGGCTCCTCCTCTCTCTGAACAGTTTCTAATCCAGCTGGACTTTATTTATTTATTTATTAGATTTGTATACAATCAAATAGCTGAAATTCTCTGGATGGTTCACAGCAACATTATAAAATAGATTGGCCAGATAAAATCCAGGTCAGGGCTCATGTAACTTTAACAGTTGTAGACAAAAGGGAATTTCAGCTAGAGTAATTTGTATGCAATTAGTTCCTGGTGAAATTCCCTCTTCATCACAACAGTTAAAGGTGCAGGCACTATACTAGAGTGACCAAATGCAAAAGAAGGCAGGGGCCCTGCACCTTTAACTGTTGTGATGAAGAGGGAATTTCACCAGGAACTAATTGCATACAAATGACACTGGCTGAAATTCCCTTTTCTTTACAACTGTTAAAGTTACATGAGCCCTGACCTGGATTTTATCTGGTCAGCCTATTATAAGAACTAATGCGTAACTTTAAGAACTGATGTCTGAGCTTGCTTGTTTTCCTCTTCCCACCTCATCCATAATGCATTTTGTGCCTTGTGTCTTAGAATATAAGCCTGCAGTCAGGGACTGTTCTGTTTTTATTGTTCTTATGATGGTCATTTTGAAGAACGTTCCTTTGCCAGTGCTGGCTGGGGAATGCTGGGAGTTGTCTAAACATGAATAGGATTGTGCTATTAACTGTCTTCTTTCTGAGCATTTGAAATGCATTTTTCCTCATAGTAAAGGTGCTTCATCCCTTTGATCATTCTGATTATTTTTTTCTGGACATCTTACAGACCTACAATATACTTTTTGAGAAGAGCTACTAGAACGGTGCACTATTACAAATGTGGCGACCATACTACAGTTTTATAGCATGACATTGTACTTGCTGCTGTGTTTGACATCTCATTTCATGTAAATTCTACCAAGGTCAAATTTACTTTTTTTCATCAATGCTCCGTAATAGAACAGCAACACACACACACACACACACACACTCCCTACAAAAGCAGAATAGTAAAAAACTGCCAGCCAGTCTGAAAATAGGGCGTATGAGAAATTAATTTCAATCCGTTTTTAGCAGGATTTTTACCCTGTTCTCACCGTCTGTATATTTTGGGGCATGCAATGTGATTTGCAGACCCCCAAAATGGCATTCGACAACATGCGTAAAAATGACCCTGAAAATATGCACAAATAAACTTTAATCAATGGCTTAAGAATATTTCAAAGACACATGCAATGGACGCATAAATTTTGAAAAAATATGCACAGATATTTACACGAAAAGAACAAAAAAACCAAAGCTGGTGATCTTTGATATGAACTGGAGTTGGAACAACTTTTGAGATGGAATTCACAGAACTTTGACAAGCTTGAGTGTTGCTGATTTGTGCATCCCTATCTGAAAATGCATTCAAGTGACCCAGTGAGGCATATGCCTAGAGTCCTGCTCTAATAGTTCATAGCACTGGATCACTATTCATGTAGGCATAAAGTAGGGTGTTGAACCTCAGACCGATGTACCAAATCTGGCCTACCGGATAGTTACATCTGGCCTTCCGGAGTTCCCTTCTCATTTCCCACTGTAAAGCCTGCTGGAAGAACTGCCAGCAGTAACAGTGGACTCATCTACACCTACGAGCCTTCCAGGAGGGAGAGGGGAGGATCCCGGGCTTACCTACTTCCGGGATCATCCCCCTGTGTGCACACGCACACACGCATCATCCTGGAAATCATGAGGGACTTTGCGGGTGCGAGTGTAATTGCACTCCACTGAGAGTAAGGTGCTTCGGCTATAGGGCGATATATAAGTATAATAAATAACAATAACAATAACAATAACAATAACAATAACAATAACAATAATAATAATAATAATAACAACTGCTCCTTCCCACTGCCGATCAGCATGGACTGCCCCTGGGCAGCTCCATGCCCATTTCCAGAGCCCCATTGCTCGTGGGGAAGAAGGGATGACCAATGATTGCACACCACACCGGCCGTGGTCCTTGGGGATGACCCAGGACTGTGGAAAAACCAGGAAATCTGCAGTCCCAGTTATCCTGAGGAAAGCCTCAGGTTGTCCCTGCTGGACTCCAGAATCTCCTGTGCATCATTTGGATACACAGAGATGACCCCGGGATATATGCGTGATGTAGACATGGCCTATGTTTGGAGGATCTGGGATCACAGGAATTATATACCAGCAAACAGTGAATCTCCAGATCACATCCTACATTCTCTGCAGAATTACAGAAGCTGGTCGCATGTCAAAACTGGCTCTCTCTCTCTGCCCACTGTAAAGTTAGGATCCAAATGCTTGATTTGCTAAGCCTGATCACACTAGTTATTATCATCGTTAAAGTGCTTTGAAATCCCCAGATGTCATCCCTACTTATGCACTGTGTGCAAAGCAGTAGCTGTCATATTTGTGTTTGTATATAAATATTATCTAGGCAGCAAGATCAAAAGAATTTCCCATTGTGTAGCTGCTTTCATTTGTAAATGCTCTTTTCTCTGAATGAATCAAGACATTGCTCTTCTGTTTGTCAAAGTCTATCACTTCGGTAATCTGTCAATCAAGACACAATAAACTTAGCCTGCTCCTGTGGATTGTGTTGTGTGTAAGATAACAAGCTTCCATCAGAAAGATAAAGAGATGTCAAATATTATCTTCAGTGCAAATCATACAAGTCTGGTGCCACTCCATAATGTGCAGGATGTTCTGTCAAAATTGAAGGTAAAAAGTTTAATTATATTCATCTCTAAATCAAAGCAAAACTCCTTCTGTGTATGAAATGGTTTGGCTTCCACAATGCCTGAAAAATGAGATAAAACAAAAATTGCCATTGTTGCCGTTGCTCATGCATACTTGATAGAAAAAGAAACCTACACCAGTCTGAAATAATGCACAGGAATTCTCTGCGTAAATTCTAAAATGGTTCCAGTTTAAGTGTATTGATACAAGTGGCGACCCTTCTGCCCTGTGGCATTTTGTAGTGGTGCATTCACATGAGGACAGTACTGCTGCATGTCCTGTCTCTACATTTGAATATGCTTTCCAGATCATCTCAGTGTACGTCTGTATAAGAACCCCTGGTGTTCCTGGATAGTAAGAACCAGGGGGCATAGGGCGGAACTGTGTTTGATAGAACTGTGTTGTGATCTATAGAGGATACACAGCAGAGTTATAGAGCACATGGTTTGCCTGCAGAAGGTTGAAGGTTGGGACCTCGGTGTGTTGCATTAGAGGGATCTTAGACCCTGTCTTAGACTCTGTTGTACAATTGCCAGTTACTCTACATGGTAGTGGGCTTGATCAGGGGTGTAGAACCTCAGTCCTGGGGGGCTAAACCTGGCCTACCTGGGTCCCCAATCCAGTTTTTGTGCAACTTCTCCTTGTTCTAAAATGTTGGAATGCCTTTCCTATGGCTTAGTTACCAGAAATAAGAGTTTTAAGCTAATAATAATAATAATAATAATAATAATAATAATAATTTTATTTCTTACCCGCCTCTCCATTTGAATCAAGGCGGGGAACAGCAGTAAATATAAAATATGATAAAATACATAAAACAGATTAAAAACATGGTACACATTATTAAAATAGCAATAAAACAACCTAAAAACTACGGATGTGTATCGTCTTGTTCCGATGTCCAATAACAAATTGATAAGGTAATTATCGGACATCCGATTAACGATAATGATAAACAATCCTGGAGACCCTATCTGATCGGATCCGAAATCCATATGTCCGATAACAATCAGACATATCAGATTATCAGACCTAGAGTTGGCCCTCCCTCCCCCTCCCCCTCGCGCTTCTTACCTGGGCCTTGTCTGCTGCCATCTGCTGCCATCTGTTGCTAGGATCTACTGAGAACTAGGCATTGCAGCCTAGTACTTAGCACTGGAGCGCTGTGTGACATCAGCACCCGGTGTGCCAGAGCTCTATTGAGAACTAGGCCAGTAGTTCCTAGCAGTGGACAGCAGCAGACAAGACCAAGGTAAGAGGGACCCCTCCCTCCCCCCTTGCACTCTTTACCTGGGCCTTGTCCACTGCCATTCACTACTAGGAATTATTGAGAACTAGGCTCGCCACGTACATTTATTCAGACCTGTCAAAAAGTTGCAGGATCTTTCAAAAATGCATATAAAATTGAGGGTTGGAGGGATCGATCTCAAATTTCATACACATACTTAGGCATACTCCATAAGCGCTGTGACCAAGTTTCAAGCCTCTAACTTTTAAAATACAGAAGTTACAGGTTTATTTATATGGCAGTCCGATAATCCAATATAATCGGGCTGAAAATTTTCAGATGGGATATTTATTGGAGGTTTTTCTATTGTATCGTTATCGTTAATCGGATGTCCGATAACGACCTTATCGTATTGTTATTGGACATTTTAACGATACGATACACATCCCTACTAAAAGCATCCTAAAATTCCACTGGATATTCTTGCTGGAAGAGATTAGTCTTTATAGCTTTCTTAAATTCTAAAAGATTGCTAAGTTGATGAGTCTCCTCTGGCAGGCCATTCCACAGTCCGGGAGAGGCAGAAGAGAAGGTCCTCTGGGTAAAACCCATCAACCTAGTTTTCACTGACTGAAGTAGGTTCTTCCCAGAGGACCTGAGCATGCGGGGCAGGTTGTATGGGAGAAGGCGATCCCGCAGGTAACCTGGACCCAAACCATGTAGGGCTTTAAAGGAAATAACCAAAACTTTGTACTTTGCCCAGAAAGTAATTGGCAGCCAATGAAGAGATTTTAAAATTGGTGTAATATGGTCACCCCTAGGTGAACCGGTGACCAACTTGGCTGCCATATTTTGAACTAGTTGAAGTTTCCGGACTAGGCACAAAGGTAGCCTCATGTACAGCACATTGCAGAAGTCAAGCCTCGAAGTTACCGGCACATGCACTACCGTCTTTAAGTCTTCCAACTCCTGGCTGTCACATCTATCTGGGCTGTCATTTGGAGAGACGGATCCAGGAGCACCCCAAGCTGCGAACACAGTCTTTCAGGGGGAGTGTAACCCCATCCAGAACTGGTTGACACACCTCCAAACCCAGGTTGTGGCCTTTGACAGCAAGCACCTCTGTCTTGTCTGGATTCAGATTCAGCCTATTACCACCTCCAAGCATTCATTCAGAGGAGACACACTATCCTTAGCTGACGCTGTTATTGAAGGCATAGAGAAAAATATTTCGGTGTCATCAGCATACTGATAGCACCCCGCCCCATACCTTTGGATCTTCTTCTTCTTCTTCTGGAATGCACCCCTCAAGAGCATCTCCAAAATGGTGTGCAGCCCTCAGAAATTGGCTGGAGAGGCTCAACACCTCTGGTTTAGATGGACCAATGGTCTGACTCAGTATAATTCCAGCAGGAGAAGCTCATTTGCACTGTAGGACTGGCTTTTTTGGGGTTCACTTCTGCAAGGAAATCCCTTGTTATCAGACAGAGATGCCATAGATCCTAGCAGTATGCAAGTGCCAGAAAAGATTATCATCTAATATATTCCCCATCATCATCTCTATCAATTGACATGTCAGGCCAGGTCTACACCATCCATTTATCCTGGGGTCAGCTCAAGGTAATTTCTGTGCATCCAAATGACACACAGGGGATCCCAGGTTCAACCGGGGATAACTTCTCACTTTCCCCAGGATAAAATGCATGGCAGTTCTTATGGTTTTCCCCACAGTCATGGGACAACCCCAAGGACTGCTGGTGGTGTGGCACAGGCTCCTAGGTCTCCCACCTCCCTGCGAGTAGCAGAGTTTGCAAATGGGAATGGAGGTGCATGGGGCGCTCCATGCCCATGGGGTGGGGGGGCAGCAGTTTTGCTATCCCCAGGATGGCTACTGGCTGCTGAGTTTTCGGGGGTGGGTAGTTGTTTTTTTACTTACTTTTGTGCAGGATTGGGGCCATGCAGTTTTGCAACCGGCTACTGCATTAAAAAAAAAAAGGCCATGCTGGAGTGTCCCTCTTGATGTCCTGTGCATTGCACTGACATGCACACACTGGGGGATGATCCCAGAAATGGGAAAGTCCAGGATCCTCCCCCCCCCCCCAACAGCCAATAGGTGAAGATGAGCCCTCAGTTTCTCCAGGCCCTAAGAGAAGCAGACAGTGAAACTTCTTTCATCATGTAAAAGTAAAGCAAGGCAAAACAAAACAAAACAAAAAACCAGGGCTCTAGACCACTCTGTAGCCTGTCATCAGAAGAGGACTATAATCTGTTTATTGAAGTAATTAGCTTTAATTATAAGCACACAGAAGCATCAACTAGCCAAGTGGACTATAGTAGTAGCAACTTAAAATGTAGCCAAGAAAAGGATAGGAAGCTCAGTGTCATAACAGAATAAACAAATCAGATAATTTGATACGTTTCTGCTTCCTTTCTAGGACATTGCCACCAGTGCAGCCTTATGATGGTGCTGTCCTGCATTCTAAAATGACAACTCTGTGGCATGGGATTTGTAGTTTCTTCTGCATTCTATTTCAGTTCCAGAAGTAGAGGGAACTACAGAACCCATGCTTCCACATAGAGAATGATGCAAAAGTTTCCTTTCGAGTGAAGCAGCAGGCTGGCAAGTGAATCTCCCTAGCACTGTGGGGATCCCCTCTTTTTTTAAAAAAGGTGCAGTTTTTGCATCTGAATAGGTGTTCAGGTGGATTGACTAACTTCAATCTGTGCCCCATGCCCCTCACTGGACCCCCATCAGCCATCTGACCCTGCTCACTGCACACACCAAGCTGCTGTCCAGTCCACATGCACCCAGTGAGGGGCATGTGACCTCTGGATCCCTCACTGCCCCGTCGTTTTACAAAAAAATGGCAATCTGCCATTTTTCATAAAGGGCCCTTTTGTGCAAATGGCGGCCATAAAGGAGCCATTTCTTCAAAATTACAGGCATAAACCATCTATTTAGATCATTCACACCTGTAATTTTGCGTAAATGGGCCTCTTTATGGCTGCCATTTATGCAAAAGAGCCCTTTACAAAAAAAAGGTCAAGCCATCATTTTGTGGCTTAGCGGAGGAGCCCGGGCTGGATTGGACACTGCTGACACCTTCTTTGAAATGGAATTCGGCCCCAGGCTGAAGGAGCTTCAACAACCCTGCTCTAATTGGTTAAGGGGTAGTTGTTTTAAATGGATTTTGTATTTATAATTTGTTTTTATGCTTTTTATGCTTTTTAAATTTTGTATATCAGTTTTTTAATGTTCAATGTTTTAAATTTTTGTAACCCCCCCCCCCCCCGAGAGCTTTGGCTATGGGGCAGTATATAAATGCAATTAATAATAATAATAATAATAATAATAATAATAACCGAATGACAAAAATGTTGTTGAAAAGGAAGAAGAAAAAGGAGACAAATATACACCACTATCGCAACAGGAAAAGGTCACAATTATCCCATTAGTCACAACAGTCACAGACATCACATCAAAAAAATATACAGAAAACCTCCAGAAACTGGGCCTACCAGAATACATCCACACCAACATCCAGAAAGCAGTCATAATTAAAACATGCTCAATAGGGATGTGCACTGGATCGGACCCGATCCACGATCCGAGTCCGGTCCAGTGGGAAATCGGATAAATTATCCGATTTCCGATCCAACAGCTGGCTCCGCCGATCCAGTCCGAACCGATCCGAAAAGGCTCCGAACCAGTTTGGCGGATCGGCGGATCGGCGGGCGCCCACTGGCGCCCACCGCCGCTTCCATTGGCGGGCGCCAGCGGGCGCCCACCGATGAAAGTGGACAGCGGGGGGGGGAGAGGAGGGGGGCGCTTACCTTTACGGCCCGTCCGCTCCCATCCGGCGCCGGCAGCTACTACCAGCGGGCTCCACGGCCTGCTCCAGGGTGGCACGCCGGGTGATCACCCGGCTCGCTACTCGAGAGCAAGCCGCAAAGCCGGCTGGCGGTAGCCGCTGGCACCGGATGGTAGGGAACGTCCCGGAAAGGTGAGGAGGGGAGGGGGGGTGCTTACCTTTTAGGGACGCCCGTCCGGCGCTGGCGGCTACTACCAGCGGGCTCCGCGGCCTGCTCCAGGGTGGCGCGCCGGGTGATCACCCGGCGCCCTACTCTAGAGCAAGCCGCAAAGCCAGATGGCGGTAGCTGCCGGCGCCGGACGGGAGTGAATGGCCCTAAAAGGTAAGCAGTGGCGGGGAAGGGGGCTTACCCCCCCCGGAGCCGTCCGCTTCTATCCGCGGGCGCCCGCGGGCGCCTGCAGATGGAAGCGGATGGCCCCAGGGGGGGTAGGGAGCGTGGGGGAGGGGGCTTACCTGCCGAGGCCATCCACAGCGGACAACCCCAGGGGGGAGGGAGTTAGGCCCCCCCTCACCCACCCGCCGCCATTTTTTCCTCATAGACTTGCATTGCAATGCAAGTCTATGGAGGGGAAAATGGCTGCCGATCCAAAAATTTACGATTTTTGGATCGGGATCAGACTCAATCCGGTCCGGGGGCCCTCCGATTTTGTCCGAACCAATCCATGACAAAATTGGAGGTCCCGATCCGGGTCCCGATCCGATCCGGGGGGTCCGTGCACACCCCTAATGCTCAATCATCAGGAAATTCCTGAATCGATAAAAGACAGCATGACCTGGCAAAGCCTGTCATGTCCGTCGAGAAAAAACACCATGAGTGAGAAAGGGATAATAAAAATAGTAATAATGGATGTGCAAAGCAGCAAAATGTAAACATGAGAAAATTCTCCAAATCCCATGCCCAAACTCATTCTGACTTGAGTCTGTATCAGATTGGGACCTTTGCTTGTTTCTTTTTGCATGGAAACATTTTCCATCCCCCCGCCCCCAAACATACTTATCAGTTCTGCACATCTTTTTAATAGATGCATTCTTCTCCCATTGATTGAAGTATATTTGTGCATATTTTTCAAAAGTATCACTTTTTTCATGTACATTTTTCAAATGCCCACATGCTGTCAAATACATGGGTTTATTTTTGGTGGTGGTGGTGGGTGTCTGAATCACACTGCACACTCAGAAATGTACGGAACACAACCGCAGATTGTGTCTGAGTCCATGTTCAGTCCAGAAGGTGTGAACTGGGTAAATCCTGGTGAAAAACCAACTGAAACAAATTTCTCATACATCCCTAAATTGGGTACCACTCAACTGCAGAGGCCAAGTACCATTTTCACTCACATACAAACACACCTCCTGCCAAGTCCTGGCTACTCTCCTAGAAGGAGGAGTTATTTGGAAGGACACTTGTTATTACACAAATGTGCAGGTCATCTCTCACTTTTCTTCATAGGAAGGGAAGGACGTTGATCCATGCCTAAGTCAGAACATATTTAGTAAAGGACCTGCAGGATGGATTTGTCCCATGCTTGCAATAATATATTAGGTTTCTTTCACTGAAGTACCTTAAAATGTGTACTTTGAAATCTGAATCTGAAAGAAACTGCAGCGCTGGCACTTCAATAACAATGTAGTCTAAATGGGAGCACTAGTTACCTGCAGGTACCACAAGTCAGAGAGAAAAGCAGACTCATTAAATAATGTTCCCTACTTTGTGTAGGTTTAGTTCTCCCAATACCCCACTAGACCTACTTATAACAAAAGAAAAAAAAAGAGTTATCTAAATATAGCTCTTAATTTAAACTAAAAAAAACCCCACCAAAAACCCTGACACATGTTATTAAAGGAACAAAGAGAATATCCAAGGTAGCCAAGACTGGCTTTTTTTAGTGAAGTATTCTTTAATAGCTCATTGGAGAGCCACTTCATGTGTTAACAGATTGACATGTTTTTGCATCATACCTTATAACATGGGAAAGGATTAAGTTCCCTCTTTCTTAGCGATGTGATGGAGTCCAGGTGTGCCAGAGCCTACTACTGCTCCTTGTATTGCAATGTCCATGTCTTCAAAAGTTATATATAGCTCTGACACTGTGTGGCCCCCACTTTGTGGGGACCACTTTGTATGGTCCCACAAGTGGGACCCACCTTTGCAACAAAAAATTCAATGTGAGAGCCACATTAACTTAGAATTAAAATTAACACGAAATACTTACAAAATGCTCACATCTCTGTATGGCAGCTGTATATATGGAGGCACGCTTTTCTTGTCATACTAAAAGTGCATATGACAAGGGGGCAGGGGTAGTGATGGCATCCCACTTCCACCTTCTCCATGCTCACGTTGTGCACATGGGGAGTAAGTGAAGACTTAAATACCATCAACACTTATTTAAGAAACACACACACATACAAAGATAGTAAGCATTAAGTCGTGACCTGGCACCAAAAAGATAGCAATGGTGGTGCCAGGCGGGCCTCATTGGGAACACTATTCCATAAAGGGGGGCACCACTGAGAAGTTCCTCTCCCTTTTTGCCATCTTCCAAACGTCCCATGGTGTAGGCTTCCGGAGGAGGACCTTAGATGTTGAGTGTGGTGCATGGGTAGGTTCATGTCGGGGAGGTGCTCTGTCCAATATTGGTGCGCCACTCTCCAGCAACCTTTTCCCACTCTCCAAAACCCTCCACCTGCTATATAGCAATGAAGTCTTCATGTTTGGGTCTGACAACACTGAACCTGAGTTTTTAACAGTAGCATAATGGAGGAATGTTTCAGGAGAGTAAGAAAATAAGTATCTTCTTATCATGAGTGCTAAACAGGTGTCCCTAAACAATAACGACAAGCAATATAGAATATAGAGGGGCCCTCCCTAGAAGGCCTCCCTTGTGGATTTACTTCTGGTAGACAGCGATCACCACTCTTTATATTTCAGATACTAATGACTAGGGGTGTGCACGGACCCCCCGGATCGGATCGGGACCCGGATCGGGACCTCCAATTTTGTCCCGGACCGGTTCGGACAAAATCGGAGGCCCCCCGGACCGGATCGAGTCCGATCCCGACCCAAAAATCGTACATTTTTGGATCGGCCGCCATTTTTTTCCCCATAGACTTGCATTGCAATGCAAGTCTATGAGGAAAAAATGGCGGCGGGTGGGTAAGGGGGGGCCTAACTCCCTCCCCCCCCCGGGGCCGTCCGCTGTGGACGGCCCCGGCAGGTAAACCCCCTCCCCCGCGCTCCCTACCCCCCCTGGGGCCGCCCGCTTCCATCCGCTGGCGCCCGCGGGCGCCAGCGGATAGAAGCGGACGGCTCCGGGGGGGGGGTAAGCCCCCTTCCCCGCCACTTACCTTCTCGGCCCGTCCGGCGCCGGCGGCTACTACCAGCGGGCTCCGCGGCCTACTCTCGAGTAGCGCGCCGGGTGATGACATCACCCGGCGCGCCACCCTGGAGCAGGCCGCGGAGCCTACTGGTAGTAGTAGGCGCCGGCGCCGGACGGGAGCCGCCGGGCCGGGCAGGTAAGGGCCCCCCTCCCCCCTCCCCCCTCCGCGCGCCCCCTCCTCCCCTCCACGCACCCCCTCCTTACCTTTCCGGCCCGGCGGCTCCCGTCCGGCGCCGGCGCCTACTACTTCCAGCAGGCTCCGCGGCCTACTCTAGAGTAGCGCGCCGGGTGATGACATCACCCGGCGCGCCATCCTAGAGCAGGCCGCGGAGCCTGCTGGGAGTAGTAGGCGCCGGCGCCGGACGGGAGCCGCCGGGCCGGAAAGGTAAGGGCCCCCCTCCGCGCGCCCCCTCCTCCCCTCCACGCACCCCCTCCTTACCTTCCCGGCCCGGTGGCTCCCGTCCGGCACCGGCGCCTACTACTACCAGCAGGCTCCGCGGCCTGCTCTAGAGTAGCGCGCCGGGTGATGACATCACCCGGCGCGCCACCCTAGAGCAGGCCGCGGAGCCTGCTAGTAGTAGTAGGCGCCGGCGCCGGACGGGAGCCACCGGGCCGAGAAGGTAAGTGCCCCCCTCCTCCCCCCCCGCTGTCCACTTTCATCGGCGGGCGCCCGCTGGCGCCCGCCAATGGAAGCGGCGGTGGGCGCCAGTGGGCGCCCGCCGATCCGCCGATCCGCCGAACCGGTTCGGAGCTTTTTCGGACCGGTTCGGATTGGATCGGCCGATCCAGCTGCGGGATCGGAAATCGGATAATTTATCCGATTTCCCACTGGACCGGACTCGGATCGTGGATCGGGTCCGATCCAGTGCACATCCCTACTAATGACTAAGATCAGTTACAAAGGAAGCAAAGTTGTTATGAAATCCAAACTCTGGAGTGTTTGCTCCTCTTGAAAGTAGCTGCTGAAAAACACTTGCTTAAAAGACATCTCCTTCAGACACTGAAATCTGGCAGACATAACTGCACTATTTCACCCCAGTGTCTCTGCCCTCTTTTACTTTTATGTCATTGTGTTGGTTTGACACCAATAACAGGTTTAATACATTCTCTTCTCTGATGTTATTATTGGCTAATGATTCAGCTCGTCTCTAGGGAAGGGGAAAAATGAGAAGCCATACAGCTTTGCTATTTTATGTAGCTCTACAGGGACCCCCTTAGCCATGGCATGCTATGGAAGCCTGGTATCTTAAATCAATAGACAGCAAGTTAGCCTTTAACATCAAGTTTGTTAGTTTCATTTTTATAAATCAAGCCTGCAATTATAGGACAATCTGTGATGATCCACTGGCACAGTGTAGTATCCGTTATTATACCACTGCTCACTTCCATTGCTTTTTAAAACTATGGAGAGAGGTGATTTGTAAAATATTGTGGGCTAATTTTGTGCTGGAGGCATTTTAAGTTTTACAAGCCATTTAAGCTGGATGAGCGAACACAGCTTAGTCCTATCTAGTGCTGTGCTGAAAATTTATCCTATGAAAATTTTGACCATTCTCATTCAATTTGATAGAAAAGAAAATGCTTTTGAAAAGAAATTCAAAGGAGAAGAAATTCTGAAGAAATTCTCGTGGGTTTGGTTCAGGGTTCTTGTGCTCACCTTATGTATGAAATGGCTGAAGAGTGTGTGTGAGTGTCCTGTCTTTAATCGTACAATCATGTCTTTGACAGCCTGTAGCCTCCTTGGCTCCACACACTTCCTGCCCAGGGGAAGTCATCCTAAAATTATTCTTCCCATCAGGCCTTTTCAGATCCTGAAAGTTTCCTGAAAGTTTTCTTTCCCCATGAAAGGGGCTTCCATTTTTTGCCTCATTGTCAGAGCAGTTAGTAATTTGTTTTGAATGTGTGCTGGTGGTGTTTTTGACCTTACCTAATCACTGTGAGGTGGCTGAGGGTACTGTCTATATATTTCTTTCTATTACACATCTCACCATTGCTCTACAATCTCCCAGCAGGAGATTGGAGGGAAGTGCAGGAAACCAAAGAGGCTATAGGCTGAGAGAGGAATGCACAATGAAAGACAGGACACTCACACACACTCCTCAGCCATCTCATAAGTAAGGAAAGCACAAGAACCCTGAACCAAACCCATGAGAATTTCTCTGAAACTTCTTCTCCTTTGAATTTCCTTTCAAGAGCAATTTCTTTTCTATCAAATTGAATGAGGATGGTCGAAAGTTTCATCGGAGAAATTTTCAGCACAACACTAGTCTACAACAGTCCAGATGTTATTGACAGTTAGCTGACTACAATACACACACAATTAATTCTTTCAGTACAGTAAGTTCAATTAATATTATTTCCAAGGATTCATATTTTTGTGCCACCAATGTTTTCCAAAATATGTGTGTATGATAGATAAAATATGGCTTTGTTTTATATATATATATATATATATATATATATATATATATATATATATTCCAGTGACTATTTATTTTCATGACTGTTGTGTGTGTGTGTTTTTAATCTCCAGGAGCCATTATGAGGATGCACACCTATCTAAAATGCACTTTATGTGCTTTTAAGCTAATTATGAATTAAGGAAGCACATCTCTATTTCCCTCCTAGAGAAGAAGCACTGCAAG
Source organism: Anniella stebbinsi (assembly GCA_029215795.1). Classification (NCBI taxonomy): domain Eukaryota; kingdom Metazoa; phylum Chordata; class Lepidosauria; order Squamata; family Anniellidae; genus Anniella; species Anniella stebbinsi. The sequence continues at coordinate 27,493,003 of JARDYH010000002.1, read as the reverse complement.
AGAGATATTGTAACTCCTCTGAGAGCAATCTTCAGTTTCTAATGGGTTTTCTCTTTAGAACAAGCCGTGCTGATTATCTCTCAGATGTAATGCAATAAAATGGGTAGGGTAGAGGGGGTATTGCTCACAGGAAAATGTTGGTGAATGTTGCACAGCCGATTACAGTATACTGAAACACGAGTGAACTAGAAGAGGTGGAATTAACAATGAAACTAAATATGGCAAATCAAGGATGAAGGGAACAGGTCAAGAGAAATGAATGGATATCAGGCAACGGAGGCTGGTGGTTCTGATTTTGGTAGGGCTGTGAATCCGTTGAGCGTTTCAGTCAGAACTAGCCAGGACTGTAAAAGAACCAAGGTGCTGAACCTACTTTGGAGCTAGGATTCAGCACCTTGGACAGTTCCTTTATATACACCTGTATGCATGAAGGTCTTCCTACCTCAGGTGTTCATGTTGAATACATGGGTGCCTTGGGATGTTTGTACTGAACTTTGAGAAATCCCCTGATCTTAATTCATTTTTGTCCTGAGGTTTGAGGGTTTAAATTCACAACAAAATGTGTAAACATTTACTGTATGCACTTTCCCCAATGCATGCATTTTTGTTTACAGTTTCCCCTAATGTACAATTATGCAAGCAATTTTGCATAATAGAATGCATTGGATGTTCACCAAAATATGCATTTCTGTGCTCTTTTCCATAATATACATCTTTTATTTTCTTGTTTAGATTTTTTTTTGTCTAGAGAACTAAATTGAAAAATTTGGACAAGTGTAAATTTTAATAAATAACAGAGTTTCAGTTTGCATAAGATGTTTAAGGGATCATATTCAATAGCAGAAGTGTTAAGAGAAAAGAAATGGTGCTCACGGGGAGAAATATTAATTGAATTGCCTCATTTATACTTGCCATCTGTTTCCATACCAACTGTCTCTTTTTAAACAGATGAGTAGTTGGCCAATATGGCACCTGATGGATATCTTTTGATTATAATAGTAATGTTATAAACTTCTTATAAGAGAAGAAAAGGGACATATTATTACCAGTGTGGAAAACCAACATTTAGAATTTTTCTAATTATATTATCAAAGCATAAAAAAGCAAACCTAATTATTTTTAAACCTTCATAAACTGATTTTTGGTATTTTAGCAGCATTTTGTTTGTACAGTTCACCTTAATTTCTGGTTTTCAAGGGCCACAGCTTGTAGTTAAAGACTGTCCCCCTTTGAAGGTGGCCTAGAAAGGGGGCTATCCTCCAAGTGGTGAGTTGTATGAGATGCAGGGATGAACATGACTTTAATTTTCATTCACAAAACATTTGAACAAGCCCAATTTGCAAGCCTGATTGGGTATGCATTTTCAGAGAACGTGTTCACATCTTTCTGAACTAGTGAGCCTAGTTCACTAGTTTTTGGGGGAGAAATGCACATTCCCTCCCCCCCCAAAAAATAATGCTTTACTGAATGGGGGAAAGTGCTCATTTTGGGTGCACGTTTTTAAAAATGCACATTTTTTTCAAATAAAGAAAAAGTGCACTTTCCCCATTCAAAAATGCAATTTTTCCTGATCCCAAAAATATATGTTAATTTTCAGAAATGCAAATGAGATGAATCAAGCTTCAAGGAGGAATTTGGAATACCTCTACGAATTTGAACATCACATCACATATTCACCCCAGTCTCCTCAGCAAACAGGATTCCATCGTGTTTTTCAGTATGGCTTTCAGTATGGCTCACATTATGTAGCAGTTGTGCTTACTTCAGCTACATTGGTGATATTGGTATTTCCTGCACTTTAAAAAAAATCTATTCTAGGCATGGATGAAGCAGTTTATAGCTGATTGTTTTCCCATTAGTTCATCCATCAGCCTGTTCTGATTTGATAGTAATCTGCAAAAAATTGTTTTAAAGGCTATGAACATTTGGATAGAAGCTAGAGATGGGCAAGCATTCAAATTTGATTTCACTCCGGTTCTCATTTTTAAAATGCTAAGTTCATTTTATCCCAATTCTGCATTGGATTGCAATTGTTTTACTCTGCATGAAACATTGTACTTTTTTGAGCATGCTTTTAAAAATGCATCTTTTTTTAAAGATGTACACTTTCTCCCATCACACTTTCAGTGAATATAGCATTTAAAACAACAACAACAACAACAACAACAACCTATAGTCAGTTTTATATGAATTTATATGAATATATGCCAACTTCAGAAATGCATGGATTTTGACAGCGAAAGTTTCTGTTTAGGATCACACAGTGCACATTTTAGTAGGAAATGCAAACCACTCATCCCTAATATAAACACATATGTTTCATTCCCCCTCAAAATATAAATTTCTAATTATTTTCTCTCAAACTATGCCTTTCTATCTCAAAATTTGCACTCATAATGCATATTGAGACTTTTTTTGAGCCAAAACTTATGTCTCAACTTTTGTAGAAGTATGAAATCTGATGGATTCCTACATTCCAATTTGCAGATTATTTGCGAAGTTCCAGATCAGGTAATTTCATATCGAACCCACCCCCTGCTTGTGGGTTCTTGGTCACTGTCTGAACAGTGTGCTGGACTAGATGAACCCTTGCTCTGATCCAGCATGGCTCTTCTTAGGTTCTGTGTTCTTAATTTGCAATGATCAAATTCCTCAAGTTTTCCTAGATGTATGTAGCATGAACCAATGCACCATTGTGAACCACTCTTCATACTCACTGCCATGCAGTGTAAGCAAAGAGCCTCCTGTTGTTTTTTTGCTGTTGCTCCATTGTTGGTCCTGCAAAAAGGAATGCACATTAGCACATAAGAAGGGGGAGGGATAAAAAAAAAAGTAGAGAAGGAACAAAACAAAAGGATAGATAACTGAGATAGGGATGGGCGAATCTGTGAAGCTCATTCTTGTCAAGGTTCTCAATTTTCTGCCACAAAGTTCATTCCATCTCATTTTCATGTAAGCTTCCCCTAAATGCCAACACAGAAATTTGTACATATTTCAGGTGTGTTCATTGTCGTATGCATGTGCCCGCTGAGTGTATCTGCGCACATTTTTAGAAATGCACCTATTTTTCTTAGTGGATTTCAAATGAATGCATGTTGTCACATGTATTTTTCCCTATTCTTTTGCAGAACACATTGCAAGCTCACAAAAGAGATTTCCAATCACAAATAGCTTAGAACCATGAAATACAATAATGTAGTAAAACATAATAGAAAACCATTCATTTGAAATAGAATAAAACCAAAGAAGTAACCAAGACAAAAGCCTCTCACCCCCTTGCCAAGCCATCTTGTATAAAAATGATGGCTTGGCCTTCTTCTTTTTCATAAAATCATAGAATAGTTGAGTTGGAAGGGGTCTGTAAGGCCATCAAGTCCAACCCCTTGCTCTATTTAATTGTGCATCATTCCATACTATTTTTGGGGGCCTTTATGAAATTGGAGCCACCAACTTCCATTTTTCCCTACACAGACAGCCTTTGCAGATCCCATTTTATAAATAAATCTGGCCCTAGCTCAACCCAGTGCCTCACCTCTTTATTTCTACCTCTGCTTGCAACATTTGGAAAAGTGCCAATACCAGAGGATAATTGCGTTCTGGTTTGTATAATGATTCAAGAAGTGTAATGTTGGGAAATTCTTTTCAAAATGTGAACTGAATGGAATTCTCTCACATCCCTATCAGGAGGACAGAAAACAAATCCTTATGAAGGGAAAGGGTGGGTAGTAAAATCAAGTGTGAATTCCTAGGCTTGGAGTGCTTTGAAAAATGGTATTGAGTTACAAAATTACAGATGGAAAAATGGAAAAGAAGCTACTTTGGAGTCAAGGTTGATGTAAATATTCTAGCAAAGGGAGACAAAGAGAAGAAATGATAGAGCCCTGTGAACTTTTTCTTTGCCCAAAAGAAGTACATATCTTTAAGAGAAGTAAAGTTAGGGTTACTATATGAAAAGGAGGACAGGGCTCCTGTATCTTTAACAGCTGTATTGAAAAGGGAATCTCAGTAGGTGTCATCTGTATCCCTTTGAGGCAACAATTAAAAGTTGCTTAAGTATACCTATAATGACCACATACAAAAGTGGGCAGGGCTCCTGCAGCTTTCAGTAAAGTAAAACATTGCTTTCCAAAATCAGAAAGCAAAAAAGGATGTTGAGGATTTGACTAGCAACTTAAGGTTACCAGTAATAATTATTATATATGTTAGCCAAGAAGAGGGACAATCATCCTCCTGTAAGATCTCAGTTTAATTTTGCATTATTCCATCCTTATTCAGCCCCCTCTCTTTCAACTTCAAGAGTCCATACATTGATGGCTTCCAACTTTCAATAATACATTCCATCCAGACAATTAGCCTAGCGCAGATATTTTCTATGTGAAGACAAACCTTTCTGAGACTATATAGATAACATCCAAACACTGCAATGCATTTATGAGCAGAGGTTGCTCTTGAAACAGAGCAAGAAATGGAGAAATAAAAGCATTTGATCACAAAGAAAAGGAAACCACTGTGGGATTTCTGTGAAAGTCACACAATAAAAACAGGGAATAATAAGATGAGACAACAGCATGGATTTAAATTAGGGCCACATTTATTGACTGATCTGCAGAAGGGGTGAAGGCCTAAGCAGGCATCCTATCCTCAGCTATTATTGGCTATAGATGAATCGGGCAAGCATTCCCAGTCTGAGTTGTGGTGCCTTTATCGCCACTCCACAGTTTTCCTCCTTTGGGGGTAGGGAGACTTCCCAATGTCATCCCCCTTCATGCCGCATGGCTCCAAGTGGATGAGGAATGTCAGCCCCAAAGGTAACCCTTATCTCACCAGCTGTGGCCACAAAGCTCAGAGCTGGGAGCCTCAGGCATTACCAATCACCTGAACAGTGCCTCAGTATGCCCACCAACCCTAATCCCACTTCAGCTGCCTGCTCCTACCTGCCACAGAGGGCTACAAGGCACTACCTTTGTCACCACCCCCTTTCCAAAATTACATCACACAAGACCTTCTGCAGATCAAAGAGAAACAAATCATTGCCGAGGTCTGACAAGTGGACCCCATCTTGTCTGTAAAGCTCCCTCTGCTTTAGGACTATTGCAGGGTGCGGAATACTATAATCACCCTGTTTCTTTATCTCTTCATATATTGCAATATTAACTGTTTTGGGGGCCCTCTCCAGAACCTGGTGGTCGCTGCGCTCCTGCCAGTTGAGTCTGGGTAATAAACAGGACCAGAAAATCAAAATACTGGGCTAATGCTGCCGAATTGTCTGAAAATCGGTGATTGCTTGAAGGATCAAGGCCTTCCCCTTCAACAATCCCAAATCATTACCTCCCAAGTGTATGAGTATGACTTGTGGGGGGATGCTAATCATACACCGCTGAAATAACATGGGCAGGAGGCATTCCCAACACATGCTGCATCTGTCCAACCATTGTATGTTGGCATACTGGCTCAATTCCAGCTACATCCCAAAGCTGGATCTGGAAGCCCTCTGACTGGCCCAGAAGATCAAGCTATGCCCACAGATGATCACATGTTCAAAAGGTTGGCCCATCCAGAAATCTATAATCAAACAAAATGATGTAAGAATTTGCTGATGTCAATGGAACTTTATTGAGGAAGTTGATGCATGTAGGATTGGAATGCTACCTTCCTACAGACTGAATCTGGTTTGGGAAAAAACCCGGTGAAGCTGCAGTGGAAGCTGTGCCTATCCTAAAAGAATGCATGCCAAATAGTTGTGTGTTCAATCTAAGGGCTCACAGGGCTCACTTAGTGATTGCCCAGAATTGGAATTTAGTGGCAAAATAAATAACCATCTCCTTTACCTCGTAAGGAAAGGAAGACCCCCAAAGCTTTTATGGGACGCAATTCCTCTAGCAATGCTGGAAATAATGCAATATCTGCACCCTTTCCCCACTGGTCAGTCTTAGAATGCCTAATATGTATTTGCATACCTGTGTATTAATTTTTTTTGTTGGAAAACTGCAATGCTAGAGTGAATGTATCTGTCTTGGAGGACACCAAAAGCTCAGAGATTCTCAAAGCCCTGAAAAACAGCGTTAAGGCTCTCGCGTGAAAAAGAACGGTTTCATATGGGGAATTGCATAGGCTTGCCCACTGCACTCTCAGACCTATCAAAATGTCTGGTGAAAGCAGACTGCTTGTGTCAGGAATGGGTGGAGAAACCTTGGCCCAACCCTGCAACATCCTACGCACCCTGAAATCATTGGTGTTATCTTCTGCTCCACGCATTTTGGCCAAAAATGCCAAGGCAGCCAGCTTACCTCCTATAGTTCCATGCTCTGCCCCACAATGAGCACCCACTGGCTTAACAACACACCAGAGATCTAGAAGAGAGAAAATTCATCTGTACACTGATATTGAACTACTGGACCAGAAACGGGTGAACATAGGATCTGCCCACCAACTTTACTTCTTGTGATGAAAATCTTAACGCCGCAGCAGTGGAGGCTGCTCCAATCTGAAAAGAGTGTGTGCAGAAGTGGTACTGCCCCATGCCCAGTGCATGCAAGGCCAATTTGGTGACAGTCCAAAATTGATATTTTGTCAAATGTGTGCCGTTTTCATGGCAAAATACTATCCCAGGCTCTGAACCTCGTACGTCACGTAAGACCGTAGGGCCTTAACTGGGCATATCTCCTTGAGCTGTGTTGCATACAGCAAAATACTCGCACCTAGTCCCCGCTGGTCCGTCTTTGACATTCTAATTTTTAAGATAACCTCCCTTGTGGAAAATTGTACATCTTGGAATTGTAATGCCCTACCTAACATGTCATCTTTTGAAGACAGGACTAATTCCGAAATCCTAAGCGCCCCCAAAAATACCGTGACAGCAGTGGCATGAAAAGGTGTTGCTTCGAACAGGGAACTACATACATACTCCGGTGACATGGGCTATCTCCCGTGCTTTACCTTGGGTGATTCCTTTGCCCAACCTTGTAGGGTACGTCTTACCCTGAAATCCTGTGTGGTGTCATCCACACTTCTTAATTTGGACCAGAAGGCTAGTGTGGATACTTTGCCTCTGATTGTCTTTGCTGACAATCTGACACGCAACTCTACTTCTCCTTTTCATCTTCATCAGGTGAGGCTGTGGATGTGTTGAACCAGTGCTTGGCTGCGACAATGGACTGGATGAGAGCTAATAAACTGAAACTTAATCCAGACAAGACTGAGATGCTGTTGGTGGGGGGTTCCTCTGACCGGATGGAGGGTGTTCAACCTGTTCTGGATGGGGTTGCACTCCCCCTGAAGGAGCAGATTCATATCTTGGGGGTTCTCCTAGAACCATCTCTGTCACTTGAGGCTCAGGTAGCCTTGGTGGCACGGAGTGCCTTCTACCAACTTCAGCTCGTGGCCCAGCTATGCCCCTATCTGGACAGGGATAACCTGGCTTCAGTTGTCTAACCTCCAAGTTAGATAACTGCAATGTGCTCTACGTGGGGCTGCCTTTGAAGACGGTTCAGAAGCTGCAGCTTGTGCAGAATGCAGCGGCCAGATTGGTAACAGGGACCAGAAGGTTCAAACATATAAGACCGATTTTGGCCCACTTGCATTGGCTGCCTGTAGGTTTCTGAGCCTGATTCAAGGTACTGGTTTTAACCTATAAAGCCTTACACGGTTTGAGACCACAATACCTGATAGAACAACTTTCCCGACATGAACCTAACCGTTCACTATGCTCAACATCAAAGGTCCTCCTCCGGGTGCCTACTCCGAGGGAAGCTCGGAGGACGGCAACAAGGGAGAGGGCCTTCTCTGTGGTGGCCCCTCAATTATGGAATGTTCTCCCCGATGAGACCTGCCTGGCGCCAACACTGTTATCTTTTCAGCGCCAGGTCAAAACTTTTCTTTTCTCCCAGGCATTTTAACAGCTCAAGTTGAGGTTTGATTGACATTGTGGCCAGGCTTAACAGTTAAAATGTTTTAAAGTGTTTTAATGACAGCTGTTTTATGTTTATGGTTTTAAATTTTGTATATTGTCTTTTTAATGCTCAATCTTTTTAATTTTTGTAAACCGCCCAGAGAGTTTCGGCTATGGGGTGGTATATAAGTGTAATTAATAATAATAATAATAATAATAATAATAAATAATAATAAATAATAATAATTGGTAGCCATCTCTAAAGGAGAAAAATTCCCTACCTGCCTTGTCGTAAGCCAACCTGGTACTGGGGGCAATGGAATGCATCATTGCCTGCTCAGCTTCAACTCGCCAATGTCCCAAAGCTCAACTGGCATTGCTTCTGGAAGTGTTCGAGCTCAAGGGGCCAATTCTCGGAACCTTTCCACTTGGTTGCGCGATAAAGCGTCTGCTATGGAATTATTTAAGCCTGGGATATGCCTAGCCTTAAACCAAACATTCTTTTTCCCCCCACTTATTCTTTTTCCTGCTCTCAAAAGTACATTAATTTATGCTTAACAGCTTGGAATATGTATGCGTGTTGTCTGTTTCTACGTTCATACATAAATGGTTTTTCTATTATGTGCAATATTGTACTTTTAGCATTTTTAATCTTTGTAAATGGCCCTGGGAGCTTTGGCTGTTGGGCAGTATAGAAATGTAATGCAAGACAATGCAATGTGAATGCCCTAATCAGGGCCATAACCCTAGGATTTCTGGAAGTTAGGGTGTTGATTACTCTCACTGTGGCCTGGTTATCACACCAGAATAATACAACTGTGTTAGACATTTGCTCCACTCACAGATGTACTGCCACATAGATAGGAAAAAAATCCAACGATGTGAGGTCCCTTCCAAGACCTGCAGCCATCCATTCCTCTGGCCACTGCTCAGCACACCACCTGTCTCCCCAAATTACCCTGAAACCTATGTTTCCAGCAGCATCTGAGCATATCTGTATCTCTGCCTCCAGTATCAATTCCTTCCTCCAAAAAGACACACTATTGAACTCTTGAATAAACTGAAGCCAAACCAACAGGTCCACCCTCATGTCTCCAGAGACACGAACCCTGTGGTGTGGCATTCTTAATCCTGACATAGCTGCACACAATCTTCTTAAGAATGCCTTACCTGGGGCGACTACTCTGCATGCAAAGTTTAGAAGGAGCTAAATATACCTTGATACAGAGACTAATGGATATAGACTGCCAGGTGATGAGTGCCTCTGCCCGCGGCCCATGTTCTCCCTTATCCTTAGGGCTATTGGGCCATATGTCTGCAGATGGTATGGCCTACCTGTCTTGGTTCTCTGTTCCTAAATATAGGAGAGCATTTATGTTAGGAAGATTTAATGTCCTCCCCTCCAAACTTTTGGAGGGGAGATACAAGAAAGTCCCTGCTGAGGAAAGGTACTGCCCATGTAATAATATGGAGGTAGAAACAGTTGTGCATGTTCTGTTTAATTGTAGTTTTTATAATGATGTTAGAAGATCGCTCATTTGGCCAATTACACAGAAATTTCCTGGCAGATCGCAGGACAAAGTGGCTATTGCTCTACTTCAAGGGAACAACAAGCATATCTCTATTCAGGTTGCAAAGTTTCTCAATCTTGCTATCAGATGTAGAGCCCAAATGATTGTATAATTTAGTAGTAAGTGAATAAAAGATAAAAAATACATCACTAATAGAATACATGGGCTTCTTTATCTCCAATGGAATTGTACATGAATTCTAGCTTAAATACTAAACTCTCAGATCATTGTAACTCTTGCTGTTGTAAAATTGTAATATATGCTGTATAGGAAATGGTCTATGGACTTAAATAAAGTTTGTTGTTGTTGATCTCCTGTAGATCGTGTAACATCACTTTTTTGGATTGTAGCATCATGGTAATCTTTTCTGAAATTATTGACAAATTTTCTTTGGGCAATCCCTAACACTGGCTAATTGTATCTAATTCAATTCCCAAAAACAAAAGTACTGAAGAGGGGCCTTCAGTCTTCTCATGCACCAACGGTGCCTCTAATTCGGATGTTAACTGTTTGAACACCCGCATTAGCCTAGCACATTAGGGAGAGTCCCTGGAACCCACACATAGAAAGTCATCTAAATAGTGAATCACACAAGGAACTCCTGTACGATCTCTCAGTGTCCATTCAAGAAATGTACTAAATTCCTTGAACATGGCACAAGAGACGGAACATCCATCAGTAAAGCCCTATCAATATAATAGTGGCCTTTAAAATAAAAACCTAGTAAATTAAAATTGTCTGGATGAATTGGCATGAAACGAAAGGCTGATTTTATATCGCACTTTCCCATAAGTGCGTTTGGGCTACATCCCCTTACCATCGCCACTGCTGTGTCAAAAGACACGTAGCATACCGAACACAATTGTTCTGGTTTTGCATCATTAACTGATCTACCTTTGGGAAAAGACAGGTTATGGATTAACCTGTACTCACCCAATGCTTTCTTTGGTACAATCCCTAACGGTCACACCCTAAGATTTGGTATAGGTGGCTGTGGAAAAGGGCCCAATACTCTCCTAGATACCACCTCCTTTTCTATTTTGAACTTAGCTAAGTCCTCCATACTCTGTATTGACTTCTGGTTATTTGCAAATTGAGCTGATTGCTGTCCTTGAAAAGGTATATGAAAACTGAACGTGAAACCTGACTTCAAATTAGCTGCATCTTCTTTATTCGGATACCTTTTCAATAAGTGCTACAAAGGTTTCAATTTAACTGGGCTGGGGCTCTTTGGCAGGGGGCTGCTGTCCAGCTCCTGGCTTCCTTGGAGAACCTTTCTATTATCTAATCCTGGGGCAGTTGGTGCACGTATGCAGCCCCGTACAGATGGAACAGTCATGACAGAATCTGCAGGCTGCCTTGGAGTACGAGCCCCTTGGGTTGTACTCCCAACAAGGGGGTGGCGGCGTTGAACCACCTGCCCCCCTGCCAGCTTGAGAGCTGCAGTGGGGGCCTGTTTAGCCAAGATGTGTCCACTATCAGACCTTTCCCCAAATCCCGGCCTGGCTGGCATCATGAATTGAAGCCAGAGGTCCTGCTTCTTGATGTCCCATCTGAGGGTGGGGTCAAATGCTGCCCTTATATGGAATGCCTCATCATAGGCTAGCCATGCCCCTCCTTCATATTCCACATATGCCCTATATATAATATCTAAATATTTGATCAAAATCCAACCCCATTCTGGGAATTTTTGTCGGACCACCCCTATATATATCAGGAAACCCTGCAACTGATTATCCCACATCTGGGCTACTTTCTTTTTTCTCACCCTGTCCTGATCCTTATCTGTGTGTTTTTCTTTATCTTTTGTCTTGGTCTCTTGAAACAAGAGGGTAAATACATCAATAAATTCTCCACATAATATCTTATCTCTGGTTGCTGGCAAGAGGTGGTAACCCAATGGGGTAGAAGTCGCACTTGTGGGAATACCGCTTTCCCCAGCATTGGCGTATGGGTCATGTGAAGAAGTGCTAGCTAGCATGGATGTAGACGTGACTGGCCCAGTTGGGCCACTCCAAATGGATGCACATGCAGTGGCTACTGACGTCCCCTGCCCATCTCCAATCTCTGCCCCCACACCTGTAGATACTTGAGAGGGAGTTGGCATCTCCTTAACTACTGCCTCCATGGTGCATGCTGCATTTCCCCCTCCCTTCTCTGCCACCTGGCCAGGGCTATCTGTCTGTGCCTGCACGGATATGGAATTAGGCACCTGTTCTCTCACCTCCTGTGATGTTCTCTCCCCACTTTCTGGTTCTAAATTAGACTGGGGCATTATGCTTAGAGTCTCACTTGGCCTGGGCCCCTCTTGTGGAGGTGGCCAGGGCCAGTTGAAACTTTAAAGTAACGGTAATAAACCCCATGGACCAAGTGGGCCCCAAATCTGTGCAGAGGTAGCAGGCCCCTGTCCTGACTCACCTTGATCCAGTGAAGTGTTGTGTTGAGCCTGCCCCACCAGGGGATCTGTGATAACTGCTTGTTGGACTGATGTAGAATCCTGACCCCTCGTGAGTGTCATTGGCTCTCCTTCTGCAACACTCCCCCATTTGTGCCGAGGCTGCACTTCCTGCATCCTCCATTGCATCTAAACATGCTGAAAGAGATTTCAGAAGGTCATTTTGTGCCCTGTGTCTTGTGGCTCTGGAGCATGCATAAGGGTTAGGTAAGCTGGGAGCCTGGGATATAGTTTGCATTCCTTTATCTTTCTCTATTGCTTCAATATAAGCCAGTAATTCAGATATGCTCTGTGTGCCTTCATCATCCAATGAAGAATCCATTTTTGGTACAGGTCTTTTGGTGGGAGGCCGGAGGGCCTTTCCCTTACCCTTCTTCCCTCCTTGTCCCTTCTTAGGAGGCATCGCTACCAGCCCAACCTCCCACAACAATGTGATTTACAAACCTCTGTTGCACAGGACTTTTAGAACAACTTCAATATTATTCAAAAATTATGTCACAATATGTTATAAAAATAATGATAATAATAAGTAGCAGTTAAATTCAGTATGGCTTATAACTTCAACAATTTAGCCTAAAGCCTATCACTCCTGCTTCCCAGTCCAAAACTATAGCCACTAATTCTGATCCTGTCATGCCTGGGGGGGGGATTACTGGGAAGGTTGCTAGGTAACTCTGTGCCGCCTCCCCCTTCCTTCAGAAAAAAGAGGTGAGCCCCTGACCAGGGTACCCTCCCTTCTGGTTCACCCCCCCCCACAGGGAAGGCCCTATTAGCCTTCCCTAGCAAACCTCTCAGCTTCTAAGCCCTTTCTTCCCAACCGCGTTGGTCTCTGTGCTCTGTGCGGCACCCAACTAGGCGGCTAGGCTCCATGCCGCAGCCTCACGTCCTTCTAGTCCTCTTCTCCTCTTCTCCTCCTCATTCTCTGTGTCACCTCTCAGAGCACGCTGCCAGTTATCCAGGCCTTTGTTTGTTCACTGAGAGGGCACACAGATCTCCCCGCTGCAGCTGCAAACGCAAGATGCGGGAAAATGGGTGTGGGGACTTAAATAGGCTCCTCCGCCCCACCCTGATGAATGGTGCCACTGGCAATTGGCCAGTGGGTGAGTGGCATGTCTCTCCCCTTCCCCCCCTCACAACTGCCTCCCCTAGCCCACAAGGGGGAAAGACGTTTCTAATAGTGCCATGTCATTTGAGCTAACTGAATTACACAGTTGGCTACTGCCTAATGTCCTGATTTGAACTTACCTTTCCAATAGATTTCACTTTGATTGTGAAATCCATATCTGTGATCCACACCTTCCAGCTGAATGTGTAATTCATCTGTCCACTGGATTTTGCACTTGAGATGTTGAAGTCCAGTTCTCAACATATGCATTTAGATACGTATTTTGAGAGATAATATGAATTATAATACCTTTTAGTTATATATTTTGAGAGAAAAAAATAATGAAAAAAGGAATTAGAATTATTAGTAGAGTTTTAGCAAAAAATTGGATGGCCTTTCAAAATAATTATGCATTTCTGCAATTCCTCAACACATGCAACAGGAAACACATTTTAAAAATAAAACTCAGGTACACATTAAAAGAGGCCTTTATAATATGTGAATATATCAGAATATTTTCCAATGTTTAATCAAAGATGAGATATGTGACCAAACTATATTACAGCCATTAACAGCAATCATCAAAGCATTTCCCTTTTTTCCATACATGTATCTTTCACTTCCTCCTTCAACTATCCTTGCCCTTTCTGAATAGCAAGAGCTGTTCTGAAAGTTATTAATGTTTTACACTCACTTATTCTGTATCACAAATGTGCACCCCAATAGACAAAAACATGTATGTTTACTTCTGAGTAGCATAATTGAAAGTAGATGCCATAAATGCATGCAAATGGGATATGGATTCTCGAGGCCAGAAATGAAACAGCTGAACATGGATGAAATGATTCAAAAATAAATAAAGGTCTTGAAGTAAACCCCTTAATGTGATGGATGAGAGTGCCTGTTGATTGCTGTTTACTATGTCCTTCTCAGCCAATTTATCAGATTGTTAATACTAAATTTAAGACTACACTCAATTCCTGATGTTACTCATCTTTGAGCTTCATTGAATGGTGCTTCATCCCATGTTGACTTCTGTAAGGCAATGAATTTGTCAATGCTTAGCTCTTGATGAAAAGAGTTTTTGTTGCAGTCTCCTCTCCATTCCTCTCATTCCTCTCCACTTGTTAGTATCTTGACATCTACCTTGACACCAAAGTCACTTTGGTTTCCATGTTTGTATTTGTACATCACCATTTTGTACCAAGGAATGCCATAGATCTGTATCACACACACACACACATACACCACTGCCGCCACTTCAAAATGCTTTATTTCTTGTTTCTTTGTGTCTCCTGGCTATTGTAGCTACCTTCAGCATGATCTCCACTCTCCTTCTACACTATGTGGAAAATGTTGTTATTTACCTGCAGGACATGTACACAAAATGGAAGGGATGACCCACATTTATTAACATGCGTTTCTTTTTCACATGAAGGATATGCATTTCAGGCATGCATTCGAAGTGGTCTTTTGTAATTTCTACTATTAATGGCTCCACTGAGCAGACTGACAAGGTTCTCAACATAATCCTTGGTCCCTGGGGGTTCATCTAGTCTTTCTTCAGAAGTATTAGGAGAAAAAGCAGAACTAAATTCAAGTATATATTGCCTGGTTCTGAATAAGGATGCATGTATCTTGTACTGCTGCATATGTTCTGTAGTGGTGCTCTGACTCTGGATCACCCCTCCCTAAGGATGATCAAGGGCTCCCAACATTACAATCTTTGCAATGCTAGGTCAAAGACTTAAATCCAATATGGTGCTATTCAATGCCTATCAGCGAGGAGTTAAACCCACTGCTGCTAAAATCCAAGACATTTTGAATGGTTTTTATTGCATGTCTCCAGCGTTATGCGTCGCCTCTATTTTTTATGAAGGATATGTGTGTGTGGTGGGTACATCATCTTCATTATTGTCATCTGTCTAGAAATGTGTTAAATAAATAAATAAATTCTTTAATTCAAGCAATTTACAATAGTGGCCAATGCGTGGAAAATACAGATACCACTAGAAGTGATCCCCGAGGCATCTTACAACAGGGATCACTAACTTTTTTGGGTCCCTGGACACATTTGGCATTTTGAAAAAGTGCCCTGACATCACCACAAATTATCTGCTGTAGGGAGTGGAAGGCCTGTCACAAAAATGTTGGTACCCCTCCCCCTTAACTGTGTTTATGCATGCGCCTGAATTTGCACTTTGTGCATGTGTTACGCACTCTGGCTTCACTCTCTCTGCCTTTCTCACAGGATCTACACTACTGCTTCATAACAGTATTGAAGTGCATTGACAACTGTTGGGTCCCAGGACACATTCCATATATTATTATTATTATTATTATTATTATACATTTATATACCACCCCATAGCCGAAGCTCTCTGGGCAGTTTACAAAAATTAAAAGTTTGGACGTTCAAAATCAATATACAAAATTTAAAAACATAAAAGCATAAAAACAGACAACGTATAAAAACAGTATACATTTAAAACAGCTGCGAACTCTCAGCCAGGCCTAAATATAGTGCAAACCCCTAAACGACTTGGGACCACAATATGTTGCACGCTGCCTTCCCCCATATATAACCAGCCAACCTTTAAGATAATCAGAGAAAGCGCTGCTGGTCATTCTGTGACAAACAGAATGTTGCCTTGTAATATCTCGAAAGGTGGGTATCTTCTTGGTGGGGGTGTCCATCCTCTGGAAAACCCTCCCCAGTTTTTTTTTGGGGGGGAAATGTGCTATGTTTCTGGTAATCACATGCTGATCACATCCGACACCATTGTACTGCTAAAGTGATTTTTAATAGTGCATTTTAATAATGTATTTGTGTCGTGAAGTTCAAATAGTTTTCATATTTTCATATTGTATTTAAATGTGATTTGTAATATTTGTATGTGAACTGCTTGGATTTTTAACATTAAGAGGTACATAAAACTTATTAATTGAGAAATACTTTTAAATTTATTTATTTATTTACTGCATTTCTATACCGCTCAATAGCCAGAGCTCTCTGGGTGGTTTACAAAAATTAAAACCATAAAAACCAATCAAAATATAAAACAGCAACAGTATAAAAAAACATAATTTAAAATACAGTATAAAAGCACAACCAGGATAAAAACTGAGCAGCCATGCAGAAATTAAACAGATTTAAAATACAAATTTAAACAGCAAGGTTAAAAATCAAACTGAAGAACTGTGAAAATACTGTGAAAATAAAAAGGTCTTCCCCTGGCATCTAAAGAAGTATAATGTAGGTGCCAGGCAAACCTCTCCGGGGAGCTCATTCCACAGCGGGGTGCCACAGCCGAGAAGGCCCTCCTCCTGGTAGCCAGCTGCCTCACTTCCTTTGGTATAGGCTCACAGAGAAGAACCAGTGAAGCTGGAAAAGGACTGGTGTGATATGGTCTCACTGGCCAGTTCCCGTTAACAGTCTGGCTGCCCTGTTTTGTACCAGCTGAAGTTTCCAGACCGTTTTCAAAGACAGCCCCATGTATAACGCATTACAGTAATCCAGACGAGAGGTTATCAGAGCATGGATAACTGTAGCTAGGCTATCTCTGTCCATATAAGGGCGCAGTTGGTATATCAGCCTAAGCTGATAAAAGGTGCTTTTTGCCACTGAGTTCACCTGTGTAACAGCTCTGGATCCAGGATCACCCTCAAACTACAAACCCGATCCTTTAGGGGGAGTGCAACCCCATCCAGAACAGGGTGAACATCACTTAGGTGGACAGACGAACCACCCACAAACAGTACCTCCATCTTGTCTGGATTGAGTTTCAATTTATTGGCTCTCATCCAGTCCATTACTGTGCCCAGGCAGTGATTCAGAACAGCCACTGCCTCACCTGGGTTTGATGAAAAGGAGAGGAGCTGGGTGTCATCCACATATGGATGACACCTCAGCCCACATCTCCGGATAACCTCTCCCAGTGGTTTTCATGTAAACATTGAACAGCAAGGTGCCATGGTACAGAGCAATAATCCCCCAGCACCACCTTCTGGAATCGGCCATCCAACTAGGAGCAGAACCACTGCAACACAGTGCCTCCAACTCCCAGCCCAGACAATCTATCCAAAAGGATACCATGGTTGATGGTATTGAAAGCCTCTGAGAGCTCCAAAAGAATCAACAGGGTCACACTCCCCCTGTCCCTTTCCCAGCAAAGATAATCCCACAGGGCGACCAAGGCAGTTTCCATTCCAAAACCAGGCCTGAAGCCTGATTGAAATGGATCTAGATAATCCATTTCATTCAAGAGTGCCAGGAGTTGTCCTGCAACCACCCGCTCAAGCACCTTGCCCAGGAAGGGGATGTTAGCCACTGGCCTATAATTGTTAACGTCCTCCAGGCCCAGGTTAGGCTTTTTTCTGGAGTGGTCTAATTACCGCTTCTTTTAAAGAGGCCAGTACCACTCCCTCTCTCAGGGAGGCATTTACAACCTCCTGGACCCAGCCGGCAATCCCCTCCTTATTTGATGTAATAAGCCATGAAGGGCAAGGGTCAAGCACACAGGTGGTCGACTGGACTTGGCCAAGCACCTTGTCCACATCCTCGGGCCTCAGTAACTAAAATACATCCTATAAGACTGGACCAGATGGTGCTCTGAATGCCTCTACTAGTGGAACTGCTTTAAGCGTGGTGTCCAATTCATGATGAATCTGAGTGACTTTATCTTCAAAGTGCCATGCAAACTCATCACAGCATGCTACTGAGTAGGGTGACCATATTTTGGAAACCAAAAAGGAGGACAACATGGCCGCCCCAAGGGAGCATGCACACCAACATATCCACTCCAAGGGGGCGTGCCCACCCAAACATGGCCTTGGTCACATGTCTGATTTCACAGCATACGATTAAGACAAACCTGTTCTACACATCATCTTCATGTTAAAATCACTGAAATAAAGAACAAGTGAGACATTCAATGTATCTGAAATTAACTTCACTCACTCATACATTTGTAGCTTTTGCTGCACTTCGAAGCCTTTGCTGTACTCTGTGTGATACAGTCTCTCCTTCCCTCAAATATCTTTTCTGATTGCAAATCCTTCACTGGATGACCATAGTCTCAACTTTCCTAACATTTAACACTCTTTCCCCATCACTTTTCTCATATCTATACTCACAGATTCAGCATACTGCTACCACTGAACAAATGAAGCAGTTGACAAGTACAGAAAAATCTAGTACAACAAACTAGCAACCTAGCATGCAGGAAGAGTATAAAATACGATAATAATAATAATAATAATAATAATAATAATAATAATAATAATAATAATTTATTTCTTACCCGCCCCTCTGTTTGGATTGAGGCGGGGAACAGCAGTAAATATAAAATATGATGAAATACATAAAACTGATTAAAAACATGGTGCACATTATTAAAATAGCAATAAAACATCATCCTAAAAACATTCTAAAATTCCACTGGATATGCCTGCCAGAAGAGACTACACTTTATAGCTTTTTTAAATTCTAAAAGACTGTTAAGTGGATGAGCCTCCTCCGGCAGGTCATTCCACAGTCTGGAAATGGCAGAAGGAAAGGTCCTCTAGGTAATGGTTGTCAGCCTAGTCTTGGCTAACTGTAGAAAGTTTTTCCCAGAAGACCTGAGCATGCGGGGCGGATTGTATGTGAGAAGGCGATCCCGCAGGTAACCTGGACCCAAACCATGTAGGGCAAGGTAATGACCAACACTTTGTACCCTGAAAACATTAGCCATGGAACAAAATGGACTAAAGGCTTGTTGCAGTCACTTCTCACCTCTTAGTTTGTTTCAACTTCTGGTGTATCAGTAAGAAACTAATCTAAAAATGTGTCATTGTATCTTTTGTTCATTAGCCATGTAAACAAGACCATGGTCAGTAGCAATAAACAGAAAGGCCAGAACAGATGCGCATTATCACAATGCTAGACAAGGATCTTTCCCTCCTTTTATCCAAGTATATCCTGAATTTACACTGCCTCAGTGTGCAGAGAACAGAAATCCCAATCAGGGACCCAAAGAAAACTGCCCAAAGAAACTTTAGAAACCACTCTTGTTGCTTTCAATAAAGCTTACTCTCAGATAAATGTATGTAGGATTGCTGTCTCTTCACATCTGTTCACCTAACGCTAGCAAGTGCAGGGCCCTCCTGTCAAAGACAACTATGCATTCACAGAACCTGGCCTCCTAGATCATGCAACAAGTAGGTGCTCTCCAGAAAGATGCTTTCAGAGCCTAGGAGATCCAGACACACTCAAACAAGTCAAGCCAAGCCATGCTATGCTGGAACAGAACAATTCTGGGACAAGACAATATTTTGCAAGTGACCAGACATAACAGTCATAAATATAAAAGAAAAACACAACTACCTCATTGACATAGCAATACCTAATGACAAAAACGTTGCAGAAAAGGAAGAGGAAAAGAGAGATCCAGTAAAGGTTTTAGGAAATCTTGCTCATATTGTCATAGGTTGAGATATTTTGCTGGTCAGAATTTTTATCAGTAGAACTCCTATGGAAATACAACACTAACCACAACTTCTGAGGTAATTAGCTGCTGGTCCATGAACTGGCCTCTGTCTCCAGGAAGGAGCTGAGGAGGTTGATATGTCCTTGTCATTGCCAATACATGAATTTAAAACACAGTAATTAATAATAATAATAATAATAATAATATATTCATTTATTTATTTATTACCTGCCTTTCCCTCAGGATCGAGGCGGGGAACAACATCGATAAAAATGACATAAAATACATAAAACAGAGTAAAAACAGATTAAAAACATATAAAATTAATATATTATTAAAATACAAATAAAACTCTCAAAATTTGACTGGGTAGGCCTGCCAGAAGAGATCAGTCTTTATAGCTTTCTTAAAGTCAAAAAGACTATTAAGCTGATGAATCTCCTCCGGCAGGCCATTCCACAGTCTGGGAGTGGCAGAAGAGAAGGTCCTCTGGGTGACAGTTGTCAGCCTGGTTTTGGCTGACTGTAGCAAATCCTTTCCAGAGGACCTGAGCGAGCAGAGTGGATTGTATGGGAGAAGGCGATCTCACAGGTAACCTGGACCCAAACCATGTAGGGCTTTAAAGGTAATAACCAACACTTTGTACTTTGCCTGGGAAGTAATTGGGAAGTGATATTATAGCTGGTGTAATATGGTCACCCTTAGGTGTACTGGTTAGGAGTGTGCACTGGATCGGGTTATCACCTGACATCACCTGGTGCGCTACTCAGGAGCAGGCCGCGAAGCCTGCTCGCAGTAGCGGCTAGCAGTGGACGGGAGCGGACGGCCACGGAAGGTAAGCAGGGGGAGGGGGGGTAAGGAGCACGGGGGAGGGGGCTTACCTGCTGGGGCCATCCGCTGTGGACGGCCCTGGGGGGAGGAGGGAGTTAGGCCCCCCCGCCGCCATTTTTTCCTCATAGACTTGCATTGCAGGAAAGCTTTCTTTCCCCCAATGCAAGTCTATGGGGAAAACAAAAATGGGGGCCAATCCAAAAATCGGATATCCGATTTTTGGCTCGGGATCAGACCTGATCCGGTCTGGGGGGGGGCTCCGATTTTGTCCGATCCGATTCGGGACAAAATTGGAGGTCCTGATCCGGGTCCCGATCTGATCCGGGGGGTCCGTGCACACCCCTAGTACTGGTGACCAACCTGGCTACCATATTTTGAATTAGATGATGTTTCTGGACTAGGCACAGAGGTAGCCCTATGTACAGAGCATTGCAGAAGTCGAGCCTTGAAGTTTCCAGCGTATGCACTACCATTTTTAGGTCTTCCAACTCTAGGAAGGGGCTCAGCTGGCATATCAGCCAAAGCTGATAGTAGGCACTGCTGGCTGTTGCATCTATCTGAGCTGTCATTTGGAGTGACGGATCCAGGAGCACCCACAAGCTGCTAACACAGGCTTTCAGGGGGGGTGTAGCCCCATCCAGAACTGGTTGACACACCTCCAAACTCAGGTTGTGGCCATTGACAGCAAGTACCTCCATCTTGTCTGGATTCAGCTTCAGTTTGTTTTTCCTCATCCAGCCCATTACCGCCTCCAAGCATTCATGCAGAGAAGACACATTATCCTTAGCTGATGTTGTTGTCGAAGGCATAGAGAAATATATTTGGGTGTCATCAGTGTACTGAGAGCACCGTGCCCCATGCCTCCAGATGATCTCTCCCAGTGGTTTCATGTAGATGTTTAACAGCATTGGGTTAGGTGGCACCTTGTAGTATGCCACATAACAGCTCCTTCTTTGAGGAGCAACTATCCCCAAGCATCACCATCTGGAACCTGCCTAAAAAGTAGGACTGGAACCACAGAAGCACAGTGCCCCTGATTCCAAATCCCCTCAGGTGTTTCAGAAGGATACCATGGTCGATGGTATCGAAAGCCACTGAGAGATCCAGAAGTACCAGCAGGGACACACTCCCCTGTCACTACTTAAGCGTAGATTATCCACTAAGGTGACCATAGCGGTCTCAACTCCATATCCCACCTTGAAGCCGGTTTGAAATGGGTCTAGAAAGTCTGTATCATCCAAAACTGTCTGGAGTTGGAAGGCAACTGCCTTCTCAATCACCTTGCCCAGAAACGTAAGATTTGATACTGGTCTGTAGTTATTAGGATCCAGAGGGTCTAGGGAGGGCTTTTTTTAGAAGCGGCCATACCACCGCTTCTTTTAAACATGATGGAAAACTCCCCTCCCTGAGAGATGTATTAATAATATGTTGTAATTGTAATCTAATTGATCTCCTCCCTGGGCGACCAGCCAAGAAGGGCAGGGATCAAGAGGGCAAGTCGTCCTCCTCACTTGTCCAAGCAGCTTGTCCACATCCTCGGTACTCACCAACTGAAACTGATCCAGTGTAATTCTACTCATGGAGTTGCTAGACACTCCATTGTCAGCCTCTGCTATAATGAAGGCATCTAAGTCGGCTCTTATCTGATAGATTTTATCTCTGAAATGATCATTAGAGGCATCACAGCAATCTACCGAAGGCTCTAAAATTGGATTCAGGGGAGAAGGAGCCTGAGTTAGACCGCTCACCACCCTGAACAGTTCTGCTGGACATGAATTCGCAGACGCAATGCGTGCAGAGAAGAAAGCTTTCTTCGCTGCATGTATTGCCACCCCATAGCAGTCTGTGCATGCTTTTTCTCTCTCTCCAAGCATACAACAATAAAAGAAAAGAACCTTAAGAAGATATCACAAGCTGGGCACAGGATAGGGCATTTCCCATTGTAATCAATAGGACTTTAATTATGTTACTTGTTTATGTATTAATTATACTTTACTTATTTATTTATTTATTTATTTATTACACCCAATAACCAAGTACTCTGTGTGGTGTACAATACATTAACATTTTAAACACAAACAATAAAACAATAATTAAAAACAGTACGTAATAAGACCAAAATGAAGTCAGCCGTAAACAGTGAAAACACTGCAGCATAGTAAAACCAGCAGAAAATAAAAGAGCATGGGGTGAAGAGCACTAAAACACTCTTTAAAATAATTGGGTGATGAAAAGACCACAACATAGGTGCCAAGCAAGCTTCTCTGGGGAGGGCATTCCACAGATGGGGTGTCACCACTGAAAAGGCCACTGCCTTTGCCTCATTTGGTGGGTGTACCCAGAGAAGGGCCACTGAAGATCTTATGGTCTAGACAGGCATGTATGGGAGGAGACAATCCTTCAGGTAACCTGTCCCCAAGCCATTCAGGTCTTTAAAGGTTAAAATCAGCCAGTGCAGATGGCAAAGTATCAAATTATTTGTGACTAATTTGCCCATAGGTTAGAATGTGGCTAACTCTTAAAAATAATAATCTTACAATCAAGTTTGAGAAGCACAAAAGTACAAATTGTATAAGAATTGCACGTAATAAAAAAAATCCTGATGACCTGTGTCAAGAACATTATGTGTGCAAAACAGAAAATGTTTCAAAATCTGGACACACACACACACACACACCATATGAGCAAATGGGCAATAAAACAACCATGAATAGATATATCCAGCTAACCTAACTGGACTGTGTCTCTATTTTATTCAGGTCCCTTATTTTACTGTCATTGGTTCAGCTCTCTCCAGTAGTTCTCCAGTTCCAGCAGCTCTGACACTTTCTTCTAGGACTCTGGGCTTCTTTCCTTCTTTCCTTCCTTCTCCTCTCTGTTTTCCTTGCTCTCTCTAAAATATTAACTTACATCTCTAAAATTATTTTTTGCTTTCCCGAACTCCAGCCTATCAGGAGGGTACTTTGTTGTTCAGTTCTTCAAACTAAATTTCTATTTCCTGGGTTAATACTTTTTTCTCTCCCTCTGACTTTCTGATGGACTTTATAATCGACTGCACCACTGAGCACAACTTCCTGCCATCTAAATGATCACTAAACTTTGTTTAGTTAGAATTAAACTATTAATAGTTTTGCTGAAACTGACTAGTACTTACACCAAAAAAGATTAAACCCCATAATATTGTAAAGCCAAACTAAATACATAAATGTAGGACAGTTCTGTAGAACAGGGAATTTGGCAAGTTCTCCACCCACTAAAACATTATTCCATGCTCTACATTTGATCACTACCTCATTCAGAATATGTATAGTCTCCCCATGACACAAAAATAGCTCAGGCACTGTTTACAGGGAGCTGCAACTCTTGCAAGCAATAGCTAGGAAGTTCTCAAAGTCTGCACCATGCACTTACCATATGGGTGCAAAACCATTACTTGCCTGCTAATCTATGTGTACTGTACTTTAATGAGATAGCTCATTCAGATTTCCACAACTCTGATAATATCCCCAAAACACATCTGGACTACATGCACACGCCCCTCAGGAAAAAAAGGAGAAGGAGTGCTCTAGCTTATCACCTTCTAGGTATTTTCTCAGATTCTTGAGAGAGAAAGCACAGAGTAATTTATTTTTTTTGCCATTCTAGCCCACTGTACTCTATGGTTTCACTCTTAAGAAGATACACACACATCCATTCATAGACAAACAGCCATGCAGCCCATTCACCCATCACATCAATACACTCACACACTGGCCACACAAACTCACAATGTCCCTCAGGACCAACCACCCCAACACAAACGCACACGCATCCATTCAACCATGCACCCCATTCACACACACACACACACACAAACACACACACACACACCTCCTATCCAAGGCTGCTGCTCCTGCTCCTGCTGCTGCTGCTCCTGCTCCTGCTGCTCGCATGTGCTTCCAGCCCCTCTCCCCAGGCTGGTCTGGGGCTTCTCCTTGGCCAGCGTGACCGCACAGGCCTAGAAAATGCCCGGATTGGCCTGGGGGAAAGGCTGGCAGTCGCATTTTGGCGCGTCCAAAACACAACTTCCAGACCTTCCCCAGGCCAATTTGGGCAGTTTCTGGGCCTGTGCGGTCGCGCTGGCCAAGGAGACACCCCAGATTGGCCTGGGGGAAGGGCTGGAAGTTGTGTTTTGGATGCACTGAAACGCGACTTCCAGCCCTCCCCCAGGCCAATCCAGGGATTTTCTTGGCCAGCACAGTTGCGACGGCCAAGGACAAGCCCAGGATGGACCTTGGGAAGGCAGCAATTCCTGGACTTTTCAAGAAATATGCCTATTTCCCACCGGACGCCATTGTGGCGCCCCATTTCCAGACTTGTCTGGGGAAAACTGGACGTATGGTCAGCCTACTACTGAGGGTTCCACCATCTCTTACCCTGGCCCAGAGTGTAGCTGGCCATGATCCACCCAAAACAGCTCCGCTGGATGACACTGAGAAGACGCAGTGCTGGTGGAAAAGAACTGTCTCTTTGCCACCATCACTGCCACAGAGTAGGCTCGATAGATAGTAGACATTAGATATCCAAATTCTTTTTAGTCTGTTTTTAGGCTTGCTTTTGAGACTCACACTTTTTTGGGGGGGTTACCCTAGGATCTCAAAGGAGAAAGACAGAGGGAGTGTGATCATGTTGATTTTGACTTGATTGCTGTTTTGCTTTATACATGGGGGTATCCTTGAAAACTGATTCAAAATTTGGTGCACAGGATATTAATTGGCCTATAGTGATCCTACCTCTCCAATACTATCTTCCAATTAGTGCACAGATTCAATCCAAAGTGCAGATCTTGATCTATAAAACCCAAAATGGTCTGAGTATCTTAAGAATCACCTGTTCTATTATTATTATTATTATTATTATTATTATTATTATTATTAATAATAATAATAATAATAATAATATCCCACCTTTTTCCCTGGGCTGAGACTCAAGGTGGTTTACAAGATTAAAACATGTACAATTAAAACATATAACTATAAGTTTACAAAAGTTAAAATAGAATTAAACCTACAATAAAATCAAAAACATGTTTAAAAACTTAAAAACAGGAACAGATTAAACAAACAAACAAACAAACATGAACACAGGTTCAGAGTATTTCCAAAAGCCTGCCAGAATAAAAAAGTGTTTGCCTGCCTCTGGAAGTGTAGCACAGAGGGAGCCAGCCTGGTGTCCCTAGGAAGGGAATTCCATAGCCTTGGAGCAGCCACAGAGAAGGCCCTCTCCTGCGTGCTCACCAGGCGTGCCTGGAATGTTGGTGGGACTGAGAGAAGGGCCTCCCCAGAAGATCTCAGAGCACGGGCAGGCTCATATGGGAGAATACAGTCTTTCAGATAATCTTTTTATAGATGAAGATATTATTCTAAGGCCCTCTCCGTGTGCTCCACCTTAAACCAAGTGAGAGCTTTCTGTAGGTTGGCATTCCAGCTCTGGAAGGTTCTCCCTGAGGAGATTTCCCTGACGTTACTATTAGTATCTTTTAAGTGCTAAGTCTGGTTCTGTTCACATAAGCTTTTAATGGTGAACTAATTACTACATTAACTTATATTGTATTTATTATAACTGCTTAACTTGTTAGTGTGAAATGCTGTTTTATCTATTTTACAATTGTGTTTATTATGTATTGCTATAATTTAAAATGGTAGATTTTAAGTTGCCTTGAAGAGTTTTTTTAAAAAAAATTCTAAGAAGGCAAGATATAGTCAGGAAGCAAATTAGTCACAGTGAGCTACCAATGATTCTAGCTGTTCCCACTTGGATGTGAAGAGATCAACTGGATGGCAACAAAAGATAGAATAGTGATGGAAACTGCAAGACCAAAAACCCTTGCTTTGGATCCAGGGAGCATATAATAATAGTTAATTTAAATTAAAATAAATAAGTAAAGGCCAAAATCACTACAATCTGGAGAAAGTTATTGATATGAAGTTTTATCAAAAGAAATTGTACAAGTTAGGGATGACTGACCAAAGTCCCATTGATTTCAACTAGACTCAGGATCAGGGCCATACTGTTATGCATTCATATTTTAGAGTGTGAAAGGGATCACATACAGTGCCGTTAGCCTTTCTCCACCATCATCATTTCTCTACCATCACACATTAATATAGAAATAAGATCATGTTGAAGATGGTTACAATAGCCAGGTAGACCAGAAACAAATCATTTTGAAGGATTGGGGAAGAATGGTACAAATTTATGACATTCCTTGGGTTTTCAATGGTACAAAAGGGTGATGTACAGACAAAAATACGGGAACTAAGAGATAATTTGGTGTCAAGGCAGATGTCAAGACTCTAGCAAGAGGAGATAAGTAAAAAGAATAGATAGAAGACTGAACATTTATCTTCTGCAACAAAACCACTTTTTGTCAAGGGTTTTAGCTGAACATTGTCAACATCATTGCCTTGCAGAAGTCAATGTGGCAGGAAGCACTATCAAATGAGGCACAAATATAAGTATAATCAGGAAATGAATGGAAGCTTAAGGTTAGTGTTAATTATCCAGTGAGTTGCCTAAGAAGGAATAGTAAACAGCAGAAGGACAAGCACTCTCATCCATCATATTCACATGCTTACTTCGAGACCTCCATTTGTTTTTGAATCATTCCATCAATGTTCAGCTGCTTCATTTCTGATCTCAAAAATTCATATCTTAATTGCATGCATTTATCTACTTTCAATAATGCTGTTGGGCACTTAAGTAGACACATATGTTTTGTCTATTAAGGTGCACATTTTGATACCAACTAAGTGAGCGTGAAAATATTGGTATGAGTTTCAGAACAGTGGCTGTTCTTCAGACAGGGCAAAGGTTGTTGGAGAAGGAGGAAGAGAAAGATGTGTACATGAAATAAAGGAAAGTGCTCTCATGGTTGCAGTTGATGGCCAAAATAGATAAGATATTCCATCTTTGAATAAAGTTTGAAAAAATGTTCAGAAATACATATGCATTATAATGAGGGCCTCTATTGGTTTTATAGTTAATACACCCCTCTATTTTGATTTAAGCAAGAATATAATCCTTCTCTCAGAACAATAACCACTGTGTTTAATAAATCTCATAAGTTGGTACACTAGTTTTTCACATGAGGTAGAGTTCTTTTCTAGAAGTGTGTTTCCAGCTGAACATGTCCAGGAACTGCAAAAGAAGGAATCACAAATTATTTTTGAAAACCAGCCAAATATTTGGCAGCCATCTAGTTATAATTGTAATAACTTCACCCAGGATTGTATCCAACATTGTCCAACTGCTATTGGAGATGCTCCTAATTTAGGGGCTAGCGAAACACCCTCTCTTAAGGAGGAATTTACTACTGCATCCAGTCAGACATCTTCATCTTCTCAGATGTAATAAGTAGGGGTATGCACTGGATCGGGTCTGATACACTATCTGGACCCGATCCAGGAGAAATTAGATAAAATTGTCCTATTACGATCCCTGCATCTGGATCCGAAAGGACCCGATCCGGATCGGAAGAGATTGGAGGATAGGACCTCCTCCCCCTACTTGCGCTCCTTACCTGCTGGGGCCGTCTGCTGCCATCTGCTGGTACCTTCTACTGAGAACAGGCTTCGCAGCCTGCCTCTCAGTAGCACATCGGGTGATGACGTCACCCAGTGCGCTACTGAGAGGCAGGCTGCAAAGCCTGTTTCTCAGTAGATGGGACCAGCAGATGGAAGTGGACAGCCCCGGCAGGTAAGGAGCGTGAGTAAAGGGGAGGGGGCGACAGCGGATGGTAGTGAACGGCCCTGGCAGGTAAGGAGTGCAAGTGGGGGGGAAAGACAGGGAGGGGGGAGTTAGGCCCCCACTCACCCACCCCCATGTTTTCCTCATAGGCTTGCATTGGGGGAAAGCTTTCTTTCCCCCAATGCAAGCCTATGGCTAAAACACCTAAAATGGCATCCAATCTGAAAATCAGACTTCCTATTTTCAGATCAGTATCGGGTCCGATCTGATTTGGAAAGCCTCCAATCCGATTCGATCCAACATGCCAACCTCGGTTCCGATCCCAGTTCCGATCTGATCCAGGGAGTCTGTGCACATCCCTAGTAATAAGCCATGAAAAGCAAGGGTCTGGATCAGGCAAAGGGGAGGCGATATCAGACCACTGACTTAACTGGAACAAGAATTAGTTATAAACCAAAGAAATTATTATCTCAGTTATTATATCAGACCACTGTTATTATATCAGACCAGTTATTATATTATATCAGACCAGTTATTATATCAGACCACTGACTTAACAGGAACAAGAATTAGTTATAAACCAAAGAAATTATTATCTCAGTTATATACTATCTTACTGAACAATAAGGGTATGTCAATAAATGGAACAAGGATCTTCAATTAGAACTAAGTCTATTTGGAAACAGGGGGATCAATACACGATTAGAAGAGGGAATTTCAGCAGATGTCATTTGTATGCATGCAGCAACTGGGGAAATTCCTTCTTCATCACAACAGTTAAAGCTCCAGGAGCTAAGAGGGCAGGGCTCCTGGAGCTTTAACTGTTGTGATAAAGAGTAAATTTCATCAGATGCTGCATGCATACAAATGACACCTGCTGAAACCCCCTTTTCAATACAACTGTTAAAGATACATGAGTCCTATCCTCCTTTTCATTTGGCAAGCCTATGACAATTACTCATTAATCTCTCTCTCTCTCTCTCTCTCTCTCTCTCTCCCTCCCTCCCTCCCTCTCTCTCTCTCCTTCTCCTGCACCCCCAATTTGCTCTTCACAGGCCACCATGCACAGGAACTATCCAACAGCCCATTCTGTGTAGGCCCCACAGTAAGCTGCATTGAATACAATCACAGCTATTATATACTACTTTTCTCTTCAAGGATTTCAGGGCAGTCTACAAAATTAAACAAACCAAACTCAAAACCAAAAATAAAAATAGAATAAGCACTATAGAATGACCCCAGAAATGAATAAAACACATGAAGCAGAAGAACATCTCAAATGAAAGAGAAACAAGTCAAAATCAAATCATGATATAAGCGACAGAAAGGAAACACTGGGGCAAATATCATTTTTGTTCTCTTAATATTATTAGTTCATTATTTATCTTTAACCAACCCTCTTACCAAAGGCTTGGGGATATAACATTTTAAAACAACCTGTTGAAATCAATCCTGCAAAAATAATCCACAAATAAATATATACTTTGTTTAAGAATTAAGGAAGATTCGATTGGAAATGACCCACCGATGCAATTTTAGCACTCTAGAAGTATTCTAGCATCTCTTTTCTAGACCAGAACCCAATTCATTAGACCCTTTATCCCTTGATGAGAGCTTCATGCGTTAGGTCAGAGCTTTATACTGGCTCCTGCAAAACAAAACAAAAAGCATTTCTCCACACAGCCAGCGAAAACGTCCTCATTCTGCTGGTAACCTAATTCTCCACAACTGCCTGTCTTCAGTGCAATGCACACACTGTGGATATGAATAGGGCAATAGCAGGAGACTAATTACAGTAGCATTCAGGGAAATTACATGGTAAATTTGCATTGGCTGTGTCTGCATCCCCATTCTATTCCCCTCATATAAGCATGGATGAGTTGAATATGGATGGAAGGCAAACTACTGGATATTTTGCAAAATTCGTATGGCCTTTTTACAAACTTTTCCCTTGATAGTTTCACACAATTTAGTTATAGGTTTGTGTGGAAAGAAAGAAAGAAAGAAAGAAAGAAAGAAAGAAAGTGTTGATTGTGACACTTCGGACATATTCATATTTTCCATCACTGTCTATCAATCCACTATGATTCTTTTAGATCTTGCAAAGAATACTAATAATACTAATATTAATACTAAATCTTCAGAATGTGTGTGTGTGTGTAGAACCAAGTGTTGTCTACTCAGCTCCGTAAGCTCTGTAGGTACAGAAGATCCTTTGTCTCTCCCATAGGCCTTTTCCCCCCTCAGGTGGAGCTACTAGGGTCTAATCTACACCTACAGCCCTTTTGCAAGGGAAGGGGGGGGTGATTGCGAGATTTCCCGAGTCAGCAATCAGCATTCATGGGACACACATGAGCAGAGTTTCCTGCAATGAGAGGAGTGCCACTATGGAAGGAGGTGTGCCCCATGACAGCGCTTTTGCATGTGGATCGGCAGGTGTGGGCAGGGCTATGACTCATCAGAGATGTGCACCAATGCAAACACACATCTACACATTGGGTAGATAGGAAGTCCATCGAATATGTGATACTGTGCGGATATATGTTTGTGTTAAAAAAAATACACACTCTCCGTGCCAAAACATGCTGATACACCTCCAAAGCATGTGGTGAAAATGGCAGCCGCATCCACTCCCACACATCTCCAAAATGGCTGGACATGCCCCTGACAGCGGGTTGGCTGTTTGCTGAGCCTGGAATTTGTGCCAAACAGCAACAGCTTTGCAAAGGATGGGCACACCAGCCACAGATTTCTGGATTGAAGCGAGACCCCCCCCCCCCGGAAAAAGCAGTCAGCAATATTCCTGAATAACTAAGGGGTGGAACTGAGATCATTGCGGGAGCAGGTAAATGTCCTGTGGCCCATTAGCGATGACTTCGCTACAATCTTGCAATTAACAGCTGGTGTAGATATCCCCTAGGAAGTGTGCGCATGCTCTGTCCCTGAGCTGCTGGCCCCTACTCTGTAGATCAGCCTTCCCCAACAGATGTTTCGGACCACAACTCCCAGCATTCATGACCACTGAGTCCCGCACGCTCAGGTCCTCTGGGAAGAACTTACTGCAGTCGGCCAAGACTAGGCTGACAGCCGTTACCCAGAGGACCTTCTCTTCTGCCGCTCCCAGACTGTGGAATGACCTGCCGGAGGAGACTCGTCAACTTAACAGTCTTTTAGAATTTAAGAAAGCTATAAAGACTGTTATCTTCTGGCAGGCATATCCAGCGGAATTTTAGAATGTTTTAAGGATGTTTTTAGGATGTTTTAGGATTTTTTATGCAGTTTTAATAATATGTGTCATGTTTTAATCAGTTTATGTATTTTATCATGTTGTTGTTCCCCGCCTTGATCCAGACGGAGAGGCGGGTAAGAAATAAATTGTTATTATTCTCTGCAGTGGCCCCACACCATTAGAACAAGCTCCCATGGAGGTCCGCCATGCTCCATCATTGCAGGCTGTTAAGAAAGCCTTGAAAACTTATTATTTTACTGCGGACATCTCATGATTTGAGTACTATTGTTGCTGCTATTGCCATTTTCATTGCTGGTTGCATCATTGGCTTTTATTATTTTTTTTGCTATTTTTTTGTGTTTATGCTTTTGTTGCTTTTAGGATTTTAACTGTTTTTATGTATTTTATTGCTGTAAGCCACCTTGCAAGGGCTTCTGTCCTGAAAGGCGGCCAAGAAATGTTTTAAATAAAAATAACTTAATTAAGGAATAGGGTCGATGGGAATTGAAATCGAGAAGATCTGTAAGGTACAAAGTTTGGGAATATTACTATAGATGGTGGCAGCTGCTGATGTGGAGAAAAATGTGGGAGACAAGTGTGATGGAGATCTCAGCCTAACAGCACAAGATTATGTTCTACTGCTCAAGCATAGTAAGTCACTAGATTGCTATGATCCAGTTTAAACCAGAAACACTGAGTGTTTTGTTACCTGCCATACCCTCAATGGCAGCCATTTTAGGAATGGGGAAGCCCCACCCCATGACAAGCATTTTGTGGAAGTGCTGACAACATTCTCTCGAAATTCCTGATGCACTTACTGACCCAAAAAGGTTGGGGATCCTGCATTACAATTATGGAGGCTGGTGCTATCTTGTTCTCAGTAGTGCCTCTGTTCCCATTGGCAGGGAACTACTATGGCTTAACAGGTTCTTTACAATCTTTCAGTTTGTGAGATGTAATGTTGTTTGTGGGAAATGTGCTAATTAGCTGCAAATGATAGAACACAGGATCTAAACTCAGTGTAGGGCATGGGGAAAATAATATTAATTTTCCTACCAATTTTTTATTTTGGGACTGTTAGGAGCTGCAAAAATATATGGACACTACTAAGGCTGCACAATATTGAAGGATATTTAGAAATCCTCAAATAATATTCTCATTATTGCAGAAAAGAGCAGTAATTCATTTATCGACTTTATTCCAAAACCTTTTGTCTTCATGGAATCCTCAAGGCATCTTTTAATTATTGTTCCTAATAACAATCACAGCCCATACTGAAGGTGGTTTTGCTAGCTTGCCATATAACACCCATCTCACCTCACAAACCACACCTTGTGGGAGCCTATGATTACCATTATTTTATAAATAATGACTCAAAATAGGGAAAATAAAATGTGTAATGGCGGCCTACAGCTTTGCAACATTTTTGAGCTAAACTGTGATCAGATTGGTGGTAAGGTTCTGAAACATTCAGAGTTCCTTGTTGTTTTTCATTTACTGTGCCAGAAATATTGCAATACACTGGGGAATTTTTTTACTAGAATTGAAGCTGGATCTAGAAAGACATATATTTTCCAATGGGAGGCTTCCTTTTAAATGCAAATAGCAGCTTCAGAAGGGCATTTTTGTTGGGATTGTGGCAGGGACAGAGAGAATTAAATTTTCTCTCCTTGTGCCTGATCCTGAAGATGCTCAGGCTTTGTCACAACTGCTATTTACATATTAAAAGACATGAACACTAGTTAAATTCAAACAATTAAGGTCACATCTAGTTTGGAAGGGTGATCATATGGAAAAGAGGTCAGGACTCCTGTATCTTCACAGTTGTATAGAAAAGGGAATTTCAGCAGGTGTCATTTGTATGCATGCAACACCTGATGAAATTCCCTCTTTATCACAACAGTTAAAGCTGCAGGAGCCCTGCCCTCTTGACTAAATACAAAAGAGGTCAGGGCTTCTGTAGCTTTAACTGTTGTGATGAAGAGGGAATTTCACCAGCTGCTGCCTGCATACAAATGACACCTGCTGAAATTCCCTTTTTCAACACAACAGTTAAAGATACAGGAGCCCTGTCCTCCTTTTCATATGGTCACTTTAGAAGTGGCACAGCCCTCACAGGAGGACTATACTTAGGCTGACCAGATAAAATCCAGGTCAGGGCTCCTGTAACTTTAACAGTTGTAGAGAAAAGGGAATTTCAGCCAGTGTCATTTGTATGCAATTAGTTCCTGGTGATATTCCCTCTTCATCACAACAGTTAAAGGTGAATGCACTATACTAGAGTGACCATATACAAAAGAAGGCAGGGCCCCTGCAACTTTAACTGTTGTGATGAAGAGGGAATTTCACCAGGAACTAATTGCATACAAATGACCCTGGCTGAAATTCCCTTTTCTCTACAACTGTTAAAGTTACAGGAGCCCTGATCTGGATTTTATCTGGTCACCCTAACTATACTATATCAAAACAGCATCTTTTCAATGCAATATAGACAAAGAGCCTATCTACACACACAGGATAAAACACTTTGAAAATGTTTTGAAAACTGTATATGGAGTGTGTCTCCTGTGCCCCAACAGTTCTCAAAACTGTTACAAACCGTTTTAAACCATTTTAAAGCAGCAGTGTAGATAGGCTCAGTGTCAGTTCACTGAAAAATCAAATGCCGAATTGTTTTAAAAAGGCAGATTTATGGAAACCCACAATCAAATTTACCACATCTACCCCCCACCCTCACTCTAAAATTGGCATGAAGAATGAAAGTTCAGTTCTGAAACATCAGAAATTCTAATTGCATTCCTACTCACTCAAGGCTTCTGTGATAATTTGCATAGATTTAATCAAGGCTCCTCCACGCACTGCAACCCCCAAACTTTCTCTGATATTTTTGCCTTTCTATTTGGCAACTGCCAGATTTGAAAATGCTGACTGTGGCATTTGCTGGGAACCCATAAAAAGTCGGAGACTTAATGTCAGACTCTCTTAGACTTAATCACCGTGAGTGGAATGGAAGACGGATTTTGATTAAGGCCAGCAAAAGCGATCAATAAAGTCCTTGAACTTGCATAAGTCACTTACTGGCTACTTTCAATAACAGTGGTGGCTTGAAACAAGATGGGAGGTCTTTATTCCATTATGCTGCACAATGGATGTGGAATTATCAACTCCAGCATGTCCCACTGTGGGAGGACATGAAAGATGTATTCATATATATTTTTCTTGATGCTTCTCTTATGAGATATTCATCATGAACATCATTTTTCCACTTCATCTGTTGGACTGACTGGGGCCAGATCTACTCCTTGTGTAAGCTGACCAGATAACATCCAGGTCAGGGCTCCTGTAACTTTAACAGTTGTAGAGAAAAGGGAATTTCAGCCAGTGTCATTTGTATGCAATTAGTTCCTGGTGACATTCCCTCTTCATCACAACAGTTAAAGGTGCATGCACTATACTAGAGTGACCATATACAAAAGAAGGCAGGGCCCCTGCAACTTTAACTGTTGTGATGAAGAGGGAATTTCACCAGGAACTAATTGCATACAAATAACACTGGCTGAAATTCCCTTTTCTCTACAACTGTTAAAGTTACAGGAGCCCTGACCTGGATTTTATCTGGTCACCCTAACCTTGTGTCAAGTCATTACTATCCCATCATGGTAACAGTATATCCCTCTTGCACATACCTCGTAGGACACACAATGAATTTGTTGCAATATTTGAGATAATGTGAAATAAAAATCCAGGAAATAACACAATGAAAGTGGTAAATGGTTTGGGTAATGGGCCCCAATAGTTATCAGTGCACTTCAATACTGCTATCGAGCAGTAGTGTAGATATAGCCTGGATGAAAAATGGAAGAAACGCTTGAAAGATTTTACAGGTTACCAAACATAAAGTGGGCGATTGCTTTAGGAACTTTGTTGTTCCAAAACATCAATCAAGGGTCTTCATCAATTTCTGTATCCCCACTGGATTGTATATATTAAAACAAAAGAAAGGTGACCAAGTTCCATAGCAAAAAATACCTTCCATATACCATTCCCTTCAATGCCTTCCACCCTGGATATACTGCCCCAAGCTCAAGAAGGGGAGAAGGGTCAGGGTGGAGGTGGGCTATGTTAGAATCCTCAAGATCCACTGAATATGAGACTTAAACAAACAAGAAATTACTTTCATTGATTAAATGTAGATTGAATTACTAGGGAAAAATGACAGTCCCTGCTAAGGTTATGTCCTCTAGTCATTGTTTAACTCAGCGTGACAGATTCAATCTGCTCAGCCCAAAGGACCGCCAAAGATGTCACTCATGGCTTCTGCACAATGCTGGAGCCCTTTCGAGGAGCAAAATCGAAAAGTTGCACTTTATCAACTCACAGCCTGGAGCCAGTGTTCTCATTCAGGCTTGCGTTAGCGGAACAATGAGCTACAGCAGGCACGAAGCCGGGCCGCATAATAATTATAGGTATCCCACAGGCAAAGCCATAGTTGCTTTTAAGACTTGACAGTATGTGTCTTGTAGGCATGACTTAGCAGATGGGAGGGGGGGCTTTTTCCCTCCTCCTTTTCATCTTTTCCCAAAAGCCACCTAGGAGAAATGTATAAAGCATCTTGATAAGGGATATATTTTCTCCTATAGGGGTAGGTTGATTGCTATAAGCTGCTGTACTTTTTTTTTAAAAAAAAAATCATATATATATATATATATATATATATATATATATATATAATCTCTTCATGGAAAGAAGTCAAGTCTAGCAAGAAAAGTGAAGATAGACCTTTTGCTCTATCCTGCTAATTTGTGTCACCTACTGCATTGCCTTATGTATTGATGGTGGGGGTGAAAATGAAGCAGAAAATTAAGTCTGAAAGGCGTTTTTGTCCTGCTGTCACTTTGTACAACATTTAGTTCAGCTGACATGACACTCTGCCTTTTGTTACATAAAACTGTCACATTGTCCCCTTCTAGTTGGCCACAGTAGCTGGCCAAATCAATAATGTCTGTCAAAACTGTCAAATAATGAAAAGAGCTTACAAAACATTGTGTGTGTGTGTGTGTGTGTGTGTGTGTGTGTATAAGACATATATATTGGCCAAAATAAGTGAGGGAAAATATGACAGACCATACACCACCTTGAAAACAACAACAACTGCCATATTAAGAAAGATCATTTTTGACTAAGCAGCTGTTCTTATTATGCAGTTTCCCATCTGGTTGTCTGTGACATGCCTTCATCTTGTGAAATCAAAAATGCAAAATGAGGGAATGAGTTTACATGTTAGTAAAAGGGTATATGATGGTGAGTGGCTTTAGGATAATTTGCTGTTCCACAACCTCAAAAAAGGTAAACTTTATGTAAACAATGAAGTCAAGCTTCTTCCTCCGTATTCACAACTACGAATGGACAGAATCATGCTTGTGGGGATCAGAACAGTCAAGACTGCAGGAACAGGGTCCATGACAGGTGAAGATAATGTGGTTAGAGGAGCCAAACCAGAGAGGGAAATGTGTCACAGTTGTGGTGGCACCAGATGGTGTGTCTTTCCAGCAGCTTATCTAGGAGGAAAAGACAGTGAGGCTAAAGGCCCTGTGGGGATTGAACCATTTCCTCAGCCAGAAGTGATACACAACTTCAACAAAGGCCTACTTATGGCCTACACCTGGATGGGGTCCTGCTCATGAGCTAAGAAAATGGGTGTGGCTGGGAGGGCTGCCCATAAGAAGAAAACAGAGAGAGGTTGAGGAGGAAGCTTTATCTGGGGACAAAGAAGAGAAGTATATTGATGTTGGTCAATCCCCTTCCATTCCTCTGAGACAACCGACTGTGGTGGCCTGGAATGAAGTTTCCCATCAAAGTCATTGCTATCCGTTTGTAGATGGCTGGTTACTAACTTGAAAGCTACAGCTAACTGTGAAATACTATAATAAATCATGTATGCTAGTATACTTTGTATCAAATTGCCTCAGCATTTTTGTTCCATCAGAGCCACTCAACCCAGAACAAGGGAATCCACAGCATATGGAAAATAGCTTCCATCAACTGAGGCATGATGATGTGAGAGTCAAGGCTGAGAAGATTATATAACTTCATACAAGTCTAGAAAGACATGGAGTTTAGTGCCTGCCACAGTTTTCAGCATTCTTAGAGTCTTGGTTTCTTCATTTAATTGTATTAACGTTTCTAGTCCTTATGGATGCAAATAGAGTTTGGAAGTGGACAATGCCTGGTGAAATATCCAAAACTGCAGTGTGTTTGTGTGTGTGTATGTTGTCAACAGGGTTTCCAGTTGTAATTAGCTAGGGTTTGAATGCCATTCAGAGCTCCTTATTCCCCGCTGTGACTAAGAGCCTATCCACATTGCCCTTAAAATGACATATTCTGTTTAAAAATGAGTTTTTTAAAGTTGTTTCATTATATGGTAGGACACACTGAGCAGTGCTTACATTTCATAGTGACTAGGGTGACCAGATAAAATCCAGGTCAGGGCTCATGTAACCTTAACAGTTGTAGAGAAAAGAGAATTTCAGCCAGTGTCATTTGTATGCAATTAGTTCCTGGTGAAATTCCCTCTTCATCACAACAGTTAAAGTTGCAGGGCCCTGCCTTCTTTTGTATATGGTCACTCTAGTATAGTGCATGCACCTTTAACTGTTGTGATGAAGAGGGAATTTCACCAGGAACTAATTGCATACAAATGACACTGGCTGAAATTCCCTTTTCTCTACAACTGTTAAAGTTACATGAGCCCTGACCTGGATTTTATCTGGTCACCCTAATAGTGACTGCTTCTTCTGTCCTCAAAGTGTTCAATGGTGTACTACAGGGTTAATTCCTTGAGTCTTCGTATTTCATTTTTGTTTTGCATGCTGCTTGACCCGCCCATTTCTCTCTCTGTAACTCAAGCAGCCTGCAAAACAAACACTAAAGAAGAAGACTCAAGGAATTACCCCAGTAATACACTAGTGAACACTTTGAGGACGGAAGAAGCTGTCACTATGAAACATAAGTACTGCTCAGTGTGTCATACCACATAATGAAACAACTTAAAAAACCACATTTTTAAACAGAATATAAGTCGTTAGGGCAATGTGGATAGGCAGTAACATATGAATTATGCAAAATAAGAAAAATACTGGCTTAATTTGCATGATATATGGCACAATTCTATGTACCTGTACTCAAAAGTGTGGATGTGTATCGTATCGTTAAAATGTATGATAACGATACGATTTGCTCTTTATCGTGTTTGCGGTTAACGATAATGATATGATAGAAAACCCTACGATAATTATTGGAGACGATAAAAAATCCTACGATAATTATCGTATTTTATCATTTTATTGGAAGGCTCTTTCTCTTTTGCCGCCACATGGACTGAGCTAGAAGGTGGGATGTGCTTGATGAGACTGACAGATTCAGTGACCAATCATGCACCAAGGATTCCAGCAGGCTCCAATCACAATGTTGGAGTGTTGGAGGAGGGCTAAGGATATCCCCACATAAAACCTGCACTCTTGGTGTTCCAGCTCTGATGGGAGTTAGGCGTTGAGGGGAGAAGGGTGGGTTTTGTTGGAGCTCTGTCCTGGCTCCTGGGTCTTCTAGTTACTTGGTGGCGAATTGTTGGAGATTCATTGTAGTCTTGCATCTTTGTGTCTCAGGTTCGTTTGGCTGTGCGTTGCTTGTGTGTTTGAGACTTTGAGTTATATTTTTTTTCTGGTTGGTTTGATTGAAGGGCTAGGTTGGCATAAGTGGGGGTACTACTGTGACTGAGGGAGTGTGTTTTGTCCTCTTCCTTGTTTAACTTTCATCTCTCTCTCTCTCTCTCTCTCTCTCTCTCTCTCTCTCTGTGTTTGTGTGTTTGCTTGATTGACTGTGAGTGTGCTGGTGTGTCGTGTAGCCTACTACACAGGATCTGTGTGGTCAAAGCAGCACACAAACTCACAAACTGTAATTATTAATTGCAATCACTTCATAGCAGTATGAAACCCGGCTCTGAGGCGTGCCTTGGGCGAGGTGGGTCTTGGTCTAGGAGAGATGCTGTTGCTGCTGGGGGCAGTTCTTGAATGGATGGCTGTTTCTCCCTCTCACACATTTTATTTCTTTTTGAAAGACACTGCTCCATCCAATGTTTCCAGTCTGGAGGGACTGCTATAGTTAAGATGTTTTTAATGTTGTATTTTTCTCTTGCTTTTAAAATTTTAACTGTTGTGATTTTTATGTTTTATATTGTTGCTGTTCCCTGCCTCGATCCGAAGGGAGAGGCGGGCTACAAATAATAATAATAATAATAATAATAATAATAATAATAATAGTGAGCCTTGAATTGAGAGATTCCTGTATTATTATTTTCGTCACTACGTCCCTGGGTCATGGAGTCCGTTACTGAGGGACTGCAGAAGCATCCCCTTCACACATTTTTTTTAGACTCTAGTCCAGGCAATGTGCCTACCTCTACCCTGAACATGACTTATATGAATTTGGCAATGTGCCTACTTCTACCCTGAATGTGACTTATATTAATTTGGCAATGTGCCTACCCGGAACGTGACTTTTATTTGCCACTGCTCCAGCCAATCTGTGCAGCTCTGGCATGAAGAACTGCCCACCTGCCTGCATGGGAATGGCGGGCAGACTGGGTCATTTTTCAAGCACAATGAGGTCAAGGTGGTGCATGAGGGTTGTTTTGATGAGATCCTCCAGGTTTCTGTGCTTCCGAGGTATCTCCTGGCCCAATGAGGGGCTGCCTGCTAAGACTGGCTAAAATAAATATAACTGTAACAGCCGTGCTATTCCCCTACCCCCCAATCCTTTTATTATTTCATTTGTACATAGACATGTGTGGCCTAATCTAGAGACAAGGCAGCAGTTCTACTGCAGCAGAATGCATCCACTCACTGTGCCATGCATAGGCGCTAGTGGGATCCTCCAGGTTGGCACGCCGCAGGGGTATCTCCTGGCCCAATGAGGCTCTGCCTGCTAAGGCTGGCTCTAAATAAATGAAATGCCAGTGCTACTCCTCTACCCCCCCCCCCCAATCCTTTTATTATTTCATTTGTACTTAGACATGCATGGCCTATTCAATGAGACAAGGCAGCAGCAGTTCTGCTACTGTGGTGGAAAGCAATGCATCCACTCATTGTGCCACACATAGGCGCTAGTGGGATCCTCCAGGTTTCCGTGTTTCTGGGGTATCTCCTGGCCCAATGAGGCCCTGCCTGCTAAGACTGGCTCTAAAATAACTGTAACGCCCATGCTATTCCCCTACCCCCCAATCCTTTTATTATTTCATTTGTACTTAGACATGCATGGCCTAATCTCTTGAGTAAAGGCAGCAGTAGTTCTGCTCCTGCGGTGGAATGTGTTTACTCACTGTGCCATGCATAGGCGCTAGTGGGATCCTCCAGCTTGGCACGCCGCAGGGGTATCTCCTGGCCCAATGAGGCCCTGCCTGGTTAAGGCTGGCTAAAATAAATAACTGTAACATCTGTAATTCCTGACTGTGCTGTGCTGCTTATGGGATCCTCCAGGTTTCTGCGCCGCAGGGGTATCTCCTGGCCCAATGAGGCCCTGCCTGCTAAGGCTGGCTCTAAAATAAATGTAACACTCATGCTATTCCCCTACCCCCCAATCCTTTTATTATTTCATTTGTACTTAGACATGCATGGCCTAATCAATGAGACAAGGCAGCAGTAGTTCACCATCTTCTGATTAACACATTTTACTTTTATGACTGCATATGGAAGGCACTGCCTAGGTTTGTCCACAGGTTTTGAAAGTTCATTGTATTCATTAAAATATACCTATAAGACTCAACAGCAGCAGCATGGAGTGCATTACCGGAAACAGTGCATGTTGTTGAAAGCTTAGTAACGCCTGCAGCTGTGCATCTGAAATTGGGCACAAATGAGTCCCCTTAAGGCTATCTGTGAGATGCCCATGAGTACTGAATGGCGATGTCTCTTGAAAAAGGACCACATTTCAGCCACCTGAAACAGTGTATTTGAAAGCTTACTTCCGAGTAATGCTTGCACCGATTGTTCTAAAATTTGGCACACAAGACTAACAACACTCAGTCTGCACTGTGACCAAGTTTCAAACCTGTAACTTGGAAAATTAAGAAGTTTTAGGCCTTTCTGACTCAAAAATCAATTCTCTAGGGCAAAATGAAGAAACAATATAATATCGGATTTCCGATAATTATTGGAAATACGATACAATACGATACAGTTCACCTACGATATTATCGGAGGCGATAATTTTTTGGTCCAAAATTCTGATAAAGATACGATATGATATTTTTAGGCATGCACATCCCTACTCAAAAGCAGAGCCCAGCAGAAAACATGGGATGGACAGGAAGAACGAGATAGAGAAATCCAGAAAAGTGCTAGTGTCCCATTCCCATATAGTCTGTGCTACATCACAGTCATGAGAATTTCACCAACATTTTCTTCTCCTAAAGAGAAAAAAGAAAGAAAGACCAAAAACAATTTCTTTTCTAAGAAATGGAATGGGGCAAGCACGTTGGGAGCTGCATGCAAGCAGTAAGTGAGGCCATACACTCAAGTGGGCAGAGGCATACACTCAAGTGGGTGGGTCCACGCTATAGCTGGCATGTGATTGTTCAGACCTCATTCACTCATTCACTCATTCTATTCTATTCTATTCTATTCTATTCTGTTCTATTCTATTCTATTAAATATGAGAAGTGTCCTTTTTTAAAACAAGATGCATGAGCATCCTCATTGGCAATCTTGTTTTATGGATTGTATTGGAACATGTTTTTTATAGATTTTTAAAAATCGGATCCATGTTGGGTGTGATTTGTCTTGTATGCTATCTTGAGAAGGTTCTACCCTCAAAGGTGGCCTAGAAATACTTTTAGATAGAGATAGATAGATATCTACTAATTAATGGAATCAGAGCAGGGGGCAGTAGATTAAACCCTTTCCTTTCCTCCTGCCATTCTGAGAAACATCCTTCCTCTGCAGGAAAATCCTGCAAAGGGGTGGGGGTCACCATTGGTGCCAATGGGGGATTTCATTTGAAGCAAATACCAGCTACAGGAGACAGATTTTTGCTCAGGACTGCAGAAAGGGAGGATAGAGTTACATTTCCTCTCTGGGCCTGCTGTGATCCTGATAGTTATCAGTGCCCTGCCTCCAGCTGATGCTACTTACAATTTTAAGAATTCTGCATGTTAGATGCAAAGGCACTTTTTACTAGTCTTGGGTCGAAAATTTCTCCCACATTTTTTTTTTACCATTCTCATTCAATTTGATAGAAAAGCAATGGTGTTTGAAAAGAAATCCAATGGTGAAGAAAAAATTACAGAAATTCTCATGGGTTGGGGTTGGGTTTCTTGCGTTTACCTTGATTACAAGGTGGCCAAGGAGTGTGTGTGAGTCTAGTGTCTTTCATTGTACACTCATCTCTCTGGCACCCTATATGCTTCTCAGCTTCCCATATTTCAATTAACATCCAGGGGAAAATATCATGATTAGGCTGAC
Organism: Anniella stebbinsi; assembly: GCA_029215795.1. NCBI lineage: Eukaryota > Metazoa > Chordata > Lepidosauria > Squamata > Anniellidae > Anniella > Anniella stebbinsi. Next base: position 27,450,213 of record JARDYH010000002.1, on the reverse strand, counting down.
CATATGAAAAGGAGGACAGGGCTCATGTAACTTTAATGGTTGTAGAGAAAAGGGAATTTCAGCCAGTGTCATTTGTATGCAATTAGTTCCTGGTGAAATTCCCTCTTCATCACAACAGTTAAAGTTGCAGGGGCCCTGCGTTCTTTTGTATATGGTCACTCTAGTATAGTGCCTGCAACTTTAACTGTTGTGATGAAGAGGGAATTTCACCAGGAACTAATTGCATACAAATGACACTGGCTGAAATTCCCTTTTCTCTACAACTGTTAAAGTTACATGAGCCCTGTCCTCCTTTTCATATGGTCAGCCTAATCATGATGCAATTCCCCCATAGGGTTTTTTCATAACAGGAAGCACAGGCAGCCTGAGAGATGCCAAAGCAATGGAGAAATGTGTAATGGTAGGGATGCTGCGAATGCCTGACTGGGTCTGGGAGTCTGCTGAACCCCCCCCCCCACGCCTTTACCCTTGTGTCAATGGGGCCTTTAAGGCCACCACTGGTGCAGGAGGGGAAGTGAGCAATTTACGGAGGCTCTTGAAATTGCGAACTTTCTTCCATTGCATGAATGGCAGCTGCCATTCATGCAGGAAAGGGAAGTGCGTGATTTGGCATGTGGGTGGGCGGCTGCTAATCGCTCACCAGACAAAGCTGTGCCTCAGGCTAGGCTTGCACAGCCCGGCGAGCACGGGAGGGCAGTGGCAGTGAGGTGAGAGCCTAGCAAGGCAAGCCCCAGTGAGTTCACCCACCCCTATGTAATAGAAGGAAAACACATGCACAGCACCCTTGGCCATGTCAGAGTGATTAGGTAACCGCAAATGCCTCACACACGGAATTGTGAAACATTCTGAGAATAAGACAGAACAATGGAACATAGGAAGTTGCCTTCTACTGAGTCAGACCATTGGCCCATCTAGCCCAGTACTGCTGACACTGACTGGCAGCAGTTTTTCAGGATTTCAAGCAGGTGTTTTTCCCAAGCTCACCTGGAGATTGAACCTAGGACCGTCAGCATGCAAACCAGTGCTCCAACACAATGAGCTACAGCCTCCTTCATGGGGGAAGAAAACTTCCAGGGAATTGGAGAACAGATTTTGTCACAGGACTAGCTTCACCTAGGGATGTCACAAGCGCCTGGTTGACTGTCTACACCAAGGAGTTGTCTCGGGGACATCCCTGTGCATCCAAATGATGCACAGGGGATCCCTGGGGCAGGTAGGGATGACCCCTCCATTGTCACGGGATAAGCAAGACTTCAGTTATCCCAATTTTCCCAGCGGTCCCTTAATGATCCCTAGGACAGCAGCCGGTGTGAGCGTCCATTCCAGCTTCTTCCCTCCTCCCTACGAGTACTGGGGGTCAGCAAGAGGGAAGGAGCTGGACCGGGGGGAGTCCAGGGGCATTGGGGGTGGGGGAGCAGGGCCGGGTCTTTTTTTTTAAAAAAATCCTTTTCATTGGGGTGCAATTGTGCTCCTGGCTCCAGGTTTTGTTTTATTTTTTGTAATGGTGGGTACAACATCCCTCTTCTCTTCTGGGACATAAAACTTCTGTTTAGAAGCTGGGGGACAATCCCGGAAGCAGGTAATTTCAGTATCACCCTCTCCCTCCTTAGGTGTAGAGGGAGGGGTCTGGGAATCGGGCGGACCAGGAAAGGGCCTAGGTCCAGGAATCTGGTGGACCCCCCACATATGCACCCCCAGACCTAGTCAGGTGCTTCTAGCATGAGCTCGGATCCCTGCCTGAGTGCTCACAAAGACCCGGTGAGTGCTTGGCAGCTGCCTGCCCATGTGTCGAAATTGCACACTTCTCCTCCGGCAGCAATAGCAGCAGCCACCGACACAATGGGGGAAAGTGTGCAATTTCAGGAGTCTACGTAACTTACGGACTCCCCCTCATGCCAATGGCGGCCTTAAAGATCCCATTGGCGCAATGGTAAAGGTGTGAATACTCCATTGATTCAGGAAAGGGAAGTGTGTGGTCTGGTGGGAAGCGGCAGGGTGAGCATGTGCCAAGGCGAGCACAGATGAATTTGCTCAGCCCTCATTCTCCACCTCCTCCGTGGAGCTAGACACAATACTCCCTCTCTCACACCTGCATTGTGGTGGATACAAAATGAGGGACATGCCAAACTGTCAACACAGTTGATGTTACAACTTGCAGTGGCAGCATAAAAATGCCAGAACTCCTTCTGAAAGAGAGAGAGAGAATAAGCTGTGCTACAACTCCTGCCAGTGGTGAGGCCTACCTGTGAGAAAGTGTTGAGAATTTCTCCTCCCACCGGAGAAATTTGGTGAAGGTGTACCCTCAATTTCTCTGCCCACAGCTGGGGTGGATAATTTTTGAGAGGCCATTTGTGCACAGCTCTGCATTTAATATCCCATAATATTTTGGCCTTCAGCCAAGCCGATTAATCTTCAGAGAAGACAGTGACCCAGTTTGTTTATTTATTTACAAGTCTTTACAAAGCAGCACTTCTAAAGATTTCATAGTGGAGTGCACAGTGCATAGAAACATAAAAAACGAAGACCAATACATTGAATAGATTGTATCTACATAAGATGGTAGGCTATAGGGGTGTGCATCGGATCGGATCCGATCCACGATCCGAATCCGATCCGCCCCAAAAATCGGAAAATCCGATCCGATCCGATCCGATCCGATACACCATCCGATCCGATCCGATCCGATCCGGCGAGGTCCGATCCGGATCGGATCGGATCGGCGGATCGGACGCCATTTTAAATGCGTTTTTCCCATAGCAAAGTATTGTTGTTTTACAAAAACGCCTATAACTTTTTCATTTTTAAAGACAGAAGGATGAAACTTGGGCACATTGTACACTGGTTAGGGATAGGTATCTGTGAGAAATTTCAGAAAGATTGGTGCATGCAGTTTGTGGCAATTAATTTTTTAATAAATAACATGGAATGCCTATAACTCGGTCATTTTTAAAGTTACACACATGAAACTTTGCCACATTGTAGGTGGAACCTTGGGACCCACGTGTGTGAAATCCCAGAACCGTGGGTGCTTGCCTGGTGTGGCAATGAATTTTTGAAAAATGGGTAGTAGTGGGGTAAATGCAGTTATGCCTCCCATGTTTTTATTTTTAAAGATACAAACAGGACACTTCGGCACATTACAGGGAACACTTCCCTTGATATGTGTGTAAAATTTCAGACAGCTAGCTCCAGGCATGTGTTGGCAATGAATTGTTGAAAATTGGGTAGCAGTGGGGTAAAATACAGTTTTGCCTCCCATTTTTTTATTTTCAAAGATACAAACGGGAAACTTTGGCACATTGCAGGGAACACTTCACTTCAAATGTGTGTGAAATTTCCGGAAGCTAGGTGCAACATTTTAGTGGGAAACGAACGTTTATTCATGGCATTTCACATGGGATTTATGGGTTGGTTTTAAGAGCTACAAACCTCTAACTCGCTCACATGGCACAGGACCTATGCCCGCTCAAACGCTGGAAATTTAACAAACTTTGGTGCAATGCTTTAGTGGGAAAACAAAGGTTTATGCATGGCATTTCACATGGGATTTATGGGTTGGTTTTAAGAGCTACAAACCTCTAACTCGCTCACATGGCACAGGACCTATGCCCGCTCAAACGCTGGAAATTTAACAAACTTTGGTGCAATGCTTTAGTGGGAAAACAAAGGTTTATGCATGGCATTTCACATGGGATTTATGGGTTGGTTTTAAGAGCTACAAACCTCTAACTCGCTCACATGGCACAGGACCTATGCCCGCTCAAACGCTGGAAATTTAACAAACTTTGGTGCAATGCTTTAGTGGGAAAACAAAGGTTAAACTTTATTATTTTAAACCTTCAGGAAAGGGAGGGGGAGGCTGTGTTTGTGTGTGTGTGTTTGACAGCTTGATCCACCAATTGTGCTTTAGAATACATGACTGAATCACCCAATCCTGTGAAGACTTTCTTCAGCCTCCAATCGCAATGCTGGAGGAGGGCACCAGTATATATTCTCTCAGCCCTGCCCTTCTGGCTCTTTGTGGGTTGAACGTGGAGGAGATTAGGGAGTGTTTTGGAGCTGTGTTGGAGAGACTGTATTGATTTGATTGTATTTGGAGGTGGTTTTGAGGAGTTTCTGATCTTTTACTTCAGCTTTTCTTGTTCTCTCTCTTGGCTTTCCTTTCTCTCTTGCCTTTCCTTTCTTAGATAGCACGTTTGTTTGTCTGTGAGTTCAGTTTGTCTTTGCAGTGAGTGTGTTTGTTTGTTCTACTTTCGCTTTCTGAAAAAAACCCAAAAAAATCATAAAAAAATATTTCTATCCTCTCTCTCTCTCTCTCTCTTTCTCTGTGTGTGTGTGTGTGTGTGTGCGCGCTTGTGAGTGAGTGTGTGTTGCTGGGCTGTGTAGCCTGCTGCTACAAACACAAAAAAAGTCAGCAAAGCACACACTTACACAAAAATAAATAATAATAAAAATAAAATGAAGCGTGGCACTCAAAGGGGGGGTGCTCCCAAGGCAGCATTTGGGAGAGGCCGCTCTGGGCATGGCGCTGCTGCTGCTGCTGCTGGGACCAGCAGCAGGCAGCCTACTTCCACACCCCCAGTTAAACTGAGGCGTTCTCCACTGGGGCAGCAGAAGCAGGCAGAGGCAACTCAAAGTAGTGCCTGCAGGGCACTCTTTCAGCAACATGAGGCAGGTGCTGGGAGCAGCAGTGGGCATGAAGAAGGAGCACTATATTATCCAGCTCCTTCTTTGGTGGGTGAGCCTGTGAACCCGCTGACTGATCTTTTCCCAGATCTTGTGGAAGTCAGCGAGGTTCAGAGTGAGAAGGAGGACTCTGATGTGGGGCAAGAGGAAGAGCAGGCAGCACCAGAGACTTACTCTCCACAATCCGTCCTCTCTTCCACTCATTCCCTTGCTCCTGAGGTGACACCACAGAGCGAAGGCGCCGGCAGGCCGTCTGTGTCACCCCAGAAGCGACAGGCAAGCAAGGTGTGGGACCACTTTGAGGTGGCAGTGGATTCCCGCTTTGCTGTCTGTCGCCACTGCAAGATGTCAGTGAGCAGGGGAAAAATGCCAGGCCACTTCACCACCACGAACCTCACCCGCCACATGCAGAGGCACCACCAGTCTGTTTTGCTTGGGACCGAGGCGGGCACCTCGCAGCAGACTGGTGCTAGCGGCAAGGGCAAGCAGAAGGCTCCTGCAACTTCTGCCAGCTCTCGACCTCCCATCCCCAAGAGGCTTCGCCAGGCCACCATGGAAGAGATGGGGTGGGGGAAGTATGGAGCCACAAGGTGGCGTTTTCCAGCGCCCAACCAGATCACCAATTGCATCGGTGAGATGGTGGCGTTGGATGACCAGCCATTCAGCCTCGTCGAGAACGCAGGCTTCAAGAGGCTGATGGCTCTTGTGGTTCCATACTACAAGCCGCCGTGTCGCACCACCCTGAGCAGGCGTGTGGTGCCCTCCCTGTACCAGGCATGCAGGGAGTTAGTTCTGGGTCGTCTGTGCCAGGCAGAGGCACAGAAGGTGCACTTCACTTCGGACATCTGGTCCAGCGAAGGAGGAGTGCACGCTTACCTGTCCCTGACGGCTCACTGGTGGGGAGCCTCAGGGCAGGAAGCACCCAGGACTTCTGGGACTGGGAAGGAGGGCTGCCGCTGGGCCCTCCTTCATACCGCAGTCATGGACCAGTCCCACACGGCGGAGGAGATTACGGAGGCCATGAACCGCATGGTGGCAGGGTGGCTGGGCGGGCACCAGCACACCCGCGGTTACATGGTCACGGACGGGGGAGCCAATATGCTGAAGGCGGTGCGCGATGGCGGATTTGAGGGCATCCGCTGCATCGCGCACGTCTTCAACCTGGTCGTCAGGGATGGCCTTGGAGGCAGCAAGGCCCCTCTCCCTCCCCAAATCCGTAATCTCCTAGAGAGCTGCAGGAAGGTGGCTGGGCATTTCCACCACAGCGTGAAGGGCAGTCGGTTGCTGCGGGAGAAGCAGCAGGAGCTGGGACTTCCGCAGCACCGGCTAGTGCAGGACGTGGCAACACGTTGGAACTCCACCTACCACATGCTCGAGCGTATGGTGGAGCAACAGCGTGTTGTCCACGAGATGTTCAGGGTCGGGGACATTGGCATCCAGGCCCCACTGTCCAGGCAGCAGTGGGAGGCCATGTCCCAGCTTCTGGTGGTCCTCAAGCCGTTCCTTGAGGCCACCGAGACCCTGAGCAGCAGCACTGCCCTTCTCAGCCAGGTGCTCCCCGTGGCCAGGCATCTCCAGAATCAGATGGGCGAGTTTCTGGAGGCCGGGGATGCCGTCACCGGCAGGCGCTTCCTGCCAGAGGTGCGGGAAGTGGTGACGAGGCTGAGGGAAAGCTTATCCCGCCGGGTCCAGCCTCTCTACAACGAGAGGCAGTACATGTTGGCCACCATGTGCGACCCGCGCATCAAGGATGGGTTATGTGGGCAGACTTCCCGGGCAGGTTGGGTGGAAATGCTGGTGACGGACGTTCGGGCGGCCCGGGATGCCAGGATTGGGCAGGCAGAGGAGGAGCCCACCGAAGCCCAGGCGCTAAGTCCGCTGAGCACCACCAGCAGCGGCGGCACCAGCACCACCACACCCAGCAGGGGGACAGGCCAGGGGTTTTGGGACAAGGCTTTGCAGGCTGCGGTTGGGCATAGAGGCACTCAACCCAGCCGCCGCCAGGATGACGCTGCAGCAGCAGTGCAGCGTTACCTGGCGGAGCAGATGGAGGACGGCTCCATCGAACCCCTGGCCTACTGGTCATCTCGGCGCCAGATGTGGCCTGATCTGGCGCGGGTGGCCATGGACAGAATCAGCTGCCCACCGTCCAGCGTTCCAAGCGAGCGGGTGTTTTCCATGGCGGGCGACGTGGTCACACCCCACCGCTCTCGCTTGGACGCTGAGATTGTGGAGCAGCTGGTCTTCCTCAAGGTCAATCTGCCCCTGCTGGGATACCCCACCCTCATGCCCGCGGGGGAGTAATTGGCAGGCACCCCCCATCCATCCCACACCTTTGGGCAGGCACCGGCAGGCCCTTGATTTTTTAATTCTTATTTTCGGTTAATTAATTTTCTTTACTTTAATTTACTGGCTGTGTTGTTTACAGCTCAGTAACTCAACTCTGAACGATGGATCCCGAAGGGATCTAGTTTCTTCTCCTAGCCTCTTACATTGAGGGGATGCACAAGCATCTCACACATTCTATGTTGTTTGACTTGAACCAATGTGCTTGCACGTGTGCCTCTGAAATTGGACTCCGATGGCTCCCTCCAGGCCTTCTGTAAGGTCCCACACTTCCATGGGCGTTTCTTCTTGTAAGACCACGTCAGAGGCTCATGAGAACTTTGGATAAGAAGAAGGCTTAATTTTATCGCCAAGGAACGCATGCACCTCTCTGACTATGAACGAAGGACGCGATAGGATTCCTCTTCCAGGCTCCTACATTGAGTGGATGACAAGCAGCATCCCACACTGTTTCTGACTGTGTCTTTTGGACTTATGTGGCAGCCTTGCAGGGCTGTCACTGTGTGTTGTGTTTATTTTGGCTATATGATTTAAAAAACTGCCTGCCCGCCTGCCCGCCTGCTAGGTTGCCGCCATTGTGAAGTAGCCGGAATGCGTGGGCTGGTCTCACGGTTCTATTGCTTACTTGTGCAATGCGCAAGCGCCTGGCATCATGCCCGCCTCTGCCTCTGCCTCTGCCTGCCTGCCTGCCCGCCTGCTAGGTTGCCGCCATTGTGAAGTAGCCGGAATGCGTGGGCTGGTCTCACGGTTCTATTGCTTACTTGTGCAATGCGCAAGCGCCTGGCATCATGCCCGCCTCTGCCTCTGCCTCTGCCTGCCTGCCTGCCCGCCTGCTAGGTTGCCGCCATTGTGAAGTAGCCGGAATGCGTGGGCTGGTCTCACGGTTCTATTGCTTACTTGTGCAATGCGCAAGCGCCTGGCATCATGCCCGCCTCTGCCTCTGCCTCTGCCTGCCCGCCTGCCCGCCTGCTAGGTTGCCGCCATTGTGAAGTAGCCGGAATGCGTGGGCTGGTCTCACGGTTCTATTGCTTACTTGTGCAATGCGCAAGCGCCTGGCATCATGCCCGCCTCTGCCTCTGCCTCTGCCTGCCTGCCTGCCCGCCTGCTAGGTTGCCGCCATTGTGAAGTAGCCGGAATGCGTGGGCTGGTCTCACGGTTCTATTGCTTACTTGTGCAATGCGCAAGCGCCTGGCATCATGCCCGCCTCTGCCTCTGCCTCTGCCTCTGCCTCTGCCTGCCCGCCTGCCCGCCTGCTAGGTTGCCGCCATTGTGAAGTAGCCGGAATGCGTGGGCTGGTCTCACGGTTCTATTGCTTACTTGTGCAATGCGCAAGCGCCTGGCATCATGCCCGCCTCTGCCTCTGCCTCTGCCTCTGCCTCTGCCTGCCTGCCTGCCCGCCTGCTAGGTTGCCGCCATTGTGAAGTAGCCGGAATGCGTGGGCTGGTCTCACGGTTCTATTGCTTACTTGTGCAATGTGCAAGCGCCTGGCATCATGCCCGCCTCTGCCTCTGCCTCTGCCTGCCTGCCTGCCTGCCCGCCTGCCCGCCTGCTAGGTTGCCGCCATTGTGAAGTAGCCGGAATGCGTGGGCTGGTCTCACGGTTCTATTGCTTACTTGTGCAATGTGCAAGCGCCTGGCATCATGCCCGCCTCTGCCTCTGCCTCTGCCTGCCTGCCTGCCTGCCCGCCTGCCCGCCTGCTAGGTTGCCGCCATTGTGAAGTAGCCGGAATGCGTGGGCTGGTCTCACGGTTCTATTGCTTACTTGTGCAATGTGCAAGCGCCTGGCATCATGCCCGCCTCTGCCTCTGCCTCTGCCTGCCTGCCTGCCTGCCTGCCCGCCTGCTAGGTTGCCGCCATTGTGAAGTAGCCGGAATGCGTGGGCTGGTCTCACGGTTCTATTGCTTACTTGTGCAATGTGCAAGCGCCTGGCATCATGCCCGCCTCTGCCTCTGCCTCTGCCTGCCTGCCTGCCTGCCCGCCTGCCCGCCTGCTAGGTTGCCGCCATTGTGAAGTAGCCGGAATGCGTGGGCTGGTCTCACGGTTCTATTGCTTACTTGTGCAATGTGCAAGCGCCTGGCATCATGCCCGCCTCTGCCTCTGCCTCTGCCTGCCTGCCTGCCTGCCTGCCTGCCTGCTAGGTTGCCGCCATTGTGAAGTAGCCGGAATGCGTGGGCTGGTCTCACGGTTCTATTGCTTACTTGTGCAATGTGCAAGCGCCTGGCATCATGCCCGCCTCTGCCTGCCCGCCCGCCTGCCTGCCTGGAGGTGCCCATGCAGCTGTGACTTTGCCTCTGCCAGTGGGACTTTGCCTCTGCCACTGGGACTTTGCCTCTGCCACTGGGACTTTGCCTGGAGGGAGCTGTGCCAAACTGTGACTTTGCCTGGAGGGAGCTGTGCCAAACTGGGACTTTGCCTGGAGGGAGCTGTGCCAAACTGTGACTTTGCCTGGAGGACCCTGTGCCAATGTGACTTTGCCTGGAGGGAGCTGTGCCAAACTGTGACTTTGCCTGGAGGAGCCTGTGCCACTGGGACTTTGCCTGGAGGGAGCTGTGCCAAACTGGGACTTTGCCTGGAGGGAGCTGTGCCAAACTGGGACTTTGCCTGGAGGGAGCTGTGCCAAACTGGGACTTTGCCTGGAGGGAGCTGTGCCAAACTGTGACTTTGCCTGGAGGACCCTGTGCCAATGTGACTTTGCCTGGAGGGAGCTGTGCCAAACTGTGACTTTGCCTGGAGGAGCCTGTGCCACTGGGACTTTGCCTGGAGGGAGCTGTGCCAAACTGGGACTTTGCCTGGAGGGAGCTGTGCCAAACTGGGACTTTGCCTGGAGGGAGCTGTGCCAAACTGTGACTTTGCCTGGAGGACCCTGTGCCAATGTGACTTTGCCTGGAGGGAGCTGTGCCAAACTGTGACTTTGCCTGGAGGACCCTGTGCCAATGTGACTTTGCCTGGAGGGAGCTGTGCCAAACTGTGACTTTGCCTGGAGGGAGCTGTGCCAAACTGGGACTTTGCCTGGAGGGAGCTGTGCCAAACTGTGACTTTGCCTGGAGGACCCTGTGCCAATGTGACTTTGCCTGGAGGAGCCTGTGCCACTGGGACTTTGCCTGGAGGGAGCTGTGCCAAACTGTGACTTTGCCTGGAGGACCCTGTGCCAATGTGACTTTGCCTGGAGGGAGCTGTGCCAAACTGTGACTTTGCCTGGAGGACCCTGTGCCAATGTGACTTTGCCTGGAGGAGCCTATGTGCCACTGGAGTCCTCCGATCCACATCGGCCGCACGAATAAGGTAAGTGTGTGCAGTCAACGCAGGGACACCTGAGAGTGTCCAGAAGTGGGGCAGTGTGAGATCTTACTTCCGAGTAAGCAAGCAGGCAGCCCCGTGTGCCTACTGGGGCGTGGGCACTCAGGACCGGGCAGATGCCAGTCCTGGGTGAGAGGGAGCCAATGGTGGAAAAGTATGATTTATCTCATGTTAATTCTTTCCCCCCCCCCTCCTTCTTTTGCAGCCTATGGAACTCTTCGCCACTGCGCAAAGCGCACCCGTGAATCCAGACTGCCCATCTGCCCCAGCCACGGCCGCATGGAGGTGGCCCCTCGATTCACGTCGCCCCTACGACTCAGGTAAGAGTGCAGGCAGAGTGGCCATATAGAAAAGAAGGCAGGGCCCCTGCACCTTTAACTGTTGTGATGAAGAGGGAATCTCAGCAGGAACTAATTCCATACAAATGACACTGGCAGAAATTCCCTTTTCTCTACAACTGCTGAAGTTAGGAACCCTGACCTGGATTTGATCTGGTCAGCCTAACGTAGGGTGCTATTAGGAGTGAATGAATAACCCAAGGACAAAAGAAATGGTGATTCTCTAATGATCCGGTAAGCTGTGTCCTGCCAGACACAAAAGGATAGCCAATCCCTCTAACAATGGGCTCAGAAGAGTGATTTAGAAAGGGAGGGGTGCAGGAGAAAGAGGATTGCATCACAAACCAGAGAAGTGTGCCGGTGGGAGACTAGTTACTAGGACTTGCATGTATAATTAATACAAATCTTTATTTATTTTCCTTTCTTCTTTTGCAGTATAAAAGTATTTATGTAATATTCATTATCCCCCTCCTCTTCTTTTGCAGCCTATGGCACTCTCACTGCCACAGTGCCCGGGAAAGGAGAGACTTTGCCCATTACATGCCAGCCTGCCCGCCCGCTGCTGATGCCGCCTGCCGCCTTCCAGATCGTTCCTGCGAGGCGGGCCAGCCGCCTTTCTTGCACAAGCCATGGGACTAGGGGTCCTCCAGGAGAATCTCACCGAGTCCTCAACGCCCTCAGGACTATGGTAAGTGTTCTGTGAATGGGGGGGGGGCACCTTCCACCTAACTGAAGGTTGGCTGTCTGCCTGCTAACTTCCGAGTGAGCAGGCAGCCCCGTGTGCCTACTGGGGCGTGGGCACTCAGGACCGGGCAGATGCCAGTCCTGGGTGAGAGGGAGCCAATGGTGGAAAAGTATGATTTATCTCATGTTAATTCTTTCCCCCCCCCCCTCCTTCTTTTGCAGCCTATGGAACTCTTCGCCACTGCGCAAAGCGTACCCGTGAATCCAGACTGCCCATCTGCCCCAGCCACGGCCGCATGGAGGTGGCCCATCGATTCACGTCGCCCGCACGACTCTGGTAAGAGCCTGTCAGAGAGCTTACCCACGAGTAAGCAAGCAGGCAGCCCCGTGTGCCTGCTGGGGCGTGGGCACTCAGGACGGGCACATGCCAGTCTTGGGTGGGAGGGAGCCAGTGGTGGAAAAGTATCATTTTCCTCATATTCTTCCCCCCCCCTTCTTCTTTTGCAGCCTATGGAACTCTTTGCCACAGTGCCCAGGAGAGACGGTAATGCAGACTGCCCACCTGCCCGTCACTGCCCGCCTGGAAGTGGCATCTTATCAACAACGCCCTCAGGAGGACTACGGTAAGTGTTCTGTGAATGGGGGGGGCACCTTCCACCTAACTGAAGGTTGGCTGTCTGCCTGCTAACTTCCGAGTGAGCAGGCAGCCCCGTGTGCCTGCTTTGGCGTGGGCACTCAGGAAGGGCAATCCTGGGTGGAAGGGAGCTGGTTGTGTTGAAGTGGTCAACTAATATTCATTCTTTTCCCCCCCCCTTCTTCTTTTGCAGCCTATGGCACTCTCACTGCCACAGTGCCCGGGAAAGGAGAGACTTTGCCCATTAAATGCCAGCCTGCCCGCCCGCTGCTGATGCCGCCTGCCGCCTTCCAGATCCTTCCTGCAAAGAGAGCAAGCCGCCCTCCTCGCACAAGCCATGGGACTTGGCATTCGCCCTCAAGGAGAATGTCACCCAGTCCCCAAAGCCGCTGTTGGACTTTGCCCATTAAATGCCAGCCTGCCCGCCCGCTGCTGATGCCGCCTGCCGCCTCCCAGATCCTTCCTGCAAAGAGAGCAAGCCGCCCTCCTCGCACAAGCCATGGGACTTGGCATTCGCCCTCAAGGAGAATGTCACCCAGTCCCCAAAGCCGCTGTTGGACTTTGCCCATTAAATGCCAGCCTGCCCGCCCGCTGCTGATGCCGCCTGCCGCCTTCCAGATCCTTCCTGCAAAGAGAGCAAGCCGCCCTCCTTGCACAAGCCATGGGACTTGGCATTCGCCCTCAAGGAGAATGTCACCCAGTCCCCAAAGCCGCTGTTGGACTTTGCCCATTAAATGCCAGCCTGCCCGCCCGCTGCTGATGCCGCCTGCCGCCTTCCAGATCCTTCCTGCAAAGAGAGCAAGCCGCCCTCCTCGCACAAGCCATGGGACTTGGCATTCGCCCTCAAGGAGAATGTCACCCAGTCCCCAATGCCGCTGTTGGACTTTGCCCATTAAATGCCAGCCTGCCTGCCCGCCTTCCAGATTCTGCTGTGGAAGGAGAAATAAATAATACTAGGTGCTGCAAGAGACCATGTGGATTGGCTCTACATCAAAGCAGCCTTCTGGTTTAGAATTACATAGTACACAAGAAAAGAACAATCACTTATCCTGCAAGATCCCTTCCCAGGCTAGGATCTGAATAATAGCTATTAGCTAGGATCTGAATAGCTATTACCTGGGATTAGCTACTAGTGCATTTGGTAGCATTCCTGCAACCAACACCTGTCTTGTCATGTAAATGTATGGGTCCCTAAAGCAATTTACAATCACTTTACATTTTACAAATGAATAAGTGAAACTTTCTTCCCTCATTACCAATCCACACCAGGCAGGCAATGTCCCCTTCCTGAAGGTTTAAAATAATAAAGTTTAACCTTTGTTTTCCCACTAAAGCATTGCACCAAAGTTTGTTAAATTTCCAGCGTTTGAGCGGGCATAGGTCCTGTGCCATGTGAGCGAGTTAGAGGTTTGTAGCTCTTAAAACCAACCCATAAATCCCATGTGAAATGCCATGCATAAACCTTTGTTTTCCCACTAAAGCATTGCACCAAAGTTTGTTAAATTTCCAGCGTTTGAGCGGGCATAGGTCCTGTGCCATGTGAGCGAGTTAGAGGTTTGTAGCTCTTAAAACCAACCCATAAATCCCATGTGAAATGCCATGCATAAACCTTTGTTTTCCCACTAAAGCATTGCACCAAAGTTTGTTAAATTTCCAGCGTTTGAGCGGGCATAGGTCCTGTGCCATGTGAGCGAGTTAGAGGTTTGTAGCTCTTAAAACCAACCCATAAATCCCATGTGAAATGCCATGAATAAACGTTCGTTTCCCACTAAAATGTTGCACCTAGCTTCCGGAAATTTCACACACATTTGAAGTGAAGTGTTCCCTGCAATGTGCCAAAGTTTCCCGTTTGTATCTTTGAAAATAAAAAAATGGGAGGCAAAACTGTATTTTACCCCACTGCTACCCAATTTTCAACAATTCATTGCCAACACATGCCTGGAGCTAGCTGTCTGAAATTTTACACACATATCAAGGGAAGTGTTCCCTGTAATGTGCCGAAGTGTCCTGTTTGTATCTTTAAAAATAAAAACATGGGAGGCATAACTGCATTTACCCCACTACTACCCATTTTTCAAAAATTCATTGCCACACCAGGCAAGCACCCACGGTTCTGGGATTTCACACACGTGGGTCCCAAGGTTCCACCTACAATGTGGCAAAGTTTCATGTGTGTAACTTTAAAAATGACCGAGTTATAGGCATTCCATGTTATTTATTAAAAAATTAATTGCCACAAACTGCATGCACCAATCTTTCTGAAATTTCTCACAGATACCTATCCCTAACCAGTGTACAATGTGCCCAAGTTTCATACTTCTGTCGTTAAAAATGAAAAAGTTATAGGCGTTTTTGTAAAACAATAATTTGCTATAGGAAAAAGCATTCAAAATGGCGTCCGATCCGGATCGGAAAATCCGATCCGCGGATCGGAATCGGATCCGATCCGATCCGACACACGATCCGATCCGATCCGATCCGACCCCCCAGGTCCGATTCCGATCCGCTATCCGATCCGATCCGGGGGGTCAGTGCACATCCCTAGTAGGCTACACAATAGAGGTGAAGCTTGCATAAGTTGATAGGTCTTCAACATCAACCTAAAAATAAATAGAGTGGTTGCATGTGTAATGTCAGGAGGAGGATTATTCTACATAGAGGGTGCCACTACTCTACAGAACAACAGGAGTTTTAGTTGGCAACCACTTATCCCACAATACCAGGCCTCTATCACTCTTTTCAGGCCTCTTCTCCAGGAAAACACACACACACACACACACACACACACACACACACATATATATATATATACACACACACACACACACACACACATACACATGCATCTTCTTACACTTCACAGGCATTCTAGAATTCTTTTGGCTTCAGGGACAACTTCACACACTTCTCCCTTTTCGAACCACCTATAGAGATGCATAAGGCACATACTTCAACTTTCTATTATAATATCAAGGGCTATACCAACACCAAAGGCAGGAGTTAAACAGATGTTGCATGATGTATCAAAGACAGATACTTGAACAGAATTCTATCCCATCGAGAGAGAGAGAGAGAGAGAGAGAGAGAGAGAGAGAGAGAAATTGAATTTCCTGTTCATCAGTGGCTTTGTATCCTTAAGTGCATTCATATTTATCTTTTCTTATCTTTTTTTTTGTAAATATATGTCTCTTTTTGTAAATAGTTCTGAAAGAGCTCTTAAACCTGTTGATGTTTGTGATCATCTTTTCTTTGTATTTTCTGTTATCCCTCCCTTCCCACCCTTACCGACAAAGAAGCCCCATTATCAGGAACAGAATTTTATTGGCTGTGTAGGTTCTAGAGAAGCAAAACAAACTAATTCACACAATGCATAATTAACTTATGGAACTCACTTCTGAAAGAAAGCCAGTGTGATGTAGTGGTTAGAGTGCTGGACTGGGACTTGGGAGATCCAAGTGCTAGTCCCCACTCAGCCATGAAATTCACTGGGTGATTTTAGGCCAGTTACTGACTCTCAGCCTAACCTACCTCACAGGGTTGTTGTTAGGATGGACTGGATGGAAGGAGGACCATAGAAGCTGCCCTGGGTTCCTTGTAAGAGGAATAAAGCTGGGGTATAAATGTAATAATAAATAAAAATAAATACATTAAATGTCTTGATGACTACTCGGTTAGTTGTCTTTATAACAAGAATGGATAACTTTATGGAAGATCAATGGCTCATAATAGCTAAAGAGCAACTCTTCTGCTTGGAAGGAATATTCCACTAGGGATGTTCAATGGTGTAAATTCCATTCCATTTGAGGCCAATGGGGGACACAGTGGCCATTTCTATGCCGGCCTTTTCCCCCGTGAACGTCCAATTGATGCACAGGGACTCCGGGGGGCTGGGGGATGAGCACTGGTTTTCCCAGGGATAAAGAATCCCTGGGAAAGCCCGATTCTTCCTGTGGTCCCGGGAACGTCCCGACACTGCGGGAGGTGTAGGTGCCCATCCCATCTGGTGCCTGCTTACTCATGAGTAAGCCAGCACCAGAAAGGGGCACAGAGCTGCATGGGGTGGCTCCATGCCCATGGGGGGAGGGGAAATTCTTCAATCCCCAGGATGGCAGGGGGTGGGGGGCCCATGGGGGTTTCCCTACATTTTCTGCTGCATGGTGAGCGCAATGGCATGACATCCCAGGAGGAAGCCGAAATGTTGCGCTTCCTGTTTGGAAAGTGGGGGATGATCCTGGAAGCTGGCAAGTCTGGGATTGCCCCCAGGCCCTTCCTCTACATCCTTAGGTGTAGAAAGGGCCAGTGTTTTGTGGAAGTGGACTGTAGCAGAACCTCCCCATTCCAGAAACATTTTGTGCATTTTTCCTGGGTCCCTCCATTTGTGCAAATGGTAATTTATGCAAATTGAGTTTTTTGGGGGGGATCTTCAAAGTTGTGCAAATGGAGTTGTAGTTTTTTATTTTGATCCCCCCCCCACACACTTTTGCAAGTGTGCAAGAGCACAGATTCAGCTATCCAATATGTGTAGTCTTGCCTTTCTTGGTATGTTTTAGCCGTGAACAGGTATGTTTTAGCACCAAAGTGGAGTAGGTAATGTACAAGGAAACTGGCAAGGCGAGACTGCATATAGGGTAATTGTGCACAATTGGGAAGGACCCAGGGAAAAAATAAACATAAGGCAAAGGATGAACCTATTTGCATAAATCTGAGGGACTGAAGAACAAAAATCAAAGCAAGTGCACCAGAGTGCAAGGGGGGCAATATCTCTCACTTGGCAATGTAATCCTCTTGCTATTAAGTGTTGAACTGATACTTGTCAGTGTCCTGCTCCTGTTCAATATTTCTTCAAGTCTTCAGTGAGTCCAGAAAGGCTAGTTCTTGGCTCTCCACCCCTTTTGTGGCTCCTTCTCAAAGCAGTTACTGTTGTTGTGCATTTCCCCCCAAATTTAGAGACTGGGGAGTAAATGGAAGGAAATTCACACAACAGCAGTAATTACTCCGAGAAGAAGCTGCAAAAAGTGATGGAGCGGCCTTTGCTGAACTTAATTTGTTCAGATCCCCCCACTTCCACAGAATTGCACAAATGGGATCCCCTTTGCCTTACTATTTTCCCCCTGTTCCTTCACAACCGTGTGCAAATTAGTCTTATCTTGCCACTTTCCTTGTATGTTACGTACTCCACTTCAGTGTTCCCATTGACAGCTGAAACATATAAGGAAATTGACAAGGCAAGATCACACATATTGTATATTTGAATGTGTTCTCTCCTGCACTTGCAAAACTGCAAGGGAATTATTTTAAAAAATGACCCCAGTTGTGCAAATTTCAAGATCTCCCCCAAATGCGACTTGTGCAGATTCCCGCCATTAAAAACAAAACAACAACAACAACACCCCCAGAATCTGCACATTGAATTGACTTCTACAGATCAAGCTGATGCCATTGGGGGGGGGGGAAGGTTTTGTGATTCCAAGCCCTCCTTCTGATGCAAGACAATAAAGAATCTGCTGTGTAATCCACAAAACTTTATTCAGCAAATAAATATCTCCTCATACCTGAAGGGAGTGTGAATGCTAGAAGCTATCCCCTAAGGCTTACTTGGCTAGCAAAGCTAGACAGTAGCCTTCAACTAAAGCAGGACTGTTACCTCCAATCCAACAGGCACTTTAGCTCAGGAAGGGTCTTTTGGGAGGAACCTTTCGTGAACTGCTACCCTAAGAGACCACCTCCTACCTCCTCTCAATTCTGCCCTCTTGACCCTGGGGCAGTTTCTGGGATCTGTGAACTCCGATGTCCCCTCCCCCTCAGACAGAGGCTGAGTTCTCGGGAGTGGAGGGGGGTGTCTGAGCATCTGCATTCTCTGTGATAAACTTGTGGGAAAATTCATCCTGGACTCCTAAAGAGTCTTGGAGAATCTCGTCCCCTGCTTCCTGTGTTGACTGGTAAATTCCTGGCTCCTCCTCCTCCTCTTCTTCTTCTTGTCTGATTGACCCCCTGAAACCCCTTCCCCAACACTAGGGAGAACAGGCCTGATTCTGATAACACAAATCCAACACAGCTGAACTGGCAAATTTGTTGCATTTTCACTCCCTAAATAGAATTCTCATACATCCCTGAGTGCCAGGTACTGTTGGGCACAGTGCTTGGTACTAGATTAGATGGACCTTGAATCTGATCCATCAGGGTTTTCCAGCTCCAGTTTTGAAATGGCCAACTCACCATATGGCCCTGTCAGCAGCTGTCTGAAGATGCTGCCTGTTGACACCGGGCCCATATCTTTTTACGTTCGTACAGATTTTGAATAACTCAGTCTTCTGTGTCTACATATCTGCTATATACTAAAACATATAGGTCAATACCATACTTTTAATACCTTTATGCCTCTAAGGTGCAATCGTCATCCCTCCCAGTCACCGTGAAAAACTTCTCATTGGTTCTTTTTCCAGAGGCGAAGACTCTGACCTTGGGAAGAAGGAGGAGGAGGAGGAGGAGGGTACTCATAGCTGGAGAGGGAAAACTAGTCCCCATCACTGACAGCAGGGAAAGTACTACAGTGGAGGGTAGATGGGCAAATATAGCACCTGTCACTTAGGGATGTCCATCTTTAGAATATCTGGCCCTTTTGGGGCCTGATGGATCCCTCCTGTCCATTTGGCTCAGTTTGCATACATGAGCCGAGCCACAAGCTTTTCTGGGAACCCAAGAACTTTTCTTGTTTTGTGTTGTTGTTTTTTCTTCAGCAATTTAAGCAAATTATGACTGCAATTTGCACAAATTAAGCAAATTACAGCTGCAATTTACACAAAATATGCAATTTGTGGCCACAAATTGCACACATTTATTTTTATAGGGGGGCAATGCAAAATCTGACAATGCAGATTGAGTTGGGCCAGCTCGCAGAGAAGTGAGCTGATCTCTGGGGGTGCCAAGCTGCTGAAAGCTTGGCAAACTTCTCCTCCAGATGGATTTCTCCAACATCCCTCATTTCACCCCTGCTAAGTTGCTCGCTGGAGCCAGGCAGGGCATTGGATAATTGGAAACCTCTGACCTCAGAGACTTCCAACTTTTGGGCAACAGTCACATAGGATTGTAACATAATATTTCTTTCATTAGTAGTAGTGTCCATCTGATATAGCCATTTCTTACTGGGAATTGTGTAAACTCATAACAAGACATAACAATTGAGTAAACTCATAACAAGCTCTCTTCATGCTGTAAGTAAATGGCATCTATGCACAGGCTGAGAGCTTTTTGCCAATATTTCAAGTCTGGCAATATTTTATTTAGTGCTCAGCTGCAGCAACAACAAAGGTAAGAGTGTGGCACAGCATGTAATACACAGCAATGCACAGGACTGGTAGTGCAGTGTGGGGGGAAACGGCTTTGACACATTCCTGCTAATGCTCCCATTCTGAAACGACCAAGCTGCTGCTTGCATATTATAAACTCCTAGCTGATATTGTTGCTTTTTTTCAGGTAAGAATGGCCCATATGTCAATTCAATAAACCATTTGCTCTGTTGGGGGAAAAAAGAATTTCAAAATAAAATGTTGCAATATAGCAGGGCCTGTTTTATATGAAAGATGGCTAAGACAGGGTAATACAAAAAAAATCAGTGGCAAAATCAGGAAATAATACTAAATATAAGGAAGTGTATAATTTATTGCATTCCCATCTCGCCTTTTCTAAAACGGTCTCAAGGCAAGATTCATCTCCACCACCACATTTTATCCTCACAACAATCCAGTAAGGTAGTTAGGCTAAGAAATAGTGATTGGCCCAAGGTCACAATGTATGTTTTAAGGCTAAGTGGGGATATTAGGCTGACCATATGAAAAGGAGGACAGGGCTCATGTAACTTTAACAGTTGTAGAGAAAAGGGTAATTTCAGCCAGTGTCATTTGTATGCAGTTAGTTCCTGGTGAAATTCCCTCTTCATCACAACAGTTAAAGTTGCAGGGGCCCTGCCTTCTTTTGTATCTGGTCACTCTAGTATAGTGGATGCACCTTTAACTGTTGTGATGAAGAAGGAATTTCACCAGGGACTAATTGCATACAAATAACACTGGATGAAATTACCCTTTTCTCTACAACTGTTAAAGTTACATGAGCCCTGTCCTCCTTTTCATACGGTCAGCCTAGGGGATATGAAACAGTCTTTCTAGTATTAGTCCAGCACTTTACCAATGAGGCAAATTTCTTCTGCTGTTGATGGGAATGTATGAGGATTCTGTTTGGAGGGTGAAAACCCAATGGGTTTTTCAAGGTTGGCCCTGGCGGATTATGTTCTGATTTCCCCCACAGGCATTGACTCAATCTGTAGTGAGTCAATCCAATACACAAATTTCTGTTTCTGTTTTAATGGCAGTAATCTGAGTAATTTAGATCTTTTGGGAGGATCTTCACATTTGCGCAAATGGGATTGTATTTTTAAAGGTTAAAAAAAAATTGTGATCTTGTGCAAATACGTGCAATCGCAAGTCTGCCTGTCCACTCTGTAACCTCCACAGAGGCAGATTCCCCTCTTGTAAATATCCTTGACAGTTTCATCCTCTGGACAAACTACTTTGTTTAGCCCAGCAGAGCCATATTCCAGGCTTAACAAAGAATTTGCCCATTTCATTTTCCGCTTTGGCGCTTCCTGAGTGAAATCACGGATTTGCACTAATGTTCTTGAAGTGATTAGCCTTAGTTTCTTTCTCTGCAATGTGGGTTGGCTTTGCCTACCATTAGTTGCCCTGCCCTCTGCCCCATCAGTCCCAATAGGTACCAGTGACCATCAACCTAACTCTGGTCTTTAAAATGGTGTCAATAATAGTGACATTTAACCTCATCAATGAAGATCTGTCCTAAAGGTTATGAATATATCTACATTGATGTCATTAAGATGGACTAATCAACACATTTGAGATTCACATGATTCTGTATTAAGAAATATATATTTTAATATGGTGTTAAAGGATAACTCCTTTATAACTTTGAATATATAAATAAATGAATAAATGGCATACTTGGGGTTTTAAGAGTAAGGCATTTCTTTTTTTAAATTTTCCCTGTACGACATGGGTCGGTTAATTTGTATCTATGAATGTAAAGCTATAAAGCCATTACTTATATTGGGAATACTATAGATGAGCTATATTGCTTCTCAATAATATTTACCAAGGTTTGGGTTCTGAACATGACAGTTTGTAGATGGCAAGTCCTCGGTATAATTTAGACCACCATTTGCCCTCAAGTAGGCCTATTTAAAGTATAATTGACTGCCCTGGCAATTATTGTGAATAGCAGCTGTCTGCTGCTGAAAAGGGCCATATATATACAATGAGAGAGAAAGGATCAAATACAAGTGATAGGGGGGAAAACAGCATAAAGAGAATATCTGGATAAAGTATTTTACACCAGATGTTACAGAGGGAAAAGCACAAGGCTTAGTCAACATTTCCAATTAGGGACTATTAAAAAAAAATGAATGAGAGTACTCATCTATTTATGAAAAGCAGCTGGCTCTGGTCCCTAAATATAAAACTGCCAAAAGTTGTATTTGTTCTAAAATTGTTACAGCTTTACAGCTCTTCTTTTCTTTGCGTCTGCTGCAGAAAGCCATTGTTGTATCTGGTACCTTTTGCATCAGACAAAAAACACCTTGCTTTGTTTTTCTGCTAAATAGCTACATAATTAGATGGATTATTTCATGCTTCTGCGTGAGTGTTTGCTGAAGAGAACAAGCCAGATAAATTAGCACTTAGCCCAACGCACAATAGCGCATAATATGCCCTTGTGTTTCATATAAAGCTTTATTTTTCATTCACGGCTGGTTGGCAAAACTGACTTTGCTTTTGAAAATGACAGGTGGTACTCCGGAGCACTCGGCATGAAGGGGTGGGAAAAAAAGCGAGTGAGAGAGAAACAACCTTCACCAGGATGTATTAACTTCTGTCAATAGCTACTGCGATTCAGTATGCAAACCAGCTCTGGTAATTCCTTCTAAGACTGTCTCTTTGTGTGTGTGTGTGTGTGTGTGTGTGTGTGTGAGAGAGAGAGAGAGAGAGAGAGAGAGTCCATGGTCATTAGAAATGGGCAAATATGTCAATTTCAGTTTTCCTCAATTTCTCAGTTTTCCAACCTTCAGTTCATTTTATCCTATTTCCACATCTATTTGTGATTTTTTTAAAGGTCTGAACAAAAATTTAAATACATATATATTTCTTCTAATATACACATTTGTATTTGCAATTTTCCCTCATCTTTTAGCAATCTATACCCCCTATATAATGGATTTCTGTATGCTATTTTTACTAATCTATACTTTTGAGTCTGTGCATCTTTCCCTAATGTATACATGTTTGTATGCATTTTTGATTGGCCACCTGCATCACAAATTTGGAGAAGGGAAAATATTGAAGCATAACTGCATTTCAGTTTGTTTATTGGTTTGGGAAATATAAATTAGGTAAGTTTGCAATAAAATGTGAACTGAACAAATTTCTCTCCCATCCCTGTCGTGTGTGTGGGTTCATCTACACCTTCAGCCCTTTCAAGAGGGAGGAGGGATGATGGTGAGCTTTCCTGCTTCCGTGATCGTTGCTCATGGAGCACATACAAGAGAATTTTCCCACAAGTAAAGGAGAGTCATTGCGGGAGGACATGTGCCCTGTGATGACAGTTCCTATGTGTATCGGCCGAAGTTGGTGGGACTAGACAGATGGGTATGGGGCACGGAATTTTTTTAAAAAATAACTCCTCTGAGATGCACACAAGTGCAAACACACAGCAACACGGGGGAGGGATAGTTAGTTTGTCAAAATAGTGCTATTACACATCAATATGTTTCTAAAAAAAGATGATGAGACAGTCGGTGATGAAACATGGTGATGCCCATACACACTCCCCTGACAGAGGGTTGGCTGTTTGCAGAGCCAGGAACTCACGAAGTGGGAGGGCACACCAGCCAGGAACTTCAGGATTGTAACAACAGATGGTGAAAGCCACTATAAAGGCAGTCAGCGATATTCCAGAAAAACTAAGTGGTCGTCCTGAGATCACCATGGGAGTAGGTGAATGTCATGTGGCCCGGTAGGGACGACCTCAATATTATACCGGAGTAAACGGCTGGTGTTGATGGCCCCTGTGTGTGCATACGTATGTGTGTTCTGGATGGGGGCTTTATTTACATTCATTTTTTGGCATGACATCACCAGGCCAGTTGAATAGTTTAGATTGTGGGCTGTGCGTTACCCTTAGTCTTGCAAAGACATCTTCTTATGTTTCACACACCATATTTTGAGGCAGGTGAGGTTCAGCATTATTTCAATAAAGTTCAACATTCCATGTCAAGAATCAATAGCCCTCCTTCTCTCATTCAGGGTTATTAAATTGCAGCTGTAACATTAGTCTTCTTTATCTAATTGATTGTCTTTTCACAGGGCTAAGAAAATCAATGGCACTGGCCTGTTTTTACTTAATAGATGTTTTCTCCTAATTGGCTACCCGGGTGGCTCCAGTGAGCTCAGTGTGTTTTCCAAAGCTCACAATACGTTGCAGCCCTTGTAAACTATTTTGCCATGTGCAACAGTTATTGATTTTATAATGAAATCTAAAATATATATATATTTTTTAAAAAAGAAACTCAATAACAATCAAGAATATGGATCAGAATTTCTAGGAATCTTAAAGAGAAATGGCAAACTCACTTTGCTACCAGTTCCAGATATGTATGATTTAGTCAAACATGCTCTTAAAAATATTGCCTCCAAGCCACCTAACTATACCATATGTAAAACTAGTCAGTTTCTCTCAACTCCCATCTCAGTGATTTCCCTGTACTGTTTCCTATGCCTGAAACAACCAACACCCCCTTAAACTTCATTAAATGATTTCCCTTCCCCCCCCCCCGACAAGTCCAATTTCAAAACCCGATTCTGGACTTGCATATAAGGCATGCTGTTCTGTAAAGCACCAACCTTAAAGCATTCTGTTGCTTAAAGTGAGGGACAAGATGGTGCTTGTCCCCTTCCACTTTTAGAAGTCAACCAGACTGAGAGTTGACTCTTACTTGAACATTGACAATGAGGCATCTCTCCCTGAGAAGAGCAGGCTAGCTTAGGGGGTGTAGAGCACACACAACTTGGGGTGCTTGAGGGTTCTGATTAGTCTGCATTGGGCCTGTTGAGACGACACTTCAGGCTCTGCAGTTAGCGGAACTGTGGTTCTCCAGGGTTAGCACTAACCGCAAGCCGTGCTGTTGCACACAAAACTTTAAGCCATGGTTAGAGCCGCTAACCCTGCTGCAGACGGTCCAACTGCGGTTAGTGAGTGAGCAGGGTTTAGCAAAACGCATCACCCAAGACACCTTAAACTCTGTTGCTTAACCAAAAGCCTTAACCAGCAGAGTTTAAGGTATCTTCTGAACTGGCCCATCATTATGCGGATAAAAAAAACTTCATGGGCTAATTTGTGGATTGGGATGCAATTATTCTTTGGTTTTCATGCTTCTTTGAAGTTTGCAATAGAGTTCTTTGCCCAAGAACATACCAAAATGTATATAAAATGCATATTCCAGTTTTCAATGTGCACAAAACATGTATATTTTAGGGTGAAATGTGCACACAGATGTATGTGTTTTTTAATGAAACCATACATTCAGAAACAATATGTTTTTGTGCCATTTTTTTAAACCTTTGTAGATTGTTGTGAAAAAAGAACAGGAGAGACACAAATGAATGAACCCATGCTAAACTGACGTAGGACAGAAAAAGATTGATTTGTCCATCCTTACACACAATTCTGCATCCATTAACTCTCCACCATTACTTGTATCCCAGCATCTATTGCATGAGAGGTGGCTGTCTCATTCTAACAGTAGGGCTGGCCCTCTTAATAAGTAATAAGAGATTCATAAGTAATAAGAAAGAAAGAATGTCCTTGTTTGGTCAGATTAAGGTGCATGGAATCCTGAATACCATTTCAAGCAGAATCCAGCTGGAAGCTGGATCCAGCCACGTGACTAGTAAATCATGACGATGATAGCCACCTATCATTTTTACCCCTGTAGGCTTTTAGCATTACCCAGTATTCCTGAATGTTTTCTCCAGACATGTGTACAAGCATACACACATTCAGAGACATACCTGCCTAAGGGACTTTTGAACGTTGGCCATAGCACATCTTGGCAGAGCAGAGGTGACAAATAGGCCTCTTTGAAAGCAGTCAAATGGTATTGAACGATACAAGGATCAAAAATGTATACAGTAATTACTCTTCAGAATTCACTGGTTGGTGACAGGCACTATAGGCACTCTAGAATGGAATCAATTTATTCATATATGACAAACAAACATATACACATTAAGCCAATGAAGCGAAGGCAATATGAATGGCATAGACATCCATACAATGGATTCAAATGTGTGTGGGGGTGTGATTAGCTCAAAGGCTTGCTCAGCACCTAAACTGAGGGATATGGTGCATATAAGATCTGGCTATGGACATGTGTGCAGTGGGGACGTCAGAGAAACCCATTTGGGGAGGGGTAGAGCCTGGTGAGCTTTTGCCAGCACAGCCCCCTCCCACCTGGACTTTGGTCCGTCAGCTGGCCCAACTCAATTCACAGTGAGTTGGGCCAGCAGGTGGATTTTCCACCACTGGCACTCCATGCACCCTTTCCGTTCTCTTGCCTTTTCCAACAGGGAGAGTGGGAGGAGTGTGTGGGGCTGCAGGGAGGGAAGGCTCCCTTCCCCTCTGCCATCACTGCAACCACACAACCCTCCCTCTCTCCCTGCCAGTACTGGCACAGGGAAGGAGAGAAGGAGGGTTGTGTAGTGGGGAGAAGGTTTTTTTGGGGTAGGTGTTCTCCAAATTATGGCTGTAATTTGCAGAACACTACGTTTAGGAAAAAGAAAATAAAAAGTTCCCAGATTCAGACAAGTTCCCAGTGGGAGGGAATCTCAGTGGGAGGGGCTTTCCTGGACACCCACTGAGCATCTGCAAAGTGGCTGACCTACAATGGCTGACCCACTTTGGGCTGTCCAGATCTCGCTTGGATCCAGATTCAATGTGGGTTAGCCTGGGCCCAAAACATCATGAGACAAATTGCGGCCAATTTGATAGGTCCAATTTGACCACTGAAGTGAATTGGAGGGGGGGGGGGAGGCTGTTCACAGCCCTGTGTTTTAACAGATTTTTTAAAATAAAAAAATAGATTAAAAGAATATACTCACTTCCAAAATGGAACAAATTGGAAAGACCTCTCTTGCTCTTTTGCTTGCAACCTTTCATAAGGCTGAGAAAACAGTCCTTTTAAAAAGTATTTAATATTTTCTGCTGACCTGTTCTCTCCCCCCCACACTCTTTATACTTAGACTTGTTTTTAATCACCATTGGATTGGAGTGTTTGTTGTTTTTCCCCTTGTGTGTATATGTGTGTGTGTGTGTAGATATTGATATTGATACATGCAAGAAATATGGGGAGTACATCACCTAGACAGACAGATGAACCACCAGCAATCAGTACCTCCATCTTGTCGGGCTTTTGCTTCAGTTTACTAGCCTTCCTCCAGTCCTCCACAAACACTGGTTATGTAGGCTGACCATATGAAAAGGAGGACAGGGCTCATGTAGCTTTAACGGTTGCAGAGAAAAGGGAATTTCAGCTGGCGACATTTGTACGCAATTAGTACCTGGTGAAATCCCCTCTTCATCACAACAATTAAAGTTGCAGGCACTGTACTAGAGTGACCAGATACAAAAGAGGGCAGGGCCCCTGCAGCTTTAATGTTGTAATGAAGAGGGGATTCCACCAGGTACAAATTGCATACAAATGACTCCGGCTGAAATTCTCTTTTCTCTACAACTGTTAAAGTTACATAAGCCCTGTCCTCCTTTTCATATTGTAAGGGAATTCCCATCTAACTGACCCCAGTCAGCTAGCTTGACCAAAGTGACTCCATTTTGATTTTAACCCCCCCATTTTTTTCCTCTTTGTTTTTTTCATAAGTAGCTCCTATGCTGTTGTCACTGCATGCAGGCCGACCACAGACCACAGACCATGTGACCTGACCCAGTAAGAAGTAACGGATCGTTCCAGACCTTATATAGAAAAACACCTGCTGCCATGTCGTTAGGTTGCGCGCGCATCATTCTGTTGTGTGACGTGACATGCATGTTTCCTGCTTGTTTGAACTGTATAACTAGTTGCTTCACCCATTAGGGGGGGCCAGTCTGTGGAGCTATCCCAGGCTGTCATTGCTAGCAATAAAGGTTTATCTGTTTAAAACTTGAACTTTGGACTGGTCTCCGATTAATTACCGTAACATTTTGGTGCGTTGGCCGGGAATCATCCCTCACTGGGAGACCCGCCCGATAATCGGAGAAGCCTACCAGGGAGATTTCCCCCGCTTCCGCTTGGTTCCCCGCGGCCCCCAGCCGGCCGTGGCCCTCCTTGGGAGCGCGCCTCCAGCATTTAGCTGGTGCCCATTCAGGTTCTGTGGCAGGTCAGGGGACAACGCGGAACAAAACCGGACCGAGCGGAAGTTCAGTGCAGATACCCTTCTGCCCAGCGCTGGGACATCTGGATCAGGCAAGTATCAGGGGAATTGCCTATCTTGTTTTGTATTGGCCGACTCAGTAGAGTCGAAGGAGGGCCTGATCAACCCTCGGAATTGTAGACGCGCGTATTGTTTGGTATTGCCCGACTCAGTAGAGTCGAAGGGGGAGCCTGATCATCTCCCCGTAACGGTAAACTGTTTCTGTTTCTCTGAACTGGGAGGTCTGGGAGGACGGGTGTCGTCCTGGATGTTTGATGTGTGAATGACTGTCTGATTTCTATTGCTGACCGTTGGAACTTCCGGCAGCGTAGGCTGACAGCGAAGAGACTGTGTTCCTCTGTGTCAGCCGTCTGGCTCCCCCACTTCCTATAGCCAGACGGTTCCCTGTCAATCTGATTGCCCTTCTGTGTACTGTCTGTCTGGTGAATTATATTGTGATTTAGACAGGAAAGGATGGGGGGAGGTTTTTCAACCCCACTGAATCTTATGATTAAACATTTTAGTGAAGTCTTTGACTTGACCAAGTGTAATGTAAATGATATAGAAGCTAAATGTTATTGAGACTGGCCAGCCCTAGGCCCCCTAGTAGACTGCCCCCCCCAAGGTATTTTACAACCTGGCCATAATAGAGGGGGGGGGCTCAGCCCAGAAGACATCCCATATACAGAGGGATGGCTAAGAGTAGCTAAACATCCCCCTCCGTGAACTGAAGAAAGTTGGCAGAAAATGCAGCCCTCATCCTGATGAATCAAGCCAAGAAAGAGAGAAAGACTAAACCCAAGACAAGCTGCCAGGAGCCCACAGCCCCAGGAAAAATTGCTGACATGATTGAAGGCGTTGTACCCACTGACAACTGAACAGATGACCTACCTCCACCCTACGTGTCCCAGACTGCGCCCCACCGCCACCTCCTGATGTCCCAGACGTCCCTAGGTCCGGACCAGACACCCTGGCTCCCTCTCCAATGTCCCAAGACTCCACTGCCCAGCCGTCAACCGCCACCTCTGCACCTGAATACCCCACTTTTGCCTGATGTGAGAGTTAAGAAACTGACCCGCCTACTAGAACCAACCAATCCCGAAAATTCCTGACCCCGCCACTCCAGCCGCCTCCACCTCGGAAATTTAGCCGCTAACACAGCTGAAACGAAATTTCTCCCTGTCCGTGAGAGTCCCGCCATCGTTCCTGCCGTCACCGACCCTGCCACGAATGCGTCCACGTACCAGACCTACGTCCCCTCTCCTACTGAATTCCCGAACTGAACTGCCTGAATTGAACTGAGCTCTTGAACTCCTGAACTGGAAGAACCACGGACCCTCCTAAGAAGAAGAACCCGAGAAGTTTGTAGACATAATTGAGGATGTAATAACTGCCCATAATCCAACCTGGACTGATATCCAACAACTAATGGGATATCTCCTGACAACTGAACAGAGACTAGAGACCCAGGCTAATCTCGAAAATGCAACCACAGAACGGGGCCAGAGAGAAAGCATCCCCAACCCCAACCAGAGCAACACCGCCTATGCCCCAAGATTAGACACAGAAGGACGCAGACATCAGCGTGATTACCAGCAAGCATTTATTAATGCCATCAAGAAAGGCAGGCGTACAATGATGAATATGCAGAAAATCCATGAGGTTCCAGCCGAACCCAAGCCATCAACTGCGTACCACAGCCCAACAGCAAAAAAAGAACTCAGAGTTTCCTCGGCATGGCCGGCTATTGTCGCATCTGAATCCTGAATTATGCAGCCTTAACACAGCCCCTCTATGAACTCCTGAAAAGTAATCAGTCGGAGTCTTGTCCCCGAATGTGAACTGAAGAAGCCCTCTCAAGCCTCTGAGGTTTGAAGACTGCCCTGACTAGCCCTGGCCCTACCAGACATTTCCAAGCCTTTCCACTTGTATGTATGTGAACAAGAAAAAACTGCCGTTGGAATCCTAACTCAGCACACAAGCTCCTGGAACCGCCCTGTTGCTTACCTAAGTAAGAACACCGATCCTGTTAGTCGTGGATAGCCCGGCTGTCTCCGCTGCATCGCCGCTACATGCCTACTCTTGACTGAAGCCATAAAGCTCATATATGGCCAAACCATTGAAGTCACTGCCTCCTACTTAATGAAAGTCCTGCTTGAAATTCATGCTGCTCTGCTGTGTGAAAACCCAAACGTGCATGTGAAGGACTGTGCCACTCTGAACCCTGCCACCTTAATGCCTCTGCCTGAAGCTCCTGTCCACGATTGCCAGGAAATTATAAAAACCGTGTATTCCAGCCGACCTGATCTTAAAGACACTCCAGTTTCTGAGAGCATCGTCCTGTTTACAGATAGAAGCAGTTTTGTCCGAAAATGAAACCACATACTCTGGCTACGCAGTAGTCACTGAAAACGAAATCCTACTAGCACAGACCCTGCCGTCTGGCACGTTCGCCCAGAAAGCAGAAGAAGCAGAACCTTACAGCCACCCTAGAATTGGCAAAAGAGAAAGAAGCCACCATCTATACTGAATCTAAATATGCATACCTGACTCTCCAAGTACCGAGACCGAGGATTCTTGACTGCAGAGAGAAAAAACAGAAATTCAGAAGCTCCTCCAAGCTGTTTGGAAACCAGCAAAAGTAGCTGTTATTCACTGCAGAGTACACACAAGCAAGCCGTCAAAGAAGCTGCAACGAAGAGTTTCCTGTCAGCGTTGGTTACCACCACTTCCTCCCACCAGAGATGTGTTCCTTCTCTCCGCCACGTCATCGAGAAAACCATGTACATTGATGACCTGGCCAGCCTCTGCACAGACGTTTCCAGCTGCAGAAGCTCTGTGCAGAAACCAAGTTGAAGTGGATGCCCATGCTGCCTGTTGCCTTGCTCCATATGCGCTGTACACCAAGAGCCAATAGACTGACCCCTTATGAACTAGTCTACGGAAGACCCCCGCCACTACCCAGTACAGTTGAAACTCTACCACTGCGAGAAGAAATTGGGCTGAACAGAGTCCTCAAAGAACTGAATCAGACAGTGTTAGAATTGGAACAGTACACTGAGCAAGGTCCAGTTGGCTTAACAACTCCAGTCCATGGGTTCAAGCCCGGGGACCAAGTGTATGTCAAAAGTTATAAAGAAGATCTTTTAGAAAAAACTTGGGAAGGGCCCTCTACAGTCTTACTGACTACTCCTACTGCCTTAAAGGTTGAAGGAAACCCCGTCTCGATCCACTGGAGCCGTGTGAAAGCAGCCGCCAGTGCAGATCAATGGACCAAGCAACACCAACTGAAATTGACGCTGAAAAAAACTGCCTACGTCACTGGAAGCCTCCCTAGGGTGGGAGCGAAGTGACTGGGGGTGCTGCATCCCTTCCCATCCTGGATAGAGGAAGTAGACACCGCCCGAAGACTCCTGAAAGACTCTTAGTATTAACACTCCTATTAATCCTTGTCCCTGCCTCAAGTGATGTCACTCCCTGTCAGTCATGTATTAAAACTGTTAAATTCAGAATAGGCTCCAGTGTAAGGGTAAGGTGCAACCATGCACTTTCCAGAACATCACTTACTCCGCTTGCATACAAGACAGTGCCATTACCTGTTTCAACCCGAAAGAAGCCCCTGCCCAGTGGAGTCTCGAGGTCAGAGACTCTAATGGACAGAGGACAGTACTACAATGAGTGTCCCTATTAAAATTGTGTATGGTAGGCCACGTGAGAAAAAAAGAACACAAGGGATTGTATTAGATCTGCAGGCAGTATGCTTATTCTGAACTCCCTGAGCCCTGGGCAGGCACTTGCACCCTAGGAGAGATTCGCCCCTCCTTCTTTCTGGTTTCCCTATCAGAAGGTGTGCGTCTGGGCCACCCAGCGTACAACAAACGCAGTATATCCCCAAATGTCAAAATTGGGGACTGGAAAGATGATAAGTGGCCCCCTGAGAGGATTGTTCAGTGTTATGGCCCAGCCACCTGGGCACAAGATAGAATGTCGGGGTACAGAACCCCCATTTATATGCTTAACAGAATCATACGGTTGCAAGCAGTTCTAGAACTAATAACCAATGAAATTGCAAGAGTACTGAATGTCCTATCCAAAACCCAGACCCAACTGCGAAATGCTGTGTATCAGAACCGCTTGGCTCTTAATTACTTGCTTGCTACTGAAGGCGGTATGTGTGAAAAATTTAATCTCACTAATTGTTGTTTGCATATTGATGATAATAGAAAAGTTATTGAAGATCACCAGTAAAATGATTAAGCTTGTTCATGTTCCCATGCAAACCTGGAAAAGATTTGAATAGGCAGAAAGACTGGGATCCTGGTTCACATAGATGAGAAGATTAAAAGGGATAATAGCGATGGTTATTGTGGAACTCTTGGTTTGTATCCTTTTGCCCTGTTTAATGCCCTTGTTGTTACAGAGCTTCCACGGAATGATGGAACAGATAGCAGACCGGCGCACGGCTGTCCACTTAATGGCTTTGCGCGATTATCACCCTGTGCCTATGACAGATGAAGATAGTGGAACTCCTTAGTAATTAAAGGAGTTCCAAAGGGGGGAATGTAAGGGAATTCCCATCTAACTGACCCCAGTCAGCTAGCTTGACCAAAGTGACTCCATTTTGATTTTAACCCCCCCATTTTTTTCCTCTTTGTTTTTTTCATAAGTAGCTCCTATGCTGTTGTCACTGCATGCAGGCCGACCACAGACCACAGACCATGTGACCTGACCCAGTAAGAAGTAACGGATCGTTCCAGACCTTATATAGAAAAACACCTGCTGCCATGTCGTTAGGTTGCGCGCGCATCATTCTGTTGTGTGACGTGACATGCATGTTTCCTGCTTGTTTGAACTGTATAACTAGTTGCTTCACCCATTAGGGGGGGCCAGTCTGTGGAGCTATCCCAGGCTGTCATTGCTAGCAATAAAGGTTTATCTGTTTAAAACTTGAACTTTGGACTGGTCTCCGATTAATTACCGTAACAATATGGCCAGCCTAGGTTATGCATTTCCATTGTCCCACCTGGATCTGATGAAAAAGAGAGCTAGAACTGTAAATCTCCAAAAGACCTCACTCAGTGGTTTCATGTAGATGTTGAACAGCAGGGTGGGACTTTGTGGGACCCCAAAGCACACATGCACAAATAAATAAATAAATAAATAAATAAATAAATAAATAAATAAATGCTAGCTGCTGATAAGGCCTATCCTCTTTGAAAATAAATTCACAAACACATGGAATTAGCAGTACTAGTAATAGCAGTAGACAACAATGGCAATGGTCATTGCCATCAAAGGCACAATGACATGGGTTGAATCCCAAATGGAATAATGAGGTTTTTGATTACTAACCTGTGTTAAATGTCAAAGGGTACTGAAATGATAAAATAACAGAAAACCTATGCATGTCTACTGAAACATAAGTCTCACTGAGTTTATTGAAATCAATACATACAATTCTATTTGGTAAACCTTAGCTTATCAAGATAACACACATATTGTATAGAACATTCATTTAAATATCCTATGTAAACTCTCAAAACAAAACCTGTAGGCAATTTTAAATCTGAATTAGCCTGCAGGTCATTTTGCTTGCCCCTGCATTCAGTGCCAATATAACTAATGCACTTGTGTCAAATGGGGATAAGACAATGCACCACGCTGACTGCTGAATTCAGGGGCATTGGAGTTTCTTCCTGGCACTGCTTGGCTTCTTCAATGTTAGTGTTAAGGTACAAAACAAGGTAAATTACGCTTAAGAAAATGAGTTAAGGCAGCTGCAATGTGAGATGTGAATCGCAGTGTAACAACACCAGAGCCATTGCAGAGTCTTTATGGCTTTCCCTTGAGCAACTCTGGGCTTCTGAGTGTTGAGTGGACCCTGAGAATAAGGCGTTTGACATTTGACATGCTGACCTTCTCCACAAAGGTCAAACACATTGTCTTGGAAGTTAATGGCTGCTTTTCTGGCTCATAAGATGGTTCTTAAGCAGAAAGCTTACATGCGTATTAACATTTTAGATATAGTAACAATTAGTGGTATAAACATTAAGGCTGTTTTATTCTGGTGAAATGCTATCTCCTTTGTGCTTACTGGCTTTTTTTTGGGGGGGGGTAGTTATATATCTCTGGTGAGTTTCTTTGCTTATATTAAAGCCCGTGTTCAGAATTTCCTGAATCCAAATGAAATTGTGAGGCTTCTTTCTCGCACTTATGCCCTTTCCACATCGGGGATTTTTCCCAAGGTTGTCCCTGTGCATCCAAATGACACATGGGGGATTCCGGGAGCAGGGAGGGACAGCCTCTCCATTGTACCGGGATAATTGGTTCCCCAGTTATCCCGATTTTATCTGCAGTTCTGGGTCAATCCCAGGACCACGGGTGGTGTGGCCACCCATCCTGGCTTCTTCTCTCCTCCCCGCAAGTAGCAGGGGTCAGAGGAGGGAAGGAGCAGGGCTGTGGGGAGTCTAAAGGCATCAGGGGGAGCGGAGTCAGGGCTTTTTTTGTTTTTGTTTTTAAACTTACTTTTGCATTGGAGCGCAAGTGTGCTCCTGACTCTGTCATGGGGAAAAAAATGGTGGGCATGACAAACATGATGTCCCTGTCTACTTCTGGGACAACATGCTCTCTGTGTTGAAAGTGGGTGATGATCCTGGAAGCAGGTACATCTGGGATCATCCCCCCTCCCTCCCTCTACACCTGTAGGTTTGGAAAGGCCTTAGATTTTGTTCACACTTTCTAGGCAAAAGTCCCGGTAGGAGAGACAGCTTGTCAACAGGGGTACAGTTAGGTAATTTTAGATCCTGGACTTAATGATCTTATGGGGATGCACTTTAAATGGCCATATATAATATGTCAGGTGTGAAAAAGCAGCTATCATTTGTCCTCTATCCCCATCCTCACCATTCCATGCTTTACAACAGATATCTCTGATATGTTAGAACAACAACACGATTGGACAACGTTGATTAAAAAAAAACACCCTCTGAACATGTGCAGTTTTGCATTTTAAACACACTTAAATAGCACCATCTTGACTAAGGGAATAAAAAGAAGTTTGCTTCTGCTGCCATTATCACCTGCTGCTCTATGGGTGGTCATTTAGGCTCTGGGCTTTGGTCCAAGGTCCAGCCCTAGTTGTACCACTGCTTGTCAACACTGGGGAGTTTTGGAGGACATCAACTATTTTGATACATTCAGAATTAGTTTTTGATCTGGATTCGGGACAGAGACTGTTTTGGTCACGTTTATGGATGACTTACAGTGGGGAATTGATATGCTGGTGGGGTGGAGTGATTGTGTTGGTTCTTCTGGATTTCCCAATGGCTTTCAGTAACATTGACCTTCTGGATTGTCACTCTAGTTGCAACTTGAGGCATTGTATTACAGTGGCTCTGGCCCTGCTTGAGGATGTAAATTATAAAAGGTGGTGCTGGGGGACTTCTGTTCAGTTCCTGAGCCATTGGCCTATTTTGTCCCCCATACATTTTAACATCTACATGAAACTGTTGGATGAAGTCATCCAGAGGTTTAGGCCAAGGTGTCATCAGTATATATTAGTTCTGAGAGTAGATATGTACAAAGTCTTTTTATTGTTAGTCTGATGTTGACGACCCGTCTGTTTATGCAAGCTTTCTCTGTGTAGTGTAGCCTACCATATTATGTACACACACACACACACTTTATTATATTATGTTATTTTAACATTTTAGTGTTGTATTTTTAATGTTGTGTTGTTCTCTTGTTTTTAAAATTTTTAACTGTTGTGAATTTTTGTGTTTATATTGTTGTTGTTCCCCGCCTCGATCCGGAGGGAGAGGCGGGTTACAAATAATATTATTATTATTATTATTATTATTATTATTATTATTATTGTATGATCTTAATTTTTTAAATTGATTCTTATAAATAGCCTTGGGTGGATAAACTATTCAGAAAGATGGTTTAAAAATCCAATGAGCAAACAAGGAAACTTTCCATTTGTAGGGTTGCTCCAGATATTACAGATCTCATAACTTAGTTGCCAAGAGTATGGATTCAAAATGGCACTTAGCCATGTTCTCTTAAAGAGGCCATTATGGAAGCCTACATAATGTGTAATTCTCAAAAGCTAACACAGCCCACTTGGAGTATATAAAAATCCTTCCTGGATTGCAGTAATGGAGTGGTGCTGTAGAATACCTGGAAGGCCACAATAGCGCCTTCACTGGACTACATTTGGACTTGTGCCTCAACCTACCCCCTTCCATATTTGATATGGGCATAATAATTGGCCTGCCTCATGGGACTCTTGTAAAGATTGTCAAGATTACAAGTGACATCCTATTATTATTATTTTTAGTACTGGGGTGCTCAGTGATTTTAAATTTACTTTGACATTAATTCATCTTCCTCTGGACTTCATGGTTTGTGGATATATTTATCAGAAAATCCCTCTGAGCAGCAGAACCGCTGTCTTAGATGAAGCAGTAAGTCTCAGAAATGAGAATACAAATAATGCCTAATTGAAACGTATTGGTTCTAAGCACCATATAATTTAAAGGGAAAAAAAGTTTATATCTTTTTTTCTGCTGTTTTTTCTCCTTATTTAAATTATATAGTAGGTATTACACAAGTCAGAGTATGATATATTTAATCTTGGTCATTGTATTTCTTGAGCATACTGCAAAAAAGAAAAGAAGAGAGAAAAGTATAATCAGGTTGCAGATGTAATAGAAAAGGATTGTTCCAACCAGCTATTTTCTTCTGAAGAGAATATTGGTTTAAGTACCTGCTAATTTGCAGCTCTCCCACAGCAAGGACACAATAGTGCAAGAGGAGAGAAGCCACTCCACCTCAAACCTCCGGCTGCTACCTTGCAGCCTTTCCCTTGTTTTTCGGGTGTATTAAAATATGTCCAATTTCAAGGGGGATTACCCCCCCCCCAGCAGATGCTAGATTTGTGAATTCTGAATTGTCCAGGAAAAAACTAAAAAAAGTGAAGGAAGATAGAAAAATAATAATAATCAGGTTATCTTCTAAGGTGCTAAATCAAACTAGAAGAAAACCTAGGAAGGCAAAATGCTACACACCAGCCTTTGTAATAACTGTACCATTACCTGTATAATAAAATACTGGCCCCTTTCTAAACCTCTAGAAATGTTGGCTTTAACTCTAAGGCTATTCATTAAACAAAAAACCTACGGTTTACAAAAACAATGTTAAGGCTCTACAGATTCCAACCAAGCACCAAAAAGCAGGGAAATTGGGAGTTAAGGCTCACAAGCCTTAACGCCACATCCTCCCTAAGGAGGCAGAAAGTGCAAGTGAAATTCTCATTCTCCCAAAGCAGATAAACCATGAGGACAGGGTGGAGAATATGATATGCAGAGGTGACTGTGGGGTTGTGGAAAACTGATCATGAACAACTTAGGGCCACCTACTTCTCTTTTTTTGTTTAGAGCAGCCCTTCCCCAACCTGGTGCCCTCCAAAAGTGTTGGACTACAACTCCCATCATTGTAAGTCAGTATGTCCCATGGTCAGGAATGCTGGGACTGTCATCTCAAAAATCTAGATATGCAATTTGATATGCAGAGGTGACTGTGGGGTTGTGGGAAATGATGATGAACAACTTAGGACAAGCTACTTCTCATTTCTTAGAGCATCTCCTTATGTTGAGAGTTGCAACCCAACACATCTGACAGGCACCAGGTTGGCAAATGTTGTTCAAGAACAAGGGAAGGTAGAATGTAGATCTCCAGATGTTTTGGAATTCAACTTGTAAAAGCCCCTATCAGCATGGGCAGTTATCAGGAATGCCGCGAGTTGATGTCCAAATCATCAGGATAGATCTATTTTCTGCCCACATCTGTACTAAAGTATGATGTTTTCTAGCATTAAGATATGTGATCAATCAAGGAACTACAAAAGAGCTGCATCACTTTAAATAAACTGTCAAAACCAAATGAAACAACAATGAATGAATCTTGAATACCTAATCCAGATAGCCCTTCAGACATCAACATTAGTTTTCAACACATGGCATAGGATGTCTGTTTCTTGAATATCAGATAAAGGATTTCTCTTACTTGTTCAGCAGTGTGAGATCAAAGGCAGAGCTACCACCTAATACTTTCATGTGTAAGCATTATTTTAAAATTAAGTATGAATTGAATTTTGTCTTCCCCATAACACATAACATGGGAGTTACATTGCAACACATCTGGAGAGCACCAGGCTGGAGAAGGTTGACTCCTATACATGTCTTCTCAGAAGCCAGTGCCACTGAATTCACTAGGGCTTTCTCCCAAGAGGTATAGGATTGCAAACTAATCTCATCTAAAAGGTGTTCAAGACAGCCAAACTAAACCTCTTCTGCTCCACTGTTGCTTTGATGAGATGATGTATTGTGCAGGGATTGTGGGGAGTAAACAGTATATTTTTTTATAAATACATTTAAAGAAAAAAAAACATTGGTTCTTTGAAAGGCAGGATATTGACCAAAAGTTGGAAGTGCCTGGCACATGCTCTGGTTCTAGATCTGTAATGAATAGTGCCCCTTTTGTTATCAAGAGTGCTGCTATATGCGAGATGTGTGTGAAAGAAAAGTATTGGGTAGACCCTGTATTGGTAAGGGTATGGAAGCATTCCCCATCCTGCTGCCCCCCAGGTGTTTGAGATGACAAGTCCTAGCATTCCTGACCATGGGACATACTGACTTGCAATGATGGGACTTGTAATCCAACACCTTTGGAGGGCACCAGGTTGGGGAAGGGCTGCTCTAAACAAAAAACGAGAAGTAGGTGGCCCTAAGTTGTTCGTGATCAGTTTTCCACAACCCCACAGTCACCTCTGCATATCATATTCTCCACCCTGTCCACATGGTTTATCTGCTTTGGGAGAATGAGAATTTCACTTGCACTTTCTGCCTCCTTAGGGAGGATGTGGCGTTAAGGCTTGTGAGCCTGAACTCCCAATTTCCCTGCTTTTTGGTGCTTGGTTGGAATCTGTAGAGCCTTAACATTGTTTTTGTAAACCGTAGGTTTTTTGTTTAATGAATATCATGGCTTTGTGTAACAGATGACTGGATATTATACAGTTGACAACCAAGCCAGCGTCAGCCAGAATGTTATACCATCTTGACATCCAATATAAAATCAAAGCTAGTGTTATGTGTTGAACTCACTTTTAACATTAATAAATCAACCAAAATGCTTGCATCTCCCTCATTTTTAAAGATAAAGAGATGAAACCTGGCATCATGGTAGCTCTTAAGTAGGGATATAGCTATGCCAAGTATGAAGCAGATCTGTTCATGCCTTGATTTTTAGGAATTTTTTAAAGTTCAAACAGAAATCTCTTTGGGGTCCAGGACCTTGAGCAATACAAGTTTAAAAAATGAAATTAAAGATAAAGAGATGAAACTTGGCACCATGGTAGCTCTGAAGTAGGGATTGAGCCATGCCAAGTTGGAAGCAGATCTGTTTATGCCTTGAGTTTTAGGAATTTTTAAAACTTCAAACCCAGTACTCCTCTTTGGGGTCTAGGGCCTTGAGCAGTACATTAAAAAAAAAGAAAGAAAGTAAAGATGAAGAGATGAAACTTGCCACCATTGTACCTCTTAAGTAAGGCTTTAGCCATGCCAAGTTGAAAGCAGATTGGTTCATGCCTTGAATTTTTTAAAAAATTTGAAGTCAAACTTTTTTAAAAAATATCCTAAAAATCAAGGCACGAACCGATCTGCTTCCAACTTGGCATGGCTCAATTTTAGGATGACCACTAGGGTGTGGCCTAGTGGCTAAAGTGTTGGACTAGGAGCTGGGAGATCTGGGTTCTACTCCCCACTTAGCCATGGAAACCCATTGGGTGACTTTGGGCCAGTTGCAGACTCTCAGCCCAACCCATCTCACAGGGTTGCTGTTGTGAGGATAAAACGGAGAGGAGGAGGATTATGTATGCCGCCTTGGGTTTCTTGGCAGAAAAAAGGTGGGATATAAATGCAATAATAAATAATAATAATAAACTGTCAGGATTTCCCCAGATTTCTCCTGGTTTTTGTTCTATCCTCGGTGTCAGGGGGGATTTTATGCAATAGTCTATAATGACTTGGAATTACACACTTTCCCTTTTAAGGCCACCATTAGCATGGCAGGGGGGAATGACATGCTTTCTGGAGGTGTGTCATTCTCTCCCACTGCTCCAATCAAGGCCTTAAAAGGGAAAAACATATCATTCCCAGGCATTATAGAAAAGGGCCTGATTGGAGCAGTGGAGTGGGGTGAGAATGACATGCTTTCCCTCCTCCGCTCCAACTGGGGACTTTAAGGTGGCCCCAGAAAGCCTTTTCCTGCCACCCACTAGGTGTCCTCTTTTTTGGTTTCCCAAATATGGTCACCCTACTCAGTTCTTGCACAGGCTGCATTTCCATCCGTAGATATTTACTCAAAAGTAAGACCCATTGAATTTCCTTGGTTCTTGAAAAGCAATACACTTGCATTTGCCAGTCTCAGCATTCTATGTGTGCTATGAATGCCTGCTCTGTCTGTCCCTAT
The DNA here is from genome assembly GCA_029215795.1 of Anniella stebbinsi. NCBI lineage: Eukaryota > Metazoa > Chordata > Lepidosauria > Squamata > Anniellidae > Anniella > Anniella stebbinsi. The sequence continues at coordinate 27,410,177 of JARDYH010000002.1, read as the reverse complement.
AGTTTCCTGCAAGCTCCAGCCAGGGGAAGCCAGTAAATTAAACCCAGGGGTGGAGGGTGGGATTCCCTCAAGTTCATCTGACAGCAGGTGCTATAGAACATGGACCTTCCAGGAGTGTTGAGGGTGGATTTCTGGCAGACCCAGCCAGGCAACTTTATGGCCTGTTAGTCCCTCCATTTGGTAGCCCGCAGAGCACCTGCCTCATAAGGCAAATGGCCACATGAGAACTGTTATTATGGCCTGCTACTTTGTTTGTCTTTAGTAGTATGTGGTCCAGATCTCTTCAGAAGGGGGAATAGTGTTTTGTGGTTGGGGTCAGTCTAAATTATCTCCAGGGGTCCCTTACTCAGTGCCTTTGATAGCAAAGAGATTGAGGATTTTCCCCAACTCTGTTACTCTTGAAGTTACTAGGCCTGTTGAAAATAGATTTTATAACATAAGCATGAAAACAGTGAATACCCCTTTTAACTTGTTAAACCAATGAAAACATGCCACAAAAGCAGTCTTAAGATATGAATGGTTTATAACGAAAAGTAAATGCAAAAGAACATCAGATGCACAAGTGAAATCTAAAACATTACTATTATTATTATTAGTAGTAGTAGTAGTATCCTGCCTTTTGCCCAGTGCTGTGCCTCAGGGCAGCCTTACAAAACTAAAACATATACAGCTAAAACTATAAATAGGAATATACTAGGCTGACCATATGAAAAGGAGGACAGGGCTCATGTAACTTTAACAGTTGTAGAGAAAAGGGGATTTCAGCCAGTGTCATTTGTATGCAATGAGTTCCTGGTGAAATTCCCTCTTCATCACACCAGTTAAAGTTGCAGGGGCCCTGCCTTCTTTTGTATATGGTCACTCTAGCATAGTGCCTGCAACTTTAACTGTTGTGATGAAGAGGGAATTTCACCATGGACTAATTTCATACAAATGACTAGGGATGTGCACTGGATCGGACCCGATCCACGATCCGAGTCCGGTCCAGTGGGAAATCGGATAAATTATCCGATTTCCGATCCCGCAGCTGGATCGGCCGATCCAATCCGAACCGGTCCGAAAAAGCTCCGAACCGGTTCAGCGGATCGGCGGATCGGCGGGCGCCCACTGGCGCCCACCGCCGCTTCCATTGGCGGGCGCCAGCGGGCGCCCGCCGATGAAAGTGGACAGCGGGGGGGGGAGGAGGGGGGCACTTACCTTCTCGGCCCGGTGGCTCCCGTCCGGCGCCGGCGCCTACTACTACTAGCAGGCTCCGCGGCCTGCTCTAGGGTGGCGCGCCGGGTGATGTCATCACCCGGCGCGCTACTCTAGAGCAGGCCGCGGAGCCTGCTGGTAGTAGTAGGCGCCGGCGCCGGACGGGAGCCACCGGGCCGGGAAGGTAAGGAGGGGGTGCGTGGAGGGGAGGAGGGGGCGCGCGGAGGGGGGAGGGGGGAGGGGGGCCCTTACCTTTCCGGCCCGGCGGCTCCCGTCCGGCGCCGGCGCCTACTATTCCCAGCAGGCTCCGCGGCCTGCTCTAGGGTGGCGCGCCGGGTGATGTCATCACCCGGCGCGCTACTCTAGAGCAGGCCGCGGAGCCTGCTGGTAGTAGTAGGCGCCGGCGCCGGACGGGAGCCGCCGGGCCGGAAAGGTAAGGAGGGGGTGCGTGGAGGGGAGGAGGGGGCGCGCGGAGGGGGGAGGGGGGGCCCTTACCTTTCCGGCCCGGCGGCTCCCGTCCGGCGCCGGCGCCTACTATTCCCAGCAGGCTCCGCGGCCTGCTCTAGGATGGCGCGCCGGGTGATGTCATCACCCGGCGCGCTACTCTAGAGCAGGCCGCGGAGCCTGCTGGAAGTAGTAGGCGCCGGCGCCGGACGGGAGCCGCCGGGCCGGAAAGGTAAGGAGGGGGTGCGTGGAGGGGAGGAGGGGGCGCGCGGAGGGGGGAGGGGGGCCCTTACCTTTCCGGCCCGGCGGCTCCCGTCCGGCGCCGGCGCCTACTATTCCCAGCAGGCTCCGCGGCCTGCTCTAGGATGGCGCGCCGGGTGATGTCATCACCCGGCGCGCTACTCTAGAGCAGGCCGCGGAGCCTGCTGGAAGTAGTAGGCGCCGGCGCCGGACGGGAGCCGCCGGGCCGGAAAGGTAAGGAGGGGGTGCGTGGAGGGGAGGAGGGGGCGCGCGGAGGGGGGAGGGGGGAGGAGGGGGCGCGCGGAGGGGGGAGGGGGGAGGGGGGGCCCTTACCTGCCCGGCCCGGCGGCTCCCGTCCGGCGCCGGCGCCTACTACTACCAGCAGGCTCCGCGGCCTGCTCCAGGGTGGCGCGCCGGGTGATGTCATCACCCGGCGCGCTACTCGAGAGTAGGCCGCGGAGCCCGCTGGTAGTAGCCGCCGGCGCCGGACGTGCCGAGAAGGTAAGTGGCGGGGAAGGGGGCTTACCCCCCCCCCGGAGCCGTCCGCTTCTATCCGCTGGCGCCCGCGGGCGCCAGCGGATGGAAGCAGGCGGCCCCAGGGGGGGTAGGGAGCGCGGGGGAGGGGGTTTACCTGCCGGGGCCGTCCACAGCGGACGGCCCCGGGGGGGGGAGGGAGTTAGGCCCCCCCTTACCCACCCGCCGCCATTTTTTCCTCATAGACTTGCATTGCAATGCAAGTCTATGGGGGAAAAAATGGCGGCCGATCCAAAAATTTCCGATTTTTGGATCGGGATCGGACTCGATCCGGTCCGGGGGGCCTCCGATTTTGTCCGAACCGGTCCGGGACAAAATTGGAGGTCCCGATCCGGGTCCCGATCCGATCCGGGGGGTCCGTGCACACCCCTACAAATGACACTGGTTGAAATTCCCTTTTCTCTACAACTGTTAAAGTTACATGAGCCCTGTCCTCCTTTTCATATGGTCAGCCTAAATATACAAAAGTTAAAAATATAATTAAATACTTTTCAATATTAAAGCATTTTAAACATTTTAAATACATAACAATTTAAAAGTCAAAGGTATAGACAGAGGTCCAGATTATTTGCCAAAGGCCTGCTGGAACAAAAAAGGGTTTGTCTGCCTCCAAAAACACATCAAGGAGGGAGCCAGTGTAGTCTGCAAGGATTAGAAAGAAAATACATGTGTGTACACTATGCAAAATACACGACAGCTCAACTGTTTCTAAACCTTATTAGAAAAACAGGGTGACTAGGCCGAAACCAACATTGTAGGCCCAGAAGCACTTTGAAAGGTTTCAACATTGTTCTTAAAACTTAACACCGGCCCAAACTAATTAAATGAAGTGTTTGAAGCTTTCAACTTTATAGCAGCATGGACCAAACTCTTAGAAAAGAGGAAAGGAGCACTGTGTGTGTATGGGGTGGGGGGGATAGAAAGTAAGGTATAGCCACCTATTCCCAGGAGAGACCTGAAGATCAGGTTACCATGGATCCAGAGGAACCACACCCTGTTTCACCAGGGAGCAAAAGAGCAAACTGGCCTCATGAAGATAGCCCAAAATACTCTCAGAGCCAAAGGAATGCATGTTCCAGAAGAGAAAAGAGAAACTCTTCTTCTTTTTCACTCAAAAGGTCTGTGCTAGAGGCAGCGGCTATTTCACTCACCCACCCCACATTCTAAGGCAGGAGGGAGGGGGGAGAGCAATGCTACTGAGCATGTGTCACGCTATGAGGGAAGATGGCCGCCTCATTGACTTGAATGAGAGGTTAAAATAGTCCTTAAAAGTCGACCGAAGGGAGTTTTTAAAAAACGAAAAGCTTTCCACCAACTACAGTCAAGGAGGAAGAAGACCCTACCACTGGATTAATTAATAAGGCTCTAGAAATTATGCAAATTGTGAGCACAAAATTCACAACCCGGAAGTAATTTTACAAAAGCAGGGAGACAGGTTTGTATTCCTTTTATACTTTAAAATGCTTTCCTTCCCTCAATCTGTCACCAATCTTCTTGAAATTTTCAGGTAATGTAAAACAAACATTTCTTTCTGGCAACTGTAATTTTCAGAAAGGTTGGTGAAACATTTTCAATTTTATGGCTGTTAGAATGACCCCCCCCCCCCCATTATCACTTTAACATGGCGGAATGTGTTTTTTACTGATGGCCCTTAACAATGGAGGCACGGCTGTGCCTCCATTAATAAGTAGTTGCCTGATATAGGGCCTGTTCAGGTGTCATGCTAAGCCACCACAGCAAAGGTTTTGACCTAACTATGGTGGCTTAGCATGTCATGTGAGGGAAGAAAGTCACCACGAACTACCCCAGCTAACCATCCACTGCAGCAGGATTAAGGTTGTGTGGCTTATTGTGATGTGTGGCAGGCTCCCAGTGCCAAGTGGTTAAAATGAGGTAGGGGAGGTTTCTAGGCCATGGCCATAGAGTCCACTGGCAAGAGCACCCCCCACTTCTGGTGGCACTCTTGCCACTGCAGAGTTTCTCTATGGTCACACAGCTTTTTGTGTGTGTACTTTTGAAACACAAGAGGCCTCAGAGAAATCATTTGCATTGCAGAGGATCCTGGATGCACAGGAAACCCCCACAGAGGTATATATTCCCTAACAATGGAGGAGGGGGCAGTAATGGAACCACGTGTCACCATGTGGTTCTGTGGTCATTTGACATGCCCTCTTGCAGTGGTTTCACTACCCCTCCCCTCTTCTTTGTTACCCTAATCACTCTTTAAATGTGTGAATGGGCCATGGAGTTATACCATTGGTTTATCTAAAGCCAATACTGGCGGTGACTTATCAAGGTCTCCAAAGCAGTGGTTTTTCATAGCCTTGCTTTATAAACAGTGGTGGTAGGACCTCAATCTGGGACCTTTCACATGCAAAACAGAACATAGTGCGGTCCCTGGTGTCCTATGCATTCCATAACAACCCTAAAGCAGGACTTCTGTAGTTAATAACATACCACTTGACCCACACTTTGTAGGTAATGATAACAAAAATATTTTGATTTGACCCACAAGAAAATTGGAAGCCAATGTAGATGAGTTTCAGATGGTGAACCTGTCAGTTCCAATTTTACCCACGTTCAAATGTTTAAAATCATTTTTTTCTCTCTCTCCCAAATATGAAGAACTTTGCAAATTTTGGTAAATTCTTATCCTAAATGAGCTGAAATGAAATTCTCATTCATCCACACCAGGCAAATTCAATGGACACAACTATCCCATTGATGGGATAGTCATGGTCATAATCCAGTTATGGTCCACAGAGAGGATCATGATGTACCTGACTGCCATATAGCTATTAAATATGAGAAGCCTGTTTAAAAAAAAAAAGAAAAAAAAAGAAAAAGGTGGCAACCCTGATAAAGCACTAATATGGTCAAATATACAGAAGGACAAAGCATCCAAAGCCCTGCACCTGGATGGATGAATCTGTCAGTTTTGGTTTCTCCCATATTTATTTATTTTTTTAAAAAAAATCTTAAGTTCTTTTTGTTCCAACTATGCAGAACTTTGTGGATTTTGGCACATCTTTAGCCAAACAAAACTAAAAAAAAATTCTTATCAATTCCTTAGGTGAATAAGTTCTGAACCAATATTCACCTGATGTCTGCTGTCTCTCAGTAGATGAGCAACTGAGTTTCACATTGGCCGAACTATATTCAAGAGTTGCCTTAAAGATCATTATTACAAGTTCAGAACCGAATACCATATTTGCAAAAATGGCTGAATTTGCATATCATATTACCATCAATGGCTTTGGTATCTTGGTTACTAAAGCTGGGCCAAAATGATAGAGAGGCAATAGTCTGTAAATATAAGATGAAGTCTCTGATTGACATGCATTGCAGAGTGCACTAAATAAGGTAAGCTCAGTTTATTGGGAGATCGTCATACATACTATGTAATACCAATAGGGGGGAACCTTGAGGTGACTCAAATAATGTCCTTGGTAGTCAAAATAATTGACCTTTTGTGACTTTAATAAGATCCCTGCTGCACTCTGTAGTTCATATTCATTGGACAAAAGGGAACTCCATTCTCCCTTTCTTGCATGCAACTGTGTTTTCTGTAACAAGGTCAACTGTTAGCAGAGCAATGTGTTGCTTTGTATGGCTGCCAAGTTTTAATTGAAACATTGTGATAAATTTCACTACAAGGTCAGATGCTATTTTCTGGTTAAGGAGAGGTCAAACTGGTCTCTTAAAGAACCACTCTTGGTTTTTATGGTGTCCAGTGATTTGTTCTTGGAGGTTGATTTACCGCAGATATGACCCACTTACTCTCAGCTGACCTCCTCCAAAATTGTCAAGACAAGGGCTCACCCCTAGCCACTGGTTGGAAAAGACTATTTTATCAAACAGGGCTTCATTTTATTAGTGCGAAAATAGGTCTTACCAAATCAATAGGACAGGAAGCATTCACTTTATTGCTTTAGACTGGAGACTTCAAAGGTTACTCAACATAAACAGAGAGACAGACATGTAGCAAAAACAGAGGCGAGTGAATGAAAACTCAGCACGATAACTTCAGTGGCCCTTCAGAAAAGATTTTTGTAACTTTCTTTTAGAAGCATTTAATTAAATGCTCTAGTTTTCAAAGAAAATATTTATTGAGCGTTCACTTTTGCAGGATTGTGAGAGGAAGTGGGATGACAATGATGAAGTCTCCAGACTATTGGTTCCTGTCCATGTCTACACATAATTAAGTTTCATTGAGTTCAATGGGGCTTACTCATAAGGAAGTGTGTGAAGCATATAGGATTGCAGCCTGTGTGACATATATGTAACCCATCACATTCAAGTTTTGAATGTTGTATTTGAAGTTATCCACTGCAGACATCAAACATCCCCCTTTTATCTCCATTGACATTTCCCTGATAGTCATAATCCAGAACTAGAGGTCACTTCTGGAGCAGTTTGGGCATTATCTGAACGAAACAGGGTTTCTCTGAAGTAGTCCAAAAGAAATCGGGATGCTCCCAAAGCCTCTGGGCCCACTTTGGAAATTTGGAAAGACTCAAATGTCAGTTTCAAATGATACATCTCCCCTTCATGCCCCTCCCCACTTTGCCAGGCAGGAGGGGGAGGGAGAGGAAGAGATGTGGTTTGGGGAGTGACAACTCTCTAGCTTCCCACCATAGAATAATTTTCTGAGGGCTTGCCCTGATGGACATGCCTGGTGGATTTTTGCCCCATCGCTGTCTGAAGGACAAAGAGGGCATGGGTCCAGGTGGAACCCACTTCTGACCTGACTTGTGCATGGCCTTTGTCCTTTCCCATTAACACGGCAGGGGGAAATATGCAATTTCCCCAGCCTTGGGGAAATCACATTTCCTTCCCTCTCCCCCAGTACCAATCGTGTCCTTAAAGGCCCTCTTGGGTTAAGAAGGCCTTTAAGGCCACAATTGGTGTGGGGGGGAGCGAGGTAAAACGTGCTTTCCAGGGCCTCCAGAAAGTGCACAATTCCCCCGGCACTCCCATCAACACCCGCATCATTCTGTGGGATACAGAGAAGTTCCAGACAGTTGACATCATTTCTGTTGCACCTGTGTCCTGCTTGTGGGGCCCTGGTTGACAGCTGGTTGGCCACTGTGTGAACAGAGTGCTGGACTAGATGGTTCTTAGGTTCTTATGACTATATGTGTGCTCTGACACTGATAGGGCCTGTTAGATGCCTTGGATTGTCAGTTTGCTAAAGCCAATAAAATGGGACAATGGCTGGAATGCAGGTGGTGAAAACTCAATGTGAATCTAACTGCACCTATTTGAGCATTCTCTATGGGAGTGATGTGCTCAAGAAACACTTTGAGTATCAAATCACATGCATAACAGCAACACAACCGCTGACATATCCAGTATTGTTGGATTAACTTTAGTGACTGCAGCCTGAGTGCATGGACAACATGATTGGAGGGGTATGGCCTACAGCTGTCTTGGTCAACCCTCATCAATCTTGGCTCTTGACCATGAAGATATGGATGCCCCTTTCAAGAGGGAGTAGTGCTAGCAGCTGGAAGAAATCAGTTGAGAGACTCCTCCTGAATTTTTTTTCTCTAGGTCTTAGAGATATTTCAAATATTGTCTGGTTGCAGATATTGAGGAAAGATCTCAAGCAGATGTTTGCTATACAATTCCAAACACTTTTCAATGACACTGTGCCTTGATCCATTTTAATCTGAATTGCTGCCTGGATTTGGAACTATAAAGGCTTTGGTTGCCTGAGGAATAAACGTTGCTGCAAGAAAGATAAGGGAGTGCAATCCTGCCAATTCTCTTGGATCTTTCAGTAGGCTTTGATGTTGTTTTTAAAAAATTATTTCTATACCACCTTTCTGAAGGCAACCAAGATCATTTACAAATAGTCCCCCCCCCCAAAAAGCTTTAAAAACAACCCTAAAAAACTGCAAGGACAATTTTTAAAGCCAAGTTTAAAAAGATGTGTCTTGACTAGGGATGGACAAACGGACCACATCTGACTCGTCGGATGCTTGCCCTGCCATTGCTGCCATCTGCCATGGCTCACAGTGCTGTGCAAGCTTCTTTCAGACTCTGCGAGCAACTGATGACATTGTGAGCCCATCCACCCTTGTCTGGAGCGTTCATTGTGTGCGACAATGAAAGTTCTGGAAATTATGTATTCTCCCCATTGCATAAATGGCAGCCATAAAGGCTCCATTTACGCAACAGCAATGGAGGCTCTGGACGGGGGTGGATGGCTGCCTGCCACTCATTGGGACGCATAGATGTTCAAAGTGCAAGCCCACAAACATACCATGCACGCAAGCTGGATCTGGAGGAGCAGATGTAGGCTGCTCTGTTGGGCTCCCTGTCCCAGTCGGGTGTCCACAACATCCCTAGCCTTGACTCCCTTCTTGTATACAGTGAGAACAGGGGCTAATTGCAACTCCAGAGGGAGTGGATTCCAGAGTTTGGGAGCAACACAGGAAAATGCCCTTTTCCTCATGCCTAAAGAGAGGGTCTCTACTAGTGAGGTTAAACCCAACACCTTCAATTAAGTAGGCTGACCATATGTAAAGGAGGACAGGGCTTCTGTAACTTTAACAGTTGTAGAGAAAAGGGAATTTCAGCCAGTGTCATTTGTATGCAATGAGTTCCTGGTGAAATTCCCTCTTCATCACAACAGTTAAAGTTGCAGGGGCCCTGCCTTCTTTTGTATATGGTCACTCTAGTATAGTGCCTGCAACTTTAACTGTTGTGATGAAGAGGGAATTTCACCAGGAACTAATTGCAAAGAAACAACACTGGCTGAAATTCCCTTTTCTCTAGAACTGTTAAAGTTACAGGAGCCCTGTCCTCCTTTTCATATGGTCAGCCTAAATTAAGCTCAGTCCTAAAGTAATGTGATCACAATACTATACATCGGTTAGTGGCCTAGCAACCACATTTTCAACCAATTGAAGCTTTCAGATGCTCTTCAAAGGTAGCCCCATGCAGAGCACGTTGCAATACTATAACCACAATGTAATCAAGGCATGGATAATTCTTTCACTAGATGTAATTGTGAAACGCACTCCTTGTGACTGCTGCCACCTCAGCCTAGGACCAGGAAGCACTCCCAAGCTACAAACCTCACTGTTTGGAGGGAACATGAACACCCTGGGAGCAGGTTGAATCCCATTCTCCAAACCAGGCATTCTACTGACAACTATGCCATCCTTCTGGAGAGGCTGTTTGAGGTAGAGATGTGGGGCATTGTGCTTCAGTGCCTCGAAAGACTCTCCAGAGATTGATGTTGGTTCAAAATTAAGCAGCCATGTTTATTTATTTATTTATTTATTTAAAACATTTCTTAGCCACATTTTAGGGCAGAAGCCCTCCCAAGGAAGCTTACAGCCATACATAAAACAGTATAAATATTAAAAGCAATAGAACTATAGAGAGTAAAATATCAGTTGAAAACAATAAAAGCTAATATTAAAAGCTAACAATAAAAACAATAAGGGCAATAGCAGCAAAACAGTATTCATTTATGAGAAGGCCATAGTAAAATAAAATGTTGTTGTTAAGGCCTCCTTAAAAGCCTGTAAAGATGGTGCATGGTAGATCATCCATAGGATTTTGTTCCACAGGTGTGGGGCCGCTGTGAAAAGCCTTCTCCTGTGTGAAGACCCACCTAATTTCTCTCACTTGTGGGCAGGTGAGAAAAGCCTCTCTATTTGACCTTAAAGTGTGGGCAGGCTGATATGGGTGAAGGCAGTCCTTCATGTAGTTTGGTTCCAAACCATTTATGGTTCCAAAGGTCAAAGCCAGCACTTTGAATTGGGCTCAGAAACACACAGGTAGCCAGTAAAGCTGGCACAGTATAGGTGTTATGTGGTCAGGTTGCCTCACCCCACCAATACTCGGGCGGCTGCATTCTGCACCACCTGAAGTTTCCGAACCGTCTTCAAAGGCAGCCCTATGTAAAGACGGTGCATGGCAAATCGTTGGTGGATGTTATTGACTGGGACTGGCAGCATTTTGTTCTATTGTCCGCTCATTGTCAGATGCATTTCATTCCGTTGACCACTCATTGAAGGAATCAGATTTTTTTCCAATTTCTCAAATTTCCACAAATTTGCAATTTCACATTTATGCAAATTTGCACTTGCGAAAATGCAAAATCCCTTCAAAATGTGTAAATCCCACCATGTGTATTTTCATGCTTTAGCCTATGGGGGGAATGCACATTTATAGCCACTTTTCTTATGTTACATACTTTTCAATGACTACATTTTTGTAAAATTCTAGAAAGTTTACAAAAAATGGTTTGCATCCCACAGAATCCATGGACTCAGGAAAAGTTGGTCCAATATGGAATGTATTGCTTGGATTCATTGAAATCTGAACTCATTTGATTCCGGTGCGGATTTCTCTGACATCCCTATGTGAGAATGATATTTTTAAAATGTATTTGCTAGACATCAATCTAAATTCTACCACATTATGTTAACTGTCCTTGATATAACAAATATATTCCAATTGGATCTATGGGCTAGAATCCAAACATCTATTTTAGGTCTGCATTGTGTGCTTAGTAGATGTCTATAATGCATTCTCCCCCCCCCCCTTTGCATATAGGACCGAACCCTCACTTTGCCATTTCACAAATGGACTATGAAATTCCCTTCAGTTTCAAAAGAAGTTTGCTGTGTGGCCTGAGGAGCTAACGTTTGAAAAACACAACTCCAAAGCTGGAGCTTTGGTGAAACTAGGCGTTCTATCACTTGACCATATCGATCATATCGAAAGCTTCCATGAAATGAAGATTCAACCAGCAAACATTTGAACAAAATAGGCATCATTTAGCAAGGCATGATCTCCAGCTACATACTGTTTTCCAAGTCATTTTGAACGGTGACAAAATATGAATAGCTCTGCCAGACAACTCTTTTTGGATATTGGACACTTTGGGGTTTCTTTCGTGTACTGTAGATCCTTCAGTTTTGATGCTGTCGCGTTCCCCTTCTCCACTTCTTTCTGTGTGCGGAATCAGAGTCGTCAGGATAGTGGGGCGCAATCCCTGCCCCTTTGTAATCCTTAGCAGATGTCAGCTGTTTACAATGCCCAGGTTGTTTTTGGCACTCCGGGTAACACACATGAGCAGCCCTTCAGAATGCAATTAGGTTAGTTCTTTATGGAGGTCGATCAGCTCACCATACAATGCTAATCAAAGTAAGACCAACTGCCCTTAACAGCATCAGCTGCTCTGCCAAGGCGGATGTTTTGCCACTGAAACCAAGCTGCCCCTCATCCTACTTTTTGTTTTGTTTTGTTTGCTGGGTAATTAGCAGTAATGATGTCTCGCAGCTTGGCTTTGTTTCAGAGTGTCCAGATTGTTTCTTTCAGATTTGGGTGGATGAGAGCAGATAAACATTAGGTGGTCTCATGGCCACAAGCATGGTGGCTTGCTTGTTGTATAGACGAGCCAGCAATTCTGTGCTTAATCACCTGCCTCTTTTCTTCTCTCTACAAGGCAATAAACAACGGATAAGCAATGGGCATCCCTCCCCCCTCTTTCTCTCCTTCTCTGGCTCTCAGAATAGGAAAAGATCTTCACAAATAAGTAGGCATAATACAAGCTTCCCCCCCCCCTTTTCTTTTTCTTTAAAAAATAACACATGTTGACCTTCAGGTTTTCAAATGAAATTCTAATTCCCTGTCTCTAGATGGAGAAACATGCTAGATAAAGTTTATTCAAATGAATAGGGAAGGGGACCCTACAGACAGACAATCTGATTGTGAAATATGGGGGGGAATTCAATTACCCAGAGTTATACAGCTGAATGGCTTTTTCCTCCCTTTGTCTGGTCATCAAAGCTAATGTGACTACTTTAAACAAAAGATATTCAATTAAACAGAAATATTTTCAATGAACTGTAAGCCCGTAGGTAAGTGGCAAGGTCGGGGACATATGTCTAGTGGGAGATGTTTAGCAAATGTCTGGCTTTTCCATTTGGTAAATAGACTTCCCTGATATTTTTTTTCATAAGTAAAAGACATAACAATAAATGGGTCTCTTGAAAAGACAGAACGAACACATGGAAAGAATCTTCATGTACCCAGAGATGCCAATTCAATGGATGAATTAATTATGCACCAAGAAAATATATTTTGAGAAGAAATGTTTTCATCATCTTGACCACCTTTCCTTTTCCCATTCCTCCTCCTCCTCCTCCTCCTCCTCCTCCTCCTCCTCCTCCTCCTCCATTCAGTCACTTTGATACGAAGAAAAGATATTAAGTAAGAATTTGAGCTTGGATCATCTACTGCAAATTTGGCAAACACACAGTATGATTGCACAACTTATCTTCTTAAGGATAACCGGTGGTTCACAAAGTCATGCTGGAAGATACTTCTTGTACTTGGTGCCTTCTAGAAGCATGTTGGATCACACAAAATATGTTTGCATCCTTTCTCTAAAGCATTCAGTACATTCTAGAGCCTTTGGTGTTTCCTTGGCTTTGTTTAAAGTGCATTTAAAATGGAATGATGGAGATGGTGCTTACCTAGATAGCTGAAAGTTAAGGGGATTCTTTCTTGATGGTCATTTAAAAACCTTTGGCTGGTGCACAACACAGAGGCTCAATTCGGACGACACGATAGTCAATGGTGGGTTGACTAACCCTAACCCTAACCCTAACCCTAACCCTAACCCTAACCCTAACCCTAGGGGATACTCCCCACACAACATGGTAATAAATAATCAACTGTGGTGTGGATGAGGATCAGCACTGAGTTGACTATGGCAGCATTCAGATGACACAATAGTCAAAACAACTGACGATTGTTTTCCCCACAACAGTTGTTTATTGTGTCATCCGAATTGAGCCAGAGAGTTGCCTCCTGAGACTAATGCAACACATGATGTCAGCCTTTGAACATCTAACCTGGTTCCCTTACATTCTGGGCACAATTCAGTGGGCTGATTTTGATCTATAAAGCATCTACGTGTCTTAGTTGACTTCTCTCTTTTGTTTCATTGCAGTCTTTAAGATCATCTAAGAGCCCCCTTTTACTCCTGACATCTATATGTTAAGTCTGAACAGCAAGGGTATCTATTTAGAAGAGTGCTCTTGGAGGCAATCAAACAATTGTTGAGCCCTTTCCACCATCTTCTGTTAGGGATGGCTTTTAGCAACCAGAATAGCTATCATAGGATATATATTTATCATACTTGGGTCCGGCATATATATATATATATATATATATATATGCATACCTGCACATAATTCATTGTATTCTTGGTATATTATATGTACCCAATACTCATTATTAATATAATACTGTATAGAAGATCAAATATACCATAGTTTATATTTTTATCAGTATTTATTAATTTCCCTGGTTTTTTTCTTTTTTTATATTACAGTATATGTTAAACAGGGATTACTTCTGGGCAGGCATGGTTGTGGTATACAACATTTACAACACAGCCCTTGTATAAAGACCACACTCATTTCAAAGCAGACTGCATAGTAGAATTGGGATGCATGAGAATTTCATGTCAGTTTGTTAATATCAGAACTTGCCCCATTCCCACCCCTGAACACAAGTGCATTTTGGGGGCAAAGCTTGTATATTCACAAGCTACCAGTCTAGCCCACCAGGGCTCATGGACAAAGGAGGGTGCACCAGAGAACACTGCTCAACCCCCCTCAAACAGTGATTAGAACAAGCTAATCTATGCCATTGCCCTCATCCCACTCTCGCTCCATTTCTACCCCGTTGCTTGACACTGCTTCCCTCCCCTAGTTCATGCTAAGGACCCTGAGAGCATAAGCCAGAGGGGCAGGGGACCTCTGGAGAGCCAAGTGGGATGGAAGAAGTGGCCGCCATCACTCTTCAGAGAGTTGACTGATCTTTGTAAACCATTCTGGGAGTCTATGCTGCTGAAGGATGGGATAAAAATGTTATAAACAAATAAACATACCAAATCAACAACAGTCTGTGTTTCTGGGTTTGCTGCTTTACTTGTTTTATCCATCCATATTTGAATGATTTCAATGTGTTTTACTGTTTTTTCACTTTGGGATTATTATTATTATTATTATTATTATTATTATTATTAACATTTATATACCGCCCCATAGCCAAAGCTCTCTGGGCAGTTTACAAAAATTAAAAGAGTGAACATTAAAAAGTCAATATACAAAATTTTATAACGAGAAGCAGGTAACCAATGTTACAAAGTATAAATAAATAAATAAACAAATATGGAGTTGGATCCAGAGAAGAACAGGCAGAATTTCACTTGCACAGTAAAAGTCATCCTCACCCTTCTTTCTGCCACACTTGAACATCACTGGAATCCCCTGGAGCGATGCAGTGGGGTGTAAGCGCTGAGGGGAGAAATGGCAGAATGAAGGGGACACCCTTACATGAACAGCAATACCTTTCCACTTGTGTAAGGCAAATTTTGGATCCAGCTCACGGTAAATGAATAGTATAATGTGTATTAGGTATTTCATAACATTTTATTTGTTGCTTTAAAACATTAAAAAGAATGTCAAGGCAATAATGAATATATATATATATATATATATTCCAAATTAAAATGTCATTTATTAATGGAAACAACAGGAGCAAGACTATCACCACCTACACCAGTGTGGTGTAGCGGCTAGAGTGTTGGACTGAGAGTCAGGAGACCCAGTTTCTAGTCCCTTCTTGGCCTAGGGTTGTTGTTGTGAGGATAAAATGGAAAAGAGGAGGATTATGTATGCTGATTTGGGTTCCTTGGAGGAAAAAAGGCAGGATATAAATGTAATAATAAATAAATAAGTTTCAGCAGATACATTCTATTAAATGCTAATGACAAATAAATAAATAATAATAATAATAATAATAATAATAATTTATTTTTACCTGCCTCTCCGTTTGGATCGAGGCGAGGAACAACAATATGATAAAATACATAAAACTGATTAAAACATGACACACATTATTAAAAATGCATTAAAACATCCTAAAACATCCTAAAAACATTCTAAAATTCCATTGGATATGCCTGCCGGAAGAGAACAGTCTTTATAGCTTTCTTAAATTCTAAAAGACTGTTGAGTCTCCCCCGGCAGGCCATTCCACAGTCTGGGAGCGACAGAAGAGAAAGTCCTCTGGGTAACGGTTGTCAGCCTAGTCTTGGCCGACTGTAGTAAGTTCTTCCCAGAGGACCTGAGCATGCGGGGTGGATTGTATGGGAGAAGGTGAACCCGCAGGTAACCTGGACCCAAACCATGTAGGGCTTTGAAGGTAATGACCAACACTTTATACTTCACCCGGAAACTAATTGGCAGCCAGTGGAGCGATTTTAAAGCTGGCATAATATGGTCACCCATAGGTGTACTGGTGACCAACCTAGCTGCCATATTTTGAGCTAGTTGAAGTTTCCGGAGTAGGCACAGAGGTAACCCTATGTACAGCGCATTGCAGAAGTCGAGCCTTGAAGTTACCAGCACCTGCACTACCGTCTTTAAGTCTTCCAACTCTAGGAAGTAATAATAATAATATATTTATTTCTTACCTGCCTCTCCCTCTGGATTGAGGTGGGGAACAACAATAAATATAAATACAAAGACCCTAAAATAGTTAAAACATTAAAAATAAATAAAACTAATACATTATTAAAAACATTTTAAAGTTTAACTAGTAGGCCTGCCAGAAGAGATGAAATAGGGATGAGAGAATCTGTCAATTTTAGAGAGCAATCCCATGGTTCCTAGACAGCAACTCAAAGGGCCATAGGATTGTTTGGTTTACTGGCACCAAAGTCAGAGACACAGCTTCAACCTCGGAGCCAGTGAACACTGCTCCCCCCCCCCCCCCACACCTCCACATTGTAACTGGTATGGAGAGAACCGCGCCTGCTATCTCTCTGCACTCGGAAACCTGAGCGCAGAGATGGGGGAAATGGTGTAGTCCTAGAGGTGGGGAGGGGAGGAAGGGGAACCAGGGAAATTGTGATTTGTGCAAAAATGCAGCTGTGAATAGCGCAAGTGGTGCAAAATTGCAGGTGTAAATGGTCTAATCATTTTTTAAAAAACAGGAAAAACTGTGAGCTGGTCTGACACATCACACAACAAGTTGGGCCAGCTTGTGGGTTAGTGTGACAGAGTCCAGGCAGTGGAGCTGGCAAACACTCACCGTGCTCTATGCCCCACACAGATTCATCCAATATCCCTAGGTACATATGGGAGAAGACATCCCATATATAGGTTTATCTACATCCTTCAGATGTTATCTTCCTAACCATCCCATGAGATTGGTTAGGCTGAGAGATAGGATGGGGCTGGATGGATCCCCATGAGGCCCCCAATTCATCTTGCATTTGTGAGCTGAGCAGCGGGCCAGTTCCCAAAATTCAGGAACTGTGCCAGCTTTTTTTATATTATTTGTGAATTGCAATTTGCGCAAAATTGCAACTGTCAATACATATGGAAATCATGATTTGCGCAAATGCACGGGCATAGTGCAGGTATAAGCGGTCCAATATTTATGTGTGTGTGTGTGTGCGTGTTTGTGTTATGTGTGTGTGTGTGTGTGTGTGTGTAAGATGGCCTGACATGTGACATAACAAGTCGGGCCAGCTCATGGATGAGGGTTGTATTTCTTAAAGTGATTTCTTGGTTTTAATTTTTGTGAACAGCCCAGAGAGCTTCAGCTATAAGGTGGTATAAAAAATGCAATAAATAAATAAATAAATAATCAAGATGGAGTCTGGGGGACTAAGCTGGTGAAAACTCACCAAGGTCTATGCCCTACACAGATTCCTCCAATATCCCTAGGTTGATATGGGAGGAGACATCCCATATATGTTTAACATCCTTAACATGTTATTCTGATAACAGCTCTATGAAATTGGTTAGGTTGAGAGATAGGACATTAGGATCACCATGAAGATTACAATTGAAAGTAGATTTAAACAGGGGACTCCCCAATCTAAGACACCTACTTACGTTGGCCTTCTCATTGTGAAGGCTTATAGTCGGTACCAACTAACACATTAAAATCATATACAAAACTGTCAATCAGGGTGAATTAAACAGACACACACACACACACATATATAATCAAACCTTCTTTTCTCATCCAATCTCACTTGCAAAATCCTGCCCCAAGTCAGAAATATCTCTGAGAGCTTTTGAAACATCCAGTATATGTACATGTATATATGTCCATACAGATATGTCCATACAGATATCATATTTGTGATACTTGTCTGACCAAGATTTATGATACATATATTTTGGAAGTTGTGTGCCATGTACATGCATGTATTTTTGCATAACTACTTATCTTTAATCCTGTTAATGGATCTGCTATTAAAACAACAACTCCTCTTCCAATTCTTCTGCTTCCTGCGAATTGTGTATTTTCTTTAAAACCTTTCTCAGCTGCTACTTTTCTATCATTTTACTCTGTGCCAATAAATAATTCAATGTGCTAATTTGACAGATGACTCTCCAGGAGCCACCTACCATTACCAACATCATTAGGACATAATATACATGATGGGCAAAGACCATTCAGCAAATGTCCTTCACATGTTTTCCCCTAAAGAGCTTCACTTTGCACAATTAACTAATGAAGCATTATGGGTTCCCCGCTTTCCCTCTGCTATTTCATTATATCAGTGCAGATAGAAGAATAGAAATGTTGTGTTTGGCTTTCTTTTGATCCATGTGCATTTCTTTGGAGCAGCTACCTACCATCCTTCTTAGCTGAATAAAGAGAAAATAAGAAGTTGCTAAAAAAATTATGAATCTGTGGGCCTTCAACTATTTCTTTAGCAAATTGGGAAGATGTATGTCTCTCACATGGTCCCAGTAAGAAAGACAGGGGATAAAGGCCTGGTGCACCATCCCCGAAAGATAAGATAGAGCACCCAAGATACAACTAGAGACAAGGGAACAATTGTGCTGCTGTCTGTTCCTTTAATGTTTTCCCACTCCAGACCCTGTACTAGCTTTCATGGCATTAATGGTCAAGGGTCCATGTTTTAGAGAAACACACACATATAAACATAAAATTTCTAGAGTTAAAAAGTCTCTCTTACACAAAGGTTACTTGGTAAATACTGTGCATGTCCAAAAGCAGAATCAGAGGTTCATACTAGCTGTCAGGTTCTGTAATACACAAACCGTTATGCCCCACTGGATGAATACTACTCTGTGAGGAGCTAGAGCTTTCAGACACAGCCAAATCCAAGAAGCCACCTATGGCAGAAGGCCTGGGGGAGCATGGGCCCTCAGGAGAAATGACCACAAGTCCATTCCCTCAAGAGGAGGGGAGTTCCCTCTCTGAGAGAAAGACTGGGTGACCACCTAGTTCTTGAGAGCATTGTCACCTCAAGGGACAGGCAAATAGGACTCCTTTAAGGAGAAGTGCTTGAATAGATAGAAGGACTCCTCAAGAGGAAAGGACTCCTTGGGAGCATGGTTTGTAATGAACTGCAGCTAAGCCCTGGGTGGGGATCAGGAAGCTCTGGTAATATCAGCTTGCAGTATCAGTCTACCCATTGCTGAAAACAATGTATTTCATAAGGTCCAGCACCTTGTATCCTGTTTTTTCTAACCTTGCCTTGTGAATGGACTCTTGTATATTGATACTACACTCCTGGTTGACTCTGATTCTTGAACTGTGAATTGTATCTGGCTGTTTATCTGTAATCTTCCTCACCATGGTAAGATGTATTGTATTTCTATTTAAATTGGTAGTGTGCTGTAAATTTCTCCTACCTGTTTTTGACCATTCTCATCCAATTTGATAGAAAAGAAGTTGCTTTCAAAAAGAAAAATGTCAGAGAAGTACTCATGGGTTTGCCTCAGGGTTATAGTGCTGACCTTACTTATGAAGTGGGTGAGGAGGTGCATGAGGGTCATGTCTTTTATTGTACAATCATCTCTCTGGCAGCCGGCAGCCTCGTTGGCTTCCCATGACCTAGGGGCCATGATGTCTTCATCATGAGAAGATTCCTCCCATAGAGGGTTTTTTTCAAACCAGGAAATGCAGGCATCCTGGGAAACTGCAGAGCAATGGAGTGAGGTGTAATAGAAGGAGCCATGTGTTATCAACACCTACACTAGAAACAAGGGGGAAGGAAGGGGAGAACAACCTATGGAGAGCCCAATCGTTTGTTGGCCGTGCTGAGCATTGTTCCAAAAATAACCCACATTGTGCAGCTTAGTCACAGGGTGGGTTGTTGTGTTGTGAAAACTCACTCAGTGTTTACTGACCTAACCTTCTCAATCCACATATGAGAGAAATTGACCAAAGACAATAAGATATTGCTTGGATTAGGGACTGTGATGAAATAGTGACACAATCTAGTTAAGTTAGCTGGATGTGTTTGTCCCTGATTGTGTTATTACCTTATTGCTCACATATATATCGGTGGGTGGGTGTGCATCCATTCAGTTTTAATAAGCTTTTATTCTATTGACATTTTACTTCACTAAAATTTGAGCTGTGCTATTTGAAATGTTGTGGTCCCTTGTGGGGGATTATATACCCCACATCTGATAGCCAAACCCCACACTACCTGAAGCAAGCAGATACCTGAGAAAATCAAAGAGTTTTAAGGCTGGTCTGGTGAAGGTAGCCAAAGAAATAAAGATTTCCACCTGGTAGCAGAGGAAAAGGCCATAGGAAGAGGGGGGGGAGGACTGCACTCGTGTTATTTTACTGTCTTCTCTTCCATTCATGGAACATGGTGTTGTTTGTCCATGACACAGGCCTGAACATATGATGTCTCATGGCAATATATATATATATATATATATATATATATATATATATATATATATTCCCAGCTTTAATAGGGATGGTTTTGCTCATCCCTGCTTTCATAGCAATTCCAGATATTTTGCTTTGCTTTTAGTTTCAATGGGCAGATGTAGAACAAAGCATATCATCAGTAGTGAATGATTGTCAATATTTTTTTTCCATTTAAAAATCATGGTAGATGTGGTAAATCTTGGGGGGGGGGGAGTTTAAATTTTTTTCTTCTACCAAAATGTTTTCAACTGAATAATTAAATCATAAACCTTGCCCTCTTTGGCTAATGGCAGTCTTTTGGCATTTTAATTGCAGAACTATCCTTATTTTAAATTCAATGCATTATTTATCATTTATCATCACAAAATGAAACAGGAACAGAGGACACAGAATTAAAATAGGAATCAGATGATTTTATAGAGCAAGAGCAATTTGCTCCTTGGAACTGCATACAGATGTGGAGCGTTTTCCCAGCGCAAATATGCAATACTGATGCACAGTATGTAAGAAAATTAGTGTTCACTTTCAGAACAATACTTATGCAGCCATTGCAGCAGAAATAAATGCAATCAGGCTGTTCGGCTGTCAACAGCAAGAAAAAAAATTATGATATACTTGGAGACGATGTCCCAGAAATCTTACTCACTATTACACCATCTATGTATTTAAAATGGTTTGCAGAGATGAACAGATATACCAGCCAGTGGAAGCTGGTGACTCTGATTTCGGTGTGGTTGTGACTTCATTCTGGGTTTCAGTCAGAACCAGCCAGAACTCTAAAGGAGCTGTCCAGGGTGTTGAACCCTATCCCCAAAATACGTTCTGGCTGGTTTTGTGTGGCATCATCATCCATACCTCATGAAGTGAGAAAGTGTACTGTCAGGAATTCTTTCCCAGATATAGATTGATATGATGGAGCTTAGGCAGATCTTGACTTCAGAGGGTATAAATTAGAGATGCTAATATTTCCAAAGTTCAGGGTTAATTTAGTGGGCGAGTTTGTAGCAAAAGGAAGAAAATCCTTTCATTTTTTGGGGGGGGGGTGGAGTGAATTTCAAGGGAGGGGCAAAAAACTCCGTGGCACTTCCCTGGATTTTCACTGCTATGGCTGCCATCTTTAATTTTCCCAGAATGCCCACAGCAGGATACTGCAGAGCCAGTGAGTTTATCTGAAATTCTCCCCCACTGCTGCAACCTATTAATAGGGCAGTGAAATCAGAGAATGGTATTTTGTCTCTCATACTTAATCAATTCATTAATTGACTGAAAAACTCATGTTAACATACGAGGGGCCATAGCTCAGTGTGATACAGCACATGCTTTGTAATGTCTATTTTCTCTAGGTAGGGCAAGGAAAGATTCCTGCCTGAAACCCTGAAGAGCTGTTGCCAGTCAGTGTTGACAATATTGGGCTAGATTGACCAAAGATCTAACTGAGTATTAGGCAGCTTGCTATGTTCCCATTGTTAGATTTTACTGAGCTGATTATTCTGTTTTGTTCATTATTTGTATTCTGCCATCCTCTAACAATATGACAATGTCATGCATAGCTCATTTTATCTTCACAGCAACCCTGTGAGGTAGTAAAATAGCTTTATCACATTATTGTTGTTTAAATGCTGGGTGATTTAATGATACAACACCTCCTTGAAGTAATTGATAAGGTGGAATATAAATATATTAACACACATTTTTGAAACCCCTATTTAAAATCAAAGTAGATCAAAAATAACTTACCCTATAAAATTTACCATTAAAATGGGTTACTATTTTAATAAACTAGCAGTGATTAACTGATCAATCTGCCGGTATGAAGTAACTTGCAATGGAATCCTATACAGGCCTACTTAGTATGGAAATAAATGTTATTGCTCCCAGGCACGTGGAGATATGATTGCAGCCAAAAATTGAAAGCCTTAGAATATTCTAACTAGAAGCAATATTTTAACTTTTCCTTGCTTGGTTGTTAGATTTCATCAGATGGACAGCTGCAGGGGAAAAATGCCATTACCCAACAAATCTGTGAAGAGCAGGATCTGTAAACCACTCAACTAATTACCAGCCTTTGAATTAGCAATAATTGTTTTACACAGTACTTTTTCATCAATATGGGACTGGCAAAATATTTTGCATTCCTATGTTGTTTTTAATAGAGCTGTGCACAAGTGGCCTCTCAAAATTCTTCACACTCTTTGTAGGTAGAGAAATTGGGCAGACAATTTCACCAAATTTCTCCAGGGGGAGGAGAAATTCTCCAACAATTTCTCACAGGTAGGCCTCATATCTGGCAAGAGGTGTAAAACAGCTTCTTTCTTTCTTTCTTTTTCCTAAGGTTTTTTTCCACACTGCAATTGCAAATGGCAACAGCATCAACTGTGTTGGCAACCTGCCACAATTGCATCCTCCACAATAAACCTAGCATCACTCCAGGGCATTGAGGGGAGGGAATGCAGCCACCACAAAAAAATAATGCTGAAGAAAATGTGGAGGAAATTCTGAAAAATGTCCTTGTATTTCTGGGAGGTATGAACAGAAAAATCTCAGGAATTTCCTGAAGGTTTTCATTTCCCATGAAAGGGGCTTCCATTTTTCTGCCTCATTCTCAGGGCAGTTCATAATTTATTTTGAATGAATGTTGGTGATGCTTTTCATCTCAACTAATCACTGTGAGGTGGTTGAGGGTACTGCCTGTATTTTCCTTTCTATTGCACATCTCACCATTGCTCTACAGTTTCCCAGACTGCCTAAACTTCTTGGGCTGAAAAGGCCCTATGGGAGGAATAAATTCATGACGTCTTTCCTCTGGGCAGGAAGTGCAGAATGCCAAGGAGGCTCCAGGCTGTCAGAGAAGTGACTGTACAATGAAAGACAGGACATTCACACACAATCCTTAGTCATCTCATAAGTAAGATAATCACAGGAACCCTGAACCAAACCCATGAGAACTTCTCTGAAATTTCTTCTCCTTTGAATTTTTCAAAAGCAATTTCTTTTCTATGAAATTGAATGAGAATGGACAACATTTGCAACAGAAATTCTCAGCACACCACTAATTTTTCAGAATGTTAAATGCTAGGGCAATAGCCAAACCAAAGGCTGAGAAAATATATATTTCAAATTCCTAGGTTGAGAAATTGTCAAAGTAGTGCTAGAAACTAGGCTTGTTTGGATTAATTGTTCGTTGTGATTGTGGCTACTAGGAGGAGGGCCTTCTCTGCTGTGGCACCCCGGCTGTGGGATGATCTCCCTAAAGAAGTTCGCCTGGCACCTATATTATACTCCTTTTGATGCCAGGTGAAGACCTCCTTTTTTCACAATATTTTAACAGTTTGTTATAATAGTCTTTTAACTTAGCTGTTTAAATCTGTATTTAAAATCTGCATTGCTGCATAGTTTTTTACCCTGGTTATGTTTTTATATTGTATTTTTTTATACTGTTTTGTTGATGGTTTAAATTTTTGTGAACTTCCCAGAGAGCTTCAGCTATTGGGTGGTATATAAATGTAATAACTGAATAAATAAATATGCAAAAGAGGTTTTAGTTACCAAAATTTGGCATGGTATCAAATCGGCTAATTAAAGTTCGCCCTGATTTTCTCGTTGTGAACACAGACAATCTCATTTTAAATGTGAAAACTTTTTTACATTTATTCTCTCCCTTTTAGAACCAATGACATTTCGAAAGCAACATATATCAGTAGTTAACTAATGATAAAAGGGCAGCTGCCAGAGGGCGGTATGAACAAAAATCAACAAGGAGGAATGGTAACAAGATGTATATGGTTCCGACTCGTGTCGTATTGTTCAAAACAATGGCGTTTACACTCCCTTATGGCTTGTACTAAATACCGGACATGTGGCCTTTAAAATAGAGGAGCGCTTATCTCATCCCACTTTCTCCCCATGGCCTTTTGCTAGTTCACAGCAAGGATCTGACTTTATGCCCTTGATCCCTCTCTACAAGGGGAGGGCAGGCTCAATTCAATTTGCTTCCCTGCCTTTTAGTAATGAAGGAACATCCATGTGAGCAAGCCCCATGATAATGTACAACAGATGGGCCGTTTTGTGCCTAATTAGATTCTGGACAGCTTGTTTGCTTGTAGTAAATGCACGTATATTTGCCGATTTCACACTTATTACAGTGACAACAGATTAGTCAAAGGAAGGCAAGGAGAGAAAGCTACGGGTTTTCTTCTTCTCCCTATTAAGCATCCATGTAGATCTGTTGAAGAAAATACCTTGATCACATCAGTGTGGTACAATTTAATTATTGTTGTCTATCACTTTCCTAGTGGGTCAAATAGCATGAACTTTGACTCTAAAAGACAATACTTGAATGCATATGTGTTCCTTCCTTTTGTCTACCATATTCACGATAGGCTAGGATTTTTGATGTTTTGTTTCACTTAGATTCTTGGATCCATTCCATTTGAAGTATGCAATACAAAGAGAGCTGCTTCAAAGGACCTTTTAGGAGCGCCTTGTACTGCCTCATGCCTATTGATTGCTGACACATTTCTTGACAAATTATAACCCATCTCAAAAGGACTTGAAACTTTTCAAGTGACGTATAGAAGGCTTCTTCAGAGAAATCTCAAATAATCAAATGGATGATTTTTGATGAATCTTCACATATATTATCTTGTCAGATCCACGCAATGTTTGATGCAAAACACGCTGATTTGATGTACTATTGGCTATATCAGACCTCTTCAACTTGTGACCTACCAAGCCAAACACTGCCACCAATCCAGCTGACTAGGTGAATGGCAAATCTGCTTTTGAATTAGTGCTGGGCTGAATCCTGCCCACTATTTTTGGGAACTTTCTCTCTTCCTGAGAAAGAGGCATTGTTTTTTCTGTCTCTTCAACATGGAGGTGGGGAAATTTGGAGAATTTTCTCCTTGGGGAGGGGGATAGGGTTTCCACATACCTTTTTCAAGTATAGTTGACTGCTAAGAGGCCTTCTTCCTTTTTTTAGTTTTTCAAAAAAACAAACTCACCGCCCCTTCTCCCAGCATTTGGAGGAGTCCAGCAGATCTTAGTGAATGCCTATTGGAAACCATGTGACCTCACCATCTCCAATAAGCATTCAGGAATAACTCCTGGGATCCTGAAAATGCTGGTCATGTTTTTAAAATAAAAAATAAAAAGAAAGAACTGGCTACATTTAAAAAGGTATTTGGAAACCCTGTCTCCCTCCCCAAGGAGAAAATTCTTCAAAATTCTCACCTCTCCCAGCCTCTTTTGGCTGAGTTTTCATTTCCCCTCACACACACACACCTCCGAAATGCCGAAAATGGAATGGTTGAAATTTTTTGCCACAGCACTACTTTTGAAGTGCTGGGCTGGTAGCAAAATTGGGAGCTTCTGGCAAAGCACCACTCATGAGCTGTGTGGGGCTTGGAGAGTCAGATACTGTGCAGGCCTGAACTGTATTCAAAGGACCTGATTTTCTGTTGTGAGGCTCAGATATGTATCCTGACTCAACACCCTGACTCTCATGGAATTACTCCAGACAGAACTCAATGCCATTGTGCCCAGGTGGTGTAACTGAAGGTGTGTCAAATTGCTATGAGAACATACAGCTCCTACTGAGAAGGCCACATCATTCCAGCGACCATGCCATTGCTGACTTCACCAGAGGGAGGAACAGCAGCAGTACGGCACCCTCAGTTGTGAGAGTTTCCTTCCTTCCATTGAGACCATTAGAGGGAGAGGAAGCAGCAGGCCTTCCATTGTGCTTAGATCCAGCTTCGTGGCCTACTGAATCCTGCTGGATGTTGTAGTTAAGAACCAGGGTTTGAGTTTGAGGTTTTTTTCTGTTCTTTCCCAATCCCTATTCCTTTTGTGTCCTGTCTTTTAGATTGTCTCACTATCCTCCTAAACAGTTCATTGTGCACCTTCAGTTGCAATGACTGAGAGCACAACTCTTGTTTCTATTGGATCTAGGGTCTCGCCTGGCACTTGCTACCAGAAATGGCTGAGACATTTGTTGGGTTTGCATGGAGTTTGTCATCAAATTCCTTACATTTCCAAAGTTTGCGATGCAGTTCATGAAAGAAAATGTGCACAAAATGGCCTTTAAAAATGCACAGCTCTGCTGAAGAGTGCACAAAATCTCACATTTTAAAAAATGCACACAAATTGCATATTCTTTATCCCCCTATATACGAACCGGAATCTGTACAAATTGTTATGCACATGACAAAACACACACACACACATACACAAAATAACAATAACACACCATACATTTCTGATGGGAAATGTGACAGAACAAAATTAAAAGTGAAAAAATGAGACCCAAGGGAAATCAAGCTTGACAGATGGAGGGATTTTTTCTTCATTTGTAATTTTACTGAATATGTGTAAGAGTAGGGTTATAAGAGTTTGTTGGCATTAGTCCCAGAGCCAGGCAGGATTTATTTACCCCAGCGAGTGCAAAAGCTTTGTGAATATTTTTGTTTATACATGACTGAGAAAAGTGAGTCTTACAACAATCCCAGTGGTGGGGGGAGCTGCGTGATGACATCATCAATATGGCTGCCGTGCTATTATGTAGTTGCCACATTTAAATATGCATAACTTCTCACCCGTTTATGCTACAGAGATGATTTTTTTCTGAAATGTTTCAAATTTAATGACAAATACTTCTTGTAATTACACATTTTTGTTAACTCCATTAGCTTTTGAGATAATTTCATTTGCACGTATAAAATCAGTGTTCACATTGGTTATGTGTGATGTTTAACTATGATTCACTCAAAAACTATACAACTTTTGAAAGAATACTCAAGAACAAAAAAAGTTGCATTTTTTAATGAGGATTAAGAAAATATAATAACATGGGGGTTTCCCCAATACTTAGGGAATTGTGAGTGATATCTCCATATATGTCCACTTTCTCAGGATTGTATGTTGCGAGAAATGGAGACTGGAGACAAGAAGAGATGAGACACAGTATATGGATTTAAATAGGGCCACTTTATTAAAGATCTGCAGATTGGGTAAACCTAAGCGGACATCTATCTTTATTGGGCGAGCCATTCACCACCTGTTAAATGGTGCCGACCCTTGCCACTACACAGGCTTCCCCGTTCGGGGTAGGGAGACCTTCCGGTGTCAACCCCTCCCCGCTCCATACGGATCTGGGTGGGTGAGAAAGGTTGGCCTCAAAAATAATCTGCTCACCTGCCCTGTCCCACCAGATGTCCGCACCTACCTGCCAGATTTGTATCGTGACCAATTATTAATTAACAACCTATTTATTACTCCCAAACCCGACTTGCAGTATGAAGTAGGTGAAAAAACTCATATACATAAATGTGTTTTATGAGCAAAACATTCCTACTTGGTCCCATAAAGGCAACCAGCGAGCCCACACTGCCTACGGGGAGGGAGGGAGGGAGGGAGGGAGCCGCGATAGAAGATACCGACAGGAGGGGTGAGCACAATATTTATACTCTTTCCAACCCTCCTCATTGCAGTGGCACCATTAGAAGCCACCAATGGCAGGCTTCCACGCGGCCTCTTCTCCCCAGCCCCCACCCACAACGGCCTACACTAGACTGGACTAGCCAGCCACGTTGTGAAAGCACATTTTACAGTTTATCCTACAGGGCTTTCATTTCAAAAGTATCCACCCTAAATATCTCTTGATCTGATGCACAGATCATTTTGAACACGTTCAACTGTGATTTTTACAGTTGAACATGTTCAAATGTTCTTTATAAAATTTCAAACAGGATGAGGATGATGATATATATAAAAAAGACAATTTATTAGGTTGAATTGTTTTTAACAAATGTTTTTGAAATCTTCAGCAAAAATTTACAATTTACAAAATAAAAACTACGTTCTGTGAGAAGGGTTAACAAATAAATTTCATTGGATGTCCTCTTCACTTTCATTGGAACTGCTATCATCACTGTCAAAATCATTTTCCTCGTCTTCTTTTTCACTGTCCTCTTCTGTGGCCGTTTCAAGATTTTCTGGGAGTGTTGGACCATCGTACCATTTTATGTGGTTCCTGCCATTTTCCAAGTACCAGCTGTGTTCAGTAGGATCAAGCCCGTCGTCCACAGCCATGACACTGAATTGCTCCTTTTAATCTTTTGGATCAATGCAGGTTAAGATGGAGGCAGCATTGTTGGGTCAATCCCTTTAACTTTGGAGAATGCCTTGGATTGGATCTTAGGTGTTGTTTTCTTCATAAATAGACTGTATCTTACTTCACACACAGAGGAGTATCTAGGGTGGCTGTACATGGCACAGACAAATTTATCCAACTAAGCTATCTTTTCTTTGGTTAAAGTTAATGACTCACCTAGCTGGCTGAGAATTTCTTGGAATTCATGATTCCTTTTCATGATTTCAAATGGTTTCACTTTTCCCTGTTTTGCAAATGCAGCTGTGAAATCAGACCCTGCAAAAGCATCGTAGCCAGACAAGGCCTCTACCAGATCATGTCCAAGCTCCTCTGTGATACAAGTTACATTGATCATCCTTCTGCTGTTGTTAGAAGACACACTACAATCAAACCAAACCCGAGAGTTTAGGAAGTGCTTTTGATGGTAAATTAACAACAGCAGAAGGATGATCAATGCAATCATTTGAAATCATGAAAAATAATCATGAGAAGTTATGCATATTTAAATGTGGCAAACTACATAATAGTGTGGCAGCCATATTGATGACATCATCACGCAGCCCCCCCACCACTGGAATTTTGTAAGACTCACTTTTCTGAGACACTTATGTCATGTATAAACAAAAAAATATTCACAAAGCTTTTGCACTCGCTGGGGTAAATAAATCCTGCCTGGCTCTGGGACTACATAGCATAGAGGAAGAAGCTTTTGGGGACATCGAATGAGTTTAAATGGATGTACAAGTGATGGGTTAATACTTTAAAATTAAGGTGCAAGTAGGCATACACACATAAAACTTTGTATCAAGGGTTAGATGCTTTGGATTAGAATCATAGAATAGTAGAGTTGGAAGGGGCCTATAAGGAATCCACCTTAAAGCATACCTGACAGATGGCTGTCCAGCTGCAGCTTGAATGCCTCTAATGTGGGAGAGCCCACCACCTCCCTAGGGAATTGGTTCCATTGCTGTATTGCTCTAACAGTCAGGAAGTTTTTCCTGATGTTCAGCCGGAATCTGGTTTCCTGTAACTTGAGCCCATTATTCCGTGTCCTGCACCTTGGGTTGATTGAGAAGATATCCTGGCCCTCCTCTGTGTGACAATCTTTCAAATATTTGAAGAGTGCTATCATATCTCCCCTCAATCTTCTCTTCTGAAGGCTAAACATGCCTAGTTCTTTCAGTCTCTCCTCATAGGGCTTTGTTTCCAGACCCCTGATCATCCTTGTTGCTCTCCTCTGAACACGTTCCAGCTTGTCTGCATCCTTCTTGAAGTGTGGTGCCCAGAACTGCATGCAGTACTCATGATGGGGCCTAACCAGTGCTGAATAGAGGGGAACCAGTACCCCACGCGATTGGGAAGCTATACTTCTATTAATGCAGCCCAAAATAGCATTTGCTTTTTTTGCAGCCACATCACACTATTGGCTCATATTCAGCTTGTGATCTACAACAATTCCAAGATCCTTCTCGCTTGTCGTATCACTGAGCCAAGTATCCCCCATCTTGTAACTGTGCATTTGGTTCCTTTTCCTAGGTGTAGAACTTTGCATTTATCCCTATTAAATTTCATCCTGTTGTTTTCAGACCAGTGCTCCAGAAGTGGAGAATGCTGAGATGAGGAAAGCCAACAAAGAGGAAACTCCTTGGAAAAGGGTGACAGTTAGGAAAATAAAAATGTAATAAATAAAAATAGGATTGGGGAGTGGTGTGAGGAAAGAAGAGAATTTTTGACTTTGTTTCTGGCCAGATGAAACATGAGTCTGTTACAGGTTTTCATCACATGTTCAATACATAGGCATGCATATGGTGTGTGTCAGGTGTGCCCAGGCACACTTTAATGTCCCCAGAGCCTCTGGAAAGTGTGTTTTCTCCCACCATATTTGTGGTGGGGGGGATACACACTTCCTGGAGGCTCTGGAAGGTGTGCTTCCACCCCACACTACTCTAATTGGGGCCTTAAAATAATAAAATAAAATTCCCTTGATGCACCCCCTAATGAAATGTGCTGTGCATGCCTATGGTTCAATGAATGGATATGACTCCAGTTGGCAGGCTCTTCCCCTTAACTACACATGTCTGAAACCCTGGGGAACTGCTGCCAAACAAAGTAGAGAATACTGAGCGATTTAGTAGAAATAATATAGCTTTGCATAATGCAGCTTCCCATGTACCGATATGCCTATAGCATGGGGTGGAAGGGTCCAGGAGCTGCCATTTAAATTTCCACAAGGCCTTGAGAGAAGTTCAGCTGCATTGTGGGAAATGCAATAGCAGCTTCCCAACTCGAGCCTTTTCTTTTCTTCTCTTCTTCTCTTCTTGTCGCTTTTCTGTCTTTTAAAGAAAGGGGAGAGCCAAGGGAAGCAGCAGCAGCTGCCTGAGAACACTATTCGCTGATGCTTCATCTAATGGAACATGTGTAGAGCACTCCGACACATGTAGATGTACACAATGGAGCCTCTCCTGCTTTTCAGGGTTGTCCAATCCTGCAGAAAACTGTCCCCCATGTACACCTGTACACGCAAGGGCTCTCCACAGGCACTCTAATGAATGCGGGAAGGTGAGAGACAAAGCCTGTATTGTGATGCTACATGTATGCCTCTATAACACACTATTCATGTTCACTGAACAATCATTCACATAAATCGTAAAGAGGAGAAAACAAGACACCACCATCCAGTGCTGAATGGTACCAAAGCTCATTGACATCTGGGTTTGAGCATGCACTGTGCAAAGCATTAACCATTGCCTTTATCATCCCAACATATGAAAACAAAATCTAATCACACTTAGATAGTAAGGTAATAAGCACTCTAAACATAACTGATGTGTGGGGCTATTCCCTGTTTGCTTCTCCTTTGAGTGCAGTGTGCTCTCTCACAGGAGACAGTTGCTCAAATAATGTCTTTAATTTCATTTTGCAGTTTCCCAGTAACTTGTATTAAAGGCAGTCAAACAGAATTTATAGAAGTCAAAGCCTTTTAGGCAGCCGTTTTTGAATATATATATATATATAGTCCATGCTTGCAGAATCTATTTAATGTCAATTTCATACAATGGTTACACTGCACAGAGTATTTTACTTTAAACCTGCAGGACACAATGATAAATTGATAATTGACCTCAAGGCCATAGCAAATGAAAGAGTCCCTGTTTTTCATTAGTACAGTAAAACACAGTTGTTCAGGAGAGAAAAACGAGGAGCTAGTCGTAATTGTGCTTTGAAGATGGAACAATTAAGAAATTGTCCATGGCTTTCATTGTACATCTTTAAGATTACAGAATTCCTAATTGTAAACAGTGAAATAAAACTCGCAAGATGCAAATAGCAGACAACTGTACCAACCGCAATTTTCAGCAAGCTGTGTTTGGCTCAGTATTGATTAGGGAAACAGTTCACAGATACTAATTCTCCATTTGCTTTTCTTTGGTTGACTCTAATCTATTTTACTGTGTATAATCTGCCAATTTTCATGCTATTTAAAGGTTGGATGTTGGGTTATTAAGATCCACAAGAATGGATTTTTCCCCTTGCCATTACATGGTTCAGTGATGACATAGCTCCTGTTATAACTAATGATAGAAAATATATATTGCTCACAAGCCACAAGTTCCATAGAAGGATTTCTACATCCCCTGAGGGTTTCTTTTTAAAGGGTCCCAAGCATCTCCAGTCTTCATTGTTTGTTGCAGACCTAAATTTGAAAATACTCTCAGGAAAATAACTTCAGTTCCCAACAATTGGGAAACAAATAATAGGAATTCCCCAATGCACCTGGTATTATAACCTCAGGGCTTGTAAAACAATCTGAGGATTTTTAAATATTCAGCATTTATTTGTTTGTTTGTTTGTTTGTTTATTTATTTATTTATTACATTTCTATACCTCCCACTAGCCAAAGCTCTCAGGGCAGTTAAATGAATACCATAAATATACATTGTTGAAGTTATCACTTTACCTGTCACAGCGATTCTACTATCTCACGCTCATAGATATGAAGCCAGAATATTTAGATGTGAGCTGGTATAGCTCCATTGTATTCCTTGGGGCTCATTTGGCTTATTTAGCTTGTAAATCAGGTTGTAAAATAGACAGAATGATCCAACGCACATTTAAACTAATTTGCCACTGCAGCACAATAGCCACTGTTCTTATTGCTAAACTGGGAAGCCCAGTCCACAAACCCATTAAGCCAGAGTAATCAGTTATACACAGTTTTATTACTACTACAGAACTTTTTTCATGGCTTATTTCTTTTATTTTCTATCAACCCTATCGCAGGGCCTCTGCTGAGTGTAAATAGCCACTGTAATGGTATACAAGACAATCACAATTAACTTGACAGTCATCTCTAAAGCAATTTAAAACTGTGCCCTGAGCATGGGTCCACATGTGATAAGCAGTTGCCATGGTCCAGAGCCTCCTACCCCAATGCTCAGAGGATGAAGCTTCTGAATAAACAAATCAGAAAGAGGACTCAGTTACAGAAGGACATCACAACCTACTTCCTTAGGACCTAGTCCTCTATGAAGGGTGGAATATCCTCGCTGAAATATCCTCTGTCTGGACTGTTCTGCATCGTGTGCATCATGTGCAAAATGGCTGTAAAAGCCCATTTGAGCATAATGTTTGGATCTCATGAGATGACTTGAACTGATCCTTCAAATGCATACTTATAAAAAAAATTTTTTTGAGAATACCTGCTTGCTTGGTCATGGGTTTGATCCCGGAAAAGTTGCATATGTAATCAGTTCAGATGTGCCCTGCTCACAAGAACAGAGCCATGGAATCCTACTAAAAATACCCACTGCAAAACATTCAGGAATCTGCTCCAAAAAAGAGCCCTGTTTCCATGTTTTGGAATATAAAGTGTCTTCAACCCATTTTGTTGTCTCTTTTTTTTAGCTCTTTCTAAGCAACAAAGATAGGTGTTGAGGTTACACATGCACACACACACACACACACACACACACACAGGCTCAATTTGGACGACACAATAAACAACTGGTGTGGGGGAAACAATCGTCAGTTGTTTTGACTATTGTGTCATCCGAATGCTGCCATAGTCAACTCAGTGCTGATCCTAATCTACACCACAGTTGATTATTTATTACCATGTTGTGTGGGGAGTACCCCCTAGTTGAACAACTGTAAAGTTGATTATTACCCCACCATTGGCTATCGTGTCGTCCGAATTGAGCCACAGAGAGAGAGAGAGAGAGAGAGAGAGAGAGAGAGAGAGAGACTGCAGTGGTAAATCTGTATCTGGGGTAGAGTGTACCACTTAAGACTAAAAAGTGAACTAGTGTAGATGAAAATTTCCTTACCTCTGTAAGTACCATAATTGTTAAGAGAGAAATAAAAAAGATACACACATGCAGTTACATCTGCATTTTACTTGATGGCTCTCATATATTATTTATTTATTTATTACATTTGTATACCGCCCCATAGCCGAAGCTCTCTGAGTGGTTTACATAGAATTAAAAACAATACACAAAAATTAAAACAGCAAAAACATACAACATACACACAATCTGTACATTTAAAAACCACTTCAACACTTCAAAAAACTACAAAAACAAAACAAAACAAACCCAGGCTCCTCAGATATTGCCAAATGCCTGAGAGAAGAGGAAAGTCTTGACCTGGCGCCGAAAAGATAACAATGTTGGCGCCAGGCGGGCCTCGTCGGGGAGATCGTTCCACAATTGGGGAGCCACCACAGAGAAGGCCCTCTCTCTTGTTGCCGACCTCCGAGCTTCCCTCAGAGGAGGCACTCGGAGGAAGGCCTTAGATGTTGAACGTAGTGTTCGAGTAGGTTCATGTCGGGAAAGGCTTTCCATCAGGTATTGTGGTCCCAAGCCGTGTAAGGCTTTATAGGTTAAAACCAGCACCTTGAACCAGGCTCGGAAACATACAGGCAAGCAATGCAAGCGGGCCAGAGTAGGTCTTATATGTTCGAACCTACTGGTTCCAGTTATCAATCTGGCCGCTGCATTTTGCACAAGCTGCAGCTTCCAAACCACCTTCAAAGGCAGCCCCACGTAGAGTGCATTGCAGTAATCTAACTTGGAGGTTACCAGAGCATGGCCAACTGTATCCAGGTTATCCCTGTCCAGATAGGGACG
Organism: Anniella stebbinsi; assembly: GCA_029215795.1. Lineage (NCBI taxonomy): Eukaryota > Metazoa > Chordata > Lepidosauria > Squamata > Anniellidae > Anniella > Anniella stebbinsi. The sequence continues at coordinate 27,375,707 of JARDYH010000002.1, read as the reverse complement.
TAGCTGGGCCGCCAACTGAAGTTGGTAGAAGGCACTCCGTGCCACTGAGGCCACTTGCGCCTCAAGTGACAGAGATGGTTCTAGGAGAACCCCCAAGCTACGAACCCGCTCCTTCAAGGGGAGTGCAACCCCATCCAGAACAGGTTGAACACCCTCCATCCGGTCAGCGGAACCACCCACTAACAGCGTCTCAGTCTTGTCTGGATTGAGTTTCAGTTTATTAGCCCTCATCCAGTCCATTGTCGCAGCCAGGCACTGGTTCAGCACATCCACAGCCTCACCTGATGAAGATGAAAAGGAGAAATAGAGCTGCGTGTCATCAGCGTACTGATGACAACGCACTCCAAAACTCTGGATGACTGCACTCAACTGTTTCATGTAGATGTTGAACAGCATGGGGGACAAAACTGACCCCTGTGGAACCCCATACTGGAGAATCCACGGGGCCGAGCAATGTTCCCCAAGCACCACCTTCTGGAGCCGACCCACCAAGTAGGAGCGGAACCACTGCAATGCAGAGCCTCCCACTCCCAACTCAGCCAGTCGTCCCAGAAGGATACCATGGTCGATGGTATCGAAAGCCACTGAGAGATCAAGGAGAATCAACAGAGTCACACTCCCCCTGTCTTTCTCCCGACATAGGTCATCACACAGGGCGACCAAGGCTGTTTCCGTACCAAAACCAGGCCTGAAACCCGACTGAAATGGATCCAGATAATCAGTCTCATCCAAGAATGCCTGGAGCTGGCTCGCAACCACCCGCTCCAGGACCTTGCCCAGGAATGGAACATTTGCTACTGGCCTGTAGTTATTAAGATTTTCAGGGTCCAGGGAAGATTTCTTTAGGAGTGGTCTCACTGCCGCCTCTTTCAGGAGGCCTGGGACCACTCCCTCTTGCAAAGAGGCATTAATCACTTCCCTGGCCCAGCCAGTTGTTCCATCCCTGCTAGCTTTTATTAGCCAAGAGGGGCAAGGATCCAATATGGAAGTGGTTGCACGAACCTGTCCAAGCACCTTGTCAACATCCTCGAGCTGGGAAAATCAGCAAGATTGATGAACATGGGAGGCAGAACCTTCTCAGTGCTGGCCCCAATTCTAGTTACAATAACTAAGCCACTTCAGTATAAGCCTTCAAGGGGGATTTGACAATTTAGCTTTTCCCTGCAGCCTTTCCATAAAACTGCACATTGCTAATATGGTTCACAGCGGTTTTCCAGTTAGTAACTGAACACCTATCTGATTTTGTATCATTCCTCTTTGTGTATCACTTTCTGGAAGCTTGGCTATAAAAAACAGTTTATACATACTTTAAATAAATATTAAGAATTAGTGTTATGTTGAGACTTGCAGTTAAAACTGGGTTTGGCATAGAGATGACTGTTGCAGGGAAATCTAGCCCTTTTGGGGGCTTGTAGGATTTCCTTTGAACTCGTGGCTTGGCTTGCATTTGTGGGCCGAGACGTAGCTTTTCCCTGAAATCTGGGAACTTAATCATTTTTAATTTCTAAAATTGCCATTTCCCAGGATCCCCAACATGATGCTCGTGGCTACCATTTATGCAAATGGCAGTCATAATTTACTTAATTTGCTCATTTTTTAAAAGCAAAAATAAAAGTAATAATTTATGGAAATTGTGTCAAGTAGCCTGACTTACACACAACAATTCCGGCCAGCTGGCAGAAGACAGAACTGAGTCCAGGGGGTGGTGTTGGGGAGCTGATAAAAACTGTTGTTTGGTGACTTGTGGCTCAGACCCCACCTCTGTCTTGTACTCAATCTTTTGGGCAGGTAATTTGTCCCATGGCAGTCATTTTGTGGTGGTGCCCAGGACAGTTTCTCAAATTGCCACCCATAGCTCTACCTCTGCTTTAGCATAGCCAAATGCAATAGCGAATAGGGCTCATGTACTTTTAAGAATGTTGCTTCCTCTAAAGTTGGATGCCATATTACACTTGCACACATACACAGTCTTTTATTAAAGACAACTGCGAAATATGTCTGATATGGGCAGAGAAATGCAAAAATAATTCTAGGGGCTGGAGATCAAGGTGAAACACTCGCCTATTCAGGTGTTCAGCTTTAAAACTGGATCGCGGGACCCAGGGATGCATGCTCCAACCCTGCCCCTCCATTCCCAACCTCCCTATGCTCTTCTGTTTCTGCAGAGGAAAAGTAACTGCACTCAAGTGAATGTGATTACAAAGCTCTGTAACATTGCAAATCCTGATATGACAGAGTTCCTGATCACATGGAGCTTTGAAATCACTAGGGATGTGCACTGGATCGGACCCGATCCACGATCCGAGTCCGGTCCAGTGGGAAATCGGATAAATTATCCGATTTCCGATCCCGCAGCTGGATCGGCCGATCCAATCCGAACCGGTCCGAAAAAGCTCCGAACCAGTTCGGCGGATCGGCGGATCGGCGGATCGGCGGGCGCCCACTGGCGGCCACCGCCGCTTCCATTGGCGGGCGCCAGCGGGCGCCCGCCGATGAAAGTGGACAGCGGGGGGGGGAGGAGGGGGGCACTTACCTTCTCGGCCCGGTAGCTCCCGTCCGGCGCCGGCGCCTACTACTACTAGCAGGCTCCGCGGCCTGCTCTAGGGTGGCGCGCCGGGTGATGTCATCACCCGGCGCGCTACTCTAGAGCAGGCCGCGGAGCCTGCTGGTAGTAGTAGGCGCCGGCGCCGGACGGGAGCCACCGGGCCGGGAAGGTAAGGAGGGGGTGCGTGGAGGGGAGGAGGGGGAGGGGGGAGGGGGGCCCTTACCTTTCCGGCCCGGCGGCTCCCGTCCGGCGCCGGCGCCTACTACTCCCAGCAGGCTCCGCGGCCTGCTCTAGGATGGCGCGCCGGGTGATGTCATCACCCGGCGCGCTACTCTAGAGCAGGCCGCGGAGCCTGCTGGAAGTAGTAGGCGCCGGCGCCGGACGGCAGCCGCCGGGCCGGAAAGGTAAGGAGGGGGTGCGTGGAGGGGAGGAGGGGGCGCGCGGAGGGGGGAGGGGGGCCCTTACCTTTCCGGCCCGGCGGCTCCCGTCCGGCGCCGGCGCCTACTACTCCCAGCAGGCTCCGCGGCCTGCTCTAGGATGGCGCGCCGGGTGATGTCATCACCCGGCGCGCTACTCTAGAGCAGGCCGCGGAGCCTGCTGGAAGTAGTAGGCGCCGGCGCCGGACGGGAGCCGCCGGGCCGGAAAGGTAAGGAGGGGGTGCGTGGAGGGGAGGAGGGGGTGCGCGGAGGGGGGCCCTTACCTTTCCGGCCCGGCGGCTCCCGTCCGGCGCCGGCGCCTACTACTCCCAGCAGGCTCCGCGGCCTGCTCTAGGATGGCGCGCCGGGTGATGTCATCACCCGGCGCGCTACTCTAGAGCAGGCCGCGGAGCCTGCTGGAAGTAGTAGGCGCCGGCGCCGGACGGGAGCCACCGGGCCGGGAAGGTAAGGAGGGGTTGCGTGGAGGGGAGGAGGGGGCGCGCGGAGGGGGGAGGGGGGCCCTTACCTGCTCGGCCCGGCGGCTCCCGTCCGGCGCCGGCGCCTACTACTACCAGCAGGCTCCGCGGCCTGCTCCAGGGTGGCGCGCCGGGTGATGTCATCACCCGGCGCGCTACTCGAGAGTAGGCCGCGGAGCCCGCTGGTAGTAGCCGCCGGCGCCGGACGGGCCGAGAAGGTAAGTGGCGGGGAAGGGGGCTTACCCCCCCCCCCGGAGCCGTCCGCTTCTATCCGCTGGCGCCCGCGGGCGCCAGCAGATGGAAGCAGGCGGCCCCAGGGGGGGTAGGGAGCGCGGGGGAGGGGGTTTACCTGCCGGGGCCGTCTACAGCGGATGGCCCCGGGGGGGGGAGGGAGTTAGGCCCCCCCTTACCCACCCGCCGCCATTTTTTCCTCATAGACTTGCATTGCAATGCAAGTCTATGGGGAAAAAAATGGCGGCCGATCCAAAAATGTACGATTTTTGGGTCGGGATCGGACTCGATCCGGTCCGGGGGGCCTCCGATTTTGTCCGAACCGGTCCGGGACAAAATTGGAGGTCCCGATCCGGGTCCCGATCCGATCCGGGGGGTCCGTGCACACCCCTAGAAATCACATTCACTTGAATGCACTTGCACATTCACTGCAGATCTTCCCCATCAACAGGAGTGGAGGGGGCAGAGTGCATGTCCCTGGCTTCCTATATATGATTTTATTAAGTGAATGTCTGAATAGGCCTGCTGTATGTAAATGGCTGAATTAGTGCCAGCTAATCTGCAATTTCTCCATTTGACGAAGGCATTTTGCCTTCAATCCCTATGGTGTGCTGCGATCTCCATAAATGGACACATATTAGGGATGGGAGAGAAATTCACTCAGTCAAGCCACACACACACACACATACACCCTATGGATTTAGCCAATCTGCACCTCTGGGAATAAACACAGAAACAGACTGCCACAATTGGCATTTGGAAATCCTACATTGCAATACATTCTGCAAAAGAAAGAAAGAGAATGACATTCAACAATATATGCACATTTGAAAAATGCACATACCCACACACACAAACACTAGGTGCATTTCTAACATGTGCACAATGATGCTTTAGTCAATATGCATCCATAAATCATTGATCAATGCACACAAAAATGCATACAGGATTTTATTTGTGAAAACAAAGAACTTGAATGGAACTGGCATGGAACTTGCTTGGAGGTGGGAAAAGGAGGAAGTCCACAGAAATGGACTTCATCTGCCCATCCTTAATGTGTACACAAAATGAACATCTTCAGGATTTGGGGCCCATGACATCCACCATGGTGTGGAGCTCAGAATTCCTGACTGGGGATACCCAGATTCAAATTTCTACTCATCCACAGGCTAACATTGGGCCATTCGCAGAGTCAGCAACAAGGGTATGAATAGTTGGGTACCTGCCAAAGGCCCACACCCCAACAGGGGTCCACTAACAAGAGCCACCATGCTGTTGCTCTGGCCCAGACAATGGAGATGGTAAGAAGGAGGAGGAGGAGGAGGAGGAGGAGATGCCATTTGGCATACTGGCTCTCTGCCTGTCAAGCAAGCAAGTAGTAGCAATGATAAGGAAGAGGAGGAGGAGTAATGGCAGCTGTTGATAATGGTGGTGAACAGGTAGACCATTGAGGGCATCTTGCCCAAGGGCCTTCAAAAACCTAGAGCTGGCACTGGCCATTCAACACCATGGCCAGGTCTACACCAAGCAGGATATAGCATTATGAAAGCAGTATGAAAGTGGTATATAAGCCACACTACTGCTTTATGGCGGTATTGAAGTGCACTGACATCGTTGGGGCCCATAAGACACATACCATATACCACTTTCATAGTGCTATATCCTGCTTGGTATAGATCTGGTCCAAGTCTCAACTTCACCTACCTCACAAGGATGTTATGAAGATTAAGTTGTGGGGAGCCATGTACAATGCCTTGCCCTTGAGCTCCTTGGAAGAAAGGCAGGATACAATAGCAATAAATACATAAAATAGAGTGCAATGCTTTGCTTTCTTTTTTTCCCTTTTTTTTAAAAAAAAGAAAGAAATTTACACTCTGTGCAGCAACAGAAATGACATTCTTGTCTATCTGTAAATCAGATCATATATCAGTTGTTTCATCTCGGATGAGATAGAGAAGGGGAAAATCAAGGAGGCAGAAAATCTACAAGAGAATTAAGAAACATGATAGTTTTAATCTTCCTGCTGCTGCTTGCCGCACCTCCTTCTCTTCCTATTGTTAATTCCCTTGCCAACATTAATAAACTCCTTCCGTAGTCTTTGATGCATCCACCCCCAGTTCCCAACACAATGCTGTTGCTAGTTTCTTTGGATTCTCTTCAACGCAATGAAACACTGAGTTTACGTCCTTTTCGAGAAAGGAAGGCGAGGATCCGGAGTTTGAAGAAGATGTTCCGCTTGGCAGACAGCCTCCCCCGCCCAACCCACCCCATCCTTCACGTTTCATAGATCTGTCTAGTGGCATCAAGCATTTTAAGTGTATATCAATATTTTCATTATGGAAACCTTGTTGGCAAATATTGCAAGAGGCGAGTCATTTTTCAGCCAGCGCCTTCTTCTGTGGCCATCCGTGGGGTGGCATGACAGAGCTGCTGTCATGTCAATTGATTAGCACACTTCACATTGTGCCATTTGTGTGTGTGTGTGTGTGTGTGTGCTGTCCACTCCCCTAAACAGTGATAAATGGCCCCCATTGTGTGAAATCGTGGAGGTGGGACCACAGCTACCTTTAACAGCCCAGAAAATGAAATGATTACTATTGGATTCTATTGACTGGCCTGGTTAGAGCAGTTGTGCTTCATTCCAAAGGTTAATTGGACTTGAACTCAAGAAATTAAGAGGTCACCTAAGGTCACAGTGACAGCAGGCAAACTTTTAACGTGCTGCTAATAATATTTGGCAGGAAGACAACATATTGGCAGGGGTGGGGGGGTGCATGTCGTCAGCTCTTGGGCATGTGCCCAGCAGTTGCTCTCAAAAGAGTCACTGTTTGTAAGCAAAATGCTGTGTGCAAAATAAATGCAGCAAATCCATTTTTACAACTAGTGTTTTAGCAAATGTCCCAAAATTTCACACACACACACACACGCAGACACACCATTTATTTTGAAACTGAACTTCAACCATGGGGACGGGGCTTGGCCCCCACAAAACAATCAGGTGTTCAATGGCAGGGGAATCCAGATGTTCCCAGCACAGGCCATTATTGAGGTGGAGTTTGGCATTGTTGAACTTAGAAGCAAAGAAGAAGATTGGAGCAGGGCCAGCCCTGCAAGGTGGCAAATACTGGGTGTTCGCAGTAAGGTGTTACAGGAGACAGCTGTGTGCTCCTTAGCCTGGCATACACCTCCTACGGAAGTTTGCTGCCTTAAGGTGCAGTGGAAGATGCTGTCCGATCATCAGTGTTGAAGAAAGAGTCAGTTGCCAGTACAATCATTTTATAGCCAATGGGGCTCCCTCTGAGTAGACATATGTCAGATCACACTGTTAATTTAGTAAGGGTGACCATATGGAAAGGAGGTTTGGGCTCCTGTATCTTTAACTGTTGTATAGAAAACTTTAACTGTTGTGATGAAGAAGGAATTTCACCAGGGACTAATTGCATACAAATAACACTGGCTGAAATTACCCTTTTCTCTACAACTGTTAAAGTTACATGAGCCCTGTCCTCCTTTTCAGATGGTCAGCCTAACTGTGCCACAGTTGGCCTCACTCTCACATAGATCTAAAACTAAATTATGGCCAGGGCCAGATCTATACCAAGCAGGATATGACACTTTGAAAACATTTTGAAAACTGATATGGAGTGAGTCCTGGGCCCCAACAGTTGTCACTAATGTTATAAACTGTTTTAAAGCAATAGTGTAGATCCTGCCTATGACCCCTTATAATATCCCAAGTCCAGGAGTGGGGAACATTTTTTCTATAATTTTTGATCCGGTCTGATTAATTGGAGACCACACAGAAGTATCAGTTTAATTAGTTAATTAATTAAGGGCCCTATCCTATCCAGATGCCCTTCATCCTCCAAACTTGGAGGCTGATAGAATGGTTGGAGGTGCTTCTCCTTCTCTGCTTTTTTGCAAGACAGGCACTTTTTCCTGTCTACTTGTGGAAGAGGGATGGAGGTTGGGGAGGGCTGGGGACAGCTCATATCCCTGCCACTACCCTGGTCTCTTCCCCTTCTTGCCCCCCCCCACACACCCTTTCCATACTCTCTGAGGTTACTTTTGTGAGCTCGGAGAGGCAGTTTGGATGGTTCTCTCAGCACTGGCTGCGAGGAGGTGGGGGGGAGCTCAGACTCTTGGGTCTGAGGTTGTAACACTGGCTCAATTCGGACAACACGATAGTCAATGGTGGGTTGACTAACCGAACCCTAACCCTAACTCTAGGGGATACTCCCCACACAACATAGTAATAAATAATCAACTGTGGTGTGGATGAGGATCAGCGCTGAGTTGACTATGGCAGCATTCGGATGACACAATAGTCAAAACAACTGACGATTGTTTCCCCCACACCAGTTGTTTATTATGTCATCCGAATTGAGCCACTGAGTCAGATCTAGGAATCTAAACTATCCTTTGCCCCCTCTGGGCTATAGGATTGCTCTCCAATTCTGTTATAGGCTCTTGATTGCATGGTAAATATTATGAATGTATACAAAGACTTTCTTGCCTAGTAAGATAGTGCTGGGGTGTGTTGCCTTCTCCTGAAACTATGACTTCTCAGGTTGGGATCCACTGACTAACAAGTGTAATAGTATAACTGTCCCTGGAGAGGCAGTCTCTGGAAATATCCGGGGGCTGAGTGAAATGAAGCAGGGGGTTGCATCTAACCCTCAAGCTGGAGGTTTCCTACCCCTGGTATAGACTAGGAGTTGTTCTGCACCAGCCTCCTGGCTGTCATAAATTTGCATTTATACAAATAAATGTTATGCAAATCTGTCTCTTCTTTTTCCTCTTTTTTGATGATGCATTTCCTCTTTTTTGGCAATTCTCATGTGACCACCCTAGGAGTTAGTACAATGGGATATTCAAGTTCCCATAACTGAGTTCTTATAAAATAAGAAAATAATATTTCTCAAAAGGGATTGTTATCAAAATTATATAATATGTTGCCATAATTACAAGGAGACTATATATATATATATATATATATATATATGCACACACACATAAATCCTTCTAGGTTTTACATGAATATATCAAATAATGTATTGAACAAATGATGGAAGAATGTATATATGAAGGTTCCAAAATAATATATGGATGCTGCGGCAAATGATGAGTTTTGTAAGTTCATCTAATTATCTAATGTGCCATCTTGGAGCTATAATCAGGATAGTGTGGACTTTAGACATTTGTGGTGGACCTGCAATGATCAAAAACATTTTTGGATTAATGTAATCATGATTATAGAGAAAACCACTACACATATATTACCCGTGAATCCATCAGTCTTACTGTTGGTGAAGTTGAATAAATTGCTAGCACCCACGAATAAAAGAGTGGTTGCAAAGGTATTAGTTTGAGCTTGGATATTAAAAACTAAAATTGGGAAAACAAAGTGAAGCACTATTCTTAAGAGAATGGTAAAATTATATTTGGCATGGAACACTAATGCATAAAATTTTGTTTTAGAAGAATGTTTGGGAGGGCAGTGCTATAGATATTGACTCTAACAATGGACTAAATTCATTCCATAGTGGAGAGAAAAGAATCACTGTGGGAAAATAAAGAAAGAAATCTTAGTAGTAGTATAAAATTGAATAATGGCTGATTAAAGATAAAATGAAACTGTTTTAACTTATGCTTTAAAATGAGTGAAGGATTGTACTTAACTCTGATTTACTGCCTGTTTTATATTTTACTCTTCTGGAAATTGACTGATATGTTTTATCATAGAATCATATCACAGAATCATAGAATATGATGTTTGTTTGTTTTGTAAATAGTTTCTTTTTAAAGCACAATATACACTTTTTGAAGGATAGGCCACTAGGTCTAAGTGTGATAATTTGTTTTTGGGTGGATTAAAATGTATTCAATTCATAAATAAAATAAATGATCAAGTGCTGAAGCACTTGTATCAGATGGACTTGTATCAGATGGATCAGAAAGAAATCTTGGCTCTTTCCATAGTTTGAATTCCAGTTGCTATGGAATTCAATATTTCTTTCTTTCTTTCTTTCTTTTTTTAAAAAAGGGGGGATATCGTGACTTTGGAGTAAAAGTGTCTTGACTTTCTGTGTGTAACTAGTTCTGTAATCTTAGACAGGTAGACTTGGAGTTGATCATTATCTTTCTTTCTTTCTTTTTCTTTTCATTTTCATATTTTTTTTCATCTGAGGAAAAAGTTCTGTTTAGCCATGCTTCCCCCTCCCCAAACTAGGAACTCAGTTTGTTGCAGATGGTGCTCAGATGTTGAGTTTTGTTCAGAACTCAGTTTTTTTACTTCTTAATGGGAACCTATAAAAAATAATTTCCCTGAACCTTCAGCCACGTTGCAATGCTTGAGTGTTCGCACTCAAGATGGAACTAATGCTGGGCCTGCATAGTCCATTACTTGAGGTTACCATATGGTCTAAGATATTAACATAACAAAACCTGGTTATTTGTATGTCTAAATCAAAAGTAACAGTCATATATATAAAAAAACATATTCTACTTATTTTGAACAAAGCCCAGTAGCCTTTGTGTGCCTGTTCCAGCAAGCCTTCGTCAAATTTACCAGGAGAATGATATGTCACAGTGGAGTACAGAAAGGATCTAAAAGGAGAACACATAGCTTTCCTATAGATTGTGAAAAGCAGCCAGCAGCTGTGAGAAGTTAAAGCCTGCATATCTATGAGCTTCTCTAAACAAGTGATTTATTGCACGCTCATGATTGGTCACTCACGGAAACAGGGCCATGCAGAGGGGAGCCCACTCCAATGAGGAGGTCCCCCCCTAGCTTACACTACTGCTTCCATAGCGTAAGCGGCCCATCGAGAAGTGAGGATCCCGCCTTGCGGAAACAGTGCAGAAGCCGTCCGTTGTGAATACCACGGTCAGACTACAAGCTCCAGAGGGCCATGCTGCATGCAGGGCGAGGATATATGTGCCTTGAGGTGTTATAGAACAGGTTTAACATGAAGGTGTTATGTAGAACTGACATGTTGGTGGGCACATCCCCTTGGGTTGGCCATGTTGTCATCCTTTTTTGAAATGGGGGCACACACTTCCCATCTGGCCTGGGCATATTACCAGCTCTGCATGGCCCTGCACGGAAACTTGTGGGACCCTTAATCGACCTTGTCAATGTCCAGGACATCTCCCATGCTATCCCCCCAGTAGTCTCACTTTAAAAAAGATTGGAGATAATGTGTATTTAAAGTTATTTATGTGATATCGCAGGATCTCTCCGGTGTGTAAAGTTGGCATTGCCATACTTCCACCACTAGAAAACACTAGATGGTGCTGACTCATTAACTGCAATGGAGCTCTTTCCGAGAAGGGGCATTTTCAATTCAAAATCACATGATTGCATGTAAAGGAGTGTGTTGTGAAGGTGGAAAGACTGTGGAGAACAAAAGCCCCCATAAGGCTGTAGGGTTTTTCTTATGTGTAGAGAAGCTTTATAAGACCATAATAACCACAGTGTATTACATGTCAAACTCATCCAATTTGTTTCACTGCAGATCTCTATATGGTTGAATAATGAGAAACCATACTGAGAGACAGTGCATTGTAGTGGTTAGAGCCGGAGTGGGGAATATCTTTCAGTCCAAGGGACAAATTCAAAGTGCACAGAGGCCACATTCTAATGGTGAGGAAGTGTGAAGGTAAAATGGGTAAGGGCAAAAATACTAAATAAATAAATAGAATACCAATATATTTAAGCTTAAAGCTCTTCTTGGTAGTAACTAAGCCTTAGGAAAGGCATTGCAGCCTTCTAGAATGGGGGGAAACTGCACAAAAGCCAGGAAAACTCAAATCATAGAATCATAGAGTAGTAGAGTTGGAAGAGGCCAGTAAGGACATTGGGTCCAACCCCCTGCTCAATGCAGGAATCCACCCTAAAGCATCCCTGACAGATGGTTGCCCAGCTGCCTCTTGAATGCCTCTAATGTAGGAGAGCCCACCACCTCCCTAGGTAATTGGTTCCATTGTCATATTGCTCTAACAGTCAGGAAGTTTTTCCTGATGTCCAGCTGGAATCTGGCTTCCTGTAACTTGAGCTCATTATTCCGCGTTTTGCACTCTGGGATGATCAAGAAATGATCAGTAGCTGGGGGAATAGGGGTGTGACATGGGGAAGGGGAAGACAGCATGGCCCTATGAGGAAGCCCAAGGGGCAGGATTAGGAGATCCCAGGAGATCCCCTGCCTTTTGATTAGTGTGTCAGCTAAAAGGGGAAAATAATTATTATGCTGGTGTTTTTTTTTTTTCAAATATGAGTTAAATCTCCAGTCCAAGATTTGCTTCCATTCTGTTTAATTCATGGGATTTTTTTACCCGAATGTTTGCTTTATCGAAATATTTTTAAAACACCCTTGCAAATGGTGGGGCAGTGTAGAAGTGTGTGGCCAAAACTGTCAGACACATGCAATAAAAACAATTGAACAAACAAACCATGTTACCATCATGAAACAAAGAAGGCAGCAACCAGACACATCAACCAGTTAAAATGCCTGAGCATTGAGCTGCTGCTGAAATGTTGCAATGTTGATGCCAGTCACACCTTCATGGGGAGCGTAAATGCCAATGTCAGGGTTCTACAAGTACTCTTTCATGTTGTGAGATAATGAACTTGGAGAAGAGCATGCCCTGATGATGGTAAAGCATAGGGAGAGACAATTCTGCAGATATTTCAGTCCTAAGGATTTAGGACCAGGACCAGCACTTTTTTTTAATTACAACAACTTTATTTACAGTCCATAGACCAAAAAACAAAAGGCAAACAGTACAATATCCAAGAACATATTATTGTATGGCTTACTGCTATCCAATACATCTTAAAAATTAACCTTGTCCGAGCTGAAATCTATTTTGTATTACATAGGAAAAATACTTTGCTACTTGTAACGTGAGAGGTTTATCTGTGCCCCGAAGTAGCTGTCTGACCAGGGAATCCCGGGACCACCCTGGGAAATGTTGAATTAAGGGGTAAAGCAGATCACACCTTGCATTACGATAAAGACATGATCTATGGACTCCACTACAGAGTCATCGCATGGACATAGTCTATTCTCAACAGGAATCTTTCGATGTCTTCCTTCTAACATATTTGAAGGAAGAACATTGAAACGGGCCAATGAGAAGGCCCTTCTGTATTTGGTGTATCCAGCCAATCCAGAAAGGGCATCATTCCTCTGGGCATAAAATCAGGAAGAGCTTGAGACTGAGGACAGCAAGGGCCTCGGGACCGTCCACGAAGTTCTTGTAATTCTATATCTAGAAGCCTTTGCTTAACTACCTTTTCTGCACTTCTTAGCTCCAAGGTTAAGAGTTGTGCAGAAGACAGACCCATGGTCTTTATTTTCTGGGTCATGGCCTTGCTCCTGGGGGAAACAAAGCTGTCCACTGGTATATGTGATAATAAAGAATGGGAAGTTGATGTTTGGGAGAGGCGAAGCCAATATGTTATTGTAAGCATCCAGGCGGTGCAACTCAGTGGGACCAGCCTGGCCTCAAGGTTAAGAGCGGTTCCAGGCACACACTTTGGGACCCCGGACCAGCACCTTGAATTGAACTTGGAAGTGAACAGTTAGCTATCACAATGCTTTCAGATATGATTCCTGTTACAATTCTGGTTGCCTTATTCTGCACTAGCTGAAGCTTCTGGGACATCTCCAAGAGCAACCCTACATACAACGCCAGAAGGTTACCACAGCATGAACCACCACAGACTATGAGCCCATCTATACACACAAGATAAAACATTTTGAAAATGTTTTGAAAACAGTATATGGAGCATGTCCTTGGCCCCAACAGTTCTCAAAACTGGTATAAATTGTTTTAAACCATTTTAAACCGTTTTAAAGCTGTAGTGTGGATAGGCTCTCTCTCTCTCCAGGAACAGTTAAAGCTGATGGATCAGCCAAAGCTGGTCAAAGGCATTCCCTGCCACTGAGGCCACCTAGGCCTCAATTGATAAAACTGGATCAATGACTAAGCTTGAAATACCCCAAAACAATGTGCTGGTTCTTCTGGAGGGAGTGAAATCTTGTCTAGAACAGATGAACACCCAATTTCCAAATATGAGAACTATCTATTCACAGGACTTCTTCCTTGTTGGGATTCAGCTGCAGTTTATTGGCCCTCATCCAGCCCATTGCTACTTCCAGACGCTGGTTCAGTACCTGCAAATCCTCACCTGACTCAGATGACAAGGAGAAATAGACCTGGGTGTTACCAGCATATTGATGACTAGAAATCTCATGATGGTTTCACTCAACAGCTTCAGATATATGTTAAATACATGGATCCTTGCAGAATCATCCTGATCAAATGCCAATAGGTTGAGCTAGAGATGTCAGAAAAAAACTGCAATGGATTCAAATGAGTTTGGATTTCTATGAATTGAGCTTACACAAAATGGTGATTTATGGAAAAGGCCAAGCTGTCATTCTCACAAAATGACAGCTTGACGAAGAAGTGGGTTAGCATGCACCACTCACTGGGTGCCTGTGGATAGCCTGGCAGCTCACCGCACATGGCAAACAGGGTCAGGTGGCCAATGGAGGTCCAGCGAGCTATGAGCAGTGCAGGCAGGAGTGGCATTCCTAACCACCACTAAAAAAAAGTTGTACAATCAGGAATGAAACATTTCAGCAATCCAGTTGGGAGATTGTCAGAATATGAAATACCTTAACCAGACCCTCTCCAGAAATGGTCAAAGCTGATGAACTATTTCCAAGCAATGCCAAGGTAACATTTCCTATCACAACCCAAGACACTAGCCAAATTACTGCTTCTGGAAAAGACTGGTCAGCAGATTCCCTTTCGATTAATTTTTTTAATGGGTGGGATGCAGGATTATTAAACTTTCCTCAGTTACAAGATGGTCAAGTTACATGTGTGAGTGTCCTATCTGTCATTATATAAAAATCTTCCTGGTAATCTGCAGCCTCGCTGGCTTCCCCCACTTCAAATCCAATCCAATCCAATCCAATCCAATTTTATTTGCACCAAGCCAATGGCTACTGGAATTTATAACAGTGTCCATACAAATATACATAATCAAACATAAAACAGACAGTAAACTGCCCAGTATCCAAACAAATCCTTTTCCCAAATATACACAATATGACCAAGAGTTCTGCCAAGTGAATAAAAACCCTGAGTACAGTTAGGACTAAAATTATACAATTTAAAACTCAGGATGCAATTGTGGCCCTCATTTTAATAGCAGTTGCTAAAAATTTCACGGTTTTTGCTGTGACCAACCTGTCATAATCCTCACGAAGAAAATTCTCATAATAGGCAACTGGATGCCCTGGATAAGCCTTCTTGCACTTCAATTAAAGCTCAGGGGAAGATCTCATGAGGTAACTCCGTCCATGGGACATTTTCAAATTGGAAGTAGAGGCAGTGGGGAGGCTGCAGACTGATGGAGAGATGTGTACTACAAAAAAGAAACACGCACATACATGGCACCTTTGATGGCCTCTGAATGATAAGGTGAGCTCGGAAGCACCACCAAAAGAAACTCTAAAGAAATTCTACAGCACTCAGAGAATGAGGAAGAAAATGGCAGCCTCATCTGTAGAGGAAGAAAACTTTTGGAAAGTTGGAGGGTAAAATTTGGTACAGGACTAAATGTTTCTTTCCTAACTCAAAGAAACAAAGTGTGGGTGGGTGGGGAGCAGGGGGGAGAGGTTATTTTCCCCAATGATATATAGCTTTTAAAAAACAACAACAGGATGCTTTATTATTAAGACCTTTTTATTAAGACCTTGTATATTAAAACCTTTATTAAGACCTTTTTAGTCTCCCAGTATTCTACTACTTTATCATCTTAGTCTTTTAACCTTGCTGTTTTAAATCTGTATTTTAAACCTGTATTTTTAATCTGTATCGATCTCTGCATCGCTGCTCAGTTTTATCCTAGTTGTGCTTTTATATTGTATGTTTATACTGTTGTTTGTTTTAAACTTTGATCCGCGTCTGATGTTTTTAACTTTTTGTGAACCACCCAGAGAGCTTTGGCTTTTCAGTGGCATAGAAATTCAATGAATAAATAATCATATTTTGTTACATTTGCTTTTGTAAGTCTTACCCTTCCAAGTGTTTGGAAAGTACCAGATTCAAAACCTACGTAAATGGTCAGTTAACCTTATTCAATCTCAGCTCACCCTGGTGCGTGCCATGAGATGACAATCCTGTGAACCTTTGGTTCTGGCATGAACATTTACATTGGGCCTGTTCAGATGACACACTAAGCCATGCTTAGGCTGCTAGTCCTTTTGCAGCAAATGGTTAGTGAGCATGTTTAAACCGTGGTGATGTAGCCAGCATGGTTAGGAATGATTCACACGACACTCTTAAGTCATGCTTCACATGACATGCTAAGCCATAATGTTTAGCTCCAAATCTTAACCACTGTGGCTTAGTGTGTCTTCTGAACAGGGTCATTAATGGTAGGAATGGCAGAAATCTTGTCCAGGCTTTACCTTTTGATGTGTGAACCTTGTACAAGACACAGAATGGTAAAATCTGCCTGTCCATTCTGGTGATGCTCCTGGGTTGAGGTTGATTTTGGCAATAGTTATTGAACCACAACAGCTAAATGGAACCTTTGTGGACAGAGGCAGCAAGCCCCTTAGAGCTATGCTGCCTCTGCTTAATTTGGAACTTACCTCAGTTTTTCAGCAACAACAACAACAACAATGAATTCAGAAACTTCTCTGAGCTAATCTGAAAGATTTGAAAAATCACACACACCCCATTTCCCTCATTCCATTATTTTGCTTGGAGGTAGGGGGAAAGATGCTGCATGAGGGTGAATATGAGGAGGAAGAAAAAGCCACAAATGGTCACAAACCTGTGATGGTGTGGCTTCTTTCTTCTGCCTTCACAAAGTAGTGGAGCAAAGTGTTGTTGCTACTGAGAGCGGGAAGCTGGTAATGTTGGCCACCGTGTGTTGCAGAAAGATAATCCATGTATCTATCTATCAATCTATTTTCTATCTACCTTGCATGTGCATCTTACGTGGCATTATTTTGCAATATTTATGTTCAGAGCATGAACACATCTGTGGCTTAGTCATCTTCTCCATGTCACTGCTGCCTTTTTCAGTTGTAATGTTCCTTTCTTGGGACAGAGAAAAAGAGGGAGAGAAAGAGAGATAGATGACAGGAGGGTCAGGGAACATTTCTTGTTCCCTCGAAGCCTTTCTTCAGTGCATCTGCAATCAGATTGTTAGCATGTCAGTCCAATCTCCCAGGATCCCTTGAGTGCCGCTCAGGCAGTCATGAGGAAATACCTTGTGTATTGGCAGTGGCGGTCCCTTAACAACACCCAGTCGCTCAGTCATGCAGCCAAAATGGGGCAGCACACAGCACCTTCACACCAGTGTATGTTAAGTGAGCACTCCATTGACGTGTCTTGACCTAATAAGATACACAGTGAACAGGCCGGGGTGATGAGCAGGAAAAGGCTAGCCTGATGCTAACCTTGCCTTGTCCTGTTGCTTCCTTGACAGAAACCATTTTTAAACCATTTTAAAATATATATTAGGGTGTTTTGTTTTTTGTTTTAAAAATGCCCTACTATCACAGAATTTATTTTATGCAGTGGGGGAATATAGCCACTAGATGACACCAAGAGATAGTTCCTATAGGCCTGGGATATTCTTTATTCAGCTGTCTAGTCTAAAAGGTGAACTTCTTGCTGAGACTATAATTAAGATTACAGAGGTATGCAAATTAAGTAATGTGGAAAGTATTAATAGTTCCTTTACTTGGATATTACCAATTACTGTCCTAGAGAGCAAAAGTGGTTGGAATTTATGAGCATTTGGACAGCAGACTTCAAACATTTCTTTCCACTGCTTGCTGGCACGTTCCTTTTAATTCATTATTATGGCAATGGCATCAAGGGTTTTGGCCAAGAGGCAGCGTACAAATGAAAGGGAAGGAAGGAAGGAAGTAAAAAGCAACAATGAAATTGAAAGAAAGCATGAAAAAAGAATAAAATGTATTCTCTAAAGCAGAGATGGGGAATGGCACCCCCCCCCCCGATGTTGTTGGACACAACTTCTGTCATCCTTCACCATTGGCTATGCAGGCTAGGACTGTTCCCCACCCATGCTCTAAGGCCTCGGCTGCACAGATAGCTCATAGTGCAAGAAATGTATTACTATGGCAAATTTGTGTGAGGCTCAGTTTTTCACATGAAGAAAGGCCTTTTCACTATATTTCAAATTGGAACTTCTTGGACTCTAGGCACGAGTACCGAGGGCAACTTGGAGGCTTTTCCTGGGCTGTGGGCAGCCTCTCCTCTTTCCCTGCACCTGCATCCCCCAAGCAAGTGGTGATGTTGTACACTGGAGGCCTTTGGCCTGGGGGCCTTTTGGGGCATCACCTCCCCAGTCAACTCCCCAGTATCCAAGCAAGGCTTCAACGATCAGTCACCAGGGAGGCAGGATGGCTTTTTCTTAACACTGCTCTACTTAGCTCTGCAAAATGTCTGTCTCTCACCTGCGCATTCAATTTCTGCACTGCAGCTAGGTTATCGTGTTACCCTGTGCTTGCCTTTTGGGCTCCTCCCCTGCCACAGCTAATTGGCTGATCGTTCCTGTGCTCTCTTCTTCCTCCCCATGGCCAGGCGCCTAACAGGTGATGAGTGGCAGGTCTCCTGACTCAAAAGCCTCCTTGGGTAGCCCAGATCACAGCAGCCAGTCCACAAAGCAAAGCCAGAAAACTCTTGCAGAGAGTGAGCAGCTGCTGCAAAGAAAGAGGGGCGTGAATGAGAGAAAAAGTGTGTGTGTGGGGGGGTTAATGAAAGAATGAATCAATTAGCTGGAGGTGACTTCGATTTCAGTGGGGCTGTGAATCCATTCTGGTTTTCAGTCAGAACCAGCCAGAACTCTAAAGGAGCTATTTGAGGTGCTGAACCTATTTTGCACCTTGGATAGCTCTTTTAGAGTTCTGACTGAAATTGGAGCCACCAGTTTCCACTTGAATGAATGAAGGAATGAGAGAGAGAGAGAGAGAGAGAGGGGGGGAGGGAGGTGGAGAGATGTACATGAGGTGATCTGGAATTGCTGATGGACTTCAGGCCTTACAGTGAACAACATTGCTTTAAGGGGTTCTAGAAGTCCCTGGAGTTAAGAGAGACTTCATAGAACCCCCCTTCCATTTTTAATGCTTGTTTGAATGCTCACCCTCCCAAAAATATAATCATAGAAAACTGGCCTGCTAAGGAGCAAGCAAAGGAAAAGGCCCAGATTATGATAACTCAAAATGCACAAGAAATTAAGTAGGAGCTCATTCTGTCTCTAAAATCCACTATTAAGGCAACCTGGTGTGACCTGTACGAATATGATTCCAGAGGATGCCCTGCCACAAACCTTGCAAGATTTTACTTCATGGAGAAAAGGAGTCCAAAACAGAACCTCTCGAAAGGTGTTTTAAAAGGGGGAAGCACATATGAAATAAAAGCAATCTCATCCCTCCTTGGGATTTTTGTCCCCCAGGTGGATTCCATTCTGATGAACTGTAGTCCTGTAGCTTGTTTCTACCTGACTTTGCCAGCATGGCAGCTGCTGCAGCATCATGCCTTTGAATTCAGCTGAGGAAAATGATAAGACCTGAGGCTGTGTTGTCAAAACCCATGCTGCAATTCTTCTCTCCGTCAGTATTAAACTAGTGTATGGTAGGGCATATGATCCTCCCATGTGGTCTGGGTCTTCTTACATTACCTGATGGTGCAGGAAGACATTGATGCACCAGCTCCCTTTCCATATATGGAATGGGACCAACTTATCATATGTATAAAGCCCTTTCGCAACAGCAGGATCCTAAGGTGCAATACTTAGCATCTGGAGACTAACTTATCACAGCAGGTGAAAACAAATGTGGGAGATGGGACTATGAAAGAGATGGGCGGGAAGGACTACACCTGCCTTTTCTCTCCTACATTACCTGGAGACTTTAAGAGCAAGGGGTGGCACTCCTAGAAAGGCAAGAAATCTGTCTCTACATCAAATAGTTTATCCTCCAGTGACAGAACATTTTGATGCCAAGTTAAAACATGGCTCTTTATCAGAGCATTTGAGGACTAAATTCTCCATGGTTACTCATAGTTTTAATTGTTTTGAATTATCTTTATTGCTTTTAAAAATGTTCTGCTAGTTTTAATTTGTAAATGATTTAATACGTTTTTAGCTGTGTACATTATTTATGTTCACATTGTTCTGATTTTATCTGTGTGCTGCCCTGAGATTCCAGTGATATAGGGTGGTATACAAGTGTATAAATAAATAAATAAATAAATAAATAAATCTAGCCTTTATGCATCTGAGCAATGGCGTTAACAGGTGAGTGTCACTGCAGCTTTGTTCTGTAGTGTACTATCTGTAAGAAATTTAAGGGGTGAGGAAGAAAGAAAATAGATTGTGGTGACTGCCACTGTGGAGCTGTTTGGGGTTCACTGGGTGCAAGGACTTGGACGTGTCTCCCAGTATCCAGGACAAATGGCTCCATTGCATCTGATGATGGTGAATTTATTCTGTGAAAGATGCCACAATAAATCTGTTATTCTTAGGTGCCAAAAGCCTGGCTTTTGGGGTGATTCAGCCTACATGTCATATAAAAAACCCTATTGAATTCATGGGATTCTACGATGGGATGACTCTAAGTATAAGAGAAGTAGACCCTCTCTGAGGGTGGGCTCAAACAGACCTTTAATATAGAATACCTCTCTCCTGTCCCCCCCCCCCGCCTTTTCCCTATTGTCCAAATGCATCCTAGCTTTGAGTTGGTTTTCTTTCCCTTTGATTATTCACAGACTGTTTCAAATTAACTATCGACTGGACTTTAACCTGATGTCTTTGAGAGCAGGTTAAAAAAATAATGTAGTTGTCTAATTTCTTTTCAGTGTTCCTATATATATATATATATATATATATTCTTCATCTTTCCTCTCTCTCTCTCTCTCTCTCTCTCTCTCTCTCTCTCCCCTGCATTTACAGGTGCAGAATTAAAGAATGCGTTCACTCACTATATTATTGATGCACTTAAGTGGAGTGTTCCAAAGCATGTAATTACCGTGTAGGCTTATGGCCCTGAAGTAGACGGGGATAGTGGTACTGCATATCCATGATTTGAAGGACATACAGGGATGATTATAGAGGCAGTACTCTACATCCATTCTAGCCCTTTTGTGTTTAGCTGGTTGTCATGGCAAATAATTGGATAGAATTTAAGCCACTTTCTTCCAAGTGGGAAATTCATAATTTTACCCTCCACCTAATTCTCAACATACTTTTAAAGAATCTTAAAGTTTCCTACTGGAATGGTACCGTTGTGTGGGAGAAATATTTCCATGTGCAGAGAAAAGAATCAATAACCCTGGGCTTGGATAATTTATTTTCCCAAACCATACCCCACAACAATTATACCACATCATAAAGTTCAATAATGAATTGGGTTGTTTTGTTGCAAAATCATTATGTTATAAATTTCAAAGATGAATTACAGGTAGGTGTTTAAAGAAGACTCTTAATATGACATACAGAAGGAATATTTCTTATTTTCACCATCATTTTCACACTTATGAAGTTCCATATTCAAATGTTGAACAGTTTAAATTATCCACCAGGAAGTGCAGTTACCAGAAGAACTTAAGAAGAGCTGTGCTGGATCAGACCAAGGGTCCATCTAGTCCAGCACTCTGTTCACACAGTTGCCAAACAGCAGTTGACCTGGAAACCACAAGGACAAAAGTGCAACAGTATCCTACTACCCATATTCCCCAGCAACTAGTATACATGGGCTTATTGGCTTGGGTACTGGAAGTAGCATATAGCCATCAGGACTAGTAGCCATTGATAGCCTTCTCCTCCAGGAATTTATCTAACCCCTTTTAAAGCCATCCGAATTGGTGGCTATCACTACCTGGGTTGTTTTTTGTTTTTTTTGGAACACCTGGGGTCAAATCCAGCTCATAGCTTTAACTAAGGCACTGGCTCTGATCCAATGATAATTACATGTATAAATGTTTGTGCATGCATGATGATCATCTTATGTGCTAGTGATACATAATGAACCAACAGTGCTCTAGTGGAGTCAGGGCTGACAGGGTTACAGCACCAACAGTTTTTGATTAGAAGAGATGCAGATGTCATCGGCCACACCCACAGAATTCCTTGTTCCCTCTGAGTTTAGCATCAATTCTCACAATAGTGGGCTTAAGGTGGGTGGAATGAATTTTTCCAGGAACAATAGATCATTGTTCAGCGGTCCTTGTCATAGTGGAAAATAGTGGGGGGGGGGGGGCTAGTCTTGAATGGACAATTAAGACCTATTGGCTTTATCAAAGACAAGCTCCTGGCAGGGATAAAAACTTCTAGGGTTGATTGATGGATTCAGAACACCACTGCTGCCTGATGTTTTGAACTCTCCTTAGAAGAGGAGCTATGGAACTGTCATGATGAGGGCCTACACTTCACAAAATATCACTATACCACTGTGAACAAGCATATGTGTGCATTTCTATCCATACATTAATGCACATTACAATGCAGGTCTGTATCTGATATGTAACTTCATCCTGTGTCACCTGACCTGATCCAGAATTCCCATGCATATTTTTTTTCCAAATGTATAGATCCCTGGACACATCTTTGAAATGTATGCATTCTTCTCCCATTGGTTAAAGTGTATTTGTGTGCATTTTTCCAAAGCATGTATTTCTTCATGCACATTTTTCAAACGGACTTATGCTGTTAAATTCACCCCCTATTTTTTGGTTCACAAATCAAACTGCAAGTTCAGAAATGTTCAGATTTTGACTGCAGATTGCATTTGAGTCCATGTTCAGTTTGAGAGGTGTGAATTGGGTAAATCCTGATGAAAAATATACTGGAATGAATTTCTCATACATCCCTATGACTTTGATGTACGAATATAGAGCTCTCATTAGGGATGGCTGGAGATTCTGATAACTGCAAATGCTTTTTTGAAATTACCTGTTCACCTGATCCACACCTCTCAGAGTATTGAGTGAATCAGAATTTTGCGATCTACCGAATTTTGCACATATCTGAACATTGCAACACAGTTTAAATATATCAAAATTAGGAATTGGTGATAATTTTGTTCATTTTAATAAGAACGTACCACAATTCACACATGTCTTCATAAATGGAATGGACAGAATGTGAGATTAACAAAATTTGAATATGGGAGGACGCAAAACTGACATATTCGTCCATCTGGGCAGAGGATTTTGAGTGCTAAGCTCTTAAAAGTCTGGATTTAAATTCCTGTGCATTCAATCATATTTGTGCTGAATTTGGGTTGCTGCCTTCCAGCACGACCCCAGCTCCTCTTTTTTAACAGAGTCATGACACGTGGGCACAAAATGGCATTCTCCATGGTGGGAATAGCTGAGCCCAATGAATTTCAGTTTTGATAACAAATTAATCAAAATTTGCAACTTTCTTCATATACGGACAGAAAGAATTTGGGATTTTAAAAAAAGGAACAAACACAAATGTGAGAGAAAGTGAAAGAGACAAATTCATTAATCCCTAATCTAAATGCACAGAAAATATCATTTTGACTTTTTAAAATTATCATCATCATCATCATCATCATCATGTTTTGAGAGACAAAAGTATCAACGTATGTATTTGCAAAGTTTGAGTGGTTTCTTCATTAAATTGCAGATGAATGTGGGCATGGAATGGGATTTGGAGTATAAAAACACATGGCAGTTATATAGACAAGGGCAAGAATCCAGATGAAGTCCCATTCATTTTAATAGTACTACTGCAATTATGAGAAAATCTGGATCCTGCCCCAGAAATAGACAGATAAATCCATCTGTATTTCTCATGCCCAAGTATTCTGCATTGATACAATAATATATATAATTTTACCTTCCTTGTCTCTTCTATATATTTAACCAAAGTATCAAAATGAGATCTCAGGTCAGGAGATGGAAGAGTAAATCAATAGCAATGATTTTATTTAATTTTTTAATGACATTTGTGGTACAAGGGAAGAAGAGAAATTTGAGGGAGAAATTTCCTCCCTCAAATTTGCTTGTGGGAAATGTAAATAAACAAATGTCTCAATCCAACTTCCATGCATGAATGACTACCTGAATGGGAATTGTGTGTGTGCCATTCCTCTGCCCAATCTAACAACCATGGCTACATGAGCCTAGACCTGGCTTGATTGTCTAATTGTTATCAATCATCTGTTTTAATGTTCTAATTGTTGCTGGCATGTACCTTCTAATTGTTACCAAACAGGATTTAGTTTCCCTGCTTTTCTTCCAATGCCAAAAGGCTGAAGGGCAGTGGAATTGAGAACGAGTCTGTACAACCTTGTCCATTATGTACAAATACAAGCACACTGCAAGTCCTTATGTGGATATAGGTATTTCTTATAAAGTTAATTGCAGGAGGGCATACAACAGGATACAGGGGTCCATATTATACACACATGAACATATAAAAAGTTCAATTCAGTTCATTTGGCTAATTTCTGGAGGCTTCTGTGCTCTGTGGTATCTATCTTGGGTCGAGATCCAGCTCTGGATGCTAACAAGCAACATTGCAGATGGGCTCCCTCCAGATGTTTGTACTATATACATCAACAGCTGGAGGGGATCAGGGGCATGATGTTGGGGGCTGGGATACGCAGTGTAGACTGGGTAGTCCAGGGAGTGCACTGTTCATGTGATCAATTTAGTGCTGGGCTGGATCCTGCCCCCTATTTTTGGCAACTTTGTCTTTCCCTGTGAAAGAGGCATGCCTTTTCTGCCTCTTTCACAGGAAGGAGGGGGGAAATTGGAGAATTTTCTCCTTGGAAAGAGGGCCAGGGTTTTCACATACCTTTTTAAAGTGTAGTCAGTTGCTAAGGGGGATTCTTCCTATTTTTTAGTTTAAAAAAACAACAACAACCCCTCCCACAGCATTTGGAGGAGCCCAGCAGTTCTTAGTGAATGCCTATTGGTGACCATGTGACTTTTCCTTCTCCAATACGCATCCAGGAAGCACTCCTGGGCTCCTGAAAATGACGGAGGTGTTTTGAAAAAATAAAAAGAAAGAGGACTCCACAACAAGTGGCTACATTTAAAAAAATATGTGGAAAACCTGCCCCCCTCCCCAAGGAGAAAATTCTCCAAAATTCTCACCTCTCCCAGCCTCTTTCACATGAGTTTTCATTTCCCCCGACGAAGTGCTGAAAATGGAATGGTTGAAATTTTCGGCCCAGCACTAGATCAATTATGCCAGGGGTGCAAAAACTCCTTTAGCTCAAGGACTGGATTCCATTTTGCAGAAGGCCTCTGGGCCTGCCTTCCAGGGATTGATGGGTCAAATGCAAAAGCGGTAGGGCTGGAGATGAAAGGGGGCAGGGCCAAGGGCTAAGCAGAGTCTGGGCCACAGCAAAAGGGCCAAGGCCAAAATAACGAACATATCTACATATTTTAGCTTAAATCTCTTCTTGCCAATAGCTATGGGGCAGTATATAAATGGAATTAATAATAATAATAATAATAAGCCTTAGGATAGGCATTTCAGCCTTCTAGAATGGGGGAAAGCTGCACAGGAGATGGGGAAGCAACCAAATAGTTGGTTCCTGGGAATGGGGTTGTGGCCTTCTGGGGAAGACCAGAGGCCAGATTGAGACCCTCAGAGGGCCGTATTTGTCCCTCAGGCCTAAGGTTCTGCATCTATGGATTATGTGTCATGTCTCAATCTTCTCCTCGTACAAGGTACTACCACACATGGTGGAAGTATGCACCATTAAAAATAAAAATGGGGGACACACACACACACAGTTCTCTTTTAAAAATGGAAAAGAAAAGAATATGGTAGGCATGGGAAGCATAACGATTTAACATTTTTGGATTACTGCTTCTAAAGGAATGGCACCATTCTCCTGTTACTGTGAACAACAACAAAAAAGGCTTTCAACTGATGTGCATTACTGGTCTCTGATTGCTCTCTTTACTGTTGTATCCAGTCTCTCCTCTTGGGGACCTAGCCACTTCCACACTAGAAAATAGGGTGGATGGCATTTCTCAAAGCATGAAAATGGTAACATTTGAACATGCATAATACAGCGGGTCAGTATGATGTCATCAAGGTGACACAAGACATTCAGAAAATGATTTAAGTGTCCCTTGTGAAAGCGCTCACAGACTGTGTTTATCTAAAGGTTGCCAGTCTGAAAGTCTGGAGAAAATATTATAAAAGGGAGGAGGGGGTGGGAACCCACTCCAAAAAGAGAAAGGGTAGGGAGTTGGGGGGTGGAATGAAAACATTGCTCCTAGTAAAGCACATCAGTCCTTTATAAATGGAAAGCAGAAAGAAGTGGAGCAGATCTAGCAGGAGAAGCAGCCACCGTGTTTCATCATATTATGCATCCTTCTATTTCCTGTTAGTGGGGTGGAGCGGGTCATTCCTTTCTCATCTCCTGAGTCATCCTCTGCACTGAGCATCACAACAAATTAAGAGAACAGGCCAAAGAGGGGCAGCTGTGACAATGCTATGGGAAATTAAACTAAAAACTGTCTTGGTATTTGCGGCATATTCACATCATTGCCTTTTTACAGTGAAAGACTGTGATCACAGAGATGGCTGGCAGGAAAGTTGGAGATGCAGGCACTCATATCGTCTTTTATACACATGCCAGAACAGGTGTTCTTTCCTCAATGTAGACTTACTAAAAATGTTTCAGGGAAACCATTTTATTCCCAGAGTTGAGGAAATAGAGGAAAGATTAAGAGGAAAATCTCCAGAATACTGTTTATCAATTGAATTGTTATATTTTTAACAAATGCCCAATAACAAATTTTAGACTGCCGGCAAGAGAAAGATTTGGGGACTATGGCACTTACAAAACATTGGAATATATTGAAACTTTCCATACCTATGGATCCAATGTTGATCCTATGTCATGTTTTTGAATGAGAGAGTCCAGGAGTATGGAATTTGGTGTTTTAGACTATATATCCCATCAGTCCCAGTAACTATGGCCAATGGTCAGGGATTATGGGAGTTGTAATCTAAGACAATTGATAGGCATCATGTTCCCTATCCTTGAGTACATTGTACTCTCATAATGTTTTGCTTTGCAATATATTATTTTTGGCAGTCTACAGTATATGAGCGAGTAAATGTAAGGTCTTGTTTTCACTCACTTACAGAGGCATCCTAATAAAATGAGGGAAGTTATAACTATGCCTAACTTGTTTGTCAAATTTGTGAAGAGAGGAACTTCAGGAGTTCAGATAACTTTCTCACTACTTGGTGCCAAAAAACAAACTAATGAAATAACAAACAGTCTAATTAAATTAAATATAGCAATAACTAGGGGTGTGCAGCAGATCGAGTCTGATCCATGATCCAGACCCAATCCGGGTGAAATTGGATACAATTATCCGGTTCCGATCCCTAGCATCTGGATCATCCGATCTAATCCGATCTGATCTGAAAGGACCCAATCCGGATCAGAAACGATCGGAGGATCAGACCTCAGACCTCCTCCCCCCTCCCCCCCACTCATGCTCCTTACCTGCTGCCTCCTCGCTGCGATCCACTGCCTCCCACTGCTTCAGTACTACTGAGAAACAGGCCTTGCGGCCTGTTCCACAATAGAACACCAGCGCACCGGGTGACGTCATCACTCGACACGCCCTCGCTCTACTGTGGAACAGGCCGCAAGGCCTGTTTCTCAGTAGTACTGAAGCAGCGGACGGCAGTGGATGGCAGCGAGGAGGTAGCAGGTAAGGAGCGTGAGTGGGGGAGGGAGGTGGAAATCTCCTGTTACCTGCCGGCATCTCGCGCTGCCATCCACTGCTTCTGTACTACTGAGAAACAGGCCGCAAGGCCTGTTTATCAGTAATATGGAAGCAGCGGACGACAGCGTGGGACGCCGGCAGGTAAGGAGCGCGAGTTGGGGGAGGGAGAGGGAAGTCCCCACTTACCTGCCGGTGCCGTTCGCTACTGTCTGCTGGTCCCTTCTACTGAGAAACAGGCTTCATGGCCTGCCTCTCAGTAGCATGCTGGGTGATGTCATCACCTGGTGCGCTACTGAGAGGCAGGCCGTGAAGCCTGTTTCTCAATAGAAGGGACCAGAGGATGGTAGGGGACAGCCCCGGCAGATAAGAAGCATGAGTGAGGGGCGGAGAGACAGGGAGGGGAAGGACCCCACTTACCTGCCGTTGCCATCTGCTGGTTCCTTCTACTGAGAAACAGGCTTCACAGTCTGCCTCTCAGTAGCATGCCGGGTGATGACGTCATTCAACACACTACTGAGAGGCAGGCCGCAAAGCCTGTTTCTTAGTAGAAGGACAGCCCCGACAGGTAAGAAGCATGAGTCGGGGGAAGGGACAGGGAGGGGGAAGTTAGGTCCCCACTCACCTGCCCCCATGTTTTCCACATAGGCTTGCATTGGGGAAAAGCTTTCTTTCCCCCAATGCAAGCCTATGGTGAAAACACTCAAAATGGCGTCCGATCCGAAAATTGGACGTCCGATTTTCGGATCGGAATCAGATACAATCTGAACCGGGAAGCCTCCAATCCAATCCGATCTGAGGCATCAGTTCCGGTTCTGATTCCGATCTGATTTTTTGGGTCCATGCACACCCCCAGTCCATGCACACACCCAATGATCATCAATCAGCCAATTATGTTCTCAGTTTAAAAAAACAACACATAATTAAGTATTAATCTAAAATTGTTCAGACATGAAACTGATTTACACATAAATTTGTCTGAAATTGTTTCCATATGGAAACATGCTAGAGGAAAGACCAAGTTAGAACCCTTCCCTGGCCCTGTTCAGACAATACAGTAAGCAATGGTTAGGCCACTAACTGTTTTGCAGTAAATGGTCAATGAGCAGGTTTAAACCACAGTTATGTAGCCACCATGGTTAGGAATGGTTCACAGGACATGCTAAGCCATAATGTTTAGCTCAAACTGCTTAACAACTGTGGTTTAGCGTGTCGTCTGAACAAGGTCTCTGTGACAAAATTTCTGAATTTTCATGTCAGGAGAACAAATGTGGAAATGCAACAATTCAGTCCCTGGGTAAGCTCTGTAACACCCCAGAAATGAATTGGCTTCTATAGGAAATTCAAAGGGAACAACATTGCTGTATCTCCTTGTTTCGGCTTTTAGAGTTTGTGTACTCCTATATATAGACAGCACAAGATGGAAGTACCTTTTTCTTAAAAGGCCCTATGTTGTTCACCTTTGGTCATGTTAATAATGCATCCTAGTTTTCATGAAGCTGATTATATCATATGATGAATTGCCCACCATTTTCGGTGGAGTCTTTCCTTGAACACCATGGCTGTTCTTTTTTTTTTCCTTTAAAATTTCCCCACCCATCCCAAATTTGTTACCGAGCGAAGTGGAAAGAAGTGGATCATGCTTAAGGTAGTTCCTAGGCTGAAGATAACTACACTTCACCAATCTGCTTATCATCACACTACCATTGCTGACAGATCGTGTAATTTGCATTTCCAGGCATGAATAAGCCTTGTAATGGGACAAAGGAAGCCTTTATAAACTCTCCCACACTCCACCAGAAGCCATTATTAGTGTCATATGAGCTCTGACTGCTCTGGCTGTATCACACCTTGTATCTGTCTGTAAAACAAGGTATAACTCCCCATTCTATTCAATATGCAGAATAAAATTTGTATGTGTGTGTGGACATTAATCACTGTGAAATACACGGACATATTGTGTAATGTGTGGAACCTTGGACACCCTTTTTATGTGTGTCTGCCATGGTAGCTAGTGTAGCATATTTATTATTATTATTATTTATTTATTACACTTATATACCTCCCCATAGCCGAAGCTCTCTGGGCGGTTTACAAAAATTAAAAAGATAGAGCATTAAAAAGACAATATACAAAATTTAAAACCATAAACATAAAACAGCTATCATTAAAACACTTTAAAACATTTTAACGGTTAAGCCAGGCCATAATGTCAATCAAGCATAGGCATCCTGGCTTTGCCAATCAGCATAAAATGATTAGACAAATTCATAGAGGGAAATTAAGTCCATCAGGGTGCAATCCTCTGCATGTTTAGACCAGAAAATGTCCTATAACTCCCAGCATTCCCCAGACAACTATGCTGGGTGGGAAATGCTGGGAGTTGTAGGATTTTTTTCAGTCTAAACATGCAGAGGGTTGTGCCCTCAGTAGCTTTTAGACATGGTAGCTTATCTGGTGGTGGCAGAAACAAAAAGAAAGCTGGGTGGTGGCAGCACTAGTAGATTGGAGCCATTATTTTAATTTTCCACAGTGCCTACGACATAGCATCACACCGGGCCCATACAGATGGCACACTAAGCCATGGTTAGGCCACTGTTGTGTCTAATTCCCCTCCCCTTGGGCAGGGTGAAGAACTGTCAGACAATAATTCAGAGACAGATTCTGAGGCTGAAGAGACAGCACTAGAGACGTCCCTGTCCATACTAGGAGTGGGAGAGTTACTTCCCATGGCCTCTTTCCCAGCTGCGACTGAACTTTTGCCAGCTCTTATCTCTGATGGTGTAAATAAACCCCAAGCTGAGAATCAGGCTTCTCCCGAGGAGGAGGGCATGGAAAACCTGGTAGATGCGAGATTACGTAAGAGAGAAAGGTGGGCTAAGGAAGGGAAAGGAGGAGGAGGTCGGCCAGGTTGATTGCTTGGAAAAGGCTTGGTCAGAACCAGTCTCCCTGAAGGCGTTCTGAAAGAAATGGGCTTTCCCTTTCCTTGAAAGAACCATTGTTTTGCTTGCTTTGCATAATCTTGCCTAGAGGACGAGTCTCTTAGAACTTTTAGACTCCCTTTAACTGGAAGAAGATGTTTATTGCCTAAATAAAGCTTTGTTGATTTCATAGCAGACCTCTTTATTGACTTCAAATAACGCAAGGGGAAAGAGGGACCTGACAGTCACTAACCCGTTTGCAGCAAATGCTTAATGAGTGTGTTCAAACCATGGTTATGTAGCCACTATGGTTAAGAATGGTTCCCATGATGCACTAAGCCATAAGGGGGCTGTTCAGAATGCACCTGAAAACCTGCTGGTTAAGGCTTTTGGTTAAGCAACAGGGTCTAAGGTGTCTTGTGTGATGCATTTCGATAAACCCTGTTCACTCACTAACCACAGTCGGACTGTCTGCAGCAGGGTTAGTGGCTCTAACCATGGCTTAAAGTATTGTGTGCGATACCATGGCTTGTGGTTAGTGCTAACCCCAGAGAACCACAGTTTCACTAACCATAGAGCCTGAAGTGTCATCTGAATAGCCCCAATGTTTAGCCCAAAATGCTTAACTGCCACGGTTTACTGTGTCATCTGAACAGGGACATAATGGGGAATTAAAACTGGTGGACTGTAAAATCAGGGTATACATCTGAACAGTAGATGCTGGGGACAAAATACCAACAACACCAAGATAGGAAAGGACTGTTGCCTTTATGCCCTGCTCATGACTTCCTGGAAGCACCTCCTTGGTCAGTATAGATATAGGATGCTGGATCAGAAGTGTAGTATGGAGGGAAGATGCATAGAGGAAGAATGAGGAACGCATAGAATGGGGAATACATGGAGAAAGAATGAGGAAAAATAACTAAGCAGAGACTAGATACTTCTTCCCCCCACCTCACCTACCCACACCTCTTATTTGGATGGAGTTCCTACCTACTTCACACTAGGAGTTTAGATGGTGATATTTCTTTGTAAGATAGTTTGCACTGCTGAATAAAATCAAAATATTGCATTTCAGCTGCCTGAAGCCATGATGAGCTACTTCAACATGTCCCACTACACCACTGTGCTTGACTAGATCGGCCTTTCGTCAGATCCAGTGGAACCTGGTGGCTCCGATTTCAGTAGAGCTGAGAATTCAGGACAAGACAGAACTCTAAAGGAGCTATCTAATGTGCTGAATCCTGTACCCAAAATAGCTTCAGCACCTTTAGAGTTCTGACTGGTTCTGACTGAAACCCAGAATGGATCGGAGCCACCAGCCTCCATTGGTCAGATCCAGCAGGGTTGTTCTTATTACTCTACAAACAAACAAACAAACAAACAGGGACAAGTAATAAAGCAGAAACATGTAATATCCTCCCACTGCATACAATACGTAATAACATAAGAACCCTTTGGATCAGAGCAGATTTCCCCAAACTTTCCCCAACAAATACCTCCAGGTATTTGTTGGGCTGCAACTCCCATGGCCAGGCTGGCTGGGAATTATGGGAGTTGCAATCCAACACACCTGGAAAGCACCATGCTAAGGAAGGCTGGATCAGAACAAAGATTGATTCAGTTGCACATCCTAACAGAAGCCAGCCAGATATCCCTGCAACCCTACAGGCATGAGGGCAACATGCCCCCCCCCCAAAGTTTGTTCCATGCATTTTAGAACAAAACACTATACTGGCCATTTCTACAGAGGCCTTTTTACCCGGGACTGTCCCTGGGTCATCCCTATGTGTGCAAATAATGCACAAGGTCTCCTGGGGGTGGGGGGACGGGCATGGGTTTTCCCCGGAATAAGGGATCCCTGGGAAAATCTGATTCTTCCTGCAGTCCCAGGAACGTCCCAAGACCACGGGAGGTGTAGGCACCCATCCTGCCTGGTGCCCGCATACTCACGAGTAAGTGGGAACCAGAAATGGGCACAGAGCCATGTGCATTTTTGCCATTCATGGGACGGCGGGGTGGGAGTGGGAGGCCCAATTTCGGCAGAGGAGGTTTCCCCACTTACCTGTTTCGATGGAGCGCAAGTGTACTGTCTGGATCCTTTCCCCTCAAAAAATAAATGGTAGATGTGATGTCGCCTGGGAGGAAGACGAGACGTTGCACTTCTGTTTGGAAAGAGGAGGATAGTCTCAGAAGCAGGTAAGTCCGAGATCGCCCCCCATCCCTCCCTCTACACCCGTAGGTGTAAAAAGGGCCACTGTTTCTAAACATGGAGGTTCTGTTTAGCTGCTATGACTGCTATGACCTCCCTAATGAAGCCTGTCTGGCACTAACGTTATCCTTTTGGGGCCAGGTTGCAACCTTTCTTATCACTCAGACAAAATATGGAAGAACATGGCATATTGGCAGAATATGCTGAGTTTTAACAATACCTGGATTTGTCTTATGGTTGATTATTTAAAATTTCTTTTTAGATATATGTTTTTATTTTAAAAAAATGTATATGTTGATTGTATTTTTAATGTTTTTAATCTATTTGTTATGTTTCTATACTTCCCAGAGAGTTTTGGCTATGGAGCAGTATAGAAATGTAATAATAATAATAATAATAATGATGATGATGATGATGATGATGATGATCTATGCTCCACCTCTACATCCACAAAATGAATTTGCCATTCACAGTCTAAGCTCTGAAAGATGCCCAGTCCCAGACCAAGAAATGTCCCAAACATCATACCTGGCCAAATTTTACAGTCCAAAAGAGGGCTTTCTGCCAGGTCTAGAGCCTTTTCCTTTAGGTTAATAGCCTCAATAAAATAAAGAGGCATATGAGTAGAAGAAACGACAGCATCAAGCCAGCTCTCCAGGATGAGCTGCAACGGTTTTTAATGACCCTGGTTCCATGCAGGTTGTAAGAAGCACTTCACAAGCTAACTGTCACAGCCAACAGTGCAGTGCAGTTCATTGATCACATTGTATTTCCTCAGAGTAGCAAGCAGAAATGTTTCATTTCACACTTCATTTACAACTTTCATCAATAAACCGAGAAGTCTGGCTTCATCCTCAACACAGAGCAAAGCAAATAGATACCTCCATCTTGAACTCCATCAGGCAAGACACAGTGAGCAAAGGTTTTATTGCACTGCAAACACCATTATGATACCACGGATGCTGTGAATGCAGCATTTAATGCAGAGCGAACAAGCACAGGTTGGTTGCTTTGGTTTATAAAGAGTCCTTGGCACTAGGATGTTAGATGATATAGACAGAGAGAGAGAGAGAGAGAGAGAGAGAGAGATGATAGATAGATAGATAGATAGATAGATAGATAGATAGATGATAGATAGATAGATAGATAGATAGATAGATAGATGATAGATAGATAGATAGATAGATAGATAGATAGATAGATATAGATAGATAGATAGATAGAACCAGCAATGTTGTAGGTTGTTTTCAACAGGAAGAATTATTTTGCATGTAACTCAGTTCATGAAAAGAAGACGCACAAATGGGTAAATGCACCATCTTTCAGTTCACACTTTGGGATAGTGCATGGGGCCATAACATGCATCTTTCCTTTGCACAAAACTCCAAAAGTGTGAAAATATGATGCACACAACTGCTTCTACAAATTCAATAACAACTTCTATGAGCGTCATCAGATGAGCATTTTATTGCATGCCCGTTACTGGGCACTCACATTTTTTTGCAGCTCCTTTTGATGATGACGTCCACCTCTCTTACATCTTCTGCCCCTTCTGCTCATTTTCCTGTTGCAAAAAAAATCTGGAAAATCCAACTTTTTCGGCTGTAGTGAAACATGCCACCAAGAACTTTGGGGCCCAGATAGTTTTCTCATCCATCCTCTCAGTTCTTAGAAGAGGAATAGAAAGGGAAAGAAAATTACTCTGGATGAATGACTGGCCAACGTGAGAGATTCAGATTCTGGGACCACGGGCTACGCTACTTGGAAGATGGACTGCTGGCAAGTGATGGGTTGAAACTCAAAAGGGCTGGGAAGAATGTGTTTGGCCACAGCATGAAGAACTTCATCAGGAAGGCTTTAAACTGAATCCTATGGGGGAGGGGGATGTAAACTTGGAAGCAACAATTAATGAAGGCTTATACAGTATACCAGGGAAAAGAGTTCCGATAGCGCCCAAAAATAGTGTTCACAATAATGTAGGAAAGAAGCCAGACTATAAAGCACATGGTCTTCGATGTGTATATACTAATGCCCAGAGTATGGGAAACAAATAGAATGATCTTAAACTCTTAATACATGAAGGCAAATATGACTTGATAGGTATAACTGAAACTTGGTGGGATGACTCCCATGACTGGAATATGGCCTACCCAGTTGGATTTTAAGATGTTTTTAATAATGTATTAGTTTTAATTTGTTTTTAATGTTTTATCTATTTTATGGTCTTTGTATTTATATTTATTGTTGTTCCCCACCTCGATCTGGAGGGAGAGGCGGGTTAGAAATAAACTATTATTATTATTATTATTATTATTATTATTATTATTATTTGAAGGGAATAACTTGTTCAAAAAGAATAGACAAAAGAGAAAGGGAGGTGGAGTCGCACTATTTGCTAAAAATACTTATCCCTGCACAGAAATACAGGAGGATGAGCATCTGGATTAAAATAAATGGGGCAAGGAATAAAAGGAACATGATAGTTGGAGTCTACTACCGACTACCCAATCAAGCAGAAGATGAGGATGAAACTTTTAAAAAGCAAATTGCCAGTGTTTCAAGGAAGTTCGATGTAGTAGTAATGGGGGTCTTCAATTACCCCAATATCTATTAGGATATCTATTGGGAGGCAAATTCTGCCAAAAGTGTCCCCTCCAAGAAATTCCTGACATGTGGGGCTGATAATTTTCTCCTACAGAAAGTAGAGGAAGGAACTAGAGGATCAACTATCCTTGACTTGATACTGACCAATAGGGATGGCTTAGTGGATAAAGTGGCAGTTATAGGAACTCTGGGGGAAAGCGACCATGTCATACTTGAATTTTTGATTTTAATGGAAGCAAAAGCTGAGTGTGAGTACTCTGAATTTAAGGAAATCCAATTTTAATAAACTCAGAACTAAGGTCCCATGGCAAGTGACCCTAATGAAAATAGGAGTCCAAAATGGGTGGGAACTTTTAAAAAAGGAAAATTTAAAGGCAGAATTACAAACTATTCCAGCAAGGGAAAGAAACAGAAGACAACAGAAGAAACCAATGTGGCTCCACAAAAAGCTTAGACACTACCTGAAAACAAAAAAAGGACACATATAGGAAGTGAAAGGGAGGCCAAGCAAAAAAAGAAGAGTACAGACAGGTAGCACAGATGTGCCGAGATGGCCCAAGGAAGGCTAAAGCTAAGAATGAGCTGAGGCTATCAAGGAATGCTAAAAGCAACAAAAATGATTTCTTCAGGTATTATTATTATTATTATTAATTACATTTATATAATAATAATAATAATAATAATAAATTTATTTATTTCCCGCCTCTCCCTCCGGATCGACGCAGGGAACAACATCAAACCTAAAATACATAAAACCAATACATAATTAAAATACCAATAAAACACCCACACAAAAACTTAAAATTCATCTGGGTAAGCTCTCTGGGCAGTTTACAAAAATTAAAAGCTTGAACATTAAAAAGTCAATATACAAAATATAAAACCATAAAACATGAATCAGCTGATATTTAAAACATTTTAAACTTTTAAGCCTGGCCACAAAGTCAGTTAAAACTTCAACTTAAGCTGTTAAAATGCCTGGGAGAAAAGATTTAACCTGGGACTTAAAAGATAACAGTGTTGGCCCCAGGCGGGCCTCATCAGGGAGATCATTCCATAATTGGGGGGCCACCACAGAGAAGGCCCTCTCCCTTGTTGCCATCCTCCGAGCTTCCCTTGGAGTAGGCACCCAGAGGAGGACCTTTGATGTTGAGCATAGTGTATGGGTAGGTTCATGTCGGGAAAGACATTCCATCAGGTACTGTGGTCCCAAGCCATGTAAGGCTTTATAGGTTAAAACCAGCACCTTGAATTGGGCTCGGAAACATACAGGCAGCCAATGCAAGCGAGCCAGAATCGGTCTTATATGTTCGAACCATCTGGTCCCTGTTACCAATCTGGCCACTGCATTTTGCACAAGCTGCAACTTCCGAACCATCTTCAAAGGCAGCCCCACATAGAGTGCATTGCAGTAATCTAACTTGGAGGTTACCAGAGCATAGACAACTGAAGCCAGGTTAGCCCTGCCCAGATAGGGGCGTAGCTGGGCCACCAGCCAAAGTTGGTAGAAGGCACTCCATGCCACTGAGGCCACCTGACCCTCAAGTGTCAAAGATGGTTCTAGGAGAACCCCTAAGCTACGAACCCGCTCCTTCAGGGGGAGTGCAACCCCATCCAGAACAGGTTGAACACCCTCCATCCGGTCAGAGGAACCCCCCACTAACAGCATCTCAGTCTTGTCTGGATTAAGTTTCAGTTTATTAGCTCCCATCCAGTCCATTGTTGCAGCCAAGCACCAGTTTAACAAATCCACAGTCTCACCTGATGAAGATGAAAAGGAGAAGTAGAGTTGCGTGTCATCAGCGTACTGATGACACTGCACTCCAAAACTCCGGATGACCGCACCCAACAGTTTTATGTAGATGTTGAACAGCATGGGGGACAAGACTGACCCCTGCGGAACCTCATGCTGGAGAATCCATGGGGCTGAGCAATGTCCCTCAAGCACAACCTTCTGGAGCCGACCTGTCAAGTAGGAGCGGAACCACTGCAATGCAGTGCCTCCCACTCCAAACTCAGCCAGCCGTGCCAGAAGGATACCGTGGAAGATGGTATCAAAAGCCGTTCAAAGATCAAGGAGAATCAACAGAGTCACACTCCCTCTGTCCTTCTCCCGACATAGGTCATCATACAGGGCGACCAAGGCTGTTTCTGTGCCAAAACCAGGCCTGAAACCCGACTAAAATGGTACACGCATAGTAAAAGACAGAAGAAAGAAATGGTGGTTCAGGTACTCAATGAGGATGGCAAATTCATAACAGATGACAAAGAAAAGGCAGAAGTGCTTAATTCTTACTTTGGCTCAGTCTTCTCCCAAAAGCACCTGACCCCCCTAAAAAAAAGTGAAGTACAAGCTGAAGGGGCAGAATTGCAGCTTGAGATTGATAAACAAATGGTCAAGGAACACCTAATTTCTTTAAAACAGTTCAGCTCTACAGGGCCTGATGAACTGCATCCTAGCTTAATGAAAGAGCTAGCAGAAGAACTCTGAGAACTACTGTCTATTATCTTTGTGAAATCATGGAGGATGGGTGAAGTGCCAGAAGACTGGAGGAGGGCTAATGTTGTTCCTATATTCAAAAAGGGCAAAAATGCGGAACCTGGGAACTACAAACTGGTTAGTCTGACATCAATCCCTGGGAAATTTTTGGAGCAGATTATAAAGAAGTCAATCTGTAAGCACCTTGAAAACAATGCAGTGATTACTAGAAGCCAGCATGGATTTGTCAAGAACAAATCCTGTCACACTAATCTGATCTTATTTCTTGACTGGGTAACCTCCCTTGTAGACTCTGGAACACAGTGGACATAATATATCTTGACTTCAGCAAAGCTTTTGACAAAGTGCCCCATGACATTCTGATTAGCAATATTGCTAAAAGTAGGCTAGATGGCACAACTATTAGGTGGATCCACAGTTGGCTACAGAATCGGACTCTAAGAGTGCTTATCAATAATACCTGCTCAAACTGGGGGGAGGTACCGAGCGGGGTACTGCAGGGCTCAGTCCTGGGCGAGGAGGAGCAGGGAATGCTTATCAAATTTTCAGATGACACAAAATTGGGTGGGATAGGTAATACTCTGGAAGACAGAAACAAACTTCAAAGTGTTCGTGATACACTAGAGCACTGGGATGAAAACAACAGAAAGATATTTAATAGGGATGTGCACTGGATCGGACCCGATCCACGATCCGAGTCCGGTCCAGTGGGAAATCGGATAAATTATCTGATTTCCGATCCCGCAGCTGGATGGGCCGATCCAATCCGAACCGGTCCAAAAAAGCTCCGAACCGGTTCGGCGGATCGGCGGATCGGCGGGCGCCCACTGGCGCCCACCGCCGCTTCCATTGGCGGGCGCCAGCGGGCGCCCGCCGATGAAAGTGGACAGCGGGGGGGGAGGAGGGGGGCACTTACCTTCTCGGCCCGGTGGCTCCCGTCCGGCGCCGGCGCCTACTACTACTAGCAGGCTCCGCGGCCTGCTCTAGGGTGGCGCGCTGGGTGATGTCATCACCCGGCGCGCTACTCTAGAGCAGGCCGCGGAGCCTGCTGGTAGTAGTAGGCGCCGGCGCCGGACGGGAGCCACCGGGCCGGGAAGGTAAGGAGGGGGTGCATGGAGGGGAGGAGGGGGCGCGCGGAGGGGGGAGGGGGGAGGGGGGCCCTTACCTGCCCGGCCCGGCGGCTCCCGTCCGGCGCCGGCGCCTACTACTCCCAGCAGGCTCCGCGGCCTGCTCTAGGGTGGCGCGCCGGGTGATGTCATCACCCGGCGCGCTACTCTAGAGCAGGCCGCGGAGCCTGCTGGAAGTAGTAGGTGCCGGCGCCGGACGGGAGCCGCCGGGCCGGGAAGGTAAGGAGGGGGTGCGTGGAGGGGAGGAGGGGGCGCGCGGAGGGGGGAGGGGGGCCCTTACCTGCCCGGCCCGGCGGCTCCCGTCCGGCGCCGGCGCCTACTACTCCCAGCAGGCTCCGCGGCCTGCTCTAGGGTGGCGCGCCGGGTGATGTCATCACCCGGCGCGCTACTCAAGAGTAGGCCGCGGAGCCCGCTGGTAGTAGCCGCCGGCGCCGGACGGGCCGAGAAGGTAAGCAGTGGCGGGGAAGGGGGCTTACCCCCCCCCGGAGCCGTCCGCTTCTATCCGCTGGCGCCCGCGGGCGCCAGCGGATGGAAGCGGGCGGCCCCAGGGGGGGTAGGGAGCACGGGGGAGGGGGTTTACCTGCCGGGGCCGTCCACAGCGGACGGCCCCGGGGGGGGAGGGAGTTAGGCCCCCCCTTACCCACCCGCCGCCATTTTTTCCTCATAGACTTGCATTACAATGCAAGTCTATGGGGAAAAAAATGGCGGCCGATCCAAAAATGTACGATTTTTGGGTCGGGATCGGACTCGATCCGGTCCGGGGGGCCTCCGATTTTGTCCGAACCGGTCCGGGACAAAATTGGAGGTCCCGATCCGGGTCCCGATCCGATCCGGGGGGTCCGTGCACACCCCTAATATTTAATAGGGATAAATGCCAAGTTCTACACCTAGGAAAAAGAAACCAAATGCACAATTACAAAATGGGGGAGACTTGGCTCATCAATACTACAAGCAAGAAGGATCTGGGAATTTTGTAGATCACAAGCTGAATATTTTATTTATTATTTATTGATTGATTGATTGATTGCATTTGTATACCGCCCCATAGCTGAAGCTCTCTGGACGGTTTACATAGGATTAAAACAATTAAAAACAATATACAAAAGTTAAAACAGCAAAAGGATACAATATACACATACATTTAAAACCACTATAATAACTTTAAAAAGCTGTAAGCCTAAAAACAACAATGTGATGTGACTGTAAAGAAAGCAAATGCTATTTTGGGCTGCATTAATAGAAGTATAGCTTCCAAATCGCACTAGTTCCCTTCTATTTGGCACTGGTTAGACTTCATCTTGAGTATTGCATCCAGTTACAGGAAGCCAGATTCCAACTGGACCTTAGGAAAAATGTCCTGACTGTTAAAGCAATGCAACAATGGAGCCAATTAGGGAGGTTATGGGCTCTCCCACAATAGAGGCCTTCAAGATGCAGCTGGTCAGCCATCTGTCAGGTATGCTTTAAGGTGGATTCCTGCATTGAGCAGGGAGTTGGACTCGATGGTCTCATAAGCCCCTTCCAACTCTACTATTCTATGACTATTTCCTGTTGTGTGCAGGAGATGCAGCAGGATAAAAATGCCTACTGAATGGACCACATGGTCATTGTTTACTTCCTCTTTCTTCCCTGTGTAAAGAAAAAGTAAGTATTGTGAGACAGAGGTGGGGGAAAAGTGATGAAAAGGAAATGTGATATGTCATCAACGAAAGTAGGGATGGCCATGGTGGGGAAATGCCATTCACGTTTACCTCAACAGATCTCAGCAGCAGCACCCAATCAGCATGCATTTGTGAGCTGAGTGGTAGGTCAGTTCCTAAACTCAGGAACTTTGCTGGTGTTTTTAAAAATAAATAAATGCAGAGCTATAGCTATTTATGGAAGTCATGATTTTCACAAAATTCTGGCTGCAAATAGCACAATTTAGACCATTTATGGCTGCAGTTTTGCACAAATTTTTGCTATTTACAGTCACAATTTCACAATACCCCTGATTTTGCACAAATGTCAATTTGTTCTATCTATCTATCTATCTATCTATCTATCTATCTATCTATCTGAAAACTGTGAGCTGGCCCTAGTTGTCACATGATGAGTAGAGCAAGCTCAGGGATGCATGAGCTGGAGTCCAGGGGCCCGAGCTTGCAAAAACTTGCCGAGCTCTGACATCCCAATCTGTAAATGCTACATTTATAAAGTATGAGCACATTTATTAAGTGTAAGAAGCTTTGGATAGTGGCTGATTTCAGACCGCTTTGGATCAAATCAAATGCACATCCTCGCTTCATTTTCTGAAGCTTCATATGTCTCCCCATTAACTATAATGGGGAATTCAACAAACAGGAGTGAAGGCCAGTTTCTGTCCCAGACCACTTTATCTGGGCTCTTAGCATCCATCAGCTAATAATACCTTGCTAAAGAGGGTCCCATGAGAGAAAGGGCATACATAGCTGCGTATGTTACATGGGTGACAAAAGGGAACAAACTGCCCTCAAGTTATCTGCAGCTGGTGGATGGTCTCTTGGAGACCATAGAAAGCCACCTGGCAGATGATGGAAGATGCCTTAGGCTGTCTGCCTACTTTACACTGAGGAAGAGCTGGCCTTAAAAAAAATCAGTATTACTGTCTCATTAGTGATTCACAGGTTCTGATATATTGAAAACCTGAATGAAAATGAAAAATTCATTTCTGTTTCGGATAGCAGTTAGGGATAGTTTAGGCGTAATAAATCTGGTTATCCTACTAACCAGGACTTCAGTCCTATTCCATTTGTATTGAGCCTCAGCTTTGCTTTGCTTTGCATTGTTGTTGTTGTTGTTGTTGTTGTTTTTAGCATCTTTCCCCTTTTAAGGAGAGCTCTTTTGTACAGGCAGTTCTCAAAGTTGCATTTCTCATTCGCAAAACAAACACACCCACACACCACGTCAGTTCTATATTTATATCATTGGAAAAATTCAACTCTTCCCCCCAGATAGCACTTCACTTGCAATTGTCAGGAAGAATGTGGTTTCGCAAGCATCAGAGAGACCTATTGGCTACTGCCTGTGATGTCATTGCAGTATTTCACGTAATTCCCATCTCTATGTTGCCATTCACTTCAAGACTCTTATCTTATTTGTTCAGTCACCCTTTTGTTCATATCCACAATGGCTGTGCACTTTGATGGTACGTTACTGCAGTGTTACCACTGCCCCCAAAAAGCAGGGGGGGGGGGGGAGAGAGAAAGCAGCTGGTTTACTTTTTCAACCACACATGCTATTCAGCTATTTAAAAGAAAATGTTTCGTTTGTTTAAAATTTTGCATGCTGATAGTGTGTTCCTGTGCTGTGTAAAGTCTATGCAGAAATACTACACGGGGAAAAAAAATCCATGTAAACATCAGAACGGCTACTCCCCTTACAGCAAGCCTATCTTTGGTGAGCGATTGCTAAGGTTTTGTCTATTTCTTAATTTTATTGATACGTTTTTCACAGATTTGCTTTCTATATCACACATATCATAGATGTAGATAGGAAGCCCGACCTACAAGGAAAAGGATGTATATTGGTGATATAACACAGCCTTTGCATGCAAAAGGGCCCAGATTCTCTCTCTGGCATCTTCAGATGAGGCTGGAGAAAACCCCTGTCTTAGACCCTGGAGAGCCACAACCAGCCAGTGTAGACAAGACTTCCCCAACCTGGTACCCTTCAGGTGTTTTGGACTTCAACTCCCATCAGTCCTAGGCATGACCAATGTATATTGTTTGAACCATATGCATGTAGGCAGCATTTGGGTATTCTGTCTCCATATGTACATACTGCATGGATGGGGAGGAG
Source organism: Anniella stebbinsi (assembly GCA_029215795.1). Taxonomy (NCBI): domain Eukaryota; kingdom Metazoa; phylum Chordata; class Lepidosauria; order Squamata; family Anniellidae; genus Anniella; species Anniella stebbinsi. Next base: position 27,333,048 of record JARDYH010000002.1, on the reverse strand, counting down.
CTGAGCCCACTGATTGGCTGAATTCGGACAACACATTAAGCAATGGGGGGGAAACAATAATCAGTTGTGTTGCTTATTGTGTTGTGTGGAGGGTAATACGCTGTTCATAAAATACTGACGGTATGCTATTCCGCTCAAATAAGCAATTGAGAGAAACAACTGGCTTGCAAGTTGTTTAGCTCAAAGCCAGTTGTTTAAAGTGTTGTGTGGACGGGTAAGTGTGTTAGTGGCATGTGGTGAGTGGGTTAAAACAGAAGCCCATAGAGGCAGGTGGCAAGAGCGACCAAAGCGGCGGCTGTCACTCTGCTACAACTAGTGCAACTTGCAGAGGGTGCTGGGATAGAACTGGGAGGACTGAGGGAGGAGGGAGGGCGGGGAGAGGGGTGGGGTTGGGGGCTGTGTCAGTCAACGGCTGGGTTGACTATTAGTCCACTCAACACCAGCCCCAACCACCCATAGTTGTGTAGGAATATGTTGTGTGGGGAGTACCCACAAAATAAGCAACTGTGAGTTGGCTACTCAACCCACCATTGACTAATGTGTTGTCCGAATTCAGCCATTCCTTTCCTTATAATGGGCCAGATTGAGGAAGATGGATCATCAGAGATCCAGCCCTATGACTATGGATGCTGGAGACATCCACTTCAGACTCCAATGAGGCCAAATTCCCAAGAATTCAACCTCTGGAGTTTGCAGTAGACTGCTCCCTGTTACCTGTGCATCCTCATATTGTGTGCTGGAAGCTCTCCATCTCCATTTCAAACCAGCCTCAGGACAGGATACAGAGTTGAGACCACTATGGTCACCTTAGTGGATGATCTATGCTTGAGTATTGACAGGGGGAGTGTGTCCCTGCTGGTACTTCTGGATCTCTCAGTGGCTTTCGATACCATCAATCATGGTATCCTTCTGGAACGCCTGGGGAGACTGGGAATCAGGGGCACTGTGCTTCAGTGGTTCTGATCCTACCTCTCAGGCAGGTTCCAGATGGTGATGCTTGGGCATAGTTGCTCCTCAAAGAAGCAGCTGCTATGTTGTGTACCACAAGGCATCATCCTATCCCCAATGTTGTTTAACATCTACATGAAACCTCTGGGAGAGATCATCCAGAGGCATGGGGAAGGGTGCTATTAGTGTCAGCTAAGAATAGTGTGTCTCCTCTGAATGAATGCTTGGAGGCGATAATGGGCTGGATGAGGAAAAACAAACTGAAGCTGAATCCAGATAAGATGGAGGTGCTTACTGTCAAAGGCCCCAACCTGGGTTTGGAGGTATGTCAACCAGTTCTGGATGGGGTTACACTCCCCCTGAAAGGCTGTGTTTGAAGCTTGGGGGTGCTCCTGGATCCGTCACTCCAAATGACAGCTCAGATAGATGCGACGGCCAGGAGTGCCTACTATCAGCTTTGGCTGATACTCCATTTGCACCCCTTCCTAGAGTTGAAAGACCTAAAGACAGTAGTGCACGTGCTGGTAACTTCAAGGCTCAACTTCTGCAATGCACTGTACATAGGGCTACCTCTGTGCCTAGTCTAGTGCAAAATATGGCAGCCAGGTTGGTCACCGGTACACCTAGGGGTGACCATATCACACCAGCTTTAAAATCACTTCACTGGATGCCAATTACTTTCCGGGTGAAGTACAAAGTGTTGGTCATCGCCTTTAAAGCCCTACATGGTTTGGGTCCAGGTTACCTGTGGGATTGCCTTCTCCCATACAATCCGCCCCACACACTCAGGTCCTCCGGGAAGAATTTACTACAGTCAGCCAAAACTAGGCTGACAACCTTTACCCAGAGGACCTTCTCTTCTGCCACTCTCAGACTGTGGAATGGCCTGCCAGAGGAGATTCATCAACTTAATAGTCTCTTTATCTTTAAGAAAGCCATAAAGACCAATCTCTTCCAGCAGGCCTACCCAGTTGAATTTTTAGAGTTTTATTGGTATTTTAATAATGTATTAGTTGTATGTGCTTTTAATTGGCTTTATGTATTTTATATTTGATGTTGTTCGCTGCCTCGATCCAGAGGGAGATGCAGATAAGAAATAAATATATTATTATTATTATTATTATTATTATTATTATTATTATTATTATGGTGTGATAGGATAATGGCAGCTGCCATTAGCCTATTGTGGGAAAATGACAAGTGCAATTGGTGTATTTTACACGATTTGCTGCTGTAAAGCACTTACTTCTACGTAAATTGCAGCCATTTATTGGAGAGCTGCCACACGAACTTTGGTAGATGTGCTAGGGTTCTGGGGAAATACATGGTGCCCCAAGTGGCCTGGATTTCCCCACAGCAAACTGCTCCAGACCGGACATAACCCCTCCTTAATGTTATATCTTTTTAAATAAGAGAATCCAAATGGCAGAGATGCTGTTGCTGTGCCCCAAGTTAGATTGGAATGTATCACATTTATGATTCCAAAACTGCCAGTGGAAAACCAATATTTAAGCACTTACCAGGGTTAAGTCCTGAAATACATTTTCAATGTCAGGGGTCAATCCCTCTACCTCAGCGAGCCAAATTCTGTGTAAATAAAAGATAAATTTGGCAGCCTATATGGATTGCACACATCAATCAGATTTGCATGTCTACTTATTTTTACAAATTTTAGATTGCTTCTGCCAGAGGCTTATAGATAGACCCCTGGTTCTTAAAAAAAAAACTTCTTGAATTTGCCTCTCTGGCTTCTAAGACTTACATGAAGGCAGACCCTTGGTCCATCTAGTCCAGTATTATTGATACTGAGTGGCAGTGACGTTCCAGGTAGGATTCCTCCCTAGCTCTCTCCGAGGATGACAGGAGTATGGGGCCTTCTGTATACAAAAACAAGTGCTCTAACACTAAGCCATGCCCCAATGCTGACTCTGGGTTATTTCACAAACTTGATGGCCAGAATCTTGCAGACTGGGTTACTTGTATAACTCATTGCTTTTAAGCTGCATTTACCAAGATATTGAAGTCTGAGCTGAATGTCAAATTCTATACTGGCCAAAGGCAAATTATTGACATGCCATCCTCCCATAGACTTTAGCCTGGGCCTATTATCAGGAATCTTGCCTGGTGTACTTTTCCTTCTAAATGCATTATAAATGGAATAGTCTTAATTCATTTACGATTCCCTTTGTGGAGTGTGCTTTTCTCCTTCGGGTTTCGGCCCACCCGTGCTGAGGTTCCGCTTACCCACACCAGTGTGTGTGTGTGTGTGCGCGCAGCTATTTTAGCACCTTCTGTCTATGTCAGGTCATAAGCATGACTCCAGGGATTCATCGTAACAGATTTCCTTTCTCAAGAGAGCCAGCTGCTCACAAGCTCTTGCCTGGAGCACCAAGACCTGGAAGCTCTCTTTTAATGGGGTTACAAATCTTAATCCAGCTGGTGGCTCCTTCCTGACAGGGAGGCTTAGTATGGGTCCCATAGCAGCATCAAGTACTGGAACTGCACTCTGAACTACTCAAGGCTCCATATGCTAGCCCTTTTAACCTCTCTACGTCTTTCCCCGTTCCATATGTTCACAGAATGAATGCATTATTCTTACAGCATCCCCATAGCCGGTCACTGCGAAATGCAATTGAGACAGGATTCCCCTTGTCTTGCAGGGCATTTTCATACAAGAACATGTTGTGCTGCTGTTTTGTACTTTAGCACTAAAACAGAATGACTGCATTGGTTTTGTGCAGTATTTTTCACTGGGTTCAGTGCAACAGGATTGGCTCTGTCAGCCATGTGTGGACTGGTGGGGATCATCCCAGAATCCATTGTCACCTGCATTATATGGATCAGATGATGAATAAAGAGGACTGTTTGGTTCTATTCCAGAGGTTTGGGAAGAAAGAATGAATGATTGTATGTTGTTTCTGGAATGGGCCCAGATTACAGATTTGAGAATCAGAGAAAACTGATCTCATCAAAGTTCTCCAATTACTATCTTGAAGCTCATTCTAACTCATGCCCATATCAGATTGTGAGGATTTCCCCCCCTCCCCTGCAATGAAAATTTGTGTATTTTTGTACACATTTGTAGGCATCAGTTGTACACATTTTCTCCCATTGACTAAAGCATGTTTCAAATGTGCGTATTTTTTCATGCAACAACCACAAATCGTTTGAAAAAAGTGTACATTTAAAACAATGTGTAGATTATTCAAATTCATTTTTGTTTGTTGCATGAATCACATCACAAGCTCAGAAATGTACAGAATCAGACCACAGGTCATATTTGGGTCTATATTTGGTTCCAAATGCAAATTGAATAAATTCCAATTAAAAATAGGAATATAAAAAGAGCCATGCTGAATCAGACCAAGGGTCCATCTAATCCAGGACTCCATTCACACAGTGGCCAACCAGCTGTTGACTAGAAACCCACAGGCAGGACATGGTGCAACAGCACCCTCCCACCCATGTTCCCCAGAAACTGGTGTATACAGGCTTACTGCTGCTTGTACTGGAGTTGCACTTAGCTGTCAGGACTAGTAGCCATTGACAGCCTTCTCCAGGAATTTATCAAACCCACTTTTAAAGCCATTTAAATAAGTGGCCATCACCACATCTTCTGGTAGTGAATTCCATAATTTACCTATGCATTGTGTGAAGAACTACTTCGTATGATCTGTCCTGAATCTCCCACCAATCAGCTTCATGGGATGACCCCAGATTCTAGTATTATGAGAGAGGGAGAAAAATGTCTCCCTATCCACATGCTCCTCACCATTCATAATTTTGTACACCTGTCCCATGTTTCCCCTTAGCCTCCTCTTTTTTTTCCAAGCTGAAAAATCCCAACCTTCGTTGATAGGGGAAAGGCTCCAGTCCCTTGATCTTTTTGATGCCTTTTTCTGCACTTTGTACAGCTGTACAATATCTTTTTTTAGATGTGGTGACCAGAACTGTACACAACATTCTAAGTGTGGTCACACCATAGATTTTTATAAATGCAGTATGATACTGGCAATTTTATTCTCAATGCCTTTTCTAATCATGCTCTGAAATGAACTTTGCATTTATTTCCTAGCCCAGAAAGATATCATTTCAGGGCCTATTCCAGAAACACTTTCCCCCTGAACCTGTGATTCCAGCCCATATTCCACTCTGCCCCATCTTTAGATCAGTGTCACTAAACATCAGTGTATCTGAACCTTGGCAAATGCCCGAAGTGGACATGACCTTAGAGATTGGTTCAAAATCCAGTAAGCAATACTTAGCCAGCCGTCCCCTTGTATAGTCCCCAGACAGCTGTTTGAAATGAAATAGCCCAAAAGGCAGAGCATGATCAAAGAAATGATGTGTTTGGTAAAGCTAGGAATTTAAAGGAAATTTGTTCTGCTCAATATTTTTATAGCGACTTAACAAAATCTACACATTTCTTCATGAATGGGACAAAAGGGCATTGATTTCTCTCTTTTTTTAAAAAAAAAAATGACTGTGGGAGAAAATAAATCTGACAGATTAATTCATCCAGACAGAAGGCTTTGAGTGTTTAGCTAGTAAAAGTAGGGGTGGGCAAACTCCCACTTGCCTAGGGTGACAATATGGAAAGGAGGACAGGACTGCTGTATCTTTAACAGTTGCATTGAAAGGGGGATTTCAGCAGGCGTCATTTGTATGTATGCAGCACCTGGTGAAATCCCCTCTCCATCACAACAGTTAAAGCCGTAGGAGCTCTGCCCTCTTTTTTATCTGGTCAAGAGGGCAGGGCTCCTGCATCTTTAACTGTTGTGCTGAAGAGAGAATTTCACCAGGTGCTGCATGCATACAAATGACACCTGTAGAAATTTCCTTTGCTAAACAAGTGTTAAAGATATAGGAGCCCTGTCCTCCTTTTCATATGGTCAGCCTATGCTTGCCGCCTTGCTGGATGCTCGCCCCATCACCGTCACCATCTGCCTCCTGCTCACCTAGCAGTGCAAGCCTCTTCTGAGGCTCAGCTTTGCCCATTGTGTCAATGATGGCCATAAAGGCCCCATTAATGCCACCATTATCACAGCGGGGAGAAGTGCACAATTTCAGCAGCCAGGATGGGTGGCTGCCGAGTGCTCACAGGGGCCTCGCTACTGCTTGAGCATGAGTGTGCCTGACTGGGTGCAAGGGCATGGATGTGAGGGGGTTTCTGTTGGACATCACGACATCCCTAACTTAATTTCTGGGTTCAAATCCCTATGTATGTATATTTGTATTTACTTAAACTACTTGTATTCTGCTTGATATCAGATCTCTTAGCTGTTTACTTGAGAAATACAGGCAATGCAATAGAAAAGCCAATAGAAAACAATATCAATAATAAATACATTAAACATTAAAGTAACAATAAAACAGACAAGTTCAAGTACATGTCACGTGAAGCCTGAGTAAACAGGAGCATTTTCAAGAGGCATCTAAGCTCGCCACAGTTTGCGCCTCTCGGACCACATGTGAAAGAGCGTTCTAGAACGTGGGTGTCACTACTACGTTTGTTTGGGGTTTTTTCAACCATGTTTGTTGTTCTCAATTAGAATTGTCAACCTTTTTTTTCTGACGGGCTCTTTGGGTTGATCCAGATTAGTCATGCTTTGGCTAGATCTACACTACTGCTTTACAGCGGTTTTGAAGCACACTGAAAACTGTTGGGGCACAATTCACATTCCATATACCGCTTTCATGGTATTGTTTCCTGCTTTTAATCTACTTTTTACAAAATATCACAACAAATCCTATGTGACATAAATGTGCAAGACGGATATAGTGTTACCCACAATGGGATCGTAATGGTTTGATACATGGTGTAGATCTGGCCTTAGGGTAGACCTGCTGAAATTAATGAGATTTAATTTAGTCATGACTAAGTTAATTCCCATTGTTTTGAGTGGATCTTGCTAAGCATGACTATGTCTGGATCTAACCCCTCAACTTTCATAGTTATGTGACAAGCAGAGAAACATGGTCTTCTTCATGCTAGGACAGCTGAATGTCCTGAATTTGGCTGGTTCAGATGGGTGAGAATTTCATTTTGGTTTGTTTTTAATAAGAATTTACCAAATTATATATCTGGGGATAAACAATACTGACAGATTTATCCATCCCAAGGTAAAGTGAGAACTGAAATAAAGTGTGTGTGTGTGTGTGTGTGTGTGTATGATGAATAGTTACATTTCATGGATACTGGCATTCATTCTTCCAGAATCTATATGGCAAATGTTCACAATTATGTTTTACACTCTTTCACTTTGAAAAGCTGATATTCCAGCAACCAAAATCCTTCCCTGGGATGCAGATTATACTCCTTACCTCCTGCTAATCACATCCATTCACAGCTTTACAGCTGTTCAGTGGAGACCCAAGATCCCAGACCTAGGGTTCAGCTGAATGTGCTGTTCCACCTTCCAAAGCAAAACACTCATTCTAGAGCAGCAAGTCTTCAGGTACTACCATAGAGCTCAATAAACGTACCCTGGGGGAAGCCAATTAAAGATTGGAAGTCTCACATCCATAGAACATATGATCCTTCTGGCCTTCAAATTGATCCATGCCTTCATCCTCCCGCCCTTCCCTTGCAGAAATTGATGTGAATCATATTTGTTCTAAGTTGGGTTAATTTGTATGCTCAAGCCTTTTCAGTGGATGCTGAGCAATATGTAGTTATGGTGCCATTGAAGCTCAGCCATGGGGGTGGGGGTGTTAGGAAGCGAACAATATACACCCTGGAGAGCACCATTCTTTATATAAAATCATAGTTCTTAGTTAATGGATCCCAACCTGGGCAGGTGTAGTCTCATAATTACATCTTTGAGAATCCTCATTAACCAATCAGCGTTGCTTTGTGCCAGTCCCTCCATATTTAATGGAGCTAATCATTTCTGCACAACCTCTTCAAACAGTTCAGCTAACACTGAAAATTGTCGTCAAATATATCCCTTCAACACCAATATGTTTGTTCGCCTGACAGTAAGTATACACAAGAAGGTTGAAAGTAAAACTGGAAACAAAGAAGGGTGCAATATATCAGCATATTCTACCCATTCTTTTGTATTGATTTCATGGCCAATTTGCATGGCAGTCTTGGAAGTGGAAAATACACTCCAAATTGCATGATGGGATCACTTTGCCTTGTGAAAATGTCTCCCCTTGCCCATCACCACTGCGTGGTAAGTTCTCAAGTTACCTACAGTGAAAAATGCGAATTTTAAAAGCATACAAGCTTTCATATTTTCAATTCCTATTAAAATGTGTTTTGTTCTCTGTTTCCTTGTTGACATGTCAGGCTCAATCAAATAATTATTTTTGTCCCTTCTGCCAGTGTGTGGTAAGTGGATGTGTGACTCTACAATGGTCCTTCCTAGGGACTGCACCTGTTCAGCTGAAAATCTTTGACCAGCAACTACACTGAAGATAAAGATGAGATTGTCCCCAGTGCATGAGTCTATTTTACATATGAGGTTTGTAGTCCAATAGCAGAGGTAGGGCTGGAATCCAAGACTATTCTTTTGGCTTAAATTTGATATGTGCATGGTTAGCCTTCTACAAAAGGGAAGAAAAAATGAAAAACAAAAACAAAAAAAGGAAACGGGAAAAGGAAAGCTGAAAAGAAAATTTGGTTGGTTATTTGGTTTGTTAAAATTATTTTCAAAATATATCATGATCATATAATCATGGGGTTTGGGGTGTCTGCATCACGTAGACCCTACCTTTAGGGCATACACATTGACTTGGAATTAGACGTAATCTTGTTTAGGGTAGACCCACTGAATTCAATTGTATTTAAATTATTCTTAAATCCCATTGATTTCAATGAGCCCAGTCTAAGAATGGTTAAGTCTTGAACTAACCCACCAAGGGAGAGAGAGTTCAAAAATGGATGTTTGGCCCAATTGGAATCTACCAGGAGAAGAGCCTTTAGTGTAGTGGCCCCTTCTCTGTGGAACTCCCTTCCCCTGGAGGTCAGGCAGGTACCAACACTAGGCTGCTTCTGGCGCCTCCTGAAAACAACTCGGTTTCGAGAAGCTTTCCTCAACTGACTAGCCACTGTTTTTCTGTTTCCTTTGTTTTAAATTGAACAATTTTAATTTGCTTTTGTAATCTTCTCTCTATGTTCACCACTTCGGAATCTGTTTTAGATATTGAGTGGTATATAAATATTGTAAATAAATAATAAATAAAAAGTTGTAATCCTTCCTTAGCCTACAACATTAGTTCTCCCATAGTGAAATTTCTTGAGGAAGAGTCATATGGCCATTCTTCCTGTTCAAACTTAGGCTGACCATATGAAAAGGAGGACAGGGCTCACGTAACTTTAACAGTTGTAGAGAAAAGGGAATTTCAGCCAGCGTCATTTGTATGTGATTAGTTCCTGGTGAAATTCCCTCTTCATCACAACAGTTAAAAGTTGCAGGGGCCCTGCCTTCTTTTGTATATGGCCACTCTAGTATATTGCCTGCATCTTTAACTGTTGTGTTGAAGACGGAATTTCACCAGGAACTAATTGCATACAAATGACACTGGCTGAAATTCCCTTTTCTCTACAACTGTTAAAGTTACATGAGCCCTGTCCTCCTTTTCATATGGTCAGCCTATTCAAACTATAGATAGATTAGATCGATTAGATAGATAGATAGATAGATAGATAGATAGATAGATAGATGATAGATAGATAGATATGGATGGAATAAGGGTTTATATAAATCAGCAAAAGTTCTTAGGTGAATTTTGCAGTTTCATAATCTGTCACCTATTGTATGAATTCCAAACAGGGACTGAAGGGAGCTGGATGTTAATTTTTAAAACCATGGAGAGAGAGAGAGAGAGAGAGAGAGAGAGAGAGAGAGAGAGAGAGAGAATCTCAGGTGCTTCTTGTGTTTATATAAGCACATTAGCACTCCTTTGATGCAGTGTGACCCAAATATATAGTTCATGCTACTGGTAGTAGGGGAAACAATCTCTAAGTCTGCTGTAAGAGAGCACATTCAGACCCTGCAAAATTAATGCCAAATTATGAATACGCTTGCCACTGGTAATTAATCATGAAAATTGCTGGAGGAGTTCTCCCACTGTGACAGATATTGGCAGAACTATTTACTGCTAATAGACCTTGTTTAAGCAGACTCCACCCACGGCCTCTTCCTCCTCTATTCAGATATAACTTACAATAGTCTACAGCGTCCTGGTTAGATTGTACTATATATTCTCTTACTTTGGTTTGGTCGTTAGCATTGCAGAATACCCTTGGCATTTTTGGCTGCATTTCTAGAAATCTGTATTGTGATTTTCTCATTCAAGACAGCTACACCAGAGAGAGCAAGTGGGAGAGAGGGAGAGAGAGAGAGGGAGAATATTTCACCTTTGGGAGCTTATTTTCTTCACTCATCTAACGTTATCCTACATATGGTAGCAGTAATTGGAAGACATCATAAGGCGTAGCTGGTGAATTCAGTAGCGGATAAGAGCTTTTCCAAGTCCAGGGAGCGATTTCCCCCCTGCTCTACAAACTCTTTGATATGCTCATCATTTTTACCCATTTTCCTCAGGTTTTGTTTGGACTTAGCTTTCTTTTAAGGCTGACAATGGAAACAAAGGATTCGCCCCCCAACCTCCGCTCCCCAGCTCAGGATTCATGTTGTTGTTGTGCTCCTGTACAGGAACAGAGAAAGAAATTTTAGCAGTAATTCCCATCTGCTTCCTGCTAAACATGCACAATATTATATGCATTTGATAAATTGCACATGATACAATATCTGAAGCCCTGTTTGGGCATTTGCTGAGAGGGGATATGCATGCCAACCCTACAGCCTTGTCCTCAGAGGCTGATGGAGCCTCAGATCTTTGTGCATTGAGTGGGAAAGTATGAAGAGGGGCATCTTTGTTTGTTTGACTGAACACATGTAGAACCCTCCACATCATTGGGGAATCCAGGCAGGTTGCACGTGGTTGGGAATGCATGGAAGTGAAATCTTGAATTGGTCTTCTAGCAAATGTTCTATTAATAGAGTTAAAAGAATTCTATTAAAAATCTGGAGAAGGGGTTCTTAACATTTGCTAGAAGCCTGTTCATAATTTCACCTCCATGTATTCTCAGAATGTGTGGAATGAGGACCAGGATCATAACTTTCTTTATTAGTTGCAATCAAAAGTTTGTTTTTGTATGAATGGGACTCCTGATACATGTCGATGGAGCACTATGTTGAAATGGGATCCTTTTTCCCTTCTGTAGTTCACAATGGAAAAACCCTCCTGGGGCTATGTCTCTGCATTATTTATTTGTTTTTATTTCTATTACTATGTAGGCACCTTTTGCAATTGGGGAAACAACTTCACTGAATTTCTCCAGTGGGAGGAGAAATTCTCCAACAATTTCTCACTGGTCAGCATCACCACTGGCACTAATCTACACCAAGCAGGATATTGCACAGTGAAAGCAGTATGAAAATGGTATATAAAAGGCAGGAGCCACACTACTGCCTTATAGCAGTATTGAAGTGAACTAACAACTGTCGGGGCCCATTGATACATACCATATACCACTTTCATGCCACTATATCCTGCTTGGTGTGACTCCTGCCTTTTATATACCACTTTCATGCCACTTTCATAGTGCAATATCTGCTTGGTGTAGATTAGCCCTTCACATAAAAGAACGAACTGCCATTTTTATGCAAAATGGCAGCTTGTTGAGGGATTGGGCAACTGTGTGGTTCTTGTCTGGCACACATGGATGAGCCAGCAGTTCACAGTATGTTGCAAGCAGGGGAGGGGGGCTGGCAGGGGCCCAATATCCCATCACCAGTGCCGACTCATTCAACAGCCAGTCCAGCCAGTTTCTGTACATGGAATGGGGAACGGGCACCATTTTGTCTTTTACCTCAGAAAGCAAATGGCTTGGACCAGCCCTGTGTCTCATGAAAGCAAAAGGGGCAACGTATTTCAGCCTGAGCTGATTGTGCCTGAACAAACATGGTTGTGTGTTTTCACACAGATTTTACTGCTTGCCCTCCTTCCCCCTTCATTTCTTTGAAATATCACCCATTATGTCTCATATCTTATTTATTCTTTGGAAAAAGGAAAGGGGAAAAATGAAAGTGGCAGGGTATGACTGAAACATGATCTCAGCATTTGCTTTCTATGACAGATGTAACAACTCTGAAGGAACCATTAGGAGCCATCATGACCAAAAAAACATTTAAAAAAATTAAGAAAATGTGCCTTTGTATGGTTTTGCACAATGGACTGTGTAATTACAGCATATGGGGTAAATAGTACATGTTGTCAAAATTAGTATGCATGCCAAAACACATGTTTACCCTAAATGACTGTAACAGCTTTGAAGTACTTATTTTGGTCTATCAGGTAAATAGCACATTTCTTCTATATGCAGTACAAATGTATATTATTATGTTGTATGCATGTTATTATATAATAGACTGTAGCTGCTTTGGAAAAGATAAAATAATTCCACTGCATCAATAGAAATCATGTCAAAATCCTTGACACATTCTGTTAGCCTTTCAAAAATTGGTTCTTGATTCAGGGTTGCCCGTACCCTGCCCCAACTTGAGTGGGGGGAGGAAGACATTAATAGGATCAAGAGGCTATGCCTTCAAATGCAAATGCAGTTCTCAAAAATATATGTTTACCATTAAAACAGATGCAAATGCATTTATTTTGCACAGGAAAAAAATGCATAATTCAATTACTTTCTTATGATCCTACTAATAGATTCTGTCACTTTTTAGAAAAATAATCAGAGTTGGAGTTGCAAAAGGAGAAGAGAGTGGACAGTAAAGCTCTATCACTGGGGTGCAAAATTTTGGGCCTGCAAGGCAAATCCAGCCTGAAATCTCAATCTATCTCATGGTTCCCCAGATCATCCATTTGGTGGTATCTTGTCTGTTACCTGCCCACCCATCCTAAAAGTTGAAATGCCTCTCCGAAGGCTTAGTTATAGGTAGTAACTTTAAACTACGGGTGTGCTTTGCCTCGATCCCAAACTCCAAATCTGAGTCAAAGCAGGCTAATTCAGCCCACCTCAGCCCAAATCTGATTCAGGATCAGATTGGGCTGCCTTGGCATGAAGCAGCTGAATCTCTTTGGGCCAATTCCACCCAATGGACAGATGCTACCCCTTACCCACCCGTCTACCTGTGGGACTAACCTGAAGATTTCACATGTGTTGGTGAGCTGCCCGTCCCCTAGGAGAGCTGCTTTGACCTGCTGTAGATCTACTGTTGCAAACTAAGGCAGCAAGAAATTGCCTTTTCTGGCTGCTGTAGTTTACAATAGTAGATCTATAGCAGTAGAACTATAGCAGAGACCTCCAGATCTCCTGGAGAATGGGCAGCTTGCCAGTGCATGTGGAGGCTTCAGGTAAATTCCACCAGTGGGGGTGGCAGCCGCTCAGCAGGTTCAGGGGAGAGCAGGAGGGGAGGGGTTATGCATCATGCCCAGCTTTCTCGGCCACCTGCAGGTGCCCAGAAAAACACAGCAGCTGACCAGCTTCAGATTTGAATCCCAAGTGGCCCAGAGCAGTACCAATGAACCCTGAGTCAAATCAAGGATGATTAGAAAGCTCCGAATCTGTGTCTGAGGCTGTTTCTACAACAGGCTTTTGGCCTGGTATTGTCCCCGGCTGGTTCCTGTGTATTTACATGATTCACAGGAACTCCTGGGGTCGGTGGGGGGGGGGGGGACGAGCATGGGATTTGCCAAGGATAAGGGATCCCTGGCAAATCCTGATTTTTCTGCTTTCCCTGGAACTTCCCAAGACCGCGGAAGATTTGGCCGCCCGTCCCGGCTGCTGCCGCTCTTACTCACAACTAAGTGTGGCAGCAGAAATGGGCATGAAGCTGCACCATGTGGCTCCGTGCCCATCAGGGGAGGGGGTTGCACCAGTTTTGCCACCCCCGGGAGGGCAAGGGGGGGCCGATCACATGTTTTTTTTTTGTTTAAACCTTAATGGAGCACATGAGCGCTCATGTGCGATGCTCAGGGCCCAGGGGGAAACAAATGGTGGGTGCGACAAGCACGTTGTGCCTGGGAGGAAGAGGAACTTCCCCTTCCTCTGGGAAGACTGAAGACGATCCCAGAAGCAAGTAGTTCCGGGATCGCCCTCTCTCCCTCTCTCCCTCTCTCCCTCTACAACCCGTGGTGTTAGGGTGACCAGATAACATCCAGGTCAGGGCTCCTGTAACTTTAACAGTTGTAGAGAAAAGGGAATTTCAGCCAGTATCATTTGTATGCAATTAGTTCCTGGTGACATTCCCTCTTCATCACAACAGTTAAAGTTGCAGGCACTATACTAGAGTGACCATATACAAAAGAAGGCAGGGCTCTGCAACTTTAACTGTTGTGATGAAGAGGGAATATCACCAGGAACTAATTGCATGCAAATGACACTGGCTGAAATTGCCTTTTCTCTACAACTGTTAAAGTTACAGGAGCCCTGACCTGGATTTTATCTGGTCACCCTACATGGTGTAGAAAGGGACTATGTTGAATCGGGGGTGGGGCTGTGAACAGCCCTGTTCTCAACTAAAAATGCTGCTATTTTTGGTAATTTTTGATCTACTCCCTTTGCCTTCAGCCTTGTCCTCTTTGTCTTCAGCCCTGCCCATCCTTGAAATATTGGCCCTGAGAATTTCTCCAAAATTGAATGGAAAGTTCAACACTCCTATCTGAAAGGTTATTTTCCCTAAATCAACATATTGATTGACATTTTATGTATGTTCACATTTGAAAATGTTTCAGCTCTGAATAAAGTCTGAAAGAGATTTAACAACACAGCTTTATAGATTGGAGATCCTGACAGGAAACAGGAGTGACTGGAAATGGTGTGGGAATGCCAACCAGCATACAGTAGTTTTCCATCCATTTTCGGCATCCATGAATTTCAAAACAACAACTTGAAAAAATTGCATTTAGTTTTGCATGTGATTTACCTTTTGTATGCAATTTCCCCAATATCTGCTTTTGTTTTGTATGCAACATTCCCTAAGATATGCATCTTAATGCAATCTTTGAGCAATCTTTGAGCAGAAAAATGCATCACAAAATTTAAAGAAGTGAGCCATCCAATGAATACCTGTGTTCCAATCTGTATATCAATCCAAGAGGGGTGAATTAGTTCTGTTCACTTAAAAAAAAGTGGACCAAGCAAAATAATACCTACATTACAATGTGACAATATGAGTAAGAAAAACAAATATGAATAAAGGAACATATAGCCAAGATGACCAAGGCCTCATTGAAAAGGACTTGTGGACGGAGGAAGTAAATGAAGAGACGAGACATGTGAAATGGGTTTAAACAAGGGCCACATTTATTGAAAGATCTGCAAAGGGGCATCCAGTATAGGCCTATCCACAGGCCCCTCTTTTCCCCGTTTTGGGCGAGCCATTCTAGCCCGTGAATAGGCACAATAACTCCACCTCCCACATGCCGCCCCTTTTGGGGAGGGAGACCTTCCTGTGTCACCTCCCCCCAGGCCACATGACTCTGGGTAGGTGAGAAGGGTTGGTTTCAAAGGTAACCCTTATCTCCCAAGCCAGGCCGTGGGGCTCAAAGCTGGGAGCCTCAGGAATTACCAGTCACTAGAACAGTGCCTGTGAATGCTCACCAATTATCCATACCTCTCTGGATGCCCCTTCCTATCCGCCAGATTGAAAATGCGACCAAGTTAAATGCATAGCCAATTTGCCTATTTAAATACACCCTGACCTGTCTCACAGTGTGGAGTAGGCGAAAAAACTCATGGCCAATTCATTGTAATTGTATAATTGTATGTTATTGTAATTGTAATAATTGTATGTTATTCTGTGTTTTTAGATTGTGCCTTGTTTTATATATTTTAAAATGATTTCATGGTTTTAATTTTTGTGAACCGCCCAGAGAGCTTCGGCTATGGGGCGGTATAAAAATGCAATAAATAAATAAATAAATAAATAAACATAAGTAAAAAATACCTACTCAGCCCCAATTGGCAACCGGCAAACCCACACTGAGAACATTGAGGGAGGGAGGGAGCCTCATGGAGAAAGAGGAGGAAGGGGAGAGTGGCTCTCTCTTACATAGCCCTCAACCCCTCCCCTTCTAGTGGCACCAGAATTCCCGCTCTCCAATCAAGAGAGGGCATGTCTCCTTTCTTCCCCTCCCCGGCCACAAAAGCCTCCCCACCCCCAGGCCATTGGCTAGGTGTGGCTGAATGGCACTTTAAAAAAAAATAGATTGCAGCATGGTTACTTTAAATAATCAAGTAAGCATATCCCCCCCCCCCCAAAGAGATGACTCAGATGACAAACTCCAAACACCTCTTCATTGACATAGGAAATGAAGGGAAAACATGTTTTAAAAAAGGAGGGTATGTTTTACTGTAGTAAAGAGATTCAGCAGATCACAAATGCACCACTTTTTCTTCATGTGTCAGCTCTCACTGTAGCGTGTATCATTCTTGAGCAGCAGCATATTACACGGATCAGCTGACTTTCTACATGCCACTGCACATATCTAAAAGGAAAGGATTTTCATGCCACGAAGAAGGAAATTTCCCAATCTACCTGATGAGCTGTTGCACATAAACAGCAGGAAAAGCCACCAAATGGAGGTAAAAGGTGTCATGTGGAGTGATTTAAAGTAGATCCACATAGCAGCTATATGACATCTTAACTGGCACTGACTGAAACAGTGCTCCTCTTCAGAAGACTGTCAGAACAATGTTAGACATTGTCTTCTCAGTCAAAAACCACACTAAGTTCAACAGGACTTACACCCTCTTAAGGAACTTATAGAACTACAGCCTTTATAGGCTGTGTCTTTGCAGAGTCATTATGATAATCTGAGGATTCACTTTCACTACACATTTCTAAGACTACTGATGGTTTATTTGTGGTTTCATTGCATGCTCTACTAGGGACAACAACATCAAGAAGAAGAAGAAGAAGAAGAAGAAGAAGAAGAAGAAGAAGAAGAAGAAGAAGAAGAAGAAGAAGAAGAAGATCCATGCAACTAGATGTTGAATTGATTGACTCGGAAATAAGTCCCACTGAGTTCAATGGAACTTGTTCTTTGAGATATTTCAACCATGTAGATTTATTTTAGGTATATTCTAGGAGAGCCAGTGTGGTGTAGTACTGAAAGTGGATGGTTAGGGATGGGGATCTAGGTTCAAATATCTATTCAGCCATGTCATTGAGTAACATTAGGGCTTTTGCTGTTTCTCAGCCTAATCCACCTCATAGGATTGTTGTGAGGATAACCGGGGTGGGGGGTGGGGGGGGGTGATACCACGTATGCCATCTTCAGCTTATTTGGGATATCAATAAAATAAGAGTAAAATAAGAAGAATATACTTGGAAATAAGTCTGATTAGATGCAGTGAGGTGTATTCCCAAGTAAATTTGCTTAAGATTCCATAACACAGCACGGAAAAGAATACAAATTCCACAAATCAACACAAGAAAGTCTCAGCTGAGCTTCAGCCCATGAAAAGTCCGAAATCTAAATAGCTTAGGTAAAGAGTAACTCCAGTTGAGATATGTGGTTTGCCCCTTTACAGTTGTTCATTCATCCTCTTCTATTGGCAAGGCACTTTGGCCTAGAACAGAATCTGAAAGCTGACGGTCCTTTGTTGTAGCTTGAGAAACTGCACATCAGAATTTCAGTCCTATTTAGACCCCCAGCAATTTCCTACAGCTTGCACAAAAGCTGAAAAAGATGCGGAGAGCATCATGGCAGATACCATTTCCGACTTGTCGAGCCATCTGTGGCGTTTGCATCCAAAAGACAAGGGAAGACAGTTTGTATTGCAGGCAGAATTGCCTTTGCTTTTCTTCTGTAGCACTTAAGTGTCATTTTAAGCCTGAGGCAGGGAAGACTTTCATTGACCTGTTCCGACTGGAATGGTGTTTACCGTGTCCCCTTCCAAAATGTAAGGCGGGATCCCTCCGCTTAGCAGTGTGTAAAAGTCAAACAGATTGCAGGCTCAAATTTCCCCTTCCAGGCAGTGTTGGGTTTGTCCATTGTTTGCTGTGACAAAGAATGAATTTCAAGGAGGTGGAGGGTGGGGGGAATCTGCAGCTTGGATTTCTTCCTTCCCCCGCACCTCCATCTCACCCTCTAGGCTAGTAATCAGTATTCTTCAGTTCCCAGAAATTGCCCAAAAGGTTGCTAGAAGCAGTGTGCTTGGAAGATGGCATGTTCTGCCCTGGGATCTCTTGCGGTGAAGTCGTACAAGTTGTCTCCCCGGGAAAGCGATGGCACAATTAAGCAATGTCTGTAGGGGATGCTTGCCCTTGGCATTTGCGATTACAAGCCTGGCATACCAGCTTGATGCATTCCAGCCTTTGTCGACATCAGTGAATCCATATGGCAGGAGAAACCTGAGAAATGTATCGTGATGCAAGAGCTCCCACCGGAGAACATCACTTCACTGGGTTTTGCTGATCATTCTTGGAGCTCCACGGGGTTTCTCTCTGCAGCGCTGCTCATGCTTTCCTTTGAAGCAAGCAATACCTTGGCCCACACCCGTTGGAGTGATGACAGGAGACAGTTATGGGATTAATCAAGGACTGTGGCTTTGTTGATTAGAGGGATCTGCAACAAGCAGTGACTTGTAAGCCATTCACTTACCCAAAACAAGGTATGTCCCAACAACTTTGGATGAGAGCTAGGAAGCCACATCTTCCCCTGTCTACATTACAGGGGCAGCTCAAAGCACACAAACTGATCCATACTAGCCAGCCTTAAGACTTGACCCTGACCATATCCCTCCTAGCCGGTCCAGCTTTAGGTGGGATGCTGCTGCCATGGTCCAAGGATAGCTTCCCACCATATCCACTCAAGGTAGTCAGTAGTTAGAGGTTGGCTAGAGAGGTAAAAGGAAATACTTCATCACACAGCACAGTTAAACTACGGAGTGAGCAACCACAAGATGTAGTGATGGCCAGAAATCTGAATCAATTTAAGAGGGAATTAGACAAGTGCATGGAGGTTAAGCTATCAATGGTTTTGGGTCATGATGATTCTATACTAGAGCTGTGCATGGATCTGGATCCCGAATCCAAAGTAGATTGGGGTTATCCAGACCTCCTGGATCCAGATATGAACCAGATCGGGGGAGGTCCAGATTGTTCCGGACCGGATCAGATCAATCCGGCACCCAGGGACACCAGGCCAGTGGTGAGTTCATTGGACTCACCGCCCTCTCCCCACTCTCCCTGCTTACCTACTGCCTCCTTGTTGCTGCCGCCACTGTCCGCCACTGCTTCCTCTCTATTGAGAACCAGGCCTCGCAGCCTGATTCTCAGTAAAGCGACGTCTCACCGGGTGACGTCATCACCCGGTGCAACATTACTCTACTGAGAATCAGGCCATGAGGCCTTCTTCTCAGTAGAGAGGAAGCAGCGGCAGTGGTGGACAGCGGCAGCGACGAGGAGGCAGCAGGTAAGCAGGGAAAGTGGGGGGCGGTGAGTCCTTTTCCCCATAGACTTGCAAGTTTATTGGGAAAAGGAGGGTCTCCGGATCTTGATCTGGAGACCTAGATCCAGATCCAGACCGGATCGGGGGGGAGGGCTATGCACAGCTCTATTCTATACTATCTCCGGTCAGGGCCAGGGTCAAGGCTAGACATGGTTGGGCAATGACGAGTGCTCGGCAGGGACACACTGACAAGAGTCCACTGGAGTTGCTCCTCCTCTTCACTATTGCATCCTGCTTGTTCATCTGTCTCTTGCTCTGGCCCAGTCATTGGTGGTGCTGAGGAGGAGGAGCAGTAGATGCCAGTGCATAGTGGAAGCAAAGATGTGCAAGAGCACAAGAAGCAATAGCAGATGGTGACAATGGAAGTGAGAAGGGAGACTCGCTAAGGCAGTGGTGTCTTTTCCCAAGACCTAAAGTATGGATCAGGTGAGCTGTTCCTTACCATCTGGCAAACCCTTGCCCTACATTGCTGCCTGCTGTGTGTTGCTCCTGCTATCAGCAGAAGCTGGTATAGCCGGCAGCAGGAGAAAATCTCCCCTAGTTTCATTGCTAATGTGAGCCAGCTGTGCTTGACTTTGGGGTCTTTACTAGGGATGTGCACTGGATCGGACCCGATCCACGATCCGAGTCCGGTCCAGTGGGAAATCGGATAAATTATCCGATTTCCGATCTGACAGCTGGATCGGCCGATCCAATCCGAACCGGTCCGAAAAGGCTCCGAACCGGTTCGGCGGATCGGCGGATCGGCGGGCGCCCACTGGCGCCCACCGCCGCTTCCATTGGCGGGCGCCAGCAGGCGCCCGCCGATGAAAGTGGACAGCGGGGGGGGAGGAGGGGGGAGCTTACCTTCCCGGCCCGGCCGCTCCCGGCCGGTGGCGGCAGCTACTACCAGCGGGCTCCGCGGCCTGTTCCAGGGTGGCGCGCCGGGTGATGTCATCACCCGGCGCGCTACTCTAGAGCAGGCCGCGGAGCCCGCTGGTAGTAGCCGCCGGCCCCGGACGGGAGCGGACGGGCCGAGAAGGTAAGCAGGGGGTGCGTGGAGGGGAGGAGGGGGCGCGCGGAGGGGGGGGCCCTTACCTTGCCGGCCCGGCCACTCCCGTCCGGCGCCGGCGACTACTACCAGCAGGCTCCGCGGCCTACTACAGGGTTGCGCGCTGGGTGATGTCATCACCCGGCGCGCTACTCGAGAGTAGGCCGCGGAGCCCGCTGGTAGTAGCCGCCGGCGCCGGATGGGAGCGGACGGGCCGAGAAGGTAAGCAGTGGCGGGGAAGGGGGCTTACCCCCCCCGGAGCCGTCCGCTTCTATCCGCTGGCACCCGCGGGCGCCAGCAGATGGAAGCGGACGGCCCAAGGGGGGGTAGGGAGCGCGGGGGAGGGGGCTTACCTGCCGGGGCCGTCCACAGCGGACGGCCCCGGGGGGGAGGGAGTTAGGCCCCCCCTCACCCACCCGCCGCCATTTTTTCCTCATAGACTTGCATTGCAATGCAAGTCTATGGGGAAAAAAATGGCGGCCGATCCAAAAATTTACGATTTTTGGGTCGGGATCGGACTCGATCCGGTCCGGGGGGCCTCCGATTTTGTCCGAACCGGTCCGTGACAAAATTGGAGGTCCCGATCCGGGTCCCGATCCGATCCGGGGGGTCCGTGCACACCCCTAGTCTTTACTGTGTGGCAATACTCCAGCAGCAGTGACCCTGAAAGTGGTGATGCCAAAAGTGGGTTGCCTCCTTGGGGAGGAGGCTGGTTTGGGGGATGCATGGGCCACCCCTCCAAAACCTTGGCTAATTTTGTTGTTTAGAGTCTTTAGCTAGGAATTGGTCGCCAAATTAGGGTTTGATTATGTGCCTGGGAGTGAAGTTATGGGGCCAATTGGGGGGGAACTTGGGCAGTGAACTGGGAGGAGTAGCTGGGAGCCTTGGTTCAGTATCAGGGTAGACTTAAGGGCTGGGAGCTGGGGTGTTGCCAAGGTCTATAATAATTTCTTTTATACAATTCTTATAAGTGAGTGTCTACAATGGGGAGTGAAAGTGGCAAAAACCATGTGTCTCTTACTGTATGGAATCCTCTATGTGCCACCCAGTGGAGCCTTTCAAGGTTGTCCGGGGCTTATTTCATGCTGGCCCTAAGAACACCATGGACCCCTCAGAGACCTGATGTGGTATGCTTGCAAGGAACTTCCAAGATAAAATCTCTTGCATCCTCCAGGACTGAGACTTCAGTGTTATAGCAGGTGAATCAAGTCACGTTTTCAGGGTGCAGTCTCGTTCAGTTTTGTTGGATGAGTTTCAGTTGGTACAGCTCAAGGATGCAAATTTGAGCAACCACTTCCCTATTGAATCCTTGCCCTTCTTGTTTTTGTAAAAACTGGTAGAGAGGGAACTGTCAGCTGGGTAAGGGAGATGATTAATGCCTTCTTGTGAGAAGGAGTGGTCCCTGGAAAGAGGAAGTGTTGAGACTACACCTGAAGAAATCCTCCCGGGACCCGGAAGATCTTAACAGCTTCAGGCTAGTGGCAAATGTTCCTTTCCTGGGCAAGGTTCTTGACTGGGTGGTTGCCAACCAGCTCCAGATGCTCTTCGGTGAGACCATTTCAGTCTGGGTTCAGGATGGAGTTTGGCATGAAAACAGACTTAGTCACCTTGTATGATGACCTATGTCAGGAGAAAGACAGAGGGAGTGTGACCCTGTTGATATTCCTGAATTTCAGGTGGCTTTCAATGGCATTGACCATGTTATTCTTCTAGGGAAAATGTCTGAGCTAGTAGAGGAAATAGTACTACATTGCAGTGGCTCTGCTTCTACTTGGATGGCTCCAGATAGTGGTGCTTGAAGAATATTGCTAGGCCCCATGAATTCTTCAGAATGGGATTCTTCAGGGGGGGCAGTTTTGTCCTCCATCATATTTAACATCAAGATTAAACTGTTGAGTGTTGTCATCTGTTGAGCATTGTCAGCAGTATACTGATGATACACAGCTCTGTTATCTTCATCAGGTGATGCTGTGGATGTGCTAGATCAAGTGCCTGGCTGCAATAA
This sequence comes from Anniella stebbinsi, assembly GCA_029215795.1. Classification (NCBI taxonomy): domain Eukaryota; kingdom Metazoa; phylum Chordata; class Lepidosauria; order Squamata; family Anniellidae; genus Anniella; species Anniella stebbinsi. The sequence continues at coordinate 27,310,570 of JARDYH010000002.1, read as the reverse complement.
TGGACTTGATGAGGGCTAATAAACTGAATTTCAGTCCAGACAAGACTAAGATGCTGGTAGTGGGATTCATTGATGGATGAACACTGTCTAACTTCTGACTGGAGAGATGGTGTTCATCCTGTTCTGAATGTGCAGGTTCATAGCTTGGGGGTTCTGCTGGAACTATCTTTGTCACTTGAGGCTCAGGTGGCTTCAGTGGCATGGAGGCTCAGCTATGCCCCTATCTGGATAACCGAGCTTCCATGCTCTAGTAACCTCCAAGTTAGATCACTGCAATGTACTCTGTATACAGAAAGGCAGGGGAACGTATAAACCTCCACATGTTTTGGACTATAACTCCCATCACCCCTGAGCTCTAGGCATGGTTGCAGAGGCTGATGGGAGCTGTACTCCAATAGCTTCTGGAAAGCCATAGTTTGCCCACTCCTGTTATGCAATATCAGTGTGTGGGGAGGAAATAAACACAAATAGAAACAGTGGATTAAAACTCCCAACTTTAAGATCAGAAGTAAAGCCTGGGAGAATAAAACCACTTTTTTTCCTGGAGCTAAAATGAAAATCTTAACATCTAATTAGCAGGAGCTAAAATGTTTTACTTCTGCTCACACGATGGGAGTTTCTGTTCCGTCTCCTCCTCCTGTGTTTTATAGAATAATTTCTGTGTTGTCATATGGCTGGATTTTGGTCAGCATTTCATGAATTGCATTTTTAATATTGATATTGCAGTTTGTTTTTCCTGTTTTAATTGACAATTTGTAAGCTAAGGTATACATTTTAAAAATTGCAGTACATGTTAAGTTAATTTTAAATATCTCTATCTATCTACCTATACCTATTTTTAACTATCTATCACCTATCTCTCTACACTGTTATTTTATCCAAGCCTGTTGTTTAGCTGTGTGAATGAAGGCCCATTCACACAGCTGAACAGCACAATCCTATATATGTGTGTACTTGCAAGAAAATCTCACTGTGTTCAATATGGCTTGCTCCCAGATTAAGTAAGTTTGGATTGCAGCCTAAATTTCTTTATCCGGGTCTACAGTTGCATGGAAAATGGTTACTGTATGAACTGTATGAGCCGGCCCCTACATGTGGAGAGCTGGTACCAAATATATTATCATGGCTACACTTTTCCCCAGAATCTACAGTCTCCAAAGAAAGAGAGTGTGGTGCCATGGCTAGTGCAGGCTTCCCACAACCTAGTTCCCTCCAGATGTTGTTGGACTTCAACTCTTATCGTGCTGGTTGGGTGATGAGAGTTGCGGTCTGACAACATCTGGAGGGCACCATCTTGGGGTAAGCTGGGCTAGAGTGTTTGACTTAGACTAGGGAAGCCAGGTTCAAATTTTCACTCAGCCATGAAGTTCACTAGATATCACTGACCTAGTCCAGGGGTCCCCAATGTGGTGTTCGCGGTACCCACAAAACTTTTTATTTATGAATGTATTTATTTCTGTTTTTTAAAATATACATACATGGATTTGTATGCATCCATAGCAATGAATACATATGAAATGCATACAACTTTCTAGCAATTATGCATAGACTTAACAAAAGCGGACAAAATATCCCAATAAGTATCCATGTGAAGGTGATGTCTATATGCCACCCATTCAAAAATTGAAAGTGTTGTAAGATCCTCAATCCATTGCAGTGTAGGAGGTGAAATGTCAGACTTTTACTATCTAAAGGGTGTGAAGAATCCATTTAGGCTGACTATTTGTTAATTTCTATTAAGCTGGTAAATAATTTAAAAGGGTGTGTGTACATCAGTGAATGTTAAAGACTGTTCCAGTACAAAAAAATATCTGTGCAATAATCTTCTCCAAAAAAAGAAGTCAACTACTGGATATTGCCAAAAACATATGTTTAAAAGAATAATTAGCTGTATTGCACATTCAGCAATCAGCCAAATTAGACAAACCCATTTTAAAGCGTCATTGCAATGTTCAACAGATATGAATCAAATGGTTTTTGCTGACTAAGACTCAGCCTAACATCCATAGATATAACAAGTATAGATGCCAAAGTGGTGATCTACTGATTTTGTGGTGGTGCCCACAACAGTTTCTCAAATTCCAACGTGTGTCCACACTGGTTCAAAAAGGTTGGGGAACCCTGGTCTTCTCTCTCTCTCTCTCTCTCTCTCTCTCTCTCTCTCTCCCATGCTTAACAACTTACAAGATAGTTGAGAGAGTAAAATGGTGGTGTGGGTGAATAGAGGGGACCTACTGTCCTAAGTTTCCTTAGGAGGATGGACAGGATAAAAATGAACTAAAACAAGAACTGACAAAAATAAATGGCTGCCAATTCTACAGTGTGTAGAGCCCCACTTAACACGGTCATTTCTCCGCATGATTTCCTCCAATGGAGGACTTGGTCAGTGAGAACCAGCCTAACATTCATAGGTCTATTCTTAGCCTCTGCTCAGTAGAAAGGTTGTAAAAAAAAATATCCAACAGGCATTGCAGAGCAGAAGTTAACTTTTTGATTTGATCTTAACCCCAGATTCTTTTGTAGAAGATGGTTTTATGAGTGTGTTTGATCTTCACTATGAACATCAACCAATGTTTACTCCAATGACTTGTTTTTTTCTCCATATGGTTCCAATTCATAGCAGCTTATGCTTTGTTTCCAGGGGTCTTCAGATACACTCCTTACTTTCACAAAGAAAGGTCATGCTATATTGTCTTCTTGAGCTTTCTCATCAGCACTAATTCAACTTTTCTAGTATGTGGTTTACTATTGCAAAGAGCTTTTTCTTTCTTTCTTTTTACAGCAGGACCAAAAAGAACTTGTAGGAACTATTTTTGTTTAACACATATTACATCAGCCATGTTGAAGGCATGTTTTCAGAGAGTAGTTTTCTTTCAAATTAAAAAAAAACCCATTTATTTTAATTTATTCCTATGAGACCCAGCATCTGGCTTTCACTAAAATCTGCATTTCGTTTTAACTTAGTTTTTTTTTTAATAAAAAAAGGAACTCGGCTAACATATGCAGATGTAAATCAAGAGATTCCACCACCTTTGTAAAGTTATTTATTGGCTCCAAGAAAATTGAGACCCAAACTTTTGCTTTCCTTTCTTGGATAAGAGATACTAATAACTGTTCACTTGAAATGCTTGTTTGATTTTCCAGAACAAATCTAGTAAAAAAAAAATGTTGGCATTCACTTAGGATTATTATATATCTTTTGGGTGGATGTTTCAGTGACTGAGCAGCTCACAATTTCATGTTTTCCAAGTATGTTTGATAATAAATATAGATAATAAATGCTCACATTTATATATTTCCTGTTACAATGAATCTTAGATTAAAGGACATATGATAAGAGAACATTCCATTTTACAGAACATCTCTTACTGAAAGTCTTCCATTTCGGAGCATAATGCTTTGGCTCATTTTTTTTTAACCCAGTGCCTGACACTCTGTAAATAAGTTGAAGCTTGAATTTTAGGATCAGAGTTACGATGAAATTATCTGTTTGGGAGGATGTGTCACAGAAATGGGCAGAACAATGCATGTAGCAACCTAAAGGTCAGAAAAAGCACGATACAGATCCGCATGCAATTATGACTGTTCAAAGCAATTGAAATCAGCATGCCCTGAAGTCCTTTCTCATGTTACTTGTATGAAGGGGCAAAGCGTGTAGAAAGGGGCTTCTGACCAGTGGTGCTGGTCCCAAGACGGAAACAACTTTGTTTTCATAGACCTCTGTGTGAAAGGCTTTCCCAGATTCTGATAACTGTGCAATGAAGGTTCAAGGTACAGATGGTGGTTCAGTTTATTTCTAGCCCATATTAGTTTTACATGTGTTTATTCAAAAGTCCATTCTGCATTGATCTGCTTTTTTCCCACCTGCACACAAAGCAAACCAATTTGTATTCAAATACATATTTAAATACCTATATTCACGGTATATTCTTCCAAAATGTGAATTTCTATACTCACTTATCAGGGAGTAAGACCTTTTGAACTTAAGGAGGCAAATTCCATGTTAGGCATAATTAGGAAAGAAATTGAGATTAAACCTGTTGATATCATACTGCCCTTATATAAAATCTATGGTTCAGACACACTTAGAATACCTTGTACAGTTCTGGTTTTCGGAGTTGAAAAAAAGTGCAGAAAAGAAAACTCTCCAATGAGGAAAGACTACAATAGTTGGGTTTTTTTAGCTTGGAAAAAAGAAAGGTAAGGGGAGACATGATAGAGGTGTGCAACATTATGTGTGATGTGGAGAATGTGCATAGGGAAGCTTTTTTCTCCCTCTCTCACAATACTGGAACCCGCAGTCATCCCATGAAACTGATTGGTGAAAGATTCTGGACAGATAAAAGGAAGTACTTCTTCACACAGTGCATAGTTAAACTATGGAATTCATTACCACAAGACATAGTGATGACCACCAATTTAAAAGGGGGTTAGACAAATTCATGGAGGGTAAGGCTATCAATGGCTCCTAGTTTGATAGCTATATGCTACTTTCAGCATCAAAGGCAGAATGCCATTTGCCAGGGAACATCTGTGGGAGAATGCTGTTGTACTCGCATCCTGTTTGTGGGTTTCCCATGGGTCACTGGTTGGCCACTATGTGAACAGAATGCTGGACTAGATGGACCCTCGCTTTGATCCAGCATGGCTCCTCTTCTGTTTTTATGTTCTTATATTCTCATTTATTGTTATGTTCATGTGTATGAGCAAAGGGTGATGGTAGCTTGCATTTATCTTGAAAGGCTTCTTCCGTTTGATACAATAACAGGCAGTTGGCTAATAAATTATCAACAATAACATCTGGACAAAGAGAAGATTGTGAGACAATTATTTGATGATGATTTAAGTCCAACAATACAGATTGAACAGAAAATGTGGGTACTACTATGTGGCCTATGCCTTAATACAATGATTCAAACTGTACTTGAACAAAGATTTTGTTTACATCAGGTACATTTGTTCTTGAGCCAAATACATTGGCTCACAAACATGTATGGGAAAGTACAGGTCTCTTTCATTGAAAACTAAGTCTGTTTCAAGGCAAAATTGGTGCCTTCACTGCCCTACTACTGACCTCCAAATTGAACTGACTAGACCACCCTTACTAAAACGGGAGGTAATAAAGTCCCAAGGCTGGCTCAGCTCTGAGTCAAAGCTAAACAGTGGCCATCAATCAATGCAGAATGAAGTGTCGTGGTTTTGTGAGGTGGACATTTACTGAGCTCACTATTTATTTAAGACTCCAAGACAGACTTAGGAGTTTGAGTTAACTTTTCTAAAGCAGTGTTTAGATGATAGGATAGCAGTATAAAGTTAAAGGGGTCTGGTGTGTGTATGATTTCTTTTGGCTTAATGGGAAAATAACTAATGAAGAGCAAAATATGTTTAATAACACACGCAGTACTTTTCAACATGATACAGGCATTACAATGCTCATGATCTAACCACTCTATGAGTTAGACCACCATGCTTCCTGTTTTACATGTGGGGAGACTGAGGTAGAGAAGGAATAGAGTGGTTAAGACCATGGGCAGGGCAATCCCACCAGTCATTGTGGAGAACTCCATTATCAGAGCTACCGAGACATCCCAAGTCCTGCCAGTGTGAACAAAGCAGGGTGGAAAAATGTGTTTGCTTTTTTCACCATTTCCATGTAGTTATTTTTTAAAAATCCTTCCTCCTGCAAGCAATGGAAGGGAAGTTAGTAACACCAGTTCCAGGGTTGGCATAAATTTGCTCCCATGTTAGGAATGTCTCTGCTGTAGGGATGTATGGGTTTTGTAAAATCCGTTCCATCTGCTTTTCATGGATTATCAGGTGTCTTTCATTCCATTGTCCATTCATTGACAAAATTGGAACCCCCCAATTCCCCAAATTTGTGCAACTCCTGTCCCAAATGTGCAAATCTCCCAAAATGTGCATTTTCATGCTTCTGGCTATTGAGGAAATATACATTTTTGGCTGGTGTTTTGTTTCATTTTAACATTTTAAAAAAATCTAATTTGCATAAAATTCCAGAAAGTTTTTTTTACTGGTCCAGAAGTCCACAGAATCAATGACACTCAAGGAAAGCCGGTCTGCTGCAAAATCCATGGGTCAGATTCATACAAATCCAAACTCATTTGTTTATGTTGTAGATTTCTCCAACATCCCTCATCTACAGGGAAGGTCTTGGATTCATGTGAACCTCTCCCAATCCATCTATGCCATGCCCCTGATCTGCCCCTTTCCACCTCTCCTGATGCCAGAGAGCTCCAATGTTGGGATAGTAAGGGCTGCAGATATTTCCACAGGACATGGGAGATGGGGAGATGAGCTTGGATCTCCCCCTTCATAGCCAGATCCTCCCAGGAAATATAGGAAGTGAATAATGGGTGCATAATTTTGGTTTAGAGTCAGGTTTTAAAACAGAATAGTATATGTCCTGGTATTTAATATAGACTCTAGAGTTTAGAATCAAGGTTTAACTGAACCTTGGATTCATCAGGCTTAGCTGTCAAAATCTGTCCAGCTTCAGAATCTGTGCACAACCTCAGTTCCTTACACTTTCCCAAATATTTTGACTTTTATTGGCATATGGCTGACATAATTGATGGTGTCTTATGCTCAAACAAAACAATGGGCCAGTTGCAATTCAGGGCCATCTCACATAGGACACTCTTGAGAATTGGGTGTATGATGTGGGGCCTTGCCATTAAAAAATGTTGAATTGCAATTTGTCCAATTTGGACTAGTAAAAAATAAATAAATAAATTATGCCTTGCAGCATAACGTCAAAAGGTTCATTGATACATCTTTGAAAGTATTACTGCCAGCTTTGTTGCAACTAAAACTCTATTATTTAACAGAAGTGTATGGAGCTAGGTGCCACAGTTTCTGACATAGGTGCCTGGGAGGGGCATTTTTGGAAAATGGTGACCCACAGAGTTCTGCCAACATGCACATGATGTCTACCCACATTTTTCCCACTCTGAACTATGCCTTCTATGTCATTCAAATGGAAATGGCCATCATTAATGACTTCCCAAATGGAAATCTATCATAGGGACAGGACTAGATAGCAACGTTGCTTTCTACTCCTTCTGTAGTCTCCAGAAGCTCTGGCTCCCTTTTGTCATTAAAGCCTGTAGCTGCAGCCATTCACATTCTCAAAGTAATCTTCTCTCCCAAGTATAAACCTTTACAAAGGAAAAAAACAGCCTTCGTTTATCTGGGTACTATTTCCAACTCCCTGACAACAGCTTCACTGCCCACATGGAGGTCATGACCCCAAGAATGAGAACTATCAATAGGGAAGATATCCAATATCCATACCTTGTGGCCCTGCATAGACTAGATGTTTGTCTTATTAGCCTTATTGACACCTCTAGGATGGGAGAATAATGGTCTGCAACTTATTGTTGGTCACAGTCTGTTGAAAGATTTGGCCACCTAAATTCAGTAGCGTCGACAAGTTAACCCCTAAACCTGGCTGCATTCAGAGCTCATTTTCAAGGATTTTTATTTTTTAGAGGAAGTGCCTCTCTCTCTTTGCCAATTTAGAAATGTACTGTGATTTAGGACATATTAACTGTCTATTGTTGTTTTAAAGTTATTATTTTTTTCTTTTTTAAGTACCTACAAAAGCTACCAGTATGGGTAATTTCTTCTACCTTCTTATTCCAGCTTCAACATGTATGTCCAAATGTATAGTTGTAAATGGATATATTTTATTTATTTATTTTAAACATTGCTTATTTGTATTTGATCAATATGACAGTAAAATAACTGTTCTGTCAGTTAACAAAGGCATAATAAGGAAAACATACATAACCCAGAAAACAGCCCCATTTTGCTACTATGTATACCTTGACAGGAATTGCAACTCGACAGCAAGGTTTAAGGATCAAACCAGGACTGGGAACACTCAGGTTCAAATTCCCAGTCAGTCATGAAGCTTACTGTGACTTTGGGCTGAAAACAATTTCCTAGCCTAACATACTTCACAAGGTTGTTGTGAGGACAGAATGGAGGCAACAGCCATGTACGTTGCTTGGAGATCCTTGGGAGACAGATGGGATGTAAATTGGATAGATTAGATAGATAGATAGATAGATAGATAGATAGATAGATAGATGATTGATAGATGATAGATAGATAGATAGATAGATAGATAGATAGATAGATAGATAGATAGATAGATAGATGAACCATTACACAAACAAACAAATAATCTAACCCAATCTCGGGGTTGCATCTTTCTCAAAAGTAATGGCGGGTGCCATCATATCCATGTGTAGACAGGGGGAAAAATGCAACTCCCAGCTATATTGGCTAGGCCATACTAGGTGTTTTAGGACTTTTTCCCTATCTAAACATGCATAGGATTGTGCCGTAAGGCTGCAATCATATGCTCTGTTATCTGGAAGTAAGTCCCATATGCAACTTATTTCTGAGTAGACTTATATAGGATTCTACTGTAAATGTTCAGTATATGTATATTATTCTGTATTTAGAGGTTACTGTTGTTCCCCACCTTGATCCAAGTGGAGAAGCAGATGGTAGTAGTAGTTGTAGCAGTAGTAGTAGTAGTAGTAGTAGTATTTTCCTCATCATTTCTCCATATAGCCTAGAAATAGAATCCAGGTGATTAAAAAGTCTGAAGGTCTGAATTCCAGTGGCAAGTTCAGACTGGTGTGTGTGCCCCCCTCTCCTGCAACAATTGCAGTGTAATTTAGCATCCCATGTTTATAAAATACACCATGCCATACTGAGAAAATAAGGCTCACTATTCAGCCATAAACTCAGTGCTGTTCTTATGCATCCATAAATGGCTCAGTTTCCCAACTGTGAAATGGGAATACAAATCACCAATTGTATCAAATCATATGAGAACTAGTGAAATTATTATTATTATTATTACTTAATTTATTACAAACATACCTGACTTGCATGGGTTAAAATAGCCCTTTATGAGACATCAAAACTTCAAGCCAAGTTACAAAGCTGTCAAAATCTGACATATTTTAAATGGATGTTGTCTTTGTATGTTGTCTGTTTTCCTATGTTTTATGGTCTTAAATTTTGTATATCAGTTTTTAATGTTTAATGTTTTAATCTTTTGTAAACCACCCAGAGAGTTTTGGCTATGGGGCAGTATAGAAATGTTAATAATAATAATAATAATAATAATAATAATAATTTATTGTTCTCTCCCTGAGTAAAGAGCTGGATGCTGGCACCCTTAGCCACATCCCCTACTAAGATATACACCTATAGTCCCCTCAGGAAAGAATCTGCCCATTCCGTTTCACTGGGGGGGGGGAACTGTCCCACAGTAGCGGGAGGGGCCCCTGTATAATTATGTCCCTAAGACTATTTCCCTGGCGTTAAACTGTATTTATTGAAAACTATGCACTGGTTGGGGAAGTTTGTCACTTAGTGACTGAAGATGGTACTACAGCCTTTAAACGCATGAACATGTTTAAATTGATTAAAAATCATTAATGCATTTTAGAAACCAAATAACTCCAAGGTGCCCTAGGATCCTTTTAGTATGTGTTCCAAGTTTCATGTCTTGGTTTCATGGTCTTTGAGCTATGGTGCTGAGAGGTACACGTGTGTGTGTGTGTGTGTGTGTGTGTGTAGTCAGGAGTTAGTTGGTAATCTTGGGGTTGGAACCAAGATTGATGTTCCAGTAGCAGAATGGATACCTCAAGAAGAACAGGACTTCTCTGTCCCCCCTCCCTCCTGCATCCTTGTAAATCTGTTCTGGAAGGTTCTCCCACCCTCCAGAGCAGATTTGGAGGGTGCATGGGGATGCCAGCGGGGGGAGAGAACAAGATGAGAAAGTCCCATTCTGCTAACTCTTTCCATTTACCTAGTGGAACATAAACTTTGCATTCAGCTCTTTTTACAAAACGAATTCAGGGATTTGCACACAGACACATGTCCCGCAACCCACCACTCGGGCTGAAGGTTTTTCTACTTTCTTTCTTCCCTTTGCTACTTTTTGCAATCATTGATCACTTGCCTTTATCTCACATTAAATTACATTTGTGCTAGAAACAGGGAGAAGATGGATCAGAAACTGTATTTTTAATAAACCAGTTTGGGATACCTTTATGTATGTCACTTCTCATTCCAGTTCAGTTCTAGAAATAATTTAATCTCTGTTACTAAATCAGTTCTCTTTCTGCAGTAGCATGGTCTTATTACAGCAAATAAAACCACTGATAATATAAAGCAGTGTGAGCTCTTAAACAATTGTGCTAACATTCTGATAATTCAACTAGTATTGGGCCATTGTAAAATATTTCATCGATGTACAGCAAGTGCTTAGGTGGGAGATTAAACAAACTGTTATTTAGCAAAGTAGAGATGAGATTACACCTCAGGGAGAAAAAGATAAACATTACACACGTAGGAGTGACTCATGATATTTCCCCCCGCCCCCGCCCCCCAGTATCTCAGGGGTCCTTATAGTGGAAAAGAAAGATGCTGTCCTAGAATGAGATGTATTTCCTATCTTGACATCTATAACAATACTTCAGGTGAAATCCAACACATACAAGCAAATGTCTGCTCACACAATGGGATTTCCCCTTTCTTTCCTTCCCCCTGCGGTGGTGGTAGGATGGGCTGAATAGAAAGAAATCATCCTTTCCCTGTTCCACTGATGGAAGCAGCTTCATCCATGGGAGGGGTATTGGTGTTGGTGCTGCCTGTATCCAAAATAGTAGTCTTTTCCAGACTTCACTTCCTTCTTTCTGAGGAGAGAGAACAAAGGCATCATGGGATCTCATTTAAATTTCTCATGATACCAATGCAAGTTACTCGCATGGGGAGGAATGTCAGGACCTAGCACTCACAGAAGAAGCATTATTTACCACTGAGACAGCAGTAATGGATCCTTATAAAGTCAAACAAATGAAAGTAAAACTGTTTCCAGGCAACTGCCTCCCGATTCAGGAAATTCATAACAGGATTAATATGCAGGAAGCTAGTTATTTAACGGGGTTGGAGGCAGGGTACAGTTGGCGTCAATGTTTTCAGACCCAGAATCAAACATCTTTCAACCCCAAGATGCAACATGGGACCCACTTTAAAATTATTTACCATAGATGCCAACCTTTCTTTTGTTCTCAGACTCTCTATCCTTCTTCTCTTGAAAACACATATTTAGTAAAAGGAGGGAAAAAAAGAAAAAGACAACAAAAATGGTGGTGTTGATATTAGTGTAATCCCGTTTAGGTTGGCTTGTGACCCAGTTGTTTGTCCCAGCCCACCAGTTAAAGACCAATGGTCTGGTAGGTTAGCTTTAAACTACCTTATTTTAATTCATGTGCTGTTGTGACTTGCAAAAATCCAGTTAGGTTGAAGAGAGATGTATCATTTTAACTTTGGTGTATGTCGCTTTCATTTGAGCACACAGTTCTCTGTTTCTGAGACATTTGTTATGAGGGCATAGTAATGTGATCTGGCCATGTTGATCACATAGAACCTGTTGCTTTGTTTACCCTAGAGATGTATACTTTCCAGAAATTTTGAGGCCGGGGGGGGGGGAGAATAAACATTTTTTTCCAGAGTGGGGATGGAGATTTTGGATAAAATTGAAAAATAAGCAGTACTTATGTTGTTGTGGTTGTTGTGGTTGTTGTGGTTGTTGTTTAGTACTCTTTGGGTTGCAGTCTAATGGGTTATGCCTTGAGTGCTCACAAGACCCCAAACTCAGGGACTTACAAGTATCCAATGCAGGGCGTACAGAGGACTGAGTGGATTCTGTCCTCCATGTTCCATCTGCCATGCAGTTGATTCTAGATGCTTGATTTTGAGTGTCTACATGGGGAGCTTCAGAGTAGGAGGGGGAGGTTGCACATCACATAGGAAACGCCCCTCTCCACTCTCTCAGTGCTTAGGTTTCTGAGTACAGAGAGGCAGCTGCCATGGTTTACTCCATGCTGGCCGCAAGGGGATGGGGAAAGGAGAGGGGAATATGGATTCCCGGCTTTAAGCTCGAAATGCTCTCTCTGAAAACTGAAAAATCCTATGTCCCCCCCCCCCAAATACTGTCTAGGAGCACAGGATTGCTCCCATACAGATCTAAAGTCACTTTGTTGCTTTAAAACAGCCTTCCCCAGCCTGATGTTCTCCAGATATTTTGGATTTCAGCTCCCATTGCATCAGGCAGTATGGCCAATGGTCAGAAATGCTGGGCACTGTAGTCCAAAACATATGGAGGGTACCAGGTTAGGGAGGGCTGCCTTTTGGAACATAAAGCAGCCATTCTGTTCCTAAAGTTATTTGATGTATAACACACTTTGCACATAAAATTATCACTATATTTTACAATGTTTAAAAGTAAGCTCAGCTAGTAAATTTGTAATTATTGTCTGAATAGGTTAGAACTGCATTAATTGACTGCTACGGCATCAGAAACACAGGATGCTGAAGAACAAAACCCAAACTATCAAGAATGCACAACGGTTACTCTAAACTGAACCTAAATGTTCGTCAGTAACATATACTTCAGATCAATTATTTCAATAAGAAATGAAATAAATAACTATGCTGGGAATCTTACAGAAGTGTGTGTGTGTGTGTGTGTGTGTATATATATATATATATATATATATATATATAAATTTCCCTCCCACGGCTTCATTACTTCCGCACATTTTATGTCTCTAGTCTCTCTATAAAATACGTTGTGACATTCCTGCTTCCAGGTTATACCTTTCCTAGTTTCCACCTGTTGAAACTGCAGGTTGGGGGAGGGCACCCTCAGGATGTCTGTCTCTAATTTAGTCAGTTCTCACTGACTCACAAAGCTTTAGCTGTTTTACTCTGTGCCCCTGAGACACCCAATATGATTAACTGGTTTCTCTTAATCAACACAGAAGTAGCAAGAGGAAAACCGAGGTTTTACTTGGTAGCATAATAAAACAAACCAACATGGCAGATTACATGTTTATAATAAAACAAATAAAAAATTAATAAACACTATATAATAATAATAATAATAATAATAATTTATAATCCGCCTCTCCCTCCGGATTGAGGCAGGAAACAACAACAAATACAAAACACAAGAATCACAAAATAGCTGAAATATTAAAAACAAATAAAAACCAATGCATCGTTAAAATTAAAAACATCTTAAAATTCATCTGGATAGGCCTGCCAGAAGAGAGCAGTCTTCATGACTCTCTCAAATTCATGAAGACTGCTAATTAAATTATACGTGGTCCTAACCTACCTATCTACCTTTCCCTTCCCCATTAGGGTGACCAGATAAAATCCAGGTCAGGGCTGATGTAACTTTAACAGTTGTAGAGAAAAAGGAATTTCAGCCAGTGTCATTTGTATGCAATTAGTTCCTGGTGAAATTCCCTCTTCATCACAACAGTTAAAGTTGCAGGGGCCCTGCCTTCTTTTGTATATGGTCACTCTTAGTATAATGCCAGCAACTTTAACTGTTGTGATGAAGAGGGAATTTCACCAAGAACTAATTGCATACAAATGACACTGGCTGAAATTCCCTTTTCTCTACAACTGTTAAAGTTACATCAGCCCTGACCTGGATTTTATCTGGTCAGCCTATTCTACATACTTTATTCAAACCTCACTCACTAGATATATACTCATTCAATCCTTAATCCCTGACCAGATCTACACCAAGCAGGATATGTCACTTTGAAAACAGTTTGAAAACTGTATATGGAGTGTGTCCTGAGCCCAAACAGTTGTCACTACTGTTATAAACTGTTTTAAAGCAGTAGTGTAGATCCTGCCCCATCTGATCTTTTAACTTTCAGTTTGCTCCTTATTAAACCTCCTTATTAAACCTCCTTATTAAACACTAACATTATATTAAGCCTAACTTACCTGGACAGCATTTAACAGTTCAAACACATACATTTACATTCATTACGATCTTCTTGTTGCATGGTTTTGAGAAATTGTTTGGGGGGAGTAAACTGTGGGGAACAATATATAAATACTTTGGCCTAATCCACACCAAGCAGGATATTGCACTATGAAAGCAGCATGAAAGCGGTATATAAAAGGCGAGAGCCACACTCCTGCTTTTTAGCGGTACTGAAGTGCACTGGACAATTGTTGGAACCCATAAGACACATACCATATACAGCTGTCATACTGCTATATCCTGCTTGGTGTGGCTCTTGCCTTTTTTATACCGCTTTCATACTGCAATATCCTGCTTGATGTAGATTAGGCCCTTGTCTTAAATTCTAAAAAAAAATATTTCATACTCCCAAGCTGTTCAATTTTTCCAATTTTGTGGAAAAACAAAACAAAAACAGTTCTAGGAAAATAATGGGGTGGGGAACATATCCCCCCAATTTTTCCAGATTCTTTCTGGGCCACCACATCTCTAGTTCACCCTGAATTTACATAAGGCTTGTGCAGAATCCCAGTGGATCGTGGCCATGATGTTTAAAGAGGATTAGCTCTTAAGCACCTACGGGCGCAATATAAAGCAGTCAACACACAAAAGGCATTTCCCCCTTTGTTGGTTCTCTAACAAAAGAACTGGAACTTCAGTGGGTGTAGAAAGTACTCAGCACATTTCAGGATCAGGCCGTAATATACCAAATAATACAAAACTTTGTAGTAGATGACATTTTGAAGCCAATTGCTCTACTCACTTGAGTAACAAAAACAGAGTTTTTTATTTTTTATTATTATTTTTTTCATCATAATAATCTAACTGGATAGACATGTAAATTGTCAGGTGTCATCCACTGTCTTTGTTTGGCTCTGAGATATGAAAGTTCCCCCCCTCCAAATTGTAGGCAATCAATTTACAGGCATTTTGTCAGTTACTATTGTTCTGAACATGGGTACTAAAAGCATTACCTACCGAATGTATCATGCACACTCGGTATAGTCATCAGGTCTTTCTTGCTACTGCACAATAGGAAAAATGCCACAATAGGGAACCCTCTGAAGCAAAACTACTCTTAATAACATCAAGCTGAGCCACAATACTTTGGCCACAGTTATTTTCCTTCTTGCTTAGCAATGTAATAGCTTTCGGTATGACAGATCCACATATTCTGCAGCATGATGGAACAGCGTAGCGTATATATGAATTAATCTTCTCGTATTCTTTCTGACAGCCCAGTGCAGCAGCAATAATAATAATAATAATAATAATAATAATAATAATAATAATAATAATTCAGCAATGCGTGTGTGTGTGTGTGTGTGTGTGTATGGCTTTTTAAAATATGCAACCAGACACAAAATGTGCAATTTTAGGGATGGGGGATGTGCAATTCTAAAATAACATTTGGGCAGTTCAAAAATTCAGGCCATGTAAAAGTTGCCGTATGTTGTAAACAGTGACTGAAAACAATGTGAGTAATTCAGAGTCCTCTAGAACTGCAGACCCTGATCAGGAATATTAATTTCTCCAAAAACACTATCCACACACTCCACTGATGTTTTCCACAGGGTTTTCACCAGTGCTCAAATAATCATTTGAGAACACCTAAAACACATGCTCTAGATGGGAGGGCCACAAGTAACCCAGCCCTGTTCTAGAGCGAGTTATGTGATGTTTTCAATATTATAATAAGGGCAGTTGTGATGCCAGAAAATATCCAATTAATGGAGCAATCCTATGTCTCATAGACAGCATCTGTTTTCTGGATCCAAGCACATAGATAGTGCTCCAAGGTGGGAGCCAGGAAACCACATACCCCTCTCTATCTGACTCTTAATCAGCATGGAATGAACTATGGTGACTGCCTCTCCGTGCTTGGTAAACCAATTAGACACCCATAGGATTGTGTCCTAAGACTTTCTTAACAGGAATTTTACCAGAGCAAAACTAGATAAAACATTTGTTTCTGAAAATATCTTTATAGCACAGTACTCAGTCTGGTTCCCAGTCAAAAATTAAAAAGCCTCCTTGAATCTATTTAAAGATTCCACCAAATACAGGAAGGCAAAGTTCAGGGACAAAGTTATTGGGCTTCAGTGGTTTTGTGGTAAATTTGGAAGGGCAGGAATTCATCATGAGAGCATACATACATACATACACTAAAGCACTAAAGAGCAACAGTACATAGAATAATATGTACTAGAAACTAGGGGTGTGCACTCCGCCCTGGAATTACCCAAAACCCGCAAAAATCTGTGGTGCATTCGATCTTTCAGAGCAGGGATTGGCTGCTTGTAAACCAATAGAATCATTTCAGAGCAGAAACATGCACACTCAGAGCTTCTAAAATCTATGTATTTCAGGCATCAGTGTATGTCTCCATATTTGGAAGACACTGAGAGCCGATCTACACTCTAGCTTTGTAACTTTTTATAAGGGTTACGAAAACTCTTTGGGCAACATGACACACTCTCTTGAACATTGTATATCTGGGTGCCTCTACAAGAGAGGTTTAATGCGCTTTGAAGGTTCATTAAAAATTTTACCTCTACAAGAACGGAGCGCAAATCGGGCGTAGAGGCGGGTTATCTCCCCGATAATGCGCATTTTCGAATGCGCGTTAAATCGCGAGTTTTATTTTGCTCCGGCCGTTAAAGCGCATTTTCCCCGTGTGAACAAGCGATTATGCGCATTAACTTCTTGTAAAGCGCTTTTTGGACATCTATTAATGCGTTTCGCCGCCTCTCGCAGCCTCCCGTGCAGAGGGATTAGGAGTATATGCGCGTCTGCGATAATGCGCATAATCGCACAACCGGGCGCAAAAGCGCATCCTTGTAGAGGGGGCCTCTGATGTTTTTTAAAACTCACTTCAGCTATATACAATGGTTTTTACTTTTAATAAATCGTTTTAAGTAAAATAATGTGTCCTTCCTTACTGTTTGTGATTCGTGAGGGCAGTGCTTTGTTTACTAGCACCCAAATGCTTTGCCCTAAACTCATTGAAAGCTAGGGAATGAAAGGGGAACTAAGGAGGAAGTGGGCAAGTGAACTACAGTGCCCACAATGCCTTGCCCTAAACTCACTGTAAAAACGAAACAAAGAGACAGACAGAAGGGTGTGAGATTGCACACACTGCTTTGAAGACTGAAATTTTTTTGTCCTGCAACATGAGTACTCCTTAATGCGGCCTAAGATGTTTTGGAACACTCCTATTTGAAATGTTTTAAAATACTATTTAAAATGTTCCAAGGTACTGTGTAGAGTGGGGTGAAGATATATTGACATCTGTGGCTAACCAATAGCCATTAGACACACTGTCTTCCTGCCCCCCTCCAATCACAGTGTTTATCTTCCTTGCCTATCAATCATTCTAGTGAGAAACCTGTGTATGTGTGCCTGTGAGAGAGATTTGCAGCCAGATCCAGCTCTGAGTTCTCTCCTTCTTAAAATCATTAAAACTCCCAGTGTTTAACCCACCAAAACATCTTTTTAAAAATCCAAGCCTGTTAGTATGTGAGTGTTTGCTGCTGGCTTGCTCCCTCCTCCAATCCTTGCTGTAACCTCCTCGCATGTAGGAGGAAGGTGGCTGTTTTGATGCATGCCACCTCCTCCTTCTCCTCCTCCTACAAGCCTCTGGGAGAGTGAGCACATTTCTGTTCAGACGTATAGAAGTCAATCATCCACAGTGTGAAAGTGCTGCTGGCTGGCATCTTGAGTGAGTAAGTTTCTACACCTGAGTCACAGGCTTGTTAGACTATTACTTCTATTGGCTGCTGGCTGAACTTCCAGTGGAGAAGATGGGGAGGGAGGCTCCGTCCAATAGATCTGGAGGGCATCAGATTGGAGAAGGCTGGAGTAGAAACTTCCACCAGCAACAGTGAAGTTTTCAGCTCTGCATCAGCAAAGGAAAAGATAAAAGCTCTCTCCATAGATATGCAGAGGGGGGATTAACAAGTATGTGTGTGTCTGTCTGTCTGTTTAAGGGGGATAGGGGGAAATATTTTAAAAATCCTTTAAAAATCAAGGCATGAATGGATCTGCTATACATTTGAAATGTGTAAAGCCCTACTTAAGAGCTATCATAATGCCAACTTTCATCTCTTTATCTTTAAAATTTTGTTTTTTTCTAAAAAAAATTAAAATCATGAACTTAAAAAAAAATCCTAAAAACTCAAGACTTGAAGGGATCTGCTCCAAATTTGGCATGTCTAAAGACCTACATAAGTGCTATCACTTTGCCAAGTTTGATTTCTTTATCTTTAGAAATGAGGGAGCTGTAAGCATTTGATTAATTTTTATTGACTAGAATGGTTATCTGAAAACGGGTGGTTCTCCAACTGGTAATCCAATGGGGTGGAGTAAAGGGAGCAGTCGGAAATCAGGGCAGAGAATTGCCTCAGTGGAACTCTGGCTCAAATTTTGAGGCAGAGAAGACCCACTTTGCACACCCCTACTAGAAACCTATTATCATTTCATTCATTTGTCAGAGGAAGAAGAATCTGTCAAATACTCTGGCACTCCAGAAGATGATAGCACCAACCATGATCTGGGGGGTGGGGAAATCCCAAGGTTTTTCTATGTTCACTCTAGATGGAAACAAGTCTAAAGTCAACCATGATTCAGACCAGGGAACATGTGTCCATCCAGATGTTGGATTGCAACTTTCTTCAGCCCTAGCCAGCATAGCTGATGATGAGAGCTGAAGACAAGCCATTTTCCATCCCTGCCATAGACCATGCCTACATTATGCCATCTCTTGGCTTACAGTTCCTATCATCCTGAACTAGCATAGCAAATAGCAAAGGATGATGGGAGTTGTAGGCCAAAACAATTGGAGGGCCATAGGTTGCTCAGCCCTGGGCATGACTTTACTGTGATCTCTCTCTCTCTCTCTCTCTCTCTCTCTTTTTTAAAACCCTTTAGAATTTCCAACTTACTTTTTCCTTTACAAAATACCCTTCCATTCAACATGAAATCAATAGTTGAATTTAAACATTTTATGCAATAGAATTGCATAAAAACATACACCATTTAGACTGCATAGAAGCAGTCTAAAACTTGTTTGGGGCTGCCCATCTTTTTGTTGACAATTGCATGGAGCTTAAATATAACACTTTTCTGCATTAGTGTTGTCACATTTACAATTCTGAGGATTTTCTCCCACTGTTGGGAGGCTTCTAAATGTCAGAGAATGTGACTCTATGCAACAAAGCATGTGTTCATACACAAGGAAAATGCACAGGTGTGCCACACGCTAGGGTGGAAATTAGGGTCGTGTACTACTGTGCAGTTCAATATTTTCCTTTTAAAAAGTCCTGTTGTAGAAATTTCCCTTGACACTAAATGGAGGAAGATCATATCAAATAGGACTGTTGCATTTTTAGTAGATGAGCAGTTTGGTTTCTGGATATTTTAATCTCTTAATGAAATCTTTAATATGAAAATGGAAGTATTACAATGAAGCTAAAGTTCTGAAGATCTTATTAGTAAACATTATATTAAATGTGCATTAAAATGTGTTTTATGATAAAACACATTTAGTAATGCATATTCTTTGATAAAATGTGTTCAAATCTACCAGAAATATACTGATTAGTCCATTCCTTGCATTGGATATACAGTACATATAGGGTTGGTCCCCCAATATCATTTCACAGGTATTCTCAATTCAATCCCTTCACATACAATGCCCAGATCCAAGACACCTTTTCTGTGTCAGGTGTTTGGATGCCTCAGAAGCAAGTGGAACCTGTTGCTTCTTTTTCTTGCTTTTCTAATACCTGACATCCTTGGAGAGTACAACTGAACAGGCTGCAACAGCATGCCTCTTCTTATGTTCTTAAGGTAAAGGAACTAGAAGGGGAGCATGGTGACAGGGTCCTGGCCAACAGAATCCCAAGGGAGCCTCCTTTGGAGGAGGAGCGCTGGGATTCCACAGCAAACCCCAGTCCCACAGAAGACATGGAGGGACTTGTAGACCTGGGCAATATTGCAGGGATGCCTTGCCTGAGGTTCCAAAGAGTCCCTTCAACCCCATCCTGAGCCCTGCCTGGGTTTACAACTCTCCTCCCTTGTCCCACAGCTCTCCAGAGGGGCAGTAGTGGCCAGGTGGGAGACTCAAAGTTGTTGTTGGAGTGCCCACCTGGCTGCCAGAAAACCTTTTTGCAAAGGGTGTCCCCAAGAGAAGGGTCTACTCATGAGCCAGGGGAAAGTCCCAACTGCAGACAATGAGGAAGCAGACCCAACTGCACCTGCTGAATCAGTAAGAGAGGTACCTGACAGCAAGTATATAAGCCCTCTGTCTCCTCCTATACATTTGCTGGGCTAACAATTCCCTTTGAGCCATTGCTGCAGCTAGCAATTGATGCTGGGTTATGTGTCTTGACAGATGCTCAGTGATACCAACCCAAAACTGGTCATGCAAGGCTAGGCTGACCACATAAAATCCAGGTCAGGGCTCAGGTAACTTTAACAGTTGTATGCAATTAGTTCCTGGTGATATTCCCTCTTCATCACAACAGTTAAAGTTGCAGGCACTATACTAGAGTCACCATATACAAAAGAAGGCAGGGCCCCTGCAACTTTAACTGTTGTGATGAAGAGGGAATTTCACCAGGAACGAATTGTATACAAATGGCACTAGCTGAAATACCCTTTTCTCTAGAACTGTTAAAGTTACATGAGCCCTGACCTGGATTTTATCTGGTCACCCTATGCAAGGCACCTTCATTTTACAACTACATTTTCCATTCTGGTGCCATAGCAAGTAGCTGTGAAATGAAAGCCTTGGAGCAGTAACTGTCTGATGGACAAAGCCTGTGGATAGAAAAGGATTTCATTCAGCCTACATTTTAAAGCAAACTTAATCCACACTTCCAATACTAATTAATGGATCGGATACAGCTACACACATCTCCGAATTTTGTGATGCAGTCCTTGGTTCAAAAATTGCACCCAACAATGATAGACAGAAAATGGCAGCTGCCTCATCTTGTGTAATGGCAAGGGAGGTGTATACATGTGGTACAGGAGACTCCACTTTTATTTATTTCTTTTTATAAGGAGTTTTTAGTCTGCATTACAGGATACACAAATACAAGCGGGGTATCAAACCTCTTTCAGCCCAAAGGCCTAATTCAATTTTGGAGAAGCTCTTGCATGAGGGGCACATTCCAGTACTGGGTGAGGGCAAAGGAAAAAAAGACTGGGCCAAAATACACCAAATACCAGCATATTTTAGTTAACAGCACTCACCTCCAGTAACTAAGGTATAGGAGAGGAATTTCAACATTTTTATAATGGGGGGAAAAAACCTGCACAAAAGTCAGGAAACTACCAATCTGCAGTTGGTGGAAAGAAGGTGGGACCAAGGGTAGGGATATTGGAGATATCCGCAATGGAATCAGTTGGGCAGATTCTGCAGAACTTGCGGACCGTTTTTCTGACTCTTTGGAATTTTGCACAAATTTAGTAATAGAAAAAAATGTAAAAATAAAAACAAAACCTGGCTGAGAATGTGCATTCCCTCCTCCCCCCCAATAGGCTAAAGCATTGGAATGCACAATTTGGGTGGATGTGGATTTGGGTGGATTTGCGTATTTTTGCAAGTGCAGATTTGCGCAAGTATGAATTTGCACACATGTGAATTTGTGCAAATTTGGAAATTTAAAAATAAATAAATATCCAATTCCATTGATAAGCAGATGATGGAATGAATGGTACCTGGCAATCTGCAAAAAGCAGACAGAACAGATTTTACACAATCCATACATCTCTAACCTGGGAAGGAGACATGACCTCCTGGGGGAGCCCAAATGGGTCACCAGGGGGGCAAGATTTAGCCCATGTACCTAGGGATCAACACTATTGAAATAAAATCAGCATATAATGAAACATGAAACAACAATTACAAACACCAAACCATCACATAGCCAGTGAGCAATAACAATAGCAAGTAACTAAATCTATAAGTTAGGGACTACCAAAGGCCCTATTGACAGTGCTTGATCATTTTACTGATCATAAGGCCTCTGATACTGATCTTGAGATATGTGTTTGAATTAAAGAATGTACATCACTTATTTGCCATAATGCTAATTGAGTTAAATCTCTTATCCATGGCATAGGACCAGGATAAGGAAGGCATGACAGAACATGAGAAGAATATTCCACATTGTCTGTTCATTGGTGTTATTGGTCCCCCTAATGATAACTTCAAATAATAATAATAATAATAATAATAATAATAATAATAATAGCTATTGTTATTATTATTGCATTTTTATCCCATCCTTTAGCCAAAAAGGCTCCCTTAAGATAGTCCCTTCTTACAGGTTTACAATATTAAAAAATGACACCAAAGGAAAGGGGATTAAAGCAGAGGAGGGAGGAAAAAGCAGATTTTGGCATTAGATTCATAGCTGCAAAGTTAAGCAGGTTATAAGCACAGTGGAAAGGCCAATGGTGCATGGGAAACAGTTGGACATCTCTACTACATTGGCTAGGATTGAGTTTCTTCATTGCACTATGATAGGTTAAACCATTTGGTATGATCTGGCATTTGGTTTAGTTTATCAGTTGATTAAACCATACAGGTTTGTGCATTGATTTGTTTCCGGCTGTGTCTTGGAAATAAATTAAATAGTGTACTTAGATTGACAATATGTAGTTTGTGTGATTTGCCACAAGAATGTTACTACCTGGAATGTACACTGGATGCCAAGGACAGATTTCATAACAAAAAGAAGAATACACTATTTTGCTTCTAAATGGGTGGTAACCAAGTTATCTAGTTAAATAAATATATGTGGCAAATGACACATGCCTTTTAATGACACTTGGGTTCATGTGAAGTTTGGCAATGTAATAAAAGTCTTATCTCTGGCTTTCCCTGTTATTGCACAGATTTAAACTGCAGTCTCGGAGGCAGTTTTACTATCTTTTTTCAATCTGTCCCATAAAAGTGAGACTTGATTTGCTTAGCATGAGAACAGATCAATAAAAGCTAAGTTATACCACAGATTAGATCACTAACTCAGAGATCAAAGATGCTGGCTGTGGCTTGTATTGAAACAATCAGATCAAAAGTGCACTTCAGATGCACTGTAGATGTTTGCAAGACTCCAAATAATGATCATCCTTGTACAAGCATTAAATAATTGCTGCATCGTTCTTGCAGCTTGCTTTACTCTTAAAGGCTGCAGTGATTCTTCACAAACATCATGGGAAGGTTATAAAAGGAAAAGGCATTTATTTTAATATTCTGAGTTTATGGGGAGAGGTTGGATCCAGACTTAGTCATACTTGGAGTAGACCCATTTATTATTACTATGAATAATAATAATAATAATAATAATAATAATAATAATCTACCCAATAGCTGAAGCTCTAACTAACTTAAGTCCCACTGATATCAATGAGGAAGAACATAAGAGATTTCCTGAATCAGACCCATCCAGTCCAGCATTCTGTTTCCACAGTGAGCAACTAGATGTCAACGGGAAGCAAGACATGTATGAAATAGCATCCTCCCATCCATGTTCCTTAGAAACTGGTAGTGGGAGGCATGCTGCTCTAAGTAACCAACTCTGGATCTAACTCAACTCAGCTCTGGATCAGCTGTTGGTACAGGGAGTACCCCTGCATACTGGGGAGACATCCCCCTTCCCCCAAGTACAACTGAAAATCTTGGTTATTTTTTTAAGTTGCCTTCAAAGCTATAGAGACTGATAGCTGAATATACTATTCACATGCTACCATGGAACCTTGTCAGAATGAGTGCAACATTCAAACTCAAGCCCTCAGTCAGTTGGGATTGATAGGTTGAAAGGAAAGTCATGATGATGATGATGATGATGTTGTTGATGATGATGATAGGCCTGTATCATGATTCCAAGCCCTCCAGCTGAGGTGCAAGACAATGAGGACTGCCATGTAATCCACAAAGCTTTATTCAGCAAATAAACATCTCTTCACACCTGAAGGAAGTGAGAATGCTAGGAGCTTTCCTATAAGTTTAATTAGGTTAACTAAGCTAGGCAGTTACCCTTTCAACTAAATGGAAGAGTTTCCTGCACAGTCCAAGATTGACTTTAGTTTGGGGAGGGTCTTTCTCAAGAAATATTTGGTGAGTGGCTAGCCTGGTACACTGCCTCTCACCTGTTCATAGCTCTGTCTGCTTGACCTTGCAGAGGACTTTGGGATCTGGCAACTCCAAAGTCCCTTCCACCTCCGACAGTGGCTGAGTTTCCAGGGACTGGGGAAGGATGGGCTCTGAGTTGTTGGCATTCTCTCTGATAAACTCCTGGGAAGATTTCCCCTTGACTCCTGAAGAGTCTTGGAGGATCGCCTCCCCTGTTTCCTGTCTTGACTGGAAAATTTCTAGTTGCCCTCCTCCTCCTCCTCCTCCTCCTCCTCCTCTTTCTTCTTCTTCAGATTCTGAGTCTGATTTACCTCCTGAAACCCCTTCCCCCCCACTAGGAAGAATACTCCTGAGCTTGACCACCTGCAAGCTAAAGCAGAGAACATGGTCAATTTCTGGGTTTAATAAAAGTATACAATTTCAAAAAGCACCCGCCCTCTTTTGATGACTTTTCAATATGGCTGACTGTTAAGGGAAAATCTGGCCCTTTTAGGGTCTCATGGATTCCCACAATGCCCCAGCAAACCAAACTGGGGGTTTGTTCCTGAAATCTGGGATCTCTCTCTCTCTCTCTAATCTCTCTCTCTCTCTCTCTCTTTCTCTTTTGCCCAACTGTGGTGTTCCACAAATTATTGCCATTTGCGTGTGTGTGTGTGTGTGTGTGTGTGTGAATTACAGCATTGGCAGGAAGAGCGGGAGGGGATGCACATGGATGTGGCAAAAAGTTCACCAACCGGCCCAACTTGCCAACTGGCTCCATCTCATTCTGCCAGCGAGCAGACAATAGAATGACAGGCACCGGACAATCCGCAAAGAGTAGCTGGAATGGATTTTACAAAATCCTTACATCCCTAGTTGCAAGACATGCTACTGCTTAGGTTACTGAAAAGTAATAAACCTTTGACTGTATTGAAATAAGGATTTGCAGGTCAAGATTAAGCTAGCGGGGGACCATTTTGGTGTGTTTGTGCATAGATATAGATAAGTCTGTGTTTATGTACTTAGACCCATATTACATACACATGCACACACACATACACGTTTCAAAATAGGGTAGGTGATAAATCCAAACAATAGTATGTTTACCCTAAAGTAAGTCCCATTGAATTCAATTTGGTTTACTCCCACAGAATTGCATATAGAATTGAACCTTAACTGTTTTTATGATTGGAGCCTAAAATAAAATTGTTGTGATGAGTATATAATAAATGAATACAAATAGCACATTCTTTCCGACAACTGAGATTTAGACCACAGGCATTCTGCTCTACATTCCTGGATGATAAATAACATGAACTGACTTAATTGTGGTAATTACAGTGATTTACTCTATTGACACAATATTATGGGTTTAATGGCTCTGTTATTGTCTTTGATGTATACACATAATTCCTATGAACATTTATGTGAGTTCTGCACATTATGTGCCTTAGATGTGTCTTCCTAATATGGTGTGGAATGTTGTTAAGGCAGGTGCAAATGTCTTCCCTCATACCACAATACAATTTTGGTCGTCTTGATTTTTCATAGAAGACAGACTGGCTGAATTCAGATGACACAATAAGCAACTGGGGGGTGGGGAACAATCATCAGTTGTACTGACTATCGTGTCATCCGAATGCTGCCATAGTCAACTCAGCGCTGATCCTAATCCACACCACGGTTGATTATTTATTACCATGTTGTGTGGGGAGTACCCCCTAGATTAACAACTGTAAAGTTGATTGTTACCCCACCATTGACTATCGTGTTGTCCGAATTCAGCCACTGTCTTTGGTCCCTCTCCTACTCAGGTGAACACAGGGGATTCTGTATTATACATTGACTGGTTGTGTGATGAAACAGTGGGGTGATCTCCTTTATTTTGGTAAACTTTTTGCATCCCTAGGATAGAGCGATGGGGCATGATCGGTGCGGGCCTTTAGCATATTCGGGGGAATTGCCCCAGAAAGCTTGCTTTGCCTCCCTCTCCCCCCACCGGCGGTAATTGTGGCCTTAAAGGCCATCTGAATCCAAGATTTTAAGAGGGCCTTTAAGGTCACAATTGCCGTGGGGAAGTCCGAAAAGTGTGCGATTCCAGAGGCCTTGAAAATGCCGTTTCTCTGAGTGCTCGCCTGGGCCGGCTCCTGGAACAGAGCCGGCTGAGCAGCACTCAGCAAACTCATGGGGCAAATGCTCCTCAAGTTCTATAGTCCCTACTAGAATCCCTTCTTGAGCAACATTAAGTCACACTATTAGCAGTATCCAAAGGGGCACTTTCGCCCCCGCCAATTCTTTTTCACCCCACTGATTCCCTTCTGCAAGTTGTGACTACCACTTGCAGGATGGTTATTTAGCACTTCTAGGGGCAAATGAGGAAATGCTAGTTTCTGAAACTGGCCAGGTTAGCAGTGCTTGCATATGGGGGCTCTGCTGACCTGTCCCAATCCAGAAAGGAGTGTTTCTGCTCATGTTGGGGCTTCCTCTAGGAAGCACTAAATCTCTGTTGCATAAGTGGTGGGTTCTGCATGTGCAATAGAATCACTGGGACCCACTGCTTGGAGAAGGAATTGGTGGGCTGAAAATAATGGGCAGGTCTGGAAACATCCATTGGATACTGTTCTGTGGATTTAAGAGCTGGTGTTTTTATGATGAGGCTGCTCTGTCCTACAAATCAAGTTTTCTTCTCCCAGAAAAGTGGCTTCAGTTTTGTGCTTCATTCTCAGAGTTTTGTGCTTACATGTCGAGGGATGCCATATGTGTGTTTTTCTTTTCCCCTAACTCTGCAGCCACCCCAGCTGCCTGCACTTCCTGATCGGAAAAAGTCTTATGGAAAGAGTGACCTCATGACATTTTCTCCAGGGCCTTAACTGAAACATGGGAAGCTGGGGAGGTTGCAAACCACTAGGAGTTGATCATACTATAAAAGGCAGAATACGCATACACACACACACACACACACACACCTACCTCAGCCACTTTATAACTGTGTGCTATAAAAGAGGGCCCTATGAAGTTCTTCTAATGGATGCCTAAGTTGACATCACCACACCCCAACATCAACTACAATATAGAAGCTAATGTTTTCTGAATTGATGTGAACTTTTCCTAAATTTCCAAGTTTGGCTTCTAAAGCTGAAGGTGGGCGGGTGGGATTCATTCCCTTAAAATGTGTTGCCTCCCCCTAGCTAGGGATATCTCTCCACATAAGTGGCTTTTTGCATTTGCAACCAATGCTACATCTGGATGTGCTATTTCTATCTGTAGCACATTGTTCAGCTGGCTTTTTAAGCTAAGATGTGTGTGTGTGTGTGTGTGTGTGTGTGTGTGTGAGAGAGAGAGAGAGAGAGAGAGTGCATGTGGAGGGGGGTGCAAATTGGGGCACAGATATCCATGCTTGACTATCAGTGTGCGATTCATTGCATGGGACCAGAGCTGGCTGAGAGCCTTGCTGTTCTTCCCTTGTAGATATTCATTACCATAGCATCTTAACTTGAGAACCTCTGAATGAAGGAACAATAGACAATAGCATCTAACCATTTTTGTTCATGGGGGTGGGGATTGAGAAAACCCACACTATCATCTGTTACTTGCTGGAGTCTTTATAAGTTACAGATCGCTTAACTTTTAGAGCCTTTCCACATAAGCATTTCAATGGGATAACTTCATGGGAGCACAGGTACCTTTTAGGAGAAATAAAAGATAAGAATCCCAGCCTTCTCATTCCATCTAAACCAGGTTTCTGGGGCCGATGCTAGAGGAGGAACTGACAGATAGTGGTCACTGTGCCAAACTGTGGTTACTTTGGTTATGCTGTAATTCATTCAGCAGATGTGTGTTAACCTTCATAAATTCCTAAGCAAACGTGTGGTTTAAAACAACAACAACAACAAGGAAAGGAAGTGTTAATTGATAAGAGAAGTCCCATTAATAAAATATGTTCCTTTGAAATAAATTGTAATTCTCTTAGAGTTGTACCTTTTCCCACCACTCTTATTACCACATCCATTTCATCATGGAGAAAATTTAGATACTTAAACCTTTTTTTAATTGGTAACAGCAGAATGGTAACTTGCGATCTTTTTCCATTTTCTAATACTTAGAAGTTTCAGATAACACCATGTCTCTAACTATCTACTCTAGTTACAGAGGAAATGATGTAAAAAAAAATGGATGGAAAATAATGTACATTATGGGTGCAATCCCATGCATGTTTAGATAGGAAAAAAAAGTCCTACAACTCTCCCAAGCATTATCCAGCCAGCATAAAATAGAAATAGAGGAAAATAAGACGTAGTTAGCTATGATTTTAAAGTCACGCCTGCTTGTTGCTAAAATATTGTGGTAGTAAGAAGCGAGGGGGGGAAGAGTAAAAGAAAAATATGGCAGTGGGAGAGGGGTGGAATCAAATAGAACATTGAGGTTCAGCCCACACAGTCTCAGGAAAATAAAAATGGTTGCTGGAAGCCAGGGCTTCGCTTTTGGATACACCCTGGCTGCCCAACAAGTTGAAGAAGAGAAAATGCCCCTGAGCATACTGTGTGCCTGATAGTGCTGTGCATAAAATTCCAACTGTTCCATTTTTGGCATTTGGGGGGGGGATGGGGGGGAACCAAAAACAAAAACTCGGGCAAAAGAGGCTGGGAGTGGTTAGAATAGAATATTCTCCTTGGGGAGGGGGACAGGTTTTCCACATATATTTTTAAATGTAGCCATTTGTTGAGGGTCTTTTTTCTTTTTCTTTTTTTAAAAAAACACCCCTGGCATTTTCTGGAGCCCTGGAATTCTTCCTGAATGCTTATTGAAGAGGGTGAGGGCACGTGGTCTCCAATAGGCATTCACTAAGAACTGTGCTGAGGCGAGGGCACTTCGAAAAACTAAACAAATTAAAAAGGAAGAAAGCCCCTCTGCAAAAAGGTATGTGGAATCCTTGTCCCCTTCCCAAAGGAGAAAATTCTCTGAATTTCCCCCCTCCTTGTGAAAGAGGCAGAAAAATCAGTGCTTCATTTTCAGGGAGAGAGAAAGTTCCTGAAAATTAGGGGGCAGGATTTGGCCCAGCACTAATGCCTGATAAATTGGGGGGGGGGGGGTCTGAGCAGTCTCCATGTGGTTTTGCTGGGTGGGTCTTATGCAGTGTAGGGGTGGGTGAGCTCACCTGTGCCTGCCTCAGTGGGCGCTTGCCTTTTCACCACCTCCATCCTCCCCCGGTTGCGAGGCTGTGGAAGCCTCTTCTGTGGCTCGGCTTGGCCAGAGGATCAATCGGAATATGCCCACCCTCGTGCCAAAGTTATGCCAAATTTACACAAGGGTAAAGGCACAAATAAAACTTTGAGAAAATTGCACAATCCCCCCATTGCCACTGATACAGGGGGGAGTGCACAATTTCAGTGTGAGTGTTCTAGTGTCCTTGTGGGTGCTCAAGCTGGGTCCACACTCACACCAGGAGAGCCCTACTGGTTCTTGTGGGGAGGGCAAATCTAGGTGCGAATCTATAGCACTCTTCAAATACTTGACAGGTTGTCACACAGAAGAAGGCCAGGATCTCTTCTCTATCGACCCAGAATGCAGGACACGGAATAATGGGCTCAAATTACAGGAAGCCCGATTCTGGCTGGACATCAGGAAAAACTTCCTGGCTGTTAGAGCAATACGACAATGGAACCAATTACCTAGGGAGGTCATGGGCTCTCCCACATTAGAGGCATTCAAGAGGCAGCTGGACAACCATCTGTCAGGGATGCTTTAAGGTAGATTCCTGCATTGAGCAGGGGGTTGGACTTGATGGCCTTATAGGCCCCTTCCAACTCTACTATTCTATGATTCTATGATAGGTGCATATGTGTGAAAGACAGTGGTTCAATTCGGACGACACAATAAACAACTGGTGTGGGGAAAACAATCGTCAGTTGTTTTGACTATTGTGTCATCCGAATGCTGCCATAGTCAACTCAGCGCTGATCCTCATCCACACCACAGTTGATTATTTATTACCATGTTGTGTGGGGAGTGCCCCCTAGGGTTAGTGTGAGGGTTAGGGTTAGTCAACCCACCACTGACTATCGTGTCATCCGAATTGAGCCAGTGTGTGTGTGAGGGAGAGAAAGTGACAGCACAATCTTATACATGTTTACTCAGAAGTATGTCCCACTGATTTCAATGAGTTTTACTCCCATGTAAGTGGATATAGATTGGAGCCTGAGTATGAGATTGTGTGAATCATTCCACCCCAGCCTTCAACTATAAACAAACTTTCTGTCTTCACCATTCTCAGTGCAAAGGTGATGCTTCCTGTCACTTCCCACTTGGGCACATAAACTATGTAACTTGGGATTCTCACACCCAGCCTGTTGTCTTATACTTCAACATTGTTAGAGCAAGGTTGCTCTCAAGTACAGAATGTGCCCAGAAATGTCATTCCACATCAGTTTTTCAGTCC
Source organism: Anniella stebbinsi (assembly GCA_029215795.1). Taxonomy (NCBI): domain Eukaryota; kingdom Metazoa; phylum Chordata; class Lepidosauria; order Squamata; family Anniellidae; genus Anniella; species Anniella stebbinsi. The sequence continues at coordinate 27,280,120 of JARDYH010000002.1, read as the reverse complement.
AGATGTAATTATCCCTCAGGACTGCATAGAACACAGGTTACTGTGAGGTATAAGAAGTAACCACCAAATTCTATAATCAAAAATTTTGGAGTTGGAAGGAGCTTGGAGATCATCTAGTCTGAACTCAGTGCTGGAGCTTATCTTCATAATACACTGCTTTTTGCAAGTGTATCTTGACTAAATCTAAGAGTGGTCTTTTCTTTTGAACCTTCTGGAGAAACTTGCCTCCCCTCTTAACATCTCTCCCATAGGGATGTGCAATAATTTTTTGTCAGTATGAAAAAGTTGCCCCTTTCGCAATGCCCAAGTGAATACCACAATAGAAAAGCATGATTTTCAAGAGAAAGACGGTCATGTGCATTCCTTAGAAACATAAGTGTGTAACAGTGGAAATAAACATGAGACCAAACATGACTTGCTTGCTAAAATGGCAGTAGAACACTGAATTTTCCCCTTCTCTGACCATAATGGACATAATGGACTGCTGTGGGCAGTGAAGAAATTTGACAGCTAGAACCTCTGGTTGCAGGGAATTCTTGTTTTTCCCTACAACAACCATGAGGGGTGGAGGAATTCATGCTGATTGATTGGTGCTGGCCAATTACCCTTACTCTTTGACACATCTGGCCATTCTACCTAGTCAATTGCTTCATGAACTACTGTTGGTTATCAAAACACATGATATGATATCACTGCGTTGTGCATTTCTCTGATCCCAGCTGCAACTGATAAAATGGAAGGGGTGAGTCGGAAACATACGCTGTGGTGATGTCATGTCAAACACATATTTATTTATTTATTTATTTATTACATTTGTATACCGCCCCATAGCCGAAGCTCTCTGGGCTGTTTACATAGGATTAAAAACAATTAAAAACAATATACAAAAATTAAAACAGCAAAAACATACAACATACACACAATCTGTACATTTAAAACCACTACAACACTTCAAAAAGCAACAAAAAAAACCAAAACAAAACAAAAAAACAAACCCAGGCTCCTCAGATATTGCCAAATGCCTGAGAGAAGAGGACAGTCTTGACCTGGCGCCGAAAAGATAACAATATTGGTGCCAGGCGGGCCTCGTCAGAGAGATCGTTCCACAATTGGGGGCCACCACAGAGAAGGCCCTCTCTCTTGTTGCCGACCTCTGAGCCTCCCTCGGAGGAGGCACTTGGAGGAGGGCCTTAGATGTTGAACGTAGTGTTCGGGTAGGTTCATGTCGGGAAAGGCGTTCCATCAGGTATTGTGGTCCCAAGCCGTGTAAGGCTTTATAGGTTAAAACCAGCACCTTGAATCGGGCTCGGAAACATACAGGCAGCCAATGCAAGCGGGCCAGAGTAGGTCTTATATGCTCGAACCTACTGGTTCTGGTTATCAATCTGGCCGCTGCATTTTGCACAAGCTGCAGCTTCCGAACCACCTTCAAAGGCAGCTCCACGTAGACTGCATTGCAGTAATCTAAGTTGGAGGTTACCAGAGCATGGACAACTGAAGCCAGGTTATCCTTGTCCAGATAGGGACATAGCTGGGCCGCCAACCGAAGTTGGTAGAAGGCACTCTGTGCCACTGAGGCCACTTGCGTCTCAATGACAGAGATGGTTCTAGGAGAACCCCCAAGCTACGAACCCGCTCCTTCAAGGGGAGTGCAACCCCATCCAGAACAGGTTGAACACCCTCCATCCGGTCAGCGGAACCACCCACTAACAGCGTCTCAGTCTTGTCTGGATTGAGTTTCAGTTTATTAGCCCTCATCCAGTCCATTGTCGCAGCCAGGCATTGGTTCAGCACATCCACAGCCTCACCTGATGAAGATGAAAAGGAGAAGTAGAGCTGCTTGTCATCAGCGTACTGATGACAACGCACTCCAAAACTCCAGATGACTGCACTCAACGGTTTCATGTAGATGTTGAACAGCATGGGGGACAAAACTGACCCCTGTGGAACCCCATACTGGAGAATCCACGGGGCCAAGCAATGTCCCCCAAGCACCACCTTCTGGAGCTGACCCCCCAAGTAGGAGCGGAACCACTGCAATGCAGAGCCTCCCACTCCCAACTCAGCCAGTCGTCCCAGAAGGATACCATGGTCGATGGTATCAAAAGCCGCCGAGAGATCAAGGAGAATCAACAGAGTCACACTCCCCCTGTCTTTCTCCCGACATAGGTCATCATACAGGGCGACCAAGGCTGTTTCTGTACCAAAACCAGGCCTGAAACCTGACTGAAATGGATCCAGATAATCGGTCTCATCCAAGAGTGCCTGGAGCTGGCTCGCAACCACCCGCTCCAGGACCTTGACCAGGAATGGAACATTTGCTACTGGCCTGTAGTTATTAAGATTTTCAGAGTCCAGGGAAGATTTCTTTAGGAGTGGTCTCACTGCCGCCTCTTTCAGGAGGCCTGGGACCACTCCCTCTTGCAAAGAGGCATTAATCACTTCCCTGGCCCAGCCAGTTGTTCCATCCCTGCTAGCTTTTATTAGCCAAGAGGGGCAAGGATCCAATATGGAAGTAGTTGCACGAACCTGTCCAAGCACTTTGTCGATGTCCTCGAGCTGCACCAACTGAAACTCATCCAAGAAAACAGGACAAGCCTGTGTTCTGGATACCTCACTAGATTCACCTGCTATAACACTGGAGTCTAAGTCCTGATGGATGCCAGAGATTTTATTCTGGAAGTGCCCAGCAAATGTATTACAGCGAGCCTCGGATGGAAGTGCCCAGCAAATGTATTACAGCGAGCCTTGGGGCCAGCATGTAAAAGCCCCTGGACAACTCTGAAAAACTCTGCTGGGCGGCAGATTGATGATTGAATAGTGGCAGCAAAGTATTGTTTTTTTGCTGCCCTCACTGCCCCTGAATACAGCTTACCATAAGCACTTACCAGTGTTTGATTGCATCCATCAGGAGTTCGTCTCCACCTGCCATCAAGCCGTCTCCTGTTTTGTTTCATCACTCTCAGCTCCGGGGTATACCCCGGAGCCGTTCGAGCTCTACACAGGAGAGGGCGCTCAGGAGCAATCGTGTCAACTGCCTGGGTCATTTCTGCATTCCACAGATCAACCAGGGTTTCAACAGGAGAGCCAGCCCTATCAGCCGGAAAACTCCCCAGAGCCCTCTGGAAACCATCTGGATCCATTAGCCTCCGGGGGCGGACCATCTTAATAGGTCCCCCACCCTTGCAGAGGGGAAAAGCCGCTGTAAGTCTGAACCCCAGCAGGTGGTGATCTGACCATGACAGAGGGGTTGCTGTAAAGTCCCCCACTTAAAATGCACACTAACTGCATTCATAAACAGTAGAGTCCTAAGCAGTGGAGGCTGGTGGCTCTGATATCAGTGGGGTGGTAAATCCATTCTGGGTTTCAGTTAGAACCAGTCAGAACTTTAAAGGAGCTATCCAAAGTTCTGATTGGTTCTGACTGAAATCCCAAGTGGATTGACTGCCCCACTGACATTGGAACCAGCAGCCTCCACTGGTCCTCTACAGCATCGTTTAAATTCAGGACAGAAGGGCTGTATTCATAAAAGGTGTCTTTGCTTGTTTATCAGGGATTACCTATGCTCCCTGCAATGCTGCCCACCCCATTCAGCAAGGTCCCCCACTCCTCTGTGTAGCACTGGGAGTTGGAGAGGGGGGCTGCTTAAGCCAGCCCAGTTGCCTGCGTCTAAATTTGGATCCAGTCTTTTTCCTGTGGAGGTCCACATTACCTTGTTGAAACCTGTCAGGGTTCACATTCTGCCAGTGGAGGGGTATGATGCCTGGTCATGTGATATAATGTATTTTACAGGTTGATAATATATATATATATATATATATATATATATATATATATATGCCTATGAGCCTTCCAGGAGGGAGTGGGGAGAATCTTGGGCTTTCTTGCTTCCAGGATCATCCCTCAGCATCCAAATTTATTTATATTTATTTATTTATTACATTTGTATACCGCCCCATAGCCGAAGCTCTCTGGGTGGTTTACATAAGATTAAAAACAATTAAAAACAATATACAAAAATTAAAACAGCAAAAACATACAACATACACATAATCTGTACATTTAAAAACCACTTCAACACTTCAAAAAGCTACAAAAACCAAAACAAAACAAAACAAACCCAGGCTCCTCAGATATTGCCAAATGCCTGAGAGAAGAGGAAAGTCTTGACCTGGTGCCGAAAAGATAACAATGTTGGCGCCAGGCGGGCCTCGTCGGGGAGATCGTTCCACAATTGGGGAGCCACCACAGAGAAGGCCCTCTCTCTTGTTGCTGACCTCCGAGCTTCCCTCAGAGGAGGCACTCGGAGGAGGGCCTTAGATGTTGAACGTAGTGTTCGGGTAGGTTCATGTCGGGAAAGGCGTTCCATCAGGTACAATGTCCCAAAAGGAAAGAGGGATGTCTTAGCACGGCATATTTTTTTGGTTTTTTGGAAGGAGACTTTTGCACTGCAACTTGGGCGCAATCATGCACCAAAATAAGTGCTTTAACCCCCCCAACCCACTAAGCCATCGCACATGTTGCTACACATATGTGCGAAATTTGAGATTGATCCCTCCCACCCTCGATTTTATATGAGTTTATTAAAGATCGTGTCCGTTCTGACAGATCAGAATGACAGCTTGCCAGACCGGAAACGATCTTTTAAAAAATCATACAAAATCGAGGGTGGGAGGGATCGATCTCAAATTTCATACACATACTTAGGCTTACCCCAGAAGCATTGTGACCAAGTTTCAAGCCTCTCACTTTTAAAATACAGACGTTATAGGTATATTTATATGGCAGACCGATAAAAAGATAAAATCGCCGGAAAATTATCGTCTCCGATGATTATCGTAGGTTTTCTATCGTATCGTTATTGTAACTCATATGCCCGTTAAAGAGCATATCGTATCATTATCGTAAATTCTAACAATACGATACACATCCCTAATGTGCACTACAGATTTTTGGGCTATACACGTTACAGTGACAAAGCATGTGAGTAACTGCTAATTATCTGGAGACCTAAGAGCCAATATAAAGAGCTTACAAAAACATAAACTGTGTAACAAGTGTACACAAATGAGGTCATTGAATATTAAAGTAATTAGCATGAAAGAGCAGTTCACACTAAACACAATATTTCCCAAGGGTAGAGACTTTAGTTGTGTAATTAGAAGTGACAGAAAATGACTGAACTAATTAAACCAGAACTCCCTCAGCAATTTGCCTCATTAAAGGGTTTACAGTTGTGCATCTATATCAAAGTTACTCAGTGCTTAGTTTAACTTATCACAGAGGCTGAAAAAAAATCAAGGTTAATTGACATTTTAATAATGAGCATCTCAATTGAAATTATCTGCAGGGAAAGAAACAATTGCCGCATGCCTTCGAAGGGATTCATTTATCATGCCGTTAGGAGAACAAAATACAATCCTAGTTGATAATCAACACCCTCTGCGTGTGTACTGCCAATGTATATTAATACTATCCATTTCCATTATTATAACATTTTTGTTAATATTCCCAATTAATTATCACAGGCAAAATGCAATATCCATTCATTATTTGTGGCACAATGATGTTACAGATCAAGGCATTTACAGCTGATGGAAAACTGGAATAAATTATTTCTGAGGGTAAATTCATACACTGCTTGAACCAAATCCAGATTCACTTATTGCTTATTAGCCTGAATGGGAGAAACCACATCTATCAGTCAACTGTCTCATGTTAACTCAGTCCTGGTCATCACTGTGTAAGACACAAGCAGTATGTTCATATAACCACCTGCACTGAAAGAAAGCATGAGCGCTGTTCCATTCTATTGATGCATGCCATGGCCACACAATAACCAATAATCATGTGAGCAGGCATTTCCAGCCAGCCTCTAGAGAGGGAGGGACACACTGGTCAGATGTAGAGATGGACAATAAGTTTGTTTCTGTTTGCAAATCATGCAAAACATCTTGTTCGCAATCCTGAATGTGAACTTGACCAGTAATTCTCTCTCTCTCTCTCTCTCTCTCTCTCTCTCTCTCTCTCTCTCTCTCTGAAAAATGTCCACGAATTCTTGAATTGGCAATCACATTAAAAAAATGTATACTTTTTTTTTAAAAAAATGCACACATTGAATTGCATATTCCCTCACACCCAAAGATGGATTTTGGCAATGGGGGGGAAATGCACACATTCCAAAAAAATGCACTCAGAAATGTGCACTTTCCCCATTCAAATGAGCCAAAAAACAGGTGAAATATGAATATGGGAGCAAGCCAAGATGAGCTTCAATGTGATTTTCAGAGAATTTAGGCAAGCTTGAATATTGTTGGTTCTCCCATCCCTAAATATGCAAATGTACACAGCACTGGGAAACAGGTGTTGCTGTTAGGACCAGGGATATTTAAGCTGCCCCTGCCTATGTCCTTTCATATTTCCTATTTTGTCAGCTTACATGCTCCCACCATGGCTTTGATCTCACAGTTAGTCCACCTATGAATGGTAGAATCGTAGGCCCCTGATAGTTATATGCTACATCCAGGGTCATTGGTAGCATGCTTATGTGCACCAACGCTTAGGAACATGAGCAGGAGGGCATGACTTCCACAGGGTTTTCCACAGGGAGCTGGCTGACCACTCTGTAAACAGAATGCTGGACTAGAAGGTAGTTTGGTACAATCCAGCCTGGCTCTTTTTATCTTGTTATGTTCTTAATTATTTGCCAGATATCCAGACTGGTTGAGAGGTGGTTTGTTTTTGTTTGTTTGTTACCAGTTTGATACTGATGCTCCTTGGACAATTAGCTGATAGCAGGGGCTGCCATTCTTAGATAGGCAGGATAGATCACAACCTTGGATGGGTAGTGTGGGCAGCTCACAGAGGGAGAGAGAGATCGGTGAAGGGCTAGTGGAATCTTAAAGGCTAAAGGGCAGTCCTGGGACTTATCCCTGGGGGTTAAAAACATAAGAACACCTGAAGAGCCATGCAGGATCAAACCAAGAGTCCATCTACTTCAGCAGTCTGTTCACACAGTGGCCAACCAGCTGTTGACCAGGGACCCACAAGCAGGACATGGTGCACATGATAATTATTATTTATTATTATTTATTGCATTTATATACCGCCCCATAGCTGAAGCTTTCTGAGTAGTTTTTATGATGTTTTATTGCTATTTTAATAATGTTTGCCATGTTTTTAATGTTTTATGTATTTTATCATGTTTTATATTTACTGTTGTTCCCCGCCTCGATCCAAACAGAGAGGCGGGTATGAAATAAATTTATTATTATTATTATTATTATTATTATTATTATTATTATTAAAAACATTGAACAGTAAAAACCGATACACAAAATTTAAAAGCATAAAAAGCGTAAAAACAGAGTACAAATACAATATCCATTTAAAACAACTATTCTGGGTAAAACAAACAAACAAAAAAAAACCCTCAGCATTTGCTATTAAATGTCTAGGAGAAAGGTCTTGACCTGGCACCTCGTTGGGGAGGTTGTTCCAGAATTGAGGGGCCACCACTGAAAAGGCCCTCTTCCTTGTTGCCATCCTCCAAGCTTCCCTCAGAGTAGGCACCCAGAGGAGGACCTTAGATGTTGAACGTAGTGTACAGGTTGGTTCATGTCAGGAGAGGCTTTCTGTCAGGTATTGTGGTTCCAAGCTGTGTAAGGCTTTATAAGTTAAAACCAGCACCTTGAATTGGGATTGGAATGTGCAGGCAGCCAATGCAAAAGGGCCAGTGTCAGTCTTATATATTCAAACCTTCTGCCCATCTTTCCCAGCAACTGGTGCATACAGACTTACTACCTCTGATATTGGAGATAGCACATAGCTATAAGGACTAGTAGCCATTGATAGCCTTCTCCTCCAGGAATTTATCCAACCTCCTTTTAAAGGCATCCAAATTGGTTGCCATCACCACATCTTGTGGTACTGAATTCTATAATTAATAACTGTGGGACTTGGGGCAGGGAAGAACCCCCTTTGGTGCCTGAATGTTTCCCACAATTGAGTTGTGGGACTCAAGGGTTTGGGAATCAGGAAGGAAGCCCTCTTAACTAAAGCTCTAAATGGATCGAGATGGCAAACATTTGGCCTAAGTATGGATTTGGGACCAAAGGTGGTTGTCCATTATTAATTAACCTAATGTTCCACTGTTGCTGATCTCTTGCTGTCAATTCAATAAAGTTGTGGGTCCTGGTTCATCCAACTTTCCATGTTTAACCTTGTTATTTCTGGTAATATGGTCACCATAATCTCACTTGGTTGAGATCCTGCTGATTTTCTGAGAAAATAGGATGAGGAGAGAAGAGATGCATTATTATTTCTCAGATTATCCCCTTTTCTCACTCAGAAAAAATGACTAGCATTCTAGAAAGGAAGCTAGGCTGAGCACTTAGAATGAAAATTCAAAAGTCCACTTCAGTTCCCAATGAACTGTGATAATCAGTCTGCAAAAGGATAAAAATGGCCAATTGTTTTATCCTAATGATCTGTTGACAAACATCTAGGATAATGGATTTCCAGAAACAAAGACAATGATCAAGTTTTCCCAGACAGGCCCAAAATAGTAAATGCATATATACATTCAGGAAGTACTAAGGAATGACAAGGATAGGTCAACATTAGAGCTCAGTCAAATGAATGAAAAAAGACAGAAAGAGGCAGAAAAGTTTAAGAATAAAGAAAGTACCCAAGAGTATATATTTGGGGTGGGGGGAGAGAATGCTGTCAAAAGAACCTTTACCACCTAAAAACCTTTGAAAACCAAAACAAAAATAAATAATGCCATTGGTAATTAATAGAGGCAAAAAGAAATTATTTAGTTTCATTGCTTCTGAGGGCAGCTTTAGATGCAACATTACTTCTAACCAGCCCAATGCTCCTACTGCCTTGTAAACACCTCCCTGTTTTATGTACATCTACAGGTCCTCTCCATGCCAATGTGATTAGAAGGTTCTGTGTTGGACAGTTCTGCTATAATTTATTTTAATTAAATACCTGTATAGTTTACAGGTCAATCTTCTTTTCTCTGCTCCCCCTGCCCCCACAATGTCCATCTTCTGTATTTCAGCTTTGAATGCTTGGATGAAATGAAAGGCTCCATATGAGTTATGAATGAGCAATAAATGAGAAGATGACATTTGGAGCTCATTTGTGATGATGACATTTATTTCTTTAGTAGTAAAGTCTACTGTGGTAAAGACTGCTATAGTTCGGACTACTGTAACACATTGTATGTGGGGCTGAATTTGAAGATGGTCTGGAAACTACAGCTGGTGTAAAATATCACAGTGAGTGTTCTAAATAGTGCTGTATCAAATATTTCTCCCACATTTTTTCTGACCATTCTCATTCCATTTGATAGGAGGAAAAATTCTTTTGAAAAGAAATTTAATGGTGAAGAACATTTTGGAGACATGATCATGGGTGGGTTTCTTGTGCTTACCTTACTTATGAGGTGTACAAGGAGTATGCACAAATGTCCTGCCTTCCATTGTACTATCTTCTCTCTGGCAGTCTGTAGCCTCCTCAGCTTCCCACACTTCAATTACACCCAAGGGGAAAACATTGTGAGGTAATTCCTCCAAAAAAGGCTTTTTACGGGTACCTCTGGACAGATAATATTCCCCGCAGTACCTTCGGAGTGGCGGAAGGTGGATTACATGACGTTGCCCCCACTCAGAAGCTACTGCAGGGAAAAGCCCCAAAGCTCCTCTCTAAAAACGTGTGGCATTTACCCTGACTTTTTTAGCTTGGAGCGAGGCGACAATGGCATTTGCCATCTGTCGCTCTTGCTCCGGAGCTTCTGGAAGGCGTACCACAGTCTATGGCGACCACTGATTGGTCACCATGGGCTAGACAGGGAAGGGGGTGGACCAGCAAGCCATAAGCTCACTGCACCACCTCTATGCCTCCGCAGACCTTCCCACTCCATTTTATAAAGATTTTTGTAAAAAAAATAACTTACCCAATGTAGTCTACTTTCGTCCACTGAAACAGCTGCTTTCCTGGAGATTGCTTCAGCTTTCCTCTTCACAGCATGGGCGCAGGTGTGGCAGTGGCAGTGGCAGCAGGAAAGCCTGCTGTGACTCTCCTTCTGCTGTAGATGGGCGGAAGGAGTACCAATGTGGGGCGTGCCGCCTGCTGCCGCTGCTGTGCGACCACACCGGCACCGTGAAGAGGAGGGCTCAGATCAGGATGTACAGGCAGCTTGGGAGATTGCAGAGCAATGGAGAGAATATCAAAATAGGAAGGCGTGCAGCATGAAAACTCTTCAGAGATTTGGCAGACGCAATACCCTCCTGAGGGGCTGTAGATATGAAGCATCCCATCAGTCACATGTATAATATGGAAATAGGAATGGAAGGGGAAATTAATCTGCGTTAAATTTTCCTTTTTCCAAGCATCTGCTCAGTGGGATTTCAGCATTAATAAGGTGGGGATGGGAGGAAGTATGCCCATGCAGCCTTGCTGTAGAATCAGGTGGATGAATGGCATGTAGAGCATCTTTTTGTGTAAATGAGGAGCTGAGCACAAGTGGCCTCTCAAAGTTCTCCACCCTATTTGCAGGCAGAGAAATTGGGGGACAATTTCACTGAATTTCTCCAGGGCAGGAGAAATTCTTCAACAATTTCTCACAGGAAGGGATCGCCATTGGCAAGGGATGTACAACAGTTTCTTTTTTGCCGAAGGGTTTCTGGGGGTTGTTTTTTTCACCCTGCCACTGCAAGTAGCAACAGCATTAACTGTTTTGGCAGCCTGACCCCCATTTTGCATCTTCAATCCCCTATATCCTAGCATCATGCCAGGGGAATGGGGAAGGGAATGCAGATGACACCAAAAATAATGATGAAGAGAATCTGGAGAAAATTCTGCAAAATGCTCTTTTATTTATAGTTAAGAAAAGAAACAAATCTCTGCACTTTTCTGAGAAAGATGTATTCTGAGAAATTTTGACTAAACTCTAGTTGTCATTCTTCAGGGTTCAGCACCTTCCAGAGGGTCTTCCAAATGTTACATTTCTGAGGGGTGATTGTGGATACATCTTGCCTCTAATGCAAATGCTGGTAACACCATTCCTGTAGCAGGTGTGTGTGGGGTGGGAGGAGGGGGGTAGTGTTGCATTCAGCTCCAGGAAAAGGATGGAGCTAACAATGTGCCAAAATCTCTCCTCCAATTTCCTGAAAAGCTTTCTTCCCTATTAAAGAGGATTCCAGTTTTCTGCCTTATTCGCAGGGCGTTTTATAATTTATTTTTTAATGTGTGTTATTGGTGGTTTTGACCTTACTTAATCACTGTGAGGTGGCTCAGGTAATGTCTGTATTTTTCTTTCTATTACACATCTCTCCATTGCTCTACAGTCTCCCCGGCTGCTTGTACTTCCTGATCTGAAAACACCTAAGGGAGGAATAAATTCATGACATCTTCCCCTGGGAGGGATGCGTGGGAAGCCAAGGATGTTATAGGCTGTCAGAGAGATGATTGTACAATGAAAGACAGGACACTCACAAACAGTCATCAGGTGTCTAATACGTAAGGAAAGAACAAGAACCCTGAACCAAACCCATGAGAATTTCTCTGAAATTTCTTCTCCTTTAAATTTCTTTTTGAAAGCAATTTCTTTTCTATGAAACTGAATGAGAATGGTCGAAAAATTTTTGGGAGAAATTTTTGGTAATGCGCTATAAATGATTTCTCATCAAATTAGGAAAATACTAGGGATGTGCAAGGTTCAAACCTTGAATATTTGAATCCGAGGCTCAGAGGGCATTTTGTGGCAGATCCGCTACTTTTAGACTGATATGCCATTTTCCTGCACAGCCCTAGGCCCCTGGTGCAGCCTACAACCCCCAGCATGCAATGCCTGGGAGGGCTGGACTTACTGGGACCCAAGACATGTCCTTGCCATATGCGATTGCCCACTCCTCATCATGATCAACGTTCCCCCCCCCATTGCCGTCTTCCTCTAGCAAGATTGCTTCCTCTCGCAAGATCACCAGTGTCCTTTCTTGAGAGGAAGCGATTTCGCGAGAAGAAGCCGGCAATGGGCTGGGAAGCCGTTGATCGTGCTGAGGAGCGGGCAATCACTTGTGGCAAGGACATGTCTGCCCTCTGCTTCTGGGTCCTGGTAAGAAATCCATCTTCCCAGGGCTCAACTGGTCCCCATCCCCACCATAGATTTGATAGTAGGCATATAGGAATGTATCTCTCTTCTTTTAATTGTGTTTTTTTTTATTCTCCTTTGTAAATACTAGTAGGAAGTTAAGTAAACTTTTTTTTTTGAAGTCTAATGTTTGTCTGTCTCATTTGGTTCAAGTACGATGGTTTTTAGGGGAGGAAAAAAAACAAGTTAAGAAGACCAAGATAATGGTGGCATCATTCTCTTTTCCTCTCAATGGGATGTTCCTGTAATATATACTAAAAAGAAGCTTTTGTGTACAATGACCATTTTTCCTGAATATGTTGGCAGGGTGCAAAACCAGTCTCTTTTCTCTCTGTCTTTCCAAAGGGGTTATTATTGTGCAGTAAGAAGACACATGACTTATTTCTCTCAAGATCTGAAGAGAATCAACTCTTTTCCCACACAGCCTGACTGTGTCAAAGCAGCAGTCGGATTGGCAAAAGTGAGGAAGAGAATTTGATTCAGATAGGAAAATCAATGCAATTCTCTCCCCCTCCTCCCACCTTCACACACACACACCTGGAGGGAGGAATTGACAGTTAATGGTTCAGAAATATATTATTTGCCTTTTCATCAATTCATACAGCATTATGTCCCTGCATAATTTAGATCCAAAAGGGGGACATAGTTTTGCTTCAACTGTGTTGTCCAGGGGCGTGCCACAGGTACAAAATGTTGCCTTTTCTCTACTTCCTGTTGTTTCAAAGCTATTTAATGACAGAATACTGAATACTGGGGACAATCATAAGCACTTACAACCCAATTCGTAAAAATAAAATAAAAAAGTATTGCAAGGCATTTATGATGCCACTTTCATATGGAAACAAGCTCCATAAAGAAATCTCTTTTGTGATGTCCTAGTCCATCTTTATGTTCACATTTCCCCCCTACCCTCTTCCTTCTATAGATGATGTACAATTCCACAAAGAAGAAAAGGGCAAAAAGGGGATGCATTTTGAGTTTGAATGAATGGAAGCGTTAACAAACTGCACAGGCCTCTGCAGTTAATCGGTTAACACACTGAATCTAAAAGACATCCATGGTTGTGACAACATAAAAATGTCGTCTTCTGGTGTAGCTAAGAAACATGAAGAACAGATTGTTCCCAGGTGGAATTCACTTTGAAAAATTATGCATCTGCCCCGAAGAAGTGACAGGATCTACTGTAGCAGACTCAAGCCCTAAGAATAGAAGGGTGGATTTGAATGTTACTCTTTTCAGTTGCTATAGATTATCACAGGAGACAATTATCTTGCTAGAGTATATTCTGCAGATACTATCTTCTAACAGGTAAGGATTTGTATATTATACTTTTGATAGATACCAGTTTTATATGATTAGTACTGCATCTGTATAGGCCCTACTGGCACTTTGTTATGTTAAAAGTTTTAAAACTTATATATGGACATAGGCCCTTGTTGCAATGTGCCTAATTAACCTAATAACAAAATCATATTTTAATATTGTGTGTTATCTTAATATATTTTATTGTATTATTGTTACAGCCCTCTGAGGAAGGCCTTTACAGGCCGAAACTCATCACGCTTCGTGAAAATAAATTATTTGCATGCTGAGAACTAGGGATGTGCACTGACCCCCCGGATCGGATCGGATAGCGGATCGGAATCGGACCTGGGGGGTCGGATCGGATCGGATCGGATCGGAGGATGGTCGGATCGGATCGGACCGGATGTCCGATCCGGATCGGACGCCATTTTGAATGCTTTTTCCCATAGCCAAGTATTGTTTTACAAAAACGCCTATAACTTTTTCATTTTTAAAGATAGAAGGATGAAACTTGGGCACGTTATACACTGGTTAGGGATAGTTATCTGTGAGAAATTTCAGAAAGATTGGTGCATGAGTTTTGTGGCAATTAATTGTTTAATAAATACCCAGAAATGCCTATAACTTTGTCATTTTTAAAGTTACAAACATGAAACTTTGCCACATTGTAGGTGGTACCTTGGGACCTATATGTGAGAAATTTCAGAAACTTAGGTGCTTGCCTTGTGTGGCAATTAATTTTAGAAAAAAGGGTAGTAGTGGGGTAAATACATTTACGCCTCCCATTTTTTTATTTTTGAAGATACAAACAGGAAACTTGGGCACATTACAGGTACCACTTGCCTTGATATGTGTGTGAAATTTCAGAAACATTGGAGCTTGCCTTGTGTGGCAATTAATTTTTGAAACAATGAGGAAAGAAACACCTATAACTTTGTCATTTTTAAAGTTACACACATGAAACTTTGCCACATTGTAGGTGGTACCTTGGGACCTATGTGTGTGAAATTTCAGAAACATAGGTGCTTGCCTTGTGTGGCAATTAATTTTTTAATAAATACCCAGGAATGCCTATAACTTTGTCATTTGTAAAGTTACACACATGAAACTTTGCCACATTGTAGGCGGTACCTTGGGACCTATGTGTGTAAAATTTCAGAAACGTAGGTGCTTGTATTGTGTGGCAATTAATTTTTGAAACAATGAGGGATTCATTGGACAGCACTTGCCCATAGGGATTCATTGGACAGTACTTGCCCATAGGGATTCATTGGACAGTACTTTCCTATAGGAAATCATTGGAAAGCACTTGCCCATAGAAAATCATTGGAAAGCACTTGCCCATTGAGAAATACAGTTATGCCTCCCACTTTTTTATTTTTGAAGATACAAACAGGAAACTTGGGCACATTGTAGACTGGTTAGGGATAGTTATCTGTGAGAAATTTCAGAAAGATTGGTGCATGCGTTTTGTGGCAATTAATTTTTTAATAAATACCCAGGAATGCCTATAACTTTGTCATTTTTAAAGTTACATACATGAAACTTTGCCACATTGTAGGTGGTACCTTGGGATCTATGTGTGTAAAATTTCAAAAACGTAGGTGCTTGCCTTGTATGGCAATTAATTTTAGAAAAATGGGTAGTAGTGGGGTAAATACATTTACGCCTCCCATTTTTTTATTTTTAAAGATACAAACAGGAAACATGGGCACATTACAGGGAACACTTCACTTGATATGTGTGTAAAATTTCAGAATGATAGGTCCAGGCATGTGGTGGCAAGGTGTCTGCACACACCACTTTGAAGACTGTAGAAAATTTCTCCTGTAACGATCCCAGCGAGAGAGAGTGATCCTAGGCTCAGCCGTTCTGCTTGAGTGAAAGTATCAAAGCAGACACGAGCCAAGTGCTACTTTGTTTCTCCTTTTGTAATGGATACTAGCTCAGTTGCAGCCAAGCGTGCAAGGATCAAAGAGATGAGAGAAAGTGTTTCCTTCTTCTTCCCGGGAGGCGGGAGGGTGCAATTGACAGCCCCAGCCTCTGTGTAAAAAAGGTTAATAACTTTTAATCTAAAAAATTCGTAGCCACCACATGCCTGGACCTATCATTCTGAAATTTTACACACATATCAAGTGAAGTGTTCCCTGTAATGTGCCCACGTTTCCTGTTTGTATCTTTAAAAATAAAAAAATGGGAGGCGTAAATGTATTTACCCCACTACTACCCATTTTTCTAAAATTAATTGCCATACAAGGCAAGCACCTACGTTTTTGAAATTTTACACACATAGGTCCCAAGGTACCACCTACAATGTGGCAAAGTTTCATGTATGTAACTTTAAAAATGACAAAGTTATAGGCATTCCTGGGTATTTATTAAAAAATTAATTGCCACAAAACGCATGCACCAATCTTTCTGAAATTTCTCACAGATAACTATCCCTAACCAGTCTACAATGTGCCCAAGTTTCCTGTTTGTATCTTCAAAAATAAAAAAGTGGGAGGCATAACTGTATTTCTCAATGAGCAAGTGCTTTCCAATGATTTTCTATGGGCAAGTGCTTTCCAATGATTTCCTATAGGAAAGTACTGTCCAATGAATCCCTATGGGCAAGTACTGTCCAATGAATCCCTATGGGCAAGTGCTGTCCAATGAATCCCTCATTGTTTCAAAAATTAATTGCCACACAATACAAGCACCTACGTTTCTGAAATTTTACACACATGGGTCCCAAGGTACCGCCTACAATGTGGCAAAGTTTCATGTGTGTAACTTTACAAATGACAAAGTTATAGGCATTCCTGGGTATTTATTAAAAAATTAATTGCCACACAAGGCAAGCACCTATGTTTCTGAAATTTCACACACATAGGTCCCAAGGTACCACCTACAATGTGGCAAAGTTTCATGTGTGTAACTTTAAAAATGACAAAGTTATAGGTGTTTCTTTCCTCATTGTTTCAAAAATTAATTGCCACACAAGGCAAGCTCCAATGTTTCTGAAATTTCACACACATATCAAGGAAAGTGGTACCTGTAATGTGCCCAAGTTTCCTGTTTGTATCTTCAAAAATAAAAAAATGGGAGGCGTAAATGTATTTACCCCACTACTACCCATTTTTCTAAAATTAATTGCCACACAAGGCAAGCACCTAAGTTTCTGAAATTTCTCACAGATAGGTCCCAAGGTACCACCTACAATGTGGCAAAGTTTCATGTTTGTAACTTTAAAAATGACAAAGTTATAGGCATTTCTGGGTATTTATTAAACAATTAATTGCCACAAAACGCATGCACCAATCTTTCTGAAATTTCTCACAGATAACTATCCCTAACCAGTGTATAATGTGCCCAAGTTTCATCCTTCTATCTTTAAAAATGAAAAAGTTATAGGCGTTTTTGTAAAACAATACTTGGCTATGGGAAAAAGCATTCAAAATGGCGTCCGATCCGGATCGGACCTCGTCGGATCGGATCGGATCGGAGGTTGATCGGATCGGATCGGATCGGATCGGATTTTCCCGATTTTGGGGCGGATCGGATTCGGATCGTGGATCGGATCCGATCCGATGCACACCCCTACTGAGAACCCATTTCTCCTTTTTTCCCACCTGGTTTGGATGCTTTCCTCCTTTTCTTTTTGGTATAGTAAATGCACAAGGAGAGGGAGTGTGCTACCCTTCCCCACCTTGCACACTTGTGTCACCCTCTATTCATGGGGGGGGGGCTTTCTTGTATCCATGGAGACTCCCCCCCCATGCAATTTTGAATGCAGATTTTTCCGGAGGCAGGGGATTGTCCAGGGCGCTCCCTCTCTTCACAGGTTAACTGAGGTTTAGAACGTCTGAATAGGGCTTCACCCTTTGATGTATGCGCACCTCTTTTTGGCAGGGGCAGATTTTTATGGATGGACAAAAATTTGTCAGTTTTGCTTTCTCCTGCATTCATTAAAAAAAAAACACCTCTTTCCATTCTGTATATGAAGAAATTTGCTAATTTTGGTACATTCAGACAACCTGAACACGATTCTCACCCATTTGCATTGGCCAAATTCAATCGATGCAGCTGTTCCCTGCATGGAAGGGACCGTGTTGTACCTGCCTGCAATTTAGCTGTTAAAGATGAGGAGCATGCCAGAAAAGAAAGCAGTGGCAACTTGTAACTGTGCATTTGGTTTCTTTTTCCTAGGTGTAGAACTTGGCATCTATCCCTATTAAATTTCATTCTGTTGTTTTCAGCCCAGCGCTCCAGTCTATCAAGATCACTTTGGAGTTTGTTTCTGTCTTCCAGGGTATTAGCGATCACACCCAATTTTGTGTTGTCTGCAAATTGCACCTCCTTGTCCAAATCATTAATAAAAATGTTGAAGAGCACTAGGCCCAGGACTGAGCCCTGCTGTACCCCGCTCGTTACTTCCCCCCAGTGTGAAAAGGTACCATTGATAAGCACTCTTTGAGTCCGATTCTGTAGCAAACTGTAGCAAACCTAATAGTTGTTCCATCTAGCCCACTTTTCACTAGTTTGTTAATCAGAATGTCATGGGGCACTTTGTCAAAAGCTTTACTGAAGTCAAGGTATACTATATCCACAGCATTCCTACAGTCCACAAGGAAGGCTACCCAATAAAAAAAAATGAGATCAGATTAGTCTGACAGGATTTGTTCTTGACAAATCCATGCTGGCTTCTAGTAATCACTGCATTGTTTTCAAGGTGTTTACAGATTGACTTCTTTATAATCTGTTCCAAGATTTTCACAGGGATGGATGTCAGACTGACTGGTCTGTAGTTCCCAGGTTCCTCCTTTTTGCCCTTTTTAAAGATAGGGACAACATTAGCCCTCCTCCAGTCATCCGGCACTTCACCCATCTTCCATAATTTCAGAAGGATAATAGAGAATGTTTCTGAGAGTTCTTCTGCCAGCTCCTTTATTACTCTAGGATGCAGTTCATCGGGCCCTGGAGATTTGAACTCGTTCAAAGAAATTAGGTGTTCCTTGACCATTTGTTTATTAATCTAAAAATGCAATCCTGCCCCAACAGCTTGTACTTCACTTTTTCCAGGGGGCGGTCATAGACCCACTTTTGAGAGAAGACTGAGCCAAAGTAGGAATTGAGCACTTTGGCCTTTTCTTTGTTATCTGTTACCAATTTGCCATCCTCATGAAGCAGTTGAATCACCATTTCTTTCCTCTGTCTTTTACTATTCATGTATCTGAAGGAAGCCTTTTTATTGCTTTTAGCATCCCTCGCTAGCCTCAGCTCCTTCTCGGCTTTAGCGTTTCTGATACCATTCCAGCACTTCTGTGCTACTTGTTTGTACTCTTCTTTTGTAGCCTGGCCTGCCTTCCACTTCCTATGTGCATCCTTTTTTATTTTCATGTCATCTCTAAGCTTTTTGTGGAGCCACATTGGTTTCTTCTGTTGTCTTCTATCTTTTTTCCTTGTTGGAATTGTTTGTAATTGGGCCTTTAAAATTTCCTTTATTAAAAACTCCCACCCATCTTGTACTCCTTTTCTCATTAGGGTCACTTGCCATGGGACCTTACTTTTCATAGTTCTGAGTTTATTAAAATAGGCTTTCCTGAAATCCAGGGAACACGTATGGCTACACTTAGCTTTTGTTTCCTTTATAATCAAGAACTCAAGTATGACGTGGTCACTTTCCCCTAGAGTTCCTGTAACTGCCACTTTATCCACTAAGTCATCCCTATTGGTCAGTATCAAGTCAAGGATAGCCATTCCTCTAGTTCCTTCCTCTACTTTCTGTAGGAGTAAGTTATCAGCCACACATGTCAGAAATTTCTTGGAGGGGCCACTTTTGGCAGAATTTGTCTCCCAACAGATATTGGGGTAATTGAAGTCCCCCATTACTACTACATCGGATTTCCTTGAAACACTGGCAATTTGCTTTTCAAAAGTTTCATCCTCATCTTCTCCTTG
Source organism: Anniella stebbinsi (assembly GCA_029215795.1). Taxonomy (NCBI): domain Eukaryota; kingdom Metazoa; phylum Chordata; class Lepidosauria; order Squamata; family Anniellidae; genus Anniella; species Anniella stebbinsi. The sequence goes on along the minus strand of JARDYH010000002.1, from coordinate 27,260,709 downwards.
ATTGGGTGGTCGGTAGTAGACTCCAACTATTATGCTCCTTTTATTCCTTTTCCCATTTATTTTAATCCAGATGCTCTCGATGGGGCTCCCAGGCTCATCCTCTTGTATTTCTGTGCAGGGATAAGTATTTTTAACATATGGTGTGACTCCACCTCCCTTTCTATTTCTTCTGTTCTTTTTGAACAAGTTATATCCTTCAATTGCTATATTCCAGTCATGGGAGTCATCCCACCAAGTTTCAGTTACACCTATCAAGTCATATTTGCCTTCACGTATTCAGAGTTCAAGTTCATTCTGTTTGTTTCCCATACTCTGAGCATTAGTATATAGACATCGAAGCCCATGTGCTTTGCAGTCTGGCTTCTTTCCTACATTGTTGTGAACACTGTTTTGGGGCACTATTGGAGCTGTTCTCTCTGTTATGGTGCATAAGCCTTCATCTGTCATTGCCTCAAGGTTTACGTCTCCAGCCCCCGTAGGATTAAGTTTAAAGCCCTCCTGATGAGGTTCTTCATGCTGTGGCCAAACACATTCTTCCCAGCCCTTGTAAGGTGCAGCCCATCCCTTGCCAGCAGTCCATCTTTCAAGTAGCATAGCCTGTGGTCCCAGAATCCGAATCCCTCACGTCGGCACCACCTTCGTAGCCAGTTGTTCTCCTGGAGTATTTTTCTTTCCCTTTCTATTCCTCTTCCAAGAACTGGGAGGACGGATGAGAAAACTCTGGGCCCCAAAGTTCTTGAGATTCCTTCCCAGAGCTTCGAAGTTTGATGTGATTTCTTCATAGCTCTGTTTGGCAATATCATTTGTTCCCACATGGATGAGAAGAAAAGAATATGTTTCAGTGGGCTTGATGAGCTTTGGCAACCCTTCAGTCACATCTCTAATCTGTGCTCCAGGGAGACAGCACACCTGGTGAGTCCAGGAATCTTCATGACATACTTGGGTTTCAATCCCATGCAGCAGGGAGTCTCCCACAACAACTACTCTTCTCTTCTTCTGGGTCGACTGACCTTCTGCCTCTTGCTCACTGTTGCACAGGGTCTCCTGTACTTCTTCCTCTGCAGGCTGTCCTCCAGTCTCATCCTCCAGTAGCTGAAAGCAGTTGCATAACTCTAATGGTTTCACTGGTGCAGAGTGTCTTCTAGTTCTTCTGCTCCTAATTGTCACCCTCTTCCATGGAGGTCCCTCTTCGTTGGGTTTCCTCATCTCAGCATTCTCCACTTCTGCTTCAGCTTGCTGCTGCTCTTCAATCTCTTGCGCTTCTTGTTGCTGTTGCAGTTCCACTTTTCTGTCTAAGAACTCTTCGCCTTCTCTTATTCCTTGGAGGGTGGACACTCGCCACTCAAGAGCTTTCACTTTTTCTTCCAATAGTACAACCAGCTTGCACTTGTTGCAGGTGTACGCGATGTTGATCTCAGGCAGGAACACAAACATTGCACACACGTTGCTGGTCACCACCACTAGAGACTCCTATCCATCCATAGTCTCCATTTCTACTTTGTTTCTGCCTTCCAATTGTGTTGGAATTTTGTTATGGACCTCCCCCTTGACCTTCCCTTCTAAACTCCCCCTGACAAGCTCCTGTTTGCTCTCCCTGTTAGTGCACAATGATCGCTCTCTCTCTAGGAGCTCTCTTCCTTATATTCCTTCTAGTCCAGCTGGGGCAGCTTCCTCTTCTGCTCTGCTCAGCTTGGAGTCAGGAAACCCAGATTCTTAAGAGCCAAGAACTCAAAGCACAGGGCCAGGTTGATGGAATCATTTTAGTTTTGGATAAATAAATCTCCAATTCCTACCAAATTTGTGAATGTGGCAAATTCTTATAAAATATTTCTCACCCAATCCTACTTTTTGTTTTCTTAGTTAATGTGTCCTGTCCTTTCACCCCTAATGCCCCACAAAGACATTAGCCTCTCCAGGCATTACTCATAAAGTTAAGAAGATGTAACCTTCTCTCTGGAAGTTCCATTTTGCGAGAAGGAGGAGTTAGTGTTGGAGAAGAATGATAGCAAAGGCAGCAGCTGCTGTACACAACTGTGGATCAATGTGATGATTGTATCAATTTCAGGTTCTCTACTAACAATAGGTGTCTGATTGGACACCACTGGCTTTATTGGGAAGAAGATGTGATATAATACCCCTTCCAGTGCATTAGTTGTTCCTGCTGATTGGATGAAAGATAAATTTCACATGGTGGACAGTAGGTGTCCTATCTAGGGGTGTGCACGGACCCCCCGGATCGGATCGGGACCCGGATCGGGACCTCCAATTTTGTCCCGGACCGGTTCGGACAAAATCGGAGGCCCCCCGGACCGGATCGAGTCCGATCCCGATCCAAAAATCGGAAATTTTTGGATCGGCCGCCATTTTTTTCCCCATAGACTTGCATTGCAATGCAAGTCTATGAGGAAAAAATGGCGGCGGGTGGGTAAGGGGGGGCCTAACTCCCTCCCCCCCCCCCGGGGCCGTCTGCTGTGGACGGCCCCGGCAGGTAAGCCCCCTCCCCCGCGCTCCCTACCCCCCCTGGGGCCGCCTGCTTCCATCCGCTGGCGCCCGCGGGCGCCAGCGGATAGAAGCGGACGGCTCCGGGGGGGGGTAAGCCCCCTTCCCCGCCACTTACCTTCTCGGCACGTCCGGCGCCGGCGGCTACTACCAGCGGGCTCCGCGGCCTACTCTCGAGTAGCGCGCCGGGTGATGACATCACCCGGCGCGCCACCCTGGAGCAGGCCGCGGAGCCTGCTGGTAGTAGTAGGCGCCGGCGCCGGACGGGAGCCGCCGGGCCGGGCAGGTAAGGGCCCCCCTCCCCCCTCCCCCCTCCGCGCACCCCCTCCTCCCCTCCACGCACCCCCTCCTTACCTTTCCGGCCCGGCGGCTCCCGTCCGGCGCCGGCGCCTACTACTTCCAGCAGGCTCCGCGGCCTGCTCTAGAGTAGTGCGCCGGGTGATGACATCACCCGGCGCGCCATCCTAGAGCAGGCCGCGGAGCCTGCTGGGAATAGTAGGCGCCGGCGCCGGACGGGAGCCGCCGGGCCGGAAAGGTAAGGGCCCCCCTCCGCGCGCCCCCTCCTCCCCTCCACGCACCCCCTCCTTACCTTTCCGGCCCGGCGGCTCCCGTCCGGCGCCGGCGCCTACTACTTCCAGCAGGCTCCGCGGCCTGCTCTAGAGTAGCGCGCCGGGTGATGACATCACCCGGCGCGCCACCCTAGAGCAGGCCGCGGAGCCTGCTGGGAATAGTAGGCGCCGGCGCCGGACGGGAGCCGCCGGGCCGGAAAGGTAAGGGCCCCCCTCCCCCCTCCGCGCGCCCCCTCCTCCCCTCCACGCACCCCCTCCTTACCTTTCCGGCCCGGCGGCTCCCGTCCGGCGCCGGCGCCTACTACTTCCAGCAGGCTCCGCGGCCTGCTCTAGAGTAGCGCGCCGGGTGATGACATCACCCGGCGCGCCATCCTAGAGCAGGCCGCGGAGCCTGCTGGGAATAGTAGGCGCCGGCGCCGGACGGGAGCCGCCGGGCCGGAAAGGTAAGGGCCCCCCTCCCCCCTCCGCGCGCCCCCTCCTCCCCTCCACGCACCCCCTCCTTACCTTTCCGGCCCGGCGGCTCCCGTCCGGCGCCGGCGCCTACTACTACCAGCAGGCTCCGCGGCCTGCTCTAGAGTAGCGCGCCGGGTGATGACATCACCCGGCGCGCCACCCTAGAGCAGGCCGCGGAGCCTGCTGGGAATAGTAGGCGCCGGCGCCGGACGGGAGCCGCCGGGCCGGAAAGGTAAGGGCCCCCCTCCCCCCTCCCCCCTCCGCGCGCCCCCTCCTCCCCTCCACGCACCCCCTCCTTACCTTCCCGGCCCGGTGGCTCCCGTCCGGCGCCGGCGCCTACTACTACCAGCAGGCTCCGCGGCCTGCTCTAGAGTAGCGCGCCGGGTGATGACATCACCCGGCGCGCCACCCTAGAGCAGGCCGCGGAGCCTGCTAGTAGTAGTAGGCGCCGGCGCCGGACGGGAGCCACCGGGCCGAGAAGGTAAGTGCCCCCCTCCTCCCCCCCCCCGCTGTCCACTTTCATCGGCGGGCGCCCGCTGGCGCCCGCCAATGGAAGCGGCGGTGGGCGCCAGTGGGCGCCCGCCGATCCGCCGATCCGCCGAACCGGTTCGGAGCTTTTTCGGACCGGTTCGGATTGGATCGGCCGATCCAGCTGCGGGATCGGAAATCGGATAATTTATCCGATTTCCCACTGGACCGGACTCGGATCGTGGATCGGGTCCGATCCAGTGCACATCCCTAGTCCTATCACTCTTACAATTACTCTGAACATTCGGGAATGGGACCATGTTGTTTCTAGCAGCAAATTAGTAAGAGGTATTTTTAACCTTGATATCAGTGGTCTCTGTGTGTGTGTGTAAGTGTTATTATCTATCTATCTATCTATCTATCTATCTATCTATCTATCTATCTATCTATCATCTATCTATTATCTACAGATGCATCTAATTAAGTTCAAAGCTCATTTTAAACAGGATAGTTAAAAGGCAGCTAGAGAATTTAAGGTTTGTAGAGTACACTCCGCCCCCCCCCCCCCGACTTGCCTCGGAGGCCGATTTGGAGCCTTCAATGGTCCTCTGGATGGTTTGGGGTTTGCCCGCCTCACTTCAGTACCAAAGCTGAAGCAAAATTTGGGCCCCTCAAAGCAGGTTGGCCTTTGTGAGATTCCTGGGTGCCGGCCACATGGTGGGCAACCCAGGAAAGCCAGGTGCAAGGCTGACTGGTGGTCCATTGGACTCCCAACTACCTCTGTTCCCCCTCTCCCACCAAACCTGGAGATGCCACTGGGATTTACCTTCCCATGTATCCTCTTCCCTGAGAGCTGAGCTGCAATTTAAAGGAAAGATCATGGAGGAGGGGGGGTCACTTTTTAAAATAGTTCTATGGTCACAAACTAAGGGAAATGGCCCTTCATGACCACTCACAGACTCTCAGCTCAGCCTACTTCAGAGGGTTGTTGTTGTGAAGATAAAATGGAGAGGAGGAGGATTAGGTCGACTACCTTGGATTCCATGAAGGGGAAAGGCATGATATAAGTGCAATAACTAAAAAAATAATATTGCTGCTTATTTTAGAATGACTTTCTAGACCATTTTCAAAGGCAGCCTCAAATATAACATATCTAGCTAGCTAGCTCAGGGGTGTAGAACTTCTGGGCCTTGAGTCTATTTAACCTGCAGGGCACCCCAATCTGGTCTACACAGTGTGCTCAGGTTCCTTTAGGGGAGGGCGGGGGGGGGGGGTTAAGCTTCAAGTCATACCCCATGAAATACTCTGAGATCAGAGTTAGCATTAGAGATATGGAGCAGCCTCAGCACTGGGACTTGCCCATGCCATGTAGAGTGGCCACTCTTCTCAATATGGGTGAGTCCCCTTCTGTTTCACATGCCCTACAGAATGGAGGGGGAGGGGGAGAAGATGGGGTAGAGGCAACCTAGTCCTCATTGCTCCTCCTCCTATGATGGAGGAGCAACAGGGTCTTGGCTGGCTCAGGTTTTTGGCATCCTGGGATTTCCTAACTAGGAAAGCCCATCTGTAGCAAGGCTTGATTCTTGGCCCAAGGGAGCAAATGATATTAGCAGTATAGCTCTGCCTATCTAATGTCATACAGCTCACAGAAGGATGGTGTGTTATGTCACCCTCCAACTGAAACAAGTCCTGAACCCCTGATCTCATAGAACCATAGAATTGTTGAGTTGGAAAGGACCACAAGGAACATCTAGTTCAAAACTTGGCAATGTGCACAAAAACAATTAAACCATCCATGAGAGGTGGCTGTCCAGCCACTTCTTAAAAATCTCCAGAGATGGAGAACCCACATCCTCCATAGGTAGACTGTTCTACTGTTATATAGATCTTATTGCCATAAAGTTTTCCCTTATATTTAATCGGAATCTAGGTAGCTGTAACTTCCACCCATTATTTCATGTCCTAATTTCTGTGGCTATGGAAAATAGTTCTTGACCATCTTCCCTTATGTACCTGAACACTACTGACATGTCTCTTTCAGACTTCTTTTCTCTGTACTGGATATCCCAAGTTCAGTCAGCCTGTCCTCATAGGGCATGTCCTGAAGTCCCTGTATAATCTTTGTCACCCTCTTCTGAATCTGTTCTAACTTGTCAATGACCTTCTGGAAATGTAGTGTCCAGAATCATACACATTCTTCTTCGTGGTCTCTGTGCATCACACATATGGGCTCTGCACCTGCGCAGGCCCCTCGATTGGGATAGTTATTTTCTCTAGCTGAGGTGTTTGGGCGGGAACCCCTCCCCCACACCGTACTGAGCATGCCCAGGGGGTCCCACCCAGCTCTCAGTTCTCTTTCATCCGCCATTGTGGCAACACCTCGTCGGGTTTGTTCCTGAAGATAACTTGTTTTTTAAGGCATTTTCGTCTTTCTTCCTTTCTTTCTTTTCTTTCCTTTTCAAATTATCATGAGCGGAAGGCCCTTAAGGCTCCGTTCCGTAAGTGTACAACTTGTGGGAGTAAACTTCCCCCTTCAGATGGCCACTCGCTCTGCCTCATCTGTTTAGGTGAAGGCCACATTGTGGAAACCTGTGCTCTTTGTCAGGGTTTCTCCAGACAAACAAGGAAACATCGGGCTGATCGCCTCAAAGCACTCCTTTGGAGTAAAGCGCTCCAGTTTGTAGATTCGCCGATGGCGGCTCCATCAGAGATGGTACGGGGACCCATACGCTCCAACTTGTGACGGCTCTTGGTACCACCTTCATTGAAGAAACTTTCCAAGAAGAGACCAAAATCGGTCAAGGATCTCACTAAAGAAAAGAGACGTGAAGAAAAATCGGTAATGGCTCCCTGTACGGAACCACTGATAGAGACTTCTCCATCTCCTCCTCGACTGTCTCACCCACAGTCTCTGGTCTCCGAACATATTGTGGAACCAGAGCCTTTGTTTGTGGATGACCCATCTCTCCCTTTACAACCATTAGGGGAACATTTGGGTTCGAGGTCACCAGGACCTTCCCTGGACTTAACATTGTCCCCATCGACATCTAGGCACTTGCCGCTGCTTCCTCCGCTCCTCCGCTCCCCGATTCCTACAGGGATGAGGTCCGATCGAGCTGAGGGGGCAACAACTTCTATTTCTGAAGGGGAGATCCGTGATCTTATGCCGTCGCAGCATTCTGTACTGCTGGCTGCAATTTCTGCAGAGGAACCCCGACTGAGATATTTCCCTCCTAGGGATTCCCTTGGTCACCATTATTCTCCTCGGCCTCACTCCCGGTCGCCGACACCATATTTTCCATGACATCGAGTGTTGTCCTGACGTCGATCCCGCTCCCTGTGGCAGTATTCCTCATGGAATCAATCTCGGTCACCGAGCCACCACCGTCGATCGTCCTCACCACGGGACATGAGATCGAGAAGAGAGTATTCTTGTTGTCACACTGCTTACAGGAGTCGTAGCCCTTGCTCTTACTCCTCTAGAGGATCTAGACACCACTATGATGACTATGGACATGATCGGAGACGTCATATCTCCCATGCTGTGGGCCGTCCGCCATCTAGAGAACCTCCTTCAGTGTCGGTCTCTCACCTTCAACGCAAGTTGCTCAGTCCACCCCGACAACCTTTGCAGCAGAATTCAGGTCTGGAATCACTGGGTCCTCTTACTAGAAGATTGATCGACGTCCAGGCAGCTTCTGTCTATTCTGAGGGCTCTCGCCATCGACAGGACTCTTTGGCCTTGGTTCCTCGAGTTACAGATGAAGAAGGTGATTATAAATCCAACTCGTCTTCTTCTGCTTCTGTTCAACCCTCCATATAGTCGCCAGATGCTGATCTGACCGCTCCGGGAGGCATTTCACCATCGGAGGACCTTGGTCAATTCTCTGACCAGATCCGCCAAATGGCTCAGGCATTGGGACTTACGGTGGAGCCTGATAATCCTACCACTCAGGGTCCCGTCTATGATGCCGTCTCTACAGAGGATTCATGACTGGTGGCAATTCCTATTTTACCAGCACTTTTGGAAACCCTTCAACAGTCCTGGAAGACTCCGTCTTCCATGCCTCCAACATCAAAGAGAATGGAAGGCCTGTATAAGATCCAGCAACAGGACGCAGGTTTCCTTTTCCAGCACCCACCGCCTAACTCGGTGGTTGTGGAGGCTGCTCAGGGTCAGCCTAATTGACAACATAGTGCCCCTGTCGATAAGGGGGGCAGACACCTCAATATGTTTGGAAGGAGAATTTATTCTTCTTCAGCATTGACTATTAAGGTCTCCAACTATCAAGCTGCCATGTTGGGATACCAGCTTCTCCTGTGGGACAAAGTTGGATGTCTGTTCGACCATCTGCCTGATGACAAGAAAAAGTTGGCTTCACTGTTCCAGCAGGAGGCTCTGAAATTGTCGAGGCAGCAGATCCATACTGCTCACCACTTGGTAGACTGCGGTTCCAAGACAATGGTTGGAGCAGTGGCCCTTTGCTGCCATGCTTGTCTTCGTTCAGCTGGCATAACCCAGGAAACATGGGATAGAATTGAAAATCTCGACTTCGACAGTCTTGGACTCTTTAATGCCAAAACAGATGAGTCTTTGGATGTTGTCCATAAGGCACGTATGACGGCAAAAAAGATGGGCTTCTCACAACCTTTTCAGCCCAGGCACCGCAGGTGGAATAGACCTCAACCAGCTCTTCCCCCTTCTAATCATCAGCACCAGCAGTTTCAACCACAACAACCCATGGGACAACAACGCCAGGGTTTTCGGAGAAGACCGTACCAGCCCCCTCGACCCCAAGCTACTTTTTGCAGGTCTAAGGCAGAAGGAAAGCGTCACCTTTGACTTCGGTACCAATCTCCAATCCATTCCACCGCCACTTCTGGTCTTTGGTCTTATCCGCCCATCCATTTACAACAACAGGACTCATATTACCACAGACAGATGGGTCCTCTCCATAATTCAAAGAGGTTACCATATTGAGTTTGACTCTCTCCCTCCACTCGGTACTGTGCAGATGACTGTCTCATCTCCACCGCTGAGGCAGGAAGTCGACACCCTCTTAAACAAGCGAGCCATTGAGCGCGTTCCGTGCCGACAGATCAACAACGGCTTCTACTCTAGGTACTTCACGGGACCGAAGGCAGATGGAGGAGTCAGACCGATACTGAACTTATGAATTTTAAATACTTACCTCACTCCTCAAAAGTTTTGGATGACTTCTATTGCGTCAATCCTTCTGTTCCTGAAAATTGGAAATTGGTTTGCTTCAGTCGACCTCAAGGACGCTTACTTTCATGTCACCATTGCACCTTCCCACCAAAAATACTTACGGTTCATCATTGCAGACAACATCTACCAATATCGGGTCCTCCCGTTCGGCCTGGCCATGGCACTGAGGGTTTTCTCAAAGTGCATGGCAGTTGTGTGCGCCCATCTCCGACTATCCAGCGTCAACATATTTCCTTACCTGGACGACTGGCTTCTCGTGGCCCAGTCAAGGGAAAGTCTGTCACATTCTGTCTCAACGACATTAGCCCTCCTCCAACACCTCAGCCTGTGCATAAACAGAGAAAAATCTGTTCTCCTACCGACCACTTCGATACAGTTCATCGGGGCCCACATCGACTCCATCGCAGGACGGGTCTTCCTTCCTCTAGATTGCTGTGACAAGCTGATCTCTCTGGCATCGAAAACTATGCGCCAGAGGTCGGTGTCCACATTCTCCATTCTCCGTCTGTTAAGTCTCATGGCATCAACTATAGCTGTAGTTCATTATGCCAGATTTCGCATGAGAACCCTGCAACACTGGTTTCTCTGAACCTTCGATCTACGGCTGAATGCAAGGAGAACCACTTTGCAGGTACCAGCTACAGTACAGAACTCCCTTTGCTGGTGGACCACCCTCCCCAGCCTGACCTAGGGAATCAAGTTCCGCCAACTCCAACCTTCCATAGTGGTCACCACAGACACATCCCTATAAGGATGGGGTGCTCATTGCCTCAGCCTACAGGTCCAAGGTGTATGGTCTACAATGGAAAGGATGGACCATATCAACATCCTGGAACTCCAGGCGGTCCAGAAGGCACTACGCACCTTTGAAATCCACTTGGTGGCCCGACATATTCAGGTCATATCCGACAACACCACAGTTGTCGCCTACCTAAACAAACAAGGGGGAACCCAATCGCTACCTGTACTACAGATCACTCTCGAAATCCTGGAATGGTGCAGTGGAAGGCAGATTCACATTTCCACGATCCACCTGTCAGGTCTTCAGAACGTTCTTGCGGATTCCCTCAGCAGAACAATGCTGATGTGCCACGAGTGGTAATTGCACAAGGGAACGCCCACCACCTTGTTCCACCTTTGGGGTCATCCCACTGTGGACTTGTTTGCCACACAGCACAATCCCATCCTCCCAACCTACTACAGTCGGGCAAGTCTCGGTCACAACTCCCGAGGGGATGCCTTCATGATCCCATGGACAGGGGAATTCTTTTACCTCTTTCCCCCGTTCCCACTACTCCTCAGAGTACTGGCGAAGATTGTTTCTGACGGCACGCAGGGCATACTGATTGCTCCGTGGTGGCCACACCAAGCTTGGTTCTCCACCCTTCTCCGTCTCTCCCACCACCTCTATTACTGCCTACCATCTTTGCCAGACCTTCTGACACAGAACCAGGGCCAGTTTCGACACTTGGATCTATTGACCCTGCGCTTGACGGCTTGGTCCATCACCAGCGTGACACATTAGACCTTCCACCTTCTATACTTTGAGTGCTTCAGGCATCTAGGAAACTGTCAACACGTCGTGTTATAGTCATAAGTCGAACACTTTCTCCAAGTTTGCCCTTGTTAATGGGTTTCAACCCTTGTTGGCTACTATTCCTCAAGTATTGATGTTCTTACACTCCTGTTTTGAAATGGGACTTAAGTTATCTTCGTTAAGGGTGTATTTATCAGAGTTATCAGCTTATCTCCCTCTTGCTGATGGGTTTACAGTTTTTTCGCACCTGGTTTGCAAGAGATTTCTGAAAGGACTTCATAACTTAGCTCCGCCAGTGAAACCTTTGGTACCACCGTGGAGTCTCTCTGTAGTTCTTAAAGCTTTGTGTTTTAAACCTTTTGAACCTATGGCAATGATAGACCTCAGTCTCCTTTCTTTTAAAGTTGCATTTTTAGTTGCTATTACATTGGCTCGAAGAGTAAGTGAACTGGGCGTGCTCCGCGCCGATCCACCATACCTTTCTTTTCATAAAGACAAGGTCACTCTTCACCCTGTTACAACTTTTCTACCGAAGGTCATTTCTACATTTCATCTGGGACAAGATATTACCCTTCCGACCTTCTTCCCATCTCCAACATTGGATTTGGAAAGAACGCTATATGCATTGGATGTATGGCATGCTCTGACCTTCTATGTCGATAGAACGCAGCACTTTAGGAAATCTCAGAGACTATTTATCTCCTATGCTGGCCAGAAAAAGGGGAACCCTATTTCCTCCCAACACCTAGCATGGTGGATAACTAAAACCATCGTGTTAGCTTACGAACTCAATAACTTGGTTTTACAAGGTCCACTCCGGGCACACTCAACCAGAGTAGTGGCCACGTCAACTGCCTTTGGTCAGGGGATATCCATTCCGGACCTCCATCAAGCAGCAACTTGGTCTACGCCATCCACCTTCCTGCGACATTACCACATCGATGTTAGATCGTGAGCGGATGCCAATTTTGGAAGGCAGGTCTTATCATCTCTACTTGCCTGAGACTCCATACCCACCTCCGGTAAGTCAGCTCGCTAATCCCCCATATGTGTGATGCACAGAGACCACGAAGAAGGACAGGTTGCTCACCTGTAACTGTAGTTCTCCGAGTGGTCTAGGGTGGAATTGGCATTTCTTTCCATTAATGACTCATTCTACAAAGGTTTGATTAATGAATATAACACCCTTTATTGTTTTATTACATTGTTCATTCAGCAGTGCTTCCTTGCTTGCTCTTGTTTCTATCGCCTGCAGAACAAAATATTTTAGTGGTGATAGGGTCAAAATGAGATAATTCCTACTATTGCACCTTCGATTTCTGAGCCACAATAGCTGACTCAAGGAACTGAGGGCTGGGAGGGACCCCCTGGGCATGCTCAGTACGGTGTGGGGGAGGGGTTCCCGCCCAAACGCCTCAGCTATAGAAAAAAACAATCCCGATTGAGGGGCCCACGCAGGCGCAGAGCCCATATGTGTGAATGCACAGATGACCACTTGAAGAACTACAGTTTCAGGTAAGCAACCTGCCATACTCCTGTTTCAGTAGTGCCAAGTAGCGAGGAATAAGGACGTCATGCATCTTGGATACAATGCTTCTTCTAACACAGCCCAGAACTGTTTTAGCCCTTCTAGCAGCTATCTCACATTGATGGCTGAAGTTCAGATTGCTGTTAATGACCACACCCAAATCCTTCTCTGATGTAGTACTTCTAAGCCATGAATCCCCCATCCTATATATGTGCCCTACATTTTTCTTCCCTAAATATAATACCGTACATTTCTCCCTGTTAAAGGACAACTTGTTCTGCTCAGCCCAGTCTTCCAACCTATCCAGACTAAATTACAATCTCATTCTGTCATCACGGGTATTGGCCAGATCTCCCAGTTTTGTGTCATCTGCAAATTTGATAAGAAGTCCGTCAATCCCATCATCCAGGTCATTAATAATTTTTTTGAATAATGCTGGCCCCAAGATAGAATCCTGTGGTACCCTGCTGGTTACTGCTCTCCAATTCAATGTAGAGCCATTAATGCTGGCTCTCTGAGTACAGTTAGCCAGCCAGTTGTGGATCTACCTTACTAGTCATATGAAGGCATTCACCTGTACATAAGTAGGGTTCAACTGAGTAGGGAATGTACACATAAGACTTGCTCTCAAATATCCCCATGCCCCCAGCACAGTCATAGGGCTTCAGTGAGAAGATCTGAATAGCGCTCTGTAAGCACATTTGGTTGAATACATTTACAGAGCTTCTGGTTGGAAACCCTAATAAGCCATGGTTTCTATCATGGGACTTTAAGCACATTCAGCCAAATATGGTTACAGAACCCTATTCAGATGTTTGCACTTGAATGTGTAAACAACTGTGATATAGCCAGGGCAATGGAGATGTTTTGGAGTGGGGCACACTCATATCCCCTACACAGTTGAGCCCTACTCATGTTGTAGGTAAATGCATGCATGGGGAATCTGTCTGTCTGTCTGTCTCTCCATCCATCCACCAACCTCTAACTTACTTTCCTCCAAAGTCTGTTATACTCCCTCTTTCTACTTCTTTCTCCACTTCCTCTCAGGCTTTACCCCCCCCCCCTCTGCTTTTCTCTGTCTTTCTCTCTAGCCTCAAGATTGCTGTAGTCTTCTGTAAACAAATCATATTGTTGGCTTTTTGTATTTTTATTTTATTCCAAGATTTTATTAAATGTATTTATCTATTTAGTTATCTATTTATTTATTTATTTATCTATCTATTTATTTATTTTTGGCATTTATATACCGCTGAATATAATAAAATCTCTCAGCAGTTCACAATATTAAAATATAATATTAAAAACACAAGATAAAAGCACAAGCATTAGAAATACTTCCAAAACTTCAGTCAAAAATCACAGAGCAGTAAAATGGCATGGCATGATTGTTGTACTTAGAGCCTAGGAAAAGCCAGGGTGAACAATTGTGTTTTCAGGAGACGTTTAAAAGATGTCATAATTTCTGCCTCCCGAACTGCACGAAGGTGCGCTTTCCAGGTGGTGGGCACCGCTACAGAGAAGGCCCGCCTTCAAGGTTCTTCATGACAACATTCTGTTCATTTTGGAATGATTAGCAAGACCTCCTCTGCTGATCTTAAATGGGAAGGCAGTCTGCTAGGTATCTTGGTCCCAAGTTGTTTAGGGTGTTATGACAATAATAGGGGTGTGTAGAGCAGGTCTGCTCCTCTCCGAAATTTGGGGTGGAGCTCCGTCGAGCGGGTTCTCCACTCTGGTTTTTAGAGGGGGATCCATCTGAACCGCTGGACTGCTTGTCAGAAAACTGCTTCATTTTTGGAGAACCATGCTATTATCATCAATGGGAATTAACAGAAATGCATATATCTCTGTCATTTTTAAAGATAGATGAAAATTGGTGCTCTGCTAGCTCTTAAGAAGGGTTTTAGCCCTGCCAAGTTTGAAGCAGATCAGTTCAACCTTTGATTTTTTCAGGGAATTTTTGAACCTCCAATAACTTTGCCGTTCTAGGCTATGGAAACTGAAAATGCTTCCAGAGCCATCAGTTTTAAAGATAAAGACTTGAAAATTGGCACCCTGATGGCCCTTCAAGAGGGATTCAGCACACAGATAAGGTATATATATATATATATATATATATATATATATGGGATATAAGAGTAAAACACACTCACACTCACACTATAACATAAAATGAGTGAGTCTGATGTGGGTCTACAGTGCAAGAAACTTGGAGACTGAAATCTAATACCTATAGCACACACAAGAACCAAGTGAAAACCAGAGACACAGAGAGAAAAACAAGCAGAAGCTCTCTCACTCTCTGACTCTCCTCCTTCCTTCCTAATGAACACAACAGCGAATACCAGCACAGAGATAAGGGATTTTTATATATATTTTAAAGGGTTGGGGGGGGGGTAATAAGAACACACACTCAGTCACCCTATAACACATGATGGGAGAGTCTGGGTTTAAGGTGCAAGGAACGTGGGGATAACAACTAGAGCACACACACCCAACGAAAACCAGAGACACAGACAGAGAATGCAAACAAATAAAAAAGAATGGAAGCAAGCAGAATCTCTCTCTCTCTCTCTCTCTCACACACACACACACACTTACACACACACTTACACACACACACACACACACACACACACACACTCCTTCCTTCCTTCCTTCCTTCCTTCCTTCCTTCCTTCCTTCCTTCCTAATGCTATGAACAACAGCTAGCAAAGGAATGACTTCCAGGGGAAGAGTAAATAGGTAATATATCATTTGCAATCCCTCCCTCTAAATACTGGGATTGGAGGGGGGACACAGATGTCAATCTCAAAACCTAAGCATTTTTCTTATATAGAGAATCTGTTCCATTGATTCCCAGCGATGAATAGAAGCCTCAGAGAGACCCTAAAAATAAGGGGGGTTGTATGCTGCCCACTCCTCCCCAAAAATGTCCTTCGGTTTTAAAACCACTCATGATACGCTCCTCAAGATCGGACCACTGACGGACCACTGATGGACCTCCAACTGGGTCGAGTGGAGCACACACCTCTAGACAATAACATAGCTTTTTACATGACAAAGTAGCTAATAGGCAGCCTATTATTATTATTATTATTATTATCATTTGTATTATTACGGTGTTTAACATTATTTGTGAACTTGGTGCAGAAAGGCAGCTTCTAAATATTTAAAAATAATTTAAAAAGGTCCCCTCATCACAGACGACAGAATTTTGTTTTGCAAACGAAGGCATATGTGGATCTGCTCCATAGAGAAATCCTTATGACAAAGGAACCTCACATGTGCATCAGAAAAATAATTGGATTGGGCTGGACAAGTTGAGTGGTCCCGCCCCAACATTAGTTTGTAGAGTTTCCCTAAGGGAAAATTAATTGTATATGGCCTGTTTTCTGCATGGAATCATCATCGTCATCATCGTCATGTCTTTTTCCTCCTCTTAATAAAAATGGAAGATTACAAAAACCCATCAGATTTCTTTGCAGTCTAATCTTGTACATGTCTAGTCAGAAGTAAGCCCTGGTGAGCCCAATAAGACTTACTCCCAGCTACATTTGTATAGGATTGTAATGCATGTGATGTGCAAGAATTTCATTAGCCCAGTTCGCAGGTCTCTATTATGCCATGAATCTCCACCACTCCTGCCTACATCAAGGTTGTCCTACTGGGGAACTACCTTGATGAAGCAAAGCTTTGAAGGATCTCTCTCTCTCTCTCTCTCTCTCTCTCTCTCTCTCTCTCTCTTTCTTTTTACTTTCCCACCTTTCTTTATCATTTATTGAACCTCTTTGCTCTGTTAGACATCACCAAATGACAAGACTATGTTGAAGCCATAAACCTCCATGCCCCCATGCAGTTATGGCATGCAACCAAAGACGACTGAAAAGAAAATGAAGTCATAATCAACAACAGCTGCTCATGCCTTGAATTCCCAAACAATTTTTCTTGCCTTTATTTATTTATTTATTTATTTCCCAACCCTTAAGCGTCCCCAACCGCAAAGCGGAATCATTTCAGATCTTTATGATTTATCAGCTTAGGTAAACTGAGGAAGCCTCAAAGTGATCTTTGGGGCCTTCTCTGTTGCCTACATTAGGAGGTGACCTCCCAAAAGATGCTGGTGATTGACATGAGCTTGATTGCTGTTTGCTAGTTACGTTTGGTGGTCAGGATCAAAGTGAAATGACAGTAATTTTCTTTACTCACATATCATTATGAACTTGGTGCAAGGTTTTGTCATCAAAGCAGGGGGGATGTGCTCTGTCCTTTAGAGGCTACTATTAAAATGTAGAATGAAAGATCACATTTTATTGGTTTAGCCTTTCCCTGCACTGCCTATAAAAACAGACAGTGCTTTAAAATGTTCATTTTCCTGAGGGTGGAGCTGACCTCTCATCATTTACAACTTGGCTGTTAGTTAGGACTAATTAACTGTGACTTTGTTGTTAGGATGGCCTAATCTGCGGCTTCATCTTAAATATGTTGAAAAAATAATGCATCCAACAAAAACAAATGAATATTCCAAGTGTTTACAGGTTGGCTATATAAGGATGAATTCAGTTTTGTGGTCTCCTGAAAATAATTATTATTACAACATGCTCCTACAAGCTTGGAAAATCATTGCCATTGATTTCAGAGGCAATAGGGAGGCCAATTCTCACAAACCTGGATGTGGGCTGAAGAAAAGGGTTGTGTGAATGTGGGCTGAGATTGGACACTTTGTTGTCCAATGTGGAAGAATAGAAAGATATAGAGATAGAAGCTGCAATACATGCCCATACTCATATCCAACTTTCAAGCAGCCATCATTTTTCGAGCATTTTCTCCAACTTGTATACATTGGCAAAGTTGAAGATGCAGTAAGCCTATGTACATCAGTTGCTGAGGAACCTAGGTGTAGGATACTGGTCAACAGTTGGTTGGCCATGATGTGGACAGAATCCTGGACAATATGGACCCTTGGTCTGATCTAGCATGGCTCTTCTTATGTTCTTAAGAGAGAGCACCTGTCAATTTCAGTGTCTGGAGATAGTGATTAAAAAGAAACAGCACTACAGTAGGCCTAAAAGAACAGTAGGCAAGAGGGTATTTTGTCAGAGACTCCGAGGTTTGATCTAGGAACCTTAGGATCAGTGAACTATTCTGGATGGTACATGGTCATTCTGCAGAGCCACTTGAAGGACCACGATTGATCAACCTAGGATTTAAGATCAGTTGGGGGAGACTTTGCTTGAGGAAATGTGTTACATGGGGCCAGCACATATAACAGAGTCTTTTGAGTGGTGGCACCCTGACTATGGAATTCCCTTCCAGTAGTGATTCGGCTGTCCTTCAGACACCAGTCCTTCGGACACCAGTTAAAGAAGTAATTATTTATACAAGCTTTCCAGATATAGACAAGTTTTTTAAAATCTATTTTCTGATGTTGTCGAGATAGTTTTATTGTATTTTACATCATATTTGTAATTTTATACTTATGATTTTAATGATGTTCATGTGTTGGATTGTTTTTCTATGTGCTGTTAGCCACGCCAGACTCCTTGTGGGTGGGATACAAATATAAATCAATAGATCAATTATCAGGTGTGAAAGTGACAGTAGGGCTATGAAATACCAGCTTCTGTGATTGGCAGGCAATTTGAGCCTTTGAATTAACTAGTCAGATTAGTGTAGGTTTTAGGAGACTGGTTTTATGCTTTGTCTGGTCAATAGAGCAGATGTGGAAAAGCTACAATTAATAGTGTCCATTTCCCCAGTGACTCCCAGAGACATAATCAAGTATCTAGAGAGCAGGTTAGCTTTTGAAGTTGCTGACCTCAGGGACTTTGATCTAGCCAGCCCTCTGGATTTAGATTAGGCTATGGATGTTGATGGACATAATATAGACCCAGCCCTGAAACACTGTAGGGATGGACAACTCGTGGCCCTCCAGAGGTTTTGGCCTACAACCCCCACCAGACCTAGCCAGCATGGGAGGGATCAGTTGCAGCCAAAACTTCTGGAGGGCCACAAATTGTCCACACCAGCACAGCAGCTTTGCTTGTAGAAATCAGCAATTCAAGCTTTTTGTAGCATGGAGAGAAACACAACTAGAAACAACCACAAGGAAAGAGTGAAGGAACTGAGTATGTTTAGCCTTGACAAGAGTAGACTGAAGTGGGATATGGTAGCCCTTTTCAAGCACCTAAAGGGTTGTCACACAGAAGAGGGACACAACCTGTTCGCTATCATTTGGGTGACCATATGAAAAGGAGGACAGGGCTCCTGTATCTTTAACTGTTGCATAGAAAAGGGGATTTCAGCAGGTGTCGTTTGTATGCATGCAGCACCTGGTGAAATTCCTTCTTCATGCCACCAGTTAAAGCTGCAGGGGCTATACTAGAGTGACCAGATACAAAAGAGGGAAGGGATCCTGCAGCTTTAACTGTTGTGATGAAGAGGGAATTTCACCAGGTGCAGCATGCGTACAAACAACAGCTGCTGAAATTCCCTTTTCTATGCAACTGTTAAAGATACAGGAGCCCTGTCCTCCTTTCCATGTGGTCACCCTAGTTATCATCCAAGAGTGTAGGGCCTAATCCACACCAAGCAGGATATTGCACTATGAAAGTGGTGTGAAAGTGATATATGGTATGTGTCAATGGGCCCCAACAATTGTTAGTGCACTTCAGTACTGCTCCTGTTTTTTATATGCTGCTTTCATGCTGCTTTCATAGTGCAATATCCTGCTTGGATGTGGATTAGACCTAGGACATGAAAAAATGGGCTTAAGCTACAGGAAGGCAGATTTCAAATGAACTTTGGAGGGGGATCCTAATAGTCAGAGGAGTCAGACAATGAAACCAACTGCCTAGGAAGTTGGTGGGCTCTCTGTCATTGGAGGTATTCAAACAAAGACCACATAGCCATCTCTAAGGGCTGCCTTAAACTGAATTACTGCACTGAGAAAGGGGTTGGACTTGATGGCCTAAATGCCCCCTTCCAACTTTGTTGTTCTATCATCACCTGCTAATGTCTGCACTAGTGATGGGAGAACCAGGGATGCTCGAGCTCACTGATATTCTCTGAACTTTACCACAAAACTGAGTTTGGCTCACTCCCATTCTCATGTACGATGTGTTTTTCAGTTCATTCCAATGGGAGAAAAATGTGAATTTTGAGAAAATCCTGCATTTTTCAAGTTGTGCATTTTCTGAATGCGAATGCAAGTTTGGGAATTTGCAAACATTTTTGGAGAGTGTGCGCTCCTGCTCACATTCAGGGTTGTGAACAGAGCATTTTTGAGTGATTTGTGAACTGAAACATCCCTAGTGTGCACATCCAGCAGCTGTTCAAGGCATAGCTAGAGTAGCCAGTTGAAAAGCAGATGGATCTATGTCCACATGCACTCTTATAGTCTCCAAGCACTTGAGTGACCAGCAGAGAAGTTACCAATTCACAATGAAATCATAGAATCATAGAATGGTAGATTTGGGAGGGGCCTATAAGGCCATCGAGTTCAACCCCCCTGCTCAATGCAGTAATCCACCTTAAAGCATATCTGACAGGTGGCTGTCTTGATGCCTTTTGAATGCCTGTAGTGTGGGAGAGCCCATGACCTCCCTAGGTCATTGGTTCCATTGTTGTCCTGCTCTTACAGTCAGAAAGTTTTTCCTGATGTCCAGCTGGGATCTGGCTTCCTGCACCCTGGAATGATCGAGAAGAGATCCTGGCCCTCCTCTACGTGACAACCTTTCAAGTATTTGAAGAGTGCTATCATGTTTCCCCTCAATCTTCTTTTCTCCAGGCTAAACATGCCCAGTCCTTTCAGTTTCTCCTCATAGGGCTTTGTTTTCAGACCCCTGATCATCCTTGTTGCCCTCCTCTGAACCCCCTCCAGTTTGTCTGCATTCTTCTTGAAGTGTGGTGCCCAGAACTGGACGCAATAGTCAAGATGGGACTTACTTCAGGGAAGCGTGTCAAGGATGCAGCCTCACACCTTTTTAAGCAAATCCAGCATCACCTCTTTGAACTCCATCCCCCATCTCTTTATTAGTCTGCCAATAAATAATTTTAAAAAATTGTAAACAATGGGTGGTGCAGCAACAATTTGCACAAAAGTAGCTGGTAGATTGTGCTCAGTGTCACACAGAAACATTATTCCTTATAAAAAGTTACAGCATAGTGATGTTGTTGTTGTTTTAATTGTAATGAGGACAAAATAATTTGCCATCATTAATTTGTAATGGTGTCATTAATTCTCACAATACATACTCTGTGGTGGCTTTTAAAATAATAATAACAATAATAAAGAATAACATTAACACTAGTTTTATACATCAATACGGCGGAAGTACAAGCTGTATTTCACTTGCTGTTGGCAGTATTGTAATTCCAAATGGACATGCACTGCAGAATCTCATGTTTTAATTATGCTGGTATTACAAAAATGACCTTATCATTTACTCCATATAAAAAGAAATAATTTGCATTGAGCAATAAATTTTCTGTAAACAAGCATTTTTAGACGCAAAAAAGACATAGGTAGGATTTGTATAATGGCCATGAAAGTGGTTTTAATGCAATTTTCTGCTTTCATATATCAATTAAATCAATACATTAAGCATTAATCCAAGGAAAAGTTAAATAATTCAGGCCTGTTGTGGGGTTTTGTATGTGTGTGTGTGTGTGTGTGCGCGCACACATGTGCAAAATTAAGGCTATGGTGCCATAATTGCTTTATTGTTAACTATTGTTTTGGATAAATCTCCATATTTACTGACTGCTAACATAAACTCATTTTGAAACTAATTGCAAAAAAGTGAGTTGAATTTTTGTCCCAGGAACAAACATTTCTGCATTTGGCATTTGTATGGGGTGTGTAGTGGAATCCTATACATTTCTAATTGGATGTATGTCCTATTGTGTTTTTACTCCCAAGTAACAGATTGCAACTTATTCAGTGGGACTCTTACTTAGATGAAGCCAGTGGGCACCATCCACCAGGAATGGAAATGACTCTCCAGCTTTGCCTTCACTACTCACTGCTTTCATCCCCACTGATCAGGAAAAGCTAACCACAATCCCAGACATATTTACTAGAGTGTAAAACCCCTTGAATAAAATGAGACTTACTTCTGGGTGAACATTGAAAGGATTGTACTTGAAATGCTAGGAAAGTGCTCATTTTGTTTTTGAAAAGAGGAACATCTCTTTGTGAAGCCTTCATCTGCAGTCTGAAGTGGTATACCAACTTAGTGGGAGAGCCAGCATGGTATAGTGGCTAAAGTGTTGGACTGGGAGCCAGGAGATCTGGGTTCTAGTCCCCACTAGGCCATGGAAACCCACTGGGTGACTCTGGGCCAATAACAGACTCTCAGCCCAGCCTACTTCACAGAGTTGTTGTTGTGAGCATAAAATGGAGAGGAGGAGGATTATTTACATTGCCTTGGGTTCCTTGGAGGAAAAAAGGTGGGATATAAATGCAATAATAAATAAATAAAATAAATAAATAAGAAAAAGTGCTTTCATGGAAACTCCCTTGTTGTTGCTTATGTTCTTGTTTTAAAGTCACATACTTCGCAAACATTCTGAAGGATGTGATTCCAACAGACACAAAAATAAGTCATGGGAGCATAAGTAACTGCAGTCTGACTGTCTTTACTAGAGATGGATAGACATATTTATTTGTTTCATGTTGGTTTTTCATTGTACATTCATAAGTAAGGATAGATGAATCAAGTCTACTTCTGCATCAGTCTACAATTTATTTGTCTTTAAAGTGCACAAAAAGTAGTGGGTTGTTTTTGTATACAACTTTCCTTTATGTATGCATTTTTGTACTCAGACTTGAGCCTAGAACTATATTGCAAAGTTCAGAGAAGACTGTAATCCATAAGATAACTGTGTACCAATTAATGGGGTACCAATCTGCATATTGCATTTTATTGCTTATGGTTTATCATAAATTGCTAATTATAATAATAATGATGATGATGATGATAATAATAGCCAGGGAAGTGTAAAATAGCTCAGTTTGCTTAAAAGTATGGAACAAACAAAATTCCTCCCCATCCATATTAATATAAGTCCATTCTGTCCTGTTTTCACATCAGTTTGCAATTTTAAAATACACAAAAAATGTATTATTTTAAACATAACTTTTCACAAAATAAGCACTTTGTATGCATTTTAATGAAACCCTGCCTTTTTATTCCACATTTTGGTACATATTTTGAGCCAAGAACTCTACTGCAAAATTTGGAAAACTGAAAAAAGTGAAGTAGAGCTGCATCCTAATCCACAAATTAGATTGGGAAGTGAACATTCGTTTCACTTAAATGTGAGGACAAAATGAAACCATATGCCCCTCCCCAGTGTCCGGCTTTCCTGACTGCGGGGAGGCTATTGTGGGTGAGGGAAGTAAAGAGATGTCTCTGATTGCTATTGGACAAACTGAGTGCACCATAGGCTGGGGGTTGGGGCGGCCAAGGAATTATTACCCTGCCGGTCCCAGCTCCTATAGCCTCTTCTTTTCCAGCTCCTTCCCTCCCTCTCTGTATGCCGTGTGAGTTCATCTGATTGCTCTATTGGGGGATGAGAAGGAAATTTTGACTCATAATCTGATTGGCTTTGGCTATGTGTCTTTATGCTTACTTCACATTGTAAGTGGGGAAAGAGTGTCTTTAGGAAAATTGATTATGTTTTTGGCATGAGGTTAATTAGGACCATGTTTAAACCTGCCAGATATCCTGGGGTCATCTCTAGGTCGGCCTTGTGCATCCATATGATGCACAGGAGATCCCAGGGGCAACCCGGGATGACCAGGGACTTTCCCCAGGATATCTGGGACCGCAGAGCATGGGTAGTGTGGCCACTACTCCCTTCTTCTTCCCTGCAAGTAGCAGAGCCAGGCATGGAGCTGCGTGGGGAGGTTCCATGCTCATGGGTGTTGGGGTGTAGCAATTTCGCCATCCCTGGTATGTTGGGGGGGGGGGGTTGAGCGAAGGTTTTTTTAAAACCTTTTTCGTGGATGGGGACCACATGGCTCCTCTTCGCACACACACACAAATGGCAGTCATGACATCCCTCTTCCTTTCCAGGACATTGCACGGCTGTCTAGATGCTGGAGGAGGATTGTGGAAGCAGGTAAGTCTGCAATCCTCCCCCCTCCCTCCCTCTACACCCCTAGGTGTAGATGAGCCCTTGGTCACATTTGCTTGCAGACTGGTAGGGGCAGACATAGTTAGGGGAGAGGGATGGTGATCATTCTGTGTTACTGTTGTTTGGTGACAGGTGATGCCTTAGGCCTTCTGTTGAGGGTTTTGCTATCCCCCCCGGGGGGGGATAAGGCCTACTCATCTCATCCTGTATTCTGGGGGCTGTGTGTGTGTGTGTGATGGAAAGGCTTTCCTTCCCGAAAAGGGGTCAGTTCTGGGGGTGGGACCTTACAGATGCTATTCAGTAGGCAGAGAATGTTTCACCTGATAGTTGCTGGCATAGATTAGGACCCACTCATTTTTCCCTTTACAGATCTTCAATAAATGTGGCCTGAATTTAATACCATTCATACATTTCTTGTTTCTTTATTTCCCCCTCCTTTCACCTGCAATGGGAGTTTCTAGTCCTTTTATTCAGCATCAACATATTTTAAACAATATAAAACGAACCTTTTATTCTGTCAATTTCCAATATGAAACACACAAAGCAGTGGCAACCTCTTGATAATATATCCATGAGTACAGGTGATTTTGTAGGCAGATCAATAGCCCTTTCAGATTGTGACATAAAATAATTCTAATTTAAGAAATGCATAAGCTCTTTGCTTAAGAAATACTGCCGTTATTAGATAAATTATATGTTGCAAACCACTATAAATCCTAGAAATGAATTGCTTATTCTGTGACTTCTGTCTTAGTAATAATGTATTGATCACTCTGTCTCTCCTTAGCATTAAGACATCAGCTTTCTTCACCAGTTCAGGCTCCACTCTACACATACAAAGACTGTGCAGATGTCAGGAAGTGGCAGAGTCTGCTCCCTCCCTCCATCTGTTGAAATGCTCGTCTGCAGTATGCATCAGCATGTACAAATGTCTGCTACAGCTGTGCAAGTCTCGAGTCTCGGACATCCGAACCCGAGGCACTGAGGCCATTTTATGGTGAATCTGACATTTTATGATGGATCCGCAATTTCCTCACACAGCCCTAGGCCCCTGTACAGCCTACAACTCCCAGCATGCAGTGCCTATGAGGGCTGTACTTACCGGGGTCCTTCTTCCTGGCACGATCGTGCCCTTCCCAGCACAATCCCATCCTTCTTCCTGGCATGATCATGTCCTTCCCAGTGCAATCCCATCCTTCTTCCTGGCATGATCGTGCCAAGGAACGGGCAATGATTGCACAGAGGACAGGTATGCCCTCTGCTCCTGGGCTATGGTAAGTACAGCCCTCCAATGCACTGCATTCTAGGAGTTGTAGGCTATACAGAGGCCTAGGGCTGTGCCAGGAAATTGCGGATTCACCATAAAATGGCTCCTGGCCTTGGATTTGGATATCCAAGACTCGAGGTTTGCACAGCTCTAATGTCTACATGATGTAGGAAAGACTCTAGGCTATCGGAGTACCCTGAAAATCCTGATCATGTGGAGCTCTGTCATTGCAGGGATGCTTGACATGGCTTGTATGCATGGATGGACATTGGAAATATGTGTCTAAATATGTGTCTAAACAGCTGGATAGTGGTAAGTGGGGTCTGATGCTGTCCCTTTATTTAGCATGCATGTGGAGAAGAACCCCAAAATGTCAGGACTCTTGAATCTCTCATACGCCCTCCCCCCCCCATGAATATATATATTTTAATTATATGGATGCAACTTACAGTTCTAGGGAAGGGCAATAGCCCAGTGGTACAGTTTAAGAACATAAAAACATAAGAAGAACCATGCTGGATCAGACCAAGGGACCATCTAGTTCAGTGTTCTGTTCACACAGTGGCCAACCAGCCTGTGGGAAACCCTCAAGTAGGACATGATACAATAACTCCCTCCTGCTTGTGTTCCCCACTGAGTGGTGTATATAGGCATACTACTTTTGATAGTGGAGGTAACATATAGCCACCAGGACTAGTATCCATTATCTTCCAAGAATTGGTCTAACTCCCTTTTAAAGCCATCTAACTTGGTAGCCATCACTATGATTTTTGCTAGTGAATTCCATAGTTTAACTATATGTTGTGTGAAAAAAGTATTTCCTTTTATCCGTCTTGAATCCTTTCATCTTTGTGGAATGACCCCAGATTCTACTATTATGAGAGAGGGAGAAAATGTCTCTCTACCCACTTTCCCCACACCAGGAACTATACTAGAGTGACCAGATACAAAAGGGGCAGCGCTCCTGCAGCTTTAACTGTCATAATGAAGAGGGAATTTTACCAGGTGCTGCATGCATACAAATGACACCTGTAGAAATTCCCTTTTCTATGCAACTGTTAAAGACACAGAAACTTTGTCCTCCTTTTCATATGGTCACCCTAGCAGATGCTTTGCATGCAGTAGGTCCCAGGTTTGATCCTCACCATCTCCAGCTAGGGCTGAAAAAAACAACTGCCTGAAAACTGGGAAAGCTGTTACCAGTCAGGGTCAACAATATTGACTAGGTGGACCATTGGCTGTGGCTCAGTATAAGATAGTTCCCTCTGTTCCCAGTCAGCAGTTTGCAAATAGCAACAAACACATAATGTGCTTTCCAGTTACCTCCCTCTCGCCTGCCACGAATCATCAAAAAAGTATTCCTGCCTAACCTATTAAAATCAATTCGTTATTCATGCTTAACCCAATTACTTAACCCATAATTAACCCAATTACTTGTTCCATTGACTTCAATGGGAATCAAACATGTCATGGCCTTCAACCTGGGCCCATTCTATCAGGAGAAGGAGACAAGGATATTAAGAAGGAGAAAGACTTCGTGTGGAAATTACCCTCAGAATGAAGTCTGGACGACACTGCTCTACCAGAACCCTCCGTGCAGGGGTAACTCCCGATGGAGAGCGGAAAAGCTGCCTCTTTCAATTTCTAGGATATTTACATTTTTTTCCAAGCACAAGCTTATTCTGTCCTGTTTCTGCATCGATCAATTTGCAAAAGTTTTTCTTTAAAATTCGAATGAACATTTTTGGTGCATATAAACATATGTACTCATTGTTATGCACAATTTAATGAACACCTTTTTAAATGCAATGTTTCCTTAATGTATGTATGGATTTTGTGTACATTTTTTGACTGGAGAACTACATCACAACAAAGGGAAAAGTGCAAAAACGGAAGGATATTTATGTTCTGCTTGGCATATTAGCACAAATTAGATTGTTTTGTATTAAAATGTGAACGAAATGAATTTTTCCCCATGTCATAAGCTAAAGGAAGCTATCTAGCCACCATTTATACAACACTCTTTCCTTCTGCCTATATTCCAAAGACTCCATTTCTGAATTGTGTGAAGAGTAAGAACCTCTGTAGCCACCACCTGCAGAGAGTCGGTAGCTCCTCACTAGTGGTGGAACTTTGAATCCTAACCTATGAATTTCAGCCATAATATGCT
This sequence comes from Anniella stebbinsi, assembly GCA_029215795.1. Lineage (NCBI taxonomy): Eukaryota > Metazoa > Chordata > Lepidosauria > Squamata > Anniellidae > Anniella > Anniella stebbinsi. The sequence continues at coordinate 27,233,846 of JARDYH010000002.1, read as the reverse complement.
TAATTTGTGCATATTACACCTGTAATTTGTGCAAAATCACAGGTGCAATTTGCTCATATTGAGCACATTATGGATGCAATTTGCACACAAATTATAGGTGACACTTGCCAAAGTTATGCAATTGTGGCTACAATTGTATAAATGTTGCTTTAAAAGAAAACACCCACACCTGAAAATCTGTGAGTTGTCCTGACTCATCTGCATCAAGTAAGGTGACGTCTGGGGTGGGGGGAGGAGTTGATAAAAGCTTAGCGAACTTTATCCTCAGAAGGATTCCTCTGACACCCCTAGTGCTAATGCAACATTATTTGCACTAATAGATTGCAACTGTTGGATATTGTCCATGGTCTACAAGGAACATAACAGTATGTGCATCCTTTTTAGATAACATTTAAATGTTAAGACTGCTTTTGCACAGACATTCCTACATCTATTCACCTGAAACGTAGCAGGCTTGATCCCCTTAGATGGGGCAACTGTCCCTTTAAATTCCATCTAATTTTGACAATAAATTAAAAGAGATTGGCAGTTCCAGGGCACCCCACTTTCATCCTTAAACCTCCCTGCCCAGAATGCTACAATGAGGATGAAGATCAGGCCCTCCCCACCTATCAGTATACCAGATTTGTGAGCTGAGGATATGACCTAATTTTAATCCTTACCATGATGTGTTGGTCGGAGAGGTTTAAAACTGCCCATCAAGCACATCAAATTGGGAATGAATGTTGTGCCATGAGAAGCACCTGGTCTCTCCTTTCTGCAACAAAGTCTTCGGCTCCTTTCCTCTCCCCTAAGCACATCTTTTTTTCTCCTTGTGGGAGGGAGAGGGGATAGCAGGAGGTTGTGAGATGGCCACACATTGTGCCTCATAAGCATTCAGTGAATGCTTGTGGGCCCTTTCGACCCAACATGTTGCAAATGTTTGCTAGAAATACTGATGGAGTACAGTTAATGCTAGCATGATTGTGCTTGCCGATCTCTAAAATGACCTAAACATTGTGAATGTTGACATTTGCAGATGACTGTTGACAATCCCAATTGCATTTTGTGAATGTCCCAAACTGGACATGCACCAATGAATATTGGCAAGCACATTTCATTGACTGAATCTATGTGCAGGTGTTTGCACATTTATGACATTTATCTGGGATTGTCAAAGTTCACAGGATTTATAGCATTCACTGTAACATGTACGAACCTATATGATATTGTGTGTGTGTGTGAGAGAGAGAGGTGTGTGTGGGGGAGATAAAGGCATCAAATCCAAGGGGAATCCAATTCAGATTAACACTTTTCAATGGGAAAGAATACAAACGCTTCATCTTTTTTTCTTCAAAAGACCAATATTTAAAGGGTGTTGATTTATGTAAATCAATAATTTATCAACTTGTTCTTGTTCTCTGCTGCCAGCCAGATGCTTCTAGGTTTCCATTGCCAGGCGATGTCAGCTGTGAAGCATAATGGCCTTGTGCTGCATGCAGAAGTAAGAACATAAATATTTTAAAAATCCTGCTACAGGAAGTAAGGGGAATGGGGTAGGGAGGGGGAGAGATTTTACCAGCTTACTCAGAGATTAGCACAGGTCTACATATTTTATGGACCAGCTTTATTCAAGGTGGAGGCAGGGCCATCTCTTCAGTTGATTTCTCCCTCCCCATCAAATCTTCTAACAAGGCTGATGTACTGAAGTCTTTTCATGGCAATTTGTTGAAGACATCTGGTGAAGCTTTCTAGAAGATGAACACCCGGCAGAGTGTTCCTCTAGTATCAGTTGGCATGGCAACCAGCACAAGACTATTCAACATCAGTAGGTTTCAAAAGGTTGAGGCCTAGTTGAAAATCTATTTGGACTCCTGCTAGCCAGCAAAACTCACCTTCTTTTGAAAAGTGGACTAAATGTATGCCTCACGATCTAGGCCGAACTAGTATTTACAAGAGGGGTACCTTTAGGTTTTGTTTTGCTTTTTAAACGCAAGAGTTAATGATGCCAGGAAGCAAAGAAGCCAATGGGCAACAAAATTACCAGCACTTTAGTGAAAAGAGGATCATTAGAACGTCTGTCAATATGATGCACAGGAAGAGAAATACGTTGTTATCAAAGTTTAATATGTTAATTACTACAAGGCACCAGTGGGCAAATCACTAATTATACAACATCATTATGTATGATTAAATACACAAAACTGGCAGATTTCTACCTCTCCCTCCTCCTCTTCTTCTCTCTTTTGTAACCATCATTAGGTAAGATGTGACTATTACAGTATCACCTCTCTTTCATATAGTGCATCACAAAATATATTTCTCAAAGAGAAGGGGAGGGGGACAGGAAAATATTTGGACTATAAGGGGAGAAAGTACAAATTGTTATAAATTAGCTGTCTAGGGTGAGATTTATGTGAGCACTAGGGACGGACAAAAGTGCCAATGTTCAGTTCATGCCAAACTTTGAAAAAAAAATCCCCACGTCTCCATCAAAGTTTATACATATTTCTGTGTAAATTTCTCCCTAATACACACATTTAATGCAATTCTTCCTAATGTCCCTATTTTAGGAAGAATAAATTCTAATATAATAAATTTTAATGTTCCTTTCACTAATACCTAAATTTGTGTGTGCTCTTTCCGCTAATATATGCATTTTTGTGTGCACTTTTGTTTAGAGAACTCCATTGCAAAATTTGGAGAACTGCAAATGATGCAGCATTTGGAATCCGGTGCAAAAGACACGACCTCATCTACTATGAGGTATAGCACTATGAAAGCGGTATGAAAGCAGTATATAAAAGGCAGGAGCCACAGGATATAGCACTGTGGATATAGCACTGTGAAAGCAGTATGAAAACAGTATGTGGCATGTGTCAAAGGGCCCAAAACAGTTGTCAATGCACTTCAATACCACTATGAAGCAGTAGTGTGGCTCCTGTCTTTTATATACCGCTTTTATACCACTTTCATAGTGCCATATCCTGCTTGGTGTATGAGGCCATATATTAGGAATTAAAGAATCCTGAGACTTGGGAATTCAGTTCACAGTCCTTTGACACCAAATCCATTCCTGCTTACTCCTAGATTTCTTCATTTCAACAGTATAATGGGGTAGCTGGGAAGAGGAATTTTGTTGTTAAATAAATAATTGAGAGCCTGAACTTCTGGCCGATCTACTGAAAATTAGTCAAAGATCTACCATAGATCCCAATCAACCTTCTACCTATCCCTTTGTTAGCAGTCATTTATTCTCAGATGGGAGACTACCCACTACCCAGTATATATACCATGGAAATGGAGGGTTACATAACAACATAAGAAAAGCCACGCTACATCAGACCAAGGGTCCATCTAATCCAGCATACATGTCACACAGTGGTAAGCCAGCTGTCAATGGGAAACCTACAAGCAGGCCATGAGAGCAACAGCACCCTCCCATCCATGTTCCCCAGCAACTGCCGTACATAGGCATACTGTCTCTGATACTGGAGGTAGCATATAGCCATTAAGACTAGTAGCCATTGGCAGGCTTCTTCTCCAGGAAATTGCCCAAACTTCATTGAAAGCCATCCAAATTGGTGGCCTCCACCAACTGCATGTGTCTCCATCAAAACATGCCAAAGGAATCAAAAAAATTGTACTAAGAAAAAGTGCATAGCACAACCGTATGCATGTTTAGATAGGGAAAAAAGTCCTACAAATCCCTGGATAGAGAATACTGGGAGTTGTAAAACTTTTTTTTTTGTCTAAACATGCATCTGATTGCACCTGTATTTGATCGGCATAAAATGAAAATAAATAAAATGTCTATATATTTGCATGACTAATCTCTGTAACTACTGTTAGTAATGTAACAAAGCCCAACAATTAATCTCCTGTTAACCCTGGCGTCATCTACACGAAGCAGGATATTGCACTATGAAAGCAGTATATAAAAGGCAGGAGCCTCACCAAGCAGGATATAGCAGTATGAAAGTGGTATATGGTATGTGTCAATGGGCACCAACAGTTGTCAATGCACTTCGATACCACTATAAAGCAGTAATGTGGCTCCTGCCTTTCTATATACCGCTTTCATACCACTTTCAGAGTGCAAATATCCTGCTTGGTGTAGATGAGGCCTCTGTCTCCATTTCTCTGCCTTTCCTGTTTTGCCTTCCTTTTGTTGAATTAACATTGGTAAATCCCTCAGGACAGGGACTGATCTTGGATTTTGTAAAGCACCATGCACAGTGGTGACCCCAAATAGGTGATGGTGGTGATGATGATGATATTGTTGTTCTCATTAATAATATGAATAATTATGAATGTTATTTGTTTGCATTAATATTTCAGAGCATAATTATATTAATCTGTTGTAATATGCAGCAAAACAACAAAATACTATGGCACCTTCAAGACTAACAGAGCCCCCTTCTTAACTAGATGTGAATAGATGTATTTAAGAGGTGCACAAGATTTTCAGCTTCAAGGGCCACATGTGACACTGGGGTGGAGGGGTGGGGGCATGTGTACACACACATGTGGGATGTGCATACAAGTTCTCCAAAATTCTCCAAGTTCTACCTCAAAGCTTTTTCCATCCCATGTCCATATCTGATTGGACATGGGGTGTTGTTTTTTTTGAGGGGGGAAAGTTGGCATGAAAACATATATTAATTGGGTGCCTTATTGAAATGTATGCATCTTTGTGTGTGTTTTGTCTTTTTTCCCCCAAAAGTGCACATTGTTTCATGCAGATTTTTCAAATGTAAGTATGTCTGCATTTATTTATTTACTTATTTATTTTATTGATTCATTTTGTTTCCATACTGTCCAGTAACCAAAGCTCTCTGGGCAGTTCACAACAATTAAAAATATAAAATACAGCCAAAACAAACAAACAAACCCAAAGAATTATTTTTTTAAAAAAAGTTTAAAATTACAGTATAAAATAAAATCTCAGACCAAAATAAAACCTAGCAGCGGTTCTGGGATTTGAAATACAATAAAAGATTTAAAATAACAGAGCTAAAAGTCTAAAAGGTCTGAGAAAATAAAAAGGTCTTCAACCTGTGCTGTAAGGAGCACAGTGTAAGCACCAAGCAAGCCTCTCTGGGAAGCTCATTTCAAAGCAGAAAAGGCTGACCAGGGGCTCCCAGAGAACGACAACAGATTATTTTAGGGTCCAGGCAGTACATATAGGAGGAGATAATCCTTCAGGTAACCTGGTCCCAAACCGTTTTAGGACTCTGAATACCAACACTTTGAATCGGGCCTGGATGTGGACTGCCAGCCAGTACATATGGAGAAGTACTGGCATAATATGATCACATTGGCCAGTCCCTGGCCCTTTCTACACCAGGCTTGTGGCCTGAGTTGGCCTCTGGCTGGTCCCTGTGAGTCCAAATGATGCGCAGGGATTCCTGGGGGCAGGAGAGGGCAGGCACGGGATTTTTCCAGGAAAACAAAAACCAGAGAAATCCCAATTCTTCCATGGTCTTGGAAAGTTCCTGGGACCGCGGAAGATGTGTCTGTCCATCCCGGGCACAACCGTGCTTACTCACGAGTAAGTGTGGCTGCAAACTGGGCACAGAGCTGCACAGTGTGGCTTTGTGCCTAGCAGGGGAGGGGGAGGCATCAGTTTCACCACCCCCAGGAAGGGATGGGGACCAGCACAGGCAAGTTTGTTTGTTTTTTTAAAAAAAACTTACATTTTTGGAGGAGCACTTATGCGCTCTCCGTCAATTAAAAAAAATGGCAGCTGCGACTTGCAACGGCTGGGGAAAAGCCCAGGCTGTTGCACTTCTGATGTCTATGGAGAGGGATGATCCCGGAAGTGGCTACTTCCAGGATCGCCTGTGCTGTGCCCGCTACACCCCTATGGTGTAGAAAGGGCCTCAGTTAACAATCTGGTTGCTCTGTTTTGGTCCAGCCAAATTTTCCAGACCATTTTCAAAGATAGCCCGACATTGACACCTACCTTTATGGAAGCAAATGCATTTGAGAGACTGAAAACCCAGACCATGTCTACACCAGCCATTTATCCCAGGGTCATCTCTAGGTCATTCCTGTGCATCCATATGACGGGAAGACCTAGAGACGACCCCAGGATAACTGGAACCAGGGATATCCCAGTTTTCCCATGGTCCATACCGAGGACTGTAGGCAGTGTGGCCGCCGCTCCCAGGTTGTCTCTTCCTCCCCGCAAGTAGCAGGGCTCTTAAAACAGGCACAGAGCTGCACGGGGACAGTCCGTATCCATGGTGATGGGTGTGCAGGGAACAGTTCAAAGGATTGTTGTTTTGTTTTATATACAGGAGCTGGAGCGTGATTGCATGACCGGCTGCGTTCTTCTGAAAAAAAAATATGGCAGCAGCGATATCCCTCTTCCCTTCCGGGATGTTGTGCAACCATATAAACGGTGGGAGAGGATTGCGGAAGCAGGTACATCTGTGATCCTCCCCCCTCCCCCCCTCTACACCCCCAGGTGTAGATGAGCCACCAGTTTCTCAGGAGAACAGTGAAGAATGAAAGAACACTCCTTTTTCTTTTAAATTCAACTTTATTTTTGCGAAATGATAAAGCTCAAAAGGCTGATGAAACTCAAGCTGTGCCAAACCTGATATTGCCTGTATTGTTGCCTGTTCACTAAGAAGCCAGATGTAAAACTTAAATCAGGTTCAATGGTGCAATAAATTATGTTTGTTGCAATGAAGAATCTGGCTTTAATTAAAAGCCTCGTCTCTTCTGTGTCACAAAAATGTTTTTGAATGTTTGTTAGGAGGCAGGAAAAACTAGAGGGAGCTATTCCAATAAACGATGCACACACATGAGGAAAAGTGTGAGTGCAGCTGGAGCGTCATGTGCTGGTTTTGCTGCAGCAGGTCTCACTACCAAAGAAACATGTCATTTCTTAAATTGAGCAGCTGCTTCTTTCTTTGGCAATGGGCATTTCTGCTGCAGCAGAAAGAGCAAGCCATTTGGCAGGTGGGCTGGCTGTTCTTTTCCATCATGTGCACAGATCTCTTCTTTGTATCATAGCTGACTGAAGTTGTTACAATATGAACAAGAAAAAGATTTTTTTTAAAAAAAAAATCTAATACAGTAATACTTTATAATATTATATAAAGAAAGATAAAAAATAGAATAAAATGCACATAATAAATTAAATAATATAATATTAATGTAATATTGCTTTTATTTAATATGAAAAGAAAGAAATGTTTAATGTAGAATATTGAATATTGGGATATGAAAACTGAGAGGATACATTTAAATTAAGGATGCGCAAATCATGTTACTTCTGGTCCATGTTATTTACCGTGTCTTATGTGTCCACCAGTAAATCCATACTGGCCTGTTTCTGCATTAATCTGTGTTTTAGAATAGTTCTGCACAAAGAAAAGTGTTTAAGTATGCATTTATTTCCTCTCAAAATGCACACATTTATTAACATTCTTTCTCTCCAAGCACCCATTTTTAACATTGAGTGATGTGGCGGTTTTTCAGCCAAGGGCAAGGGCAGGATCTACACTACTGCAATACAACGGAATTGAAATGCACTGACAACTGTTGAGGCCCATGACACATGCCATATACCATTTTCAAACCACTTTCATAGTGTTATATCCTGCTTGGTGTAGATCTGGCCAAGAACTGTTTGAGAACTCTCAAAACTTACTGGATAACAAAGCATTGCAATGAAGTAAAATCAAATCACTTCAGCATCCCAATTTAACAATCCTATGCATATCTACTGAAAAGTAAGCAATGGATGCTGGAGTGTGTGTGTGTGTGTTTATTCCATGAAGTACTACAAAGTACTATATTTCAACATTGTAAGACTTCATTTCTTTATTCCATTGGATTATTTTAGACGTTCTCCAGTTTTGCTTTACTCAAAAGTAAGCCCTACTGAGAATACCAGGACTTACTCTCAGGGAAGTGCATCTAGGATTGTAGCCTGTTTCCTGAACACACTTACTCAGAAAGAACTCCACTTAATTAGATTTCCTTCATGGCATAAGCATGTATGTTTATATCCTGAAAGAGTTTAAGCACATGTTTGCTGCTCTCACCTATATCCATAGGCTGTAGAGGTACTTAACTTTGGCTGGATCATGGCCTCATTTAATAATTGTATGAAAGATGCTAATAATTGTATCATAATTAAATTACTAGTAATGGTATGATCTTTACAAAAATGGAAATGCAAAGGCTGAGCAAGTGAGAGAGTTTCTGCTGTCCACTGTGTGTATATTATCCTTGTTCCAGCGATAGAACAAGGGGACAGGGATGAAGTACAACCATTGCTATAATTCACTGTTAGCTTCATCACAATTCACTTGCCCAGATGCATCTGATCTCTCAAGTCTCTAAACCCTGCTTTCCTTTTTAATTAACAAATATCAAACTGCTTGTGACCCCTTTTCAACACAGTAGTTCCATTCACACTTTCAACTCTAGTTATCCTTTAATCAAAAAAAGCTGTTTTAACATCCTCACCTGCAGGGTCACACACATGTCCCTATTGTTTGCAGGCATGGTTCAGAAATAAATCTTGCTCCTGGTGATGATTCGTGTCATTTTAAACTAACAAGTTCATTCCTGAGAGAAGCTGAATAGTACATGATTATCCTTTCTGAGCATTATTCGTTCACTGAAACTTGGCTGGAGATGCTATGCAGTATATGAGAAGGCGGCAGCTCAGCCAACTACAATCTTACAAAGAGCATGTAACGATCTCCCCTGGTCAGGCTTGGAACTGGGTTCAGAAGACCTAAATATTTCTCCAACTGGGCAAATAGCTTGATTCTTTCTGAGCACAAATCAGAATCTGTTGCACCCGCACCAGGGCCAGCATCGAAGGTAGGTTGGGGCATGTGCTGGGGGGCCACTCACAGGCAGGGGCCCGCTGAGAAGAGCCTCTTGGACTTGCTCCCCCTCTTGACCATTGCAACCTGCTTATTTATCTGCCTCTCATTCTAGACCAGACAAAAGTGATGGTGAGAAGGAGGAGGAGCAGATGCCTTTTAACTTGCTGGCTCTCTACCTGCCAGGCAAGCAGGTGGTAGCATTGCGGCAGTGGCGGTGGCGGCGGCGGCAGAGATGCAAAAGGAGCTGGTGAGAAGGTCGATTCACTGTGGGAGGAGCACCATTGACAGTGTCTTAACCAAGGGCCCTCAAAACCTTGCAGTTGGCACTGACCACTCCCATCATGCAACTGGGAATGTGATTTCTTCCCAAATCACACTGTTTCCCTCCCCAGCCCCCAGGTTACCTGTCTCGCAGCACCATTAGCTTTAATGGGATTTTAGCAGCATCAGCATCACCGTGAGTACCTAGGCTCTCTGATGCTGGTCCCAAACTGTAACAATTACACCACACTAACTTTTTCCAACAGCCTTTCCCAACCTGGTACCCTCCAGATGGGGAAGGGCTGCCTTTCAGGAAGTCAGTGATAACAAGCAAAGGATCACTAGTGTTACCTGTGATTATCTCTAAAGGTTATTTCTGGCAATAGCATATTTTAAAGGGGCAGTTGGGGTGGATCAAGACATGCTGGATTAGCACATGCTGAGGCCCTAAACTATATCAAGATTCAGAGGCCCCATACCATAAAAAATAAAGAGAAAATAGTGTATTGCATTATAATATGAAGAGTAATGAATGGGTACCATCCAGCGTTAAGGAGTGCTCATAGTTAAACAGTGTTAGATGGCCTTCTCTGAAGATGTGTATAAAAACACTAATAAAGTTGATTTGTACGTCTTTTAAACTGGCCCTAGCCTGCATTCATTGCCTCCAATACTAAATGCTGGGTTGCCGTACTTACTCTATATAAGACAACTCTGCTGTAAGTCTTTCAGAGTTTAAGCTAAAGCAATTTAAGCCAAAGCAATTTCATTTTAGGTATCTTATATCTTAGTTATCCTCAACATATTTAGGAACCAGCCATGGCTTTTTTGGCTTGCTCCTAAATCTGGCACTGGGATGAACCATGTATAACATTTGCATTTTGCTAGTACATTATCTAAAATTGGAATAACAACTTTTTAAACATGTTTTCAGATAGGTAAGAACATCCAGTGCTCCAGTGTAGTAGTTCATGCTGTGATCTTTTGCCTTTGGCACAACCTTATCTCACTAGTTTGCAAAGAATTTCTTGAATTACCACTTTCAGACTGCATACTACAGACTGGACTTCCACCCTGTCCTCTATGCTGCAGTTTCTCCCATTTTGTTGCTGCTGCTGTTGTTTTCTTTCGCATGCAGAATGAGGAAGAGTTCTTTGAAACTTCAAAGCTAGCTTACTCTTTTGTGACTAGTCCTAAAAATGTTGTTGTTTCACTGTCCCTGTTGCAGTGTTTGGGGATTATTATTATTATTATTATTATTATTATTATTATTATTTTCTTTGGAAACGTACAGTGGAAGCATAAACATACTAATGGTACAACATTGTCCTTTCACTGTGGTCAATTTATATTTCATATCTGTTGCCTAGGGATTTGTGCTTCAGAGGAAAAAGGCAACTCAGTCCATTAGCAGATCTGAATTTATGATGATAAATCCCTTGCCGTTCAGCTGTGACAGGCAGTACTCTGCTGTAATGAGTAATAAATGTAGATAAGTCATGTGTCCCAATGGATTACTTGGCCAGAAATTACATTTAGAAGAAGGCTAATTGCCTAAAATTTATCCAAATTCAATACAAATTTTATTGCCGCTAATTGCTTTTCCAGGTTTAGCGGCATTAACGATATTTAAATGTATTTGTCAACCACTCCGGTGCATTTACAGTCCTCAAAAACTGGAGAAACAGCCGCCTGATCTGGACATTTCAACTATTTCTGTAATTCGGCAGTAAATCATTATGACTCAGGACACCATTTCCCCATTTTTAATCTCATAAGAAATCATGTTTTCATAATTGTATTAATGTTTCTATCATAAACATTGCCTTGGCTCTACTTGTTTTGCAGTAACTTCAGCATGATTTGGTTTACATGCCAGAAGTAGTTAACGCCAATAATAGAATGATATAGCCGCACCTACAAATGCCACAAACTTCTTCTTCAAGCATCAAATCCCAGTAGAGCCTTTAATTCTAAAAAGCAGATGTCTGTGCCGCTCACCTAGAATAGGACTGAGAAACTGTAGAACTCAGCTCTCACCTTTTCACATTTCTTGATGGATCTCTTGAGCCTAACTGGGCCAGTCTATTGACTGGCTAGATTCCTGTATATGATGCTCTTCTGCCATTAAAACAATATTGGTTGGAACAGCCAAATCATGTTTGGTCTTCTGCCATTAATACAATGCTGGTTGGAAAAGCCAACACCTATTTGGTCCATAAATGTCTGCAAAGAAGTAGATGGATGATGATGATGATGATGATGATGATGATCCCACCTTTTGCCCACTAAGGATACAATCCTATTACCATTTTCTGTCTAAGCATGCATAGGATTGTGACCAAAATTGATGAACGGTGGAAGACAAAGAAATGGTCTATGTATAGTGGCTCCAGTTAGCAATACCTGGTGCCTACTCATTCACTTTTCTTTTCTTTTCTGGTAATGGATGCTTTATGGATGGATAATTCCTTGATGGTACTTAACTTCTCCAGGTTATTTGAAACTACTTGCCCCTAGTGAAGACATTATTTTACTCCCTTACAGCAGGAGTAGGCAATATTGCACCAGTAGGCATCAGTGAACACCTGAACATCTTTCTTGATGCACACCAAGGTGTCCTACACTTTCCCCACTTTTATTTTTAAAACAAACGAACAAACAAGTAAAATTAACCATTTTCTTACCAGCTGCTAGGACTGCTTCAAAGCAAAGTGAGGACCCCTAGCCACTGTCATTTTCATTCCCCATGAATGCCTCTGGACCAAATGGGTAACTCAGAAACATTCTTAGGAAATGATGATGGCGGGCATCTGCAGGTGTATGCTTTCTGCTGTGGCGTGCCCAGTCACAAAGACAGAGAAGTGGGGGAGAAAAAAGGAGCCCTGTCTTTTGGGCAGGTTACTTGTCTTCTGTGACAAGCCATGTTGGCAGTCATTTTGTCATTTCTCAAACTGCCAAATATGCTCACAAGCCCAAGGGTTTGCCTAAACCTGCATTATTGTGTTCTATCACACATACTGGATCCTGATGGAAATTGCAAGCAACATCATTGTCCAAGAAGGATTTTAGTTTGCAAATCTCTCATCAACTTTATTTTGCTCTATGTCTTCAGCACAATGAAAGGTGGGTCCCATCTTTCAGATTAATAACTAATTACACTGGCTAGTCTCTCTTAAGTTCTTCTATCTACTTTTCACTGGAGTGATACTAACCACCATAGCTCAGGCCATGAAGGAAAAACTCAGATCCTAATCTGGACTTCCGTGGAAATGTAATGCAGGACTCCTGTGGCAGAAGGTTTGGGACGTGGGCCAGATCTACACCAAGCAAGATATGACGCTTTGAAAACAGTTTGAAAACTGTATATGGAGTGTGTCCTGGGCCCCAACAGTTGTCAGTATTGTTATACATTGTTTTAAAGTAGTAGTGTAGATCCTGCCTGAGTTTGCATCAGGCACCTATAGTGATATTGTTTGCACTTCATTCCCATCTCACTTGGGGACAATTCGAATTTTGGTAAAATGCCAGATATGTACCCCAGGTCTTTAAGGCTATTGTATGTCTGGAAAAGGAACTGTATGCAAATCTGTTACTATCTAAGGAAAACAAAGCACTCTCTAATCTACACAGGCCTGTGGGGTGTGCTGTACGATTGTTGCTGTCCCAGCTCACTGTAAAGACATGGAATGATTAGCAAGAAAAAAATAACCTTGTCATTAGTACGTAAAGTTTAGCACGCTTGGACAGCTTTATGTATAAAATAGTATCAAAGGCAACAGTTTGGTATGAGGAGAAACACACACTGAGTTTGCTCCTGCAGCATATTAAATACTGGTTGTCTATAATTTCCCACTTTATTCAGACAGAAGTTAAGGCAGCAGTATTTAGCTTCAATGAAAAGTGACAGACAACCCCTAAATATAAAAAGAGCAGAAGAGTTAGTCGGATTCCCAGGGGACAGAGTGTGGGGCCATTTGCAGCCTTTGCTTCTTGCCCCTCCCCATGATAGCAGACTAAGAATTCTATAGTCTCAGAATTGGTATTATAGGCCTAAAACCAGGGGAGGCTGGTGGCTCCATTTTCGTTGGGGTGGAATTTCCATTTTAGAATCAGCCAGAAGTCTAAAGGTGCTATCCAAGGTGCTAAACCTTATCCCCAAAATGGGTTCAGCTCCTTTAGACTTCTGGCTGGTTCTAACTAAACCCAGAATGAAATCTGTGCCCCACCTGGATTTGAGTTACGAGCCTCCTCTGCCTAAAACCATTGTTCTCCAGTATCTGTTATTCTGACCACCTGCCCCAAAGTTCTGCATTTCCTTGGGGGCAAAGAAGAGCTCCTGGGCTAGCACTAGAACATCATGGTTTCATACATAGCTGCCTCATACAAAGAGCCACTAAAAAAAAAGCCAAAGGCCAACGGGTAGAATAATGGATTATTTTTAATGCAATAAAAGAACTCCAATGTGTTTCAGACCCTTAGGTCCTTCCTCAAAGTAATCTAAAAAGACAATATATAACATGTATGCACTCACATGACATAAATCATATAAATGTGCATCATCATATAAAATTATATAAAAAGTAAGACAGCAAGAATGAGAGGCTCAAAACACAGAAGCTATTTACAAGCATTCACATATCTGAATAAACAAACTTACTTGTTATTTCTACTTTTATTTTTGGCAATTTGCGGGGTTGGGGGAAAACATAGAGTTATGTGAAAGGCTTGGATGAGAGAGAATTTTGAAGGAATTGTTAAGCAGGGTGTAGGGGCATGGGTTCCATTTGAAGTTCTTAAAACTTTAGAAAAGCTTGGTTCCTGCTTGCAGGAGCGTGGAGCTATTCACACACAGGCTTTTTAGCATGGCAGAACTTTTTAGAATGCCCAAGTGAACATTGAGGTTGTCTTGCCTGAGGTCCCTCAAACACCTGGAGCCAGGCCTGGCCCTGTGATCAAAGAACAGAAGAGGGAATGATGTGTTTGATAAAGGTAGTTGTGCTGAGATGGAAAGGAAGACATTGAGTGAAAAATAGGATGATAATGCAGGGACCACTAATGGGAGAGACTGCAACAAGAAACACCGCAATGAACATACCATGTCACCTAGACATCCATATTACATACATACAATTGGAAATCTTTACCTCTCCTGGGGGATGCCTAGACTGTGGTGGGTTGCCACCACGATAAGCTAAACCCCACACTTTTGCTGCTTCGGGGTGGCGGCGGCTAAAGCTGATGCTGAAGCAAAAAAGTGGGGTTTCCAGCAGTAGGGCCTGCCATCCACCTGACTGCAGCTTCACATCAAGGATAGAGCAAGGTTAGACAGCTGAAGGGCCATGTTCACCTCACTTCATCCTGAAAAGTTGGGGTAAGTCCCCAATTTTTTAAAAGTGGGGCTTCTCTGGAAAGCCCCATGACAGCTCAAGGTGGCTGCTGCATCGTATAATCGATGTACCACTACCACGGGGTTTCCAAAATATTTAGACAGCCCCAGGTGAGAGATGCAAAAGGGACTGAGAGAGGAGACCAAGGTGAGAGCAGGTGGGAGGAAGGCTGCCATTGGTGGGTGCCATAGTGGTGCACCTAGGGAATTTTAGACCCTGGACTTAATGGTATGATGCCCCCCTTTAGACAACCATATGTATTATTTCAGCAGTGAAACCCACAGCTCACATTTTTCTCCCCTGACCTCCAGCCTCCATTCAATGCTTTGAAACTGCTTCTACATTTGTATTAAGTTAGATTAGTAACCAACCCCTATTTTAAAATAATCATAATAATACTATGAGCATGTGTACTTTTGCATTTTACACTCACTTAAATTCTAGCACAAGGACGACTATAAGGATAAAATAAAGTTTGCTCCTCCTCCAGTGATGATGTCATCACATGTCGCTCTGGAGGTGGTCATCTGCCCTCTTCTTAGCTACAGGACCATGAACTTTTGCCCCGAAGTCCAACCCTAATTATACCAGTGTCAATCTCTGTTTGTAAGCTAACTGTTTAGAATTTTTAGTTCCTTTGTGGAATAGAGATCTATTTGGCCTTGCAGGTAATGTATTTTCCCCCACACACCCTCCGTTATGCTTTCTGGTCTCTTCTGTTGAGGCAAACTGTTGGATTTGGTCAGTTTGTTTTGTATTGCTTTATTCAATATTGTACAGATGGATATTTTTTAAAAAAACTATTTCTCTACCTGTTGGCACTATGGTTATTTGTAGCTGTTCCCATTGTGGGGTGGTTTTTTCTTCTTCACTATGATATTTACTGCTGTTCATTTGGTATGCTGTGAGTCTTGTGGAAAAAAAGCATACTAATAAATGGATGATGAGGAAAATGATAAACTGATTTTAAAAGTCATCCCAAATTCCCAAGGTAGCCTAGGAATTTTAGTTGGCTTGAGCAGGGGATGAGCAGGCACTGTTTAAAGTCCATGAAAAATGCAGAACAGAGAATCAGAGCACACAGAACTCAAACTCCTAGGATTCTTTGGATGTAGCCGTGACAAAGTGTTATAACACTTACATAAGTTTGTCAGTGATGTAAGGCCCCAGAGATCATGGCCACATCTAAGGCTATGACTTAAAATGTAGATGGTTCTGTTTTAAATTTCATGGCATTCCCTCTCAGCATTCTTAGCACCAGAAGGAATAATTCCAGCTCTTCTTAAAATGAATCCAATTGTGGATGAGATTCTAAATATGTGCGAACAAGGGTCCCCACTTGGAAGCACAGAAATGACAAGGACTTCGATTCTCTTGACAACTGCCACAGAAGGAGGGAATTGTTATATAAGGTTGCGTTAGGAAGCACTGACAGCTTGTCTCTCTGATTTGTGCAAAGCATAGCTCTTCATTTGTCATGATTATGTTCCTATGACTTTTCCCCCACTAAGATAATTAGGATAAAAATAATGCTTATTTTGCTATACTTTGGAACTGGTGACTGGAAGGGAAGGGAAGGAGAATATATATTAGCTCATATGTCATAATAACATCAGGATTAGAAATGAGCTATTTGTCATATATTGTAAAGTAAGGATGGCAGTGAACTGAAATTGAATCCCACCTAGCAAAGTCCCTTCTAAGTTTGTTCAGTTATCCAGTGGTATGTTTATTTCTTACACTGAATATTTTAGTGGCTGACCATAACTTATGAAGAAGGACATTTTTTTGAAAAAAGAAGTTCCTATCCAATGCTGACTGTTTATAAGTGGTGGTCAAGTTGTTAATTTACTCAAAAAGCAAATGAAAAAGTGAGTGCCCAAATATGCCAGTCCTTTAACATTGTCATAGGTAGGCAAAAAAATAAATGCTCCTATTGAATTAACAGAGCCTCCCCTCCAAACTGTTGACTTGCACAGAAAGGGTCTACTGGTTATAAATATTGCAGAACAGGTAGTTCATAAACATGCAGTGGAAGTGAATTCAATAGCAATGGTGCAATTATGGAGAATAGACTGCATGTGTCTTTACTGTTCAAGTGTAATGTAGGGTTGTTATAAGCCCTATACATGGGTTCAGCCTAAAATGTGAGGGTTTAAGTATGCAGGAAGCATGAGGGTCCAGATACTGCCCCCCCTCAAATCCCTGTTCACACCTGCCTCACCTTCTCAAGCATCAACTTCCCTGTATTGTTCTGAAAGTTGTGAAAGGGCTTCTACATGTGTTTGGTTGAACGTCCTTAAAAGTAGGGATGTGCAAATCAGCAAATTCTATCTCAAAACACAGCCCAGCTCATGTCCTTATGGAATCATGAGCTTTCTTTTTTTTTTTGCAAAGACAGATTCAAGCATATTATACCAATTATAAATATCAATTGTGCTCATTTTAAATGTACACACTCATTTCCCATTGTTCAAAGTGTGTTTGTGTGCATTTTTTTTCCAAAAGTACTGATTTCCCCCATGTGCATCTAAAAAAATGCGTACATTTTTCAAACACATTTTTGCCCCACAAATTGGACTTCATTCGGACTTTGACCACAGATTCTGTTTGGGTCCGTGTTCGATTCTGGAAGATATGAACAGGCTAAAATTCTGATCAAAAGCAAAACAAATATTTCATACATCCCTGCTTGGAAGCCTCCTGAGTTATCAAGGTCATACAGAGGTATCTGGCCATGTTCAAGTGAATGTGTATTGAATGTGTATTGAGCTGAAAAGGGCAAGGACAGGACCATTGGAAACAGAGCAAGCATATGCCTCCATGCTCAGTCACACTTATGTCCTCACATGTTAAGCTGAACACCTGCATAGGGTTATCGTTAAATATCTGAGAAACATGGCTTGGACATGGCTACTGGTGGGAAAAGGTGACAGTGTATGACAAAGGGAAAGATTGTGCTTTCTGTCAGAAATCTGTGTGCTGTCAGAACTAACTTCTTGCAGCTGAAAGTGGGAACAAGTAAAGGCAGAGAGAGAGAGACAGAGACAGAGACAGAGATGATGATGATGATGAAGATGATGATGATGATGATGATGATGATGCCAATAGTGTTGTGCTGAAAATTTCTCTCACATTATTTTCAACCATTCTCATTCAAGTTGATAGAAAAGAAATTGCTTTCAAAAAGAAATCGGAAAGAGAAGAAATTTTGGAGAAATTCTTATGAGTTCTTACTTGACATATGAGGTGGCCAATGGGTTTGCTTCGGTATCTTGTCAATCATTGCCCAATCATCACCTGTATCTGCATTAGAGGCGAGATGCACCCACAATTTACCCTCAGAAATTTAACATTTGGAAGACCCTAGGAGAGGTGCTGAACCCTAAAGAAAGACAACTAGAACTGAGCCAAAACTTCTCAGAAGACATTTTTTTCTCAGAAAGCTCCTGAGATTTTTCTTTTCTTACCACCCCATATGTAAACTGCCCAGAGAGCTTCAACTATGGGGAAGCACAGAAATGTAAATAATAATAATAATCCACTCTACAGAATTTCCCCAAATTTCTTCACCATTTTTTGTTGAGTTTCACCTCCCCCTCCCCAACAATACCCCAGAATGATGTTAGGTATATGGGGTATTGTGGACAATGCAAAATTGGGACCAGCTTGCCAGCACAGTTGCTGCTGTTGCTGCATGCAAAGGCAGTCCCATCCGTTCATCCCCCACACAAAATAACACTTAGGAAAAAAGAAGCTATGCCAGTGGTAAGTCCTACCTGTGTGAGAAATTGCCAGAGAATTTCTCCTCCATCTGGAGAAATTGGGTGAAATTGTCCCCACAATTTCTCTGCCCACAGATAGGGTGGAGAATTTCAAGAGGTCATTTGTGCACAGCTCTAGATGCCAAAGCACAAGGCAAAGGTAGCTTTTAGTCAGCAAGAGTAGTTCTTCCAGGCCGTGACTTGATGGCATCGTGTCTCCACCCTGAGACCTCAAACTCCTGCATTGGCGCTCCTCCCGGTTATCTGCATGGGAAGGAGCGCAAGTGCGGGTTTTGTGTGAAGGAGCTGCTGCCGCCCCCTGTACCCATACACCTGTGTGTGCCATGGGACATTGCACAGGCGCTTGGGGGGAGGGGCAGCCTTGCACACATGGTCAGGGCAGCAGCCATTTTTGGTTCTTTGTTTTTAAAAAAATGTAAATGCGAAGCTTCGCATTTATAGAGAAATGGGGGAACAATGGTGGAGGAACAGGGTGCTCTGGCTCTGCACATCCACCTCCTTTTGTTTATTTATTTAAACGATAGTCCGCAGTGGTGTGGAGGTGGTCCAGTGACTGTTTGGATCGCTGGTCCACCCCCTTCTCTGCCCAGCCAGTGGTGACCAATCGGGGTCGCCACTGGCTGTGGCACACCTCCGCAGCAGCTCCAGAGCAAGGCAACAGATGACAGGCAGATGCCCTTGTTGCCTTGCTTCAAGCAAAAAAAAGTCAGGGTAAGTGCCTGACTTTTTTAAAGTGGAGCTTTGGGGGTTTGCCCCTGGATGGCTTCACAATGGCAACTGTGTCATATAGTTGACCTGCTGCCACTCCGAATCCATCCCATGGCAAACGGGGCTTCAAGGTGAACCCTCTGTTAAGCTTCAATAAGCCTGATCTGACACTGAGAACCTGGCTAATTGGTGTAGAGAGACTTCCTTGGTGGATGTGTGGCTAGGGGTGGGCAGACCTGTCAGTTTCGCTATCTCCCACATTCAATTTAAAAAAACAAAAAAAAAAAGCAAGGTCTTTCTTTCCCAAATATGCACGTTGTGAATTTTGGTAAATTTATCAAATAATCTCACACACCTACCTTTCCAGATTCAATAGGTACAGCTATTCCCAGCATGGAGAGAGCTATGAGTTACCTGCCTGCCATGCAGCTATTAAGGATGAGGAACCTGTCAGAAAAAAAGACAACCCTAACTCGGCATTAACATAGGGCAATCAAGACCACCTGTGAAAGGCCAGCCTGCCAGTCCCCTCCTGCCAGCCGTGGCCACCACTTGCAGAATAGAGATTTAGGACTTTCAGGGACAACCCAAAACAAACAGAAATTCCCATTTCTGGGATGGGGCAGGCTAGCCAAGCTTACATAAGGACTGACAATACATCTTAATTTTAGCAGTTGAGGGTAAGTATTGAATTCACATTAGCTGACATAAAATGCTTTGATGTGAGGCTGTCGTGAGGTTACGAAGCTAGAAAATGATGGTTAATTTGAAAACTGATTTATTCAAAAGCAGTCAGTAAATCAGCATCCTGGTTAAATGCTATGCCCAGTAATACACAGATACATGTTGATAATGTCCCCCTCGTCCCCCCCATCCCCCCACAAGAAAGTACCACTGACCTGAACAGAACTGTTTTACATTTTAATAACACCTATTGTTGCTAAACTCTGTTAAATCTGTTCATATTAACGGTGCACAGTTGTTACCTCCACAACAGCGAGGTAGATAATGCTATTTTGTTGAGCTGTGCTTTACGGCTACATGTCCTTCAGTGAGAATAGCTTTGTAAATTTCATGTTGAGCTAATTGGATTTCTTGATTATCTCATTGGAGCTAGTCACTCAGAACGGCCTTGTCCTACCAGGTGGAAGGCTCAATGAATTTCTTTTTAGAAATAATGCTCTTTTCTTCTACACATGTATGCGTTGCCCTGAGTTGGTTAAATATTCTGTTCCTTTTTGTGGGCTTTCACTTCCTTCTTGAAAACCAGCTGGTGGTGAAGGTGATCAGAAAACTAACATGCTAAGCTATTAATTGTTTTCTTTTGTTTCATTTGTTTCAGAAACCTGGGGATTCCTTGTTATTGCATCCTGTTTGTTACTTAAGAGACAGGTACATGCATATTGCATGTTAAAATACTAACTACTATTATGCATGTGGTTTCCTGAAAAGATGCCCTCTGCGAAGTTATTTTTGTATACGATTCATAACGCAATCCTATGCAAGCATGACTTAGGAGTAAGACGCAGTGAGATCAATGGAGCTTACTCCCAGGAAAGTGTGTATAGGGTTGCAGCTTCACTGACAGATCTGTTCATTACAGATAAAATTGATATTGCTGGGGAAATGCCTCCAAAATCAGAAATTCAAAAGCCAATTAAAGCATAGTTTTTTATTTATTTACAAGTAGCCATGCCAGTTTGGTCTCAGTATCTTTCAGCAGGTCAGTAGGTTTTCCAGTATACCCCAGTCACAACTGTCGGCCAAGAGTGGACTAAATACAGCATGAATCAGATTATTTTTTAAAATATCATGATGCCCAATACATTTTGCTGACATATCAAATCTTAGGGCCAATTCAAATGAAAAGTTTTTACAGAATTTGTCTTGTCAATAATGCTCTGATATATGCAACTCACAGAACATATTGCGAGTTGAAACCAGTCATCAGGCCCTGGGTTATATTGATTTGGACATAATGCATATTATGTTATAATGCATGTTAAGTGCAGCTCCTGCTACTAAAAGTGCAGTTCTAATATGTTTGTCCAGAAGAAAGTCTCATTGAGTTTAATGGGGCTTACTCCCATTATATCCTAAAGTCTATAGGATTTCAGCCTAAGTTCCATAGTGTTTTACATTTGTGATGTGCTTGACACCTTGGCCCCAATCCAGCTCTAGCCACATAAAAAGAATGTTTAAGGGTGCAATCCCATGCATGTTTAGACAGAAAAATGCACTGCTGGGGGTTGTAGGATAGTACAAACAGAGTTGTCTGAAGTTAGCGCTGTGTATTTGCTGGATAAGAATAGCAGAAGTAGAACTTTAGCGGTAGCCTCTTTTGCAATCACTGCAAGAAATTATTGCCAGGTGTCTCGATAATAACGTCATAGATTGTTTTCATAACAAACTATTTATTTGTTGGTTTGTTCATTTTAGTGATTTCTGTACTACTCTTTCATCCCCAAAGGCAGTCCTAGGGTAGTCTGCATACAAATATGAAAACAACATAATGTAACTGTACAAATTGAAATGGCACCAAACCCATAAATCTAGAAAATAAAGAACAATCAATCTAAAATCCATTTAGATTGTAAATTCAATTTTAGCATTTCAAAAATTCTCCTCAAAATATTTGGGCAAACAGGACTCGAGTCCATATCAGAATGGGAGCTCTGTGGGGGGGGGGGTTCTTTTCCTTTTCTTTTTGCATGATGATCTGCGCATAGTTTCATGTGCATTTTTACAAGTCTAAGCAACAATGGGCAGAATCCCACAGTTCACTTCTGCCCCTGCCGATTGCACTGTGGAAGAGGCCCCCACTGCTTGCACAATGTGCTTTAGGACATCTAGGGCAAACCAAAATGAGAGGAAACACGCGTTTCTGGAAGGAAGCAGCTTGGTAGAGCTTGAATAATGAGCATTTCCAGTCCTTCTGGAACTTCCCTTAGAAGTGCTAAATTTCCCTTTCATCAGCAGTGGGTCCTGTTCGTGCAATGGAATTGGCTGGGCCCATTGCTTGCAAAAGGGAATTGTCAGGGCAGAAACGAAACAGCAAGATGTAAGCAGCCATCTGGATTCTGCCGGATTGTGCACATCTTTGAAATGCACACATTCTTGTCCCACTGATTAAAGAATATCTGTGCATGTTTTTCAAAACTATGCATTTTTCCATGCACTTCTTTCAAATGTATGCATGCTGTCAAACACTTTGGGGAGGAGGGGGTCTGTGAATTGGAATGCAAGATCAGAAATGTACAGACATTGACAGCTGAATCTATGTTCGGACCGGAAAGTGTGAACTGGGTATAGTGTTGGGCCGAATCCTGCACCCTAGTTTTTGGAACTTTCTCTCTCTCTGCAAAAGAGGCATTGTTTTGCATATTTTGCAAGAAGCGGTGAGGAATTCAGAGAATTTTCTCCTTGGGGAGGGGAAACAGAGTGTCCACATACCTTTTTTTAAAACTGTAGCCAATTGCTGAGGGTCCTTCTTCCTATTTTTTAATTTTGAAAAACACACACCCTTCCCTTGGCATTTGGAGGAGACCAGCAGTTCTTAGTGAATGCCTATTGGAGGCCATGTGACCTGGTCCTCTCCAATCAGCATTCAGGAGGAACTCCTGGGCTCCTGAAAATGCCAGGGGTGTTTTAAAAATAAATAAAAAGATACAAGACCCCTCAAAAACTAACTACATTTAAAAAAGTACGTGAAAACCCTGTCCCCCTCCCCAATGAGAACATTATCCAAAATTCTCACCTACCCAGCTTCTTTCACCCAAGTTTTTGTTTCTCCCCCACACCCTCACCCACGAAATGCTGAAAATGGAATGGTCAAAATTTTCAGCACAGCACTAGTTTTGTGTGTAAAAGTAATTTCACATACATCACTACAACACAACCAATGATGTGTGTTTCTGTGTGTTTGTGTGATTTAATTCCCCTTTCTTGGTGCCTGGTGTTCCAAGCTGTATTGGGGTCACATGTAGTTACTCTAAAGTAAAAATAAATAAATCCTCTGAAACATAAATCTTTTATAAACTGTCCAGAGAGCTTCAGCTATGGGGCAGTATAGAAATGTAATAAATAACAGCAACTACATGCTACACAATTAATGTAACATGTAATCTGAGTCTAACACACCAAAATTCCATTAAAAGCATGAAATACAAATAAATAAATAAAAATACTTTGGTAATTCGACTGTGGATTTGACTGCACAATGGGAATAACCCTCTTGGTGCATATATTGTTTTATGCTGCCTTCCTTTATAAACGCCCTCGAAGGTAGACACTCCATACAGTCTAGCTTCCTGAAACACGAAAGCTCTTTGTAAGCATCAAAGCCACCCGCAGAGCTCTGGATTGGAGCCAATGTCTTCATTTCTCCTAAAATTATAATTTACAAACACGATTATTACAGGGGCTTCACAAGGATAATCCTGGCACCTCTGTCTTTCATGCCAGCCAAATATTGACTAAAATGGTACTTTCGTCACAGCCTCCTTCCTCCTTGCATACAGGGCAAGAGAAACATTGAACATGCCTTTCATCAGTTAGTTGATTATACCAATTCCAAGGTGCATGTTTACAAATATTATTTGTGTTTTTTCCCCCTGCTATTTGCATTCTGAATCCAGCTCATTCCAGGTTTCCATGGAGACACTCCCACGGCTTTCTCATTAGAAATAAGTTCTGTTTAATTGATCTTCTAATGTATTGCTTAATAGTAACTGTTAAGCAATCTTTTGTTTCCAGGTCATATTTAAGGGTTCACCAATTTGCATTTTAAAAAAAACCCAAAACAACAACAACAACTAATAAGCCCATTTCATTAGCTGGAAACTAATCATTAGGAGTCATTTTCTTCCTTCATTTTAAATAAGGGAGCCCTCACTGAGGACTTCCAAACAGTAAATATTTATAGCTTGTAAAAACTGCTGCTGCTCTGTCAGCCGGGCTGCTTTTGTTTCCCTGGGTAAGCAAGGAAATTACAGAGCATCAACATTTTGCCCAGCAAAGACAAAAGGAAGATGGCTCTCTATTAGCTCCCCCCATTCCCATCCAAAATTTGCAAATGGTGTGCTAAATTGGAGCCAAAATCAGTATTTCAAGGACAAACTAGGAGCATGTTGTTAAGCAGCGTAACAGGAATATTTAAGGGCCAAATTACATGTGATGGGTAGGGTGGCTGTATCTCCTCTTTTACAGGGGACAGTCTTCTGTTTGAAGGATTGCCAGAGGACCATCCTCTATTTGAAGATCTCCTCTATTTGCATGCATGTTCTGTTCAATTCTCCTTTAACGAAAAGAACCATAAGTAGTGATGTCCATGAACAGGTAGCACCTGGACAGCAGACCAAACAGGCAGGCACACAGGTCACCTGGGCCTCAGCTACACCAAGCAGGATATTGCACAATGAAAGTGGTATGAAAGCGGTATATAAAAGGCAGGAGCCACACCAAGCAGGATATAGAGGCATGAAAGCGGTATATGGTATGTGTCAATGGGCCCCAACAGTTTTCAGTACACTTCAGTTAGGCTGACCATATGAAAAGGAGGACAGGGCTCCTATATATTTAACAGTTGTATGGAAAGGGGAATTTCAGCAGGTGTCATTTGTATGCATTCATCACCTGGTGATATTCTCTCTTCATCACAACAGTTAAAGCTGCAGGAGCCCTGCCCACTTTTGTAACTGAAAACCCTGTGGTGGGTCCACCAATAAGAGTCTGGGAATTTTTAACTGCTATGATGTGCAATATCTCAAAATGCTGCATTTATGTGAGAACTTTCTTTACAGATCGTATAAAAATTCTACATGCTAAAAGGACATATATAGTTTAACAATGAATTTTATTAATTCCACCCTGGATATAAAGCATTCCCAATTCAACAATAATGTTATCAAAGTGTTGAATAGATAATTGGATTCTTATAGGAACTTGTTCAACAAATAATAATCAGCATGTTGAATACACAAAATAATGCATACACTAATAGAAGTAAAGCTAGCAGTGTTAATGACTGTCGAATACACAACACATTTGATATATTCACAAAATGAGTATTCTAAACAGTTAAACACATAGAGGAACTTGTAAACAAATAATGATCAGCATGTGGAATGCACAAAGTAATGTGTCCACATAGTACTGAAGATTGTTGAGTGCACAAATACACATTGAGTGTACAAATGACACCTGCTGAAATTCCCTCTTCATCACAGCCATTAAAGCTGCAGGAGCCCTGCTCTCTTTTGTATCTGGTCACTGTGACTGTTGTGATGAAGCTTTAAAGGTTGTGATGAAGATGGAATTCCACCAGGAGCTACATGCATACAAATGACACCTGCTGAAATTCCCTCTTCATCACAACTGTTAAAGATACAGGAGCCCTGTCCTCCTTTTCATATGGTCACCCTAACTTCAATACCGCTGTAAAGCAGTAGTGTGGTTCCTCTGAGTTTCAAAAGCAGCTTGAGGGCCAGCAAAGGCAGACGATGATGGGGGGGGGGGGGGGGGAATGGGAAAACAATCTTAGAAGGAATCTATGAGCCAAACTATGAACCAAAGGGCTGTTTACCACACTGTTTTCCTGGAATCTCCATACTCTCCTCCACTTTTTTCTGAAACCAAGGAGCAGCTGATATTATCTGTTCGATGGGAACTTCAAGGTTCAAAGGAAAGTGCATATGAATCTCTAGCGAAACATTTATAAGTTGTTTTAGAATGTTTAAAGTGTCCAGTTTTACTATAGAAGGGCACAATCCTATGCATGGGGCTGTGTAAACGCATGGAAAGCCCCATGGTGGTTGTGGATCTGTGCCGCTTCAGTTAGATGACTCAGGTGCAGCTTTCCAGCCACCATGGGACTTCCCTGCAATGCTGCAGTTTGGAAAAGTCAGGGATTTACCCGATTGGTTGCCTTCAACCAGGAAGGGGGCAGGGCCTGCTCTGGTACCATATGGCTGCCCAGAAACCCCATGCTCCCTCCTTGGTGTTACCCAAACATACCCCAGGAGAGGGAAAGTGTGGGGTTTGAGAGGGAGGTGGTGCCAACCCAGTGCCGTGAAGACAGACCCCATGTTTAGACAAACCCCTTCTACAATTCTCAGAATTCCCCAGCCAGCCTGAATGGCTCCCAGAATACTGGGACTGGTAGGACTAATTTTCTGTCTAAACGTGCATAGGATTGCACCCTAAATGCAACTCTGAGAACATTTTGTTGAAACTGCATCCCCTTAAAAGGATGGCGTCAAACTCTGATTTCTCTCTCTATATATAAGCATTCTGCTTAGTGTATGGGCAATGTGAGGTGTGGCCATGACACTGTGATTGCATGTCTGCTTCACTTGCTGGATGAGGATGGACACTATGCTGGAGGTGGAGGACTCACGTTCATGTACTGAATGATAGAGACCTATAAGCAGGGAGGCCAGGATGTTTTGGTTCACATTTCGGACATGCATATGAAAAGACAAGGAACCAAGAAAGCACACCGACTGCCCTCCTCAAAGGAGCCTCAGGACTTCTAAGACAGTCCATGATGTGACGCCTAGTGTTCATCAATGGAGGCTAGTGGCTCAGATTTCAGTGGAGTTGTGAATCCATTCTGGGTTTCAGTCAAAACCATCCAGAACTTTCAAGGATCTACCCTCAAAACTGGGTTTAGCACCTTGGATAGCTCCTTTGGAGTTCTGGCTGATCCTGACTGAAATTCAGAATGGATTCTCAGCTCCACCAAAATCAGAGACACCATCCTCCACTGGTTTTAACGTTGCCCTGTAATTAAAAAGGTAGACAGCACAACAATAGTACTTGACAAGATATTTTTTCACAATCTTTTTTTTAAAAAAAATGTTATTCTGTTAAGATTGAATGTCTTTTGAACTTTGTAAATTACATAGATGCTCCGTGTACGTACTTTCATATGGTATCCTTTTGTGCTATCAGTTAGGCCTCTTCTGGTTTATAACTTGCGAGTATCGGCTTCCATTTATCTTACCACCTATAATTTTGTTAAATACCAATTATTCCTGCATAACAGGGGTAGCAAGAGCATTTAAAAGCGGCATCGCTCTTGCCTTGAATGTTAAAAGGTATGTTTCAAATTATTTGAGCAAAGATTATGCACTTTACATTGATTTTAAAAGCACCCAATTGTACTTCCTGAGTGTTCTTCGTAAGCCAACATGTGAATGAACCACAAGCATTAAGCCAGTCCTAATAACCTATTGTTCCTTTGAAACAGAACTTCGACACAGTGCTTTGATAGTATCTATTATTATCCAAATAACTTTAGTGTGCCTACAGGAACTAGTGTGTACAACAATCTATATCCCTGAAAGCAATGCTATATGGTTCTTTCCTCCCACAGCTTCCAGCAGGCACTTGGATATCCATTGCAGCATTCCAGCCACACTTTTTTTTAAAAAAATGAAAGGTTAATGTGTACTTCCTGTATTATCTAATAAGGCTACAATCCTATATTCACCTTTCTGGGAGTAAGCCCTATTGAAATCAATGGGATTTAATTTTGTCTGTCTGTCTATCTGCATGTATGTATGGGTGCATTTAAAAAAATCAAGCAAAATAAAAACAATCTCAAAAACACAATTAAAGAGCCAAGCAATCAGACGATAAAAAAAAATAAGACTGAACTCAATAAGCAGCAGCAAGAGACTGGAGCATCTCCCCTATGAAGGAAGGCTACAACAGCTGGGATTGTTCAGCTTGGTAAAAAGGACACTAAGGAGAGACATGATAGAGGTGTACAAAAATTATGCATGGTGTGGAGAATGTGGATAGGGAGACATTTTTTTCCCTCTCTCATTATGCTAAAACCCAATGGGGTCATCCCATGAAGCTGATTGGTGGGAGATTCAGGACAGCTAAAAGGAAATACTTTACACAGTACATAGTTAAACAAAAAACCTGTGGTTTACAAAACGACGTTAAGGCTCTACAGCTTTCAATCAAGAACCAAAGAGAAGGGAAATTGGGAGTTAAGGCTCACAAGTCTTAACACCACATCCTCCCTAAGGACACAGGAAATGCAAGTGAAATTCTCATTCTCCCAAAGCAGATAAACCATGAGAACGGGATGGAGAATATGATATGCAGAGGTGACTGTGGGGTTGTGGAAACCTGATGACGAACAACTTCGGGCCACCTACTTCTCTTTTTTTAGAGCAGCACTTCCCCAACTTGGTGCCCTCCAAAGATGTTGGACTACAGCTCACATCATTGCAAGTCAGCATGTCCCATATTCAAGAATGCTGGGACTTTAATTAGGTAATCTGTCATTTCATCAGGAAGAGAGAGCACAAATCCTCACCAATATTTTTTCAGCAATCATGGTGAGTCAGGGAGATTTTTTTTCTGTGCTGGCTGCTTAATTTTTAATAGTGGTGGTACCAGAGAAGGACCTCAGATAATGACAATCTTGCAACAAGACAATTCTATGCAAGAGCAGATAGTCATTTAGATCTCCCTTGAGACAGCCCCCACTGATTTTAGTGGGGCTACTCTCAATTAGGGATGTCAGAGGTGGTGGGTTGCCACACTTTTGTTTCTGCAGGGCAGCAGTGGCTAATCCCAATGCCACAGAGAAAGCATGGAGTTTCCGGCACTGATCCTGCCCCCGTACTGTTCTCTGCTTGGGTGGACGATGACCAATCAGGGGTCACCACCCACCCAGCTGCAACTATACCGTGACTCTGGAGCAAGGCTAGATGGCAGATATATGGCTCACTCTGGAGAAAAATGTCGGGATAAGTCCCTGACTTTTTTTCTTCAGAATTTCAAGGGAAAGCCCAGCAGTGGCTGCAAATCTGCAGCTGCACCATATAACTGATGCAGCGCAGATTTGCAGCCACTGTGGGGCTTTGGGCACATATAGACAGCCCCATAGAAATCTTCAGTGGATTGAAACGAGTTCATATTTCTATGAATCTGACCTGCATGGGCTTCCATTGATTCCGAAGATTTATGGACTGGTTTTGTGTGTTTTTTTAAACTTTTGGGGGCGATTTTTGCAATTTTGTCCCTTTGCAAATACATATTTGCAAAAGTGCATGTTAGTACTACTGTACACTTGTGCTAAACCACTTGTGCACACTTGTACTAAACCACGCTTGTGCTAATGTGCATTTGCAAAGGATCAGAATTCTGACAATGAGCAGACGATGGAACAAAAGATGCCTGATAATCCATGAACTACAGATGGAATAGATGTCACAACATCTGTGCATCCCCATTCCCAGTTTGACTAAGTCTGGATCCAACTCAATGTGAATTTTCATGCTTCTCCTCCCCGCCATTGATGCAGAAATGGAATAAAACAGACCTATGTTATGAATGCACATGTGCAACATTTACCCATGGCAGTAATAGACTGATCCATCCCTATACCTAATTGCCCTTTCCTTATTAAACACAATTGTCCATCAGCCCCATGTCCAGAATCAATAAGAATATAAAAGGAGCTTTGCTTATCAAAAAATTATGTAATCCAGCATTCTGTCCACATTGGGCCTGTTCAGACAACACATTAAACCATGGTTAGGCCACTAACCCTTTTGCAGCAAATGGTTAGTGAGCATGTTTAAACTGTGGTTGCGTAGACACCATGGTTAGGAATGGTTCACATGACATGCTAAGTCCTGGTTCACACAACACGCTAAGCCACAATGTTTAGCTCAAAATCCTTAAACACCATGGCTTAGCATGTCTTCTGAACAAGGTCACTGTGGCCAACCAGATGCCCATGGAATGTCCATATGAGGGCAAAGCACCCTCCTGCTCATGTTCCCTGGGAACTGATTTGCAGACACATACTATGTCTGATACTGGAGGCAACATATAGCCATCATGACTAGTAGCCATTGATAGCCTTCTCCTCCATGAATGTGTTAAATCTCCTTTCACTGCCATCCCAGCTGGTGGCCATCAGTATACCTTGTGGTTGCAGATGGCATAGTTTGTGAAGAAGAACTTCCTTTTATCTATCCTGAATCTCCCACCATTCAGCTTCATTGGGACAGCCCTGGCTCTAGTATTTTGAGAGAGGGAGAAACAAAAATCTTTTTATCCATCTTCTCCACACCATCTTTCCTATCTTTACCAAAAGTAAATAAATGCATAAATGACCTACTCTTGCCAGAGTTCTCTCTCCTTAAATTATTTACTTCAAGCTAAATTATCTCTCCCCACCCACCACCACATTTCCTCATCCTGCAGGTTAACTCAAAGCATAGCCATTACCAATGCACAACAATCACTAACTACCTCAGGAAACTTAATCTACTGCCATTAATACCCAAGGATGTTGCCTACCTGTGTTCTCTGTAATTGTTGCATTATTTCTCCAACCCACACACACTAACTGCTTATTCCCCACACACACACACACACACAATTAAGAGCTATTCCATGCCAGTGAAAAGGGTCTGAGGAGAATAGAGCCAAAGGCCTCAATGCAAATGTGTGTTGTCTTAAAGTATAAATTCTCAGGATGAGCCTTTTACAGGACTGAAACTGATGCAGAGAAGGTAAATGACCCCCCAGGTGTCCCATTTCACATGAATTCAAGGTCAAATCCAAAGTATTGTACTCTGGAGGGAATAGTGAGTTTAAATAAAGAAGGTTAGAGGAATAGCAACATTGAAATTTGCCTACCAAAAGCGTTGTAACTTCAGTTAAGCCGTCTGATGCAAGGAGTGTATTACATTTAACACACAAATTTCAATAATAATAAAAGGGTGGACTGGGGGGGAACCAAGAAAAGAACTACATTACAGGGGCACTGAATAGTTGTTCTATACTTGGAGAGTCACTGTATCCTTTAATGGTGGCTTGTATAAGAAAATAAAAAAGTGGGGTTCTTGGAACTAGAAAAGGCGTAGACTAGGATTCAGCTTCATTCAATCCATTTGATTTTGCAGGCTTCTGCACATGTTATGTTTTTAAATGTACACCTAGAAAGTTTCCATATTCCAGGAGAGGATATTTGTCATTTGGCCAATATTGACTGCTTTGCTTCCCCAACCTGGTGCTCTTCAGATCTTTGGATTACAACTCCCAGCATTTCCAACCATTGACCATGCTGTCTGGGGCTGATGGAAGTTGAAGCCACCAGGTTGGGGAAGACTGACCTAGTCTCAGGCAGTGTTTTCCCAGTCATGTCCTGCATGGAGCCTTCTACATGGAAAACATGTTCTTTACTAGTCTCACCTAAGATGGTTCTTAAAAATGTAAACTGTGAAAGTGACAATTATATGGTTTGCATGAAATGCATACATGATAAAGGCAGGCCTGGCATCAGGTTGGCATCACTGGGCATCACTGCCAGCTCCTTGATGTTCTGCCGGTTCACCGATCTTTACCAAGCAAATGAGCAAAGGAAAGGAACAACGGACTTCACTTGCCTTGCCCTCTCCTTCTGGATAGTGGTGCCCAGACAGCGAGGACAATTAAAGTGGTAGTGGTGATGTGGTGAAGGGGTTGGTTCACTGAGGAAGGAGGCTCCACTTATGTCATCTTACCCAGTGGGCCTCATAACCCTGGAACCTACACTGCATACAGGTACACTTTTCAGGAAGCCATGTTTGGCTGCAGTTTTCTGTTCTGGATATAACTTATAGAAGAAGAATGTGATGGCCGAGAGAGAGAGAGAAAGAGAGAGAAAGAGAGATTCTAAAAGAATGAGATAAATTCTATCCCCAATGCTTTGCCATGAGAGCTAAAGGGAAAACCCCTATTTTGAGATGTATTATACTGTTTACCAGCTGCTAAGGACAAGCATTACGGAATATCTCCATTCCTGTCCTATGACGTTCCCAAGGGGATCACAAAGGAGGCAAAGTTAGAAGGCCATTTGGTCTGAATTGACAGTCCTTAAGTTCTTAGAAGGTTGCAGATGAAGGGCATTGCCGATAAAACCAAGGTAATTTGCAGACCCATAGAACAGAGTTTACATCGGAAGCTTTACATTTACTAAAGGTGATCTGCCACCTTTCCAATGTAAAATATCCATTTGGTAACTGCAGGCAAAAATTAGCTCATGGTACAATTAGTATGAGAACTTCCTGTAATTTTGGTAAGCCATCACCCACATTTTGCACATAATATGAAATAAAAATATTAAAAAGTGTGACTACTTTTATAGCATCAGCTTTTAAAAACCTTCCTAAGTTTTTTTTTAATCAATATACTTGTTTTAAGTAAAAGCCATTTAATCTTTGACTTATACATTAACCTTCCATTAAGTATTAGGGAAGAAGTTAAATGCACCTTAGTCAATAATGCTAATGTAGGAACCATTGTACTACCTATAGAGAAATGCGTATTCATATTATGTTAAAGTGGCTGTCCTTAACGATTAGCCATTATTTGTCAGGAAGCTGATAATAAATTTGAAATATTCTGTAAGAAAATGAATTATAATGTTGAAACTGAGTTCTCTGTACTATAATAATTTTGAAATGAGGTCATCTACTTCTTCTGGTCAATGCTTTTTAAGGCGATGATACTGAAGTGATGGAGATACCCTCGGTGGTACTTTAACCTCACCCTGCAATTTCACATCTGGGTTGGTAATAAATGAGCCTGCTAATTGAACTACATTAAGCTGAAACCTATGAATCTACCTGAAAGGAGGCAGTAGAACTGCTAACCCAAGTGCGCACAGTCTTTTGCTTTCATTTCTACCTATAAAGCTGAGCTGACATATTCAAATTTTTGGTGCATCCTTAACTTAGTATGCTTGACCACTATCTTAATTCTGCTGCATCACTTTCTTGAATCATTTTAGTGTTTATTTATTTTACAAGTCATTCCTTGGCACTCTTTGCACAGTCTTGTTTTACTCAGACATGCACAACACCAACGCAGAGTTTGGAATTGCAACTGGATTTATGAATTAGCTGAAATGTTCAGGAAACAAAGGCTGCTGGTGTCACCTCCCACAAGTCATTTTATTTAAAACAGTGGTGGGGAAGTTGTGCAGCTCCAGATGATTTTGGACTGCAACTCCCATCATGCTTGCAATGGGCCATGCTGCTGGGGGTTATTGGGAGTCAGAGTCCAGCACCATCTGCAGGGACACACACTCCTCAGCCCTGATTTAACAGATAATAGTTCTGGTGTTGAAGACAATAAAATACAAATAGTCTGTTTTTGTTTATAATTATTCTAACCTACCTCACAGGGTTGTTGTGAGGATAAAATGGAGAAGAAGAGGTTCGTGTACACCACCTTGGGCTCCTCGGAGAAATGGTGGGATATAAATGTGACTAACACATATGAAAATAGAAATATATTATTTTGTAGCCAAAATGATGACAGTTCCCCAATTGAAATGTCCTTTGTTCACATCCATCAATTCCATTCCCCCGTCCCAACATAGAATTGCGTGTTACACTATCAGACTGGCCCTGAATGGGTCAATTCACACAAAATGCCAAACCTTGGCTTGGCATTATCTGACCAAGCTTCCAGCTCTAATGACCCCCCTCCCCTCCCTGAAGTTGGGTTGCAACCCAAGGGCTGGACCGTATCTAATTTAAGTCCCATGGATTTCAATCAGTATACTTCAAGTGTGACTACGTCTAACTATAGTCAGTCCTCCAAAATGAGATGCTGGATATATCTCCTTTTCAAATATAGATTTTGCAGTGAAAAATTATGCAGGAAAATATTTTGAATTCATCAAACAAGAAAAGTGTGTAACTAATAAAGAAGGTTTCTGGCAGCAGAAATAATATTTCAGACACAGAATCTGGAAAGCTCTATCTGTTGGCAAAGTACAAACAACTGGCTTCTATTCCAGTCTTCTATGCATCTCTTCGATTAGTTTTCCATTTTCTTCCACCTCTAGATGTCCTTGCTTTAGCTCTACAGTCACTTTTGCTGAATCTACCAAACTGTGTCCTTTGCACATTGAAGCCACACAGGTACCAAATATGTAAAGCATCTCTCTTTTCACAGAGCCAGGATAAATAAGAACCTAAATGATTGGTCCATTGATCTTAAAATGAGATTGTATGCTTCTTCAAAACCACATACTTAATGCTGTGATAACATGAATTTAAATAAATACCTACTGGCTTAGACTTTACATATCTGAAATGCAAACATCTTCCTTGGATCCCATCAGAAGCTGCAAGTACAGCTGAGAATTGTGTATGATGTTTGTACAGAAATCACTAGGCAACCTTGGGGACAAAAAAACAGGTTCCTCAGCCCAACCTCACACCACCACCTTGCAAGGAGTAGCAGGTACAGAAGCAAATAGGTTTAAAATACAAAGCTTTCAGAGTATTCTTTTTTTAAAAGAAAAAAATCATGATTAGTAAATATTCTTATGCTGCTGGGAGTATTAAAGAATAAAATGTCAGTTGAAGGAGGGAGAAGAATATTAGTTCTGTGCTTCACAATTGACATTATGCACATGGCCACCTACCCACCCCCCACCCCCACCCCCAAGACATTAAGTCCTGGGTCTAAAATTACTTAGCTGCACCACTGACAGAACTGAAAGCTAACGGGAAGAACTGGTCCTGAGGTGGCTCCAATGTCAAGTTGCTTTAGAGTTGTGCTTTTGAGTTCTAACTGCTTCTGACTGAAACCTGGAGTGGATTCATCACCTCACTGGCATCAGAGCCACCACCAACTTCCACTGTCTGTGAATAAACTCCATTGAACATGTATAGAATTGCACTATAAGAAGTTTTCTTTTATTCACATGACTTTTCTTCCATGACCTCTTAGATGTGTTGGGCCGATGACTTGTTGAGACAGCCCCATGGTTGTCATGGTGGACATTAAGTCCTGAGCATGCCTGGATCTGGTAGCCTTGGTATGGAAGACGAAATACCTCAGAATCATCGTTCTAGGGGTCCTCAGCACCAAATCTGAGACCACCTCCATCAGTTTAGGCAGAGAAACTGAAGGCAGTACAACAGCACAATTCCTAGTCTGTCCCAGTTACCCAACACAAGGTATAAACACTCAGGATTGGCACTTGAATGGATAGGAAGCCTAGAAAGGGGGATAAAATTTCTATAGAACACAACAGCCTCCCTCCCCAACCCTCAAGTCAGTATTGGTACTGCACCAAGTCCCCAGGAGACACTGCTGAAAAAAGTGAATCCCTCCCGGTTCCCTCGCCCAGGTCTCAGCAATACTCACCACGCTGGCCTTCCCATCCACAATTACATCATGGATGAGGGAAATTTTGTTTTGTACTGACCTGGCACTTAGGCCCTTTCCACACCAGGCTTTTTTTTTTTTGCCTGGGATGCCCCCCCCCCCCAGCTGCTCCCTGTGAGTCTCAATGACGTACATGGAGTCCTGGGAGCAGGGGGTGGGCACGGGATTTTTCTGGGTTAAGAGAGATCAGAAAAATCCCGTATCTTCTGCAGTCCCGGCAACTTCCCAGGACTGCGGAAGATGTGTCCACTCGTCCCGGGTGCAGCCGTGCTTACTCACAAGTAAGTGTGGCTCCAAAATGGACACCGTGGCCGTGCCGAGTTTCATTGCTGGTACTTATTACTTGTCTCTGTAGCTTCACAGTCACCTTTTCTTCTACATTTTCCAGTGGCACGGCTTGATCATAAATTCCATTTCATTTTACCTTTTGACTCTGCGGACCTAGCAGATGATGTAAAGACATCATTGCTCTCACCACCACCTTGCCCTTGCAGCAAAGTGTTAAGGGGCCCAGACAACATTCAAGGTTTCATAAATCCCATTCACATGCCAGATGTAAAATCAGTTGACCATGGTAGAAATATGGCTTCATACTTTAAGGCTGAAAATATCCTAACGGCCAACTTCTCTGATTTCTTTGTGGGCAATAAGGTAAGTTAGGGATGGAATCCAAGGAAAGTTTGGAATTCTGTTTAAGGAAGCAATTTAAAGTTCAAGTGTTTCTTCCATTGATAACTTCCTCCTACTCTTCATGTGATCAGTCTCCCCCCTTCCCGTTTTTGCTCTATTACCTCCATTGTAGCATTTCCTTGCCCAGCCCTTAACAAGGCAAGAAAACCGATCTCAGCCAACTTTCTATAGGAGACACAAAATAGGCTTTGGGGCTGCAATATGGATCATTTCCTAAATATTCACATGAGTGCCATGCCAGGCAAGGTGGGAATTACCTCCTCCTCCTCCTCCTCCTCCTCCTCCTCCTCCTCCTCCTCCTCCTCCTCTGTTTATTAGAAGTAGATTATTCTGTGCAAAGATTATAGGGATGGATGGACCATTCTATTTCCAGCCCATGTCAAATTTACATCATAAATTCAATCATACATCTGGTCCATCCTGTTTCTGTATTAATGAGTCATTAAAACATTGGCATGAAAATCTGTATATAAATAGTACGTAAATACCCATTTAAATGTGTTTTCTCACAAAATATACATCTAAGGGAGCAATGGTATGGTCCCTGGGCCAGCATCCCAGTGACCATGTGGTTGCGGGGATTCCTCTTCTGAGGTTGGAGAGGGTTCCTCTGTCAGGGAAAATTTCTATTAAGATGAATAAAGGACTGGACCATTTTCAGAGTGTCCAGAGGAATGACTAGTGCACCTGAAGTCAATTAACTAGGAGAATAGTTTTTTCTATCTACTGCTAAAAAGGTCAGTGAGATAGTGGGATTCTTTATAGAAGTTTTCTTAATTGATTGAGTGCTTAGTCACTGTGCAACCTCATGTATATAAACTGTAGATATTTGAATGGCGGTTGTTAGGCTGATGATTATGTGGAGGAGAAGGCTGGTGATATGAGAAATATGAGGATGGATATGCTATGTAAAAATCTTCCTGGAACCTGTGTTATTTGGATGAACCAGATTGCTGTATATATTTATTGGAATCACAGTAAAAGACTTGTATTATACACTTACTGCTGGAGTGTATTTTTACTGACTGGATCTCTCTGGAAACACGCTTACTCTGCTGTAAGCGCACCGGGAGCGCTTCTTTCCCAAACATCCTCAACCTTGGAAAGGGGACTCAGAGATCTGACCCTCTTTCTCCACCCCTTCTCAACCAGCACCAAAAGGACTGCAAGGCTGGAAAAGCAACCTTGGATGCGTAGGAAAGGCGGGAGTTCCAGTGAGCAGGAAGAGCAGGAAACCAGAAAGGCCAAGATAAAGTTTATCTTGAGTCTCCTCTAGCTGGCTCTCTGAAGCACCTCCACTAGATGGGCTAGTGAAATCTCCAGGGTGAGAAGACGGGGAAGTGGAGATTGCCTCCACTGTTTTTCTCACCCTGCGTTGGACAATTGGATGCCTCTGACAATGGAATCGCTAGGATAGCACCCTAAATGTATTGTATCCTAAAATAGGATTTTTTAAACTGCATTTTGACATTGTCTTTTTTTTTTGGGGGGGGGGGTCAAAAACTGTCAGAATATTTGGAAAAGTGCAAAATCCGAAGGATAAGAGCACGATCTGTTTTGTCCAGTTGTCCAGGAGGTGCACTTAAAGTCTGTTCACTTCAGAATTCAACGGGATAATCATCACCATTGTTATCCTCCTCCTCCTCGTCATCCTCCTCATCATTGTCGTTTATTTGTAACCAACTTTTCCATCCACAAAACGACCCCCAAAGCAGCCAACCACATTTTACAGAAAACAAGAGTATTAAATTAAATATAAAAAACAACAGTATGATAATTTACCAAACAATAAAAATATTGCAATGAACTTAAAAAAAAAAAATCAATTCAGAACTGAGTTAATAAATACAAAATTCATATATATATATATATATATATATATATATATATAAAACCAATGGGATGACGGAATACATAATTTTTTAAATTACTACCCAAAATTAAACTTATGCCCCACTCCAGCAGCCAATATAAATGATTTTGATGCACCATTAAAAGAGACAGATCCCCACTGAAACCATCAGGAAAGATACAAAATACAAAGAACTGCCACGCTTATGTCCAACGTGCCCTCTTACTGCAAGTCAATTGCGAAGCGAAGGAAGAGAAATGACGAGATGACACACATAAAATGGGATTAAACATGGGCCACTTTTCTTTAGCTCTGCAAAATTGAAAAGGGGGAGGAGAATTCCTATGCAGGCATTTAGTTATGGCCATCCTGGCCATTGCAAGGGACGGGCGAGGCATTCACAACCCGGGAAGTGACGCCTGCCATTTCACCACTCCCCGAGCTTCCCCATTCCGAGGTAGGGAGGCCTTTTCAGTTTTATGTGAATATTCACCATTAATAAAGTTTAAATGCTCACACCTACTGCCATTAAAAGTGACCAATTGAACCAATCAACCTAATTAAATGCCCAGCCTGATTTGCAGTGTGGAGTAGGCGAAAAAACTCACAACCAAGTTAGATTGTGAGCAAAAAATTCCTACTCAGCCTCAAAAAGACGACCAGTGAACTCACGCTGTCCCCAGGGTGGGTGGGCAGGAGCCGCGCAAAAGGCAAGTGAGGCTGGGAGGTTTTTTTTTTAACTTAAATAGCCCGTTCCCCTCCCAGCTCCAGTGGCATCATGCAGGAGGCTGACCAATAGCAGGCCTCCAAGCCTCGTCCATTTCCTCGCTCGCAACCTCCCCTCCACCCATGCAAGCAGGGCGGGGTAGAAGGCCTTTGCAAAGCAAAGGAAGAGAAATGATGAGACGACACACATAAAATGGGATTAAACATGGGCCACTTTTCTTTAGCTCTGCAAAATTGAAAAGGGGGAGGAGAATTCCTATGCAGGCATTTAGTTATGGCCATCCTGGCCATTGCAAGGGACGGGCGAGGCATTCACAACCCGGGAAGTGACGCCTGCCATTTCACCACTCCCCGAGCTTCCCCATTCCGAGGTAGGGAGGCCTTCCAGTGTCGCCTCCCCCCGGGCCACATGGCTCCGAGTAGGTGAGAAGGGTTGGCCTCAAAGGTAAGCCTTATCCCTAAAACTGATGCCACAGGGCTGTCAGTGGTTGGCCTCTGGCGTTACGCATCACCACAATGGTGCCTGTGAATGTTCACCATTAATAAAGCTTAAATGCCCACACCTACCACCACAGGGGGAGACAAGCCTCTGCTTAGTCACCCACTCCCACTCCCCCTTACGGAAGTACCTCGCGAAGGCCTATCTGGAGATCAGCCAAAAACATGTCATTTCCTAGCTCGGATAGGTGCACCTCATCGTGCCTATACAGCTCCCTCTGACAGAGGCATATTTCAAGGCGTCTAATGCTAACATCTCCATGCTCAAGCAAGCTCTTATAGATTTCCGTATTGACCCTTTTCTGGGCCTTTTCCAAAGCAAGAGGGTCGCTACTGACTCTCCAATGCAGCCGGGGCAATATGCAGGACCATAAAATTTTGACGCCAGGCCATTGCTGATGGATTTGCTGAAAATCCACCATAGCTTGCAAAATTAGGGCCTTACCTTTTAGCAGGCCCAAATCGTTACCCCCAAGGTGAATGAGCAAGATGTGCGGGGGAGGGGGGTGCAGCGCAGTCTGATACTGCAGCAAAGCGGGCATGAGGTTTTCCCACTGTATACTGTGTCTGCCAAGCCACTGAATGGCTGCATATTGGCTCAATACAAGCTGCGATCCGAAGTTTGACCTGGACGCCAGTTTGCCGGCCCAAAAAATCATGCTGCGTCCTCATATGGTAACTTGCCTTAGGGAAAAGCCTTTTTGGAAATCTAGAATGAGACACGAATATACATATTAATGACAGAAATCACTTCTACTACTTGGGAAATTGCCTTATGTAGGACCTGTATGCTGAGGAGCGCCACCTGCCCACAGCCTGAATGTGTGCAGGGGAAAACCCCAGCGCTGCTGCTGTCGAATCTGCCCTGATCCTGAAAGAATGAATGCCAAACTGTGCAGAGTGCAGGCCTAGGGCGTCAAGAGCCATTTTTAGTGACCATCCAAAACTGGTATGTGGTCAAAGGGGATAAATCTTGATGACAAAAAAGGAAGCCCTCGGTGGACCTTCTCAGTGCGATAAATGCTTCCAAGGCTCTCACTGGGCATAGCTCTTGAATAGCAGTAGAGCATAGCTTAACATTCATGCCCCTATTAAGCTGGTCAGTTTTGGACTGTCTGAGGCATAGGTAAACCACCTTTTGATCAATATACATGGCAACTAATTGCAATGTTCTGCCAAATGTGTCACCTTTAGATACTGTCAATATCTCAGATATTCTAAAGGCCCCCAAAAAGGCTGTCAGCGCTGCGGCATGAAATAGGACTGCTTCATATTTTGAGTGGCACAATACAGGCCATTGTGCTTGCAAACCAATTAACATGTCAGGAGATAATGGGGGCCTGGCGTCAGAAATGTGTGGTGCCTCTTGAACCCAGCCTCGCAATGCCCTTCGTACCCGGAAATCAGAGGTAACATCGTGGGTACCCTGAGATTTTGCAATGAATGCCAATGCTGCTAATTTACGTGATATAGTGCGGGCAGAAAGACCCCGTTTTCGGGAACTTGCACAAAATTGGAGGACATGCTCCACTAGTATGGGCCACTTGTGTTGAAGCTGGTTGCTTGTTCAAAAAGCCTGAAACTCCTTACCTGCCTTTTTGTATGCAGACCTGGTGTTAGGCACCACGGACTGCCATATAGCTTGCACTATTTCTTCCTCCCAATCTGCCAAAGGGTTGGTGGCATGGTCTCCGGCATCTGAAGAGCCCAGGGAGTCAATTCCCAGAATCTCTGTACCTGGTGACATGATAGAGCATCCGCAATATCATTATTTAAACCAGGTATGTGCTTTGCCCGAAAAAGAATGTTATTTTTTAGGCAATGTAGGGTGAATATTCTCACTAATGCCATAACTCTAGGATTACGTAAAGAAAGCGAGTTAATGACCTGTACCATGGCTTGGTTATCACTCCAGAAAAGCACCGTGGAATTGGCTATATCCACCACCCAAAGGTGCACTGCCATGAATATTGAGAAAAATTCCAAAAGTGTGAGATCCTTACACAGGTCTTCCAACACCCAGTCCTCAGGCCAGCGCTCCGTGCACCATTTATTCCTCCAAATGATGCCAAAACCCCATGGACCAGACACATCAGAATGAATTTGTAGCTCTGCTTCCAGAAGCAGCTCGCGCCTCCAAAAAGATACGCCATTAAATCGCTCAAGAAATTCCAGCCACACCCTAATATCCTCCCGCATATCTGTAGTGACTCGTGTTCTGTGGTGTAGGAGGCGCAAGCCTGACATGGCTGTGCACAAGCGACGCAAGAAAGCTTTCTCTGCAGCAATCACCCTGCAAGCAAAATTTAAATGGCCAATTACTTCTTGCAATTGTTTTAAGGATGCCTTCCTCTCACCTAGGATATGAGATAATATGGTACGCAAGGTGACCAGCTTGTCTGTTGGTAAGCAACAACATGCTGTACTGAGTCTAATTCAATACCCAAGAACTTAAGGACCATGGACGGGCCCTTGGATTTTTCATGCGCCAACGGGACATCCAGCTCTTCACACAGGGTACCAAATGTGCTCATAAGGTACGCGCAATGATCACTTCCTGCCAATCCAGAGAACAGGAAGTCATCTAAATAATGAATCATGTCATGTGATCCGGCTCTCAAAATGAGAGCCCATTCCAAAAAAGAGCTGAACGTCTCGAACATGGCGCACAAAATAGAGCATCCCATTGGTAAGGCCCGATCGATGTAGTATTGTCCTTGAAAGCAAAACCCCAGGAAGTTGAAATATTTTGGGTTGATGGGTAGAATACGAAAAGCTGCTTTTATGTCGCATTTACCCATCACAGCTTGTATGCCATTCTTGCGCACTATATTTACTGCAGAATCGAAGGAAGCATATTTCACAGAGCTCAAGTGCTCAGGAATTGCATCATTCACCAACGCGCCCTTTGGGAAAGACAGGTTGTGGATCAGCCCGAATTCCCCTGGTGCCTTCTTTGGGATGATACCCAAAGGTGACACTCTTAAGTGCGGGATTGGAGGAGTCGTGTAGGGTCCTAGTACCTGTCCGGCCTTCACCTCCTTATTAATGTTTTCCCTAGCTATGTGTTCCATTAAACTAATAGACTTTTGGTTTCTGGACATTGAACTGTGCTTGGGTCCCTGAAAAGGAATGCTAAAACCCTCCTGGAAACCTAACATAATGTACTCAGCCTCCTGTCGCTTGGGGTATTGTGCGAGCAGTGTTTTCAGGGGTTCAATTTTAACCGGGCTGGGTCCCTTTTGCAGGGGGGGGGGTTGTCCACCCAGGCGTCTAGGCCCTTGACTCTCTTAATGCAATGGGGGTAAGAAAGGACACTTTCCAGAGGCTCCAGAAAGTGTGTATTTCCGGTAGGGGTGTGCACGGACCCCCCGGATCGGATCGGGACCCGGATCGGGACCTCCAATTTTGTCATGGATCGGTTCAGACAAAATCGGAGGCCCCCCGGACCGGATCGAGTCCGATCCCGATCCAAAAATCGGAAATTTTTGGATTGGCCGCCATTTTTTTCCCCATAGACTTGCATTGCAATGTAAGTCTATGAGGAAAAAATGGCAGCGGGTGGGTGAGGGGGGGCCTAACTCCCTCCCCCCCGGGGCCGTCCGCTGTGGACGGCCCCGGCAGGTAAGCCCCCTCCCCCGTGCTCCCTACCCCCCCTGGGGCCGACCGCTTCCATCCATGGGCGCCCGCGGGCGCCCGCGGATAGAAGCGGATGGCCCCGGGGGGGGTAAGCCCCCTTCCCCGCCACTGCTTACCTTTTAGGGCCGTTCGCTCCCGTCCGGCGCCGGCGGCTACCGCCAGCCGGCTTTGCGGCTTGCTCTAGAGTAGCACGCCAGGTGATCACCCGGCGTGCCACCCTGGAGCAGGCCGCAGAGCCCGCTGGTAGTAGCCGCGGGCGCCGGACGGGAGCGGACGTCCCTCAAAGGTAAGCGCCCCCCTCCTCCCCCCCCCTGCTGTCCACTTTCATCGGCGGGCACCTTTTCGGATCGGTTCGGACTGGATCGGCTGATCCAGCTGTTGGATCGGAAATCGGATAATTTATCCGATTTCCCACTGGACCGGACTCGGATCGTGGATCGGGTCCGATCCAGTGCACATCCCTAATTTCCGGACCCTTTGGAAAACATACATTTTCCCCTTTTGTGCCAATAGTGGCTGCTATTAGTACGGAGATGGGAAAAGGCCAGA
Source organism: Anniella stebbinsi (assembly GCA_029215795.1). Lineage (NCBI taxonomy): Eukaryota > Metazoa > Chordata > Lepidosauria > Squamata > Anniellidae > Anniella > Anniella stebbinsi. The sequence goes on along the minus strand of JARDYH010000002.1, from coordinate 27,190,693 downwards.
CATTTGCTGAGGGTTCGTGGGCCCTCAGGCATTTGGGTGGACCGTGCAAGTGGTGGGGCAAGTGCTCGTGGGGCAGTCATGGGGAGTGTCTGTAAACCCATATGCATAATGGCATTTTCATCATTCAGATCCAGGAAGTTGTTGGGTTGGGAAAACAGTTAAAAGTCTCATGGGATGATCCTGGGTTGTAGTATTACGAGACAGAGAAAATGTCTCCCTCTCCACCTGTGTGTGGGTTCACGTTGTGCAGATCTATAAACAGCAATATTAGAAGGTACAGATTGACATTAAGTTGGTTTGCATCTATGTCTGAGCACTTGTGCTTCATAACTGTGAACTCCTTAACTGCTATGTAGTGCCAACTTTATTGTGACTCTAATGATACAGAACATATCCCTGTTGTAGTGGGAAGACAGAGACACCATCCTGAAAGGAGACATGCAAGCTACAGCGCATTGGCTATCCATAGCAAAGCAAACAATTTCTATCTGTTACATGCATTGTATTTTTTTTTAAAAAAAGAAAGCAAATCTTCATCGTCACTTTTATATAATATGTTCTCGACAGTCAATACAGCCTCACCAATGTGCCTGATATTTATGAGGGTACTTATTTGTTTGATGACTGCGTTAGAATCCCTTTTTATTGAAGTTAATTGGCATTTAGGAAGTCTATATGTTTTATTAAACTTTAGCGTCATCTTAAACAATTTCAGAATGCATTTTTGTGTAGTGTAATTCCACAGTTACTGGGCTGAAATGATAGGTTTTTAGCATGCTTAATATTATTGAACGGAGGCATTATTATCTATATACGAAAGGGTAGTGCCTTTAATGGGGCAGTCAATAACAAAGCCAAAAGTCAGATTGATTTTTCTCGAGCAATCAAGTGTAGCTAGCACATATTTCTCAGTCTAATAAAATTAGTCTGCTGTGTGCAAAATGAAAGAAGGAACAGTAGTTGTTACTGTTTTGTTGTCATATGGACAGGAGTTAAAAATAGAATCAATCCAGACTTCCAAATTAATCTTCTGGACTTTAATTAAGAGAAGGGGATTGAAGAAGCCAGTACTTCTCACTGCTGCTTGTTATAGCGAGTATCTTCCTTAACAAAGAGTGAACATATATAGATCTGTAAGGCTTTTGCTCCTCCCCCCCGCCCCTATATATCTAGACAATTCATAATCTACAGAGATAAAGTTGGTCAGGAAAAGACATCTTCTTTGCTTATGTATTATCAGATGATGTCTCAGGGGCAGTCTACTTTTTCTATTCTCAATATTACTTTGAAGAATGATGAGAAATGGAGAATCAACCTCAAGGTATACACAATATGTAAACATTGTCATATATTCATCATATTTATATGCCTCGCCTACCTCTTGGCCCAAAGTGATTTAATACTACATTAAAGTAGAACCTGGGAGGACATCATAAACAGCTCTTGTTTAAAGGGCATTGTGAAGGAGAGCCTTTAATCTGATTGATGAAATAAATGGAAAGTAATCTATCCTCTATTCAACAGCTTGTTGATGATATGAAAGAATTCCTACTCAAGCAAGCAAGCCTTTCAAAGAGAAAGACCTCTTTTATCCTGTCAGCTTCTCATTTTTGAGAAAAAGTTAAGTTTTTCATCATGGTTCAGGGGAGTTCTTGTAAAACGTTCATTGAAAATTTAAGAGCAATTACGGTGTCAGACAGCTAGAAAAATTGCTTTACTGAGTGAGAGTCCTCTGACAAATGCATTGTGGGAGAATTGATTCTTTCTAAGGGATAAGTGAATTGTCATTGTTAGTGTCTTTCCGTGACATCTAGCGAGATGTCATCTGCTTTGTAACAGAAGATTTGAATCAGACAACTGTACTCAACAGTAGACAGTGTCTAGATTAGTTCAGCAAAGAAATAAGCCTTTACTCTGCAGGGTATCAACTGGGCTATTAAACATTATGGATGAACAAGGACTTCAGAGTAAAAGGGGGGGAAGTAGTATAAAAATTAAAAACAAAATACAAAGCTGTAGAGCTTGGATGTTTAACCTGTAAGGAAATCTGTCATATCCTTGAGGAAACTACACTGAGAAAAGATCAATAGAATATCTACTGGCTCCATTAGCTTGATGTAAAAAGGGAAACAGAGATACCACCTCTTCCAGGAGAGAAACTGCATTATTCCAGGGATTATACAGGATCAGGTCTCTTTGCAGAAAAGACGACAAGAAGAAAAAAAAAGAGCATGAAGACCTTTGGTGGGCCAGAATTGGAGTGAAAGGGCTTGTCAGGTAATCTAACTGATGAGTGCAGTTTATTGCCAAGGCGGGGGTCTGTAATGAGACATTGATTAGCATAAGGGTAGGTGCCATCTGTAATCTTGAGTAATGCAGAAGGTGGTAAGGATCAGAAAACAGACTGTCATTCAGTCTTCGTCTTTTCTGAGCTACTCCTATGTATAGGTTTGTATAGGTAATGTATTGGAGCAACGATAGGCTGCAGTTACTATGCAAAAATGAAAGGGCGTCATTTTCTTCAACATTCCAGCACATTCAGCTATACTCTCACAGCAATCAGCATTAGAAAAGAAAACATTTTAGCATTGTGTATGAATTACAGGGAAGAAAAGTCGTAATTCCATGAATCTTTACTTGGGAATCAATTCAGTGGAAATAATCGAGCTCTAACCTCAAAGTCAATCTATTCAGGATCTGTTGAAAGATTTTCCAAACAATAAAGCAGTGGTATGTGTAGTATGTGTGTATATGTGTGTTTAGTGTGTGTGTGTGTGTGTGTGTGCATAGATAGATGATTGATTGATAGATAGATAGATAGATAGATAGATAGATGATAGATAGATAGATAGATAGATAGATATGGTTTCTAATATCACCTAAATATATAGGATTGTTCTTTCATTGCTTTTGTTTGATAGAAAAGGAAAACTGGTTTGAATTATGTATTGCCAACTTGTATCGTGACAGCGTAAACAATTTCAAATTTTGGAAATTGTGATGAACATGCTTAAGATCACATTGACCAATTAATGTCTTAACAACTCTTCGTGGCCAGTGTTTAGGACCTCTCAGACATTTACATTGAAAACTCTCTATTCTCAACACTTCACACACTTAAAGGAATGTACACAGTGGTCTAGTTAAACACTGTCTGTTCCTTTTAACTCAACAGGAATTAAACACTGGCACATTTGACATTTTTAAAATGTTTAATTGGTTAATCCTTTAATTGGGAAGATATTAGGATTTAGAGTGAAGTCTATGTATTGTCATTGCTTTACAGAGTTGGTAGGACTGGCTTTCTGTTTTGAACTAAAATAAGTTAAAAAGTATAGTCCCACAAGTTTGGGGACTTGAAGTGCCCAGGGTAATAATATCTCCTTAACATTATCATCACTTTTTTAAAAAAGTGTAATCAAAGCAATTTTTGGAAGCTGTGAAAAGACCAACTGTAATTTTTAAGAAGGCTGTGTCTCCAGCAGCCACTGATTTGTGCTTCTGCTCCTGGTTGTAGAAGGGTGTCTTCTTCTTCTTCTTCTTCTTCTTCTTCTTCTTCTTCTTCTTCTTCTTCTTCTTCTTCTTCTTCTTCTCCTTCTCCTTCTCCTTCTCCTCCTCCTCCTCCTCCTCCTCCTCCTCCTCCTCCTCCTCCAATATTTATAAATAGCTGCAATGAAGAGATAAGCCAGCGCAAACTTGTATTTGGCCCAAACTTGTAGTTATCCCATTCAAAAATGAAACAATGAAATCCTATACAGACTTCTTGCAAGCAAGTTCCATTGAACTTGGTGGAATTTACTTCTGAGCAGACATGCATTTAGTAAGATTGTGCTGAAAATGTGTTTTCTGCTTCTTATTCCTTTTAACATCTGCACAATATTTATCTGTAGCAACACATTTTGATACACAGAGGCTACAATCTTGCGCACATTTTCTAGCAATTTGAAGTTTTCAAATTGAGTTACGGTAACAGATCATATGACGTTTCTATTACTGCTGCTAAGAATAACATTTTGTATTTATATAGCTCTTCAGATTGCTCAGAATGCTTCACATATATTATACCAGTGATCCTTATGACAACCCTGTAAAATGAGTCAGTGCAGATGTAGGGGCTGCAGCAAACAGTGATTAGTTTGCCTAAGGTCACCTAGTGAGGTATTACTGTCTTTATCAACCATGCGCACTAAGTCGGAACATCTACATTCATGTTTTATTTCTGCCAAGCCCAGTTGCATGACTGTATGCAGCCTTCATGTTTCTCCTATGAGTTGCTAGATAAAATCTGCTTTCCTCCATATTAGATGGTATGATATTATATTTATATGTGATATTTATATACTGTTAAATGTAATCAAAACTCTAACCGGTTCACATGTAAATATTAAAATCCCATTGAAAATACAACGTTAAAACACAACATAAAAATACAATTACAATAAAAGCAGCAAAGGGAGCAGTTGGCCATTATGTAAACAGAATGCTTGGCTAGATGGGCCCTTGATCAGGTACAGCTTGACTGTTCTTATGTTCTTATGTTTAGCAAGATGGAGCTGCATGATTAATTTAATTACAGGCCAGGGAAAGCCTGGATGAACAACTGTTTTCAGGAGGTGTTTGAAAGATGCCATATTTTCTGCCTCCCAAGCTGCACGATGAAGGGTTTTCCAAAGGGTGGGTGCCATTACCGAGAAGGCCCACCATCGGGGAATTGCACAACAACATTGCATTAGTTTCAGAATAACCAGCAATGCCTCCTCTGATGATCTTAAAGATCACATGGGTATGTATATATACAGGAAGGTGGTCTGCTAGGTATATATCTACCCAGCAGAGTAAACGTTACAATAAATACTATTTTTCCTGCTGTTAAACAAAAGCTCCTTAAATTTCAGCGCAAAGAACATTCAACACAATCTATTTTAAACAGAATTTGACGACCAACTTCTGTTTAACTGCTTTTGACATCTTTGGAACTTCAAATTGATCAGGGCAGTGTATCTGACATTTGTGTCACTCCTCAACCCACTTTATTCTGCCAACAGTACTTACGAGGTAGGCTAGGAGAAAAGGGATCAAACCAACACTCTCTACAGAGCTTAATGGATGAGTGGGGATTTGAACCTGGGTCTCTCCAGTCCTAGTCTGAGACTCTAATCACTACCATACACTGCCTTTCCAGTTTGAATGCCTGTGGTGCTTGTAAAGGAGAACAGAGATAGGCTGTAATGCATTCTTGCCAAGTACATGGTATAAGTTTAATTGAACTCAGTGGGATTTACTTTTTAGTAAACATGTATAGGGCCATGCAGTAAATTCTCTCTCTTCCTCTCCTACTTGTACCTTGAAAGCCATAACTATGCTGCAAAGAATTAATCCGTGTACTTAGGGTGACCATATGGAAAGGAGGGCAGGGCTCCTGTATCTTTAACAGTTGTATAGAAAAGGGAATTTCAGCAGGTGTCATTTGTATGCATGCAGCACCTGGTGAAATTCCCTCTTCATCACAACAGTTGAAGCTGCAACAGCCCTGCTCTCTTTTGTATCTGGATGCATACAAATGACACCTGCTGAAATTCCCTTTTTTATACAGTTGTTAAAGATACTGGAGCCCTGTCCTTTCCATATGGTCACCGTAGTATTGATGTGTAACAATATTGATCGATATAGACAGATGGATTGATTATATTAGATATGGACATGCAGGCTAGTATTTGTGTGTTTGTGGACTAGTTTGTATGTTTATTTACAAGTCTGCTGTATATCCCTGCTACTGGGTTTTTTTTGGTAGTTCAGTCATTTCATTTGGAAGAAATCTACATATGTTCATTATTTCAACAACAGCCCTCAGTGGGGCTTCACTTCTGAGTTAACATGCATGAGATTAGGCCGCACAAATCTATAGAAAATCTGGGAAGCAGCCATGGCTCTAGAACTGATTTTCATTGCGACATTGAGCTGCTGGGGTTGAATGTGATGGAAATCACATGTGGCTGTGTTTGTGTAAGGCTGTCTATAGTGGCAGGGTGTATTATCTAATGTCACTTTATGAAACGACCAGTGCTGCAGCCCCTTGCTTTTCTAGTATGCGTAGAGGAATTACTTTAATCTTCCTCTCCTCTATGAGAAAAGATAAATATTATCTGCTGTATATACCTGATGAAACACTTATCTTTTTTTGATAATTAATGAACCCATTTTAAGTCCGTGTTATGCTATTCATCTTTTGTGGTCCAGAAACGGATGACAGTATGATTATGTCTTTGAAAGATAAGTAAATGTGTGCGCTCTTAGATCATCAGGCTTTTAAAATACCAGAAAAAGTAGAGAGAGGGCAATGCTAAGAATATTTGTTAATCACAGCTGAATAGCATGTTGCTAGCTTTATATTTACCATATTATGCTAAAGATACCTGCAAGAATTCCTCACTCAGCCATTGAATATAGTAATGCTTTGTTTAACATTGACTTATGCTTTTTATGTACATTAAAGATATGATAAAGATGGAGCTACTGTACAAAAATGCTGCCCATCTTCCTTTTTTTCTTAAACTATGTTGGTAATTCAAGAATATTTAATCATTCTTAAAGGTATGCCTGGCCGTATGCTAGAGAATTTGTTGCTGTTGTTATTGTTGCTGTTATTATTATTGGTATATATCTGATTGCGGGGGGATGAGGAGGGAAATAAAGAGATGAGACACACACACACACACACACACACACACACATTTATTAATGAACTGCAAAGAGAGACTAGGTGGGCCCTATTCTACCCCAGCAAAAACATTCTATATCTGTTGAGTGGCATCTTTCAATCGCCACCCCAGGCCAAACCCATTTTGGGGAGGGTAGGCTTTCTTGTGTCGCTCCCCACCCTGGGCCACCCAGCACCGGGTGAAGTGAGTTGAGTTGCCCTCACAAGTCAGCCCTATCCCCCCACTGGGGCCGCACAACCCTTAGTGGAAGGCCTCAGACATGACCTGTCACCTGAACGGTGCCACAGAATGCTCACCATCCCTTTCCTAATCGTGCCCGCCCCTACCTGCCTGAAATTAGTAACCGAATTAACCTGTAAGCGAAATATAAATCTTTCCTAAGACACTCTCTCCAGACTTACAGTGTGAAGTAGGCGAAAAACCCCATAGGCCAGGGCAATCAGCCTATGGGCTAAAATTCCTACTTGGCCCCCTAACAGGCAACCAGATGAACCCACACTGCATAATGGGAGGGAGGGAGCCATGAAAAGAAGAGGCGGGGAAATGGGCGTGGTGGCCTAAATAGGCTTATCCGCCCCACCCCGGCATCTGGTGCCACCATGCTCCCACCAGTGGGGAGAAGGCACAGGGGGAAAGGCATTTGCAACAATACATGAACTTTATTGTTGATGAGATCTTTGTAGTATCTCTGTCATTGAAGAAAATGATGTGCTTTGACAAACCTCTGTTTTTGTACAAGAACATTTTTTTAAAAAAAAATGCATGGAAAATCTTAAATACTCAGATGACACCATTTTGATTCTCTCTCTTATGGTATGGAAAAAGATTTAAGTTAGGCTGACCATATGAAAAGGAGGACAGGGCTCCTGTAACTTTTACAGTTGTAGAGAAAAGGGAATTTCAGCCAGTGTCATTTGTATGCAATTAGTTCCTGGTGATATTCCCTCTTCATCACAACAGTTAAAGTTGCAGGGGCCCTACCTTCTTTTGTATCTGGTCACTCCAGTATAGTGCCTGCAACTTTAACTGTTGTGATGAAGAGGGAATATCACCAGGAACTAATTGTATACAAATGACACTGGCTTTTCTCTACAACTGTTAAAGTTACATGAGCCCTGTCCTCCTTTTCATATGGTCAGCCTATTTAAGTATGTTATTTATTATTACTTGTAGAACACTTTTCCCATAAATTCTGTTTAATGTGGGCAAAATAATATCATAATGTTCAGACTTGCTTGTAGGGTGACCAACTATAAGGATCTCCTTGGATTTGTTCTGGCTTTTGTTCTATCCTGGGTTTCAGGGGGGATTTTCTGTAATTTTCTATAATGTCTTGGAATGACACACGTTCCCCTTTAAGGCTGCCATGAGCATGGTGGAGGGAGGAAATGACATGCTTTCTGGAGGTGTATTATTCCCCCCTACTGCTCCAATCAGGGCCTTAAAGTGGAAAGCGTGTCATTCCCAGATATTATAGAAAAGGTCCCGATTGGAGCATGGGGACGGGGGTGGAATGACATGCTTTCTGGCGGCCCCAGAATGCTGCTTTCCCACCCCACCACTGGATGTCCCCTTTTTTGGTTTCCCCAATAAGGTCACCCTAGACATGTTGAACAGAAAAAAAAAATACCTTCAAGCCGGAAAAGGAGATCAACAGGAGCACAAATAGGGATGGGGCAAGGGAGAGGGGAAAACTGGGGAGGAGGAGGAACTGCCATTTCCTATGGACTACTATTTTGTGATGAAAAGGGAATTTCAGCAAGTGTCATTTGGACGCATGCAGCACCTGGTGACATTCCCTCTTCTTCACAACAGTTAAACAGTTGACCAGGTACAAAAGAGGGCAGGGCTCGTGCAGCTTTAACTGTTGTAATGAAGAGGGAATTTCACCAGGTGCTGCATGTGTACAAATGACACCTGCTGAAATTCCCTTTTCTGTTCAACTCTTAAAGATACAGGAACCCAGTCCTCTTTTTCATATAGTCACCCTACCTCAATGCATATCTACTTCCACATCATGCCATTCTTAGGAGCCCCACTAAAGTGGCTCAATGATTTTCTTGATGTGAATTATAAAGAGTATGTTTACTAGCTATTATGACATGTAGATCAATGTGTGCAGTGATTACATTATTATTATTATATTATTATTATTATTGTTGTTGTTATTAATCTCTTTCTCACTCGTGGCAGTTTTTCTAGACATACATGACGGGCTTTGCCAAGTCATGCTGTTGTTTATTTCTAAAAGAATTTCCTGACGATTGAGCATGTTTTCTGGATGTTGGTGTGGATGTATTCTGGCAGGCCCAGTTTCTGGAGGTTTTCTGTATATTTTTTTTGATGTGATGCTGGTGATTGATGTGACTAATGGGATAATTGTAACCTTTTCCTGTTGCCATAGTTCTTTGACTTCCATGGCCAGAGGTGTATATTTGTCTCTCTTTTCGTCTTCCTTTTTTCTTTTTCTTTTTTTGTCTATGAATGTTATGTCTGGTAAGTTGCAAGGTATTGTCTTGTCCATATGAATTGTTCTGTCCCAGTATATTTTATGATCTGCATTTTCCAAGATTGTTTCGGGTGAATATGTATAGTATGGTGTAGGTTGTTTGGGGAACAGGTCTCTAGATCTCTAGCTTCACTTGGTTATATTTTTCTTTCCTTGGTGGCAACACTGTATTCAAGATTGCTATATAACGTTAGCTATGGTGAGATCTCCTGCTTCAGCCAAGCCTTGATCATATCTAATCTGCATGGTTGTGGTTCACGTTTCCTGGTTTGAAATTTCAACAACTAATTGGGCTTATGTATACAGACCTTGGTTTGTGAGCAGTTCTTGTCAAGTTTCATCTAGTATGTCTGTAGCGTCTGAACACCTACTAAAAAGCAATTCTGCAAAACAAAAATTGAAATCTTTCTTTTTTATTATTTTGGAAGTCTGATGCTGATATCAAAAAATAGCATTTGAACTTCAGGACTAAAATCAGGGTTCAAGGTTTGAACTTTGCTTTTTAATCATCATTATCATTGTCATTGTTCAAATGGATAAGAATATTATGATATACTAGTTCATGTAGCAAGGCAGTGGCCAGAAATTGTCACATGATGATTGCTGCACATCTGACACTGTCAAATGTTAACATCTACTGCATGTCAGTTGTCAAATATCTGGGGGGGGGGATGACTGCTACATGCCAGATACTGTTAAATATCAACAGCTGCTCCTATCTGCAAAATGTTGATTACTGCATGCAGAGCCTGTCAAATTATTAGTGGAACATAATATCAGATGTTAACTATTGCCAAATACTGATGGCTATATATCAGGTACTGTCCCATACTGCCTGATATTGCATGTCCACTGTCTGCTGTGGTAAAGTATGAATTGTCTGACGTTGCAGAATTGGATATTGCAAAATGATGATCTTGAATATCAAATATTTGCTGAATATGTCAATTCTAAACATTTAGGGAAGAGACATAAACCCAGAGAACACTGAGGGAACAATCACCATCAAAATTTGAAGAAAAGATTTGAAGGTGCAGGAATTTAGTGTTTGGGGGAGTAATAAACTGCAGCTTATCCTGGGCAGTATATCACCCTGAATCCTGCTTCCAAACAAGAAGTCTAGTATATTTCATGTATTAATATATGAATGGGTGTAGAGAGAGGAGCAGGATCATGTCTGCTGGCTCTGTTCCCGTTGCTTTATTAATTTAGCACAAGCAGGGCCAGTCCCACCATTAGGCAGAGAGAGGCGATTGCCTCAGGCAGAAGATATTTGGGAACAGCAGTAGCAGCATCCTGGCGGTTCCTCCTGAACTCCTGTCTATTCCTTTCTGTTGGAGGACAGATCTGTGTATACCACACAACCTGTCCTAATCCCTCCCACCATAAACTATCCCAAAATTGGCCTACCTCCTTAGTGTGGTGGGGATAAACTATCCCATCACAAATGTTGAAGTACATTTCGACTGACAGTAGAGCCAGCTTCTGCAGATACGATGGGGGACGGTGCCACCCTGCCCTTTGCATCAGGCAGCTAAACATCTTCAGCTGACCATGAGCACATGCTGAAGCAGGAATGGGCAAGAATTTTGTTTCAGTTTTGATAAGAATTTACCAAAAATTTGCAGTGTTCTTCACTGGATAAAAGAGCTTGATTATTATTTTTTTAAAAAAGAACGAATATGGGAGAAACCCAGACTGAATATTTGTCCATCCAGGCCCAGGGCTTCAGGACTTTGCTCTTAAAAGTCTTGGTTTGAAGCCCTGTATATTCAACAAGGCTACTGTTGAATTTAGGTAGCCACTTCTTTTTCCTGACAGGTTACTGGTGTTTAACAGCTATATAGCAGGCAGGTACAACATGGACATCTCCATCCTGAGGCTAGCTTAAAATTTTATTGCTGTATGTTTTCGAATAGAATTTACCAAACCTTCACGAAGTTCTTCATATTCAGGAGACAAAATCCTTGAGTTGTGTATTACTATTATTATTATTATTATTATTATTATTATTATTATTATTATTTTAAATATAATGGGAGAAAGCACAGATTTCTCCATCCATAACTCAAAGAGAGGAAGAACTGAGTTGTGCTGAATAAGTTTAGAGGAAAGGGCAGTGCAAGAAGACATGATCCTGCTTCCTCTCTGTGTTCATTCCTTGTAATATGTGAATTGTCCCTGTTCTGAAGGAAGTATGATTCATTGTGGTTTTGAGGAAGGTAAGTTGATTGTAATGGATGTATAAAAAAATCCTTACATGACAAAACAAGACCAGCCTTGATGGATCAGACCAAATGTCCATATAGTCTAGCATTTTGTTTTCAACAGGGGCCAGCAAGATGCTTCTGGGAATTGTACTATTATGGCATGAATGTAATAACACTCCTTTGTTGTTCCTCTGCAGCGAACGGCATTCAGTTGACAATGGCATCTGGGCGGCACGAGGATGAGGAAGGCTATCCCAGATTAATTCATAAGAAATCCATACGGACATTTGGTCTGGTGGATCAGACCAAAAGGCCCTCCAGTCTTAGGGTGACCATATGGAAAGGAGGACAGGGCTCCTGTATCTTCAACAGTTGTATAGAAAAGAGGGTTTTAGCAGGTGTTATTTGAATGCATGCAGCACCTGGTGAAAGTCCCTCTTCATCACAACACTTAAAGCTGCAGGAACCCTGCCCTCTTTTGTATCTGGTCACTCTAGTATAGCTTCTGCAGCTTTAACTGTTGTGATGAAGAGGGAATTTCACCAGGTGCTGCATGCATACAAATGACACCTGCTGAAATTCCCTTTTCTACACAACTGTTAAAGATACAAGAGCCCTGTCCTCCTTTCCATAGGGTCTTCTATCCAGTCCAGCTGCCCCACTGGAAACCCCAAAGCATGAATATGACAGCATCCCCTTGCCCATGTTTTCTGGCAACTGGTGTATATAGGCTTCTCCCACTGGAGGTAGCATATAGCCATCAGGACTAGTAGCCATCGATAGCCTTGCCCTCCCCCTTTTAAAGCCATCTAAATTTATTTCTCTGTTGATGCTTCTCTGCTGCAAGCATCACCTGAAATAATATATGTTGTTATGACCAGCAGTTGGCAACTTTCTGCCTTACCTATATTTTGGACTACAACTCTCAGAATTCATGACTATTAGCCAGGTTGACTGCGAGTGATGAGAGTTGCGGTCCAAAACATCTCGAAGGCAGCAAGTTGCTTAGCCATGATATAAAGAATGTTTTACTCCAAAATACCAGCTGCAGGAAGGCATCAAAGTCAGGACCACAGAGTGTAAGGAGGACAGCAGTTAACCTTTGCCTCCCATTTTGTGATTCGGCTCAAGATGGAAGCCTCCATAGGTGCCAATAGGAGCATCTCTCCCAAGCCTAAAAGCAGTTTATTGGGTAGATGGTGGTTGGGACATAGGAATCAGCAAAACACAAGCTTCTCCATGTTCTCAGAATTCCATCTGGAAGCTTGTTCCAACTCAAGCCCATTTTGGATTGTGAACTTTTCTTGTTTCTTTATGCATGAAAATCCTGTGTATTTTCCCAAATCTATGCATCAGGTGTGCACATGTCATGGATGGTTTAATTGGTTTTCCTGCACATTGCAGAGAGTTGGACTAGATGATCCTTGTGGTTCCTTACAGTGCCACAATTCTATGATTCTATGATCTTTGAAATGTATACATTCTTCTCCCATTGACTAAAGCATATTTCTCTGCATTTTTTAAAGTACACATTTTTCATGCACATTTTTCAAACATATACATACTGTCAGATGCATTTTAGTTTGTTCGTTTGTTTGTTCCGTGAATCACACAGTAAGATTGGAAATGTACGGACTTCAACCACAGATTGCATCCAAGTCCGTGTTTGGTCCAGAAGGTGTGAATTGGGTAGATCCTGATCGAAAACAAACTGAAATGAATTTCTCATAGTCCCCCCCACCCCGGGAAAGGGAGGTTTCAATTTTCAAAAGATCGCAGCACTGGAGGAAAAGATTGAACCCCTTCCATGCACCATGTTCACAGTTCTGATTCAGACTCCTGGCTACTATTTAGAGTAAAAACAAACGAACTGCTCTGCATCTTTGTTCAGAGGGAGCCTGAACTTACAGAATTACATGGTATACTTTAAATTGTAAAAAAGCAAAATTAAAACATCTCCGGCCATAGAATTAATAATTCCTTCAAACTTGAGTTAGAAGTGGTCATGATGATCCCTAATTTGTTCCAACCAGTTTGTATCTGGTTCCTTGGATGAGAAAATGTTATTGTATTTACACTCTTTATAGCATCCTTAGGAACGGTCCAGTGAAGTTTGTTTGTGGTTGCAAAGTGCTTTGCCCTCATAAATACTTAACCAGTGCCATCATTACATTGCGGAATTATTTTCGTTAAGTGCAAAGCCTTTTGCCTTACAGAAACAATAATCTATGTATTACTCTGTCCATCATAGATGCCGCTGGGCTAATTTTATCTGTCATTGATGTTACTTTGGACACAACAAGGTAAATAGGGTTTTGTTTTGTTTTTTAATGAGAAAAAGGATTGGGAGAAAGAAGAGGGACACTCTCTAATAGGTGTTCAGAATGGCAAAGAGAGGGGCTGTAGCTTAGTGGTAGAGCATCTGCTTTGCATGCTGAAAGTCTCAGGTTCAATTCCTGGCATCTCCAGGCAGGGCAGGAAAAACTCCTGCCAATGGTTTAATTGATATGCAGTTTGTTTTCAGGCTTTTATGGTTTAAAATTTTGTATATTGGTTTTTAAATGATCAATGTTTTCAAATTTTTGTAAACCACCCAGAGAGCTTCAGTAAATAATAATAATAATAATAATAATAATAATACTAGAACCAATTTCTTAGGGAAGTCGTGGGCTCTCCCACCCTAGAGGCATTCAAGAGGCAACTGGACAGCCATCTGTCAGGTATGCTTTAATGTGGATTCCTGCATTGAGCAGGGGATTGGACTCGATGGCCTTATAGGTCCCTTACAACTCTACTATTCTATGATTCTCTGAAACCATGGGGAGTCAGTGTTGGTATACTGGGCTAGATGGACCAATGGTCTTACTCAGTACAAGGCAGCTTCCAATGTTCCTAACTCTTATTGGAAAGAGAACCCAATGTAAGAGCAGAAAGATTGGTGAAGAACAGGGATGAGCAACCGCTGAGGCTGGGGGGAGGCTTCACTGCCCACCCAGTACCCTGCAGGGGCCAAGCCTATCCCTATGGCCAAAAGTGGCAGCTGCCAAAATCCCATCAATTATGCTGTGAATTAAGGCACTCGGAGAGCATAAATCAAGTTTCCCAGCAGAATTGGACTCCCAGCAACCCACCAAGCAGCAGGGCTGTGCACAGCCCCTTGACTCACCTAGGAGGCCATTTCAGAGCCTCTAGAATGGCCCCAATTTGATTCCAGGTGCTTCAGGGGGGTGTCTGCATTGTCTAAGCACCAAAGCCAAAGCGGGTCGCATGGTCGACACCCAGGAAAATCGGGAGCAAGATTGACTGGGAGTCCATGGAACTTCCAACTCCCCTTTCCCTCACTTTCTGTCCCCGCTACTCCTCCCCTAACCCAGAGCTGCCGCCACCAGGACTTACCTGCAAACACATCCTCCTCCTGAGAGCCAGGCCACAATTTAAATTAATCATGGTGGCTCTTTATTTTTAGTATATTTATGGCCGCAAACCCTGCACTGCCCTGAATTGGCCCGAGGTGCCCCAAGGCTTCGGTGCTGATCTACTTTGGCTCAGGGTGCCCTAACATGCAGTTGGTGTACTAGAGGGAGTTCTGGATGTTACATCTTGTGGAAAAATACAAAGCATGAGTAGGAATAGATGGACTCACCTGGGTCTGCAGCAGGGGAAAGCTTGTGGCCTCGCTGCTGCCACTTGCCTGCACAACCCCCTGGATTGCTCAGTGCCTGCAGACACCTGCTTCTCCCCTCAAGCTGGCATTTTCCAGAAAAGCTGGGCTCCTGAAAGTGTACAGATCTGATCTTATGCACAATGGCTGCAGTAAATGGCCATGTCTGCAAGATTAGGGGCATAAAGTTGGGTGCCCACATGGAAAGGAGGACAGGGCTCCTGTATCTTTAACAGTTGTATTGAAAAGGAAATTTCAGCAGGTGTCACTTTTATGCATGCAGCACCTAGTGAGATTCCCTCGTCTTCACAACAGTTAAACAGTTGACCAGGTACAAAAGAGGGCAGGGCTCCTGCAGCTTTAACTGTTGTGATGAAGAGGAAATTTCATCAGGTGCTGCATGCATACAAATGGCATCTGCTGAAATTCCCTTTTCAATACAACAATTGATACAGGTCACTGATATGGTCACTGTACATAAAGGGCCCCTTTATGTCCACAGGTAAGACATGAGTGAAATAGCAACACACCCACCCACTGTGTACCCTCACAACTGGTATTGAGAGGCATATCTTCCCCTCTCCCTTCCTCAAACTCATGATCAACATTCCCTTCCCTCTTCTTTGGCTTTCCTTCTCATAAGAAGAGCCATGCCGAATCAGACCAAAGGCCTATCTGTCCCCACAATGGTCAGCCAGCTGCCTGGAGGGAAGCACACAGGTCAGAGAAGCAAAATAGGAAGCTATTTGGTAATTATGTTCCCAGGCAACCATTATAAAGAGGCATATCGCTTCCAATAGTAATGATAACATAAAGCCAGCATGATTAGTAGCCATTGATAGCCTTATCCTCCATGAATTTATCTAATCCCCTTTTAAAGCCATCCAAGTTGGTGGCCGTCTTGTGTTAGTAAATTCTATAGTTTAGCTATGCCTGCTCTGTGAAGAAGTGCTTCCTTTTTTTCTGCCCTGAATCTCCCACCATTCTCCTTGGTCACACAGAGATGTCTTCATGCATAGGACAAGATTACCTGTTGAAAAATATATGTTTTCAGTAGGTGCTGAAAACCCAGAAGGGTTGGCACTGGCCTAATTTGTAGTGGTAGGACGTTCCTGAGAATGGATGCTACCAATGGTCCTGCTCCAAGTTGTGATAGACTGGACCTCCAGGTTATCTCCTATGAGCTCAGCAACTGAGCAGGCCAGTAGGAAATTAGGTGAAATCTTAAATATCCTAGTCCTGAGTTCTTTAGGACTTTGTTAACAGGTACCAAAACTTTAATCTTGACTCACCAGCATATAAGAAGCCTCTCCAGTTCCCTCAGCATAGGTGTAATTTGCAGGTGATAAGCTGCTCCAGTTACATGAGAACATAAGAAGAGTCCTGCTGGATCAGACCAGGGGCCCATCTAGTCCAGCATTCTGTTCACTCAGTGGCCAACCAGTTGTTAACCAGGAACCCACAAGCAGGACATGAGTGCCGCAGCATCCTCCCACCCATGTTGTCCAGCAACTGGTGTACATAGGTTTACTGCGTCTGATACTGCAGGTAGCCTATGACCATCAGGACTAATAGCCATTGATAGCCTTCTCCTCCAGGAATTTATCTAACACCTTTTAAAACCATCCAAATGGCTTACCAACCTGGCTGCAGCATTCTGCACCTACCACAGTTTCTGGGATAAACTTAAGGGCAACCTCACGTAAGCCACATCACAGTAATCCATTTTTGAGGTGACCAATGCATGGATGGCAATGGTCCAGCTATCCCTGTCCAGGAATGGCTTTAACTGTCTTACCTGCTGGCCCTGGTAAAAGGCACTCCTAGTCACTGAAGACACCCATACCTCCTGTGACAGCACTGGATCAATGAGCACCCCTCAGACTACACACCTGCTCCTTCAGGTGGAGTGTAACCCCACCCAGAGCAAGCAACTGACCCAATTCCCAAACACGGGAGCCATCACCCATACAACCTCTGTCTTGGCTTTTATTTATTGGCAGTTTATTGGCTTATATACAGCTCACCTCTGCATCCAGGCACTGGTCCAACTTGTGCGCAGCCTTCCCTGATTTATATGTTACAAAGAAAGGGAGATGGGTCTACGAATCAAACATGAATCCAAGATCACTGAACTGTGATCAGCCGGTATGTCAAGTGCTACTTTTTTTGTTGTTGCATTTAGGTGTCTTACCTTTCCAGGTTTGTTTGATGTCACTTACAAGGAGATGTGTGATGATATAAAACTCATCTAACAATAAATCAAACCTACCTAAAACACAAATGTGAAAACAGCCTAAAAGAGAGCATTGGAACGGTACAGAAATGTAATAAATAAATAAAAGAGCAGCAACAGCAGCAGCAGCAGCAGCAGCAGTAGCTACACTGCCCAAGATGATAAAAACAAATCAGACCATTTATTTCAAAAATATATCAACCCAGTAGTGTTCAAACAGGGGAATGTGTGGCCTTCCAGTTGCTGTTGGAAAGTGACTCCCATTATTCTTCACTATTGCCTATTTTGGCTGGGGATGATGGGAGCTGCAGTCTGACAACATCTGGAAGGCCACATGTTTCTCACCCTGTGTGATGGTGCTGACATTGTACACTTGTACAGAAGGAGGATCCATCCCCACTTGAACCATCAAGTCTATGTCAGGAGCCTACTGCTGTGATCCCAGTTCCCTTGACACACACATACACCTTTCACCTATATGCATCCATATTCCTAGTTTACCACCTGGAAAGGACTATCCTACTCTTCATCTGTTCAAGTTTCATGTTTAGATGTATGCATGCTTTATTATACTATAATAATTGTTGTTGTTATTTTTATAATTGTTCAGATTTTTATTTTTATACACGTAGATCTGTAAATTTTCCTTATTAAAATATCAGAAAAAAACTGAAAGAGAATACTGCATATCCTTTCAGATTCCATAAATTATCTAGAAAGACGATAGAAATGAAATATTGGCTTTGGGAGAGAAGGGGAGGGGGGAGGAAGGGAGCGGGGAGAGAGAGAGAGAGAGAGAGAGAGAGAGAGAGAGAGAGAGAGAGAGAGAGAAAACCAGGCTACATATCTTGATCTGCTCTTCTTTGTTGTGCCAGCAGTAAAACTCCAAAGCATTTCCCTCCCCAATGCCACTTTGAAATTCCTGTCTAGCTCCTTTATAAAACTGTTTATGCTAACTTCTCTTGTTGATGACCTTGGAAGTTTATTGCACACTTAAACTAGTCCTTGTGTAAAGAAATTACAGACTAAATCCTTTGTGGCTGTACTGCTTAGTGTTGCTGTTTTCTTTGCCCTTTACAAAGGAAATCTGGGTATCTCATCCCTCCACTTCCCCTTTCTTGGTGTATTCTGCTAACGACAGAAGCCATGGGCCAAATAGTGAAGTGGGTGGGCGGGGACTGAAGACATCAATTGATATGGACAAACCTACATGTTGGAAAGGCAGACTATTTGTTGTATTCAGGGGCACAGTCACAAAGCAGGCATAGGCAATGATACAAATCCGTCTTGAAACTAAATAGATCATCACATTATTTCACTGCAGTAAAAGGGACAATTCCACTGCTTCAGAGTAAATAATAAGACATAGATCCCAAGTTGCTCCTCTGTTCACGCAAAGGACGGGTGGAGCAATTTCCACTAGAGTGGTCAGCTACAAACTAGCCAAAGCTGGGAAATGTATTATCAAAAGGTGGGGGACAAAAGTGGAGCAGTGATTTGCAGAACATGCATATGCAAATTTAGAAATAATAATTAAAATGTACAGTAAATAGAAATACAGTACATCTCATCATCAGGACTAGTAGCCATTGATAGCCTTGTCCTCCATGAATCTGTCCTGAGTTTCTGAGCTCCATGGGGGTGTGGGTGCCCGTCCCTGGCTTCCTGCCTCCTCGCGAGTAACTGCAGCTGTCAAAACAGGCATGGGGGGCTCCGTGCCCTTCGGGGATGGGGGCAGCAATTTTGCCATCCCTGGCATGGGGGGGGGGGGGTTAGGATTTTTTTTTTTTTTTAACTTTTCTTTTTTCCTGGATTGGGGCCGTGTGACCTGCTCCTCTTAAAACAACAACAACAACATCAACAACAACAACCATGGCACCCACAACGTCCCTCTTCCTTTCCAGGATGTCATGTGACCACATAGACACTGGGGGAGGATCGTGGAAGTAGGTAAAGCCGTGATACTTCCCCTCTCTCCCGCTACACCCTTAGGTGTAGATGAGCCCTATGTATAATTTGGTACACCTCTGTCATGCCTCCCCTTACCCTCCTTTTTTCTAGCTAGAGCAAGGGTCACAAAACCATGGTGCTTCTCAAGGGCAGAGTGGGTTACAGACAGTACATGATAGAGAGTCATTCCAGCTCCTGCCTAGTCAAGCAAGAGTGAAGAGAGAAGGTATAATGATTGCATCAGTTCAAAAAACTCCTTTCTGGACTGAGACCAAGCACAAGGAGCTGGTGTTGAAATGGTTTTGTATTTCTAAACATTACAGGTGTTACCAGACAGATTCTAAATGAACCGGGGTTAACTGCTCCAGATTTTAATCAGCATTTGATTTAAGTACTGTGAAGCATTTTGCAAAGGCCCTTTTTCTTGTCTCCTTTCTTTTCAAAAAAACCATTCCACATCAATCCTTACAAGCAATATCTCCTTTGATATTCCCTGCCATCCCATGATCTAATTTGAAGTACAGCTTTGATACATAAGCCAATCGGAATATTGCTAACCTTTTCTTTTGAGTATAATCTTCCATATTTCAATAAATGCGTCCTCCTCCTTCCTCCCTCACTTCATTAAATGCTCTTTTCCTACAGATTTGACTTGGGTGTGCAGCACCTCTCCTCACTTCAGCCAGGTGATACATTTAGCAAGTTACTCTTATCTGTGCTTACATGAGCTCCCCCAGTTGAATGAACTGCTGTGTAACCCATGAAACCAACTCCTTCTCTCCAAGGCAGATAGCGGTGATCCCATCTTTTTGGCTGAGGTCCAGGAGCTCCTCAAAACACGCAGAGCTTACATTCAGGCAGGAGATCTCCCTGTTCGCCTCTATGAGCAGGAAAGTTTTCCCCATGTGAAGTGGTGAATGCATGGGACATTTCCTTGCACAGGTATCAGGGGCAGCCTTTTGACTGTGAAGAACAAAGCAAACTGTTATAACTGACTATCAAAGGGAGTATCTTAAGGGCTTGTTTTCACTTGCCAATAATGTTGGCTCAAGGATCAGGTAATGCAAACATCCTCAACCAGATGGTGTCCAGATGTTTTAGACTTCAACTCCCATCAACCCCAGCCAACATGACTAATGGTTGGGGTTGATGGGGGCCATAGTCCAAAATACCTGGAAGGCACCAAATTGGGGAAGGCTGATGCAATGCTGAATAGGAACAAAGGAAACTCTCATACCATATCTGACCATTGGTCTGTCTAGATCAGTACTTTCTTTACCATGGGCCACATGCATCCCCTGGCCCCTCTGTTGTGGCCTCTACCACTCCCCACTGCCCCCCACCAAAAATGTTTTTTAAAAAATGTTTAATGGCATCCATGGTGGCTATAAAACACCCAAACATCCAAACTGAGCTTGCTTGCAAGCTAAATTTGTCCTTTCAGTGCTATGGAGCTGACACCAGGCTAATCTACACCTACAGTCCTTTCACAACTGAGGAGGGATGGTTGTGATGGTTCCCTGCTTCTGCGAGCGTTGCTCACGGGGCACACGTGAGGGATGTTTCCCCCAATGACAGGAGTGCTGTTGTGGGAGGACGTGTGTTCCCTGATGGCACTGCCACATGTGGATCAGGAGAAGTGGGCGGAACTAGGTAGATGACAAGGCTACAGGGCTTTTTTTACGAATTGGGAGGGATAAGCACGGACAAAAAAGCACAGCTACGCATAGGGTGAATAGGAGGTCCAGTGAATATGTGATACTGCGCAGAGATATGTTTGTGTAAAAATAATAATAATACACACGGTCAGTACCAAAGCACATTGATAACCAATGAAAAATATGCCAAAGATGGTGGACGGGTCCATGCCCACACACCTGCGAAACCACTGGACATGCCCCTGACAGCGGGTTGGCTGTTCACCAAGCTAGGAACTCATGCCGAAAAGCAACAATTTCACAACGGAGGGGCACACCAGTCACAGACTTCGAGATTGTAGCAAGAGAGCCAAAACAAGTGACAAAGGCAGTCAGTGATATTCCTGAAGAACTGAGGAGTCGACCCGAGATCACAGCAGGATCAGCTGTGCGTCATGTGGCCCGGTAGGGACAACTTCGATATTATCCTGTAATAAATAGCTAGTGTAGACATGGCCACCAAGTGCCAAGAGGGTTAAATTTAGGTTGCCAAGAGTAGTACAAAAAGGGTTAAAATTAGGATTGTGGCCTGCAACAGGGTCGGGGAAGCAAAAATGCCCTGGATGTTGCTCAGCCCTGGTTTACACTGAGTAGCAGTATTTCAGATATGGGTCTTTCCAGCCTTACCTGAAGATGCTGGGACCATTTGCATGCAAAGCACTGAACTGGAGACCTTCCTTGAATGGGTTTGCTCTGTCCACACTCTGTCTGGAAATCAGTATGAACAGTGGTGTAGGAACATTACATGTTCCCATGACCTATATGCACTGCGATCTGATATTTAAATTATATGAAGCAAAACTTTTTTAAAGTTTGTTTATAATGGGTTCGAATAATGGGCTCAAGTTACAGGAAGCCAGATTCCGGATGGACATCAGGAAAAACATTCTGACTGTTAGAGCAATATGACAATGGAACCAATTACCTAAGGAGGTTGTGGGCTCTTCCACACTAGAGGCATTCAAGAGGCAGCTGGACAACCATCTGTCAAGGATGCTTTAAGGTAGATTCCTGCATTGAGCAGGGGGTTGGACTCGATGGCCTTATAGGCCCCTTCCAACTCTACTATTCTATGATTCTATGATTCTATGTGCTGCAGAAATATCTCAAAAGGTTTTCCCCCCAATAGTCAAGAACATGTGGACTCTACTATTTGATCCGGTGTGTGCGTAGGAATGCAATACATGACATTTATTGTGGTTTAAATGTCATATTTAAAAGAAATTAAAATCTTTACTTCGACATTATTTTTATTATAATATATGTGGATATTTTAAGCTATGGCAACAAATAGCATACATTTGCTTACAATGTTTAAACATTTGGGGGCCATTCCTGGACAGCTGCCTGGGTAAACACAGTACAGTCTATGCAGGATTAATCCCCCTCTCCTTTCTGTCAAGCCCTGCAGGGTCAACCGTTCTCTCTGTATTCTTCCCTTTGGCACCACCACTGTTTTAGTGTGTTTGGGGGAAACCTCAAAAGGTATGGATAATAATTAACATAACTATTTTTTGCAAGCCCAAACTGTATTTGTATGTATACTATATAATGCAATATATGAATGCATGCTTTCTACTAGGATAATCAGATGGGGGGGGGGGGGGAAGAACTAATTACAACTTTGAAACTGCCCAGTGTGACAGGTATTGGATTCATTCATTGAGTTTCTATTCATACTACTTATGTCTTCAAAGACAGTAATATGAGGCTACAATCGGATACACATTTACCTGGGAGTAAATCCAGTTGAGCTCAGTGGGACTTACCTCTAAGTAAGGATGTGTAAATCGCCAAAACCCATGCTCGTCTAAGTTCTCCAAATTCCAATTCAAAATTCGTTCTGACTCAAGTCTGCATCAGACTGTGAACTTTGTTTTTCTTTTCCTTTTTGCATGAAAATCCGTACCTATTCTCGTGCATATTGTTCCAAATGCATGCCTCCACTGTGCAAATTGTTGAACTGTATGCATTCTTCCCCCATTGATTAAAGCATGTTTGTCTGCATTTTTCAAAAGTACGCATTATTTTCATGATCATTTTTTCAAATGCACACATGCGGTTGGTCACTAGGGGGGTCCACAAATCACATTGGATGCTTAGAAATGGCCACACCAACTGCAGATTGCATCAGTGTCTGTGTTTGATGCAAAAGATGCAAACTGGGTAAATACTGATAAAAAGATGAACTGAAATGTAGTCCTCACACATCTCCACTTCTAAGTAGATAGTCACAGATTGCACTATGCAAAGTCACCAAAACACGAATAAGTGTGGCCAACCCATATCTGTTTAATAGGGGTTGCAGATGGAACACCAACTTTTACCTCCACAGTTGTACCTCAGATCAGTAAGTCCAGATCTACAGTATACCAAGCAGGATATAGCAGTATGAAACCGGTATGAAAGCAGTATATAAAAGGCAGGAGCCACACTACTGATTTATAGCAGTATTGAAGTGCACTGACAACTGTTGTGGCCCATTGACACATACCATATACCGCTTTCATACTGCTATATCCTGCTTGGTGTGGCTCCTGCCTCTTATATACTGCTTTCATACCACTTTCATACCACTTTCATACCGCTATATCCTGCTTGGTATAGATCTGGCCTAAGTGTGTTTTTCTGCTTTTAACTGATGTACATAAAGAGCAAGATTTCCTGAACCAAGATTGACTGAGTAGTTGTATAATACTGGAGTCTAATTAAGTCCAAAAAGTAAAGAACTGAAATAAAGCACTCAAGGAGGCAACAGAAAACTCAGAAAGAGAATAAAGCATGTATTAAGCAGGAAGTAAAAAAAGAAAAGAAAAGAAACCCATGTAGTCCAAGAGAGATCTTACACAAAGGACTTAATGAAAGCATATTAAAATGGAAAGAGGGAAAGGGGGTGGGGCAGAGAGAAAAATGCTTTAAACTATAAGAACAATCATGCATTCATATTGTGACTCACATATTTGTCAATATTGTCCAAAGGATTATTCTCTACCATGGACTAGGGATGAATGGGAAACTTTCTCTGTCAAGGTGTTGTTGTTGTTGCTTGTAATAGATTTACCCAATTTGCATCTCACAAGCTTTATAATTAGCCAAGGCAGAGTTGCATTCTGAAATCTTCATTTAAAAAACAAACAAACAAACAAACAAACTTGCTGGTTCAATAAATCTCAGGGAAAATGTGCACAAAGATGTGCATATTATGAGGAATGTGCACACAATATACATATATTGAAAAAAGTATGCACAAGAGAGCATTTCAGCAATAGAAAGTACTTGAGTTAAAATCAATGTGTACATTTAAAAATATAAATGAAGGCACCTACGTTGTGATAAATGTACACCAAAATGTACAAATATCTGTGCTTCTTTTAAAAAGTGTAAGTGTAATCAGAAATGGTATGGAGCACATTGACCTAGAGAGAGTGACAGATATGTTCACTTCTAGAGTGGGCCGGCATGGTTTTTATAATGCATGTAGCCTTTCAGGGCAGAATCGACCACCTGAACCTGGACTTTGCATTTTGAGGGTTCCATTCCTTCCAAGAGCTAGGTAATTCTACACAATTTTGCTCCAATTGACATTTTGCTTTTTAAGCTATTGCACCACCTAAAATCCACCTCCAGCTTTGTTAATATAAGGATTGTCATGTTTCCCATTACTTTTGCCCTCTGCTTATCCAGGAAACTTTGTTTTCCCCAAGGCAAGAGACAGATCTGTGTCACGCTTGGCCTTTAGGTTTTCATAAATGGGTGTCAGTCACTGGTTCCTTGTCTCAGAAGACTAGGCATATTCTGATACCTGCAGCACCTAACAATGAGTCATTTAGTGTGCAATCCTATGTATGTTTAGGCAGAGAAAAATTTCCCAACTCCCAGCATCCCCCCACCAGCCATGCTGGTTGGGAAATGCTGGGAGTTGGAGGACTTGCATGCATAGGACTGTACCCTTACAACATTTTGTCCTTTTGATGACTTAAATATGGAAGCTTTCATGAGATTAGAAGAAACTCTTTCAGACAGTCCTGGCACTTGCACACTGATTTTTCTTTTTGTTTCTTTCTTTCTTTCTTTCTTTTTCTTTTTCTTTTTGCATTTTCTGGAATTATACACAAATTTACTCATATATAAATATATAGTTTTTAAAAAATCCACTGGCGCCAAATGCACATTTCCCCCATAGGCTAGAGCATGAAAATGCACATTTTTGGGGTGTGAGTGTAGATTTGAACATTTTAGGAGAAATTTGCATATTTGGGGGGGGTTGCTCATTTCCACAGGTGTGAATTTGCACAAATTTGCAAAATTGGAAAACATCTGATTCCGTCAATGAGCAGACAATGGAACAAAAGGCACCTGACAATCTGCAAAATACAAACAGGGCGGATTTTACAAAATACTTACATCCCTACAAAATCTTATAGTTCTATATCTATTGCTAACCAAATGTCTATACGTGTGGGGGGCCATGTATACTGTAAGACATATTACACCCCTCTACTGGATCTCAGCCAATGATGGCTGGGCCATACCACAGCATTTTTTCCAAGTGTTTACTTGTCTCTACTGGACGGAGCAGCAAGGGATAAAATAATGAAACATTGTGACACTACTACATAGGGCAGCTTTCCCCAAACTGGTGCCCTCCAGATGTTTTGGACTTCAACTCCCATCAGCCCCAGCCAGCATGACCATTGGTCAGAAATGCTGGGAGCTACAGTCCAAAACAACTGGAGGGTACTAGGTTGGGGAAGGCTGATGCAGGTCCTTGCAGATCCTCTTTCTTGGTCACATTAGTGAATGGCAGAACATTGGGAACTGAGTTTTATATATAGTGAGTAGTAGACACAAACCAAAGCATGAATTTACTGAATGTCTCTTTTAATTGTACCATGTTTGTTTCTCTGACCCTTGAATATTCATCACAGTTTCTCTTCCTTTTGGGATGGACATTACTGGTGAAATTGCTCTACTATGACTTGGCCCCTGTGGCTAGAACAGGTTATAAATACAATGAACGAATATCCACAGTATCCTTTACCCTGTGGAGAGCTTCTACAGAGATGGAAAAAAGTAACTGTCTGAATTGGTACCAGGCAGTGGGACAGGACAATGTGTCACACTATCTAATATGCATGTCATTTCTCAATTCAGATTATAAGATCTGAAAGAAATTAATATTCAAGCATTGCCGCTGATAATCTTCAGCCCACAAACAATATTGTATATTAGGACTTTGAGAGTAGGGAACACTTCCTCAGGAACTCCTTAGCATTTTAAGAGGTTTTGAAAAATAAATCCCCATACCAATCAACACCTTCTGTAGCCCAATTAAACCCCATGGCGACATATTTTTCACATGGAGAACACTTACTAAATAGGCTTAAATGGTCAGTATGCATAATACAATTTTCTAAAGTGCACTCATCCTGGTAGGAAATCCTTCTTCTTTGTGGAGGTGAGACCAGAAAGACATTCTTGTGCCTTCCCTGCCCCCACCTCCTACCGCACCCCCCCCCAAGAAAATCTTTTACTTCCATTTTTATTATGGCAACTAAGAGTCACTTGGGGCTCACACCCAAAAGGTTCCTTCTTTTAAAGAAACCCTTAAAAATGAAGTTCATACCTAGGCAGAATTTTAGCCAAAACTTGACACTCAATTAATCCAGCATCGGCGACTGAGCCCTTTAAATAGCCCATAATCCCGTAAAACATTCCATGTTCCAGTTAAGTGAACAAGGCGTTACCATACAAATTGCATTAAACCAAATTACACACCTTTGGGTAGCTATTCATCATGTTTATCAGGGATAATAACAGATAGTTTAAGGTAGGTGTGGGCACCTCTAGTCCTCTACAAACATGCAGCTCTTGACCAATCAGTTCAGATCTCTAGCAAGAGTGATCTACTCCCTCCTGGAAGCCTGCTGGGCAGGGAGCAATAAGGAGAGAGAGAACAATATTTATTACATTTCTATTCTTCCTAATAGTCAAAGCTCAATGAGACACGTTCCCAAGCATGTGCATATAGGACTGCAGCCTGAGATTTCTTCAACATGTATTTGTGTGTATTGAAAGGGTGCCCATACGTTTATATGCTCTGTTCAGAACATGTGTGCTGGCTCTATGAAAGTGGGAGGTAATCTGAGTTCTTAATTTGCACTGTTTAAATACTATAATTCTAACTTTTTTTTTTCCTGAAGGAAACATCAAGTTAAAAAGGAAACCGGGTTGCATTAATTATACTGTGTCAAATTAAATGAACTAAATGCCTCAAACATTTTTTAAAAATATTTTGACATTTGGCACAACATGAGCTGCATTTTGATACACATTTCAGTTTTGAGCAAGGCATTTGAAATGTGGTGACTACAAGGTACTGCACTGCACACCAATTGTCTTGCCTCCAAATTTTTGAAGGCCCTAAGAGCTGTATAAAAATTGTTCAGTTACCCATCCATCATCACTGCTGGCTTTCTTAGTGACTAGAAGGACTGGCTGATTAGAATTCACCAGTTTTGTCAAACAGAACATCCCACAATTGCTGCAACAGTGACTTAATTAATTGTAATGAACTGAGGAGCGGTCATTGCTGTATGCTAAGACAGCAGGATTTGCATGAGAAAGGTTCCAGGTTCAATGCTCTGTTTCAAACCCTGATGAGCCGTTGCCAGTTAGGTCCTGTTCAGACAGCACACTAAGCCATGGTTAGGCTGCTAACCCTTTTGCAGTGAATTGTTACTGAGCATGTTTAAACAGTGGTTATGTAGCCACCATGATTAGGAATGGTTCATATGACATGCTTAGTCATGGTTCATGACACACTAAACCATAATGTTTAGCTCAAAATGGTTAACCACCATGGCTTAGCATGCTGTCTGAACAGGGTCATCATGTAAACAATTCTGACCTAGGTACATCAATGCCCTGACTCAATATAAAGTTTCAAATGGTTTGTGTTCTTGCCCCAATCAAGTCTGAAGGGAAGGGAATGCCCCAGGCCACCTTTGGAGAAAGAACTGAACTCTAAGGGTGCAGTCCTAGGCTGGGGGAAGGGGGAGCTTATAACTCCCAGCGTGCCCCACACACTCATGCCAGCTGGTGCATGGTGGGAATTGTAGACCTTTTTTTCTGTCAAAACATGCAAAGGGTTGCACTGCGCTGCACTGGGGAAATTGTGTATTTCCCTCCTCTACTCTAATGGTGGTGGTCTGCCTTCCCCCTGCCCCATGCACAAATTAGGGCCTTAAAGGCCTCTCTAAATGCAAAGTTAAGAGCACCTTTAAGGGCCTGATTGATGCAGGTGGGAACACAAAGTGCACTTTCTAGGGCCTTCAGAATTGTACACTTTTCAGAGGCCCTGGAATGTGCACTTTGCTGATGGTTTTTGTACCTGGTCACGAGGGCAGGGCTCCTGCAGCTTTCACTGTGATGATGAAGAGGGAATTTCACCAGGTGCTGCATGCATACAAATGGCACCTGCTAACATTCCCTTTTCTAGACAACTGTTAAAGCTGCAGGAGTCCTGTCCTCCTTTCCAGATGGTCACTCTAGGGAGAGCAAGTATGAAACTGACCTCAAGCTCCCTTCCCTCACGCCTGCATCTGCCCTCTGAGATGAAGACAAACTTTTTGGCAATGGAACGGTTGCCCGTGCTTGGCTGAACAAACTGCTTTGGCTAGCAGCCTGCACAATGTTGTCTAGTGCCAGACTCCTTCGTAATGGGCAGTGAAGGACTGTTACTCTGAGGCATAGAGGGCACAAAGGAATAAATGCATTGCTATTGTCGCTATTGCCATTGTAAAAGCAGGGCTGGCCAATATTTTTATTTTCTGAAACAAGTCTTGGCAGGGTTAGAGAGCCAGCTGTGCACAGAACGGCACCTGTACAATGTAGAACCAAAAACAAACAAAAAGAGAGAAAAAGCCCTCGCAATAAATGAATAAAGATTTCTCTCCCTCTCCCCACACTTTCTCCTTCATTTATGGCCAAATCTAGGTTCCCTCCCCCCAACAAAGCTCTTTCTGAAACCCACCTTGCTGATGAAAACCACCTCACTACCTTATGTCTGTATTTTCTCCCCTATTCCTGTTTAAAGAGAGCTTGGCAAATACTTTTAAATGTATTTTTTTCTATCGGCTGACAAAATGAAGAACATAATTCAGAGGAAACTCTGTGTTTTGAAAATGTGTAACAGGGCAATCATACACATGTTTCTGCAAAAGTAAATCTCACACTGTGTTCAATAGGTCTTACCCTTGAGGTAAGTGTGCATAGAATGGCAACCTAATACTTACCCGGGAGTCAATGAGGGTCACTTCTGAGTAGACACACATAAGCCTGCACTGTGTTTATGCCCCGGTAAATGGGCTTTTCCTGAGTCACACCGATTCTGCAGACTGATTTCTTTACTTTCTGGAATTTTAAATAAATTTGGTCATAGAAAAATGTGCTAACAAACCATAGTGTTTGTGTGCATTTGTCCTGAGAAGAACAGCATCAGAAAGCTCACAAAATTGTGCATTTTAGTACATAACTCTGAAAGGCTTGTGAGGAGCACATACCCATTTTAAACCCATTTTAACAACAACAACAACAACAACAACAACAACAACTCCATGCAGTAAATGTCTAACCCATTGTTAGAAGGGAAATGAAGTCTAGGGGAGGGAGACATAACTAAGAGCATCACCAGACGAGGAGGGGGATCACATTTCCTTACCATTGCTTTCTCCCTGCTTCTGTCCCGCAATGCTTCCTCTTTCTTCACAGGGGAAGAGAGAGGAAGTACAATGACCACGTGGCCCATTCAGTGGCCGTTTTTATCATGACGCTTTTAAAAAAAAATCGGATTTACAGGGGTCTATTTTGTGATGGAAAGAAGGCAAGAAGGAGAGAGAGATGCATGGGAGGTGGACGTCTTCGTCAAAAGGACCCTCAAACATCTGTAAGTGGGGAGTAATGAGTGTGCAATAAATGCTAGTCTAATGATGCTC
This sequence comes from Anniella stebbinsi, assembly GCA_029215795.1. NCBI lineage: Eukaryota > Metazoa > Chordata > Lepidosauria > Squamata > Anniellidae > Anniella > Anniella stebbinsi. Next base: position 27,160,715 of record JARDYH010000002.1, on the reverse strand, counting down.
TAAGAAGTGAAACCCAGATGAAGGCAGTTACCATAAGAAAGAGCAGCTGAGAGTTCCTGTTATTCAGATTAGCAAGAACACTTGATTAAAAGCACCAGTGGAAGGATACTGCATCTCTTGTTCATTTGCCTCTAAGGTCCTCTTAGATACCTTCCTCTCCATCTGGGAGGAGAGGGGGCCAGTGGGAGAAATAGGGCAGAAGACACAGCAACTTCAACATTACTGGTTGTTTCTATCAGTGGTGCAGCTAGGTAACTTTAGACCCTGGATTTAATGCTCTTTAAACCCCTCCCACTTAAGATGGCCATGTATATTACTTCAGTGGTGAAGCACAGAAGATTGAGATTCCTTTATTTGCAACAGCCACAGGCTTTTGCATTTAAAATTTAATGTACAAAGGACAAAAGCAAGAATACAATTGACTGAAGTTACCCAGGTTACATTCTAAATACTTACATCAAGCACAAATTCCCAAATTAATACACAATCCTTTTCGCATAAAAAATAAACAAACTTCTGTTCATATGGAGGAACTATGTAAAATTAAGACTCAAATAAAATGATATATTTATTTTAATAGCACCTGCTAAAATTTTGGCAGTCTTTGCTATCACCAACTTATTTTGATCTATGAGGGGGGAAAAGACACAGAAGCAATAACTGACCACCCTGGAATAGATAACAGTAGCGGAGAAATCACCTTTTCTCTCAAATCACTATAAAAGTGTAAAATTATGATGCATGAGCTACTGTTTCAATAGTGCCATATCTACAGCAGCAGACATGGTTTCGCAAAGGGGTTGTTTTAAGAAACACACAAGTAATATTCCTCATCTCCCCATACTCCCACTATCCCATGGTTTAATTTATAGGCTGACCATATGAAAAGAAGGACAGGGCTCCTGTAACTTTAACAGTTGCAGAGAAAAGGGAATTTCAGCCGGTGTCATTTGTATGCAATTAGTACCTGGTGAAATTTCCTCTTCATTACAACAGTTAAAGCTGCAGGGGCCCTGCCCTCGTTTGTATCTGGTCACTCTAGTATAGTGCCTGCAACTTTAACTGTTGTGATGAAGAGGGAATTTCACCAGGAACTAATTACATACAAATGACGCTGGCTGAAATTTCCTTTTCTCTGCAACTGTTAAAGTTACAGAAGCCCTGTCCTCCTTTTCATATGGTCAGCCTGCTTCTGCATCCCTGATATGTTACAGTAAACATTTTTCTTTAAAAAAAAAAAAACCCACCCTGTTCATCTACACTGATACAAAAACCAAGAAAAAAATGCTCTTAACATGTGCAGTTTTGCACTTTAAATTAACTTAAATTCCATCATTTCTACAGGAATAAAATGGAGTTTGTTTCTCCTGCCGTGATGCTAAACACATTTATTTTTGTTGTAGAAGAGGACAACCCCAGCTGCCCCCTGCCTATAAAATGCTTCAACAGGTAAAAAGAAAGGAAGGATGCTGTAGCTAACAGCAACAGGCCCAGTGCAGCTGTGAATCTGTTCTAGGTTTCAATCAGAAGTAGCCAGAACTCTAAAGGAGTTGAGCCCTACCTCCAAAATAAGGGGACTGAAACCTTGAATGGATTCATGGCCCCAGTGAAATCAGAGCCACCAGCCTCCACTGGCCTCAGCATGCCCATTTGACCTGTTTGCTGCTGCTCCATCACCTGTCACTCTCTGGGCAGAGGAGGCTGGTGGCTCTGATGTCAGTGGGGTGGTGAATCTGTTCCGGGTTTCAGAACTCTAAACAAGCTATCCAAGTTGCTTTGCAATTACCGATGTGCACCTTGGTAGCCCTCTTTAGAGTTCTGAGTTTTTCTGATTGAACCTGGAAGTGGATTCACCACCCAACTGTCATTGGAGCCCCCAGCCTCCACTGTCTCTGGGTGGACATTTGGGGCCTGCTGTACTTTGGACCCAAAGTACAGCAGGCCCCAAAGTACAGCAGGCTCCACCACTGGCTTCAGTGGATATGATCTGTGCAGGCCTATTGCTAATGGACAGGCAAACTGGCCTGTAGTTGCTTCCCTCAGCCAGAAGAACTCTGCCCTAATGGCCAGATTGTCACTTGCTGACAAAAAGAATAGATGGCCAGGTGGTTTTCTTTGGACAGGGAGCCCTGATAAACCTGATCTGCTGAAAGGGATTTAGGCAGAGCCCTCCTACTTGTCTTCAGTGGGTGATGAATCTGTTCAGGGTATGAAAATGTCAAGTGTAATACATAATATAGGCATTCTTGTCGGGATCTGGGATTCATTGTAGCTCTGTATTCAGAGAACATTCAGTGGCAAACCTTCATTTTCTGCCATGTAATATGTTAAACGGTCTGATGTGTCTCTAAATCGTGCCCAATATCTATATAACAATGAAATTAAATGTATTTAAAATGCCACTAGCTAAAATGTCATTGCCAACTCGCTGTAACTTTAACAGTTATAGAGCAAAGGGAATTTCAGCCAGTGTCATTTGTATGCAATTAGTTCCTGGTGAAATTCCCTCTTCATCACAACTGTTAAAGTTGCAGGGGCCCTGCCTTCTTTTGTATATGGTCACTCTAGTATAGTGCCTGCAACTTTAACTGTTGTGATGAAGAGGGAATTTCACCAGGAACTAATTGCATACAAATGACACTGGCTGAAATTCCCTTTTCTCTACAACTGTTAAAGTTACAGGAGCCCTGACCTGGATTTTATCTGGTCAGCCTAGCCTACAGCCAAACCTGCCAACCCTCCAGCAGTAGCTTGGTTATGAGAATGAACCAGGGCAACCATCAGGCCAGCTTGTTGCCGTTACCTTTACCCCTCTCCCAACCACTTCCCCTCCTGTAAGGAGGACAAGCTTCCACTTTTAAACTAATCACTGATGGCTCCGATTCTGGTAGGGCTATGATTCCATTCTGGATTTTAGTCAGAACTAGCCAGAACTCTAGTGGAGCTATCCAAGAGGCTGAACCTATTTGGGATGTAGGGTTTAGTGCCTTGGATAGCTCTGTTAAAGTTCTGACTGGTTCTGATTGAAACCCAGAGCTGCACCCAATTTGGGGAGATTTTCTCTCATGCTGCAAAAGAAGCGTTGTTTTTTTCCCTGTCTCTTTCACAGGGAGGGGGGAAATTCAGAGAATTTTATCCTTGGGGAGGAGGACAGGGTTTCCACATACCTAATTGCTGAGGGGTCTTCTTCCTATTTTGTAGTTTTTTTTAAAAAAAAACACCCTTCCCCTTGGAATTTGTAGGAGCCCAGCAGTTCTTAGTGAATGCCTGTTGGAGACCATGTGACCTCTCCCTCTCCAATAAGCGCTAAGAAAGAACTCCTGGGTTCCTGAAAACATCACAGGTGTTTTAAAAACAAAACAAAACACAAGGATTTTGGGGAGTGGCAGCTTGAATTTTAATGTGGATTCTGGTAAATGGTAAGCTTCTTTGTATTCAGACTGCTAAACTGTTTAAACTGCTTGATGTGTTTTTATTGTAAAGCGCCACAATGCCAGAAATGGTGAGGTGGTGCTATAAAAATGTTTTAATAAATAAAAATAAAGAAGACCCCTCCACAACAGCCTACATTTAAAAATGTATGTGGAATCCCTGTCCCCCTCCTCAAGGAGAAAATTCTCTGAAATTCTCACCTCTTCCAGGCTCTTTCACCATAGTTTTTGTTTTGCCCCCACCCACCCCCACAAAATGCCAAAAACGGAATGTTCAATTTTTTTGGCACAGCACTATACAGCCCTGCCGAAATCAGAGTCAACAGCCTCTGCTGCCTCTCAGCCTAACCTGCTGTACCTCACAAGGATAAAATGGAGAGGAGGGGATCATATACACAGCCCTGGGCTCCTTAGAGGAGGATGTGGCACATAAATGTAACACAAAAATAAATGTGCTTGAAGGGACAGGCACAGCAATCCTACTTGAGGCTGAGTAAGGGTTACGGGACCAAATCCCTAGCCCTGCTGGCTCACTCTGGCCAGGGCACAAGGTGGACAGGCAGTTTAGCCATCAGATCCATATATTTTCAATTTCCTCCCGATTATGTGTGTCCAAACCTGGCTCCTACTGACTCACAAAAAGCCCCATTTGGGGTTAATCCACCTCTTCCCATGGTGAGAAGAGGTGGATTAACCACAGCTGTCCTCCATCATGGGATCAACAGGAGCCTCCAACATGGCAGAGTGCTTCCCCTACCCCAGTGGAGGTATTCCTCAGATCATTCAAGGCTAGCTTTGACTCTGCCATTTTTAATTTCCGAACAGCACTAAAGCACTTTCAAAAATAACACAACAACAACACTTCTCACCCAATCATAGCCCAAGGTATGCTGTCCTTGTCAACTGCTACACCATGAGCCATTTGTATATAATTGCAATCCTGTGTATGTTTAGACAGAAAAAAAATCTGGCTGGGGAAAGCTGGAGGTCTTGGGACTTTTTTTCTGTCTAAGGGGCTGTCTAAACATCGCCTTTGCCCCGTGGTGGCTCCAAATTGGTGCTGTGTTAGGGTGACCAGATAAAATCCAGGTCAGGGCTCATGTAACTTTAACAGTTGTAGAGAAAAGGGAATTTCAGCCAGTGTCATTTGTATGCAATTAGTTCCTGGTGATATTCTCTCTTCATCACAACTGTTAAAGTTGCAGGGGCCCTGCCTTCTTTTATATATGGTCACTCTATATAGTGCCTGCAACTTTAACTGTTGTGATGAAGAGGAAATATCACCAGGAACTAATTGCATACAAATGACACTGGCTGAAATTCCCTTTTCTCTACAACTGTTAAAGTTACATGAGCCCTGACCTGGATTTTATCTGGTCACCCTATGCTGTGTCAGTTAAATGATGCAGCCACTGATTTGAAGCCACCATGGGCAGAGTCAAAGATGCACAGGAAAAAAGTCATGGACTTACCCTGACTTTTCAATGTCTGTCCTCACACTGGCGCTGCTCCAGGGATTTTCCTGGATGGAAGGTGACCTCGATTGGTCACCAGAAGCTGGGGGAGGGGGTGGGCCCAGCGAGCCTAATGGCCCCTGGAACTCCTGTGCTGCCTCCCTCCATCAAGACTGTTTGCTGCCACCGCACAGCAGCGATACTGCAGGGTTTGGCAACAAAGCAGTGCCAATTCGATACCGTGACAGCAAACCCTTAGTGTGCATAGGATTGCATCCTTAATAAGTTAATACAGTGGCTAAGAGACATACCATGTGTTTTCGTTCATTAGAAATTGTGTCCCTCTTTGTTTTCCTGCTCATTTTCTTCCCTCACCCCAACATCTTTATTGCATGGCAAGCTAGAAATATCCAACTCTCTCCTTCCGTGACAAGGCTGTAATTTTCTATGGCTTCAGTTCCATAAGCTGGTTCTATTGTTTGCCGCAGCGCAGGCAGCCTTGTTCCTTACCTTCAGCCCACTCCAACATCTGCTTTTTTTGAAACTTCCAACACACTGACAAAACACAATTTGCTTGCAAAAAGACCTCACCATTTTTTTTTCTCTGTTCCACACACACCAGCAGGAAATGTGCAGAAAATTCTAACTATGTGCAGAGAAAGGTAATAAAACAAATCCTTTCTGTTTCAGCTGTCACCGTCCCCTTTTTTGCCCAGCTAGCATCCAGATGCTCCATCTTCTTGCGTTCTAATTGCTCATATTTTAAACAAAAAGGCATAGCTGAGCTATATTTTCAATGACTCTAAATCACTCATGTGTGGTGCCAAGTCAACGAATAGGTTTGCATTTGCTGATGACTTTTAAATTCCCTGACATGAATTTCTTTATGACAGAAGCCTTTTGTTCTCAGTGCTATGCCTTACTCTGGGTGATGCTTAACGTGTCTTCATAGTGCACCTTGTCTTCCCTTCTGATATTTCTAAGGCTGCGATCCTATGGTCCCTGGGAGGGTGTCCCAGAGGGAGCAAATCTGCCTTCCTGCCCATGGAGAGAAAGGTCCACAGGTGGAGGCAGAGACCCACTCTCTCATGCCTCCCTGTGGCTGCCATAGACACCCACTGGACAGCATTAGTTTCAAAAAGGGGGAGAACTGGGGGTGTGGTGGGGGTGCATCATGAGGGGCTTTAGATCTGTTGAGGGGAAAATATGTCAACCCTAGAATTGGCCTAATTTCCCTTCCAGCTGCCTTCCCCCTCCACCTTGCTTGTGCAGGCCTGGCAGGGCCTTGGTTTTGGCTAGGGACGTCCAGCACAGGGAAATCCAGCCCTATTGGGGCTCCATGGATTTCCCCAGAGCTGCAGGCTTGGCTTGTGTTCATGACCCAAGCCATGGGCTCCCTGCCAGAACTTGCAGACTCCCAGCTGCTGTTGCGGCTGCACATGGTTCTCATTCTTCCTGTTGAACCCCGGCACGGAGAACCAGAGACTTGTGCACAGCTACCAGCAGTGGCAGGGAGGGCAGCGCCGCAGATCCTTCCCTCTCTCGAGTGAGAGAGTTGGGCAGAGCAAACGGCAATGGCAGTGGTGGCAGTGGAAGTCCACCAGCTGGCCCGAATCGACACAGTCTGAGACGAACCAGCTCATGGACAAATGATCTGGAGCTGGGGACAGGTGACTCAACAAAGGCTGGACAGAATTGACTCACCTCCCCCAGGACAAATTTCTCTGACATCCCTAGTTTGGGCAGTTTCTACACCATGGATTCACCACCCACTGCTGTCATTGGAGAACAGTGCTCATTGATGAACATATGAGTTTGACTTGTACTGAGGGCTCATCTACACCTGGGAGGGAGGGGGGAGGATCACAGACTTACCTGCTTCCGTGATCCTCCCCCAGCATCTAGACAGTAGCACAATGTCCGAGAAGGGAAGAGGAATGTTGCGGGTGCCATTTTTTTAAGAGGAGCCACATGCAGGAAGAGGAGCTGCACATGGCAAAAAAGTGAGTAACCCCCCAAACTCCATGCCCATCCCCCCCACCATCCCAGAGATGGCGAAATTGCTGCCTTCACCACACCTAGGGCATGGAGCCACCCCATGTAGCTCCATGCCCATTTTTGGACCTGGGATACCACTCCATACCAGCCGTGGTTCTTGGGATTGTCCCGGGACCATGGAAAAAAATGGGATATCCCCGGTTTCCATTATCCCGGGCTCACTCTAGGTCATCCCCGGTTGATCCCTGGATCCCCTGTGCATCATATGGACACACAGGGATGACCTAGAGACAACCCCAGGATAAATGGCAGGTGTAGACATGACCTGAATCCTCCCATTGGTCTATCTAACCAGCCTTGCAGCCTGATCCTTTTAACAGATGCTGCCAGGAATGCAACAAGGTGTTCTCTGCATGCAAAGCTCAGGCTCTTCCACTGAGCCGTTACTTCTTCCCCTTAATATGTGCACACAAACAAAGTCTGTTTCTTGCGTTTATCATCAGATATTTCCACAAGGATATGAAAGAGGGAAGAATTGTGCAACGGGAGAAACAACTTCCTTCTCCCACCCCATTTTTTTAAAAAATAAAATAAAATAGCTTGCCATTTGAAATTTGCAAATAAAGATATCCTCCAACGTTGGTAAATTACATTGGAAGTCAGAAATCTCTGACATTGACTTCTTGCTATTTCCTAATTTTAGTAGTGGGGAGAAAATGGAGAAATTATCTCCTTTTTCTGTAATTTTTTTTTATCACTTGTTCTTTCTTGGGGCCATCTATGTTCACCTGCCAATTGCACCCTGAAGGTTCCTAAAGCTACCTTTCCCTCAGAGGCACCTTTCACCTGGTGACCACTGAAGCATCTCCGCCTCTGTAATATCTCCTTTTTAATGTTTGGACAGCAATTCAGGCAAAATGCTCTAAACCTGGACTTATTTTAACATTCAGATCTTCATCCCTCTCTCCTCCTTTTCTCATCACCATTGACAGCTCTATCATCCTTCTGTCATGCCCAGGTTGGCATGTTCTCATTGAGCAACTGCATTGCTATTAGGTCCTGACATTTCTTGGATAACTCTGAAGTCAGCTGATAAAATAACATTGCAACCCGAAGTCATTACTTACACTAACGTTTCCTCCCTGGAGGATTCCTGGCTTTTTCTTTCCTTTTTCCTTTCTTTTTAACCTAACTCATTTTGGGGCTAGATTTTTTTTTTAAAAAAAAAACACCACCACGTCACCCGTCTTCCCCTTCCCTGACATTTCATTGCCCCACCTCCTTTCCTTCATCTTTTTCCTGGGTCACATCTACTTTGCTTTCACTCTTGTCTTTATTTTAGGCATGGCTCTGCACAATTCCACCTGCATGTTGAAAATAAGATAGGGTCAAATCTTTAAGCTAAAATACTTCCCTCTTTTAAATGGCTGAGCTCCTGCTAGTTATTATGCCCATCTAGAGAAATGTGTGTCATTATCCCGGGAGGTGTGTGTGTAGGGGGAGGTGGGAGTGTATATGGCACCCTCTGGGAGGTGCAATGCATCTCTGACAGCTGTGCACATTGTAGGGATGGGGAGAATTTCATTCGGACCATATTTTGTAAGTGAATCGTCCTTCACAGATTGCAACACTATTATGCTTTGGATTGTGCTCTTCTCCAAACGTTGTAGCACAGTTCTCAGCTCAAATGAAATGTGTGCAAAATGAATATATTAGGGAAAATGCATACAGCAATGGTATGTTATAGGGCTGTGCACCTCCCCATTCCGATCCTGATCCTGATCTGTCAGGTCTGGATCGAGCCCGATCCAACTCAGATCCGGATCTAGATCTGATCGAGATCAATGCACAGCACTCCCTCAAGCACTCCCCTCCCTCCCCCTCTCTCCCCCCCCACACTCCCTGCTTACCTGCTGCCTCCTCCGCGTCGTCCTGCCATTGTCCTCTCCTCACTGTGTACTGCCGCATTTCCTGCTCACGGTGGGTGACATCATCACCCGACACGAGCGAGAAATGCAGCGGCACACAGCGAGGAGAGAGGATGACGGGGGACGACGTGGAGGAGGCAGCAGGTAAGCAGGGAGAGTGGGGAAGGAGGGGGAGAGCGGAAGAGAGTACTGTGAACGGATCCGTATTGGATCCGGATCGTGGATCTGATTCGGCCCGATCCAGTCCCGATCTGGATTCAGGATCCGGATCCGTGCATAGCCCTAGTAACTTGTTTAACTTGTTTTTATGCTTTATGCTTTTAAATTTTGTATATCGGTGTTTTAATTGTTCAATGTTTTTAATTTTTGTAAACCACCCAGAGAGCTTTGGCTATTGGGCAGTATATAAATGGATTAAAATAATAAATAAAATAAATAAATATATTAAGGAAAACTGAGTACAAAAAAAATTATATTTTAGGGGGAATTGTGTGCAAAATACATATTTTCTGGGGAAAATATATATAATTGTTTCCGGGTGAAGTATTAGTTCACTCGGACAAACTAATTTATAGTCTCAGGGCGAAATATAAAACATTGGTTATTACCTTTAAAGCCCTACATGGTTTTGGGTCCAAGTTACCTGCAGGATCGCCTTCTCCCAAACAATCTGCCCCGCACACTCTGGCATTCTGGGAAGAATTTACTCCAATCAGCAAAAACTGGGCAGACAACCGTTACCTAGAGGACCTTCTCTTCTGCCACTCCCAGACTGTGGAATGGCCTGCCGGGAGAGATTCATCAACTTAACAGTCTTCCAGAATTTAAGAAAGCCATAAAGGCTGATCTCTTCTGGTAATCCTACCCAGTTGGATTTTAATAGGGGTGTGCACACCCGAAATTATCGTATCGTATCATCGGAAATCACTTTTAAAAAAGTTTTGGATCCAATTATATTGGAGGTTAATCGTATCGAATTGTATCGGATTTCTGATAATTATCGGAAATCCAATATTTATTTCAGATCCCTATTTTGCCCTATAGAGTTGCTTTTTGAGACAGAAAGGCCTATAACTTCTGTATTTTCAAAGTTACAGGCTTGAAACTTGGTCACAGTGTTTATGGGGTATGCCTAAGTATGTGTATGACATTTCAGAACAATCCCTCCAACCATGTATTTTATATGAATTTTTAAAATATCATTTAACGTCTGACAGCTCTGAATAACAGCTCACCACGTGCATTCAGAGATCTGTCAAAAAAGGTGCACCATGTTTTAAAAAATCATATAAAATACAGGGGTGGAGGGATTGTTCTGAAATTTGGCACGTATGTGTAGCCTAGTTCTCAGTAGTTGGGAAGCAGCGGACAGCAGTGGACGGCAGCGGGGGATGGCAGCAGGTAGGTGGGGACCCCTCCTTCCCTCCCCCCCTCCACTCATGCTCCTTACTTGTGGTCTTCCCCGCTGCCGTCCGCTGCCCTCTGCTACTTCCGGAATACTGAGAACTAGGCTGCAAAGCCTAGTTCTCAGTAGTCCCGAAGCAGCAGAGAGCAGTGGACAGCAGCGGGGGATGACAGCAGGTAAGTGCGGACCTCTCCCTCCCCGCTCCCCCCACTCGCGCTCCTTACCTGTGGCCTTCCCCGCTGCCCTCCGCTGCTTCCGGACTACTGAGAATGAGGCTTTGTGACCTAGTTCTCAGTAGAGCGACGACGCGCCGGGTGATGACATCACCCGTCGCTCTACTGAGAACTAGGCCGCAAAGCCTTATTCTCAGTGGTCCGGAAGCAGCGGGGGACAGCAGCAGGTAAGGAGTGCAAGTGGGGGGAGGGACAGCCCAGTGTTTCCCCCATAGACTTGCATTGGGGAAAAGCTTTCTTTCCCCCAATGTCAGCCTATGGGGAAAACACCTGAAATGATGATCTGTAATTGGATCGGAACTTCCGATATTTATCGGATATCGGATCCGATCAAATATGGGTACCCCCCGATATGATCGGATCTGATATTTTTAATATCGGAAATTCCAACCCGATTCCAATATTTCTGGCTGTGCACATTCCTAGTTGAAAGGTGGGGCCATGCACACTGGCCCCACCCCTTATGTTGCCAGGCATGCCAACCCACCCTCCAGATCTTGCTGTGTTGAATCAGCAAGGTTTTAAATGGAGTTCTATCTGTGTTCACTTGAATATAAGTAGAACTCTCTGCACAATCATGGACCCTGGCTGATCAGGGGTCCTGATCGCATGGAGAGTTCTAGTTGTGTTCAAGCAAATGCAAGTAGGGCTCCCTTTCAAACCTTGCCAATTCAACACAGCAACATCTGAATTAAGGAGGACAGGGAGCCACCCTTTTACCCACTTTAAGCCCTCATGCATTCAGGGTTCAGGGCTTCATTTTCTCATATTTCCAGACTTAATTTTGTTTTATCCTGAACTTTGAGAATATGATTTTTTTGAAGTTTGCATGAAAATTCATAGGCATTTCTGTGCATCTGTTTCCTTATACCTTCATTTCTTTGTGAAATTATGCCTGCTATACACATTTTTGCAAGCCACTTTCCAAATATAATGCATTTGAATGGTATTTCCCCTGATCTACACATTTTATATGTATTTGTTTAATTGGAGGATCCCATAGCAAAATTCTAAGGAATGCGAATTTCAAAGGAAAACCGAATTTTGGTTCACATAGTGGTTTGAGCAAACTTAGATTATTTCACATTAAAATGTAAATTGAACAAACTGATCCCCCATCCCTAGTTGAGGGTAAAGATTATGGGGCTAATCCCAAATGTTGATGGGAAAGATGAGTTTGTGGTGGGATTGGCATCTCACCTCTCCAAGAAGTTGTGTGATTTTCACATTGAAATGGGCCCTTGCTTATCAGTTTTCTCAGTAGCTTTTAGAAAGTTATAGAATAAGACCAATGTCTTATTGTGTGAAATTTAAATATTAAGCAGCCTTACTCTAAACTTAAAAACTAAAAATCAAGCAATCACATTCAAACGTGGAAGGGGCGGTGGTGGAAACACAACCTGAATGGGCATAAACTTTTTTTATTTCCATGTTAACTTTAAAGCTGATTAACTGGCGGCTGGATCGTGTTTTGAATGGCCTGCAAAGACCTGAGCTGTATCTAACCTAGTGAATGCAGGTAATGATATATGCTTCATTCACCAAAGAAATGACTGTTTTCTTTTCCTCCTCTAATTCTGTGCTTTGCAGGTACCTACAGTGATATAATATACATTACTATTATTGTAAAACAAGAGTTTATTACATGGCTAAGTAAGCTGATCTTTGTAAAAGTGAACAAGCACATTGAAATAAAATAAAAACTACTTAATCCAATCTCCTCTCATACAATTCCTTTGGAGGAGAACAGACACGGCCTGTTAAAATAACAAAGAAAGTAGAGTTTCCATTCAGAGACAAAGTGTCCTCATTCAAACCCGCATTCTATAGCTACTTTTCCCGTCTTCTCAGCTTTCCTGACTGCAGAGAAATGTGATTCCATGGAGCTGTCAGTGATTTTTGTTTTTTGGGGGTTTTTTTATGCTCGCGGGCAGAGCTTTTCGAGCCTCGCAGACTCAGTGACACCTAAATGGCACACACACTTTGGATTGTCTTGTTGTGTGGAGCAGGCAGATAAAGGGAGGAGGAGAAACATGAAACAGGTGGGGAAGGCTAACGTGGCACTCACAAAGAGTTGGGAGACTGGAGCCAGTGTTGGGATCATTTCGGCAAATGAAACAGTGACTTTATTGAAATGATTTCACATCAGGTGTTAGATTACTTAGAAAGCCCTGGGAATTCTGTGAAATCTGGCAAGCCTGTGTTACATACATACAGAGAGAGAGAGAGAGAGAGAGAGAGAGAGAGAGAGATCTTCTGAACTTTCAGCCAGGAAATGAGTAGAAAGCAACTATTATTGCTTAATGGTAATGAATTAGTCGAATATGTGCCGCTGGAAGCTGTCCTGCCAAAGATGCCATGTAATAACTGTTGCACAAAGCCAACTTCCCTGACTGAGTTAAGGATTATACGGAAGCTTTTATCACTATAATTTGGCTCAATATCTAGGTCATTCACAAAATCCACATTCCAAGCAGAACCTTAAACGCAGAGCTTCTCTAAACAGAAAAAAACCTGTGTGCCTTACTGTAGTTTTCTTCATCATAGTAATCCCACCATTGTGTCATTCTCCTTCACATGTGACTGCATGATTTCTTCCCTTCTCAGAAAGGCCCTATTGTGTTATATTGAAGCAGCACCATCTAGTGGTGAAGAGATTCCACTTTTTCACGATATTGAGCTCCATCACACCAGTGATTTATCGCATACTTGCCATGCCTGGTATGTAGTTTTGCAGCACAGTATTCACATGACATCATCCCCGTCAAGTCTTGCTGACAAAGGGGAGAGTGGTGCGGTTCTCCTCCTCCAGCACATCATTGTACAGACTTGTTAGTCAGTTGAATTGACTTTTTAGTGCTTCAACACCCCACCATTGCCTGAAGAAATGGGAGCCCAGATTAAACATTAAATCAGTAAATCACTAGATAGCAAAGCCAGAGCATGGGGAGAAAGAGCCCACACTGATCAGGTATGCTTTAAGGTGGATTCCTGCATTGAGCATTGAGCAGGGGGTTGGACTCGATGGCCCCTTCCAACTCTACTATTCTATGATTCTATGAGTACTATGAGGAGGAAGAAGAAGGGGAGCGGTGGAGTGGAGTGGAAGAGCAAACGAGCCAAAACCCACATGAAAGGGACTGTGTGTAATGGAGCCCTTGATGTGCTTATGAAACAGAGGTAAAAATCACAGAGGCAAACCAGGGGAAAAAATAGGTGTGATGGAGCCCATTACCACATTATGTGTGAGTTTTTCAAATGTGTGATTTCCGGGGAATAGTGAGGGCACATCCTGGCTGCTAATTACATTGTGTAATAGACCTGCAAACTTCCGTGAGTAGCCAATCAGAAACATGTTACAGTGTATCCTCATCTCCTAATGCCCAGTCATCCAGCAACACTGCCTGCCCTCCTGAATACTTTAATCTGTAAGGAGCTCAAGCAAACATTGTACTCCTTCCCCTAATTTTCTATCTTTGTTTTCCTATCAAGACTCTAATTTCCATGACTATTGAGGAAGTACAATTTCCAATAGGCTGTTTGTGGGGTTGCCTCAAGTTTTTTCTATTCTGAAAATCTTGGGTTTCGCCTAAGCATGCCAATACCTCACTTGTTTCTTATTGGACCCATTTTGATTCCATTTCTCTCAGCATTCACCACATGAGTGCTCTCAGATGAACCTGCCCAGCAGTTAAGATTGTTTTCTGTATGCACACTTCCAATCATATGTGTTTGAAGATTTTTCTTTCTTTTTTTAAATTAAGATTTTTATTGTTTTCAAACAAGGATAAAACACAGACAATACAACATACAACATTAAGAATAGACTTCCAATTTCTCCAACATACAAAAATATCTATGTTTTCTTAACACTTTATCAAAATAATAATGATAAAAAAGAAACAAAATAGTGAGTAGATTCCCCGACTTCCCAATCTTTATCAATTGTTTTTCTTCCAATTTAATTGCTGAATCCACATGCAAATATATCCTTCCCTTCTCTTTCTTCTAAAAAAACTATTTTCCTCAGTTAACCTTGTGGTTGTTTCGTCTTTTATTATCACATTTAAGTTTTGCCATTTCCGCCAGCTCTGTAATCTTCAATAGCCATTCCTCCTCTGTTGGTACCAGGGATGTGCATGCCCAAAAATATCGTATTTTATCGTTATCGGAATTTTGGACGAAAAAAAATATTGTCTCAGATAATATTGTAGGTTAATCACATCGTTTTCATGATAATTATCGAAAATCCGATATTTAATTTGCAGCCCCATTGTGCCCTATAGAGCTGATTTTTTAAAAAAGAAAAAATGCCTATAACTTCTGTATTTTCAAAGTTAAAGACTTGAAACTTGGTCACAATGCTTATGGGGTATGCCTAAGTATATGTATGAAATTTGAGATCAATCCCTCCAACCCTCGATTTTATATGAATTTATTAAAGAACGTTTAAGTTCTGACAGGTCAGAATGACAGCTCGCCACGTCCGTTCATTCAGACCTGTCAAAAAGTTGCACGATTTTTCAAAAATTCATATAAAATTGAGGGTTGGAGGGATTGATCTCAAATTTCATATCCATACTTAGGCATACCCCATAAGCACTATGACCAAGTTTCAAGCCTCTAACTTTGAAAATACAAAAGTTATAGGTTTATTTATATGGCAGTCCAATAATCCGATATAATAGGGCTATAAATTTTCGGATTGGATATTTATCTGAGGTTTTTCTATCATATCATTATCGTTAATCAGATGTCCGATAACGACCTTATCGTATCGTTATCGGACATTTTAACGATACGATACGCATCCCTAGTTGGTACTTTCTCGCTCTTCCAGTTCTGGGCATATATTAATCTTGCTGCCTTTATCATGTATAAGAACAAAGATTTTTCTGAATCTCTTTCTTCTTGGAGTTTTACTATTCTAGCTATTGTGGCACCTTGTCTACCATCACCACTCAAATGACATAATATTTCAGAAATCTTTCAGATTTCCCAATATTTGGAACATACACATTATATTATAGTGCTTTATTTTTCTTCTCTGCATAGCAGAGCCTTTTTATAGTCCTTTATGAACCTCTTTTAAAAATAGAATTGAGCCCTTTATAAAGGCTGGAATTTATCTATATAGTAAAGAGTGCATTGTTTATTTTATACTCATTTACATTGGTTTTTATGTTGTACAGTCCTGTGGGTTGTACACTCATGAGACAGAAATCTGCAAACTTGGAGGTCTCCATGTATCCAATCCCTGCTGAGCTACTCCTAGTAGGGCAGGAGGTTGATAGATGCAATTTTCCCCTCTACATCCGCCATGGTTTTCTCTCTCTCTCTCTAGATGAGCCTCTGAACCCATCTAGAGTCACAGTGGAAGAGGCAGGAGTGGGCCTGGAGAAGCCATAGGATTCTCCATATCCTGGCCTCTCCTTTCCCATCCCTGCCCACTGCAATGTCCTCTCCTTTCCTCTAAGCTAAAGCCTCATTTATGACCTTGGGAAGCCAATGACATGGTTCTTTCCACAGCAGTTGTGAGGGAGCAGGGAGAGGGAGTCCCCCTACCAAGGTCATAGCAGGATCAGAGGGGGGATTCCGAAAGATGGTATGGCCCCTGGGATGCTCTCCTGTGACCATAGGATTGCTCTTGAAGTTGTTGTTGTTGATGGGTGTTCTCTTTTTTTTATGTAAACCGCTTAGGGACCTTAGATCATCAAGCTCTATACAAGTAGTTTAAACAAATCAATAAAATAAAATGTTTTTATTTATAATTTCCAATGTCTATTTAAAACATGGATGGGGGAAAAGATTTTCAAAAAATAAATAAAAAAGATGGATCACATACAATGCTGCTGCTGCAAGGGATTTTATAACCCAAATAGGGATTTAGAGTCATAGTGTAAGCTTTGGGGTCCTAATATCTGATTGTTCCTCAATAGTTCTTGGTAAATCCATTGTGCTACTGAAAGGTGTGAGTAGAGATATCACATCCTGTTTTTAAATGATTAATGTCACATTTTACCTTTGGAAAGTGCTTTTACAGAGCAAACCAGACGTGAACTTATAAATTTCGCCACTGCTTTGCATGCAAGCACTCATAAACTTGCATATCTTTCTTTTTATAGAAGCCTGGATTAGTCTTGAAAGGGATGAAGTGGAAAAGGGAGGCATTTCTCCTACTGTTTCTCTGGCTCGCATCAGCACTTCTGTCTACATCACTACATCAAGTAAACAAAGAAAGCAACACTGTGTGTGTGCGCACACACACACACACACACATATGGCTGAGTTCCATCTCACCCACTCAAATATACACACTATTGGCTAAGAACTTTGCAAAGGATCAAGAATGTCTGGTTAATGTTTTGGCCACCTCATATGGTATCCATCTTTAGCTTCTTTTTTGTGTATATTAGTGACAAAAATAATTTTAAAAAAACCAACAAAAAATTAGAGAGATCCTGGCATTACTCAAAGCCATTGTTTTTCAGACTAAAATTTTTACGGTGCATGCTTTTCCTGTCACTGCCTATCAACCAGTGGTGGTACTTGGAAGACCAGGCCAAGGAACAGCATGTGTAGTCTTTGTGTAAGCAAAAACCTTTCTGCAAAAGATGTAGCTCAAAACAATCTTTCTGTACTACAGAAAACTCACATGCTCTTAATAACCATTATAGTGATGATCATCACTCTGGCCATCTTGAAATGTCTAACATTAGGAGAAAAGCTGAGAACCAGAGCAAATAATTAACATCTATTTATCTTGATACTCAACTCTGACTGCATTGATGAAAGGTTTCAACGTGACCTCTTCCCCTCCATTTATCCTTTTGGACTTCTCAGAAACATTCACAAAATGTTCATATTCCTTTAATTCTCTCTCTCTCTCTCTGGCACACAAATAAGGATATACAAATATTCTATAATGCTAACCTGTTAACACTGTGAGCCTACATTCATTTTGGGGGGAAACTGTGTAGATCAAAGGATTGTTGGAAGCATCAAACAAAAAGGACACATGAACACTATCTTCAATCCAGAGTACAAAGAGACAGTATCAGGTAAACCAACCTACATACTCAAATGCCATATGTTACACAGTGAGCAAAAGACAGATCCATAGTCTGCTCAGAAGGAGACACTGAATCAATTCTTAATGTAAAGTTTCTGACAGGCAAATCCAATTTGGTTGGCATTTTCAAGTGGATCATTCCCTATTAAACTGCCCTTAAGACTGCTCCAGAAGCTGGAGCTTGTACAAAATGCAGCAGTTTGGCTGTTGTCAGGAGCTGCCTCTTTTCAGCATATAACTCCTTTGCTGAGGGAATTGCTCTGGCTACCTATTGGCTAGCAGGCCAGGTTTAATATTTTGGTACAAATGTACAAAGCCCTAAGCAACTTAGGACCAGCGCCTTCTCCCTTACCAACCTGCCCAATCATTGAGGTTGTCGGAGGGCATGCTCTTGGTGGTTCCACACGGACCTGTGGCCCAACTGGAATCCACCAGGAGAAGAGCCTTTAGCGTAGTGGCCCCTTCTCTGTGGAACTCTCTGCCCCTGGAGGTCAGGCAGGCACTAACACTAAGCTGCTTCCAGCGCCTCCTAAAAACAACTCTGTTTCAAGAAGCCTTTCCTCATCTGATTAGCTACTGTTTTTCTGGTTCCTTTGTTTTTAAATTGAACAATTTTAATTTGCTTTTTTAAACCTTCTTTCTTTTGCTGATTATACCTATGCTCACTGCTCTGGAATCTGTGTTAGATAATTGAGCGGTATATAAATATTATAAATAATAATGATAATAATAATAAATTTATTTATGACATATTTATACTGCTCAACAGCCTAGGCTCTCTGGGCAGTTTACAAATCATCATCATCATCATCTGAGGTATAAGCATGCAAAATCACTGGATCAGATGGTAAGGGGTCAATATTTCTGCAAGAGAACACTCAAAAGCCCTGATCCTGTCCTTAGCTCCCAAGCTGTGTGGGTAGGTAGGAACTGACATGACTGCACCGGAACTCGTCTACAGCTTTAAGGGTTGGAGGACTTTAAGGGTTGGAGGACTTACTTGGTGAAAGGCAGAAGAGAAGATTATAGAATTGGAATGAGGCCCCCAAGGGTTATCAGAAAAATGTCCATTCCTCTGCAATGATAAATATGTCACTCAAGTTATTAATGGTACAGGGTCTGTAAGGTTTTCTCTTAGCAATCAAATTGAGTGTCAGGACTGAAATGCACTCATATTTATTTAGACTCTTACCATCTTTCCAGAGAGAACGCCTGAAGTTCCAGGTTAGGACCACGGGGGGGGGGGGGGGGTTAAAGCCCCTTAACCCTACACTAAGGCCCCAATCCAAGATCAACCTCCTCTACATTTGCAATTTGTGGAAGCAAAACCTGCTCTCCACAGTAGAACTATACAGCTCATGTCACCTACAGTTTGGCTCTTTGGTAATTGTGCATAAGATTGCAATCTGAGCCTTGTTGTGTGTGTGTGTGTGTGTGTGTGTGTGTGTATGTATGTATGTGTGTGCATACACGTGCAAATAGACATGTATTTTTATATGATCTGAAAATCACAACTAAACAATGTTGTGTTCAAATAGCCCCTCTTTCCTAATATGATGTAGTCATCATGAAAATGTATACTTAATAAGTTACTGACAAAATCAAGATAAGCTTAAAATTATTTGGTTAAACATTTTAGCTTCTGCTTTCATCTGTTCACGTTGGTCTGAAATCAGTTTTATTATTTGACAAAAGTGGAAGCTGAAACGCTTAATTGCATCATGTCAATCCCATCACACACACAACCCTAAAATGTTTTATATTGCTTTTAAAATGTTAATATTTTATATATTCTTATTACTTTAAATTATTTTAAAGCTGCCTCGGGAAAACTTTGTGTTTTTAATGGTGGCCTAGAACATTGTTATAATAAATGAATTACAGAGAGAGAGAGAGAGAGAGCAACACGAAGAATGACAATTAAAGCATCCTTTTTTTTTTCAAATTCTATTCCAAATGTCTTTTGATCACAAACTACATTCACAGTTCCTTTTCTTGTACCTTTCACACTACTTGAGGGAAACATAAATGTATTTCAATTGTACTACCTTCTTATTTCTTCATTTTTTGTAATTCTAGAAGGAAACAAAACAATTAAGAAAGAAATGCAGTGCCCTTGAATAGCCTTGTCTTAAATTTAAACACACTGGTCAATAGCCATAACATCTGTCAGACACTGAAGTGTCACATAAAAGGGAAGCTTCTAGTCCACTTGAAATTTAATAGCATGTATTGATAGTTCTTACCCACCCTCTACCACACTGTGCAATACTAGAACTCAAGATGCAAGATAGGTTGTAATTACTTAGTTTAAAGAATGAAATAAAAAGAAACACTTTTATACATGATTTACCCTGAGGAAGCTCATCTTGCCAATGGAGTGAGCCCTGAGAGAGAGAAAAATTAGGCCTGGAAGAGAAAAATCTCTTAAGCATGCTTATTTGTTGATAAAGCACCACAGAATTCACATCCAATTGTTTAAATAAAGTGTTCACTACAGATCAGGTAAGGTTTGAATATCTCTTTTCAAAAAGACGTCTAAATCCTAAATCCATTAACTTGGGGAAGAGGGGAATAATCCCAGCACACCACATTCAGGTAAACACCTCATTTAGAAATGGACAGATCGGGCTATTTCTGGACTGTATCAGGTTGGCATGTCCCCATTCATCTGTAAATTGCACACTGTTTCCACATAGATATGTAGCATAATTATAGGTAGTTCATTTTTTTAGGCTTTTATGGTTTAAAATTTGGTATATTGGTTTTTAAATGTTCAATGTTTTTAATTTTTGTAAACCACCCAGAGAGCTTCGGCTATGGGGAGGTATATAAATGTAATAAATAAAAAATAATAATCACACACAAAAGTGAATTAAATGCACAACATGCATTTATCATAAAATAAACATTTATACATGTGTAATCCTAAAATACGCATCTTGATAAGCATTTTGTGAGCCAAGAGCTATATCTAGGGTGACCATATGAAAAGGAGGACAGGGCTCCTGTATCTTCAACAGTTGTATAGAAAAGGGAATTTCAGGTGTCATTTGTATGCATGCAGCATCTGGTGAAATTCCATCTTCATCACAAAGGTTAAAGCTGCAGGAGCCCTGCCCTCTTTTGTATCTGGTCACTCTACAAAAGAGAGCAGGACGCCTGCAGCTTTAACTCTTATGATGAAGAGGGAATTTCACCAGGTGATACATGCATACAAACAACACCTGCTGAAATTCCCTTTTCAATACAACTGTTAAAAATTCAGGAGCCCTGTTCTCCTTTTCATATGGTCACCCTAACTATATCACAACATTTGGAGAAGTGCGAAAACTGAAATATAACTGTGTCCTGATCTGTATATTAATCTGAGAAGTGTGAATTATGTCAGTTCACCTAAAAATGCAGCTCAAACAAAATCCTGAAGCATCCCTAACTTCAATCTTTCTGTTTGTGTGTGTGTGTGTGTGTGTGATTGCATTTGGGATGAAAGCACCGTAATAGAAGTTCATATGAAATATATAACACAGACTAGATAAAGCATGATTCAAAAATGTCAGTGTGGTAATGAGAAGTGCAAAGATAGATATTGTTCCATCTTCATTAATAACTGATGTGTTCATGGGGCTAATTTAAAGTGCAGGTTCTTCAGCATTGTGCTGATTTTTTCAATCTATTGATTTTTGACCATTTTGGGGGGGGAGGGGAACAGGCTAAAAGAAATTACAGCCAAACATTTTGGGAAGAGGTGAGTATTTAAGAGAAATTTCTCAGTGTGTCCTTGGATTCAATGCTTACCTTACTCTAAGGCGAGAGTGGGAGGTTTTATTTTACAACTTTAATCCCATTCTTTCTTTGCAGTATCTTTGGCTGCTTGTACTTCCTGGAGAGCCCCCTGGAAGATTAGCAGGACTTTTTCCCCTAGTGCTTGATGTTATAGTTGTTGTTGTTGTTGTTGTTGTTGTTAAAAGGACTTTTAACAATAACAAAATGAAACTAAAAGCACCTCGCTCAGCTTTCAGGCACTCAGCAAGCAGCAGTACTGGTAAACCCAAAGGAGGAAGTCTTAACTAAGAGCTTCTCTAAACAAGCTATATAGCATGTTCATTTCTGACCACACTGAAGTTTCAGGGTCAATTTAATGACACAGCAAACAAACAGGAGGTCTCCCATACTTTCCCCCCTTTATTACATTTTAAAATACATCACATATAAGCTGGAATAAACCCCAAACGGTATGAAATTGGCAGCATGTAAAACTGAAATTGCACTTTGAACCTCCCCAGGAAGGGAGGAAGGACTTTAAACAAAGAGGGTAAAATGCCTCCTTGCAACAAAGGCAAGTAGATCCGTTCCCAGAAGTAAGTTCCATTGTGTTCAATAGGGCTTATTCCCAAGTAAATGTGACAAGGGTTGTAACCTTACAGCAAAATCTTACTGCCACTCAGAAGTAAGTCCTGGCTTTCCTCCTTGGGACTATGAGGAAACAGACAACAAGATGCCCCCCTCCTTTGCACATATGCTGGGGAGGGAGGCGCTCCTTCAGTTCAACTGTGTCTGCCATTTAAAGGAGTCCTGGGAAACAGCAGCAGGACCGTCTGCCCTGTCGCCCCTCTCCTCCCGTGTAATTCAACTCATATCAATCGTGTCAAAGCAACAGGAAGCGCAACAGCAGGAGGAAAACAATGGGATTTCCTTTAATGTAGAAAAGCTCTAAGTCCTGTAAGGACAGGCTAGAACAGATCTCCCCTTCTAGGGATGGAGATAGAGGTTTGATGTAAAAAGAAGTTACAAAGAGGAAGATTGGGAAATTGAATATATTCAAAATACTCAATGAAATTGATTAGCAGTCATTTCTAGACAGACCAAAGAAAGCATTTCTTCAAGTGATGCATAATTAACACAGAATTCACTGCCATAAGATATAATGATGGACTATGGCTTAAATAGCTTTAAAAGGGAATTAGACAAATCTATGGAAGACAGGTCTAACAGTAGTTATCCATTAGCCATAGTAGCTAAACTATTCTGTCCATGAACTAAGATCTTCAGAGGAGGGTGTTCTCTAAATACCATCAGTGGGACACATGCATCGTGCATTTAAAAAGGAGAGGGACTTCTTTGTGGTGGTGCCCTGACTTCTGGATGCCTTCCCAAAGGAGATACAATTGGCAATGGCTTTGTTTCTTTTGGCAATAAATGAAAACATTTCTTGAAAGCTAATAAATCACTAGGCCCAGATGGTATTTATCCTAGAATTCTTAAAGAATTCAAGTGTAAAATTCCTGATGTTCTATAAAAAAATATGTAACATGATCTTACATGTAATATGTAAGATCAACCTCTGCATCACAGGAATGTAGAATGGCTAAAAAGGAGGATCCAGGAAATTACAGGCTGGTTAGCTTAACATCTGTTTTGGGTAAATTTGTTGAAAACATTAAATATAAAATTAGCAAGCATGTAGAAGGACAAGCCCTGCTGAAAAAAGGATCAACATGGCTTCTGCAAAGGTAAATCCTTTCTCACTAACCATTAAGAGTTCTTTCAGAGAGTCAATAAACGGGTGATCTGGTAGACATTGTTTACTTGGACTTCCAAAAGGTTTTTGACAAAATCCATCATCAAACACTCTTGAGCAAACTTATCAGTCATGGAATAAAAGGAAAGATCAATAACTGGTTAAGGAACAGAAAACAAAGGGTAGAAATGAATGGCAATTCTTCCAATTACGTTTGTAATACTTTTAAACTTGTTAATAAATGATCTGGAATGATGAGTGAGCAGTGAGGTGGCCAAGTTTGCTGATCACACCAAATTATTTAGGATGGTTAAAACAAGAAGAGATTGTGAATGAGTATTAACATACACGTTCAATGTAAAACAAGTGTAAAGTGATGCACATTGAGGTAAAGAATCCCAGCTTCACATATGCACTGATGGGTTATGAGTTAATGGTGTCTGATCAAGAAAGAGATCTTGGGGTTGTGGTGGACAGCTCAATGAAAATGTCAACCCAGCGTGTGGCTTTTGTAAAAAACGCAAATTCCATATTAAGCATAATTAGGAAAGGAATGAAAAATGAAAAAAAAATATCATACTGCCCTCATACAAATCTATGGTGCAATTACACTTGGAATACTGAATACAGTTTTGATCACCACACCTAAAAATGACATTGTAGAGTTGGAAAAAGTGCAGAAAAGGGCAACTAAAATGATCAATGAGTTGGAGCAACTCCCCTATGAGGAAACATTACAACGTCTGGGATTATTTAGCTAAGGACAAAGGTGAATAAGGGGTAATGTCTTAGAGCGGTGTGGAGAAAGTTTTTTCTTCTTCTTTCATGATATTGAGTCAACTGATGAAGATGAGTGGTGGGCGATTCAGGACAGGTAGCACTCTTCACACTCCAGGGTCATGATAAAAATCACCCCCTGCAGCCGCTATTAACAGTAAAAACAAAAATACTAATACATGAAGTACAAACGTGATAGCATCACATTTAGTTTGTCGATAACAAATATGGAATAAATCTACTGATTCATAGGCAGACAACACTAGCCTAAAATATCCAAATGTACAAGAGTTATCACTTCGCCAGCAAGATAGAAGACCAAAGCTTCTTTCTGTTCCTTATTCACTGTATTTATTTATTTAATGGGTTTTTAAAACATCTTTCAAGATAAATTTAAATGAGGGTGTTTTTTTAAGGTTATATTATTTAGTCGTAGGGCAAAGCATGTCAGAAGACATTAAATATTTGCAGGAAGCCAACATGCTGCTTGTGCATTCCCTCCCCCCTCCAGATTGATCTATTATGTCTGCTGTTGGTGGCTGCCCATTGTAAGGGGTGAATGTCATTTGGAATGAAGCATCAAGAAATCCCCATGCGTTCTTCAGCTGCCTTTTAAGAAGTTACAAATGACACCATTCATCTTATCACATGATAGACCTGTTGCATCTTGTCATGATGAGACATTTGAAGATGCTTGAAGATTGATTTTCTATCTTCCCAATGGCGCAGGATGCCTTAGTTAAGCTAGATTTTCAGGGACGGTTAAAGCACAGTTTATCCACCTCCGGGTCAACTGTCACAAACACAGTCCATATAACCCTTTAATTGATTTGAAATATAGGCATCAGCTTGAGAGAGATTACTTGAGATGGAATCAAAATGCATACCTGATTCCTGAGATGTTGAATAAAGCCTACATCTAAATTCAGTACAGCATGGCAAATGTGTGTGTGTGTGTGTGTGTACACACACACACACACATACATACATATATATATATATATATATATATATATGTAATTTCTCTCTCTCTCTCTCTCTCTCTCTCTCTCTCTCTCTCTGTTAAAAGAAAAGGGCTATGGCCATAAGATAAATAATTTAAACATGTTGGGAAACTCTTTGTGAGATATAAGTGAATTCATTGTGCCCGCTGGGATATTTACCAGATGAAAAGTGCGACAACGACAGTAGTCTGGTTGTTTGGTACATAATTTAGAGTATTCCTCATGAATATTTCATGGCGTTTCATTTGTGTATGAATTGTAAGACATGTATATCTAGATTCACAAGGGGCACCGACAGGCTCCTCAAGCTGAAATAAGCATTTTTATTCCTTAGGAAATCCTGTCGAAAGAACAGAAGGCACATATTCTGCTCAGAAGCATAATAATGATGTCCATTTTGGGGAGCGATGGATTTTAAAAAAGGGGGAAAATATGCATAGCTTTGCTTAGTCAGCACAGCCTTGCTTCGAAAGACGCCACTCCTTTCCTAGGTTGTTCTGCTGAGCGCCTGCAATCGCATAGCTCGAGGGAAGCAGTAACAGAGAAGTCATGAGAACAGGATGCTCAAGGCAGTGATGTCAGCAGTGTGGGGCCCTCAGCAATTGCCTGGGGATGCCACCTGCTGATGCCTAGTCATGGCTTTTAAGTAAGGAAACCTGCGAAGCTTCGCCCCCTAACAAAGAATTCTCAGCACCTGCACAAAACTGCTGCTCCCATTTTTCTTTGGAGAAGGGGAGGTAGATCACAGTTACAGCACAGGTCAAAATGGTTTCAACTGTCAGAACTCCTGGTGCACTTTCAACCTGTGCTTTCAATGTTCAAATCTTTTGGTGCACAAAAAATTAAGAACATCAAGAGATAGCTAGATGATAGATAGGTGATGAACCGCCCAGAGAGCTTTGTGAACCGCCCAGAGAGCTTCGGCTATGGGGCAGTATAAAAATGCAATAAATAAATAAATAAATAAATGGATAGATAGATAAGATAGTTTTCCATCATTGCATCACAGTTTAGCAGTACAGGCTTCCCAAATCAGACTACCACTCCCCAATGCTGGTTAGGGGTGCTGGGAGTTATAGTCCCACACATCTGGTGGGCACCAGGTTGGGGAATGCTGGTTTAGCATGTCTAAGAAACACCACTCAGGGATGGTTCTGGCAGGATTCAAGTAGGCTTGATTGTCATTGATTAGTGTTACCCAGAAACATAGATGAAGCTTAGCCTCCATCCAGTGATGCTCTTAGTTCTACCCTTGACAGACTTTCTTTTAAAATTATAAATATCCAAAACTTCAACAACCCTCATTAATCTAGTTAGATCAAAACAATGGTTGTATCTTGTCTTGAAAATGTGAATTCCAATTATGGAAAAAAAGAATCCAGTATTCCACACATTTATCTGAGGAAATGCTTTCACTGCCTGTTTTCTAACAAGTTAATTTATAGTGCAATACTAAGAATGCTTACTCAGAAGTATCTCCCATTGTGTTCTGGGGCTTGCTCCCAGGTACGTTTTCATAGGATTGTAGACTTAGGCTGAAATACGATGCAGCAGCTTTGCCCAGCCTGGTGCCTTTCAGATGTGTTGGACTACAACTCCCATAATTCCCCCAGCCGACATGGCCAGTGGCCATTTGTTATGGTTAATGGGACTTGTAGGCCAATACCTCTGGACAGCACCAGGTTGGAGAAGGCTGGTATATATACTTACCTGAGATAAAGTCCTATGAAATTTATTGAATCCATTGAATGTTTGAATAGACATGCATTGGATTGCACTGTTGAATCAAGAAAGCATTTATCCATATTCTTTTCTACCATTCCATCAAGAATGGAATCTTTGCTGATTTCCAAGCTTCCAGCATGCAAACTCTCCTTGACAGCCCAAAATAAGTTAACAACTTCAAGTTGTGTTTTAAAACAGTCCAACTCAAATACTCCAAGGATGCATTTTTAGTAGTACTGTGCTGACAATTTTGACCATTCCATTTCTGGCATTTTGTGAGGGGGGGTGAATGAAAACTCAGGTGAAAGAGGCTGGGAGTGGTGAGAATTTTGGAGAATTTTCTCTTTGGGAAACTGGCCAAGCTGAGGTATCACAGCAATACTGACCATGTGTGATTCAAAATGCTAGACTCCGGTAAGAAACGGAAGGGAAACCAGCAGAAGCAAACCAGGGGGAAATAGTAGGTGTGATGAAGCTCTAAATCCAGACATTTCCTTGATCATTCCCCCAATTCCCCTCCAATATTTCACAAGAAAAAGCCTTTTCTTTCATCCATGTAAATTTTTCCTATGAGAAAAAAATAAGTGCTGCATGTGGAGACACACTTGCAGGGAGAACAAAAACTGCCCCATTCCTCATTATCAGGGGATCTCATGGTGGGATCCCACAACCATTCCACCATCATCATGATAAGCCAGCAGTAGGCTTCTTGTGGACCTTTGACTCTCATAATCACTCACTATTGGCTATGCTAGCTAAGGATGATGAAAGTTGTAGGCCACAATCTGCTCACCCCTGTGATAGGTCGTTTTCTAGTAGGGATGTGCACGGCCGAAATTATCGTATCGTATCGTTATCGGAAATTCCGACATAAAAAAAATTTCGGATCTGATCATATGGGGGGGGGGGGGGAAATACCCGGATTTGATCAGATTGGAAATCCGATAAATATCGGAAGTTCTGATACAATAACAGTGTTTTCCCCATAGGTTTGCACTGGGGGAAAGAAAGCTTTCCCCCAGTGCAAGTCTATGGGGAAAAACACTGGACCGCACTCGCACGCCCTCCTCCCACTTGCGCTCCTTACCCGCCTCCGCCGCCTCCTCTGCCACCCCGTATTACTGCTAAACAGGCTTTCCGGCCTGTTCATCAGTACGGAGAAGCGCCGAGTGATGTCGTCATCACTCGGCGTGGCTCTGTACTGACAGACAGGCTGAAAAGCCTGTTTAGCAGTACTACGGGGTGGTGGCGGTGGGGAAGGCCCAGGTAAGGAGCATGGGGGGAGGGGTCCCCCTTACCTGGGCCTTCCGCACTGCCATCCACTGCCGTCCGCTGCTAGGAACTACTGACAACTAGGCCTTGCAGCCTAGTTCTCAGTAGAGCGAGTGCGCGCCGGGTAATGAGATCACCCGGCGCGCCCTCACCCTAATGAGAACTAGGCCACAAAGCCTAGTTCTCAGTGGTTCCTGGCAGCGGACAGCAGTGGACGGTGGCGGGGAAGGCCCAGGTAAGGAGCACGAGTGGGGGGG
The DNA here is from genome assembly GCA_029215795.1 of Anniella stebbinsi. NCBI lineage: Eukaryota > Metazoa > Chordata > Lepidosauria > Squamata > Anniellidae > Anniella > Anniella stebbinsi. Next base: position 27,132,638 of record JARDYH010000002.1, on the reverse strand, counting down.
GAGGGAGGGCCGGCCCTAGGTCCGATAATCCGATATGTCCGATAATTATTGGACATATGGATTTCAGATCAGATCAGATCAGATAGGGCCTGAGGGAATGTGTATCATTATAGTTAATCGGATGTCCAATAACAACCTTATCGGTTTGTTATTGGCCATCGTAACGATACGATACACATTTCTATTTTCTAGTTAATTATAAAATCAAAGGAAATGGAAAGGGCAAAAACCAGATGAGCCTTCCCCAATGTGGCACCCTCCAGATGTGTTAGACTACAACCACCATTATCCTCAACCAGCCATGGCTAGCTAAGGTTGATGGGAGTTCTAATCCAACACATCTGGAGGCTGCCAAGTTGTGGAAGGCTGATATAGGTGGACCAGAGATAGGTGGATCAGTCTATTTCTGGCCTGTGCCACTTTCATAAGCGTTCACTGATAAGTCTGTTCCATTACTGTATACTTTATCCATTAATCCACTACTTTTTAAAATAAGCCTACATTCAGTGTTACATTGAAATTAGTTTTGTGTGAAATAGTTCACTTCTTCCATTTTAATCAATTTGTGGGGCAGGTTTGAATGAAAATTCCAGTGAAATTGACTGGGGAGGGGGAGAATTTTGATTTTTTTTTCTCATTGGGAATGGAGCAGGGTTCCATTAATCTTTTTTAAGTGTAGGAGGTGTTCAAAATGTCTTTTTTTCTTTCTTTCTTTTTCTTTTCTTTTTTAAAAAAGTATGCATGGACTCTTTGCAGAAAGGTTTCTCCAGCTCAGCAGCTCTTGCAGAATGCCTTTGAGAGCATGCAAAATCACATATAATGATGCCACCAAATTTCATAATTATTTGGCTTGTTGGTTAAAACTCATCTATTTCTATTGCTTCCCTTTGGAGCGAGTCTGAATCACTGCATTAGGAATTCACTATTAAGTTTGGAATTAATTGCAAGCTTCGGAGCATGCACAGTAAAATGATACATTGATGATCACTCCTTTTAAGTTTGCAGTCATCCTACCACCAACACCCCACAAAAAAGCTTACTGGAAATAGTCCCCTGAGTTGCTTCCCTTGATTGCTTCCCCCTTTGTCACCACTACTGGACCTCTGGCTCTGTGAAAAGGAGGAGGAAGAAGAGGAGGAGGAGGAGGAGGAGGAGGAAGAAGAAGAAGAAGAAGAAGAAGAAGAAGAAGAAGAAGAAGAAGAAGAAGAAGAAGAAAAAAACATCTTCATACCAGCAATTGGTGGTGGCAAGTAAACATCACATGACATTACCATGTAGGCAGACCACATGAAAACAACCAATCGCAAGGTGGAACATAATGTAGTGAAGCCACACTATGTGTTTCCAGCTACAGCTCGCAAGATACACCTTGATATTGTGTGTGCAAAAACTTGTATACATAGAATGAGATTTTGTATCAACGGAGAACTCTCATTCAAGCTCAACTGGACGAATTTGTTAGTCTCCAAGAAAGTTATTTAGGGTAAGTTCACCCATCACTAGCTATGTGGTCTTGTTGGTCTTCAGGAAAAGCTGCTGGACTGAAAGCCTTTGTACCGAAAGCCCCATCACACTGCAACAACACACGGGGCAGTTTTAGGGTAGTATCCCATGCCAGTCCTATGTAGAGTAGACCCATTGAAATGAATGAGATAGTAATGACTAACTTCAGTCCCATTCATTTCAGTGGATCTACTCAATGTAAGACTAACATTAGATACTACCCTTAAATTTTAAAGAAATAATAAGATGACCTCTTGGCTGCCTCTGGCATTTTAAAAAAGTAAACAGAACCCCTGTCTTTCCTCCACAAATGGCAAATGAGAAAATGATTTGAAATTCTCCCTCCCTGCAAAAGAAGCCAAAAACCAAAATGCTTTTTTTGCAGAGAGAGAAAAAAATCATGAAAGCAGAGGATTTGGCACAGCACTAATTTTGAAAAATATGTATTTTTGAAGAACATTTTATCTCAAAACCACAGTGTAAGATGCATTCTTATACTTTTATGCACTGAGAACTGCATTGTGAGATGAAATCTGTGGGATACTTTTGTCTAGAAAGGTACAGATCTGGTCTGTTCGTATCAGAATGCCCAAGGATTGAATTCTTCAAGCATCCCTCAGATGAACCAGACTTCCTTGCAGAGCAAGCCCAGTTCTAATTTATGCCATCTCGTCATCACTGTGAAGTCAGCACCTCAGCACACACTCTGCAAATAGGAGGGGCCAAGCCATTTCAAAGGCTCAAGACCCTATGGCTAATTTGAACAGCATTTTTTTTAAAGCCTTTAAAAGCCAAACAGCCTTTTTTCTCCCAGAGCTGAGAGAGAGAGAAGACTGAAGGGATCTTGTCCTAAAGGCTGTTAATAAAGTTACTACTCCTTTAACAGCATTTTAAAAGACTTTTAAAGGGCAATCTTCTTTAGCCGTGCTTCAAGCGTAAACCCTTTTACGGAGGGGAAGGCCTGCTTCAGCTCTTTTAACAGGTTTTATACGAGGTGGCGAAAAAATATCAACACCATATAAAAGCCTCATTAAAGCATTTCAAAAAAATAAGATAAGAGGGAAGGAAGGAGGGATAGGGATGAGAGATGGCAGGAACAGGTTAAAAAGAGACAAGGACACAGAAAAGGACTCTGTGTGCGTGTTTGTAGGCCCAACCATTTACAGATTTGTATTTATGTGAATCTCACCGTGTTTAGAAGCAAGGTGGGTGGTTTCCTCTTTTCTGTAAGATACTGTTCTGCAAAAAGTTCCAAAAATGGGGCCTGGTTCACTTAGACCTGTAATCATAGAGTTGAAGGGATCATACAGTGTGGTGTAGTGGTTAGAGTGCTGGACTAAGACTCAGGAGACCTAGGTTCAACTCCCAACCTGGCCATAAAGTTGACTGGGTGATTTGGGGGCACTCACTGACTCTCAGACTAACCTTCATCACAGGGTTGTTGTCCTGGATAAAATGGAGAGGAGGAGGATCGCGTCTGCCACCTTGGGCAGCTTGGAGAAAAAGGAGGGTGAATCCGCTCCAGGTTTTAGTCAGAACCAATCAAAACTTTAAAGGAGCTATCCAAGGTACTTTAGATAGCTTCTTTATAGCTCTGACTGGGTCTGATTGGATAGTTCCTTTAGAGCTCTGACTGGTTCTGATAGGGTAGCTCCTTTAGAGTTCTGACTGGTTCTGGATTCGCCACCACACTATCCTCTACTGCTCTGTTTAATGTATCTACAGCAAAGGAGAGCCCACCACTTCCCAAGTTACTCTGTTCCATGGTTGAATATTTCTTAATCTTCAGAAGTTTCACCAAATATTTGGCCCAAATCAGCTTCCTTTCCATTTCTAGCCCTGTCCTCCAAAGTAACAAAGAAAAAGGACATGCCATCTTCTGCACAATGCCCCTCCAGATATTTGAAAAGAGCTATCATGTCTTCCCTTAATCTTCTCTTCTGCAGGCTAAATGAAGGAGAGATGGAGTTCAAATCCAGTGGCTCTGGGCCAGTCCCTCTACCTTAGCCCAACTGCTTCACAGGGATTGTGGAGCAAATAAATTGGGGTGTGGGGTGGAGGGACCGTGAAGGAAGGGCAAGATAATAACAAATATACCAATCACATGTTTATGCATGCATATATATATATATATATATATATATATAATTATATTATCCTTTGCAGCTATGTCAAGTGTTTCACATACATTCTTGTATTCAGTGCAGGCCCAAGAGGTGAAGGAGGAGGAGGAGGAGGAGGAGGAGGAGGCACTCTGTCTCCCATCAATACACAGAAGCTGACTGACTGACAGTTGAGACTTATGTCAGTGCTGGTCCTCCCAGTGAACCAATGGACCTACAATTGTTGCAAGAGCAGATGAAACTCAGCATAAGAATATATTTTAATTATTAAAAATGTACACTTTGTTACACAGAGTTTCTTGCATTTAATTGTATTGGATGTTACCAATACGTTCAAAACACGAATGGTCCTCTGTTGACTCAAGACCTTGTGCTTTCATTTGCCCCAGGAAGTTTAAGTAATTAAACATATTCTTATCCTAAGTTTCATCCGCTCTTTGCAACAGTTGTGGGCCCATTGTTTCAGTTGGTGGTTCTTATGGAGGGCCCCATCCTCCTTGCTTAAGTACTGGTCTCCCACCACACTTGAGGCAGCAGGCTAGTATAGGGGGCCAGGACGGTTTGTGTGGAATTCATAGTTCTGTCCTCCAAGAGAAGGGAACAGCCAGAGAGTTCACAAGGAATAGCTGGTGCTCTCCCCCGCTTCCCCCCAGCATCTGCAGCCTGAGGCAGTCACTTTACTCTGTGTAATGATAGGGCTGGCCTGATCACATTACTCCTTACAACAGATCTGGAAGTTAGGGGAGGGCAAAAGATAATCTGTGCTCTATTGGCAAAACATGGCTAATTTCCAGTATCCTACCAAGTACCTGCTGGTTACTGGATTTTTTTTTGCAGAGTATCCTGGATTTGTGGGGTCTGATTCAACACAGCTTTTCATATGTATTTAAGTAAGACAGCACCGATCTCCAGAAGTGGAGGGTGGGGTGTGTGACTTTCCTGCCCTTATCCTACCTCCCATTGAACAAATGATCAGTGTTGTCAGCTTAGACAATGCCATATCTGTTCGGCAGATGAGTGCAAGGCAGTTATGTTTGTATGTGGCAAATGGGATTACAGGTGTAGTGGACAGAGAGTTGGCCTTAGAGCAGGGTGACCAGATCTGGATTGCTGTGAGCATAAATTTCAAACTGGAGTCTCCAACGTGGTGTCCATGCTCTCTTGGGGGCCATCAGACACCCTGCCCCTCTTGATTTTTATTGTCTTGGAGGAGGAGGAGGAGGAGGAGGAGGAGGAGGAGGCTGGCAAAGCAAAGTACTTCCTTCCAGCACCATATTTATTTCGGTTGAAGAATGCTTTTGTGTTTTAGATCTCAAACCCCACCTCTGCTTTGTACTTGGGTTCTTGGGCAGATTACTTTTCAATTAGCCCACCAGTTTGCCCCTCCCCCCAGGAAATGAGTATTTTGTGACCAGCCATGCCATTTGTGGTAGCCATTTTATGAATGGCAAGCTCTTCCCCACATGGCTGTCATTCTGTGAGAGCACCCAAAGCACTCTCAACATTCCAAATGTGCCCACCTACCCAAAAGGTTGGGGACCCTTGATTATTATTATTATTATTATTATTATTATTACTACTACTTACATTTCTATACTGCCCCATAGTCAAAGCTCTCTGGGCAGTTTACAAAGATTTAAAACTTTTACATCCATTCATCTGAGGCAGCTTGAAATACTAGAAAGCTCAATAATAATAGAAAGAACATAGGGGTCTTCCAGTTGAGGCATTTATTGTGCAATCACTCTTTCTCGTTCACAGAATTTTGTGGGGGATCCAAACAACATTATTTTTTACTTGTAGACATCCTGTGTTTTCGAACATTTTTTTTCCTTGCCAGAAAATATCTGTTAAGGAAGAAAGATGAAATAGCTGCACAATGCCTTTTGATTGTTAGTGGTAGGAGGAGCCCTCCATCTGGAATCACCTCTAGTAAACATAAGTGACAATAAAACCATACAAAATATGAGTGCTATGCCAAAACTACACCTGCCTTTTGAAAACCGTTTCCCTGCAAAAGAGGCAGTCACTTTTCTGCCTGTTTTGCAGAGGGTTGAGGATTCTGGAGAAATTTCCAAGGGTGCAATGCTTGAGTGTTTAACTAACTGCAAAGAAGGGGCAGAGTGGACTATGCATGTTTTTTATTTACCATTGTTATCCTGTTCTGTCCTTGCAGCTTCTCCAGACATAACCAGTAGGGCTGTGCACCACCTTGGCCGAATCACCAAAACCGAGCCAAGGCAGGCCGATTTGGCCAGCCTTGGCTTAGATCCGAGGTGATACCACGTCAGCTCAAGCCACCCTGAGGTCAAAGCAGATCAGCACCAAAGCCTCGGGGCACCTTGGGCCAATTCAGAGTGGTGCTGGGCCACTCCTCCCACCGGCCTACTGAGGAAAGCCAGTGCAAGGCCAGCTGTGAGCCCTAGTGAGTCCATTGGACTCACCTGGACTCACCTACCTCTCCCTCACCATCCCCAGTCACCTCACACCGCCACAAAGACTTACCTGTAAATCACATCCTCCTCCCAGAGAGCTGAGCTGCGATTTAAAGTCAAGGTCATTGCAGCTCTCTGTTTGTGCTATATCTATGGTGGCCCTTTATGGTGATTTATGGGTGAGTCCTGCTGGGGGTGGGAAGGGGGGCTGCAAGCAGGGAATGGGGAGTTGGGAGTCACATGGACTCCTGGTCAGCCTTGCACCCAGCTTTCCTGGGTGCTGGCCGAGTTGCTCTGGGGGAGGTGAATTTCTCTTTGGCTTTGGTGATGAGGTGAGGCAGGCACCCCCCCCCCCCAAGTGCCCCGAATTGAACCAGGACTTCCTCTCTGGGGGCTTTCCAGTGCTGATACCTGAGTGCCTGAAAGCTGAGCAAGGCATTTTGGGTCTTATTTTGTTGTTAAAAGTCCTTTTAAGAGGAGGAAGAGGAGGTCCTCACTCCACTTTCAGGCATTCAGCAAGCATCAGGTCTGGAATGCCCCAGGGGAGAAAGACTTGGTTAAGTCTTTTAGGGGGCTTTTCAGAAAGCTCAAGCACCCAGAGAGGCTACAAGGACAGAGTCTGGTAAAAAACATGTAAAATAAAGAGTGCCCTCACCAGCCCTGCCACCTCCTTACAGGAGGGTAAGCACTGAAGCCCTGCACCCTGAGTCCTTTCTCTGAAATGCTCAGTCCTTCCCACAATTTTGGGGTGCAATTTATTTTCACCCCTCCCCCCAAGGAATGGTTGAAAATAAATAGTTCAAAAACAAAACAAAACAAAACCTGGCACAGCGCTAAAACATATGTGCAGGCAGCTTTAGCAACATTCAGTAATCCATCAGGACATCCTGCAAACCAGGCCCATGGATTTCCTTACAATGGAGGCTACCACCTTTATAGATAAGGCTTCAAATAAATTAGTGGAAACTGTGATTTCTTCCTAAGCAGCAGAGACAGAAACAGAACCTGAGCCCAAGTATTTATGTGTATTTTAGTATCTTGTTTCTTGTTGTGGCAGCTTCTAAATACTGTTTTGATCATCATTTATCATCATCATCATCGTCATCATTCTAATAATTTTATATTGCCTCTTTAACATTTAACATTTTAAATTTATACTTGTATTTTATGGTTTTTGATTGTGCACTGCTCAGAGAGCTTTGGCTGATGGGCAGTATAAAAATGTAATAAATAAAATTAATTATTATTATTATCTCTCTTTTCTCGCTCGTGGCAGTTTTTCTGTATGGACATGTTGGGCTTTGCCAAGTCATGATGTCTTTTACTGATTCAGAAATTTCCTGACTATAGAACATGTTTTAAGCATGACTGCTTTCTGGATGTTGGTGTGGATGTATTTTGGTAGGCCCGGTTTCTGAAGGTTTTCTGTATAGTTTTTTGGTGTGATGCCGGTGACTGATGTGACTAACGGAATAATTGTGAGATGATGATGATGTTGCCAGGCATGCTATTGATTTTATTGCTCTGGCCCTCTAAATATGTTTTTAATCTAATGTTGTCTTTATGATGTTTGTTTAATTGTTTTATTTTAACATTTTTAGCATAAACTGCCTTGTGAGTAGAAATGTGGGGATTGCTGACTTGAAGATATTGTATTCTAGCAAATTCGTATTGAGGATCTCAGCTAGTCATAATCTGTCAGCTTCAGTTGCTTGTCTGTAAAATGTTGAATACCTGTGATGTTGTGTGGGCAACTTCAGATAAACAAAAAATTCAGCGCATTTAGCAGATTAACTAAAGAAGTGTCTACACCAGCTGTTTATTCCAGGATAATATTGAGGTCATCCCTACCAGGCCTCATGATGCATACCTAATCCTGCTTGAAAGGTTGTCACACAGAGGAGGGCCAGGATCTCTTCTCGACCAACCCAGAATGCAGGACATGGAATAATGGGCTCAAGTTATAGGAAGCCAGATTCCGGCTGGACATCAGGAAAAACTTCCTGTTAGAGCAATATGACAATGGAACCAATAATCTAGGGAGGTGGTGGGCTCTCCCACATTAGAGGCATTCAAGAGGAAGCTGGACAACCATTTGTTAGGGATGCTTTGAGGTAGATTCCTGCATTGAGCAGAGGGTTGGACTCGATGGCCTTATAGGCCCCTTCCAACTCTACTATTCTGTGATTCTATGATTCTATGATATCGGGTCAATCCTTCAGTTATTCAGGAATATCACTGACAGCTTTTGTCATGTTTTTTCTGGCTCTCTCGCTACAATCCCGAAGTCGGTGGCTGGTGTGCCCCCCCCTTTCCAAAGTTGTTGCTGTTTGGCATGAGTTTCCGGCTCAGTGAACAGCCAACCCGTTGTCAGGGGCATGTCCAGCGGTTTTGGAGGTGTGCGGGAGTGGATCTGTCCACCATGTTCAGCACATTTTTTTATTGGTTACTGGCATGTTTTAGCACCGACCGTGTGTATTATTATTATTTTATACAAACATATCTCTGTGCAGCATGACATATTTGCTGGACCTCCTGTCCACCCCATGCATAGCTGTGATTTTTCATTCATGCACATCCCTCCTGAATCATTAAAAAGCTCTGTAGCTGCATCATCTGCCTAGCCCCACCCACTTCTCCCAATCCACATGTGGAAATGCCATCAGGGGACACACATCCTCCCACAACAGCACTCCTGTCATTGCAGGAAACTTCCCTCATGTGTGTCCTGCGAGTGGCAATTGCGGAAGCAGGGAACCAGCGCAATCATCCCTCCTCGGTTGTTAAAGGGCTGTAGGTGAAGATTAGCCCTAAGTCTAAGACTTGACTGAAATAAAAGCTTCATGATTTGGATTCTGTTCAAAGCGCAAGCTGCATGGAGTGTGTAATCATTCAATTACTGCGTATGTACTTGAAGTAGCAATATCAAGACTTTTAAAAGTCCAGTTCGATCTTTTATCTCAAATGGGTATCTTGGATTTGGGGCATCATAGTCACTCAGAAGATTTGTGCCAGTATCATGGCATAATATCATGGCATAATCAATGTGACATAACCCGGTCTCTCTCTTTTTCTTTCTCCCTCTCCCTCTCCCCCCCTCTCATTTTTGTTAAGTATTACTGCATAGGATCATTAGTAATTCTTACAGACTGTATGCTACCAGCCAATCAAGTGGGACAGGAATGGATTATCTCAGAAAACCCAGCAAAAACTGCCGGGTTCGCTGGCCTTTCTACAAGAATGTCAAAGGAAGCTGCTGTCCACTTACAAATAGAATGTTAATAGCTTATGTCACTTTAACACTGACAGCTCAGCAGTGAAAGGGCACTAATCTCTGTTTGTAATATGCAGAACTGAAGGAAAAGAGGAACCTAAGCTTTTTTTTCCCTTCTCAAGCAAAGGGTAAGTATGAACTGATAGTCTGAAAATGTAGGAATGCTTCATAACCAGTCTGGGAGTGACAGGAAGAACAAATTAAGAAATAAATAAGGAAATAAGAAAGCATTGGGTGCTTGCTTGCTTGCTTCTCCTCCCCTTTTTTCCCAGTATTGATCAAGGAGATTTGAACAGAAGTCTGCTTTCGAGGTGGATCAATTCAGAAAACCTTCCCCTTATACGGAGAATGCTAACATGTGTCTGCTACAGACTTAGCATACAGATCAGAAACTGTATGTATTGCTAGGGGAATGGCAGCATGCACAATGAAATGTGGAGGGGAGAGGATAAAAAAGAGGAAGAGGAGGATGAAGCAAATTGTGGAACTAGAGACAGTCATGGTCAGAGTGAAGGTGTATGCTGCACTCCCAGGCTCCTGCTATGGAGCAGCAACCTGGGTGTCTGTCTTGTCTGAATAAGACCCAATGATGCCTCTCCCCCAACTACAGTGAATATTTTAAAAGGCCTTGCTGCACCCTTCAGGCACCAGTACTTGCTTCCATTTATATCCCTTCCTCATTGTGCTGCCTGAAATCCATGGCATCGCCCTGCTTCATGCCAGGGCTGATCTTGGTGGACTGGAGAGAACATGGCCCTTTCTGCACCAGCCATTTTTCCAGGGGCTGCCCCTATCTGCTCGCAGAGAGTCCACATGACGCACAGAGCATCCTGCAAGCAGGCAGGGGCCAGCCCTCCATTTTCCTGGGAGTTCAGGGAAAACTATTATCCCAGTTTGTTCCCTGTCCCCGGGAGGGCAGTGAGATGGGCGGCTGGTGTGGCTGCCCATCCCGGGTGCAACCGTGCAGCTCTGAGGCCATCAGGAGGGGGGACCCGGTTTCGCCATACCCAGGATCACGTGCGGGGCTTCTTTTTTTTTAACTAACTTGTTGCACAGGAGTGCTCCTGCGCTCTTCTTCATTACAAAAACAAAAAAATGGTGGGCTCGAGTTGCAAAGGCCCGGGAGAAGCCCAGGCCATCACACTGTGGTGCAGCTTCATGGTGTGGAAAGGGCCCATGTGCACTTGTTGTCTGCCAGAACTGGGGGGAAAAACATTCAACCACAACCACAACAACTTCCAGACTCACCAGTCAGGTTTTGAATGAGAAATTTGAATTTGCGTAGATGTTCAGATCAGAATTTGACATGGAAAGACTTTAGACTGATTGGTGTCTCTTGATCGCTGGCCACTTATGGTCTTTTTCAGTAAGGTGCAGCCATTGTGGAATGCTGGGTGCATTCCACGGCCATTGATCGTATTTGATTGAAGGTTACAGATGGATTCCAGGTTAACTATAACTAGTGTGACCATATGAAAAGGAGGGCAGGGCTCCTGTATCTTTAATAATTGAATAAAGAAGGGAATTTCAACAGCTGTCATTTGTATGCATTCAGGACCTGGGGAAATTCCCTCTTCATCACCACAGTTAAAGCTGCAGGAGCCCTGCCTAGCATGACCAGACACAAAAGTGAGCAGGGCTCCTGCAGCTTTAACTGTGGTGATGAAGAGGAAATTTCACCAGGTCCTGCATGCATACAAATGACACCTGCTGAAATTCCCTTCTCTATTCAATTGTTAAAGATACAATAGCCCTGTCCTCCTTTTCATATGGTCAGCCTAACTATAACTGTCTAACCACAACTACCCAATCAATATGCTGCTTGGCACAATTTTTATATTCTAAATTGCAGGGTGGGTGGGGTGTTTCTGAGCAGCACCTAACATAGAGTAGGTAACGCAGTGGCCTTTTAAAGAGTGAAGGCAATTGCCTACTATGTAGCAATGGGCGAATCTACAAATTTTGTTTTCACCAAATTTCTCATTCCTGGAGATCTGCCTTCTGCCCATCCTTGCCTTAGCTCACTGTCTTGCTTTATCTGTTCAGCTTGTGTTTGATTTCTTTGCTCTGAGTTCACAGATTGTCCTTGGGGCTCAAGTTTAGCATTCCACATTTATTAGTATTTGAGTAGATTTCTTCTTATCCATGTAGATCACCCAAATGTATGGCTCACATTAAATTGGTAATTACATGTTGAGCCACCATTTTGTGGCTGTCTTTAGTTAGTGGCCCCTGGGCTCTAGTAGGGCAAAAAAACGTAAATTCCCACCAGTGTCAAGGCCCACCAGTATTCCATGTGAAGGTGCTCTATAGAAAATGCCCCAGAAATCACCATCAACACTGTGGCAGATGCCAAGGCATTCCTTGCAACAGAAATTGCTCTAGAATGTTTTGCTTGAAGATAGAAAGTTTAAAACCATCAGTTGCGTCAGTTGCATGATGTTGCAAAGCAATGATTTAGTCGAACTAAATCATTGGTGAACTAATATAGTCAACCATCAATTAGGACAGAGCTAATCTAGAAGAAGAAGGGCCATGCTGGATCAGACCAAGGGTCCATCTAGTCCAGCACTCTGTTCACACGGTGGCCAGCCAGCTGTCGGCCAGGGACCAACAAAGCAGGACATGGTGCAACAGCACCCTCTCACCCATGAGATCCCAGTGATAATAGGGCTGGATGCAAGTGTTTTAATAAGTAAATACATAAATAAATGAAATACTGCTGTAGCTGTATTCCAGCTGCCAATGGGGGAGATATGGGAGACAGAAGGAGGGAGAGGGAGGAATAGAGAATAGAGGAATCCAAAAAAACTGTCTCCATCCCTTCAACAGTCTATGGTGGAGGGATGGATGGGTCTCCTTCCTGCTCCCAATATAGTGCAGGTGCTCTAAATTAAGTTCCTAATTGGACTCCAATAAACTGAGCTATTTTGTTTTCAGTTTAGGGAGGATAGTTCTTTTTTTAAAGACTCAATTCCTAAAAACACTGAGAATAGGATTATCTCATTACTCCCCCCCACACACACACACACACATATGCCTATGAGCTGGGCTAGGTATTGTTTTTGATTATGCATGTAAAGTGCCTTTTCTTCATCACAGAATGATATCAGCCAATACTTGGTATGCCTTCAAATACGGTTTGAACCTTCTTGTTGTACAAATTAAGCACTGGTCTCCTCCCTTTCTATAGAGCGGTGGCTTTATGTATTTGTAAGATTTCAGAAGTACACCATTTGAATTTTTATTTTTAAGCGACAATTAGATCCTTCTGCTTGGAATGTGTAAAGGCAGTGCCACAACATGCTTACACTGAAAGTGCAGAATTTAAGAAATTGTGTAACCTGTAGTTATATATAAAGGCCATTCCCCCCCACTACAAAAAAAAAAAGGTATACAAAGCCAAACAAAAACCTGGTGGTTTGTAAAATGCTCTTAACATAATGGGAATGTTGATTTTCTTCCATTTAGTTCAACGTAGGGTTAAATTTTTAGAAAAGCTTTAAATCATTTGATTTGCTCATCTTTCCTTATATCTCCTCTTTCTCCACTACCACCGCCACTCCCCCCCCCCCATTTAGTCCTACTTTGGTTCATTAGATGCAGTAATATCTCCCTTGTCTGTGACAATTTCCATTAATATCTCAGAGGCAGCTATTAAGTATCATTACAAGCAAAGATTATAGCTGGATACTGCATACAATAACAGTGCAGGAAAAGACAATAGTCACATTTTCATTTGATTCTTTGTTCTTAAGATGCAAATGAAATGCTGTGGGTGTTTTTTTTCCCCTAGCTTTCCTTTCTACATTTCTCCTTCCCGGTGCTTGCTGAAAAAAGCTGAACCTTCAGGGCCAACTAAATAGCTGTGTTTGGATTATTTCAACAATGCAAGAGCAGCTTTCTGACAGGTGTCTGCCTTTCTGATTGCCCTGAAAATATAGTTGTTACCTGATTAAAGAAGTCGTAGTACTTAACCCTTCCTATGCATCTGATCCTCTCCTTTAGTGAAGGGCTATAGCCCAGGGGTAGAGGACATGCTTTGCATGCAGGAGATCCCAGATTCCAACCCTGACATCTTCAGGTAGGGCTGGAAAAAAGATGCCTGTCTGAAAAAAGATGCCTGGAGACATTCTGCCAGCCATTGTAGACAACACTGGGCTAGATGTCTCATTATAAGGCAGTTTCCTATCATAGGCCTGATTGGAGCAGAAGAGGGGAAAGCACGCTTTCTCACCCCTCCACTGCTGCAATGGCTCCGATAGGAGCAGTGGGGGGCGAGAAAGCATGCTTTCCAGGGCCTCCGGAAAGTGGGTAGTTCCCCAGGGATGCTAACGGTGGCTTTCTGGAGGCTTTCCCGTCCTTTTAAAAGTCCCAATTCAAGCGGGGGGAGGGCAGGAAAGCAGAGGTGCCCTGGGAAATTAGGGTGTGCCTGGGCACACCCAGCACACCCTGTATGCACACCTATGTTTCCTATGTTCTTTCCATGTTCCTATGTACTCCCAAGCCATGATGCCCCCACCCAGAGCACTCCCCTTCCCAGTTCTCTCCTGAATTACCTTCCCTATCATTATAATGCTCTTTCCTCGTATGTTCAAAGGATAGTTGGAATTTCACCTGACTGTTTAGGACTAGTTGGAAGGAATCAGTCTTGAGTAAACTGCAAGGGTGTACTGTTTCTTTTGGGGGGTGGGGTGACAGATGCTGCTACAGAACTGGTACTGCCTACCATTATGCCTTTCCAACAGGCTCTACATGTATACTTGTAAATATAACAAAAATGCCACAAGGCCTTAGGACTCTGGCCTCCCAAGGAGCCTGACCCAGCAAAGGAGACACTAGACCTTCCTACTTTTCAACCAAGTGAGGAATATGAAAACACTGGACCGGACTTAGTTGAGAACCCTTCACTTTCTAACGTAGGAGAGAAAATGGTAAACCAATACTAGTACCTGCAGAGTGCTGTGTATACATCATGCTCATGAAGGGTGCAATTCTAGGTTGATAGTTGGTAGCCTCTGAACTGAGAGGCTGTCAAGTATCCTAATGCAGGGTAGCCAGAGCATGGAGGCAATTCTCGCCTCCGTGCTCCATCCACACTGCATTTTTGCTAGATAAGCCTGTCTACCATGGTGCTTTGGAGCAGTAGGGAAGGAGGCTGGGGCAAGCAGAGGAAACTGTGTAAGGTAGCTTTGCAGGTCTCCTCCCTTCCCTGCCCAGACCACCCCTTTCCCCCCAACTCTGCACTCATGTTTCTGAGCATGGAGAGGTAGCCAGCTACAAGATGAAGAGAATGGAGTGGGGAGGGTGGTTTACTGGCTCTGTGTTTGGAGCCCTGTCTCCCACCTCAGAGCCAGTAAACTGAACAATCCTATGCCCCCCCAAGACACTGTCTAGGGAACATAGGATTGCTCTTTATCTATGAGTGCTCTTTTTCCAGTACTTTTTTCATCATCATCATCTGTTTTAAAGAATAGCCCAACTCACCTTTCAGAGTACTAATCCATTAATTCATAAGCAGCAATAAAACACAAAGCACAAAGACAAAAACCAGCATCTTAAATTGAGCCCAGAAATTAGAAGACAGTAAGTGTAACCACCAAACCAGTGCAGAATTGATGTAGTATGGATCTACAAGCATTATATCTGCCACATTTTGTACCAACTGCAGTTTTTGAACCACTTTTATGGCAGTCCCATGTACGCTAACACTTCCACCATATGTTTTTATCCAGAATTTCGTTCATTTATGCTTTAATCGACAGTTTTTTAGAATCTTTGCAAAATCATTGTAATACGTATTTTAATAAGTATTTGAATGCATATATTGATACATTTAAATTGCAAAGAATTGTACCACAACATCTGGGGAAATATGAAATTTAATGGACACACATGAGTCAAAAAGCTGTAGAAGTGATCATTCCATGTCAGAATCACAAAGATCAAATTCCTGAATCATTCTGGCTATACGTCCTACTGAAATGAATGAGATTTACTTTTCCATACCATGGATAAGTTTGGAAAGTGAGGTATATTTCATTAAGATCTTAGGTCTGTTGTTTACATGCCCATATATCACTCAATTTCTCTACACTTTATTGCCTTTGGGGCTGGTCCACACATCCATGTAACCACAAGATTTCTCTATACTTAATTACATGGACACTTGAATGTGTTCAATGCTGGATAATGCAAAGTGCCTCCACTGAAAAGAGTTTGATCTATGGTTATATTGGTGAAAGCCCACTCACACATGGTTGTTGGGAGTTGTCAAGGGGGTAACATGCATGTGCGATACAGCCCTTCATCAAATAAGAGTGATGTGCACCTTTTGGGAATATTCATACATTTGCTACAAATATATTCCTTAAGAACAGCAACATCAAATACTCTCTATATATTTGGTGCAGGTGATAGTAGCAGGAGAATTAAATGCAGGAGAGATGAGTGATGTGTTATTAGAGAGAAAAATGAGCATTTCTATAAAGTCATATACATATGTGTCCTTGTGTTCTGCCAAAATAAGGAAGTGATGGATTTCAAAAGTAATGATTTAGGCATCACTGTGATATTTGTTTTTGCTTCCCAGATACTAAGACAATCAGATATGTCTCGCCAACTATTGAAAATAGATGAAAAGGGAGAAGAGGGGAAGGTTGTGTAACAAGTCAAAACACTATTGTTGTTTTAATGGCTCAGCTCTGTGATTACAGGTAAAGTATGGAAATATCTCTTAAGTATGAAAATTAGCCCAGCAAATGGAAGGGCTATCCTATACCCCTATGTGTTGAGCCGTGTGCAATTAAATCACATACATAGAGGACCAGATCGGCTATCATGATAGCCCATGGTTTATTGTGACAGGACCTTGGGCTCACACACTCCCCCTCCCCTCTCAATCTCAGGCACAGATTCCATTTTTTATTAACCACAGTGTAGTGTTATATCCATACTCTAAGCCATGGTTAACCTTAACTATGTTTTTTTTTAACAAGCCAGCTTCATAACCAATGGAACATAGGAAGCTGTCTTATACTGAGTCAAACCACTGGTCCATCTAGCCCAGTATTGTCAACGCTTGATTGGCAATGGATCTTTAGGATTTCAGGCAGGATTCTTTCTTAGACCTACCTGGAGATGCTGGGGACTGAATATGGAATCACTGAGCTATGATCCCTTCCCATAGTGGTTTGAAGTTCGATTGTTTCACACCAACATCTGGTCTGATCCAAAAAGTATGTGGGCAATCCTACATGTGCAGGGCTCATGCATGGATCAAATTGCATAGGATTCTGGAACCACTGAATCAGAAAAAGAAAGAAAGAAAGAAAGAAAGAATTAACAAAAGAAAAAGAATGAGTTGTGAATGAGATCAGAAAATGATAGAAGGTTCCCAACCATAACATTATCACCAGAGCCTATGCCTGTGACTTCATAAACAAGGTCTGTGCATTGACAGCATGCCCTCTGTAATTGCTTTGGCACAGATATGGGTACCATTTCACTTAATCTTAAGCACTTGCACATGCCAATGCACCAAGTCTTGGAGTTAAATGACAGTTTCAGAACCACCACATGGCAAGTCCTCTTTTGATTATAACACTTCTGAATGTAGATGGGGAATCACGTATTGGAATGCTCTTCCATATACAAAACCTGCATAGAGTTACCGACCCCTATATCATATCACAGTGTGGAATAACATGCCTTGCATTTTAGCATCTTATCTGCCCCTCCCCCCAGGATTACTCCTCCATGCCAGCATCACCTTATGTAAACAGAATCCAAATGTGAAAAGAAAAGTAATTGTTCCTCTGGTCGCCTTGTACTCCATTCTAGGTTGGCCTGCTAGCCAGTGTGACTGTCAGGTCCAATCCTACATTCATTAGTATCTCATTTCCTGTTTCAAATATGTTTCTTTCCTAGGTGCACCACCTAAAGCCAACATGATGCAAGAGATACCCCCATACTGTGTTACCACTGAAAAGTGCTAATAGGTTTTGTACATGTCTCAAAGAAAGCTGCATTAGATTGACCATGTAATTGTAAAGGACAAAAGACAGCAGGCTGATGAGAATCAACAAAGTACTTCCTGAGCAATGTTACTAATAAAACATGATCATCAGTTCATTTGTCAATCACGTTCCACTGTCTTACGGTGGTGCCTGATAAAATTCCTGCCGTCTTTTATTTCTCAATATTCCCTGAAGTATTAGTTACATACTTGTATAAAGCATTTGGAGTTTTTTTCATGATATACCATTTCAAGTCATGAATATATTTTGGATGCCTGAGTGAGTACCGATAATGTTCAGTGTGACCATTTGCCCACCTTTGTATCAACAAAGAATTCTCCTTTACACGTGAACAAAAGTAGATCCTATCCTTTCCCTGAAGCATTCCCGGCTTTTATCATTTTGCTTTGGATACATTGTCAGGCCACGCAATGTATTTCCGACCAGGGTCTGAATATGAAATTGCAGGCCAATTTCTCCTCTTCTTGGCTCATGTGTAGATTGACTAAAATGACGTTGGTACAATGCAACATATTTCACCATAGAATGCAGCACAGCCTTATCCAAATTTCATTCAGCTATCTCTGAGTTTGTTCTCCATGCACATGCTATCACCAACGGCTGAATGTCCCTCCCATCTCCTGAAATGGGAAAGAGAAAGCTCAGTTAAATAAACTGCTCATGGTTGCTCCCTATAGAATTATCCCAGGTCTATTATAGTCTCCGCTAGTGCTGCTAAGCAGTTTCTTCTTTCCGAACAACCGCTACTCCAGCAATTCTAGAGGGTTACATGTTTGCCCACACATGTCTCCTTTGCTGGCTATGGGATTTGTTTGTTTGCTTGTTTGTTTATTCATTTGTTTAAAGAATGTTTATCCTGGCCTTCAAAATCTTTCCCAGCATGGCTTAAACAACATAATAATATAATAATAAAATACAGGTAAACACAACTTATAAAAAGCAAAACAGCAACAGCAAAACAGTGTGAACAATGCATCTGCCTCATTGCATGTGGGCACCAGGGAATTGGAGAACGTAACAACCACGGAGCTGCCCTGCTTGTCAGTACATGTCTGAGCTCAATTCAAAATGCTGCTTGTCACCTTTAAAACCCTAAAGAGCTTGGAATCAGGTTATATGAAGAATCACCTGAAGCGAAATGAACCTGCCCAAGCTGTACTATTGGCCTTGGATGCCCTGCTCAGGTGTTCAGAGGGAAGATCCATCAAGTTGGCTGGTATGAAACACAGGGCCATTTCAGTCATGCCCCCATCGTTGTATAGCTCTCTCCCTCAGGAAGTGCATCTGACTCTGTCACTGACTACTTTTAAATGGGGCCTCAAGACTCTGCTTTTAATTGAAATTGCTTTAAATAGATTAAGTGATGCTGATCTATAGGTAAAGAATTGTAACGGTTGTTGCTATTTTATTGCTGGTTCTGAATGTTTTGGTTTTTTATACTACTAATATTCAAGGGTGATGCTAGGTATCAAAACGATCCAGGACTCAGGACAAAAAAAAATTGGCACAAAACGCATATGCTAATTTACATATGCAACTATATGTGCATAATTTGAAATAATTACTATAATTTAAATGTTATAGAAAACAAGCTAATTAACCTCTTGTTTGCTTTCAGAACAGAACTGCACAATGCCCCAAATTGTGCTTTCTTAAAACTTACCTTCTATGAGCCCCCACTTTTTAGTTGTCTTGCAGAACCAAATCCAGATTGGGAGGAGGAAGTGCCTGAGACCAGCAAAGATCTGCATGGTACCTTAAAAAAATATGAATTAATTGTGAACTGAACAATGCACACTGGCAAGGAAGAGTGTGGGAATGTATTGTAGACTATAATAAACCATGATCTTAGGTGGCAAACTTTCACAATTACTAGGGAGTATCACCCAGTAAACATAGTGGGATTTATTTCTGAGTAAAACTTCAATTGCTCTTCACCCCCCCCCCCATTGTCAACTACTCTTGGGTTCTAATTTCTTGAAATCCTAAAATCTACACCAAATGTTGCAATATTAAGTTTCTAGTAAACTCATAATCAAAAAGACAGCTAGTCCAGAGGTATCAGATGCAACAGAGGCAGATACATTCCCTCCTGTGGCTTTATTTCAGCAAGTAATTTTTTTTCTCCACTTACATGAAAATCAGCATCTTTCAAAATAACTTTCTATACAGTGGATTCCTGTCCATGAACGCTTATTATCCTATAGTAAATTTGTGAGACTTTAAGGTCCCACAAGGTATTGTGGTTTTTGAACACAAAAGATCAAGAAGCCCCTATCCTCCTCCCACTATCTTCCTGCCATATGTGAACAGCCAATGTGTCTCCTCTTCCTTTTCTCATGGTCTCACTGCCTACAATGCCCCAGGGAACAAGTGCAATTGCCCAGTAGCAATTAGTTGGGCAGGTCTCTGCAGAGTCAAATACATTCCCAAAAAGCTGGTTGACAGTGGTGCTGTTAGGTGACTCTGGACTTAACGAAAATAATAAACAGTCTGTGGAAGAAAAAGTGGCATTTAAAAGGCTGGTACTTGCTATACTCCCTATTAGTATGCTAAGGGAGTGAATCCAAAAGTCTCCCAGTAATTGCAAGGCTACTAAATTCAAAAAGAAAAGGCAGGCTTGTATAAAGGCAAGTGATGGCAATCGGGGAAGCTTTAAAGATTCGGGGCACTGCTAAAAAAAAAAATCTGGGGCCCATGCCTAGGTGGGTCTCTCTAACACTGCCCATACTTATATTTTTTCTTTGCAATTGTTTGCATTTTTATTTTTATTTTGTTGAAGGGGCTTTCTGCCCAGAAAGGTGGCATATAAGTACATAAATAAATAAACTGGAATTTAAAATGCTTCAAAAATGCTACGTATCTGTTTGGTACGGACATGAAAATGAAGAAGGCACCAGGCAAGCCTTCCTTGGGAGAGCACTCCAAAATTTTGGCACCACCACTGAAAAGGCTCGATCTTTGGTTGCCACTCTGTATCGCAATTATGGTTCCTACCATGTGGAATTATCTCCCCATTGAGATCAGGCAGGCTCCCAGGGTAGTGGGCTTTTGCCAACAACTTCAGGCACGAGTTAGCCCAAGTGTTTCCCTGACTGCTAGCACTGTCAGCTACCCCTGGTTATTTTAATAAAATACTATTGTTTTAACATTGCTTTATTGTTTTCATAATTGGTTTTATTGTATTTCACCATGATTTTATCCTGTAAACCGCTTGAGGATGATGAGTTTAAATGAAAAGTGGTATAGCAATTCTTTGAAATAAATAAAATGCAAATAACTATGTGCAGTGGCCAGAAAAAGGCCTCTACTGATGACCTCAGTCAATGGGAGGGCCTATGTGTAGACCAGCTGCCCTTCAAGCACCATCACTTTCCATTTGTCCTGGAAATGCACCAGGAGCTGGTACAGCTGTTAGAGTGCAGGAGAACATATGAATGAGGGATGTTCAGGGCCAGGAAAATTGGATCGGAATTGGTATCGGGACTTCCAATTTTGACCTGATTTGTATCGGGAAAAATTGGACGTCCGTCGTATTGCTTCGGATCCATTTCCCATATGAAAATCGGACCTCCAATTTTAATCGGACACCATTTTTGGATAATTTTTCCCATAGCCTTCTATTGTTGTAAAGAAATGCCAATAACTTTTTTTACTTTTAAAGATAGAAGCATGAAACTTGGCCACATGGCAGACGGGTTTGTGGTACTTCTGTGTGAGAAATTTCAGAACGATAGGTGCAGCCATTTTGTGGCTATGAACTTTTTTCCAACAAACCAGGAACACCTATAACTTCTTCATTTTTAAAGATCCACATGTGAAACTTTGCCATATTGCAGATGGTATGTTGCTACTCATGTGTGTGAAATGTCAGAAACATAGGTGCTTGCCTTTGGTGGAAAGGAATATTTGAAAAATGGGTTGCAATGGGGGAAAGACAGTTACACCTTTAACATTTTTATTTTTAGAGATAGAACCATGAAACTTGGCCACGTTAGCGATTACATGTAGTTAGTGATGTCTATGAAATTTCAAAAACATAGGTTCAAGCGTGTAGTGGCAAGGTATTTTTGGAGAAAGGAGGAAAGAAATGCATTTAACTTTTTTATTTTTAAAGATAGAAGCATGAAACTTGGCCACATGGCAGATGGGTTTGAGGTACTAATGTGTGAGAAATTTCAGAAAGATAGGTGCAGGCATTTTGTGGCTATGAATTTTTTTACTTTAAAAGTTCCAAAAGTTCCAGAATAGTGGGTTTGACAGCTGCCAAACAGCACCCCCTCCCCCGCCTTCTCCCCCCCCCCCCCACTGTCAGCTGTCAAACCCACCGTTTTGGCCATGTTGGCTGGGCCTGAAGGAAGTTGATGTTCAAAACATCTGGAGGGCACCAGGTTAGGGAAGGCAGTTTTATGGTATCATGTGTCACAGTCACAGTCCAATGCTAGTTCAAAAGACAACAGGGGTGTTTCATGACAATTTAAATGCACAGGCTGGGGATGTTATTGTTCATTTTATTCTTTTCTGTTTGTGTTCAACATTTTTTTTTTGTTCATTCGGGTAATACCTTTTTAAATGAATTGGCATTCTGTGCCAGCTGTTTGGAATGGTTAATTGTGAGAAATAATATTTTATGCCTGCATGAATATAGGGGACTAGTGTTCACATAGGTTTCATGTATCTCCCATGGCTTCCGCTGCTATTGCTTTAACCTGAGTTAAATGCAGTATCTAATTGCTAGCTCCAATGTGTTATGTTTATACAATATGATCATTATTTTTTTTTCCACTTGAGCACATAAAGTGGGTATCTATTTATATTATCATGATGGTGGAATCACTAGAGGTTGATTAGTTACACTGAAAACCAGCAGAAGCAGATGCAACCTCCTGAAAGAAATGGTTGCTTGTGAGGCATGTAGACATTAAGGGGGTGGGGAACATGAAGGGGAGAGACTGCTGTCTGGATTCAGAGTGCTGCTTAATGTGCATGATCTAAATTCCGATCCAGATTCTGAGCCAGGATTATCTGAATTGTGCATGGTGAAAAGTTGTGCCAAACACAGATTTGCGTATCCTTCTTTATTTATGGGGCAGAAGGCTCAGCCCATACCCACCAGCAGAAGTTCTGCTTGGCCCATTTCCATCTTAGAGGCTCACATATAAACAAGCTTCTCTCCAACAACATAAGGTCCAGAAAAATGTTTGTTTGTTAAGAAAGGAAAAGTGAGTTCCTTTGCATTCAAACTATTGACTTCTATTGATAATCATCATCAGGATACGGGAAGTTATGGAAATGAACTCTACATTGTCCTTGTTAAAATGAACAGGGGGGCACAAGAATACTCAGTTTAGGAATGATGCACTGCAATAGTTGAAAAGGTAAGTATATATTAAGATGCATATTTGAATTTTGAACATCATCAATAGATACATGTACTTTTTTAAAAAAAAGCTGCTTGCAGAGGAGCAAACATGTGGCATACAGGAAGACATCAGCATTTACCCAAGTGGCTATTTCCCCATCCTTGGTTCCTCCAAACAGCTTTTCATCCCCATTCCCATCATTCTCCCCATGTGCATTTGCAAGGGCTCTCAATCCCTCCCAAGGTAGCTATTTATTTATTTTAAAATAAGCCATTACAAAGAGCCTTAGGGCTATAATATGTTGATTCCTGTGTAATGCGTTCTTCACCTAGTCAGAACTCCCCTCTCTCATGAATTCACCAGAGTGATTCATTTTTTAAGAAACTCACACATTATAGGATTAAAATAATAATAATAATAATAATAATAATAATAATAATAATAAACATTAGAGGATGGGCCTGTTCAGACGACACGCTAAGCCATGGTTAGGCTTAGTGTTTTGCAGCAAATGGTTAGTGAGTGTGTTTAAACTGTGGTTATATAACCACCATGGTTAGGAATGGTTCACACGACATGCTAAGTCATGGTTCACATGACACGCTAAGCCATAATGTTCAGCTCAAAGTTAATTCTGTTAATGTCCAGCAGACCTCTTCCTCCTTCTTTCCTGCTGATTGTTATTCTTTCAATGCATGAGTTGGGATGAAGCATGCAGTGTTTTGTGAGTTCAGTGTGATTGAGTCTGTTTATTTCTTCAAGTTCAGTGTGTGACCAGTGTATGATTCTGAATGAGTTTGTGAGGATGGGTATTGCGTAGGCGTTGATGGCTTTGAAAATGTTTTTCAAGTTGAGTTTACATTTTAGGATTTGTGATAGGCGAGTTTTATATTGCATTCTTAGTTAAGTTTTTACTGTGGAGTTGTGTTGTTGGAATCCTAGGTATTTGTATGTTTCATTTTCTTCCACGTTATCTAAGATTTCGTTATTTAGTATGTTGTTTATTCTTTCCATTTTCCTCTTTCTATTTGTAGCATCTTGCATTTTCCTATCCCAAATTCCATTTTTATGTCTGTCGTCAATTCTTCAGTGATTCGCATGAAGCCTTTTATCTGTGTTGAAGCATAGATTTTGATGTCATCCATTTATAGGAGGTGATTGATTCTGTGCTTTGCTTGCTTTTGGTGTTTTATGTCAATGCCGTATGTGGTGTTGTTAAGGGTGTTGGATAGTGGATTCAGACACAGGCAAAACCATAGGGTGCTGAATGTGTCACCTTGGAATATGCCAAGTTTGATATTTATTTTTTCTGCCTGTATATAGTCCTTGTCTGTTGTTAGGTATATTGTTGTTCTCCATGTCTCCATGATTCTTGTCAGAAAGTTTTGGATCGAGGGATGTATTGTGTATATTTCCATTACTTTTTTCAGCCAACTGTGTGGGACGGAGTCAAAAGCCTTTTTATAATCCATGTAGCAGGAGTGGAGTTTTCTTTTCTGTTTTTCTGTTTGCTTCATGATGATACTGTCTATTATTAACTGTTCTTTGCATCCTCTGCTGTACTTTTTACATCCTTTTTGTTCTTCTGTAAGTATATTGTGTTGGGTGAGATGTGCTTCAATTTTCTGCGTGATTGTGGCAATTATAATTTTGTAGAGTGTTGGAAGGCATGTTATGGGTCAGTAGTTAGCTGGGTTTTGGGTATCTGGAGTTTTTGGTTCGATGTAGGTTTTGCCTTTGGTAAGGAATAGGGGAAATAGGTGCAGGTGTTTTATGACTGTGTTGATCTGTTGCGCGAGGTATTCGTGTGTAGATGTGAGCTGTCTATACCAGAAATTTTGAATTTGGTCCGGGCCGGGTGCTTTCCAGTTGTGTGTCCTTTTTATTGTTTCCTTCAGTTCCTCCAGGGTTATTGTGTACTCTGTTTGCTGAGGTAGTTGTCTGTGAGCCTATCTACACACGCAGGATAAAACACTTTGAAAATGTTTTGAAAACTGTATATGGAGTGTGTCCTGGGCCCCAACAGTTCTCCAAACTGTTATAAACCATTTTAAACTGTTTAGTCCGTTTTAAAACAGTAGTATAGATAGGCTGACAGTTTTGAGAACTGTTGGGTCCCAGGACACATTCCATATACAGTTTTCAAAATGTTTTCAAAGTGTTTTATCCTGCATGTGTAGATAGGCTCTCTGTCTTTCTTCTTGTTGTCTTATCCAGCTTGTGCTTTCTTTGGGTTGTACTGGTTCGGACCAGATATTTTTTTCCAGAATGTGATTATTTCTTCTTTAGATGGGGGTGTAATGTTGTTTTCTTTTTTCTTGCTTATTCTTTGGTGTAATGATTTCTTGTGTTTTTTTGTTTTTTTGTTTTTTTTAAAGAGAGAGTTATGGGCTTTTCTTTCATTTGATTCTTTGTATCTTCTTAGCCTGGTGGACTGGACTGCAACTTTTTGTTTCACATGTCGAGAGCTATTATTGCTGTTTCTGTATTGTTTGCTGTGATGTCTTGGGTATTTTTGAGGATATTTTTGAACAATTTCCATTTATGTATTGTGTTAGTCTTCCTATGTCTTTTTGTAGCTTTTCAATTTTGTTTTCAATTTTGATTTGCCATTTTGGTTTGGTTTCTAATCTTCTGCACGTGTTGTTGTTTGGGGGAAGTTCCTGTTTGTTACAGGTGAGGACTGCTGTGGCTGCTGTGTAGATGACAGTGTGGATTTCTTCTAGGTTGCTATCGTTATTAATGCATGTTGTGAGAGTTTACTATTCAGTATGTTTATGAGTTTCTGCATGCCCTTGTTAAACTTTAGTCTAGGTAGCGAGCTTCTTTTCGTTCGATCAGTTTCTTATTATTATTATTATTCCCATTTATTTATTTCATCAGGGCAAACACAGAAATCATAACAAATAAAATTTGAATATGTTGCGGTATCCTCTGGCACTGCTAGAATGATTAAACGCAATCAATTCGCAACAATTTGTTCCCTTCCAAATCCAAGTAATTCCCTTTACCTTGCACAGAATATTGATGGCAAATACTAACTATATGGACAAGAATAATTCCTCAGCTGAACAATATGCATTTTGCTCTGCTCTTTGGTATGGCATAATTATTGGGGTGGTTAGTATTGCTGCCTAAGAAGAGAGTTAAGATTTAATGAAGCAGGTTCCTTCTGCTAACATGTATCCTACTTAGCGAGATTCAGGAGCCCTGTCATAATCTGTTTTGACACTGTTCCCCAAGAAATATCGTGCTTAATTTTACTAGACAGAAGAGATCGTAGGTACACGGGTAGAGCCGTGTGTGCCTGGTCTAATTATAGCAGTATATGCGTTGCCGTTGTTGGCGGCCTGTTGTAGCATCTTCCATTCAATTAATAATGCTCTTGCAAATTGGCAAATAGCATTTGGACTAAAATACACAGAGGAGCATTTCTCCCCTTTCTCCCCCGCCCCAAATAAAAAGAATGTTCTGCCTTTCCTCTAGTGTAGAACAATTTGTCAAGTAATTAGCCCATCTAATTAAATTTTTGTAGTGCTAATCAAACGAATATGCTAAAATTTTCTTTGCCCAGGCAGTTTGCTGTCTGTTCGCATTTAACTTGATGGTTTGAAAGAGGCCCGGCGCTGCCTGCCACTCCACTTAATCACCTCATTTGCATTTTATATTGGTAAATCAAATTAAGCACCAGTAGCTTTTAGTATGATTGACTGTGGTCAGGGCTGTTCAGATGGGACTTTTTTTTTCACAGAAAATTAGGCACATTTTAATATGAGCGAGGAGGAGGCCGGGTTTTCAGCGTTCAGCAAATGACATTCACTCAGCTAATTAAAAGTGCTTGTGTCTCTCCCCACCCCCACTATTTTCTTTTTCTTTTTTGTCAGGGTATGATAGATATACACAGCTGGTGTGTCCATTTTCCCTTTTGCATAATTTCTTGATCGACGTTTTTATTTTGCCCTCTAATAAGATTTGTCCAAACAACACCTCAAGCCAAGTTGGGCAGATACAAGTATATAAATTATATTTTGTGGGCATGATTTAACTGCAGAGAAACAAACTTATTTAGTAGAAGTGGCTTTTGTTGCTGTTTTGGAGTGGGTTTTTTGTTTTGTTTTTCAGCAGGAATGCTTTTGCTACCCTATCTATCATGTGCATGGCTAATAATGCTGACATTTTCTGTTCATTTTGAACTAATCCTAATGATTTCCTTCTCATATTGATGGCATTTCTAGTTTATACAGAACCAAAACAGTATTCCCCATCTTGGTGCTCTCCAGATACTTCAGGCTCCTAGCGTTCCTGGCTTCATCTACACCAAGCAAAATATGGCACTATGAAAGTGGTATGAAAGCGGTATATAAAAGGCAGGAGCTGCACTACTGCTTTATAGCAGAATTGAAGTGCAGTGACAACTGTTGGGGTCCATTGACACATACCATATACCGCTTTCATGGTGCTATGTCCTGCTTGGTATGGCTCCTGCCTTTTATATATCACTTTCATGCTGCTTTCATAGTGCAATATCCTGCTTGGTGTAGATGAGGTCCCTGACTATAGGCAGTATCCAACGATGACATTCCACAAATTCAAATACTGCTAGCAGAGCTTTGCTGAATCTTTCCCATTACTCTTGCACAACCAGTTGCACAGCTGTGCAATCAATCACACAATGGGTTGCACAATAGGTGCAAAGCAGTTGTGCAACCAGCTGCACAACGGGGGCAAAGGAGTTGTGTAACCCAAACAGAATGTGCAATGGTTTGCACAATGCAGAGATCAACAGGCTTCACAATGCATTACACATAACGTAAAACTGCTTGCGCAAGCACACTTGCACAAATGTAACTTTCTTCTCTTGCGCATTGTTCAGAACCTAGTTTCCACTAGTGCAATGTTGTTTGCGCTAATGGAATGATGCAGTTGGATACTGCCCCACTGGCCATGCTAGCTGAGGCGGATGGGAGTTGAAGTCCAAAACATCTGATGAGTACCAAATTGGGAAAGGAGGCTCGAAAATCTTTCCTAAGTGGGCCTAACAACCCATTAGGGGCAAATATATGTATGAACATAAGACAATACGAAGAGTCCTTGTGGATCATACCAAAGATCCATAGAGTCCAGAATTCTGTTCACACAGAGGCCAACCAGCTCCTTGTGGGAAGCCCACGAGTAGGACATGACTGCAACAACACCTTTCCGCTCATGTTGCTCAGAAACCTTTGTACATATATTTACTGCCCCTAAAACAGTAACAAGAGGATGCCAATATCATTCAATGACAAGAAGCTTTGGGAGTGGAGGATTTTACTTGGATAAATGTTGGGAAAGCGCTACTGAACCATTTGCACATGGCCCATCCCCTCCTTGCCCAAGCTGCTTCTCCTCCCCTACAGATTCCACACAAATTTTTTACTCTACAAATCTGGTATTGTATATGCAAGAACAGACACACAGACCAGGGGTTTGTCTTGACATCATCTTTACTCCAGGGTGGCTCCAAATTCGCACTGCATCACATAGATGACAGAGATGCAAATTCAAATCCACCCTGGGGAAAAGAGGTGAAGATGCGTGGCTGAAACGCCAGAGACTTACCCTGACTTTTCCAGCCACAGCGAGGGCAGCCCGACTCTTCTGTCAGTCTGTCCTTACTTGGAGCCACTCCAGGGGTGTTCCCATGTGGAAGGAATGGTCACTGGAAGCTGCGGGAGGGGAGGGGGCAGATGTGGTGAGCCTAATGGCCGCAGGAAAGCTCACACTGACTCCCTTCATTATGACAAGCCATGAATACAGCCCCCTTATCTCTACCCAAAAAAACCAACTATGTCTTCTTACAACTCACTGGGGAAATCCAGGGCAGAAACTTGGATTGGAATGTGGGTTGGGGGGACTGTCCTGGGTTTAAAAGCAGCCCAACATTAAGGATGAAGAGGATGGCAACTTGATTCCTACATGCTGCCCCTACATCCGCCAGTCTTCCCAGAACTCAATAAAAATATTTTAAATTTTCTACACCAGAATAGTGTGGCATCACACCTCTTTCTTCATCTTTCTTCCTCAGCTTCTTCCTCACCATCGCATCCTCCACTGCCAGCTAGGACAATTCTGGTCATGTGCAACGGCTGAGTTTACTAAGAACATTCCATCAGCCACAAAAACACTTAGTTATGGCAGGGAAATGGGGCATTGGTAGGGAATGCTCTTTCTACCTTCCATGTTTTGGTCTCCTGTGCCTCTGGAAGACCCAACTTTTCTTTTGAGAAATGGGCATCCATTGAGTCATCCTTAGCCAAATGAAAAAGACTAGCTTACTTGGGCTGTGGAGTGGGGTGGGGGAATACTCTAGCTACACTGACTGCTTCACCAACATCCTTCTATGTTTGCCCAGAGCATAGCAGAAAGCTGTGGGCTGGAGAGTGGAAAAGGGAAAAGACAGAGTAGGAGTTGTGCAAGAGAGAGAGAGAGAGAGAGAGAGAGATGATGGAAAGTTCGAAGAGAGAGCAAGAGGGCAGTACCAGGTTGTCTTCCCTCTCTGTATGTCTTGCCTATGAATTGATGCATTTTGTGCGAACTGGATGGCTGGAGTGGATAGGGGGTGGGAGCTATATTGTGAATATATGAAAAATTGTCAATAACATATTAACAAAACGGATTAAATAGACTTGATAGGTAAGTTCATTACTACTACTACTATTGCTACTACTACATTTATATCCTGCCTTTTTTCCTCTTGCAAGGAACCCATGCCAGCTTACAAGGTGCTCTCCCTCTTCATTTTCTTCTCACAACAAGCCTGTGAGATAGTCAGTCAGTGACTGGCCCAAAGTCACCCAGTGAGCTTCATGTACAAGTAGGGGCTAGAACCCAGATCTCCCAAGTCCCAGTCCAACACTCTAACCACTACACCACACTGGTTCTCTCTCTACCTAAATATATAGCTTAAATAAAATTATATAAAATATATTACATATATTTTATTATACGTGTGTGTGTAATATATATACTACATAGATTTCAAATGTGTTACTTTAATTTTAATGTTTCCTTTGTTCATTTATGTTATTACTTTACATTATTTTGAAATCACTGATTATATATGGAAATTTAGTTTGAAATGCTTATAAAATAGTAGCAACAAATGAGTTCTGAAAATGTGCATAAAATTGAAAGGCTGAATGAGTGTATAGTATACATTAAATGAAATACTTTAGTGTCACCTCAAGGTCATGAATTTGCCCTAAAAATGTTCTCTGTATTGCAGGACCCAAGCTTTAAAGGTAGAATTCAAGGCCTGCTCCTCCAACTTCTAACTAATAACCACCGCCTTGATATATCTTTGTTACTTATCAGTCACTGTTATGACTACTAAAAAGGTCACAGAGGACCTATGGCACCATAAAGGTTATTTTTGTTATTCTAAGGAGGAAGTTTAGACATCTGATATACTACCAAGATAATACAGACACTCGTCCTAATTTTGACAACCAATCTGGGCTGTGGCTTGCTCCAAATTTAAACAGAAACAAAAAAGAAATAAAGAAGAAAATGCTCCCTTTTATTTTGTCTAAAACTATATGGGATTTAGGACCTTCTCCACCAGTTGTCAGATCAAAGGCTGCCAGTTGAGACTTTACACTGTCCATCTAATGATGACAGCAAAAGCCGAATTGAAAATTCCATGGTTAGGTACACAAAATATACATTCGTGTTCAGTATTACTGTTTGGGCAAAATAATTAGCACTTTGAATTCAATTCTATGCCTGCTGTTTCTACAAGAGGAATGCTTTGCAAATGGCCCTCACTTGGATAGCACCGGCTCCCGGAGGGATGTGAGGCAGGTCAACTGGGCAGCACATGATATCCTTGGGCAACCGCCAGGGTCCGCTATGGTGTTAACATCCATGCTGGTCTCCCCAATGTGGACAGCTTGGAGATCCACTATTTAAAATTTCCCAGAATGCTTTTGAGCACCACTACATCAGGGGCATTGTGGAAAATTTAAAGTGATAGCTCCAAACTGCCTGGCACTGATCACAGCACTGTGTCAGGCAAGCCCACCAATGTAGGAAGACCCACCAAAGGAAACATTGTCTGGCTCACTCAAACCTGAAAACCTCCCCTTCTTGAGCAGGAGGCATGAGAGAATTCTTCCCGCTTTTCAGTGAGTGGTGGTAGCAGCGGTGAAGCAGCAGTTCCCGGTTATGGAGGATGAGTGGGGAGGGAGAGGAGGGGGGAGGGAGAGGAGGGGGGAGGAAGTGAGCCCAATGGACTCATGGTTGGTCTTGCACTGGATATCCCATATGGGTGGGCAGGTGGGTGGGGGGAGCTGCCCCCCAAATTGTCCCAAGGCACCCCAGGCACTTTGGAACCAATCCACGTTGCCTCAGGGTGCTTCAGGCCGACCCGGTACTGCCTCATATTCAGGCCGAGGCAGACTAAATTATCTCGCCTCACCTGGGATCTGGGGATTTGGCCTGAGGTGGTGCACAGCCTTAAGATTTGTATAGCTTTTTTTAAAAAAAGATATACATATATAAACAAATTTTAAAATGTGAAACATTTTGGTATAAAACACCTGAAGTTATTTTTTAATGGTATATACATACATATGTTTTCAAGCAAATTTAGATTAGGGAAATAATGTTTTCCCCCCTCCCTCTAAATTAGTTTTACCTCTAGGATTGACTGGCAACCCTCATTATGGTCAATGAAGTAAACCTGCAATTTAGTAGAGACATTCATGCTTTCCTGCTCACGATCTGCATATTCAAAGAGAAATGAATGCAGTAGCAAGGAAGCACCAGCATATGGAAGCTTATGGAAGTTCGGAATAGGCAAAACCTATGGCCTCCATTTAAAGTCCTGTTAAAAGAAGAAATTGCAGGGCTAAAACTTGCTTTCTGCAAGCACAACATCATTTGCACTAGTCTAGGCTGACCATATGAAAAGGAGGACAGGGCTCATGTAACTTTAACAGTTGTAGAGAAAAGGAAATTTCAGCCAGTGTCATTTGTATGCAATTAGTTCCTGATGAAATTCCCTCTTCATCACAACAGTTAAAGGTGCAGGCGCCATACTAGAGTGACCATATACAAAAGAAGGCAGGGCCCCTGCAACTGTAACTGTTGTGATGAAGAGGGAATTTCACCAGGAACTAATTGCATACACATGACACTGGTTGAAATTCCCTTTTCTCTACAACTGTTAAAGTTACATGAGCCCTGTCCTCCTTTTCATATGGTCAGCCTAGGAAAGACACGGTGGGATACAAACCTATTTATTTACAAAGACTCATTTGCTATAGACAATTCGCTTCTGCCAAACTGAGGTCAGGAAGAGAATGCATCAACTAAGGAATAAAGGCAGGACTATACATTATGCCCAATTCTGAACTGCTTCCCAAAATGGCACCCTTGTGTTTAGTTCTTCTTTCCTGTAAGGTGTGTGATGACTTGTTCTGAGCATTTTCCATGTCTACACAATTGGACACTAGTAGAAGAGAAAACACATGGTGATGTCATGGCGTGGGGTAAGTGATCCTACATATTACAGGGCAAAGGAGAAAATTTAACATAGAGATGCCTTTTTGGTGATAGCCCCATATTAGGCATAACATGTACTTTTGCCTCAAAAGAAATGTCATATTTGATCTCAACGAATTCCTAAATAATAGCTTTGCCAAATAATGGTGAGACGTGGGTTTCTCGCCATCTTCCACAATAGAGAATGATGCAAAGAATTCATTTAGTTTATCTTTAATCTCCTTGTCATCTTTCAGTTGCTTCCCTAGCTGCTTTCCCAGTCTTGAGGTATTTAAACAAATATATTTAGCTATTTGCTCCTCAAATGCTTTGTATGCATGCTTTATCATTAGCTTGCACGTATTTTGCTTAAAAGTTTTGCTCTTGTGAATTCTACTCATTTGGGCAAGACTTTTCGAAGGATGATTTCTTGCCTTTTCTGGCTTTTACGATGCTGCTGTTTAACCATGCTAGCATTCCTTTGAACTGGTTCATTCTCTTTCTACTAGGTAATTTGCATCTTAGCTAGGTCTCTCTTCTTATAGTCCTTTAATATCCTACAAGGGATTTGACACCCCTGACTCCTCCCTTCAATTTATTTTTTCAGCAATCCCCTTATTTTTGATTCCCTCTTCTAAAATTAAATGTGACTGGGTTGAACTGCCTAGGTGAGCTCCCATCCCCATGTGAGTTCCCAACTCCATCCACAACAGAAAGAAGAAAAAAAATATTAAAAAGAATCACACTGGATTTAAGCCTAGCACAACTATAATCTAGTATAATGAAGGCTCTTGTTCTTGTGATCCTATAGAACCCCATATGTCCCCACAGCAGACTTACTTAGGAGCAAGCCCTATTGAAATTAAAGTGGTGCTCTTGTTGAAGTGGGGGATCAGATCTGCCTCCCTTAGTTGCAGGGAGGCATTTTACCCTCTTTTCCCTCAGATAGGGAAAGTCCTTTGTCTGGAAGTTCATAGCGCAATGCCAGCTTTACACACTGCCGATTTTGCGCCATTTAGGGCTTATTCCAGCTTATCACTAATCTTTTTTAAAATGGAATAAGGGGGGAGGAACCACAGGTGACGTCCTGTTCCATGAGTGGCCAGTCACGAACATGCTATAAATAGCTCCTTTAGACAAGCCCTTAATGAAACTTGAGCTGCCTTCCCACTCTCACAATTCAAAACTGTAGCATTTATATAGGGATTTAAATACTTTACATACATTACCTCAGTAACCATCAGCAGAATAATGGGCATAAGTTACAGGAAGCCAGATTCCGACTGGATGTCAGGAAAAACTTCCTGACTGTTAGAGTGGAATGACAATGGAACCAATTACCTTGGGAGGTTGTGGGCTCTTCCACACTAGAGGCATTCAAGAGGCAGCAGGACAGTCATCTGTCAGGGATGCTTTAAGATGGATTTCTGCATTGAACAGGGGGTTGGACTCGGTGGCCTAGGGTGACCAGATGACCGGAAATGCCTGGACATGACCAGAAATATAACAAATTTGGGACATCCAGCTGGATTTATTGAAATTTATTCAAATGTCTGAGAAAAACGGACTGTCTGTGCTTCTCGCAGAAGTCTAGGAGGCAAGTTGCAGGACATTGGACCAAAAACAGGGAGAATGCTGGGAGTGGTAGTCCTGAGCCAGCTTGGCTCCACCCTCCTAGTGTGATGCCTCACTTCCTGGCCAGGATCATTCTTTGGCCTGGCTGCTGCTACGACTCACTCACTTCCAGGGAGACACAGCTCAGAGAACAGGTCTGGGTAAGCCAGACTCAGAGAGGGAGAAATAAAAGGGGCAGCAGGCAAAGATATATCCCCCATGGCCACGTGCTACCGCTCCCCACCCCCCACAAGCATTGAGTAAATTTCAGGCAGGCCAGGCATGGGGGGGGGGGGAGAGAATGGGGCTCCCTGGCCACAATGACGGAGGTTGGGGAGAAGAGAACCATCACAAAAATGTTCTTCTACCTTTTTTTTCCATCACTGAAGTCCTCCATAAGTTTCCCCTCCCTCCACACACTCCCATCGCGCAGAACACCCCCTCCCCCTCCGTTGCCATCTCCGCTCTCTCTGGTCATGATGCCCTGGGCAGCAGGGCCTGGGGAAATCCTGTGAAGAAACGGGCCTTCCCAGCCCCGCCCATCACTGTTCCAGCCTTGAGGGTCATCGCCATTGGTGACAAGACCCAACAAAATCCCCAGATGTCCGCAGAAGAGCCTGGGAAAGGCCCGTTTCTGCACGGACCTTCCCAGTCCCTTCCGCGGGCATCTGGGGGGGGGGGGTTCCTGCATCGTCGCCACCAAAACAACCCATGAGGCTGGAGCGGTTAGGTGCTCCGGACACAGTTTTACTCTACTGAGTAAACCTCCGGAGAAATCGGGCCAGTTACCACCCTTCGCTGACTCCTGAGACGGCTCACAAGACAGCCTGGGATAAAGCGTTGAAAAACCAGGAAGTGGTCTCAGCTTTCACGAGACTTGCATTGAGATCCACTGATCTCGGGTGCCTCGCAAGATTTCAGACTCCTGGGAAAGGCGGTGTGCGGTGTACATACATGCCAAACAGAAAAGACCCAGCTATCGGAAGCAACTGGGCCAAGGAGCAGCGAGGACAAGGTCAGGCACAACAGCAGGAAAGGAGAAGCGGCAGTGATGGAGGAGGAGAAGGTGGCAGCAGAGAAGTGACGGAGGAAGAGACCCAAGGAGGAGAACCAACAGAGGAGGAGGAGAAGCCAAGAAGGTGGCGGCAGAGAACCGGTGAAGAAAGAGCAGCGGTGGAGCGGAGACCAGAGGAGGAGAACCGGCAGCGCCGGCAGCAGTGAAGCAGCACTGGAGAACTGGCAGAGGAGGAGGACATGGAAGCAGCAGGCAGAGAGGAGACCCAGGGAGAACTGGCAGTAGCAGAGAAGTGGCGGCAGAGAAGCGGTGGCAGAGAAGCGCAGAGGAGGATGCGGAAGCAGCGGGGGATGAAGAAAGAAGTGGCGGTGCTCCACAGGCGAAGGAAGTAAGGCAGCGGCAGTGCTCATGGCTTATCTTGCCCCTGCCCGGGCCAGTTAGTGCGCTTCCTCGCCGTTTTTTTTTAGCACGTGGCAATTTAGTTGCCTGGGCCTGCTCTTTGTTCAGCTCCCCTTCTTTTTCAGCCCTGGCGTGCACTGCAAGCGGCTTGGCCAAACTTGCTCCTACCGGCTCCTGGGCCTCCAGCCAGCGCTGCCTGCCCCACTAGGCTGACCATATGAAAAGGAGGACAGGGCTCCTGTAACTTTAACAGTTGTAGAGAAAAGGGAATTTCAGCCAGTGTTGTTTCTTTGCAATTAGTTCCTGGTGAAATTCCCTCATCATCACAACAGTTAAAGTTGCAGGCATTATACTAGAGTGACCATATACAAAAGAAGGCAGGGCCCCTGCAACTTTAACAGTTGTCATGAAGAGGGAATTTCACCAGGAACTCATTGCATACAAATGACACTGGCTGAAATTCCCTTTTCTCTACAACTGTTAAAGTTACAGGAGCCCTGTCCTCCTTTACATATGGTCAGCCTATGCCCCACCCTCCTTGTCTTTCAGCAGCCGCGCCCTGCACGCGGTTTGCTTCAGCCATTGCTCGGGCTTTGCCCTGGCGCTTGGGCCTCCAGACACACCATGTGGCTTGATATGGCTGCCGGCTGCTTCCTGGGTTTGTTTCCGCCTGGGCCAGCGCGGTCCCTGTCTGTTTGCTTAGCCATGGCCTGGCCTGACCTAGAGAGGGGCTTTACACTGAGGGTGCATCCACTCCAACCACTAGGTAATACAATTTGGCTTTAACTGACTTTTCTACTAGTGCACTACCTAGAATTAATCTTCCCTTTTTTTAATAGAAGGACTGGCATGTTTCTCTGCTCTACGCCCACCTGAGAATTGCTGTTCTTGTGTGTGCCTGTATGTGTGTTGTGTATGTGTGTGTTGTTGTAATGAAGGCCAAATGAACTGTATCTAGCTGCAATCTAAGTCTGGTGGGGTGGGGGTAGATTGGATTTTATCTCTGGCTGCAATGATGAAATAAGTTGTCACTGATTTTCTATACATTCTTTGGGTACTGGTTTTGATGAATTAATTGGGTAGGAAGGGGGGATTGCCATGGGTGAGTTTAAAAACTATTATTAGTTTTGCCATGGGTGAGTATGTTGGTGTGTGTGTGGGTTTGTATTTTATTTTTAGCCTTGGTTGTTGTTGTTATTGTTGTTATTTTGCCTTGGGTTTGTGCATGTCTGCGTGTAGATTTATTATGTTGATTAATGTTATTTTGCTGTGGCTGGGTGGCTGTGGATAATGATGACGATTTTGCTTTTGGTGAGTGTGGGGGTGGATTTTTATTCTTCCTCCTCCCCAGTTAAGTGTGTGGGGGGAGTTTTTTTTTTAATTGTCTTGGGGAGGGGTGGTTTCCCCCAAACACACACACTTTGGGTGAGTGTGAAGGGGTATGTAGATTTTAATTTTATTGCCTTTGGTAACCATGTGTGAGGTGTGTGTGGATGATGATGATGATTTTACCTTGGGTGAGTTTGTGTGTGTGTGAATGAATTTTTATTTTTGCCTAGGTAAGTGGTTCCCCCACCATCAACACCACCATTGTTTTGTTGCTGTAATAAAAATAACGTGGCTCCAAAACTGCTTTTGTGCTGATACGGGTGATGATGATTACTATTACTATACTACATGCACAGGGGTACATGTGCTCACAGCTTTCAGCTCGATTTCAAACATCGCTTTTCTATATGGCTTTGAGATTGTGATTATGATTATTTTACAGTGTGGCTTTGTGGATTCCTTCCTCCCCACAACCTGGTGAAATTCCCTCTTCATCACAACAGTTAAAGTTGCAGGAGCTCTGTCCTCTTTTGTATCTGGTCATGCTGGGAATTGTTCTGTCCCAGCAAGATAATATGTGAGCGCATTACGTGTCTTGTCTGAGTGTGTCTGGATCTCCTAGGCATTGAAAGCATATTTCTGGAGAGCACCTGCTGGTTGCATGATCCAGGAGGCCAGGTTCTGTGTGTGCACAGTTGTCCTTGACAGGAGGAGCTTGCACTAAATAGAGTAAGGTGAACAGATGTGGCTGCAATCCTATATTCATTTAACTGGGAGTAAGCTTCATTGAAATCAATGGGACTTGTTTCTGAGGTTTCTTTGTATAGCAAAAGCTTCAAAGTACAGCAAAAGCTACAAAAGTCTTTGAATGTCTCACTTGTTCTTTATTTCAGTGATTTTCACATTATGTAGTGAATGATGTTATGTAGTACAGGTTTGTTTAATTATGTGCTGTGAAAACAGACATGTGACCAAGGCTAGGACAGGGCTCATGTAACTTTAACAGTTGTAGAGCAAAGCCAATTTCAGCTGGCATCATTTGTATGCAATTCATACCTGGTGAAATTCCCTCTTCATTACAACACTTAAAGTTGCAGGGGCCCTACCCTCTTTTGAATCTGGTCACTCTAGTATAGTGCCTGCAACTTTAACTGTTGTGATGAAGAGGGGATTTCTCCAGGTACTAATTGCATACAAATTACGCTTGCTGAAATTCCCTTATCTCTGCTACTGTTAAAATTACATGAGCCCTGTCCTCCTTTTCATATGGTCAGCCTAACCAAGGCCAAGTTTGGGTGGGAAGGCCCCAGCGGGGGGATGTTGTCCTCCTTTTTGGTTTCCAAAATATTGTCAGCCTACCTTATAGGCCCCTTCCAACTCTACTATTCTATGATTCTATGATACTACTAGTACAGCTCTGTAATGTCAGTCACTCAGTGTTATTATTCCCATGTTACAGATGGAAGACTGAGGCTGAACAGCAGAGTGTCCTACTACCCTAAGCCCACCTAGAGAGTTTGTGGCAGAGGTACAATTCCCTGGGTCACCTCTCAGTCCTTTAATTATCCTGCCATGCCACATGAGCTCCTGTGAGCACCCTTGAAGCAACAGCTGCAAGCACAGGAGTTTGAGCCATGTGGACGTGCCCTGAATCTAAGCAGATCAGCTGATTCGGAACAAAGAGGAGCCCTCAGAAGCTCTTTATATCATACCAAAATAACAGTGTTTGATTGAACAGATCCTATAAAGACAACAGGTTTCTTCCTTATTTGGTTTATTATTAGCTTAGTGATAAAGTACTATGTTGGCCAGTTCACTCAGTTAGAGGGTTTGTTTGGTCTCTTTGTGTGGTATTTATAGCCTGGTCTGGTTAATGTCAATCTTCACTTTATTGGTAGTCTCTTAAATCCTGAAATTTTACCCAGACTTTTACTAATAAACCAAATCTTTGCAGAGAAAAGCTATATATGTTTCTAACATAGCCAGTGAAACCTTTCCAAAAAGAACCTTTAACATATGTCTTTTCAACCTGTGTATGGTTATATTTCATCACAATTCCTTTCTTGCTCAGTCGAGAGAGTCTTGCTCAGTCGAGAGAGGAATTCAGATCTCATTTTTCATTCAACTGGGGTCTTTGCCAGTTTCATTTACATGCAAGACCCATTTGTTGCTCACATCATTTTATTATTATTATTTCCCATTGACATCAATGGAAAATATAAAGAATGTCTATACTAGCAACCACTGGAACAATAGGATCCCCTCCCCCAGCCATATTCTTTAAATTCTGTTATTTCTTGTAATAGTGGTGGTTCAAATGTAAGATAATGTAATCATGTTGACTTTAATAAGCGTTCAAATTCCATGCAACATAAACTCCCAGATGAAACTTATTGCTATACCAATGTTGTATTGCTACAAGAGATCCCTGTTAAATTTGACACAAAGTTGATTACAGGTCTCAACCCTGTAATCCACTTTTAGTGTTATGGCTGGGACCCAAACTGTATTAATTAATAATACATGTTTCCTCTGAACATTTGAAAAGTATCCTTTAGCCGTCACTGATCATTGTAGCCCATTTTCATTCTTCTGGGATTAGAGGGAACCTCTTGTTTGTTTGTTTGTTTATTTATATCCCATTTTTTTCCTCCCTAAGGAACTCAAGGAGGCTAAGGAGAGACATGATAGAGGTGTACATGGTGTGGAGAATGTGGATAGGGAGACATTTTTCTCCCTCTTTCACATTACTGGAACCCAGGGTCATCCCATGAAGCTGATTGGTGGGAGATTCAGGACAGCTCATAGTTAAACTATGGAATTCACTACCACAAGATGTAGTGATGGCCACCCATTTGGATAGCTTTAAAAGGGGGTTAGACAAATTCCTGGAGAAGAAGGCTATCAATGGTTGGCTACTAGTCCTGATGGCTATGTGCTACCTCCTGTATCAGAGACAGTAAGCCTATATACACCAGTTACTGGGGAACATGGGGTGGGTACAGTTGCACCGTGTCCTGCTTGTGGGTTCCTGGTCAAAGCTGGCTAGCCACTGTGTGCTGGACTGGATGGACCCTTGGTCTGATCCAACATGCTTCCTCTTGATCCAGCATGCCTCCATTCTACTCTGTAAAGCATCTCATCTACTGCTGGCACGATGTCTATGTGAAATACCCTAGGGTCCTTATCCTTCTTCTTTCATTTGGTACTTTAAACAACTTCAAGCAACAAATCAGTAGCTGCCACCAGACCTATAGGAATCTAAATTATCTTGTGGGGGTGGGGGTGGAGGAATGCCAAGCCACCCCTCTGCCAGTTACTGTCTACCCGTCCAACACTCAGAAGCATGAGTGGGGAACCAGTTTAGGCCTCAGAGCTCAATTGGCTCAAGCTGGGACCTTGGGGGGGCCACATGCCAGCAGTGGGCAGGAACACGTCCAAAAGTGGGAGGCGCTTCCCAACGTGGGTGGAGCCATTGCTGGCATGTGGCGCACACCCCAATTCACTCTCTCACACATAGATCCTTCCTCGCCCCACCTCAAATCAGCTGAGGGTATTTACCCACACAGTACTGAGAAAGGCTCTCCCAGCTCTGAGGGAAGGGAAGAGCTTTTCTCCAATCTGCCGTACATCCGAGACAAAGCCTTACTCCTCTCTCATTACTGGGGCAGAGGAAAGGGTGGGGCCTAGGAGAGGTGATAGGCCCCAAGGAAGAAGATTGATGGCTAGATGAGGAGCCTCAGCAGCTTGCATGCAGCCCATGGGACAAATGTTCCCCATGCCTGCTCCAAAAGGTTGACATAAAACCATTCAGTAGCTTGTCTAGGAAGCCTAAGCCAACAGCACAGGATTCATTCAGAATCTGTCCAGATCAAAACACAGTAGATCAAGGGGTGCAAGTTTGGAGTGTTGGGGTGCTGCATTGGTTACCCTGGAACCCTGTGGGGTGGGCCTTCCCACTTCTAGAA
Source organism: Anniella stebbinsi (assembly GCA_029215795.1). Lineage (NCBI taxonomy): Eukaryota > Metazoa > Chordata > Lepidosauria > Squamata > Anniellidae > Anniella > Anniella stebbinsi. The sequence goes on along the minus strand of JARDYH010000002.1, from coordinate 27,092,051 downwards.
GTGGCTGTGGCTCTGTTAAGAAACAAGGTGCTGGGAGGGCAGGATGCCTTGTTTCCTAGCAGAATTGGACTCCATGAGCTGGGTGTTGCCCACCCCTACATTAGAGGTTTTTTAAAAAATTAAAACATTAATGTAAATATATTAACAAGATCATAACATTGCAGTCCATTAAAATAAATGAATAAAATGTTGTTTCTAACTCTTAAGATATCTAAATTGATATATGTGACCTATAAACAATAGGTATTTCCTTTATTACATATGACAGAAGATCCATTATAGGAAGCAAAACCTGAGTCAAATCAAAAGCTCTCTCTCTCTCTCTCTTCTCTATGTCACTCCCATGACGTAAGAGTTTGTCCTGAGATGTGCTAATAGCAGCTGAGTGATGTGAGCTGCCAATTAGATGCATTGATTCACAACAAGCCACTCTCTCAACTTCAATTCAACATGGGAGAAAATAATACTGATTTCCTTTACAGGATTGTTATAAGTATTACAACTAGATAATGCATGTGAATCGCTAGGAACTCTCGAAAGCACTAAACAGAAGTACCATAATCATTAACAACAATGTAACACTGTTTTACTGATGCAAATATAGTTTTAGAAGAGGTAAGCATGGAGATAGCAGCTACTCCTTACAAGAGATTATGGTTTAGATTCTAACTCATAGAAGGTATTCTTCTATTCACAGTCTAAACCAAGATCCAGCGCAGGGTCTCATTTGCAGAAGGATAGGGTCAGTAATTTTCACTGCTTTCCCCTTCCCCCTGCAGTCCTCCCCACAGTGATCCAGAGCAGATTTTCAGGGCACACAAGGGGGTGTGGTGGGAGGTAATTGATGAAAGCCACCATCACCCACACTTCTGCCAATGAGAACAACCTCAGGATCCCAGTTTATGTTGCTGTTGTCGCAGGCACTAGCCTGTGACTACTAAGGAGATGCCAGATCACAGATTTCCTGTGAAAGTTCTTGCCAAGCCTCTCTGATCCAGGTTCTGGATAAAGAGGTTACATTTTATATGTTTGTCTCAAAAATTTATACGACTTGCATAGGAGATGAAAACATAAGAGGAGAATTAATTCAGCGGACACATCGGAGGCTTTGCATTTCCGAAGTTAATGCATTCAAGAAATTAAATTCAGTGCCCAGGTTTGACCTCACAATAAGATGGCCAACCGAAGGCACAATATTAAGCCTCAATACTTGGGTTTCAACCAGTCTAATTCCATAGACTTAAATGGTACTAATTTCCTTAAAACCAAGCATTTTCAAGTAATTAGAATCTAGAGTAAGCCACAAAGCTTCAAATATAGCTTTAAATGTTAACAAGGCTATCAAGTTAGATTCTTCAAACAAGCTTTCCCTTTCTGTTCTTCTTAGAAAGAGAGAAACAGAAGCTCTATTCAGATACCGAACTGGATACATGGAATGTACATGGGGGTAGGGGGTGGGTGAATAGGAGTGTGGAAGTTATTCCTACTCTCAACTTGCAGATGTTTGGGTGAACATCTATGCACAACTTACGTACAAACAACTGTACTCATGTTGGAATAATGAAGCTCCGCATGGCATGAAACAATCAAATATATTTACAGTTGTGTATGTATAGGCTCGGAGTATGCCTTCACCTGAACACACAGAGACTGGAAACAGAGCTAGTCCACACAATCCTTTCTCCCCATCCATGCATTCAGTTGAATGTCTGAATAGGGCTACATTCACGAAAAAGTAAACACCATGTTTCGAATCCACCTTTCAGCCCAGAACAATCCCCTGGGCAACTCATAAAAATCCAGCATCAATGACTGGCACATAAAATTCAAAGAAAGTAAGGTACACTAAGAATTGGCAGATTGTCACTTCTCAACAACTGCCCCTTTCCCCCACCCAACAAAACGCTTAAAGGGATACACAGTGGCATTTTTTTTAAAAGCATTTCGCCGCTGTTAGCAAAAGAAGTGAAATCCGCCCACAACTATAATTGCATTCTAAGTGAAAGGAGTAATGTAAAAAAAAGAAAAAGTTTGGGCTCAAGTTTGGGGAAAATATTGGACCGCTCAAAGCTTCCACCAGTGACATTTACCAATAACTGTCTTCACAGGTTCTCTCCTCTCCTCTTTCCGTTAATATGTATGCCACCCTGAATTTGGGTCAGTTTATATATAGGTTATATGTACCAAAACTAAATCCTCTCCTGTTTTCCACTCTACTCATTCTTCTACTTGCCTCTGTCTTTCATTTTGTTTTCCTCCTTTTTTCGGTTACCCTTCATAGCAGCAGCTGTGGAAAAACAGCAATTTTGAGCCCTCCCTTTGTTCTTGAGGCAGTGAAAACTGTGGTCATTCTTATCTCCCTGAGTAATGAGTTCCAAAGCCTCGCCCCAGTTGGCGAGAAAGCCCTGCGTCTCGTTCTCACAAGCTTCACCCTTGAGCTTGACAGCTTCATAGTTTCCAAGGAACAGACTTGGGGAGGGAGGCCATCACAACAAACAGAGGGGGCCTCTTTGAGCTACCTCGCAACAATTCCACGGAGAGTCTTAAAGATTAACACGGTGTCCTTGAATGTGACCTGCTATCAACAGAGGGAGCATAAGATTGGGGAGGCGGCTGGTGTTGCGGAGATGAGGGGCTGCTGAATTTTACACTAATTGAAGCTTTTACTGGCCAGTCCTCATATTTTGCTATACAGAACTATGCTAGTCCAGCCCAGAGGTCATAAAAGGTCCTTAGAGCCTTATCTTTTGACCCTGGGGGCATTCCAGAAGGGCTGTTTCCCTCCAATTGACTTTATAGTTGTAAACGAAGTCAGCGAGAGGTTGGGATGCAAAATGGGCACCGTAACTGGGCCTTTGTTTTATTCTTGTAAGAGTTAGAGGAGGCTAAAGCTTCATGGCCTAATTCAATAGCTGCTCTTTGACATCCTCTAGCTTTTATAGATCAAATGGATCTTATCTAGGGTAGATGCTAGAAAAATCCACATGCGGGTTCTGTACCATGTTCTCTGGTTTACAAACTATTAACAAGAAGCCTAATGTCTAATAATAATAATAATTTAATGCCTTGGTTTGGAAGCATGGTCAGCCCTACGATGGGACAAAGTAAGGCTACCTGACATCTACAGAATAGCATATGCAGGACACTATCAAAAGAAAGCAAATATTCAGTTGTTTTCTTATTCATCTATATTTCACCCATCAGGGGAAATGTATCCATTCAAAAGAGTCTTAGCTCATCCTTCACTAAAACTATAAAGAGTTTTACAAACAAGGAGCATAAAGACACAAGCATGGTGAAAACAAAATACAGAACAGATGAACAGCAATAAAAATCTAGTTGAGTGGATAAAAGCATAAGTAAGGCTGGGGCCAGATCTACACCTTGTATTAAATCCTTACGATTGTGGAATAAAAAGCAGTATATAACCTATGAAAGCAGTGTATGGAATGTGGATTGTCCCCCGACAGTTATCAGTGTACTTCAATACCACTATAAAGCAGTAGCGTAGATCTAGCCGAGTTCATCGGAACATAGGAAGCTACTTTATACTGAGTCAGACCATTGGTCCATCTAACTCAGGTTTGTCTATGTTGACTGGCAACATCTCTCCAGGGTTTCAGGCAGGATTCTTTCCTAGCCCTAGCTGAAAATGCTGTGGATCAAACCTGTGACCTTCTGTATGCAAAGCAGGTACTCTACCACCTAGATACAAGCGCTCCAATAGTGTAGTTCATACATTATATGCCAGAATGTCTGGGCAAATGAAAATATCTTCACTTGATGCAGAAATGACATTATTGTAAGAACATAAGAAGAGCCATGCTGGATCAGACCAAAGGTCCATCTGGTCCAGTACTCTGTTCACACAGTGGCCAACCAGCTGTTGACCAGGGACCCATGAGCAAGACACGGTGCAGCAGCACCCTCCTGTCCATGTTCCCCTGTAACTTGTGTATATAGACACACCTTGGAGACAACATTACATAAACAGGTCACACCCACCTAATATCACATGATAAGCTACCATGTAGTGTGTGTGCGTGTAAGCTTCAAAGCCCTATTCAAGAGCAGAAGCTCCTACAACCTCAGGAAAAGGGCTATATAACAATGAGCTTCTGTCACTGGTAGGTTGTACAATTTGTCCAGATTGGCCAGGCCAGATGTAAAGACAGGTAGCCTGTCATGTTACTCTTGCCCACTCAAGAAAATGTTACTTTTTGCCTGCTGGATGTCACACTCTAACAACTCCAGTCATGAGCTCAGACCTAGGGTGGCCATGTCTCCTACTTTACAGTCATCTATTTGAAGGTGTCCTCTGTTTGACAGGCTGTCTAGTCCAGATCCAGTTTGAAGGTCAAGAACCATAAGAAAAGAGAGAAGATTCCCACCGTCAGCACCTGGACTCAATCTAAATGGCCAATTTAGTTCGGAGAAACAGCACATCAGGGTCATTCACAACAGATGATGCTGTCACCAATACGCAGCAATCCTGCAGCTTCCCTCTGGAAAGGGGGAAATGCAGAGGAAAGGAGGAAAGAACAATGCCCCCTCCTTCCTTCACTGCGTCATGCCCTCCTTGAACCCATTCATAATATTGTAGTAGCCTATTGTAGCTGGGAGAGACAGAGGAGTGGGTGGGGTGGGGGAATCTCTCTCTCTCTCTCTGCCTCCCTCTCTCTTCCTGGACCATGGGAGTGAAAGCAAAGTGCTCTCAGCTGCTCCAGTGTGGGGTTTTATCCCTTGCCTGCCACAAGGAGGGAGCAACTGGTGGCTGTAAAGGAAGGAAAGGATGAAGAATAATCAGAAAGCCTCTAGGAGAGGTTGGAACAGCCAAGAAAGGAGGGACGGCAGCGGTGTGGGAACTATTTTTTGCTTCTCAGTAGTGAGGGAACGTATTCTGCATGTGCACAAATGAATTATCTTAAGAACATAAGAACTCAGCTCAAGTTTCATCTATTCCATCATTTAGGTTGGGTGTGGCTTTTATTCTATTATTGTTCTGTTTTTAATGTATTTCTTTTATTATTATTTTAATGAAGGGTTTTTATTGCTTTTTCCAGTTCCTATGATTGCAAGCTGGCCTTGAGTGCCATTTTCTTAGTAGAGAGGCGGGATACAAATCAAATCAATTAATAAAATAAATAATGAATAAATAAATATACCCCCCCAAAAAATAAGATAATCATTTCATTGTCTTTACTGCATATAACCATAGGTTCTTACAATAAATAAATAAAAATAACCCCCCACACCCCAGAAGAAGCCCAGAATGTTCAGTGTGTGATGCACTAAAATTCTAGTAGGACAGTTGTCGTTGTTTAAATGTTAATTGACTGGTCAATTTCTAGATACTGGGGGGGGGGGCAGGGGGAGCTGTTCAGACAACACCCTAAGTCCATTAACCGTTTTGCAGCAAATGGTTAGTGAGTGAGTTTAAACCATGGTTATGTAGCCACCATGGTTAGGAACGGTTCACACGCCATAATGTTTAGCTCAGAATGCTTAATCATCGTGGCTTAGCATCTCATCTGAACAAGGTCTCTGTGTGTATGTCTGCACACACGTACACACACATGCACACACTGGCTGAATTCGGACAACACGATAGTCAATGGTGGGGTAATAATCAACTTTACAGTTGTTCATCTAGGGGGTACTCCCCACACAACATGGTAATAAATAATCAACTGTGGTGTGGATTAGGATCATATTGATTTTTTAAAAAATGTTGTCAATGTTGTTAGAAGTGTCTTACTTGATGAAAGCCAGCATAAATAAAACTAAGTAAGAGTATTTGAATTTATCCAGTTTGCATAATAAAACCTGCAGCCCTACGCAGAGTTGAAAATAATAAATTCCACTGTAAGCACTGGAAAACTTCCAAGTAAAGACATTAATGATTGTGCTGCTATAGCCCAACCCTGACAACGTTTACTCAGAAATTAGTCTCGTATTGGTTCCAAGGAGGCTTCAGCCAAAGGGTACATAGGATAATAGTCATACAGCTCATGCTTTTACTCAAAAATAAATCCCATCAACTTAAATAGAACCTACTCCCAACCAAAATAAGTTTGGATAGGATTTTAGCTAGCTTTAGCTTTTACCTGGAAGTAAAAGTCTTCATTGCAGCCTAGGCTGGCCAGGTGTCCTATCTTTGAAGTTGACCTCTAATTGAATGGCTGTTCAATTCCAATTTAAGATCATGAACTATAAGAACTATTGCCCATTCACAGTTAGCACCTGGGCAGCAGACTTATCAGGCAGACACACTGGTCTCCTAGTCACAGTCTTCCACACTAAATCCAGCATGCTATTTTGCTTATGGGGTTTATTTTTAGAAGCACAAAAATCCTCTTGCATGAGCAGTCTCTCCCTTAAGCACAAGGCTATCTACACACGAGTTTTTTGACGTTTTATAAGGGTTATGAAAACTCTTTGGGCCACATGACGTACTCCCTATAACGTTGTATAGCTGAGGTTTTTTAAAACTCACTTCAGTTATATACAATGGTTTCACTTTTAATAAATCGTTTTAAGTAAAATAATGTGTCCTTCCTTACCATTTGAGATTCCTGGGGGCAGTGCTTCCTTTACTGGTGCCCAAATGCTTAGCAGTTGATTGGTGGGGAAGAAAAAGGAAGTGGACCAGTGAACTACAACACCCACAATTCTTAGCCCTATACTTGCTAGGGAATGACAGAGGAACTAAGAAGGAAGTGTGTAACTGAACTACAACCCCCACAATGCCTTGCCCTAAATTCATTGAAAAACGAAAGAGAAAGAGACAAGGCAGAACAGCGTGTGACTGCACACACCGCTTTAAAGATGGAAGACTGTTCTCCTGTAACGTGAGTACTCAGTAATGTGGCCTAAGACGTTTTAGAACGCACCTATTTGGAATGTTTTAAAATACTTTTTAAAACATTCCAAAGGACTGTGTGGATTCCCCCCACAACAGAACCAGCAGAGGCAGGGCAGCCCATTCAATACTGCCCTGTGGTAAGATGTACTGTGTTTCTATTTAAATTATAATAATGATTTCTAAGTTTGCATATATACACATAAATTGCCATATGCAAATGTTATGCAAATCACTTTTTTGGGTGATGCATTTCCTCTGTGCATCATAAATCCCCCCCCCCCCCATCACAGCAATCTATGAACATTTGCATGGGCCTAAGCTCTGTTGAAGTCAGTGGCATTTACTTCTGAGCAAACATGGATGCGATACCGTCTGTTTTCAGTAGGGCACTTTTATGGTTGCAGAAATCTACAGCCCTTATAACCGTGTCAAACCTAAATTGTACAAGTATAAAATGACAACGATTTGAAACAGTTTCAGCCTCCATAAAAAAAAAAGTACCTACTCTTCATGTTGACATTTTACAGACTTTAACCATTAAAGTGAAACAGCTCCTAACCTGAAGCTGTCTCTCCTGGCTGTTGCTCTCCCAGGCAGAAAAATCCTTGGTATATGCAAAGGAGTTCACATATTTTTTTCATTAAACACACACACTCACTCAATAACATCCACACACACACACTCAATAACATCCACACACAAAGGAAGCAATTTTCAAAGAGTTACATGTGTTATAAAGCTGTCCAAGGCCAGATCTACACCAAGCAGGATATAGCAGTATGAAAGCGGTATATAAACGGCAGGAGCCACACTACTGCTTTATTAGGCTGACCATATGAAAAAGAGGACAGGGCTCATGTAACTTTAACAGTTGCAGAGAAAAGGGAATTTCAGCCAGCATCATTTGTATGCAATTAGTACCTGGTGAAATCATCTCTTCATCAAAGCAATTAAAGTTGCATGCACTATACTAGAGTGACCAGATACAAAAGAGGGTATGGCCCCTGCAGCTTTAACTGTTGTGATGAAGAGGGAATTTCACCAGGTACAAATTGCATACAAATGACACCTGCTGAAATTCCCTTTTCTCTACAACTGTTAAAGTTACATGAGCCCTGTCCTCCTTTTCATATGGTCAGCCTAGTATAGCAGTATTGAAGTGCACTGACAACTGTTGGGGCCCATTGACACATACCATACCGCTATAGCCTGCTTGGTGTGGTTCCTGCCTTTTATATACCGCTTTCATACCACTATATCCTGCTTGGTGTAGATCTGGCCCCAGTTAGCAGACTTCAGTGTATGCATGAGTAATATAATAGTGGGAGCACTCGTCTCTTTAATATAAAACGATTGCAAGCAAGTTTGTATGGAAACAAATGTATTTATTTATTTATTTATTTATTGCAGAATGCAAGTTATAGCTTGGTCTCATGGGTCAAACCAGTGTAGCGGCTCCCACTAGTGTGGCTGGGCGATGGTTTTCTCACTGCCTCTGTGAGGCACAGCAAAGTTGTTTTGAATCCAAATGGGAAAGATGAGCTCCCTTGTGTGGGCCCAAAAAAGTAACTGTTAAAAGGAGCTTATTAATTTCTAAGTTCTTTTTGGCCTGATACACATGGATCTCCAAGATGATATCAGGCCCTTCCTCAAATCAGGCCCTGTTCTGCATTCCCTCAGTGCAGGCAGTTAGAATTGTCTTTTGTTTTTGGAGCAGAGCCTTTAGAGTGGTGGCCCCAAGGCTTTGAGATGCAGAGTTGCACCTTTGTGCTTTCCTTAAGGTAGGATCTATATGACTTCTATAACAGTTGATAATGGTATTGACAACTGTTGGGGCCCATGACACACTCCATATACAGTTTTCAAACTATTTTTCAAAGTGTTGTATCCTGCTTGGTGTAGATCTGGCAGGGTTGTGTGAAGTACATCTATTTCAGCTGCTTTGGGGACTAGCTTCTTAGGTGATAGGTTTGCCAGGCAATTTTTGCAAGTCTATAATCTAGGGATCATTCATCATATTTCTATACTGCCCCATAGCAGAAGCTCTCTAAGTGGTTCAGAAAAATAAAAAAACAAACATTAAAATACATTATATAAAGTATTAAAAACATTCATGTAAGGACAAAAACAGATAGCACACACAGCAACATATATCTAAAACAATGATGATGTGCCATCTACAATTTTCTAATGTTCTATTGGATTATTTTCAAATATATTCAAGTTGAGCAGGCGGTGAGCAAGCAGGCAGTTTTAGCTTTGAAACAGCATCAGTTCACCAAAGCTGAAGCCTCAGACTTCAAATGATTTTCCTTGATGAAATTCAAAAGGCACAAACTATCCTTTTCAGCCTCTTCCCATCATGACAGTCACCATTGGTACCCACAGAAGTCCACATGAGCAAATGGAGGTGATACATTCCAGGAATTTGGACAGATCACTGCCTGCCAGCATGTGTGATGCTATGATTAGAATGGCAGATTAAGGCTGGTTCAACCCAGCTTCAAATCTCCACTGTGCCTGGAAGCTCACTGGGTGACTTTGGGCCAGTCACTCTCTTTCGACCTATCCTACTTCACAGAGCTGTTACTGGGATTAAGGGAAGTGGGGAGGAACCATAGAATCATAGAATAGTAGAGTTGGAAGGGGCCTATAAGGCCATTGAGTCCAAACCCCTGCTCAATGCAGGAATCTACCTTAAAGCATCCTTGGTCCCCTCTACAAGGATTCGCTTTTGCGCCCAGTTAGGCAATTATGCGCATAATCGCTGAAGCGCATTTACGCCTAATACCTCTGCACGAGAGGCGGCAAAGCGCATTAACGGATGACCAAAATGCACTTTACAAGTAGTTAATGCGCATAAGCGCTTGTTCACATAGTCAAAATGCGCTTTAACGGCCGGAGCAAAATAAAACTCGTGATTTAACGTGCATTCGATAATGCGCATAATCGGAGAGATAACGCGCCTCTACGCCTGATTTGCGCTCCGTTCTTGTAGAGATAAAAAATTTTAAGGGCCTTGAAAGAGCTTTATACCTCTCTTGTAGAGGCAGCCCCTGACAGGTGGCTGTTCAGCTGCATCTTGAATGCCTCTAGTGGGGGAGAGCCCACGACCTCCCTAGGTAATTGGTTCCATTGTCATATCGCTCTAACAGTCAGGAAGTTTTTCCTGATGTCCAGCCAGAATCTGGCTTCCTGTAACTTGAGCCTATTATTCCGTGTCCTGCACTCTGGGTTGATTGAGAAGAGATCTTGGCCCTCCTCTGTGTGACAACCTTTCAAATATTTGAAGAGTGCTATCATATCTCCCCTCAATCTTCTCTTCTGAAGGCTAAACATGCCAAGTTCTTTCAGTCTCTCCTCATAGGGCTTTGTTTCCAGACCTCTAATCATCCTTGTTGCCCTCCTCTGAACACGCTCCAGATTGTCTGCATCCTTCTTGAAGTGTGGTGCCCAGAACTGGACGCAGTACTAAAGATGGGGCCTAACCAGTGCCAAATAGAGGGGAACCAGTTCCTCCCGGGATTTGGAAGCTATACTTCTGTTAATACAGCCCAACCACATTAAGTCATGCTCATCATTTTGCAGGAAAGCCAAGGTGTTGTTGTTGTTGTTGATGATGATAATGACAATAATAACAACAAAAACAAAAACAACAATAGCAACAGCCAATTGCCCATTAGGAGCCTATTATTTACTATGTGCCACAACATGGTTGTTGATTGTATTATTATTATTATTATTATTATTATTATTATTGCTATTAAAAGGTGGCATCTTTCATAACAGAAGAATAGCAACGCAACAATGTATTTTGATTCATAAAAGCTAAATACTAATTCCATCAGGTTGTAGCAGAGGGAAGGAGGGAAAGCAGGGCTACTCCATCTGCTCTGCTGAGCTCCTCCATCCCCTAAACTGTTTCTATTCCAGTTGGTCAATATAAGAACTATTGTGCAAGTTTAAGAACTGGTGTGTGAGTTCATTTGTTTTCCTCTTCCCTCTTCATTCCCCTTTCCTTCTGTGTAATTTATTTTAAATTGTAAGGTTGAAGGCAGGAACTGTCTCATTTTTACTGATCATATGTAAGCCACTTTGGGAGCTATTTTGGCAGGACAGCAGGGTAAAAATGCTTCAAATAATGAAGAAATAGCAATTCTATTCATAACAATACCATTTTGGCAACTTTTAAATAGCTGGCTTTAAACAAAACCTGCTGAAAGTGGAGGGTAGTCGTTTTTCTCCTCTATAAAAGATTGTGTGGTTTTCTTAGGGGGGGGGGGTTAAATCTAAATAGCATTATTCTCCATGATTTTGTAGGAAAGAACCAGCCCGTTTTGGCAGTGTTCTTTAAAATAATGGAAGTGTTCAATCTACTGCATAATCCCATTTTGCTGGGGAGAATTTAATCAGTGTTGCTACAAGGACTTTTTTTTTTCTCCTGGAACGAAAGGGTGGCAGGGAAAGGGGTTAAGAGTTAAACCTGGGGGACAATGGAGCGGCAGTAAAAGTGCTGTGTTCTTTTTCATGCCCATTGTCTGAGCGGGAAGGTCTGTCAGTCAATAAGGCAGATGGACTCTGACTCACGGGTGGCGATACAGGGAGCCTAAGCTTTTGCCTAAAGGCTGGCTCCTGCAACCAGATCCTGACAACTTCCCCGCAGCGCTGTGCATGTTTCGCTAATACATGCCAATGGGATTAGCATCAGGCAGCAATTACAAACTCTCCTTTGTGTGGCCCGCACAGCTTTGATTTCTAAAGTCAACGAATGCGGCATTTCAACCAGGGCCTGTGCGCTCTGTGGCTTTGGAGATGGAATTCACCCAGTGGTTTTAACCTTCCTTTCCCAATCCTCCAGCAACCCTGGGCATTACACAACATGTACACCGGATCTAGACTGGCCCAATTTCCCAGGCCTTGGCCCAGTGATTCCCTTGGAAATGGAAAAGTGGAATGTGGCACAAAGACATTTGACGGCATTGTGGAACAGGATTGATCCAGCAGAGGCTGGTGGCTCCGATGTCAGTGGGTCGGTGCATCTCTCTGGGTTTCAGCCAGAACTAGTCAGTACTCTGAAGGAGCTATGCAAGATGCTTTAGTCTTGTGACTGGTTCTGACTTAAATCCGGAGCAGATGCACCCGCACCCCACTGCCATCAGAGCCCCCAGTCTCCATTGTGATCCAGCCACACTTTTGAGCATGAGCAACTTGTGTGAACAAACAGGTGATCTGCACACAATATGCCCCCCCCCCCCATGCAGCTGCTGTACAGACATTTGAACAATCTTTATTGGCACATTGCCCTCCAGAAGTGCTAGGCTGCAATCATCCCAGGTAAACATGGCTAGTGTTCCTGCTGGCTGGGGATAGTGGGAGTTGTAGTCAAACACATCTGAGCAGTGCTGCATTATTACAGCAGTGATCACTCGATCAGCTGTTTGGGTTGGGGAGTGTGGAGCTGGAAGTCTCCCCCACCCCCTACCCTGCCCTGCTCTCCGCCAAACTGCTGATAGGCACGACTGAAATTTTATCTCACTGGAGTTTATACACACTGCCCCAGCAGCTGCCCAAATGCGTAGTTGGATCACGAGTCTTTACAAAACAATTACATTAAAGGGGCAATCCTATGCCCCCTAGAGGGGCTATAGGATATTTTGGATCCTGCAATCTGAGGTTGGAGACAGCAGAGTGCTAATGGCCTCTCCCCCTCACAGCTGGCACAGAAAGAACTGCACCGGCTGATCTCCGAGGTTGGAAGCTCAACCTTGGAGAAGGGGAGAAGAGGGTGTTTCAATGGGTGGGGAGAGGAGGAGAATGGAGAAGGCAGGATACGAGTTATCCTCAGCCTCTTCCAGCCTCTTTCCCTCCCTGTCCAAAGGGCCTCATCTTGATAGGCAAAAAACCCTGTCTAGTGACAAGTGTAGGGCAGGAGGATGGGTCCACAACCACTTAGATACTGTAAGCCCCCGCAAACCATAGCACCCTTAGTGTTCCAACAATTCATTTCGAATGTTTGAAGTGTGAAACATACATCAACTCAGTAAACATAGTAAAAGAGCCTCTGGGAACTTTACTCCTAGTGAGTTTCAAGGCAAATCAACATTTATTTCCCCCTTTTAGTAGGGCAATCCTAGGCTTGTAGTATTGCAATCCTACTCAGAAATTAGCCCCATTGAGTTCAATAGGGATTATTCCCCGGTAGGTGTGTATAGCAGAGGGCTCCAATCTTTTTGGACCCATGGGTACATTTGGGAATTTAAGAAACTGTTATGGGCACCATCACAAAATGGTCACATAATGGCTGCAATGGGGTGAGCTTAAGAGGGGTGGGGTGAGAAATAGAAGAGGCTGGGAGGGACAGGAAAACAACAAGGCAAAGGGCTAGAGAAAGAGCAAGGCTAGAGTAGGCTGACCATTTGGAAAGGAGGACAGGGCTCCTGTATCTTTAACCGTTGCATAGAAAACGGAATTTCAGCAAGTGTCATTTGTATGCATGCAGCACCTGGTGAGATTCCCTCTTCATCACAACAGTTAAAGCTGCAGGAGCCCTGCCCTCTTGACCAGATACAAAAGACAGCAGGGCTTCTGCAGCTTTAACTGTCGTGATGAAACACAACAGTTAAAGATAAACAAATCTTTATCTATTTTTGCTCTTCTGCATGACTCATTATCTCTGGATCAGAGCCACACACTTTTTAGGTTCCATTTATTTCAACAGGCCTGTTGAGACAACACACTAAGCCATGGTTAGGCTGCTCACCCTTTTGCAGCAAATGGTTAGTGAACACATTTAAACAATGGTTTGGTAGCCACCATGGTTAGGAAAGGTTCACAGATATGCTAAGTCATGGTTCACATGACACAATTAGCCATAATGTTTAGCTCAAAATGCTTAACCACCGTGGCTTAGCATGTTGTCTGAACAAGGTCAATGTGTGCTACTCACCCATGAAATCAATGTGACTTGAACCTGTTTCTATTTGGCTGGATCATGCTCATGGTTTATTCCAGTATGTGAAAGTGGGTGCTTTAGCGTGTGTTTTAAAAATACTGTCCTCATATACCAACCACCCTTCACCCAAACTCAAGAGAGCTTACAGTCAAGACATATAACTGCACATCTATTTATCCCATGGTATTCCCCTCCCGCACACATATACATTTTAAAGGGTTTTTTACATAGTGGGAATATACCAAATTTACCTTAAAGTGGTAATTTAATCTGGGTTCCATAAAATGGAAGCATTTCAGGAACAAATAAGTTGTTCTTCACAGCTTGGATGTATATGAAAGCTGTCACAAATTAACTATTTCAAAAGGAAATGTAAACAAGATCCTATTGCAGCTCCAGAAAAGGAACAATGCCATGCTTCACGGTTAGGGAATGGGATCAGAGCCAACAGCCAGTCCTTAATTCAGCGCCTTAGGAAGAAAGTTTTGTTTCTCTAGCAAGCCATTAATTTCCAGACTTACGCTACCTAGACCCACAAGCATGTTCAACTGGAAATAAGCAATTGGGCTTTATTTTAATATCCGTTGTAAAGACATTTACCTCAAACAAAGATCTTCATTTCTGATGCCTTTTTTTGATAACAGTGATTTTCAACCCTTTAGGCCAAATATTCTAATCTAACATGTGTTCCCAACTCCTCATGCCAACAGATACAAATATGCCTACACCAGCCAGGTGTAGGCTGTACTAGAAAACACATGGTGCTCTTTCTCTCTCTCTCTCTCTCTCTTTCTTTCTTTCTTTCTTTCTTTCTTTCTTTCTTTCTTTCTGTCTCCTGTTGTCTGTCCTACACTTTTTGTGATGTGGTACAGCCAGCCCTTTCATGGGCCTTTTCCACCTCAGAATACACAGGGACTGTGGGGCAGAACGGGACAGGAGCTGAACAAATATGCTGGCTTGAAATTGTCTGCCTCGTAAAATCTTCCTGCACATGGAAAAGTAATCTGCAGGTCTGCAGCTCAATTAAAACCTTCTTAATCGTATCAATTTTAGTTGATTAATCCATTGATCGAGTGGTAAATAATGGGTTAATTACTTTCTGAAGGAGATTATGTACTTACCTGGGAGATAGGTAGAGAGGATTTTCAGAGCCCTGGCAAGTGAGGTGCAGTGGGTGGCTACTGGAAAAAGCCTTTTCAGAGCTGGCACTCTATCCATGGAATACTCTCCTGAGACAGGCTTGCCTAACCCCTACTTTGTGAAAATTAAAAGAAAGAAAAATCCAGTCCTTTTAAAGTCCTAATTTGTCTTGGTCTTGCTGAGAGTAGTGCATTGTTGTTGTTATACTGATTATATCATCTGCTTTATATTTTAATCCTTAGAGCTGTATGTTATTATTTTATCATGCCTCTTTGTTATTGGGCAACATATAAATACTGTTAACAGACAGATCAACTGGGATGAGTTTTAGCTGCCCATTGAAGAGCCATTTCTTTCCGCCAAGCCTTCCCTGAATGATCATGCTGCCCAGTTGGTTTCTGTAGTATCTATGGTGTTTTTAGTATGGGTTTTGAATATTTTAAACATTCTACCTGATGAGCTTCTGAATTTATGATGTTGTATTTTCATTTTTAATTTTGTACATTGCTTAAGGGAAAACTGGCAGGCAAGGGACTGCAAACCTCTGTCTGCTGATTCACCCCTACAAGTGCCTGTCTTCCTGGGCAGGATCTACACCACTTCTTTAAAATGGTTTATAACAGTAGGGATAATTGCTGGAGCTCAGGACACATTCCTGGAAGCCAGGAGCCAATCTACAATGTAGCTTGGAACATTATAAATAGTATTTTCAAGCATTCTAAATAGGCGCGTTTTAAAATGTCTTACGCCACATGACTGAGTACTCACGTTACAGGAGAAAATTTCTACAGTCTTCAGAGCGGTGTGTGTGGTCTCACACTTTTCTGTCCATCTCTTTCTGTTTTGTTTTTTCAATGAGTTTAGGGCTAAGCGTGGGTGCTGTAGTTCACTCACTCACTTCCTCCTTAGTTCCCCTTTCATTCCCTGGCTTTCAATGAGTATAGGGCTAAGCATTGTGGGTGCTGTAGTTCACTCACCCACTTCCTCCTTAGCCCCTCTGTCTTTCCCACCAATCAACGGCTAAGCATTTGGGCGCCAGAAAACGAAGCACCGCCCCCACAAATCACAAACAGTAAGGATGGACACATGATTTTATTTAAAACGATTTATTAAAAGTAAAAACCGTTATATATAGCTGAAGTTAGATTTAAAAATCCATGTGTATACATCGTTAAAGGGTGTGTGTCATGTGGCCCAAAGAGTTTTCATAATCCTTATGAAACATTACAAAGCTAGAGTGTAGATCGCCTCCAGGTTCCAGCTGTACATCAGGAAAAACTTCCTGACTGTTAGAACAGTATGACAATGGAACCAATGACCTAGGGAGGTTGTGGGCTCTCCCACACTAGAGACATTTATGAGGCAGCCATCTGTCAGGTATGCTTTAAGGTGGATTCCTGCCTTGAGCAGGGAGTTGGACTCGATGGCCTTATAGGCCCCTTCCAACTCTACTATTCTATGGTTCTATGATTCATATACAGTTTTCAAACCATTTTCAAAGCGCCATATCCTGCTTGGTTTAGATCTGGCCTACATACGTGCATTTCGAAAGAAACAAGGAACTGGAGACCTCATGTTTCCCTTGTAACATCTAAAGACCAAATTACATGAGACATGGGCAGGTTAATCCTCCGAATGAGTTGGGAAGGGATTGGAGCAGGAATTACACTGCTGCTTTATAACCATATTGAAGTGCACTGACAACTGTTGGGGCTCATTGACACACGTTCCACATAGAGTTTTCAAACAACTTTCAAAGTGTTATATCCTACTTGGCATAGATGTGGAGGAACCACCTTTATCCAAAGCTGTGCTAAGCTTTCAGCAGTGGGACAGAAGGCAGCAAAGAACAGGGGTGGGTTCCCCCCCAACACACACTTCTGTTTCCTTTCTTAAACAGATTCTACCCTTAGTCCACTTACTGACATTTGCTCATCTTCTTCCTTTGTCTGGATTCCCTGCAAAATTCCACAAATGAGGCAGTGCATAATTAAAGCATTAATGTTCACTTTTATCATTTTTAGAAGTTTTTGTTATTATCTATACAGCACCATCATCAGTGTACATGGTGCTTTATGGAATTACTTAGGCAACACTTAAAATGGAGGTCACAACAGAGCTTACAGTTTAATGTAGAGCAAAGGAACAAACATAGGGAAGAAACAACATGAGTAAACGTCACTAAGGGCACAACCCTATGCATGTTTTGACAGAAAAAAAATGCCATATACTTCCCAGCATTCCCCAACCAGCATGGCTGGCTGGGGAATGCTGAGATTTGTATGACTTTTTTCTGTCGAACAGGCATAGGATTGTGCCTTAAACAGATTAAGGATGGAGTCAGGGCCAAACTACATGTGATTTTAACTGAATCGTTGCAGGTGGTTGTTGTTGTTTTTCAATGCAGTTTGCATCAGTTGTGTATGTGTGGGATGGGGGGGGTAATAATTAATAAGATCAGAGCAGGTGTGGAAGGGAAATGTAATGTTTTCCTCCCTATTGCGTTTCTGAGGGGAAATGGCTTCTTCTGAAGCTAGCGTTTGCATTCCACGAATGAGGCAACGCAATTGCACAATAAAAGCTTTGTCTGTAAGCATCCAAAGTGCTGTTGTTGCTGTTGTTGTTGAAACTGACTTGTCTGTCCCAGAGGCATAAGTATCTCGATTTGCTCCTTGGAAGGAAGCAAAGGACAGCGAAAAAATATTGCACATGAAAATGTATCCTGAAATCGTTTGTCTTTTCTGTTGACTAAAATATTTGGGAAACCATTAAAAGAGAGGCTCAGCCCCCCGGCTATTCCCATTTCTAAACCCATCTTAAGCCCTGGGGTGTCCATGATGTCCCATTTTAAAAAGCAACTGTGATTCTGTCTGTGGCTGATGTATCAAGGGAAGCTCTTCTTTCAGATTTCCCTCATCCGCCAACCCTTTTTATGGTGTGTTTTGATGTTATCTCTATTGTCTTGGTGAACTCCCAACAGAGTCATCAAAGGCCATCATTTAAGGACTCTTCTCTCCTCAAGTACCATGGATTTCAAATTTCAAAGTCATAAAATTTTGGCATGGCCCTTCTGACTCAACCCCAGGAGATGGTTTTATGCATATTTTAATGATTATGGACAAGAACAGCTATGCATAAGAACTTCCTCTCAAATATGGATATTCCCTTCTCTGATCTTTTGGTTCTCATCCTAAGAGAAAAGCATATAATTTCTTCCAAAGACAAGAATGGAGATAAGTTACAAAACAGTTGAACAGATAATCTGTTTTTGGACTTACGTCTCATTATTGAAATGTTCCACGCCAGTCAGGGTTGACCTTATCATTCAGCAAATGAGAGGTCCATAGCAAATTTTGCACCATTCAAAGGAAGCAAATTGTCTGCTGTTTTAATTCTTTACATTTTTAAAACCTTGTCAAATGTACATAGTTTTATATGCATGCACACATTGACTAACATGTTTGTGAACATTTTAGAAAGGTACACAGTTTTCTGTGTCCATCTTCACAAAGGTATTGCTTATTTTGCAAGCACAAATTGTGTGTTGATTGCCAAATGTGTTTGATCACATGCTCAGGTCGGGGAGGAACAAGTTAGAGAAATCTGCAAAAACAAAACAAAAAACCCTAGATGGCATCTGGGGGGGGACATAGGATTTTTCTGTTTTCTGGCTCCAAGGTCAGAGACAGGAAACACATACTCTCAGCCCCCTACCTCTAACCCTTACATCCAGTGCAGAGTGAACCGCAGTGGTTGCTTCTCCATGCCCATAAAACTGAGTGCAGAGAAGGTGAAAAGTAGGCTTCCTGGAGTAGGGGGGAAGGAGACTGCAGAAGCTGCTTTAGTCCCCTTGTACAAGGATTCACTTTTGCGCCTGGTTAGGCGATTATGCGCATAATCACTGAAGCGCATTTACACCCAATACCTCTGCACGAGAGGCGGCGAGAGGCGGCGAAGCACATTAACGGATGACCAAAATGCGCTTTACAAGTAGTTAATGCGCATAAGCGCTTGTTCACACAGTCAAAATGCACTTTAACGGCCGGAGCAAAATAAAACTCGCGATTTAACGCGCATTCGATAATGCGCATAATCGGAGAGATAACGCGCCTCTACGCCCGATTTGTGCTCCGTTCTTGTAGAGGTAAAAAATTTTAAGCGCCTTGAAAGAGCTTTAAACCTCTCTTGTAGAGGCAGCCTTAGACAGCTTCCTATGTGACGCATTGCCTCCCTCCCTCCCACTCCAAAGCACCCCAAATAGATGCTCAGAATCAAGCATCTAGCAACAACTGCAGGGCGGAGAGAGCACAGAAGAGAGGATCCCTTCTGTCCTCCATGCACCCTGCATTGGATACACGTAAGTCCCCAATTTCGAGGGCTTAGAGTACCCAGGGCGCAACCCATGGGATTGTGTCCAAAGTGAATTTTTTACCCATCCTTGCCCACCATAGTATGTGATAAGAATTTATGTAGATGAACAACTCTTTTGGCCTTACTGTTCTTGCTACATTGATTCCCAGTTTGATGCATTATGGGACAGTACTGGATTTTCCAACCAGCCTTCCACTCAACAGAAATATACCAGCAGACTGTTCATGCTAAGTTGGATAAATTGTGCCAGAGACCTATCATGCCAAGTGGGTTTTGTAATAACCCACATTACAAACACCAAATTACTGTTCAAAGGTAGCTGATGCTAAAATAGAAACAGGAATATTCAGAATACAAGCATAGACATTTTTATTTATTTCCTTACTTGCCACCAGTTTTTTCCAAGATGGTTCTCTCCAGATGTTTTGGACCACAACTCTTATAGTCCCTGGCTATTGGTCATGTTGGCTTGGGTGATGGGAGTTGTAGTCCAAAACATCTGTAGAGCACCAGGTCAAGGAACGGCTGTTTCACAACGTTTCTATACAGCCCATCAACAAAAGTCATTTGGACAGTTCACAAGTGTCAATTAAAACAATGAAGTATAAAAATGAAACAGGCATGGAATCTAAAACAAAACAAAACTTGCAACAGATAATAATGCCAGTAATTTTAAAAGCAATAAAAGTAAAACTAGGAAAATAAAACAGTTTTTCCCCTGGCACTGAAAAAGAACCACTAATAGATAGCAGCTGAGCCTCTCTGGAAAGGGCATTTTACAACCAGGGGTGCCACCACTGAAAAAGCCTGGAGCAAGGCCTCTGAAGATGACCTTAGGGTCTAGGCAGGTATATATGGGAGGACCTGATCCTTCAGGTAACCTAACCACAGTGTAGGTAAAATAATTCAATTAGTTGTTTCCACGTGAAGTTCACATTTATAAACCACAAGGGAAGACCACACCCCATTTAGCTAGAGTAAATTGGAAAGAGATTACTACCATTAATTATAACCAAGTAAACATACCTTGACTTTTAGTTCTACCATGACTATTTGAAACTGCTACCAGGGCTGACTGAAAAAGAGGGAGGGACAAAGGGGCCGCATCATTGAACTGTTCACTTGGGTTGTTGCCCATTCTGTGCCGTAAGCAATAGGGTAAATCCTGCCTTTAGCTCTGCAAGATGAAAAGTCTATTTGAAGTTGGAGTCGGTGGCTGCCTTTTTTCACAGTAAATTGACCTTGTGCGGCACTGCCAATGTCATAATGCTCCGCTTTATCTTGGCTGCGCGAGAGAGAAAATCGCAAACTGCTTCTGCATGATTAGTTCTGCCACTTCAAACGTGTTTCTTCCGAGTCGGCTTCCACACTTGGTGCTAGAGATACATGCCACTGGGAAACTCTAATCTTCCTTGAAACGTCTGGGATTTCAGTAACCCTTTACTCCCCGGATGGAAAAGTCAGCCCTTTGAGTAACAATGCTGCAAAACTTTCAGAAGTGTGATATTTATTGATTTATTGAACTTATGAGTTGGCTCATTATGATATATATGCAAAGCCATGTTAAAAAGATGCATTATAAACAAAACCCACTATCAGTGGAAAACATACAACTAGAATAGAATGAAAAAAGAAAAAGAAAAAAAGCCAGAACCATTTGCAAGAAGAAGAAGAAGGAGGAGGAGGAGGACGAGAAGGAGAAGACTTCCTGTATAAAAAACTGTCTTTAGCTGGTGGTGGAACACTCACAGTGTTGTATATCCTGGACATCAAGTTCCATTTGGTCAGTGCCATACCTGAGAAGATCCAGCCTACAGATGTTGCGTTAAACATATTCAAATTGTATGAGCAACTCTTCACATCTCTCATTAAACCAGAGGTGCAGAATCTCAAGACAGTGGGCAAAATCTACAGGTCCCCTAGAAGGCCATGCTCCCTACCCCTGGCTCCACACCCTTTCCTCTGGCCACCAACTGTTTGGTGGTTTTCTGGATTTGCACAGTTTTACCCATTCTTGAAGATTGAAATGCCTCTCTTCAGGCTTAGCTATTGCCAGTAAGAACTTTAAACAAAAATATGCTGACATTTTTTTGTTATTTTTGACCCTGTTCATTTTCCTTTTGGCCCCACCATCCAGTGGAATCTACAACCCCTGATTATCCAAAATATTATTCAGCCCCCAGACTGAAAAAGGTTCAATACCCCAGCTTTAAACTAATCAAATCCCATCTCCATCTCTGCTTAGGTTTGGATATTTGCTTATTTTGTGATGATATTGGGGAAATCTCTGGCAAAAGAGTTTTTTTAACAATACAATGGAATGTTCATTGGGGTGATTCCAGGAAAAAACTATTTGGGGGAGAAAATGGGTGGCAAAGACAATATTTAAAGGACCAAGGATTTTACCCATCCTTTATGGAACCTTAATATATTGAAAGGGGGAGAGTTGTTACCCTTTGCTACCCCTTTGGAGTCATCCTTGGCTGGGCAAGAAGAATTGAGCAATAGCCTGAGAAAATGATGAAGGGGCCTGGCATTATCAGGAAACGACTGGAGCCCTAGAGAGTCACCCCTAAATCTGGAATAGGAAGTTTGTAGTGTAGTAAACTCAACACATTACCCTGCAGACAAGTGAAATGGGCTAGCCAATCCAGAAAGGTCACACTGCCAGTCGACAGAAGATGATGTTAACTGGTTCCTGCTTCTCTTCAGAAGGGCCCTGCATTCTGAGTACATATAATTCATGGCAGCTCATGAGTTTAGGTCCCAGCCTTGGGCCACTGACAGTCCCATTTCAAGCCCCAGAATTCCAGACATTAAAGCACTTTTAGACAGCTGCCTCAAATGCAGACAGGGACATGGTGTTACACCATTAGGGGAAATTATGTTCAAAACATTGGGTTGGGGGAGAAATTAAGGTGGGCATGGCCCAAGGTGAGGATAGTGGAGCCTTGAGCAGCTGATCAAACTTGCTCATGGGAGAGGGGTAGGCCAGACGTCCATCATGATTATTACAAAAAGGGGAATGTTGGCCAATGTCATGAACCACAGCTGACAATCTTTATGAACATGGCCTCCAAAGGACCACTGGCCATTGCCAAAAAAGAAGAAGAAATGCATCATTGAGAAGAAGACAAAAGAGGACTTGCATAACATGTGCATGCACTACTATACATTTCACATGATTTCTATATGTATAGATGCACACTTAGAAATAGTGTCTATAATTTAAATATACATACCATGCACCTCACGATAGTGGAGAAGAATGTCCCCAGGTGACCTGTGTGCCTGCTCCACTGTTTGTCTAGGTGCTGACTGTTGATAGGCAACATTAAGGACCCTGCTGTCCCTTCTGATAGTTCTTTACCTTTAAACTGGACTTGCAGCGGACAGCCCTTCAAATAGAGGAGGAGAGCAGAACCTTTTTCAGCCCAAGGGCCAAATTTATTTATTTATTTATTTATTTATTTATTTATTTATTTATTTATTATATTTATATGCCACTCCCCATCCAAAGTTTTTGGAGCAGTGAACAAGAAATAAAACAAACAAATGAAAACAGAATAAAAACATCATATTTAAAATTACATTTTTAAAAGAAAATTTTGGAGAAGCTCTTGCAGCCTATATTCCAGAGGTGGGTATGGCCAGAATCAAGAGAGGTGAGGTCAACACGCCAATAACAGCATGTCTTAGTTTAAAGCTCTTACTGCCAGTAACCATGCCTTAAGAGAGACATTTCAACCTTTTTTTTTTTTTACAATGGAGAAAAAATGCACAACAGCCAGGAAACCACCTGGGGGTTTGGGGAAGGTGGACCAGAAGAAGAGTGTGGCCTTCTGGAGAACCCCTGAGGGCCAGATCAGGATTTCCAGAGGGCCAGATTTGGCTCCTTGGCCAGAGGTTCTATACCCCAGAACTAGAGGGGTGCCTTCAAATAAAGGACTCCCCTCTGTAGAGTAGGATGTGTAGCCACCCTACCACCAGATAATCTCTTGACCTAATAGATACACTGGGTCTGTTCAGACAACATGCTAAGCCATGGTTAGGTTGCTAACCCTTTTGCAGCAAATAGTTAGTGGCTTAATTCAGCCGACATATTATTTATTTATATTTATTTATTTATTACATTTGTATACCGCCCCATAGCCGAAGCTCTGGAGGAGGAGCTCCACAGACGACATGCTGCAGCTGGCGCTGCTCAGAACTGGCAAACGCCCCAGCTGCTATGAACTTGCGGTGGCCATTTTGGTTGCAGCCTCTCCTCCCTGTGTCCTTCAGCCATATCTCAGTAGGCACCGTGAGTTCTGCCGGCTGCATAGAGCGGCCAGGGTTTTTTGGCTGCTCTAGGCAGCAGAACTCTATTCCAAAACGGAATAGTCCACAGAGAGAGAGGGGGCAGAATTCGGACGACACTTTAAACAACGGGGTTTCGGGCTAAACAACGTGCAAGCCCGTTGTTTCGCTCCGTTGTGTGTTGCCCTTCAAAAGACACAATAAGCAACACAATTGACGATTGTTCCCCCTCTCCTCCATTGCCTAATGTGTCGTCCAAATTGAGCCAGTGAGTGTGCTTCATAGAATCATGGAATAGTCGAGTTGGAAGGGCCCTATAAAGCCATCGAGACCAACCCCCTGCTCAATGCAGGAATTCACTTTAAAGGATACTTGACAGATGGCTGTCCAGCTGCATCTTGAAACCATAGTTATGTAGCCACCATGCTTAAGAATGGTTCACATGACACACTAAGACATGGTTCACATGACATGCTAAGCCATAATGTTTAACACAAAATGCTCAACCACCATAGCTTAACGTGTCGTCTAAACAGGGTCAGTGTCTTTCTACAACCCTGGCAGCTGGGGAGGCCAGATAGTATTGGATTTAGATCAGGGTAGGGATGTACAAATGTTGTTAAATCAGTTCTGTCATTGTGTTGTGGATTGTCAGTCATCTTTCAATCTGTCATCCACTCATTGATGGAATCGGAGCATGGGGGAATTTCATTTTACTTGTGCTAATCCACATTAGTTAATCCACAATCCATGTTAGCTAATCCACATTAGGGCAAATCCCTTCCCAAAAGTGAAAAAAAACACTCTGCAAGTGGAATCTGTGTGGCTCAGAAAAGGCTGGTCCGCTGCAGAATCTGCAGGTAGATTTCATAGAAATCTGAACTCAACTGAATCCTTTGTGGAGTTCTCCAAAATCCCTAGCTGCTGATCCCTTTCTACATCCAAACCGGAAACAGACAATGATGAATTTGAGTTCAACTGTTTGCTTCTCTTATTTCTAAAATGAAACTGTAGCCCTTGTCCAATGTTGTAGAATGTACCATGAATATCATTGGGTGGGTGGGTGTGTAATTTCATGGCAGCAGGCTCTGGCCCTAATCTACATGCACTCACTGTAAAGTCTGAAAGAAAAAATGTGCATACAACAATACATGCAGAGGTTATCTCTGACTGTTTGGGAACCACTTGGAAAGCAAATTTCCCACATGTGTGGGGAGTGTGTGTGTGTGTGTGTGTAGACCTCATAACTAACATGCATAGGTCAGGGGTGGTGCCATCCATCACAATGCCACACACACCCTCTTGTGCACTCATCAAATGAGCTATAATGTCTGAAAGGCCTTTTACAATTGAATATGTTCAGTTAAAATTCTATGTGAGGCTAAACTCTGTGTTCAAATGCAGAGGAAATTAGGTTTTGCATCCCAAGAAGCCTTTTGCTGAGAACACAACTCAAATGTATTTGAGCATATTGTAAACCCCATCAAAGAAATGAGGTGGTCGGAGCATGGGCCATCTTTGCAATCGCACACATTGTCTACTTTCATAATCCATCCATGGTGTCCTTCAATTACATTCCAGACCTGGTTACTATGCAGCTTTATGAATTACTGACATCTAATGATTTTTCATCTTTCTTGGTGAAGTAGAGCAGCAGTAACAAGTTGAACATGACAAGTATTTAAAATTAAATTGCTCTTATTTTATGGGTGGTTGTGTGGGGAGAGAAAAATACACAGGAGAAGCAAATACTAAGCCAGTGTGTCAAGACTGTTTTCAGATATTTTGGACCAAATTCAGCTAAGGGCACAATTCAACTGGAAGTTCACAAGTTCCATTGAAATGACCGAGAGCTCTCGTTCACTACAGAGAACTTTCTGGAGGATCGTGACTTACAAGAGTTTAAAAGGCTAGAATGGAGTACAGGGAAATCTGCTACCTGACAAATAAGTCTATGTATCAAAAGATTTTGCTAACCAGCTTGACACATAAATGGCACATGATGTCAGCTTCTGTTAAAGGTTTTGGTAAATGATGACAGCCTGAAGAAATGATGGTTGTTTTCCAAGAAGAGAGCTTCGATTCAATTTTATATGATATTACAAAATGTTATGAATGAGTCTCTCCCGGAACATGGCAATGAATAAGCAAGGCCTGTAGAAGCCTTCTCCTGGAAAAGAAAGTTATTAATGGCTATTTGTCCTGATGGCTATGTGCCACCTCTAGTATCCGAGGCAGTAAGCCTATATATACCAGTTGCTGGGGAACATGGGTGGGAGAGTGCTGCTATTGCACCCATGTCCTACTTGTGGGTCCCTGGTCAATAGCTGGTTGGACACTGTGTGAAAAGAGTGCTGATGGACTGTTGGTCTGATCCAGCATGGCTCTTATGTTTTTAAGGTCCAAAACTACAATTGCGGAAATATTTTTCGCTCACTTTAGCAGCCCACACCTTGGACCATTTACCAAAACTGTCAATAGTATAAAAGGGAAACTGAATGGAAGAAAAGTCAAGGTGATAGACATTATTTGAAAGTGGAAGGATGATTGTGGGGCTTCTGGCTAAAAATATGAGATTTGGCAGGTTTGCTGACTACACTGGATGGACTTCCCTTTTCATTTTCATCAGCCTTGGGCCACTGGTAAATTGATGACCTGGTTGTAAAGCGCACAATACAATCACGGCTTGGCATCGTAACAAGACGTTGGAGCTCATTGCTCGATGCTGAAGTGCTAAGTAGGGTCTTTATGTTAAGCAAAGGGCTCAAATGGTGTGGATATTTTCAATGATCTAACTCCTACTTGTGGGTTGAAAATGAGGCCTAAGAAGGCCAATTGCCAGATAATGCCCTTCACGCTGAAGACTTGTGTACAAACTGAAAGATTGAAGTGCACCCTTTCAGCACCAGGATCCAGTTCCAGTGGAGACCACACTTCTTTCTATGACTTGTGCTGGAGGAAGCAATAGTGTCTCCAGCCTCTCAAAATTCTTTTTCACACTCAGTCTGCAGACAAGCGTATTGTACCATCTAGAGTGCCCTCTTCATCAACACATTCCATGAAGCTTTGGCATGGCAGAATCTGACTTGCACTGACGACAGAGGACTAAAATTGTTTGAGAGCATTGTTATGAAGACTAAAGAGACCCCTCGACCCCTCTTCCCTTAGTCCACCCCCACATCCCCCTCCGACATGACTTCATGTCATCTCACACTGTGCTGTGGTCACTCTAGCTTAACTAGGAAATAACCATTCTTTCACATGCAGAAACATTGCACTGATAACCTTCGAGGGCAAACCGATAGTAGAGGACAAAGTATATCCCTTAAATGTGTGACTTTTTAAAGCTATCAGGGCATTTAAGTTCTCTTTCCATTTTAACTCTTTGGAAGTGCTGAAGTTTAGATTGCAAAATAGAGATATATCAGAAAAGAGGAGTGGAAGAAATAGTGCAATGTGACTTTCTAAAACCCAGAGGAATTTAGCCTGAATGAAAGAGATAGAGATGTTCAGAAGGGGGGGAGGGGGAGGAGAAATGCATGCACTCAAAAAACCCAAAAGGGAAGGGATACATCACCCTAGGTCCAAAGAGCATCTAACTGGTTCCATAAACCCAATTTGGCTTTGGAATCGGAGAACTGAAGGGATGCAGTTCTCTGGGATGCAGTTCATTGACAACTGAAGGGATGCAATTCGTTGTCTAGGAGATCTAGGGCAACTGGTAGGTTGCACCTCCTGCCCCCCAGGTGGATCATGGCAAGGTCCTATCCATTGGCCACGGAAGGAGCAGCTGCCTGGAGCTTGCTAGCTTCCTCCTTTCCAGAAAGAGCTCTCAGCTCCAACTGCCTGGACAAAAGCAGATATTAGTTTAAAGGTGTGTCTGGCTTCTATGCTTTATTTTCATTTTCATTTTACAATAAGTCTAGGTGCCCTGAAGTAGTTCTTAAAAAAATTCCTACTCCCATGCTAGGGACTTGATCTGGCTTGGGGGCCCTGCACCTACTCTAGAGTAAAACGGGTGGGGGGGGGGGAGAGACATAGCTCCTAGACACACATTTAATGTCTGTTTGGATCCCCAGTTACCTTTGAACTGCAGAACTAAAGGGAACCGTGGTTTGGTTTCATCCATAAGCCAGAGTACTAAGTGCTACTGGGTTGTGTTTTTGTGTGAGTTCAGTGTGGCAAGAGCATGGTGCATTACTGCAGACTGTTGATAATCATTTGATTGAATGGTGGAACACTCTCCCCAGTGAGGTCCACCTGGTACTAACTTTGTCACAATTTCTGCTACTCCCAAGCAATTGATGGCATATGATGGGACTTTTAAATGTTAGGGTTTTTTTGGTTTTTTTATCAGGCCCTGGTAGTTTTATTGTTAATTATTTTACCCATTTTAAATGGTTTTATTTTATTGTATTGTATGTTAAAGGTTTGGTATTATGTTTTATCATGTTGTGAACAGACAAGAGAGCTTTATCTATTGGGTGGTATAGAAATTTAATGAATGAACGATGATGTGATAGAAACCAATGAACGAATGGTGAATTTTTCAAGCATGTGCCCTTCCCACGTCCCGGTCACATGGCCGTAGGAGGGGGGCTGTTGCAGGCGGGGAGCGGACACAGAGACGTGCCTGCTCCCCATTGGAGGAGGCTATTTGGTGCCACAGGCAGGGGGCGGGGAAGCAGCGGCAATATTAGGCGGCTTCTTCCAGCCCCCGGCCTCTTTCGTTTGCGGCTGCATGAGGAAGGAGAGGTTTGTCTGTCTCCCTTGGCGTTAGGGGCGGGCACGTTTAGCCAAAGGGACGGTGATCATTCCATGGCACTGTTAACAGGTGACAAGTGATGCCTGAGGGCCTTCCGCTAAGGGCTTTGCGGCCTCGGCGGGGGGATAGGGCTCATCTGTGAGGACAACTCACCTCGCTCCACCCGGGTTATGACCCGGGGGGGGAGCGACACGGGAAGGCCTCCCCTCCCCCAAAGGGGTAGGCCTGGGGCTGGCGAGCAGAGTAACGCCATTTGCCAGGCCTAGAATGTTTCGCCCATTAATCGCCGTTAGAGTTATGGCGAAGTTAGGGCCCTCCCAGTGCTTCCTTTGCAGATTTCAATATAATGTGGCCCAGATTTGAATCCATATATTATGTGTCGTCTCTTTATTTTCCGTTCCTCCATCTGCAACAACTTGCCCACCAACCACACAGCAAATCTTTTCTGAAAGAGAAAGAAGTTTCAAAAGTGGAAACATGCAAGATTCCAGAGGGGTCTGCCCCTCTTGCCAAAATAAATATAAAAAAAATCACTGTGAACTTCCAAGTTCTTAGGCACAGCTAACATAGACGTGTGCAGCTCATTTCATTAGGGTGTGCACCTTAAAGGCCCCAACTGGAGCAGTGGAGGGGTAAGAAAGTGCGCTTTCCAGGGCCTCTGGAAAGTGCGTAGTTCACCCAGGGATGCTAATGGCAGCTTTCCAGAGGTTTTCCCATCTTTTTAAAAGCCCTGATTTGAGCGGAGTGGAGGGAGGGCAGGAAAGAGGAGGTGACCCTGGGGAATTAGGGTGTGTCTGGGCACACCCAGCACACCCTGTGTGCATGCCTATGACAGCTAAATAGTTATTTTGAACCTAGGAAGCTACCTTATATCAAGTTGGACCACTGGTCCATCTTGTCCCACCTTCTCTATCAAGACTGGCAACAGCTTTTTAGGGTTTCAGACAGCAGCCTCTCCAGTCTTACCTAGAGATACCTCTTCCACTAAATTTAATGGGATAGTAATGGAAAGATACATAGACAAATGCCCATCCTCTTGGTGCTGGTGAGGAGAGAAGAATATGAAGAAGAACAATTAGCATTAAATCCAATGTTACTCCTAATTACAGTAGTAACATTGTGGACATGGTATAATTGTGGACGTTGGCCATTTCTACACCTGCCTTTTTTCCCTGGGTCCAAATGATGCACAGGGAATCCTGGGAGCAGGCAGGGACAACCACTCCATTTTACCAGGATAACTGGTTGCCCAGTCATAGCCATTTTTTCCTGTGGTCCTGTGACCATCCTGAGGACTGTGGGTGGTGTGGGCATCCATCCCAACTTCTTCCCTCCTCCCCATGAGTAGCGGGGGTCAGCAAGAAGGAAGGAGCTGGTCCAGGGGGAGTGCAGGGGCATCGGGGTGGGGGGGAGCAGGGGTGAGGCTTTTATTATTATTATTTTGAACTCATGGTTTTGTTGGAGCGCAATTGTGCTCCCGGCTGTGGTTTGTTTTTAAAAAATGGCAGACACAATGGGCGCTGGGGGAGGATCATGGAAGCAGGTAAGTCCACAATCCCCCCTCCTTCTAAACCCTTAGGTATAGAAAGGGCTGGCCACAGGTGAAGAGAAAAGTGAATAGTTTAAAAGCTTTGCCCTGTAACAAACAAATAAACAAACCCTTCTTTCATGTAGTAAACTGGTGCATTGGGGAGAATGCTATTCTGAACCTCCCTCTATCTCTTTACTAGTTTACTACATTCTGGATTTATTTATTCACTTTGATCATGATGATGCATTCAAAAGTATGATGCTAAGCTACACTCGGAAATGGTGCAATCTAGAAATCTACTAGTATTTCAGTCTTCTGTTTCATTCTCCACAGTATGTAGATTTGGGATGAAGGAGAATTTAATTCAGTTCACATTTTAATGCAAACTTACCTAATTTGACACTTCCAAACAAAAGCGAAGTCCAGTTATCCTTTGAAATTCACACTTCTCTGAATTTCAGGAAAAAAATCTCCAAATGAAAATGCATGCAGAAAAAAAAAGTATATATTAGGGAAATAATATTTTTTAATGCTTTATAATAGGGAAATTGCTAGACAGATTTGTCCAAACCTAATGTCGATAAGGTGTTCAGTTTCCATAAGGGCTAATGCTGGGTTGGATCTAATGCTGGCCATCCACCAGCAGCAGAAACCACTGGTGGGCGAATTTCCCCTGCAGCTCTCTGTGTTTCCCCAAATCTGTTCCAGAGTGTTGGGGACCCTCCACAGCAGATGTGGAGGGTGTATGGTGGCTTCAGTGTGAAGAGAATAAGGGAAACTCCCATTGTACAGTCTTCTTATTCATCTGGGGTTCTCTTCCCGTGGCCCCATGTTCTGAAGCCAAGATACCTCTCTTTTTAAAATGTAGGCATTCCTTAACAACATTTTGAGACCACTCAAGATACAGTGTTTTTAATCTTGTAACGCTTAGGGTGATTCTGGTGGAGCGCTGCTTATCCTTATGCCTATTGGTTATTTCTGACCATACCCACTCCATTTTAAATGTAATAAGCAAAAGTATTTATATGTATGTAGTACATTAAAAGTAGAATTGATGGCTTTAAAAAAAATCAAAACCTCCGTGTGCTTTCTGATTCTCAAAGCTTTTTCTCCTTCTTCAGATCTTATGTGGATGTCTCAAATTCATTTTCTTCCTGTAGCTGCGAAGTCAGGAATACCTCATGGCTGTGTGTGACGGCCTGGCTTGAAAGATTATGCTTTTTTTGAGTCAGAGAGAGTACAAAATGTCTACAAAGCCTAAAAACGATGCCGATCAGGTTTCCATGTCTGCTAGGTGACGCTTACTCAGCAGTCTGGCTCTTGTCAGTAATTTTTCAGCAGCTTATTGTGGCGGAATTACACTGCAGAGCCAGGAGTGGGGCTAGCAGGAGGAATTATTTGTCCTTGTTACATTCAAAATTTCATCTAATCTTATCAAGCCAATTGATATTATTTCTTGCTCTGCCCTGCAGCAGGTATAGTGCCACTTTTGTTCACATCCATCACATAGTTTGTAAACTATGACGATAGATAGGAATGGCCCTTTTCACCAGAGTACGAACACTGCGGTGTAGCAGGGGTGGAATCCAGATTTAGTCAGAGTACACCCATTGGATATAAGAAGAGCCATGGTGGATCAGACCAAGGTCCAACTAGTCCAGCATTCTGTTCACATAGTGGCCAACTAGCTCCCCCATGGGAAACCCACAAGCAGGATGTGAGTACCACAGCATCCTCTGCCCATGTTCCCCAGCATCTGGTATATATGGGTAAATTGCCTCTGAGACTGGAAGTACTATATAGCCATCAGGACCAGTAGCCATTGATAGCCTTTTCCTCCAAGAATGTGCTAAAACTATCCGAATTGATGGCCATCACTACATTCTCTGGCAGATAATTCTGTAGCTCAACCATTGCTGTGTGAAGTACTTCATTTTATATGTCCTAAATCTCCTACTAATCAGCTTCATGGGATGACCCTGGGTTCTAGTATTATCAGAAAGGCAGAAAAATATCTCCCTATCCAACTTTCCCATTGAAATTAGTGATATTTAAGTAGTCCCATTCATTTAAACTTAAGTCCCATTCATTTCAATAGGGCTACTCTAAATGTGACTAAATCTGAATCCAACTAAATATGTTTTGGACTTCAACTCCCATCAGGCTCAGCCAGCATGGCAAATGGTCAGGGATAGTGGGAGATATAGCCCAAAACATCTGGAAGACATCAGGCTGCCTACCCCTGAGTATTGGGCTTGGGCTGGTGAGACCTTGGTTTCAATCCCCACACAGCCATGAACTTCAGTGGGAGACCTTGTGCCAGTTACCCCCTCTCAGTCTACCACACCTCACAGGGCTGTTATAGTCATCAAAGTGTGTGTGTGTGGGGGGGGGGAATAGAAAACTCTGTGTGTGTGTGTGTGTGTGTGTATTCTGGTGTGTGTTTACCCATTTTTCTGTGTTTTTATTGCTTTTTTAAGACCATATAATTTTTATTACATGTTTTATTATTGTACTCCTCTCTGAAAGGTGGCAGAAGAAGAAGAAGAAGAAGAAGAAGAAGAAGAAGAAGAAGAAGAAGATACACCACTGACCATGATAGTTAAAGACCTACGGCAGCAGGAAAAGGTCACAATTATTCTGTCAGTCACTGGCATCACATCAAAAAATTATAAAGAAAATCTTGCATTTTGCACTACCAAAATGCATCCACACCAACATCCAGAAAACAGTCATACCTAAAACATGCTCAATGGTCAGGAAATTCCTGAATCAGTAAAAGACAGCATGACTTGGTAAAGCCCATCATGTCCATCTAGAAAAATTGCCACGAGCGAGAAAAGAAAAATAATAATAATAATAATAATAATAATAATAATAATATAGCAGAAAGCAGAGCTGAATCACTCAGCAGCTGGCCATGACCCATCTGCTCCACAGGGAAAAGCTCTTAACTATGGGGGAATCCACACAGTCCTTTGGAACGTTTTAAATTGTATTTTAAAACATTCCAAATAGGTGCGTTCTAAAACGTCTTAGGCCACATTACTGAGTACTCACGTTACAGGAGAAACAGTCTTCAGTCTTTAAAGCGGTGTGTACGGTCACACATTGTTCTGCCCTGTCTCTTTCTCTTTCGTTTTTCAATGAATTTAGGGCAAGGCATTGTGGGGGTTGTAGTTCAGTTACACACTTCCTTCTTAGTTCCTCTGTCATTCCCTAGCAAGTATAGGGCTAAGAATTGTGGGTGTTGTAGTTCACTGGTCCACTTCCTGTTTCTTCCCCACCAATCAACTGCTCAGCATTTGGGCACCAGTAAAGGAAGCACTGCCCCCATGAATCAGAAACGGTAAGGAAGGACACATTCTTTTACTTAAAACGATGTATTAAAAGTGAAACCGTTGTATATAACTGAAGGGAGTTTTAAAAAACCTCAGCTATACAACGTTATAGGGAGTGCGTCATGTGGCCCAAAGAGTTTTCATAACCCTTATAAAACGTCAAAAAACTCGTGTGTAGATCCGCCCTATGATCAACACCTGATTGGAGAAAAAAGAGCTTTTCCCTCTATGGCAGAGGGGAACTGCATGGGCCTTATCAGGCCTGCATGCCAGAGGTTTCCTATCACTGAGCTCTAGCATTGCACTGTAGGGAAATAGAATACAGATGTGTGGCCTGATCCTGTGCGTGTTTACTCAAAAGTCCTGCTGAATTCAGTGTTTGGCAAGTGTGCGTAGGACTGCAGTCTTAATTGTGTGTCTTACTGTTTGCTTTCTTCAGTCCAAATTCACAGTTCTTTTCTTTTACCTTTCTGGGGTGCAAACCTGAAGTTCTAAATTCTCATCTGATACAGGGCTAAATCCTCAGCTATTTTTTTCCATAGCTGGTTAGTGTCAACTTAATAAGCAGTGTTAATGCTTTCATTTGCAAAACTTGCCCTAACCGGTACCCAACAATCGAATGACACTGTAACACTAACAGCAGAACAATATAATTATCAGCATGAAACAAACCACCACTCCCCCCCCCATCTTGTGTCAGTAAGAATTCTGAGTTAACTCAGACAGAAATAATTGGTATTAAGGAGTTACTGGGAACTCCATTAATGTCACTCTTAAAATTAGGTTGCAAAGAGGAACTTGTTTGAGCAGGCTCTGTTTAGTTACATGAATGGAAGTACAAATTCACTGTCGTTATTTAGAGGCACTGAACAATTCAAAACTTTCAACAAAAGTCACTGGTTCATATTAAGAGAAGGGAAAATAAGATTTATAAGTGGTGGGTAGCAGAGCTTTGGAATCCTGTTTATTCAGCCAAAGTAATCTTTGACGTGACTCATAGCTGTCAAAAGATTATACTCAATATCCTTCCGTATGCCTGGGTCTTGTTACCACCATGCTGTTCTGTTATGTAAAGTAGAGTGAGAATCATTCTTGGGCTTTGGTAGTTGGTAAAGGATGACAGACTCTAATTAATGAGCACCAAAGCTACCTGGAATATTCATTGAGCTGCATCAGTTTGGCTGGAGTTAGAAGCTTAAAAAGGCATGGAAGAATTTGGGGGAGATACAGGCTTGCATCCAATGGTGACTTTCCATCTACAGAAGGGAAATGACTGAAAGAATGGGATTTCCCTGACTTCCCCTCCCCTCCAATAGTTCCCTCCCTTATACACACACCAAATCTGCTCTGGAGGGTCCTCCAAACCCTTGGAGTGGGTTTGTGAGTGTTGCAGGGAAGAAGAGAGGATGGTGAACTTCTGTTCCTCCAATGGTTACCATCCCACTCATGGAAGGATCCAAGTCAAAGCTTTTGATTTTACTATTAGCAAGCTTGAGTTCATGTACACACATTTGTTGGGTGGACAGTGCTATAGTCCAGCCAATTTTCAACCTTTTTAAATTAAATTACTTTGCAGTGCATCTCATCTACTTTACAAGTCACTACATAGCCTATAGTTTGCAACACAAGAGTTGGGTTGTGATGTAAAATACTTCGCTTTGAACTAGGATGTTCAGCATTTTGACAGATTCCCTTAGTAAACCTTGAAAAATTCTGCTCCTTTACACATTAGTTAAGATTAACTTCCTAAAACTAGGCAGAAGATCTATGGTCTTGCAGTCAGTCTTTGCAAGAGATGCTAAGTTTAGAATGGTGCATATGTTTAGCCTGGAGAAGAGAAGATGAACTCAAGACATGATATATGTCTTGAAATATGTAAAGGTCTGTCATACAGAAGATGGAGTAAAGTGGTTCTCTGATGCTCTAAAGGGCATGACAATAATTAAATGGGCAGAAATTGCAGAGAAGCTGCTTTTGGCTAAATATCAGGGGAAACTTCCTAACCGCAAGAACTGTTCAACAGTGGAACAAAATGCCTTAGGAGGTGGTGGGCTCTCCTCCACTGGAAGAAAAACATATGTTGGTTGGGATGCTGTGACTGCGTACTGCATTGTAGATCCTGTATGTGTGTGTAGGCTCTTCCACACAGAATTATACATGTACTATTGCAATGTGCTCTACATGGGGCTACCCTTCAAGAGTGTCTGGAAGCTACAATTGATGCAAAACGTCCATCTAGCTTAAGGTTCTACAGAGATGGAGGGATAGCTCATATCCCTGTTTCCCCAGTCTCCTCCCCAGCCTACTCAAAGAATTGATCCTTTTCCATCCTCTACAGGGTCATTTTTTGCAAGCTCAGTGAGACATCTGGCTCAGTTCTCTCTGCACCAGCTGCAAGGAGAGAGGGGGTTGGACTCCTGGGCCTGAGGTCAGAGCTCTGTCTCTGAGCTCGGATCCAGGAAACTTAACTATCATATAGCCCCAATCTACATTATAGGGGCCATAGGATTGCTCTCTGAATTGTTCTGGTGCTGCTGTTCTGGTGCTGCTTTTCCAGCTGAAGCTTATGTTCTTTACAGCAAAGTGAAATTCAAAAAGAGCAGTTGAAACATGAATGAAATTTGGCCTTGTTCACATTGCTTTTTTTTTTTGTCTCCACTTTTTTTAGGCCCTTGATTTCTGCATTGTCAGTCACTCATTTCTTTGCTTGTATTTTTTAAAGGGTTTAATTAATTATAACAACATACCCATGAAGTATACTGTTAAGTCAATTAGTTCTCTTTCTGTTATAAGCACGGTAATTATTAGCTCTTTTACTGATTGGTATTTTCAAGACTGTTGCAATGGCAATTATAAGGATGCATTTAAAAATATAAATCCAGGAGACACAACATCCCTCCTCCACCCCTAGACCTCAATACTGGTGTTTAGGCTAATTGCCAACTTGTCTTCCTCCTGAAAAGGCTGGCTTTCACCCAAAGTGCAGGAAAGCATTAGAACAGGGTGTTTTGTTTTTGTTTTGTTTTTATAGCACAAAGCTAACAACTTCAATACTCTTTGCAAGAGCAAGGGTTTTTTTAAGGTTAGAGCTCCAAGCTTTAATAGGCTTACTCTGTGGTTTTCAAATTTTCTACCTTCCAGAACACTTCCCTCATCTTGCATATTGTGCCAGCCCAGTCACTATCTCTTAACCTAACCTACCTCACAGGATTTGTTGTGGGAATAAAATGATGAATGGGGAACCATCAAAACTACCCTAAGCTCCCTGGATGAAGGACAGAATCATCTATATATCTTTAAAAAATTGAATTTTTTTTGACCATTTAAAATGAGAGTTAAGGTTATCTCAAGTTGGCTCAAGCTCCACAAAGCCAGGAAATGTGAAGCTAAGGCTGATGCCTTAACATCCGTGTCCCATGATCAGCCATGATAATGTGCAATGTCACAAATGTTGCTTGCTTACAACTTACTCTCCATGCACCCCCACTTTTTCTTGGCTTTTCAGGCCTGAATTGAGAAGGGGAGGATGAAGTGCTTGGGACAAGCAAAACTGCCCCATTTTCTCCTGGTCCTATCATGCCTTTCTGAAGGATCTGAACTTTATTGTTATTGCTAGATGAATCCTTGTGTGAGTTGACCTATGCCTCTTTGTTGCACATGTACTATCATAATGTGCTGTGCATGGGCCTGCACTCGAAGAGCATCTGGAAACTACAATTGGTGCAAAATGTCCATTGACGTCGCACGACATTAAATGCAACACAGTGATGTGCTGTTTCTTAGGGTGACCTTATTTGGGATGGGAAAGGGGCTTTCTGGGGCCTCTAGAAATTGTGTCATTCCTGCTCCCCAATACTCCAATCAGGGCCTTTTCTATAATGTCCAGGAATGACATTCCCATTTAAGGCCTTGATTGGAGCAGTGGGGGAGGGGAATGACACACCTCCAGAAAGCATGTCATCTCCCCCGCCATGCTAATTGTGGCCTTAAAAGGGAAAGCATGTCATTCCAGGACATTATAGAAAATTACAGAAAATCCCCATGACACCCAAGATAGAACAAAAACCAGGACAAATCTGGGGAAATCCTGATAGTTGGTCAGTGTTTCTGCATGTTTTAATGGGCTCTGAGAGAATCTAAATCAAGATGAATTCCACAAGAGCATCGCATACAAATCCATCGGAAACTGCAAGTATTACTCATAAATAGAAAACATCCTATTCATTTAAATGCTACTTTATGGTCTCATTAACAGTTGTTGTGTTTCTTATGCCAAAACATTTATGAAAGATTCAAAGATAATTTAATTAGGTTAATTTCACGAGTTCACAAATGCAAATGTAAAACATTTGCATTGCATTTGCAAATTTGCTTGTGGTTCTTGACTTCTCTTGCCTTGAGAGTTTTGTATTTTACTAAACTACATTAACAGATTCATTATTCAATGTTAGTTAATTTGCTGTTGTAGATTTACTAATTACTTTAATTGGTAGTTTCCAAGTTGCTCTTTTTTTTAAAAAAAACTTTTATATAATATATTTGTGATTACTTGTAAGCAGTGTTCAGAAATAACATGGGTTTTGCTTCTAGATTTGACTGGAGAACATATGAGCAAAAGAACAAAATCAAAATCCAATTTCCGATCTAAAACTAGTTATCACCAACTGTGTGGGTATTGATTTGATTGATTAAGAAATTTAACAGTGGCATTCTTTACCAAACAGCCTGCTAAGCAATGTACAAACAATGTAGTTGTAACGTTATACACATTCACCTTGGAGTTACTCCCACTGAACTCAGTGGGACTTTGTAAACATGGATAGGATCAGGATGTGTGACCCATAAGCAGAAGAAGCCTGATACTGAAATATGGATTTTTATTGAGACAACACACATGCACAAAACATTTATGGAAAGGGTAGGCTTTGATTTTCAGTTTGAAGAGAGCTTTCAAGCTGCAGCAGCTGAGGTGAGAAGACTGCAGAAAAATCATCTGTACAGCATATAGGGTGAAAG
Source organism: Anniella stebbinsi (assembly GCA_029215795.1). NCBI lineage: Eukaryota > Metazoa > Chordata > Lepidosauria > Squamata > Anniellidae > Anniella > Anniella stebbinsi. The sequence continues at coordinate 27,053,771 of JARDYH010000002.1, read as the reverse complement.
TAAATATATAGAGATGATTTATCACAGAAGCATCTGCTTTTATTATATGTTAGTTCCTGAGAGGCTGAGAGTTTCTTCTGGAGCCAACACACACTCAACACAGTAAAGAAATGTTCCAAACCAGTTCTACCTTCCTCTGATCTTCATTCATTCTCGGAAATAGAATAATCCATCTAACAACATTGAAGTGTCTACACATCTTCCTGATATTCTCCCTACCTCAGGAACAAAGATGGTTACAAAAAACAAAAATCTTTGAGGTAATTGCCCCTTTCCATGTTACTATGGCAATCAGATTCTATGGACCAGTCTCATGATTTAGAACGCATCTGTGGTGAACAACAATAGCTTGCTCTGAGTGACCAGGTTTGTCTCCTTTCCCACTATAATTGTCCTTGGTCCAGTAACGAAGGTGCAACCACACACACAGCCTTATCTGTAGACATGTCCTCTCTTTACAAAGAGGGCAATGCTCCATTAAGCAAAGGAGTTCTAATTATAAGATATCATGATTTGGGGCAAGACACATCTGGCTCTGACATGTATCTTTCTAACTTAAAGAGCTGGTTTAGTTGGAGGAGGAGGAGGAGGAGAAGGAGGAGGGAAATAGGAAGCCATGCATGAAACCTTCGGCCTAATCTACACCAGACTTTTATCCTGGGGTTGTCTCAAGGTCATCTCTACACATTCAAATGACGTACAGCTGATCCCGGGGTGAACGTGGGATGAGCATTCCATTTTCCCAGGATAGCTGGGGCTGCAGTTTTCCTCGTTTTTTTCGCCAGTCTCAGAACCATCCCGAGCTCCACAGGTGATGTGGTTCTCCCTCCTGGGGTCGTCCCTCTTCCCTGTGAGTAGTGGGACACAGGAAACAGGCAAGGATGAGTCACTGGGTATCAGGGATAAGGGGGAGAGAATTTTTGCTATCTTTAGGATGGCTCTCAGTGTTTTCCAGCACCAAGTTTTTTGGGTTTGTTTGTTTTTTAAAAAAAACCTCCCTTTGTGCAGGATTGTGCCCACGCAATGGCCCTCCTCTACTTCTGGGAGGGATGATCGCTAAAGCTGAAAGCTTCATCATCATTCCTCCCCGCTCCTGGAAGGCCTCCAGGTGTAACCAGGGCAACATTTTTGAAGTCATACATGCTGCATTCCCATTCTTCTATCTTTTAGGAGCTACTGGGTCTTGATTAGGAAGAAGAAAAGAACTACAGTCCGCTAATATTTCATGATTTCACGTGCTCCCTCATTCTCTTTTGTTTAGTGTTCTGGCTGGGACTTCCTTATTCATAGCATTCAGTTACGGAATACCCACTCTAATTGACATCTGCTCGGCCTCTTACCTTGCCTCTTTTGCCACAGGGCTGACATTTTTATTGTGGATGGCATTTTCAGCCACTTGACCTATACTATTAGGTTATATTACATTGGGGTTGTTGTTGTTTTCTCCTAATTGCAATTTTTCATCTCAGGTTTTAATGTGATGCTAACTGTGGGTTTTGTTTTTAAGATAATTGTATGCTCTCATTGTGTTTTTTCCTTCAAACGTATGTTGGTTTCAGCAACATTTTTAGAAAAGTGGTTCATGAGTTGATAGATAATGGATATGATAGACAGTGATGTATATTTAGCAGAAGTATACTTTGGAACATGCACCAAATACTATCTGTGTGGCATCAGTGTTTTTTTAAAGGACATAGAAAACTCTTGGGGGGCAGTTAAATTGCCTTAAAAACACTTTGTGCTACCAAAGAGCACCTGGTCACTGTCTCTTTGTAATATCCCATGGGTACAATGTTCTTAAATTATAAACTGCTTGATAGCTGGTCAAGGGACTTTGGCTTTATGTATTACCTCTTCTTCTGAAAGTGGATCAATTGCACAGATGATGTTTCCCTTTCTTCTTCCTCCCATATAAAAATTACTACAACAAACACATTTCATATTATCAAATTACCACTCACAGTGTCTGTAAACAACATGAGCACAATATCTGATATATGCCTTATTTTCTCAACCTGGTTCTCAAAACTATAATATTCTCATTATCTAACCTTGACCTAAAGTAGTCAGACACACCCCAAAACAACAACAACCCACTATTACCACCAGTGTCCCAAAAATGCCATCCTTTCAATTTTGGTAATTGCCTCATGCAATAATAATAATAATAAAATATGTTTACATAGTTATAATTTAGACACTGATAAATTCTCCAGTTTTCCTCCACTGATATAATCATGTAGCAAAATCTGAATTATTTCTTTAGATAGTTGTGATTTTATTTTCTGAAAACCTGTGACGTTATTATGTCAACTGTAGCATGGAGAAAGTGTTGTGTTCACTATGTGATCCTTGATTGGGTGGGGCAACCTGTTTAGCAGTGGTACAGGGTGGCGGAGGCAGCGGTGGGTAAGGAGCACAAATGGGGGAAGGAGCGTGAGTGGGGGGAGGGAGGGAGTGCCGGCCCAGTGTTTTTCCCCATAGGCTTGCATTGGGGGAAAGCTTTCCCCCAATGCAAACCTATGGGGAAAACACTGTTATTGTATCGGAACTTTTGATATTTATCACATTTTGGATCCGATCAAATCCGGGTACCCCCCGATATGATCGGACCCAAAAAAAAAAATGTCGGAATTTCCGATAACAATACGATACAATAATTTCGGCCGTGCACATCCCTAGTTGCAACTCCAAAACTAAAAATGGCAAATATTCAGTGTTTGCTCATAGGTGCAAGTATTATTTCTTAAATTTTCTACTACAACAGGAACAGAATTCGGAAGGGGGGAGTTCTGCCTACTTATTTTGAAATTGTTGGCTGTGTTAACTATTGGTTGTTGGTTGTGTTAACTATTGCATACATATTGCTGGCAAAAGCATGGAAATCACATTTTATAGCTGCCTGATGGAGAAGCAAAAATTGCTAACAAATAAATTAGCACCTTAGCATAGAAGGCAGTACGCCTCTGGATAACAGTTGCTGGAGTACACAAGCAGAAGGATGCTATTTCAAACTCATGTCTTACTTGTGAGCTTTTCACATGCAGCTGCTTGGCCACTGTGTGAACAGAATGCTGGACTCGATAGGCCTTTGCTCTGATTCAGCATGGCTCTCCTTATGTTCTTGTGAGTGCTTTTGAAGATCGTCCCAATTTCATAGCTCATAAAAGGAGGGAAGTTATCTGAAGAATAAGAACTCTTTCGATTCCTACCATTTTTATTTCTAATTGCAGAAAGACTACAAAACCTGATGTCCCCTGGCTAACATTTGCCTATCCATTTTTGAAATTGTAGGGGAAGATATTTGGAGAATAAGAATATCTAAATGGAAGATCTATTTTTTACTGTAAGTGTGCATCTGAAATGAGCAAGCTTCCTACTGTTTGCTACAGACATGGGAACGGTAGGAGACAAATAATACTCTAAGGACTCTTTTCTGACTATGTATCAAAGCAATCAGAAGTTTTAGCATTGTTTCCCTGTCTTTTTTTTTAAAGAGAGAGGGTGGGGGTTGGATCAGAATACCAGAAGAGCTCTATGGAAGAAATAAATACAAGCTCTTTAACTTAGTTCTCTTTGATAATGCAACCCTTCATCAGAGCTTCTAAATTTATATTTAAAACTCATGGGTGCTGCTAGAGTTATCACACGCACACACCCAAAACAAAATAGAATTCAGGTGGAATGTTATGGTTCAGTAAATCTAGGTTCTGTTAACAATGCCCAAATCCATCACACTTTCAGCAAATATATTACATGCTCACTTCGGACCAGAATGTTTTCATTGTCATCACATTTCCATCATCAAATACTGTGTATTCTTCTAATGCTGTGTAATATATTATCACTGTAGTGCCAAACCATTTCCTATGATCATAACAAATCCCATGTTGTTAGCTTTTCACATGAGGGTCAGATATCCACACATGAGAATGAATCAGTGGTGTGCAGCTTCAAAGTCATCATTCTTTGACCCTGTTCAGATGACAGACTAAGCCACAGTGGTTGAGCATTTTGAGCTAAACATTATGGCTTAGTGTGTTGTGTGAACCATGACTTAGGCCATGTCCACACCAGCCATTTCTCCCAAGGTCATCTCTAGGTCATCCCTGTGCATCCATATGACACACAGGGGATCCCAGAATCAACCGGGGATGACCTAGAGATGACCCCGGGATAACTGGGACTGAGGATATCCCAGTTTTCACATGGTCCTGGGACCATACCGAGGTCATCCCTTCCTCCCCGCAAGTAGCAGGGCTCTTCAAATGGGTATGGAAGTGCGCTGGGGCAGTCAGTGCCCATTGGAGGTGGGGGGTAGGGGGAACAATTCAAAAGGTCATTTTCTTTTTTTACTTACAGGCACTGGAGCACGATTGCATGGCTGGCTCCTCTTCAAAAATAAATGATGGCCACAACATCCCTCTTTCCCTCCAGGATGTTGTGATGGTGTATAGATGCTAGGGAAGGATTGCAGAATCAGATAGGTCCATGATCCTCCCCCTTCCTCCCTCTACACCCTTAGGTGTAGATGAGCCCTTAGTGTGTTGTGTGAACCATTCCTAGCCATGGTGGCTACATAAACATGGTTTAACATGCTTACTAACCATTTGCTGCAAAAGGGTTAGCAGCCTAACAGTGGCTTAGCATGTTGTCTGAACAGGCCCACTGTGATATCAAGAGAAAGCTAAACATACAATTGCTATGTTTTATCTGTCCTTGGGTGATGTTTCATTCCACCACTTGCAGAAAAGAGCTTCTGTATATTCTCCTATCCCTCCACCTGCAGTCTTCTGTACACCCTCCAAATTTGTCCAGAGGGTTGGGAAATCCTCTGGAGCATATTTGAAGGGCACATTGGGGTTACAGGGGAGGGGATGCGGGAGAACCATTCCATAAGCAGTGTCTTTCTGTTGGCTGAATGAAGAATCAGGATCCATCTCTTAGACATCAAACACCGTGCTGCATGAGACTGCAGTCTATAGTTGCAATGCTGTTGTTTCCTTGAAAGCAAGCAAGAATATATTCCACAAATAAATACATAAACAAAATGAATAGAATTTCCAGGTACCTCCATTGCTTGGACCTGAAAAAATAGAATTTGCGATAGAACTCCTCTTGTGGGTTTGCACATAGTTCTGTTGTTGTTTTAAATGTGTGTGTGTGTGTGTGTGTGTTACATTTTAACATTAAAATGTTTTAGCAAATCTGTGACATTCCTGTCCTGTACTTTCTTTATCGGTATGGCCCATCCTAAGCACTGATGTGGAGGTGTAGCAAGTCATGCCACCCAATATTCTGTTCATACTTACTAATGAACTACTATTGGGGCTTCATCACACCGATTTTCTTTTTCCGTGCATGATCTGTGATTTCCACCCCCATTTCATTAGCGCATCAAGTGCTGGTCCCTTTCATGTGCATTTGTTGTTGCATTATTTTCATGTTATTTACCTTTTCACCTGTGCTGGCTCTCGCACTTCCTGGTATTGCCATTGTACCAGCGAAATCTCTTTTCACTTGTTCGCTCTCCTGCTATTGTGCCTGCCCCACCCTGTCCCTTCTCCTTCCCCCTCCAGTTCATTGGTTCTTGTGGTTGATGGACATTCTGATGGACGTGGGTGCCTTCCCCCCTTGCTCTGGTTTTGTTGTCTAGTGTTTAGCTATTTAGGGTTAATCAGCTGGGCATCTCGTTCAGTGGGCAAAAAAAGGAGGGAAGTTGAAAAAGGTGGATGATAGAGAAATGAGAGTAGGGTTGGAGCAGCCACAGTCCATTCAATTGACTTGGCTCGCTGGAGCAGAACCACCCCCACCCTCCTCTTTCGGCAGCAAGACTGCCCTTCAACGAACACATCCCTGAAAAAGCAGAACGTTCTGACACAACGCGAGGATGACAATACATGGGGACAGAAGAGCGGAAAAAATACCACACTTTCCCTGCCCTAGAAAAGCACAGAAAATGGAAGGGAAGAGGTGAGATGACTGTAGGACATGGATGACATTGCGTGAGGGTCATAGGGCAAAACAATAAACAAGGCAGGATGAAAGTGCGACAAAATGCTGGTGTGATGGAGCTCTTGGTGAAATATTTGACAGCACACTGATCTGAAGGTGCAATCCTGTGCTTAGGGGGGGGAAAGTCATACAACTGCCAGCACCCCTCCAGGCAGTCATGTACTGAGGGAGAAATCCTATGGGTTGTGCCCTTGATGATTGTAAAGCCCCAAATGCAGAGGCTTATGAGCATTCTATGCAGGGCAAGAGGAGCAGTAGAAGTGATCTTCACCACCCTTTCCTCCTACCCTGGATTTTTCACTAGATGGAATTCTTTGCCTGTCTAGCAAAGGCATTTTGGAGCAGGAGGGAAAGAGGCTGGCAGAGGCTCAGGATAGCTTGTATCCTGACCTCTCCTCCATTCTCACCCATCTACCCCACCCACCAAAGTTTCCATCCTTGGAGACCAGCTGGCACAATTATTTCCATGCCATGTGCAAAGGGGATCAGAGCTCTGATTTCCTTCCTCCGAGGTCGGAGCACAGATAGGGGGATCTGAACTATACTATGGCCCCTCAGATGCTGTCTAGGGGCCATAGGATTGCTCCCTAAGTTGTTCATGCAACAAGTTGTAGGGTTAGGTTGTAGGGCAGTTTCCAGTAAGGAGACAATACAGGGGGAAAGGCAGGGGAGAAATAGCTGTAATTTAGTCAGCCACCAACTGGATTGCTTCAAAGTTTAATTTTCTTAGTGAGATAAACACAGGCATATTAGTGACTGTGGTGTGTTTGTTCAAGCAGATGCTTCTTCCCACCTCAAGTGTATCACAACTAATTCTTGAATTTGATAAAATGAGAATCTTAGAAAACGTTTGACAGCTCCTGAGTGAAACCAGCAATTAATCTTGACATGTTTATATGCAAGATTCAGTTGCTTAACGCTTGTCACAAATAAAGTTTCTTTAAAAATAGAAAAAAAGAAACTTAATTTGCTGTAGAAATTATTATTATTATTATTATTATTATTATTATTATTATTGTTATTTCTTGCCCACCTTTCCCTCTAGATTGAGGCGGGGAACAACATTATAAATACAAAATAGTATAAAATACATAGAATTGATTAAAAACATATAAAATTAATACATTATTAAAATAACAATGAAACATCTTAAAATTCAACTATGTATGCCTGCCAGAAGAGATATGACTGACTCAAATGTTCAGAGAAGCTCTGCAAAGCAGATGATGCAATTCCAACATTCTCCAGCTTGAAAACAATTCAAATAGTTGGAGAAAGCTCTTCCCCTAACAATGCATACAAGCTCCTTGTTCAGAGACAGAGTACCTCTGGAAACCAAGTGATGGAAACCAAAGGCTGTCGCATTTATACCCCACTTGTCAATTTCTCCAAAGCATTGGGCTGTCCACTCTTGGAAGCATGATCTGGTCCAGTAACTCAATGACACTTCAAGTACTGGAAACATACTAGATTATGTATAGAATACAGATGGAAATGTTGAGATGTTTAAGAATCAAGCAGGATGTGTGTGTTTGTGTAGGCAAAGTTTGACTGTGGAAAATGTTTTATAAGAATCTATTCCTCTGTAGCATTCTAGCTTCTGTACTCCTGTATCAAAAGGACAATTTCATTTTAGTTAAGTCACTCCACAATTGAGCCAACATACAACATGGTAGAACTTGGAATTATCATGATTTGAAACAAACGTTTTTGGAGGTTGACCTACAGCAGGGATGTACAGATTTTTGTTTCATCTGTGCATCACAGATTGTCAGGCATCTTTCATTTTGTTGTCTGCATATTGATGGACTTTGCATATGCACAAATGTGCAAATTTACATGAACTAATGTTCATTAGTGCCAGTCCACATTAGTTAATGTGGATTTGCATACATCTCCAAAACTAGGGGGGGATGCACAGACCAGATAGAGGCGTACAAAATTATGTATAGTGTGGAGAATGTGGATAGGGAGACATTTTTCTCCCTCTCTCAAAATGCTAGAACCCAGGGTCATCCCATCAACTAATTGGTGGGAGATTTAGGACAAATAAGAGGAAGTACTTCTTCACACGGCACACAATTAAATTCAGGAATTCACTACCACAAAATATAGTGAAGGACACCAATTTGGATGGCTTTAAAAGGGGGTTGGATAGATTCCTGGAGGAAAAGGCTATCAATGGCTACTAGCCCTGATGGTTATGTGCTACTTCCAGTATCAGAGGCATTAAGGCTGTGTGCACCAGTTGCTAGGGAACATGGGTGGGAGGGTGCTGTTGCACCATGTCCTGCTATGTTGCTCCCTGGTCGACAGCTGGTTGGCCACTCTGTGAACAGAGTACTGGACTAGATGGGCCCTTGGTCTGATCCAGCATGGCATTTCTTATGTTCTTACGTGAAAATGTTCATTTGGGGTCATTGTTTTCTCCTTCTTTGTATATTGGTATGATTAAATTTGCATACAATCCCAGAAAGTTTTTTTAAAAAATGGTCCGTAAGTCCACAGAAACCATGTGACTTGGTAAGAGCTGGTCTGCTGCAGCTTCCATCGGTCAGGTTCATTGAAATCCAAAACTCATTTGTATCTGTAATGGATTTCCCAGACATCACTAATCTACAGTAAAAGTACATTTTGTAATCTGTAACAGCAACATTATAAAAGCCTCAGCAGGAGTCCCACAAATGGGACTGTCTGTTGAAATATAAGCTAGAGGTAAGTGAATCTTTACAGAAGATGCAGAGTTTTTATGTTGCCCTCAAGACTGGAGAATGTGACCCTGCCTCCCAAGAGTATGTCCTGTCACTCAATCATCAGACCAGGCTAATTAGGTAATGCTTTGAAATCTATAACAGAGCTCAGCTTGCTATTTAGAGCTCAGAATTTTCAAATATACAAATAGGGAAGAGAACTGAGTTAGAGCAATGGTCTACTGCATGGTGGCCAACATATGACACAGAAAGTGGGACTTGGTTGCACACCTGGATAAGAAGAGGAAGAGCTTTGGGCTGATCATAGACCACATCAAAATCCTGCTTACAGGCTCAGTAGACAAGATACAAAACCATACCAAATATGGACTCTGTACTGTGGCATCATATCATACTTTCTCCATGCTGCTAGAGATTTGACCAGGAGGGCATGGAAATATAGTTGGGGAAATTTCTTGATCCACATGGTGAACATTTTCACAGCAATGCCTTGCCACCAGGAGACAATGTCAAGAAGAGCACATTGCTGTGGGATTCACACAGAGGAGTACTACACGCTCCATCTCTCAGAATGAAGGTTGTTGGTGTTGTTTTGCTTGTTTGTTTCCTGAATAGACAAAATCCAATCAGCTAGCCACTTCCCAGACGTAGGACTGAATTTCAGCATTACAAGTCACAGCAAGCAATATTGTGAGCCCCATTCAGCCTTCGGTTTTCTTCCCATACAGCTGTCTAAAATTCGTATTAGTTTATATTGCCATGTTTAGATTAGAAGATACATATAAAGACAAATTAAACTCCTTTCTTGTTAGGAGTCATAACATTGTGTCACAGTTTTTAGTCTAATCCATCAAGACAGACAATTATAAGTAGGGGTGTGCACGGACCCCCCGGATCGGATCGGGACCCGGATCGGGACCTCCAATTTTGTCCCGGACCGGTTCGGACAAAATCGGAGGCCCCCCGGACCGGATCGAGTCCGATCCCGACCCAAAAATCGTACATTTTTGGATCGGCCGCCATTTTTTTCCCCATAGACTTGCATTGCAATGCAAGTCTATGAGGAAAAAATGGCGGCGGGTGGGTAAGGGGGGGCCTAACTCCCTCCCCCCCCCGGGGCCGTCCGCTGTGGACGGCCCCGGCAGGTAAACCCCCTCCCCCGCGCTCCCTACCCCCCCTGGGGCCGCCTGCTTCCATCCGCTGGCGCCCGCGGGCGCCAGCGGATAGAAGCGGACGGCTCCGGGGGGGGGGTAAGCCCCCTTCCCCGCCACTTACCTTCTCGGCACGTCCAGCGCCGGCGGCTACTACCAGCGGGCTCCGCGGCCTACTCTCGAGTAGCGCGCCGGGTGATGACATCACCCGGCGCGCCACCCTGGAGCAGGCCGCGGAGCCTGCTGGTAGTAGTAGGCGCCGGCGCCGGACGGGAGCCGCCGGGCCGGGCAGGTAAGGGCCCCCCTCCCCCCTCCCCCCTCCGCGCGCCCCCTCCTCCCCTCCACGCACCCCCTCCTTACCTTTCCGGCCCGGCGGCTCCCGTCCGGCGCCGGCGCCTACTACTTCCAGCAGGCTCCGCGGCCTGCTCTAGAGTAGCGTGCCGGGTGATGACATCACCCGGCGCGCCATCCTAGAGCAGGCCGCGGAGCCTGCTGGGAATAGTAGGCGCCGGCGCCGGACGGGAGCCGCCGGGCCGGAAAGGTAAGGGCCCCCCTCCCCCCTCCGCGCGCCCCCTCCTCCCCTCCACGCACCCCCTCCTTACCTTTCCGGCCCGGCGGCTCCCGTCCGGCGCCGGCGCCTACTACTTCCAGCAGGCTCCGCGGCCTGCTCTAGAGTAGCGCGCCGGGTGATGACATCACCCGGCGCGCCATCCTAGAGCAGGCCGCGGAGCCTGCTGGGAATAGTAGGCGCCGGCGCCGGACGGGAGCCGCCGGGCCGGAAAGGTAAGGGCCCCCCTCCCCCCTCCGCGCGCCCCCTCCTCCCCTCCACGCACCCCCTCCTTACCTTTCCGGCCCGGCGGCTCCCGTCCGGCGCCGGCGCCTACTACTTCCAGCAGGCTCCGCGGCCTGCTCTAGAGTAGCGCGCCGGGTGATGACATCACCCGGCGCGCCATCCTAGAGCAGGCCGCGGAGCCTGCTGGGAGTAGTAGGCGCCGGCGCCGGACGGGAGCCGCCGGGCCGGAAAGGTAAGGGCCCCCCTCCCCCCTCCGCGCGCCCCCTCCTCCCCTCCACGCACCCCCTCCTTACCTTTCCGGCCCGGCGGCTCCCGTCCGGCGCCGGCGCCTACTACTTCCAGCAGGCTCCGCGGCCTGCTCTAGAGTAGCGCGCCGGGTGATGACATCACCCGGCGCGCCATCCTAGAGCAGGCCGCGGAGCCTGCTGGGAATAGTAGGCGCCGGCGCCGGACGGGAGCCGCCGGGCCGGAAAGGTAAGGGCCCCCCTCCCCCCTCCGCACGCCCCCTCCTCCCCTCCACGCACCCCCTCCTTACCTTTCCGGCCCGGCGGCTCCCGTCCGGCGCCGGCGCCTACTACTTCCAGCAGGCTCCGCGGCCTGCTCTAGAGTAGCGCGCCGGGTGATGACATCACCCGGCGCGCCATCCTAGAGCAGGCCGCGGAGCCTGCTGGGAATAGTAGGCGCCGGCGCCGGACGGGAGCCGCCGGGCCGGAAAGGTAAGGGCCCCCCTCCCCCCTCCGCGCGCCCCCTCCTCCCCTCCACGCACCCCCTCCTTACCTTCCCGGCCCGGTGGCTCCCGTCCGGCGCCGGCGCCTACTACTACCAGCAGGCTCCGCGGCCTGCTCTAGAGTAGCGCGCCGGGTGATGACATCACCCGGCGCGCCACCCTAGAGCAGGCCGCGGAGCCTGCTAGTAGTAGTAGGCGCCGGCGCCGGACGGGAGCCACCGGGCCGAGAAGGTAAGTGCCCCCCTCCTCCCCCCCCCCCGCTGTCCACTTCCATCGGCGGGCGCCCGCTGGCGCCCGCCAATGGAAGCGGCGGTGGGCGCCAGTGGGCGCCCGCCGATCCGCCGATCCGCCGAACCGGTTCGGAGCTTTTTCGGACCGGTTCGGATTGGATCGGCCGATCCAGCTGCGGGATCGGAAATCGGATAATTTATCCGATTTCCCACTGGACCGGACTCGGATCGTGGATCGGGTCCGATCCAGTGCACATCCCTAATTATAAGTCCCAAATTAATAGAGAAATGAGAGAGAAATGGCAAATATTTCAGGATGAGGAATTCAGAGTCAAGCTACAAAGAACATGCTCGAACAAGGTGAGGTTCAGGGGATTACTACAGTTTGAAGTCTGGTCAATAAGTCTATGGTCATCTATTTATCTGGCTAGTGCTGGTCAGGACATTACTACAGCTCCAAGCCAGGTCAGATGACCATTGAATCTACAGCTGCTTCAGTGACTTCTTCTCAAGCACCTTTCATTTACTATCTAATCCAAAATTGCTAAATTAACATTCCCCACCTCCACCCCAGCTGAGCACCTTTCAGACTGATGACAGGAAGTTACTACAGGTTAGAAGTATTCATATAAACCCACTCATACGTTCAGTGGACACGGAAGGAAGAGCAGAATGGTGCCTGTTGGCCAAGCCCCCTGGTGGTCATTATTCCATTTTAGTTTGAAAGGAGATACATAGGCACCTGATCCTAATTGGGAGCTGTGATTGGATATATGTGGACAGTTGTCCACTCAAGGGGCCCCTTTCACATTAACACTCAATTCATGGCTCATGGTGAGGTCTAGCCAGCAGGTACATCAGCATAGACATTTTTATCCCTCTCCCATAGTAAGAACCTGGGGTCATCCCATGATGCTGATTGGTGGGAGATTCAAGACAGATAAAAGGAAGTACTTCTTCATACAGCACATAGTTGAACTATGGAATTCACTACCATGAGATGTAGTAATATTGGCCACCAATTTGGGTGGCTTTAAAGGCGGGGTGGATAACTTCCTGGAGAAGGCAATCAGTGGCTACTCATCCTGATGGATATGTGTTACCTTCAGTATCAGATGCAGTAAGTCTATATACACCAGTTGCTGGGGAACATGAGTGGGAGGGTGCTGTTGCACTTGTGTTTTGCTTGTGGGTCCCTGGTCAACAGCTGATTGGCCACTGTTACAGAGTACTGGACTAGACGGACCCTTGGTCTCATCCAGCTTGGTCTTCATATTTCTTATGTTCTTGTATCTTGTGACCTGATATAAGGGAAGTAGTTTCACCTGGCTATTTATTTATTAGATTTCTATACCACCCAAAAGCCAAGACTCTCTAGGCAGCTCAAAAGTTTGAATTCGCTTCAGCAGTAGTGGGTGACTTCAGGAGGTCCAAGAGCCATTTTGAGTAATGTTATTCCAAAACCCACCTGCCCTTTCACAATCTGTTTCCCTGTGAAAGAGGCAATCATGTTTCTGTCTCTTTTATTGAGAATTTTGGAGAAATTTCTCTGGGTGCAGGGCTTCAGTTGTTACCTGGCTGTAAGGAGGTGTCTGAGGGGTTCACATCTGCTCTTCCCATTACCATTTTCTTCCTGAAGCAAAGAATAAGATGGTGCCCCATCTCATTCCATGACAAAAGCCAAGAGGATTGGCAGTTGAATCTTTCTTCAATACTGACAATGGGACAACATTCTCTACCACACCTTAAGGGGGGGAGGTCCAGTAGCATGGTCCACAGCTTGTGTCCTACAACACCTTGTTGCCACCTCCCAGCATCTGCCACCTGAGTTGACTGCTTCACTTTGCCTAATGGTAGGACCAGCCTTGGACCTCAGCTTTTTGGAGAAGAAGAGGGGTGTGTTAGCTCTGGAACTTGATTTAAGACAGTAGTATTGCCTCTTCTGAGTGGCAGTGATTCCTCATCATCTCAGAGGGGGTTTCCCACCACTGCCAACATTTGCTATTTGATCCTTAGCTGCAGATGGCACAGATTGAATCTGGGACCTTCTGGGTGTAAAGTATGTTCCCTGCCTCTGAGCTGTGGTTTCCTTTCTGTCTGGGTGTTCTTTATATAACTATTATAAGGATAGAATGTTCTTGCAAATTGGCTTGCCACCTGGAGTTTATGTTTTACAGACACTTTATAATGCTTCCTTCCTGCAAGTGTGAAAGGTTCCTATTCATGTGATAAGTGATGGCAGGATTCCAACCTCAGGATGCAATTCAAAGAGGCATGCCCAAAAGCTGGAAACTCAGTCATCCCATGTTTCTGATCCCAGTTTCATATCTTGGTTAGAAAGCAGGGATTAAATCACTACGTTTCTTGGTTCAGATATAATGAGAAACTGTGGTTTATAACAGGCCACAATCTCACAACTGAAACTGTGCACAGAAAGGGAAAGGGGTGGGGGGAATAGAGAATGTATGGACACATGGTTCATTCTCAGGCAGATAAACTATGGCTTATTAGCCCGAGATTGTTACATGTGAACCATGCTCCAGTATTCAGAGAATATTCAAGCAAGAATACGAAAATTGCAGAATATTTCATAGAATCATAGAATAGTAGTTGGAAGGGGCCTGTAAGGCAATCAAGTCCAACCTCCTGCTCAATGCAGGAATCCACCTTAAAGCATATTTGACAGGTGGCTGTCCAGCTGCATCTTGAAGACCTCTAGTGTGGGAGAGACCACAATCTTCTTAGGTCATTGGTTCCATTGTTGTACTGCTCTAACAGTCAGGACATTTTTCCTGAAGTCCATCCGGAATCTGGCTTCCTGTAACTTGAGCCCATTATTCTGTGTCCTGCATTCTGGGATGATCGAGAAGAGATCCTGACCCTCTCTGCTTAACACTCTTTCAAGTATTTGAACAGTGCTATCATGTCTCCCCTCAGTCTTCTCTTCTCAAGGCTAAACATGCCCAGTTCTTTTAGTGTCTCCTCATAGAGCTTTGTTTCCAGACCCCTGATCATCCTTGTTGCCCTCCTCTGAATCCCCTCCAGCTTGTCTGCATCCTTCTTGAAGTGTGGTGGCTATAAATGGACGCAGTACTCAAGATGAGGCCTAACCAGTGCCGAATAGAGGGAAACCAGTACCTAGCGCCATTTGGAAGCTATACTTCTATTAATGCAGCCCAACCAAAAAGCCACCAAATATAATGGAGTGTCAGTTCTACTGTACTTTTCATAATTAAAGAGAACTTTTCATGGGGAAAGAATGTGTATACAAGAGTGTTACTTCTTTATTTATTTCAATTAATATTTCTATCCTACTAAATTTAGTCATCATGAATTCCTTTGGTGGTAAGCCATACAGAGGAAGAGAAGGAGGAGGAGGAGGAGTGAAAGCGAAGATGACACTTAAATCATTGTTGTTATCAGCCTTGAGATGTAAAAATAAATAAATAAAGTGAAATAAAACCAGTTCTAAAAAAAAAGAACTGTTTTCACCAAACACATAAAGAATGCCCCAAAATAGTTCAGGTAAGTCGGCTCAACAGAGAGTAAGCCACAACTGGAAAAAGAAAAAGAAAGGAAAAGAAAATAAAGAAGATTAAGATGGGAGAAGTAAAAACCTGATTCTTTCTCCATCTCCTACAAAAGAGCTCGTGATTTAAAGTAAATTCATTCTTTGACTCATTGAGTGGACAGTAATTTCTTCTCTGTGGTGCTGTGTGTCTTGGAGAAAATTAACGTTTATTAGCATTTGACAGTTGCCAAAGTACTGTCCGTTTAATGAAAATGGCAGTGGTCTCGCTATTGTGTCATTTCTTGTCGTGCATTTTGTCAATGCAGTTGAGCAAAACGTGCCAGATGAGCTGAAAAGAGCAAACTTACTCATTTCAAAATGACGCAACCAATCTTTTGAAAGGTTAAACGCTGCTGATCCCAAGACCTGGCATGACATGTCTGCATCCAGGGAAAGTGTAAGTGGCTAATTCCTTAGCCCTGAGTATCCCAAAATGATTTTAATCCTCCACATTATAAAGAAAAAGAAATCAGAAATGTAGCCAGTTCATGGTGTAATTTAATAGTGCTCAGAAAGGTCTTCATTTCTGACAGAGATTTTTTAAAAAAAACCAAAGTCAATGGGCCAGGGTAAATTCAGATGTATGTCGTCCTACTCCCAAGTGATGCAGTCACAACTCAGAGATGTGTCTCACTCACAAGCTATTATATTTACTTTGCAACACTGTTTCTAAAATCCATGTCTTGACTCATCCTGGTGGACACATCCATTTGGCTGCAGTCCATTTTCCGTGGCTTATTTATTGACTACTCCAAAGAGTAATGAGATGCCCACAAAATGATGGGAATATGTGTGGAAATTTGGCCATAAAGATAGCTGACTGCATGGCCAAGTGCCAGCCCAAGTCTAGCTTCCTTCATCTCAGCTGGCTCTGCTTCATTTCCCACCACTTGACATTACCAGCTTGGAATTCTTAAGCATTCAAATAAGGAGAGGGAAGAGCATTTGGGATTGGTTAACCAGCTGCTGATGTCATAGCAGTTCTTAACTCTGCATGAGAAAGCCCTTTCCTTCCTGGCAAAAGATCATGGGCTCCCAAAATATGCCTTTCTCCTCCACTCAGTTGTCCAACGGTACCTCTTCTGCTCACATTTGTTCAGGGGTTCTTTCCCCTGCCCCCAGCTAAAAGTTGCTCAAAACACCATTGGGCTTCCTCATCTTTTTGCACTTCTGCCACCTGGAGCAGCTCCTCCTCACAATTGTTGCACACATTCCCAATGAGTCCCTAACAATGCAAGCAAGGAAGCAATGGTGAGAAATAGCAGCTACTACAGCCAGTTTGTTTGCTAAACAGCATTGGCGATTGGATTCAGTGAGATCATCCCCAGAGGAAAAGATAAAGAAAGTGAATAGAAGGTGCCTGTTATTCCTCACCTGCCCAAGCAGGTGGATGAGTGAGGCAAGGAACAGAAACAAGGGGCTCTGGTGAGTGTAAGTTTCTTGGCCTTTTTGGAAAGTTGGGCTCTCAGTCAAGGATGCTAACATCAACCTAGCTCAAGGTTCCCATGGAGAGCCAAATCTGAAGCAGTTGCACTTACTAGAAGGGCAAGGCAGAGTCAGGTCTGGAAAAGCAGGTTGGCAAGTTCAGACTAGGTAGGGTCTGCCAGGACCCTGGAGAGATCACTGTGATGAGTATGGCCTAGAACTCATTCAAGAAAAGCTGTTGTCTCAGCAACCTGCAGAGGCCTTCTAAAGCCTGTGGGAACCTGGCAGGTCTGAACCTCATGTTAACTCCATCCCCTCTGAGGAGCTGTGTACTTCTTAAAGGCTCCTATGGTGTGGAGGTGATAAGGACTACATTGCAGAGGTGCCTTCTGAGTCTGAGGACTCTGGTAAGCCATGTCCTCAGGTCTTGAAGATCCTGGAATAGCAGATGATGTATTACTCAATGAAGCCTCCTCCCCCTCTGAGTCCTCTGATTCAGAAAGTAGGGCATCAATGCTGGAGAATATGACAGGGGCCTTCATTTGGGAAAAGGAGATTTTTGCCCTACCCAAGAACTTCTCTGGAATTGAATTTGGCTCTTAGGATGATAGAGGTTCCCCACTTCTGATTTGGAAAGTATCTGATTGCAGGAAAGCAAACATTTTATAGATCACTTGCAGTGAGCAGCCATTTTGCTCAGAAGTACCATTCAAATTAAAAATGGTTGTTTCTTGTGTTGTATGCTACATCTCTGTCACACACACATAAGTGTGTGTGTGTGTGTGTGTGTGTGTGTGAGAGAGAGAGAGAGAGAGAGAGAGAGAGAGAGAGAGAGATACCATGATATAGTGGCTGACACCTGTGTTCAGATCTCAATAGCCACAAAAGCTTACAGGGTAACTTTGGGTCAGTCACTATCTATCAACCTAACCTTGCTTTGAATTTGTTGTGAAGAAAAAGGGTGAACACTGTACACTGCAATGACCTCTTCTAAGGCATGAGCTGAATTGCCAGACATAAGAAGTGCCATGCTGAATCAGACCGAAGATCCATCTAGTCCAGCACTCTATTCACACAGTGGCCAACCAGCTGTTGGCCAGGGATTAACAAAGCAGGACATGGTGCACACAGGCTTACTGCCTCGGATACTGGAAGTAGCCCATAATCATCAGGGCTAATTGGCATTAATAGCCTTCTCCTCCAGGACAATGTGTGTAGGTAAATGGTGCCTTCTTAGAGTGGAACAGAGGTCTCTTTCTCTGTATATATACTGTATTTTCTTCCTGTGTTTGGCTTTATTCTCTCTCCTGATTGGTTTTTAAGCATATGGGTTAGATAATTAATTTAATTGTATCATTGTTTTATAAGGTTGCTTTAATAGAGGCATAGCCAACCGGGTGCCCCCCAGTTGGTTTGGACTACAACTCCCATCAGCCCCAGATAGCATGGCCCATTCTCAGGGTTTATGGGAGTTGTAGTCCAAAAACATCCCATTTACACCTGTAATGTTCCATAAATGACAGCCTTATGGACATCATTTGTGCTTAATTTGTTTTATGGAAATAAATGAGTCATCATTTTGAAAAGGAAGAAAATTTTAAAAGAAAATGGCAACTCCCTTGAAGAAGTTGACAGCTGTAGGTGCTTACTATGAGTCCAGGTAAGGAGCAAGGGGCTCGCATGCTCATTGGGCACATCGGGGGGGAGGGTGAGTGAGGGCAGCTGCTTGGCAGGCATCCAGGAAAGATGAGCACAAGGCGATTCAGATTGATCCAACCCACTTTGGACTAATCCAGACCAGCTTCAGATCTGGATCAATTCAGTCCGAATCACCCCACTTTGTTTTGGAATTTTGATCTCAATCTGAAATGTTGCACAACAATAGTGTTACTTATTGATATTCCTAATTGTTTGTGTTACGTTTTGAATTTTGCATTCATCATTGTTCCTTTGATATATTGTATATGGGCACAGTCTTATGGAATAATAGTGAATGAATGAATGAAGCAAGGGAGAGAGAAAATAATGAACAAACTTATACCCAACATCCTATCACACTAGCAGGTGACCACATGTCCTCTTATAGAGAGGACAATCCTCTGAATGCACTTTCAATCTGAAGAGTTGTTTTTCAGTCCAGTTTAAAGATATTAAACCCTAAAAATGGAGAGCACAGCCTTGAAGTCGACCATCAACAGTTTGCATCTAGATGGCAGGCTGACTACTGAGCATGTCACCTGGTGGCAGGGTGCTGCCAGGCCATTAGCTTCTAACCCTAACAATCAAAAAGCTTTGTTCAGCTATTTTCTGGTAAGAAAAAGGATGGAAGAAGTGGTGGGAAAACCTAGGAGAGCTACAACTTGATGATGATGATGATGATGATGATGATGATGATGATGATGATGATGATGTTTGGAGCCCCCTGTAAAATTCCATGAACAAGGCAGTGCAGTTGCACAATAAAAGCCAAGCCTGGAAGAACCTACTGTGTTGAAATGGATTGTATTTTGACTATTATTTCTAAATGTGCATGGAGACCTGCACGTTAGCATATGCAAATTTCATGCAGATCAGCATCCCCTCTTGTCCTCTTTTTGGAGCAATGCATTCCCTCTTCTTTGGCAATGTGCAAACGGCCACCCTAAGAAATGCACAATTTAGTCTTTTTAGGATGGTCCAAGGCAAATGAAGAGGCATAGGACATAGGGACAGAAGACTGAGTTGCAGAGGCTGCAATCATCAGAATAAGGAAGGAAGGTTCATCAACAACTCCTTCCCTGTCTCTAGGCACACCCCTTGGCTTTCTCCCAAACCAATTAATGGTTTCTCTGCCTTCCTATGGAGAAAACCAAAGCACTGCTCTTGGCGGACACTGCTGTAGTATGGCCAAAACCTGTCCTCCCTTCTACCTGTGCCACAGGACATTAGCCAGGCATATGGGGAGGGATTGCAGCACATACCTATATAAGAGTCCTCCTTCCATACACATCCAACCAATCCTAGCAATGGGCATTTTGCTAGTTTGCCATACTCATCATTTTTTGTTTTAAATGCTGCCAAAGCAAAAAGGACTTCTTAGCATCAATCATGAAAATGCCCAAACCACTGGCCCATAAATTGACTTTAATCTAAGCGCTTTAGCTTGAATTGGGCTTGGTGGAACCAGGCTGACCCTGAATTTTATATTAGAGTACACAAGCATCCATGGTGTTTGATCAGATTCCTTTTGTTTGTTTAACTGAAGAATGATCTCCAGCTTCCCTCTAAATCAGTATGCAAGCACGTTGCATACAATACATTGATTTATATGTTGCTTGCAGTGCACCAATTTATACAATTGCTTCTGCTGGGAGAGTTACAAACCAGAAGGCCAGTGGCTGTTTTGTTCTGCAGCATTTCAAGCCTTTGGCAGATTGGCTCATGTTTCTAATTACTTCCCCCAAACAAATTGCTCTTTAGTAATGCACTGATTGGCTGACAAGGTTGGATGACATGCAATGTTTATCTGTGTGTGATATAAACTTGACATACATTTTTATGCAAATTAAAGAGAACAAATTTGTCTAAGAGGATCAAAAAGCCTGTTTTGCAACTCTAATAGCAGGATCAGGGACATAATGAGAGCCAGATTATATTATTGAGTTCATTTATTGACTTCAATGTCTAGTCCAACCTGTCCTAAAGGCTCAGGGTGACTCACAATGGTCAATGAATAAAAGACAGGTGATTTCATTTGGCATGTAAATAGTGTCTGGGTTCACAAAACATGCTAACTCACTAGTGTGGGTTGTTGTTGAACCATGCATTTTCATGTTGTCTGAATGCAGCACTGTTTCTGCAAGCTGGGTTATCGTGTTGCCTGACCACAGCAGTGTTGTTCGTTAACCATGCATTGAAGCTTGTTAACCACCTTAAACAACCCAACAACAAACCATGGGTTCTCAAGGTGGCTTGTTCAAGAAAAATAAACCACACTGCATAGGTAACAAGCACCCTGTGGGAAAATGAGCTGTGTTCAGACAACGTGATAACTCACCCTGTGGAAAACACCCATAGTGGGTTAGCACATTGTGTGAACCTGGCCAGTACTTCCCTTTAGATCAGGGGTAGAGGATGTCTGGCCCTCCAGATCTTGCTGGACTGCAACTCCTATGATCCTATCTGCCCTAGCCAGCATAGCCCACACTGAGGTATGATGGGAGTTGCTGTTCAACACACTTGGAGGGCTACATGTCCCCCATCCCTGCTTTAATTGCTCATAGCAGTGCACATATATTGATGGGCAATGAAATCCTCAGCTTGGTTTACTCAGAAGTCCTGCTGTGTCTGTGGGGCTTAGTCTCAAGTACTTGTGGCTAGGATTAGGACAATGGTTGGCCAACTTCTCTATTCTTGAGGGTCGCTATGTACTTACACCACTAGAATTGTATCCTGTGTTAATCAGAGTAAATCCACTGAAATGAACGGGACTAACTTAGTTCAGTACTAAAGTCAGCTTCACCTAGCAGTAGAACAGCTTCACAAGTATGCAGTATAAGAAGCCAGATGGTGTGAGGTCATGGACTGGGCAGGGCCATGGCTAAAGAAAGAAAGTGTTCCCTGTGAGATCCCTTCAGGATGATTCTGAAGTGTCTCTTGCATTTCCAGAATGCATGGCTTTTGTACTACTGCAGGCTTATCGTCTGATGATTGTGAATGGGTCCCACTATTGATTTGATTTGTGCCTTTAATTGTTATCTGATTAGAGTCAAATAATTAGTGTCAGTTGAGTTCTTTGGGGGTGGTGTGTACCACATGAAGCCAAGGAGTGCCAACACTGGGAGTGCCAACCCCTCTTATCACCAGCCAACTCCATTTCCCTTTGTCTCCCTCAGCATGGAGAATGGCAAAAAGGGCAATGACAGCAGTGGGTGTCGCCATGCCCACTAACATTACGTGGCCCATAGAGGGCTTGGTGGGGAGGTCAATTCATCTCCTCACCTGAAACTGATTGGACACCTCTGATATAGATTCAAGGTTACAAATTAGAGTAGAACCAAATTTGCTCCAGGACATTCTTTCCAAAATTTGTCTTTGTGTGTTTTCATGTTGAACATTCTTCTAATGCACTGGCTACCTGTTAGCTACTGAGCCACATACAGGGTTATGTTATTATCCTATAAAGCCCTGAACAATTTGGGACCAGGATACCTAGCAGACCACCTCCCCTTATATACACCCAAATGACATTTAAGATCTTCAGAGGAGGTCCTGCTCATCCTCCAAAGACAAACAGAATGTCGCCATGAAGAACCTCGACAGCGGGCCTTCTTTGTAGTGGCACCCACCCTCTGGAAAACCTCCTTTGTGCACTTCGGGAGGCAGAAAATGTAACATCTTTCAAACATCTCCTGAAAACATATCTTTTTAGACAAGCTTTCCTTGGACTATAACTTATCCTGGTTTTATATGACATTTTTAAAGTTTATAAAGTTTTAAATCTTGACTTTTGTATATTATGTTGAGCAGTATAAATATGAAATAAATAAATAAATAAATAAATTGAACATTCAAATATTATCTTGAAATTTGATATGTATGCATTTGATACCCATCCCCTGAGGATTTTGTGGTATTTCATCATTCACATGCAATGGTATATTTAGTGCTTGAAAAAGTAACGGCAGCCAAAGTGTTTAAGACTTTCTACCTCCAGAGCATTTTCCACTAGGAATATACGGATTTTGTAAAATCAGTTCCATCTGCATTCTGTGTATTGTTAGGTGTCTTTCCTTCTGTTGTCCATTCACTGACAGACAGACAGACAGACAGACAGACAGACAGACAGACAGACAATAGATAGATAGATAGATAGATAGATAGATAGATAGATAGATAGATGATAGATAGATATTGCAATTTCCCTAATTTGCACAAATTCCCATTTGTGAGCATTCACACTTGTGAAAATTTGCAAATCCCTCCAAAATGTGTATTTTCACGCTGTAGCCTATGGGGGAAATGTGCAATTTCAGGTAGCATTTTTTTAATTTTACATATTTTTCTGACATAAAATTCTGTAAAAAGTTTTTTTTAAAGAACTGGTCCACAAATGCAACTCAGGAAAAGCCAGTCTACTGAGATTCATACAAATCCATACTCAATCAATTTCATTGCAGATATCTCTGACCTCCCTGCTTTCCACATCAACATCAGTCAAAGAACTTTGTGTATCTGCCACAGTACCATTAAGAGCGGATTGGAGGGCATATTTTATGATGCAGATGCACTTCACAGGAGTGGGGAGCACTGAGCTTTACCATCTCCCATTGTGAACTGAGAGTGTGTTCAACCTTTTTCTATAGCTGTGCGATACACAGAAAGCACCATAGTGACATATTTCTGAGCCTCAGAGTTTCCCGGCTGTGAAATGGGATGTTGTGCTTAAACTTCCTGTTTCATAAAATTGCAAGCTGTATTTTTTAAAAAAATTATCAATATGTCGGTCTCCATGTTTCTCCCTTGTAAAATATGAATATTAGTTGGTTGCCTTCAGCCAAGTCTTAATACAATTCAGCTGGCCAGCTTTAAAGTTCTCTGTTAGAATCTTTGATCTGTAGTCACTCTGATGTAGATTTGTACTTGTATATGCAGATCAACCCAGAATGTGACTCATGGGATGGAGTAGACAAGAGGCTACCACTATGAGTCTGGCTCTGCCCCCTAACATTATTTTGCATATGGCTCTGGTTAGTGGCCCTTAGTATTTTGAGTTTTTATTTTTTTTACGTAGATTCTGCAAGCCTGAAGTTTGCCCACTTTGCCAATCCTCCTGTCCACTTTCTGGATGGATTATTTTCCCAATATGCCAGGAACTTAGTTCCCCATGATATGCTGATTAGCAAACTAGACAAAAGTGGACTAGATGGAACAACTATTAGGTGAATCCACTGTTGGCTACAGAATCAGACTCAGAGTGCTTAGCAATGGCACCTTCTCAAACTGAGGGGAAGGTAATGATTGGGGTACTGCAAGACTCAGTCCTGTGCCCCATGCTGTTCAACATTTTTATGAATGACTCTTGGACGAGGAGGTGTGATGAATGCTGATTGAATCTGCAGATGACACAAAATTGGGTGGGATCACTAATAACCTGGAAGATAGAAACAAAGTTCAAAATAAACTTGATAGCCTGGAGCACGGGACTGAAAACATCCGGAAACAAATTTAGTAGGGATAAATGCCAAGTTCTAAACCTAGGAAAAATAAACCAAATGCACAGTTACAAGATGGGGAATACTTGGCTCAGCAATTCATGATGTCTTCTCATGTGCAGGAAGTGCAGGAAGCCAAGGAGGCTACAGGCTGACAGAGAGATGGCTGTACAATGAAGAACAGGACACTTACACACACTCCTCAGTCAACTCATAAAGCTAAGCACAAGAACCCTGAACCAAACCCATGAGAATGGGCTCCATCAAACCAGCATTTTATTGCACTCTCGTCATGCCTGATTTGCTGTTTTGCAGCGTGGTACTCACATGACGTCGTGCCTGTCCTGCAGTCACCCCACCTCTTCCCCTCCATTTTCCAAATTTTCCTAGAGCCGGGAAAGTCTGGCTTATTTCCTCTATGTGGGATTAAAGTGCTCTTCCACCCCTGTGTATTACTATGTCCTTTATTGGGTGCATGTGCTTTGAAGGGAGGTCTTGCTGATGAAAGGGGAGGGTGGGGCAGTTCTTCTCCAGCATGCCATATCTGACAAATGGACTTGTGCTGAGTTGGTTGAATGGACTTTTGCAGCTCCAACCTCACTCTCATTGCCCGTAGAAATGGCACCCAGCCAATGAAACGTTGAACTGGTAAAATGCTAGACAACAAAGCTAGAGCGAGAGGGGAAGGCATCCACGTCCATCACAATGTCACAACCAATGAACAGGAGGGGGAAGGAGAAGGGGTGGGGGAAGGTGGGGCGGGGCATGGTGGTGTGGGAAGGCGAACAAGCAAAAGGAGATTTCATCAATACCACAAAACCACATGAAAGGGACCTTTAGCTTGACCCGCTAATGAAACAGAGGTGGAAATCACAGTGGTAAATCAGGGTTGAAGTAGGTGTGGGAGCCCAATTTCTCCAAAATTTCTTATCCTTTGAATTTCTTTTCAAAAGCAATTTATTTTCTATCAGATTGAATGAGAATGGCCAAAATTATCATACGATAAATTTTCGGCACAGCACTAACCTGGACTTTCACGGGCTGACTGTGTGAACCTGGGCTACCAGTAGAGAAAGAGCCAGTGACTGCTCCCCCTGTCTCCTTCTCTGGCTCAGAAGGCTTCATGACCATCGTTATTTCAACTTTGTCCAATTTCAGCTTCAGCTGGCTCATCTGTACCCAAACTCTGAAGCCTGAATTAGGGATTTGCCAGCAGACCTGGGTTGCTAAAGCACAGCTGCAGAACAGCAGGAAAGAAATGAAGCTGCAGGTGCTGCTTCCTATCAGCTAGGTTTCTGGAGGCATGCATGCCACACAGTGAGAAAGAAATGGTTGTGTGCAGAGTTCCAAAACCGCAAACTCTGTATCTTGGATGTCTGATTAGAGTTGTCCAAGGCTTACCACAAGGTGTTTTGGTGTCCTAAGCCAGGGGTGGGCAGAAGATAGATTTGCAAAGGGAACATTGGAAGCTGCCTTATACTGAGTCAAGATGATTGATCCATCTAGCGCAGTATTGTTGACACTGATGGGCAGCAGCCCCCTAGGGTTTCAGGCAGGTGTTTTTCCAACCCTGTCTGGAGTTGGCAGGACTGAACTTGGGATCTTCTACATGCAAATCAGGTGCTTTGTCTGCATTCCCCTCCTTAGTAGTTAGTGAGATTTCTGACTCCCATTTGTTTAACATAACAACAACCAAACTACCTCCTCCCTTCACCACCTTAAATTAGAGCGCTGAAACAAAGTGGGGTTTTGTATAGAAAAACTGTGAGTTCCATTCAGTTCTACTGTTCAAACCAATTCTAAGTCAACGATATTTGTGCCAGGCTCCAATTGGTGGATCTTGGGGGGCTAGTCAAAACAAACTAGATCCCACAAGCCTGGAATCTGCCCACTCCTGTCCTGTGTGTGGAAAGGGTAATGACATCCTCATATTAACCTAGAGTATGTTCCTTTGGAGGTAACAAAGGATTCTAGGAAAGACTTTCTGTTTCCTAAAAAAGAGCCAGGCATGCTGGGAACAATGCAAAAGATTGGACTTGCACGTTGCTTCTGGCATGATTTGGAACCCCCAGAACCAGGGATGTTGCTAGGACTGAAAAGATTTGAGGACCAGACCCATAGGACATAAAAAGATGCATAAAATCTGTGCATGCATGCTGTGTGTGTGTGCGTGCATGCATGTGTGCATGTGTTGTAAAGCGGCACAACAGCAAAGCAACAAAGATGCTCTCGATCCATTGCAGATGCAGCCAGTCTTAACGTAAAATGTATAAGAAAGATAGAAAGAATAACAACAGAATATTTAAAAATATATATTTTTAAAAAATAAACATCTTGGGTTCTGCCCATGTACACTCACACATGCAAATTTGGAAATAAATGCTAGGATGTATTTCAGTTTCACAGGAGGCAATGCTCCCCATTCATTATTTTCTCATCCAAATCATCTCTATTAAAATAAATTCAATTCATTTGAACCCTGACCCAGATCATCCCAAACAAACGGAAAGAAGTTTCTCCCCCTAAGCTTAATTGCCATGCAATTTTTTTTAGGGGGTGCAGCATTGTGGGTAGGGGAGCTTAACCCTCCCTTTGAAAATTGTCCCCTGCATGGCAATTAAGCTGAAGGGCAGGACTTTGTTGGGCACCAATGGGCACTCAGGGCTCTGTGGAATAGATCCACAGGGCCCAGAGAAATGGCGTCAGGGCCAAGGTCCCATTGGCCCAGGATTAGCAGTGCTCCTGCTGAGTACTGTGTCACCCTAGGCTGTTCCTTTATGGTAAGGTCTGTCTCTGCTTTACACAAGGAGGTCAGTGAATGGCATGGAACTATTGGTACAATAACATCAACTCTATGCAAGAACGGGTAGTCCTGTTTGGGCTTCAGTATGAAACATTTCAAATAAATGTTTGGCCTCCAAATATGGGTTTATTTTTAAAACGTCATCTTAATTATAAACTGTATCCGATATTTACAGTGTCCTTAACTGATAGGCTGCAGACAAAGAGAGGCGGGTGGAGGGGGAGGGAGGGAGGGAGGGGAAAGCTTCCATAAACGTTTCAGGTTAATTCCCACCGTATCTTACTCTTTATCATGCCCAGTGACCCGTCTCACATTATCTGTATGGGCCTGCTAAGTTTAACACTTTTCAAACAACACCTAGTATTTGTGACAAATCAAAATAAACGCAAGTTTTACCCATGAGAGCAGGGGAAAGTGGGGATGGAGGTACTGTTAAAGAAACTTTCTTTGGGGGAGAGAGAGAGAAAGAGAAAGAGAGAGAAGAAGGAAATGAGACTATTTATACCCATCTCCTTAAATATCCCCACAACTTGAGAGAAGGAAGGGTAGAAGTGGGTTTTAAAAGTACTCTGTTTTGCAGGGGCTAAACAGAAAAGCACTGATTGTAACTTGAGTTGATGTTAAACATTTTGTATCAAGAAGAAGAAGAAGAAGGAACCAGGAATCCACAAAACACTGCATTGCAAAACCAGGGCATAAAATCACATAGATTTTATCATTTCACATTATCAAACATTAACAGTTGAAATTAATGTGTGGGAATATTCAGCAATAAAACTAGGGTAAATGGTTATTGGGATGGGTGGAAATCTTTGTTTCTGTTCATTTTGATAATAATTTACCCAAATTTGCAAAATTCTCTAGATTTGGATGAAATTATATATATATATATATATATATATATGAATATGGGAGAAATCTAAATGGACAGATCCATCTATCCAGGCTCAGGGCTTTGAGTGCACTTAGTTCTTAAATGTCTCAGTTTGAATCCCAGTACATTCAGCCATGTTAGTGCTTAATTAGGTTTGCTACCTCTTTTTTCTGACAGGCTCCTTATCTTTAACAGATATATGGCTGGCAGGTATATTGTAGTCCTCTCCATGCTAAGAATAGCTGTACCTATTGAATGTACTCAGTGCAGATGGGTGAACATTTCATTACATTTCATATTCGGGAAGCTCATATGCAGGGAAGAAGGAATTCAAGATTTCTAGAATTCAAATGTGTGAGAAAGCAAAATTGACAGATTCACCCATACCTAATTGTTAATCCCTCTCTTGAAAGTTCAAAGCCTGATTTTGCTATATGGCTGAATGTCTTGGAAGAGTATCAAACAAAAAACTGGGCCCACAATCCAACCAGAGTTAAGTTGATTTCAAATAGGAACATTTTGAAGTTGTGGTTCTCTCTCCTATTGAAACTGGGCCTTTAAAGGTGCTTAACTTTGGCTGGATTTGTTCATGTGTGAAACAGTTCACATAGATGCCAGAAAGAATAGGGGCATTGGTTCCTTCCCCACTTTCATATATTCCTTTCAAAGGTGAATAGATATTTCAGACTTCATTTAAAAAAAAATCTGAGTAACAAATAGATTTTACTTCTAATGACCATAAAAATATCCCCCTCCTGAAGAAGTGATTTCTTAGTAAAATAAGAAATGCTAGAAGCAAGAACACCCTTCCATTTCAATGGGGCTTGTGCATGAAAATTTCCTAATGGATTGTGTCCCATACCTGCTTGGATGTTCCAGATCTGCTCAAAAATCCAGTTTGCTCTTGAAAACATGTGCAGAGCATGTGCAGACCCCTTTGATCTGATGTGAGGAGAGGTGTGATAATTCCATATTTAGAAAAGGAAAGACACTCTGCACATGCTCGGAAACAATATTTTCTTATAAAGGTCACATCTTCCGGGAATGAACTGAAGCATGACTTACCAGTTATTGTAATGGTGCTCAGGTTTAAAACTGCAGCCCTATGCATACTGCCTGAAACCCTCTTTAGTTTCTTCTGAGTAAACACGAATAGGGTTTGTGCTCCATGCCTCTGCTTCAAAATGAGAGAGAAATGTTTCTTGTTCAAAGTTTTTGTGCTGCAACTTTGTGTGATGATTCCCTGTTTGTGTGTGTGTGTGTTTTACAGGGCAGTTAAGAAGTACATAAATTTCTGAAGGCAAATACAATTGTTCTCTGACAGCCTCTCCTTACTTAGTCTCAGCCTGCTAATGCCCTGGTTTCTATTGTGAGAATGCTATCCACAATCCCATTAAAGTGAAGTATATGAGAGACACCATTTCAGATTTGAGGAGAGAGGCCAAATAATCCTCAGGCGGACAAAGGAGCACCACACAATTCAGAGGCCTGTTCTGGATATATTCAAATCGTAAAAGTAAAAACAAGCAAGGTGTGTGTGTTTTTGAAGGTGAGGGGGTGTTTGTTTGTTCAAGAGGTCTTTTGGTTAATTTTTACATCTCATAACAACCACCATAGTAATGTTATCAACACAGGAAATTATCTCTCAGTCCTACCTAGGGATATTGGAGAAATCCACAATGGAATCAAATGACTTCCGATTTCTATGAATCCGACCCATGGATTCTAGAGCAGGCTTTAAAAAAAAAAAAAAAACTGGAATTTTATGCGAATTTAGTCATAGAAACTTGTGTAGATTTTTTTGTAGTTGTTGTTTTGTTTTAAAGTGCATTTCTCCATATGCTTAAAGCATGAAAATTCACCTTTTGCCATGGACTTGGGCATTTTCATATGTTCAAATTTGCGGAAATGAGAATGTATGCAAAAATCTGATTCTGCCAATGAGCAGATGACAGACTGAAAGCCACCAGACAATCCGCGAAACATGAACAGAATAGATTTTGCAAAATCCATACATCTCTAGTCCTACCAACCCCAGTTTTCCATTTTTAAGATGCCTATGGCATGCATACCTAGACCACATTCTGATTTCCTTGTTAACAATAATGGTTATTTATAGAAATGTAAAACCCCAGGAATGCAGTATCCTCTGGTACTTAAAACAATTGGAACTGGCACAACTATCATGGGGTTCTTGCAAAGGACAGGAAGTAGTAGGTCTTTCTCATTGCCAGGATCATAGGAAATTGAACTGGGTCATCATATAGAACCAGACACTTGGCCATAAACAGATACACTCCTGATGAATACTTAAGAAATAAGGTTGCCATTTTTGCCAAAAAGGAGGAAATATATCACCAAATAAAGGGGACATACCTTATGTATTGATTAATTATTAACTTGAAATGTTTCTGTATGTTACACAATAATGCTTATTTTTGGAAATACTGAGGTGACTGTGAGACATCTGACATTCTAAAAATCACAACCTAGCCATAATTAGATGGAAATGCCATCCTTAGTATTTTCCCTTTGATTTTAACAGCATATGTTGAGGTTTGTTTGTTTTTTACCCAGAATAGTTGTTTTAAATGGATATTGTATTTGTACTCTGTTTTTATGGTTTCTATGGTTTTTAAATTTTGTATATCGGTTTTTAATGTTCATTTTTAATCTTTGTAAACTGCCCAGAGAATTTCGGCTATGGGGCGGTATATAAATGCAATAGATAAATAAATAAATAATATTACAATTACACACCAAAAACAAAATAGCCCTCAAAAATAAGGAAGTATGCTCTTAATTTTCAGCTCCATCAATTAGTCTCCAGCAACAACAAAAAATCAGTTGATTGATCTGTAGATTCAGACAATTAAAGTTTGAAGGCCTAGTTGTTGTTTTTAATTCATTGAGACACACAGGCTCTTGAACTAAATTCCCCCCTTTTTTATCCACCGCCTACTTGAACTCAAGGTCATGCCCTCAGTATGCTAAAGCACTTCTAGATCATCACTTTTTTCTGGGGGCAGGACGTATCCCTGCTGTTGCTGTTTGTGCTAGTGCTTCAGCACAGTCCACTCAGGGCTGGACGAAGAAAGGTTGCTACCTGAGAAATGGACAAGATGTCCACCCTTTCCCTCATTCCACTTACAGAAGTTCCCCAGACTTGCAGCTGAATCTTATTTCAACTACATCAATGGCTCAGGATCTTCTTCTGCACCTCAGGCTAGCTTAGGGGTAGAGGTGTTCTAAGGCCCCTACAAACTGGGACAGAGGTAGGCTTCTGACTATAGACTGCTTCCAGATGAGGTTTTATCATGCCATCACTTTGCCTCATTCATTAAATGTTAAAGGGTGTCCTGGCAATGTCCCCTTCCTTCCACCCTCAACCCTCCTGTATTTTCTCCCATCTTTGTTCCTTGACACACACAAAAAAACTGTTAATGAGAAAAAGCTACACAATGAAATAGCTGTGCAATGCCTTCTTTTAATTCAGGGTGCACAACCTCAGGCCCATAGGATGAAATCTGGCTCTCTTGGGATCCCCAACTCACAACCCCTTTCAATGGCTTCACCTCTTTTCCCCCCAACCACCAATTCTGATTTTATTAGTTTAGTTTATTTATTCATGACATTTCTATCCCATCTTCCTTCCAAGGAGCCCAGGTCAGAGTACTCCACCTCTCCATTATATCATCACAACAACCCTGTGAGGTAGGTTAGGCTGAGAATCAGTGACTGGCCCCAAGTCACCCAGTCACCTGAGTTTCAGTTCAACACTTTAACCACTATACCACACTGGCTCATTGGCTGTTTTCCCTGACTTTAGTACAGCTTTATCCTCCATTCTAAAAGGTTGAAATGCTTCTCCTAAGGCCTAGAGCATCATCACATAGGGAAAATTGTGTTTCCTTACCATCGCTTCTCCGCCAGTGTGGTTGTTCCACATTACTTCCTCTTTCAAAAGAGGAAGTAAACAACGTGCACATGGTCCATTCAGTGGGCCGGTTTGATCCTGCTGCTTCTCCTGCACACAGCAGGAGATAGCGGCAAGTTCCGTCTCAAAAAATAAGTTTGACTTACTGGGTTGTGGTTTTTTTTGTCGCACGAAGAAGGCTAAGAGTGGGAAGTGTGCGGGATGCAGATGATGTTGTGAGAGGGACCCGTGAAAATCCGTGAGTGTCCAGTAATGAGCATGCAATAAAACACTCATCTGGCAATAAGTCCTTTAAGACACAGTTTGCTAGCATTTAGGGTTTATTAGCCCTACACACATTTGCCTTAAACCCCCTTTACCACTGGAATGGGGCCCCTGAGAGCTTCTCTGAAATGGATTTTGGCCCTTGAGGCTCAAAGAGATTTCTACACCCTGATATAATTGGTAGTGACATGAGCCCTCCATCTGGAAGTATCCGTCACCTCCTGAAGGCTAGTTACTGATGCCAAATCCATCAATGCACAATACCTGACAGAATGCCTATCCCGACATGAACCTACCCGTCTACAATGCTCAATATCTAATGTCCTCCTCTGGAAGCTTAGAGGGAAGCTCGGAAGATGGCAACAAGGGAGAGGGCCTTCTCAGTGGTGCCCCCCCCAATTATGGAATGATCTCCCTGACGAGGCCCACCTGGTGCCAACATTGTTATCTTTTCGGCGCCAGGTCAAGACTTTTCTCTTCTCCCAGGCATTTAACAGCATATGTTGAGTTTTTTTAATTGACCTTGGATCTATTTTTAGGCCTGGCTGAGAGCTCAATGTTGTTTTTCGTTGTATATTGTCTTTGAATGTTGTGTTTTTTATGCTTTTATGGTTTAAAATTTTGTATATCAATTTTTAGGGTTTTAATCTGTGTAAACCACCCAGAGAGCTGCAGCTATGGGGCAGTATAGAAATGTAAATAATAATAATAATAATAATAATAATAATAATAATAAACCAAATGAAATGCCCTATCCCTCTGCTGTAGGAATCCAGCCATTTTCAACTACCTAAGGTAGCAAGGCTGGTGGAAGATACCCACATAGACAAACTGGAAATTCCAAATGACCCTCCATGATAAAATTCCAATTGTAAGAAAGAAATATGTGAGCATTTGCCACCCTTCAAAGGTACCTAAAACCTGTCATTGTCAAATGGCACCAAAACATGATCCTACATCCCAAGGACATGGGGGAAATGATACAACCTCACATGGCACTCAGCTAACTAGTCATTCAGATAGTCCTATTAAAAAGAATTTAAGAAAATAAGTTTTTGTTTGTTATTTTGTTTGTTATTTCACCTAACACAGTACTGCTACTGGAATGAAGAAAAAAGCAAAGCAAATCAAGTATATTATTATTATTATTATTATTATTATTGATCCCATCTGCTTCCAGCCCACTCAGCAGCCTGCAATATCCTCAACATCAAGAGAAAGACGTTCATCCAGAGAAACGCAATTTCCAGTTACCAGAGAGCTCTTCCCTAACCGGACGCCCCCCCCCCCTTAATTGAATTGTTTCGATCGCCACTTAAATGATGCAAAAGGAGGAGCTGACGTATCTTTCAGTAAAACTTGAAGCAAATAAAGAGGGAGGCCTCCTCCACACGGGGCGTTTAATGAGCCTTGAAGGCTCATTATAAATTTTACCTACACACGAGCGGAGCGCAAAACGGGCGTACAGGCGCGTTATCTCCCCGATAATGCGCATTTTCGAACGCGCGTTAAATAGCGACTTTTATTTTGCTCCGGCCGTTAAAGCGCATTTTCGCTGTGTGAACAAGCGATTATGCGCATTAACTACCTGGAAAGCGCTTTTTGGGCATCTTTTAATGCGCTTCGCCGCTTCCCGCCGCCTCCCGTGCAGAGGGATTGTGAGTAAATGCGCCTCCGCGATAATGCGCATAATCGCGGAACCAGGCGCAAAGGCGCATTCTTGTGGAGGGGGCCGAAGAGACAACGACATATCGATTCAGTGTTTGAGGGGGTGGGAGCACTATGGTCAATCCTCTTTTTCTCAGATTTGTTTTGGGGGGTGGGAGTTGTACTTAGAGCCATATACCATTTCAGCCCGTGTACTTGTCCTTAAATCAGCGCTGTGTTCGCTGCAAGAAATCCATCTGATGGCCCGATCCGTACAGCGTGGGGAACATAAGCTTTCGATTTGGCTTACAGTGCAATCCTACTCAGAGGGAAGTCCTATTGAATTCAATGATATCGCGTAAAGGATTGTTGCGTCGTTCAACCTTTTCCAACTTCATTTTAAGTGTGGTTCAAGACCTGAGGGAGGAAATGCCACTTGCCTAAGCAGTCTGTGTATCTCACTGTTTGGGTGACATACATTGCCTCGGATCCTTCGCCAATTCCGAACGTGTCTTTTTACGTTTGTTTGCTCTTTGTTTTTAATGCTCTGTAATCCGGATCTCTCAGATATCAGGTGTGATATTCCGCCTCGAATTCACATCACCATTCACAGCCAGGAATTCCCTCCGGGTCCCCCCCCCCGGGTCCCCCCCCCCCCGTAGCAGGAGAGAAGGAGACCAATAAAAGGGCGAGGAAAGAAAAGCAAGCAGGCAGGCAGGCGGGGTGAACTGTTTTGAAACATTTCCCCCTTTCAAACAATAAAGCCGGGCCCTAAAGCCTCCAGGTGCTGCGTTTGTTGTTGTCCTGTCTGTGAGGTGTGGCGGCTCTTGGGCTGGCAGATCCGAGAGCTGCTGGGGACGGGGCGGGGGAGTCTCTTAGAGAGCCGATCCCAAGGAGAGATAAGGAGCCGCCGAGTCACCGGGTCTGTCTAGACTTCGGACCTCACACAAGTCAAACCGGGGCTGTTTGGATTAGCTTCGAGAACTGCCAACCTGAACAAGCGCCTCCGATTGCCCTCTTCCTATTGCCTCTCCCCATATCTGAGGGCCCTGGAGGGAGACGTGGGAGAGAGGACCGCCCTTTGTCTAGAAGACCTGAGCTCCAGTCCTCCTCCTCCTCCACCACCACCTTCTCTTCCCCCAGTTTCCTTCCTGCCTCTTCCTCGCCATAGGCCAGGCACTTCTGCCGTGAAATTGACCAGCCTAGCGGAGCAAAAGCTGGAGGCGCGAACGGAGACATTGACAAGAGAAAGGATTCCTTCCTTCTACCAGCCACGGACACTTCATTGTTTCGTTATGGGAAAGGAAAATTGGGCTGTGGCCGGGAGAAAGAGGTGGATTGGGGGTGGGGGGAGAGTGCTATTAGGAAGCTGAGGAAAATCTCCCCCATTTGAGGGGAAATGATCGCCCATATAACCAATCAAGAAGATGAAGAAAATGATGGTCTAATGTTCCTGTGACCAGAGGCGCTAAAAATGATCGCGAGACTCTTGCTTATATTATAACAACACAACAACAACGCTACTGATAAAGTTTTTTTTTTTTTTAATGTACCCGACTATTGCTGTATAGTCCTGCTGGGAGAAGGTAGTAAAAACTATTACGAGGATGATAAGGGTACTACTCCACTGTACACATGCACACGCTTAACTCTAACTGCCTGAATTACATAGGCTTCTTTCGATGGGCATTTACGATACGACGGGAGGCCCCAGTTTTCAGCTGAGATCTAGGACATTTAGGATGCAAGTCTATGCCCACTTACATGGGAGAAAGCCCCATTGCGCTCAACGGGACATATTTCTGAGCCCGCATGGATACGGATGCGCTTATCCGGGAGTAAGTCCCATTGAACTCAATGGCGTTTACTTCGAATCCTAAAACCTACACGTTGATTTGCAAGGCAAACTCCGTTTCTTTGCCTCGCAGGTGGGATCAGGGAGCTACTTCTAAGCCATTGTTTAGGGGCCGGGGCGAAAATGCGGTGTACAGAGTGTGACCTCTCGCCATTTCACAATTAAGCTGAAGGTGAAATCCCCGCTAGTTAACCAAGAGATAACCAAGAAGTACCGCCACCATAAGTGTGCGTGTGTACATAGCCATGCTTAGCATCCACTTATAACATCCATTACTAACCACCCGGAGCAATGAGGGGTCCTACAGGGACACGCGTCTCGGGTATTATTATTTGTTGGGGGGGACACAGCTTCTTTGGGAATGAACAGGGCCTTGAGCAAACACAACGCGCGCCTTATCTTTTCCGTTTAACGAGAAGGTCGCGGCAGTGAAATCGACCAAGCACCTGGCTGGATAGGCAGGATGACGGGGGGGGGGGGGGGGGCTATGTGACATCGCCAGCAGAAAGAGGATCCCATCTTGATCCCATTTCCCTCCCCCCCCCCCCCCCGGTGCGCGCGTCCTTTCCTTCTTTCTTGTCCTCCCCCACTCACTCTCCTCTAAGCCACACACGCACCCCTCCCGTGCCCCGGGAGGTGAAGAGAGATCCTCCTCCATCAGCGACATTGTTCTGGGTTGGGCTGATGTTTGTGGCGCCTGAGCTCGACAAATACCCATTGAGTACTTTGCTTTGTTATCAAGAAAACAACAAGAAAGAAAACACAGAGCACTAAACCGGATCTCCTCCAGCACCCCTCATTCATCCCTCGGAGTTTAGCCCAACCTCAAGCGCCTCCTCCCAGCCACCCACCCCACCCCATCCCATCCCACGCCACCCCACCCCGCGCAACAGACTACGGGCTTTAGGTTGACATTCGAGAATGCTACCAGGCTTGAAGGACGTGATTTCCCGCAAGGATCTTTTTTTAGACTTTCGTTTTGATCGGCAGAAGGCTGACAAAGCCTGCTTACCAGGAAGTAAGTCCCATGGAACGCCTTGGGGTTTCCTTCCGAGTAGACACTTTCGGGATCGGGTAATGGAACGAATTCTAACTTCCCACCGATAGTTTCCTGCGGGCGGGGAGTCTAAATAGGCTTGAAGTTTGCAGTTATTTTACATCGTTTCCTGCTTTATATTATTTATTTATTTTAATTTTATTTGACCTTTCTTTATCCGAAACCGACACTGGACCCATCCTTCAAAAATATGTATCATAGCAAATACTTATTTTGACACGCCGAACTGGTCTTCGCATTGTAACCAGTACTTCCAAACGCATCAGGCTTTCCTGCTAAACGTGTCCTTGTTGAATTGTTATTGTGGTTTTGGGAGAGGCCGAAGCCTCCGAGCCTATATTATGCATTTGGACAATGTCATGTGGCAACACAGATCACGATCCAGCCCGAGTTAAATCCTACTGATATCAATTAGAGGGGGGTATGTTGTTGAACTTTTGCTTAAATCCCACCCACTAAAATCAAAGGAACAGAAAAGGGGCTTCATTTTTACTGGATTGTTACCTGAGGTTTCTCAGAGAGTTAAGTAATTTTTTAAAATTGCTCAAGGAGTCCAAATAAACTGAAATACTTTACCGGAAGAAGAAGTAGAATTGATGTGCCATTTTATTATTAGCAAAGACCCAAATACAAATAGGTAGGAGAGGCAAACATGAACCACGTATGGAACTATTTCCCAGCAGGATCTATCTTCCTGTTAATCCGAAATACTCTGATTTTTAACCAGACTTCCTCATCAGAGGAACTCACTTAGAAGTCAAGGCCCCGAGAATTGAGAGCAGGAGGGAGGGAGGCCCATTGAAGTCTAATAGGTGCCGAATGGAATAAATCGAAACCCTTTTTGTCTGAACATAAGGTTTAGCAGGATGGCAGATCCTTCAGATTCTTACCATGAAACTATAAGCATTTGAAGCTGACCCCACCCTCCAGAGTTATTCTACTGGTCCATCTAACCCAAACTTCACTGGTACTATCTTCTAAATCATAGAAAGAATCATTCCCCAGCCCTACAACTGAAATCCTTTCATCTCCAAAGATGTCTTCGCATTGGATTGCAAACAGAAACACCATAATTTCCTCTCAGAGTCACAGATTCAAAACCTGTTGCCTTACCTGAAGAAAGGAGGGGAAAACATTCTCAAGAAATCGTGCCCAAGTTTCAGGGGTGGCGCTGGGGGCAGGTATGTGCCTCCCCAAACAAGGAGTTTGTGACCCAATCCCACCCCCATCACTGGACTCCTGACATTACTTGAATAAAAGGCACTTTTCACATATACAAGTGCAAGCATATATGATCATCTCTTTAGCTCTTCTGCTGTTCAGTTGCAGCTCTTGAGCCAGCAAAGGTTATGCAATTTGTAGCTACTGAAACACTCTTAAGACACCAGCAGAGCAGTGACCATCCACTGAGGGGAAAGAGGGGACATCTGACATGCAGGAGAAAGAATTCTCTCTCTCTCTCTCGCTCTCGCTCTCTGGGGTGCCTAATAGTAAAAAAAGGGGGGGAGAAAGAAAATAAACTTCTAACCACAAATTAATATTTTTTTTTTCAAAAATAAAATTAATTTCCCTTTCTGTGGTGAAGGCTTAAAGTAATATTTTCCCCATTTATTTCAGAAAATAATATGTTTAGGATGGAAGTTTTAATGTGAAATATAATTATTCCCTTCCCCCAAAGATTTTAATATGTGGGAAATATACTTTGCCCCTACTGTGCCTCTCCCCTCAGATTTCCCCCCCTACCAACTGCTGAGAGATCAAACTTTAGCTCAGTAGGAATAATATTAATTTTGCCACACAACCCTATATTAGGGAAGAAGTTGTAACTCTACCACAATACTGGATGTTTTTCAAGGATCTAATGCATTTGGCCCCCATCTTGAACACACTGAACTTGGGAATAATTCTCCTTGATTTCAGTTAGACATATTTCCAAGTCAGGGTGTACTTCTAGGCACACTTACATGAGACTAAATCCCATTGAACACAATGGAACTTACTTCTCCCATGTAAAGCAGTAAGGGACCGTGTGAGTTTCAGTAGTCCCTGTCAATGAAAAGGTTCAAAGTTGTACCCAACTGCTTGGAAGTAAGTTGCACTGAAAGCATAGGACTGACTTCTGAGCAGACATGTATAGGATTGCACTGTCAGACAACAGACCACACTTTTAGTTAACACAGCCTTTGAATAAGATAATGAAATGGTTGAAATAAAACATGATTCAGTGAGCATGTCTGGGGGTATGGAGAATTGGACTGAACAGAGGACATTATATATAAAGTACCCCAAATTAGTTCAGATCAGCTCATCTGAAATAATTGCAATTGCCTGAGACACAAGTACTAAAGAGAGGGCCTTCTCAGTGATGGCTCCAGATTCTGAATACTCTTCCCAGATAAGCTCGCCTGGCACCCACTCTGAAATCTTTGCCAACACCAAAAGCTTCTCATGCTACAGGTCCTTTAACTTTTATTGATCTTTTTTACTTGAGATTCTTTTCATGTGGCTTTTATAGATCTGAAATTCTAACTTATTTTCAATGTATTTGTTCTGCCATGGTATTATTATTATTATTATTATTATTGCTCTAATACTAAAATAAATAATTAATAAAATGGAGGGGTTGATGCTCTCTACCCTGATTCTATATATAAAGGAATGATTAAAATGAGTTAAAGGACAACTAATCCATATTGATAGTGCAATCCTATGCATGTGTACTCAGAAGTCAATCCTATACACACTTAACAGGGTGAACTCAGAAAGGCTTACTTCTGAGTAGAAGTGCCTAGGATTGCTCTGAAAGTCCCATTGAGTTAATTCAACTCACTCCCAAATAAGTGCATTTGCAGCCTTACACCACAATCCTAAACAGGTTACTCAGAAGGAAGACCCATGGAATTCGATGGGGAGTGTTACCTACCCTAGAAAGTGGGTTTAGGGTAGACTGATTCTATGCACACTTCCTTGTGAGTAAATCCTGATTGAACTCACTAGGACTTACTTTTGAGTAAGCTTCCACAGGATAAAGCTGTAAGTGACCCCATAACTAGTTCTCAATTACATTCTCTTTTCTCTGTTTTAAGTTGATGGGAAAACAATAAGGAACAAAGTGGAATACGAGACTGGAAGGAGAGGGTGATGGGTTTTTTTTCTTTCTTTCCCAACTTCTGACTCACTTTAGAAATCATTCCCAATTTTTAGACTGAATTGTCCCCTAATGTGTGTGTGTCTGTTGAGCCTCAGAGAATTGCTAAACGATAATGATCTCATTATTATTATTTAAAGTGGGTTGAGTGATTCCTGTCTAAGACATGGCATTTAACAATCAACCACCTAAAAAGGAAGCGGAAATGAGAGCGCCCCATGCAGAAGGTCAGCAAAGGGTCTGCAGACGGAAAAGGAAAGGTGACAAACTTCCTAGGCCACACCGGGTAGCCAAGCCAAGGTGCCCTTCGCTTTACCCAAAGACCGACTGCATTATCTGTTGCGTTATTCGGGTACAATACTGTCTCCAAGCGAGATTATTACAGAGATAGTCCATTCTTCCAAGACAAAAGATGCTAACAAGGACAATCCTTTGCACACACGCACACACACGCGGACACATTAATGCCACTGAATTGTACTCCCAAACAATATCCCGATAGGACATAAGCCGACATCTACGCAGTAAACTAATTCGAAAACAGTTTCAAATCGGAGTAACTAACTCGTAGGAAACGCTGGGGTTTGTAGTGTGGGAGCAAGTTGTTGAGAATTCCCTTTTAGAGAACTCCCCCCCCCCGCAGCGCGATCCTAAGCATGCTTACTCGCAAATAAGTTCCTAAGGCAGTTCGATATAGGCACTTTACCTGGAAGTAAGTCCCAGTGAGGTTTACTTCTAAGTAGACCTGAGCAGGATTGCACTGTAACTAAGTGTGAAGATTTCAGCTTTACAGCTCCATACTAAGCACGTTTCTGTGGGTTTTTTTTTCTCCATTGGAAGTCTTGCTGTGTTTAATCTGATGGTGTGACAGACGAAATTCTCATTCCTTAAAAACGATTCGACGATAAATCCCATAATTTCACAGAGAGTCCGTGCAGACACACACACACACACACAAAGGTGGCGAGCGTAAAGCTGGGGTTCAGGAACCTGGAAGATTTCTGTTCAAATATTCCGTCTTAACTGGTTTAAAGATCGGGTTCTGTAGGATGCGATCCCCAGCGATGGGACTACTGTCAATTGCCGGGTTAAATACGGACATCAACCACACCGAATGATGCTTTATGCACCGGGGCAGTCCCTTTGGCTTCAACAGGAAATCAGGGGTAAACCGAGACCAGAAGAGGAAAATAATATAAGCAGGGATCAAGGCATCACCTACAGCGCAATCTTACGCAGACCTACTACTCAGAAGTAAGTCCAATGGCACTTGTTCCCAGTCTTCATTTTTGCTGCTGTAATTGCGCCGCGAGAGCAACGACAGCAACAAAGGGTTTTGCTTTCAAATAATTGATTGAATGGTCCAGACCGTCTTTTGGTGATAAACAAATTCTTTCAAATACAGGAAATGTTTTATATCCACCCAACAACCGTCTCCTTAAAACACATATAGAACCTGATCTTATACCTTTATTCGGTGAAGGGGCAACCCTAGATCAACATCCCTGAGTAGACACGTCTAGGATTGCTCTGCAACCCTATGGATGACTGCCAAATAACTACAGCCTTCTTTGGTAGTCAGCCCAAATGATCCCTGTAGAACTCACTTCCATCCAAGACATGGAAGCGCTGTCCCGATCGACAAGTCGGCACAATCCAGTCAAAGGGAGATATCTTGAGGCTGCTCTCCTATGCATAGCGACCTAGGAATATTCCCTACTGAATTTATCTGGTCTTACTTCCTAGTAAACACGCATAGGATCGGGCTGTTGGCAGAAGCTTCAACCAGTGTTTAAGAGCAAACCTATCCATGTTTGGTGGGGGTAGGGGGGAACAACCCTACAAGTTTTCAACTAAGTTGCAAGACTTTTTTTCCTGTCTAAACTTGCATAGGGTCGCGCCCTAACTCTCCATCCAAAGCAGGGGATGTCTTGCCATGCCTACTCGGAAGTAAGTCTCACTGTTTATCACCTAAGAGAGCAGAGGTTTGCAGCATGGATCGTGTTTATTGCAAGTGTGCCCTCGAGAGCTACACTGCAAAGAGGTTTTGCAGGCAACACGAAAAACCCAGAGGAAGCAAATGAAAAAACAAAAACAAAAAACAAAAAAGGATCTGTTATCTGCCATGGAAGTATGTAGAAAGATATTTGAAAGGCATCATCTCTGCACGCCTCTTTCTCCAGATCGGAATCGGCGTCAATATAGAAATATAAGCATTGGAGCTTGTTCCAACGCTTTTGTTTTTAATGCAGATATTCACAGTTAACCAGATAGTTATGCAAAGAATAGACTTGCGCATATACAATAAATCGGGGGGAACTAGTATACACGTACCTGGGAGTCAGTTAAATTCAATGGGATTTACTTCCGAGTAGACATATATAGACTTCCACCGCAAATACTTTGATAGCCAATGGGACCTTTTAACTTTGCTTACATCGTTATCCTATGCATATTTACTCAGAAGTAAGTCCCACTGTGTTCAGTGGGGCTTTCCCCCGGGTCAGTGTATAGGATGAGAGCGACATTCGTATTTTCTGCAGCCCAACTGCCCAACTCGGAGGCAAGTGCCTCTGATTTCAATGAGACTAAGGCTGCAGTTCTGTTGCACGCTCATTGGGGAGTAAGCCCATTGAACCCAATGGATTATTATTATTATTATTATTATTATTTACTTTTGTGTAGGCCATGCATGGGATTGCATTTGTTACACTGTAATCCTACACGTGTCAATTCAGAAGCAACTTTTCCCAGCCGGGGACTTTTTTAAATATTATTTTTAAGCCACCCCCTCCCCTATTTCTCCCCACCCACCACCACCGTAGCCAAGATATGTACCTTTTGATGCGATCGCTTGGGCCGAGGTTGAGGTCGGATCTGTACTCATGCCTGTAGAATGTCTGTAAGCATTTGGGATTTGTAGCGCCCACCCCACCCGGCAGGCTACTGGCGAGTAACAAATACCTTGGATTGGAAACATCCATTTGAAACACACAGTTTGAAGTGAGACAAATAACACCTAGGAAATCTTAAAAGTCCATCCTATGTTTCGTAACCCTCTTTCGCCAAACAACAACAAAATGCCACCAAGAAAGAGACCCTACTCAGTCCTTGCTCAAATGAAGAAGAAAAAAGGGAGGTGATTGACTGGCTGGTACCAGGAACAGCACCGATCCACGACCTCCTCGGTAGATGGGTAAAATGAGCCCTGCCTGGAGCAACTTCCTTTTTGATGGCTGTGATAGTTTCTTCCCCCCCCCTTTCTTTTTAATGAAAACATTTTTAATACCATGAATAAAGACCTAAA
This sequence comes from Anniella stebbinsi, assembly GCA_029215795.1. NCBI lineage: Eukaryota > Metazoa > Chordata > Lepidosauria > Squamata > Anniellidae > Anniella > Anniella stebbinsi. The sequence continues at coordinate 27,011,063 of JARDYH010000002.1, read as the reverse complement.
GCAACCGATTCGCTCTCGCTTCCCTGGGAGTAAGACTCATTGAACTCAATAGGCTTACTTCCGAGTAGACATGCCTAGGATTGCAGTGGACTACTGTCAACCCTTCTGGGCTACTCCCGTGGGACCTAAGTAGATAAACACCTACCTAACTAGATAAACCTACACAGTCTTTCACCTTACTCCTAGACGCATCTACTCAAAAAGTAAGTCTCACTGACTTACTCCCTCATCACTGCCCATGTTTGATGTGGCTGCATAGCATTATCATAATCATCAAAAAATAAAACAGCAACCATTTTAATACAGTATCCGGTGCAGTATTTTCAATCGTTAAAGAAAGCGGCTCAAATCCGAATCTGCGGTGTTTTGTTTTTGTTCATAAACTATGCTGTGAGTGGTGCCGAAAAGATGCGATCCTAAGGCAGCGGAGGAGCAACACTTTTCAACCATCATTTCTCACACATCCACATGAAGTGGAGAGCTGCCGCTTAAATGCCTGTAGGATCTCTGGGCCAGGAGAGGTCGCTTTTACTTGGAAGTCCCATTGATATGGAAAGAACGTGTTTCCAAATAAATCTGCCAAAAATCGCTGATCCTTGGATTGGGGATTAGGTTCATTTTTCTCTACTTCGCCTTAACCGAGTCTGGGTCCGAGGGTCAAATGTTTCGGCGTAACGAGGTTTGAATCAGGTTCACTTGCTAGGTCTGTGAACTAATATTCACACTCAGTGCAATCTTATACGTGTTTATAGAGGAGCCCCTCTGAATTCACATGAGCCCCACTGAGCGTTTACAGAGGAGGCCCACTGAGTTTACTTCCAGGTAAAATTTGCATCGGATTGCAGCTGCAGTTTCTCTTACAGCCTGATTACTGGAAAGTGAGTCCCACTTTTATAGGAAGTTAACCAAAAGCACCCTGTGACTGCATGCTCAGAAACACCAGGAGAGTTCATCCAGCTAGGAAGAGTTTTGGGTCAAAATACACATCCAGCAGGTATGCCACTTTCACTTTTTTTTTTTTTTTTAACATTCTAGAGTAGGTACAGGGGCTGACCCTTATCCTAGGGTCTCGATCTGTATCGGGGTCCCTGCACCTACTCTAGGGAAAAACAGAAAGAAAAGACATGGAAAGACATGGAAAGAAAAGGGGAAAAAAAGACGAAGCTTCCAGATGCGAATTTAAAGTTTGGTCTTAAAAGGTACGTGGATCGCACCTTTGTTCTGTTGACAAGGCTGTTTATTTCTCTTTCCCCCTTTCTCTCTCCATCCTGGCTTTCACCACCGCTAAGCATCCCCCCCCCCCGCCCATTCCACAACCTAAAAGAAAACGGAAGTCGAAAGAAAAACAACAAACACGGATCGCCAAAGTCCCCTCAAGCCAGAATCCACCCTGCAGCATTTTCCAACGCTCTTGACAACAGACACTGATGAATAACAGCCATCCTTCACTTGTTAAGCAAAATGAAACCTCTCCACTACCACCACCCCGACCCCTTATCTTCCTCTTTTCCTCTCCCAAATAAAAACAGAGATCAGGACAAAACCAAGCAGAACGATGAGACTTTGGTATATAGCATTGACAGAGAGCGAATCAAATACATTAAAAAAAAATACTAGGCATTCCTGTTGAAATCATTGGATTTTGGGTTTTCACATTTCCCCTTCGATGGAACGAGCCATCACACACAGTATGTGACAGCAAAGCCGAGTTTGACACCTAGGGTACACAAACACGTGTTCGCCACCCTTACACTTAAAAACCTTTGGGCGCCGAGTTTAAAAACCAAACATATCGAGACATTTGAACTGTAATTTGCCAGGCTTCGAGTTTAAAGCTGGTGCAACAGGCAACTGGCAAAGCTTACAACATTGACTTGGAAGTCAGTTCTCTAGAAGTTAGTTTCTTTCTAAAGAAAAGCTTCCTCTTGGGTGGTGGGGAGAGGAAAAGGTTGAATTGGGTTATATTATCACTGACACAAGCAGATATGGAAATTTATAAGCTGGTTGATAATACTTGTATTAAAATATCACACTGCCCTTGTTCGAGCTGCATTCACTTGTTCTGCAATATTTTATTTCAAGTATTTAGCAGCTAACTTGAAAATATGTCCGGTGTATTCATATATATATATATATATTTCTCTCATTGATATTATATATATAAGAGAGAGCGCTTTGATTATTCTTCTCAGTTATTTTATTGTTCCTCTATACCAAACGTTTATTTAGTGAAATAGTCCTGAAGATATAATCATTCTACAGATGGCGCTTTTATTTCACATAATACTAAAGGAGAGGAAACTAAAAAATACCGACAAAAATAATAAAATAAAAAATAAAATAAAAGCCCCACATAGATTTTGACATTAACTTTCAAAGACCATGGTAGAAACCTTCCCCGACCTCCAGTCTTTCTTTAGGTTTAATCCACCCATACATTCTCCTGCACAAGAAGTAAAAAACCCGTCCCATAAAATGATAGGAACTTGTGTAAGAGAAATGTTCAGCATGGATCCCGCCCTTTGTTAATTTTAAAAATAAAGATTTCAGCAAAAGAAAAACACACGCGCGCACACACGCAACCAAACAATATCAACAACACAAAACCAGGACATGAAAAAGTGGCAAGTCTTCGGATAATAAATAATAAATTACTTTATAATTTTTGCAATGTGAGAGTAAAACAAACAAACGAACAAAACATCCCCCCCTCGTCCTCTTTATTTCCAGCAAAGGAGAAAGAGAAAGTAAGAGAGAGAAAACGCAGTCCATTCAAAAAATTTTAAAAAAGAAAAAGAACACAAAAAGACAACCCTCCCACAATTTAAAAAACCAAGAACTATACACATCTTTGGGGGAAGGAAGAAGGAAGTTATTGAATGGACGCCAATCAAAAACACAATCCCTAAAGACGCTATTTTTTATGTGGCCAAAGAGAGGTATACCTTGTTGAGATTTTAAAACCGGGATTTCAAAAAAACAAAAAAAACAAAAAACCACCAACCACTCCCACCCTTAAAAGGGGGAGGGAATCGCTTGGAGTTTTTGGGACAGAAGATGGATTTCAGTAAAACCCAACCCCCTCCCAGGGGAAAAAATAGGAGAGGGTGAGAAAAAGCTACAGTACATGCTTATTGGAGAGCCAGGCGTCCAAATAACCCTCTTGTTAAAAGAGGAGAGAGAGAGAGAGAGAGAGAGAGAGAGAGAGAGAGAGAGAGAGAGAGATTCCAAACCGCTTGCAACTCCACACCTTCGTAATGGCTCGTTCTGACGTGAGAGGGGGTGAGCTATAGAAGAGAATGTCCTTTCTTGATCTTGGGAAATGCAACCTATCAAAGCTCCTTCTTAATTTTTATTTTATGGTGTATGTGGTTGTGGTGGTTGTTGCTTTAAAAAAAACCAATTTATTTATTTTTGGCAAGGGAAAGGCCTATATATGAAAGAGCACCATTCGCGTTCGGATGTGTACTAGGGCTTTCTTCCTCCTTCTCGTCCACTTCTTCTTTTCTCTCGAAGATGTGCAGTCACTGAAATATGCCATTTGGAAAAAGGTCGCAGATCCTGGGGTCCCAATCCTCTACGTTTCACAAACGTCTTTCTCCCCCCCTCGATCCTCGTACGATCCTTTTGTGTGGATTAATATTATTATTAAAAAGCATTTTCATTTGCTCTGTATGAGTATTATTCTAGTAAGATCCCATGATTGTCTTCACAGTGTTGCTACCTTAGCATTGCAAAACAAAACAAGAAAACAAACAAGACTCCCCAGACAGTTCATGGAGTTTTCTTTGCTTTAGGTTCATGAACACAGTTGTGTTAAATACTTTTTCTTCTTTCTTTCTTTCTTTTCTAATGTTTTTCCCTCTCTCTGAGTCCCCAAAAGTGATAGCTTCCCCACTCTCTCCAGCAGGGGGCGAAAAGATTAAAGGACCACAACATCATAAGGAATGTTCCTCATGCCTCAATAGGACTGGCTACCATGCTGTTAGGTGTATCCGGGAGTTGGGAGGACATGGACGCTACCTCACTTCCGGTGGAATTGGAACCTGGGCCTCCTTCTGAAAAATTAACCTGCCAAAGATTAAAAGAGAGAGAGAGGGAGGTTTATAAGAAAGGAAAGGAAAGGAGTGAGATCCAGGCTTAGTCATGCTTAGAGTAACCCCACTGACATCAATGAGATTTAAGTTAGTCATGACCAACAGAAGCCCCATTGATTTCAATGGGTTTACTCTGACACATGGCTAAGTCTGGATCCAACCCAAAGTCTTAAGTTTTCAAAAGATCTTTGCATTCACTGTAAGTTCCTCAGTGCAGAAACCTGTCTCTTACTTATGTAGAAAGCTATATACGCTAGCATGATGATGATGATGATGATGATGATGATGATGATGATATTATCAAGGAATTTTGAAGTGAGATCTTTGAATGTCTTAGACTTTGCAAAATGTTGGGCTGTCAGAAGGAATTATATATGTAATTATATAAATGTTTTAGTGTTCAGTGTAATTCATATTCATTGCACTGTCCTTCACAACAATCATGTCAGCATAGGTCAATATTTTTCCCATTCTTGAAAACACAGAGTGAAATGTGGCTTGACTGAGGCTAGTAATTGTGCAATCCTATACATGTCTACTCAGAAGTAAGTCCCACGGTGTTCAATGAGGCTTACTCTAGATAAGTGGGTATAGCATAGCAGCCTTAGTGAGCTCATACCTAGAGTGAAATTTGAAGCAAAATAATAACAACAACATCTACTACTACAACAACTGTTAATCTCATAGTTCCCCACTCAATTACCATGTTTCACCTAATGTCACTATATTAGTTGTTTCCAGTTGCAGCAGTGAGCAAACAGATTGATGCTTGGTGGTGGAGGGGGAAGACATGGGTTTAGAAGCATTTAACTGAATGACAAAATTTAGTTTCTCTACTTCCTTTGTAACTTTTTCCCCCATTTGTAGCTTAAATCATATTTGGAATGCTTGCCTCAACTTAGATCAGAATGAAGAAGTCAGTCATTTGAGAGTAATCTTTTCAAGGCATTAAGCCTAATCGAGGTGAGAATGATCTATGCACGGAAAAAGGAGGTTCCTTCATGAAGATATTACTCTATTATACCTGCAATCCGTGCACTTTACTTGGGAGTAAGCCTTCTTATACCCAGTGGAACTTACTTCTGCATAAACATGCATAGGATTGCATTAGTGACAGCTGCATGGGGAAAATTGACAATATATGGCAACATGGTCATGGTCTCAATAATGCAGAGGAGGGAACAAAGTCTTGGATGTGTCCACATCAGACCTGTGGTATATATGATTATATAATGTGGAGCTACACTGACCAATGTCTATTCAAACCCACACTGTGAAACTGACCAATGTCTCAGTGTAAGGCAGTTTCACATTCATATGTTCAGTGCTATATGTGCTGTTTAGTCTGTACAAGACCTGGTGATGCTTCTCCACACTACCTAAAAGGTGATCAGTATTGTGATGGCTCACCAACTCAGAAGGAAGCACCTAGATGATGCCCAAATGCACCCTTCAACCTGCTCTAGTTCTAGCTAAGAACTGGAAGAGATTTTTGCTCTCTAGTTCTGATTGGGGACGTACAGATTTTCTCAAATCCATTCCATCTGAGTTTCATGAATTGTCAGGCGTTTTTTATTCTGCTATCCTCTCATTGATGGGGGGGTGGAATTTAAAGGGATGTATGAAAATGCCATTCCACTTGCGCAAATATGCATCAGCACTAAGATGCATTAATGCAAGTTCAAAGTTGTGTAAATCCACCTCTTCCCCAAGTTTTTTTTTAAAAAAAACTGGTCTGCAAATCCATGGGATCTGTGCAACTATGGAATTTTCAGGTCAGATTCACAGAAATTTGAAGCCATATGAATCCATTGCAGATTTCTCCAGCCCTCCTAGTTCTGATGAGTCTTTTGAACCCTAAACAGAAGGTCTTCTGCACTCACAGCTTGCCAGTTCAGGGCCAGACAAGACTATTCTAACACTGTAGTCCTATAGAAATGTACTAGGCAGTAACCCCAATTGAAGTCAGTGTGACTTACTTCTGAGTAAACATAAATAGGAAAGGGCTGCATGAGTGCTTTCACACCTATAATGCGCCACTTAGAGATATTGTTAATATGGCAGAGAATATGGACGAATTCCATTTTTTAAATCATTCCAATCAAGTTGTGACATTTCTAAATTTGTTTCCCTGAACCCGTCAAGAAAGAGCAGAATTAAAATATAATGAAGACGTAGGGTAAATAATACAGGGACACGTTCATCTGTTGCCATTTTACTACACAGAGTGTGCTTTTGTGCAGGGAAATATATAAACCCCATATGTTGATCTGCACATATAACAGTCCCAGACATATGCATTTTGCTGTGTATAGCCAGTGTACAACAGCTGGCATGCAAAGCTGTAGCCAGTCCTGTCTTTCCAGCATGTATGCATCTGGCAAATGGCATGCATCAAGGATTGTTACATAGGACACATTATACAAAGAAAAGCTACTATAAACCTTAAGGCTGTGATCCTAATTGAAAGGAAGCACAAATTCATTTGGTGGCCTTAGAGACTACCCATTCTTTCTCAACCAGAGACCCTCATCAATAACATGTAGATAGCAGTGGCGATATGAGCCTACATGACAGAATTGTTGTAAGGATTCCTAAGGAGTGCTGTGAACACTTTTGAAAGCATAAATAAATATTAAATCTTATTATGGGTTGTATGTATTTTCATAAAGAGAATTGTTCCAACTCAATGCCCTGATCCAAAATGAAATTTGAAATTTAAATCCACTGGTGTCAATGGAATTTACTGCCAGGTAATATGCTTTAGGATTAAAAGATTTATGCAAGTTTACCAGGGAATAAGCCCTATTCGGCACTATGGGGCCTGCTCCCAAGTAAACCTGGATACGACTTTAAATTCAAGTAATTCTTTGGTTTGGTTCTTTTGAGAGCCAGTATAGTGTAGCAGTTGGAGTGTTGAACTGGGACTTGGGAGACCTCATTTGGCCATGAAGCTCACAGGATGACCTTGGGCCAGTCACTGACTCTCAGGGCTGTTGTGAGGATAAATTCCTAATGTTTTATTGGTTATGATGTCCTATATGTTGATGGAATCCAGAACCAATCCAGAGTCCACAATGTGTATGTGTATGTGCATGCATTCACCCCTACTCACACAGCTCTCCTGTAAGAGAGGGGACCTCTCTCTATGCACACATGCACATAGGAAGGAAGAAGCTATATGCATATATCCCTTTGCGCATACAAACTCATCCCCTTATTTCATTTAAATTGGAAAAATCCTTATAGATGGAGGTGCTAACCCTATGCCTGTGAGGAATCACTGAACAGTACCCAATACTGCAGTTCTGCTTCTGCTTGTTCCAGTGTACCCATGAGACATAGCACCAGAACAACAGGAACTAATGGTTGCTAAAGCAACTCCAAAAATGAGCAGAAATTCTCATTTCTGGATGGGGATGGGTCAGAGAGGTTCACTTCTGTGAGCTCCGCTAACCTGCCCTGTTCTGGAAATGAGCATTTCTGTTGTTTTCCGGTTGTTTCAAGGACTGCTGGCTTTCCATTGTGCTACCGATAGGTCCAAGTACTGCATGGAAAGCATTGGACACTGCCCACTGTATCTGGGGAAATAGGTGAACTAGAAGCATTGTTTCTGGAGCCAATGTGGTGTAGGGGTTAAGTTACTGAACTGGGGAGACCTGGGTTGTACTACCCATGATCATGCACACCACCACCTTGGGCTTCTTGGAGGAAAGGTGGGATAAAAATGTAACAAATAAAATCAAATACATTCTCATGATGAACATACATGTGTTTGTTTTGTCCAATTGTCACCTCTGGTTGAACATCACAAACACCTGTTTACCAGAACTGAACGTTGGATGGGATTACAATTTCAAATTGCTTTCTAGTCTCTTGAGGAGGCCTTGATGGTCATTCTTGTTGCATGAGAAGTGGTAATAGTGATGGTAACTGCAGAGAAGAAAGGGGTATGCAAATCACTGCAAAGCAGGCCCACCACATGACTGGAGACCATGCAGCACCCCATGGCTGTGCTTCTCGCCCATATTTATTATGTATACCTATGCACAATTTATACGCATATCCCAGCCTCCTCTGTGGCTCAAATGGGCTCCTGGAAGCCTCTCCATTGAAAATAGGGGACGGGGGAATGGCTGTGTGACCAAAGAGAAAGTCCATGGCACCAAAAATATTGCCAGAAGTGGTGGCCACTCTTGCCAGCAGATCCTATGGTCGCTGCCATTTTTCTTTCTACCTGGAATGGTGAAAATTACCATGGAGCTTCCAATGCATGATGCTGGAACCACCATGGAAGCCCCCTAACCCCACTGCTGCAACAGGTGGGTAGCCGGACTACCATTGAGGGAAGACTCCTGCCATACAACACTTTAGCCACCGAAAGTCACATTTTTCGCAAACCATGGTTGCTTAGTGTGACATCTGAACTGGCCCAATAGCTCAAAGGCGGCCCTTTTTAGTAGTGGCTCTCACCCTCTGAAAAATCCTGTCCCATGCAGTTTGGGAGGTAGAAAATATGGTGTGAAAAGGCATTTCTTTACCCAGGCTTTCTCTTTCCTGTAATTATTTGCAATTAATCATATTCAGCTCCACCTTACTTCACATTCTGCTCCATCCATGTTCCTTGTATTGTTTTGAATTGTTATTGTAGTTGGATTTGTTTTTAATGGTGTGTTTTAAATGTTATTTGCATTGTTACTGTAGCTGAAATTGTTTGAATAGTGAATTTAAATGTGATTTTTAATATTAATATGTGAACCACTTAGATATTTTATTATTTAAGGGGTATATAAGTATTACTAATAAATAAATAAAAACAAGCAAAAAGAAGAAGTAATGACCTTCCTCCAATCAAAGTTATGACAGTCAACATCTCAAAAAAGAATTAAGAATAATGTATTTCAAGGGGGAAAGGAGTATTGGAGCCAGTAAAAGACATTTTCATTCTCAACTGTTTGATGTTACCCAAGAAGTGTGTTCCATAATTCCTTGCAACATTGTAGCTCCTCATAATCTGTGAGGTGTCCCCCAGAATTCTCTGCAGCATTGCAAGGTATTGGAATCAGCTTTGCCTAGGTTAGCAGTCTTAATAACATAGCTACATCAAGCAACTCTTTGTCCAGCCCAGTTAGGCATGCCTAGATGTCTCCTGATAAACTCGATAATAGTAAGACTGGGATTTTAGATCCTCTGTTGAGGCCCTACATGTGAACACAAAATGACTACTGACTTCACTTCAGCTCCTTTAACAAATGCTATTATATATAAATCATTCCATATGTAATTTTCTTCCCAGCCTAAGCCTTTACCCGTCTTTGTCAAGCTGATGCAATTTTTTTCACACTGTATCATGCCCTAAAATCTTCCATTGTATTTCCCTAAACTCATTTCCTCCCACAAAGCCCATCCATCTCCTATATCATTAAAAGCTGTGTTGAAATGCCTGCAGCATGACAATTCTACCCAAGCACACACAGTCCCTGGAATAAAGCAAGAAAGCTAAATAGCTCCTGCCATGAAACAGGGCGAGGCGGTCCATCCCAGATGGCCAACGAATGGCAAATTGGTCATTTTTGAATGGATTCTATTTTTACCACCATGGAAAGTGCCAGTGATATTGTGTTACTTCAAGCACTAACAAATCATGGGATAGCTCTAAATACATACACTCAGAAGTAAGTTTCCGTAAGTTCAATTGCATTCAGTAAGCATGTTGAGGTCTCCAGTTCCAAGGAACTACCTAAGAGTGCAATCCCATGCATGTTCACACAGGGAAAAAAAACTCCTACAACTCCCAGCATCCCTCAGGCAGCATGGCTGCTTGGGGCATGTTGGGAGTTTTAGGACTTTTTTCTGTCTAAACATGCCTATGATTGCACCCTAAGTCATGACTTAAATTGTGACACAGGCATTCTGAATAGTATTGTTCTCCTTGAAGCATTAAACCTGCAATTTTGAAAGTGAACGAGCTTGCAATATCTATATCCAAAGACATTTCCAAAGGAAAATGTTATCCTGTTATATTTTTGGGAAACATGTTTCTACCCAATGTTCTATCATTGCTACTATGAATTTTAATCACTGAAAAACCATTCATAACATACCTTATTATTTTTAAGATCTGGTTTTAACACACTTAGGCCAGGAAATTGAGTTAAGGTTGAACTTCTGTCCTTAAATCACCTGGTTGGGCCTATGTATTGCAGATGATATGGTCCCATATGAGCTGCCAAATGATGTAGGCATAAGGAAGTGAGTTAAGAACAGAATTGACTGGTAAATTCCTGTTGGCTTTTTGGTGAAAGCCAGCTGATAAACACTACGCAGCTGTTGCATGTAACTATATATATGTATATATATAAAACCACATTTTTAAAAAAAAGAAAGAAAAGCATCTATCGATCAATGGCCATTTAGAAATATATGCTTAAAGGCACATAAAAATAAAGATCTATACAATTGGGTTAAATTATGCATTTGAACAATCTGCTAAAAAGCTAACATTGCAATATATAAAAGTAATCCATTTAAATAAATGTGAATATTGGATGAAAAACAACAGGTAATTTTTGTAATGTTTTACGGAACTCAACATCTTTAGGGATGTAGGTTTTGTATGTTGGTTGGTTTGGTTTAAATAATGTTACCCTTTGGACAATCATGCCAATTATTTGTTAGATCTATTAAAAACTCATCATCATATACAACCCACATCTGCAGCCTGGTCAATGCAAACCATATCCCACTATAGGCATACCATTTGATCAGCATACTCCCATTGTTGGGTTCGAAAATAACTTGATGACAATTTGGGAATGTTGTTTTAAATGTCAACAATCTTAAGCAATTTAGAGATCCTGTTCACACCTTTGGAGTGTGATACAGTAATTGGATTTGGTTATGGGAAATCTTCAAATTTCAAATCCTTCTTGATTATAACACTTGTAGCAGAGGAGGGGGGAAGCTTTTGTGCATTGCCACTACTGAACCTTACCTATAGTAACCTTACTTCTTGAAGGGTAAAAATTAGGTCGATATAAGAAAGTGCTATGCACATCTGAAGAATTAAAAAGGAGTCACCGTCCAGCACACAGTTTGACTATTTAAATCCCACTGACATTCATGGAATATAAGTATCCTAACTGTGTACAGAATTGCAGATAAGGCTTATAAAGTAGTTTTAATTCTGGAAAACCTATCACAATAATTAAGGATAATTAGGGCTATTACCCAATTCATTTTATTCAATTAATCCTACAGGTATTTAATTAAATAAATTAATACTGCACATATGTGTAGACTCTCTGTAAGCCGCCTAGAGAACCTGTTGATTAAGAGGCAGCATGGAAGCACTGCAAAAGTAAAGAAATGCTAATTTTAGAGCTAAGGGGGTAAGCATACTTCATCTGTCACAGTAGCCGGAACCATCTTAATATAGTTATTCCTGCATGTGGGATGGGGAGAATGTCTACTCTGTGGCTGTTCCTGCCATCTGTAGGTTTTAGAAGTACTCCTATGAAAATTACTTTTTAAGGAACATCTTTTTCCCTATTAACTGGGGTCACCATTTAGTATCAAATTTGGTGCTTTATTGTAATTAATCCATCTAACCAAGTAATCAGCTACACTGTCATAGCCATAACAATAAATAATATGAAGAAGAAGAGTTACATTGCACAGGGCTCTAATCTTGCAATGGTCAAAGGGAGTGTTTGCTCTGTGCCCAGGAATTACCATGAGACCAGCATGCAGATTGGCAGCTGAGACAATCCACACAGATGCAACCCAATTGCTCGTGCATGACTTTCCTTCGAGTACATAGGCACAGAGCCCTGCACATCTGTTCCAGGTTCTACATACAGGACAATCTCCATGCCAGGTTGACCTACATGAATCCCAACACAGAAGTGTTAGAGAATAGGGCAGGATGTGAATGGACTTCCAGGAGTTTAAAGCATGCCTGGGGGAGAAAAGAGGGGGGGTTGGGCTCTAAGGAGGGATACCCAACTTTTAAAGCAATCACCAGAGGGATCAGCTATGCTCGCCTTTGTGCACACAGTGAACTATTCATTGCGGCAGGGAACTGACACTTACGAGTTGCTGAAAAGCCGGTTGATCTATGTCACTCTGCAAGGCGAAGTCGCTCAGGACTTTCCAGGGCGGCTGGTAACTCTGCACCTCCACCGGGTTCGCCTGCAAGCCCCCGTCGTGTCTCTCCGGACTAGCCGCCACCATGGGAGTGCCCGTCATGCCCTGGATGTTCTGTAAACAAGGCGGCACAGGCGGTGAATGGCCGCGCTTCAGAAACCGCGATTGTCTCGCAGCGCCGAAGAGTCAATAAACTCCTTCTCGGGCTTATCAAACTCTCGACTTTATTGACTTTGTTAATCTGCCTTTCGCGGAATTTTGTGTGTTATTTTAAAGAGAGAGAGAGAGAGAGAGAGAGAGAGAGAGAGAGAGAGAGAGAGAGAGAGAGAGAGAAACAGTGGGGGGGGGGGGGAAGAGAAGAGAATCTCCCCTTGAAGTATCTATCGAGGCTGGAACTGGGGTCCTAAAAGAAACACGTTTGGAGATCTCCTTTTAAAGATCCACTTCCAGCCCCAATCAAGCAACCACATAGCCCACAAACCTGTGCAGGTTTTCTTGGAAGTATTGCTTCAATAGGGCTTCCTCCCAGACACGTGTTAGGACTACAGTCCGATCCTAGGTTGCACACGTAACCTGGGAGTAAGTCCCCGAGCATATTGGAGCTTACTTTTATTTTGAGTAAAAGCATTTAAGATTGAATTGTACTTCTCAGGCATAGGGTACCCAGTAAATACATTTCAGTGGGACCATAGGGTTTCTTTTTTTCAGGAGGGGGGAGAGGCAGGAGATGAATCCCTCCTGGACAGCTAGTCCCCTCCACTACACACGCACGCACTCACACATAAACACAGGTGGATTCCACCCCCTCCATGTCCCAGAATTGCTCGTTGCTCCTTCTATGCCCATTCCCCCACCCCGGGGTTACCCCTATATGGGACTAAGGTCCTGATCCTCAGTACAATTACGTGGGACTTCCTACTGAGTTAACATGTTGTTTTGAGAAGGCTGGACAGAGTCTGCAGCCTTACTTGCTGGGAAGCGGAGTGGACTCAGAAAACTTGCTATGAAGGGAGGGGAGTAAGTCTGCGATCTTAAGTATGCTTACTTGAAATATATGGGACCAATCGTGTTTACATAGAAGCAAGTAAGCATTATTTTTACTAGGTTGCCGCCTTAAGAATAACATCCTTGCATCCATAGTCACAGGCGACAGAGCTGTTAACCTGTCGCCCTTCAAATGTGTTGGACTACAGCTTCCATCATCTTCAGTAGCATGAGGGAGATGGGAATTGTAGTCCAACGCAGCCGGGTGGTGGGGAGAGGGAGGCTCTTCTATAGCAATTAAAGTATTTAGGATCAAGGCCATTCTTTCCTTGTATCCCAGAACTTTTCCTTCAAGAAAGGTCAAAAACGTGGAGACAGCAGCACAATAAAGGTGCTCCAGGAGTATGGAAGCATAAAGGAGCTATCTAGAATCCTGACTGAAACCCGGAGCTGATTCACGATCCCTCTGCAATCAGAGCCACCAGCCTCCACTGATATACTGCATTCTACTTGAAGTCACTGTCAAGTCTATCTAGAGCTTGCAGCTTGACCGCCTTCTGGATCACTGTGTTCATGACATACACACCCATCCTGTCCATATTTACTCTGGAATGAGCCCCATTGATTAAAAAGGGGGACTGACTTCCAAGTAAATGTTCATAGGACCGCAGCCCTGCAGTCTAAACATGCTTGGTTTGGAAGTCTGTGACCTTCAATGAAGGTTAACTTGAAAGTTAAAGGCTGTTTAGGAGCATAGAGATTGGTGCCTTCCCACCTGGGAGCAACCAGAGGTAGGAAACAACCAGCGAAAATTAACAACAGTGAAATCCCATAGTGAAGTCAGGAAAGGACTTGGGGGGGGGGGGCAACCCAGCAGAAGGACATCCCCACCCCCAAAGCAAAATGTCTCACTACATTTTGAAATAAGTGAAGTGATATCCATCATCATCGATATAAGGAAGTGGGTTTAAGTCCACCGTTTGAAATTTACTAACTGGGCCACTGGTGGAATCCACCACCCAACTAACATGCAGTCGCCTTTAAGTGCCTCTGATATCAATCGAATCTTACTCGGGAGTCAGACTCAATGTGTGGCATGGCACTTACTTCCGAGTATGCATGTCCAGGCTTGGGGCTACGCAGGCACCATGGATCGATTCCAGGCCATTTTTTAAAAAAATACCCTGAAGCACCCCGACTGAAACCGATTAGGATGCACCAGCTTCAGTATAGGAGGCCACCAGTTTACATCCAGGTACTTCCAGGTAACTGGATTCTGATGGATGCAGAGGGGCTTGTTAGCCTCAGCTGAATTCACATTTCCCCGGTGTCAATGGGTCCTTGAACTGGAACTGGTCTCAATGAAATTTACTTCCAAGAAAATGGGTTTGGGAGTGAATGTCGATCACGTTAAACGAACCTTGTTGGTTCCACTGGGCTCCTCTCACTGTTTACTGAAGAGCCACTGTTATACTTTGAAACAACAGAAGGAGTGGTGGAGATAAGCCCTGCAGGGGCATGAAAGGCTTTATGTCCAAAAATGCTTCCTAATTCTGAGCGACCTGAAGTCCTTTAAATTGGGGTTTATTGCATTCCACCGCGGTAAAACACAACTCTTTAAATTCCTCTTAACCAGGTAGGAGGCCTTTTAAAAAAAAAAAAAGAGAGAGAGAGAGAGTAAAATAAGAGCTGTTCCTTGTCTATTCTCTCTTTCCCCAGGTTTAGATTCGAAGCAGTATAGCCATGCTCTCTTCTTCATATGGACCCAAATGGGGCGAGATGGACAGGGAATGGGGGTGTTTTGCAAGGCAGTGTTACCGTATCCTGGATCGTTTGTCCTGTTTGTGAAGATTCATTTCAAATGCTACAACAACTCGTCCGATCTCTTTGGATTTAAAGCCCCGAGCAGAAACCTGTTTACTGGCAAGTAAGTCACACTTTGCTCAATAAGATGGGCTTGTTCCCCAAATTGTACACGTGAATCGGACTGAAGCGCCTATTGGATTGAATTGCAGTCTGGGCATAACTGCTTTGAGGATTGCTACTCGGAAGAAAGTTCTATTGAATTCGATGGGGCTTACTTCAGGTAGCGTACGTAGGCTTATATGCCTTTAGTCCCAAGGAGTCTCATTTGAGACATCGGCATGACTAATTTAGGGTTCTGCCCACTTACTAAGCAATAATTAAACCTTGAGGATTTACTTCCAAGTAACCATGTACAGGATTCTGCTATACTTTCAATAGGTCTTCATCGCAACTAGCTTTTGCTCCATATATTTAGGATCTAGTGCCAGCACTCAACATTAGCTTGATTTCTGTATCTTCTTAGAATCACAACATATTCTCCTACTGTTAATTTGAGGGTGGATTCAGGAAATAAAGTCTTTAAAAGGGGATCCTCAATTGCAGTTGCAAGATCACAGGAATATGTAAACTATGCAACACACTGCTTCCGAACGTCTTTAGTGGAAGTAAAGACAGCGACTGAATTCGGATGACACAATAAGCAACTGGGGGGGGGGGGGGGACAATCGCCAGTTGTATTGACTATCCTGTCATCCGAATGCTGCCATAGTCAACTCAGCGCTGATCCTAATCCACACCATGGTTGATTATTTATTACCATGTTGTGTGGGGAGTACCCCCTAGATGAACAACTGTAAAGTTGATTATTACCCCACCATTGACTATCGTGTTGTCCGAATTCAGCCACTGTGTGGTTTGTCACCTCACCACACAACCCTGTGCATGTCTACTCAGAAATAAATCCCACTGAACTCTGTACAGGCAAGTGTGTATTGGATTGCAGCTTCAATGTGCTAAAACACCTTTCCCCAACCCAGTGCCCTCTGGATGTGTTGGACTACAACTCCCATTGTCCCCAGCCAACCTGGTTGGAATGTAGTTCAACACATCTGGATAACTTCAGCTGGGGAAGGCTATGATTTAAAACAAAAACAAAAACCACCAAACATCCAATTTTGGGCTGGTGTATATTATTTACCTGCTGGGCTTTCTCCTATATCACTAAGACCATTAATGCTGCTGCTGCTGCTACTACTACTACTAATATTACATTACATTACATTAATTCAACCAAAAGCTTAAAGAATAGCCTACTAATCTCTCCAAGCTGTATTGCCCCCCAAACCCCCAGAAAATGCCCTTCCCACTCTGAATAAAAGTAGCCACCCCACTTTCTCTTGCCACCCCACTCCCACAGAACTGTTGTACTTTTAACATAGGCCGGGATTCAACAGGTGAAGCAATCCATTGTCACTCTTTCCTCGCCATACCAGGAACCAGAGGGAATAAAAAAGATGCTCGCTCTCTCTCTCACACACACACACACACACACTCACTCACACCCCCCCCCTTCGACTGGATTGAGGACAGAGTTAAATAATATTCAGCTCTGCTCTGACATCCTGGTTTTGCTTTGTTCAAAACCATAGCACCCATTTGAAAAGCAACACACACACACACACAAACACATACACAAAATCTGCCCCCAAACCTCAAGGGCGTTCAAGCAAAAATTGGGATAGAGTGCGGAGACCAGAAGACCACTCAAGAATCCAAGCCACGCGTCCTCAATGAGGGCTGCTCTGCCCAAGGCAAGCCCCGCTTGACCGAGCGCTCGTTCAGGAATGGGCGCCCCCTAAGTGCCGGGAGGAGGACGTGGTCTTGGCAGCCACAGCACTTACCGTCTTGTCGTTGGGTTGCTGCTGCTGCAGCTGCTTCATCATGATGCTCCTCTTTTTGTCTTTGCAGCGCTTGTTTTGAAACCAGACCCGGATGACCCTGGGGCTGAGGCCGGTCATTTCGACCAGTTGCTCCTTCATAAGGGCGTCGGGCCGGGGGTTGGCAGCGTAGCAGGTCCTCAAGGTGTGGAGCTGCTTCTCGTTGAGAACGGTCCGGACGCGGGTGGTCTTCTCGGGCTGTTTATGGACATGTGGCCTCAGAGCCGGCTGCCTGGCAGAGATAGGTTCTGCTGTAAGGGAGGGAGGGAGAGGGGAGGGGAAGGAACAGGAGCCCTGTCAGTGGCGGGGGAGGACCAGAAGACAGACTTCCCCCCCTTAAAAGCTTCTGAGGGGGGCCAAGCCTGCAGCCATCGACAGCCTGCCAGATGCTAAGCAGCGGTGCAGTCAGTTAGGGCATTTTTGGAGTCTGGATTTCATGGTTTTACGGGGGCCTTCTTTAAAAAGGAGCAGTGTACTGCTTTGAAATGCAGGGAGACAGCCCTGCTGCCTGTATTTGGGGGCCTTCCTGCTCATCCTGTTGAGTGTGGCCATCGATTTTGGCCCAAAAGCCCTTCCCTGAGCATCATCACACAGGGGAAATTGTGCTTACCATCGCTTCTCCACCTGTGTTTGTCCCTCATTACTTCTTCTTTCAAAAGGGGAAGTAAACAACGTGTTTGGCCCATTGTGGGTCATTTTGATCATGCTGCTTCTCCTGTGCACAGCAGGAGATAACATCAACTTCCGTCTTTAAAAATGTCAGATTTACTGGGGTGTTTCTTCGTCTGGGGAAGAAAGCTAGAAAGGACAGGAGGCAGATGACATCATGAGAGGGACCCACGAAAATCCGTGAGTGCCCAACGAGAGCGTGCAATAGAACACTCATCTGATGGAGCTCCCTGACTGCACCACTTAGGCTAGAGCATCATCACACTGGAGGTTTAATGCACATCTGCTGCGATTTTGATCCACTTTTTCAGAGCTGGACTCACTCAGGGTGAGAGAACAGCATGACAGGGATGACATCATGCTAGCCCAGCGCTGAAAAAGTGGATCGAAGTCGTGGCAGATGTGCATTAAACCTCCAGTGTGATGACGCTCTAAGTCTTTCTTCTGGAATAAACACTATTGGATTCGATGGGAATCCCCCTCTCCTTCAAATCCCTCCTCCAAACCCACCCTTTGGGGGAAGGGGCTTAAGGTACACTCCTATGCATACTTAGACAGAAAGAAGGGCCAGATCTACACCAAGCAGGATATAACACTTTGAAAACGGTTTGAAAACTGTATTTGTAATGTTTCCTGGGCCCCAATAATTGTCAAAATCATTATAAACAATGATAGGTTTTTTATAATACATGCATAGGATTTGGCCCTTATTCTTAATCCTCATTTCCAACTGTCACCAAGGTACTGTTGCCCAGGTTCTTTTCTCCCTCATCTATGTTTTCTCCCATTGTCTATTTTAGACTGTAAGCTCCTTGCCGGCAGGGACTTGGCTGCTTGCTTGTTCACTTGAGGTTGCAATCCTATGTATGTTTGGACTGGAAAAAAAGCATGCTGGGAGTTGTATGGCTTCTTTCTGTCTAAACATGGATAGGATTGCATCCTTATCTATTTAGCATTATGCAAGGCTGATGGTGCTCTAGTGATAGATGATGATTAGGACTAAGATTAGTCACCAAATAGAATGGTGATTTGCTTAAGGGGCAATCCTATGTATGTTTAGACAGAAAAAAGTCCTACAATTCCCAGCATTCCCCAGCTAGCTGGGGAGTGCTGGGAATTGTAGGACTTTTTTCTGTCTAAACATGCATAGGATCCTGCACTTAATTTCATAATCCACAATCATGCAGTTCGGTGTCGCTGAACTCAGTGGGAGGTGTAGTCCCTGTCTGCACAGCCCAATCCTGTCGGCAATTATCCCTCCCCACTTTGCTTCCAGAGGAGCTATTAAGTGTGCATGCTCAGGATCACTAAGAGACTAAACATACCCAGCTTCAGTAGTAAATTCAGCTGAAAACTAATCGGATTGACACCCACATCAATGTGTTCAGCGGGTTGTGGGAACCAGGCAGCTCATATTGGGGCAATTGTGGTGGTATCCATTTCAGATTTCCGAAGGAACCCAGGAAGGGAAAAACTGCTACCATGTCCCTCAGTGGCACCACCAACCAGAAGTTCAAAAGAGTTCAAAATAGTGTTCGAGAACAGGGATGGGAAGAAGGTAGATCTCCAGACGTTTTGGACTCCAACCCCCAGAAGCCTCTGCCCTCATGGCTAATGGTCAGAAATGTTGGGAGTTAAAGTCCAAACCATTTGGACATCTGTGTTCTGCCCTCTCTTGATCTAGTCTGTTCCCCTGCCCAGGTTAATGTATGAGATACAGACGAAACTATGCAACAACGAACAATCCAACTGCCTCGATATTTCACATACACACACACAAAGTGTTTAACCAGTGCTGATAAGCACCTTAAGATTCTCCTTCTGCCTCTTCTTCCACCATTATAGCAGATACCTCACCTACATGTTCCCATTCTCATAACACCCAGTTTAGCTGGATAAAAGCCTATTTAAATTGTGAGACAATGAGATTTGAGATCGACTTCTTCCACTAGAATGAGAGAAGTAGAAATAGAGAAGCAGGAAGAAGGGATGGGGAATGTGGATTAATTGAACGGCTGTCCTTTGGAAAATCCTTTCCAAATCACAGGGTGCTATATGAGAGCAAACTAAAATAAAATAAGATCTTTTTACAAAGTTCTACTTCTAACCTTATTTTTTGTTTGTTTGTTTTCCATCTTTAAAAATACAACAGAAGCACCTTCTTGAGGCTGCAATCCTAGCAGTCTTCTAATCCTAGCAGTCTTCTATTTTCTAATAAAAAAAATCAGGATTTACCTCTGAGTAAATGTGCTGAAAATTGCTCTGTAAAACTCGCTCTTTGGAAGGAAGGCTGCAATTTAGGGCAGCGCAGTTCTGTGCTTGTTTACTCAAAAGTAAGTTCCACTATTGGTCAGTGGAGTTTAGTCCCAGGTAAGTGGACAATGGATTGCAGTTTACGCTACTTGTAAAGCAATCCTTTACATAGATATTCTAGGATCTACACTGTTGCTTTAAAATGGTTTATAACAGTTTTGACAACTGTTCGAGCCCATGACACACTCCATATACAGTTTTCAAAATGCTTTCAAAGTGTTTTATCCTGCTTGGTGTAGATCTGGCTCAAGTCCCACTGAAACCAATGGGACTTTCTGTGGAGGAGGGATGCATAGGATTGCACTGTTGCTTGGAAAAAAACACAGGTTTCTAAGTAAATCTGTTGTGAAAGTACAGTCTGGTATTCCAGTCTTTACTAGGCTTACTTGGAAGCAAGTGTTACTGAAAATGAGTAGAAGTTCTTTGAATTTATCAAAATCGTGTTTGTGGTTGGTAAGGGATTTTAAAATAGTCCAACATAGACTGAAACAAAATATTTGATTGCCTTTTTTTAAGGACGTTTGTATTCATAAATATTAACGCCATGTGGGGAGGGGAGATAATTTGATGACACCTCTGTGCTACCAAGGGGACTTTCTCTCGAGAAAATGTGCGCAGGGCTCAGGTGATGCTTCATAATTGTCATTTAAAATAAAAACAAAAACATGAATAGGGCAACACAGTTTCACTTTTAAAATGGTGAATGATCTTGCAACAATACAGTCCTATGATCAGAGATAAGTCCTCATTGAGTTGAATGAGACTTGCTCCCAAGTCAGTTATAGGATCGCAGTCCAAGTGTGTGTGTGTGTGTGGGGGGGGGAGAACTGTCTAAAAGTTACAGGCGTCTCCTCCTCAGCCTTGCTTTGTTTACCCTTATGGGGTGGGGAAATAATAAGTAGGACCTGTTCCGTGAAGCCGAGAGGGGCTCAGCGAAAAGAGGGGCTGAAAGACTCCAGTCGAAACTGGAGGGAAAAGTAAAATGATGCCGCCTCATCGTGGGTCAACTCGAAAGTTTTCCTGCTGAAATTCTCACCCAGCTCACCGGTGAAGGCAGAATTCCTTTGAAGGCCAATTACTAAAGATTAGCTTGTTGACAGTTTTAAATTACAGCTTGAACTGGTCGCCTGTAGTTATTCGTCTCTCTCTTTTCGGAAACCGCCCGCTTCCCCCGCCCGCCCCCCACCGCCGCGCAATGCTGCATTCAAAACAGGCCAGGTTGGGAAGAACCCTGTAGAAACGAATGGCAGGCAAGCATCGCCTACTCAGGAGAGAGAAGGAGGAGACTTCGCTTGCAGGTCACCCCCTACTTGTATTTCTACAAGACTCCACATACACATACACACACACACACACACATCCTGCACGCAGCAATTTAGAAAGGTGCTGAGAAAAGACAGAGAGGGGCAGGACCCTAAACAATGGGGCTTATTCCAGTTACGTGGGAGGAAGCCCCATTGAACTCAATGGGGCTTGTTTTGGAGCAGACTCAGGCCTAGGGAAATGTCTGTGCAGGACTGCAGGCTTAAAAGTGTTTACATTTCAACCAATCCTGGCCCATCGGGAACAATTGGGTGGGTTCCTTACAGTGCAAGCTGGTCCAGAGTAGTCATGCTTAGAGTAGACCCACTGAAATCAAATGAGTTAGTCATGAGTTCAATAGTTCTAACTATGGCTAAATCTAGATCCAACTGTTATAGGGGTTCTTTTTCCCCCTTCTCTCTCTCCCCCTCCTTCCTTTTATTTGCAATGCCAGATATGAGTACCATATGATTATTTGGACCATATATCTGACAGCGTAAGATACATAGCTCTATATAAACAGAAATGTAGACATAAAAAATAAGTGCAAAATGTTTATTTCTGTTTATATTAAGCCATCAGGTATATTTTAAATATCTACTCATGGAGTTCAGTCAATAGATAACATACTATTTACCTCTACATACCCTTTGGACTCTAGTAGACTTCTGATCCATTTCAATCAATCACCATTTTCCATGGACTTAAAAAGAGGATTGGACCCCATGCAAATCCTATACAATACATGCCAATTCTGATATATCTTCCATTTAGCCAAGTCCACAGGATTTAACTTGGAAGAATAGGCAATATTTAGGCTCTGGAACTTAAGCACATTAACAGAGGATGGGATGATCAGGAGTATAAGACTCCTCGGAGGTCAACAGGACTAAGGCTGCAATATCTATCTATCTATCTATCTATCTATCTATCTATCTATCTATCTGCATACACACACATACAGACACACTTAACCCAGAGAAAATCCCCTGGAATGCAGTGGGACCTACTTTTGAGTAGACATGCATCAGTTTTCACAATTAATTTCAAGGAAGGGGAACTTGACCTGTATGTAGCCTTGAGTTGATTTACCCACCGGCTTCAGCTTGTGTGTCTTCAATACCTTGATATCTGCATCTCTCACCTTGGACCTAAACACACATGTTCCACTGATTTCAGTGGAGCTTACTTCTAAAGCTACAGCCCTCTCTGCTTATTTGATTGGAAGTAGGTTACATTAAAATAAACATAGCACACAAGGCTGCACAGAAGGATCCGGGTGTAAGCTTACTTAACAAATGGACATTTTCAAAAGGTATATTCTTTGGCTGAGTTCCTAAACACAAGGAGAAGCTGCAATCCTATACACATTTACCTGGGAGCAAGTCCCACTGAACTTAACAGAACTAATTTTTGAGTAGACATTCATGAAATCCCATTATTAGATTCATTGAAATCTCTTGGTCCAGCTTTCACACCAGTTAGAGGCCACAATCCAGGCAAAGTTAAGGATGTTGAAAGTGGATTCCCTGTACTTATTTTAGAGACGACTCCTTTTGATTCAGGGAGATTTATTTCTAAGTAAACTGCCTTAAGGTTGTGTTGTAGATTCCCACTTGGGAGCAAGCCCTATTGCACTATGTGACACCATGTGGGGTTTACTTTCAAGAAAACATGCCAAGGAACAGTTTACAGGTCCCATTGGTTTCAAAGGAAAGTTGTGCAGTCATTTAATCTCTCACTCAAATCCACGAACCCTCAAGGCCATGATCCAGCCAACCTCCATCCTCTCGATTTCAATGGAAGTGCTTAATCTGTCCATAAAACATACTGTGCTTAATTGATGGGCATATATATAATATGCCTGTATGTATATAACATACCTAAGGTCTTATGGCCCCGTCTTCTACGTTTATTCAGAAGTTCGTCTCGGCGATCTATGTAATTGACACACGAGTAAGACTTTATAGGACTGCAGCTTTGATGGCGAGATAGACACCTCTTTCTAGTTTGTACCAATCGTCCACAGTCTTGTGTTTTATACATTTTCTTGCCGTCATTTCGTCAAGTTAGCCACCAGGACCTAGCCATCGGTCTCTTCAATCTCTACCCGTGCCGCGATCCTCCGAGCCGAGAGTAAGCCCCACTGAACTCAATGGGACTTACTCCTGAGTAGACATGGATAGGATTGCGCTGTAAATTCACCTCAAAGAGCGGAGGCAGCGCCGCGGACACCCAGGAGGTGTTATTCCTAGCCAAGGCCGTCGGGGAACCTCGGGCAAGGAGGCAGGAGTGGGGTGGGAGAGAAGGAGAGAAACAGAACAAAGGCTCAGAGCGCACCCCGACCCCCAACCCCCCCCCCCAGCCTCCCCCCCTCTCCCCCCCCCCCCCATTCCCAGAGTCTGTGCCGATGGGCCCGGGAAGTACCTGCCATCTGCAGCGGCCTGGCGGGATGCAAGGGGCTGAGCGGGTCCCCAGCGCCGAGGCTGGCCCTTTCCACCACGTCGTGGTCCGCCCGGCAAAAGAGGCCGTCCTCCCGCAGCGCGAACTCGTCCCCGGGGATTAGCTGGCGGCTGCAGGCCACGCAGCGAAAGCACTCGATGTGGTACACTTTGGAGCGGGCCCGCATGACGAAGTCGTTCTTGCTGAAGCCGATGTTGCACTTGGCGCACTTGATGCCGTATAACCTGAGCCCGGGCCCCGCCGGCGAGGAGGTAGAAGGAAAACAGGAGAAAGCGGCGGCGGCGGCGGGGGAGGAGAAGGAAAAAAGAGAACAGGAAAACAAAAGAGAGAGAGAGAGATTTCACTCCGGCCGCCCCTTCGAATCGAGCCCTGCCTGCCTGCCTGCCTGCCGGCCTCGGCCAGCTGGCCTGCCACGGGTCTCTTTTAACCTCCTCCAACCCAAGGCACCTTCCCGGTTGCAGCGGAGCCTTTCGCTCGTTTACCTCCTCCCCCCACTTTGGAAAACCAGAAACCTCGAAAAAGGAGAGGGATCGGCGCGGGTTCGGTGACTTACGGACACCGTCAGACACCACACCAGCCAGGGAGGTTTAAATTAAATTATATAGAAAAGTTGTTTGGGGTTGGTGGGTAGGGGGCTCGCTCTTTTCTTTCTTGGACCCGAGTTGTGTGTGTGTGTGTGGGGAGGGAGGTAGATGGAGAGAATCTGTCCCCATAGATTGGTTTATAGACAGTAGGGCTTTCTTTCTTTTTATTTACAAGGCTCCACTCTGCAACCCGGCACAGAACGACAGTCAACAGCAGATAACTTAAAGCTGTACCTAAACACTTATTAGGCGAAAGAAAGAACCCACGGACTTCAACTGAGCTGGGCAAACATTGTAAATAGAAGGCTCGCTTTGAGAAATAAAACAAACACCCCCACCCCAGACATCCCGATCCTAGGCACGGTGACTTGAAAATAACACACACACACCAGTTCAATAGCACTCCTTTCCTTGTAAGGATTGCAGGCTTCTCTGCATCCTGCTCAGCCACAGCAGAGATCCGGAAAGCTATGGTCAAATGCCCCCAAGGTGAAACGGACAAACTTTCCTATATAGACAATGGAAAGGGGATCCCCCCCCCCCCACGTCGTCCTATTTTATAGGAAGATTGTTGCTGTCTTAAAGCCCAATAAAATAATCAAATCCCTGCACCTCTAAAGACCACTAATAGAAGCAATAATAATAATAATAATAATAACAACAACAACAACAACACAACAACAACGCTTTACCACACAAGGGTTTTTGGTAGTTTTTTTTACTCATGAGTAAATCCTGAGCTGCAGTAATGAATTGTGGATCGTGGCCAGGCCCACTGGTCTTGCCTCAACCGAGACAGAACGTTTGGTCTGCCTTGGATTTCACGTCTTTCCACCCAGTTCCTACACCTACTTACAAGGGAGTAAGTGAAGTTCAAACGGACCCCCACCCCCAATATCGGTAGGTTTAGGTTCTCTCTGTTAAAAAGCAAACAAACAGAAGGAGTCGACCTAAAGCCCGCCTTCCAAACGTGTTATTTGTACTGCTTCGGGACTTGTGGAATTCCTCCCCCTCCGTTTTCTGATAAGCCACCAAATAATTTTAGCTGGAACCCATTCCTATATGGGATCTAGAGTAGTCCTACTGAAATCAAAGGTAATTACTCCAGGATGCAAGCAAGGTTTCCTTGGGGTTGGGGTGGTCAATCGGCACCCCCTTTTTGGAAGCAGAATTATAAATGGACAGATCTAAATGTATTTGCATAGCCATCAGCCATTGCAACGGAGAATTTTAAACGAACAGGGGAGCGTGTCTTGTACTCTAGAAGAATCGTTCGCTGTTGTTAATCAACAGAGAAGTGCATTGAAAAGTGCATAAAAACCACCTAGGCTTCTGTATGGTTTCTTGGTGGATCCATACCGCAGGTTTCTATACATTCCTGTTATATGCATGTTATTGATGTGCAATTCCCCCTTCTTAAAACACAGGGGGTAAGAATAGAAGAGACACAGCATCAATGCATAATTGTGGCTGCAATCTTACACCCACTAAGCCCCATTGAACAATGAGGCTAAGCCCCATTGAACTCAATGGGACTTACTTTTGAGCAGGCAGGCATAGAAGTCGTACCGTTGGAAATCCAAACGTACCGGCTTCTCCGTGAATATCTGAGGCATAACAGAACGGTCACACAGAACTCGCTTCTGTCCTCATCTAGGTACCTTAAGGTTCAAACACGTAACCAAATACACCAGTCTGAATAGCATTTGCTTTTGAGCAAGTAAAGCCCCATTCAAACCCTCCGGTTAGCCCTTCCTCAAGCAAGACTGCGATCCGAAGCACACACTGACTTACACGGAAGTAAGCTCAGCTGAACATCAATGGGGTTGACATTCAGATAAATATATAGGGTGGAGTTATGTCTAAAGCTGGAATCCTAAGCAAATGTTCTGGGAAAGCAATGCCCATGGCTGTCGAGGGAGTTTACTTCCAAGTAAACCTAATTCGAATCGGGCTGCAAGGACGTTTGGAATCCGGCTGTAAACTGTGTAGTCCAGGCGGCCCAGTGCCTTCAGAAAATACTGACGATGATATTCTGAAATCACCCCCCAAAAAAGTGATCTTTCTCAGTGTTTTCTTCCGACCAACTGAGCACTTGATTCCGAGAAACGAGGAGGGCAAAAACAACCCAGCTTGGCCATAAGATCCGTCCTTCTAAAACAGAGGCCGACAAGAAGCGCTTAGAACAGCCGGATCTCTGGGAAACAAAGGCAAGTCAGAAAACAAAACAAAGCAAAACTCACAAGAAACTCGTTCTCCACTCGATCGCCGGACTTTCCAAGGGAGAAGGCATTCCTTACTCCTTCGGAGGGATTAACATTTGCGCCCTTCACATGCAAGCCTCATTGATTTCAGTGGAATTGGCCTCCAGGTAATAAACTACACTTTGGGAGCCTTAGAGTGATTCAGAAGGCATCTGAGAGAGGATACTCGTTAATTGAGAAGTCACTACCAACAGAAAGAAAGACGAAGAAAAAAACCATGCAAAAAGTCTGGGAAGATCCTTTGCCATTTGTTGCTTACACATGAGAAATTTATTATTATTATTATTATTATTATTATTATTATTATATTATTATTATTATTATTATATTCTGCCTTCCAGTGCCTTCGCTTTATGGGTTGTCCAACCTTTATCCCCACCCCTGCAAAGATAAAATCCAGCAGGGTACACAGTAGCCTAGACTCACCTAAATCATCTCCCACCCCTCCTGAAAAAGCTAGGACAAAATAAAGAGCCCCTGACCAATGCCCCCCTTCTTTTAGGCTTTAAAGTTGTTCTTTTTAAAAGGTTTTAGCTACAATGTTAGCAGTCGCCAACTGTGCCATTTTTTTTATAATCAGCTCCCAGATTTTCATGCTAGGAAGGAAGCTGTTCCATTATCTAAATGTACCGATTGTTCACCAACAGATGAGGGGCAATTTGATCTCCTCTGTCCAATTCATCAAGGCAGATAAGATAAGAAAGGAGAGGCAGACTGAGAGCACCCAAAGGGTTAATATTTAAAAAGATTAAATGTCATGTTTTATTTATTTGTTTATTTTTCTCTCCCCCCCACCCAACCCAGCTCTATTTATGGAGCACCCTTCCTTTATTAAGGACACCGTAAAGGGTTTATCATTATTTGTTATTATTACTAATAATTTGCTTATTATTTGTTTACCGCTCTTTCTCCAATGAGCTCAGGGTGGCAGGCTGCCCATTCACCTTAGGATCAATTATTTCTGTCTTAAGGGCCTGTTATAACTGGCCAATGTTGTTGTTTTTGCTATTATACTGTAGCTTTATTAAATATATAAAATCAGACATGACAGCCATATAGCTTTGTAGCAACCAGGCCTACAGATTACCCACTTAATTTCAATTATATTAATATTACCTCGAGTTGAATGGGGGGTGCTTAGTTTAAAGAGGGTTTGATCCAAAATTATACAGCCTGTAGCCATCAGTATAAATAGGCCACTGGCACACCTGGATTTTCAAAACATATCCATTCAGAAGCCAGCACCAGGGCCAACCATTTCAACAGCACTCAGTGCTGGAGATCCTGCCCGGAGAAAATGCCCAGGTTCTCATACATTTACTTGGAAGTAAGAACTGTCCATTGCAGTGGGACTTCCTCCGAAGTAATTGCTTCTAGGCCCTGGGGTATCAACGGCATGTATCTGAATAACACAGGTCCTGCCTTTCCTCTGGAGAAAGCCTAACAGACCGTGGGACATTTATTTTTTCCAAGAACACTTGCGAATCGCAGGGAGAAAGGCTATAATAAAACACATTTTGCCTTGTCCTATTTAGAAGTAAGTTTGATTACAATCCTATTTGGGGTGGAGGGAGAGAAGAGAAAAAGAAGATTGATTTCCCAGTAATATATGTTTAGACTGGAGTCCAGTTGTGTTCAGTGGAGCCTTCCTTGAGATCACATTGAACACAGTGAGGTTTACTTGAGTAAACACACAATCAGATCAGATCAGATCAGATCTCTCTGTGTGTGTGTGTGTGTGTGTGTGTGTGTGTATAGCAATCTAAATCATGGACATATCTGACACTCTAAACCATGAATAGGTTTCCAGGGAAATGTCTTGTTGAAATCAATGGAACAACTTACCTCCAGGTTACTGTGTTTAGGAGATCGCGATTTGTTTTAGAACAAAATAAAATAAAATAAAATGCCTGGATGTTGTTGTTTTCCCCCCACGACTTCCCCTAAACCGTACAGATTAAATAAATAAATAAATAAATAAACAAGCCTCAGCTACAATGCCTCTCTGTCCCTTCATTTTACTACAACTACGACGCCATCGAAGGGGGTGGGGTGGTGACGAGAAAGAAAGAAAATCCTCATACCTGATATAGTCTCTCTTACAGTAGGTTTTCCCATCCCTAACAAAGCACGTACAAGTCTCGTCCAAATACTGATTACATTCCGCGCATTTCAAACACGCCGCGTGCCATTCCAAATCCGGAGAAACTCTCAGAATATACTGATCGTGGATTTGATTGCCGCAACCGACGCATAGGGAAATCAGCCGTTTCTCTGAAAGGCAAATAATAAAAGACATGATTGACTAACCGTTTGCTCTCCTACGGCGATAAACACACTTTATTAGTGTCGATCACCCGCGTAGGGCTGCTACTCTTTGGGAGCGCGTTGCTGTTGTTGTTGGTAGCCTTGCGCTTGATGCGGGGAGGGAGGGGGAGGGATCGGGGAGAGCATGCGAGAGAAAGAGTAGCATTTTAGGATGGTAATTGGAGTGTGTGCTATCAAAGGCTCCCCTCATTTAGGAAAGAGGCGGAACGCAGATTCAAATACAGGCTGGCATAATCAAGAACGTGCCCATTTTACACGCCTTCCACGCAATCAAAACACCCCCTCTTCCCAATTTTTTTTTTCGGGGGTGGGGGAAAGAATGCATGGGTGTTGTTCTTAAATTTCGAATAGGAAAAAGGCTGAGAAATCAAACGCTCCGAGTGGCTCTTAGCCCTTAGGAGCCAGAACCGGCAGGTTGAGGTGTGTCCGTTTCATTCCCTTTTGTCAATTTCATTTACTTTTGGATGTGTTCCCCCCCCCCCCCCCAAAAAAAAGGGCTGATTCGCCTTGGGAAGGGAAGGCGTTCTTCTAATCTCAATCTGGAGCGGGGAAGTCAGTTCGCGGCCGAATCCGAAGCATATTTCCTCGGAAGGAATCCCCGTATTTTGACATGGATATGTCTCCCTTCAAAACGAGCGCGCTTCTGAGCATTCAAAGGGTCGCAATCCACACCTCACCGGAAAGTCCATGCTTTGACTCCAACAGGAGTCTAACTGGGTCTGGATTGCGTTGTCGTCCCCCCCTCCCCCCCCCCCCCCCCCCGGGTGTAAGATTGCGATTCCTCAGTACATTTACGAGAAACTCAATCCCATTGATTGTCCACGGGACTCACTTCCAGCAAATGTGTTTAGGATTTTAGCATAGAGCGCGGACCTCATCTCCCCACAACCCGGCTTTGGACGCCCAATTGCCTGTATATACATCCCCCCCCACACACACACACACCTCCTTCCCCATACTCTCTCCTCCTCGTCTCCGACTTTTACACCAGAGGCTCGCCTCCAAAAGCAACCAAGTAAGTTACGGCGGCTCTAGCGTCACATAAACCGAATGGGTCCCCCACCAGGCATTCTAGGCGCTCCCAATCTTCCGTATACAAGGCAGGGCTATTCCCCTCCAAAAGAGCAGATTTTTTTTTATTACTGTTATTATTTATGGCGAATAATAATAATAATAATTAATAAGAATATCTTCCTTACTTTTCGGTGGGTCTCCCATATCTCCCATATCTGTAAGAGGATATAGTGTCCACAGTGAAATGGTGCACGGTTGCGATGGAGCTTCCCAGAGATGAGAGAGAGAGAGAGAGAGAGAGAGAGAGAGAGAGAAGGGGGGGAGTAAAGCTGTTGCTTCTTATGAGCGGGGGAGATGCTGTATAATGGAAAGGGGAAAAGATGCTGCTTGATCGGTCGCGCTCTGAGGATCAGTTCCAAGGCGGCGGGGGGGGGGGGGGGTTACTGGGTTCCCTTACGAGGAAGAGTCTTTGCCAAAGAAAAAGCCAAAGCAAAACACCCGGACGGAGGCGAAGCGACAGCGAGCCGGTCGAGGAAGCGAGCGAGTGGCCGAGACGCTGCACGGTGCGGGACTCAGCGCGCCGCGGCCACCAGCCTCTTCCTTATCTCTTACTCAAACTTCTCTGCTCCAACTCAGCTCGCTCGCCATTGGTCCACGTAGGCCGCGGAGACGTCAAACCTGCTCGGCTCTGATTGGGCGGAGGGAACACAGAAGCAGCTGTTCTGATTATCATATTTCAGTGGCTGGAGCGTTTGTAGAGGGGGGGGGGGGTTTGTTGGGGTGAGGTTGGAGAAAGCCGCCGCAGCGCCAGAAAGGCAGGAAAGAAGGGAGAAATAACAACAATAATAAAAATTAAGGATAGCCAGAGGCAACTTTTTCGCTCTTCATCTGATTTCCTTTCCTCCCCCTTCCCCCATAACCCTTGCCAATTTTCCTTTCCCCCCTTCTTTCTCTTTCCATCCTTGCTTCAACAGCCCCCCCCCCCCTTTCATTGGATCATTAGGCAGGCAGCTGTCTTTTGACCATCTCATTCTCTCTCTCTCTCTCTTTCAAAGCGATTTTTTTTAGAAAGGAGAAAAATAATACGTTGATTTTCCTGAACTATTTTTCCACCCCTTCCCCAAATTTCCCTCCATCAGAGAAGTGAAATTGATCAGGTGACTGATCCAATATGGGGGGGGGAGGGTGGATTAAAAGCAATGCAATCTGTATTGTGCTGTGAAAAGGGGGCAATAAAGGCTTAGCTGCTTAGATATTTACTCGCTTGTGCTTTGAAAATTATCATTCAAGGCGAAGAATGAAAGCGCTAGGGAGACTCCAGTTGACCTCGGATTGTCGCTGCCTTTAAAAAGTGTATGTTCTCTCCCCCTTCATTCCCCCAAAAGGATAGTTTCTGTACCATCTCTTCCCCCTCCCCCAAGCATATGACATAAATGTTCAGGGAACTCTGGCTCCTGAGCATTTACAGGAGTTTAGGCATTAACAAGCAGAGATGGTCATTCTGGTCCTAAGCGTTTTATTCAGAAGTCAGTTTCACTGGAATTTCGGTGGGATTGATTCCACTGGATTGGAAGGACCCCGAGAAAGATTGCCTCTATAGTGCAAGCAATATTTCTTTTCTTCATTTATAACTACTATGTTGCCTTGAGCTTATTGTAGGAAGAATAGGATTATTTTTTTTAAAAAAACCTACTATTAGATATACTTCCTTGAACGTCTTAGAAGGAGAGTGGAGAAAATATAATTACTATCACCATTAACCTACTTCTGTTAGAACCACTACGATATTACTCCTAGGTTTTGTTTTTTTTTAAACGATCTGAAAAACATTGTTTTCCTCTGTGCGAGTTTTTGCTGATTTCTCAACTGGACACTGTGAAAGGTACCCCATCTACTTAGGGGGACCAACAATACATGGATCGAACTTCATTTCCGGTAATACGAGTGAGACCCTACACTAAGTACCTTCACCATTGACTGAAAGGACTTTCTTCTAAAATGGCACAGAATTCTCTCCTCAGTCCGCAGTCAGTTTAGTACAAACAGCTTCTGGATCCAGAGATAGGTAACTGATTAGAAAGTTGATGGAGTATTAATCTGACTCTCGATTGTTTTGAAGGCCACCTCCCCAGTCAAGGAAAATGCTTCTATAACTCCGATCCAAAGCTGATTCTTTAACTGACCACTGAAGTTTAAAGATCATGGATTCACTGACTTCTGCGTTTACCTTGCCTTTTAGGACTAGTGGTCTTCAGTATAGAAACAGCTACTACACGTTTGCAAGATCAAGCAGCCAGCAATTCGGGGGTGGGTGGGGGAATAATCCAGTGTGAAATTCTCCCACACAACCTTGCTCAGTTCCCACTCATTTCCACGGAGATTGCTCAGAAAACAACGTCCCGCTTGGTTGTGCCTCTCTATGAAACTGGTCTTTCTCCTGAGGATAACTACGCCTCAGGATCCCAGCCTGAGAGGGTGGGAGGTAGGATACCTCTATTTTACTCTCAACATTTGCAAATAAAACGATTCAACGTGTGTTTATTAGGCCCTCCTCGTCCCGCTCAACGAAAGCCTTTCAGTGGATTCAATATGGAAGCGGGAAATAGTACGCCTGTATGGTTCGAAATCCGACGCGTGTATTGCTGCTGTTTCTGAAGTAAGGGGGAAATATGTTTGAGGAGAACTGCTCTCTTAAATAAAACAAACAAACAAACGGAGGGTGGGGGCGGAGATGGGAACAGCAACACCCTAACGTTGTTTTTATTTGAGATATGCCAGAAGCAAATATGCCGTTCAGTTTACTTCTTTTTTTTTTTAAATAAAAATAAAAAGTGTGTGTGTGTGGGGGGGGTAACGTTCCCGTGGAGATAGCTGTCTCGAAAACAATCCTCAGATAAGGTCAGAAGGCAAACTTGGTGCTGTAAACAAACATAACTGGTATATTTCAGGATTCAGTGTACACAGTAGCAGATGGGGGGTGGGAGGGAGGCTCCTAGGTGATCCTTGCGAATTTCATGGAAACTAAGAAAGAAAGAAAGAAAGAAAGATCTCCTCCCCCTCCCTTTGCTGTGTTTAGCTCTTTAAACCAATAAACAATTACCAAGAAAATTGCTGATGATAGCAATCCCAAATCGAGCAGGCTGGCATGCCATCGGGAGAGGAGGAGGGGAGTGGGGGTGGGGGTGGGGGTGGGGGTGGGGGTGGGGGAGGTTTTCCCCTTACATAATTTGGCTAGAATAGAGACTAACCCAGCAACGTGTCTCAGTAGCTCACACGGAGGTGAGACCCTCGAATTTTTCCTGGCCCCCTGACTAGGAGGATGTAGAAGGAGACATTCCGGGAGCAGTGACTGGTGAAGCTGTAAGTGTCGGGGGGACCTGGGGAAAGAACCGGCGTTCTGCAAGATGCCAATGCGTGAGGGGTGTGTGACTGGTTCCTTTCCCTCTGCGCCATCCCATTCAGAAGATACATTTAGAGCAAAGACACAATTGATCTAAATCAGCAATGGTTCTATAGGAGAAAACGTTTCAATGCCCTTAATTGTCTGAATACAAATTGAAATGACGAATCTTCTCTCTCTCTCTCTCTCTGTCTTTAAAAAAGCTTCACCGTCCAGCAATTGCCCATTTCTACAAATGCGATCCTCTCTTCCCCCCCTCTCTTTTCCATTCCATTCCATTCCATATCTATAAAATGTATTACAGCTGTATTATGCACACACTTTAGTCTGCATGCATGCCTACGTAGAACATTTATTTCCTAAGGCTCTGATCCATATGGCATTGAAATCAGTTACAAAGCTCGTACTGATGCCAACGGCTCTGGATTGCTCCATTTGTATGTCTCATGAGAAATGTTTCCCATTCTGGCCATTTGCACTGTATGTATATCAGTATATCCGTCTGGAGTGCAGTCAATGCACATATTCTCAGTGAATATATCTGCTCTCTCTCTCTCTCTCTCTCCATACACACACCCACACACACACATACCCACTCATGTACATACAAATACAGAGGCATACAGATTTGATCAGCAGCTGATGATGAAAAATGGAGAGGAAGGTTTTTGCGTCGACGAGATCGCAACAGCGACCCCTTGTGTCCGAAAGTGCAACGAACCGCCCGGTGTCACCAGCCGAATTCTGGTGACCTTTTATTTTCCATTTCTACAAACATAATTAAGCGCTCTAGACTAATGAGGTTCCCTCGTGGGTCACATGAATGAAAGGCTTTTATGGGTAGCAAAGAAAGGGGGAAACTCGTATAACTTTTATAAGACGCCCGATCACAATATAAAAATCGACGGGGGTCAAAAGATTTGAATAGATGGGCTATTTCTCTTCAAGTCCCTTGTGATCTCCCCCCCCCCCCCTTTCTTTCTTTCCTTAAATGTCTGCATTCTTTCTGGCTTAACCAGCCTCGATGGGAATTATACAACTAGGAGACTATTGCTGATTTTCCCAGCCTGTCCCCGTTGTCAGAAAATTGCCCCTGTCTGCTTTTAATTCTCCCCCCTCCCCCCACCTACTTCCACTCGATATTTATTTCTTCAAGTTTAAATACTTCTGGGAGAGGAGAATAACATTTAAGCTTGATCTTAAATGATGTGCAAGGGAAACTATCTCCACCCCAGGAAGCAGGGACTAGGAAGAAAAAGGAGGTCTCGGATCTAGGCTGGGATTTTACCCCCACCCCACCCCCCGCCTTTGCTACTGACTTGTCTGTTTGCCAGAAGACTCAAGGAACTGAAGGGAAAGCGCGTCTGAATTCAGAGAGCAAGGTAAAAAAACAAAACAAAAAAAAAACGTTCAGAGTAACTGAAAATCTGTCCTGTTATGATAGAAGACGTTGCGGGGGGCGGGAAGTCATGATATACCTCTCGGGAAACGGGTAAAAAAAGAAAAGAAAAGAAAAAAGAACGATCTTTCTATCTTTTCTTTTTTGATATATGGGGAAAAAACAGATTTCTAGATTCTGTGGCGATAGCCATTTACTCATGAAGTAGTCTCACTGACTTCCATTTGGCTAGTCCAGAGTAAAGAGAACTACAAACTGCAGTTTTTCACCAATATCGGGGAGAGGGATCCTACAACAACCAAAGTTTTTTTGTTCTTTAAAATAATAATAATAATAATAATAATAATAATATAATAATAATAATAATAATAATGTTCCGATGCATTGGGGGGGGGAGGATGCACTTAGTGTGATTCTCCACGTCGGGGCTGAGAAACCGGGATTAACCCTTCATATTCCACAAAGCGTCTCTTTCTGTCTACCTGCAGAAGTCGGCAATTTGATAACGGGTCAGCCTAGACGGATCGTTGTATTTAATTGCGTTGGGAAAGAGTCGTGTGTGTTTCTTTGGAAGAAGCTCAATCGGGGAGTTAAGGGGGGCATCATATGCTGGACGTAAGGAGGGTGGCCGGCGTGTCTGGGACAGAAACCAAAAAAGAAACGGAAACCATTCAAAAAGCGATGTACAATGAAGAATAGTCGAGATATTAGTCTCCCGGTTAATACTCTTACAAACAAAAGGATAAACATTTCGTTTCAAACGGTTATATTTATTCATCGCGGACCAGAAGGAGGCTGTGCTCAGAAATATAAAGTAGAGTGGCATTTAAATCAACGTTAACTTCCTAAGCATCTTGGAGTTCCTGTCAAGTAACTGTGTTTGGGATTGGGGGTGAAAAATTTGGTCACGGCAGGTATATTCATCATCATCATCATCATCATCATCATCGTCATCGTCATCGTCATCATCATCGTCTATTAGTGTTGTTAGGTGTGCACATTGCTTGGTGTGCAAATTGCTTACTTTACTTGCCATTTTTATAATTAAATTCAAAGCTCGGCGACCCCCTCTCCACCAATCATTTCCAACAATGTGCCATATTGCATCTAGCATGAGACCTGAACCGTGCAATGGCTACTCAGAAGTAAGTCCCATTGCGTTCAATGGGAGTTGCTTCCAGGTAAGTGCTTACGGGATTGCAGGCTGAATTCAGCCTTTGGACTTGCAAGCTGCGCAGAAGGAGGTTCGAAAGGACTTCAAATCTTTTCCCCCAGGGTTGGCGCCTGGTATATATCTAAGCCTGTAGACCTGGTTCTTGCTATGAACAAAATAAATAAATGTATCAATGTACAAAAAGAAGGGGGGGAAGGAGGAAGAGGAGAAGGAAGTGGCTGTCTGCAATCATTTGAAAGTATACTTGAATTTGATCTTGATATTATATATAATGTTAAAGTAAAAAAAAATCAAGAGATGTTTTAGATCCTTTTGCGCACTGGGCTTGGATTCTTTAGAGGGTTGTGGTCCCTAATCTCCACACACTTGGGATACTTGAATGTGTAGAAGTGAAGTAGATTGCCACTAAATCTCATTCTCTCTCTCTCTCTGTGTGTGTGTGTGTGTGTGTCTGTATGTAAAATACATCCAGACGGTAATGATCTGGGTGGCTTCATCCCCTTTCGAGTGCCTGATACATACCCTGCTGCTTCAGATTGCTTTGCTGCTTCAAAAACTAGCCCATGTACACAACCACTGTAGCCGAAAAGTGCTGTTAGCCAGACAATTTGCCAGTGTTTTGCACACCCCTAGAGAAGTGAATGGGCTGCAGCACTTCCAAAAAGTGTGCTCCTATCTATGGGGGGTTCTGTCAATACGGGCTTGGATTTTTCTTTCTTTATATGTTACTACGTTAATCCCCCCTTCCTCTCCCCCCTCTTGCAAGGTCTCAAGGGGGCTTAGTGGTCTTCCTTGTCTCTGTTTTTATCCTCACAACAACCCCGTGAGGTAGATAAGGCTGAGATTCAGTGACTGGCCCAAAGTCAGCCAGTGAGCTTCATGGCTTAGTGAGGGCTAGAACCCAGATCACCCAGTCCAACATTAACCACTACACCACACTGCTCTCCTTCTCATATCCTCCTTCATTGAGTTCTGATCTTGAACATTTATCTTTTAGAAATAAAACACATTGCTTGGAAATAAATCTTGTTAAGGACTGGGGACTTCCTATCCCTTTACCTTCTTTCGCCCTGGTGATGTGGGATATTTTTTAGCTCCTTTTGCATATATGAATGCAGTCAAATGATATCTCCTGTACAGACTCCAAACACTTCTGTTTAGGTGTTTTCCTCCTTTTCTCCAGGTATGTAATTGTCCAGGAAGTCAAAACCACAAGAATCACTGGATTGGAACATACAGTGTGATCCTAGATATCAGACATAAGCCCTATTGAGGTCCATGGGGCTTACTCTCAGGTATGTGCATAGACTAGAGCATGGGTGGTCAGATTTCTTCTTTGTGAAATTTACTTTGATTTGGATCAAAACTTTTAGTCATATTTAGAGTAGACCCACTGAAATAAATAGGGAGTTAATTTACTCATGATTAACTTAAGTTCCATTGATTTTGATGTGTCTCCTCTAAATATGACTACGTCTGGATGCAATCCAATTATACTTGGAATTGAAGGGACTTGCTGCCTTAGAGTATCAGAATTGAACGGAGTTCACAGTCCCATCACCACACAAAATTTCATTCCTGGGTAACCCCAGCTTTCATCATTTCAACTGTCTAATTTAAGGCAAAAAGGGGAGTTATATCATTGCTACCATTGTTAAACCTTGCTAGCCTATGGCAGATTATCGAGAGATGTAATAAGAGATTCTGATTTAACTGTTGTCCATCCCCTGGTGTATATGTAGAGAATTGCAGGTTAAAAATTGGTTGGCTCATGAACTGGGAGATGAGCTGCCCAGTACTGATGTCCCCTTCTTGGTCTCACTAACTGGCCTTAGGCAACCCATCATCTCTATGTTTTTCCCACCACTACAATATGAGGTTGATCATAATACTGATCAATACTGGAGGGGTTTAAGGATGACGCAGGAGCCTTTGAACTCACTAAGACATGATTAAAAATGTTTTAAAAAAACATTATTATCCCCTGAACATATTGAAGTCATTCTTTTCTACTTGCAGAATGACTCCAATATGTCCAGGGAATAAGAAAACGTATCCTTATGAAAAATAAGGAGTCTATCTTAGCCAGTTTCTTCTCTAGGTTGGATTCTTTCCTAGTTCTACCTGGAGATACTGGTGATTGAACCTGGGACCTTCTACATGCAAAGCAGGTGCTCTACCACTGAGCTACCAGCACCCCCAGATCTATGCACCCTTGTGCTCACAGAGTGAAAAACAAATGGAGTCTTGCCATCCAGTACTTATTAATGTGCTGGGTGCATGGTGGACCAAAGGAAGAGATTGAAAGGGAAGGAGACACAACCATGAAATTGGAGGGTACAATGCCAGTCGTGGCACACCAGAACTGATATAAACTGAACAGAAGAAGAGCCATGCTGGATCAGACCAAGGGTCCATCTAGTCCAGGGTTCTGTTCACACAGTGGCTGACCAGCTGCCTGTGGGAAACCCACGAGTAGACATGAGTGTCATAGGACTGTCAACGGCACCAGTAATGCTCTAAAGCAAAATTAGGGTGATTATATGAAAAGGAGGACAAGGCTTCCGTATCTTTAACAGTTTTGTTGAAAAGGGAATTTCAGCAGGGACTGCATGCATAAAAATGACACCTGGTGAAATTCCCTTTTCAATACAACTGTTAAAAATACAGAAGCCCTGTCCTCCTTTTCATATGGTCACCCTACAAAATAGACCTAAGCAACCTTCACATGATTTGAGGAGAACTCTCATAAGAGAGGATAATTATTCCAGGTAAAGCCTCCCACCAACACCCAGCTAATCTCCACGTAGAAATGCAGGAGTGATTTCCCCTGTAACAGTGCATAGTGTGCAACACAATTTCATCATTATGGAGATTCTCATCCTTTAAGAATTAAAAGTGTGCACCAACCACAAGAGTTGACTCAGATCCCAATGTGGTGCTTCAGAAAAATGGTCCAGTTCAGTTTGACCACAGTGAAGGTCACACAGTTTGATCTGGGTACTGAATCTAAGTCAAGATTCAGAAATTTGAGACTTTTTGCCTCTCATGCCATGGGAAAGCTAAAGAGGGTTATAACTTATTTTCTCTTGTTCAGAATTGGATGGAATTTGCAGGCAGAAAAGCTCTTTAGGTGGGAATTAGGCCTGCCCAGTGTTAGAGAAAGTGGTGCAGGGTTTATTGTGCTATACACCTTTATATTTTGATTTTTATTATTATTATTATTATTATTAAAGAGAACTGCAGACAGCTTTTTAATTTCTTGGAGGAAGTGGATAAAATTTCAGAGAATTGAGTTTGCCAAGTTTGCTTGTACTGTATGGGCCTATTCAGACAACACACTAAGCCATGATTCGACTGCTAACCCTTTTGCAGCAAATGGTTAGTGAGTGTGTTTAAACCGTGGTTATGTAACCAGCATGGTGAGGAATGGTTCACGTGGCACACTAAGCCATAATGTTCAGCTCAAAATGCTTGACTACCATGGTTGAATGTGTTGTCTGAACAGGGTCTATATATAGATAAATACATGTGATTAAAGGGTTAGAAGACTTGTCATCAATATAGAGAAAATTTAGACAAGAGATTTGCATTTTGAAGAAAACTTTGACCAATCTTCTAAGAGTTGGATACTATTCCTGTTATTACTTATTAGCCTAAAATTATCTTCTGAGAGATGGACATTGCTCCTTCTACCATTAAAGTATCATGTTTCAAAAGAAACATTTGAAATAAATGATTCAGAATGGGAGTATCCTGGATATGCATCTCAAATACGTTTTTATTGAATCCCTGTATTCTGACTGTCATCTGCAACTTTATCTCAATCTGTAATCTCATATTA
Organism: Anniella stebbinsi; assembly: GCA_029215795.1. Taxonomy (NCBI): domain Eukaryota; kingdom Metazoa; phylum Chordata; class Lepidosauria; order Squamata; family Anniellidae; genus Anniella; species Anniella stebbinsi. The sequence goes on along the minus strand of JARDYH010000002.1, from coordinate 26,971,337 downwards.
TGGAATTACTATAAAATGATGTACTTCATGTTTAGAGGTTGCATGTAAATTTTGCATTATATTTCTATTGACTTTTTTTGGATTCTTGTGGTTTTCCACTCATTTCCATGAGAAAGTACAACAGACAACAGAAGGGTAGGCTATCTCAACCAAACTGGTCACTGACAGAAAAAGTCTGAAAGAAGGATTGAGTTACAGGAGAAAGGAAAGGGGTTTGAAATCATGAACCTGACCCCACCCCCGAAAACCTCTCACTTCCTACGTGCAAGTTGCTACAGAACTGAACAAGCAATTGAGAAAAATGGAAGAGAGAGAAAGAGAACTTCTATTTTAACCCAATCCTTTCCCAAAAACACAGTGATGTAGCTCCCTGGTAAATTGTGCCTTTCGAAACTTGAATAGGTAACAAAGCCTCATGTGAATCAAGATTTTGTCCAGAAATGGTCCACAGGTAGGGTGAACAAATGAAAAGGAGGACAGGGCTCCTGTGTCTTTAACAGTTGTACTGAAAATGGAATTTCAGCAGGTGTCATTTCCATGCATGCAGCACCTGGTGAAATTCCCTCTTCATCACAGTGGTTAAAGCTGCAGGAGTCCTGCCCTCTTTTGTATCTAGTTAAGAGGACAGGGCTCCTGCAGCTTTAACTGTCTGTTGAAAAGGAAATTTCACCAGGTGCTGCACGCATACAAATGACATTTGTTGAAATTCCCTTTTCAACACAACTGTCAAAGATACAGGAGTCCAGTCCTTCTTTCCATATGGTCACTCTATCCACAGGGGCCCAATTCAGCTCAGGCCTTGGATGATCCCAATTCCCATCTTTATTAAGAATCCAGAGAGGGGTTGAGAACCAGGACTCTGAAGCCAGACTTTCTCACGGTGACAGTTTTTGACCTACAAATATTTGATCAGTCAAAAGATTGATGTCTATTCAGCATTTATCGAAGAGTGGATTTGCAGCAAACACAGAGTGAAAGACAAGTTTGATTGTAAAGGTATGTCTTGCTTCCAACCTCTATTTTTTGTTATCTTTACCTGTGCAAAGAGTTAAGAGAAAATTAAATAAATATATATAAGTAGGCTGACCATATGAAAAGGAGGACAGGGCTCATGTAACTTTAACAGTTGTAGAGAAAAGGGAATTTCAGCCAGTGTCATTTGTATGCAATTTGTTCCTGGTGAAATTCCCTCTTCCTCACAACAATTAAAGGTGCAGGCACTATACTAGAGAGACCATATACAAAAGAAAGCAGGGCCCCTGCAACTTTAACTATTGTGATGAAGAGGGAATTTCACCAGGAACTAATTGCATACACATGACACTGGCTGAAATTCCCTTTTCTCTACAACTGTTAAAGTTACATGAGCCCTGTCCTCCTTTTCATATGGTCAGCCTAAGGGTGACCAGATAAAATCCAGGTCAGTGCTCATGTAACTTTAACAGTTGTAGAGAAAAGGGAATTTCGGCCAGTGTCATTTGTATGCAGTTAGTTCCTGGTGAAATTCCCTCTTCATCACAACAGTTAAAGGTGAATGCACTGTACTAGAGTCACCATATACAAAAGAAAGCAGGGCCCCTGCAACTTTAACTATTGTGATGAAGAGGGAATTTCACCAGGAACTAATAGCATACAAATGGCACTGACTGAAATTTCTCTACAACTGTTAAAGTTACATGAGCCCTGATTTGGATTTTATCTGGTCAGTCTATGTATAAGCAATTTCAGTTAGAAAAGAGAAGAAGTCAATTTTTTTGGAGCAATATTCCTTTTTAATGGTACTTCCCTCTCTGTCAGAGTCAAACAAATTTGGCCACTAAATACAACAGGAACTTCTAATGGTGGTAGTAGAATGATTGTAGAGATTCAGTTTGCTTATATTTATTATTTATTATTGCATTTATATCCCACCTTTTTTCCTCCAAGGAACCCAAGGTGGCATACATAATTCCCCTCCTCTCCATTTTATCCTCACAACAACAACCCTGTGAGGTGGGTTGAGCTGAGAGTCTGTGACTGGCCCAAAGTCACCCAGTGGGTTTCCATGGCTGAGTGGGTACTAGAATCTAGATCTCCCAACTCCCAGTCCAACACTTTAGCCACTACACCACACTGGCTTCATTTGTACTTCCATCTCATTTGTATTTCCATCTTTCTTCCAAGATACTCAGGGCATGGTACACAGGGTCCCCTCCATTTTATCCTCACAGTAATCCTGTGAGGTAGGTTAGGCTGAGAAATAATGGCTTGTGTTTGGTCAACTTTGGTTTAAGCTTTCCATTCACAAATCAAAAACTGAATTTGTGTGCTTGTGAATTGATTTCCTGGGACATAAACATTTCAAATGGGTTTTTGAATTATTATTTATCCCTGAGCTCCTTGTTACACAGCTGATAAGCAGAGGATGTCAAAAAGACAGAAAGATTCCAGTGCAAGGCTTTTGACACATTCATTTCTCTTCAGATACCTCCACCAACCTTTCCTGTTATACATTTCCCTGACAATGTAGTCTGGGGAGTTGGAGCTTAGAGGTAGAGGACAGTTTGCATGCAAGATGGCCCAGGTTCAATCTCCAGTATCTCCAGCCTTGTATCTGAAACACTGGAGTGAAGTTGCCAGCCAGTGTAAACCAGGGGTGGGCACAAATCTGTCTATCTTGGGGTCTCCGGTTGGCCATGATCCATGATCTCTTTCCACCAATCACTGAGTGTTGGGTGGTTTCCTGGATGGTGTAGGGAATGGGCCTGACACCTCTGCAGAGGCAGCACCAACAAGCATGGATGATTCAGAGTCTGAGGGGGAGGAGGCAGAGGGGTTTGCAGAGGCATCAAGGTTGCAGGAGACTGGTGGTGCAAGAGTGGCTCTTGTCCAGGTGCAAACTAATCAGTTGGAAAGTAGCTAAGCTAGCCAGGGCCCTCTTCACCGGCATTCCAAAAGGCTAGCCACACAGGGAAGGTCCCTCTGGAAATATCCCCCCCCCCCCAGGTTGGCTTTCAAATGTTCTAATATAGTGCATTAACTGAAGGAAGTTGCTTGTAGTCAAAGTGGTTCTGTATTATGCAAAGACTTAAAGGCTGTTTGTGGATTCCAGTTGTAACCTGAGGCACTACAAATCTAACTGTAGTTTGCATAATAAAAGCAATTGTTTTCCACTTCAATTTCTCTAATAGATCACAAAGAGAGACCCAAGGCTGGGCACATGACAGCTTTTATACACACCGCCCCACCATGGGAAAGGATACCTCTTCTAAGTCTTAGTTACTCACAGTAAGAAGTTTTCAGCTACATATGCTGGCTGTTTTGGTATTTCTGTCCTCAATTCTTTTGCCTTTGATTTCACCCCCTTTGCCTTCATCCCTGTACACCAATGGAATGCTGCCCCCTTTTCCAAAAATTGAATTTTGCCATCAGGCTGAAAGAATTTCTGTACCCCTGGTGTAAATAATACCGAGCTAGAGGCATTAGTTGTCTCAGTATGAGGCAGCTTCCTATGTTCTTAAGTAGGTAGGATAATTTCACCACACATCAGGTCCAGATGTGGGGTCAAATGATCATATGTAGCCACCCATTCCCCTTAATGGCAGATGTCCAGTTTAAACATAGTGCAGCCTCTTAGCTTTAGCCCTTGCCGAAATAGGACATTTGGTACATCTAAAAATAAACAAACTTTGTATAGTGCTACATCTGCCATGAACATTTAGCATAATGCTTTGCCAAAGAGCTTTAATAATTGAATGGGAAAAGGTCAAATGTCTTTAATAATTGAACAGTAATAAAAGTCAACCTCCCCCAAATGTTGCTACAAAAACAAAACATTCAATTGAAGTGTGTGTGTGTGTGCATATGTGCATGAAGTTACACTTAACTGTTCTCAGCAGGTCTGCCTCTTGGTTGGAGCTCCTACAGTTTACCAGTTGGTGGTAGAAGCACTATGAACTATGCTCAGTGGCTGCTCTGGGAAGTCCCGATTCCCATAATACCTCAGAGAAGCACTATATTCTGGGAATTGTAGGTTATTAAAATAGGGTGACCAGATAAAATCCAAGTCAGGGCTCATGTAACTTTAACAGTTGTAGAGAAAAGGGCATTTCAGCCAGTGTCATTTGTATGCAATTAGTTCCTGGTGAAATTCCCTCTTCATCACAACAGTTAAAGTTACAGGCACTATACTAGAGTGACCAGATACAAAAGAAAGCAGGGCCCCTGCAACTTTAACTGTTGTGATGAAGAGGGAATTTCACCAGGAACTAATTGCATACACATGACACTGGCTGAAATTCCCTTTTCTCTACAACTGTTAAAGTTACATGAGCCCTGACCTGGATTTTATCTGGTCAGCCTATAAATGGCTGGTAGTTGACAGCAGTAGCTCCTGTAGGGGTGAGGAGACCCCAGGATTTGCTCTAGGATACCTGGTAATGACACTAACAGATTTCGAGAAGGAGGGTTAGATTCAATATTAATCCAAGTCCAGGACCAGTACCAGAGCAACCTTTGGACCAGCTGAGGACTGGGCCTGCATTTTGATGAGGCAGCATTTTGATGAACAAGATGCTCCTCCATTTCACATACAGAAGCTGACCAGACTGGCAGCTCAACCTGACTTCAATACATCTGATGGGACAACATCCTCCACTGCAGCAAGCTAGTTTAGGGGTGCAGGGTGGTTCCTTGTGGTATGCCTAGTGGTATCTTCTAACATTTCACCATTGTTCTGACCCTCACTCTGGCTAAGGGCAGCGGTAGCCCCCACTTCCATCCAGCCCTGTGAATGCATAAAATTGGTTTATTGTAGATGTTGTCGTTTTGCTTTAAATTACACTGTAAACTGTCCTTGGTTAAATATTAAAATGATGTTATATAAATGAAATAAAATGCATATCAATATATCGTCATGTACACATAGTTCAGACCATTTGAATGTCTAAGGAGAGTGGGGAAAATCAAGGGAAAAAATAGGGAAAATGGGGTAAAACGCAAAAAGCCAGACACATTCTCTCTTGGGGGGGGGATGGGTTTGAAGGTCATATCATGTGATCTTAAACTGTGTCATCATGATCTTTCACAGAAGTGAAGCTGTGATCTCACATGAGTTCATAACTCCAATGTTGCACAGTTCATGCAATTAGACTTCGTTCATGAGTAGTTCTTTAGCTCAAGTTGGCTGCCAGCACAGAATCAGAACTGATTCTGGCTGGCATTTACATTTCTCATGGGGAGGGGGAATGTGGCTCAGTAATAGAGCACATGCATGCACCTCCAGTTAAAATGGGATCAAGTTATAGGGTAACCATATGGAAAGGTCAACAGGGCTGCTGTGTCTTTAACAGTTGAGTTGAAAAGGGAATTTCAGCAGGTGTCATTTGTATGCATTCAGCACCTGGTGAAATTCCCTCTTCATCACAACATTTAAAAGGTAACAGTTAAAGAACAGAGTGACCAGATACAAAAGAAGGGAGGGCTCCTGCAGCTTTAACGGTTATGATGAAGAGGGAATTTCACTTGGTGCTGCATGTATACAAATGACACCTGCTAAAATTATCCGTTCAATACAACTGTTAAAGATACAGGAGCCCTGTCCTTCTTTTCATATGGTCACCCTAAACCTGACGCGGAAGACCTCTGCTTCCGATCCAGGAAAATGGTGGCCAATTAGAGAGGATAATATTTGGTTAGATGGAGAAATAGTCTGATATGGTATAAAGCAGGTTCCTATGTTTCATTTAGGGATGCTGGAGAAATCTGAGATGGCCTAAAATGAGTCAAGATTTTAAAGAATCTACCCTGCAGAATCCATTGCGGATTGGCTGCTGAGTATACAGACTTTCAGAACTTTGTTTTTATTTTCCCAAATGTATACAAATTTATTTGTAAAAAAGAAAGAAAGAAAAGAAATGCAAGTTTCTGCTGAGACATATGTCATGCTGGAACATATATATGTGGAAAATTGAAATAGAATGGTGGACAATATGCAAAATGCTACGTACTAACATAAATTATGTAAATTGTTGCAAATCTTCTTACAGAATTATTTGTGTATTTTTACCCATAACAGAAAAACATAAAAATGAATCCATCTTTTATTGGACACTGGAATGAACAACATCACACCATCCATGAAACACACATGAGATGGATTTCATAAATATTGACTTTCCTAGTTCCATGTCAGATATATATATATATATATATATATATATATATATATATATATTGTGTGTAGGTGTAGTCTTTCCTGGAAGGACTCAAAGGTGTATATATGTTATCCTCACAACAATCCTGTGATTTAGGTTAGATTGAGATACAGGGACTGGCCCAAGTCCACCCAGTGCTATTCATAGCTTAGTAGGAATTTAAACCTGGGTCTGTCTAGACCCGGTCTGACGCTCTAACCCAACCTTTCCTAACCTAGTCCCCTGCCAGATCTGTTGGACTGTGACTCCCATCATTCCCAGCAAGCATTCCCAATCTGGAAGACACCAGGTTGGCAAAGTCCGCTCTAACCATTACAGTAAGCTGCACCTCATGCTATGGGAAGCATCTTACTTTTGATGTCTGTTGAATCATCCACCATCTAATGAACATGTACATTTGAATCCACACCATGGATTCGCAAAAGGAAATGTAGCATCCTTCCTGTTCTAAATGCAGCACATGTTTTACACTTGCCCACATTAAACATTGTATACAGTCATCATTTAGGTACACCCATCCAACTTTTGCTCAATAACGTCAAACTCTATCTGACTCAAAATTTGTAATTTAAGATGGGGTGTGCTTTACACAAGCCATAATTGATCAGAAAATTAAGGAAACAAATTTTCCTTGAGGAGAAAAAAATCAAGGTAGTGTCTCAGATTAAGTCAATTTAAAAAATGAAAATTCATGAGCTTAAAATAGTTCAGAAATATGCATTGCAATTCCCTGTAATGCCAGCCCCACTCTTGCTGGGATATTTAAAAATAAAGTTGATATACAGCAACATTTAGAAGAGTTCTGTATATAGGCTGACCAGATAAAATCCAGGTCAGGGCTCATGCAACTTTAACAGTTGTAGAGAAAAGGGAATTTCAGCCAGGGTCATTTGTATGCAATTAGTTCCTGGTGATATTCCCTCTTCATCACAACAGTTAAAGGTGCATATACTATATACAAAAGAAGGCAGGGCCCCTGCAACTTTAACACCAAATGACAGCTCAGATAGATGTGACGGCCAGGAGTGCCTACTATCAGCTTCGACTGATACGCCAGCTGCGCCCCTTCCTAGAGTTGGAAGACCTAAAATCAGTAGTGCATGCACTGGTAACTTCGAGACTCGACTTCTGCAATGCGCTGTACATAGGGCTACCTCTGTGCCTAGTCCGGAAACTTCAACTTGTTCAAAATATGGCAGCCAGGTTGGTCACTGGTACACCTAGGGGTGACCATATCACACCAGCTTTGAAATCTCTCCACTGGCTGCCAATTAGTTTCCGGATGAAGTACAAAGTGTTGGTCATTACCTTTAAAGCTCTACATGGTTTGGGTCCAGGTTACCTGCAGGATCGCCTTCTCCCATACAATCCGCCCGCACGCTTAGGTCTTCTGGGAAGAATTTATTACAGTCCACAAAAACTAGACTGACAACCGTTATCCAGAGGACCTTCTCTTCTGCCGCTCCCAGACTGTGGAACGACCTGCCGGGAGAGATCCGTCAACTACCAGACTTCAGGAATTTAAGAGATCTATAAAGACTGAGCTCTTCCGGCAGGCTTAATCAGATGAATTTTAAGTGTTTTATTTGTGTTTTATTGGTATTTTAATGATGTACTTGAGTTATGTATTTGTAATCAGTTTTGTGTGTTTTGTGATGATGTTGTTCCCCACCTCGATCTGGAGGGAGAGGCAGGTAATAAATAATTTATTATTATTATTATTATTATTATTATTATTATTATTATTATTGTGATGAAGAGGGAATATCACGAAGGAACTAATTGCATACAAATGGCACTGGCTGAAATTCCCTTTTCTCTACAACTGTTAAAGTTACATGAGCCCTGACCTGGATTTTATCTGGTCACCCTATCCGTATAGATAGAAGTTGAAAAAAGGAAGGGAAAGAGAAATCCAGGGGAAATCGGATACAATTATCCGATTTCCGATCTCCCCTCTGGATTGTCCGATCTTTTCCAAACTGGTCTGGAAGGACCCGATCTGGTTTGGGAAAAATTGGAGGATCGGCGGGCGCCAGTGAGCACCTGCCGATGGAAGCGGACAGCGGGGGGGGGGGCTTACCTGGCCGGGCATCCTCCTCCTCCTGTTACTGGCTGTAAACTACTGCAAACTAGGCCTCGCGGCCTAGTTCGCAGTTGTTTACAGCTGGCAATGGACGGAGGAGGATGCCCCACCAGATAAGGTGTGGGGGACTTACCTGAGGGGGTTGTCTGCTGCCATCTGCTGCCGCCTGGGTGGCAGCGGGTGGCAGCAGATGGCCCCGGGAGGTAAGGAGGATCGCGAGGGGGGAGGAGGGAGGAGGGAGGGGGGCCACTTACCTGTGGGGTCGTCCACCGCCTTTACCTGTGTAGATCTACCGAGGACTAGGCTTCACGGCCTAGTCCTCAGTAGAGCGAGGACTAGGCCGCGAAGCCTAGTCCTCAGTAGAACTACGCAGGTGAAGGCGGCGGACGGCCCCGCAGGTAAGGAGGATTGCTGGGGGAGCTCACCTGCCGAGGCCCCTCTGCTGCTATCTGCTGCCACCCAGGCAGCAGTGGATGGCAGCAGATGGGCCCGCAGGTAAGGATGATCACAAGGGGGAGGAGGGAGGGGGCTTCCACTTACCTGCCGGGGTCGTTTTCTGCCGTCCGCTGGTCCCTGCGGGCGCCAGCGGACAGGAGCAGAAGGCCCCTGCAGGTAAGAAGCGCAAGGGGGGGAGGGACAAGGAGGGGGAGTTAGGCCCCTACTCACCTCCCTGCCGCCATTTTTCCCCATAGACTTGCATTGGGGGAAAGCTTTCTTTCCCCCAATGCAAGTCTATGGGGAAAAATGGCGGCCAATCCGAAAATTGGACATCCGATTTTTGGATCGGGATCAGGTCTGATCTGATCCGGGGGACTTCTGATTTTGTTCCGATCTGATGTGGAACAAAATTGGAGGTCCCGATCCTGTCCCGATCCAATCCGGTGGGTCCGTGCACACCCCTACTAGATAGGGTAGATTTGTTTGCGGGGGGGGGGGGGGTTGACAAAGAACAATTAGAATGTGGCTAATGAAAGGAACATTGTATAAGTGATCTGGAATCCTATATTCCTCTGTCATCTAAAATGAGCAGCAATATATGACGCTGGAAAGATTTCTGTAGGGTGACCATATGGAAAGGAAGAGAGAGCTCCTGTATCTTTAACAGTTGTATAGAAAAGGGAATTTCAGCAGGTGTCATTGGTGTGCATGCAGCACCTGGTGAAATACCCTCTTCATCACAAAACTTAAAGCTGCAGGAGCCCTGCCCTCTTTTGTATTTGGTCAAGAGGGCAGGGCTCCTGCAGGAGGGATTGGGGGTTACACTTCCACCCCTTCCACTCACCCCACCCTCAACTGATGTGTGTTTGTGTGGAATTTTGGGGGAAAACAAGTATTGGGGAGGAGATTTAACACCCCTTTCAGCTGATACACATATTACTGCCTGCCTCAATGTACAGTGTAATTAATACTTCAATTTCCATGTACAGTATGTAAGCCTTAGCAAATTACACCTATGTAGTTAATCAGTTCCTTAACTGATTAATTACAGGCTTTCACAAAGAGACTCCTTTACAGAAAAAAGAAAAAGAAAAGAAACCATCATTGATAGAGTCATTATGCGCAGAGACAAAAGAGTAGACTACAATAACTTTAAGGTGGTGAAAATTGTGGAGATTCATTGTTGGCAAGGCAACTAAATACTGAAGACAATACCTCCCTCTTTTCCACTCTTCCACCTTGCCTTCTCTTTCAAAAGAGTTATTCACTTACTTATATTCTGGTATGCTGAAATAGTATTTGGCTAGTTACTCTATTATAAACCCTGTATGTGTGTGTGTGTGTGTGTGTGGAGAGAGAGAGAGAGAGAGAGAGAGAGAGAGAGAGAGAGTAAAATATGAGGATACAATTTTAAATAATACTAATACTAATAACACTATAATAACTTATAGTACTTCTAAATGTTCACAGCACTCTACGCATATTATCTTTGTTGTAACACTTACAACAATCCTGAAAGGTAGGCCAGTATTATTATTCCCCATATTCAGATAGGGGCTGAAGCTGAGAGAACCATACTGAACAGAGAGAAGTGGGCAGGTTTGTGTGTCACAACATAGGCAAGATTCAAACTAGGGACATTTTAGACTGTAACTAACAGCATAATCCTGTACTCAGAAGAAAGCCCCATTGAGCTCAATTGGACTTCCATGTATAGGATTTCAGCCTAGATGAGTAGTGCTACTAGAAGTCAGTCCTGCTGAAGTCCAATTGAGTAGGGTGACCAGATAAAATCCAGGTCAGGGCTCCTGTAACTTTAACAGTTGTAGAGAAAAGGGAATTTCAGCCAGTGTCATGTGTATGCAATTAGTTCCTGGTGAAATTCCCTCTTCATCACAACAGTTAAAGGTGCAGGGGTCCTGCCTTCTTTTGTATATGGTCACTCTAGTATAGTGCCTGCACCTTTAAGTGTTGTGATGAAGAGGGAATATCACCAGGAACTAATTGCATACAAATGACACTGGCTGAAATTCCCTTTTCTCTACAACTGTTAAAGTTACAGGAGCCCTGACCTGGATTTTATCTGGTCAGCCTAATCTAGATGAATAAATAATCTTTTCTAGCTTTCTTGTTTCCATTTTCATTATGGCTGAAGTAGTGGGGAATTCATAATGGGTGGAGAATCCACAGCAGATTAAGCAGTTTAACAGTGCAGTCCTGTACATGTCTACTCAGTAGTAAGTCCAACTGAGTTCAATGCATTTGACTCCCAGCCTAAATCTTTGCACTTGAGCCTTTCCAAGAGTGGATGAGCATGGCTTACAAATACACACATCTTTGCTGTTTTCTCCCCGCTATCCAAGAAGGTAGTAGTAACGCTGGGATTGTCCTTCAATTCAGCTCTCTCTGCTGTACGGGGTCAGATGAAAAGGTAGGCCAAAGCGATGGGCTAAATACAGGCAGAGGCAAACAGATAAGAGCATATGGGAGTAGCTACTTGACATGAATAGAGTTGTTAGAGACCTGCCTAGAGGTGCCACAGTGTGAAGTTCACACAATGAGTAGTTAGCACATTGGAGATAATGGTCACTTCAAATGGATATAGGTTAGTACTGATAGCCAAGATGAGGTGGTAATGAGGGAACTAAGGGTCACAGTTTCCTCTGAAGGGCCAGAGGCTTTGTTCAGCTTTTTATGAACATTATTCAGATGTTCCTTTCTGCCGTTGCACTGCCTCAAACTTATTCAAACACATGGTACATTTTTATTTGTTTCTCTGGTCCCAAACTGTATATTAATAATTTGGAACTCAAAGACGTACTGTTTCAGGATGTCAGTCTGCCCTGCAATGAATCTGATAATACGAAAACAAGCAAATATTATCAACAGATAGAAGAGACCAACTGAAGCTCTCTTCAGGAGCAGATGGAGTGAGTTCCCTGAAGGTTCTGTCCAACGCATCCTCTAGCTGGACCTCAGATGGCAGTGGTATGTAGAGCAGGTTCTTTCATTTTTGTTTTGCAGGTTGCTTAACCCACCCACTTCTGTCTCCATAACTCAATCAGCCTGCAAAACAGAAACTAAAGCAGACTCAAGGAATTAACCCTGTAATACACCATTGAACACTTTGAGGACTGAGGAAGCAGTCACTATGAAACGTAAGTACTGCTCAGTGTGTCCCACCACGTAATGAAACGACTTTAAAAAAACCATGTTTTTAAACAGAATATAAGTCATTTTAAGGGCAATGTGGATAGGCTCTGTGTCATGTGTGGAGTGTTCTTAGTCAATAAGGCAGGCAAATTGAGAACTCCCCATGAAGACTTCTTTTTCAAAAGTATCCCCATAAAATGTACAGCAGTTACATACACACACACACACACACACACACAATTGAATGATTCAGGCATTTGCGCCTCCAGTAATTCCCTACACTCTGTGGGATGCAAGAGTAGGCTTCCAGATTTCACGTCTCCATTGTTCTAGATAGGAAGTCATTATGTGATTAAAATAGCCAACCATCTGGGGAAGAGAAAGAAAAGAAAACACACACCACACGATGGGCTATGGGCTTTCTCCTGTTTCTAGAAAATAGAGGGGAAGTTAGGTTTTTCGTTCCTTAATTTTGCTTTAATTTTCATTTTTTTGTGTGTGTATTTTGTGTGCAGGTACATTGCACACACTTATACATAGTGGCACAGTGGGGAGGTGGTGTATATGTTTACTCATGAGAAATTTGATCATTGTCTGGCTAGGGCAACCCCCTCCCTCCCTTCACAGTATTGCTGCTTTATTTTTATTTAATTTTTAATATTATGTAATATAGTAATTTTTATACCATAGTCCTCTGCTGTGAGAGGGCTCTGTCTGGAAAGGCAGTCAATAAATAATTTTAGATAAATAAATAAATAAATAAATAAATAAATTGAAAGTACAGGATATAAATTACATAGGAAACTAACTAACTAACTTGCTTCCTAGGTATTTGTAAAACTAGTCATTTTTGAAGAGTTAAAGAAGGAAGTTTTAAAATTACATTTGAGTGCAATATATGTATATTAGCTTCTCGCAAATGTTTTTCAGATCCAAGGGATGATATACCATGAAATGAGGGACATGTTGGAGCCATGGAGAAGCTGAGACCACCCACTGTGACAGTGGCAGAACTGATATTTGAAACCCAGAGTTTATTACTTCTGTCTCACCACTTGTGGTGACTTGCTAATATTTAGGGATCTTATCAGCTGGAACTGGAAAAACATGAAATCACCCTAAACTTGATACTGAATGTGAAATGTGAGCTTTTCTCACCCCACAAAACCTTGCTGGAACTTCAACATGTTAACATATTTTTGTGAATAGATAGGGATGTTATTAATTCACCAGTATAGATGAGGGATTTTCTTTTAAAAGATAATTTTAAACATTTTCCCCAAAATGTTTTGAGTGTATTGTTTTTGACTATTTAGTTAGACATTTGGCAAGAGTTTTGTAAATTCTTCCAGAGCAGAGTTGGAAGAACTTGTGACCATTCGGATGTTGCTGGACTCCAGAACCAATCTGAATTGGGGTCACACATGCTTACACTAGAGTAAATAAAAAGCTAACCTTCAGCTACATGCAACACAATTAGCATAATGTGTATTTTGACTCTAATCCCCCTTTGAAGCTATCTAACCTAATGGCCATCACTATACACTATTGAGTCTCCAGATTTGTTTTTCTTTTTCCTTTTCTTTGCAGAATTTAAGTACTGGATTCATGGCTTTCCTTATCAGACTGCAGCAAACTCTCCCATGTATAGTTAAAATGAAGAAAAAACCTCGTATGATGCCTTTCTGCAAACTGCAATGAAGGCAGCTTAACAAACAGCAAAACATCCAAAAAATTCAATAAAAAAACAAAATAAAATAATTCCTGGCAGCCAAAACCAAACACGGAGCATAAAAGACCAGAGCCATAAAGACAATATATTAGGTATTGTGCTACCAGAGCACGAACAGGCACAAGAACAAATTTGCCCATGTGATAAACAAACTGAAATTAAGCACTCAAAGCCCATTGAAACAGGTGGACTTTGGCTGGTCCATGAAGAATAACAAAGGTGCCAGGTAGATCTCTTTGGGGAGGGTGGTCCACAGTCATGGCACAATGACTTTTACCTTGGTACCATCTGCAAATGGGGCACCAAGAGGAAGACCTCCAATGAAGATCTCTGTTGCTTTGGTTGCTCATATGGATCTTGCTGTTATTAACTTTGGAAGGTGATCAGGATTGTTCAGACAGTATAAACTGCCAAGATGATGCTACAAGACATAAACATGAACCAGAATAATAGAGACTGACATTGGATGTTATGCTGGAGAAAAGTCTCTGATGGAGAGCTCAGGTGCCAGGCATGTTTATCTAGGAGAAAGTGGTCCTTCAGGTACTTTTGTCCCAGGCCATTTTGAGTTGTATAGATCAAAAATAGCACCTTGAGGGCCAGAACAGACATTACTTTAAATCCGTATCTAGCAGCTGTGTCTTTTATTTTCATATGTACTTTAGAGTAGGGCCACGGGCCTCAAACTGGATTGGGACCCCAGCATGGGGGAGGGGGCTTTTAAGAACTGGACCAGACCCACTGCACTTCTTCTTCATCATCATCATCATCATCATCATCATCATCATCATCATTTCTATACTGCCCCAAAGACAAAGCTTTCTGAGCGGTTTAAACAATCCATAAAAAGACACCAACATTACAATACAATATGATAAAAACAGTCTAAACATTTTTAATGCACAAAAAATAAAACAATATAAATAGCTAAAAACAAATTAAGTAAACAGTAGACATAGGCCATGTCTACACCAGCCTTTTTCCCAGGGGGCATCTTGAGGTCATCCCTGTGCATCTAAATGATGCACAGGGGATCTTGGGGGCAACCCAGGATGACCAGGGACTTTCCCTGGGATATCTGGGACCATGGATTTTCCGATTTTTCCCGCAGCCCCGGGACCATCCTGAGGAGCACGGGTAGTGTGGCCACCACTCCTGGGTCATCCCTTCTTCCCTGTAAGTAGCAGGGCTGGACACAGAGCTGTGCAGGGAGGCTCTGTGCCCATGGGGGTGCACCCAAGCAATTTCACCATCCCTGGGATGGAGGGGGGTTGGGCATGGGTTTCTTTTCTCTTTTTACCTTTTCCCCCAAATCGGGGCTGTGCGATCAGCTCCTCTTCATATATATATATATATATATGGCACCCGCGTTGTCCCTCTTCCCTTCTGGGATGTCGCCCTGCCATATAGCCACTGGGGGAGGATCGTGGAAGCAGGTAAGTCCACGATCCTCCCCCCTCCATCCCGCTACACCCTTAGGTATAGATGAGTCCAAAGTCGCCCCATCATATATCATTAAGTGCCTGGGAGTAGAGGGTAGTCATTACCTAGCACCAAAAGATTAAAAATATTTTAGAACTTTTTTTTGTTGTTCTTTAAAAAAGTTATAGCTGCTAGATATGGATTTAAAATGCCTTTTTGGCCCTGACTCCTGCACAGAAGTAGACTGGGAGCCAGTGAAGTCCATGCCAGCTGAAGTCATTTTGCTGATTGAATTGGAGATTTAGTGCATTATCCTAACACTAATTTTTGCCTTTGTCATTTGTCTTCCCTATGGTGCTACCTGGAACAGGTTGCTCCACCCTGTTGCATGAACAGGACTGGCTTTGAGTGAAGCTGGACACTTATGAATTGTTAATGAAATGCATCATCAAAAGAAAGGACAAGAGATGTCAGTGATTAGCATAAAATGTGCATATACTAATTTATGTGCATAGATGCAAATGTAGAAATAGTTATTAGAAGATACATAAATTAAAAAATCAAAATCCTACAGAAACAAAGGAGTTTGTTGATTGTAAATCTTAGTCTATAACTGATATGTTTATGAAACATCTACAGTAAAAAGGTCTAAGTAGGAGCTCAATACCTAATGAAAGTAAAATACAAATTCTACAATATATAATAGGGATGTGCACTGGATCGGACCCGATCCACGATCCGAGTCCGGTCCAGTGGGAAATCGGATAAATTATCCGATTTCCGATCCCGCAGCTGGATCGGCCGATCCAATCCGAACCGGTCCGAAAAAGCTCCGAACCGGTTCGGCGGATCGGCGGATCGGCGGGCGCCCACTGGCGCCCACCGCCGCTTCCATTGGCGGGCGCCAGCGGGCGCCCGCCGATGAAAGTGGACAGCGGGGGGGGGGGAGGAGGGGGGCACTTACCTTCTCGGCCCGGTGGCTCCCGTCCGGCGCCGGCGCCTACTACTACTAGCAGGCTCCGCGGCCTGCTCTAGGGTGGCGCGCCGGGTGATGTCATCACCCGGCGCGCTACTCTAGAGCAGGCCGCGGAGCCTGCTGGAAGTAGTAGGCGCCGGCGCCGGACGGGAGCCGCCGGGCCGGAAAGGTAAGGAGGGGGTGCGTGGAGGGGAGGAGGGGGCGCGCGGAGGGGGGAGGGGGGCCCTTACCTTTCCGGCCCGGCGGCTCCCGTCCGGCGCCGGCGCCTACTACTCCCAGCAGGCTCTGCGGCCTGCTCTAGGATGGCGCGCCGGGTGATGTCATCACCCGGCGCGCTACTCTAGAGCAGGCCGCGGAGCCTGCTGGAAGTAGTAGGCGCCGGCGCCGGACGGGAGCCGCCGGGCCGGAAAGGTAAGGAGGGGGTGCGTGGAGGGGAGGAGGGGGCGCGCGGAGGGGGGAGGGGGGCCCTTACCTTTCCGGCCCGGCGGCTCCCGTCCGGCGCCGGCGCCTACTACTCCCAGCAGGCTCCGCGGCCTGCTGTAGGATGGCGCGCCGGGTGATGTCATCACCCGGCGCGCTACTCTAGAGCAGGCCGCGGAGCCTGCTGGAAGTAGTAGGCGCCGGCGCCGGACGGGAGCCGCCGGGCCGGAAAGGTAAGGAGGGGGTGCGTGGAGGGGAGGAGGGGGCGCACGGAGGGGGGAGGGGGGAGGGGGGCCCTTACCTGCCCGGCCCGGCGGCTCCCGTCCGGCGCCGGCGCCTACTACTACCAGCAGGCTCCGCGGCCTGCTCCAGGGTGGCGCGCCGGGTGATGTCATCACCCGGCGCGCTACTCGAGAGTAGGCCGCAGAGCCCGCTGGTAGTAGCCGCCGGCGCCGGACGGGCCGAGAAGGTAAGTGGCAGGGAAGGGGGCTTACACCCCCCCGGAGCCGTCCGCTTCTATCCGCTGGCGCCCGCGGGCGCCAGCGGATGGAAGCAGGCGGCCCCAGGGGAGGTAGGGAGCGCGGGGGAGGGGGTTTACCTGCCGGGGCCGTCCACAGCGGACGGCCCCGGGGGGGGGAGGGAGTTAGGCCCCCCCTTACCCACCCGCCGCCATTTTTTCCTCATAGACTTGCATTGCAATGCAAGTCTATGGGGAAAAAAATGGCGGCCGATCCAAAAATGTACGATTTTTGGGTCGGGATCGGACTCGATCCGGTCCGGGGGGCCTCCGATTTTGTCCGAACCGGTCCGGGACAAAATTGGAGGTCCCGATCCGGGTCCCGATCCGATCCGGGGGGTCCGTGCACACCCCTAATATATAAGTATATGTCATTTTGTATATTTCTTAGGGATGTGTATCGTATCGTTAAAATGTACGATAATGATATGATAGGGTCATTATCGTGCATGTGTTTAGCAATGACAATACGATACAAAAACCGAAGATAATCATCGGAGAAGGTAATTTTTGGGCGATTTTATCATTTTATCGGACTGCCATATAAATATACCTATAACTTCTGTATTTTAAAAGTTAGAGGCTTGAAACTTGGTCACAGTGCTTATGGGGTATGCCTAAGTATGTGTATGAAATTTGAGATTGATCCCTCCAACCCTCAATTTTATATGAATTTTTAAAAGATTGTTTCCATTCTGACAGGTCTGAATGAACGCACGTGATGAGCTGTCATTCTGATCTGTCAGAACTGAAACGATCTTTAATAAATTCATATAAAATCGAGGGTTGGAGGGATCAATCTCAAATTTCATATACATACTTAGGCATACTCCATAAGCACTGCGACTAAGTTTCAAGCCTCTAATTTTTTAAATACAGAAGTTATAGGCATTTTTTTCTTTAAAAATAGGGATGCAAAAAATAAAAAAAATCACGATAATTATCGTGAAGACGATACGGTTCACCTATGCTATGAATGAAGACAATACTTTTTTTGGTGCAAAATGACGATAATGATAAACGACGATATTTTTTGGCATGCACACCCCTAATATTTCTGCCTATTACTCAGAAAAAATATAGGCAACTGTGCTTTGTTGGAACTTTATCAAAAGTTTAAAATGCCTCAACACAGGAAATTAATGGAAACCATGGGAAACAGTTCTTATGGTTATCTTTAAACCAAGAGAGCTTTTCTAATAAGTGATCCTTTCAAATATGGGGCAGTCCTCTGCCTGCTCTTTAAGTAGAGGACTGAACTCTGTAAAAGATGGCCACCCTATAAAGAATTTGTGCAATGTTTGCCTTTAAACTGATGGCTATCATTTTAGATATACTGCTGTGTGATTAAAGAACAGAATACCCTTGTACTTTAGAGTTCTTTTGTGGGTATTCTGATGCATGCACTGAAGCAACTCTGTGGCTGAATTCGGACAACACAATAGTCAATGGTGGGGTAATAATAAACTTTACAGTTGTTCAACTAGGGGGCACTCCCCACACAACATGGTAACAAATAATCAACTGTGGTGTGGATTAGGATCAGCGCTGAGTTGACTATGGCAGCATTCGGATGACACAATAGTCAAAACAACTGACGATTGTTTCCCCCACACCAGTTGTTTATTGTGTCGTCCGAATTGAGCCTGTGTGTCATGTCACTATTCTTTTCAATAGTGAGATCCAACAACATGCATGCCTTGGTGCTAGTAATTGCTAGACCATGGATGCAGCTGAATTGAAATGCAAATTATTGGGCTTAGCCCCCAGAAATGGCTGAAGCCTCAGGCTACATTGCGCTGTTCAGCAACAACTGAAACAGTAAGCTGTAGCAAATCTTCTCCTCCTCCTTCTTTTTAAAAAAACACTACCCCTGAGAACTAAGTTTCACTTGAGTTATAAAATATGTATGCCTATTTTTTTATTAACAAAATATAACTTAGCAAAGTAACAAAGTTGTATATCAGAGGTTTAGATCTAAAGATCCTCTTCCACATCTGGAAGGTGTTTTTCACTCAGGGCTGCAGGGCTAGATGCAGGATTGCAAAATGTCCTCCGTGGGTTTCCTTTAGGCCCCATGTCAAAACTCCAAGATTAAAAAAAGTGATAGGAGGCACCATTTTAAATTCCAACAATGCCCTGGAGTGCCCAATGCAGTATTGTTTTGGTGCATTGTGGGAAATTTAAATGGTAGTGCAAGCAAGCAAACGAAGTAGTAATAAGCACAAAATAAAACAGTTAATCTGTGTGTGTGAGTGTTTGTGTGTGTTCTAGAACAGCTTCTTTTTTAACCTTAATTTTCAATGCATTGATTTTCAAGCTACCTATAGTATTCTTAAGTACTTAGCTGTGGGTGTTTTAGACCACATCAATGTGATTTAATCTGCTTGTCTTTTTATAGTGAACATGTTCAGTGGAAAATTTAGCAGAGATTGTTTTCACTGGTTCTTCTATACTGTGTAAAAGCCCTTTGCAAAGGAGGAGGAGGAGGAGGAGGAGGAGGAGGAGGAGGAGAAACACTCTAGTTAGTACTTTACTAAAATGCTGCTTCTGAATTTGAAATGTTTAAAAATATAGTTATTTACAGAATTGAAGCATAATGCCACTAGTTTTAATAATATATTCATGAAGCAATGTCTGTTACAAAACACTCTGCAGTATCCAAGTGATTTAGACATAGAAAAAATTTACTAACTGCCTACAGACCACAGTTTTATTACGTTTCAATAAACACTTTAAATGCAGACCCTCAGATTCTTAGCCAGTGCCTTGATCCACAGCTACGGATGTCAAAGAAATCCACCATGGAACCGAATAAGTTTGGGTTTTATAAATCTGATCTGTGGATCCCACTGCAGACCAGCTTTTCTTTTGTCGGGTGAATCCGCAAACTTGCAGTCCATTTTCCTAACCTTCAGGAATTTTGCACAAATTTCAATGCAGAAAAATATGCAAAAGTTTTAAAACTTGGCCAAAAATGTGCATTTCCCCACAGGCTAAAGCATGAAAATGCTCATTTTGGGAGAATTTGTGCATATGTACATGTGCATATTTATGCAAATTTGCATTTGTGCAAATTCGGAAATGGGGGAAAATCTGATTCCTTCGATGGGCGGATGACAGAATGAAAGGTAGGGATGTGTATTGTACCATTAAAATGTCCAATAACGATACAATAAGATCATTATCAGACATCTGATTAACGATAATGATATCCAATAAATATCCAATCTGAAAATTTTCAGCCCGATTATATCGGATTTTTTCGGATTACCGAACCGCCATATAAATCAACCTATAACTTCTGAATTTTCAAAGTTAGAGGCTTGAAACTTGGTCACAGTGCTTATGGGGTATGCCTAAGTATGTGTATGAAATTTGAGATCGATCCCTCCAACCCTTGATTTTATATGACTTTATTAAAGATCGTTTAAATTCTGACAGGTCAGAATGACAGCTCGCCATGTGCATTCAAAAAGTTGCAGGATCTTTAAAAAAATCATATAAGGGATCAATATGAACTTTGGCACATATGTGTAGCAACATGTGATAGACACGTGTATGAAATTTGAGATTGATCCCTCCAACCCTCAGTTTTATATGAATTTATTAAAGATCATGCAACTTTATTGGCAGCTGGTTGACTGGGCTTCCGTGCTGTCATCTTCTTGTCTGCTCTTTTCCTCATAGGTTTGCATTGGGGAAAACACATGTGTAACTTTTTTATTTGGAATGATAATGACATGAAACTTGGGGAGCCAGGACTAGCAAGATCCAATCTGCAATGTCCAAAAAGTTTCATGTCTCTATCTTTTCAAATGAAAAAGTTATAGGGGGGTCCCGCAAAAGCCCCCCCCCCACTGTAACTTCTTCATTTTTAAAGCTAAAACTTGAAACTTGTGGGAAACTGAAGATGGGATCTGGCTGGTCATTTGTGAAAAAAAATCAGAGCAATTGCTCAAACCCTTGAATTTCTATGAATTTTTTAAAGATTGTGCTTGTTCTGAAAGCTGAGGTCAACCTGAGGTCAATTATCGGAAAACCCGATCCGATTTTTTTTTTAAGCAATTTCCGATAATGATATGATAATTTTGGGTGTGTCCACCCCTAATGAAAGGTGCCTGACAGTCTGTGAAACACAAATGGAATGGATTTTGCATGCTCCATTCGTCCCTATCTGCAACTTCCAAAATTTCTTTTGTATAGCCTTGTCACTCTATTATGCCAACCCCACAGAACACCTCATTACCCTAGAGCAAGGCCTAGACTGTATGTGGCATATTTTTCCATAATCAAAGTGAATATTACCTTGTTTATGATGTTACTTCCTTCAATCTACATGCTCTTTTTAGATCTCTGCTCACCAGAAAGCATGGTGTGGATTTTTGTGGTATCCCTGAAAAACAAGGGAGCTCCTTATGGGAGAAGGAGCAAGAATGTGGTGGACAAGAATCTAGTATCTGATATGCAAACTCCAGAGCATATGAAGATTCCAAAGCAGTTGCTATGTGCTTTGGAGTAAAAAAATTTTTTGTCTAGGATCCAAATGCATTCTTCACTAGCCATTCACAGAAAGGCTGTTTGCAACCTAACAAAACAGAGCATTACATGAGAAAGTAGTTCCAAATCCAAACATCTGAATCCATCTTTTGAAGCTCTTGACTAAGACTTTAGACAAGTTCTCTCTCAAGTATTTTAATGACACAATAGAGTGGAAATGCCTCAGCCAGTATCTTCCTTATTCACTATGTTTATTGTACTGCAACACAACTCCTGATACATTGTGGCATTGCCCTTAGGATGGTCACTTATGAATCATCCCAAAAGAGGAAGTGCATCACCAAAAAAAGAGGACACAGATTTGCATAATATTTGCATAATATTTTCATATGCCAATTTATGTGGATAGGAAATCTGTGCCCAGGTGACCAGTGTGCTTTGCTCTGTCTGCTGTCCACTGTTGATGAGCATCTTTAGGGCTCAGATCTTCTTTCTATGGGTTCTTTATCTTTATAATGGACTTGGAGTGGACAACCATGCAAATACACGACACCTGTAAAATAGAGGATAGTCCCCTAGCAGCCCTTCAAATAAGAGGACTCTGTAAAAGAGGGCACCCGGCAGGAAATGAGCACTTGCTTTGCATGCAGAAGGTCCCAGATTCAATTCCTGGTATCTCCAGGCAGGGCTGGGAAAGGGCTCCGTCTGAAACCCTGGAGAGCCATTGCTGACAGTCACTCCAGACACTACTCAGCTAGATGGAACAATGGTCAAAGTTGCTGTCAGTCAATTCCCTACATCCCTAACAATGCAATTAAATGTCTATTCAGAAAAAAGCATCATGGAGTTCAATGGGGCTCACACAAAGGGAAATGGAAATAGGATTGCAGCCTAACTCTTTCAATATGTTATTTATATATTTATTTAATTTGTAACCCACACCCCCCTTTCAACCAAAGAATGGCACTCAAGACTGCTTACAGAGCCAATTAAAATCAATTAAGGGCACAACCATATTGGGATGGCCATAAGCCTCTGAACCCGGAGCTTATCGCCACCCAATGACAGCGGGAGGAGCATGTTCCTCTTGCTCTGTATTTTGGCTAGACAGGCTTTTTTGCCTATCTAGCTGGGGCTCTGTGGAATGGGAGGAAAGGAGGCCAGGGAGGCCTAATTATACATTGTAAGCTGCCCCCCTCCCAGTCTCTTCCCCTTCCCACTCACTGGCACACACCCTTTCTCTCTTCTCTGAGATCGCCAGCATTGTTGTCTCCATGCTGACTGTGAGGGGAAGGGGTAGAAAAGCTCAGATTCCTGGCTCTGAGGTTGGAGCAGTATCTCTGACCTTGGACCCTGGAATCCAAATTATCCTATGCTATGCCCCTGACACAGCCCTGAACCTGAATGCCCAGGACTCGGTGGTAGGGTGACCAGATAAAATCCAGGTCAGGGCTCATGTAACTTTAACAGTTGTAGAGCAAAGGGAATTTCAGCCAGTGTCATTTGTATGCAATTAGTTCCTGGTGAAATTCCCTCTTCATCACAACTGTTAAAGTTGCAGGGGCCCTGCCTTCTTTTGTATATGGTCACTCTAGTATAGTGCCTGCACCTGTAACTGATGTGATGAAGAGGGGATTTCACCAGGAACTAATTGCATACAAATGACATTGGCTGAAATTACCCTTTTCTCTACAACTGTTAAAGTTACATGAGCCCTGACCTGGATTTTATCTGGTCAGCCGACTCGGTGGTGGCCATGGTTTGCACAGCTGAGAGTAGTGTATGAACTACACCTGTTCCTAGAGCTTTCTGATCAGACCATGGCCATGTATGCCTTACTTGCGTGGGGCATACATCAAGGGAAATGGATGTAACATTGCAGCCTAACTCTTTCAATTATATATATATATATATATATATATATATGCCTTTGAGGACTGATCAGAAACTTTAGCTGGACCAGAATGTTGCAGTCAGACTGTTGACCGGGATTGGTTATACAGAACACATGACTCCCGTGTTACAACAGTTTCACTGTCTACTGGTCTGTTTCAAGCAAAATTCAAAGTGCTAGTTAGTTATGACCTATAAAGCCCTATATGACTAGGGTCCAGGTTACCTGAAAAATCACCTTCTCCCACACCAGCCTGCCTGAGTCTTAAGATCTTCGGGAAAGGCAGTTCTTTACAGACTACCACCACAGATGCAGTTTTGGTGGTAATGCAAGACAAGGCTTTCTCGGTTACTGCTCCCAGGCTATGGAATTCCCTGCCAAGGGAGGCTAGGTTTACTCCCTCTCTGCAGGCCAAGATCTTATTCAAGCAGGCCTTTGTCTTATAAGCCAGTCTGTTGGGTTGGGTTCTGTTTTTATTGTGTTATTTTTTGTGTTTTAATTTTGTTTTAATGCATTTCTTTTATTATTGTTCTAATCAAGCTTTATTTATGATTGTAAGCTTACTTGAATGCCATATTTCTTGGTAGAAAGGTGGGGTTCAAATCCACCCTTCCATCAAATAAATAAATAAATAACAAGTTTAAGTTACAGGAAGACAGATGTCAGTTGAGCATCTGGAAAAACTTCCTAATAGTCAGAGCAGTCAGACAGTGGAACCAATTGCTTAGGGAGATGATGGGTCCTCCATTGTTGGAGGTATTTAAGCAGAAACTGGACAGCCACCTGTTAGGAATGCTTTAAATTAGATTTCTGCACTGTGCAGGGGGTTGGATTTGATGGCTGAAATGCTCCCTTCCAACATTTATGATAGGGGTAGGCAACTTGTGACCTTCCAGATGTTTTGGCCTACAATTCCCATCAGCCCTAGCCAGCATAGGGAATGGTGAGGTATTATGGAAATTGTAGGCCAAAACATTTGGAGAACCACAAGTTGCCCATCCCTGATATAGGAAAAGCTTTTCTCCCTCCATCTTCAGAAGCAAAACCCAGATATGTTTAATCAGTTTGAAGTTTGGGCCCATTTCACTTTGATTGTATCCTGTTACCTTTCAAATAGCACACCCTTTACTCTCTTTAATCAAAGATACTGCATATATCAACACATCATGTGGTACCTTTAGAAGTGTCTGTATAATAAATTATTCAATTTTCTGCTTCCTTATTCTTCCCCATGCCCCAAACAATTGGTTTGGAATGCCATGCTTTCAAGAAGTGAAGCTCCACATAGCATGAAACACAATCCATGGACTAAAGGAATTTTAGAGTGTTATGGGTTTATATATCATTTTATTATGTCAAAGGTTCGATTGGCAAAAAAATTGCAACTGTTAAGTAGTATGACCTTCACATTAGTCACATGAAATTCAAGGCACAAACATCAGTATTTACACGTGAGCTGAATGTACTTTGCCTTTGTGGTGGAGTTGGGGAGGTAATAGAACTGCATCCCCCCCAAGAAGGCAAAATACTTCTCCTTGTGTGAAATTGTTCATTATCCAAGATTTTAGACATCTATCAGAAATTTAGACAACTGCTGAATTTCAGAACTGTGGTGAATTAGACTATTAGGGGTTTCTTAAAAGGTAGACACAAACTAGAAGGAGGAGGTTATAATTACTTAGGGAGAATTTATGGCTCAGTGGTAGAGCACCTCCTCTGCATGCAGACGGTCCCACATTCCTTCCCCAACATCTCCATTGTAGGTAGGTCTAGAAAAAACCCTGCCTGGAACCCTGGAGAGCCACTGCCTGTCATTGACGACGATACTGGGCTAGATGGACCCATGGTCTGACTTTGTATAAGGCAGCTTCCTATGTTCCTATTGTTATTCCGTAGATGGGAAACTGAGGCAAACCCAATCCTAAATAGTTTGGTAGCTTACTTGGTGGCCTCCCGAACTGTTGCCGTTTGGTCTTTGATTTTGCCACTTGGGAAGCTCGGGGGAATGTCTTTACAAAAAGTTTTTTTAAAAGTTATCTTTTGATATTTTCCAAGCCACCTTAGAATTATGGTGAATAATTTTGGGTAAATACCAATGGTACCATTCCACAAACTCAAATAGTGCTCACAGAGAGCTGCCGAACCTTTCGGTGTGCAAGTGCTTTTGCATTGCGCTAGTAGAGCATGAACTAGCACAGTCCACTTCAGAAAGTGATTGTACAAGTGGAACTTTAGTTAGATTCTCCCCTTGCACAGAGTTCAGGACCTAGTTTCCACTAGCGCAACGTGATTTGTGCAAGCGGAAATGACACCATTAGATGCTGCCCAATATATTCCAGGTATGCAAAATTTGAATCCTATGTATTCCTCTTTTGAGGATTCTCCAGGGGTAGCCAATAGAGTTGCCCAAGCTGGATCGGATTAAATCTTGCAAGCCATATTGTGCCCTTCTTGCTCCAATGCGACTGCATAGCTTAACTCTGGAAACCACCAAATCAGAGCCTCATAATATCTATCTATCTATCTATCTATCTATCTATCTATCTATCTATCTATCTAATCTTACCCGCCTCTCCCTCTGGATTAAGGTGGGGAACAACATCAATACAAACAATATAAAATACATAAAACTTATTAAAACATATAAAATTAATACATTATTAAAATATTAACAGTGTCTTAAAATTCGACTGGGTAGGCCTACCAGAAGAGATCAGTCTTATTGCTCTCCCATAGCATCGTCATTAGTCGTATAATGCAGGGCTTTGCAATTCCTGTCTGTGCAATTTCCTTTTATTAATGTACAAACAAAACATGATGAATGAAACATGCTATTGCATGTACTTTTTTTTTTGGCAAGCATAAGAGATGAGGTAATTGAAGAGAGTTATTATTTCCAGCTGTACAGTGTGAGTGCACAGTGACATTTAAATCACACCAGTTAAAATAAACAAGGTATTTAGGTTTGGGTGTTGTTATTTTTTAAAAAATAATAATACCATCCTTTAAAAGCTCCCAAAAATACAATAATTACAGTGTGTGAATGTAAGTGTGTGTGTGTGGTTGTATCATTGTCATATAAAGCATCTGTGCATAATCTAAAGTGATTTTTGATAAAGAAAAATAAGAAAAACTAATGACATTACACATAATAATACTTTGAATTTTAGAAGTACTTCATAATGCATCATTTTCATGTATTTATTTATATTCCTCCATCCAAGGGGTTACAGGAAAAGGAGGCCAGGGTAAACAGGGAAGAATATGGAATTATATTTAGTATCAGGGCCAGTCCTACCATTGGGCAGTGAAGATGCCACCTCAGGTGGTGGATGCCAGGGGCAGCAGCCTTGTTAGCTATTTTTCCTAAGCCCACACCACCACCATGGTTGTTCCCATACTGCTGAACTGGTACCCCAGCACTGATGTTTGTTGCTCCTCTGTCTAGTTGGCTGCCTTGCCTAGTGACATTGTATCATTATCGTCATTCCCACCAGCGTAATTGGGAAAGCCCCAGGCTGATCGAGTAGCAGCCAGTTTAGTCCAGTAGGTATGGTGTATGCCCATGCATGTTTCTGCTCATGTGATAATATATGCTGTAATAATAATAATAATAATAATAATAATTGTATAGGATATAGTGTATATATATTAGGGATGTACAGATTTTGTAAAACCCATTTCTTCTGCATTTCTCAGATTGTCAGATGTCTTTTGTTCCATCATCTACTCATCAACAGAACTGGATTATTTCCAATTTTGCAAATTCATGCAAATTTGCACTTGCGGAAATGCACAAATCCCCTTAAAATGTGCAAATCCCCCCAAAGTGTGCATTTTCATGCTTTAGCCTATGTAGGAAATGCATATTTTCAGCTAGTGGGTTTTTAAAAAATGTATTTTATGTATTTTCCTGGAACTAAACTTGCATAAAATTCTGGAAAGTTTAAAAAAAGAAAGAAAAAAGACAGTCCACAAGTCCGCAGAATCCATGTGATTGAGGAAAAGCCAGTCCTCTGCAGAATCAGTAGGCTGGATTCACCGAAATCCAATTTTTTATTCCATTGTGGATTTCTCCAACATCCTTAATTTCTCTCTCTCTCTCTCTCTCTCTCTCTCTCTCTCTCTCTCTCTCTCTCTCCTCTTCTCTCCTCTCCTCTTCTCTTCTCTTCCCAACTAAATGTTTCAGCTTCTACCCTCATCTATAACTGTGCTGTTAAATGGATACAGAAGTGGCAGTTTTGAATGCCTGGAGATGAATTTTTTTTAGGAGAAAAGACAGAGGCACGACTAGTAAAATGTTTAAAAGTTTCCTCTAGCTTAAGCTGATTTGGACCAAAAGTTCTGGGTCTGTAGATCCAGATGTTTTCCTTTTTTTCAAACATGTCAGCATCTTTTGTCAGCATCTTTTGTTTGTTCTATTGGAAGTAACTGCAATTCTGAGAGACTTCTAGACAGGTGAATTGAAATGTCTTGCAATGGACTGCTCCAGGTTTTGTTTTGTTTTGTTGTTGTTGTTTTTGGTAAGAATTGAAGATTTCTGTTTATGGAATTTTCACCTTAGGTCTGCTAGACTTTTCTCTACATATTGTTTATGGCATCCATTTTTATTTTTATTCTTTACATTTGATTGAATAAATCACATTAGTGGAAGTGCATGTTACCGATTGTCTAATGCAATAAGTTTGTTAGTAACTATGCTCCTGAAAGAAGAGGTTTCTTGAATGTTACTGCAGGTAATGCAACATGCTGATTTACGTTGGCATGATCTTGAGTTGCAAATATCTTGTTTAAGTGCACCTGTAACAAACAATGTATGCAAATTTGGTGGTTTTCTGAATGTGATGCATGGTGGAGAATTAATGGCTTCTATTAAATGAGCACAATAGCATATAACAGGGCAACTTACCTTTGATTAGCAAGATGGTAGTCCTCCATGCAATTTTCTTTCAAACAGTTAGTCAAACATATATATGGAATGAGCAAAAAGCAGATGCCAGGCAGAGTTGTGAATGAGAGGAGGTACGGTGCTGGAGGACTGAGTTGTATGTACCAAAGTGCCTGCCTGGCACCCCCTAAACTAACTTGCCACCAGTGGAGGCTGGTGGCTCCCATTTCGATGGGGCTATGAATCCATTCTTGGTTACAGTCAGAACTAACCAGTACTCTAAAACATCTATCCAAGGTACTGAACCCTATACCCAAAATAGGTTCAGTAACTTGGGTAGCTCCTTTAGAGTTCAATCTGGTTCTGACTGAAACCTGGAATGGAATCAGAGCTACCATCCTGCATACTTGCTGCCCTGACCAAGTAAGAGACACTACATGAAGTAAGTGAACAAGCTGTGGACCACAGTGATGGTAGCATTTTCAGCTTGGTGAGCCTCAAAACTTGGTGGAGTTTGATGGGCATTGGCAGGTATGCAAGCTTGCCAGTCATAAGGATCAACCATATAATCTGCTCGTATCATTATTAAAAATGTTGGGCTACATTAAACACACTGGGCCTGTTCAGACAACACACTAAGCCATGGTTAGGCTGCTAACCCTTTTGCAGCAAATGGTTAGTGAGTGTGTTTAAACCGTGGCTATGTAACCACCATGGTTAGGAATGGTTCATACGACACACTAAGCTGTAATGTTTAGCTCAAAATGCTTAACCACTGTGGCTTAGCGTGTTGTCTGAACAGGGTTATACTGTATTCAACATAGTAAACATACAATCATGAAACACACTAATTGACAGGAGCTTGTCATTTTCTTACCTCACAGGGTTGTTGTGAAGATAAAATGGTAAAAGGAACTGTGTAATTGACCCTTTGTTTTTAATTAATTTTATTGTAACTTTCAATAAAACAAAAACAACAAAATAAATATATATATAACTACATACTTTGAAACTCAGTTTCAAATATTACAACATTCTAAAATCAAAAAAAGGGGAAGAGTAAATCATACATAAACTTCAGTAAAAACAGACCAAATGTCTAAATATAAGTCCATTTATGAATGGCACCTAGATACCGTTCTCTCAAATGTTGTTAGTGTTGTTAGTTCTACAATCCATTGCATTATAGGCAGTGAGCTTTTATCTTTCTAATGTTGTAGTATTAGTATTTTAGCAGTGACCCTGAGCTTCTTGGAGGATAGGCAGGATAATGAATGCAATAGCTAGTTAACTAACTAACTAACTAACTAACTAACTAACTAACTAACTAACTAACTAACTAAGGGCACAATCCTATGCCTGTATAGACATAAAAAAGTCCTACTACTCTCAGCATGCCTCATGGCTGGGGCATGCTGGGAGTTGTAGGACTTTTTGCTGTCTTAACATGCATAGGATTGCACCTCAACTATCTAGCCAACCAACCAACCGACCAATACAATTTGCTGGCACAACATTATGGCACTGGATGCACATAAACTGAACATGTCTGCTTAAAGTGGCTGGAAAATGCACATCAATCAGATCATTCTGATGTACATAAAATAAGTAAAATTCTAGAGATCATCATTTGAACTTAAAAAAAAAAAGACTGTGTCCTTCTTTCTATGTCAGCCATATTCATAAATTCAACTCATAGTCTTACTCCAGAATTATGGGCCTCATTGCATTATGCGAAAGCTCCCAAAGAGACAACTTCTCAAAGACACAGTAATGATACCAGAATGAGATGAATCAGCCTCTTAACTTGTCTTCGACACAGGCATTTCTTTCGAAAATTTAAATCACTAGGGTAAAACTTTTGCATGTTCAAGGGTATTCATCTGATTGATTTCCCATTAGTTGCAATCCCTGAATTCTCCAAGGAATTATATGGGGATATTTATCTTCACGGAGGCTCACATATAGAACAGTTGGGACCATATTTCATCATGAGAGATTTTGGCTCTTCTCTTGAATAACGCTAACAACTATTTTTCTTCTATATCCTTAGCTGGGTGTACAGTTTGGTACAGAGATGAAAGAAACAGTTCCTGAATTGTGCAAATGTCTTCTACTGCTGGGGGACATAGCTTAGTGGTAGGTAGGATGGCCACTCACACATGGCCAAAGTTGAGGAAATGGATCATCAAAAAGAGGCCAAAAGAGGGTACAGATCTGCAAAATGAATAAATAAAAATAAAATAAAAAACAAATTGCATCTGCTAATGCATAATTATAGATGTGGATTTAGAAATAAATACTATAATTTCAATAGAAATACAATGGATCTAACCGTAGTGGGGGACATTGGGACCAGGTGACTTGTGTGCTAGCTTAGCTTGCTGTCCAGTGCAAACTCTAGATCAGCAACTTCAAGGCCCCTTGCTCTCCCTTCTTATAGTTCTTCATCTTTAAACCATGCTTGGAGTAGACTAGGGATGTCAGAGGAATCCATCTGGAGTGTGAAGGTCTCTAAGCTTCCATCAGCTGCCCCCCTCCCCCAGACTTTGGCTTGCTTACCCACAAGCTGATCCAATTTCATCTGCCTCAAGTCAGGACAGCTCACAGATTTTCTCCCCCCCCCCCATCAAAAAGAAATTTGCGCAATTTGCAGCCATGCTCTGCATAAATGCATTTCTGTGAGCACTTTCCCCCTAACATACACATTTTCGTACACATTTATGTTATTGGAGAACTCCACTCCAAAATTTGTTAAAATTCTGGTTTACATATTGGTTCAAAAATGTGAACTTAGATAAGTCCACATTAAAATGTGATCCAAATGAATATATCCTCCATCTCTAGCTCAGGGAGCATATGAAAGGTTGCTAAATTTGCTTTTCATTTAAGCACCATACAAGGAGCAAGTACCTGAAGGCAATATTTTTCTCCTACTTATAATTTCAATTAGAAATTGTGACTTTGTACCTATTTGGGCTTATTGATTATGCCAAGTGAAGTATATTATGTAAAAGAAAAACCAAAGCAACAGACTTTTCTTTTTATAGATAATTTATTTAGAATGAGAGGCAGAATAATTTCCCCTTGAAATAGACTTTGCTGACTGGAGGCTGAGTTTTATTTGGAGTCACTTCTTTATTATTTCCATAGCAGAGAGGTAGATATTACATGTTCCTCTTGAAGGGCCCTTGTTTACACCATACAGGGGATTTGTACACTATTCTGTAAGAGGCTTGAAAAATACATTATGTAGCCATTGGGAATGAATTTCTGAGTTCATTAGCAACAGGGGAGCACTTCAAGCGCCATTTGTTAGAATGTTGTGTAACATTTATATAATAGGTTTAAACAACTACTCACAAATGCATGCCAACACAATATTATTTTAATTGCTGTTGTTTCTTTAATTTATTCCAGCTACAGTGTTGTTTTGCTATATAAGATTTTTCAGGGTTATTTCAATTTTATTTTATTCAATACAGTCTACTACAAAATAGGGGGGGAAAACTGGCAACAGGATTACAACTGTCTAACGAAATGGCTTAAAAGCTTTCACCTGTCTCCCACAATAAGGAGCAACATGGAAAACCTGTGAAAAGAGAGAGTGCTTTAAAACTGATTGTAGATCAGATTTTTTCCTTCCAAAGCCAAGCAAGCAAACAAAATCTTTTCATTTCATTTTATTTCACTGTGCAATAAATGGTTTCTTTGGTATTACTTAATCCCAGTATGTAATAAATGCTTGACAATTTTCTAAAAACGATGTTACAAGTTTCACACAATTTACCCACACATGCAAATTTGACTTAGGAGCATTATGGACCAAACCCAGAGCACTCCTCCACTTTCTCTTTCTCTTTATGTTTCCTGTTATTGTCCCCTTTCACATGTTGCTCACTAACATTCTGTGGCCTGGTTCGGATAATTGGGCTCATACATTTCCCCTCTCCTCATTGTTCCACATTGTCCCACAGAGGAGGAGAGTGAAACCTTCCACTTTAACTTTAAAACAAACCACAGTTCCACATTACCTCTGAACCCAAGTAACTGTGGCTTGTTAAATATTGGTGAGAACGAACCATTGTTCCCTGAGTTTGTAAAAAAATAATAATAATGCAAGGATTGCAGTTAGTTCAAAAGCCAAAGTTTGAAGTTTTCAGTCTTCTCCTCTCCTATATGAAAGAGGAGGAGAATAGAGAGGGTTTACATGAATCCAAGACTCACTGCTAGGGTGACCATATGGAAAGGAGGACAGGGCTCCTGTATCTTTAACAGTTTTATAGAAAAGGGAATTTCGGCAAGTGTCATTTGTATGCATGCAGTGCCTGGTTAAATTCTCTCTTCATCACATCAGTTAAAGCTGCAGGAGCCCAGCCCTGTTTTGTATCTGGTCAAGAGGGCAGGGCTCCTGCAGCTTTAACTGTTGTGATGAAGAGGGAATTTCACCAGGTGCTGCATGCATACAAATGACACCTGCTGAAATTCCCTTTTCTATAAAACTGTTAAAGATACAGGAGCCCTGTCCTCTTTTCCATATGGTCACCCTATTCACTGCGAGTATTGTTGATGGTGTAAACTGGAGATAGGAAATCACTTTTTCTGTCAATGGCCACACTTCCTTGGGGATAATCTGTTGGGTGCTGGCAGGGGGTGGGGCTAAAGCCAGTAGTGGGCATGGCCAGAGACAAAAGTGCTACCCCCTTTCTCGCTCTTTCTGACAAACCTTTCTCTCTCATTTGCCCCTGCGTCTCCCCTCTTCCTTTCCACCTAGCTGGCTCTTGCCACAGGTCTGAACTGATCTCTTCTAGGGGTCTTTTAAAATCAGACCAAGGGCCACATGTGGCTTGAGGGCAGCAAGT
The DNA here is from genome assembly GCA_029215795.1 of Anniella stebbinsi. Lineage (NCBI taxonomy): Eukaryota > Metazoa > Chordata > Lepidosauria > Squamata > Anniellidae > Anniella > Anniella stebbinsi. Next base: position 26,938,255 of record JARDYH010000002.1, on the reverse strand, counting down.
TGCCCATCCCTGACTGAAACCATGGTTTTAGGTTTAGTTGTACCATTCAACAAACCAATTTGCTGCATGAACATGTATGGAGATTTGCATCCTGTTGTTTCCTGAATTATTGCAAAGATCTTTCTATCACATTTTAATTACTTTAGAGAGCCATCACAGCTCTTTTCACTATCAAGCGAATGACTGGAGCGGGAAATCAGGATCACATTTGCTCTCCCTGTTCCTTATCTCAATACTTTCATTTGACGTTCGGAATGAAACTTACGCATGTACAGAATGCGTCAGAGCCTTTTGCAGCATTCCCGAATGCACAGAGAGAATTTGTGTTTGCACAGCATGTAGGTCCTGTCCAGATCTTCAGATGAACTTGTTCTGGCTGTGAATGGAGACAGAAGGCCTAATCCTGATTTCTTCCTTGAGGTATTCATTGAGCGTGTGACTGGGACCCATACATGTAGAATATCTGCTTCTGTTGTTTGAAAGCTCAAGCACTTCCCTCACGCACTGCTAACCCTTTTCTTACCTAGGTGGTGAACAATACCATTGGACAAAAAAATAAAAAAAAATGAATGTGGGGGAAGGTGGCTATACAGCAATAGCAAGTCAAAGGATCAAATATCAGTATTGGAGGATTTAACGGCCTTTGAACTTACTGAAAATGAGAGAAATGGAATATGAGAGCTAACAAAGTATTATTTCTCAGACATAATTCATTGTGAATTCATCAGTATCACAATATTATTATTATTATTATTTTTAAAAAATATAGATTAAGTGGTTGGCTGTTCGCACACCTGTCCACTCCTATAGGTCATAGGGAAAAATGGTTTCGAGTATACACACAAAGTCAAATCAAATGTGTGGAACTAGCATAAGGCATGTGGCCTGTACCACTTTAAACAGCAAGTAGAGGGAATCACTTATTTCAATGCCCTCATAACTTCTCCTTACACAGGGAAAGCTAGGCTAGCAGATAAAGCTTTAGCTGAATCCCTACCCACCCTATCCATGACATGTCAGCTCACCATTTTCTTCCGGCCGGCATATCCAGTGGAATTTTAGAATGTTTTTAGGATGTTTTAATGCAGTTTTAATAATGTGTGCCATGTTTTAAATCAATTTTATGTATTTTATCATATGTTATATTTACTGTTGTTCCTCGCCTCGATCCAAACGGAGAAGCGGGTAAGAAATAAATCTATTATTATTACTATTATTTTATTATTATTATTATTATTATTATTATTAATTTGCTGGACATTTTACACTGAGGAGCATCCAAAGACATATTCCTCGCCTCTCAAATAGTACAGTCCAGGATGGTGTGTAATAAACACTATTTTATTTATCTTTTCTGAGTGCTACACTCAGAAAATCTCATCTTGTACTTCCCCACCCCTTTGCGCTGATTTAGAACCCATGGTATACAATAATGCTATAATTTAGGGATGTTAATTTGTTTTGGAATGAATAAAAAAATGGAACCAAATGAGTCACTTTCAGCTCGATTTTCATTCATTCAAAATCAAATGCCATTGCTATTCATATCTATTTTCTAGCTCATTCGATTGTGGCGTGATTGACTTTCTGTGGTGGTGGTGGTGATGGGAGCAGAGACTATTTTCATTGGCCATTCATGGCAGATCCTCTTTTACTTTCCCAGAATGCCTCAGATGTTTTGCCATTCTAGAGAGTTCCTAGGGGAAATGGTAGCAGCCATTTTTTCCTAAAGGCTCAGGGAATGATGCAATACATGAGTCATTCTGGCTTTTCAAAGTCAGCTCTCTTGCCACTGCTACCACAGGCAGGAAGAAAAAAAAAAGATAAATAGAAACAATAATGAAAACGAATGTGACTAATGTATGTATGTATGAATTAATTAATTAATGAAAAACAAAGCAAATGCTGTTTTAATAAATAGTCATTAATAGCAAAACCCAAATGGAATAATGAAACAAAACAAATTCCTCCTATTATTTAAGACATGAGAAGTGAGACATTGAAAAAAAGTTGTTGGGGCTCCACATGTGCTCATTCATTATATTTCTCTTTTGCCCTTTCCCAAGGTTGCTTATTTCGGCTCGATAGCGTACTGTGAGTTGTGTGTGAGTGGCGTGTAACCCTCCACACGACACAATAAGCAACACAATTGAGACAGCCTGTCCCACATCTTGCTACCCTCCAGTTGTTTTAGATTTCAACTCTCATCTTACCTAGTCAGCATAGTCAATGGTCAGGAAAGCTGAGAGTTGTCGTCCAAAACAACTGGAGGGCACTAGGTTGGGAAAAACTGGATTAAGAGATAGTAACTTCTCAAAGCTATCTAGCCAAATTAGACAAACCCCTGTTAAAGGGACCTTGCAGTGTGTAATAGACATGAAACAATAGTTTTTGCTGAATAAGATGCAGCCTAAAATTCATAGAGGCGACAGGTAGACACCAAAGTAGTGATCCACCAGTGAGATATTTTGTGGTGGTGCCTGCAGCAGTTTCTCAGATTCCCAAAGGTGCCCATAGGTCCAAAAAGGTTGGGGAGCCCTGCCTTGTATTCACCATATACATTCAGTCATCACTCGCCTGTGTGTGTGTGTGTTGCTTAACACTACTACTATTACAACTCTTTATGTTCTTATTTTAAGGACAGAAATAAAGTATTTGATGCTGTTATTGGGAATGGGGAGAGTCATAAATAGTGGAGCAGCACATTCTAGGCCCCTTCATGTTAGCTTTCATGCTATATCCATAAGGCTGCTCTGTGAGAGGGGGAAGATCTGTCCATCCAGCTGAATAGGCTTCATGATGGAATGCCAGCAGGGAGGTTTAATATTATTTGTCTACACCAAGAAGCAAGCAGCTACAGCCCCTGCAAAACAGTTAGCTGGCTGGCTGCGGTTGTTATCCGAGCAATCTAAGTAGTTACGTTTCAAGCTACAGGGTGTTGAGCATAATGGCGCTGTCTAGACTCGGTGCCTACAGAAAAGAGAGATTGCCTTCCCTTCTGTTCTTGCTGGTCAAGCCAGGTTAATGATGATTGACTTAATGAGAGTCATCTGACTTCTGACCTTGGGAAAGGAGAGGCTTATTTGCCAGGATGAACAATATTATGCTCCTTCGATGGAACTGGCAGATTTCATTTGCTTGAGATGTTTTCACCTCTCTAAACTATTGCAAGGCCTAGAGCAAATTGGCAGCTGTTGAAGTTTGCTAGTGTCATTGATTATGGCAAAGGCAGGGTGTGTTGGTGGAGGCATTGTTCAGTGCCTGCTTAATGATAGGCACTCAAAATGTATTCCTCTCCTCATCAAAACCAAGAAAAAAATCCTATACAAATAGAATGCCCCTGGGGCCTATGTAGGGATGTCAGAGAAATCCACAATGGACTCATAGACCCTTTTCAGACGACACACTAAACCAAGATGGTTAAGCATTTTGAGCTAAACGTTATGGCTTAGCATGTCGTGTGAACTATGCTTTAGTGTATCATATGAACATTACTAACCATGGTGGCTACAGAACCACAATTTAAACATGCTCACTAACCATGCCAAAGGATTAGCAGCCTAATCATGGCTCAGCATGTCATTTGGGTTGCACCATAGTGTTTGTATTTCTAAGAATCTGACAAGTGGATTCTGCAATGGACCCACTTTTTCTGAGTTGTGTGGATTCTGCAGACTTGCAGACTGTTTTTTAAAACTTGGGGTGGGTGGGTGTTAGCATAAATCCACACAAATGTACATTCAACCAGGGCCGGCCCTACCACAAGACAGAGTGAGGCAGTTAACTCAAGCAGAATATGTTGGGGACAAGCTGTCAGCTCCCACCATTTCCCTTCAGACCCTAAGCTAGCCCCCCGACCATTCTCATTCAATTCAACAGAAATGAAATTGCTTTTGAAAATAAACTCAAAGGGGAAGAAATTTCAGAGAAATGCTCATGGGTTGGGTTCAGGGTTCCCATGCTTACCTTACTTGTGAGATGGCTGAGGAGAGTATCCAAATGTCCTGTCTTTCATTGTACAATCATCCCTCAGGCAGCCTGTAGCCTCCCCAGCTCCCTGCGATTCAATTAAAGCCCTAAAAGGAAGCACAGGCAGGCTGGGAGACGGCAGAGCAATGGAGAGAGATGTGTAATAGAAAGAAAACAGATAGCTTGCAGGGATTATGTAAGATCAAAAACACGGCCCAAAGAAATCCAAAATAATTATAAAATTATAATTTTATAAAGTTGTAATTTAAATTTTATGTATAATAAAATATATAAAAGGCAAAAAAGTAGAATCATCTTTCATGGAGATGCTCAGTAAATTGGAGGTCAAATTTTGGCAGCATATTAAAGTCATCCAGCCTGGATGTCACTACAGATGACATACCAGCCTAAGCTGGTAGGGTGACCATATGGATAGGAGGACAGGGCTCCTGTATCTTTAACAGTTGCATAGAAAAGGGAATTTCAGCAGCTGTCGTTTCTACACATGCAGCGCCTGGTAAAATTCCCTCTTCATCCCAACAGTTAAAGCTGCAGGAGCCCTGACCTCTTTTGTATCTGGTCACTCTAGTATAGCTCCTGCAGCTTTAACTGTTGGGATGAAGAAGGAATTTCACCAGGTGCTGCATGCGTACAAACGACACCTGCTGAAATCCCCTTTTCTATGCAACAGTTAAAGATACAGGAGCCCTGTCCTCCTTTTCATATGGTCACCCAAGGTAAAGCTCACTCATGGGCAGGATCTACACTGCTGTTTTAAAGCGCTTTTTGGAGTGCGTCCTGGGCCCCAACAGTTGTCAGTACTGTTATAAACCATTTTAAAGCACTTTGGGGGCCCAGGACACACTCCAAAGTAGTTGTCACTACTGTTATAAAGTGTAGATCTGACCCTGGTCACTGCAGTCTCAAGGGCTTCCCCAGGTAGCTCAGAGTACAGGAGGACTCTCAAACGATGCACTTGGACTTTTAGGGGGAGCACGGCCCCACCTAAGAACCAATGTAGTTAAACAGGGATTTTTGGCAGATACAGCATGTCATGAAGCTTTGAGAAATGCTGCACTTCCTGAAATTATTCCCTCCACTAGGGAATTATGCAGGATTCAGGAAATTCATCTTCTCTGTAATTTAAAGACACAACTAGATGAGATGGCAGAAAGACAGACATTTTGGGGGGAAAAGAAGGGGCAGGGATTTTGAACCAGAAAGCAGCAAAGCTATGAGAGGTTGTTAATCCTTCTCCTGCCTCATCCTGCCCATTTAAATTGAGCCCAGAGAAGCAACTATTTTCTCCAAAGCCCATCTGATACCTGTAATGCAAGCCTTCCCAAACCTGATGTTTTGGACTAGATGTTTTGGACCACATCTGTCTGTATTCCTGGCTGTGCTTACTGGGGCTGATGAGGGTCAATGTCCACAACATCTGGAGGGTGTCAGGGCAGGGCAGGCTAGCATTACAAGTATCAGATGGGCCGCTTTCTATCCCTCCATGGAGCAAATAAGAGTGGGGTTTAGATTGGGGAAAATAGCATTGGGAGAACAGGTTCACCCCTCCCCCCAGAACTGTGGTCCTCCTCTGATACAGGTAACCCCACCTGCTACACCACTTCTACCCATTTTAGAGAATCCAGAGATCCTGGAACAAGCTCTATCCCATCTGGTTGGAAACTAACACCAGCTCATTCAAATGTCAGTCAACTAATTTATAAGGGCTGACAGCTAGTGAGATCTAGGTCAGCCTGTTTCATTTTGTACAACCCAGAAGAGATCTAGGTCAGCAAGCTACTATTTCAGTGAGGTGACTGATGAGGTGAGTGTCAAGGGTTTTCCCAGAACTAATAGTATAGGTCAGGTTAGGTCAGGTTATTTCTTTCTTGGGCTGGTTTAGAAAACATGAAAATTACCCCAGATGGATCACGAGCTCAATTGCTTGTATTGTTACAGGGATCCCATAAATGTTTTTAAGATGGTGTGGGTGGTCAAAGCAGGCCAATATTTATTATTATTATTATTATTATTATTATTATTATTATTAAAGTACACCTACTGTGCTGAAAAGATACAGTTCATAAATGTTTTGGAATAGTAGAGGAACTAGAAGCTCTCTGTTCAGGCTTGGCCTCTTCTTCTTTTCAACCTCCCCTTCTTTTGCCACAGATCAGTTCTCAGCTCAACCCAGATTGGCTCTTTCCTTTGCAACAAAACTCCACTCACACGGTATTACAAGCATAATGGTACAGTTGATAAAAAGCCAGACTGCACCTCTCACTGTCTATCAATTAGCCTTGACCACAACAATGAGCTTTTCTTTTTAATGATCATCTGGAGAGAGGGGAAGCTCAGCCTTCCTTGGCAAATCTTAGGACTCTAATTCCCCAATAGGATCCCTGGCAGTTTACCCTACTGTTCCATCTGCAGCTGCCTTAGGGATGGCAAGTTGGAACTCAGAGACCCTACCAAAATGTTTAGTAATACTGACACAAAAGAATATGTTGTGAGTGTTCCATGATGCCTCCTGCCCTATTTCCTCATGTGTCCTATCACTCACATGATGTGGAAGAGGGCACGGTACTGTAACCAGGTAGTGCTGCTAACTGTTTGCTCTTGTGCCTTTTAACAGCAGCTTAGCATGTAGATAGGAGCATCTCTACATAGAAAACGCTAAGGCGATGCATGGCAATGTGTGGCATGGATGTTCTGAACTATAACACACTGGAGGTTCTGAGCTATGAGAAGAACTTTGTGTGGCTAAGCAAGAGGATATATAAAAACAGCTGGGAGCAGGGGTTGATGGGTGGGGAGAGGCTGAGGGGGAGAAGGGGAAGTGGCTGGAAGGGGGTAGCTCATGCAGGCCTCAGGTAAGTCCCGTGGGTCAGCAGGCAGGTGAGCAGGGGGAATGCCTGGGAGTGGCAGAGCCCAATGGACTCCAGGTTGTCCTCATGCCCAGCTTTTCCGGTGCCTGTGGAAAACATGGAAAGGTATGATACTGAGCAATAAAGCACTAGCACACAGATGTTGTGAGTGTACCATGGTGCTTTCTGCCCTATTTCCTCATGTGTCCCTTCACTCACACAATGTGGAAGAGGGCATGGTATGGTAACCAAGCAGTGTTGCTAACTGCTTGCTGTTGTGTCTTTTAACAGCAGCTTCGCAAGCAGATAGGAGCATAGTAAAAGATTTGTGTCAATGCTGTGGCAAGCTTCACTTGCTGTTTACTGGAGATCAAGCTGATGTTAAAGGTATAGGAAGATGCCTTTCCCCCCCTCCCCCGATCACTTGGCAAACAACACCCAGGGAAGAAGGAACAAGGACAGAGGCAACATCTTTACACAGAGCTGTACAAAACTATGCATGGTCTGGAGAATGTGGAGAGGGAGACATTTTTCTCCCTCTCAAAATACTAGAACCCAATGGGATCATCCCATGAAACTTATTGGTGGGAGATTCAGGACAGATAAAAGGAAGTATGGAACTATGGAATTTGCGATCACAAGGTGTGGTGATGGTCACCAATTTGAATGGCTTTAAAAGGGATTAGATAAATTCCTGGAATAGAAAGCTATCAATGACTACTACTCTTGATATGTGCTTCCTCCAGTAGCAGAGGCACTAAGCCTCTGGAAACATGGGCAGAAGGGTGCTTTTGCACTCAGATCCTGCTTGTGGGTTCCTGGTTCACGACAGTGTGAACAGAATGCCGTACTAGATGGACCCTTGGTCTGATTCAGCATGGCTCTTCTTGTGTTTGCATCACTACTTACAAAGGTAAAGGACAGATGCTCTACTATCAATGTTTCTGGACCTTGAACTGAAAATATCATGATCTACTCTGGAACTCAGTTTGGTAAGCAACCAAGAACATCATGTAAAGGTAAACCTTGGGAATCTCTTCATGTGCAGAAGGTAACCAAGGTATCAGGGCTGGAACTAGGTGGCCATGTTTCCCTAGTTTACAAATATGAAGACATCCTCTATTTAATGGGCTTTCCAATCCTAGTCAGGTTTAAAGATAAAGAACCATAAGAAGTTAGAGCGCAGGGCTTGAAGTTTCGTATCTATCTGTCAACAGATGGATCTAAACATCTTTCCCACTATAATGAGATGTATTTTTTTTAAAAAAAAGTTATGGGAATTATTTATTAATTGGCTTACCTTCTCTCATTTTATGCAAATGTGTGTGCTCTTCTCCTCTTTTATGATGATACATTTCCTCTGTTTTGGTAATGCATAGGTGACTGCCTAGCTGGACCAAGGCATTTTGCTGCCTGAGGTAGAATAGCAAATGGTGCCCACTCCCCAGCCCAATACAAAGGGCTGGATCCAGATTTAATCATATTTAGATTATGCCCATTGTAATCAACAGGACATCAATTAGCCATTACTAATGTAGGCCCTATAGATTCCAATGGGTCTGCTCTAGTATATGAAGTCTGGATCCAACCCATTGTGCATAATACCCAAGGCTGCCCATGTCATTTTGCCACTCAAGACAAAAAATCCCTCAAGTCCTCACTTCCTGGCAGTAAAATATGACTAGGCATGTATGAGAATTTCATTTCTGTGCGTAAATCATATGAACATGTCCTGTTTGCAATCCAAAATGCAAACGCAAGCGTGAGGGCTTTTTTCTTTTTTTTCTTTTATACAAGAAATGCACTTTTTTAAAATCGCAATTTCATGCTTTACACAATCAGGGGAAAGTGCGAGCTTTGAAACAGATGGTGATGTTTGGGGATAGCTGCTCTTCAAAGAAGGAGCTTCTATGTGGTGTACCACAAGGTGCCATCCTTTCCCCAATGCTGTTTAACATTTATATGAAACCGCTGGGAGAGATCATTCGGAGGCATGGGGCGGGATGCTATCAATACGCTGATGACACCCAAATACATTTCTCTATGCCTTCGACAACATCGTCAGCTAAGGATAGTGTGTCTCCTCTGAATGAATGCTTGGAGGTGGTAATGGGCTGGATGAGGAAAAACAAACTGAAGCTGAATCCAGACAAGATGGAGGTGCTTGCTGTCAAAGGCCACAACCTGGGTTTTGAGGTGTGTCAACCAGTTCTGATGGGGTTACACTCCCCCTGAAAGACTGTTTTTGCAGCATGGGGGTACTCCTGGATCCGTCGCTTCAAATGACAGACCAGATAGATATGATGGCCAGGAGTGCCTACTATCACCTAAAGATGGTAGTGCACGCACTGGTAACTTTGAGGCTCGACTTCTGCAATGCGCTGTACATAGGGCTACCTTTGTGCCTAGTCCGGAAACTTCAACTAGTTCAAAATATGGCAGCCAGGTTGGTCACCGATACACCTAGGGGTGACCACATTACACCAATTTTAAAATCACTTCATTGGCTGCCAATCAGTTTCCAGGCAAAGTATAAAGTGTTGGTTATTACTTTTAAAGCCCTACATGGTTTGGGTCCAGGTTACCTGTGGGATCGCCTTCTCCTGTATAAACCGCCCCACACACTCAGGCTCTCTGGGAAGAATTTACTCCAATCAGCCAGAACCAGGCTGACGAGTGTTACCCAGAGGACCTTCTCTTCTGCCGCTCCCAGACTGTGGAATGGCCTGCAGGAGGAGATTCGACAACTTAGCAGTCTTCATGAATTTAAAAGAGCCGTGATCTCTTCTGGCAGGCCTATCCAGTTGAATTTTAAGATGTTTTTAATGATGTATTAGTTTTTGTTTGTTTTAATATTTTATCTATTTTGTGGTTCTTGTGTTTATATTTATTGTTGTTCCCTGCCTTGATCTGGAGGGAGAGGTGGGTTATAAATAAATAAATATATTATTATTATTAGTAGTAGTAGTAGTAGTAGTAGTATTACATACAAAAATGTGCACTTTCTCTGTTCAACATGTGTGAGCTGAAAAACAGGTGGAAAATGAAAATGAGGGCAAGCCAAAACAAGCTTCAAATTGATTTTGGGAGAATTTAGGCAAGCTTGAAAATCAATGGTTCTCCCATCCTTAAATACAAGAACAGTCAAATTAAATAAATAGAGCTATGTGCAAGCGGCTGCTCAAAATTCTTCACCCTATTTGTGGGTAGAGAAATTGGGGAGGACAATTTCACTGAATTTCTCCAGGGGGAGTAGAAATTATCCCCAAAATTCTCACACGTAGGTGTCACCAGGCAAGGGTTGTAGAACAGCTTCTTTATCCCCCCCCCTTAAGGATTTTTGGGTTTTTTGTCCTGCCACTGCAAGTGGCAACAACATTAACTGTGTTGGCAGCCTGACCCCCATTTTTCATCCTCCACAATGCTCAATGTACCTAACATCATTCTAGGGCATTGAGGAGAGGGAACGCAGCCACCATTAAAAAAAATGGTGATGAAAATGTGGAGAAAATTCTGAAAACTTTCCTTTTATTTCTAGAAGTAAGAAAAGCAAGATCACAGGATTTTCCTGAAAGTTTTCTTTCCCCATGAATGGGTTTCCATTTTTCTGTCTCATTCTCAGGTCATATTATAATTCATTTTGAATGTGTATTGGTGGTGGTTTTGACCTTAACTAATCACTGTGAGGTAACTGAGGGTACTATCTATATCTTTCTTTCTATTACTCATCTCACCATTACTTTAGAGTCTCCCAGGCTGCCTGCACTTCCTGATCTGAAAAGGCCCTTATGTAGGGTGATCATATTTTGGAAACCAAAAAGGAGGACAACATAGTCGGCTCCCAAGGGGGCATGCCCACCAACATATCTGGCCCCAGGGGTCGTGTCCAGCACCAAGGGGGTGTGCCCACCTGAACATAGTCTTGGTCACATATCTGATTTTACAGCACACAATTAAGACAAAGCTGTTCTACATAACATCTTAATGTTAAAATCACTGAAATAAAGAACAACTTATCTAAATTAACTTCACTTACTCCTACTTTTGTAGCTTTTGCTGTACTTTGAAGCTTTTGCTATACTCTGTGTGATACATTCTCCCCTTCCCTCAAATATCTTTTCTGACTGTATCCTCACTATGCTGCAAACTGCTGCTGCTTTTAACAGGGCTTGCTGCCGGCTGGCTGGCTGGCTTTTTTATTTTTTTAAAAAATTAGCCTTGTGTATGATTGTCACAAGTTTCTCTACTCTAATATTAGGGTGGGTGTTATGGGCAGCAGACACTACTTCACCCATTCACACTTCTCACTTATATACATTAGCTTCTCAAGGCTTGCGTGTTGACACCACTTCTCACATACAGATTTTGAACTCCTGTCTACTTCCTGCACAAACACACGACTCTGAGACCCTCTGCCAGCACCGTAGGGCTACGTTACAACAGGTGTCTCTGGGTTGTCTGTGCAGCCTCTGTTGTCTTTCTCTCTAAGTCATTGCAGCCAAACCAAACCTCCAGCCTCAAACAATCTCCCCACCCCTCTCTCTACCAAAGTTTCCTGATGGTCTAGCTTGGCAGCACACTTGTGGCCAGGGGTATTGCTTTTTGTTTGGTCATGGGATGAATACATTCATGATGTCTTCCCCTGGGTGGGAAGTGTGAGAAGCCAAGGAGGCTACAGGGGATGGATCTACACTACTGCTTTATAACGGCTTATAACAGTTTGAAACCGGTTTATAACCGTTACAAACTATTATAAACCATTTTAAAGTGTTATATCCTGCTTGGTGTAGATCTGGCCAGGCTGTCAGAGAGATGATTATGCAGTGAAAGTCAGGACACTCACACTCACTCTTCAGCCATTTCATATGTAAGGTAAGCACAAGAACCCTGAAGCAAACCCATGCGAATTTCTCCAAAAATTTCTTCTCCTTTGAATTTCTTTTCAAAAGCAATTTCTTTTCTATCAAATGGAATGAAAATGGTCTGGTTTTTTGTGGGAGAAATTTTCATAACAGTGCTATTAATAACTGACCATTTCCTGCCCGTTCATGATGCCCCAAACCAGCCCCCTGAGGAAGCTGCCCCACTTTGCCTAATGCTTTGGCTGGCCTATTGCATTCTGTGTCCCTGGCAAGGTCAACAGAATAGTACTGCTACACTTCAGGCTTCTGATCCCTGCTCCTATCTTCTCCATATGCTCTGGGCCTAGGATTCAATACAGCTGCCCATGTGGCCACGGCTGACTCTTGACACCTGCCAACCCTAATCTACTTTGTTATCGAAATTCACTGCTTCTCAGTATATTCTCTCAGTGGCTAGGCCAAAGAGTGCCCTCCCTCTTTCTTGCAAAGGGCCTTTGAAATACTTGGCAATGTATATATTGTCAGCAACAAGCAAAACAAGTGATTTTGTCTGGGGCCCATCATTGGGAGGGTGAAAAATGTATTGAAATATCTGCTATATTTTACTCCTCTCTGGAGCAGCCCGGCTGGAAAGACTCTTGAGCAGAGCTTCAGCTCCTTTGGCTCCTGTACATAATCAGACGACTAATAGCATACATAGCTGTAGGTAACTAGGAAGTGCCAATGTCTGCTAGCAGAGGCCTCCATGACCCAAGCAATTAACCTTATATTAACACCTCTAACAAAGATCATCTGTTACCAGTTTGCCTTTAGTTTTGAGTTTTGTGTGTAGAGGAAGGTGGGTTGATTCCCCAGTGTCATCTAGGACTGGGAAGTATTGTAATGCATGTGTTTTTTAAAACATGTGTTTGCCTTTAATATCCTCATTTGGCTTTCTCATATAAGGACCAAATAAAGCCCTGCGGTCTATAGTAGCTGCATTTTAGAAGCTTGCAGAACTAATGATATGGCTTTTAAAAACAGTTTGCAAGTGCTCAGACGTGACTTTTTTTGGTGGTGGTGGGGTAATAATCTCCAGTTTGGCTTATTTCCATACTCTGTTCACAGCATGCCAGTTTCTTGAAAGCTCCTAGTGGCCTTGTTCAGGTGGCCAAGTTTGATGGCAAACACATGAAAGGCTGTATGTTCAGGATGATCCCTACTGTTCCAGCCTCACACACGTGCACACAGTTCATTTCACCCTTTGTACAAAACCTTTATGCAGAATTTAGCCCATCAGATATTCCTTAAAAGGTTCAGAAACACCGAGTTTATTTGAGCAAAAGAATCCCTAGTAAAGTTCACTAATGAAGCTTTTACAAGTCACAGAAATAAATCAGCAAAGACCGGCATTATGGAAAGTTTGCAAAATTTTACTGACCAACCAATGGAAGTATGCTATGAACAACCACAGAAGTACATTTGGCTATTAGGTAGAGCTTGGGTCAGCAATGATGCTGGTGCATGATTATATTTTCACCAAACAGAACGTCATTAATGATCCCCTTTGTTGTTGTCTGAATGATGTTTTTATTACATTCCGCTTCAAGATACTAGGTTGGATCCAGATTTAGTTCTGCTTAGAGGAGAGCCATTGAAATATACGGGAACAATTTCATCACATGTAACTTACGTCCCATTGATTTCTGTATGACAGAGTGTGGATATATCTCATTATGAATTTCTGTGTTTCTAATTCATGGTTGATTTAGGCAAAACTGCATAATATCCTATAGTTGCTCAACTAGGAATGGATACAGATAGCATGGCCAATGGTCATGAATGCTGGAAGTTATCATCCAAAACATCTGGAGGATATCAGCTTGAGAAGACTGGTCTATACTAACTGGGAGTGGCTCTCCAGGAGTCTTTCTCCAGTCCTACCTAGAAATGGCTAGGTTTGAACCTGGAACATTCTACATGTAAAGCATGTGCTCTACCATGAAGCCATGACCACTCCCATATACTATGTGAGATAATGTATTCAGCAATGTCTGGATAGCCTAATATATTACAAGAAATGTTTAGCAGTTTTCACATGTTTCATTGGGTCTCTTGAGAGACTAGCCGCCTTGGCTGTCCCATTGATCTCTTTTGACTCACCCAGGTCTTTAAAATAATTTCTGCCTTGTAGGATGCAATCTCATGCTTATTTAGACAGAAAAAAAGTTGTAGAACTCCCAGCATGCCCCTGCATGGTTTGTGGGGGCATGCTGGGAGTTCTAGGACTTTTCTTCCTGTCTAAACATGAATAGGATCACACCCTTAGTCTGTGCCTCTGCATTTAAATTTGTGCTTTAACTGAATTTTAGTGTTTATTGGTTTTATACAGTACTTTTAATGTTGAATTTGTTTGTGAGCTGCCCACAGAACTTGTGTTATGGAGTGGCTTTATAAATACTGTAAATAAATGAAATAAAAATAAAAATAAAAGAAATAATGACTCAATGACACAACGAAAGGGGAAATGATATTTGCTAAATTTCTTTCTAATGCTCATCTAGTACATGCATAAAAGTCTTAACTGAACATAACAATATAAAAAAGATCCTTGCTGGATCCAACCAAAGGACTAGCAACACAGTGGCCAACCAGTTGTGGGAAGTTCACAATGAGGATGTGAGTGAAAAAACACTTCCAGTGTGTGTTCCCAGCAATTGGTATGCAGGGGGTGATTGCCACTGGTTAGGGCGGCCATTCATGAATCACAAAAAGAAGAAATGCACCACCAAAAAGAGGAATTGCACCACTAAACAGAGGACACCAACTTGCACAAAATGGGAATTTGTTAGTTCATATGTATAAATGCAGAATTAGAAAGCAGTAGTAGTTTTATGTAAATGGAAGTATAGCACAGCTGGCCATAGTGTGGAAGACTGTGATCAGGTGACCTGCGTGACTGGCTGCCCATGTGCTCGCTGTTCATGGGCAACCACTCTTATGGTTCTTTATCTTTAAACCAGAATTGGACAGAGGGTGACTTCAAATAGATGATGGTCTTTTGACGGCCTTTCAAATGGGGGGCAATCCTCTATAAAATTGGGTTCATGGCCACTCTACCACTGATAATATAGCCATAATGATTAGTAGCCACCGAAAGCCTTTTCGTCCATGAACTTGGCCAAGAGCTGTGCTGATGACAATATATCTCCTGCACCCTGCAACCCCTGTGACAATGGGCTCCTGTGATTTTGCATTGTCCTAGTCCTACACCATCTCAACATGCAGGAGCTTTTTCCAAAGGGGTAACTACCTGCTGGGGTAGCACTATTTTCTCTCCATTTCTTTACTTCATAGAATATCTAAATTACATACTTCCATTTTATCTACCAGCTAGTGGCTTGAAACCACTGTCCCTAAGAAATCATTCTCCATATTTTTGTCATGTGTGATATTTGCAAAGTACATGTGTGTCAAAACTAGCATTTGTTGCATGAGCCATGTGCTAATCCTCTCTTATACCAACAATGAGCTATTGGAAGGTGTTGCATATTTTACACCAAGTCTGTAGTTTCCTTCTCTTTGTGTTCTAATTAATTTCACAGCATTCCAGACAAGTGTGAGCAATTAAAAAAAAAAGTGCAACCTTTGCCAAGCGTTAATCTTCTCTCCAATAAGAGTTCCAACTTGGGTTTTTCATATAAGAACTAGTTCTCCATAATGTAAATAATATAAAAAAGCATAGTTCTTCTTCCTGACAAAGAAGCTTAGAAGAATCAGATGGTTCAGTGGCAGCAAAGTTTTGCACCTTTGCATATTCATTGTTTTGAAATCATTGACCATTTTTTTGTTTCAAGAGATTATGCTATTATCCATTTCTTTATTTATAATACTGCCATCAATGCACATGGCATTTTACAGTCTCTGCCACAAAGGCATACATTCTAATAAAATCACAAAATAAAACCAAAAAGGAGAGAAAGGAATGCACCAGAAATGCACAGGAAAACACTGCAAATCAAAATAACCAATGTTACCAACAATCATCAAATCTAAGCTAAGATTCTAGAATCTTTAGAAAAGAGAAAAGTTTTTCAAATGAGACAGTTATTGAGCCAACAGTCTGTAAATATTTTGAAAGAGAATTCCAATAGTAAGGAACAGCAAGAGAAAATGTATGAAGCCAGGAAAGGGAAGTACTAGAAACCCTTGGACAGGTAAGAAGTATAGCATTCATAGTAGGGGTGTGCATCGCCTCAGATCCGAATCCCAAATCTGAGGTGAATCAGGGTGATTCAGAGGGCTTTGAAATAGATCCGAAGTGAAAACAGATCCGAATTGGTCTGAAGTGAATTCGTATGGTGCGAAACTCTTAAAGACAGGGGGGATAATAAACTAATGGTACAGCAGCATAACATTGCAGAGTACCTAATACATAGATGGCAAGTTTCTGTTAAAGCTCCATTATCAAAATGAATGGTCCTTACACGGATAGTTCTGCGAGCTTATATACACATGAGAGCGGGTATAATGGAGACATGTTAAGTCATACATCTCACTCTACCAGTGTTTTCCTCTAACATAATGATGCATATTCTTTCCCCAAGACATCAGACATGGAGTGGAGTCAGGTAGCAATTGGGGCTTGGTCATTGCTTACAACTAGGGGTGTGCACGGACCCCCCGGATCGGATCGGGACCCAGATCGGGACCTCCAATTTTGTAATGGATTGGTTCGGACAAAATCGGAGGCCCCCCGGACCGGATCGAGTCCGATCCTGATCCAAAAATCGGAAATTTTTGGATCGGCCGCCATTTTTTTCCCCATAGACTTGCATTGCAATGCAAGTCTATGAGGAAAAAATGGCGGCGGGTGGGTGAGGGGGGGCCTAACACCCTCCCCCCCGGGGCCGTCCGCTGTGGATGGCCCCGGCAGGTAAGCCCCCTCCCCCGCGCTCCCTACCCCCCCTGGGGCCGTCCGCTTCCATCCGCAGGCGCCAGCGGGTGCCCGCGGATAGAAGCGGACGGCTCCGGGGGGGTAAGCCCCCTTCCCCGCCACTGCTTACCTTTTAGGGACGCCCGCTCCCGTCCGGCGCCGGCGGCTACTGCAAGTGGGCTTTGTGGCCTGCTCTAGAGTAACGCGCTGGGTGATCACCCAGCGCGCCACCCTGGAGCAGGCTGCGGAGCCCGCTGGTAGTAGCCGCTGGCGCTGGACGGGCGTCCCTAAAAGGTAAGCACCCCCCTCCTCCCCTCCGCGCGCCCCCTCCTCACCGTTCCGGGACGTTCGCTCCCGTCCGGCGCTGGTGGCTACTGCCAGCGGGCTTTGCGGCCTGCTCTAGAGTAACGCGCTAGGTGATCACCCGGCGCGCCACCCTGGAGCAGGCCGCGGAGCCCGCTGGTAGTAGCCGCCGGCGCCGGACGGGCGTCCCTAAAAGGTAAGCACCCCCCTCCTCCCCTCCGCGCGCCCCCTCCTCACCGTTCTGGGACGTTCGCTCCCGTCCGGCGCTGGCGGCTACCACCAGCGGGCTTTGCGGCTAGCTCTAGAGTAGCGCGCCAGGTAATAACCCGGCGCGCCATCCTGGAGCAGGCCGCGGAGCCCGCTGGTAGTAGCCGCTGGTGCCGGACGGGAGCGGACGGCCCGGAAAGGTAAGGGCTCCCCTCCTCCCCTCCGCGCGCCCCCTCCTCCCCTCCGCGTGCCCCCTGCTTACCTTTCCGGGCCGTCCGCTCCCGTCCGGCACCGGCGGCTACTACCAGCGGGCTCCGCGGCCTGCTCTAGAGTAGCGCGCCGGGTGATGTCATCACCCAGCGCGCCACCCTGGAGCAGGCCGTGGAGCCCGCTGGTAGTAGCCTCCGGCGCCGGACGGGCGTCCCTAAAAGGTAAGCGCCCACCTCCTCCCCTCTGCCCCCCCCCCCGCTGTCCACTTTCATCAGTGGGCGCCCGCTGGCGCCCGCCAATGGAAGCGGCAGTGGGTGCCAGCGGGCGCCCGCCGATCCGCTGATCTGCCGAACCGGTTCGGAGCCTTTTCGGATCGGTTCAGACTGGATCGGCTGATCCAGCTGTTGGATCGGAAATCGGATAATTTATCCGATTTCCCACTGGACCGGACTCGGATCGTGGATCGGGTCCGATCCAGTGCACATCCCTACTTACAACAGGAATGGGCAGAAGTTATAGCTGGATATACTGGTAGATTTCTGGGTTATATCAGTAGATTGGCAAGGATTCCTGACTCATACTCCCTTTAGGTTTTAAATTATGCTGTATTTTAGGGGGTTAATTTTTGGGTGCTTTTGCTATTGGGCGGTATTAAAATTGAATAAATAAATAAATAAATTACTAGATACATATATTCAGCTGTAGGGGCATAACAATAATATTTATCACACAGTGTTCCTAGAATGAAAGCTAATCCACTTTACGTAGCCACAGCTGCTGTACCGTGAATTAATAAAAGGCCAGTATGACACAGCTGGCGCTTTTCTATATGTGGCATTTAGTATGCGCTTGTCATTTTCTATTCACAGTTGTTTACAGGTTCCTTAGATGATGTTATGACCCTCCAGTTTTGCTTCTGTTTTTAAACAGCATTTTTGGTGAGTTTTTTTAAAAGCAGGGAAAGTGCGGTATAATTTGTGGAAGCAAAAGAAAACATTTGTGTAATTGTGCTATTCTGATATACTACAATGCCACCTAGAGGTTATGTAGCAGAAGAGCAGGAAGGGAAATGTACTTCAAGTAGTGTTCAAATCTCAATTCTTCGACGAAAGCTCATCAAAACCAATCAGAAAGTTTTTTTGCATAAGCCTCGTTGAACAAATGAGAACTATGCAAGAACATGGTGGCATGATGGATACCCTTTGTTGATTGTCCCCAGAGTCTGGGAACTTAACAGTAGATTGTGGCCTACATAGGTCAGGTCTGTCATCCACTCTGCAATCTACCAACTGGCTACTTCACATTGGTGATTATACAATGGTAGAGCATCTTTGTGTCCTTTACTCACACAAAACAGTAGGGATGTGCATGCTCGAAAATATCGTATTTTATCGTTATCGGAATTTCGGACCAAAAAAATTATCGTCCCCAATAATATCATAGGTTAATCATATCGTCTTCACGATAATTATTGGAAATCCGATATTTAATTTGCAGCCCCATTGTGCCCTATAGAGCTGAATTTTGTTTTAGAAAAAAATGCCTATAACGTCTGTATTTTCAAATTTACAGGCTTGAAACTTGGTCACAATGCTTATGGGGTATGCCTAAGTACGTGTATGAAATTTGAGATCGATCCCTCCAACTCTCAATTTTATATAAATTTATTAAAGAATGTTTAAGTTCTGACAGGTCAAAAGTTGCACGGTCTTTCAAAAATTCATATAAAATACAGGGGTGGAGGGATTGTTCTGAAATTTAGCACATATGTGTAGCAACATGTGCTAGACATGTGTATGAAATTTGAGATCGATCCCTCCAACCCTCGATTTTATATGATTTTTTAAAAGATCCTGCAACTTTTTGACAGGTCTGAATGAACGTATGTGGCGAGCTGTCATTCTGACCTGTCAGAACTTAATCAATTTTTAATAAATTCATATAAAATCGAGGGTTGGAGAAATCGATCTCAAATTTCATACACATACTTAGGCATATCCCATAAGCACTGTGACCAAGTTTCAAGACTCTAACTTTTAAAATACAGAAGTTATAGGTTTATTTATATGGCAGTCCGATAAACCGATATACTTGGGCTCAAAATTATCGGATCGGATATTAATCGGAGGTTTTCCTATCATATCGTTATCATTAATCAGATGTCCAATAATGACCTTATCATAACATTATCAGACATTTTAACGATACAATACACATCCCTACAAAACAATCTCAGTTTGGTTAATGTTACATTTACCAAACAAATATACACCAGATTATTTGGTATCTGTTACCTGGCAATCACATTAATTGTTCAGCAATATGATATAGAGCTACTAAGTTGTTGACAAGGGCAAAGGTGAAAACTGCAAAAAAAAAAAAAAGAAAGAAAGAAAGAAAGAAAGAAAAAATGGAAAGATTCAGTGATACCAATGTTGGTTAACTTTTTTTCCTTTCTAGTTATGTAATATAAATCAGATTATTAGATATAATATTATTTTATTGTGGATTGTTATTTCAATTTCAGTGGAGGATTTAATGAATTTTGTACATCACCTTGGAATGTGTTAATGAAGGACAGTATATCAGTTTTTAAAATAAATGCAATATAGTAATTTGTGTAGGGTTTTGAAGGGGTTGTTTTGGTATTGTTTTTTATTTTGGTAATGTAGGTTATGCGGATCCAGAAGTATATATATATATATATATATATATTGAAATTGTCAACATTTCATTTTCTTTTCAATAGTATATTTTTTAAAAAAATCAAACGTGCATTCTATATTACATTCGCATGACATGGAAAAATGCAGGAAGCTATTTTAGTATCATGTGTGAAAATATTGCAAAGAATTTAGTGTACCCTTCAGTGTTCTTCTTTCTCTGTTTAATAAAATTAATCTTTTGAACCAGTATGCAGAGGGTAGTCTCTTGAACTATTTATAATGAGTCACACCAATATGTATTATGTTAGAGTTCAGGCTTAAAAGGTCAGGAATGTTTTTCAAATTGCTGTCACTCTCAAATGAAACATCTGGTTTCCAGCACCAGTACTGGAAATATGTTCATTTGTCTTTCTCTTAACTGTAAAAAAAATGTCCTGCATGCAGGAGTACAGTCACTTTAAAATATTAATCTTCACCTGCATTAAAAAATAATAAAGGATAGGATCTTTCCACTTCACATTTCCATTTTTAGCTGAGAGGTTTCTCTTGGGCGAAAAAGATAACCACATGCAAATAATCAAGAGGTAGCATTAAAGAGCTATAAAAAGATTTACAATATATTAATAAAACTTCAAGGATTGTTTGGAAAGCAGAAAAGCAATAAATGAAGCTTTATAGTTGGAGGCTTGCAATTAGAGCCGTAACAAATTATTCTGCACAAATTTACACCCTTGCAAACAAGCCTCTTAAAATCAGGTCTCTGATGGTACTTTGGATAAGCATCGGGACAACTTTTGAAAAAAAGAAAAGAACCTTTTGTATATATCATACATTTTGGATTGACAAACTCTTCCCCCTTCCTGCTCTCACACATTGTTTCTGCAGTTCCAGCCAGACCACAAATCAGGTAGCTAATCAAGCCCCTGTTGGTTTTGTAGAATGTGGTCAACAGTGTTGTAGTGGAATCAGGGCTTGCAGGGTCAAAGTGCCTGGACTTTTCGATTAGCCGGGACAATAATACCATCTGCTACCCCTTTCAGGTTTCTCTGTTCCCACTGAGCTTAGCTGCAATCTTCACAGGAGCTTGTACACTGGGGGAGGGGGACAATGGATTTCCTAAGCAACAGTGTATCATTGTGAGCTATCCTTTGTGTAATGCACACACTCTGGAGTGGCAAGGCTTTGAATGGGCAATTAAGACCCATGAGCTTTACAAAAGACATGATCCCAGTGGAGATAAATACTGCTGGAACTGGTTTGTTGATATGGGTCAAAACAGTGGCGTGTATTTTTCAACTCTCCCTGGCAGAATGTCCATGGGGACTGGAAAGATGAGCGTGTGCACTTCGGAACATACCAATGCACCACTGGTGGCAAAATTGTTTGATATGATGTATTGCCTTCACTATCAGGGGAACATGAATGGGACGGTGCTATCATGCCCATGTTCTACTTGTGGGCTTCCCACAAGTGGGACATGCTTGACCTCTGTGAAAATAGAATAGCAGCCTAGATTGGTCCATGGTTTGATTCAGCATAGTTCTTCTTCTGTTGTTCAAATCTGGTCAGTTTGGTGGGTCGCAGGTTGTGCATATCTGCACCGCAACATTTTGCCATGAGAAGGATCAGTGCTGTTTCCTGATTTGGTGAGGCACTGTCACTACAAGCCATTGGTGTGCCTACTTCTACTACCCCTCTCAAATTTGCACCAGCTCTCAGGAGGAGAGGGCAAGGCAAGTGTAGGCCCCCACGACTGCTTACCCTCACATTTGCAGCAGTTGCACATTTAGAGAGGACAGGCTGGAGACTGGAGGTCATGACAGCAAGGAGGACAGCCTGTTCTGGAGGTTGGCAGTGGGCCCTGATGTGCGATAGGCCTCACCAGGTGTCTGACAATGCTTATAAACCTGAAATAGAGAGTTCTACAAATAATTTACAAGCACATACAAGGAAAAGCCCTTCTTTTGTTTAATTGTAAACATTATATCTTAATTTATCCCAATGTCAGTCAGTTGTTGAAGCAGTGCCCCACCCCAGGAAGGGAGGTACACACATAGAAGTAATTGCTATCTGGGAAACAGGAATCCCATGTGTTAACTGCATGAAGATGCACAGATGTATTGTGAACATTTTGATACAGGCACTTGGTGCAGGTGGCTTGTGGTTCCACCTCCATTGCAGTGCAAATGGGAATATGTGCTTCCCAAGCTCTACAATGCCTCATGTTGCCTATGAATATCTCTGTTACCATGAGATCTAAGTATAAATAACCAGTCTCATGCTAAAGGGAAATGCAATTTTATTCAAGACAAATAAAAGGAAGTGTGTGGTTCCCAATCCACGAATGGGAGTTGCCTCTAAGATCCTGTTTCCACTTGTGGATCTCCATTGTTTGACTGGTGTGAAGGTGTTTCATTGCACCAAATGTTATAGACGTATTGTTAACTTTGCCTTTTATGGAAATGTATGGGCTAACCATTACTTTTATTTTATATGTGATCAAGGCTGTCCTTCTCAGTAGTCTACACTCCAAAGTCACTTCTACCATTTCCTCAGTTGTATGAAGCAACAGCAACATGTTTCCTTCTTGCTACTCTAGTAATGTGAGACACCAGAGGTCACACTAAAAGAGTCCATGTCACAGATTCTTCCCATACTAACACTGCTTAGGCTCTTGGGAGGGCAAGTGACGGCACTGAAAGGAATCACATCTCTGGGCACTCATGAATTGCCACAAAAGAGTTAATGAATCATCAAAAAGGGGGATGAGAGAGGAGAATGATTTGTATACTATTTGCATATAATAATTTATATGTATAGGCCTAGATTTAGGAATAAGCATTATACTTTAAACAGAAATGCAGGATGTTTCACTGTGACCAGGTGACCGATGCACCTGCCTTATCAACCTGCTGTCCAGATGCTAACTGTGGATGGGCAACAGTTCTTATGGTTCTTGATCTTGAAGCTGAAATTGGATAGGAAAGCCCTTTAAATAGAGAATTGCCCTGTGTTAAAGAGGCCAACTGGCACCCTATGATTTCAGACCTCTGGTCTCCCTTGAGTGTTGCAGGAGCTCCTCATGCATTGCCAAAAAGGAAACCTAAGAGACAAACGGTAGAGATGTATTACCTTCAGATGTCTCCCCGCTCTAGGTAGGGTGGTCATGTGTACAACTTTACCAAGATCAGTCCTCCGTTTGAAGGGCTATCAGAGGACAGTCTTCTATTTGAGGGTGCCCTCTGTTGGAAGAGAACCATAAGAAGAGGTCTTCAAGCTGCCCTCAATAGCACATGGGCAGCAGACTTAGTGGCTTCACAGGACATCTGGTCCCAGTCTTACCCACTATGTTGAGATGCAGCCTTCCCCGCTTTGGTGCCCTCCAGATGTGTTGGAATATAACTCCCATAATTCCCAGCCAGCACGGCCAATGGCTGACTTGGAAATATGGGAACTGTAGTTCAACATCAGCAGGATGTGGAACACATTTCTAGAGATAGAAATATGGCATTTGCACCTACATGTGTAGGGTGGTATTCAATGATGGTATAGTGTTAGTGCTAAAGATTTTGCTCTAGCACAAACCAAGGCTAGTGCAACATCAGCAGCACTTGCTAGTGCATAAGTGGTGGCAGCGCTGAATTTTGGTGACAAATCTCCACTTTTCCTCTTTGCACTAGCAAGCACTAATGATGTTGCATTAATATTAGTTTATGCTAGTGCCAGGCCATTAGTGCTAGCACTCCACCACCAATGGATACTGCCCATAAATAAGCATACACACATTTTATATTGATTTGTCTCCTCTTTTTTAATGGTGCATTTCCTCTTTTTCAGCAATGTGTAAGTGTTGGTCACTGAGCCCTTGGGCACATATTGGATCATTGATTCAACACATTTTCTTGCTTTCCCTTCTGTCCATTTTATTCTGAAAGTGTTGTCTCCTATTCCTGGCTCCCACTGGGCTTCTGTCAAAAAACCTGTATTTCAATAGGTAAGACTAACATTCCGATACTTTCAAAATGACTTCTTTCCCACTCAGTATGTCCCGGTAATGGCTTCTCACTTCCCTTCCATTACAGCGCAGAGCAACAATCAATGAGCAAAAAAGGCATTGCACTAAAGAAATAAAATCGGCATGTTTTTATGTCATTCCAAGGGAAGGCCCTGTTTGTAGCAATATTCACTCTCATCTGTTTTCCTTCTCAGCCGGATCTATCAAAGCTCAGCTTTCATTGTTCTATGCATGATTTATTAAAGAGAAGGAAATAATTATAGGACGTGCAGATTTGGGGATGCAGAAGCAGCTTCTAGGAAACAAAATGACTCAAATCTGGTTCTCCAAACCATTTTGCCTAGGGAGGAACGGATTTTGTAAAATCTGTTCCGTCTGCATTTCATGGATTGTCAGGTGTCTTTTGTTCTATCATCCGCTCACTGGTGGAATCAGATTTTTCTCACTATCCTGAATTTGTGCAAATTTGCTCTAGTAGAAATGCGCAAATCCTCCCCAAAATGTGCAAATCCTCCCCAAAATGCACAAATCCCTCATGCACATTTTCAAATTTTAGTCTATGGGGAAAATGTGCATTTTTGGTCAAGTTTTTTTTTTTAAAAAAAACGTATTTTGCTATGACTGCATTTGTTTAAAATTCTAGAAAGTAAAACAAACAGAAAGCTGGTTTGCAAGGCCACAGAATTCAGGAAAACCAATCTGCTGTGGAATCAGCAAGTCAGATTCATAGAAGTCCAAATTCATTTGATTCCATTGTGGATTTCTCCAATATCCCGAATCATAACATACACACACACACACACACACACACACACACGTATTTTCAGCAAATATTACATTTTACTTGCAGCAAAGTATTGTCTATGAGGTTTTTATGAAGAGCTGAAATCCCACGCAATCAGCTTTTGAAGTTTGCAGCTGATGGTCAGGATCCCAGTGAAGCTTCTTTTAGCTTTCCCAAGCTTTCAGTAATGCTCTGCGGGTTCCTCACCCTCTTTCTTTTCTTTTAACTAAGAGGCCACCACATCACACTTTATATTTGAAAGCACATTTGTTTCCCAAGTGGTTTGCATGGTGGGAAGTATTCCTCTTTGTGAGAAGACAACTAAAAACTTCCTGAAATGCACCCAAGTAGACTTGCTATACTTTGGATCCTGGTTGGCGTGCTCAGCCCCCAGTGTGTGATATGGTGTGATATAAATCATATGATCACTCACCCATCATATGCAGTTGAATTAGAATGGGTCCTTCCTTCAATTAATGTCTTCATTAATTGAAGACATTAAAAACTGGGGACCCCTGACTGTGCTTTGGAGATCTGTATTTGCAAGTATAACAGATGCATCATGTGCTCAGGCCACCTGCCTTTCGTGAGCCTTCCATCTTCAACATTTGGGCTGTTCCGAATTAACAGATGGGAATGGCAAATACATTTAGGAGGAAGAGATGGAGCTCTGGCTACATTTTGTGATCTCCTTTACTTCTCAACATGCAAGTTCACCTCTCAAGAACAGGCCTACACAGCTTGTGATCTACAAAGTTAAACACAGCCCACTGACTGTGCATGGCAGCCCACCAAGAGGTTGAGAAATTTTCCTTTCTGGGCTTGCTTGTAAAAAACACCATGTTCTCAAACAGGCCTCAAGACACAGTTGGTGGGCTGGGTTTGCTTGGTGCAGCCCACTTCAGATTTCTGGTATTCTAATATTTGATATTCAAAATTCATTTTTTACTTGTTGAACAGATACGCACTCTGGCAAATTATACTTAGGATAGATGCCATCATGACTTCTTCTTCCTTCCCCCTCCCCCACCATAAAGTCAGAGGTCCCTTTGGAGTTTCTTGTGTGGTATGCATGGATTTAGCTGCCCTGCTACAATCACACTTCAAAGGCTTTCAGAATTGTACTTTTGAAGCATTTGGCAATGAAAGTCATATTGGCTTGGACTGAAATATCCTGTGTGTAAAACAGACAGTACTTTCAGTTATACATGGAGGGAGGGGTTCCTCTGACCTGCTGCAGTAGCCCCCCTTCAAACAACACTGCATTATCTCATAGTCTGAAGGAGCTTTGGAGGGGGTGCAGCAAGGAAATCAACCCCACACCCCCCACACACACTTTTGAGTGCCCCATGCTAGTACAGGGAGATCTTTTGATCCAAGCCATTAAACATATTCCTAGGGCCAGTCTTCTTATCCAACATGGACAGAGAAACTCTTGCCATTTGGGCTGTGGTTCCCTATCTGGGCTGTGGAGCCTCTTTGGATTCCTCCAAGGGAAAGGGCATGGCCTACAAGTCCTGCCCTTTGGAAGAGTCCTATTGGAGGAACCCCCACCCTTATCTGTAATCAGAGATAACAGCAGGGACATGGGTGGTGGGGGTCTCAGTGGGATTGTTGAGCAAAGCCAGGGTCTCACCCATGCTATACCTTCCCCCTTCCTGGTGTCATCTGTCCCATGAAGGGTTGGGTGTGGTCACTTGGTCCCTACCCCCCCAAAACTGTTCCTCACTGCTGCTATAAGACTATGACCTGACTCAGATGCTTAAGATTTTCTTCCTGTAGTGGAGTTGGTGCTCCATATAAACTTCTTTTTGGCCACATCCCTAGTCCAAACGTTCCCCCCTCAAAATGAAGTGAAGATCACATGAGTTGGCCGTTCACTCCTATGGCTATGCATGTGGAGAACCCACATTGCTTGTTATGTTATGACAATAGAGGTGGCATACCTGCTTGCTTCTCCAATGGGGGAACTGGATTTTCATCCCAGATAAGTGTGTGAATCATTCCTTAGTCTTGCAAATGGATTCAACGCATTTTTCGGTTGCTCCAAAATTACCAGCTCTCAGGTTAGCTTTTCAGGTTGGGAAGCTGAATAAATGCAGAACCCATTCATCAGACTACATTAACTTGGACTGCAAAAATTCACCACATGGTGGGAGAGGGATTACCTGTTTTTCTTCTCCCCTTTGGAAATCTAGCACATATCAGACATCTATGAAATATTTAAATTGTGCATTTAGTTATTATTTTTCATTGATCAATAAGGACAACATTGGAAAAGAAACCCTCTATCTGAAGTTAGGATTATACCCTGTTCTTTAAGTGCCTGGAGGGGGAAAGAAATGACTATTTAGAAATGATGATCTCTCATGCACCTTTTTGACATCAGTAAGAACAACCTGCATCCAGACCTTTGAAAATCAGTAGTTGGAACTTTGAAAATAAGGCTATTGATTAGAGCTTTTTTGTCAGCATGAAACATGGGGTGCCTCTAGACAGCTTATTTGCGCCTCATTGAATGCGCACTGGCGGCATTTCAGACAGACGAGAGGGGCCCAAATCAGATGTACAGCTGATTTAAAGTCTCCAATAAGGCGCATTCTAGAGGTGTCAATTTACTGTGATTTTAATTTTTTCTCCGCAGTTAGAGCACAGTTTCTTAATGTGACCAATATAGTGACCAGTCGGATTAATGCTAATAGTGGGCATAGTTTGGAGGGCAGGACTGGTGATGTCATGAGTGAATGACTGCCCCTTCTCTTCTTCTACCTGGCCACCCCTCCCACTTCTCCATCATTGACCGTTGCTCTGTGGCAAATAGATGGGTGAATGGCCAGGTGGGAGTGGAGTTAGCTACCCCTAAGAACTCCCTGACACTGACAGCTGCTTTTTCTCCTCCTTCTCTTCCCCACCCCAGTGAAACTGCTGTCCCTCCATGTAGCTATTCTCAGCAGGCAGCAGTGAAAGTTGGTGCACTGGCTCAGCACTATGGAACAAACATACGTGAGGTAATGCGTCTCATTGCACACCTGGAACGGACCTTCTGGCATTGCCGTCTTGCAGTCCCCTTGCGTCCACAAGCCATGCCATCGGAGTGACTGAACAGTGCTCCTCCCCCGCTCAGTAGTGCTTTCTCATTCCCTCTCTGGAGGTGTGCAGTAGACTTGTGCTTTCGCTTTGCTCCAGAACACCATGGCCGCTGATTGTGTGTTCGGACGACATGTGGTCACAGATGCAGAAGTCCCTCTCCTGCCAACCCTCCCTTTGCGATGCTTGCCCCTTCAAAGTGCCATGCTCTGAGATGACCTAACCATTGTGCCTTACTTGTCATCTTCGCCCAGGGTGATGGTGCCTTGCCTTTCTGATTAATCCGCCAATGCTTTGCAAAGGGATGGGTTCTGCTAACAGCATCGAGGATAGGGAGTGATAGGGGGTGGTGGAGCTAGCAGAATGTGTCTTTATTACTAAATAATAGTTTGAAAAGCGAAGCAAAGTACAGCAAGATCGCTCAGGTAACCAACGGCGGGAAATTCTGGTGGGAGGTGCCAACAGCCACTAGGGCATTCCTTTTAGGAACTTTTCATCCATCAAACCTACACCTCTTATCCAACTCTACTGTGAAACTCCCATATAAACAACTGTAAAGTGCAGTATATAAATCCAGTAAACCGACTTCATGGCTGTCGGCTGTCGTTAAAAATGCAGATTCAAATAAAGGAAAAAGCGCATATTTGGAAAAACAGGCACCAAACACCAAACAGGTATTTGTGCCCTAATAATTAATGTATAAATTATTTTCCTAGTTGGTTGGGAGCCTTGGAAATTTGTTCTTGTCCAGAACTTTGACTAAAAATATTAAAGGATTGTTTCTGGTACTGAGATTAAATAAATAAATAAATAAAGTCATTAAACACTTCCATTATTGGTGGGTTGTGTTGTTTTTTTGGCACCCTATGGCAAAAGGCTGCAAGACTGTTTAAACAGAGGTAGGTCTCAGAGAGAACGTGCCCCTTTGTCAAGAAAACCAGGCTGACTGTCTATCAGTCATGCACATTTAGGGGTGGGGGTGGGGGATATAATTGAATATTGAAGCTGATATACTGCATTTCAGATGTTGGGATCATCATCATTCTGCTGCAACTAGTCCTACATTACATGCTACTAGAACTGGATTGGAATAAAAGTCTTGCCATGATGTATTGTCAGGCAGTGAAACAGTCAGCGGAGCATGGCCAAATAGGGAGCACTGGCCCCATGCTTTGTCGATATGGAAATGTTCCCTTTTCCCTGCCATTCCTGCACCACCACTTCATGTCAGCATGAGAATAGTGCAAAGGCTTTGTGACCCACAGTGGTTTCATTTTAAGTGTTTTTATTGGTGTTTTATTGGTATTGGTATTTTAATGATGTATTGGTTTTATGTGCTTTTAATCAGTTTTGTGTATTTTGTGTTTGATGTTGTTCCCTGCCTCGATCCGGAGGGAGAGGCGGGTAATAAATAAATAAATTTATTATTATTATTATTATTATTATTATTACATAGCCAAATTTGATCGATATTGCCTTCACTTCATGATCCCTGGTTGTCTGGGAGCACATAGTAAGGAAGCTCACTAAGGCTTTTAAAACATGTGGTGATGAAACAGCAGATCAAGGAAACAATGAATGCATAAATGTGTGAAAGGGTTTAAGGTGGGGGTAGGGTTCCTGAACCGTTTTGCCCCCAAATGACAATTCTGTATCAAAATCCAGACATCAACAGGATTAATCACAGTGGGGGATGCTGGAGTAATCCACCACAGACCTGAATGAGGTTGAACTCCTCAGAGTCTGACTTTGGAGCTCTCCCTGCTGGTACATCTTCCATTTTTCACGTGGTCCCACCCATCTTTAAACAAGGCAAGATATGCCCATTAATGCATCTTTGCAAATTACAGCCACAATTAGTGTATTTTATGCCATTTGTGGCCATAAAGTGTTTAATTATTTGTAAATTGAAGAGGATGTGCTCTGGGAGCCCCCAGAGGGCTGGATTTCCCCATGATGGAACCCCCTCAGACCAGTCGTTGGGCAGGGGGGTACACTCATGCCTAACCATAGCATGTTTTTTTTTTCTTTTCTAAAAAAACATGGAACCTTTTCAGCTTTGGTATTTATTTTCATCTCCAAGACCACATTAATCAATAAAGCTATGGCTTGCTAAGCCATATTGAAATATAACAATTTTCAAAACCATTGAACTGTTACATAATATTTTTTTTCTTTCTAGTCCCAAAAGGCACAATCCTATCCAGATGCCCATCAGCCTTCAAACTCAGAGGCTGATGGGCATCTGATGCAGAGTGGGAGGAAAATGGGAGGGGAGACTATCACCTCCGTGCTTCTCCCACACTGCATTTTCTCTGGACAGAAGATTGAGCAGCTAAGAACACAGCTCACTTGGTCACAGTCTTCCGCAGTATGGCAAGATGAGCTGTATTTTCATTTAAATTATAATTATTCCTAAATTTGCATTTATACATAAATTAGCATATGCAAATCAACACCACCTTTTGGGTCTCTTTTTTGGTGATGCATATCCTCTTTTTTGGTGATTCACAAGTGGCCACCCTAGGGACCATCGACAGAACAGGCACGGTAACAACTTTGCCCAGGGCCTCCTTAAACCCTGATCTAGTGGATGCATAATGTCAAGATATTGGGACTCGGACTGAAGAGACTGAGGCTCTACACATATTTAGTAAGCCCGGATTTACTTGTGAGTAAGTGTGCATAGGATTATGCTGTAAATCAAGCTCAGCTAAGAGTAGGCGGTGGAGTCCTGTTAATAAGCAAGGCAGCCATCAGATCCTTTGGTTAGTTTTTGCTGTCAGCTGGGGAGCAGATTAGAAGATGAAAGGATGCCAGTACTGAAGTTTCTGAGCAGTTAGTTCCTCTGTCTTCAAACCACATTCATGTGGCTTCAAGACCAACCAGGTCTTAACGAGTTGTATTCAGAAGCGGTAACATTGGCTTCAGGAATACAGAGACATTTTGACCTCTCCACATGTTTGCTAATTGTGCATACAGAAACCATAAAAGTTGCCTTTTAAGTTGTAGCTCTACTAAATGAAGCAATCTACATGATAAAATGCGCATGTACAAATATCATCTTGAATTCCTGTTGAAAATATCATTAAAATGACTGTGAATTCATTCTTATTTTCTGCCCTTGTAGAAAGAAACATTGGAAAAAATCAAGTTTAACTCAAATAAGTGAGTAGTTTTAAAGTGCTTGGCAGGCTTACATAATGATAAAAATGATGCACTTCAAAAGATTCTAAGACAATGCACCATCCAGATTTAGAGATCACTGGAGTCCTTTCATAGCATGCTAGTATCAGAATAAACCAAATGAAGGCAGATGTCAAGAAATACTGAGGCCCTTTCTACACCATAGGGGTGTAGAGGGAGGGAGGGCAATCTTGGAAGTATCTAATACACACCATAGGTGCACAGGGAGCAGCCGGGGCCCAACCCAGGCAAGAAGCCTGGTGTGGAAAGAGCCTGAATATTATTTGCCTTTGTTAAACTACATTTTTTTCCTTTGGTTTTGGTGGACTCAATAGTATATCTCTCTTTCTCTCTGAAAATAATAGTAAACTATTAATTAAAGAAAAGGAAAGTCACCGTGGGCCAAATCCCATCCTCCAAACACTGCAACCCCTCCTCAAAACAAACAAATAAACAAAACGCTTAACCCCCCACATTGCTATTAGGCATTTTAAAAAGCCTCCATTATGTCCCATTTCAGGTCACAGGTGCTGTTTGGAACAGAGATTACCTAGTTGAAAGTACTGCTGCACCCAGGCTCCCCGGGAGGCTCTCAATACACCCAGTGTCATTATTTGGTGATCCAGATCTCACCAAGCTAAAGTTCAAATGCCAAGAGAACAGGACAGCAACCAAAGGTTCAGATCCAGTAGGTTATAGGTCTGTCATAGCAAGACACATATTCCAGGAGATTCCAGAAGCAAGGCCATATTCCAGTTAAGCAAAGAAAGGAGAACATAAGAACAACATACTGGATCAGACCAAGGGTCCATCTAGTCCAGCATTCTATTCAGAAAGTGGCCAGCTAGCTGTCGATCCGGGACCCACAAGCAGAGTGCAGTGCAATAGTACTCTCCCACCCATGTTCCCCAGCAACTGGTGTATATAGTCTTACTGCCTCTGATACTGAAAATAGCACATAGCCATCAGGACTAGTAGCCATTGATAGCCTTCTCCTCCAGGAATTTATCCAACCCCCTTTTCAAGCCATCCAAATTGGTGGCTATTACTACAACTTGTGGTTGTGAATTCCATAGTTTAACTATAGGGAAAATAGCACCACAGAGAGTTCCAAGTGAGACCAGACCTGGAAAAGGTTCACTCTTGAGGAAGGAAGTGTTAACCCTCCCCTTCTCAGGGCTGCAATCCCCTCTCTTTAAAAACAATCTGTGTGGGTTCCATTAAGTGCTACTGTTTTTGAAGCCTCTGTTAATGCCAATGGATGCTTTTTTAAAGGCCTGGTTGCCTATTGAGAACATTTCCAGGGGGCAGAATGTATGTGTGTGCATGCATGCTTGTATGAACATGTGCGTTACATGTGAGAATGCCTATGTGTCCATATATGCATCTGTATGCATGACAGATTGTAGGGTGCCCCCATCCCACTCATTTTAACCCTGCCTACTTTTTGTGTCAGAGCCACCTATGTCTAACACAAGAATCCCAGAAGATTCTTGGAAAGGGAATGTGACCTTTGGTCCCCCCCCCAAAAAACCCACACTTTTCCCAGACCTGTAGTAGAATGTATAACAATGAAATACAAAGAGCATATCCATAAAGAAGGGTCATGTTCTTCTGTTGCAAAAGATGTAGCCATCTTCCTAAAATGATCCAGATCTTACCCATCCCAGCTCTTTGTGAGCTTTAGAATAGGGATGTATTGATTTTGTTCAATCCATTCCATTTGTGTTTCATGGATTCTTAGGCATCCTTCATTCCGTTGTCCGTTCATTGATGTAATTGGATTTTTTAAAGCATCCTTTTGTTCTACTTGCGCTAATATGCATTAGTGCTAGTGCACATTAGTGCAAATATTCCCAACCCCCAGTGAAAAACCAGTCTGCAAGAATCTGCATGATTCCGAAAAAGCCTGTCCACTGTGGAATCTGCAGGTGGGATTCATAGAAAACTAAGCTCATTTGGATCTATTGGGGATTTCTCCTGCATACCCACTTTAGAACCTCTCAAGCTATGTCCTGTTGCAATGCTCAGATTGGGGAGGTGAATGATGTGATCAAAGTAGTTCATCTTGCAACCTCCTTCATTGAGAACAGAGATGCCTCCATCTTTCCTTCCCTATTAGCTTAGGAGAGCCTCTGAGCTTTTCTACACAAGGCTGTGAATCCTCTGTGAATCTGCAGTGTCTACTTTTGGTTTCGTCACAGAACTGAGACCTGAGCACTCCATGAAGAGCATTTCCTTTCCTGCTTTTCTGCTACATAACCTCTAGGTGGTGCTGTGACATAGAGGAATAGCACAAATACACAAATAGAAACAGCACTTCCTTTTGCTTTCACAATTAAATGCTGCATTCTTCCTGTTCTAAAATGAATGCTGAAAGTGCTGGTTAGATACAGAAGCAAAACTGGAAGGTCATTACATTGTTTAGAGAACCTGGAAACAACAGTGTTGGGAATAATGGGTGCCCGATAAATGACTCATGTAGAAAAGCCCTCTGAGCCTTGAGGCTAAGCAAGTGGTAAATTGGAGGTTTATCACCAGTAATTCCATACTGGATCAACAGGAAACAACGAAATGGTTTTAACCTGCACACAGAAAGCTTTCATTTAGCACTAGAAAGGATCTTTGCTGAATAGAACTTACTTATGTTTAGACATTAGAGGGGAATCTTGGCCATGGGGAGGGACATTGCTGGATAATGCAGTGGTATATTAAATGCCATGTGGAAACTTCAATTCAATTCCACTTTCAGATCATTGTGGGAAAACAATGCTTAGGGTGTCTTTAAGGACACTAGTGTGGAAGCAATCCCAGAAACAATATCCAGCATGAAGCACGGTTTATTTCCGTAGATGGAGTCCTATCAAGCAGGGAGTGTATCTGTGTGCCCTCTTTTATTTTCTTTCATGTAAGTGGATGGCTGTCTTTCAGTAAAGTTCCGCAAAGCTTGCACTTGGGGACACTGAGGGCAGTGAGGGCAAAATTTGACATCCACCTCTCATACCGAGCATCACTGGCCAGGTCTTCACTGACCACAATTCAGTGGAAAGCTGCAGTTACACCCTCCCTGATGTTCTTTGCAATATAAATCCCTCCCTCCACACACACACACACTCACCTGTCACAATGACAGGCACTTTGCCAGTTGGTTCTCTTGAATAAATAGAAATTACCCCCCTCCTCAAATTGTACCTTAGCATACTTTAGACACAATAAATAAATAAATGCTTTCATTGCTTTGGGGCTTCTTTTGCTATGCTGCTGCATTGTAAAATAGACCAAAAAAACACCATCCAACATCCCCATTACATTTCATGTTTAGTATGCTGGGCTTCTCTTTCTGTATGAGCCTATCTACACTACTGCTTTAAAATGGTTTAAAATGGTTTATAACAGTAGTGACAACTGTTGGGGCCCAGGACACACTCCATGTACAGTTTTCAAAACGTTTTCAAAGTGTTGTATCCTGCTTGGTGTAGATAGGCTCTATGTTTACCTTCTGCCTTAAGTAGTAAATGATTTCCCCTCTTTTAATAAATTGTAGCCCTTTTCAATTGGAATAATGCAGTCGGGGCTGGCTTTTTTTCTTCAGAATTTCCAGAAATGTCTCATGACAGTTTTACTGCTTTATTTTTTGACATCCTGGAGTTTTGTACAAGCAACAGGAAAACTATTTCAGGAGTCTGTTCAAGGAAGTCTCCAATTTTCATAATTCAGTAGAACAAGCAGGTTTTCGAGAGTATTATTTATTTGCTTCACACCTCTCAAATTTACACACATGTGAAAGTAAAAAAGAAAAAAAGAAAAAAGCATTTTGCATTTACTAAAAGTAAATTAACTACTTCTACATCAAGGGAAGACCTGACTTTTTAACAGTGTGTTTCACTTTCCTGATCACACCATCTTTATGATGGGGAGTAACATGCAGCTATAGAAAACACAATCATCTGGCCACAGAATTCCTTCATCAATCTCACTTTGATGTATATTTAGCCTTCAGAAGTGAGATTTCTAATTCAACAACCCATAATGCCATCATTGGCATGAAATGGCTTTTTACTTTTATAACTGAGATCAAAGTCTGCATCAGTGGTTGAACGTGGCCAGTTCTTTGGGAGAAAACAGTGCTAAGCTTAAGGTAAACCGTGCATTATTAAAGTAATTAATCCATCCGTATAGGTTCTCCTTTAATTCAAGATCCCATTCTGGGTATAGGAGTTTTTGTGCATATCTTGGGAGCTGTAGTTTGGAATTGTTTTGTGAATCTTGACTTCATGCATCACCATGTCCTGCACCCCTTCCTGATTGGTTATTTTCAGGTGATAATCAAGTCTAACTCTTTTATTTAACAGGGGAGGGCTTGCCAATTTACCTTAACAGTTGCTACATCCTCCATTACTGTGTTATATAGGCTGACCATATGAAAAGGAGGACAGGGCTCATGTTACTTTAACAGTTGTAGAGAAAAGGCAATTTCAGCCAGTGTCATTTGTATGCAATTAGTTCCTGGTGAAATCCCCTCTTCATCACAACAGTTAAAGTTGCAGGGGCCCTGCCCTCTTTTGTATCTGGTCACTCTAGTATAGTGCCTGCAACTTTAACTGTTGCGATGAAGAGAGAATTTCACCAGGAATTAATTGCATACAAATGACACCAGCTGAAATTCCCTTTTCTCTACAACTGTTAAAGTTATATGAGCCCTGTCCTCCTTTTCATATGGTCAGCCTAGTGTTATAACAGCCTCTGCCTCACTTCCCCAGGAATGTATTTTATTCCAGAAAGTTTAGTTAATGTCCAAGTAAGCTACAAGCTATGTTTACCAAAGCCATATAAGCCAGCCAAACCAGCCTGTGTCACACCATGGACATTTCCCAATACTTGGGTTCCCTTTTCAGTATCCCTCTCACAGAATGCAGTGCCACCCACCAACACCCACTGAAGTACCCCTTGCATTTAACCAAGCAAGAAAAAAGTCATTTCCTTAAAGGGTTAAAGTGACATCATAATATTTCCTTAAGAAAGAAAAGGGTTAAATGAACCAAACACATGCACTCATCCACCTACCAGCCTGATAGGTCTTAGTAGTAGGCATAGAAGCAGGGCCTCTCTCACTGATCTTATGGCCTGGGAAGACCCGTAGACCCTGCTCAGACAACACAGTAAGCCACAGTGGTTAAGTTTAGTGTGTTGTCTGAACAGGGCCATACATGTGCAGAAAGCCTAAGGTGACCAACTTGTGAATTGCCAAAAGAGAGAGAGAGAGAGAGAGAGAGAGAAGAGCATTTGATAATTTATGTGTAATAGATACAAATTTAGAAATTACTATTGTAATTTAAATAGAAATAGAACTGACCCTAGGGTGAAAGACTGTGACTAGGGGACCCGTGTGCCTTATTCAGTATGCTGTCCAGGTGCAGATAATGGTCAGCTTCAAGACCAGACCCTTCCTTCTGATGATTCTTTAACCTTAAACAAGACTTGGGCTGGACAGTCCTTCAGATAGAGAGTGCCTTCAAAATAGAGGACAGTTCTATGGCAGCGCTTCAAATAGAGGCCTATCTTCTGTGAACGAGGACACCTTGCCACTTCAAATGACGTGGTTCCAAGCAATTGAGGGCTTAAAGGTGATCACATGTGCTTTTAATTTGGGCCTGGAAAAGCTCTTGCAAGCAATGCAGCTAGTGCAGAATTAGGCCCCCTCCACAAGGATGCGCTTTTGCGCCCGGTTCGGGGATTATGCGCATTTTCGCGGAGGCGCATTTACGCCTAATCCCTCTGCACGGGAGGCGGCGAGAAGCGGCGAAGCGCATTAAAAGATGCCCAAAAAGCACTTTACAGGTAGTTAATGCGCATAATCGCTTGTTCACACAGCGAAAATGCGCTTTAACGGCCGGAGCAAAATAAAAGTCGCTATTTAACGCGCGTTCGAAAATGCGCATTATCGGGGAGATAACGCGCCTGTACGCCCGTTTTGCGCTCCGCTCGTGTGTAGGTAAAATTTATAATGAGCCTTCAAGGCTCATTAAACGTCTCGTGTGGAGGAGGCCATAGTTATATATGTTCTGATTGCCTGGCCCCCACAAGCTACTGCACAGGTATATTCTGCACCAGCTGAAGCTTCCAAACCATCTTTGAAGGCAACCTTGTGTAGAACATGGCAGCATTCAGACAGGGGAATCAACCGTCAGTTGTGCTGATTATTGTGGACTGTAACAGGCAACACACAATGCACACACAACTGACAGTACACTATTTTGGGTAATTAAAGAACAGGGGAAAACAACAGGCTGTTCAGCTGTTTATCCCAAAATCTGTTGATTAAAATGTTGTGTGTTGGGAACCCCCCTCTCTCTGTTATCTATTGCAGTCAGTCATAGAGTTTCCTGGCAGGAGCAGCCAAAACAACCCCGGCTGCTCCAGCCTGCAGAACTTATGGTGCATGATGGAATATGGCCAGAGGACTGAGGGAGGGAGGAGCAGCAGCAGCCCAGAAGGATGTCGGGACTTTCAGCCACATGACCGGGGGAGGGGCAACATGTTGTGTGTCGTGCACTGGGAAAATAATGCACAGTGAGGCCTGTTTCGGACGACACGCTAATCAACAGAGGGGGGGAACAATCGTTCGTTGTGTCGCTCATCGGCAGCATTTGGATGACATTTTAGGCAACAGAGGCTGCATTCGGAAGACACGATAATCAACACAACTCACAATTGTTTTCCCCTCCCCCTCCATTGATTAGCGTGTCATCTGAAACAGGCCTGAGTGTGTTATTAACCCTTCCATTGCCTAATATGTTGTCCAAATGCTGCCCATGTTAAAGAAGTCCTGTGTGGATGTAACCACCACATGAATGATCTTATCAAGGTAGGGACTGATAAAAGTCATTCCCAGTCACTGACACCACCTGCACACAGAGATAGCCTACCTCTCATCCGGATAACTGCAATGCTGCCTTTGAAAATGGTCTGGAAACCTCAGCTGGTACAAAACAGGGCAGCAAGACTGTTAACAGGGACTGGCCAATGAGGTCACATTATGCCAGTCCTTTTCCAGCTTCACTGCCTGCTGGTCCAGGTCCGGGCCCGATTCATAGTGCTGGTATTAACGTTCAGAGCCCTAAACAGCTTAGGGACAGGTTATCTGAAGGAATGCCTCCTCCCATATGTGCCTGCCCAGACCCTAAGAATATCTTCAGGGGTCCTTCTCCGCGAGCCCCTGCCAAAGGAAGTGAGGCAGGTGGCTACTATGAGGAGGGCTTTGTCTGCTTTAGCACCGTGGCTGTAGAATGAGCTCCCTAGAGAAGTTCGCCTGGCATCTACATTATACTCCTTTGACGCCAGGTGAAGCCCTTCTTATTCTCACAGTATTTTAACAGTTTATTATCATAGTCTTTTAACTCCACTGCTTAACTCTCTATTTTAAATCTGTATTTTAAATCTGCATTGCGACACAGTTTTACCCTGGTTGTGTTTTTATGTTGTATTTTTATATCGTGTTTTTATACTGTCTTGTTGAAGGTTTTAATATTGTGTTTTTATACTGTTTTGTTGATGTTTTTAACTTTTGTGAACTGCCCAGAGAGCTTCGGCTATTGGCCAATAAATAAATATAATAAATGAATAAATAGTTAATGTTGAGTCCAGGAGAACCCCCAAACTGTGCTCTTGGATCTTCAGAGAGAGTACAATCCTCCCACAGGGCAGCAAGTCTGGAATTGGGTCAATTGCTCCATTGTTGCTGGAACCCATCCTCATGCTGCTTCTCCTCCAAGAAGAATGCCAAGGAGGTCATTCTAGTTCACATAAGCATGGGGGCAATGGATGATATACACGCAGGGGCAGGAAACACTATTCCTGAATAATATTTAGCAACACTGGAGATGTGAAGGCAACATAGTGTTGGTCTTATGGCAGAAGCTGGGAACCATATGTTAACAAAATAATCCCAAGGAGGTGGGATAAGGAAGATTCCTTGGTGGAGAAACTGCCAGTTCCAAAGCTCTACTAGCTGACACCAATCAGGGCAGAAGATGTGGAATAATTCTTCTTCTTCTTCTTCTTCTTCTTCTTCTTCTTCTTCTTCTTCTTCTTCTCTTGATGCAGGTGGGGACTGTGGTGTTCTAATTTCCCTCTTATTGATTGCAATGGGATTTATAATTTTTTGCTGATCTGGGTGTATGTGTTGGGAATGGAAGGGCTTTGGATCCTGCAGATCCAAAACCTCCCTTGATCTGCTTCCAACATTGCCTCCTTCCTGCCTCCTACCTATGAGGTTTCTGATACTTCAGTAGGGAGGCCTGGCCAAAGAGAGGGATGTCTACAAGATCCTATGATGTCTGGATACCCTCCCAGGGACCATAGGATTGTATTTTAAGGGCTTTATCTCATTGGGGAAATTATCATTTGAAGCTGATCAGCAGCACAAAGAATGCAATTTTACACACACACACACACACACACACACACACACACACTATTTCCATGAATTAAAAAGAGAAAATAAATAACCATTAAGCATCTTTACCCTATCGTAACAAATGAAAAAAAAATACTTTTTTAGATCAACAGTATACAAAAAACACAAATCTTAAACCATTTACACCGGAGACATCCTAATAAAACTAAAATTACATTTCTATAATAAAGAAACATTTCAGAGAGGAGTCAAATATATATTTGGTTTTCTGAGGCATGTTGCAACATGGCAGGAAAAACATATATCAGTACTATTGTTCAATTATTAGATACATACAAATGAGTTCTAAGTGTTATTTTATTTTAGATGTTTCACCCTTTTCTGAAATGCATTTATTTTTTTTAGATGTGGTTATCAAGAGAGAGAATACAAATGCCAATTCGAAAATTATGGGGCTATTAAAAATTGATACAAGCTAACTTCTCAGAGAGTTCAGCCTCCTATTGGGTGAGTTGGTATTCTTTGAAAGAAGGTTCAGAGTGAAAGCTTAGCTGGCTAAGATAATATGTTGGGCAGTTCATTGTTTGCCTACTGGCGCCAAGCCCTGTTCTTAAGAATACAGGCCCTAAGTCTTTCATTCATGGTATTACAAGCTGACCATCAAAATCCAGTCATTAAAGCTATAGTAAAGAAAAGGCTGAAGAAATGAAAAAAGGTGACGTTTTACAAACACAAAACTTCAAGATGATTTTTAAGTGTTTAAATGGGCACAAGATAATATTAAGCAAATCTTCAGAAGCTTTGGTCTATAACGTCTTCTGTCAATTTAGAACCACTTTGCAGATGACCAGCTCTCCCTTTATCAATACAGCCACCTCTCTTCCCAAAGTTCAAAATTCTAAGATGATTCCACTTGTAGAGTGACCATATGGAAAGGAGGACAGGACTCCTGTTTCTTTAACAGTTGTACTGAAAAGGGAATTTCAGCAGGTATCATTTATATGCAGGCAGCACCTGGTGAAATTCCCACTTCATCACAACAGTTAAAGCTACAGGAGCTCTGCCCTCTTGACCAGATACAAAAGAGGGCAGGGCTCCTGCTGCAGCTTTAACTATTGTGATGAAGAGGGAAGTTCACCAGGTGCTGCATGCACACAAAAGTCACTTGCTGAAATTCCCTTTTCAGTACAGCTGTTAAAGATACATGAGCCCTGTCCTTTTCATATGGTCATCCTATCCACTTGGCTACATCAAGGAGAATGAAAATCCACTGTTGAGAGATGCTTGATGAAATAGATGACTTTTCATGGGATCCCCTTTCTATAATGTTTTTCTGGGGAATCAAGTCCTAATCGTTTTTCTATTCCATTTTAACTTCATAAATGTCCTATGAGGTAAGAAGATCAGCACCTCAATGATAGTGTATCAGTTCTGTACAATAAATAATGGGGAGCAATAGAGACCAAACTTTCAAAGAGCCTTCTGGGAGTCAAAGATAGGAACAGATAACTTCTTCAGGCTTAGGTGTTCCAAGAGTTCTTTTCAAAAAGGATATATTTCACTTACAGTGAAAGCCAATACTGGCATACTCAGAAGTTAGTCCAACTCAGTTCAATAGGACATACTCCTAGGTAAGGCAGTAAAATATTGCAATCCAATATATTGTGACTTAATTCCAAAATTTCCTTGGGGTTGTATGTTGTGACAGACTTGTCCTTGTCTAGGGATACTATGATATATACATATATTTAGTTTTTATTTATTTATTTGTTTAGCTTGATTATGGATTAGCAGATAAAATAACCCATGCCATATTTGAGGAATAAAATATAACCAAGGAAATTATAAGCTTACAAAATTGACATTAACCAACAAGGTTTTAAAACTTTTAAACTTTTTTAGCAGTTTCTACATGATTCACATTCGATATAAAGCACTGAACACAGACAAAATAGAAAGTGGATGCTACAAACAAAACACATTTGAAAAGTTATCTATATTTAGTTCTAGTAGCATTGCCTTTAAAGCAGTAAAATATCTTATGTAATAACATGTTTGAACTTTTAGCAAAAAGGAGCAGAAAAGTCAAGGGGGACCAGTGTCCTCTTGAAGTCAGATATTGCATCCTCTGAGAACCTATGTTCTGGTGAGGAGAATGGAATGTCCTTCAACAAAGGCTGATGTTTGGTCCTTAGAGAACCAATGTTAGGTTCTTAAGTCTCTTATGTTTAAATTATTCTGGATGAACTTGCTTACACATGTTTCCCATGAAACAGAATCTTTCTAATGATTAGTTATTATTATTTCTCCCCTTAAGTTCCCAGCTATGATTTTGGGAAGTAATATAGGGTGAACAGATAAAATCCAGGTCAGGGCTCCTGTAACTTTAACAGTTGTAGAGAAAAGGGAATTTCAGCCAGTGTCATTTGTATGCAATTCGTTCCTGGTGAAATTCCCTCTTCATCACAACAGTTAAAGGTGCAGGCACTATACTAGAGTGACCATATACAAAAGAAGGCAGGCCCCCTGCAACTTTACCTGTTGTGATGAAGAGGGAATTTCACCAGGAACTAATTGCATACAAATGACACTGGCTGAATTTCCCTTTTCTCTACAACTGTTACATGAGCCCTGACCTGGATTTTATCTGGTCAGCCTAAAGTAATATATTTCCTTCATAGCTTTGTCAGCAATGTTGAGCCAAATATTTCTTACAAAATGGGATGCCACCTGCTTCTCTTTCACAGGCAATGGTATTGGACTCCTTTAAATTGG
Organism: Anniella stebbinsi; assembly: GCA_029215795.1. Lineage (NCBI taxonomy): Eukaryota > Metazoa > Chordata > Lepidosauria > Squamata > Anniellidae > Anniella > Anniella stebbinsi. The sequence continues at coordinate 26,895,993 of JARDYH010000002.1, read as the reverse complement.
AAGGTTCTTTTCTTTTTTATTTTAATGTACTTCTCACAATATTTCATGTCATTTGCATCATAAACATCAATTTTCCTATCTGAAGTAACTGTTACTCTTGACCTAAGTTCAGCTGGGAAAATTCTGTCTTTCCCTGGTCAGTGGAAAGTTACAGCATGACAGCATTAGTGCTTCTGTTAGAATGCCTCTGTGAAAATCAAACTGATTTAGGGTGACCAGATAAAATCCAGGTCAGGGCTCATGTAACTTTAACAGTTGTAGAGAAAAGGGGATTTCAGCCAGTGTCATTTGTATGCAATTAGTTCCTGGTGAAATTCCCTCTTCATCACAATAGTTAAAGGTGCAAGCACTATACTAGAGTGACCATATACAAAAGAAGGCAAGGCCCCTGCAACTTTAACAGTTGTGATGAAGAGGAAATTTCACCAGGAACTAATTGCATACAAATGACACTGGCTGAAATTCCCTTTTCTCTACAACTGTTACATGAGCCCTGACCTGGATTTTATCTGGTCAGCCTAAAGTAATATATTTCCTTCATAGCTTTGTCAGCAATGTTGAGCCAAATATTTCTTACAAAATGGGATGCCACCTGCTTCTCTTTCACAGGCAATGGTATTGGACTCCTTTAAATTGGAAGGTTCTTTTCTTTTTTATTTTAATGTACTTCTCACAATATTTCATGTCATTTGCATCATAAACATCAATTTTCCTATCTGAAGTAACTGTTACTCTTGACCTAAGTTCAGCTGGGAAAATTCTGTCTTTCCCTGGTCAGTGGAAAGTTACAGCATGACAGCATTAGTGCTTCTGTTAGAATGCCTCTGTGAAAATCAAACTGATTTAGGGTGACCAGATAAAATCCAGGTCAGGGCTCATGTAACTTTAACAGTTGTAGAGAAAAGGGGATTTCAGCCAGTGTCATTTGTATGCAATTAGTTCCTGGTGAAATTCCCTCTTCATCACAATAGTTAAAGGTGCAAGCACTATACTAGAGTGACCATATACAAAAGAAGGCAAGGCCCCTGCAACTTTAACAGTTGTGATGAAGAGGAAATTTCACCAGGAACTAATTGCATACAAATGACACTGGCTGAAATTCCCTTTTCTCTACAACTGTTAAAGTTATATGAGCCCTGACCTGGATTTTATCTGGTCAACCTAAACTGATTTGAACTTAAGATGGGAATAATTGTAGCTCAAATGAGTAACAGCTTATGAAAAACCAATAACTCTTTATTTATGTTGGAGATATTATATATATATATATATATATATATATATTTGCAATGTAGTCTATTATACAGGTTGGTGCAGGAGTCTTGCAAGATGCATGGGCTTCTGGGGCCAATATTTGGCAAAATGAACTGTCAATGTTTGAACAATCAATACTGCAACAATTAGCACATCTAGCGCACCTAGTGAAAGCAACATCTAGCAAAATTATGTCATAATGAGTTGTGAAAGTGCTTGTGCAATGGATTACGCAATGGTTTGTGCAAATGGAATCGAAGTATTGGATTTGAAACTGCACAAGAATGAAAACAGGGTTTCTTCGAGTGATAGAACTTTTTCACCAGCAGAATGACAGCATTAGATACAGCTGTGTAATTTTCACACAATCTATTCAAATCTTGCTTAAATTCTGTAGTCTCCCTCAACAAATATACAATCTTCTTCTTTTTTTCTTTTGGCAAATCAAAACATATTTTAGGTTTCAGAAAAAAATAAGTATGCCCATTCTTTTCACATGAAACCATCATTAACTTGATAACATTGCATCTGTTCCAGAACCATTTTGTTGATAGACTATAATTAGTGGATTTAATAATAATAATAATAATAATAATAATAATAATATATTTATTTATCACCCGCCTCTCCCAACGGATCGAGGCAGGGAACAACACCAAACACAAAATACAAAAACTGACTAAAAGCAGATAAAACCAGTACATCATTAAAACACCAATAAAACACCAATAAAACACTTTAAAATTCATCTAGGTAGGCCTGCCGGAAGAGATCAGTCTTTATAGATCTTTTAAATTCCTGAAGACTAGTAAGTTGGCGAATCTCTCCCGGCAGGTCATTCCACAATCTGGGAGCGGCAGAAGAGAAGGTCCTCTGGGTAACGGTTGTCAGTCTAGTTCTTGTTGACTGTAATAAATTCTTCCCAGAGGACCTGAGCGTGTGGGGCGGATTGTATGGGAGAAGGCGATCCCATAGGTAACCTGGACCCAAACCATGTAGGGCTTTAAAGGTAATAACCAACACTTTGTACTTTGCCTGGAAACTGATTGGCAGCCAATGAAGTGATTTTAAAATTGGTGTAATGTGGTCACCCCTAGATGTACTGGTGACCAACCTGGCTGCCATATTTTTTTGTTTAGTGATCTTGTTATATGATTATGTATGCTCTTTTCGATGCCTTTATTTTTTTATAATTTATTTTAGAATAAAGATAATTTTCCATGAGAACATTAAAAGTATAACAGCAAAATCCCTGTACAGGCCTACTCAAAAGTAAGACCCAATGAATTCAGTGAGGCTTACTCCCTGGTAAGTGGGTGTAGGATTCCATCTTAGAGAATATTGGCAAGCTACATTGATCCCTTATTTTAAATATTCATAAATGGGAGATATGAAGAAGGATGGATTTCTAGAACAATGTAAGTTCCAAGCGCATGACATTGTTGAATAGGGTGACCATATTTGGGAAACCAAAAAAGAGGACAACCTGTGGGCAGGGCAGGAAAGTGACTTTTCAGGGCCTCTGGAAAAAGCGTCATTCCCCCACCCCGCCACCTTAAAGGCCCCAATTGGAGTGGAGGAGGGGAAAGTGTGTCATTTCTGCCCCCCCTCCCACTACTCCAATCAGGGCCTTTTCTATAATCTCCGGGAATGACACATTTTCCCATTTAAGGTCCTGATTGGAGCAGTGGAAGGGAAATGATGCGCCTCCAGAAAGCACATAATTCCCTCCCAAAATGCTAATGGCGGCCTTAAAGGGGAAAGTGTGTCTTTCCAGGACAATATAGAAAATCACAGAAAATCCCCCCTGACATCCAGAATAGAACAAAAACCAGGACAAATCCGGGGAAATCCTGACAGTTGGTCACTCTATTGTTGAACTAATCTGGAAACTCTTCATTTGTTCTCTGCCTTGAATCCTTGACATCCATCACTAACCAGCAGTAGTTGAAATTACCAGTGCTGGTGGTGCAGGCTCCCCCACCACCTGAGATGGTGACCACATGAAAAGGAGGACAGGGCTCATGTATCTTTAACAGTTGTATAGAGAAGGGAATTTCAGCAGGTGTCATTTGTATGAATAGAATCCTAGAATCATAGAAGAGTAGAGTTGGAAGGGGCCTATAAGGCCATTGAGTCCAATCCCCTGCTCAATGCAGGAACCCACCTTAAAGCATCCCTGACAGATGGTTGTCCAGCTGCCTCTTGAATGCCTGTAATGTGGGAGAGCCCACCACCTCCCTAGGTAATTGGTTCCATTGTTGCATTGCAGCACCTGGTTAAATTTCCTCTTCATTACAATAGCTAAAGCTGCAGGAGCTCTGCCCTCTTTTATATCTGGTCACTCTAGTCTAGCTCCTGCAACTATAAGTGTTGTGATGAAGAGGGAATTTCACCAGGTGCTGCATGTGCACAAATGCAACGGCTTTTTTATTTTATTTTTATTCGCAAATATAAAACTTAAATGTTAACATAATACAGAAACCACACATGCAAGGAATAATAAATTACATATGCCTTCTTTTAAAAAAGAAAAAGAAAAAGAAAAAGCTTCGCAGTCTAACACCATAAACACACAGTACAAATTATTTAACATTGGTTATTAGGCAGTTTTAAAGGATAATTAATTAATTAATAATGGGAGGATACATCCCAAATCAAGGCTTTTTAAAAATATTGTTATGTATTTTTATTTTATTTTCTCCAGAGAAACTATTACAACAATAAGATATTAAAGGCAGTTGGAACTTGTGTTGGTGCTGTTGTTTTGTGTGTAATAAAACATGACCCTGCCCACTTCTGTATCTGATCATTCTAGTCTAGCTCCTGCAACTTTAACTGTTGTAGTAAAGAAGGAATTTCACCAGGTGCTGCATGCATACAAATGACACCTGCTTGAAATTCCCTTTTCTATACAACTGTTAAAGGTACAGGAACCCTGTCCTCCTTTTCATAGGGTCACCCTAATGTTGCCTACTTTACTATTTTTTTGGCACTAGTCCAAACCCTTTCCCCACTCCAAGGCCTTTTAAATTACGTGATGTTTTTAGTTCTGTGGACCATATTCCTCTGTCCTCAATTGAAAACTGATTAATTGCTAATACATTTATTTTCCTATGTTCTCTGTTTTACAGTGATTTGTAATTTCACAACGGTGCTGTATTGGTTTTATTTTCTTCTTTTATTGTAATTTTTGTTTGTAAACCATCCAGAGAAGAACTTTGGTTACGGAGCAGCCTATAAATTGCGTAAGTAAGTAAATTTAGAAATATTTTCCTAGAAGTCCCATTGAGGTACACAGGGTCAAACTGGAAGTTATGCAGATTGTTGACTGGAGATTATTACTTAACTTTCTTCTACTGAAAGCACCTATTGGGGTCAATTTGGGATAGAATCCAATTTAGGACTACATAAAGTAGTCCCATTGAAATGAATGTGACTTAAGGTAGTAACATAAGTCCCATTCATTTCAATAGGTCTACTTTGTGTAGTACAAATTTGGATACTATCCATGGATTGCTGCCATGGGATTGGGGGTCTTAAGCTTCCTCCCCCCAAAGCAATGTACTGATCCAATTTGCATGAATGTGTTTCCTTTCCTGATTAATAGGAGCTGTAGTCAGGGCATTGTGTATGTGTGATTTCAATTGGGGCCACAGATCAGTGAAAAGGGATACACCCTTACCCCGTTTTATGGCCCCAATGAAAATTGGGAGGCAGCAGCTGTGTCTGGTTTTAGGATATTTCTCCAATGAATCCAGTGGTGTTGCTGGGAAATTTTCCAGTAAATTTAAAGAAGGAGTTAGAAACAGTGTTTAAAGAACAGAGAATTATTAAAATAAAAGATTGGTGGGAAAAGATGAGTACGAAAGAACAAATAGAAGAATTTTTGAGAGGGAGGAAATTGGCTTGGTTCAAAGTTATGCAGTTAGAACAATAGTGGATTAAATGGGAAAAAACAATAAAGAGCTACGAAATTATACAAAATTTGAAAGGATGATTATTATGAGAGAAGAGGAGGATATAAATAAAAATGTTAGAGGAGGAGTAAGTGAAATTTATAAATTGTTGATGGAAGGGGAGGAGAAACATGATCATTTGAAAGCATTATGGGAAGAAGATTTGGAAGAACAAATTAATGATCAAATATGGGGGGAAATATGGGATTTGCATACTTTGAAAACCATGTCAGTAAGAATAAAAGACAATTATTATAAAATAGTATGGATGTGGTATTTAACGCCAGTGAAATTAAATCAAATTGATAAGAAATATTCAAAGTTGTGTTGGAGAGGCTGTCAAGAAGTGGGAACCTATTTCCATATGTGGTGTAAATATGTATAGATATTTTGGTTAAAAGTATTTGAAGAAGTGATAAGAATAACAGATTTAAAGCTTGAGATATGTCCTAGGATAGCATTGTTATCAATATATGATAAAGAAGAAGGAGAACCGAATGTTAAAGATATGATTACGAATGTAATGACAGCAGCAAGACTAAGGATATCTAGACAATGGAAAATGCAAGGCAACTACCAAATAGAAGAATGGTATAAAGAAGTATGGAATATTGCCATAAATGATAAATTAACATTAAAGATAAAAGAGGTATAATAAAGAAAAATGATTTTAGGAATATATGGGGGTTATTTGTGGACTATGTATTAGAAAATGGGAAGGAGTGTAGACCGTCAAGGGAATCTATGCATTTTTGGAAAAAAGTAAAATAAAAATAATAAGTTTTGTAGCTGATCCCGGTGTGGGGGTGCACTGTAAGGGGATATATGATTTGTAAGTGTTGTGGTTTTTATGTGTGTGTATAGTATATAAAACCAATAAAAACATTTCCAAAAAAAAGAAAAGAAAAGAAACCTTCCATGTAGTTTCGCCCTTATTACCATACAAGTGTGAGTAGGATTGCAGTTTTAATCTGATATAAAACCAACATTGGTTTATAACTTCTAAGGCAAAGACCTTCAAGGATCTCTCTCTCTCTCTCTCTCTCTCTCTCTCTCTCTCTCTCTCTCTTTCATATTGGAGCCAGGAAAATGTATTTTGAGGTTGGAGGGGACAAAACCTACCAGAGCTCCCTTGGCACCTCCTCCTACTGGCCACTATTTTAGCTTGCCCACAATAATGCTACATCACAGCATAGCATCATTCTGAAGGTGAAATAATTGTCAGTTTTCAGTGACAGCTGCAAGAACACCCCTCAGAATGGTGCTATGTTATAATGCAGTGTTGTTCTGAAGCATTTTGGGTAGCCTAAAATGGCAGCTACCATTTGAAAGGAATCAGAAAAGGACCGGTGAATTTTGTGCCTTCCTGCCCTCAAAATTCATCCCCTGTGCTGAAAATAGCCAAAATGGCTCCCCTACATTAGGGTGACCAGATAAAATCCAGGTCAGGGCTCATGTAACTTTAACAGTTGTAGAGAAAAGGGAATTTCAGCCAGTGTCATTTGTATGCAATTAATTCCTGGTGAAATTCCCTCTTCATCACAACAGTTAAAGTTGCAGGGGCCCTGCCTTCTTTTGTATATGGTCACACTAGTAGAGTGCCTGCACCTTTAACTGTTGTGATGAAGAGGGAATTTCACCAGGAACTAATTGCATACAAATAACACTGGCTGAAATTCCCTTTGCTCTACAACTATTAAAGTTACATGAGCCCTGACCTGGATTTTATCTGGTCAGCCTACCCTACATGTGCAGCCTGCAAATGGGGCTGCATGCTTGGAGTGGGTGGGTTTCGTGACAGCACTAGATGGCTCCATGAACAGGGTTGTGATTGGGTCCAACTACAGATTACAGCAGCCTATGTACTGGCAGTATCCAGCACTGCCTGGCTGCAAATATCCAACACTTGCTTGTTCCATTCCATGTGTGGCCCGCCCCTACCCATTCCAGAAACTAGCATTTCCACTAGTTCCAGGTTTTCCCCGGAAGCACCAGCAGTTGCCTCTGCTTGGGGGATGGAATTGGCGGGACTGACTGCTCCAGGTGGTCGCCATTGGATATTGTCTCAGGTCTTTACTCCTATACAATAGGGCCTAGGATAGTATTGTACATAAAATATGAAAGGAATTATGTGTTCTATCATGCAATGTGGCCCTAGGGGTAGATGAGCTGAGTGGTAGCCCAGGGAACTTAGCTGAGGGGGGCATAAAGCTGAGCTGAGGGGGGCACCAAACTGAGCTCAGTGGCTATGTGTTTTTTTTTTTAAATGTACTGTCTGTAGTGAGCTAGGGTGGCATAAAGCAAGTGTCTGAAACCTCTCTTTCAAGATTCTACAGGTTGTTTGGGTATTAACTACAAACATAATCTCCCTTCAGTTAGCTTTAAATTATGTTTCTTTTTCAATTTCCACTCTGATGTCATTTGCACGAAGCAAAAATCAGTGGAACACAGCTTTATTTTGAAGCAATGTCACTGAGCTCTTAGCACTTCAAAGTCTGTAACCACTATCAGCATTATATAAAATGAAGCCAAAAGAGGTCAGTTGGATATCTTTTAATTAATTTATTTTCTTTATTATTTTTAAAGATAAAAAGAATGGATATTCTAAAATAAAGAATGCTTTACCAAATGAAAAAAAAATTATGAGTAAAACCTGTGATAGCTCTGATGTATTGCATAGCGCACTGCCACTGCTCAGGATGTGGCTTTTCAAACTCAGCCTTGTGCAAAGTGTAGCATATGCCTGAGAGATCATGGTTTTGAGCAATGTCATACTTGATGGACATCACACCTACACCAGGCCCCATAAACACTCTGGGTTGCCCTGCAAAATTGACTATGGAGTTAGGGAAGGAGACACCAAAGGCAATCCTCATCCATGAGAGAGAGAGAGAGAGAGAGAGAGAGAGAGAGAGAGAATTTCAAATATTAGGTCTCTCACAATACACTTAAATGCTGACAACGTAGCTTTAACCAGAACAACTTTTGCTTAATGCAGCATGATCTTCTTAAGTGCTTTAGCTTCATAAAGATGTTTCTGGAAAACTTCCCAGCTCATATATCTGCACTTTAGAGGATGAAGCTGACCAATATGCTAGACAGGATGACTTATTTTAATGGCAGCAGGTAGCAAATATTCCCTTTGTGTGTCAAAGTGATCGCAGCATCTCACAGTCTGTGCTCTGTGCTGAAAATTACCCAGGCTCCTGCATGCTGAAAGTAAGCTTTAGAGATTGATACTGAACAGGGAAAGCTAGTGAAATGGTAAGATTAAGATGGGTTAACTAAACTACTCTCTGTAGCCATGAAACAATTGGATGCAATCCTTTACTTAAATTCGACTTTCTTTCTAGCAAAATGTGCAGTAGTTTCAGAGCTATCCTTGCAATATAAATTATCAAGTGCACTGTCTTTCAAACCTGACACACATAGGTGTGTGTGTGTGTGTGTGTGTTTGTAGGAGTTGTTTATATCTAAGCAGAAACTCAATATTTTTCAGGAAAGTTCATAGCCATGACATTGAAAGAATTCATGGATGTGGCTCATAATGTCAAGTGCGCTCCACATTTTTGAACATCAGAAATTAGCTTCCCCTGGTAAGCTGCCAAACAAAATGGCTGAGCGAAATGAATGGCCAAGGACAATGTACTGCAATAAATGTGTTGATGGATGTCATCTGTCAGGTGCCCAGATCCACAGCTGCAGAGACAGCAGGTACCTAGAGTTGAGGGGAAACAGACAAATTGTCTGGAAGTTCAGAAGGACAATTTTGTAGCCCCCCTCAGCAATGTGATAGCCACATCTAGGGAGTGCAGAACTTGAACTGATATAGCAGGCAGTGGCACTGGGTTGGCTCCATGAAACCCCCTGATTCGCAGGACCAATAAACTTCCCATCTCTCTTCCCAACCCCTCCTCTTTTTGTCTGCTCCATTATCCATTGATAGTGTCACCAACCATCCTGTTGACCAAGCACAGAGCCTTGGATTAATCTTTGACCCCTGTCTTTCCTTTGCCCCTGTGACAAAATGGTATTTTATTTTGTTGTTTGTATATACAGTTGAATGTTTGGTTACAGGCTTGATTTGCTTTCACAAATCCTATTTATTCTAGGCAATGTTAAATTGGTAGGAGTTGATCTGTTTGAATGGTGCCATCTGATTGGCTGTTTTATTTTCAGTTGAGAGTGAGAGAGAGTATAACTGTCACTGGGTTTTCATTGTGAGGTAGATAAGGGGGGGGTAAGATTAGGGAATCAGGGCTACAGATTTGTGTGTGGGGGGGTAGTTTACCCTGAGAAATGTATTTATTTTAGCATCATGAAACTTAAGTTGTATTATCACTATTCCTGTAAATAAAGTTTTCAATATTGTTGTGTTATTTTAAAACCACACCTTTCTCAGTCTTATTTGTTGCCAAAGGTTTGTGATGTACACACACACACACACACGGTTTCAAGTTCATCACAGAGGGTGGTGATGCCACAGCCACCGTATTTAATTTCCCAATGCGACATGTCCCTTCATAGTCAGTCTGTCACTATGTCATGTATGTGGCTACAAAACTGAGGATTTAGGTTGGTCTGCATTTCGAAGTGAACCAATTCATGCACAGATTGGAACACAGATCCAGTGGGGTGCCCAGTTAATAGTTCTACATTTGTCTGGGATTCAATATGCAGCAATGGCATTCTCAATACATGCACCTCAACTGGGAAACTTTGTCCTAACTTATTGTCTGTGCTGAGTCTTAAAAGCTTTTGACATCAACTAAACACCTCTTTGTTTATCTAGGCTTTTGATAGAATCTGCATTGCTGCATCTTGTAAACCCTTGTTGATCTGTGTTTCTGTTCTCCCATCTCTTCTCAGCTGAAAGCACCTTAGCTCCTTTAGAGTTCTGACTGATTCTGACCGAAACCCAGAGCGGATTCACCACCCCACGGGCATTGGAGCCACCAGGCTCCCCTTTATCTATGTTTGCTGAGACTGGAGTAAGAGTTCTCAGTGTTGGCAATGCCTGCCAGTGAGGTGCACCAAGTGACACCACTGTTCTTGTATCATTCTTGGCATCAGATTATAATATAGATTTTATGGGCTTTTTAGGTGGCTATTTTTATGTCTGGCTTTTCTTTTATTGTTTGTTTTGTTTTGACAGAATTTTTGCTAAGCACTTCGGGCATTTTAATCTATAAATCAATTTATACATGTTAGAAATAGACTAAAAACAAACAAGCAGATGTTTGGTACAAAAGCCGATGGTCACTAAACCATGTGCTTTTGTAACTCCCCCCACCCACCAAAAAAGGCTTAATCAATCAAGCAGAAGTCAGTGTTTTATTTAGCAATATACAGTATTTAGGGGAATAAATGCAGATTCCTTCAAAAGTATGTTTCACTTTTTATAAAGGAAGACATTTTCTTCCCGTCAGTTCAATATACTTATTTCTAAAATATGCTTTTTCTTCTCCAAATGCCTTATCATTTTAATCAAAAGTGTTCCAAGCGCTGAGAAGATTACAGTAGATTACCCTCCGCATTCTTGCTTTGGCAGGTTTTGAATGCTGTTTTAAGAGGCCTACACAATGTAAGCATTGATTAACAGTGTCTCCTTACCTACAACAGAGGTTAAGCAGGGATAAGGCCAGTCAAAGCAGGGTGGGGGCAAAGGGAAGAGGTAGGATGAGCAAGGACCTAGAATGCTCAGATTTGTGGGTGATTAAAGGCTACTGAGCCAAATCATCCAGCATTTCACGATTTGCTGTAACTGACTATGAACACATGTTACTGCCACCATATGTGAGATGGTTTCAGTTGTTCCATGGGATAGCTGCCACTATATGGTGAGATGTATGTGGATGGTGGCTCACCAGGTGGATTATACATATTTCTTCATGCTATTGTCAACAGGGGATGGAAAGGAGTGAGGAAATAGTGACATGGAGCTAGTAATTCAGTCTTTGAGCTTATGTTTATCAACAGCTTCCATTTGATAACAGCCACTGTGTGGAGCAGAGCTGAAATTAATTTGGTCATGCAAGTTGTCTTCCAAATTCTCCTCCGTAGATTGTCCGGTTATTGTAAGAATGCTTGGATAGCACATGTCAAATATGCACTGGATATTTAATATTGAGAGCCAATGCCAGGTAGCCTCTCCCAACCTGGATGTTTTGGACTACAAGTCCCAGCATTCCTGACCATTGGCCATGCTGGCTGGGATGATGGAAACTGAAGTCCAGAACATCTGAAGGGTCCCAAATTGGAGAAGGATGGATTAGAGTATTGAACTAGGGCTGGATCTACACGTCGTCCTCGATGTGCCCTCCCTGCGCCAGAAGCCGCTTTGGAGCACTGCACTTCGTCTAGTGTGGCTCAAGCCTCGGAGGCTCTGCTCACGCTCTCACCGCCGCTGCCACCCTTTCATCCCGGCCAGTCCCAGGGAGGGAGGAGGGAGGGTTGTAAACAAAAGCTAGCAATTGGAAATCCCTCTCCCAATCGCTGCCTTTTGTTTACAACCCTTCCCCTCCCTCCTCCCTCCCCGGGACCGGCCGGGATGAAAGGGAGGTTATCGCGGCAGTGCGGGCAGAGCCTCTGAGGCTTGAGCCACATTAGGCGGGGTGAAGTGCTCCGAAGTGGCTTGTGGTGCAGGGAGGGCGCATCGAGGACGATGTGTAGATCCTGCCTAGGACTGGGGAGGACCAAATTAAAACCTCCACAAAAACATGGGAAGTTGCCTTATACTGAGCCAGATAGTTGATCTGTCTAGCTTGATGTCACCTAGGTTCTGGACAGGTATCTTCCCCAGGCCTACCTGGAGATGCCAGATATTATGACATGTGAGGTCATGCATGGGATGTATGTGCTACTGAGCAATGGCCCTTCCCCATGAAGCACACGGAGTGACCTTCAGACATGAATGCGGGAAGAAACAACCGTTGACATTGCCTTGAAATCCTTGGGGGAAAGGTGGGAAATAAATGTCATGTTCTCCTACAAGAGTTTATTTCCATTTTATATATATATATATATATATATATATATAGTTGCAGTGATATTTAGTATTTGGGATTGTATGGTTTTACATTGGTTTTGCACAAGTGAGGCTATCCCATTTTCACTGATCTTCCCCCATTCTTTCAACTGCAGCCCCTGCACCTCCAATAAACAGCTCTTCAGGGTTGGGTGACTCTCCATAACAATACGGCTATGGCGCAGAGGCTGCAATCAGTAGGGAGCATCAGGTGAGAATTGGAAACCCTGAGGCTGGCTATACTCGGGGAAAGTCCCGCAATGACTGTGGATCTGTACCACATTGGTTGAACGATGCAGGCACAAGTTTGCAGCCACTGCTGGGCTTCCTCAAGATGCTCCATTTTGTAGAAGTAGGGGATTTACCCCAATGTTTTTAAAGGGAGTAACGTCAACACGGCATTTCAACTGTGTAATGTCACTGTGGCCAATCCAGTGCCAACCCAGGGGCAGAGCCTGGTGGAAGGCAACCAGTCGATTGGTCACATTCACCAGGAAGAGGGGGGGCAGCTCCAAGATCCCACACTCCATCCTTGTTGTTAGGATTACCCGCTGCCATCCCGGGAGAGGGAAATTGCGGGGTTGAAGAAGGAGGAGGCACCAACCTGGCACCGTGAAGATAGCCCCCCTGTCTTGTGTGAGCATAAGTGCATTCCTTGGAGGGGAGGGAACCATTGGGCTTATGTGGGGGATGTATTGGCTCCGGTAACTCCCCTTTTTAGGGTGCATGAGTGGTGGTGAGTCGGGAAGTGGTTGGTAGGGCCAAGAGACACAAACACACACACAAACAGGAGCAGAATCACTGGGGGGGGGGTTAAATCCTCTCTCCACCTGAGAATACCTGGGCTGGGGGAGGCTTTCACCTCACTCTCAGTGTTCCTGATCTAGGATCTTGGGGAAAGGGGATTTTTTTTTATCCCACCCAGTAGAGGATAGCGGTTCCAATTTTGGTGTGGCTGTGAATCCACTCTCGGTTTCAGTCAAGAACAGTCAGACATCTAAAGCAGCTATCCAAGGTCCTGACCCTATTTTAGGGATAGGGTTCTGAACCTTTTAGAGTTCTGGTAGTTCTGACTGAAACCCAGAATGGATTCACAGTCCCAGAGAAATCACAGCCTCCACAGATGCCACCGCATAATGGTCACATGATCTTTCATTTGATGGAATTTCCCCCTTTCTGAATCGTACCCCCCATTGTTATCTTCCCCATGTCCTGATTTTATTGGGGGGGGGAATTAAAAACCTATTATTTATTATTCATTTTTAATCAATGTTCAATGCTTTGCTAATGAAAATGTAGACTTTATACAGAAAAATGAAAGTTCTACCTTACAGATATTTAAGTGTGTGTGTGTGTGATGATGATATATGTGTGAGATGCTTAATCGGGGAGAATTTGTACTTGAGTGACATATTATTACAAGAAACACAGGTAGTGAAAAAAAAGTTTTAAAATGTGTGACCTACTTTATAGACAATCCCATGCAGACTCATACCTGGGAACAAGGAAAAGAGGTTTGTTTTCACAGGTTGAGCATTAAGAGAACCACTGAATAAGTTCTAACAAAGAAGAAATATCACTGATGAAAATTTTGGAACAAGTGGTTCACCTTCATTTCGTTGTACTGTTTCACAGCACCCTCTTTTTCCAGAGCTGTTCAACAAACCTTTTGTGCTATCATGGGGTGGGTGCGGGGAACGTCCTCTAAGGGCTTATCAGCAGTTTCTCATGTTAAGCATTAAGCAGCTATTAAGGAAGTTAAGATGTTGCCGATAATCACAAGTGTTTATAAAGCAAATTACAAGGATTTCTTCTTTTTTAAGGAAAAAAATGCACCGGTTTGGCTCAGCTCATGTTGGGTTATAATGAGTTAACTGGGATCATTGTTTCTCGGGCTGTTTCTAGCTCCAGACTTCCCTAGTCCTGGCAAAGGCCGACTCTGTAATAAGTCTCACATTACACATGGATTAGATTTGTAGAAATCCTGTAACTCAATAGGTACCTGCCTATTCTCTCCTGGCGTCAGCCTGCCTATGCCGCTTTGCTCTGTCGACATACCTGGCATTCCACCCGTGCCTACTCACATGCTAAGTGGACTGGAGCCAGCCTACCAAAACATTGGGGTATTGTTGAGAAGGAGCGACCCCCTCTATAGGCAAGCGAAGTGTGAAGTTAGTCTTGCAATGCCTTATTACCTTCCTGTGAAGTAGACACGCTGCTCTTTTAAGCCTCCTGAGCAGCGCGACAAGGCTGGAAACTGGATATCCAGGAGCGTTTAAGGTGAAGAGATATCTTCCAGGAACACACAAGGCTGACCTTGTTCTTCAGGCCCCCTCCCCCTTCATCTTCCCTTGTGTATTTGGATCCACAGACAAGGAAAACACAAGCAGCCTTGGCGCAGGCAAGATCGGGAACGCCAAAATGGGTTGATTTCTGGGATTTGTGCCAGGTATTATAAACCTTTATCACACACCTGTTATTTCGCCATACCCATGATAGGTGATGTAATTATCGGTTAAAAGAATAATGACAATGGAACAACAATTTCATAGGGCTCTTTGAAGCCATTAAAACAGACAATTTATTTAAGAAAACCTTTTTAGATGAGGAATGCTCACTTGTTTGTGTGAAGGGTCTTAATCACTCCGCCTCCATTAAATTAGGGAAGAAAATGTTACTAAAATGGCATATCAGTGATACATTAACATCCCTGTTACATTACAGACAATTTATAAATCTATCAATAAATAGTAATCAAACACTTTGGCGATGTAATGTGAACAATATTGATTTGCTGAATATTCAATGGCAATGTGTAAAACAATATTGGGAGATCACGATCAAACCCCTATATAGGATTATTGGGTGTTGGATTCTGTTTGAGATGAACATCCTATCATTTGGGTTCTTAGATGACATGGAATCCAAACAGCTTTACAGGAAACTTTGAAACAATCACTGAGACTTCCATATGCCATAAAGTAGCCATGTGTCCTACTTTACTGTGGGGAGTCTTCTATATGAAGGGCTGTCAAAAGACAGTTCTCTATTTTAAGGTGTCCTCCCTTTCAAGAGCTGTCCAATTCAAAATAATTTTCACAGTAAAGCACTGTAAAAGCTTTAGATTTCCTCTTCAACAAACAGTTAGTTCCTGAACAGGAGATGCATAGGTCACCTGATCATAATCTTCCTTGTTATGGCCAAACGTATTGTGATTTAAATTACAGCAATTATTTCTAAATGTCCATATATCTATACATATATAGGACCGATCTACACCAAGCAGGATACAACACTTTGAAAACATTTTGAAAACTGTATATGGAGTGTTTCCTGGGCCCCAACAGTTGTCACTACTGTTATAAACCATTTTAAACCATTTAAAACCATTTTAAAGCAGTAGTGTAGATAGGCTCATAGATGTTCTCCTGGAGGTTGGCCACTGTATGAACAGAATGCTGGACTAGATGGACCCTTGGTCTGATCCAGCATGGCTCTTCTTATGTTCTTATAAACAAGCATGTGCTAATTTTATACAGATCTGTGCCCTCTTTTGTCCTCATTTTTGGAGTTCCCTCTTTTCCAGCAATGTGTAAGTGGCCACCCCTAGATCCATGGGTGCAAGATCTAAATATGCTAACTCTTACACACATGTGGGCCAGCTAGAGACTTATTTGTTTACCCAGGCTTTTGATTTACTTTTTCTTTCTGTTCTTTTGCTAAAACATGCAAACTGTTATTTATCTGTTAACTGTTCTCCCCTGTTTCATTATGTTTCCGTCAAAGTTGTATTATTTTACTGTGTTTTATTGCTTGCATCCCACTTTGGGATTATTTTAAAATGAAAAGCAGGTAAGAAATGAAATTATTGTGTTATATATGATTAGGATATATATGATTGCATGCACATTGTGCATCAAAGTCATGGAACGGACAAGAAATGTAATAAATTAATAAGATATTTAAAAAATGAAGAAATGGCTGGGATGTTGAAGGAAGGTTTTTCTCTGGGCACCATTCAGTCTAGGGTTGGCATTGTGCCTGTTCCATCTCTGCATGAGCCACTGCTCTCAGCATGCCACACAATGGTGGTCCATGCAGAGACACAGAAGGTGAGCTCTTTGGAAGAAGGATAGTTCTTATTACGGATGTGCACAGACGGAAAAATCGGATCGGAATTGGATTTGAAAAAATCGGATTTGAAAAAATCGGAGGTCTGCTGGATCGTATCCGATCTGATTCTGATCCGAAAATCGGATGTCCGATTTTGTATCAGACGCCATTTTCAATGAATTTCTCCATAGCCTAGAATTGTGTTACAAAAATGCCTATAACTTTTTTCATTTTTAAAGATATGATGAAACTTGGGCACTGTGTAGATGGGTTAGGGGTAATTATCTGTGAGAAATTTCAGAAAGATTGCTGCAGGCATTTTGTGGCAATTAATTTTTTTAATAATGGACCAGGAATGCCTATAACTTTTTCATTTTTAAAGTTCCACACATGAAACTTTGCCACATTGCAGGTGGTATGTTGGGACTCAAGTGTGTAAAATTTCAGAAACATAGGTGCTTGCCTTGTGTGGCAATTAATTTTAGAAAAATGGGTCGTAGTGGGGTAAATACAGTTATGCCTTCAACTTTTTTATTTTTAAAGATACAAACAGGAAACTTGGGCACATTACAGGCACCACTTTGATTGATATGTGTGTTAAATTTCAAAAAGATAGGTGCAGGCATGTAGTGGCAAGGTATTTTTGAAACTATTTATTTATTTATTTATTACATTTGTATACCGCCCCATAGCCTCTGGGCAGTTTACATAGGATTAAAAACAATTAAAAACAATATACAAAAATTAAAACAGCAAAAACATACAACATACACACAATCTGTACATTTAAAAACCACTTCAACACTTCAAAAACTACAAAAACAAAACAAAACAAACCCAGGCTCCTCAGATATTGCCAACTGCCTGAGAGAAGAGGAAAGTCTTGACCTGGCGCCGAAAAGATAACAATGTTGGCGCCAGGCGGGCCTCGTCGGGAAGATCATTCCACAATTGGGGAGCCACCACAGAGAAGGCCCTCTCTCTTGTTGCTGACCTCCAAGCTTCCCTCGGAGGAGGCACTCGGAGGAGGGCCTTAGATGTTGAACGTAGTGTTCGGGTAGGTTCATGTCAGGAAAGGCGTTCCATCAGGTATTGTGGTCCCAAGCTGTGTAAGGCTTTATAGGTTAAAACCAGCACCTTGAACCGGGCTCACCTGATGAAGATGAAAAGGAGAAATAGAGCTGCGTGTCATCAGCGTACTGATGACAACGCACTCCAAAACTCCGGATGACTGCACTCAACGGTTTCATGTAGATATTGAACAGCATGGGTTACAAAACTGACCCCTGCGGAACCCCATACTGGAGAATCCACAGGGCCGAGCAATGTTCCCCAAGCACCACCTTCTGGAGCCGACCCACCAAGTAGGAGTGGAACCACTGCAATGCAGTGCCTCCCACTCCCAACTCAGCCAGTCGTCCCAGAAGGATACCATGGTCGATGGTATCGAAAGCCTCCGAGAGATCAAGGAGAATCAACAGAGTCACACTCCCCCTGTCTTTCTCCCGACATAGGTCATCATACAGGGCGACCAAGGCTGTTTCCGTACCAAAACCAGGCCTGAAACCCGACTGAAATGGATCCAGATAATCAGTCTCATCCAAGAGTGCCTGGAGCTGGCTCGCAACCACCCGCTCCAGGACCTTGCCCAGGAATGGAACATTTGCTACTGGCCTGTAGTTATTAAGATTTTCAGGGTCCAGGGAAGATTTCTTTAGGAGTGGTCTCACTGCCGCCTCTTTCAGGAGGCCTGGGACCACTCCCTCTTGCAAAGAGGCATTAATCACTTCCCTGGCCCAGCCAGTTGTTCCATTCCTGCTAGCTTTTATTAGCCAAGAGGGGCAAGGATCCAATATGGAAGTGATTGCACGAACCTGTCCAAGCACCTTGTCAACATCCTCGAGCTGCACCAACTGAAACTCATCCAAGAAAACAGGACAAGCCTGTGCTCTGGATACCTCATTAGATTCATCTGCTATAACACTGAAGTCTAAGTCCTGACGGATGCCAGAGATTTTATTCTGGAAGTGCCCAACAAATGTACTACAGTGGGCCTCAGATGGTTCTACCATGTCCTTGGGGCCAGCATGTAAAAGCCCCCAGACAACTCTGAAAGGCTCCACTGGGCGGCAGGTTGATGATTGAATAGTGGCAGCAAAGTATTGTTTTTTTGCTACCCTCACTGCCCCTGAATACAGCTTACCATAAGCACTTACCAGTGTTTGATTGCATCCATCAGGAGTTCTGATGGAAGTCTGAAAGTTGCTCACTTTGTAGATGGGTTAGGAGTAGTTATCTGTCAGAAATTTTAGAAAGATAGGTCCAGGCATTTGGTGGCTAGGAAGTTTTTAGATTAAAAGTTACAAAAGTTTTTCCACAGAGGCTTGAGCTGTCAATTGCACCCCCTCCCCTGCCTCCCCCTCCCTCTTTTATCTGTCAAAACTCCGTTGTTGTAACTTTTAATCTAAAAAAATTCATAGCCAACAAATGCCTGGACCTATCTTTCTGAAATTTCTCACAGATAACTACCTCTAACCCATCTACAAAGTGAGCAACTTTCAGACTTCTAACTTTTAAAATAAAAAAAGTTATAGGCATTTCTTTTCTCATTTTTCAAAAATATCTTGCCACTACACGCTTGAAGCTATGCTTCTGAAATTTCTCCACATTAGACATACTACTTTGGTTCACATGTGTGATCCCAAGGGGGGACAAATCACCCCAAGGGAATGCAAACCTTGACAGAAAAATAGTTCCTCACCCCTGGTCTAGAGTGATTTGTTGTTGTTGTTATCATCTCTTTTCTCACTCGTGGCAGTTTTTCTAGATGGACATGACAGGCTTTGCCAGGTCATGCTGTCTTTTATTGATACAGGAATTTCCTAACAATTGAGCAAGTTTTAAGCATGACTGCTTTCTGGATGTTGGTGTGGATGTATTTTGGTAGGCCCAGTTTCTGAAGGTTTTCTGTATAGGTTTTTTTTTAATTATTTGATGCCAGTCATGTGTCTAACGGAATAAATGTGACCTTTTCCTGTTGCCATAGTTCTTTAACGTCCATGGTCATTGGTGTATATTTCCCCCTCTTTTCTCTTCCTTTTCTACAACATTTTTGTCATTAGGCATTGCTGTGTCAATGGGGCATGTATGTTTTTCTTTTTTGTCTATAACTGCTATGTCTGGTCAACTACAAGGTATTGTCTTGTCCATATGAATTGTTCTGTCCCAGTATATTTTATGATCTGCATTTTCCAAGATTGTTTTGCGTGGTATAGTATAATGAGGTTGAAATTGATGGCCAGTTGGTGAATTATTTCTGCAGCTGTATCATGTCTGTTGTTACATTGTTATCTTTTATGATGTACTTTTGGTAGTTCTTGGTTGCTATAACTTGATCCTGTATAGCTATTAGGAATCCTTATGTTTCAGGAAATAGCTCACTCTTCCTGAGCCATTCGTATGATTATTCTTTTTTTATTTGTGGGTTATGTATTATGTTGTATTGCTTCCCATGTAGTGCATTTTGTGCCCATTTTTTATTTTTTCTCTGCGAGTGTGAGTGGTTGTGTCTGATCTTCATTTTATAGTGCTAGATTGAGTGGGGTGTAATTTTTATCTGCTTTTACAATTGCTTTATGAGTGGGGGTGTTTTTAGTGTAAAATAATTAAAAGATTTTTTCTGTTTAGCATGAGTTATTGTTGTTATTATTATTATTATTATTTTACATAACCAGTCTGTTTCAGTTATGTGGTATGATCACTTTTCAATGGTAAGTTTGATAGCCTAAAGCCTGGGGTATATATACCCTTCATTAGTTCAGTTGCACAATTTTCATACCATTTCCATGCCAAGCAAATTGTAGAGAGCTTGTGAGATTGAAGGGCCTTAAGTAGGATTCTCTCTGCTGACAAGCTTGCCACGGTTCCAATCAGGGTAGATTAACCTTATTTTTTATCCCTGAAATGGCTACCAATTGGAATAAATGTGAAGTCTCTTTGACATGAAACTTTAAAATGAGCCCAAAACATGACATTTCCACAGAGGACTATCTATCGATATGAGCGACTGAATATATATATATATATATATATATGGCACGCTTCAAATGTAAAACCCCTTGCCACCCCCAAGGAAAAACGAACTGTCAAGTGTCTTCTACATAATATTCATTGAATCCTTTCTTTTGAAAAGAGGATAGTACTTATGTCGTTTCCTTGATAGGAAAATTTTCCAAATGTTCTGAATTTCTACAAAGGCTGATGAGAAGGCACCTTTCCTTCCATTTCTGTTGAAATACATGAAATACATTCATTACAGCATCTGATTTCCTTTAAGCGGGGATCAAAAAGAGAGAGAGAGAGAGAGAATGAAAGAAAGACACAGAGAGGCAAAAATTATGTTTTCACATGAAATATTTTTCCAAGGTTGAATAGCAACCTCTGCCCCTCTCAAATATGAGGAATTACTTCCCAGTGGTGTGCCAAATTACTTGCTAACTACTTAGGCGATGGGTTATACACAGATTCTTTATGGTGAGCCCACAATAACCTTGATAGATGCTTTCATATCTCTAATTTATAAAGCCAACATTATTAGCAGAAATTCCCTCCCTCCCTCTCTCCCCGCCACACTACTGAAGTCTGTTAAAAAACCAGGAACTCACTGATGGCCTCATTCTAGGAGATGCTGCACTGGCACATAAGATCAAGCTCAACAATGTTGAATGCTTTAGAACAAGGACATCTGGTGATGCTGGGCCCTGAGCAAAATAGCACACTTCCTAGAGGGGGAGCTGTTTCTCCCACCATGGAGTGATGGAGAAGAAGGATGGGGTGAGGGCTCCTAACCTAGGGTGACCATCCACCCGGATTTGTCCGGACATGCCCAGGAAATGGGGAGCAAATCCGCATCCGGGCGGAAAAACTGTTTTGGGGGGCCAAATCCGGAAATGTAGCCCCCCAAAAGGGTGACTAGATGGCCCTGGGGCGATCCAGGGGGTGGCGGGGGCAAACCGGGGTGGCGGGGGGTTACGCAGCGGTGGCGGGAGGCTGGCAGCGCGAGGCACTTACCTGCTGGGGCGTCCGCTTCCCTCCGGTGCTTGGAATCTACTGAGAAACAGGCTTCACGGCCTGTCCCTCAGTAGCGCGCCGGGTGATGACATCATCACTAGGCGCGCTACTGAGAGACAGGCCAGGAAGCCTGTTTCTCAGTAGATTCCAAGCACCGGAGGGAAGCGGACGCCCCAGCTGGTAAGGAGCGCGGGGCGGGCGGCGCAGCGCAGGGGGGCGGCGGGGCACGGGGGCGGCGCGGGGGGCGGCGCGGGGCGGGCGGCGGTGCGAGGCATGCGGGCGTGGGGGCGGCGTGGGGCATGGGGCGCAGGCGTGCGGTGGGGGGGTTGTTTTGGGTGGGGGGAGTGGGGGGAGTGGGGGGGGTGTCCAGGATTTTGATCCTCAAAATCTAGTCACCCTACCTAACCCCACATTCTCATAGGATGACTATGTGGCCTATCATACCAAGGACTGTCCTCTATTGGGAGGCATCCTCCATTTTAAGGTCTGTCTGGTCCAAGTCTGTTATAAGCCTATTTTAATAAGGGAGATCAGGGGCTTTGCTGTTGCCCATCCACAGTTCGTGCCTGGACAGCAGACTGAGCAAGACACACAGGTCACCTGATCACATTCTTCCCGACAAACCTCCCCCACCTCCACATCTCAGCACACATTCAAACCTCCCCATCCCTGCATGTGCTGAGTTGTGTTTGTGTTTGTCTGTGTCGGTGGGTGGTGGGTGGGTGTGTTTGTGTTCATGTGTGTACTGGTGAAAGAGAATGTGTGCGTATTTGGGTATGTAAAGGAAGGGTGGGTGGGTGGGTGCATGTGTATGTGTATGTGTATGTGTGGGGAGAAAGGTGTGTGTATATGTGGGGAAGAAGGATGTGTGTATGTCGATGTAGTGAAAGGAGTGTGTTGGTTTCTCATCATCATTTCATTTAGCACGATCACAGACTAGCCACGTTAATAGAAAGCATGTAAAACATAGTTAGAAAGTGATATGATAGCAACATGCAGTTTTGTAGAATTCCTTCTCTCAGGACAATAGCAACATTTTTTTCCTAATTTGCATCGAGTGTGAATTTCTGTTTATGTGTGTGTGGGGGGAAGGGTGCGTGTATGTGGGGAGAGAGGTATTTGTGAATGTGGTGGGAGTAAGGGTGCATGTGTTTGTGGGTATGTGTGTATTGGTGAAAGAGTGTATGTATATGTGTGGGGGAAAGGGTATGTGTGTATGTAGGGGGAACAGTTTGTATGTGGGGGAGGGCGTGTGCATGTATGTGTACACATGTCAGGAAGTGTGGTTGGTTGGGTGTGCATGTGGCGGAGGGAGGGAGGGTGCACATGCATTTGTGCATGTGGGAGAAGGTGTCAGTGGCTGGCTGCATTCGGACAACACGATAGTCAATGATGGGGTAATAATCAACTTTGCAGTTGTTCATCTAGGGGGTACTCCCCACACAACATGGTAATAAATAATCAACTGTGGTGTGGATTAGGATCAGCGCTGAGTTGACTATGGCACCATTTGGACGACACGATAGTCAATACAACTGACAATTGTCCCCTTCCCCCCCCCCCCAGTTGCTTATTGTGTCGTCCGAATTCAGCTGCTGGGTGTGCATGTGGGGGAAGGGTGTGTATGTTTGTGTATATGTGTGTAGGGGCAAGTGAGTGAGAGAATAGTGTATGTGTGTTTCTCTGAGCTTCGTTAAACAAACATTTAATAGCATGCTCATTACTCACCACTCACGGATGTTCGCAGGTCATTCTGATGACACCGTCAGTCTCCTGTGGATCTCCTGCTCCATTTTCCCATTCTAGCACTAAAAATAAAACCCAGAAAATCCCAACTGTTCTGGGATAAATCAATATTTGTCAGGTTTTCTTGCTGTGTGCAGGCAAAGTTGTGCTATAAAATGCCCACTAGAGGGTACTGTCCTATTTAACTGCATTGAGGCTGTATATACCATGTGGTCGCTGCTGTCTTCCTCCTGGAATTACAGCTTGTTGCAGAACCGGAAGAGATGCAGGAGGTAGAGCCACAGTAATGGAACATGATTTCCCCAGTCTGAAGGATCTCTCTTTCTGGTCCCCTCTACAAGATTTCGCTTTGATGCCCAGTTGCCCGATTATGCGCATATACAGATAAGCACATTTACTCCTGTTCACAAGAGGCAGTGAAGCACATTATGGGCTGCATTAAACATGCTTTAAAGTTGTTTACATGCGGAGAATCGCATGTTTACATGGCCATAAGGCGCTTTAATTCCCATGGTAAATTTTAAGTCGCTATTTAACACGCATTCAATAAATCGAATAATCGAAGGTAAAAAGCACCTCAACCCCCAATTTGCTTTCCGCTGTTGTAGAGGTAAAATCTGTAATGCGCCTTGAAAGAGCTTTAAATCGCTCTTGTAGAGGCACCCTCTCTTTCTCTCTCTCTCTCTCTCTCTCTCTCTCTCTCTCTCTCCCCCTCTCTCTCCATTCCCTGGCCACACATTTGATACATGTGGCTCTTGGAGGCAAAAAGGTTATGCACCCCCGATCTATTCCATGTCAGTAATGATGGTGATGATAACATACTTCTCCAGCACAATTCCATCCACATTAAGCAGTAAGAAGCATAAAGGTGCTTCTTTTGCTCCCTTTTCCAGGGCCTTTCAAACGTTGCATTTATGAGGTGTGATTGTGGATACATCTTGTCACTAATGCAGGTGCTGGGAGCATCGCTCCTCCCCTGAAAACCCTGTAGCAGGTGTGAGGAGGAGGGCAGTGCTGCATCCAGCTCCAGCGAAAGGGTGGAGATACCGCTGTGCCAAAACCTGTTCTCCAATTTCCTGAAAGTTTTCTTCCCCATGAAAGAGGCTTTCATTTTTTTCTGCCTCAGTCTCAGGGCATTTTATAATTCATTTTGAATGTGCGTTGGGGTGAGGTGGTTGAGGGCACTATCTATATTTGAATTTGTCTTTCTCTTGCGCATCTCACCATTGCTCCAGCTGATTGGCTGGTGGGTTCTGCCGGGAGTAAATATAAGGAGCTGTTGAGAAGCTTCTGGGGGAGTTTGTCTGGAAGAGGTTCATCTGAGAGTGTCACCAGGGAAGAGTGGCAATGGAAGAGTGTCTTCGGGAGATCCTGAGATCCTAAGGAAGACAGCAGAACAGCAGCACAGCAGCAGCTAGACTGGGAAGGCAGAAGAAGGCCCACAAATACAGAGAGGAAGATTCCAAAAGCAGCCTTCAGAATAGGGTGACCAGATAAAATCCAGGTCAGGGCTCATGTAACTTTAACAGTTGTAGAGAAAAGGGAATTTCAGCCAGTGTCATTTGTATGCAATTAGTTCGTGGTGATATTCGCTCTTCATCACAACAGTTAAAGGTGCAGGGGCCCTGCCTTCTTTTGTATATAGTCACTCTAGTATAGTGCCTGCACCTTTAACAGTTGTGATGAAGAGGGAATATCACCAGGAACTAATTGCATACAAATGACACTGGCTGAAATTCCCTTTTCTCTACAACTGTTAAAGTTACATGAGCCCTGACCTGGATTTTATCTGATCACCCTACTTCAGAAAGAGTTGATGGAGCCCTGAAGGCAGAGCAGCTAGTGGGTCAGTTTGAAAACTTCAAGGGAAATCTGGTAAACCATCATTAAACCATCTCGGGTAGAAGTCAAATCTTACTAGAATATCAGGCTCTCATTGCCAAGCCTCTGTGTTAACTGACATGGAGCTTGATAGAGGAATTGGCTTAGGTTTGATTAGGGTTAGGAATTGTAGCTTCTATAACTTGATCGATGGAAACAGTAACAACATATAAGTCTTCTTTTACTATAAATTATAAGCTTTGTTATATTCCTTTTAAATAAAATATACTTTGTTTACTATACCTCTACCTCTGATCAGTTTGTTTCACACCTAATGAACAGCTTGCTTCCTTGAGTAAAATGGGTATGTTAAATAAAGGGGTGTAGTTTTGTAGTAGCAGTAAAAGTGAATGGTCAGATAGCCTAGTGAAAGCTTGATCCTCCACTTTTTTTGGTGGCTATAGAGTGAGATTGCCCCAGTGAGAAGGCATGTTTCTCCATGATTGGCGGCTATAAAGTAGGGAATCAAGTGGAATCAAATGGGTTCACATTTCTATGATTCTGACCTACAGATTCAGTAGTGGACCAGTTTTTCCTGAGTTGTATGGATTCCATGGAAATTTGCACAAATTTATTCATAGAAAAATATGAAAAATGAACCACCAGCTGAAAATGCACATTTTAGAGAGGTTTGCACACTTTTGCATGTGTGAATTTGCACAAATTCGGGAAATTGGGGAAAATCAATTGTATTTTGTCAATGGACAACATAACAAAAAGCACCTAACAGCCCACAAAATGCAGACAGAACGGATTTTACAAAATCTCTATATTCCTACTAAAAAGTCATAAAGGTGGGATTGCCCTAGAGTAGCGGTTTCCTTCTAAGGAGATTATCTACAGGTTTCAACACTGCTCTAATCGAGTCTATGCTTCTTATCTATCTTTACATAAACGGAAGTGTTTTCTGCCTGCAGTGGACTTGAAAACCATACATTTTCATGGAACTTTCAGGATATGTTCTACCTCTATCTGGGATGGTTAAAGGCATAGTGATTTCTTTATTTTTTTTAAAGAAAAAGGGATATAGAAAGAGCTGAAATTAAGTACAGATAGATACAATAGGAGGAGGGGCAAGGAAGCAAGTTGCCCGGGTAACAGAAGAAGAACATTGGCAGTTGATGTGGTGGGAGGGGGAGAGAAAGAAGAGCAGAGAAGAGGGAAGTCATGGCTGACAGGGAAGCTCAAGGGGATGAAGAACAAAATAGACCCTTCCCTCAAAGGGCTATGGGGGGTCACTATGGCAGGAGCTGTACCTAGGGGCTAGGGCAGGCATAATGTGTCCAACTCAGGTAGCTGTGTAACTTTGCTTGAAGACTTCACTGTATCAAACTACAGCCATATAAAGTACTCATCTGATAAAGAATAATAAGTAATAGTTTTAATAGCCTAACCTAACTTTTGTGATCTCACTGACTTCTATCATTATCAGCTCCCTCCTCCAATTCAGCTAATTCTCTCTGTCTTCTGGCCAAACAATTGCCTCAGCTCTTACTCACTGCCTGACCTTCCCAACTGACATTAACTCCTTCCATTATTCAATTCATCCTCAGGGCTGTGTCTATGGGTGTCAGTGGGCGTGACTTCCCTCAGATGGGGCAGGCACATTGT
Organism: Anniella stebbinsi; assembly: GCA_029215795.1. NCBI lineage: Eukaryota > Metazoa > Chordata > Lepidosauria > Squamata > Anniellidae > Anniella > Anniella stebbinsi. The sequence goes on along the minus strand of JARDYH010000002.1, from coordinate 26,869,332 downwards.
GTCTCACTCTGACAGTTGAGTAAGTTTGCTTGAAGGCTTCATTGTATCAGCATAAGAGCTATTCCCACTCATGCAAAACCGGGTCTGTTCATTAGTAGTATATAATTTCCAGTAAACTGTGGCCAGAGAAAACACCCCTCTCCCATCAATGTGATCAGATCCTGTAGAAAAAGGAATGTATTTAGTGAAGTACACCCAGATATCTCGGCAAGCAAACTGTTCTGCAGGGAAAGCAAAACTAGCCTAGAGTCAACCAGAAATCCGGCTTACCTTTTATGATGCAAAAGGGAAACTCATGTAGTAATCTAAAATAGAAATTCCTTTCTACCTACAGAATGGGTGTAACACACAGTCCTTTCTCAATGGCAAAAGGCATAAATGAAATGAACACACACATGCATAGCACTATCAAAAGATAATGAGTTGAGACATGTATGTTTTGTCCTAATTAATATTCTGTCAATAAGCTAGATAAGAAACCTCTAAGGATAAATGCTTTGCTGCACCACATCTAACATTGCCAGTGAATTTTCTCTAGCTCACTTCATTAATCCAGTCAGCACAATGGATCGGGTTAGAGATGTGTCTCAATAAATCACTCTCAAGTGCTGTGAGTGGGAGTACCTAATTAATCAGCACTGTCATTATGTTTGACTTGTTGCTGCCTTACTGTGTATAGGATGAAGATTCAGTGTATTTAACCTGTGTGCACTCTTAAACAGATCTCCACTTGTGATGTAAAATTTAACCCTTACGTGGGACGCATTGGGTTTTGCTTCGATTTGAGGTCGGAAAAATAATGAACTTATTTTGCAATTCCAGTGGATGTTTTCCTGGAATGAACTCCATTGCAATGAATGGGACTTGCACAAGAGCACACAACTGTTTCACTACAACTTTCATTCATTTTGATGGGGCTGGGCTGGAAGGCATGTCACAGTGGATTGTACTCACAAGAGATACATTGGCACATTGGCTTCACAAGTTCATTTCTTTTACACTCACAAATTCTTTCTTAAGGGTTCATGCACGGTAAATGTACTGGCCTGTCACCCAGAGGGGCAATTTAAGGAGTACTCAGAACTCAGTGCTGGGACCAGGAATGCCTCAACCTCTTTCTGGTCCATGTGACTTTTGTATGGATTCATTCATAAATCCCTTGCGTCCCATTTTTGCATTAATCTGTGGCTTTATAAATAAATATATCCACATAAATTGTTTATTTACATGCTTTTTAAAAAAAAACAAATTTCTTCCCAAAATGTGCATTTAAAATACATGTGTTTAAACACAGTTCTCTCTTTTTTATTTAATTTATTTTGATATTTTTGTGCAGAAAACTGCATCACAAGATTTGGAAAGGCACAAAATCAATCTATGTATTAGTTCAAGCAATGTGGATCAGATCAGTTCATAATGAGATTTGCTAAGAATGAATTCCTCAAGCATCCCTAGGTGGAGCACATGCTTTGAATGCATAAGGTCCCAGATTCAATCCACAGCATCTCCACTGCAAGGATTTCATGTGACAAGGCTGGGAAAATAGGTCCATAGCTTGGGAGTGCTCCTTGATCCTATCATCAGGTGGCAAGAATTGTGTTTGCACAACTATGCTTTGTCATTGTGTACCAGCTGCAAACCCTTCCTGAATTGGTCCAACTGGACAACAGATATCCTTGACTTGGTTACACCACATTTAGTCTATTGCAATGCATTCTACGTGGGGCTATCCTGGAAGCGTGTACGGAAACATCAGTTGGTGCAAAATGTGGCAGCTAGGATGCTAACTGGTATATAGTATCGGCATCAAATTACACCTGTCCTGAAAGACCAGCATTTGTTGTGAATTGGTTTCCAGACTCAATTCAAAGTGGTGGTCTCTTAAAGACTTAAGTAGCATCGGATCTGGCAATGTAAGTGACTGTCTCACTATGAACCTTCTTGAGTATTAAGATCTGCAGAAGAGGCCCTTTTGAGGGTGCAATTACCTGCTGAGGCCCGGTTGTTGGACATGCATGAAACAGCTTTCTCCTGTTGCTTCCAAACTATGGAATGTGCTCCATCAAGAACTGTGATTGATCCCACTCTCTTTGTCTTTAGAAAAGGTTGTAAAGATGCATCTTTGCAATTTAGCCTTTTAAAATGTACAGTTTTTAATGTGTTAATGATTTACTGTTTTTAATGTTATAGTTTTTATTTTTGCAAGGCTTTATTGTTTCTGTGGTTGTATACGACCTTGACGTGGTAAATAAATAAATAAATAAACTAGAATAACCTTTGCTTTACAGTCAGAGAAGAGTCTAGGCCTCTTCAACCTTTTTGGCTTGGTTGGTGCAGTTGTAATTATGACCATGTTTTGTGGCTGCCATTAGGAAAGGCTGCTGGGGGGGGGGGGTCAATTCACAAAATGGCTGCTGTGGTAGGGTCCCATCAGTCTGAGAAAGCAGGAGAGGGATCTCCATAAAGGCTCTCTTAACTACTCCCATTGCTCTCTGCAAACCTTTTCTTTCCTTCCCATACCCAGTCTCCTGTTTACTCTTCTTACCCCACTGGGTCACCCCTAGCTCTCTTCTGGTTGCTGCACTACCATTCCCAAGCATATCCCCCTTCCCTTACCAGATAGTGGCAATAGGATGTGACCCTTCCTTCCTTCCTTCCGTCCCCCCCACCCAGCACCCAGGAGCACTTCAAAGTGAAGTGTGGGCCTCCAGCTTCCCATTATCATTGCTTCCTATGAATGTCTTTAAATCCACATGAGGCCCAGAAGCATTCTGGGAATAACGTCACCTGGTGTGTGTGTGTGTGTTCATTTGTAAATTGAACATAAAATTGAAAAAGCTACAGGAATTAGCAGGACACTTCATGGGCACAGGTGTACTGCCCATAGGTGAAGTGACACTCATGACCAGCACGTTAACTAGCCCCAGAGTAGACAGTACTGAGCTACATGGACCACAGGATTCACACAATAAAAGGCAGACTCATATGTGTATGTGACTTTCTTCCGAGCCGTTTTAATCAATGTTAACCCACAATACGCAAGACAAATGAATGAAATATTTATTTGTTTAGTATATTCACATCCTACTTTTCTTCCCTGATGGAACTCAAAATGGCATATATGGGTTTTCCGGTTGGTCGCACATCCAGGAACTGACCAGATAACCACTTACTTGGCTTTATCAAGGTAGTTTTTTTTCTTAAACCCTCTGACAATGCCATTATTATATATCACAAAAAAGGGGGACAAAGGAGGACAGTGATTTGCATATGCTGATTTATATTTATAGATTCAAATTTAGAAATAATCATAATTTAAACAACTATATAGTACATCTCACCATAGTGCAGAAGACTGACCAGGTGACCCGTGTGCCTGCTTGTTCAGGTTGCTTTCCAGGTATGCCCAGCTGATGGGCAGCAGTTGTTATGGTTCATTATATTTAAACCAGAACTGGGCAGGTTAACCTTTCAAACAAAGGACACCTACAAATAGAGAATGGCCCTCTGGAAGCCTTTCAAACAGAGGACTGTCCTCAGTAGAAGAGGACACCTGGCCAACCTCCCCGGAGCTTTTACCTCCAATAGCTAGAGAGGTTTCAAAAACTGAAGCTTGCATGTACCACATGGGGATGGACACAGAAACGTTATTACACGGACACACTCTCACACACCCTTGAATTCATGCAGGACTCTGCATGTAAATCAACATCACGAAGCGCTGTCATTTATTTATTTGTTTATTTATGACTTTGGCTGTGGACATGGCATCAGGTTCAGGCGCCTCCAGCTGTAACAGTCGGGGCATGGAAAGGTGACACCTGCATCCTGCATTAAAGGCTGAGCACCAGGTCTGGAATCCATATCAGTCAGCTGTTATCTGCTCCAACACAGCAGGCGCCCTAGCACTAAGTAGTGCCACAGCTTGCTTGAGCAAAAGGGACAAGCCTCCAGAGGAGCAGCAGGGGACTCCGGTTCAGGGGGTGGGGGGGACGGTCGTCGGCTTGCACTGCTGGCTTTAGTCTGGTATCACTGATGATATTGATGACAATTAGTGGGGAGAGTTTAGCAGCGAAGTGAAGGGAAAGGCACATCTGTTACGTTATTCATCATCTGGACATGGCCTTAGGCAACAGGGGCATGCTATCGTTTTTACTGGAAGAGGAACCTACTGTAGAAGGAGCTGCAGCTTTCTTGTACATGCAACACTTTCAGCAGCACAAGCTTTTCTTTTCTTTGCAATTCATGTTACTTTTTTTCTTTTTAAAGCCTTGGTTTTTGCTGGATATTGGCAGGTAGAACAGGTGATCCATTTTGGCTTTTGCTAAGAACCCCTTCCCCCCCCCCCAAATAATCACTTAATCTAAAGTGACATAATAATGGAACATAATCATAGAACCAAACTTAGGATAACAAAGAGAAAAGTGCATGTAGGGGAGTGGGGAGACGTTGTGGAGCAGAAAGGATTGGATGTCTACAACCATTTGCAATCAAAGCCAGGCAGTTGTTCCTTTCATATCTCTGCAGCTTCTATCAAACTTAAAACTGGCTTTTACAGCTGATTGGTTCAATAAAGAAACCAATAAACCAAATTCTCATTTCATTCGGTAGTGTAACCTGGTTAAAAAAGGGGGTAATATATGGCTTTAGTTAAGTCCATCCATCCATATCAAGGATTCCCCTTTTCAAGTTAGAGCTCTAGAAATCTGTGAATAATGTTGATGACTTTGGTTCCTGTTTCCCTTCATCCTTTGTTTAGATCCAAGTCGGCATACAGCATGCCTATGGGATCTCTCTCTCTCTCTCTCTTTCTCTCTCTCTCTCTCTCTCTCTCTCTTTCTTTCTTTCTTTCTAGAACCCCAAGATCCACAATCTGGAGCTAGTGAAAAATACATGCACTTAGAATTCAAGAATACCATGACCAGGGCAGTATTTACATTACAGGTTTAAAACGGTTTATAATAGCAGTGACAACAGTTGGGGCTCAGGACACACTCCTTATACAATTTTTTAAAAACGGCGTAGATCCGGCCCAGGAATTGGTTCTGAGAATTAAGTGGTGTTCAAAGTCCTTCCACACAGAACTCCACTAAGGGATACTCGAAGCTTCTCCATTTCAGCAGTATAACTTCAAGGAGTGGAGGGATATTTTGTTGTTGCTATTTTTAAACATATAATGAACATCCAAATTAATTGTAGATAAATGAAGATTAAGGAGCTGGGGGCCACCATGTCTTTAATCACCTGGCATATAATCCTCTACAGCAGTAATAGACAACCTGATACCCCGCATATATTTTGGGCATACTTATGTCAGTTGTAGCCAAAAACACAGCTGTTTAAAATGTTTAGCCCTTGTCATTGATGGAAACAATTTTCAAAACAAATGTCAATACATGTTACAGCATAAATTCAGCAATCATATAGGCAGGTTAAGTTTCTCACTGACTGGTTCAGACAACACAATAACCAATGGTGGTTTAAATAGTCGACAGTTGGTTATTTAACCCACTGTGGCTTATAGTATTGTGTGGAGGGAGTTTTTAAACCAACAGTTGATTATTTGGCTGAAATTTTCACCGCAAATAACCAATGTTGTGCAGAGTTGCTATTTCAACCATCATTGGTTATCATGTTGTGTGGAGGGCACCTTTGGTTATTTCCTCAGCCACCATTGGTTATTTCCTCAGTCACAGAGTCGCAAGGCAAGATTGGTCAAAGCAGCAGCTGCCACTCTAATCCAGCCAGCAGGATAGAATTTCAGCAGCACTGGCTGATGGGACAGTAGTGGGAGGACTGAGTGCAGAAGAGAGGGTGGGGGATGAGTGAGTCAACCCAGGCCCTTTCCGCACCATAGGGGCAGAGAGGGCGGGAAGCAGGGAAACCCAGAAGTAGCCACTTCCGGGTTCTGCGCGATAAGGCCGCACCACAATGTGGCAGCCCAGGCTTCTCCTAGGCCGCCACAAGTCAGGCCGGCCAGGTTTTTTTAAAAAAAAAATCCGTGGAGGAGTGCACAAGTGCTTGTGCACAAAAGGTTAGTTTATTTTTTTAAAAAAATAAAACCACACGTGATCACGACCCCCCCACCCCCTGTCGTCCTGCGGATGGTGATTTTGCTGTCCCCCCCTCCTGATGGCCTCGGAGCCATGCAGTGTGCTCCGTGGCCATCGGTGCAGCCATACTTACTCGTGGGTAAGCGCGGCTGCGCCTGGGATGGGTGGCCACACCAGCCGCCCATCTCACTGCCCTCCCGGGAGCAAGGAATTAACCGGGATAATAGCGTTCCCTGAACTCCTGGGAAAATGGAGGGCTGGCCCCTGCCTGTTTGCAGGATGCTCTGTGCGTCATGTGGACTCTCCGCGAGCAGGCAGGGGCAGCCCCTTGAAAAATGGATGGTGTGGAAAGGACCTCAGTGTGGACTAATAGTCAATTCAATGCTGATCCTAATCCACACCACGGTTGATTATTATCATGTTGTGTAGGGGGGACCCCCTAGATAAACAACTGTCAAGTTGCTTATTACCCTACTGTTGACTATCATTGCTGTCTGAACGCAGCCACAGACAAGAAGGCAGTCAAGTTTTGTGTTTTTGCAGAGTGGTAACAGCAGTGACGTGCTGAGTTCTGACAGCTCCCCTTTCATAGGGATGGGATTATCAGTGATGCTCAAGCTCACCAATATTTGCAGAACTCCACTTTGAAGCTCGGATTGCTTCACTCCCATTTTCCATTGCAATCTGTTTTTATTTGATTCAAATGAGTGGGGGAGTGAACATTTTGGATCATATTTTTGCAAGCACATACCCAAATGCTCCCATTTCCCTCCATAGATTAAAGTGTGAACATGCCTATTGTTTGAAAAATGTGCATTTTAAAGTGTGTATTTTTCTAAATGATGCATTTTGTGAACACAAGCTCAGGAATGTGTGATGGTCCCCCCCCCCCAAAAAAAAGAAACTATGCTTCTGTTCATGTTTAGGGTTTCAAAAGTGGCAAATATGTGTTAAAAGTGAACCAAAATTAAATTATCAGACATCCCTACCATTTTATCAATAGGGAAAGAGCCCTGAATTGTGACACAGGTTCACAACCTTCTAGAAAGCCAACATTGTTTTTTCAACTGAGAGGCTGAAAGGCAATTACTTCCCTGTGGTAGGGTGACCATACGGAAAGGAGGACATATGGAAAGGAGTCCTGCCATCTTTTGTATCTGGTCACACTAGGCTGGTAACTTCGAGGCTCGACTTCTGCAATGCGCTGTACATAGGGCTACCTCTGTGCCTAGTCCGGAAACTTCAACTAGTTCAAAATATGGCAGCCAGATTGGTCACCGGTACACCTAGGGGTGACCACATTACACCAGTCTTAAAATCACAACACTGGCTGCCAATTTGTTTCTGGGTGGAGTATAAAGTGTTGGTTATTACTTTTAAAGCCCTATATAGTTTGGGTCCAGGTTACCTGCAGGATCGCCTTCTCCCGTATAATCCGCCCCACACGCTTAGGTCCTCTGGGAAGAATTTACTTCAATCAGCCAGAACTAAGCTGACGAGTGTTACCCAGAGGACCTTCTCTTCTGCCACTTCCAGACTGTGGAGTCGTCTGCCGGGAGAGATTCGACAACTTAGCTGTGTTCTTGAATTTAAGAGAGCTGTGAAGACTGATCTCTTCTGGCAGGCCTACCTAGTTGAATTTTAAGATGTTTTTAATAATGTATTAGTTTTATTTGTTTTTAATGTTCTATCTATTTTATGGTATTTGTATTTATATTTATTGTTGTTCCCCGCCTCGATCCAGAGGGAGAGGCGGATAAGAAATAAATAAATAAATAAAATTATTTATTATTATTATTATTATTATTATTATCTGTTGTGATGAAGAAGGAATTTCACCAGGTGCTGCCTGCATACAAATGACACCTGCTGAAATTCCCTTTTTTATGCAACTGTTAAAGGTACAGGATTGATATCCTCCTTTCCATATGGTCACCCTACCTATGGCTCTTTAAGGAGTTGAACACAAGTACTTGCCAAGTCATACTGTCCCTGGTCTGTTGGATACAGTACCAAATCACACCTGTTCAGCAACTGTAAACAGATACATGCCAAATACACTAACATGCATTCTTGTTTGTGGCTGGATGCCTTCCTTTTGAGAATTGGAATGTTTTGATTCACTGAGGAGGGAGACCTTTTCCCCATCCAGCTTCCTTGTTGCATTTTTAACAGTTGCTCAGCATATTAACAAAGTCATCCACATGTAAACAGAGCTTGAGCATAATGCAAATGCAAGTAATACCCTGCATACTGATACAGTTTAGATTTCCTGTTCACTTATTCGATTTCCTGTTTGTTTATTGCATAGCCAAATCACCCTGGGGGGGAAAGCAAAACAAAACAAAACAAAAAATCAGACATCATTATTCAGTATTATGGGGCAAATCATCTTCAGATGTACTTATATGACGGTTGTTCCAGGGTGCACCCAATCCTGGATTTTACACACATTTGAAATTGCATCCTACACTGTTTCTTGCATAGGGTCAGTTTTGTTCCAGTAGTCCAAAGAAACTTACTTACAAACTGGCTTTGCCCAACAGATAAGAAGAGGTAGAAAATACGACTATCATGGCATGATTGAATTTGACCTGGTAAGGTTACAATCCTACCTAGGCATAAGTCCCATTGAACTCAAAGATGCTTTCTTTTGAGTAGACATGTACTAGAATGCACAATAAGGCCAGACTGCTCAATTTATGGGCCACTAAAGCATGGGTGAGGAACCGGTGCCCTTCAGGTGTTGCTGGACATCACCTCTGACCATTGGCCTTGTTGGTTGAGGGTGATGGAAAGTCCAACGGCATCTGGAGCACTACAAGTTCTCTATCCCTGCATTAAAGCCCTATCCTGGGTTGGGGATGGGGTTCAGTGCATGCAAAATGTCCCAGACTGGATATCCAGCATCTCCAGGAAGGGCTGGAAAATGTCCTGCCCGAAACCCTGGAGAACCGCTGCCAGACAGTGTTGACAATACTGGGCTAGATGGACCAGGGGTCTAGCTCGGTATAAAGTAACTTCCTATGTTCCTACGTTCCTCCAACATTTCACAGATGAGAATAGGAAGACATCCCTATTCATAGAATCACAGAGTTGAAATGGATTTAGGAGATCATCTAGTCCGATACCCTACTCAAGGCACACTTTGCGCTACAAGGTGCAGCTACAGCATTCTCATACCATGGACCATTACTCAAATCCTCATGCCATCCCAAACTGTACCCATTGCATGTTGCTGTGTGCTCTCTCTTCCGCTGATTAAAAGCTAAGTTTGCATTCCCCCCTTTCCGTTATTTAAAAAAAATCGATGATTTACTATCACAATTCAAAATATCTAGGCAGCAGCTACAGTGTGTGTAATCACAAGATATACGTCATGTGATGCCTTTAGTGTTCAAGTGCATGCCAAAACTGGCTAACACAGGTCACAAATTACGTAGTTCAAAGTCATTACTCTTTGTAGCTCTAAAAAGATAAACTTGCTTTTTTAAAAAAAAATAAAGCAGGCCAAATATTCAACATAGAGTATTTTATCATAAACTGTGGAAATAACTTGCAACAGGTATTGATCAAACAGTACATTTCCAAATTCTTTGGTACCTCTCAAAGCGGGTACCCTTCACACAGAGATAGTGAACAGGATTGGGGGGGGGACACAATCCTATAAAATTCCCTAGCAAAATATAGGCCCTCTTCTCCCCGGGGATGCTGAAAACAGCTCCTCTTGATAGGGTAACCATATGAAAAGGAGGACAGGGCTCCTGTACCTTTAACAGCTGTATAGAGATGGGAATTTCAGGAGGTGTCATTTCAATGCATGCAGCACCTGGTGAAATTTCCTCTTCACCACAAGAGTTAAAGCTGCAGGAGCCCTGCCCTCTTTTGTTTCTAGTCAAGAGGACAGGGCTCCTGCAGCTTTAACAGTTGTGATGAAGAGGGGATTTTCCCAGGTGCTGCATGCATACAAATGACACCTGCTGAAATTCCCTTTTCAATGCATCTGTTAACGATACAGGAGCCCTGTCCTCCTTTTCATATGGTTACCCTACTCTTGCATGTACTGCCACTTGGGCCTTTATTCTGCAAAATTAGGGTCAAGTCTCAGTCAGTAAAGCCAAGGCCTCAGGCCTTCTCCTTTGTGTGCAGTTTCTTCTTCTGCTGGTTGAGGTATTTCCCTTCCTCTATTACACAGTAAACCAAACAATGCATCACACTGGTTTAACAATATCTTAAATAAAAGATAACTGTAGGCCTGCAGGCAATTTTCTACAAAACAGAAGGACAGTCTCTGGTAAACGGAGACAATTGCAGTGTATGTAAATCAAACGCAACCCACGATCCACATACACAGAGTTTGAGAAACCTTGTATTTGTGCGATATGTTCCTGAAAACTGGGGGTGCAGGGGGTGGGGGGTTTAAGCACCTGTCAGGTCACAATACATGGCTGATGGGTTGCATTTTGTTTCATGGTTCAGAAATTGTGCAGGCTTGTTTTAAGAAAATGGGTGAGAGACAGCAGCAGAATACGTACGCTAGATTTTTGACAAGCTCAGTGTGCAAAAGATTCTTCTTCTTTTTAAAAAATACATTTACTAAACGAAAAACAAGTATTCCAAGAGGGCTTCTTGTTTTTCTTTTTGTGTGTGCGGGGGGGATTTATATTGCTGACAAAATTGCAAACCAATGTCATAGTGGGGGTGGGGGAGAGAAAAGAAAGAAAGGATTGAATAGCAGATCATCAGTCTGGCAGCAGAGGGATCTTTTTAATTGTCTGAAAACAAATTGTGAAAATACAGATCATGGAAAGATTGTCTAGCTGTGGAGCATTGCTGAAGCATGAGTTTGTTGAGGGACAGGAGGAAAAAAAATGCCACATAACAAGTTGCAGCTAGTGAGTCATAACCAAGTTATATTAGAAGGAAGGAGAAGGAAGACACAGTGAGCAACTGCTCAGTTCAGAGGGCAAGACATTAATTCACAATGAAAGATTCAATGCCTATTTTTCTTCAGTCATCGTAGAAGAAGACAGCGTGAATGGCTACTCACTAGAGGTAGATGAATCCATGTTTTGGTTTCTTCCACATTATACAGTGACCAACTGTCAGGATTTGCCCAAATTTGTACTGTTTTTTTGTTCTATCCTGGGTGTCGGGGGATTTTCTGTAATTTTCTATAATGTCCTGGAATGACACGATTTCCCCTTTAAGACCGCCATTAGCATGGGGGGGGGGGAAATAATGTGCTTTCCAGAGGCTCCTATTGGAGCAGTGGGGGCAGGAATGACACACTTTCCCCTCTTCCTCTCCAATCAGGGGATGGGGGAGAGAAAAGGCCCTGATTGGAATGGAGGAGGGGAAAGCGTGCTTTCTGGGGCCTCTGGAAAGCATGGCATTCACAACCGCCATGTTAGTGGCAGCTGCCACTAGCATGGCAGGGGGAATGATGCACTTTCTGGAGGCCCAGGAAAGTGTACTTTCCTGCCCCCCCCCACTGGGTGTCCTCTTTTTTGGTTTCCCAAATAACATCACCCTACACATTCACTTTTAAATAAACAAATAAACAAATAAATAAACAAAATATCAAGTTCTTTCTGTTTCATTTGTGAATTGTGGTAAATCAAACCAAATGCAATTCTCACCCATCTGTACCAGCCACATTCAATAGGTAAAGCTGTTCCCTGCAGGGAAATCACCATGTTGTACTGGCCTGCTATGTAGCTGTTAAAGATGAGTAGCCTTGTCGGGAGGAGGGTGGGGAAGGAGGTAGCATCCCTAATTCACAATCACAGACATGGTCGACTCTACCGGGATTCAAGCCCCGTGTTTTAGAACCACACTCAATGCCTCTGCTTGGATAAATGAATCTGCCTCTCACATTTTAATTTTTGAAATCTGAAGTTTCTTTCTCTCCCATTTGTGATGAAAATGGCAGATTTGGGTAAGCTTTTACCAAAAATTGAACCAAACAAAATTCTCACCCATATGTACTTCTAACAAAACTGACACAAGGCAGAGAGAAAGGTGTAAACTGCAAGGTAAGATGACAGAAAGCCACATCCCACAGAATGAGGCTATGGCCCTTATACATTGGGTGGCCATTCCACTGGGGCTAAGGCGGGCAACAATGTAGTGGTGATCCCAATGAAGCATGATAACAGAACTTCCATGGCATACCTGAAAACACCACTGCCACCCTTCAATCATTCCAATGCGCACCAACAGCACCACCCACCTTGGTACAGACATATCATAGAGACCATATGCGTCTTCCCCTGCAAAAGCCTCTACGGGATCAACTGCAGGTAGGAGCTCCGCATGGAGAAGCTGGAGATGTCTAAGAAGAATGGAAAGAATGGCTCATGTGCAATGCGGGGCTCAATGCAGACAGATTCTACAGCAGTGGCTTCAGTACATCTGCATCGCTGGCCCTGTGGGAAAACCAGCATTTTGTGTGTGGGAGAGGTTGGATGGGCAAATGACACGTGAAGAAGGAGAATGGATGTTTCAATGGCAAGCTCACAGTGGACAGCCGTTTGGTTGGTGAGACTGAAAGGGCAATGCAAGGGGACACAGGATCTGGGGGTTGATATCGTCATACCCTGAGGATACGAGAATGAAATAAACACAGCCTACTACTTCAGATCCAGATGGCAGAAATAAGTTCAGATGGAAGAAAGGGAGAGGCGATAGGACCAGACCCCTGCCCTGTATATTTATGAGAATGATGGTCAGTGTCTACTGCAGCCTTCCTCATCCTGGTGCCCTCCAGATATTTTGGACTACAACTCATGGTGTAGTGGACTTTTTGATGGTCATGGATGCTGAGCCCTGCTAATCTGCCACTCCCAAGAATTCCCTGTTCCCTCTGAAATTAGCTGGAATCCTTACAGTAGCTGATGGGACATTTTTATCAGTAACAATATATTGTTGCCTCTTGCAATACAGAGTATTTGGGGGCTGGGGCTGGTCTTGAATGGGCAATTAACACCCTTGAGCTTTACAAAAGACCTGCTTCTGGTAAAAATGAAAACTGGTTTGTTGACATGGATCAACGCAGCTGCCTGCATTTTTGGACTCTCCTTGGGGGCACAGCTATGACATGATGAGTGGATGCACTTTCAAGTTTACCACTATACCACTGATTACAACTCTCAGCATTCCTGATCATTGGCCATGCTGGCTGGCTGGGGCAGACAAGAGTTGACGTTCAAATCATCTGGAAGGCACCATGCTGGAGAAACTTGGTTGACTGGTCATTACTGTAGCCCAACTTCTTATCCATCTTCCCATCCCTCCTTTCATGCACTCAAGATCAGAACTACAGAGGTCAGTGGTAGACAATGTGCTTTGCATGCAGAAACCCCAGTGGCTCCCAAAGATTTCAGGAGGAGTCTTTCCTAACCCTCCATGGAGATGCCAGGATTGGACCTGGATCTTCTGCATGCAAAGCATGGGCAATACCAATGATCTTTGTGCATCACAAACAATACTGGGCTTGATGGACAAATAGACTAATCTGGTATAACCCAGCTTCTTATGTTCTTAGGAGGAGGAGGAGGAGGAGGAGGAGGAGGAGGAGGAGCTGCTGGAACAATCTCTCCCCCACCATCACTCTTGCTAGTACTCCAGTGGCAAAGCCACAAGAAAGATGACAACCCTACCCAGAGGCATGAGGTGGTGGGAAAACCAATCCTTCCCCTATTCCCAGTGAGGATGCTCTCGAATGAAATTCAGCCTCAACAGATATAAACCAAAATTACAGCAGCGGGGGAGGCTGGTGGCCCTGATATCATGGGTTGGTGATTCCCCCTGGGTTTCAGTCAGAATCAATCAGAACTCTAAAGGAGCTATCCAAGATCTTGGAAAGCTCCTTTAGAGTTCTGACTGGTTCTGACTGAAACCCAGAGCAGATTCACCACCCCTCAGACATCAGCATCAGAGGGTTGGTGTCTCAGCATCAGTGTCTTGGAAAGGGCTTTAAAGAACTGTGATGGAAAACAACTAAACACTCTGCTTTGCATTTGGGAAAACTTCATTTCAGATCACTTCTGAGAACTAGATTCCAATAAGGTGTTGTCAATCCATCTTGGTCAGATATTCTATCATTTGAATTCATTTGCATCCCAATCGTAAACCTTTCTACTAGTAAGTGAACCCCATTAAAGTATGTGGGGCTTACTTCCATGTAAATGTGTTTGAAATCTGTGGACTCAATTTTATTCTGTATCAGCCTTCCCCAACCTGAGTTGAGTTGAGTTGGACTACACTCCCATCATCCCCAGCCAACATGGCTTGGAATATTGGTTTATTTGAAGATTTAATCAAAGATTGAAATGTGCATTCTTATCTTTTGCAGATCCTACTGTGGCTGAAGATCATAAGACTGGAAAAATGAGAAAATGACAGAGAAACTGGCATAGTTGTCCATCCTTATATGTGAGTAGCAAGGCTGGAGAAATTCGAGATGGACTAAAATGAGTTTGGATTTCTTGAAATCTGACCTGTAGACTGGCCTCCCCAGACCACCTGGAATTCATGGACTTTCAATTTTTTAATATATATATATATTTACTTTCTCGAAATTCACACAAATTGATTCACAGGAAAATGTGCAAGTTTCTCCTGAGACAGATGACATGCTGGAAAATATTTTGGGGGGAAAAGCGTTTAATGGAAAGGGGACAATAAGTTAAATGTTAAATATTAACAATAGTTATGTAAATAGTTGCAAACTTACAGAATTATTTATGTATTTTTTTGGCATAACAGGGGGGAAATGAAATCCGTCTGTGAACAGATGTCAAAACGAACTACAACATACAATCGATGAAACACAAGCAAGACGGATTTTACAGTAGCTCGTCATCCCGACCTGGGAGTACCAGATGCTGAGAACACAGTATGGATGGTGGCCATCTCCTCTATGCCCTGCTTCTGGGCTTCGGAGGCATTTAAATGGCCAATGTCAGCAGACGGATGCTCAACTTGATGTCCCTTTGGTTTAAATCAGCATTTTTACCACCCAATGAAGGAGTCCTAGCAGGTCTGACCTAACCTCTTAGTAACCTGTTCTGTTATGCAGCTGGCACCAAACTGTTTGATATTCAGCAGCTAATTTGCCATAGAGACAGCTTATTTTAGCCCGAGGCTGCTTTTGATCTCCTGCTGCACCCAATATTTATTAAGGGCTCGTATGGGAGATGAGCTGGAAAGGAAAACACACACCGTAAGCTGAGCGAGACGTTTGGACAGAACAGTAGTTTACTTATAATTTACAGACTTGTAGTACTTAATATATAATGCAATAATCTGCACTCTGCCAATTGTCATTTCAAGTCCCGGCTGCAGATTATAGCTTAGGGCCAAGCATCTGCGCAGGGAATCTGGCAGGAAATGGCTTAAAAAATCTTGAACAGCTGAGCACGATGTCTCAGTGTACTCAGAAAGCCCAACCTCTGCTCCAGAGGTCATTGGCACGCTTTAGACCTGACAGGCCAAATTGTTAAGCATGTGACTAATATGCATACAGAATACAGGGCCGCCTGATGTCGGGCAGGCACGGGGGGGGGGGGAGGAGAGAGCACAAGTTTGATGGCTGGTTAGCGGCTAGTCTTAATTTTATGTGACAATCCTATGAAGGAAGTGCCGGGTGGGTGACTAAATGGAGCATATTGATGTCCCACTGGGTGTAGCCCCTGTTGTTTTGACAAATTCTCCTTAGCATTTATCAATCAAGCCTACAATGGGGGAGTGAGCTGAATATCTAATTCAGACAGACTAGTCAGGCCTAATAGAGGCAAACTCGCATGTTATTCAATTTGTACTTGTTAGCGATGCCCCACTGTCACCGGGCAATTTACCTCCATACTCAGCAAATGAAAAGAAGGAATTTGCTGCGCTTCAAACGCTTACATGAGTTACAAGCAAAATTTTAATTAGCATGTCATTACAGTCATGATTTATTGCTTCTTTGTAGTTGCCCCAGTGTACAGATTACATTTTACCTTTCCCCCCTCCCGTTCAGAAGGAATGTTCTTTAATATATATGAGCTGGGTAACTTAAAAAGAAAAGAAAGAAAAGAAAAAGAAAAAGAAAGAACAAAACAAACAAACAAATAAACCAGTCAACAAATTATGTAACAGGATACATTTCAATATCCATAGAGGCATGGTCAGTTATCCATGAGATAAAAGATCCCCCCCTTATTCTGCTTCCAAGCATGAAGAAATTGCATCTATTTCTTATATTGGCATCATTCTAAGTGACCTCTCTATTTATATCCCCCCACCCCAAGAATCTCAGGGTGGTATGCATGAGATGAGCCTATTTTAAGCTATCCGGAGAGGTAGATTAAGGTGAGAGGGGTAACTTGCTCTTATTAGAAAAAGATAAAATATAAATATAGATTTCCACCTGAATTCAAAACCACCATGAAAAAAAGAAGGATTTAAGGGTCAAACCCTGTCCGATGCCAGTCCCTTTTTAATTAATTAATTAATTAATTATTATAAAGATGAAAAAGATCTCAGATATGGTTGTCCATAGTGGCTCACAGTGATAGTAAGAAAAGACATATAAATATAGCAAAAATTGATAAATTCATGAATATACCAAATCTATTAAAGACACTTCATAAATCATAACATTTATATCTGCATTAGCATGCAAACAAAATTACTGCCAATTAGGTTTTCCCCAGACATTGCAGAAACCAACCATTCCTTTCATGAATGAGAACAATTATCACAAAAATAACCACATGTAGTTAAATAACCAACCTTTGACTGAATAATCTGTATCCATGAAATATCAGCCAGTCTTGTGTATCTATAAAATATAGTAAAATTTAAACCAGTTAAACTCACTGAAGGCTGCAGCAGCATTACAATAATGAAGCATCAATAAACGCAAGCGTATTAATTTTAGTGGACACAAGACTGGCAGAATATATGCTCGCTTCTTTAATCCCCTCAACCATGCATATTGTCCATATCTAGGAAGTCACAAGAACATAAGAAGAGCCATGCTGGATCAGACCAAGGGGCCATCTAGTCCAGCATTCTGTTCACAAAGTGGCCAAGTCTAGCAATAGTCACAAAGGCTTCATCTACATCTTGAGGCCTACTTTGTACCTTGAGTCAGTCAAGCTCCACCCAGATGATGTGGGTCAGATGGTCTTCCTTAATATAGACTATGAGTGTGTATATAATATCACCTTTCCTGCTGAAATGCCATCAAGCTATTGTACAACAATTTCAAACAATACGACCTTGTGACAATACATACAAGAACATTAAAAATGGCAAAACCCTTAAAACATTAAACTACACATTTTAAAAGGCTACAATGAAAGGAAGTGTCTTTCTAAAAACCAGGAGAATGTGGAATAATCATGGTTCTTGAAGGAGTGCATTCCATGATGTGGGGTCAACGCAGGAGAAAGCCCTTGCATGTGTGCCCAACCAATGGGCCTCTGTGGTGAATGACATCTTCAAAAGGGCCTCTGTTGCAGATCTTAATACCCAGGTAGGTTCATAGCAAGGCAAGTGGTCTCTCAGATAACCAGGTCCTAAAACGTTCAGGGGTGTAAATATGAGAAACAATGCCTAAAATTGAGCAAAGAAAGCAATTGGTAACCACTGCAGGTCATTCATGATCCAGATATTTGCTGACACGTTTAGCACCAATTGAAGCTTCCAGGCACTCTTCAGGGTTAGCCTCATCTAGAGTACATTGCAATAGTCTAAATGTGATGTAACCAAGGCATGTCGTCAAGAGAGACTAAAACAGGAAGGGTCGCAGGTGGTGCACCAAGCATAATTGTACATATGCATTCCTTCTCACTATCACAACCAGAAGATTCAGGGACAGCATCAGATCAAGGACCACCAAAACCTATGGACCTGATCCTTCATGGGGAGCACAGCCCCTTTCAGCATCAATTCCCTCCCCAAGTCAGGCTTTCTAGTGACCAAGAGTAACTCCGTCTTGTCTCATTTTAACTTCAGCTTGTTTACCCTCATCCAGTCCATTATTGAATCTGATTCAAAAGCATTTTTGAATCAAGCCTGCATTCAGTCAATGCTTGAGGAGATCTATGAAAAAGCCATACAAAGGATAAAATGCAACCATTTAAAAAAGTACATACAAAACAGATAAAATAGATACATTACAATAAAACAGTGGAACCCTCTAAAATCAAGGAGCATCACGGAAAGCTCAGCTGAAGAGTGTCATTTTTAGCTGTCTAAAGACCAGTGATGAGTCAACCTAACCTCTTTGGGGAGGGAGTTCCACAACCAGGGAGCTGCCACACAAAAACCTCTGCCTCAAATTCCCACAAACCTCACCTTTCCCATCTCCAGGAGGTGGGACATGTAACAGGGCTTCCGATGATGAATGTAGGTTCTGGGCAGGCTCTGGGCAGGTTCATGTGAGAGGAGACAGACTTTCAGATACCCTGGAACCAAGCTGTTTAGGGCTTTATAGGTAATAACCGCCAGCACCTTGAATAGGGCTCAGTGAAGCTGTTTCAAGACCGATGTTATTCATCTGCACAAAAGCTAGTGGAGGCTGGTGGCTCTGGGAGTCAGTAGGAGGCTGGATCTACCCTGGGTTTCAGTCAGAAGAAGTCGAAAACTCTAAAGGAGCTATCCAAGCATCTTAAATAGCTCCTTTAGAGTTCTGGCTTCTTCTGACTGAAACACAGGCCCTTTCCACACCATAGGGGTGTGGAGGGCAGGGAGGGGGCAAACCCGGAAGTAGCCACTTCTGGGTTCGGCACGCTCAAGCTGCACCAGAATGTGATGGTCCGGGCTTCTCCTGGGCCATCGCAAGTCATGGTGGCCATTTTTTTGAATATCCACGGAGAGCGCACAAGCGCTCCTCCGTAAAAGTAAGCTTTTTTAAAAAAGCCTGTGGTGCACGATCGGACCCCCCTCCCCCTGCCATCCTGGGGATGCCGATTCTGCTTCCCCCATCTCCTGATGACCATGGAGCCTCATGGTGCGGCTCTGTGGCTATCGGTACTACCATGCTTACTCTTGAGTAAGCGTGGCAGTACCAGTGTGGGAACTTCCCGGGAGCTGCGGAAGAATCAGGATTTTTCTAGTTTCTGGTTTCACGGAAAAATCCATGCCTGCCCCCCCCCACCCCCGGTACTCCCTGTGCATCATGCAGCTGCACAAGGAGCAGCAGGGTCCATCCCAGGAAAACTGCCTGGTGTGGAAAGGGCCCCAGAGTGGATTCAGCCTCCCATTGACATCAGAGCCACCAGCCTCCACTGACAAAAGCCTGGAAAAACAGATAATTACTCTCCTCATTTTTCGGTGAGGGAACTGTGGTTGGTAAATAGCCATTTATTCAAAACTGTCCCATGAATCCATGGGTCTTGAACAGAGGGAAGCCTCTTGCAAGTAGAAAATGTAAGTTCTCTGTCATCGTGAAGGTATTGCATAGCTGTGTGGCCAATACATCAGCAACTGATACTCACCTGCAGTGGAGTCTAGTTAGTAACTTGGTACTACTGCCCTTTATTTGACTTTTGCTGTGAAGGGGGAAAGACAGAAGGAGGACATAGCAATGAATATTTATCTGTGTCTGGCAAAGATGGATATGACACTGAGATGCAGACTGAAGCCATGATCCAGAGGTGTGTGCACATAGCACACCAGGGATTGTTTAGCTTGGAAAAAAGGAGGCTAAGGGGAACATGATAGAGCTGTACAAAATTAGGCATGGTGTGGAGAATGCGGATAGGGAGACATTTTTCTCCCTCTCCCATAATACTAGAACCCAGAGTCATCCCATGAAGCTGATTGGTGGAAGGTTCAGGACAAATAAAAGGTAGTACTTCTTCACACAGTGCATAGTTGAACTATGGAATTCGCTATCGCATGATATAGTGATAGCCATCAATTTGGATGGCTTTCAAAGGGAGTTGGATAAATTCCTGGAGGAATGACTACCAGCCCTGATGGATATGTGCTACCTCCAGTATCCGAGGCAGTAAGCCTATACCTACCAGTTGCTGAGGAACATGGGTGGGAGGGTGCTGTTGCAATCATGTCCTGCTTTGTTGGCTCCTTGTCAACAGCTGGTTGGCCACTGTGTGAACAGAGTGGTGGACTAGATGGACCCTCGGTCTGATCCAGCATGTCACTTCTTATGTTCTTACCAGACTTTTTTTAGAGTTCCCCCTTAGCACCAATTCCCCACTACCTCTTAAAGCCATTTTAAAAAAAGCAAACTTCTGCCAATTATATTTATATGGAGAATCAGCCATTACATGTTGGTTGTCCCAACTGTCCTAAGTGTAACTTGACACCTGCATGACACCTAGTAAAGCCTAATCCATTTAGGTCTTTGATCCATCCTCCATTCCATCAAAAGATTCTGACCATGCAAACTTTATGACTTCCATATCAAGACCACCTATTTCTCCTCTTCTCCTCTCCTCCAATCTTCTTTTTCTAAGATCTTGCCTGATGAAGAGATTTTGAGATCTCAAAAGCTTGCCATCAATTTCCAGCATATTTGGCTAGTCCTAATCAACATATAGTCTGCCCGTAGACTTTGGAATTTTTCGTACGGGCCAGCATAGCTGATTTTGCTTTATGATTCTAATCAATGAGCTGTACCTTTTAGCAGGTCCTGCTTCATATCTCTGGGAAGGTTTCCCTGAGATATAAAAGTGGAGAGGTTCTCAATTATCAGCATGGATGAGGGCAAATTAACACAAGCTTAATCCAGACAAGATGGTGATGTTCCTGGTTAGTCAAAGGGCAGATCAGGAAGTAGGGGATTCAACCTGTGCTGGATGGGATAACACTCCCCTTGAAGACTCAGGCTCATAGTCTGGGTGTACTTCTGGAGTTTGCCTTGAACCTGGATGCCTAGGTTTTGATAATGGCCAAGAGTACATTTGCGGAGTTGAGAATAGTGTGCCAACTGTGCCATTGCAGGACATCTGCATGGCCACAGTTCCTCATGCTTTAGGTACATCCAGTTTGTAACATGCTCTACGTGGAGCTGCCTTCACAAACTGTTCAGAAATGTCAGCTGGTCCAGACTGCAGACTAGGGCTGGTTACAGCGGCCACGTTACTACCTTGTTGCAACAGCATCACTGGCTACTGATTTGCTTCCTGGCAGAATTCAGAGTGCTGGTTCTGACCTGTAATGCCCTATCTGCTTTGGAACCAGGCTACCAGACAAACTGCCTTCTCCCATACGAGCCTGGCTGGCTCTTAGAATCATAGAATCATAGAATCGTAGAGTTGGAAGGGGCCTATAAGGCCATAGAGTCCAACCCCCTGCTCAATGCAGGAATCTACCTTAAAGCATCCCTGATAGATGGTTGTCCAGCTGCATCTTGAATACCTCTAATGTGGGAGAGCCCACCCCCTCCCTAGGTAATTGGTTCCATTGTTGTATTGCTCTAACAGTCAGGAAGTTTTTCCTGATGTCTAGCCAGAATCTGGCTTCCTGTAACTTGAGCCCATTATTCCATGTCCTGCATTCTGGGTTGATCAAGAAGTGATCCTGACTCTCCTCTGTGTGACAACCTTTCAAGTATTTGAAGAGTACTATCATGTCCCCCCTCCATCTTCTCTTCTCCAGGCTAAACATGCCTAGTTCTCTCAATCTCTGCTCATAGGGCTTTGTTTCCAGACCCCTGATCATCCTCGTTGCCCTCCTCTGAACACACTCCAGATTGTCTGCATCCTTCTTGACATGTGGTGCCTAGAACTGGACGCGAGATCATTGGGAGAGGACCTTCTTTCGAGACCATCACGCTCATGCTTTGTGGCAATGTGAAAGATGGCCTTCTCATGGGCAACACTCTGGCTCTGGAATGCCCTGCAAAGAAAGGCTAGCTTCAATTCCTCTCTGCTGTCCTTCCGCCAACAGGCAAAGACGGCTCTATTCAAGTGGGCCTTCGGTGGGTAAGCAGGTTTGTCAAGCTAGCTGCTGCTTTTACTCTGTTGTTGGATTGTAATTATTTTGAATTGGGTTTAAATGTATTTGCTCAGGGTGACCATATGGAAAGGTGGTCAGGGCTCCTGTATCTTTAGGGAATTTCAGCAAGTGTCATTTGTATGCATGCAACACCTGATGAAATTTCCTCTTCATCACAACAGTTAAAGCTGCAGGAGTCCTGCCTAGCATGGGCAGATTCAAAAGAGGGCAGGGCTCCTGCAGCTTTAACTGTTGTGATGAAGAGGGAATTTCACCAGGTGCTGCATGCATACAAATGGCACCTGCTGAAATCCCCTGTTCTATACAACTGTTAAAGATACAGGAGCCCTGTCCTCCTTTCTATATGGTCATCCTACATTTACTTAATGTTGGTTTTATCAGTGATCATAAGCCACCTGGAGTGCCATCTTTGGTAGAAAAGTGGCATACAAAACAAATCAATAAATATTAAGTACTTACAGAGAAACTTGGATTTTGATGTAAGTCCACACCTGTGTGGACAGCTATTAGGAGGGCATGGGGATGGACAGCATCAATAGCATTGAGGGTGGGGGCCCTGCATGTACAGGCTGTGCATAGTGGCCTCCATGTGAACCAGAAAACTGCCCTTAGGGTGTTGGACAAATCCACAATGGAATCAAATGAGTTCAGATTTCTATGAATCCAACCTGCAGCTTCTGCAGCAGACTGGCTTTTCCCAAATCGCACAGATAATGCAGATTTGCAGATTTATTCATTTATTCATTTTTACGTTCTGGAATTTTATGCAAATATCTTTGTTGAAAAAATACATTTAAAAAAAACCCACTGGCTGAAAATGTACACTTCCCCATAGGCTAAAGCATGAAAATGCTCATGGGGGGGGGGGACATTTTGATGGACTTGATGACATCACAGGAGGTGTGGGGCTTGGACTGGAGACCCATTCACTTGACATCATCCAGCCCACCAGCTTGGTCGGGGGAAGGGGCAATCTGGCCCCAGTCCAAATCAGGTTGTCCCCTCCTGCACTGATATGATAAAGGACTACATGGAGACGGGAATGCTGCCGTTTCTCCTACTGCAGCTGTATTTCTTCCAGTCACCAGAATTGTATGTATTTCTAGCTCATAACAATTTTCTCTCTGTGTTGTTGTTGTTGTTATTATGATGATGTGTTCAAGACTGGATGGAGAACAAAATAACTGGTAGATGTGAACCAGGCCAGAGGATGGTGTTCCCATCATTTACAGTATTCAGGATAGAGGGACAGCTTACCCAACATAGCAATGCTGTCTTTGTGTTTTTAGAAGTGGAGATATAGATATAGATATAGATATAATCACAGCAGAGGGACCACAGGAGCTCAGCTCCCATGTTTCTGCATCCTGAGATAGAGGGAGCTGATCAGCACTTCCACTTCTTACCACCCTCAAATGAAAGAGTTGAGGCAAAGAAAGCATTAGACCTTATTAGGGATGGTGAGGATTTTGTTTGGTCCGCATTTCTAAGGAAAAGGAGCCAATTTGCACTCCCCAGATGAATATGATGATCATAACACAGTAACTCTGTGGATCGTGCACTTTTCTGAATTTTGCAGTGCAGTTCTCAACTGAACGACCCCATACACAAATATGTGTATTAGGGAAAGTTGCAGACAAAAACACGTGCATTAGAGAAAGTTGTGTGCAAAAATGCATATATTGGGGGAAATTGCATACAAAATTAGGGTGAATTTCCATTCATTTGGGTAGAATGGAATTATGGTTGAATACATTTGAAACTGACATAGAGCATCATCAGACGGGGGGGATTACCTTTCCTTACTGTCACTTCTCTCCCCTCCGCTTTTGTCCCACAGTACTTCCTCTTTCTTCACACAGGGGAAGAAAGAGGAAGTAAACAATGATTCCATTCAGTGGCTGTTTTTATATAGCACACAGCAGGAAATGGGGGCACATTCTGTTTCAAAAAATAAAATAAAGGGGTCTATTTTGTGACAGAAAAAGGCAAGAACGAGCAGGAGATGCATGGGAGGAAGACGTAAAAGGAGCTGTGAACTTCCGTAAGTGGGCAGTAATGAGCATGTGATAAAATGCTCATCTGATGATGCTCATGGAGTGACAATAAAACTGATTCATCCAGCCCTATACAGGTGTACTGTATCTGCCACAGACTGATAGTGCTATCTTGGGCAAAACACTATTTCAGAGCTTCAGTTTGCCATTTGTTAAAAGTAGGGCTGTTAACAGATCTGGATCCAGATCCCAAATCTGGACTGTATTGAGGTGATCCGGACCTTCCAGATCCGAACCAGATCTGGGGAGGTGTGGATCATTCCAGATCAGATCAGACCATTCCAGATTAATCTGGATAGATCTGGAGATCCAGGGCCTATTGGCCTTCCAGGTCCCTGGGTGCCGGCTGTGCAGCCGACACCCAGGTACGCCAGGCTGGCAGTGAGTCCATTGGACTCACCGCCCCCCCCCCACTCTTCCTGTTTACCTGCTGCCTCACCACCACCGCCGCCCACCGCTACCATCCACTGGTCGCTGCTACTTCCACTCTACTGAGAACCAGGCCACAAGGCCTGGTTCTCAGTAGATCAGAAGCAGCAGTGGCCAGCGACAGCAGTGGCAGATGGCGGCAGTGACGACAAGGCAGCAGGTAAGCAGGGAGAATGGGGGGGAAGGCAGTGAGTCCTTTTCCCCATAGACTTGCAAGTCTATAGGGAAAAGGAGGGTCTCCGGATCTTGACCCGGAGACCCGGATCTGGATCTGGTTCTGGACCGAATTGTGGGAGGTCTGGTCCAGATCGGATTGGGCCCGATCCAGATCATCCAGATCCAGATCTGGATGGACAGAATCACGGGGGGCTGTTCACAGCCTTAGTTAAAAGAAGAGGGAAATTACAACCTACTTCCTAACATTGTTGTGAAGGCTTCAGAAGGGGAAGCAGGGTATTCAATTTTGTGTGTGTGCGTTGGGGGGGAGGGGGAAGTAATTTCAGAGATATCTTTAAGAAAAATAATCTAGAGGGTCTATTTTGTTATTATGCAAGGGTTGCACAGGGTTTTGGGTGAAATTCATTTTCTTCCACATTCCAGTTTAACTGTGCACAATGTTATAAAGTTTGCAAAAACCTCAAGAATTCAATGCAAATTTAGTCTTGCTTGGAAGTAGACCCATTGAAATCAATAAGGCTTCAGTTAATCGTGACTCATTCAAGTGTCACTAACTTCCGTGGGTCTACTCTTAAGTATGAATAAATCTGAATAGAACCCCAAATGTTACCACCACCACCCAAAACGAAAACAAAAAAAAATGTGCAAGGTTAAAAGTTATGCATAAACGAACAACAACACAAGATCAATTTCAGGCTATCAACTGTGCACATTTTAAAACATTTTTGGAAAATCCACCAGGTTCTCTGCTTTAAAAAACAATGCAGGCCTCACAAGCTTTTATTTTGGATGATTAAAAAAAAAAGCAAATATGTTATTTTGAGGATCAAGTCGTCCATGTACATCTGCAGCATGAGCTGAATGAGAGGGGGTAAAATAAATAAAGGCAATTGTCTTGGTAACTCCTTTTGCTCTTAATTAAAATAAATAAAAAATAAATAAATAAAACACTTTACAAATGATACAAAAGTGAAAAGGGCACCAAAAGAAACTGGGCAGGCTTGCCACATAATTGAATTAAGTCGGGTGTGCCAGATATGATCACAAAGCAGGATCAAGGCTTGTGTCTTCTGAGTGTCAGGAGCCTCCAGTCAATGGGGGGAAAAGGCTCTTTAAACTGGTTAAATGCCTGGCAAGCATGTGGAACCCTCCTAGCTAACAGGTGGCTGAATAAATCTCAGCTGGTGTCGCACAGAGCTCTAGCGTTGACCTTCTTGAGGATAATTTCAGCCCTCTTTTTTTTAATGTTACTGTACTTGGTGTAGTGGAAAGAATTTAAGGATGAATCATTTCTTTTAGCCCCTTGAGTTACTGGTGGCCTGCTTTTCCACTCCCCCCGCCCCGCTCCTCTGCTCCTTCCCCAACCCCATCTCTCAGTTGAATTAACATAAAGGAACAGTGACAACAGGGAGTTGAAAAGCGTAGCTGGTGGGAGGATTAAGTATATCATTGAAAGGAATTATGTTGTAAATGACGGGGAGGGCTCGGGGCTTCTGTTCCTTGGTCCCATCTGGTCCTTAAAGAATACCTTGTCGTAATTACCCCCAGATGGCTTTGTGCTACACTGGGTTTGGACAGCCAGGTGCCACTGTACCCTGCTGAGTGTGATATTCATTGCTGCAGGCGCTGGCAAAAAAAGAAAGAAAGAAAGAAAGGGAAAAAAGGGGGGAGGAAGGGAGAGAGAGAGAGAGAGAGAGAGAGAGAGAGAGAGAGAGAAGACTTTATTGCAACCTCGTTTCTTTCAGGGTGTTACACAAATATGAAATTAAACTAGCCGATCCGCGCAGAGGCTTGTTCGCTAGGAAACTAGAGGGTGTCACCCTCAGGGGAGATGGACTTGTTATTTGACTCCCCACCCCCCACAGTACTGCTATCACAGAAAAATGGGAAATACAGATAATTTGCAGAGGTTATTATTATTATTATTATTATTATTATTTAAACATGGCTTTGGCTAGAAGCTAAACATGGCTTTGACTGGATCACAAAGATCCAGCTAGAACAGAATAGGATGAACAGATGTTGCAAACGCAGGCTGTTTCCCCCCCCCAAAAAAATTCTGAGGTTGCCACCATGCTTACACCAAATAGGGAGTCACAGCCAATGGTCACTCTTTGATATGAGTGCCGGTATAATACATGCGCTTTTAAAATATTTTGGCTAAATGGAGCCCATGAGAACCAAGGTGCCTCTGGACACCTTTCATGGCACCTCACTTTTTTGAAAAAAAAAAATTAACACATTTTCTTACCAGCAGCTGGGATTTCTGTGAAATAGTTTTTTGTTGGGGCTGAAAAGTCTGGGTTTAAAGGAGCTTAGTTCACACTTCTGGCATGGAAGTATTTTGGGCAGGTGACTTGTCTTGTGCTACACATCCCATGGCAGCAGTAGAGGCTGTTGGCTCCGATGTCAGTGAGGCAGTGAATCTACTCCAGGGCCTCATCTACACCAAGCAGGATACTGCACCATGAAAGCGGTATGAAAGCGGTATATTAAAGGCAGGAGCCACACCAAGTGGTGTATAGCGGTATAAAAGCGGTATATGGTATATGTCAATGGGCCCCAACAGTTGTCAATGCACTTCAATACCGTTATAAAGCAGTAGTGTGGCTCCTGACTTTTACATACTGCTTTCATACCACTTTCATAGTGCAATATCCTGCTTGGTGTAGATGAGGCTCAGGTTTCAGTCAGAACCAATCAGAACTCTGAGAGAGCTATCCAAGGTTCTTTTTTAGCGTTCTGACTGAAACTCAGAGCAGATTCACTGCCCCACTGACGTCGGAGCTACCAGCCTCCACTGGTGAGAAGCAAAATAGAAATAATGGCATATTCCTATTAAAATGAAAGTTTTGTTCCTCTCAGCCAACAAAATTGTCAGACCTGGCTCCCTCGCAACATCAGCAACCCAATACATTTTAAAGAAATAGTAAACTCTTTTATTACAGCAAGACACAAACACAGCCATTTCACATTGCCATGGATCAGAGTTCTTTGTGAGCCCAAGTTCAAATAAACTCAGATAATCCAAACAGGAGCCAGAAATAGTCCAGTGGTATAATCCAAGGAAGGGGCCCAAGGCACAAGATTCAAGGCATGCAATAGTTCAGGGTTCAAGAGTTCAGTCCAAGAGTTCAGGGTTCAGCAAAGGAGTGCCTGGGACCAGCAATGTTGTACCATAAACCTTTTTTGCCTGTCCATCAGCTGATATGAAGGGGAAGAATGACTAAAGTTCCTCACGTTAAACCAGTCCTATGGGGAAACTTAGTCTGTAGCCGAGAACTCCACCTGTCTTGTTTTTTCTCACACCTTTTCAGCCGCTGGCATTGTCAGCCTTGCACATGTCTCTTCCTCAGTTGATAGAGTGTCTGCTCCGCTCCGAAATTCGAAGCGCAGCTCCAATTAGGTGCTTCTCCACTCTGAATTTTAGAGCCACCTCATCATGCCTCTTTGTTGGATTTATATTCGTTGTTCCGCTCCATTTTCGGATAACCTTTCATAGTCCATGGAAATTAACCAAAATGCTTACGGCTCCATCATTTTTAAAGATAAAGAGTTGAAAATTGGAAGCATGATAGCTCGTCAGTATGGCTTTAGCCATGCCAAGTTGGAAGTAGTTCTGTTCATGCCTTGATTTTTAGGATTTAAAAAAAAAGTTGGAATAACTGCCCAATTGTATTCTTTGGAAATTAACAAAAATGCTTACATCTCCGTCACTTTTAAAGATAAAGAGATGAAACTTGGCACCATCGTAGCTCTTAAGTAGGGATTTAGTTCTGCCAAGTTGGAAGCAGATCCATTCATTTTTTTAAAAAAAATCTTGTATGAAACTGCTCAAGGCGCTAGACCCCAACGAGGCTTGACTTTGAAATTTAAAAACATTCTAAAAATTAAGGAATGAACTAATCTGCTTCCAACATGGCATGGCTAAATACCTATTTAAGAGCTACTGTGGTGCCGTTTCATCCCTTTATCTTTAAAAAATGACAGATATAAGCATTTTTATTAATTTCCATTTTACATAGACTACACTGGAGCAGTTATTCCGAATTTTAAAATTTCCCAAAAATCAAGGCATGAATGGATTTGCTTCTAACTTAGCATGGCTAAATCCCTACATAAAAGCTACCATGGTGCCACGTTTAATCTCTTTATCTTTTTAAATGATGGAGATGCATTTTGTTAATTTCTATAGACTAGAATGGAGCGGTTATCCAAAAATGGAACAGTTCCTCGACAAAGCTCCTCTCCGCTCCACAGGTATTCAATAGGTTTTTAACCATCCCCTCTCCACTCCAAAAACTCAAAGCTTCATCGAAGCTTCATCAAAGCCTTGAACTTTCAGAGCATAGCGCACACCTCTAACAGAGAGTCTTCATTCTGGCCTCTTATCAAAGAATGTTCCTTAGGCTGGGGTGATGTGGTGACTTTTCCCCAGGCTGGCTCTGGCTGAAATTTAATGATGAGTACCTGCCTCCCCCTGACTGCAATCTATTGTGAAACCAGGCAGAGGCAAATTCCCAGCACCCAAAACTTAACTAGACCCTAAATCAGATTCTTCTATCTCTGAATCAGACTCTTGCTCTGAGAACATGGCATCATGGGAAAGCATGGCAAAAACATTCATAATTGAGATTTTATCTATCTGACTGGCTGTCATGGTTTGCAGAGCTTTTTCTAGGATCTCTTTGCTCAACGTGTTAAAATCACACTATTTATAACAGTAATAACTAACATTAGCTCAAGTCTTTTGCTTGAGACTTGTAGAGTAAAACATCTGGAGGGCACCTGATTGGTGGAAGTGTGGGCTAGCAGCATCCCATGTGTGTACAGACTAATGATATCACTGTACTGGGAAATGCCTGTTATTCAGTTGCATGAAGTGGAACCACTCCTGCTTCTGTTGACTCAAATAGACATCCACTGGAAAGGGTGTGGAGCTCACCGCTCCCTTGGTCTTTCTCAGTGGCAGCGGTTGTGTACTTCTTTCCACCTAATGTGGCACTGGTGCTAGATTCAAGCAGAGTGAGATGACAACCTCAAATGACTGATGCTGGGTGGAGGAAGCAACAGTGAAGCACTGAAGGATAGGGATATAGGCATTTTGTAAAATTCATTCTGTCGGCATATTGTGAATTGTCAAATGCCTTTTGTTACGGGTGTGCATGGATCCAAAAATTCTGATCACAATTGGAACCGGAACCGGAACCAATGCCTCGGATCAGATTGGATTGGATCAGAGGCTTTCCAGTTTGGTTCGGAGCCAATTCCGATCAGATGCCATTTTAGTTGTTTTCGCTATAGGCTTGCATTGGGGAAAAGAAAGCTTTTCCCCAATGCAAGCCTATGTGGAAAACATGGGGGCGGGTGAGTGGTGACCTAACTCCCTCCTACCTGTCCCTCCCCCCCACTCACACTCCTTACCTGCCAGGGCCGTCCGCTGCCATCCGCTGCCATCCACTGGTCCCTGCTACTGAGAAACAGGCTTCACGGCCAGCCTCTCAGTAGCGTGCTGGGTGACATCATCACCCAGCATGCTACTGAGAGGCAGGCCGCGAAGCCTGTTTCTTAGTAGAAGGGACCAGCGGACGGTAGCAGACAGCCCCGGCAGGTAAGTGGGGACATCCCTCTCCCTCCCCCTCCCCCCCACTCATGCTCCTTACCTGCCGGCATCCCGCGCTGTCGTCCGCTGCTTCCGTACTACTGATAAGCAGGCTATCAGTAGTACGGAAACAGCGGACAGGCAGCGCGGGATGCCGGCAGGTAACGGGGGATCTCCCCTTTCCTCCCCCCTCCCCCCACTCATGCACCTTACCTGCTGCCTCCTCGCTGCCATCCACTGCTTCAGTACTACTGAGAAACAAGCCTTGCGGCCTGTTCCACAGTAGAGCGAGGGTGCGCCGAGTGATGACGTCACCCAGCGCACCGGCGCTGTATTGTGGAACAGGCCACAAGGCCTGTTTCTCAGTAGTACTGAAGCAGCGGACAGCAGCGAGGAGACAGCTGGTTAGGAGCGCTAGTTGAGGGAGGGGGAGGGGGTCCAAGGTCCAATCCTCTGATCTTTTCCGATCCGGATCGGGTCCTTTTGGATTGGATCGGATTCGATTGGATGATTCAACTGTGGGGGATCAGAATTGGATAATTGTATCTAATTTCACCCGGATTGGGTCTGGATCGTAGATTGGACCCAATCCGCTGCACACCCCTACCTTTCATTCTGTCATCCACTCATTGACAGAATATTTTTTCTCCAATTACTTGAATTTGCTCAGATTCACATTTGTGCAAATTCACATTCACAAAAATGCACAAATCTCCCTCTGCAGATTTTCATGCTTTAGCCTATGGAAGAAATGTGCATGTGGTTTTTTTTAAAAATTTTTTTTTACATATTTATCCCCACTCACCCGCCCCCACTCACCCGCTCTCTCCCTCTCTCTTCCCACCCATAGAAGATGATGATGATGATGATAATGATGATATTTATTTATATCCTACCTTTTCCCCAGAGTTTCTGGGATTCTGTCATGAGTGGCTGAGGCGCTATTGCATGATGTGGTCATCCCTCTCTGCTAGTGGAGTTTTCTGCTGCTGCCAAACTGGTAGGAACATAGGACACTGCCTTATACCAAGTCCATCTAGTCCATCCCACTGGAGGAATAAGCTTCCTCCAAGTAGACAGAGTTCTCAAGGATGGATGATACCATGGAACCACCCATATCAGGAAATCTGGTGGAACTGCTGAAGAAAAACCGAGAGCTTTTTCGCAGGGGGAACCAAGAAATGTAGAATGCTAGATGCAGAGAACAATGCTCAGGAAAGATGGGGAGGAGCTAGAAGAAAGAATCTGGCTAGCATCCTCCTCTGTGTGCTCCTATTCCTGCTTGCATAAATTCTCTGGATCCAAAGGGCAGCCTGACCTTCTGAACCAAGGGAGGAGGACAAAGACAACAGCTGGGATGTCCTAGTAACCAAATTGCTGCCCATCCAAATAGCTGAGGAGTTCCTTCCCACAGTTTACACGTACTCAAAGGCACTCATTCTTTTGCCATTACTTCATATCAACACAGATCTCAGGCCTAAACTTTGGTGAGCAAAATTCCAGTTTTATAGCTCTGCCTTGCCCAGTCTCAAAATTTAAATTCCCAGGGCTACTGGGAAGAGAGATCAACACAGTTAAATTGGTTAAAAAGAAAAACTGTATTAGTTTTCCAAAAACAAGAATAGAAAAAACAACATAAATAAAAATAAAATTAAAAAAACACATTGGATTTAAATTTATTTATTGATGGAGAGTAGAACACTTGACATGTATTTATATTTTCCCTTTACTTTACAAACCAAGAGATAGGTGGAATCCATAGGCTGCTTGGCGTTTTTCTTTATAATTCTTCACCAAAAAAGGATTAAATTAATCTCTTTTTCATAATCGGAGGAAAGGCTTTGACAAATACTGCTGGATATGTCCCTGATTATTAGATAGAAATCCTGCCATATTTTATAAAAGTCAGATGTTCCGTTTTTAGGTAGTTTCAGTTGGTACGGCTATTTGCCACACTTCCGTATATCAAGATTTCAGTGTTAGAAATTCTGAAGTTTTTCAACTTTTAGCTATGACTCTTTGGGCTGCCATCAGCATGAACACAATTAAGTCCTTAGGTCTCACATTTTCATTTTGTTCTTCCCATATTAGTAATAGGGCCAACACTGATGTAACCATGTATGGTTTGACATGTGTTATTTGACATTTCTAAGAATATGATGTTCCAAATCAGGACATGCCCACCACATAGGGATATATAAAACATGCTGATTAGAGTTTCTCCAAGTTTTTGTATTGTTTGTATTAGCTATTCTTGCCAGATTTGCTGATATAATTTATTTATTTATTTTGTTTATTTATGTATGTACTACATTTCTATACTGCCCAATAGCCAAAGCTCTCTGGGCAGTTTGCAACAATTAACATAAAATACAAGACAATAAAATACAGACAATAACGTACAATATAAACGTTTAAAAGTTTAAACCTACAATATAAAAATAAAAATAACCAAACAGAAGCTAACAGCAGTGCAATATATACAATATAATGCTGAATATAAAACAAACAGGAAAACGAAAATGCTTGGTAGAATTAAAAAAACAGCAACTAAACATTGTTGCCATCAGTGTAACAATTTGAAAGCATTCTGTCGCAGTTAAATTGATTAAAGTTTATAGCATAGACAAGACAGTTAAATATTAATGGTCCAATAATTGTAGAATCTTTGGTCTATCACAAATTGGGCATGCAATCAGTCTGGCACCTTTCTTTACAACCTGCACGCACGTGCCAGTATATGTGTACACCATCTAATGCAAAACCTTGCCCTGAACCAGACTTCAAAATAGTTCAATATGACACAGATCCACATTAACAGAATTGACAGAAAGGTGCTTTTGTCGATAAATATGTCATCTGCTATGCTCTGTGATGTTGCACTGCCTATAAATATTTCTGTCTTGTATAGCACAGCAGACAGCAGTGAGATGCCAAAAATATAGTAATCAAGAATATAGCGATTCACAACATATTTTAAATGCTTCGTAGTGTGGAATAATCTTTAAAAACTGCAGCAAAAACTGGAAATGGGCATGTGTTACCTCACCATATGTAGGCCCTCAAATCCTTAACACTTCAGTGGTATACAATTTGGTTTTATAAACATCTCAGCAAGAGCTGAAATTTACTTTAAAAACTTCCTTTGCAAGCCATCATACTGAATAATGTAATTCAACTTGATATACATAACGTGTGAAAACTCTATACGTTTGTGGGAAGTGATGTGTACGTTTTACGTTTCTAACGGGTGTGCAAGGAAAAACCATTTTGTTTTTTTCTACTCATTTCCATGCCATTTCCATCACTTAATTGCATTCCTTTGTGTTTTGTTATTAGTTTGTTCAATTTTGTTTTTCATTCATTACAATTTTGTACGAATTTCAGTGCAGAGGCGTGCTTTAGTTATGGCTGCCTCCTGAACCGAGTCAGGCTGATTCAGAAAGATTCTGGAGATGCCTGTATCACTGCAGAACTCCTCTGAAGGGGATTGAATCAGAATCCTTCTGAAGCTTAGATACCATTTGGAGGGACATAGATGAGATAGCTAGTATACATGCAAAGATTGATACATTCCTCTCCAAATTGCCTGTATAGGGAAAATACCAGCATTAGGGATGGATGGACGTACTCGCTTCCAATTGGATGCTACTTTTGAGGCTTGGCGAATAGCCAATAACATCGCGAGCCCATCCACCCTCATCTGGAGCCTCCATTGTGCACAACCATGGAGGTTCCAGAAATTGCATATTTCCCCTGTTGCATAAATGAAGACTGTAAAGGCCCCATTTATGCAAGTTGAAAATATGTAATTTTTCACCAGGCTGCATGCACACTCAAAGTGTGGGCCTGCAAACATGTCGTGGGCACCTGACTGGTTCCAGGGGGCAGTGGATGCATGGGAGCAACATCCCTAATCAGCATGGGTAGTAGTGGGAGAGGGAGAGAGAGAGAGAGAGAGAGAGAGGAAGGGGTTGAGTTTTGTGGCTGGCTGATCTACACCAAGCAGGACATTGCACTATGAAAGTAGTATAAAAAGGGCAGGAGCCACACTACTGCTGTATAGTGGTATTGAAGTGCACTGACAACTGTTGGGGCCCATATGGTATATGACACATACCATATTCCACTTTCATACTGCTATATCCTGCTTGGCATGGCTCCTGCCTTTTATATACCACTTTCATCCAGCTTTCATAGTGCAATATCCTGCTTGGTGTAGATCAGGCCACTGACAACTGTAGCTTCTAATCACAGTGGATAGTTTATCAGGGCTGTCCAATCCCAATGCTTTCAGGGAAGGATGCTGAAGCAATAAATTGTAGAAGTTTTCTATTTCTCTCTCCCAGGAGCAGGAACATTAAAAGAGGGTCGGTGGCATTTGTGGGACATGGGAGAGTATAGTATAGGGTACTTGCTTGAAAAATTCTGAATGTTCAATTCCTTCTGCCCTTGGCATTTCACATCCATTGTCTAATCCTGTTTTATTACATTATAAGTGCCTTTGGGGCCAATTGAAAACAACACAAAAAGGGTTTTCATTCGTCATATCTCCCTAGACCCTGTATTCATCCTTCTGAAAATTTGAAGATTTCCTGCATAGGGACACTTCTCTGACATATGCCATTTTTCATAACACAATCCTTGAGTCCCACTGTGCTAGATAAATATCAACCACTTTCAACCACTTGTGATCTCAAGTCCAAGTATTTCTGGATAGTTATCTAGACCCAATTCAACCTGGCTTCTGACTGGATATTGCAACTATGATGTCTTTCGATACCTTGGTGGAGGATTTACTTTGAGAGCTAGATGGGGGAGTGTGTCCCTCTTTGTTTTTCTTACCAGCTTTTGATGCCATCAACATGGTATTTTTTTTTAACCGCTGGCTGGGGAAGAATTTTCAGGCACCATTCTGTGACAGCTGCAGTCTTTTCTGGAGGTCAGACTTCAGAACGCCATGTTATGAAACTTCTATTATTGACATGGCCTTTGAATTATGGTGTTTAGGGTTCTGTCTTGTCCCTCATGCTATTTTAAATCTACATAAGTCACTTCGGGAGATCATTTAAAGGTTTGGGCTATGGCATCATCTGTTATTTGAAGGACCACCTTCACCTGGATGAATATGCCTGGGCTTCAAACTCAGCTGTGGAAGCCCTGCTGAAGTGCTCACCACTAAGGTCTTCTGGGTTGGAGATCATAACAGGTAAGGACTTTTCTGTGGTGGCCTCATCTTTCCAAAGAAATCCACCTTCCTCTCTCCTTGACTATATTTAAATGAGTCTTAGGTTTAATTGTGGGTTCCCCCCTTTTTCTTTTTCTTTTTTTGGTTTGCATTGAAATGGATTGTTCATGTCACTGCTTTAGTTAATCGTATCATATTCAGGCAGTTCAGCTTAGTTTGGGTGGGATTGCACACTTCCTAAACAATCCATTACATAGTTTGGGAATGCTTCTGGATACGGCTTTCCTACTGGAATCTCAGGAAGTGGCCATGACCAGGAATGGTTTTGACAGCCTGAAGTTCCAGAAGGATGCTGGTCACAGTACAGCAGAAGTTGGGAACCCCAGGCTCAGAGGCCAAAAATGGCCCTCTTGGAGTCCAGACCTCCAGAGGGCCTCATGCCCTTCCCATCCACCCCTTGCACAGCTTTTGTGCAGACATAAGACTCCTAAGACTTAATAAGAACTTTAAGCTATCATACGCTGGTATTTAGGACTCATGCCTTTTTGTCTCCTGTGAGGACAGGTGGCAGGTCCTGGAATTCCTGTGCTTTGGCTCTTATATTTAAATGATTTCTTATCAGCACTGGTTACATGATTACTTTCTGTATCTTTAAGAGTTGTATAGAAAAGGGAATTTCAGCAGGTGTCATTCGTATGCATGCAGCACCTGGTGAAATTCCCTCTTAATCACAACAGTTAAAGCTGCAGGAGCCCTGCCTTCTTTTGTATCTGATCACTCTAGCTAGCTATACTGCTGCAGTTGTGATGAAAAGGGAATTTCACCAGGTGCTGCACGCATACAAATGACACCTGCTGGAATTCCCCTTTCAATGCAACTGTTAAAGAAAAAACGAGCCCTGTCCTCCTTTTCATATGGTCACTGTAACTAAAAAGACATAGCTGTTGGCAATGCCTTTAAAATAACAAGTAATTTGGATCACAGGGGTTTAATGTGAGGCCTGGGGCAAAGGTTGTAAGCTGAAGAATGCCAAATTTTTCTATTCACATTAACAATGTTGAAACAAAGCATCTTCAAAAGGCAAAAGTAGGGAAGGATGACAGAAATGTATCAGGGCAAGAATCAGAACGAGAGATCAGATCACCATTGGTAAATAGGGACAAGCAGGAAGCATGTTTATCACACACACCCCACCATCAAAAATGTTAAGGGGAGAAATGTCAGTGACCATGAAGCAACGTTCAGATGGTAACCCTAAAAAATAAGCCTTATTTCATTATGCACTGATGTCAATCATCCTATTAGAGTAAGTGGAAAATTATTCCAGAATCAGATGCTGGATGGCTACAGGACCTTATTCTGTAATCAAATATATCCTTACGCCTAATCAGTAAGGAGACAAGTTGACTAAAATGCTGGCACACATCTTTACATGATATTCTCATTGCCAGCTGAAGCAAAGCAAATATGTAGAGCCCATCTCCTCGGAGGCCTGCCGCAATATTGATTCTTTATTAAGGTACTCACGAGCTCGAGAGGGGATTTTCTGCACGCTTGTTCAAACACACCACTGAAAACACCCGGGCTGCCAACGTCTCCTTTTCGCTAATTTTAATTCCCACTCTCGGAAATAGCTCAATCATAATTTTGAATTAGGCCATTGACTTAACCTTCGAAGAAATCGTCATTCCTTTTGGGATAGCTGGAGCGGTTATTGAAGATTCTTATTCTCCTCCTCATAGGATATCGATCCATTTCTGTCTTACAGGAAAGAAAGAGAAAATGGTAATTATAACAAACCCATTCAATCTGGTTTGGATGCATCTATACCTAAACTGAAGAGCTGAATAGGAAGCTCTAATGGAAGTGAAAGTGCAGTTGAGGTCCAGGTGATTTTCATACACACACACACACACACACACACACACTATAGTGATTGTAATTTAGACACAATTTCTTACAGGGTATATCGGGATAGGAATTTGCAGGTGATTTCTGGACTAAGGGGACAGAGCTGGGAGCAAACTGAGAAATCTGTTTGGCTTTCTCACACCATGTAATAAATTAGGAGTTCACTAATGTGAAGGTCATTTATTGCCAAACAGCCTCTCTATCTCTCTCATGCACCAATTGCTAGGGTGGCCAGATGTCCTCTTTTACAGTCCTCTAATCAAAGGCATCCCCTATTTGATGGGCTGTCCTCCTAGCAACTATGGCTTAAATCCAACCGCCATGCAAGTGGTCTTCCAAAGAAGCTCCAATTGAAAGATAATGAACCATAAGTAGTGTTGCCTGTCAACACTTAGCACCTGGACAGCAGGTCACCTGGTCACAGTCTTCCACAGCATGATGAGATGTGCTTTATTTCTATTTGAATTAGTACAAGCACCTCTCATTTTGCATCTCTTTATATAAATCAGATTGTGCAAATGAAATGAAAACTACTGTTATCATTTGTCGTTGTTTGAGGGGTGATGGATTTCCTCTATTTGGATGGCCACCCTAATCTCTTGATGGCTCCTTCTTTTCTATGTGTTTTGCACTTTAAAACAGCAACAGAGGGGTGTGTTTTTGATCACATTAGTGATACACGGGGTGGGTGTTTCATCCTTTTTCTCCTAGGGTGGCCATATGGAAAGGTGGACAGGGCTCCTGTATCTTTAACAGTTGTACAGAAAGGGAATTTTACCAGTGTGATTTGTATGCATGCAGCACCTGGTGAAATTCCCTCTTCATCTCAACAGTTAAAGCTGCAGGAGCCCTGCCCTCTTGACCAGATACAAAAGAGGGCAAAGCTCCTGCAGCTTTAACTGCTGTGATGAAGAAGGAGTTTCAGCAGGCGCTGCATGCATACAAATGATGCCTGCTGAAATTCCCTTTTCTATACAACTATTAAAGATACAGGAGCCCTGTCCTCCTTTCCATATGGTCACCCTATTTCCCCCCATGCCAGTTCCTCCAAATCCCCCACCCTGAAGCTGCTATTAGCCTTGCTAGAGAGAAAAAAATAAGGATAGTACAGTACTAAAAGTTACATTTTCCCTCTCTCTAGGGGTCTAATTGCAGCTCTTGGTGATTTAGATGGAGAGAAAAAGGCAAACAATACACTACCATTTTTGACAGGAAAGCAGTTAGGGGATGGGCAAAAGTTAACCCCTTTCCTGAGCACCATGGCCCTGATCCTGCACTCTCTTCCAACACTTGGTATTTAAAGAAAAATAAACAAAAGTTTGAGAACAGGGACATGTAACTCTTTTAGAGTTGACTTCTTAATGTGAAAATATGCTGTGGGTTTTATAAAATATATATATATATCTAGCGAGAGAAGTTTAATGAGGCATGTCACTATTTCTTGAGATGATGCTAGACTGTGATGGTATACATAGCCCTTGGAACTGGCTAATATGTATATTGTTGCAGGGTGCTACAGTGAAAATATTATGCATTTCCTTGTGCATCTTGCCTCTATTTTCAGCTCAATGTTAAGATTGGCTTAATGTTGGTTAGTGGCTTAGTAGCTTACCCTATGCAAAGTGTGGTTGAAAAAATGCATTTGGTTGAGTTTATTGGTGGAGACTCAAGAATGTCCCGTTTCACAGAGGTCTTTGTTGGAACATGAAGGGATATTTATTTACCTCCCTCCCTCCTTCCCTCCCTCCCTCCCTCCTTCCCTCTCTCTCTCTCTCTCTCTCTCTCTCACTTTCTAGGTGCAGGAAAGACTGGCAAAATGAAGCCACGGCCCCTTGGAGATGGTGAACATATGCTGGCACAGATGCTATCAGGCATCCCCCACTGGGAGCGATTATTGAATATTAGGGAAATTTGTACCAATGAGGATTAAGGCT
Source organism: Anniella stebbinsi (assembly GCA_029215795.1). Classification (NCBI taxonomy): domain Eukaryota; kingdom Metazoa; phylum Chordata; class Lepidosauria; order Squamata; family Anniellidae; genus Anniella; species Anniella stebbinsi. The sequence continues at coordinate 26,829,997 of JARDYH010000002.1, read as the reverse complement.
TTTTGAGGAAACCATGTCATTGCTCTGCTACAGAAAAGAACAAAAGGCACACAGCTGAAGTTCAAGTTTCTAGATTGCCATCTCTTTGATATGCGCAAAGTGTGACATTCTGAACAACAGTGGGTTAATGGGAAGATCTCCTGCCTCTAGAGAACAAAGTTTAAATCTAGGTCAGCTCCTTGTGGTATCTGTTTGTGCCGGAGTATAAAAATGTTGGCATTCTGTTTCTAGCAAAGAAACGCAGGTCCTGTGAGGTCAATGCTCTTAATCTGTATTTTAAACAAATGCACAAAAACAAACACATATCCACAAACACACATGTGCTTCTGCACACACACATGTAAATACACACACACTTAGGAACAATTTTATTTTTGATAATAATTCTTTACAGGTAATTTTAAGTGTTTTTTTAAAAATAAAATAAGCATTTAAAATAAGCATTGTAAGCTATTTTAAATACTTTTTAAAGTAACGATAATTTAATAAATACTTTCTCCTTTTGATTACACAATGAAAAGAGGAGAATGGTAACTCATAGAAGAAAACAAGGGAAAACTACAGCAATTACTGTTTATGGGAGTGGTTTTGGCCTTTACATGTTTATGTATAAATAAGCTCATTAGCCAAAGTTCTATTATGATGGCTTTGCTAGTGTAACAGTCTTTATGCAACAGTTATTTAATCAAGTAGAGGTGTGACAAGTGGAGCCCTCTGGGAAATGGACTGTTCTACCACTACATATAAAAACATATGACCATGGGCACAATCTCTTGGAGATAGACAGCAGCCTCCAAAATTGGAGGCTGCCGAGTATCCAATGCAGGGTGGCCAGAGCAGAGAGATGGTCCTCACTAGATGGTTGATTTTGCCTGTCTAGCTATGTGCTTCTGAGCAGAAGAGAAGAAGGCTAAGTCAAAGATAGGGAGCTGCAAAATGCAGTTCCTTGGTCTCTGTCCTCCCCACCCATGGAATCACCCCCTTTCCCCTGTCTCTGCATTCCATTTCTGAGCATGGAGACGTAGCCAGAAACACGCTGGCTATGTGGGGGAGGGGGGAGGGGAGTATGGTTTCTGGGCTCCGAGGTCAGAGCCCTGTTTCTGACCTCAGATCCCAGAAACTGAACAATCTTAATTCCTCTGGACACTCTCTAGGGATCTTAGGATTGCTGTCTAATAGACTGAAATGAAAATATAGTAATGGAATCAAAAGTAAACATTGGGCATATACTATTATTATTAGATTTGTGTATAAAACATTTTTCAGGCCATACTATTTCAGGCATTGTGCAACAAACTAGAAAACAAAATAACAAATAATAAAAAGACCAATCAATACTCAATATACAGTGATCATTGGGGCTGTTGTGCTTATGTAACTGACATAACACTAATATAAGCAACTTCTAGTGTAACACTAATAGCTTAAACTGGTACAACAGGTTTTCTGGGGAAACCCATCATGCCAACTTATGCTATTGGAGTTGTACTACATGCTGCTTACACTAGCTCTATATCAATTGTGTAAGTGCAATGGCCCTGCTGGATACTGCCCAGAGCAAACAATTCACAATTACAATTTACATTGTCAATTGTAATTGTGCATCTTATCTCAGAATGGATGTAAAAGCCTGGCAAAATAGCCAGGTCTACACTGACTAGTAAAAAGAATAGCAGGTGGCCAAACAATATTGATTCATCCAATATTGATCTGGTCAAGAGGGCAAGGCTCTTGCAGCTTTAACTGTTGTGATGAAAAGGGGATTTTACCAGGTGCTGCATGTATACAAATGACAGTTGCTGAAATTCCCTTTTCAATACAACTGTTAAAGATGCAGAAGCCCTGTCCTCCTTTTCGTATGGTCAAATTAATTTCAAATTATTTTTAATAGTTTATTTTAAGCTGTGATTTTAATATTGTTATCTGTAAACAACTTAAAGATTTTATTATGTTAAGTGGTATGTAAGTATTAATAAATAAATAAATAAATAAATCATAAAGTTGATATTTGGGAGAGAAAGAAATTGAGATTTTTTTTTCTTTAAAAAAGTGAATATGGAAGAAAGCAAAATGGAGAGATTCGCCCATTCCTACTTGCCATTGTTGTTTTAATCTTATTAATGTTATTATTACACATCTGGTGTTTGGTTTCCTTATTATCACTGGCAGAAACGTGGATTTTGCAAACAATGGCTAAAATATCCGAAGTTCCAACATTTTGAGAAATTGAGAATACCCACTCAGTCAACATGAAAAGAAAAGGAAGAGTGATTCAAGCAAGTATGTGTATATGTGTGTGTGTGTGTGTATATATATACATACATACACACACATATATATAATATATATGGCTGCATGTGGCACTAAGCATAATTACATAATACTTAGGAAATTGAAACCAGTGGGACTTGCTTTTGAATAAAGATGGGTAACATTAGGCTGAAAGATAGCAGGCTGCTTACCTGCTGAGTTTGATCCTCTGATGAGACTTCCTTGTTTCCCCCACTCGGTTTGAGAAGATAATAAGCTGGTTGCTTATATCCACCTCTCCGACTGTTTGCAATCAGTGCGCAAAGAGTCCACCAAAATCAGTGATATGTGCTGGAGTGTGGCTAATTAAATCTACATCTAGCAGCCAATTTGCAGAAGAGGAAAGAGGAGATTACTTGCCATTAAAAACCCATCTCAAATTTCATAGAGGCCTTGCCCTACCGCCCATTCTTCACATCATCAATGGAACCTCCAAAGCTAGAAACTTCCTCATACCAACAACCACCTTGAGAGTCAGCCAGCCTCCCTCCACCTTTCAGGTTTTTTCCCCACTTTCTTGCTGGGACTACCGGCCAATAGTAAACACATGTCATTTGCATTTTTAGCACTGTGGCTAGAGGGGAGGAAAATCAATATTTCCTTTTAAAACAGTTCTTTTTCACCAGTTTCTTCGCTTGCACTTCAGTAAGAACTTATACTATTATGTCATCATCTTTGATATGAGCCTGCATGGTGCTTTAGATTTTCTGGAGAGGCCCTTCTTTCAAGACCTCCACCTTCAGAGGCACATTCTGTGGCTGCTCTCAAATTCCGGAACTCTCTGCTGGAGGAGGCTAGGTCTAATCTGGCCTTCTGCTGGCCAGCAAAGATAGCATTGGGCAAATTGTGTGTTTCTGTATCCCAGCCACCACACCTATGGGGGCCTTAAAGCTCTATTAACATTTGTGTTAATAGGGTCTTTAAGGTACCCATTTGGGGGAGGGCGAAATGCACCATTTCCCCAAGACTAGGAAAATTGTGTATTTACCCCCACTGTGTCGACAGCCATTAACAGGAAAGGAAACAAGATGCAATCCTGGAAGCCATGGCAGACCAGCCACGCCCAAGTACTCTCAGGGCCTGGTGAGCACTCAGCTGAGGGTCTGTCTTTGCACCAGGCCCATCCACTTGGGTCTGTGAGGGGCATCCACTGCCCTTACGGACCCAAGCAGATGCTCGCAACGTCCCTATTCAAGTGGGCCTTTGGTGATTAAGCAGGTCTGTTGGTTTGGAGGCTGTTTTTACTCTGTGGCTGTTGTGCTTTTAATTGTATTTAATGTAGCTGTCTTATTATGCTTTCGTCAAGTTGTATTAAGCAGCTTTGAGTGCCATTTCTGTGAAAAAGGGCAAATAAATAAATAAATCATCAACAATTATCATTGTAGTAGGCATCTGTAGTGGAAATGTGGAAGACCATTGTAATTTGGAGGAGTTAGTGTGCAGAAATAGCTTCTTCTCATTCTAGACTTCTGCTTCGGCCTGTTAGGGTACTTGGTTAGCTATGCTCTTTCCCAGGGCCAATTACCTGTTTGAGACTATTCAGCTCAAGGCTGATGGATTCGCCTCTGGCGAGACCTCAGGGCAGGCCACTTGTTGTTAGAAGAGTAGCCAGGAGAGAAATGGCTGTTGAAAATTACAGAATTGGTGGAGATGGCAAAACTTACTGCGATAATAAGAGATAAAACAATAATTGGGTTCACCGAGGAATAAAAACCTTTGATAATTTTTTAAAAAGCGAGAGAAGGGAAGGAAATATTTGCATGCGGATTCAGCGATTAAATTGGAAGGAAAACAATTGATAAAGATAGGGAAGTCGGGAAATTCACTCACTATTTTATTTTGTTTTTTATTAGTCTTATTGCGATAAAGCATTAAGAAAACAGATATTTTTGTTTGTTGGAGAAATTCGGAAGTCCATTTTAATGTTGTATGTTGTATTGTTGTACTGTTTGTGTTTTATCTTTGTCTGAAAAAAATAACAAGTTTTAAATTTAAAAAAAGAAGAGTAGCCAGGGGTGGTGCCAGGGGGGCACAGGGGGCATGGGGGGCAAGCACCACCCCAAACAAGAGTTTGCCACCCCAGTTGCTGGCAGAGCTAGCTTTACCAGGAGGGCTCACCCAGGCAAGGCAGCCTCGGCAAGGCACAGCAAGGGTTAACAGTTAGTCTGGCCAGAATCCGGGCACCTGTGCTGTCACCTTTGTTCTCCTTGGTTTCAGAGAAAGAGCCAAAAGGAGCCATGTGGTCCGGGCTGCCTTCTTGAAGGCAAAGCTCAGCTGTTTTAGAGGAGAGAGAGGTGGCCTTTCCTCTTCAGCCTCTTAGCTCTTTCCCCCCCCCCCCCATTCAGCAGCAGGGACAGGAAGCCAGGCAAGCCCAGACACCAGTTGATTTCTGCTGATAAGCACCTACACTTTCCAGGTACTGGTAATAAGGTTTTTTATATTCCATCATGGCATTTTAGGGCTATTAGCTGTGTACAGACTTTTTTATGTTGTTACTAAATTCCTGTAAGATCCAAGGTTGAAATTAGGAGTAGGGGAAGAATTTGTGGGAAGGGGATGTTTAAAGCTTCCAGCCATTGCTGTTCTCACTACCACCCCTTGCCCCCAAACACTGCTTTTTTGCTTTAACTGGGGAAAATACAGAGTGGACTAGGCTCCCTCTACAAGGATTCGCTTTTGCGCCCGGTTTGGCGATTATGTGCATTATCGCAGACGCGCATTTACTCCTAATCCCTCTGCACGGGAGGCGGCGAGAGGCGGCGAAGCGCATTAATAGATGTCCAAAAAGCGCTTTACAAGAAGTTAATGCGCATAATTGCTTGTTCACATGGGGAAAATGTGCTTTAATGGCCGGAGCAAAATAAAACTCGCGATTTAACGCACATTCGAAAATGCGCATTATCGGGGAGATAACGCGCCTCTACGCCCGATTTGCGCTCCGTTCTTGTAGAGGTAAAATTTTTAATGAACCTTCAAAGCGCATTAAACCTCTCTTGTAGAGGCACCCCTAGTTTCTCTCTTGCCCCCCATGTGCATTTGGTGGGTTGGTTTGGGTAGCTGCTAGAGAATGACTTTAAAAGCAACCATGTACAACCTGGCACTGCCTAGATGGTTTGGACCACAACTCCCAGTATTCCTAACTATTGACCATGATGGCTGGGGCTGATGGGAGTTTAAGTTCAAAACCTCTGGAGAGCTCCAGGCTGGGGAAGACTGGTTTAGAGGAAGACTAGCTGGCAGTGTAAACACCACTTACCAAGATTCCTTCCTCTCTTCCTAATTGCAGCTTTCCACTTATTTTCATTTTTTTAAAAAGATTTAAAGGTAGAATTTTGGGGAAAACTTTTATGTGTTTAATTGGTTTTAATTGTTGTGAACTGACCAGAGAGTTTTGTTGTAAGAATTGGGTTGTGCCAGTTTTTAAGATTTATCACACAATCCTATGAATGTTTACTCAGAAGTAAGTTACTGCCAATGGGTATTAGGAGCCCTTCTGGGCAAGGAAAGGGTTAATGGGTATTTTTCCTCCCCTATTTGCTTTCAGTTGTCCCAACAGTTGTTGGGTTCAACTGTTTGTAAATATGGCCTAGAATCTATTTTATTTTGCTGTATTTCAGTCATATTGTGAAAACATGGTTTTAAAAAATCCTTTCTTTCCTTTTCATGGTGCAAGTTAACATATATTCCTGGCTATGAGGCATACTCTCTTCCTCTTCCTTTTCCTCTTCCTCTTCCTCTTCCTCTTCCTCCTCCTCCTCCTCCTCCTTCTTCTTCTTCCTGTGATTATGTAACCCAAACTCACTCACAGCCATTGATTCTTATTTTCCTGCTGTCTCAGCTTGCCTATGTGTGAAATGGGTTTCATGGTCTCCCATCTCCCTTTAATTTAAATCTTAGAGGAGTGGGCTTGGCTATAAATGCCTTTCTCTGTGTTGTGACATACCCTGGATAAATTGTTTTGTAAAGACACTTAAAAGAAAAGCCTGATCTCAGTTAGTTCTGGGAATTTAGTATGCTGCAATTATGTAACCAAAAGACACACTTGCTGCTCTTGCACCAACTGCCAGAGCAGCAAGAACACCCTCAGAAGAATTAATCTGCTTATTCCATGGATCTCTTCCTTTTTAACTCAGGACAGTAGGCCAGGAAAAATGAGAGGGGGAGGAAAGAATTAATCTGTACCATCTCCACATCTTCCTTTTTTTCTCCTCAAAGAATTAGGACAGGAATGGGTGGAAAGAATTTACTCACAGTGAAAGCCTATGAATGTTTACCCACCATATTCATTGCCCCTTATTTATTTTATTCCATGTTACAAAGGGAATGGATTGCAATAATAATAATAATAATAATAATAATAATTAAAAAACCTGCTTCACCAGGAGCTTCATCTTCAAAAACTTCATCTTTTGGATTTTTGGACTAGTACTTTACATGCATTGGATACAGGGCCCAGGTGTCTCAGTTTGCTCTTTCCTTACACTAAGACGCTACCTTTCTGGTTCTGCCTGCACTGGTTCAAAAGAAAGTGTTCTGTATGTTTAATCTGTACATCAAGGAAACACTTGTGTAGTGACTGTACCTTTTTTGAAAGCCCTTTTCCTTACAGCAACTTGAATTTGGCTAATACATGCTATATATTTTTTAAAAATCTACATTTATCAATATATGACTTATTTCAGAATATATGGTTAGGATGACGGTTTTTGTGTTATATATTCCGTTATTTTTCGTTCAGAGGTCTTACATATGGGATACAGACCACCCCTTATGCTCCTGCCTTGAATATACTTTGCCCCTTATGCTCCTGCCTTGAATTTTTTTTTCTGGTGCCGCCACTGAGAGTAGCTGGGATGGGAGTTATCTACGGTGGCTTTTTGTCAAAGATTCTCAAAATCCATGGAATTGAGCCAGGATAGATGTCCCTGGGACTGTCCAAATCAAAACCTTCATGCAGGCTAATCCAAAAAGTGCTGCATACCAAGTCTAGAGAAGTCTGCTTACTGCTGACTGTAAAGGAGGTTCCCAGCAAATGAAGGCCTGTAACCTTATGATCTTGCTCTGCAGTTGTTCGCTGCAATTATTATATCACAGTGTTCTGCTTTAACCTGCTTTGTTAATTTGTTCTTGCTTAATAAAATCTTTCCTTCCCCCCTTACTGTGTTTATTGTATTCTGAATCCTAAAAAGGACTGTTGCCTTTTAGCAAAGCAGCATTATCATAAGGTGAAATATAACAAAGTTGCAAAGCTTTTTGTACAGATTTAGTAGATAAAGTCCAGAAAATGTCTATCTTTAAAGTAGCTGCTGCTTTAACATCAGGATTGTTGAGATGTGGGCATTCCCCAGGACAGGGAAATTGGAACTGTTGGAGGGTGAAAAGGTTGTTCTGTTCCAGTGCAGTTACCTACACTGGCCCTAGTCTCTTCAGACCCTGTTGTAGTGAATTAAGCAATGAGTTTGTGGAGAACCGCAAAAGAAATGCCCAAAAAACAATGACTGTTGTTCAATATTGGAGGTTTTAATCTTGTCTACTGCCTTCAGAGGGTTCCATCTTGAAAGGACGTGTAGATAGATAGATAGATAGATAGATGATTGAGAGAGAGAGAGAGAGAGAGAGATGATAGATAGATAGATAGATAGATAGATAGATAGATAGATAGATAGATAGATAGATAGATAGATGATAGATAGATAGATATAGTTTATCTGTCATTCAGTGAGCTTTTGGATGCAGTCCTTTACCCCAGCTATCTGGGAGCAAGACCCGTTGAACATAATGCATAGACATGTATATGACTGCATTGTTAGTGTGAATTTTTAATTAGGCAGGATCTACACTACTGCTTTATAACAGTATTGAAGTGCACTGACAACTATTGGGTCCGTTGACACATTCCATATACTGTTTTCAAATTGCTTTCAAAGTGTTATATCCTGCTTGGTGTAGATCTGGCCTTTGAGGCATTTGAATTAAAATCCCCACTCAGCTACACAACTCACTCATGTGTGTTTTATACAAACAATGGTCAAGGTGCTCAAACTATTCTTGGACTCCACCTTGTCAGAGTTCTTTGAATGCTTTCCCACGGGGATGGAGGAATCCTTGCATGTCTAAAGCTAGCATATCAGGAAGAAGGATAGGTCTGAAAACCTTTCTGTCCCCTAATTTTCTATGAGCAAGAGGTCTGTTTGATTGCTTTAGTAAAAGTCTAAAAACAAATTACATGTCGTTTAATCTATCCAGGGGTCAGTTAACATGTATTTTTAAATGTATTTCTCTCAAAATATGCATTAAATACACACACACACACACACACGACCCACAGCACAATGGGATAAGAACTACAACACAAAGTTCAGAAAATTGCAAAATCTCATAGATTTTAATCTGTATATAACTCTGGGATGTACAAATGAACATTTTTCATCCGTAATTGCTTTGCTGATTGTGTTTTTTATGTATTTGTTTCATTATTGGTTCAATCAGTTTTATTTTAGTTTTTTAATAGTTCCTATAATTGCATGCTGCCTAGAGTGTCATTTTCTTAATAGAAAGGCAGGGTACAAATCAAATCAAATCAATACATAAATGATGTCAAACAAAAGTTTAGATGGCTCTCAGTTAGGGGTAACTGAGAGCCATCCAAAACTTTTGGAGATAACATGGGGATTGGGAACAAGTAAGCACTAAATAAAAATAAGAATGGTAAGGCACATTTTATACAGAAAGGAAATAGAAACTGTACTTTCCCCCACCACGGCAATCCTGTACCCTAGCAGAAACAATTTTGAAAAGATTACATCACTAAGTATGCATCCATGTGATTGACCAGTATCATTCTAAGAAACTACTGTCGGGAAAGTATATTCCACCACTTGGCACCTTCCTATGGCAGCTGCCAAGTCTCACTTCTGCTGTTGACTTGACTATTCAAGGACAGGAATGAAAAGCAAAGCGCCAGGGTAAGCAAATAGGATAAAGTGACCCATTTAAAAAATACTCCATATGTGAATGTGTTTTGTCATCCTCACTCTAGGATTCTGTGGGACCTTGGACAATACTCTCTCCGTGGGCCCTTTTAAGCTGTAAGAAGATTCAGGACAGATTCAGGACAGATAAAAGGAAGTACCTCTTCACACAGTGCATAAACCTATGGAAATCACTACCACAAGATGTAGTGATGGCCACCAATTTGGCTTAAAGGAGGATTGGACAAAGTCATAGAGTAGGCTGACCATATGAAAAGGAGGACAGGGCTCATGTACCTTTAACAGTTGTAGAGAAAAGGGAATTTCAGCCAGTGTCATTTGTATGCAATTAGTTCCTGGTGAAATCCCCTCTTCATCACAACAGTTAAAGTTGCAGGCACTATACTAGAGTGACCATATAAAAAAGAAGGCAGGGCCCCTGCAACTTTAACTGCTGTGATGAAGAGGGAATTTCACCAGGAACTAATTGCATACAAATGACACTGGCTGAAATTCCCTTTTCTCTACAGCTGTTAAAGGTACATGAGCCCTGTCCTCCTTTTCATATGGTCAGCCTACCATAGAGGAGAAGGGGATCAATGTCTATTGGTCCTAATGGCTAGATGCTACCTCCAGTATCAGAGGCAGTATGCCTACATACACCAATTGCTGGGGAACATGGGCAGGAGGGTGCTGTCACACTCATGTCTTGCTTGTGAGTTTTTCATGGGCAGCTGGTTGGCCACTGGACTACATGGAGCTTGGTCTGATCCAGCATGGCGCTTCTTAAGTTCTTCAGATGTAGGATATGCAAACAAAGAAGAATTACAAACTTCATTTGACCTTCCTAGGAACTTGTGTAAGGGAGAAAAATGGAACCACAGAAAATGCCTGACTTTGATATGTGCAATAAAATGGGAAAATAATTGTAGTGGGAGAGCCATCAAGAACATCTCTGCACACAACCTTACCACCTAGGCTGACCATCTGAAAAGGAGAACAGGGCTCATGTAACTTTAACAGTTGTAGAGGAAGAGGAATTTCAACAGGTGTCATTTGTATGCAATTAGTTCCTGGTGAAATTCCCTCTTCATCACAACTGTTAATAATAATAATAATAATAATAATAATAATAACAATTTATTTCTTACCCGCCTCTCCGTCTGGATCGAGGCGGGGAACAACAACATGATAAAATACATAAAACTGATTAAAACATAACACATATTATTAAAACTGCATAAAAAATTCTTTTGTATATGGTCACCCTAGTATAGTGCCTGCACCTTTAACAGTTGTGATGAAGAGGGAATTTCACCAGGAACTAATTGCATACAAATGACACCTGTTGAAATTCCCCTTCCTCTACAACTGTTAAAGTTATATGAGCCCTGTCCTCCTTTTCAGATGGTCAGCTTATTACCACCCAACTTTTGTGCATGTATTACTTCCTTACTAGAGTGCACTAAGATTGCAATCCATTGCCCACTTACCCAGGAGTAAGAGTACTGGGACTTACTTCTGAGTAGATATGTACTGGATTGTGCCACAAGTCAAATGACACTTTTGTCACAATAAAGTTACACAGATTAGCCTCCAAAGTTTGAAAACTCATGATTTCAAAATTTTAGATTTTTGAAAGAAAATGAAAGAATATTGTTAATATAGTTATTTATTTAATTAAACCACTAATAAAATATTTTTCTAGGCATTTTGTAAAAACATAATATGAATAAAATGTATTTATTATTATTATTGTTATTATTTATTGAATTTATATCCTGCCTATATACAAAATACCCTAGGCAGCATATAAAGTGAAAAACATTTTAAACATGATAAAACAATCAATAAAGCAATACCCCAGGCAGAATTAAAATGTTAAAAACAATTTTAAAAAGATAAAACAATAAAACATTACAGCATAAAAACAATATATAACAAATGTTCTCACCATTTTTCCTCTTACATGGTCCACCTCCTCTCCATTTTATCCTCACAGAACCCCCATGTGGTATGTTAGGCCGAGAATCAGTGGGTTCATCTACACCTATGAGCCTTCCAGGAGGGAGGGGGAAGGATCTCAAGCTTTCCAGCTTCCGCGATCCTCTTCCAGCATCCAAACACCAACGCGACATCCCAGAAGGAAAGAGGGATGTCCGGTGTGGTGTGGCGTGGCCTTTTTTTTTTTTTTTTTTTTTTTTTTGGGAGGATGGCAACAGTAAGTTAAAAATAAAACAATGGGGAACTTGGTGGTGCCATCCAAGGGATGGTGAAAATGCTGCCCCCACCCCCATGGGCATGGAGGCACCACACGCAGCTTCATGCCTGTTTGAGGACCCAGGAGCCTGCACTACACTGGCCACAATCCTAAGTATTGTCCTGGGACCGTGGAAAGCCCAGGACGTTCACGGTTTCAATTATCCCAGGGAACGTCCCTGATCATCCCCGGTTGACACCAGGATCCCCTGTGCATCCAAATTACCTAGAGATGACCCCGAGATAACTGCACGGTGTAGACATGGCCAGTGAGTGGCCCAAAGTCACCCTGTGAGTCCATGACCGAGTGGGGACCAGAACCCGGATCGCCCTAGTCCCAGTCCAACAATCTAACCACTAAACCATTATAAAATGAGTAAATGTCCCAACACAACACAGAATGCAGTATCAGATATTTGGCAAAACCAGATTGCAGGAAATAAAATCTAAATCTGTGGTTGTGTTTTTTTTCAAAGACTCCAGACAAGTCAGGTCTTTCCCCTATTCCAGTAAATTGCAGCGGAGTGGTGGATTCATTCATGTAGGTTCATTCCAGAAAGCCATTTTTGTTGTTCTGTGAATTGGATTTATTAAAGTCATATGCTGGCACTCTTTCTGCTTATGCATCTCTTCATCTCCTATAAACCCCACAAATCCTTTGTTAAGGAAAATTCATAGACTAAGTGGATTGGTTGAAAGTTTTAGAGTCCTGAAGGACATATCAGCCAGCTGAAGGCAATAAGGTTGAGAAAGAGTTTTTTCTGTACAGAACTGGAAAGGTCAACCTGATTATTGCAAAGTACCAGAAATGATAAGATGATTAATCTGGGATGGGCTGATGTCTAGAAGTATATAAGTGAGCCTTAGTTTAATGGCTACTGTGGGTGTCAGGCGTGGTATGTTTGGACGTGGAGAGATTTGAGGAAGGACTGTACATATATTGATGGAAACTGTTGTGCTGCTGTATATATTGGACCACGAGTAAACAATCTGTATTATACACAAGATTTGGTGTGTGAGTATTTCTTCAGCTCCTGGAGTGTTACTGGACTTATTGCTAATACAAACGCTTGCAACGTTTGCCCCTTTTGCTTCCCCCCTCAACATCCTTTGCATTCCACCACATTATTCCTAACAAGAGATTGCTGACTTTTCAGGTAAATCACATCTTTTCCATGGACCTTCTTCATTCTGGGATGGGATATTCTCATGTTGGAGAATCCAGTCACATAATCCATATGTGGTAGCAGGGGACAGCCTATCATGGTCACATACACATTGTGTATATTATTTCACAGGTGCAGAAATTACCATTGGGCAAAGAACTTAATATTGTGACAAATTAGTAAAAATGAATATCTTATTTATATATTTATTTTTATTTTAAAACAAAGCATGGCCATAACCAATACTGAATTAGGCACACTTATACCCCCAAAATAGAGTTGCTGGATTTGTGGCATTTTTTGTAAATGTACAAGTATCAGGAAACATAATGTAAGATTCTTTTTACACTGTGGTGCACAAATATAGCAAGTTGTCCCATGTAGCTCAAAAGCTTGCATATTTCACATGAGACATTTTTGATCCTAATAAAGACATTCCTCTATTGTGACTTTTTGTATTTTTCCCCCTAAGGTCCAGTACTGCTACCTACAATTTGTGTGTGCTTTGGAGAATATTGCACTTAGCAGTCCAGGAGATGGATCTTTCAATTAGAGGGAAATAATATTTTTCCACCTGAAGATGGGACTTAATTTTGGATGGATGAGGGGGAGGGTTACATTCCCCTCCAACCACTAGGTGATACTATCCATGCAAATTTTATGCAAACCATCATCCTCTCTTGTCCTCTCTCCCGCCCTTTTTGTGATGTGTAGGTAGCCACTAAGACTGTGCAAGCTTCAGATTCGGAATTCTGAAGCATGGCAGCCGTTTTGTGTGCAATCTGCCATTTTCTGCATATCCCTAGTGTGAAGAGAGAGAAAGACAGCATGCATTGCAGCCAACGAGCAGCATTCACTTCTCACTGTCAATAATGGACTAAGGCTTTGAGTGATAATGTGTCATTTAGAGAACAGAAAATTAAGAAAACTACAGCTACATCTTTAGATTGAGCAGCAGCAAGACCCCACCCAACCCCAACCCGTGCAACAAAACACAACCCATTTTTCATGGACTGTCATAAATTCATGAAATTCTTGGAGAAAAGCAGGGAGGTGCCCATGCCTCTCTCCCACCTCCTCCTTCCCTCAGAATTCCAGTAGCTCAGTAGCCACCCTATTTCATGAGGTAAAATGGCATATCAGCCTCTGCAGAGAGAAAGAAGCAGAGGCACAGGAGAAGGTCGGCGTTTCCTTTCCCATCCCATGTGAAAGAGTTCTTTTATGCAAAAACTAGAATTTGAGGTTGTGAGGTGAGGACTGCAAATTGTTCCTCTGGCAACACTGCCACAACTTTGGTGGGACTTAGGCCAGATCTGCACTAAGCAGGATATAGCACTATGAAAGTGGTATGAAAACGGTATATGGTAGGTGTCATGGGCCCCAACAGTTGTCAGTGCACTACAATACCGCTATAAAGCAGTAGTGTGGTTCCTTTCTCTTATATACCACTTTCATGCTGCTTTAATAGTGCTATATCTTGCTTAGTGTGGATTAGGCCTTAAATGCAATGTGCTGCATTGTTGGCAATGTTTCCAAACTGTAATTCATTTATTAAAGGATTTCTCTACCCAGCCTTCTCAAGATTGTTCATGATGGCTTAGAGGTCATAAAATATAACCATAAAATCATGTTGAAGAAATCTTAAACCATCGTCTGCTCAAAACACTTAAAAAGGAAGAAATTCAACTCCTTATTGACCAAGCCATACAAACATTTAAAGAAATATCAACTCTAGAAATAGTGGCATTTGAATGCCAGCATGCCTGTTATATCCCTTGAAAGGTTTGTTTAAATCAGGAGTCCTTCATCATCACATCATCATTATCATCATCATCATCATCATCATCATCATCTGCCAGAAAGCTAACACTAATGTATGCCAGCATTCCCCAACTGGGTGCCCCCCAGAAGTGTTGGTTTATAACTCCCATCATCCCTGTGGAGCTGGTGTACACTTTTCTACCCCACCAAATAATATATTTCAATATCTTGGGAAAACACAGAATGCTCTCTGCCTTGTAATTAGGGATGTGCACACCCAAAAATATCGTATTGTATCGTTATTGGAATTTCAGACCAAAAAAATTATCGTCTCCGATTATATCGTAGGTGAACCATATTGTATCATATTTCTGATAATTATAGGAAATACAATATTATATTGTTTCTCCATTTTGCCCTAGAGACTCTACTCTAGAGTTGATTTTTGAGTCAGAAAGGCCTAAACTTCTTAATTTTCCAAGTTACAGGTTTGAAATTTGGTCACAGTGCAGATTGAGTGTTGCTAGTCTTGTGTGCCAAATTTTAGAACTATCGGTGCAAGCGTTACTTGGAAGTAAACTTTCAAATACACTGTTTCAGGTGGCTGAAATGTGGTCCTTTTTGAAGAGACGTCGTCGTCCAGTACTCATGGGCATCTCACAGATGGCCTTGAGGGGACTCATCTGTGCCCAATTTCAGATGCACAGATTGCTTGTTGTTGAAGCAAGCTCTCAACAACATGCACTGTTTCCGGTAATGCACTCCATGCTGCTGCTGCTCAGACTTATAGGTATATTTTTTATGAATACAATGAACTTTCAAAACCTGTGGATAAACCTAGGCAGTGCCTTCCATATGCAGTCATAAAAGTAAAATGTGTTAATCAGAAGATGGTGAACAGCTGCTGCCTTGTCTCATTGATTAGGCCACACATGCCTACAAATTAAAAGGATTGGGGGGTAGGGGAATAGCACAAGTGTTACATTTATTTTAGCCAGCCTAAGCATGCAGGGCCTCATTGGGTCAGGAGATACCCCGGAAGCACGCCAACCTGCAGGATGGATCCCACTAAAACTAAAAAAACTTAAAAGCATATTATTATTATCCACACCTCTGTGTGCGTGGCACAGTGAGTGGACGCATTCCACCGCAGTAGCAGAACTGCTGCTGCCTTGACTCAAGAGATTAGGCCATGCATGTCTAAGTACAAATGAAATAATAAAAGGATGGGGGGGGTAGGAGAATAGCATGGGTGTTACAGTTATTTTAGCCAGCCTTAGCAGGCAGGGCCTCATTGGTCCAGGAGATACCCCAGGTAGCGAGGAAACCTGGAGGAGCCCATCAAAACAACCCTCACACACTGCCTTGACCTCATTGTGCTTGAAAATTAAAATGACCCAGTCTGCCCGCCATCCCCATGCAGGCAATGTGTGCAGTCATGCCAGAACTGCACACATTGGCTGGAACAGGGGCAAATAAAAATCACATTCTGGGAAGAGGTGGGCACATTGGCTGGAGCAGAGGGAATAGTCATGTTCAGGGTAGATGTAGAGACACATTGCCAAATTAATATAAGTCACGTTCAGGATAAAGGTAGAGGCACATTGCCAAATTAATATAAGTCACATTCAGGGTAGAGGTAGGCATATTGCCAAATTAATATAAGTCACGTTCAGGGTAGAGGTACAGGCACATTGCCAAATTAATAGAAGTCATGTTCTGGATAGATGTAGAGGCACATTGCCAAATTAATATAAGTCACGTTCAGGGTAGAGGTAGGCACATTGCCAAATTAATATAAGTCATGTTCAGGGTAGAGGTAGGCACATTGCCTGGACTAGAGTCTTAAAAAAATGTGTAAGGGGGATACTTCTGCAGTCCCTTAGTAACAGACTCCATGACCCAGGGAAGTAGTGACGAAAAATAATAATACAGGAATCTCTCAACTCAAGGCTCACTATAGCAGTCCCTCTAGACTGGAAACATTGGATGGAGCAGTGTCTTTAAAAAAGAAATAAAATGTGTGAGAGGGATGCTTTTGCTTTGCAGTCCCTCACTAAAGCAGTCCCTCCAGACTGGAAACATTGGATGGAGCAGTGTCTTTCAAAAATAAATAAAATGTGTTAGGGGGAGAGACAACCACCCCAGAACTGCCCCCAGCAGCAACAGCATCTCTCCTAGACCCAGAGCCACCTCGCTGAAGGCGCGCCTCAGAGCCACGTTTCATACTGCTACAAAGTGATTGCAATTAATAATTACAATGTATGCTTTTCCCACAGTTTGTGAGTTTGTGTGCTGCTTTGACCACACAGATCCTGTGTAGCAGGCTACACGACACACCAGCACACTCACAGTCAATCAAGCAAACACACACACACAGAGAAAGAGAGAGAGGGAGAGAAATAAATTATATATATATATATATATATATATATATATAATATTTTGGTTTTTTTTAAAAGAAAGTTAAACAGGGAAGAGGACAAAACACACTCCCTCAGTCACAGTACCCCCACTCATGCTAACCTAACACTTCAATCAAACCAACCAGAAAAAAAAAATATAACTCAAAGTCTCAAACATACAAGCAACGCACAGCCAAACGAACCTGAGACACAAAGATGCAAGACTACAATGAATCTCCAGCAATTTGACACCAAGTAACTATAAGATCCAGGAGCAAGGACAGAGCTCTAACAAAATCCACCCTTCTACCCTCAACGTCTAACTCCCAACAGAGCTGGAACACCAAGTGTGGGGGTTTTATGCAGGGATATCCTTAGCCCTCCTCCAACATTGTGATTGGAAGCTGCTGGAATCCTTGCTGCAAGATTGGTCACTGAATTTGTCAGTCTCATCAAGCACACCCCACCTTCTAGCTCTTTCTCTTTTGCCGCCACATTGATGGAGCCTTCCGATAAAACGATAAAATACAATAATGATCGTAGGATTTTTTTATTGTCTCTGATAATTATCGTAGGGTTTCCTATCGTATTGTTATCGTTAACCGCATGCATGATAAAGAGCATATTGTATCATTATTGTACATTTTAACGATATGATACACATCCCTACTTATAATTGCTTATTTTCCTTTCTTAATTAATGCAACCATTAGCAGAGCTTGTCAAGTGTGAGGGTAGCACCACAGGGTCTAACTGCTCTATTTTCAGGTACCTCTTTTGGGAAAATGACTGACCCCTATTTTTGCCTTTTGAGAATGTCCTGTTAAAATGTCATTTGGCAGGACTTTGTGCTGTCTTTGGCCCTGCCATTTGGCAGAGTGAGGTGGCTTTCTGAAGTTGCTGATTTTGCATGTTATGGAAGGGCAGTGAATAATGAGTTTTTAATTTATCACTCGTGTATTTTTACTCCCAAGGGGAGGAACGTGTGGGATTTTCTGCCCCTGGTGCCAAAATTACTTGGAAATCCTACTATGCATCTTGATTTGGGTGGGGGGTTGTTGTCCTGCCTCGGGAAACAAAATGTCTTGGGTCAACCCTATTGCCCAAGGACACTATAAGTTATATGTTTGACTAGGAGGTGGATAATGACCCAAAACTGCCCTGTGGGAAGGGAAAGGAAAGCAGCTAAAAATGTTGAAGCCTGCGCAGGTCAGACCCATCTTCCTCCTACCCACTCTACAGGGCCAACTGACACCTGTTGCATGGTGGGATGGATCCTGAGGACTTGTTGTGTTTTGTGATTCTATTAATGTATTTTGATTTTTCTTGCAAGTTGCTCCAGAAGGATTTGTATCCTTAAAGACAAGATATAAATCATCATCATCATCATCATCATCATCATCATCATCATCTCTAGTGCACACACATCTGCATGCACATAAACACTTAGGCAGCACCATGTAGTATGCAAGCCTACTGTTTCAATTGAAACAGTTTTTATTATTATTATCATTTGCACTGATTGTAGTGTAATGCGAGACAGCATACAGCAGCATAGAGTAGGGTGACCAGATAAAATCCAGGTCAGGGCTCATGTAACTTTAACAGTTGTAGAGAAAAGGGAATTTCAGCCAGTGTCATTTGTATGCAATTAGTTCCTGGTGAAATTCCCTCTTCATCACAACAATTAAAGTTGCAGGGGCCTTGCCTTCTTTTGTATATGGTCGCTCTAGTAGAGTGCCTGCACGTTTAACTGTTGTGATGAAGAGGGAATTTCACCAGGAACTAATTGCATACAAATGACACTGGCTGAAATTCCCTTTTCTCTACAACTGTTAAAGTTACATGAGCCCTGACCTCCTTTTCATATGGTCAGCCTACCTAGGCTGGTGTAAGGGATTGGCATGGTTGGGCACCTGCAGAGGGCTCTCACCATTGTAGGGGACCACTGACAAGAGGCCCCTGAGGTTGCTCCTTTTCTTCAATATTGCTTGTTTCCCTGCCTCTCTCAGTCATGGTGAGAAGGAGAAGGCATAGATATCACTGCCTACTTGCCCACTGGCTCTCTGCCTGTCAACAAGCAAGTGGTAGCAATGAGGAGAAAGAGGATGAGGAGAAATAGCAGCCAGTGACAGTGGTGATGAGAAATGTCACTGGCTGAAATTCCCTTTTCTCTACAACTCTTAAAGTTACATGAGCCCTGCCCTCCTTTTCATATGGTCAGTCTAGTGAAACCTCAAAAGCCTGGACAAAAAGGTAGTTATGAGCTGGACAGCTTCCCAACAAGCCCCCAAATAGCTAACTCCACTGAAATATTCATTAAGCACCCAACTGAAGCCTGTAAGAGCGTTTCTACACCAGGCTTTTTGCCTGGAATCACCCCCAGCTGGTCCCTGTGCATTCACACGATGCACAGGGACCCCCGGGGATGGGGGGTAAGGGCACGAGTATTCCCCAAGATAACAGATCCCTGGGGAAACCTGATTTTTCTGTGGTCCTGGGAAGACTGCAGGAGATGTGGCTGCCTAGCCTGGCTGTTGCCGCACTTACTCTTGAGTAAGCACAACAGCAGAAATTGGCACAGAGCCACACAGCATGGGTCTTTGCCTCTCAGGGGAGGGTGTGGCACCAGTTTTGCCACCCCCGGGAGGGCAGGGGCCCAATCAAAAAACTTACTTCAGCGCGCAAGCGCTCATGCGCGAAGCCCTGGGTATTTGTGGTATTTCCTGGGTATGTATAATGCAAGCTGTGTGGAACAGCTGGGATCTAATTTGATTTGTGGAAAACAGAATGCTGGACTAGTTAGGCCTTTAGTCTAATTCGCAGGACTCCTCTTATGCTCTGATGAACACTCCATAATCCTGCATATGAAGATAAGAATAACCATGTTGGATCAGACCAAGGGTCCATCTAGTCCAACATTTTGTTCACACAGTGGCCAACCAGAGGTTGACCAGGAACAGGACATGAGTGCAACACCACTGTCTCGCCCATGTTCCCCAGCAACTGGTGTACATAGGCTCTGTGAATCCTAGTGTGACCAGATCTACCAATGAAGGATAGATCTCCTATCCCTTTAAAAACTGTGTAGAAGAGACCGTTTCATCAGGTGTATCTTTTCTCTCTCTGAATGGCATCACCCCTCCAGAAACCAGTCCCTCTTCTACACAACTGTAAAAGCTACAGGTAGCCAGTCCACTAGGTCCCCCTAGTGGGAAAGAAGCACTGAACCGGTGCTGCTAGTTCCATCAATTGTGTCTACCTGGATGTGATTTTTGCCTCTGGTAAGCAATGCTAGGACACAAGATGTTTGCTTGTTTTTTTCTTTCCCCTCCCAGGCAATCAGAGCAGAGAGAGAGAGAGAGAATTGGCCCACACTCTGTAAACAGTATTAAAAATGAACAAAGGATCTTAATGTGGCTTATGAAGAAGGGACTGCTTTAATAATTGATGCTAAAGCGGATGCCTACTCCTACACTGCTTGAAGTTGGCTCAGACATGCCAGGAGGTTGTACTTCCTTCTCCCCAGGGTCTCCATGGGCAACATGAAAGCATTGCTCATGCTGTTCTCTCACCCTTTGCTGCACTGAGGAAGCACTCGGGATGACATCTCCCTCGATTCGGTATATTAGCTAGCTGGAATCATCATTTAACTTTTCTACCTGCCTTTTGATGAGTAATACAGGATAGAGTACTCTATCCCTCTCAACTATCTGGATAGCATTTTCCTATCTAGAGAATAAAGTCTTGTTTCAGCATCATGCAGGGATACCGAGAGGGATCACAGCTGATCCTACAGGGAGCCCAGAGATTTGGGCAGGGTTCATAACTGGGAGAAGCATTCAAATATCCAGGGTTCACCTCATGCCCCCAGAGGGTGAATGCCACATACTAGGGCAGCAGTGTCAAATCTCTCTTAACCTAAACAATCTGAACATGAGTCAGCAGTGTGAGATAAGTGGTAAAAGGGTTAATGCAGTTCTGGGCTGCATTAGAAGAAGCATTGTATCAAAGACGTGTGAAGTCCTTATTTCTGTCTACTCGGCGCTAGTGAGACCATACCTGGAGTATTGTGTATGATTCTGGCCACTACATTTCCAGAAGGCCATTGACATGTTAGAACAGGTTCAGAAGAGAGCAACAAAGATGATAAAGGAGGACATGCCCTATGAGAACAGGCTGAAGGACCTTGGGATGTTCAGTCTGGAGAAAAGAAGACTGAGGGGAGACATGTTAACAGAGTTCAGGAAGGGTGCCACAGGGAAGATGATCAATAACTATTTTTCATGGACACAGAAATTAGGACCCAAAATAATGGGTATAAGTTGCAGCTACATAGATTCTCGTTAAATGCAACAAAAAAATTCCTGGTGGTAAGATCTGTACAACAGTGGAACAGTCTACCTACGGAGGTTCTGGGTTTTCCATCTCTGGAGGTTTTTAGGAAGAGGTTGGACAGCCACCTCTCAGGGATTCCCTGCACATTACCAAGGGTGGACTAGATGATCCTTGTGTTCCCTTCCAACTCCACATTTATATCATTCTGTGATTCTATGATAAGGGCCAAATGCAATTTCAGAAAAGCTCTTAGGGACTGCATTCCAGGGGTGGGCAGGGCCAAATGCAAAAAAGGTGGCGCTAAAGACAAATAGGGTGTGGCCAAAATACCAATGATATCAGCCATTTTAGTTTAAAAATCTTACTGCCAGTAATTAAGGGATAAACTAAACTTTCTCCTAATCATGTGCAGCAAAACTATGCATGACCAGTTTATGTACTTCAGAGTAAGCATACATGGCCCCAGTTTGGATTGAGACCAGGGCACTTGAGAATCAATGGAAGTGGGTTCCCCCTGCTTTTTTTTAACACCCCCCTATGGGGTGTGTGTAGAATTTTGGGATGGGGGGCATAAAAAGGACTCTCTCCAGTGTGCCATGGGAAACAACCACGTGATCAGCAGCCAGAGAAAAGAAGAAGGGCTGGATTGGGAGTCCAGGAGGGCTGGATTCAGCCCACGGGCCTGAGATTCAACACCCCTGAACTAAGGAGACACTTGTAACACTCCTTTTCTCATTCCAAAATCACTGCTTAGGCCTCCACTTGGACTCCACCTAGCATCCATGGAGCCCAGGGCTTTGGCAGGTAGTCCACTACTTATACCATCTCTGGGCCCCATTATATTAATTTCCCACAATGCCCCTGATACAATATCAATGAGGCATTATAGGAAATTAAAATGGCAGCTCCACTTCTAAATTTGCACCTGTAGATTAGCAGATGTAATTTTTATGTGAGCAAGCATCCTCTTTTGTCTTTTTTTATTTTATTTTATTGGCGAGTAATCATGTTTTATCATCACTACAGCCTCTGTGAGGCTAGGCTTGGACATAACAACTTGCCCAAAATTCCCCTATGACATGGATTGGCAACTTCAGATGGTGGATTTAAATCAGTCACTCTCTTCAATTGTTTGGCCTACCATTCCCAAAGTCCCTCACCATTGACAAGGCTGGCTAGGGCTGATGGGAGTTGTAGACCAAAATAGCTGGAGGGGCATAAGTTGCCTATCTCTGCCCTGTGAGCGTCATCGTGGCTGATTTAAATCCACCTTTCCTAGACTCAAGTCCAGCACTCTACTGTTCACTGCACACATCACATTGGCTCTCAGTGGAACCATAGCCAGGTTGAACTTACTTTAAAGAAATTGCAGGGTGACCAACTGTCAGGATTTTCCTGGATTTGTCCTGGTTTTTGTTCTATCCTGGGTGTCGGGGGTGTGGGAAATGTTGCTTTTCCATCAGGTAACATACAGGGCTAAGCAATTATATATATAATCCAGTAAGCACATATAAAGCCTAGGCACATATATTTAATCCAATAATTAATAAGCTAAAGCAATTTTAATTTAGGAGGCACATAAGATGCCAAATGCACAGTAGTCAGAAAAGGGGCAGAAGAGCATGAGCTAAAGATAGGAACATACAGTGGAGCAGAATTGTCAGGTGTCTGTGACCTTTGAAGCATGAAGAAAGGCACGAGACATCATGGGGGCTGTTTTGTCATGAGATGGAACTTAGCTAATGCAAGTAGGAAACACAGGTGTCTGTGGTTGGAAGTGGATGCGTGATGGTAGGGAACACAGGTAGAAATAACTAGACCATGACAGTAGGTCAAGCTCTGCTAAGATTGCTTGCAATTATAGAGGAAACAGATGATATGTGTGGGTGTAAAAGTGTGGAGGAGAGGGGAGGATGAACAAAGGCGGGGATTTTAGTATTATAATCAGACATATCGGATAGGCTGTAACTTGTTATAGGAGGAACCTTTTCCGGCCGGGAACACGGAATAAATGCTGTGTGATTTATGATTTTCGGTGTGTGCCAAGCTTGTATAGCCACACCCCTTTTGCAAAAGGCTTTTTGCAATAAAGAAACTTGTCTTCAACTGTCCAGATTGTGTTGTCCTTTTCTAAAACAGAATGGGCATTTCTAACAGGGGGATTTTCTGTAATTTTCTATAATGTCCTGGAATGACACACTTTCCCCTTTAAGGCCACCATTAGTGTGCGGGGGGGGGGGGGAGATGCGCTTTCTGGAGGCCCCTATTGGAGTGGAGGAGGGGAACGTGAACTTTCTGGGGCCTCTGGAAAGCCATTCACAACCACATTGGGTGTCCGCTTTTTTGGTTTCCCAAATAGGGTCACCCTAAAATAGATGGCTTTTAGGAGTACCAAAGTAGCATTCCCAAAGAGGAGCAGGGAAAATTTCAGTAGGAGCTTTTCCTTCTTGTACTGACCTGGAATTACACTGCAACATATTGTACTGTGATCATGGACTTCAAAAAAAGATCACATAAACATGGCTAATACGTTAAGAAGATTGAGACTGAGGGCCGTTCTTTCATTATGCAGATTTGCGATGCAGCCCTTCACCAGCCCAGTGTATTTTTAAAGAATGCAGTGTTTCAGACTTACAGAACTTCTCTTTCATCTGTGTAGATTGGCCTAATGCCATTAATTTAATGGAGCCATGATGACTTAAGTAAGTAGAGAATATATCCTTATATTGCATCAGGTAGTCTTGAAACAACAACAACGGCATCAAAAAACCCTTTGACAGCTGAAGCTGGAAGAACTGATATAATTTTCCTTCAGTGTTCTCAAAATGAGTTGTCTGAAGTGGTCTGGATTTCTTACACAATATGTCATATCCCTTGTGGCTATAGAGTTGTTCTGCTGGAGAGAACAAGGTTTATATGTTGAAAAATGCTGAAGTATGGCAGAGGTCAAATGTACATACTGTACTGCAAATACGAGAGGTAATTCATGCACCTGTATTTTTGGAAGAGATGTCTTTGTGCGCAAAGAGCAAAGTGCTTTCAAGTGCGAGGAATGTCTCTTGTGATATTGACTTAAGTTTTCTTTGCGCCAGGAGATCTTAAAATGCAAAGAGCAAGTTGGGAAAAAAGTGGCATTGAGTGGGCTATTTTTGTTTGCGATTCTGAAAGAGATGGTTTCATTTACATGATTTCAAGGCTTATCTCATACTTCAAGATGGATGGCATGTTTTTTCATGTAAAATGTGCAGAGAAAACATATAAATTAAGTCAGTGAGACTTCACAATCTGTATAATTAATACATTTTAGTTGATAACGAAGGAACATTCTAATATCTATGTTTGTGTGCATGGAAATATACCTGGGGGAATGTTGGCCATAACCAGTATTTCAGTGTTTCTTTCCTTAAAGAAAAAAACCTCTAAATGACTTACAGTAACCACATAGGGGTAATAAAAGCAGAGACATTGCAACTGAATATGGGATGGCTATAACCTCTCTTTCTTTGTGCATATACACACAGGCTTATATCGCGACAACCACAGGTGTAATTTTGCTCACGAAACAAAGATTTTCTCCTCCTGTTACTCCTGCCCTGCACCCCGCCCCAAATCATGCTGCAGCCCATTCTACCCTCTGAAAAATCACTCCTGGGGGTCAGGAGGTCCTCTAAAATGGTCTGCCAATGAGATACTGCATGCTGAAGTCTGGGGTGTGTGTGTAATTGCTGGAAATTAGTGCCCCTTCCAACTTGTGCAAGAAAAAAATGCCTCCTGGTTGTGCAAGGGGACATTTGGATCCATGCCCAGAAAAATGAGAAACCAAATGTGCATTGCAAAATACATAAACTTGATCATAACTGTGCTTAGACTGAGATGTTTAAAAGGTTAAATAACAATAACAGTCTCTCCTGGCAAAAGTTTGTAAATCGGCAGCAGGTATTCTTCCTGGCTTTTGGTACTGATATTCTATGTCTGGCTAAATAAAGAGGAAAGCCAGGACAATTCAGCTGTGTAAATAGAAGGACCATCTAGACAGCAACAGAATACAGGCCCATCTCTTATCCACACTCCCATTCTGTTTTCCAGTGGTGAGCAGCTTCCCGTTCTGAACTGCAAACTGATGTTTAAAAATGGGTTGGTGGTTCAGCAGGGGAACCACTGAAGAAGAAACAGACCAGAAATGGAGATGGGCAGGAGAGATGCAAATATATCTGCCATTAGCCCTCTTGTGGACTAGGCTGAAGAAGCTTTCCAACAGAGGAAAATGAGCATGAAAAGCACCATATGAAAACATTGGCCTCCTGTTTAATCTGAGAAATGTGTGAATCAAGATCTGTTTTTAGATAGTCTACATTTATCACATACCATTTGTGGGAGGGGGGGTATTTTTTAAAAAAATCATTTTTTTAAAATAAAAGGTCTTTCAGTAATATAGACATAGACATTTTGAAGTGTCAGGTAAGCTACAACCCTTCTATGGTATAACAGCTGTCAAGTCTGTTGAGATTTGAAGCATGAAGGGATTTCTGAAACATATGGATTGATGATGAAGAAAATGATGATGATGATGATGATGTTTTTGATTATGATGATGTTGATGACATCGCTCCCCAAAAATCTGGGGGAACAGCAACATTTTAATATTCTGTTTGTTTTCATGAATTTCATCATGTTTAGAATCCTCCCCCACGCATACACAATTTTTATTTATTTATTGTTTTTTAGCTGAGCATGGTTGACTTTTCTGACATTGTGTTTCTGTTTTTTTAAAAAAATCTGACAAGGTCATACGTGCTTTTTTATTTTTTTTAAGGAGAAGCAGGGTCATCAAAAGGGGAAAAAATAACAGAACTGTGGTGAAATGGCTCTCTCTTGGCCTTTGTATCGATTCAGAGTGTGTCAAAAGGGGTCTTTTTGTCGAGCCCCTACCGCAGCACACTAATTTGCTAGATCAAGTCTGTCAGAATATCGACTGGAAGTAAAGAACGACAGTGGCAGCTTTTGTGTTCCATCCAGCAGGGAGCCTGTGTGTGAAACAGGATTATCAGGGGGTCATGGAGGAAGTCAAGGGACGTCCATCAGTTCCCTTCTGGTAATGTAATGGGGCGGGTGCCTAGATGTGATTAAGATGTAGAAGACAGGAGGCATAGCGGTGAACAAATCAGGAACACGCGCATGCAAATCAACTTGGCCACTGTTAACCACGTATTTTTAATGAAAGTGGGCGGGGGGGGGGAATCCGAAAGCAGGACAAACAAATTGCTAAACAGCTGCATTCAGCTGAAACACCAAACAGCCCATTCACTGTGTCTGTTTGTGTGAGGAACATAATGGGGATGGGAGGAAAAAGAGAAAAATCCCCACCCAATTCTGTCTGTACGTTTTTGGGGAATCTAACGCTGTAATCAAGCTGCACTGCATATTCTGTTCAAATAAAATGTTGGGTTGCTGTATGATTATTACAGCAAATACCTTTTGATTATATGTAAAGACAAAAAATTATGTTTTGGGCGAAGCATGGGAGACACAGTCAAACAAGATGCTCAGCGTTCAGTTTTGGAGCCTAGCCTTGACTTGCGTGCCATTATCATTCAAATGTAGCATGAGCAAAATATCTCTGTAGTAACTGGGGAGGAGGGGGAGATTATTTGTGTGATTGAACAATGTGCGGCTTGATAAGTGGGGCTTTTTTCCCTTCAAAAAAATAATAATAGTACATGGTAGAGAGCATTTTGCATTCTGGGAAAGAAGGCAGTGTGTTTCTTGCTTGGAGCAGTTTTTGTAGCATACGTCTATACACGATTTATAAGTTGTGCCACCTCTACAGCCCACTTTTTATATATGTTTAAATTTTGCTAGGGTTGTTGCTTGATTAGAGAAATATTAGTGAATCATGTATACATTTTAATTAGATAACCAAGTAATTAATTATATTGGGGGCAGGGCGAGGCAGGAGTCTCCACAGGTCTCTTTGCTTGGGGCCTGGAAAACTCTGAATAGCAATGCATGAGAAATTAGCTCCATCAAGATTTAGTTTAAAATAGATTTTGCCAATTTGCATCTCGTGGACCAAAACATGGACACAAAGGCAAGTTGTGGTGGGAAATCCATACATTTCTGAGCTTGCAATGCATTCTACAAAACAAAACAAAGAAATGTGTTTGGCGACATGCGGGTGTTTGAAAAATGCAGTAAGAAAAATGTGGATGCTTCCAAGCTGCATGCAGTAGTCGATGAGTGGATGTGTCCAAAAAATGTACGTTTAAAAATGCACACAAAATGTGTATATTAATGTGTGCATTAGGAAAATACTTAATTTATGTGTGGATTTTTTAAAAAAATTGCAAGGTCAAGCAGAAATGGGGTGGGACGAGCTGGACCTTAAAACCCCCAACAAACTTGACATGCCAGGGATTGGTAGATCTGTCCATCCCTAGAGCATGTGTCTTGCCCTCTGCCTCATCATACAATGACAGCACCTGATAGGTGCCATCTTAGAAGTGGCATCCTCCTTCTGTCACACGAGATGGAATACCTCTTTCTTGTTAACATATGCCACCAATGGCACTGCGTGGTGATGATGATCTGAATAATTAACCCCCATAAATTTCAAAAGGTTGGAGCGTAAAAGATAGAAGGTAAGAAAAAAATGGGGAGGGACTGTTCAGATGGGATTCCTGCTATTAGGGAGAATGGCTGGGTGGTCTTTCATCTTTATTTTCTTTTGTAAAACATAATTTCAAACGCAAGCCACAGCTTGGTAGTAGGGATGTACATATTTTGTAAAATCTATTTTGTTTGCATTTTGTAGATTGTGACATGCCTTTCATTCCACGATCTACCCAATGATAGAATTGGATTTTTCCCATTTCCCAAATTTGTGCAAATTTCCACCCCAAATGTGCACACGCACACAAAACCACATTTTCATGATTTAATCTATGGGAGAAATACACGTTTTCAACTGGTGTTTTTTTTTTTACTTATTTTTCTATCACTAAATTTGAGAACAAATCTGGAAAGTAAAGAAACACTGGTCTGCAAGTCTGCAGAATCCGTGCAATGCAGGAAAAGGTGGTCTGCTGCAGCATCACAGGTTGGATTTCTAGAAATCTGAACTCATTTGATGCCATTGAGAATTTCTTTGAAATAATAATAATAATAAATATTTCTTACTCACCTCTCCCTCTGAATTGAGGTGGGGAACAACATTAAAAGCAAATGATATAAGATATATAAAACATATAAAAAACTAATACATTATTAAAATACCAATAAAACTCTTAAAATTTGACTGGGTAGGCCTGCCGGAACAGATCAGTCTTCATGGCTTTCTTAAATTCCGGAAGACTGTTAAATTGGCGAATGTCTCCCAGCAGGCCATGATGCCATGCCATCTATTCCCAGGTCATTATATGGGGTTGGGGAGGTGGGAGAGAGATGCCTGCCCCCCATCCTAGTTGTGAGATGGTGTATATCATTTTCAAAGTAAATCAATCAATCATATGAAGTCGCAATACTTTGTAGCCAATGAGATTATATTATGGTGGGCAACTGAGGGCAAAACGGAATGAAGGCAAGTGAGGGAAGAGTAAATGAATAAGTGAAGGAAGGACACCTCATGGTGAGGCATTTGGGCTGAGTGGGATCTCGGCAGAGTTATGCAAGGGAGCGCCAATGTGTCACTCTGACAACTTCTCAGAATGAGGCAGCAGCTTTCAGGAGTGGCCACCATTTACCCTATACCTTGCTCTTCCCATTTTGCTAGCATTGGTTTCCATTAGCATAACATCAAATGCCCCAATTGGATGCTACCTTAAGAAACCACGTATAGAAAAAGAGCATCGCAAGCAGCCATGCAGTCATTAAGAGGGTTGCTTAAGGCCCTATCGATAGCATGATTCTACCATTAGTCTGCGTTAAGCCTTATAACCAAACGACATCTACCAGCTCCACTTAATGTCACAGTGGGCTAAGCCAAATTTAGAGAAAGTGGTTTGAAGATGGATATGCAGGTGGGCCAAGTACTATTTAAAAAATGTACAAAATAATCAATAAAAAAAACAGTAGAAATGAAATAAAATAAAATCTGTATTACTTTGATTTCCCACAGTGTATAAAGTTGCCTCCAACAAAATGAAATCCAGTAGAAAGACGTATAAAGTAGTGTGTGTGTGTGTGTGTGTGTGTGTGTGTGTGTGTGTGTAAGAAAAGCACATTCAGTTTGCAGAAGGATTTGGATCATATGACATATCCAGATGTGGGCATCTCTGGACCATTTATTGTAAGCTGTCAGATGCTTGGTTACAGATATATGTACATTAATCCAGCATGCGGGAGAGCAGCTGCTTGCTTTATTTGGTGTCTTTTAATGGCAAACCTCAATAGTTTCTTGATAGCTGCTCCTGAAAAATCACTTTGTTTGTTTCGGGGGTTAAACTGGGAACTCTAAATGATAGTGCAGAGCTGGCTGGGGAATGCTGGGAGTTCTAGGACATTTTTCTGTCGAAACGCATGCAAGGGATTGTGCCCTAAGAGACTGAGGGGCTGTCTGTATGCACCCAAAGCTCCGTGATGGCCGTGAATCTGCACTGTGCCACTTATATGATGCAGCCACAGATTCACAGCCACTGCAGGGCTTTCCCTTGAAACTCCAAAGAAAACGTGTCGGGGACTTACCCCGACTTTTTTTTCTGGAGTGAGGCGAGTACGGTATATCCGCCAACTAACCTCATTCCAGAGTTGTCACGGAGGCATGGCTGGGTGTATGGTAGGGATGTGTATCGTATCGTTAAAATGTACGATAACGATACGATAAAGTTGTTATCATGCATGTGTTTAACAATGACGATACGATAGAAAACCTACGATAATCATTGGATAATTTTCGGGCAATTTTATCATTTTATCAGACTGCCATATCAATATACCTATAACTTCTGTATTTTAAAAGTTAGAGGCCTGAAACTTGTTCACAGTGCTTATGGGGTATGCCTAAGTATGTGTATGAAATTTGAGATCGATCCCTCCAACCCTCGATTTTATATGAATTTATTAAAGAGTGTTTCCATTCTGACAGGTCTGAATGAACGTACGTGGCGAGTTGTCATTCTGATCTGTCAGAACGGAAACGATCTTTAAAAAATTAGTATAAAATCGAGGGTTGGAGGGATTGATCTCAAATATCATACACATACTTAGACATACCCCGTAAGCACTTTGACCAAGTTTCTAGCCTCTAACTTTTAAAATACAGAAGTTATAGGCATTTTTTTCTTTAAAAATAGGGCTGCAAAAAATATCATTTTTTCACGATAATTATCGTGAAGTTGATACGGTTCACCTACGATATGAATGAAGACGAGATTTTTTTGGTCCGAAATGACGATAACGATAAATGACAATATTTTTGGGCGTGCACACCCTTAGTGTATGGTGATCCCTGATTGGTTACTGTACACCCAGGCAGAGGACAGGGGGTGGTCGCAGTGCCGGAAACCTCACGCTTTCGCTGCAGTGTTGGGATTACCGCCGCCATACCACAACGCCATAAGCTTGGGGTTTTAGCTCACCATGGCGGCAATCCGCCACTGTATAGACAGCCCCCTGAGTTGTGAACTGCAGAATCTTAGGTTCAAATCTCCTATCCAGCACGACAAATTAACTAGGACTATTTATGCCCATACACACCTTCCCAAGCATTATAAGAGCTTCATCACTGAGCCATCTCCAAATGCACCAGCCTTGGAGGTGAGATGGATGGTGACCAAAGACTGGGCCTTTAAATGGGGAGGAGGTTTTTGGTGTACAGATGGCTACTTGCCCCCACCAGACCCTCAGTGGGCTGGATGCTGCCAGTGAGCATGGCTACTTATGTCATTGGCATTCCTTTGTCTTTCTTCATCCTGAGAGTGGCATGGTGAAATGGACTCAGCGCCTTGAAGGAGCAGCCACTCTGCCCAGCACCAGCTTCACATAGGGCACGTTGTTCCCATGGGGGTCGCAGGTGCTGCATGCATGGATTCAGCTGGTGCAGGCTGGGTCCCGGGCATTGTGCAGGCTGCATCATCCCCATGGGGGTGACACGCACTGCAAAAAGGGTCTAAACTGGAATCCTTGGTCACAGAGGTTCTCCAGCCACCAATTCAACCAGGAACTAGCTTCCCCCATCCCGATCACAGGTCAGAAATAATCAAGGGATTCCTTTCCATGCCTCTTGCACAAGCCCCAGGTAGCCTCCAGGCAAGGGAGCAGGATTAGGGGAGGGGAGAGAGTGGGGCTCACAAAGGGACCCTCCACATGGTGCATTTGGAACCTCCAGGCCATTATTAGGCCCATGGCTCTGTCAGGTAGACCTCTTTAGTCAGAGGTGATAGCACCTTGTTTTTGGAATCCTCTGACTAAAGAGGTCTACCTGACACCTTCGTTTCTAAGCTTTAGATGCTAAGTTAAATAAGAACCTTTTAAAAACTTTGAAGCTTTTATATAGAGTGCAATCCAGATAAGGAGAATGTAATCAATTTGTGGCATGCATTTAAATTGATTAAACTATCCAGTACACTTGCATCAATTTGCATGCAGGTAAAACAATAATTCTGAAGAAAAGCAGATTTTTTATTTTAAGTTAATGTACATATATGCCATAGTATGTGTCATCTTAGAAGAGGCTTTATTTATCTACTATGTTTTTAATCCGCTCAGCAACAAAAGTTATCAGGGCAGATTACATGCCATCGTATATAAAAGGAAATTGGGAAATCTGCTACCCAATTATTTGGGGACAGTTTTTAGTTGATTAAAATATATTTCAACTGATTAATCTAAAAACAGATTAAACATTGCAGCCCTACTTTTAGAGAATGGTTTAAATGTTATTTATCTCCTGCAATTTTTTACATGGGTCACGTTTTTTTCCTGCTTTATTTTGCAGCCTTCCCCAACCTGGTGTCCTCCCTATAGCTTGGACTTCAGCTTCTTTCAGCCCCAGCCAGAACGGTCAATGCACAGTCTTCTGGGAATTGTAGTCCAAAATATCTGGAGGGCACCTGGTTGGAGATGGTTGCTATCTGGTATTTCATCGCATGATCCTGCTTTTTATTATTTCATTGTTATTAATTCAAATAAGTCTTACACTTACAAAGTACGCTACCTTGGAAAACTTCTTTTAAGATTCAAAGGCAGGTTATATCTTTTAAAAATAAGTAAATAAAAGGTAGCACTGGCCACTGGGCAATCCATCATGCCTCAGCTCCCTTCCTGCTCCCACCGGCAATCTGAACTATAAGGATAATCATACTAGGCCATGTCTACACAATGGATTTTTCCTGGGGTCATCCCGGGGTCATCGCTGTGTGTCCAAATCCCCCTCCATTTTCCTGGGATAACAGGTTCCCCAGTTATCCCATTTTTCCCTGCGGTCCCACGACCATTCCAAGGACCCCGGGAGGTGTGCCGCACGCTCCCAGGGCCTGTAGTAGGCACAGAGCTGCATAGGGTGGCTCTGTGCCCATGGGGATGTGGGTTAGCAATGTTGCCATCCCCAGGACGGTGGGGGGGGGGGTTGGGGGTTGGGGCACTGATTTTTATTTTTACCTTTTGTTGGATCGGGGCTGCGTGGCTCCCTTCTGGGATGTTGCGCTGCCATCTAGACCCTGTGGGAGGATCGCGGAAGCAGGTAAGTCCGCAATCATCTCCCCTCCCTCCATCTACACCCTTACTCAGAGAAAATACATGTGAGAAGCTAAAATGTGATATCAATGTGCTAAATATTGTTATGTGTCCTATTGTGCAAAGCACTGCACTGTTGTATTTGACCCACAAAAGTATTGCTTTAAAAAAACAAAAAAAACCCTTTTGTCTATGTTCACCAGCAAAAGACAAGAGTCAACCATTCATGCCAAATAAAAAAACTCACTTTTTTAAAGACATCTTTATTTCATTTTCATAACTTACATCATTCATCCATCCTTTTAACATCATTAACTATTATTTACACCCTTCCCCCCACCCATTTCCTCCCTTTTTTTTGGTTAGTTTGCTTCTGTTCTTGTCTTCTTTTCTTCCTACTTCCTCCCCATCTCTTCTTTCTTTTCAAGAATCCCATAACTTTTTGAATGTTTCCGCAATATTATTCTTATTCAGATCTTTTTCCATATAATCTATATATGCATACTATTCCATTCTAAATGTATCCCTCTTCTTTTTTCCTATATACATTCTAAGTTTCTGTGTTAATTTTTCGTTCATTGCTATATTCCACATATTTTTTCCCACGCATTGTTAACATCTTAGCTGTCTTCCATTTACTAGCTATCTGCTGCCTTGCTGCGGTCAGCATAAATCCAATCAATGTTTTATCCTTTACTCCACTATTTTCTTTAACAAACATATTCAAAAGAGCTAGTTCTGGTGTTCTACTAATTCTTTGACCAGTGACCTTTTCTATTTTTTGAAAGACCTTATCCCAAAATTTCCTAACCCTATAATAGTCCCACCACATATGAAATTGTGTTCCAAAGTCTGTACATCCTCTCCAACATTCTGGGGTCACATTTCTGTTCATTTTTGCAACCTTCACTGGAGTCAGATACCATTTTTGTATCATTTTTAAGGCCCCTTCTCTTATCTTTGTGGTGGTTGGTTTAAATGAGAATTTTTCAAATATACTTCCCCACTTTCTCTCTTCAATTCCTTGATCCAAATCTCCTTCCCATGTCTGTCGTATAATATCAGTCCCTCCACTCTCCTGTCTTATTATAATTCTGTATATTTGTGTAATCAGTCTCTTATCTCCATCTTTATACTTGTCTATATTTTCCCCCCATTCAGTTAGCTCCCTTGTACTCTCCTTTACTATCTTTCTATTTCTGATCAATTTGCCATTCTGCAACCATGCCATCCACGATATTTCAACATTTTGTACTCTCTTATTCCATATTTCTTGTGTTATTGGAGTTTTTTTTGTTCATAAAAGTTTTTCATCTGAATTAGTCTTATTTCTTTTAATTTACTTTTAGTTATTGCATTTTTTAATATCAAATTCTGGATGTATCCAAATTGGTGTTAAAGGTGATATATTTGGCATTAATTTCCCTTTTTTATAATACCATACTTTCAAAATTCCACTTATCAGACTTTGTTTGTTACCCATTAATTTTTGATATATTTTTATTATATAGCAAGTTCTGTATGTCTTCTTCTTTTTTAAGTCCCGTCAATTCCCTCTCTATTTCTACCCACTGCAAGTCTCCCTCTTCCTTTGTTATTGCTAATAAATATCTTAATTGATATGCATCATAGTATGTTTTCAAATTTGGTATACTCCATCCCCCATCTTGTGTGAGGCTATATCTGTATATTTTTGCCGTTCTTGGTCTTTTACTTCTAAATATATTTTTTTCTATCCTATTTTGTCATATCTGGAATCTACTAATTGGGATTTCCTTCGGTAATACATTGAAAAAGTATGTGAATTTTGGTACCAACAACATCTTTATCAACATTATCCAGTCTGAAAGAATGTTGTTTTTTTAATTTGTGAACCATACAGTGAGAGAACAGAAACAAGTGTTGTGTGCTTTTCCTTTTTTTCTTTTCTTTTCTGGTGCCTAGGGTGACCATATGAAAAGGAGGACACAGGGCTTCTGTATCTTTAGCAGTTGCATAGAAAAGGGAATTTCAGTGGGTGTCATTTGTACACATTTAGCGTCTGGTGAACTTCCCTCTTCATCACTACAGTTAAAGCTGCAGGAGCTATACTAGCATGACCAGATACAAAAGAGGGCAGGGCTCCTGCAGCTTTAAGTGTTGTGATGAAGAAGGAATTTCACCAGGTGCTGCATACATACAAATGACACCTGCTAAAATTCCCTTTTCTGTGCAACTGTTAAAGACACAGGAGCCCTGTCCTCCTTTCCATATGGTCACCCTACTGGTGCCTAACTGAACATTATAAATTTTTAAAAGGGCTTCTGAAGTGAACAGTCTTATGTATGAACCTCCCATCACACAAAATTTTTGGCAAGCACTTAATAAAGGAAGGAAGGAAGGAAGGAAAGAAGGAAAGAAAGAGAAAGAAAGAAAGAAAGAAAGAAAATCTTGGCAACAGGTCACGGTGCCCTTCTCACACTGACCAGCACCTTCCAACATAAGGATTGACATTGACATAATACGGAGACATCCCAATCCACAATAGAGTTAAAGGGGACCCCTGTTAGTATTGCCAAAGCGTCATATTATTCTAGCCAAGAGCAACTCCAATAGCCTCAAACTGACGCTTTCCATCTTAAAATATACATGCCACAGGAATCCAGTTGTGGGGTGGAGCTTGACGAGCTTTCATCTTCTCGGCCCCTTCAGACTCTGTCCATATTCTGCCAATGGCCTGGATGTCCACAGTGAGTCAAGCCAGCAGCTCTCTCTCTCTCTCTCTTAAAAAATGCATAAATTGACATTCACACAAATTATGACTGTGATTTCTGTAACGTGTGCAAATTCCAGGCAAGATTTGTTCAAATTATGCAAATTGTGGCTGCAATTTGCACAAATGTATATCCATGCACATGTTAAAAAAAAACAAAAACAAATAAGTTCCAGGATTTCTGGAAAAAAAAACCATGGCTCTTTGCAAATGCGAGCCATGTTGAGGGGTCCTGCAGAAATCTGGTGAGGTCAAAAAGGGCTGGATTTCCCAGTGATGGACATCCCAGTCTTGGAACCTATTTCTGACCTATTTGGGCTATGATAGCAGCACCTACATCAGGCATAATGGAGCTTTTCTCTATCGAGGGCCATGTTTCCTTGGGAGTAATCTGTCAGTGGTTGAAGGCTGGCGGTGAGTGGAGCTGAAATCAGTGGTGGGCAGGGCCAGAGCCAAAATTGGGTGCGGCCATTGCTTTCTCTTCCCCCCATATACGCATACTCTCCCTCTTCCTCTTTGCCCTGGGGGATGGGGCTGAAGAACAGATTGCTCTTGCTAGAGGCCTGAATCGATCACTTCCAGAGAGCTTTTCAAATTAGGGTAAGGGCTGCAGGTCACCCACCCCTGAAGGGGGCCCTTCATCTACCTCCTTGCTTGTCTTTTGGAAAACAACTAAAATGTGGCTGTTCAAGAGAGTGCTGGCCTTGATGGAATTCAATCTTTCTCAAGCTGGTGCTCTGCAACTCCCATAATTCCCAACCAGTATGGCCACTGGCTTTTCTGGCTAGGAATTATGGAGAGTTGTAGTCCAACATGTCTAGAAGGCACCAACTTGGGAAAGGATGGTTTGTTGTGCTGTGTGTTTTTCACTTTTGTTTTTCTCTGTAGCTGTTTTATATTGTTTTAAAATGTCTAAATATGGGTCTTGAGAAGTTTGGCCCATGAGAATCTCTAATGGAAAGACAGCATATGAATGTTTAAATAAATAAATAAATAAATAAATTCCAGGAAGGTGGGTGGGTGGCATTTTGGCCAATAAGAATTATGGTAACTGAGAATACAGTACATTCTTAAGAAAAGTAAGTGAAGGACATCATGATTTGCAAGAAAATGTGCTAGAACCTGGCGTCTTGGCCTTTCTTCATTGGTATATTTTTTTAGGATCATAGGGGAGTGGCACAGGAGGAACTTGTTCCTCAGGCACATCAAGACATACATATCCCACACTGCAATGTCAAGTGTTTGGTTAAATGTGCAAATGAGCCATCATAGATCTACCACCGGAATGTCCAGCTCCATAGATTTCACATCAGTCAATCAAAATAATGTTCATTGGGTGTCAGTCATCATTTGAGATGCCAGTCATCAAATAATCCACTGATGAGAAATGAAGGTTGAAAACTTACATACACTTACCTGAAAGTAAGCCCCATTGCACATCATAGAACTTAATTCCTAGCAAACATATATAATCTTGCACTGCATGTGCCAGATTCAGGCTACACACATTCCATTTGCTGAGATGATGATGATGATGATGATGATGATGATGATGATTCCATTTATTTTTTTCCTTGAGTGGAACTCAAGATGGCTACATGGGATTCCCAGGCAGTCTCCTCTCCAAGTACTGACCAGATCCAGACCTGCTCAGTTTCAGCAAGGTGGCTATCTCATATGCCTTCAGACCATGCTCTGGTCACGCCTAGGCATTACTTTCTGAACGCTAATCAAATCCTTCCTAGCATGCACTACACATGGGGGCCCAAGGATTTCTGGGAAGTTATGAGAGATTTGGGGAGGTGCCAGTTTGATCCCCCACTATTGGTCTGCAAGTCAGGTTATCATTAAACTTGGTGTCCCACCCAACCATTTTGAACTTGTTTGTCCCTGATTATGATTGAGTTGTTCCACCCAATCCTACAGATCTTTAACTTAATAATCAGTA
Organism: Anniella stebbinsi; assembly: GCA_029215795.1. Lineage (NCBI taxonomy): Eukaryota > Metazoa > Chordata > Lepidosauria > Squamata > Anniellidae > Anniella > Anniella stebbinsi. The sequence goes on along the minus strand of JARDYH010000002.1, from coordinate 26,792,420 downwards.
TCATATTCAGTTGCACTTGCTACATTTATTTGATCAAAGCCATGATAGCTAGAGATCAGAGAGAAATTTATTCAGGTCTCCTTTAATGCAACCTTACCTAATTTCACAATTTTGAACAACTACACAATCTGAAACTCTGTTATCCTTCAAAATATGTGTGTCTCCAAATTTTGCAACCAAGTACTCCTATCATGAACCGCATACAAAAATGCATATTTTAGGGGGAAATAAGGCTAAAATGCATTATATAACTACAAATTGTGGACAGGATAGAGCAATCATACATACTTTTCTTATGCTTTCTTTCTCCTATATTTTAATCAAATGTGTGATGATGGAAAAAAATAATCTGAAGGTCATTAGATGTTGTTGGACATCTATGAACCCTGAAAAAATAAAGGTCCCACTAAATCACTTTTTTGTATAACAGATTGGGTTTTAAAATTGATTTAATCAATATCTGAAATGTTGAAAGCAAAGGAACAAGTGTAGAACAACACTGGCTGTTGAAAAAGAAAGCCTGCCTTTCACGTACTCTAATTCACTTTTCAAATTTGCCTAAATCCTATTGATTACACACCCTTTATGCTCCAATTGCTCTCAAAAGTATAGACAAGACAGCTGCCAGACATCAAAGAAGCAATTCAGCAAAGAGAGAAATTTCACTGTTTTCACACCATTTATTCTGGAGTAATTTCATTAAAGCTGCTAGGACTTCTGGAATTAGTGGATTCATTTTCTAGAGTAAGTGGCTTCAGCTTCTGGTCAAAAGATGGAAGCAAAGCTGGTGATTGTTATTATAACATCCCCAGAGACACTTCATGAATCTTAGTGATAGGCTGAGCTGGATACCCCTTCAACTGTCCTTAAATTCGGGCACACTTCAGCATTTCTTGAAGAGCAACCATTTCATATTTTTTAAAGATTGTTTATATTACAAAAATCTATAAAAATAATTAGAAAATGTATTATGGATAGAGATTGTCCATATTTTTGTGATGATAGAATAATAAGTTTCAATCAACTTAGCTGTTCTCCCCTTCCCCATCCCAAACATGTATAAACAAAGGCCGTCTAACCATTTCCATAAGGGGAGCCCTATCATTCTGTTGGAGCAAAACCAATGAAGAGTCTTGTAGCACATTCAAGAGTAACAAATGTATTCTGGCATGAGCATTCATGGGGCACATCATCAGATGTATCTGATGAAGTGGATAGTGACTATAAAAGTTTATGCCACAATAAGCGTGTTAACCTTTATGGTGCTAAACGACTCTTGGTTGTAAAGGCCTTATCGAGGAAATAAAGAGGAATTCAAACAATGCACTAATAAAAGTAATTAAAGTGAGTGAAATAAAGCGATTTGATGAGCTGAGAAGTTCTCCAATCTGCCTGGTGTGCATACTATTCCCTGGACCGTACTGAGCTTATACAAACAAATTCACCAACATGACATTAACTGGCTGCACCGATACATCACTGTATCTGATCCCAGGCACCTATATGACATGCTCTGATGCTGAAGTGCAACAAAGATTCATAAGAACATAAGAAAAGCCATGTTGGATCAAACCAATCATCCATCTAGACCAGCTTTCTGTTCACACAGTGGCCAACCAGCTGTCGCTTGATCATGTTAGTTGCTCTTTTCTGCACTTTTTCCTGCCCTACAATACATCTTTTTTTAAAGATATGGAATCTCAGTATTTTGCTGCACCGGAGACAGAGCTTGCTAGACCCCCCACACATACACTTCATCACTGCATCATTCCACTCTCCAGAAATGCATTTTGGTCAGAACCACTTGACACTTGACTCTGCCAGAGCAGTCAAAGATACTGATCCTTTCTGTGCTAAAATAATATCTCCTGGTAGTTCCAATTTTGGACATGGTTCTCTCGCTTTTGCCTACTTTGGAGATCTTGCATCCTAATGGCATGAAGAATCTTTGACGGGGAGCTCCAAGTCTATCCTGCTACTTTGGGGGTAATGATATTGATTTAAGGGCTAGTACCATCTCTCCAGGTGCATTCCAGCTGCCCCCTGTTCAATGTTTAACAAACAAAGAAACAGGGCACCATCTAAAGCTTCCTACCATTTGGGGATGCAGGAAAGCCATTTATTTATTTGTTTACTTGTTTATCATTATTACTGACCCTATTTCTATGCCACTTTTGAGGCACAATGATTCTCAAAGTAGGTCACAATTCAAACATTTTTAAAAAATAAATGATTAATTTAGAACCACTATCAGCAAGGACATGAGGAAGGAAGTGGGAGATTAAACAGCGGCACTATGACAAAGCCGCACAATCACAACAACTTGTTCTTAGAGGCAAAACTACGAAGGGTTGGATAAAAACCCATTGATTTCAATGTCTCTAGTGTAAGTATGCCTATGCTTGGATCCAACCACAAACATCGTTAACACCATTCTTACTAGGGCAGTAGATGAGATCATGACCAGGAAGTAAGACCTTTCTAGCTTCTCTCATTGACCAGGAATCATGTGGTGGGGAGAAAAGGAAATTACCTTATGCCTAAGAACTTATCCTTGCCTTCAAGCTGCTCCTGAGACTTGAATTGGAATGACAATGGAAACACCACAGGTATCAGCAGTGGCTTTAAGGCTGCATTTCTATACATACTGACCTATGAGTAAGTCCCATTAAACTTACTGGGGCTGACTTTTGAGTAGACTGTCTATAATGTAGGGTCCCAGAACCGTGTTCCACAAAAAATAGTCCAGGTGGGAATCTGGTGTTACCATCTTGGTTCCTGGCAGCAGACCTTTGCACTACATTGTAGTTTGCACAACTGATGGAAGGCCCTAAGCTTGATGCTACAGATGGCAGTTCGACCAGAGGATGCATTCAGTTGTTGCACTTCATCTTCCAGTTAGCTACCAGCATTATATATATTATTTTTAAACTTCCTCTGTTTCAGTCAAATTATTATGTCATCCATGTATTTAACTGACAACTTGCTCCAAGCCTCTTATAACATGGCCTGTTTTTATCAGCAGCGTGCAAACAAATATAGCACTCCATTTGTGATGCTGGACTCCGTACTTCCCAACCAATAAGAAACAGTCAAGAATACTGAGCAGGATGTACTTACTGCATCCTCAATTTCTGCGGTGAGGCAAAGAGCATCTTTCATCTGCAAGGACTGCTGATGATAAAGAGACAAAAACAATAACCCAGCATCTATAGAAAACAAAATTCTGACTTACCTAAAATGCTAAAATTCTGCTCTGAGAACCTAGTTAAGGGTAGGAAATAATGATGACCACAACAACAATAACAACAACAGTGATGTGCAGGAATGCTAAGAAATCTTACGCCCATAAGTCCATATCCAAGCAATAATATTATGTATCTCTTCTTGTACTGGGTATACTTGTACTGCAAGGAAGAATTGCCCTTTATATGACCAGAAAGTCATACAAAGCAAAGGTCTTTTTTTCAGCTTTGTGTTTTTTCACTTTAAGGTCACAACCATAACATCTCCAGCTGGACTTTCAGCTTTGTAAGAGTGCCTTGATGATTTGACCTTCGATACTCCCCTGCTGAGTGCCAAGTCACTGATGTACTACTAATCAATTCCTACACAGCTACAGTTCAGGAAGCTACTGGGGGGATTTTTTCTGTGGAAGCAGTGCCATCAAAGGAGAAAGAAAAGGAAAAGCCAGAGAAGAAATGCACAGGATATTTGGATGGTTCTGAATAACAATAGACTAAAGAGCAGAATAAAGAGAGAGGGGGGACGCATAAACATGGCATGGAGTACAAAATAGATTCATAACATTTTTGGAAGCTAAAATTAGTGGAGGCAATCTAGAACAGTGGACTTCAACTGGTGGGTTGCAACCCAAAAGTGGGTCGCAAAAGCAGTCCAGATGGGTTGCGGCAAAGCTGTTGCTGCCAAGTTGGGCAGGGCAACAATTATGAAAGTGGGTCCCATCTTGCAGGTTGAGTATCTGAGGTGAGTCTCGGGTCTGCACCAGTTGATGCAGCTGCAAAAAAAAAAAAAAAAAAAAAGAGCAAATGCTCTTAATAGAAGTATAGCTTCCAAATCACATGAGGAACTGGTTCCCCTCTTTTTGGCACTGGTAGGCCTCATCTTGAGAACTGCACCCAGTTCTAGGCACCACACTTCAAGAAGGATGCAGACAATCTGGAGTGTGTTCAGAGGAGGGCAACGAGGATGATCAGGGATCTGGAAACAAAGCCCTATGAGGAGAGACTGAAAGAACTGGGCATGTTTAGCCTGGAGAAGAGAAGAATGAGAGGAGACATGATAGCACTCTTCAAATACTTGAACAGTTGTCACACAGAGGAGGGCCAGGATCTCTTCTTGATCATCCCAGAGTGCAGGACACGGATTAATGGGCTCAAGTTACAGGAAGCCAGATTCCGTCTGGACATCAGAAAAAACTTCCTATTAGACCAGTACAACAATGGAACCAATTACCTAGGAAGGTGGTGGGCTCTCCTACACTAGAGGCCTTCAAGATGCAGCTGGACAGCAACCTGTCAGGTATGCTTTAAGGTGGATTCCTACATTGAGCAGGGCATTGGAGTCGATGGCCATATAGGCCCCTTTCAACTCTACTATTCTATATTCTATGATCTAGAGAACGTTAGGCACACCAAAGCTCTATGCTACATATAAAAGTAACATTCACTGACCCTCAGGATGCACTCCGATAGTCACTTACATGCGAGTAAATTTAATTTCAATTGAATTCATGGGATGAGTGTGCTGTAAGAGGGTATGGCCCCATGTGAACTGCCTTGAACTCTTTGGAGGAAGCAGCATTGCAATATGATTTCACACTTAGATTAGCAGCATTAGAAAAGGGTGAGTAGAGAAACATTGAACTATTAGTAGGCTATTAATCTGGAATTACAACAAATGTATAAATAACACATAAAGCTAGCTCTGCAAACATGAATAAAGTTTGTTCACTGATAAATCTATTGTGTCCATGAACATGCTTTTCAGAACATGCTTGACTTAACATAAAGGCATTACTATGCATTTGGAGGTAAATAGGATGTGAGTTCAAGGCCCTGTACATTCTGTTCGTCACAGCATTTATTTATTTTTATTTTTTATTTTTGTCAATCTTTTGAGAATTCTATAGTTGACCCTCATTTTTCTAAGCAAGAGACAGTCAACGTGAAATTTAAAGTGTTGTTTTCCATTTTACAGAAGCCTTCCACTTTGGGATTTGTTTCAACTGTGGCTACAGCTAGCATCTACTGACCTTCAAGACATGCTCCAAGGGCCATTTAATTTCTCATTGGTTTTTGTCCACTTTTGTTTCTGTGGAGGATGGGAAAGGGAAGATGGATGGATGCCTGCAGGGTGACACTGATGTTTACTCATATGTCTTGTTTGTGAAGGAGGAAGGAAGCTTCAGCAGAAAGAAACCTGATCCCAAGAGACCAGTGTTGAGTTTCTGGATCATTCACACCTGACCTTTGCAACTTTGGATAAGTCTGTACCTGTTCACATGGTTCCTATATTACTCATCTGAACACTTTCGAACTCAAAGGTGTGTGTGTGGGAGGAGGGGAGAAAAATTCACAATCACAATGCGCTCTCTGTGTATAGAGATGCCAAAAGGACTTATTCATTTCTATCTCTCTCCTACCTCCTCCTGTCTCTTTGAACATGCTTGCAGTGGGGGCTGGTGGCTCCAATTTCAGAGGGGCTGTGAATACATACGGGGTTTCAAAATAGGTTCAGCACCCTGGATAGCTTCTTTAGAGTTGTGGCTGGTTCTGACTGAAACCCATAATAGATTCACAGTACCACTGAAATTGAAGCCATTGGCCTCCACTGCATGCTTTAGTGATGTGTGATGCATGCAGATGTCCTATTTGGCTCACTATCTGTTATTAAAAATCCCCAATGTTCTTAGTTCCTTGAATCAGGGTAGGGAAGTGGTTCAAGAGGTCTCTGTGGTTTCAATTTCATCTGTGCCATGAACATCCTGGATAGTCAAGCTGGTGAAGTTTGATGCTGATGATGTTTGAGTGGAGGGGCTATCAATGGCTACTAGACCTGATGGTTATATATTACCTCCAGTATCCGAGGCAGTAAGCCTGTGTGCACCAGTTGCTGTGGAATATGGGTGGGAGGGTGCTGTTGCACCATGTCCTGCTTTGTAGGTCCTTGGTCGACAGCTGGTTGGCAACTGTGTGAACAGAGTGCTGGACTAGATGGACCTTTGGTCTGATCCAGCATGGCACTTCTTATGTTCTTAGGGGATTGTGGTATGGCTGGAAAAGACACATTCCATTCTGAGCCACCTTCAAACCCGTTGAGTCTGAGGCCATCTTAAAATGAAGTTCTCCTACCATTCCAGCGGTCTCCCTTTGCCCCACACACATCACCACACCAGGAAAACATATCTTACCTTGTCATGAGAATGTAAGAAGTGCTGTGCAGAATCAGAACAAAAGTCTATCTAGACCAGCATTCTGTTCTCACACTGGCCAACTACATGCCCCAACGGAAAACTCACAGCAAGACATGAGTACAGTAGCACCTTCCCAACCAGGTTCCCCAGCAACTGGCATTGAGAGACATACAACCTCTGATCCTGGAGGTGATATAAAGCCATCATGTTGAAGAGTAGCCAAAGAGCCAAGAAACAAGAAGGGTTTACAAACAGGCACCCGTCAGACTAAGCTGAAAGTGATTTTCCCAAGCCTATTCCATCCTGAGCATCATTGACTGCCAGTATCATGGGTGTCTGATGTTTTCTCTGCAGATAAAATAAACTGCCTACATGCCTTCCTGCCATTTGTTGCCCCCATGTCCCACCCTCATATGCAGCGCACAAACCCACTGGGTCTTTATATGAGAGCAGGGGAGGGGGGAATCCACATGGATAATACAAGCTGTAGTCATTGCTTTTGGAAAGTTGAATGTTTTCCTCTTTTTCCTCTTTTTTCCCTCCTGACAGCCATACTGAAGAAGAATTTACTGTTTATTTAGGATTATGGTTTAACCAAAGAAGAGACTTGTTTAGCTCTCGTCCCATTTTGCATACAAGAGCCAAAGCTTGTGGCTTTAGTTTGATGTTATTAGGTTACTGATGTAGATCTTAATGTTGAAATGCCTTTGACTTATTTTGTTATAGAATTTAGAGAACCAAGCCTATTTGGGTTTTTAGGATTTGTTTGCTGTATGTTACATTATACGGATTGCTGTATGTTGTTTTAAATACAATAACCCAATATTCTCCTTAACTTTGCTTTTGGGTCCACGTTTTTTGTTAACCAATATTCTGTGCCATTTGGATTTTTTGTTGTTGATTTGGCTTTTGACTGGCAGATGAAGAGATGACTGTGCAAAAAGCCAACCCCCCTGCTCACCTCAAAAAAAATGGGGCTTTTGGAATATTTCCTTTGAATGCTCAAAACATCTCTTAAGGTTGTTCAAGCATCCCTTCAAAAGCCCAAGCTGGGGGCAAAGTTTGCATACTATCTGTGCATGTCTACTGAGAAATATGTTCTGTTGAGTTCAGTGGGATTTAGTCCCAGATTATAGACCAAAACTTGGTTTTTCCCAGGTTACTTAATCCAGACAAGAGTAATTTCCAATCCAAATGTGCCTAACTATATGATCATCTGATGCCAAGTGATTTCAAAACAAAATCTCATCATAAAATACATTGGGGTGGGTTGGTTAGAGGACACTGTAGTCTATGTTTTTTTTTTTCCCCTATGAGGATTGACAATAATCAGAAAAAAATGGCATAGACCCTGTTCAGATGACATGCTAAGACACGGTGGTTAAGCATTTTAAGCTAAACATTATGGCTTAGAGTGTAATGTGAATCATTCCTAACCATGGTGGCTACATAACCACGGTTAAAACACTCTCACTAACCATTTGCGGCAAAAGGGTTAGTGGCCTAACTATGGCTTAGCATGTTGTCTGAACAGGCCCATAATGTTCCTCTTCACCCTTTTCCCAGCCAGTTTTCAGAAAATCAAGGGGAAAGCCCCTTTTCTCTAATCAAACTAAAATAATAATAAAAAATGAGTATGTATGCCCTAAGTAGGGATGTGCACTGACCCCCCGGATCGGATCGGATAGCGGATCGGAATCGGACCTGGGGGGTCGGATCGGATCGGATCGGATCGGAGGATGGTCGGATCGGATCGGACCGGATGTCCGATCCGGATCGGACGCCATTTTGAATGCTTTTTCCCATAGCCAAGTATTGTTTTACAAAAATGCCTATAACTTTTTCATTTTTAAAGGTAGAAGGCTGAAACTTGGGCACATTATACACTGGTTAGGGACAGTTATCTGTGAGAAATTTCAGAAAGATTGGTGCATGCGTTTTGTGGCAATTAATTTTTTAATAAATACCCAGGAATGCCTATAACTTTGTCATTTTTAAAGTTACACACATGAAACTTTGCCACATTGTAGGTGGTACCTTGGGACCTATGTGTGTGAAATTTCAGAAACATAGGTGCTTGCCTTGTGTGGCAATTAATTTTTTAATAAATACCCAGGAATGCCTATAACTTTGTCATTTGTAAAGTTACACACATGAAACTTTGCCACATTGTAGGCGGTACCTTGGGACCTATGTGTGTGAAATTTCAGAAACGTAGGTGCTTGTATTGTGTGGCAATTAATTTTTGAAACAATGAGGGATTCATTGGACAGCACTTGCCCATAGGGATTCATTGGACAGTACTTGCCCATAGGGAATCATTGGACAGTACTTGCCCATAGGAAATCATTGGAAAGCACTTGCCCATAGGAAATCATTGGAAAGCACTTTCCCATTGAGAAATACAGTTATGCCTCCCACTTTTTTATTTTTGAAGATACAAACAGGAAACTTGGGCACATTGTAGACTGGTTAGGGATAGTTATCTGTGAGAAATTTCAGAAAGATTGGTGCATGCGTTTTGCGGCAATTAATTTTTTAATAAATACCCAGGAATGCCTATAACTTTGTCATTTTTAAAGTTGCATACATGAAACTTTGCCACATTGTAGGTGGTACCTTGGGACCTATGTGAGTAAAATTTCAAAAACGTAGGTGCTTGCCTTGTATGGCAATTAATTTTAGAAAAATGGGTAGTAGTGGGGTAAATACATTTACGCCACCCATTTTTTTATTTTTAAAGATACAAACAGGAAACATGGGCACATTACAGGGAACACTTCACTTGATATGTGTGTAAAATTTCAGAATGATAGGTCCAGGCATGTGGTGGCAAGGTGTCTGCACACACCACTTTGAAGACTGTAGAAAATTTCTCCTGTAACGATCCTAGCGAGAGAGAGAGTGATCCTAGGCTCAGCCGTTCTGCTTGAGTGAAAGTATCAAAGCAGACACGAGCCAAGTGCTACTTTGTTTCTCCTTTTGTAATGGATACTAGCTCAGTTGCAGCCAAGCATGCAACGATCAAAGAGATGAGAGAAAGTGTTTCCTTCTTCTTCCCGGGAGGCGGGAGGGTGCAATTGACAGCCCCAGCCTCTGTGGAAAAACGTTTATAACTTTTAATCTAAAAAATTCGTAGCCACCACATGCCTGGACCTATCATTCTGAAATTTTACACACATATCAAGTGAAGTGTTCCCTGTAATGTGCCCATGTTTCCTGTTTGTATCTTTAAAAATAAAAAAATGGGAGGCGTAAATGTATTTACCCCACTACTACCCATTTTTCTAAAATTAATTGCCATACAAGGCAAGCACCTACGTTTTTGAAATTTTACACACATAGGTCCCAAGGTACCACCTACAATGTGGCAAAGTTTCATGTATGCAACTTTAAAAATGACAAAGTTATAGGCATTCCTGGGTATTTATTAAAAAATTAATTGCCACAAAACGCATGCACCAATCTTTCTGAAATTTCTCACAGATAACTATCCCTAACCAGTCTACAATGTGCCCAAGTTTCCTGTTTGTATCTTCAAAAATAAAAAAGTGGGAGGCATAACTGTATTTCTCAATGGGAAAGTGCTTTCCAATGATTTCCTATGGGCAAGTGCTTTCCAATGATTTCCTATGGGCAAGTACTGTCCAATGATTCCCTATGGAAAAGTACTGTCCAATGAATCCCTATGGGCAAGTGCTGTCCAATGAATCCCTCATTGTTTCAAAAATTAATTGCCACACAATACAAGCACCTACGTTTCTGAAATTTCACACACATAGGTCCCAAGGTACCGCCTACAATGTGGCAAAGTTTCATGTGTGTAACTTTACAAATGACAAAGTTATAGGCATTCCTGGGTATTTATTTAAAAATTAATTGCCACACAATACAAGCACCTACGTTTCTGAAATTTCACACACATAGGTCCCAAGGTACCACGTACAATGTGGCAAAGTTTCATGTGTGTAACTTTAAAAATGACAAAGTTATAGGTGTTTCTTTCCTCATTGTTTCAAAAATTAATTGCCACACAAGGCAAGCGCCAATGTTTCTGAAATTTCACACACATATCAAGGCAAGTGGTACCTGTAATGTGCCCAAGTTTACTGTTTGTATCTTCAAAAATAAAAAAATGGGAGGCGTAAATGTATTTACCCCACTACTACCCATTTTTCTAAAAATTAATTGCCACACAAGACAAGCACCTACATTTCTGAAATTTCACACACATAGGTCCGAAGGTACCACCTACAATGTGGCAAAGTTTCATGTGTGTAACTTTAAAAATGACAAAGTTATAGGCATTCCTGGGTATTTATTAAAAAATTAATTGCCACAAAACGCATGTACCAATCTTTCTGAAATTTCTCACAGATAACTATCCCTAACCAGTGTATAATGTGCCCAAGTTTCATCCTTCTATCTTTAAAAATGAAAAAGTTATAGGCGTTTTTGTAAAACAATACTTGGCTATGGGAAAAAGCATTCAAAATAGCGTCCGATCCGGATCGGACCTCGTCGGATCGGATCGGATCGGAGGTTGATCGGATCGGATCGGATTTTCCCGATTTTGGGGCGGATCGGATTCGGATCGTGGATCGGATCCGATCCGATGCACACCCCTAGCCCTAAGTGAATAAACAGGGTAGGGGTGTGCATGCCCGAAATTATCGTATCGTATTGTTATCGGACAACACTTCTATTAAAAAAAAAAATTGGATCGGATTATATCAGAGGTAAATTGTATCACATTTCCGACAATTATTGGAAATCCAATATTTAATTCGGGGCCCTGTTTTACCCTATAGAGCGGGGGTTTTTTTTAGAAAAAATGCCTATAACTTCTGTATTCTCAAAGTTAGAGTCTTGAAACTTGGTCACAGTGCTTATGGGGTATGCCTAAGTATGTGTATGAAATTTGAGATCGATCCCTCCAACCCTCGATTTGACATAAATTTATTAAAGATCGTTTAAGTTCTGGCAGGTCAGAATGACAGCTCTCGACGTGCGTTCATTCAGACCTGTCAAAAAGTTGCACGACCTTTAAAAAATTCATATAAAATACAGGGGTGGAGGGATTGATCTGAAATTTGGCACATATGTGTAGCAACATGTGCTAGACATGTGTATGAAATTTAAGATCGATCTCTCCAACCTTCAATTTTATATGAATTTATTAAAGATCTTGCAACTTTATTGACGGTTGACCAGGCCTCCGTGCTGTCATCTTTTTTTTTTTTTTACTTAATTTTTAAATAATTTTATTTCAGCTCTTAACTACAATTATACCATTCTTTTTCATTCTTTATACACCAAGTGCACCCCTCACCAGAACCAATTCTTCTTCATTACATTTTCCAAAATTGTGATACTTCTTGCACAGGTTTGTGTCCTTTCCCTCTCAACAATACATGCTCTAAAAATAATTTCCATATATTTTCAAATTCATTTCTATTACATATTCCCTTTTCTACTTTAATATTACATGTTAGTTTATCATTAATAGCAATATTCCATACCTCTTTATACCACTCAACCATTTGATAGTTATCCTTCATCTTCCATTTCCTTGCTATTATTAATCTTGCTGCAGTTAGTAACATAGTAATTAAATCCTTAGTATTCTGATTACATTTCATCCCCTCATATATTGATAATAACGCAATCTTTGGGGATGACTCCAAATCAATTCCCGTTATCTCTTTTATCTCTTTATATACCATTTGCCAAAACCTTTGTACATATTTACATGACCACCACATATGAACATACGTGCCCGTTTGTTGACATCCTCTCCAACATAATACCGAATATTTTTTATCTATTTGATTCAATCTAATTGGTGTTAAATACCATCGCCATATTAATTTGTAATAATTTTCTTTTATCCTTACTGATAAAGTTTTCAAATTCCTTGCTCCCCATAACTTCACCCAATTCTGATTACTTATTAAAATTTTCATGTCATTTTCCCATGCTGCCATCTTGTTGTCTGCTTTTTTCCCCATAGGCTTGCATTGGGGGAAACACATGCATAACTTTTTTATTTGAAATGATAATGACATGAAACTTGAGGAGCCAGAACTAGCAAGATCCAATCTGCAATGTCCAAAATGTTTCATGTCTCTATCTTTTCAAATTAAAAAGTTATATGGGGTTCCCTCACAAGCCCCCCCCCACTGTAACTTCTTCATTTTTAAAGATAAAAGCTTGAAACTTGTGAGACATTGAAGATGGGATTTGGCTGGTCATTTGTGAAAAAAATCAGAGCAATTGCTCAAATCCTTGATTTTCTATGATTTCTTTAAAGATCGTGCTCATTCTGAAAGCTGGTTGACTAGGCCTCTTGAAGTTGGATTCATGGCTCCCTGAGGCCAGACTATCCCTATCCAAGAATGGTCATCGCTGGCATACCAGTCACAGTTGGCAAAAGGTACTCCTAGTCACCGAATCCATGTGCACCTCCAGTGAGAAGGATAGTTCAGGGTATATCCCCAGTTATCTGCAATTGAAGCTTTCATAGTCCCAAGAAGAACCTTTACATCTAACTTCAAATCTCCCTCCCATTGCCCTCTACTGCTATATTTTCTCCCCTCTGCTTAAATCTAAAATGGTGTCCCTGAGATTTCTTTCAAACCACCACTTCTCACACACAAGTGCTGCTAGGTCGGGGGTGGTTGTGGCAAGGCATGGTGTCTTCTAGGAGCCATCACTGCTCCAGACAACCCAGTTTTGTGCATAGCCTTTTCTTGAGTGACAAAGCCACTGTTCTCCCTCCCTCCCTCCCTCCCTCCCTCTGCTGCCTTTCTGTCTGTCTGTCTGTCTGTCGGTCTTTCTAACGCTTTTACCTGGGGACGGCTCTGCTCTTGGGGCCAGGTCTTTGCTTGTCCCATCTCTCCTCCACTGACTTGCTGACAAAGGGAATAGGTCTGCTGCCAGCCAATGAGCTCTGAATAACAAAGTGCTATGCTGAGCGATTCCATGATTGCAAGCCTTGCACCATTTAATTTTAATTATTCTCCCCTTGTATGAGAGTGGCAGTAAGCCCAGCCAATTGGGTGTTACTGTCTGGGGCACAGAACATGCTGATCTTGTTGCCAGTCTTGCTCTGGTGAGGAAATGGTATTACAGTGGTATATGGCTGCATTCTCTGCTGCCAGCACTTCAATTCTGCAATGGGGTTCGGCGCTGCCACTTCTCTGGTGTAGGTTGAGAGCCTTCTGGACTTCCTTTGGGCCAGAGGGCTCCTGGACCTTTGCCTAGTTATCCATGGTACCACTGAAAACACACACACATACACACACACACACACACACACGAGTGCTGGTTTCGGGATTTCAGTGTCCTGGAAGAGGCAGGATGTGCAATTTAAGAATTCCCTTAGTCTGCACCAGATCTTCTTGGATATACTGTGTTAGGTGGAAATGGTAGCACTGGCCAGATCTACACCAAGCAGAATGTAACACTATGAAAGTGGTTTGAAAATGGTATATTGAATGTGTTATGGGCCCCAACAGTTGTCAGTGCACTTCAATACCATTATAAAGCAATAGTGTAGATTCTGCTATTGTTAGGGCATTGGGCCCTCTGCTGATCTTGGGGCCCTGTCAAATGACCAGTCTTGCCATACTGTGACGCCAGCCCTACACACAATCATATTATGAGGGATAATGTGCCAGGCAGATTGCCACCTTATCAACAACAGCACCATTTCAGATTTCTGAAAGGAAAGGGACAAAGAGCTTTTATTAGCAGGAGGTGAGAGATTCTGCGTAAGATTTCAAGCCCCCAGTGTTTTTGAGAAGCCACATCAGTGTGCTTTCACTATATCCATGCGGACTGTTCTCTTGTCCATTGATCCAGAATTATGCTATTAATGTTTATACCACCTGATGTTGGAAAATAGCCATAGAGCTTTGCCTGAAGAGTTAGACAGATGGAGACAATTGCTTGTGGATTTCTAGACAGCGAGAAATGCATCTGTGTTTTGCTGTGTCGCCATTTGAGCGATTGGTACACAAACACATCCTCACCTATGTAGAGGTGTGAAGACATCAATAAAAATGTCGATGGATTATGTGCAGTTGCTGGTGTGAAACCATCCATGAATCCTTGCCTGAAGTCAGCTGCTAAATAACTACCATGCAATCGACAGAATCCACCTGAGTTGCTTCCTGAGACGGCCAATGCCCCGTGACCACTCTGTGCACTCCTTTCTGCTAGAGCCGCTTGGAAGAAGTGAGCAAGATGTGAGATGACAGGCTTGAAAGCCTAAACAGAAATGCTTCCAATGATGATCTCCTGAAAATTTAAAAACTGGAAAAGAAGTGCATATTTCAATTTAATATTGATAAGGGGAGGGGGAAGCAAAGGCTAAAATGGAAAAGCCATTGTCTGAGCTTCTGGAGCTGCCATAATCTTGATTTGGAGGTTAGAGGATAGGAGCAGGATAGTGTTGTTATGCTGCTCAACCTACAATGCAGCCTAAGGTGGGTTAGGAAGGAACACAGTAACATATTAATTCATCTAAAGAAAAAAAAAACATACCAAATTCTGCAGGAGTTCAGCAAATGAATTGGACAAAATACTCTGCTTCCTGAAAATCTCAGCTTTCTTAAACAAGCAAAATCCAAAACAAGACTAAACAGAAACGTTCAAGCCCAGGGGTGGGTGCTCTGGTGGTCATAACTCCTGACCTCGTGGAAGTTGTAGGCCTAAACAACAGGAGGGCTCCAGGTTGGGAAAGGCTGATCTAACCCAATATGACTTAGCCATCTTGGTCCACAAAGTTCTCTTTGGGAAAATCCATCCATCAAGAAGCTCTGCCTGGTTTCCCATCTTCTAGCGATGGCCCCATTTGCTTCAAATGCTGCTATTTCCACAGCTACTGTATCACACACTTAGATGCCAGGTTTCAGAGGATAAGGGCTTGATAGCAGCATGCAAGCCTTGCATGCAAAGGATCCCAGCTTTGATCCCTGGCATCTCCAGGTAGGGCTCGGGAAAACCCCCTACCTGAATCCTGGACAGCCATTGCCAGTCTTTCCCAAAGTGGTGCCCTCCAGATGTTTTGGCCTACAACTCGCATCATCTCTGAGCATTGGCCAGCTTGACTAAGGCTTCACCTTTTGTTTAACCTTTTGTTGGGTGGCAAAGCCACTGTTCCCCATCCCTTCCTCCCTGCCATTGCTGTCCCTCTTTCTAGGGCTTGTAAGGCTTATAGGAGTTGTAGGCAAAAACATCTGGAGGGCACCAGGTTGCTTCCCCATATTCTTGGCCTTATGGCTTCTGACATATTCTTGAAAGTGTCTATATGCAAAACTCTATAAATCTCCTGCAATAGTGCCTACTATCAGCTTTGGCTGATATGCTAGCTGCACCCCTTCCTAGGGTTAGAAGCCCTAAAAACTGTAGTGCACGCACTGGTAACTGAGGCTCAACTTCTGCAATGCGCTGTACATAGTTCGTATGTACCTCTGTACCTAGTTCGTAAACTTCAACTAGTTCAAAATATGGCAGCCAGGTTGGTCACCGGTACACCTAGGGGTGCTTTCAAATCATTCCACTGGCTGCCAATTAGTTTCCGGGAGAAGTACAAAATGTTGGTTATTACCTTTAAAGCCCTGTGTGGTTTGGGTCCAGGTTACCTGCAGGATTGCCTTCTCCCATACAATCCGCCCCGCATGCTCAGGTCCTCTGGAAAGAATTTGCTACAGTGGGCCAAAACCAGGCTGACAACTGTTACCCAGAGGACCTTCTCTTCTGCCGCTCCCAGACTATGGAATGGCCTTCCGGAAGAAATTCGTCAACTTAACAGTCTCTTTGACTTTAAGAAAGCCATGAAGACCGATCTCTTCCAGCAGGCCTACCCAGACAGATTTAAGAGTTTTATTGGTATTTTAATAATGTCTTGATTTTATATGTTTTTAATCGGTTTTCTGTATTTTATGTCATTTGTATTGATGTTGTTCCCTGCCTCGATCCTGAGGGAGAGGCGGGTAATAAATAAATATTATTTATTTATATTTATATTTTATTAATTCCATTTATATACCGCCCCATAGCCAAAGCTCTCTGGGCAGTTTACAAAAATTAAAAACATTAAGCATTAAAAAACCAATGTACAAAATTTAAAACCATAAAAAGCATAAAAAGAAGTTATAAATTATTATTATTATTATTATTATTATTATTAATAATAATAATATTGTTACTATTATTATTATTCCACAGGCACTTAGAAAAGAGGACCAGAGAGGACTTGCCCTATCATTAAGCAGAGTGAGGCAACTGTGGCAGATGTGGGGTGAGGCACCGGTGGTGGTCCCATAGCCATTCTTCCTGAACCAACCCCCAGTCATTCAACTCTCTTGGAGGAAAAAGTGGTGTGTGTTGCATAGGGGTGTGCACTGGATCGGCTCTGATCCACGATCCGGAGCCAATCCAGGGGAAATCGGATGCAATTATACGATTTCCGATCACCCCACTGGATCATCCGATCTTTTCCAAACTGGTCCAGAAGGACCCAATCCAGTTCGGAAAACAACGGAGGATCGGCGGGCACCCACTGGTGCCCGCCACCACTTCCATTGGCAGGAGCCAGTAGGTGCCCACTGATGGAAGCGGACAGCAGGGGGGGCTTACCTGGGAGGGTTGTCCGTTTCCATTGGCAGGTGCCAGCGGGCGCCCGCCGATGGAAGCGGACAGCCCGGCCAGGTGAGGATCATGAGGGGGGGCTTACCTGGGGGGGCATCCTCCTCCTTCCGTTGCCGGAGATCTAATGAGAACTAGGCTTCATGGCCTAGTCCTCAGTAGAGCACCAGGTCACCTGGCGCTCTACTGAGGACTAGGCCATGAAGCCTAGTTCTCAGTAGATCTCTGGCAACGGAAGGAGGAGGACGCCCCGCCAGGTAAGGAGCGGGGGAGTGGCTTACCTGGGGGGGCTGTCCGCTTCCATTGGTGGGCGCCAGGGGGCACCCGCCGATGGAAGCGGACAGTCTGGCCAGGTGAGGATTGCGGGGGGGAGGAGGGAGGGAGGGAGGGAGGGAGGGGGGTCCACTTACCTGCTGGGGCATCTTCTTTCTTCACCTGCCAGAGATCTACTGAGAGCTAGGCTTCGTGGCCTAGTCCTCAGTAGAGCGCCCTACTGAGGACTAGGCCGCGAAGCCTAGTTCTCAGTAGATCTCCGGCAGGTGAAGGAATAGGATGCCCTGGCAGGTAAGGAGGAGCATGAGGGTGAGGCTTACCTGCCAGGGCCGTCTGCTGCCATCCGCTGCCGCCCAGGCGGCAGTGGATGGCAGAGGACGGCCACAGTAGGTAAGGAGAACCGCAAGGGGGGGGCTTATCTGCTGGGGCTGTCCGTGGGCGCCCACGGGCACCCATGCATGGCCCCAGGATGTAACCGCAGGGGGGGAGGGACAGGGAGGGGGGAGTTAGGCCCCCACTCACCCACCCGCCACCATTTTTCCCCATAGACTTGCATTGGAGGAAAGCTTTCTTTTCCCCAATGCAAGTCTATGGGGCAAACAAAAATGGCGGCCGATCCAAATGTCCGATCCGATCCGATGTGGGACAAAATCAGAGGTCCCGATCCGGGTCCCGATCCGATCCGCGGGGTCCCTGCATATCCCTAGTGTTGCACAGAATGCCTTGCACTGTAAGCTAGCCTGCTGCCCTCAGGTGTTGTGGAGGAACCTATCCTGTTTTCAGTGTTAAAGAAAGATGCAATTGCTGGCCTAGTTGGCTTCTGTACATGGAACAGAAGTGTGTGCCATCTTGTCCTTTGCCTCAGGTAGCAAAATGTCCTGAGCCAGCCCTGATGTCCAACTGGATGCAGACTTCAACTTCCTGAGAAATTCAACACTTTTAGTGGAAAAAAAAATACAAATATTGTACAATTGTGAGATATACTAAGATGACCATATGAAAAGGAGGACAGGGCTACTGTATCTTTAACGTTTGTATTGAAAAGGGAATTTCAGCAAGTGTAATTTGTATGCATGCAGCACCTGGTGAAATTCCCTCTTCATCACTGCAGTTAAAGCTGCAGGAGCCCTGACCTCTTGACCAAATACAGAAGAGGGCAGGGCTCCTGCCACTTTAACTGTTGTGCTGGGGAGGGAATTTTACCAGGTGCTACATCCATACAAATGACACCTGCTGAAATTCCACTTTCAATGCAATACTGTCTGTCCTCTTTTTCATATGGTCACCCAAGATATACTTAGAAGTAAGAAAGAGCCAAAATCCCTCATACACACACTCACACACACACATTTACACATTTCATTGTCCGATTTGCGGGTTGCGAAATGGGATGGAGTGTCCTTTTCAGCCAGTTATATTGTATTTGTATTGTAAACTGGTAACAACAACAACAACAACAACAACAACAACAACACGTTTGTGTCTCAGACTACATCATATTTCTAGAATCTGCCAGAGAGTCACACAATCCATTTACTTGAGGGCGCAGGCAGGGGAGCCACCCTTTGTGTGTTCAAAAACACAGTGTATAAATTGGTTCCACAGAGGTCAGCTATGCTAGTTGCCTTCCTTCAGTGATAGCTCTTGGTTTTAAACTTCATGGAAATTGATTTACAAAGAGGAAGACAAGCAAGTAGACAAGGAACCCAGAAATGTAGGTGCAAGGTTCAAAAGAATTAGACTTTCATTTATTTATGTATTCGTATATCTATTGGATCTCTTAGCTTCCTCTCCAGACTACAGGCTCCCCAGGTTGGCTTCTAATGTAAAACTGACAATTCCACATCAATTATAGATTCATGCAATTATAAATGAACACATTAGTATTGAGAGAATAGAGAGGTGCACTCTGTCAGTGGACAGTTCCCTGTATGAAATGATACCAAAGGACTGCCCTTTGTTTGAAATCATCCTGTATTTGAAGGGCTGTCCAGTCTGGTCCAATTCCAATTTGAAGATAAACTGGAATTGGACGGGATCTATTGACCATTCCGAAAAGAACAGAATGCTGCCATGAAGAACCTCGGTGGCAGGCCTTCTCTGTAGCGGCACCCACCATCTGGAAAACCTTCCCTCATGCAGTTCCGGAGGTAGAAAATGTAACATCTTTTAAATGCCTCTATAAAACATACCTTTTACATGGTCTTTCCCTGGTTTTTAACTTAGCTGGTTTTATATTGCTTTTTATAACTTTTAATGTTTTAAATTTGTCTATACCTGTTTTGTGGTTTTTAATTGTGCACTGCCCAGAAAGCTTTGGCTGATGGGCAGTATAAAAATGTAATAAATAATAAATAAACAGCTAGTTATCGCCTGGGTAGCAACAACAACAACTTTATTCACAGCCAATAGGCCAAACATCAGCAAATCACATTTAGACATTGATACAATGTTCATTTACACTCATTAAAATGTATAAAAGAGTAAAATATATAACTATCATAAGAGGGGAAGAGGTACCTAAAATCTATAAAGGCTGGCTATTAAATATTTGAGTTCTGCAGACTATTATACAGTGTACAAATTTTGCCACTTGCAGAGTAGTAGCAGACTGAACAGGTAAGCACACAGGTCACCTGGCAACCAGCTTTCCACACTAAGATGAGATGTACTATATTTCCATTTAAATTATCGTGATTATTTCTAAATTTGCCTCTCAATATAAAATTAGCATATTCAAATTTTAGGCAAATCAATGTCCCCTATTTTGGTGATGCATCTCCTCTTTTTTGATGATTCGTATACGGCCACCCTAGCACTTGCTCTTCTTTTTGCCTTTTTGAGCACCTTCCCAGAGTCACACTGGGAAGAAATGTAGCAATAGCCAAAGCTCTGCTGCTGCACCACTGAAGCCTGTCTCTCTCCTGTCCAAAGCCATACGCTACCCACTGCATCAAACTGGCCCAATGAGCTTCATCAAACAGAAAACAAGCACATAGCTCCAATTGGGACCCAAATTTACCACTACATTCACAGATGGACATTTCAGTTCTGTTTGGGAGGAAGGGTGGCCACTTATGAATTGGCAAAAAAAGAGGAAATGCATCACCAAAAAAGAGGACAAAAGAGGGCTGTGATCTGTAGAACATTTGCATATTCCAATTTATATGTGCATAATATATGCAAATAAAGAAATAATTGTTATAATTTAAATAGAAATACAATATATCAGGGGACCTGCATGCCTGCATGTTCAGCCTGCTATTCAGGTGCTAACTGTTGATGGACAACAGCTCTTATGGTTCGTAGCTTGGGAGTTCTCCTAGAGCCATCTCTGGAGTGCCTTCTACCAACTTTGGTTGGTGGCCCAGCTAAGCCCCTATCTGGACAGGAATAACCTGGCTTCAGTTGTCCATGCCCTGTTAACCTCCAATTTAGATTACTGCAATGCACTCTACGTGCAGCTGCCTTTGAAAATGGTTCGGAAGCTGCAGCTTGTGCAAAATACAGCGGCCAGATTGATAACTGGGATCAGAAGGTTCGAGCATATAAGACCTACTCTGGCCTGCTTGCACTGTCTGTCTGTATGTTTCCGAACCCAATTCAAGGTGATGGTTTTAACCTATAAAGCCTTAGACTGCTTGGGACCACAATACCTGACAGAACACCTCTCCCGACATGAACCTACTCAAACACTACATTCAACATCTAAGGTCCTCCTCCGAGCACCTATTCTGAGGGAACCTCGGAGGTCGGCAACAACCTTCTCTGTGGTGGCCTCCCAATTGTGGAACGATCTCCCTGACGAGGCCCGCCTGGCGCCAACATTGTTATCTTTTCGGCGCCAGGTCAAGACTTTCCTCTTCTCTCAGGCATTTAGCAATATCTGATGAGCCTGGGTTAGTTTTGTTTTTAGGCTTATCGCTTTTTAAAGTTATTATAGTGGTTTAAAAATATGTGTATATTGTGTGTATATTGTATGTTTTTACTGTTTTAATTTTGGTATATTGTTTTTAATTGTTTTAATCTTATGTAAACTGCCCAGAGAGCTTCGGCTATGGGGCGGTATACAAATGTAATACAATAAAATAAATAAATAAAATTATCTTTAAACTGGAATCTGATAGGATAGCCTTACAAATAGAGGACACATTCAAATAGAGGACATTCCTTGGGCAGCCTTTCAAATAGATGACTATCTTCTGTAAGAGAGGATACCCGGCCACCTGAAATGGTCTTGGGAAAAGAGGGGACAGTGAGCTTAGAACTGCAGAGTCAGGAGGTTTTACCTCTTCCAACTCTACCTATATCTTCATCTTTTCCTTTAAACCTTTTATTTTGCCTGTCTGGTACAGCAGATACCTTAGACCACCAACAAAACCTTTCCCTCCTGGTTGGAATCCACATTACCCTGAAGGCCTTAGAACCTGCTTAGAACCATACCTATCCCTCTCTTACACGATGAGTCTCAATCTCGCTGGCATAATACCTACAAACAAATACCATATTATGCGGTCATCATCATGTAGTGAGTTTCAGAGCATCACATCAGTGGTGATCACTCATGGGAGGTCAGGGGCAAATTTGGGAGTTTTACTATATGAAGACTCGACATCATCTGGCATTTTTTTGCAGCCATTGTGCCAGAGAAGTGGAGACTCATCATGAATAAGCGGCAAAGGTGCAGAAAACGTAATGTCAAGCCTGGCTTTAGTAAACGCACATTTACTTCTGTGATGTGGATCCTGACCATGGGGAAGAGGTTTTGGCATGGCAGCCTGATGCATCTGTAACAGTCATGGGTGTGCACTGATCATGAATTACACGGTGAATCACTCTTACCACCTTTTCCAAGAAAAGTATGATGACTATCCATGTTCTACCTATATATATATATATATATATATATATATATATATTTCCCCTTCGTCTCCCGCAGGAGCATACAACAGAAGTGTTTGCAATGTTACAGAAATAAAAAGGAAAATAATCATATAATGTGCTGGGTGGGGAAGAAAAAAAGGAAGGCAGGGAAATCATCATAAGAGGAGCCTCACACCGGTAAAATTGTTGCCGTTAACTATGATGCATCGCTGATCCTTTGTACTGCGAGTCATTCTGAAAATAGAAACTTTATGTTTAATTGATGTATCTGTAATGATTTCTGGCTGAGGGTAGAGTCTCCCTTTGAAGCTGATTGATCACTGCGACGCGCTTAAAATTTCATACCACAACAAACCTTTTTGTACTAATAAACAGGGGGACAAGAATGCTCCAGGGCCCTTCCCATTAAAGTGAGGATTTGCAACTTAAGTATGTTCAGGACATAGTTTATGTGCTCCCAAGAAGCTAGCATAATGAACTATTTCTTTTAATGGCAGATTATCCCTGTTTCTATTTCCTGGAGTGAAGACCTCGCAAATTGATGTATCTGTCCTCTGAGGTTTTCAGAGAGGCATTATGGCATTTTAAAATATTAATATGAGAGTACATTTAGCTGAAAGTAGCTAGGCTGTGAGTCTCTGGTGGCTCCCGCACAGGTCACTAGAGACTGCCTGTCTCTCAAGGCAGATGATTTACTCTAAGTGTATCATTAAGAACTACTTTTTTTGGAATTTATGAGCAAGCTCGCACACAAACTTATACCTTTTTCCATAAACTCTTTAGTATTTTTATGCTCTTTCTTCCTACCCTCCACCCACTGCATGTCCTTTGCTTTCTTCCTCCCCCCCACTTCTTTTTTTTCTTTTTCTTTTCTTTTTTAAAAAGGCCTGTGTCATGGACAGTCAGTCTCCTGTGCTGTGCCATTCAGATTTATGCAGATGATAGGGCTGGATTATCGCATGTTTTGATAACTTTAGGAAGCTGGATTTCCCCCTACCGCCCCTCATGAGAGGTGAAAAGATTTGCAATTATTTCTTCAATGAGATGTTTCTTAAAAAGAAAAAAGAAAAAAAGTGAGAGAGAAATTCAAAATATGAGGCCAGATGAGAAATTGTGGGAGACGGGGGCAGGCAGGGGGTTGGGGAGAGAATAGTATTCAATCCATGTATGCCAAGCAGAGTCTACTTTTGTGGAAAGCTCAATAATCAGTCTATACACATATTTGTTTAACGTTTTCCTTTCCATGACAGATGACATAGTGAATTAGCCTCTGACCTTTCAAATTCCATGCCTGAGTTTTACCAAGTCAACTAAATATTAATCAGAAAGGCATTAGGCAGACAGAGTTCATTTCTGCCTTGTGATCTACGTCTCTGAGCTTGCCACACCATTTGAATGATTTTTATCTTTTACTCACACACACACACACACACACACACACACAAAGGTGTATGTGTGTCAGATTCATTCTGTGGCATGCTCCCTACTTTCTCAAATGGTAAATAGGGGAAGTACGGCTAGGTTTAGTTACTTTTTCGGTGGGGAATATGGTGCATTCACAATATCTGTATGCATCTGTTTATAAGAGGCATGGGACTATTAAGATCTGCCCCCCCCCCAGCCACCCACTCCAGCCTTCTCTCTTGGTTGCCCTGCCAACTTGCCCACAACCCACAAGGCATGTGGTACCGTTTGGTTTGCATTACCAAAACCTGGATGGAGGAACTGGAAGGTTCTTCCCCAACGTGCTATTCCAGATGTATTGGACTACAACTCCCAGCATGCCCCAGCGTAGGTTAGATCCATCACCCTTCATTCACAAAGGGAATGGAAATGGCTAGTGGAATGGATTGCCCCCATCTGGAGCCATCACACACACCCCAAATCTGCTCTGAAGAGATGGGAGACCCTCCGGAGCAAAACTGGGGTGTCCATGGGATGTGTGTGTTTGAGGGGGGGTGCAAGGCAGATGAAACGAGCGAGCAGAAATCTGCTCTTGCAATGTTGGATCCAATCCCATATCTTTTAGATGTGCCTGCCAGGGTTCTTGGTATACAGCACCCACATTAGGGATGGTTGAATCTGTTTTTTAAAACTGATTTAAAAAAAAAATCTCTTTCTCTCCTGAATATGAAGCACTTGTGAATGTTGGTAAATTAATTAACATCAAAAATGAACTGGTAAAGTTTACACTGGGAACCAAATGAGACATGCCCAAGAAGATTCCTGATAGCACCCATTGGAAGGGCGTAGAATCTGATTTGGTATCTGAATGGTATCCAGCTATTACACACACACACACACACGGAAAATAACAGCTTAGGCAGTTTCTTAATTAGGAAAATGGCATGGGTAGAGGGCCTCTTTTTCAACAGTGCCACGATCCTGGCCAGATTCCACATGTACACAATCCACCATGACTGATCTTCAACTTTTTAAAAAAAAGAGAGAGAAAGAAAAGAGAGAGAGAGAGCAGGAGATACAGTCCCAAATATCTTTGCAAAATAAGGGTGTAATCCAATGCAAGTTTAGGCAGAAAAAAAGTCCTAAAACTCCAAACATTCCAAAGCCGCCCATGGGAGTTGAAAGAGGTTTTTTTTCTGTCTAAATATGCATAGGATTGCATCCTAACCCATTTTTTAAAAGAGAGAATTTAGAAGAGACTTTTAAAAGCAATAATTGATATTGAAAAAGAAACGAAACAAAACCGTGTTCAAATATGCTTACGTTATTACAAGTGCATCTGAACGTCTTTGTATGATTTCTGAAACATAAATCTAGAAGTGACGGTGGTGGCGGCGGTGGCAGTGGAGCTGATAATAAAGCCTTTTGAACATTAGTTCAGGAGTTTTGTTTCAAGTTTGAGAGTTATTAAGGTACTCATTCTCACATTTCAAGAAGTATTTACTTCTCATGTCCTTTCAAAGTGTTTAGATGCAGTTCAGGGACCGTTAGAGAAGCTGCAAGTAAGAACTCAGCGTCTTTGCTTAATGTGCAGCTTTCCACTTGTTTTACCTTATTCTCGGATCAATATTGAGCTTTTTATATAACTTTTCAATAGTGAACAATACCACTGAAGTACCCCTATCCAGTTTCTCTGCCTCCAAAAGCAATTAATGCTCTCCATTAAATGTAAAGAGGGCCGCAGAGTGTCCCTTCATTTTGTAACCTTGTATTCTACAAATACCCTTTACTTTGAATCAACAAAATATAGATAACACAACTAGTTTGAGTATATATGCAATTCTAGAAACTCCAAAGGTACTCAGAAGTTCCGAGACACTTAGCGAAATTACAGGGTGCTCTGTTCCTATCTGTTGCTTCTGGATCATTTATTAATCTGAGCATTTGGTGGTAGAATGCAACATCTGGATTGAAAGGGAGCAGAGTCCTAAACACGGCATATCATGGGTATAAACTAGTGTCATGCTGAAAATTTCTATTCCATTTTTAGGATTTCATGGCAGGGGCAGGGGAGGGGACAAAAACTCTGGTGACAGAGGCTAGGAAAGATGAGAACTTTGGAAAAGTTTCTCTTTGGGGAGGGGGACAGGGTTTCCACATATCTTTTTCAGTGTTGGCAGTTGTTGAGTAATCTTATTTCTATTTTTTTAAAAACACCCTCTGCCCTTGTACGAGCCCAGAAGTTCTTTCTCAAAGCCTACTGGAGAAGGCAAGGTGACAGGTCTTTTCTACACCACAAATTTTTCCCAGGGTGGTCC
Source organism: Anniella stebbinsi (assembly GCA_029215795.1). Lineage (NCBI taxonomy): Eukaryota > Metazoa > Chordata > Lepidosauria > Squamata > Anniellidae > Anniella > Anniella stebbinsi. The sequence continues at coordinate 26,766,449 of JARDYH010000002.1, read as the reverse complement.
CTGGGTCGTCCCTGTGCGTCCAAATGATGCACAGGGCATTCTGGGGGCAACTGTGTCAGGCCCAGGGATGACCATGGGAAAAGCTTGGGATAGCAGAAACTGTAGATATCCCGATGTTTCCACCATCCCAGGTCATGAAATGGACACAGAGGCTCCGTGCCCATGGGGGTGGGGGGGACAGCAATTGCGTCATCATCAGGATGGTGGGGGTGGGATACATGGGGGGGTTTCCCCTTACCTCTTCTGCCACGTGATGCTCCCTGTGCCTTTAAAAAAATGGTGGGCGCAACAGCACAACATCCTTCCTTCCTCCTGGGATGTTGTGCTTCCTGTGTGGATCTGGAGCAACTATCCTGGAAGCAGGTACATAGGTGTAGAAGGGCTGTACTCTCCAATAGGCATTTAGGAAGAACTGTTGGGCTCCTCCAACTGCTGTGAGTGTTTTGTTTTCATAAAAAATAGAAAGAAGAGCTCTCAAAAACTGGGTACACTTAAAAAGGTATGTGGAAACCCTGTCCGTCTTCCCAAAGAGAAAATTCTCCAAAATTCTCCCCCTCCTGCTGAAGAGACAGAAAAAACAATGCTTCTTTCACAGGGAAAGAAAAGGTTCCCCAAAATAGGAGGCAGGATTAGGCACAGCACTAGTATAAACTGCTTTTATAGCCTGTCCCTTTTCCCAGGAGGCCTTGAAAACTCCAATTCATAAATTATATTTATATTTCATAAATAATTCTTTACACTTCCCGGAATTATTGGGGGGGGAGCCATAATTATTAAACTGACAGTTTGTAATGTTCTACATCAGGATAGGACAACCTGTTCCCCTCCAGATGCCTAAGAATCCCATCATCCCTCACCAATGTCTATGCTGGCTAAGGCTTATGAGACTTGCATTCCAAAAGCACTGTAGGGTCCCACGTTTCCCTCTTCTGCACTATATCCACAGTCTTTCTAGGGAGCTTCTTCACTAAGAGCTTTTCTACATGAGGCTATTAATCAGCGCTTTATCTGCTGTATCTGGTTCTAGTTTCATGACAGAATTAAGATCTGAGCCATACACAAAAAGCATTTTCTTTTCTGCTTTTCTGCTACATAACTTCTAGGTGGTACTATGGTACAGTGGAACAGCACAAATACACAAGTGAAAACAAGCAATTTCTTCTGCTTTTACAACTAAATACTGCTTTTTCCCTGCTCTAAAAGAACTTGCTGAAAGTGCTTTTTTGACACAGCCATGAAACTAGAGAATCATGATGTAGGCTAAAGAACCCATAAGCAACCATCAGTAGGGACTGATGAGCACAAGGTAAATGCCTCATGTAGAAAAGCCCTAAAGCTTCCCACACATCCTATTCATAGGATTGTCATGAATACCAAGACAGCAGCATGCATTCTCAGAAGAAATGATAGAACATAAGATATGTCACATCAACAGCCTGCTTTCTCCTCTGTGGACTGCAACAACTATATTAGAAATGAAACAAATGCCTACAATGTAACAGAATTTCAGATTTCACCATTCAGACTTTTAATGCAAAATATTGAACCTGAAAAATCACTTTTTCTCTCTGCATTTGAATCATGAATGCTTTGGACCTGTTGCCATTTTTTTTTTTGACAGTTTTGATTCCACCCGGCATCAGATATGAAATTTCACATGGTGCCAACTGTCAAATAGTAAATACCATTGAATTGTTCCTATCAAATATTGAAAACAAATATCAATGGGTATTAAATACAGTGCTCAACTATTCAGATAATAGCTGGTGAGCATTCAACATTTGCAGAAGAGAATTTGGGGGAGCAAGTTCATTTGCAGTGCAGTCCTGTTCATGCCTACTCAAAAGTAAGTCCCACTGAGTGGGTACAGGATTGCAGCCTTAACTTCAAACCCATGCCTGTATCTGTGTCCATTTCTCCAATTCAGGAAAGCCATGCATTGGAGCTGTAAAGGAGCTGTTGCTTCAGAGATGATGCAGTTCAGACTAAGGGCTGTGCTGGCTCTCAGTCCAGACCTGATAGGATGACCATATGGAAAGGAGGACAGGGCTCCTGTATCTTTAACAGTTGAATAGAAAAGGGGAATTTCAGCAGGTGTCATTTGTATGCATGCAGCACCTGGAGCAATTCCCTCTTCATCACAACAATTAAAGTGGCAGGAGCCCTGCCCTCTTCTGTATCTGGTCACTCAGGGCAGGGCTCCTGCAGCTTGAACTGTTCTTAGAAGAAGAAGAAAACCTCGCCACAAGTACTAGCTAGACTAGGCTGACTATATGAAAAGGAGCACAGGGCTCATGTAACTTTAATAGTTGCAGAGAAAAGGGAATTTCAGCCGGTGTCATTTGTATGCAATTAGTACCTGGTGAAATCCCCTCTTCATCACAACAATTAAAGTTGCAGGCCCTATACTAGAGTGACCAGATACAAAAGAGGGCAGAGCCCCTGCAGCTTTAACTGCTGTAATGAAGAGGGAATTTCACCAGGTACGAATTGCATACAAATGACGCCTGCTGAAATCCCCTTTTCTCTACAACTGTTAAGTTACATGAGCCCTGTCCTCCTTTTCATATGGTCAGCCTAGGCTAGACACAGAAGCAAAACTGGAGGGTCGACTAAAGAAGCCATAAACAATTGTGAGTGCATACCCGATGAATACTTCATGTAGAAAAGCCCTCAACATTCCCACAGATCCTATTCCTAGGATTGTCATGTATACCAATGATGAGCACACAATAAATGCCTAGTATAGGAAAGCTCACTGTCCGCCGACCAGATCTACCAGCATATTTTCTATGCACTTTGGACACCAGAAGGCCAACTCATTTGGGAATCCTATACTCGAACGCAATGGGCCTTACATCTGAGTAGACACATATAGAACTGCATTTAGATTAGGGTGACCAGATAAAATCCAGGTCAGTGCTCCTGTAACTTTAACAGTTGTAGAGAAAAGGGTATTTCAGCCAGTGTCATTTGTATGCAATTAGTTCCTGGTGATATTCCCTCTTCATCACAACAGTTAAAGGTGCATGCACTATACTAGAGTGACTATATACAAAAGAAGGCAGGGCCCCTGCAACTTTAACTGTTGTGATGAAGAGGGAATTTCACCAGGAATTAATTGCATACAAATGACACTGGCTGAAATTCCCTTTTCTCTACAACTGTCAAAGTTACATGAGCCCTGACCTGGATTTTATCTGGTCACCCTAATTTAGATATTTTTTTCAGGGGCCTGCAAAACCTTTCAGTAGCACTGATTCCCACTGTCTCGCTTTGTACCTAATTACAATTAGGGATGACTATGCTCATTTCAGTTTTTCTTCAGTACCCATTTTTCCTGTCTTAAACTTGGTTCATCCAGAGATTTGAGATTTTTTCCAATCTTAAACTCAGTTAATCCCAACCTTTAATTTTTTTTTTTTTTTTTTTTTTTTGCCATTAACATCCATACCATTTTGGAGGCACATTTTTCCTAATACAAGCATTTTTGTACACAATTTTGGCCTAATATATACTTCTTAAAGAAAATGTACCAATATAATGCATTTTAATATTATGTTTATTAATATACACATTTTTGTGTAGTTTCCCCTAATATAAGCATTTTTGTATATATATATATATATATATATATATATATGAGAGAACTCATTGCAGAATTAAGAGAAGTACAAATTTTCAAAAATAACTGACTTTTGGCTTACACGTTGCTTCCAAATTGAGAAATTAAGTAAATTAAAATGTGAACTGAACTAAGGCAGGATCTACACTACTGCTTTATAATGGTTTATAACATTATGACAACTGTTGGGGTCCAGGACACATTCCATATATCCTTTTCAAACTGTTTTCAAAGTGTTATATCCTGCTTGGTGTAGATCAGGCCTTCTTCGCTATTATGATTCTTTGTTCCTTTCTCCTACTACCTATAAACTACCATAAACCTCTTCCTGTGCATAGAAAAAGCCAGCAAAAACTAAGGAACTCTGTAACTTGTAGTTTTTGAGAGAGCACATCACATATAGAAGAGCACACTTCTAACTGTTACTCAAAATACAAGTTCAAACATGTCCTCTCCTCGATCAGCAGTGTGCTGTTCAAAATGTTGCTTGCTCTGTTCTATCTCTGCATCCAATTTTACTCCAGCAAATCTCACAAGAACTTGCAATCTCAGGACACTTCAAAAAGATACATAGATATAAGGAAGTAGACTTGTTGTATAAATACCCGCGAGCACAATCTACAATTTAGCCTCCATTATTTCCCCATGGGCTTAGAACCCTTGGCATTAGTTATGCATGGAACACATTAGTTATTAGGCAGATTAGAAATGTAATCCCTCCGCCTCTCTCATAATACTAGTACCTGAAGTCATCCCATGATTCCAGACAGATAAAAGGAAGTACTTCTTCACATAGCACGTAGTCATAGAATCATAGAATCGTAGAGTTGGAAGGAGCCTACAAGGCCATCGAGTCCAACCCAATGGGAATTGATGGCCTTCTCCTTCATGAATTTGTCTAATCTCCAAATTGGGTGGCTTTAAAAGGGAATTAGACAGATTCATGGAGGAAAAGGCTGTCAATGGCTACTAGTCCTGATGGCTATGTGCTACCTCTAGTATCAGAGGCAGTATGACTATCTACACCAGTTGCTGGGGAAACATGGGCAGAAAGGTGCTGTTGCACTCATGTCCTGCTTGTCGGTTTCCTGTGGGCAACTGGTTGGCCACTGTGTGAACAGAATGTTGGACTAGATGGACCCTTGCTCTGATCCAGCATGGGTCTTGTTATGTTCTTATGTAATATAAATAAATAAATAATTGAACCTGTCCCCCCAATACACTTGTGGGCCCTTCTGCTACAGCCAACACCACATCAGCAGACTTCATCGCTACTGACATCTCCTAAGTACTAGGAGCAACTTGATACTCAAAGTACATCCTTAACCCCTGTGCAATCTGAACATCTACCAAAATCTATACAATGCCACTAAGACTGCAAGTCAGTTATTTTACATTTTTTTAAAAATAGCATAGCCAATAAATATTATATTGCCTAGCTCCATCTAGAACGCTACCCTGAAAATTTTCCTGTGATCTGATGTTTATGGAGTGCCTCGGGTTGCAGGCAGAGAGCACTGTAAATAGGTCAGATTTTATTGTTTATTTTAACAAATGGATCGGCGTGCATTAGCATTGGAGAAAATGTATAAATATTGATTTGAAAACCTGGTGCATACAATAAAAGAACAACCCTTGTAACCCTTTTAGAGAAAGAAGCCATAAATAAAGTTCATCTCCACCCCCTCCTTCTCCCTATACACAACAAAACAATTAATGCATAATTCATTGGCAACAGTATTACCCTTCCTACCGTCGCCGCTTGATAGGAACTGGAATTTCTTAAGACAACCGTCTGCAGATTATATTTATTTTCAAAATGTGAAGGAAGTCATCTTCTGGTGTATTTGGGAGTGCAACCCATAAGGGCAGCTTTGAGCTTGCGGTGCGTAAAGATGGAGAGCTGACAAATGTTTGGATTATTCTAACCATGACAAAGACGAAATCAATATGGGGGTGGGGGAGGAATAGCTGGAGAAAAGGCAATGAATTTTCTTAGGTCATGCCTTGGTTATTTACTGTATATCCTTCTCTAGTTTGCAGACTCCATCCAACAATATTGGTGGCAGATAGCTGTATATAATTAAGGACATTGTTTTTTGGTTAAGTTAACTTTTGAAAAAGAAGGATGCTAACTGGTCAAATGTTATAAGTCATCTGCATTAGTCAAGGCAAAACCGAAGCAAAACAGGGTTTGGCATATCATTGCATTGTTGAGGAAAACCAGGCTTTATTGCAACTATTGGACTCTTCAGACTGGCCTACAGGAAACAAGACATCAGAGTATGTATTTCTGCTTAGTTGATGGCTTGGCAATAAAATAAAACCATTTTTTTAAAAAAACCTTGTTAATCAAAATATTTAGCCTTGAGAAGAGAAGACTGAGGGGAGACATGATAGCATTCTTCAAATACTTGAAAGGTGGTCACATAGAGGAAGGCCAGGATCTCTTCTCTATCATCCCAAAGTGCAGGGCACAGAATAATGGGCTCAAGTTACAGGAAGCCAGCCTTCCTGACTGTTAGAATAGTAAGACAATGGAACCAATTACCTAGGGAGGTAATATGGGCTCTCCCACACTAGAGGCCTTCAAGATGCAGTTGGACAGCCATCTGTCTCAAGTATGCTTTAATGTGGATTCCTGCATTGAGCAGGGGGTTGGACTCAATGGCCTTCCAACTCTACTATTCTACGATTCTATGATTCTACGAAAATATCTGTACCATACAGTTTGGAACTGAAGGATCACCAGACCAACCCCTAACATGCATTACTGCCAAAATACAGTACATCAGAGATGGGCAGATTTCAGCCTTGTGAGATCTGCTTTGGTTTTTTTGGTTTGTTTGTTTTTTAACTAGAGCCATATGTTCCACCAGGTGCAAATGACATATGCTTAGAATGAAAGAATGCTGAACCCAAGAATTGGTGCTGTGTATCGGATCTGAACAGAGTGCACAGTCACGTCACACAGAAATCCACTCCTGGCTACACCAAGCTTTCATCATTTCAGCAGGATGGGGGAGTCTGGAGTCATTTTGTTGTTCAGTTGTTCAGAATCAGAAATCCTTGATCTACTGCAAATTATCCAGAGTTCTACCAGTAGATCTCAAACTATCTTTTGCCCTTTGCTGATGTATGTAAGGACCACTGATATGATATGCTGGAGTTTGTCACAGAGCATTGGAGTCTGCTGTGGGTTCTTCAAGTGCCGCCTCTCTTGTGCATTCTCTCATTCTCTCTCTCTCTCTATATATATATATATTGTGCATTCACAATTATTATTAAACTGAACTGGCCAGGTCAAATCAGACAAATGGAGCAAGAGACCAGAGATGATGGGTGAAACTCTAAAGCCCGGTTTCACTTGGGTTCTATTTTTATTTTATTCATTTTTAAGCTCATCCCATCCTGTCTCCGCATTCTTTAAAATAAAATAAAAAATCTTCACAAACATGTGCGCTTCTTTTGTTGGCACACACACACACACACACACACACACACACACACATTTTTGTACTGACTTTTGTGTGCCCGTTTGTGAACATGCACATTTTTAAAACCCTTTTTTCAATGAATCAAGCATTTGTGCATGTGCTTTTCTTGTGCATTCTTGTGTGCAGGAAGTAGCATCTTCTGCTCTTCCTTCTCACCACCACCACCATTATCTGGCCCAGAGTGAGAGGATGGTGAACAAGCAACAGTGAAGAGGAGGAGGAGGAGCAGGTCTTGGCCCTCTTATCAGTGGGCCTTCTGCTGCGGGGTGTGGGTCCTAGGGAGGGGCCCAACCATGCCAAGGCCAGACCTGCTCCAAACAAAGACCAGGCATGACAACCTGGAGCCTGACCATCACAGAGAGCCAACAGATGTATAGCAGTGAGAACCAAGACATATAGAGCAAGCCCTGGTTTACAGATGTTCAAGCTACTGTGTGAATGGCAGAGAAGGCAGCTGAGGGCAGGCAATGACAGAGGTCGGGGCAGTGGGTAGGTGTGACTAAGGCCCTTTCTACACCACAGATTTTTCCTGGGGTCATCCCTGTGCATCCACATAATGCACAGGGCATCCCGGGAGCAAGCGGGGATGACACAGGGACGACCCTGGGAAAATCCCAGGATAGCAGAAACTGCAGATATCATGATGTTTCCACTATCCCAGGTCATGAAATGGGCACGGAGCTGTGTGGGATGGCTCTGTGCCCATGGGGGTGGGGGACAGCAATTCCGCCATCCCCAGGATGGCGGGGGTGGGGGCACACACAGGGGGTTTTCCCTTACCTGTTTTGCTGCACAACACTCCCTGTGCCTTTACAAAAATAACACCAAAATGGCGGGCACGATGGAGCGACATCCCTCCTTTCTCTCATGACATCACGCTTACTGTGTGGATCTGGAGCGACGATCCCAGAAGAAGATACATCCGGGATCATCCCCCCTCCCTCCCTCTACACCCATAGGTATAGAAAGGCTCTAAGTAAACCAATTTATTTCTGACATTAAGAGCATTTTCAGTTTGGGGAATCACGTTTCCTTACCATCGCTTTACTTTCTACTTCTCTTCCACAATAGGGATGGGCAGAATCACAAAGGGAAGAAAGAAGAAGCAAACAGCAGTGTTTTTATAGCACCACCTCTGCTGCACATGGCAGAAAATAGTACCAATTATCGTTATAGCTGAGAAGAATTGGATTTTCTGTGTCTTATTTTGTAGCGGGGAAAACAGCAGAAGGAGCAGGAAAGGCACAGGAGAATGGGTGCGTCAAATTGACCCACAAAGATCGGTGAGTGGCCAGTCACAAGTGTGCAATAAAACGCTGATCTAAATGCCTCTCTAAATGCCACTCTTTCATAAGGCTCCTCCTAAGGGGTGTAGGTTGGCCACTTATGAATGGCCAAAAAAGAGGAAACACATCCAAAAGGAAGAACAGTGATTTGCATAACAGTTGAGTATGCTAATTGATGTGTGTCTAAGTGAATTTAGAAATAACTATAATAATTTCAATAGAAATGCCGTGCATCTCACTAATGCTTGGAAGTTTGCGGCAAGGAGAACTCTGTGTCTGCCTGTTCAGTCAGTTGTCCAGCTGCTAACAGTGCGATGGGCAACCGTTCATATGGTTCTTCATCTTTAAACCAGAATTGGACAGGGCAGTTCTTCAAATAGAAGATTCTTCGAATAGAGGATGGCTCTTTGGCAGCCCTTCAAACTGAGGACTATCTTCTGTAAAAGAGGAACTTGGACAACCCAACACTGGAGCACCCATGTGGCATAGTGGTTAAAGTGTTGGACTGGGACTCAGGAGACCTGGGTTCTAGTCCCTGCTCAGCCATGAAGCTGACTGGAGGCTGTCTTTATGGCACCAGGTTGGAGCCACCTCCTTCTTCAACCCTGTGCTTTTCCTCTCCTGGGGCATCATTGGGTAATCCTGATGCCGAGGAGGGAGCATGGGGTTTCTAGGCAGCCATCTGGGTCCCAGAGCCACCCCTGTCCTCTTCCTGGTGGAAGGTGACCAATCGCTGGTCGTCTTCCACCAGACTCCACACCAGGTTGACCTCAGGTTAGATGTGGAGAGATGTTACATGGTGGACGTGCCATTTTGAAGTCCCTCCATTTGAAAAAATCAGGGTAAATTCCCAACTTTTTCCAAATGCAGCATTGTGGAGAAGCCCCATGGTGGCTGCAAACCTGTGCTTGTGCTGTCTAACTGACACGGTGCAGATCCAGAGTCACCATGAGGCTTTCCCTGTGTATAGACAGCCCCTGGGTGACTTTGGGGCCTGTCAACGACTCTCAGCCTAACCTACTCACAAGTTTGTTGTGAGGATAAAATGGAGAGGAGGAGGACCATGTAAGCTGCCTTGGGTTCCTCAGAAGAGGAAGAAAGTGGGGATACAAATGTAATAATTAAAGCCTAGCAGAGATGATAGGGAAGGAGGGACCAAAAGCTGAGCTCTACGTAAGAGAGCAGTGCAATATAAGTTAGTAAAAGAATGGTCCTATGCATAGGATTGCAGCCTAAGCCTGAATACAACACATGCTGTACCAACTGGCTCTCAAAAATTGTCAGAAGGACAATTTTTTAAAAAAGAAAAAAAGAAAAAGAAAAAATGACTCCCCTAGTGTCAACTGACTCACACACAAACACACACCTTTCCCTTTACTGTTTTTAGGTTGTTTGCATTTGGGATTTAATTCAGATAAATCAGAACCTAGCCTTCTGTTGCCACAAAACATGAAAGTCAGAGTAGCTCCTGCTCAGTGAACCTCAAAGTGTCGAAGCAGAAGGTTCTCTGGGTTTCTCATCCGAGCTGCTCATCCAGCCTTAAACAGGGCATTGTTTTAATGGAGCGCTTCAGTCCCTTTATAACCTAACACAGGAGTAGAAAGACATGTCAAAGAGACAGTTGGCTCTTTGGAAACGAAGAAGCCAGATTCATGGATCAAGCTGCCTGAAAGAGATCACTCTGGGCATATCCTTTTTTTTTCCAATGGAAAAAAAGAGGGAAAGATAGGGGCTCAGTAATATCTTATTGGACAAGGGAATCAAAGGCAACACTACATGATATATGATGCTGGACACTGCTTGAGTTACGTACCAAGTAGCGGGTAAGGCCTGCTCCCCACTCCTTTTGTGACAGCTCCCATAGGGCACAATCCTTTCAATTCCCCCCTTGTTTTCAGAGGCTTCAAGATTCCTATGCCCTCCCAGGCTGAAGCCGGCAAGGTGGAAGGAGAGGCAGAGATGTTCTTTGCTTTTTTGCTATATTATTATTATTATTATTACTATTATTATTATTATTATTTCTTTCTCACTCATGGCATTCTTATTCTTATTCTTATTATTATTATTAGGGATGTGCACTGGATCGGACCCGATCCATGATCCGAGTCCGGTCCAGTGGGAAATCGGATAAATTATCCGATTTCCGATCCCGCAGCTGGATCGGCCGATCCAATCCGAACCGGTCCGAAAAGGCTCCGAACCGGTTCGGCGGATCGGCGGATCGGCGGGCGCCCACTGGCGCCCACCGCCGCTTCCATTGGTGGGCGCCAGCAGGCGCCCGCCGATGAAAGTGGACAGCGGGGGGGGGAGGAGGGGGGCGCTTACCTTCTCGGCCTGTCCGCTCCCGTCCGGCACTAGCAGCTACTACCAGCGGGCTCCGCGGCCTGCTCTAGGGTGGCGCGCCGGGTGATGTCATCACCCGGCGCGCTACTCTAGAGCAGGCCGCGGAGCCTGCTGGTAGTAGTAGGCGCCGGCGCCGGACGGGAGCCGCCGGGCCGGGAAGGTAAGCAGGGGGTGCGTGGAGGGGAGGAGGGGGCGCGCGGAGGGGGGAGGGGGGCCCTTACCTTCCCGTCCCGGCGGCTCCCGTCCCGGCGCCGGCGCCTACTACTACCAGCAGGCTCCGCGGCCTACTCCAGGGTGGCGCGCCGGGTGATGTCATCACCCGGCGCGCTACTCGAGAGTAGGCCGCGGAGCCCGCTGGTAGTAGCCGCCGGCGCCGGACGGGAGCGGACGGGCCGAGAAGGTAAGCAGTGGCGGGGAAGGGGGCTTACCCCCCCCCGGAGCCGTCCGCTTCTATCCGCTGGCGCCCGCGGGCGCCAGCGGATGGAAGCGGGCGGCCCCAGGGGAAGTAGGGAGCGCGGGGGAGGGGGCTTACCTGCCGGGGCCGTCCACAGCGGACGGCCCCGGGGGGGGGGAGGGAGTTAGGCCCCCCCTCAGCCACCCACCGCCATTTTTTCCCCATAGACTTGCATTGCAATGCAAGTCTATGGGGAAAAAAATGGCGGCCGATCCAAAAATTTACGATTTTTGGGTCGGGATCAGACTCGATCCGGTCTGGGGGGCCTCCGATTTTGTCCGAACCGGTCCGGGACAAAATTGGAGGTCCCGATCCGGGTCCCGATCCGATCCGGGTGGTCCGTGCACACCCCTAATTATTATCTCTTTCTCACTCGTGGCGGTTTTTCTAGATGGACATGATGGGCTTTGCCAGGTCATGCTGTCTTTTACTGATTCAGGAATTTCCTGACAATTGAGCATGTTTTAAGTATGACTGCTTTCTGGATGTTGGTGTGGATGTATTTTGGTAGGCCCAGTTTCTGAAGGTTTTCTGTATATTTTTTTGAAGTGATGCCATTGACTGATGCGACTAATGGTATAATTGTGATTGTTGTTGTTATTATTACATTTATATCCCACCTTTTTTCCTCCTTAAGGAACCCAAGGCACTGTACATAATCTTCCTCCACTCCATTTTATCCTCACAACAAAAACACTGTGAGATAGATTGATCTGAGAGTCTGTGACTGGCCAAAAGTCACCCAGTGAGCTTCCGTGGCTGAGTGGGTACTAGAGCCCAGATCTCCCAACTCCCAGTCCAACGATCTAGCCACTTCATCACATTGGCTCATAGGCTTTTAGGTCTTTGGCATTTGAACTGGTGTTCTGTACAGAGACAATGCACATATGTGTATAGGTTAGGGATGGTGGAGACTTTTGTCCAGTTTGCATTATAATTAAAATTTACCTATTTTTGCACTTTCAAAGCAATACATGAATTGAAAGTCAGCGGAGAGCATGATATTTGGTGCTAAATAATGTTGGCTGCCCCTATTTCAGTTCAGGATCGAAAATGGGTCAATACCATTTTGTTCATAATTAGCATAATGAAAAAAGAGATTCAGCAAAGATTAAAATAGTACCTGGCATGGAATGGGGGGGGGGGTTAGGGTGTTTAAGGGAGGTTATTATTGTATAGCATTTACTTCTCTGGTAAATCTCTGTTTTGTTTTTAATTTCTCCCTTCATTTCAATCAGACCGTTGTGTATGGAGCTATGCTCTGGGAATTGCAATAGGGAACCTCCCCCCAAAAAACCCTCTCATGCTTCACTTTATTAACCATAGGGTTGTACACAGGCATCCCCCAATTTGTTTCGGAGGCTGATTCAGGCCCTTTCCACAGCAGGCATTTTGCCTGGGATGTCCCCCGGCTGGTCCCTGTGCGCCAATGGTGTGTTTTAGATACTTCCAGGATCACTCTCCCTCCTTCTACACCCCTATGGTGTAGAAAGGGCCTCATAGTTTCTGAATTTTCCCCAATCTGACTCAGGCAACTTCAGTAGGCTGACCATATGAAAAGGAGGACAGGGCTCATGTAACTTTAACAGTTGTAGAGAAAAGGGAATTTCAGCCAGTGTCATTTGTATGCAATTAGTCCCTGGTGAAATTCCCTCTTCATCACAACAGTTAAAATTGCAGGCACTATACTAGAGTGACCACATACAAAAGAAGGCAGGGCCCCTGCAACTTTAACTGTTGTGATGAAGAGGGAATTTCACCAGGAACTAATTGCATACAAATGACACTGGCTGAAATTCCCTTTTCTCTACAACTGTTAAAGTTACAGGAGCCCTGTCCTCCTTTTCATATGGTCAGCCTACAATTCAGGCCCAGGCCCACTTGCTTCAGATCTGGATCTGAAGTAAAATCCGGACACCCAAAGTAGGCTAGCCATTGCTTGTTCTCAGGGGCTATGCTGACTAGGAGTCCATGGCCCTCCCTGCTCACCCCGAACCCAGAGCTGCTGTCCCTGTCCACCTGTGGGACTCGCCTGACCCATCCAGCAGCTGCCCGTCCTCAGTGAGCACCGCCATTTTAAATGAAGATGGAGGCAGCATCATTTCCTAGATTTAAGGCCAAGGTAATTTGACATGCTTTGGATATAATTCGTTCCACTCCAGAACACCTCAACCCTCTGCTTCCAATCCAGATTGGGACCAAAGCAGGCTGAATTGCTCCCCTTCAGTTTGGATTCGGGCCCAAAAGGGTGGCCCTAATTAATAGCAGGTGAAGTTGCTGCAACATGCATAGGTTGCAATGGAGGGAAGAGGAAAACAAACCCTTGATTTAGGAATATGTGTTTGGAAGACATTAAACTGTCATCAGAGCATGATATGGGTAAATGTAAAGATCGACTTAAAATGAACCAAGTTTCAGCACTAAGGTATATCAAATTTAAGACACTTCCTGATCCTCAGATATGTTCATTTAAACCTGGACATCATTGTAAGATATGAAAGCATAATTCCAGAGCAACCCGTTAGTGGCAGAGGTCTGGACTAAACAGCGTACATGGCACTGAGATAAATCAAACAGCCTTTCGTCTCTACCAAGATTGGTTTTGATTGATTTCACTGAGATTTCTGCTAGGATAAAGACTGCAGATTAAGTCTTATTATTCCATACAAACTAGAAAATACCAAAGTAAATGTAAAAATACAGGTCATTATCCGTCTCTACATGGTGCAACGACAGGCTATTCTGCCGGTATTATTCTGTGTCCATCAAAGTGTCAGCTGGCAGAATTTAATCCATGGGTTTCACTCAAATTGCTGATGTCACCAAATAATGTCGGGAGATAGAAATTATTTGAGCCCTCCCCACCCCACCCCTTCCCTCACCCCACATCTTCTCTGATGGAAAATGGGAGAATGGCATGAACTGTGCATGTCACTTGTCAACGATGCAATTTCTAAGAATGCATTTTTTCGTATAAAATATTAATTTTACAAGCTTTTAAATGAATATATAATTAGCCAGATACACATCTCTGTTGTTTACAATTTAGCTACATCAGACACTGGATTTCCCCTACAATATCTCCCTGTAGGAGAAATCTGACATTTTCTGTTCTGGTGGTATAGTGACTAGAGATGTTGCGGGCATCTGACTAGGTCCAGGAGTCCATCTGGAAACTCTATTGTGCATGACAATGGAGGCTCTGGAAATTACATAATCCCTGTCACTGCATCAATGGCGGCCATAAAGGTCCCATTTATGCAATGGCAGAAATGCACAATTTCCGGAGCCTCCATTGTGCAAAAATGGAGGTTCTGGAAATTGCGCATTTCCCCTGCTATGTAAATGATGGCCATAAAGGCCCTATTTATGCAAGAGTAAAGACGTAAATGCTCCAATCGTGTCTTTACTCTTGCATAAATGGAGCCTTTATGGATGTCATTTATGCAACAGGGGAAATTACTTTCTTTCCTGAGCCTCCATTGTCACACACAATGGAGACTCTAGAATGGGCCGGATGGCTGCCAGGTGTTCATCAGATACTTGCCGAGCTGCCGAAGTAGCTTGCACAACATGTGAGTGGGGTCAAATGGTGGCAGCATCAGGGCACGCATCCCATAAGTTTGACCCTGATGAGTCCACCCATCCTTCAGTGGTACATTTTGAAGTGCAGGTACTCATCATGACAGCCCCCAAGGAGAGTCCAAAAATCCAACAAACCAGTTCATCTCTGCCAGGAGCAGGTCTTTTGAAAAGTTCATGGGTCTTAATTGCCCATTCAAGACCCAAAGCACCTCATAATATTTTGCATTATAACAGGGAACAGTCACCTCCTTACCAGCTCATGTAAGCATTGCAGCTGAGCTCAGAGGGAACAGGGAATTCTGATGGGGATGGTTGATGACATCAGCATCCCTGCTGAATATATATATATATATATATATATATTGGCACTACATCCCTGTGAGCCCTAGCTTAACTACAACACTGTCTATTCCCATTAACTATGGAATAATCAAAGACAGATCTCCATCACAACCATTTCCTTTCTGGGTGTACAAAGCAATTAATCTATTTGGGCAAACAAAGCAGTGAGGTGGTCCCAAGCAAAAGAAAGAGCAAGTGAGAGAGTGAAAGAAAGAAGAACTCTGTCCTTGGAAACAAGGGCTAGGCACCAGAGCAGGAGAGGATAATGAGGAATGGGCTTGAGAACCAAATAGACCAAGGGCTGATCTTATTGCTGTGCATCAGCAAGTCTATCCACACAGTCCCATGAAAAAAGAAAAACAGCAATTGGGTGCCCAAATACAAGGACAGTTCTAGATTTCAAAATAAAGAATATAAAGGGGCTGGTGGCTCTGGACTGGACTCAGGATGGGGTAGAACAATGGGATCAATAGCTTGACTCTGAGGGATAAAAGAGAACCCTCAAAAATGTTCCTGGCTCATTGAATGAATCAAAGCTCATTTACTAAGTATTACAATAGCCATGTTTCTGAAAGATAGTTAAGTATAGGTTTACAGAACAAAAAGAATATTCTGAAGAATGCTTGGGTGGTTCCTTACTTGCTATGTCTTGGGGTGAGGATGCTTCAGGATTGGACCATATTTCCTGTCAAGGTCCTTAATTGGCCAATTTAAAGGTGTACTGTTGGACTGTCTGGCTGGGGTGGTGATGTGGGCATTAGGAAGACATTTGCATTTATCTAGAGTTCCCCTGGGGGCAACTTGTTTAATCTAATCAGTAGAGGACAGACATAGGTCAATTAGGTAATAGCTCCTCTGATACCATGTTCTCATTGCTTGCAGCCCTCAAGCTTCCTCTTGCATGGACAATCTAGTAAAAGTGCTAGGGTGAGGCCAACAAAATCATAAGACACAAACTACAGGTGTAGATAATGCTCCCATGGCTAAGTTTCTCTGTAACAGCTCTCATGTCTTCCCTTAACCTTCTCTTCTCTGGGCTAAATATACCCAGCCCTTTCAACCATTCCTCATGGAACTCTTACCAGGGCATGGATAATATTCTGTACCTCAGCAGCATGCTTACCAGCTCAGTCTACACATCCGGCAAAGACGAGGTAGGAATGAGATGATAGAACAGACTGAACCACTTCAGGTTAGAGGTAGGGGGTATAATTTTAAAATGCTCCTATGTCTCCTCCCACCCATTAAAAAAAAGGCTTGAAAACAGAACATTCCTTGCAAAAGCATCCTCAAAGAGAAAAATGTGTAGGAATAGCAGGAGTAGTAGAGATAGAAGTAGTTTCATTTCCTTCAACAATTATATGGTATTGTTGTCAGGGATGTCCAGACTTTGCAGATTGTCAGGTGCCTTTCATTCCATCACCTGACAATCCATGAAACACAGACAAAACAGATTTTTTACAAAATCTATACATCCCTAGTGGTACCTGAACCAGTTGATTTGTCTAGTAGGTGTGGATGTTTCAAGATTGAGCCAAATTTCCTACCAAGGCCCTGCCTTATCCAGTTCAAAGGGAACCTGGTGGATTAGTCTGGTCCCCTCTACAAGGATTCGCTTTTGTGCCCGGTTAGGCGATTATGCGCATAATCGCTGAAGCGCATTTACACCTAATACCTCTAATGAGAGGCGGCAAGAGGCGGCGAAGCACATTAACGGATGACCAAAATGCGCTTTACAAGTAGTTAATGCGCATAAGCGCTTGTTCACATAGTCAAAATGCGCTTTAACGGCCGGAGCAAAATAAAACTCGCGATTTAACGCGCATTCGATAATGCGCAGAATCGGAGAGATAACGCGCCTCTACACCCGATTTGCGCTCCATTCTTGTAGAGGTAAAAAAATTTAAGCGCCTTGAAAGAGCTTTAAACCTCTCTTGTAGAGGCAGCCTGAGCTGGATGGGGACCTGGCAATGAGACAGGCATTTGCATGTTTCCACAGTTACAGGGAACAACGCCCTTTCAAATAATCAATGCAGTACACACTGGCTCCTGCCTCTCTGCAGCTGTCCAGCACATTAATGATGTTCATGGCAGCTTTCCCATGCTGCTGCTTCCGGAACAAAAATTGGTACTTGAGCCAAGGTGTCAGGGTAATCTCACGGTGTAGCACACGGGACACATGTCCAGAGAGCCAGCACATGAGAACTTCCTCTGTAAGGAAGGTTAGAATATTTCAAGTCATTGATTATATTTCTATACCATTCAGTAGCCACAGCCCCCTGAGTGGTTTGCAAAGATTAAAAGCCTAGAAATACAAATACAGAATGTAATATAAAACTATTTGCATACAAAAAATATATTTTGAAAATTGCACTATAAACAATTAAAACCCCAGAATCCCATTAAAAATTTTGTCAGATGCAATCCTAATCAAGGGCTGGAATCCAACATTGCCCTTGCACATGAAGCAAACCCTGCCACTTTCAGTCTGCAAGTGGCCCCAATCACTTCTGGAACAGCGATTTAGCACTTCTGGAGGCAAACCAAAACTCTCATTTTTCGGAGTGACTAGGTCGGCACGGCCCACTTAAGGGGATTCTGCCAACCGGCCCCCTTCTAGAAATGAGTGGTTTTGCTCATTTGGAGACTTGCCTCCACAAGCACAAAATTATCGTCCCACATATGGTAGGGGCTGCTTGCAGACTGGAAGTGATGGGCTGACTGTGCGCAGGCCACAATCGGTGGCCATGTTCGTTAGCGGATGGGCATCACTGGTTTCTGGCCAAGGTTCCCTCAGTGAGTCCCCCTCTCAGTGGGATCCCATTATTCTCTCCAAGTCACCGTTCAATCCATACGACCACTCATAGAGAAAATAAGGGAAGCAGAGGGTGCTGCCCCATTTGCTCACCCTGGTCATTGCTTGCATGGTCGAGAGGACAAGGGAACAGGCAGCAATATAATAATAATAATAATAATAATAATAATATTTATTTGTAACCCACCTCTCCCTCCAGATCGAGGCAGGGAACAGCAACAATATAAACATAAAAATCACAACAGTTAAAATTTTTAAAAAGCAAGAGAACAATACAACATTAAAAACATCTTAACAGGAAGAACAGGAAGCTCCGGAGAGTGGCAATGAGTCCCCACCAGGAGTGTGGGCCCCATCACATGCCCAGCAATGCCTACTCCTGATTCTGGCTCTGCTAAAGGCCAAAGCTAAAGGGAGCTCTAACCATTCACCAGCCCCGAGTGTGATGAAGCTGTGCAGTTGATGAGCAGACATTAAAGGATAAAGCTCACGAAAACTCCCAATGTCTGCAACTTCTCGTTTAGAGATTTCTTTTATAATTTAAATGGGAAGGTTTGGATGGCTGAGGCAAGCAGCTGATTTGGGTCACTGTTCCAACCCATCAGAAATCCAGGGGAGTCTACACCAGCCGTTTATTGCAGGATTGTATTGCAGTTATCGCTAACGGGCACATGACGTTCACCTGCTCCTGCAGTGATCTCGACTCCACCTCTCAATTTTCCTGAAATATCTCTGCCTGCTTTTGTCGCTTTTTTTTTCAGTTCTCTCGCTTCCATTCCGAAGAACGTTTGCAGTGTGCCCCACCTTTGCAAAGTCATTGTTGTTCGTCTTAAGTTCTGGGCTCAGCGAACAGCCAGTCAGCTATAAAGGGCATGTCCGTGGGTATTGGAGGTGTGCGGGAGTGGACCTGTCCACCATTTTCACCAAATGTTGTGGATGGGTTTGGGCGTGTTTCACCGCCATGTGTGTTTTTGTTTTTAATACAAACATTTCTCTGCGCAGGAGTGCATATTCAATAGAGTTCATACCCCCCCCCCAATGTGTTGCTGTAGGTCTGCGCTCATGCGCATCCCTGATGAGTCATTTTTTAAAAACTCTCCCCCTGTAGCCATCTGCCTAGCCCCACCCACTTCTACCAATACGCGCTCCCACAACAGCACTCCTGTAATTCCTGTAAACATCAGTCGCGTGCGCATTGAGTGTTGATCGCGGAAGCAGGGAACATTTGGAAGCGTCCCTCTTCCACAACAAAAGGGCTGCAGGTGTAGATTAGCCCCTGGAATTCAACCAGATTTCTATTCTGAATTTGATTTGATCAGATCACTCCTATGGCAATCCACATTTTGAAGAAAACATTAGAAATAGTCTTACCCCATATGCTTCATAGCTCTTGCAGTTTCTTCCAGCAATTATGGGTCTAAATAGGTTTTGCCTGCATTTGGGGACTGCATGGATAGTATTGTGATATAGTTTCATCACCACGTAAACAATGGAATTCACTTCCACAAGGTGTAGTGATGGCCACCAATTTGGACGGCTTTAAAAGGGGATTAGACAAATTCATTGTGTTGATCGCGGAAGCAGGGAACATTTGGAAGCGTCCCTCTTCCACAACAAAAGGGCTGCAGGTGTAGATTAGCCCCTGGAATTCAACCAGATTTCTATTCTGAATTTGATTTGATCAGATCACTCCTATGGCAATCCACATTTTGAAGAAAACATTAGAAATAGTCTTACCCCATATGCTTCATAGCTCTTGCAGTTTCTTCCAGCAATTATGGGTCTAAATAGGTTTTGCCTGCATTTGGGGACTGCATGGATAGTATTGTGATATAGTTTCATCACCACGTAAACAATGGAATTCACTTCCACAAGGTGTAGTGATGGCCACCAATTTGGACGGCTTTAAAAGGGGATTAGACAAATTCATTGTGGATAAGGCTATCGATGGCGATATGGTACCTTCAGTATCAGAGATGGTATGCCTATGTACACCAGTTGCTGGGGAACATTGACAGGAGGGTGCTGTTGCTCTGATGTCCTGCTTATGGGTTTCCCATCGGCAGCTGATTGGCCACTGTGTGAACAGAATTCTGGACTAGATGGATCCTTGGTCAGACCCAGCAAGCTCCAGTTCTGGTACTGAAGACAAATTCCTGGGCTCAGAGGTGTTGGAGCACATTGATGGACTTGGCTCTAGTGAAAAGAAAGTAGATCATGTTAGCCTAAATCTGCCTACCCCTGCTCTTAGGGCCAAAATTGATAATACTGTTTGCAGCAGTTATGTCTTTTAATATTTGTTTTTACTCTAGAACAGGTGCAGGAGGCCCGTGCTAGATTTTAAAAGCCACCCCACACTAGAATCCCAATCCAGATTGGAGGCCCTCTATCTACCCTAGAGTTAAATGAAAAAAGAAAATAAACATGTAGCTGCTAGACAGCTATTTCAAGTAATGTTTGTTTTGGCTCTATGCTTTAGGGTGGCCAAGTGTCCTCCTTTACAGAGGACAGTCCTAAAGTTTCAGATGTCCTCTATTTGAAGTATTGTCCAGTCCAAGTCCAGTTGAAAGATTTTTTAAAAAAAAACACCAGAAGTGTTTTTTTTAAAACCTGGACTGAGCAGACAGAGCAGGCACACAGATTACTTTGCCAGGCTTCCCCACTATGGTGAGATGTATTGTATTTCTAGTCCAATTATACTTATTCCTTCTAAATTTGCACATCAACATATAAATCAGCATATGTAGGTGTTGTGCAAATTGGTGTCCTCTTATTGGGAGGAGCATTTCCTCTTTCTGGACTTAGTGTAAGTGGCCACCCTAGCATTCCAAGAGAGAGCGCTGAAATACATCCATTCAATGACACCTAGTGCAGACGCATGTATATACTCACGCAAAGGCACACGTTGTCTTGGGTTGTTGGCTGTGTCCATTCAGGTCAATGAATTGTTTGCAAAGCTCCTTCTGGAAAGACTGTCACATGAAGCACCAAGACCCTTCCACAGCTGTCTTGTTTCACAATGTAAATATTGAATAATCTCATTCGCCTTCACTTGGGTCGGGAGGTTTGAATAATTTAACAATAGGTCATTTGAGCTCTGTTGTGTCATCAGCTAATTACTGAATTTATGTCCATCAATAGCAACGCTGCGGTAGTATTTTAAATTCCATTTATTGCACTTGAGCTTAATGCTTACTGTTACTCTTCCTCTGCATTTTTTTCCCGTCATGAAAATTAACCCACAATATATCTCTTTCCCCCCTCTCCTCCTTTTCTGGAAAGAAAATAAACAGCTCACATGCCAAGCCCTTCATTACGCTCCTTCTTTCCCTCGCGAATTGTGATCTAACAGCAGAAAGCACAGGGCTGGCCTTTGAAGTGTTGCACTAATTTGATTAATACATAGTTACATCCTGTTATGATGCACTTTGCATTGTATATTTTAAATGGAAAATGCAGAGTGGATTTCATTTGTTGTTGGGTTGTTTTTTTAACTACACAGCATACGAAATGAACAGCACAGAAAGTGGTCTTTAATAACAAGCAGGGTAGGCACCTTCAATGTGCAAATGGGCTATTGTTTGTAGGTTAATGGTGATTGTGAAAATAATAATAATAATAATAATAATAATAATAATAATAATAGACAAATATACACCACTGGCCATGGAACTCAAAGAATTATGGCAACAGGAAAAGGTCACAATTATCCCATTAGTCACATCAGTCACCAGCATCACATTAAAAAAAAATATTCAGAAAACCTCCAGAAACTGGGCCTACCAGAATACATCCACACCAACATCCAGAAAGCAGTCATAATTAAAACATGCTCAATTGTCATGAAACTCCTGAATCAGTAAAGAACAGCATGAGTTGGCAAAGCCCGTCATGTCCATCTAGAAAAAACCGCCACAAGCAAGAAACAGATGATAATAATAATAATAATAATAATAGTTTTTGTAACCAATAAGAAACCCAGGGAAATACCAGTAAAAATTAGACTGCAAAACCTGAAAATATTTATTTTCCTAGTGATAGTAGTAGCAGTAAATCTCGTAAACATTGCCATTCCATTTTTTAAAAAATACTTGTTCAGGAAGGGGAAAAAATCTAGCTTTAAAATTCTCAAGCCAAGTCCAGGAATTGGAATATTGCACTAAACTTTATCCTGACCATGCTTGCACAGGGATATACACATTGATGGGTCCTGGTACCCTCGGGAATATTCTAGGTACCTTCCCAGATTAATTTTGTTTTCAGCTTTGATCAAAAATGAAAATAAAACATTAGTTTCTTACTTGGCACTGGAGTGGAAACTGAACATACGATGTGCCCTATTGCTAAGAGTGTCATCAGATGAGCTTTTTATAGCACCCTCATTACTGGCCACTCACGGATGTTCGCGGGTCCTTTTGATGATGCCATCCACCTCCCGGGCATCTCCTGCTCCTTCTGCTCTTTTTTTCCGTCAAAAAATAAGACCTGGAGCTGATCTACACTACTGCTATATAACAGTTAATAATAATAATAATAATAATAATAATAATAATAATAATATATTTCTTACCCGCCTCTCCATCTGGATCGAGGCGGGGAACAATAATAAACCGTTATATAAACCAGTTTAAAACTGTTATAAACCATTATAAAGCAGTAGTGTCGATCAGCTCCTGGAAAATCTGATTATTATTTTTTTACTATAATGAGACCTGCTACCATTTCCTGCTGTGTGCAGGAGAAACAATAAAGTAAGCCTAATCTAGATGTTCTTCTAGGAAGAAATGTTTCACGTTTTCACCATTCCAGATGATAATTCTTTTCAAGAGTTTAGATGCTTTTTTACAAATATGCTCAGGCGGGCATACATCAGAAATGAGAATTTGCTTAATTTGTGGGAGCTTCATCACACCATCAGTTCTAAAAATCCACACAGTTAGCATGGTCAAGTAACCAGCTTTAGTGTTTAAGATTAGGGATGTGCACTGGATCGGACCCGATCCACGATCCGAGTCCGGTCCAGTGGGAAATCGGATAAATTATCCGATTTCCGATCCCGCAGCTGGATCGGCCGATCCAATCCGAACCGGTCCGAAAAAGCTCCGAACCGGTTCGGCGGATCGGCGGATCGGCGGGCGCCCACTGGCGCCCACCGCCGCTTCCATTGGCGGGCGCCAGCGGGCGCCCGCCGATGAAAGTGGACAGCGGGGGGGGGAGGAGGGGGGCACTTACCTTCTCGGCCCGGTGGCTCCCGTCCGGCGCCGGCGCCTACTACTACTAGCAGGCTCCGCGGCCTGCTCTAGGATGGCGCGCCGGGTGATGTCATCACCCGGCGCGCTACTCTAGAGCAGGCCGCGGAGCCTGCTGGAAGTAGTAGGCGCCGGCGCCGGACGGGAGCCGCCGGGCCGGAAAGGTAAGGAGGGGGTGCGTGGAGGGGAGGAGGGGGCGCGCGGAGGGGGGAGGGGGGCCCTTACCTTTCCGGCCCGGCGGCTCCCGTCCGGCGCCGGCGCCTACTACTCCCAGCAGGCTCCGCGGCCTGCTCTAGGATGGCGCGCCGGGTGATGTCATCACCCGGCGCGCTACTCTAGAGTAGGCCGCGGAGCCTGCTGGAAGTAGTAGGCGCTGGCGCCGGACGGGAGCCGCCGGGCCGGAAAGGTAAGGAGGGGGTGCGTGGAGGGGAGGAGGGGGCGCGCGGAGGGGGGAGGGGGGCCCTTACCTGCCCGGCCCGGCGGCTCCCGTCCGGCGCCGGCGCCTACTACTACCAGCAGGCTCCGCGGCCTGCTCCAGGGTGGCGCGCCGGGTGATGTCATCACCCGGCGCGCTACTCGAGAGTAGGCCGCGGAGCCCGCTGGTAGTAGCCGCCGGCGCCGGACGGGCCGAGAAGGTAAGTGGCGGGGAAGGGGGCTTACCCCCCCCCCGGAGCCGTCCGCTTCTATCCGCTGGCGCCCGCGGGCGCCAGCGGATGGAAGCGGGCGGCCCCAGGGGGGTAGGGAGCGCGGGGGAGGGGGTTTACCTGCCGGGGCCGTCCACAGCGGACGGCCCCGGGGGGGGGGAGGGAGTTAGGCCCCCCCTTACCCACCCGCCGCCATTTTTTCCTCATAGACTTGCATTGCAATGCAAGTCTATGGGGAAAAAAATGGCGGCCGATCCAAAAATGTACGATTTTTGGGTCGGGATCGGACTCGATCCGGTCCGGGGGGCCTCCGATTTTGTCCGAACCGGTCCGGGACAAAATTGGAGGTCCCGATCCGGGTCCCGATCCGATCCGGGGGGTCCGTGCACACCCCTATTTAAGATGACACTGGGCAGCATCAAGCTGGAGGACCAACAAACGTCTAGAGTAACTAAAGCAAAGCTGGCCCTACCTTTAGGCAGAGTGAAGCAGCTGCCCCAGGCAGCAGATTTTGGAATTCATAAAAGAGCAGCGCATTGTTAGCTTTTTAGATTTTTGTTGTCATATATTTACTGCCAAGGATGGCGAAAGGCTCTTGTGGGGTTTTCTGCCTCATGTGCCAAAATAGCCTGGCTAGCTTTGGTGCTGTGCAAGAGTGGAGACCATTCACTGCTCCGCTTCAGGCAGCAAAAGGTCTTGGGACAGCCCTGAGAGACAGGCAGTTGGCTCAGACGGGGTGGTGGTAGATAAGAGTGGGAACTCAGCAAATCTTGAAGCAGAGGAAGGGCTAATCTACATCTGAAGGCATTTTAGCATGGAACAGGGATGCTCCCAAATGTTCCCTGCTTCCAGGATTGGCACTCACAGGGCACACGCGACTGATCTTTACTGCAATTAAAGAGTGCCGTTGCTGGAGCACATGCGCCCTGTTCCTGGCTTCTGCATGTGTATCAGTGGAAGTGGGCAGTGCTGGGCAGATAACAGGGCTACGAAGCAGATAGATAGATAGATAGATAGATAGATAGATAGATAGATAGATAGAGATATAGAATGACTCAGAGGGATGTGCACAAGTGCAGACATGCCGCAACACAGGGGGATAGGAACTCCGTCGAATATGCGCTCCTGTGCAGAGATATGTTTATATATATATATATATATATATATATACTCAGTGTGAAACATGCTGATACCCATGCACACACCCCCACAGCTGATTGGCTGTTCGCTGAGCCCAGAACTCACTGCAAACAGCAATGTCCTCATAAAGGTGGGGGCACACCGGCTGCAGACTTCGAGATTGTACTGAGAGAGCAGGAAAAATCGCAACAAAAGCAGTCAGGGATATCTTGGGAAAAATGAGAGATGGAGCCGAGATCACCATGGGAGCAGGTGAATGTCATGTGCCCTGTTAGTGATGACTGTGATACAATCCTGGAATAAATGGCTGGTGTAGACTCCCCCAAAGTCAGAATGAAATCTTCATGTCAACAGCCAATAGCCCAGGTCAAAGACCAATCTGAGGCTTATATAGCTTCATTTCATGCAGCCCCTTAAAGAAAGGCAAAATGGTTATATGGCTTCCTTGACTTACTGTTTGATGGCTGTTTCAGTCTATAGCTCTTGGTATCTAGCTCCATATATGTTATTAAACAGCAAAAAGACCTAAGGTGTCAGGAATGTCCATATTTAGAGACAAAGGTCACAATAAAGCTGACATGACTTGTGATTCAGTCCCACCAAAATGGGAAATGCTGCTTTTAATGGGACTTTAATTTTAACTGGATGGGGCCAGGATACTGGATGGCATGACATTGTGCCTGGACAGATTTTTCCAATCCTTCAACTTAACTTGGATTTTGCACACACACACTGCAATCCTATACCCTACCCTACTGACTTCTTTTGAGTGGACAAATAAGCCTGATTCACATGTAACACTAAGCCATGGTTTGCTGAAAAGCTGGCTTGTCATTGAGTCCAAACTCATGTCCGAAACCTTGGCTTGTTTACTGGCTATAAATATTTTATGTTCTGTTTTAAAAAAACTTTTAATATGATACTGCTTTATTCTTATTGTTTCATTATTTTTATCTTTTATTTTTTTTACTACTCCAGAATTTGTTTAGATGTGGAGCGGTATATAAATGTTTTTAAAAATAAAATAAATAAATCACATATAGAATCAATAGTGTGTTGTTGGCTTACAAAGTCTGGTTTGTTTAAACCATGACTTGCTGAACCAAGAATTGTGTTTTGCACTGCTTTCCACCATGAAACAGAGGCCCCCAGCAAGAGCATCCTGGAAATGAAATCACTATGAAGACTAGCAAAATGAGTGAGAGAGAAACAAACCAGAAATAGGGAAAACAATCTGAAGTGTGTTTGCTCGTCTGCAAGACAATTCATGGCTAAAACAACTAACTATTGTTAACATAAACCAGGGTTAGCATATATGTGAATGCAGCCAGATATGATTTCACTGATAGAGTATGGACTGTAGCATTTGGAAATGATTCAATAGTTCATTGGCTCATCAGGAAGCCTGCTGCATACAGTAATCATGAATGTAAGATGGCTGTACATACATGGAGTAGACTTAACACATAGTTTCCATGAACCATACATACATACATAGTATTCAATTTATTCCACATAGACTCCATTCAGTTTATGTATCCTCAGTGTGAGCAAAGGCTAAGGGTGCAATCCCATGTACTTTTAGATAGGGGGGGAAAAGTCCTACAACACCCAGCATGTCCTAGCTAGTATGGCTACCGGGGCATGCTGGGAGTTGTAGGACTTTTTTCTGTCTAAGCATGGATAGGATTGTACTAAAAATGACAAGGTTTCTCCTATGTTCTTTCTTCCTCAGCACAATCACATTTGCCTCAATTAGAATTTTGTCTCCCTCAAGACAAGTGAGATCAAACTCCTTCAGTTATGCATGCAGGGGACATTTTAAAAGCATCAACTCCTTTTCTGTTTACTTGCTTATAGCAATAAGGCAGAAGAATGCTTTAAGTTCAATGTAAATCCCAAATCCAGTGCTTTAAATAACTCTAACGTTTTAAATCAAGATGATGAATCACTGGCATACATTAGAAGGAACAGTTTCAGCAAATAAGGGGACAGAAAAACATCTCTTAGTCAAACTCAGTTTCTTTCTCTCCACCCCATGTGTAATTCATGAAGCTTTAAACGGTGCAAGATTATAGATAGCTAAACTGACATTTTTACTTTCACTTAGTGGCCTGAATAATTGGAACACTGCAAACATTTAAAACGCTAAAGCAATCATTGCTTTGAATTCATCTTGTGATGTCATAGCAGCCGATGACTGACATCATAAATTTGAAGGATATGAAAGCCTAGAGGGAATGCAGAAAATGTTTCTGGTTTGTTTTGTTGTTTAAATACACAACAATTAAATGATCTATAACAACCACTAAATTCTCGCGTTTTCTTTAATGAAATGCACTTTAGAAATATGATGTATTGTTATTGTTAATCCACTTCTGGGCAAGGAGTGGATTTCATTTAAATTTTTAGTGCATTTTCTTCAAAGTCAGAGAACTGTACTGTGTATGAAAAGAATATCAAATCTCATTAAGAGACTGAATAAGGAAGAGCTACTAAAACCCTGGTACTCAGCCTGGTAAATCGCAAAGATTGTGTCACCTTCTTAAGCTCAGAATATACACTATAGCTGCTTGTTGTGAATGCAGATGTTTCTATAAGGCTCAGAACTTTCTGGGATCGGGGCATTCTGTCTCAGACCTACCCCCCCACCCCAATCTATGATCAGTGGAGCCATCGGAGCACAACTTTGAGGCACTGGCCCCACTCATCAGAATGAGGTACCACCAAACACAACACAGTGAGCTTACTAAACTTTGACATTCTGAACTAAGGAAAGTAGTATGCAGTACTTAAGTCCAGAGTCTATAATGACCTAACTTCACTACTAATTATGATGAGAAAAGCTAACTGTCGTTACTCAAGCTTGGGGTTGTACAGATTTTGTAAAATCCATTCCGTCTGATTTTTGTGGATTGTCAGGTGCCTTTCATTCCAAAATCCATTCATTGACGGAATCGATTGTTTCCAATTTCCCGTATTTCTGCAAATTTGCATTTTCACAGCTTCAAATTTGTGCAAATTCGCACTGATGGAAATGCACAAATCCCCCCAAAATATGGAAATCCCCTCCATAATCTGGCTTTTCATGCTTTAGCCTATGGGGAATGCATGCAGCCTTGGCCAATGTTTTTATTTTGCCTCTTTTTCTATGACCAAATTTGCGTAAAATTCTGGGAGGGGGGGAATAATCTGCGTGCCTGTGAAATCCAAGCGACTCAGAAAAAGTTGGTCCACTGCAGAATCTTTGGGTTGGATTCATAGAAATCCAAACTTATTTGTTTCCATTGCGGATTTCTCCAACATCCATACTCAGGCTGGACCTATCTGTTGCACATATAGGTTGGGGACAACTGTATTACCGAATGCACATAGATACCACTGAAAAGATAGTGGCTGGAATGGAACTGGGGGTAGAGCAGGGCAGGGCAGGGCAGGTCTAAGGAGTCAGTAGTAAGACTTCAGTGTCAGAAGGAAAGGGAAGATCAACTGCCACAGGATGTGGAGTTGCTGGGTGCAGGACCCTGGGGCTCTCCTCTCACAGAATAGTCTGGCTGAGCAAAGCTTCAAAGCTTTTTCTGGGGGTGATTCAGGCACCCCATCTTTCCAATTCCTTGATGCCCATCATATTCTAGTTCAGGGATCCCCAAACCTTTTGGGTTGGTGGGCACATTTGGAATTTTGAGAGAGAGAGAGTTGTCTCACAAAATGGCTGTCATAGAGGTGGGGCTTACCAATTGATAAAATGGTTGCCATGGTGGATCTAGCTGGTCACCCAAAAAAAAAAAAAAGGCTAATGGTGAGACTAAAAGAAAAGTTAACTCACCCAAGAACCTAAGCACAAGGCAGAAGTAAGGTCTGAGCTCCAAAATACAAAACCACTCTTTCGAACCCAAATAAATATGGCACTGGAGGGTGGAACTTTGCTTTGCAGCATGCCAGTCTCCCAGTGTTGCTGTTTTTTTAAAGTGCAATCTTTTTTAAAAAAAAAATTAAGAAATAAAATAAAAATCAGGAAGGGCAGAGAGCCTGGTGGGTGCAAAGAGGCACCATGTTGAGGAGACCAGCTCTAGCTCTACAAAGCTTATCCCTGATGTTATGATGAGCCTTCTTCTCAGGCTCAAAAGCTATTTTATTTCTTCTTATCTCCATTTATCCAGAATTGTACTGAAGCATTTGAATCAAGAGAAATTATCAATAGGGCTGTGAATTGAGTCAATTCATTGTATGAATTTGATTCAATTAATGTATGAATTTGTTGACTATATTAAAAGACTTAAAATATATTTATTGCATTTATATCCTGTCTTTTCTCCAAGGAGCTCAAGCTAGCACACATGGCTCTCTCTCTCTCTCCCTCCCTCTCTCTCTCATACACACACACACACACACACACATTGTATCCTCACAATATTCCTGAAAAGTAGGTTATTTTTATGTTTATATTTTATTTATCATTACATTTATATACCTCCTCTCCTTTCCCCAATGCTGTTTAACATTTATATGAAACCGCTGGGAGAGATCATCCGGAGGCATGGGGCGGGGTGCTATCAGTATGCTGATGACACCCAAATATATTTCTCTATGCCTTCGATAACAGCGCCAGCTAAGGATAGTGTGTCTCCTCTGAATGAATGCTTGGAGGCGGTAATGGGCTGGATGAGGAAAAACAAACTGAAGCTGAATCCAGACAAGACAGAGGTGCTTGCTGTCAAAGGCCCCAACCTGGGTTTGGAGGTGTGTCAACCAGTTCTGGATGGGGTTACACTCCCCCTGAAAAACTGTGTTCGCAGTTTGGGGGTGCTTCTGGATCCGTCGCTCCAAATGACAGCCCAGATAGATGCGACGGCCAGGAGTGCCTACTACAAGCTTCGGCTGATACGCCAGCTGCGCCCCTTCCTAGAGTTGGAAGACCTAAAGACGGCAGCGCACGCGCTGGTAACTTCGAGGCTCAACTTCTGCAATGTGCTGTACATAGGGCTACCTCTGTGCCTAGTCCGGAAACTTCAACTAGTTCAAAATATGGCAGCCAGGTTGGTCACTGGTACACCTAGGAGTGACCATATTACGCCAGCTTTAAAATTGCTCCACTGGCTGCCAATTAGTTTCCGGGCAAAGTATAAAGTGTTGGTTATTACCTTTAAATCCCTACATGGTTTGGGTCCAGATTACCTGCGGAATCGCCTTCTCCCATACAATCCGCCCCGCAAGCTCAGGTCCTCTGGGAAGAACTTACTGCAGTTGGCCAAGACTAGGCTGACATCTGTTACTCAGAGGACCTTTTCTTCTGCCGCTCCCAGACTGTGGAATGACCTGCCGGAGGAGACTCGTCAACTTAACAAACTTTTAGAATTTAAGAAAGCCATAAAGACTGTTCTCTTCCGGCGGGCATATCCAGTGGAATTTTAGAATGTTTTAAGGATGTTTTTAGGATGTTTTAGGATGTTTTAATGCAGTTTTAATAATATGTGTCATGTTTTAATCAGTTTTATGTATTTTATCATATTGTTGTTCCCTGCCTCGATCCAGACAGAGAGGCGGGTAAGAAATAAATTATTATTATTATTATTATTATTATTATTATTATTATCCTCACAACAACCCTGTTGAGGCTGGTTATGCTGAGAGTCAGTGACTGGCCCAAAGTCACACAGGCCGTGTCTACACCGGCCTTTTTTTCCCAAGGTCCTCCCTGGGTCCTCCCTGTGCATCCAAATGCACAGGGGATCCCAGGAGCAGGCAGGGACAACCCCTCCATTTTCCATTTTTGCGGGATTTTACCCACGGTCCCGAGATGACCCCCAAGGACCATGAGCGGTGTGGGTGCCCATCCCAGCTTCTTTCCTCCTCCCCGTGAGTAGCAGTGGTCAGCATGAGGGAAGGAGCCAGGCCTGGGGGGGGGGAGAGTCCAGGGGCATCGGGGGTGGGGAGGGAGCAGGGTTTTTACTTACTTTTCATTGGTGTGCAATTGCGCTCCTGACTCCTGTTTTAAAAAATCACAAAATGGGGGTGCGATGTCCCTCCTCCCTTCCGGGTTGTTGCGCTTCTGTTTGGATGCCCAGGGAGGATCGTGGAAGCAGGTATGTCCACGATCCTCCCCCTCCCTCCCTCTACACCAGTAGGTATAGAAAGGGCCACAGTGAGCTTCCTGGCAAAGTGCCAGACGATGATGGATCCAAACAGGGAGGTTTTCCAGGAATACAGACCAGATGTTCTTAGTAAAGGCTCCTTGCTTTTGCATCAGCTTAAAAAGGGAGATGTTGGCTTCTTCCAGACCACTTGTTAGTCAGGGGCTTTTGGCCTTTCAGCAATGCCCCTGTCCAAACAAGGCAGCACTGCTCAGCCCACCAAGATGACGCTTCAGTCTGGACAATCCTTCTGCAACCCCCCACCCTTTCTCTATGAAGTTCTCATAGAGAGCTTCTTTGTCAAGGCCAAGAAAGCAGGTGGCTGTGGGGACTAAGGAAACTCCCCATCCCTGCTTTGAGAATGCTGACAGAGATCAACTCACACAGATTCTAACATTCCAGAAGCCAAACAGGCTCAAAGCCTTCCAGACTACTTCTAATTAAATCTTAACTGAAAAAGGCAAAACCCTACTGCAGTGCCTTAACTATCCCTGACACTCTCCCACCCCCTCAGCCTCCTGAGGAGGAGGGGGCTTCACAGAAGGGGCAGGGCTACATCTCATTCCCTGTGGTCTAGATGTGTTACCTGGCAGGCTAGAGGTTTCCCATCCCTGTTCCACAGGATCTTCATTTCGTGTATTATCAGTGACATTTAAGGACAATGAAGAGCAACATATGCATCTGACTTCATATAGATAGAGAGATTTGCAAATATTATCAGTCATATTGATCTTAGGTTCCCTCATATTTCACCATTAATTATAATGTCTGTTTGGACCAGCAGGGTGTTTGATGTGAACCTTTCAATAATAGAGATGTCTATTTACTTCTTCCCTTGCTAATGCACCCCTTCACATGAGGTTTGAAGGATTTTTCCACCCATGTCAGTGTGATCCTCACACTCCAAACATAAAAGTAAACAGTTGACAAGGATGAGTTGGACTTGCAAAGCATCCAAAGTCATTAGGAAATGTGGCCGTGAGATGCGATGATGAAACAAGTAACACAAAAGTATCATTTCACAAAGTGCTGGATGGAACAATCTATGCCAGCAACTGAACCACTTTTAAACTACCCCAGTTCCACACTAATTAGCCATCTTTTTTTTTAAAAAAAACTCCCGGAAAACAAGGTGCATTTCAGAACTAGAGCCTTAATAAAGATAATGTGTATAAGGTAATCATGAGAAAAAGTTTCTAGCCTGAAACAGGTACAGGGCAATCCTACCCACACTTAATCAGCAGTCCCATTGAGTTAAATGGGCTTACTCCCAGGTAAATGGGTAGAGGATTGCAGCCTTATTTAATGTTAATAAGACATAAAAAAAAGAGTTGAGCACCTTTTTCTGTCGAGGCAAGGCTAAAACGTTTAGAGCATTTGGATGCAGAGAAAAAGACATTTAAAGCAGGTTGTGAAAATTAGGAGGGGTGCACAATTTCTCTCTCTCTCTAGTTATTCTAGTACTTGAGTACACCTGGTTAAATTGATAGAGTCAGGAGAAATGAAAAGGAACTACTTCTTCACATCACACAAGGCCAAACTATGCTCATTGGGTGGTATCCGGGAGCAAATGGAAATTAGCAGAAACACTTGTTTCTGGAACAGGGCAGGGCCAATGGATCTTGCAACTGTAGCATAGTGGTGAGCATCATGGTAGGAGTAGGGAGAGCTGGCTTTAAATCCCCACTCAGCCCTGGAGCTCCCTGGGTGACCTTGGGCCAGTCATGCTCTTTCAGCCTAAGGGGCTGTGGATCAGGGCGAGAGCGCACATGCTTTGCATGCAGAAGGTCCCAGGTTCAATCCCCGGCATCTCCATGTAGGGCTAAGGAAAGAATCCTGCTTAAAACCCTGGAGAGCTGCTGCCAGTCAGTGTCGACAATAGTGGGCTAGGTGGGCCAAGTATCTGACTCAGTATAAACCAGTTTATGATCAGCCTGCCTCACAAGGTTGTTGTAAAAGTATGTGAGGGACACAACCATATGTGTTGCCTTGAATTCTCTGGCAGAAAGGGGGGATATAAATAACCAAATATGCTCCATCTACTGCTCTTAGAACTATTTGTTTATTTGTTACATTCATATCCCATCCAATCCTCCAAGGATCCCAAAGCAATGTACATAGTCTTCCTCCTCTCCATGTTACCCTCACAACAACCCTGTGAGGTAGGTTAAGCTGAGATCAGTGGCTGGCCCAAAGACATTCAGGAAGTTTCATGACTGAGTGGAGGCTAGAACCCAGGTCTCCTGCATCCCAGTCCAGCTCTCTAACCATTATACCACACTACCTCTCAACTATTGCCTCTATTGCCTTTCTGCTTTGTTCCTTGGAAACTTGGATTTGCCACACTTCACTGATGTTGCATTACGTTTCAGCTACTCCTTTATTCTGCCAGTTGTCAGCTCTGTTTCCCTTGCCTCCTAACTTGTTCCCTGAGGAATAATTGTCCAGACTCAGACATTTGCAGCTACTGGGCTGGTTGGTTACAGAGTGACAAATGATCTGTGATTTTCCTAAACTGGAATTTGTTCAGATCAAAAGACAGTGTGTGAAGGTTTAACGCTAAATGTACGGAGTGAACAAGTACAATGAGGGCAATTCATGTTACTGGGGGAGGCGAAAATAAACCCTTGGTTGTTAGGCGATATGAGGAAAGTCCTTCCTGACCTCAGATATGGTGATAGATTAGATCCTGTGTGGGAGCAAATGTCATCCCCTGAATCATTTCCATACAAATGAAATGTTATTGGGGTGAAGATTAATGCCGTCAAATTGATGGATGATATTTTAAACCAGCCATTCTAGAGCTCGAGATAGTATATATGCTACCCACAACCATTACTATTTTATCTTCGCAAAAGCCCTCTGAAGTAGGCTGGTCTAAAAGTTGGTGCCTGGTCCAAGCTCACCCAGTCAGTCTCATGTCTATTTGAATCTGAGTTTGCCTAGTTTATGCCCAGCACTCTGTCCACAACACTGGACCCAATATCTTCTGACTTGAAGATAGATTCTGATGGAATTCAGACTATGGCAGGATCTACACTACTGCTTTATAATGGTATTGAAATACACTGACAACTGTTGGGGCCCATGACACATGCCATATACTGTTTTCAAACTGCTTTCAAAGTCAACAGCCTATCCGAGGTCACTCAATGAGCTTAGTAATAGCACTTCCCTAAAAGACAACTGAGAGCCAGTGTAGTATAGTGGCTAAAGTGTTGGACCTGGAGTCGGGAGATCCAGGTTCTAGTCCCCACTTGACCATGGAAACCCATTGGGTGACTGTGGGCCAGTCACAGACTCTCAGCCCAGCCTACTTCACAGGTTGTTGTGAGCATAAAATGGAGAGGAGGAGGATTATGTACATCGCCTTGGGTTCCTTGAAGGAAAAAAGGTGGGATATAAATGCAATAATAAATAAATAACTTTCTGATCCCCTAAAATGAAGATTTGAGGATGTGCACTCTAGGTAAGTTGGCCATGTGTCCTAGTTTGCAGAGGACAATGATCTATTTGAAGGGCTATCAGAGGACAGTCCTCCATTTGGACAATACGAAGGGAGAGCAAGGTCCTTAAAGTTGCACATCAACAGTAAATGGGCCTATACAAACAACATGCTAAACCATGGTTAGACCTCTAACCCTTTTGCAGCAAATGGTTAGTGAGTGTGTTTAAACTGTGGTTATGTGGTTAGCAATGGTTAATGTGACATGCTAAGTCATGGTTCACATGGCATGCTAAGCCATAATGTTTAGCTCAAAATGCTTAACCACCATGGCTTAGCATGTGTGCTGAACAGGGTCATACTGAATCTATATTTAAATTATTCTTTCTAAATTTCCATTAATATACAGTATATTATTTTGCATGTGTACATTTTAGGAAATCAGTGCCCTCTTTTTGATGACGCCTTTCCTCTTTTCTGGTGATGCAACCCAACAAGACAGCTTGGGCTAGATCTTCAGTACTGCTTTATAGCAGTACTGAAGTGCACTGATAACCATTGGGGCATATTACACATTTCATATAAGGCTTTCATAGTGTTACAGTGTTTCCTGTTTAATTCCACATTATCCAAAATACAGCAACAACTGTCGTTGTGTGTCCTACGAGGTATAAACGTGCAAGAGGGATATAGCATTACCATGATGGGATCGTAACGATTTGACACAAGGTGTATGTCTGGCCTTGGTAAAAAATAAAAAAATAAAAAGACATGCTTTATTCATTCTTTATTTAAAAACACAGATGTTCAACAGACAGACAGAATCATCTTGGTAAACAGAATAATGCAAGCTTATCCACCATCCCTAGTGGTTTTCCCTTGTATTTCTCTGTATACATATTGGTTCTTATGTTTCCAGAATACATAAGTAGATCCATCATGTTTTGGACATAACACTTCCATGTAGAGAGATCAGCCTATGGCTCAATAAAACTCATTTTCTCTAACACACACACACACACATACACACACACACAGAGCCCCTCAGACCTCAGCACACCTGCACTGCAGTGCTCTCAGAAATGGAAGGTCCAAACCCACCAGTGGAGTCTGTTGGCTCCATTTTCAGTGAGGCTATGAATCCATTCAGGATTTCAGTCAGTACCAGTCAGAACTCTAAATCAGCTATCCAGGGTGCTGAACCTAGTCTGGGGTTGTGGTTCAGCACCCTCAATAGCTCCTTTAGAGTTCTGGCTAGTTCTGACTGAAACCCAGAATGGATTTACAGGCCCACTAAAATCAGAGCCACCAGCCTCCACTGAAACCCACATACGCCTATGCTCATCCCTCTTGTCAAGATGTCATTTATTTGAGTTTGGAGCATGAGTAACATATACCTGTACTAGAGGAAGGGTGACTGGGAATAAAGCGCATCACTCTTCTCACAAATAGCCTGGATGCATGCCCCAAAAAGTGGATGGGACCCTATGCCATTCTCTCCCTGCATGGCCACTACACCTAAGCTGGATCATGCCCTACGCAAAGTATGGTGGCCAATTACAAATCACCAAAAAGAAGACAAATGAGGATTCCAATTTGCTCAGCATCTGCATATGCTAATTTATACATATACATGCAAATTTAGAAATGATTATTATAATTTAAAGAGAAATAGAGTACATCTCACCCTAGTAGGGAAGACAGTGTCCAGGTGACCTGTGTGCCTTGCTCAGTCTGCTGTTCAGGTGCTGAGGATGGGCAACTTTAAGATTTTTCCATCTGATGGTTATCGTTATACCAGATATAGACTGTAGGCAGCCTTCAAAATAGAGGGCAGTCCTCTGAAAAAGGGGACACATGGCCACCCTAGGATTCTAGCGAATGTTAAGCTTGTCGATTTCAGAAAGAGAGATATAAACAAATGCTTCACCACCTCTCCTTGACATGAATAGAACTTCAAAACACTTCGCCTTTGGATGGATAGTATGCTAAGTAAGTTAATCTAATTCTGTCTTGTTTCGAGGGAGGGTTTTAGTTCTGTTGTGGGATGGGGAAGAGTGCCATTTTTCCCTTTCATGTTTCTGTTGTTGTTGTGTGCTTTTGTGGGGGGGGGGGGTTGCTACTACCAATGTTCCAAAGAGATCGTTCCAAAATACCATCCTTGGCACGTTGGCCTACACTCAGCCCCTGACTGGGGACCAACACCAAGCCAGAAGTAGATCCTCTACCTTCAACTGCCTCTCCTGACTCATCTTGCTCTTCTTGTGCATCAGTTTTCCCACCGCTATTGTCTCTGTGCCACTCTTCCAACGTGAGATGAAATGCTGCCTAACGAAAGTAGAGACTCACGTGCCCGCTTACTGCACACAAGGACAGAGGGAAAAGAAAATCCCTTTTTCTGACCTGCAGCATCTGTTTGCATTTCAAAAAGAGAGAGCTGAGAAAAGATACTCGGAATAATATAATACCACAATTACATCTCACAACAGATGTTTTCATTACTTAAAAAAAAAACTAACCAAAGCAACCCACCATTTAGCACACAGATGCCTCCCCCGCCCCTCAAATCTCCATTTTACAGAGTTTTATTTTTCCTTTAAAAAAAAAATTAAATGAAAGGCATAGAGGTTTGTTCTCTCTTCTCTGTAAATTCAATTGTGACTTCCATTTTCATGAAAAGAAGCTTACGTGTGCAACCCCTCCCCCCATTGATGAGAAAATCAAAAATCGACACCCTTGCAAAAGCCCCTCCTTATGCAAATCATTCAGTCAGCATAAAAGGGGGAAATGAGGAAAACAAACATGGTGATGCTACAATGCAGGCCAGACATTGCTTTGGCTGAACTGTAATCCTTGTTTTCAATGAGAGCTCACCTGGGAAATCCACAACAGAACCAAATGAGTTTTGATTTTTATGAATCTGACCCTTTGGCCATGTCTACACCATGAAGTTATCCAGGGGCCATCTCTAGGTCGTCCCTGTGCATCCAAATGATGCACAGGGGATCCTGGAGTCAACCAGGGATGACCAGTGACTTTCCCTGGGATAACTGAAACTGCGGATGTTCTATTTTTTTCCAGGACAACCCTGAGGACCGCTGCTCTGTGCCCATGGGGGTGGGGTAGGGGCAGCATTTCCACCATCCCTTAGATGGCGGCACCGAGTTCACTGTTGTTATTTTTTTACTTGCTGTTGCCGCTCTTCTTTTAAAAAAGAAGAAAAAGCCAGGCTGGATGTCCCTCTTTCCTTCCGGGATAACACGCTGGCGTTTAGATGCTGGGGAAGGATCGCGGAAGCCGGAAAGCTGGAGATCCTCCCCCTCCCTCCCAGAAGGCTCATGGGTATAGATGAGCCCATGGATTCTGCAGAGGATCAGCTCCCCCCCGCCCCACACACAAACACACATCAAGTGGATTCTGCAGACTTGAGGTATTTTTTTGACCTTCAGGAATTTAATGCAAATATTGTCATTAAAAAATACCCCCCCCCAAAAAAACCTACCCCAAAATGTGCATTTCCCCCAAAGGCTAAAGCATGAAAGTGCACATTTTAGGGGAATTTGTGCACTTTTGCATGTGCAAATTTGGAAACAAAAAATCCAATTCCATTGATGGACAGACAACATAATGAAAGACAAACATAATGCTTGACAAATGGCAAAACACAGACAGGATGAATTTTACACAATCCATACATGCCTAGACCCAATAAAGATTTTTAATGTGATATATGAGCTTTCACATTACACAGAGCTCTTCATCAGATTGGGGCTCCTGTTTGTTTGTTTCATTTAAATTCCAAGGGAAGTAAAATGTTTTCTGATATACAGCAGGACATTGAACCCAGACTGTTTCCATTTTAAGACTATGACAGAGCGGCTGTCTGCTGACTAATTAGCACGAAGCAAAGGTCTAATGTAATTAATCTATAGAGAGCACCTCCTTCACCATCTTAAGATGGAAGCAAAGTTTAGATCAGCCCCATTACAAACTGTAACAAACTGGTCAGTCTGCACCTCCAACCTAGTGAGTAGATTCCACCACCCATGTATTATTAATATATCTTATGGAATATTATTATTTAATAACTTGTGCCTGATATGTGGGAATCCCAGATTGTGGTTTTTATATATGGAGAAAGGTAGCTCCTTTTTTCAGAGCTTCCTTTAAACTCTGTAACAACATGGTTAGCATGTTTGCCTAGGCCAGAGAATCAACTCAACTCCTGTTTCCAAGGTAATATATTTATTAAAGAACCAAGCAGAGAAAAGTCAAGGAATACTCGCTTTTCAAATATAAAGCATCAAACTAGCCCACTAAGCCTTTCTTATCAGGATCTTAAGGATCAAACTACAAATTACATTAATTGCGTATTTTGTAGCTGAGGCTTATCAGGCTTTTTTACTCTAGAGTAAGTGTGAATTAGTGCAATTTGTATCAAGAATGCCACACACAGAAAGGGAAGAATGAAATCTTCCCCCCACCATTTACATCTTGATATTCCCTCCTTCACACACAAACCCCAAGCACAGAAATTAAAGAATGGACAACAGTTTCCATTGTCATCAATGGAACTGCAACATAGATGAGCTACTAGTCATGAGTGGCTGTATATATTACCTCCAGTATTGGAGATAGTATACTGGGGAACATGGGTGGGAGGCTATTGTGTATTGAGAGTGCTGGACTAGATAAGCCTTTGGTGTGATCTGAAAAGGCTCTTAGCTTCTCAGCAGTAAGTAAATGATCAGTGTCCAAATATCCCATCACCAACAGAAGACAGGTATTTGCAGGCCACAAAACGCACATGGCCTGATTTATGGAGATTGTGCACAGCTTTCATTGAAATCATTGTTGCAATGGTGTGGGGCAAAATAATTCGCGATGAAGAATTCTAGTTGAGACAGTGAATTGGATCTCGATATATCTGGATCAACTGTGCTGGTGGAAGTGGAGTTCCCCACTCCCTCCTTGCTATGGCAGCCCTTGCACCCCATGAAAATGCTGTAAGGAGAGTCAGGAGATCCTACTGAATAGGTTGAGCTGTGGTGTGGAGAGGGGAGTGTGATCTCCCAAAATCAGGTGAAGGGGACTTCCAAAACCAGAACTCTTCCTCACACAGGGGACTTATCCTAAATCCAATCCAGTGCCTTAAGAACATGAAAGAGCCCTGCTGAATCAGACCAAAGCTTCATCTAGCAATCTATTCCCATTAGTGGTCCACCAGGTGCTTTTGGGAGGCCTGTCAGCAGGGTGTGAAAGCAACAGCCTTGCCCAATTGGTTGTCCCCAGTATATAATACTCAGACTACACTACATCTGAATATGGAGGTGCTATATAGCTATTGCAGCTAATAGTTCTTGCTAGAATGCCATGAATTCATCTAAACTCTTTTCAAAACCACCTAAGCTATTGGCTATCACCATATTTTGTGGGATTGGATTTCCAAAGCAATTGATGCATTGTCCAAGGCCACCCACTGAGTTCTTAGTTAGGGTGGGAGTTGAACCCAGGCACACATCCAGCGCTCGACCATACTGTTTGTGAGTGTGTTGAATAAAGCTAAATGCGGAGGGATAAAGTCTGAATATATTAATTTGAATTCCACAACATTTTGTTTTTAAGAAACAATTCATCAACACACATACACACACAACCTTGGAAGAATTGAAATAGCACCACAAACATTTACATGGAGGACTTAAGATCACATTATTTTTCAATTACTTATCGTCATTGATCAGCGCAACAGTCTGACACATTATTTATGGGCTACCGTGATGGATCACATCCGTTTCCATGGTAAAGTAAGCAAATTCTCTGTTTATATCTGATTAAAGTTGAAGGTCGCTTTTTGATTATATTTTCTTTTCTCCTACAGCAATATCAGCTGAGGCCTTTAGACTTGAGAATTGGCAACCAGACATAACAAGATGCTTTTCTGCTTCAAAATTGACCACAAATCGGGAGCAAAATACAATTGTCCATCTGAGAAATGGGGAAAACTGCCAGAGAAATGCAGTTGAAATGTGCAGAGACCATTGATTTAATGCTTTCTAATACATTCTTTCTACCTTACGAGCACCTCATTCTAAGCCTGTTTTAAGCAACAACAGTAACACTTAGCATTGCATTTATAGAGTGCTTTAGTGGGTCCAAGGCACTTTACATATATTATCTCAGTAATCTTTACAAGCCGTCATATGAAACTGCCTTATATTATCACACCATTGCTCCATGAAGCTCAGTATTATATGATCGACTGTTGACTGGCAGCAGCTTTCGAAAATCTCAGGCAGGGGTCTTCCAGCCTTGCTACCTCAGGACCATTTTCTCTGCCAGGGATTGAATCTGAAGCCTCCCGCATATGCAATATGCACTCTGTCCCTTCCTTTAGGGTAATATCATAATTCCCTCCATATCCAAAGTTCAGGTGGTGAGTGCCGTTGCAATATATAGGCAAAATGGTACTGCCCGCCCACACACACACAAAGTGGTGGGGGGGGGGGGGGAGACCAGCAGGCTCAGGGAAACCACAAGGGTTGCAATAGTACAAAAAACAGGGATGAGGAGTAAGAGGGAACCCCCAAAACAGTGCAATGAGGTCTGAGTATATATGGTGCCCACACAAGATTATGGGCTGTTGGCTTGGGGATGGGGGAATGGAATGGAATGGCTAGAATCCTGAATAGCAGGCATTCTTAGGCTGACCATATGAAAAGGAGGACAGGGCTCCTGTAACTTTAACAGTTGTAGAGAAAAGGGAATTTCAGCCAGTGTCGTTTGTATGCAATTAGTTCCTGGTGAAATTCCCTCTTCATCACAACAGTTAAAGTTGCAGGCACTATACTAGAGTGACCATATACAAAAGAAGGCAGGGCCCCTGCAACTTTAACTGTTGTGATGAAGAGGGAATTTCACCAAGAACTAATTGCATACAAAAGACACTGGCTGAAATTCCCTTTTCTCTACAACTGTTAAAGTTACAGGAGCCCTGTCCTCCTTTTCATATGGTCAGCCTAGGCTTTCTAAACTGGAAAAATGTGTAATTCCCTCTATTTCTGATGCCCAGGCAATGAGTGCCATTGCCTATGTAGGCAAAATGGTACCGCCCATGCACAAACTGGGGAGGGGGGATCAGCAGGCTCAGGGAAACTACAAGGTTTGGAGTAGTACAAAAATACTTGGGGGGACTAAGAAGGGACCCCAAAAACACTGCAATGAGGTCTGTCTATATACAGTGCCCACAGAATAGTGATGGGCTTGGGGGGATGGAATCGGGTGTCTAGAATCCTGAACAGCCGCAATCGAGTTGGCGACATTTTGTTGCATGTCTCTCTTCTGAACTCCATATTGTGGCTATGAGGATCTAGATGGCTTCTCCCTTAAGGCCACCTACTGAGTTTGTAACCAAGGCAGGATTTGAAGTAGGGACTTCCTGGTTCACTGCTCAGTTTCTTAGGCACCGTGCAGCACTAGCTGTCAGAGTGTTTATGATGGTTAACGTGTCAGAACAAGAGCTGGGAAAGGACTAACCTTTCCGCGCTTAGCTTGTCATGCAGTATTTATCTAACCCTCTGGCCCTCTGCTGTTGAACTTCTACCAATGTATATTTATCAGTAAGCCATTGGCAGGTGCAAATGAAACTCAACAGGGTCCAGAAATATAATGTATAAATATAATTTAACCCTTTCCCTGGCTGGCTGGCTGGCTGGGGCATGCTGGAAATTGTAAGACTTTTTTCTGTCAAAA
This sequence comes from Anniella stebbinsi, assembly GCA_029215795.1. Lineage (NCBI taxonomy): Eukaryota > Metazoa > Chordata > Lepidosauria > Squamata > Anniellidae > Anniella > Anniella stebbinsi. Next base: position 26,724,141 of record JARDYH010000002.1, on the reverse strand, counting down.
TATGCATAGGATTGCACCCTAAGAGAAGCTAGAGTTAGAAGGGGCCTTGGAGGATATGTAATCCAACTTCCTGCACGGTGCAGGAATCGTACAACTACTGCAACTCAGCCAGATAGCTTTCCAGCTCTGGCTATACACCTCCAGCCAATGAAGGCTGGTGGCTGCAATATCAGTGGGGCAGTGAATCCTCTCCAAGGTTTTGTCAGAACCAGACAGAACTCAAAAGAAGCCATCCAAAGCACCTTGGATAGCTTTTTTTAAAAGCATTCTGACTGGTTCTGACTGAAACCTGGAGTGGATTCACTGTTCCACTGACATTAGAACCACCAGCTTCCATGGTCTCCTGCGAAGAATGGCCAATTAGGGTGACCAGATAAAATCCAGGTCAGGGCTCATGTAACTTTAACTGTTGTAGAGAAAAGGGAATTTCAGCTGGTGTCATTTGTATGCAATTAATTCCTGGTGAAATTCCCTCTTCATCACAACAGTTAAAGTTGCAGGGACCCTGCCTTCTTGTGTAGATGGGCACTCTAGTATAGTGCCTGTACCTTTAACTGTTGTGATGAAGAGGGAATATCACCAGGAACTAATTGCACACAAATGACACTGGCTGAAATTCCCTTTTCTCTACAACTGTTAAAGTTACATGACCCCTGACCTGGATTTTATCTGGTCAGCCTATGGCCAATCACCTCCTGAGACAGACTGTTCCATTGTCAAACAGCTCTTGCCATTAGGAAGCTTCTCCTAACGTTTAGTCAAGACCTTCTTCCTTGCAATTCCACCCATTGCTTTTAGAACTGCCACGTGGAACAATTGAAAACAAGTCTGCTCCATCTTCTATGTGGCAGTTCTTCAGCTATTTGAAGACATCTATCAGGTCTCCACTGAAGTTTCTTTTCTCCAAGCTAAACATACACCATTCTTTTGGCAATTCCTTGCAAGGCTTGGTTTCCTGACTCCTCGCCATCTTGGTTGCCTCCCTCTGGATGCGCTCTAGTTTGTTAACGTCCTTAAAATGTGGACAAAGTACTCCAGATGTAGTGTCACCAGTGTGGGACAATATAATGTGCTGTGAATAGCCCTCTAAAGAATGCATTGCCTTGAGCTCAGGGAAAGGTCACATGTGCACTGCCATTGCCTGAGTACTGCAATGCCCATCATAAAATGGCCATCACAGATCAAGTACCACATTCAATGATCACATTAAATGCTTTATGTTCCCCAAGGGAGCACTTCATACATTCAGCCCTGAGCCACTGAGGGAACAAATTATCAGGTGACAATGTATTCATGTGTGGGTCATTTCTTAGTGAGAGGCAGAAGGATCAAGGATTCAAAAGAGGGTCAGGAGGCTGATGGCTAGTACTAGGAGGAGGATAGGATGTCCAATTTAGGCACAACAGCGAATCTTAGAGATAGGGCTAGCCCTTCCTTTCAATGGAGTGAGGTAACCACCTCAAGGCAGTGGATAATGGGAAGCAGCAATGGCGGCCCCTCACTATTCTTCATCATCGCTCCACCCCTTTTCTAGTCCCTTCTAGTGGAGGACAGAGCTATATGTGCCACACTGCCTGACTTGAGCCCCCTAAACTAGACTACTGCCTCAGGTATGGAGAACACTATCTCATAGCCAATGTAAGATTCAGCTACCAGGCCATTTGGCTTCTGAACATTGATTGAATAGAAATGCCATCTTTGCCTCAGAGGCAGCAAAATCGCTGTGGATGGCTCTGTTTGAAGACTTTGTGTAGTAGAGTGGGAAGACCCTAGAAAGCAAATATGGCCTTGTTATGTTGGAGAGTGTATCCAAGAGGAACTGCAGGTCAGCCATCTACAATGACATCTTCAGGGGATTGGACTTCCTTCGTTATAAAGCAGACCATGCAAACATAAAAATATAAGAACAGAGCCCTGCTGGATCAGACCAAAGGCCTCTCTCATGGGTTGACCACTTACACATCAGAGAGGGAGGGAGGGAGGGAGGGAGGGAGGGAGGGAGGGAGGGAGGGAGGGAATACATCACCAAACAAGAAGACCAAAGAGGACAGAGATTTTCATTTTAAAAATGCATACACAAATTATACATATAGATGCAAATTTAGAAAGAATTACTATAATTTAAATAGGAATGCAATAGGTTTCATCATAGTGGGGATGACTGTGTGCCTGCTTAGGCTATTCCAGGTGCTAACTGTTGATGGGCAACTTTAGGCTGACCATATGAAAAGGAGGACAGGACTCATGTAACTTTAACAGTTGAAGAGAAAAGGGAATTTCAGCCAGTGTCATTTGTATGCAATTAGTTCCTGATGAAATTCCCTCTTCATCACAACAGTTAAAGTTGCAGGGGCCCTGCCTTCTTTTGTGTATGGTCACTCTGGTATAGTGCCTGCAACTTTAACTGTTGTGATGAAGAGGGGATTTCACCAGGAACTAATTGCATACAAATGACACTGGCTGAAATTCCCTTTTCTCTACAACTGTTAAAGTTACAGGAGCCCTATCCTCCTTTTCATATAGTCAGCCTAGGCAACTTCCTGCTCTTCCTTTTTATGGTTCTTTGGCCCTTTCCACACCATAGGGGTGTAGAGGGCGGGAAGCGGGTGATCCCAGAAGTAGCCACTTCCGGGATCGTCACTCTCAAGCCACATGTAACGGGCGCGACATCAGAAGTCACACCTGCCATTTTGTTTTGTTTTTTAAATGGAGGGGAGCGCTCCTGCACTCGAGCACAAAAGTATATATATATATATATATATATATATATATATATATATAAAAACACTGCATGTGATCGTGCCCCCTCCCCCCCGGCCATCCTGGAGATGGCGATTTTGGTTCTCCCCCCACTCCTGATGGCCTCGGAGCCACACAGTGCTGCTCCATGGCCATCGGTGCTGCTGCGTTTACTCACGTGTAAGTGGGCGGCCCCATCTTCCGCGGTCCCCTGGGACCGTGGAAAAATTCAGGATTTTTCTGGTTCTGGGGAACCAGGAAAAATCCCATGCCCACCCACCCTGCCACTCCCTGTGCGTCGAACAGACTCACAGGGAGCAGCCGGGGTCCATCCCCGGCGTTTTGCCTGGTGAGGAAAGGGCCTTTATCTTTGAACCGGAATTTGGACTAGAAAACACTTCAAATAGGGGACATCTTCAAAGAGAAGACTGTCCTCTGTAAAGTCCACCCTACGATCTAGTTCAGCATCCTGTTTTCCATGCTGGTGAACCAGATGTTTCTGAGATATGAATAAGCAGGACATGAAGGCAATAACCTTCTCCCATTGTAACTCCCTAGCAGCTGATATTGGTATACTACCTCTGAACCTGTAGACTGCATGTAGTCACAGTGACTCTAATCTCCTTTTAAAGCCTGAATGAAGAACTCCCTATCTTGGTGTCTCATTAGTAGGAATGGGAAAGAAATTCATTCAGTTGACATTTTAATTTACAAATTTACTTAATGCCTGCCAGCTATCTTTCAAAATTTGCACTTCTCTGTATTTTGCAATGGAGTTCTCCAATCAAAACAATGCACACACAAACGTGTATATTAGGGAAAACAACATTAAAAATGCATTGTATTGGGGAAAACAGCTTGCAAAAAATGTGTATACAAAAACTGCATGTATTAGGAGAAATGGGCTTAAGAATGTTCATGCAAACTTTTAAAAACCCTCAAATTTCATGATGGACTGGAGAAATATGCAAAGTTTGAAATGAAGCGAATGTAAGACTGGAAAAATGAGGAACTGAGAGACCCTGAAATTGACAAATTCATCCACCCTTACCCATGAGCTATACTTGTGCAAGTGTCCTATTTGACCAGGACCTTCATAGCCTGAGAGTTTAAAAATTGGCCACTTTGACCACAGAACAAGAGAAGAGGCTAGAGACTGGGTATACGGGGAGATTGGAAAATTTGGGGGTGAATAGCAAGAGGTTGGCTAAGGTTTATGATCCTTAGGGTGACTGGGAATGACTAAAGGCACTACCTGCTACTGATGATTTCATTAGAGATTTCATGATAAAGGGAAGAACATCTCTTCATTTCCTTTGCTATCCAATATTTCTGCATCTAGACTTCAGGAGCTGCAGTTGCTGCAAGTAAGGAATTCCAACGCCAACAGCAAGCCTTAAATCAAACCAATTAATTGCTCTTCATTGGTTCCTGACACACACACACCGACTATCTAACACATGTATGCTGTAATAATTCAGTATAATTTTTAATTAGCTAAAAGCAGCCCTGGCTGCTGCTACCATATTAAACAGTTACATCCCAATGTGTTATTTTGGTTTTAGATGGTTAACAGGGTTTTTAACCCTTTGTTACTATGGTGATTATCTGCCCAACTGGTTTGCTTACCAACCCCTCCGCTGTCATGGCACAGTGTTTAATTTATAAAGCTGATCCAAACCTTGGCGGGTAGAGAGAGAAAAAAAGTCTCCAATATTTCTCACAACTTCCTTTGATTTATTTCCCGGTGTCAGCAAAGGCATAACATTGATTATGATTCACCTTACCCTGATGGCATTCCATTTTTCTTATTGAAGAAGATGTTCCTGGAAAAGAAGATCAACATCCCCTTAGACTTCGGGATATCACATAATAAATGAAGAGGTCTGGTTTTCCTCAGGGCCCCAATAGGAAGGAGTGTTTATGTTGAAGGAGCAAGCCCCCCTGGAATATTTACAAAATTTGTTGCGAGGTGTCGAACTATAAATCTCAGGTTGGAAGCCTACATCAAATAGAAACGGAGACCTATAAAACACAGTGTAAAACAAGTTGTCAGCAGACAAAAATGTAAATATTTTAAAGAATTATTTAAATCCTTAAGTGTCTGCCACATAAATAACACAAAATTTATGTTATCAAATGGACTTTGGGCCTAACATTCTAAATATTATAAATGAATTAAATATTTTCATTACAGCAAGCCAGCAGAAAAAGCCAAAGGTTGGGCTTGTCATAGAATGGTAGTGCTGCTTTCCTGATTATTATTATTATTATTATTATTATTATTATTGATAATGGAACACAGCATTTTTAAGTCTTCAGTTGATTTTGATTATTATTTTTACCTCATCCATTCTCAAAGTGACGATGCAAGCCAGATCCTTAATAATCCCATTTTATGGATGGGGAGCTGAGGTCCAGAGATTGTGAGTTGCCCAAAGCCACCCAAAGTGTGTTCACAGCTGAAGAGAGGGGCTGGGGATTTTTTTTCTTTTTCTTTTGAGAACTTCATCCCCTTTGAGTCTATGGCTGAATTCGGACGACACAAGCAACTGGTGGGGGGGAACAATCATCAGTTGTATTGACTATCGTGTCGTCCGAATGCTGCCATAGTCAACTCAGCGCTGATCCTAATCCACACCACAGTTTATTATTTATTACCATGTTGTGTGGGGAGTACCCCCTAGATGAACAACTGTAAAATTGATTATTACCCCACCATTGACTAGCATGTTGTCCGAATTCAGCCTATGTATTGGAGTCTGGATGCCAGTGGTGGATGGGGCCCCAAAACAGCAGTGGGCGGGTCTCAGCCAAATATGGGCAGAGCTACCTCCCTTCTCCCTTTCTCTCTCCTCTCTCTCCCTGTGCCACCCCCTTTTCGCCAATTATCTCCTTCTGACGCCCTCTCTCCTCCTCTCTTTCCTTCTGCCACCCCTTTCTTCTCTCTTTCCGACATCCCTTTGCAACCACACCCAGAAATAAAGAGGTGACACACAGTTAGGTGAACTTCGACCACAACTTTATTAAATCAACATAATAAATTGGATGTGCAATGGTGGAAGCAATGCGAGTGTTAGCTGCTAAATCTCTGAGATTGAGCTTACCTGGTCCTAGGGTGGAGGCAGCCAAGCCACTCTTCCCACTCCTTGGCACACCTTAAGTATTGAAGGGTGCCCTCCTGAGTCATTGACCCCCGGTCCCAAGGTATAAGATCCACTCGGGGCCCTAAAGTGATCCTTCCCTGGCCCAAGTCCCAAGAGCCTAGATAGTAGCTATCCTGTTTGCCTGAAAGCCAAGTTTAGTTGCTCACTGGTATCTCCCTCACAATTTTCCTACCTGTACTGTCTGCTTGTTGTGACCAAGCAACCTATTTCATGCACAGCAACCTACACAAACCAATTGCCTTGGTAGATAGTACTATTGGTCTACCAGGCTCCTAAGCAAAAAAAAAAATTCCTACTTGGCCCACTATGTCTTTGTGCTCACCAGCCTCCTGCCAGGCCTTGCCATTTTCAATTGGTAAGCTCTGAAAGGGAGCTCTGTACTTGCATTCACTTGAACACAAGTAGAACCCTTGGAAGGAACCTTGAAAAGCCAACCTGTATAGTCTGAATTCGTACAATACAGGAAGAAACCATTTTGTTATTTCATCTGACGTTAATGTGAACTAGAGCTTTCCCATAGATGTTTTCGGTATATATGTATTTATTTATTTATTTAATATCCTGCCATTCCAGTAGAAATAGGGCTCAAGGTAGTTAACACTAAAATATAAATCAAATTACAAAATTATAATTAAAACATAAAAACAAACACATCGGCAAAATGAACAACACCCACCTGATTAAAACTTACTTCATCTTACAAACCTGTCTGAATAAAAATGGCTTTGCCCATCAGCAGAAGGGCATCAAAGATGGAGCTAGTCTGACCTCCCTTGGGAGAAAATTCCAGTACCTGGGAGCAGCCCCTGAGAAGTCCCTCTCTCATGTTCCTACCAAATGTGCCTCCCGTGGTAGCAGGGCAGAGGGAAAGGCATCTCCCAAGGACCTAAAAACCCAGGCAGGCTCATATAGGAGAATGAAGTCTTTCAGTTAGTCCGGTCTCACGTCATGTTGGGCTTTATAGATCATAACTAGCACTTTGAATTATGCCCCAAAACAGATCAGTAGCCGGGGAAGCTGTTGTAACAAGGAGCCACATGCTCCTTGGAGTTGGCCTCACTCAGTAGTCTGGATGCAGCATTTTAGACCAGCTGAAGTTTCTGAGCAGTCTCCAGGGGCAGTCCCATATAGAGCAGATTATAGTAGTCCAAACGAGATGTAGCTAAGGCATGTGTCACTGTGTGTTGCTTCCAGACAACACATTTAATGTGCAATCACACAATTTTCTGGGAAGTCCAGGCATCATCATCTTCCACTTCTAACCCTCCCTTGTTTTTCCAATGTTTTTCCCACCAGTTTTCAAACCAGAGAAAATCCATTAAGGGGAAAAAGTGTATCTAAACAAGACCTTCTAACTGGTAGTGCTAGGAGCCTTCCTTCTAGAAGCACCCCCAAATTGCCCAGCATTAACAAACATGAGGTTTGTGGAATTCGTTAGGTTGTGGGCCAACTGAAATGAATGCTTACAACCCCTGCATTTTAATTGATAGCCAAGGAGTCATAGAGTCTTTCTGGGATGGAGGAGGGAGGCTCTCGTGATATCCTGATCGTGAGAGCCTCCCCCAGCATGCACACGCGGTGTGCGACATCCCGGGAGGAAGCTGGGACATTACAGCCACCATTTCTTTATATTTTAAAGCAGTAGAGGTGGTTGCGCAAGAGTGAAGTCCCACTCCATCATGAAAGGTAGGTTGTTTTTTTACCATTTCCCCCCGAAATCGCGCCTCTTCCCCCCCACCATCCCATAGATTGCAAAAATGTGCCCCCCCGATGGGCATGGAGCCATGCTGTGCAGCTCCATGCCAGTTTCTGGTGCCCACTTTCTCGCGAGTAAGCAGGCACCAGGCGGGACAGGCACCCACACCTCCAGCAGGCTTGGGACAGCCCCAAGACCGCTGGAAGAATTGGGTTTTCCCAGAGTTTCCTCATCCCTGGGAAAACCTGTGCCCATCCCCCCTGCCCCGGGACTCCCTGTGTGTCATTTGGATGCACAGGGAGTACCCAGGGACAACCCTGGGTCAAAAGGCCGGTGTAGAAACGGCCATAGTTAAGTGGTAGTAGTCAAGTGATTTGATCCAAAAGCCCACCAATATTGACAGAAGGCATTCTTATGGATAGGGAAGGCGTTCTGGGTCAAGGCTTAAAAAAGGCTGTGAGGTGATATACTGCCAAAGTGACTCTTCAGCTCACTTTTATCTGAATAAGGAACCCTACCACTCAAAGCACACACTGACCAGGTTCGCACAATCATCGTGGGTGCACTACAAATAGACCCAGTGGCACATTCTTAACTGGAGGCATGTAGAATAGATCGAGCATATTAAAACACAAAGGTCCCCTCTACAAGATTTCGGTTTGATGCCCGGTTGGCCAATTATGCGCATCTTCTCTCAATCACTTTTACACCTAATCCCTATACACAAGAGGCGGTGAAGCGCATTACCGGTTGAATGAAACGCACGTTAAAGTTGTTTCATGCGCAGCATCGCTTGTTTATATGGTCATAAGGCGCTTTAACTTCCGCTGCAATTTAAAACTCGCTATTTAACGCACATTCGATAATGTGCATAATCGGACAGAAAAAGCGCCTCAACCCCCGATTTGCGCTTTGTTCGTGTGGAGCTTTAAATCGCTCTTGTAGAGGCACCCATAGTCCATTCTGAAGTTGGTGTCCTGAGCTACACTTGGTTCAAACATACTGTTTTATTTGCTTATGGTTCTTTTATACTACTAGTCCAATGGCTCAGGGCCATGCACAAACTAAAATGGAGGCATACACCACGTGCAAAGGTACACCGAATTATCATATACAATACATGACCCACAATAGACCAATATCATACAATATTCAAATATTAAAAGCAACAACAGAACTATCAGTGCCTGGCCACTGAAGTCCAACCTAAACAAACAAACATATAAATATATTGACCAGCCTCAGGCACAAAAACCTTTCCTGTAGGGAAACGTGTTTCCTTTGGTGCCCTCTGACTTTCTAAATTAATTTAAATACACTACTAGGCTTTTGCTCATTTGCATTGTGGAGGATAATCTTCATGTTGTTGATGATGTGATTGAAATTTATCTTGCTCTTCTAAAGAGCTCTGAGTAGTGTATGTGGATTTGTGTCCCCACGTTTTATCCTAATAACAGCCCTGTGAGGTAGGTTAGGCTGAGAGATCATAAGTGTGTGTGTGTGTGTGGGTGTGGGTGTGTGCATGTGTAAATTATATTGAATGTGATTTTATCTGAAGTCTTTAATACATTAAATAGCTTCAGTTCACATACATACTTGCATTTAGATGGGTGTTCTTTTTCATTGTCATTAGTGTCTCCCCCATCATCTCATTGTACCCCTAGGCTTCCTCACTGTTGTCTAGGGTAACCATATTTGGCAAACCAAAACAGAGGACACCCTGTGGGGGTGGGGTGGGAAAGCGGCTTTCCAGGGCCTCTGGGAAGTGCATCATGCCCCCCCTTGCCACCTTAAAGGTCCTGGAGTGGAGGAGGGGAAAGTGTGTCATTCTTGCCCCCCACTGCTCCAATTGGGGCCTTTTCTATAATGTCCAGGAAAGACACACTTTCCCCTTTAAGGCCCTGATTGGAGCAGCAGGAGGGAAATGACCCACCTCCAGAAAGCACATCATTCCCTCCCACCATGCTAATAGCAGCCTTCAAGGGGAAAGTGTGTCTTTCCAGGACATTGTAGAAAATGACAGAAAATCCCCCCTGACACCCATGATGGAACAAAAACCAGGACAAATCCGGGGAAATCCTGACAGTTGGTCACCCTACTGTTGTCCCCTTGGAAATGATGGATATCCATATTAGGCAATCAAATATTTTGTCCTGTACTTCCTTTGGTACATAGTGCCTAAACTGGAAGACTAATAAGATCAAGTGACCAGGTGCACAAAGGGGGAAAGAGAGGCAGCTGCCTCATGACAACAATCCTCCTTGGAGATAGACATGATCTACATGTTGTAACTTAGGAAACATGAAGCTGATGTAAGATGCTTCTCTGAGATGTGCCTGCAAACTTGCATTTTGCATATGCACACATGTGTAACTTTTGGGCCTTTCTCTTTCTTGCTACAATAACCACCCTTGAGGGAGCTTGTCATTTCTGTCTTGATCTCGTCCTCTCTCCCCCCTCTCTCTTTAAAGGTAAAGCAAAGACGCCTGCTGCCACCTTTACAAAAATGAATTACTTCTTTGAATTTTAATCAGGACATCCTTTTTTGTAATTCATGAGCGAGATGCTAATCAGCCTTTGAGTCATACTTGGGATAAATGATTCAGGGTGGTACAGCTTACTGGCAGGAAGATGAAGGAATAACACTTGTAAATGTGCAAGGCTGCTGGGCACTTCTGTGACCTAAGGAATGATACACTTCATTCACTTGAGATACACAGCTTGCATCTCTAGGGTGACCAGATAAAATCCAGGTCAGGGCTCATGTAACTTTAACAGTTGTAGAGAAAAGGGAATTTCAGCCAGTGTCATTTGTCTGCAATTAGTTCCTGGTGAAATTCCCTCTTCATCACAACAGTTAAAGTTGCAGGCACTATACTAGAGTGACCATATACAAAAGAAGGCAGGGCCCCTGCAACTTTAACTGTTGTGATGAAGAGGGAATTTCACCAGGAACTAATTGCATACAAATGACACTGGCTGAAATTCCCTTTTCTCTACAACTGTTACAGTTATATGAGCCCTGACCTGGATTTTATCTGGTCACCCTAGCATCTCCCTCCCTGCCCTCCCCCAGTTCTTGTAACACCTCAGAAATCTATCCTGGAAGTCAGCCAGATCTACAGTACATTTTCAGGAAAGACAGGAAAAGACTAGAGTGACACACAGCCTTAAATTCAGACACTGGGCTGAAAGCCACCACAGCCATTGTCAGGGTTCCTTCTATGTCCTGAACCCCTGAGCAACTCCTTAAGGATTCCTGCCTCAAGAGTCCCACCTTCCTTCTTTTTATGTTCCCCTCCCCAGTACTGTGGGGTTTAGGCTGTAGACATGGGGTGGTTACATGTTAAACCTCAATCAGCAGATATATTAAAATGAGCAAATTACAATTAAAGGTATTTAGTCAATACTGCTGAGTGATACAAGATCCATTCAAAGAAAATAAAAGTTGCAAAAAACACAAGTTCTTTTACCCTAAGATGCACCTAGATTAGGGTGACCAGATAAAATCCAGGTCAGGGCTCATGTAACTTTAACAGTTGTAGAGAAAAGGGAATTTCAGCCAGTGTCATTTGTATGCAATTAGTTCCTGGTGAAATTCCCTCTTCATCACAACAGTTAAAGTTGCAGGGGCCCTGCCTTCTTTTGTATCTGGTCACTCTAGTATAGTGCCTGCACCTTTAACTGTTGTGATGAAGAGGGAATTTCACCAGGAACTAATTGCATACAAATGACGCTGGCTGAAATTCCCTTTTCTCTACAACTATTAAAGTTACATGAGCCCTGACCTGGATTTTATCTGGTCACCCTAATGATGTCTACAAGCTTCATCTTTCTGTTCCTTCCTTATGCTCTTGTCTTCCCTGGCTCTTTCTCTGCTGAAAATACTGTGTTAATCTCGGAGAAACGAAACTTAACTGGAGAAATGAAACTTAACTCCAGGGCAGGCCTCTAAGCCTGACTTTATGACCTTGCCTCTGTACATCTCAGTCATTCATTTGCATGGAACAGAAGAGTCAGTCCTCAGCTCCCCAGGCCAAAACTGGTCCACCTGGATTTCCTGTCTGTGGTTCCCCAGATAGCCACACACCCCTTTCCCTTGACCATTTTGTGATTTCCTGGCTTCTGCAAGGTTTTTTTTTCCCCATTCAAAAAAGCTGAAATGCCTTTCTTATGCCTTAGCTTTGAGCTGAAAGGTGCTAGTATTTGGGCCCACTCCATTTGTCTTTGTGGCCCTGCCTATTTTACCTTTAACCCTGCCCACCACTGTGGCCCCTAATTATTGTCATCAGAAAAAAGAGGAGAAACAGGTTCTCAGGATGCTTCAAAATACTTTATTTCAAAGCCTAACACATTTTGGCATGTGTTCTTTCAAAGAGGCCTTCCTCAGGGGGTTGATAAGAGATGTCTGCAGAAATACTCCTAGCAAGGTGAGCGTCTCCTACGATAATTAATGACGATCACCTTGCTAGGAGTATTTCTGCAGACATCTCTTATCAAGCCCCTGAGGAAGGCCTTTGAAAGAACACAGGCTGAAATGCATAAAATAAAGTATTTTAAGCATTCTGAGAACCTGTTTCTCCCTTTTCCTGTCCTGACTTGGATGTTCTTCTCCTTTAGATTTTTTGCCCCAATAAGTGTCTCCAAAATTTAATTTGGACCTCAAGCTGAAAGAGGTTCAACACCGTGGTGTAGAATGAACATTCATGGACAGAGTGCCGGGCTCAGCCCCTCACCTATATGCATCTGTTGCCTTCCACAACCAGGTGCCCTCCAGATGTTGGGGATGACAATGCCCAACAATCCTGATTTTGGGGATGGGAGTTGAAGTCCAAAACATCTGGAGTTTGGCACCAAGTTGGGAAAGGCTACATGAAGCCCTCACATCCATAGCTGCATGTGCAAGGTGCTCTCAAAGGTGCAAAGGAAGGATTTTTGATCGTGTATGAAGAGTCCTCCACACATACACTTCTGCAATAGGAGGCTTCCTATGGATGTCCAAGTAGATGTATGGAGGGAAGAGACAATGCCTGCATCTGAAATGCTTCCCTTTCCACTTCTGTTCATTCAACGCTCATGAACAGCTGAAAAGTGCATAGGTGGACAATGAAAAGGGTGTTGCTCTGTCACAGGGGTGTCAAACCCCTTTCAGCCAAGGGCCAAATTCAGCTTTTGAGAAGCTCCGAAGGGGACATTCCAGGGCCGGGTTGGACCAAAAGTAAAAGGGGTGGGGCCAAAGGCAAAAGGAGTGGAGTCAACAATACCATCATATTTTAGCTTGAAGCTCTTACTGCCATTATCTCAGACTTCGGAGAAGCATTTCAACCTGTTCAGGATGGGGAAACAATTGCACAAAACCTGGGAAAGCCCCAAAACCATAGGTGGTTGGAGGAAGGGGGAGGGGCCTTCTGAGGAAACTAGAGGGCTGGATGGAGACCCCAAGTGGGCTGGATTTGCCCTGCACAATTTTGAGGTTTAATCCCACTTGTCTCTGGGGTGGGAACTCATTTGCCTGAGAATGGCAGTATGAGCGGGGATTGCATTCGGTTTCATAGCAGAAGTGGCAGTCGAGAAGGCATTGAGGCTGGGAGATCATGATCTACACCAGCATTCCCCAACCTGCCTCCCTTCAGATGTGTTGGACTACATGTCCCGTAGTCCCCAGCCAGCATGACCATTGTGCTTGCTGGGGAGAATGGGAGCTGTAGACCGACATGTCTAGAGGGGTCCTGGCAAGCCCACAAACTGAAACTATCTTAATAGCTCTTTCCTTGCTCCAGTTGCCTGAGAATTGTATTTCTGATTTCGAACAGAGAATCCTCACTGCCAGCATTGCTGGAAAGCTTAGGAGTTCAAACTAATGTACAACCACGATACATTTGTAATATTCATATGCCCCTATGACACTACCAACCTACCCCCCCCAAAAAAAATCAAAATGGGATATACAATACTGGCATCTCTACGTCACATGACTTTGTTGTTTTTTGTACACCATAGCCTCCCCAATTCCTGGGATTTGGAGGGGGTTTTTAGTGTTGTTTTACATATTGCAGTGGTTGAATGAGCCTTCTCCCTCAGTCAACTTTTCTGGATTGTGTTCCCTCTATTAAGTTGTACCAGTGCCGGCCCTACCATTAGGCAGAGTGAGGCAGATGCCTCAGACAGCTGATTTAAGGTGTCATATAAAGGCAGAAAATGGTTAATTATTTAATTTATGTTTATTTTATTTTTACCAGCAGGAAGGGGAAGAGGGACTTCTGGGATTTTCTGCCTCAGGTGCCAAGATAATTTGGCTGACCTTGGGGATTAGAACTAGTGTGTGTGTGTGTGTGCGTGCGTGCATGCGTGCGTGCGTGCATGCGTGCGTGCGTGTGTTGGGGGCGGGGGTGTTCCTTCAGCAAACACATACAATGAGAAATTGATGTTACTAAAAATTAGGGATGTGAATGGACCCCCAAAATCGAATCGGAATCGGAATTGGAACCGGAACCGGTGCCTCGGATCAGATCGTATCAGAGGCTTCCCGGTTCGGTTCAGAGCCGATTCCGAACCGAAAATCGGACGTCCAATTTTCAGATCAGATGCCGTTTGGGGTGTTTTTGCCATAGGCTTACATTGGGGAAAAGAAAGAAAGCTTTCCCCCAATGCAAGCCTATGGCGAAAACATGGGGGTGGGTGAGTGGGGACCTAACTCCCCCTCCCTCCCTCCCTCTCCCTCCCCCCCACTCACGCTCCTTACCTGCCTGGGGCCCCGCTGCCATCCGCTACCATCCACTATTCCAATCTACTGAGAAACAGGCTTCGTGGCCTAGTTCTCAGTAGCGCGCCAGGTGATGACATCATCACCTGGTGCGCTACTGAGAGGCAGGCCGCGAAGCCTGTTTCTCAGTAGAAAGGACCAGCAGATGGAAGCAGGCACCCTGGCAGGTAAGTGGGGCCCTTCCCCTCCTCCCACTCGAGCTCCTTACCTGCTAGCATCCCGCGCTGCCATCCGCTGCTTCCGTACTACTGATAAGCAGGCCTTGCGGCCTGTTTATCAGTAGTACAGAAGCAGCGGACAGCAGCACGGGACGCCGGCAGGCAACGTGGGACCTCCCCCTCCCTCCCCCCTCCCCCCACTCATGCTCCTTACCTGCTACCTCCTCGCTGCCGTCCACTGCCACCTGCTGCTTCCGTACTACTGAGAAACAGGCCTTGAGGCCTGTTCCAAAGTAGAGCGAGGCCATACTGAGTGATGATGTCATCCGGCACTCTGGCGCTCTATTGTGGAACAGACCGCAAGGCCTGTTTCTCAGTAGTATAGAAGCAGCAGGTGACAGTGGACAGCAGCGAGGAGGCAGCAGGTAAGGAGCATGAGGGGGGAGGGGGGAAGAGGTCCGAGGTCCAATCCTCCGATCTTTTCCAATCCGGATCGGGTCCTTTCGGATCGGATTGGATGAGATCAGACGATCCAGCTGCAGGGATCGGAATTGGATAATTTTATCCAATTTCGGCCAGATCAGGTCCGGATCATGGATCGGACTCGATCCGGTGCACACCCCTACTAAAAATGCAGTGTACATATGCTTGGAATTTGCCACCAATCAAGGCTTCTTGGTCTCTGTCCCTGAGTGTGCCTTCATCTCACATACCATGTGTTTGGAGTGCCCTCATTATTTGTTTGTAGCATGTCTATGCCACCTCCCCTACCCCAAGGAACCACTGTTGAGATGAGGTAAGAATAGCTGATGACTTCTAACATTCCAATTGCTAACATTCCAAAGACCCACATTGCTCAGAAAAACTGCTCCTGCTCTGAAGTGATTAAGCAAAAACAAAACAAAACCTTGCTTACTGTCCTTGTCCAATGCTACACGTCACCAATTTTTCCCCACCCCCACTCCCAGTAGTCTGTGGCTGAATGTACTTTATTGTGTTAGGCTGCATGTATAGGACCATTGAGAAGTTGCAGCAATGCTAACTCTGCCTGGTCTTCTGCCCTCACTAAGCCTCAGAGAAAGAAAAGATCATAACAGGTAACATTTTAAGAGCCGTTAGTATATTACAAGGTTGTCATTTTATATATCATTGCTGAAAGAATGTCCTGTTTCAGGTTTCCTCTGTAACTGCAGCTTAGGCTGCCTCTACAAGAGAGGTTTAAAGCTCTTCCAAGGCGCTTTAAAAAATTTACCTCTACAAGGAGGGAGCGCAAATCGGGCGTAGAGGCGCACTATCCCTCCGATAGTGCGCATTATCGAATGCGCGTTAAATAGAGAGTTTTATTTTGCGGCGGGATGTGAAGCCGGCGCCCTGCCTCCTGAGTGCTGCTGCTGCTGCTGCTGGCTCCCCCGCTCGGCTCCTGGCTCCGCTCCTACCGGGCTCCAGCTGATCTCTCGCTCTCGCTCTCCGTCTTCCAGCTCCCTTTTCCCTTTTTCTTGCCCTGTTCCCCCCCCCTTGCTCCGTTTCATTCAATCGCCCCATCAGTTCCTTCGCTCTCCAGCATAACAACTCGCAGGGACCTGCCTTAAAGAGACAGGCGCCCGCCCGCCCGCCCTACCTGCCCCCTCCCCTCTCCCTGCCTGCCTCTCATGCAGAGGTATTAGGTGTAAATGCGCTTCAGCGATGAAGCGCATAATCACTTA
The DNA here is from genome assembly GCA_029215795.1 of Anniella stebbinsi. Taxonomy (NCBI): domain Eukaryota; kingdom Metazoa; phylum Chordata; class Lepidosauria; order Squamata; family Anniellidae; genus Anniella; species Anniella stebbinsi. Next base: position 26,707,915 of record JARDYH010000002.1, on the reverse strand, counting down.
ACCAGGCGCAAAAGCGAATCCTTGTGGAGGGGACCATAGAGACACATTGTGCTTGCTATGGGAAAACACCTGTGAAACCTACTGGGAAAGTGCACACATGTTTATCCAATAAAGGGCGATAAAATGATTTGAGGGATGATTTGCAGCCTGTGGTGCTTTTCCCTTAGGTGTTAGTCTGTCCCAGTCTCACAGCCTGGCAGCCCCATAGCCAGCCTGAAAGTTTAGATAGGGGGACGGCCAAAAGGTAGGGAGGCAATTCATCTAGGCTGCAGGCCTTTTAAAGACAAAAGTGTAAACTGTGTTTGTTTGTTTGTAAAAATTTGGGGGAAGCAGAGAAAATGTTGGGGGGCAGGCAGGTATAGGCAACCAGGAGCCCTCCAGATGTTTTGAACCACAAGTCCCATAATCCCTGACTATTGACCATGGTGGTTGAGCTGATGAGAGTTGTAGGCCAATACATTTGGAGGACATCAGGTTGAGAAAGGATGGAGTAAATTGCTGATGAATTGCTCATCATCATCCAGGCTGGGCATGTAAATCCAGAACCACAGCATTGTTGAGAGTTCCCTGGGATGGGAGTGGGTTGTAGAGTGTGGGTTGTTTTGAAATGTAGGTTATTTGTTGAACCATGGGGTAGTGTGTTGTCTGAATGCAGCATGTTTTCCACAGAGTGGGTTATCGTTTTATCTAAACTCAGCCAGAGAAGCTTAACCATACAGTGTGGCTAGTTAACTACCCTTAACAACCCAACAACAAACCATGGGTTCTCAAGATGGCTTGCTTGGGAAAATAAGCCACACTGTATGGTTTACAAGCCACCCTGCTGCATTCAGACAACATGCTAACCCACGGTACAGAAAACAACCCAAACACAACCACTGAGTGTGGGTTAGCATGTTGTGTGAACAGCCCCATAGGAAGTTGTGTAAAGCCTCAAAGCAGGCACCATGTCACTTCCAGCAGCAACCACTAATATAATTAAATAGTCAGAACGCTATTTTTCTCCTTAGAACATATTCCTTGCATTGAGAAAGCCCTAGATTTAGCTCCTTAGCTTGTCCAGTTAAAGGATGGGGGAGAAGAGCTAGGAAACATCCCTGATCAGCATTTGAAGTCTTGCTGCCCATCAGATCCAATAGCAGGTGGCTGGGTGGAAGCTAGTCCAGCTATTAGCCAAGGCATCTAACTAGAATCTCAGTGTATAGAGGTAATTTGCAAGGTCCATTGCCTCTCTTTCAGCCCCAGGGCCAAATTCAATGTCAGAGAAGCTGGGGATGAGGCACATTCCACTGTGGGTGGGGCCAAAGCAAAAGGGGGCATTTCCAAAACTCTCCACATATTTTAGCTTCAAGCTCTTGTTGCCAGCTACTAAGAGGCAAGTCAACGTTTTAGAATGGGGGGGGACTGTGCAAAAACTGGAGAACCACCAAATGATTGGTGGTTGGATGAAAGGGGGTGTGGCTAGGGGGAAGAGGCGTGACCAGCAGAATACCTGAGTGATTGACCTGAACGTGCTAGCAGTTGAGGCTGGTGGCTCTGATGTCAGAAGGGTGGTGAATCCACTCCGGATTTCAGTCAGAACTCTAAAGGACCTATCCATGGCCTCCTCCACACGGGGCGTTTAATGAGCCTTGAAGGCTCATTATAAATTTTACCTACACACGAGCGGAGCGCAAAACGGGCGTACAGGCGCGTTATCTCCCCGATAATGCGCATTTTCGAACGCGCGTTAAATAGCGACTTTTATTTTGCTCCGGCCGTTAAAGCGCATTTTCGCTGTGTGAACAAGCGATTATGCGCATTAACTACCTGGAAAGCGCTTTTTGGGCATCTTTTAATGCGCTTCGCCGCTTCTCGCCGCCTCCCGTGCAGAGGGATTGTGAGTAAATGCGCCTCCGCGATAATGCGCATAATCGCGAAACCAGGCGCAAAGGCGCATTCTTGTGGAGGGGGCCCAAGATGCTTCTGGACAGATCCTTTAGAATCCTGAATGGTTTTGACTAAAACCTGGTGTGGATTTAGTGCCCCACTGACATCGAAGCCACCAGCATCCACTGCTTGCTGGCCTCTTCCACTAAATTCTGCCTTGTGTGGTGACCCTCCCCTTTCAGCTGAAGACAGCAGATTATGGAGAAAGATGTATCTGTAGAGACCAGGTTGCTCAGCCTCCCTCGCTGCCTCCCCTTCCTTTGTTATTCTTTCTCTCCGCCAGCTTCTGAGTTGCAGCGTCTCCTGCTGCCTCCCTCCAGCCGCGTGGTGCTAACAGCACACGATTATCTAGCCGAGGCTTTCCTGGGCCCCAGATCAGGCTGGCAGGAGAGGGGCAGGGCAGTGACTAATCGGATTGGGCGGTTTCTCCTAATCCCGGCTCGATCTGCTCCACGCGCGTTCTCTTTCCCCCTCTCTCCAATATCACTAATGTCATCTGTATTGGCTGCATTAGACAGATGTTCCAAAGCTCCCTCTCTCGCTTAATCTGATCCCTCTGTAATACTTTCACTCCTCTTAAAGCCACATGCATTCTCCCCTCGTCTCCCACCCTAAGCTTTTACTTTCCCAAGCGGGCTTGAGGGGAGTTAGATCGTCTTTTCCAGGGCAAAACGAAATCTGCTGGAAAAACAGACAATGGGATTCCTCCCTCCTCGTCTCCCCCTATTCCACCCCCCTTCCCCGCTCTGTTTATGTTTCAGGGAACACCCACAAACGCCCCGCAAAACGGGATGCGATGGTCTTCTGTATTTTCTAGGGTGACTGAAGGAGCAATTGAATTCACGTGAACAGGAGGAGGGAGAGGAGGAGGAGGAGGCAACATTCTGTAGATTTCAATCGCTTCATGTCGTCCAATGGAATCTCTGGACTCTATTGAAGATGAGGCATTTTCCTGATTTTTTTTTTTTTTAAAAAAAGAAGTATTTATTTAGATCATGTAGTCAAAATAGTTCTTGGCTGGAAAGAGAAAGAAAGAAAAGTGTTGTCGTTGTTGTTCTTGTACTGTCCATATCTTACACCCACCCAATACTTGCATTCCTCAATCCTGCTATTTACACCCACAGTATTGGGTCTTTGGGATGGGAGCAAAGTACAGCCTCGTCCACTAATTCTTGGGCTGCTGATTCCACACACAGTTGCGCATTTCGATCCATGTCCTCCTTCTGGTGCCAATCCACCCTGCTTCTCCTTCGGGTGCCATTTCCATCCTACCGGAAGTCAGACAGAGACCGAACCCCCATTGAAGTGAATGGTCCTCTCCTGCATTGCGCCGCTTCCCCCATCCCGTCCCATTGGAGCTGCCCCCACCCACCCACGCTGCCCCGCAGGAAGGTGGGGGGTCCCTCCCGGGGCCCAGACCGAGGGCTGTGTTCTCCTGCGCTGCCCTTTGTGTTGGTTTCGCTGCCCGGACGGGCCGAAATGGAACCCAGCTGTGCAGTTACGTCTCCTTCTATGTTCAGATGTTGGCTTGGCTGGCACGCCTTTGGTCCGCTGCAGTTCACTGAACGTGCAAACTGGAAACAGATGCATCAAAGATGCGAGATTATACAGAGAGAGCCGGAGGGGTGGGGGGTGTGGAGAGGGCGGCCAAGGAACTAATTGGGGTGATTTACCACTAAGAGGAGGGGGTAATCAAAAAGTGGGGGAGGATAGTTCTACATCAACAGTAAACGCGCGTTATGATTCTCATTCTGCATATCATACCAGGAAAAAATAGATAGTATATAGAAAGATGGATAGATAATAGATAGATCCCCCCACCCCCTTTTGATCAGGTCCGACCGTGTATTCTTTGCGCCCGGACAACAAACGATGGGCGGTAGAGCCCTATAAATCAGCGTCGGTGTCAGAGTAAAGCCAAATAATGCTTCAATTATTTCAATCAATACAGCATTTTTAAGCCAGGGGAAAAAATCAGATCCTTCCAGAGTATTTTTGTTGAGAAGGTGGGGGTGGGGTGGGCGGATAAGGAGCTTGACTTCCTTTGGAGCAATTGGAATGAAAGCGCAGATCCGTTTTATGGCAGTCCTTGAAGCTCAGACTTTTTTTTTTCCTTTCCTTTTTCCCTCTTTCTTTTTCAAATGCACGAGGATTCAAGAGGTTTATTGTTTTGCGCAAGTGAAAGTTTAAAAAAGAAAAAGAAAGAGAGGGGGACCCAAAACAAAACCAAGGTTTATTCCACTAGTCCTCATTTCAAACGGATGAATGGATGGATCGAAGAAAGACAGACAGATATCATTTGGGAAGGAAGCGTTGATTTGGTTTGGCTTGGCTTTGGTTAACTCTAGTGTTTCCTCCCATGTAATCGTATAAGGGCGCGCGACGGGGAGGGGTTGGGGGGGTCTCCGTCTTAATTCTCCACCACCCCAGTTCTTTGTATCCAAACAGCAGGTGCATTCTGAGGTCACTAATTGTTGAATGGATTTTTTTCTCCTCTCCCCCCCTCCCGCCCCATCTCCCGCAGTGTGTGCGGGTGCATGTGGATGTGCTTGCGTGTGGAAAAGGGGGAAATGAAAAAAATGGGAGGTTGTTTAATGTAAATCGGATCAAAGAGAAAGAGACTTCACACCAGTTTAGGAGAGATCCCTTGCCGTGTCGTTTAGATTAAGAATTGTGTCTTCTTCCTCCTCTTCTTCTTTAGAAATGTTGTTTTTATATATACTACATACATGTGTATTGTATCCACTTAAAGGTAAACTATTCAAGCCAGTTAAAATTCGCTTTCCTTGCACCGCCTCTACAAACACAGTGGCTTGCTTATTTGCAAATCTCGCCCAATAATGCTTTGGAAACATTTTTAAAATAATAATAATAATAATAATAATAATAATAATAAATACATTCCTCTCCTTTGTTGCTTTCCAGTCGCCCCGTATGGCTCCATCTGGCTGATATAAACGAATAATCCCGCTTGATACCATTCGTAATCCATTTCTTTCTTTCTTCCACCCCCACCCCCCATTCCAGCAGAATTGAAAGTGGAGGGAGGGATTAATAATCTTTAAACATCGAACTGAGTCTCCTCCCCCCCCCCCTCTTTTCTTTTTCAAAACAATCACACAGGGTGGAGGATTGCTCAAAATTTAACAGATGCCCCTCGCTGGTCCCCTAACCCATCTTCTCCTTTCAGGACTTGCTATTTTATAAGAGACAAAAAAAAAAAAGACGTGTTCATAATAACCCCCTTTTTCTCCCTGAAGCAACTGGTGTTGTTGGTTTGTTGTTATTATTATGGAACGTCTGTTTAAGACGTTAAAACGTTTCAGAATCAGTGTTAAAAGAAGACACACACGAATACTCTGTGTGTGTGTGTGTGTGTGTGTGTGTGTGTGTGTGTGAGAGAGAGAGAGAGAGAGAGAGAGAGAGAGAGAGAGAGAAGATCACGTCTGTTTAAACATTAAAGCATCCTCTCCCCCTCCTCGTCCACTGTCGCATCCACTAATGTTCCATTAAGCGCCGAAACTTCGTCTTTCATTTATTTTTGGAGGGGATTGGTGGGTGGGAAAACTGTCTTTTTCCAGGAAAGAGGGAGGGGGAGGGGGAGAGGTGGTTTTAGAGACGGGGGGAGGGGAGGAGAAGCTGTTCTCCATTCCCTCCAGATTTCTCCTCCGGAATCTTATTTTTAGCCCGGGGGGGGGGGGGGACGGGGACTGTCTTGGAATAAAATCGGGCGGTTTTTTTCCTCTTTGGAGAGACCCCTCCCCTTCTGCAAGAACTTCCTTTCGCAATCGGCTGATCAAAAAATACGGGGCCAAATTGGCATCCTTCCACATCGTCTTTTCAAAAAACCGTTGTCGTTCGGTTGTACTATGTAATGCTTGATTGGACTCCCGGGTTCAACGCTTCTTACATTGTTGTTGTTGTTGTTTTTGTTGTTATTATTTTGTAACCCAAGGAACATTCTCCCTAAATGTCCAATTTGCGTTATTTATTTGTTTATTTATTATACTTAAGGGCTGAGATTTCAGCTGCCCCCTTTCAATATGGGGCGCGCTTCGAAATAATAATAATAATAATAATAATAATAATAATTATAATAGCGGTGGGTGGGTGTGCATGTGAAGACCATGCTGTAGAGTTGTTGTCACTAGATGTCCATAGTAAGCAAATATATAGAGATGGCTGATTGTGTGGGACATCCAGGCGGGGGGGAAAGTCGAGAGTTCGGAGATCCGAGACGCGCTGGGTTCTTTGGTTTGCAGCTGCTAACTTCGCCGAAGTCCGCCGTTAGCAGTATCGGGAATTCTGGGAGTAGACACCTGGAAGGAGGCCGGCTGTTTTCTGTATCTCTGCTTTAAACTTAAAATAATTTTTAAAAAATGTGGTGGTGATTTTAAAAGACCTGGAAAAAATTGTTGTTGTTGTTGTTGTTATATTAAAACAGAGGAGAAATCTGGGAGTACAAAGTATTTCTCTGCTAGCTAAACTCCCAAGGAGAAATACACTCAATGTAGGCTGAAATCCTATCCACCATTGAACTTCAGTCAACGGGGCTTACTTCTAAGAAGACATAAAGGATCCCGCTCTACTCGGAAATCCTAAATATCCTAGTAGTTTATTAAAGTAGAGAAGGCCCGGGAAGAGATTTATCCGGTGGCATGCCATTTGATTTTTTTGATTTTTTTATTTTTGGTAATTTCACATGAATATAGGCGCGTGTTCAATCCCTCCATTGCGCGTTTACAGTCCGATCCTCTATTTAGAAGTGCGGATAGGGTTGAACAGGTGCAGAAACATACTATTTCCTAATACCGATAGAGCGCTCTTCTTGCTTCAGAATAAGCCCTACGAATTTCAATGGGATTTACTCTCAAGTAAGTATGTACAGGTTTGCCGGCAGGCGAGAGTTGCATGGTGTCAATTTCTTCTTCTTCTTCTTCTTCTGATAGCCCATCTTGGTGCCCTCTTTTCAACCTACCGCCTTTTTATCCTTTAAAAAAAAAACCAGCAACACACCAAGAGCGATACAGACATACCTGCTGAGTTTTGAAATACATGGAAGAGGGTTTACAGTGCGATCCCAAACATGTCTACTCAGAAGTAAGTCACACGGTCTACAATGGGACTTACTCCCAGGTAAACGGGCACAGGATTGCACCCTGAAGCGGTTGTGGGATGTCCATTCCAAAATTGGCTACAATCAGCGGCTATTCGTTCTCTCTCGCTTCGCTTTTTCCGTCCTCCCAACTCCATAATTTCAAACTGACTTAAGTGCTGGTTCATCAGCTTTTCCCTTCGTCCACCCCAGTTGTAAATAATGGTTTTGAGATTAGCTAATTAAGGCACATTAATCACTGATAGAACGGGAATAAATCAAAAGCCCTGCTCGAAACTGCAAAAGCCCCCACCTACCCACCCCCTCCCCAAAAGAGAAGAAAACAGTGACTCTATCTGGAGCGGGCAGGTGCCGGTTGAATTACTGCGGCAGCTGAAAACAGCTCATTATTTCTTCTTCTTCTTCTTCTTCTTCTTCTTCTTCTTCTTCTTCTTCTTCTCCTCCTCCTCCTCCTCCTCCTCCTCCTTAAATGGATATTTATTTATACTTACTCGTTGCACGGTTAATGCCATCCTTTTTAAAAATAACGAAAAAGACAGACAGACAGACAGTTCAGAACAGAGCAGTCTGAAAGCAACCTTAGAAAATCCTTTGGAAAGAAGAATGGACCGACGGAAGGAAGAAAACTAAAAAAAAAATGCTTTTAGGCGGTCCAGTTTTTACACACACACCAATCTAGCATTTAATTCTTCAATCTACAGTCACAATACGGGACGCTTTTTTGCCCCCGTTGAGAAGCAACTTTGTCAGCCTCCCTCTAGGAACACCTTTCTTTAGCTCTAGCCCGGTCCCGAGAGAGAGAGAGAGAGAGAGAGAGAGAGAGAGAGGTTCAAATCCTCTGACCAGGCAGAGCTAGAGCCTGGACTGCGCCATCTAAACTAAGGGACACCAAACCACCTCCACCTGGTCCGGAATCCGATCCGACCTCAGCCTGCCACGTTTGCAGATGGAATGTCTCCCTCTCCTAGTAAGTCGCCCCTTGGATCCACTCCCCCACCCCCACCCCCACCCCCACCCCCGCCACTCCTCCACAGATAAAATTTAAAAAAACAAAACAAACCGCTGCTACCTCTTGCGTTCAAGAGGCAATTTCAATCCGTGGGGCAGTGGAACAACAACAACACACACACACACACACACACACACCGTTGAGAATTGCTCCTTCCTCTGCACCCTCCTGGGCATCCCCTCTTCCTATAGCAGCACCCACCGCGGCAGAAGACCAAGTGAGCCTCCTTCCAGCACAGCCACCCATGTCTAGAGTGCCCTCATCCACACCAGCGCACCAAATAGACCCAACACAAGCGCCTCTTCCGTCTTTGGCTGGGCAGCGCTGCCAAGCGCAGGTGGCTAATTCTCTGAATCCCAAACCCTCTGAATAGCACAGCCTCCCCCCCACCCCCAACTTTCCCCCTCCCTCCTCCTCCTCCTCCTCCTCCTCCTCTCCCCCTTTTGGTCAAGAACCTTATAATTAATTTTAAGTTAGTCAATGTACCGTATCATTAAAAAGAGTCTGGAAAACAGCGCCAGAGAGACACATGGAGGAGACGGTGAATGTGGGAGGTGGGGGTGGGGGAGAGAAATCCATACATAGAGGAAGAGGGAGTGGAGCGCGGGGGGGGGGGATGAGAGTCGGGAGGGCCGATTTGCATAAAGCTTTGTCTTTTAGCGCCTGTAGAGCTGCCAAGGGTTATAACGCTAATTGCGCAAGATTAATGTGACCATTGTGGTCCGCGGGTTTCTACGGGTTTATTTCCCCAAAATGGGTGTGGGGGTGTGTGGCGGGGGGGGGGGGGGAGACGACCTCCAAACTCGTAGATCCAAGTTGTAAAATCCGGGTTCCCCCCACCCTTCTTCTCGCCATAATACCACCCATCGTTCATATTGAAAGAACCGTTTTATGGGGCAGGTGTTTAAATGTGCTTCTACCAGTACAAGAAGCGACTTCCAGCGCCACACCCCATTTCAAGCCCTCTAGCTATTAGGCAGCACGCAGACAAGGGCGGCTGTAAAAACCTGTGCAACAGCGCTCCTTGGCGGTCAGAAGGGGTACTTCAGAGCCAGAGACGAAGTACTTGCCTCAGAGAAGCGAGGTAACGGCGGTGCAATGCTGTCCCGCAGCGGATCGAGAAGAAAACGGTCGGATCGCCTCTCCTGTAAGGGGCGAAGGAGAACGGAGGGCAATATTTGGAGGAACTATAGAGCTTGAGGGGAAATGACATCGCTCTCCAACCCTGGTTTAGGCATGCGGCAGGATTAAGTGGTAAAGTCCTGAGGGGTTAGAGGTGGGATAGCTCGTGCCACATCAGATTGCAGGAGGGGGTTACCATTTTTGAAAGCTCATTCTGAGTAAAATATTCTCTGGAAGAAGAAAGCTAGCTCAGAAGGGACAAAGTTTCCAGCTATCTCCTTCCATTGTGTTTTAAAACACACACACACACACACACACCAGGGTTTAGCAAACCTGTAACTTCATTCTGTTCTGATTCCGGTGGGGCTGGGTTTCAGCCAGAACCAGCCGAAACTCTAAAGGAGGTATCCAAGGTGCTGAATTTATTTTGGGGTTAAATTTCCAGAAGGGATTCGCAGCCCCCACCAAACTCAGAGCTGCCAGCCTCCAGTGGAATCCTGCAAAGACCCTCCTCAAAACCTGCCTCTTATCACCCCTTAGCCCTCAACACCCCAGATTAAACAAAACATACAGATGCATAAGTGCAATTGCACCTATTGCGTGGGGATAGTTGCAGTCACAAATTTGCTGAAACTAGCTAAGCAGTTCATGCAGCTTTGTCAATAGGCCCACGACAGCTACTAGGCTCCAAAAGAAAAGATAAATTTTAAATTTGGGGGGAAATATTTTCAAGGAAATATATTAACTTACAAATTCTGGAAATCTACATTTCCATAATTTTCTTTCTTTCTTTTCTTTTTTACTGCTTGTCCCATTATGGATACTCTTGGATTTAAAGGATGTAGAACAGTAGCGAGATTTTTTTTTTTTAAAAAAAGAGTAAATTAAAGTGTGTCATTGCTGGTTTAAAGACACAACCCCGCTCATTCAACAGTAGCTCCAGTTGATGTGCCCAAAATTTCTTCCACATATTTTTTACCACTCTAGTTCAATTTGATATAAAAGAAATTGTTTTCGAAAATATGTTCTATGGAGAGAAAAAATGTTGGAGAATTTATATGGGTAGGGTTTGGAGGGTCCTTGTAGGGATGTATGAACCAGTCCAGTCTGGGGGGGGGGGGCATTGTGGAGAAACCAGGCCTTGTGTGTCCTCTGGGTTTTTGCGGCTTCTTTCTTTCTTACTTTCTTTCAACAAGGCAAGACACACGCATAACTAAGGACCCTTTGACTGCAAATGGCATAAGATGTGCTAATTAAGGCCATAATTTGCCCAAGATACACAGAATTTGCCCAAAACATAGAGGACATGTAAGCTGGGAGACCCAGTCTGCTGAGGACTCCACAGGTCAGACTCCATGCACCCCTCTCCCACTTCCCACACTTCAATTAAAGCCCAGGAGAAGATATCATGAGGTAATTTCTTCCCCCAGAGCTTTTTCAGATCAGGAGCGCAGGCAGCCAAGGTGGCTGGAGAGTGATGGAGAGCAGTATAATAGAAAGAAAAAGAAAACAGAAAAACACAGAACCTCTGGCCAGCTCTCAGTGGTAAGGTGCACTTATAAACACCACCAGAATAAATTGAAAAGAAGTTCTAAAGTGCCCTGAGAATGAGGCAGAAAAATGGAAGCCTTTTTCATGGGGGAATAAAATGTTTAGGAAATTGAAGGGTAGATTTTGGCATAATATTAATCTGGAAACATTTACTGTAAAATACAACGTAAATCCTACTTAAGTAGACCCATGGAAATAAATGGAACTCAATTTAGGCATGACTTACTTAAATCCTATTCATTTCAATGGGTCTATTTTAAGTAGAATTTATGTTGGATTTTGCCCTTAGTTACTGAAGAGATGGTTAGGCCTGCCAAGTTCTGATATTGCCATTCAGTCACCGATTACGGTTAGAGAGCCTAGATTTAGTCCCTCTAGTCCCGGGATAGACAATTTGTGGCTCTTCAGATATTTTAGCCAACAACTCCCATGATCCCTCACCATTGCCCCTGCTGAGTTGTAGGCCAAAACATTTGGAAAGCCATAAGTTGCCCACCCTTGCATCTACTCCAAAAGCACTCATTCTCTCAAAGAGGACTATGCTAAGTAACAACCATCTTTAAGTTAGCGGATAGTTGTGGATAAGGGTTACTATTTGAAGGATCAAGGAAACTCTATTTGAAGGCACCCTCTCTTTGAAGTCCCAGTCCAGTTTGAAGATAAAGAACCATACAGAATTCACCTGGTGATAATCTTTCCCACGATAGTGAGATTACTGTATTTATTTTAGAAATATGGTAATTGCTTTTAAATTAGCACAAGCACATTTTATACAAATTGGTGCCTCCTGGTGTCTTTCTTTCTTCCTTTCGCAATGCATTTCCTCTTTTTCAGTGATGCATAAGTGGCTATTCTATGTGCAAGCCCCATTTAAAAGCCTGGGAGTTGTGTGCACATCACATGCCAGTGGTATAATGTTTTGTGGTTGTGTGAATAGTGGTAACCCTGAGAACAGAAGATTATCACTAAATACTCACTTTGCCATTGGAAATTGCTTTTCCAAGAACAGTAACATTAGCTTCCACTCTGCTACTGACTGCAATGTGGGCTGTTGTTTTTAGTTTATTGGATACATTTCCTGCACAACACATCATCACCAACATGACTACAACCCCGAGTAGCTATTTCGCTAAAGTGTTTTACAAAATATTAACTTTCTCGGGCTTTCATGGGCCTGCGTTTTCAGCTGCCTAAGTAATAGTGAAGCATCAGAGTTCAATGGCTTGATGATGCAGAGGAACTGAAAATGCAGGTTAATCAATTCTCATCACTTATCCTGAAATCTAAAGCTTGCTGCTATGGCTTTTCTCCTCCCAGCTTCTCTCTAGTGAGATTAGTAAGCAAATCTCTTAGGAAAAGGTCAGGCCAGAGGCCTTTAGAGTCAGTGTCTATATCTAAGGTTTGCATCCTGTCATCATGTGCCCTTGGGGATGAACCCCAGCTAGCGGAATGGGATGCAGCTGAATGGTAGAGCATATGGTTTGCATGCAGAAGATCCCAGGTTGAATCCAGATACCTCCAGATATGGTTGGCAGCATTCCTGACTGAAACCCAAGAGAGACATTAGCAGTCAGTGTAGACCAGGGCTGCAAGATCAAATCTTGGGTGTGTGTGGAGAATTACCAGTTCCACTGGCCCTCCACGAAGCAGATAATGCCAGCAACTATGGCCACATCTATTGATCTCATTCCCTAGCCTCCCTCCTAGGGATGAATGAGAATTTTGGTTTTGCTCATCGAACATATGAGCATGACCCATTTGAAGCTCTGAACACAAATGCAAGCAAGAGTGCATAATTGCTGAAGATTCAGGCAAATTGTAAAATACGGGCTTGCATTTGTCTCGGCCCTGATTCCCAATTCAATTTGCACACTTTTCATCCACAGACTGAATCAGCCCCACTTTAGTCTACGGGGGAAATTTGTGCAAGTTTGGAGAGACTTCTGAAAATCTGCTCCAGCTGAATCCCTTGGCTTCACACAGCCTGCTCTGTCCCCATGGGGGCTGGCATGAACCATGCAAAAGGACTCAGATGACACTGGGAAAAACAGCCACTCCTCCTGGTGCCACAAGTAACACAAGCCACCCTGTAGGGGTAGAAGCTAGTCAGTTGGCCCTGGGGAAAACAACCACTCTTTCCAGTGCTGGCTGAGTCCCCTGCTGCCTGTATCCCCACTGTTGACTCAGATCAAAGATGACAGCAGTGATGTCTGTATGGGGTGATGCTTTGATCAGTCTGGAAGCTGCCATTTTAATTTCCTACCATGCCCCGGATCAACACTGCATCCATATCAGAGGCCCTTCTGCTGGTGCTCCCACAAAAGCTCCATTCAGAAGACACCTTAAATCACAGCTTTAACCATGGTGAATAAGGCTTTTTGCTATATTCACCATGGTTAAAGCCATGGTTTAAGGTGTCTTCTGAACAGGGCCAAAATGAGGCAAGTTGGCTGTCTACAAAGATAGTTCACTTCAAGTTTTTCTACACGAGGTTGTTAATCAGCTGTTCATCAGTTGTATCTACTTTTGGTTTCATCACGGAGAAGCGATTCCTTTCCTGCGTTTCTGTTCCATAACCTCTAGGTAGCACTGGCGTATGGTGGAATAGCACCAATATACTTTCTTTCACTTTCACAATTAAATGCCACATTTGCTCTGCTCTAAAAGAGCTCACCGAAAGTGCTCCTTGGACCCAGAAACAAAAACTGTTGGCTCATGACATCATCTAAAGAACCATGAGTAGGGAATGCTGAGCGAATGATAAATGCATTGTATAGAAAAGCCCTTCATTGCTGCAGACCCATGCTATGAAAAGCTTCACCTGCTGAATTGCAGCCTGACCCAGTAGCTGATAGAGCTGTGTTCTTGGATTGTACCCTTGCAGACTGCAGCTGGAGGGCAAGCAAAGGTAAATGTTATCTGACGAAGATGTCTCATAAGAACAAAAGAAGGGCCATGCTGGATCAGTCCAAGGGTCCATCCAATTCAACGTTGGTCAACCAGCTGTCAACCAAGGTCCCACAAGCAGGACATGGTGCAACAGCATCCTCCCACCCATGTTCCCCAGCAATTGGTGTATGCAGGCATACTCCCTTTGATCCTGGAGGTAGCATTGAGCCACTAGGACTAGTAGCCATTTGTAGCTTTCTCCTCTGGGAATTTATTCAACCCCCTTTTAAAGCCATCCAGATTGTTAGCCAACACTACAACTTGTGGTAACGAATTCCATAGTGTAAGTATGCGCTGTGTGAAGAAGTCCTTCCTCTTATCTGTCCTGACTCTCCCACCAATCCTCTTCATAGGATGACCCCATTGGGTTCTAGTATTGTGGGGGAAGGAGAAAAATGTCTCCCTCTCCACATTCTCCTCACCATGCATAATTTTGTATACCTCTATTCATGTCTCCCCTCAGCTTCCTTTTTTTTTTCAAAGCTGAACAATCCCAGCTGTTGTAACCACCTTCCCTCATAGAGGAGATGCTCCAGTTCCCTGATCATTTTAGCTGCCCTTATCTACACTTTTTCTAGCTCTATAATATCTTTTTTTAGGTGTGCTGACCAAAACTGTATTCAGTATTCTAAGTGTGGTGGCACCATAGTTTTGTACAAAAGCAGTATGATACTAGCAGTTTTATTCACAATTCCTTTTGTACTAATGCCTAATATGGAGTTTGCCTTCTTTACAACGGGCGCACACGGGGTTGACATTTTCATTGCGCTGTCCACTACAACCCCAAAATCTCTTTCTTGTTCAGTCAACACCAGCTCAGATGCCACCAGGTTACACTTAAAGCCAGAGATTTTTGTCCCAATGTGCAGGTGTCTCTTTAATGCAAGAGTGGACATATTGTGGCCTTCCAGATGTTGTTGACTCCAAGGCCCATCAGCCCCAAATGGCATTGCCAATGGTCATGGAAGATGGGAGTTGTAAGCCAATAATATCTGGAGGGGCACTGCTGCTCCACCTCTTTATTGGAACATCTGCAGCTCTACATTTTTAAATGAAGTTTCCTGAACTTCTCAAACACAATTGTGTTTTCAAGTGGCTCTTTCCCCCCGTTTCCTTTTTTGGTGATTGAGAGTTACTTTTTAAAAAGGAAATCTTTGATTCTCCGGGTTGTAACATGCTCAAAGGGAGAGATGCCTTCCTCTGATTGCCTGTTGTGAAGTTAGGTCATTATCCTTTAGAAATCACTCAGAGGGCAGCCTGATTAATAGACTGATCCATCAAAATTGCTGGCATTGGGTCAGTGTTGCATGGCCAGGCAGAGAGAGGGGGCATATGCATTATTCACTACTTCTAGAAAGGTCTTAAACCAGCAAAAGGCAATGTGCATGGAAGGAAAGAATCGAGGCACATCTGAGAACAAGTGTCCATGCTTCCAGTTCCATATTCCAGTGCTTAAATGGAAGAACAGAAATACCTTTCCCCTTAGGGCGACATGAACAAGGATTGGGTGAACCAGCCTGCACCATTCAAAATCAGGCAGCAGATTCTGAGCTAGGTGTGGACGAAACTGCCAATTTCATTTCTTCCTGCATTCAGATTTCTTTAATCTCCAGCTCTTTCCATTCTGTTGATGAAGTGATGTGTAAATTTTGGTAAATATGCAGCTTCTCTTTTTTTTTTTTTTTTTTCAACATAAAATACAACATAATCATAACATAAAATACTAACAAAACCTTGACACCCCCCCGTGCTCCCCTAACCCAATGAGACCTTCTTTTATTCATTTATATTATACATTTTTCCAAAATTGTAAAGAATCTTTTAAAGGTGTACAACCTTTCCCCTTTATTAATACAAATTCCAAAAATGGCCACCATATATTTTCAAAATCATTCTTCTTGGATAATCCCCTCTTTACTTTTATATTACATGTTAATTTATCATTAAGTGCAATATCCCATATTTCTTTATACATTCTTCTATTGTATAATTCCCTTGTATTTTCCAATTCTTTGCTATCATTAGTCTAGCGGGTGTCAGGAGGTTGTTAATCAAATCCCTCATATTTGAATTCCCAATTCCTTTATCCCATGTAAATATGCAGCTTCTAAAAAACAAACCCAAACTAAATTCTGACTCCAAGAGAGCACCCATGGAGATCCCAGATTACAGCCCCCTTCAGATATTTACCAAAGGGAGCATTACTATAATGTTGGAAAGAGAACTGGGACATGCACTACCACCCTGCCCCCTCTACAGTCTGCAAAGGGGGTCTGTAATTGCATTCAGATGAACATGGTTCTGGAACCCCATGTAATAGGGGTCTCCTATCTGACAAGGCAGGGTTCCCAGTCATGTGGTGCAGTGGGATGTGCCTACACTGCCCTTACAGACCTTTCCCGTCTACACAGGGACTGGGTTTGCACAACATGCTAACCCAAACTCACCAATTGACTGTAGGTTGTTATTGAACCCTGTGTTGTTTGTTCAACCATCTGTTAGCATGTTGTTTGAACCTAGGACATTTTCCACAGGGTGGCTTGTTAACTATGAAGTATGGGTTAGTTTTCTCAAAAAAGTCACCTTGAGAACCCATGGTTTGTTGTTGTTGGCTTGTTCAGGGTGGCTAACAAACCACACTGCATGATTAACAAGCCACCCTGCGGAAAATGTCCTGGCTTCTGATGACACGTTAACCCAGGGTTCAACAAACAGCCCATGATTCAACAACAACCCATGCTCAACCACTAATGGATTAACATGTTGTGTGTGAATAGCCCCAGGGAGACTGAAAATGGAGGAGGCAGGGCTGGAGCATGTGTCCCTTGTTCCATGCACAGTTACACTAAAGCCTTCTTCAGTGAGTGCACACACACACACACACACACACACACACACTAAAGGTCTAGCCACACAGCAGTCACTCTGTTCTGGAAAGTGACCCCCCCCTGCTGTCATCACATGTATGGTCATCTATTGACAAGCAAGCTCAAGGGGGACAAGGTCTACCAGTTTGAGGCAATCAGCAATTGCTGCAGAGGCACTTGTATTTGTCATTTGAAGAACATAGGCAGAGGGAAGCTGGGCTCATCTTTCAGGAGCAACATTTGCTGGCTCCTGTTCTTATGCATCCAAATGTGTGTTGGAAGTGGTTTGAATTAAAGCTATACTGACTACTCATAGATAAACATTTTTGGTACGGAAAAGGGGCTTTGGGGCAAAGCCAAAATGTTCCCCGAAAGGATCCCAAAAGTTTTATTTATTTATTTGATTACATTTCTATACCGCCTAATAGCCAAAGCTATTTTCATATCTGATTATATGTTGTTAGCTGCCTTCTTGACAGCTGTATCAGTATATTTTTTTCTTTCTTTCACCAGGGCTTCTCACTCACAATGTGATCCTAACCAATCAGGGATCCCATTGTTAAGGTGACAATATCGTACTGCCAAATAGATAAACAGATTTTTCAGTGTGACGTCAGCGAGAGCACAGCTAGCCAATTCAGAGTGAGAGGATAATGCTTCATGTATGGCATGGCCCTCACTCAGTCCCTTTCCACACCAGGCAGTTTGCCTGGGATGGGCCCTGGCTGCTCCCTGTGTGGCCGCATGATGCACAGGGAGTACCAGGGGTGGGGGGGCAGGCATGGGACTTTTCCTGGTTTCCCGGAAACAGAAAAATCCCGATTCTTCTGTGGTCCTGGGAAGTTCCCAGGACCGCAAAAGAATGTGGCCAGTCACCCCAGTGCAGCCGTGTTTACTTGCGAGTAAGTGTGGCTGCACCAATGGTCACGGAGCCACACAGCACGGCTCCGAGGCCATCAGGAGGGGGGAAGCAAAATCGCCATCCCCAGGATGGCGGAGGGGAGGGGGTGCAATCGTGCATGGCTCTATCTATCTATCTATCTATCTATCTATCTATCTATCTCCTTACTGTTGCAGAGGAGCGCTCATGTGCTCTCTGTGTATCTTCAAAAAAAATGGTCACCGTGACTTGCGACAGCCTGGGAGAAGGCCGGGCCATCGCGTATGTGATGCGGCTTTAGCACGCTGAACCCATAGGTATAGAAAGGGCCTCAGATGGGCAGGGGATGTGGAAAGTATGTTGGAACAGATGAGGAAGAGGAAGACAAGGAATGTAGCTGCTGCTGCCACTACTACTTAAGCAAATTGGATGAAGTTTTGTAGCTCTGTTAAGAGACTCTATCCCCATTGCAAATGGGGCAGTGAAAACAGGGGGTTTATTTTGGCTCAGCCTTGGTTTGAACTCCCATTCAATGCATTCCTCAGCATTTGCTTTCAGGATAGAGAATATATATGCTCTCAAAGTACTTCCAACTAACTCAAAATGTTATGCTTGTTTTCACTAGGGCTGTGAACAGATCCGGGTCCCGAATCTGGAGAGGATTGGGCTGATCTGGACCTCCCAGATCCGGTTCCGAACCAGGTCAGGGGAGGTCCGGATCATCCCAGAGCGGATCAATCTGGAGATCCAGGACCATTGACCTTCCAGGTCCCTGGGTGCTGATCCGGTTCGGTTCAGTTCAGATCAGATTGGCCCAATCTGGATCGCCTGGATCCAGATCGGGATCGGGGGGCTACACAGCCGTAGTTTTCACTCTAACAAAGCAGTACTATCCAGGGGAAAGTACCTAATTAAAATAATAGGATGTATGAGATAGATAGATGATAGATAGATAGATAGATAGATAGATAGATAGATAGATAGATAGATAGATACATAGATACATAGAGATAGAGATGTATTTTCACTTGAATGTTGGGACAAAATGTTCAGACAGTATTGTAGAATTCACAGTGAAATTTGAAAGGGATACTGGAGCATTATTTATTGAATTATTTTATTACATTTTTATACTGCCCATTAACCAAAGCTCTTTGGGCAGCGTACAATTAAAACCATAAAATACAACAAGGATAGATAAATTAAAAACGTTAAAAGTTTAAAAGGCAATATAAAACCAGCTAAGTTTAAATCCAGGGAATGCCTGTTTGAAAAGGTATGTTCAGGAGGCATTTAAAAGATTTTACATTTTCTGCCTCCCAACTCACATAAGGGAGGGTTTTCCAGAGGGTGGGAGCTGCTACAGAGATGGCCCCGCTGCCGAGTTTCTTCATGGTGACATTCCATTCATTTTGTAATAGCCAGCAGGAACTCCTCTCAGGATTATAGTTGTCATCCAGGTGAATATAAGGGAAGGTGGTCTGCTAAGTATGCTGATCTCAAGTTGTTTAGGACTTTGCAGGATAACAACATAACCTTGTATGTGGCTCAGTAGCTAACAGACAGCCCCATGTATGTCCTGCAGTGAAGCCATTTGTGGTAACAAAATGTCTTGAACTTACCCTATGTGGCCTATAGAGTGCACTACATTTTTATAATAGCAATACATAGTACTTAGAGTAGCCTTTTCCAACCTGATGCCCCCAGTTGTTTTGGACTTCAGCTCCCATCAGCCCCAGCCTCAATGGCCAATAGTCAGGAATGCTGTGAGCCGCAGCAAAAAAGGCTAACTTTGAATATTCAAAGCACTCCACATTATTACATTATCTTGCTGTAAATGCCCTGTACAACCTCCCTTGTAAGCTAAGCTAATATTAGCATGCCCATATTGAAGATGTGGGGCTGAGGCTGAGGCTGAGCGAGGGTGGGTTGCTTTAGAGCATCTAGTGAATCCACAGAAGTTCAGACTAGGGATATCTTGATTTGTAGAACAGCTGCCTAGACATGACACTACACCATCTCTCAATCAAAAGCAGTTTTGATACTGGTTTAACTTCCCTGGGTCCACCAAAGGACAATGAAAAGCAAGGACAGCATCTTTGGGCATTGGGCATCTGCTGAGGCCCGCACTCCAGGACAGGGTAAGGTGGCTACTTGAGAATCAACAACACCAACAACAGAGGTCACCTAGTAGCATAAAAATTGCTTACAACCAGAAGAGTGCTATTGCACTCATGCCCTAATTGGGAGGGTTTCCAAAGGCAAGCCCCCACCCCTCAAAAGAATCCTGGAGTGATCACTGGTGGGGAGTGTAGTTCTGTGAGCATAGAGGATAAGAAAATCCCAACACTTCATAGACAGTTTGCCCAGGTCTTCTTCATGGGGGAGTCACAGCATTTCAAACACAGGTACAAATATTGAAAATGGGTAGTGCAGGCTTGACCTTAGTTGGAGCTGCACAGATGTGCTAATATAAACCTGCAGTCTTGGACAGAAGACACTGAGCTTGAGTTAAAGTTGGAGAAACTAATCCTTCAAGGACAATGGGATTTCTTCTTCCGGATCCAAAATCCTTGCAAACCTTTTGTGCATCTCTGCCTGGTGATTGAGCTCCATTCCCCCACTCATCTTGGATTCTTCTTTCCCACTGTGTGCATTTCCAAGGCCAAGAGCTGATGGTGGCCTGGCTTCACACAAAGCTGAGGATTTTGCCTGCCAGACATCAGTTGGCTGGTGTCTAGGAGGAATTAAGAAAAAAGGATGAATGTAAGATCTGAAAGCACTCAGGCTTTATTATAACCCCAAATCACCTCAAATGCAAAGGAGGATTTGGCTCCAACATGTCTTCTGGTCCTTTGCAGGAACAGAAAGCGAACCAAGACTGCAAGGCCATTGGAGCCTCTGGTTTGGTTATGGTGGGATAATAGCATAATTATTATTATTTATTACATTTATATACCACCCCATAGCCGAAGCTCTCTGGGTGGTTTACAAAAATTAAAAGATTGAACATTAAAAAGTCAATATACAAAATTTTAAACCATAAAACAGCTGATATTTAAAACATTTTAAACTTTTAAGCCTGGCCACAAAGTCAGTTAATTCATGAATTGGCAGGGATACGATTACACCCGGCCCGGCCCAGCCCTACTATGAGGCAGAATGAGGTGGCTGCCCCAGGTGGCAGATGCTGGCAGGTGGCAGTGGGATGTTGTAGGAGTGAGCGAACTGACTTGCACTCACCTCGACAGGCACTTGTCCCTCTGTCCCTCCCCGCCCCCCCGCTCGTCAGGCACGCACACCTCTTCTGAGGCTCAGTTTGGCCCAGTGAGTACTTAGCATGCATGCATCTACTCATACACTAAAATTGCACACTTCCCCTTCCTGTGTCAATGGCAGCTGCCATTGACACTACAGGGGGAATGGTGCCATTTTGGGAGCCTTGTGCCTTTGCCCTTGCATCAATGTGGTCTTCAAGGCTGCCATTGGCGGGAATTGCGCAATTTACGGAGGCTCCCAAGGTGGCACAATTCCTCCCATTGGGGGAAAACGGGAGGGTGCAATTTTGGCAACTGGGTGGCTGGCTGCCAAGCACTCACCAGGGCATCGAGAATGCTCAGGTGGGACTGTGCTCATGTCAGGAGCACCCAACTGGGTCTGGGGGGGGATGTGGGGGGGTCTGCCAGGCTCCTGGACCCAGATGCGCACTTGCGGCATCCCTAAGATGTTGGTAAGCAGAGCAATGTGAAGTATGCACCTTAGTCTGTACCCCTTAAGCTAGCCTGCTGGCTTCGGGTGCAGTAGAAGATACTGTCCTTTTGCCAGTGTTGACGTAACATTCAACTGTCAGTCAGTTTGCTTTTTATACATAGAATTGGTGATGGTACCATTTTGTCCTTTACTGCAGGTAGCCAAATGCCTTGGGCTGCCCCTGGATTCCACCCACTCTCTAGGCTCCTGACACCCAGGCATTGGAGGCTGGCGGCTCTGATGTCAGTGGGATGGTAAATCCACCCTGGTGGTTCCTAAAGGAGTTCTTAAAGGAGCTATCCCAAATAGGATAGGAAGCTATTTAAGCGGGCAGTTAATATCAAGGTTTCATTTATCATGTTCAAGAATCAAGATGGGCTGAGGAGCAAAGTGACACTGCTCAGAGCTAGGAAAGACATAGAGACAGCAGATTTATGTCTAACTTGTTTCCCAGTTATCACAGCCCTGTCTGTGTAGTGCTCTGAACTATATAATTTTGGAGAGGGCAGTGTGAAAAGGGAACTTTTTGGTGGAGGGAATTTGCATTTACTGAGTAGAGGCACAGGGTGGGCAGAGGATCAAAGGACCACCGTGGCCTCAGGCTAGAGAAAGAGGCTGAAGGCTTCTCTACACAAGGCTTTTATCATACATTTGTGATTGGTCACTCATGGAAGTTTGCAGATCCTTTACAAGATGCTGTCAACATCCAGGGCCTCTCTTCAGGGCCTCTCTGAAATTGCGCCCATTACCTTCCAATCATCCCATGGATGGTGAAAATGCAGCTCTCTCTCCCCTAATGGGCACAGAGCTGCACGGTGCAGCTCCATGCCGATTTGTGGTGCTGTGCTTACTCGTGAGAAAGCAGGCACCAGGAGGGATGTGTGCCCACACCTCCCGTGGTCTTTTCCCAAGGCTTCTTTATCCCTGGGAAAACCTGTGCCTGTCCCCTCTGCCCCCGGGACTCCCTGTGTGTCATTTGGATGCACAGGGAGCAGCCAGGGACAACCCTGGGGGAAAAGGCCAGTGTAGAAATGGCAGCGATGAGAAGGAGGAACAATAGATCCCACCACCTATTTGCTCACTGGTTCTCTGCCTGTCAAGCAAGCAAGCAGTAGCAATAATAAGGACTTATTCAGGCAGTGCGAAGGTAGACTCTCTGAGGGAGGTGGCCCATTGAGGGTGTCTTGCCTGAGGGCCCACAAAAACCTGGACCCAGCACTGCTTCAAAGCAAGTTTTTTGAAATGTATAACAGAATAAAGTATGACACTGAGACAAAGTGCCATTGTTTGCATAAATTATTTCAGTCAAAGAATACAGAGTACTTAGCACAGAGTTTCAGGAATGTTGTCTTTCAGTTTAGTGCTTCCTCTTCAGTGTAAGTATCAGACTGTCAATTCATCTTCCCTTTCTTTGCTGCTCTCATTTACCAATAGAGTAGTTCAACAATTTGGAATGTATTACTTGGTATATAATGGGTTGGAAAAGTTCAGCTTCCTGGCCAGTTCCTCTTGTTTTGACTTCCTTTCTGTGAAAATTCCAGGAAACAAAACGAAATTTTCCACCTCTAAAATGCGTCCAAACAAGCCAAACTGTTTCTTCAACATCTGGAATCCTTTAATTTCTCTGGGTCTAGCTTTCTACCTTGATAGCATTTTCTAGGGATAATCTAGTGAACTCAAGAAGGGGCATCCCCCCCCCCACACACACACACACACAAATGGTTTCTAACATCTGGCCAAAAGTAATTTCGCTGCTGCTGCTGCTGATACAATTGTCTTGTTCATTTGCAACAGTCTATAAAAAATTCACACCTGATCCACTGATAATTATGTCGAGGAGTGTGTTTCACTGCTTTTTCTTGCGATATCTCAAAAAGCACAAAGAAATGATTTAAAAGCAAACGATTTTGAAGGGATTGTAAGATAGCGTTGTAAGGGAGGAAATGCCCTGGGGCAATTCTCCTGTCAGGATGTGCAGAACTCAGAGACACAAACCAGGACTCACGTAGTTCTTTAAGCAGCTTTATTCATCAAAAGAACAGGTTCAGCGGTCTAAAACAATTCTCTACAGCAAGGCCCATCGATGCCATCCCCAGACCAGTGGCCTGCCTCTCCAGTGCGACTAACTCTTGGCATCACCTTCCCCACCAAGAACAGCCCCTTCTCTCCGGTTAGGGTTTTTGTCCTCTTTCCTTGGAATGTCCCCCCTCCCATCCCGGCGCCAGAGCTCATCTCCTCTCCACACCTCCTCCGCCGGCCTTGAAGTTTTTACAGCCTGCGATAGCCCCGGCCTTCCTGCTCTGGAGTCCTTGAATCCCTTATCTCCTCCCAGGTGGCAGCTCAGGGCCGTTTG
Source organism: Anniella stebbinsi (assembly GCA_029215795.1). Classification (NCBI taxonomy): domain Eukaryota; kingdom Metazoa; phylum Chordata; class Lepidosauria; order Squamata; family Anniellidae; genus Anniella; species Anniella stebbinsi. Next base: position 26,684,389 of record JARDYH010000002.1, on the reverse strand, counting down.
TCTTTCTAATTGCTACAGCGGTATGTTCCTACTCTACCCAGTCCTCTCAGCTATCCATACTACTTCCCCCCCCCAGCCTTCACTCTCGTTCTCCAACCAGCGCAGTCTATCTGAACTCCTTTACACCTCCCCCCTTAAGATGGAACTGAGGGGGTTTCGCCCTCCCTACTCTAGGCTCCAGCCTCTTTCTCCCTCTCTCTCTTGCTTCGCTCAATTCACTCTCAGTTCCATCTCCACTTTCTCTTGTTCCCTCTAGCTCCCGCTCTGTTGATTGGGCATCCAAGTACTGACGTGACAATCCATCGGCCACCACGTTCTCCTTCCCTTTAATGTGTTTAACCGTGAATTCATAGTCCTGTAAGGCCAAACTCCACCTCAACAACTTCTGGTTGGTATTTTTCACTCTAGCCAGCCAGCACAACGGGGAATGGTCGGTCTGCAACAGAAAGGGGCGCCCCCACAAATACGGCCGCAACTTCTTAATGGCCCATACGATGGCCAGGCACTCCTTCTCAATAGTAGCCAGGGCTTTCTCTCGTGGCAACAGTTTTTTACTGATAAAGGCAATGGGGTGCATCTGTCCGTTTCCATCTTCCTGCAACAACACCCCCCCTAGCCCCCTTTCCGAGGCATCCGTCTGTAAGACGAACGGTTTGTCAAAATCGGGCGCTTGTAACACTGGGCGCCTCCTCAAACAGCGCTTGAGGCTTTCAAACGCTTGCTGGCACTGCGCTGTCCACTGCACTCTAACAGGCTGTCGTTTCCGACAGAGGTCCGTAAGGGGGGCCGCTAGAGCCCCAAAGTCTGGCACAAACCGCCTGTAATACCCGGCCAATCCCAGGAAGGACTGCACCTGTTTCTTTGTCTGGGGCACCGGCCAGTTTTGGATAGATTCTACCTTCGCTTCCAGCGGTTTCACACTGCCCCCCCCTACCTGGTGTCCCAAATACGTCACTTCCCCCAACCCAAATTGACACTTGGTCGCATTTACAGTCAATCCCGCTTTTTTCAAGCGCCCAAGCACCTGGGCAAGATGTTCTAGATGTTGCTCCCACGTCTGACTGTAAACCGCAATGTCATCCAGGTAAACACATGAAAAAGCCCCCAAACCTCTTAGAACCCCATCCATTAACCTTTGGAAGGAATTAGGAGCAGAGGTCAACCCGAAAGGCATTACTCGGAATTGATATAAGCCTTTCGGAGTAGCAAACGCAGTCTTCAGGGCCGATTCCTCATCTAAAGGCACCTGCCAATAGCCCTTGGTTAGATCCAAGGTGGAAATGTACTTTGCCCGACCCAGTGTCTCAATACATTCTTCGGTGCGGGGCATGGGATAGGAATCGCCCATGGATATCAAATTTAACCGCCTGAAATCTAAACAAAATCTAATTTTCCCATCTCTTTTGTTTACTAACACAATGGGGGAGGACCATGGGCTATGGCTTTCCTGTATCACTCCCAGTGCCAACATTTCGTCCACCTCTTTTTGTATAATTTCCGCATGTTTCCCTGTGATTCTATAGTTTGGGACCCGGATGGGAGGATGATTTCCCGTGTGTATGGTATGAGTAATAAGATCAGTTCTCCCTGGCAATCCTGAAAACAATTCCTTAAATTTTTGAAGCTGTTGTTCCAGCTGCATCCGCTGGGTGGCAGTCAAAGCCCCCGAGAACGTTGCTTGTTCCAACCCGCCTTTGTGTCGATACTCTTGCAATAGTTCGGCCCTGGGTCCCCCCAGGTCCACCTTCTGCACTCTCACCTCCCTTTCTCTAAACTTCTTCATCATATTTACATGGTAGACTTTGGAGCGACCCCGACCCTGGAGGGGTTTCAACAAATAGTTCACCTCATTCAAACGCTTTTCCACCACCAGAGGCCCCTCCCAACGCACAGCCAGTTTCTCTGGCTTCACGGGTTTTAAAACCAGCACTTTCTCCCCTGCCTGGAACGTCCGCAGCCTGGCTTTACGATCATACCATTGTTTCTGCTCCTGCTGCGCCCGTGCCAAGTTCGTCTGCGCGGCCTCCCCCACCTCTCGAAGAATGTTTTGCAGATTTTGTATGTAACTCACTACCGAGGCAGGTTTCGTCGTCTCTCCCCCCTCCCACTTTTCTTTCATCAAAACCAAGGGTCCCCGCAACTCCCTCCCAAACAACATTTCGTTTGGGGAAAACCCCAGACTGTCCTGGGGGGCATCCCGGTAAGCAAACATCAAATAAGGCAAGGCAACGTCCCAATCCTTGTGGTGTGCCACAGCATACGCTTTTAACATTTTTCCCAGGGTCTGATTAAATCTCTCTACTAGACCATTTCCTTCATGGTGATAGGCCGCCGAGGTGCACTGTTGTACGCCCGCCAACTTCCATAGTTCTCTCAACAGTTGGGACATAAAGCCGCCGCCCAAATCGTGCACCAATACTTTAGGCATTCCTAAGCGAATAAACACAGACATAAGGGCTTTAGCGATCTGTTCTGCAGTAATAGAAGTCAATGGCACCGCCTCTGCATACCGGGTGGCATAATCCACTAGCGTGAGAATATATTTTTTTCCCGCTCTCGTGGCCGGGGCAAAAGGCCCCAGGATATCCACCCCCACCTTCTCAAAAGGGACTTCTGAAATGGGGGATGGGTGTAAAGGCGCTCGAGGATGGTCCCTTGGGTACCCCACCCGCTGGCAGGGCCCACAAGAGCCACAAAACTCTCGAATGTCCGCCGCCACGGAGGGCCAGTAAAACCCTCGACTCACCCTTGCCAGCGTGCGCCGGATCCCCAAGTGCCCCCCCCACAACGTCTCATGCGCCGCCTCCATCACCCGAGTCCTGAAGTCCCGGGGCACCACCAGTTGTTTCTTCTCAATCCCCCCCCCCCTTTCTTTGGGCGGAATACCCGATACAACATTCCTCTTTCCCATCTAAACCCTGCCCATCGTCTCCCTCCTCCGGACAGCTCTTTCCCCGCCGCCCGATCTCTACACGGCTGTAAGGAGGGATCTCTCTGTTGCCCTTGTCGAAATCCCGGCTCCTCCGCCTCTCCCACAGTAATTTCTTCGCTAGCCTCCGCTTCTGAGGGTCCCTTCTCCGCCGCCGGTTCTTCGCCTGTCTCGGCTGCCCCCTTCACCCGCTGGCTACGTGTAATCACTGGCATAACAGTTGTTTTAAAACATATATCGTTACCTAACAAAAATAAAGGACCTGACTTATGGACCAATACTGTCAACTCCCCTCTCCAATCCCCAAACTCCACTTCTATGCGTGCCAGCGGGGCTTCAAAGGGCGCTGCCCCATATGGCGTGACCCTTAAGGTCTGTTGGGTAAGTTTTTGTCCCTCCTTCAGCAAACTGGCATGGATGGACGAAACATCAGCTCCGGTATCCCGCTGAGCTCTTGTCACCCGCCCATTGACCCGAATTAACTCACAGAACTGCCTCCGGCTCCATTGGAGCTGCGCCGGCGAAACCAAGCTCATCGAGAGGTCTTGGGTCGCTTGTTGCGCCACCCCCACTGGCGGCTCGCTGGTGTCTTCTCCGCGGCTCGACTCTCCAGTTGCTGCCGCGGCATACTCCCACTCCGTCTCTCGCACTTCACCTTCACTCTCATCGCTCCAATTCGACGAGGACGACTCGGGTGTCGCCGCCGCTGCCCGCACCAACGCTCTCGCCGGGGCTGGTTTTTCTGCCCCCGCCGGGTACCTTGCCGCCAGCTTCGGGCAGTCTCGCTTCATGTGCCCCTTCTCTTTACAAAAAAAACACCCCTCCACCGGAGGCTTGACTCCTAGGCGCGGTGTCTCGCGCTCGGCGCGCTCTCCCCCTGGCCAGGCCGCCTTCTTTCCCGGGGTCGCTTCTCCCGGGCGCCGACTCTCTCTCTCGCGTCCTCCACTCCGGCCCCCTTCCGGCTCCCGCTTCCCGAAGGCGCTCAGTCGATCCGCCATCTGTGCAGCTTCTGCGGCCGTACTTGGGTCCTTTTCCCCCAGCCAGGCATCGTAGCGCTCTGGGAATTGCTTGGCCAATTGTTCTTTAACTATCAGCTCCTGCAGTTTTTCCTTATTATCCGCTCCCGCCGCTTCTGCCCAAGTTTCAAAAGCCGCTTTCAGCCGCGTCGCGAAAGCCGTATAGGTCTCCTTCGTTCTCATCGTCAGCTGCCGAAATTTCTTTCTACAATGTTCCGCCGAGAGCGCATATTGCGTCCTCACCAGCTTTTTGAAGTACTCATAATCCGACCGCGACTCCCTCGGCAGTGTCGCCATTAGATCTAGTAGCGCCCCAGATACTTGGGTTCGGAGCAGGGCCATCCTCTGGTTCCCGATCACTCCCACCTCTTCGCACGCCGCCTCGAACACTGTAAAAAATGACACTACATCGTCCCCTTCCTTATACGCCGGGAACATCCGTCTATCCAACCGAGGTGCTGTCGGCGGCGCCGGGGTGGCCATTGTCTGCTGGAGGGCCTCCTCCTTCACCTTAGCCCACCTCATCTGTTGTGTCGCCAGCTCCAGGTAGTCTGCATACATCTGCCGGATCCGTCGTTCTTGCTGATCCATCTCTTCCTTCGCGAGGCCCCTTTCCGCCTCTCCGCTGTCCCTGCTTTCCGGTAGCAGCGCCTTAGGCCGCGCCCCGCTTCGGGTCTCGTCGGCCGACACCTCCACAGGGGCCTGTTTCTTTGCTGCTCTTTTCTTCAGCTCAGTCACCCCTCCTGGGCCTTCGCCCACGACCCACTCTTCGATGGTCGCCTGCCCGGGCCCCATGGCCCCTCCATCTCCCCCAACTACTGGCAGGAACTGCTCCACTGTCTCAATACCTTGCATCTTCTTTAGTTCTTTCTTGGCCATTTCTGTCACCGCTTCTCCACTTCGTCACTGTTTGCTTTCTCCGCTTCTGCACAATATCCCACCGCTTTCACCATGTAAGGGAGGAAATGCCCTGGGGCAATTCTCCTGTCAGGATGTGCAGAACTCAGAGACACAAACCAGGACTCACGTAGTTCTTTAAGCAGCTTTATTCATCAAAAGAACAGGTTCAGCGGTCTAAAACAATTCTCTACAGCAAGGCCCATCGATGCCATCCCCAGACCAGTGGCCTGCCTCTCCAGTGCGACTAACTCTTGGCATCACCTTCCCCACCAAGAACAGCCCCTTCTCTCCGGTTAGGGTTTTTGTCCTCTTTCCTTGGAATGTCCCCCCTCCCATCCCGGCGCCAGAGCTCATCTCCTCTCCACACCTCCTCCGCCGGCCTTGAAGTTTTTACAGCCTGCGATAGCCCCGGCCTTCCTGCTCTGGAGTCCTTGAATCCCTTATCTCCTCCCAGGTGGCAGCTCAGGGCCGTTTGTCTTTCTAATTGCTACAGCGGTATGTTCCTACTCTACCCAGTCCTCTCAGCTATCCATACTACTTCCCCCCCCCAGCCTTCACTCTCGTTCTCCAACCAGCGCAGTCTATCTGAACTCCTTTACAAGCATGAGGAAAACATGCCGTGTAATTCTTATCACACTAATCTACAACAGCAGATGCATTGATGGGATGGTTTCCAGTTCTTTTTCCATTAAAATATGGAAAGCAAAACCAAAGAATTTGAAGAGTGTAGTGCATTACTAAAACATTAAGGCCAATAATAAACATTTATTTAAATACATTAGGAGCAGGAAACTAGCCAGGGAGGTATTTGGACCATCAGCTGAGACATGTGAATAATGAGTGCTGATGTAGGACTGGAAGTCTAAAGAGACGCTGAATGAATCCTTTGTGTCCATCGTCATTGTGGGCGATGTAGGACAGATACCTACGCCTGAATAGGCTTTTTCAGGGACAGTGTCTGAAAAACTGAGACACATCGAGATGACAAGGGATGAAATTCTATGACTTCTTGACAAATTAAAAATGGGCAAATCACCAGGTCTGTTCACACATCTGTTGAAGTGTTATTCCGTGTGAAATTGCAGATATTCAAACAAAAATAGTAATTTGCCCCTAAAATTGACCTCTTTTATCAGAGGATTAGAAAATTGCTCATGTTAAATTAATATTTAAAAAGGGATCCAGAAAATTAGATTAATGTGAGTTTCAGGCAGGTTTGGGGAAATCATTATTAAAGATAAAGTTATTGAACATATAGAAGATTAAGCCTGAAGAAGAATCAGGATAATTTTTGTAATGGGAAGAACTAATTCACTAACATTTTAGGGTGTCAACCAGTATATGGACAGGGGCGGTGATCTGGTAGACATTGACCCGGTTTGCATGTCATGGCAAGCCAGCATTAGGGATGTGCATTGCCAGGAAATCTGGCCCTTTTTAGGCTCACCAGGCTGCCATGGCATGCTTGACTTGGCTTGCATTTACAACCTAAGCCATGTATTTCCCCCAAATTATGGGGATGAGAATATATATATATATATATATATATATATATATAAAATCGTCCCTTGTGTAAATTGCGTATATCAATGCCAAAATTGGCACAAATTACAGAACATGTGGCCAAATTTGCACAAATGTCTATTTCCGCTCTTCTTAAGTTGTTGATATCTCTGTTATTCATATGATACTAAGTAAAACTGTTTCAGGCCACAGCTCATTATGCCTACTTTGGCATTTGCTTGGGAACCACTTTGCAATATCCAGGTTGCGGTGAAACAGGAAACACTTTGCAATGTGCAAGGTGGAGCCAGCCATGCATGTGAATTTGATGGGACTTGGGTGCCCTTGTCATTCTCAGCAAATTACTTATAATTATTGAGAGAAGAGTGAGTGGAAAGGGAGGGATTGAAATTTGCTAGAAATGTTAAAGTAATAACCAGGCAACACCAAAAATGATCCCTGGACCTCCGCCAACCCAAGCCTGACAACCACTCACTCCAGACATGCATATAGACATGCATATAGACACAATGCATCATCCCCTAATGCATTGCAAACACGGCTCATTTCTAATGGCCTTGTATCCTAGCTTCTCCTAGAGACACAAACCTACTGGTAATCGCAGATCTACTGCTCCCACCACTTTAGGCTGGATTAAAATGCAACAGGACCATGTAACAGCCTGAGAAGGTGCTGAAGTCCTCTTAAAACCCACGGGACTTAAGAGCAAGCCTAAGCACTTAAGGAAGTAGCCTTGATTTCAATGGGTCTTGGACATGCTAGATTTGCTTTGCAACCATGCAGAGTCAAAGCCATAGGCCAAGATTTAAAGAATTAAATTTGGAGTTGGGTTCCCCTAGTGAGTTTGTTGCTTGCTTGTTTTCCTTTTCTGAACAGCCAAATCCCAAACTTTTTTTGAGTCACATCACCTCATTTTCAAAAGGGTTTTGGAAAGGGGGGGGGCTCACAGCTCTTTAGGGAAGACAAGCCAAAAGACCTCTCGGGCATGTGGAACTAGTCGTGTGGTTCTTTGGATTCTGGCTATTGAGTTGAATGGAAGACACAGGTCCAATGTCGAAGATTCTCAACTAAATGTATACAGGATTCCAGCCTGCTGAGCTCTCCTATTAAAATCATGGGAACTTAGGGCCAAAATCATGGAAACTTAAGACCCATAAACAAAATAATAGCAGCCTCAGAGAGACAAATTAGAGTCAGGACTATGATTCTGCAGGGTGGCATCCTCTTTCTGCCTGCACCATTTTCCTGATACAATTTGCAGCCCCCTCCCCCAAGTGGAGCAAAACATACCACAGTACCTGTACGATACTTGTATGTTTTGTCCTGAAAAACACACTGGATTGTTTTTAATTGGGAAAACAGCACAGGGAAGAAGGTTTGAAATCCCCTTCTGCCCCCCATTCAAATTGCCCTTTTGTGTGACCACTATTAACATTGCAAAAAAAAAAAAGTGGGAAATTAATCCACTACATCACATCTACTTTATGTTTTTGTGATACCTAGAGAACTTTGAAATAAAATTCAAGGTTGGGATGGGCGTGAAGTTTATCAGCTACAATCCAATACACAGTTTTTTGGAAGAAAGCCCTATTGATCTTAGAGGGGCATGTGTTGGATTGCATGGTAAATTTGACTTGATCATGTCCACAATAATTAGATTAGTCTAGACAGAACGACAGACAGATGAGGGAAGAAGGAAGGAAGGAAGGAAGGAAGGAAGGAAGGAAGGAAGGAAGGAAGGAAGAAAGGGATTGTGCCTTATCTTGAATACTGCATCCAGTTCTGGGCACCACACTTCAAGAAGGACGCAGACAAGCTGGAGGGGGTTCAAAGGAGGGCAATGAGGATGATCAGGGGTCTGGAAACAAAGATGTATGAGGAGAGACTGAAAGATTGGAGCATGTTTAGCCTTGAAAAGAGAAGACTGAGGGGAGACATGATAGCACTCTTCAAGTACTTGAAAGGTTGTCCTGGATGACCAGGAACTCTTCTCGATCATCTCAGAGTGCAGGACACAGAATAATGGGCTCAAGTTACAGGAAGCCAGATTCCAGCTGGACATCAGGAAAAACTTCCTGACTGTTAGAGCAGTGTGACACTGGACTGGAACCAATTACCTAGGGAGGTCATGAGCTCTCCCACCCTAGAGGCATTCATGATGCAGCTGGAATGTGGATTCCTGCATTGAACAGTGGGTTGGACTCGATGGCTTTATAGGACCCTTCCAATTCAACTATTCTAAGATTCTATGAAAGAAGGAAGGAAGGAAGGAAGAAACAAAGAAAAGAAGAGAGGGAGGGAGGGAGGAAAGAAGGAAGGAAGGAAGGGATTCACATAAGAGCAAAGACGGACAAAGACACACAGTCATAGGATAACGTTGTACTGATGGCCTGTGATGGCTGTATAGAAAAGAATGCTAAAGATTAACCTTTCATTGGGTGCTATCATTCTCATGACCCCCCTAATCATGGTGCTTATCATCAAGCCTTTTTGTTTCTAATTTCTCCTTTTCCTCTGAAGAGCACCTTCCCCTTCAAGTCAAGATCATTCAACAATCTCATATTTCAAATTCACCGGCTGAAGAAAGTGTCATGTTGTGTTAGATTTGAAGAATAGGAGGGTGCTTATCAATCAACGGTTTTGCAGGGTGCTAATCCTCGCCACAGTTAGCTGATTTGGCACTCTGAATTTTGACCACTGCCATGGTCAATCACTAAGCAGTTCTATTCAACTTCATCACCTACCTATTCTTGTCAAGTCTTTTCCCCCCATCTTGGACACCTAGATAAATAAAAGAGGAAAGAAGAAAAAAAGAGAGAGGACAAAACAATCACAACTCCTGAGGCAAATAGACAATGTGGACTCATTCATTCTTTCATGAGCCAAGATAACTTCACATTCTTTTCTAACTCTCTTCCTATCGATCTGTCCATTTATTAAAGACACACATTTTTATTGTTTTCTTAGATTAATCAATGGAAGATATTATGAACCAATCAGTAGAAAGTAATATAATTAGTGGGGAAAATTTGAACTGTTAAGGCTGAAACCCTAAGGGCATACTTGGTTGTTTTTTCAGGGTATTCTAGTGAACTACTGAATTAAAAAATTGGAGGGGGGATATTAAATATAAAAATATATTAAATTTGAAAACCAGTCTTTTCACGTATGTGCCACCACCTCCTCAACCCATGACTTGAAATTAGGGGGGCTGGCATTTCTTTAGGTGCCATCTTCTCTTAAGGTGAAACTAGGTAGCATCAGAATGAGAGTTGTTGTGCCCTTATTTGTGAAAGGGGGTGTGCCAGTGCCATACTGTTTGCTGTGTAGGAGCAGATCCACAAAAAATACTATTATTCAACTAAGGCTTTGAGATTTAGGCCACTGGGAACTAAAACTACCTTGGATACTACATCCTGGTTATGTGCTTATTGAATTGTATTGACTTCCATGTTGATGTATTCTGAGTTACTCACTAATGGGCCTAGCTCTGTGCAGGTTGGAATAGCCTAGGGTGACCATATGAAAAGGAGGACAGGGCTCCTGCATCTTTAACAGTTGTAAGGAAAAGGGAACTTCAGCAGGTGTCATTTGTATGCATACAACACCTGGTAAAATACCCTCTTCATCACAACAGTTAAACCTGCAGGAGCCCTCTTGACCAGATACAAAAGAGGGTACTGAAGAACATGCAGCTTTAACTGTTGTGATGAAGAGGGAATTTCACCAGGTGCTGCATGCATACTCATGACACCTGCTGAAATTCCCTTTTCTGTACAAGTGTTAAAGATACAGGAGCCCTGTCCTTCTTTTCATATGGTCACCCTAGAATAGCCCTCAGTTTGATACAGCAAAGCTTTCAAAGAAACTTACGCAGCTGTCAGAGTTGGACATGACATGCCCACCTTGTCTAAATAAAGCCATGCCTGCTTGCATCTCTAGGCACAGCCCCTGCCATGGGCCACCCCTATAGCCCCCTGAGGGGAAGGTCTGACTAATCTATTTCCCTGAGGAGGGCTGCCCCACAAAAAGGGGTTGGGGCAGGCCTATATCTCTCTTCCTCACCCTTTGACTGAGGAAGTTTCAGGAGGATACAAGGAAGTACTTCTTCACACAGCACATAGTTAAACTATGAAATTTACTTCCACAAGATGTAGTGATGACAGTGGATTACTTTCAAAGGGGCTTAAATAAATTTCTGGAGGAAAAGGTTATCAACGGCTTCTATCCTAATGGCTCTATGCTACCTCCAATATCAGGGACAGTTTTCTTATGTACACCAATTGCTGGGGAACATGTGCAGGAGGGTGTTGCTGCACTCATGTCCTGCTTATGGGTTTCCTGTAAGGAGCTGACTTGCTACTGTGTGAACAGAACGTTGGACTAGATGGACCCTTGGACTGATCCAGCTTGGCTCTTCTTAGGTGGCACTGGACTAAGTTTCATTGGGATGGGGTCAGGAGTTTCCTGTTTCAATTCTATTCTTGTTGGAGGGATACAATAAAGTTCTTGTCCAGCTTACTGGCTGCTGTGTCCTCTAAGTCAAGGCAAAGCAGAAGGTCAAGAAAGATCAGCTGGTAGAACAGGTCCCCTCTACAAGGATTCGCTTTTGCGCCTGGTTAGGCGATTATGCGCATAATCGCTGAAGCGCATTTACACCTAATACCTCTGCACGAGAGGCGGCAAGAGGCGGCGAAGCGCATTAAGGGATGACCAAAATGCGCTTTACAAGTAGTTAATGCGCATAAGCGCTTGTTCACATAGGCAAAATGCGCTTTAACGGCCGGAGCAAAATAAAACTCGCTGTTTAACGCGCATTCGATAATGCGCATAATCGGACAGATAACGCGCCTCTACGCCCAATTTGCACTCCGTTCTTGTAGAGGTAAATTTTTTAAAGCGCCTTGAAAGAGCATTAAACCTCTCTTGTAGAGGCAGCCTCAATCCTTTAACAACAGCTGGGTAGCAATAGTTTTCATTGCTCTGATGTACTGTGATTAGTTCCTTGGCTCTGGCTCCTGCGTTTGTTCCTTTATCAGAGTGCCTTTTCCCACTTCCTGTTTGTAAAGCTACCTTTGGTATAAGTTATAGAGCTACCAAGTTAGTAGTCAGTTTTGCTACTGCTAAAAAAAGTGGTGTGGAATACACTGACCTCTTGTGGACAATTAGTTGAATGCAACCATTCCCTGTGGATTTGTTCATCAGAGATTTAAGTAGCTTTGTGTTTTTCCTCCCATCAAACTGGGATCATAGAACTGATGATGTCAGAGAAATCTGCAATAGAATCTAATGAGTTTGGATTTCTATGAATCTGACTGGTGGATTCCACAGCAGACTGGCCTTTTCCGAGTTGCACGGATTCCATGGACCTGCAGAACATGTAAAAAAAAAACACCTTTCCAGAATTTTATGCAAATTTAGTCATAGAAAAAGACATAAAATAAAAAACCAGCCGGAAATGCACATTTCTTGCATAGGCTAAAGCATGAAAATGTGCAGGGGGGAATTTGCACGTTTTCACAAGAGTGAATTTGCACAAATGTAAATTTAAGTAAATTCGGGTTAAGGCAAATGTTTTGTGCTGAAAATGGGCTGTGAGGAGCAATTTAAGAAAAGAGAGAGGTGCCATCATGTAGGTGTTCCAAAGTGCTATCTGGACATAGGTGAAATGGGTGGAGATAAGAGAAAAAAGGAATGAAGGCAACGGATTGGTCAGAGAACTGGGAAGGGACATGGCCGTAGAGATCACTAGCAAATGGACTCGGCTTTGCACAGGTTGGAATTGTCATTAGGTTGGTACAGAGAAGCCTTCAAGCAAACTTACACAGCTGTTACAGTTGGACACATTGTTCCCTCCCCATTGGACTGAAGGCAAACGTAGTCACTGCCCCTGCCATGGAGGGAGGGGTCTGTCCACTCCATCCATGCCCCTTAGATGGAGCTGCCCCACAGCAGAAGGAAGGGGGCAGACCTATAACTCTGCCTACTAATCTCCCCTGGCTTCAAACTGTGCTTGTTCTTTTTTATATACTTTAACATGTCCCCCCGCCCACAATATTTGGGGCTTTTTTAAGTCTAATAATAAACATGAACAAAATATGAGTGTTTTATGTTTAAAATTTGCTCATTGCAGTGCTAAATTGTGATGGGAAATATGGTTAAAATCAATCAAATGGTATTGAAGAGGTATATCTTTTTTTTAAAAAAAATGATTTGGCATTTTTGGTTCAAGATGGTGGTCATTATGCCAAGAACCATTCCAGATAGGGGACCAATCCTAAAAGTTTCATGACAATCAGATGTATGTTTTCTGAGTCCATCATGGACATACAAAAAAACACTTCCTTTTATATACAGAAAGACAAGGGTGCAGTGCTAAACACCTCCCTTGACTATGTTCCCAAAGATCATGTTCCCATTTGAACCCCAATAGAGGCCACTTCTCTGATATTTGATTAAACAATCCCAGGAGTTCTACAAGAATAATCAAAACAGGGATCAAAGCAGGCCCACCCACCATGATGCCCACCAGGGGTGTGAAAACCTCCTGTTTGGGTTGCCAAATTGGGGCTGGAAAATGACTACAGGATTGGGGTGTCTAGCATTTTGAGGGCACCATATTTGTATAGATGGGGGTTCCGCATGTGGCTTCATGCATCATGGGTTGGCAAACCCAGGCAGGATCTACACGTCGTCCTCGATGCGTCCTCCTGCTCAAGCCTCAGAGGCTCTGCCCACACCCGCGCTGCCGCGGCCGCCGCCCTTTCATCCAGGCCGGTCCCGGGGAGGGAGGAGGGAGGGGGGAGGGTTGTAAACAAAAGCCAGCGATTGGGAGAGGGATTTCTAATTGCTAGCTTTTGTTTACAACCCTCCCTCCTCCCTCCCTGGGACCGGCTGGGATGAAAGGGCGGCTGCGGCTGCGAGAGCGCAAGCAGAGCCTCTGAGGCTTGAGCCACACTAGACGAAGTGCAGCGCTCTAAATCGGCTTGTGGTGCAGGGAGGGCGCATCGAGGACGACGTGTAGGACATAGCTCCAACTTCAGTGACTGTTGTGAGATGCCAGGTCACCTGCCAAACTGAATCCTGCCTTTAGATTTCCAGCTGTTGTGCCTACAAGAGCTCCATTACATAAGTCAAAAGCAACACTGATGCTCTTTTTGTTTTTAATTAAAATCCCATTCATCTCGAGCTATGGTAAGGAAATACGCAGGCTATATTATTTCAGTTGTTGGAATGGTAAACATGAAAAAATCAAGCAACACTTGACGGAATTTGGCATGCCATAAACAAAATATGAGTGTACTGTGTATATTGCTGCACAGCTGTCTTGGCTTAAAAAAATAAAACCAACCTCACCACAACAAATCCATATATCAAAATGTGTTTGGCTCCATATGCGTATCCCCCAGCACAACCTTAACTTGGATCAGAATTTTCCAGTCCCCCCAGTTTAGATTCAGGCCAGATCCACACCAAGGAGGATATAGCACTATGAAAGTGGTATGAAAGTGGCATGTGGTATGTGTCAATGAGCCAATGTGTTAATGTCAGTGCATTTCAATACTGCTATAAAGCAGTAGTGTGGCTCCAGCCTCTTATATACCGCTCTCATACCACTTTCATAGTGCAATATCCTGCTTGTTGTGGATTAGGCCTCAGTTTGTACCTTTTTGTTCCTTATTTGTAGCAGTCTTCATAAGTAGATAAGAAGAACCATTTTGGATCAGACCAAGGGTCCATCCAGTCCAGCAATCTGTTCACACAGTGGCCAATCAGCTGTCGACCAGGCACTCACAAGCAGGACATGATTGCAACAGCACCCTTCCACCCATGTTCCCCAGCAACTGGTGCATACAGGCTTACTCCCTCTAATACTAGAGGTAGCATAGAGCCATCAAGACTAGTAGTCATTGATAGCCTTCCCCTCCAGGAATTTATCCAACCCCTTTTAAAGCCAACCAAATTGGTGGCCATCACTACATCTTGTGGTAGCGAATTCCATAGTTGAGCTATGCGCTGTGTGTAGAATAGGGGTGTGCAGAGTGGGTCAGCGCCTCCCAAAAATTCAGGATGGAGCTCCGACAGGGTGATTCTCCTCTCCAATTTTCCCTGCACCATCGTTTTACCCATTGGAAAACCGCTCCTATTATTGTCAATGGGAATTAACAAAAATGCTTACATCTCTATCATTTTTAAAGATAAAGAGATGAAACTTGGCACCCTGGTAGCACTTAAGTAGGGCTTTAGGCATGCCAAGTTTGAAGATCACTTCATCCCTTGATTTTTTAGGATTTTTTTTTAAATCCCCTCAAACCATTCCCCCTCAACACCCCCATATATATACACACACATATATACACACACACTTCAGATGCACCTCATCTTCTCTCAAGAGAGATTGCAGCAGTTTCAGGAACTAGAAACCTTCTACAAAAATCAAAGCCCCCTATCTCCATGTGTGGATCAAGATCTCACTCACTCACTCACTCAATTACACACAAAGGGGAGCGTGGACAGACACACAGAGAGAAAAGAAAAGGCAGCAAAGAAAGCATCTAAACAATCTTCTAACTACACCACGGTTTTCTGATGGTTTTGAAACCACCCCCTCACCACACCATGATTTTGGAGGTCCATTGGAGGACCGTCGGACCTCATGATTTTCAGTGTGGAGCACACGCCCCTAATGAAGAAGTACTTCCTTTTCTCTGTCCTGAAGCTCCCACTAATCAGCTTCATGGGATGATCCTGGATCCTAGTGCTATGGGATAGGGAGAAAAATGTCTCCTATCCACAGTCTCCAACCATGCATAATATTGTACACCTCTATCATGTTGCCCTTTAGCCTCCTTTTTTCCAAGCTAAACAATCCCAGCTGTTGTAGCCTTTCCTCATAAGGGAGATGCTTCAGCCCCTTGATAATTTTAGTAGCTCTTTTCAGCCCTCCTGGTAGATTTTTTAAAGCAACAGCAACAGCAACAACAAGCTCCTGCTATTTGCATATATTGGAGATTCCAGGTGCTTCCATATGGATGGTAGATATTGTGCAGCGATTCTGTTTTTTCCTCCTTAATGGATTTTCTGTGATAAGAAAAAAAAAGGATGGACAGGCAAAATATCAGCAATGTGAGGGATGGGATGGCCAGGTGTCCTCCTTTACTGACAACAGTCCTCTATTTGAAGGACTTCAAGAGGACTGTCCTCTATTTGAAAGTAATCTCTATTGGAAGACTTGTCCTATCCAATTCCAGTTTTAAGGAAACAGAAGAACTTTTGCACACTCACAGTTAGTACCTGGACTGCAGGCTGAACAGTCAGGCACCTGATCACAGTTTCCACACTATGGTGAGATGTAGAGCATTTTTACACAAGGCTGTTAATCTGCTATTAATCCATTGTATGTAGTTTCTATTTTGTCATGGAACTGAGATCCAAGCACTACATGAGGACCATTTCCTTTCCTGTTTTTCTGTACATAACCTCTAGGTGGCACTGTAGTATAATGGAACAGCACAAATAAACACAAGGAAACCATGGTTTCTTTCACTTTCACAATTAAGGGCCACATTTCCCTGCTCTAAAAAACCTCCTGGAAAGTGCTGGTTAGACACAGAAGCAAAACCTGAGTGCCATGATGTCACCTAAAGAACCTGCAAACAATCATGAGTAGGGAATGGCAAGTGCATGATAAATGTCTCATGTCAAAAAGCTTGTATTGTATTTCTATTTAAATTATAATCATTATTTCTAAATGTGCATTAGGATATGCAAATATTATACATGTCACTGCCTTCCTTTTTGGTGAAGCATTTCCTCTCTTTTTGGCAATTCATAAATGGCCACCCTGATGAAGGGACAGAGGAGATAAGGTGAAAAGGGTGGGTGAGATTTTGGGAAATGTGAGTGATGGGTTTGGTTAGGGGCAGGAGAAGAGGGAGAAACTTCATTAAGGTGAGAATGAATGGGAAGACCGTGGAAACTGAGCAAGGAGACAGAGGGACCATTTTAACCCTTTTCTTCAAGCAATTCTGGAAGCCGCCCTTTCTCAATGTGAGGCAGGGGTGGACAACTTGTGGTCCTTCAGATATTGCTAGACTGCAACTCCTATATCCCCCAGCATGCACTACGCTGGCTAGGGTTGATGAGAGTCACAGCCCATCAGCATCTGGAATGTCACACATCCCCCAGCCCTGCTTTAAAGGACTAAGGGAGGTGGTGGAATTTGGCTTAAAGAACCTGCATTCTGCCACCATCTGAGTAGCAGAAAGAGAGGAGGAACAGGATCTCTCAGGCCCAATGCTATAGTGGAGGATATTTTGAGCACCATGAGAATAGGGGCTGAATACATCCTGCTGAGTTTGTTCCTTGGACCACAGACAACTGTCTCTCCAGGGCCATAATGTGGGAACAAATAAACACATACCCAGTTTGTCTCCCCAGTCATCATGGAGCTGAACAGATGTTTCTGCAGCCTCTCAGCTTGAGCCAGGTTCTTGCCAACAGATGGGTGGCTCAAGTTGTGGCTGCCCTTGGAGCCAGCTCCATGTAACCTGGCAAAAAATCAGATCACAACAGTATGGACCCTCCACCCCACAGACCCATGCAAAGTCCTTCCAGGGATGCTTCCAGTTTACCTTACTCCATCTCAACTCCCAGTTCTTGTTCTCCTATTCTCTCTCTCTCACTCTGCGCAAATTCAAAGCACAACCATCTTTTTCTCTGCACCTCCCAAGAATCAAAGAGTATAGCAATCCAAAGGCTGGAGAGAATTTCCCAGCCATTAGGGACCACATAAAATGGCAGGGATTGGTCCATTTACAATAATCAAGACAAACTCTGTAACAATCTCTACAGCATCATGTTAATTATTTTACCCCCTAATACCCCCTAATACCTTCTCTTTGAAGAGAAGAAGAAATGAGACTGCGTCTAAAAAAGGAAAGGAAAGAAACACTAATGCCACAGACGGTTTCACTATTGATGTACTTTTGGAGGTGATCCTTGCAAATCGGTGGAGTTTAAATTCCCCTGATCCGTTCCTCTGGAAGAATATGTCCCATCACATGTGGTTCATTGTTATGGGGCGCAATAAGTCAACCCGAGCTGCCATCACTGTCAGAGTAACTGCAATTAAGGGACCAGAGCATCTCAGATGAATTGGATTCTCCTTGTATAATAAATAAGCAAAAGATCTGAAGCTGGCACCAGAGAGCAAGGCATATGTCTCTGGATTCATTTTACAAGAACTTTGACTGTAGTGAAAACCGCTTAGGTTGCAGTCCAACAATGTGCACACCCAGAAGCTGACACTGCATGTGCATAGGCCTGGTGAAGCAAGCTGGAATCCTGCCAATCAGCTGCTTGTCAGGGAGTGGGGAACGAAATCCAGCCACTGCCTTTCTCTGGAATGGATGATCAGTGAGACTCCAGCTTCTTTTAAGCACTAATAGATCAGGCTGGACAACTACATGGATAGTGCATGTTTGTGTGTACCATTTCCTATCCTGCCAGAGCAGTGGTGCAGAAATGCAAGCCAAGAGGCCCAAACTGGCCCTCTCAAAGACCATACCATCTTCACTTGGCCCCACTGCTTTTCCCCGAACCACCAGTCATTTGGTATAGTCCCCCCCCCCATTGTAAATAGTTGCAATGCTTTTCCTAAGACATAGGCCCTTTCTGCACCAGCCATTTTTCCCAGGGCTGCCCCTGCCTGCTCACGGAGAGTCCACATGACGCACAGAGCATCCTGCAAGCAGGCAGGGGCCAGCCCTCCATTTTCCTGGAAGTTCAGGGAACGCTATTATCCCGTTTGTTCCCTGCTCCCGGGAGGGCAGTGAGATGGGCGGTTGGTGTGGCTGCTCATTCCAGGCGCAGCCAAGCTTACTCGCAAGTAAATGTGGCTGCACAGATGGCCACGGAGCCGCACTGCACAGTTCCGTGGCCATCAGGAGGGGGGAACTGATTTCACCATCCCCTGGATGGCAGGGGCGCGCTCACGTGCAGGGTTTTTTTTTTAAAAAAAAAGAACTAACCTGTTGCACAGGAGCACTCCTGCGCTCTTCTTCATTATAAAAAAAAGGCGGGCGCAAGTTGCGACGGCCTGGGAGAAGCCCAGGCCGTCACATTGTGGTGTAGCTTCATCGTGCCAAACCCAGAAGTGGCTACTTCCGGGTTGGCCCCCTCCTGCCCTCTCCACCCCTATGGTGTGGAAAGGGCCATAGTTTCTGGCATTAAAAGCTTTCAGCCAAAAATATGCTGTTATTTTGGTCCCACCCCTTTTGCCTTCAGCCCTACCCACCACTGGCATGTGGCCCCCGAGAGCTTCTCTGAAATGGAATTTGGTCCTCAGGCAGATAGAGATTGAGCACCCCTGTGCTAGAGGGATGCATGCAGGACCTTGCTTCCATGACCATATGTAGGGTGGCCAGATAAAATCCAGGTCAGGGCTCATGTAACTTTAACAGTTGTAGAGGAAAGGGAATTTCAGCCAGTGTCATTTGCATGCAATTAGTTCCTGGTGAAATTCCCTCTTCATCACAACAGTTAAAGCTGCAGGGGGCCTGCCTTCTTTTGTATATGGTCACTCTAGTATAGTACATGCACCTTTAACTGTTGTGATGAAGAGGGAATATTACCAGGAACAAAATGCATACAAATGACACTGGCTGAAATTCTCTTTTCTCTACAACTGTTAAAGTTACATGAGCCCTGACCTGGATTTTATCTGGTCAGCCTACTATTAAGGTTCAGAGTGCAAGTTGCTTGCGCATGAGGAACTGGGATTACTGAATGGAAAACCGGACAATAGGTAAAGGCACCGCATTACGCAGGATGGGATTTCAATCCCAGTGTCATTTGTATGCAATTAGTTCCTGGTGAAATTCCCTCTGCATCACAACAGTTAAAGGTGCAGGCACTATGCTAGAGTGACCATATACAAAAGAAGACAAGGCCCCTGCAACTTTAACTGTTGTGATGAAGAAGGAATTTCACCAGGAACTAATTGCATACAAATGACACTGGCTGAAATTCCCTTTTCTCTACAACTCTTAAAGTTACATGAGCCCTGACCTGGATTTTATCTGGTCACCCTAACCATATGGCCCCTAACTGAATTGAGGTAGCTACCAAATGAGGCTAAATTCTAGGAGTCCTTCCTCTCCCAAGTAGATCTAAAATGAGGTACAGGAGCTATTATCCATCAAATGTGTATCCTACTTTTTAATCGGCATGTGTTGGCAGACAAGATCAATATAATGCAGGGAAGGAAGCCATAATGTTTTCCACCCTCTCATAGTCAATGAATCAAAGCAATTTATGTCTGTACACTTTCTGGAGAACATTTACCATTTTTAAAAGAATAAGTTGATAGGCAACCATGAAAAAAGATTAAAGGAAGCTATTGATTAAGTTAGGAGGGATACAAAGTGTCTCACTTCACAGTACTTTATAAAGACATATCTGTTCAATAATAGGTTAAAAAAGAAGAAGAATAGATCACACCTAAGATTGGCTGAGTTTATAGGAATTGAATTCTGGGATTTTCATTCTGTTCCATTTAGATATATTTACTAAACTAAAACAAATTGTTCCTGAGACCCAAAAATACACTGCTGAATTCCATGGCAACAATTTGCTTAAGGCAAAATACATTAGGAAGTTCTCCCACTCAAGACTCATTGAAATGCATGTTATAGAGCCTGGAGGCAACCATCCATCCCCCTTGGACTGGATAAGAAATCATATGGGGATAGAGTTGGTCCTCTTTGGCCTGGAAAAGAGACAATTAAGAGGCAATACGGTAGCCATCTTCATATTTGGAGGGCTGTCACATAGATGATGGAGCAAAGTTATTTTGGGTTGCTCCACAAAGGAGAACCCAAATGAACAGCTTCATATTCCAAGAAAGAGGATTTCAACTTAACATTAGGAAAAACTTCCTGACGGTATGAGCTGTTCGACAGTAGAGCAGATGGCCTTGGAAGGTGGTGGACTCTCCTTTGTTAGGGCTTTTAAAGCAAAAGCTGGATGGCCACCTATCAGGGAAGCTGTAGTGGTGGATCTCCTGCATTGGCACAGGGTTAGACTAAATGGCCTTTAAGGTACCTTCAGACTCTACAATTCTATGATTCGATGAATGGAAGCTGTTCAACAGCAATTCTTTCCCACTACCCCATGCAATTCCCAGCGGAGTAAGCCTTCGGAATTTATCCTGTCATATATATTTGACCACTAGATGGTGAGCTTTCATAAACGGATCCTCCCTGCCTCTCTCTATGCAGGCTTCTTTCTCTTTTCCTTTTCACTCCTTGAGATTCTCACTTCATCCTTTGTTGAAGGTCACTAGCAACTTTAAGACCAGCAGTGGAAGAACTATTTATAGCACTGTTAGAAAAGAAGAGATCTTCAAGAAGTTATTAATGCCCTCGACAAAGCCCCAGAAATATGACGATGAATGTGATTAGAGATGCTGAGAGTGAGGACAGGCCTTGAGAGGCGCTTTAAGCAAAGTCCTTAAAATCCACTCTGCAGTCTCATGACTCCTCACCCAAGACCAAGAGTTGTTGGCGCTGGCATAGCTTAAGGGCGCATCGCTCCCCACCCTCCCCAACAGCTATTTGCTTGTCTCAGAAAATGTCAACACCTTTTTTTACCAGCGACTGAAGGACATCCCAGCCTGCCCAACACTATAATGCTGACTACAGAAAAGCCGCAAGGAACAAAGTGGAGAACCTTATCATGATAAGCCCGGCTCTAATGGACTTAGAAAGAAGATAAAGGACAGTGCACAGTGACGGGCATGATCAACTCCAGATTTGAGAGTAGGGTGTCCACTTATGAATCACCCCCCCCAAAAAAGAGAGGACAATAATTTGCATAATATTGGCATATGCAAATTTATATATGTAGACGCCAATTTAGAAATAATCATTATAATGCAAATAGAAATACAGTACATCTCATCATAGCATGGAAGATAGTGACCAGGTGACCTGTGTGTCTTGCTCAGTGTGCTGTCCAGGTGCAGCTGATGGGCAGCTTCAAGACCAGCTCGTTCTACTGATGGTTCTTTATCTTTTAATCAGACTTTATAGACTGGTTCTTTATCTTTCAACAGGACACCTTCAAAATTGAGACGGACCTCTGGCTGCCCTTCAAATAGAGGGCTGTCCTCTGCAAAAGAGGACACATGGCCACCCAATTTGAGAGTGCCCTTGGCAAGGTGCCCTTTGTTTAGCCCCTCCAGGGTTACTTGGCAGTGGTAGGGTGGAGTTCTAGCTCAAGAAAAAGGTAAGCCTCCACACTCTGCTGTGCTGTAGTCTATTTAATGGTGTGTAGTTTTACAATCCTTTGGTTAAAATAAAATAAAAAAAATAAACTGAAATTTAATTTTCTAAGTACAAGTAAATTGTTAAATACCTAATACAAGTAAATTGTTAAATACTGAGACACAAGATAATAATAAATAGGTAGGCTGAGCCCGTCCTTTAAAATACCTAGATAGGACATACCCATCAGGGCCCATCCTGAATTCCACCCCCAGGGAGTGGGACTAGGGCTAAATTAACATGTTGTTAAATGTGATTTTGCATTTAACTTCTAGATTTTTAAAAATGCAAATAGTGTCAGCTGAACATGATAGTAATTTGTAAAATTATGCATGTTGTGGAGAATGTGGATATGGAGACATTTTCCTCCCTCTCACATAATACTAGAACCCAATGGGGTCATCCCATGGAGTGGATTAGTAGGAGATTCAGGACAGATAAAAGGAAGGACTTCCTCATACAGTGCATAGTCAAACTATGGAATTCACTACCACAAGATGTAGTGATGGCCACCAACTTGTATGGCTTAAAAACAGAATTAGACAAATTCATGGAGGATAAGGCTATCAATGGCCACTAGTCATGATGGCTATATATTTACCTCCAGCATCAGAGGCTGTATGCTTCTCAATACCAGTTGCTGGGGAATATGATTAGGAAGTTGTTGTTGCTCTCATGTCCTGCTTGATAGTTCTGTGTGGGAACTGAATGTTGTATTAGATAGTCCTTTGGTCTGATGCAGCATGGCTCTTCTTGTGTTCTTTTTTTGTGTGGGGGGAGGCAGAGGATCATTATTGGAGTAGCAGCAGGCATAGAGGAGGGATATATTCCTTTCCTCCCCTACTGCAGTCCTGAGGAAAATCTGGCTCAATTTGGATGACACGATAGGCAATGGTGGGTTGACTAACCCTAACCCTAGGGGGCACTCCCCACACAACATGGTAATAAATAATCAACTGTGGTGTGGATGAGGATCAGCGCTGAGTTGACTATGGCAGCGTTCGGATGACACAATAGTCAAAACAACTGACGATTGTTTCCCCCACACCAGTTGTTTATTGTGTCGTTCGAATTGAGCCAATCTCTTCTGAGGGTGCTATATGCATTGGGAGTGAATTTCGACACAATCAACCATAGTATCCTTCTGGACCATCTGGTGGAGCTGGGCCTTTGAGGCACTGTTTCACCATGGTTCTGGTCCTTTCTGTCAGGCCATGTCCAGAAGGTGGTTCTGTTTGACTCCATGGACACTGACCTATGGTGTTCCACAGGGTTCAGTCTAATCCCCCCACCTACATAAAACTGCTGGGAGAGGCCATTCACAGCTTTGGAGTACCACCAATATACGAATGAGATCCAACTCTATTGTTCTTTGTCACCCAACCCCAAGGATGTAGTTGAAACCTTTGAGTTCTGCCTGGGTTGGATAATGGGTTGGATACACAACCCACTTTAATTCTTCAGTGATCTCCCATTCAAAGGCAAGGCTGCCTCTGGAACCTCTCACCATTTGAAAGTTGGGAATACACCACCACCACCATCACTATCACCATCACAACATTAACAAAAAAATCTGGGTTACAACAGATGTAGGCTGACCATATAAAATCCAGGTCAGGGCTCATGTAACTTTAAAAGTTGTAGAGACAAGGGAATTTCAGCCAGTGTCATCTGTATGCAATTAGTTCCTGGTGAAATTCCCTCTTCATCACAACAGTTAAAGTTGCAGGGACCCTGCCTTCTTTTGTATATGGTCACTCTAGTATAGTGCCTGCAACTTTAACTGTTGTGATGAAGAGGGAATTTCACCAAGAACTAATTGCATGCAAATGACACTGGCTGAAATTCCCTTTTCTCTACAACTGTTAAAGTTACATGAGCCCTGTCCTCCTTTTCATACGGTCAGCCTAAACAGATGCAAGGAATATAGTTTCGATTTTGAAACCAAATAAATGAGGAAGCAGTGGAGACTCAGTACGTGTCTTGTACTGGAAGGCTGGCTGTGAGAACAATATTGCCCAATAAGGTGATGATTTTTGCCACTTCGAAGGGCTTCTCTATTTCGGCTATTTTAGTTTACTTGTCATTATCCTACATCCACAAGAAATGCTGAAACTGCAGAGCGCTTGAAAAAGACTAAAGCAGAAGGCATAGGAAGGAATCACTAGGGACTGTGAGAAATTATTGTAAGAGGCCTTGTAGCAAGCTTTGCTCATAGACTCATTTCCCAGTCTTTGGAAATTAGTTTATATAGGCCAACAGCTGAAAATGTAATATACGGGGGTGGGGTGGGGTTAAGGCAACAGGAAAATAAATTAGGCAATAAACAAGGATTTCAGAAGGAGAAAAGAAAAATGAGCAGCTCAGAAAAGAGAAAGCATGCAAAAACAGTTCATGTCTTGGTTTTGCCAGTCGGTATGTAGGGTGACCATATGGAAAGGAGGACAGGGCTCCTGTATCTTTAACAGTTGCGTAGGAAAGAGAATTTCAGCAGGTGTCATTTGTAAGCATGCAGCAGCTGGTGAAATTCCCTCTTCATCACAACAGTTAAAGCTGCAGAAGCCCTGCCCTCTTGACCAGATACAAAAGAGGGCAAGGCTCCTGCAGCTTTAACTGTTGTGATGAAGAGGGAATATGTCCCAGAATGCTTTTTTCCCACAACAAGTGTTAAAGCTCGTGAGGCTAAACATAGAAAACACTCACCATGTACACTTCCAGGAGCTCTGAGTAGGAAACAAATATAAGCTTGTGGAGTGTATCATTTAAATCAATGCCCCAAAAGCAAGGGCAATTTTGCTGGTGAATCATAAAGTTGTTGTGCAAGCTCAACCAGGTTTGACCATAAACCCCTGCATCTTTCCCCTATGCATGGCATGTTAGAGAATCACACTACCCCACCCCACCATCCAGGCACTCCGAGACCTCTGAACATCCATGCCTGGACGCAATGTTCGAATTAGTCATACATGTACAAATTCCAATGTGTGTAGGCCTGAAAAGGGAACTGATTGTATGTGTTCCCTATTTCATGAGTGGATGTCCAAGGCCAGGGTGTCAGAGGCAGATGTACTGGGCAGATGAAATGAGAAGACAAAATTCTGCTTTCGCATCACATGTTGGGAAAAGATCAGGCAGAACATATCTTCCTATCAGGGGCATATATATTATCAATTGACCATTTTAAGAGACTCGAGACATCATTTCAAGGAACTGGATGCCTTACGGGATGAATTGACAAACTACACCTTGCAAAGGAAGGGGACTGTGTGTTTCTCCTATTGGCCATGTACACCCTGCCTTTGGGTCCACAACCAGCCATGCATATGTAGCCATTATGTTTTCATGGGGCTTACACATGAAAATCCAGTGCAGATTGGTGTGAGTCATGTTGATGTTAACCTACAGTGAATTCAGAAAGCAATCACACAGTTTTGATGCTGTGCCACTTGGATTTTTATGTTTTTGCACATGGATTCCATGCAAATATGTTGTCCATGACACTATTTTGTTGTTGTTGTTGTTGTTAGATTTGTAATGTGCCCCACAAACAAATGCCGTTGGGGTGGTTTACAATCACACTCCCAAACCAACAATAAAGTACCATCACCAACACCTGCACATGCACTCACAATACAATATGAAACATTAAAAACATCAAAAATATTAAAACTTAATTATCAGAGCCACAGATTCAAGATGAAGAGAACTTCTAGAAGAAGAAGAAGAAGAAGAAGAAGAAGAAGAAGAAGAAGAAGAAGAAGAAGAAGAAGAAGAAGAAGATCTTTACCTGGCATCTAAATGTATGCAGTGAATACACATTTAGATAGCTGTCAATCTTAGAGATGGCCCACAGAGTAAAATATCTCTCCTCCAACATCAGCAGCCTGCAAGGCCATCTGACCCAATCCTCTTTTTGTATTATCCTGGTTGCATATTCAGAAAGTTTAATGGACGCTTTTATTAGCATGCCAATCCCCCTCCCTCATCATTTAAATGAAACTTGGAAAAGAAATTAGAGCTAACACAGATGTGACCAGCAGGCCTGAACATTGTTATGCACGAGGCAGTTTTATGCACAGCTGGTTTGTGTAAAAGAATTTTGGGGCTACCTTGGGAGGCAAGAACATACATGGTGACAAGCAAGATTTGTCTGAATGTGTCCCGTGTGTGCTCTTCACTGTGACCTTAAAAACCAGGCCTTCGATGTGGAAAACTTTCCTTCTCCTTTTCTTTTTTCTTTGCTTAAATTCCCTGAGGTGGGGGTGGGGGTGGGGGTGGGAAGTGGCTAGCACTCTCTTAAACATCATTGATATGCCAATTGGCATTAAAGCGATCCCTTTTGCTATGAATTGCATCTCTGTGTTCCCCCCTCCCCCCCAAGACTGTGGAGGGAAGAATAGGCACTTACTATGAAAGCCCCACTGCCCTAACGATGGAAAAAGGCATTTTGGGATTTGCCCCCCCCCTCCCATTCCTTTATTGCTCTGTGGATTTGCTGCGCTCTGGATTCTACTCTTCCTGAAGGCCAGTTGAACTAGAGGAATTTCTGAAATTAATTCCAGATCTGGAACATGTACAGAAAGCAGCTGTTGTCATTTCCTGCAGTTCATCAGTGGCTTTTCCCCACCTACATGGTTGAGACGTGTGTGTGCACTGATAAAACACAGAGCCCTCTATATTTTTAGGGCTGTCCTGTCCAATTGCAGTTTAAAGATAATGAACCAGGAGAAGTGTTGTCCATCCATAGTTAGCACCTACAAAGGCCGGCACACAGGTCACCTGATCACAGTCTTCTAAGGTACAGCAAAAAGTATTGTATTTCTATTTAAGTTATGATCCACTTTTCTAAATTCACATCTATACATATCAATTAGCATATGCAAATATTATGCAAATCACTGTCCTCTTCTTTGTGTGTGTGTGTGTTTTATGCATTTCCTCTTTTTTGGGTAAGTCATTCGTGGCAACCCTGACCCCCAGCCTCTGCTGCCTGATGTGGCTGCTTCACTCTGCCGAATGGTAGGGCTGGCCCTGACTTGGACTTACTGCAGGGGCAACAGCATATTCAAATCAGCACACAGGCAGGCAGGCAGGCAGACACAAACTCAAACCACACATTGTGCAGAGGCACATGGGTTTTTTAAAGACCCACAGCAGCCTGGACAGATGGAAAGGGGCTGCCTTATTCTTTCCCTTTTAGTTATTATTCATCTCCAGCGCCAAAGGCTGCTTTTTCACCAGTTAGGGGTGGATGGTGGAGGAGGTGGTGGTGAGAAATATGGAAAACTATGGGAGGGTAGGAATTGCAGCACTCCACACGCATAGTCTGAGCCAAAGCTGCAGAAAAAGTGGAAGGCCAACTTGCATAGGCCCAGGTCTGAGTGCTGTCAGAGTTCACCCTATGGCTATGGAGGAGGCAAGTACTTGGAGTACAGAGGCAGGGTAGGTAGTGCTTGGGGTGACCAACTGTCAGGATTTCCCCAGATTTGTCCTGTTTTTTGTTCTATCCTGGGTGTCGGGGGGATTTTCTGTAATTTTCTATAATGTCCTGGAATGACACGATTTCCCCTTTAAGACCGCCATTAGCATGGTGGGAGAGAATGGCCCACTTTCTGGAGGTGGGTCATTTCCCTCCCACTACTCCAATCAGGGTCTTAGAGGATGACGCATGTCATTCCCGGACATTATAGAAAAGGCCCTGATTGGAGCAGTGGAGGGCAGGAATGAGACTCTTTCCTCTCCTCCGCTCCAATTGGGGCCTCTTAGGTGATGGGGGTGAATGACATGCTTTCCAAAGGCCCCGGAAAGCCACTTTCCCACTCTCCTCCACTGGATGTCCTCTTTTTTGGTTTCCCAAATATGGTCACCCTAGTAGTGCTGGCATCAGCACCTGGCATTCTTGGGCAACTGCTAGGGGCCCAGAACCCTGTCAGGGACCATCATGGATGTTTGCTCTGAGTCCCCCTCTTAACAATAAATAAATAAATGCCTACCTGGGCACTCCAAGCTGAGCCAAATAACTGGGGCCCTTTCCCCACCAGGCTTTTGGCCTGGGATAACCCCTGGGTGCTCCCTATAACTCCAAATGATGCACAGGGAGTCCTGGGGGAAGGGGGTTGGCCACGGGATTTTCCAGGGCTCAGGCAACCTTGAAAAATCTCAAATTTTTCTGCTGTCCCGGGAAGTTCCTGGGACCGCTGAAGATGTGGCTGCCCACCCCGGGTGCTGCTGTGCTCATGTGCAAGTAAGCATGGTAGCAAACTGGGCACGGAGCTGCACCATGCGAGGATGGCACCAGTTTTGTCACCCCCAGTAGGGCGGGGGGGGGGATGACCCGGTCACGCGTTTGTTTGTTTTTTTAAAAAAACTTACCGGGATCATACGAGCGCTCATGCGCAAGGTTCGAGGGCCCAGAAAACAATATGGCAGATGTGACGTGCTTGTCATGC
Source organism: Anniella stebbinsi (assembly GCA_029215795.1). Classification (NCBI taxonomy): domain Eukaryota; kingdom Metazoa; phylum Chordata; class Lepidosauria; order Squamata; family Anniellidae; genus Anniella; species Anniella stebbinsi. Next base: position 26,656,242 of record JARDYH010000002.1, on the reverse strand, counting down.
CCGGGAGGAAGCAGAACTTCCGCTTCCTCCATGAAGATTGACGATGCCGATCCCAGAAGCAGGTACTTCTAGGTTCGCCCACCTTGTGTCCTTTACACCCTTACGGTGTAGAAAGGGCCTGAGTCTAGTCACCACTTAAATTTCCCACAATGCATAAGGGGTGCTGTGAGAAATTAAAATGGCTGCCTGGTGCTGCTGCCCCAGTTGTCCGATGCCACTGCTGGATAATCTAAAAGAGGACACAGATTTGCATTAAACACAGGGAGAGCCAGGGTGGGGTAGTGGCCAGAGTGTTGGAATGGACTCAGAAGATCTCAGTTCTTGTCCTCACTTGTCCATGAAGCAACTTGGGTGTCTTTGGGCCAGTCGCTGACTCTCAGCCTAACCTACCCCACAGGGTTGTTGTGAAGATATAATGGAGTGGAAGAGGAGGACCATGTACGTCAAGTTGGGCTCCTTGGAGAAAATGGTGGGATATAAATATAACAAATAAATAAAATATGGCATACATAGGGTGAAAAGGAAGACAGGGCTTCTGAGTCTTTAACAGCTGCATTGAAAGGGGAATTTCAGCAGGTGTCATTTGTATGCATGCATAGGGTGACCATATTTGGCAAACCAAAAAAGAGGACACCCTGTGGGGGTGGGGTGGGAAAGCGGCTTTCCAGGGCCTCTGGGAAGTGCATCATCCCCCCCTTGCCACCTTAAAGGCCCTGGAGTGGAGGAGGGGAAAGTGTGTCATTCCTGCCCCCCACTGCTCCAATTTGGGCCTTTTCTATAATGTCCAGGAAATACACACTTTCCCCTTTAAGGCCCTGATTGGAGCAGCGGGAGGGAAATGACCCACCTCCAGAAAGCACATCATTCCCTCCCACCATGCTAATGGTGGCCTTCAAGGGGAAAGTGTGTCTTTCCAGGACATTGTAGAAAATGACAGAAAATCCCCCCTGACACCCAGGATGGAACAAAAACCAGGACAAATCCGGGGAAATCCTGACAGTTGGTCACCCTATGCATGCAGCACCTGGTGAAATTCCCTTTTCATCACAACAGTTAAAGCTGCAGCAGGAGCTCTGCCTAGCATAACTAGATAAAAACAGGTCAGGGCTCTTGCAGCTTTAACTGTTGTGATGAAGAGGGAATTTCACCAGGTTCTGCATGCATACAAATGACACCTGCTCAAATTCCCTTTTCTAGGCAACTGTTAAAGATACAGGAGCCCTGTCCTCCATTTCATATGGTCACCCTAGGCATACACTAATTTTATATTATACTTTAAATAGAAATACAACACATTTTGTCATAGTGGGGAAGCTGACTTGTATCCCTCCTTGGTCTCGTCCAGGTGCTCGTTGATTGGCAAGTTCAGGGCCCCTGCAGCTCTCCCTTCTTATGCTTATGGTTCTTTATCTTTGAACCTGACTTGAATTGTAGGAACCCTTCAATTAGGGACTGCCCTGTTCAAATGGAGGACTGTCCTCTGACAGCCCTTCAAACAGAGGACTGTCCTCTGTAAAATGGGCCACAGGGCCACCCTACAACCCACATCACCCACTAACCCACAATGCCTGATGCTGGCTGAGGTTAGCCAATGGTGAAAGAAAGATACAAACTCCACTCCAATTTTAATTTGAGGGAGGGAGGAGTCTGAATCAACATCTAGAAATCTGGGAAATATCTTGAACATGCTTTGCGGATGACAGCACTTGACTTTCATTAGAATGGGGCTTGTCAAGAGCTATTGGACTTTTCCAGATGTAGTCTCTTGAGACTTAGTCTGCTGCTGCCTTATTTGATCCAGAGAATGCTGTGTTTCACTTAGATGTCCAAACCCAACAGATATAATGGATAACCCCAGTTTCCAAATGGTCAGTAATGGTCTCCACTACCTTTGGATGAACCACGCTTACCCTGAGACAATTTGTTCTTCTTGATGTTCTTCTTTACTTTTGTCATGCGATAGAAGGACATCCATGTCAGGGGAAGCACAGCCATATAACACAGGGGTGTGGGGTTTATCAAGCTAGCCCCTTCCACCAATGTAATGGCTTCCATTAATGGCTTCTCCCCCCTTCAGCAGCCCAGTGTCAACTCACTGAGTTGGGGGGACCCTTTAGAACTGATTATGGGGGTATGGGGGGCTGCAGGGAGAAGGGGGAAGCATGAGCAAAAGTCTGTTAGAACAACATGTATTATTTGTATTGTTTTACCCCAGAGGGGAGTTATTTGGACATCCTAACAGCAGGCCTGGGTTTTCAAAAGAGTACTCAGAATACACAGCAGCTGTTGAACAAATTCAGGATTTATTGAGAGTAAACATTTGCCTCAGCTACAACATTATAACTGTTACAAAGCTGAATAAAAGAGCTTAAATAGCAATAGAAAGCAAATGCAGTAAAAAGTGAATAGAGAAAATATTTGGCTGATCTTTTGGCAGTATTTACAGTATGTACAAATTGTTAAATATCTGTAATAACTTGAAGGCACCATAGGCTAAAATAGCAGGCTGCAATAAGATTTTGTGCACAAAATTCAGTGGTTTGTTTATTTTATTTTGGAAAACAGGCTGTTGAATTAAGAGAAACAGAGGCCTACCTTAATGTTTAAGTAATGGATTGCCTGCCTTTTCTTTAAAATCCAGAGATAAGGATTATTTTAAAGAGTGCAAAATGATTGCAGCGATGGTGTATAAAACACCGTTTTATTTGAACTGCTGGCGGTAAACATTTGAAGTCACCAATTTGTCAACAGAGTTTCACAGTCCAGATTTATTTCTCAAAACAGATACTTGGAATGTCTTTGTCTACAAAATACTAATATTTAGTCTACCCCCACTGAACTACAAACACCCCCACACAAATGCAAAGTTGAACAAGTAATAATGTACATTTGTGCTGCCTGAGTCTGGACAGACTTTCAGTTTAGCAAGACGCATGTGTCAGCTTCCGTTAATATGCTAGATCCAAGCTTTTTATTCTGCTTGGTCTCATTCATCAGCAAACAAGCAAATTTTGGAGGATAGACCACATCACGACATATAAATAGGAGCCAATATGCCTATCTACACTAACACTTTGTCAGTTTTATGCCACTCTAAATAACTTGGTTCTTCTCCAAAGAATTCTGGGGACTGTAGTTTGAATGTTAAAGATCTCTCCCTTCCACAACCACCCCACCCTACTTCACCTCCACTATTCCCAGGGTTTCCTCAAGAAAACAACAACTATTCAGTCAGTTTAAGTACGTAATGCAGATGATGATAATAATAATAATAATAATAATAATAATAATAATAATAAATTTATTTATTTGTTATCCACCTCTCCCTCTGGATCAAGGCGGGGAACAACATCAAACACAAATGATATAAAATACATAATACTGATTAAAAGCATATAAAATTAATACATTATTAAAATACCAATAAAACTCTTAAAATTCGACTGGGTTGGCCTGCCAGAAGAGACCAGTCTTTATAGCTTTCTTAAATTCTGGAAGACTGTGAAGTTGGCGTATCTCTCCCGGAAGGCCATTCCACAGTCTGGGAGCAGCAGAAGAGATGGTCCTCTGGGTAACAGTTGTCAGTCTAGTTTTGATTGATTCTAGTAAATTCTTCCCAGAGGACCTGAGCATACAGGGCGGATTGTATGGGAGAAGGCGATCCCGCAGGTAATCTGGATACATTGGAATCATTCATATACTGAACTCCAAATAGCAAACCAGGATCCAATCTCCTTCTTTTATTTCATTTCATTTCAAAGTTTTTCTTCCTTAGCCCTATGCAGGCATTCAGCCTCCTCATGTGATGGCTCAAAGGGTAGTGGTGAAGATGCAGGCTCACAAAGGCCCTTCCCTTTTCATATTGACGTAGATGTGACCATGAATAGAGGATGATCAGGGACTGAGCAGACTGAGGCAGAGATGCTTGTGATGATATTTACATATACCTCCGCTGCCCCACCACCCTTCTAGCACTCAGGAGAGCACACTAAGCAGCTCTATAGGGCTCATGTTGTGTCATGAGTGCTGTGGCCAGGTGCAAAGGAAGCCATAGGCTCTTGTACATTTCATAGTTGCAGAGGAGGGAGAATTACATGAAAATCATCCTCCCTTACATTCAGGGATCCCCAACCACAGTCCCCTCAGGACCTTCACTCCCTGCCCCTTTCAAAGAAATGTTTAATATAGAACTTTGGGGGGGGCATTAGGGTGCCAGTTTCTCCTTCCTGTTCCTGAACCTGCTGTTGATCAGTGGGCAGGAAGAGAAAGCAAGGCAAAGGGGTAGAGGGGGGAGAAAGAGTGAGGCTGTCAGGAGGGAGAAGCAGTGAGGGAAAGAGGCACGGGGGGGGGGGGAATAGTGAGACTAGAGGTGGGAGTGGAGAGAAAGAGCAAAGGGAAAAGGCTTGTGTGAGCAGAAGAATGGGTAGGCCAGGAAGCAACTCTTTCCTTTCCATGCCCCTCCCCCACAGGCATCCTCTAGACTTGCTATTTTCTACCACACACATGTCAGGCCCCTATAGCAGCCATTGCATGACTAGCCACACCCTCCAGGAGAGCCATGTTGTGGTGGTGCCCATAGTAGTTTCTCAAATTCCCAAATGTGCCCATGGGTCCAAAAAGGTGGGGGACCCATGACTTAGATGACAGTTACATCTCTGATGGATAAGGTTATTCTGCCAGGTGTGTCTTCCTGCCAACACATTGATGAAAAAATGCCACCTCCAGGACAAACAATAAAACAGACTTGTTGATCTTTTGTACTGTAGAGGATGGGAGTTGTAGTCCAAAACATCTGGAGAGCAACAGTCTGGGGGAGGCTGTGATAAAGTGACTCCTTCAGGGTCTGGAAACTGTGGCACTCCTAATGGTGAATTAATCTGGGATGCATGAGCAAGTACCGTATTTCTTCGATTCTAAGACGTCATCGATTGTAAGACGCACCTTAATTTCAGTACCACCAACAGAAAAAAAAGCTTTGATTCTAAGAAAAAAAATTAAAATAAAATAAAGCCTTTGCCTTGTGCAAAGCGCGGGAAAATTCGAAAACTGTGATTCTAAGACGCCATCGATTCTAAGACGCACCCCGTTTTTAGAGACATTTATATGGGGGAAAAGTGTGTCTTAGAATCAAAGAAATACGGTAGTTTCTAGCCAGCTCTTGGGCCCGTTATTTTGTTCTACACTTTTAAACCTCCAGTCCAGAACTCTTTGTGTACTTTGCAATGTGCAGGTGGAATTCCTGCATGCCCAATTGCCTCACTCACTTCCAGGCCCAAGCAAGACATACTTAGAGCTGATCCTCTCCATCTAAGTCCAAGAAGATGTGGTGATAAAAACCCAAAGCCATGAAAGGTCCCTTTTCCGTGCCTGCAAGTGATCACAGTAGCAATGTGAGTTTTCCCAGAAAATTTTGAATTGAAAACATTCCTGGAAAATAATCCTATGAAAATAATTTGCATAGGGAAATTTTTATCTGAACATTTTTAGAGAGTTTATTTAGCACGTTTATTGTACTTGTATTTAGCGAACAACAAAGCTTTAAAAAGTACCCCATATAATTTTTTTCATCCCAATACATTACAAGTATTAGACCTGAAATGTGATTTACGTATTATATGTTTTTTAAAAAATTGGAATGTTTGTAAAAATGTAAAGACAATAGCACGTACTTACCTTTTTTTATTAAATTAAAAACCTTTGTTAAAAAAGGTACTGAAAACTATTAACACATTGATAAATTTGAGTAACTCAAAGAACCGGGTATAATATGTCGACAACCAGTCATCTACAACTTTTGAAACGGGCCTGATATCGTATTTGCAATTGGCATCTATTTGTTGTTACTAATGAACTTATGAAATGGAAAATTTTCCATAGAAAAATAAAGCACTTGGAAAATTTTATGCCCCACATCACTGGATCACAGGATAGAGTCATTGAAGTTACTAGTTACATTGATTTGAACATGACCTCACCACCACCCAAGAAAGGAGTAAGCTTCAGTGGTTTGTGTACAATGAGGGTTTTTTTGTTCTTACTGTTGAAGAAGGTTTCAGTACAATAAATTTACTTATTATTCCCCAATATTATTCCTAAAAACCCTTTAAATAGTGAGATTGGACCGAGATGCAAGGGGAAAACTTTTCAGTCAGAAACCCAGAGTGACTGTACATTAAGGGAAATTGTGTTGTTTACATAGGGCTTTTCTGCTTCCTGGTTCTTTGGCATGATTATTATGGGCTGCATTACATGGGAGGAGAGGGGCGACAAGGGGTTTGAATTTAATACTTCCATTTCCATTCAGTTCAGTTGAGTTCTATTGAGACAACACCATCTAGTGGTGGAATATCCTGCTGCTTCCCAACAATTACCACTTTAAAAGTGCTTTTTTATATCGTGGGATTTCTAGAGGATTCTGCAAGAGATATTCCGGTTGTTGATTATGTCATGAAATTGACCCAAAAATGTCCGTGAGTGACCAATCATGAGCATGCAATAAACCACTCATTTAGTGGAGCCCCCAAATTTAGTAAGCAAGGTTGTCTCCAAACAGCTGCAAAGAGGTAGTCAGGGTGGGGTGGGAATGTGATTTGCAGTGGAGAAGAGATGGTGGTGGGTGTGTAATAGGGATGTATGAGATTTTTGTTTCTGTTTGCAAATCACAGAAACATGTCCCATTCACAATCCCAAACACAAACATGAGCAGGAACCCTTTTTTTCCCAAGAAATGCTTGCAAATTCCTGAATTTGCAACTATGTTCAAAAGATTCATATTTGCCTTAAAATCTGCATGTTGGAATTATTTATTTATATTTACAACATTGATATAATGCTCCACATCTAAACAGATTGCAGAGCAGTGAATAATAAAAGATAAAAAGAATAAAATAACATATTAAAAAACTAAAAAAAACAAACAAAAACAGAATACCAATAATATAAAGATGTTTTCAGGAGGCAGAACCTGCCTGACCTCCAGAGGCAAGGAGTTTCACAGAAAGGGGGACACCACACTGAAGGCTCTTCTCTTGGTGGACTCCAGCTGGGCCATAGGTCTATGTAGAACTACTAGGAGCATGCCATCTGATGACCTCAGTGACTACGCAGCTTGATAAGGGAGAAGGTGCTCTCTCAGGTATCCTAGTCCCAATTTGTTTTATACATTAGTAGCAATGTTAAATGTGGCCCAGGAGTGAGTAGGCAGTTACTGTAGTTCCCTCAGCAAAGGAGTTGCATGCTAAAAAAGGGAAGTTCCTAACAACTGCAGAGCTGCTGCAATCTGCACTAGCTCCAGCTTCTGGACCTGCCTTAAGGGCAGCCCCACATGGAGTGCATTGCAGTGATCCAGCCTTGAGGTTACTAGCACCTGTACCACTGTGCCCAAGCTATCCCTGTCCAGAAGAGGCTGCAGCTGGTGAACCAGTCGAAGCTGGTAAAAGGCACTCGGAGCTACCATGGCCATTTGGGCATCCAGCGCCAATGATGGATCAAGGAGCACCTCCAGACTACGAATCTGATCTTTCAAAGGGAGTGCAACCCCATCCAGAACAGGCAGTGAGCCACTCTCCTGGATTTGGGAATCACCCACCTACCCACTGAGCTTTCATCTTACCAGGATTCAGTTTCAATGCACAAAAATTCATATTAAAAAAACTATGCCTTTTCATGCTTAGTCAATGGGTGGGAAGTGTGCACTTCTGAAAAACAGTCACGGAAGTGTGCACTTTTCCCATTCGAAATGCTATTTTTGTGTTCAAATAGCCCCCCCCAAACAACAACAACAACAGATCAATTGAGCCAAAAGGAAAATTCAAAGTGGATTTCAGAGAATTTTTGTAAGCTCGAAAGTAGCTGGCTCTCCCATCTCTATAATGTTCTCCATTATCCAGCCATGCCTTTCCCCCCTACAATTTCTCCCCCAGCTGCTTCACCTCCCCCACCCCCACCCCCATCCCCACCCCCATCCCCATCCCCACCCCCATCCCACACATAATGCAGCATCCATCCATCCTTGGAGCAAGGGAGGAAAAAGAAAACTAGCTGGCCAAAGAGGGATTAAGCAGTCCCCTACCAACCTCCTCTTCTCCACTGCAGGTCAAGTCATCTCTCCAATGCTTTGCAGCTGTTCTCTTGCAACCTGGGTTTCCAGAGCCAGATCAGGTGTTAAATGTTTAGTACAGCTCAGAGGTGAAATTTCACATTAGAGTATTTACAAGACCCTCATGGTCCCGCAATTCATCTAGGAATAGCAGTACATGACTAGAATGTATGTTTCATCGCTCTGCCACCTTCACATTTCCCTTTCCTTGCTAGGAGTTTTGGAACACCTTCTTAGAATTCAATGTAGATGGAGAGAACTGTAGATAATATGCTTTTAACTGCAGTTCGATATGTAGAAATTAACAGTGGGAACTTTTCAGGACATGGAGAGAAATCTGAGTCACCAACGATTTGCTGCCTAGTTCCTAGGAGAAGAAAAGCCCTGCTGGAGAGGAAAGACTATATGTTGGATGCTTATAAGCCAGTTATCTGTAGAATTCTCATTTTAACAAGGAAGTACAATTCTGTCCCAGAGAAACAAGCCAAGTGGTACCAAATACAGAATCACACTTAGGATACTGTTACTAGATCAACTTCACATGCACTATAAGTTTGTCACCCAGTTAGTTTTTCTTAATAGATGAAAACAAATCATGAGATTGGCCTTGCTTGTGTGGTTGTGTCATTTACTTTCTCTCTCTCTCTCTCTCTCTCTCTCTCTCTCTCTCTCTTACACACCCACACCACTATCACGATATCACACAGGGGAGCAGTTCCCACACTACTGGTGTGTGTGTGTGTGTGTGTGTGTGTGTGTGTGTGTGTGTGTGAAGGAAGCCTCAGAGTAACGCTATGAAGGACACTCCTGGCAACAATGAATCCTGTCGTTCAAGGAAGAGGAGAATGAATGAGCAGCATAATATCATTTTTGAAAGAATGCTAGAGAGATGGTAGATATAAGTGGCAAAGCTTCGTAAGCCTGGATGTGAAGGATGAAAGTGGCAAGGGGTGGTTCAGGAAAAATGGATGATCATGCAGACAATATCATTTTTAATTACATCCTCCCATAACTAAAAATGACAACAACTCATTCATAACTTCAAGGCTCCACTATACTGGTATTCACTCATAAAACCCCAATTTGCATCATCACAGTGGCCCACCATGGCTTAAACAACCTGCAGTGCATGATGGGCAGTTTCAAATATTCAAGCTGCAGCCATGGCTTGTCATATCATCCAAACCAGGCCATGGGTTGTGCGAGGGTTATTTAACATTCTCACAACCCCCTCTGCCCAGGTTCAGATGACATGACAAGCTGCAGCTTAAATATTTATAATGGCAGCCTGCATGTGGTGGCCAACACGTCTCACAGCCCACCATGTTTTAAATAAGCTATGGTGACGTATTTGATCATTTGAACCAACCCTTAGTCAGCCACATCAAACAACTTGAGACTTATTTGCAAGGACTGTTCAGACTGATCATTTAAGATCAGATATAAGCTTGAGATCCATGCATGTCTTCTTTTTCAACCATTGGAATGAAGAAGAAAAAATAGTGGAAATGTTCAGCAGCATTTCACTTCTCCACACAGTCTGGCTGCTTTCCGAGAGGAGGCTGTAGTTCTACGGGTGCCTGGTGACACCATCTCTATTTTAAATTTGGTGGCCTTCCACTGCAGTGTGCCATTACACTTACAAGGTCGTAGAAAATGAAAAGCTGGATTAGTGAGGGATGAGAAGTAAGGATTTGTCAACACAGCCAAGCCACATATGTCAGAACTGAAATGATCTTTAATAAATTCATATAAAATCAAGAGTTGGAGGGATCGATCTCGAATTTGGCACATGTATGTAGCACATGTTGCTACACATATGTGCCAAATTTGAGATCGATCCCTCCAACCCTTGATGTTATATGAATTTATTAAAGATCGTTTTAGTTCTGATAGATCAGAATGACAGCTCGCCACGTGCGTTCATTCAAACCTGTCAGAACGGAAACGATCTTTAAAAAATTCATATAAAATTGAGGGTTGGAGGGATTGATCTCAAATTTCATACACATACTTAGGCACACCCCAGAAGCACTGTGACCAAGTTTCAAGCCTCTAACATTTTAAATACAGAAGTTATAGGTATATTTATATGGCAGTCTGATAAAACGATAAAATCGCCCGAAAATTATCGTCTCCGATGATTATCGTAGGTTTTTGTATTGTATCGTCATCATTAAACACATGCACGATAACGACCCTATCATATCGCTATCGTACATTTTAACGATACGATACACATCCCTAGTTCAAACTAATTTTGCAATCGGAATACATTTAGGCTCCTATACATTTAGGACATATATACATGTCATTAACCACATGGTCATTGTCATGCAACTCAAGAAGAAACCAAAGAAGGCCACTGAACTTTATGACCAGTAAAGACTCAGTGCTTCACCTATGGTAATTTGAACATTTCATGAAAACAGCATTGATCATTCAAGTATTGTGCACTGGCCTACTATCAGATTTGTACCGTGTAAAAGGCAGCTAGCAACTACTAGGTAGTCTTTCTTCAAAACAATTAAAGGAGGATATATTGGCCAGGAACTGTTTGTTCAAGAATTGCATCTAAAGGAATGAAACCTCTGCGAAACCAAACTCACGTTTGTCTGCCATTCATTGGTAAATTAATCATTTTTATGTTGGCATATATGTCAATACAACAGAAAGCTTTTCCTCTTGTAATATTTTAGATCCTGTACATAGTTTGTATATAGCAGAATGAATATATTACAGCTAACTTTTCCATCATAGTTAATATGTTCCAGGCAATCAGTTTATATGGTGTATTAAAATGTGAGTATTCTACTTATTGCAAAATATCCTGTACTATGTAGGCTTCCACTTAAAAAAGGTTTCCATTTCAGTCACTGCAAATTTAAAATACAGGTATACAGTACTAAAATGATGCAATTCAAGTCTTTAATATAAAAATATCAGCACAAAATTCCTTTTCAAATTCCGTTTATTGTGAACAACCAAAACTTGTTTTAACTGTCAGCTGTATTGTATCAATAGACTCTGTATCCCTACAGTTGCTTGCTTCCATCCCTTTTAGGTATATATATATATATATATATATATATTTCTTTGTGATAAGAAATGCTAAGTAAGAAAAAAGTATTCAAAGGGTCAACTTGTTCAGAATAACAATAAATTAGGTTTCCCCCCCACATCTTCTTCAGTTCAAAATCCAGCTTTGAGACTGAGGAAGGTTTTCCAGGTCACATCAAGGAATTAAGAGTGGTCCTTTTAACCAGTAGCAGTTTGATTACCAATGACCCGGAGGATCTCTTTATGAATGCTTGGCTCTTGAGTGTTTATACTTGTATCACCTACTTGGCCATCTTCATAGCTAAAAAAAAAAGTATACAGAAGAAAACAATATTTAATGTTTTGAAACCTTCCAAGATATGAGAAATAGTTTGATCCTCCACACTGTGAATTGTACTTTGGGAGATGAAGGGAAGGAGTAGTGCCAGATGTTTGTGTTGTGGGAATATATAACATTGTGCCTGTTCAGACAACACACAAAGCCATGGTTAGGCAAAAGGTTAGTGAGCGTGTTTTAACTGTGATTATGTAGCAACATGGTTAGGACTGGTTCATGCGACATGCTAAGCCATAATGTTTAGCGCAAAATGCTTAACCACCACAGTTTAGTGTGTCATCTAAACAGGGTCAGTGAGGTGGTAAACAAAGAAGCAAGGAGTTACTACAGCATGGAGTAAACTCCATGCCTTCACTGCTTCCAACTGCTCTTTGCAAGAAATGCTGGAACATTTCTAGGAAACGTTCATTACCACTGGCATTACAAAGAGCAGTGAGAGACAGTGAAGGCCTGGGTTTAATAAGATCAGCTCTGTGGGGCTGATCAGGAACCCTGTGAATGAGGCACTGATTCTCTGCACCACTGGGACTTCTGGTTGGAGGAAGGAACTACAGGCAACTCTTACCCAGGGGCTGACATAGCAGCTCATGATCCTCCTTGTCAGGGAAGCCAGGTGATTGAGAAGTATTAATTTGGTGTTGATGAGAAATACATGTGCAGGCCTGCCAATTTCCCTCAATCTGGGCGATGACATGTCACTGGGGAGGGGCATCCCCTTTCAGCATCTCCTGGCTCCCAGGCAGCATACTTCCAGCCTCCATTTTCCCCCCTGACATCCCTGCCTACCTTTTGGCCTAAATGCCTTGATAGTGAACCAAACAGATCGGGAGATTATTAAGGCAAGCAACAAAGATATGTACTCTGTAAAAATGAACCTTTCCTATTTGTGATAGCATAGATCCCTGTGATGATACCCCACATTTCCATCTCCCTATGTATGTCTGGAGAGTGCAGAATGTTGGACTGAGTGGGTGTGGCTGATGATGCTGGGAAAGGGAGGGGGAGGAGTATATATAGTGTGTTTTAGTTTATCTTACTCTCTTGGTTGGGGGAGGGTAGTTGTGTGGAAGATAGCTGTGTGTGATCTAGTCAGGAGTGTGTGTGAAGAGATTATTAGGATTTAGGATTATTAGTAAATTATTAGAAGTATTAAGAATAGGCAGGTGTGAAATTGATTTGAAAAGAACTGTTAACAACAATAAACGTTTTCTTTTATTTTTGCTACCACAAAACCTGCTCTATAGGTTTAATAAAGAAACACATATCATTACACTCTCAGCCAACATACTCACAGGAGGACCTTATTCAAAACCCTTAACACCCTTTTCCCCTCTGCTATAAGGGAAAAGTGGTGTGTCTTTTACCCTTCCCTCAGGTATTTAAGTGGTGGCACTTAGCCTGAGAGGGGTGTGCTCGTCTAGGCCTAGTGTTTGAGACTGTGGCGGCACAATCCCTTTTGGAAAATTGGGCTGGAAAAGTCTGTTGAACTCCAACCTGTAATGGTGAGAACTCCCCTCTGGGTTGACACAATCCTCTGATGAACTGCTACCACATGTACTACTGTACCCTACTGTTGAAAGCATTCTGCAGACACGATTCTGTAAGAACAGGGTCCTTATGAACATGAATTTCTTGACCTTGCAGTTGGAGGGTAGGAGGGTAGCCTCACTATTTACTGTAGGTGAGGAGCAGATTCTAAACTTTCAATGTTGAGAGTATCCTTCTGAGAGCAAACTATCTTCTGATGAATTCTTGCATATCACTGAGGATTCCGGGACCTATTTTAGAGTACACCTTATCCTAATGGAGTGCTGGTCAAGCCAGTTGGTGCTCAGGGCCATGCTGTAGGAACCAAGAGTATTCCACAAGACACATCTATGGGTGGACATTGCATGGAAAGATCAGTGGTGGTGGAGGAGCTGTCTTTCAGGGAAGCTCATCAGCCATGGCTGATCTCCATAAACAATGGTTGCAGAACCGCTTTCATCCCAAGGATTGAAATTTCATTTCAGAGCAGCTCTTGGGGCCACATTCCAATGGCAGATGAAGCCAAAGACAAAGGGGGCAGTGTCGCAAATATCAAAAATACCCAAAATACCAATGCATTTTAGCCTGGAGCTCTTACTGCCAGTAACTAGGCCTTAGGAGAGGCATTCAACCTTTTAGAATGGGGAAGAACTGCACAAAAGCTGGAAATCCAACAATTGATTGACAGTTGGGGGAAGGAGTGGGACCAAGGAAAGGGGGGTGCTTTCTGGGGAACCCCGGAGGACTGGATTGGGACTCAGCCTGAGGTTGTGCACATCTGCCATAAAGAATCTCTGACAAAGTTGTGAGTGACCTGAGTGGTTTCCCAGAACATAGTTTGAAAATCACTATTTGAAAGGCTTAGGCCTGCTGTGGGGTTTTAAATGAAAGCCAAAACATGGGGGGAAAGGAAGATCCCCAGTAATAGACGATGACTTTGTGAATAGAAAAATAAGTGTGTGTGTGGGGGGGGGGGGGGAGATGGGGAACCCTGCCAGTTTCTTTGATGGGAGGAAAAGGCAGGTTACATCCTCTGCTATTTTAGCATGCTGTTTATTTTTATGACAAGTCCTCTGTACTTACACAAAGAAGAATCTTGTACACACATGATCCGTGTTGGGAACCACCCATATTTCCCCATGTTTGTGCAGATCAGGTGAAGTTATCACTGTAAGGAAGAGAGATGCATGTTTTGAAAAATGCACGTTTGATGACCCTGTACAGAAAGAGTGTGGTATTTTAGAACAGGATAGACAACCTTTTTGAGTCATGGATATATTTGGAAATTTGTAAAACTCTGCTTGGCACTATAGCAAAATGGCTGCTGTGGGAGGTGTGGCAAAGGACAAGTAACTTACTGAAAAGACTGAACAGAATGCAGAGGTGGATCTGAGACCCAACACACTAAGCTTTGAACCCACAGTTTTCAGAAAGTTATTTTGCAGCAACCCTAGCTGCCGGTAAGAAAATGTGATAATTAAACAAAAATAGGACAGGTAGGGCATCTTGGTGGGTGCTAAGAAAAATGTCTGGGGGCACAGTTTGCCCATGGGCACTACATTGCTTACTATTTTACAGAAATGTATTCTTATTGTATCATTCAAGACAAAGCTCCAGTAGGAGGCAGGTATTCAGAATATACCACTTCATTAGTTTCTGCCAAGACACTTAGACCACCATATTAAGGACGTCTGGCAAGAAATTGTCCAGTTTTATCAAATAGCTTTATCAAATAGTAAAACTGACTGAATACTATATACAAACTAGTAGGGAGGTTGCGGGTTCCCGACTGAGTCCGACGGACTGCTCACAGACCCACGCTCCATGCACACATTGTTGTCCACAATGGAGGCTCTGGAAATTGCGCATTTCCCCACTGCATAAATGGCAACTGCAAAGCCCCCATTTTACACAAATATATTTCTCTATGCCTTTGATAACAGCGTCAGCTAAGGATAGTGTGTCTCCTCTGAATGAATGCTTGGAAGCGGTAATGGGCTGGATGAAGAAAAACAAACTGAAGCTGAATCCAGACAGGACGGAGGTGCTTACTGTCAAAGGCCCTAATCTAGGTTTGGAGGTGTGTCAACCAGTTCTGGCTGGGGTTACACTCCCCCTGAAAGACTGTGTTCGCAGCTTGGGGGATCCGTCGCTCCAAATGACAGCCCAGATATATGTGGCGGTCAGGAGCGCCTACTATCAGCTTCAGCTGATATGCCAGCTGCGCCCCTTCCTAGAGTTGGAAGACCTAAAGACGGTAGTGCACACATTGGTAACTTTGAGGCTAGACTTCTGCAATGCGCTGTACATAGGGCTACCTCTGTGCCTAGTCCGGAAACTTCAACTATTTATTTATTTATTTATTACATTTGTATACCGCTCCATAGCCGAAGCTCTCTGGGTGGTTTACATAGGATTAAAAACAATTAAAAACAATATACAAAAATTAAAACAGCAAAAACATACAACATACACACAATCTGTACATTTAAAAACCACTTCAACACTTCAAAAACTACAAAAACAAAACAAAACAAACCCAGGCTCCTCAGATATTGCCAAATGCGTGAGAGAAGAGGAAAGTCTTGACCTGGCACCAAAAAGATAACAATGTTGGCGCCAGGCGGGCCTTGTCGGGGAGTTCGTTCCACAATTGGGGAGCCACCACAGAGAAGACCCTCTCTCTTGTTGCTGACCTCCGAGCTTCCCTCAGAGGAGGCACTCGGAGGAGGGCCTTAGATGTTGAACGTAGTGTTCGGGTAGGTTCATGTCGGGAAAGGCGTTCCATCAGGTATTGTGGTCCCAAGCCGTGTAAGGCTTTATAGGTTAAAACCAGCACCTTGAACCGGGCTCGGAAACATACAGGCAGTCAATGCAAGTGGGCCAGAGTAGGTCTTATATGTTCGAACATACTGGTTCCAGTTATCAATCTGGCCGCTGCATTTTGCACAAGCTGCAGCTTCCGAACTACCTTCAAAGGCAGCCCCACATAGAGTGCATTGCAGTAATCTAACTTGGAGGTTACCAGAGCATGGACAACTGAAGCCAGGTTATCCCTGTCCAGATAGGGACGTAGCTGGGCCACCAACTGAAGTTGGTAGAAGGCACTCCATGCCACTGAGGCCACCTGCGCCTCAAGTGACAGAGATGGTTCTAGGAGAACCCCCAAGCTACGAACCCGCTCTTTCAAGGGGAGTGCAACCCCATCCAGAACAGGTTGAACACCCTCCATCCGGTCAGCGGAACCACCCACTAACAGCGTCTCAGTCTTGTCTGGATTGAGTTTCAGTTTATTAGCCCTCATCCAGTCCATTGTCGCAGCCAGGCACTGGTTCAGCACATCCACAGCCTCACCTGATGAAGATGAAAAGGAGAAATAGAGCTGCGTGTCATCAGCGTCCTGATGACAACGCACTCCAAAACTCCGGATGACTGCACTCAACGGTTTCATGTAGATATTGAACAGCATGGGGGACAAAACTGACCCCTGCGGAACCCCATACTGGAGAATCCAGGGGGCCGAGCAATGTTCCCCAAGCACCACTTTCTGGAGCCGACCCCCCAAGTAGGAGCGGAACCACTGCAATGCAGTGCCTCCCACTCCCAACTCAGCCAGTCGTCCCAGAAGGATACCATGGTCGATGGTATCGAAAGCCGCTGAGAGATCAAGGAGAATCAACAGAGTCACACTCCCCCTGTCTTTCTCCCGACATAGGTCATCATACAGGGCGACCAAGGCTGTTTCAAAATATGGCAGCCAGGTTGGTCACCGGTACACCTAGGAGTGACAATATTATACCAATTTTAAAATCTCTTCACTGGCTGCCAATTACTTTCCGGGTGAAGTACAAAGTGTTGGTTATTACCTTTAAAGCCCTACATGGTTTGGGTTCAGGTTACCTGTGGGATCACCTTCTCCCATACAATCTGCCCTGCACGCTCAGGTCCTCTGGGAAGAACCTACTTCAGTCAACAAAAACTAAGTTGATGGGTATTACCCAGATGACCTTCTCTTCTACTGCTCCCAGACTGTGGAATGGTCTGCCGGAGGAGACGCGTCAACTTAACAGTCTTTTAGAATTTAAGAAAGCTATAAAGACTAATCTCTTCCTGCAGGCATATCCAGTGGGATTTTAGGATGTTTTTAGGATTTTATTGCTATTTTAATACTGTGTACCATGTTTTTAATCGGTTTTATGTATTTTATCATATTTTATATTTACTGTTGTTCCCCGCCTCGATCCAAATGGAGAGGTGGGTAAGAAATATTATTATTATTATTATTATTATTATTATTATTATTATTATTAATATCATTATTATTACACAAGAGTCAAGGCACAATTTGAGCTTTTACTCTTGCCTTTACGGCCGCCATTTACACAATGGGGGAAATGAGTAATTTTTGGAGGAAGGGCGGATGGCTGTCAAGCACTCATTGGGCCTCGCTGAACCTCGAAGGAAGCTTGCGCAGCCCAACAAGTGGGGCGGGGGGGGGGGGGAATGGTGGGGCTAGAATCCGACAGATCGGATGCGGATAAGTTTGCCCATCCCTATTTAATTTTTGGTTTTGTTAGAGACCTATTCTTTTTTTTAAAAAGCAGACAAGATTTTGTACAAGAGTCATTAACTCCTTCTTAATGTTAGGTCTGCAACTAAAGAATGGATTTGACTGAAAACAATCTATCTCATGGGAAAGCTGCATACCGCCAGATTCCAGCTGGATATCAGGAAAAACTTCCTGACTGTTAAAGCAGTATGACAGTGGAACCAATTACCTAGGGAAGTCATGGGCTCTTCTAAACTTGAAGCATTCAAGATGCAGCTGGACAGCCATCTGTCAGGGATGCTTTAAGGTGGATTCCTGCATTGAGCAGGGGGTTGGACCCGATGGCCTTATAGGCCCCTTCCAACTCTACTATTCTATGATTCTATATGAAATGAAAGACCAGTCTAATCTAAATCTAATCTAATGACTGGACTAAAGCAGTATGAATAAATCACTCGCCACTAGCCTGATACCTGTAACAGAGAGTAATGGCTTTTCAGAGAAAGGTGATCACATGGTATCTAAACACTTCCTTGCCACTGAACCCTACCCTGATATTCAGATAGGCTGTTCTTGTCTTTCTCTCCAGCATATACAATCATCCCTGAAGAAATGAGAAAAAGCGTGGGAAGTTTTTACTTTGACTATGTCAATCTATTATGGTGGGACAAGAGGTTGGAAAATTGAGAAAATTACTTCTGCTGTGTGCTAGAGTAACTTTCTACAATTTCATCCTCTTGAAATATCACACTGATTTGGAGGGATGTCTTATCCTCAAATTTCCATTACCCAGGGATTGTGGTATTTCATGAGTTACTATTAAAGTGGCATTAACGAACATTTATTTTTGGAAGGAACACAGCAACGTCTCCTTGCTCAGGAAGGCAGCACAACTGAAATATAGCTTCCATGCTGCTTATCTGTAATAGTCCTGGTAAAGAATTCTGGAAATTGTCATTTGGTGATTGTGTCGAGAATTCTCTGTTAGAGTTTCCTAGCCCACCTAAGCCTTCCTGTGGTGAGAGAATACTATGACACCAATTTAAATCTCTGGTGTAGTTGCATCATTCTGACTGCAGGGGGAAAAAAACTAGGGCTGTGACTGGAACCCTCCTGATTCACTTCAGAGGCTGATTTGGAACTTCCACATTGGCCCTGATCTGGCTTAGCCCACTTCAGATCTGGTCTGACCTGCCTCAGATCTGGATCTGAAGCAAAGTCTGTACATCCGAAGCAGGTCGGATGTTGCAGTTTCCCAGGCATGAAGTCGACCAGGAGTCCATTGGACTCCCGCTTGCCCCCTCCTGAACCCGGCTAGCCACTGCCCCCCACCTGTTGAGACACCGAGACTTTCCTGACCCATTCACTCATGCCCGGCAGTCGCCTGCCCTGCATGAGAGCCACCATTTTTAAGGAAGATGGGGGCTCTCTATTGTTGTAGATCTACTGTTGCAAACACTGGTGACCATAAATAACCATTTCCGGACCCAATCCACCATGCTCCGGACTGCTTCAGCCCACTTTGGTTCAGGTTTAGGATCCAGAACCAAAGCAGTTCCCAGCCTTAAAGAAAACCTGCCTTGATTTCTGTTTTTTTTTTTTCCTTACCTTCACATAAGGCTATACATTTTAAGTTTCGGCTTTGCAAAAATTGAGACTGTTGTCCTTTTTTCTGTGACTGGGAAGGGAAACAAATATTGGAAGAAAATGTTATACTAAATAATAAATGTTGACTAAACAGTGACTACACATTGGCCCTGTTCAGAAGACACTTAAACCATGGTTTTAACCACTGTGGCTAAGGCAAAAAGCCTTAGCCACCATGGTTAAAGCCGTGGTTTAAGGTGTCTTATGAACAGGGCCACTAAGTTGCATGCTAAAAAGAAAGGCAAGAATGGTTTTAAAACATAGGGCAATAGGCAGTGGGTCTATTTGTTTTCCACTGGTTCGGTTATACTCGTGGGACAGATCGCTGGTGCAGCAGGGCTTTTGCACTTCTAAAAATAATCCTGCAAACAAGCAGAAATGCTCATTTCTGGATCAGGACTGGTCAGCAGAGCTCTTTCCTGCAAGCTCTGCTGATTTACCACACTCCAGAAACGAGTAGTTCCTCTCAGTTTTGATTATTTTTAGACACTCTGTTGTGCAAATGGTTATTCCCCTGAGTGCATGGGCACAATAGGATATTACCCATAGTTGTCCCCTGAAGGATTTATTAATAGGTTCGGTTCACATATTCATGCTGGAAGCATTAATATACTCTCTATTCTGAAAGCCATCAACATTTCTTCATAATAATGCTCACAACTGTCAGTTCAACACCCTAGTCCTGTAAGAGAGCCAATGTCTCCCAACATTATGAGGGCTGAATAATATCCTTACAAGATGTATATATTTTCTGACAGACTAGTGAAATGTTCCAAATTAGGATCATACCTATGACAGTATAAATGGGAACATTTACAGTTCTCCTTGCCTGCCAACGTCGTATGAGATATTTGAACTTTCATAACCCATCCAGTGAAATTGTATGGAAGGTTGTGTCAGTTGCAAAAGGTATCTTGGGCAGGATTGGCCTACAAAAGCAACACACACCAACAGGCAAGAGAAGAATGCCAATCCAAAAACAGAACATTTCTTAGCTGAAAGAAAATATTTGATATGGAATTGTCAGTCATCAATGCACTGCCCTTCTGGATCTGCCCTTCCCCTCACATCATCCCATGTGTACAACGATGTGCTGGGGCTAAATAAGGCTCACATTCAATGCATGCTAGAAGGGTCATAAAAAGTAAAAGCCTTTCCGAAATGTTGCATATATTCCTTTACCTGTAACACATTGCTGTTTTTACTGCCCGAAGCAGGCTCATCTTTAGCTGACACCTTCTGCTGTTTCTTGTTCATCCCTAAAGACATTAGATTTACATTAGACATACTGGTGCGTAAAATGTCAGATGTTCCACTTCATATATGTGGCGAGTGCAAGCAGATATGGATGTCACTGCTGATTCTTCTTTCCAGCAGCTGACAATCCTGGCAATTTAGTGCATTTTATGAGATGATACAATCACACGGTATTCTAAAACTGATTTCTGCTCCTCCAAAACACCAGGGAGCCATGCGATGAGGTCAGCTTAAGAATGAGTTGCAACTTGTCTGGACTTCATGTTAATTGACATTTGTAGAATGAAGGCAGACCTGCAGCCTGTTCCAGATCGAGAGCCTGGGTGACTACAAGTGTGGGATGCCACAGAATTCCACCCTCAGCCAGTTCCTTGCTGGAATCCTGGATACCAGCTGTGATGGAATTGTGTGAAAGAAATCTGAGATCCTTCTAAAGTCAAAGACTACTCCTCCTCCAGCCCATAGATTGCTCCACCACCATGTGAGGGACAGTGTTATATAGACAAACCAGTCAGTGGGCCTATTTGGTAAACTCTGTAGCCTCTCTTAAAAGGCAGGCACATAAGAACATAAGAAGAGCCATGCTGGATCAGACCAAGGGTCCAGCATTCTGTTCACACAGTGGCCAAACAGCTGCCCAGAGGAAGCCTTCAAACAGGACATGAGTGCAACAGCACCCTCCCATCCATGTCCCCCAGCAACTGGTGTACATATATAGGCATATTGCTCCTGAGAGTGGTGCTATCTACAGCAAAAGGCCCATATACTTCCCCTGTTGTGGAATTAGCTAGTCACCTGTTTGGGGGAGGGTATTTCTTGTAACTGAGACTTTGGAATGCCTTTCGTGCATGCATCATGCTGCAGGAATTCTTGCGGGAGGTAGACAATTTGGCAGACAGCTTTTCTCAGTCACAGCTTACAGGCTCAGTGCAGGTAGGGAGAGAGTTAAGGTGGTGAACACCTGGAGACATCTTTATGGGGAAAGATCATTTATCTGACCAACTTCTCTCAGCCAACTGGCTCTAAGGCAGGGCTGGGCAAGGTCCAGAAGCGCAGGGGCCATTTTGGCAACCTGAACCTCTGCTGAAGTCTGCAGGATGATGCAAAATTGCAGGGCTCTTCCCCATAAGGCCCGGAATTGTTGGTTTGGCACAAAAATTTAGTGGCAAACTGCTCCATACTGCTATAGAGCGCTGCAACTGTTAAATCGAGCCTTTTTTCCAAGCTAAATTTTTACAGCTACAGAGCGTCAAAAGGGCAAATTTAGCTAGCAAACAGGAACAATTTGGTCCTTTGGGCACTTTGTATGGATGTCATTAAAATGGGGGGGTACTGGGAGGGGCACAGGGGCCACATACATTGCCTATACCTGCTATAGGGGATATGAAGGTGGAGAGATAATCTTGGGGTTTGGTGGCTTCATCACATTTAAGGTTGTCCATCCACGCCTTCTTGACACACCTTTAAGGTGAGCAGGCCAGGAGAACCATAGATTGTTGCTTAGAGTGAGGATGGAGCCACCCATGTATGGTAGACAACAGAAGATGTTTCTTGCACACTCTCACCAAGGGACCTGTGCTGTTGAGGCTGAGTTAGGGTGTTGCTAATAATGTTCTGCTACTTGCAGATCCTTGTACGTTAATACAGGAGTGCATGTGTGCATGCATGGACATGCAAATAAGAGGGATAATCATTCAGCCAGAAAAAGCTGTAAGTAATAACAATAACTGCAATATAGTATAGCTGCAATAACCTGATGAACCTCATGTGATTCCCCCCGTCATAGCCCTTCTCTGAACTATAATTAGATGGCCTCCACATTGAAAAATTCCTCTTTCCAACTCTGTTACAAGTACAATCGTGTTCCATATGTAGAATGCAGTAAATGAAAAATCAAAAACAAAATCCATCACACACAAAACATTCTCTCTGCCATATCCCTTCCAATGTAGGGTGATTTATAAATCTCACCTGAGTAACCGAAAGATATGCTTGACAAAGGACTAAGGTAAATCCCACTTCCAAACATTGCACCATGGAGCTGAAAGGTGGGGAGACACAAAAAATATTGTAAGCCATTCTTAATTTACTACGTTTTACAAAATAAGAGCATGGAACATGTGAATTACTCCAATTCCATCCGAACATTTGAATCAATAACATTTCTGCCAACATACAAAAAGCCCGCTGTACATTCACATGTTCTCTGTCCCATATTTTCCTCATTGCTATGGTGTTGGCAATTCTAACTGATGTTATCCACAACATACTACCTCCCTGCTTGATAGTAGTGGACAAAATAACGTATTTTTAAAACTTCAGTTGCATTCCCCACTGATTGCCTCCTAGAATGCCTCCCTTACTTCTTTCAAATCCCTCCTCGGAACTGACATTTCCCATGAAGCCTTTGACATGACCTCCCCCCTCCCTACCCAGGGCTTCTCAACCATTTTGGGTCAGTGGACACATTTGGAATTTTGAGAGCATGTAATGGGTGCTCTCACAAAATGCTTGCCATGGGCGAGCTGCCCATTCATAAAATGTCTACCATGGTGGGCATGGTCAGCCACAAAACACTCATTTCCCAGAAGGCAAACTGGAGAGACTAAAAGGAAAGTAAGTTTCCCAAGATCCTAAGTGGAAGGAAGAGGTGGAGGCTGAGCTCCAAAACACAAAAGTACTTTTTTGAATCCAAGTAAAGGTGGCACTGGCGAGCATCTCTTTGCAGAGGTGGGAGCGTGACAGCATCCCAGTTAACTTTTTAAAATTTTCAAAAATACAATAAAAATCAGAAGGGGCAAAGAGCCTGTGGGTGCCAAGATTAGTGATCCAAACACTAGTTGTGGTTTATCTTCATTGTTCAAAGCCACAGGCCACAATTCCAAATGAACAGGAATAATAAAATGCAATAAAAAACAGACCAGTGTAAAAAACTATGCACAAACAATAATTAAAGTAATAGTTGAAATCACACTTCCCCTCCACAACAGTAAAAGAAAATCACAGCCCTTCCCCATCAATTAATGTCAAGGTACAGTATGATGCCTGCACTTTATTTTCTGGCAGCCAGGGCAATTTTTACAATCTGGGTCGTAAAATATACATCATTGCCTGCAAGCAATGTACCAGTCTGATCCAGAAAAGGTCTATTTGACAAACAGTTGAGGATATGATGGAGAAATTTATACCTTGGAGGACTCATACAGGGGGCAGCATCGTAAATAGTGTTCAGCATCTTCAACCACACCAGACTCACAGATGCAGAATCGTCGATGAGTTGGGGTACTGTTAAATCTCCCATCCAAATAAGAAGAGGGCATACACTGGAGTCGCAAAGCCTGTAGCTCAACCGAAGCATATGCAAGTAAAACTGCATACTGCTTCCTTGTTTATCCCTGCCTGCACTTCCACACCCTTTTTCTGCTGTTTCCCAATTGTCAAATGTTAGATTCTAGGTTTTGGGGGGCAGGGGACTCAGCCAAAGTCTCCTCTTCTTGCTTTCAATGGCCGGAGCATCCCATGAGTGGAACATTCTGCTCATCCCAGCTAATGAGAACAGCACACCATCATGCCTCTTATTGTGCAGGTTTTCTGTCAAACTGTGGATCAGGTTGCCTACAGCTCACCTACATGACTCATGCCCCAAACAGTCACGAACAGGAACCCCATGTACTTTGCTTTTTAATGTTGCTTTGTGTTTTACCTGCAGCCTTGTATTGGAAGCAACCACTAAGCCGTTCCTCAGGATAGAGTGCCAGTTTTCAATGTGTGACCCACTTAAAAACAAAACAAGATACAAAAACAAAGGGAGAGGCAATTAGTACTGTTATGAAACAACCTAATGCAATTAGCAATTTTCTCTAAAACCATATGCTCCAAATAGGAAACGTCTCCACTTCAGGAATATTTATCAGAGGGTTGAGGGGGTTTGCTCATTTTCTTGCTTGGCTGGCCAGACTGGGATTTGGTGATACTTTTATTCATATTGTTCAGTACTCACTGAAATGCAAAGGTACTCCCAAAAAGATTTTTAGCAGCTCGGAAATTAGATTCTTTGGCTGGTGGACTGCTGAGCAGAAGAAACTGATGTGGGGTGTGCATAAACTTCAACTGCTGTAAAAAAAAACAGGAGCAAAAAGGTAAAGTGATAGTAGTGACAGATTCAAATTCTCATGAATTGAGCACACTCTTGGTTACGTTAGTACGGGAACAACAACCATTTTAAGGACCAAAGGAGGTGTAAAATGAGAGATCTGCAAATGGGATCTCCTGCTTTTGAAAGATCAAACAAATCAGCCATGCCTGCCCCTCTCCTCCTACACAAATTGGGTTAGAAACTTGGCACTGGGTGGAAGTCAGAGTAAACCGTTTCCCTTGCACTGTTTTGATGACTGAACCCTTCCCCAAGAGCTGCTATTTACAAAAAAGGGCAAAACATGTTTGGAACTAGGGATGCGCACTGACCGGATCGGATCGCAGATCGGGATCGGACCTGGTGGACTGGATCGGATCGGAGGTTGGGCGTTTGGTGGCTATGAATTTTTTAGGTTAAAAGTTACAACAACACGGAGTTTTGACAGATAAAAGAGGGAGGGGGAGGCGGGGGAGCAGGGTGCAATTGACAGCCCAAGCTTCTGTGGAAAACTTTTGTAACTTTTAATCTAAAAAATTCGTAGCCACCAAATGCCTGGACCTAACTTTCTGAAATTTCTGACAGATAACTACCCCTAACCCATCTACAAAGTGAGCAACCTTCAGACTTCTAACTTTTAAAATAAAAAAGTTATAGACATTTCTTTCCTCATTTTTCAAAAATACCTTGCCACTACATGCCTGGATCTATCTTTCTGAAATTTCACACACATATCAAGCAAAGTGTTACCTGTAATGTGCCCAAGTTTCTTGTTTGTATCTTTAAAAATAAAAAAGTTGAAGGCATAACTGTATTTACCCCACTGCTACCCATTTTTCTAAAATTAATTGCCACATAAAGCAAGCACCTATGTTTCTGAAATTTCGCACACATGGGTCCCAATATACCAACTACAATGTGGCAAAGTTTCATGTGTGGAACTTTAAAAATGAAAAAGTTATAGGCATTCCTGGTTCTTTATTAAAAAATGAATTGCCACAAAATGCCTGCACCAATCTTTCTGAAATTTCTCATAGATAACTACCCATAACCCATCTACAAAGTTCCCAAGTTTCATCCTTCTATCTTTAAAAATGAAAAAGCTATAGGCATTTTTGTAACACAATACTAGGCTATGGGGAAAAGCATTCAAAATGGCATCCGCTTTTCCGATTTTTTCCGATCCGGATCGGGTCCCTTCGGATCGGATCGGATCAGATCGGATGGTTGGCGGATCGGATCGGATTGTTTTTATCCGATTTTTGGGCGGATCGGATTCGGATTGTGGATCGGATCCGATCCGCTGCACATCCCTATTTGGAACCATATGGCAGGGGTAGGCAGAAGGTAGACCAGGATCTATGAGTAGATCGCTGCGTGATTTGCAGTAAATCTCACAGGGCTTCTGTGTCATGGGGCAGTATCCAATATTGCCATTTTGCTCCCACCGTTTCTGTTCTACCAGTGGGAACAACCACTAGTGCAACAGGAAGCTAGTGCTTCTGAAAGCAACCCCAGAAATGAGCAGTAATGCTTGTTTCCAGAATGGGACAGGTCAGTGGAGCCCCCCGCTGCAAGCTCTACTAATCTACCCCCCTTTTGGAAATGACTAGTTCCATTTGCTCCAGGACCTGCTAGCTTCCTGTGGTGCTAGTGGTAGATTCCGCTAGTGTGGGGGCAGTGTTGGATACTTCAGGATGTATGAATCAGCAAAACTCAAGCTTGCCAAAATTGTACGAATTCCATCTCAGAGCTCATTCTAACTCAAGTCCATATCAGACTACAAGCTTTGTTGTTGTTTTTCCTTTTACATGAAAATCCATGCATATTTTCATGTGTACTTTTCTAAAGGTATGGATCAATTGTGTGTGTGTTTTTGAAATGTATGAATTCTTCTCCCATCTATATAAGAATACGGTAGTGTAAAGCTTATTACTCGAGATCTACGAGACCGGTTTTGCTCACGTTTGTTTTAAACTGAAGCTTGAGCAGCGTAGATATGCAGAAAATTTTGGAAGTTTGAAAAAATTCAAAGGTTGAGTTTTAATAGAAATTAATTTTCTCCATGCATGAAGAGTGGGCCCTGGGTGCAGTGGTATGGTTAGGTTGTCACTGCTAGTGGGGAGGGGAAAGGGGATGGAGGCGGTCAATCAGGGCATGTGAGGGAGGGGTAGGGCTGCACCACGTGCAAATTTCAGAGGTGGGATTCACTATGCATGAGGCACATTTGCATTATTTGTTTGGGAAAGGAGCAGGAATACTAGCGTCCATGGTGACATGGACTTTACACTAGTTGATTAAAGCCAATTCTTTCATGCATTCTTTTCTAATCTGCACATGCTGTTGAATGCATTTTTGGGTCCATGAAACACACAGCACACTCGGAAATGTATGGACACCTATAGATTGTCTCCAAATCCGAGTTTGATTTGGAAGGTGCAAACTAGGTAAATCCTGATCAAAAACGAACTGACCAAAAACAAACTGAAATGAATTTCTCATACATCCCTGTGGATTCTGCCCATGATACTTAAACAAGAGCACATAAAAGTGCAAGAAAAAAAATCTCTGCTATAGCTGGCCTTGTGCTAGTTACTCGTCTCTCAATTTCAGTGTTTCCCATCTGAAAAATAGTATGCTCTGAATCACCGTTTTGTGTCTGGCTGTGGTTGGTAGACCTCAGTACAGTGGAGGCTGGTGATGCATCTTGGATGGCCCCTTTGGAATCCCAACTGGTTCTGACTGAAACCCAGAGAGGATTCACAGACCCACTGACATTGGAGCCACCAGCCTCCACTGCCTCAGGTAAAGAACAAAATAGATCCAGCAAGCCTAAAGTTTGGCACCCCTGCCATATGGGTACCTCTATTCTCAACAAGAAAAACAGCACAACGAGAGTTGACCCGGCCCCTCCTCCAGCATCAAGGCTTTGATCCTATTCATGCCTTCCACGCTGTTCTGCCCCTCCACCCCATCAGAGGTTGTGTCCATGAATCTCCTGCATCCTTTGTAGTTTGGCCCCCAGATTCCTATGCATGACTAGGAACATTCATGTTGAGGCTTTCATGTCAAAATTAGCTTGTTACTAGGGCTGCACAGAAAATTATCCAAGTTTGGCATTCTCTGAGAACAGCATATTTGATGCAGCTGAACAGCTTCCTCCTACTTCTAGTCTTCCCAAATATCCACATCATTTTCATACTGTTCTGCACTCTTGTGTTCCGACAGCTGTCGCTTCTTAGTGCCACTGTCCTTCTTCTTGTCCTCGCTGGGCTCTGCCACATTCGTTCACACTAATATTCCATTTTGCTGGACAGTGTAGCATTGTGACATCACTGCCTAAATTCCATGGGTCGTCACAGCGGCTCGGAGTGAACAGCAGTATGGACAAATGAGCCCAGGAAGTGTGAAGAAGGAACGGACCCATGAAACAGCAGCCCTGAATGGCGCAAGCATGTTTGAAACAAATGTTGGAAGTGGCAGAAAACAGAGGTGATTTTGTGCACACTTTTATAGGGTGGCCATGTGTCCTACTTTACTGAATACAGTCCTCTATGTGACGGCATCCCGTTTGAAGAGTCGATTGGTCCAAGTCCCATCTAAAGATAAATAATGGAGCTGATTGTACTTAATGTGGCTTTGAGCAGCAATTTGTAGGTTAATTAATTAACCCACAAATTGCAGGGTTGTGCACTGTGCATAAATGAGCCCGCACACTGGCTGCTTACTATTTTCAGTAACAACCTTTGAATGTCATATTTGAGGGTTGGTATCATGACATCCAAACCTGGGAAATTGGGGTTGTGGGTTAAATAACCCTGAGTTAACCCAAGAGCAAGCCATGGGTTAGCCTAAGAAGTAATTAATTAATTAATTAGCCCAGAAATTGTTGCCCTTATGTCTGAACAGGATCAATAAGTGAAGGGAGAGCAGCAGGTGCTTCCAACAGCAGACCTGGAAAGCAGATGAGCCCATCAACACTTGAAGATAATCAACAGTTAGCACCTGGGCAGCAAACTGAGCAAGGCGTACATGTCACAAGGCCACAGTCTTCCCCACCTAGCTGGGATGTGCTGTATTCCTATTTCAATTAGAATAATCATTTCTAAATTTCCATCTATATCTATATATTAGCATATGCAAATTGCATGCAAATCTGTGACCCCTTTTGTCCAATTTTGGAGCAATTTATATATGGCTTATATAACTGGTTTTGGACATCAAACTTACCCTATTCACAGGTAACTTGACAATATGAGATCTATTACTTGAAATAACCCTGAAATAAACAATATACATACATATATGAAATAAGACAAGTATCAGGTTTTTCACCATCTTAGGAAAGTACTGATTTGTTCATCTATATCATTCAACGAAGTTGAAATAGGGATATTTACCACAAATTAATTAAAGCAAGTGTGCTAATTCATGCAATCAACTCTATGGGCTCCTTTGTCTAGGAACAAGTTAGAATTTATTGCTGTGATAGGATTTTTGCTAGTCTATTGATTTATCCAGTGCTCAGGAAGCCTCTCTTATTTTAATTAATTTTTCCTTGACATTTACAAGTGATGTGCATGATCCATCCCCATAGGGTTCAGTGGTACCATCTGCACCCAATGCACACAGTGTCAGGGATATTGAAATCCCATCCTGTGTAATGCGGTGCCTTTACCAATTGTCCAGTTGTCCATTCAGTAACCCCAGTTCCTCATGCGCAAGCAATTTGCACTCTGAACCTTAATAGTAGGCTGACCAGATAAAATCCAGGTCAGGGCTCATGTAACTTTAACAGTTGTAGAGAAAAGGGAATTTCAGCCAGGGTCATTTGTATGCAGTTAGTTCCTGGTGAAATTCCCTCTTCATCACAACAGTTAAAGGTGCAGGCACTATACTAGAGTGACCATATACAAAAGAAGGCAGGGCCCCTGCAACTTTAACAGTTGTGATGAAGAGGGAATTTCACCAGGAACTAATTGCATACAAATGACACTGGCTGAAATTCCCTTTTCTCTACAACTGTTAAAGTTACATGAGCCCTGACCTGGATTTTATCTGGTCACCCTATTAATAGCCTCTATGCATGAGGGTGAGTGGGTGGGTGGGGGACTCAGTGAGTATGCAAGGAGCCAGAGCTATCCATGGGTTTCCCATTAAACCAAACAGGCACCCTGCACTGCATAATCATTTTTTTGGACTGTTGGGGAAAACCACAATGGGATTACCTCTTGCAGGAGGTGAAGGATTGTGCCCTGTGTGAACAGTTTATGGGACCAGTTAAGAGCAAATCACAACTTCGCAAAAAAAATCTTGCATGTATTAAAAACTGGCATATGATCCAAGTGAGGTCTTTACCATTGCAGAAGAGGATGAGCAAGCGGGTCCTGTTTGTCCATCTGTTTCTTTATTTCTAAATAAGGTGCCTAGGAAATAATGACAGTGTTACAGTTACGGCCAGTGTACATTCTGGAACAAGACAGAAGAGAGCGTGAATTCTGGTAACTCCAACCAGGAAAATGGCAGAAGGTACCACCAAGAATTTCACCTTAGGCCAGGGATGTGGAACCTCTGGCCTACGGGTTTAATCCTGCAGACAAGGCACACCAATCTGACTCCCACAGCCTCCTGGGGTTCCTCCAGGGAGTGAGGCTTAGGCTTCAAGCTCACCTCCTAGAGGAATCCCTTTGGAGGGCATCTTCCACTGCAACCTCTGATCTAACAGTGGGGATTGGAACCACAATCTACCTGTGCAGAAGAGCAACAATTCGCCTTTCCTGAAATGAACCTACCAGTGCACTATGCTCAACATCAAAGGTCCTCCTCTGGGTGCCTACACCAAGGGAAGCTCAGAGGATGGCAACAAGGGAGAGGGCCTTCTCTGTGGTGGCTCCCCAATTTTGGAATGATCTCCCCAGTGAGGCCCGCCTGGCGCCAACACTGTTATCTTTTCGGTGTCAGGTCAAAACTTTTCTTTTCTCCCAGGCATTTTAACAGCTTAAGCTGAGGTTTTAACTGACTTTGTGGCCAGGCTTAAAAGTTTAAAATGTTTTAAATATCAGCTGTTTTATGTTTTACGGTTTTAAATTTTGTATATTGACTTTTTAATGTTCAATCTTTTAATTTTTGTAAACCGTCCAGAGAGCTTCGGCTATGGGGTGGTATATAAATGTAAATAATAATAATAATAATAATAATAATAATAATAATAATAATAATTCCCCAGCTTGGGCATTGGGACTTGCACACAAAGAGAGCGACTGCTTCCCCCACCCTTTGCAGACAATGTCCCTCATCCCCACTTGTGGGCAAGTGTGACCACCCCTCATCTGAGATCTGACCCAGCAGCTGGGATGTGGGAACCACCTGGGTCCCTTTCTCTGAGCTGGGAGGATGCACAGTTCCAGTCCTCCTTCCAGTTGAAGAAAAAAAGAAGAAAAGGGGGAGGCTGGGGGGGATACCACCAATGTGACATCAGAAGTGAGGCCATGGCCTCCAATGTCATCCAGACTGCAATGGGCTTGGTGGGGAACAATCTGCCCCCCCACCCCTAAACAGTTGTGCACCCCTGCCTTAGCTGCAACAATTGCAGCGTATCATCATCTGGCAGGAGTAGTCATGTTCAAGGTTCCAGCAAACTCTCCAGGCTCTCCTCCAAGATAATTTGGATTTTTTCTTTTCTTTTCCAGCTCTTACTCAACCGTCTGTTGCTACTGAGCATGCTCTCATTGGGCTGTTTTGAGGCTTTTTGTCCCGTTGGTTTTTCTTTTCTTTTAAAGATTTGTTGCTCTTCTGCAAGTTTTAGGATTACCCTGTGTATGCTGACATCTCCCCTTTCATTTCTCAGTGGCTCTCCTTTGGCTTCAATTCTGTGAGCATCCAACACCTGAGATCACTATTAGAAGGAGTGATTTAGCACCTATCTGGAGGGCGGGTTTTTGATTTTAGTCATTCTTGTAGGCATTCCAAGATGTCCTAAGTGCAGCTTACCAACCTGCCACATCAAAACCAGTTGCCCTACCAGAATCCACAAAA
This sequence comes from Anniella stebbinsi, assembly GCA_029215795.1. NCBI lineage: Eukaryota > Metazoa > Chordata > Lepidosauria > Squamata > Anniellidae > Anniella > Anniella stebbinsi. The sequence goes on along the minus strand of JARDYH010000002.1, from coordinate 26,624,600 downwards.
AAGAGTCAATCAATAGTGGCTTCACTTTTAAACCATGATATTAAAAATGCTTGTGAGACTCAGGCTTGAGCCATTCACAATGAGATCTTCATAGAACAATCTATAATTACTCCTGCTTTAAAAACAGCTCACTTCTTTTCACTTCACTCTTTTAGGGTGCAATTCTAGGCATGTTTAGTCAGAGAAATGTCCTACAACGTCCAGCATTCCACAGCCAGTATGATTGGCTGGTGAATGCTAGGAGTTGTAGGACTTTTTCCTGTCTAAATATGCATAGGATTGTGCCCTTATTGTACTCTTCACAAAAATACATAAGCAATCCTTACAAAATAAGGGTAAAGGTATCATTACCAGGAAATAGGTATTATTGTTTTAAAAAAGGATAAAAGGGGCCAAATTCTGGTACCATTTTAAAAGGATTCTTCTTCCTGGAATTTTGGCTATGCAGCTGAATGATGTTTACCTTGACCCATTTCAGGGATAATGTTAAACAATAGCACTAGCAGCCAAGGGTAAGGTATCGTGCACTCTCCTTTTCTCCTCCGGTTTGGCTGTGAGGAGGGGGTCTGAAGTGTTTGCTTCCTCTTTCAAGCTAACCAGAGTTTCTTGTTAGGTCTGAAATGTGGGGAACTTAGCTTAGTTTAATCTCTGATTTGGTCAAACAAGCCAAGATCAAACCATTGCTTATGATCCTGCCTTGTTAATAATGCAGGCTATCAATGACTACTAGTCATGATTGTTATGTATTACCTCCAGCACCAGAGGCAGTATGTCTCAATATAACAGTTACTGGGAAACACCAGCAGGAGGGTCCAACTTGTGGGCTTCCCACAGGCAGCTAGTTGGCCACTGGTCTGATCCAGCATGGCTCTTCTTATGTTTTTATGTCCCCCTGACCCCATCCCCAAATTGAGATGTAATGGAAGTTCCCCAAGGTAATGAAAAAGCTTGGTCAGTAGCAAACCAGAACTGGATGTGTCTAAACTCCTCACAGCCATGCTTGTAGAAGAGAGTGGTGGCTCACTGGTATTCATGCCTGTAATACTAAACCATGGTTTTGCATTATGTGAGAACTGGGCCTACATATATTGCTTTCCAGACCAAATATACAATTCTTATGGACAGCCACTAGAACATATGGATTGATGAAGTGTATGATGGGTTGTATTCAGAGTTAAGCAAATGAGCCAACAGTGGGATGTGGCTGCAAATGTTATTTTGGGCTGTATTAATAGAAGTATAGCTTCCAAATTGTGCAAGGTACTGGCTCCCTTCTATTCGGCACTGGTTAGGCCTCATCTTGAGTACTGTGTCCAGTTCTGGGCACCACACTTCAAGAAGGATGCAAATAAACTGGAGGGGGTTCAGAGGAGGGCGACAAGGATGATCAGGGACCTGGAAACAAAGCCCTATGAGGAGAGACTGAAAGAACTGGGCATGTTTAGCCTTGAGAAGAGAAGACTGAAGGGAGTCATGATAGCACTCTTCAAGTATTTGAAAGGTTGTCACACAGCGGAAGGCCAGGATCGCTTCTCGACCATCCCAGAGTGAAAGGCATGGAATAATGGGCTCAAGTTACAGGAAGCCAGATTTCGGCTGGACATCAGGAAAAACATCCTACCTGTTAGAGCAGTACAGCAGTGGAACCAATGACCTAGGGAGGTTGTGGGCTCTCCTACACTAGAGGCATTCAAAGTGCAGCTGAACAGCCATCTATCAGGGATGCTTTAACTTGGATTCCTGCATTGAGCAGGGGGTTGGTTAGTCTCGATGCTCTTATTGGCTCCTTCCAACTCTACTATTCTATGATTCTATGAAATATCCCTCCTCATTTTCCCCAAGAAAGCTCCCCCATGATAGACAGAGCATTGGGGGAGGGGGTCATGCTGAAAGGGGGGCTGTGATGCATGGAGGCCGAAGGAGAAAAATCCTTTCAAAGTCTTTGAAAATCCTGCTCACTGGAAATGAGTCTGCTTGATTTTTGGGAATCTCCCCCTTTGCCCCCATTCCACAGCACACTCCATTTGCAGCCTGGGGTGGGGGCCTGCTGTGGAAAAGAAGGGGTGAGGAAGCCCACTTCTGCCGGCTCTATTACGTATAACTATTGACACAACCCTAGTTCTTTAGTGACAATTCACTACATCAGATTGACTACACAACTTGAAAACACTTACGAAAACTGACTATTCATCTGACTATTGAGAAGATTAATTATATAACCCCTTTTTCCAGTCCTCCTCCCATTTCACAGAAGTGAGCAAGATTTTAGTGGGAAAGCTATCACCGTAACAGATGGATTTCGTGACAATGTTCCTTCCTTTAAAAGGTTTGGCTTGGTCATAACAGGGCAACCAATTAAATAAACACATAAATAAATAAAAATACAGCAAGCAGCTGCTGATCAATGCTCCATTCCATTGTTATGAGTGTCAATCTACCTGGTCCTGGGCAGCCCCTATTGAAATTTAAGAGCTCTTGTGTAATTTCTGCTCACTCCAGTGGGGCCATTCAAGCTTTGTATGCCTGTGTTCTGGCTCATTGATTTTATGTTGCAGCATGCTGGACTCTCCGAGATTATAGTTTTGATAGGCTTTTCTTCCATGGGTCTAGTAAAACGATACTTGCACAAAGAAAGCCACAAACTCATAAACAGATGTACCTTACTAACAGTTAAGGAACTAAATGAGTTTTATGCTTACCTGTGTCATTTCTCTTATAGAAGTAATACTATCCAGTGCCTTCATGACTCGGTCGTAATTCTTCTTCTATGGTGAAACAAACGGATAGATTTTTTTTCCTCCCCAAAGCCTTTCATTATTGTTATTTTTACCCATCTACTCACTAATGTACAAAAATATTTGGACAGCAGTGTAGCAGTACTATGCATTATAGCCCTCATAATAATCTTCGATAATAAGTATGTTGCACCTCTGCCAATCCTGCTACCCTCGTTCTCTTCCTGAACCACTTTGCCCGCACAGATGGGAGAGGCACCGTCAGAGAGCTAGGATGGAGAGCGCAGAAATATACATTTGCAGAATCTCAACCTTGGAGAAGGCCCTCAAGTGCCCCTTCTCCCTAGAAGCGACATGCGGGAATGTGGCTATGTTCCCCTGCTTTTGGAAGGCAGCAGTGTGATCGTGACAACATCACGCTAATACCACCTTAATGTCAAATCTATTTGCATGTAGGGATGTTGGAGAAATCCATGAGAGGGGCTAGAGTTTGATGAGTTTTCCTATGCTCATCCCCCCAGTCTTCATTTTGGCTCCCATTGTGGTGCCTCACCTGATCTGCATGAAGTCGGGATGGACTGCAGACTTTCTGGGAATTGTGTGCAGGGGGGCATGGTGGGGGAAGGCTCTGCAATTTGTGCAAATTTCTGAACAACATTTGCAAATTATGGCCGATTTTGTGCAGATTATGCAAATTTGCACAAATTGCAGAATCTTTCTTTCCCCCCCCCCCCTGCAAAATAAAAATAAAAAATCACAAAAATGGTCCCAGAGTTCAGGGAACAGACCACAGTTTGGCTCACAGATGCAAACTGAGTCATATATGCCACGGAACTCTGTCGAGCCAAAAAAGAACTGCATTTCCCAGCAACGGACATCCCTATTTTTATGCCTACTAACTGAGCTACCTTACACCAGCCTTCCCCAACCCAGTACCCAGCAGTGGTTTCAGGTTATAACTTCCATCAACTCTGGCCACTAGCCATGCTGGCTGGGACTGATGGGATTATAGGCCGTAACTTCCTGAGGGCACTATTTCAGGACACTACACAATGTAAGAAATATAAAACTATATTTTGATGCATTTATCTGAAATAAAGAGATTCGGCTATTGGGTGGTATAGAAATGCAGTAAGTAAGTAAGTAAGTAAGTAAGTAAATAGATAGAATATCACTTTCATAAATGGCCATAAAAAGGGACAACCAAATTATACTTAGCATTTTGATATTTCCCCAAAAAGTTACAAAGCATTATATTCATTGCATAACTTAGAACTAACTGCATAATTGATACAGATGACTTGAATGTAAACTTATATTATAGCCAAATTGGTTGTGGCGAAGAGGTTCATTTATCTGATTCTTTTCAAGTCGAGAAAAGGGATCCTGTACTTTGCTATAGGATTACAGGATAAACAAGATTGAATACATTTGTTATTGGCCATATAATTAAGTTTGGTTGTTCTGTATTTAAATATATATGTTATATTAATTTTGTTGATATCCATGTAGGTGGTTAGGGGGCAATCCCACTGAATTGCCATCTTTTAGACAAAAGCCTCCAAACTGCCACCCCTCCATCCTCCTTTGCAGCATTTTCCACTAGTTGGCCCTTTGAGCTTTGAGAGGCTTTGGTATACTCGCCTGTGGATCCTCACCTCTTTTCCTCCTCCCCTGTGCTCCCACTGCCATTTCCCCTTTTGACCTCTATAAGGTCATCCAAGGTCACTTTTCCAACCTCAGGAAGCAGCCTTCATGGTGCTTTCCATGGCTGCCACAAAAGGGGAGGGTTATGTGTGTGGGGGGAAGGATCCTACATTGGATTCCCCCTCCCAAGGTCATAAGAGTGTCTACAGCCTTGGAAGGGTGTGTCTGAAATATCCTATGGTCCATGGGACACTCTCCCAGGGACTATACAGGATTGCTCTGCCCAAGGTTTTTTTTTTTTAACATGCATGCAATATTATTTATTTATTTATTTATTTATTTCCTTTCTATACTGACCAATAGCGGAAGCTCTCTGGGCAGTTCACAAAAATTAATATAATGCATTATTAGTTTTTAAGATATGGAAATGATAACTATAATTCAGTTATCCTTACTTATAGTTTGTTTTTATTGTCTTTTCATTAAACTGATATGCTAAAGTTTGGCTTTCGTTATATGGCTTAGGCTTACATGGCTTAGGACCACAATACCTGATGGAACGCCTCTCCCAACATGAACCTACCCATACACTACAGTCCTCCTCCGGTTGCCTACTCCAAGGGAAGCACGGAGGGTGGCAACAAGGGAGAGGGCCTTTTCAGTGGTGGCCCCCCAATTATGGAATGATCTCCCTGATGAGGCTCATCTGGCGCCAACATTGTTATCTTTTCAGCGCCAGGTCAAGACTTTCCTCTTCTCCCAGGCATTTAACCGGGTATGTTGAGGGTGTGGTTGTGGTTGTGGTTTGACCCAGAATAGTTGTTTTTAAATGATATTGTATTTATAACATGTTTGTATGCTTTTTATGCTTTTAAATTTTGCATATCAGTTTTTTAATGCTCAATGTTTTTAATTTTTGTAAACCGCCCTGAAAGCTTCAGCTATGGGGCAGTATATACATGGAAATAATAATAATAATAATAATAATAATAATAATAATATTTCTTATAAATGATTTAGGCTATAGTTCTGTATTTTTTTATATTGCTTATTGCTCCTTTAGGAAAAAGAATGTATTCGAAATGTGCTGGGCTCAAAGAACATAGTTCTGTGTGCCTGGAGGCTTCCCTTTTTCTTTCACTAGACTTTACACACAGAAAGCAACACAAAATGTAGACCATACATACCCTGGGATTAAAGGCCAGCATCTGAGAGTCATTAGGATCTACTACAGAAGGATATGGCTCAAAAATAACAACTTTCCTGGGTGATTCTAATGCAGAGCGACACATGGATACCAACAAGTCTACCACCTAGAGGTGGAAAAAAAAACATGCATAAAAAAATGACTTTGCAGGAAGGAATTTCATTGGTATTTTCCATAGCTGATTCTTTAACATTGTGGAAGATCACCAATTTTAATTCACCAGGGGGTCATACAGAACTCTGGCAGCAGCAGGACCTAGGCACCTTACTCTCTATGGCAGTTTCTGTGAGGAAGGGACTCCTGGCCTGAACTCTGCTGTGCTGCAGTGCCCACATTGCCTATGGCTAGTTGATGGTACTGCAGCCATCAATATGTAGCTCTTTGTTAGAATTGTATACCGCCCAGCTGGCAAATGGGCTCAGGGCAATTTACAATCATAAAGGACCACAAAAATGACAAAATAACCAGTCAAAAACCACAATAAAAATATCAAAATAATACAATAATAAACATTAAAAACATTAAGGAGCCAGTAGTAAAACTGATAATCATAGAAATAGATTAAAGATTAAATACCTATTGGAAGAGGAAGGACTTAACCTGGTATCTAAATAAATACAGTGAAGATGCCAGGCAGATCTCAATGGGAATGTCATTCCACAGATAGTGGGCGGGGAGGGGAGGACCACAGAGAAGGTTATTTCCCTGTTAGCCACCCATCATACACTTATGAGTGGCAGCACGCAGAGAAGAGCCTGTGAAGATGATCTTAGCAATCAGGTAGGAACATATGGGAGAAGGTGCTCCTTCAGGTAGACTGGTCACAAGCCATTTAGGTCTTTAAAGGTCAGAACACCGCGAATCAGGCACAGAAACTGATTGGCAGCCAGTACACTTGGCGCAGCTCTGGAGTAATATGTTCGGAATGGCCATCCCAGTAAGTAGCCTCACTGTTCTATTCTGCTCTAACTGAAGTTTCTAGTAGGGCTGTTCAAGCTTTGGATTCAGAATTCCAAAGCATGGTGGCCATTTTGTGTAGAATGCCATTTTGTGCACAGCCCTAGTGAGAAGAGAGAAAAAGGACCTACAACTCCCAGCATGCATTGCAGATAATGATGGGCAGGCTTACCAGGGTCTGGAAAGGGCAGGTGCTCGTGGCCTCGCTTCTGCCATTTGCCTGCACAAGTCGAGCCACACGAGCCCCTGGATGGCTCATTGCATGGTCCGTGAACGCCCTGCAGCTGCCCACTTCCCCTGCAAGCCGCCTGCTTCTTCCCGCTGTCCATAAATGCTGGGTTCCCAAAAGTGTGCAGATCTGATCTTACACACAATGGCTGCTGTAAATAGCCATTTCCGCAAGATTAGAGGCACCCGCTGCCCCTGGACGCTGGAAAGTCTGTCCATCATTAGCTACAATGCCAGCTGGGAGTTGTAGGACCTTTTTCTCTCTTCGCACTAGGGCTGTGCTCAAAATGGCAGATTCTACACAAAATGGCCACCATGCTTCACAATTCTGAATCTGAAGCTTGCTCCGCCCTAGATTCTGGGCCATCTTCAGAAGTGGCCCCATGTATAATGTATTGCAATTATACAGGCAGGAGGTACAGAGTACAGTCATTTCCTCAACATTCTCCTGCACCAAAGCCATGTATTTAACTGCTTCAAAATACCAACAAGCATCTCTTTTAACATTTGTCTTTCTATTGGATTTCTAGGCTTCTGAAAGAATCCTTAGATGACAATTTTATATTTCATTGTGCACAGGAAGACTGAGTCATCAAAAAGTAGATGTAATTTTAAGAAATTAATTACAAGGTTAATGGCTCTCTAAGAAGAGGCAAGAAACAAATGGGAAAACTGTCACATTTATTTGACTACGTGATGTTAAAATGGGGCTTAACCCAACTAGCATAGAAAAACCAGAGAGAGATGATCTGTCAAATATGCTGAAATTCTAAATTGCAAACCTAGCTTTATTTAATGACTTGGGATAAAACGAACTATTTTGTTCATAGTCCTTCCTTCTTTCTGATAACAGATCTTTGATTTAAAATGTTTTATTCAGCAAGGGCATTTTAAAAAAAAAGGTGGGTGGGGAATTTTTATTAACACTTCCCTCTGGTTCCACCCACAATCCCAGATGGACTCTGACTCATACCAAGAAAAGTTCTAAAACCTTTATGTTCAGATCTCTGGAGGGGAATTAAAAAAACATGGTCTTTTCAAAAAGTGAAATGAAAAAGAGAACTATCAGGAAGAGAAGGCAGATTTGGTCTTTTCTTTCTGATTCTTCTTCTGCTCGCTTGGCATGAATGGGTAATCTTGCTGCTGGTGAGCCAGTGCTCACCAACAAGAAACATGGATTCCAATACCAGTTTAGCCAAGAAATCACAGGGTAGCTTACAGGTTAGGGATGGGGAATCTGTGACCCTCCAGATGTATGCGTAACTCCAACTCCTATCAGTCATAACCAATAGTCAGATGATGGGAGTAGAAATCCAACAAGATCTGGTGGATTACAGGTTAAAGTAATTAAGATGAGGTGAACTTGATGCAATTCATAAGGACTGCGTCGATTAATCCAATTAATCTGGGCCTTCTTATACTTACAGAGTAGTTTCCCCAAGGAATAAAATGAAAGCTTGAACAGTTACTTAACTTTTCATTCATTGTAGGGTGAAATTTGAGTGCTTTGTAAAACACAAACCACTCAGTAGGATCATAATATCATTAGTCTTGTGTGCTGGGGCCTGATCTGGGCAAAATAAGATGAAGTTAAATGACACAGGAAGATGATTAATTATAATTGATTGGTCTGTGGAAAAGAAACTACAAAAACATTCATGCTCATGTCTTGATTTCACTTTACCTGAGCCCCTGTTGCGATTTCATCTGCGGCTTCATTCATCACTCCTAGAGTTTGGAAAGCAAAGACACACAGCTCCCGTTCACACACAGTAGGCTAAAATAAGTGGGGGGGGGGGGAGAAAAAAGTAAATGTGTGATTTGCATTCATGAAATTTCTGTTCTACTAGCAAAATGTCCATTGCTGTGATAGGAAGGCTTGTATACTGCAAGGATCCTGTGTGTGTGTGCGCGCATGTGCAGTGAGGGAAGAGAAAGGATGGGTGCTTGCTTCCCCTGCCCCTCTTGCATCCACATCACTACCGTCTACACACTGGAGGGAGAGGAAATGAAGAGAGGAGCCTGCTCTAAGGGCCACACTACACATTCTTATTTACTTCAGTGTAAGCGTGCATGGTCCTGACTTGCATAGGGTTCTAAGTGCAGATAGCCTAAAATGACAGAGCAGGATTCAGCACTTCAGATCCTACAGTTTACTGATGAATACATACACACAAAATGACATACACATGCGCATGCTCCGTTTACAATTTGTAGAACTTGTTATTTTCACTTCCATCAGGTATTGAACTCCAACTTAGTCCATTTTACTGTAGATGTTCCATAAGCATATCAGTTAGAGACTAAGATTAACAGTTAGTGAATTCCTTTGTTTCTTTGATAATTTTGATTTATTATCATGTACATTCCATTTCTTCTTTTTCTTGCTTTTATTTCAAAATAAAATAAAATTCATGATTAAAAAACCCCATGATTTTCAGACTGCCTTTTAGGGTGCAACTCTCCCAAGAGAGTGTACGAGATAAAACTATGCAAAGGGGAAACAATCAAAATCGGTAAGAACATATTCAATAAGTCCGTACAAATGGAGATTACCAAGGGGAAAAAAATCAATAAACAGTTCCATTGTTTCCTTCAATGTTTGAGCAACTGAACGTCAAACAAAGTTTTTCTACTCCCTGAATAAAGGGTAGCGATGGACCCTTCTCTTCCCCACTCTCCAGTTCAGTTCAAAATGAGTTTGGATAAACTGATTTATTGTCTCCCAAATTCTTTTGTTTCCAAGCTCATTCTGAAGTTCAGCCCCACTGCACCCCAAAGAAATCACTGGGAGCACAACTAGGGCCAAGCACTTCTCCTACTTGTCAGCGGGAGCAACAGGTTAGGGGGAATCATGGAGAAAGTGGCCTCATTATGCTGCCTCCATGGTGCCCTAAAATGTAGCTGCAGCAGGGCTCAAGGTACTAGGCATCTTGGGAAATGCAGGTCCCAGACAGAGCTGCTGATTCCCATAGTAAGAACTCAGGTACCTGGGAGCTAGATCTCCCAGAGTTCCTAGTGCCCAGGATGCAGTGGAGGCTGCTGTCTTTGATTTATTTGGGCTGTGATTCCATCATGGGCTTTAGTAAGAACTAGCCAGAACTCTAAAGGAGATGTCCAAGGTGCTGAACCTTCCCCCTGAATGGGCCCAGTACCTTGGATAGCTCCTTTGGAGTTCTGGCTGGTTCTGACTGAAACCCAGGATGGAATTACAGCCTCACTGTAATAAGAGCCACTAGCCACCACTGCTAGGATGCTACTGCAGCAGTGTGGACTAGGAGGAAAGGGTGAGTGCCTCTCCAGTACTGTCTGCTGTTGCTGCTACCACCATCAAGTATGTGTATTTGAGAACGAGGCATCAGAAGGGAGAGCTGGTGACCCGGCAAACCCATTCCCAACAGGGCACAATTCTAAATGTGGGGCAATGCTTTGACCTCCACTATTACAAAATTCAGAGCCAATATAAAGTGGGACATCGTACATACACATGTCCGATAGGACCACGGTGATACTTAATCTTCCCACTGTCAATATCAGAAGACATTCTCCACCCCATCACCCTTGCAAAGGCATTCCCTAAGCAAAAGGACTGATTGCACACACACTCACACCCACCCCAACATTTTCCCCGTAAAAGCAAATTGGAAAACAATTGACTTTACGCCATCTCTGACGATGTTTTCAGATAGGCTGCGTTTTGTGTGCCTGTGTTGAAATGTCAAGAAATACCTGCCTTTTTAGGCCCACTGGATTCTTCCCTTTGCAAAATAAAGGCAGGACACAACTATTCTTCTCAGATTCTAGTTTTTGGCCACTTGGAAAGTGTTACTGTATGTTCTGCCAGGAAGCACTGAATGGTCTACCTTTGTTACGCTTTTATGCCACAAGGGTAACTGATGAATGACTCTTGCTCTGCTCTATGGGTCACCCTCTCATTACAAATGAAAACCAAACAAAAATGTATGCCAAAGGCTGCATGGAGATATAAAAATATAGGAGAGGAATTAGTTTAAATTTAAATTGTTCTTGCTTTGACAGCATACACTTTCGTCAATACAGCTTCCCTTCCTTCTTTTAGAGTTTCTAGCCGTTTTGTTTACAGGGTGTATATTTTTTAAAACCTCAATGACTGCACGATGACTACAACTCTGAAATATTTTCACAGCGATTGCTTTAGAAGAGCCATCATCTTTCAAGTCCAATACAGCATCACTCCCTTGATTTATCCCATCTGCTGTGTTACATTGAATTAGGCAGCAGATGAAGCCTAACACTATCCGAATCACTGTAGCATGGCACTCTAGACAGAAAAAGAGAGAGGGAGAGAGAGTGTTTATGACCTCCATTGGCTCTATGTGCACAAACTTTAGGAGGTCTGCATTGGAGGCCTACAATTAGGTACTCCAGATCCGACCCAGGTGCTTCAATGGATCCAGTTCTGAAGTCATCACCCTAAGGCTGGTCCACTGAGCAGGTCAACAAAACCCTGGTGTCTGCCCAGGAGGCAGAACAGTGACAGGACTAGCCCAACATTTCAAGGAGGGCTTGTGGTGAGGTAGTAGAGTGCATGCTTTGCACATTAAGCTCCCAAGCTCAATCCCAGTTATTTCCAGTGAAAAGAAGAGGTGACAGGAAAGACCCTGCATGAAGCGCTGACATGTTGCTGCCACTCAACATAGTTACGACTGGGCTGGGCATGGTTTATAACAAACTCTGGTAGCTTTAACTAGCCACAATCTAAAACTGACTCGTTCTACAACTGAGACCAGGATATAAAATTTGCTTGGTCTGAAACTTACCATAGTTTGACTGTATGGGAGCTGACAGAAACAAACCACGAAATGCTGGGGATTTGCAAGGTGGAGTTTCCTTTGCAGCCCGCCCAAATCCTTTCAGTTTCCAGAATGCAGTGGTTCATCTGAACCCAAACAGATCAATATGATAATTTTCTGTGAGCCAAGGCCTGTGAAGGCCAGTTTACAAAACCATTGTGCAAGAGGCCATCTGTTTTGTTTTTCCACTCCAGGTGATGCCATTAATGTGTCAAAGTGATTGTCTGAATCCTTCATTGTGAACACAACATGCACTTTGCAGTGCCACTTCTCAAGTGAACAGAAGGTTTGAGGTAAGCTGCCAGACCATGATTTTATTTACTTTAAAAAAAAGTTACCTCATCAAAATGGCTTGCCAACCAAAATGCAACAAATAAAATACACATATATAGGCTGACCATACGAAAAGGAGGACAGGGCTCATGTAACTTTAAGAGTTGTAGAGAAAAGGGAATTTCAGCCGGTGTCATTTGTATGCAATTAGTACCTGGTGAAATTCCCTCTTCATCACAACCGTTAAAGTTGCAGGGGCCCTGCCTTCTTTTGTATCTGGTCACTCTAGTATAGTGCCTGCAACTTTAACGGTTGTGATGAAGAAGGAATTTCACCAGGTACTGATTGCATGCCGACTGAAATTCGCTTTTCTCTACAACTGTTAAAGTTACATGAGCCCTGTCCTCCTTTTCATATGGTCACCCTAGTTCAGGTTCTTTTTCCAACAGTGTCCAGTCAGATGGTTCCAAGAAGCAAATAAGTAGGCCATGAAGACAACCACATTCCTTTGAAGTTTGCCTTCCCCCACATAAACTGGTACTAACTCCAACCCTGGAGGTTCTGTTTATCTAATGTAGCTAATATAGGCTGACCATATGAAAAGGAGGACAGGGCTCATGTAACTTTTAACAGTTGTAGAGAAAAGGGAATTTCAGCCAGTGTCATTTGTATGCAATTAGTCCCTGGTGAAATTCCCTCTTCATCACAACAGTTAAAGTTGCAGGCACTATACTAGAGTGACCATATACAAAAGAAGGCAAGGCCCCTGCAACTTTAACAGTTGTGATGAAGAGGGAATTTCACCAGGAACTAATTGCATACAAATGACACTGGCTGAAATTCCCTTTTCTCTACAACTGTTAAAGTTACATGAGCCCTGTCCTCCTTTTCATATAGTCAGCCTACACATATATTAATCAATTGCTCTAACAAACAAAAGTGTGTGCACGCACACAGCAGTAACAAAACCATCAACAACAAGTTGACAACATAGGGGTCACGTTATTGCTTTCCAAAAGACTAGAAGGATAAAATGGTTTTAGCGTGGTGCCTTTAAGACGGAAAAGTAGGACAAACAAGCATCTTTTGGAATACCACTGCACGGATCTTCCTTTTGTATTCCTAGTACTTTATCCAACTAAGCTCTGAAAGTCTCCCCGCCCTGGCACCCTTCCCCCCACCCCATGATGACCTCAGTAATTGGGAAGGTTCATATGGGAGAACCTTCCCATATGAAGGTTTGAGGTAAGCTGCCAGACCATGATTTTATTTACTTTAAAAAAAAGTTACCTCATCAATACAGGGGTGAGCATACTTCAGGAATGGGAGATTTATTATTATTATTATTATTATTATTATTATTATTATTATTATTATCTGGAACCCTGAGGGTCAAACTACATAATAATATATTTATTTCTCACCCACCTCTCCCACTGGATCGAGGTGGGGAACAACATTAACAAATACATGGTATAAAATATATAAAACTGATTAAAACATATAAAAACTACTACATTGTTAAAATACCAATAAAACTCCTAAAATTCAACTGGGTAGGCCCACCAAGGTACAGGGAGATGTACATACACACACACACACACTCCACTGGAATAAATAGAGGCTCCCCCCTTTTTGTTAATCCTTATGCAAAACACACAACCCTAAATATTGGGAAGCGAACAGATGGGGGGCGAGGTAGGGTCGGGTGCAGATACAGACTACACAATTAACATAACATTTAGTTTGACCCTGAGATCCACTAACTGGAGACATACAGTTCGAATGCAACCCCCCACCTTGGCTTTTAAATCAGTGCAGGGCCAGATCTACACCAAGCTGGATATAACACTTTGAGAACAGTTTGGAAACAATATATATAGAATGTGTCCTGGGCCCCAACAGTTGTCAGTACCGTTATAAATTGTTATGAAGCAGCAGTGTAGATCCTGCATCGGATTGTTTATTGTATACAGCATACACCAGGCAAAGTAGAGCCTTTATCAACCTGTAATTTGGGATATGGAGAGGGGAGCACTCTGGCAATGATCCTGGTTATTAAAATCTAGATATTCCAAACGTGTCCCTGTTTTCGTCAGTAAAAGGTTGGCGGGTGTGCAACATGCGTTCAATGCTAGGCTTGGGCAGCAGGCTGGCAAAATATTCCAGCTACAGGTGCACGCTGTTTGCACATATTGCTTTCCTAATTTATAGCTTCCTGATTCCCTTTGCATGAAACACAGCCACTCAACGTATCTATCCCACCAGAGCAAGTGATCCAATTTATTCTGTCAATTTCTCAAAGCTTTTATGAAGCTCAAGACAAGGAATGCTACAAAGACGCTAATAAGGCTAGAACATTGACTGGCACTCTAAACTACTACTGATCTAAAAATAGTGTACAGAAAAGCATGCTAATCTCACAGTTGGTGTCATTATCCGGGGGAAGGAAACATTAATGGTTCCTTATTTCTATTCCGGAAAGTTTTTGCAATGGATATCAGCCTTACGGGCAGTTTGCTTTTCGCTCCTTAGCCACAAAGACTTTATCTTGAAGATATTAACTGAGCAATTTTATACTCGAGTTATGGCCTTAAGGCAAGAACAAAGATAAGTGTCCTTATAACTTATTTTGCCCTCCCTGCTACAGAACTAAAACATTCCTTTGGGCCTTTTTTTCCTTTAATTTTTTTGTCTTACGTAATAGCAATAGTTTATGCATGGGCTTTATTTGTTTTCATGACAATGTTTTCTCAATGACCGCTTACTCATTTTCTTAATGACTCCAGCAGTCTTTTATTTTATCTTTTGGGGGAGGAGGAGCGATTAAAAAAAGCCTTTTGAGAATTTGATGTGGCTGATTGACATTTGCACAGGGCATTCTATGTATCAGACTTTGGCAACCTAGTGTCTGCCAGATGTTTTTGACTACAACTTACATAAGACCCAGCCAGAGATTATGGGTGTTGTAGTCCCAAACTTCTGGAAGCCACTAGATGGCCTATCCCTGCTCAAAGATGTGCTGGACTACAACTCCTACCATTTCCAACCAGCATGGCCATATGCAATCAACACATCTGGACAGCATCTGATTGGGAAAGACTGTTGCAGATGATGCTTTAACAGCCAGAAGGCCATTTCATGTTCTGGAAGAAAAGTGCAGTGCATAGACAACGTGGTGATGCCCATGGGCACTAATACGCCCCAGGCACCTTTCATGGTCTTTCCCCTTCCCTTTTTTTCTATTTTATTTTCCCCCTCTTTTTAAATTAACCCATTTTCCTACTGGCACTTCTAAGTCAAACGAGGGCTTCCAGCTGCCACCATCTTCATTTCCCATGAATGCCTCTGGACTACATGACGAGGCTCAGAGGCATTCTTAGGAAATGAAGATGTGGAGCAGATTTAGACTGAAGCTTTCCTCTGCACTGCACCCAGTCACCAAGAAAAAGAAGGTAAAGAGAAAGGTGCTGAAAACTGGGTTCACAGTTGCTGTTTAGTTCGTTGTGGCACAGTTGTGAACTTTGCCATGCACACAATTGTTTGGGCAGGTTACTTCTCCAAGGCACACATCCCATTTTGCGGTGGTGCTCATGAAAGTTTCTCAAATTGCCAAATATGCTCACAGGCCCCAAAAGGATGTCTATCTCTGGCATAGCCCTTTTCTCTTCTATTGGGTACCAGTGTTGGCATCTTGATCAAATATCTTTGGTTCATAGATTAAAGAACAAACAAACAAACAAACAAACAAACTGCCAGCTCAATATGAAATGTGCATAACTAAGTTGTAGGGAAAATGTCTTACAACTCCCAGCATTCCCAAGCCAGCTATTCTGGCTGGGGCATGTTAGGAGTTGTAGGTTTCCCCACCCACCCCTATCTAAACATGCATAGGATGGCACCCTATAATAAATAAACTTCTCCTGCCTTGGGTCTATATATTTTTAGAAAAAAGTAGGCAAGAAATCTAATAAATCTCAGTATGCATACAGATCAAGGGGGTGGTTTTGCCCTCTTGGAGATCTGGCCAATGATTAAGCAGGTGATAATGGAAAGATGCATAGCAACATAGTGCCCATTTAAAATGTATTTTCCCTGCTGCACTGTGAGAAACGCAAAATATTCCCTTTGCCCATCTGCCATGATTGCTAGGAATTCAATGGGAATTGGGCTACAAAGCAGTATGGCATAAAATCACACGTGAATCTTACAAAGTGCCCTGCAGTACCAATCTATATCCTTATGCCAGAGGCGCCATAAAACACCCTGAGTGCATAAGAGCTGGAGGCGATGAATTCAGATGCAATGCTGTGACATTGGATTTGCCTTTCCTTTTGCCTTCAAAGCACCCTGGGGGTGAGGGCGGAAACAGTTTCAGTGGAAGAGAAAAATGCTGCCTAGTCACAACTTTGTGAAGTAGGACTCTTTCTCTGAACGTTGGGGAACAAAAAGAGAGGAGGAAAAGAAGCTTGTCACTCATCCTCTAAATGCCACCTCTAACACACACACACACACACACACACACACACACACACACACCAATCTTCTTGTTATTTGATGCATTGTTTCATCCCAGGAAAGACTATGCAAGAAAGGAAGGAAGGAAGGAAGGAAGGAAGGAAGGAAGGAAGGAAAGAAGGAAGGACCCAAACTAGCCTTTATTATATTCACTTTTCTAAAATGTGTACTTAAACTGACTATTTTTATTTTTAAGAGAAAGCACCATATAGGGCCCCATCAAGATCATGCCATTGAGCTGGATTAGGCCCCCCATATCTGTTTCCTGGTGACAATCTCCCCTCCCAATGGCCCATTTGTCCCTAAATGTCCAGTTTACAGTAAACAGAATTATCAGGAACAAATAGCAGCGAGGGATTGGGGGTCAGGTTGGGGATCAGAAGGAAACTGATGTGAAGCCCCAATATAGATTGAGAACACATTCTTGGTTGGGTCACCAGTGCTCCTTTGCTTTCAAAATAAAAGCAGACATTGGAAGCACACTTTTAGTAAACAAGCATGTTCATCACATAAAGTCCCTGTCCACACAATACGCTAAGCCATGGTGGTGAAGCATCTTGAGACAAACATTATTGTTTAGCATGTCATGTGAACCATGACTTAGCATATTGTATGCACTATTCTTAACCATGGTAGCTACATACTCATTTTTTAAACACATTTATTAACTATTTGCAGCAAAAGTGTTAGCAGCCTAACCATAGGATGACCAGATAAAATCCAGGTCAGGGCTCATGTAACTTTAACCGTTGTAGAGAAAAGGGAATTTCAGCCAGTGTCATTTGTATGCAATTAGTTTCTGGTGAGATTCCCTCTTCATCACAACAGTTAAAGGTGCAGGCACTATACTAGAGTGACCATATACTAAAGAAGGCAGGGCCCCTGCAACTTTAACTGTTGTGATGCAGAGGGAATTTCACCAGGAACTATTGCATACAAATGACACTGGCTGAAATTCCCTTTTCTCTACAACTGTTAAAGTTACATGAGCCCTGACCTGGATTTTATCTGGTCAGCCTACCTAACCATGACTAAGCATGTTGTCTGAACAGGCCCAACATGTAGTTTGGCACTTGGTGCATGGGTTTTCAAGGTTAAAAGCAAGATTAAAATAGGGTGACCAGATAAAATCCAGGTCAGGGCTCATGTAACTTTAACAGTTGTAGAGAAAAGGGAATTTCAGCCAGTGTCATTTGTATGCAATTAGTTCCTGGTGAAATTCCCTCTTCATCACAAAGTTGTAGGGGTCCTGCCTTCTTTTGTATATGGTCACTCTAGCATAGTGCATGCAGCTTTAACTGTTGTGATGAAGAGGGAATATCACCAGGAACTAACTGCATACAAATGACACTGGCTGAAATCCCCTTTCAGCACGGTAATGGACTGGATGAGGGCTAACAAACTGAGACTCAATCCAGACAAGACGGAGTTACTGTTAGCGGGTGGTTCGTCTGTCCAGCGAGGTGATGTTCACCCTGTTCTGGAGGGGGTTGCACTCCCCCTAAAGGATCGGGTCCATAGTTTGAGGGTGCTCTTGGATCCAGAACTGTCGCTTGAGGCACAGATGAACTCGGTGCCAAAGAGCACCTTTTACCAGCTTAGGCTGATATACCAACTGCGCCCTTATCTGGACAGAGATAGCCTAGCTACAGTTATCCATGCTCTCATAACCTCTCGTTTGGATTACTGCAATGCTTTATACGTGGGGCTGCCTTTGAAAACGGTCTGGAAACTTCAGCTGGTACAAAACAGGGCAGCCAGATTGTTAACGGGGACTGGCCAACGAGACCATATTACGCCAGTCCTTTTCCAACTTCACTGGCTGCCGATCCAGGTCCGGGCCCAATTCAAAGTGCTGGTACTAACATTTAAAGCCCTAAACGGGCCAGGTTATCTAAAGGAACGCCTCCTCCCATATGTACCTGCCCGGACCCTAAGATCATCTACAGGGGTCCTTCTCCGTGAGCCCCTGCCAAAGGAAGTGAGGCAGGTGGCCACTAGGAGGAGGGCTTTCTCTGCTGTGGCACCCCGGCTATGGAATGAGCTCCCCAGAGAGGTTCGCCTGGCGCCTACTTTGTACTCTTTTCGTCGCCAGGTGAAGACCTTTTTATTCTCCCAGTATTTTAACAGTTAAATTAACTCAATTTTAATCCTTGCTGTTTTAAATTTGTATTTTAATCTGTATTAATTCCTGCTGCTTGGTTTTATTCTGGTTGTGTTTTTATATTGTATGTTATTCTGTGTTTTTAGATTGTGCCTTGTTTTATATATTTTAAAATGATTTCATGGTTTTAATTTTTGTGAACCGCCCAGAGAGCTTCAGCTATGGGGCGGTATAAAAATGCAATAAATAAATAAATAAATAAATAAATAAATAAATACAACTGTTAAAGTTACTGTTGTGTCCACAGACCTGGGACCCTTGGAAGTAGGAATCTGGTTCCACACAAAACTTAGGAGGTAGATATTTATTGTAGTGCTCCTTCTTTGCAGGCAGCTACAGGCAGACTAGCCTTTGCATTGCCTGCCTGCTACAAAACCTGGAATGGATTATCTGTGCTTAATTGCAGGTCATTCATAAATCCTGGCCTGGCTCAAAGAATGGGCCTATCACAAACACTACAGTTACATGAGCCCTGACCTAGATTTTATCTGGTCAGCCTAGATTAAAACTCCACTGAAAGCTTCCTTTATATTTTCTTCCATTATTGTTATCATTTTACAGATCAGTTGGGATTGGAACATAGATGTGCTGATCTGAACCCAGACAACTTCATTTTCATTTATGGGCAATCCACACTGCTGCCTTTTAACTTGGTAGAGGCTTCTATGACAATGTTAGAGAACAAAACATCTAACTCTTGCCAAAAGCCAAACACAGCGATCACCACTTGCTAAATAATTTATCATTTGTGATGGGAAACAATGAAACGTTTGGATAGAAAGGTACCATTTTGCAATTAGGGTGATTTGTGAGTACTGCTGATTGTAGAACCTTGAAATTTTAGAGCAGGGTGTAGGCCTAGCGATGTTGCAGGAGTCTGTTTTGGGCTCGAAGCTCAGCTATTTCTTGCTCATTTGGCCCCTGGACTGGAGTCTGTGAAGTACCACGCTTGTCCGATTGGGCACACGCCAAGTCGGGCAAGTGTGGCAGGCCTCCAAACTGTAAAATGGCAGCTTGGCCTTTTTCATAAAGGGTGTTTTGTGCAAATGGCAGCCATACAGGGGCAAATTTGCACAAAATTACAGGAATAGATGGTCTAAGTAGAACATTTGTGCCTGCAATTTTGTGTAAATGGCTCCTTTATGGCCACCATTTGTGCAAAAGGGACCTTTATGAAAAGGCTGAGCTGCCATTTTTATGCAAAATGGTGGCTTGGCTTGGTGTCCACAGCATGTGGACAGAAGTGAATCCATCTATCCCTAGATAGACTGACATCAGGTATGTGGTATCTCTTTTTTTTTCTAGACCCCCAGATTTACCAGCCAGATCCACCTACCCCAAAAAGATCCACCAACTGGTGGAAGGAGCAAATATAAAAAGACATAGAATTAAAGAATTCTGAACCCAAGTATTTGTTCTGAGTACCAGAACTGAATGAGGTCGTTCCACACAAGACTCCCTTGCTGGTTACCCAAAATTCTCTTCCATTCAGCAGAATGTAGACAGGGATGGGAGAGGGAGTCATGTTATTACTGCTACTATAAAACAATTGGGAGTCAGAGATCCTT
Organism: Anniella stebbinsi; assembly: GCA_029215795.1. NCBI lineage: Eukaryota > Metazoa > Chordata > Lepidosauria > Squamata > Anniellidae > Anniella > Anniella stebbinsi. The sequence continues at coordinate 26,604,471 of JARDYH010000002.1, read as the reverse complement.
TGCCAATTTAATGCAAATCAACCAGAGATCTACCAATAGATCCAGATCTCTCTTCTGCCCACTCCTGCTCTAGAGAACAGACTATCTGGCTATCTTTGAGCATTTGAATGACTTCACATATGTTATCTTAATAAAACTTTAGGCCAGTATTACTTTCTCCATATTGTATAGGTTGAAGAGGGCTGAAGCTAAGTGAGAGACTGGCATGTTTAAGAGGCCACCCAGCCAATTTCATAGCTGATGTGAACCAGGGACTCCCTAATTTGCAATTCACATTCATGGCCACTAAACTACACGGCTTCTCATTTGCTATGTGTATTTTAATATCAGGACTGCAACATTTACTTGATTAATGGGTAAGATTAATCTATTTAAAAATAAAACAAAAAGTGTGGACCAGCTAAAAAGTATCTTTGATAAATTGGTCCGCACATTTATTTATTTTTAAACCAAGGATTTTGAATATACTGTAAGTAAGTTTTAAAAACAAGTGTCCTGTTACAAGAGGCACTGGCTCAATTCGGACGACACGATAGTCAATGGTATTTATTGGTATTTTAATGATGTATGGTTTTATGTGCTTTTAATCAGTTTTGTATTTTATGTTTAGTGCTGTTCCCCGCCTCGATCCATTGGGAGAGGTGGGTAATAAATAAATTATTAGTATTAGTATTAGTATTAGTATTATTACAGTTGTTCAACTAGGTGGTACTCCTCACACAACATGGTAATAAATAATCAACTGTGGTGTGGATTAGGATCAGTGCTGAGTTGACTATGGCAGCATTCGGATGACACAATAGTCAAAATAACTGACGATTGTTTCCCCCACACCAGTTGTTTATTGTGTCGTCCGAATTGAGCCATACTCTCCTGTGTGACTGGCAAAGGGGAATGCCTCTCCTAAAATTGCCCCTGCTGTTACACATTTGTGCATAATCTTAAAAAAAAGGATGTATTTTCTGTAGAAGTGTTTCTTCCTGTGCATTGATTTACAGGCCAATCGGATACCTCTCTATGTAGAAGAAAGCCCTATTGCATTTAATAGACCTTACTCCCAGGTTAATTGACACCATATTTTGAGAACGGCATTGACAAACTGCAATATGTTCAGATGATGGTGACTATGATGGTATCTAGAAACCACGTCCTATGAGGAGCAGTTGAAAGAGTTGGGTGTGTTTAGCCTGGAGAAGAGAAGGTTAAGGGAGACTCTTTTAAGTATCTGAAGCGCAGCTATATAGAAGATGGACCAGATTTGTTTTCTGCTGCTCCAGGGGGAAGAATTAGAACCAAAATTATAAGGTGTCACATTTTGGCTAAACATTAGGAGAAATGTCCTAACTGTATGATCAGTTCAACAGTGAAATAGGTTGCCTGTGGAGGTGGTGGGCTCTCCATCACTGAAAGTATTTAAGCGGGTACTGAATGGCTATCTGTTAGGGATGCTGTAGTTACAAGATTCTTGCACTGAACAGGACTTGATTGCCTCTAAGATCCCTTCCAATCCTATGATATGATGATAAGTAAGCATGGGAGAACCAGTGGTTTTTGAGCTTGCCAAAATCCTTCAAAATCGACCTTGAAGCTCATTTTGGCTCACTTTTGTTTTCATTTTCAGCCTCTCTTTTTGTTTTTGCACATTTCAAACTGGGAAGCGCGTATTTTACAAAAGTGCTCACTTCTACCCCACTAACTAAAGTCGGAAAATGTGCAGGTTTTGAAGTGTGAATCTTTGAAAAAATATGCATTTTTTCAAACATGATTTCAAATTTCAGGATTTGTGAACATTTCTAAAAAAGAAAAGCGCTTCTGTTTGTGTTCGTGTTTGAGGCTGTGAATGGGATGTGTCTGTATGATTTGCAAACAGGAATTAAATTCTCATTCTTCCCTAATGAATTGATTAATCAGCTTCAATTCAGATAATTAACTAAGAATAATCAAATAACAAAGCCCTAATTAATGTAGACACATAAACAAAACCCTGCTTTTGAAAGGAGGCAACCATAGGGATGGTCCTGCTGCATTCCTGTGTGCTCCATTGCCAGTTGTCCTGGCTTTGACAGTAAGGCAGGGAAATGGTTGGAGATTTCAACACATGGTGGCGCCCCAGAGGACATTTTACAAATCGAAGAGGAAAAATGTTGTGCTATCTTTCTGATGGTCCATCAATCTCTCTAGTTGACATCTGATGCAATGCCAGAGACATCTTAATGCCAGTCTTCAATATTCCCTGATGTACACACTCTTTTAAATTATTCACCTGCTTCATAGAAATTAGCAAATGGTGGGTGTAAATAGTTTTTCTGCACCCTTTTGACAGCTCAGTGGCTGATATTAGAATACTGGAAGGATAAACATTCACCTCCTGTAATGCAAGGGATTGAGGGCCTTACAATGATTTCAATATTTGAACAGGTGGCACCACCTTCAAATGGTTTATTATTTGGATATTTGATCCTCTTTTGTTGAAGCCTATGTATAATTGCTAGAAAACTGAGCATTTCATAAAAATCCATGCACATCTCTGAAAACATCAGAAAAAAATAAACAAAACAAATAGTTTGGGTGCCTGTGGGGCACCACATTGGAGATCCTTTGCAGAAACCACGAGAGGTGCCCGTGGGGGTCATGGCACCTGCGGGAGCCGCATTAGGGATCCTTGCTTTACAGAGTCACATAAGAAAAATGGGTTCTTGCCCTTAGGATCTTACAATCTACAGAATGAAAGGCCACAGGGAGAACATTATGGCAAGGGGGAGATCAATCTAGCCCCATACATGAACCCAAGAAAGATCAGCTGCAGGGACCTTGTGTTGCTCCCCCTGCAGAAAGAACACCAATGAGAACTTTGAAACTAAGAATTGGTGCCTGAGTTTTGCATTTCTCCTCCTCCCTCCCAAGCCCTTTTCCTTTTTGTTGTATCTTTTAACTGCATGCCTGAGGGCAGGGACTGAGAGCCTTTTTTGGTCGAAGAATGGGGTTAAAAGGCTGTAAATCAATAAAGTCTTAATTAAACAGAGATTGAATTGTGTTACTGCCTACTGAAAACAATGGGGCATAAGTGCCTGGTACTGTTTAATTTTAAAGGGATGCTATTTGCTTTGGGCTATAGAAATAATGACCCTGTTCCGACGACACACCAAGCCACGGTGGTTAAGCATTTTGAACTTAACATTATGGCTTAGTGTTCATGTAAACCATGACTTAGCATGTTGTATGAACTATTCATAACCATGGTTTAAACATGGTGACTAATCATTTGCTGCAAAAGAGTTAGCGGTCTAACCATGGATTAGCATGTGGTCTGAACAGGCACATTGTGGTACAATACAATTTTCTACTACAAGAATGTAAGAACAGCCTTGCTGGATTAGATCTAAGGCCTGACGAGTCCAGCGTTCTGTTTATACAGTGGCCAACCATCTGTGGAAAACCCAAAAATAGGACAGGAGTGCAATAGCACCCTCCCACCCATTTCCCCCAGCAACTGGTGCACAGAGGAATACTGCCTCTAATAGTGGAGGGTGCTGGCATGTGACCCCTGAGAGATTATCGCTGTGGGAATGTGGTCCTCAGTGCAGAACTCTGTAGAGTTGCCCACCCACAAAGTCTTCCATAACTGAAATCCGAAAAATGGATGGATTAAAGCTGAATTAACAAAATACAAATGGAAGATTTACGGAAGAAAGAAATGGTGAAAAGGAACTTCAATCTGAAAATTGGAAGAAGAAATGACCTCTCCCCCCCCCCAGTGATTCTGCTTCTTTCTCTTTGCAGAGCTTGCAATGCAGGGTGGGGGGGGGGTCACAAATGCTGCCCTGGGACTAGTTGTGGCCTGTGCGGGAGGTAATGGGGGTAGGGCCCAGGACTGGAGTTGTTCCCTAACAGCTCATCCAAAGGAAACTCCACCTAGTCCTATTGCTTCATTAAATTCATGCTACAACTTGACTTTTCTCTTTTTAAAAGGTCAAATCACATGCTTTGGCCTCATTTCTAAAAAAAGAAAAGAAAAAAAGGCCAAGCTTGAATCTGCTACATGTCTATTATAATTTTTTTAAAAACAAACAAACAAAACAGTTGCAGTGAACCAACGTCCAGCTGTGGATGGCCTCCTCTTCGATTCCTAATCTTCTTCATAGCTATTCTGGGATTCCTTTGAAGCCATTTATCTAAAGGGAGAAGGCGGCGGCAGCAGCGGAGACCACGTTCTCTGCTATGTGCCAAGATGCTGAATGAGGAATCCAGCCTCCCTGAGGTTCCCTTCAAAGAGCCGTGCCTAACGGGCACAAATGGGATGAAAATATCCTAGAGACTCTGCTTGAATAGAGATGGAAGCGGCAGGGTGGGGAGAGGGGAGAGCAAAGCTGTCGCAGTGACCCAGCCGCTCTGGATATCAATCTCAAAACGCACTGTTGATACCATACATGTGTATGCTGGCTGCTTCAAGACTCATTTCCCCCTGCGCAAAGTTCCACCTAGGGAACTTTTGCACCTCATGGGCATTTAATGGTTCCAAGCGAGCACCTTGAATTTACTCTAGCTGACCGGAGAGCAAAAGGCTGCAGCAGCCTGCGTGGAGGGGCGTGTCGTGCTGATATTACCAGTCCCTACCACTGACTGGCTATCAAGGAATGGAGAATCCCCATGGACTTTCTATTTGCAATCACTGGCTGCGTCCATGTGGACAATGGTAAAGATTAGGAGTGGGCAACTTGTGGCCCTTTGGATGTGTTTGGACTGCAACTCTCATCAGCCTCAGCCAACATAGTCAATGGGGAGGGTCCAATGATGTCTACGGGGCTGCAAGTTGCCCAACGCTGGTATAAACCATGTGGTGATGTGCAGTGATATGGGGGGGTGTTCAGATGAACCCCTCCAGGCCTTCAACATGGAGGGAGTCTCAGGGTAGTGCAAAGCAAACTAGCCTTGGGCAATTCTGGAATCATGCATGGTGAATGTCCACTGAGAATGAGTTAAGAACATAAGAAGAGTCATGCTGAATCAGACCAATGGTTCATCTAGTCCAGCCTTTTGTTCACACAGTGGTCAACCAAATGCCTATAGAAAGCCCACAAGGAGGACATTAGTGCAATAGCACCCTCCCGCTCATGTTCTCAGCAACTGCTTTACAGAGGCACACTGCTTCCAATACTGGAGTTCTGTGCGTGTTTTGTCAGGGGAGGCGGCACACAGTTTCAATAGTGGAAAGGGCTAGCACCCATGGGTCCATGGCCAACTCAGCACACCCTTTCAACTTCAGGTGTGTGTTCTCCTCTATTCTCTCCCATAACCCCAGTTCATGTGGTGCAGGTGTGCCACACTGCACCTGCATGGAGTTGCAGGTGCAGTGACATGGCTCTAGCCCTCTTTCAACACCAGGCAGTGATGGCTAGTATGTGTATGGCCTCTCTTGGCTTGTCATTTTTCTGACCCTCTTCATTTCAAAATGAATATATCATTTTTCCCTCCTACATTTCAGTTGTGATGGCTAATAAGCGTAGATACTGTGTTAGTCCCAAATATGGGACTGGGCTATGTATTTATTTTAAAAGCAATTGTCCACACAACAACACCCTGGTGGGGCCAAAGAACTTCATTTTTTGTTCCTGGCAGAAGCATTTTATGGATGAACTACAAATTCCACAGGCTACAAGCCAGATTCCCTCAGAAAGAACCAGCTGTGCACCAAGAACAACCCCCCCCCCCACAATGCTACTGGCTGTATTGCTGGGAGAAACCCTGTCCCAGGTACAGCTAAAGCGACTTGTGCTGGGTTCTTTCTTTTCTTTTAATCTCTGGAATCTGAAATGGAAGAAGGGAGGAAATTATTTTCCCTTTTGGCTTACACTCATACCTGCAAGTTCATTGGCTAAGAAAGCATTACAGAAAAAGAAAGAAAAAAGACGCAATAAAGTGAAGGGGGAGAAGGAGATGGCCGCATATCCCTTAGGTGGGCAGATTAGACAAGCTGCTGTTCTCTCAGCCTCAGATCATCTATAATACAGAGGTGAAATGTTGGTCTATCTTATAGGGCTGTTGTGAGGATCACTGAGAGAAATGTAAATGAAGCCCTTAGGATGTTTAGAGAAAGGGTTAAGCAGTTACCCTATATGCTGCCTTGAGAGGGTTTTATCCTTAAAGGTGGCCTAAAAACTAATTTTAAATGAATGAACAAATACCCTAAACACTATTTCCATTGGTTTGACCCATTGAAAACTGAACAAGGATCCTGTGGAGATACAGATTGTATCTGGAGAGGAGCTGTCCAAGGTACACCCATCCCAACCCATGCAGGGCTTAGACACACTCTTTATCAACTGTTTGCCACAGAGCTATGTTTGACCACGTCTTATGAAAGAGCTGGATATGTTGAGCCTGTAGAAGAGAAGATTAAAGGAAAATGCGATAACAATCTTCAGATATCTAAAAGGCTGTCACACAGAACATGGAGCACACGCATTATCTATTGCTCCAGAGGACTGAACTAGAATGGGTGCATTGCAGAGAAGCAGATGCTAGCTAACCTTTAGGAGAAACATCCTCATGGTAAGAGCTATTTGGCCGTGGAACAGACTCAGGGCCAGCCCAAGACAATTTGCTGCCTGAGACAAAGTTGACGCTAGCTCCCATTCTGTGCACAAAAGCTGACTGGCAATGGGACACCATCCTCTATTACCCCTGAAGGCAGCAGGTTATCTTATGAGGCACAAGGCTGGCCACATAGCATTCAGCTTTCCCTTCCAAAACCTTGCTGCTGTCTCCCAGCATCTGCTGCCTGAGGAACTGCCCCTCTCTGCCTAATAGTAGGGCCAGCCCTGAAAGGACCACCTCAAGATCTGGTGGTCTCTCTTCACTGGAGGCATTTCAGCAGACGCCAGATGGGCACCTGCATGGGATGCTGCAGCTACACTTTGCATTGCAGATCCTGCATCCAGCGGGTGGTTGGATTAGGTGACCACCAATGTCCCTTCTAATTCAAAGATTCTACTGCACATTTCCTTAAAGAGCAAACACACAACACAGTTTAGTTCCAAGGTCACGAACTTACCCTCAGCATGGGCCCATTCTGGAACACATGTGGTTCATCGCAAACCACACAGTATTCGTTCAGTACGGGTATCCGCTGCTCAGCAAACTCAATGGTCTGAGAACAATGGAAAAGAGAATAATACAACCTGCTTAAAATAATTAACAAGCAGCTCAATCTCCTCCAGGTTTCTGAAACAGATTTGGCATTCTGTCCTACCTGCACAAGAAAGCCGTGGTCTCTGATCGGAACAGATTTTGCACCATATGTTGGCTGTTTAAAAAAGAGTAAGAAAGAAGTAGCATCAGGATGAGTGAGGCTATTGGTAATATTATTATTATCAGAAACTGGAGGCTTTCATACAAACCATGAATTTGTGAAGTTGCTTACATTCGGAATGCTATTTTATTTTCAGGGTTCAAGAACGTGTGAGGTACCATGTTGGATCAGACCAAAGGCCAATCTAGTCCAACATACGGTGGCCAACCAGATGTCTAAAGAAAGCCCACAATATGACCTGACTGCAATAGGATGCCCACGTTCTCCAGTGACTGGTGATCAGTGGTATACTGCCTTTGATACTGGAAATAATATATAGCCACCTTGGCAAGTAGCCGCTGATACCTTTACTCAGCATGAATCTATCAAATCCCCTTTAAAGCTGTCTAAGTTGGTGGCCATGACTACATCTTGTGATAGTGAATTCCGGTTGAATGATATCTTGTGTGAAGAAGTGCATCCACCTGCCATTTCATTGGCTTTTACTTGGTTTTTTTTAAAAAGAAAACAAGTCCATGAAAGTAGCGCATCCAAACCTAAATACTATTCCAAGTTCTAGACAAGATAACTGAGCATCATTCTTTTAATAAACAACTAATTGTTAAAAACCCAATCTCTTCTTGTAAAACAGTGCTCTTATATACTTACATAGCCAAATCCCATTGAGATGTAATACCAATGCTGATCAGGGCTGGGTTTCCTCTGACAGTTTTCATATTGATACAGAGGATCAGAAAAGGTAATGTACTAACATCTGTTGCTGAACTGTGATGGAGAACATGCTTGGAATGCATAAACACCCTTGTTCAATCCTCATCACCCCCAATTAAAACAGGAGGTGGGTAGTGTGGAACTCCAGACTACCACTCCATCATCCGTAACCTTTGGCATTCTGGGTGGGGTTGAAGGAAGTTAGAGTCCAAGAAGAACTGGAAGGCCACCATTCCCCAATGCTCAGTTAATGGACGCAAGAAAGCTGCTGTAGTAAATATCTTTGCTTCAAGAAAGTTCTCTATATCCCTTTTGGAATGTTGCTGCCTCAAACACAAGACTGTACTGGGTGAGATGTGCCAGTGACTTGACCCATTATAAGACAATGCTTTATATTCTTACCTGTTTAACTGCCGCTCCCCATCCCTGCACCAATTTCAGAATTATTGCAATAAGAGAATGACCCTAACCACCTCTTTATATCCAGAGCAGAGATGAAAGACAGGATTCAAAAAAGCTGCAAGTGGAAGTCAACAACAAATGCCACTACTAGCATACAAGGATGTGCAAACCCTTGCACAAACTATAGGCACATTTATCTGTTCGCAACAGGTACACAGAGACTATGCAAAGCAGGGATTGAGAACCTGTGTCCCTCTAGATATTATTGTTGGACTGCAACTCCCATCATCCTTGACTACTGACCATGCTGGACGGAGCTGGTGGGAGTTGCCGTCCAACAACATCTGGCGGGCCACACAATCCCATCGCTGCTTTACGCCATCTTGCTATTCAAATTTCATTCAAAGATAGAATAACAACTGAGTGCAATTTACTGAGGCCTCAGATTGAAGGAGACTTTTTTCCTAAGTGTTAGACCAAAGACATTTAGATTGCTAAATTAATACCACAATTTGGAATTGTAGAAAACTACTGGGATCCCAATATATAGATCATGAAGCACGAACGTGCCCCTGTGCAGAAGCCCTCTTCCTGGGGCTAGAGGTGCTATATTCCACACTAGATCCCATCTCCAAAGATTAAACCATCATTTCAAACAGTGTTATAAAAAAATAACCATGACCGTAGCTGATCCTTGAATGTGAAGCAGCAGGAAAACCAATATGGTGTACAGGGTTGAGAAGCCTTCCCCAACCTGCTGCACTCTATATGTGTAAGACTGCAACTGCCACCATTCCCAACCAGCATGGCCAATGCTGACTGGGGATGCTGGGACTTGCAGTCTAACACAACTGGAGGACACCAGGCTGGGGAAGACTGGGATAGAATCTTTGACTGGGATCACAAAGATAGGGTTTCAATTCCTTGTTCAGCTACAATTCTGAAATCAGAGCAGCATCCTATATCTATGGATGTCCCATGTCACACCTTACGATCTCTTCACACTGTGTCCCCAGAGCAAATTATGTCTTATTACATGATAAAGATTTTCAATGTCTGAACCAGTAGTCGGTGTTATCAAAATAAAAGTCATGGCAGAGTGTCTTCCAGGATAATTTTCCTACTCGTTGCTGAAAAACAGACCATGCTGTTTCATTACTAAAGATTTCCCAATATCGATCTGTTTTTCCTTGAGAGATATTCCCAGAATGCACTGTGTGAGAAAGAATGTAATGTCTGATAGAAGAGGAAGCCTGGTTATACTATTTCTACTAAACAATGGTACAGTATTAAAATGTGTTAACCACTCTGTACATACATGTGTTATCTTCCTAACATTGATAATGTATATACTATATAGACAATAATTTCCTGCAGAAATCTCCACCCATCCAGGACTGGTGTATAATACAGCAATAAATGATTGCTTTATTCTACAAAAATCCCAAAGCACATTGCTTAATTCACAAAATAAACCCTTCTTCATATCACACCCACAAATATCATGCAACAGATTGGTCAGGAATAAGAGGATAATTCAAGTCTGTAAGGTTCACCAGTGTAAGTGGAAACTGAAATGCCTTCTAAAGCTGCAACCAATAACTTATTTAACCTGGAAATGTTCCACTGACTTTAGAATATACTCTGGGGGCTAAAATATGGGTGACGGGACACCACACCAAACATGCAAACAAAGGTACAATGCCACACCCTTTACTGAAACTCTGATTCCACTCCCGTATGTATCATATATTTAACTGTTTCAGAAATATGTGGGAAGAGAAAAGAAAGCCCACAGAACAAAACTGGTTACGCACAGTGGATTGTGATGGTGATGATGAAGATGGTGTTAAGATACCAATAAGCCCTGAGGTAAGAGAGAGCCTCCTGCCCTCTGCTATGGTGGGTTCTTTGAAAAGCTCCATTTTAGATGACTTGGGAGCGCTGGAGTAAGTCTTGCTGAGTAACTTGTGGTTCTTCAGCCCGTCTAACTCATCCATCCTAAGGTTACTGGAATAAGACCTGCTTAAAAGTTTGTGGGGCTTCAAAGTACTGTTGTGCTCACACCGCATATCCCCTGAGCAGGGTCTACTCAATAACTTATGGGGCTTTAAGGTGATGCACTCATCCTGCTTGATGGCTGCTGAGCAAGAGTGGTTCAACAGTTTGTGCGATTTAATGGTCATGGTGTGTTCAGCTCTGGGATCGCTAGACAACGAGCGACCAAAGGTTCGGTGAGACTTTGTGACACACGCATTCTCAGCTTTAACTGTGCTAGAACAAGTCCTCCTCAATAACTTGTGGGTTTTTGAGATGCCATCTTGTTCGGGTTTCAATTTCGATTTGTTTTTCCCACAGCCTGGTGGAGGATAACTTGGCGACCTTAAACATAAACAGAGTGATAAGTTAACGGGAGCATTGCTTACCTTATGAAATGCCAACAGAAAGATGACCTTAGCCAGGTCCAAATTGTGGCCCCTTCCCTTATCATGGAAACGAACCCTCTCCTTCTATTCCCATGAGTGGTGGAGAGTCAACAAACTGTCCTGTCCATTATGAACCTGTCCATTTTTTAACATCTGCAGGAGAGGCTGGTTTTCTGGGCCCATGTGAAAGGGCTTCCTCCCATATTGCTCTCAAACTGTGTATCATGCTCCCTCAAGAACTACAATTGGCTCATACTCTCTTGGCTTTTAGAAAGGGTGTGAAGATGCATTTTCCCCTTTAAATTTAGCCTTTTGAATTATGCACTTAAAGTTTTACTGTTTTTACTGTTTTTTGTTTTTACTATGATAAGGTTTTACTGTCTTAAATTGTCATACATCACCTTCATGGCTTTTTAAGGAAATAAGGTGTTATATAAATGTTAATAAGAACGAAATAAAGAGAGGGAGGGAGGGAGGGAGGGAGGGAGAAAGAATCCAAGTTTAATCCATGAATTCACCAATTCAAGGATATAATTGAAGACCCTTTTGTCTTAGATTTGGGTGCAAGACAGATACAAGAAAACACTTCACTACACAATGTATGACTAATATGTGCAATTCACTTTCATAGGACGCGGTAATGGGTACTAGCTTACATAGCTTTCCGAAAGGGATGACAAATTCATGGATGATTGTTCCATCAATTAGTATTAGTCATGATAGCTGAATCAAATGAAACCATTGTATTCAGAGGCAGACAGTACACTTCTCAGAACTAGACACTAAAATGATGTGTCCTCCATTTTTTCTTTTTAAAGTATGCTAAAAGAACAACCAAGGCACTCAACAGACAATAAATAAAGATGCTTCACAGATCATGTAAATAATCTCTGTTGAAATATGAAAGTGTTACCTAGGGAGTTAGAACTTAATATTTCATGGCTGTGTGAGCTTTCCCATAGGACTGTTCAAGCAGGTCAGCAGCTTGTCTAACAATGGCCTCTTAGCAAATGTAGCTGAAAATCACACTGGCATTTTCACACACTATAATGTCCACCACTTCTACAGTACAGCGAATAATTCTCTACTGGTGAAGGCCATGCAGGAAGCAGAATGAAAAAGATTGCATGATGAGGACCTGAAAACGTACCGTGCAAAAAGCCTGACAAAACCAAAGGTGAAAATTTTCTCAATAGGCATCCCAGCACATATCTAGTTTGGATGAATTATTCCAGTAAAACAGTGGAGCATATGAACTCAGATTCAGTGAAGGCATCCTTTTGCCATGTGTCAGATTAAGTGAGCTGTACTCATGTCCAGATCTATGCGCAAAGGGATCCTCCACACAAAGTGGAAGCCTAATTGGCCATCCCGAGTGGCACAGGATTGTTTCTTCAATGTGAAGCTTTAGGTATGTGTCTATCTGCATGTGCATTGAGCCACTTCACCTGGCTGCCAAATGGGATTATGGCCATTGTAGACATTGGCAATGGGGGAGCACACCAGTATGACCTTGCAACCCCCTCATACCTTGAAACAGGGGGTGGCAACTCGCAGCCCTCAACCTAATTTCAAAAGTCTTCTGCACTAGGGGTGAGCAAACTATCCTGTGCCTGACTCACTGGTCGCTCGTTGAGCCATTGCCACTGCCCATCCCCGCTCACGGGACTGTACGAGCTTCTCAGCAGTTTGGTGAGCATCCATCCTCATTGTGAGCTGCCTTACATTTTGTGCAAAATGGCAGGGTGGCCTCTTCCGGGAAAGGTATGATGCGTAAAGGGGATCGCAAAGGCTTGACAGCCGGTGGGGGTCAAGCCTTCGCGATTCCCTTCCTTGCAAGGAAGAAGACCACACCAAGGCCATGACAGCTGGTGGGGGCAGGAGTCGGCATTGCTGCACACCAAACGCTTGTTCTTTCCTCAAGGAAACGACAAGGGTTTGGTGTGTGGTGACAGTGACTTCTGCCCCTGCCAGCTGTCAAGGCCTCGTTGTGGTCTCCCTCCTTGCAAAGAAGGAGATCGTGAGGGCTTGACAGCTGGTGGAAGTGGCAATGAGGGTGGATTGCTGCTGGGTGTTCACTCAGTCCCAGAGGGAGGGTGTTGGCAACTGGGTTTGTCAGTACCTCACAGCTCAGCAAGCGGGGCCAGGGGGTGGACACAGGGGAGTCTGCCGTACTCCCGGACCCTAGCGGCCACTCATGACATCCCTGTCTGCTAGTTATCAGTTCAGACTTATGGCAAGAGTGATCTGTCCCTCCTTCAGCATCCCACTGGGTGTGGAGAAAGAGGGAGAGGCATGGAAAGATACTGAGAAGAGGAAGGGGATGGCTGTTCTCATGTTTGGCTCTGGCCCACCACTAGCATGCATCACTCAAGGAATAGCCCCTGAGGAAAAATGCCCCCTCAACAGAAAGAAAAAAAAAGACTAATCATCCCTGCTCTGAAAGACTGTGTGAGAGGATTTGAGTGAACCCTGAAAGAAGCTGAAAGATTTTAATGGAATACCATTCATCTTCTATTATCACTTCCTCCTACCTGCGCAGTGTAGAAAAGATATGCAGGGGAGATTTCACCTTCTTCTCTGACATTTTCTTGTTGTGCGTACTGTTTGATTTTTCTTTGCCATTTTTCCATTGCTGCGTAACAAATGTTTGCATGATTCTGCAAGTTAAAAACCTTTGTTAAAAACAGTTTAAAAACAAAAAATGTCAGAAACCTACAGACAAATATTTTGTTGGTGGTGGTAACCTAGCATTATCCAACCATTGTATTTTAAAACAATAGGGCAACAATCTTAGAAGTATTTGACTTTGTGTACTCAACTCTGATCATGATGAGCTAAAAACATATTAAACCATTAACAACCTAAAACCAGTAGAAAATATAAAAGCAATAAAACAGTTTAAACAATGTCCAGCTTTAGACCTCAAAGCCACGTTTTAACTTGGTGTCGAAACAAAACCAGCTTCGGCACCAGCTGGGCCTTCAATGGGAGGGGGCATTCCACAGTCGGGGTGCCACAACAGAGGAAGCCCTCTCCCATGTCCCACCACAATGTATGCCTTGCGTTAGTGGGACACAGAGGAGGGCTCCTCCAATGGATCTCAAATCTCGGGCAGGCATATATAGGGAGAGGTGTTCCCTCAATACTGAGGACCCAAGCTTAAATGTCATTGCCAACACCTTGAATTCCGACCGGAAGCATTTCACAGACTAAATGGGAGGTGTTCCTCTGGGTAGCATATTTGTGTAGGCACATCAAACAAGGACTGACCCTAATTGATCCATCAATTAATATTATTATTAGTATTAGTATTAGTATTAGTATTAATAATAATAATAATTCAAAAATGAAAAAAGAACCATCAAATTATTTCTGATCTCATTCACTGGATGCTTGTTACAGACAAAACATCTAAACATATAGATACTGCCATCCATAATTACGTTGTTGAGAAAATCAAGGGAACTGTTAAAAGGAAGAAAAATGTGGCAATTTTAGTTACATAGATTATATCAAGAAATATACATGATAAATCTTGATCTAGCTTCCTTTGGGGTTGTTAGAAAACATGTGCCTATGACACTGTTCTTCATAATTCAGACTGCATCAGGCCTAATGCTGTCATCAGAAGCGATTAATCGCTGACAACAATAAACACACACATATTAGAGGACGTTGCTCTTTGCGGAACTCACTTCTTCAGCTGATGCCCCAGTCCAAATCTTTCCTTAGTAGAGATCTGAAATACATCAACGGTGGGCACTGTAGAATAGAAGATATCATTGAAAAACATAGGTAAGTTCACATATTTCAAAACTCGCTGCTGCACGTTATTATAGTGGGGTGGCAGAAGCTGGTCCAATTATGTCTGGTGAAAATTATGTACTAGCAAAGTGCCCAAGTATGTGCCAAAGAGCTCTGTATAGAAAGGCCCCTGGGTTGCACTCCTGAGCTCCTTCCATGTATATGGATAGCACCTTTCCCATGGGATCCCCGTTGTTGGTGACTGCACTGCTGCCTGACAGAGTCCTTGCCACCCAGCAACAGGGAGAGCCATCAGTTATCTTCCCCTAGGCTCAATTCAGAATGGGATTACTTAAAATAGGGGTAAGCAGCTTGTGGCCCTCCAGATATTTTGGCCTACAACTCCCATCAGCCCCAGCCAGCATAGCCATAAGGACACTGGAGGCCTCCCAACCCTTTAGCAGGTTCTGCCATCCAATTTCCTTTCCCCAAAATCTACCTGGCAGGACTGGAATCTACAAGAAGGCCCATCGTGCCTTTGATTGGGTATTTGAACTCTGCAGCAATACCAGCCTGGGTACTGGGATGTAGCAAGGACTTGGGAGCTATGGGAAATCACAATTCCCAAAGGTCATGGTGAACACAAAGCAACAGCTGGCCTTCTCACCACAACTGCTACACCAGGAGGAAAAGGAAAGGGGCTTTTCTGGTGGTGTAGAGGGCTTGGTGCTGGTGCCAAAACCAAGCCAACTATTCCCAAGCTGTGGAGATGTGGGCTGAGCTCATAATTTGTCTGGACTGGCTGAAATGGGGAAGTTCATACTTTAAACTAGTTCTGGGCCAAAAAATTCGACCATTCCATTTTTGGCATTTCGTGGGGGGTGGGATGGGGAAATGAAAACTCAGTCGAAAGAGGCTGGGAGAGGTGAGAATTTTCTCCTGGAGACAGGACAGGGTGTCCACATAACTTTGTAAATGTAGCCAGTTGTTGAGGGGTCTTCTTTCTTTTTATTTCTTCACCCCCCCCCCACCAGCACTTGCAAGAGTCCAGTAGTTCTTCAGTTAAATGAGGGGTGAGGGTTTTTTTTATTTTGTTTTAAAAACTAAAAAAAAGACGCCCCCTCAGCAACCGGCTACACTTAAAAAAGGTATGTTGAAACCCTGGCCCACTCCTCAAGGAGAAAAAATCTCTGAATTTCCCCCACTCTCTGTGAAAGAGGCAGAAAAAAAATGCCTCTTTCGCAGGGAGAGAGAACGTTCACAAAAATAGGGGGCAGGACTTGGCCCAGCACTATTTTAAACTCCCCAAACTGAAATGTGGTTGCATCATTAGTCAGGGATAGAAGGGCAGTGTTGGTCCCATAACAGCATTGTCCACATGGGCATGTCGTCATCCTGGGTCCCAACTCCCCATCTTTGAGGGACAAGGCTCCTTTAACTGATCACCTGAGGGGGAATTAGCTACTCAGATGGAGCTGCACCTCTGTTCAAGGCAGGGGTGAGACACTTGTTTGGGTCTATAAACATCCAGAGGGACACAAGTCCTGCTGGCCCTCTCCAGTGGCTGTACTGGCTAGAGTTCATGGGAGTTTTAGGTCAAAATATCTGGAAAACCATACATCCCCCAAACCCATCTCAGTCTGGGGCCAGATCTACACTAAGCAGGATATAACACTTTGAAAACTGTATCTGGACTGTGTCCTGGGCCCCAACAGTTGTTAATACAAGTACAAACCGCTTTAAAGTAATAGCGCAGATCTTGCCTGGGTTTGCTTCTGCAGCCACACTTAAGACTGCTCCTTCAGTTTGAGCTTCACACAGAACTATCCGAGGTGCTACATGCTTAGACTTATCGGCATCTAACCTCTGCTTTCCCTGGCTTGCCTTGTTGGAGCCTGACTTTTGCTTTCCTTGACACTGCCTCATTAGAGCAACAACCTTGTCTTACTTGAGGTTGCTTAACTGGAACCCAAATCCATGCCTAGCACACACCCCTGCTCCATCCTTGAACTAGAACCCTGACCAGCTGGGATCACAACCTATAGCAGAAAAGAATAGCACTTTAATGATCCCCATAAGAATTCAGTCATACAGGAATAATAAACTTCACAACATTGTTGGGGTATGGGTGAAATCAGGTGAACCTCAGTATATGGGTCAGGTTGTGTATGCATATGTGCTTACAAATAGAAAACCTGCTCCCAATAAAACCCCTCTTACATCCAGCTGACAACTGGGTACAGGTTTTTGATAGTTTCACCATCTGCTCTATGTCTTTGCCATTCTAATATGATGAAACAGTGGGGACTGACTTTAGCATGGATACCATACTTAGGGGCTGAATGTTTCCCCATTGGGACTGTGAAGACAGACAATATTAAAACTATTTTCATGTTCTGGGGAAAAAAGTGGGAAAATTCATACAATTACTTAGCTATATGCTATTCGGTATGCCAGCAAATTCTCAGAGACCGTGGGATAAGATTAACCAAGTGCCATAAAATCTCTGTCCTACTGCAGTGGCAAGAGAGACATTAGGGGCCAGTACAATATGACAAATATTATAGAATATTGTTCTCTAATGTAATGGTTGCAGGCTTCCAAAATCCTAGACTTTGAAAACTTCCAGCATGTGTTGATGATCACAAAATATTTTTCAAAAAAAGCAAAAAGTGCCCTTTAGAGTTTTGAAGTAGTGGAGATCAGGGGTAAACAGAAAATTACAAAGAAATTTCATGATGGGGAGGCTCTGGCAGTCCAGCAAAAGCTTTACAGAAGCACTTGATTCTGAAGAGAAGCAGAGGAAAATGGCTCATGCCTTACTGCTGATTATTTCCCAAGGAACAGACAGAGGAATGGATTTGTACTTTAAGTAATGTAGAATAGGATTCATTAGTGCTTTTAACAAAGTGCCATTAGCTGTAGCGGCGGTTTCATTTCTACCTGTAAATTCTATCAGAGCCCAAACCTTTGAACATGCTTCAGCCTACATTTTGATTCCAGAGGGTTCAAGTGCTTTTTGAACACAACTGCACTAGCCAAGCACTGCCACTTTGGCTTCAAGCTTGCCACAATTGCAGAATTCTCATGGTTGCATTCATTCTTGCAAATGAAGATCCAGGCGGCCAGGCATCCACCATGCCCTGGGCAAGAGAGACTTATGGCAGTGCAACCATTTAGATAAGAAAAGAAATGGCAGGGATTACTCCCATGGCAAGGATTTCTCCTAATCCAAGCCCCTGAAGAGGTGAGACCCCATCCCTCCCTCCAGCTCTCCATGCTTACTGAAGGGCTGGAGGGAAAGGCAGGCTCTTCTCTCACTTTTAGGAAGCTTTGGAGAAGGGCTGAAACAGCCAGAGAAATGCCTGCTGTTTCTAGTCTTCTCCAAAGCTTTCTGTAAGATTCTACCTCTTCCTACAGCTCTCTGAGCTTGCAAAAAGTGTGTGTGTGGAAGGAGAGGTAAAAAGAATTTGCACAAAGCGTTAGAGGAGGAGAGAAACGGCCAGCATTTCTCCCATTTTTCTGTCTTTCCCCAAAGCTTTCTGCAAGCCAGATAAAGTATTTTTTTTCTTTTTTTCTTTTCTTTTTTTGCCCTCAAGCAATCACAGAGGGCTTGAAAAAGAGGTGAGGATAGAACTAGCGGAAAAGACAGATAGAGGCTTTGCTGGGAATCCAAGCTGATATGTTTTGACCATTGCAGGCAAAAGTTGATCTGCATGTCCTGCCATTTCTTGTTTCTATTCCACTACTGGACATAATCCAAAGTCAAAAGTAGGGCAGTATCTTTATCAGGACCAACAAAAATGTCACAAAAACCATGAGCAACTTTTTGGGTTCTCCAGGACTCTTAATCAGGCATGCTGTTAAAACAAAACCAGAGAGAGGGGGGATTTAAATGCTGGCAGTGATATAGTTGCTCACATCTCTTGCTGTTATGTCTGATGTTGCCGGATATAAGAACAAAAGAGCTATGCTAGATTGGACCAAGGTCCAACTAATCCAGCATTCTGTTCACACAGTGGCCAACCAGCTGTCGATTGGAAATCTGCAAGCAGGACATGAGTGCAACAGCAACCTGCCATTCATGTTCCCTAGTAACTGGTGTACATACTGCCTCTGATATTGGAGGTAGCAAAGAGCCATCACAACTAGTAGCTATTGATAGCCTTCTTCTCCAGGAATTTGTCTAAACCCCTTTTAAAGCCATCCAAATTGGTGGCCGTCGCTATGTCTTGTGGTAGTGAAATCCATAGTTTGACTATGTGTAGTGTGAAGAAGTACTTCTTTGTATCTGTCCTGAATCTCCCACCTCTCAGCTCCATGCGATGAACCCGTTGGGTTCTAGTATGACGAGAGAGGGAGATAAAAGTCTTTATGCAAGCCTTTCTAGGCCATAAAGAGAACCTCTCCTACTCACAGGAACACTGTCCGAAGGCTTAATGTTGATGAGGCATGAGATGGGAGAGTGCAGGAAGGACAGAAAGAGATGAGAATGCAAAACATACTATATAATTTATAATGCAGGGCACCTGAAATAGACAAATATGAATACATGTTCATGAGAGTTGCATCCCCCTACCCCTTGGGAAGGGGGGTAAAAGGAAAACTAAACAATGTAAAGGGAGAAAAGGGGCTTTAAGCCTTAAAGAAACTTTTTTTGAAAAAAAGAAAAAGAAGAATCATGACAGACAGAAGAATTCTATGAACAGGAAGAAGAGAGGGGCAGAGAAACAAAGAGAAGATTGGAGCGTAGAATCAAAGAAGGTTGAGAAGAATGGAACCTTTGGAAAACTAATATATTAAATGAGGTAGCATTAAAAATAGGGCTGTGCACGGACCCGACAACCCAATTTGGGGGCCGATTCAGAGCTCTACATCAGCCCCGATCTGCCTCGGGCCATTTGGACCCAATTCAGCCTGTTTTGGATCTGGATCTGAATTATTCAGATTCACATTTTCCCAGACAAGCAGTTGCCCCCACTCATGCCCCCTACACGTGCCCAATACTGCACAAATGGTAGCTGTAAGGTGCTCATTATATGCTCATTATAGGCATAAATGGGCCATTTACTCCTGTTTTGCATAAATGGCTGCTTTACAGTCACCATTTGCGCAGGAATTGTTTTACAGAAAAACACAAGTCATCATTTTAAAAGAAAATGGCAACTCCCTTGAAGAGGTAGATGGCTATGGGAAGTCACGATGGGCTCCGGTAAGGAGCAGAGGGTGGGTGTGAGCAGGGGAGGGTGCAACTGGGGTGTCTGCTCAGCAGGCTCCCAGGAAAATTGGTGTCTGGTTTCTTAATTGTCCGGATCGTTCCGAAGTGGTTCGGGTCAATCTGCCCCATTTCGGACCACTTCAGACCGATCCAGACTGATTCAGTCTGAATCACCCCACTTTGGTTTGGAATTCGGATCCATATCCGAAATGGTCAGAGCCCTAGTTAAAAGTAGCCCTTTCTTTTTTATCTACAGGCTAATGCTATTGCAGTTTTATGAGCATGGATTTGAGATTTCTGTATCTGTGCAATGAAATTAACAATGTAGGATATTATACTATAAGAATTTTAAAAACAATGGTACTTTACTCCATTGAAAATAGGAAATATATTCAGACAAGGCTGGTCCGGGTTTGGTCCAGAAAGATAGATTGTGACAAAAGTGAACAACTTTTGGAAGATAGTGTAAGGACAATTTTAGATGCTAGATATTCAACTACCACTTGATCTGAAAGAGAAAAAGGTTTTCTGAAGGTCAGAATTACTTTGAATTAGTGTTATTTGTGATAGCTAGACTGTAAGTGCAAAAACGAAAAGAAGAAGAGATGAATAGCTTGATCAAGTGACGGAACAAATTGTACCAGTGAAATAACAGCAGATCAAAACTTGATTTCTACACTTTTAAAATTCTGTGGAGTATGGTCCCTGTGATTGATTGATTATATATATATATATATATATATATATATATATAATTTGTCAGTAAAAAAAATATTATAACATTGCTTGGTTCGATCTTGCTAAGACTTCTTACTAAGTCTTAACATCACATGTTACTGTTTATAGAGAACCATAATTATTTTCCCTCTTGGTTCCATTTTTTCTTCTTTCTTCTCTCTCTCTCTCTGTGTATGTGTATTTACAGACAATATATATTCATTATATATGGGATACAATCTGGATGATGATGATGATGATGATGCAAGAAAAGAAAACAGAACAGTAAGCTGTGCAGTAATATCTGGCCTCTTTGAAGAGTTTTGTTAAAGGACAACATCAAAGGATACAGGCAGCCATTCAGCTGGGCTGATTGGTTAGCCCTAAATTCCTGGCTTCTGATAATGGCCCTACTTGAGGAATTACTTGCACATTTAAATTTGATACCCACAGATTAATGTAATATCATCTGAAATGGAGCCCAACTTAGTTTTTTTTTAAAAAAAGCAGGTCTATTAGTCTATTGCTTTTCTTCCTATTGCTATTATTAACTTGTACCTGGCTGCTATATATCTGGAACTACATGTTACAGAAAACACGTAGCTGTTGCCAAAAGCAACAGCCCCAGGTATTTTTCTTGCCCTAAATCAAGGTGCTACAAAATGTGTGCACTTTGAATCTCCTCTCCCCTGCAAGCAGCAGCCAATGCAGTGAAACTAGGGTGGAAAACCCTAAAACATGATGTTGTCACATCATACATTTTACAGCATTGCATGATAAAGGAAAGAGACAGGGGAGAAGACATGGGCTGTGCTTTCAAACCATGTTCCTGGGAACCCCCAAGTTCTTTGTAAGCTTAACAGAGGTTCCTCAATGAGAAGATACTAATGAAGGAGAATGTTTCCTGCAGTAATAAAATCCATCGTAAGTCCTACTACAGTAGAACTACTGAAATGAAGGGGACTTGACTTAGTCATGTCTAACTTAAGTCCCATTCTTTGTAATGAGTCTACTCATAGTAGGATGTATGCTGGATATTTCCCAGCTTGTCTACCATTACTGATCTTCCCATGCCATATTTAGCCATCTGAGAATTTGGGATGTGTTCCTTGCCTCACCAGTGGCCTGTGTGAACTGAAAGCCTCCCTAGAGTGTGTTCCAGAGTCGCCAGCAAGAGACAAGACTTCTTCAGAAGACATACTGATATAAGCAAAAAGGGCTTGCCAAGGATAAAAGCATGAGAGCACAAGGTAGGGCGTTGCAAACTATTGTCTTATAAAGAAAAAGAATCTTGACCTGAAGATTATACAAGAGGGAGAGTCCATCACTTGACTTCATTAGTAATCCATTCCGACTGCTAATTACCCAAACAGATTTAATAATTGAATTTCTGCGATGTTAAAATCCACCCATTGATTATTGTTATATCACCCTCTGCTAAATTAAAGAGCCCTTTAGGATCCAATAGTTCCTTCCCAAGAATATAATTATGCAGTCCAATCCACTCTTGCAATTGCTTGGTGGAGAAAGCTCATCATGGACACTGCGTGTAGGTCTCAGTCATGAAGGCATCATACAGGAGAAACAGAAAAGTAACTTACCGGGGCCATTTAAATATTGTGTGAGTGAGCAGTGCAACCGCACAATTATAGGCTCTGTGCGGATTACGTCCCATGCCACTGCAATCTCTTCCTAAATCAAGAGCACAACAGAAGCGATTAGCCATTATCATCAGGTTTCAATCCCACCATTCTTGCTTCTAGGGCTGGCAAAGGAAATGAACGTACTCACCTAAGTTGCTGTCTAAACTGATTTGCAAGACAGGAGTTGTATCAGGTTCTGCTTAATATCAGCAATTGGAAAGAGGCCAGTACTTGGTTTTGTATAGAAATTGGCTTCACAAATTAGAAAAGTATAAACCTTTTCCAGTGCCACAGTACTATACAAATCTCTGCTTTGGGAGCACTGACTCCATATAGGCTTCCAGACATGAAGTCAAACTGCAGCAAGCAGTATTCTCATTTTCCTTCTGAGAATAAATTATTTGTCCAGTCATTAATGCATTAGGGCTCAGTGGCAGATGGAAAAAGGCCCCTTCTACAGGCAGGACTGGGAAGGACTCCTGTCTGAAAATCCTGGACTGCTGCTGCCAATTAGGGTTGATTGGGGTTGAGAAAATGTGTGTCCTTCAGATGTGGTTGGACTGCAACTCCCATAATTCTTCATCACTAGCTATGCTTGCAACAATATCTAGAAGGCCACATGTTCTCAGCTAGATTGACCAATAATCAGATTCAATATAAGGCAGCTTCCTATGTACCTAAATTCTACTCACAGTGACAGGCAGGTTTTAGGTAAAGTCAGTATGTAGGATCATTGCCTTCGGTCCAATAAAGTCAACATAATACAGTATTAGTTGTAGTCAGCCAATAACCAGAGAACCACACCACGTGATCTGTGTGCCCAAGAGAGCTTCAGATCCGGATTTCTTGAAAAAGCAGCCCCACATGGCATGAGGCCAGGAATGTATGAATTGTGTAAATCCATTCTGTCTGTGTTTCATGGATTGCCAGGTGCCTTTCAAATTGTTGTCTTCTCATTGACAGAACTGGATTTTGATTTATTTATTTTTAGTTTCTGAATTTGTGCAAATTCACATTTGCACACATTCACATTTGTGCAAATTTGCACTTGCAAGGATGCACAACCCCACCCACCCCAATGTACATTTTCACACTTTAGCCAATGGTGGAAATGTGGTTTTTCAGCTTTTTTTTTGTATGCATATTTTTCTGTTACTAAATTTGCACAAAATTTGGGAAAGTTAGTAAAATAGTCTGCATGTCTGGAATCCGCCCAACTGTGGAATCCATGGGTTATAGTCATAAAAATCCAAACTTATTCGATTCTGTTGTGGATTTCTGACCTCCGTACAAGAGATGATCTGCTTTTAAAGCTGAGGGCACTTTTAAAAGAAGATTGTTATAGCATTGGGGGGGAGGGAGAGAGAAGAGCTACAAAAAGCCTTATTCACTGTGGTTAAAACCATGGTTTAAGGTGACTTCTGAACACGGCCTGGCTTTCTGGCTTAACCACCATGATTAAAGCTGTGGTTTAAGGTATCTTCTGAATGGGGGCAATGTTCAGTCAAAATGCCAAATCCTTTGGTGCACCTAAAGTAGCCTTTCCCAATAGTTGTCAGCTTTCACCAGATCACACATCTCTCAATTCCATTCTCAACACTGGGATTCATTTCATTTGAGCATACCCTGTGCAGCATACAAGCTTCAAGTAGCAAGGTGCAAATTATAATGAAGTGGATTGTTCTATTCCCATAAATTGCCATGAACTCCACCTATGAAACATACTTTTCTGTATTTATTTTTTTAAAGACTTCTGTTTAGGCATGAGAATTACTTGAAGAATTTGGAAAGGACAGAAAATATATTCATATAAAATAGAACTGCTCATAAATAATATTCTGGACAACTTCCACCGAAAAGATCATCTTCAGGGGACCTTCCCCGTGAGTCCCTGCCAAAGGAAGTGAGGCAGGTGGCTACTAGGAAGTAGACCTTTTCTGCTGTGGCACCCCATTGTGGAATGAGCTCCCCAGAGAGGGTAGCCTGGCACCTACATTGTACTCCTTTTGGCACCCAGTGCAGACCTTTTTATTTTCCCAGTGATTCAGCATTTTAGCATCCTAGTCTTTTAGCTCTACTGTTTTATATCTGTATTTTAAATCTCTGCATTGCTGCACAGTTTTATTCTAGTTGTACTTTTATACTGTGGTTTTAAGCTTCCATATTTTATATTTTATGCCATACCTTATGGTTTTAAGTTTTGTGAACCGCCCAGAGAGCTTTGGCTATTGGGTGGTATAGAAATTAAATGAAATTAATAAATGAATAGAGTCGTACCACCTCATGCAACAGAAGCTTCTAGAGGTCAAAAAGGAAGGGAAGTGTCTGTGGGCAGCTGACTGCAACGTCTTGACAAAAAACAGAATTAGACATGTATTAATGTTCATTCTATTACCGTATGATTACATTACTTACATCAAGAAAGCTAACATCAATATGCAGATCAATATCTACATCATCAATGGCTCCATATTCCCTGAAAGGAAAGAATAGCATATTACATGTCACTGTGATACTCTCGATCACCCAAATGAAGTACAATCCTATCAGCAGCCTGCAGAAGTTAAAAACAGAAGACATCCAAGCATATCTTTAACCAGATTCAGCATGGAGACTGAATTCCTGTAGTACTGAAAGGATTTTGCAACATCAGCTACAGGCTCGTCTCCCAATGGCTTTCGGAGATACCAGCGCATAGAGGTAGAATGCACATGCTGCAAGCGACAGGTACCATGTTCAACCTCTAGCATCTCCAGCTAAAAGGGTCAGACTGAGCTCTGCCGAAAACCTCTGCCAGCCATAGTAGAAAGTCCTAGTCTACAAATAGTCTGATCTGATATAAGGCAGTTTGAGTTTGCTATGTCTTCAGCATAAGGAGAGGTCGAGGTGAAGGAACAGCACAGCGAAGGAGACTTATAGTGGAATCACCTCCAACAAGCAGCCTTTGGGAAATGAGAGGATTGTTAGGGGCAACAGGTAACATTTGGAGATGCTGTTGTAATGGCCTCAAAATAGTTCCATGTCAAGAAAAAAAAATGGAACAAGCGACTGTGTCAGAACCATTTTCATTCCACAACATAGCTAGTGTGATGCAGTGGCTAACAGAGCCACCTATACACGTCTACTCAGAAGTAAGCCCCTGCTGAGTTCATATTCCAGTTAAGTGGGTAAAAGATTGCAGCCTTAGAGACTGAGCTGAGAAGCAATGCAGGCTTACCGATCACATTTATTACTGAATCACTTTCACCAAGCCCTAAATTGTTTAATTGGCCTGTTTTCAAAAGCCCTCTGCACCAGCAACCCAGTGGGTGGGGAAGGAGAGAGAATAAGTTGTCATACACATACACACACACACACACACACACACACACAGAGAGAGACTTTTGGCTCCAGTCTGGCCCACTGCTGGCTTCAGTCCTTGACAGAAAAAGTGGCCCTCAAGAGAAAAAAGGTTCCTTACCCCTTAATTTTACCTCTCACCCCTCTCATTATTTCTATATCTTTTCAAGCTCTAAGATTTTCCTCAGCCCAAGTAAGAACTGTATTTCTGATTAAGTCAAAGGTCCTGCTGGGGAAAAAGAAAGGGGTGTTGGAGGGGAAATCGGGGGATGAGGAAATGCTTAAGAGCTCATCTCCAGTTTCATGCAGTGGAGATGAAGTTAGGAGTTCTGTCTACTATCAGGATAGAGATTCCCCCAATCCTACAAGCAGTTGTTTTTTGTTTTGTTTTCTTTCTACTTCCTAGTAATTTAGCTATGCTCTGCACATCGTTGGATTACTGCAATGGGTATTGCAAGACAGGGCCTTAAGACAAAGACACATAATTAAAAAATGGTATAAACAATGCCTATAAGCATGCATACTTTTATAGGCCTTCAGTCTTTCCTAGGTTCTCATTAAGCATAGGCTGGGGCACAATAACCAGCAATGGGTTCAATTTCTATTGCCTTTCCATTTCCCTCATAAAATCTACAACTGAAGTTAGGAATTTTGTAAAGATGTCCATCATCACCATCATCATCTTACTTCAAAGACTCTTTGCATATGTCCTGAGGCATCCAGTGTAATAAGGGGGATGGCAGCCATCGCTACCAGCCTTTGTTGATATACGCATGCCTCCTATAGGGGGCCATATTGGGTGTTTTGGTATTTGGATTTTATGCTCTAGGCCCAAAAATATTTTAGGCCAAGTGTGTGGATAGCATCATTATAAGGTATATTCACTAGATGGCACTGGACTTAGTTATACCTGGGTGGAGTCGGGTGTATCTTGTTTCTGTTTTGATCTTGTTACATACGCACATGCACACGCATTCCTTTTAGCTTCCTAACTGGTGTGTCTTCTAAGACTACCATGACACCAACCTCATCTCCTGGTTTTTGGGACAAAGGTAGCCTCTCATGGAGAATAGTCAACAAACTACAACCCCTGAAGTACCTATCCCTCTCATGTAGACAGAAACAGAATCCCTGGATAAAAAGCCACATGAGGTTTACACATCTACAGAAAGTGTTTTTTAATTGTAAAAATGCCTTGTCCTGGCAGACTGAAAACTGTTGAATGTTACTGGTTGCTGGGGCGGGGATGCGGGAATGCTGCCTGTTCAAAAGGTGACCCCAGTATAATTTGCAGCTATGCCCCGGTTACCAGATAGGGGTTGCGGAAGTCAGAAAATAACAAATGAAGCGGGCAATGAAAATAAATATCCAAGGGAGCATTTTTCGACCACCAACTAAGTCATAAGCATTCCCAACAGTGGCACAGAGGAGAAGAAATGTAAAAAGATTTCCGTTTGCAAGCTAGAAGCAGCCAGTTTTTATAATGAATTGAGCCTCTAAAGATCACACAACCTATAATGAAGAAATTAAGCACACTGATGTTTTTATAAGAAGTTACACTTACTTTCATGGTCCTCAGACCCTAAGGGAGCTTATTATGAAGGTATATACAGTTTCCCCAACTATAGCTGTTATCAGGCCTTGCAATTAAATGATTATCTTATTCATTTCCTGTCTGGCCTTTAATTTCCAGTATCCTCTATACTTAATGAATTTCCACTTAATTCAAACGGCATGTAATGAAAACAAGATTTTCTTCTAGACATATTGTCTAAGGAACTGGAACGTACACTCACAAATTCAATTCATACGTCACTCAGCCGAATGGAACAAATGAATTTTAAGGCATATTAATTCGGCTTCACTGAATGGGCTGGCTGGTTGGAGGGAGCAACCTACGCACTGGCCTTTTTTTTAGGCTTGTAAGCTCATTTTCAAATCCTGACAACCTTTCAAAGAAAGAAAATGACAGAAGCCATAATGAAGCAATATCACTGTAAATGCTGATGAGGACTGGTCCCTTGCAAAATCTTGTAGGAATTTAATCCATGAAGACAAAATGCCTCAGCGGACCGCTCTTTTAGGTGTTCTTCAGGTGAATTTGGAAAAAACTCATTTGGCTATTTTTATTTCAGTTGATGTATGTTGGAAACACATGTGCAACTGAGTCAATGAATGGATTAATATACCGTCAGATTCTGGACCAACCTACAGCTGGGAGCTCCCAATTGTAGTCATGTGAAGCCACACTTGGTTGGAGGAAGAAAGGCAATATAATATTTACTAATGTCTCTGCAATCTTCTGAGGTTAGCAAGCAGGAGCGATAGTTGTTAACTCACACTCAGTGCAATCCTATGCATGTGTTCTCAGAAGAAAGCTGGTGTTCAGAAATGCTTACTCCCTTATAAGTGAGTTTAGGACTGTAGCTCTAAACTGCCAGCAAATGCTTATTTAATCCCCTGGAGTTTTCACTGTATATGCAGAAGTCCTGAAACGGCCAAAAACAACTTGGCAGCGAAGCCAAAAACAGTATTTTCAATCTCAATAACTTTAATAATACACACAATCTAGTCAGTTTAATAATACAATAACAGTCCACAGGCTTGAAAGGATACTAATTCAGTATATTTTTCCTTTGTAAATAAGCTTTCCACTCTAGAACGTTACAGGACATGACTGTAGTTCTACAGAGATTCTCTGTAAAAGCCTAAATTCAAGGCCCAGATCTGCCATCTTTGAGGGGCTATCGTAGCCCTAGCGATCGAGCCAGGGACCACTGCAAACACCTGCAATGGGCCTCCATTAAAAAAAAATCTGCCCTGGTGTTCTGAGCAGCTGTCATAATAATTTCCCATAGCGTCCTGGATGTAGCATCAGTCTGGAGCATCACTGGGAAATTTAAAAGTCATTCAGCCTATATTTACTCAGTCTGAGGTGCCAAATTACAGCTGGCTCACAGTTAGGGTGACCATGTGCTCTACTTTACAGAAGACAGTCCTCTGTATGAAACTCTGTTGCAGGGCTGCTTGATGGCATTCCCTAGTGGACCGGGCTCCCTAGTCCAAGTCTAGTTTAAAGATAAAGAATCATTAAGAAGGGATAGAAGCAGAGGCTTTGAAGATGCCCATCAGCACTTAGCACCTGGACAATGGACTGAGAAAGCACACAGGTCACCCGATCAGTCTCCCCCACTAAGGTGAGACATATTGTCTTTTATTTAAATTATAGCAATTATGCCTATATCTACATCTGTACATATAGATTAGGACATACACATTTTATGCCAATCATTGTCCTCTTCTTTTCATGAAGCATTTCCTCTTTTGGAGCAATATGTAAATGGCCGCCTTACCCTCAGTGCTAGCTGTGTCCATTTTCTTTCCACTTTGCAATCTCATACCTTGTTCTAATTCATCCCCAAATTTACATAAATAGAGATAGATGGAAAGATATACCTGAGAGATACTGCATTTGGCCCATAGAGCTCCCTCACGGCTGCCAAGTCAGCCTCCAACTGGGGGTGCTTGTGAAGTTCTCCATCATAGCTAACCTGCAAAGAGAGAAAGAGAAAGGTATTCTCTTTAACATAAAAAGGGATAACAAGAGAAGGCTTTCCCCTCAGTACCAGTTATTCTTCCAATGACTGGTCCAGAAATGAAATCACCTTGTGACTGAAGGTGTAAAAAAAAGGTATAAATATATAAAGAGACACTCCTCTCTTTAAATGGTAAGCTAGCCCTGCTGATTTCGGGGCCCTCCTGTTCATTTTGCAGAGTGGTGCTCTTGACTTCTGCCCCAAAGTCCTGTCCTGGTAGCACCACTAAACAGAAGAACCTCCTTACTAGATGTCTCTAGACATCCACCTTGTTTCCAACAAATTCCAACCAACTGGAGAAATGGGATCTTGAGGCTCCACACCCTGGATAGTTCCTTCAGAGTTCTGACTGGTTCTGACTGAAACCTGGAACACATTCGCTGGCCCTGAAGCCACTAGTCTCCACTGGACATAGCACATTGTAGTATCCTCCACAGCTCAGGATTCGTTTCCCGACTACATTTTATTTTATTTTATTACTTACTGAAAACATTTATATACCTCTCGAGATTGAAACAGATTTCAGAGCAATAGACAATAAACGATTAAAGGAATAAAACACCATATTAAATGTTTTGGAAAACAGAATACCAATAAAAACCGTGGCTGGTCAATTGAGGAAGGTTTGTTGAAATGAGCAAGCATCAATATTCTGTGATGGACTCCAACAACGTCTATGTGGAACAACCAGGAGCATCCCATCTGATGACCACAGTGACTAGGCAGGTTGATAAAGGAGAAGACACTCTCTCAAGCATCCTAGTTCCAAGTTGTTTGGGGCTTTATACGCTATTAGCAAAACCTTAAACATGGACCAACAGTGAATAGGCAGCCAGTGCCATTCCCTCATCAATGGAGTTGCATGCTGAAAGGAGTAGCAGCTCCTGACAACAGCTGCCTTCTGCAGTAGCTCCAGCAATCTGGACCAGCCTTAAGGGCAGCCCCACATAGAATGCATTGTAGTAATTGAGTCTTGAGGTTGTTAGTGTCTGTACCACTGTGGCCAAGCTATCCCTGTCCAGGAGAAGCCATAGCTGGCATACCAATCGGAGGTGGTAATAAGCACAACAAGCCACCGTGGTCACTTGGGACTCCAGCGACCGTGATGGATCAAGGACCTGATCTTTCAGAGAGAGTGCAACCCCATCTACTAGGCAGTAAGCCTATCTCCTGGATTTGGGAAGCACTCACTCACAGGGCTTCTGCCTTGCCAGGATTCAGTTTCAGTTCATTGGCCCTCATCCAGTCCATCACCGAGTCTAGGCACTGATCCAGAACTTGCACAGCCTCACTTGATTCAGATGTCACAGGGAGATAGAGCTGTGTGTCATCAGCATACTGATGGCATTTGGCTCCAAATCCCTTAATGATCACTCGCAGTGGCTTCATATAGAGATGTTGAAAAACATTGGCGACTGTACCCTACAGAACTCCATAGCTCAATTGCAAAGGGACTGAGGACTAGTCCCCCAATATTACTTTCTGAAATTGACCCTGCAGGTAAGACAGGAACCACTGTAACACAGTGCCCCCATAGCCCAATCCACAGAGTTGATCCAGGAGGATATCATAGTTGATGGTATTAAAAGCTAAAGAGAGATCAACAGGAGGACCAAGGCTGATTTGGTCCCATAATCAGAACGAAAGCCAGACTGGAATGGGACTAGATAATCAGTATCTTTGAAGAGTGCCTACAGTTGCTCCGCCATAACCCTCTCAAGTACCTTCCTTAAGATAGGCGTAGTTGTCACTTGGCAGTAGCTTTCAAATACCATTGGATCCAGAGTGGATTTCTTCATGAGTGGTTGCACTACTGCCTCTTTAAGGACAGCAGGAACCACCCCTTCACACAAGGATGCATTTACCACTCTTTGGATCCACCTGGGCATGATCAGCCACTCATGCAATTCATCACGTAAAGCAGGGGGGGCAACCTGCAATCTTTGGGCTGCATCCTGCCCTGGGCCTAATTTCATGTGGCCTTCAGCTTAATTTCAAAAGTCCTGTTGCTGCTGGACAGGGAGAAAGAAGGGGAGGGAGAGAGAAAGGAGTGGCAGAAAGAGAAAAAGAGAGAGAGCGAAAAGGTCACCCAACTCTTACTGTTGGCTCTCCACTAGCTTTGACCCCATTCACTGCCAGCATGCAGCCTTTGATAGATTACTCTGGAGGGAAGGCGGCCCCTGGCAAAAGGAAGCTCTCCACCTTGAGGTTCAATCTCCCCACCACCACTGAAACAAGCTCTGCTTATTTTAGAGTTTTATAAACTTTTTCTTCTTCCTTGCAGCAACATAGAGCAAGCAAGATAAATGTTTCTCTAGAGTTCCAAAAGTCCCATTTGTTCTTGCATTTCAACAGACAGGGACTCTATGCAAAGCTTCTGCAACCCAGGAATTCTTCCTGAATGCCTATAGGAGAGGGTGAGCACACGTGTTCTCTTGGAGTTAAAGAAGTGCTGCCGGCCCAGATGAAGCCTCCTTGTAAAGGGTTTCTGGCCCTTTCTACACCTAAGGGTGTGGAGGGAGGGTCTGGGGGCAATCCCGGACTTACTGGCTTCCAGGATTGTCACCCAGTTTCCACACAGGAAGTGTGGCGCCATTTTTTTTTTCATACGAGGGAGCCAGGAGCGCACTTGCGCTCCAACACAAATGTTAAGTGCAAAAAAAAATTCCCCTGAAATCGTGGTGAAAATGCAGGCCCCCTCTCCCCTGATGGACATGGGACCACTGGAAGATTTGGGTTTTCCCAGGGTTTCTTTATCCCTGGGAAAACTTGTGCCCATCCCATCCCCCTGCCCTGGGGATTCCCTATGCATCATTTGGACACCCAGAGAGCACCCAGGGACAACCCTGGGAAAAAGGGACAGTGTAGAAACAGCCATAAATAAAGTAAAATCAAATAAAATAGAAAGAAGGTCCTTCAATCACCTCCCAAACTTAAAAAGGTATGTGGAAACCCTGTTCCCCTCCCTAAGGAAAAAAAATCTCCAAAATTCTTCCCTTCATAGAATCATAGAACAGTTGAGTTGGAAAGGGCCTATAAGCAGGGTGACCAGATAAAATCCAGGTCAGGGCTCATGTAACTTTAACAGTTGTAGAGAAAAGGGAATCTCAGCCAGTGTCATTTGTATGCAATTAGTGCAGGCACTATACTAGAGTGACCATATACAAAAGAAGGCAGGGCCCCTGCAACTTTAACTGTTGTGATGAAGAGGGAATTTCACCAGGAACTAATTGCATACAAATGACACTGGCTGAAATTCCCTTTTCTCTACAACTATTAAAGTTACATGAGCCCTGACCTGGATTTTATCTGGTCACCCTACCTATAAGGCCATCGAGTCCAACAACCTGCTCAATGCAGGAATCTATCTTAAAGCATCCCTGCAGATGGTTGTCCAGCTGCCTCTTGAATGCCTCTAATGTGGGAGAGCCCACCACCTCACTAGGTAAATGGTTCCATTGTCGTATTGCTCTAACAGTCAGGAAGTTTTTCCTGATGTCCAGCTGGAATCTGGCTTCCTGTAACTTGAGCCCATTATTCCGTGTTCTGCATTCTGGGTTGATCAAGAAAAGATCCTGGCCCTCCTCTGTGTGACAACCTTTCATGTATTTGAAGAGTGCTATCATGCCTCCCCTCAATCTTCTCTTCTCCGGGCCTGTAATCACCCCTAACCCATCTACAAAGTGCCCAAGTTTCATCCTTCTGTCTTTAAAAATGAAAAAGTTATAGGCGTTTTTGTAACACAATACTAGGCTATGGGGAAAAGCATTCAAAATGGCGTCCGATTCGCCAATTTTTTCCGATCCGGATCGGACCTCGGCGGATCAGATCGGAGGGTTGGTCAGATCAGATCGAATTTTTCCAATTTTGGGGCGGATCGGATTCGGATCATGGATCGGATCGGATCCGATGCACACCCCTACTTCTTTCACAGGGAGAGGAAACATTTCTGAAAATAGGGGGCAGGATTCAGCATGACACAGATTTTCACCTTGTGTGGAGCCATTTAAAATTATTTATCCTTCATTAGGCAGTCTTTTTTGGGGGGGAGGGGGAATTGTAAATTAAAGTTTTTTGGGGGGGGTTGCAAAAAGTCTTCCACTTGGGCAAAATGAAAAGGAGGGAAAGCAGAGCAAATATTCTCTGGCTCGTTTAAATTGCATTAGGACTTCCCAAATAGTATTAAGGTGTATTATGTGGAGTTAAAATGTCAGCTGCATTCCTCCATTCCGCTCTACTTTAGGTGTTGTCCCAGATAAAGACATATTCACCCTGCTTCACAAGTGTTTTTCTTTGATTTAGTATAGTGTAGCAATTCAATCTTTGTGAATTCCACTACGAACCCACCTGCTCTGCACCTCCTAGACTAATGTCCAGATTGGAAAGTTGCTATCGCATCAGATTTTGCATTTTGGATGAATGGCAATGCTTTGAAATTGCAGCATTTGTTATTATCTAGATTTGGCCTGGCCTCTTTTACAGCATCAGCCTCTCTGTCATTATCGAAGCGCTTATTGAGGCTGGTCAGGCAAAGCCACCCACGATCCATGTCTAGGAATACTTGTTATTGGGGAATAAATATGATATACAGGGTTTTAAGCAGGAATGGAACAGGGAATTGGATTGTCTCATTCTGCTTAATCAGTGAATTGCCGCTATCTGCCACGTCTATGGCTCTTAGGGTATTTCTTTTTCAGTACAAAAAAAAAATGTTTCGTGTCTATTGGAAACCACAATGTCCCTTTAATAAGGGATTGTCTAATTCAGCTAATTCCTGGCAGTGCAATGCAGATAATAATGCTTCTTTTAAACATATGTTTTGGCAATGTCCAGTAGTTGGTTCTTTTGGGGAAGAGGTTATTATACAGAGGAGGTTATTAAATTTTGTACTGGAACAGTTTTTAATATTTGCTGATGGACATGATCTTTTAAAGTATTTACCTGCTTCATGGAAATTAATGAATGGTGAGCATAAATGGATTGTCTGTGTCCTCTTGGCGGCCAAAAGGCTGATATTACAACATTGGAAAGATAAATGCCCATCTCCTATAATGCAATGGATTGAAGACCTTATAACACTTCCAACATTTGAATGTGTGGCATACAGATGCCACTTTCAAAAGGGTACTTATTTGGGTATCTGGTCTGCTTTTGTTGAAACCTATGTATAATTGCTAGTAAGTTGCATTTTCATGCATATGAATTTCACATGTATTCATTGCTATGGATACATGCAAATTGGGGCACATATATTTAAAAAGTTCAAACAAAATAATAAAAGAATTTGTATCTCTCCGTATGACAAGATGTTGTTCTTAGCTCAAAAAATGGTATCGTTTTAAGATAAAATACATGGGGAAAGCAATCTGATGCCTCCTAGACAGTCTGGGGGACATAGGATTGTTCGGTTTCCTGGCTCCAAGCTCAGAGCCAGAAAACTATGCTCCCCGCCCTCTCCCCTCATAGCTGGCATAGATAGACCCATGTTGGCTACCTCTCTGTGCTCAGAAAATGGAACATGGAGACAAGAGAAAGGAGGTGCGCCTGGGGGTGGGGAGAGGAAGAGGCCAGGGCAGTAGCCAAACAATGCATCCTATGGCCATCCCAGCTTCCCTCCCTCCCCTTCCCTAAAGCCTCTGCTAAATAGTCAGTCAGTCAGTCAGTAAATTTTATTGTATATAGCCACCAGCCATTTATACACTTCTCATATACATACAATTACATCCCTAGAGTCAACACTATTTACTCTCACATGCATGGCCAAAACCAGAAATTTTGCTGTTCTAAAAGTTACATATTTACTAAAACCACGCAATAAAAAACAAAATAGGCAAAATCACCCATCTAGTTTAAGTGCAGAGGAGGAGGCATATGTGCGCCCATGGCAGATCTGATAGGATTGCTCCCTTAGAAATTTAAGAGAAAATATGTTCAAAAATACATATTTGTATTGAAATGTAAATTTTTCATCCATATTTTCTTTGTTTAATTTGCAGATTAATGCAAAAATAGGACAGATGGACTTATGGGTGAACTCATTTGAAAGTTACATTGACTGGAAATGGACTGAGTGTCTATCCTTAATCTAGAGCACAGTGAATGCTGTTCCAGGCAAGTATATGTGACTTTTTCGAGGCCTTAAACCAGTCTTCCCCAGTCTGGAGCCCTCCAGTTGTGTTAGACTGCAATTCCAATCATTCAAATGGCCACACTGGCTGGGATTTATGGGAACTGCAGTCCAGCACATCTGGAAGGGAAAGCTCTTGTACACCTTCCAAAGCTCTAGTGAACTTCATTTATGTGGTGCAGAGTTAGGCTTCCTGGACTAGTGGTGTAGTGCTATATTTTAATATGTCACAGCTCTGGTTTTAAAGTGTCTAAGGGCCATTTCTTTTTGTTTTGTTTTTTACTTTATAGGAGCAGATGTTTATGTTAGGGAAGTGGCTGTAGCTCCGTGGTACAGAACATGCTTTCCATTCCAAAGATTCCACGTTCAAACTCTTCCTCTACCCTTTAAAAGAATAATCAGGTAACAGGTGAGGTGAAAGACCTTGGGCTGGGGCCCTACAGAACTGCAGATTGAGAGTAGACAGTGCTGAGGTAGGTGGTATAAGACATCTTCCTACAATACGTACGACTGCCGCTCCCCATGGCTGTGTCACACACTTTTCCGGTAACATCAGAGCACATGGAAGGGTGACCATGGTTACTTCCTACATCAGCATCACCTTCCTACATTATCTTATATTTTAACAGATTGACTTTGGAAGTGACCATATTGAGGAATGACGACCACAGTATTTTGGATTTCATTATCTATGAACAGTCCCCAAGAACTGGTTGTGGTAGGTGGTAGCAAAAGAGGGAGGGAGGGAGGGAGAGAGTAGGAAGGGGTTTGCAAGACCATTACAAGAGAATTATAGGCACTCTGCCCTTTCCTATTCTGGATGACAGAAAACTATGGCTGCTGTGAACCTGGGGTGGCAGATTGCAGAAAATATTATTCATCCTGTCATAATGACTTGAGAACTTCCATTATCCCTAGCTCATCAACCAGACCCGAGGGAATTTTTAAATGAATCTAAGAGCCCATAAAATCAAGACTCCAATGAAGTCAATACAAAATAGATTTACACTAATATAGTGTAAATGGGGTGTGGGGAGGGTAGATGGTGCTGCCTCTCATGGGAAATGAAACAAGATAGCACTACCATGTCTGATTCTGTCTTTAGATATCTACAATGATGCCAGGTAGTCTTGGCTTTAAATTTTACAGTGTCTATGTCATATAGCTCCCTCCTGCTAAGGCTTGACATTTAGAGAAATCACTTTCAAAGTATGCTTGACATCACTTGGTCTGAACTTTGATGATAAGATAAATTAATTTATCAATGGTAATTTAGCCCTGGCCAGCAGCATACCTGTAAAACAGGTTTATTAGAGATAAAAGCAACGTTTATATAGGACAAGACTGTGAGAGATTGGCTGGGATAAAGCTGAAACCTGGAAATGCCAGGATTTAGGTTTTGGATTATGCAGGAGCATTTGGCAGAGACCATCAAACATTTAGTTTCCAGGTCTGTTTTATTCACCCATATATATTCTGGATTTGCATAAGGCAATATACCAGACATACTGTATTTGGGAGAAGCAACCTTCTGATTGTAATCCTTTTACACCTAATTCACCCCAATTCTCATCAAATCTCGAAAGGGGGCTGTCTTCATGGGGGGGTGTTCTACAGCTTGGCTGCATTGTGAGGACCTCTGCAGCACATTATGTCATAGCCAATGCGCTCCCAACCAGCAGCTTCTGCCTGGGAAAGCAACAGTATCGGAGAATCCTCTTACTCCGTTCTTTTTAGTTAACACTGCTCCCAGGCGTTTGATCTGCAATGTGCCCTCGTGCATCTGCATTAAATCCTGGATGTGCCTGTGCCTTGGCTGTGCCTTGGGCTGGACCTTCCCCCATTGACTCCTTTTCCTAGCATCACCATTGAGAGACATCTATGCGCTTCCTTATTGCTGCATGAATTAACTCCAAAACTTTGTTAATTCGCTTCTCTGATGTGTTTTTAGCTCCGAAGTTGCGCAGCTACAGAGCTGCAAACAGGGAACTGGGTTCATTAGCTTCTGTGAGTGGGAGCTGCATTGATTGGCTTTTCTGATGTAGTGTTAGGGCTTGTGTGATACTTTTTGGAGTGGGGTTTATTTGTGCTGGCAAGGTACTCTCATTGTGGGTTACTTCCTCCCCATTCCCATTCATTAAACTGTAGTGGAAGGGGGAACTTGGGAGAGTGGTGGGTAATAAGCCTCTCTCTGGATGACGCTGGTTCTACTCTCCCACCCACCCAGAAGTATGTATTTTCTGGCACTGAAAAGCCAGGTTTTAGGGACAGTTGGCTCCGCTGTGTGACAATGATGCAGCGGAGATGACTTCAGTGTACTGCGGAGAATAATAACAATGCGCGTTCCTCCCATGCTTGTGAAGATGAGGCCCTGGACAGTTCACAACAATGAATGAACTCACCCTTACAGAAAATCACCAACTTTCACTTCCCAATTTATCAAATTTCAGAATCAGAAATCTTGTGGTGTTACCTATATACATCTTGGGAAGTTTTACAGAGTCTGATGGAGCACCAAAATTCATATTGCACCACAGTAGAATAAGTGGCCATAAAAAGAGGGAATGTTCCTGGTCACAGAACGGTGGACGTATGAACCAATTATGGAGGAAATTCAAACTTAAATCATTTTCCAAACTATTGTTCTGTGCACAAAGAATTGTACTTGAATTGAACAATGCACCATGCCCACTGAAGGTAACAACATCAACACAACAAAAATGTTGTCTCTCTGAGACTGTTGAAAACTGGCTGCTCTGATTATCCCTTACAAGTCCCACAGAGGACCAGATGGTGTCAGGGTGCGTGGCCCCGCCACCCGATATCCCCTACCCCTATTTTTCTCTCCATGCTAGAAGGAAGCACAGAACTCTCCAGCACAGAGAAAGAAACTCAGCCAGAATTGGGAGAAGTAGTCACTTCTCCTAGCACCGATGGAGTTCCTGGCTTTGTGGGACTCCCTGGAGGCTGTGAGAAGCTACTTGGGCCTGTGCCAGGGAGAGCAGCCACTCTTCCCAGCATGGGGCGAGCCAGGTTGCCACACATCCCCACTACTATCTCTAGGGATGTCACAGACCGGTTGTGTGATGTGTGCGCATTGAAGGCTCTGGAAATTGCACTTTTCTCCTGTTGTGTAAATGGCAGCCGTAAAGGCCCCCTTTACGCAAGAGTAAAGACTTGACTCTTGTGTAAATGGGAATTTCGCAACCACCATTTAAGCAACGGGGTGGGGATACGTAATTTTCAGAGCGAGGGCAGACAGCTGCTGAGTGCTTGTTGGGCCTTGCCAAGCCTCAGAAGCATCTCACACGGCCTGACGAGTAGGGGTAGATGATGGCGGTGATGGGGCCAAGCGTTTGATGAATCAGACACAGGTGAGTTCTCCCATCCCTAACTTTCTCCAATCCCAGAGTCTATGGCAGGGATCACACAACACGCACACTAACCCACACTCAGCAGTTGACTATGGGTTGCTGTTGAGCCATGAATTATCTCGTTGTCTGAACAACCAATGAGTGGCAAGTATGAATGTAGACTTGTTGTATCGTTGGATGGCTGAATCAGAACTGTAAATGTTTTCCCTGGACAACTGCAGTTCTATTGTTATTTCTAGAAACAGCCAACAAAGACAGTGGCAGTAAAAAGTGAAATTCTGGCAAAGATAAAAGGCACAGCTTTCTTCTGTCTGAAAAGATTGTGTTTAGAAGAGATGAGCCATTAAACCGAGACATGATATAGATTTCTAGCTGTTGTTCAAGAGAAGAAAAACATTTTTTTTCTTGAAGAACTCTGTACAGGTGACTAGCAAGAGTAAAGAAACCCTTTTATCAAAGATCAAAGCAGAGTTTTCTTCTTTGCTGCTACTGCCTCATAATCTTTCAGTCACTCAAACCCCTTCTTTTCAGCTCTATTCAGTTCTGACTACTAAAAAGACAAGAATTACCTGAGTGACAGGTAGGGATGGGTGGATCAGTCTATTTACAGTCCTCTTCACTTTGCATGTGTTTATTCCTAAATTCATTTCATCCCTTTTCTGTATTAATTTGCCATTAAAAAAAATCTGCACAATTTTTTACATTTAAATGTGTATTTAAACACGCATTTTTGAACATGTTTTCTCACAAAATACACATTTCTAATTGTATTTTATCCTTGAAAAATACCCATTTCTATATGCATGTCGGTACTTTTTGAGCCAAGAACTGCACTGCAAAATTCGGAGAAGTGTAAAATTCAAAGGATGATGATGATGATGATGAAGATGACGATGATCTTTATTTGTAACCTGGCTTTTGCCCAATACACGGCTTTACAAAATTAAAACATATAGTTAAAAGCTTTAAATAGAAATCTACAACAGTTAAAAATATAATTCAGTAGGTTTCAATATTAAAACATTTCAACACTTAAAATACATATTAAATTTTAAAAATCTTAAACGTAGATGGAGGTCCACATTATTCACCAAAGGCCTGCCGGAATAAGAAAGTTTTTGCCTGCCTCTGAAAACATATAAAAAAGGGAGCCAGTCTAGCTTCCCTGGGAAGGGAGTTCCAGAGCCTTGGAGCAGCCACTGAGAAGGTCCTTTCCCACATACCCACCAGGCGTGCCTGGGATGTTGGTGGGACTGAGTGAAAGGCCTCCTTGGAAGATCTCAGAGCACTGGTAGGCTTACATGGGAGAATAAGGTCTTTCAGATAACCTGGACCTATGTTTCAACCTGCATGTTGGTCTGGGAGCTGCAGACACTCCAACAATCTCAGGAACGGGAATCCGACATCGGATCCCAACCACCACTGCATTGGCTGCTTTCTGAGGCTCCAAGAGCAACCGTGGATGATCTGATGGACGTCAAACTGGGGGAAGTCCAGTGGGCAGGAAGGGGAGAAGAGGGGATAAGTCAAGATCTGAAGAATGCTATGGCTTCTCTGTCAGCCATCCTTGACCCCTACCAATAAGGGATCAAGATAGGCTCAGAGCTTCCTCTTTTTTTTAGGAGGAATGGAAGAGAAAATCACCTCTGTTCTCCCCCTGCCTAGCCTGGCTCTTTCTGGTAGGACATAGGATAGATGGAGGGCTACAATCTCAGAGCCCTCCACCTATTGGGAGTGCAGTCCGTAGGACTGAGCTCTTAGAGACATTTGATTATATTTTCATTTTCTTTTCCTTTTTTCCCCCACGCTTGCTTTTCATTTTGCATTTTCTTAGTGAATCGTGGGTTGGCTGGCTGGCTGGCTGATTATTAAACTAAGTATACCAAGCTTTTACATTCCCAGAAAGTAACCTTCCAGGAAGCCAACAACTGTCACAATGCTGCTATCGATAAACAATAAAAACAGAAACAGCAGCAGGGGTGATAAATCAAGGGAAGAAAACAAATCTTCCAGGAACGGTTTGCTAAAAAGCTAGTCAGAACAGTCTTTTTAATTGTTATTTCAAAGCACAGAGGGGGAACCAGCTGAACAAACCCAGGCAAGGAGTTTCATTGCATGTGCACCAGTTTTTAGAAGGGCCCATCCTGCATACCATCTCCTAGAGCAGTGGGAGACAGAGCAGGGTTTCCACCAGAAATGGAAGCATGTGGATGAAGGGTGCCATCACCTTCATACCCTCTGATGGTGAGCATCCAGAGGCATAAGGCTGGTGACTGACAGAGGCAGAGCACTACGCTAGACGGGGCCTCTCATCTGATCCAGCAAGACAAGTTTTATGTAAGGGAAATAAGATGCAAAACATTGTGGTCGGTTTGATGGCTGCACAGAAAGGCCCAAAGCATTGCAATTTAGCATTTCGAGCAGTGTACCCCAACCTGGTGCACTCCAGATGTGTTGGACTACAACTCCCTCCACTGACCATCCTGGCTGGGGATGACAGAAGTTGTAGTCTGACACATTTGGAAGACACCAGGTTGGGGAAGGCTGGTTTGAAGGACTTTCTCAAAAAAAAAGGGGGGGGAAGAGTAGTATCCACAACAATT
Organism: Anniella stebbinsi; assembly: GCA_029215795.1. NCBI lineage: Eukaryota > Metazoa > Chordata > Lepidosauria > Squamata > Anniellidae > Anniella > Anniella stebbinsi. The sequence continues at coordinate 26,563,259 of JARDYH010000002.1, read as the reverse complement.
ATTTCGTTAACGTCTCTACAAATTCACTGACATTTTGTTTTAAACTCTCTTTTACAAAGGGGCACAAAGCATGAGAAGTGACTTTGGAGCACCAAAAAAGACAAGTTGAAGCAAGTGCTCCAATCAAACCTTTCATTGTTCTCATAAAAGAGGCCAGGACTGGGACAGAGCTTTCATTTCTCTTTGGGAGGAGGCTCTGCTAGTATTTTTGATTCCACTGAGCGAATAAGAAAAGAGACAGATATACAGTCTTTTTAAAGAAAGAAAAAGAAAGAAAAAGAAAATAATAATAATCAGCAAATCTCAAGGTGAATCAAACATAAAGACTCCCAAAACGGACTTTGAATTGAAAAAAAGTTATATAACTGACATTTTTTCAACATTGACATATACTGGAATGTATTTTTAGCTCAATGGACTGAACATAGGGCCTGGTTTGCATATCATTTTGCTAAAGCTGTTATCCTGAGCACACTTACATGGAAGTTAAATGTCACTGGAATGACTGGAGTTAATTTCCAAGTAAATAAGTTAAGGATCAATATATAAAACTTTGATAATCATACTCACATTTTAAGATTTGTGTCAAAAGAACACAAGAAAAGTAACACACTTTTCATAACTTTGTAGAATGAGGGGGAGAGAAATCCTGTGGTCCCAAGAGAGCATCCAGGAATCATAGGAACCTTTGGATTCCCTTTTCTGAGGCTGTAGACACTTCTCTGACCTTGAAAGGGAGACTCTGGTATCTGACCCTTTCCCCCAACCCTACCCCACCCACTGCAGCCACCATGGAAAGAACCACATCATTTGCTTCCCAAGGCCACAAATACACCCTCAGAGGGAAAGAAGAGGGAGTGTTCCAGTGGGCAGGGAGGGGAGGGGAGAGGCTAGGATAGAAGGAATTTTATGGCCTCTCCAATCCTACTCCAGCCCCCACCAGTGTGCTCTCTCTAGATGGGATCAAAGGCCCGTCTAAAGAAAAAAAAAACCAAATCCCAAAGTTGTATCCAGACTTACATCAAACTTAGAACAGACCCAATTAAATCAATAGGACTTAAGTTAGGTATTTTGTTTTTCTGAATTTATCTTTCAACTAGATGGATAATAAATTGTCTCTCTCTTACCTGCCCTCCATAGTAAAACTCTTCTGAGTCATTATCCCCTTCCGAATCTTCTTCAACCGCACTACTGTGCCTTGATTCCTGGTTTTGAAAAAGTAAAGAACAGAAGATGGACAGAGAAAAATTCATGCATGCCATCATTTCTTTTTAACCTTCCTCCTTTTCAATTATAAATTATGAGAACTGAGAACTGGAAAGCTTGTGCTATGAATCAAGAATTTCCTGATTCAAATCTTGCCTCTGCCATCAACTTATTATGTGCATTAGGCAAAAGCCATTATATCTCAGCTGTAAAAATTACAACTAGTGCTTGAAAACTAGAAAGCACTATACAAATGTATTATTATCATTATCATTATTAAATTATCATTATCATTATCATTATTATTATTATTATTACTACTACTACTGCTACAGCAACAACAATCTTTGTAAACTGCCCAGAGAGCTTCAGCTATGGGGTGGTATATAAATGAAATAAATAAATAAATAAATACAACACTCTTGCAAGGCATGCCTCTATCAAAGTGACCCTGGAGATGCCAGCAGTAGCTTAACTGAAGGAAACATAAAGCTAACTAGTCATCACAGAGTGATACCAGTGGAAGCCAGTTTACTAATGGTTAGGAAAGTTTCTTTGGTAACGTTGCAAAAGAGCTCTGAGAGAAGAATGCCAAGGTTGGTTCAACCCTTTCCACTATACTTCTTAGAAGCGCACCTACACGCGAAGAGCCCTTAAAATATTTTGTCCAAACAAATTAGTCAACCAAATTAACTCTGAATACTTGGCTTGTTATGTCAATGGAATTCACATAATTGTTGTGTAGGTCCTCTTACTGAACAGTCATCTCTGTACTGATAGGATGACAATAATACAAACAAAACTCCTATATTTTAAGTCAATATGGACCTTCCTTTTTTCCTGACTGTCTCTCTCTCTCTCTCTCTCTCTCTCTCTTTCTCTGAAACCTCCTAACCAATCCTTCAAGCCAACTATGTGAAGCACACAAACCGGAGAGCATAGAATATAAGAGCTCTGCTGGATCAGACTAAGAGTCCAGGTAATTCATCCTTCTGTTCCTACAGCAGATAACCAGCTGTCTGAGGCAAACCACGTGACTCTGTCAGTCTCTCTTTCTCCCTCACTCTCTAAATATATATAATCTGACCAGACCCTAAGATCATCTTTTGAGGTCCTCCTCCAGTTGCCCTCACCAACTGGCTACTAAGGGGAGGACCTTTTCAATGGTGGGACCCCAGTTGTGGAATGAGCTTCCCGGAGAGATTCCCCTAGCACATGCATTGTGATCTTTTCAGCACCGGTTGAAATCCTTCAGTATTTTTTTAAAGTGTTTTACGTTTTGACACTGTGGAAAAGACTTACATTAGTACAGAAGAACAGGTAGCAAGAAAATCAAGGGACCAAGGTTGTTGTTGTTTTTAGACTCCTAAGTACATAGAGTGCTGGCACCTAAGAATTTTATCAATTTTTCCATCTCTCTGCCAGGCTGCTGCCTAAGAATATCATGCAGACTCTGAGAAACCAAAAATAGTTTTCCAGTGCTCCATTGCAATAATGCCTGTACTGGAGGAATTGTTTGCTTAATAGTGTGCATCCTTCATTTCTTTTTTTCTGGAAGAAATCTTAGCATTTGGATAATCAGAAGGCTCGATAACTAGGAGGGCTGCTGTTCAAATAAAGCTCCACAAACACTGAGCAACACAGAGTACGCATAGCAAATAACTAGCAAGTCATATCTCTGAAGTTTATATAATGACTACACTACTGTATATATTAGAATTAGGGGTGTGCATCGGATCGGATCCGATCCACGATCCGAATCCGATCCGACCCAAAATCGGGAAAATCCGATCCGATCCGATCCGGACAACCTCCGATCCGATCCGATCCGATCCGATGAGGTCCGATCCGGATGGGACGCCATTTTGAATGCTTTTTCCCATAGCCAAGTATTGTTTTACAAAAACGCCTATAACTTTTTCATTTTTAAAGATAGAAGGATGAAACTTGGGCACATTGTAGACTGGTTAGGGGTAGTTATCTGTGAGAAATTTCAGAAAGATTGGTGCATGCATTTTGTGGCAATTAATTTTTTAATAAATACCCAGGAATGCCTATAACTTTGTCATTTTTAAAGTTACACACATGAAACTTTGCCACATTGTAGGGGGTACCTTGGGACCTATGTGTGTGAAATTTCAGAAACGTAGCTGCTTGTCTTGTGTGGCAATTAATTTTTAGAAAAATGGGTAGTAGTGGGGTAAATACAGTTACGCCTCCCATTTTTTTATTTTTGAAGATACAAACAGGAAACTTGGGCACATTACAGGTACCACTTGCCTTGATATGTGTGTGAAATTTCAGAAACATTGGAGCTTTCCATGTGTGGCAATTAATTTTTGAAACAATGAGGAAAGAAACACCTATAACTTTGTCATTTTTAAAGTTACACACATGAAACTTTGCCACATTGTAGGTGGTACCTTGGGACCCATGTGTGTGAAATTTCGGAAACGTAGGTGCTTGCCTTGTGTGGCAATTAATTTTTTAATAAATACCCAGGAATGCCTATAACTTTGTCATTTTTAAAGTTACACACATGAAACTTTGCCACATTGTAGGCGGTACCTTGGGACCTATGTGTGTGAAATTTCGGAAACGTAGGTGCTTGCCTTGTGTGGCAATTAATTTTAGAAAAATGGGTAGTGGTGGGGTAAATACAGTTACGCCTCCCACTTTTTTATTTTTGAAGATACAAACAGGAAACATGGGCACATTACAGGTACCACTTGGCTTGATATGTGTGTAAAATTTCAGACAGCTGGGTCCAGGCATGTGGTGGCAAGGTATTTTTGAAACAATGAGGAAAGAAACGCCTATAACTTTTTTATTTTAAAAGTTAGAAGTCTGAACATTGCTCACTTTGTAGATGGGTTAGGGGTAGATATGTGTCAGAAATTTCAGAATGATAGGTCCAGGCATTTGATGGCTATGGAATTTTTAAATTACATGTTTCAAAAAAATTTCTACAGAGGCCAGGTCTTCCCCTCCCGCTTCCCGCGAAGAAAAGGAAACACTCTCTCGTCTCGATCCCTTTGATCCTTGCTAGTAGTATCCATTACAGGGCTCGTGTTTCCTTTCCTCCTTTCACTTTTCAAGCAGAACGGCTGAGCCTAGCTGAGTTTTGCAGCCATGCGTGCAAGGAAGGATCACTCTGGTCTCGATCCCTTTGATCCTTGGTAGTATCCATTACAGGGCTCGTGTCTGCTTTCACTTTGTACTCAAGCAGACACGAGCCCTGTAATGGATACTACCAAGGATCAAAGGGATCGAGACGAGAGAGTGTTTCCTTTTCTTCGCGGGAAGCGGGAGGGGAAGACCTGGCCTCTGTAGAAATTTTTTTGAAACATGTAATTTAAAAATTCCATAGCCATCAAATGCCTGGACCTATCATTCTGAAATTTCTGACACATATCTACCCCTAACCCATCTACAAAGTGAGCAATGTTCAGACTTCTAACTTTTAAAATAAAAAAGTTATAGGCGTTTCTTTCCTCATTGTTTCAAAAATACCTTGCCACCACATGCCTGGACCCAGCTGTCTGAAATTTTACACACATATCAAGCCAAGTGGTACCTGTAATGTGCCCATGTTTCCTGTTTGTATCTTCAAAAATAAAAAAGTGGGAGGCGTAACTGTATTTACCCCACCACTACCCATTTTTCTAAAATTAATTGCCACACAAGGCAAGCACCTACGTTTCCGAAATTTCACACACATAGGTCCCAAGGTACCGCCTACAATGTGGCAAAGTTTCATGTGTGTAACTTTAAAAATGACAAAGTTATAGGCATTCCTGGGTATTTATTAAAAAATTAATTGCCACACAAGGCAAGCACCTACGTTTCCGAAATTTCACACACATGGGTCCCAAGGTACCACCTACAATGTGGCAAAGTTTCATGTGTGTAACTTTAAAAATGACAAAGTTATAGGTGTTTCTTTCCTCATTGTTTCAAAAATTAATTGCCACACAAGGAAAGCTCCAATGTTTCTGAAATTTCACACACATATCAAGGCAAGTGGTACCTGTAATGTGCCCAAGTTTCCTGTTTGTATCTTCAAAAATAAAAAAATGGGAGGCGTAACTGTATTTACCCCACTACTACCCATTTTTCTAAAAATTAATTGCCACACAAGACAAGCACCTACGTTTCTGAAATTTCACACACATAGGTCCCAAGGTACCCCCTACAATGTGGCAAAGTTTCATGTGTGTAACTTTAAAAATGACAAAGTTATAGGCATTCCTGGGTATTTATTAAAAAATTAATTGCCACAAAATGCATGCACCAATCTTTCTGAAATTTCTCACAGACAACTACCCCTAACCAGTCTACAATGTGCCCAAGTTTCATCCTTCTATCTTTAAAAATGAAAAAGTTATAGGCGTTTTTGTAAAACAATACTTGGCTATGGGAAAAAGCATTCAAAATGGCGTCCGATCCGGATCGGACATCTGGTCCGATCCGATCCGACCAGCCTCCGATCCGATCCGATCCGATCCGACCCCCCAGGTCCGATTCCGATCCGCTATCCGATCCGATCCGGGGGGTCAGTGCACATCCCTAATTAGAATCTTATTGCCCGTATTCTCCTTTGGGATCAAAACCATTTTTTATCTAGACTATTATACCCTCTTCGTCCCTGTCTTGTACACAGGTCCATAACTGAATGGGAAACAGCTGTGTAACTATAAGAGGGGAAAGAAATCGGCTCAAAATTGCATTCCATTTGCCTGCAATTTCCATGCCTTGTGAATCAATATAAAAGAATGAGGTGTGTGTGTTTAATTTCAACAACAACAAAATTAGGTGGGGAATGATTATGATTTATTTTAATTTCTCTTTATAAATGACCTTAAACTAAAAGAGAAACATGCTGCAACTTTTATGGTTTGCACAAACTGGGGAACCTTTCCAAATAAAGCATCAATACGGATGACAGAATCATAAAATGGAAGATCATGATGTGAACACAACTGAGCGCAACTCTTGCCCAATCCCCAATGAAATGAATGAGAGCTACACAGCAATTCATTCCATGTAAGAGAAAGACCTGAACGATTCTATCTTTTCAGTTGAACCAGGTTAAAACACACACACAAAACCCTCCTTTCCCAGACCTTACTAAAGCCCTTTCCACACCTACGGGTGTAGAGAGAAAGAGGGGGGATGATCCCGGACTTAGCAGCTTCCAGGATTATCCCTGTCTTTCCAAATAGGAAGTGTGTGGGCCGCTGCGCCTGCCATTTTTTCTCCAAACCAGAGGAGACAGTACACTTGCGCTCCAGCGCAAAAGGTAGGTTTTTTAAAAAAAAATAAAAGTGAAACCGGGCCCCCGACCCCCTCCCTGCCATTCCAGGAATGGCAAAATTGCTGCCATCCCCTCCCCTGATGGGTATGGAGCTACGCAGCTTTGCTCCATGCCTATTTCTGGTGCCCGCTTACTCATGAGTAGGCAGGCACCAGGCAGGACGGGCGCCCGCACCTCTCGCAATCTTGGGACAAACTGTCCTCCCCGGCCCCCGGAAGTCCCTGTGTGTCATTTGGATGCACAGGGACCACTCAGGGGCAATTCCATGAAAAAAGGCTGGTGTAGAAATGGCCTAAGCCACTTTGGGTCCAAAGGTTGTCTCTGCCAACCTGAAATTAGCACCCTGAAGAACATAGGGAGCTGCCTTATACCAAATTAAGATCATTGGTCCATTTACCTCAGTATAGTCTACATACACTGACTGGTAGCAGCTGTCCAGTGTTTCACACAGGAGTCTTTCCCATCCCTACCTGGAAGGGATGGCATATGGGGCCTTTTGAATGCAAAGCATATGCCCTATGCCCCTTTCCCTATCTCTTCCAATGATCCACATGTCAGACTACAGGTCTAAAGAACCATGTAGATCAAAGCAACAGAGTTCTGGGGCCCCTTAAAGACTCTGTACAATCCAGGAATGACGAATGTATAACAGACTAAGCCAGATCTACACCAAGCAGGATATAGCACTATGAAAGTGGTATGAAGCGGTATATAGAGGCAAGATCTATACTACTGCTTTATAGTGATGTTGAAGTGGACTGACAACTGTTGGGGCCTATGACACATTCCATATACCTCTTTCATACCACTTTCATAGTGTAATATCCTGCTTGGTGCAGATGTCATGGGCCCCAACAGTTGTCAGTGCACTTCCAATACCACTATAAAGCAGTAGTGTAGATCCTGCCTAGATCAAAAATGGTTTGGATTCAAGAGAGAAATATAGGCAATAAGATTCTAATACATACAGTAGTGTTGTCATTATGTAAACTTCAGAGATAGGACATTGCTAGTGATTTGCTACAGCCTAAAGGTTTTAAGAATCATGTGGATCAAAGCAACACATGTGGGGCACCTTAAAGACCAACGCACCGATTGTGACATGGGCTTTCAGAAGCAAGATCATCTAATCACCAAGGAGCAGGCTAAAGGCAAACACCATAATAAATGACTTAGTCTTTATGATGTCATAAGACTCTGGTTGAATTCGGACGATAGTCAATGGTGGGTTAATAAACAACTTTATAGTTGTTCATCTAGGGGGTACTCCCACACAACATGCTAATAAATAATCAACTGTGGTGTGGATTAGGATCAGCACTGAGTTGACTATAGCAGCATTCGGATGACACGATAGTCAATACAACTGACGATTGTTCCCCCCCCCCCGCCCCCAGTTGCTTATTGTGTTGTCCGAATTCAGCCTCTATGTTGATTCTCCTAAACACTACTCTAGTGCACCTCACCCAGAAGGTGCATAAAAGACCAATGTTGAGAGCAGTCATACTATCAGTTCTGAATCTGTCCTATACGAAGTCAGGCTAGGACTCTTCTTATGTTCTATCTGTATTTCTTTCTTTTTTTTGAACATGTGTCTTGTATTTATAGTAGAACTATTCTGGTGCTTCTTATTTACACAGGAAAGTGCATGCACAGGTCCCACCGGCGCAAGATTGTCCCATTCACTTCACTGGCAGGACTACTCTATGGCATTCCATCGAAGAGCAGCTAGACCTTTGGATAAACGCCAGTATCCACATACTGTATTTGACCAGGCTAATTTAGAGGCAGTGTTTTCTCCAGCTTTCCATCTTGTTAACTTCCTCTCTGCTCTGTTAACTACAAGCATTGCACTAACAAAACAATACTGTACCTCTCCATTTTCTCTTTGTAACTTTGATTTTATGGATAAACAACAGTTGACATCATTGGTTTTCCGCAATTCTAAAAGAAAAAGAAAGGGGGGGGAGGACAGAGTTAGCAAGTAAATAACAGCAATATTTACATTCAATCAGCCTGGCTTTTGATATAAATAAATAATCATGAAACAGATTTATATGGCCTTATACCCACTCAGACTATCTGCCCATCTAGCAGAGGATTTCCAGGGTCCCCAGTAGTGGTCTTTCATGTCACTTGCTACCTGATCTTTTGAAATAAAGATGCCAGGGGTGGAACATGGGAACTTCTGCATGCAAAGCATGTGATCTACTACTGAGCTATAACCCTTTTTCTAAATTAAACTTCAAAGAGTAACAATCAGTACCGTCACCAGGTTTTTTGAGAGTCCCTGAGCACAGGGCCATGCAGAGGGGGGGGGCAGTTGACCCTGGGCCCACGATTTTGAGGGGGCACTCTGACGAGGAGGTCCCCCCCAGGTTACACTACTGCTTCCATAGCATAAGCGGCCCATTGAGAAGCGAGGAGCCCACCTTGCGGAAACAGCGCAGAATCCGTCCGTTGTGAAATTCTGAATGTGACGAAGTGATGTCTTACATCTTGAATAAAAGTGCTTCCCATTACCTTTTTTTATAAAGCGTTCTAGTTCATTTATGTATTTTGCACCGAATCAGTGCCACTGATCAAAAAATACTTAATGAGCAGTTTGAAATTGGGGGGGGGGGCACACACTTCCCATCTGGCCTGGGCATATTACCAGCTCTGCACGGCCCTGCTGAGCAAGACACACTCAAGGGCCCCCCACTCTCATTGAATCTATCTTCTCCCCCCCCCCCCGCCACCATTCTCATTATTGCTATCAACTGGTTGCTTGACAGGCATCTGCTCCTCATTTTTTCTCACCACCATGGTTGTCTGGGCTAGAGTGAGAGGCAGGTGAACAAGAGGGTTGGAGAGGTGAAGAGGAGGAGCAACTCCAGGGGGCTCTTGTCAGTGAACCCCTGCTAGGGTGTGACCCCTCAGCAGGTGCCTGTCCGTGCCTACCCTCGGTGCTGGCCTTGAAAATGGTTGTATAGTCCAGGATTCTGCAGCAGATGACAAGGCTAGCCTAAGAACTGGTGCACAATCCCTCCCCCCCAAGGATGCCTTGAAGCAGTCAGATTCCTCAAACTGAATTCGTCATGCCCAAAGGTACTATTTAAGAGTCCCTTTTCATACAGATTGCTGCCATCCACTGAGAGTCTTTGCACTCCTGCACTGGGGCTGTCAGAACCATCTGTCAGGAACGTGGTAATAATCTGTGACAAGGCACTCAAAATGTTGCACAGAGGGTGTGAATAACCTACCCCAGGAGGAAACTTTCACTGGAATCCCCATTGTAAGTGCAACACACCAGCCCTAAGCAAAATTTTCATACTCTTGTAAATCATCAGTTTCCTCACCAGCTAGTGTTAGCAGTGCTATTTTAAAATTAATGCTAGAGAAATGTTATAATCACATCTGAGTTGTTGATCTTAATTACGATTAATGTAGAACTAAAGTAAATGGATTCTAAATATAATTTGAATTTTTATTTATGGAGGCAAAATGGTCATTTACGCTAGATAAAAAATACAATATTAATGCATAAAAATGACAAATTGCATACAAAGAAAACTGCACTTGCTTAGGGCTGGCCTAAGAAGTTCTGGCAACCTAACAGTGTAACCCTACTGAAGTAAATCCCATTGGGTTACTCAGTGGCCCAGTTCGGATTATACAATAGTCCAATGTTGATTATTGTGTCGTCTACCAGGCAAAAACCATGCCACAGTTGGTTATTTCCAAAAAATAGCCAACAGAGATAACCAACAGATTGCAGAGTTCAGCAACTGCACAATCTTTGGTATCGTGTTATGTGGCAGGCTCCGTTGATTATTTCCCCTGCCTACAGAGTCACAAGGCAAGAGTGGCAGAAACCCCAGCTGCTCTAGCCCAGTAGGGCTCCATCGGCAGGGGAAATAATCCCATGCCAGCAAGCACTTGGGGAGGCCCAGTCATGCCATCCCTCGGTGGGGTAGCACGTTCCTCCTCTCCCCACGTGCTTCCCTGGGTGGGGTGCCACCAATCATGGCACCCAACATGTTCCCAGGGACATGCACATCCCTTCGCACCTGCCCACCCCAATCCATCTGGAGATACGCTTGAGGGGAGAGAAGGAGCCCCTTCCATCCCCTCAAGCCAATCCTCAAATGGATCGCAGGGCGGGAGGGGCAAGGATGCCTCCCGTGAGTGAAAATGAAACATCCAACCATGAAAGAAACCCATCCATCAATATCAGGGTGGGAGGCTGCACAAGGATCCGAGCTGCTGCTGTGACGAGCAGGGCAGATTCTTCCACGTTGTGTCCCATCTCCATTCATGAGAAGAGAAGGGGAATCCTTTGCTGAAGCAGGTGGATGCTTGCTTTTCCGATTCCCCTGCATCCTTCCTGCCCCAGCAAAGGATGCCCTTCTGTTCTTGTGATTGGGGATGGGACAGGATGTGGAAGAATCCATCCTGCTCATCACAGCAGCAGCTTGGATCCTTGCACACCCCTCTGTCACTGTCATTTCCATTGTTGTAGCCACCCCCACCCATGTTGCTATGGAGACAAGAGTGAAGGACACGTCGGCGCGGAGAGAACTTCTCCACTGAGAGGGCATCATTTGTCTTGGTGGCATCTCTTCCGTTCCCATCTAGTTTTGAGGCAGAGAGCGGGGAGAGCTGTGATAATCAGATTCCCCACTCTCTGCCTTGAAACTAATTCTCTCCATGTCAACGGGTCCTTCCCCATTGAGACCATGTCAACAGGGAAGGGGGCCGCATTGCTAGAGCCACCCACTTCCCTGCTGCCATGTCCCCAATGGGGAAGGGCACATTGGCACCGAGCCATGCAATCCCTGAGAGGGATGACGTTGCTCGGCACTGACATGTCCTTCGCCGGAGGCTGGATCATGCGCCATGGCTCATCTTTCGCAGTGATTGTCACCGGAAAAAGAAGCCCCAGCAGAACCCTCTTTCCTCTTGACAGGAGGTGGGATTGATCTGCCACTGCGGCCATTGCTCGGCAACGGGTGGAGCGTGTTATGTCTCTCCTCTCCCTCTGCTCCTCCCCATGGAATGGCAGCGCCCTGGTAAAGTAAGCAGTAACCAGCGCTGCTGTTCAGTGGGGAGAGCCTAGAGGTGGTGGAAAGCGACAACAACTCCACGAAGTGGAAATAGTCCACCCAATAGTGTCACCCAAAGGCACCCCGGAAATAGCCATCCATGGAGTGGACTATTTCCACTTCGTGGATTAAAGTGTTGTCCAAACACACTCAGTGTAACCCAATGGGACTTACTCCCAGTTGACAGAATTATAGCCTACATGTATTATAAAAATTGCCACTTAATATTAAAGCCAAGTGCAAAATACTGACAGAGGACTCTTTATATGTCAAATACTAAGCGGCTGTTCCTTAGCAATCTCTAGAGTTTTATTATGCTATCCTCAAAAGTACCTCCTTCAGCCTTTGCTTTTCCAAAGTCTCACCACCTTGGCAGTTGTGGAAACCATGTTGACATCTTCCATGAAACCATGTTCAAGATTTTTCCCTCTGTTACCTTGAGCCTGCCTTCCCCAACTTGATGCCCATCAGATGTTTTTGACTACAACACCATCTGCCAGCATGGCCAATCTACAAAGATATTGGGAGTTGTAGTCCAAAACTTCTAAAGCGCACCAGCTTGTGGGGAGGTTGGACATGGGATATTCCGGATATGCCACCATCTGCCCTTTGCATTGGCCATCCTAGACTTCGCCATGTATGATTGATTAAGACCCTGAAAATATGAATCAATAGAATAAGTTGTTGGCCTCTATTGCCTTGATAAGCCTTGAGGAGTATTAAACACCTCTTCTTTGGCTCATGGAGCTTTTTGCTGACAAAACCCGGAGTACTCCAACTCAACAAAAGTCATATTCTATCTGCCATCATATCCCAATAGCCTTATTAAATAGATACTGTGATACATATTCTCCGTATTACCTGTTGCAATTCGGTGAAAAATGACAGGAATTGGCTCTGTTGTAACTAATACATCTTCATCATTATCTGAACTGGACACATAGGTATTGTCTGCCAAAGGGAAAAGACACAAATCCTGTATTTAATATACATATGAAGACTTAAATCAAAGCCCACATGCACTCTCCAGTGCCTCTTTACCCTGCAACAGCACTGACTTTCCTTCTTCTAAGCTAAAAAAAATGTATAACAGTTCATCTCTTCTGAGAGGATGGGAGTCAATAGGTTATGATAATTCTGTTCATCCCTGGATCATGAACCAACATCTCTAAGGTGAATTTAATTTTTCTAGAAACAAGGTCGCCAGAGCTGAAAATGTATTCAAAAGCAGAGCATGGGAACCTGAGCTCTGCCAATCTACAGATTTGGAATGGATTTTTGATGCTTTTGTTTTTGCTGATTTTCATATCTCTGCATTATTTAAATCTGTTGTGGTACTTGAGATAAAGGGCCAAGATTCAGTGAATGACGTAACTATTTTCACGTACCTAATAGAGCTTCAGAATTGTGTTTCTCAGTTAGCAACACACACACACACACCTCAACAGAAAACTACACTGGAAATGTAAAACACTTTTCAAAAGAAGTTTGTAGCTATGGCATGGCTGAGGTGGGGTCCTACTATTCAAATAGGGTGGGGATGGGGTGGAAGTAAAATATCCCTCTTTGCATGCCTAAACTCTTGGTAGCCTTTCCATCTCAGCCAGCCATTGACACAAGGTAACAAAAATAACACTACGCAAAACTCTCTTGTAATAGTGTTTGCGAATATCTGACATGATGAACAAACAAGAATGCTGGGAATACAGAGATGATGATGCCATCCTAGTTCCAAAGGTTTTAATTTAAATCCAGAATTGGCAAACTCAGAGTTCATGGCCCCTGTGGGTTGCTGCTTAGGGGAGTAGGAAGGTGAAGGCCCGCTTTCATGGAGGGCTCTAACTCCTGGTGTGACAGGGAAATATTCTGAATTCAGAGAAGCAAAATGGAGACATCAAACAAATATCACTGTACACAGGCCAGGTCAATGGTGACCTAGGAGCAGCTTCAACAAGCCAGAGTCAAATAGCCAAGCAGTGGAAATGGCCTTTCCTTGGCCTCTGATGGAAACACAGTAAAAGCATACTCAATAATCAGATCCATAGATTTAGGCTGCAATCCATAACCCACTTAGTTGAAGCCATAAACTTTCACTCTTCATTGATTTTCTGTCCCATTTGGAAATTTGAAAATGCTTTTTTCCTAACCCATTTCTCTCCCATTTGGCAACCATTTTTGTTAGTTTGCTTAACCCTTCCACAGAATACGTTGAAATGTGAAATTAAGATGTCTATTTTGTTATTTATTTACTTTGCCTTGTCTAAGTGGGCATGACCTGGTAGCTGGCAAATGGCCCTAGCCAAGCACTTGAATGCGCTCTTCAGAGACGGAGAGCTCCATACTTCTTGACCTGGTGGAACTGCCTGGGCCTCTCTGTCAGATGTCCATTCCTGACAAATAGGGCAAAGAAAGCAGCCAGCTTAGGTCTTGTAATATCAATCACTAGTTAACAAAGCACAGACAGACTATTAGCATCAGGGACACCGATACTTCTGCAACCTATGTCTATCAGCTGGCTTTAGCTTGTGCACTTATTCACTGGAACATACTCTACAAACTATAATGACTCCTAGAGGAGTCATTGTGCCATATTGTATTGATTCTCAGTAATGGAACTTGGACTCTCCATGCTGTGTATTGTAAGCTTTTTCTGGAGTATAGGTCTTCTAACCTTGTATCAACATTTTGCTGGAACATATAAATATGTACTGGAATTATTGTGAGCTCTATAGCCTGCTTACAACTGAATTTAGTAGGCTTACCCTGGACTGAGTTGTGGATTGGGGTCTTTTTATTCCTAAAACTAGCTCTTGTTATTTGCATGGCTGTAATGCAGGGTATAAACAGTCCTGAATATATCTTTATGTCTTCCCCATTGGCATCATCAAGAAACCCAACATCTGGATCCAAGAATAGATGCAAATTCAGCAAATCTATAGGCATTCGCTTGCTTTTCAGTACTTTATTCTGCTTCCCATGGTACATTTTCAACCAATTTGGGACACTTGAAGAAAACACCTCTCTCCCTATTTAGCAGGTGCAGTCCATTTCTTCTGATACCTGCCCATGGTAAATGGCTGTCCCTAATCTGGTACAACCGTGATTACCTCCGGGTCTAGAACAGATGTGGTTGTACTCCATCATCTCCACGCAGCATGGCAAATGTTCAGGGAGTTGTAGCCCAGCAACATTTGGAGAGCCACAGGTTTCCCACCATGCTCTAGAACAGTAGTCTTCAACTGGTGGGTCGTAACCCATAAGTGGGTCGCCAGATCAGTCCACATTGGTCGTGACAAAGCTGTTGCTGCCATGTTGGGCAATTGTGAAAGTGTGTCCCATGTTGCAGGTTGGGAGTCAGAGGTGAGTCTCGAGTTTGGGCCAGTTGAAGATCACTGCTCTAGAACAGGGGTGGGTGACATTGACCAGTCCAGGGGCCAATTTGTCCCCAACCAGCCATGGGCCGCTACCGAAAAATGGGAGGGAAGTAAATAAAATCATGGCTTACCTCTACAGAGGCTTTGAATGGACTGGTTTAGCTTGTTTTGGAGCTACATTTTTCCATTCTAAGCCTCCGTGGTGTTTGCCACCGAATTTCATTGCAAAAATGTGACATATATATATATATATATATATATATATATATATATATATATATAATTTCCATGTAAAAAAGAAACTAAAACAGGTGCAGTGTGGGGCGGAGGGGATACAGCCCATAGGGGCTGAATTTCCCACCCCTCCTCTACAACATCAATGTCTGAATGGATGTTGGCTGCAACTTGTCTCTAGTGCATACTGATGTAACTGCAGGTGTACCAAGAACCTCCACAGTGCATAGCCTGCCCCTTCGCACACTACAGTGGCTTAAGTTATATGCTGAACAGCTGTAGGACAACTGAGTTTTCCAAGTACATCTTTAAGCAAAACAGGACCAACAGCCTCTTGGCTTTAAAATAATGGAAGGATAGACTACTACAGAGTAGTACAATGCAGCAGGCAGAGTAGAGCCCTTTGGCAATGTGTGACTGAGTGCAGGGATGGAGCAAGATTTCTACAGGAACTGTGGTGTCCTGAAACATCGGGCCTGTTGTGCCTGCCATTTTTTTTTTTTTACGGGACTACAGTCAGCAGTGCAATTGTGCTTCAATGAAAAAGTGAGTTTCAAAACAAAACAAAAAGCCCTGACCCCACTCACCCACACCCCTAATGCTCCTGCACTCCCCCCAGCCTGGCTCCTTCCTTCTTGCTGACCCCCGCTACTCACGGGGAGGAGGGAAGAAGCCGGGACAGGCTCCCACACCGCCTGTGGTCCTTGGGATCGTCCCAGAACCATGGGTAAAATCATCCCTCCCTGCTCCCAGGATCCCCTGTGCATCATTTCGATGCACAGGGAGGACCAAGGGATGACCCCGGGAAAAAGGGCCAGTGTAGACATGGCCTTTAACAGTTGTATTGAAAAGAGAATTTCAGCAGGTGTCATTTGTATGCATGCAGCACCTGGTGAAATCATAACAGTTAAAGCTGCAGGAACCTTGCCCTCTTGCCCTAGGGCAGGGCTCCTGCTGCAGCTTTAACTATTGTGATGAAGAGGGAATTTCACCAGGTGCTGCATGCATAAATGACACCTGCTGAAATTCCCTTTTCTATACAACCATTAAAGCAAATAAAATATCTCTGTCTTAGGGCCAGACGAGATATTACTTGAAATGTGTGTGCAGCAGCTATGAGTTTTTTACTCTAGTGCAAGCACAAGAGGCCTGATCCAGATCTGAAGAACCCCCCTGGCCCCACCCTCTGCCCAACATTAGGGGCTTGATCCAGACCATGGACCCTATGCCTACTCTAGAGTAAAACTGGGGGTGGGGAAGAGATGTACCTGCTGCTAGAAAGACATTCAAAGTTATGTCTGTTCCCCCTCACACCCACACACCCACACCACATACTTCTTCTCATGGATTCATTCTCACTCTGAAAAGCAGAAAGGAAGGCCAAAAAGCAGAAATAACTGTGCAAATGAAGTAGCTAATGAAATGTGATTAGCACAAAGGTGATCCAGGGGCACAATAATGGAGTTTCAAATGCCTTCAGCTGAATCTTTAAAAACACAGCAGCAGCACGAAAAGTAGCACTTTACCTGGATAATCCTCAGAGACGTGCACTGAATAGGATATGCTGTTAAAAAAGAAGAAGAAAAAAAAGAAAGATAAGGGGAAACATAAGAGAAGCAGAAGAATAATTGTACTGAACTTGTCCATATTTATTTATAGATTTCTGACAGCTCTGTGAGACAGCTACTTTGACAGCTTTCAAAGTGCTTAGTGCAAATAAATAAATAACCAGACATGGTGTAAAGGCCCCCATTTCCAGCTTTCCCTCCTGCTAATATCATGCAACTCGAATCCAAAACCGCATTTATGCAGGGAAGGGAGCAGAGGCAGGTAAAAGGGGGAATGGAGACTGTTCATCTATCCAGTGCAGGGTAGTCTTTCTGCACCATCAATCCTACTCTTTTTTAATTTTGTTTTTATTTCTAAAGGAAAACATATTAGGGCTGCAACCTGAAAAATACTTATAAAACCCTTGCTAAGATTTTTGGATTCCTTCAGGATGACTTTTCTAGAATCTTGAGCCTGCAGTACATGTACTGCAGTCTTTGGTCCCAAACCTATGGTGGATTTTACGCAAGAGCAACTTAAGTGACAGCTGCCATTCACTTATTGCCTTCAGGATATATATATATATATATATATATATATATATATACAAATTGAAGGCAATTAATCATCCTGCAATCTGTGTGCCATATTCTTATTCTTAAAAGAAGGTTTCATATCTGTTCCTCATGTAACAGATATGAGGTTTCCACCAAGCATCCAATTTAAGAATAGGCAGAGGGCCAGTGTGGTGTGAGAGCCAGTGTGGTGTAGTGGCTACAGTGTTGGACTGGGAGTTTGGAGATCTGGGTTCTAGTCCTCACTCAGCCACGGAAGCTCACTGAGTGACTTTGGCCCAGCCTGCCTCACAGGGTTGTTGTTGTGAGGATAAAATGGAGAGGAGGAGGATTATGTATGCTGCCTTGGGTTCCTTGGAGGAAAAGGGGCAGGATAAAAATTAAATATATAAATAAAGCTAGGCATTGGTTTTTCAAACCTAACCAGAGAGTCAGATAGGAGAGTTTTTAAAACAAAGACTTTGCAATTTCACATCCTAAAAGCCATAATAAATGCTTCGGCTTGGATTCAACAGGGCCCTGGGCAAACAACTACCCATCTCCTCATGCCACATCCTGTGCCTAGGTTTCCAACATGATGTCCATGGTAACCGCCTCTCTTGGCACCCGCCAGGCTCCCTGCCCTTCCTGCCCTTTATTTTATTTCTTTAGACCATTTGTTTGATTAAAATAAAGACTAACTGGGAGGCTGGACATGCTACAGAGTACTGCCTGCCAGAATCATCTTTATGGGGCTCAAAGGAGTGGTTTTGTGTTTTGGATCTCAGACCCCGTCCCTGTCTTGTACTTAGGTCCTTGTGTAAGTTACTTTTATTTTAGTCTCACCAATTTGCCTTCTGGAAATAAGTATTTTGTGACTGGCCCTGTTCATCATAATTGGGGTGACCATAGGAAAAGTAGGACAGGATTCTTGTATCTTTAACAGTTGCACAGAACAGGGAATTTCAGCAGGTGTCATTTGTATGCATGCAGCACCCGGTGAAATTCCCTCTTCATCACAACAGTTAAAGCTGCAGGAGCCTTGCCCTCTTTTGTATCTGGTCATGCTAGGCAGGGGTCCTGCAACTGTTGTGATGAAGAGGGAATTTCACCAGCTGCTGAAAATCCCTTTTCTATATAAGTGTTAAAGATACAGGAGCCTTGTCCTCCTTTTCGTATGGTCACTCTAGAATCATAATAACCATGTTATGAATATCCCCCATGGCTGCAATTTTGTGAAAGCACCAATGACACTCTCTCAAAATTCAAATTGTGCCCACTTGCCCCAAAGAGTTGAGGACTCCTATCTCAGTTCCAGAAGGTCTTCTACCATCAAGAATAGCTTTTGGGGAGGGAACAGGGGCTACACTGGGAAAGAGACAAAAAAGCTCCACAGCATGAGCAGAGGATCCAAGCAATTTCTTGGGAGTAGTACTAATACTACCCCCTGCCAAAAAGTTACATCTGTGAAAGCCACAACCCTAGAGACTATTCCAATTTTATGGCAATATTACACCACATCAAAGATTGGTGACTGTAGGCTGGCCAGATAAAATCCAGGTCAGGGCTCCTGTAACTTTAACAGTTGTAGAGAAAAGGGAATTTCAGCCAGTGTCATTTGTATGCAATTAGTTCCTGATGAAATTCCCTCTTCATCACAACAGTTAAAGTTGCAGGCACTATACTAGAGTGACCATATACAAAAGAAGGCAGGGCCCCTGCAACTTTAACTGTTGTGATGAAGAGGGAATCTCACCAGGAACTAATTGCATACAAATTACACTGGCTGAAATTCCCTTTTCTCTACAACTGTTAAAGTTACATGAGCCCTGACCTGGATTTTATCTGGTCACCCTAGGTGACTGACATCTCCTAATTCTGTTCTGATACAAATACTTGCAGGGCCACATTCAAACTTAACAGGCAGCTGGGAGGGCTCCATGTATACTGCTAAGAACAAAAGAAGAGCCACTCTGGATCAGATGGAAGGCCTATCTGGCATTCTGCTTGTACTGTGGCCAACTCAATGCTAGTAGGAAGCCTACCAACAACACATGAATGCAACTGCTCGGGAACATGAGAACCCTCCTACTCATATTCCCCAGCAACTGGCAACACAGAGCTCTTCTATGCCATTATTCCCCTACTTGTCTTTCTCATTTTCTGGAATTTGTCCTTGCTCCTACTGACTATGGCCATGGATTTGGGTTTGGATTTTAGTCTGCAATCTTTAAGAATTGGGGTCTTGAGGGGTGGGTGTGGGGGAGAGCTTCCAGGCCAAGCTGGGATTGTTCACAGCATGCCCATAAGTTAGGGTGACCAGATAAAATCCAGGTCAGGGTTCATGTAACTTTAACTGTTGTGATGAAAAGGGAATATCACCAGGAACTAACTGCATACGAATGAAATTGGCTGAAATTCCCTTTTCTCTACAACTGTTAAAGTTACATGAGCCCTGACCTGGATTTTATCTGGTCACTCTACCGTAAGTCTATGTTGTATGGCAACCACATAATGTGTGAAGCAATCCCTAACCTGATAAGCTGTACATCCTCATCTGCCAGTTGAAATAGTTTGACTCTGGCATTTGACATTGGGTTATACCTTTTTCTGCAAAGAAAAACAGAATTTAATGTGGCTCAGCTGAGAAGCTTTCATTATTTATTGTCTGATTTATTTTAAAAAAAGAGAGAGACTCTTTCCAAATCAAACGCTTGCTGGCTGAGCCTACAGTACCAATCTTCCCCAAACTCGTGCCCTCCATATGTATAATACTAAAACTAGGGTGACTCTATGAAAAGGAGGACAGGCCTCTTGTATCTTTAACAGTTGTATTGAAAAGGGAATTTCAGCAAGTGTTATTTCTATGCATGCAGCACTTGGTGAAATTCCCTCTTCATCACAACAGTTAAAGTTGCAGTAGCACTAGAGTGACCAGATACAAAAGAGAGCAGGTCTCCTGCAGCTTTAACTGTTGTGATGAAGAGAGAATTTCACCAGGTGCTGCATGCATAGAAATGACACCTGTTGAAATTCTCTTTTCTATACAACTGTTAAAGACACAGAGCCCTCTCCTCCTGTCCATATTGTCACCCTACTAAAACATGGGGTCATAATTCAATACATGTGGAAGACACCAGGTTGGGGAAGGCAGTACACTACCATCCTGTGGAATTGAGCCAATAAAATGGTGTCATTTGGGATCCTATCTATCTAGGCCAGCCTTCCCCAACCTGGTACCTTCCAGATGTTTTAGAATATGACTGACAGCAGTGCTGACCATTGGTCATGCTGGCTGGGGCTAATAGCAGTTGAAGTCCAAATCATCTGAAGGCCTCCAAGTTGGGGAAGGCTGATCTAGAATAGTACTCAGATATACAAGAATACACCTGTTGTTCATCCAGGTAGAATAAAAATTGGGAATGCTGGCTTTACAGAAATTGACCCTGTTTAGCTGACACATTAAGCCATGGTGGCTAAGCATTTTGAGCTAAACATGCCCTGTAGCTACATAGCCATGGTTTAAGCACACTCACTAACCATTTGCTGCAAAAGGGCTAGCGGCCTAACCATGGCTTAGCATGTTGTCTGATCAGGCCCATTATCTTGAAAATATCAATCAGGACCCCCCATCTAACTTTTACCAGTATGTCAGGATTTGGTAGCCTAAAAGATGGCACTCTTACAGCCTCTCCTTAAAAAGCTTCTCTGTGCCCCCGTACGAAAGCCAATCTATGATATTGAGAAGAAATGTGTTGCAAACAAGGATAAAATATTTGCAAAAGGCACAGCAGCAGCCTCCTCTACCTAACTGCCATTCTTTGAACATGTGAATGGTGCTTCTGCCTTTCATTACGGGAAACAAAGAAGCTACAAAGCTGCAGTCACGCATCATACCCTTAAGAAACTATGTAAAGACATAGGTTTCTTCCTCATCTTCTTCCTCATCTTCAGAATAGCCCAAAGCGCAGGATGAGTCAAATTCTTACTATGTTATATACAGAAAAAGAACCCTGAAATGTAGTCAGATTTAATGCTGAAAAGACTCATATTGCAAATGACTCTTTCAGTAATAATAGTAATACTAATAAATATTCCCGAGTCTAGAAAAATATATATACTCTGTCATTGAGAGGATTAAAAAAAAACCAAAAGATGTACAGTGTTAGATTAAATCAATGGATGACCTCTTTGCTAAAATTTGCAGCATCTATTCCAGGTAATGCAAATGGCAGAGGCTGTGGAATTGATGACATGCACTCAGTCTGGATGAAAACTGCTGACGCTTTCTGCATGGGTACTTGTACAGCTGTTGGGTGCCCCCATCGCCTTAATTTTTTTGCTCTTGTTCAGACTTCTTACTGCTTAGTAGGAATATTGTACTCTGTTCACCACTTGTTTCATGGCCTATGGAAAGCTTACAGAATTCGTTACATTGAATATTAAGCAAATGTCATGATGGTTCCTTCCCCGCCCTGCCCCAACACAGACAAGTAAATTCCGCTGCTTCAGCACCTAAAGAAGATGAAATGTGCTGGTTTTGATCTGTTGCGTGTGTGCTTTTTTAAGAGGAAGAGTCCTTAGGAAGCTCCCACCACCACCACCGTGTTGTTCTTATTCCACAATGGGCAAAGTGTTTCAACTGGATGTCTTCCTTACTCTAAGGCCTAATCTAAACCAAGCAGGATATTGCACTATGAAAATGGTGTAAAAGCAGTATATAAAAGGCAGGAGCCACACTACTGCTTTATAGTGGTATTGAAATGCACTGACAACTGTTTGGGCCCATAGACACATACCATATACTGCTTTCATCCCGCTATATCCTGCTTGGTATGGCTCCTGCCTACCACTCCTACCACTTTCATAGCGCAAGATTAGGCCAAAGGCAAAAGTTCTTAAACCGGGAAAATGCAGTGAATTGGATGACATCACAACACAGTGCACTCAGAGTTGAGTAGGCAATGAGGATGTCACAGAGGGCAATTGAAAGCAACTGAGAGCAAAAGTAAGGAATGGCAATGGATAAGCAGAATAAGCAGTATCCCCCCACACACACACACACAGACACACAAATGGTTAAAGAAGGTGAAAATGTTTGCAAAAAAATAACACCCTGGAAATGATCTAGCTCGGTCCAACTGAAAAGCAGCTTGTCTTTTTATAGCAACGCAAATGGCAACAGCAGAAATATCAAATAATAAAGGAATGAGAATGGAACCAGTGAAGAGAACTCAGTACCACAGGGAGGGAATGAACTGAGGAAGGAATAGCAAACATCATTTCACAGTCCACCAAGAATAAGTAAGTCAGAATAGTAGTCATGAAAATGACAAAGTGTGAGAACCACCAGTCTGAGGTAGAATGATTGTCATTTTATCTTTGGACACGCTTTTATATGGGTGCTGTAGGAATAGGGATATTGTTTACAAATGATGCCAACTCAGTGCGAAGCAGCTAGACTAGACAGATAGCAGACGTTTAACTGGATGATTTTACTACTTTTCTTGATACAAGTTACAAATACACCAGCAAAACAGAAAAGGATTTTTTCTAGCCCAGAAAGGTTTGCAATTAGTATTACTGATAATCAGTAATTTCATGATATGATCTAGATCTCCCACAGTAAAATTTCCCATAATGCCAGTATGATTATTTATAGTCCACCTTTTCCCATAGTCACAGGGTGGGTAAAAGCTCCAGATCTCCCACCCCTAGATCATAGGTTCACAAAAGTCTGAGTAAACCTTCCTTGTGGGAAGACCTGGACTGGAAAAATATATATGCTTGGTAATACCTAGAGTAGACTTATCCAAAGCAGCTCTGTCATTCTTTTGGTTAATGAATGAAACCAAGGCTATGTAAGATATATGAGCAGTCAGTCATGTGTTGAAAACTGTTTGCCCTCTCTCTTCTTACAGAGGAACATTTTCTTTTCTCAGAAGAACATGGGTGCTGAGTCAAAGGCATGGAGCATTTGCATTTTTCACTAAGAATAATTCTCACAGCCAGCTTATCCATGTGACTCAACCACAAATGAACTCATCAGCAAATATCACTTGTAAATTGATTCTTGAATTAACTTGCTATGCAAATGAGGTGGTGGCAAGATCCTGCAACACCCTCACCTCTGCTTTGCAAAGTTTCCACTGCAAAACGAGCTCACAGCATTTCTGCTTCTCTGAAGCTGCTCATTACCTCACAGCTAGCAGTCACTTGTTCAGAGCGTGGAGACAACAATATCTTGAAAGAGTAAATTCACTGGTGAAAGTGATGTGGTAAAAATCAATTTTCTTTAGTTGTTGAAAAGTGATCAAGTCTTTTCTAAAATCCTGGATTGCTTCAGGCCTCCTTAAAGAATAATCAATAGGTTTCAGAGGGTGGATCAAGAGCTTTTCTGCCCCAGTCCAATCAAAATTGGATGTGTATATCTTGACCGAGTCTCAATGCATAGTGCTTTCTCTATTCCTATAATAATCTAATAATACTTTCGTATTTATTAGTGCTGGGCTGAAACCTTCCCCTAATTTTTGGAAACGTTCTCTCTCCCTTTGAAAAATGCATTTTTTTTCCTGCCTCTTTCGCAAGGAGGGGTGGAATTTGGTGAATTTTCTCCTTGAGGACAGGGACAGGGTTTCCACAAACCTTTTGTAAGTGTAGCCGATTGCTAAAGGACATTTTCCTATTTTTAGTTTCTCCCCCCTCCCAAAAAAGCTATCCTTCCTCCAGCATTTGGATGAGCCCAACACTTCTTAGTGAATGCCCATTGGAGACCATGTGACCTTGCCCTCTCCAATAAGCATCCAGTAAGCTTCTGAAAATGCCAGGGGTGTTTTAAAAAAAATAAAAAGAAAGAAGACTCCCCTCAACAACTGGCTACATTTAAAAAGGTATGTGGAAAACCTGTTCTCCTCCCCAAGGAGAAAATTCACTGAAATTCTCACCTCTCCCAGCTTCTTTGCTTGGGTTTTCGTTTCCCCCCCACTCACCCATTTACCCATAAAATGCAGAAAATGGAGTGGTCAAAATTTTCAGCACAGCACTATTATTTATATCCTGCTCTTCACTCCACAATAACAAGGGATTTATTGCAAGGGAAGGTAGAAGCACAGATCAGGAGATCCCCCCTGGTTCTAGTCCCAGCTATTCTAGGCCAACCAGATAAAATCCAGGTCAGAGCTCCTGCAACTTTAACAGTTGTGATGAAGAGGGAAGTTCACCAGGAACTAATTGCATACAAATGACACTGGCTGAAATTCCCTTTTCTCTACAACTGTTAAAGTTACATGAGCCCTGACCTGGATTTCATCTGGTCACCCTAAGCTATTCCTGACATTTTACTAATAGCAAGTCAAACGTGTATTATTATGAGTCATTGTTTCCCCCACCCCCCCTCCATCATCCTTCCAATAAGATTCAATCATGCTGCTCTCTTTTATTTTATTTTCACTATACTTGGAGAGACTCAGGCTTATTTGTGACATAGTCTGATAACCTCTGTCTTAGAATAATTGGCCAGTAGCCACTGCTGTTACAGTGGTAATGACATTGCGCTAGCATAAACTACTGCTAGCACAACATCATTAGCACAAGAAGCAAGGCAACAACTTGTGGCTGAAATGGGCAGCCAATGACGCTGCCAAAATTCAGTGGTAAATCGTTGCCCTAGTGCAACGTCATTAGCGCTAGTGCTATGACAGCATTGGACGTTGTCCATTAATTCCCTAAAGTTGTGACATGAGCTGGGCTGACCATATGAAAAGGAGGACAGGGCTCATGTAACTTTAACAGTTGTAGAGAAAAGGGGATTTCAGCCAGTGTCATTTGTATGCAATTAGTTCCTGGTGAAATTCCATCTTCATCACAACAGTTAAAGTTGCAGGCACTATACTAGAGTGACATATACAAAAAAAGGCAGCACCCCTGCAACTTTAACTGTTGTGACGAAGAGGGAATTTCACCAGGAGCTAATTGCATACAAATGACACTGGCTGAAATTCCCTTTTCTCTACAACTGTTAAAGTTACATGAACCCTGTCCTCTTTGTCATATGGTCAGCCTAGACATGACCACCACCAGAATGTTAACAGCTTGGTGAGCAGGAGTATTAAACCAGCCTCCTCTTGGAGGTCACTCTGCACCCTGCTCTGCACTCATGTAAGTTGAAGGACTGCAGCCTTGAAAGACAGCAGGAAGACTGGAGGCAGGAAAAGAGGATTCATAAAGTACCTGGTAGATGTGCTGGGCGCTATATAAAAGCTAAAGGACAATGGCCAGCCAGCAAACATATGTAGGTCAGTCTATGGCAGGAATATACACATTCTGCAATTGCACCACATGAGCACAGAATGTGACACTGTGCAGGTGTAGCATTCAGCCTCTTAAGAATCCCAGCTTTTAAATGCAACTTTGCACCAGTTAGGCTATGTAGATGGCCATGTGTGTGTTTTAAATAACCCACAAACAAATAAATGTGGGGATAATCAGTATATGGAGAGGGAGAAGTAGAAGTAGAATTGTGCCCACCGACCCCACATTTGGAATGGCAGTTCTTTGTAAACTGCCCAGAGAGCTTCGGCTATGGGGCAGTACATAAATGCAATAAATAAAATATACTACTGATATTACTAACAATAATGCATTTATTTTGCATGCAAAGTAATTGTACTATCTCTAGCCTGTAAAAATGTGTGGTAAAGACTGAACAGTGAACATCTATGTGCATACAACTGCTATATGCATAACCTGAACCAGGACTCTGCCATCATTAAGCAGAGTGAGACAACTGTTGAGGACAGGAGACAACAGTGAGTGGTTGGAAGACAGACCTTTGTGTGCCTCATGGCCTGCCTTGCTCCCTCTAAGCTAGCCTGACGTGGTTGAGGATGCTGTCCAATCACAATATTCAAGCATTAACGTGCAAGGGCTAAAACTGTGTAGGGACCGGCATGTGGGCTCCAACCTTTGCAGATTCAGCACAAAGGTCTGAAAAGAAATTCTAAATGCATTCAGCTGAACATGCTTTGACACCTCTGCATTATCAGACTATGCAGAGGCATCTCAGTATGTTCAGCCAAAACATGCTTAGAAGCATCCTCATCCTCATCACTTTTCAGTAATACATAATCCAAATACAAATATTACAACTTCTTCACCTATCCATTTACTGTATGATCTCTGTTTCAGGACTACCGGTCTAAACCAAGGAAAAGATTAAGAATATTTCAATAAGAAAGAAAGAAAGAAAAGTCAGGACAAAAAAGCGATCTGCACAGTATCACAGGGTTGGAGGAATGATAGGCCCCATCAGTCATAACGCAGAATGCTAACCTGGATCAGGAAAGCATCACAGAAACCAGACAGGAAGTAAAACTTCCCTTTGATCGCAGAGTAGAACTTATCTGCTATCCATGATACCATGCTCTTCTCTTGCATGAGAGAAATGGAATAAATTATGCAAGATAAGAAAAATCAAATAAAGCACATTTATGTATATTAATACAGGTCACAGAATTCAGCTTTTTGGGGTTCAGAATTTTTGTTTATTTTTTTAATACCGGTTACCCACAGCCCTGCTTCTAAAGAAAAATTACCACCTAAACATTGGGGGGAATCAGTGCTCTCATCCTTTCTCTTACACTTAAAACCACAAGACGTTCAGCCTATGATCATCACTTCACCAGTTCCCAGGAATCACAGACAATTAGCAACATTAGAAATGGGAGAATACTTAGAACAGAGCCACAGATAGACATGTAAGCCAGACAAACAGCAGCTATCCTAATTTATAAGCCGCTTTGAGAATATTAATAAACTGAAATGTGGAGTAAAAGCTTTATGAATAGACAGATAAATAATCATGAACTATATAATATAGATCACCTAAATTATGTGTATTTGACTGTTTGAACTTATTGGGTTGGTTCCAGATTCAGTCATAAGAGCAGACTCACTGAAATCATGACAAACTTACGTCCCCCCCCCCCCATTGGTTTTTCTGGGTCTGACTCAAGTACAACTACATCTGGAACCAACAACCAATCCTTTATTTTTAAAATGTGCAGTCCTTTGATTGCATCCAATGTAGGAAAATAATTCTGGCACCATTTCAAATGCTGATACCTTATTATATCATTTTTTAAAAATGTATATATAGTTTCTAACTGGAGCAAAACAAAATCCTGTTTTGGATTGGTTTTCCTTCCTTGAAGAAGCAGGACCCTATTACTTTTTATGCTATAATAAAGTACTGAACAGCAGTAGTTAAACTGAAAGTCTGCATTATATTGTT
Source organism: Anniella stebbinsi (assembly GCA_029215795.1). NCBI lineage: Eukaryota > Metazoa > Chordata > Lepidosauria > Squamata > Anniellidae > Anniella > Anniella stebbinsi. The sequence continues at coordinate 26,535,648 of JARDYH010000002.1, read as the reverse complement.
GGTCACAAGTATAAATTACACAGACAGTCCAAGTCTGTAGGAAGGATAGAGACAAAATACTGCTTAAAATGTCTGCATCACAATCCAGGTGTCCCAGTAACATAAATATATCAAGCAAATTGGAGAGAATTCGGGAAGCTGTAACTTGAAAGCATCTCAGGGTAAAAGATGGGGAGAGGGGGGATAACAAGCAAATATGGAAACAAATTCAAAAGACAAATGATGTATAAGTGCGCAAGCAAGTTAGTGGCAGAGATCAGTGTTGGTTATCATCGTACCCAGGAGGTGAACATTGTGAAGGGCATGGGGTATCACAATACAAAAGTAAATAACATTATAATAATCTCACAGTGTTCTTCTTCTCTTTACAAATTCAAGAGTTAAGTGTACACTAAATATTTAAGTTTTGGGGATAGTTGAATAAATTACTATGAGTTTTCGTGGGTTACAACTAGGGATACACAGTTTTTGTAAAATCCGTTCCATCTGCATTTCGAGGATTCCCAGGTGCCTTTCATGCTCTCATCCACTCACTGACAAAATCAGATTTCCCCCCAATTTTCCAAATGTGCACAAATTCGCATACGCAAAAATGCACACTTCTCTCCAAAAAATGTGCAAATACCCCCCATGTGCATTTTCGTGCTTTTGCCTATGGGGAAAATACACATTTTTTGGCTAGAGTTTTTTAAATATATTTTTCTGAAACTAAATTTGCCTATAATTCCAGAAAGAAAGAAAAAACTGGTCTGCAAGCCTGCGTAATCCGTGCGACTCAAGCTGGTCCATTGTGAAATCCATGGGTCAGATTCACAGAAATCTGAACACATTTGATTCCATTGAAAATTTCTCCAACATCCCTATTTACAACCCACTTGATCAGACGCAGTAAGTGGAACTGGAGGCTTTGAGTCTGAAAAGGAGTTAAAAAGGTAGATCTGCAACAAGCATTCCATTCTCTTAAAGCAACATTTACAAACGATGAGGTGTACTAAGAGTGTTTATAATGTGCCGAGAAACCATAGTCCCTATTGAGCCCTGATTAACACAATCAAATTTCTTTAACATCTCCTGTTCTACAATCTCATGTTCTAAGCAAACCCCTGATTTTAGTTTCTTTAGAACTGCAACCCTGAGGACCTTGATGGTATGTCCAGAGATATTTATTTATTTATTTATTTTAAACGATTTATATACTGCTCCTTACCCGAATATTTTGGAGCAGTGAACAAATAGAACAAAAAATAAAAACACCATTAAAAATGCCATTATTCAAAGAACAAGGTTCAGATAAAGCCATAGACAGTCATTCAGGGAAAGCTTCCTGGAACAACAATGTTTTCAGGGGGCGGAGAAAGCAGTACAAAGGCAAGGATGAAGATTCTTCTCCTGGTGGCCTCCATTAGGACCATAGGTCATAGAATCATAGAATAGTAGAGTTGGAAGGGGCCTATGAGGCCATCAAGTCAAATCCCCTGCTCAATGCCAGAATCCACCTTAAAGCATACCTGACATATGGCTGTCTAGCTGCATCTTGAATGCCTCTAGTGTGGCCCGTGACCTCCCTAGGTAATTGGTTCCATTGTCATACTGCACTAACAGTCAGGAAGTTTTTACTGATGTCCAGCTGGAATCTGGCTTCCTGTAACTTGAGCCCATTATTCCGTGTCCTGCACTCTGGGTTGATCGAGAAGAGATCCTGGCCCTCCTCTGTGTGACAACCTTTCAAGTACTTGAAGAGTGCTATCATGTCTCCCCCTCAAACTTCTCTTCTCCAGGCTAAACATGCCCAGTTCCTTCAGTCTCTTCCCTGCAGCCCAGATGATTGGTTGGACTGTGTGGCGGGAGGGGGGGGGTAGGCTGACCATATGAAAAGGAGGACAGGGCTCATGTAACTTTAACAGTTGTAGAGAAAAGGGAATTTAGGCCACTGTCATTTGTATGCAGTTAGTTCCTGGTGAAATTCCCTCTTCATCATAACAGTTAAAGTTGCAGGGGTCCTGCCTTCTTTTGTATCTGGTCACTCTAGTATAGTGCATGCACCTTTAACTGTTGTGATGAAGAGGGGATTTCACCAGGAACTAATTGCATACAAATGACACTGGCTGAAATTCCCTTTTCTCTACAACTGTTAAAGTTACCTGAGCTCTGTCCTCCTTTTCATATGGTCAGCCTAGGGAGGGGGATGCTGTTCCAGCTATAAGCTCTGCTGGGACAGTAAGGGCTTGAGAGAGACTTTCACCTCTCCCAACCCCAGACAGCCTCGTTTGCACGACTGCTGTTTTGCCACTGCTAGTAGCAATGGAGAAACAATGACCATGCACAGATTGCTTGGGGTTTCACCTCTGCCAACCCTTAGCAATCCCTAGAAATCAGCACGAAGGTAGAGGAGGTTGAAATGGGAAGCTTGTGTGTGTATGTTGCACCTAGACCATCAAGCAGTATCATTCTGGAGCTGGGGGGCCGGATGGCAGCTGCAACTGGTGGCCACTGGGAAGAGCTCTGTTGGTGACAGTTCTGTCTGCACCACAACTATCAGTCTCTGCACCCCCGCTCCAGTTGATAAGGGATTAAGGGTGTTTCAGTACTACACACACACACACACACACACACACACAAACAGCTTAAACAGGGGGTGATACAATTCTTCTTTTTGGGATACACATAAGCAGCCACCATGTATATCTGTCCACTAGTGTAGCATCTTCCAATGTAAAGTGTGCTAATGAAATAGGCAATTTAGCTCCTGCCCTTTGGTTTATGATCTATTTCTGTGGCGACCCTCAGTGCTAGGCTGACCATATGAAAAGGAGGACAGGGCTCATGTAACTTTAACACTTGTAGTAGGCTGACCATATGAAAAGGAGGACAGGGCTCATGTAACTTTAACACTTGTAGAGAAAAGGGAATTTCAGCCAGTGCCATTTGTATGCAATTAGTCCCTGGTGAAATTCCCTCTTCATCACAACAATTAAAGTTGCAGGCACTATACTAGAGTGACCATATACAAAAGAAGGCAGGGACCCTGCAACTTTAACTGTTGTGATGAAGAGGGAATTTCTCCAGGAACTAATTGCATACAAATGACACTGGCTGAAATCCCCTTTTCTCTACAACTGTTAAAGTTACATGAGCCCTGTCCTCCTTTTCATATGGTCAGCCTACTTGTAGAGAAAAGGGAATTTCAACCTGTGTCATTTGTATGCAACTAGTTCCTGGTGAAATTCCCTCTTCATCACAACAGTTAAAGTTGCAGGGGCCCTGCCTTCTTTTGTATATGGTCACTCTAGTATAGTGCCTGCAACTTTAACTGTTGTGATGAAGAGGGGATTTCACCAGGAACTAATTGCATACAAATGACACTGGTTGAAATTCTCTTTTCTCTACAACAGTTACATGAGCCCTGTCCTCCTTTTCATATGGTCAGCCTACTCAGTGCTGAACAAGTTTGCCAACCATGGTATGGAAACCAGGAAAGGCTTAGCATATTTACAAGATGCCCCAGAGGAGAAATTAACGTCAAGCGTAATGCAGCCAGTGGGAGCAATCACAAACCATAAAATAGCCGTCCCAAGTGAAGAGATGGAAGCCACATCACTCAATCACATTAACATGTGAAATGGAAAGTGCTCTTAAGTATATAATTAATGAAACGGTTCTCCACTAGCAGATCATGAACCAATATAATTCCCATCACTAGTTCTTACGGTTCTATGATGGGAAGGACTGCTAGGAACTGAAAGAGAGAAAAAGAGCAGACAGTGATAATTCTTGATGTGACATGTTTTCAAAGAATATATCTAAAAAAGGAAAGTTGAGGGCATATTTCTCAGTGCTGTGCAGAAAATCATTGGGTCACAAGAACTCAAGAGCAGTTGAAGTATCTGAACTGGCAGAAGCAGCTAAAGGGTGCAATCCACCAGGCACTGATCCCCATCCAAGACTCATTCAAATGAATGGGGTTCCGAAAGGACAATATTTGGTGGAATATCTACCTGAAGGCTGAAAAAGCCCTTTACAAACTTCTTGTGTATTTAAGAAGTTTGTATATTTTTGTGGCTGCTGCAGCTGAAAAAGCACAAAACTCTTTAATTTATGACCAGCTCCATTCTACTTAGAAATAGTTAGAGGTCTCCTCCCTACCCATTTCTCTTCCCTTTGCAAAACCATTTTATAAACATATCAAATAAGTTATGAATGTCGTAATGATCTGCCAGGTTCCATTTCCAATACAGGTATTGCCTTAAAGTTAATGTCATATGAGCAGATTTCCGCTTGCGCAACAGGACTTCCCTTCGCTTGCCTATCCACCCCACCTCTGCACCTTCCAAATCTGCTCTGGAGAGTAGATTTGGGGGCATGCAAGGGGTTGCAGAGAGGAGGAGCGAAGTGTTCTGCCAGCAGTTTTTGACAATCTGGGTCAGATACGACCCACTGCTGTTTCACTGGTACACACAATTATCCCAAGCCTTCCTCGTTTTCAAATCTGATTTACTTTTGGTTGAAGAAAAAAAATGGTGGCTGGATATTTGCAAACTAGAGCAAACTGGGTGGAAAAGGGGAGGAAGAGGCTGAATGTGCATCAGACTGCACATCTCAGGGCCACCCTGGGCATTACCTTAATTGTCTGGTTACTTACAACACTGTCTGGGTTCACACAACATGTCACAACAGTTAAACCTGCAGGAGCTGTGCATAGTATGACCAAAAGAGGGCAGGGCAGGGCTCCTGCAACTTTAACTGTTGTGACGAAGAGGGAATTTCACCAGCTGCTGCATGCATACAAATGACTCCTGTTGAAATTCCCTTTTCAATACAGCTGTTAAAGATACAGGAGCCCTGTCCTCCTTTCCATATGGTCACCCTACATTTGTGTGCAAATACAGATGAGCTTCTGCTTATCATGCAGCTGTTAAAGCCACAAAGGCCTTAAAATGAAGAGTAAAAGAGCTGGCGGTCCTGTTGCGCTCTCTGTTTCCTCTTATATAGACAGATAAAAACAGTAAAACAGTTATTTTAACTTGATTCTTGTGCTGGTAGGTATTAGCCAATTTATCATTTATCTAACGGATTGGGGTTTTTTAAAAAAAAAAATGGTGCCTGTTACTTTAATTGCCCTGTTCAGACAACATACTAAACCATGATGGTTAAGTGTTTTGAGCTAAGCATTATGGCTTAGCATGTCGTGTGAACCATGGCTTAGTGTGTCATGTGAACAGTTCCTAACCACAGTTTAAACATGCTCACTAGCCACTTGCTGCAAAAGGATTGGCAGCCTAACCATGGCTTAGTATGTTATCTGAACAGACCCATGGGAGAGGGCTTTCTCTGTTGTGGCACCCCGGCTATGGAATGCCTTCCCCTTGGAGGCCCAGCTGGCCCTGGAAATGACTTCATTTTGGTGCCAAGTTAAGATATGGCTTTTTATCAAAGCCTCTGATGGCTAAATTCACCAAGCTTGCACATAGTTTTAATTGGTTTAATTGGTTTTACTGTTTTTAAACTCTATACTGGTTTTAGCTGATTAATTGTTTAATTTGTTTTTAGCTGTGTATATTGTTTTATATTGTTTGTATGGTTTTATCTGTACGCTGCCCAAAGATCCTTGTACTGTAAATAAATAGTATATAAACGTACATAGGACTGCTTTTACGGTTGTAGATTGTGTTGTTGTTGTTGTTTAATTTAATTCTACAAAACAATATTTACTCAGAAGTAAGTGCCACTGTGTTCAATGTGACATTTTCCTGGGTAAGAGGACTGCATAGGGTGACCAGATAAAATCCAGGTCAGGGCTCATGTGACTTTAACAGTTGTAGAGAAAAGGGAGTTTCAGCCAGTGTCATTTGTATGCAATTTGTACCTGGTGGAATTCCCTCTTCATCACAACAGTTAAAGGTGCAGGGGCCCTGCCTTCTTTTGTATCTGGTCACTCTAGTATAGTGCATACACCTTTAACTGTTGTGATGAAGAGGGGATTTCACCAGGAGCTAATTGCATGCAAATGACACTGGCTGAAATTCCCTTTTCTCTACAGCTGTTACATGAGCCCTGACCTGGATTTTATCTGGTCAGCCTAGGACTGCATCTTTAACTGATCTGTTTTATTTTAATTTCATGTTGCATTTTTATAAATCACTTTGACTGTTCTTTTATAGCAGAAATGTGGGACCCAAATATTCTAAATAAATGTCAAATAAAATAAATTAATGTGGTGGTGGGGATGCACAACCTGAATCTGTCTTTTCATGCATTTTTTAAAAGCAAAAAACTCTTTTGCAGCTGCTACATTTTAGCCATGCGAAGCACTTTGATGAGAAACAAAACTTAAGCCGGAAAAGGAAGTAAATAAGCATCAAGGCAAAACCACAATGAGTTCCTCCATTTCCTCAGTTACAGTTTCTTGCTTTCTCAGGTAATGTTTTGGGGGGGGGGGGCGGGGGGGGGAGTTTTGCTTGGACAAACAACTGGAGAAATAGCGGGTGGTGCAGAAGACCCACAACCGTTTGCTTAGTATTTAGGGTGACCAGATAAAATCCAGGTCAGGGCTCCTGTAACTCCTGTAACCACAGTTAAAGTTGCAGGGGCCCTGCCTTCTTTTGTATCTGGTCACTCTAGTATAGTGCCTGCAACTTTAACTGTTGTGATGAAGAGGGAATTTCACCAGGAACTAACTGCATACAAATGACACTGGCTGAAATTCCCTTTTCTCTACAACTGTTAAAGTTACAGGAGCCCTGACCTGGATTTTATCTGGTCAGCCTATTAGTATTTCCATTTTAACAGTGGAAAAACTACATCCACTTACCACTTCTTAAGAATGAGGCTGGCATTTAGACACGGCTACTCCTATATTCACTGATTTTCTATTGGGGCTCCCATATTTTATTTATTTATTTATTTATTTATTCCTCCGAGGAACCTAAGATCAGCTTGCATGATCTCCCTCCTCTCCATTTTATCCTCACAACAGCCCTGTGAGTTAGGTCAGGTTGAGAGTCACCCACTGAGCTTTATGGTTGAGTGAGGACTAGCACCCGGATCTCCCAAGTCCCACTCTATCCCTTTCTCATTGCCCTTGGCAGTTCCTTGGCTCATGAACATTCATTTATTTACAGTGTAATCCTATGGCCCCAAGACACCATTTGAGGAGCCATCGGTCGATTTCCCCCTCTGAGAATGGAAAAGACTAGACTAGGCTGTGGATCTTCCACACACAACCCAACCAACCCCCCTCCCAGCAATCACAGAAATCTCCACAGTGGCTCTCCTCTCCTACGGATAGGGATCCTACCTCAGAAAAGGAGAAAATAGTGGTGGGCCAGTGATTGGGGGAGGGAAGGAGTCATGGATCTGCTGGATCCAACAGCCTCTCAGCCTCCAGCCCTGTCGCATCATGGAGGCTCAGAGGTCCATCCAGCACAAAAACTTTTTGGGGAATGGAGAGGCAAAAATAACCTACATTGCTGGCAATTTGCCAGGGTTTAGGGTGGAGGGAGGATTCCACTATCTGTAACAATATGAAGGACCTACTGGGTTCTGCCTGTGTGTGTTGTGCTTCCTGGGAGAAACCAGAAAGTAGTTAAGGGCAACATCCGCTGCTTCTGGCCTGGGGAGAGGGAGGCCATCGCCTGAGAGAGCTCTGTAAAAAAGCCTCCTGTTTAAATCAAACTTTAAAGTTTGTTTATAAACCAGAGTGTCTGATTTTATAAGGTGGAATCTACCAACTTTGAAACTAGGTCTGAGTCCATATTCACTTAAGCAATTACCTTCTAGTAAACTAGGCTGACCAGATGCAAAGGAGGACAAAGCTCATTTAGCTTTAACAGTTGCAGAGAAAAGGGAATTTCAGCCAGGGTCATTTGTATGCAATTAGTTCCTGGTGAAATTCCCTCTTCATCACAACAGTTAAAGTTGCAGGGGCCCTGCCTTCTTTTGTATGTGGTCACTCTGGTATAGTGCCTGCAACTTTAATTGTTGTGATGAAGACTGGATTTCACCAGGTACTAATTGCATACAAATGACGCCGGCTGAAATTCCCTTTTCTCTGCAACTGTTAAAGTTACATGAGCCCTGTCCTCCTTTTCATATGGTCAGCCTAAGTAAACACACTTTTCCTTACTAGCTATTCAAAATTGTAGACAACATAAGAGCAGCGCTGAGTGAGACCAAAGGCCTATCCGGTCCAGCATTCTGTTCCCACAGTGGTCAACCAGCTACCTCTGGGAAGCCCCCAATTAGGACTTGAGTGCTCATGTTCCCCAGCAACTGCTATGCAGAGGCATACTGCCTCTGATACTGGAGGTAATATATAGCCACAACTAGTAACCACTGATAGCTTTATCCTCCATGAATCTGTCTAATCTCCTTTTAAAGCCATCCAACATTGTGGCTATCACTTCATCTTGCAGTAGCGTATTCCACAGTCTCACTATATGTTGTAGAGATGACAAATCCATTTGCCGGACATGATAGAATACCTCCCCCAGGACAATATTCCATGTGTTCCCTTCAAGCATGCACCCAGCCATGTGGAAGCTGCTTCGGTGTGATGCAATCTAACATGACGGTTGAGCATGTGTGCAGAGCACATTGCGTGGGCTTTAGTGGAGAAATGGCAACCCTTTTCAACCATCCTCACGCACAAACACATTCAAGATACTTCCTCAGTGGGTCTTTGCTGGATGGTGACTTCTCAGGTGTTCAGATTAATGTCCCATCTGCCAACCATGTTGGAGGCTGGATTCTCTCTCACACACACACACACTCACACTCACACACACTTTTTGTGTGAGGTTTGCAATTCAAAATTATTGTGGGGGGGAGAAAGTATGAGTTCTGCAACTGCTGTATGGTTATGGCAGAGGTGTGAAAACCAGCCTACCATGTTGAGAGCTAGGTTCTTTTTCTTTTTTCCTTTGTGTGTGCATTTTGCAATGCAACACTATTCAGAGGAAAAGAAAGCCTGAATTCTGCATCTGCCGTATGGTTCTGTCAGAGGTGTGAAAACCTACTGGAAAGAGTATGTCAGACTCCCCACTTGCTTTCACATTTATCTGTACTCAAGCCCCTTCAGGGAGAGTCTGGGTCGATCGCTAAATATATTTTCCTGTACAGGCCACAACTGGGGTACCTCAGGGCTATTACTCATCCCGCACAGAAAACCAGGACCACACTGGCACTGTGATTTGGAAAGGTCATTAACCTCTTATCATCGAATAGTATCATTAAACTCAGAAGAAGTGTGAAGAAAGCATCCAGAATTACTGCCCAGGGTGATATTGAGCAGTAAAACGGTGTCTCTTATTTGCACTGGGGGAAATTAAGGTGACAAATACTCATTTTTTTCCACACAATGCTGGGGACAGCAAAAGCCTGAACATTATTCTAGCATATTGCTTCATTAGAAAAAGGTTCAGGATGACATTTTTTTCTTTCTCATGCACACACACACACACACACACACACAGTGACAGAAACCTGCTTGACTAGGCATTCATAAAGATATATTTAGGAAGCATTCACAATGTTTACACCTAAAGATTTATTTATTTATTTATTTATTTATTTGGCAATAATCCTACCAAATTATATGCAACAGTCAGCACTTCTTGAGAGATGCTGTGTGCTCTCAATTCCTATTAAGGTCAACAAAAACTGTGGCAGTTCAGCACTCTACTGGAAGTGATCCAGGAGACCTAAATAATAATACAGAGTGTATGAAGCAAATGGCTGAAAAAGTGTTTACAAAAAGCCTTAATAGCTTCAGATATAATTTACAAAATTACAGTATAACACTGCCATTGCCCACAATCCAGAAAGCTCCTTTAGATGCATACAGGAGTCTGCCTGGGCATATCTGCTAACGGCATTTTTGTGTCTATAAAATGTCAGAAGACACTTGGGGTGAACCAATATTTTCAAATAATTTAAATTAGGTGAAATTTCTTGGATGAAAACTTTTGAAGCAAAATTAGAATTTGCCATTTTTGAACAGGATATTTTAAACTCAGAATCTGAATGCTTCACGACTTATTGCGATATCTTGATTGGTTTGATTTTGGCAAAATTCAAACGTGAAATGTCGTAAGCCAATTGTCCTTTACAGATTGCTTTTGCATCTTTCGATAAAATTGTATAAAATAAAAAGTATTATCGTGCTAGACAAAGTCCCCCTCCCCATCCAATAAAATAGTATCAAATAATATACACGCTAGCTTTTAGAATAGCTTATAGCGATCCCTGAAAAGCATAACTAAGGGCGGGAGAGAAATTGTGTTCAGTTCGCATTTTATGGAAACCTATCTAATTTGCATTTTCCAAACCAATCAGCAAACTGAAACGTAATTACCCTTTGCTATTCACAAGCTCCAAATTTTACAAGACAGTTCTCCAATAAAAAATTATACAAAAATGAGAATGTTAGGGGAAAGTGTATGCAAAAATGTGCATATTGGTGAAAATGTGATATGAACATGCATTCTATTGGCGGGGATGCCTGCAAAAAATGTGTATACTAGGAGAAATTTGCACTTTTGGAAAATGGTTACTAGGGATGTGTATCGTATAGTTAAAATGTATGATAACGATACAATATGCTCTTTATCGTGCATGCGTTTAACGATAACGATACGATAGGAATGCCTATGATAATTATCAGAGATGATAAAAAAATCCTACGATAATTATCGTGTTTTATCGAAAGGCTCTTTCTCTTTTGCCACCACATGGATGGAGCTAGAAGGTGGGGAGTGCTTGCTGAGACAGTGACCAATTGTGCAGCAAGGGTTCCAGCAGGCTCCAATCACAATGTTGGAGGAGGGCTAAGGATATCCCCGCATAAAACCCCCACACTTGGTGTTCCAGCTCTGTTGGGAGTTAGGCGTTGAGGGGAGAAGGGTGGATTTTGTTGGAGCTCTGTCCTGGCTCCTGAGTCTTATAGTTACTTGGTGGTGAATTGTTGGAGATTCATTGTAGTCTTGCATCTTTGTGTCTCAGGTTCGTTTGGCTGTTCGTTGCTTGTGTGTTTGAGTTATAGTTTTTTTATACGTTTTCTGGTTGGTTTGATTGAAGGGTTAGATTAGCATGAGTGGGTGTACTGTGACTGAGTGAGTGTGTTTTGTCCTCTTCCCTGTTTAACTTCCTTTTTTAAAAAAAACAAATATTTAAATATATATATATATATATATATATATATATATATATATTTCTCTCCCTCTCTCTGTGTGTGTGTGTGTGTTTGCTTGATTGACTGTGAGTGTGCTGGTGTGTCCTGTAGCCTGCTACACAGGATAACACTACACAATCTGTGGTCAAAGCAGCACGCAAACTGTTTGCAAAGGATTGTTATTAATATAAATAATTTCATTTTCAATCACTTTGTAGTAGTAAGAAACACGGCTCTAAGGCGTGCCTTGGGTGAGGTGGCTCTGGGTCTAGGAGAGATGCTGTTGCTGCTGGGGGCAGTTCTGGGGTGACTGTCTCACCCTCTCACACATTTTATTTCTTTTTTAAAGACACTGCTCCATCCAATGTTTCCAGTCTGGAGGGACTACTTTAGTGAGCCTTGAGAGATTCCTGTATTATTATTTTTCGTCACTACAACCCTGGGTCTGCTCCTCGTGGAGTCCGTTAGTGAGGGACTGAAGAAGCATCCCCCTCACGCATTTTTTTTGAGACTCTGGTCCAGGCAATGTGACTACTTCTACCCTGAATGTGACTTTATTTGGCAATGTGCCTACCTCTACCCTGAACGTGACTATTCCCTCTGCTCCAGCCAATGTTCCCACCTCTACCCAGAATGTGACTTATATTAATTTGCCAATGTGCCCACCCAGAACATGACTTTTATTTGCCACTGCTCCAGCCAATGTGTGCAGCTCTGGCATGAAGAACTGCCTACCTGCCTGCATGGGGATGGCAGGCAGACTGGGTCATTTTTCAAGCACGATGAGGTCAAGGCACTGTGTAAGGGTTGTTTTGATGGGATCCTCTGTCAGGGAAAATTTCAGTTAAGTTGTTTAAAGAACTGGACAAGATTTGAGTGTCCAGGGAAAACTGAACAGCCAGCTGAAGTTAATAATCAGATAAAGTATTTTTTTCTATGCTGCTGAAAAGGTCAAGCAGATAGGGAGACTCTTTCTGGAAGGATGAGGTAATTGACTGTGCTAAGCCAGGGTTCAGGAAATATGTATTTAAGTCAGCTTATAGAAATGGCTGTTGTGGGTTAGACTGGAGATTTTGTGGACCGGAGGCTGGTGGAATGAGAGATTGATGGAGGACTATGCTATGCTATAGCTATATGGAAACAAAGCCTGTATTATTTGGAGGAACCAGTTGCCTTGTATATATTATTGGAACACAGTAAAGGACTTGTATTATACACCATCCTGTTGGAGTGTGAGTATTCCTTCTACTGCTTGGACATTTTTCTGGACTTCACGCTTACTAAGCGAACAGGGAGCGCTTTTCTCTCCCTAACATCCTCCAGGTTTCCTCGCCACCTGGGGTATCTCCTGGCCCAATGAAGCCCTGCATGCTTAGGCTGGCTAAAATAACTGTAACACCCGTGCTATTCCCCTACCCCCCAAGCCTTTTAATTTGTACTTAGACATGCGTGGCCTAATCAATGAGACAAGGCAGCAGCAGTTCACCATCTTCTGATTAACACATTTTCCTTTTATGTCTGCATATGGAAGGCACTGCCTAGGTTTATCCACAGATTTTGAAAGTTCATTGTATTCATAAAAATATACCTATAAGTCTCAGCAGCAGCAGCAGCATGGAGTGCATTACCGGAAACAGTGCATGTTGTTGAGAGCTTACTTCCGAGTAACGCCTGCAGCTGTGCATTGGAAATTGGGCACAAATGAGTCCCCTCAAGGCCATCTGTGAGATGCCCATGAGTACTGAATGACAACGTCTCTTGAAAAAGGACCATATTTCAGCCACCTGAAACAGTGTATTTGAAAGCTTACTTCCGAGTAATGCTTGCACCGATTGTTCTAAAATTTGGCACACAAGACTAGCAACACTCAGTCTGCACTGTGACTAAGTTTCAAACCTGTAACTTGAAAAATTAAGAAGTTTTAGGCCTTTCTGACTCAAAAATCAACTCTAGAGTCTCTAGGGCAAAATGGAGAAACAATATAATATTGGATTTCCGATAATTATCGGAATATGATACGATACGGTTCACCCAGAATATAATTGGAGACGATAATTTTTTGGGTCCGAAATTCCAATAACGATACGATATTTTCGGGCATGCACATCCCTAATGGTTAAAAACATGCTTGCAGATTTTCACAAATTGATGCAGAAACAGGACAAAATGAATTTAAGATTGTAATAATGAGAAACACAGAGAAACTGAAATTAACAGATTTGTCCATCACAAAGCACTGAAATTAACACTGTATACACAGAGACATATACAATCTATATTTAGCCAATTCTATTTGGAAGCATCAAAATATTTGCATCAGCAAAAATACAATGCAAACCTAGGGAGACAGGCAGAATGATTTATTCAGGTAGGGGAAACTCTAGAAATTCAATTTAAAAGCCTTCTTCCGTTGTTCTTAATGCTTATGCTTCCCCTGCCGCCTCTGGACACATGGAACTCCAACAAAACAGATGCTTTCATGAGTATGCTGTTTTGTACATAGGTTTTCCTACCAGGGTTCAGGTTAGTACAATTTAGCCTTGGTTTCTTTCTTTCCTTCCTCTGTCTCTCCCTCTATTTGACAAATGATTTGTGAAGAGAACCAGTGTGGTGTACTGGTTAGAGTGTTGCATGAGACTCAGGAGTTCTGGGTTCAACTCCCTATTCAGCCATGAAGCTTAGTGGGTGACTTTGGACCACCATCCTGGCCTCCTTCAAGTAAAAATATAAATATTTATATCCTTGGAACAGGTATAAATGGAATGAATAAAAAATAAATAAGTAAGAAAGCCATATATACTTTGCACTACAAATGTACATATTGGAACTTGTCTAGAAGAGGACAACAGAAATTATGAGGCTGGAAGTGTTTGGTATGTTTAGCCAGAAGAAAAGACGTTTCAGAGCCAATATCAGTGAAAATCTGGTAAAAAGGGAGCACAGATGAGTACATCGAAGGGAAAACAGGAAGCTGCTTAGAGAAACTGTCAAGATCACCCCTGTATCCTGGAACATGTCCAGAGGAGGACTTCAAAGATGATGAGGAGCCTGGAGACCAGGTCCTATGAGATTAGGTTGAAGGAGATTGGTATGTTTAGCCTGGGGAACAGGCAATTAAAAGAAGACATGACAGCTATCTCCAAATATTTGAAGGGTTGTCAAACAGATGATGGGGCAAATGTGTTTTCTGTTGCAACAGAGAGTAGGATCTGAGTCAATGGTCTCACATTAAAAGAAAAAGGATTTCCACTAAACATTGGGGTGAGCTTCCCAATGGTATATATAAACTGTTTGACAGTGGAGCAGACTGCCTTAGAAGGTGATGGACCCTCCACTAAAACTAGTTGGTCTTTGAAGTCCCTTCTAACTCTATGATTTGATGATTCTACGCTTTCGTTTATTTCAGCAATTTCGGCCAGTTTTTCCTAATTTGCGTAATTCTTGGGTTTTTTACTAGTAGTGGTGTGGCGCAAGGCATGGAGGGTACTGAAGAGGCACCCATAACCACTGCAAACTGTATCCAGCTGTCCCACTTCAAGTCATAACTTTGCATCCATAAGGACTAGAAACATGTTTTCTTCTTTTTAAAGAAAAGCTCAGAGTCTTAAGAGACCAGTGTGCCAGATATCACATCCTGACAGTTTTCTGTGTTCCTGTAGCATCACAGAAATGCACACAGCCCCTCTTATGAATAATGCACTGAGATCTGTGAATATGCCAGCAGTGATAATAACAAGAATCAGGCAAGCATCAGTCTTTACAAACAACTGCTGAGAACCAATGATGAAAACCAATAATCTTTTGGGATTTATGAGAAACCTTTTCACTGAGATGACATGGGAAATTTGGGGGGGGGGGGAATGATGACGATTGGTCTAAATTGCTTTGCCCTTAAATCATGCAGCAGATAAAGCGAATACGTTAGAGGGCTTAGGGAGTTCAGTTACACCTGAAAGTGATTGTGGGCATACTAATCATGGTACAAAGCTCCTAAATTATGGGAGAAGGGTGAATTATCTTCCTCTAAGAAATGCCCTTGACCTCTATAAATTAAAAATCTGTCATAGTCACAGGAGGTACATAATGAGCTATAATCTAATTTTTTTTAAAAAATGTTTTTTTTACAAAACCGAGATGTCACCCTGTATAATACTGTTATTCCCATTTGCAGGGAGAGGAGGTGGGATAGGAAGCATTCACAACTGTGCTCAGTTAATCACAGAATGTAATTCTTATTGTTGCCATTTCTAGATGAGCAATACTTCTCATTGGCCTGCCAGCACTTGTGGGTGCATAGGAGCTATAATAGAATCCTCAGATTAATGTGTATAATCAGAAGATGCACTTGATATCTCAATTGCTGATAGCAGCATCCCCACCCCAACAACAACAGTAACTCCTTGTATACTCCTTGCATAGTCCAGAACCTTTTCATTTGATAATCCCACCTAATTGCCTAGGGGACTGCATTATACCAGGTCAGATTATCTGACCATCTAGCTCAGTATTGCCTACTTTGACAGGTAGCAGCTCCCTAGGGTTTCAAGCCATCACCTGAAATCACCAATCACCTGCCATCTGATCCTTCAAAAAAAGCTTGGGAGATTTGAGACATTGAACTTGGGACTTTCTGCATGCACAGGAGTGTGCTCTACTAGCTGGAACCTGAAGTGATAAAGTCCAGTGTATCATAGGAGGATGTGGCACATTTTGCCTCTCAATGTAAAGCAGGAGTGGGGAAACTGTGACTCTGCAGATGTTGTTGAACTACAGTTTACATCATTGGTGCTGATGGGAATATGACAACATCCAGAGGTCCAAATGTCCCCCACACCAAATGTAGGGTGAATTAAATAATCCAAAATATAAATATTTTTGGCTGTGTAACTGAGCCCCCTAGTGAAGGAGAAACAGAAGGAATAGGAGAAGGAGAAGACAACAAAGTTGCTCCATGCTACTCCATAAACAAATTATCCACGTATATTTTGTCAACCAGCAGTATGCACATTGGCCCAGTTCAGATGTAACACTAAACCATGATTTAGCATTACAGTGGATGAGTCGCAACAAGCCTTGGGCTCTCACACTTCCATTTTGCTTCCATTTTAGATTAACCACAGTTTAGTGTTACACCCGAAGCCTACATTGTGGTCAATCTTAATTATGGTTCATTCAAACGAGCTAGCTGCTGTAACTATGCCTTGAATGTGCTCAACAAAGCATAGTTAGGATTGACCACAGTTTGTTGGGTTCAGATGATACACCAACATGTGGATAATCCAAAATGGAAATGAGAACCTTCAAACACCTCTTCGCAGCAGTACCAGAGGATGAAGGGGGAGCTGGGAGTCCAAAAGCATGAGAATCCCCTAGGCTTGATTTCATTCACTTTGAGGTGAATCCCATGATCATGGTGCTGGTGCTGCTTCAGTTGTGGAAATGGTTCCATTAACCAATTGGGATATAGCTTAAATTACATGGAGCTGTTCTGTTCTGATTCCGAGCTGTTCTTTCATCCTTAGCTCCATAAAATCAAGAATTCCAACTCAGAATAATTATTCTTAAAAAAGTTCACACATACAGCAACATTTAGAAGTGGCAAATTATTTTTTCATCTTCTTGTATTCGCAAAGCTCTTTTAGCATATGCTTCAGTATCCCCAGAAACCAAAACAGAGAGAGAGAGAGAGAGAGAGAGAGAGAGAGAGAGAGGTGAAGAGAAAGGAAGGGAAGGGAAGGGAAGGGAAGAGAGAGAAAACCTCCCTGATTTCATAGTCCTGTCTCGCATACAGGGACTGAGGCAACATTAAGCACTTTGAATAAAGAAAGGTTTTGCCATCTCAAATGCAGTTCATGGGAGGTCACCCAAAACTTCTTGCCTATCTGCTGCAGTTGAAAAATATACTTCACGGATGACTCACATGCCACCCGGCAGTCCATCTGAGGATGAGGAAGGGAAGCTGAAGTGCTTTTGTTTACTGAAGCAAATTGTGCAGCCAGCCTTAGCCCTCACATGACGTGGACTTTGAATTCTCATCCTGCAAAATGCTCAGTGCAGGTGAAAACCTGTGGCTTGCAAAAGCCTGACCTTCACAAAACTGCTCTTCTTAGCTCAGGGTTATCATATAAGTCATTGTAAGCCTAAAAGAGTGATATTCACTAGGGTTGTCCACTGCTTCTGTTTCAGATCCGAATCCTGAACCAAAGCGGGGTGCTTCACACAGAATCAATCCAAATAAGAATTGGGTCTGGATCAGTCTGAAGTGGCTTGGATCAATCCAAAGCACTTCGGATAGGTTTTAAGCAATCCAGATGATGGCGAGCTGCTGCTCCTGCCCAAAATCCATGCGAGCAGGCAGGACATAACGCACCCGTCTGCTCATGCCAGGGAACTGCTCATCCTGCATGTGAGCCATCATTTTTATGGACAATAGGGATTCTGTATTTCCATAGAGCTAATGTTATGCACAACAGCGGCTGTCAAGGGCCATTTCCTTTTATCTATATAAGAATACCATAGTGTAAGGCTTATTACTTGAGATCTAATAGATCGATTTTTCTCATTTTTGTCTTAAACTTAAGTTTGAGCGGTATAGACGTGAGGAAAATTTTGAAAGTCCAAAGAAGTTCAAAGCTCAAGCTTTAATAGAAATTAATTTCCTCCACACCAAACAGGCAGGGCAACCCCTTCGCCAGCAGGATGACGAACACCCATGCTCAGCCAATCAGTGTGGTGTGAAGCCAGGCCCTGGGCACAGCCACCCAATTAGGCTGTTGAGGCCTGTGGGGCGGGGGACAGGGACAGAGATAGCCAATCGGAGCATTCAAAATGGGGCAGGGCCATGTCACACACAAATTTCAGAGGGGGGATTCACTATGCATGAGCCACATTATTCATGAGACCCCTGTGGTGAAAGGACTGAGGAGCAAATCAGTGTGAAAGGAGCAGGACTACTAGCACCTATGGGCTTTACACTAGTTTATACAGATGATGCAAATTTAAACAGAAATACAGTACATCTCACCATAATGTGTGAAGATGCTGATGACGTGACCTGTGTACCTGCCTGTTCAGCCTGCTGTCCAGATGCTAACTGTGGATGGGCAACCGTTCTCATGGTTCATTATTGAATCAGGAAGTACAGCCTTGCAAATGGTGGACGCCTTCAAACATAACAGTCCTGTCTAAAGGAAGGCAGTTCACTATCCAAGGTATAATCAGTAGATGAGTCAGCACAATCTAAAGCTATTCAACAGTGCCATGGTGCAAGACTTCAAGCTGCAAGCTGCCATTTTAAAATCCCAACTATTCCACTTGAGAGACAATGCTCTGGCAGTCTCGGGCCCTGCTGGGGATGCAAAGCCTGAGTTCGTCTTTTGATTCTATCATATCAATAGCTTCCTTCCCTGGGAAAGATTTCCTAGAACCTCTCTAAAGCCTGAGTCTGACACTGCTTCCTTTAGCAGGAACTTATACTCTGGAGTCTGGAGCAGTTATATGCTACTGGGTGACTCCAGGTCTGGCTGAGTGCTCTGTGGGCTCACAGCCAGATGGAAGCAGGACATGTATTTGGAAAACATGATGGATCTGCTTGGAATTACTGTCCACTCTGGCTTTTCAGCCAATGTGCAAAAGGCAGACGGAAAGGTAGGCTATGGCACATGGGTCATCCCACCTTGGAGTATACCAAGAATTCATGGGAGGGGGGTGGGAAGAGAGGACATAGGTACGCACACTCCTTCCATGTGCAAAAAGCACACCCACACCCACCCACCCCACTCTAGGCAAAGAGAAATTAGCACAACAGAAATAATAGTTCTAGGATAGCCTTTTCCCTTGTATACTGGTTTTCTGTCTGTCTGTCTGTCTGTCTATTTATCTTATAACTTTTTAAACTTGTTCTTCAACCAAAAAGTCTCCCAGAGCAGCTTACAAAGGAAAATAATGAGCCTATCTACACTACTGCTTTAAAACAGTTTATAACAGTTTTAAACCAGTTAATAACCGTTATTAACCAGTTTAAAACTGTTTTAACCGTTTTAAAGCAGTAGTGTAGATAGGCTCAATGAGGCAGTTTCTGTCCTCAGGTTTGCAATCTAAAATAATTATTTCTATGCATAAAGAGGTATGGTTTTGATTTTTTTCCTCTCTTTTTTTACAAAGAGCATTTGGACGTGCAATTCTCCACCTAAATTCAAAAGTGATATAATCTCAGGAAGGCTGTACCACATGACACTTCTGAATGTTCAGCTTGGCTTTGAGAGCTAGTTAAAAAGAAGTGGGGAAGTACAAGCCTGAAAGAACCATATATCTTCACCTCACACATCACTATTGTCACATTGAAAGTCAATCAAATGTCCCCATCGTGATATCTATGAGCTTCTAAATAATAGTTACAGCTCCCATTGATCCTACATCAGAAGTTTCATATAAGCAGAGAAAGATGAAGCATGTAGTGCTTTTGCAATTGCAGGTCAAGACATTTTGCTGCCTGAGGCAGCAAACGGTGCCACCCTCACCCACAAATCAACGTGCATATTACACAAGGACAGCCAAGATATTTTGGCACCTGTGGCAGAAAATCCCAGAAGCAAATTTCCCCTTCCCTGACAGTAAAAGCACAATACTAATAATAAATAACTTAAGAATGTGCTGCTCTTTCATGACACTCAGCTGCCTGAGGCAAGTGTTTCACTTTACCAAATGGTAGGGGCAGCCCCACACCCTATTTCATTAGAACATTTCAACTGTCTTAGAGGAGAAAGTCTTGGCTAGCTGACTTCTTTTACAATGCAGGATGATGATGATGATGATGATGATGATGATGATGATGATGATTTACATGTATATACTGCCCCATAGCCGAAGCTCCCTGGGTGGATTACAAAGATTAAAACATTGAACATTTAAGTAAACAAATGTACAAAATTTAAAACCCATAAAAACATAAAACAGATAATATACAAAGACAATATCCGTTTAAATGGATATTGATCTGGGGTCAGTTAGAAAGTGCAACATATGCTGTTAAATGCCTGTGAGAAGTGAAAAGTCTTGACCTGGCGCTGAAAAGATAACAAGTTGGCACGAAACAAGCCTCATTGGGCAGATCGTTCCAAAATTGGGGGACCACCACTGAAAAGGCCCTCTCCCTTGTTGCCATCCTCCGAGCTTCCCTCAGAGTAGGTACTCTGAGGATGACCTTAGATGTTGAGCACAGTGTATGGGTAGGTTCATGTCAGGTATTGTGGTCCCAAGCCATGTAAGGCTTTATAGATTAAAACCAGCATCTTGAATCGGAAATGTACAGGCAGCCAATGCAAGCACGCCAGAGTCAGTCTTAAATGTTCAAACCTTCTGGTTCCTGTTATCACCCTGGCCGCTGCATTTTGCACAAGCTGCAGCTTCTGAACTGTGTTCAAAGGCAGACCCACGTAGAGCACATTGCAGTAATCCATCTTGGAGTTTACCAGAGCATAGACAACTGAAGCCAGGTTATCCCTATCCAGATTGGACAAAGTTAGTCCACCAACCAAAGTTGGTAGGAAGCATTCCATGCCACCAAGGCCACCTGAGCCTCAAGTGACAGAGATGGTTCTAGGAGAACCCCCAAGCTACGAACCTGATCCTTCAGGGGGAGTGCAACCCCATCCAGAACAGGTTGAACACCCTCTATCCAGTCAGAAGAACCACCCACTAACAGCATCTAAGTCTTGTCTGGATTGAGTTTCAGTTTATTAACCATCATCCAGTCCGTTGTCGCAGCCAGGCACCGGTTTAGCACATCCACAGCCTCACCTGATGAAGATGAGAAGAAGCAGAGCTGCGTGTCATCAGCATACTGATGACAACGCACTCAAAAACTCTGGATGACCACACCCAACAGTTTTATGCAGATCCCCACCATCATTTCCAATCTGTAAGATAATAGTCAGATTCCAAGGGTTCTCTGTGGCCCAGAAGGAGAACATCCTTGGACCATATTAATCTCAGAGGATGAAGGTTCCCTGTTCCTGATTTAATCAATACTGAGCTAAAATGGACTAATGACTCAGCTTTCTACCTAAAATAATTTTGTTTATAAAATGAGATGTCTACGCCAAAAAGTTAATATTTATTTTTGTATTACATTTAATAAAAATATAATAAACATTTCCCAAATGCTATTTTGACAATTTCCCAAACATATACTTTTGGCTTACAATTTAACACAACTTCCAACATTCATCTAAATGTAATTTCATCTAAATATAATGCTCAAGGGGTATGGGAGAAGTTAATTATAACCAAAGAGTCCAATTTTAATTCCACAAGTAGCATTCCCCTCACAGCTATGCTCCTGATCATTCCTCAGTAAGAAGGTCAGGATGGACAAGTCTATGTTTTAAAATGCTTGCATGCTCATTAAGTTCATATTTCCCCCAATACATCTCTGTGTATAGCCAGTCCTTAAAAATAATCCTCATTGCTGCAGTGATAATGTTGATATGATCCAGGAAACGTAGATACACATTCTAGATGCACTTCTTGTCATTGGGACAGATTCCAAAGGAAAATCATGCTTGTGTTTAGCAACAGGAAAAAACACCACAACCCCCCCACACACACCAAAAAAAAAATCAGTATTGTGGTCATTACGAGACTAATTTGTTTGTTCTGGCATGAGTCTACATAGGTTGCAGGCTACTTCAGGCCAGAGATGGCCATCTGCTGTATTCATGGGGGCTACTCTACCCAAGCCTAAAGGCCAGACCTGTAAAAACAGAGGCTCTAGCTCAGTGGTGGAGCTCATTCTTTGCACACAGAAGATCCAAGGTGTAATTACTTGTCTCTACAGGTTGCTGGGCAAGACCTTTGTTGGACCCTGTGGCTGTATTGTCAGTGCAGACAACACTGACCTAGAATGGCCAGTGGTTTGTCTCAACAGAAGGCAGCTTCATATTGTTCCCTCTATTTCAGATGGGCAATTGAGTGATGTTCGAGAGCACTAGGATTTTCCAAACATCGTCTTGCTGCTCGTTAGGTGCCTAATTCCTGTCTGTGTTTGCGATCGCAGCTCACTCTGTGCGAATGGAAACATTGTGCTAATAGAGTAGCAACTGAACATGGAATTTGCACAAATTTCCCCAAAGTTGTGCAAATTTCCTCCATAAGTCAAAGTGGGCTGATGCAGTCTACAGGAGAAATGTGTGCAAATAAGGAAATTTACACGAAAGCAAACTGGGGACATTGCACAAATCGAACATGAGCATGTTCCCGGCAATTTCTGAGCATTTCCAGAAGACACATACTTGGGATCACGTTCGGGAACAGTGAATGCTTGCATGTTTTACAAACAAAAATGAAGTTCTCCTACATACTCTGACATTCCAGTTGTGATTGCCATTTCTTATGCAGTCAAGCAACAACAGCCACAAATATGGGGGAAGTGTCAGCAGACTCAGGGGGTAACTGCAGCATTTGCAGGAGTACAAAAATGGTTTAGGGAGGGTGGGTTACAAAACAAACAAACAGCCCAATGAGGACTGAGCATGCTTAGTGGCTGTGGAATGCTGCCCAACTGGGGGTGGGGGAGGAATTGAAAACTGGATGAAGGAATGGAATGGAGAGGCTGAAAATTCCTGAACAGAAGCACTCCATGCTGCAAAATGTGGTTGTCATTGTTGCTCTTATACCACCCATGCATGTGGATCTTTACAAAGAATAAGAGGACAGTAAGGAGTAAGGAGTAAAATATATTATTCCATCAGTTATACATATTTAGGTTTACACTATTATAGATACTCAATGCTTACAGTAGGGCAGCCGTCCCAGACTTTGTGCCTTCCAGATGTCTGCATTAGTCAGAGATGTGTTGGTGTTAGATTGCAACATCCAGCATGGCTGGCTGGGGATGCTGGGAGTTGTTGTCTGACCCATCTGGAGGGACCCAGGTTGGGGAAGGCTGCAGTACGGTACAGAGAAGAGAGGGCTGTGCCTTCTGGATGGATGGTTCCACAACAACTTGGCATCATTAACTTCATGGACAAATGGTCACCTGGAGCGCAAACCATGAAGCAGTTCTGGCTGCACAAGCTCAATTGAAGCAGATGATGCTAGGGCTGATGGAGCACGATGTGGCAGAATCTATCAGACAGTTTCACATCATTTTTGCAAAGCCCCCTCACAAATTAGTCATCTTGCCAGACAGTCTCTGCAGCCTAGCAGACTAGTTCAATCATTGCTTGGTTTGGGCTGGACCCAGGCTCATTAGCTGTGTGTTTATTCCTCCACATCTATGGCTACATGTTTCCTTTCCAAAGGTGTTTATTAGTGCCCAGCTCCATGAACTACAGGGAAAAGCAATAATGTCTGCCTAGATCTATACCAGAAGATGAGAGAATTGTCGTTAGCGGATTTGAAGCTGTGGTCATGCAAGGCACATACTTTATCCTATGGGGCTAGGAGTGCTCGTCTATAATAAAGGACAATTAAGGCTGCTACCACCCACCCAGCTCGATGCTTTATCTTTCAGGGCTGGGAAAAATGTCTCAGTTCCTCCCACCATCTCTTGTGAAGGGAAGCTGCATTAGTCAGAGGGCCTGCTGTTCCTCTCCTGTGTAGCATTGGAGCCAACCAGCCTCAGAGAAGACCAGATTAGACTACCAGGCTGAATGGAAAGCAGTGCTGTTATATCAGGTTTCACTTAACAAGGGATATTCCTTAAAGCAATGCTCTTTCCTGCAAGGCCCATGGGCCACTGGTGGCTCCCAGTCACCTCAAATGCAGCTCTCTGCCCCCCTCCCCCCCTTTCTTTGGAGTAGCTGCTTAGTCTCAGCAGGGGTTCTCTAGTTTTGCCTGTTAGGTGTCTGCTTTAGCGGTGGGCCGGCTGCTGTGATCTGGGCTACTGGAGGAGGCTTTGGAGGTGAGGAGTCAAGAGACCTGCCGCTCGTGTGCTGTGAGGTAGCTGGGGAGAGGGGGGAAGAGGAGAATGCAGGAGAAATCAGCCAATTAGTTATCATTGGGGGAGGAGCCCAAGAGGCAAAGAGCAACGTGATTAGCTAGTGGTGCACTGTTAGTGGAGTCTGGTGGCTCCAGTGTCGGTGGGCAGTGAATCTGCTCCAGGTTTCAGTCAGAACCAGTCAGGACTCCAAAGGAGCTGTCCAAGGTGACTTAAGAGAGCTGTGCCTTAAAAGTGGCCATTAAAACATTGTTTAAATCAATAACATGCATTGCCTTTGTTTCACCTATCGTCTCCCGCTCTGTTTTTTTCCTGTTTCCCTTTTGAATCCATCTAAACCAGTAGCCTCTTGTGGAAATGTATGGAATTCGCCAATTCTGCATTGTGTGAAGAACTTCCTTTTGTCTGTGTGGAATCTACAACCCCTCACTTTCATTGGGTGAGTTCTAGTATTAGGAAAGGAGAGAAAACAACAACCATCTCTCCCTAATTTCTTCCCGCCCTTTCATGCTTCCCCTATCCTGATTTACTTCTGAGATTTTCCGTGAGTGCCCATCTGATCATGACCATGGAGCTATGAAAGGATGAAAAGCAATATTTATTAGGGACTATTGGGCATCACTCTTTGAAAGCTGCCATTCTTATTTACTGCAGCAATTGAAAGTTATGTATTCTTGGCACAACGTTTGGAGAGAACAGCAGAAATCAGATTGTCATTAAAAAGTTTGCGACAAATACAGCCAGTGGTTCTGATCTATGGTTTGGGCCCTGCATACTTATAAGTCTGGTTCCACCTTTGCTGTGGCCTATCACAGGATAAGAGTGGGCAGACTTCAGACTTGTGGAATCTAGGTCATTGGTCTTTTTTTTACAATTGGTTTTTTTACATTTTTTTTTTTTACTAGAAACCCAAGAATTGAAGAACTCTGAGCCTGGGAATTTGTTTTTTGGTACCTGAATAGACCTTCTTTGCAAAAAAATTCACTTACCCCAAGCTTTCTTCATTTCAGCAATATAATTTAGGCAGGGAGGAGTCTGCTATTGTTAAAAACTGGGATTCAGATATCCTTGCCAATCTACTACAAATCTACCTTCTGCTGATTCCTGACACATTATAACATCAACTAAGCAAGTCCTCTTCAGAAAACCTTCTCAGAACGCTACATGGACAGGAAGGGGTAAAGGGGCATTCTTAATAGGATGACCCAAAACTATGGAACTCATGGAATTCTTTTTTCCAGGGAGAAGATGAACATCTTTACATGTTCTTTTTCTAGTGTTGTTTGGTGAGTTTGGAAAAATAGCTTAACAGAGTATTTCCAACCAACTAGAAGAACATGTCATTCCAGTTGCTGGTGACTGAGAAGTTATCAGTCTGGATCTAGAGAGCAGAGACCAGAGAAAGAGCCCAAAGAGAAATCTCAGTTCATCTAGGGCAACCTCTTCAGCGTGGTATCCTCCAGTCTTAGCCAGCATAGCCCATAGTCACCAATGATTGGAGTCATTGTTCAGAGCAAACACAGATTACATGTCCTCACAGTCCCTGCAATGATATCAAGCCACTGGGATCATTTTTAACATAATCTAGACTAAAACTGTCAAAAACAAGAGCTAAAAGTTCATGAAGTTACTAGAAATACCAGACAATAATTAGAATCAGCCAGAACAATTCTGGCCATACCAGCTAACAATCCAAATCCACCTCCATAACCAGCAAGAAATGCTCCATTTTAACTATTAGAGTTTGTAAATTTGCTCATCAGTAACTTCTCAGACACCTTTAATTATATTATATCAAATAATAATAATAATAATAATAATAATAATAATAATTTATATTGTGCTCTATACCAGAGCACATTCCAATTAACAAACATACAAAACACAACAATATAAACAAAAATCAATAAATACATATTAGATTACACTACTAACCAAAAATTAAACTAATTCACAACCAATCAATAAAAACAACCAAACAATTTAAAGCTCAAAAACAAAACATTTTTTCCGTACTCCATACACCAACACCTATGGCTCCAATTCAAACAAATAGGTTTTCAGGCCTTGTCTAAATTTATCCAACTCCGTGCCCATACTAAGGTGTAGAGGGAGAGAGTTCCACATTTGTGGGGCAAGATGGGAAAATGGCTGGAGCCTACAATACTGTCCGACTCACAAGAGTAATGGTACCACTTTATTCTGCTTTGGTCAGACTTCACCTGAAGTACTGTGTCTAGTTCTGGGCACACAACAAGACAGGAGGCAAACTCCGGTGCTCAAAAAAACGCAAGATTTATTATGCCCAACGCGTTTCGGAGAACTGTTCTCCTTCATGAGCTGTTTTTTGTTCTTCTCAAATTTCTTCTCTACATGAACAGCAATATTTTCTCTTCTTTTGGTGATTGTACACACTGTTTGTTGCACACCACAGTTTAAGAAGGATACTGGCAAACTGGTATGTGTCCAGGCGAGGGCAACAAAGATGGTGAGGGTACTATGAGAAAACTTTGATGCTAATTGGTATGTTTCACGATTATAAGGAGATATGATAACCATCTCCAAATCTTTGGAAGACTATAACACAGATGACAGTACATATTTGGTTTCTGCTGCTCCAGAAATTAGGGCCTGAACTAGTGTTCTCAAATTAAAAGAAAATGGATTTCAGCTAAATATTAGCAAGAACTTCTTGACAATATGAGTTGTTCAACAGTGGAACAGATTGCCACAGAAGGTGGTGGAGTCTCATTTGAGGATTTTAAACTGATGCTGGATGGCCACCTATCTAATACTAGAAACACGAGGTCATCCCATGAAACTGATTGGTGGGAGATTCAGGACAGATAAAACAAAGACTTCTTCACACAGCACATAGTTAAGCTATGGAATTCACAACCACATGCTAAGCCATGGTAGTTAAGCATTTTGAGCTAAACATTATGGCTTTGTGTGCTGTGTGACCCATGACTTAGCATGTTGTGTGAACCATTCCTAACCATGGTGGCTACATAACCACAATTTAAACACACTCACTAACCATTTGCTGAAAAAGGTTTAGCAGCCTAACCATGGCTTAGTGTGTGTGTGAACAGGCCAGTCGTGATAGCTACCAATTTTGATGGCTTTAAAAGGTGGTTAAACAAATTCCTGGAGAAGGCTATCAATGGCTACTAGTCACTATGACTATATGCTACCTTCAGTATCTTTGGCAGAGTGCCTATGCCCACTAATTGCTGGGGAACATGGGCGGGAGGGTGCTGTTGCACTCATGTCCTGCTTGTGGGTTTCCCATGAGCAGCTGGTTGGGCACTGTGTGAACAGAACGCTGGATTAGATGGACCCTTGGTCTGATCAAGCATGGCTCTTATGTTCTATCAGGGTTGCTGTAGTGATGGAGTTCCTCCATTGGCAGATGATGGAACTAGATGACCTTTCAGACTCTTCCAACTCTATGAATCTATACTTCAAACTTTAACAACATTATTGAACAACCTGTGCAGTCATCTATGCAACCCTTTTTTATTGTAATCCTCACTTCCTGTCCATCATGAGCTTTCTTAGTGACAGACAGACTTTTGAGAATGCATCGTTATATGAGGCCCTGTCAGGCTCAGTGGCTGGATGAAAGGAGGAGACAAGCTTGGCTCTCCCCACCTGGCAAAATTCAGCAGCTGCTCATTTTCTCCGACAAGCCAGCGGAAGTTCACTCGTAGGTGGGTGGCTGCCTTCACACACTGCTAAAAGGCACCAGCTGTTCAGGAGATATTTGGGAAGCCTTTGGGAGAAACACGTCTTTGAATCAGCTGTTGCAACTGTTCTAGAATATGTCATAACGGTGGGTGGGAAAGCTTCATAAAGCATTTGTGAATCCTGAAAACACACACATGGGATATTGCCAAAATTGGGATTTAATTCTCTGGTGCCACACAAACAAGAGTGAATGGAGCTAGAAGAGACAACAGAAAGAAAAACACAGAAGGCGAAATCCTGCTTGCCTGGCATTTGCAGAACACCACGTAGATCCACTCCATGGAATATAGAAAGCTGGCCTGACCATGTGTCCTACTTTACAGAGGACAGTTGCCTCTTTGAAGGCCTGCCAGAAGACAGTCCAGTTTTAGAATAAAGGATTAAAAGAAGAAGGGAGAACAGGATCCTTCAAGTTGCCCATCAACAGTTATCACCTGGATAGCAAAGTGAATAGACATACAGGCCACCTACTCACAGTCCTGTCCATTAGGTGAGATCCATTGTATTTCTATTTACATTCTAGTAATTGGGCAGTATCCAATGCTGGCAATCCCCCAGCTCTAATCACTTTGTGCTAGTGTGAATAGCCACTAGCACCACAAGAAAGCAGAGCTTGCTAGCATAGCACAAGAAACTACCTGAAAGTATTGCTTCCAGAATGGGACAAGTCAGCAGAAAGGAGCTCCACAGAAGGGAGCTCTGCTGACTTGTCCCATGCGGGAAGCTTCAGGTAGTTTCTTGGGTTGCATTAGAGGGTGCTACTTTCCCATTGTACTAGCAGTCATTTCCACTAATGCAGAGGCCATTATCTGATACCACCCTTTATTTCTAACACGTTGTCTGTATATGTGCTAATTTAAATGCTAATTTTATGCAAATCTATGTTATTTGGAGGGGGCGAACATTCCCACTTTTCCTGGTTAAACCTAAGTGGCCGCCTTACAGAAACCTACTTAGAGTATTGGGCCCTCGAGTTCAGTATTATCCATATCGGCCTTCAACAACCTTCAAGTGTTGTGGATTTCAACTCCAATCAGCCTCGGCCAGCATGCCCAAAGGTCAGGAATGATGGGAGTTGTAGTCCAAAACTTCTGGAAATCAACGGGTTGGAGAAGGCTGAATTACACTAAATGGCATGTCTCCGTGGTTTCTTAGCCCTGCCTGGAGATGTCAAGAACTGAACCTGGGACCTTTTGCATGCAAAGCACATGCTCAGCCCCTGAGCTATGGCCCTTCCCCACAGAAGCTAGCATAGCCTTCCTCTCTCCCATTGGGTCACTTCTGCTCTGTGCTGCTACCATGCTGTTCAGTAAATATGGCAACTGAAACTACTGAAAACAGAAAACACTGCCCCCGGCCTTTCTCTTCCATGCACCCGAGCTGCGATTCATCAGTGCTGCATTTTTATTAGTGAAAACAAGGCCTCAGGTGCTTCTAGTTTGGAAAGGTAGTTTAGAAACTTTCAAAATAAAATAAGAACAATCGATACAAGGAAAAGAAATGTTTCTTTCTTTGAACTGGGGTGTAATCACAAGAACAGAGCAAACAAAAATATGATATGCAGTGCAATCCTACCCACGCTTACCCAGGAACATATTTACTTGCTCTTTCCCTTACGTAAATTTCAGTAAAGTCTCCCCAAACTTGGTGCCCTCCACATGTGTTGGGCTACATGTCCCATCATCCCCATCTGGCATGGAATTGTAGTCCACACATCTGGAGTCCATCGCAACTGGAGGGCATCAGGTTGACGAAGACTGTTCTAAAATATTTGTCCATGTTTTGTCAAGATACATATATAAATATATGACAACACCTTACACCAAGTCAGACTAGGCATAGGTGAGAAATATGTTCTTTCTGAATCGGTATGCAAATTTCACAAATTTGTGCCTCCTGAACTAATAAGTGAAGCACAACACAGTTGTCGGCTGAAATTCATTCCGTCCCATTTCCGCATCAGTTTGAAAAAATGTTGGTAAAACGTCTACACAGAAATTCATACACGTTTTGCATACATCAGGAGATATGCGTACAAAACTACATTCCTTAGGAAATACATATACGTTTTTGCACACGTTTCTCCTAAGGCATGCAGTTTTGAATGCAGCTTTGATCAAAATGCTTTGGCACAAAAACCACTTGCATTCCACTTTGAAGGACACTTGCATTCCAGTTTGTGTAAAAGGCGCAAATTTCTTCCCACCCCCTAGTCAACAGTCTGAACAAAGAGCTCCTCTGGATCTCCTTCCATTAAGGCGTTTAAAAATATTTAATATTCCACACACGGTCAACCACTTTTCAGTAAAAAAATGGATCTCAATAATATTTAATAAAAGATCTCCACAAACACAATGTGCTTCCTTTCTGTGTCACAATAAACTGCAAAGGATTGTTTTAATATTCATATTAGATTGCAGAGATCAGAGTCTCAGATAAGCTAAATCCTCTGTCAAACAAAAATGTCAAGCACTCTGTGCTGAACTAATTTTCCTGCTGTTCCAGCAGCATTGTTTGTGTTATCATTACCAAGGAAAAACTCCCTACCGTTCGCAATTCAATTTCAGAATCGCAGCCACATGAAATATCAGAACTGGGGATTGTTAAAGGCAGGTAAGCAAAATGAAGTGTTTTAATTCAAGCGTGACTGCAAAGATCCCGTGAAAAAGCTACATGTTTGGGTTTCTTTACCGATACAAAGTAAATCTATCAAAAGACATTTGGCATGAAATGGCACAAGGAAGAGGGAGGGGCAAATTACAGTTGTGGGGGGGACTAGTCCTCAAGATTCTTAAGCTAAAGTATTAATAAATCCAGGAATAAAGGAATGGTATCAATCCAATCCTTCAGTCTGGCTAGCATAGGGCTCCTTGCACTGGCTTTGCACAGAAGATCCAGGAAAGTGCTAAACTGCATCCTCTAAGAATTTCTTTACAGAAAGGGCAGTGCAAGGATTTTTCGGAGGGTGGTCAGAGATTTACAACATCCCTCTACTCTACTTGCATTGCTCACTTCAAATGAGCACAGAGTCAAATGGAGCACAACCAAATCTTATCTATCCTTATATCTCCCAACCTCCTACACTGCCGTGTTCAACATATGCCAGGGGTGTCAAACGCCTAGGGGTTGGATTTAATTTCAGAGAAGCTCTTGTGGGTTGCTTTCCAGTGCTGGGCGGGGCCAAAGGCAAAAGAGATTGAGGCTAATATACCAACAATACCCCCAAATACCAGCATATTTTAGCTTAGAGCTCTTACTGCCAGCAACAAACTCTTTGGAAGTCATTTCATCCTTTTAAAATGGGGAGAAAAAACTGTGCAGAAGTCAAGGGAAGGGTGTGTGGCCATATGGGCAACCCCAAAAGGGCAGACTGGGATCCCAGGTGGCTTGCCAGCCTGAGATTCAACAACCCTTAAATATGCTCTGTCATCCTGACGCAGCAGTTTTCAAAAGTTGGGATTCAATGTTTGTATGATTAATCTGACTCATGGCATATATGTGCATATATGCTCACAGCATGCTCACAGCATGCTCACAGGTTCAACCATAACAATTGGTTTCTTGTCCATTGGATCTCTCACTAATCCACTGGAATTCTAGATTTCTAGTAGAGACTTTATTAGAAACAAGCATAGAATCATAGAATAGTAGAGATGGAAGGGGACTGCTTAAGGAATCCACCTTAAAGTATAACTGACAAATGCCTCTAATGTGGGAGAGCCCATGGCCTTCCTAGGTAATTGGTTCCACTGTCATACTGCTCTAACAGTCAGGAAATTTTTCCTGATGTCCAGCCGGAATCTGGCTTCCTGTAACTTGAGCCCATTATTCCGTGTCCTGCACTCTAGGATGATCGAGAAGAGATCCTGGCCCTCCACTGTGTGACAATCTTTCAAGTATTTGAAGAGTGCTATCATGTCTCCCTTCAATCTTCTCTTCTCCAGGCTAAACATGCCCAGTTCTTTCAGTCTCTCCTCATAGGGCTTTGTTTCCAGACCCCTGATCATCCTCGTTGCCCTCCTATGAACATGCTCCAACTTGTCTGCATCCTTCTTGAAGTGTGGTGCCCAGAACTGGACACAATATTCAAAGTGAGGCCTAACTAGTGCCGAATAGAGGGGAACCAGTTCCTTGTGCAATTTGGAAGTTATATTTCTATTAAGCAGGATGCAATACAAGGGAAGCTGATAATGCCAAGTCAGGTTCATTTCATCACATCTGTTAGTTCCCATGGGTTCAAGAATACATCTCATGTTTAAAGTCACATTTGCTCATTCCTCCTTTTGCTTCATGCATTCATAGATTCATTTTTCACTCCCTGCAACAGAACAACAGAAGTGACAATAGACCGGTATTCTGTCCAATTTGCCGACAATGGGAGCAAACTAGAATGAGCAATTCTAAGTCTTAATTAATTCAGATTTAATTTGTTTACCTGAAATGAAAGTGCCTTGAAGTTCTGCCAAGATTTAATCTGGTGTTCTGTTAGAATTTGCAACTGATTTCAAGAGTTGTAGCAGGACAAAAACGAGGAAGCTGGAGCCAACTTCTTCTGTGATTTATATACCAATGTAATCCAATTAATCAAATGAGACCATCGAAGGAAAATTATATACTTTTTCAAACATCTGAAAGAGTCCAATATGTAACCTATCTCTAGGACAATGGTATTCAAACTATATCCCAGGGAAACCTGGGTTTCTTGAAAGCTTTATTGGGGAGGCAAGGTCCATACTCCCCAGATAGAGGCTAGGTAAAACACATGCCTGAACAATGTAACCATCTTGGCTTCCCCCAGTTAGCGCAAAATCCAGGTGGACTCCCAGACTACGCACTTAGTGGGAGTGCAACCCCATCACAGACCAGTTGTAAACCTCCATCCAGGGTAATTGGTTTCCCAATCACAGTACCTCCACCTTGTCCAGATTAAGTCTTAGCTTGTTCATCCCCATCCACCCCAAAACAGCCCCCAGGCACTGGGTTGTGTAGACGGAAATAAGAGGTAGAGCTGAGTATCATCCGCATACTGTTGGCACTTCAGCCCAAACCTCCAAACGATTTTCCCCAACAGTTTCGTGTAGATGCTAAAAAGTATTCCCTTATTTCAGCACTAAAGCCTGAAGTAGCATTTCATTCCACAAGGACACCGAAAATCATTTAACACTGGTCTTCTATGAACATCTCCAGCTGCTTGTACAGGTTCCTATTGTAATGACAACCGTTGGTGGCCCCAATTTGATTTTCAGTCTATATTTAGCCACTGAAGGACACAGAAAGCAATGCAGAGAGTGAACTGTCATTTTTATCACAAATTCACAACAATATCTAGCATTACTTATGATGTTTCTACAAACCTTTGAGTGTTTATGCCACATAATGAAATGCGACAATGAAGTACACTCTCAGCCGAGACATACTAGTCTGACCAGATAAAATCCAGGTCAGGGCTTATGTAACTTTAACAGCTGTAGAGAAAGGGGAATTTCAGCCAGTGTCATTTGTATGCAATTAGTTCCTGGTGAACTAATTCCCTCTTCATCGCAACAGTTAAAGTTGCAGGGGCCCTGCCTTCTTTTGTATATGGTCACTCTAGTATAGTGCCTGCACCTTTAACTGTTGTGATGAAGAGGGAATTTCACCAGGAACTAATTGCATACAAATGACACTGGCTGAAATTCCCTTTTCTCTACAACTGTTAAAGTTACATGAGCCCTGACCTGGATTTTATCTGGTCAGCCTAAGACATACACCAGAGAGCAAGGGAAATTATGGCAGCATTTGCATAATGAAATTGACTTTTAAGGATCTGCAGCAGAATTGACCTAATGGTGCTGTTCACCGTTGAGAGGCCCAGATGTCCATGCTGATACAATACAAAGTCATTTTATTGTATGCCAGAAATCAACATTCTCAAAATGATTCAGAGATCTTAAACGTAAATGACTGCATTTCTATCATATGGTTTGTGGGATTCATAAATTCCTGATTGAATTACACCACTCGGTTAATGCAGTCGTCCATCTGTGAAAGATAATCTCCATCTCATATGCTTACTTCCCTGTAACAATTTATGAACTATGTCTGGGAAAGCACCTCAGGAAGAGAATTACTTGTAAAAAGTAATAGTTGCACAGAGGCTGATTCAGGTGAATTTTATGGTGGTATATTTATGTTGGTCTCCAAATGCATAAGGCTAAGAAGAGGATAAGAATCACTCAACTTGATGGATCAAGACAGGAGAAAGCAGACAACACATAACCAACAGCAGAAACACCAAACTTTTTAATGTGCTTGACCGCATGGAAATAGAGCCCAGGACTGGAGGCATAAGCAAGCACAAAAGGTCTTAGAAGCACTGAAAATTCCTACTATTCTGTCCCAAAAATAAACTCCTTCACCTCAGCCCACCCCACAAGTGAAAGGGCTTCCTTAGCTTGAGTGGTCAAAGATGGCTGCCCCAGCCCTTTGTCCTTGCCCTGCAGCAAAATTGCTCTCTCAATTGCGACTTTCTTACTTACCCACTCCTGCAAATTCTCCCTCTACCAACTAATTATGGATCCCAATAGCCCAAACTAGACACCAGACTCCAGATTTATAAAGGTGGATTTCTCACTGATTGGGTAGACATGCAATATTATTACCTCACTCTGAAACAAAATTAGCCATAGAAATTTGGTAATGTGCATGAGGGGCGGGGGGAGTAAAATAACAAAGTTGACACTAAGATTACAAAACTTATGATGTAGTGTCATCATCCTCAAAAGTATGCATGTGCAATGTCATACTGAGCCTTTTTAGCCAAACTAAGCAACTGATGGCACAGAAGGAATGACAGAACAGATGGAAGTGAATGAATTTTCAATGGACAGATGGATCTTACTTAGCTCTCTTTTTGTTTGCCTCTCGCAGGTTTGACTTAGTATCTGGAGAGTTTTGGAGAAATCCATTGATACAAGGTCCAAATATTGCAGCTGAAGATGTTCACAGCAGTGCTGTGCCGAAAATTTCGATTATTCCATTTTTGGCATTTCATGGGGGCGGGGGGGGGGGGGGAAATGAAAACTCTGGTGAAAGATGAGTATTTCAGAAAATTTTCTCCTTGAGAAGGGGGACAGGGTTTCTACATACCCTTTTAAGTGTAGGAAGTTTTCAGGGGGTCTTCTTTCTTTCTCTCTCTCTCTCTCTATATATATTTAATTTTTGTAAACTGCCCAGAGAGCTTCGGTTATGGGGCAGTACATAAATGTTTATATATATATATATATATATATATATATATATAATATACACATATATATGTGTGTGTGCATATATATATATATATATATATATATACACACACACACACACACATATACACCCATGAGTTCTTCCTGAATGCCTATTGGAGACAGCAAGGTCACATGGTCTCTGATAGGTATCAAGAAGAACTGCCAGGATGCTCCAAGCGCCACAGGTGGTATTTATTTATTTATTGCATTTTTATACCGCCCTATATCCGAAGCTCTCTGGGCGATTCACAAAAATTAAAACCATGAAATAATTTTAAGAAATTTAAAACAAACAACAATCTAAACACACGAACTAACATACAATATAGAAAACACAACCAGGATAAAACCAAGCAGCAGAGATTAATACAGATTAAAATGCAAATTAAAAACAGCAAGGGTTAAAATTGATTTAATTTAGCTGTTAGAATGCTGGGAGATGTTTTGTTTTTTTAAAATAAAAATATAAAGAAGGCCCCTAAGCAACTGGATATATTTTTAAAAGGTATATGGAAATGCTGTCCCCCTCCCCATATAGAACACTGTCGGAAATCCCCCCTCCCTTCCACAGAGGCAGAAAAAACAATGCCTCTTCCGCAGGGAAAGTCAAAGTTCCCGAAAATAGGGGACAGGATCCGGCACAGCACTAGTTCAAAATTCATGTAAACTAGTGATGGTGAGCTCACCTGTTCTGGATCAGATATGAATTTTCCTGCAGTCTGGAAGTTGTCCTTGACCCAGGTTCTTTTCTTTTCCCCATTGAATGCTCCTTGAATAAAGTCTGGCACTATATTTTATCAAGTCGGGAACATATATGTTTAGAATAAGAAATTCTGAGCTGTGGCACCACAATTCTACTCCCAGGCATTTGATGGCATATGATGAGCTGATAAATGCAGCACTCGACTTGTTTACAGTTGCTAATGATGTTTTAGTTGTTTTATGGGGCATCAGTAATTAATTTGTATTAATTGACTAAAAAAAGCCTACCTAAATAGTTTACTGAATAGGATTGTGATTCACTCATGATAAAACTGTGATTTGGTGTTGGCTTGAACAAGATTTAAGATTGCTCTTGGTGAATGGATTTTACTGTGAAGAGTTAATTTTGGTGACATTTTAAGAGTGCTGTGTCAATTTCCTAATTTAGACTGCACTCCTATTCACACCTGTAAGTCCCGTTTACAGAAGGCTGTACTTCTGCATAATTCGG
The DNA here is from genome assembly GCA_029215795.1 of Anniella stebbinsi. Lineage (NCBI taxonomy): Eukaryota > Metazoa > Chordata > Lepidosauria > Squamata > Anniellidae > Anniella > Anniella stebbinsi. The sequence goes on along the minus strand of JARDYH010000002.1, from coordinate 26,499,304 downwards.
TATAGGATTACGCTGCCAGGTTGTTTTTTCTTTACTTTACCTTTCAGTTTTTTTAGGGGGGGTTGTGTTTTATATTTTTGTTCTATGTTGTTGGTTTAATTACATTGTAAGCTATTCTGTATACCTCAGTCTATAGAAAGGCACGGGAGAAATTAGACAAACAATATTACCATAAGAGGTTATGGAGTGCCATACCACCTTTCAAATTTGACTGCTGCATTGAGAAAAATTTAACCCTGGAGCATTTTCCTGCCCAGCTGAAGTGATTCATCATTTTCTGCCAACTCTTAAATGCCTGATAATCTATCAACAATGTTAATACCATGAATAAAAATCAAAGTTTGGACAGTGTGGACATCTTAATAGTGGGGAGCCCGGCATGCTAGGACAGCTGTAATCAACTCTTGTAAAATACTAATACTCAAGTGTCTAATCAAATTAGTTGACTGGCTAAAACTAGATGGGTGAGCTAAACTTGAGCTTTAAACTTTGACCTGAAATATTTGAGGGGTAGAAATTAAAGTACACTTAATGTGATTTAAATGTTGTATTATGTAGACATTTTTATTGGAATACTTGTAAAAATTAAAAGAAAATAACAAGTTCTTTCCTCACATGGTTTAAATTTAAGGTGTTGAGGTGGGGGAGGGAAAAGAAAACTGCATGATATGTTGACACCACTCACAGATTTCAATAGAGCTCAACTATCATCCACTAAGGTCGTTGGGGCACCTTCAGTTTTACTATCACTTCTTATTACTTCCATTTTACTTCAAAACATGTGTATTTCAATGTCATATCTTCATTCTCTCACATACTTGCTCTGGATAATCACCTGAAAAACTTTAATTCTAACTCTGAAAATACCAAACTTGCCTACTATTATATTTGCAATTGGCATGCATTTATTTGTTTATTTTACTAATGAATTTATCAAATGGAAAGTTTTCTCTGGGAAAATAAAGCACTGGCAAATTTTCTGGGGGAAATTTTCCGACCCACATTGCTGAGTAAAGGATGGACTTCACACCTCCACCACGAACCCCGTCAGTGGTGCACCTATGGAGAGTGTTCTTTCTTGAGTTCTTTATGAACTACAGAGCAAGCAGGAAAGGGGAGGAGTCTGTATTTGTTTGGGCTGCCTTCTGCAAAAGCCCCAATGGAAATAAAGTAGGACCCAGAACTTCCCCACAATCCTCAGGCACATAAAGAAGTCCTTGGGAAGGGGAGGGTCTTGTTTCAGAGACGACAGAGAGCGTCATCACACAGGGGGAATTGTGTTTCGTTACCGTCGCTTCTCCGCCCCCGCCTCTGTCCTTCATTACTTCCTCTTTCCTCCCGGAAAAGAAAGAGAAAGTAAACAAAGACCACGTGGCCCATTCAGGGGGCATTCTTATTGTGCCACTTTTCCTGCACACAGTATGTGATTGCAGCACATTCCATTTTTTTTTTTTTAAGTCAGATTAAAAGGGGTCTATTTTGTGACGGAAAAACGAGTGGAAGGAGCAGGTGGCAGATGACGGTGTCTAAAGGACACGTGAACATCCATAAGTGGGCCTTAGTGAGCATGCGATGGTGTGATCTGTGTTTTGCTCACAGCTTTTCCTTTCACCAGGAGCTCCACAGACACTGGGGAAGAGGGAGAGTCAAGGGAATGAAATTGGTGTGTAGGCAAATGCAGCATGAAACTCTAAACAAACCTAGAACATGTGGAGGTCTTGAGATAGAGGGGCCAGTGGGAACCACAAATAGTTGCCTTTATTTCAAATGAAAACCTAATGCACCTTTCAGGAACTTTGCCACTCCCAAATTTTTGTTCTGTATTTGACTACTCATTTTATCCAATTGTGCATTTTGGTTGTATATGTACATGCGCGCGTACACACACACACAACACACGTGTTGTGAGTCACTTTGGGCCTCTTGCACTGGAGGAAAAAGCAAAGGAAACATTTTATAGGTGAATCAGAATGGTTGCCAGCACATGATAAAAAAAAAAACTTTCTTTTTTTAGGAAAGTTTTATCGTTACTGGGTATTGTGTTTGATCTAGGCAGCTATAATGACTAATATGGATCTGTGCGGGCAAAGAGGTTATTAAAAATGTTACTGTGGACTAGAAACTTTGAAGAGCTTGTTTTCAAGGGCAGTGCTGTACTTCGGGCTGTGCTGTATTGAGAAGCCCTGCCCTAGTGGGTTGCTGATGAGAAGCGCATCCCTGGGGAGGCTGCTTTAGCTACCAGAACAAAGGTGAATTCGAAGAGTATCGTTTCTGCATTATGGTTCTGCAGCGGTGCAGGAGGCTTGATTTATTCAGCTGCCGTGCAATCTCGATGTCTGACGCCAGAAGTCCCAAATGTAAAGGGAGCAGCGCCTACAAAGTTAAGTAAATGTTTCATGTTTGCAACGAGTGCAAAGCCTAGCTCTGAGAAGACAGGCAGGGCAATGCAGTTTTGCCCTAGAAGATCTGTCATAATCCTACAATATTCCCAGGGTAACGTGACCCAACACCAAGAGAGGGGCACCGCAAGTTGACAGGAAAGATCCATTTCCTCCATTAAACACTGTTACAGTGATAAATGGCTGAAGAAAGGAAGTTGTTGTAGCTCTGTTCCCTTTTGCCCTTCAGCCCCTAACGCAAATATGAAACCCACTTAAAGGCTGCCTTCCCCAAACTGGTGCCCTCCAGATGTTTTGGACTACAACCCCCAGTAGACTTAACCATTGGCCATGCTGGCTGGGGCTGCTGGGAGTTGACATGCAAACCAGCTGGAGGGCACCAAGTTGGGATAGGCCAGTCTAACAGTGTAGTGACTCTAATACAGACTGTAGAGGCACAGATCCTGCATAATGTATTTTTAATATGGTTTTATTCTTTTATTTTATTTGTTCAATGGTGCGAAATTCTTCAATGGGGAGCGATATATAAATATTGTAAAGAAATAAATAAAATAACACCCTACCTAGCACCTCTCCTTCTCTGTCTCACACCTCCCTGAAGCCCTTTGCCAATCCTATAAGATACTGCAGATATAAGGAGACAAAGGAACAAGTGTGTAGCTCCTACACAGATCTGTGATTCTTGCACTAATAGCCTCCCTTTCCCTGAAAACTGAAGCTCTGAGCAGTCGGATTCGGCTCACCATCATTAACTGACAACGGTGATGGATAAACTTGGAATGCATTATTTTTTAATTGAAAAGCTTTCTACCCCATCTTTCTACTTGAAGCAGGCCATCCAGAGCCTCCAGTATTACAACTGGAAACCCATGACTCTGTAGGCAGAGAACTATTAAGACTACAGATTAAAGTGTTTCCCCAGCTAGAGAAGATCCATCTGGCATCTTGGCTGGGCACCTGCTAGCCAGGGAAACCCAGGTGAACCAAAGCATCCCCACCGGGAGAGCACATGTGCACCTCCCCAGTTGTGGTGCCACATGGAGGAACATTCGTCCACCCAGCACTCCACCCAGGGAAGCACTTAGTAAAAGGGATCCCTACTATATAAAGAAAGGATTCCCTTGCACCTCAGTCAACCTCCCAATTGGATGGGGGAATAACAAGTAGGATGTATGAAAAATTAGTTTTCCTCGCACAACATGCAATCACACTCCCTGTTTGAAGCTCCATAATTTGTCAAACACGTGCTTGCATTTGTATCCTTCTCAATTCCTAGTTCAGTTTGCACAAATTTCCTCAGGGTACTGAATCAGCCCCACTTTAGTCTATGAGGAAATTTGCACCAGTTTGGGGAGATTTGTGTAAATTTAGTCAAATTTGCACAAATCTCCCATTCAACGGCTGCTCAATTTTTGCAAGTTCCCTGCTTGCATGGAGCAAGGAGTGATTACAAATGAGAATGGGAATTGGGCATGAGCTGAGCCGTGAGATGATGTTCAGAGAATCCTAGCATTCTCGAACATCGCTCATTCACCAATCCCTAGCAGCACATAGGGAAATCTCTGCTTTATCTCTTATCACCAGGGTGACCATATGGACAGGGCTCCTGTATCTTTAACAAGAGAATTTCAGCAGGTGTCATTCGTATGCATGCAGCACCTGGTGAAATTCCCTCTTCATCACAACAGTTCAAGCTGCAGGACTGACCAGATACAAAAGAGGGCTGGGCTCCTGCAGCTTGAACTGTTGTGATGAAGAGGAAATTTCACCAGGTGCTGCATGCATACAAATGACACTTTCTGAAATTCCCTTTTCTATACAACTGCTAAAGATACAGGAGCCCTGTTCTCCTTTCCATATGGTCACGCTACTTATCACAGATTAGAGATCAGCCTTCATGGGTGGATGTTCCCCATTCCGTAGTGCTGGAGTGACTTCACTCACCCAGGCTGGGAATCAGCTCTCCTTGCCAGAAGGGGGTATAAAAAGGCTTCCTGCTCAATCCGGTCCTTAGCCTGAACAATTAAAGTCCTTACTGTCTCTGACTCATGGCTTGACTGTTCAACTCCCAGTTCCTAATCAATGGCTGCCTATGTTTCAGTTCATTACAATAATAAAAACATAGTAATTACCCAAATAATTAAAAGTAGCAGCAAATCCATAAAAAAATCCAAAGTCAGTTAAATAATCAGATGCAGCAAAAGGCCTGAGCAAAGAAAGAGTTTTTAAAAATCGGCATACAAAAGGCTGTGATCATATCCTTATTTATCTGGGAGTAAGTCCCACATGTGGTTTACTTCTGAGTAGATAAGTATAAACAATAAAGCCAGAGAGGGCTTTGAAACATTTGACTTCCATCACGGAAATGACCACGGATACCGACCTTTCCATGGCTCGGAGATGCAGTAGAGGATCTTAATATATAATTATATGACTATTGATCTGCAGAAAGGAGATTATCTGAATAGCAGAGTGATGCTGCAGCCCATTTGTATCAATAATTTCAGACCAGGCAAGAAATTGTTTATCACTGCAAGTAGATTAAAACATGTGGAGATGACAGAAGTTACATTTGATTTGATTGGCTGCTTCTTGCTATTTTATTAACTTCAAAGAGGCAAAAAAACACAAAGCAAGTCTGAGTTCTCTCCCAAGAAACACTAGAGACTTCTTTCTATCCATCAACTACCATCTCTCATGTCATAATCTATGCTGTCATTAGCCACTCCAGCAGCAAACAGCTTCATGCTGGCTAAAACCTATCACATTGAGCAACCGGATACTGTGCCCCAAAGCTCATCTTCAACTGTATTACTCAAAGGAGAATCCCGAAGTTGCATGAGCAAAACGACATGCTGAAAAATTGTTTGGATCTCTAATTAATACAGGCTTGGCTTAGCATGGCTTTAAAAAAAAACAATCAATGAGGCAAACAGTGCGTAATCATGTTCGTGGCCAAAAGAACGCCTGCCTAAAGCCAGGACTTTGATGCTTTTGGTTTTTTTAAAAAAAATGTTTTTAAATCACACATATGTGGCAAAGGAAAATGAGACCCCCTAATACAGGGGTGAGCCAAATTTAGAATTGTGGGATCTACTTTGGGGTGTGTGTGTTTTAAATACAACGCTGAGATCCACCAGCTGGAGCTAGGTGTAGAATAGTGGTTCAGGTGTGCAGAAAAATGATAAGTATATGGCCGGATATTGTTGGGACTGGGTGATGCTACTACTACTGCGCCAACTGCACCGGCTGCCAGATTGTTTCCAAGTTCATTTCAAATGGCTGGTCCTTTTGTTTGTTTGTTTGTTTGACTTTTAAAGACTTAAATGGTTTGAGCCCAAGTTACATGAAGGACCATCTGGATCCTACATAGCCTGCCCTGAGCCCTCTAAATTAATTTGCTGTTCTCAGGTGCAGAGGAAGACAAGACACTGTCCCATCACCAGTGTTGAAGTAAGGTCCAACTAACACACTGGTCAACTTCTGTATGGTGTGTGTGTGTGTCTAGTACCAGCCTGTCTGCACTCTGAGGCCCTTCTCACCTCCCCACCACCAAGGGCAGTTAGGCTGGTAACTACAAAGGAGAGGGCCCTCTCAGTGGTGGCCCCGCACTTCAGGAATCAACTTCCATCAGGGATTCTTTGTAGGTCTTCAGGAAAGTTCTCACTGGTTTCCAATGGCCTTTCTGTAAGTTCTTGGGCTGCTGGTTTTACTGGTAACCTCTGCTATGAATATGTAGTTATTGATTTTTTACTGTATCTGTTGTGTATGGTTTTCCCCTTGGAAGTCACTACCACAAGATAAGGTGATGGCCACTAGCCTTGATGGCAAGGGATTACACAAATTCATGGAAGACTGAACTATCAACGGCTATGCAACCTCCAGGTCCAGATGCAATATGGAATTTATCACCAGTTGCTGGGAAGGAATGATGGGAGAAGGCTAGTACTGCCTTTTTCCCCACATGGGTTTCTGAGAGACAAGCTCTTCCAAAAGATAGCTTGCCCACCACTATCAATATCATACTGCTTTGATACAAACTTATGGTGTGACCTGCTCACCATACTTTTTTTACAAAATGGTGGAGCTGGGGGAAACAGTACAGAAAAGGGCAGCTAAAATGATCAAGGGGCTGGAGCATCTCCCCTATGAGGGAAGGTTACAACCGCTAGGATTGTTTAGTTTGGGGGAAAAGAAGCTAAGTGGAGACATGATAGAGGTGTACAAAATCATGCATGGTGTGGAGAATCTGGATAGGGAAACATTTTTCTCCCTCTCCCATAATACTAGAACACAGGGGTCATCCCATGAAACTGATTCAGGACAGATAAAAGGAGGTACTTCTTCACAGAGAGCATAATTAAACTATGGAATTAACTACCACATGATGTAGTGGCCACCAATTTGGATGGCTTTAAAAGACAGTTAGATGAATTGCTGGAGGAGAAGACTATCATGGCTACTAGTCCTCATTGCTATGTGCTATCTCCAGTAGCAGAGGCAGTAGGCTTATGCACTCCAGTTGCTGGGGAACATGGGAGGGAGGGTGATATTGCACCCATGTCCTGCTTGTGGGTCTTTGGCTGACAGCTGATTGGCCACTGTGTGAACAAAATGCTGGATTAGATGGACCCTTGTTCTGACCCAGAATGGTTCATCTTAAGTTCTTAGGCTGTTATCAATCTTCAACAGCAATCCAGAGTTGTAGGGGATGGCTGGGTAATCTAGTTTTAATTCATGAGGAACAATGGTCAAAGGCATGCACATGTTGTTTGTCTGCATATCCTAGAACTCCTTTGGCGGTGTCTCGAGTTCTGCAGCAGATATGCAGGGAATTCTTAGCACCTGTGCTGCAGTGGAGCCAGGACTCACAGGGACTCAGCACTGGCAGTTATTTATTAACAGGGATGCCATCATCATCTAACACCCCACTAAAGAGTCCCTGTTCCTTCTGAGATAGCTGCAATCTTCCCTTCAGCAGGGAGCAGGGGGATAAGTTTTCCCAGCATCAGTTCGTTGTTGTAACGAGAAGTATTTTGGGTTGGGTTGGTCTTGAATGAGCAATGACGACCCATTAGCTCTACAAAACACTAGCTCCTGGTGGAGCTGAAAATGGCTAAACCTGGTTTGTTGATAGGAATCAACACAACTGCCTGCAATTTTGGACTGTCCTTTGGAGCATGGCTGTGGGAACTGTCATGATAGAAAACCAATAAAAATAAAAATACTACTACTACTACTACTACTAATAATAATAATAATAATAATATAAATGCCTGTAGTTCAAACTTTACCACACTACCACTGCTCAGCATGCTAGTTAGTGTGAAATGGGTTCCCAGTGGGGGGAAATTTCAAATATCACTGATATAGACCCAAGGTCTGACTTGGGTATGTGTGCACATTCAAAATGTTTCAGATGCCACCATTTTCTACAGAAGCAATTCAGTCTGCTGGCCTGGATAATAAATGCCAAGGTTTCCCAGAACATGACTGGCCTCCATGTAGCCCAGAAATGTTTGTACTGACTGGCAGCAGCTTTCCAGTATGGGGGTAAGAGTCAGTGTAGTATACCGGTTACAACCGGAGGTGGGAAACTTTTCTCTGCTGAGGGCCACATTCCATCCACATTTCATTTGTCAGGGGCTGCATGTTAGTGGTGAGCAAGGCTGAAGCCAGCACTGGACTGGGTGTGACCGTCTCTCTCTCTCTCTCTGCCACCGTGTGTGTGTGTGTGTGTTTCTGCCACCCCTTCTCTCTCTCTCTCCCTCTCTCTCTTTGCCACCTCCATTTTCTGTCTTATTTTGTGTGTGTGTCTTTCTGCCATCTCCTCTTTCTTTCTGCCATCCCTGTTCTCTCTCTCTCTCTCTCTCTCTCTCTCTCTCTCTTTCTGCCAACCCCTTCTCTCTCTGCCACTCCTTCTTTCTCTCTATCCAGGGTGGATTTGATTTAAATCAATTTGATTTAAATAACGATTTAAATCACTACTCAGAAAGACTCGATTTAATCATGTGACTTCCCCCCCCCTCCAAAAAAAAGTGCACTCTTCCTCACTCATGATGTTGTTTCATTCAGGCCACCAGGCCTTGCATGTCTTTGTTGTAGTGTTTGCATTTTGCACGCATGCCTGCCTTACCCATAGGTAGAGGAACTTCATTAAAATATTCCCAAACTGGGTCTCTTTTACGGCCTGCTGCCATTATAAGTTTTCTCCTCCAGGGAAAGAATAATATGATAAACCTCAGGCTATACACACAAACATCCAAAGACTTGTGGAGTATTCTGCTCAAAAGGTTTCACTTTCATTTTTACTACTGCCCCTCCCTCTTCACATTTAGTTTCTTGTGCAGATCTATTTCACTCCCAACAATCTATTCATTGAATTTTTTGAAACTTAGCACTAAAGAGGTAATGGGTTGATTCTGTGTACATCGATTTGCAAAGGAACAATGGGATTGTGATCTCTGCAGACACAAATTCACAGTTTTGAGAACTGTAAAACCAAGCATCTGTGATAATATCTTCTAGATAGAAAAATTGCCCAATAATCTTACAGAAACCTCTGGAAGAGCATGACATTGTGAATGGATTAATGGAATTCATTTACCAAAATATTTAAACATTGCATGAATATACAGCTTCATGCTACATAATTAAAAACTAATCCTTATTTCATGATGAATAACCTTTGGACTATAATGTATCTTAAATAGAAAACTATTTTTAGATAGATTTTTCCTCAAAAAGCATTTTATTTTAAAAAATCCATTTTTTTTTATTTTTTAAAAAAAATCATTGATTTTTATCCACCCTCTTTCCCTCTTCCTTCTTTCTCCCTGCCCAATCCCCCAGACTGCCAGGGGAAGGTCATGTTGTTCTTGGTAGAGGAATGACTGTAAATTCTCTTACAATCTTAGCTGCTTTTTTTTGCTTCCAACTTCAGATTGGAAGGTATAGGGTTATTCATTCTTCCAGGGCGCTCATTCACACACACTAAAGGCATAGATGGAAAAATCTCTCCCGCTCTTGAGAGTTGCACATCCAGTGACTCAGGTGAAAAAGTAACTACCACTGCAAAGGCCCCACCTCGGGCTAGAGGAATGACTGCTTGGTTGCAGGTTTGAAATTAGACTGAGAGGTCCTCAAATTAGGCCAAGATCACATGACGCCCCTGGGGCCACATGTTGCCCATCCCTAGGTTAAAGTCTGGGGAGACATCAGTTCAAATCTCTCTTAGCCCTGAAGCTCACTTGGTTACGCTAAGCCATCATCTTTCAACCTAATCTATCTTAAAGGATTCTTGAGAGGATAAAATGGGGCAGGGAGAACCATCTGCACCACGGTGAGTTGTTTGGAGGAAAGGCAGGATATCATTCTAATAAAAATATAACACATTGGCTCAATTCGGACGACACAATAAACAACTGGTGTGGGGGAAACAATCGCCAGTTGTTTTGACTATTGTGTCATCCGAATGGTGCCACAGTCAACTCAGCGCTGATCCTAATCCACACCACAGTTGATTATTTATAACCATGTTGTGTGGGAAGTACCCCCTAGTTGAACAACTGTAAAGTTGATTATTACCCCACCATTGACTATCGTGTCGTCCGAATTGAGCCATTGACACACCGCACAGGGTTATGAAAGAATTAATGAAACAATATCTGTAAACAATATCTACATACACACATATTTTTGTTATTTTTCAAAAATAAATCCTAAGATACAATAGGGCGTTGCGTAAGAATTAATGATATAATATCTGTGAAGTATTTTGAACTCTGTAGAGAAATGTATGCATGCTTATTTTCTATTTATTTATTCATTAATTTATTTTAATCCTATGATAAAATAGAGAAAATGCAAATTATTATCAGAAAGAAAGCAACTAAATATGCCTGCATGGCATCTTGGTCAGATCTGTTTTGTACATGGGTTGGCTGCAACTTAATATCATTTATACAACCAGCTTCTCTTTTTGGTTGTTTTATTTTATTTTTCTTAAAATGCCAAATGAGAAGTAATATTCACATTCCAAAGAGATAGAGTAAGTCTCCCATCAATCAGATAATGCCAGCTAAACCTTACCAACCAGGCCCTAGACAGCAAGTTATGTGCCATGCACCTTATAAACGAAGTCGAAAGATCCTTATATTAAATTAACATGGGACACGCATTTCAAAATATCACATGCTTTCTAGAACTTTGTGGGACATATTCTGACAACTTTCAGCCTGTTTAATAAGTCCCACTGATTTCAACTGGAAAGTTTTACAGTGTGATCATATGCACATTTACTCAGATGTATGTCCCACTTTATTCTGGCCTACTCCCAGGAAGTATCGACAGGATTATAATGTTATGCCTCTCTGAACATTTTGGGGCTTACTTCTTAGTAAGCATGCACAGAATTGCACTGTTCAGCATGTGCTTAAATCTCCCATTGATACCATCAGGACTTAAAAGTGCTTACCTTTGCCTGAATTGTGTGCCCTGGGTAATTAATCACAAGTGCATTGTAATCGCTACCTGCTATAATAAGCTTGATGTTTACTATTTGGAACGGGCCATTGCTATGGCGACGCCGGACCACTGTCAAGTATATTGTAACTCTAGAACTCTGTGAAATCAATTAATCTAAATTAGAAAAGATCAGTTAGAATTTTCTTCCCAAATGGATTCTCTTAATGTGTCCAAACCAAATGCAGAAAAGAAATATTAAAAATGCCTCACAAATTGAATTCTCTCCATTGTAAAGTCCCCAGTTCCCCGCAATGGTTAGAAGACGTACAAAATTCCTGACCACAGCAGAAAAAGAAAGTACTTTACCTCACACACACACACCCCAAAAAAGAAGCATTTTGCACAAGTAATTGAGGGAAGTAAATTACTGCAGGACCTTTCTCAACTATTGCTTCTTGAGCTCAATAAATGTTGTTGAAGGAGAATCCAGGCATCTTTTCTCAATATAACTCTCTCCTGTCGGTAAGATATCACATTTCTCCAGCATTCAAACCACAATTTTCTGTTGCTGGGAAATGTGAAACATGGCATTGTTCAGACGTCTTGCACACACCGTTCCATTGCTCCTACTTCAACTCTCCTGTAGTGGTAGCAGTAAAACAAGCCAGGAACTCTGTGGGCATATCCACACCAGGCAGTTATCCCAGTGTAACAACTTCAACAAGGTCTGGCTCTAGTTATGAAGTCTTGATCAAGGAAACTTCTTACCTGTTTGTGGAGAGGTAGAACAACGCAGAGAGTGGGCATATCCACACTAGCCTTTTATCCCAGGGTCAGCTTGAGCCTATTATTCAGTGGCTGACAACACGATAGTTAATGGTGGGGTAATAAACAACTTTACAGTTGTTCATCTAGGGGGTACTCCCCACACAACGTGGTAATAAATAATCAACTGTGGTGTGGATTAGGATCAGCATTGAGTTGACTATGGCAGCATTTGGACGACACGATACTCAATACAACTGACGATTGTTTCCCCCACCCCACCCCCAGTTGCTTAATGTGTCGTCCAAATTCAGCCAGTGTCTTGCATTCTGGGTTGATTGAGAAGAGATCCTGGACCTCTTCTGTGTGTCAATCTTTCAAGTATTTGAAGAGTGCTATCATGTCTCCCCTCAATCTTCTTTTCTCCAGACTAAACATGCCCAGTTCTTTCAGTCTCTCCTCATAAGGCTTTGTTTCCAGACCCCTGATCATCCGCGTTGCCCCTCCTCTGAACACACTCCAGCTTATCTGCATCCCTCTTGGAGTGTGGTGCCCAGAACTAGATGCAATACTCAAGATGAGGCCTAACCAATGCCGAATAGAGGGGGAACCAGTACCTCGCGCAATTTGGAAGCTATACTTCTATTAATGCAGCCCAAAATCGCATTTGCTTTTTTTGCAGTCACATCACACTGTTGGCTCATATTCAGCTTGTGATCTATAACAATTCCAAGATCCTTCTCGCTTGTAGTATTGCTGAGCCAAGTACCCCCCATCTTGTAACTGTGCATTTGGCTTCTTATTCTTAGGTGTAGAACTTGGCATTTATCCCTATTAAATTTCATTCTGTTGTTTTCAGCCCAGCATTCCAGTCTGTCAAGATAATTCTGAAGTTTGTTTCTGTCTTCCAGGGTATTAGCGATCCCACCCAATTTTGTGTCATCTGCAAATTTGATAAGCATTCCCTGAACCTCCTCATCCAAATCATTAATAAAAATGTTAAAAAGCACTGGGCTCAAGACTAAGCCCTGTGGTACCCTGCTTGTTACCTCCCCACAGTGTGAGAAGGTACCATTGATAAGCACTCTTTGAGTTTGATTCTGTAGCCAACTGTAGCCAACTGACTTCCAGGACAACGCGTTGGCGTATGGACACAGGAGGACAATCCTGGAAGTAGGTAAGCCCGGGATCCTCCCACCATCCCAGAAGGCCCATAGATGTAGATGAGCCCTGTGTCGGTGTTGTGTTTAATGTAATGACTGAACTGGAAGTTCTGGCTTGTTGCTCTCACAACAAGCCAGAGTCATAAGCCAAGAAACACCCCCTGATTTGCTTCACTGCTCCCACTGGCAGGAGTCAGGAAAATAGGAATGATCAAGCAGCACTGTGGCTCATTCACAACAAGCCAGGTTTCTGTTGTAGTTTATTGTATGGTCTCAGTTTACCATTTTGAAATCACCATGATACAATGAAGAGCCGGAAAGAAAAGAAACATTTTCCCCCCATTCTAAGGTCTCATTCCAGGCTTGCCCATTTATAAATCAACAAGTCCCACAGCAGTGGGAATATAGCCTCTGTAACACTGATAATCACAGTGGTAATTTACCATCAGCCTGAGGCACATGACTAATTCACTCAGGAATTAAGAACTGAAGATAAAGGTGAAAAAAACGAAAATGTTGCTTGCTATTTGGTACTTATTGTAAGGGCACATAGATCTTGGCTAAAAAAAATAACGACGAGGTAGAACACAGACAAGTGAATTAGTGAGAAAATATAACAGCCAGACTAAGTTAACTGCTACACCCCCCCCCCGCAACTTCTTTGAAAGTAGTGAAGAAAAACAACAATCTGTCTGTTTACTGGAGTCTTACTCTTTGACAAGAAATTAAAACTGTTAGGGTACTTCTACTACAAACAGAAAGCTGGAATTGAATATACCTGCAGGCCAACACACTCCAATGATAAGGTAGGGGGGGGATCAAATTAAACCAGACATTTTCCCCACCCACCCTTTAAAATTTGGGACAAGAAGCGTGCCTTCTAACAGCCAGCATGCTCACACTCAACAGGCTGAGGAACAGATGGAATGAAATGCAGGGTTGTGGGAGTTACATTCCTCCTGCATCAGCAAGCCTGGAGTTACAAAAGTGGTGATACCCAATGGCAGGCAGGAACATATATCTTATCACAGAAGGCAAACTGTATTTAGTTTGATATTATATATTGATTCCATGTATTTCTCTGGCTTATCAGGGAAGAGACAAAGAGTTTCCAGTTCGCACGTCGTGACAAGCAACCCAGGGACAAAGTGCTATTATTTAGCCCAGGTTGTTGTTGTTTTTAAAAAAACACAGAGCCACTCAGTAGAAATAAATCCCTTTGATTTAACTTGATTTTGTGTATTGGATTCATACAACAGCTCTCTCACTGGACAACTACTTGTTCATAATGACGTATTTATATAATATTTATTGCCATGTCTCAACAATCTAGTTTTTGCCATTTGTCTAGAGTTTAATGGCTGCAAAGTCCATCCCATTTTGTACCCCATTCAACCAGCCTATTTCCACATGATTCTACCTTTGGCAGTGTCATCAATCAGTCCTCAACGGTGTGGGGGGGGGGGGGGAGAGTCTAAGCAGCAGAGAACAGCATATAATTACTCATCACTGGAAGTCGAAATTAGGATGTCACCCAGTTGAAATGGGAATAGAGTAAATTGCTGGATAGAATTGAATAAAATGTGTAAAGCTCCTTCCCATGATGAATAATAATAAGCGGGAAGATACCTTAATTAATTAGCCCTTTGGTTTTCAATGCAGGACATGTAGACCATGTCTACACCATGCAGTTATCCCAGGGTCGTCTCTAGGTCGTCCCTGTGCATCCAAATGATGCACAGGGGATCCCGGGGTCAACCGGGGACAACCAGAGACTTTCCCTGGGATAACTGAAACCAGGGATGACTCAGTTTTTTCACAGTCCTGGGACAACCCTGAGGACCACAGCCAGTGTGGTGCAGGCTCCCAGGTCCTCAAATGGGCACGGAGCTGCATGGGGTGGCTCTGTGCCCATTGGGGTGGGAGCAGCAATTTCGCCATCTCTGAAATGGCGGGGGTTGAGCACGGAGTTTGGCAAGGGAGTACTTATCTTTTTTGGTGGATCGGGGCTGCGTGACCAGGCTCCTCTTTTAAAACAAAATGGTGCCCGCAATGCCCCTCTTCCCTTCTGGGATGTTGCGTGACCATATAGATGCTGGGGAAGGATCCCTCCCGCTACACCCATAGGTGTAGGCAAGCCTGTAGTCTCCGTAGCAGTGCTATCGAGGGCCAGTTTGACATCCAAAGAAGCGTTGCCTCTGCTTTCTGAATCTGCAACCCTCCAGAACAGCTGCAACCGTGCACAACCCTAAATCTTAACTTTCATACTATAATGGTGCCTTCAGCTTCAGGTGCACAGATTTGGACACCATTGCTGGGTCTCGCAGCCTCTTTCCCATAGAGGGGTACAGAAAGGTCTGTGTTTAATTCTTCACTGGCCATGAAGACTGTTCCTGGCATTTGTCAAGAGCACAGTTTGCCAGATAAAGTCATCTTGGAGGGCATACACTCAACCTGAAGGAACCTGCACAGTAAGTGTCCTGTGTTCCATTTTCTTACGTGCATACTTGCTTTCTTGTCCTCCTCGCCTCCTGCTCTGCATACTATAACTTTAGGACAAGGGAAAATGTCTTTTAACTATGTGCTTTATACAGTGGTTATCATCTACTATTCTTCAAAGTCCAATTGTAGATTTTCTAAAATACAACTACATACTTGATGATGATTGAGTACAATCCTGTGTGTTTACTCGAACATACGTCCCCCTGTGTTCATGGGGATTGCTCCCAGGTATGTCAGCACAGCATTGCAGCCTTACAGTGCAATCCTATGAGTATCTTTTCAGAAATACGCCCCTCTGGGCTTACTCTCAGATAGATGTGTACAAGACTGTTGCCTTAGGCACTGGCAATAAGCCACATTGAAGGCAATGAGACTTACTTCTGAGTAAGCATGTCTAGGTTTCCACCATTAGGCTGCAATGGTGTAAACCCACTTACCTGGGAGTGCTTCTGAGCAGACACGCATAGGGTTATATTGTCAATTGATTTGTGTATTTGTGTCACAAGATTCAGATCATCTACTGGTGCATGGTATCAGGACCTTATTACACCTGTCTCAAAAGACATTACTGGTTGCCAGTCGCTTTCCAGGCACAATTCAAGAGGTTGATTTTAACTTTTAAAGCCCTGAACTGCTAGGATCTGGCTATCTAAGGAGCCACTTGCCTCACTATGAACCTACCTAGGTATCAAGATCTGCAAGAGACGTCCTTTTGAAAACACCACTGTCCACGGAGGCCCATTTGTTGGGCACACATGAAACGACTTTCTCCTCTGTTGCCCCCAAACTATGGCATCCACTCTGTCAAGAACTATGATTGCCGCCACACCACTCTCTTGACCTTGAAAAATTGTGTGAATGTGCATCTTTTCAATTTAGCCTTTTAAATTATGTAGCTTAAATATTTTAATATTTTTACTGTTTTTCAATGTTCTTGCTTTTATTGTTTTAAGGTACACTGCCTTGATGGAGTTTTAGCGGATAGGGTGGTACATAAATGCTAGGAATGGATGGATGGATGGATGGAAGAAGAGAGGCCTTCCAAAGCCTTTATGCCCTTTACCATCCCATCAAAGCAATATGGTATATCCCCTATATTCAAAAGTGGCTCCATCCCAGTCAGAATCTACAGTGAGATTTTGCTAAATGCCTCTTTGAATGTGTTTTAAGAAGCAACTTGAAATGATACAAACAAAGCCACAGCATGTATATCCCATGTTACAGATTTGCTAGGATAAACACACAAGATTTCCTATTAGGGTAAATACATAAAGCTGCAGACTATAATATATCATGGTCAAACCTCTTCAGGGTTTTTCAGTTGAACTGAGCTTCATTAACTAGGCTACATTCCATGGCACATTAGATTAATAAAAGAAATGTTCTCCCTTAGGTTACACAATGAAAGCATTTTCTCGCTTAGCAGTCTCCACAATAATGGCATTTGTGCTATTCATTGACATCTTCCCTCTTAAAAGCAGCACCAGTATCCCCTTATTGGAATGGATGACCTTTATTTTGGAACAGACCTTCACAAGTTTAACCATAGCCCAAGTTTAACCAAGTTTAACCATAGCCAAAGCATAACACAGATGATTATTTCAGTGATTACTTCATTGATCATAATTCCATGACTTAAACAAATCCTTTTATGCAGGATAAACATAGATCTTGATTTTTGTTGTTGCTGTTGTTATTAATGAAGGGCTACCCAATAAACTAAAATATATACAAACCAAGTATCTCATTATTTTATTTCATATTATTCTCTTGGGGGGGAAATCATTTTTCCCCAATCACTAGCGTATCTTCACCTTAATTCACAACTATAATTGTTCCTAGGAAATATTTTGAAGCTCTTTTGGATCCTTGCTGCCAATATTAAGTAACAATTCAAGCGACAGATTTGGCTTTGCTTAAAGATTTAACAAATTACCCTTCAGTAGAAAGTAATTCTGAGATATCCTGTTTCTCTGACACTAAGGTTGAAAAAGGATCACAAGAAAAATACGATTTTCAGAAGTGGCTTTCTAGCTAGCTTTGTCCTCTGAAATTGAAGAAACTTGATAAGAATACATGAAAGGAAGCCTTCTCTCTCTGATAAATTATAGGTCTCCCACCCTCTAAGAAAGTACTCAAAATGAGAACATGTCTCAAAAGACAGCAGTTATAAAAGAGAACAGGGCACATCATACCTGCCCCAGCATGAAAAATTACCTGCATTTTGAGGCACTGGAACATTCAGGGTCAAGTGCAACATTCAATTGTACTGGAATAAATCTACTACAACTCTAGATATATCCAGGATGAGTCTCTGGATTTACATCCATCTAAGAAAGATCAGAATTTGGAGCAAATAACTACATTTTCCTCCTTTAGGCTTATTGTCAGTTTTGCAACCTGACCTAAAGAGACACAAAAGCAATGTCAATTAACATTGTATCTTCACTTAATGTGGATGGCTGAGAAGCACCCTTGTCATTAAACACAGGAGATGGGGGGGGGGGGAAGGAGCACAGATGAGAAATGATGCAGGAAATCAAATATTCTACCATCAGCAAAAGAATCAATGACCCAAAATTCCTTCTGAACCCTTCAGGCGGTCTTTGTCTACTCAAGACCAAATATTTCTGGCCAAAACACCACATTAAGTAGAAAAATATGAGTGTGATGATACAAATCTATACTATTTTACTTGAAATTTTTCACAGGGAGTTAGAATAGTCTCTGAACAAAAACAACTGATATTTTGTTAGAATGAAATTCAAGGGGAACCATTTCAAAATAGCAACTTTGGCCATTCTTGACTAGAAGCTATTCCATGAGCAAAAGATGAAGCTTGTGATGTGTTGTGGGAACTTCTCCTGCACAAATGAAAATTAATGGGAATCAAGACATGGGAGTGGACAACTAGGCCCCAAAGAAATGGTGGATATTGATGATTTTACTACATATTTAACAAGACGTCTGCTTCTGATGTGTGGTCAAATCCTCCTTATTACCAAGCTGCTAGGTCCTGGCAGGATGTTACAGATGAACAAGTTACTCTAAAGAATTATTATTATTATTATTATTATTTCATTTCTATACCACCTAATAGCCGAAGCTCTCTGGGCAGTTCACATAAATTTACAAATTCACAAAGCACAGATAAAGACAATAAAATCCAGTATAAAATTTCAACACACGAAATTTAAAACTCTAAAAACAATTTCAGTAAAATATTAGACCTCGAAACCAGTATGTTTCTTCAAAAACATGCTGGTTGGCTACAGTTGAAATTCTAGCATCATTTAGAACTTGTTTGTTGACATTTAATAATAATAATAATAATAATAATAATAAATTTATTTATTACCCGCCTCTCCCAACGGATCGAGGCGGGGAACAACATTAAACATAAAATACAAAACTGATTAAAAGCACATAAAACCAATACATCATTAAAATACCAATAAAACACCAATAAAACACTTTAAAATTCATCTGGGTAGGCCTGCCGGAAGAGAGCAGTCTTTATAGATCCTTTAAATTCCTCAAGACTGGTGAGTTGGCGAATCTCTCCCGGCAGGTCATTCCATAATCTGGGAGCGGCAGAAGAGAAGGTCCTCTGGGTAACGGTTGTCAGTCTAGTTCTTGTTGACTGTAGTAAATTCTTCCCAGAGGACCTGAGCGTGCGGGGCAGATTGTATGGGAGAAGGCGATCCCGTAGGTAACCTGGACCCAAACCATGTAGGGCTTTAAAGGTAATAGCCAACACTTTGTACTTTGCCCGGAAACTGATTGGCAGCCAGTGAAGAGATTTTAAAACTGGTGTAATGTGGTCGCCCCTAGATGTAAAGGCATTAATACAAAAATGACCTCTGAGTTGGGGATTAAACATTTAAAGATTTTGGTTCAAAGACTCCATATGTCCCAAAAAAGGACCGGTTGTTTTCCAAACACAGATAATAATTGTCAGAAGTAATACAAAGGCCTTCCATTTTCTGACTACAGTTGGATTTTTAATAGGCTGTATAGCATGGACTTTGGGCATGATCCACTAGGAAGTTCTAGACTCATTGAAATGGAAATGAATTGACCATGATGGTGCTCTCACACTGCTCCCATTCATTCCAAGATAAATCTTTCACAGGACTGAAAACGCTGAATTCAATCCAACTCTATTAAATTCAAAAGGAGTTTTGCCACCTACTTCAAAGTGTGCAATTCCCCTGGCACGCTAATGTAAAAAACCATGATTTTTTTTGGGGGGGGGCACCGATAAGGGCCTTAAGGGCCCTGTTAATAGGGCCTTTAAGGCCCCCATTGGTGGGGGGGCAGGAACGCAATTTCCTGAAGGTTGGGGAAATTGCGTATTTTCTCCCTCCAGAAGAAAGAGCCTCCATTAACGCAGTGGGGGAAAGGACAAAGGGCACACAGGTCTGGGTGGAACCCTTACCCCCTTTGTCCTGCAGCAGCGATGGGGCAAAAATCCATCAGGCACATCTGTCAGGGCCAGGGTGGGCCTGACATGGAGCCGTCCTCTGCCCTCATGGGTCCAGGCGGATTTTTGCTCCATTGCTGGTGACAAATGCATTTCAATCTGGGCACAATCCAGAGATTTTAAAGCACATATAACTCTCATTGTTTTCTATGGGATATTGGTGACATTACAGCTATATCTTCTGATCTAGCGATACAAATGGAGAGGCCTGCACAGGATTCACCCAACCATTCAGTGTCAGAGAATCTGCTGAAACTTAATGTGCTCTCTGGGGTATGTATATATTTATTATTATCTTTATCTGGCTTTGGGGTGAATCCTAGCATTTCTGTATGAGGCCATTTATATGGTAGATTGCACCCTTGGATTTCTTTGTTGTTCTGTTAATTTTATCAAGTGTACTTCCTGCCTTGTGTCATCGATCCTCCAGGCACATATTTCCTTGAGTGAGGCACTATATAAGTTCCTTCGTGCTTTTAATGCAGTCCAAAGAAAATTGCAGAGAAAATATCATCATCATCATTCAGAGGCAAATAATTAGGCTAAGTCTTGTTGAAATCACATATTAGTTAGACACTTCACAGGGATCCATTTAGTTTATGCCAAGCTAGAATAATTTGTGGATATTCCCCCCCCTTAGATATATTCACATTTTGAAGTGTATAATAAAGCAACAAACTGACAATGACATAAGATAATCAGATAAAGTATTAGCCTTCAACCAGAAGTTCCACTGAAGAGCTTGAATAGAAATGAAAAGCCCCATCTCCTTTAAAACTATCTTGCAACACCACATTCCCACAAAAGCCATTCCAGTTCAGATCCAGGCCTGATTCAAAGTGCTGGTATTAACATTCAAAGCCCTAAACAGTTTGGGGGCCAGGCTATCGGAAGGAACTCCTCCTCCCATATGTGCCTGCCTCGACCCTAAGATCATCTTCAAGGGTCCTTCTCTGTGAGCCCCTGCCAGGTGGAGGGCTTTCTCTGCTGTGGCACCCCCGCTGTGGAATGAGCTCCCTGGAGACGTTTGCCTGGCACATACATTATATTCTTTTCAACACCAGGTGAAGACCTTCTTATTTTCCCAGGATTTTAACAGTTTATCGTCTTAGTCTTTTAACTTTGCTGTTTTAAATCTGTATTTAAATCTGTATTTTAAATCTGTATAAATCTCTGCGCTGCTGCTCGGTTTTACCCTGGTTGTGCTTTTATATTGTACTTTTATAATGTGTTTTTATACTGTTTAGGGTGACCAGATAAAATCCAGGTCAGGGCTCATGTAACTTTAACAGTTGTAGAGAAAAGGGAATTTCAGCCAGTGTCATTTGTATGCAATTAGTTCCTGGTGCAATTCCCTCTTCATCACAACAGTTAAAGTTGCAGGAGCCCTGCCTTCTTCTGTATAGGGTCACTCTAGTATAGTGCCTGCAACTTTAACTGTTGTGATGAAGAGGGAATTTCACCAGGAACTAATTGCATACAAATGACACTGGCTGAAATTCCCTACAACTGTTAAAGTTACATGAGCCCTGACCTGGATTTTATCTGGTCACCCTAATACTGTTGTTTGTTTTATACTTTGATTCATATTTGATGGATTTAACTTTTGTGAACCACCCAGAGAGCTTTGGCTATTGGGCTGTATAGAAATGCAATAAATAAATAAATAAAATAAAATAAATTCCTGGGCCACCCCAAACTCAGGTGTCGAGTTCTATATACCCTATCAAGTCTCAAAAAAAAAGTCTAGAAGTAGAAGCAGTATTGTATGTTCTGGTCGCCAAGCCCTGCGTGCAACTCAGCTGTGCATTCTGCACCAGCTGAAGCTTCCAAACCATCTTTAAAGAAACAGCTCATCGGAATGATAGTGAATGATTTGGTCTACAAAATATGATGCAAATTGATCACAGCATGCCTTCTAGGTTTCCAGCTCAACTCCTGATCCTCCAGAGAGCAGGCTTTTCCCACTAGAAACAGCTCTGCTGGCCAACGTTGCGCATACTGCAATGGTGGTAGAGAAATAAGATTTCTTCACCACCATCATCACCACAGAGGAAGCTGTAAGATGGTTTCTCCTAGGCTGACCATATGAAAAGGAGGACAGGGCTCATGTAACTTTAATAGTTGTAGAGAAGAGGGAATTTCAGCCAGTGTCATTTGTATGCAATTAGTTCCTGGTGAAATTTCCTCTTCGTCACAAGAGTTAAAGTTGCAGGGGCCCTGCCTTCTTTTGTATATGGTCACTCTAGTATAGTGCCTGCACCTTTAACTGTTGTGATGAAGAGGGAATTTCATCAGGAACGAATTGCATACAAATGACACTGGCTCAAATTGCCTTTTCTCTATAACTGTTAAAGTTACATGAGCCCTGTCCTCCTTTTCATATGGTCAGCCTAGTTTCTCCCCTATGCTCAATCATGCTCATCACAAGGTTTTTTCTTTTGTTTTTCGCCAGTTGCACTCTACAGGTTTATCGAGCCATTTCATAGCCTTCAGTTCTCCAGAATACCAAAGAGCTGATATGGTTTTAGGATTGGGTTGAGGATAATTGGGGGCAATCTTATCAATGTTTTAGACAATAGGCCTAGTCAGACAAAATGCTAAACCATGGTTAGGCCATTAACCCTTTTGCAACAAATGGTTAGTGAGTGTGTTTAAACCGTGTTTATGTAGCCACCATAGTTAGGAATGGTTCACATGACACATGGTTCACACAAATGCTAAGCCAAAATGGCTTAGTGTGTCATCTGACCAGGGTCAATATGTCCATTCCAAGCAGATAACAAGGCCTTAGAAGAACAGTTGGCCTAAACCAGGAAACTCTCTCAATAAAACATCCGGATCTATCAGTCTCTGGGGGAAGACAGCTAAAATTGGCCCACCATCCCTGTGACAGCTAAGAATGGCCAATAGGTCAAATTTCATCAGATAATTATTGGTCCATGGTAATGGAACTATTTCTAGTTCCCCCAACCATGGATCATTTGCTCTTAACTCTTCCCACTTTCAGACCTGTGCCCCTTGAAAACCCCACTCTGGAGAGTCAGGGGGGCTTCTCAACAATGTAAGATTGGGAGGTGGCTCTACCTGATTTTCATGATTCCCCCTCCTCTGTACTCCGTTCCACATTGTTCAGGGTGGAAGGGAGACCATCCAGTAAGCCTTTTTTGATGGCACAGGTAATTTCAATATGTATCAGAGTTTCAAAATATACTGACTTTTTAATCACACGCAGTGCAATCCTAAAACGGAGACATAAGTCCAATTGAGCGCATTTAGGTTTACACCTGAGTAAACATCCTTAACCTTGCAGCTTCAGTCCAGGATAGTCTTTATTATGCATCACAGAGTGTTTTGTTTTGTTGTAGTTTCTATTTTTTGTTCTGATGTTATTGATGATCATTCGAACATGAGCCCACCCAGCGCCATGGTAATGAATTTACTTCAAAGTTATTATTAGCCTTAAGTACAAATCAAAGTGTCAGAATACTTGTGCTATATGAAAACAAAGATTATAGGCTTAACAATAACAGAACAGTCACCATCTCTCAGCCTAACCTACCAGACAGGTTCACTGGAGAGAAAAAATGGTAGGAGAAGAACCTGAAACTACTTGGAGAAAGACAGGATAGAAAAGCAATAAAATAAATGTCATTCCCTCTGGCATTCAGTGTTTCTTGTCCTCTCTTTTACTAGCAACCCTTCAGGATAACATACAAAACTCAAATTGGGCTCTGTTCAGAACTTCTTGACCCAAAACCAACAGTTGATCTTGCTTTCTCACCACTGGACAACAATAAGATGATCTCAAAGCTCTGGGAAACTTCTTGATATCTTCATTTTCTAGCTCAACAGTGCACGTGTGATGCTGGCTTGGGGACCAGGGGCTGCAAACATGTACACACAGAAAGAGGGATGCGTACACACACAGAAAGAATGAGAGAGAGAGAGAGAGAGAGAGAGAGAGAGAGAGAGGTCCAATTCATAATTTATGCCTACCCATGACTTATTTAAACCGTGGGTAGTAATGAAAGAATGGGAGCAAGTGAATGTGCTGTCTCCTGCCTGCCCACTGAACCAAACAACCCATGGATGCTTCATCCCTGGGTTGTTGGTTGTGATGTCCGAAACCTAGGACTCTGGGTTGTTGGGGAAGAGACAACTGTGGATTGTTGGGGGAGAGATGTCCCTGGGTTGTTTAGCTCCGCCCAGTTGCAGCGGGAGTGATCAGGTGATGAGAAGCAGCACACACACACATCCCAACGATCCATCACTGCTAGCATTGCCAGGGAAAGAGCAATCTGTATGACCATAACCTTTCAGGAAGGAACAGAGTACAGGTGTGGAAAAATCAGCAGTGGTGCATCAGGGCACCCTAAGAGGACCACAGTAAAAGTCCTGGGGGGAGGGGTGTATGCACCCGTGGGCTGCATGTTGTGCACCCCTGGATTCTAGCTGAATGCACTGTTATATTGGCAAAGAGCACTACTGGATTCCTACAAGAATGACCTCTCCACTCCACCAATGTCAAGACCATTTTGGTGGTATTTAAGGAGGGGGTGAAA
The DNA here is from genome assembly GCA_029215795.1 of Anniella stebbinsi. Lineage (NCBI taxonomy): Eukaryota > Metazoa > Chordata > Lepidosauria > Squamata > Anniellidae > Anniella > Anniella stebbinsi. The sequence goes on along the minus strand of JARDYH010000002.1, from coordinate 26,474,958 downwards.
AAAACAGTCCAGATGGTTTCTGAAGCAGTGATGCCCCTATATCTTTCTTCGTGTGAAACAACAATAACATTTGCTGCTGGGGATGTGTGCCAGTTGTACAATAATGATGATAAAGAGTTTTAAAATAACAACGGCTTTGTCACCACTATGTTTTCCCCCACAGTAACCCTGGATGATGCTGTCACTACTATCACCCAGTTTCATTTGGAGGGCAAGCTCAAACCACAATCTACTGGTTTGGATAGAATAGCTAACTATGGCTCGCACTAAACAGATGATCAGTGATTTGGAACACAAGGCGGAGAGGCAGAAGGAGGGACGTGAACATTCAAAGCTTCGCTCATATATCGATAGACAGACAGACACCAGGGCCGGCCCTAGGTTAAATAGTGCCTTGGGTGAGGAGTGCCTTTGGCCCCACCCCCAACCCCCATGGTCAGCTTTGCAGGACCACCTGAAGGGTTTATGGGACCTGGTGCAAGTGTGATTTGCGGGCACTGCAGCTTCTCCCTACAAGGACCCATGCATATGTGTACAAAGCTGGAGACCACGTGCGAGAATTGTTGCACGCATGGACTGTATCTGAGAATTCTCACCTGCAGCTCTTTCTTGCCTGTTCAAAAAACCACATTTAAAAATAAAGAAATAAAGAAAATACTTAAATTTAAAAAGGCATATAGCAAACCTCTTACAGCTTAGGGTTTTATTTTGTTCTTATTTATATAGCGCTTATAATGTTTACAGCGCTTGAAGTGCTAAGCGCTCAGTAATGTTGCCTCAAAGTACAGCTGCCTGATTTTTACCTAATGCAAATGACATTAAGGTGGAAACTGAAAAAGAAGCATACCTTAAAGCTAACTGGAGAAAGATCATTTTAGCAGTTACATACCCAAATAACCTGTAGAACCTTGAAAAAAGGGCTGTAGCACCTTGCTTTTTGTCACCCTAGCTCACTGCAGACAGTGCATTTTAAAAACACACAGACAAGAAAAACAACCACTGAGCTCAGCTTAGCGCTTCCCTCAGGTCAGCTTCATGCCCCCCTCAGCTCAAACCCCGGGCAACTGCACAGCTCACCCACCCCTAAGGCCAGCCCTGATAAACATCCCATTCAGGCAACCTGAGAAGAAGTATTAGCAGTATTATACTCTTTTGCTTCCAGGCCTCTCACTCTTTGAAAATCCTTGAAAATAAGACATTTTTGATACGTTTCCCTCACAGCTACGCTAAAAATGTCTTCAAAGTTGTTCCTCAAGAGCCACATTACACATTACAAATTAAAGTATGAAGCTTCCTTTTACTGAGTCAAGTTATTCTGCCCATCTAGCCCAGTATTTTCTCCTCTCACTGGAAGTGTTGCTTCAAGGCCCTCAGCAGGATGAGTGCGTGTGTGTGCGTGCACATTTCCAACTTTGCTACTTGATATCCTTTCACTAGAAGTAACTGGATCCTTACTTTAGGTAAGCAAGGTACTCACTAAACCACCAATCGTAATTACGTTGTAACTAGGGCTGCAACATTTAATCGATTAATTGGTTAGTTAATCCATTTAAAGCTTGTTTTAATCAACTAAAAACACAACCCCTATTCATTGGGCAATGCATTTTATCTGAATTGTTTTTAATTTAAGAACTTTAAAAAAATGCAAATGGCAGGCGCCATCTTGGAAGAGAAATTCCCCACATACAGGAGGTAATGTCCCTTCCAAGATAGCACCTGCTGCAACATATACATAGGCTGACCATATGAAAAGGAGGACGGGGCTCATGTAACTTTAACAGTTGTAGAGAAAAGGGAATTTCAGCCAGCGTCATTTGTATGCAATTAGTTCCTCGTGAAATTCACTCTTCATCACAACAGTTAAAGTTGCAGGGGCCCTGCCTTCTTTTGTATATGGTCACTCTAGTACAGTGCCTGCAAACTTAACTGTTGTGATGAAGAGGGAAATTCACCAGGAACTAATTGCATACAAATGACACTGGCTGAAAATCCCTTTTCTCTACAACTGTTAAAGTTACATGAGCCCTGTCCTCCTTTTCAAATGTTCAGCCTACATACATGCATCACATAAAAACAAAGAAAGTATTCCTTTTTCAACAAAATCCATTGCTTTAGTTATATGCGTATGTATAATGACTTAATTGATTAAATAAATCTTACTTAGCCAATTAAACAAATTAGGTTTAATCAGATGGCAGACATAATTATTACATTTCTATTTTGTCATTCCTCCAGAGACCCAAGGCGGTGTACATGGGGTTCTCAGGTTCCCATCCAGAAACTGATCAAACTCAGCCCAGTTCAAAAACATTGCTGCATAATTTCCCTTCAAAACACAGTCCAATCCAGTTTACCACTGAGCATAGACTTGTCAGAAGCTATGTCCAATCCCAGGTCTCTGGTGACTAGTGCTTGGAACCTGATCAACTGACATTGCCAATTATTCTATGTTGCCCAGAAAGTCCTTGTGCAGCACATTATAGTGTCTTCTGATAACAAGGACAAGAGAGATGGTTCTTGGTCCACAGGCACATGTACTTCTTTACAAAGGAGACATGTCCTGCTTGGCTCTAACCCATAACCACTTTTAAAATTTTGATTCCACCCTCCTGTTTGCTTCCCCCCCCCCCCGTTTGCTTAGATCACTTTTATGACATTATATAAAAACATCACAGATAAAACTTGGCCTCTCATAGTTGCCTGTGTGTTTTATTTGTTTAATTTCATTTTAAAACAAGTCTTGTAACTGTTTCGGCGATTTCCTCGGTTTCTAGGACAAAAGCCAAGCAGAGATGTTCAATCTCTTGTATATCACTCACATACATTTATATTTGCTTTACACCGTAAGCTATAAATAACAGCTGATTACAATCATTTATCATAATGGCAGCTAACTAACTTGGGGTTTTGTAATTACCATTCCTCTCTTTCTCTCTCTTACAGTTCCAATACATCAGTGTTCTAAATACTTGACCAATATTCAGACTGAGAATGTTAACAGCAGTGGTAAGAATGGCCAAAAGTCGGTACTCAGCCAACTGGCTGCTCCTCACACCCTACAGGCTCAATGCTAGATCAAATTTCCATTTCCTCCATGAACAGGCTGGCTCTGTGTACATAGCATTGCTTCTCACCCAAGGGTAGTAACAAGGTAATTGATAATTCCCTTTCAATTATGTTAATTCCAAACAAAAGTCATCAGGCGGCAGAAGAGACCATGTTCAACCACTTTGAAGTTAGCTAACTGTGCAGAGGCTAGAGCAGCGTTCCCCAATATGTTGCCCTCTAGATGTTTTGGGCCACAAGTTCAATCAGTCTCAGCCAGCATGGACATAAGGGATGATGGGATTTGTAGTCCAAAGACTCTAGAGAGTTAGAACTACACTACTGCTTTATAGCAGCACTGAAGTGTACTAGTAAGTGTTGGGGCACATTACACATTCCAAATGCCACTGTCTCAGTGTTATTTCCTGCTTTTTATTTCACATTATCAAAAATATCGCAACAAATGTCATTGTGTGTCCTGTGAGGTATAAACGAGAAAGACGGACACAATGATGGGATAGTAATGATTTGACTCAAGGTGTAGATCTGGCCCAGGTTGAAAAGTCTAGATTAGAGTGTTGGGTCTAAATACGGGAAGTCCAATTTTAAATTACTTCTCAACGATAAAACACATTTGTTCCCTGATCCTTTCACCTGGAAATGCAAGGAACTGATCTGGGATCTTCTGCAGGCAAAGCATGTGCTCCCTCCCAAGAGAATGGAGCAGACCATTCTTTCTCATTGTTACCTACTATATACTAGTTATATAGTTATTTTCTACAATGTTGTATCCTTTTAAGTGTTAACCCTATGTAGAGCACATTACAATAATCCAGCACTGAGGTTCATAGAATCATAGAAAAGTAGAGTTGGAGGGGGCCTAGAAGGCCATCGAGTCCAACCCTCTGCTCAATACAGGAATCCACCTTAAAGCATACCTGACAGATGGCTGTACAGCTGCATCTTGAATGCCTCTAGTGTGGGAGAGCCCACCACCTCCCTAGGTAATTGGTTCCATTGTCAAATTGCTCTAACAGTCTTCTCAATGCTAAACATGCCCAGTTCTTTCAGTCTCTCCTCATAGGGCTTTGTTTCCAGACCCCTGATCATCCTCGTTGCCCTCCTCTGAACCCCCTCCAGCTTGTCTGCATCCTTCTTGAAGTGTGGTGTCCAGAACTGGACACAACACTGAAAATGAGGTTACTGAAGCATGAATGACTGTGGCATGGTCTTCTTCTCCAAGAATATACCTACCCTCCAGTTGAAGCCAGTAAAGAGCTGTCTTTGTCACTGCCGCACATGAGCATCCAAAAGCAGTAACAGATCAAGGAGAACTTCTAAGCCGGATATTTGCATCTACAATCTCATCCAAAATGGACTGTACTTTCAACAATAGACACTTAAGATGGCTTACAAACCATGAGTGGCAATATAGAATACTATATTGACGCTGCCTCTCCCTGTACCAGACTGCCCATACTCTTACATCTGTTGGGGAGGCCCATCAAGTCCTACCACTGGGGGAAATACATTAAATGGTGACATGACATTGGGCTTTCTCAGTGGTAGCATCCTAACTTTGGAATGCCCTCCCAGAAGAGATATTCCTGGCACCAACTTTGCTATAATTTTGGCTCCAGACTGGATGAACAGATCTATCTGTTCGCCCAGGCATTTACAACTAGTTAGCTCTGCTGTGACCTAATTAATTTGTTTATCAGAGTTTATTAGATATATATTTGATATTACTCTATCGTTGGATGTTTAAATGCTGGTGCTAACCACCTTGTGACTTTTTTTATGAGGGGCAGGATATAAAAGGAGTAACAAATATCTTTTGGGTTGTGAAGCACTAGTAAGTGCAAAACAATTTGTGATCCTTGTCAGAAGTGCTGAAGTCAAAAAAGCTTAACATATAGATGTATGTATGTATGTATGTATGTATTTATAAGATGTCTAACCTGTCCCCCAGAGCAGTGTTCACAAAGATTCATAAACTCCCAATGACCCTGTTCAGATGACATGCTAAGCCCACAGTGATTAAGCATTTTGGGCTAAACATTAAGACTTAGCATGTCATGTGAACCATTCCTAACCAAGGTGGCTACATAACCACAGTCTAAACACACTCACTAACCATTTGCTGCAAAAGTGTTAGCAGCCTAACCATGGCTTAGCATGTTGTCTAAGTCAACATGTTGTAAAATCGAACAAACAGTTGACTAAAACAATCCTAACACGTGAGCAGCAACAATACACCAAGGAAGCAGCTTACCCATCAAATGTGGACTGAAAAGCCAATCCCAATTGGGGCCATGCTCATTTCTCTGGAGAGGGAATTCCAAAGGTGCGAGAAGGCCAACTGGTACCCACCAACCTGAGAGAACTTAACAGCAGACCAGAGAACATCCTCTGGAACCAGGAATTATACCATCATTGATAGGAGGGGAGCTGACAATCTGACAGATGTTCAGTACAAGATATGGAAGGGATGTAACTGACATTGAAGAGCCTCTGGTAGCCCCTAGAGATGTAAAATTTCTGGAAATTTTGAAGCCATGAAAAAAACACACATTTTTTCCAGTTTTTTTTCTGGAAAAATTGAAAAAAGTGCAATATTAGCACTTTATATGGATTGAAAGTCACTTTGTTACTTTAGGAACATAAAATGTAGTTATGTACAAGTTGGTCTGGCATAAAATTATCGCTTTTGGTATATTAAAAGTATAGTGCATTCAAGCAATTATTACAAATTGAATTTACTTTTTAAAATCTTTACTTTTAAAACAAAAAGAACAACAACAACAACAACAACAAAACAAATGGAGCTACAAGCTCCTGAACTGTAAGGAACACCTTAACTGTAAGGAACCTCTTTGGTTTTGCCAGTTTATGAGGAGCAAGCAAAAAAATTTTTAAAAAAGCAAACAGAAGAAACCATCAACATTAGTAACAAGGAACATTATTTATGTCTCTGCTAGTCCTCCACAGTGTCAAGCAGACATAAAACACCCATTCCCATAAAAAGAACTGAGAAAAAAGGGGGACCAAGGTTGAATGAATATGCATGAAATTTAATCAGATTCATTTTCTGAGCTACAGCTATCACTATCAGTTTCAGTCTCTGCTTCAATGGCAGTGCCCCCTAGAGGCAGAAATGCATCTTGCTCTTGTATTTGAGAGCTGTAGTCTCAGTTTGCAACCTAGGACTTACTTGTCCTTGGTGCACAGAAATTGTAATAATCTGATACTGTACATAGTTTTTAGAAATCTTTTGGAGAAGTAAATATATAAACACCTTGTCTTAAACATTTTATGCATCATGCTAAAATAAAACATTCCATAATCTGTTTTTTCTTCATTTTTTTAAAAAAATCCAATTGGGGGGGGGGGGGAGAACCAAAAAAGACTTCGGAAAAACCCGGGAACAACATTTTTTCCCAAATTTTTCCGGGTTTTTTTCCGAGCCTTCACATCTCTAGTAGCCCCACATCATAATTCAAGAATCGTGTGCAAAGGGAATATATAAACTGGTTCTCGTTTATGGGCACATGCACACACATATCCCTCATTGGCGGAACAGTCTGGGAGCATGGAAACATGATACACTTCTTTCCATTTGTCTGCATCAGGGGCAGATGCTTCCCTCAGTAATTCCCAGTTTCCTTTTCCCCTGAACCTAGGAGGATGAATATGGACATTTTATGGGGGCTGATAGTTTTAAGTGACTGCAAGCTAAAGAGTTGATGACAGAAATTGAAAATGAGGATTCCCACCACCACCTTCTCTGTCATAGTAAAAAACCTGGCCTGATAAAACATCATATATATTTGTTATACACTCCTGTAGAACTGAACACAATGCCTTTTGGTTCTCTGTATATCAGCTCTCCTGACTAATGAGGCTCCTGAAAAGATTTGATTTACCATGGTAACCATGGCACAGATGACAGGTTTCTCTATTCCAGTGTACTTGATCTGCTGCATGTCAGATCACATGGTAAATTCAATTAAGCGGCTGCAATTGATGGCCCTCAGAAATCCAGTCAGGATCCCATTAAATGTGAGCAAATTAGCATATTCAACTCCACTTCTCCTCAGGTTGTTGTGGAAAAAGACATTCTAGCTATAAGACAAATAGATATCAAGGATCTGTCCAGGGTACTGATACACAACTATTTTCTTCGTATTCATTAATTCATCCCACTTTTTTTTTCACTTACAAGGAACCCAGAGTGGCTTACATGGTCCTCCTTCTCTCCATATTATCCTCACAACAGCCCTGTGAGGTTGCTTAGGGTGACAGTCAGTCACCGGCCCAAAGTCACCTAGGGAGCTTCATGGTCAAATGGGGACTAAAACCTGGATCTCCTAAACTCCAGTCCAGCACCCTAATCACTGGCTCTCTTTACATAATGGCCTTATGTAAAGACACCTTAAACCATAGCTTTAACCATGGTGAATAAGGGCCAGAGTTGCTTGATATCCTAACCATAATTAGAGGTCAGGAGGGCCACCACAAACACCTCCCCTGCTCTCCTCTGCAGAGCCATCCATTTTCTTCGCTATCTTTCAGCCGAAGAACTGTGTTTAGCATTACATCCGCACTGGTGTTTTCACTAACCATAGTTCAACCTTCTGGCATGTTCCAAATGTTGCAGACTTCAACTTCCATTAGCCCCAGCTAGCATGGCCAACAGTCAGGATTCCTGGGAGTTGTAGTCCAAACCACCTGAAGGGCATCAGGTTGAGCAAGGCCACCATTGTTAGAGTCAAACTGCAGCGTGCAACCACAGCCAGAAGCAGGACCTCAGACGGTGGTGTGATGCAAACCATGGTAGGCAAAAACGCCAGTGCAGATGCAGTAGAGGCTGGTGGCTCCAATGTCAATGGGGCAGTGAATCCACTCCATGTTTTGCACCTTGGATAGCTTCTTTAGAGTATTGACTGAAACCCAGAGTGTATTCACCGCCCACTAACATCGGAGCCACCAGCCTCCACTGTGCAGATGCAATACTAACTACAGTTAGCTCCAAAAGAGAAAGGAAATAGAGTATATCCTTTTAGGGTTTCCAAATCTGCATGGATTGCTCCAATCTTTTGATTTCCATCAATACCCTAAAGCAGACTTTTAAAAAATAATAATAAAAAATAATAATGAAAGCTTATCAACAAATTCATTCTATTTGCCTTCTGTTTAGAGAATGATGCCTAGCCCCAAATCTCCTCACTCAGCTGCAGGAACTGCTCAATTCAATTCCAAGCCTGAGAGTCAGCTTTCCCTGCACGCCTGGAACTCCCATTGTTATTATTATTATTCTCATGTAGGCAGAAGAGCACATCATGGTCAAAAGCCGCTGTGCAGAGCTAAGAGAGGATTCTTCCGACCAAAAAATAAAAAATAAGTGTAGGAGTTTAGGAATCTCAAAAGTCTTGGCTCACAGCCTGATTCTAGGAGCTACCACGATGAGACAGAGATGGACATGCTCAAACGCACAGGTGCCTTCACTGTTGCTTGGACCCGTTCATGTCCAAATCACTGGGACAGCAACCACTCTTTGCTGTCCAATCGCAGATGTATTGCACAAAGGACGTATTCAGGAAAGGCACTGGTAGAGATTGCAATGGCCCATGTATTGGCTGGACAAGTCTATACCACTTTTCTTCTGCATACTACCTGAAGGATGGTGCAAAATGACTCTGCTCCATTCAGGATGCCACCTAAACAATCATGGTGCTCTGCAAGTGACTTTTACAGCAAGGGAGCTCAGGTTGTGAGAGTCTCCCCTTTTCCTATCTGGATTGCTTTTGGTATGGCTGCATAGACACAGATATTTTTAACCACCAGACATACAGTTTAAACACCTAAACACAATGTATTTTATGTGGCAGATGATGATGATGATGATGATAGATAGATAGATAGATAGATAGATAGATAGATAGATTAGAGAGAGAGAGAGAGAGATCAAGGCACCTCTGTGCTTTCTGACTCTATCCACCATTTGCTGGGGAACATGGGTGGGAGGGTGCTGTTGCACCCTGTCCTGCTTGTGGGTCCCTGGTTGACAGCTGGTTGGCCACTGTGTGAACAGAGTGCTGGACTAGATGGACCCATGGTCTGATCTAGCATGGTTCTTCTGATGTCCTATGTTCTTAAACTCTTCTCTATGGCAGTCCACTGAAACTAATCAACCTAAGTTGTTTCCCAGCCTCTGGGTATCTAAAAGATGGTTTCACTTTTCAAGAGTACGATTGTAATAATACTCATAGAATTAATGGATTTAGTCCAACGTTATGCAAGCTGACTTCTGCTCACGCAACAGGACTTTCCCTTCTTCACTGCCCCCGCCCCCCTGTGCATCTCCCAAACCTGCTATGGAGAGAGCAGGGAGAGGGAGAATTTAATCCACCAGCTGTATCCTTTCTGTAGGCGGAAGAACACCATTGGATATAACCCAATGGTAACGCTGTAATAATAGTAATGGAAGCAAAGTAGTAGCAGTCATAACAATACTGAGCTCCACTGAGAAAAAAGCTCATTGGGCCTTTACCACTGACAAACAGAACAAAGGAGACATATTTTCTTGCAAAAAATCATTCCCTTGACCCTCCCTCAGCATTATAACCAATGCAAATGAACCCTAACAGTACTGAGCATCTAACTATACCCTATATGTAAATACACATAACAAAACCCTGACAGCCATTTTTCTTTAAGGAAAAACAACTTTTGGAGGAGCTGATCTGGGGCCAAGGAGCATTTAAACGTACAAAGCCAGCACCAACCAAACTCTGAAGTGATACCATTGAAGCGTTACCACATTCATCTCGCTATTTGTATAAATTCTCTCCTTTTTGGCAAAGGGAGGGAGTGAAGAGTGAAAGACAGTCCATATTCAGTCAAGATACATATACCATTTGGATTGGGAGAATGAGGTAGAAATTGTGGTCTCTTGACGTTCAATTGAGTGGCCTGCTTCACATTTTGGCTGGGTACAAAATGATTCGTTGTACAGTAACTCTCCCCTAGAGTGACAGTAGCCCCAACTCAGCATCGGACTGCTTGATAGCTATACAAACATACCAAGGTGAGAGAGGTGAAGTTTCTTTGCAGCAGGAAAATGGCAGTGTGTTCCATAATCCTAATTCTTTAATGGCAGTCACTTTTCTTAGTCCTATACAGGTAAATGGAGTGGCAAAATTGACTGGACCGTAACGGAGCAACCTCTGGTTCAGATAATTTTACTATGAAGGGAAACTTTGCATTGCAGCCCCTTTTCATAGGGCAGCATGAGTATATATGAGGACATAAATATACTCTCCATACCAGTTGATAAAGCTTTTTAAAGGATTTTTTTAAAAAGTCAAAACTGATCCAAAAGTGTACTAAGCCAGGAATGAGGGAAAATGTGTTATCCAGTAGACACCCTGTTTACACCAAAATTAACACTCATCTATTTTATCCATGAACACTAAGCTGTTCATTTTGGAGAGTCTGTAGGGGATGCTGCTCTGTCTTTTCCAGGGTGCAATTCAAGAGGCTAAGAAAATCTATAAAACCAAGGTTGAGAAGTGAACACCAATAGATAGCATGATGGGAAAACGCACAAAAATGCATGCATGTACCAGAAACAATTACAGCTTGATAAACAATCCGTTCCAAAACTTTAACAGGTACTGTCTGTGTGCAGTCTTTAAGTCTGCAAGTCCATATGCACCTTACCTGGAACTAAATCACATTGAATTGAATGTGATTTACTTTTGAGTAGCCATGCATGAGATTGGACTGCGAGACTGCACATTCTAGAAAAAACAGCTGAAAGGCCTGCTGCCTGAATCCACACCTCTTCCAAAATCAACTCACCTCTTAAGAAACCATTGAGAATACAATGCAACCTGCTGTCAGCAAACAGGGTGCCCTAATACACCAGATAATCAGAGGTAACTACATGGTAACACCAAGCAGCCGCAGTGAGTGTTTGGTTGCAATGACGGACTGCCAAATGATAGGCTTTCACCTTCTCTAGTTCTCACTGTTGCAGCTTCTCACAACAATACCAAAGGAGAGACTACGAAGAGGCCATTAGGATTCAGTGTGTTAACTAAGAGGAAAGGAAAGCTGTGTGTGTGTGTGTGTGTGTGTGTGTGTGTGTGTGTGTGTGTGTGTGTTTTAAAAAGCTAACCCTTCATTTCATGAAAACCTAGTCAAATCCTTCATGAAAACCTAGTCAAATCCTTCAGACAGGGCATAATGTGGCATCCTTATGAAGGTGCCGGAGCAGAACTCCTCATAGTCTGACAGATTTTGAAATAGCCAGAGTACTACAAAAGGAAGACAAGGTAAGTAACTAGGGTGTGGGCTGTTTTCTTCAAGAAAATAATAATTAGAAATCTGTTAGGAATTCTAAGGTCCTCTTCATCTTTGCAGTAAACAAACACCCGAATACATAGAAGTAAGCAGGCTCTTGCTTCTGACAGCAGCAGTTAAATGGGAGCCAATCTTATTCTATCACAGCAACTGACAGAGCACCTCACTCACATTGTAGGAGAATGTCTCTCAACTTGTCTGCAAGCTTTCGGAAAGTGGAATTAAAAATTATTAAAATTGCTATACAGTCTGTTCCATATTTAGTGCCCAGATTATCCCACAAAGATGTTCCCTACTCATAAATTCCTTATTATGGTCTTCCTAAACCAGCAAGCACTTCAGTCCTGTCAAAAAGCTCCAATAATTCAGAAATGTGAACATAGATCGCTTTCAAAAAATGAAGCAGTGCCCGACCAGCCAGCCAAAAACATGATTACTCAAGCCCCCAAGCGAAAGGATTATTTATGATAATCCATGCAATTCACATACTTGAGCTCCTCATGAGATTTTCGGTTTTCCTCTTTTAGCTTTATTTGAAGTGTGTGTATGTGTGGAGTGGGTGCTGGGAGGGGGGTTGAAGGGGGGAAATCCTTCAAACACCAGACCTGCTTTTCCCACATTTATGTCCAGCCTAAACCTGATTGTCCCATAATTTTCACAATATTACAGCTCAATACTTTTCATGAGTAACGATGTTATTATTGATCCGACCACCAAAATCTCACACTGGCCTCCGCGGGAAGCATGAATATGCAATGACAGGAAAACTATGGCCTTAAATTATGTGGTTAAACTGGTGTGAAGAAAGAATTCTCCTCTTTTCCCCACCATTAATTTCACAGAATTATTATACTGAGAGCTAGCTGTGTTCAAATAATCCGGGTAGGGGGAGAACACCTTTTTTCTGTCAAGAGCCACATACCATCAGGGCTAATATGTGGGGAGCCTCATTCTACCAAGGCCTAAGCCAACAGTGAATGAGGGCCAGAGGCAAAAGCAGGCTACCTCTCTCTCTCTCTCTCTCTCTCTCTCCATTTCCCCCATTGAGAGCCACAATAAACAAGTCATATTTTTCATGTGTACTTTTCATACAAATGAAGAGTACATTCCATTCCATTCCCACCTCCAGACTTTTCATTCCCTCCTCAAGAGTCTGCATTCCGTGCTTACTGAGCCTGTTCAGTCCTCATTGGACTGTTTGAGGGGTGGAGGAGAGCTTCCCCTATATTTTCCCTATATTTTCTTTGCACTTCTTCCAAGCTTGGGGTCCACTCCACCCCCACCCGCTTCTGCACATTCCTCCTTCCTGTGAATGGATACCACTGCTTTGGCTTCAAAAGGATCCAGATTGAGCGAATGAGTTTGCTATTCATATTTGTTAGAACTACTCTTTATTAGGGTGACCATTTGGAAAGGAGGAAAGGGCTCCTGTATCTTTAACAGTTGTATAGAAAAGGGAACTTCACCGGGTGTAATTTGTATGCATGCAGCACCTGGTGAAATTCCCTCCTCATCACAACAGTTAAAGCTGCAGGAGCTCTGCCACCTTTTGTAGAGTGACCAGATATAAAAGAGGGCAGGGCTTCTTGAGGAAACCTGTCTTTGCCTGCCAACAGAAGGATAGCAAAGAGGGAGAGATCCTAGTCTCCCTTGGGAGGGAGTTCCACAGCCTGGGAGCAGCCACCAAAAAGGCCTTCTCTCATGTCGCCACCCACATGTTAAATGTTTATACTCACAGTCCAGCACGTACTACTGATATTTATCAGGGCAATCCCAATCCTGTAAAAACACTGGGCATGGTGAAGGTGAAGTGGAAGAGTTGTGCCATAAAAACAAGAATGGGGAAGGTGGTGCCCTATGGCCATCTCTGGGCTACTGTGCAATAGGCAAATCCCCATTTATCCACAGGGCTCCACAGCAATATATCTGAAAACACACAGTAAACTTATGCCTGGCAGCCTTAGCTAATTGTACATTTTGGACATGCGTTTTCAGAAAATCTGTACAAAGCAAAGCAAACAAGAAATCGCACACCCCTGCCACCATATCACATATAAATGAAGTAGCACAGATTGATCCCACCTGAATATCTTTTTTTCCATGCATCAAACCGGGGCCAGGTGAGAAGGCAAGTATTTTTAGTTAGACCTGCGCACAAGGGGCCTCTTGAGATTCTCCATCCTATTTGTGGACAGAGAAATTGAAAGGACAATTTCACCAAATTTCTCCAGGGGGAGGAGAAATTCTCCAACAATTTCTCCCAGGTAGGGCTCACCATTGACAAGAGCTGTAGGACAACTGTTTTCTTGTTTTACTTAATTTTTGTGGTTGTTGTTGATGCAGCCGGGCCTCCATTTGTAACCTCCACAATATCCCATACCTACCATCATACCCAGCATCATGTGAGGCCACCACAAAAATTAATAGTGAAGAAAATTTGGAGAAAATCCTGCAAAGTAGACTTTTATTTGTAGGGGTGGAGTAAGAGACCTAAAATCTCAGGATTTTTTCTGACAAAAAATGCCTTCTGAGAAATTTTGGCTCAGCTTTATTTATTTATGTGTTTGTTTTATTTATAGCCTGCAATTCTATCCCCAAAAAATGGCACTCAAGACTGCTCTACTTGTCATTCTTCAGGGTTCAGCAGCTTCCCCAGAGTCTTCCAAATGTGACATTTCTGAGGAATTATTGTGGATACATCTTATCTCTAACACAAGTACTGATAACTTCACTCTTTCTTTGCAAGCTGATGTGAGGGTGGGGGCAGTGTTGCATCCTGCTCCAAGGAAGAGGTGGAGCTTGTGCCAAAATCTGACCTCCAATTTCCTGGAAGTTTTCTTCCCCCATGAAAGAGGCTTCCATTTTTCTACCTCATTCCCAGGGCATTTTACAATTTCTTTTGAATTTCTTTTGGTGGTGATTTTGACCTTACCTAAGCCCTGTGAGGTGGCCAAGGGTGGTGTGTGTGTTTGTTTCTATTGCACAGCTCTCTATTGCTCTGCAGTCTCCCAGGCTGGCTGAGCTTCCTGATCTGAAAAAAGCCTCATGGGAGGAATTGCTTCATGGTGTCTTTCCATGAGCAGGAAGTGCAAGAAGCTAAGGAAGCGATGGGCTGCCAGAGAGATGATTGTACAATGAAAGACAGGACACTCACGCACACTCCTTGGCCACCTCGTAAGTAAGGTGAACACAAGAACCTTGAACCAACCCAATGAAAATTTTCTTCTCTTTGAATTTCTTTTCAAAAGCTTTTTTTTTTATTTTCAATCAAATTGAATGTGAATGTTTGAAAAATATGTGGGAGACATTTTTGGCTCAGCACTATTCTTAGTCACATACCACAGAGTCACATACCACCCGTGGAAGAAAACCCACCCTATACTTTTCTTGGCAACAAGAGATGCAGGTTTCTACAGAGCCAACATTATCCATCATAACAAAAATCCTTTATGACAGATGGTTAGAAATTCCCTTTCTTAAACATCAGGCATCAAGGATTACAGGGTATTTTCAAGTATTTAGCACAAGCAGGTACTACAGCTGAAGAGGAGAGAGGGAACAATCAACCATGCCTGTCCCAACAAGTCAGCTTTGGAGGGCCATTAATCACACTGAAACTTAGCAGTTAAACAAAGTTGGGAAAAACTATTGAGTAAGGGCATAGACAAGGTCACCCCTGAGTTTTCTGCACCACCTGCTCCCCTCTAGTCCATCTGGTTTCCTGCCCACCTGGCATACTGGTGGTGGTAATGGCACCATAAACATATGCATCTTGCACAGCAATCATATACCATGGAAAAGGGTAGGCACTATAGCCCACAGCACTGCAATGCCATTGGCACTTAAAGACCAGCTGAATGTGCATTATGTTATTTCTTTTTAACATTTGTACATAAGAAGAGCCCTGCTCGATCAAACCAAAGGCCCATCTACTTCAGCATTCATTTCACACAGTTGCTGACCAGCTGCCTGAGGGAAGTCCACAAATGAGACATGAGAGCAAAAAGCACCATTCTTCTCAGGTTCCCCAATAACTGGTATACATGGGCAAACCTTCATCATGACTAGTAGCTATTAATAGCCTAATCTTCCATGAATTTGTCCGATCCTCTTTTAAAGCCACTACATCTTGTGGCAGCAAATTCCATGATTTAACTATGTGCTGTGTGAAGAAGTGCTTCCTTTTATTTGTCCTGAATCTCCCACCAATCATCTTCATGGAATGACCCTGAATTCTAGCACTTAAAGAGAAGAAGAAAAGTATCTCCCTATCCACTTTCTCCACACCATACATAATTCTGTACACCTCTAGCATGTCTCCCTTTACTCTCCTTTTTCCTAAGGTAAATGGTCCCAGACATTATAACCTTTCCTCACAGGGGAGTTGCTTCAGCCCCTTGATAATTTTTTTTGCCATTTTCTGCACCTTCACCAATTCTACAATATCCTTTCTTAGGTGTGTTGTACTGCCCACTCAATGTAGAAATCTGGATGGTTTACAAAAATAAAAACACTTAAACACTTAAACATCAAATAGATTTCAAAACCTCATCATGGCACAAATTAACCACTGGTGTTCTTAAAGGGGCATAAAGCAATCTTAAAATGACATTTAAAAGCTCTCAAGGTGCCAGGTAGAATGAGGGCATAATCCTATGCGTGTTTAGACAAAAAAGTTGTACAACTCCCAGCCAACCATGTTAGGAGTTGTAGGAGTTCCTTCCGTCTAAACCCACATAGGATTGTGCTCTAAAACCAGCAGACTCTGGTGGCTCTAATTGTGGTGGGGCAATGAATTATTATTATTATTATTATTATTATTATTATTAATTGCATTTATATACTGCCCCAATTTAATTTATTTATTTATTTATTACATTTGTATACCGCCCCATAGCCGAAGCTCTCTGGGCGGTTTACATAGGATTAAAAACAATTAAAAACAATATACAAAAATTAAAACAGCAAAAACATACAACATACACACAATCTGTACATTTAAAAACCACTTCAACACTTCAAAAAACTACAAAAACAAAACAAAACAAACCCAGGCTCCTCAGATATTGCCAAATGCCTGAGAGAAGAAGAAAGTCTTGACCTGGCGCCGAAAAGATAACAATGTTGGCGCCAGGCGGGCCTCGTCGGGGAGATCGTTCCACAATTGGGGAGCCACCACAGAGAAAGCCCTCTCTCTTGTTGCCGACCTCCGAGCTTCCCTCGGAGGAGGCACTTGGAGGAGGGCCTTAGATGTTGAACGTAGTGTTCGGGGAGGTTCATGTCGGGAAAGGCGTTCCATCAGGTATTGTGGTCCCAAGCCGTGTAAGGCTTTATAGGTTAAAACCAGCACCTTCAACCGGGCTCAGAAACATACAGGCAGCCAATGCAAGCGGGCCAGAGTAGGTCTTATATGTTTGAACCTACTGGTTCCAGTTATCAATCTGGCCGCTGCATTTTGCACAAGCTGCAGCTTCCGAACCACCTTCAAAGGCAGCCCCACGTAGAGTGCATTGCAGTAATCTAACTTGGAGGTTACCAGAGCATGGACAACTGAAGCCAGGTTATCCCTGTCCAGATAGGGACGTAGCTGGGCCACCAACCGAAGTTGGTAGAAGGCACTCCGTGCCACTGAGGCCACCTGTGCCTCAAGTGACAGAGATGGTTCTAGGAGAACCCCCAAGCTACGAACCCGCTCCTTCAAGGGGAGTGCAACCCCATCCAGAACAGGTTGAACACCCTCCATCCGGTCAGCGGAACCACCCACTAACAGCATCTCAGTCTTGTCTGGATTGAGTTTCAGTTTATTAGCCCTCATCCAGTCCATTGTCGCAGCCAGGCACTGGTTCAGCACATCCACAGCCTCACCTGATGAAGATGAAAAGGAGAAATAGAGCTGCGTGTCATCAGCGTACTGATGACAACGCACTCCAAAACTCCGGATGACTGCACTCAACGGTTTCATGTAGATGTTGAACAGCATGGGGGACAAAACTGACCCCTGCGGAACCCCATACTGGAGAATCCACGGGGCCGAGCAATGTTCCCCAAGCACCACCTTATGGAGCCGACCCACCAAGTAGGAGCGGAACCACTGCAATGCAGTGCCTCCCACACCCAACTCAGCCAGTCATCCCAGAAGGATACCATGGTCGATGGTATCGAAAGCCGCTGAGAGATCAAGGAGAATCAACAGAGTCACACTCCCCCTGTCTTTCTCCCAACATAGGTCATCATACAGGGCGACCAAGGCTGTTTCTGTACCAAAACCAGGCCTGAAACCCGACTGAAATGGATCCAGATAATCAGTCTCATCCAAGAGTGCCTGGAGCTGGCTCGCAACCACCCGCTCCAGGACCTTGCCCAGGAATGGAACATTTGCTATTGGCCTGTAGTTATTAAGATTTTCAGGGTCCAGGGAAGATTTCTTTAGGAGTGGTCTCACTGCCGCCTCTTTCAGGAGGCCTGGGACCACTCCCTCTTGCAAAGAGGCATTAATCACTTCCCTGGCCCAGCCAGTTGTTCCATCCCTGCTAGCTTTTATTAGCCATAATTTAAAACCATAAAGAGCATAAAAACAGGTTATAAATACAATATCCATTTTAAAACAACTATTCTGGGTCAAAACAACAACAAACCACTCAACATACGCTGTTAAATGCCTGGGAGAATCCATTCTGGGTTTCAGTCAGAACCGGCCAGAACTCTAAAGGATCTATCCAAGGTGCTGAAGCTATTTTAGTGCAAGGGTTGATCAACTTGGATAGTTCCTTTAAGGTTTTGGCTGGTTCTGACTGAAACCCAGAATGGATTCTCAGCCCAACTGAAATCAGAACCAACCAGCTCCACTGCCTAAAACGATCTCCACCTGGAGCTGAAAGGACCACAATGTCAGCACCAGACGACCATCACTGGGATGGGCAAACCACAATCAGGGTGCCACCACTCAAAAGGCCCTTTCCCAACTATTGAAGCAAACACTTTTCCAAAGATGTAGCAGATCTTTCAGCAGCTTAAAATATGTCATCCTTAAATTACACTCCAATTCACAACTTGACCCTTGCCTCCAGCACAGTGACTCCTCCTTGCAAGTATCTTGTGCCAGCATAGCATATTTCAGGAAAAAGATTTCTGCAGGTTTTAATGAAAGAGGGTCAAGACAAGTAACCAAGGCATATCCAATCCCCACCATCCCCATGCAATGACAACATCAGTCGTCAACATATTCCACTATGTGCATCACAGAGAAGGCAGCTACAAGACCAGGGCAGAATGTTTCATGGGTTTTAGCTCAAGTGGGAAAGATTTCTTCCTGGTCCAGTGGTGCATTACCCTAATTGGTTTAAGAAGCGATTCTCTAGCTATTCCTCTTTATTACTTACTTGGATTACACTATAAAAGCAAAGGATTTTGGACACATGAACACACATTACCTGCACCGCAGTAGGGACAGGTGAGAAATTTGTTTCGTCATTTTTTAAAAAATGAATTTACCCTATTTGCACCTCTCGGGTCTTTCAGCAAGCCGTGTGAAAGTTGTACAAGGAAATCCAGATTTTTGCAAACTTTCTGAGGCAGCTCACTTCAGGGAAAATGAACACATCGTGACTATATTTCCCCCTGAAAAGGAAGCACATTGCATTTCAGCAATGTAAAGTGCCTGGGGGAAATGCATACAATTTTGTATGGATTTTAAAATAAAATAAATAAATAGCCAGCGCGTGCAAAAACAGGAATGGATGAGTTTGTCCTTGAAAACGCCAACAATTTTGGCAAAACCAAGATGGACAGATCCATCCAAGCCTGCACTAGAATAGCTTAATCCTGTGAACTGAGATGTTAATATACCAGATGTAGTACCACTAATGGCATGATCCTATCCATGCTTACTTGGAAGTAAACTCAATTGAGTTTGAAGGAGACTAGTCTCAAACAACTTTGCATAGGTTTACAGCCAAATAGCAAACTCCTGTGTATTTTACTCTAGAGTAAGTCCTTCTAGGGCCGGTTTGCACAATGGAACAGCCCACAATGGCTCATTTAAGCCACAGTGAATTGTAGCACATGCCAGGAGCCGCTTTTGCCAGCAAACATGGATTATGCAAGAGTTGCTTAACCCTCACATAACCCAGGGTCCCTGGATTCGGATAACATGACAAGCCGCAGCTTGAATATTCAGAAACTTCCCAAGATGCAATGCGGCTCACCATGGCTTAAACAAGCCACAGTGGGCAGCGGTGATCATGTGAACGGGTCATTGTGTTCAACAGGTGCTGCCACAAGTAAGTACGCACAGGGATTCCAGCCTAACTCTCACGTACCAGCCAGGAAAGCCTTTATCATCACAATGACAATGCAAGCTTTGCAAGTCTTGTCCATCTTCTGGAGTTTATATACCATTAGCAACAGTAGCAAAGCTATAAAATCATCACTCCATACAGCTAGGCTGACCATATGAAAAGGAGGACAGGGCTCATGTAACTTTAACAGTTGTACAGAAAAGTGAATTTCAGCCAGTGACATTTGTATGCAATTAGTCCCTGGTGATATTCCCTCTTCATCACAACAGTTAAAGGTGCAGGCACTATACTAGAGTGACCAGATACAAAAGAAGGCAGGGCCCCTGCATCTTTAACTGTTGTGATGAAGAGGGAATTTCACCAGGGACTAATTGCATACAAATGACACTGGCTGAAATTCCCTTTTCTCTACAACTGTTAAAGTCATATGAGCCCTGTCCTCCTTTGCATATGGTCAGCCTACATACAGCAGAATTGTCTCATGCTGACGGCAGCTCTTACTATAATCTGTTGCCTATTTTTTTTTTCATTTCCCCCTTTTGTGTGCTCCACTGAAGAAAGTGCTGCCACTGAACGGTAATGTCTGCCCTTTCCTCCGTGAAACTGTGGTGTGACCTGGCACAGAGTGGGTTAGGAAGAGCTAGCACCTGCAGCAATGGGAAGAAGTAGGGTGTGGTCGGGAACACCTGCCTGCCGTGCAGGCCATGTCAGTTCATTTCTAGAGATCAGTAGACATAGTAGCAACACTGATTAATTGGGCTAAGCTTCACACACCCATCTTTTTTCTCCTTTCCCCCCAAAGCAAACAGTCCTGAGCTTCCATGGACAGATCTAAGGAGCAAACAGGCCAACAACAGAGATGGCTAGGCTGTTGCTGTGATTGAAGCGACACTGTTTCCAGCCGCTCCAATCACAGAAATTGCTGCCGGCATTTAGCAGGTTCACTCATTAGGTTTGTCCGTACAAACTACATGTTTGGGAACTGCTCAGGTTGGGCGGGGTGGGGGGCACAATACCAAAGAGCTGGTGCAATTTCTTCATAAGGATTGACTTAAGAATGGAAGCAGGAAAGTTCCCTGTTCAAGTCTCATCTCAGCCAAGAATTCATGACAGTCTTTGCCAAGCCAGTCTCTGGCTATGTCTACATGATGGATTTTTCCCAGGGCCATCCCTGGGTCACCTGTGTGCATCCAAATGACAAACAGGGGAGCCTGGGAGCAGGCAGGGATGACTCCTCCATTTTCCCGGGATAAGTGGTTCCCCAGTTATCCCAATTTTCCCCACGGTCCTGGGACCATCCCAAGGACCGAGGGTGGTGTGGCCGCCCGTCCCGGCTTCTTCCCTCCTCCCCGCAAGTAGCAGAGGTCAGCAAAGAGGGAAGGAGCCGGTCCAGGGGGGAGTCCAGGGACATCAGGGGTGGGGGAAGCGGGATCGGGCTTTTTTTCTTTTCTTTTTTTTAAACCCTTACTTTTCGTTGGAGCGCAATTGTGCTCCCGGTTCCTGTTGATTTTTTAAAAATGTGCCCGTGACATCCATGTTTGTTTCCGGGATGTCACACTGCCATTTGTACGTTGGGGGATGATCCCGGAAGCAGGTAAGTCCGGGATCATCCCCACTCCCTCCCTCTCCACCTTAGGTGTCAAAAAGGCCTCTCTCGGACTCAGTCCTACATCTGCAATATGGAGATAAAAATAATCGGATCTCCCTTGAAACAGTGTTGTAAACATCGCTAAGATGACAGAAATGAAAAGCTCAGAGAAACGGTATAGGTATTATGTGCTCACAAAATGCTATATAAATGTTAAGTATAGTCATCATTCCATTGTGTGAACCAGTCCAGAGCAAAGCCCTGATTTGATGCACGAGGCTCATTGCCTCTTACAGGTACAAAGATATGAGATTCTGGTTCATAACCATCATCATTATAAGCCAACCTTTAATTTCATGCATCATAATAACGAGCAAACCCAATCGCCAGGATTCATCCGTGCATTAGGAATTTTGCAAGAGTTTCCACAATAAATCACACAACGCAGAAAACGTCAGTAAGCCTCAGCCTTAAGCTATTGATTGCTTGTATAGAGCATCTTAAAAGCACTGATGAGAAAGCAAATGCATTCACTTCTCTAGTTACGGAATTTAATTGTAAATGCTGCACAAATTTGTTTCTTGCTCGAAGCTAAGAGACCCAAGCAATGGGGTTAAGCTTCCAAACGTATAATTCTAACACCATATGAAAACTGAAAGAAATTTCTAAGCTAATTTCATTTCCACTAAATAAACATTTTTAACCTCTTTTTTAAAAAGCTCCTTTCTTGTGGACACATGCACCACATCTTTATACGCATAAACTAACTCAGACACAATCCAAAAACCAAGTTAAGCATATTAAGCCCATTGATTAAAGCACACATCATGGCAGATGTGCAGAGTAATCCTATGCATGTCTACTCAAATGTAAATGCTATTGATTTCAATGAGGCTTATTCCCTCACTGCATAGCACTGCAGCTATATATATGCAGCAAACCGAAACAAACTGACAAAAGAGTAAGTTCTATTGAACTCAGTGTGGTTTTCTTCTAAATAAACAAATTTAGGATTGCACTGTTAAGCATGCTTAAGGATGAAGCCCATGAAAACATAAGAAGCTGCCTTATACTAAGTCAGATCATTAGTCCATCTAACCTAGTATTGTCAGCATTGTATTCTTTGATCCTTCTAGCACTTTGTAGCCACTATGCAATGCCATTGTACTTGTAAACATTTGCTGTTGGTTTTCTTCTGGTTATTCAGGGGCACAGCAAGGGAGCAGTAGGGACCATATTTTGCCCACCCCAGTACTGATGGAGTGGGCAAAAGTTTATATTTAATCAATTTCTTCATGTGTAAATAAGATTGAATGCAAGTTGCGATTGATTGATTGATTGATTGATTGATTTGGATATGCATAAACCACCCTTCATCCAAAGATATCTGGAGAATAAACAATACAACCAAAAAAATGGCCATACAACCAAAAAATGCAAAAAAAATGCTTGTCACAATCATGGTAGTATTATATTTGTTTCCTATTATTGTTATTTATTACATTTATATCCCACTTTTTTCCTTTTGTAAGGCAGCATATACAGTCCTCTTCCTTTCCATTTTATCTTCACAACAACTCTGTAAGTGGTCCAGAGTCACCCAATGAGGTTCATGGCCAAGTGGGGATTAGAAACTGGATCTCCCAAGTCCCAGTCCAACATTTTAACCATTTCGACCTCCATCACACCTAATTTTTCCCCCTGGTTTGCCTCCGTGTTTTTTTACCAGTGCGTCAAGCTTATGATCCCTAAATTCTTGGGTTTGAATATGGGAAATCCAAGCTCAATAGGTGGATCTGGGCAATTCTTAGCCTGTCAAGGCCAGTGTATGCAGGCAGGTATACGTACTTGATGTGTGGTGTAGTGACTAAAGTGTTGGACTGGGAGTCAGGAGATCTGAGTTATAGACCCCACTTGGCCATGGAAACCCACTACCTCAAAAGGTTGTTGTTGTGAGAATAAAAATGGAGAGGAGGAGGATTATGTATGCCGCCTTGGGTTCCTTGGAAGAAAAAAGGCAGCAAATAAATGTGATAATGAAAAAATAAAAAATAAATGTCTCATACCTTCATTACTCAGCTCTTGGTACACTCACAACTGAATGTGTAAACTGATTCCAAAGGGTTGTATTTTGAGTTGCCATTGAAGGATATGATCATTTCATCTGTGATGACTGAACCGCGACATGCTATTCCTACATGACATCACTGTAGCCTTCAAGTGATGAATATGCAACTGTGACCCAGAACTCAGCCTAAACTACATCATTGGATTGTCATGAAAATGAAATGAGTTAACCCCATGCAGAGCACATCAGAAAATCCTTCGGATGAAAGCTGGGAATATACGTTTGATGCACACATTTTGTTGTGTTTATTTTTCTCAAAAGCACTGAAGCAAAGTTGGAAAAGAGAGAGAGAGAGAGAGAGAGAGAGAAAGACCCTGCCTTGGACCAGTGCCAGAACCTGGTTGCAGCCCCTGTACCAAAGTGGCAAAAGCATTCAGCATCTCTGTCTCAATAAAGTGGGGTAGACTTTTTGCCAGAGGTGGGGAACCAGTGGCCTTTCAGATGTAGTTGGACTCCAACTCCCATCAGCCCCAGAGAGAACGGCTAATGGTCAGAGATTATGCAAGCTGGAATCCAACAATATCCAGAGGGCAATACTTTCCCCAACCCTGATTCATTGCAATATAGACAAATCACAGAAAGGTATTCTTCTTTTTCCCTGCTCTGGTATTCTATCCTAAGACCTGTAAAGTAGACCTGCAACTCCTAACACCAATGACTGCGCTGCAGGAAATAAAGGGTGTGGAGCTATTCATCTCTGCCCTGTTTGCCTCACAAGAGATGCCACAATAGCTATTACAACACAACTCTGGCTATTGACACAAGACCTGCAGGAATAGGTAGGAAGGCAGATTACGGTTTTCGTGCATTTAGAATCATCTTATATCTCAAACAATTTAACCACTATTTAACTACATCTAGTCTGCAGATCCAGCAGAGAGCTCCCTTAATATTTGGTGACAAGCTAAACTACTAACTCGTAAGTCAGACGGAAAAGCTCTGGACTAAACTGCAACCTTAAATATGAAGTTTGAAAGAACATGTGCAAGAAGTTCTCACTAGCAACTTCAACCTATGCAGAATAGGTGCATCAGCTTAAGCCCACTGGGGAAAAACAACAATGTATCAATGGATTCATGATTTAATTCTACATCTGAATGGACTATGGAAAAAGCTATAGCTATCTACAAATGCATAAATACAGATCAACCTGAAAGATATGGGCCACAGGGCCAAAGAAGAGGAGAAGCTGGGAAATATTTAATCAGTCTCTTGATGACTCTTTTAAAAAGAATTAAATGCAACCATGGAATCTGTAAACCTGCTCAGAGCAGCCGCCCATATATGGGGGAGAGGGTGCTTAACCTAGGGTGACCAGATAAAATCCAGGTCAGGGCTCTTGTAACCTTAACAGTTGTAGAGAAAAGGGAATTTCAGCCAGTGTCATTTGTATGCAATTAGTTCCTGGTGAGATTCCCTCTTCATCACAACCGTTAAAGTTGCAGGGGCCCTGCCTTCTTTTGTATATGGTTACTCTAGTATAGTGCCTGCACCTTTAACGGTTGTGATGAAGAGGGAATTTCACCAGGAACTAATTGCATACACTGGCTGAAATTCCCTTTTCTCTACAACTGTTAAAGTTACATGAGCCCTGACCTGGATTTTATCTGGTCACCCTAGCTTAACCTTGCTTCTCTCCTGGGTCACTTTCCAGTTCCTTTTCCAGTGGCACAGGAAAAGTACAAACCATTAATATTTTCGCTCATTGGTAGAAAAGAAGTTGGGGAAGAAGACAATTCTATTGGGGGGGGGGGGGAGTGGAAATGTCTTCTGAAATCTCACTGTCATGAAACTGCACTTTCTCCCTGCCCCCCACAGGACAGATACAAACTGTTGAAACTATCACCAAGTCCTGTTCTCATTTCAAAGCTGAACACTTCTTCATGACATTTGGTTTAATTCTAGCCTAGTCAAAAATAACATAGGAGAAAAGCAATTTAATCTAAACAAATGGCAACCATTTTTATTTGGACTTCAATCCAAGTGATGTTGCCAGTAGGTAGTGAGGATCATGCGCTGCAATTTTTAAAACTTGCATGGCTGTAATAGGCATATTTTTTAAAAAAACAACAACTGAACGCAGCTGTATTCAATAAATGAATAGATTTCTGTAGCCAATACAACGTCCAGAAACTGAATAGCTTAAAAGTGTGTCAGATGTAATTGGTTTGATGTTTGGTTGTTATGGAAGTGATTGTTTTGTGCACCATAAACTTTATTGAAATTTTTATTTCAATTATCTACAGCGTTAACATGGGAAACTGCAAACAGTGTTTACGTATTGCAGCCTCGTTTCTACACTGTGGTTTACACTGATATGGACAGAAACATTGTCCATGCTCTTATGTTACACCCACATCCCTCAGAGCACTTTTTCCATGTCCATGTTATCTTCCCCCTTTACATCTGTCAAAAATAACTCTGCAGTTCAGAGCAAGACAAGAACAAGTGAAGGCAAAACAAACTCTTGATCAATGAGCTCTCTGATGACTAATCATCACCCCCCAGAACACCTGTTCCAGGCCAATATTTCTTCTAAAAGAAGCCTCAAGGCATCAATGAATGGCCCCACGCTAACTTCAAAGGAAGGGGAGGTGACATTCCTAACTTACTGAATTCAATCTGGTTTGGAATCCACAGAGAGTCAAAAGAATTCAAGCTATTTTAATTCATAGCCATACCTTTTGGATCCTCCAATATAGGTGAAGGTGAAGGTGGAATCAGCGTATCTGAAATCTAAAATACAGAAAAGAACGTCATTGCTATTGATGAACATTTGTTGTTTGTTACATCTGTCAAGCCTTGTGTATTAACCTGCCCGCTCCTGGCTCAGCCACTCCATAGCTTGCTATGGATATGGGAAAGGGGATTAATTTAATAATAATAATAATACAGCAGGAACATCTCCACACCCCACCCCTCCCCGCAACAAGTGCCTCGGTGCTATGGCAACGGAAGGAATTTCCATTGTCAGTGAAGGCAACAGGCAGCGACAAGCCAAGCTGCTAAAGGCAAATCAAACATTGTAAGTAATGATCACAGGAAAGCAACAAGCAAAATATCGAGGCTTTGAACTGGGGGTTGGGGGAAGAGACAGGTGAGGAGAGGGATACAGGTCACAAAAAGCAGATCGTCCATCTCTGGATATTTGTGGACAATATCATGAAGTTCCCACCCTGGAAGGAGCTCTTTTCTTACCACCACCACCCCAAGCCTGCTCCTTATGCACACGAAATATAATGGACAGATCCAAGCATATTATTCAGGCAAAGATGAAGAACGAACAAACAAAAAAGGAACGGGGGGGGGGGAGATTTCTTATGGATCAGATGGAAGGAAGCCTGATGGGGATTTGCCATATATATGAGAAAAGCATCATATGTTTGAGATGCAACTCCCACATCACTGAGGTGCCGAACAGAGCATTTATGGTGTGTGTGTGTGTGTGTGCATGTGTGTGTGTTACCAAGGGGGGCATACTTAAAGCTGTTGTTGTTTTTAACAAAGACGCAAGGATCACCATTGTTTTTTCCAGAATCTGAGCTGATATATCCCCAAAACGCAAGCAGCCATCCTCCGATCAACATGTCATCCTTAGGGGAAAACCCAAAACCCATCTCAAAGTAATTGGCTAATTCGCTGGGGATGGAGGTGGGATTGTTACCAGAGAAAGATGAGGAAGAACCTTCACCAGGAGCAAAAGGCTGGCAAACTCACCTGCAAACAGGCAGTCCTTTTCCGACTTGCACTTTTGGATCACAACGTCAATATCCTTCTGAATCCTCTCTTGCCTTGAACACATCCCCATGAACTAAATCCCTGGGGGAGGAAAAGGGGAGGGGGGAAAGGCAGCCTTCGGATTTCCACCCCCCTCCCTCCCTCCCTCCCTCGATCGCTTGCTTGCTTCCTTCTCTGCCAGTGTTAAGAGGCAGTTAAAAGATGGAAACCTCCGAGGAAGGCTGGGTGGTTAGCAAAAAAAACAAAAAAAAAAAGACGAAGAAATGGGGAGGGAAAAAGCGCTCTCGCTTCTTCTTCTTATCCCCGAGGAATCCGGGAAAGGTCGATGTTGCGTGCCCAGATGCGCTCGCCCAGATGTTGTCATACAATTTCCTTCGAGGCTTGACAATAGATCCGAGAAGTCGGGGGCGGGCTGGGGATGCTTGACGGCGCTGGCTGGCTGGCTGGCTGGCTGGCGAAGGGGAGCCCCCAGGCGATTCGAGGCAGAGCCCACCGACTCGGAACCGCCGGTTTCACACGCGCCCGCTTCCCTCTCCGCCACGGCTGGGTTGGAGAGCGGCGACAAGAGGGGGCGAGGAAGGGAGCGGAGGCGGCGGAGGCGGAGGCGGCGCAGGAGGAGGAGAACAGCCCCGAAGAAGCCCCGGCGGCGGCAGCGGCGGCGGCAGCGGCGGCTCCAGGCAGCGAGCGAGGCTCTCCCACACACGCACGCACGCACACAACATCCACACGCGCGCACACAGCGGCGGCTCCCCGAGAGGCCGACACTTCTGCAGCGACGCCGAGCCGCAAACCCCTCCCCTCGCCGCCGCCGCTCCCAGCCCAGACACTCCGCCCGCCGCCGCACGTACTGTTGCTTTGCCTACCCGGGTCGGAGCCAGAGGAAACGGAGGAGGAGGACGGGAGAAGAGCTCCAGCCCAGCGACCCCGTCGCGCTCCCTCCGGGCGGCTCCTTCGCCCGGAAACCTTGCCGAGGTGGCGGCGCTCTGGCGGCTGCGGGCACCAGAGAGGGCCAGTGCCGGGGAGCCGCCAATGGCTGCGTTGACGGAGATCGGAGGGGGGGGGGGGCGCTCATAAAAACGTTGTACACACACACACACACACACCCCACACGTTTCGGCGGGGTTAGGCCTGTTCTGGGCAGGACGCGGGCCTTGCCCACCCCCTCCGCCCTGACCTAGGTTGGCTTTCCATCTTGTTGACGCGCACTTCTCAGGGACACTGTTTCTCTCCGCCGCGGGTCTGTTTGGAGCGGGTCAGCCATCGGAACCAGGGTGGGGACAGAGTTCCTAGTACCAACCCTGCTGGTGGCCACTTGTGAATGGCCAAAAAAGGAGGATACGCATGCCCGAAAAAGAGGCCACCGGTTTGCCTAAAAATGGCATGTGCTCGTTCATATGCATGGGTGCCAATTGTGAAAGAATTATTATAATTAAAAGGGAAATACAGGTCAGGGGAAGACGGTGTCCAAGTGAGCTGTGTGCCTTGCTCAGTCAGCTGGCCAGGTGCTGCTGATGGGCAGCTTCAAGACCAGCTTTTCCTTCTGATGGGTCTAGATCTTGAAACCAAACTTGGACTGGACAGTCCTTCAGATAGAGGATGCATTCAAAATATAGAGCAGTCCTTCAAACAGAGGACTGCCCTCTCTAAAAGAGGACATGTGGCCACCAGAGGGTAAACCAGTGGTACACTAAGAATCATAGGATTGTGGAGTTGGAAGGATCAACTAGTCTACCCTCTGCAATGTGCAGGAAAAGCAATTAAACCATCCAGGAGGGGCTGTCCAGCCTCTTAAAATCCTCCAGAGATGGAGAACCCACAACCTCCATAGGTAGACTGTTCCACTTTTGTCCATATCTTACCGTCAGGGTTGGGGGAGCCAAGCTCAAATCCACAGTCTGTCCTGAAGCTCCCTGGGTATCCATAAAGTTAATCTCTCAGCCTAACCTACTTCACAGGAGTGTTGTGAGAATAAAAGAAGGCCAGGGAAGAAAAAAACCATAACTTTTTGAAGCAAGGGTGGAATAAAAATGGAATAAATAAAGGTGTGAATGGGCCTATATGTGAGGTGGAGAGGAGGTGCATTTAATTTATCTTGCTGGTCTCACAGGGAAATTTTTACATTGGTAAGGATTTGGAGCCTAACGGGTTGCCGACCTTCTCTCATCGTCCCTCTGTTGATATTGCCCATTGACATTTGTATGTTTTGGTAACACAGAGACAATCAGCTTATTTACAATTCACATTATATTCCAGGTCATGTTGGTATATATCTCTTTGCATCACTTCACATTTGTTACATTTAAAATGAGGTCCAAGGTTCACAGTGGCACCTGTATTTACACCTGAAAGGAAACGTAGGTAGACGTTCCCCTCACAAGGCCGTAAAGCTGGCAACTTTATTGATAGGAAGAGGGAAGAGGAATGAGGGTGGAATGGCAAGTTGAGAGGGAGGGAGAGAAAGAAAGTAACCTTTATTGATAGTAAAGAAGAGTTTTTGAGAAAAGGAGAATTTTCAAACACATTTTTTTCCAATTTGGGGTCATTCACAACCCCAACCTAAAGTCTATTCATTACAGGAGTACTCCCAAACTACATATCGGTGCCATCAGGGGTGGGGGCAATGGGGTGGGAAGGGGTTGCTACCCAATCTAGAACAGGCTGTCTACCTAATTCCCAGAGCTGGGAACTGCCTACCTGGATATCAGGAAAAACTTCCTGACTGTTAGAACAGTACGACAATGGAACCAATGACCTAGGGAGGTGGTGGGCTCTCCCACACTAGAGGCATTCAAGAGGCAGCTTAACAGCCATCTGTCAGGTATGCTTTAAGGTGGATTCCTGCATTGAGCAGGGGGTTGGACTCGATGGCCTTATAGGCCCCTTCCAACTCTACGATTCTATGCCTATCATCAGGATTTAAGCTCCAGTGTGCCTGCCCCTGTTGCTCACTGCTGTGCTGCTGATAAAGAAAAAAAAGGGGGAAGTAATGATTTTCTGACGAATTCTGCGTAGGCTTTGAGCTGACAAATGTAGCTTGAAAACAAGCTAAATTTGTCCATGCTAAGCCTCCATAGCGCTATGGCAGCCACTGAGGCTTAGAACAGAAAACTTTAGCTTGTTTTTAAGCCAAGCCTGTCTGCTCCAGGGCACTGGTGAGGATTACTGCCCAATTTTGATGGCAAATTTCTACTCATCCCCTTTTTGACATCACTTGTGCAGACTGCAGTCTACAGCGGATCTGGGCTTGGTGGGAAGATTGTTTCTCAGTCTGCTCAAGGTTACCCATGTCTGGTTTAACAGAGTGTGTGGAAAGGTCTTGAGAGTGTCATAGGCTACTTGTGTTGAGGTGTGTGCGTGTGTGTGTGTGTGTGTGTGTGTGTGATTGAAGCTCAAAGAGGAAGAGAGGAGTTTATTTGTTTTTAAAAAAGAAGGCATGTGTTTGATTTACGAGCAAAGAAAATGGACATACCACTTTCAGCATCATGTGTGAAAAATTCTCAAGCTTATGTAAAGAAATTGCACATGTGCAAGCTATAAGTAGCTGGTTTCCCCTTAAGTGTGATTCTAGGTTTTGCAGAGCCCTGGTCGAAATGTTTTCAAGCATGACCTTGCAGATTTTCCACTTCTCAATAGAGCTAGATATATTGGATGAGTTCACACGTCTCGCTAAGCCATCCTGAGAATAAGCCATCATGGGTTGGTTGTTCACTTGCTAACTCAACAGATGATTAGCTGCTCTGCAGCTTGCTGTGGCTTGTTATACCCCTTAGTCCTCCCACTGAACCCTAGTATGTATCCCAGGCACATTTGTTAATATTGTGAACCACTGAGGGATTGTAATATATACAACTGTATACAAATGCTACAAATAAATAAATAAATTCCTCATTTCCTTGGCCCCATGTCAGCACCTTTTCTGCAATTGGTCCACTGGAGATGTCAGGTCACAAGGGAAACTCCCCCCTCCCTACGCATCAGATCACCAAATGGAATTCATTTTCGAGGCCCTCATGAACACAGTAATGCATTCATATGTATTTATTTTTCAGTGTCTCTAGCAAGTGCACAAGATTGCCTCTCCACTAGCTACGCATACTGATATCCCCCTCTTATTAATGTCCTTGCCAATTTCATCCTCCCTTTCCCTGCTTTGCAAACACGTTTTAAAAAAGGGGGGAATGCTGCTTTACCTACTCTCGAAGTAAGCACACATGCACCCCAAAATCCTACCACAGCTGCTGGCCACTTGCAGATCCCCACCCCCATGCCCCTTTGTGCTTGTCACTTCCCTCCACTGGTCTCCATTGTTAGCTGTGAGATATACATGTGGGTTACAGAGCAGTGAGGTGGATCAGGAAACATGCAA
This sequence comes from Anniella stebbinsi, assembly GCA_029215795.1. Classification (NCBI taxonomy): domain Eukaryota; kingdom Metazoa; phylum Chordata; class Lepidosauria; order Squamata; family Anniellidae; genus Anniella; species Anniella stebbinsi. Next base: position 26,443,426 of record JARDYH010000002.1, on the reverse strand, counting down.
ATTTAAAAGCAGAGTGGTAAAGCCAAGGCAGAAATTATGCAGATTGCATGGCAGAGAAGTGAGGCAAATCACTAAAAATATGCACATTTCATGGCAGAGCAGTTTAGCTGAACGGAAAATATGCAAATTTCATAGCTGCAGATTTCGCATCTGCACACTTGTGCAAAATCAAACCCATAAAAATTATAAAGGGTTGCAAATACATTTGGGACACTCCGATGTCCTTCTTGATTTTTAAGAACATGGGGTGGAAAGCCCTGACAAGGGATGATGAAGGATGGTGGCAGCACTCCCGAGACCGTGTGCAGTGGCACGGGGTTTCATTGCTCTTGCTGGGCAGCTCTCTAGCCATTCCTGACTGTATGATGAAGTTTCCCTGGTGAGTTTGGATGTCACAGCAAGCCACCTTGAAAACAAACCTCCCTGAACAACCCAACAACAAGCCATGGGGTCTAAGGGTGGCTGATTCATGAAAAATAAGCCATCCTGAGGAAACGTGCCGGGCTTGGATGTCATAACGACCCATCATGGGTGATCATCTATGATGGGTTGTTTGGTCGTGCACATCAAGTAATTGCTTAAAAACGTCCAGTCTTTTGTATCATGCAGTCACTTGCTTTTTCTAAGTGCTTTATACTTTTCATCCTCAAAACAAGCCAACAAGTCCTGTGTAGTCAAACTCCCTAATTTCACTATGACCCCATTCAGACAACACACTAAACCACAGTGACTAAGCATTTTGAAGGAAATATTATGGCTTAGCATGTCATATGAACGATGACACAGTATGTCGTGTGAACCATTCCTAACCATTGTGGCTTCATACCCACAGTTTAAACATGCTCACTAACCATTTGCTGCAAAGGGGTTAGTGGACTAACCATGGCTTAGAGTGTTGTCTGAACAGGCCCTATGAGTGTATCTACCCATGCAAGATCTACCTTATCTTGTTATCTTACTCTAGGTTCTGTTTCACTGTTTGTTTTTGTTTGTTTGTTTGTTCTTTTGTTTAGCTCAGCTTAGCATGCCTCTCCCTGGTCAGTATGAACTGAATCAATGGAAATTTGATTCAATTTGTTGAGACTTGGAAAGAGACAATGGTCTCCTGTTCCAATAGCAAAACTGGGATGATCTTAAAGTATCCATCCTTCAACAAAAGAATTTGAAAGGGAAGCTCCAGCATGAAACTGCTGAATTGCTACTTATCAAAACGTTCAATTCTATTTATATGGGTCTGAATATAGACAATAGTTTCCTATCTTGTGACAGGTGTTAATTTACTCAACAATGCTAAGGTTATTGTTTTACCACCAATTGCTGCTACTGTGAAAGATAATTCTTGCTTTTTATGTTCCAATTGAATTGTTACAGATTGTACTTTTTCCGTGCCATTTTTTTAACTCAAAGTTGTACCTTTTCACTCCTTTATACTCGTGTGTTTGTGAGTGGGTGTATATCTATATGTAAATATAGACACACACTCCTGTCAACTGAAGATCATGCAATGACCCTGTTCAGATGACATGTTAAGCCATGGTGGTTAAGTGTTTTGAGCTAAACATGATGACTTTGTATGTCATATGAACCATTCCTAACCATGGTTGCTACATAACCATGGTTTCAACTAGGGCAGTGCATGGATCCAGATCCGGATCCCGAATCCAGAGCAGATCAGGCTGATCCGGTCCTCCAGGATCCGGATCCGAACCAGATTGGATTGGGGCCGGATTGGGCCAGATCGGATCCACGATCTGGATCCAATTCGGATCCAGTCACAGCACTCCCTCCTGCTCTCCCCTTCCCTTCCCTCCCCCCACTCTCCCTGCTTACCTGCTGCCTCCTCCGTGTCGTCCCCCATCGTCCTCTCTCCTCGCTGTGTGCCGCCGCATTTCCCGCTTGCGTCAGGTGATGACGTCACCTGCCACAACTGGCAAATGCGGCGAGGAGAGAGGACAATGGCAGGAAAATGCGGAGGAGGCAGCAGGTAAGCAGGAAGAGTGAGAGGAGGGAGGGGTAGAGCAGGGAGAGCAGGAGGGAGTGCTGTGCATGGTTCCAGATCGGGCCTGATCCAGACCTGACAGATCCAGATCCAGATTGGATTGGGGGTCTGTGCACAGCCCTAGTTTCCAAACATTTACTAGCCATTTGCTGCAAAAGGGTTAGCGGGCTAAACATGGCTTAGCGTGTTGTCTGAACAGGCCCAAAGTGGGGTCCAGTCCACAAACTCCTGGGCACAATCCTGTCATATACATAAAATTCGGACACAGTCTTAGTGATTGCACCCTCAATGCTTACGAGTATCCAGTGCAGAGCAGGAGGTACAGCAGAGGTGCCTCCCTCTCTGCATTTCAACTGGATGGGCTTTATTGCCCATTTAGCTGGGGCATCTCAGAGTGGGAGGGGTCTGGAGAGGTCTCAGGATAAAGCATAAACCAGCCTGTCCAGTCCTGTCACCTTGCTGCCCACTGGATTGTCCCCTTTACCTCCTCTCCAAAGTCACTTTCAACTCTAGAGGGAGAACTGGTATGGTTCGTTCTGCTTCAGCTGTGAGGGGGAGGGGCTGAGGAGCATGGATTCCCAGCTCCGAGGTCAGAGCAGGGAAACTGAAATCCCCTATGCTCCCTCCCCCCAGACACTATCTAGGTGCCATAGGATTGCTCCCTTGACTAGTTTTTAAGGTGCCACAAGACTCTTTGCATTGCTGTGATATATTAACATGGCTAACCTCTAGGGAAGGCTGAACAATGATAAACCAAAACCTGCATGTCAGCAGGTCTAATGCTGTTTTGGGGAATGATTGTGTCATCATCAATTACTGCTGTTGTGAATGGTTATTTTGCTGATCTTAAGCTTTGCATAGAATTGTACTTTTTGCATTGTGTTGCCATTTCCACCCGGTTGTTTCCCTTATAGTCATGTCTACATATCTGCCAACTGTGTATAAACGCTTCATGCATCTGATGGAAGTTGACCATCATCCACAAAAACATATGCTACAATAAATCTCTTACTCTTAAAGATGTCACAAAACTCCTTGTACTTTTTGCTGTGATAGACTAACATGGAACCACAACCACAATTTTGCTGTTGAAGATAAAATGGAGAAATAGGACTGCATGCCATCAGCATACTGATGGCAACACACTCCAACACGCTGGATGACCCCACTCAGCAGTTTTGTGTAGATGTTAAATAGTACAGGGGACAACATCAACCTCTATGGAACTCCATGCTGGAGACTCCACAAGACCAAGTAATATCCCCCAAGGACCACGTGCTTCTAGATGCTAGATGCTATAGACAATCCAGAGAGGGATGTGCTTCCACTGATGTGCTCTGCTTGTGACTCTCCAGCAGCATCTGGCTGGCCATTACTGGAAGGAAAATGCTGAGGTAGATGGGCCATGTTCTGATCCAGCAAAACAGTCCTTCTGTCCACACACACATTTTTATTACTGCAGAACTGCATATTTGAACGGCTCTCTTTGCTTTCTCCTTGCCTGGCTGCAGACCAGAGTACTTTGACTCCCTAGCTGAGGACTCAATAAAAGTATTGTAAGTTAATTTCCCAGTCATCCAGGAGAAAAGTAAGATTTAGCAAGGCAGTTGGAAAAAAAGATAGTGGGGCAGGGGGAGGTTCTGTGCTGGCTGGAAGGTAGCATGGATGGGGGGGGGGGGTCCAGAAGGGTAGCAGTGTTTGTCTTTTGCAGCAAAAAAAGGGGGGAAGTCTTGTGGCACCATAAAGACTAATACATTTATTATGGTGTAAGCTTTTGTGGAGTGCAGTCTAGTTCATCCAATGCATGAAGAGTTTATAGGACTTGTAGCTGTGCCATCGACATTGTGGCAAGGGGAAGACCAGCCTGGCCCATTCGTCAGCCAGTGAAGGAGCAGCTGCAGGCCTCTCACTTCCCTCCACATATCCACACATCTCTGCAAGAAAGAAGACGCTGTTCCAATTGCCACTTATCTAGGGACTGCATTGCTGAAGGGAGGCACACTAAGCATATAAGGGGCACACGTCTCATTGATTTCAGTGTGTCTACTTCTAAGTAGGACGAAGGCTGGATCCACCCCAGAAATAGAAGAAGAGTCATACTGGATCAGACCCAGGGCCTATTTAGTCCATCATTCTGTAACCACAGGGGCCAACCAGTTGCCTGTGGGAGCAACCCACAAGGAGGACATGAGTGCAATAGCACCCTTCCTAGGTGTGTTTCTAAGCAATTGGTATACAAAGACATCAGTGGGGGCTGGTGGCTCCTATTTCAGTGGGGTGATAAATCAGCTCTGGGTTTCAGTCAGAACTCTAAAGGAGCTATCCAAAGGGCTGAATCCTAGCTCCAAAATTGGGTTCAGCACTTCGGATAGTTCCCTTAGAGTTCTGACTGAAACCCAGAGAGGATTCACAACTCCACTGAAAAAGGAACCACCAGCCTCCACTGATAGACTACTAATAATAATAATAATAATAATAATAATAATAATTTCTTACCCGCCTCTCCATTTGGATCGAGGCGGGGAACAACAGTAAATATAAAATATGATAAAATACATAAAACTGATTAAAAACATCTCTGATACTGGTCCCCTGTTCTAAAGGTACTCCTGGATACCAAATGCGATGGATCAAAATTCCCAGCTCAACCCCTCTAAAATTCTCCTGGCTGAGGGTGAATCTTTGGACATCACTGTCCCCTTTATCATGCTTAAGTAATCCTGCAAGCAAGCAATAAATAAAACGATCCTTTAGCAACAATGATTCTACTATGGCTTTAAAGATGGCCAAGTGGATAAGTGGAATAAAGGTGAAGGAAATGATTGTTTAAGGAAGGTTGTCATAATAGCAGTCAAATGTTTCTGAACCTAATAAAAAATTAACAACAGAGAATCTTGTGGCACTTTAAAGACTAACAAATTATTATGGCATAAGCTTTGGAGGACTACATTCCACTTCATCTAGATGCATCTGATGAAGCAGACCACAGTCCATGAAAGCTTATGCCACCATAAATGTGTTAGTCTTTAAGTAGGGTGCCAATATGGAAAGGAGGACAGGGCTCCTGTATCTTTAACAGTTGTATAGAAAAGGGAATTTCAGCAGGTGTCATTTGTATGCATGGAACACCTGGTGAATTTCCCTCTTCATCACAACAGTTAAAGCTGCAGGAGCTATACTAGAATGACCAAATACAAAAGAGGGCAGGGCCCCTGCAGCTTTAACTGTTGTGCTGAAGAGGGAAATTCACCAGGTGCTGCCTGCATACAAATGACACCTGCTGAAATTCCCTTTTCTATGCAACTGTTAAAGATACAGGAGCCTTGCCCTCCTTTTCATATGGTCACCCTACTTTAAGGCACCACAAAAGTCTTTGTTGGTTTTGCTGCTACAAGCAAAACCAGCTACCCCTCTAAGAAAATAACAGTTCGTATTCAGCTCATGTTTCCGAAGCTAACAATTCATAGACGCAAAAAGTCACATAAACGTAGGCTGACCATATGAAAAGGCGGACAGAGCTTATGTAACTTTAACAGTTGTAGAGAAAAGGGAATTTCAGCCAGTGTCATTTGTATGCAATTAGTTCCTGGTGATATTCCCTCTTCATCACAACAGTTAAAGCTGCAGGAGCTATACTAGAATGACCAAATACAAAAGAGGGCAGGGCCCCTGCAACTTTAACAGTTGTGATGAAGAGGGAATTTCACCAGGAACTAATTACATACAAATGACACTGGCTGAAATTCCCTTTTCTCTACAACTGTTAAAGTCACATGAGCCCTGTCCTCCTTTTCATATGGTCAGCCTACATAAACGTGGGCTTGGCAACAGAGTTACAGAAGTTATATGGCAGCCCCATCTAGTGAGGGAGGGTCATCATGGCCCTGCTCTTCTCTTTGTGGCCTACAGCTGCAGTATGTTGGTTTTGTGCTGATCTGTTCCCAATGTGTTTGTTGACATTACTCTTGTGTTGGTGTGAATGCTTTATTTATAACATTTATTAGCCACTTTTCATTATAAAATCATCCCAAAGAGGGGTACCAATAGAATGCAGTAAAATCATGCAAATATACACGAATGAAACAATAAAACAGAGGAGAACAGAAAGCACAGTTTCCAAGACACAGCAGCACAGATCCGTCAAAAGGCTGCGTGAACAAATAGGTCATTAGTGGGTGCTAAAAGCTTATAAAACTTGGTACTGGTCGTATGTAACCTCCACAAGACCCTCTCAAGATGCTGCATATTGAATCCCAGGAAAATAAAGCACTATCAAGAGGGCATCCCCACTAAATCTTAATATCCAGGCAGCTATATAAGGGAGCCGGTGCTCCATCAGGTATTCAAGCCCTAAACTGTGTGTGTATGGATGATCCTATTAATAAATAGTTCCACTTAAATATTACCTGCAATGCTTTCCTTACACTATTAAACATCTTGGGTATTTTGGCTTGCAATTTGATGCAGTGCCAGGTCCAGGTTTTTAGGGGCCTTCAATGGGCCCCTTGCCTTCTCTCTACCATTATCTCCACCTATTGTGCCTCATCCCTTTCCTCATCATCGCTACCACTTGCTGGCTTGAGAGGCAGTGATCCCAAAAGCAAATGGGCAGTTGCATGTACTGCTCCTCCTTCTTGTTGCTGCCATTGTCTGGGCCAGAGTGAGAGGTGGGTGAACAAGGAGGTTGCCACGGTGAAGAAGAGGAGCAACCCCGGGTGGGTCTTGTCACTCACCTGATGGGCCATGGGCCATGAGCAGGTGCCCGACCATGCCTGTCTTTGACTCCAGCCCTGATTGGCCAGAACACTTTCACTGCACTGTCCTATCCACTTTCTGATTTGCCAAATGGAGTATAAAATCAGGCCTTGTGTTTTGGAGGTTTGAAAAATTCCAGATGGTTTGAAAAGTTAAAGAATGATGCTGGGGATTTCGTTTTATGGTGTTCCTGGAATCCAGAAACAACAACAGCAATAGTTTAAACAGATCCCTTAACTTTATGATGAAGTAAAGCATAATTTTAACTGCTTTGCATTGAACCCTCTATTGTCTCAGGACTACCTGATGTCCTGGTGGCTTGTTACCATAATCTTGTTTACTTGGAGTGAATAGCACTTGCATTGTTCATTCCAACTGCTTCGTATCTTCTTGAATTCTGGGCACCAGTCTTTTGATTCCAAGCCAAAGAAGAGTTCTGCAACTTCTGAAAGCTGATGCACTTGATAATAACCAAAGGCAGTTAATGGAAGGCAGCTGCCTTAGATACTTTCCAGAAAAGCAGCTAAGTTAGGTCACAGCAGTGAGGAAATCTGGCAGCTTGACCCAAAACATGTTTACTCAGAAGAAAATGCCATTGAGTTCAATGGAATATTTGAGTAAGCACTTGAGGGTTACAGCCAACTGCTGTTACTTCTGAAAGAAAATACTTTTTAAGCCCTATTAATTTCAGTGGGGTGATCTAAGCACACCTTTACCCATCCCATGAGAATTGGCAAGGCTTAAAAATGTTGAAGTTTGTCTGGAACTTCACAAGTGAACCCAACAGCAGCTCATTCACTCAGATTGTCATCTGAGGCCTTTCTTTGGCTGTGTCTGCTATCTGAAAAGCAGTGGGGGAAAGCATAGAGCAAGGGAGGGCAAGCTCTGGCTTGTGTGCCCAACCCTGCCTGTGGAGGTGCCCAATCTGGCCCCCAGAGGGTTGGGCACCTCCTTGAGGCCTGCACCCTCCCCTTTTCAAGCCCTGTCGCCCAAGCAACATTCCCTGCTTTGGAGGCTTGGAGAGGAGGCAGAGGCAGGAATCGGGTATCCCAAGTCACTTTGCTGCCTGGGGCAAAGGACAAGATGGTGGCCCCTCCATTAAACACAAAAGCCAACTGAACTGGCAAATGGACCTGTCTTCCAACACCACTGGCGGGGTGCACAGAGCAGGCTGCATATCCCACAGCTCTCTCCTCCAACAACTTGTTACCATAGGCTGACCAGATAAAATCCAGGTCAGGGCTCATGTAACTTTAACCGTTGTAGAGAAAAGGGAATTTCAGCCAGTGTCATTTGTATGCAATTAGTTCCTGGTGAAATTCCCTCTTCATCACAACAGTTAAAGGTGCAGGCAGTATACTAGAGTGACCATATACAAAAGAAGGCAGGGCCCCTGCAACTTTAACGGTTGTGATGAAGAGGGAATATCACCAGGAACTAATTGCATACAAATGACACTGGCTGAAATTCCCTTTTCTCTACAACTGTTAAGGTTACATGAGCCCTGACCTGGATTTTATCTGGTCACCCTATATATTACAACCTCCAATAATGCAATGGATTGAGGACCTAACAACACTTTCAACATTTGAATGGGTGGTATACAGACACCACTTTCGAGTGGATACTTACATTTGGGCTGCTTTTGTTGAAATTTAGGCATGTACACGCATGCACACACACACACACACACACACATACCTTTCCCATGTATGCATTGGAACAAATATATTCAAATCTATGTAGCTACATTTTTTTTCTTTTCCTTGTGTTTGCTTTGTTTTGTTTTCTTGACATTTTACAATACAAATATTTATTTATTTATTTATTTCTGCTTTTTATATACTGCTGGATATAATAAAATCCCTAAACATAGTAAATCCCATGATATCTTCAATCGCTGCTAGAAGATAACAAGGGAACTGCCCTGTGACCACTTAGTCCAGATCTACACCAAGCAGGATATAGCACAATGAATGCGGTATATAAAAGGCAGGAGCCACACTAGTGCTTTATAGCAGTATCGAAATGCACTGACAACTGTTGGGGCCCATAACATACCATATACTAGGGGTGTGCACGGAGACCCCGGATCGGATTGGGACACGGATTGGGACCTCCCATTTTGTTTCGGATCGGATCGGACAAAATCGGAAGCCCCCCGGACCGGATCGGGTCCGATCCCGATCCAAAAATCGGACATCCGATTTTTGGATCGGCCGCCATTCCCCCCCCCCCCCAGACTTGCATTGGGGGAAAGAAAGCTTTCCCCCAATGCAAGTCTATGAGGAAAAAATGGTGGCGGGTGGGTGAGAGGGGGTTGTGGACGGCCCCGGCAGGTAAGCCCCCTCCCCCGTGCTCCTTGCCTCCCCCGCGCTCCTTACCTCCTCGCAGTAGCGACCAATGGATGGAAGCGGACGGCCCCGGGGGGGTAAGCCCCCTCCCCCTCCCCCTGCTTACCTTCCGTGGCCGTCCACTCCCGTCGGTGGCCACTACTGCGAGCAGGCTTCGCGGCCTGACACTAGGTAGCGCGCAGGCGCACTACCTAGGGGCAGGCCGTGACGCCTGCTTGCAGTAGCGGCCAGCGGCGGACGGGAGCGGATGGCCACCAAAGGTAAGTGGGCCATGGGCCCCCCTCCCCCCCTCCCCCTTCCCCCTGCTTACCTTCGGTGGCCATCCGCTCCCGTCTGCCACAGGCTGCTACTACGAGCAGGCTTTGCGCCCTGCCCCAGGTAGCACGCAGGCGTGCTACCTAGGGGCAGGCCGCGAAGCCTGCTCACAGTAGCGGCCAGCGGCGGACGGGAGTGGATGGCCACCGAAGGTAAGCGGGCCACGGCCCCCCCTCCCCCACCGCTTACCTTCGGTGGCCATCCACTCCCGTCCGCCACTGGCCGCTATTGCGAGCAGACTTTGCGGCCTGCCCCAGGTAGCACGCAGGTGTGCTACCTAGGGGCAGGCCACGAAGCCTGCTTGCAGTAGCGGCCAGCAGCAGACGGGAGCGGATGGCCACCGAAGGTAAGCAGGCCGCGGGCCCCCACCCCCCCTCCTCCCTCCCCCCTCCATCCTGCTAACCTTTGGGGGATGTCCACTCCCGTCCACCGCTGGCCACTACTGCAAGCAGGCTTCGCGTCCTGCTCCTGAGTAGCACGTCAGGTGATGACATCACCTGGCGCGCTACCTAGGGGCAAGCCGCGAAGCCTGCTCGCAGTAGCGGCCAACAGCGGATGGGAGCGGACATCCCTGGAAGGTAAGCCCCCTGCCCCCGTTGTCCACTTCCATCGGCGGGTGCCTGCTGGCGCCCGCCAATGGAAGTGGTGGCGGGCGCCCGCCGATCCTCCGATTCATCCGATCTGGATCGGGACTTTTCCGGATCAGATCGGATTGGATCGAACGATCCAGCGGTGAGATCGGAAATTGGATAATTGTATCCGATTTCCCCTGGATCGGATTCGGATCGTGGATCGGACCCGATCCAGTGCACACCCCTACCATATACTGCTTTCATACCGCTTTCATAGTGCTATATCCTGCTTGGTGTAGCTCCTGCCTTTTATATACCTCTTTTATACTGCTTTCATAGTGTTATATTCTGCTTGGTGTAGCACTGGCCTTAAACTCCCAATCAGAGGCTGGAGATACAATGGAATTCCCCTGGAGTTGGCCGGGACTTGCAGGATTCATGGTCCCATTTGTTCTATGGACTGCCACCTTCTGAACTGATGATATGGAAGCTTGTTATGCCAAGAAAGCTTGTTTTCTGTTGAAATGAATTGAGATGGCATGGGATTCACTTTTGGTGGCTTGTGCACCTGAGATCCTCACTGGTGCCTTTGAGCATTCTAGTGTATAAATAGTCAAATATTACATAGTAAAATTCAAATAGGCTTTTTAAAATCTAGCCGCGCACCTGGAAAACCAGTTGCTACCCATCTGCCCAAGAGGTTGGTGAATAATTCATAGCAAATAAATGGGTATGAATCTTGCTTAAGAATTCAAAAGAATATTTGTAGATTTTCTTTTTATACCATACACCCTCCCCCTAATCAGCTTCTATGGTTATTCATCATTGAACACAATTGCTTTAGTGCTTTTCCATTAGGCTAGTCTGTATTAATCATGTATTGTTAATGTCAAGCAGAGGGGAGCAAAGGCATTGTTTTAATAGGTACTTAAAACTGCAAATTTAAGAAAAGAATGAATAGCGTGGCTTGACATTCATTCTGGTGCACTTTGTAGAATTGGATTGCAGACTTCTTAGCCTGTAGGTTTTAACAACAAAGTGTTAGGCAGGAAACTAGTAGTCAAATTAAATATTGCTGGATTCCATGTGCATTCTCTGCTCCAGTTGATCACTTCACACTCAAAGAAAGGGAGCAACTGCAAATCAAAATTTGTGGGCATATTTTTAGTTCTATACCAGTGGCATCCAAAGTGGATTCTAGCCATCCTTCTCCCAGTGGAGGCTGGAACCCAGCGCAGATCCACTGCTCCTTTAGCATTGGAGCCAACAGCCTCCACTACCTTCTCCTTTCCATTAGTTCCTCCTGGCTTAATGCCTGCATGGATAATCCAATAAGAGGGAGCATTGGAGCCTAGATAGGAATGGGGTGGATCTCAGGCAAGGGGGCTGTCATCTCTGGGGATCCCTGTCCAGGTAGCAGACTGTCCCTCACTCATGTTCATTGTCAGGTCTTATGCCTGGCTCCAGCTTTTCCATGACCTTCAGCACTGGCCTTTTTCATCTGGTTGGCTGTTTCTTGTCTAGGCCAAGAGTTTGATACTGGAGGTCATGACAACATGGACAATATACTTTAGTGGCAATATATAATGTTGTCCCAGTGCTAGCCCTAATGCCATTGTACTAGTATAAACCAAGGCTTGCACAATGTAGCTAACGCAATGCGGGAGGGAGCAACAATTTATCACTGAAATTTAGCAGTCTGGCAACAAAGGTCTTTTTTTTTTTCCTTCAAAAGAAGACACAATGTTACACCTTCTTGTTACACTTGTTAGGTTGTGCAAGTATTGGTCTGTGCTAGATGACATCGTTCACACTAGCGCCAGGACAACATTGGTTATGGACCACCGTTTATCTATTCCTTTCATTTATATCTTGCCTTACTGCCAGAAATGATGCTCCATTGGGTGATGCTCTCCATGCACCATGGGAAAATTCATCCAACACACATTTGTCAGTATTGAAGTACATAGGATAGTCCTGATGACATGGATGTTTTCTTACTATTTTCTATAACAGATGTTTGTACCATTTACTGTCATCTCTCCATCGTGCTCTCTGCCAAAACCTGAATGATACATCATGACATGTCAAAACAACACAAACAAATGTTGAGGCAAAGCAATTTGCCCCCATTCTTTTGTGTGTAGAAGTTCAGCTAAATTCTGCTATACTTACTGCACTGCGGTAAAGTTTATTTTATTTTTAATGGGGCTAGATTAGTAGGCACAATATATAGTTCTCATACTTACAGTAATGTGCCATTATTCTGTATTAGCCAACTATTAATGACTATAATGCTCATGATACCATACAAGCACAGTTTTAGCCGCCATTATCTGTTATTATAAACAACTGTGTGCCACAGGGAAATTTGCGCCTCTACTAAACCTTGGAATGGTAGCTCTTAAAAAGCTGTTCAGTGCATTTTTTTTTAAAAAAAGTTCATTAAGCATATAAAGAACCATGGAGGAGCTATAGGAAATAACTGATCCAGGAAACAGAGCAATAGAGAAAAAGCTGTCTCTCTCTTTCCAAAATGGATTCTACTGCTTACATCACAATTTAAGATAAAGTTAGGATTTTGTAGGGTTAAATCCCAGAATTCCTTTTCAGTGACAAATCTTAGTTGAAGAGAGTGAAAGACTGATACGAAGGCAGACCCTGCTAGAGAAGAATGCACAGCTTGTCCTTTGCCATCACTTCCCTCAGATAGTCATACTCAGATTTCCATAACAACAAAGAGTTAACATAGAAATATTCTTAGCAAAAGGGCTGATGTTGCATAGAATATCACATCATTGTAATTCCTGCTGCCTAAGCTTCATGCATTACTGTAGCAGTTTGGAAGTCAATTTCCCAAGCCTGTTTTCCATGCCATCACAGTAATGTTTGGAAGACCAGGGGGCTGTCTATATGTGGGGAAAAACCCACAGTGCCTGTGGATCTGCACTGTGTTGTTTAGACAACACAGGAACAGCTTACCAGCCACTGCGGGAATTTCCCACGATGTAGCTCCGAGGCCAATCCGGGGTCAACCCAGGGGTGGTGCCTGGTGGAAGGCGACTGGTGATTGGTCACTTTCAACGAGGAAGAGGGCAGCTGTGAGAGCCCTTGAATGGGTGGCAGCAGAGTAAACAGCCCACCTACCTCCTTCTCCACCTTTTTTCTCTTTTCCGCCCCATACCAGGAGGGTGAAGGAGCTGGTGGCAACAGCAGTGGCCTTTGCATCCTGGGGCTTAGCACCTTTGTAAATTGACCCTTCAACCTCTCTCTAGGGTTGGGTAGGTGATGAGTAAGGGGGGCACTGCTCTGTGGCGACTCTCAACTCCCTTCCCTCCGGAGTCTTTCCACTCCCTAGAAGGAAGTAGGAGCACCAATCCCTTCCCTTTCACTTTTTGCCACCCAGAAACCCTGCACTCCCTACTCCATGTCAGGATTACCTGTCATCGCCCCGGGAGAGGGAAAGCATGGGGTTTCAGAGGGAGGTGGCACCAACCTGGTGCTGTAAAGGCAGCCCCAGAATATGCAAGCAGGACCAATTACCCCACACTTATGTCTTGTTCTACTACACACTGCAGGGTGACCACTCCAGGGACAAAGTAGATGCACTATGCAGGTAGCAGGGATTAGCTATGCATCAGGTGCACATACAGCAATTGATACCTTTGTTGTTAAATGATAACTTTTGTTGTTTAAAAAAAAGTGGAAAAATAAACAAAAATAAAGTGAAAAAGATAATTGGAATTTTTTCTAAGTTTCCAAACTGAAAAATTGAAATTGTCTTTTCCTTTTTCCTGGATTGTATCTGTTTGTTTGTTTGTTTGTTATATTAAAAGAAAGGGGGTAGACACTGATCAGGGTTTAGCAATCTTTCATACTCATAATACATGGAATTGCAAAAGACTGATTTGTGCTTTTCAATCTTCTAGGCAATCAGAACATAATCAAAAACAGTACTTTCATAAGTCAAAGTCTTTAAGAACTTCCATTCTTTAGCTTTCCCACCACAATTTATTTTCTTCCAATTTTGACACTACCCACGTAATGTCAAATAGCTCTCTATCTAAGGAAGCAAAATCTATCTAGGAAGCCTTGGTTTTGAGTTTGACTAATGGACCAGTGATTGCACAGTGTTTCAACATGCTTGTTGTAACATTGTTCTAAGCCACAGCTATTCAAACATTGTCATAACAAGTCATCACAAATCAAGGAAAACTCTACTCTTTACAAATGTAACTGCTCTTCCCTTCTTTCTGGTGACTTCCTTGTTACCCTTGATTTTTTTTTACTCTCTTTCCTCTTCTGTTCTGCCTCCACAATCAGCATTTAGATTAGTGAAGTTTATTGATTGATTGATTGATTACTCTTATATCCTATCTTTCTTCCATTGTGGAACTGGGGGTGGCTACATGTGGTTCCCAGGAGCTCTCCCCTCCAAACACTGACCAGCCCCAGACCTGCTTAGCTTCAGCAAGGTGGCTGCGGCATGTTCTCCAGACCACGCCTTGGGACCAATGCATTGGAAAGTTACCAAACTTTTTGGAATGGCCTGGCTCAGAATATGAATTTGACATGTTTTCTTTGTGGTGGCACCCTGGTCGTGGAATACCCTCCCCTTGGAGGCCCGACTGGTGCTGACGCTGGCTTCATTTCAATGCCAAGAGAAAATGTTGTTTTTTATCAAAGTCTTTGAAGGCTAAATTTTCCAAGGTTGCACATAGTTTTAATTGTTTTTAATTGTTCTTATTGCTGTTAAACTTTTCTACTGGTTTTAGTTTGTTAACGATTTAATACATTTAAGGCTTAAGCTGTGAATATTTATTGCTTTACATTGTTCTGATTTTATCCCAGTCTATAGCGCAGGATACAAATGTTTTAATAAATACATAACATAAATAAATAAATAAATAAATAAATAAATAAATAGTGTGCTACGATTTCAAATCAGGCCATCCCCTTCCAATAGTTCTTCTCCAGCTTGGATGGTAATCAGAGTTGGATAAGAATGTCCACTCTCTTCCTCTTCCTCCTCTCCTCCCTCCTCTTTTCATTTATAGTTAACTTGTGGAATTTAATTAACTTGTGGGATTTGTTGCCACAAAACGTGGTGATGGCTTTAGTTCAAATAGTTTTGAAGGGGGGTAGATAAATGGAGGATACACCTATCAAGGGCTTCTAGTCATGATGACTATGTGCAGCCTCTGAATGCCAACTGGAGGGGAGCCAGAGGAGATGAGGTCCTCATGTCCTGCCAATAGGCTTCCCTGAGGCATGTGATTGGTCAGGGTGGGAAACAGAATGCTGAACTGGATGGGCCTTTGGTTCAATCAAGCAGAGCTCTTCTTATATTTGTGTACCTTCTTCCTTCCTTGGAACACTGCTACTTTGCCAAGGAGGTTGGGGGAAGTAGTTTTCCCTGTGTGCCTGCAAAAACTACATTTCCCAGCAATCTGGCACCTGGTGAGCTGCCATAGATAGCAGTGACTTAATTTCCAAGTGTTTGAGAGGAAAAGAGGAGAGAGAGAGAGAGAGAGAGAGAAGAAGAAGAAGAAGAAGAAGAAGAAGTCCTTCACTTCTTTCCTGCCACTTTGCCATGGTGCTGAAACAGCAGCAACCTTGGTAGAGAGTAAGGATCTACAATCCAGGGAAAGGCAGAATATGATCCTCACATAAGGAGCCTTGGATGGGTAAGGGTTTATGGTCCAGCTCAATGTGGGGCTGATGTGAAGACAACACCCCCAGGTGGCTGTAGTGGCCACAGGTAGTCCACATCGTTTTTTCCATTGTGAAGGAATGAAACGGTTCAGCCAATTTTAGATTCTGTTTTCTTATAAAAGGATTGCTTTCTGTTTACTGGCTGCTCTTATGAAAGAGCTCAAGAAAATCACCCCAGTAAAGTTAAACATAAGTATGTGTGTTGGTGGGGATGGGGACATATCTAATATAGGAACCCAACACTTAGCAAACTCTACTTCCCTTCTGAGTGGGTAAGAGGTAGGGAGAGCTGGAGCAGTGTACATAGGTGAAGCCAGCAAGCCAGGCAAAAGAGTGTAAAAGAGCTAGAAATCCACGGAATAAACCAGGACAGAGAGTGTTGCAGTAGACACAGACTCCAAGGAGAAAGGTAGCTAAGCTGAAAGCAAGAAGGCTGGAGACTGAACTGCCATTGGACTACGATGAGTGAGGAAAGCTGGTTTATTGCTAGGTCTTGGCTAAAGTACAAGGGCGGGGGGAATTCTAGTCAAGGTTTACATTATTTTTCTGTCCTACTTGCTCTTATGGTGAGCAAGACCTGTTTTAGCAAAGGCAGCCAAGAAGACAAAAGGAATTTGCTTGGTGGCAGTAGTGAGGATCACAAAAGGGGTGAAGTCAGTTGGTTTGCACCTTGTGCCATGACAGCCCTCTTAGGCCATTCTCCTTCCCCATTTCTCCAGTTGAAGGGTCTCTACTGTTAGCCAGTAGGCTGTAGGTCCTGTGTCCTTCCTCGCTCTTGTGCAGCTGCAATTACCAAAGCTGCCTTCTTTTAAAAGCCTAGTTCTGTTTATTCTCTCCCTTTCGTTTTCACCCCAGCATGCTTCCCATCATGGGCAAGAGACCCGCTTGCGTTTCTGTGGCAATAATCAAGCTAAGGATCTTTCTCAGTATTTGCTCAGTTTCCAACGGACACAGATTGAGAGAGAGAGAGAAAATATCTTAAAGGAGTGAACAGTGGAGACTGGTGGTTCCAGTTTCAGTGGGGCTTGAATCCATTCTGCGTTGCAGTCAGAACTCTAAAGAAGCTATCCAAGGTGCTGAAACTAATTTAGGGCTTTGTTTCAGCACCTTGCATAGCTCCTTCAGAGTTTTGACTGAAAGCCAGAGTGGATTCACAGCCCCACTGAAATCACTGCACTGGAAGTGAGGAGAACACTGCACCATCCTAATAAATAAATAAATAAATAAGGTTGGTGGGTTTGCTTATTTTAATTATTTGCTAACAGTAACATCGAGGTAGCTCATAACAGGCCAGTTTGCATGATCAAGTGAGCCACCCAGAACATGTGAGATGTTTTAGGGCTGTGGGTGGTTTGTTAACCACGCAACAACCCACCCTCGGGAGGTGCGGGGTCAGATGCCAAGATAAGCCATGGTAATAGCGTGACTCTTCAAAAGTCACCTGGCTTGCGCCACATCCCACCGTGGCTTAAATAAGCCATGGTGGGCTGCGGGGATTGTGCAAACTGGATCAAGAAGTCATGAGTTTATCCTGGCTGTAGCAAAATTCCATGCTGAGTCACTTTCCATCATGTTATAAATTGTGCTATAGCAATGCAATTCCTTCTAGTTGAAATAAATGATTGGCAGTCGGGGGGGGGGACACTTCATGCTCTACTGTGCTTTGCTGTGGCTCATGGCTGAAACAATAAAACTGAACTTGACAAAGGTAACAATTCACTAAAATAGGAGGAGGAGGAGGAGGAGGAGGAGGAGGAGGAGGAGGAGGAGGAGGAGGGGACTTGAGAATGGTGAACAGTGTGTGGGGGAATTTCTTTAGAAATAAATTATTTATTCCTTTATAACCCGCCTTTTCCCCAATACTGGGACTCAAGGTGGCTTGAGTCTGGAAAGTATGTCTGGAAACCCAAAAGAATGAATATTATTTGTTTCAAATATTTAACTAAGCAATGGTTCTGATTAACAAAATAGAAATGTTGCTTCAGTTTAAAACAGCAGCATGTTGATTTGGCAGTCACCTTACATTATAACAGCAGCAACCTTAGGATCATGCTAGACACTGAGCTCCATCAGACAAGGGTGTTTTTTGTTGTTGTTTTTTTTGCACACTCGTCACTGGGCACTCATGGATATTTGTGAGTCCCTTTCATGATGCCACTTGTCTCCCGTCCCTTCTAGCTTTCTTCGTGCGACAAAAAAAGCCCCCAGTAAGTCCATGTTATTTTTTAAAATGGAAGTTGCCACTATCTCCTGCTGTGTGCAGGAGAAGCGGCGCGATAAAGACAGCCCCTGAATGGGCCACGTGCACTCACAACCTTCCAACCTTCAACAAAGGTGTGAGTGGAAGGCGAGTGTGATTTCTCCCTGTCTGATGGAGCTTATTATTTGAAATCTAAAAGTGTGGGCCAACAGTGGAAACACTCACGAGATGACAGGGGCACCCAGAAAAGTGCCTCTGAAGAAAAATGTCTCTCTATACTTGGGTCAGGCTCATGTCTAAAGATCTGCCAACTCCTACACCAGGTCCCAAGCTATAGAGAGTTTTAAAGGTTAAGACAAGCACTTTGAATTGTGCTCAAAAATGGATCAGTAGGCGGTGAAGCTGTTCGTGTACAGGCATGACATGTTCCACCTGACTGGTCCCAGTCAACAGTTTGGCAGCTTTATTCTGGATCAACAAAAGTTTCCAAGTAATCTTCAAAGGCAGCACTTGTCCTGTTGTGGCTAAAGCAAACTCTAGATGCAGTGGAATCAGCAAACCGTCAAGCCTACAGATGGTTAGTGGATGGGGGTCAGGCTACAACAGCGGTGATTTAAGTCCAGGCAGAGGTCAGACCACAGTCAGTCAGTCAGTCAGACAAGAGGATCAGGCCAACAACAGGAGGGGTCACGATAACAGGCAAGAGGTCAAACATAGTAAATCAGTCAGGCACATTACGCAGTCCAGAGGCAGAGTCATTACGCAGTCCAAAAGGTCAGGAAACAAAGCATCAACCAAAGGTACATTTCATTATATAAGGGAAAGACAGGATGGACCAAGTTGTTCCAACTCTGGCTGGGGGATTTGTGAAGGCTTTTAAGCCCATAGCCTGCTGGATCCCACCCAGAGCAAAGCTGCAGGGATCAAGCCTCCCTTTCCAGAGCCTTTACTCCTGAGGAGTCACTTTCTCCTGAGGAGACCTTTGCTGGAGGCGAGCCCTCCTTCACACCAGAGCCGCACTAGCCTCCCTCTTGAGATGACAATGCTCCTGGAGGTCATGGGGGTTGTTCAGCTTCTGCCTCTGAGGCAGAATCCTTTCCCCTGCCTTGCTACCATCCCTCCCTCACTTGAGGGCTCAGGCTTCTGTGGGTCTGGTGGTAGTCCCTGGTCTGGGGTGCCCTCTGAGGAGGACACCTCCAGTGGGAGCAGGACAGCACTGCATACAACATATTAGTCTAGTCCTGGAGGTTACAAGAGCATATGAAACAGTGGCCAAGCTATCTCTGCCCAAGAGGCACTGCAACTGGTCCCCTGGCTATAGATGAAAAGCACACCATGCCATTAATTCCAGTTGGACATGCAAAGATAGGGTTGGATCTAATCTCAATGTGCCCACATAAACTTCTCTAGACTCCCACCAAGCTGCCTGCCCCTTCTGATGTTTATTTTATTTATTTTAAATATCTATCTATCTATCTATCTATCTATCTATCTATCTATCTATCTATCTTTGGGAGGCTGTTATGCTGTAAAGTGACATTCTGCCCCACCCCATGCCATCTTTATTTGGGGTTCAAAGGAGTGTTTTTGTGTTATTGACTTCAAGCCCCACCCCTGCTTTGTACTTAGGTTCTCAGGCAAGTTACTTTTATTTTAGTTTTGCCCATTTAACCTCTGGGAAATCACTGCTTTGTGATAGGCCATGCCAACCGTGGCAGCCATTATGAATTGGCAAAGGCCTCTCATGGCAGCCATTTAGTGAAAGCGCCCATGCCATTCCCTCCAAATTCCAAATATGCCCACCAACCCAAAAAGGTTGGGGACCTCCAATCTTACTGAACCTTCAAGCTGTGAATTTGATCATTTAGGAAGACTACAACTCTTTTCAGGTCAGGTTGAATGCCACCTTCTAGGTCAGATGAATTACCTACCATCAGTAGCTTCATTTTGTCATGATATGACTATTTACCCTCTCCTTTTCCTCCACACCATGCCATCTTCTTGGCTTACTTCTGGCCTTGTGCAACTCCGCCAATGTAATTGCATCACATAAATCTCTTGCACTGCCCTAACTGTGCATGAACTGCACAATGACAAGCTATGGAGCCCTGTGCAAAGGGCCTTCATATGATCCTATGCTGCTCATGCAGCTTTTAGGGGAGAGAAATGGGCTATTAAAAGTGTTATGGTCTCGTAGAGCTTCTCTTTGTAAATCTGCAGCTCCTTTAAATCAATTATTAATATGTCAATTGTCATTGTTAAACTATTTTTGCATTTCAGAGATACCCTTGGTTATAGGGTTGGTTGTAGTATGCGCAGCAATGATAAAATGTTACATAAGGAGATTTATCTCAGTCATTAGGCCTTGGTGAATTTTGCTATGCATCAACAAATACAGTTCGGTATTATAAACTCTATTTTTATATGAAATTAATTTCCTACCATCCTGAGTAATTATCTCAATTTTCAGAACTACACAGATTTGGCAGGGTGTCGTATGCTGACGTGAATCTTTAAAGGGACAAAGGAAATGCTTATGATTTGTGAATTTAGTAAACTGAGAAATGATTCCATAATAGCATCTAGGAGTATATATATATATATATATATATATATATATACTTCATTAATTGTATTTAAGATATCCAAGATAGATAGATAGATAGATAGATTATCCAGAATGTGCTGAAGAAGGGCTGGTTTTGGTGGAGAATATCTATAAACCTGCCTTCCCCAATCTGCAGATGAACTGGACTATAGCTCCTATCATCCCAAGCCAATATGGCAACTTCATTATGCTGGCTATGGATAATGAGAGCTGAAGTTCATGACATCTGAAGAGCACCAGATTGAAGAAGGCTGCTATAAGCAATCATGAACATTGCTTGTCCTTAAGATCTCAACAGTAGTTGCAGTAAATTCATATGACTCAGGTTATATTGATTCAGAATGCCAGGACAGATATATAAATAAAGACACCCCACCAAGAACAAACAAGTAAAAAATGGCCAAGCAAAATTAAAATGCAAGATAAAATTCCTAATGACTCTGTTCAGACAACACACTAAGCCATGGTTAAGCTGCTAACCCTTTTGCAGTAAATGGTTAGTGAGCATGTTTAAACCATGGTTATGTAGCCACCATGGTTAGGAATGGTTCACATGACATGCTAAGTCATGGGTCACATGACATGCTAAGCCATAATGTTTAGCTCAAAATGCTTAACCACCATGGTTTAGCATATTGTCTGAACATGCACATGTATTCCCATGTATGAGTACTCAGAAACCTGTTAAATCCAATTCGCTTTAGACCTAGGTAAATGAGTGTTAGGTTTGCATCTCTGTCTGTGTAGTATTGATTGATCAGGCACACAATAGCACAACATGACTTGCCAGGATAACTTTATATGTTGTAATCTTGAATTTAGCGTTTGATGTTTTATTGATTTTATGCTGTCAGTCACTTTGGCTCCATTTTGATATAAATTATTAAAATAGAAAGAATCAAGGCCAATAAAACAGTGATGCAAGAAATATAATACTAACGTACGAATTGCCTGGTTGTTTCAGACAAAAGCTCATCTGTTTCCAGCAACAGAGAGCCATTTGCCTTTGGGAGCTCCTAAGAAGGGTTATAGCCATTTAGCATGGTTTCCTTTCTCTCCCAAATCTGGTATTCTGAGGTATACAGCTTTTGTACATGGATGTTCCATTATGCTATCATGACTAGCTGCCATTGATAGACCACTCTGCATGAATTGGTCTAATCTTTTTTTAAAAAGCCATTTAAGTTAGTGGTCATTACCACCACTTGTAGCAGTTGCTTTTTAAAATATATATATGTTGTTTTATACTCCCCATCCCACCCCCAGTCCTAAACCCAGTGGTAGAGAGCAGCATTGAATAGCATAATATCTAATTTCTTAGGAACAACATGCTTATGCACTGTTACCTGGGAATACCCTCCACTGAACTTCCTGGTGCTTACTTCAGACTGCATAGATATATGCATCATCTGTGTGGTGCTCTCTGATGAGTGCTATTGCATTCACATTGTTCTGGCAGTGGCAAGGACAGCGTCAAGGGTAGGCATGGTGGAACACCTGATGAGGACACATATCCCTGCAGGGCCTTAAAGACAAGAAACCCCTGGAGATCTCCTCTTCATCATTGCATCCTGCTTATTCACCTGCGTCTTGCCCTGGCCCAGACAAGAGAGGTGGTGAGAAGGAGGTGAGTAGATTGCATGGCCTACGTGCTCCTATCAAGCAAGCAAATGGTATCAATGATGATAGTGATGATGGTGGTGAGAAGGTAGATTCAGCAAGGGAAAGGGACCATTGATGGTGTCTTGCCCAAGGAGCCCAAAAAAATTCGACTTGGCACTTGGCAGTGGTTCTTCTGGTGTTTTCTCTTTAGGGCTATAATGAAGTTCGCTAAAGAGGCATGTCTAGGACTTGCTTGACTGCCTTAGAACTAGGTAGAGAGTATTAGCATAGATCTGGAATCCTCACACCTCTTTTGAGTAGCAAGAGTAAGCCACTAGCAGATTGACATGTCTCCCAACCCTTAGCCTTTTCAGGGGCCCCTTGGCCAGAAGACATGGCCTTGTCATCATCCTCTGTCAGAGAAGGAACCCCCAGCAGAACCTTCATCTCCCCAGCCTAACAGAATCTAAGACTACAGAAGCAGATGAGGGCCCTTTAAGAGTCCAGCTAGCTCCTCCAGAGGGGGTGGAGCTGACCACACTACAGATCATAGCTTCTGGCATAAGGCTTCGGTTGGTGCTAGTTTCTTGCTGAGACAACAACTTCCAATATTTCTTGTAGGAGAGGGCTCCAACCAGTGGCAGCTTTGTTGTACGCAAGAGGGCATCTGCCTTTACTTAGCTTGCTTAGTTACACCCTATAATTGAACATGGTCTGGTGATACCGAACTGTGACACATTGATCCTGTCTAGGCTGACCAGATAAAATCCAGGTCAGGGCTCATGTAACTTTAACAGTTGTAGAGAAAAGGGAATTTCAGCCAGTGTCATTTGTATGCAATTAGTTCCTGGTGATATTCCCTCTTCATCACAACAGTTAAAGGTGCATACACTATACTTGAGTGACCATATACAAAAGAAGGCAGGGCCCCTGCATCTTTAACAGTTGTGCTGAAGAGGGAATTTCACCAGGAACTAATTGCATACAAATGACACTGGCTGAAATTCCCTTTTCTCTACAACTGTTAAAGTTACATGAGCCCTGACCTGGATTTTATCTGGTTACCCTAATCCTGTCACCATGTAAAAAAAAAAATCAAGTTTGAAGTGGCCCTCTGAGTTTGAGGCACAATAGACAGCATGAGCCATCAGTAAATTTACCACTCTTTCTTCTGAACCACTCAGAATGTCTAGTAACTTGCATATCCTGATCATGTAATTTCCTTACTTGATATGCTGATCTAATCCTCGATAGAACAATCCGCAACATCCCTATCACAAATTAACCCAACCTGAAGGCAACCAGGACAACCATAAATATCCATCAGAATATACTGTTCCTTGAATTTAGATGAGTTTGTTGGCATTTATGACTACTACACTCTTAGTCTGTGGTTAAACTGAAGCTGAATCCAGACAAGACGGAGGTGCTTACTGTCAAGGGCCACAACCTGGGGTTGGAGGTGTGTCAACCAGTTCTGGATGGGGTTACACTCCCCCTGAAAGACTGTGTTCGCAGCTTGGGGGTGCTCCTGGATCCATCGCTCCAAATGACAGCTCAGATAGATGCGACTGCCAGGAGTGCCTACTATCAGCTTCGGCTGATACGCCAGCTGCGCCCCTTCCTAGAGTTGGAAGACCTAAAATCAGTAGTGCACGCACTGGTAACTTCGAGGCTCGACTTCTGCAATGCGCTGTACATAGGGCTACCTCTGTGCCTAGTCCGGAAACTTCAATTAGTTCAAAATATGGCAGCCAGGTTGGTCACCGGTACATCTAGGGGTGACCACATTACACCAGTTTTAAAATCTCTTCACTGGCTGCCAATCAGTTTCCGGGCGAAGTACAAAGTGTTTGTTATTACCTTTAAAGCCCTACATGGTTTGGGTCCAGGTTACCTACGGGATCGCCTTCTCCCATACAATCCGCCCCGCACGCTCAGGTCCTCTGGGAAGAATTTATTACAGTCAATAAGAACTAGACTGACAACCGTTACCCAGAGGACCTTCTCTTCTGCCGCTCCCAGATTATGGAATGACCTGCCGGGAGAGATTCGCCAACTCACTAGTCTTCCGGAATTTAAAAGATCTATAAAGACTTATCTCTTCCGGCAGGCCTACCCAGATGAATTTTAAAGTGTTTTATTGGTGTTTTATTGGTGTTTTAATGATGTACTGGTTTTATCTGCTTTTAATCAGTTTTTGTATTTTGTGTTTGGTGTTGTTCCCCGCCTCGATCCGTTGGGAGAGGCGGGTGATAAATAAATATATTATTATTATTATTGCCATTGCTATTTTTAAAAGTTAATTATGAATAATTCAGGTTGTGCCCAAACTGTACAACTCCTTTTGGAACAGTAATTTTATTTATGAACTTTATGGAGTAGTTTTCATCACTTTTTTGCCTTTCACAAATCAACTTGATTGGAAAATACAAACAAAAGAAAAAGAATAAACCATTCTGCTTTTGTGAAACATAAATTATTGCCAGGAGTTGGAGAGGAGATGGGGTGCAGTTGTAGGATTATGGATTTGATGCAATAAAGAATATCCTCAAATTACCTAATTTTTATTCAAGAAAATATCAGGTAATTGCTGCAACCTAAACCAACCTTCCTTAACCTGGTGCTCTCCAGATGTGTTGGACTACAATCCCCAGCATCCATAGTCAGCTAGATAAAGTTACCTGATAAGGGATGAAAATTATGAGAGAAATTGGATGTAGTCCTAAAATTCCTAGTGTAGCAATAGAGAAAGGGTTATATCCCATGCTAGTCATACTAAGAGCAGAACCATTGAAATGAATGGGCCTTAAGTTAGATTAATATTGGATACAACCCAATGGTCTGATAGGCCATGATGCAAATTTTATAGTAAAACTGCATCATGGACTATCAGACTATTGTCTTTTACTAGAATGAGAATTTTAGAATTAGAATCCAAATTTCTCTAACTTCAGAGGAGAGCCTCAGATGTCAATTGTAATGTATGGGTACATTCATACTGGGAGAGGTGCTCCATCAAGAGAGCTTTGACTACTGAGCAGTATAAAACTGAAATAAATAAATAAATTATTGTGGACTTCAATGCAGTCCTATATCATCACAATCTACAGTGCTTTTGAAGAAAATATGAATATGTACAACTCCATAAAATTTGTAATCCAATTTATTGCTGGGATTCTGAATGAGGAAGCAAGTTCATCTAGACAGTAGAAGGCCAATTCACATGACACGAAGGTGATTAATAATATGTCACAGCAGCTTGTTAACCATCCGCATGCATGCTGGTTGTGTGCCGGCCAATTTACCTAATTACCCTCGTCAGGCTTCGTTTGTTCCCAACCCTCTGGAGTAGATTTGGGCATATGCAAGGGAGAGGGAGAAACCATTGATTTCACCAGCAGTTTCCATTCCACTGGTGGACAGTGAGGAAGGATACAACCCATAGCTTCAGTCCAGTGTTAGACACTGGGACATACACTGCAGGAGTATGAGAAAAGGAATTGAGACTAACCAATTGAGCAAAGTAACATAGAATGCTCCTCCAGCATTGGTCTTTAGCCTACTCCTGCAGGGAGGTGTATGTTCTAAGCCCCACCTCCCTGAAGGATGTCATTTCTCAGTTGTTTTCAATGTGCTTTCTTTATAGGGCATGCAATCCTGTGAAGTACATAATTATGCGTTCTTACCCAAATTATGCCTGTGGATAGGGGTAAGCTGTTCCTCCTGCTGCCGCCACCTCATAACAAAAGAACCCAAGCTCATCCCATGAAACTGACTGGTGGGAAATTCAGGACAGGAAATTCCTCTTCACATAGCACATAGTTTAACTATGGGATTAGCTACCAAAGTTATAGTGATGTCCACCAACTTGGACAGCTTTAAAAGGGGATTACACAAATTCATGAAGGATAAGGCTATCAATGGCTACTAGTTATGATGGCTGTACATGACCTTCAAAATTGGAGGCATGCCTCTGAATGCACCTGCTAAGGGACATTAGCCGAAGGGTGCTATTGTGCTCATGTCCTACCTGTGGGCTTCCCACAGGCAGCTGTTTGGCTACTGTATGAACAGAATGCTGGACTAGATAGGCCTTTGATCTGATTCAGCAAGGCTCTTCTTATGTTCTTATGAGGAATGTCTCCTCCTTTGAAACTGGTCTAGTGGTAGCAAAGGCTGGATGTCCAGAGAATTTATTGAGAGAAATCTTTGGTACCTAATGATATTGAAAACAACACATTCTCAAGAGCAGGGGTGAAGGAAGCACAGTATCTTCGGCTTCTTCCTTCACTTTGTCCATGTAAATTGCTGCAAAAATTCGGCCCCTTCGGTTGCTTCCTTACATGATCAAAAGAGAGAGAGTCTTCACATTCTCAGGGTTCTTGGTGTCCTAGAATTCCTCTTCTGATGCAAAAATGTTCAAATCTGGGGCCTCTGGCATGACAGTCACATTTATAAGGTAGGTCAGGTCAAGAGGAACCAATACAGGGTTGAATGGCATACTGGGACCTGGGAGACTAATGCTTCCCCTTGATTCTTCAACTCTGTGACCACAGGCGGATCACAACAAGGGATACCAGACTGAGAAACTCATGATTCAAGAAGACTTGGCTGGTTCTGATACTCCTCTTTCATTCGTTCTATACCATGGATGGAGAACTTCTTTCAGCTGAGGACCAAATTTTCAGAGACATTCATGAGGGCCTCATTCCAGTGGTGGGAGAGGGCTGAAGGCAAAAGGGCAATTACAACACACCCACCCAGCATATTGTAACCCCAAACTGCCCATAACTAAAGCTTAAGAGAGGCATTTCAACCTCTTAGACTGGGGTGTGGGGAAGCTTCGGCTATTGGGTGGTATAGAAATGCAATAAATAAATAAAATAAATGAAATAAACGGCACAAAAGCCAGGCAACAATTGGTTGTTAGAGGAAATGGGGTGGGGCCTGGGGAAGGGTGCGTGGGCCAGATTCCCCTCCCCCATCCTGAGGTTCCTCACCCCTCTTCTATACATTCCTAACTTTCCATACCAAATATGTATCAACAGTGCTTGATGTTATTATTTTGTCTTCAGTAACCTTGGAGAGCTTCAAATACATTTTCTGCCATATCTCAAGGAGGCTCACAAGGATGAAATTTGAGTTCCTCTGCCTTCCAGGGTGGCATGGGAGGAGGATATAAAAATAAATGTGCCCAGGTGCTTTGAAGACCAGTATAGTTCTTTTAATGCCTAGGTATGCAAATAGTACTTTTTAGCAATGGTATAGACCATTATTTATTGTATGGAACATGGTTCTGCTATAGCCCATTTCTTCCCACTATCTTGTGACTAACTAATAGTGCAAGCCTATGCAATTTATTCAGGAGTAAGTCTCACTGAGTTCAATAGGACTTCCTCCCATATGTATTGCAGGCTCAGAGCTACCTATACCATTATCCTCCCAGCTCCAAAAAGAGATTACCCAAACATGGGTATCTATTCACACACAGTAAACAATGTAACAGAACAACCCTATGCACACTGACTCTGAAGTAAGCCCCATTGAATTCAATGGAGTGTATATTCCATAGAAGTTGTGTTTAGAATTGCAGCCTCAGGTACCGCCTTTGGTAATTGTCTGAGGGTTGCTTTCCTATGGAGTTTCAGAGCTGTTTTAGAGTACAGTCTTGTGGATGGCCCTGGCAGGTAAGGAGCATGAGTGAGGGGGAGGGACAGGGAGGGGGGAGTTAGGCCCCCACTCACCCACCCACCGCCATGTTTTCCATATAGACTTGCATTGGGGGAAAGCTTTCTTTCCCCCAATGCAAACCTGTGGCGAAAACACCCAAAATGGTGGCCAATCCAAAAATCGGACGTCCGATTTTCGGAGCGGGATCGGGTCCGATCTGATCTGAGGTACCTCCGATTTTGTCCAAACCGATCCAGGACAACATCAGAGGTCCTGATCTGGGTCCCAATCTGATCCGGGGGGTCCGTGCACATCCCTAGTAAATAGGACCTCAGGTCAGGATACCTCACTCACTACAAGAGCTCCTCTTGGCCTGTGGAAGAGGGCCTCCTCTGCATCCTTTGTTGGGAATATTGCAACCTCATCTACAAGTTACTGGAAGGGGCCAGTGTTGAGTTAGCTAGTTCATGGGAGTTTAGGCCACAGTTAGCCTTAGGATCTCTGTAGCTTACAGTGTGGTTTCCTGTGGTTTCTTTGTTTTGCTCCTCCCCTTCTTTCCCCACTCTCTTTCTGACCTCCTCCATTGCTGTGTAATAGAACACAACGCGAACTGAACAAATTGTTTTAAGACTCTACACTGTACCTGCACTATACCTGCATACTTGTGAGTAAAACTGTTTTTCTTTGCTTCACTGAAGAAGGGCATGGGTGCCTTTTGTTATCCTAAGATAGCCTGTATGCATCTGGGACTGGTAAACACTCAATTCTCTTTTGCCTTTTGTTTTTCTCTGTAATTGCCTTTCTAAAAGGAAGCACCATTACTAAATAATCCCACCATCCTAAACCCGCTCAGACAGTTGTCAAGGGAGTAGAATTGCTCTGCCCATATCCCAGGAGCCAAGGCAGCGAAGAAAAGAGCCAGGTGCTGCACATCACCTGCATTTGCAGTAGTTCGTGTTTAGCATTTATTTATTTTCAATATTTTCTCACCACCCAGTAACAGGAGTTCTTTGGATGGTTTATCAGTAAAATAAATAAACAAATTCAACTATAAAGATAAAAATATAGTATGAATGCAGAAATGCAACATGAAGATAATATATACATTATTGCAGTGATCCTTAAAAAAAGACTGTAAACTAGGTCAGTATCATTATCCACATATTGTATATTAGGAGAATGAGGATGAGAGAAGAGGGAAGGCTTGCCTAAGGCCACATGGGGAATTCATGGTTGAAGTAATATTTGAATTAGTGCTGTACTGAAAATTTCCCCCACAGCTTTTTCAATCATTCTCCTTCAATTTGATTTAAAAAAAGAAATTGCTTTCAAAAATAAATTCAAAAGAGGAGAAAAATTCGTAGAAATTCTCATGCGTTGGGTTCAGGGTTCTTGATACACAGTAGTTGCTGGGGAACATGGGTGGGAGGGTGCTTTGCACCTTGTCCTGCTTGTGGATCTCTGGTCGACAGCTGGTTGGCCCCGGTGTGAACATAATGCTGGACCAGATGGACCCTTGCTCTGATCCAGCAGGGCTCTTCTCATGTTCTTATACTCCACACTATGATAAGATGTATTGCATTTCTATTTAAATGACAATAATTATTTCTAAATTTGCATCAATGTATAAATTAGCATATGCAAATACTATAAAAATTACTGTCCTCTTCTCATGTTCTTATGTGTTTACCTTACTGATGAGGTTACCGAGGAGTGTATGTGAGTGTCCTGCCTTTCATTGTACAATCGCATTTCTGGCAGCTTGTAGTCTCCTTGGCTTCCCACACTTCGATTAAAGCCTGGGGAAGACATCATGACGTGATTCCTCCCATCAGTTATTTTTCAAGATCAGGAAGCCCAATTTCTCTGCCCACAAATAAGTTGAAGAATTTCAAGTGGCCATTTGCTGACAGCTTTAATTTTAATTGGAGGACTTGCGCTCCACCTCTGGGAGGTTGCAGAGCAATGGAGGGATGTACAATAGAAAGCTTAAACACAGACAACACCCTTGGCCACCCTGCAGTGATTAGGTAAGCTCCAACACACCACCAAAATGAATTCAAAATAAATTAAAATGAGATGGTAACAATGGAAGCCTCTTTCATAGGAAAGAAAACTTTCAAGAAGTTCAGGTCAGATTTTTGGCACCTGTTCCTCCTCTCTTCTGGAGCTAGGCGCAACACCGCCCACCACCACACCTGCACGATAGTGAATGTAAAACGGGGGGTTAGCTGATAACACCATTGATGTGGTTGCCACTTGCAGTGGCAACACAAAAAAATCCAAAAGCCCACAAAAAAGAAGAAGAAAGAAGCTGTGCTATAACCCCTTCCAAGAGTGAGTCCTGCCTGTGATAAACCGTTGAGAATTTCTCCTCCCCTTGAAGAAATTTGGTGAATCTCACCCACCCACCCATTTCTCTGCCCACAAATAGATTGGAGAATTTCAAGAGGCCATTTGTGCACAGCTTTCATTTTAATTGGAGAACTCATGCTCTACCTCTGCTGACCTGGCCTCAGCCCCGCCAGTCAAATTGGCCACCAGCTCTCCTAAGAACACAGCTCACCTGGCTTGCAGAGGATATATTGCAAATAGAGAAGTAGATGTTTGATAGGATTTTGTCATGACTACATTGATAACCACTCAAGAGGTAGATGCAATTCAAGGGCAAACAACACATCATCAGTGTTCTTTCTGCCTAGATACTTTTGTTTCTGAATTCGCATCATTATCCACACAACGTTCTTGGCATCGCTTGGACTACTTGTTCTAGGATGGTCCCACTGAAATGCTTGGAGCTACGCTGGACTTGTTATCTTACGGAGATTAACAGATGCATTTGAAAGCAGATGAAATCAAGCATTACTCCGATTTCACAGTTCTTCACTTTCAATCCTCCTTTAAGCCAAATCACTCACCCATTCTCAGATGGAAGGAACCACCCTCCTCTCCTTGAAAAGCCAGACAGCTCTTCTGTGTCGAGCGAGAAGCATAATGGATAACAAGGGCAGTTTAACTTTGCGACATTGAATGCAACATTCATTTTGTAAACGGCGTCTGGAACGCCACCTGTCCTAGTTTATAATAGCTCCACCATCACTCCATAGTCATTCTGCTAGTTGCCAGACAGCGTTAAAAAACAAAAAACAAAAAACAAGTGCATTTCCAATGATCGTTACTGCTGGAAAATATTTTTGAAAAAACAATCATTGCCAAATCTAAAAGAGAAACAAACTGATGACAAATTGCATGCATAAAAATTTCAGGCAAACTGCTGACAATAGAACCACTTCAGCAATTTTTAGTGGAGCTTAAAACCAGTCGGTGAGCAGAATTTTAGATACAGGTGTTATTTTCCTTCAAGGACCACTACAGGGTTTCCATTACCCATGGCATTATTGTTTTACATCTCCAGTCAATACTTGGCGGTTATTTTCAACTGCTCTTGACACTGTGTGGAACAAAACTGAAATTGTCAGTGCAGATTAAAGAATTAGCCTGCCGTTTCTTGAAATATTAAAGTGTGGCCTGGTAAGAAACACGTTTTAACACTGCCTTTTTTTAAAGATGGCCATAAATGGTTTTGTTTATTGTACCTTGGCAGAATTTGGGGGTGTTTTATTGTGTGGAAGCGATGGGGTAAGGAAGAAGTATTTTCGTCAGGGCATGGAACCACGTGCTTAAAGAGAGAGCCGTGTACATTGTTTAAATAGGAAATATAGCAAACATATGGTATAACAACATGCCTGCGAGTTATGGTGGCTAAAATGATGCAATGCCATTGGCCAAGCGTGGCAAGGGAAGGCAGAGGTACAGGTCAACATAAGGCTGGATAAACACATGTTGTGAAGGCTGGACCAAGACAGTTAGTTGCCTGAAACAACTAATTATTAGTAAACCACTGATGAAAGTTTCTTGAAACGGTGTTTGTCAGAAATCCGGAGTTACCATTTGGTTTTGTTCTCTAATTATTACTTTATTGTTTTGTAATTGCTTTGCTAATGCAGATATCACAATGTTGAGATATCTAGAGTTATGAATGTCTAAAGTATCCTGCACTGTTGATAGCCTAATATAAGTGTGTACTGTTAAGGAGTGTATTGTGCCCTGTGTGTGCTCATATACTTTAATACCAATACACTTGTTTGTGTTTTTTCTTATTGACCTATCTGGCTGTTTTGGTTAGTCCCTGGGTGCCTCTACAAGAGGCATTTAAAGCTCTTTCAAGGCGCATTTAAAAAATTACCTCTACAAGAACGGAGTGCAAATCGGGTGTAGAGGCGCGTTATCTCCCCGATTATGCGCATTATTGAATGCGCGTTAAATTGCGAGTTTTATTTTGCTCCGTCCGTTAAAGCGCATTTTGACTGTGTGAATAAGTGCTTATGCGCATTAACTACTTGTAAAGCGCATTTTGGACATCTGTTAATGCTCTTCGCCGCCTCTCGCCGCCTCTCGTGCAGGGGGATTAGGCGTAAATGCGCTTCTGCGATTATGCGCATAATCGCCTAACCAGGAGCAAAAGCGAATCCTTGTAGAGGGGACCCCTGTGTGTGTTCACTTTTCCCTTGTGAAGGCTCCTCCTCTTTTGTTTTTGAAACAAAGTACAACATGCCCCATGCCCAGTGGAAGCTGGTGGCTCCGATGCAAATAGGGTGGTGAATGTGCTCTGGGTTTCATCCTGAACTCTAAAATAGTTATCTACAGTGCTGAAGCACCTTGGATAATTTCTTTAGTGTTCTGACCAGTTCTTGGATAGCTAGTTTAGACTTCTGACTGGTTCTGATTGAAACTCAGAGCGGATTCCCTCCCCCCCCCCCCCACCCCAATTTGACACAGAATCAGACTGGTCTTGCAACAGAATCTTTCTTCAACACCGGCAACAGGACGGTACCTTCCACCACACCTGAGGGTAGGTTAGGGTGTGATCGCTGCATTCTGTCCTTCAATATAGTGGAACGGCAGGGAAGCTCAAGAGGGATAGGTGGGGAGGCTGCCACTACTCCCCTCAGCATTTTCACCTCACTTTTTAAAATGGTAGGGCTGGCCCCACATGCAACAGAAGTGGTAGCATTCTGCTGTGGTAAGCGTGGACAGAAGAACTTCAGACTGCCAGTGGAGGGTGCCATATTTAAATGCTTCCGGAACCCCGCCTTCCCCACCAGTAACCCTTTGTTACGGTGGAAGAAACTAAGGGACCTAGAATGGATAAAGGGTAGAATTCCAGATGTCCTCTTTTACAGAGGATAGTACTCTACTCCAGGCATCCCATACGGAGCTACATTTCAAAGAGTTCTACTTCTCTATATAAATAATAATAGTAATCTCACTTCAAAAAACAAATTAGCATATGAGGGGGAAAATTAGCAGTCTTGTTCTCTCTCTCTCTCTCTCTCTCTCTCTCTCTGTTTAACAGACAGGTGTCCTCACAAATGCACATTCCCTCTAAGTAACTTGCAGCACAATCCTAAATATGTCCACTCAGAAAAAAGCTCCATTGAGATCTATGGGGGCTATTCCCAAGAAACTGTGTATAGGATTGAAGCCTTAGGATCCTCCCACCTCATTCTGCAGGTTGGCCATGCAGAATAAGGCATAAAAGCAGGTATAAATGCATGAGAGGTTAAAAGAAAGAAAGAAGGAAAGAAAGAAAGAAAGAAAGAAAGAGGAACAAGGCAAGTCTGTGTCAGGGAGCTTCAGAAAACATATTCCCATTTGCTGCTGAGATTGCAGGACCAGAAGGAAATAGATCTGGAAGATATATAGAAGAGGTGTCAGCCCTCAGCAACTATCAGGCTACATTGGTAGACTTATGCCCAAAACTTATGTGGTATGGGTGTCTGGCTGCCAATCCAATTGGGTCAGAATTGTCCAAAACAGGCAGAGGTTGAAAATCCAGGAAAAGGGGGCTTTGCAGCACCTGTTATGTAGCATGAGGACATATGGTGTCCAGGTGTTATCTTTTACATAGGAAAGTCTTCCATTACAATCAAAGTCTTCCATTACAATTGACTCTCTCCCTCCATCTCACTCAATGAGTGCTCATGGCGATTTAGAATAAAATCATAAAAGCAATCTATTATATCAGTTCCTTACAAAACAAAACAAAACAAGCTCCCTAAAAACCGATGAAATACTTACCTTGTAATAAGACAGGGAAAGCTTCTAAAACCAAAGAGCAGGACTAATCACTAAAAGCTAATTGGAACAGTGCTGTTTTCACCAGCCGTCTAAAGGCCAATAGCTAGGAAGCCAATTTAACTGCCCTAGGAAGGGAGTTCTGCAACCAGGGTGCTGCCACACATAAGACCCTGTCGCTATTCCCCACCAACCTCACCTTACTAGGGAGTGGGACACATAACAAGGGCCCAATCTACACAGAGGTGTCTACTGATGCTGATACAGTTTAAAAATGCATTTCCTTGACTTTGCATCTACTCCTCCCATGGCACACATAGCCAATTAATCTGGTGTAGACATGATATAAATCTCGCTATTGGAGGCAAGCATGTAATCTCAAACCATATTAATTGGTTTTGCAAAAAGTGGTTTTAAAGAAAGAAAACCCAGGACTGATACAAGTTGGGGTAATGTCATGTATCACGACCATGTGTGATGTGCAGTAGCACTGCAGTAAATTCCTCGTGTAGAGTGGGCCTGGGTCTCACATAAAGAATATAAGCTCTGGGCAGGTTCATACTGGAGGAGGCAATCTTTTAGATACTCTGGACATAAGCCATTTGAAGCCTTTATAAGTAAGAATCAGAACCTTGAATTGGGCTTGGAAACAAACAGGAAGCCAGTGAAGCTTTTTCAAGTGCAATTTTATATGGTCAGTATTGTACACCCTAGACTGGTCTAATTAGTGACAAAGCTTTTATATGACCCAGCAATGAAATCCCTGTGGTTCAGAGAAATAACACTAATGAAAGAATGCACCTCTGATCATGTGCAGAGTGTTTTCTGTTTCCCCAGTGAATTATCACACCAACCTACAGCAGACTGGCAACCTGGAATCAGGTAGAAGGGCCTGGTTTTTCTGCTGGTCTGTGACCAGCCCTTTCTAACTTTAGGCATTATGCCTCACCTATAACTACAATAGAACAACCATTTGCTGGGCCACAGTACCAGGCTTCTGCACAGCAGCAAGCAGTGGAGGCTGGTTACTCCGATGTCAGAGAGGTGGTAAATCTGCTCTGGGTTTCAGTCAGAACCAGTCGGAACTCTAAAGGAGCTTCACACTTTGGACAGCTCTTTTAGAGTTCTGAGTGGTTCAGACTAAAACATGGAGAGGATTCATCACCCACTGACATTGGAGCCACCGGCCTCCAATGGCAGCAAGCAAAACATGAACTTGAGTAGAAGTGAAACCAGTGAGTCCCTTTCTTGTCCAAATTTAGCAACAAGCTGCTTTCCAAATTAGAAATGACTGCCTCATTAAGAAGCATCAGAAAGTGAAAGCCTTTTGTGCCCAGATCCCAGAAGGAAGAGACAAAGCAGCAGCAGCTGGGTTAATTAAGGGCAGTAACTTTATTGAAGATTTATGTGTGCTCAGAAACATCCCTAGTTTCCCCCAACCTGGTGACCTCTAAATGTGTTGAACTGCAACATTCCTCTATTTGATGACATCTTCTGTTTGAAGGGCTTTCCAGTCCAAATCCAGTTTACAGAAAAGTAGCCATAAGAAGGGAGAGCAGCAGAGGGCCTTGAAGTTTCTCATCAACAGACCATTAGCTGGGGAGTGGGCACACAGGTCACCTGCTCACAGCTTTCCCCACTATGGGGAGATGTATTGTGTTTTTATTTAAATTCTACTAATTACTTATAAATGTCCCTCTGTACATGTAAATCAACATATGCAAATGTTATGCAAACTAGCATCCCTCTTTGTCCTCTTTTTTGGCACTGTGATGTCTCAGTGGCCAACCTACCTGCAGCTTTTCAATTCTGGACTTTCCCCCTTACACTTTTGCTGAGGGTACCCTCAAACCCAGAGCCAGCCCTGCTGTTGACCAAGTAGTCCGCTGCTGGTTCTCTCTCTCAGAAGGATCTCTGTCTCCGTTCGGAATTTCGACATGAGCTACGATGCTTTTATCTCCTGGCTCCGACCCACAATCCCTGAGGGCTCCAATGCAAGACAGAGAGATGCATTCAGCAGGGAACAATTATGTTGTATTTTCACTCCACAGGCAAGTGACATTTATGTTCCTGTTCACTTAGAGAAGAGAGAAACAATTGACCTTCCCCTCTCATTTTGGGCTTCCTGTCATCCGAGTGAGCAGTGGCTATTCCAGAAGAGGCTCGAGCTCAGTCATTAGCGGGGATGTGCCAAAACCTGTCCCTTTCTTTCCACAGATCTGTTCCCACCTCCCTGCATGCTGGCATCGTTCAGGACACTGATTTGCGATCTCTTCCGTGAAGATTCAAATCGCTTCTTGCACTGCACATGCTTATTATGATTCACAATTGACTTAACGGCACATTATGCTTCCCCATTTGAAAGCACACACATTTCTCTAAGCTGTGTAATGCTGCTCTGAATAATTGTGGTGCATCACATGCACAATTGGCTTTATTGTGTATCAGCTTGTACTTCCAGCCAGTGCTGCTTTTTTCCTGCTTATGCCTCCTGTGGATTTGATGAGGGTAATCTCAAACCTACTGCCTTTTTATGGCATTTATTATCTATAACAGTGAGAGCAAGGTATTGCTTTGGAAGCAAAAGAATCAGATATTTGCCACATCTCTAGTTCTTTGGCAAGGCAGGTCAAAAGCCATTTCTCTACTGCTGTGCCATGCTGCTCACAAGGGTTGGTAACCTGGAGCCCTCAGCAGCTAATTTAATGCAGTTCTCAGACTAATTTCAAAAGCCTTCTTATCCGCAATAAGAAAAATGAAAGTCAAAGCGGTGCGAAAGCATGGGAGGATTGCAAATGGACAGTGACAATGGTGTTTTCTTCATGAAGCTTTTAACCTGCACCTTTACTGAGGCTTCTGCTTCTGGATTGTTTGTAGGGTTAAGATGGGCTCCTTTACATGGTCCGTCTCTCCAGGACAGTTTTCTTTCACTGACACTCTGTATGTTTAATTATATAACCGCTAGGTGGTGCTGTAGTATAGTGGAATTACACATCGAAAACATTTATTGCTCAATCTACAGATCATTGCAACACATACACACTTAAAATTTTACAATACTATTATACAATACTATTATATCAAAAGTTACAAACAAGGTTAAAAGAACAGAGCTGTAAAATACATGACATCCTTAACTGAACTGATAGTGATGGGTGAACAGCAAACATACAGAAAACTTTAATAACCTATCAATCACATTGCATTCATATCTCAGAATCTTGATAACACTTTACACCAATAGTTTCTAAGAACTTTGCTCTACATCTAGTAGCTTTCACTGCAAATAGTGCAACCCTTTGTATCACGTATGGGTTGGCTGAATATAATAAATATGCCAATTTCTCCTTAACTTCCTTATATTTCACTTTCTTTAAAAGAGGCTCTAAATAACTGTTTCTTATGTCTGTATATAATGGACAATCAAATACATAATGTGTCAAGTCCTCTAGAACTGGATCTCCACAAACACACAACCTACCTTCTGTTGGTTTGCCATGAAATCTCCCTCATTTTACCATAATATCCATTTGTTCAAATCTTAAACGTGGAAGTGCTTTCCGATGTTACATTTTCATGAGTACTGATAAGTATTTCTCAAATTGGTGCAGATATTTTGTGCTAACTAACCATTTCACTATTTTTGAGGATATGA
The DNA here is from genome assembly GCA_029215795.1 of Anniella stebbinsi. NCBI lineage: Eukaryota > Metazoa > Chordata > Lepidosauria > Squamata > Anniellidae > Anniella > Anniella stebbinsi. The sequence continues at coordinate 26,405,840 of JARDYH010000002.1, read as the reverse complement.
GTGCAGTAATATCGGTTTGTGCTCCTACATCAAACACTCTTTGTTTGAAAATATTTCTTGCTAGCTGTCAGTGTTGGATTGAGTGCCTGGTCAGAAAATCCAAAGTTTGGAAGGAGTTTAACAGTTTCTGCAGCCAAAAGTTCCCTTGCACAATTGACTTTTGTTCCTCCAGACAGATCTTTGGGAGTCTTTCTTCAGTTAAGTTATTTATTCTACACCAGTAATTTCCCATCCTTACATATATCAATCCAGAAATCTTTTCCATACCCAATTCTGCTCTAGTTAAGTATGTTGGGGTAGACTTAGAGACCCCCAGAATCAGACGCAAAAAGCGACTTTTAACACATTCAATTTTTGTAAGATTTGCAAAGCCCCAAATTTCTGCTCCATAAATTAGGAATCGGTATTACTTTTGCTTTGTAAATTTTTAAGATTGGGCATAATGTGCCAGGGTAACTGTAATTTAACAGTCTATTTAAGGATTGTAAACAAGCAACTGTTTTTAGTTCATTTTTCTTTATTTGTGAAGCCCAGGATCCTGAGGCAGAGAAGTTAAGACCAAAGTAACAGTAATGTTTTATCTGCTCTAACACCTTGGAATTAATAGACCATCTATGAAACTTTGTCTTTTTACCAGATACTACTACTTTGGATTTGTTAATGTTAATAAGTAGGTCATTTTCTTTGCAGTATACACTAAGCTATTTTAGGAGTTTTCTCAAGCCCACTTGGGATGTTGAGAGTAAAATCATGTCATCAGCATATACAACAAGATATTTACTGCTCTGTTCGAAATTTTGGGCATATGATAACTCTGATTATATACAAATGCCACCATGTCATTAATATCAAAATTAAAAAGAAATGGTGCTAGGATACATCCTTGGCAAACACCTTTGTGTGTTGAAATATTACCAGTGAGGGCAAAATTTGAACCTGTTCTCCCCTTCAGATAGGTTTTTAAATACAGTGTTTTTATTAATATTAAGAGCCTTAGATCTATATTTGTGTTTGCCTACTTTTCCCAGTGATGGCACCTGTTTATAGAATCAAAAGCTACCCTTAGTTCTATAAAAGCAGCAAAAAGCTGTCCGCCCTTAGTGGAATACTTAGTTATAAGATGATGTAAAGTTAAAACAGTTATCCAGAGTAGATTGTCTTTTCCTAAATCCACACTACTCTTCTGCAAAAATTGCATTTTCTTCAGCCCAGTCCTCTAGTTTTTGTAAAGGTGCTTAGCATACATTTTTGCGAGATATCGATCAGGCTGATTGGCTTATAAATTACTAGGAACCTGCTGGTTGCCTTTCTTAAATATGGGAATAATTATACTAAGATTCCAGCCCTGTGGAATACAACCTGTGCTATTTATATGGGTAAATAGTCCAGCCAGTAGTGAAGCCCACCAATCCATGTCATTCTTCAATAATTCAGGAGGTAAACAATCCTTACCTGGTGCCTTATTGTTCTTCAATGTCTGAATAAGCAGTTTGATCTCAAGAGCAGACACAGGAGGCCATAAAGGTAAATGATTTGTGTCCTGTGCCTGAGGCAATTTACTTACTGTCCTTGGGTTTTTTCCCATTTTGAATAACTTCAAGTAGAAATTTTCCCACTTTACAGCTGGTATAGAGATATCAAAAGTATATTTTACTTCTTTTAGTCTGCCTCCGACTAAGTGCCAAAAGTAGGCTGAGTTTGACCATGTTGCGGCTGATTCAAGCTCAGCCCAAATATATTTCTGGAACTGCGATTTTTTTAGCTGAAATTATTTTTTATAGTCGCATCTAAGTTTTAACATTGTGTATTGTGCTTCCTGGTCTGCTACAGCCTGCACTCTCTGCATCTGACTCCTCAGCTTCTTTCTTAGTATTCTGCACTCTCTGTCAAACCTTAATGATTTCATGGGCTTTAGCTGGTTTGAACTCATATTGGTTTTTAAATGAGACCTCATGTTGTCACATAAATACTGATATGCTTCCAATAATAGTTTTATAATGGAGTCAGGAGCTAGAATTATATTTTCTAGAGATATGCCTAAAGCTGAATTCTGAAAATCTCTGAGTTTGTTTGTTTACTCTTACTTTTTGCCATTTCAGTCTCCTCTCCCCCTGTATTTCCAGATTCTGTGCTAACCAGCAATCTGTAAGGAATGCTTTCCTCATATTAGATTTAACAGCTATTTTCAATGTTATGGGCTGATGATCACTTTCTTCCCTCGGGTTTACTGTAATGCCAGAAAATAAATGGGCACTCCTTCTAGGGACACAGGCATAATCGAGGACACTGCCTGCCCGTTGAGAGAAATAAGTGAAAGGATAAGGGATATTTTGATCGTCATTACCTCCAATCTGCAGTTCAGACTTGTATGATAACTGAGATAGGTATACCTCCGCATTGTTTATCTTCTTATCCCGAGATTTCCAGTAATTTAAATCAGAAGGAACATCATCCAAGATTCCACACTGCTCAGCCACTTTTATCAACGATGTTCCTATTCTAGCATTAAAGTCACCCAACAATATAAGTGGGGCACTGGGGAACCTTATATACAACTCTTCTAAAAAGTATTCTCAATGCAGCCAAACATCAGGTGCATAGTATTGGGAGGATATTGGCGGTATATAAACATTTACCACTATTAGCATCAAATCCTGTGCCATAAACTTTACCGCAAGTAAGTTCTTATCCATGGGTACTAGATCAAACAAGCTGCCCTCCCATCCCAGATCTTCCTTAGTTAGGATGGCTAAACCACCTGTGGCTCTGCCTTTCTCATTTAGTTTCCATGCAGGGTTAACCCATGTTTGAAAACCTGGAACTACTAGCTTATCTTTAACTAAAAGCCATGTTGCTTATAGTGCCAGAACTGGATATTTAGATAAAAATGAAATAATGTGATTGTCATGAACTTTAGTCTTCCACCCTTCCATAACATGATAGCAACAGGCTTATCATCCATCTCATAGATTTCATGTGCCCTCTTTAAATAATCTGTTCTTATTGCAATTGATGGTTGATCAAGCACCTCTACATCCTGCTGTTTATACCGTCAATGTACGTGATCTGAAGGTGTCCTCTGTTTCCCCTGAGTTCCTAACACCTCCTCCTCCAAAATTTCAATCATGTCTATTTGTGGACATATCCTGCTAACATTTGATTTCACAGGGTGCCTTATATTTACTAATTGGGGATTTTTTATTCCTGGATTCTCCAGGTGACCCAATTTTGTGTTCTCAGAATGTCTCATGTTGGGGCATGATTTGAATTTTGAGGTCAGGGGATTTGCATTTGATATTGTGGGAGCTGTACCATTTCCCATGCTTCTTGGCTCAATATTTATCACTGCAGTAACCAGGCAGTTCTGATTACTTCCCATCACATTAAGGGGCTCGTGAACAATCTCTGTCCCTCTCTGGGTCCTATTTTCCTTATGTTCTTGACCACAGTCTACTGCCGCCAATTGTAAACTCTTGTTTTCTATTTGTTTCCCCAGGTCTACTTGCCTACTTATCAATTGCTCCTTTAGAAGCTCTAATCTTGCAATGATTTCATTTTGAATTCCTGTTGGCAACGCACTGAAAGAGTCTAACAGGGCTTTCTCCTCATTATTGTAAGGGTCTTTTCCATTAGGGAATGTTTCCCACTTTTGATCTTGCTCAATGGGGCACTTCCACTTATAGAGGAACCCCAGCTGGACCTCTTGCCATGACTTATGCTTTTTCTCTCCTCATTGTTAAGTTCTTTCTGTCCTGGCAATCAGGAGACATATAGGGGTTTCCAGATCATTCCACTGTAAAAGGTCTTCCCCACTTTTACTTTATCTAGCTGAACAACAATTTTCATTTTGTTCCTCTCTTGGTTTTCTCTTTACCAGAGACGGGGGAGGAGGGGCTATGTTTTCAAAAATTCTAGAGACATAAAGTCCTATTTTTGGAGATTGTACTTTCTGCTACATATTTTTCTAACCATTTGACAATTCTGGAAAGTGACCCCAGCGCGTGCCTGTTTGTAGTTAAAGAATAAATATTCAATGTGCATAATATCTGCAGTAGTAAATTCCCTAGAGATAATTGGTTCAACCGTTTGTATTAGATAGAGTTTGCGCTGTAATTGTGTTAATATCCCCTTAGGTTTTTGGAAGTTAGAAAAAACTAGTCTATACTGCATAAGTCTCAACTTCCAATTCTGTTCATCTGGTTTCTCTGCCTGATAGTATATAACCTAGGGTGACCAGATTTTGAGGATCAAAATCCCGGACCCCCCCCCCGCCACCCCACCCACCCAAAACAACCCCCCCGCGCCGCACCGCCTCCCTGCCCCCCGTGCCCCCCCACGCCGCGTCGCCCCCCGCCCCCCCCCGCATTGCCCGCACGCACGCCCCGTGCCACCCGCCCCGCGCTCCTTACCGGCTGGGGCGTCCGCTTCCCTCCGGTGCTCGGAATCTACTGAGAAACAGGCTTCCTGGCCTGTCTCTCAGTAGCGCGCCAGGTGATGACGTCATCACCCGGCGCGCTACTGAGGGACAGGCCGCGAAGCCTGTTTCTCAGTAGATTCCGAGCACCGGAGGGAAGCGGACGCCCCAGCAGGTAAGTGCCTCGCGCCGCCGCCCGCCCCACGCAGGCCGGCCGCCCGCCCCCCCGCGCCGCCCCCCTCCTCGCAGGAGGAGAACGAGCTGACTGCTTCCCGGAGGTTGCCCCCTGGGGCCCGGTCAGCCCGGATTGGCCCATTTTTCCTGTTTAGGACCGGGAAACCCCGGGGGGTCTGGTCAGCCTAATATAACCTCTATTTCCCCCTATTTTGGACCTTACCTCCTGATTTTTAAGCACATGATGCCATGGGTCATTCATTTCAGTGGGCTCTCGATTCTTATCAGTACTAACTGGGGCTACGGCTGATTTTATATTTAACTATGTGGCTAAAAGCTTTTTCTGAGCATTCTTTATTTTGTTCTTTTCCTCTTTGCCGAGTTTTCTACGCTTAGATGACTCTTTAGCCTGTACATTTTTGGATGTTTTTTCTATTAATTTGAATAATTTTTCATATTTCATTTTCCTATTCCAGTATATATTGTTTGGAGCCACCTTTCCTCTTTTACTTTCTGTAAGCCCTATGTTTTCATTCTTTTTTACATTTTTGTTTTCGTTTTTGGCTTTCTTTAGATTTTTTCATTCTCTTTTACTTGGCAAGATAGGTCCAGGCATTTTGTGGCTATGAATTTTTTACTTTAAAAGTTCCAAAAGTTAAAAAAACAGAGGCTTTGACAGCTGTCAAACCACACAGCCCTGCCCCTCCCCCCTTTGTTAGCTGTCAAACCCACTGTTTTGAAACTTTTGGAACTTTTAAAGTAAAAAAATAATAGCCACAAAATGCCTGGACCTATCTTTCTGAAATTTTTCACAGATAAGTACCTCACACCCATTTGTCATGTGTCATTTTTTCTGATTAAAATCGGAGACAAAAATATTGTATCGGGAAAAATTGGATCACCAAGTTTTCATATCAGAATTGTGTATCAGATGCCAATATCCTCCGATTTTAATCAGTATCAGATATCGGATCCAATACAATGCACATCCCTAATTTTTGCTGGTCCCAGGCAGCACTCCATCCTCCCCATCTGGATTTGGATCTGAAAGACCTAGGAAAACTATGGGTGCATGGAAGGTAAGCAAGCAAAGACAATGTGTAACATTGCACAAAATCATTACTGATTATGGCACATGTTTGTTAAGGCATAAACCCTAACTTCCAATTTTCTGGTTCTGTAGAGCTTGAGCCAACATGAGATAGTCTTAACCCATAAACTGCCATGTGTTTTGATCACTGAATATTATAGCCGGAATTTGTGAATTGGTTATGTGATGTGAGATGATACGAAGATTTTGGTGTTTGATCTAAGATGACTCATTTATTTGTTTATTTTATGAGTACATTTATATCCCACCTTTTTCCTTTTCAAGGAACCCAAGGTGGCTTACTTTGTTGTGAACCTCTGAGAGAGTTTCGGCTATTGGGCATTACAGAAATGTAATAAATAAATAAATAATGGTCTTCCTCCTCTCCATTTTATCCTCACAACAACCCAGTGAGGTAGGTTAGGCTGAGAATCAGTGACTGGCCCAAAATCGGTCAGTGAGCTTCATGGCTGACTTGGGACTAACATCTGGATCTCCCACGTCCCAATCCAACACTCTGACCGCTACACCACACTGGCTTTCATTCACAAATACAAGTTGTCACATGATCCTGCCATTATCAAGTTGTGAAAACATGTGTGAAAGAGTCATTGCACACCAAATACCCGATGTCAGACCAAAGAGGCAGAATGTATCACCTCAGTTTCAAACTACAAGTTACATTAATTGCCTAGCATAAAGTTATCGTCTAGAATAAATATGCACAGCCCCAATTTGAATTGGGAGCACTGCACACTGGAAGGGAGTAATTAAGCCTTCCATCCACCATTTACTTCCTGAAATCCCACTGAAAATGTGGAAGGGTTTGTTTTTTTTTGCTTTCAGAAATAATGCCCCAGGAAAGTGCACTTAAAACAAGAGAAGTGAAACTGGAGGATTACATTGTCATCTAAAGAACCCATAAACAACCATGAGTAAGGCATCATGAGTGCACAATACACCCCTCGTGTAGAAAAACTATATGTCATCATAGGCCTATTCAGGTTTTTGTTTCATAGAATCATAGTTGGAAGGGACGCATCCTCTGCTTGAAAACATCTAATAAAGGAGACCCCACCACCTTGCATGATATAGGTTCTAATAAAACAGTTGAAGGGGGGAAGGCAATTTGCAGCCATTGGTTCCATTCCTACTTTCCATCCATTCAAGGATCATGTTTACATGGATCCTATGCATATCCACCCTAATATGCATAGGCTTCTGTACACAGGATCCAGTGCTCCTGAAAATGGGGGGTGGCAAATCAGACATATAGGAACCTATGTGCATTTGAATGTACATGCTTAGGCTCCATGTACACATGACCCTTGAACACATGGATGTTAGGGGTGGGGCTAGAGCAGGCACTATCCAAGGTACTCACCTCCACAAAATTGCTTCGTAGTCAAATGAACTTCTGAATAGGACTCGTGTCAAGTAGTGAAGTCATACGAAATCAAATAATATGCACGCATGTGTGAACCCAGTGGCTGGGTACTGTAACGAAATTAATTTATCCCTGCACTGCTTAACTTTTAGAGCACAACATGTAAAGATCTCTGTGCTAAGTATAAAATTCTACAAGTACTTACTAATGATATAATTAATGCTTGTGCCTCCCTAGGTATTTGTATGTTGTTAATAGCTATATCCGATCAGGCCCTAGGGTGTATTACCATAAAAAAGGGAAAGTCCTCAACAAAGCGTATTAATTCTAAGTTATTCTATGGCTGAATTCAGACAACAGGATAGTCAATGGTGGGGTAATAATCAACTTTACAGTTGTTCATCTAAGCGGTACTCCCCACACAACATGGTAATAAATAATCAACCGTGGTGTGGATTAGGATCAACGCTGAGTTGACTATGGCAGCATTCGGATGACACGATAGTCAATACAACTGACGATTGTTCCCCCCCCAGCTGCTTATTGTATCATCCAAATTCAGCCTCTATGTAAATGTCTGAGAGTTTTTTAAATAGTGTGTGTGTGTGTGTGTGTGTGTAACACCATTCTATCCACCCAGAAATTAGGATTCCAGTCTAAGAAGCAGTACCAAGAGACAATACTGTTGCAGTGTGTGTTGTGGAAACAATAAAGGGGATGCTGCAAACATTGCCTGTCTGCTTAGTTTTGCAACTGGAGTGCAAAATGTCATTCCTGGGATGCTCATCTGCCCCCTCTAGGGTTTCCCAGAAGGCCATTTCCCCTTACCTACTCCTTTTCCTGTGGCCACCAACTATTTGGGAGTTTCCTATCTTTGGTTCAGTTTTACCCAATTCTAAATGGTTGAAATGCCTCTTCTAAGGTTTACTTACTGTCAGTAAGGGCTTTAAGATAAAATATGCTTGTATTTTTGGTAGTTGGGACCCACCCAATGGAAGCTGGTGGCTCTGATGTCAGTGGGGTGGCCTAAAACCCCGTTAGAGTTCTGAGTGGTTCTGACTGATACTTAGAGTGGATTCACAGCCCCACCGATATTGGAGCCACCGGCCTCCACTGGCCTCACCACTTTTGCCTTCAGTCCTGCCCACTGCTGGAATGTAGCCTCCAAATGAGCTTCTCCAAAATGGAACTCAACACCCCTGGTTTACAATTTGAACACAAAAGGCCTTTCTCTACGTCCGTTTTCTTTCAGGGCTCTTTATTCCAGGGCTGCATTCCATGCGTAGTTTTATAATGTGTTCTGTGAACTCCCTTGAGTGGTACAAGTTTTGAACTAGAAAGGTGGAATAGGAATATTCTAAATTGAAAAGAAAAAGAAGTAATAAATATATGCCTATCTTTGCACAGGTGCAAACTCTGATGTACACATGGAAATTGCACCCAGTAATCCTTCACCACGCAGCCTCCATATGAATAAACAGGACTTTCAAGTATTTCCTATGGATAATTCCATTGCTACCTCTATGAAAAGTCCACCTGGAAGCAGAGGCCGTTTTCAGACAATCACAGGGGTGAAAGAACCCATCATAGGTCCTTCCCTCACCCCTGTGCATGCCGATGCAGCATGGATTGCTGTGTTGTCCGAACCCAGGGTGCCATGTGGCAGGGGTCACTCCATACCCACTCCACAACCCCTACTGCAAATCATGGGTTGTAGTGTGGGTACAAAGCCACCCCTGCCCTGCACCACGATTGGCAATGGCAACCTGCGCTGTATCATGGGTAAATATTCAAATTACTGCGATGAGACTTGCATGCATGGTGTGGGAAGAACCCACAGTAGGTTGTTTTTCTCCCTCTATTGTCCAAACCCGGTCAGAGTGTCCATGAGGAGAGAGAGCAGGGCTCTAGCTCAAGCCATTCTCTTTCAGAGTAGTATACAGAGAGGTTGACTGGCCTGCACCCAGCACAATGGCAATAGGAAAGAAATTGAAACTAATTTCACACTAATTACTATTGATCACTTAGTTTACTGTCTTATGTGACCTATTAATTGCAGCTGTCAATAGGAACTATACTTTGTGTTGAGGCCTGACTGTTGGGAACTATTCAGTTGATTTAACGGAAGGCCAGCTCCAGAATTGCAGGTACCCTTGGCAAAGTGCCCGCTGGCAGGCCCCTTCCTACATTGACCCCCACCCCACCCCCGGGCTGTGGGTTTATCTTGTGGTGGCAGTGGCTGTAAGTCTAGGGTGGCCACTTTCACGTCACCATAAAAGAGGGCACCGATTTGCATAAAATGTGCATGAGCTAATTTGTATGTATTTGTACACATTTAGAAATAATTAATATAATTTAAATAGAAATTCAAGACATCTCAGCGTAGCAGGGTAGATGCTGTGGCCAGTCTGCTTTTGGATGATGGGCATTTTCAAGGTCCCTTCTCCCTCACCCCTTCCTATGGTTCTTTATCTTTAATTCAAACTTGGACTAGAATCCAAAAGGATGTTTACACTCATGCCAATTCTCTTATGCCCTGCCAATTGCTTGTGCAAGTGCTACACAACAACCTGAAATGGGCAGAAGCATTCATTTCTGGAGGGAAACAAGTCAATAGAGCTCATATAAGGGACCTCTGCCAACCTGCATCCTTCCAAAAAATAGTATTTCCACTCATTTCAGGGCATCCTTTAGGAAGTGCTAAATCTCCCTTGCATAAGCTGTGGGTCCTGCTTGCACAATGCAGTTTGGGACCCACCACTTGTGGGAGGGAATATGTGGGACAGAAAAGAATCAGCAGGGGTGTAAATGACCCATTGGATTCTGTCCTTGGATGGTTCAGCCCTTCAAATAGAGGCCACTTTAGAATATAGGATGGTCCTCTGACAGCCCTTTTAATAGACATTGCAGTCCTCTGTAAAACAGAACATACGGGCACCCTAGCTGGTGGTTTGTAAGCTAGCACTCATGTAGTATTACTCCAAGGCACTATGAGCATCTAATATTGCCCCCATCCTCAAAAAAACCAAATGCCCTGAAGCAATTCCTTGTCAGGTGCTCTGGAGCATTCTGGGAAATTTAAAACAGTGGCTTCTCTAACCCAGGGCAGACATCAGTCCAATGGACTCTCTTGGGGCCCTGATAGTTGATCGAGAATGCTGGGTGCTCATGCTGTACCCAGTTCAACGGATTTTCCTACATTGGTTAATGATCAATACTTTCTGTTCTGTCCATAGATTCTTGGTTCAGATTTAATTATTTATTTATTTATTTATTTTACAATTTGTATTCCGCCCTATATCACTGGGATTTCAGGGCGGCATACAGATAAAATCAGAACAGCGTAAACATAAATAATAGATTTTGTGTACCATTTTAGCATCTACCCATGAATTACAAGTCAGACTGTATCATTCCCCTCCCATGTTGCTTGGATCTCATCACTCCCAAAACCAAAGATCTGTTCACTCCTTCAAAAGGCATTCGCGGTATGCACAGGGCTCTGAGTGGGATTGTACCCACCAGAACCGACCCCATCTTCTGTGCATCTCAGGTGTGAATGGACCTCCACACAAAACAGACAACTGCAAACACATAGATCCTGCATGCATCAGGGACCCTGATCTTGCAGGGCTTCCAGTAACATAAGAGTGATTCCAGATGGAGCACTCCTAGCACAACCAATGAAGAAGACACTGTGCAGCTGTTATCATCTGGAATGGATTTTCCACAGTAAGAAAAGAAAAAAAGATGTAAGAAATGATGGGAAAACACAGGTAGTTTATGAGTAGCCCCCCCCCCAAATTATATGAACAAGGAAAGGTGAAGGCCCAATAAAAGCCTCATCCAGAGACACTCTGAGAGAGGCTAAGTATGTATAGTTGTATGTGTGCAGATCTCTGTTTACAGCAGAACCTCAGGGTTGGAGGTTAAATTTGGCCATCTTGGAGTTCCAATCCAGCCCTCCCAGCTGGCCACACCCCTTCCCCTGGCTCCACCCCTTTTCTCCAACCACCATTTTTTCTCCAGTTTCCCCTCTATTCCAAACAGTTGAAATTCTTCTCCTAACGTTTAGTTATGGGCGGTGAGATCTTTACGCTAAAATATGCTGGTATTTTTGGTATTTCGGCTCCACACTTTTTGCCTTCAGCCCCATCTACCACTGGTACATGTCCCCCTGCCCGCCTGAGTTTCTCCAAAGTGGAATTCAGCCCGAAGAGGCTCAATGCTTTCATTCACACCTTCCATTGATTGTGTGGAAATCACAAAGCAGGACAAATGGATGCTATCCTACTTCCCCTCTGCATCAATTTCAATGTGGGCTAGTGAATATATTATATTTGGAAGAGGAGATGACACCAAGGGGAAAATGTGGAGAGTTCTGTTCTAAATGGAATACCCACTGTATGTAAAGCATTATAGGATGTCAAAGAACACTGCTAGAGTCATAATCTTGTGCATCTTCCCATTTTATAGATGAGTCACTGAGGCTTTTGTATATTGAAAATGGGTGCTATTTTTAGAAATGGTTTTGGCAGGGGGAGGCAGAGGATTCCTGCTATGGGCTAGAAAAAAAATAGAAGCTTCTCAAAGGCATCCATTTGGGCCACTGGCAACATTAAAGGTCAAAACAAAACAAAAACTGAAAATGTAATTATAACTGGCAAGGGCTTGTGCCTTGACTATTCAAAGCTTTGTTTACGATTTTAGGGCTGCAATTTGGAGCCAGTTACTTGGTTGCATAAAGGTGCAACCTTATGCAAGTTTAGAAAGAAAGAAAGACCCTACATCTCTCAGTTATCCCAGTCAGCTTAAAGGACTTCTTTCTGTGTAATTATATGCATAGGATTACACCCATAATCAAATAAGAATATTCTGAACAAAAGTGAACATGATTAATCAATTGGCAGACTTTTTAATGTAATTATTTTGATACAAAAGTTATGAAAGTCAAGGATGGGAGGCATCTTCTTTAGAAGAGCCATTCCACCCACTTCTTCTCACACATAGGACACAATGACTCTTCCAAAAGGCTTTTTGAAATGCATCCTTTAAAAACGTATGTTTTCGTCCTCCCTTTAGCAGTACTGTTGCCTCAGATCAACTAATTCACTGAGAAATAAAATCAATCCAAAATGTCTTTAATTGGGTAAAACCTCTGTGAATCCATTCTGGGTTTCAGTCAGAACCAGCCAGAACTCTAAAAGAGCTATCGAAGGTGCTGAACCCTAGCCCCAAACCTAGATTCAGCACCTTGGATAGCTCCTTTAGAGTTCTGGCTGGTTCTGACTGAAACCCAGAATGGATTCACAGCCACGCTGATATTGGAGCGACCAGCCTTTATTGCTTTAAGTGTAATCTATCTATCTATCTATCTATCTATCTATCTATCTATCTATCTATCTCACCTTTTCAGTGCTAAACTGGGCCAGGAGCTTTTTCCTCCATAGCAGAGGAGGTGGGTGCAGGAGAGAGCAGCTCCAGGCTCAGTAGACAAAAATGAACCAATGGTCTGACTTGGTATAAGATTAGAGTCCTGTTCAGGCATTATGAACAAACCAGGTATTTAAATAACTGGGAGTGGCATGGAGACATATGTGCCCTGCCTCCAATACTGCCCCCTTCCTTGATGCCCAACCTCCCCATGTTGGGCAGGGAGGTCTGAAGAGGACTTCTGCTCTTGCATGCTTGAACATGAGCAGAAGCCTCCAAGCAATTGGGGACTTTGTTTCCAATCCTGTGGAGGCTTCTGATTGATTTTGAAGTTAGAAGCTTCCTTCAAAGCTCCCCTCCCCCCTCAATTCAGGAAGCTCAGGTACTGAGGGGACAAGGCCAATGTGTATGGTAGGATGTCCACGTTTGCATCCCCCCTACAAAAAAAAGGAAAGGGTCACCAAAAAAGAGGCCAAAAGAGGACACAGATTTGTCTGTGTAGCCTAATGTGAAATATAGGTGAAAATGTAGAATTAATTGCTATGATTTAAATAGAAAAATGTCTCCCCATGGTGAGGAAGACTGTGAGAAAGTAACTTTTGTACCTCCTCCACCTGCTGTCCAGGTGCTAAATGTTGATAGGCAACTTCAAGGCCCTTGTTGTTCACCTTTCTGATGGTTCTTTCTTCTTTAAACCAGCATGGAGCTGGATACCCCCTTCAAATAGAGGATACCTACAACTATCCTGAGTCACATAGGACACCTGGCCACTATGGCCTTTGAGGGCTAATGCATGCAGTCCCATGCCCTTTACACATATTTATTTATTATTTCATTTATCTCACCTTGTAAGGAACCCAAGATAGCATACATGGTCCTCCTCCTCTCCATTTTATCCTCACAACAACTTAGGCTGAGAGTCACTGACTGGCCCCAAAGTCACCCAGTGAGCTTCATAGCCAAGGGGGGGGGGGGTATTACTCAGTTCTCCTGAGTTCCAGTCCAACACTCTAACCACTACACCACGTATGTTGATATGCTGTGTTTGGGTATAAGGCCTGAATAAGGCTTAGGTCCTAGCTTAATAGAAAGATAGGGAGGAGGGCGTCTGGAAGCTGGATTGACCTTAAGGAGGACAGTGCACAGTTAATTCACCATGTCTGAACACAACACAACTGAGATACATCCAGAAGGCAGAGAATGGCCTACAGCTGGCCAATTCAAATAACCTAGATTTTCTTTCTCCAGGTCTGCATAGTGCACACCCCTCCACTGCCACCGTGTGGCGATTCACCAATGAGCCAGCCATTTTCAGTTAAGGCCTTCCAAGGCCATGTGATCTTTTTAACGTACAGAGGATCTGTGCCTGTAACAGCCTTCACGATAGGCAGAAACCTGACTTTGATTTCTGCCTGTCATGCTTCATTCAGCTGCATGGAATAGATGAAGTCATATATTGGGGGGAGAAGTCATTTTAAATACACATTGCCTGATTGAATAGCTATAAATACCTTATTTTGATAGTTCTATTGGCGCTAAACACTTCATTCTTTTGTACTTAATTAATTCTTCATCTGTCTGTAATAGTTAGTTGCTGAATGCCTTCAGCATCATTAGAGAGAATTTTAAAAAAAATACTAATACTTTTTGGGTTTGAATAAATCCTGCCAGATCCTGGTGAACAGAGACTGACAGAACAATGGGACTTCCTCTCCGGTAACTGTGATTAGGACTGAAGCCATAGGGGCCTGCATCTTTCATGAACTAACACTGCATAAAGCTCATAAACAGGGTGGGGGAAACACCCTGCCAAGATGGGGATGTGAAGTTGAGATAGTTAGAATTTATGTGGCTGGTAGCCAATGAAAATATGCAGAGGGATTAGTCCAGAAATGGGGACAGCGCTTTTAGCAACACTTAATTCTTGCAAAGAGGTTCAAAAGAGTTTATTCACTCCATTTTGTATTCTATTACACTGGCAGGAGAGAGAAAGCAAACACATGGCCGGATCTACACGTCGTCCTCGATGCGCCCTCCCTGCGCCACAAGCCGCTTTGGAGCGCTGCACTTCATCTAGTGTGGCTCAAGCCTCGGAGGCTCTGCTCGCGCTCTCGCAGCAGCCACCACCCTTTCATCCCGGCTGGTCCCAGGGAGGGAGGAGGGAGGGTCCCTCTCCCAATCGCTGGCTTTTGTTTACAACCCTCCCCCCTTCCTCCTCCGTCCCCGGGACCGGCCTGGATGAAAGGGCAGCGGCTGCGGCAGCGTGGCCGCGGGCAGAGCCTCCGAGGCTTGAGCCACTCTAGACGCAGTGCAGCACTCCAAAGCGGCTTGTGGCACAGGGAGGGTGCATCGAGGACGAGGTGTAGATCCTGCCATGCAGTCCCAGAAATGGAGGAGGTCAGAGAAAGAGAGGAGGGGTGGAAGGGAAGGAGCAAAAAGAAGAAACCACAGGAAACCACATTGAACGCTATTGAGATCCTAAGGCTAGCTGTGATCAAAATTCCCATAAAATAACTAACTGCAACATTGTCCTCTTCCAATAACTTCCAGACGAGGTTGCAATATTCCTAACAATTCTTTTCATTTGTTTGGCAACTGAAAAAAGTACTCTGTTGTATTTTGTTGTTTATCTGTATATGTTCTATTTGTGTGTGTGTATGTGTGTGCGTATGATTTTTGAGTAAAATTTGTAGGGTTTGTCCTGAGCTTTTTACATGGTTTAGTCTTGAGTGACCAGGAAATAATTCATCTTATTTTGACTCTAGATATGTGGAGGACAAATCTATCCATGGAGGAGAAGTCTATCAATGGCTACTAGTCATGATGGCTATATATTACCTCAAGTAAGGTGCCCCTGAACTCCAGTTCTGAAGAACATGAGTGGGAGGATGCTATTGCACTTATGGGGTTCTCATGGGCATCTGGTTGGTCACTGTGTGAACGGGACTAGACAGGCTTATGGTCTGATTCATCTTAGCTCTTATGTACTTTTTCATAAATTGCATTTGATACTCCAGGTCTGTGACCTTCTGACCTAAAGCCAACCTTCCCCAACCTTGCTTGCTGAAAGGCTGATAACAGTGTGCTATAATTAGCATTTACTTTGCCAGAGGATATTGATTGCCATAGAGATTATTCTAGATGGGGTGTTTCCCCAGGAGCTATTGTTGTGGAGAGAGCAAGCTGTCCTTAGGTCATGCACTGGCCAAAGGTATGTTTATGAACCTGCAGGATTACTCCTAAAAAAACCCCCTTCTTTCCCCTAATTAAAGAGTTGCAAGTCTCTTCAACTGCATCCTTAAGTTAATGTGTAAGCACTTGTCAGCAGATGAAAGCATTGTTCAGGCTTCTCTCTTCTTTATTTGTTAATTGACTATTGTTTTCTGAATTCCAAGAAAGGACCTGCTAATGGATTTAAATAGGGTTAAAAGCTACTTCTGGACATCTTCTGAACACCCAACCTACTCTATGTACAGTAGTTAATAATCCCTTGTGTGCAAATACTTGTATGTAATTTTAGTTAAGGAATCTGGAAGCTGATTACTTATTCCATATTTTGTGTGTCCTGTGAGTGTTTTTGTGATGTAGTGGGCTATGTGTGTATAAAGATGGAGCTGATATTGACTTCCTCTACACTGGATGAAGTCCTCTGGATAAAACTGATCTGGTTAATTAGTACCATCTGATGTCTCTGTATGCCTGTCTCTGTTCTCCCTTTCATAAAGGAAGAAAACCCTTTGTCTGTGACTCAAGATAGCCTGAAGGACCCTAAACGCTTAAGAGAATGTGCCTCCTTGCAACAGGTCCTACCATCACTGACTGCATTTCAAGACCCTTGGAATTTTAAAGTACATCCCACTCATCGCTTAGAGTGACAGAACAAAGCGTGGCAGACTTGGAAACCACCAAGTCACTTTTATATATTACAGACGAGGCCAGTGTGGTGTCGGGTTAGGGTGGTGTATTGGGACTCCGGAGACTGGGCTAAAATCCTCTCTTGGCCATGAAACTCACTGGATGACTTCAGGCCAGTCATCGGTTTTCATCCTAACCCACCTCACATGATTCTTGTGAGAATAAAGTGAGGAGGGGGAGGACCATGTACACCACCTTGTGCTCCTTTGAGGAAAAGTGGGCTATTAATGTAACAAAATAAAAAATAAAGGTATTTGACAATTATTCAGTCAATCAATACTGTCTACAGCCGTCTTCAATACTGTCTATAGCCCTACAGTCGTGTTCCTCACGTGTAAGCGGATATGAATGCACTACCTCTGCCGTTTTTCTGTCACATCACTGTACCAATCCCCACCTTACTCCATGTACTGGGAAAGTGAACTTTTCTTCACGTGGAGGCTCCTCATGGGATACATCACCTGGCCTGATCTTCCACGTGGAAAGTGATGCATGTGGTGAGCAATGAAACCAGCAAGAGGGACACTATGGAGGGGGCATAGTTCATTCCCATGTGATGGTAATCGAGGTGAAGGCGAGAACCCTAAAGGCAAGATCCAGCCAAAGTGAATGCAGCCCTTTTCATCCTTCCTTAATTTATACTCACCCTTTGGCTTAGGTTAAAGCCCTCAAAGCATTTCCTTCCCCATTATCTCAAGTCCCACCTATCTTAGGGTGACCAGATAAAATCCAGGTCAGGGCTCATGTAACTTTAACAGTTGTAGAGAAAAGGGAATTTCAGCCAGTGTCATTTGTATGCAATTAGTTCCTGGTGAAATTCCCTCTTCATCACAACAGTGAAAGGTGCAGGCACTATACTAGAGTGACCATATACAAAAGAAGGCAGGGCTCCTGCAACTTTAACAGTTGTGATGAAGAGAGAATTTCACCAGGAACTAATTGCATAAAATTGACACTGGCTGAAATTCCCTTTTCTCTACAACTGTTAAAGTTACATGAGCCCTGACCTGGATTTTATCTGGTCACCCTATGAAAATGTTTCCTTGAAATGATTGTAAGAGCAGTCTTATGTGAACCAGGCCACTTTCTGCATGTTTGCAAAGCATGGAGACCACTGTAGAAATGCAAAGCAACCCGCTGGATCTCATTTTAGTGTGAGCTGACAGAAGCGTCAGCCTTGATCCATCTTCTTGGATCATTTTTGACTAAACAACTAATTTGTCTTTTGGCCACTAGGTGGCATATGCATGAAACACCCCAAACACGCAGATGTTTGGTTCTTGACATGGGTAAAGTTATAATGATACGACTGTTATCCATCCTATCTACCTTTTTCTTTTCAGCCCCTTGATTATTTCCAAGATTTATGATGTCTTGACGATCCCTTAAACGTGAAACTGATGTTCTTCAGGCTAGTGCAGAATGGCTAAACTAAACGTTCTGCTAATCATGCACAGTATAGCTATGCATGTTTTCCTTACTCTTGTGTAAGTGTATACACCCTTGATTCAGGTCAGGATCATGATGCTCTGGGAAGGGGAGTACCCCCCTCATTTCCCCCCCTTAAATTCTATCCCCACTCAACCCCAGAGTGTTAAAAAATAAAAGAAAAAGAAAAGGTCTGGGTGGAATTTTGTGTGTGTGTGTGTGGGGGGGGGGAACTGCTTAGGGAGGAAAGGTTTAAACCCACAACCTGAAGTGCCATGGCCCCAAACAAAATCAGGGCCATATGTGCTTACACAAGCGTAAAGAAACCAGCATGCATAACTACACTATGTGGGATTATCAGAACATTTATTTTAGCCTTGAATTTCATCCAATGGGAGGAATTTATATTACAATCATGATTCATGATTAAACCATATTGATCCTGTCTGTCTCCCTCAATTATTTAGCATATATTTGTTTATAGGGATTGCAAGACAACTTCCTTTAAAACTTGTATTGATGTTTTGAGCCCTTAGGACTGCATGGGGAGACTGCCAGGACATTTAAACAGGCCTTTGAATTCGGACATGAGCCATTTTAAATCCCTGATTTAGAGCTTTTTAATTGCTTCGCCTTTCTTAATAACCCTTCCCTTTTAAGTTCACTTTGTTCTTTAGTCACTTATGTATTTGATGTCACAAGAGTCTGGCTCCAACGGATACCAAAAAGAGTGGTTTTAATGGAATATGCTTATAAATAAAAGTCTGAATGGTACCATATTGCCTTGCAATTTATAAATACAACTGGTGAGCTGAAACAGCTTTAATCATTCGCTGGATGTAAAACATGTCATCATGTGCAATAGGGGTGCTGGGGAAATCTGCAACAGATTCAAATTAGTTTGGTTTTCTATGAATCTGAGCAGCGGATTTGGAAGCAGACTGTTTTCCCCCAAGGTGTGCAGATACTGTAGATTTGCGGGGGGGGGGGGGGTTGGCTACATATTGGGGCATCAAAGGAGGGAAGGAGGGAGCAGCATGCTATGTTGCCCGTCCCCAATTTCATGAGCTTCAAATACAGAGCCTATCTACACATGCAGGATCAAACTTTGAAAATGTTTTGAAAACTGTATATGGAGTGTGTCCTGGGCCCCAACAGTTCTCAAAACTATTATAAACCATTTTAAACCATTTTAAAGCAGTAGTGTAGATAGGCTCACAGTTTTCATAAATCCGATCTGACACCCAGGTTGATGACTCCCAAGAGGAGAGTAATTACATGGGTCCTACTTTATAGAGAACCGTCGTAGGGTCAGTCGAACCCACGACATTTTGTTACCTGTGGCAACAAAATGCATAGTATTCAAGGCTGACCAAGTTAATTTGGCACCTGGGGCAGTAAAGTGGCAGTAAAAATACAATAAAAATAAATAAAAATGTTCCATCTATTCATGATGCCCAGTAGAAGATGCCAATTTATTTATTTTGGGTATCCTGACCTATCTCAGGAACTCATGTAGACAACAGCAGTTTCACTGCATTTGTGGGTCCATATCCTCCAAAAATAAAAAAAGCAATAAACCACATAAGTAGACGCAGGAAGAGAAAAGTGGAGGGTGAGAGGGTAACAGAAATAAAAATTGGATTTTAAAACACTGAACTTGATAACTAAAATACATAATTGCAATGTATTTCAGTTCCTTAATTACAATTCCATCATGTGGCGTGTATTTTTCACATCTATGTTTGCCATAAACCCTTCTTATATACAGGATAAAGATTGAAAGTAACATAGATTTACTGGGGCGAGCCTTTAATCATTAGATCATTAGGCTGATTCGAAGGATACAATCCCTCCCAACAATGAAAGTAATTTGACTTGATGATTTACAAGGCAGAGGTAGCCTGAGATGAGAACTCAAAGCAGGAAAGACAAATACATATATTCTTGCACAAGCTAGAGCATGCTTGCTTGTCACTAAGGTATTGTGCTCATCAATTGCCCTGTGGGAGGGGAGTGCTCTGTGCATCAGTTGTGGTGGGGAATACTTTCAGCTGCTTCTTTGCCAACTATTACAGGCTGCAATCCTATACACATTTACCTGGGAGTAAGACCACAGGTGCTGTGTGGTACATCCTGGTAATGCACCAACATGAGAGATCCTTGTGCTTAAGGAGGGGCCATATAACTCAGTGCTAAAGTACCTGTTTTGCATGCAAGAAGGTTCCAGTTTCAATCCCCAGCAGGTAGGGCTGGGAAAATTCCTGCCTGAAACCATGGAAAGCCGCTGCTAGTTAGTGTTGACAATACCTAAATGGAACAATGACCTAACTCAATGAGTGTCCCAATTCGTACATAAGTACAACCTATTGTGCCCTAAGACTGGAGATGGTATTTGTTAGAGCAATTTGCTAAGTCCACATGACTATAATATAGAAATTCCACTTGTAGTATGTCATCAGTAGTAAACAATCCTGGGAGAATCCCATTTAGAATTTTTAAAAGTTGCAATTTGTGCTCAGTTTGTGTGAGGTAACCGGTGGGTTTGGGATAGTCAGACAGCACCAGTTTTGGGCGGTTGAGTACTAAGGACTATTTTTTATTATCTAACATCCTCTTCTGGGATAGTTTGGGCCTCAACAGAACATAGTCCCATGGGTCCTGCTGATCGGGAATCTCAACCTGCGCTGAGGAGTCTATAGAGTGTAAGGATTGTAAGGGAGAACATGATGGGAGGGCAATTGCCTCTGCCAGATGAGGGTTAATGTTAGTGGCTTTTTTCCTTTCATAGAGTTTTCTTCTTACTCTGCTCTGTGTTCTTTGATTCTGATTTCTGCTTAGGGCTAGTATCCAATAGCTTAAACAATTTCTCAAAATCCATTTTACTGTATCACTGAATCTTTGGATTTTTCATATTTTTACACTTCTTCACATTTCTTCCTCTCTTCTTCTTAACTGCTCTCTTTAAATCTCTTCTGCTCCCCAATGTTAGTATTTTTTTTGTGCAAGGACTTTACTACACACTCTCCTCAAACCTTCACCTCGAGTCTTGGGCCTGTCTTTATATACATTTCCACCAGAGTGGTTAAAAGGTCGTTACACTCGGATAAAATAGTTTAAATTAGTTCTTTGTCTCTCATAACTATAAAAAGCCAGGCTTCAACTGGCAGACCTTCTTTTATCTGTTCCTTCTGAGAGAGCAACTCATTCTTATTAGCTTTTTCCTCTAGATTGGCTGATTTTATTTATTTTATTGATTTATTTTATTCCATTTATATACCGCCCCATAGCCGAAGCTCTCCAGGCGGTTTACAAAAATTAAAAACATTTAACATTAAAAACACCGATATACAAAATTTAAAAGCATAAAAAGCATAAAAACAAGTTATAATTACAATATATTTCTCTTTACCATTCAGTTCAGCAGTTTGTTTTATCAACAGCTTATTGAACTGCTTTGACAAAGTGTTCTCAAAAGGCTGTGCTAATCTTTGAGGGGCCAAGTTTTCTGCCAAAGCTAGCTCTAGAGCAAGATTATTGTAAGAGGGATCCATGTTGCCAATCTTGAGGTTTCTCTTTGTGCCAAATGACCAATCTAAAATTTAATTCAAATGCTGGGAAGTTTCTACTCTTGTCTCTTTGTATTTATTCTCCATCCCTCTGGGAGTGTAAAACTGCATAATTTTCATTTGTTTATATCGTCTATGTGGAGCTAACTCAAGAGAAGGCACCATTCCCAAACTTCTATAGTCACTTCTGGAAAGAACCATATTCCTGTTTTATCACCCTAGTAACGATCGAGCTCAATAGATTGCAGGTTTCCAACACAGTGGAAAAAGGAGAGTTAGTCACATCCTTATATTCCCAAGTCGTAGTCCATTCTTAGTCAGTCAGCTGTTGAAGCTAACAATGCTAATTTAGCTGGTTTGCTCTGTTGTGTTGTCTGGAATGAGAATAAAAAGGTAAAAAGATAAAAGTAGCAGACTTGAAAAATTCATAGAATTATTAAGCTAACGTTCCATGCGGTGAAAAAGAAGAACAGAAGCACACGTTGACGATTAAAACTGGGTGTGAGTAGTAGACAATGCTGTTTATTCCAGCATTATTTAAAACAACTTTAAAACACACAAAACATGATAAAACAATGTTAAAAACATTATTAAACTATTTGGATGGAAGTGAGGCCTTGTTGCTCAAAGCCAAATGATCTCCTCCACAGCTCTGCTAAGTAGCAGAAGCTACTTTTTCTTAGAAATGACCATACTTGTATACAATGTTTGAGGATTGCATCATGTTGAAATAAACTTTTCAGTTCTCCTTGCTTTTCTGCCCCCAAATCTGCTCCAGACGACCCCAAAATCTCTGGAGCTGTTTGGGGAGGGCATCTGGAGGGTGGGGGTTGTAGGGTAGAGAATTCTGTTTCACCAGCAGTTTCTGTTCCAGTGTAGGTAGGACAGACAGCGTTGAATCCAACTCACAGTGTTTAACGTTCCCTACCCAAAATTATTAATTAACCATATCCAATAAGTGAAACTTTAAGTACACTTTTGACCTGAAGACATGGAGTTTTACAATCCAATGTTCTTCAGACAACGCTCTGAACCTCAATGTTAGATTTTTATAGCTCATTGTTGTAACTCATCTCACTCTTTCACCCCGACAGGTAGGGTTTTTGACTTAAAATCCTCATGTTTGATTCCTTCCCTAATAGTATCAGTTCTTTCCTTTATCCAGTTCTCTGGGTTCTTAATTATTACTTCTGCAAAACATCTAACTGTCTACCGCTTGCAACTTCATGAAAACATCATGTTTTCTTCTTTGTGGAGAAAGAATAATTACATTCCTGAGTAATCATTTCCAGCACATTAAAAACCATGATGCCAACATTTTGTGGTCTGTTGTAAGAACATAAGGAGAGCCCTGCTGGCTCAGACTGAGGGTCCATCTAGTCCAGCACCCTGTTCACACAGTGGCCAACCAGCTGTTGACCAGGGAACCACATGCAGGTGTTTTGCCAAATGCAAAAAAGAGTCCTTTATACTTCTCAGAAGCAAATCACAAGAACAAGTGGTGAAAGTTTACAGATTTATTAACTAGCAAACCAACTATTATGACTACGCAATGCTGTACAATGTATCTCACACCCAAGGTCATCAGCATGTCTCCTGCCTCTCCAGCGACCTCTCTCCTTTCATGCAACCAGCCTTTCTCTCCTCTTTCCAGCAACCAGCCTCTTTCCTTCTTTCAGCAACCAGCCTCTTTCCTTCTTCAGCTTCCAGCATCCTCCAGCAACTCCAGCCACCAGCCTTTCTCTCCTCTGCAACTTCTTCTCTCCTTCCTTCTGCAACTTCCAACATCCTTCTCCAACTCCAGCATCCTCTCGCAGAGTGTCCCCAGCATCTACCAACATCTTCTGCTCCAACCTTCAGCCCCCTTATGGGTCTTGGGAAGGCTTTTTTATACATATCTTCTCCTGGACTACATGCAGCCTTGAACAGCACCTTAACTGACAACACCTGGGCTCTCAATCTCGTGATGGTCACCTCCCCAGCATCCAGCTTGACATATCAGCATCTTGACTGATCATACCTGTGGTGCAACAATCTTATCTTGCTAAGAGTGAATGGACAGTTGCCAAGCTGATGCAATAGAAGACCATACCTGACCTTGAGGCAAGCCAAGCAGTTTTGAAGGCTTTAAACTCTTGTGAGACCTGTTTTAGAGGTCCAAGCAGCAATGGGGCAACAGAGGCATAAAAGAAGCAGTTATATCATGTCAATGACTCCTCGAAATACAATCATCTTCCGCATTTCCAATAGAGCAGGACATGATGCAACAGTACCTTCCCACCCATGTTCCCCAGCAACTGGTGTATATAGGCTTACTGCCTCTGATACTGGAGATAGCACATAGCAATCAGGACTAGTAGCCATTGATATCCTTCTCCTCCAGGAATTCATCCAACCCCCTTTTAAAGCCATCCAAATTGGTGGCCATCACTACATTTTGTGGTAGCAGATTCCATAGTTTAACTACTTGCTGTGTGAAGTAGTACATTTTATCCATCCTGAATCTCCCACCAATCAGCTTCATAGGATGATCCCTGGTTTTAGTATTATGGGAGAAGGAGAAAAATGTCTCCCTACCCACATTCTCCACACCATGCATAATTTTGTACTGATATGGATGTTCAGACATAATTTGCTTCCTCTATTTATGCAGTCTGAGCATTCAGTTCCTTGCCATGTATACAGCAGGTAATAGAGTCACAGAATGCTCATTCCTTGCTATTTCTGATAGATGTGTGGATTGTTCTTTGTATGATCTTCATGCTGCTAATGTAATTAAGAATAAACTGTTAAGTGTTTCCTTCCTACTTCCCCAAGTGGTGGGATGTTCCAGAGACAGCACAATCAGGTTTAGGAAGCAATCTTGTGCATGTTTAGACAATTGTAGGACTTCTTTCTTTTTAAATATGCATAGGATTATGCCTTTAGCTTCCTTTGCACAAGACAAAATGGCAGACTTAAACTGCCTTCATAATATTTGGTTTATTTACAAATATACGGATAGAGCAGAAGTAAACCCTCCTACAAGATAGATGACCCCCCAGTGAGCATTGTGTCCAATCCCCCAGGCCGGTATTCCAGTTTCATCTTGAGAGTTTTACCTAGCTCTGCCTTAGCCTCTCTCTCTGGGCCAAAACAGACATGACTTTAAGTTTGTGTCTAGCAGTAGCATCCTTCTGTTTTCAGTGTTATTTTAGAGTAGTTGCAAGGGGACCGATCTGAATTGTAAAACCCCTGATGCTGATCTATATTGGGGACCCTGCACCTACTGTAGAGTAAAAATGAAAAGGGGGGAACTAGACATAGATTTAATGCCATTAATTTTTTGGCCCATAGTCTCTGGCCAGAATTGTCAACTGCTTCTCCTATCCTCCAACTTCTGCCAACTATCTCATTGATAAACACAGTGATGTCCCCCAGCTACGAAGGAGACCATCTCCTAACCATTAGCTCCCATTGATAAAACATCAACAACTTCTCCCTGCCCCATCTGGATTATTAATCAGCTATCTGCTTATCAAAATGGATGGTCAGTCTGAACAAAGCTGTGTCCATTTAACCTGAATGCTGCCTGTCCAAAATTAGTGTGCATAGTTAATCTTTAGTTTTGCTGCAAAGGGTAGGACATTGTTTTGATCCAGATTAATTACTGGAGGGGAGAAAAAGAGAGGAAACCCAAACCAGATCTGCCTAAATGCAGATAAGGGCTATTTTGTAGGATGCATAGCATAGCACCAAGCTCTGGTCTGTCAGTGATAATACACCAAAATAGAATAATACTAACCAGTACACAACTGCTAGCATATTAATAAATATCAAAAGAACTGGGGTAAATCAACATGTTATGTTAATGTATTAATTGTGCCATATCACGTATCAAATGTAAGAATACAATAATAGTATACAGAAACTGAACAAGTTGTTTACAATAACCAAGGAACTAAATGGATGTATACAATGGCCGAACAAAAATAGTTTACAAAAGCTGAATAATAACAAAATAGTTTGCAATAACTGAGCAATGAGCAAAAATAGTTTGCAATAACTGGGCAATTACAGGCCTCCGCCTTCTTTCACCTGTTTCACAAATGCTTCATCAGAATATCACAGCAACACCACAATGCTTATAAATGTGGAAAGAAGAGGATTTGTTGAGTTTGTTCCTCAGATTGAAAAAAGACTTTTTTGTCCTCCAAGAAAGGATTGACTTAGATCCCCAGCCAGAAAACACAAATCTTCAAAATGCAAATGTTATGCAAATGCTATGCCAAATTGCTGTCCTCCTTTTTTTTTTGGTAATGCATTTCCTCCTTTTAGGCAGTTCATAAAGGGTCACCCCAGGCACAAGAGGATGAAATTCCAAATAAGCATGCACAGAATAGTAGCATAGGAAGCTATTTTATATCTGGGCAGATTATTTTCCAAAACATCCCCGTACTATCTACTTAAACCTTGCCCAACCTAGTGCCTTCCTAAAAAAACTCCCAACATCCCCGACTGGAGATGATAGGGACTATAGTCAAACACATCTGAAGGTCACTCATTAATTCATTTATTTCATTGCTATACCTCCCAATATCCAAAGCTCTCAGGGTGGTTCACAGAAATGAAACTCAAAAATGCAACCTAACAAAAACATAAAATCGTTACCATGCAAAATTTAAGGCTAATTTAAAACAGATAAAGTGACCTCATAAAATAACTTACATTAAAACAAAAAGCAACCAAAAAGCTGGGAGCTGAGGGAAGTCTTAACATGATGCCAAAAAGATGACCATGTTGGTGCCTGGCAGACCTCAATGTGGAAAGCATTTCACAATCAGGGGGCTACCACCGAGAAGGCCCTCCTCCTTGTTGTCCTCCTCTGAGCTTCCCTTGATGGAGGCACTTGGAGGACGGCCTCAGATGATGAGCACTGTATACAGGTAGGTTCATTCCAAGAGAGGCGCTCTGTCAGATATTGCAGTCCTGAGCCGTGTAAGGATTTCTATGTTAAAACCAGCACCTTGAATTGAGCTTGGAAGCCCACCAGGAGCTAGTGCAGGTGGACCAGAATCAGTGGTCGTGTTTGGATGACACTTTAGGCAGTGGAGGGGGGAATAGGCAACTCACAGTACATTATGCTGCTGGTACTCCCCAGACATGTTGCCCCGGCCTCCATCGAGCGGCTGAAACTCCCATTGTTCTTCCGGCTGGCTGTTGTTCCACCCTCCCTCCTCCCAGGGCTATCCCACCAGTCATTGCAAGTTCTACTGGCTGTAGAGGAGTGGCTGGGGAGCTTTCGGCCACTCTGACGGAGGATTCTATGGGCTTCTGAAATAGCACACTTGAAGCATCAAATTAAGCAACGGAGCTTGCCACACAACACAATAAGCCACGGGTCTCCGGATAAGCAACAGAGCAGCCTGTCTCCCCCCCCCCCCCCCCCGTTGCTTAGTTCCAGAAAACAGTGCACCCTCAGTTGTCTGGTTCCTGCCAGATGACACAATAAGCAACGTAACAGACGATTGCCTAATTAACCATCCGTTGCTTATCGTGTCGTCTGAACCCAGCCAGTGGCATATGTTCAGCCCTTCCAGTCGCTGCTATCAATCTGGCCACCCCATTTTGCACAAACTGCAGCTTCTGAACCGTCTTCAAAGGCAGCCCCACGCAGAGCGCACTGTAGCAGTCCAACCTGGAGGCTGGGCAAGGCTGCCTGTCAGCCACCCTTCCATCACCTGCTCCCTGATTCTTTGATCTGGGGGTGCCAGTGGCAAAACCAGGGACCCCCTGGGTGGAAAACCCCACCGTGCCACAATTCCTGGCGCCTTCCCTGAGTTCTTCATTTTTTTTGCTTCAGGGAAAGGCTCTGGGGACCTAAACAACCAGAGAAGGGGAAGACCTGTTTGTTTTCCCCTCCCTCTGCGGTTTAAGGGCCCAACAGAGCGCACGATTCGCTGCTGCTGCGGACTGGCTTCTTTTGACGTCAGGATCCTGTTATTAATCCAGCAGCGTCAGGGTAACGGGAGCTTCAGAGACTGAGAAAAAGCGAGCGAGCGAGTGCCTGTTGCTGGAGCGGCGAGTAGCCAGTAGGGGCGCTGCGGAGGAAGGTGCCGAAGCCCATTGCGGAGCGATTGCAGGCCCGCTCCGGTGGCAGCAGCAGCAGCAGCATGAACTTCTCGGAGGCGCGCGCGGTCCCGCTCGTTCTATTCCTGACCGCTTTGCGTTTCTCGGATGCCAGTAGCAGCACCCCAGGTAACGCGTTCGCTCTCGCCCCTTTTGCTTCCCTGCCGCCTCCCCCCCCCGCGCCCCCATTTGTCTGGGCGGCTGGAAAGGCTACGCAAGCAGCAGCCGGGCGTGGACGAACCCGGGTCTCCTTCCAGGGTGCTCAAGTCACCTTGGGAAGGTTTGTTCCGAGTCCCCAAACCCCGCCCCCGCAAAAAAGGTGGGGGAAGTCTTATTAAATTTCCCCCTCCCGGGAGAAGGGGTTCGATTCTTTAGGAGGTGGTGGTGGGCGCTTAGGCGAATTGCTCTTCCGCTCGTGCGGAGCAGAATTCATCCAGCCTGCCTCCCTTGCGACATTCTGAAACGATCCCGCCCACCGCTCCGCGGCTGAAAGCTACAAAGCGTAGGGTAGTTCTACCTAAGAGTAGACCCATTGAAATGAATGGGACTTAGGTTAGGCATGCCTAACCGAAATCAGGTTAAGCATGCCTAACCTAAGCCAAGTTGATCATGCCTAACCTACATCATGACTAACTGAAATGAATGGGAGTTAGGTTAGTCATGCCGAAGTCCCATTCCGTTCAATGGGTCTGCTCTAAGTAGGGGGTGACATGAGATACTACCCGTAATTCCCACTTTACGAGTGTGAGATTATATATATACCAATCAAATTCGAGCCCTGCATATATATCGTTACTTTTATATCTCACTTTTCTGCCAAGGAATTTAAGGCTGAACCCGTAATTCTGTAGTCGTCCCCTGCCACCCCCGGTTTTATCCTCAGAACAATCCGGTGAGGTAGGTTCGGCTGACGGGTCCAAGGTTACCCAATGAGTTTCCTGGCTGAGCGGGGATTTGAACCTGAGTCTCACCTGCACAAGGGTAATGATCCAACCAGTACCGGATGCTTTTCAAATGTATGGGACCACAACCCCCATCCCATACCAGCAGGCTTGGAATGATGGGAGTTGTAGTGTGACACATCTGGAGGGCATCAGGTTGGGGAAGATTGGTGTAAGAGATCCCCAAGTCCCCCCTCCCCAAGGAGAACCACTCTTGAGATCTTTGCATAAATCTTACTTACTTTGCCTTAACTAGTTTAATAGAAAAATAGCTAAGATTCCAGCAGGTGGTAAAGTAGAGGCAGACAATAGTTGTTGTTTTGAGAAACTGAAGTGAGGGGGGAACCCTGGAGGCACTATTTCCTGTGGAATTAACTTAGCAATGTAAGGGTGCTGATTACAGTTGTGAATAGTCCGGGCTCTGCTGACTTGGCATACATTCACATCACAATCCTCATGTTTACGCAGACAGAAATTCTGTTGAATTCAGCAGCAGCTGATTCCCAGGTAAATGTGCATAGGATTAACAAGCTTTAATTGAATTTTTACAGGGTGTAACATTTTTGGTGGGTGGTCTTTTGTTTGTTTGCTTTTCATTACCACTTGACACCCCCCCATTTTTCACCCCCACTCGCGCAGCTAACAGAGGATGTCATTTCACCCCCTAATATTTGTACTTTTAAAATCAGGGTTATTTGTCTGACAAAAGTTCAGCACTGTATCTGGGTTCATTTATAGAATTGT
This sequence comes from Anniella stebbinsi, assembly GCA_029215795.1. Lineage (NCBI taxonomy): Eukaryota > Metazoa > Chordata > Lepidosauria > Squamata > Anniellidae > Anniella > Anniella stebbinsi. The sequence continues at coordinate 26,376,637 of JARDYH010000002.1, read as the reverse complement.
TAATCATAAGGTCTGAGACCTCAAAACAATTCACCAGTTAGCATTGAAAGGTAGTTGTGAAGTCTGTGCTTAAAAAAGGCATAAAAGGGTATAAATTAAGTGTGTGCCTAATTCTCTCATTTGGATCAAGGGGGCTTTAAAATGTTTAATTTTGACTGGCTCACGTCCACAGACAGAGAAACTGCTGATCAATCTTTGGATTATCCTAACAGTCAAACCCAGAAATACCTTTAGGTAGGAAGCATGAGGGGAATAAACTATTATCTATGAGGGTATAAAGTGCAGTTCAGGAATTACCTAGCTTAGAAAGAAGATGCCCTGGAGGTTTGTAAAATTATACATGATGGGGACAAAGAGATTCTTTTCTCCGTCCCCCATACAATACTAGAACTCAGGGTTATCCAATGAAATTGACTGTCAGCAGATTGAGAACAAAGTACTCATATTATACAAGGCATAATTTGTTGATGGAATTCACTGCCATAGATCATGGTAAAGGCCACTAGCTTAGTCAAGACGGACCTGCAACGAAAAATTGCAGTAAGGGCTACTGCTCTGCAGAGCACCAGCCAACCTCTTGCAGGATGCTGCCTTCTGTTCCCCCTCCCCACTTTGGTTTTCTTTCGTCCTCCCTTCAACTCAATAGTCATTCAACATTCCATGCCCATTGAGCATGGCTAGTCATCATTAGACTATTTGGGGGGTCCCCCCTAAATAAAACTTAGGGTTCATTTTCTAAATATTTGTTTTTGGGTTTGGTCCTTCTGCAAACCAAGCCTGATTACACCTCCCTCTTGTGGGTGGATAAAGGGCGTTTTTGGCCCCATATAAAAATCAGTTCACTGGTGGTACAAAAAGGGATTAGACAGATTCATTGATGATAATTCTATCCGTGACTATGAGTCATGACGGCTATATGGAGGCAGCATGCCTCTGGATGTGAGGTTCTGGGGCGCACGAATGGGCAGGGTTATTGTCTTCAAGCCCTAATTATTATGAGTATGGCCACAGTGGAAAGTAAGATGTTGGACTAAAGCAGGGGTAGTGGAGGCTGGTGGCTCCGATGTCAGTGCAGTGGTGTGTCCATTCCTAGTTTCAGTCACAATCAGAGCTCTAAAGGAGCTAGCATGTTGCAGACTGAAAGTGGATTAATTGCCCCACTGACATTGGTGCCACCACCCTCCAGTGATGAGGGGTACAGAAACTCAAGCCTTGGGGCCAAATCCAGCCCTCCTGAGATTCTAATTTGGCTCTCTGTGGTTCCCCAGACAATTCCATCCGTTTCCCCCGAACCATCAATTGTTTGATGGTATCCTGGATTTTGTGCAGTTTTTCCCCCATTTTATGAGGTTGAAATGCCTCTTCGAAGCCTTAGTCACTGGCAATAAGCGCTTTCACCTAAAATAGGTTGGTATTTTGTGGTATTTTGTATTTTGGGGCCTGGTCTGTCTTGTCTTCAGCCTCTGCCCACCACTGGAAAGTGGTCCCCAAAAGCTTCCCCAAAATCGGATTCAGCTCCCAGGGCTGAAAGAGGTTCTGCACCCCTGGGACTAGATGGATCTTTGATTGGTACTCCAAATGATGGGGGTGGGTGGGAAAGGTAACGGAATCTACAAGCCCATCCCCACCTAACACCCCTGAATTTTACGCAAATCATGCCCTCATATGGCCTTTTAAAAACAGTAGCTAAGGGAGCAATCACAATAGGTAAGGGGCTGAACTCTCTGTCCAGCCCCCAATAATTTGAGGACTGCCTTTGGTATGATCCAGTAGAAGTTTTCCTCCTAAGAACCTAAGGAGAAATTTGCTTGCTAAGACCAAAGGCCTTTATAGCCCGGTGTTTTGTTCCCACAGCAGCCAACCAGAAGCCTGCAACTGAGTGCAAAAGCACCTTCTCCCCATGTTCCCCTGGGATCCAGAGGCTTAACTCTAACCATACTATAGCCTATTCTGTTTTGGTGTTTGTTTTGGAACAGGACGGCTTTTTTTATTCCAAAGGAATGTTTTTTTTTAAACAAATAAGAGCTGTGGATGAAATCAGATCCAAAGCTTGCAGGCTGTGTTCTGCCTCTAATGACACATTAATTTCAGCGGCTGTAGCAAAGGCCAAGATAATCTGAGGATAATCATTCACCTTGCTGCACAACAGCCTTTGTGTTAGGCTAGGGCTACAATCTGTAAACCAGGAAAGTATTTGGGTTTAAGGTATTATGATCCCATTATTCCAATGTTAGCGATGCCCAAACCTTAAACCACATTACGAGAGAATAAAACCCATTGGGGCTTATTCTTGTGTGTACTGTGTTTAGCTAAGTGGCATGAGCCAGTTTAAACACAAGCTGAACACCATAGATTGTGACTCATGCATCTTTATTGGTTAGATGGCCTAAATTTCCATTATGTTGGGTGTTCACTTTGAGTACGGTCCAACAGAAAGTTATCAGAGGACAGATCTCATTTGGAATGAATGGTATCTCTGCAAAAGGTTACAGGGTTGAGTTTTGCTGCTCCCTTCTCTTGTACAAATATGATCAATTCACTTTGGATTAGAGGGAAATGTGTATTTTGAACTTAATATTTCAAACGTTCTTAGATGGGCTAGCATTTCCCCATAGATGCGGGATGCTTCTGGACTTTGTAAATGGCCACTTTTGAATCACCAAATTAGAGGACGAAAGCTGACAATGGTTTACATAATATAGGTATATGCTAATTTCTTTGTATAATGCAAACTGAGAAATAATTAAATAAAAACAGTACCTCTCACCACACTGTGGAAGGCTGTGACCAGGTGGCCTGTGTACCTGCCAGTTTAACCTGTGGCCCAGGTGCTAACTGTTGATGGCAACAGTTCTTATGGTTTATTATCTTTCAACTGTAATTAAACAGGGCAGCCCTTCAAATAGGGAGTTGTCCTCTGTAAAAGAGGACACCTGGCCACCCTGTCAGTCAGCATGCCAACGCTTATCCCATCTCCCAGCCTCCCCCAACCTGGTGCTCTCCAGATGTTTTGGAACATAATCCATGCTGGCTAGGGCTGATGGGAGTTGAAGTGCAAAATATCTGGCGGGTGCCAGGTTGGAGGAAAGTGGTCTTAGCCTATTCAGATGACATGACTGCTACAACTGATCCCCTGGGGAGCAGGTCTGTCATGGCAAGTTCTTCTTCCAACGTAGGCATGTTCAGTTGGCCACCTGAACAGGCCCCATGCATGCTACAGACCCTGTTTGTTTGCTGCATTTTTGCACTCATGGTAGTAGACATGGTTTCTCCCTTCTGGGCCTTAACCATATCTGTTACAGTCTGTTCTGGGGCTAAAAAGTACCTCTACATTGTGAATGGGACAGACCGAGAGCTGTTGGTCTTGGGCAGTGCCATTTTGGACACAGCAATGCCATCTAGAGCAAGCCCCATGCATGGAATATCCATGCCAGGTGCCATCTTGGAGACACTTCCCTGCATGAGGAGGCCAACCTGATGAAGTGCAGCAATTTAATTTTAGCATCAGGGAGTTTTTTGTTTGATTTGTTTAAAATGTTAAGTATTGCTCTTTGATTATTAATTATCTCTCTCACAAGGTTGTCATGGGGATGAACAAGCTGCAGACTGTAAAGCAGTTGTGCACTACTAATGCTATGGAAATAGTAAATAAGAATAACTAACATGGTACTATACTTACAAGTTACTTCCTTTACATTCCATCTGTCCTGTGCGTTATGTCAATCCTAATAGTCGTGTGTATGCCTGTACATATCTACGCAGAAGTAAGCCCCATGGAGTTCAGTGGGATTTTGTCCTATATAGTAAATTTATATAGGATTGTCACATTAATCAACACTCTGCAAGACATTATGACCCTGAAAAAATACAGCTAGTGTTACAGGGACTAATGAGTTATTATTACAAGTTGGCTTTGTGGCCTTTAATATTTTTCATCTGAAATATTTTAAAATCTTTACTAAACTTCAGTTTCCTGAATAAAGCTATTGTTGAAAACATTTTAGATTTTTTTTAAACTGGATCTCTGTATTTCATTTAAGTGTATTTGTGTTTGTGTCATTTCCTGGATTTCACTTCTTTATCATACTGTAGTATCACCAAGAAGCAAAACACAGGATGCGGTTATGAAGATGAAAAGATAGGGCTATGCAGATAGAAGTCAGCTTAATTCTAAATGGGTCATATTAAGATCTATGAGACTTGCAATAAGCAAAACATTTAGGGAAAAGAAAAAAATTTATCATCCTCACCCACAGCCCCTACAAGAAACCAGGAATAGGGGTAAAGTTAAAACCTTGTTTGCACGTAACAGCAAATCATGGTTTAATTACCATGGTTTGTTGAATTTTGGGTTATTATGTGTTAACCCAGAACTATGGGTTAACCATAGTTTGTATTGGGTTTTGAACTGTGAGTTGTTTAAGCCATGGGTTGTTGTTATATTTGAACCCAGAGTTGTGGATTGTTTATTGGTTTTTCACCTGGCTACAGAGGCATCGGACAAGAGTGGTTGAAAAAACAACACTCAGCCTCTTTACATACTAGTACTGCAGTGCCGCAAAAGCAGTTGGGATACAATGAGGGAGCAGGTAAAGGAGGAGGAAACAAACTACCCAGGGACTGAGAAAACAAAGCATGGTTTAAACAAACCATGAAGTAGTGGTATGTGTCAACCAATTTTAACTCTATATTCCAGTATTTACTATATGTAACAGGAATTGATGTGCATGAAGTCATCTCATTTCCCTCTAGCCAGATCCCTAGAATATGCACAGCCTTCTTTCTCTCGACCAACATAATAAACACATTGACCTAGTTTGCACAAAATGCCAATTCATGGTTTGTATAACCCATGAATTGGTAGGACTGCACAGAAGTGAGCAAGTGCTCTGCTTCCCATACACTCACTGCTTCCTCTTTTCATTTGTTTTCAGCAACAATCCAGGAATGCCCTGTTTCTGGGTTGCTTGATGTGACATGTGAAACCAGAATTCTGGGTTGTTGAGGGACAAACAACCTGAGTTCAAACCCAGGGTTCATTGTTGGTTTAAAAGTGTGCATTGTTTGTTGCTCAGCAATCCAGAGTTCTGGGTTCACAGATTGCATCAAACGTCCCAGGAAAGAGACATTTCTAAGTTGTTGATGAAAGTGGATGCAAAGTGGACATAGTGGGCGGGTGGGAGGCAGCATGCTCACTGACTCCCACACAGCCCCAACAGCCCATGGTTTAAACAACCCATGGATGGTGGTTGTTACATGCACACTGGGCCACTGTCACCATCAATTATGTGAAAGCTAATTGATGGTGCATGCCAAAAATATCGTCGTTTATCGTTATCATAATTTTGGACCAAAAAAATTATCGTCTTCATTCATATCGTAGGTGAATTGTATCGTCTTCACGATACTTATCGGGAAAAAACTATATTAAATTTGCAGCCCTATTTTGCCCTATAGGGCTGATTTTTAAAAAAGAAAAATGCCTATAACTTCTGAATTTTCAAAGTTACAGGCTTGAAACTTGGTCACAATACTTATGGGGTATGCCTAAGTATGTGTATGAAATTTGAGATTGATCCCTCCAACCCTCAATTTTATATGAATTTTTAAAAGATCGTTTCAGTTCTGACAAGTCAGAACGACAGCTTGCCACGTGCGTTCATTCAGACCTGTCAGAACTTAAACAATCTTTTAAAAATTCATATAAAATCGAGGGTTGGAGGGATTGATCTCAAATTTCATACACATACTTAGGCATACCCCATAAGCACTGTGACCAAGTTTCAAGCCTCTAACTTTTAAAATACAGAAGTTATAGGTTTATTTATAGGGCAGCACGATAATATGATATAATCGGCTGAAAATTATCACCTCTTAATGATTATCGTAGGTTTTTCTATCGTATCATTATCGTTAAACGCATGCATGATAACAACTTTCTCGTATTGTTATCATACATTTTAACGATACGATACACATCCGTATATATATTCAATAGAATGAATTCAGCATATGAAGTCAACAACAAAACAAATAAAATCACAACATATGCTTAATATAACAAGTTGCTCATCATCTTTTAATGCTTCTGTTACCTTTGTAATACATCTTGAAAGCCTATAGTTTATTCTAATAGCAGTGGAGGTTGGTGGCTCTGATTTCAGCAGGGCTGTGAATCCATTCTGGATTTTAGTCAGAACCAGCCTGAACTCTAAATGACCCATCCAAAATGCTGAAGCCATTTTGGATATGGTTTGAGACTTTTGATAGCTCCTTTGGGGTTCTGACTGGTTCTGACTAAAATCTGGAATAGATTCACAGCCTCACCAAAATTGGAGCCACCAGCCTCCACTGTCTAGTATGCAGAAAATGGTATACGAACTATTCTAAGATGCTCCTCTGACTCCTTCCCCCCCTTTTTTATTGCTGTCATGCCAAACTGAAAGTCCCCACAGATCTTCCTTCTTTCTCCTTCCTTCTATTGTGCTTTTGCACTGATTTTGTTAAATCTCTCCCATCAGTGTTTTGCAGGTGGGGAGGGGTCTCTTGTTCCCTCGTCCACTTATTGACAGAGTTGGATTTTTTGTATGAGAGTTTTGTTGCACAGATGTGCTAATGTGCATTGGTTAACATGCACTAGCACCAATTAAGTAGTGTGAATTTCTGTCAATTTCCCCCTAAATGAAAAAAATGTGAAAATATGCAACACCCATTCACCCTAAGTCCGCATTTAGCCTATTGGGGGAAATCTGCATTTTTGGTCAGTGTGGTTCTCCCTCCCCTTTGTATTTTTGTATGATCACATTTACATACAATTCTGCAAAGTAAACAACAACAACAACATAAAACCCAGCCTGCAAGTTTGCATGACTTGGAAGAAGCTGGTCCACTATGGAATCTGTGGGTCAGAATGATAGAAATACAAACACATTTGAATCCGTTGCAAGTCAAGGACAACCCTACCCATAAGTAGCTGATACCCTTCTGTGATAAGCTGATCTGTAGACAGCAGACAGCCATTTTCCTGAGAAGCCAGCAGGCATGAATCCGTCCCGAGGAGAGAGAACCAAGCTGATTTAATTTCCCAGTCTGTTATTGACAAAGGCATCATTGGCTATAATGATTTCAAATAAGACACTCCACCTTCCTTTCACTTTGGGGACCTAACTGAGATGCTCTCATCCATCTGGTGCTGGCACAGCATGTTCTTTGTGGGTGGCCAAGGAGAAATGGAGAAGAAGGGAGAAAGGAGATGGAGACGAGCCTGTAGCTGACAGAGGTGAAAGATGCCATCTGCTGAGTGACGCTACAATGCAAGGGTGACGTCTCAATCTAGCTAGCATGCAAGCTGCCCCTTGCCAAAATGATGTAACATTGAAGGATTCTTTCAGTGGCTCTTTGGAAAGTGGAAGCAAAGCGGATGAGCAGGGAAGAGTATTTTGGAACCCTTTTAAATGAAAGACACTTGCTTTCCCCAGATCCCCTCTCATGGAGATGACCTTCCAGCAGCATTTGAGGAATCAGCTTTAAGCAAAATGGAAGGGAAAGAAAATAGTGCCTGGCCTGGAAGGGAAGATGGGCATGACCATTAAGGACAGGCAGCATCCAAAGGAATAAGCATGGCCCTATACAAGTGCTTGGAATTTCTGAGACTCAGCAGAAGCTTAATGCTCATATTTCTCCTTTCATTTTTATCCAGCCTTTTCTTCAAGGCGCTTAGGACAATATAAATCTAGTCAGTGGAGGTTGGTGACTCCAATGTTTGTGTGGAGGTGAATCTGCTATGGGTGTCAGTCAGAACCCATCAGACCTCTAAAGGAGCCACCCTTTAGAGTTCTGATGGATCCTGACTGAATTACGGAGCCTCGACTGAACGTGGTTCCCCTTATTCTTTTTATCCTCACAAGAGCTGAGAAGGGAGGGAGGTTGAAATTTCATGACTAACCTGAGATTATCCAGTGAGCTTCTTTGCTAAACTTGCCCATGTCTTAAGATCTTCTAAAGAAGGTCATTCTGCAAGGACCCTCGGTATCAGAGGTCTGCTATGCAGCCTACTTTAGAGGGGACGCTCCTCTGTTTGAAGGCACCCTCTCTTTGAAAGGCAGTCCAGTCCAGGTCCGGTTTATAGATAAAGAGACAGAAGAAGTTGTCTATCAACAATTAGCACTGGGACATCAGATTGAGAAGCCACCCAGTCACAGTTTTCCCCGCAGTTGTATGATATATTGTATTACTATTTTAATTATAGTAATTATTTCTTATTTATTTATTTATTTATTTATTGCATTTTTATACCGCCCCATAGCTGAAGCTCTCTGGGCGGTTCACAAAAATTAAAACCATGAAATCATTTTAAAATATATAAAACAAGGCACAATCTAAAAACACAGAATTTGCATTATACATATACATTAGATATGTAAATTTTATGTAAATTTGACCTTTTTGGGTGATGCATACAGATGTTCCCTGGACAAAGTGCTGTTAGCAGTAGAAGGTAATGGACTGTACATATAGAAAGAATCAAACCTCAAATTTGCCTTCTTTGCGGGGGATTGAGAACATGGAAGTATGTGTCAGTGACCAGGTTCACATGCCATGGTGGTGATTCCTGGGTTGTTTAACTCTGGTATTGTGGGGACAAGTGTAATTCACAAACCATGGGCAATTGTTGGGTTAACTCTGGGTTGCTTAACTCATAAACAACCCAAAATTCCCAGGTTCACATGCTATAAAGTAATCCAGGAATGGGGTATTCCTGGGTTGTTAATTAAAAGTGGAAACAAAGAGCATGTGGCTCACATGCTCAGCTTGTCCCCTGCAGTTCCTGGGTTAAACAACCCAGGAAATGCTGCCATGATGAGTGAATCAGATCAGTATATTTTGACTCATTTTGTGCATTTCTCAGGAAATATAGGAGTACCCAGAAATAGCTCTTTCCATTCCATTTTTATCATTGTCTTGATATATAGGGGGAAAACGTTTTTCTCATACTCAGCCATAATTGAGAGTCACGGCACCAATGTTGCATTTTCCATATTACTCATGACCATGAATTATTCACTGTAGCATTTAGCTCTTACAAAAATGGTTTTTAAATTTGCTGAATCTAAATTGTCAGAAAAAGCCATCCCCAGATATATCATGAGGACTTCTGTTTTGAGAATCCATGATGTGTTCTGAATCTCTCAATACTATGTCATTTACATCTGCCATTAACACCATTCGATTAATTTGTAGCATTCCCAGTTGATTAACAGTACAGTCTACATGTCCACACAGAAGTAGTGATGCCACTGAATTTCATAATTAGTTGGTTTGTAATGTTCTGCTTGGTAGTGAGCTTGGATCTCTGTCTTTGAACTATGTTATTAATTTCAGAATAGATTGCAAGCTTCAGAGCATGCACAGACTGCATCTAAACTACAGCATTCTTTTAGGAGGAAATTTGATGATGTCACTTGAACCCTGTAAGGAAAGATTGGCATTTGAACTCTTCCACAAGCCAATCATGTTTGAAGAAACAACCATGTGGGTTGCATACACTTCTATATGCTGATCCATCTCTTCCATTTAGAATGAGCAATGGTGAATAAACGTTATGTAGGGTGAACAGATTGCCCGGGGATAGGGTGAACAGATTGCCCGGGGTTTCCCGGTCCTAACCGGGAAACCAGGGGCGATCTGGGCCAACCGGGAGGCGGTGGGGGCAAACCGGGGCTGCGGGGGGTCACACGGTGGCGGTGGCGAGTGGCAGCAAGCGGTGGTAGACCCCGTAGGTCCGGGATGGGTTTTGGGGGGGATGGGTGGCTTGGTGGTGGGGTTTCGGGTGAGGGGACCCCCCCCCCCGCCACCACCTACCGGGGCATCCGCTTCCCTCCGGTGCTCGAATCTACTGAGAAACAGGCTTCGCGGCCTGTCCCTCAGTAGCGTGCCGGGTGATGACGTCATCACCTGGCGTGCTACTGAGAGACAGGCCGCGAAGCCTGTTTCTCAGTAGATTCGAGCACCGGAGGGAAGTGGCTGCCCCTGCAGGTAAGGAGCGTGAGGTGCAGAGGAGGCACGCAAGGCACGCGGCGCAGAGGAGGTGTGTGGGCGTGGCGCGGAGGGTGCAGAGTAGGCGCGAGGTGCGGAGGAGGCGCGAGGGGGTCCCCACTTACCTGCTGGGGTGGCCGCTTCCCTCCGGTGCTCGAATCTACTGAGAAACAGGCTTCGCAGCCTGTCCCTCAGTAGCGCACCGGGTGATGATGTCATCAACCGGCGGTCTACTGAGGGACAGGCCCCGAAGCCTGTTTCTCAGTAGATTTGAGTACTGGAGGGAAGCGGCCGCCCCGGCAGGTAAGTGGGGGGGGAGGCTCCTGCCTCCCGCGTCATGCTTCTTACCTGGTGGGACCATCCGCTGCCGCCCGCAGGCGCCCGCGGACAGCAGCGGATGGCCCCACCAGGTAAGCTCCCTCCCACCTTGCTGTGTTTTTTGGGGGGGGGGGTGGCTTGGTGGTGGTGGGGTTTGTTTCGGGTGGGGGGGTGGCGAGGGGGTTCAGATCTCACATGGTGGGTGGCCTTTTTTAAAAAATATGTTTTTTGGGGGGGCACACCCCCTTTGGGCGGCCGTTTTGGGTGGCCATTTTGGACCGGGATTTTGGGTTCCAAAATCTGGTCACCCTAAAGGCCACATGGAAAAAACTAATCAGGAAGGGGTACCTAACATGGTGATTCATGACATCACGACAAATTACACAATTCCAAACTACAGCTCTCAAGATGCAATTTGATAATACTCATGAACAAGATCTCATATACACAGAATGAGATCTTGAATTAAAGGAGAACTCTGATCCAAGATTACACAGACGAATCTGTTACTTTTCAATGAAATAACAAATTCATTTGGGGTATGTTTGCCCATTACTACTCTGAAGTAAGTCCCATTGAGTTCAATGCAATTTAGGCAGGATCTACACGTTGTCCTCGATGTGCCCTCCCTGCGCTACAAGCTGCTTTGGAGCGCTTCACCCCACCTAGTGTGGCTCAAGCCTCGGAGGCTCTGCCCACGCCCGCGCCACCGCGGCCACCGGCCTTTCATCCAGGCCAGTCCCGGGGAGGGAGAAGGGAGAGGGGAGGGTTGTAAACAAAAGCCAGCGATTGGGATAGGGATTTCCAATTGCTAGCTTTTGTTTACAACTCTCCCTTCTCCCTCCCTGGGACCGGCCGGGATGAAAGGGTGGCGGCGGCGGCGGCAAGAGCACGAGCAGAGCCTCCGAGGCTTGAGCCACACTAGACGAAGTGCAGTGCTCCAAAACGGCTTGTGGCGCAGGGAGGGCGCATCGAGGACGACGTGTAGATCCGGCCTTACTGTCAGATAGTTGGGTATAGGATTGTAGCCTAAACTTCATTTTCTGTTAAATGTTCTACCCATTTGGAGTACAACATGTCACTACAGTTTCATGAGATTCTAATTTTAACCCAAGGAAGCTGTTAAACACCATTCTCCACAGTCTGACACTTAGCCACTTCACCATAGGATCAGATGGTGGCCATTATGCATAACTTTATCAAAGCATTTGGAGGTCTGCTTGCCATATCTGCATAAAGAGTCCACTCTGTTCTCAGGATATCTAGAAGCTCTGTGATACTGAGCCTGTTCAGATGATGTACTAAGCCATGGTTAGGCCACTAACCCTTTTGCAGCAAATGGTTAGTGAGTGTGTTTAAACTGTGGTTATGTAGCCACCATGGTTAGGAATGATTCACGTGACACGCTAAGCCAGAATGTTTAGCTCAAAATGCTTAACCACCGTGGTTTAGCGTGTCGTCTGAACAGGGTCATTGTTCTGTGTGTGTGTGTGTGTGTGTGTGTGTGTGAGAGAGAGAGAGAGAGAGAGAGAGATTAAGCACAATTATGCCATCTATACTGTTTATAACTAAAATATTTTCACTCTTTTTTTTAAAGTTACTTCTGTGACAACAGAAAATATCAACCAGCAAAATTCAGAGAACGTTTCCAGCAATCCAGGATTCAGTACAGCAGAAAATACCACCCAAGGTAAGAAACAATTACTTTTTTCCCATATAACTACTGGAATCCAAGAACAGTTGAAGGACCATGAGTTTCCCACCACTGCCAAGATAATCTCATTCTTTGGAAGTTTATACCCTCCCAGTTATCCTTTTCGTCAGAAGAGAAAAATAAAGCTCAGGAATGCTTTATGTGTGACTTCTGTCTTTTATGACTATTATCTGTTTGTCACACATACCAGGAGCAGTGTGCCCCTTGTCACGGATTGATGGACTTGCATTTTTCAGTCCAGTCAAATACACCAGGTAGCTTTGCTGTAAACATTGTACAGGAAAAAGCGGCATGTGATGCAGCCAGTAGCGAGTACAAAACAGCACGTAGCTAAATTCTGAGGACTGCAATTCGTACACCGTTTCAATTGGAAATTGGCATACCATCACCAGAAATGTAGAAAAACCAGATATTCACTGGCTTGGAGGCCTCTAGGCCACACCATACCCTCAAGGATGTGACTCAGGAGCCACACCACTTTGCCTCTCCCCATTACCCTTGTCACCCCCCCCCCAAGATATTGAGGGAATATGAACCCCCACCCCCACCACACACACACACACACATTGGTGGCAAGAGGACATAAGGTGGGCGCTGGTGAATCACAGAAAAAGAGGACAAAAGAGGACTGCAATTTGTACAAAATGTGCATATGCTAATTTCTATGTATACATGCAAATTTAGAAATTATCATTACAATTTAAATACAAATGCAGTGCATCTCATCACAGTGTGGAAGACTGTGATCAGGTGACCTGTGTGCCTTGCTTTGTCTGCTGTCCAGGTGCTGTGGATGGGCAGCTTCCAAAGCCCAGCTCTTCCTTCTGCAGGCTCTTTATGTTTGACTTGGACATGACAGCCCTTCAAAATGGAGCACTATCTTGTGGCAGGCTTTCAAAGAGAGGACTGACCAATGTAAAAGAGGACACATGGCCACCATATGACACAGCAGGCCCACAGCTTCTAGGGAAGGGTCTTCGCTAGAGCTAGCGGTGTGGCCGTATTTCCCCCCCCCCCGAATACAATGGTTACCACTGAGGCATACACTAATGAATCCAGCGGAGTACCTCCTGTGTTTATAATGCAATCGCACGCCATACAAGCTTGCACAGTATTTTAATTGTGGGAGACGTAGGAGGAGACTGAGAAATCGCATGAGCATAGTTGTGCTACGTTGTGACTCACGTTTGTGCCACACATTGCACATTGAAATGGGAGGGGTGAGCTGCCGCCTCTGGGTTTTGTGTGTGTGTGTGTGTGAGATTCAGCTGACAGAATGTGCACCTGCGTTGGTGCAAAGCAACAGTATAAAAACGACAATTCAGAGCTCTGCTGCTCTTTACATAAGCAGTCAAAAGTACAGAGTAGTAATAGGAGGACGATGAGGAAAACAATGTGGGACGGGGGGCTATTCTAGCATGCCAGCCCCCCGCAAAATGCCCCCTTGCCACTGCTACCTCCCCCCACATGTCTCTCTCCTCCCTTTGTTCCCTGCTTTTTCCTCAGTGACAGCAGCAGCGAGTGGCCATTTTGCTAGGCAGCCATGTGAGAATGAGTGAGAAAGGCAGAGGGAATGGATGGGGTGGAGGTTTCGTGCACATAAATCCCATTAAAATGAGTGCAAGGAAAGAGCAAGGAATAAAAGGAGGAGAAAACAAAAAGTTATAATACCGCTCAGTTGAAATACACATGCTTTTGTAATGCATGGAAACCTCAGACTACAGAAAAAAAACATTGTAAATGTAGCTTGGAAAAGGTGGTATTTTGACCCCATTCAGATGACATACTAAGCCACGGCGGTTAAGCACTTTGAATTATATCTATAAGATTGTTTCTAAATCTGCATCTATTCATACACATGAACATCTGCAAGTTTTACGCAGACCAGTGTCCTGTTTTTGGTGATCGACTTGCATTTTTCAGTCTAGGTAAGTGTACTGGGTACCTTTTGCTGTTATTATTGTGTAGGAAGGCCTAGAGGTTATCGGGGCCTACAGGCCTCTGGGAATGCCTTGACCTTTTAAACCATTTGGTCCCATTCTTGATAAGCTTTTTCACCAAAGTGGCACAGTCCAAAGGAAAGCTTCATGTTTTGACCTTGCTTATTGTGTAACCTGGCCATCAGTTACATTTCAGGGAAGCTCAGATGTTTGTTTCTCAACTTTGAGGTTTCCTGTACAGATTTCCTGTAGTAGGGCAGGGTTATTGCCTCCAGGCACTGCTGGTGGACTTCCAGGAAATACCTTTGTAAAACAGGATGTTGTACTTAGATGGTCCTTTGCTCTGACACAGTGGGGTTCTTCTAAAGTTCTTAAACTCCGTTCTACAATCCATTGGGCGTCTCTTCCCCTGCGGAAACAATTGCCCTTCCAGCCTCTCCTAAATCAAGATGCCTAATACTTGCTCCCAAACATTTTATCTCACCTGCAGGAAGGGAGAAGCTTTGTAACAGCAATCCAAATATTATGTAAAATTAAATCTTAAAAGGAACCAGTCCCCTGCAAAATCAGAATACAATTTTTTAATGATCTAAAACTGTTTTTCTAAATTAAGGTGGCTTTCTATGTTCCTATTATTAAGTATATTTCTGTCCTATCCTTCCTCCAAGCACCACAGGGGAGTATCAAGGGATCTCCTCCCCAATGTTGTCTTCACAACCATCATGTCAGGTAGGTTTGGCTGAGAGGTCCAAGGTCACCAATGAGCTTCATGGCTGAGTGGAGATATGAGCTTGGATCTCTCTGATCCTGTTCTAACTCTCCAACCACACTAGGTTTGTAATCTTCAGATGTGATTGGATGTGAAGCCAACAAGTACATAGGAAGCTGCCTATACTGGCTCCATCCAGCCCAGTATTGTCGACACTGACTTGCAGCAATGGCGCTCCAGGGTTTCAGGTAGGTGATACCAGCAATTGAACTTAGGATCTTCTGCACACAAAGTAGGTGCTCTACCACTGAGATATGGCCCAATCAGAGCCTATCCACATTGCCCTTAAAATGACTTATATTCTGTTTAAAAACGTGGTTTTTAAAGTCGTTTCATTATGTGGTTGGACACACTGAGCAGTACTTACGTTTCATAGTGACCGCTTCCTCCATCCTCAAAGTGTTCACTGGTGTATTACAGGGTTAATTCCTTGACTCTTCTTCTTTAGTTTTTGTTTTGCAGGCTGCTTGAGTTAGGGAGGCAGAAGTGGGCGGGTCAAGCAGCCTACAAAACAAAAACTAAAGAAGAAGAGTGTTGTGTTGTGGTGGGGACAGGAGCATCCCCAAAGATTGGGTGGAGGGACTTCTTGTCCTGAGCCCTTCCTCTAGAAGAAGACCCCTTTCCTTTTGTGAAAAGTAGATCCTGGAACCAACCCAATGTGTGCAGGAAAACATATAGCATAACGACATCATAACATGGGGTAAGTTGAAGTAGGCATTATAGAAGAGATGGAATGCTTTAACATGAGACTGATAGTTTTCACTAACAGTGTTGTGTTCTTTGTAAAATGTGTACTTTCTTTTTGTTGGCTTTTCCCCTGCAGTCTTTATCCTTTTTTTTTTTGTATTTCATCCCTGTGTATGTTCTTTTTAAATAAATATATAAATAACTTGACAAAACACACACACACAAATTTATCTTCTACAGAATCCTGTCTATATGAATATAAATCCAGTCTAATTTTTTTTTTGTGCAGATCCACCCACTGCTGTGCAAACGGAGAAGACAACTGACTTCATAGTCATGAAGGATAATATTACTGTAAGCGGTATGTCTCTCATTTTCATTCTTAACATTGGTTGGCGGCAGAGAATCTGCTATTATTTTTATTATTATTATTTTTTTAAAAAATCAAAAATAAGTTTCTGGCTTATATGAAGGTAAGTTGCAAAGCATCTGATTAAAGTTTGTTCAAATACCTGAAAGCCAGGATACAAATGTAGGGGGAAATGCTAATATTCAAGCCTGAGCTGAATTTGTCAATTTCAGGCTTCATGTTGGTATATCATTTTTGACACAAGAGAATTACTTTGTCAAGCAGGTACAGTATACAAATCATGTTTCACTAAGAAACATTTGCCTAAGACAAGGCTCTGGATACAAAACACTGCTTAGAGGCAGCCGTAGACTTGCCCACAAGACCTCGGTTTCCTGCAAACGTTTATTTTTATATTAGTTACAAGCTCCGTGGTTTTTCACTTTCCCCTTTCTGGGTCACTCCATGGTGAATCTCCCCTAAACCAGTTTGTCAAGTTTCCAGTTTCTGCCAGGACAGACACAAAGGTAGTTTCACTCTCCTTTCTGTTAGGTTGAGAACTTGCAGATGTCTTTCACAGACAGAGAGAATGAACTGTATGAGGACGACTGGCTCAACTTAACCCAGTGCGTCTGTGATATCCTATTTCTTTAATTACTTTTGTTTTATTAAAAGATTTGTATTCCACCTTGCTGTCAAGCAGAAAAATCCAAAGAGGCTAACAATGATGAAATTAAAAACAGGTATACATCAGAAAATAAATATAATGAATAGAAACTACAATACAATCAAAATGGAGGACAAAATCCAACAAAGCACTTTTACCACCACCAATTTCTTTCCACCCCTGCCGATTCCCTTCTGTGGCTGGCAAGTTCCGCCAGTTCTGTTGCACATGTGGGACCCACTGTGCGCCCAAAGGAGATTTAGCTCTTCCCTGGGAAATCTCCCCAATGAGTGGAAATGCTCCTTTTTAGAAGGGAGGAATGTGACCCCTGTGTAATTGTACATGGTGCGGAGAACGTGGATAGAACCCGGGGTCATCCCATGAAGGTGATTGGTGGGAGATTCAGGACAAATAAAAGGAAGTTCTTCACACAGTGCAGAATTAAACTATGGAATTTCCTGCCACAAGATGTTGTGATGGCCACCAATTTGGATGGCTTTAAAAGCGGGATAAATTCCTGGAAGAGAAGGCTTTCAATGGCTACTAGCCCTGATGGTTATGTGCTACCACCAGTATCCGAGGCAGTAAGCCTGTGTGCAGTTGCTGGGAACATGAGTGGGAAGGTGCTGCTGCACCATGTCCTGCTTTGTTGGTCCCTGGTTAACAGCTGATTGGACACTGTGTGAACAGAGGGCTGGACTAGATGGACCCTTGGCCTGATTCAGCACAGCACTCCTTATGTTCTTATGTTCTTAACCTGCCTTCTTCCTGAAACAAGTGTTTCTGCTTATTTCAGATCGCCCCAGAAAAGCTAAATTGCTCTTGCTCAAGCAGTGGGGCTCACTTGCACAACAGAATTGGCAGGGCATAAGAGAATCGGTGGGCAGATACGTGCCCCATTGCATTGTGCCCTAAGCAGCACAATCAAGTTGTGTGAAGCCAAGGACTTGGCAGGTGCTGGGAGCAGTGGCTGTTTTGACCAGTCCTGGGAGGAGTGGCTGATGAATCTCTTTCACCATGCTGGGAGAGGCACAGAACTTTGTGCTTCTCCCAGCATGGAGAAAGGCAAAATGGCTGGAATAAGAGGTGATGTCATCAGTGTCCATGGCCACACCCACTAATAACATCTGCCCCACAGACGGTCTGGTGTGTGGCAATTTGCCCCCTACCCCAACATACTTCTGCACCCCTAATCTAGGGCAGGGATCCCCAATGTGTTTGGGTTGGTTCCACATTTGAACTGTTGAGGGAGTGTCGTGAGTGCTCTTGGAAAATGGCTGCCATCTGGAGGCTTGCCCATTCATAAAAGTAAACTACCTTGAGCAAGAATCTACAGTAATTGCAAGGCAGAGGTGGGGTCGGAGCTTCAGAACTCAAAATCACTCTTTTGAACTCTAATAAATGCTAGCCTCCCAGTTAAAAAGTGGTAATTGAAATCATCTTAAGAAATAAAATTAAAATCAGAAGGGTGGGGAAAGTAGTGGGTGCCAAAAGAAGTGCCATGAGCACAAAGGTGCTTATGAGCATCATGTTGGAGACCCCAAATTCACAGTTTGCCTGCAGTAGATCAGTTTAGGGTGGCCAGGTGTCCTCTTTTACAGAGAACAGTCCTCAGCTTGAAAGACTGCTAGAGGACCGTCCTCTATGTGAAGACGTCTCCTATTTGAAGAGTTGTCTTATTCAATTCCGGTTTAAAGATTAAGAACCCCAAGAACTGTTGTCCGTCAACAATTAGCACCTGCGCAACAGGCTGAAGAGATAGGCATACTGGTCACCTATCTCACCTATTATTTATTTCATTCCATTTCGTTCCTGTACTGCCCAATAGCCAAAGCTCTCTGGGCGGTTCACAGAAAACTATATTGTACTGTATTGTATTTCTGGTTTAATTTTTTTTTTTTAGAATAATTCTTTTGAAATCTGCATCTATACATATGAATTAGCATATGTGAATGTTAAGCAATTAACTGTCCTTTACTTTTGGTTATCCATGTCTTCTTTTTTGGCAATTCATAGGTAGACATCCTAGATAAACTTGAGGATATCATTCTATTGTTGAGATAGATGACAAGATGACAGATTATTTTGAGGTCCCTGCCTCTCATACCATGTTAAAAGCAGGCCACATCCAACAGGGCTCCCATATTCCCAAGTGCAAGATGAAAACATAAGAAGAGTTATGCTGGATCAGGCCAAGGGTCCATCTAGCCTAGCACTCTGTTCACAGTAGCCAACCAGCTGTTGATCAGTGACCCACAAGAAGGACACACTGCAACACCACCCTCCCATTCATGTTCCCCAGCAACTGGTGCATATAGGCTTACTGCCTCTGATACTGGAGGTAGCACATAGCCTTCTCCTCCAGAAATTTATCCAACCCCCTTTTAAAGCCATCCAAATTGGTATCCATCACTACATCTGGAGATGATTCTCCAGATCAGTTTAGGGGTTTCTGCCAGGTTGGAAGTCACTTTTGGCTTGCCAGTGTAAGGGAGACTTGCATCAGTTTCCAACCTGGCAGACACCTCTCCCCATGTGAAAGAAACAGAGTATAAAATTACTTTCTTAAATTCCCACTTGCGCAAAAGGACTTATGGGTGTTTGCTTTGTTTCTGTAACCTGTATCTGAACCGGCAATACAATAATAGGACATATTCTAGAATTAGGTGACATGAGAATGATAAACATACCCATTACATTTGTTCCAGTTTTCTTCTGCAACATGAAAATGCAGCTCTATCTTTATTTTCGCTTGTATAGTCCCCCTGGAACCCCATATAAAAGAACGTACAAGTGAACACTTCAAGGCAAGGGACATAACTCAGTGGTAGCACACATGGTTTGCATCCAAATAGCCCCAGGTTCAACTCTCAGCATCTCTAGTTATGGCTGGGAAGGACTCCCTTCTAAAACCCTGGGGACATGTTGCCAGACAGGGTAGGCAAAACTGAGCTAGATGGATCAAGTGTCTGATTCGCTATAAGGCAAGGTTCTATATTCCTATGAAGCACGCTTCTTTCCCAAACAAACGCAATAACAATGGGATCTCAATTTCTGAGTCAATCAATATTAAAGGTTCAGCAAGGGAACTGATCAAGCAAATCATTTTAATGTATTAGTGTGTGTGTGTTTTTCAACAAGCCACAGTCATTTTTGAATATTTGACACCAGGATTTCAAGTACATTTGTCATTCCCCTAAAATTGGGAAGTGATGATAATGTGCTGTAGACATGATTCACTTAAAAGACATTCTCCCTGTTCCGGCAAAAGAGATCAATGCATTGAAACTGGCTTCCATGTGCAGATCCCCATGTGCCATAGGATATAACACACTTTGATCATATGACTGAATGCCTGCATGGAATAGTTGCTTCCTATTAAATGGACAAAGCAAGAAACCAAAGCTGTACATATGGTTTGTCTGGTTGGCTGTATACATGTCGATCAGATGCATATGTGATACACGGGATCCTCATGTAGTGAACAGGTGAAGCCCAAATTGGAGTGGTCAGAACAGGAAGCTTCATGCCCTTCTGTCCCCCCACAAGTCTCCCCTGCCCCAAATGTCCCTCGTTAAGTTAGGAATGGAAGGGAGGGGGTGGGTGAAGATGTAATTTGTGTACCACCATTCACTACAAGCTAAAGGAGAGTATTACAACATGACTGCCTAGACTTCCAAGAGATTTCTTGATCATCCATAGGCAAAGTAGATCAGGTGACAAGAATATCTAATATTTCTTGGTCAAGCATGTGCTGTTTGGTTTGAGCATCCAAAGTACTGTTAGCCAGCATTCCTCATCACAGGCTCATCTTCTGCTTGATTGACTCAAATTCAAAGAGTGTTGATGTAAAACCTTCTTGTGATTGATTGTCTATAGAGCGGGAGTATGTATCTGGAAGCTGGTAAATTCAGTGAAAGAAATTTTAGTATACGTGACTTAGGTAGGACTGCAGAGTCTCAGAAATACAGAGCTGTAAGAATGTTCTCACTGCAAAATTGATCTGGATTTATTTGAAGCCCAGAGTTGAAAAATTCCACCTCCAAGGGTATGTGGGTAATAGTTTAATATTTTGGATTTCTTTCTCTTAATCAGGTAACTGTTTTAATTTTTTCCAGCAGATTCTCCCCAGAATTCAATGACAAAAAATATCACAGTAGTGAGTCCAGCTGAACTTGAACTGCTGTGTAGTTTGCCTCTTACCGCTTCCACAAAAATGGAAAAAATTGAGGTTGTTTGGAAAATGGGTAATAAAACCATCCAAGAGGACAGCATCAGCAAGAATGAAGCCCAAATTAAATGGTGCACACGATATACGTGAGTGGCTTTCGAGACTTGCCTAACATAGCTGCAATTATAGAGAGGAAGTAACTGTTACAGACAGGACATGATGCAGACAGGAACATCTACTTGCTTTCTCCTTAATTAGCCAGCACATGATAACTCAGCAGAGTGTGAAAAAATGACTGCTATAAAGCATTGTATTTGGAGTGAAGTGAGATGAGGGCATAACTGTGGGATATGCAACGCTACTGCCAAGAATGACATCCCCATGTCAAGTTTTCACTTTCTTTCATAAAGTGTAGTAACATTTACACTGTGTCATGATGTCAGTTATTTCCCATCAGTGGCAATGAATGGTGTAGGTATAACATCATGACTTAGCATAAGTGTTACTACATTTTACCTGTATGAAGAGGAGAATTCAACACAGGGCTGCCATTTTTTGATGGCAGCCACATGTCTCCTATAACAGGTAAATTCACCATGAAAGTTCAGTTTGTAGTATTTAATCTGTGATGACCCATTCGTACTAAATATTTCAGCCATCAACTGATGAAACGCCATGTTTGAACAAGCTACAGTTTGTCACTTTCCCTAAACATGAAATATCATTGTTTTAGCAATGTTGTTTTTAGTTTTACTTTTGAAGTTCAGTCTTGCTTTTTTCATCCTATTTTTTAAATCAGTCACATAGTATCAATTATTCTTTTTAACTATCCTTTTTAAGGGTATACGTCAGAAACAAAGACCAAATGGGAAATTACACTTGCATTTTTAAAATTAAACAAGAAGTAAATGCTACATTTCATTTACAAGGTAAGTTCCCAGAATTTTGCTTTTTTAATTATCATATTTATTCATGTTAAAATACTGTGAATCAGTTTTGTCAGTATTTGGTTAACAGGGCATTGTGTTGATTATACTGCTATTGGATCATAGGAATATAATCTTAGAAATAGAAACTTGGCACAGCCAGAACACTTATGTAGGTGAGAAACTGTGGAAAGAATGAAAAACAGCTTTTCTTTTCTTTTCTTTTTTTAAATGATAAAGTCCAGCCCATAACCTTGTTATTTATTTATTTATTTATTTATTTATAACATTTGTATACCACTCCATATCTGAAACAGATTCTGGAGCAGGGAACAAAAGAATTAAAACAGCAAAAGATACAAAAAAATTAAACACTATTATTATGCTAAAAAACACAGAATGGCAATAAAAAATGGATGTAAGTCAACAAATGCTTCCTGGAATAAAACTGTTTTCAGGAGGTGCCAAAAACAACACAGTGTTGGCACCTGCCTGACCTCCAGGAGCAGGGAGTTCCACAGGAACTCTGGCCACAATGCTGAAGGCTCTTCTCCTGGTGGACTCCAGATGGGCCATAGGTCTACATGGAATCACCAGGAGTATGCCCTGTGATGACCTCAGTGACCAGGCACGTTGGTAAGGGAGAAGGCACTCTCTCAGATGTCCTAGTCCCAGGTTGTTTAGAGCTTTGAACACTTGTACCAGAACCTTAAACCTGGGCTGGTAGCAAATAGGAAGCCAGTGCAGTTCCCTCAGCAAAGGAGTTACATGCTGAAAAGGGGCAGCTCCCAACAACAGGCGAGCTGCTATGTTCTGCACTAGCTCCAGCTTCCGGAGCTGCTTTAAGGGCAGCCCCACATAGAGCGCATTGCTGTAATCCAGTCTTGAGAATACTAATACCTGTACCACTGTGGCCAGAATAGGCCGTAGTTGGTGAACCAGCTGAAGCTGGTAAAAGGCACTGTTAAGGATACTGTGAGAGTTCATCCGAGCCTGGCTCAGAATCAAACCCCGTGATATCTGTATACAGTTTGCATGTGTGAATTTACATATGTAGATGCAAGTTTAGAAATGGAAGGGAAGGATCCGCCAGATCTTGGGAGATGGTGGGTGCAGGATGTTCATATGGCTTAAGGATTGATGTATACATTGATTTATACATGTACCGTATTTCATCGAATGTAAGACACCATCGAATGTAAGACGCACCTTAATTTCAGGGCCACCAACATGGAAAAAAGCTTTGCGTCGATTCTAAAATGCACCTTAATTTCAGTACCCCTTCCGCCCTTCCCTCCTCCCTCCTCACCTCCATCACCATCGCCAGTCCTCGCTGCCGCTGCTGCTGCTCCACACTACTGGCAGTGCTCATCTCAGCCTCCCAGTAACGATGCCTTGCCAGGCCAAGGCGAGCGTTGCCAGCAGCGCCGAGTAGCGGCAGCGGCAGCGAGGACGGGCGACGGCGATGAAGGGGAGGGGGGAGGTTTAGGGCCCCGCAAGTCCCCCCTCCCCCTCGCAAGTCCCCTCTCCCCACTTACCTTGATTGTTGCTGCCTCGGCCTGGGAAGGCTTCAGTACTGGGAAGGAGGCCGAGATCTCGTGAGATCTCCCGAGATCACAGCCTCCTTCCCAGTACTGAAGCCTTCCCAGGCCGAGGCAGCAGGAGAAATCCGGCAATTGCAAGACTCCATCGATTCTAAGACGCACCCCGTTTTTACAGACATAAATATGGGAGAAAAAGTGCATCTTAGAATCGATGAAATACAGTATTTAATGTTGGCTGCAGGCTAAGCACTATGCAGAGTATAGGGAGAACACAGAATACAATTATTTTGCCTTTGCTGTGTTCAGATTGGATTGTTTGGTTGAACAATATAAATGAATGTGATACATATTTCATTTTCCAAGTTGAAGGCAGCTTGCACCAATTAAAACAAGATTATAAACAAATCAAAAATAAAACAGCATGAAACATAGTAGGAGCTGAGACAATGGGTATGAAGAACATGGCATAGGAAAACTGGAATGGTGTTTCTGCAGGCCCTATTTGCACATCTGTGCAGTGTGGCAGATATTTTTTCCTGTCCATTGGTTTTTCATCCTTCTTACTAGGAGCTACCACCATTTTATCTTCATGACCCTCTGAGGTGGGTTCAGCTGAGAGATTTTGATTACCTTCAGGTTCACCTGGTTGCATTACCTGCTACATTGCACTGGCTCATGTGACCACTGGTCATTGTTAGGGCCACATATCGGAAGCGTGGCTGCTAAGGTGAATCATATTATAAAAGATATACAAATGTTGTGAATTCAAAAGTATTTGCTGCTGAGAACGGTTCACGCAAAGGCATAGCTGGGGTAGAGTAGTGGCTAGCCATATGTCAGGGCTGCAGAACCAGAATGGAGTGGGGGATGGAATTGCACACACCCTGCAGATAAAGGCCAGATGACTCTGAGGGCCAGATGACATCACACCTACGGATGCCATCTGCTTCTCAGCATAGAGAAAGGGATTTGGCTGGTGCCGGGATGAGTGCCAAGCCCCGCCCCCTGGAGAAACCCAAGAACATTTCATGGGCCAAGTGCAGACCCTCTTAGTGTGGTGTGCAAAGCACAAGATTTTAGACTTTTTTGTTGGATTTTGTGGACATAGTCTTACATTTTTTAAAAAATAGTTCCTCTATTTCTGTCTAATTTCCTTACTTCTTGTTCTGTTTTTGATTCCATCCTATCATTCAAATCTACCCAGGATTTGCAACAGTTTTACTCATGCTGTCCCTTTTCACTGAAATGGGATAGTAATAAAGGTACCTTGTTGTAACATGATACTTAACTGAAGATGCAAGTTGCTGAATTATTAAGGTGTGACTAAAAATAGAAAGATGATACACAATGATTAATGTCACTTAAGTATTAATGATGTTTTGCCCTACAAATCTACATTTTGAAGACCTTCACTTGTGAATGCAATCACTATCAATGCTAGTTGCATGGATCGTTATTTTAAACAACACCCTGATCATCTTCTTGAAATGGATCAGCTTTGCATGTTTAGAGTTTCATTGTTGCAGTCAAATTTTGCATTTCAGCTATAACAAAATGGCAGCCAATTATGGGGTTTCAGTTATACCATCCATCTATTTGGGTTAGCTGTTCAAACATTTTTCTGAGTCTGATGATTTTGTAGCACCAAGAGAATTTCTGACTAGGATAATACCCCACAATGCGTTCTTCATTTGCTGGGGTGCCTACTCATTCTCAGAAGAAACCAGCTTACTGACTCTTGCAGGTCCATCCACTTCTTCTGGATCACTTGGGAAAATCGGAAATGGGAGATACGATCCAGTGAGAGAGTCCTTAATGATCATACTTAATACATGCCGAATCCAGTCGCCCATTTTTGTGAAACTTTTCACCTGCGAAAGCGGCAGCTGTTTTTCTGCCTCTTTTGCAGGGGTTCGGTGAATTTCTTACATATTTCGTAGTGGGGAGAGAGCAGTATTGTGATGCTTACTGGTAACCGTACAAAGTAGTGAGTGTTCTTTCTAAACGAAAATCCTCATTTGTTGTCCTGTAGTGTCTCCCACGTTGGTGCACTTCCTGGAATAACCATAAAAGGACCTCATGAGGTCCTTCCAGAGGCATTCTAAGAAGTGCGCTGAGTGGGGGGGGGGGGGAGGAGGTTGCCTGCATCTTTCAAGGACTTTTCAGCTTGGGGGAGAGAGACATCCATCCCCTCTCCACCTCAGCTGGAAGGGAAAAGAGCTGTTTGAAAGCAAGGCTGATGCTTGCTGGCAAGATTTCTTCCTGATTTGGAAGGAATGAAGACCCCGCCCCACACCCCATTCAAACGTTTGTGCTTCATCTACCTAGATATCATGTTAATTCCCCCCAAAGTTCCTCTGGAAAGAAAGGTTTGAATCCATGTTTACATGGACAAGTTGTTATATCTCAGTGGAGTGCAGGAAGGATGTTTTGTTTTTGTTTTAAAAGCTCCACAATAAAGCTGTGGAGTGGGTTGGCCGGATCCCATCCAACATTTCCAATTAAGATAATATGTATGAACAGTTCAAGTGGTGGGATTCCTTCCCCTCCCTTTTCTGAATAAGGTAGGAAGTGATGATGAGGATTTCAGATCTAGTGATGATTGCACGCACGCACGCACACACACCTCTATTCCCTTACTCACAGATATCCCTTACTGTTGCTTTCATTTAGAACTAGGTTCAGAGTCTACCTAAATTGAACTTTGCTGTGCCCACTGAGCTATACTAGAGTGACCGGATACAAAAGAGGGCAGGGCTCCTGCAGCTTTAACTGTTGTGATGAAGAGGGAATTTCACCAGGTGCTGCATGCATTGAAAGGACACCTGCCGAAATTCTCTTTTCTGTACAACTGTTAAAGATACAGGAGCCCTGCCCTCCTTTCCATATGGTCACCCTACATTATGGCTGCCACTTACACTGATCTCTGGTCCGTCACATAGTCTGAGCTGCAAAACAGGGCAGAATGGAAATTTCATTAAAATAAAGAACCATGACAAAAAGTGATTGTGCTCTGCTGATGAACATTAATCAGCCTGAAAAGTGGTAATAATAATCAGATATATTTTATTTCATGGTTTATTTGCTCAGCTCTAATATATCAGATTCAAGCAATACGTTTAACTTTCTTCTTCTCAGCTAGCTGAGCTTACAGTTTTGTGAGCAAAGGAAATACAGCGAGGGTTCTCTGAATGGATTGCTGATACTCAGCTTCATTGAGCCTGATTACTGTATGCTCGTTTGGCCCTGCTTAGAAGACACCTTAAACCACGGTGGTTAAGGCTTTTTTGTTAACAAAAAAGCCTTAAGCACCATGGTTTAAGGTGTCTTCTGAACAGGTCCTTTGTTTGGCCCTGGTTCATACATTCAAATTGCTCACCTTCATGCTGACTTTAATGCTGCTATAGATTCAGAATCTGATGAGGTGTCTAGTGCATCGTCTTACCCTGTTTTGTGGGATCAATTTCAGTTTTTGGAGCCTGAGGATGTAGACAAGTTCGATCCACCACATGCTCTCTCGACCCTTGCCTGTCATGGCTTATTTGAGCTAGCCACCGGGGGGGGGCTGACCGGATGGATCAGAATGGTGAATGCATCACTGCATGATGGGGTGGTCCCTGCTGCCTTAAAGGAGGCAGTGGTGCGACCACTCCTGAAAAAACCCTCCCTTGACCCAGAGATTTATGCTAATCACCGTCTTGTTGTAAATACCCCATTTTTGAGCAAGGTACTCGAGAGAGTGGTGGCGTCTCAACTGCAGGCGCTCTTGGATGAAACTGATTATCTGGATCCATTGCAGTCTGGATTCAGGCCTGGGTTTTGGGATGAAATCGGCCTTCTTCACCCTGATGGATGACCTTCTTTGGGAGAGAGACAGGGGAAGGGCAACCCTGTTACTTCTTCTCAATCTCTCAGCAGCTTTCAATACCGTTGACTATGGTATCCTCCTGGACTGCCTTTGTGAGTTGGGAGCTGGAGGCACTGTTTTTTAGTGGGTTGACTCCTACTTGCAGGGTCGGTTCCAGAGAATAGCACTTCAGCCTCATGGCAGCTGAACTTTGGCGTGCCACAGGGCACCAACTTGTCCCCGATGTTATTCAATATCTATATGAAGATTTGGGGCAAGATGTCACCAGTATTGATGACAGCCAGCTCTATTTCTCTGTAACATCTGAACTGGGAGAGGCCATACACGTTCTGAACTGGTGCAGTTATGGCTTGGATGAGGGCCAACAAACTGAAGCTGAATCCTGATAAGACAGAGACCCTGTGGGTTGGTGGTTCCCAGGTCTGGAAATTGGAGTGTTTGCCTGTTCTGGATGGGGTTGCACTCCCTCTGAAGGAGCAGGTCCATAGTTTGGGGGTGCTCCTGAACCCACCTTTGTCACTGGAGACCCAGGTGGCCCGGAGCACCCATTATCAACTTTGATTGGTATGCCAGCTACGCTCGTTCCAGGATAGGGATAGCCTAGCCACAGTCATTCATGCACTGGTAACCTCACAATTAGATAACTCTAACATGCTCCATGTGGGGCTACCCTTATATGTGGTTTGGAAGCTGCAGCTCGTGCAGAACGCAGCCGCTAGGGTGCTCACTGGTACACCTAGCTTTGCCCACATTAAACCTGTGCTAAAAGAACTGCACTGGCTGCCTGTTAGCTACTGAGCCATGTACAAGGTTATGCTATTATCCTATAAAGCCCTAAACAACTTGGGACCAGGATACCTAGTAGACTGCCTTCCCTTATACACACCCAGGTGACATTTGCGATCATCAGAAGAGGCCCTGCTCATTATTCCAAGATGAACAGAATGTTGTCATGAAGAACCTCGATGGTGGGCCTTCTCTGTAGCGGCACCCACCTTCTGGAAAACCCTCCCTTGTGCAGTTTGGGAGGTGGAAAATGTAACATCCTTCAAACATCTCCTGAAGACATATCATTTTAGACAAGCTTTCCCTGGTTTTATATGAAAGTTTTAAAGTTTAAGTCTTAATTTTTGTATACTGTGATTTTAATTGTAAACTGCCCAGAGAGCCTTGGCTGTTGGGCAATATTAAATATGTAATAAATAAATGAATAAAATTAAACTGGGAGTCATGCTACGGTGGAGGACTGAAATGTGGCCCCTCTACATCACCATGAAGATAACCGTAAGTGGCCTTGTTCAGAAGACACCTTAAAACACGGAGTTTAAGGCTTTTTTGTTAA
This sequence comes from Anniella stebbinsi, assembly GCA_029215795.1. Taxonomy (NCBI): domain Eukaryota; kingdom Metazoa; phylum Chordata; class Lepidosauria; order Squamata; family Anniellidae; genus Anniella; species Anniella stebbinsi. The sequence goes on along the minus strand of JARDYH010000002.1, from coordinate 26,348,307 downwards.
CAAGAAAGCTTTAAACACCGTGGTTTAAGGTGTCTTCTGAACAGGGTCAGTGTGAACTGGTCATCTGTGTGAATGTCCAGTTCGATAGAGAACCAGTTTGCAGGATTTTCCCCATTTTTTTGAAGGAGGCTTTGGGGCTCTTCACAAATTCCCAACCCTACAGACTGTACTCACTAACACATAGCAACTATGCCTCCCCCCATTTTTACTCCAGAGTGGGTACAGAGGGCCCAATCAGGATTTTTGCATGCGGGTGGGTGGTCAGACTCAGGTCTCTGTCAGAACTGGACTGCATATTATATGTAGGATGTGGAAAGCAGTCTCACTCTGCCTGTTTAAAAGTTTGATGGCTCCCTCCTTACACTCAAAGAAAGCTGGAGGGACTCACAGCTAATGTTACCCCACTCCTCCACCTCAAAACAGATAGGGAAGATTAGCTATGTGAGAGGAGATAACAGAAGAGAAAGATGTCATTATGCCTTTGCTGAGGCAATTTCTCCTCAAAGAGTGCAGAAAAAGGGGGCCACTTAAGGCAAGTGCTGAGCTGACATATTTTGGCTGGCACCTTGCAAAGTTGGGAATGGTGACCATATGGAAAGGAGGACAGGGCTCCTGTAACAGTTGTACAGAAAAGGGAATTTCAGCAGGTGTCATTTGTATGCATGCTGCACCTGGTGAAATTTCCTCTTCATCATAACAGTTAAAGCTGCAGGAGCCCTGCCTTCTTTTGTATCTAGTCAAGAGGGCAGGGCTCCTGCAGCTTTAACTGTTGTGATGAAGAGGGAATTTCACCAGGTTCTGCATGCCTACAAACAACGACACCTGCTGAAACTCCCTTTTCTATACAACTGTTAAAGATACAGGAAACCCTATCTTCTTTTCCATATGGTCACCCTAAAGTTGGAGGAGGTCATTTTAGCAATTTTGGGAGGCAGGGGATGAACTGTTCAGGGAAGTCTATGTTGAGGAATTGGAAGCAAAAGGGCCAAACGCAGCTAGCGTTTGTGTTAGCACTTGGTTCAATAAGAGTCTCTGAAGCAAGTAATACTCACACACCAACTTCTCGTGTATAATACAGAGTTGTTTACTAGTGGTCCAATCTATTTACAGCACAACGGTTTTCCCATCAGATATTTACACAATTCTCCTCCTGTCCAAAATCATCTAGTCCGACCTCCTCTCATCAAACGTCTCCCACAAAGTCTTTCAAATTAGACTCACTTTTATACGTTCTACATACCAGCCCCACCCTGCACAATCTGTCTTATCTTATGCTGGTGCTTAAGCAATAATCAGGCTGACCTCCAGTATTGCATATACTCCCTCAACCACATTGCTTGCAGCTGGCTGTGTCCTTCAGACTAAATTAAATAACTTTCTTTCAATCCACTTTGTCTCTGGAATTTTCCTCACCAGTCTACCAGTAGTTGTGCTCCTTCTGGTACTCTTGAAGACACTAGGGAAAATCCGACATCTGTCCTACTTAGAAATGAAATTGAAATGAATGGGTCTTAAGTTGCTCTGCAAGACGTCTTTTCCAGGGGTCTTCAAAGGAAAACCAAACCCCAGCCCCCAGTCATCGAAAGGAGTGCTGTCAACTAGCGCTATGCCAAAAAATTCTCCTACATTTTTTTCAACCATTCTCATTCAATTTGCTAGAAAAGAAATTGCTTTCAAAAAGAAATTCAATAGCGAAGAATATTTCAGAAAAATTAGCATGTGTTTGGTTCAGTTGCTTGAGCTTACCTTACTTAGGAGGTGGTTAAGGAGTGTGTGTGTGCACCGTACAATCATCTCTCCTGGCAGCCTGTAGCCTCTCTGGCTTCCCACACTCCATTGAAAGCCCAGGGGAAGACACCATGAGGTAATTTCTCCCAAAGGGCTATTTCAGATCAAGAAGTGCAGGCATCCTGGAGAGATGTGTAACACAAAGTAAACACAAACAAACACTTTATCCTCAGTTGCCTTGCAGTGATTAGGTAAGCTCAAAAACATCTCCAAAATAAATTATGAGGCAGAATAATAGAAGCTTCTTTCATGGGGGAAGGACACCGGAGGAGAGATTTTGACATAGCACTAGCTCCATCGCTTCTCTGGAGCTGGACACAACACTAGGCTGACGATATGAAAAGGAGGTCAGGGCTCATGTAACTTTAACAGTTGTAGAGAAAAGGGAATTTCAATCAGTGTCATTTGTATGCAATTAGTTCCTGGTGAAATTCCCTCTTCATCACAACTGTTAAAGTTGCAGGCACTATACTAGAGTGACCATATACAAAAGAAGGCAGGGCCCCTGCGTCTTTAACTGTTGTGATGAAGAGGGAATTTCACCAGGAACTAATTGCATACAAATGACACTGGTTGAAATTCCCTTTTCTCTACAACTGTTAAAGTTACATGAGCCCTGTCTTCCTTTTCATATGGTCAGCCTACACAACACTGCCCCCCATACCTGCATTGTGATATATGCAAAAAGGGGGCCAGCCTTCCAACACAGTTGATGATGTTGCCACTTGCAGTGGCAGCTCAATCCTCCAACACCCTTATGAAAAAAGAAAGAAGCTGTACTAGATCCCCTGCCAATGGTGAGCCCTATTTGTGAGAAACTATTGAGAATTTTGAGAGACTATTGATGCGTAGCTCTAGTTACCCCCATGAAAAAGTTTCAGCAAAAAGTGGAAGTTGGGGGTAACTCCCACCCCCACAATATAATCAAGCTGAACATTTTCATAGGAACCTTACTACAAACCCTTCTAGGTCTGTCCCTCCTAAAAGGAGGGAGTCCTCGTGGTTCTAAACTGGGATGGGCAACTTCGGGGTGTGTGGGTTTGGGGCCCACTTTCCACTCCTTGGACATCCCCATTTCTGCTGATGCCACCGTGTCTCCAACAAAACAAAAAGCACTTGGCCACCAAAATTTGGCACCAACTTGCTACAGAACCTTAGAATGGCCAAACGTAGTTTGAAAGCAGCTTAGTTTGGCCTTTCTAAACCTCCGTAATTATTTGTCAATGGATTTTAGTGGCAAAGAGACTTTTGGGGGGAGGAGGGTGCTACATCACCACTGAATTTGGTAGTGCAAGGGTGGTGGGAGCCACAGAAGAAAAGAGGGGCATATCCGACCCACACAGAGCTGGGCTGCTTGTCAAGTAGTAACTCTAGTATGCAGCTCACTTTCACACCAACCTTTGAGATCATTTTACACCATATACATTTCATATGTATTCATTTTGCTCTTCTCTTTTGCTTGCTTACAGAATTGGGATGCTTGTGAATGGGAAGAATTCTTTAAACTATAGATGGTGCTTTTAAAGTGCTCCTAATTTTATACTTGCTAATCCAAGTACAGTAATGATTTCCCAAATCAATGCAACCATTAGAAATTATGTTTAATTACAAGCTCAATGAAAACCTAGTGAAGAGAATAGGCTCGCTTATTACGCAACCAAATCTACGGAACTATTTATGGCTCAAGCAGTGCATATTCGTTGCAGATGTTTTATATGTCATTTCACAAGAGTTCTCTGTTTGTTTTTTTCTCAGTACCTGAAGTACACATAAAATCCGAGAACGTGATCACCTACATAGGTTATTCTGTGGTCCTGACGTGTTCAGTTGGCAATGAGACATTGTGTAATAAGCCCTCTTCATGGACTTGGTATAAAATGAATGGAAGTGAACAGGTAAAATTAAATTTAATTGATGTGGGAGGGGGGACCTTATTAATTCAAGATATATTGCAAGCAGTACTTTTCTGGTATAAAGCTGACTTGAATCTGAGTTTTAATAGTAATTCATTTGATCCAAATTTTAATGGACTGGGCTGTATGTTAAAATAAAGTAATACAGGGCTCTAAGAGACTTGCAATATGCTTTGGGTAGGAATGGGGTGAGCATTGCATGCAGGGTGGGTGTGCTTGTTTGTATAAGCAACCCAGTTAGCGATGGGCGAACTCACAGGCATCCGATTTGTAGGACACTTGCCCCATCGCTGCTACCATCTGCCACTTCTTCGGGCTGCACAAGCTTCTTCGTTCGTGCCTTTACTCTTGTATAAATGGGGCCTTTATGGCCACCATTTACACAACGGGGGAAATGCGTAATTTTGGAGCCTCCATTGTGGTGCTGCGTGCTCATTGGGCCTTGCAGGCGCTTGAAGCTTTGGTACATGAATGTACTGTGGGCGGCCGACTGGGTCTGGGGCAGTGCAGATGCTGCGGAGACATCGGACTCCCGGACTCAGTCATGCACCTGAGACATTCCTACCCCTGATCAAATCGATGTAAGATATGTGTCAAGCTGCAAGAGTCTTTGGATCATTTTTTTAAAAATAGGTGTGGAGGCTCCAATCTGGATCTTACAAGCCCCCTACCTCCCACACTAGGATCCTGATCCCTAGATAAGAGTGAAAGTGTGGGTGGGAGAGACGCAACTGCTGAACACAGATTTCAAGTAATGTTTGGTTTTGCCCAGAAGACAGCAGGGAATGAGGACTTCAACAATGATGGGAGAAAGATATCTGGCACTCACTCCCCCAGCTGGAAATGATGCTCTGATCATCTTCATATCCTGGGGCTTGTAGTCCAGCAATTCCCCCCCCCCTGCAGTAGAGCTATTCAAAGATCATTGTTTCCAGCTGGTGGAAAAGTGAGATGGGCCTTTCCCATCATTGCTGGAAGGCGTCTCCAGCTACTGCCTATTCTTCATTCTTCAAGATGAGTTGGTTTTCCCATGAAAGGAATGGAGAGTGGATAGCAGATGTGAGGGGGAGGGGGAGGGAGGAGGCTGGCATTGCATCCTTCAGGTGTGTGCATCAAACGAATCCTTGAACAGGATTGGGGAAACTGCTTGAAAACTATTAATTTGGTATTGGCTCCAGTAACAAAAATGGATCCCCGAAAATTGCGTGGAGGCACCTTCGATGAGTGGAGCATTACCGATTTTACCTCCACATGAACAGAGCACAAATCAGGGGTTGAGGCTCTTTTTCTGTCCGATTATGCGCATTATTGAATGCGCATTAAATAGCGAGTTTTAATTTACCGCGGGAGTTAAAGCGCCTTATGACCATGTAAACAAGCGATTCTCCGCATTAAACACCTTTAAAGCGCATTTCATACAATCGTTAATGCGCTTCACCGCCTCCCGTGTATAGGGATTAGGCGTAAAAGCGATTGCGAGAAGATGCGCATAATCGGACAACCGGGTGTCAAACCGAATTCTTGTAGAGGGGACCGAAGACAGATCCTGAATCCAATCCATGGCAAACACTCGAGGACAGGCTTTCCCAACTTGATTCCCTCCATGCAAGTTGGACTACTCCTATCACCTAGCTGAGGACAATGGGAGTTGTAGTCCAACATGTCTGGAGAGTAATGGATTGCAGCCAATGAGAATATCAACTTACATTCAAACATCTTGCCTAAACCAGGCTGTGGATCAAGTGATCTGTTTTCCTTATGCATCTCCATTGTATATTTGCACTTTTCCTGCTGATATATTTCATTCTCATATCTAAAATTCTACCTTTCTAAATTTCAAATGATATAGGAGTTCCTTGTCTAGCAGCCCACCAAAAGTTTTTAAACTGGCTTTTCCCTCCCAACAGGTTGCCATTAATAGTACTGTAATGCCAAAGAAGTACGAAATTCTCCAGGAGAAACAAGCCTGCATAACCAAACTGAAGATCTTGGAGCTCTCTGAAGATGACACTAGCCTCTATTACTGTGAAGCTGGATTTCCACTAGGTGAAAGCAAAGGGCAAGTGTCTCTCAAAGTCCTCACCTTCATGGCGCCACTCAAACCATTCCTTGCAATAGCAGCTGAAGTTATTATTTTAGTCGCTGTTATTTTCATCTATGAAGTATGCTCCAAAAGGAAAGAGGCTCATGCCGGTAAGACAAGTGGCCTTTGTAATGCGTTCCTTTTATTTTTGAAAGCATGCCTTTGTTTATATTACATACATTAATGTAAGTTCTTCCTGTGGACATGATGTGAACCTGCTTATACCAAATTAGACCAATAAACCATCCAGTCAAGTCATGTCTGCTTCAGCGTTCCCCAAACTGGTGTCCTCCGGATGTGTTGGACTCTATAACTCCCATCATCCCCAGCCAACATGCTGGCATGGGGATGATAGGAATTATAGCTTAACACATCTTGGAAGAGTGGGGACCAGGTTGGAGAAGACAGTCCTAGGACAAAGGCTGCTTTTTGTTTGAAAACCTAAAAGCCAACAGTTAATTGACTCTGGCTCAGTTTGGACGACATATTAAGCAACGGAGGGGTAAATAATGTACTGACCGTGCGTTAGGCAGGAGGAGCTCCACAGACGACACACTGCAGCCGGCGCTGCTCGGAACCGGCAAACGGCAGCCATTTTGGTTGCAGCTTCTCCGTGTGTCCCCCAGCCGTATCCCAGCATGCACCGTGAGTTCTGCCGGCTGCATAGAGCGGCTGGGGTTTTTTGGCTGCTCTAGGCAGCAGAACTCTATTCCGAAACGGAATAGTCCACGGAGAGGGGGGGGCTGAATTCGGACGACACTTTAAACAACGGGGCTTTGGGCTAAACAACGTGCAAGCCCGTTGTTTCGCTCTGTTGTTTAAAGTGCCTGATTAACGTACTGTCAGTTGTGTGGTGTGCTGCCCTCCAGACGACACAATAAGCAACACAACTGACGATTGTTCCCCCCCCTCCTCCGTTGCCTAATGTGTCGTCCGAACTGAGCCACCGTCTCTATCCCTAATCATAACTTGTGAGTCCCTTGTAAAGTAGAGAAGGTAATAAAATGTGGTTGAGTAGGATTGAGATCATGTTAGTTGGACTTGGTTGCATCAGTTTTGTGCATCAGTTGTTTTGGTTATGATCCATGTGTTTTGGAATTTTAATGGAAATTGCTTTTAGCTAATTTATAATTTGTATGTTTTACTAATTTTGTTGTAAATTGCCTTGGGGCTTTTTAAAGAGAAAGGTGACTAAGAAATTCATTTTGTTGTTATTATTATGACTAAAGTTTTACATTGATTTCAATGTGAAATTGACAAACCTGGGGGACTGAAGTGGCAGATGATCCACCAATTCCAAAGTCCTGCCAGCTCATGTGAGCCAGAGCAAGAGGTGGGAGGGGTTGTTTCCCTGGAGGGTTCTCTGGCAGTTCTCTCTATACCAAGTGGTTTTAATGGGGAGGAAATCACGTATGCCAGCTCCAACCGTGGGACCTTTTCAGGGAACGGAAAGGCTTTGGATCCAGTGGATCAAAAGCTGCCTCCAACCTGTCCCTGGAACATCCCATTTCAGGATCTACTGGTGCATCTATGTCCTTGGAGTAAAGAGGTACATCTGCCCCATCCTAATCCCCTCCAACCAGTTCTGAGGGTTACATTTGGCCTCTTCGTCTGGATCCAAAATAGTCTAAACTAGCAAAGCTGGAGATTAATTTTAGATGACATTCTAGGTAAATAAGCAACAGAAGCCAAATGGTAGTATTATCTAGTACAGTGGTCTTCAAATGATGGGTCACGACCCAAAAGTGGGTAGCGATATCAGGCAAGATGGACCATGGCAAGTTGTTGCCACCATGTTGGGTATGAAGAAAATTGTGAAAATGGGTTCCATGGAGCCCAAGGTGGGTCTCAGGTCTGGACCAGTTGAAGGCCTTTGAAAAGCATACTTTTCCTCTTAGATGAGTCATGATATTCAGTGGTTAAAGGTAATTTTCCTCCAGTTGTTGGATCCACTTCCTAGATGATGAAGGCTGCTATACTCACTTACCTAGAGTAAGCCCCCATTTTGCTGAATGAGACTTACTTCTGAAGATATGTATATAAGATTGCACAATAAATTTGGTATTTTCCAGAGCAGACAAAGACTTATCGCTATGTTATTACCTTGTAACCTGTAATTTTGCTGTACCTCTTAACTATGTCTCAGACTGCCATTCCTTTTACTTTGTGTCAAGGGGAGCCATTGAGAATGGAAGCTACTTGCCTGTTGATTTAATATGATACAGATCTTCTTATATCCTTATTATTAAGGCAATCAATAAAATTAAAATCACACGGTTTTCTTTGTTTCACAGAAGTCGAAAAAGAATTTGAACAAACAGAAACATTGTAAGTCATAAGGTGTTATAATGTTTAAACAGTATAAAGGCAAAACCAGCTCCATTAAAATCCATGTATGTTTGGCCATAGAATTTAGTTGGATTGTAAACACCACCCATTTCATTTTCATGGGGTGGGTGGCTGGCTCTGTTCTTAATATATGCCAATTTGTAACTAAGGGTGCAAACCTACGCATGTTTAGAGAGACAGAAAATCCTATAACTTCTAGCATGCCCCAGCCAACTATGCTGGCTAGAGAATTCTGGAAATTGTAGGACCTTTTCTGTCTAAACATATGTAGGATTGTGCCCTGAATGTAGAAATTCCAGACTATATATATATAAATGTCTTATAACAATAGTTCTTGAATAAATAGGTAGTATTTGCAGACCAGAAAGGAAGTACATAGATAGCTGCCTTAGATACATAGTACATAGATAGGTCAGAGCAGTGGAGGCTTTTGGCTCCCAATTTTGGTTGGGCTGTGATTCCATTCTGGGTTTCAGTCATAACCAGCCAGAACTCTAAAGGAGCTATCCAAGGAACCAAACACATTTTGTGGATAAGGTTCAGCACTTTGGACAGTTCCTTTAGAGTTCTGGCTGGTTCTGACTATAACCCAGAATGGAATTATAACCCCACCAAAATCAGAGCCACCAGCCTCCACTGGGCCAGTTTGTAATACTATCAGCTCTCCAGGATGTCAGGCAGAGGTCTTTCACATCAACTTCTGAATAATTCCTTTAATGCAGCCTTTACAAATATGGCACCCTCCAGATGTGTTGGACTACAAATCCCACCATCCCCAGCCCTACACATCTGGAGGGTGCCAGGTATGTAACGGTTGCATTAAAAGAATAATTCAGGAATTTATGTGAAAGACTTGGCAGGGGGTGATCTGCTCATTCTCGCTGGGGATGATTGGAGTTGGAGTCAAACACATCTAGAGGATGCAGGGCTGAGGAAGGCTGTTTTATCTGATTCTTTTAAGAGGAGATGCAAGGGATTAAAGAAGAAGCATTTGGGTATGCAAAGCATGCCCTCTACCATGTCCTTCCCGGAGAAGTACTTTGTCACACAACACAATACTAATTGATGGAATCCACTGAAGACTCATAATCTAATAAGATGTGATACAAAAGTGTGGGGGGGGGGAGGTGAGAATAGGGAAAAAGAGGAAAGCCAAATGTGCATTGGAGCAACTCCTCCTCCTTGGTAGAGGATGAGGCCTGATTGGCCTCCCAACCACCCTGATATGCTTCCTGGGAGGCAGGGACTGCAACCTCCCAGTGGCCGAGATCTCCTGACTGCTGGTCCCAGGCTACCACATCTATGAACATGACTCGATACCATTTGCTGGGGAGAAAAAAGAGCTTCTGGAAGCAAAAGTGTTGCAAGACACTGTGGCTTTCTTCTTTGGTTCTCTTGTCACACCACCAGGGCCAGCCTAAGACATTTTGCTGCCTGAAGTAAAGGACAAGAGGGCACCTTCCCCATTCCATGTACAGAAGTCAACCAAATGGACAGTGGAGTCTTTCTTCAACACTGGTGACAGGACAGCTTCCTCCACCGTACCGGGATAATGTCGTGGGCTTTGGGCAGGCCCTGTGGCACATACAGCTCTGTCTTCCAACATTCCTTGTTCCCCAGTATCTCCCACCTGAGGCGATTGCCTCACTCGCCACACAATAATTTGCTGAGCTACACCTTTAATCACATGGATGGAAAGCATCCTAGCTTTTCTTGTTTAAGTCTCTGAAGGCTCCTTCACGGCTCTGACTATCCCTCAAGGGTCTCTCTCAGCTTACCATGCAGTTTTGGAGAAGTGAGAGTGGAAAGGCAGCTCATTGGGTTAATAAATGCATACATAAATACCATGAATAGGAGCAGCTTCTTTCCAGAAGGCAGGAATTACCCTCACTGTGGCCAGGCTTTTGTTAACCTCTTTATCATCTCACATGTGCCTGCTCTTCTCTGGTTGCTAGGAAATATTGGCCACATGAGAGTGGGACCATGTAAAAAACCAGTCAGAGATGATGACAACTCCATGCCTCAGTAAAATAATTAGTCATGATGTAAGGGACTGAATGTAATGCCACTTCTCCTGTACAGGAAATCGGAAGACAGCAATGGTGTGGAAAACAGTACCACCAGGCACAGAAAAGTTTAAGTCCTTTGTGGGAGGGCGGTAAGTTCAAATTCCATTTGAGATTCTGAGATGATTATGAAGAAATGGAGAAAGATGTGCCATTCTGCTTCAGGACAGGCTGTTTTCATTGAAGTTTCAAAACATACCCTTCAACCCAGGTTGGCCCCATTGAAATGACTAGAGCTGTCTGTTTTTAGCAAAGGGAGGAGTTGATATTATATGATGTCTGGGATTGTTAATGGGATTTCCTTTCCAACCATGGAAGGATGACATTTCATAAATTGCCACCATGATCTCCAGTCAATTGAAAATGGTTACCAAGGACACCTTCCATTGGGAGAGAGGGTGGGGCAAAGAGAAGACGGGAGTGCAGGGAATTCCCATGTGGATATGCCCTTAGTTGTATGATCTTTACCAAACTACTCTCTTTCCAGCGATCTGGGCAGGATCTACACTGCTGTTTTAAAATGCCTTAAAGCGCTTTATAACAGTAGTGACAACTGTTTTGGAGTGTGTCCTGGGCCCCAACAGTTGTCAGTACTGTTATAAAGCGCTTTAAAGCAGTAGTGTAGATCCGCCCCTGGAGTAGGATTTCATCAGCTCTAAGTGGGGGACTGTTGATTTTATATCGTTCTCCTCGCCCCTCCCCGCCCCACTGGATGCTTCTCAAAATGTTCTCACTAATATCCTGCCATTCCTTCTCCCCTTCTCTTTTCACACTTCACTTGTAACCTATCCCCCCCTTCCCCAGCTGCCAGTTTCTTTAATACTTCCCTTGTGCCAGACGTACTTGATGGGTTGCAGTACCTGGCCCACTGTTTGAGAAACGCTGTCCTAGATGTTCAAGAAATTATGGGCATTAATCTGTAATTAGAATTAGAGTGGCCATTCATGGGGGGGGGAAAGAGGGTGGTGATTTGCATAACATTTGCATATGCTACTATATATGTACAGGTGCAAATTTAGAAATAATATTATAATTTAAATATAATACAGTACATCTCACCATGTGCCCTGCCTGTCCATCCTGCTGTCCAGATGCTAAGCGTGAATAGGCAACAGTTCTTATGGCTTCATTATCTTTACATTGGAATGGGACAGGGCAGCCCGTTGAATAGAGCCCAGTTCTCTGGCAGCCTTTCAAATGGAGGACTGTCCCCTGTAAAAGAGGATGCCTGGCCACCCTCCATGATGCTATATTGGATCAATTGCTAGTGCTAAATATATTTATAATATGTATTCTGTTTAATTTAGGCAAGGCAAAGGAAACAGATGGCTATCTGTCACATCAGGAAACTTCAGAGAGATGTAAACGGTGGAACCATAGCTACTCTGCTTCTGATTATGGCCTTTTTAGATGTGTTAAGAGTAAATAATACTGCTTAAGATGCCTTTTTAGTAATGAACGTATTAAACAATGCGAACGTCTTGCCCATTGTCACACTGTGCTGAACCTGTGTTGTTGTATGCTTTCCATGGGTTATATTCTGTTAGATCCATTTGAGCCTTTTGGCTCCAGTTAGCAATAACTTCCAACCATTAGTCTGAATATGTGTGATTTTGAATATGAGACTGGGCATTACCTCAGGCTGCCATGGATTCTGCTGCTTAAGGAAAGTAGTGCAGCATCAGAATAATCAATGCCAGCCATGATTCCCAAGCAAAACAACAGAACAAAGCAAGCAGGTTTGACATGCACATTGAGAATTTTATTCTGAGATCGTACTGTAGCTCTTCAGTTTCTTTAACCTAGAAACAATTAATGTAACAAAGGCCTGATGACACTCATTTTAGCTGCTGCAAATATGTGTGTGTGTGTGTGTGTGTAGACAAGGGCCTCCTTTAGAATCTTGAGAATCCCCTCCTTTCTTTTTGTAAAGAAACAAGTTGCTAACCCTCATGTTTGGAAAGAACTATAAGGCTCAGTAACTAAAAATAAAATTAAAAAAAATAGGCCATGTATTTGGAACTTTAAATTGTGATGTTAAAGCCAATTGAATGACTTGCGGATATTTGCATGTAGTAAAATGAGGGTTCTTGGCTGTTCTAACTAGGTTTTTACTGAGAGTGGGTCAAAAGTTATACATCAAAAACAAGAAGCTTGGATAATTGTGACTACATTGTTTGTCAATGGCCTCACCAAAGAGGTGAAAAAGTATCATCATTCTCCATTTTAAAAAATGATTAGAACCACATTTAACATATTTGTAGCACAATTTGAAAGCATTTCCCATCCCTCTGTTAATAGCTAAAACAAAATCCTTCCTGAAATTAATCTTGTCTAATTTGTCACGCAAATTGAATAAAGACCAGATAATGCCTTATTTGTTAGCAATCCATATCTTGTCTTTAGTTATTCACAAGTATTTTGTTAGTTTGGTATTAAAAACAGACCTATTTTGCTCTTTATATCATCAATCAAGGGGCACCATTATCAAATAATCTCTTAAGTGTTATTGGCATGATCCAGCCATATTTTAGCATTTTAGGAGATATTAGCCCCCTCTGAGCATGAATTGTGTAAACAGAGGTATCACACAATTGCCATGTCATGTCCCCTGTTTCAGAGGTTCCACATTACCACAAGGAAGATTCAGATTCAGTTGGGTCACAGGTCACCCTACTTCATGGGGAGCTCTTGGCACCCCCTTCTATACACCCCAACCTGGGAAGATAGCTCTCTCATCAACTGACTCAGATGATGACTCACCTGGAGCTTTTCCCCCAGCCACACAGGAGTATAAAATGGCAGAAACAGACCCTGGGCCTTTAAGAACTGCATCCAGCAAGGATGGAACCTCTGAAAGATCAGGATCTGCCAGGCTTCCTAAGGCTTGACTTCAGTCTTTTGCTGGGACAACAGTTCCATGTGGGAGAATACTCCAGCTAGCACTTGCTGCAATGCACTATCCAAGGTACTGCCTTGACTCCTGCTTTGTTTAGTGTGACCCAGAACAGTGAGTGCTGTTGTGCAGACTGCTTTCTCTCGGCCTCACACTTAGGGATGTCGGGGAAATCCACAATGGAACCAAATGAGTTCGGATTTTTATGAATCCGACCAACAGATTCCGCAGCGAACAGGCTTTCCCACTGTCAGGGGAATTCTGTGGACTTGCGGACCATTTTTTCTAATGTTCAGGAATCTTGCACAGATTTCATTGGAGAACAATAATCAAAAATAAAAAACTGCCCCTTAAAATGTGCATTTTCTCAATAGGCTAAAGTGCGAAAATGTGCATTTCTGGGCAATTTGTGCATATGAGAATTTGCACAAATTTGCATTTGCACAAATTCAGAAACTAAAAACTCTGACTCTGTAGGTGTGCAGATGACAGAACAAAAGGTGCCTGACAATCCAGAAAACAGACAGAACAGATTTTACACAATCCCTACTCATGGCTAGCCAGGACTAGGGCCTTGCTACTGTTCCCACCCAGTATTGAACATATTCTTATTGAATGTCTGGATTGAGAAAGCTTTTACAACAGAAGCTAGCAGACAGTCCTGACCAATGCAGGGATCTCCACGAGGGGTGGGGTGGGGTGGGGTGGGGTGGGAGGACAGGGCCAGCAGCAGGACCTAGTCCTGATGTTCACATGACACGCGCTTTACATGACTCAAGTGTGACAGGGGCTAGTGATATTAATGGGTAAACTAGGCATATGTTTTATTCTCTCCTACTGGAATCCACAGACTTAACTGTGTTTAACAGTGGCTGGATTGATCTATTTTAAACTATCTGTCATCTAATCATGGAACACTCAAGTACTCTAGAACTTTCCATTCCATCATGTTCAGTGTTACAGAATTGGTTTAGACCAGCCTTCCCCATCCAGTGCTCTCCAGATATGCTGTATTCAAACTCCCATCACCCCCCCAGCAACAAGGGAGAGGGCCTTCTCAGTGGTGGTCCCCCAACAGTGGAATGATCTCCCCGACGAGGCTTGCCTGGCACAAACACTGTTATCTTTTTGGTGCCAGGTCAAGACTTTCCTCTTCTCCCAGGCATTTAACAGCATATACTGAGTTTTAATTGACCCCAGAACTATATTTAGGCCTGGCTGAGAGTTCGCAGCTGTTTTAAATGTACACTGTTTTCATATGTTGTCTGCTTTTATGTTTTTACGGTTTTAAATTTTGTATATCGATTTTTAATGTCCAAAGTTTTAATTTTTGTAAACTGCCCAGAGAGCTTTGGCTATGGGGCGGTATATAAATGTAATAAATAATAAATAATGGGGGAAGAGTATTGTAGTCTAACACATCTGGGGGGGCAAGAGGCTGGCGAAAGTTGCTCTGTCCATAGTTGATGCGTGGGTAAATATGGAGGGAAAGGAAACCAACAGTTGGGCTGATTGTCTAAGACTTGTGTATTTGTAATATGTGTCCAGCTCCAGTGCTTTTCAGATGTTGCAGAGAGGAAATCAGAGGAAAACGTACTGTAATTCTAAACTAAGCAAATAAGATGCTAATAAGCCATTTATTTCAGTAATAGAAGGACCAAAGTAGAAATATATATCACAGTATTATTGAAGATGTATAAATGTCTTAAAAACTACCGATATTATAAAATGGAAAGAATGTCATCTGGTTCTGGTATAATGGGCTCTCAAGAGTTCAAGATATTTGGTGGTTCAAAACTTCTGTGATATGAAAACTATTAAACATCTATTTCTGATTTCTGTATATCGGGTGTGTATGTGTGTAAAAGTGTAAAGGAAGGGGAAAAGGAAGGAAATAGGAAATGTATTGCAGAAGGTTACATAAAACACATGCAAAGCAACATAAGCAGACCTGTTTCTAAAAACAAGCCACTCAACTAGCTAATTTTGCTGCATGAGGTAAAGGACAAGATGGCGCCCCCATTCATACTACATTCATAAACCACCTAGACTGGCTGTTGAATCTTTCTTACTTACGGTACTAGGGTCCTCCATCATGCCTTAGAGCAGACATGGGCACATTTGGAAATTCAAGAAATCGTCCTGGATGCAACCATAAAATAGTTGCCATGGGTAGGCATGGCTACTCACAAAGGACAGGTAACCTGCCCAGAGGCATTCATGGGAAATTAAGATGGCAGCAGCTAGATGCTCCCACTTCACTTTGAAGCAATCCCAACTGCCACTAAGAAAATACAAACCTATTTTTTGTAATAAAAAATGGAAGGACTAGGGTATCTCAGTCAGCACCAAGGAAGATGACTGTTGCTTATCCTTGCTTTAGGCAGTAGTCTAGTTGATGGGGCCCAGCTCAGTCTGTGTCCTCCCAACAGAAAGAAATAGTTTGGGGCTCAGGGGGAATGGCTGGGGAGTTGCCATTGCTGACCTCAGTATCTGTTGCCTGAGGCATTCACACCACAATGTCTAACAGTGGGCTGTCCCTTCAACACAAATGATCGTTCTTAATGATACCGAAATTCCAAGGAGCTGTATAAAACCAATCTAGCAAGGTTTGCTACATCTAGGGATCCCAGACACATGGGATGAGGAGAGAAATGGACCAGAAGTGTGCTAAACACACATTTCCTCCCCTAATCCAGCTGGTTTAAAATTCCACCTGCAAGAAATGTAAGAAAAGCAAAAGCAATCTTTGGAAGCTGGGTGGAGTATGATGAAGTGGAAATCAGTATTTTGGTCTTGGAGAGGAAAATGAACAAACAGCGTAGTGAAGAAGGCTGGAATAGAATTTCATTTACAATCTCTACCATTCTGGTCAAGCAAGCTTCTGTTTGTTTTGTAAGCGGGAAAAAATCGATATCCCTATCTGACTTCTTTTTAATAGGGCTGTGCACGGATCCAGATCCGGATCCAGAATCCGGAGTGGATCAGGCTGATCCAGGCCTCCCAGATCTGGATCCGAACCAGATTGGATCCGTGATCTGGATCCAGATCTGATTTGGATCCAGTCACAGCACTCCCTCCCACTCTCCCCCTCCCTCCCCCCACACTCTCTGCTTACCTGCTGCCTCCTCCACATCATCCCCCATAGTCCTCTCTCTTCACTGTGTGCCGCCTCATTTCCCGCTCATGTCGGGTGATGACATCACCCAACACTAGTGGGAAATGTGGCGGCACACAGCGAGGAGAGAGGATGATGGCAGGACAACACGGAGGAGGCAGCAGCTAAGCAGGGAGAGTGGGAGGGAGAGAGCAGGGAGAGCAAGAGGGAGTGCTGTGCACGGATTTGGATCTGAGTCAGATTGGATCAGGCCCAATCCGGACCTGACAGATCCGGATCCGGATTGGATCGGGGGGTCCATGCACAGCCCTAGTTTTTAATAAAACAAGGAAATGGGTTTAACAATTACAATTTAATTAGCACCACTTTAATACTTAAGTAAAACAGCAATAAACAGAAGCAGTGAACCAAACACTTCAATAAAGTCCAAACCGTGATTTAATTTATACAAACTTCCGTTCTCAATGTAATGGCTGCTGGTGGCTCTGATGTCAGTGAGGCAGAGAATCCACTCTGGGTTTTGGTCAGAATCAGATAAAACTCTAAAGGAACTTTCCAAAGTGCTTCTAACCTTAGATAGCTCCTTTAGAGTTCTGACTAGTTCTGGCTGATACCCAGAGTGGATTTGCCATGGATAGCCGTTTTAAAGTTCTGGCAAAAACCTGGAGTGGATTCACCGCCCTACTAACATCAGAGCTACCAGCCTCCACGGACTGCTATCACAACCAGCCTGTGTTTAGACTACAAACTGAGGTACAGTCAAATGTACATACAAATATTATGGTTTATGTTGACAAGTAGGGATGTGCACGCCCGAAATTATCGTATCGTTATCGGAATTTCAGACCAAAAAAATTATCGTCTCCGATAGTATCGTAGGTGGTCCATATTGTATCGTATCAGATTTCCGATAAATATTGGAAATACGATATTATATCATTTCTACATTTTGCCCTAGAGAGAGTTGCTTTTGAGTCTGAAAGGCCTAAAACTTCTTAATTTTCCAAGTTACAGGTTTGAAACTTCGTTGCAGTGCAGACTGAGTGTTGTTAGTCATATGTGCCAAATTACAGAACAATAGGTGCAAGCGTTACTCAGAAGTAAGCTTTCAAATATACTGTTTCAGGTGGCTGAAATGTGGTCCTTTTTCAAGAGATGTCGTCCACGTCCAGTACTCTTGTCATGGGCATCTCACAGATTGCCTTGAGGGGACTCATCTGTGCCCAATTTCAGATGCACAGCTGCAGGTATTACTCGGAAGTAAGCTCTCAACAACATGTAATGCACTACATGCTGCTGCTGCTGAGACTTATAGGTATTATATGAATACATACAATGAATGAACTTTCCAAACCTGTGGATAAACCTACCTAGTAGGCAGGCAATGCCTTCCATATGCAGTCATAAAAGTAAAATGTGTTAATCGGAAGATGGTGAACTGCTGCTGCCTTGTCTCACTGATTAGGCCATGCATGTCAAATGAAATAATGAAAGGATTGGGGGGTAGGGACATAGCACGGGAGTTACAGTTATTTTAGCCTGCCGTAGCCTGGCAGGGCCTCATTGGGCCAGGAGAGATAGCCCTGCAGTGGGCAACCTGGAGGATCCCAGCAGAAGCATATCATGTGCTGCTTTTACAACTGTGAGAATGCCATTAAAACAACCATCACGCACTGCCTTGACCTCATCGTGCTTCAAATGACCCAGTCTGCCCGCCATCCCCGTGCAAGCAGGTTGGCATTTCTTCATGCCAGAGCTGCACATAACATTGGCTGGAGCAGAGGCAAATAAAAAGTCACATTCAAGATAGAGGTAGGCTCTTTGGCAAATAAATGAAAAGTCACGTTCAGGAGTGCTCTTTGGCAAATAAATGAAAAATCACGTTCAAGATAGAGGTAGGCACTTTGGCAAATAAAAGAAAAGTCCCCTTCTGAGTTGAGGTTGGCTATTTGGCAAATAAATGAAAAGTCACGTTCAGGATTGCTCTTTGGCAAATAAATGAAAAGTCACGTTCAGGATAGAGGGTTGGCTCTTTGGCTGAAGCGGAGGGAATGCGCCTATGCGTGTGTGCGTGGCACAGTGAGAGTGAGTGGATGCATTCCTGGATGGAATACAATGAACTTTCCAAACCTGTGGATAAACCTGGCAGTGCCTTCCATATGCAGTCATATGGATTGGGGGGTAGGGGAATAGCATGGGCGTAACATGTATAGCCTTAGCAGGCAGGGCCTCATTGAGCCAAGAGAGGAGATACCCAGCAGGAGGAAGCGAAGAAACCTGCAATATCCCACTAGCGCCTACGTCTGGCACAGTGAGTGGATGGCCACATTCCACTGCAGTAGCAGAACTGCTGCCTTGTATCAAGATTAGGCCACAAGAAGGATTGGTGGGTAGGGGAATAGCACGGGCATAACAGTCATTTTAGAGCCAGCCTTAGAAGGCAGGGCCTCATTGGGCCAGGAGAGGAGATACTCAGCAGGAGGAAGCGAAGAAACCTGCATGATCCCACTAGCGTCTACACCTGGCACAGTGAGTGAATGGCCTCATTCCATTGCAGTAGAAAACGACCCAGTATGCCCGCCATCCCCATGCAGGCAGTGGTGGTGGTGGGCAGTTCTTCATGCCAGAGCTGCACACATTGGCTGGAAGAGTGGCAAATAAAAGAAAAGTCCCCTTCTGGGTTGAGGTAGACACTTTGCCAAATAAAAGAAAAGTCCCCTTCTGGGTTGAGGTAGACACTTTGCCAAATAAAAGAAAACTCACGTTTGGGGTAGGCACTTTGGCAAATTAAAGTCACGTTTGTTCGGGGTAGAAGGAGGCACTTTGCCACATAAAAGAAAACTCACATTCCAGGTGGGCACTTTGCCAAATAAAAGAAAACTCACATTCGGGGTAGGCACTTTGGTAAATTAAAGTCATGTGAGTTAGGTATATTTTTATGAATACAGTGAACATTCAAAACCTGTGGATAAACCTAGGCGGCAGTGCCTTCCATATGCAGTCATAAAAGTAAAATGCCTTGTCTCATCCACGCATGTTTATAAATTAAAAGGATGGGGGG
The DNA here is from genome assembly GCA_029215795.1 of Anniella stebbinsi. Lineage (NCBI taxonomy): Eukaryota > Metazoa > Chordata > Lepidosauria > Squamata > Anniellidae > Anniella > Anniella stebbinsi. The sequence goes on along the minus strand of JARDYH010000002.1, from coordinate 26,329,033 downwards.
GGGGGTAGGGGAAAAGCATGGGCGGAACAGTTATTATTTTAGAGCCAGGCTTAGCAGGCAGGGCCTCATTGGGCCAGGAGATACCACGGAAGCAGGCCAACCTGCAGGATCCTCATCATTGTGCTTAAAAAATGACCCAGTCTGCCCATCATCTCCATGCAGGCAGGTTGGCATTTCTTCATGCCAGAGCTGCGCACATTGGCTGGAGCAGAGGCAAATAAAAGTCACGTTTGGGATAGAGGTAGGCACATTGCCCAGTTCATAGAAGTCCCCTTCTGGGTAGGCAGTGCACATTGGCAAATTGATAATAAGAGTCCCTTCTAGGCAGGCGTAGGCAGGCACATTGCCTGGACCAAATTCTCAAAAACAAAAAAAATGCATGAGGGAGATGCTTCTGCAGTCCTTCACTAACAGACTCAACAAGAAGACCCAGGGGACGCAGTGACGAAAAATAAAAATACAGGAATCTCTCTCAAGGCTCCCTAAAGCAAACCCTCCAGTCCAGACTGGAACCATAATGGCTGGAGCAGAGTCTTTCAAAAAGAAAGAAAGAATGTATGAGAGGGAGAGACAGCCACCCCAGAACTGCCCGCAGCAGCAACAGCAGCATCTCTCCTAGACCCAGAGCCACTTTGCCCAATGCACGTCTTAGAGATGCGTTTGGTACTGCTACAAAGTGTAAACTGATTGCAACAAATGTAAGCTTTTCCCACAGTTTGTGACTTTGTGTGCTGCTTTGACCACACGGATCCTGCGTAGCAGGCTACACAGCAGCAGCACACTCACAGTCAATCAAGTAAACACACACACCCAGAGAGAGAAAGGGAGATATAATTTTTAAAAATATAATATTTCTGTTTTTTTAAAGAAAGTTAAACAGGGCAGAGGGCAAAACACTCCCCCTCAGTCACAGTACCCTCACTCATGCTAACCCTTCAAATCAATCCAACCGGGAAACGTACTATAAAAATAAAAATTATAACTCAAAGTCTCTCAAACACACAGGCAGCAACGCACAGCCAAATGAACCTGACAGACACAAAGATGCAAGAGATTTACAATGAATTTTTATTTATTTATTGCATTTTATTTATTTATCTCCAACAATTCACCACCAAGACCCAGGAGCCAGGACAGAGCTCCAACAAATCCACCCTTCTCCCCTCAACGCCTAATTCCCAACAGAGCTGGAACACCAAGTGTGGGGGTTTTATGCGGGGATATCCTTAGCCCTCCTCCAACATTGTGCTTGGCTCCTGCTGGAATCCTTGCTGCACGATTGGTCACTGAAACTGTCAGTCTCATCAAGCACACTCCACCTTCTAGCTCCGTCCACGTGGCACCAAAAGAGAAAGTGCCTTCCGATAAAGCGATAAAACATGATACTTAGCATTGGACTTTCTATCGTTTCCAATAATTATCGTTGGATTTCCTATGATTTCCTATCGTATTGTTATCGTTAAATGGAAATACGATAGAGAGCATATCATATTGTTATCGGCGATTTTAATGATACGATACACATCCCTATTGACAAGAATATATACAAGGCTTTATTTATTTATATCCCATCTTTCTGCCATAGACAGATAAGCAGACAGCTAGAAAAGGGTCCCCCTTAAAAGAGGGGGAAAACATCTTTATTGCATAGATCTGAAGGCAGCATTGGGTTTCCACAGATTCCATCCAGGTGCATACTAGTTCCAGAGATGCTGAGTTTCAACAAGGTTGTTATATCATGCCTCAACACCATGTCTAAATCTTCCCAATGTCTCCCCTCCCCTCCCCCAGTCCCTCGATATTTGAAAAAAGAAAAGAAAAAATATATAACATTCAAAGGCAACAATCCTTTGCACACTAGAAAGTCAAAGCAGTCTTTTCAGCCCTGTGAAAATGCTACACAGAGGCTGCATTCGGACAACACATTAGTCAATGGTGGGTTGAGTAGCCAACTCACAGTTGGTTATTTTGTGAGCACTCCCCACACAACATATTCCTACACAACTGTGGGTGGTTGGGGCTGGCGTTGAGTGAACTAATAGTCAACCCAGCATTTGACTGACACAGTCCCTGCCCCTCTCCCCACCCTCCTTCCTCCCTGAGTCCTCCCAGTTCTATCCCAGCAGCCTCTGCAAATTGCACCAGTTGTAGCAGAATGGCAGCCACTGCTTTGGTCGCTCTTGCAGCCTGCCTCTATGGGCTTGTGTTTTAACCCACTTACCGCACGTCATTAACACACTAACCCCTCCACACAACACTTTAAACAACTGGCTTCGAGCTAAACAACTTGCAAGCCAATTGTTTCTCTCCATTGCTTATTTGGGCAGAATAGCATACCGTCAGTAGTTTGTGACCAGCGTGTTACCCTCCACACAACACATTAAGCAACACAACTGATGATTGTTCCCCCCCACCCAGTTGCTTAATGTGATGACCGAATGCAGTCAGAGAGTCAGTAGAGTAAGATGTGATGTATGAGAGAGGGGGGTCCCGAAAAATCAGGTAGAGGGACCTTCTGTGAGCATAGCCCTTCCTCTCATGGAAAGCTGATCCTGGAACCAAGCCAATACATTTAATTACTAAAGAATGTCCCCAAAGAGATAACAGACTTCCTTCATTTCTCATCGTGAAGCTTTAGCTTAGTATAAAGTTTGTTTTTACACTGATCTTCCTCATGTTTTCTTAAGTGGACTCCTAAAATACCCAAATGGGTTTCATTCCATTGATAAGCCAGATTTGTCATCCCCTTTGCTTGTGTTTAGAGCTGTCAATAATTCAAGTGCTATTTTTTATCAACTTTGAGTCCTGCTGTTTCATTTCAATAATTATATTTTTATAGCTCCCAATAGCCAACGCTCCGGGTGTTTTAAAAAAATAGCAATAAAAAACCTTTAAAATACATTATTGTACATAATATAAAAACTATTTACATGCAAACATATAAATAGACAATGCACACACACACACACACACACACACACACACTTAATGTTAAAACAGAGGCTGAATCCAGACAAGACGGAGGTGCTTACTGTCAAGGGCCACAACCTGGGGTTGGAGGTGTGTCAACCAGTTCTGGATGGGGTTACACTCCCACTGAAAGGCTGTGTTCGCAACTTGGGGGTGCTCCTGGATCCGTCACTCCAAATGACAGCTCAGATAGATGCGACTGCCAGGAGTGCCTACTATCAGCTTTGGCTGATACGCCAGCTGCACCCCTTCCTAGAGTTGGAAGACCTAAAATCAGTAGTGCACGCGCTGGTAACTTCGAGGCTCGACTTCTGCAATGCGCTATACATAGGGTTACCTCTGTGCCTAGTCCGGAAACTTCAACTAGTTCAAAATATGGCAGCCAGGTTGGTCACCAGTACATCTAGGTGTGACCACATTACACCAGTTTTAAAATCTCTTCACTGGCTGCCAATCAGTTTCCGAGCAAAGTACAAAGTGTTGGTTATTACCTTTAAAGCCCTACATGGTTTGGGTCCAGGTTACCTACGGGATCGCCTTCTCCCATACAATCCGCCCCGCATGCTCAGGTCCTCTGGGAAGAATTTACTACAGTCAACAAGAACTAGACTGACAACTGTTACCCAGAGGACCTTCTCTTCTGCCGCTCCCAGATTGTGGAATGACCTGCCGGGAGAGATTCGCCAACTCACTAGTCTTCAGGAATTTAAAAGATCTATAAAGACTGCTCTCTTCCGGCAGGCCTACCCAGATGAATTTTAAAGTGTTTTATTGGTGTTTTATTGGTATTTTAATGATGTATTGGTTTTATGTGCTTTTAATCAGTTTTGTATTTTGTGTTTAATGCTGTTCCCCACCTCGATCCGTTGGGAGAGGCGGGTAATAAATAAATATATTATTATTATTATTATTACAATCAACAATAAGAAACATAGGACCTTCTGCTGCCAAATGCCTGAAATTAGAGAATGGCCTTAATCTGGCACCAAAAAGATCACAGTTTTGGGGTCTAGTGGGCTGTGCTGGGGAGATAATTCTATAATTGGGGGCCACCACTGGAATGGCCCTCTGCCTTGTTGCTGCCTTCCGAGCCTCCCTTGAAGGAGGGCCTTACATTATGAACTTAGTCTATCTGTAGGATCATTCCAGGAGCTTCCTGCTGTCTGGTATCTTATCAACTTCTATGATTGCTAGTCCTTAGGATGGTGGCACTGCAGTCTCTCCTTTAAGTCCAAAATAATTTACATCCAGCTGATTTTCCCAATGGTAAAAGCACAAAACTTACAATTTTAAAACAGCATTCAGTCATAATCCTCAAATCCTGAACTAAAGAAAAGAACAAAGGCCATAAAGATGATGGACAATGTGGGCCTTGGAATAAAGGATGGTGCTGTAACATTAGGGGAGAGAGACTTTTTTTCCTAGGGATGTTGCTTTAACGCAATGATCATTCCCAAAGTAAAATGGCACAAAAGAATTATTGTCCTTGGCAAATACAACTGAGATGACAGCATGGTCTATCTACTGTATATATGGGAAACTTTCTCCTTCTGTCTTGAATGTACTATACAGCAGCTACAGAGATTTCAAAGTGCTATGCAATTTCCTCACTGATCAGAAGATGTCGCCTTCTTACCATGATTTACAACTAACTTTGGTTCTTGGTCTCTCGTATTTTTGAAGGTGAGATAGCAATCTTATAAGCAGGTAGGTAGATGTTCACAACTGAATAGCTATTTATTATAAATAGAGGTGCATAGATGGAACTTCTGAAGTTGGCTCTCGCAAGGATGTAGATGAAGGGACAGTCAATGGAGAATCAATGGAGATTTCTTTTCTTTTTTAACACCCCATCCCACCCACCAATGGGCTGTGTGTCAAATCTGGGGTTAAAAAGGGGGGGGGAGAGAGAGATTGCTCCCCATTGGGTATATGTCAGTGTGTACTGTGGTGGGGCTACAGCAAAATAGTTCAGACACAATAGGGTATACCCATACAGCCCATGAGGCATGGATGATTGCAGTGCCTGCAAGTGCATATAGCTCCTCCTATTTGTGGGTTGCACTGGTATTCTGTGGGTGTGGTGTTACCTTGCTCTGCTACATGCATCTAGGCTGTGATCCTTATGCCGCATGCCTTATCCTTTGAGTTAGGTTCTCAAAATCAATGTATTTCTTATTGATATATTTAATGTATGCTATTGGGTTAGTGTATTTCTTAGTTCTTTATTTACAAAATTCTATAATAACTTAATAATTCTGAGCTTCTGCCAAGTTGCCACGACTGGTCTTTACTCGGCCCTTGCATGAGTCTAGCCAGAGGTTAATGATGTATCCATTTTACACACAAACCCTCAGAGACCTTGTAGAACTCTCTTTCCTCTGATAGCAACCCACAACAGTCGTTTGTCATTTTGGAGTGAGTCATTAATTTTAGCTGACAAACCTGAAGACAGAGTATGAATTTGTGCACTTCCTATAAGCTACCTCTTTCAGCTGACTTCCCCAATGAAATCACGTTAGTTTCTTTTGTCTTAGCCCATTTGCCCAGAAGCTCTAAGCAATGTGGTGATTGCCTTGCAAAATGACCCGAAACCTTGCAAGCGCATGCCATGATGGGCCTTCCACATCTGTCCACCCTGATAAGACCTGTTAAATATTTTATATCCCTCATCAGCAATTACAGGACGGGAAAGGGAGAGATATCACACTGGTCATAATTTATGGAAAGGAAGCTGGAGTTACCTGAGTGCTTGGATCATCCTTATTAAATTACAGGCATTGTTTTGGTTCCTGGCGAACAAGAAAATAGACAATGATTAACGACCTTTTTTACTGCCCTATCATGGGTTGGACCACTTTGGTTGATTATAATGAGCTCCGATGTCTCGTGACTTTCAACCGTCTCTGCTGAGGGTCATATCATGTGTTCAAAGTCTTAAAAAAAATTGTGTAAAACATTTGTATTGGCATTTCCCATTCTTAACAGAACTGCTCTCAGCGATCTTGCGTGAGAGTGACAGTCTTCCTCCATCTGAAAAGAAAGTAATCCCAAGAAGGATGTGGAGGCTTGCTTTTCCTCCAACAGGAAGTTATGCTCTTTCATCATGAGTATGTGCACAGTGAGAAGGGAAAATATCAGAAAAAGAAGAATCTCATTGGGTTTTGGAGGCCATAGCTTAAAATTGTATTGGCCGTGCTGTTGCTCTCACTTATTTAAAGCACTTCCCCCCAAAACTGGATGGGATTTCTCTTTACCCCTTTTTTATTGTGAACTGCCTTGAGAGGTTTTGTGCCCTGACTGGCAGTATAGAAATAGTTAAATAAATAAGTATTAGATAAATAATTATTTGGCCAATCCCATTCATGCTTGCTGGCTCATCCCCCTTTGCCCTGTCTGTGTCACCCCACCCCACCCCACCCCACCACCTTCCATGTGTTTTTGAAGTAGGGACCATGCTCTACAGGTAGAGGCACCCCATAAAATTTTAGAATTTCCCCTTCAACACATGGAAAGCTGTGGGGTGTGGCAACAGGTTAGTTCTCCACACAGTGCATAGTCAAACTATAGAATTTGCTACCACAAGATGTGGTGATGGCCACCAACCTGGATGGCTTTAAAAAAAAAGGATTAGACAAATTCATGGAGGATAAGGCTCCTAGTCATGCTGATTATATATTACCTGCAGTATTGGAGGCCATATGGTGCTATACCCCAGTTGTTAGAGAACAGGAGTGGGATGGTGTGGGAATGGAACGCTTGACTATATGGACCCATGGTCTGATCCACCAGGGCTCTTCTGTGGTTCTTATGCCTCTTTCATACACATCCCCTGCAGACTCTCTGAGCACCACAGTTCCTCAACTTTTCTTTATACATACTGGCAACCCCCCCCCCCCCTCACACCCTCTCTCTTCTCATTCTAAAGCACCTGCATCCTGTAAACTTCTCACATATCTTTGGGACTTTAGCCCACAGCAGCTGATCCTAACAACCTAAGGGGTGTCAGGGGCTTGTTGGCACTGATATTAACCTTGCTTAGGGCTTCACTTAAACCTTGATTTGAAATAGTAGTTGGAACTGTGTTTTGAATGACTGGTCAAAGGAAACTTTGGTTAGCTTTAACAAAGGTTAATGCTAATGGAGCTCCAGCTGGAGAACCCTCTTCCAGTAGAGATTCCCCCAAGCTATTCTCATCTAGATTCCAAGACCTATGTATTCATTCAGGCTTTGAGGATATAGGCAAGTGGCCTATTTATTGTTTGGCTATGTTGATGGTTTAAATGTATTTATTGTATTAATAATACAATTATTAATAATAATATTAATATTAACATAGTATTATTATTATTATTAATAATAATAATAATAATAATAATTATTTATATTCCACCATTTCCCCAATCCTAGGTCTCAAGGTGGTTTACAAGATTAAAACATATCAAATTAAAACATATAAATATAAATTTACAAAAGTTAAAATAGAATTAAACCCACTGTAATATTAAAAACATTTAATATTTTTTTAAAAGCAAATAACTTTTTTTTAAAAAAAAATCCACTCCATTAACACAAGTCCAGAGTATTCCCAAAGGCCTGCCAGAACAAAAATGCTTTTGCCCGCCTCTGAAAGTGTAACAAGGAGGGAGGCAGTCTAGCCTCCCTGGGAAGGGAGTTCCAGAGCCCTGGAGCAGCCACCGAGAAAGCCCTCCCCTGCATTCCCATCAGGTGTGCCTGTGATGGTGGAGGGACCAAGAGAAGATCTCCCCTGAAGATCTCAGAGCACAGGCAGGCTCCTATGGGAGATTAAGGTCTTTCAGATAACCAGGATCCGAGCCATATAGCGCTATTGTTATATATTTGTGATTTTACAATCATAGTTTTAATGCATTTATGTGGTTTATTGTGTCTTATATAGGTTGTTAGCTGCCCTGGGCTCTTTGTGAAGATGGCAGGATATATATATTCAAAATAAATAGCACCAATGAACTGCTTAATCATTTGGGGAAGAATTTCTTAAGAACATAAGAAGAGCCCTGCTGGATCATACCAAGGGTCCATCTCATCTAGCACTCTGCTCAACCACCTGCCCAAGGAAAACCCACAAGCAGGACATGAGTGCAAAAGCAACTTCGCACCCGTGTGCCCTAGCAGCTGGTGTGATTAGGCTAGAGTCTTCTTCCAGGAGGGAGCCATATGGAAGAAGTGCATATTCCCAAGGTTAGATCCTGATTTGTTCATCATAGTTTGCAGGACAAAAGTCTTATATCTGTATTGGCCCCGTGTTAGGGAATTCTGTATGTTTATTCCAAGCCTGAGAAACTTGGGAACATAACTAGGCTCTCCCACCATCTCCTCTCCTGTAAACCCCTCTAGACGTTGTTCATCTCCCTCCACCCATTTTTATTTTGATCCCGTTTGATCCCAGCTGAAGCAAACACCATTTCTTGATCCAGATCTATTTCAAAGATCAGAGCAGCAATGTTTTGTGCTTGTGATTCTTAACTATGTCCTTTTATGCCACCCATTTTAAAACGAAACTGAACAGCTTTAAATGCCTTGAATAAAAAGCAAACGGCAGTTTGTATGCCAGGGTGAGTAAAAAGGAAGGTTTTTCTAAGGGGAGTTTTCATTGCCTTGGGCAAAAAAGAAAGAGGGGGGGGGAGGAATTCATTTCTTCTAATCTAATAAATCCTTGCATGGACACCTGGGGGCAGTAAATCTTCACTCTTTGCAAATCTAATCCCTAATTCCTGCTACCGGCTCTTTCAAAACTAAGACAGTCATTGGACCAGCACAAGGAACATAAGAAATTATTTCTTTGGGGGGATAAAGCACCACAGGGTTTCAAACCATTGCTAAATTAAGCCCAATAGCCCCATTATTTGTCATTCATCTTTGGTATTTACATAAATGCCTCATATTTATGTAGGGCTTGGGAATCCTTTGTACAGGAACAGTTTGGAGGGTTTGAGCTACATTTAGGATGCAAAAACAATAATAATTTCATGAGCACTGAAAATTTCCTACACATTAGCATGATATAGGGCATTGCTATTATCTGTGGCAGACCTGCACATCGTAATGCCTGTGGGCCAATGTAGTCACTGATTCTAGAACTGTTCAGACATTCCCTGCCTTCACACTGGAAGGGAAGTGGAATCATGCCTGCTGGCTGTGGTTCCAAATGCTTATGTGCCCATTGGCCACAGTCTCTGGTGGACTGCATTCAGTGATAACAAGAAAGGCCCCAATGCACATGCAGCTGCATGCATGTAGGGGGCTGTTCCTTGCAATTGGGAACCTTGATGGGCCCAAAGTTCCCAATCACATGGCTTTGCCCTATGCATAAGATGCTTTCACATGAATGCTGTATACATGGCTTCTGGAGGAACATGAATGGTGGTCACGTCAGCATCAGGGGTGCAGCTAGGAGGTATGATACCATTCCACCCCATCCATTTAGTACACACCCAAGGAGAATCAGGGGATGCTGGGAGTTGTAGTCCGGCAACAGGGCTAGCCCAAGAGATTTTGCTGCCTAGGGTGAAGGACAGGATGGTGTCTCCCCATTCCACATACAGAATGTGAGTGGACCAGGCTGGCAGTCTTAACTTGCTTCAACATTTGCAACAGGACAGTGTCCACCACCATACATGATGGCAGCAGGCTAGCTTAGGGGGTGCAGGGCAGGCTGAGAGGTACACATAGCTCTGTCCTCCAATACCTTGCAGCCATTCCTCACTCCTCAGCATCCTCCACCTAAGATGCCTACTTCACTCTGCCTAGTGGTGGGCCAGCTCTGTCTAACACAGCTGGAGGACTGATCTGTTGTTGGTGGCCTAGTCCCACCAATTTGTGGGGATATCTGCAGCCGGAAATGGCCTGTTAACAATTGAGGGCAGGAGAGAATGATGCTCCTCCTCTCCACAAATGTAGAAGCATGAGGCGGAGTTTGTGCACATTTTTCCAGACAGGCGTAATACATGGCCCAGCTCTGTTTGAGACTCCATTCATGTATGAATTTCTGGGTGAGTGTGAGAGACTTGTGTGTTCCTATCACGGAGTTCAAGAAGGAGAAGAAGGCAGAAACAGGTCAAAACAGGGAGGGTGACAGGAACAGGACACAGCAAGAGACTGAAGGAAGAATAAGGGAGTAGCAGAGAAATGGGAACACAATGATTAGGGCTGGGAGAGAGGAAAAGAGAACAATAGCTAACAGATGGTGCTGCAGAGAGAAAAATAATGCATGCATGCTAGGGTTGTACAACGATTTTGTTCATGCTCTCAGGATAGTCGAGCAAGCCCTGTTCACGATGCCAGGCTTGGACACGAGCAGGAGAACGTGCTTTTTGAAAACATTTGCGAATTGTCGAGCATCCTGGTACATTCGTAAAATGCACCATTTTTAATCAAACAAGCAGTTTGCAATTGTGCCATTTAAAATTGGTTTCGATCAGTTTCACGCTATAGTATATGGAGGAACTTGTGCAACTTTGAAAACTAATCAATCTTTTGGTGCCATTTTCCTGTTCGCATAAATCAGAGATCACAAATGCCTGCAGAAATAGGGGAGAGACAAACTTCAAGGAGATGTACAGAGAATCTGGGCGAATGCGAACATTGCTTGTTCTCTGATTCCCAGTGCATGTGGGCTATACCAGGGGTGGTAGACTTCAGGCTTGTGGGACTGAATTATTATTCTTTTACTAGAACCCTGAGATCTGCAGCTGGTACAAATGACATACACTTAGGACTAAGCTACACACAACATGAAAAGCATAGCAGGTAGCTGATCCTAACTTTTACTTTATTGAATGTAAGCATGTGGGGGCCCTGATCTTGACCAGGATCATCACGTGTGGGTAGGGTAGGGGATATGAAACCTTCCACCCAGCTGCTTCCCTACTAAAATCATGCTGCCCACACACACAGAGGGCTTATGGGGGGAAAGGCTCCATTGGCACTAGTAGTATCTTCACCACCACTGTTCTTAAATCCTTTTAACTCTTTGAATTAAAGCATTTTGAGCCTAGGAATTTTTGGTGAGTACAAGAATTGAGTGGATGTCATACTTCTTCCACAGAAACATCCACTCCTGATTACCTAATTGCCCTTCATTTCAGCAACATAATTTTAGGGCCAAAAAGTGGGGTGGAATCATTTTGTGGCTGATATTGTTAAACTCCGAGTGGGAAATACTTGCCAATCTACAGCAAAGAGATCTACCGGTAAATCTAGATCTACCTTCTCCCGACCCTTGGGCTACAGAAAGGGAAAGAGTGTGGCAACTGATGGCACAGATCGTTCCATGGAAGGAGGCAAGGTGGCAGGGGAGAATGAGAGAACCTGTATGCTATATGATCAACACAGACATAGAAGAATCCTTGTGGTACAGACAAAGAAAACGATGGCATGTTAGCAGAGATGTGGTGCACAAAGTCCAGGAGAAGGGAGAACATATGAAGAGCCCTATGAATCAGACCCATGTAGTCCAGCATTCTGTTCATGGTGGCCAACTAGCTGCCCACAGGAAACCCACAAGTAGGACATGAATGGAACTGCACCCTCCTGCCATGTTCCCCAGCAACTGGTGTACCTAGACACATTGCCTCTGATACTGGAGGTAGCATATAACCATCAGGACTAGTAGCCATTGAAAACCTTCTCCTCCAGGAATTAGTCCAATGTTCTATAGGGTACGAAGAGAAACGGGGATCAGATTATCCAAGACCATGAAAAGTACAATTCTAGATTAAATATGTGTCTTTTTTGTCATGATTATCATATAGTGCAGCCCTCTTCTTAATAGAAAAGTAAAACCAGATCACACTTCAGGTTGTGCACCCGTGTTCTATGGGCTGCTATACCAACACCCTATGAGAAAGACCATATTTTCTTGGGGGGGGGGCAGGTTAACGTCTTCAATCAGGCAATCACTCTTGGAGGAAATGAAAATCTGCACCCACTGAAATCCCCTCTTTTTACAACCAGCACAGGGACAGGATGGGTCTCCGTATTTCTTTGCATCAGGTTCCTCTAGACTAGCAACTATTCAGCCTATCAGCATCTCCCTCCCTGCCTCAAAATATACATAGTAAGAAGTCTGAGGACAGGTGGATAGGTATCCCTTTTAACTACAGCAGGAGGTAAAAAGAAGAAGAAAGCTGGTGTACATTCGATCAATCATTTCGCTGTCACTCTGAATGGAAACCCAAACAGAAAGTCTTTAATCAGGCTAGGAGAGAAAACCCTGCTCACATATGATTGCTTCCATATAAAAGCTTACAACGGGTTGGGTGCCACCCTCAGCTTTCCACAAGATACTGATTCCCCTCTGATAGTAAATATTCTTGCAGACTTTTTTTATTATCTGCAACGGCAACCTATGTCCCTTATTCCTCAAAAAGAAATATAGCGGCCCTGCAAAAGCAAGATGGCATTTATTTATTATACCCATTTGTCACAGAGAGCACAGAGCAGCTTTTCTGTTCTATGTGATGCATCAGTGCCAATAATAATGAAAAGGAAGGGAAATTCAGGATGGACAATTTAGGATATAAACGATCCCATTATAGGTAATGTCTATATTGCCAAATATTTAGCAGTGCAGCAAAATTCCATGGCAATAACCCAGGGCACATTTCTCCAAGCTCTTAAATAACCTAGTGTGGCAGAGTGGTTGGCATGTCAAACAAAGACCTGGGTTCAAATCCCTCTTTTAGCCATGAAGCTCACTGGATGACTCTGGGGTGATCTCCCAATTTAACTTAACTCACAGGTGGTTGTGAGGATAAAAGGGGGGAAAGAACCATATACACTTGGGATGTACACCAAAGACAATATTTAGTATGGACCTCACTTTGATGCTTTGGAAATGGCCTAGGTGTGGCTTGGACCCCTTTGGAGGTCAGCTGCTTTGACCTGGGTCTAAATCAGAATCTCATTTCATATAATCCGAAACTTTTCATGTCTCGTCATTGACTATAATGGGGAAATCAACAAACCACTACAACTTAATTGGTACTTTTTGGACAGAATTGCATTAAACATATGGGCATAGTAGCTATATTCTAATAAATTTCACACAAATAGAAGTTTTGTGCAAGGGCACTCCTTCAAATATATATATATATATATATATATATATACCATGCATGTTTATATAGAAAAAAAAATCAAACACTAAGAGCTGTAGGGTTTTTCCTTGTCTACATATGCATAAGATCGCACCCTTGCTTACTTCTTTGTGGGGAATTTGTACAAAAATCGAATGTCCCTAGAAAAGTAGCCTGCAAAAAGTCAGACAGATAGGTGCAAGAGCTTTGGGGCAAGGCAATTCTTTTAAGTTTGCTGGGAAGTAATTTGCTTCCTCCCACCTTTGATTATTTGGACAATATGTATGAAAATGGCATACATCACAGATGAAACCTGCAATATTTCAGAAGGAAAGGTACAGAGCTTAGGAAGTTTATGCTGAATGAAAAAATAGTATTATTGGTTTGTTTTGGTTTTGGTCTTGTTATCTGCTCAGCCAACAGCACCAAAGTCACAGAAACATTGGCCGCTTCCAGATGGAGGGCTCCTTGTGCTACCACTAAGCAGGCATGGTGCACCCATGCTACCTTTTTCTTTGTTAATGGATTTTCTGCATTAAGAGAAAAGATGGAAGAAGCTGTGGGAAAACACGGGAGGGTTATGCATGGAAGACCACAATGTCTGGAGCACATACTAGGGATGTGTATCGCATCGTTCTGATGTCCGATGATACGATAATGGCTTTATCGGACATCCGATTAATGATAATGATATGATACAAAACCCCTCCAAAATTATCGGATTCGATAATTTTCCGGTCCGATAATATCAGATTTTATTGGAACATCAGACCACCATTTAAATACGCCTATAACTTCTGTATTTTATAAGTTTGAGACTTGAAACTGGCCCACAGTGCTTATGGAATCTGGCTAGTCATGTGCGTTAAATTTCAGAACAATCCCTCCACCCCTGTATTTTATATGAATTTTTGAAAGATGCAACTTTTGACAGCTCTGAATGACAGCTTAAAGCCATGTGCATTCAGAGCTGTCAAAAGTTGCATGAAAGAAAAAAAATGAATTAGAATATAAGGAGGGCCTTGGAATGATTATTTTTCCCAGTTGCCAGTAATTATCATAGGAGACTATCTTCTTGTCAGGAGTATTTCTGCAGACATCTCTTATCAAGTAAGAACCTGTATATTATACTTTTGTTAAAAATGTTTTTATATGATTTATACAAGTTTTAATGTGTAATGTGTACAGGCCCCAGAGCCTTCATATAATTGCCTCCATTGTTAAGGGCCGTCAGTAAAAAAAACATTCCGCCATGTTAAAGAGATAATTGGGGGGGGGTTCATTCTAACAGCCATAAAATCAAAAATGTTTCATCAACCTTTCTGAAATTTACAGGTACCAGAAAGAAATGTTTGTTTTACATTACCTGAAAATTTCAAGAAGTTTGGTGAAAGATTGAGGGAAGGAGAGCAGTTTAAGGTAGAAAAGTAATACAAACCTCTCTCCCTGCTTTTGTAAAATTTACTTCCGGGTTGAGACTTTTTGTGCGCTCAATTTGCATAATTTCTAGAGCCTTATTAACTAATCCAGTGGTGGGGACTTCTTCCTCCTTGACTGTAGTTGATGGAAAGCTTTTCGTTTTTTTAAAATTCCCTTCGGTTGATTTTTAAGGACTATTTTAACCTCTCATTCAAGTCAATGAGGCGGCCATCTTCCCTCATAACGCGACACTGACACACGCTCAGTAGTGTCGCTCTCCCCCCTCCCTCCTGCCTTAGAATGTGGGGTGGGTGAGTGAAATGGCCGCTGCCTTTATAGCACAGACCTTTTGAGTGAAGAAGAAGAGTTTCTCTTTTCTCTTCTGGAACATGCATTTTGGGATATCTTCATAAGGCCAGTTTGCTCTTTTGCTCCCTGGTGAAGCAGGGTGTGGTTCCTCTGGATCCATGACAACCTGATCTTCAGTTCTCTCCTGGGAATAGGTGGCTATACCTTTCTTTCTATCCCCCCACCCCACCCCATACACACACAGTGCTCCTTCCCTCTTTTCTAAGAGTTTGGTCCATGCTGCTATAAGTTGAAAGCTTCAAACACTTCATTTAATTAGTTTGGGCCAGTGTTAAGTTTTAAGTACAATGTTGAAACCTTTCAAAGTGCTTCTGGGCCTACAACATTAGTTTCGGCCTAGTCACCCTGCTTTTCTAAAAAGGTTTAGAAACAGTTGAGCTGACGTTTATTTTGCATAGTGTACACACATGGATTTTCTTTCTAATCCTTGCAGTCTACACTGGCGCCCTCCTTGATGTGTTTTTGGATGCAGACAAACCCTTTTTTGTTCCAGCAGGCCTTTGGCAAATAATCTGGACCTCTGTCTATACCTTTGACTTTTAAATTGTTATGTATTTAAAACGTTTTAAATGCTTTAATATTGAAAAGTATTTAATTATATTTTTAACTTTTGTATATTTAGGCTGACCATATGAAAAGGAGGACAGGGCTCATGTAACTTTAACAGTTGTAGAGAAAAGGGGATTTCAGCCAGTGTTATTTGTATGCAATTAGTTCCTGGTGAAATTCCCTCTTCATCACACCAGTTAAAGTTGCAGGGGCCCTGCCTTCTTTTGTATATGGTCACTCTAGTATAGTGCCTGAATGAGAGGTTAAAATAGGGTATGGAACAGCATTCCCCATCCTGCTGCCCTCCAGGTTTTTGAGATGACAAGTCCCAGCATTCCTGACCATGGGACATACTGACTTGCAATGATGGGTGTTGTAGTCCAACACCTCTGGAGGGCATCAGGTTGGGGAAGGGCTGCTCTGAACAAAAAAAAGAAAAGTAGGTGGCCCTAAGTTGTTCGTGATCAGTTTTCCACAACCCCACAGTCACCTCTGCATATCATATTCTCCACCCTGTCCTCATGGTTTATCTGCTTTGGGAGAATGAGAATTTCAC
The DNA here is from genome assembly GCA_029215795.1 of Anniella stebbinsi. Taxonomy (NCBI): domain Eukaryota; kingdom Metazoa; phylum Chordata; class Lepidosauria; order Squamata; family Anniellidae; genus Anniella; species Anniella stebbinsi. Next base: position 26,313,052 of record JARDYH010000002.1, on the reverse strand, counting down.
TTGCACTTTCTGCCTCCTTAGGGAGGATGTGGCGTTAAGGCTTGTGAGCCTTAACTCCCAATTTCCTTGCTTTTTGGTACTTGGTTGGAAACTGTAGAGTCTTAACATTGTTTTTGTAAACCGTAGGTTTTTTGTTTAATGAATTTAAAAATTACATATGGGCATAGGTCTTTGTGGCAATGTACCTAACTAACCTTTAAACATATATATTAATGTATCTATGTGTTATCCCTTCAAACATAATTTAATGTATTTTTGATATTACAGCCCCCTGAAGAAGGCCTTAAAAAACCCCACAGGCCAAAACACGTTGGGCTTTGAAATAATGTATTTTAGCATCTTGAGAACCTGCTTCTCCTCTTTTTTGTCCTGATTTCAATTTGTTTCTATTGGACACTGCAATGTCTCTTTAATAAGGGATTTTCTAATTCAGCAAACTGATGGTGGTGCAATACAGCTAATGCTTCTTTTGAATACATATTTTGGCAATGTCCAGTAGTTGCTTCTTTTTGTGGGCTGAGTGTTTCACAGATAAATTTTGTACTGGAACAGTTTTTAATATTCACCGATGTACACACTCTCTTAATTGATTCATCTGCTTTGTGGAAATTAACAAATGGTCAATGTAAATGGATTCTCTACATCCTTTTGCAGCTAAAGGAGTAATATTACAATATTGAAAGGATATACACTACCTCCTATGATGCAATGGTTTGAGGACTTTACAATGCTTTCAATATTTGACCAGATGGCATATAGACACGACCTTCAAGTGGACACTTATTTCAATATTTGGTCCATTTTTGTTGATGTCTATGTATAATTGCTAGAAAGTTGTATGCATGCCATAAAATCCATATATATATATATATATATATATATATATAAATGGAAAAAATAGAAATAGTTAAAACAAATTGGGCATCCACGTTAAGGATCCTGCTCTAGACAACAAAGAGGTCCAAACCTTGTCTGATATAAAGTTTTTCTAGAAAGATGACTCCAATTGCTAACAATTAAAAGGCATTGTACAGCTATTCTGCCTTTTCTTCTATAATGGATTTTTTTTCCTTGTAAGAAAAAGCATGGAAGAAGTCGTTGGAAAGCATGGGAGAGCTGCAAATTGAAGACAACATCATCTGGACACACACACCCCTTGTGAATGAGGCAAGATGACTGCACAATAAAAGCCTCATCCAGAAGTATCCACCATTTCTTTTATATTTTTATTCCATCTGGTTTTAGGATTCATGAGAAATCCATTCCAAATTCAAGCCTTTGGCAAGCAGTTATTCCAAACACCACTAACATGAAAGTGTGCTTTTTAATGCCACCAAAATATTTGTGGAAAAACAATTCCCCCACCCCCTTTCAGCTCAGCCCTTATTTTAATAACTGTAATGGAGTTTCTATTTTTAACATATTGTTATCTGCCCTGAGTCTTTGCCTCAGTGGACTTCAAACCAGACAGCAGCCTTACCAAATTCTAGAAACAGGCCTCTGCCCTTGTCCCAAGGTGAACAAGAAGAGAGCCTAAAAGCCGCTGTTTTTCTTCACCATTTCTTCCAGTGCAGCCTGCATTCAGTACAATTATCTGTTCATTATTCTCTGAAATAATTTGCCTGACATTTTCCTCCATTGAAATGGAGGCAATGGGATATTCCTGGGTCTGTGTTGAGAGTGTGTGACAGCTATGAGCTGTGAAAGCTTTGAGGCTGTGCATTTGCTAATCTAGGTGCCTAACTTGGTATTTTTAATTCCATGGTGAGGCATTACATTATAGAGGCAAGACTTTTTCCTCACAACTCCCACAAAGGGATCTGTGTATACTCTGCATTTGCCAAAAAAACCAATCCATTTACATGCCTTCCGATAGGAGTGAGGAGTTTAATTTGAGGCATGGAAATTTGAACCTTTTGGTATATTTATTTATTTATTTATTGTATTCCATTTATATACCGCCCCATAGCCGAAGCTCTCTGGGAGGTTTACAAAAATTAAAAACATTGAACATTAAAAACACCGATGTACAAAATTTTAAAGCATAAAGCATAAAAGCAAGTTTTAAGTACAATATCCTTTAAAACAACAATTCTGGGTCAAAGCACAACAACAACACAAAATCCTCATCATATGCTGTTAAACGCCTGGGAGAAGAGGAAAGTCTTGACCTGGCGCCAAAAAGATAACAATGTTGGCGCCAGGCGAGCCTCATCGGGGGAGATCATTCCATAATTGGGAGGCCATCACTGAAAAGGCACTCTCCCTTGTTGCCACCCTCCGTGCTTCCCTCGGAGTAGGCAACCGGAGGAGGACCTTAGATGTGGATCGTAGTGTACGGGTAGGTTCGTGTCGGGAGAGGCGTTTCATCAGGTATTGTGGTCCCAAGCCGTATAAGGCTTTATAGGTTAGAACCAGCACCTTGAATTGGGCTGGGAAACGTGGGTAGCCAATGCAAGTGGGCTAGAGTAGGTCTTATATGTTCGAACCTTCTGGTTCCTGTTATCAATCTGGCTGCTGCATTTTGCACAAGCTGCAGCTTCTGAACTGTCTTCAAAGGCAGCCCCACGTAGAGTGCATTGCAGTAATCCAATTTAGAGATTACCAGAGTGCAGACTACTGAAGCCAGGTTATCCCTGTCCAGATAGGGGCATAGCTAGGCCACCAACCGAAGTTGGTAGAAGGCACTCCGTGCCACCGAAGTCACCTGAGCCTCAAGTGACAGAGATGGTTCTAGGAAAAACCCCAAGCTACAAACCCGTTCCTTCAGGGGGAGTGCAACCCCATCCAGAACAGGTTGAACACCCTCCATCCAGTCAGCAGAACCACCCACTAACAGCATCTGAGTCTTGTCTGGATTGAGTTTCAGTTTGTTAGCCCTCATCCAGTCCATTGTCGCAGCCAGGCACTGGTTCAGCACATCCACAGCCTCACCTGCTGAAGATGAAAAGGAGAAATAGAGTTGTGTGTCATCAGCGTACTGATAACAAGGCACTCCAAAACTCTGGATGACCACACCCAACGGTTTCATGTAGATGTTGAACAACATGGGGGATAAGACTGACCCCTGAGGGACCCCATACTGGAGAATCCACGGGGTCGAGCAATGTCCCCCAAGCACCACCTTCTGGAGCCAACCCATCAAGTAGGAGCAGAACCACTGCAATGCAGTGCCTCCCACTCCCAACTCAGCCAGTCGTCCCAGAAGGATACCATGGTCGATGGTATCAAAAGCTGCTGAAAGATCAAGGAGAATCAACAGAGTCACACTCCCCCTGTCTTTCTCCCGACATAGAAGTATGGACTTCTAAATGGAAATGCTGCACTTTTTGCTTCTTAAACTTAACTCTAAGAGCTGCGATTACGCCATGTACCACTTTTTAAAGTTAGATTCATATCATGCATTGATTTAACGACATATGCTGTATTCTGGAATTAGATGTAGGCTGTAGCAAATTACAGAATACAGCATATATCATACAAACTTCTCCAGTAGTGCAGCATGGGGGGGGGGGGGGGGTTTCTACACAGCATCTCTTTGGTGCCTGTTTCTGATAATATGCGCTTTTTCCTATATTCGTATTTACGTCTAATAGCAGTAGACGAGAGCCGTTAAGGCGAATTACGGACATCATAAAATACACTTTACAATTGTTTATATGCGGAGTTTTGCTGCAGAGTCGGTTCAGGGGTGTATGGTTGAATGTGGAAAAATTGCCGAAAGCACCGCCCTGTCTCCTGATGGTACCTCCCCTGGACTTTTGCACCATTCGTTTACTCTGCCCACCTGACTTTCTCGCCATTGCCTGTCCAATCACGATCATGCGTGACTTCGCATGTAGGTACGATTTGTAAACATTGGATGTGCCTACTATTAGAGTTTCTAGCAAGGCAGTATTGGCTTTGGGACCAAATGTAAAACCATACAAGCATCATTTTTCCGGGTAATGGATGGCCATGGAGCGTCCGCCCCCCTATTCATCCCACCAAGAATCCGCCACTGGAAAATCCCACCCCAGCATGCTTGCGGCAGCTGTCCCTTATCTCCTGTGCCCTAGCAACCTCGTCCGTCTTTGAAATGTGCTGCTTCAAGGGCAAATTTCTGTGTTGCCTTTCTGTTACAATGTTGCATTTTGCACTGATGTCCCAGTTCCATACAAACTGCCCATTATTCTGTCTGTCTCCAGACCTGAGATGCCAGCTCACAACGGTTCTGGGCTGCCCCATGCTGAGTAGGCTAGAGGGCAACCTCACCATCCCAACAGGTCTCTGCATCACAGAGGTGGGTGACTGGGCAGGCAGGAGTGTGGGAGGGCTGGCCGCTGCCCCCCCCCCAAAAAAACCCAGGCTGGCACTGATGTATCTTTGTCCTCTCTTCCCCATACAGTGCGGCTGCTGTTATTCCGCCTAGCTGTACTCAAGAGGCAGAAGGGGCATTTGCAACTGCGCCTCCAAGGTATCGTGCGCTCATTGCGTATCTTTCAGCATCAAATGAGGAGACTCGAGTAGATAGTCTGCCGTGCCTGCCCTCTGGTATCCCTCTGCCAACTGGCAGTGCCATTAGAATGACCGGGAAGCCCCCCCAATGTGTGAGCAGCGGTTGTGATGTGGCATTTGTGGACTGACATTTCTTCCCATGCGACTGTTGCTGTTTGCCTTTTGGTTGCTTCGTTCCGCCCAAGCCCCTGTCTTGCCCCCCCTGCAGCATGCCTTTCGGATTACTGTGCCCACACTATGCAATGGGCTTATGCCCACATGTAACCATTTCTAGAATAAAGATATTGCAGTGGTTTCTCAGTAGTAAATGGTCATTTGGGTGAGATACACACACACACAACTTCCTGGTAAAGCAATGACAGAAGGGAGGGGGGAGGTAACAGGAGTAGATACGAAGCCCAATCCCCGATCTGGCTCCATGCTTCCCAGGGAGCTAGTTCCCCCACCTGCTCAATGCACCTTACTCCCGAGTAACAGCACGCAAGACGACAGCTCAATGGCAGGAACTCGCTTACACTGCCCGGAGACAAGTTTCCCTGCCTTTTCCCAGCCAGGATCCCAGCAAGGGAGCGTGGGGGGGGGGGGAGGGAAGCTTAGTGGACCTCAAATTATACTCAAAATGAGCAACGCACATCCTTATTCCAAACCCCTTGCTTCCTATAGCACCAGCTCCATGTGAGTAGCCACGCGTCTTGACTAAAGAAAGATTCTAGTGGGGATTTAAAAGAAACTTTTCTTTAAGTACTGGTAACTTAAGATCAGCCATTCCTGAACAGTCCATGAGTCAAGGGAAGAAGAAGGAAGTAGGAGGGAGGAGACAGAAAATGACAAAGCAAGCATTGGGTCAACCCCCCCCACACCTTGTCCACAACTGGGAGGGGTAGCCAGAGAAGGGGCAGGCATTCATTCATGACATCATGAGCCCTGCCCACCAAACTATGCCCACGATTAGCATTAATCCGAATGGGCTGTGGAGGTTTACATGACCAAAATGAGATCAAAAGCCGCGTTTAATCGACACATTGGAAACGCGCATTAACGGAGGCTATAAGTCGCATAGACGTCTGATCTGCACCCCGCTCGTGTGTACCAAATGCCATCAGAGTGAAGTAAAGGCGACCCAAATAAGCCCTGAAGAGCTACCCATGTGTCCTTTGCTACAGAGGATAGTCCTCTAGTTGAAAAGCTGCAAGAGGGCCATGCCCTATTTGAAGGTGACCTATATTTGAAGGGCTGTTGTGTCCAATTCCAGTGTAAAGAGACTGAGCCATAAGAACTGTTGGCCATGCAAAGTTAGCATCTGAGGGAGATTCAAAAAGGGGCAGCCTGTGGAATGAAAACAATAAAGAGTCTGTGCCATAGACTCCTTATTGTTCTCATCAGAGGGAGGTGAATTCAGAGTTGAGGAAGTTCATAATACTACACACGCACATACACAGCAGTTTGTAAAGCTTTGTGCCAATATGAACCACTCTCTGTCCCTTCACTCCATCGCTTTCACAAAATTTATTTGGCAGTGGTGGTGCAGCAGCAGTGGCAGGACAGTGGTACAGTCCAGTGGAAGTTAGTAGCTCTAATTTTGGTGGGGCTGTGAATCCATTACGGGTTTTAGTCAGAACCAGCCAGAACTCTAAAGGAGCTATCCAAGGCACTGAACCCTAATGTGAAAATGGCTTCAACTTTAGATAGCTCCTTTAGAGTTCTGGCTGGTTCTGACTAAAACCCGGAATGGAATCACAGTATATGTTAATGTATAGGTACAGATGCAAATTTAGACATCGATTATTGTTATTGTCATTGCCATTGCCATTGTCATCGTTATCATTATCATTATTATTATTATTGAAATACAGTACATGGAAGATTGTGACAAGGTAAACCGTGTGCCTGACCGTTCAACCTGCTGTCCAAGTACTGCTGATGGGCAATTTCAAGGCTGCTGTTCTTTGCTTCTGATGGTTCTTTATCTGTATATCTTTTTACGTTTTATACCTTTTATCTTTTCAAATAGAGAATGGTCTTCTGTATAAGAGGACACATGCTACTCTACTGTATGAGCATAGGGCTTTGTCACCTGATAGAGAGACCTGGCCAATTTGGCTGATAAACTTCATAGGAACATCCACACTATGTGCTTCAGGGTCAATCTGAAGGATGTGACACCATGTGTGCAAAGTGCTTTTATGGAGCTGGCCCCTCCACTGAAATAAACAGGGAAGCTCTCTCAAAGGGGAGCTCTGAGTATGTCCTTGATACTCCAGACCCATGGATAACCATTGGATTGGTAAATTATTGCTCTGTGGCTGGCGCTCCACCCTCTCTCTTTCTCCATAATGCTTCCTCTTGACCTACTTGGTTCTACTGCTGATGCTGCACAGTTTACAGAGGCTCTTTGTCGTGATGTAGTTTCCTAGTTCTCCGCATGGCTTTGGTATAACTCCACCATTATGGTGAGGACTACATTATAGCTGAGTTAGATAATATCATTTGGTTCTGAGCAGGTGCTCAGACCAACGTGATGCTCAGAATTCATTTTAAGCCTAGTCAACTCCCACCAAGGAGACAATATATATATATATATATATATATATATATATATATATAATTTTTTTTAAAAAAAGTGAAACAAATTAAATCATCCAGCCATCTGCTACTGGGAATTGATGGGTCAACAGGTAAAATACGAGCTGATCAAAAGGCAGTATTAGAAACCAGCCATCTGTTCTAAAAATGTTAAAACTGCAAGAATGCAAGCCTTATAAAGAGAATGCATGTGGAGTGATAAAAAAAAACCTAGCACAATGCTACTAATATATTAGAGCTAATAAAATGCATTAAAAAAACATCACCAAACAATTTGTTTAACAAATTTAGCATCTGTGCCTTGTGCAAACTGTGTCAACAGTGATTGAGGAATGTGAAGTTTATTATTCAATGTGGGGGGTGGGGGGAACCAAGGTCACCAAATAGTACTATGCCCAGGAAACATTCCTGGTGCTGAAATTAGCATGCAAGAGTTGGTAACAAGCTCATGTGCTATGCTTCAGCATGCAAGAATGAATGTCAGTATTCTTCTCTCATCCCATTCCTGAATATTTGCACTGGTGCATTTGCTGTATCACAATTGATTTATTCCCACAATTCTGCCATGACAATATGGTTTGGGGCATCCATCTCAGAGGCAGATGTTTTGTTCTAATTATTTGTTTGCTGTGTTATGTCTGTGCACCCCATCTGCAAGCCTTTCCTCAAGCCCTTCCCTGCTAGAGGCTAGTTGGGGTTTGGGGAGGCTAGTTGAGAGAGGAATCTCCACTGTTTTCTCCAATGAATGATCAGAGATAACAGTGGGGATTCCCAATTTCACTGCTCCCCTTCCCTATTGGGAGCTCCAGCCAGCATGCCAGCCTGGAACCTAGTGATGTTTGGAGGGGGGAGGATTCCTGGTTTCCAAACAATTCCCCATGCCTAGTGTAGGGGAACCTATAGCACCACAGGATTTCCTGCAAAAGCAAAGTCTTTTTCAGATTCACTTTTAGCAGAGGCAGACTGCTACACACAGACACCTGGCTTGCTTCTACCGGGCTCAACCCAGACTCAATTCACACATTCTTTAAGGAAGCGGGAGAGTAGGGATGCCCCCTTCAAAGCAGTGTATCCATAGTGGGATGGGGAATCTCTTTATTTATTATTGGTTTATTTAAGAGGCTTCTATAATGCTTGACATTCCAGGATTTTATTTTATTTTTACATAAAAGCACATACGATGTAATATCAAAATATCAAAATAGTATAACATGACAAATACCTTAAACACATCACAATAAAAGCAGGGAAATAGAGCAATGTCAAGACTAATTACCAGTCAGGGAAAGCCTGAGTGAACAAATGTATTTTCTGCCTGAGGGCTGAACTCAGTTCTGGAGAAGCTCTTGGAGGCTCCATTTCCATGGCGGATGATGCCAAAGACAGAAGGGATGAGGTCAAAATTACCAGCATATCGTACCATAAATCTCTAATTGCCCATAACTAAGCTTTGGGATGAGTGAGTGAAAGCCAGTGTACCTTTCCCACTCCTGAACAGTTGGGCAACACCATTAACATCTGGCAGCAGAATAACAGCATGTGCAGCACCCATTCACATTATATATTATATAAATATATTATTGTGGCTTCCCATCCAGCTAGGACGACGTATGGAAAAGCCAGCTTCTGAGAACATAAGAGGAGCCTTGCTGGATCTGACCAAAGGTCCATCGAGTCCAGCATTCTGTTTTCACAGTGGCCAATCACTGGAAGCCCATAGCCAGGGCATAATGACAAGAGATCCTTTCCCACTATTGCTCCCCAGTAAATGGTATTTGGGGACATCGTGTATTTAAATCTGGATGTTTCATACAACCATCTTGACTAGCAGCCATTGATAGATCCATCCTCCATGGATTTGATTCATCCCCCTTTGAAGACATCTAAGCTAGTGACCATCGCTCCGAGTTGTGATGGTGAATTCCATCCATGAGTAATATATTGTGTGAAGGTGTGCTTTCCTTTGACCTAAACCTGCTGCTAATCTAGTGCTATGAGAGAGGGACAAACACTCCTCTCTATACCCTTTCTCCACATCATGCATAATTTTATGAATCTCTATCAACATGATCTGGGCAGGGGGCACATAGTGCAGTCACCTTGCTTAAGCTAAGCAGGTCTGGGTCTGGTCAGTGCCTGGATGAGACCCCTATTTATACACTACCTTGAGTTCCATCCTGGGGGGAAAGGCCAGATATAAATATACAAATTAAGTCATGTCCCACCTTTTTAGTCGCCTTTCTTCCCAAACATAAAATATTCAAATACTTTAGTGACCACCTGCCTTTCTTCCCAAACATAAAATATTCAAATACTTTAGTGACCAGCTTGTCACCCTCCAGTTGTTTTTGACTGCAACTACCATAATCCCTAACCATTGGCCATGCTGGCTTGGGACCTGAAGTCTAAAACCTCTAGGGGGCACCCCACTGAGGAATGCTGCTTTAGCCTTCCTTCATATGGAAGGTGTTGCAGCTCCCTGCACATTTTGGTTGTTCTTTTCTGCACTTTTAAGAGCTTTCTAATATCCATTTTGAGCTGTGCATGTGTAGTTGAGTCAGAGTAAGGGCCTCTTACACTTCCACAGTCCCTTTGATTTCTTGGCAGCTGATTCTCAGACCAGAAAGAGTCTAAGCATCTTCTCACAACATCACCTGTTTGTCTATTGTGACTAGCTACGTCTCACATGTTAGACATAGGATGCCCAGGACAGTTTCTCAAATTGCCAAATGGGCCCATGGGCCCACAAAATTTGCCTGCCCCTAGCATACACCAAAACATGAACATGCTAAATAGTGAAAAAATACAGCAGGATTGATAATTTGAACATTTCTATAACTACATGTGTTTTAGGGTGACCATATTTTGGAAACCAAAAAGGAGGACAACATGGCCGCCCCAAGGGGGCGTGCCCACCAACATGCCCAGCCCTCAAGGGGGCGTGCCCACCTGAACATGGCCTTGATCACATCTCTGGTTTCACAGACACAATTAAGACAAACTGTTCTACGTAACATCTTAATGTTAAAATCACTGATATAAAGAACAAGTTAGACATTCATTGTATCTGAAATTAACTTCACTCACTCCTACTTTTTTTAGCTTTTGCTGTACTTTGAAGCTTTTGCTATACTCTGTGTGATACAGTCTCCCCTTCCCTCAAATATCTTTTCTGACTGCAAATCCTTCACTGGATGACCATAGTCTCACCTTTCCTAACATTTAACACTCTTTCTCCATCACCTTTCTCACACCCATACTCACAGATTCAGCATACTGCTACCACTGAACAGGTGCAGTAAAATCTAGTACAACAAACTAGCAACCTAGCATTCAGAAAGAGTATAAAATATAATTACCCTGTAAACATTGGCCATGGAACAAAATGGACTAAAGGCTTGCAGTCACTTCTCCCTAGCACTTCTTAGCTTAGCCAGATCCACACCAAGCAGGATATAGCAGTGTGAAAGCAGTATATAAAAGGCAGGAGCCACACTATTGCTTTATAGCAGTATTGAAGTGCACTGACAACTGCTAGGGCCCATTGACACATGCCATATACCACTATATCCTACTTGGTGTAGATCTGGCCCTTGTTTCAAGTTCAGGTTTATCAGTGAGAAATTACTCTAAAAATGTGTCATTATATCTCTGGTTCATTAGCCATGTAAACAAGACCATGGTTAGTAGCTATACAAAGAAAGGCTGGAACAGTTGCCCATTATCACAATGCTAGCTAAACAAGGATCTTTCCCTCCTTTTATCCAAATATTTCTTGAATTTACACTGCCTCAGTGTGCAGAGAAAAAAAATCCCAATCAGGGACCCAAAGAAAACTGCCCAAAGAAATGACAGGTACAAGTCCCATTAATTTCAATAAAGCTTACTCCCAGATAAATGAATATAGGATTGCAGCCTCTTCACATCTGTTCACCTTACACTAGCAAGTGCAAGCCCCTCCTGTCAATGACAACCATGCATTTACAGAACCTGGACTCGTGGATCATATAACCAACAGGTGCTCTCCAGAAAGATGCTTTCAGAGCCTAGCAGATCCAGACACTCAGAAAAAACAAGCCACACTATGCACTCACATATTATCTTGCTGGGACAGGACAATTCCCAGCATGACCAGATACAAAAGAGGACAGGGCTCCTGCAACTTTAACTGCTAACCTTTCACCAGGTGGGGGGATGGTAAATACACAAAGCCACACTGTAAAATAATCAGAATCTCAAAGCCATACAGAAAAGCAATATTTGGAACGGAGCTGACAGTTGTAAGAGCGTGTATCCCTTTGCATGTAGTATAAAAATAATCAACAACATTTGCATCAGCATCAACACAAAAGCAGTTTTGGAGCCACATTTCTTTTTATTACAGGAACAAACTAATGGTGGTGTTAATGGTGATGACCCATCAATAAGGAAAGTATACATTCCAATTGAGACAGGCAAAAATATTCCACTTCTTCCCTAACGGAAGGAACACTGTTCTCTTCAATGCACGCATTGTTATCACAAACATGTCTTGGGATGAGAAGGATGAAGTATATCACCCTATCAGATTCTCAGTTCAGATGTAATGGGAAACCATGGTTTCCCAGTCTATGAACAAGCTGCTGAGAGCTGTGGACTTGTGTATCCACCCTACTTTACATTCCAAAGGGGGAGATCAGAAACATCTACTTCCAATTTTAAACTATGGTTTGTTTAAATGATAGTTTCAAAACAAGACAGGACCTGAAACCATGTTTGATCTTGGCTTGATATCATTAAAACTATATCATAAACAAGCTATAGTTCTGAGTTCACGGGAAGGTTAGTTAGTATAATATAATAATAATAACAAGAACAATATAAAGCTGGAAATGGATACTTTTAACCTCTTTGTCTTGCATGTAAAAAGCGTGAGGGGGGACAAGCCCAGGACTTGGCATGTCATGGCTCATTCATGTAGTGGGAAATCACATTATGTCTAAAACAGACAAAGATGGAACAGGGGCAGATAGGATAATAGCCTGGGCAACAAACAAGAGTTACATCAACAAGAAATATGAAAGAGGATAAGCAAAATAAATGAAGCAGCAATAAGGCAGGATCTATATGGTGGGGGGAAAGCAATAAAAATAAATGAAAAGATTCTGAAAATGGAGGTGGACAACAGGAAGAAAGGACTGGCTGGTTCAGCAAAGGACAAGGAGAGGAACAAGCAGTAAAGATGCAAATATAAGGGGAAGGGGGTAGGAAAACTAGAGAGAAGAGGCGGGGGCATGGGAATAATAGAATACGCAGGCAGGGCAACAAGTTGCTTTAGGAGCAGTGAGAATAAACAGTAAAATAAATGCCAAGCAGAAATGACAACAGGAAACACACATAAGGGCGGGCATGGACTACATTGATGAGAAGATGGGGGAGAGAAAGAACAGGAGGTCCTGGAGCAAGGGAAGAGAGGCACTGCTCAAGAGGAGGCAATAAAGGAAGGGCAGTAGCAGATCCTGCAAAGTGAGGGGCAATAACAGGGAAGAAGTGAAGGCAATATACCCTTGAATAATGTGAAAGAAAGCTGGGGGGGGGGTGGAATTCCTGGATGGTGGGACAGTCAGCAGAGGGGTGCAACCTGGTGGCACCATGCCCACATAGGGCATAGGAGGGGCAGTAAGCAGAGAGGCAACATCCCCTTTGTAATGGAAAAAGAGTTTGTGTCTCAGAATGAAATCCATGAGATAGCAGCTAGATTGGGAAAAGGTATTAAGTGAAGAACTGATAAAGGGATGGTTTAAGGACACAATGCCCTTCGGAGGGGTGAGCAGGAAGCGGGAAGAGGAGAGGGGGGAGAGAGAGAGAGAGAGAGAGAGAGAGAGAACAGGTCCTTCGGGGGGTGTGTGTGTGTGTGTAAGAAAGAGAGAGAGAGAGAGAGAGAAAGAGCCCCTGCAAAATAAGAATCACCTGCCCCCGAGGTCCATCTAGTCAGCATCTCCTTTGCAAGAGCGACCAGGCAAAAGGGCGCTAAGGCAGGCGAGGGTCTCTGCCTGCTGCTGCTGCTGCTGCTGCACACTGCCGCTGTCCGCGGAGGCTCCACCTATGTGGCGGGGGATGTGCGCGTGCCCGTGCCCCCAAAATCACGATGGGGTTAACGTGGTGGGCAAGGAATCCTGGCAGAGGACAATTGAGGGCGGTGGGAGGAGAAGCAGGTGGCCCATAAAAATGGTCAAGGGGAGGTGGGACGAAGAATGAGGCGGTTCAAGGGAAGGAAGGGAGGGGTCATAAAAGGCAAATAGGAGACGGAGGAAGGCAACGGAGTGGGCTACCAAGAGGCGAGGCGGGGCTAGGAAGCCCTACCCGGCCCGAAGTGTGTGTGTGTGTGGTGGGGGTATAGTAAGGAGCAGGGGCGCAAGAGGCTACGACAGAGGGATCGGACACTGGTATCCGCGCTGCCTCAGCCCTCTCGCACTCACCGTCGCCTTCACCTCAGGATCAGAGCCGCCGCCGTTCTCCTCCCCTCAGACTCGCCCCAAAAGACCAGCTGGCCACGACCAGTCTGCGGAGCAGCGGCAGCGCCTGAGCGAGCGAGCGAGGGAGCCGAGCCCCACCCCCTTTGCCGCCGCTTCTGGCGCCCGCCCTTCCTTGACAGAAAGCTCGACGATCTGTGGAGCGAAAGAGCCGGCCACGCATGCGGATGTTCCGGATGTCGGAGGGGAGGAGGCTGGAACGACGCGCACCAGGAAGTGCGGGTGTGCGTCGTTCCAGCCTCTTCCCCGGCCGATCTGGGCCTTGTTCTTGGCCAGCGCAATCGCGCTAGCCAAGAACAAGGCCCGGATGTCGGAGGGGAGGAGGCTGGAACGACGCGCACCCGGAAGTGTGGGTGTGCGTCGTTCCAGCCTCTTCCCCGGCCGATCTGGGCCTTGTTCTTGGCCAGCGCAATCGCGCTAGCCAAGAACAAGGCCCGGATGTCGGAGGGGAGGAGACTGGAACGACGCGCACCCGGAAGTGTGGGTGTGCGTCGTTCCAGCCTCTTCCCCGGCCGATCTGGGCCTTGTTCTTGGCCAGCGCAATCGCGCTAGCCAAGAACAAGGCCCGGATGTCGGAGGGGAGGAGGCTGGAACGACGCGCACCCGGAAGTGCGGGTGTGCGTCGTTCCAGCCTCTTCCCCGGCCGATCTGGGCCTTGTTCTTGGCCAGCGCAATCGCGCTAGCCAAGAACAAGGCCCGGATGTCGGAGGGGAGGAGGCTGGAACGACACGCACCCGGAAGTGCGGGTGTGCGTCGTTCCAGCCTCTTCCCCGGCCGATCTGGGCCTTGTTCTTGGCCAGCGCAATCGTGCTAGCCAAGAACAAGGCCCGGATGTCGGAGGGGAGGAGGCTGGAACGACGCGCACCCGGAAGTGTGGGTGTGCGTCGTTCCAGCCTCTTCCCCGGCCGATCTGGGCCTTGTTCTTGGCCAGCGCAATCGCGCTAGCCAAGAACAAGGCCTGGATGGCACGGGAGAGGCCTAATTTTCCGGACTTTGGGGGATATTTTGAAATTTCCCCCCCGGACTCAAATTTGGCCCCCTTTTCCGGGCATGTCCGGGAGGATCCGGACGTCTGGTCACCCTAAATTGTGTTTAGTATGTTGTTTCCCCTCTCTCATATAATACTAGAACCCAGGGTCATCCCATGAATCTGATTGGTTGAAGATTGAGGACAGAAAAAAAGGAAGCCCTTCTTCATACGGTGCATATTTAAACTATGGAATTCACTACCAAAAGAGGTAGTGATGGCCACCAATTTGGATGGCTTTGAAAAGGGTTTGGATTAATTCCTGGAGGAGAAGGCTACCAATGGCTACTAGTCCTGATGGCTACATGCTACCTCCAGGATCAGAGGCAATATGCCTATGTACACCAGTTGCTGGGGAATATGGGTAGAAGGGTGCTGTTGCACTCATGTCCTGCTTGTGGGTTCCTGGTCAACAGCTAGTTGGCCACTGTGTGAAGAGCATGCTAGACTAACCCTAGCCCTAACCCTAACCCTTGGTCTGATCCAGCATGACTCTTCTTATGCTCTCAATGCATAATAATCTATTCCTAAGGCTTTTCTTTCTCTTCAATGCACATTCTGTACTCTTCAAAATGAGGGAAGGAAAAAAATGATGATGTTACGTAAGAACGTTATTTGCAATTTTAAGTGTGGCTCTGGCAAACCAAAACATACAACACAAAGGCAGTAAAACAAATCGCTTTGCACACAGAAGTTGTGCATCCTGACAATTCATTTCTTTTTCTGTCTTTCTCTAAGAACAGGGCAGGAAACAGTTAAACAAAAGGAGGCCAGCTGACCCCATTTGTACAGATGCATTCAAGAGGTTGCTGGTATCAGAAAAGCCCCTTTCTGTGCAACCCAAGAAGAGTGGCTGCTGAACTTAATCAGCAATCCTCTCAGCAGGCAAGGGAGCAAAGATTCCCACATCATTAGAGTAAGATGTATAGTTAGCTGAAGAGATCTGAACAGAACTAAGTTAGCCAGACTGTGGAGGTGGAGAATTTGACCCCCAATTCTACAGAAAGTCTTAAAGCGCTTGTAAAAGAATGGAGGGGAAAAATAAAATAAACGGGCATAAGCATGGGGATATCAGAGAAGGGGATAATAAAAAAGAATTGCTTTTTTATTATGATGAGGATGGCCATGTGTCCTTTTCTACAGAGGACACCCCTCAGTTTGAAGGGCTTTTTCAGGGTAGTCCTGTCTTTGAATGGATCATTTATTTCAAGGGATGTCCAGTCCAAGTCCAGATATAGAACAGAACCATAAGAAGGAAGAACAGCAACCTTGAAGTTGCCCATTAACAATTAGCATTGGGACAGCAGACTGAGCAGGCACACAGGTCATAAGAACTGAAGAAGAGCTAAGGACCTGTCTAGTCCACCATTCCATTCATATGGTGGGCCAACCAGATGCCTATGGGAAGCTCACATGCAGGACATGAGTGCACTGTCCTGCTCAAGTTTCCCATGAACTGGTACTGAGAGGCATATAGGTCACCTGGTCCCAGCCTTCCCCATAATGGTGAGAAATATTGCTTTTTTATTTCAATTATAATCATTATTTCTACATTTGTTTTGATGCCTGGCCATGAGCATATGCACATTTTATGCAAAACTCTGTCCTCTTTCACCCCACTTTTTTTCTGATGCATCTCCTCTTCTTTTTGGCAATACGTCAAGTAGCCACCTAACCCACCTTTCAGAGCACAGTGCCATCACAAGTTGGTTTACAAGATTAAGAAACACTCTTGAAAATACAATTACAGGCATCCTGGAAGTCTTCCCAGTGGTCTGCTGGCGGAAATTGCAGATCTTCATGACAGCACCATCCAGGAAGCCCACTACAGATAATGAATGCAATAACAACCTTTACTCTGGCTTCCCTAATGGACCAGCTGCTGCTGTGATTCCTGGCAGCTAGCATCATTTCTGGTCACCTGAACCAACTCCAGGATCAATGGCCTGAAGCTGGAAGCTCTAGATTCCTTGTGGAGTTTTTCTTGGTGGCTACCTGGTGGTTCTGCTGTCTCCCACCATAGCAGCAATCAGAAAATTCCAGGGTACGATGGTAAAATAAACCTTCCTTCCCTTCTTACTTGAGGCAGAAAATCCCATAAGCAGCTCCATCCCTTTATGGCAATAAAAATGCAACAATAACGACAACAACATCAACAACATCTTCAACAACAACTTCTTTTAAAACTAACGATTTGCTGCCCTTTCATGGTATGACAAATCAGCCACTGCAGCAGCTGTTTAACTCTCCCTAATAGTAGGGCAGACCCTGGAAGGCATGTAGTGGTACATTTTGTAGTGGTACATTTTGAAGTGCAGGCACTCACCATGACAGCCCCTGTAGCGACATCTTTATGGAGAATCCAGTCATGTCCCAAGACCTATATTTATATCTATCCTGCTTTTCTTATTTATACCAAGGACTTTCTTGTCATCTTGTTATCATTCTATAATACTTTATGGTTATACGTCTTGTTGTATAGCACTTTTGGAGGATTTACCCTAAAAAAGGCAGCTTATAATTCTTTTAAATAAACAAGCAAACAAACTACTCTGGATAAATACTCCACAATAAAACACAGATTATAGGCCCCTTCCAACTCTACTATTCAATGATTCTATGATTCCAATCGGGGCCTTTAAGGCCTTGATTGGAACAGAGGAGGGAAATGTGCAATTTCCGAGGCCTCCAGAAAGCATGTCATTCCTCTTTGCCATACTAATGGCATCTGCACTTTCCCACTGCCACCACACTGCTCCAATTGGGGCCTTTAAGGCCCCAGTTAGAGCAGTAGGGGGGCAGGCATGACACACTTTCCCCTCTTCTGTTCCAATTGAGGCCTTTAAAGTGGGGAGGTGAGTGACATGATTTCTGGAGGCCTCAGAAAGCCACTTTCCTGCCCCCTACTGGGTATCCTCTTCATGGTTTCTCAAATTTGGTCACCCTATGAAATCTCACAACAGAGTTTACAGGCATCACTGCAATACTATGATTAGCTACCTAGGAGTAAGCTCTATTGAATTCTGTGGTGCTTACTTCTAAGCATAGATTCAACTCCTTAAACACATTGGCCCAGTTTGCACAATCTGCTGGCCCACGATGAGCTGTGGCGCGTGGTGGACACCATTTTGAAATTGCAACCCCCAATGGGGTTGCAGCATGTCATCCCCCAGCCACTGGGGATTGTGTGAGGTTTAAACAACCTTCACATAACCCTATACCAAAGCAAAAGTTATGTGAGTTTAGCTCTTGCATAATCCTCCAATGGCTAATTTCAAATGACATGCCACAACTCCATCAGGGGTTGCATATTCAAAATGGTGCCAGGTACATGCTGAAGCTCATTGTGGGTTAAATAGGCTTACCATATGAAAAGGAGGACAGGGCTCATGTAACTTTAACCGTTGCAGAGAAAAGGGAATTTCAGCCAGTGTCATTTGTTGGCAATTAGTTCCTGGTGAAATTCCCTCTTCATCACGACAGTTAAAGGTGCAGGGGCCCTGCCTTCTTTTGTATATGGTCACTCTAGTATAGTGCCTGCAACTTTAACTGTTGTGATGAAGAGGGAATTTCACCAGGAACTAATTGCATACAAATGACTCTGGCTGAAATTCCCTTTTCTCTACAACAGTTAAAGTTACATGAGCCCTGTCCTCCTTTTCATATGGTCAGCCTAGGGTTAAATAACCAATGGTGACTCCGGTGTGTTGTATGAACTGGGTCAGCTAAAACACAACCTCCATTAGAAATGCAAACCAGCTTTCAAAGAAGCATTACCATTTAAACTGAAAGTGTCGAAGAAAAGGAAAGGGGTCTCCAGCCTCTGCTTGAGTATTGGCTTCATTCTCTGACTTGCTCTATGCTAACCTGTCACAAGCAATAGTTAAATTTGAAAGCCTTACTATCAGGTCATGCACTCATTACAGCAAGGAGGGTCCACCATTTATCCTGGCATTATAGCTCTGCTCTGAAAAAAGTCATAGAGCTACACTCCACTGTGTTCCCTCTCCGCTACACCACTGAGTAAAGTGGTTTCCTTTTTTGGGGGGGGGGGATGTAATCTTTGTCCCACTGGTCTACTTTTTTGTACAGTATCACTGTTAAGTTTTCACCAGTGCCCCAACTCAACCACGAATAACAGCTGGCTTAGTTTGTTTGAAATGGAAAGTAAATGTGGCTGTCAGCCAATTCCCAAAGAGTCCTATGACTGCTACAAACGTCACACCATGCCGGCTATTGAAATAGACAATACACACCCAAACTCACCAAGATGGATTCTATGATGCAAATACAATAGTGAGAATCCTTCTGCTTTCATTGGTGTTTATTTTTATCTTTCCTTCCTTTGGATTCTAGAATTTGAAGATGGATAGCATTTTGTTTGCTAAAAGATCCATTCTCTTCCTATGAATTGAATAAGAATCACTGCTGAATCACTCAGAAGCTAGCTGAAATTATTCATGAGGCCCACTTACATGGAAATGCACTCATTATAAGATCTCACCGATTGCTCTAAGTTTTCTGCACAGGGGCCAGATCTACACCAAGCAGGATATGACACTTTGAAAACGTTTTGAAAACTGTATATGGAGTGTATCCTGGGCCTCAACAGTCGTCACTGCTGTTATAAAACGTTTTAAAGCAGTAGTGTAGATTCTGCCTGGGTTTGTGCCTGAAGATGGTTTCCTACACTCAAAAAGACTGTAACAAACAACATTATACTGAAAACTGAATGACAAACTATCATTTTTCATATTCTACATGGTTATGTATAAAGTCCATCACTCACCTGATGACCTGATTCATATGTCACATTGGCAATTGTTGGGTTATTTAACCTGAGAATTGTGGAAATATACAAATCCCATGTTTAATTTTGTGGTGTTCAAACCCAGGAACTACAAAATGCTTATGGATTAAAAGATTCAGAGGTAACCCAACAGTAGCCTATGGAAACAAGCTAGATTTGTCACTTTTAGCATTCCATAGCTGCTACGGGGCACTATTTTGTTTATTTTAAAAAAACAAACAAACATGGTGTATCGGGGGGCAGTGGAGGCTGCATGTTGCCCACCCAGATCTAGTGATTAGTGCAAGACTGGCAGGGCAGTAGTGCACTCGGGGTAGGGGAGAAATTTTTTTATCACTTGACTGCACAGAAAAAGGAGCAGCAGGAGGAGAGCATGCAACCCTGAAGCTTACTGCTGCATGTGCATCTCATGATAAAACATGGTTTACCATGACATGTTAACATGGCCACTGAGGGTGTCTTTACATTCAGGGGTAATCCTGTTTAAGCAACCAGGGGAGTTTGTGCTTCCTGCTTTTTGGCGTGATTGTCATCATGGGCTGTATTAAGTGGATTAGGCTGACTATATGAAAAGGAGGACAGGGCTCATGTAACTTTAACAGTTGCAGAGAAAAGGGAATTTCAGCCAGTGTCATTTGTATGCAATTACTCCCTGATGAAATTCCCTCTTCATCACAACAGTTAAAGTTGCAGGGGTCCTGCCTTCTTTTGTATATGGTCACTCTAGTATAGTGCCTGCAACTTTAACTGTTGTGCTGAAGAGGGAATTTCACCAGGAACTAATTGCATACAAATGACACTGGCTGAAATTCCCTTTTCTCTGCAACTGTTAAAGTTACAGGAGCCCTGTCCTCCTTTTCATATGGTCAGCCTAAAGTGGATGGAGAAGGGCGACCACATGGTTTGAATTGAATACTTCCCTTCTAAGCGTGCTCTGTTCGCTTCAATTGAGACACCACCATCTAAGGGTGGAAGATCCCACTTTTTTCAGATATTATCACTTTAAATGTGGCTCTTTTCATGGTGTTCTTTTCAATGGCTGTAGTGGGAGATGTCCCAGATGTTCACGACATTGTTTAAAACACCCGCAAACTTTTCTGTTTGGCCAATCGTGAATGTACAATAAATTGCTCATTTACAAGAGCCCTGAGTTTCTACTTCGTTTTGTGAATATACATTAATTGCAAAACTGGACTGTGGGGCAGAGGGAAGGAAGGAAAATGGCTTTGAAAATGTTAGCCTTGGAGAACTCAGTCCCTGTCAGCTTATTAGTTAAGAAGATTGGGTGGGATCCAAGGGGCAGTTACGTCTCCACCGATTTTCTGCCAATTCCTGTCCTCAAGCTGGATCTGCCACTTTTGGAAGGAAGACTTAACTCTTCCAGGACAATCAGAAATGAGCAAAACACTTGTCCTGTCCTGGATTTTATCTGGTCACCCTACTCTAGGGCATATTCTCACATTATGCTGTGCTCTTGCCAGCATTCCAGTCACTCCAAATGAAATCAGTGTGCATAGTATCATATACTTAGTTCTTCCTTGCAGCTCCACATCCGTGGGAAAGTTCAGTCATGTTGTGCAAGCTGTTTTTCAGGAAAGCTATGCATTTATTTTAGGCTGACCAGATAAAATCCAGGTCAGGGCTCATGTAACTTTAACAGTTGTAGAGAAAAGGGAATTTCAGCCAGTGTTATTTGTATGCAATTAGTCCCTGGCGAAACTCCCTCTTCATCACAACAGTTAAAGTTGCAGGTACTATACTAGAGTGGCATATACAAAAGAAGGCAGGGCCCCTGCAACTTTAACTGTTGTGATGAAGAGGGAATTTCACCAGTAACTAACTGCATACAAATGACACTGGCTGAAATTCCCTTTTCTCTACAACTGTTAAAGTTACATGAGCTCTGACCTGGATTTTATCTGGTCACCCTAATTTATTTTTAGGTTGCTTTTTAGGGGACTTACATAAAAAACTATACAATACAAGACTACTTTTCAATAAAATTCAACCATTTCAAATTGCAGCCTAAAACAAATTCACAAGCCAGCAGTATAAAATTAATTAAAATAAAAAGTTTCTGAGCAGCAACATTACGAATCCTTTAAGAAGATGCAACTTAAAATAAATGGGTTTTTAGAGCCTATTTAAAAGCCTGTACTGATGGGCCATAAAGGTATGACTTGGGAGAGAGTACCATAACAATGGAGTTACCACCGAAAAGGCCCTGTCTCGAGTGCCTGGCAATCTGATTGATCTTACAGGTAGGCCAAGGAGAAAACTAGGCCAGATCTACACCAAACAGGATATAACACTTTGAAAGCGGTTTGAAAACGGTATATGGAATGTGTCAGTGGGCCCCAACAGTTGTCAGTGCACTTCAATACCATTATAAAGCAGCAGTATAGATCCTGCACTAATCTGCATTACTGATTTTCTCACTGAAGAATCCCTGATAAATTCTGAGGAACCTCAGGCTTTCCTGACATATAGTTTGAAAACCTCTGATTTATAAGGAAATGGCTGAGAGTATTTTGATGGGAAGAAGGAGCTGATTGGATACTGAAACACAGTCATGAAAATTGAAGGAATCCTGTCTTGGCTTGCGGAATGCAACTGCTATATTACAGTATGCCATGAGTTCTATCTCTAAGAAGCCAGCAAACAGATCTGTGGACATGAGGAAAAAGGAAGTAGAAAAACAGCATATTTAACAAAAACTGTGCATGTGCATTAAAGCTTTTCAGTAGTTCTGAGGCTGCCAGTTGTTGTTTTTTTGTTTGTTTGTTTACTTGAAACAAACTGGAGACTGATTCTTTGTTCTCTGTTTTGACAGCTGGGGCAAAAAAGTAAGAAAACAAGCATTATAATGATCTAGAGGATTTATAATTGATGGCTTTGGTTCTTTTCACTTTTAAGTTGTGCAGTCTTTCTTATATAATTCCAGTACATTGGAAGCTGCAACATATTTTAATTAAATTGGACTGACAATGATTATCTATCCGGAGCAAGAGGCGGGTAAGAAATAAATATATTAGGATGAAGATGAGGATGCCAGTAGATGTGTTTTTTTCAGGTCTGAATTCTTATTTATGCAGCATAAATGGTAGTGCTATTTTCTAATAGGAATTGCTCAGATATAGCAATGTAAGTTTCTAGCTACTGGATTTGCACACTTATAATTGATCAAAAAGCCAGCAATCCGACGAGTCGGATATTTGGCATGAACTATGGGCTATTGTGTTGTCTGAACGCAGCCAGGGGCGGTTTAACAAACAATCCACGGTTCAAGAGGATCCATGCTCAACCAATGAGTGTGGGTTAGTGTTTTGTGTGAACAGCCCCAATGTGCCTAGAGATGCTGTTAAAGGCCACCTTCTTACAGGTTGCACATGTACGCTGTGATGAATTTACGCATGGTAAACCTCTCCACATAACATCTGTTTGGTGTCAGTATTGCTTTGTTTTTCTCACTCTCAACATTATTATTATTATTATTATTATTATTATTTCTATAGCATGTTTTAGTGCAAGATTCTTTAACATTCTTCTGCTATTGTTGTCGCAATAGTCCTGTGAGATAGCTCCGGCTGAGGAACAATAATCCAAATTACAGAGAGTTGATTAATCAACAACAAATTAAAATTCAACTCTTTCTGATGCAGCAGGTTTTCAGTACAGCTGCAATGAGGTGCAAAAGAAGCTGATATGTAATTCAGAAGCCTTTTATGTGCTCTCATACATGCAATAGAAGATCAGTCTACAAAACAACTTAAAAATCACGTTAGAAGTTTGGACTACATCTTTGACTATATCTTTAAAAGCATGAGGTTTTAGGATGCAACCAATTGATGTGCTTAATCTTCTGAGTTCAGGTAAGGACACTCTTCAAATTTATTTGAATAATTGACTTTGAAGTTTCATAAAGATGATCCAATTACATTACGATGCAGCATTCACCAGCAGTGGATTAACACAAGTTTAAGGAGGGATTTTCTAGGGTGACCAGATAAAATCCAGGTCAGGGCTCATGTAACTTTAACAGTTGTAGAGAAAAGGGAATTTCAGCCAGTGTCATTTGTATGCAATTAGTTCCTGGTGAAATTCCCTCTTCATCACAACAGTGAAAGGTGCAGGCACTATACTAGAGTGAACATATACAAAAGAAGGCAGGGCCCCTGCAACTTTAACAGTTGTGATGAAGAGGAAATTTCACCAGGAGCTAATTGCATACAAATGACACTGGCTGAAATTCACTTTTCTCTACAACTGTTAAAGTTACATGAGCCCTGACCTGGATTTTATCTGGTCACCCTAGATTTTCCTTAAGAAGCAAAAGAGCACAGAAAGTAGTAATATGTGTTTTGTGCTATCAGGTTGAAGAACATACAGTACAATTATATCAAATTATTATTAAAATAATTAAAAGAGCAGAAACAATCATACCTTCCCTGTGAGGTTCCTTATCAAAACAAAACACTTCATCTTATTTGTAGATAGAGTAAGACCTTAGCACTGCAATCTTATATATGTCCACTGAAAAATAAATCCTATGGAGTTCAATAGGGCTGACTGCCAGGTAAGTGGGCATAGGACTGTAGTTTGATGGTTTCAAATTAGTCAGAAAAATTGGGGGGGGGGGGGACCTCAAAAGCCAGCATGTAATAGCTAATGTATAGTAATGGCCATATAAATTGGCTGTAATCTGAACACAATTATTTGTGTTATAGGCCCAATTGAAAATTATTGGGATTTACATATGCACAGTTATATTCAGGATTGCAGTCCATTTTTCAAAGTGCATCTCTGATTCATTCAGTGTAGTTCTGTGGGCTGAAGGCTACAATACCATTCGGTCAGGAAAGATATTGATTACCTCTTTATTTTTATCTCTACAAATGCAGGGTCAGACAAAGATCCTATTACATAAACTAATAGGCCTGAGTGCATTAATTGTATTTTTTGCATCCAATTTAAGTTCCATTGTTGTACCTTAATTTTCAGCTGATCTATTGTATAAGTAGTATTATGTATATAAAAATCTCTTAAATGAAACAGGCCATAATCTGTCCATTGTGCTGTTTTTTATTTTCAACCCTTCATCTAGTAGTTTGAAATATGTTTGTAATAGAGTTAATGGAGAGCACGCTGGTGCTAATTTGGTCTGCCATCATTTCCAAATAGTAAAAGTTGTTAATGTATATGGGGTTTTAATTTGGCTGATATCTCCTATCTTTGTTATTCTGTGAGGTACAGCCCACAAGGGGCCCATCCCAACATCTCCTGCTCCAATCCAATTCTTTTCTCATTATTATGAATGCTAATTGTCCTAATTAATTAATTAGATAAACTCTATTCATGCCATTCAATTAAGCAAAGATTAACAAGCATTCCCTTTTAGTTCAAAACAAAAATATGCTTCTGTTAGGTAGTCTGACAGACAACCATGTGGTCAAGGACCGTAATGGGAGAATTTCTAGCTATTAATGAATAATAAGGTCTATGTGTATTTATAGTCCTAAAGCCACTCCGCTAATACAAATAGACTCCTATTGTTATGAAGTTATCCACAACAGTCTGATCTCTAGCACATGCTGAGTTAGACTTCAAAATGTTCTACAAATAACTTGCCTTAGGGACAGGGGGAGGGAATAAAACTAAAATAAAATGAAATAGATAAAATCAAACCGTGCTTTGAGCTTTTGATATTAGGAAGATCAGTTAATATAAGGGCTGCCTCTATAAGAGGCATTTAAAGCTCTTTCAAGGCGCATTAAAAAATTTACCTCTACAAGAACGGAGCGCAAATCGGGCGTAGAGGCGCGTTTTCTCTCCGATTATGCGCATTATCGAATGCGTGTTAAATAGCGAGTTTTATTTTGCTCTGGCTGTTAAAGCGCATTTTGACTATGTGAACAAGCGATTCTCCGCATTAACTACTTGTAAAGCGCATTTGAAACAACCGGTAAGGTCACCTGTTGAGTGCTCAATTACCTCCTGCATACAAGCATTTACGTTAAAGCGCTTCCAAGAAGATGCGCATAATTGGAGGAACAGGCGTCAAACGGAATCCATCTAGAGGGGGTCTTAGTCAAAGAAACAATCCACTGCAAACTCATACAGAAGCACGATCGTCTGGGGGTCTGTGTGGATTTTGGAGACTTTCCTAGTGAATTGAGAGCCAATGTGGTGTAGTGGTTGAGGTGATGGACTGGGATTTGGGAGACTGGGGTGCTAGTCCCCACTCGGCCATGAAGCTGACTGGATGACTTTAGGCCAGTCACTAATTCTCAACCTAACCTATCTCAGAAGGTTGTTGGGAGGATAAAATGGAGAGGAGGAAGATGAGATAAGCTGCCTTGGGTTCCTTTCAAGGGGAAAAAGGATGGGATATAAATGTAAAAATAAATCAAAAATAACTTATGCCCAGGGTATTTTGCATTACAATTCAAAGACAAAGTAAATGGACAACACTAGTTTAACATTAGAACACTGCAGAGCAGAGTGCTCTCATTCTGCTCCATCCCTCCCATCTGGTTCCTATGTCTCAGTCAGTCATCATTCTGCATTGGTCTGTTTTTGGGGTTCCTCCCACAGCCTGAACACTGGAAATAAAAGGCATGATATAGGTTCTTTTATTTGAACAGATGCTTTCTTCTTTTTCTTTTTGATATCTAAGAAGATAAAAGCTAGTGCTAGGCCAAAAAATTTGACCATTCCATTTTTGGCATTTTGTGGGGAGAGGGGAGGAAAATTCAAGCGAAAAAGGCTGGGAGAGGCGAGAATTTCAGAGAATTTTCTCCTTGGAGAAGGGACAAGGTTTCCACATACATTTTTAAATGTAGCCAGTTGTTGAGGGGTCTTTCTATCTATTTTAGAACACCCCCGGCATTTTCAGGGACCTAGGAGTTCTTCCTAAGTGCTTATTGGAGAGGGTGAGGTCACATGGTCTCCAATAGACATTCACTAAGAACTGCTAGACTCCTTCAAATCCGAGGGAAGGTTTTGTTTTGTTTTGTTTTTGTTTTTCAAATTCCCCCTCTCCCTACAAAAGAGACAGAAAAAACAATGCCTCTTTCGCAAGGCAAGATAAAGTTCCCGAAAATAGGGGGCAGGATTTGGCCCTGCACTAGTAAAAGCATCTATATGCCATGGTGAGCCTTGTCAGGTCTACCGACATATCTGACCCTGTGGATTCTGAGTTCACTCACTCAGAGATTATCTAGGCACAGTGATTCCCATCCTTGGGTCACAAGAAGTGGTT
Organism: Anniella stebbinsi; assembly: GCA_029215795.1. NCBI lineage: Eukaryota > Metazoa > Chordata > Lepidosauria > Squamata > Anniellidae > Anniella > Anniella stebbinsi. The sequence goes on along the minus strand of JARDYH010000002.1, from coordinate 26,286,362 downwards.
GGAGAAACAGCTTCCATCATCTCCAGCCAGTGTTACCAATGGTCTGGGATGACAGGTATTGTATCCTGTGATGTGACCTGCCCTCAGGTCCATCTGTCTCTGCTTTGTGTCAGCTGTCCTCACTGACTCACAAACTTCAGCCCTATATTCTCTAGGTAAAAGAGACACCCAAAATTCCCAACTGGTTCCCTTTACCCAACAGGGAAATGTTTTCCTTAATGGTAGTGCAGAAAGATGAACAACACATGGATTTTATATTTTTAAAACAAACAACTTAATATTTATTTAATACAAGAGATGTTATATGTTATAATTAATCATTAAGTTCTTGGTTTTCTCTGCCTGCTCTACCTCTTCTAACTCCCACTAACTAGATGTAGCTTCATCTATCCCTAAGGCCCTATCTCCCTGACTAACTGTCCGCTCTCCCCTTATATAAACTCAGTCTTCCCCCCATCACCCGGTCACAAGCCCCTCCCACATTTCACTCACTCTCTACCATACAATTAACCCTAACTTACCTGGGATCTATTTAACACAGCAAACACATATACACATTAATACAAACTCAACATGGCAAGCATTGTAATTTTGTCACATAGCCCAACAACACTTGTGAAACCAAGGTTGAGAACCATTGGGTAGGCTGACCATATGAAAAGGAGGACAGGGCTCATGTAACTTTAACAGTTGTAGAGAAAAGGAAATTTTAGCCAGTGTCATTTGTATGCAATTAGTTCCTGGTGAAATTCCCTCTTCATCACAACTGTTATAGTTGCAGGCACTATACTGGAGTGACCATATACAAAAGAAGGCAGGGCCCCTGCAACTTTAACTGGTGTGATGAAGAGGGAATTTCACCAGGAACTAATTGCGTACAAATGACACTAGCTGAAATTCCCTTTTCTCTACAACTGTTAAAGTTACATGAGCCCTGTCCTCCTTTTCATATGGTCAGCCTAATATTCCCCCATATTAAAACACACACACACACACACACACACAATCACCCCACCCCAATTAGGGTGGCTATGTGTTCTACCTTAAAGAGGAAAGGAGCTGCTACTCCAGTAGTCTTTTCAAGGAAGGAGTTCTTGTTCCAGCAAGGGGCTAGCAACAACTGAGGTCCCATTCTCCTTTCTGTAGCTTTAAGCCAAGGCTGATGGGAGGAATGAGTCCTTGGGTCTGGGGAGTGGTTGACCAGTATCTCATTGGGCTCAGAGTCCTCTTTGGGATGACACCAAGCATCCAGACTTGTGGGCATGACACTCAGAATGGGAAAGAACAAAGGGGCCACTGATTTGACTCTTAGGAATATAAGGAAACCAGCTGAAGTTTCTGAACAGTTTTCAAAGGCAGTCCCATGTAGAGCACATTACAGTAGTCCAAGCGGGATGTAACTAAGGCACGCTTGACTATGGCCAGATCAGACATCTTTACAAACTACCCTCAGCTGTGCAAACACATGCCTTCTCGGTAGTGACCCCACACCTGTGGAACAAATTCCCACCTACGATCCACTATGCACCATCCTTACAGGCTTTTAAGAAGGCTTTAAAAACATTTTATTTTACTAGGGTCTTCTCTTAAATACTGTTTTGCTGCTGTTACCTTTGCTGTTTTATTACTAGTTTTTAATGTTAGCTTTTATTGTTTTAATTGATATTTTACTTTTATGTTTCTATTGCTTTTAATGTGTATACTGGTTTTATATATGGTTGTTTTTATATATGGTTGTAAGCCACCTTGGGAGAGCTTTACCCTGAAAGGCAGCAAAGAAACGTTTTAAATAAATAAATAAATAAATAATGCCTGGGCACTCCTGAGACCTGGATTTCAAGTTCAGGGCTAAGTCCTAGAGTGATAAGCCATGAATGATTTTAATAAGACTTGAGTGTCAATATTTTTTGCAGGAATGGAGTCGATTTCCATTAAGAGTATTGCCTGAGTCTCAAATTATAAACACATCAAGCTAAGGCAATTGCTTATGTCCTTAAAGAAAAAAGAAGATATGATTTGAAATGTTGTCATATGATTTCAGAAGCCCATGTTTCCCCTACCCCTGCTCCAAAAGTGGCGCAAACTATTTCAAGTAATGCAATGGTTGAAGGTAAAAAAGCTGGAAACAAGCACCCTTTATATTTTTTAAGCTGTAGACACTAATGGGAAACTATATTTGTCCAAAGATCATTTATGAGACTATTTGGAGGAGGGGGGCTTGGTATATTAAAATTTAAGGTGTAAGAGGAGTATGAGGTTCCTAAGCATGATTTGTGTGTTCTATTTGCTATACATGTTTCTTGATCTTCCTCCAAGGACATCATAATATTAATTAACAGTGCAATGTGTTAGTTTGCTTCTACTACTCAGAAGTAAATCTCAGTAAGGCCCTTTCTACACCATAGGGGTGTAGAGGGCGGAGGGCGGGCGATCCTAGAAGTTGCTGCTTCCAGGTTCGCTGCTTTCAATTCTCCCGGGCAAACGCACCCGCCATTTTGTGGTTCAGGCGTAGCAGAGAAGAGCTCTCTAGTGCTCCAACGATAAGATAAGTGACAAAAAAAAAACCCCTGTGTGTGAAATCGGGGGGGCTCCCCCCACCATCCTGGGAATGGCGGACTTGGTCCCCCCTCTTCCAGGATGAGCACAGAGCCGCGCGGTGCAGCTCCGTGCCTATTCGTGCTGCTGCGCTTATTTGCGAGTAAGTGTGGCACCACCTGGGACAGGCGGTCACATCGCCCGCAGTCCCGGGAACTTCCCAGGACCACTGAAGAATTGGGATTTTCCAGGGTTCCCTTGTCCCTGGAAAATCCCTTGGCCAACCCCCACCTCTCCCCTGGGAGTTCCTGTGTGTCATTTGGATGCCTGGTGTAGAAGTGGCCCATGTTTCAATGGTGCTTGCATCCAGAGAAGTGGTTACAGGATTGCAGCCTTAGATTGGAGAAAAAAGAGGGGGAAACCCCACCAAATGCTACTGTCAGGATGTAATTCTACTTCCACGTACTTGGGAGTAAGCCCCATTGAACTCAGCAGAACTTACATTGCCCCGAAATAGGAAACACGTCACTAAAAAAGAGAACAAACAGGACACATATTTGCATAAAATTTGAACATGTCTTAATATGCATAGATGCAAATGTATAAATAATGACTATATTACAAATAGAAATATAATACATTTCTCACCATAGTGGGAAAGAATAATAGAATCACAGAACTGTAGAGTTGGAAGGGACCACAAGTCTAGCCCTCTGCAATGTGTAGGGAAAACAATTAAACCCTCCATAAGAGGTGACTGTCCAACCTCTTCTTAAAAATCTCCAGAGATGAAGAACCCACAACCTCTGTAGGTAGGCGGTTACACTGTTGTACAGATCTTATCATCTGGAAATTTTTCTTATATTTAATTGAAATCTAGGTAGCTGTAACTTAGGGCATGTCTACACCACCGCATGATGTCCCAGAAGGAAAGAGGGACATCGTGGGTGCCGTTGGCACCATTTTTTTTCAAGGAAGAGGAGCCATGTGGCCCCAATCCACCTGAAAATGTAAGGTTTAAAAAAAAAAACAAAAAAAAACACTCTCAACCCTTACAACCATCCTGGGGATGGCGAAATTGCCTTTCCCCCACCCCCATGGGCATGGAGCCACCCCACACGGCTCCATGCCTGTTTCACGACCTGGGACAGCGGAAAAAATGGGATATCCCTGGTTTCTGCTATCCTGGGGTTATCCTAGGATCATCTCTAGGTCATCCCCGGGATCCCCTGTGTGTCATGTGGATGTATAGGGACGACCTAGGGATGACCCCGGAATAAATCCCTGGTGTAGACATGGCCTTACACCCATAGTTTCAGGCCCTAATTTCTGTGGCAATGGAAAATAGTTCTTAACTATCTTCCCTGTGGCACCCTTTTATGTATCTGAAGACTACTAACACGTTTCCCTTCAGTCTTCTTTTCTCCTGACTGAACACCCCAATTCCCTTCAGCCTGTAAAAACACTGTGACCAGGGGACACTTGTGTACCTGCTCAGTCTGCTGTTCAGGTGGTAATTGCTAATGCAGCTTCAAGGCCACAGCTGCTGTCCATTCTTAGGGTTCTTCATCTTCAACCTGCATTGAACCGGACACCTCTTCAAGTAGAGGATACCTTCAAATAGAGGATTGTCCACTGACACCCTTCAGAAGTCTGTCCTCTATAAAATAGGACACATGCCTCAGTCCTACACATCTCGGACTGAGGCATTAGTATTCCAAAATAACCCTTTGACGTAGGCTGAGAGAAAATGGTTTATCCAAGGAGAACCAACTGAACACGCTACACATAGCCAACATTCCTTTTTCTCCTATATAAATAATAATAATAATAATAATAATAATAATAATAATATATGCATATGAGAAATGGAAGCCAAGTATTTTTCTGTTCCAGAAGTCCATAAATTACATACACATTACCGAAATTTTTAAAAATAAATAAATAAATCAAACAAAAATAAAACACCTTGCTTCTTACCATGCCCTAGAATTTTCATGATGCAAAATGCTAAAAAGTAGATTCCCAAAGTAAATGTTTCACTCAGAAATAATTCCCAGTATCCAAACTGTAACTAATAAACACATGGGTCAGTGCCATGCACTCTGTATTTTCATTCACTACCATCTGTTGCTGGCAAGAGCTTTTCTCTTTGTTCTCAGCTAGAAAGCTCAAACAAGCTGATTACCTGTGATTCAAGGCAGAGAACAATGGGGAAAGCTGCTAGAACTAGTGTCTTAGTATTACCAGAAATCCGTTTATTTGCATTTTAGCAATGGCTAGGATTTATGCCAGGAAGGAAAGCCACTGAAAACAGCAGATTCAAAGCTATGCTCATGCACTCACACACACGCACACACACGGGGTTTTCCAAGTATATAGAGACACACTAACTCTTAAACTGTAGTCTGTAGCCCACTAGAGGTCTCTGGTGTGACTTCAGATGGTCTCAGATGCTGTGAGCGTAATGACGGAAGAAAATGCTACGTGCCTTGTTTCTAGAGCAAATGGTAGCAAAAGCCAAATTTAAGCTCAGATGAATTGGGGAACTTTTTGAAAATGAGAAGTTTGGAAAACATCAGGTGATGGTGCACTGAGCCTAAGCACACCTGAAGTTCAGGCCTGCCTTGTCACTCACTGCACGGCCAAGACTGAGGGCCAATATAAACGTGATGCTCGACATGGAGTTTTGCACTGCACCGCTCAGTTTTCTTTTACAAATAGCCAGTGCGTGTCCGTGTGTGTTATTGTTTGTGGTGGTACCAGATCAGGACCATAGTGTGTGTGTGGGGGGGGGGGGAGGTCCAAGCAGAATCAGTCCTCCTAGAGCCGATTCCAGTTTTTTTGAGGGTCCTTTAGCAAGACATTTTAATGGGGCCCCTCCCTCAGTGGTTCTACCTTCTCACAACCATTGTCACCAATTGTGATTGCTCCTCATTCTCTGTCTCTTCATTGATGCCACTTATTTATTTGTTGACAGGCAAAGAGCCAGTGGGGAAGGACACCGTAGCATCTCCTGATCCTCCATTTTACCACCACCACCACCACCACCACCACCACCACCACCACCACAGTCTGGGCCAAAGCAAGAGGCAGGTGAACATGCAGGTTGCAATGGTGAAGAGGAGGTGCAACTCCAGTGGGTTCTTCTCAGTGGGCCCCTATTGGAGTGTGGGACATCAGCAGTTGCCTGACCATGCTTACCCTTGAATCCGAATCGACTTATTTACAATGGTAGGAAAACTCCCATTGCCATTAATGGAAGCTTTCATCCCATTGTGAATATCAGATGGAGGGAACAATTCTGGGACTTCAAGAGGGACAAAGGGTTAAAACCTCCCTTTAACCCATGCCATGGTCCTGATCTGACTCTGTCACCCTTATTTGTGAAAGGTAAATGACCAACACAGCACTAAATGAAATGCCTTGACTAGTTTGGCCTTGAGGCAATAGAGTATGAGAAGCAGGTCTGATTAGTGGAGTAGTATGAATGGTAGTGTAGTGAAGACAAATGAATTGAGAGGTCCAGTGGAAGAGGAGTTTCAGACTACCCACATGTATGCAGTAAAATAAAGGATTCTCAATTTTGTAGAGTATAAAAGATGGCTATGGGGTACTGGGGCAAATGAGGTGACTTGTTTCACTAGAACAGAAGAAGACTTCAGAATAATGGGCTGGGAAATAACGTACCATAACCTCATCTATAGCTCTGCACTAATGTGAGATGTGGATGACCTATGAGGTGCAGGCTGTAGGCTGTGAATGAACACAGTATTCCAGTTTGCCTGGAGAAGTAAAGATCTGCCAACACCATTTTGCCTGGTTTGTTTATTTGGCCTAGAAGGTATTCCACCTGTCTGTGTAAACCAGAGATATGGCCATCAAAATGAGAAGGGAGTAGCAGAGTAGGAATGTGGAGTTTAGAAGCCCAAAGTGATGGAAGAAGAGAAATAGCCAAGCTGAGATTTCCCCCCTCCAAAACTCAAATATACCTGTTATATAACTGACCTAGCAATGAAATCAGTGCACTGCTGTGCGAGTTGCATCCTGTTAGAGAATGTAAAATGTGATTTTTTAAAATTTTATTTTATTTAAAAAATATATCTTTGATTTTAAGAGGTGGAGAGGAAACAATTATCTTTCTGATGAAATAAATGTTCTGTTGTCATCATGCCATTTTGTTTTGACTAAAATCTTAGCATGTGCAGTAAGGACCATTCTTGGCAGTGCTGCTTAAAGTCGCTACAGTTTAATGAAATAAAACTGTATAAGGGCAAACAAATTGAAGCTTAATCCAGACAAGACAGAGGTGCTCCTAGTCAGTTGAAAGGCAGATCAGGGAATAGGGATTCAGCTTGTGCTGGATGGGGTTAGACTCCCCCTGAAGACACAGGTTCGCAGCTTGGGTGTACTTCTGGATTCAGCTCTGAGCCTGGATGCACAGGCTTCAGCGGTGGCCAGGAGTGCATTTGAACAGGTAAAGCTTGTGCTCAAGCTGCGCCCGTTCCTAGAGATGTCAGACCTGGCCATGGTGACACATGCCTTTATTACATCCCAATTGGATTACTGTAATGCGCTCTACGTGGGGCTGCCTTTAAAGAGTGTTCGGAAACTTCAGCTGGTTCAAAGAACTGCAGCCAGAGTGTTGACCAGGGCTGGTTACAGGGAGCATACAACTCCCCTGTTAAAACTGCTCCACTGTCTTCCAGTCTGTTTCCAGACACAATTCAAAGGGCTAGTTATGACCTATAAAGCCCTACACATCTCGGGTCCAGGTTATCTGTATTCACCCTTATGAGCCTGCCCGTGCTCTGAATTCTTCAGGGGAGATCTTCTCTCAGTCCCACCACCATAACAGGCACACCTGGTGGAAACGCAGGAGAGGGCCTTCTCGGTCGCTGCTCCAGGAACCCACAAGCAGAACACAAGTGCAACAGCACCCTCCCACCTATGTTCCCCAGCAACTGGTGTACATAGGTTTACTGTTTCTGATACTTGCAGTAGTACATAGCCATCAGGACTAGATTTAGGGTGACCAGATTTTGGAACCCAAAATCCCGGTCCAAAATGGCCACCCAAAACGGCCGCCCAAAGGGGGCGTGCCCACCCCCAAAAACCATAAAATATTTTTTTTAAAAGGCCACCCGCCATGTGGCCAACAAGCAGATCTGAACCCTCCCGCCCCCACCCGAAACAAACCCCACCACCACCAAGCCACCCCCCCCAAAAAAAACACAGCGAGGGTGGAGGGGTCTTACCTGCCGGGGTTGTCTGCTGCCATCCGCTGGTGCCCGCGGGCGCCAGCGGACAGCAGTGGACAGTCCCGGCAGGTAAGAAGCGCGACGCGGGAGGCGGGAGGGCCCCCCTCCCACTTACCTGCCGGGGCAGCCGCTTCCCTTCGGTGCTCAAATCTACTGAGAAACAGGCTTCGCGGCCTGTCCCTCAGTAGCGCGCTAGATGATGATGTCATCACCCAGCGCGCTACTGAGGGACAGGCCGCAAAGCCTGTTTCTTGTGCCTGTGTGATTCTTCACTCACAGTAGTTTGTAGGTGCTTTACATGATGTTGTCTCCCCCAGGGCCTCTCCCATGCCTTACATTGTGTTTTGTTTTGGGTTTGTTTTTTCCTAATGAGGAAAGTCTGGTGTTTCTGTGAAAGGTGACACAAAACTGTGATATATTTGCAGAATTCTGCTACACTACAGTGCCATCTACTGGTTGTGTAATGGAACATATAGAAAGGCAGAAAAGGAAAAACCTTGGGAACCAGGTGTAAAGGAGCCAATCTTAGTCCAACAAAGAATCCAGAAGCAGAAATATCAGTTAAAAGCCACATGTAGAAAAGCCCTTAGTTTCTATGTGGTGGTGATTTTCTTTTTATGAAAGAGTATTTAATCCTGTGAAGTGGTATCTGCACTCAGAAGCAGTACTGGCAAGACTCCAACTGTGTGGGGGCATTAGGCCCAAGTCAGTTATTGCTATCTGGTTTGGTTGTTTTTTAAACATGTGGTTGAACAATAGAACATGAGCTGCCCTACACTCCAGTATTCTATCTCCAGCCATGTGAGGTGTCTCTAGGAAGCTCATGCATCACCCCTGATTAAGATAGCTATCTCTGTTTTCCCCAGCATCTAGCAATCAGAAATATAATTCCTTTCTACGTGGAGGTTATATTTAGACAGGCCTAACATCACTATCTGGTATCCTGCCCTGACCCGCCCTCCCCACACAACACCTAGTACTAGGCAACCAGGTGGCTTCCATTCAAATTTCCCAGAATACTCTGCAGCATTGATTGTTACATCAGGGGCACTGTGGGAAATTAAAACTGTAACCACCTGATGCTGACCAGAACAGCACTACAACTGGTTAAGACCACCAGGAGGGGGCACGAGCTTAGGAGGTGGCCACCAAAGGGCATTAGGCAAACCAGAGGGCATTAGCCTAGGGCCAGATCTATACCAAGTAGGATATAGCGGTATGAAAGTGGCATATAAAAGGCAGGAGCCACACTACTGCTTTAGCTGTATTGAAGTGCGCTGACAACTGTTGGGGCCCATTGACACACAGCATATACCACTATATGCTGCTTGGTGCGGCTCCTGCCTTTTATATACCGCTTTCATGCCGCTTTCGTACTGCTATATCCTGTTTGGTGTAGATCTGGCCTAGGTCTCTCTTCAAGCCTGGAGCCAACCCTGCATTCAGTTTAACTGTCAGATAGTGGTAAATAGTCATATACAGCAGCACTGGAATAGGAGTTTAGCGCCACAAATAGCCACACTGACACTGGGTGTTGGAAATTTGTGGTTTTGAAGTTGGCACTGATCCTGTAATTTTATCCAGGTTCACATTCCTCACAGCTGTTCAGAACTCTTACTCAACATCCAACTCAAACTTTTTAGTGAATAGTTAATTGCAAATTCTAACACTATTTTGTTTTGATATGTAAGCAGGTCTAAGAATCTCTCATCAGCTGATTTATTTTTACTGAGAATCAGCAAGCCTGAGTAATGCATTTAATAGCGTATTCATGAGTTGTCATAACAAGGAAGCAACTGCTGGGGTGACTTAGAAGCAGCGTTTTAATGTCTTAAGTGAAACTACAGCTCATAGGAGGTGCAGTAAAATATTAGAATGTATGGTGCTCATTCTCTCTAAACAGCAAACCACCTCACTCCCCAAGGAAAGAGGGGAATGTTTGTTTTGAAACATGCTCATACAACATGGCTGGAGATAACAGGAAGAATAATCCCATCAATGGCGGGTGATTTGGTGCGGCTAAACCAGCCAGAATTCTAAAGGAGCTATCCAAGGCACTGAACCCTGATCCCAAAATAGGTCTGGATAGCTCCTTTAGAGTTCTAGCTGGGCCAGATCTACACCAAGCAGGATATAGCACTGTAAAAGTGGTGTGAAAGTGGGATCTACACTACCGCTTTATAGTGATATTGAAGTGCATTGACAACTGTTGAGGTTCATGACACATCTCATATACAGCTTTCATACCGCTTTCATAGTGTTATATCCTGCTTAGTGTGGATGCATCATGGGCCCCAATGGTTGTCAGTGCACTTCAATATCACTATAAAGCAGTAGTGTAGATCCTGCCCTGGTTCTGACTGAAACCCAGAATGTTTTCACAACCCCACCGATGCCGGGAACATAGACTGGACGCTGCCGAGGAGCGGGCAATGGCAGCAACGACAAGAGCTCCTGGGCCCCAGTAAGTCCAACCCTCCCAGGCACTGCATGCTGGGAGTTGTAGACTGTACCGGGGCCTGGGACTGCGCGAGGAAATGGCGGATCCATCCTAAAATGGCATATTCATCCCAAAATGATAGTATCCTAAAATGGCTTCCAGGTCTGAGGCCCAATGCTTGCACAGTCCTAGTTTTTACAAGGGTTCAAGGGACCATAATTTGACTAAAATTGTGGGGTGAGGTGGTAAGGCTTGTGGATTTCTTTAATGCACCACAACCTTTTCCCCTAGGCACTAGTGTATATCAAGCAGGGGTGCAGAAATTAGGTCCAGGTGCCAAAACCAGCCTTCCTGGGTTCCTAAACTAGCCCTTTGGGATTCTCCAGATGTCCATGCCTCCATCCCCTGGCCCCAGCACCTTCACCCAACCACCTAAAAGGTTGAAATACCTCTGTTAAGACTTAGGGCTTCTCTAAACAAGCTATTTATAGCACGTTTGTGATTGGCCACTCATGGAAGTTTGCAGGTTGAATCCATGACATTGTCAACAAACAGGACATCTCCCATTGTTCTCCCCCCTTTATAACATTTTAAATAAGATCAGAGATAAATTGAAATAAATCCTTAATGGTGTGAAATTGGCAGTGTGTAAAGCTGGCTTTGTGCTATGAATTTGCCAAGGAAGGACTTTCCCTGCTGTCAGAGGGAGAAGAGGGTAAAATGCCTCCCGGCAACAAAGGGAGACAGATCTGATCCCCTACCCCAACCCAAGAGCACCCCTTTAAGTTCAATGGGGCTTATTCTCAAGTAGGTGTGCTGTGGGGACACAGATGGTTCTATAAGACCACAAGAACAAGACCCTTCATTATGCTAGATTATAGTTGTACTAGGTTTAAATTCAATGTGATTCTTTTAAATTATTTTTTCTTCTTTCTGTTGGTTTCTGCTAGTAGTTCTTTAGGTGTCTACTCAGAAGTAAGTCGCATTGTGTTCAATGTTTAAGCCCCAAGTAAGTGTGCTGAGGGTTGCAGACTTAAAGCAGAGGAAAACAAGATTACTGCTCTCCCTGCTCCTTTGCACACATGCCAGGGAGGGAGGGTGGCGCTCCCTTGATTTATATAGCCCCTGATTGCTGGGATGGAAAGAGTTCTGCATCTCTGACATAAAGGACTGCATGGAACTGCCTCCCTTCCTACCTCCATTGCAATGAACAGGGAAGGGCTAATTTTTGGACTGGGGCATTAACTTGTAACTACATATTACACTGAACCATGTCAATACTAACGAAGGCATTAATATATTGGGACTATCCTTTTGTCACATGTGGTATTTTGCTTGTGATGGCCACAATAGACAATGCCATCTTGCCTTGCACCCATTCCGATTCCTTCTCGTTGTGATTATTCTGTTGCCAATGTCATGCAAGATTAACAAAGAACTCTCCTTTTCAGCAAATATAATCTAAAAGAATGGGCCTGATTTGAAATTGTGTCTGCTGCAGATGGTAATCAGGCGGACATAACTGCTTTAGAGTGACTGAATTGCCATCTTTGATGGTAATGTTGGATCCAAATGAAGTTGACATTCAAATGCTGGCTTTTGTTGACAGCTCAGAGAATATTTGTTTAAAAAATCATCTGCTGCCTTTTAGATCTTCCTAATCATTCTTGGGACTCTCTTGGAGCTAAAGCAAAAGAAAGGTGGGGGGAGGAGAAAGGGAAACCTTTATTCTTTGCAACCAGCAAAGGGCTATTTTGTTGAGAATGTTTTGGGAATAAAGTTGATGTATTTACAGTGATTAGAGTACATACTCTCCGGAGAAGAAAATATGTCCACATAAAATAGGTTAGTGTATTACAGATCAAAAGCGATAGTAGTTCACTTCATGTACACAGCATTCTTCAGAAAGCTAGTGGGCCTGTGGTGGAAAAGCCCATGAATACTGAATGTTATGAAGCTGTCTTAGAATGGATGAGACCACTGGTCCGTTCTATCTAGCTTAGTAACTTAGTGCCCTCTCTTGGTGCCTACCAGGCTCCCTACCTCTCCTGATTTTTATTTTATTCACACATACACACACACACACCTGTGAGGCAGGCATGCTTCAAAGTGAAGGGCTGCTCTCCCACACCATCTTTATTTGGGTTCAGAGGTATGGTTTTATGGAGCACAGCCCCACTTGTACTTAGGTTCGGAACAAGCTACTGTTATTTTAGTCTCACCAGTTTGCTTTCTGAAAAAGGACTGTTTTCTGACTGTGGCAGCCATTTTATAAATGGGCAAGCTCTCCCCCAGAGTGGCCATTTCGTTTGGGCACTCACACTCTCAAAACCACTGACCCAAAACCAGAGACCCCTCTGTCACAATGCCCCAATGCCCCAGGAAACTGAACCTGGGAACTTCTGCATGCAAAATAATTGCCTTATTACTAAGTTATGGCTCCTCCCCATGACTTAAGTTTTATGATCAAGTGAAGTACAAATGGATAGTTAAGGTAGTCCAACAGTCAAGTGAGCTGGTCAATGACAGGTTCAAAGCCAGCAGGAATCTGATTGTTATGAACTGCTGAAAGAGGTTCGGCTGTATATTGGTTTAAGATCCAAAAGAATGAGAACACATTGTCAAATGTGAGCAGAACAATTTAGGTGTGGGGTGTGAGTTATATTTGATCTTACACAGATCTTTTCCTGCCATGGCACCAGTGCCTATAAATGCTGCATGACAGCAGAAAATTCTGCTGTTGTAGTTTTCCCCATCAAGTTATCTGATGAGATTTTTCACCAAGAAAAAGTTTATTTGTTTTTTGCATTTAAAAAAATCCTTCCTCTAAGGAGCTGAGGATGACATACCTCCACCCAGGGATGTCAGGATTTTGTGAAATCCATCCTGCGTGTGTTTCATGGATTATGCAGTGCTGTTTGCTCCAGCGTCCGTTCACAGACGGATTTGATTTGCCCCCCGTTATGAGGGAAAGTATGTAAATAATTCCGTAAGAAAGTTTGCAACAATTTACATAATTTATTCTAGCACGTAACATGTAGTGCATTGGCCCCCATTCCATTCAACTTTCACCCATGTATATTTTCCAGCGTGGCATACATCTCAGGAGAAATTTGCATATTTTTCAGTGAATAAACTTGTGTAAATTTCAGAAAAGTTTTTTTAAAAAATCCCAAAAGTCCATGGACTTCTGTCTCAAATTTCTCCAGCATCCTCACTTCCACCTTCAACTATCCTCCTATTTTATCCCCAAAACTTGCCTGTGAGGACCTTAAGAAATGACTAGCCCAGCACCATAGCTGATTGATGCTTTGAGCCTGGGTCTCCATGGTCCTAGTCTGACACTTTAATCCAGGAGTAGGTGATCTCCAGGTGCTTTGGAATATGACTCCCATCATGTCCAGCCAGCACGGGGCAATGGTCAGGGATGATAGGAATTGTAGATCAACATATATGGAGGGCAACACTTTCATTGGTTTCATCATATTGGAGAGGGGAAACATGCTGGCATGATGAGGGGTTGAACAAGCTGAGCTTAAACCCAGACGAAGATGTTGATGGTTGGTAGAAATCCTGATTCAGGTGTTAAGATTCATTGTGTTCTGGAAGGGGTTACACTTCCCCTCAAGGACCAGTTCTGTAGCTTGAGAGTGGTCCTTGATCCTATGCAGTCTCTGGATCTTCAGGTAGCATTAGTGTCAAGGAGTGTGTTTGCACAATTACGGTTGGTGTGCCAGCAGCAACTTTTCTTGAATTGATCTGACTTGGTCACAGTTATCCATGCCGTCAATCAATCAATCAAGTTTATTACAGTAAATAACCAGAATGTTATCCATGTCTTAGTGACATCACATTTAGGCTACTGCAATGTGCTGAACGTGGGGCTACCCCTGAAGAGTGTCTGGAAGCTTCAACTGGTGCAAAATTCAGCAGCTGGTGTAGTGACTAAAGTGTTGGACTGGGAGTCAGGAGATCTGGGCTCTAGTCCCCACTCAGCCATGGAAACCCACTGGGTGACTTTGGGCCAGTCACAGACTCTCAGCCCAGCCTACCTCACAGGGTTGTTGTTGTGAGGATAAAATGGAGAGGTGAAGGATTATGTACCTCACCTTGGGTTCCTTGGAGGAAAAAGGCGGGATAGAAATGCAATAATAATAATAATAATAACCGCCAGTGCATAGTATCAGGACCATGTTACACCTCACTTGAAAGATCTGCACAATTTCTGGACACAATTCAAGATGTTGGGTTGAACCTTTAAAGCCTTCAACAGCATAGGACCTGGGCCTGCTCTGCTGGGACACCCTGGCGGTGGAATGAGATCCCAAGAGAAGTTCACCTGGTACCTATGTTATAGCATTTTCGACGCCAGATGAAGACCTTTTTATTTTCCCAGTATTTTAACAGTTTATCATCTTAGTCTTTCAACTTTGCTATTTTAAATCTGTATAAATCTCTGCATTGCTGCTAAGTTTTAACCTGATTGTGCTTTTATATTGTACTTTTATATTGTGCTTTGTTTTATACTGTGAATTGTATTTGATCCTTTTAATTTTTGTGAACCACCCAGAGAGCTTCAGCTATTGGGTGGTATAGAAATGCAATAATAAATAAATAAATAAATAAATAAATAAAATGTAACTGACTGCCTATCTCACTATGGACCTGCCTGATTAGTACAATCTGCAGTAGAGGCCCTTTTGAGGGTGCCATTACCCACAAGAGGCCCATTTGATGGTCCCACATGAAACAGCTTTCTCCTGTGTTGCCCCCTTAAGAATTGGCTCCACTCCATTGTTTTTTAGAAAGAGCATGAAGACACATCTGTTTAATTTTGCCTTACAAGTTATGTAGTTGTTTTCATGTTTCACTGTTCTCCGTGTTCTTGTTTTTATTGTGTTAAGGGTTTATTGTTTTAATTAGTTGTACACCTTGATGGCTTTTTAGCAAATGAGGCAATATATAAATGCATAATAATAATAATAATAATAATTTTATTTATTTGTTTATTTACTGCATTTTTATATTGCCCAATAGCCGAAGCTCTCTGAGCGGTTTACAAAAATTAAAACCATAAAAACCATTCAAAATATAAAACGACAGTATAAAAGCATAATTTAAAATACAGTATAAAACACATACTAATACTACTACTAATAATAACAACAACAACAACAATTGAATTAGTTGTGGAGATGCTGCTGAATAAGTTGTGGAGATGCTGCTTTCAGCAGCTGCCTCTTGTCGTCCTCAGCAGCTATGTGCAGTCTCTTCAACAGCCCATAGCAGGAAAGGAAACAATTCAAGGATGCATAGCTAGCTACAAGGTACCATGCACTGTAGTATAACTGGTGTGTTGCATTGGTTCTTCCATTGCACAAACAGAATGAGATTTTTTTTGTTCCTCTGCTTAATGGTTAATCAATAGAAACTGTCACATTGAAGGCAGAGAGTAAATTGCAGACAGTGCCCTCTGGGAGTTAAGAGGGTGCAATTGGTTGCTGAATGCAGCTCAGTCTATAAATGCAGGCAGCTCCAGAAAACATTTGTTTGTTTATTTGTTTGTTTGTTTGTTTGTTTAATAGGCATATTACACAATGAGATACATTTTCCTCTAACCTCTAAAGTCTTAAACAGCGTAGAAACACTGGCTAACTGTGGGTATAACTCACTGGTACAGCACATGCAGGAGGTCCCAGGTTCAATCCCCAGCATCTCCAGGTAAGGTTAGGAAAGAATCCTGCCTGAACCTCTGGAGAGCCACTGCCAATCAGTGTTGACAACGACAGATGGAACGATGGTCTGACTCAATATAACACCACCTTCCTGTATTCCCATGTTTTTGGTAGTGTGTCACTTCCAGCTGATCCAGAAATTACCCAAATGTACCAGATCATCTCTCATCTCTCAACTAAGTTTATACCTCTGGGTTAGATCAGGTAGCTTTGGTTTTTTGTTTAGTTTTTTTGTTTTTTTAAAAAAACACTTTTAATTTGACTAGGGATATCGCGAGTGCCCGACTGGGTCCAGGGATCCAAAAGTCTCCCCCACATTCACCCACTGGACTCAGCTCTCCAGGCCATGCTGCGATTGCAGGGCCACACTTCAAACTCTCGCACAGGCCAACGAGCACCTGGCAGCCATCCGCCCTCATATGGAACCTCCATTGCTGTACACAGTGGAGGCTCCGGAAAAGGACCCCATTTACACAATGGAGGGTCTGGAACAAGACCCCATATATTATTATTATTATTATTATTATTATTATTATTATTACATTTATATACCACGCAATAGCTGAAGCTCTCTGGGCAGTTTATGTGGAAAAATACACAATTTCTAGAGCCACCGTTGTTGCACACAATGGAGGCTCTTGACATTGTGTGTTTCTTACCTTGTATAACAACCCCATTTACACAAGGTAGAAGATACACAATTTCCGGAGCTTCCATTGTGTACAACCATGGAGGATCCACACCAGGGCAGACGGGTTCGTAGCCATGTTGTGCACCTACTGAGCTGCGAGGATGCTTGCACAGTGCTGAAAGCGGGGACTGGTGGCATGGTGAATGTCTTCCCAAGCCAGACATGGGTGAGCCTGTCCATCCTTAAATTTGACCTTCAGTAATACCTGCCCTTGGTTCAAACCTCAGATCATCTATGAGTTCACTGGATGGCCTTATGCATGATGCTCGTTCTCATCCTCCCCATGTTATAATAAAAAAGCAGCAATGCAGACCTAGTCTTTGGGGTTGTGTGTGTGTTTTTGTGCTGTGCTGTGAAGCAGTAGGAAAAAAGCGTTGAAGTGTTTTTCAAAAGAACAAACATCACAAAAAAAATAATTGGATGAAGGATTGCGGATCAGTGTTTCTCTATGGGTTGGTTCCACATGAACTGAGACTCATAAACTATAGGACTGCCAGGAAACAAATTAAGAATAGGTTAAAAGAGGATGACCCTCAATTAGACATGGAGTGTGTTTTTTAATACATCATTTTCTTGGTGGCACTTTTTCTTTTTTAAAGAATGTGCACTCTCAAAGATTGTTTGCTTTAGCTTTCTGCTCATTGAGAGAAGCAGTACCAGTCATCCAGTTCCACAGCATGGGTCTCTTCAGACAGGGGGGGAAATCATGTTTCCTTACTCTTGCTTTCTTCCTGGTTCTCTTCCTTTTTTAAAATGAGCACAATTCCATGGAGAAGAGAGCAGCGCCCATGCAGCCTGTACATTTCAATGGAAAAGCACCCACTAGCAGGCATTTTATAGTACAACCTCAGAAGAGTCGGTTTCTGAGGTTTATTTTGTGATGGTAAAACTGAGAAAAGGAGTGGGAGACGCACAGGAGGCTAACTGTTTCTGTGAGTAGTGGCCACTCTTTTCTATCTGGTCAAGAGGGCAGGGCTCCTGCAGCTTTAACTGTTGTGATGAAGAGGGAATTTCATCAGGTGCTGCATGCATACAAATGACATCTGCTGAAATTCCCCTTTCTATACAACTGTTAAAGCTACAGGAGCCCTGTCCTCCTTTCCATATGGTCACTCTATCAAGCAGTTGGTTCCTGTGAACACAGTTCACGGGAAGTGGAATCAAATCTAACAAATAGTTTAACTTAACTGAGTTTATTAAAACATAGAGTCATAGAATAGTAGAGTAGGAAGGGGCCTATGAGGCCATTGAGCCCAACCCCCTGCTCAATGTAGGAATCCACCTTAAAGCATACCTGTCCAGCTGCCTCTTGAATGCCTCTAGTGTGGAAAAGCCCACGACCTCCCTCGGTAATTGGTTCCATTGTCATACTGTTCTAACACTCAGGAAGTTTTTCCTGATGTCCAGCCGGAATCTGGCTTCCTGTAACTTTAGGCCATCATTCCATGTCCTGCACTCTGGATGATCAAGAAGAGATCCTAGCCCTCCTCTGTGTGATAACCTTTCAAGAATTTGAAGAATGCTGTCATGTCTCCCCTCAATCTTCTCCAGGCTAAACATGCCCAGTTCTTTCAGTCTCTCCTCATAGGGCTTTGTTTCCAGACCCCTGATCATCCTCGTTGCAAAGTGTTACATCTTTTATCTTGTCAAAACTTTCTTAAATACAATGTTCTTGGTGTTAACTTAACTTTGACTGGGTTACTTTTAACTGTAGGTATCTCTTAATCCCTTCATGTTTTGTTTATGGACCTTTGTTACTGGCATATCGTTGTACTTTGGCCTGTACCTGTGCTTATAAAGATGTACAGAATTTTTTTTGGTTAATATTTCATTTTATTCCAATTTGGAATTCATTATGTATGTTCATTTATACTTGACATTGTTTTGATAATAAAAATAAAAGTTTATAGTACTTTGTTATAGAAGATATCCTAATTGTTTTTTTTTTAAAAAAGCTTTATGGACATAAACTCCCAACTTTGAATTATAGTGAAAATCATTTTTTTGTTTGTGGAATCTGTGTGCAAAGTGCTTTCCAATGAATTGTGTTTCATGGGAATCGATCAACAGGAAGGCAGACAAAAAGGGATGACCAGCTAACTCCCGACTTTGAGTTATAAGATATTGGGCAATATCCAAAGGGGTGCTTATGTTCTTATTGATTCTATTATGCAAGCAGTGGGGTTTCATTCCTCAAGCATTGGGTGAAAGGGAATTGGCAGGGTGCAACAGAAACAGTGGGGTGCTAGCACCAAATTGGATATTGACTGTGAGTTTACATGAGAAGCCTGTGGCTACTCAGGAGGAGAGCATGCTGCACTTACTCTGCAGATCAGCATTAACCTGTTGGGAGCAATGTAACCTCATCTGCAAGTTACAGGAAGGGGGCAGTGTTACAGTTAGTTAATTCATGGGAATTTAGACCACAGCTAGATTTACAATCTCTATAGCTTACAATGTGGTTTCCTGTGATTTATTCCTTTTGCTCCTCCACCCCCCTTCTTCCATTGCTTGGAGCACATGTGCTTGCGCTCTCCCTCCTGCCAGCGTAATAGAATAGAAAATGGACTGAACAAACTCATTTGAAACTCTACACTGTACCTGTATTATATATGCAGGACTACTTATTGCTGTAGCCCATCTTGGGAGGGCTTCTTCACTGAAGAGTGTAGGCTTATTTTAAGATAGCCTGTGTGCACATGGGACTTGTAAACTCTCATTCTGTTTTGCCTTTTGTTTTTTCTCTGCTAATCACCTTTCTAATAGGAGGCAATATACCCCCAAATAATCCCATCATATCTAGGCTGACCATATGAAAAGGAGGACAGGGCTCATGTCGCTATAACAGTTGTAGAGAAAAGGGAATTTCAGCAGGTGTCATTTGTATGCAATTAGTTCCTGATGAAATTCCCTCTTCATCACAACAGTTAAAGCTGCAGGCACTATACTAGAGTGACCAGATACAAAGAAGGCAGGGCCCCTGCAACTTTAGCAGTTGTGATGAAGAGGGAATTACACAAGGTACGAATTGCATACAAATGACGCCGGCTGAAATTCCCTTTTCTCTACAACTGTTAAAGTTACATGAGCCCTGTCCTCCTTTTCATATGGTCAGCCTAATCATATCCCAGTATCTTGAGAAGTGGTGCAGGAATGGGAAGAAGCTATGCTTTGGGCTTTTCCCATCTGCGCAGAGTTTCTCACATTAATCTGGTAATGCAGGAAAGAACAGTGTTACTATGGCTTCCAGAGGTAACTGCAGTAACTTGAATACTGGGTCTAAGTGACTCCAAGGCCAGATCTACACGTTGTGTCAAATCATTATGCTCCCATCATGGTAACACTATATTCCTCTTGTCCTTTTATATCTCATAGTACACACAATGATCTTTTTTGTGGAATTTTGGATAATGTGGAATAAAATCGGGAAATAACACTATGAAAGCACTATATGGAATGTGTAATGTGCCCCAACAGTTATCAGTGTGCTTCAATATCACTATAAAACAGAAGTGTAGGAGCGACATCACACAAAGGGAAATCGTGTTTCCTTACCGTCACTTCTCCACCCACACGTTTGTCCCTCATTACTTCCTCTTTTGAAAGCGCAAGTAAACAACTTGCACGTTGCCCATTCAGTGGGCTGTTTTGATCCCGCTGCTTCTCCTGCACACAGCAGGAGATAGCGGCAACTTCCATCTTTAAAAATAAGTCAGATTTACTGCGGTGGGTTTTTGTGGCGCACAGAAGGCTAGGAGGTGTGGGAGGTGTGCAGGAGACAGACAACATCATGAGGGGCCCCACAAAAATCCATGAGTGCCCAGTAACGAGCGTGCAATAAAACACTAATCTACTGGAGCTTTCAATCTAGCCCAAGTCTTCTGGTTTCTCAGGGGCAATGGTGGCTAGGACATATGGAAACTTATCAGTATAATAAGATCAGTATAATAAGATCAGTCCAATGACCTCCAGAATTTCAAAGCATAATGTGGTAGGATTTGGAACTATAAAGCAGGGTGGTGGTAGTGAATGATTGAAATAAATTTTGTTTTTAGATTTGCAACAGTAAAAATGTCTTTGCACTCTAAATCTGCAAATCTTTTCTCTTAGGCATGTCTTCCTCATAAATAAATGACAGCTTTCTGACTAAATGTGCTTTGAATCAAAGATTCATTCTCTCTTCCAATCCAAAATCCTTCTTGTGTTCTCAGCTGGAGCTATTCCCCACTTCCCTTATTTTATTCTCCTATCTGCATTTGCTTTATTTCCTGGAATTATCTCCCTCACACACACACACTTCAGCTTTGATTACAGACTGCTGCAGTTTTCTCACTTCGAGTGCCCTGCGCAGACAAAATAATTTAGTTTTGCTACTTGCTCTGAGAAGCACAGTACATTAAGTGCGAGACACGACTAGGTCGGTGCCAACCACAATCTCTTGCAGAGAGGAAATGCAGAAACCTTTATGTGAAGAGTTATTTATTTATTGGATTGATTTAAATAGAACATCCACTGTGGCAAACACAGCCCTAAAACAGCTTTATGAATACATTCGGGACTCTAAGTAAGCCACATTTCTCTCTCCTGTCTATCCTCACGTCTTTCAGAGTCAGAAACCTATTCTTATGAGTGACAACTCAGCTAGATATCTTTACCTGCTTCTGCAACCAGGAGATCCTGATGATTATAGTTAAATAGCAAACTGTCCATCATTGTGATGGGCGGGGTGTGGTAGAGGGGGAGGACTGAAGTATTTATTTATTACATTTCTATACAGCCCATTAGACCAAGCTCTCTAGCTGGTTCACAACAGTTAAAACCTTAAAATACAATAACACGATAAAACATAGTATAAAACATTTAAATGTTTCAAGCTACAGTATAAAACCAAAGTTAAAAGCAGCAGTGGTGCAAAGCTCTAAAATGACAACAACAAATGTGAAAACAACAAAATCCGAAGGACTAAAGTGCTAAGACGGGCTTCACCTGGCATTGAAAAGAGTACAATGTAGGTGCCAGGTAAGCCTCCCTGGGAAAGCCATTCCACAACCAGGATGCAGCAACTGAAAAGGCTCTCTCCTTAGCAGGCACCCACTTCACTTCATTGGGTGGGGAACCCCAGAGGAGGGCCTCTGAAGATGATCTTAGCATCTGGGCAGGTATACATAGGGGTAGATAGTCCTTCGGGTAACCTGCCATAAGCTGTTTATGGCTTTGAAACTTAACACTGGCACTTTGGATTGGATCCAGAAACAGGCTGGAAGTCTGTGCATATCACAAAGCACTTGTATATGGGGAGAACTCCCAAGATTTGTGGTCTGCCTTTTTACGTTCTATGCAGACACGCGCACACATTAGACAAAACTGCGGGATCTAAGTGTAGGGCTCTGCCTATCAGAGTGAGTGGACAGCAAGGTAGCTGAGACAACACAGTTCTATGCACATCTCTTCAGAAGTAAGCCCTATGGAATTCAGTGAGCCTCACTCCTAGATAAGTGGGTATAGGATTGCAGCCTAGACATGTTCTCTGCCCATGGTGATCTCCACCTTGAGAATCAAATCTGTCCTGTTGTGCATACGTAGCCCCGTAAGATGTACGGCTTTCGTTAAATCCATTCCATCTTGGTTTCGTGGATTGTAAGGTCTCTTTTATTCTGTCATCCACTCATTGTTGGAATCAAATATACTTTATTTTTTTACTAGAATTTTGTTCTGATCATGCTAATTTGACTGGCACATTAGCACAAGTGTACATTAAAAACCAGTCCGCAAGTCCATGGAATCCGCATGACTCAAAAAAAGCCACTCTGCTGAGGAACCTGCAGGTCAGATTCATAGAAATCCAAAACTCATTTGAATCCACTGTGAAGTTCTCTGACATAACTAATAGCTCCACCTTTTCATTTATTATTTATTTATTTGTGTATAAATTTATCATTTATTTCATTTATTTATTTACATTTCTATACCACCCAGCAGCCAAAATTCTTCATCTGCATAACATTATCCTATGTTCTGTTTCTTCGTCATACTTAAAATGTGGTGGCATGTGCATTGATGGTGCTATATAAATAAATGATGATGATGATGATGATGATGGGGGGAAAGGAATTAAGATCAGGCGTAGATTTCCTTTACAATCGTATGAGGAATCTGTACTGCACATGACTTTCCTATCCTGAATGTAAAGTAAGTATAAACATTATACAGTGGCTGAATTCGGACAACACGATAGTCAATGGTGGGGTAATAATCAACTTTACAGTTGTTCATCTAGGGGGTACTCCCCACACAACATGGTAATAAATAATCAACTGTGGTGTGGATTAGGATCAGTGCTTAGTTGACTATGGCAGCATTCGGACAGCATGATAGTCAAAACAACTGACGATTGTTTCCCCCACACCAGTTGTTTATTGTGTCGTCCGAATTGAGCCATTGTCGTCCGAATTGAGCCATTGTCATCCGAATTGAGCCATTGTCAGCCAGCCAAGACTAGGCTGACTACTGTTACCCAGAGGACCTTCTCTTCTGCCGCTCCCAGACTGTGGAATGACCTGCCGGAGGAGACTCGTCAACTTAACAGTCTTTTAGAATTTAAGAAAGCCATAAAGACTGTTCTCTTCCGGCAGGCATATCCAGTGGAATTTTAGAATGTTTTAAGGATGTTTTTAGGATGTTTTAGGATTTTTATGCAGTTTTAATAATATGTGTCATGTTTTAATCAGTTTTATGTATTTTATCATGTTGTTGTTCCCCACCTCGATCCAGACGGAGAGGCGGGTAAGAAATAAATTGTTATTATTATTATTGTTGTTGTTGTTGTTGTTGTCCGAATTCAGCCAGTGTGTTTTGCAAGACCACAGACCAAATGCTGGGTCAGACAAGGCTTCAGGCAAACGAAAAGCGTCATCACACAGGGGGAAATCGCGACTGCTTACTGTTGCTTCTCTGCCCCTCATTATTTCCTCTTTTGAAAGAGGAAGTAAACGACATTCACATGACCCATTCAGGGGGCCGTTTTGAACCCCTGCTTCTCCTGCACACAACAGAAGACAGCAGCAACTTCCATCTTTAAAAATAACTCACACCTCCTGGGTTGTTTTTGGGGGGGGGGGGTGAAGAAGGTTAGAAGGGTCAGGAGGTGTGCGGGAGGCAGATGACATCATGAGAGGGACCCGCGAAAATCCATGAGCGCCCAGTATCGAGCTTGGAATAAAACATCTGTCTGATGGAGCTCTAGGTCTCCAATCTCATTGTTGCAACCCCAGAATTTCCTTCTCCTCACCACCCATCTGCAGCAACCTACCCCTGCCCCACCTCTTAGTTTAGCTGTGGAAGGGCAGGAGACGGCTGCAGTTTTCAGTGCCTTTAGCTCCCTGAATAATCGCTTATGTTTCTTCTCTTTTGAAGGCCTACTTCCTTCCTTGAGAAATTCAGACGCAAATAAATGGACACATTACACTACACACTGAACCAACATCGTGACGTTCCAATGTAACAAACTAATTTGTAGAACTACCTGTAACATGTAATTGTGCCTTCAGTCACAACCATGGACAACAGAGTTCTGGAATAAGAAAAGCCAAAGTACCACATTGCAATGTGTGTAGCGTCACTGCCACCCCCCCCCCCCAAGAGAATATTATTTAAGCAGAATATTAAGTTACAAGGAAGAGTGATTTGTGACTTGGACACTTTGGCAGGCCTTTCTTTTGAGAGGTCTGCCTCAGTCCACGAGGAATGAACTGAAGGAATATATTTCAATCCAAATGCATCAAGTCAGACTAGATTGTTCGACCAGTCAAATTGGCTTGTCTATGTGCTGCTTCTCTAGAAGATGATGTTAAGGCAGCTGCAGGTGCTGATTACCCATTTGGCAAAGATGATTTGGTAATTAAAGATGAGATTAATTAACTCATCAGGATAAAATGGATACAGCTAAAGCAGTTCTACCAGGTATACTTCCAACAAGCTCTGGAAGGCCTTTGTGATGAGCTGAGGGAGGAGCTAGAAAGCTAAGCCATCACGTTGGCTCATACATTTCAGGAGCACATTCACTTCAAACATGAATAAATATGCATTTCATGTAAGTACGGTTTCTCTGGTCTCATTTCCAATGGCAAGGGCCCACTTTAAAACTAAATTGGGGACAGACCATATCCCAGTGGTAGCAGAGGATACGATTTCCATGAAGAAAGTCTCTGGTTCAATCTTTGGCATCTCCAATTTAAAAAGAAAAGAAAACTAGGATCTTGTAGCTGATGGTAGGAAAGATCTCCTTCAACTTGACACCCGGGAAAACTGCTGCCAATTAGAGTAAGCAATACCACCTAGATCAGGGGTCACCAACATGCTGCCCACCAGGCTCTCCATTTCCTTGTCCCCTCCCTTAAAAAAAAATGGTAGGATGCCAGGTTGTCTGTTCCTGAACATGCCACTGAGCAGCTGTTCAGCAGGCAGGAAGAGAAGGAGGGAGGGACAAAGAGCAAAGCTAGAGGCTTAGAGGTGGAAGAAACAGCAGGGGGAAAGAAATAGTGAGGCTCGAGGCTGGGAGTGGAGGGAAACAAGATAAAGGGGTGAAGAGGAGGGAAAGAGCAAGGCAAGGAGTCAGGAAGGGAGAGAAAGAAGGCTGCTAGGGATGGGGAAAGAGAAATAACCAGGAAAGGGATTGTGGGAGAGAAACAGCAAGGCTAGAGCTCAAAGTGGAGAAAGATCGAAGGGGATAGAAGAAGATTGGGTGGGCTGTGAAGTAACTCTTGCCATTACCACTTCCCTCCCAGCCTCTAGTCTCACTATTTCTCTCGCCCCCCCCCCTTACAGAGATCTCTTGACTACCCAGGCCCACATAGCAGCCATTATGTGACTCGTCCTGTCCTTCATGGGAGCCATTTTGTGGTGGTGCCCACAGCATTTCTTAATTTCCCAAATGCTCATGGGACCAGAAAGGTTGGGGATCCCTGGCCTAGACAGAGAAGTAGTCTGCAATAAGACAGATTCCTATGCTCCGATCTGAAGTATACTACTTTTGTGTCATGTAGAGTTGAACAAATCAGTCTGTTTCCAGTTTGTGTCAATTTCGCAAATCATAAAATGATCATAGAATAGTTGAATTGAAAGGGGCCTATAAGTCCATCGAGTCCAACCCCCTGCTCAGTGCAGGAATCCACATTAATGCATACTGTTTTGGGGGGGAGGGAACACACACACATATGAAAATTCACGTTTGCGATTTCCCCTAACATACACATTTAGCTCACAATGTCCTCATAGATATGCATCTTTTTGTTTACAGGTTTCACCATATACACATGTATTTTTCTACACAACATTTTCTAACCTATGCATTTTTGTATGCATTATTTTGGCTGAGAATTGCATTGCAAAAGCTGGGGAAGTCCGATTCAGAGAAGTCCAAAAGATACCTGTGTTCTGATCTGCATGTTAGTCCGAGAAGTGTGAATTAGGTCTGTTCACTTAAAAATGCAGACCAAAAAAATTCTCCCCCATCCTAAATGTCATAATTTCTGTAATTATGCCCCTCCCAGTTGTAATGAGACACACATACAGATTTGTCTCCAGCTTGTTGGTGCTTCCTTAACTCTTTGTTCCATATGCATTCCATGGACAGCAGAGCTGAAGGGAATAAGGGGTGAGACCAGAGCCAGAGAGGGTGGGACCAAAATACAATAAATAGATAGATGATAGATAGAGATAGATAGATAGATAGATAGATAGATAGATAGATAGATAGATAGATACTAGCCTATTTTAAGGCTCTTACCCTAAGTAACTAACCCTTACGGGAGGCACCAATATTTTAGAATGGGGAAAGAACTGCAAAAAAAAAAAAAGCCAGGAAACCCCCAAACAATATGGTTGGGGAAATGGGTGGGGCCAGGGGAAGGAGGTGTGACCATTCCATGATGAACAGATTGCCATTATGAAGAACCTCGGTGGCGGGCCTTCTCTGTAGTGGCACCCACCCTCTGGAAAACCTTCCCTCATGCAGTTCGGGAGGCAGAAAATATTACATCTTTTAAACGCCTCCTGAAGACATACCTTTTTACGCAGGCTTTCCCTGGTTTTTAATATAGCTAGTTTTATACTGCCTTTTTAACTTTTAAATGTTTTTAAAAATGTTATTTTTTATGGTTTTTCATTGTGCGCTGCCCAGAGAGCTTTGGCTGATGGGCAATATAAAGATGTAATAAATACATAAATAAATAAATATGGGGAACTCCGAAAGGCCAGCTTTGGTCTACAGGCCTGAGGTTCAACAGCCCGGTCCTATTGCACTCACACTTCCCCAACAATGTTCACAAAAAAGGCTCAGAATTACCTCACATTAATTCGTTGCTTTCCTTCCAGGGTTCTCTTTCTCTAGTTCTGGGATCCTAGTGAAGTAGGGTGACCATATGAAAAGGAGGACAGGGCCCCTATATCTTTAATAGTTGAATAGAAAAGGGAATTTCAGCAGGAGTCACGAGATACAAAAGAGGGCAGGTGTCCTGCAGCTTTAATTGTTGTGATGAAGAGGGAATTTCACCAGGTGCTGCATGCATACAAATGACACCTGCTGAAATTCCCTTTTCTATTCAACTGTTAAAGATATAGGAGCCCTGTCCTCCTTTCCATATGGTCACCCTATAATGACGTATCACAGGCCTTCTGCCAGACAATGCACTTCAGCAGACAGTATATTCACCTGTCCTGCCCCTGCTGGAGGACCCCTCCCCCAAGGAGCTAGAGCTCCCAGAGATAGATGATGCCATTGAACTATCCATATAAGGAGACCTGGGGGAGCCTAGCATCTCAGGGGAGTATACAAGTCCATCCCCACAGAAAGAGGGGCACTCTTCTTCAGAGACAGGCTGAGCAGCACCCTTCCCCCAGTCACAGAGAGCATTGCAGCCTTAAGAGGCAAATCAGCATGGTCCCTTTAAGAAGATGTACCCAACTCCAAAGAAGGACTCCTCAGGAACAAGGTGTGTAATGTACTACTACTGAGCCCTGGGTGGGTCTCAGGAAGCTCTGGTATAAGCCTGCATTATCAGTCTAGCATTTGCTGCTAACAATGTCAGTTCTTCAACTGGTGGTGTCTGTTGTTTTCCCCGCTGACCTTGACTTGTGTTTGGACCCAATTCACTCACCCCTAAAACCAGTCCTGCCCCTTACCCTGCAGTATTTTTATTTTGAAATTTGCTCCCTCATATGCAGTCCTTGAAAATCTTGATGAATGGGTTTAGAAACCACTGGATTTATAAAATAGTAGTTTTCTTACCTAATTGACTCTGATCCTTGAACAGTTTTTAAAAAATCCCATCTCCAGGTTGTCAATTAAGACTACAACCTCTGTTAAAAATATGACGTTTATTTATTTTTTACAATTCAGTGATGAGTTCACTTGCTGCACATACATGCTTTGGGAAGACACGTTTCTTGACATAGCCCAGAAGAGTGGAAAATATGGATTCTTTGAGTATCCATTAAGCAAGTCCCTAGTCCACTTGGCTCCCTAATCCTCATGGCTGCAAGTCCCTAGTCCTCATATTTCACAAAAATAGATTAGGGACAAGACAGCAAATGGAAGGATAGTCAGACTGAAGGCTTTTAAGTTCACATCATTTTAAAGTTTCCTTATTGAGATTCTCTTCCAATTAGAGATTTGAATCTATCAATTTCACATTAAGAAACTTAGAATATATGTTACCAGGCCCACCAACTATATACTGTTGGGCTTGCAAACACATTAGCTGTCCATCCTTACTGGTTTCAGTCCTTGCTTTCTGTCATCTCACCTTGGTAAATATTTTTGTCCCTGTTTTGCCTTTGGGGGAGAGAAGCGAATAGGAACAAAACTTTCCTCTCTGCCCTGTTTGCATACTTAGGTATGAATCCTGTCCACCAATATCCAGGGGTTGGTGGGCCACATTGGGGAGCTACATCCCTGCCCCTCCCAGCCTGCTGAATTTGCCACCAAAATTTGGTGGTGTGGTGGCAGTGGGGGAAAAGCTACAAGTACCCCTGCTTTTAAAGAATGAAATGCTGCTGAAATTTGGTAGTGCAGTGACAGCCAAAAGGGGGGCTGGGGTGAACCACTGTTTTCACCTTTTAAAATGGGGGGGGGGGTATTCAGCTTTCTCCTGCCACTATGCCGCTGAATTTCAGCAGCAATAATGGTGCAGGGCTGGGGGAAGAGGATGCTACTGCACTCGTTTCATTTCATTCATTTGTTCATTATTTCTATACCACTCAATAGCCAAAGGTTAAAATTCTAAACATACAATATATACCAAAACCAGATACATACAAACATGTAAAAAAAAAATTAAAAAACAACAATAAATCCAGGATCTGTTTAAATGTATTTTATCGTGTTGTTGTTCCCCGCCTCGATCCAGACGGAGAGGTGGGTAAGAAATAAATTATTATTATTATTAAATCTTATCATATGGTGTCAAATACTTGGGAGTAGAGTCCTACCCACAAGCAGGGCAGGTTGTTGGTCACTGTGTGAACAACTGACCCTTTCTACACCTAAGGGAGGGAGGGGAGCGATCCCGGACGTACCTGCTTCTAGGATCGTCCCCCAGGAAGCAAGACGTCCCAGAAACAAACACCCCGCGCGGCTCCATGCCCATTTCACATCCCGGGATGGCGGGAAAACCGGAATATCCCTGGTTTCCACTATCCCAGGGTTTTCCCGGGTCATCCCCAGGATCCCCTGTGCATCATTTAGATGCACAGGGATGACCCAGGGACGACTCAGGGAAAAATCGCTTGTGTAGACATGGCCTTAGTCTGATCCAGCTTGGCTCTTCTTATGTTCTTTAAAAAGTCTACCAAGGGTTTTGTTTTCCAGCTCTGCCACTATTGTATGGAGGAACTGCACCTTGAGTGGACAAACCCACCTGTGGTTTCAACAAATTCTTATATTTCAGGGCCTCAGGAACTCTCTGCCACTATAACTTAGAGACCAGAAGCTGACATTTTTCATTTGCCACCAGTTCTCTTAGATTACTTTAAAACCTCCTAGTGGCTTGGTTAAAAAGGCTGAGGCATGAGATGGGCACCAACACTACAGACAAGACAAATATTAATTTATTACAAGGATATTTTGTACATAAGGGAAAACTAATATTTACTTTGGGATTTTCAAAAGACTGATTAATGGCAATTATTTGGGACTCAAGAGACACTGTTGCTGTTACAAGCCTCTGAGGAGCTCAGGCCAAATTCCCTAAACCTCCACCCCAGCCAAATATACTTAAAACCATGGGTACAGCCTTCCTCTGTCTCCCAAAGTTCCTCCTGTTGTATTTTAACTGCCAGGACAGTTTATCTGGGTTTTTACTGCCTGCTTGTGTAACCTTCTTCTGGAAAGATCTTAGGACAACCTCCTGGCATAACACAATCACCTGCTTCCTACTTCTGCGCCAGTCATTCATGGTTATCCTACAGAGAACAAATAGCATAGTATTCAGGCCTTAGCTATTCACTTCCTCCTCATCTTTCTCCTAGTCCTTCTGTATCACCACAAACCAACCTGCAGACTGTCACCATCACGGATTCCCAACAGACTGACTCATAAATGGCTGCTATCCTTTCCCAACTGCTCTTTTCTACCTAGCTCGAATACCCAGCCAATCAAACTTAAATTTTACGATATTGTCTCTCTCCCACTTCAGAATATCATTAAGCAACTATTACATAGGCCTTTGACAGTAACAAAGCAAGGCCTCAGGCTTACTAAGCATGCCATCAGAAAAGCGTTTTCTCACACGCTCGTTACTGTGCACTCACGATTTTTCACAAGTCCTTTTAAAGAGGCTGTCCACCTCCCGCATGTCTCCTGCCCCTTCTGCTCGTTTTCCCATCACAAAAAAAAAAGACCTGGAAAATCTGACTTTTTCGTCTGTAGCGAAACCTCCAGCCATTTCCTGCTGTGTGTAGGAGAAGCAGCAGGATAAACATGCCCACTGAATGGGCTACGTGGTCATTGTTTACTTCCTCTTTCTTCCCCATGTAAGGAAGAGGAAGTATAGTGGGGAAGCGAAGGTAACGAAACATGACCCTCCCATCTGATGACGCTCTAAGGTACACTATAGCCTCTCAGAGGCCACCTAAAGTAAACATTACAGAAGAACAACAGTTATATACATGACATTTCTTCACCAAGACCAAAGGTGTGAACGGGCTATATTTTACCCACTCCTGCTGTAATAACTTACCTAGGAGTCAGTCCCATCAAAGTCAGGAGTGTTAAGCTCTGAGAACACATGAACAGGATTGTACCATTAAAGTCGTTTCTTCCTCCTCACTTTCCTTGCTTATGCCACTTAACCCAAGCCTACTTTGTGCATCAATACACATCGATTTTTAGTCCTTAAGATGGCAATTCAGCACACTGTCCATTGTACGTTGAGCCACATAGTTTTGCATCATATCTGAGTCTGATATTT
Organism: Anniella stebbinsi; assembly: GCA_029215795.1. NCBI lineage: Eukaryota > Metazoa > Chordata > Lepidosauria > Squamata > Anniellidae > Anniella > Anniella stebbinsi. The sequence continues at coordinate 26,255,235 of JARDYH010000002.1, read as the reverse complement.
CCACTGCATAATCCATCATAGTTTCTTCCAAGTCTACCACGTCTAATTGGATAAGTCCTGTATTAGAAAGGTACAGTCACTCAGGCTTAAAATACAGTTAATGTGCTTACCAGTGGTGTAGAAGGAAGCTTATTGTTCTATATAATAATGGAACTGATAGGAAGATTTTTTTAATGACTCATAAAAGCGGAAGTACAGCTTTCTCCTACAAAGAACTGTGTTGGATGGAGCTTAAAAAATGAAGCAGGGATACCATATGAGGAAAAAACACCCACCCACAAGTCAGCATGAATAATTCAGTAAACTCAACTCCCTGTAATGCATTTGTTCATTGAAGCTATGTACAAGCAAGGCTTTCTTTTACAAGTTTTCTATCATTTTCTTGTGAGTTCCATATCAATAGAGGAACAGTATATTGTAAGTAGAACTGTGAACAAGTGACCTCTTAAAATTTTCCACCCTATTTGTGGTCAGATCAATTTTGGGGGGTGGGGAGGAATGACAATTTCATTGAATTCCTCCAGGGAAAGGAGAATTTTTCCAACAGTTTCTCATAGGTAGGCTTCACTATTGGCAGATATAGTAGTACAACTTCTTTCTCTTTCTTTCTTTCTTTCTTTCCTTCTCAATGCCCTTTAAAATGGCAAGAACTGCCTAGCCCACATTTTATATCCTCCATGAGACAGGTGTAAGGGAGACAGTATTGTATCCAACTTCAGGAAAAAGGTGGAGCTAGTGCTGTGTCAAAATCTATCTTCCAAGTTCTTGAAAGTTTTCTTCCCCTATAAAATCAGCTTCCATTATTTTTTGCCTCATTCTCAGGATATTTTGTCATTCATTTTTAGTTAATTTTGGTGGTATTTTTGAGAGGATGTGTTTTATCCTTTTTGTCTACTACACATCTATCCTTTTTATCCTTTCTACTACACATCTCTCCATTGCTCTGCATCCTCACAGGCTGCCTGTGCTTCCTGATCTGGAAAAATCCTGTGAGAGGAATTACCTCATGATATCAGTATCTTCCCCTGGGCTTTAATTGAAGGGTGGGAAGTTGGGGAGGCTACAGGCTGCTAGGCAGGTGACTGTACAATGAAAGACAGGACACTTGGGCAGCTCTTCAACCACTTCATGTGGAAGGTAACAGAAGAACCCTGAACCCAACCCTTGAGAATTTCTCTGAAAGGTCCTCCTTCGAACTTTTCGAAATTATTTTGCTTTCTATTACAGTGAATGAGAATGGCAAAACAAAAGTGGAAGAAATTTTTGACACAGCACTAATTTTAAGAATGTCATTGACTTTGATTGGATCATAAATTTTAAAGCAAGTGGAATTTCGTGAAAGGGAACGCCAGTGAGAGGATTTATTCATTTACCGCATTTCTACACTGCCCAATTGCTGGAGCTTTCTGGGCGGTTTACAAAAATTAAAATCATAAAAACCATTCAAAATATAAAACAACAACAGTATAAAACATAATTTAAAATACAGTATACAAGCACAACCAGGATAAAATAACGAGCAGCCATGCAGAAATTAATACAGATTTAAAATACAAATTTAAACATCAAGGTTAAAAATCAAACTGAAGAACTGTTAAAATACTGTGAGAATAAAAAGGTGTCCACCTTGCGTCTAAAGGAGTATAATGTAGATGCCAGGCGAACCTCTCTGGGGAGTTCATTCCACAGGCAGGGTGCCACAGTAGAGAAGGCCCTCCTCCTGGTAGCCAGGGATGGGAATGGCCAAGGGGTTCAGGGGGAAGATGGTCAACAGAGGTGACCCCACCTCCCAGCATTCACTGCCTGAGGCAGCCACTTCACCCTGCCTTATAGTAGGGCTGGCCCTGCTGTGACATGAAATTTAAAAATAAAGGTTTACCTCCTTGTCCTGAAATCCCCATATTGAGATGAAGCAGTTGTAAAACAATCAGATACAAATCTTATGTAAATCTTAGAGATTCCTTGCAGGGCAGATGATCTCAAGTACCGGTGATGAAAGCAACATTAAGGTGTCAAAGCACTAAATTTTATGAGAGGAGCTGGCAATTCAAAGGATGCTTTGTCTTTGTTGCCAGCCAAGAGGCCTTTCGGCTATCTCTTCTTTGGAATGTTGAAATGACCTTGCTGCTTGCATTTCTGTAACTCTGCTTGCAATAGAAGCATTATTTTCTTTCCCCTATTTCTGAGTTGTGAGAAGTTTCTAGACACGTACGTCACTAGAAAGGGGTGTTTCTTTCTTTATGGCAAAAGAGTAAAAGTCTTTGTTTAAGTTGGTTAGGGGCGGTTCCTCTGAATCTTGGCCGTGAGGCATCAGAGGTTCGCCTCAGCGCTGATTTTTCTCAATTAATAAAATTGGGTTGAACCTTCCTCCTTGCTATCTGAGTTTGATTTTAAGTAACTGCAGGTAACACTGCTGCCACCACACTAGACAGTTTAACAATCCTTGGATGGGGAGAGGAGAACTTCCAGTGGCAGCCAGGAATGTACATTTGCTGGAAAAATGCAAGGTATGTTTATTATTAGATCTTAAGGTGCCACATGATTCATGCCATTATAGACTGTCATACTAATTCTTCTGGAATCATCTGATATATGTTATAATACTCTAAACTGCATTTATTTTATTTTAAAATATGTTGAAAAATCCCACTCTATGGGTAAAAGTTTCTCTTTAAAAAAAATAACAAATAACCTAAACAAATAACCTAACATTGTTTATCACCGAAGTGTAAAACATTTACTATAAAAATAGCCCCAGTCGAATTTCTCTTTACTTTGCATAATTCTCTGGAAGCAATGCAAAATAACATTTGATCCTAAATAATAATCAAAAGGAATATTATAATAGACAGGCTTTTTTTAGTTTGATTAAACTGCCAGTGTGAGTGATTCATCATTGAGGCAAAGTAGAGAAAAACATGATTAAAATTTAAATCAAAGAGAAATACAGAGGAAAGCAAGGCAAAGTTTGGTCCAAATGTCATTTTATCTAATTCTGGGCCAAAACCTGCCCCCTATTTTCAGGAACTTTCTCCCCCTGCAAAAGATGCATTGTTTTTTCTGCATCTTTCACAGGGAGGGGTGACAATTTGGAGAATTTTCTCCTTGGGGAGGGGAGAGGATTTCCACACAACTTTTTTTAAGTGTAGCTGGTTGCTGAGGGTCCTTTTTCCTATTTTTTAGTTTTTTAAAAAAGAACACCCCCTTCCTCCAGCATTTGGATGAACCCAGCAGTTATAAGTGAATGCCTATTGGAGACCATGTGATATCCAGTAAGCACTCCTGGGCTCCTGAAAATGCTGGGGGGGGGGGGGGCACTTAAAAAAAAAAATGAGAAAGAAACAAGACCCCTCAACAACTGGCTACATTTAAAAAGGTATGCATATGAGCACTGCTACTGAACTTTGCCATCCCTTGAGCTCTTCTTCCCTGTGCTTGATAAATTGCTGGTGTCTGATGCAAGGGGAAAGTAAATGATAGCTGAACACAGAAGCCATCTACACTGTAGTTTTAAAACATTTCAAAAGGGTTGCGAAGACTGAGGCACATGACACACATTCTGAAGTGTTATAGCTGTTGCATTTTGCCTCATTTTTTCCTGATTTACTATGTTCTTTTGCTTCGATAACCCATATTTTTGTATAATAATGTGGCCTACCTTACCGTTCTGTAGTCTCAAAGATCTGCGCTTATGCTTTAAGAGCAGATTTGTCAGCTATGGAAAGCAGGAAATGCTATACAGGAAGTGGGTGGTTTTTTTTTTCCCAATACAGGAAGAAACGCTGCAAGAAGAGACATGTGGAACAGATGGTGTGACTGCAGCAAATGCTTCAAGAACTACAAAAAGGTAAGCTTTTCCCTGTTGCTAAACCCAAGTGTGCCCTAACACCTAATACAACGATGTAATTTACACTATTGTAAATTACGTTTTAAAATGTTGCATGGAGCAGTGTAGATCGCCTCACATTGTTAAAAGTTCACCATCATGAAATGAAGAGTTGATCCTGTAAGCTGAGCCATGAAACAAAGTTCTTGCCAACTTTATTTTTTTCCTTTGTCACAACAGCTTTTTCAGCTACTTAATTATTTATAAATGTCCTTAGATTTTGAGATAAATACCAGCAACACAAAATATCACCAGAAGTCCTACTGTGAATATCACAATGACAAAAATAAAATTGCATATACGAAATAATCTCTGATGCAATTTTCACTGATTTTATTTATTTATTTATTACTATATCACAGATAAATTGGATCAGTTGAACTTTGTAATACTATTATTCCTAAGTAGTTTATATTAAAATATGACATAACAAGATGAAAACAAGATGAAAATAATAAATAATCAACATTGAAAAAAAATTACATCATCATAGCAATAAAATAGGTTGGTAAGAGAATCTTATTGGTCAGAGAAAGTCTGTTTAAATAAGTATGTTTTCAAGAGACTGTTAAAACTTTCCACTGTTTCTTCCTCAAATCACACATGGGAGAGTGTTCCAAAGGGTGGATGCCACCACTGAGATGGCCCGCTAATCTACTGCTACCAGATGATATTCCATTGGCTGCAGAACAACCAGTAAGTGCTCCTCAGAAGATCTCAGAGGTCAAGTGGGTATATATATATATATATATATATTAGGGATGTGCACTGACCCCCCGGATCGGATCGGATAGCGGATCGGAATCGGACCTGGGGGGTCGGATCGGATCGGATCGTGTGTCGGATCGGATCGGATCCGATTCCGATCCGCGGATCGGATTTTCCGATCCGGATCGGACGCCATTTTGAATGCTTTTTCCTATAGCAAATTATTGTTTTATAAAAACGCCTATAACTTTTTCATTTTTAAAGACAGAAGGATGAAACTTGGGCACATTGTACACTGGTTAGGGATAGGTATCTGTGAGAAATTTCAGAAAGATTGGTGCATGCAGTTTGTGGCAATTAATTTTTTAATAAATAACATGGAATGCCTTTAACTCGGTCATTTTTAAAGTTACACACATGAAACTTTGCCACATTGTAGGTGGTACCTTGGGACCCACGTGTGTGAAATCCCAGAACCGTGGGTGCTTGCCTGGTGTGGCAATGAATTTTTGAAAAATGGGTAGTAGTGGGGTAAATGCAGTTATGCCTCCCATGTTTTTATTTTTAAAGATACAAACAGGACACTTCGGCACATTACAGGGAACACTTCCCTTGATATGTGTGTAAAATTTCAGACAGCTAGCTCCAGGCATGTGTTGGCAATGAATTGTTGAAAATTGGGTAGCAGTGGGGTAAAATACAGTTTTGCCTCCCATTTTTTTATTTTCAAAGATACAAACGGGAAACTTTGGCACATTGCAGGGAACACTGCACTTCAAATGTGTGTGAAATTTCCGGAAGCTAGGTGCAACATTGTAGTGGGAAACGAACGTTTATTCATGGCATTTCACATGGGATTTATGGGTTGGTTTTAAGAGCTACAAAGCTCTAACTCGCTCACATGGCACAGGACCTATGCCCGCTCAAACGCTGAAAATTTCACAAACTTTGGTGCAATGCTTTAGTGGGAAAACAAAGGTTTATTCATGGCATTTCACATGGGATTTATGGGTTGGTTTTAAGAGCTACAAAGCTCTAACTCGCTCACATGGCACAGGACCTATGCCCGCTCAAACGCTGAAAATTTCACAAACTTTGGTGCAATGCTTTAGTGGGAAAACAAAGGTTTATTCATGGCATTTCACATGGGATTTATGGGTTGGTTTTAAGAGCTACAAAGCTCTAACTCGCTCACATGGCACAGGACCTATGCCCGCTCAAACGCTGAAAATTTCACAAACTTTGGTGCAATGCTTTAGTGGGAAAACAAAGGTTTATTCATGGCATTTCACATGGGATTTATGGGTTGGTTTTAAGAGCTACAAAGCTCTAACTCGCTCACATGGCACAGGACCTATGCCCGCTCAAACGCTGAAAATTTCACAAACTTTGGTGCAATGCTTTAGTGGGAAAACAAAGGTTAAACTTTATTATTTTAAACCTTCAGGAAGGGGACATTGCCTGCCTGGTGTGGATTGGTAATGAGGGAAGAAAGTTTCACTTATTCATTTGTAAAATGTAAAGTGATTGTAAATTGCTTTAGGGACCCATACATTTACATGACAAGATAGGTGTTGGTTGCAGGAATGCTACCAAATGCACTAGTAGCTAATCCCAGGTAATAGCTATTCAGATCCTAGCTAATAGCTATTATTCAGATCCTAGCCTGGGAAGGGATCTTGCAGGATAAGTGATTGTTCTTTTCTTGTGTAGTATGTAATTCTAAACCAGAAGGCTGCTTTGATGTAGAGCCAATCCACATGGTCTCTTGCAGCACCTAGTATTATTTATTTCTCCTTCCACAGCAGAATCTGGAAGGCGGGCAGGCAGGCTGGCATTTAATGGGCAAAGTCCAACAGCGGCGTTGGGGACTGGGTGACATTCTCCTTGAGGGCGAATGCCAAGTCCCATGGCTTGTGCGAGGAGGGTGGCTTGCTCTCTTTGCAGGAAGGATCTGGAAGGCGGCAGGCGGCATCAGCAGCGGGCGGGCAGGCTGGCATTTAATGGGCAAAGTCCAACAGCGGCGTTGGGGACTGGGTGACATTCTCCTTGAGGGCGAATGCCAAGTCCCATGGCTTGTGCGAGGAGGGCGGCTTGCTCTCTTTGCAGGAAGGATCTGGAAGGCGGCAGGCGGCATCAGCAGCGGGCGGGCAGGCTGGCATCCAGGGCAAAGTCCAACAGCGGCGTTGGGGACTGGGTGACATTCTCCTTGAGGGCGAATGCCAAGTCCCATGGCTTGTGCGAGGAGGGCGGCTTGCTCTCTTTGCAGGAAGGATCTGGAAGGCGGCAGGCGGCATCAGCAGCGGGCGGGCAGGCTGGCATGTAATGGGCAAAGTCTCTCCTTTCCCGGGTACTGTGGCAGTGAGAGTTCCATAGGCTGCAAAAGAAGAAGGGGGGGAAAAAAGAATGAATATTAGTTGACCACTTCAACACAACTAGCTCCCTTCCACCCAGGATTGCCCTTCCTGAGTGCCCACGCCCCAGCAGGCACACGGGGCTGCCTGCTCACTCGGAAGTTAGCAGGCAGACAGCCAACCTTCAGTTAGGTGGAAGGTGCCCCCCCCATTCACAGAACACTTACCGTAGTCCTCCTGAGGGCGTTGTTGATAAGATGCCACTTCCAGGCGGGCAGTGACGGGCAGGTGGGCAGTCTGCATTACCGTCTCTCCTGGGCACTGTGGCAAAGAGTTCCATAGGCTGCAAAAGAAGAAGGGGGGGGAAGAATATGAGAAAAATGATACTTTTCCACCACTGGCTCCCTCCCACCCAAGACTGGCATGTGCCCGGTCCTGAGTGCCCACGCCCCAGCAGGCACACGGGGCTGCCTGCTTGCTTACTCGTGGGTAAGCTCTCTGACAGGCTCTTACCAGAGTCGTGCGGGCGACGTGAATCGATGGGCCACCTCCATGCGGCCGTGGCTGGGGCAGATGGGCAGTCTGGATTCACGGGTGCGCTTTGCGCAGTGGCGAAGAGTTCCATAGGCTGCAAAAGAAGGAGGGGGGGGGAAAAAGAATGAATATTAGTTGACCACTTTAACACAACCAGCTCCCTTCCACCCAGGATTGCCCTTCCTGAGTGCCCACGCCAAAGCAGGCACACGGGGCTGCCTGCTCACTCGGAAGTTAGCAGGCAGACAGCCACCCTTTAGTTAGGTGGAAGGTGCCCCCCCATTCACAGAACACTTACCGTAGTCCTCCTGAGGGCGTTGTTGATAAGATGCCACTTCCAGGCGGGCAGTGACGGGCAGGTGGGCAGTCTGCATTACCGTCTCTCCTGGGCACTGTGGCAAAGAGTTCCATAGGCTGCAAAAGAAGAAGGGGGGGGAAGAATATGAGAAAAATGATACTTTTCCACCACTGGCTCCCTCCCACCCAAGACTGGCATGTGCCCGGTCCTGAGTGCCCACGCCCCAGCAGGCACACGGGGCTGCCTGCTTGCTTACTCGTGGGTAAGCTGTCTGACAGGCTCTTACCAGAGTCGTGCGGGCGACGTGAATCGATGGGCCACCTCCATGCGGCCGTGGCTGGGGCAGATGGGCAGTCTGGATTCATGGGTGCGCTTTGCGCAGTGGCGAAGAGTTCCATAGGCTGCAAAAGAAGGAGGGGGGGGAAAGAATGAATATTAGTTGACCACTTTAACACAACCAGCTCCCTTCCACCCAGGATTGCCCTTCCTGAGTGCCCACGCCCCAGCAGGCACACGGGGCTGCCTGCTCACTCGGAAGTTAGCAGGCAGACAGCCAACCTTCAGTTAGGTGGAAGGTGCCCCCCCCCATTCACAGAACACTTACCATAGTCCTGAGGGCGTTGAGGACTCGGTGAGATTCTCCTGGAGGACCCCTAGTCCCATGGCTTGTGCAAGGAAGGCGGCTGGCCCGCCTCGCAGGAACGATCTGGAAGGCGGCAGGTGGCATCAGCAGCGGGCGGGCAGGCTGGCATGTAATGGGCAAAGTCTCTCCTTTCCCGGGCACTGTGGCAGTGAGAGTGCCATAGGCTGCAAAAGAAGGAGGGGGGGGGGGAAGAATGAATATTAGTTGACCACTTTAACACAACCAGCTCCCTTCCACCCAGGATTGCCCTTCCTGAGTGCCCACGCCCCAGCAGGCACACGGGGCTGCCTGCTCACTCGGAAGTTAGCAGGCAGACAGCCAACCTTCAGTTAGGTGGAAGGTGCCCCCCCCCATTCACAGAACACTTACCGTAGTCCTCCTGAGGGCGTTGTTGATAAGATGCCACTTCCAGGCGGGCAGTGACGGGCAGGTGGGCAGTCTGCATTACCGTCTCTCCTGGGCACTGTGGCAAAGAGTTCCATAGGCTGCAAAAGAAGAAGGGGGGGGGAAGAATATGAGAAAAATGATACTTTTCCACCACTGGCTCCCTCCCACCCAAGACTGGCATGTGCCCGGTCCTGAGTGCCCACGCCCCAGCAGGCACACGGGGCTGCCTGCTTGCTTACTCGTGGGTAAGCTCTCTGACAGGCTCTTACCAGAGTCGTGCGGGCGACGTGAATCGATGGGCCACCTCCATGCGGCCGTGGCTGGGGCAGATGGGCAGTCTGGATTCACGGGTGCGCTTTGCGCAGTGGCGAAGAGTTCCATAGGCTGCAAAAGAAGGAGGGGGGGGGGAAAAGAATGAATATTAGTTGACCACTTTAACACAACCAGCTCCCTTCCACCCAGGATTGCCCTTCCTGAGTGCCCACGCCCCAGCAGGCACACGGGGCTGCCTGCTCACTCGGAAGTTAGCAGGCAGACAGCCAACCTTCAGTTAGGTGGAAGGTGCCCCCCCCATTCACAGAACACTTACCATAGTCCTGAGGGCGTTGAGGACTCGGTGAGATTCTCCTGGAGGACCCCTAGTCCCATGGCTTGTGCAAGGAAGGCGGTTGGCCCGCCTCGCAGGAACGATCTGGAAGGCGGCAGGTGGCATCAGCAGCGGGCGGGCAGGCTGGCATGTAATGGGCAAAGTCTCTCCTTTCCCGGGCACTGTGGCAGTGAGAGTTCCATAGGCTGCAAAAGAAGAGGAGGGGGATAATGAATATTACATGAATACTTTTATACTGCAAAAGAAGAAAGGAAAATAAATAAAGATTTGTATTAAATAATTAATACATGCAAGTCCTACTAGTCTCCCACCGGCACACTTCTCTTGTTTGTGATGCAATCCTCTTTCTCCTGCTGCACCCCTCCCTTTCTAAATCACTCTTCTGAGCCCATTGTTAGAGGGATTGGCTATCCTTTTGTGTCTGGCAGGACACAGCTTACCGGATCATTAGAGAATCACCATTTCTTTTGTCCTTGGGTTATTCATTCACTCCTAATAGCACCCTACGTTAGGCTGACCAGATCAAATCCAGGTCAGGGTTCCTAACTTCAGCAGTTGTAGAGAAAAGGGAATTTCTGCCAGTGTCATTTGTATGGAATTAGTTCCTGCTGAGATTCCCTCTTCATCACAACAGTTAAAGGTGCAGGGGCCCTGCCTTCTTTTCTATATGGCCACTCTGCCTGCACTCTTACCTGAGTCGTAGGGGTGACGTGAATCGAGGGGCCACCTCCATGTGGCCGTGGCTGGGGCAGATGGGCAGTCTGGAATCACGGGTGCGCTTTGCGCAGTGGCGAAGAGTTCCATAGGCTGCAAAAGAAGGAGGGGGGGGGAAAGAATTAACATGAGATAAATCATACTTTTCCACCATTGGCTCCCTCTCACCCAGGACTGGCATCTGCCCGGTCCTGAGTGCCCACGCCCCAGTAGGCACACGGGGCTGCCTGCTTGCTTACTCGGAAGTAAGATCTCAGACTGCCCCACTTCTGGACACTCTCAGGTGTCCCTGCGTTGACTGCACACACTTACCTTATTCGTGCGGCCGCTGTGGATCGGAGCACTCCAGTGGCACATAGGCTCCTCCAGGCAAAGTCACATTGGCATAGGCTCCTCCAGGCAAAGTCACATTGGCATAGGCTCCTCCAGGCAAAGTCACATTGGCATAGGCTCCTCCAGGCAAAGTCACAGTGGCACATAGGCTCCTCCAGGCAAAGTCACAGTGGCACATAGGCTCCTCCAGGCAAAGTCACAGTGGCACATAGGCTCCTCCAGGCAAAGTCACAGTGGCACATAGGCTCCTCCAGGCAAAGTCACATTGGCATAGGCTCCTCCAGGCAAAGTCACATTGGCATAGGCTCCTCCAGGCAAAGTCATATTGGCATAGGCTCCTCCAGGCAAAGTCCCAGTGGCACATAGGCTCCTCCAGGCAAAGTCACATTGGCATAGGCTCCTCCAGGCAAAGTCACAGTGGCACATAGGCTCCTCCAGGCAAAGTCACAGTGGCATAGGCTCCTCCAGGCAAAGTCACGTTGGCATAGGCTCCTCCAGGCAAAGTCACAGTGGCACATAGGCTCCTCCAGGCAAAGTCACAGTGGCACATAGGCTCCTCCAGGCAAAGTCACGTTGGCATAGGCTCCTCCAGGCAAAGTCACAGTGGCACATAGGCTCCTCCAGGCAAAGTCACAGTTTGGCACAGCTCCCTCCAGGCAAAGTCACAGTTTGGCACAGCTCCCTCCAGGCAAAGTCCCAGTGGCACAGGCTCCTCCAGGCAAAGTCACATTGGCACAGGCTCCTCCAGGCAAAGTCACAGTTTGGCACAGCTCCCTCCAGGCAAAGTCCCAGTGGCAGAGGCAAAGTCCCAGTGGCAGAGGCAAAGTCCCAGTGGCAGAGGCAAAGTCCCAGTGGCAGAGGCAAAGTCCCACTGGCAGAGGCAAAGTCACAGCTGCATGGGCACCTCCAGGCAGGCAGGCGGGCAGAGGCAGAGGCAGAGGCGGGCATGATGCCAGGCGCTTGCGCATTGCACAAGTAAGCAATAGAACCGTGAGACCAGCCCACGCATTCCGGCTACTTCACAATGGCGGCAACCTAGCAGGCGGGCAGGCAGGCAGGCAGGCAGGGGCAGAGGCAGAGGCGGGCATGATGCCAGGCGCTTGCGCATTGCACAAGTAAGCAATAGAACCGTGAGACCAGCCCACGCATTCCGGCTACTTCACAATGGCGGCAACCTAGCAGGTGGGCAGGCGGGCAGGCAGGCAGGCAGGCAGAGGCAGAGGCAGAGGCGGGCATGATGCCAGGCGCTTGCGCATTGCACAAGTAAGCAATAGAACCGTGAGACCAGCCCACGCATTCCGGCTACTTCACAATGGCGGCAACCTAGCAGGTGGGCAGGCGGGCAGGCAGGCAGGCAGGCAGAGGCAGAGGCAGAGGCGGGCATGATGCCAGGCGCTTGCGCATTGCACAAGTAAGCAATAGAACCGTGAGACCAGCCCACGCATTCCGGCTACTTCACAATGGCGGCAACCTAGCAGGCGGGCAGGCAGGCAGGCAGGCAGGGGCAGAGGCAGAGGCGGGCATGATGCCAGGCGCTTGCGCATTGCACAAGTAAGCAATAGAACCGTGAGACCAGCCCACGCATTCCGGCTACTTCACAATGGCGGCAACCTAGCAGGTGGGCAGGCGGGCAGGCAGGCAGGCAGGCAGAGGCAGAGGCGGGCATGATGCCAGGCGCTTGCGCATTGCACAAGTAAGCAATAGAACCGTGAGACCAGCCCACGCATTCTGGCTACTTCACAATGGCGGCAACCTAGCAGGCGGGCAGGCAGGCAGGCAGGCAGGGGCAGAGGCAGAGGCGGGCATGATGCCAGGCGCTTGCGCATTGCACAAGTAAGCAATAGAACCGTGAGACCAGCCCACGCATTCCGGCTACTTCACAATGGTGGCAACCTAGCAGGCGGGCAGGCAGGCAGGCAGGCAGAGGCAGAGGCAGAGGCGGGCATGATGCCAGGCGCTTGCGCATTGCACAAGTAAGCAATAGAACCGTGAGACCAGCCCACGCATTCCGGCTACTTCACAATGGCGGCAACCTAGCAGGTGGGCAGGCGGGCAGGCAGTTTTTTAAATCATATAGCCAAAATAAACACAACACACAGTGACAGCCCTGCAAGGCTGCCACATAAGTCCATAAGACACAGTCAGAAACAGTGTGGGATGCTGCTTGTCATCCACTCAATGTAGGAGCCTGGAAGAGAAATCCTATCGCGTCCTTCGTTCATAGTCAGAGAGGTGCATGCGTTCCTTGGCGATAAAATTAAGCCTTCTTCTTATCCAAAGTTCTCATGAGCCTCTGACGTGGTCTTACAAGAAGAAACGCCCATGGAAGTGTGGGACCTTACAGAAGGCCTGGAGGGAGCCATCGGAGTCCAATTTCAGAGGCACACGTGCAAGCACATTGGTTCAAGTCAAACAACATAGAATGTGTGAGATGCTTGTGCATCCCCTCAATGTAAGAGGCTAGGAGAAGAAACTAGATCCCTTCGGGATCCATCGTTCAGAGTTGAGTTACTGAGCTGTAAACAACACAGCCAGTAAATTAAAGTAAAGAAAATTAATTAACCGAAAATAAGAATTAAAAAATCAAGGGCCTGCTGGTGCCTGCCCAAAGGTGTGGGATGGATGGGGGGTGCCTGCCAATTACTCCCCCGCGGGCATGAGGGTGGGGTATCCCAGCAGGGGCAGATTGACCTTGAGGAAGACCAGCTGCTCCACAATCTCAGCGTCCAAGCGAGAGCGGTGGGGTGTGACCACGTCGCCCGCCATGGAAAACACCCGCTCGCTTGGAACGCTGGACGGTGGGCAGCTGATTCTGTCCATGGCCACCCGCGCCAGATCAGGCCACATCTGGCGCCGAGATGACCAGTAGGCCAGGGGTTCGATGGAGCCGTCCTCCATCTGCTCCGCCAGGTAACGCTGCACTGCTGCTGCAGCGTCATCCTGGCGGCGGCTGGGTTGAGTGCCTCTATGCCCAACCGCAGCCTGCAAAGCCTTGTCCCAAAACCCCTGGCCTGTCCCCCTGCTGGGTGTGGTGGTGCTGGTGCCGCCGCTGCTGGTGGTGCTCAGCGGACTTAGCGCCTGGGCTTCGGTGGGCTCCTCCTCTGCCTGCCCAATCCTGGCATCCCGGGCCGCCCGAACGTCCGTCACCAGCATTTCCACCCAACCTGCCCGGGAAGTCTGCCCACATAACCCATCCTTGATGCGCGGGTCGCACATGGTGGCCAACATGTACTGCCTCTCGTTGTAGAGAGGCTGGACCCGGCGGGATAGGCTTTCCCTCAGCCTCGTCACCACTTCCCGCACCTCTGGCAGGAAGCGCCTGCCGGTGACGGCATCCCCGGCCTCCAGAAACTCGCCCATCTGATTCTGGAGATGCCTGGCCACGGGGAGCACCTGGCTGAGAAGGGCAGTGCTGCTGCTCAGGGTCTCGGTGGCCTCAAGGAACGGCTTGAGGACCACCAGAAGCTGGGACATGGCCTCCCACTGCTGCCTGGACAGTGGGGCCTGGATGCCAATGTCCCCGACCCTGAACATCTCGTGGACAACACGCTGTTGCTCCACCATACGCTCGAGCATGTGGTAGGTGGAGTTCCAACGTGTTGCCACGTCCTGCACTAGCCGGTGCTGCGGAAGTCCCAGCTCCTGCTGCTTCTCCCGCAGCAACCGACTGCCCTTCACGCTGTGGTGGAAATGCCCAGCCACCTTCCTGCAGCTCTCTAGGAGATTACGGATTTGGGGAGGGAGAGGGGCCTTGCTGCCTCCAAGGCCATCCCTGACGACCAGGTTGAAGACGTGCGCGATGCAGCGGATGCCCTCAAATCCGCCATCGCGCACCGCCTTCAGCATATTGGCTCCCCCGTCAGTGACCATGTAACCACGGGTGTGCTGGTGCCCGCCCAGCCACCCTGCCACCATGCGGTTCATGGCCTCCGTAATCTCCTCCGCCGTGTGGGACTGGTCCATGACTGCGGTATGAAGGAGGGCCCAGCGGCAGCCCTCCTTCCCAGTCCCAGAAGTCCTGGGTGCTTCCTGCCCTGAGGCTCCCCACCAGTGAGCCGTCAGGGACAGGTAAGCGTGCACTCCTCCTTCGCTGGACCAGATGTCCGAAGTGAAGTGCACCTTCTGTGCCTCTGCCTGGCACAGACGACCCAGAACTAACTCCCTGCATGCCTGGTACAGGGAGGGCACCACACGCCTGCTCAGGGTGGTGCGACACGGCGGCTTGTAGTATGGAACCACAAGAGCCATCAGCCTCTTGAAGCCTGCGTTCTCGACGAGGCTGAATGGCTGGTCATCCAACGCCACCATCTCACCGATGCAATTGGTGATCTGGTTGGGCGCTGGAAAACGCCACCTTGTGGCTCCATACTTCCCCCACCCCATCTCTTCCATGGTGGCCTGGCGAAGCCTCTTGGGGATGGGAGGTTGAGAGCTGGCAGAAGTTGCAGGAGCCTTCTGCTTGCCCTTGCCGCTAGCACCAGTCTGCTGCGAGGTGCCCGCCTCGGTCCCAAGCAAAACAGACTGGTGGTGCCTCTGCATGTGGCGGGTGAGGTTCGTGGTGGTGAAGTGGCCTGGCATTTTTCCCCTGCTCACTGACATCTTGCAGTGGCGACAGACAGCAAAGCGGGAATCCACTGCCACCTCAAAGTGGTCCCACACCTTGCTTGCCTGTCGCTTCTGGGGTGACACAGACGGCCTGCCGGCGCCTTCGCTCTGTGGTGTCACCTCAGGAGCAAGGGAATGAGTGGAAGAGAGGACGGATTGTGGAGAGTAAGTCTCTGGTGCTGCCTGCTCTTCCTCTTGCCCCACATCAGAGTCCTCCTCCTCACTCTGAACCTCGCTGACTTCCACAAGATCTGGGAAAAGATCAGTCAGCGGGTTCACAGGCTCACCCACCAAAGAAGGAGCTGGATATAGTGCTCCTTCTTCATGCCCACTGCTGCTCCCAGCACCTGCCTCATGTTGCTGAAAGAGTGCCCTGCAGGCACTACTTTGAGTTGCCTCTGCCTGCTTCTGCTGCCCCAGTGGAGAACGCCTCAGTTTAACTGGGGGTGTGGAAGTAGGCTGCCTGCTGCTGGTCCCAGCAGCAGCAGCAGCAGCGCCATGCCCAGAGCGGCCTCTCCCAAATGCTGCCTTGGGAGCACCCCCCCTTTGAGTGCCACGCTTCATTTTATTTTTATTATTATTTATTTTTGTGTAAGTGTGTGCTTTGCTGACTTTTTTTGTGTTTGTAGCAGCAGGCTACACAGCCCAGCAACACACACTCACTCACAAGCGCACACACACACACACACACACACACACAGAGAGAAAGAGAGAGAGAGAGAGAGAGGATAGAAATATTTTTTTATTATTTTTTTGGGTTTTTTTCAGAAAGCGAAAGTAGAACAAACACACTCACTGCAAAGACAAACTGAACTCACAGACAAACAAACGTGCTATCTAAGAAAGGAAAGGCAAGAGAGAAAGGAAAGCCAAGAGAGAGAACAAGAAAAGCTGAAGTAAAAGATCAGAAACTCCTCAAAACCACCTCCAAATGCAATCAAATCAATTCAATCAATACAGTCTCTCCAACACAGCTCCAAAACACTCCCTAATCTCCTCCACGTTCAACCCACAAAGAGCCAGAAGGGCAGGGCTGAGAGAATATATACTGGTGCCCTCCTCCAGCATTGCGATTGGAGGCTGAAGAAAGTCTTCACAGGATTGGGTGATTCAGTCATGTATTCTAAAGCACAATTGGTGGATCAAGCTGTCAAACACACACACACAAACACAGCCTCCCCCTCCCTTTCCTGAAGGTTTAAAATAATAAAGTTTAACCTTTGTTTTCCCACTAAAGCATTGCACCAAAGTTTGTGAAATTTTCAGCGTTTGAGCGGGCATAGGTCCTGTGCCATGTGAGCGAGTTAGAGCTTTGTAGCTCTTAAAACCAACCCATAAATCCCATGTGAAATGCCATGAATAAACCTTTGTTTTCCCACTAAAGCATTGCACCAAAGTTTGTGAAATTTTCAGCGTTTGAGCGGGCATAGGTCCTGTGCCATGTGAGCGAGTTAGAGCTTTGTAGCTCTTAAAACCAACCCATAAATCCCATGTGAAATGCCATGAATAAACCTTTGTTTTCCCACTAAAGCATTGCACCAAAGTTTGTGAAATTTTCAGCGTTTGAGCGGGCATAGGTCCTGTGCCATGTGAGCGAGTTAGAGCTTTGTAGCTCTTAAAACCAACCCATAAATCCCATGTGAAATGCCATGAATAAACGTTCGTTTCCCACTACAATGTTGCACCTAGCTTCCGGAAATTTCACACACATTTGAAGTGCAGTGTTCCCTGCAATGTGCCAAAGTTTCCCGTTTGTATCTTTGAAAATAAAAAAATGGGAGGCAAAACTGTATTTTACCCCACTGCTACCCAATTTTCAACAATTCATTGCCAACACATGCCTGGAGCTAGCTGTCTGAAATTTTACACACATATCAAGGGAAGTGTTCCCTGTAATGTGCCAAAGTGTCCTGTTTGTATCTTTAAAAATAAAAACATGGGAGGCATAACTGCATTTACCCCACTACTACCCATTTTTCAAAAATTCATTGCCACACCAGGCAAGCACCCATGGTTCTGGGATTTCACACACGTGGGTCCCAAGGTACCACCTACAATGTGGCAAAGTTTCATGTGTGTAACTTTAAAAATGACCGAGTTATAGGCATTCCATGTTATTTATTAAAAAATTAATTGCCACAAACTGCATGCACCAATCTTTCTGAAATTTCTCACAGATACCTATCCCTAACCAGTGTACAATGTGCCCAAGTTTCATCCTTCTGTCGTTAAAAATGAAAAAGTTATAGGCGTTTTTGTAAAACAACAATACTTTGCTATGGGAAAAACGCATTTAAAATGGCGTCCGATCCGCCGATCCGATCCGATCCGGATCGGACCTCGCCGGATCGGATCGGATCGGATCGGATGGTGTGTCGGATCGGATCGGATCGGATTTTCCGATTTTTGGGGCGGATCGGATTCGGATCGTGGATCGGATACGATCCGATGCACACCCCTAATATATATATGGAAAAAAGGTCAACTAGGAATTCAAGTAGATAACTTTGTTAAATATGATTTGGATTGAAAATGGTTCAAATGAAGGACTAATGCACGTATTCATAGCAAACCTGTTTTGGCCGGAACGTGTATAAGCTGACTGCTGAATTTCAGACCTGAGAAGGGGAAACCAAACAACAACAACAAAGTTTTCCCCTGCAATTCAGAGAGAATGGTCTGATTTACAAGACAAAATCACTTTGAATTGCAGCTAGGCTTGTAAATAAGTTGAGAACGTTCTGAGCTGACCTCATAGCCCCCTTTCCTTTCCCAAACCACATCTTCCAGCAGCCCCCGTATAATATACTTCCCAAGGAGAACTTTCCATTAGTAAGGCTTTGTGGCTGAAGAGCAATGCTTCCCTTTTCACATCACTGCTGCTGCGAGGTAGATTCTGGGGTAAACGTAGGGACTGGAGCTCACCAGGGGTGTGGTGATGGGGAGGCTTGCATGCTTCAACAGGAAAAGGAAAGAAGAGGTTCTCCCTTTTGATTCATAATATCTGCATTATTAATGGCAGTTACCTTCTCAAACTTTCAGAGAAGATTCAGACATATCCTTCCTTCTTACTATAAAGCAGGGGTGAGCAATCCTGGATGATTTGGCCTCCTGTAATGTCACTTGTGATATATCACTTTATGATTTATAACAAGATTCAGTTAAATTTTTGAACTTGTGCTCCATCACAAATCTCATCCTGCATTGAGCAGCACAATGATTCAAAGCTTCCAGATCACACACTTTACACATGTAATGATAAAATAATGCATGATTATTAATGTTCTGCTGCTGCTACAGTCACAGAGTTCCACATAAAATCAGTTTCATGGTTACAGATCAACAGACGTTGAAGCAGGGTCCCCCACCCCCCGGGAGAGTTTAAGCTGAGCTGCACTACTTTCACAAGTGAATGTTTTCACTGTGAAAACAGTACTCTCAGTCAGCACACACACACAAAAGAGCTGGCTGCAATGATTCATGTTCCCAATGTAGTTTGACAGTTAATAAAAAGCTGTTTGAGGATACTGCAGTTTGCTTCTTTTTGCTAAACATTTTTCATGGAGGACTAATTCCACGCATCCCCTTTGGTTAAGATATTATCAAAACTGGTTGAAAAAATAGTGCTTGCCTGTATCTCTTTTTCTCTCTTTTTGTGTACATGCTTCAGCAGGATTTTATAGTTGGTTTTGACTCCTGATGGATCACCTCCATTGTTTTTCACAGTATGTTTGCCCCCCTGGTTTTGCTTCAGTGGCATTCCCCATCCCACCCACCCCCAACTACATCTTGCTAGTTGTGCGATCCCAGGCGATGTTGATCAGGCGTCATATAAATCAGACTGATAATAAAAGAAAACCAATCCAGAATGAAGGTGATACATCCTTCTGACTGTGGTTGGTGAGGTGACCCTGGGGTTTTCAGGACAGTTAAACTGGAAATGCCCTGCTCTCCCACATTTGTAACACACTCTTGAGTTTTCCCTCCTAAACATAGGCTTGTTGTCATTTTCACTCTCCTCATTGCCTTTCATCTTAGGCTTAAAGTCCTTATTTCTCTCTGACTCTTTCCTTATACAGACTTTGTTTTCTTCATGATCTGTGTATGTGGAGCAGTAGTCTCTATAGCTTCTCCCAGTACTATCTTCTCGGTTGATGGCTAATTGGGCTGCTATTTCTGCTGCTTCTTGAACTGTTTTAGGGACACGATCTCTGACCATAAGCCTGATTTCTGGTGGTAACTGAAATAAAAACTGATCCAGGATCATCAGGTCCATGATGCCTTCCTTGGACTCAGCCTTAGCACTGTGAACCCACACCAAGTTTCACACTTAAATCCAGGTATGATTTACCTGCCTGCAAATGAAATGTGTGAAACTGCTTCTGAAAATGCTCTGCCCCTAGCCTGAATCTTTAATACACAGCAGCTTTATAGTCCTTATAAATTGGTGTTTTTTCTGAGGAAAAGCTGTGGTACACTTCAGCCAGTTCTCCTTTCACTAAGCTAGGAATGTACCTCATAAATTCTCTCTGAGGTATATCCCAATTCTTAGCAGCTTTCTCAAAAGTGGCTATAATGCCTCAGGATCGTCTCCTGGGTTAAAAGCCATGAAGTCTGTAGGTGTTATTCTGGATACTTTCATAGTCTCAATTTTAGCCTTTTCAATCTTCCGCTTTTCCCGCCAAACCTCATCTGCCTTAAACTGTTCTGTTTCCATTTTAATCTTAGCTAATTTCAGTTCATGGAATCTCTCTTTATCCCTCTATTCCATTTTTAGCCATTCTACATCAAGAAACTGTTGTTTTTCCTGCTCCTCAGATTCCATTTTTGTCCTCTCTGATTCTACAAAACGCTGCTATTCCCTGTCCTCCAATTTTAATTTTAGGTGTTCTGTTTCCCTTGCTTGTTGTTTTTCATTCTTTTCCAATTCGAAAAGTCTAATCCTATTTTGTTCTGCCTCCCTTGCTTGTTGCTTGTCTAATTCCAACAGTTTAATCCTATTCTGTTCTTTTAAAATCTCTAGGTGAGCTGGATCACTTGTAACTGGATTCTTATAATGTTCCCCCTCACTAGGGTCAGATACTTGGTGTTTGATTAAAATTATTTTCAGTTCTTCTGCGGTCTTCCCTTCATACACAATTCCTAAAACCTTGAACCTTTTAGTTAGAGCATCCTTTCTTAATGACAGTATTTCTGCCATTTTCTGAGGTAACTTGTTCTCAGTTTCTTATTAATTTGCTTTTTATTGTTTCTATTGTCTCCCCTGAGATCTGGTGTGTCTTAAACTTAGTTCTGAGATTCTTGTCAGAACTCCTTTGTGTTTACTCTGACTAACATGCACAGATCACTGTATTCTGCTAAATAGCACCGGATTTCTTCATATCCCTCAGCTATAGCCAACACCTGTGATGTGCACTGGATCTTATCAGATCCCACAACTAGCACTGGGTTATTCGTATCCCACCCCGCTACCACGTGTGAGGTTATCCTCGACCACTTGCTGCTGCTGCCCCTGTCTCGCTTTTACTATTTAGGCCCCACAGCACCATAGCCCAGCAACCTGGCCTCTTTATAACTTCTTAATACCTCTGCCACCAGTACCTTCTCAGGTACACCCACAGACCACACCAGGAGATGGAATTAACAAGAATTTATTAATAAGAAATTGTGTGTCAACAAGCTTAATGGTTACTTCAGTTCAATTGTGTATTGGTTACAAGGTTTCAATGCTTAGTGGTTTCAGTCAGAACTTTTATACTTTAACAAACTATTCCTTATTTAATCTATGCTCTAAAATCTTATCTCAGTCTCTCAATTCTCTCAAATCCCTTTCAACATCTCTCTCAAAAATCCCCCTCAAATCTCCCCCAATTAACCTGTCAGCTCTCTCTGTCAGACACATATATACACTCCACTCGCTCTCTAGCATCTCCCACTCTTACACAACCACCCAATCCAAGCACTTTAAACAACTAGCCAATCAGCACTCACTTTCCATTCAGGCACACAGCTAGCCAATCCAGGCACTCCATACTTACCTAGACCTTTAACTACAAACAGTAAGTACATTTCGGCCTAGTTATTTATTTTATCTGTTTTTAATCTTACTTCCTTTTAAAGATATAAACAAATGCATACCACAAACAATAAACTTTGCAATATATTTACAACTACAAACAGTAGAACATCACAGATACCACTGCATACAAATTCATGTACCCACATTGGGGCCGTGTCTACACCAAATGATGCACAAAGGATCCCAGGAGCAGGCAGGGATGAGCCCTCAATTTTACCGGGATAACTGGTTGCCCAGTTATCCCAATTTTTCCTGCGGTTCCAGGACAATCCCTAGGACCGTGGGCGGTGTGGGCTCCTGTCCCGGCTTCTTCCCTCCTTCCCACAAGTAGTGGGGGTCAGCAAGAGGGAAGGGGCTGGTCCAGGGGGAGTGTAGGGGCATCGGGGTGGGAGGGAGCAAGGTCGGGACTTTTTTTAAAAAAAAAACCTCACATTTTTCATTGAAGCGCAATTGCTCTCCTAGCTGCAGTTTCTTAAAAAAAAAGAATGGCTGGTGCGACGTCCCTCTTCCTTTCCAAGATGTCGCATTTCCATCTAGAAGCTTGGGAGTGATCGCAGAAGTAGGTAAGTCTGAGATCGCCCCCCTCCCTCCCTTCCTCTACACCCTCGCACGAGGGCTTGGAAGTGAGTTCTATTGAATTCAATGGGCCTTGATTCCTTAATATGCTTAGTATGTGTCACAACAGCTCTCTGATAACTTATTTATTTAATGCATTTTTTAAAATTGCTCCCCCTGCTCATGAGTAGGGATGCTGTAGAAATTTGAGACAGCTTAAAATGAGTTCAATTTCTAGGAATCCAACCTGTGGAATCCACTGCTGGCCACCCCCTCCCCAAGCTGCACGGAGTCCACAGACTTTCAGATATATATTTTTTACTTAATTAGAGTTCATATTTCAAAACGTATCAACATTCAAATCAACACAAAACACGCCAGTAGGTCAGTTAACAACATTGGCTGAATTTGGACGACACAATAAGCAACTGGGGGGTGGAAACAATTGTCAGTTGTATTGACTATCGGGTTGTCCGAATGGTGCCATAGTCAACTGAGCGCTGATCCTAATCCACACCACGGTTGATTATTTATTACCATGTTGTGTGGGGAGTACCCCCTCGATGAACAACTGTAAAGTTGATTATTACCCCACCATTGACTATTGTGTTGTCTGAATTCAGCCATTGAGTCCTTATTAGAACAGATACTCACACTGAACAATTCACTAACCAGCTCATGTTAAGAGGCCTCACTATAAGATACTTCATCCACATTAAACTCATGGCAACAGCGACAACAACAAAAAGGAAAGAGAAGCTCACAAGTGGCCCATCCTTAAGCAGCAGGGAGAAACCCTCTCTAGGGTACTATGTCCCAAGCCAAGAAAGGACATCCTCATCCCCATGGCAACTCCCATCCTGTCTGTCTCTTGGCAGCAGAAAATCCAGTGAAGCAAGCTGGAAAAAGCTTCTCTCTGGACCAATGTCCCCAAGCTACTGTGGAAACAGCACACACACCAAATGGAACAGCAGCTCCCTTAGGAAGGTTTCTAGGGCTGGGAATGTGGCAAAGCAGCTTGAATCAGCGAAGAACTGCTGGCAAACACAAACTCTCTCTCCCCACAGCATACTTCCATGCAGCAGATCTCTTATGAAGGTCCACAGAGCTGCAGGCGGGGCAGGGCAGGGCAGGTGGAAATGATGTTCAAATTCTCAACGGTCAATCTAAACTACTACTAGCAGAGTTATAAGAGGAAGTTCTCAGGTTCTGTGGGCAAGTATTGTGGCAGCCAAATTCGTACGGTTGGCAGGTAATAAACCTGTGATTCCCTGTAGTCAGCTTATTGATTGTAAGCTCCTTGGGCAGCAACCTGCCCCCTTGTACTCTGTAAACTTCCTTGCATGATGCTGGGTCTAAATAAATAATACACACCAACAAACAATACATAAGGTAGGAAAATAGATACTGTACCTAATAAAGTGGATATAGTTGGAGAGGGTCGTCATGTTTACATTATTAAAATTTTCTTTTTTCCTGGCTTGTAAAGCTACACCAAATATGGATTTGGTTCTAGGATTCCTCCTTGTTCAAAGCCCTTCTGAAAGAAGAGTATTTAATTTTTATATACAAATGGCTGTAATGTCACACACACACACACACACACACACACATATATATATATATATATATATATAATCTCCAGAGGTGGGGAATCAAGAAAAGTCAAATTGACTGTATGCAAATATACTTCTGAGCAAAACAGGTGGCAAATTATTTTGCCCGTGAACTGAGATGTTGCTGTGAGTTTGATGTGATTTAAAGTGACGTGCTGGGCTTCTGCTGCACATTTAGTGATTACTTGCAGTTGGTCATGTTTACAACAAATCATAAGGAATGTACAATATGTGTAGAGTGACCATATGGAAAGGAGGACAGGGCTCCTGTATCTTTAATAGTTGCATAGAAAAGAGAATTTCAGCATGTGCTATACAAGAGTGACCGGATACAAAAGAGGGCAGGGCTCTTGCAGCTTTAATTGTTGTGACGAAGAGGGAATTTCACCAGCTGCTACATGCATACATAGAGTGCATTGCAGCAATCTAACTTGGAGGTTACCAGAGCATGGACAACAGAAGCCAGGTTATCCCTGTCCAGATAGGGACGTAGTTAGGCCACCAACCGAAGTTGGTAGAACGCACTCCATGCCACTGAGGCCACCTGAGCCTCAAGTGACAGAGATGGTTCTAGGAGAACCCCCAAGCTACGAACCCGCTCCTTCAAGGGGAGTGCAACCCCATCCAGAACAGGTTGAAGACCCTCCATCCGGTCAGCAGAACCACCCACTAACAGCGTCGCAGTCTTGTCTGGATTGAGTTTCAGTTTATTAGCCTTCATCCAGTCCATTGTCGCAGTCAGGCACTGGTTCAGCACATCCACAGCCTCACCTGATGAAGATGAAAAGGAGAAATATAGCTGCGTGTCATCAGTGTACTGATGACAATGCACTCCAAAACTCTGGATGACTGCACTCAACGGTTTCATGTAGATATTGAACAGCATGGGGGACAAGACTGGCCCCTGCGGAACCCCATACTGGAGAATCCACGGGGCCAAGCAATGTTCCCCAAGCACCACCTTCTGGAGCCGACCTGCCAAGTAGGAGCGGAACCACTGCAATGCAGTGCCTCCCACTCCCAACTCGGCCAGTCATCCCAGAAGGATACCATGGTCGATGGTATCGAAAGCCGCTATCAATGAGAATCAACAGAGTCACACTCCCCCTGTCTTTCTCCCAACATAGGTCATCATACAGGGCGACCAAAGCTGTTTCCATACCAAAACCAGGCTTGAAACCCGACTGAAATGGATCCAGATAATCAGTCTCATCCAAGAGTGCCTGGAGCTGGCTCGCAACCACCCGCTCCAGGACCTTGCCCAGGAATGGAACATTTGCTACTGGCCTGTAATTATTAAGATTTTCAGGGTCCAAGGAAGATTTCTTTAGGAGTGGTCTCACTGCTGCCTCTTTCAGGAGGCCTGGGACCACTTCCTCTTGCAAAGAGGCATTAATCACTTCCCTGGCCTAGCCAGTTGTTCCATCCCTGCTAGCTTTTATGAGCCAAGAGGGGCAAGGATCCAATCCGGAGGTGGTTGCACTAACCTGTCCAAGCACCTTGTCAACGTCCTCGAGCTGCACCAACTGAAACTCATCCAAGAAAACAGGACAAGCCTGTGCTGTGGATACCTCATTTGATTCACCTGCTATAACACTGGAGTCTAAGTCCTGACGGATGCCAAAGATTTTATTCTGGAAGCGCCCAGCAAATGTATTACAGCGGGCCTCAGATGGTTCTACCATGTCCTTGGGGCAGGCATGTAAAAGCCCCCAGACAACTCTGAATAGCTCCGCTGAGCGGCAGGTTGATGATTGAATAGTGGCAGCAAAGTATTGTCTTTTTGCTGCCCTCACTGCCCCTGAATACAGCTTACCATAAGCACTTACCAGTGTTTGATTGCATCCATCAGGAGTTCGTCTCCATCTGCCTCAAACCGTCTCCTGTTTTGTTTCATCACTCTCAGCTCCAGGGTATACCATGGAGCCGTACGAGCTCTACACAGGAGAGGGCACTCAGGAGCAATCGTGTCAACCGCCCAGGTCATTTCTGCATTCCACAGATCAACCAGGGTTTTGACAGAAGAGCCAGCCCTATCAGCCGGAAAACTCCCCAGAGCCCTCTGGAAACCATCTGGATCCATTAACCTCCAGGCATTTTAGTTTTCTTTCTTTTTTAAACTGGTTGTGATCCACTCAGAGGACAATAGTTATTGGGCAGATTAGAAATGTATCAAATAAATGAACAAATAAATCAAATTGATGTCCCCAGTGACCTGCATAGCTGAGTGGATAGGAACCAAAATCCCCTAATCTGGCATTCTAACTACCATACAGTTTAGTCTTAGTATAGTTTTGCCTGTAGTCTGACAAGAAGGGGATCAGTCACCAGTGCAGTGTGGGAGAAGCAGGCAGGCCTATAAGTAGGACTGTGCTGCACCTAGGACCTTCTTTTCCTGCCCCGTCTGGGGGAGGGTTCCTTCTAGAGTCAAAAGTGGCTATATTGTCTTGGGGTGGAGAGCGGCCATCATGTGTAGGTATTTAAGAATATGTGTACTGTTGTAATTGGATGATAGGAGCCTTTATTGATTCTAAAGAATGTCATACTGGCAAGATATTTTCCCCCATTAAAACAAGCACAGTCCTTGGAGATTTCCCTTCTCACATTGTGATCCTCATGTTATTTTCCTCCAGGTTTCTCCAAAAGGGAGACTCTGAATTTCCATGAGTATTAGGGAGATAATAATCATTCTGTTTATCTCTGAAAGTAGCAGAGGCAAAGAGAGCAGTGAATTCATTCAGAGATAAAAATAGCCAGGACAGATCTACTGCTGACATTTCACCAAAAGTGAAGATTAAAGTGATTTTGGCTCTTCCTTGTTTAGGGTGGAGCCCCCATTTGGATTTCCACTTAGCCATGATTCTCACTGGCTAGCCCTGGTCAAGTCATTATTTTTCGATGTACTGAAGTTCGCAAAACAGTTGCGAGAATAAAATGAACAAAGCAATCTTGATACAGTGCCTGGTGTAAACTAGGGTATTTTATAGATATTTATCAATAATAAATAATAATCAATAATAAACTTAGGAAAGAAATGTCAATATATAATTGAATGGAACTGTTGCAAATTTCTTAATCTGAGAGCTGCTTCATACATTGCTCCCCCCCAAATTACACAGATTAATCTCCTTCTATTGCCCTGTTGAGAAGACACCTTAAACCACCATGGTTAATGTCCACATGACAGTTAAGGCCTTTTTTGCGAATGAAAATTCTTTAAGCACCGTGGTTAAAGCCAGGACTGACGAGGAGTGGGGGGGGGGGAAGGCTGTACAAATTACCAGGGCTTGGTGGTCTGGAAGGGGGCCTGGGGCCCAACTATGTTGCATGTGTTTTTGTCTTTCTTGGTAATATCATTATTTGCCGATTGTTTTTGACATCCATTGTAAAATCGATATCTATTATAAACAACGATCCACTTGAAAGGCCATAGAAATGGCCAAGGAGACAAATGAGTGAGAGGGAGCTGTTTCTCATCAGTCTGACAGATCCCTATGTACATCCTTTCCACCCGCCCACAAAGTGTTCCCCAAAAACACTGAGTAGGCATTAAAACGTTAGGACCTCTCCGAGAGGTAATGCAGACACTCCTCATGTTGCCTTTCTCAATTCTTTCCGAGGCTCTTCCTACTTGCGTTGATTGTTTCTTGATCTTATAACAGTACAGGGTTCATCCTTGCTGGCCCCCCCGAAAATTTTATTTCACCGCAGACGGAACACGCTATTGGCGGCCCTGTTTGCCACTGAGAAGTGACTCCAGCTACTAAAAGTCAGTATGCAACATCTATGTGTCTGTGACTTGTGAGAAAGCCTCCCTTGAAGCTGAAGTTATAGACAAGGGAGTTTTCCTAGGTCAAAGAGGTTCGTGCCCTGATGTCTTGCTTACGCGATCAGCTGAGTGTTTTCTGGCAGGCTGAGTGTGGTTTGCGCAAAATGGATCTGTCTCTGCCGGGCTTCATGTATCCCTGTGTTGGAGCTTTTCCTTGGGCTCTGGCCCTGTTCTTGATGAGTCAGCATATGTCACGTCTGCTAATTGCTCAGATAGGAAAGGGGCAACCCTACACATCTCTCACCTGAGTGATTGCCAAAGGAACGTGTCAAGGCTGGAGCCTAAAGCTGTCTGGCCGTTATCAGCTTTAAGTGGATGTATACAAAAATGAAACCCTCATGCTTGAATCCGTGTGACTTCACCAATAAAGGAGTCTAACCGTCTTGAGTGTCTTGTCAGTTTGCCTAAGTTAGAGAGAAGGGGCCTGGGGGATGGGCAAGTTCATGACATTTACCACAGGGAAGACTCCAGCTATGAAAAGTCCGTACGCAACATCCCCTGGTGGCCCACTCAGTCTGTATTGCCCTTCTGCATCCCAAGTTCATGCCTGGGTAGCCATGCCTCCTGAACCCTAACCTAAACCCAAACCTGAGACTTCAACATAACCCCAATTTTCCACTGAGAAGTGACTCAGTCTATGAAAAGTCAGTATGCAACCCACCCAGGTGGTCCACTCAGTGTTTCCGGCCCTGCTAGGCTCTTCTGCATTTTGTGGTTCATGCATGAGAAGTCTGGGTTCATCAACCCTAACCCTAACCCGAGTATTCACTCTAAACCTAAATTACCACTGAGAAGTGGCTCCAGCTACAAAAAGTCAGTATGCAACATCTCCTAGTGTCCCACTCATTGTTTTTGGCCATCTGAGGCTCTTCTGCATCCCAAGTTTATTTCTCCGGAGCTATGTCCCCTTAAGCCAAATCCTAACCCAAAAATTCAACCTAACCCTAATTTACCATAGAGAAGTGGCTCCAGCTTCCAAAAGTCAGTATGCATGCCGTCCTGGGGATCCACTCATTCTTTCTGGCCCTGCTAGGCACTTCTGCATCCCTGGTTCATGCCTTCGAAGCCTTACCTCCCCAACCCTAATCCTAATGCAAGAATTAACCCTTACCCTAATTTATCACTGATAAGTGGCTCCAGCTCCCAAAGGTCAGTATTCAAGCCATCCTGGTGTCCTACTCAGTCTTTCTGGCCGAGCTAGAGTCTTCCTCCTCCACAGATGATAACTGCTAAGGCAGTTCATGCATGGGAAGCCATGCCTCCTAAACCGTAACCCTAACCTGAGAATTAACCGTAACCCTCAGTTAACACTGAGAAGTGACTCCTGCTACTAAAAGTCTGTATGCAACACATATGTGCCAAATTTGAGATCGATCCCTCCAACCCTCGATTTTATATGAATTTATTAAAGATCGTTTCAGTTCTGACAGATCAGAATGACAGCTCGTCATGTGTGTTCATTCAGACCTGTCAGAATGGAAATGATCTTTATCAAATTCATATAAAATCGAGGGTTGGAGGGATCGATCTCAAATTTCTTACACATACTTAGGCAAACCCCATAAGCACTGTGACCAAGTCTCAAGCCTCTAACTTTTAAAATACAGAAGTTATAGGTATATTTATATGGCAGTCCGATAAAATGATAAAATCGCCCGAAAATTATCGTCTCCAATGTTTATCATAGGTTTTTTTATCGTATCATCATCGTTAAATACATGCACGATAACGACCTTATTGTATCGTTATCGTACATTTTAATGATACGATACACATCCCTACTTCCATCTGCTACTTTTTCAAGAATGGAAGCTAGGTCTGCTTTCACACATGCCCAAATTCCTCCATCCAACGACAGAGAAGGGGGAAATGGCTGATTCTCATGTTTAAAAAATGTGTCTAGATCCAACTCATGGTATTGGGCAGCAATGAAAAGCTTTGAAAATAGTTGGACGTCATTTTTCAGAGCTTTTATGACTGTAATATATCTAGGGATAGGTCTTGCCTCTAGATCTGCTAATAACATGTTTTTCAACTTTAGAGGGCTGAAAACACTTACACTTGGGTTCTGTGAAAGTCTTTGCTTGATGAATGTACGATAGAGGTTTGTTCCATCTTCTTCTAGGGTTCGAAGAGCCTCG
Source organism: Anniella stebbinsi (assembly GCA_029215795.1). Taxonomy (NCBI): domain Eukaryota; kingdom Metazoa; phylum Chordata; class Lepidosauria; order Squamata; family Anniellidae; genus Anniella; species Anniella stebbinsi. Next base: position 26,225,946 of record JARDYH010000002.1, on the reverse strand, counting down.
ACTCTATCAGAGCTTGCGACAAGACGCTTATGAAGAGAAAAAAGATTACTGCTCGGTTCTTCAAAAGGATTGCACATATCTAAGAAAGAATCCATCAACAGTTTTGTCTTATTGAGAAATTTCTTTTGGTATGATTCGTATTGTTCATGGTGGAGAGATGGGTTGATTTCAGCATCGAGAATACAGAATTCATCAACTAACCAGTCAAAGCCCACTGCATGAGTGCTTTTGCATCCTGAAACAGCCCAATAGCTCCTCCTTCACCTTTAATACAAGCATTTAGTTGTTCATGTGCTTGATCCACTGCTATTGCTGAAAAAGGCCTTTTTGTCTTTCTGATTACAAAGTTCCCTTTGGAAAATTCTTCATGCACTGTCCCTGCTCTTTCAGGAAGTTCTTCTAAATCTTTCATATGAATACTCAACCAGCATGCATAGTTGAAATGATCAAAAGCAAAGAACCATGGGATCATTTTCTTAAGTGATTCTTTGAAGCAACTGTAATCTCCCATGCGGATTGAATACACAAACGTCAACAATACAATCTCTAGGTTCAAGACTGTCACCCAGTACAGAAACATTGGTGATTCATTGGATCTTTTCTTAATCCAGTCTTGAAGGTTGAGGCCTTTGTCACTACTGTCATAGGCCAGAATAAGTAGCTTATAGAGACTGCAGGCAGTTACCTGGTGAACTGTTCTAGCCTTTTTACGTGTGTTACTTTCATACATGCATGTGCAGATGTTTCTGTCATTATCCCCGAGTTGGCAGTGATATAGGACCAGCCCAATACTGCCAAGCAATGTTCAATAAGCTTGAGGAAGGCCTGCTCAATGTGGAATTGCCCAAAAAGGATAACAAGGTTGCTTTCTCCATACAAATCTGGCCAGTTCCATTGTCACGATTTAGCTAAAGTGTAGAGTGGCTCGTCCATTGTAATCACAGGGACTTGATTGGGATTAACATGTCTAGTGATGTTCATAGTGATGTTAATGCCATGTCTAAACATTGATACAGAGCAAGAGCTCTCAGCAAATAATGGGAGAAGTCTTTGAACTGCAGGAGTAACAGTTTGACTTGAGGCTCCAGTGGCATGGAATCCGGACCGAGATAGATTCAGCGGAACAACACCACTTACTGGTAACTTGAAATTTATGACATGTCTTAGCCATTCAATTTCTCTCAACCACAGTTGTATTACACCTTCAACAGCTATTAACTTCTCCAATGCTTCTAAAATAGGACTGGTTATTTGAGGTGTTTACTAGGAAGAACAGCAGTTTTTACAAGGCTGTAAATCTCTGGCAGCTCAGGAAATGTATGATCATCATTTGGGATATTCGAAATATCCCTTTCGTATGGTCCAACAGCACCTGCATTAGTGGGAGTTGGTAGCTGGTACATTGAAATGCTAGTGCCGTGGAATGTGGTTTCAGCTGCAGAAGCCAACAAGTTGTAATTAGTATTATCGTATGCACTCACCGTGAATAACCCTTCTTTGAAATTGGCAGGACAGAGGACTCCCTCCTTCTTGGAACGTCTACTACATCTTGACAAAGTACTGTGGTGATTTCAGTCATACGGTTGTATGAAATGGACAATCCTAAATTGTGATCTTCATTAATGAGAGTTTTATCATGGGTTCTGTCGTACGTAGACAAAGCCTTATAAATACAAAGAGGTGGTTCATAAGTTTTCTTCTGCCGGACTTGATTTCAACTTGGACCTTTTCTTTTGTGATTGAAAAGAATTAGCTGAGCAATGGTTAAAGCTGGTTGTGTAGACTTGCAATCTTTCACTTCAGTACTACCATAAAGCAATAAATTTAATGTTGCAAGCAAACCTGAGGGAACCCGCTCTTGGCGGCCCTTGTTAAAGCCTTAACCACCATGGTTTAAGGTGTCTTCTGAACAGGGCTAGCATATTATAGAAGGTGTGTGTGGTTGTGTGTGTGAATAACTTGGCAGAGGACAGCAACTATTCGTGCAAAAGGGAAGCCTTCTGTCTCAGTTCTCCTTTTAGAATTCAGGAGAAAATCCCTTTTTGTTAATTATCCACAGGTGGGTTTTTTTTAGTTCTTTTCTTCTAATGTGCATGTACAAAGAAGGATCTCTTAATGCTATTTCACATGCTATTTCACATTTTACATGTTGTTGACGTTTGGGATCATTCCCGTATCACCATATGGAGTAAATCCAATGATTTAATGGGTCACGCATCAGTCTCAGTTGTTAAAAAAACCTGTGAATCCTCAAATTACAAAACTGGGTCAGAATTGCACAGATCCATTGTTGGAAAAAATCAGACTCATACCTTACCATTTCACAGGCTTCAACTACAAGAGATAATTATTCAGCTAGTCTGAAAAGTGTGAAACAGTGAGATTGCCTAATGAAAGATGCTAATTCCCCTATTTAATGCTGCTAACTAGACTGTAAACCCCACATTGGTTTAGTATATGTCAAAAAATCAAAATGCTATAATTAGGAAAGCCTCATTCTGGTAGTTTACCAGAAGCACACTAAAGAATTGAAATGACACACATTATGGAAATGACATTTGATTGTGTATTCTGATGTAGCTCAGACTCTCGTCAGCATTAGCAAGAGTGAAAAATCTTAACTGAAGATGGAGCTACTAATGCCAGGCTTGGCATTCTGTCCTAATTGCAAAACAGCAGAAGAGATGGGGGGCAGGAAAGAAAGCTCTCCAACTCCAAGATTGATGCCTTATCTTGTGTGGAGCCCATATATCCATCGAGAAACAGGACACCAGATCCTTTGGGTCACCTCCAGGGGAGTCAAGGAGCACACCATGTAGCCAATTAGAAAGACCAAGAACATCACCACATGGGGGGAAATCACATTTCCTTATTGTCACTTCTCTACCTCCACTTTTGTCCCTCATTACTTCCTCTTCTGCCCAGAGGGGAAAGAGGAAGTAAACAAAGAACACATGGCCTATTCAGTGGCTGTTTTAATCGTGCTGCGTTTCCTGCACACAGCAGGAGATTGCGGCACATTCCGTTTTTTTAAAAGGTTAGATTAAAAAGGGTCTATTTTGCAATGGAAAAATGAGCAGAAGGAGCGAGAAACGCAGGAGGCATGTGGGAGGTGGACATCATCTAAAGGACACACACACACATCCGTAAGTGAACAGTAGCGAGTGTGCAATAAAATGCTCGTCTGATGAACCTCCTTATCTATGAATAAAGACACCCTGATGTGAACTGCAGACACCTCATGGGGACTAAAGGAGCACCCATTCAGCACCAGGTGGAGGAAATCTAGAAACTCTCCAAGGGTGTAGTCAGTCCTTCCTTCCCTCCAGATTATAATGGTGAAACAGAAGGTACTCGAAAGCCCTCTGGGTATGGCTACCAAGGAACATACAGAACATAGGAAGCTGCCTTATACTGAGTCAAATTGGTCTATCTTGCTCATTACTGTCTACATCATGGGTGTTGAACCTCATTCAGCCAGAGGAGTGAATTCAATTTTGGAAAAGCTCTTGAGGGCAGCATTCCAGTGGTGGGAGGGGCCAAAGGCGGTGGGACCAAAATACCCCAAATACCAGCATACTTTAGCTCAAAGCTCTAAAGCCTCTGGAGTCAGAAATGTGACCCATGGATAAACCAGATAGAGCTCCTTGATGGATGGATTGGGTTGGAGAACATCATGGACAGAAGGACAGGAGTATGCATTGCTAAGACACAGTGGAAATTGTGTGTGTGTGTGTGTGTGTGGTGGCGGCAGGATCCTAATTACAGAAGACATTGTCACCCACTGTCAGCCATTGTTTCAGAAAGCAGTACCACTGAAAAGGGCATTAACTGCGCATAGACAAGGCAAGAGGTAAACTTAGCTATTTGCCCCATTGAGTTGTACATTTTGTTTCTTTGGAGAGTCCTGAGAAAAATAATCTCCATTACATTATTTCAGATCCAAAGGGGCTTCACTGAAATGGCTATTTTAGAACACCCCTGAACGATAGTGTGCAAGTGCAAGAGAGAGAGAGATGTCGAGCGATTGCCAAATTTCAGGAACTCTGTTTGATGCAGTCTTGGAGCCAGCATCACAAAAACAAAATGCAGGACCTCTCATGCTTAGCCAGGAGCAACAGAAGCATCTGCCATTTACCAAAACTATAATGTTTGTTGCCTGCACACTGTGTACCTGGTAAGCTTCCTTAGCAATTCACTCCATGCAGAGTTTTTTTTTTTTAATCGTTCTTTATTCCGTGTGTGTGTTTGTTGAGGGAAATTATTATCTCTCTTTTCTTGCTCATGGTGGTTTTTCTACATGGACATGACGGGCTTTGCTCTTTTGTATCTGGTCAAGAGGGCAGAGCTCTTGCAGCTTTAAGTGTTGTGATGAATAGGGAATTTCACCAGGTGTTGCATGCATACAAATGACACCGGCTGAAATTTCCTTTTCTATACAATTGTTAAAGTTACAGGAGCCCTGTCCTCTTTTTCATATGGTCACCCTATTTTACTGATACTGGAATTTCCTGAATATTGAACATGTTTTAAGTATGACTGCTTTCTGGATGTTGGTGTGGATGTATTTTGGTAGGCCCAGTTTCTGCAGGTTGTCTGTATAGTTTTTTGATGTGATGCCAGTGACTGATGTGACTAATGTAATAATTGTAACCTTTTCCTGTTGCCATAGTTCTTTAACTTCCATGGCCAGTGGCATATGTTTTCTTTCTTTTCCTCTTCCCTTTCTACAACATTTTTGTCATTAGATATTGCTAAGCCAATGAGGTAAGTGTGTTTTTTATTTGTCTTTTTATAATAATTATTATAATTATTTCATTTCATTCTATACAGCCCAATAGCCGAGGTTCTCTGGGAAGTTTACAACAATTCACAAAAAAATGCAAACTACTAGGGATGTGCACTGACCCCCCGGATCGGATCGGATTGCGGATCAGAATCGGACCTGGTGGACCGGATTGGATCAGATTGGATCGGAGGTTGATCGGATCAGATACGATTCCGATCCGAAAATTGGATGTCCGATTTTTGGATCGGACCCCATTTTGAATGCATTTCCCCATAGCCTAGTATTGTGTTACAAAAATGCCTATAACTTTTTCATTTTTAAATATAGAAGGATGAAACTTGGGCACTTTTTAGATGGGTTAGGGGTAGTTATCTGTGAGAAATTTCAGAAAGATTGATGCAAGCATTTTGTGGCAATTAACATTTTAATAAATAACCAGGAATGCCCATAACTTTTTCATTTTTAAAATTCCACACATGAAACCTTGCCACATTGTAGTTGGTATATTGGGACTCATGTGTGTGAAATTTCAGAAATATAAGTGCTTGCTTTATGTGGCAATTAATTTTAGAAAAATGGGTAGCAGTGGGGTAAATACAGTTATGCCTTCAACTTTTTTATTTTTAAAGATGCAAACAGGAAACGTGGACACATTACAGTTACCTCTTTGCTTGATATGTGTGTGAAATTTCAGAAAGATAGGTCCAGGCATGTAGTGGTAAGATATTTTTGAAACAATGAGGAAAGAAACGCCTATAACTTTTTTATTTTAAAAGTTAGAAGTCTGAACTTTGCTCACTTTGTAGATGGGATAGGGGTAGTTACCTGTGAGAAATTTCAGAATGATAGGTCCAGGCATTTGATGGCTATGGATTTTTTTAGATTAAAAGTTACAAAAGTTTTTCCACAGAGGCTTGGGCTGTCAATTGCACCCCCTCCCCCGCCTCCCCCTCCCTCTTTTATCTGTCAAAACTCCATGTTGTTGTCACTTTTAATCTAAAAAAAACGTAGCCACCAAATGCCTGGACCTATCTTTCTGAAATGTCTGACAGATAACTACCCCTAACCCATCTACAAAGTGAGCAACTTTCAGACTTCTAACTTTTAAAATAAAAAAGTTATAGGCGTTCCCTTCCTCATTTTTCAAAAATACCTTGCCACTACACGCTTGAAGCTATGCTTCTGAAATTTCTCCACATTAGACATACCACTTTGGTTCACATGTGTGATAAATTTCAGAAACATTGCTTTGCATCTTTAAAAATAAAAAAGTTGAAGGCATAACTGTATTTACCCCACTGCTACCCATTTTTCTAAAATTAATTGCCACATAAAGCAAGCACCTATGTTTCTGAAATTTCATACCCATGAGTCCCAATATACCAACTACAATGTGGCAACGTTTCATGTGTGGAACTTTAAAAATGAAAAAGTTATAGGCATTCCTGGTTATTTATTAAAAAGTTAATTGCCACAAAATGCCTGCACCAAACGTTCTGAAATTTCTCACAGATAACTACCCCTAACCCATCTACAAAGTGCCCAGGTTTCATCTTTCTATCTTTAAAAATGAAAAAGCTATAGGCATTTTTGTAACACAATACTAGGCTATGGGGAAAAGCATTCAAAATGGCGTCCAATTTTCCGATTTTTTCCGATCCGGATCGGGTCCCTTCGGATCGGATTGGATCAGATCGGATGGTTGGTGAATCAGATCAGATCATTTTTATCCGATTTTTGGGCGGATCGGATTCAGATTGTGGATCGGATCCGATCCGCTGCACATCCCTACAAACTACAACATTATAAACTTTATGCAACATCAAGGAATACAACTTTATACTATGCCTGTAAGTTTGCATTAATGGTACCTTTACGGCCTCCATTTTTGCAAATGGCCCTTTACAAAAAAGGCCAAGCTGCCATATTTATGCAAAATGGCAGCTCAACGAGGGAGCAAGAAGCCATGTACTTTTCTCAGGGCACTTGCAGACTGCCCTACAACTCAGTGCAGTCAGCCATGGATGTCTGGCAAGTGGCATGAGGCCAGGACTATGGTAAGTTTGCCCATCCCTACATCATGTCCTGTTTGTGAGCTTAATGCTGGACTAGATAGGCCTTTGGTTTGATCCAATAGGACTCTACTTGCCTTCTTTTGATGAGGGGCAGAGCACCGTGCCTGCAAGGGATTCCCACCTACCCTACTTACACCCTTGGTTCCAGACTAAAAATGTATATCTGTATCTCATTCAGGATGTTTGGTACCCAAAGTGTACTATATGGATTATGCTTTTATTTCATTCAAAAATAGGGGAGCTGCAATCAGTACGCTGCAGCACGGCTTGAAATTGCAATGTGGTGAATGGACAGAAATAGAAGCAAAGCTTTAAACACACTCGTTAGTTTGGGAGAGCACATAAATGCCAATTGCCACCTAATTGCCAGACATCTGAATCTGGAATATGTCATGGAAAATGGATGCGAACTGTCCTGTCTGAAGCAAATGAATAAGCTTCCTGTCGTTGTCACTGGCAGATCACTAATGTGTGAAAGATTTTAAGGGAACAATCTGGCAGAGACTCCTCCTACACAAGTCCTATCAAAAGGAATACAACTCTGAAATGCAAATGTTCCCTCTGTCCCTGTTTAGTTTACCAGGGACATATTCTATTTTTGGAACCTGGCCATGATAAATCACTCTCCCTATTTTGTTGTTGTTGTTGTTGTTGTTGTTGTTGTTGTTATTGTTATTGTTGTTGTTTATCCTTGGGGAAGATTTTGGGACTTGGTGATGCTTTTTTTTAATGTTACTTTGTACATGCTTCTTTCTTTTTATTCAGTTATTTCTACATTTGTATGCCAATGTTCAGGGTCAAACCTCCCAATGTGACTCACATCTTACTCAAACATAGACAATCCTGTGCAAGTTCAGCAAAATATACTGTGGGCAGCGTTTAATTGGGTCCAGCTGTTGAAGGGACAAGAACAAATAGACACAGGCCGCTTCTATATGACATCGCTTTGGCGCTTGTTTTTCCGAATATAGGCATTTTCCTTTATTCGAATCTGCGTCTTTAGTGACAGACGACAGCTGCGAAGTTGATTTATTGGCTTTATATACTACACTTTACAATTGTTTATATGGGAGTTTCGCAGTACAGTCGGATAAGAGGTGTAGGTTTGATGGAGGAAAAGTTCTTGAAAGGACCACCCTAGTGGCTGTTGGAACCTCCCACCTGAATTTCCCGCCCTTGCTTACCCCTGCCTACCAGAATTTCCTGCCGTTGGTTTGGATTGCTTTTCAAACTTTTATTTAGTAATAAAGACACATTCTGTTAGCTCCACCCCCAATCGCTCCCTATCCTCGATGCTGTTAGCAGAACTCGGGCTACAGGTCACTGAACCTGGGGCTAAAGGGTTAATGTGTACCTGAACAAGGTGAGAGGGGATTACTGGAATGTTTTTGCTCCGCCTTTTCCTGTTTCCTCTCTCTACTTCCTTCTTCTTGTTCCCTGCCTCATGAACGGATGAGGGGATGGCTGACCTGAGCCATCCTATCCCAGGATGGAAAGCTACCTGTTCCTAAAGTACAGTTTCTTTTAAATCACCACTGGAGTGCTTCTTTTCGTCAAGATGCATAACTACTCACAGGTAGCGCTTTCCCAATGTTCATGCAAGCACCGTCCAAATTGCGCACGTGGGCAACAGAGCCCCACGCATAGCTGCCCCACCCCCAATCACTCCCTATCCCTCTCCATATGGGCTGTGCGGCATCAGCGAGCCCTCCCCACATCCCAGATGCTCCGCACCCCACCCCAAGTGGCCCATCTCAGACACAAAGGAAGGATGGCAACGTCAACTATCTTTATTCTGGAAGTATCATAGAAACGGCTACATGATGGGTACTTGGGCTTTGCAAAACGTTGGCGGATTAATCAGAAAGGCAAGGCACCATCACCCTGGGTGAAGGCGACCAGTAAGGCACAATGGTTAGGTAATCTCAGAGCATGGCACTTCGAAGCGGCAAGCATCGCAAAGGGAGGGTTGGAAGGAGAGGGACTTCTGCATCTGTGACCACACATCGTCCGAACATACAATCAGCGGCCATGGTGTTCCGGAGCAGAGCGAAAGCACAAGTCTACTGCACACCTTCCAGAGAGGGAATGAGAAAGCACTACTGAGGGGGGAGGGGCACTGTTTAGTCACTCTGATGGCATGGCTTGTGGACGCATGGGTACTGCAAGATGGCAACGCCAGACGGTCCGGTCCAGGCATGCAATGTGATGCATTACCTCGCACATGGTTTGTTCCATAGTGCTGAGCCGGTGCACCAACTTTCCCTGCTGCCTGCTGAGAATAGGTACATGGAGGGACAGCAGATTCACTGGGGTGGGGAAGAGAAGAGGGGGAGAGAGGAGAAAAAGCAGCCATCAGTGTCAGGGAGTTCTTAGAGGTGGCTAACCCCACTCCCACCTGGCCATTCACCCACCTATTCGCCACAGAGCTCTGTGGCAGTGCCACTGGGTGATCGCCTCCCTGACAAGACTATGCCGGCCATGGAAGTGCCCAGCATAACTGGAGTGTGGTGGCATCTCGATGGGCGGTTCCTTGGCTGAGGGGAACTTTTCCTGAAAATGGCACATCTCTCTGTGAAGAGTAGCATTGTAACCAAAGGGCAACAGAACTATGTGGCCTTCAGGGAGCAGATGTGCTAAGGAGGTGGTTGCTATAGCAACAAAAACCAATAACGGAGCAAGCATGGGGGTGTACTGAGGAGGAATCGCAGCAGACGGGACAGGGGAAGATTGGGACATTATGCATGACATAGAAGCAGAAACACACACTGGTTACTCCTGTGTAAATGGCAAGCACATATAAATTCCCCTTCCTTGCGCAACCATCATGATGGTCAACAATGTCAGTCACTGATGGAGAAGTGGGAGGGGTGGACAGGTAGAGGAAGAGAAGGGGCAGTAATTCATTCATGACATCACCAGCCCTGCCCTCCAAACTACGCCCACTATTAGCATTAATCCGAATGGTCACTACATTGGTGACATTAAGAAACTGCGCTCTAACTGCGGAGAAAAATTTAAAATCGCGGTAAATCGACACCTCGAGAATGCGCCTTATCGGAGACTTAAAATCAGCTGTACGTCTGATTTGCGCCCTGCTTGTCTGTCCGAAATGCCGTCAGTGCACATTCAGTGAGGCACAAATAAGCCATCTAGAGGCACCCACAGAGGCATAGCCGAGATAATAAATTAGCCACAACTTTTATTGACTCACTTAAATAGGCTTGGCGGCAGCATAGGGCATGGATCCTGTAATCGGCCTGCCCACCTGCTGACCGATTCCTCTGGCCTGCATGCCAAGTGCTAGTTAGAAGGCCAGGGGCTCACCACAGCACATACTGCTGATGTGAACACACTGCCACCACCCTGGACGTAGCCAGCTTGCAGCCCCCATGCTGGTCTAGTCTTGGAGCCACCTACCTGACATCCCTTATGGGAATCCTCACCATGGAAACATCAAAAGCTCTCCTTCTCTGACATTAGTGCTCCAACATTGAAATGGGGACTGCCAGGGTTCCTTCCATGTCCTAGACCCCCTCAGCAACAACTTTAAAAGATCTCTGTCTCTTTAAGAATCCCACCTGCCTTCTTTTGGCTTCCCCTTTCCAGTAACATGGGATTTAGGCTGTAGACATGGGCTCAATTCGGATGACACAATAAACAACTGGTGTGGGGGAAACAATCGTCAGTTGTTTTGACTACTGTGCCATCCGAATGCTGCCATAGTCAACTTTATTATTATTTATTACCATGTTGTGTGGGGAGTACCGCCTAGTTGAATAACTGTAAAGTTGATTATTACCCCACCATTGACTATCGTGTCATCCGAATTGAGCCATCGAGTGACTGTCACGCTAGTCACTTGAGGTTTAACACAACTGTTTAAACACAACTAAATTACAAATGTTATAATATTTATTTTTATTTATTACCCACCTCTCCCTCTGGATCGAGGTGGGGAACAACATCAAATATAAAATACATAAAACTGATTAAAAGCACATAAAGCTAATACATTATTAAAATACCAATAAAACACCAATAAAATTCTTAAAATTCACCTGGGTAAGCCTGTCGGAAGAGATCGGACTTTATGTCTTTCTTAAAGTCAAAGAGACTGTTAAGTTGATGAATCTTCTCTGGCAGGCCATTCCACAGTCTGGGAGCAGCAGAAGAAAAGGTACTCTGGGTAACAGTTGTCAGCCTGGTTTTGGCCAACTGTAGCAAAGACCTCCTCTAGATGGATTCCGTTTGACGCCTGGTTAGATGATTATGTGCATCTTCGCGGAAGCGCTTTATCGTAAATGCTTGTATACAGGAGGTAATTTTTTTAAAAAAATATATTTTTTATTTTTCAACATAACATAATACAACATAAACATAAAACAACATAAAATACAATACATACCACATACCCCCGTGCTCCCCTCCCCCCAGGAGACCTTCAATTATACATTATTCTTCTTTCCAAAAGTGTAAAGATTCTTTTGAAGGTATTTGCCCCTTCCCCATTCTTAATACATATATTCCATTTATTAATGTATTTGGAATAATACATTTATTCCAAAAATAAACTCCATATATCTCCAAAATCATCCTTACTGGACAGTCCCCTCTTTGTTTTCATTTTACACGTTAGCTTATCATTAAGTGCTATATCCCATATTTCTTTATACCATTATTCTATGGTATATATCCCTTGCCCTTTCCAGTTTTTAGCAATCATTATTCTGATGGGAGCCAGGAGGTTGTTTATTAATTCTCTCTTATTTATATTCTCATTACCTTTATCCCATATTGCTAGTAGAGCCAGCTTTGGGCTTAATTCCAAATTACTTCCAATTATATCACTTATTTCTTTAAACACCCTTTCCCAAAATTTTTGTACATGTTTACAGCTCCACCACATATGGAAATAAGTTCCAACCTCCTGACATCCCCTCCAACAATTCTTGGACACTTTTTTATCTATCTGATGAAATCTTACCGGCGTTAAATACCATCTCCATACTATTTTATAATAATTCTCCTTAATTCTAATCGACAAAAGCTTTAACATTCTTGCATCCCATATCCTCCCCCAGTCATGTTCATTAATTTGTTCCTTTAAATCAACTTCCCAAATCATTTTAAGCGAATCTCTATATTCAGCCTCCTCTGTCAGGATTTTATATATTTCGCTAATCAGACCTTTTCTAGTTTTAATTACTTCCTTCTTTCCTCTTGATTCAATTATATCTTCAAATCTTGTATTATTTCTACACTTCTTATTTATCTTTTTCCATTCCTGTGTCCATTTTTCCAATTGTAAGCATTTGAACCAAGCTATCTTTTGTCCTTTTACCAACTCTCTAATTTGCTCCTTTTCTGTCGTTCTTTCCATCCAATTCCTTAGCTTAATAATTTCCTGACCCTTCAAACTTCCTTCCAATTCTACTTTTAAATTCCTTGGGAAATTTCTCACAACTACCACTGGGGCGAGTGGAGAGTCCCCTTTAACTTTCTCCCGGATCTCTAGAATGTTTTTCAGCAACGGGTTGTCCAGTCCCCTCAAATCTTTCTTTTGGATTTTATTATTAAAAATTTTTTTTTGCAATTTAAAATCTAGTTCCCCTGTTTGCATTCCTAACCATTCTAAATCTTCCTCCCCTAATATACTATTTATAACATATCTTAACTGATTAGCACTATAATAATTCTTTATATTTGGAAGTCCCAAACCTCCTTTCTTTTGTGTCTTATACCATAGCCCTTTATTAATCCTGGCTCTCTTATCTCCATTGCAATAAGCATTCATCATATTTTGCCAGCTCTTTAACTCTACATCCGATATTTTAATTGGTAGCATTCTAAACAAAAAATTAATCTTATGTAATATCTTCATTTTTATAACCGCTTTTCTACCAAACCAAGAATGTTTTAATTTTCTATATGCCTCTAACTTTTCCCCTACCTGTTTTTTCAAACTTGCAAAATTAATTTCCTCTAACCTATCTAAGTCTTTTGCAATATTAACTCCTAAATAACGTACTACATTTTTAAGCCTAAAACCTAACTGTACTTTACCATCCTCCATCTCCTCTTTACTATAATTAAATAACATCATTTCTGACTTCCCCCAATTAACTTGTAAACCAGTAATCTCCCCAAATTCTCTTAAATGCTCTTTAATCAGCTCCCCAAACTTCAGGGGATCTTCTAATGTCAGTAATGTGTCATCCGCAAACATATTTATTTTAATCTTCTCCTTCCCTCCTATCCCCTTCAATCTTAAATCCTCCCTTATAACATTTGCCAAAATTTCTATCACTATCGCAAATAAGATCGGTGAAAGTGGGCAACCTTGTCTTGTTCCTCGGGCTAGTGTAATCTGTTGCATTAACCCATCATTAACCATTATTTCTGCTTTATTATTTTTATACAGTTGATCCATCACTCCCATAAATTTCACTCCAAGCCCAAATGTTTTCAAAATTATTTTAAGTGCTGGTCATTCCACGCAATCAAAGGCTTTGAATATATCCAATGCTAATAAACCTGCTTTTAAATTCCTTTTTTAAATAATATTAATTATATTTAAAACTCTTCCAATTAAATTAGGCATTTGCCTTCCTGCGATAAATCCACATTGATCCTTTCTAATATACTTATGTATAAATGTACTCATCCTTTTTGCCATTATTGCTGTAAAATTTTTTGAATCTTGATTTATTAAGGATATTGGTCTATAAGATGCTGGATCAGTCAGATCCTTTCCTGGTTTCGGGATTAATATGATCAAGGAATGATCCCACGATGGGGGGGGGGCTTTCCCCCTTCTATTATACTATTAAATAATTTTTAAAATCTTGGTATTAAAATTCCTTTAAAAACTTTATAGTATTCCGGCCCCAAACCATCCAATCCCGGAGATTTCCCTCCTTTTAATTTAGCAATAATCCCTTCTATTTCTTTCTCAGTAACTAAACCTTCCATATAATCCCTATTTTACCCGTATACAGGAGGTAATTGAGCATTCAACTGGTGACCTTACCGGTTGTTTCAAATATGCTTTACAAGTAGTTAATGTGGAGAATTGCTTGTTCACATAGTCAAAATGCGCTTTAATGGCCAGACCAAAATATAACTCGCTATTTAATGCGCATTCGATAATGCGCATAATCGGATGTTTAAAGCGCCTCAGCCCCCAATTTGCGCTCCTCTCTTGTAGAGGTAAAAATTTTAATCAGCCTTGAAAGAGCTTTAAACCTCTCTTGTAGAGGCAGCCAAATTCTTCCTAGAGGACCTGAGTGTGCAGGGCGGATTGTATGGGAGAAGGCGTTCCTGCAGGTAACCTGGAACTAAACCATGTAGGGCTTTAATGACCAATACTTTGTACTTTGCCCAGAAAGTAATTGGCAGCCAGTGAAGTGATTTTAAAGCTGGTGTGATATGGTCACCCCTAGGTGTACCGGTGACCAACCTGGCTGCCATATAACTAGTTGAAGTTTCTGGACTAGGCATAGAGGTAGCCCTATGTACAGCACATTGCAGAAGTCAAGCCTCAAAGTTACCAGCTTGTGCACTACTGTCTTTAGGTCTTCCAACTCTAGGAAGGGGTGCAGCTGGCATATCAGCTGAAGTGTAAGTATTTAGTTCAATAGAGCTGAGTGATACAAAACCATTTGCAAAAACACACATTCTTTAACCCTAGCTGCACTTATGCTTTTCCAACTGCTCCTTTCTCATATTCTCAGCTTTTCCTGCTCTCCCTGTCTGGCTCTCCTCTCTTTTACCCTTTCACCCCCAAAACAAAAAGTATTGTTTGAACCTTGAAGAACTTAAACTGAACTGAAGAAATGAATCTTAACTGGGAAATGAAACTACTCCTCTCAGGGATACCCCCCTCACAACAGAATAAACCCAGGCCTCTGAGACTTTTTACTTTGCCTCTGTAGGCCTCAAACCTTCACAGTGACAAAGGCCCTTTCCACACCAGGCAAAATGCCTGGGATGGCCCCCGGCTGCTCCCTGTGTGTCCAAACGATGCACAGGGAGTCCCGGGGGTGGGGGGGATGGGAACGGGGGTTTTCCTGGTTCTCAAGAACCACAAAAATCCTGATTCTTCCACAGTCCCAGGAGCTTTCCAGGACTGCGGAAGAATGTGCCCGCCCAACCCAGTGCTGCTGTGCTTACTCGCAATTCACACCTTTATTCTACCCTTTCTATGAGACATTTTTGGGGCATGTTCTCCCTTTTATGTCACAACAAATCAGCAGTGGAGGTTGGTGGCTCAGATGTCAGTGGGGTGGTCAATCTGCTCCAGTTTTCAGTCAGAACCAAGCAGAACTCTGAGGTGTCTGGAGTGGATTCTCCTAGAGCGGATTCACTGCCCCCCACTGATATCAGAGCCACCAGCCTCCACTGCAAAGCGGTGAGGTAGGTTAGGCTGAAAGAGAGCAACTTGTCCAAGGTTAATGAGTTTGACTGAGCAGGTATTTAAACCCAGGTCTCCCAAGTCTAACAGTTTAACTACTACACCACCCTGGCAATATAAATAGGCAACTGCCATTTAACTTATGATAGCCTAGTACAGGGATGAGCAACTTGTGTCCCTCTAGATGTTATGGCTTACAAGTCCCATAATCCCTCACCATTGGCTATGCTGACCTGGGCTGATGGGAGTTGTAGGCCAAAACATCTAGAGGGACACGAGTTGCCCATCCCTGGCCTAGTAGATAAAAAGTGATTTACATTGATGAGGCATGGTAGGAGCTGGAATGTTTTCCAAGGCCCCCTCCACAAGGATGCGCTTTTGCGCCCGGTTCGGGGATTATGCGCATTATCGCGGAGGCGCATTTACGCCTAATCCCTCTGCACGGGAGGCGGCGAGAGGCGGCGAAGCGCATTAATTGATGTCCAAAAAGCGCTTTAGAAGACGTTAATGCGCATAATCGCTTGTTCACACGGCGAAAATGCGCTTTAACGGCCGGAGAAAAATAAAAGTCGCTATTTAACGCACATTCGAAAATGCGCATTATCGGGGAGATAACGCGCCTGTACGCCCGTTTTGCGCTCCGCTGGTGTGGAGGTAAAATTTATAATGAGCCTTCAAGGCTCATTAAACGTCTCGTGTGGAGGAGGCCCAAGTGTGCCAAAGCAACCAATATATTTTGTAAAGGTTTTTTTTTTATCAGATCTATGAATTTCACAGCTAGTAGATTTCTCTATTAATGTTGCAGAATGCCATTTTGAAATGGAGGAAGGAGTCCAGATCGAACACTGTAACATGTCTGCCAGATAGCCCTTCCAGACCTGATTTTGGTCATCCTAAGGCAACTGCAGGATTGTCCATAGTCATATCAGGGAGAATGGTGAAACCAGATGCTATAATTCAACATTACAACTCATACTTGGAGCATGTTACCTTGTTTTCATATTATTTCTTGGGAGATTCCTCATGATCTAGATGCCATGATGGTATGAAGTATCTAAAGCTCCTTAGAGAGGTTTAGCATAAGAACATATGATACATACTGTATATAAAATAAAATATTACTTGTTAGATTTTCAATCCTATCTTTGAAAATCAGTATTAAGTCCTGGTTCTACACAGGTTACCTCATGGTGAGAGAAGTAGTTTTGATCATCTGTCCTTAGACTTTGTCATTAAAATAGAGAATACATAATTTGCACCATTTGCTCTTCCTTTATAGAAATCTGTGAAAAATAATCCTTGCATGATTTACCCCTTACATACTGTTATTGTATTGACAGCATTTTCCTGAGATACTCTGCCCTTGGAAAAGTATCTCCAGGTAGAATTTGATACAACCCTGATCAGGTGTATGCTATTGGATATATTTATATTCACTTTTATTTTTAAAATATAATTTTAAGCAACTGTTTGCTCAATTGTTCAAAGACAATTAGAAAATCTGATTGAAATGGTTCCAATAATATCAGTGGCAACTATGGCTGGGCAGTTGCCTGTCTTGTTTAAAATTCTTTGAATAGCACTGCTGGGCTGCTCAATTTTGTAGGTGTAATGGAGGCATAAGGTAAAATAGTGCAAATTCTGCAAAATTATTGTGCAAAAACCAGCTTTATTTATTATTGCATTTATATCCCACCTTTTTTCATCCAAGGAACCTAAGGCAGTGTACATAATCCTCCTCTCCATTTTATCCTCACAACAACCCTGTGAGGCAGGTTGGGCTGAGAGTCTCTGACTGGCCCAAAGCCACTAAGTGGGTTTCCATGGTCGAGTGGGGACTAGAACCCGGATCTCCTGACTCCCAGTCCAACATTTTAGCCACTACATGACACTGTTGATTTTACAAAATCACTATCTCCTAATAAAAGTCATGATGAAAATACCTTTCATGGAGGAGAAGACAATTAATGACTGCTAGTCCTGATGCCTCTATGCTACCTCCAGTATCAACGGCAGTAAACCCATGCACACCAGTGGCTGGGGAACAATGGCATGAAAGTGCTGTTGCAGTAATGTCATGCTTGTGGGTTTCCCATCAACAACTGGTTGGCCACTGTATGAATAGAATGCTGGACTAGATGGACCCTTGGTCTGATCCAGCATTTGCCCTGCCCATTCAGAGTGAGGGCAATGTGATAGATGAAGCATTGCCCTCACTCTAATTGGACTTTATTTGCTATCAGTTACATGACTGATTAAATGGCGGCATGGCATCACCACATTTACTACATGTAAAGAATAGTGTGTCTGACTAGAACTAGTGCGACATATTTCATAGAAGCCCTCAGGGACCACATTCTGATGATGCTGATTACTGTCTTCCTCCTCATTATTAAAACATACAAAGTTGTACTGGTGTTGTATACAATGAAAACACACATAAACACAGAACAGGCCTAACACAAACTAATAGACATGTTACAAAATGGGGGAGGGATAGGGAGGGTAGAGAGACATAAGGCCGTTACCATACGCACTGTTTATGCACACCTACCTCGACTTTGCTCCACTTCTTTAGCACTGGACTCGCATGACATTGTCGCCGTCATGCTGTTCTCTCACCCTGAGGTTGCAGTTTTTAGTTTCTGTTTTGATGTATCCCTGAATGGGCAAAGTCCGAAAGGCAAATTTGGAACAGGCAGTTATTGCAGGTATCGCAGCAGTACCGATCAGGTGTAATTCAAAACGCTAGTCACATAGGAAATGGAGGGGGAACCCACAGAAGTAAACCGGGGGGGGGGGGAGAATGTAGGTGTGATGAAGTTCATAAGCAAATGCACCTTTAAAAGTACATGTAAAGCTAGAAAATGTGCAGAAAGGGACAACCCAAATGATCCAGAGCTGCTTCCCTATGAGGAGATCTACAATGATTGGGGCTTTTTCATATTTTTTTAAAGCAACCAAGGTAGGGGGAACATGATAGGGGCATATAACATTCTCCATGGCATGAAGAAAATGAATAAAGAGAAGATTTTTTCCCCCTCCCTCTCTCATGATGGTAGAAATTGGGATCATCCAACCAGAGTGTTTAAATGTCAGTAGGCTAAAAATCAAAAAGAGTCTTCCTTTTTCAAATATAGGGTTCAAAAATTTGGAGGATGGAGAGAATCTGAGCCAGCCATGTATAGCCATGTTACTCATTTGACTTTCTTCCCTCATATTCCATTTTAGTCCTGTCTAAGAGCATCACTACTTCCATTCTACCATCTTTAACTGCCCAATGGTCTCATGTTCCCTTATACCAGGAGTGAACAGGATACTGTACTATATGAACCTTGGTCTGATCCAGCATGGCTTTTCTTATGTTCTTATGCCTCTCTCTTCAAATGCCTCCAACCTATCTTTTCATGAAGCCTTTGAAAGTCTGAGGTATATGGAACTGAGATGAACTCAGTTTAATTTACATATATTTTGGGTTCCATATCCTTCCCCTGTTATCCTCACCTCATTTTCTATTACCTGCCCCATCACCCATGTTGAATTTTAAATTGTAAGTTCCACAGGACAGGGAACTTACAAGTTTTTTGTTTGTTTGTTACACTGTAAAGCACCAGTGACTTCTCAATAAATACAATAATCTCTATTTGCATGGGTGATAGAACTGTGACTTGTGGGGCAAAGGGCCTGACCCATAGTCACAAGAAATTCTATACCCAAATTTGAGTATTGGCTTGCACATGTGAACCCTGATATGCAGAGCAGATGATGTAGGGATACATGTGCATAAATGTATATGTGGGCCAATCAGATTCCTGTAATCTTTCCCTCAAAACTAGAGAAAATGGAGTCCATTGATGCACCTTGCATAACACAACATGTCATATACATATCTGGGGACAAAGGCTATGTTTGAATCGTCATAACTTGACTTCATGAGCTGAGATACGAATGAGGCTTTTCCCCATGCATGCAGTCCTTTCACTTCACCTTTCAGGATGCAAGTAATGAAACCATAAAGTCACAAATTAACCACAGTTTCCCAATTCATCCCAACATGGAAACCACAGGTAGTATCCTGTTGTGCCTATTTACTTGCAGGACCTACCACTTGAGTAATAGGGCTTTGGCACTTCTAAAAATAACTCCAAATGAGCAGAAATGCTTGTTTCCAGAATAAAAAAGCAGGAAATAACACAATGAAAGTGGTATATGGAATGTAGATTGTGCCCCAACAGTTATTAGTGCACTTCAATACCGCTATAAAGCAGTAGTGTAGCTCTAGCCCTCTAATGGCGCATTGTTTCCCATTTTGTCTGAACTACCTTCAGAACAAGCCATGATATTATACCAGCTTCAATTATACCAGGTTTAATCTCCAGACTTGTTCTCAAACCTTTGAGCAATATTCAACAAGGCTGCTCTGCCTCTGCTGGTTCCATTGTACTCACAGGACCCACCACTTGTGCAATGGGGCTTTGGTGCTTCTAAAAATAATGTGGAAATGAGCCAAAATGCTTGTTTCTGGATCAGGACAAGTCAGCAGGGAGCTCCCTTTTGCAAGCTCTATTGACGTGCCCCATTCCACATTCGTAACGATTTGACACAAGGGGTAGATCTGGCCAATGCTTCCTGGTTTGATTGCTCATGTCATGAAGGGAGGAGGAAACGGGTTGAGTACATACGAAAAGTCTCATTTATTTCTCAGTTTATTAAACCAAGATCTGATCATCTGAATGGGGCCACACGGCCATGGGGTTGCCATGGTGCTTGGCTTCTGGATAGTGAGCATGTAAACTGGCTTTTAGAAATAATAAACTTTTGCTTTCTTTTCCCACATTGATCCTTATAGTTCAAGTGAAACAATTCTGGCAAGAACGGTTATCCGTCATCTCATAGCTTAGAAAATTGGAGTAGGAAAGAAAATATAGCTAAGCAAAGAGTTTGTTACATGAGCAGCTCATGGACCCCTCTTGAATGCTAAATGGAGCTCGACAGATGGCGGAAGAAGCCTAATGTTGAGATGGAGAAAGTAATTAAGGACTGTAGGGACCAGCAAATATTTGGAAGATGCAATAGTGAATCATCAATAAAAAACAAAGCCGGATGACATATTAGCCAAATTATATTCAAGGGTATGGGTTGGATCCAGACCTATTTTTACCTAGAGCAGACTCATTGAGATCAATGAAACTTAAGTTAGTCATGTCTGACTGTATTCCC
This sequence comes from Anniella stebbinsi, assembly GCA_029215795.1. Classification (NCBI taxonomy): domain Eukaryota; kingdom Metazoa; phylum Chordata; class Lepidosauria; order Squamata; family Anniellidae; genus Anniella; species Anniella stebbinsi. Next base: position 26,205,446 of record JARDYH010000002.1, on the reverse strand, counting down.
ATTGAGCTCAATGGGCTTAAATCTGGATCCAACCATATATTCATAGTTTCCCAAGGGTCTGATCCAGCAAAGTTGCACATGAGGCCAAAATAATCCTTCTCATAAGAGATCCATTAGAGAACAAAAGCAGCAGTGCCGTGCCAACTGAAGCTCTTGTTTAACAGATGAATGTATATCACTTGATTTCTCATCACCAGGTAGATTGCAGCTAAATGGATGGACACCATTTTAAGAGCATGATGTTGATGGTGATTTGAAGGAATATAGACTTTTTCGGAGACATTTGAATTATGACTCATTTACACTTGGAAGTAATGACCTAATCCTCTAGTTATCAAGTAAGAAACCTCTGCATGTGAATTTCAGCCCAAATGTGGAGAGTTTGGGAAATGCATCGCCCACCCAGCCCTGGAACCCTCCACGGCTACACCCTACCACCTGCAGAAGTGGCTGTACTACTGCCAGAAGTGGGTGCAGTACCAAAATCCCAATTATAGTACTGGGAAACAAGGCATGCGGAGAGTGTGATTTATTTCCCAGAAGAATCAGGCTCCTAACAGAATAGCTCTGGCGTGGTTGCAGCAATGGCAAGAGAGGGTGCATAAATGGCTTTGGCAGGCCACATTTGGCCTAGATGTTGGCCACCCCTCTCAGAAAGCACGGGCACAAACATACATAACGGAGGTACACATTCATTTTTGGCATGAATAACAAATTGAACCAAATGGGCCCATTGAATTTGATTTCCATTTGTTCTGAAACATACTCACAGACGTAGGAATGGGCATGATTTTTGTTGCACCCATTCACACCAGCTTGTACCATTCAGGAGTGCAGGGACATATTTTACTCTGGTGGCAGGAGTTGATACTAATGTCCACTCATGGTGACCACTATTCCTCTCCCCACCCCAGATTTCATGGGACATCTGAGTTATTTTGGAAATAATTAAAAGCAACTGCTAGGAGCTGCTTGTAAAATCAACTTTCCTGCTGCCAGCAGTGCAGACAGTGGCAAAAAATAGTAGGAAGGAGAAAGAAATCCAACAAAACGAATTGGGATAACGAAACAAACAAAAGTCCAGTAAACAGGTGATGAAATGGATGTGATTTGTATGGATGAAGCAAATGCAATCTTTACAGACAAAAATGAATGACATTACAAAATGGCGGGGGTGGGGTGGGGTGGGGGGAGTATTGCACATCCCTAACACCTAAGCCTAAAAATATTGCAATACCTGGCCTTATCTTATGTTCTGCTAGGCTCTTGTTCCCAGCAGTGGTACAAGGACCTAATGCTGTCTCCAACCACTGTAAAGAGCTCTTCTTTCAGGCCTTCTGGGCAGCAGGACATTATGTAGTGGAGGAGAGCTCGATAAGAGAAGGAAGGAAGCAGGCCAAATTATATCCCCTTTCTTTTAAATTTATTTTAAAAATATTTATTTAAAATAAATGCCACTTCTCATCCACAACGACTCACAAAACACATATCTACCATCAACAAAATTTACAATTTATATCATAAACTGTTCCTGCCCAGAGACGTACAATCTAAAAATACGTGGCATTCAAGGAAGAAGAGATGGGGAGGAAGGAGGAAAAAAGTAAGTAGTCTTTCAGCAAGATGGATGGACTGGCCTCAGTTTTCCTCCCATCTCTCTCTCTGTAACAGCTTGTTGGAGTGGCTGCTGGTAGTGACCATTGTTTGGCATCCCACTTAGTGGCTGTGTTCGGACAACACCCACTGGAGGCGGTAATGGGCTGGCTGAGGAAAAACAAACTGAAGCTGAATCCAGACAAGATCGAGGTGCTTGCTGTCGAAGGCCGCAACCTGGGTTTGGAGGTGTGTCAACCAGTTATGGATGGGGTTACACTCCCCCTGAAAGGCTGTGTTTGCAGCTTGGGGGTGCTCCTGGATCCGTCATTACAAATGACAGCCCAGATAGATGCGACAGCCAGGAGTGCCTACCATTAGCTGTGGCTGATACGCCAGCTGCGCCCCTTCCTAGAGTTGGAAGACCTAAAGATGGTAGTGCACGCGCTGGTAACTTCGAGGTTTGACTTCTGCAATGCGCTGCACATAGGGCTACCTCTGTGCCTAGTCTGGAAACTTCAACTAGTTCAAAATATGGCAGCCAGGTTGGTCACCGGTACACTGGCTGCCAATTAGTTTCCGGGCAAAGTATAAAGTGTTGGTTATTACCTTTAAAGCCCTACATGGTTTGGGTCCAGGTTACCTACGGATCGCCTTCTCCCAGATAATCCGCCCCGCACGCTCAGGTCCTCTGGGAAGAACTTACTACAGTCGGCCAAGACTAGGCAACCATTACCCAGAGGACCTTCTCTTCTGCCACTCCCAGAGTGTGGAATGACCTGTCGGAGGAGACTTGTCAACTTAACAGTCTTTTAGAATTTAAGAAAGCCATAAAGACTGTTCTCTTCCGGCATGCATATCCAGTGGAATTTTAGAATGTTTTTAGGATGGTTTAAGGATGTTTTAGGATGTTTTAATGCAGTTTTAATAATGTGTGTCATGTTTTAATCAGTTTTATGTATTTTATCATATTGTTGTTCCCCGCCTTGATCCAAACGGAGAGGCAGGTAAGAAATAAATTATTATTATTATTATTATTATTATTATTATTATTATTATTATTGTTACCAATGGTGGTTTAAATAGTTGACGATTGGTTATTTAGCCCCCATGGCTTATCATGTTGTGTGGCAGGAATTCTTTAACCAATGCTGTGTAGAGTTGGCTATTTGAACCACTGTTGGTTATTGTGTTGTGTGGAGGGCACCATTGGCTATATCCTCGGCCATCATTGGTTATTTCGTCAGCCACAGAGTCTCAAGGCAAAAGCGGTCAAATTAGATCAATTTTTGGCAGCAATGGCTGATGTGATACTAGCAGGAAGACTGAGGCAGGAGAAGGAAAGGGAGAGAGAGGGCAGAGGATGAGTGAATCAACTCATTGTGGGCTGTCAACTCAATGTCGATCCTGATCCACACCATGGTTGATTATTATCATGTTGTGTGGGGAGTACCTTCTAGATAAACAACTGTTGAGTTGATTATTATCCCACCATTGACTATCGTGTTGTAGAGGTAGAGAAAAGGCAGGTGTTCAAGGGAAATTTGCATGGATCTTGATCCATTGTACTAGTTGCAGTGGCAGGAGTCACTGCTTGTGCATCGTAGTTAAAGCTGGCACTGCAGGAAGAGGGCTGTAATGAAAAGTTGGCTATTTCATTTTTAGTACTCTGCCCTATTGGTGTTTATAGCTTCTATTGTACATCTGGAAGTGGTTTTTCAGAGGACTATATAGATTTGCTTCTTGTAAATCTCTGTAAAAATGTGCTTCTGCAAAGCAGTTGGGCTGGGAGTTCTGAACAGCTGCAGAGTTTGACAAAAACTGAAAGAGATGCAGCCAAGGCTCCTTGATGATTTATTGGCTGCGCTTCCCCCCTGCTGTAGAGTGGGATGGGTCGTGGGGGTCATGCTGGGTTTTTAGCACTAAGAAAGCATTTTTAGGAGTTGCTGGGGAGAGTGTGTTGAAAATGCTGGTAGACGGTTATTTTAAGCCCATAAACCAAAATACAAAATACTGGAATAATAGCAAACATTGTGAAAATCGTGGAATATCCAAAATATAATAAAGAGACTATTTAAAGCATTACTTATTGTGTAAAATTCAATTTTAAAAATCCTTTCAGTTGAACATGTTAAATAACAGATGCACTGATTAGGCAATATGCATATGGTATGGTAACAAGAGCCATGCTGGAACAGACCAAGGGTCCATCTTGTCCAGCTTTCTGTTCACACAGTGGCAAACCAGCTGTCACCCAGGGACCCACAAGCAGGACATGGTGTAACACCACCCTCCCACCCATGTTCCCCGGCAACTGGTATCTATAGACTTACTGCCTCTGATACTGGAGGTAGCGCATAGCCATCACAACTAGTGGTCATTGATAGCTTTCTCCCCCTATGATCAGTTCCTGCTTCACCTGTACCTTGGAGCTGGATGACCATCAGTGGCAGAGTGGTAGTTCTAAGTCCCAGACTGTTCCATTCTCTGGAATAGACACAGGAGTCTAGGCTACTGGAACTATTGTGCAACTGAACCTCCTGCTCCATGTTACAAGTAACCAACTGGCAAACAATCCCATCCACATAGAATGATAGAGCTGAAAGGGACTAATGGCGCTTTCCTATCCATAAAAGATAGTTTAGTGGCCTGAAACTCCACAATATTGTTCACTTAAAAGAGGGGTGAGGAACCTCTTTCAGCCAAAAGGGCTGAATTCCATTTTGGCACAGATCTCAAGGACAGCTTGGGTGGGGTCTAGGGCAGGCTTTCCCCCAGCCTGTAGAGTTGAAATGTTCTCAAAGGAACATAGGAAGCTGCCCTGCACTGTGTCAGATCATTGCTCCATCTAACCCAGTATTGTTGACACTGAGTGGCAACAGCCTTCCAAGGTTTCTGGCAGGATTCTTTCCTAGTCCGACCTGGAGAGGTCATGGCTTGAACTCTGTGTGGAAAGAAGGAGCTCAACCACTGAGATGCAGCTAAGCCTCTCCTAAGGTTAGTTACTGGCAGTCAGCAAGGCTCGCTCAAGACATTTTGCTGCCTGAGGCAAAGGGCAATATGGCGCCCCCTCCCATCCCATGTACAAAGGCCAGCTAGACTAGCAGATGTTTAACACTGTTGATGGGACAGCATCTTCCCCAGCACTTGAAGACAGCAAACTAACTTAGGGGGTGCAGAGCACTCCATATGGTACACAAGTTTCTCCTCCAAAACCTTGCTGTTGCTGCTGCAGCCTCCTCTCAGCAACTGCCACCTGAGGTGTCTGCTTCACCCTACCTAATAGCAGAGCCAGCCCTGGCAGTGAGAGCTTTAAGCTAGAATATGCTGGTATTTTTGGCCCAACCCCATCCAGTCCACCATGTGCTAAAGAACCCTCACATAACCCTAAAACAGATAATTGTTGCATGACCCACCCTCACTGACAGCTTTGTGTGACTGGAGAATCCCCAAGTGGGGGGTTGCATATACCCCAGCCTCACCATTTGCCATAGCCACACTGTGGATTAAATAACCCACAGTGGGATGTTGTGTTGTTCCAACCACCCCATTGAAAATAGCTATCTGGTTTATTATTATTATTATTATTATTATTATTATTATTATTATTATTTTCCCTTTCATGGAAGCTGGGACTTCTTTTTTTTAAAAAAAAATTAATCTCCATTTCCTGCCAGAGTGCACGTGCAGCTTCTGCAGAAAGACATTAAATAAAAAATAAATTTTAAAATAATTAAAACCAATACTTTTTTCAAGGGAGATGTCATGAAGGAATCCCCCTTTGAAGAGAAGTTAGAGCTCCCAGAGACAGCCGAAACCAAAGAGCCAACCATGGGAAGAGACCTGTGAGAGGCTGGACCATCAGAGGAGATGACTATGGTTTTGTCCTCATAGGAGGAGCACAGGCTGACCTAGCCCCTGAGAGCAACATCGTTTCCAGTGGCAGGCCAGTAGGGCTTCTTTGAGAAGAACTCTAATGTACTGCAGCTGAGCCCTGGGTGGTGCTCAGCATGCTCTGGTGATAAAAGCCTTCAGTATCAGCCTAGGCAGTGCTGGAAACAATGTTCTTGTTTCAGCTTCAGTGTCTGCTACCTTGTCTCCTGGATCTCACCCTGTGATTGATGCTTTGTGTTACTGACACTTGGACTTCTGCTTGACTTTGCTTCTGGACTGTGTAACATATCTGACTGCCTGACTGTGTTTTGAGCTTTGCCTGTTACCTTGTCAATTGTTGCCTTAGCATAACCCCACATACCTGACTGCTTGCATGTGCTTTGACCATTGCCTGTTATCTTGACTACATCTGCCTTAGCCTAAACCCCATTGAACTGAAGCCAGCGTGCTTGAAATTTGCCTGTTTTGTTACCTTGCTTTTTGGTTAGTCCCTTCACTCAGAGTCTGATACAGCCAACACAGAACTTTTGCATATTTCAAGCTAGGTACGTTTCCATTGAGAGTCAGGTTATTATCAACTTTGATGCAATTCCTAACCAGGGAAGTATGAATTTTGTTAAATCAACTCCATCTATGTTTCGTAGATTACTATGCATATTTCATTCCATCTTTCACTCATTGATGGAATCAGATTTTCTTTCACCAGAATTTCATTCTATTTGCATTAATTTGAAATCCACATTAGATAATGAGCATTAGTGGTCATGAGGATCAGTGCAAACCTCCCCCCGAAAGTGGAAAAAAATATTATTTATTGTATTTATTTTATTTATTTTATTACATTTGTATACAATCCCATAGCCGAAGCTCTCTGGGCAGTTTACATAAGATTAAAACAATTAAAAACAATATACAAAAATTAATACAGCAAAAACATACAATATACACATAATATACACATACATTTAAAACTACTGTAATAACTTTAAAAAGTTATAAACCTAAAAATAAAACAAACCCAGGCTCATCAGATATTGCTAAATGCCTGAGAGAAGAGGAAAATCTTGACCTGGCGCCGAAAAGATAACAATGTTGGCGCCAGGCGGGCCTCGTCAGGGAGATTGTTCCAAAATTGGGGGGCCACCACAGAGAAGGCCCCCTCCCTTGTTGCCAACCTCCGAGCTTCCCTCGGAGGAGGCACTCGGAGGAGGACCTTAGATGCTGAACGTAGTGTTTGGGTAGGTTCATGTCAGGAAAGGTGTTCCGTCAGGTATTGTGGTCCCAAGGCATGTAAGGCTTTACAGGTTAAAACCAGCACCTTGAATCGGGCTCGGAAACGTATAGGCAGCCAATGCAAGTGGGCTGAAACATCTCCAGAATCCATGTGACATGGAATAGAAATCTAAATTTGTTTGAATCCATTGCAGATTTCTCTGACATCCCTACTCCAAACAGTAGTTTGAAGCAAAGATCACAGTCAACTAGCCTTTCACAGATATTGAGTCTATCAGTAAGACAGAATCACCTTCTTGAAGTACGCTGTGATTTTTCTACAGAGACATCTATTTCTTGGCATCATCGTTGTGTGCAGTGACCCATATGGCTGCATTCTTTTCAGACACATTTTTTTTACGAGCATGTGCACTTTGTTACTCAATGAACCATTCTGGTCTATGAGGGATGGGAGGGGGAATGTTTGTACTAAGAAGAGATTTTCTATAATCCAATGGTCAAAGGGCTGATTGAATCTGTTTGGATGCCTGTCATGGCACATTAAGTGATTTTGCCATCTAATGTTTCCACTCTGCCCAACTCCACATCATACAGAACAAAGCCTTGTGTAGATAAACTTCAGAAGAAGAAGAAGAAAGACATCTCTGCTGGGGAGAAAGTAGCAATTATGCCACATGCGTTACCCATTATTTTATTTTGTAAGATTTTAATGATACCATCTTATGCACACTTAATTGGAATTAAGCTCTGCTGAACTCAATGGGACTCAATGGGACAGGTAGATGTACATTTAGGCTGAATGCAATTAAGCTGAAATCCTGAGCATCTCTATATTGTGTTTGCAGCAGTGAAGCCTCTGTCACTAACTCCCTGACCTGGTGTGAATGTTCCAGTGCATGAGCAATTTAGCTGCCCAGGGAACAGGGCTGTCAGAATTTTAGGAAAAAATGCTGGGCAGATAGCCAAGGGGCGCAAGGATGCTAGGCTTACATTCTGGACCTTGACAGGGCTGCTGATTTTGCTTTTTCAAGAGTTGCATGGAATAAAATCTTTGTGGCATTGCCAGCGGAGAGAAATGAGGGTCACTCTCAGAGCTTGGCTGAGACCAGACAATCCCTCACCACAATCTCAAGGCCTGACAATCTCTGTACCCCACTGTAAGTAAGCCTAAATATGTGGAACTGAAATAAATGTACATTCTCCCCTTCTTTACTCTTGCTTCCATTTCGTTCACCTTCCTCTGTTGTCTCCTTGTGTCAAAGTTTAGATTGCAAGTGTCTCAGTGGAGGGAGCTTCGCAAAACATTATGCACATTTGTGGTTATACAGGCATGTTTTTAAACTCTAACCTGGTCTCCACAGGCGACCAGGAATTGCATGCAGGTGAGTGCATAGAATTCATTTGGGGCAAATGAGCAGGCTAGTGGAGGAGGGCTGTAGTACTTTGCATTTCTTCTGTGCTGGCAGAAGAGGCTGTCCCTCTTCTGCCAGTCTCCAGCAGGCTAGCAAACACTGTTGCAAGCTAGTAACATTTGTGAACTTATTTACAAGCATGTGGTGATATTTAAATTATCAGTACTATTGTTGTTGATGTTCCAAGGCTGAAAACTTTTAAGAACTACTTGAAATCAACAGGATTTGTTTTGTGGTGACCACAGTTAAAACAGGGCTGCAAAAGACTATCGAACAGGCCTTATGACCCATCAACGCAATCACAGGACTTAGGGTGGCCATGCGATTTTTATAGAGGACCGTCCTCTATCTGCCACCCAATTCCAGTTTAAAGATAATGAACATAAGCCTGGACTCCAATCTGCATAGGTAACCCATGCTTGTTCTACGTGACCAAAATATTCAACAAGGAATGGTTTGTATCCATGCATGGCCTACATAGCCATAACTAGGGGTGTGCACAGACCCTCCAGATCAGATTGGGACCCGGATTGGGACATCCAATTTTGTCCCGGATCAGATCGGACAAAATCAGAGGCTGCCCGGACCGGATCGGGCCTGATCCTGATCCAAAAATCGGACATCCGATTTGTGGATCGGCCGCCATTTTTGTTGATGACATCACCTGGCACTCTACCTAGGGGCAGGCCGCGAAGCCTGCTCGCAGTAGCGGCCAGCAGCAGAGGGGAGCGGACGTCCCTGGAAAGTAAGCCCCCTGCCCCCGTTGTCCACTTCCATCAGCGGGTACCCGTTGGCGCCCACCGATGGAAGCGGACAGCCCCCCCCTGCTGTCCGCTTCCATCAGTGGGCGCCCACTGGCACCCGCCAATGGAAGCAGCGGTGGGCGCCAGCAGGCATGCACCAATCCTCCGATCCATTCCGATCTGGATCGGGTCCTTTCCGGATCAGATCGGATTGGATCAAATGATCCAGTGGGGTGATCGGAAATTGGATAATTGTATCCGATTTCCCCTGGATCGGATCCGGATCGTGGATTGGACCCGATCCAGTGCACACCCCTAGCCATAACTGGTGCTCAGGCCTAGAAAGGACCGGTTGCCATTGCTACCATTTTTGTCAACAAAGAAGATGGGAGGGGGAAAAAATCATTTTCTGATCAATATTCCCCAAAGACACTGGGGAAACCCCAAAAATATAGCACAAGAATCTATACGTCTGGAATTGGGAGGTAATCCCACATGCAAAGTGCCTTGCAAAGTTTCTTTCTTTTTAATCAAACACTAATATTGGAAATATTCATATTAAATGTAGGGGATAAATTTATGGACTGAATCCATCTATAAATAGCCTTTGTGAACCATGCCACTATGATTCTCAGTATTTCCATTTGATAGACAGGCAGGGAGTTTACTCGGATAATGGTCAGGCACTCAGTTACAGACCGTTAGCAAGGTTAGACTTGCTAACTGTAATGTATGTTGGGATTGCATTCAGATCTCCAAATCTATGTACTTCCAGATTCAACCATCAGAATGCATTGGCTCTGAACTTGTAGGTGTGAGCAACTTGTGGCTCTCCAGATATTTTAGCCTACAACTCCATCATCCCTCACTATTGCCTATTCTGGCAAGTGCTGATGGAAGTTGTAAGCCAAAGTACCTGGAGGCCACAGTTGCAATCTCTCCCTCCTCTTTCTCTGTCTCCCTCTCTCTCTCTCATCTTCCTGTACTGCCACTGCCGAATAATGACATTGGGATGGATCAGATGTGGACAGATTTTCCACACAGAGCAGCTCTAGACACACAGCTATGTAGAGCAAATGGCATGGCACACCCATGTTTACAGGTGTGGCTGCCTAGAGGCCACTTGCATGAATATGATGATACATTTTTGCATCTTGGACTTGAATGTGCCAGATGTTGCTTCCCTCATATGGTTAGGTCCATTGGGTTGCTCTGCCTGATGGGTTTTATAGCTTCTAAATCAGCCCACAAAACAACAGTGCTGCTCTTTCCAATAACTTCCTAATGTTGTTTGACTTCTGCCTCTGCCACATCAGTAACTTCTCCAGTCCAATGCCTAAAGTCTGCTACTTCCCAACATGTCAGAAAGCATAAACAATTACAGCCTCAAAAAAATTACAAATCTCAGTGATTTCTCCTGTGACTCAGCCAGGCAGCTTAGAGATGTCTATAGATACATCTTTATTATGAACTTACTGTGTTCCTTGAGTTACTATAATCTTGATTCGCCCGGTAATGTTTCTGCAGGCATTTCAGTAGAAATAGGAGGGAATGGTTGAAGTGGCGTTCCTACCCTAAAAAGGTTTCTGATAGGTGTAATGGGGAAATTATTATTATTATTATTATTATTATTATTATTATTACATTTTTATACTGCCCCATAGCCAAGTTCTCTGGGCAGTTTATTAAAAACAATTCAAAGTACAGTATACAAAGTTTAAAAAACTATTTACATAAAACACAAAAAACACTGAGAGGCAACATATCTCTAAAAAACAACAACAACCCCAACTTCAAACAATCAGCCATAAAACAAATCCAGGACCTGATTAAAATTCATCATATGCTGCCAAATGCCTGAGAGAAGATAACAATGTTAGTGGCTGGCCTTGTCAGGGAGATCATTCCGTAACTGTGGGGACCACCATCGAAAAGTTCTTCTCCTTCATTGCTGCTTTCTGAGCCTCCCTTGGAGGAGGCAGCCAGAGGAGTGCTTTAGATGCTGAAAGTAGTGTACAGGTAGGTTCATGTCATAGGAGGCATTCCGTCGGACATTGCGATCCTGAGCCATGTGGGTGAATAACAGAGCAGTCTTAAGGGTGGCGCCAGGGAGGAACAGAACAGTGGATCTCACACTGGATCTGAAGTCCTGCTGGATCATATTGGCTGGCCACAACAGAAGTGTGTGTAGTTTAGCCAGGCTTTTCAGGCTGATGGATTCCATCCATCGACAGCAGTAGTGAACTAGGTATGCCGGCTCCGGGTGGTGGAGAACGGAGCAGCTTTGGATCTAGCAGATCCAAACCCAGCTCCTCCCTGCCTCCACCCTACCTCCTGAATGCCCTGTTTCCACCAGTAACTGCTGGTGAGACAAGCAGCTTTCTGTCTACATAGCAAGTGCCGGTGGAGCTCAGCAAAAACACCAGTGTGCCATTCTAACCCATGGCAGCCATTAATATGGTTGCGTGGGAGAGATAGGATTGAGCTCTAGGTTATTTTAAATTAAGAATAAATAGGGTGACCAACTGTCAGGATTTCCCCGGATTTGTCCTGGTTTTTGTTCTATCCTGGGTGTCAGGGGGGATTTTCTGTAATTTTCTAAAATGTCCTGGAAAAATAAGCTTTCCCCTTTAAGGCCACTTTAGCATGGTTGGAGGGAATGACGAGCTTTCTGGAGGTGTGTTATTTCCCTCCCACTGCTCCAATCAGGACCTTACAGGGGAAAGAATGTAATTCCTGGACATTATAGAAAAGGACCCGATTGGAGCAGTGGAGGGCAGGAATGACACACTTTCCCCTCCTCCGCTCCAATTGGGTCCTTTAAAGCAGTGGGGGTGAATGACATGCTTTCCAGAGACCCCAGAAAGCCACTTTCCCACCCCCCACCCCACTGAGGGTCCTCTTTTTTGGTTTCCCAAATGTGGTCACCCTAAGAATAAAGTTTTATTTAATTTAAAAGAAATTCAGAATGGGCTGGGAAGATTTGTGGTGTGTGTGTGAGTCAAATTCCTGCTGCATATCGGGTATTTAAGAGATTTTTAACTCACCTTTCAGGACTCACGGCCCACACAAGGCAGCATAAAACACTACAAAACCTGAACATACAATTACAATTAAACACACACACTAGGGTAACCAGATAAAATCCAGGTCAGGGCTCATGTAACTTTAACAGTTAAAGATGCAGGCACTATACTAGAGTGACCATATACAAAAGAAGGCAGGGCCCCTGCAACTTTAAGTGTTGCATACAAATGACACTGGCTGAAATTCCCTTTTTTCTATAACTGTTAAAGTTACATGAGTCCTGACCTGGATTTTATCTGGTCACCCTAACACACACACACACACGTCATTAGCTGCTGCAGCCTGAAATGCAGACTGGAACACATGAATCTGTCTGTCTGTCTGTCTGTCTGTCTGTCTGTCTCTATGTGTGTGTGTGTGTGTGTGTGTGTGTGTGTGTGAGTTTCAATAAAGGACAAAAAGGGGAGAAGCAGGTTCTCAGGATGCTAAAATACTTTATTACAAAGCCCAAGGCGTTTCAGCCTGTGTTGTTTTTAAGGCCTTCTTTAGGGGGCAGTAATATTAAAAATACAATGTGTTTCAATAAAGCCAACAGTGATGAAGCCATATATTTCTCCCTGGAGAAGGAGCTCCAAAGCTCTTGGGCCACCACTGAGAAAGCCCTATCCCTAGCATCAACCACCCTAATAGTTTCTGCTGGTGGGCCTGAGAGTGTGGCCTTCAACACTGATCTTAACACTTGGGCAGGTTCACATAGATGTAGGTGGTCCTTCAGATAACATAGTTACAAACTTTTTAGGACTTCAGAGTAGGGTAACCAGATAAAATCCAGGTCAGGGCTCATGTAACTTTAACAGCTGTAGAGAAAGGGGAATTTCAGCCAGTGTCATTTGTATGCAATTAGTTCCTGGTGAAATTCCCTCTTCATCACAACAGTTAAAGTTGCAGGGGCCCTGCCTTCTTTTGTATATGGTCACTCTAGTATAGTGCCTGCAACTTTAACTGTTGTGATGAAGAGGGAATTTCACCAGGAACTAATTGCATACAAATGACACTGGCTCAAATTCCCTTTTCTCTACAACTGTTAAAATTACATGAGCCCTGACCTGGATTTTATCTGGTCAGCCTACTTCAGAGGCCAAAGCTAGCACCTTGAATTGGGCCTGAGAAGTAACAAGCAGCCAACGTAAATGATACAGAATAGGTATATTATGAGCCAAACACTTAGCTCCCACAAGCGTTCAAGCCAAGGACATTGCTAGGCCTGGCCACCTGGCCCTGAATCTATTGTCATTGTTGCCAGTGGAATAGGGTGACCAGATAAAATCCAGGTCAGGGGCCTGTCTTCTTTTGTATATTGTCACTCTAGTATAGTGCCTGCAACTTTAACTGTTGTGATGAAGAGGGAATTTCACCAGGAACTAATTGCATACAAATGACACCAGCTGAAATTCCCTTTGCTCTGCAACTGTTAAAGTTACACGAGCCCTGACCTGGATTTTATCTGGTCAGCCTACAGTGGAAGCTTTTCCCTCTTCCCCTTCCCACATGCTGCAACACCCCATTTCCTTTTTCATGAAAAATAAGCTTAGAGGGGTTGGGGGGAACCTTTTTCCTTTGGGTCAAGTTACAAATTAATTAAAGAATTTATTTTGAGATAATTTGGATGAGAAATTAATTGGCTGGCTTTACCTCCTGGGGGATTTAAATAAATCCTAGTAATTATTTCTAAATTTGCATATACAGATATAAATTAGCACATGCAAACTGCATGCAGATTTATATCCTAGACCCTGAATTTTTAAGGGTGCAATCCTATGCATGTTTAGAGAGAGAAAAGTCCTAGATCTCCCAGCATTCTTTCTCTAAACATGCATAGGGATGCACCCTAAATGGCCTAGCAGCACTCCTGGTTCTAGATGCTGTTTTTGTAGCAATTGCAGTTTCCAAATCATCTTGAAAGGCAGCCCTACATAGTCCCCCACATAAATAACCACTCTAATTTCTAATTCCTATTGTATGACGCTAAAATAAGTAAAGCTTCTTTATATCAAAGCATTCCATTACCCCTTTAACCCAGAGTGCATTAGGTTGTGCTGATCTCACTTATTTCTAGGGTCCGCAAACTCACCTGCATCTGACTCATTGGACACTTGCCCCATCACCCCAGCCCGACTAGCGTTCGGCAGCCATCCACCCTAACTGCCAAAATTGCGCACTTCCCCCCACTGCATCAATGGCTACCGTAAAGGCCCCATTTACGTAATGGTAGAGGTGCCTTGCATCAGTGGGATCTTTATGGCTGCCACTGATGCAGTGGGGGGGGGGAATGCACCATTTCGGCATCAAGGGCAGAGAGCTGCTGAGAGAGCTCGCAAAGGCCTAGCGAATGTTCGAACATGGGTCCATGCTCCCTCCACATGCACCCAAGTTGGTCAGGGGGCAGACACGGGGCAGTCCATCGGATTCCTGGACTCAGTCAGGCACTGGCAACATCCCTACTTATTTCACCTTTCCATTGAATGAAGAGCACACATTCTCTGCCTACGTTTTCATAATGATCTCTCTCCAGCCATCCTTGCATGTACTGCCAAAGAAGTGATTAGTAACATTCAGCGGTGCAGGTTCAGAATGGCATCCAAGCAGGAATCTTGACAGGAAGCTTGATATGAAGCTGGCATGCTGCCAGATAATATGAAAATCAAACATGAGGAAGCAAAGACATCTAAAGAGGTGTCCAGAGTCAGACTGCGCATGCATTGTTCTTCTTAGACACAAAAAGGGAATAGAAGGTCAACCATGCCAAAACCCTGTGGCGAGACAGCATTTGAGAGAGAGAGAAAAAGAGAAAGAGCGAGAGAGATCTAAAATGCAGACTCTAGTAGTTGTTTGCCAAAAGTAGAGCCCCAAAGCAAGCCAAGAGAGGGTGGCTGTTTAAATTATTATTAATACTGCATAGTTAAAACTCCTGAAAGATATAGATGTGGACAGGCCTGGATGGAGTATGCTTTATTTTATGTTTTTCACTGTCTTATGCCAGAGGCTGCTTTGGGATAAGAAATGAGGTTAGTAAAGCAGGCAGCTGGCCCAGATGTTTTAAGCAAGCAAGACATGTCACATACAACCGAAGGATGGTTCTCCACAGTCCAGCAGGTACTGCAGACTGGGAGGGTTCATTTGCCTCCTGTTTTTTGCTGCCTGATTAGGGTTGCAAAAACAGTATTTGCAGAAAGGGGGCAGGGAGAGGGTTGCCAAAGCACCTGGCAATAAATAATGCAAATGCAGGACAATATATGAATGGAAGAGCAAATAAAATGAGCAATGCAACTTTTAAAAACATGTGCCACAGCGTCCCGGAATGTCTTTTACCAGCTTCAGTTCACCAGCTATGACCTCTCCAGCTTGGCCATGATGGTACAGGGCAGCATTAGTAACCTCAAGCCTGGATTACTGTGATGCACTCTATGTGGAGCTTCCCTTAAAGCTGCTCCGGAAGCTGGAGCTAGTGCACAATGCAGCAGCTCAGCTGATGTCAGGAGCTGCTCCTTTTCAGCAAGCAGCTCCTTTGCTGAGGGAACTGCACTGGCTTCCTCTTTGCTACCAGGACAGGTTTAAGGTTCTTGTACTAGTGTACAAAGCCCTAAATAACTTGGGACCAGGATACTTGAGAGAGAGTCTGCTCCGTTACCAAACTGCCCAGTCACTGAGGTCATCTGAGGGCATGTTCTTGGTGGTTTGCCATGGAGAAGAGCCTTCAGTGTAGTGGCCCCCTTCCTGTGGAATTCCCTGCCTTTGGAAGTCAGGCAGGTGCCAACATTGTGTTGCTTTCAGTGCGCCCTGAAAAAGTTTTCCCTGTAGGACCGGCTGTGGTTTTATCAGAATTTTGTTCTTTTAAATATGTAATTTTTAATTTGGTGTTTTTATTCTGTTTGTATTCTTTTATTCTGTTTTTTGTGAACCGCCCAGAGAGCTTCGGCTATAGGGCGGTATAAAAATGCAATAAATAAATAAATAAATGATTGTTCACCGCTGTGAAATCTTTGGATGGGGAGCAGTATATAAATATCATAAATAAATAAATAGAATAATTGAATCATAAAATAGTAGAGTTGGAAGGGGCCTATAAGGTCATTGAGTCCAACCTCCTGCTCAATGCAGGAATCCACCTTAAAGCATGCCTGGCAGATGGTTGTCCAGCTGCCTCTTGAAGGCCTCTAGTGTAGGAGAGCCCACAACCTCCCTAGGTAATTGGTGTCATTGTCGTACTGCTCTAACAGTCAGGAAGTTTTTTCCTGATGTGCATCTGAGGTGACCAGAAGTGATATGAAAGCAGTAAAAGCAGGACTCATAAAATTATAGAGTTGGTTTGAGGATCTTCCCTCTGGGAGGGGAAAGATCTGCTTGTGGAAGGTTCCTCCACCTGATGTGGGTGTGAGGTCCCCCCTCCCCTCCCCACACCACACTCATCCCATTCAGCAGTGTCTCCTGACTCTCTGAGCCTATCTACACTACTGCTTTAAAATGGTTTATATTATAACAGTTTTAAACTGTTCAATAACGGTTATTAACCGGTTTAAAACTGTTTTAAACCATTTTAAAGCAGTAGTGTAGATAGGCTCTCTGTGTAGCATGCTTATTTATTTGTTATTTTATTTATTTATTGGATTTTTAAGCTCTCTGGGCAGTTCACAACAATTTAAACCATAAAATGCAAGATAATGAAATGCAGAAGATAAAAATACAATTTCAAAGGTTAAAAGTTACAAAGTACCATATAAAAATAAAAACAATAACTAGAGAAAAGCTAGCAGCAGTGTGAAATTTTTAATATGATACTAGCTATAAAACAAACTGAAAAACTAAAATGCCTGGGAGAATAAAAAGGGTGTCCACCTGGTGCCAAAACGAGCAGAATGTAGGCAACAGGAGAACTTCTCTGGGAAGCTCATTCCACTGGGATGCCACAGAAGAAAAGGCCCTCTTCTTAGTAGCCAGCCACCTCCCTTCCTTTGGCAGGGGCTCCCAGAGATGGACTGCTGAAGATAATCTTAATGTTCAGGCAGGTGTATGTGGGAGGAGGTGATCCTTGGGGGGCAGGCAGGGGTTGGAAGAGTTGCCCTGGGAAGAAGACATAGGGAAGTCCACTTACATCGGTGCAGTTGATCCAGTGTAAATCTGATTCCAATCCATAGGGTTGGACAAAGTCTTGGAATTCATCTAGTCCAATTCCCTGCCAGTGAAGGCTGGTGGCTGCAATTTCAGTGGGGCACTGCATACACTCTGGAGTTTTCAGACAAAACCAGTCAGAACTCAAAAGGAGTTATCCAAGGTGCTTCTGCATGTTGGATAGCTCCTTTAGAGTTCTGATTGAAAGCTGGGGTGGATTCACCACCCCACTGACATTGGAACCACCAGATTCCACTGCCCTGTGCTCAGTGCAGGGATCTTGCAACCGCAACATCCCAGCAGATGGCTGTCTAGCCTCTTCTTAAATACTCCAGCAAAGGAGAGCTCACATCCTCCCCAGGCAGTCTGTTGCACTGTTGAACAGCTCTTACCCTTCGGAAGCTTCTCCTAACCTTTGGCCATCATCTTCTCCCCTGCCATCTCAAACCTGTTATCTCGAGCAATTGAGAACAAGAGCATCTCCACATTAAGGGAAATCATGTTGTTTACCTGGGGCTGTTGTGGTTCTCACCTCCTTCCCACTTTGACATGTGTGCAAATGAGTGGGGGGAGTCTTGTTTTCATCCACTTTAAGTCTACAATGCTAAGCGCACTTACTTGGACATAGTGAGACTTAGTTCTGAGTAGACACATAGGGAACTACTAGAACAAATCAACAGAAAGAAGAGAAAAATAATTAAAAAGTATCACACTGGATTTAAGCCTAGCACAACTATAATCTAGCATAATGAAGGCTCTTGTTCTTATTGTCTTATAGAACATTCTACATCCCTGCAGCAGACTTACTTGGGAGTAAGCCCCATTGAAATTAAAGGGGCACTCTTGGTGGGGTGGGGGATCAGATCTGCCTCTCTTAGTTGCAAGGAGGCATTTTACCCTCTTCTTTCTTCCTCTGATAGAAGGAAAAGTGCTTCCTTGGCAAGTTCATAGCACAATGGCAGCTTTACACACTGATGATGTCACTCCATTAAGGGTTTATTCCAACTTATCTCTGATCTTTTTAAAAACAGAATAAAGGGGGAGGACAGTAGGAGACATCCTGTTTGTTGACATCATGCAATCGACCCACAAACTTCCATGAGTGATCAGTCACAAGCGTGCTATAAATCTCTCATACAGAGACACCCAAAGTGTGCTTACTCTTCCACATGACAGCCCTTCAGATATTGGCAAGGGTTCCTTTAAACCAGACTCTATCCCTGGATGCAACAGTGAGGTGTGTCAGGAGCTTGCACCTGTGAATTAATCAGCGTCACATGCAGTGGTTGACATCAAGGTCTTATGGGCTCTCCCTTTAGGCAGCCATGTGTATTACTTCAGAGGTGAAGCATGATGCAACTAATATTTCTCTCTGCTCCCCCATCATTCCTTGCTTCACAAGTGCTCCTACATTCCTCGTATGTTAGAACAATAATAACCCTGTTTGCCAGACTTAATTTAAAACAAACTCTGAGCATGTGCAGCTTAAGTCATAGCACCATCATGGCTGCAGAATTCAATGGAGTTTGCTTCTGAGGCCCTGATTACCTGATGCTCTCTAGGTGGTCTTTGAGGAGGGTTTGCTTCAGACCCTGGACTCAGCTGCTGCACCACCGCTTATGGGCAGAGATGTCGTGGCCAATCAGAGCTTCACTCCGGACATAACATGGAGCAGAATGAATATGCCCCTTGCAAGTGGTGAAAGGGATGCCACCTGTCCGCCTGCATGTGTAATCCATAATAACCCTTGAGGTGGAAGGGTGGGGATGTGTCCACTTTTACATGAAACAGTCCTCTATTTGAGAGGCTGCCCAAGAACTGTCTCTCAACGTCGCTCAATGTCAGTTTCAAGATCAAGAACCACCAGAAGACAGAATTGGGCCTTGAAGTTGCCCATCCTCAGCACCTGGACAGCAGACTGAGCAAGGCACACAGCTCACCTGGACACTGTCTTCTACACCGGGGTGAGATGTCTTACATTTCCATTTGAATTATAACAATTATTTCTAAATTGGCATCAATACCTCTAAATTAACATATGCAGATTTTATGCAAATCAGCTCCCTTTTTTTCTCTTCTCTCTCTCTCTCTCTCTTTTCTTTTTTTTAAAAAAGGACGTGTTTCCTCTTTTGGAAAGATTCAGAATTGGCCACCCTAACAGGGATAAATAAATCCTGACCTAACGGTGCAAGCGGGCGCGTTTTTGAGCCCCAGCACCTCTCCCTCCCTCCTTCCCCTCACCCTTTCTTCTTTTTCTGGGGAATGAAACGCTGGCTCAGGCCAAGCGGCTCGTCCCTCCTCCTTCTCCTCAGCTTCCCTCAAGGGCTCCGCCGGGTCGCTCAATGTCAAGCCAAGGGAAGCGATAGCAAAAGCGAGAGGCGGCGCGGCTTTGCGGCCGGCAGAGGGCGCGGCAAGGGAGCAGGCGGCTCTCCTTCCTCCCGCGCTCACACTCACTCACTCTCCTCCTCCTCTCGCCCGCCGGTCCCAGAGCCAGAGCCAGCGTCTGCTGGGCTCGCAATGCCAGGCGCGAGCAGCGCAAGAGGATGAGGTGCTGCCGCTGAAGGGCGGGCAGCAGCAATAGCCGCCGCCGCCGCCGCCCGCCGCCGCCGCCGGAAGGGCGAGCAGGTTTGCCTGGCTGCCTCTCTCGCTCCCTCCATCCTCCTCCTTCCCGCGGGCCAGGAGAAGCCGGGCAGGCTGGAGCGTTCTCCTGGCCGTTGGTGGGCAGCGGCATGGAGGGCGGCAAGCCCAGCTCCTCACCCGGCAGCCGGGACGACGGCAGCCCCAGCGCCAACGCCTGCTTCCAGGCGAAGCCGCCCACAGACAAGGCGCCGGCGGCGGACAAGGCGCTGGGCAGCCCGGGCGCCGGCGGGAGCCTCAAGGACCATGGCAACTCGGTGTGCTTCAAAGTGGACGGCAACGGCGGCGGCGGCGGCGGCGGCGGCGAAGAGCCCATGGTGGGCTTCGACGACGCCGACAGCGCCCAGCGGCAATACGGCTTCATGCAGCGCCAGCTCACCTCCATGCTGCAGCCCGGGGTCAACAAATTCTCCCTCCGCATGTTCGGCAGCCAGAAGGCGGTGGAGAAGGAACAGGAAAGGGTTAAAACTGCAGGCTTCTGGATCATCCACCCGTACAGCGACTTCAGGTGAGGGGCGCCTAGTCGACGGCGGGGGGGGGGGGGTGTCGTGTTGCTCAGTTTTGGGGAGCAGGAAGGAAAGGAGGCGTTCAGTCGAATAAAAGGGGGTGGCTCGGGAGTCAGGTGCCAGATTTGCCAAAGCAAAGCTGCTTCTTCTCATTATTTTTAAGCAAAGTGCCAACAGGATGCTAGGCGCTGTACAAAATGTGGATGTCAAACCCGGAAGTCTGCAGTCTAAGTTGAGACCGCTGGGAACATTAAATGTTGCTCTCTCCTCCTCTGTCTGTCTTTCTCCAACACGCACTAACAATATGCCATATAAGAAGTGTATGGCTCTTGCCCCGAGTTATAAAGAATGCCTGCACTTTGGCAAAAATGCACTTTGGCAAAAATGCACTTATTAAAATCCTACATGCCCATTTCTCCTCTTCCCACAAAAGTAATCAGACCTCAGGTAAGGAACAAGCAATATGCTGGAGGTGGGGAGTGTAGAAAAGGCAAGGTAGGTCTAAAGTGCCTAACTTCTGCTGCCCATTTCCACCTGTCTGTGCCTCCTGCACATACAGTAGCCCAGCTTAGTCCTTTGGAAAACCCACTCCCCTTTGGTAATCCTGTGCATGTTTCCTCAGGAGAAATCCTCATTGTGTTAGGTGGGGCTTACTCCGAGGCAAGTTGTGAATGGGATTGTAGCTTTACATGCTTCCCTGGTTTGTGGAACCTCAGGGTCCAATGGCCCTCCGTCGTGGCAGTTCATACATAGGGTATGAACATATTCCTCTTTCAGGCCCTGCTGGCTGACTTGCATTGTTCTCTTGCCCATTTTTCATTGCTTTTGATTCCCACCCACCCTTGCCCCAGAACAGATATGGAAATCATCAAGCTTTGTAGCACAAACTCTGCCATAGAGCCCCCAGTAGGGGCTAGATTTTTCCTCCGCAGAACACGACGAAATGAAAATCCCGGCTTGACTTCACTGAACCCTCCCTCAGATAGAAGAAGCGCAGGCAATACTTCCTGTCAATCTTGCCCAGGTGATAATGTGTTACTGACCTTCAGAGGTAGAGTTCAGATTAATTTGCAGCTAAAGAGAATCCCCTGCATTCCCTTTCCAGAGATGTGAGATATAGGAGAGCCCTGACCTCTAAGAATGCTAGAAGTTTTATGGGGCGTTTGTGGCATTTCAGCAATATGAGACACCAAAACGGGGGTGGGGGAATAACTTTGGCAGGCAAAGCATGAAGTGTGAAATGTGGCTTGATTCCCTTCCCCCAGCCCCCCAGTTGAGGGGTCTTTCCTTGGTTTATAATATTTGCACAGTATTTGTTTTTGTGAAGGGAAAAACTAGCAGTTGTTGGCTGTCTCAGACAAACCATGTAGAAACTGGGGTGTGATAAAGTTAAAATCAAGTTATACAGTTTTCACTCAAATGTATAAATTGCTAACATCTACAGATACACACACACACACACACACACACACCCCTTCTACTAATTTTAAGTCAGGGCAAATAATTATTCCTCCTCCAGCTATCCAAGAAGGGCAAACAAACACACTATGCTTCATTTTGAAATGGTGGAGAAAGAATGACCTCCATGTTTCTTTGGATGGTGGTGGGTATAGAAGCAACACAACTGACCTTGACTACAGCCCTGTGCAGATGTTCTCTTCTATGCATGGGAGGTGATGGGTTGTAATCATGCTATCTGGGTCCACCCCTTTGGCATATCTGACATCCGTATGTGGATGTATTATCTGCAAAGTGGTGTACATGTGTAAACCCTTATAATTTGATCTGGATTTTTTATTTTATTGATTCAGCATTTTTGAATGGCCACTCATCAACATACGTTCTCTGGGTGGCTTACAGAACCAAGAATGCAATACAGCGTAATGATGAAAACACAACGAAAACAGTAAAATGCAGCCCCCTCGTTTCTTTCTGTTCTAGCAGTCGTTTTGTGATTGGGGCCTATATATGTGTAATATGTGGACAGTAGCCATGTCAAGGGGGTGGGGCCACTCTGGTGTAATTGGGATTCCCACCCCCCTCCTCACATACAGAATACCTTCATGGTGCTTGAGGGTCTGTGATGAAATCATTCACTTTCTTCATGCGCTAGCCTGCTGCTCTACGTTCCAAAGAGACAAGAAAAGAAACAAACCAGGAAGGCAAAGGGCATTTAGAAAGGGACAAAGAAACAGAACTCTCAGCTTTGATTGTTCGTGTCTATTTGTATGTACGTAGGTTGCTCTGAAAATTAAAGCCACGCTGTCAAAGTCACAGTATAGCATGGGAAGTTTAGAAGCATGTATATGCCAGATTCAGCCTCTTGGTTCAGATGTGCACCGCTTGTTAGCTTACTCTGATATGTATGCACAAGCTTTTGTTTTTTTGTCTGACAATGAATGTACAGTTTCGCTCTCTTCCTGGATACTTTTGGAAGAGACTATGCTATTAGCTTGATAAAAAAGCAGAAACCTCTAGGACGGATTACATGGATTGAGGGCAACTGGGTTTTTGCTTAATGATTTCTGGACAGAATGGGGGTTGTCCTTATTAATTTACCTGATGCTTGAAAGTCATCCAGAGAGCAATATCTCCTTGAGCTATACTATTATGTGCTGGAGAGAGATGGAGATGGAAAGAAAGAGCATAACTGGTTAGAATTTCTACACAGTCCCTAACTGGGAGCTATCCAGGGTGTTGAATAATAAGGCTTCTAAAAATCCCAGCTTTAACCTTGGGATCCATGTCCTTGTCGTTTCCAGAGTATACATGAAGTCTGTTCCCAGAGCTACTGTAGCAAATGTAGTTTTCCCTCTCGTATGTGTGAAAGAAAACTCAGGATGCCGAAAGGGGGAAGCAAGATTAAATATCAGTAACCTTCTGAGACATACTGTTAATAGTTCGATTGGAATGCTTTTCCATATTCATTTAAAAACTATAAAAACCAACACAATTTTATTGTAATAGAAAAATCTATTTTATAAGACTTTGCGATTATTTTATTCAAATATGTATAGATATAGATATATAGAATATACAAATGTATTTCACCTCTGCATCAGAGTTACTGATTACAAGATTTCACATATGTTTTGGGTGGATTTTATACAAATATTTCAGGAAATATAAGTAAATGTAAAGCATCATGGCATATTGCTTACTATAAAAGTCTGTCAGTTCTAAAAAAATAAAATGTTTTATAATAAATTTTGGGTTGCTTATGAATGCTATGGAAATATGTATGTGACTTCTCAATAGGATCATACAACTGCATGGTAAAACCTGTATGTATTTGTCAAGGTGATGGAGATGAAGAGATTTCTAATTTTAAAAAAATCTTTGAACATTCATTGTTCGTGGTAATTCATTGGCTCTTTCTAACTTTCAATAATCTATGATTGTGCTGATAGCATCATGGCATACAAGTCAATTTGTCCATCTGTTTTTATAAAATCTAAATTTGAGAGGAAAGCCTATTGAAGGGTTGTGTTTCACAACATTTCTAGAGAAAGGGTGTATTTTAATGCCCTAATTGCGGCTTTGTTATTTTTTCGGTACGTTATTGTTAGCCATCTTGAGCATCATTTTTAGTGGAAAGATGGGTTATAAATTTTGAAAATAAATAAACTGTTCACCTGTTTAAGAATGAAGGGCAGCATAATGTTCTCGAGATAGTAGACAATAGACAGTTGCCAGAGACCATGATTATTCTAATAAGCTTCTTTACTACGGGACAACTGACTAAAAATAATAGAAGTGAACAATTAAATGAATAAAGAGGCAGATAAATGGGGCTGATTCACAGTTGTCTTTCATAATTGTCAAAATACAAGTTTTCATTGCTGCCAGATGTGAGTGGCACATATGTGTGTGTTTAAATGGCCACATTTCCATGCTATGAACATGAGATCAGTTCACAGAGCCTTTCTGATCACTGTTTTGTAGATTATTATGGCCATTTATGTGTGTGTGCATCTGTGGCTGTCATTGTAGATTATGGCAGCACATTTGTATCTTGTCTGCTTTTTAAAATCAGGTGCAAAAACACCCTCAAGTATAAACTGGTTCTCTCTTAATCATTTGGAGATCTGCTCTGGGAAATAATCAACTGTTTAACAAAGAGAATGGGAAAAATTTTCACTGACTACATAAAGTAAACAGAGGTCAATAGTTTGTCACTACCTGTTTTCCAATAAGGAATTTGACTCCCCTTGCCAGTGTGATGTAGTGGTCAGAGTGTTGAACTGGGACACAGGAGACCCTGGTTCTAGTCCCCACTCAGCCACGAAGTTCCCTTGGTGACTTTGGGCCAGTCATTGACTAACCTACCTCACAGGGTTGTTGTGAGGATAACATGGAAACGAGGTGGACCATGTAAGCCGACTTGAGTTCTTTGGAGGAAAGGTGGGATATAAATGTAACAAACAAAGAAATATTCTGCTATGTTTTTTCACTTAATGATACATTGGTTAAATCCACATGTAGTCTTTGTCAGAAATAAATTCCACTGATTTCAATGGGCTTACTCCCTAATAACCATGTATAGGATTGCAGCAGAGTGCAGCAATAGATTTGCCATCATGCCTTTCAATAGTCCCATCTGAACCTATCGAAGGGAGGACCCTGAGTTCATTTTAACGCTATGGACATCTTTTGAGAGCCACTCTTGTCATTTTGTGAAACAGGATGTAGTATTTGTGGTGTAGTTCTTCTGTGTGTGTGTACACATTCCTGTGTTCATGAAGTAACTGCGTTTAGATGGATTATCTTCCTATTCATATTAGCAACATCAACTTCATGCATACACACAGGATTGAATTTTACACATAACATGTAAACCAAGGTTAATATTATGCTTATGTACTAAATGGGCTTTAATAAAAATGAAATGTTCCTTGCAGTGGCGTTTGCTATATTTAAAATTGGCAGTGTGGGTCCCCTATGATCACTACTGCTGGAAGATACTACCATAAGCCATACTTATAAGAAGTGATGTCTTGGAAATAGTAGAATATGACCATGGGATGTCTTTGGGAATGCTGAAAGGAGGATTTGTAAACCAGTCGTGCATTTTCTTTCTATGGTTCCAGGTAAGGTCTGAAGTGGTAACTTTTACATCTTTCCTGAACTGGGTGGGAGATGCATGAATTACCACTTGAGACATTACCTGGAACAATGGGAAGGGATATATCACAGATTGTAACTTCTTGTTTCCTTCTGTGGCTACAGACTTCAGTTGTTAGCATTGGGTTCCATATATAATTTGAAAGAGCCAACTTTTTAATTTCCAAAAATGGATTAATATTTAATAAAACATCACAACTCTATTTTGGTATTAATATAAATTAATTCTATAGGGCATTTCTCTCGGAAGCCCCATTAGTAAGTTCTAAGAAGGCCATTTTAATATTGTAGTAAGAATTTGTTTCATTTTATTTGACCCTTCTGATTTGTGGGTACAGTTGTGCCTAAAGCAATCAAGGCAGGCTGCAAATAAAACTGGACCATAATCAATCATACAGGGAGTGATGATTCCCATTGAAATCAAAATGGTTTAAGAGATACCTACTTTTATTCTGAGTTGTGCTTGTGGTCCTCTTGCATTTATACAAGCTGAACTATTTTTTAAAAAAAATTAGGATATCATCAATGTAACATTATTGAGTTTAGATAAAATATGAAGCTGCTGGAAGAGGTCATTCAGGGTTTTGTGGTTGGGTCTCATTATTATGGGGATGGTACTTTGCTTTATTTCTCTTTTTCAACTACTGCCAAGGAGGATGTCACTCCCCTCCAGAATTCCCTGTTCCCTCTGGGCTCAGCTGAAATCCTTACAGTAGCTGGGGGCACAGGGATGAATTTTCCCAGTAACAATATATTTCTTTCCTGTTGCAATGAAAAGTATTTTAGGGCGACTTGGTGTTGAATGGGCATTTAAATCCCATTAGCCTTACAAAGACCTACACCTTGCAGAGATAAAATGGCTATAACTGGCCTGTTGATGTGAACAACAACTTCTGAACATAGCTCCTTGGGTCGTGGTTATGAGGACTCCCATGAAAAGCACCTGTACTTCAAACTTTACCATTGCACCACTAATAAGTTGAGACTCAGTACTGAGAAGACAGAAGTTGTGTTAGCTGGTAGGACATCTGACCTGTGATTAGGAGTGCAACTTGTTCTGGAATACTGAGTGTACAGCTTAGGGTGACTTTTGGACCTCTCGTTGCTCCTGGAGTGCTGTGCATTCTTGTGGCTGGGAGTGCCTTTGGCTGGTGTGCCAGTTGCACCTCTTCCTAGAAAAGATAGATCTGGCCAAAGTGAAATGTGTCTTAGTCACTTTCTGTTGAGGCTATTACATCACACTCTACATGGGGATGTCCTTGAAGAGTGTCCAGCAGTTCCACCTGAGGCAACATGCTACAGCTGGTGTACCCTTTACAGACATTTTACACCTGTCTTATGTCAGTTGCACTAAGCAAAATGACATAAGAAGAGCTGTGCTGAATCAAACCAAAGGGAGATCGAATTCCCACAGCAGCCAACAAGATGCCTATGAAAGCCCACAACTAGGGCATGAGTGCAATAGAACCTTTCTGCTCATATTCTCCAGCAACTGGCATCTCTACATTAAAGGGGGAAAACCCGCATCCTTACCAGGATTTCCTTTTCTCTGGTCTTTTCATGTTCACTACAGGCTTCTTTAGACAGAGACCAATGGTGACCACATGATTTTGAATTAAAAACTTCCCTTCTGGGGAATGCTATTCTGTTAAATGAAATAACACCATCTAGTGGTAGAATAAATTCCATGATAAATTTGATAGTACATTACCTCTGTGTTTTTAAAACCGGAATTACTGGGGAAACCACTGGAGATATCCTGGCTGTTGATGTACCCGCAAACTTCCAAGGGGCCAATCACAAGCATGCTATAAATTGCTTATTTAGAGAATCCCATAGTCCCTCTGATACTGGAGGTAATATATAGTCATACTTATTAGCAGCCATTCATAGCCTTGTCCTTCATGAATTTTTCTAATTCCCTTTTAAAGCTGCTCAAGTTGGTGGCCATGACTTCAATTTGTAGTGGCATCAATTTGTTTCAAGGTCAATTTTAGGTCCTGGTTTTTACCTAGCCTGGCCCTAAGCCACTTAGGGCTTTATATCTGGAAAACCATTTCCTCCTGTATGAAATTTTCCACAATTTACGTTCTTCATCTGAGGATCTGTTTTTGGTCCCCTCACCAGAAGACGCTAGGTTGCTGCAATTAAAAAAACAGGGTTTTATTTGCGGCAGCAGCCTGGTTATGGAACAGAGTGAGATTATACTAGCCCCTTTATAGCTTGCTTCCAGTGTGCAGTGAAAATGATTTTGTTTTGCTCATCATTTATTTATCATATTAGAGGGGGCTGGTAGTTGGAGCTACTCCCAGGTTTTTCTGTGGCTCTGTTTTTGAGTTTGTTGATGTTTAAATTGTTTCTAATAATTGTTTTGTATACTGTCATGCAGACCTTATGGTCGAAAGGTGGTCTATAAATATTTTAATAATTACAACAATGAGAATGCTCTATACAGAGGAAAACATGAAAAATGAGCTACATAAGGAACATTTCACAAATTTGGATAACTAGACATTTTAGAGGAAATTGTGATAATGAACATGTGCTGATATTTCAGTTTTTGTCTTATTATACATTAATTAGTAATTGGCAGACATTCAGCCATAAGTACATTCTCTCTTCACATGTTTTTTTAAAGAGTCACAAGGGGCGTAACACCCACTGCCTGCACACTTCTGCTTCCAAAGTAATTGTGGGGGAGGAGAAGTGGACTTAAACTAGGGATGTGTGAATCAGCAAAACCTGAGCGCATCTGAAGTTCTCTGAATTCCGTCTTGAAGCTCATTCTTACTAAAGTCTGTATGAGGTGGCAAGCTTTTTTTTTCTTATCACATGAAAGAATTCATGTGCATTTTTGTTCATATTTTTCCCAAGTGTATGGTTTATGTGGCTTTGAATGTACACATTCTTCTCCCATTGATTATTTCATTTTTGAAAAGTATGTGTTTTTTTCATGCACATTTTCCAAATGTATTCATGCAGTTGAACATATTTTTTGGTCCGCAAATCACATTGCAAGCTTGGAAATGTATGGACTCCAACCGTTGATTGTGACCGAGTCTGTGTTTGGACGGGAAGGTGCAAACTCAGTAAATCATGATCAGAAACAAATTGGAATGAATTTCTCATACAGCCCTAACTCAAACTGAGGCCTCATCTATACCTGTGAGCCTTCTGGGATTGGGGGGGACGATCTCGGGCTTTCTGGCTTCTGCGATCCTCCCCCAGTGTCTATACGCCCGTGTGTCATCCTGGAAGGAAAGAGGGACGTCTGGTGTGGCTTTTTTTTTTTTAAGCAGAGACGTTGCAATCCTATGTAACGGTAAGTTAAAAAAAGAGAGAAAAAACGGGGTACTCAGTGCCGCCATCCAAAGGATGGCAAAAATGCTGCCCCCCATGGGCATGGAGCCACCCCACACAGCTCCATGCCTGTTTGAGGACCCAGGAGCCCGCGCTACACAGGCCATGGTCCTCAGGATTGTCCCAGGTCTGTGGAAAAACTGGGAAATCTGTAGTTGCATGTATCCCAGGGAAAGTCTCTGGTAGTCCCCGGTTGAACCCTGGATCCCTTGTGCATCATTTGGATGCACAGAGATGTCCTTGACACAACCCCGAGATATATACATGGCCTAAGTATCCCTTTGGCACCCTTTGTCGAAGCTCAGCTTCTTTTTTCATCCCCCAACAAACACTTCATGGATGGAAAAAGTTTGAATGGAACCCTTTTCACAACTCTATTTTTATTTGCTTGAGAATCTTCTAACCTGCTTTCCAAAATTCATGTTTTTCAAGGTGGCATAATACAGTAACATCTTTTTAAAACAAACATCAAAATTAATATTTATAATAAAACCCACAGCAAGAAGCCCATTTCAGGCCAACTATCCCATGATACGTTCTAAATCCCTTACAACTATCAAATACAAGCATACAGCAAAAGAATACAGCATACAGCCAGCCCTCTTAATTAAAAGTGGACTGAAATTAAAACATATTTAGGGCATGACTGAAAGAAAGCAGGGGAGGGGTTAATTATACTGCTCAGAGGAAAAGAATTCCATAAATCCCATGAGAAAAAATTCTTCTGACTGGCTGAATTCGGACAACACAATAATCAACTGGGGGGTGGGGAAACAACCGTCAGTTGTATTGAGTATCATGTCGTCTGAATGCTGCCATAGTCAACTCAGCGCTGATCCTAATCCACACCACAGTTGGTTATTTATTACCATGTTGGCTGAATTCGGACAACACATTAAGCAACTGAGGGGGGGAGAACAATTGTCAGTTGTGCTGCTTATTGTGTTGTGTGGAGGGTAACACGCTGCTTACAAACTACTGACGGTATGCTATTCCGCCCAAATAAGCAATGGAGAGAAACAACTGGCTTGTAAGTTGTTTAGCTTGAAGCCAGTTGTTTAAAGTGTTGTGTGGAGGGGTGAGTGTGTTAACAGCGTGTGGTGAGTGGGTTAAAACACAAACCCATAGAGGCAGGCGGCAAGAGCAACCAAAGTGGTGGCTGCCACTCTGCTACAACTGGTGCAACTTGCAGAGGCTGCTGGGATAGAACTGGGAGAACCGAGGGAGGAGGGAGGGAGGGAGGGAGGGAGGGGAGAAGGGCGGGGGCTGTGTCAGTCAAATGCTGGGTTGACTATTAGTCCACTCAACGCCAGCCCCAACCACCCACAGTTGTGTAGGAATATGTTGTGTGAGGAGTATCAACAAAATAACCAATTCAGCCTCCATCAACTGATCCTAATGCTCAGGCAAGTTTATATGAGTGTGCAGGCAGTCCTTAAAATAACTTGGTCTCAAACTGTTTAGGGCTTTGAATTGAGCTTGGAAGTGAATAGGCAGCCAGTGCAGCTGATGCAAGATTGGTCAAATATGGCCCAACACGTAGCCCCACCAGCGTCTGGGCTGCTGCATTCTGCACTAGCTGAAGCTTTTGAACTGTCTTCAGAGGCAGTCCCATGTAAAACACATTACAACAGTCTAGTCTGGATGTACTAGAGTCTAGTAACTAGATATATGCCTGTTACTCTCCTCAGAGCCTAAATCAGCATTATTTTCCAACAGCACAACAGCCATCTCCTATCTATTCCAGATGTGCTACCTCCATTATTAGAGGCAGTAAGCCTATGTACACCAGTTCCTGGGGAACAAGGCAGGAGGGTGCTGTTGCAGTTGTGTCCTGCTTGTGGGTTCCCGGTTGACAGCTGGTAGGTTATTGTGTGAGGAGAATGCTAGACTAGATGGGCTTTGGTCTGATCCAGTATGGCTCCTCTTAGGTTCTTATGTTTATGAGTGATCTTACTCCAGAAGCATGGAGGTGAGTGGTGGCATTTCTGCCAGGTCAGCCCAAGTGTTCACTTAGTGTCTCATAACTGAGGACACTTGATCCCAAGATGAGGACCCTGGATGTTTGATCTACCCACTGCTGGCTGTTGCTCCTTGCACTGGGAAATAGGGTGATGAGGAAGAGATGGATGTCAGTACGTATCTGTAAGGAACATTTGTGATGGAAAGAGTTGGGGTATGTGTGTGCATGTTTACATGTGTTTTATGTGCATTGTGGGGGATTGGTTTTGTGTGTGTGTGAGAGATCAAGTGATTAATATGAGAGGAGGCAGCATTGTGGAGAGAGGACAGAATAGAGGAACACATTTTCCTGCTTTTTGCGATTGTCCACTTGTTAAATTATTAGTACTCAATATAGAATGAAGTACAAAATATTAAGAGGCAAAGAAGAGAACTACATAGTGTAAACCATATATTTCAGGAAGCACTTTAGGAAGCACTTTAGGAAGATATTCTGGATTAATTTTGGCTGTTTTGGGTGCAGCAGTATTTCCCCTTTCTAAACACCAAGAAAACAGCCGTCTTGTGTTTTTCTGCATTTCAGTTTTTAAAGTGACTTCTGTAGTAGTGTGAAAAGATTGTTGGATTTGGGTTTTTTTAGGTTTTTTTGTTTGTTTTTGACATCCTGCTAGGCTTTTTCTGGTTAGCATTAGGGGTGTGTGTGTGTGTGTGTTTTGATTTGTAGCAACTTTAGTTTGCCTATGTTGCTGAGGTACTACTGAGTTCCATCATTGGTTTGTATTCCGTCGGAACAAAATTCTGCAGGTGTTATGTTATCTCCATTGAAGACCAGTTTTTTTAAATCCTGGTTTCTTGAGAGAGAGCATCAGAGTCATGTAGCACCTTAATGACTAACATATATATTTATGGTGTAAGTGTAGGTTGGCTTCAGATGTGTGTGTGTTATGTGCACATGTCTTTTTTCCACACATGCACACATACTGAGGCGGAGAGAAGACGTGTGTATGGTTTAATGAAGTGAGGCCAAAAGGCCAGTGAGAACATGTCATTCTATTGGGAATTAAGGTCTCATTAGCAAACCATTATGTAAGCAGCATGATACATCTTTGTCTGAATGCTTCCTCTTATTTCTTCATGATCCAATTGTGACATTGACGCTATGCGTCTGAGATTTCCTTCTGGCCAAGGCAGCCTTGCCCTTGTAGCCTATGCAGGTATTTTGGTTTCAGATGAAACAGGCACTGGAAGCAGCTTAATTTTTTTTTCTTTGTATTGTCTCTGAAGCTTTGCAGACATGTCCTTGGTAAGAGACCAGCATTGGGTCCACTCCCAAGTTTAAGTGATAGTCATTTAGACAACTAGAATTTTATACTACGAAATTGCCTGAAAAACAAAAAATACCCAACATATAGCATATGGTTAAATGCCTTGTACTACAACTCCCATCAGTCCCATTCATAATGACCTGTGGTCATGGGTGATGGGAGTTGTAGTCCAATACACCTGGAGGACACCAGGTTGGGGACAGCTGTCTTGTACTGTACACAAAGCCTACAATTTTCTGTTCTGACCGGCAGCCACTGTCGGAAGACTTTCTTAGTCCTGTTATCTGATATCTTTCCTTAATGTTGGAGAGGAACTGAATATGGGACCTTTAATGCATGCAAGCATGTAGTCTTTCATTGAGCTGTGATGCCTTCCCTATAGCAATCAATTGATTTATGGCATAATAAGAATAACTTTCTTATAAATGTCATGCATATTAATAAGTATTTTATCCTTCACTTACTCTCACCTCTGAGTTTCAAGATGCTTTGTGATGTTGCTTCTCTCCTCCACCCCACATTGATATGCTTCTCTATTAATTGCTAAATCTTGCATTTCTTATGTACACTGGCTGGTGGTAACTCCATGGAAGAGCTCCTTTTTAACTATGCTCCAAAGAGCCACATAACATTTGTCAAGCATCCACACGTGCCCAGCATGCCTATTGCTTTGGGAAATAGCATTGGAATCAGCCGGTCCCAAAAAATGTTTTTTAAAGTTCCACTGGGCATGTGCCTAAACCATCTCTTTTTAGATTTTGGTCTTCTAAATTTCAAGAAGATCCTATCACTTATTACAACAGTTTTCTTATGTCTACATACATTTTAATGGAGGCCTCGCATTTACCCATTTAGAAGAGTGCTTAGAGAGACAATGCGTTGTATCCAGCGTGAATCCTACTTAGAGTACACCCAATTAACATTAGATACAATCTATTGTCAATTTAGCTATGTAGCTTTGGCAACTGATTTACTGTTGCTTTCTGATGTCAAGATAAACCATGTTTTTTCATGATGGGAATAAGCCTAGTGTCTCCACAGGTCATGTGCTCCCTTCTCACCTCACCTTCTCTGGCACAGCCACAAAGTGGAGTTTGGAAGCTTCTGCTTCCATGTTAGATTAATAACAGTTTAGCACCTCATCCATACCTGAGAGACCATGGGTTATGAAGCTGCCTCATTTCAAACAAATCACTGTTAAGAATAACCACAGTTTGTCAAGTTCAGACACCACACACTAAACTGTAGCTCATTTAAAATGGAAGTGAAAGCTTCCAAACTCCTTGCAAATGCATCAGCAGAGGACAGGGGAAGGAAAGCATGCAAACCCAGTGTATGTGGCCATGTCTACACCTAAGGGTGTAGAGGGAGGGAGGGGGAGGATCGCAGATTTACATGCTTCTGCAGTCCTCCCCCAGCATCTAGACTGCTGTGCGATGTCCTGGAAGGGAAGAGGGACGTCACGGGTGCCATTTTTTTCTTCCTTGAAGAGGAGCCATGTGGTCCCGATCTGCCATAAAAGGTAAGAACCCCCCCTCCAACCCCCCCCCCCCGCCATCCTAGGGATGGCAAAATTGCTGGGGGTCCCATGGGCATGGAACCACCCCGCATAGCTCTGTGCCCGTTTTAGGACCCAGGATGGTGGGAAAACTGGAATATCCCCAGTTTCTGTTATCCTGGGGTTATCCCAGGGTCATCCCCAGTTGCCCCTGGGATCCCCTGCGCATCATGTGCATGCACAGGGACAACCTAGAGACGACCCCAGGATAAATCCTTGGTGTAGACATGGATTGCGTGTGGCTAAGCTAGTTCCCATAGTGATAAAGATAAACTATGGTTTATCATGATGTTTAGGGATAGTTTCCTACATCAATTAGTGTTCAGACAGAACAATACTTGGAAGAAGAAAAATAACACTTTGTTCAGTTTAGAAAAGATAGCAATTATCTTTTGCTTTGCAGTAACCGTATGTACTGCAAGCCAGTTTTTACTTAGAAAATCCCTCTTGCTTTTGCCCTTCTGATTTCTTTTCAAGGAGAGAAAGAGGAGTGAGGTCTGCCTTCAATTAACATTTCTAGAATGTATTGATTGATATTACACTACTAAAAATTGCCACAACGTTATAAATTAGGCTGAGACCTTGAAACAATTTACATGTGCAGACGTTTCATTAATTTCAGTGGGGATAATGGTCTCTTAAGGGCTGCAGCCTAGGTAGCTAACCTATTAGTTAGCAATAAAGATAACTGAACAGATCAAACAAGGATGGGTACCTGTACACCTGGATCCCCATGTTTCCCTGAATCTGCAAAAATTGAGACTTAATTCTCTCCCATATTACACATATTTTATACATGTTAATCTAGATGTCCTCAGGAGCAGCAGAAAACTGCTGCATGCGTGCTTTGCACATGCTTTTACACAGATATGTGCATTGTGTAACACCTTGATGCATTTAGTCCTCGCAGATTGGGAATATTTGTGGTTCTCTACATGTTTATGTGGCATTGATTTATACATGCTTTTGTTATTGTAATTTGCCATGATCTCCAAACCTCTTGCTTATTCTTCTTTCAGAATGCTGAGCTTCCATTAACCTCCACATTGCTGAGACTTTTAAATAAATCTATATACTATAAATGACCTTGCCAGGAACTTACAGACGAGAATTTCAAGTACTTGCTGAAATTCCCAGCAGGTCATTTAGGGTTTCCGGCAAACTTTGCAGCTTCTGGGAAGATAAGCCTGGCTCAAAAATATTCACTATACAACATCTTGCCCCCTACACACGCACACACACACGCACACGCACACACACACACACACACACACAATGCCCAATTGATTTGGCAGATGTCTCTCATCAAACACGGATCTTCCAAAATATTTAGTCTGCGTTGCTTCAGTGCAAGTCCAGTGTTCTAACACCAAAGACTCTAGAGACTTTCAGTCCTGGTTTTGTGTCAAAAACAGCATTGGTGGCCCTGATGGTTGACCTTTAATGGGAGAGAGATGGCCAAATGCAACCAGTTGATTCTCCTTGATCTCTCAGCAGTTTGTGATATCATTGACAGTATTGCAGTAGTACCACTGCAATATGTCTCCTACCCATAACCCACAGAGTTGCTCCAGCTTCTGGAGCAGCTCTGTGGGTTATGGGTAGGCGACATATTGCAGTGGTACTACTGCAATATAGTGGCTGGTGTCAGAGAATTGCATTGGGTGACTGTATGTATGCCCCCTGACATTTTCACTGTGTGGTACCATAGGGTACTGTCTTATGCCAGTTCTATTTAACATCTCTAAGAAGCCATTGGGAACAGTCATTAAGAGATTTGTGTCATAACACCATCACTATGCTCTTTTTCTCTGTCACATCAGAGTTAGATGTGATTGTGCAGGTCCTAGATCAGTGCTTGGAAGCAGTGGTAGACTGGATGAGAGTCAATAAGCTGAGGCTAAATCCTGACAAGATGGAGACCTTGTAGGTGGGCAATTCCAGTGTCCAAAAATAAAATAGTTTACATGTTCTGGATGACATTATACTCCCCCTGAAGATACAGGTTCAGAGTCAAACTATCTTTGTCACTGGAGGTTCAAGTGGACTAGGTCACTAGGAGTGCCTTTTACCAGCTTCAGTTTGGTATGCCAGCTATGGCATTCCTGGATAGCAGTAGGGATTCATTCATTGGTAACCTCAAGATTGGATTATTACTGCGTGCTGTATGTGGGGCTTTCTTTGGGACTGGTCCAGAATCAACAGCTAATGTATAACTCAGCAGTTAGGTTTCTCAGTGGGACGACATACTGTGAGCATGTTACCCCTTTGCTCAGAGAACTGCAATGGTTGTCAGTACATTACCAAGTCAGGTTCCAGGTGATGTTATTGGCATATAAGGCTCTAAACAACTTGAGACCAGGCTACGTGAGAAAGAGCCTTCCCCCATATCAACCAGGTTGGCCCATTCACTAAGGTCTACAGATCAAGGCCTTCTGACTGTCCTGTTATAATAATAATAATAATAGTAATAATAATATTTATTTGTAACCCGCCTCTCCCTCCGGATCGAGGCAGGGAACAGCGACAATATAAACATAAAAACCACAACAGTTAAAATTTTTAAAAAGCAAGAGAACAATACAACATTAAAAACACCTGTTGCCTGTACAGGTACAGGTACAGGTAAAGGCTGTTTCTTTTGTGGTGCCTTTGGAATTCCCTCCCTCCTGCAATGCAACAGGCTCCAATCTTGTTGGTGCTTCAGCACCTGTTGAAAACATATCTGCTAACCCAAGCATTTGCTCATTTTAATACCTAGATTAGATTTCTTGTTTGTTGCTTTTATTTTATTATTTACTTATTAGCAATACCACTTCTCATTTGAATCAAATCCTGAAGAGGTTTACAAAAAAATCAAAACAAACACAGATCACACACAATAGATCACAATAGTTTCAGAGGCAGAATCAGAGGTAGAAAGCTATAGTTGCTGGGGAACATGGGTGGGAGGGAGCTGTTGCACTGTGTCCTGCTTGTGGATCCCTGGTTGACAGCTGATTGGCCGCTGTGGGAACAGAGTGCTGGACTAGATGGACCCTTGGTCTGTAATCCCTCAACAGGCGAGAGGTTCGTTGCCCCAGGACGCTTCTGCCCAATTAAACACCAGAGGCTGGTGAACTGAATTTAACTCTTTATTGACTCTGCTGCAGCAGTGGCGCTCCTGCCATTAGCAAATCAAAAGCGCGCAGGACAAAAGATTTCCCACACTTTTATAAACTTTGATCACACAAGTAACAACTATCTTCATTGGTTAGTGTCATTACATTCTAATAATAATGAATATTACAGGTCCGTGCTCAAAGGATTAGGTAACAAGTGCAAAGATAAGATATGCATATATGAATGAGTTATAGAATACACACCATTTGATTGGTTATACAAGTTATACTCAACATTTCATTGGTCAAAACTTTTCACTTTGTCCTCCGCGCACATGGCAGATCCCATTAATCAGCCCTGATAGGAGGCGGTCTCCACCCTTTCCTTTACACGGAAGTAAATGTAAATAAACAGAGGGAGGGAGGAGACATCTCTTCCACCAAGCTGAAATTCCTTTCGCTCACATCATGTCTGATCCAGCATGGCTCTTCTTATGTTCTTATCATGAGGTTGGTGCAAAAATAGTCCATGGCTGGGGGAAAGGCAAAGCAAACAGATACATTTCCAGTAAGCACTTAAATTATGCCAGTGTTGAGGCCTAACATACCTCAGAACAGAGATCATTCCACAGAGCAGATGCCATGGCAGAGAAGGCCTGTCTCCACGTTGTCACCAAACAGAAATCTGTAGGCCGCAGCACAGACAACAAGGCCTCCCCTGAAGATCGTAGTGGCCCAGGAATTTGGTACTGGGGGAGATGTTCCTTGAGGTAAGCTGGTCCTGATTGTATAGTGCCTTTTATTCGAGTATCAACGTTTTCAACTTAGCTTGGTAGCAGTCTGGCCACCAATGTGAACCCTTTAGCACAGGCATAATGTGTGTGTGGTAAGGCATCCCAGTCAGTAACCTAGCTGTTGCATTCTGCAAGCTTCCAAAATAGTCTTAAGGGAAGCCTCATACAGAACACATTGCAGTAATCCAGTCCTGTGGTTACTAATGCATCGATCACAGTGGCCAAGTTATCCATGTTCAGGAATGGGTGCAGTTGGTATACCAACCTAAGCTTGTAGTAGGTGCTTCTAGCTGTGGAGATCACTTGGGCCTCTAATGACAGTAATGGATCCAGGAGCATCTCCAAACTGTGAACCTGTTCCTTCAGGGGGGTTACAATCCCACCCAAACATGGTAATTATCTGAATTCCCAGACCTGGGAACCATTCCCCTACAATTCCTTGGACTAGGTTGACCATATGAAAAGGAGGACAGGGCTCCTGTAACTTTAACAGTTGTAGAGAAAAGGGAATTTCAGCCAGTGTCATTTGTATGCAATTAGTCCCTGGTGAAAGGTGCAGGCACTATACTAGAGTGACCATATACAAAAGAAGGCAGGGCCCCTGCAACTTTAACTGTTGTGATGAAGAGGGAATTTCACCAGGAACTAATTGCATACAAATAACACTGGCTGAAATTCCCTTTTCTCTACAACTGTTAAAGTTACAGGAGCCCTGTCCTCCTTTTCATATGGTCAGCCTACCTTGGACCTATCGTGATTCAGCTTCAGTTTACTGGCCCCCATCCAGCTCATCACTGTGTTCAAGCACTATTCTATTTTGTGCATGGCCTCTTCTGATTCAGAAGAGTTGGATGGATAGAGTTGGATGGATAGAGTTGGGTGTCATCAGCATGTTCCACTTCATCCCAAATCCCCCAATGGCCACACCTAATAGCTTCATATAGATGTTAAATAACATTGGAGACAAGATGGTGACTTGAGGAAACCCAGAGACTCCAACAGTAGGCTGACCATATGAAAAGGAGGACAGGGCTCATATAACTTTAACAGTTGTAGAGAAAAGGGAATTTCAGCCAGTGTCATTTGTATGCAATTAGTTCCTGGTGAAATTCCCTCTTCGTCACAACAGTTAAAGTTGCAGAGGCCCTGCCTTCTTTTGTATATGGTCACTCTAGTATAGTGCCTGCAACTTTAATTGCTTTGATGAAGAGGTGATTTCACCAGGTACTAAATGCATACAAATGAAGCAGGCTGAAATTCCCTTTTCTCTGCAACTGTTAAAGTTACATGAGCCCTGTCCTCCTTTTCAGATGGTCAGCCTATCCAACAGACACTATTCCCCAACACTATTCTCTGGAACTTGTCTTGTAGATAGGAATGGAATCACTATGAAACAGTGCTCCAATCCCCAGTACATTAAGGTGATCCAGGGGGATACCATGATCAATGGTATCAAAAGCTGTTGATCAACTGAATAATAGTCACACTCCCTCTGTCCCTCTCCCAATAAAGGCAATGTATCAGGTCAATCAAGACTGATTCCTAACTGGGCCGGAACTCAGACTGGAAAGGGTCTAGACAATTAGTATCCTCCCAGAATACCTGTAGGTGAGCATACAGATTGCCACCTTCTCAAACACCTTGCCCCCAAAAGGGGTATTCACCACTAGGTGGTATATATTATAATCAGATAATTGTTATCCTTTTGTTTTATTATTGTTGTTTTAATGAATTTTCTACACCACCCTGTGGTTTGATAATGAAGGGTGATATACAGACATTTTAAATCAATCAATCAATGAAATATATAATTAAGTACCACCAAACCCAGGGAGAGGAAGAATATTCTGCTAAAGAGGGTGGTGCTGATCTCCAAGAGGAAGGGGGAAAGGGGCTTCCCAGGATTTGGAGAACAGCCTAGATTGTCATTTATCACAGCTAGCTAGCTAGAGTCCCAAATCTGCTTATGACGGTGTGTGTGAGATAGGACAGTGTTTTGTATATGTGAGTGTTGGCGAGGAGGGTCATCAGGAGGGTTGACTGTAGTGTCTGCATGCAAATATGTGCATTTGATAGGGTGTGTGTGTGTGTGTGTATGAGAAAAAGAAAATTAATGCCAGTTTGCTATTACTTTTAGGCAGTCTGCAAAATTATGTGATATGAGATCTTCTTTTGTAAAACTTCATGTTGTGAAAAGAGTAAGGCAGCTGATATTGTTATTATTAACCAAGCATGCAAAAGCTGCATTTGAAAAGAAGTTGCCCCTTTTTTTAGTGTTAGCAACATAGGAAGCTTGTTGTAAACAAGGTCAGACTGTTCACTCATGTAGTCCACTATGTTCTACACTAGCTGGTAATTACTCCTCAGAGTCTAAGGTAGAGGTCTCAGCCAACCCTTATGCCTGGTCAGGATAGAATCACTTAGAATAGATGTTTAGTTGTGGTACTCATATCAGTATGTTCTCTAAGGCTTCCCACTGTAACAACAGCTCCCCAGCAGGCTTGCTCATGTGGGTCGATAAACCAATACACTGCTTAGAAGAGGGAAAGTTCGAAGTGCCAACCTGAGAGATGCTGCCAGGAAAGACCCAGCCCAGGTGCTAATATGGGACAGCACATCACTGCTTTGCTAGGGATGTGGAATTTTAGAGACAGCAAGAATACATGCCATTGGAATTACTTTAAATATAAATATATACATTTCTATATATGCTCAGGAAGTCTTGGGTAGAAGAGTTCAGATATAACAAAATAATTTGTTCAACAAGAAATGCAGCCTTCTGCATCCCATCCCATATTGTTCAAGAAGGCCCTTCAACCCTCCAGATAAGTGTTTTTTGTGGGGGAGGGAGTGCAGGCAGCTGGGAGAGGGGCTGGGCAATTTTCATTCCATTCAATTAAAATCCAAGTTAATATTTTGGGGAACAAAGAATCACTTTTAATATATTTATTTATTCATTAGGTATTTATAAGCTGCCTTTCTGGACCAAATCCACCAAAGGCAGCAAATAAAGTGCAAGAAGAAAAATAAAAATACAACAACATAATCTTATAATAAACTTTGAAATTCAAAGAAGTACAATAATATATGACTTGCTGACACAATTTTCTCCCTAAACCTCTGAATCATACTTATCTAACCATGTAAAACTTTTGAGAGAAATATTTAACCTACTTTTGGTTTGGGGAAAATGTAAATGTAGAAGAGTACAGCAGGCAACATTAATTGTCTAAAGTCTTCTAGCCATCTATTTTTCTGGTTCTGTTTTCTCTAGAGGCAGATTTCAATTTTGAAATTTATAGTGTGTTCAGTGCTAATTCCTAGAGGGCTCATTCTAGACATAGCAAAGTAAGCTAATGACAAAAACTGTTGGGTGTCATTGGTGCCACTTAAAGGTCATCAGTACACAGTTTTCCTATGGTGTATATTAACAGAAGATGGAGTATAAAGTAGAGTTTACAACAAATACTATTTCATCCATAGAGTAGTAGGTGCAGACAAAATTGAAACTTGACTCTAAGATCCAGTTCAGATGTAATGCTTAATTATAGGCTAAACAACCCATAATTAGTTGTGGCGGTGCCAGAGTGAGTGCATTGCCTCCCATGTGCTAATCATTTCTGGTTTCTGCAATGGGGTATTTCTGGGATGTTGCCATGACATGCTAACCTGGCACTCTGGGTTGTTGAAGGAGGAACAACCCAGAGATTAAACCCAACAACAAAGCCTGGTGTAAAACCCTGGGTTGTTCCTCCTTCAACAACCCAGAGTACCGTGTGCATACATCACAGCAACAACCCAGGAATATCCATTCCTGAGTTGTTGTGGTGATGTATGAACCCAGCACTGAATTGTTTGGCAATCTAGAAAGAAAGTGAAAGTGGTATGCGTGTCAGAGGCCTTGCAGAGAGCACTTGATTGCTCTAGCACAGCCACAGCTAACTGTGGGTTGTTTAGCTCATAGTTAGCTTTTAAGTGCAAACTGGTGTGGTTTGTGTGCCTGGAACATAGTTTGTGATACTGTACTTAGCTGGCTGTAGTGCATTCCATCCTAAGCCCTTATATGATGTTTAGCAAGTTTTAGGGACAAACTAAGCTAATCCAGGCCAAATAGACCCATAGAAAAGCATCCCCCTCTATCTCTGTGCATTTATATCCAAGTACCTAAATATCTTACCTAACAATTTCCATATCATACTATACCTCCACCAGAGAACAATTGTCAACACACTAAATTGATCTGTCATATAAACAATACAATTCAAGATAATCCAAAATTCCAGATTAAAAACATAACTTTGCATGTTTAAGGAAGAGAACTTTTTGTAAACAGCTAAGCAAAAGCCACTGAGTGGTCAGTCTATCCAATGTTAGTCCTACTTAGAGTAGACCCATGGAAATGAATGAGAGTTAAATTAGAGCAGATTGCAGAACCTCTTTCTGCCCAAGGGCCAAATTCCATTTTGCAGCAGCTCCAGTGGTGGGTAGGGCCAAAGACAAATGGAGCAAAGTTCCCCCCCTCAACAGCAAC
Organism: Anniella stebbinsi; assembly: GCA_029215795.1. Classification (NCBI taxonomy): domain Eukaryota; kingdom Metazoa; phylum Chordata; class Lepidosauria; order Squamata; family Anniellidae; genus Anniella; species Anniella stebbinsi. Next base: position 26,163,480 of record JARDYH010000002.1, on the reverse strand, counting down.
CCATGAGTAAAGCTCTTACTTCCAGCAACTAAGCCTTAGTAGAGGCATTTCAGCTTTTCAGAATGAAAAAAAACAAACATCTTCACCAAAGCAGGAAAATAATCGAATGACAGTGGTTGGAGGAAAGGGGTGAGGCCGGGGGAAGGAATCCCAGAAAGCTGGATTGCAACCTCTAGAGGACAAGATTTGGCCCCCAGGCCTAAAGTTCTGCAGCCCTGACTAGGGTGACCATATGGTAGGCTGACCAGATAAAATCCAGGTCAGGGCTCATGTAACTTTAATAGTTGTAGAGAAAAGGGAATTTCAGCCAGTGTCATTTGTGTGCAATTAGGTCCTGGTGATATTCCCTCTTCATCACAACAGTTAAAGTTGCAGGCACTATACTAGAGTGACCATATACAAAAGAAGGCAGGGCCTCTGCAACTTTAACTGGTGTGATGAAGAGGGAATATCACCAGGAACTAATTGCATACAAATGACACTGGCTGAAATTCCCTTTGCTCTACAACTGTTAAAGTTACATGAGCCCTGACTTGGATTTTATCTAGTCACCCTACCATATGGAGAGGTGAACAGGGTAGCTTTAACTGTTGTGATGAAGAGGGAATTTCACCAGGTGCTGCATGCATACAAATGCCACCGGCTGAAATTCCCTTTTCTATGCAACTGTTAAAGATACAGGAGCCCTGTCCTCTTTTTCATATGGCCACCCTAAATTAGACTGACAGTGGATACAACCCATAAAAATCAAAAGAGTTTTTCTGGTTTTCATCCAAATCTTGGAGACTAATTTGAAAGAACTATGCAAAAGCCAGTGACATCTTTTGGGGTCTATTTAAAAGGCTAACACTAACTGTGAAGCCCTTGAGCCATCCCACAGAACACAGCTCAGGAAAGCTCTTGGGAGCAAAGGAACTGAGCCATCCTTAGCTAATCTCACAAAATTTCTGAACTGAGTTCAAAATTGGGGCATAATTTTCTCACATGCTCTCTGTAACCTCCCCAAGTGCATATGACTGTAGATGGGACTATGGGTGGAACTATTACAAGAGACATTTATTTATTTTATTTTATTTATTTATAAAATCTTTATCCTGTCTTTCCACTAAAAAGCAGTGCTTGAAGCAGCTAACAATACAGCTAAATACTTTATAAATAAAAAATAAAACTTATTAAATAAATGCACATAAAGAGCCTATCTACACTACTGCTTTAAAATGGTTTAAAACGGTTTAAAACGGTTTATAACAGTTTTGAGAACTGTTGGGGCCCAGGACACACTCCATATACAGTTTTCAAAACGTTTTCAAAGCGCTTTATCCTGCATGTGTAGATAGGCTCAGAATAAAACACTTCAAGTTATAACAAAATAAATTCACCCTTTTTAATGTAGCGTGAAAATGATGGACCTGTGAATTCTGAAAACCTTTATTCATGTATTTATTTATTGGTATGCATCTGAAATATTGAACAAATAACCTTACTTGATTCTGTTCCTCCTCTCACGACAACATTTTCTGAGAGAATCTTATTATTGTGGAACATTTAAGCATTCGCTTCAACCTCAGGGTGGACAACAGGGAAAATCCCAGTTCCAGTGGCCAGTATTTAAAACAAAATGTTTCCCATCTGTTTCTACCATACTTCAAGAAAAGGGAGAATAAATAATTCATTTCATTCATATCCAAATTTAGCATTCACGTTGGGTGATTTTAATCATGCTTACACAAAGGGTTTTCTGGTTGATGCAAAGAAGAGATAATGGGCATGGTTAAGTAATGTATCTGTCCTGACATGCAGATATAAGAAAGGTAATGAGATGTCTAGAAAACGGGATTTGAAAAAAGCTTTTATTCAAGAGAGTTGCTGTATTAAGTGTTCTGAGCAAAAAAAAAAACACTAATATTTTTTAAAATAAAAGCAAAAAAAGCAAGTTCCTTGCCACAATAATTTAGGTTTATAAAGCAGTGGTAAAAGAGAGTGTGAGTGATAGATTTGCTAGAATCAGGAAGGAAAAGAGTACAGAAGTTGCTTAATTTACATATACATAGACTGGAGGGATCATAGAATGATAGAATCATAGAATAGTAGAGTTGGAAGGGGCCTATACGGTAGGCTGACAAACTGAAAAGGAGGACAGGGCTCATATAACTTTAACAGTTGTAGAGAAAAGCGGATTTCAGCCAGTGTCATTTGTATGCAATTAGTTCCTGGTGATATTCCCTCTTCATCACAACAGTTAAAGATGCAGAGCCCGGCCTTCTTTTGTATATGGTCACTCTAGTATAGTGCTTGCACCTTTAACAGTTGTGATGAAGAGGGAATTTCACCAGGAACTAATTGTATACAAATGACACCTGCTGAAATTCCCTTTTCTCTACAAATGTTAAAGTTATATGAGCCCTGTCCTCCTTTTCAGATGGTCAGCCTATATACGGCCATCGAGTCCAACCCCCTGCTCAGTGAAGGAATGTACCTTAAAGCATCCCTGACAGATGGCTGTCCAGTTGCCTCTTGAATGCCTCTAATGTGGGAGAGCCCATGACCTCCCTAGTAGGCTGACCAGATAAAATCCAGGTCAGGGCTCATGTAACTTTAACAGTTGTAGAGAAAAGGGAATTTCAACCAGTGTCATTTGTATGCAATTAGTTCCTGGTGAAATTCCTTCTTCATCACAACAGTTAAAGGTGCATGCACTATACTAGGGTGACCATATACAAAAGAAGGCAGGGCCCCTGCAACTTGGACAAGTTGCTCTCTTTCAACCTAACCTACCTCACCGATTTGTAGCGGAGGCTAGCGGCTCCGATATCAGTGGGGCAGTGAAACCGTTCCAGGTGAATCCACTCCAGACACCTCAGAGTTCTGCTTGGTTATGACTGAAACCTGAAGCGGATTGACCACCCCACTGACATCGGAGCCACCAGCCTCCACTGCTGATTTGTTGTGACATAAAAGGCAGAACATGCCCCAAAAATGTCTCATAGAAAGGGTAGAATAAAGGTGTGAATCAGCATCTACCTCATCTGCACCACAGCTGCAACAAAGACGTTGTCCTAGTTTAGTGTTGTTAAGTGCTGTCTGGTATTACCTGTAAATATAGCAGTCATAGAATAGTAGAGTTGGAAGGGACCTATAAGGCCATCGAGTAGAACCCCCTGCTCAATGCATACCTGAAGGATGACTGTCCCTAGGTCATTGGTTCCAGTGCCATACTTTCTAACAGTCAGGAAGTTTTTCCTGATGTCCAGCTGGAATCTGGCTTCCTGTAACTTGAGCCCATTATTCTGTGTCCTGCACTCTGGGATGATCGCGAAGAGATCCTGGCCCTCCTCCTTTCAAGTATTTGAAGAGTGCTATCTTGTCTCGCCTCACTCTTCTCTTCTCCAGGCTAAACATGCCCAGTTCTTTCAGTCTCTCCTCATAGGGCTTAGTTTCCAAACCCCTGATCCTCATTGCCCTCTTCTGAATCCCCTCCAACTTGTCTGCCTCCTTCTTGAAGTGTGGTGCCCAGAACTGGATGCAGTACTCAAGATGAGGCCTAACTAGCGCCAAATAGCAGGGAACCAGTACCTTGCGGGATTTGGAAGCTATATTTTTATTAATGTAGCCCAAAATAGCATTTGCTTTTTTTTGCAGCCATTTCATATTGTTGGCTCAAATTCAGCTTGTGATCTACAACAATTCCAAGATACTTTTCGCTTGTAGTATTGCTGAGCCAAGTATCCCCCATCTTGTAACTGTGCATTTGGCTTCTTTTTCCTAGGTGTTGTTTTCAGCCCAGCGTTCCAGTCTATCAAGATCACTTTGAAGTTTGTTTCTGTCTTCCAGGGTATTAGCTATCCCAGCCAATTTTGTGTTGTCTGCACATTTGATAAGCATTCCCTGCACCTCCTTATCCAAATTATTAATAAAAAGGTTGAAGAGCCTTGGGCCCAGGACTGAGCTTTGTGGTACCCTGCTTGTTACCTCCCCCCCAGTGTGAAAAAGGTATCATTGATAAGCACTCTTTGAGTCCGATTCTGTAGCCAACCATGGATCCACCTAATAGTTGTTCCATCTAGCCCACTTTTCACTAGTTTGTTAATCAGAATGTCATGGGGCACTTTGTCAAAAGCTTTACTGAAGTCAAGGTATACTATATCTGCAGCATTCCCATAGTCCACAAGGGAGGTTACCTGATCAAAAAATGAGATCAGATTAGTCTGACAGGATTTGTTCTTGACAAATCCATGCTGGCTTCTAGTAATCACTGCATGGTTTTCAAGGTGCTTACAGATTGACTTCTTTATAATCTGCTCCAAAATTTTCCCAGGGATGGATGTCAGACTGACTGGTTTGTAGTTCCCACGTTCCTCCTTTTTGCCCTTTTTGAAGATAGGGACAACATTAGCCCTCCTCCAGTCATCCTGCACTTCACCCGTCTTCCATGATTTTGCAAAGATACTAGACAGTGGTTCTGAGAGTTCTTCTGCCAGCTCCTTTATTACTCTAGGATGCAGTTCGTCAGGCCCAGGAGATTTGAACTTGTTCAAAGAAATTAGGTGTTCCTTGGCCATTTGTTTATCAATCTCAAACTGCAATCCTGCCCCTTCAGCTTGTACTTCACTTTTTCCAGGGGGGTCATAGACCCACTTTTGAGAGAAGACTGAGCCAAGGTAAGAATTGAGCACCGGCCTTTTCTTTGTCATCTGTTACCAATTTGCCATCCTCATGAAGCAGTTGACTCACCATTTTTGTCCTCTGTCTTTTACTATTCACGTATCTGAAAAAAGCCTTTTTATTGCTTTTTGCATCCCTCGCTAGCCTCAGCTCCTTCTCGGCTTTAGCCTTCCTGATACCATTCCGGCACTTCTGTGCTACTTGCTTGTACTGTTCTTTTGTAGCTTGGCCTTCCTTCCACTTCCTATATGTATCATTTTTTTTTTATTTTCAGGTAATCTCTAAGCTTTTTGTGGAGCCACATTGGTTTCTTCTGTTGTCTTCTATCTTTTTTCCTTGTTGGAATTGTTTGTAATTGTGCCTTAAAATTTCCTTTTTTAAAAACTCCCACCCATCTTGGACTCCTTTTCTCATTAGGGTCACTTCCCATGGGACCTTACTTATCATAGTTCTGAGTTTATTAAAATCGGCTTTCCTGAAATCCAGAGTACGCGTATGGCTACATTCAGCTTTTGCTTCCTTTAAAATCAAGAACTCAAGTATGATGTGGTCACTTTCCCCCAGAGTTCCCTTAACTGCCACTTTATCCACTAAGTCATCCCTATTGGTCAGTATCAAGTCAAGGAAAGCCGTTCCTCTAGTTCCTTCCTCTACTTTCTGTAGGTGTAAGTTATCAGGCACACATGTCAGGAATTTCTTGGAGGGACCACTTTTGGCAGAATTTGTCTACCAACAGATATCAGAGTAATTGAAGTCCCCCATTACTACTACGCTGGATTTCCTTGAAACACTGGCAATTTGCTTTTCAAAAGTTTCATCCTCATCTTCTCCTTGATTGGGTAGTTGGTAGTAGACTCTGACTATCATGCTCCTTTTATTCCTTTTCCTCATTTATTTTAATCCAGATGCTCTTGATGGGGCTCCCAGGCTCATCCTCTTGTATTTCTGTGCAGGGATAAGTATTTTTAACATATAGTGCGACTCCACCTCCCTTTCTATTTCTTCTGTTCTCTTTGAAGAAGTTATTTATTTATTTAATTTTATTCCATTTATATACCGCCCCAAGCTATATTCCAGTCATGGGATATATTCCAGTCCAGCTATATTCCAGTCAGCAATTCCTTCAATTGCTATATTCCAGTCATGGGAGTCATCCCACCAAGTTTCTGTTATACCTATCAAGTTGTATTTGTCTTCATGTATTAAGAGTTCAAGTTCATTCTGTTTGTTTCCCATACTCTGGGCATTAGTATATAGACATCCATGTGCTTTGTAGTCTGGCTTCTTTCCTACATTGTTGTGAACACTGTTTGGGGGCACTATTGTAGCTGTTCTCTCTGTTATGGTGCATAAGCCTTCATCCGTTGTTGCCTCAAAGTTTACGTCTCCCGCCCCCGTAGGATTCAGTTTAAAGCCCTCTTGATGAGGTTCTTCATGCTGTGGCCGAACACATTCTTCCCAGCCCTTGTGAGGTGCAACCCGTCCCTTGCCAGCAGTCCATCTTCCAATTAGTGTAGTCCATGGTCCCAGAATCCGAATCCCTCATGTCTGCACCACCTTTGTAGCCAGTTGTTCACCCAAAGTATTTTACTTTCCCTTTCTATTCCTCTTCCAAGAACTGCGAGGATGGATGAGAAAACTATCTGGGCCCCAAAGTTCTTGAGATTCCTTCCCAGAGGTTCAAAGTCTGATGCAATTTCCTCGTAGCTCCGCTTGGCAATATCATTTGTTCCCACATGGATAAGAAGAAAATGATATGTGTCAGTGGGCTTGATGAGCTTTGACAACCCTTCAGTCACATCTCTAATCTGTGCTCCAGGGAGACAGCATACCTGGCGAGTCCATGGGTCTCCACGACATACTTGGGTTTCAATCCTATGCAGCAGGGAGTCTCCACAACAACTACTCTTCTCTTCTTCTTGGTTGACCAACCTTTTGCCTCTTGCTCACTGTTGCATAGGGTCTCCTGTAATTCTTCAGTCTCATCCTCCAGTAGCTGAAAGCAGTTGCATAACTCTAATGGTTCCACTGGTACAAAGTGTCATCTAATTCTTCTGCTCCTAACTGTCACCCTTTTCCAAAGAGTTCTCTCTTTGTTGGCTTTCCTCATGTCAGCATTCTCCACTTCTGCTTCAGCTTGCTGCTGCTCTTCAATCTCTTGCGCTTCTTGTTGTTGTTGCTGCAGTTCCACCTTTCTGTCGAACTCTTCACCTTCTCTTATTCCTTGGAGGGTGGACACTCACCGCTCAAGTGCTTTCACTTTTTCTTCCAATAGTGCAATGAGCTTTCACTTGTTGCAGGTGTACTCCATGTTGATCTCAGGCAGGAACACAAACATTGCACACATGTTGCAGGTCACCACCACTAGAGACTCCTTTCTGTCCATAGTCTCCATTTCTGTTTTGTTTCTGCCTTCTGATTGTGTTGGAATTTTGTTAAGGCCTTCCCCCTTGACAAACTCCTGTTTGCTCTCCCTGTTCACTTGCTCTGATCACTCTCTCTCTGGGAGCACTCTTCCTTATATTCCTTCTAGTCCAGCTCGGGCAGCTTCCTCTTCTCTGCTCTTCTCAGCTAGGAGTCAGGAAACAGAATGGATATATAATGGAGTGTTGCCTGAAGCCCTATCCATGTGTTATGCCTGAATAGGGCACACTAACACATTTAAGAGGCATGGCAAGCGAGACAAATATATTGTCCATGCTAACAACAAACTGCAATCCCATTCTAATCAGTCAACACAGCATAATACATACAAAGAATCCTGCACGATCAGATTAAAAGCATATCTAGTTGAGCATCCATTCATACAGTGGCCAACTAGCTGCCTGTGCAATAGCTATAGTTCCCCCAGCAGCTGTAGTTCAGTGGTATCCTGGAAGTTAGATAGATAGATAGATAGATACATACATATATATAGATATATAGATATATACACACACACACCCATGATCTTTTGATCACCTCCCTATCCCATGCAAGTATTTAGGATCTCGTAAAAGTGTCTGTAGCACTGCATTCAATATCGAAAGATTCTGCAGGCGATTCCCTTCCCATTAATTAAAATATGATTATGGCACAGTAGCTATTGGAAACTCAGTGTAAATGCTCTAGATTTAAGTATTCATATTGAAGTGAAGCATGAAAACAGTGAGTTTCAGGGCAAGGCCTATAATGTTACGTTATCATCTGCAACACACTGATGTTCTCAGTATGCTTGTGGTGATGAAATTCTGTTTGCTAAGTTACTGACAGACTTGTTAGGTGTCAGTTTGGGAATTTAAATGAGATTGTTAAGGATTCTAGCAGCTATTCTGTCTCAATAACCAAACTTGGAAAATTCCAGTTATGTGTATCTCTACATTAATCTGCATAATGTTTTGCACTGATTGTTGTGATGTGATTAGGGTGACCAGATAAAATCCAGGTCAGGGCTCATGTAACTTTAACAGTTGTAGAGAAAAGGGAATTTCTGCCAGTGTCATTTGTATGCAATTAGTTCCTGGTGAAATTTCCTCTTCATCGCAACAGTTAAAGGTGCATACACTATACTAGAGTGACCACATACAAAAGAAGGCAGGGCCCCTGCAACTTTAACTGTTGTGATGAAGAGGGAATTTCACCAGGAACTAATTGCATACAAATGGCACTGGCTGAAATTCCCTTTTCTCTACAAGTGTTAAAGTTACATGAGCCCTGACCTGGATTTTATCTTGTCACCCTAGATGTGATTAGCTAAGCTCATGTTTTTAATTTACATTCCTTTTTTGTTTTTTAAAATTGGGCAAATACAACACAGTAGAGCAAATTTGAATGACCTGGTGAATACTATAGCAACCCCTCCCTTTTTTAATGTGTTGCAAGGGTGCAAACAGAAGAGGATAAGAAAACTGGTGAACCAAATGGCCTTTACTTCTGAGATGGAGCTGCCCAAGCTGTGAATCCTGCACAAATGGGAAAAATGAGATGAATTTTCAATGGAGAGAGCCTCTTATAAAAAACATATTCAGCTTATTTAATGTTTTGGATAATACGGGCTTGTCAAAGACTACTGCATTTGTTTCAGGCTTAAAAGTTGGAGAAAACTTTGTTAAAGTCCAGGTTTTCCATGTCTGCATTATTTTCCAAGCAGTAATCCATTCTTCTGTTTTGTTCAGCCATTCTGCAAACCTGACATTTGAATGTGTTTGATATTTCTGGTTCAAAGTTTTCCAGGGCCACTTTCAGCATCGGAGACACACCTATTGTCCATCTTCCAATTAAACCTTTAAAGTTCTGTCCTCATTTTGATATAGAAGAAAGCAAACACAGCAGTGAAATATAAATAACTGTTGTCTGTTAGGTAGGGTGACCAGATAAAATCCAGGTCAGGGCTGATTTAACTTTAACAGTTGTAGAGAAAAGGGAATTTCAGCCAGTGTCATTTGTATGCAATTAGTTCCTGGTGATATTCCTTCTTCATCACAACAGTTAAAGTTGCAGGGGCCCTGCCTTCTTTTGTATATGGACACTCTAGTATAGTGCCTGCAACTTTAACTGTTGTGATGAAGAGGGAATTTCACCAGGAACTAATTGCATACAAATGACACTGGCTGAAATTCCCTTTTCTCTACAACTGTTAAAGTCACATGAGCCCAGACCTGGATTTTATCTGGTCAGCCTACTGTTAGGCCATTTTGAGAATCCAGCATGGTGCTGCTACTGAAATAAATGTGAAGCATTTATATTAATATTTTGTGACAATAACTTGTGCATTATAAATGTACTTTTAAACCTTCTTGGTGTCCCTCTTTTTTCTGCTCCTGGCTAATGTAAAATTTTTGGCCATGGATCTGTTTTTAGATGTTGTTCATATAGTGATAGGCACATTGCTGGTGCTTTTGAAATGAAAAAGAAGAAAAGAAAAGAAATATTTGTAAATAACATTCATTACTCTGAAAACCAGAAAGAAAAGAGCCTATAAAGAATGTTCTACTTGGAAAAGAGTAACGAAATATGAGGACCTAAACTTGAGTCATAGACCAAAGATACTGAACATCTATGGATGTTACCAAGTACCATAAAGACTTAGAGAACAAAAGGCACAGCTTGGTTAACAATTTCCAAAATATATGCAATTTAGAACGTAAAGATATAACAGGGATGAAATAGTTTCACTTCCAAAGCTTGCACTTTTAGATTATATTAAAGATATAGTCAGTTTGGAAAATTTAGAACTAACTACTTATTTAGTAACTATGACAAGACAAGTAATTGTTTCTAATTGGAAATTATATTATTGCCCCTCAGTTTTGAGTTGGTTTGAGTAGGTCCGGACTATAGCACACTTAACTAAACTAACATATTATAAAAGTTGTAAGGAAGGATGCACACCAAATAGATTCACAGAGAAATTGAATTATTTATTAATCATTGGAATATGATTTTTTAAGGTAACGTACAACCACATGTATTATTTTCTAATTTATTCAGTTTTCTCTTACAAATGTTTATATTATTGATACACTTTAGGTGGTATTTCTTGTAAAAAAAATAAAATAAAAACTGCATCCTGGGGCATATGAATTTAAGTGGTGAAGCTTTTCATGACATGAAAGAGTGATGGGGAAAATATCGGTCTGATAATTTTTCAATTTGTTTGGTTTGTTGTTAAAGGCACAGAAGCAGGGGCAATGAACTACCATCAGCAAAAATGTTTGAAGCACCTGGTAATGTTGGAGAAATCTGCAGTGGATTCATATGAGTTTGGATTTAAGAACCAAAGAAGAGCCATGCTAGATCAGACTATCTAGTCCAGCACTCTGTTCACACTGTGGCCCATTAGCTGTTGATCAGGGACCCGCAAGCAGGCCATGGTGCAACAGTATTCTATCCATGTTCCCCAGCAACTGGTGTATATAGGTTTGCTGCCTCAGATATTGGAGGTAGCACATAGCCATCAAGACTTGTAGCCATTGATAGCCTTCAAGAAGGATGCAGACAAGCTGGAGGGGGTCCAGAGGAGGGCAACAAGGATGATCAGGGGTCTGGAAACAAAGCCCTATGAGAAGAAACTGAAAGAACTGTGCATGTTTAGCCTGGAGAAGAGAAGACTGAGGGGAGACATGATAGCACCCTTCAAGTACTTGAAAGGTTGTCACGGAGAGGAGGGCTAGGATCTCTTCTCAATCATTCCAGAGTGCAGGATGCGGAATAATGGGCTCAAGGTACAGGAAGCCAGATTCCGGCTGGACATCAGGAAAAACTTCCTGACTGTTAGAGCAGTGTGACAATGGAACCAATTGCCTAGGGGGGTAGTGGGCTCTCCCACACTAGAGGCATTCAGGAAACAGCTGGACAGCATCTGTAAGGGATGCTTTAATGTGTATTCCTGCATTGAGCAGGGGGTTGGACTCGATGGCCTTTTGGCGCCTTTCATCTCTACTACTCTAGGATTCTAGGATCCTCCAGGATTTCTAGGAATCTGACCTACAGATTCCACAGTAGACCGGCTTTCCTTAATCACATGGATTCTATGGACTTGCAGACTATTTTTTCACTTTTGCTGGGAACTTGTGCTAATTCGCATTAACTACTGTGTGTTAGCATAAGTAGAATAAAATTCTGTTAAAAACATCAAATTCTTTCAATAAGTGGATGGCAGAATGAAAGATGCCCGACAACCCATGAAATACAGATGGAACGGATTCAACAATATTTGAGCATTTCTAGAAGCAACACCGTGATTTAGAAGCAATGTGCCTTGCAAGTATCTGGTTATTATTAGAAGGAAAGAAAAACGTTTCAGTATGATGGGAAATAGACCAGAGAAGCACCAAAATGATAAAATTTAAATATTAAGGCTGCAATGCTATACCCACTTACCTGGGACTAAGCCCCATTGAACTCAGTGGGGCTTGCTTCTAAGTAGAGATGTGTAGGATTGTGCTGCAAGATTAACAACTGGCAGAATAATTGCAATATTTGTGAATAGCTAAGAGAATAATATGCATTGGCTCAATACGTCAGCATTTTCGTTAGGTTTTCATTTTAATTTCTGTTGTATCAATGCAATTTCTATAGCTATTAGCTCCCATTGTTTTTCTGTGTGTCGTGTTACAGCCCTGATGGTGCTATTCTATTCAACACACTGTTCTGATAGAAGGATTTTATTTATTTTATTTTTTGTAATAAAAATATTTTTAATCGATAGCTATTTGATTTAAACAATTGATCCATTCAAAATATAAAATTGGATTAAAAGTGCAGTAACTTTCAACTCCCAAGACATAAAGGAAAATTTTAGTTCTTCGTAATAAAGTTATTTATCAATGGAATGAACAAGAAGACCAGCATTGGGTCACAAGTGATGGTGACCTAAGTTTCTTCGGATGCTTATTTTAAGAGCAGCTTATCAGTAGTTGCAGCTATGGGCAACTTACGTGAAGGGAAACACTTTCCATTGTCACCTTTAGCCTGTACTTCATGTGTCTGAAGCAGAAAGACAGCTGTGGCAGTGTGGCCTAAAGTCATTAAGGAACTGGGAATACTTTGAACTCTCAGGGATCAGAGAGAATTCATGTTCCAAGAGATTTCAAAGGGTGTTGCCTGCAGGAAATGTTTTGCTAAAATGTAAGTTGTGCTAGTTGAACAGAATAGGGTAAATAGCTCTCCTTTCCTGATGGTTGCACACATGCATATGATATTATGGTTGTTATCTGCCATGCAAAGGAATTTAAAATAAAATGGTATTCACTAGTATCATTCAGTGCCTCTTGCATATTTATAATATATTGCATAAAACACAGAGAATTGTTAAAAGCCAATATTAGTTAGACATGATAGGTGCTTTAATTCTAAAATTAATATGTAGTTGTGAGGGTTTACAGAGTGATGAGCCCAGATCAAGTGGTAGCAAAAATGCATATTTTTCTGGCATACCTTTTACATATGACAATTTCAGGTGAATGGCTTCCTACCTTGCAATGAGGCAGAACAGAGCCCAGGTGGAAAACTATTATGTAGAAAGTGAACACATGATCCTTGGATGCACTGCAAAATTGGAAGGAACTTTATATTTGGCTCTTTATGCTTGACTTTTTACATGGGAGGAGGGTCATGTGTGAATAAGATTGGACTGTACAAGAGCAATTCAGATATTCGTCTAATCAGAATACTGAGCATTCTCTCCCTCAAATATTTAAATATCTTTCTCTGAGGCGTAATAAAATCATATTATGAACTGTGACTCTAATAAGGTGTTAAAATGGACCAGATAGTATTTTATAAATTAACAAATCAAATTCTACTATCACTTTCCTTTTACAAATATCCATATATGCATGTTCATTTATTGAGATAAGTTCATGCTTGGTCAGTTTTATCATAGCTGACTCCTTTATCATCATCTTCCAGTAGAACTGAAGCTGATACTATGTTGTGCTCTTTTCTTCAAGTAAAGAATTAAACAATCAATCTGAACTGCGAAAACCAAGTTGTATAATTTTGGATTTTTGTGGCTTTTGTTAAAATTTCCAATAACAGTAAAAGCATGAATAAGAAGGAAAAAATCAGCTGTGTGCAAATACATTCTAAAAAATAATGTTTTGATCAAACAAATGCAGCACATGGCCAACCAAGGCCAATTCTTCATTTAATGTGATGTTCTAAATGATTCATGAATTGTTTCCCTAGTTCCGATTCCAGTCAATCATTGCTATTTTGAAAAAAGAAGAAAATTAACGGAAGCATTTACAAATCTGAGATTAGTGCTTAGCTTTAGGGATAACTATTTCAAAATGGAAGCGAAATGCTTAGGCAATCATGGTATTGTAAAGTTAAAGCTTGTGACGTTGAATTGATAACCATTGAGTGCTTTATTCTGTACTCTGTTGTGCTTTAAAGGAAATGGTGGGCAGAATTCCAGATGTTTCTCATTTGTCTTGATTTTTACACTATCATTAAATAGAAATTCTAATAGTAGAAATAACATACAGAGGCTATGAGCACCCAGCATAAACAGACCATCTCAGATTAAAAATTGGATTCTACCCAAGCGTAGGAGAGCTGGATCAGCTCTTACTTTTAGCAATATTGAGAAGCGTAATCCTGAGTGGCTTGCCTCTGTGCTTGCTGAATGGGCTGCTCTGAGGTTTTGCATCCTGTGAACATTCTCATTATGCACTCAGGAAGCCACAGAGCTTTCAGGGCACCACAACAGCCCGGGCAAGCACGTCAGTGGACATAAGTAGAGGATGACTTCTGAGGCTACAAGAATTATCAGAAGGTATTCCTCTATCCCTCCGTTCTCCATCTAGAGTTCAGTGCTTTGCAAAGCAGGCAATGCATGGGCATCTAACAGAAATGTTGGGAGAGGTGGGTTTCAGTGCAGGGAATCAGTGCCCTCTTGCTTGTATCACAGCGACATATCTGGATTATACCAGAAATCATTTTGCACTTGCACACCTTGCATCCCTCCCCCTTATTGATAAGTGATGGAGGAGCTAGAGGAGATTATCAGTAGACTTCAGGATCCTATATAGAGCTGTCTTTTCAATGTTCATGATAACTTCAACCTCTTTTCCTGGCTCCCTTTGCTGCTAGCTGCTGCTTCCTCTCCCCATGTTCTTCAGCTTGATGCTCCCCATGCCCTTCTGCTTGAAGTTTTTGATTTCCTTGCAAACTGTTTGACAGTGATACACATCCATCTGTATACCTGTGTATGTTGAAAAGTCTAGTTTTTTAATAAACTGCCATCTACAATCTAATAGCAGCTTCTATAGCAAACTATAACATGTACAAGAATATTTTTTCCCTTAAACCGAATGGGAGGTAGATAGACATTTGGTGACATTTTGCTTAAGATGATTTGGTTGTTCAAGAGAGAGAGGGAGAGAATTCATATTTGAACTAACCCAAAGGCAAATTGTGCCAGTCTTCTGCCTTTCCCCCCTGTAAGACTCTATTGCAGATAACAGGGCTTTATCTACGTAAGTCTGGGCATGGAATGAGAATTGCTGCAGGGATGACAGATAGGTTCTAAAGTCAGAATGTAAAGAAGAATGCAACACAAGATTTCAGAGTGAAGTGTGCTCCTTTTCAGAATGCTGTGTTCCATACTTATTCAGATGTGACATAATATGATCAATAGGGAAGGACAGTATAATAATAATTTGAATGTCAGTGCAGATGAAGAAATGTGACATTTTACCAGTTCCTTTTCTTTCTGTATGGTATTGCGATAGTAGGCCTACATTAGGCTGACCATCTGAAAAGGAGGACAAGGCTCATGTAACTTTAACAGTTGTAGAGAAAAGGGAATTTCAGCCAGTGTTATTTGTATGCAATTAGTTCCTGGTGAAATTCCCTCTTCATCACAACAGTTAATGTTGCAGAGGCCCTGCCTTCTTTTGTATATGGTCACTCTAGTATAGTGCCTGCAAGTTTAACTGTTGTGATGAAGAAGGAATTTCACCAGGAACTAATTGCATACAAATGACACTGGCTGAAATTCCCTTTTCTCTACAAATGTTAAAGTTACATGAGCCCTGTCCTCCTTTTCAGATGGTCAGCCTAGCCTACATTCCTCAAAATTGCAAGTTTTAAAAGCAGAAAATTGCTAGATGATGATGCATCTTTCCCAATATGTTTTCCAATAGCAGTAGTTGTAAAGTAGCAAGACATAGCTCAGAATTTGATGATGCCTCATTGGGCGCAGATACCCAATCAAACCAGGATGTGTGTTTGGCAATGTTTCAATCGAATTTATTGCTGTTTGGGGTGGGGGTGGGGGATCCGAGTAACTTCAAGTCGGTAGGCAGTGTGTGTTTTTCTTATGCAAGCAAATTTTATGGAATGCCGACAGAGAGAAAACAATAGTAGGGTGACCAGACACCCGGATTTGTCCGGACATGCCCGGGAAATGGGGAGCAAATCCGCATCCGGGCGGAAAAACTGTTTTGGGGGCCAAATCCGGAAATTTAGCCCCCCAAAAGGGTGACCAAATGGCCCTGCTGCGATCCGGGCCAACCGGGGGGCGGTGGGGGCAAACCGGGGCGGCGGGGGGTCACGCGGCGGTGGCAGGAGGCTGGCGGCACGAGGCACTTACTGGGGCGTCCGCTTCCCTCTGGTGCTCGGAATCCACTGAGAAACAGGCTTCGCGGCCTGTCCCTCAGTAGCGCGCCGGGTGATGACGTCAGTAGATTCCGAGCACCGGAGGGAAGCTGACGCCCCAGCAGGTAAGGAGCGTGGTGCGGGCGCGCGGTGGGGGGGTTGTTTTGGGTGGGGGGGGGTCCAGGATTTTGATTCTCAAAATCTGGTCACCCTAAACAATAGGCTTCCTTTAATCTAACAGTTGGGCAAAACAGTTTGGGCTTCTGATCTAGTGAATGATGCTTGTCAAGTGCAAGAATTTTATTTCAAAAAAGGATTAGAACTGTTGTCCATGTGAGCTAGTTTAGCCAAGTGTCCTACTGTATGGAGGACAGTCCCCTATTTTAAATGAAACTTGTCCTGTTCAAATCTGGTTTAAAGATAAAAAACCATAAGAAGTAAGAACAGCAGGTGTCTTGAAGTTTTCCATCAAGAATTAATGCTTGGACAGCAGACTGAGCAGGTACACAGATCACCTGGTTCCAGGTTTCCCCTTTATTTATTTCATTTCTATATTGCTGCATAGCCAAAGCTCTCTGGTTTACAACAATTCATAAAAATACATCATAGTGGGATGTATTGTACATCTACTTGAAGTATAATTATTATTTCTAAAGTGTCATCTATTCATATCAATTTAAACATGTAAAAACTATGCACATCTTTTCCCTCTTTCATCCTCTTGTTTTTGTCGTTGCATAAGTGACCAATCTAATATGAGCGAATGTAGCATGCTGACAAAATTAGGGTGACCTGATAAAATCCAGGTCAGGGCTCATGTAACTTTAACAGTTGTAGAGAAAAGGGAATTTCTGCCAGTGTCATTTGTATGCAATTAGTTCCTGGTGAAATTCCTCTTCATCACAACAGTTAAAGTTGCAGGCACTATACTAGAGTGACCATATACAAAAGAAGACAGGGCCCTGCAACTTTAACTGTTGTGATGAAGAGGGAATTTCACCAGGAACTAATTGCATACAAATGACACTAGCTCAAATTCCCTTTTTTCTACAACTGTTAAAGTTACATGAGCCCTGACCTGGATTTTATCTGGTCACCCTAGACAAAATGGCTGAGTCAGAAAGTTTGAAGTTCAAATTTCACCTCTTCCATGAACTCAGAAGGGTCACTATCTCACAGCCTAGGCAATATGGGGAGATTGCAACCTCTATAATATGGGGATAACTGTACTTGCATATCATAGTTGGCTGTTGTAAAGGTTATTTAGACAACTCATTAGCATTTTGAAACTCTGAAGCAATATATTAAAGGGGAGCTGGGCTTCCAGGAATTAAAGTAGAAAAAGGTGACCCAGGCAGTTACCAGGGTGAAAGGGAACAAAGAGGCTCCATGGGATTGCCAGTCTCCAAAGGAAGAAAGGGAAGAACCAAAGTAGATGATAATCATTGCTTTTCACCAAATTCATGGTGAAAATCCAAGGCATCTCAGGGTCTAGTCCCGACACTACTCAGAGAAAAGCAGTTGACCCTATTTTTTTGTCTTTCGTGGATGAAAAGCAGTTTGAAAATATTTGTATTACGGTTACAGGCCGTGAAAACATTCTTGTTTCAAGCTGCTTTTAATTAAGGATGGTAGTGTTCTGTATTTCAGCGGCTGCTATTTTTAATGTTTCATTTTTTAGCTGCTGTTGATTAATTTTTGTTAGAATGTGTCTTGTTTTGAACTTCTGCAACAATATTTTTAATGTGTTAAAATTTTGTCAAGTTTGGGTTTTTTATTATATGTTATTGGTTAATTTTATGGGATTTCAGTATCAGCTGTGCTGAGAGGAGTGGACTTCCCCCTGCTCTCATTCCTCCCCTCCTTCCAGCCGCCTGAAAATGCTACACAGAGAGTCAGGAGACCCTGCTGAATGTGGTGAGCTGTGGCATGGAGAAGAGGTGGAATCTCCCAAAAGTTGGGTGATGGGACCTTCCACAGGTTGGGTGATGTGACTTCCCATGGTCTTAATATGTTGTGAGCTGCTTTGGAGTGGCTTGCTTAGAGAAGCAGCATGCAAATATTGAAATGATTTTTTTCTACAGTGCTAAACAGTATTAATAATAGAAGGAGAAGATAAAAATATGTGGCCATTCACTCTTTTGAGCCTATGAGCTGGAACGTTACAAAAGAGTTTTGAATTCATACTTGCACTCACAACATTTCTGCACACTGTGTGGTTGATGCATGAGCCCTCAGAAGCAGCTCATTTTAATTAACCACATCATGAATCTTTACTTTCCTATGACAGAGCTTGACCTAATCTCATGGCACCTCATTATGATTATTTAAGCCCCAATGAATCTCTAAATCCAAATGAGGAAGGATTCAGATTGTGCAATATTTCCAACACACTGCACCTGCTAAATCTCACCAGGAGCCTTATTGGTGACCAATATTTCTATGACTTGGCACTTCAGGGCCCAGAATAATGGCTGAATAATGGCCTTGAGTTGTTCCAAAGTGTCCTGGTGCAAAACTTGTGTTCAGGGTTTAATTCAAGATGGGACAACTAATCAGGTCTTGAGCTGTGGACTTGTGAAACAATAATAAGGCCACATACCTTTAATTAGAAAGTGGACTTGAGCCCTGGTATTTCTAGAAAATGACCCCTGTATATCTTTATATGCTGAATATGACTTAGCAGCTGTTGTCAATAGTCGTATTGAAAATGCTTTCTATTTGTTTAGGATATTTGCTTATTAGATCATAAGCTGACTCATCAGCTGTTGTTTCAAAGATTAGCAAACTATTTGTGATTTTTATTTATATTAGTACATTTATATCCTACTTTCCATCATGGAATTCAAAGTAATATACATGAGGTTGCCAGGCAGTCTTCCATTCAGACATCAAGGTGGATTGATGTAAATCAAGACAATTTAAATCATCGCTATAAATCAAATGTCTCTTTGAAACTTTTTCATATATTTCCTGAGCAGTGGTGCAAACCTGACCAGTAAACCATGTTAACGTACAACTAAATAAAGTATTATTGTGTCTTTCATACAAGCAGGATTTGCATTTCTTTGCCTTGCTGTATATAGTTTGCGCACTTTACTTTTAATATATAAAGCAAATTTATTTAAAATATTCCCATATAGGGGCCTTTCTTATCAGCATCTAGAGCAGTTTGAGGTTAACAGCACAATGATATACATGTGTTCTCATGAATGAGTTCCATTGAGCTCAACAGGGCTTTACTCCCAGCTAAGTCGGTATAGGATTGAAGTCTTAGTATGAGAATACAGGAAGATCCACAAGGGACAATTTTGTCTTCTTTTTTCCTTTCCAGTGTTACTCCTTTGTGCTGCACTCTGTATCTTTGCCCAGTCTATCCCTCACAAAAAACAAAGTAGCAAAATGCCTATGGCTGATAGGTCAAATCAAGGTTTGAGACTGGTAGGGTGACCAACTGCCAGAATTTCCCTGGATTTGTCCTGGGTTTTGTTCTATCCAGGGTGTCGGCAGATTTTCTGTAATTTTCTACAATGTCCTGGAATTACATGCTTTCCCCTTTAAGGCTGTCACCCCCCCCCCCACACACACACACACACTGCTCCAATGGGGCCTTAAAGGGGAAAGTGTGTCATTGCTGAACATTAAAGAAAAGGCCTTAATTGGGGCAGGGGAGGCGGGAATAACACCCTTTCCCCTCCTTTGCTCCAATCGGGGCCTTTCCCCTCCTCCGCTCCTGTTTGGAGCGGAGGAGGGGAAGGAGCACTTTCTGGAATCTCCGGAAAACGCATCATCCCCCCCCCCCCCGCCACTGGGTGTCCTCTTTTTTGGTTTACCAAATAAGGTCACCCTATTTGAGAGTTACTGGGCAGGGGAAAAAATCCAATTAGATTTTTAAAAAAATACATATTTTTGAATTCCTGTTAAACATTGAGATATTTTGAATTCTTTTAGACATTGTTCCACCCTGCTGTATTGTCTTACTGCCTTACCTAACCTGTGTCTTTGCACATGTGACTTTAGTTGGAGAAACAGAAAGCCCATAACTTTTAGGAAGCAAGAACTGTTATTTAGGCTGGAGTGAGCCATTTTCATGACATGAAAAACCTGAAATTAATGTTCATGTTTCATTGGTAGGGGGCTTCATTTTATGAGACTGTAAGTGTAGGTTTAGCATGTTCATGTTGAGATTTGATTGAACAATGCTATTTTTAAACTTAGAAAGAAATTTAGTATTTTGTTTATGATTATTTTAAAATAAAATATAAATTTAAATAAAAGCATCTTAAAAAAAACTGTTTCCCCCAGAACCATTTATTTTTATCCACCACGCCAGACACTGACCAGGCTTAGATTGTTTAGCTTCAGCAAGGGGGCTGCATAATTTGCCCTCAGACTATGCCTTGTGGATTCTTAAATAATCTTCTTTCCTCACCTATCACCACAGCAACATTGTGAGTCTATATTTTAATATTCCCTTTTTACAATTTGGAAAGCAAGGCTAAGAGAGAAAGCAATTTACCCAAAGCAAGTAGTCTGTTCATGTCTCATAAGAGGCCTGAATTAGAAATTAGGGTGTCCAGATCGCCCGGAGTTTCCCGGTCATAACCAGGAAACCTAGGCCGATCCGGGCCAACCGGGGAGCGGCGGGGGAAGCGAGCGGCGACAAGCGGTGGTAGACCCGGCGGCGGTGGCGGCGGAGGAGCCCGGGAAGCAGCCACCCCAGCAGGTAAGTGCCCCCCCTGCACCTCGCGCTCCTTACCTGCAGGGGCATCCGCTTCCCTCTGGAGCGCGAGGCGCGAGGGGGGGCACTTACCTGCTGGGGCGGCCGCTTCCCGGGCTCTTCCGCTGCCACCGCCGCCAGGTCCTCCACCACTGCCAGGTCCTTCGCCGCCGCTGCCGGGCTCATGAGGCCAGAGGCCACGCGGAAGAGGCGGGAGAGGGCCGATTACATCACTTCCGGATCCGGCCCTCTCCCGCGCGGCCTCTGGCCTCCTTGGGGCTCGTCGCGATGGCGAAGGACCTGGCAGTGGTGGAGGAAGACCCGGCGGCGGCGGGGGACCTGGGGGCAGTGGCTGACCCGGTGGGGGTGGCAGCGGAGGACCCAGCGCGGGCGGTGGAGGAAGAGAACCTGGTAGGTCCAGGCTGGTGTTTTTGGGGGGGGGTGGCTTGGTGGGGGGGTTGTTTTGGGTGGTGTGGTGGTGGTGGGGGACCGGGATTTTGGTTTCCAAAATCTGGTCACCCTAAATTAGATTTGTGCTCCAAAATGCTATCTACTCTGACTTCTTGAGCTTGACACAAACATAGTTCTAAATTATATTTGTAAATTATGCTTTGCAGGGTATTTTCTTCTATACCCTGTTCAAAAGTCATCAAGTAGAAGTGTAAGGCTGCAATCCTATACACAATTGTCTGAGAGTAAGGGCCATTAAATTATGTAGGAATTACTTCTGAGTAGGTACATATAGGATTGCACTGTAAAAAGGCACAAACATTATTGAACTAATGACTATGGAAGGCTTTAAAGCACTACATAAATGCACTTTTGAATGATTAATGTAAGATCTGAAAGATAATTTCCTCCACTGTAAAACTATTTGACTGGGAGAAGAATATGGGTCAATAATTTCTGTGCTTGGAGTTTCAAATGTAAAGTTTGGTCTTTCGGAAAACTAACACGTAATAGTAAATTGCTCTGACAATCTTCCTGCTTATGTTAAACACACACACACACACACACACACCCCTTCACAATGTGAAGTGTTTTGTATTAATATAATGCCTCTTGGGATGATGCAACATTTCAAATTGCAATGAACTTAACAGCATCAATTACGTGATATTTGTAAAGTCCTTGAATGTGGATAGGCAATGATTTCACATTACCTATGAGTGGTATTGGTTGCTAATGAGGTGCACAAATGTAAGTGAGTTGCACTTCCTGTGTTTGCACATACAGTGTTTGAAATGGAGATATGCGCATTTTCCTTCACGGGAAATCATCTTTGGAGTGAAAGCCACACTACAATTCATGAAATGCAGAAAGGTTGTACAACTGGCTTGAAGCTGTCTGGCAGAGTAATATATAGGTTATGATAGTGTACTGGCACTGCAAATAATTCATCTCATTCTAAGGTCCTGTTTTTTTTAAGCGGTAGTTTGTCTTCAATATCTTTAAAATGGCTGAAATTCACCTGGCTCCATTAGAAATGCCTTCCATCATTCAACAAGAGGTGTGTTTCATTTTCAACTCCTCTGAGCAATATTTTCAGTAGTTCAGAAATACTTTTTGTCCATTCAGGTTACTGTAATGAGTAATGTTTGGATACTGCCACAGTATTTTAATAGATTTTGTTTCATTGCAGTGGTTGCATTGTTTGTGTGCATAGGTAATGCGGTTTTATTTCAGCGGACATTCTCCTAATTTGGCATCGCAGATGTTGCAATTGCTGCTTTTTCCATTTGTTTGTATTTATGATGTCACATTTTATGATTTGGAACTGTCATTTTATCGTAAAGTGCTTAGAAAACATTACTTGGGTATAGCAAAGCAGGATAGTAATTATTTAAATTAAAATAAAATAATGTGGCCCATATACCTGGTGCAAGGAAGGGCACCTTATTCTGTCTACCCAGGTGCTTCCTAGAATTGGGTGAAGGTTATCTGCTATGCCAGTAGAGCCGGATCGTATTGACAGATCGTAGTGTATTTACAAAGTATGCCATTGTTACATATGCCAAGAAGTGTGCCAGACACACTTTATTTTTCAATCCTTCTGTGCAATATTCATGATGACAACATCCAATTATGAGGAAGTGTATTCCACTGAGGATAGGTGCTATTCCCCATGTTGTATGGGCTGCAGACTGGGACCCAAGAAGCCACTGTCCTGTTGAAAATAATTGTTTTTAATGAGTAGGGTATATATTTATTGTCCATTCCTCATCAAACATATTCTGCTGCATTTGCATTTGGAGGGAATCCAAGAGTGAGTTTCAGTGGGCTGCCAAAGTGTTCATGATTAACAGCAGGAACCGGTTCATTTTTATGTAAACACATTGATAGGTTTTGACAGGAAGGGTGGGAAAAATCTACAAAATGCCACCTATCCTTTCAAATGTGCCACTGAATGATAAGCTCATTCTTTAGCACAATGCTGAATTTATTCTATATGCCAATCATAGGGAAGAAAGAATAGCAGACTATGAACATGTTTATATAACTCTGGATGTTCTCAGCCTTTGTCATTATGAGTCTTCCTCATTTGTATATAACCAGATGTGTGTTTCACAATTGGGCTACTTAAGCATTGAGTTTTAGAATTGGTTCAGAATTCAAAATCCAGGCATTCTTTTTTTTTACATATTCAGTTTAGCTTTGTCATAATGAGGCTTGAGTCAAGAAAAGCAGCTCATAGACTTCATGTTGCCCATGGACATCAACACTCAGTTTTATTTTGTTTTTAAAAATAGTTTGGACTTCTTAAGCTTTATATATTTCATTGACTGTTCATCCCACCATTCAGTCCATACTCGACCCGAAGGAAAAAACTCAACGTAGAACATAAGCTTTAAAAGCAAATATGTAGAATAACATTAAAACATTTTAAAAAATTAAATCATCAAATTGAAGGGCAAAAAATTAAAAGAGATAATCAAATCAATATTAAAATTAGAAACCAGCTGTAGAATGCATCCCGTCAATATGTCAGCTCATTCAATGGCCTTTTGAAAGAGATGGCCACTGCTAAAAGCCAGCACAGAATGGGCTTCACAAGCATCTCTTAGGAGGACATTCCGAAGGACTACCATTATTATCAAGAGAGTCCAGCAGCCTTTAAAGCACAATCCTATACTAGTCTAGGATTGAGTTGAATGGAGCTAACTACTAGATAAATGGGTATAGGTCACTTTAGTCTGGTCCACGCATGCAGCAGAATGAGATGGTGGAATCCAGAGGTGACTGTACCATATCATTTCTGTCTGGAAGTGGGACATGCTACTTCTTTGTTCTCGCATGTACACATAGCAAAAGAAGAGCACATGTGTTGAAAAAAGAGGATGTGGATTTGAATTAAATTTGCATATGCTAATATTTATGTATATGCTAATTTAGACATAATTGCTCTAAATTAAATAGAATACAATACATCTATTTCATGTATTGAGGATGACTGACCAGGTGCCCGTATGCCTGCTGCTCAGTCCGCTATCTGAGTGCTGTGTCTTCCTCTTTAAACTGGACTTTGACTGGACAACTTTTCAAACAGAGGACACCTTCAAATAGAGGATCGTCCTCTATTAAGTAGGACACATGGCAACCATACACATAAGGAAGAAAAAAATCTATCCCTGTCCACTCCCTGCTGTACTTGTTTGTTTCTGTTTTTTAATTACAGGGTAGCTTTAAAATAGGTGAGCATTAAAAAAATGTGATTCCATGGCTCATAATCTGCCACCTCAAGACTCTTGCACCCCGTTCTCACTTCATTCTGCTGAGGCCTTTATTTTACTTCTGAAGATCGTGGCACTCAAAGAGGGGTTCCTTGAATCTCAGCTTTCATTTATGAATATCTTAGAGGCAAATTTCAGTGAATGATAACAAAAAAATATTAGTGCTGTGCTGAAAATTTCTCCCACATATTTTTCAACTACTCTCTTTTAATTTTATAGAAAAGAAAATACTTTTGAAAAGAAGTTGAATAGAGAAAAAACATTTTGGACAAATCCTCATGGGCCGGATTTGGGTTTCTTGTGTTTCCTTTACCTATGAGGTGGCCAAGTAGTGTGCAAAAGTGTCCTATTTTACATCTCTCTGGCATCCAGTGTTTTCCTCAGCTTCCTACACAGTGGTAGCATAAAACCCAGGGGAAGAAGTCATGAGGTAATTCTTCCAATAGGGTGTTTTCAGACCAGGAAGTGCAGGCAATTTAGGAGGCTGCAAAGGAATGGAGAGTTGTGTAAAAGAAAACACACACACACCACACTTGGCCACATTACTGCAATTAGGAAAGGTCAAAAACATCACAAAAATAACTTGTAAAATTTATTATTATTATTATTATTATTATTAATGTTTATATACCGCCCCATAGCCGAAGCTCTCTGGGTGGTTTACAAAAATTAAAAGATTGAACACTAAAAAGACAATATACAAAATTTAAAACCATAAACATAAAACAGCTGACATTTAAAATATTTTAAACTGTTAAGCCTGGCCACAATGTCAATCAAAACCTCAACTTGAGCTGTTAAAATGCCTGGGAGAAAAGAAAAGTTTTGACCTGGCGCCGAAAAGATAACAGTGTTGGCGCCAGGTGGACCTCATCGGGGAGATCATTCCATAATTGGGGGGTCACCACAGAGAAGGCCCTCTCCCTTGTAGCCGTCCTCCGAGCTTCCCTCGGAGTAGGCACCTGGAGGAGGACCTGAGAAATACCCTGAGAATGACACAGAAACAATGGAAGCCTCTTTCATGGGAAAAGAAAACTTTCAAGGAATTGGAGAACAGATTTTGACCCAGCACTAGTCCGAGGTCTTTCATATTGTGGTGGATGCAGAAAGGGGCCAGCCTGCCGACACAGTTGATGCTGTTGCTACTTGCAGTGGTAGCATAAAAAAACCCAGAAACCCTTACAAAAAAAGAAAGAAGCTGTGCTTCTAACCCCAGCCAGTGGTGAACCCTATCTGTGAGAAACTGTTGAGAATTTCTCCTCCCCCTGGGGAAATTGGGTGAAATTGACCCCCAGCTTCTCTGCCCTCAGAAAGGATGGAAAATTTTGAGAGGTCATTTGTGCAGAGCTCTTAAAAAAATTCTGAGGGTTTAATCCTGACCAAATGTATGCATCCCAAAGAGCTTTTTGATGAACACGGATTACTGGTGGTGGAAACAACAACTAAAATGTACTATTGGTCAAAAGACGATGCAATCAGCCTATTAATAAATAAAATTTATATGGCATGAGTTGTAGGGTGACCAGATTTTGAGAATCAAAATCCCGGACCCCCCCCCGCCACCCCCCCACCCAAAACAACCCCCCCACCGCGCGCCTGCGCCGCCCCCCCCCGCGCCACGCCGCCCCCCCGTGCTGCGCCGCCCGCCCCGCGCTCCTTACCTGCTGGGGCGTCCGCTTCCCTCCGGTGCTCGGAATCTACTGAGAAACAGGCTTCCTGGCCTGTCTCTCAGTAGCGCGCCAGGTGATGACGTCATCACCCGGCGCGCTACTGAGGGACAGGCTGCGAAGACTGTTTCTCAGTAGATTCCGAGCACTGGAGGGAAGCCCCAGCAGGTAAGTGCCTCGCGCCCCCCCCCGCCTGCCCCCCCGCGCCCCCGCGCCGCGCCCCCCACCCGCCCCGCGCCCCCACGCTGCTCTCCCGCCCCGCGCCCCCGCGCCGCCCCCCCACCCGCCCCACGCCCCCGCGCCGCCCCCGCGCCGCCCCCCCACCCACCCCGCACACCCGCGCCGCCCCCCCACCCCGCGCACCCACGCTGCACTCGCACCGTCCCCTCCACCCGTGCCGCGCCCCCGCGCCGCCCCCCCCCACCCCGCGCACCCTTCTCCCCCCACCATGCCCAAGTTTCATGTTTTTTTTAAAAAAAGATATAGGCGTAATGCAACCTATTTTTCAAAATTTCATTGCCACCAAAGGCCTGCACCAATGTTTCTGAAATTTCTCATACATGACTAATTACATGGCATCTGCAATGTGACCAAGTTTCATGTTTCTATCTTTTAAAGTTAAAAAGTTAAAGGCATTTATTTCTCCAAGGCAACCCTTAGGGGAAAACACCTAAAATGGAGGTCTGATTCTCTGATGCGATCCGATGTGAATCTGATCGACAAAATCGGATCAGAAAGAATTGGAGCTCCTTGGACCAGCATCGGAATCGGGAATCAGATGTCCGATTTCCCTCGAATCGTATCAGAATCGGGCATCAGGTCCAATTCAATGTACATCCTTATTCTAAAACTGACAGAGACAATAACAGAAAGAACTGAAGGTCCACAGGCTGTACCTGGTCTGCCAAGGCCGTTACCTTAGTCAACAGAGCCTGGTAGCTCTTGTAAGGGGACACCACACATTACGCAATATACCTGTGTTTCCTGTAGCAAATGTAAAGTGTAGATGACATAGCTGCCTATTTAAATGCCAGCTCAGGCCTAATCCACACTAATCAGGATAAAGCACTATGGAAGCAGTATGAAAGCGGTATATAAGAGACAAGAGCCACACTACTGCTTTATAGCTGTATTGAAGTGCACTGACAACTGTTGGGGCCCATGACACATACCGTATATCACTTTCATACTGCTTTCATAGTACTATATCCTGCTTGGTGTGGCTCCTGCCTTTTATATACTGCTTTCATACCGTTTTCATAGTGCTATATCCTGCTTGCTGTGGATCTGGCCTCAATCAGTTTTTCCAAGCATGTGTATCTGAGCATTTACAGCCACTCCTATATTGGTTATATGTTACATATTTTCTGCAGCAAATCCCAGTATATCTACTACACTCATATTTGCTGCATAGTGTTGAGTCACATTTCCTTTCAGGCTAATTCCACATGGGAAAAAGCAGGAGGATTGTCTGGGTAAAAAGCTTTCCTGAGTCAAATAGTGAACATAGGCCTTATGATGTAATACCAAAATTGGTGTATGCCATAGTAATTTATTTCAGATAAAATATGTTCGATTGAGACTACGAAGGTGTCTGCACCAGCCATTTATTGCAGGATTGTATCAGAGTCATTGCTAACGGGCCACATGACATTCACCTGCTCCCGTAGTGATCTCAGGTCCACCTCTCAGTTATTCAAGAATATCGCTGACTGCTTCTGTCACAGTTTTTTTTTGGCTCATTCGCTACAATCCTGAAGTCCGTGGCTGGTGAGCCCCCACCTTCGTGAAGCTGTTGCTGTCTGCCAGGAGTTCCCGGCTCAGTGAACAGCCAACCAGCTGCCAGGGGCATGTGCAGTGGTTTCAGAGGTGTGTAAGAGTGGACCCGGCCGCCATTTTCACCACATGTTTTTGATGTGAAGAAGCATGTTTTGGCACCAAGAGTGTGTAATTTTTTTAAACGCAAACGTATCTCTGCACAGCATCATATATTCGATAGAGTTCCTATCCCCCCATGTGTTGCTGTGCATTTGTGTTCGTGTGCATCCCTCACGAATCATAAAAAAACAGCCCTGCCCACTTCTGCTGACCCACATGCAGAAGTGCCATCACGGGGCACACGTCCTCCCACAATGGCACTCCTGTCATTGTGGGAAACTTTGTTCCCTGCACCCTGTGAATGCCGACTGCAGTAGCAGAAAAACTCACAACCCTCCCTTCTATTGCAAAAGGGCTGTAGGTGTAAAAAAGGCCTACGTCAGTCATGATTGATTTCAGTGGGATAAATTAGTCATAACTCACTTAAATCCCATCAGTTTGATTGGGAATAAAGCAAAACTAACATAGTTTTTATCCAGCTCAATAATTTTTTCATCATTGCATACGGTATAAGAGAAGTACACTGGAATAATTATTTTCCCTGCATCCTCTTATGCTCTGTTCTCCAGGGCAGCATATTAATGGGATTGTCAGTATTACAATCAGTTCTCTTGTAACTTTTAAAGTTTTGGCATAAAACATAATTAACTGCCTAAAAGCAATTAATTGTACAAGTTAGTTTTGTTCAATAATTGTGTTTTCTGTTTCTCTTAGGTTTTACTGGGACTTAATAATGCTTATAATGATGGTTGGAAATCTTGTCATTATACCTGTTGGAATCACATTCTTCACAGAGCAGACAACAACACCATGGATTATTTTCAACGTAGCTTCAGATACTGTGTTTCTGTTTGACCTGATCATGAACTTTAGAACTGGCACTGTTAATGAGGACAGTTCTGAGATAATACTGGACCCCAAAGTCATCAAGATGAATTATCTAAAGAGCTGGTTCGTGGTTGACTTCATCTCATCAATACCAGTGGATTATATCTTTCTCATTGTAGAAAAAGGAATGGATTCAGAAGTCTACAAGACAGCTAGAGCTCTTCGCATTGTGAGGTTCACAAAAATCCTCAGTCTGTTGCGTTTATTACGACTTTCAAGATTAATAAGATATATTCACCAGTGGGAAGAGGTAAGTTTCTCTTTTGTATAACTATTCATCCATCTCATGCTTATAAATAAATAAATAAATAAATAAAGGTGGTACATTAAGATGTTGCAGCCCATTGAGACTTCTTAATTCTGAATACATTCTTGCTTCTTGGATGTGAGTAGTGTTTCATCTGTTTCTTTTGTACTACTTACGATGGTGTCTGGGCAACTCTATTGAAAACTAAATAGAACTTCAGCATAAAGGTATTCATGCTATGGAGAAAAAAACTTTCCCAGAAAGCCTAATATGAACAGGCGAACACTCTTCATCATAAGAACTGACACAATATTAGTACTGTAATACATTCATGCTACTATCTGCAGTAGCAAATATCCTATTGTATGATAGTTGCAATTTTTCCATGATCAGTATGAACTGGTCTTCATGATGCATTTGTGTGTTGAAGTAGCAGTCCTACATAAGTGGGTAACACTGTCATTCAGCTTTTCTCAATTCACCTTCCTAGTTTCTTTGATCTCTTCAATAAGAGAGGTGATGGATGTAGTAATTTCTTTTGAACCTTATGCTTTTAACTATCAGCTGATAGAAATCTGAATGGACCACAGTGGTGCACAGTTTCCTCACTGTTACCTTGATTGATTCTTGGGAATATCTAGCAGGAGCAGGAAAATCCTTCCGTCAATATACAGGCATTGGCAGAGAGAAAGGACAATTGATGGTGCGTGAAATGTAACTAAATGTTTCCTAGCAACTCTAATGACGAGATAAGATTTAGTGAAGGACTTGAAATGAATGAGAAGTCTCACCCCAGTTTTTTAAATTTAACTAAATGTAGTTACAGACATGATTCTTCCCCCCCCCCCCCCATCTCAATAATGCAGAGAATTCAGTATCTACCTATGGAACTTTTTTTTCAGGGTAGAGTCAGGGCAGAGGGCTGCTGGAAAGATTTAGTATGATTATTTTATTTCTCTGTTGCTGCTGTTACACTATGACTGGGTTCGCATGACACAATAAGCCATGGTGGGTTATGAGCCTTGTTTGTTTCAGAATGGTTTGTCATGTTGTCTGAACCCACTGAGAGTGTTTTGGGCATGCTTAACAAACCTGGGTTTGGACAACGTGACATCAGAGTGCATAAAAAGAAAAAGGATTCCCTTTGAGTTATGTATGAGAGATGATAGAAGACATTTCTTAGTAATTAGGAGTTTTTCATGGGTTTGTTATTTATGTGGTTGTGGTTGACCACTCTGAGACTTATTTACCTGAAGACCAGCATAGAAATAGAGTAAATAAATAAATATGATTTTAAGTCAGCAAACTACTCATCAGAATGAGGGCAAGGTGGTGGTGATGGTCGTGGTTAGGCTTTTGTCCTCTATGCATAGAAATCCATAGGACGTTTTCATTCATGGTGTGCATGTTTATTTACTCCACATGCAAAAGTTATACAAATCTCTGTTCATCCTCTCTTTGATGATGAATCTCCTCTATTTTTTTTGGTGACACGTAGGTGACCATCCTAAGTGTCAGCAAGTGCCAGTTTGAGGTTCAAGGTAAAGGGATTTTAGCATTGAGAAAGATGAAGAAACATAGGAAAGTCATACAGGCAGCTCTGTGCTATATTCAGCATTAAAATATGCTGCTCTTTTGCAGGCTAAGAGTGATCATTATAGGGATGGATGCAGGGCTGGTGTCAAGTGTAAGCATGGTTGAGTACCTGCCAAGGGCCCACATCCCAGCAGGGCCTACTGAGCAGAGCTTCCTGGACTTGCTGCTCCTCTTCACTATTGAAAACAGCTCCTTCACCTGCTTCTTGCTCTGGCACAGACAACGGTGGTAGTGAGAAGGAGAAGCAGTAGATTTCTCTGTCTACCTGCTCAGTGGGCCTTTGCCTGTCAAGCAATCAAGTGGTGACAATGATTAGACAGAAGGAGAAGAACAATAGCAGCTGGAGGCAATGGTGGTGAGATGGTGGTGAGTAGACTCTTTGAGGGAGGTGACCAATAAGGGAGGGACCATTGAGGTGTCTTGCCCAAGGGCCTTCAAAAACTTGTATGGATCGGTCAACTTTGTTCTCACTGAGATTGTTGAATTTTACACTTACGCTCATTCCATCCCATTTCTGTATGTTTCTGAGGTTTTCTTTTAAGAAAAGTGTGCATGGAAATTCATGCTTTCTTGTGCACATTTGCACAATCTAGATATTTTCCCTAAGTATTTTCCATTGGTATAAAGTAATTTTATTTATTGAAATTATTTATT
Source organism: Anniella stebbinsi (assembly GCA_029215795.1). Classification (NCBI taxonomy): domain Eukaryota; kingdom Metazoa; phylum Chordata; class Lepidosauria; order Squamata; family Anniellidae; genus Anniella; species Anniella stebbinsi. The sequence continues at coordinate 26,132,349 of JARDYH010000002.1, read as the reverse complement.
TAATACATTTATATCCTGCTTTCCCCCCTCTTGCAAGGAACCCAAGGTGGCTTGCACGATCTTCCTCCTCTCCATTTTATCCTCACAGAAACCCTGTGAGGTAGGTTAGGCTGATTGGCCCAAAGTCACCCAGTGAACTTTATGGCTGAGTGGGGATTAGAAACTGGATCTTCCAATTCCCAGTTCAACACTCTAACCAGGACACCACACTGGCTCTCTTTTCTCTAATACACACATTTTGGTGCACATATTTTTTCTTGACAAACAGCATCATCAATCTCAGAAAAGTGTGGATTTCACTATGCACCTTTGTCTTGGCTTGGTTATTGGCAAGGAAGGGGCAAATTTGGTAAATTTGCATAAAGAACTCAATGGGACATATTTCTCAGCAATCCTTAGTTTATTAAGGTTCCTGTTTTATACCTAGTAATAACCTGAGAGAAAGGTCCTCCTGATCCACATCTAGTCTGAGGAAAGTGGGATTTGCACCCTTGGTCACTGCCTGATTTTTCAGTGTATTCAGTTCAGAACTATTTCTACCAAGTTATCAAAACAGTTTAATTAATTGCAATTTGTTGCATATTTATTATTTATTTTTGGTTACTATGGGAGCCAAAATCTATGAAAACCAAGCCTCTCTACACACGCAGGATAAAACACTTTGAAAACATTTTGAAAACTGTATATGGAATATGTCCTGGGCCCCAACAGTTCTCAAAACTGTTATAAACTGTTTTAAACTGTTTTAAACCGTTTTAAAGCTGTAGTGTAGATAGGCTCTCCATTGCAGGTATCACTTTTTAGGGTACCAGCTGAAAACACGGATTTGGAAACCAAACTGCAACACCTTTCTCTTTTCTTAAAAAGCAAACAAACCTCAAAACCAAAGTTTGTGAGCATCAGTTGCAATATGTCCCCTTTTAACATATTTACATAAATGCTGTCTCTGGTTTCCATGGGACGTTGTGATATAAGTGTGTGTTTTTATCTGCTATCTCTGTTTATATGCCACATCTAGGTTAAGCTTGAGGTCAAGCAATTTGTATGAGATTTGACACAGTGTCTCTCGCCTCCCCCGATTTCAGTCTACATGGCAGCTTTCTGTAATCCTTAAAACCACATATCTTTTCACAAGCGATCTTGACAATATCTTATTGTTGCTTTGTTCACAGAATAAGTATGGTTTACCCATATAAGTAACACTTCAAAAGACAAAATTGCACCCCAGTCACTAACCCTTACGACAAGTTGTGACCTGATGGAAACAGAAATAGGAGACTGTTGCAATCTCCTGAAAAATGTACTTAGTAATCATAACAGTGGACTGCTTGAATGGGCGGTATCATTGGGTAGTTTGAAGGACAAATAACACTGGAGCCCTAAGTGATGGATAAGTGATGGACTTGACATTGATAAAAACAAACACGCTATCTTCCTGAACAAGTCTAGCATTCTGTGTCCGGGGCAGGATCTACACTATTGCTTTAAAACAGTTTATAACAGTAGTGACAACTGTTGTGGCCCCAGGACACAACTCCATATATAGTTTTCAAAACACTTTCAGAGTGTCATATCCTGCTTGGTTTAGCTCTGGCCCAGCAGTGGGCAGTTAGATACCTCTGGAAGTTCACAAACAGAGCGTAGTAGAGTGGTTTGGTTTTCCTCTGCTGTTTGACCCCAGAGTCTGTTGGTGTTTGGAGGTGTACTGTCTCTGGATCTAGAGGTCCCATTTCATCGTCTTAGTAAATGGTCATTAATAGATATGTTTTATTAGGAACAAAACCAGCAACTAAGCTAGTGGACATTAACCACATCCTGTAATTTATGTCTTGTATTAAAATATGTTCCTTTTGTCATTCCTGACTTAACTACCAATAAATGTCACAGGACCAAACTGAACATTCTGCTAATTACATTTTGGCTGGTTTCAGAGAACACATTAAGCAACGGGGGGGGGGGGGGGGAACAATTGTCAGTTGTGTTGCTTATTGTGTTGTGTGGAGGGTAATACGCCGCTCACAAACTACTGACGGTATGCTATTCCGCCCAAATAAGCAACGGAGAGAAAAAACTGGCTTGCAAGTTGTTTAGCTTGAAGCCGGTTGTTTAAAGTGTTGTGTAGAGGGGTAAGTGTGTTAATGGCGTGCGGTGAGTGGGTTAAAACACAAGCCCATAGAGGCAGGCGGCAAGAGCGACCAAAGCGGCGGCTGCCACTCTGCTACAACTGGCGCTACTTGTAGAGGCTGCTGGGATAGCACCGGGAGGACCGAGGGAGGAGGAAGGGAGGGAGGGGAGAGGGGCAGGGGCTGCGTCAATCAAATGCTGGGTTGACTATTAGTCCACTCAACACCAGCCCCAACCACCCACAGTTGTGTAGGAATATGTTGTGTGGGGAGTACCCACAAAATAACCAACTGTGAGTTGGCTACTTAACCCACCATTGACTAAAGTGCTGTCTGAGACACACCTATTGCAGCGATGTAGGATTATGCTATGGGGAAACAGTTTTTAGTTGCCAAACTGGCAGGGGTGCCATTTGTGCTTATAGATGTAGGGCTCTTTTCTCACTAATGCCAGATATGTGCTGCTTGGGTGGGTGTGTCCGTCCAGTGAACATTTTCCTCTTATTACATGTGTTCATTGAATGGGTTTGTTGCACTATGTCATCCCCGACTTTACACTATGGATGCCCTACTACATGGCCAGGTCCTTATTCCTGTGGGACTAAAGAACAAAATAGTGGATAGGTGAGCAGGATGGACTAAGGTTTATTGTAAGAAGATTCATTATTCATTTATTTATTTTTTGCTGCCCATAGATTTAATGTACTATAGTATTAATGGAGGCACAGTCGTGCCTCCATTGTTAAGGGCCCTCAGTAAAAAACACATTCCGCCATGTTAAAATGATAATTGGGGGGGGGGGGGTCATTCTAACAGCCATAAAATCGAAAATGTTTCATCAACCTTTCTGAAATTTACAGGTGCCAGAAAGAAATGTTTGTTTACATTACCTGAAAATTTCAAGAAGATTGGTGAAAGATTGAGGGAAGGAGAGCAGTTTAATTTAGAAAAGGAATACAAACCTGTCTCCCTGCTTTTGTAAAATTAACTTCCGGGTTGCTACTTTTTGTGCTCACAATTTGCATAATTTCTAGAGCCTTATTAAGTAATCCAGTGGTGGGGTCTTCTTTCTCCTTGACTGTAGTTGATGGAAAGCTTTTCGTTTTTTTAAAATTCCCTTCGGTTGACTTTTAAGGACTATTTTAACCTCTCATTCAAGTCAATGAGGCGGCCATCTTCCTTCATAACCAAAACACTCTCCCCCCTCCCTCCTGCCTTAGAATGTGGGGTGGGTGAGTGAAATGGCCGCTGCCTCTAGCACAGACCTTTTGAGTGAAGAAGAAGAGTTTCTCTTTTCTCTTCTGGAACATGCATTCCTTTGGCTCTGAGAGTATTTTGGGCTGTCTTCATAAGGCCAGTTTGCTCTTTTGCTCCCTGGTGAAGCAGGGTGTGGTTCCTCTGGATCCATGGTAACTTGATCTTCAGATCTCTCCTGGGAATAGGTAGCTATATCTTTCTTTTAATTTCCCCCACCCCACTCACACACAGTGCTCCTTCCCTTTTTTCTAAGAGTTTGGTCCATACTGCTATAAGTTGAAAGCTTCAAATGCTTCATTTAATTAGTTTGGGCCGATGTTAAGTTTTAAGTACAATGTTGAAACCTTTCAAAGTGCTTCTGGGCCTACAATGCTGGTTTCGGCCTAGTCACCCTGTTTTTCTAATAAGGTTTAGAAACAGTTGAGCTGTTGTTTATTTTGCATAGTGTACACACATGGATTTTCTTTCTAATCCTTGCAGTCTACACTGGCTCCCTCCTTGATGTGTTTTTGGATGCAGACAAACCCTTTTTTGTTCTAGCAGGCCTTTGGCAAATAATCTGGACCTCTGTCTATACCTTTGACTTTTAAATTGTTATGTATTTAAAATGTTTAAAATGCTTTAATATTGAAAAGTATTTAATTATATTTTTAACTTTTGTATATTTAGGCTGACCATATGAAAAGGAGGACAGGGCTCATGTAACTTTAACAGTTGTAGAGAAAAGGGAATTTCAGCCAGTGTCATTTGTATGCAATTAGTCCCTGTTGAAATTCCCTCTTCATCACAGCAGTTAAAGTTGCAGGCACTATACTAGAGTGACCATATACAAAAGAAGGCAGGGCCCCTGCAACTTTAACTGGTGTGATGAAGAGGGAATTTCACCAGGAACTAATTGCATACAAATGACACTGGCTGAAATCTCCTTTTCTCTACAACTGTTAAAGTTACATGAGCCCTGTCCTCCTTTTCATATGGTCAGCCTAGTATATTCCTATTTATAGGTTTTAGCTGTATATGTTTTAGTTTTGTAAGGCTGCCCTGAGGCCCAGCATTGGGCAAAAGGCAGGATACTACTTCTACTGCTACTACTACTACTAGTAATGTTTCAGATTTCACTTCTGCATCTGATGTTCTTTTGCATTTACTTTTCTTTATAAACCATTCATATCTTAAGACTTCTTGTGTGGCATGTTTTCATTGGTTTAACAAGTTAAAAGGGGTATTCACTGTTTTCATGCTTATGTTATAAAATCTATTTTCAGCAGGCCTAGTAACTTCAAGAGTAACAGAGTTGGGGAAAATCCTCAATCTCTTTGCTATCAGAGACACTGAGTAAGGGAGCCCTGGAGATAATTTAGACTGACCCCAACCACAAAACACTATTCCCCCTTCTGAAGAGATCTGGACCACAGACTACTAAAGACAAACAAAGTAGCAGGCCATAATAACAGTTCTCATGTGGCCATTTGCCTTATGAGGCAGGTGCTCTGCGGGCTACCAAATGGAGGGACTAACAGGCCATAAAGTTGCCTGACTGGGTCTGCCAGAAATCCAGCCTCAACACTCCTGGAAGGTCCATGTTCTATAGCACCCACCCTCCACCCCTGGGTTTAATTTACTGGCTTCCCCTGGCTGGACCTTGCAGGAAACTATAGGGACAGACAGAGCAGGCATTCATAGCACACATAGAATGCTGAGACTGGCAAATCTAAAAGCAAGTGTGTTGCTTTTCAAGAACCAAGGAAATTCAGTGGGTCTTACTTTTGAGTAAATATCTAGGGATGGATATGCAGCCTGTGCAAGAACTGAGTAGGGTGACCATATTTGGGAAACCAAAAAAGAGGACACCTAGTGGGGGGGGAGGAAAATGGCTTTCTTTGGCCACCTTAAAGTCCCCAATTGGAGCGGAGGAGGGGAAAGCATGTCATTCTCACCCTACCCCACCGCTCCAATCAGGCCCTTTTCTATAATGCCTGGGAATGACACGTTTTTCCCTTTTAAGGCCTTGATTGGAGCAGTGGGAGAGAATGACACACCTCCAGAAAGCATGTCATTCCCCCCTGCCATGCTAATGGTGGCCTTAAAAGGGAAAGTGTGTAATTCCAGGTCAGTATAGACTATTGCATAAAATCCCCCCTGACACTGAGGATAGAACAAAAACCTGGAGAAATCTGGGGAAATCCTGACAGTTTTTTATTATTTATTATTGCATTTATATCCCACCTTTTTTCCGCCAAGAAACCCAAGGCGGCATACACAATCCTCCTCCTCTCCATTTTATCCTCACAATAGCAACCCTGTGAGATGGGTTGGGCTGAGAGTTTGCAACTGGCCCAAAGTCACCCAATGGGTTTTCATGGCTAAGTGGGGAGTAGAACCCAGATCTCCCAGCTCCCAGTCCAACACTTTAGCCACTAGGCCACACCCTAGTGGTCACTCTAGAATTGAGCCATGCCAAGTTGGAAGCAGATCGGTTCGTGCCTTGATTTTTAGGATTTTTTTTTTTAAAGTTTGACTTCAATTTTTTTTCTAAAATTCAAGGCATGAACCAATCTGCTTTCAACTTGGCATGGCTAAAGCCTTACTTAAGAGGTACCATGGTGCCAAGTTTCATCTCCTCATCTTTACTTTCTTTCTTTTTTTTTAATGTACTGCTCAAGGCCCTAGACCCCAAAGAGGAGTATTGGGTTTGAAGTTTTAAAAATTCCTAAAACTCAAGGCATAAACAGATCTGCTTCCAACTTGGCATGGCTCAATCCCTACTTAAGAGCTACCATGCTGTCAAGTTTCATCCATTTATCTTTAAAAATGATGGAATTGTAAGCATTTTAGTTAATTAAAAAAATTAAATTGAAGTTTTAAACATTTCTAAAAATCAAGGGATGAACGGATCTGCTTCCAACTTGGCATGGCTAAATCCCTACTTCAGAGCTACCATGGTGCCAAGTTTCATCTCTTTATCTTTAATTTCATTTTTTAAACTTGTACTGCTCAAGGTCCTGGACCCCAAAGAGATTTCTGTTTGAACTTTAAAAAATTCCTAAAAATCAAGGCATGAACGGATCTGCTTCATACTTGGAATAGCTATATCCCTACTTAAGAGCTACCATGATGCCAGGTTTCATCTCTTTATCTTTAAAAATGAGGGAGATGCAAGCATTTTGGTTGATTTATTAATGTTAAAAGTGAGTTCAACACATAACACTAGCTTTGATTTTATATTGGATGTCAAGATGGTATAACATTCTGGCTGATGCCGGCTTGGTTGTCAACTGTATAATATCCAGTCATCCATTACACAAAGCCATGAAATTCATTAAACAAAAAACCTACGGTTTACAAAAACAATGTTAAGGCTCTACAGATTCCAACCAAGCACCAAAAAGCAGGGAAATTGGGAGTTAAGGCTCCCTAAGGAGGCAGAAAGTGCAAGTGAAATTCTCATTCTCCCAAAGCAGATAAACCATGAGGACAGGGTGGAGAATATGATATGCAGGGGTGACTGTGGGGTTGTGGAAAACTGATCACAAACAACTTAGGGCCACCTACTTCTCTTTTTTTGTTTAGAGCAGCCCTTCCCCAACCTGGTGCCCTCCAAAGGTGTTGGACAACAACTCCCATCATGGGATTTATTTATGTAAAATATTTATATCCCATCTTTCCTCATAGTTGAAGATTGCTAACAACAAAAGTAAAACTCTATAATAAAATTTAAAAGCATAAATTCCAAAAATATTAAAGCACTAAAACAGCAGTAGAAAAACAACTATAGTAACACTTCACTAGCAGTAGTTTAAACTGGAACAATACAACAACCATCTACAAACCAAACACCTTATTTAAAATGAAGGATTTTAACTAACTTCTTGGAGGTCATTAAAGAGCAGACAAGTCATGTCATTCTTGGGAGGAAGATCCAAGAAACCAGGCACACCCACGGAAATGATCCCCTCTATGGTCCCAACAATATGTATTTCTGAGCCCTTTGAGATACATAGGAGAGTCTCCAAAGATGATATCACTAGGAAAGCAGGTGTGAATGAGAGAAAGCAGTCCTTTAGATATTCGGTCCTAAGCTTTTTAGGACTTTAAAGATTATCGTCAGCATTGTTAATTGTGCCTGGAAACAAATTGGAGCCAGTGCAGCTTTTCAAATAAGAGGGTAGCATGCTTTCTATATTTATCCTTTGTTAACAATCTGGCCACCACATTCTGGATCAAAAGTAGTTTCTGAGTACTCTTCACAGGAAAATAGGAAGCTGCCTTACACTGAATCAGATTATTGGATCATCTAGCCCAGTATTGTTGACAATGACTGACTTTCCAAGGTGTAAGGCAGGATTCTTTCCTATCCATACTGAAGATGCTGGGAATTGAACCTGGGGCCTTCTATATGCAAAGCAGGTGTTCTGGCAGCCCTAGGTGTGATGCATTGCAATAATCTAGATGTGATATAACTAATAGGGATGTGCACTGGATCGGACCCGATCCACGATCCGAGTCCGGTCCAGTGGGAAATCGGATAAATTATCCGATTTCCGATCCAACAGCTGGATCCGCCGATCCAGTCCGAACCGATCCGAAAAGGCTCCGAACTGGTTCGGCGGATCGGCGGATCGGCGGGCGCCCACTGGCGCCCACCGCCGCTTCCATTGGCGGGCGCCAGCGGGCGCCCGCCGATGAAAGTGGACAGTGGGGGGGGGAGGGGGGCGCTTACCTTTCCGGCCCGTCCGCTCCCGTCCGGCGCCGGCGGCTACTACCAGCGGGCTCCGCGGCCTGCTACAGGGTGGCGTGCCAGGTGATCACCCGGCGCCCTACTCTAGAGCAAGCCACAAAGGTAAGCAGTGGCGGGGAAGGGGGCTTACCCCCCCCGGAGCCGTCTGCTTCTATCCGCGGGCGCCTGCGGGCGCCAGCGGATGGAAGCGGACGGCCCCAGGGGGGGTAGGGAGCGCGAGGGAGGGGGCTTACCTGCCAGGGCCGTCCACAGCAGACGGCCCTGGGGGGGGAGGGAGTTAGGCCCCCCCTCACCCACCCGCCGCCATTTTTTCCTCATAGACTTGCATTGCAATGCAAATCTATGGGGAAAAAATGGCGGCCGATCCAAAAATTTACGATTTTTGGATCGGGATCGGACTCGATCCGGTCCGGGGGGCCTCCGATTTTGTCCGAACCAATTCATAACAAGATTGGAGGTCCCGATCCGGGTCCCGATCCGATCCGGGGGGTCCGTGCACACCCCTAATAACTAAGGCATGTATCACTATGGCCAAATCTGCATTCTCCAGGAATGGCTATAGTTGGTGTACTGGATTCATTAGGGCAAAGTCTCCTCTGACCATAGCCAACACCTGAGCATTCAGAGTCAACACTTGGTTTTCGAATAACCACCACACTACAAACCTGCACTTTCTAAGGGAGTGCAATCCTTCCAATACTGATTTAACCTCAGTTCCTGGGTCATGTCAATTGACCGTGAGCACCTCTGTTGTATCTGGATTAAGCTTCAGTTTGTTTTCCCACATCTGGTCCATTGTTGTATTTAGGCATCAGTTCAGGATCTCCACTGTCTCCTTAGAATGGAATGGAAAGAACAGATAGAGTTGGGTGACATCTTAACTTGTTTTTATGTTTTATGGTTTTAAATTTTGTATATCGGTGTTTTTAATGTTCAGTGTTTTTAATTTTTGTAAACCGCCCAGAGAGCTTCAACTATGGGGCGGTATATAAATGGAATAAAATAAAATAAATAAATAAAATACTGATGGCACTGAACTCTAAATTCCCAGATGATCTCACACAAAAATTTAATAACATAAGAAGAGCCATGCCACATCAGACCAAGGGTCAATCTAGTCCAGCATTCTGTTCACACAGTGGCCGACTGTTGACTAGGAACCCACAAGCAGGACACAAATGTAACAGCACCCTTCCACCCATGTTTCCCAGCAACTGGTGTACATAGGCTTATCCTTCAGGACTAGTAGCCATTGATAGCCTTCTCCAGGAATTTATCTAATCCCCCTTTAAAGCCATCCAAATTGGTGGCCATCGCTACACCAATAGTATGAAATTTCAAATATAGAATATAGTTTTAGTAAATTTATAATATCAAGAATTTAAAAAAGTAATAAGGGGAATAAGCTTCACTGTACTGTATGCATTTTTTGTTATTTATTTATTTGGAGGGGGAGGGAAGGGGTATACCATATAATATATTATATTACACTATGTTATAATGTTTATGGTTGTCAAATATATGAAAATCTATAATAAAAACATTAAGGAAAAAAATCACTACATCATTTGGTAGTCCATAGTTTAACTATGTGCTGTGTGAAGAAGTACTTCCTTATATCTGTCCTCAATCTCCCACTAATCAGCTTCATGGGATGACCCTTGGTTCTAGTATTATGAGAGGGGGGGGAATGCCTCCCTATCCGCATCCTCTAAACCATGCATAATTTTGTACACCTCTATCATGTCTCCCCTTAGCCTCCTTCCCCACCCCAAGCTGAACAACCTCAGCTGTTGTAACCTTCCCTCAGAGGAGAGATGCTCCAGCCCCTTGATCATTTTAGTTTCTCTTTTCTGAATTTCATGTAGCAAGTGTATATGTGTTCAGTGTAGGGGGTCCTTTTAATACAGTGTTCAGTAAGCAGGATGATACAGGAACTGAGTCTAGGGGCGGATCTACACTGCTGTTTTAAAGCGCTTTAAAGTACTTTATAACAGTAATGACAACTGTTTTGGAGTGTGTCCTGGGCCCCAACTGTTGTCACTACTGTTATAAAGCTCTTTAAAGTGCTTTAAAACAGCAGTGTAGATCCTGCCTAGGTTGGCAGCTATTTAGAATGAACTGGAACAAATAGAAATCAGGTTAGCTATGCTCCCATTAATTGCTCTTTCCATTAATCTTGTGTGTATTGATTTGAAGGTAGTATGAAATTGACCATAGATATTAGTCTCTGATATTTGATCTGTGATACAGTTAAACTGAAATGTGTAAGGTTAATCCAATGGTATGTATTGTATATTGTATTACACTAACTTACAGTTCATTCTAGCTGCAGATATACTTAGGTACTCTCCAGTCAGCTCTTTGCACAAAGCACAATATGCCAGCAGACATTAATTTTGCAGTATCCTTCTGTCATCCAACCTTCCTTCCTTCCACACCATTGTCAGAAATATCTTGGAAAACAGAAAGTCTCTTCTCTATGCTTAAAGGCAAGAGTTTTGAAATGTCAGTGCTAATGTAGAACATACTGCTGAATTTGTTGCTCAGGGTGCTGTGAACTCTTTTCCAACGCTGAAAAAAAACACAAGATTGGTTTAAGGGTGACAATGTCTTTACCTGACTAACTTAATGAAAGATCTGCTCACAAGGCTTCTTATCTTGATCTTGAGAAAATGTGACTCAAATACATTTGTGCATGTTTTTTAATGTTTGTTTAGAGATACTGAATTGTAAGGCACTGTATCTCTGATGGAAATAATCAAATGAATACCTGTCATGTTTGCTCTCATCTTTCTCAGGAGAAAATGTGACTCAAATACATTTGTGCATGTTTTTTAATGTTTGTTTAGAGATACTGAATTGTAAGGCACTGTATCTCTGATGGAAATAATCAAATGAATACCTGTCATGTTTGCTCTCATCTTTCTCAGGAGAAAATGATATTATCTTATTCAGTAGTGTGCTTGACGTCAAATATTGGAAGTATAACCATGATTGCTGATTGATTGGGATAGTATAGATTAGGTGACACAAACTACATGTAAAATTGGGCATGCAATCCAGTGAGTTCCCAAACTGGATACTGTAGGATTTCTGTGGGCACTCACCCAGTCCATTTTTTGTACCAACAATGCTTTTCCTTCCCTCTAATTTTCTAGACCCCTGGGGCAAACTGACACTTTTGACAGTAGCAGTAAATCAGATTAAAGTTGTATTCGCACATACAACCTGATCCACAGATGTTGACAACTTGCTAGATTGTACCTACTAGAAGAACCATTGGTTCACCTTGAGCAGGGTGCTACTTTTCAATCCAAGTTCCTCCTCCAAAGTAGAACTTCTTACAGGTCTGCCCCAAAATGCAGATACCTGGGCCTGGCTTGATTTTATTTCCATGGAAAGATCGATTTCCACGGCCGCCTTGATACATGTGTCTGTCGAAATGTTTAGCCAAGAAACTACCAGTGCTCAAATAGTGTGTTCAGCAAAGAAGGGGCCACATGGCAATCGAGGCAAGGCAATAAGGTACTTGAATCTCTAAAGGAACAAGATCTGGAGTATTCAAGGAGCAAGGTTCATACACAATGTGACAAATATTTGCCCCAGAAGTCTTTGCAAGACTCCTACCTAATAAGCTTCCTTGTAAATATTTCATCCAAAATGAAAAGATACTGGTCCTCCACGTTTCTCTGCTATGCTGCAAAACTCTCCTAAACTAAAATTTTCATAGAGAAGCAAATGAAACATTAAGCTATATTCCTATATTAAATTTGATTTTAAAACAACAACGTTCTAACAAAAGCATTTGTACTGACATGTAACTTTTCACTGAGATAAAAAAAAAATCACTGTTCTTGTTCAAGAGACATGACAAAAGCAAGGTTTCCCATCTATATTCAGAAAAAAGCAAAATGTGGTTCAGAGTTTGAGAAAACAGATGTCTGCTTATGTGAAGTATTGTTCACATGTCCTGCTTATGAGAATGAATGAATGAAAAATAACAGAAAATATTGTAAGAAATAAACAGTACTGAGAAACACTACAAATTTAAAATTGTTAGATGATAGACCTGTGAAAGAGAAGGGGATGTTGTCCTGTTTTGAAGGAAATGTGTCTCAGCATTGCTGATGAAACAATGATGCAAATATATTATTTTCCAAAATCAAGGCTGGGTACTTTGGGGGGGGGGGGGAGGAATCACTAAACAATAAAGAAATATTTTTTTTGTGAAACAAACATAAGAGAATCAGGTGCCTTTTTGTTTGTCTCTAATGCTGTAGCCATTTTATTGCTACTGCATTCTTGTGCTGCATTTCAGCTATTTGCCTGTGGCTTTGGGAAATGGTGAGTGAAGGCCTTCATGCTGCTTTCATTTTGCATCAGTGCAATTTGCATGAAACTCTGCTTCACTGTCAGCTGCATACTTTACCTTATCTAAGTAGTTCTTCCCCTTCTGTTTTGCATGCAGAAGATTCCAGGTTCAATCGCTGACATCTCCAGAAAGATTAGGCAGGGTATAATATGAAAGACGCATGCCTGAGACCTTGGAGAGCTGTTATCTTGGAGAGTGGCTACCTTGAGAGTCCTTTTATTAGACAATAATAGGCTAGATGGACAAAGGGTCTGCCCTGGTACAAGGCACTTTCCTGTTCGGTTCTTGTTATGCCGCCTTGCAAGGGGATCTGTCTGTGGAGACTCATTGAACAGCTTAGATTCTGATGTAGTGACACTTGGGTGAAGGAAGTTCTCCATGCTCTAGACATGTTAGGCCTTTGTAGGGAGGCGCTTTCTCATCCTTTGAGGACGATATTGAAGGCAGTATCCAATGGTAACATTATGCAAACCCAAATAGTGCTAGCAGAGCTCCACTGAAATATTCCATTGTGCAAGCAGTTGCCCATTATTCTTGTGCAACCAGTTGTGTGAGCAGTTGTGCAACTGACTGCACAGCACATTGCCCAACAACTTGCAAAAGAGTTATGCAAAACCACTTGCGCAACAATGCTACAAACCTACATGGAACCATCCACAAAATTTAGGCTCTTATATAGAACTTGGCTCTACTTTGAAAGTGTATTCTTTCCTTCCATCCAGGTAATTACATTTTGAAATTCAATTTCAAGATGTTACAATAAAAAACAATTCCTGAAACATAATTCTACATGGGATGCTTCCCCCACCCTGGATAATTTAAAGAAGAAAAGATACTGAAAAGATGGTTATGAACTCTTCCTCTTTAGTTGAAGACATGCTGGAAAAGATTATCAATAACTTCTAATATAGTTTCTATATAACCTTGCACAGCTTTTTGCTTTAAATCATTAGATGGCAAATCCACACAGCTCAGATTGCATTATTTGTTCTTTGTGATGAGGAGAATTACAGTGACCTATTCTTTCTAGGCAATAGACTGGAACATTTCTTCTGCAATAATTGCATGCCCCTTTTTGAACAGGCTCCAAGAACACCTGAAGAAGCAACGTGGAAGTGATCTAGTATGCCAGGTGTGGAGGACTTCAGACCTAGGGGCCAAAAATGACTCTCCTGGGGGTCAAAACTTTAATTCCTTCCAATCCATTAGTAGTGGTGCACCTAATCCACATTTGTTGTGTTTTTGGTGTTCTAGCAAGTATTCAGAAAGAGACTCGTTTTTGCAAAAAACAAAAAGAAGAGAGTGGAATCAAAGCAACCCAAGGAAAGTTTGCCTACCACTTGTTTTCAATGTTTCCATTGCAGATGTTACAGTGAAAGCATGAAAAGCAGATATGCATTTAAGCATCATTTTTCAGCACTACCTGTAATGTCTGAAACCACCCAGAGTTCTGCTAATATGTCACTGTCTACAAGCATATGGGGAAGTATATCCTTCTCCAGCCTGGTGCCATCCAAATATTTTGGACTTCACCTCTGATTAGCCCCAGCCAGCACAGCCAGTGATCAGGAATCCTGGGCATTGTAATCTCAAACATCTGGTGGGCCCCAGGCTGTGGTAGTATATATTGACATAGTTTTGGAACGTAAGAACAAATCCAACCTGATATTTTTCAGCCAAACTGTAGGAAAATTCAGGTTTTAAACAATACCACATGCAGAAATTTTCATATAACTGCAAAATATCTATTCTCTGCTGCCCTAGTGGGCAAGACTAGATCTAATGAGCTTAAATTACAAGAGGGTAGATTTCAGTTGAATATTAGAATAAAAATAGAAAGTTGAAATTTGACATGGAATGAATTACCTTGGGGGTAGTGGGCTCACCCTTGCTGGAAGTCTTCAAGTAGAGGCTTAATAGCCATCTGTTGGGGATGTTCTAGTACTGTATTTCCTGTTTGAAGTAGGGATATATGAGAAATTCATTTCAGTTTGGGGTTGGGATTTTTTTATGCAGCAATTAATAAAATTTATAGGAGAAATAATATTCTGTTTACATTCAAATCAAATTTGGCAAATACATAGAACAGACCAATATGTTTTGTCCAAAGGTTGGAAAGTGCCTAAGCAATTCTCAGCTGTCTGAAAATATATTGTACTTTAGAAAAACCTGATACTCCAAGCTCGTGGATAATGTGAGATCTCTAGTCAGTATATCTAGTCATCATTGTGCACAGTACAAGTAAAATTAAGACCAGATTTTGATGTATTTTCTTTAAGGTAGAGCCATTCTCTGGTGTCAATATTATAAGACTGTACTGATAACATGTCCTCATTCTGGCTAGATTTTTTGTTTGATCTCAGTTCATGGATGCTGCCTACAACCAGGTTTCCTCCCTAGACTGCATCTGCAGCTTGCGTATGTGGATGTCACACAAATCAAAGTTAGTCCAGTTGTCAGAGGTGGGATATTACTGCAAGATATTCAAGTTCCCGTCTCTTGTAATGTAGCCTCCCATGACATAAATCTTGCCCTTGTACTCACATGCTGAGAATTCTGCAAAGGGGGTTGGTTTCAAAGTTCCACCAGGCCAGATCTACACCAAGCAGGATATGACACCTTGAAAACAGTTTGAAAACTGTATATGGAGTGTGTCCTGGGCCCCAACAGTTGTCACTACTGTTCTTCTTCGTGGTCTCTGTGCATCACACATATGGGGCTTCACGCCTGCGTGGAGCATCACTCGGAACTTCTATAGCTAAAGTAAACTGAAAATAGGCGGGAACCCCTCCCCCACCATCCGATTAGCATATCTATATGACGTTCCCGCCTATTTCCCTCAGTTCTTCTTCGACCGCTATGGTGCGAGTCTCGCTATTACTAACTAGCTTACTAAGACATTATTCAAATGTGTTTAAATTCTACCTTTTCTCTTATATTTTCTTTATTTCTCTGGTGTTGTGATCACCTCAGGTGTGTCTGCTGAGGTCGTGTATGGCCTCTTCGGGTCCATTTAAAAACTGTGTCAGCTGTGGTGCGAAGTTTCCACACACAGACGGACACTCTCTATGCCTTTTTTGCCTTGGGGAACAGCACCAAGTGAAATCTTGTCCCTTTTGCCTCAAATTCACCAAACAAGCAAGGCAACACAGAGCAGACCGCCTTCGGGCGGAGCTCTATCGGCAAGCACTGCAGGCAACACATAAGCCTGTCAGTATGGCACAGCAACAATTACAACAACAATTACATCAGCAGGAGGGTAAATCGTTGCCCCAACTGCCTCAGGCGGAGTTAAATAAACATTCCAGCCCGGCAGAGCTCACCGAGGACCAGGAAATGCAGAGGTCTTTAAAAATATTAATGACAAAGAAACAGTCTAAATTGCCTAAAGCACAAAAAGCCCTGCCAGAGAATCAAAAGAAGAAAAAGAAAAAGAAAGCCCCGCCTCAAACGGAGACGGCTCTTCTTGAAACGCCGGCTCCAGTACCGGCGCCCACGCCGGATAGACCTGTAACTCCTGGGAGGGAACCAGTCCCTCCCGTTCCGCTTTCGCTTCCCTCGATCTCGGAGGGCGAAATTAGGGACCCCTCTCCAGCTATACTGCCAGCACAAACTGTTCTATTTGCTCAGCCACTGCCTAGGCAGGCACCTCGATACCGAGAGTATTCTCCAACATCGAGCTGCTGTTCTTCTTACAGATCATGCTCGAGGGATCGGTACCGACGATCCTTGGAATGCAGGGAACGCTCTAGGTCATCAGACTGGGAAAGGAGATCAGAGCACTCGACCTCGAGGCATCGTTATTACAATGAATACAGGTCACACCCAGACAGGGGCAGATGTTATTGTTTGGATAGGGGAATTGATAGGCACGGAGGGAGTCAGAATCAGCAGCCGATTTCTGTCCAACCTTCCCCAACCCCTGGACCTCCCAGAGGACCAATGGGATCTTTAAGCCTCCCTCCAGCTCAACAGTTTATTCCATTGCAGCTTGCAGGGGAGGAGTTACAGCACCCCATGCATGAGCAGAGCAACCTGACTCTTCAAGATCAATTATCTCAGCAGGGAGATAAGGAGGACGGTCAGAGTGACACTGCCTCTGTGTCATCAGGGGCTCCATCCCTTTCTTCCCCAGAGGCAGCAGTTGCTAATACGGATAATGTTTCACCTGTGGAAGATCTTGGCCACTTTTCAGAGCAAATTGGTAGATTGGCTCAGTCCCTTGGTCTGGAAACCCAGCGCCCAACACAAAAAGTTGAGGACCCAATATTTGATGCATTGATCACTGAATCCACAATGCCTGTCTCGATTCCGTTCTTCCCTACACTGCTTGACACTGTGCAACAGACGTGGAAAATGCCTGCTGCTCTAACCCCTCCATCAAAACATCTGGAAGGCATGTATAGAGTACAGGAGGAGGGTGTTCAATTTCTCTTCACTCACCCAGTCCCTAATTCTGTCATTGTGGAATCAATGCAAGTAAAATCTCAGAAACCTCATGCATCTCCAATAGATAAAGAGGGTAGAAGATTGGACTTAATAGGCAGGCGTCTCTATTCATCCTCCGCCCTAGGATTGAAGGTATCTAACTATCAGGCGGCAATGGCCAGATACCAACTTTTTCTGTGGGAAAAGATGGAGTCTTTCTGTAAATACCTGCCTGATGATCAGAAGGAGTTGGCGAGAGTTTTCCAATCAGAAGCAATGACGCTTTCTCGCCAGCAAATAAATACGTCTCATCACCAGACGGGCTGCAATGCGAAATCTATGATAGCTGCAGTGTCACTCAGATGGCATGCATGGTTGAGATCCTCTGGGCTTTCGCAGGAGGCAAAATCTAGAATAGAAAATCTACCTTTTGATGGCATAGGGCTATTTAATGCTACCACTGACAATGCAATGGAAACAGTTCAAAAAGCAAAATTAACTGCCTGGAAAATGAGAATAGGACAACAACAACAACAGCAACAACAGCAACGTCCTTTCCCACGGTACAGACAGAGGAGATGGTCTCAACAATCCTACTACCCATATAGACCTTCGGGAGATCGGAATCTCAAATCTCAAATCTCAACAGGCTGTACCAGGACAGAAGAGGCAGTTTTCCAATTCGATGCCCTACCACCTTTTTCAGGAATAAAGTATACCAATCCGTCAGAAGCAATACAGATGGAAACTGCGTTACTGCTGCAAAAGGGTGCTATAGAGAGAGTTTACAGCAACTTCCAAGAAGGGGTTTACTCAAGGTATTTTACAGTCCCCAAGGCAGACGGAGGACTTCGCCCCATATTAGATCTTCGAGGGGTGAACCTATATATTACACCCAGAAGATTCAGAATGATTACTCTCTCAGGCATCCTTCTGTTGATTCACTGAGGTGACTGGCTGGTGTCAATAGACTTGACGATGCTTATTTTCATATCACCATCAAAGAATCGTACCAGAAGTTTTTAAGATTCGCAATAGGAGAAGACATATACCAATTCAAAGTCCTCCCTTTTGGTCTATCCACAGCACCTCGAGTATTCACCAAGTGCATGGCAGTAATCACGGCCCACCTTCACCTCCAAGGTATGCAAATATTTCTGTACCTAGACGATTGGTTATTGATAGCCCCATCAAGAATCGAGCTTGTCAACAATGTGCGCATCATGCTTTGACTTCTGGACATACTAGGTCTTTATGTCAACGCAGAAAAATCTCAGACTGTGCCATCGCAGAGTATCAAATTCATCGGAGCGGTGCTAAATTCCAGACAAGCCAGGGCTTACCTCCCTATAGATCGCTTGCACACACTAGTCAACTTAGCAAAGCACATTCGTCAAAAATCTCAGGTGACTGCCTTCTGCACTCAGCGGCTATTAGGTCTAATGACAGCTTCAATTGCGGTTGTAGAGTGGGCTCGACTTCGAATGCAGACACCACAGTTGTGGTTCCTTGCCAATTTCAACCCCATGAGCAACGCTCATCAGGTCCGCCTCGACATTCCACAGAATGTTCTACAATCGCTACGTTGGTGGACACTGCCGTCAAACCTCTCAAAAGGCAAACCATTTTGCCCCACAGATCCATCCATGACATTAACAACGGATGCTTCTCTACAGGGCTGGGGAGCCCACCTGGACACCCTTCGAATCCAAGGAACTTGGTCGCTGGAGGAAAAAGCGCATCATATCAACATGTTAGAGATGCTAACATGCTAACATGCTAAGGGCATTCGAGAACATGCTACATCATCAGACAGTGCATGTCCTCACAGACAACACCACAGTCACGGCTTACCTGAACAAGCAAGGAGGGACACGATCCCGTTCCTTGAATCGCTTGACAGTAGAGATTTACGATTGGTGTATCCCACGAAACATCAGACTTATTGCCACTCACATCGCTGGCATAGAGAATGTTTTAGCAGACAAACTAAGTCGTGCTGGATCGAACAGCCACGAGTGGCAACTCCATCCAGATGTTCTGAATCATCTTTTCGTTCTGTGGAGGACTCCACAAATAGACCTCTTTGCTACGCAGGAAAACACCATGTGTTTCCATTTCTACAGCCGAAACGGACTAGGTCGGAGGTCACTGGGAGACGCGTTTGCCAGACGCTGGATAAGAGGCTTCTATTACCTTTTCCCACCATTCCTTCTACTCAACAAAGTCATAGCAAAGATAATGTCAGATCATACCAACTGCATAATAGTCACGCCGTGGTGGCCGAGACAGCCATGGTTTGCCCCACTACTTCGTTTGGCGCAGGGGAAATATATCAAACTCAGCAGTCAGCCAGATCTTCTCACGCAGAACCACGGTCGAATTCGGCACCCAGACCTGCTCACTTTACACCTCACAGCTTGGAGAATACATCCGAACGTATAATGGAAAATCTCTCTCCCAATATATTGTCTGTTTTGCAGGCAGCTAAGAAACCAGCAACTCAGAAATCGTACCAATACAAATGGTCAAGATTCTCTGATTTTGCCATGTTAGACGGGGAAAACCCATCTACTTGTTCAATATTGTTAGTTCTGAAGTTTTTACGTTATTTGTTTGATAAAGGTTTGAAACACTCATCATTAAAAGTCTACCTGTCGGCAATTTCTGACAAGCATTCTAAGTTTGAGGGGTTTACAGTTTTTTCACATCCAGTTCTTCGCCAATTTCTTAAAGGAATTAAAAATTTAGCTCCCCCGATAAGGTCCCCAATACCAAGTTGGAGTCTTTCTGTGGTCCTTAATGCACTCACATCAAAGCCATTTGAACCACTGGCATCTATTGATCTACATCTTCTCTCCTGGAAAGTAGCTTTCTTGCTAGCTGTGACTTCTGCTAGAAGATCCAGTGAACTTTGTGCCCTAAGGTCAGATGCGCCTTATACTGTTTTTCACAAGGATAAGGTAGTAGTAAGA
Source organism: Anniella stebbinsi (assembly GCA_029215795.1). NCBI lineage: Eukaryota > Metazoa > Chordata > Lepidosauria > Squamata > Anniellidae > Anniella > Anniella stebbinsi. The sequence goes on along the minus strand of JARDYH010000002.1, from coordinate 26,112,453 downwards.
CCAGGCATCACTTTCCTTCCGAAAGTAGTCTCTCCATTCCACATAAACCAAGAAATTGTACAACCAACCTTCTTCCCATCTCCTACTTCGCATCTAGAAAGAACATTACACTCACTAGATGTCCGAAGAGCTTTGGCATTTTACCATTCGAGAACAGCTTCGTTCAGACAGTCACAGAAGCTGTTCATTTGTTATGATGGACAGAAAAAAGGGCACCTAATTTCTCCACAGCATTTGGCAAAGTGGGTTGTCCAAACAATACTCCTGGCATATGAACTAGCGGGTTTACAACCCTCAGGGCCAATACATGCGCATTCTGTCAGAGGCATGGCAGCATCAGTGGCATTTGACAGGGGTGACCTGCTGGAGGACTTATGCAAGGCAGCAACGTGGTCCCAGCCATCGACGTTTATCAAGCATTACAGGCTTGATGTCAGGGCAAGGAAAGACTGCACCTTCGGCAGGGCAGTATTATCCTCCATTCTACAATAAACACCGACCCTCCTCCAATAAGTGAGCTTGTTACTCGCCCATATGTGTGATGCACAGAGACCACGAAGAAGAAGGACAGGTTGCTTACCTGTAACTGTGGTTCTTCGAGTGGTCATCTGTGCATTCACACAACCCACCCACCGTCCCCGCTTCAGTGTTATAGGTCTTTTGGCTTATACCAAAGTTCTATGTCCTTTCGGTCCCAGATCGCACTTCAATGGCGGTCTCATGGAACTGAGGGAAATAGGCGGGAACGTCATATAGATATACTAATCGGACGGTGGGGGAGGGGTTCCCGCCTATTTTCAGTTTACTTCAGCTATAGAAGTTCCGAACGAGGCTCCACGCAGGCGTGAAGCCCCATATGTATGAATGCACAGATGACCACTCGAAGAACCACAGTTACGGGGGCGTGGCCAAGCAGATCATGGAGTGAGTCGCAAATCCTTCATCCTCCGAAAGAAGCAATGAATTAATTGTAAATTCCCTATCTTAAAAGCGTCCTCTGTTGCATTTAAGTCTGCTATGGAGAGGGGGAAGCTTGCCAAAGAGATTGCAGCTGGAATGAGATTTATGGCTTTATAACCGGCTCGGCAGAAGGGAGGAGACGGACCGACAGCTTTGTAGCAGTGCTGTGAAGGTAATTAAAAGACGTATTTATGATTGCGGGCTGAAGGCTGTAGAGAACAGAACGATTGCTAGCATTCAGAAAAGAGACTTTAAAGACTTTTAAGCTTTTAGGCTCTGAAAGATTGCTAGCTGTATAACGGTCTGGCTGAGAAGCCCGAGGAGAAACGAAACTAAAAAAAAAAAAAAGCCGGAGGGAGAGAAAGAGACTTTGATTACTGGCTAGAAGTGGCTTGTGCTTATCGGATAGGCTTGAAAGGTGGATGAGCAAGAAGAAAATAACTTCTTGGAGCCGAACTAAGGGAGATAAGCCGTCCGATAGAAGTTTCAGGCTTGTCCGTACTGACAAAATGGCGGATAAGGATTCTGAAAAGCCAAAAAAGCAATCCCCGAGTCATGCCGGAAATGCTAGTTCTAAGATTGGAACTAAGCCAGGAGCAATTCCTAAAATAACCACAGGGAGGCAAGCTGACCCAACAGATGAGTTGCTTCAGAATTTTCAAAAAATGTTGGATCTGGCAATATTAAAGCAAGATGGAAATATTGAGCAGGCTTTACTCAAACAAGAAGATCGATTGGCAAAGAGGATTGCTGATTCACAGCAGCAGCTTTTAGCAGGACTCCAAAAGGTGGAGAAAGAGGTTGGAGCTTTGCAGGAAGAAACTGGAGAACTAAAGGTTTTATACAAGAAGCAACAGGAACAGCTAACGCAACAGGATTTACGGCTTATAGTGATGGAAGATCGGGACAGGAGAGCAAATCTACGCATAAGATCTTTTGGGGAGAGGCAAGCGGAGACCCCTAACAGTATAAGAGAATTAATTTTGGCATGGGCCAAACAGTTGATGCCACAGGAAGATTGGAGAATGGAAGATATTGAGCGGGCCCATAGGGTTGGATTTGGAAAGTCAAGAGAGCTCCCAAGAGATATTATTGTGAAATTTGCTAACTACTATAAAAAAGAAAAATTAATGCAAGCAATTAGAAGTCAAGGTCAACCGACGCTTCAAGCAACACCAATTGAGGTTTTCCAGGATTTATGCCCTCAGACCATCCAGTGGAGGAAGAGCGTTAGAATATGCACAGGGGCATTGAAGATGAAATCGATCTCCTATAATTGGGGATACCCAGTTTTCTTGAGGTTCAAGTGGAACGGGAAGCAGCAAAGAATAACATCTTGTGAGCAAGGAATCGAGTTGTTGGAGGAGCTGGGCATAATGGATGCCACATCGGTTGGAGAGGAGAAGCAAGACGAAGGCGCGGCAGGAGGGAGCAATGAATAGACTTTAATATATTGTAAGAGAGATAGGGAGAAGAGGAGACTTGGAGGGGAGGGTAGACGTCATTCCGGAATGTTGGGCCGAGTTCCCCCCCCCCTAAGAGTTCTAAGAAGATTGGGACCAAAGCCCAGCAAGCTGGTGAGGAGGGGGGTGAATTGGGGGTGAATGTGGGGGGGAGGGTTAGGGGGGAGGGGGTATGTGTTACACAGAGGGAGACCGACTTAAAGACTTGTGTGAAAGAGAGAGATGGAAAATAAACTTAGATTGGCAACATTGAATGTTAAAGGGCTAGGAACGGTAATTAAAAGAAAGAGGATTGAAATGTTATTAAAGAAAAAAAAATAGATGTAATTTTTTTGCAGGAAACTCATCAGGCCAAAGATGGAGTTAATGAGCTTCGAATGAGGGAGGTGGGCGTTTATGAGAAGGCATATGGAACTTCGAAATCGAGAGGAGTGGCAATAATAATTTCAAAGACATGTGGTATAACTATTCAAAGTGTAAAGAGAGATAGCAATGGAAGGTTTCTTATTATGTTCTGCAAGTTGGGAGAAGAGGAATATGTATTAGTGAATGTCTATGCTCCAAATGGGAAACAAATGGATTTTATCGATGAAGTATTTAACGGGTTGGGAGAAGTGGGTAAAAAGCACATTGTGATGGCTGGTGACTTTAATATGGTACTAGATATAGGGAAAGACCGGGATAACATACTAAAAGATACTAAGAGGGTGGGGAAGACAGAGTTAAGCAAATTAATGGAAGGGAAAGAATTAATGGATGTGTGGAGAGCTTTAAGAGGGGAAGAAAGGAAATATACTTTTTATTCACAGAGATTTAAGAGTTATTCAAGGATAGACCCCATTTTTGTATCAAAAAATATGTTACCCAAAATTATAGATTGTGATATTGGAGTTATCAAGGTCACTGACCACGCGTTAATGACAATGGACATGGAAACCAAGAAAGACTATAGACAAGCGAAGAGATGGAGACTGGATGTAAGGTTGTTGAATAAAAAGGATATAATGGAGAAAATAAAGAAAGAAATGCAGGAAATTTGGGAGATTAATGAAAAAGAGAATAATCGGCAGGACATATTATGGGACACAATGAAAGCTGTAGTAAGAGGGATTTGTATTAGGGAAAGATGGACATTAAAAAAACAACAGGAAGCTCAAAATAAAAAGATTGAAGAGGAGATAAGAAGTTTGGAAGAAAAGTTAAAGGAGACAAAAGATAAACGCCTAACAGCCCAAATTCAAGCTAAAAAAAAGGAACTAGAGAAAGAAGAATTAGAACAAGTTCAAAAGAATTTGTTGTATTTAAAAAGAGACTTTTTTGAATATAGTAATAGGAACTCAAAGATGCTGGCTAGATCCACACAGTTGGAAAAGGCTAAGAATATGATAGGGACAATAAAGGATAAGGCAGGGAATAGTTGTAATTTAATGAAAGATAAATTAAGTATATTTAAGGACTTTTATAGTGAATTATATACATCAGGATCGGGACCGCAAGATAAGATATTGGAATATGTAGAGAGGAATTGGAAAATAAAATTGCAGAAACAGGATAGGGATTATATGGAAGGTTTAGTTACGGAAAAAGAGATAGAGGGAGTTATTGATAAACTAAAAGGAGGAAAATCACCGGGGATGGATGGTTTGGGGTCGGAGTATTATAAGCTTTTTAAAGGAATTTTAGTACCAAGATTAAAGAAATTATTTAACACTATAATAGAAGGGGGGAAGACTCCGCCATCATGGGATCATTCCCTGATTATATTAATTCCGAAACCAGGTAAGGATTTAACGGATCCCGCATCATATAGACCAATTTCCTTAATAAATCAAGATTCAAAGATTTTTACAGCAATATTGGCAAAAAGAATGGCCACATTTATTAGTAAATATATTAAAAAAGATCAGTGTGGATTTATTCCGGGTAGGCAAATGTCTAATTTAATGGGAAGAGTATTAAATATAATTAGTATTATAAAAAAAAGGAATTTAAAAGCAGGTCTGCTAGCATTGGATATATTCAAAGCCTTTGATTGTGTGGAATGGCCAGCACTCAAAACAATATTAAAAACATTTGGGTTTGGAGATTGTTTTATGGGAGTGATGGATAAGTTGTATAAAAATAATAAAGCGGAAATATTGGTTAATGATGGGTTAACACAACAGATTACACTAGCCCGAGGAACTAGACAGGGATGTCCTCTTTCACCGATCTTATTTGCAATAGTAATAGAAATTTTGGCAAATGTAATAAGGGAAGATGAAAGAGTGAAGGGGATAGGAAGAAAGGAGAAGATTAAAATGAATATGTTTGCGGACGATACTTTATTGACGGTAGAAGATCCCCTAGGGAGTGCTGAGGTGATTAAGAAACATTTAAGAGAATTTGGAGAAATTACGGGATTAAAAGTAAATTGGGGGAAGTCAGAAATGATGTTATTTAATTATAATAAGGAAGAGTTGGAAGAAGGTAAGGATAAGTTGGGTCTTAGACTTAAAAACATAGTACGTTATTTAGGTATTAACATTGATAGAGATTTAGATAGGCTTGAGGAACTTAATTTGGTAGCTTTAAAAAAACAAGTAGGGGAGAAATTAGAAGTATATAAGAAATTAAAACATTCTTGGTTTGGTAGAATAGCAATTATTAAAATGAAGATTTTACCTAAGATTAATTTTTTGTTTAGAATGTTACCAATTAAAATATCAGATGTAGAGTTGAAAAGTTGGCAAAATATAATCAACGCATATTGTAATGGGGATAAGAAAGCTAGGATTAATAAAGGGTTATGGTATAAGGCTCAAAAGAAGGGAGGTTTAGGACTTCCAAATATTAAGTACTATTATATAGCTAATCAGTTAAGATATGTTATAAGTTGTATTCTAGGGGAGGAAGATCTGGAGTGGTTGGAGACGCAAACTGGGGAAATAGACTATAAATTGAAAAATATTTTCTTTAAAAAAATTCAAAAGAAAGAATTAAAGGGACTGGACAACCCTTTGTTGGTAAATATAGTGGAGATCTGGGAGAAATTTAGGGGGAAGTTGATACCAGGAGACTCACCACTTGCCCCAGTGGTAGTAGTGGAGAATTTCCCAAGAGTGTTAAAAGTGGAGATTGAAGCGAGATTGAAAGATAAGGAAATAATTAAGTTAAGGAAGTGGATGGAAAATATGAAGGATAATGAACAAATTAAAGAGCTATTGATAGGTCAAAAATTTGCATGGTTTAAATGTATACAATTAGGGAAATGGACTCAGGAATGGAAATTGAAAAATAAAAAGTGTAGAAACAATACAAGATTTGAAGAATTAGTAGAGTCAAAAGGTAGGAAAGAAGGAAAGGAAATTAAGAAAGGGTTGACTAGTGAGATATATAAATTATTGATAGAGGAAGAATTTCAAAATTCACTTAAAGTAATAAAAAAGGTTTGGGAAGAGGACGTAAATGGAGAAATTAAGGAATATAACTGGGAGAGGTTGTGGAACGCAAGAATGTTAAAATTGTTATCGATCAGAATTAAGGAGAATTTTTATAAGGTATTGTGGAGATGGTATCTAACACCGGTTAGATTTCACCAGATTGATAAAAAAATATCTAAAAAGTGTTGGAGAGGATGCCAGGAGGTTGGAACTTATTACCATATGTGGTGGAGCTGTGAATATGTACAAAAATTTTGGAAAAGGGTATTTAAAGAAATAAGTGAAATAATTGGAAGTAAAGTGGAATTAGACCCGAAGCTCGCTCTACTAGCAATATGGGATAGAGGGGAAGAGGATAAAAACAAGAGGGAATTGATAAACAACCTCCTGACTCCTGTTAGACTAATGATTGCAAAAAATTGGAAAGGACAAGGAAGCTATACAATAGAAGAATGGTATAAAGAAATATGGGATATGGCTTTGAATGATATGCTAACTTGTAAAATGAAATTGAAAAGGGGAATGTCCGGTAAAAATGACTTTGGGGAAATATGGAGACCCCTTTTGGAATATGTATTAAGATCGGGGAAGGGACAAACACCTTCAAAAGAGTCGATAAACTTCTGGATAGAATAAAAGATTAAGAGAAGGTCTCATGGAGTGGGGGTGCACGGGGGGGGGACTGTCGAGGGTTATGTATGTATTTTATGTTATTATTATGTTGAAAATAATAAAATTATTTACAAAAAAAAAAAAAAAAAGAAGAACCACAGTTACAGGTAAGCAACCTGTCCTTATAAACCATTTTAAAGCAGTAGTGTAGATCATGCCCTAGTCATATTTCAGGTCGTTTTTGATCAGGATTTACCCAGTTCACACTTTCCAGTCCGAAAAAGGACTCAAAGACAATCTGCAATTGAAGTCCATACATTACCATGTTTGCAGTGTGATTTGTGGACCAAAATAATAAATTAGCTGGACAGCATGTTCACATTTGAAAAAATGTGCACTGGCATGCTTTAATTAATGGGAGAAAAATACATACATTTCAAAGATGCACATCATTGATGCATACATGTGGAAAAATATATGTGCAAATACATACAGATTTTCATGCAAATAGAACCCCCCCACCCTGCCCCAAAGCTCAAGTCTGATACAGACTTGAGTTGGAATAAGCTCCTAGATGGAATTTGGAGAACTTGAGATTTGCTGATATACACATTCCTAGCATCAAGCAAGTACTTGGACCAGATGGTCTACGAAGTCTTCTTCAACACTGTTATTCTATATGCCTGTGATAACGAAAGCATGCATCTTCCCATCTTTCATTCCATGAGATATCCTTCATGAAATGAATCTGTATGTTTTTAAACTGACATTTAAAGTTTCTTCTGAAATTGATTTGAATAGACGTAGAGCATCTTTAATAATGGGTTTTTATAATATCCCTGCAGCAGTTAATGCAACTCACTGACTCCTCTCAGATGTCTGTCTGTGTGTGGAATGGAGAAAATATCCCCAAATGATCCAACTAATAACTGCTTTTTTCTGCACACTCTAAATTTGGTGAGCATGGATCCTCTATAATAGGCCATTTCAGGAAGAGCTAAAAGCATTACGGTGCCTAGAACAATTATGATGCTGTTAGAGCTTTCCACATTTCAGTCACTACTTGTACTGCTTAATGGTGTTCTCATTTTAATAGCCTGATATTATCATTGGTCATTGCTCAGAGTATAGAACAGAAGGGGACTCTTCACAATGTTACTTTAAAAAGAACTTTGCTGAGTCAGTGCTTCTGGCTATTGGTGATCCAGGCAGTGGCGTCCTCGTGGACAGAAGGGCTTCCTCTACTAAATATTATAGTTTTCTTAGCTGATGCCATGTCTTCATTTCCTACCTTTAGTAAAAAAAAAATTAAAAATCCCTACTGCTATTTATGTGAGTACAACCTCCCCCATATCTGGTGTGTGTGTATGTGTGTGTTTGTGCCCGTTCACCAGGAGAATGGACACAACTGGCAGAACAGATTTCCCTTATCTCCTACAGTCCTCATGCCTTTCCAGTCTGCTCTGGAGGATTTGGGGGACCCTGTAGATCAGATATGGGTACCACATAGGGAGTGTAGAGGGGGAGGAGAGGAAGGGGAAGTCTCATTGCATGAGTGCAGGTTGACTCATGTGATGTTGGATGGAGCTGTGTGTGTGTGTGTGTGTGTACATCTCTGTGTGTATATTGTGTAGAAAACTGAGGGATTCTGGTGAGAGATAAAGCAAACATTAAGAAAATTTACCACTACCAATGTATTTAAAAAGTCAGCATTGGCAAGTGTAAAAAAAAAAACCCTGCTAGGAAAGCTCTGTGTTAGTCAAGCCACATCATTTCCAGGTCTAATAACCACCTCTTCAGGAAGATGTTTGAAGGGGAATTTGCAAATGGAAAAATACCTTGACATGATCAGTGTAAAAGACAGGGATAATTTTTAAAGCAGCAGTCCTTCACTTTTCCATAATTCTCCTTGAGAAACCTTCTTGAGGAGATGGTTTTTAGACATTCAGTGATGTGGCTTTGACTGTGGGTGACAGGTAAGAGCTAGGAACAATCAACAGAACCAAGATAGAAGGTTCTGAAGGCAAATAATCTGTAAGAACTGCAGTTGATACCTTGTCAAAGCCAGAGTGAACTGTCATATATGTGCACTTTAATCTGTTCAACTTGTAATAGGACATTTTAAGCAAGAATCAGACTTATCAGTACTTTATCAAATCATAAAACTAGTTAATAGTGTGCCAAAGCTATTCATCTTTGCTCACAAAAAATATTGTGGTGATAATGCTTTATTGATGACCTCAGAGCTTTCTGCCAGGTGCAAAGTGGGATATAAATAAATACTATTTATCATCACACATGCTTCCTGCTCTTTGTGCCAATAGCTTAGAGTACTGTCCATGGCTTTATCCCTTTCTTAACCTCAAAATAATATTTCAAGGTAAGTGAGGCTGAAAGTTATGACTTGCCAATGGCTGAACTTGGGTCTCCCTAGGTCAGGTTGGCACTCCATCTACCCTAGCCCTTTTGTCTTTAAGTCTAATTAGAGTTACAGATGTGGATCAAGACATTATTCAATAAACGACAATTTGTTACTGTGTCCGGTTCTCTGGAGATACGTTACTGTCCTTTGTAGATGAGACTATTTCTGATTACCAGTCATCATTTGGTTTAATGCCATTCATAGTTCAGAAAGTAGTGTTGGTTGCTTATGTCACATGATGTATCAAAGCCTCATTAAAACCACTAACATCATTCTGTGCTTTCCTTGCCCTTCCACTTAAGCATTTACTGCTCTGTGTTGTCATTCTACAAAAACTCTCAATGTGTTTGTTAAACTCATTCATTCACATTTTTTAACATTTGTGTTCAAAAGGTTATAGAATTATTATTATTTCTGTTGGTCAGAAAACAAGTATGGGGAGTACAGTATCAGCACTAATTAGGCTTAGCCTTGCGATTTTGTATGGTATTGTCTAATGTTCCCGATTTGCTTATTGTATAACCTTGGTACACTGTATTTGTTCCTCCATAGCTTTAATGTTGCTATCACCATGAACAGCTGGCATTTACTAATTAAAAATATCAATCTTCAGTTTACTGTACTGTGTTTTAGGATTAGTGCAGCAACTTAACAGAGAGCTCAATATAACGGAATATTAAATAAGTGAAAAAGGACCTTAGTATTGAATTATAGACCCATTTCTCCCCATAAAGTTTAATTACAGATACACAACTTAGATTTGTTTGAATATGTATATCATTAATGAAACGAAGATCAGTCCTTGGTGTTTAGGTTTTTGTAATTTAAACAGAGATGCAATCCTCCATGCAACTATGCTGGAATACTCCAAGTTTTCTTTAGCATGATTCTGAAACATGGAACACTGCCAATAGTCAGACTATCGGTCTATCTAGCTCAGTATTGTTTGCTCCAGGAGTGGGCAGAGCATAGATCTCCAGATGTTTTGAACTACAACTCTCAGAAGCCCCTGCCAGCATGACAACTGGTCAGGAATGCTGGGAGTTGAAGTCCAAAATGTCTGGAGACCTACTTTTTACCCACCCCTGGTCTACACTAACTCGCAGCATCTCTCTGGGATTTCAGACAAGAAATTAGACTGGCTTCTCCTACCTGGAGATACCTTTTGCATACAAAGCATGCACTCTACCACTGATCTGTGGCTCTTTCCAGTCTTGATGCCCTTTGCCCTATGGTGGTGAGTCAAGGGAGCCCCTTCCCCACCAGGAAACCATACAGCACACTATCCACCTGTCTGCCCAGCAGAGAAGATGCACAGCAACAGAGCTGACATAGCGAAGGACTGAATTGTGCTGGCTACTGGCCCAGGATTACCAAAAGCATAAAGCAATTTTGAACAAATCCAGTATGTGGGGAAGCAGATGGCTGAGTGGCAGGCAGGGTAATGATATTAACAAGAGCTTGAGGTCTGAGGGAGAAAAATGCAGTTGCAAGAAAAGTTAAGTTCTTGTTTTACATTCAAGCTGATGGCAATATGTTGAGAAGGATATGTTGGAAAGGCAGCCCAAGGGTAAATATCCAAAGAATCCTGTTTTGTTAATATATCTTGGGTTATTATGTTTTGGGCCCCTTTATAGAAATATTATAAAAGAGTAAAAGATGCTTTTAAAACAGCTTTGGGAATTATCTATTTATTTGTTCAAGCGAGGTTTTGAATGACTTAATTGTCTAGAATTATTTATGTGTTCAGGAAGAAGATCTTACAATTCATCAGTCACAAATTTAAAATAGCCTTGCCAATAAGTCTCTGTTGCCCACACATACCATCATATAATTATTTGTGGCATGTCAGTGTCACTGGAAATTTGGGGGAAGGGAAATGAACAAGACAGCTCTCTATAAATTTACAAATGTTTCCCTGTTCAGTCACCTTGAAGGACCTTTTCTTCGCCACAGGCTTTCTATGAGTCTGATTAAAAAAAAAAAAAAATTGGAGCAACTTCTTTCCTGCAATATTTTTCCAGGATGGGAAAAGCTATGAATCAATGAGAAGACAAAATAATACCGACAAAGTGTCTGAGTACCGCTTCAAACTTGCATGTGCCTCTTCAAATAATAGTGACATTTACATTCTTGCCACAGAAAAATATAGCCACATAAATGCAAGAGGCTGGTTGAAGTAATACCAGGGACAAGATGTTCTGTTCTATTGCTGCTTTGCTAACAGATCTCTTTGTAACACATAGCCTAACTTCTATTGTATCTTGTTGTTGTGAAATTATATGTGAAATGTTGCAAATGGACAAGGATTTGAGGAGGAACAAAGGTGCAAAGTGGACCCTGGCATTTGGGCAGAAGGTGAAACCAATATTAAAAAGGGAAAGATCAATTGTTTCTCTGCATTATTTGCCCTTTGAGTTTAATAGTGTACATGCCATACAAATTGCTTGACATTTTCCTTTCCTCATTGTATTATCAGTATGAAAATTGTAAAGGTCCGGCTAAATTGGGAAGGATGCAAAACAGAATATGGATCAGACAAAATTAGTGTGTAGATGTAGAAAACAACTGCTTCGATTATAATTATTTTCCATATAGTGAAATCTGTTGCTCTAAGTGATTTACTTCAACCAAGTTTGATAGAACTGAAGATCTCTTTAGAGATCAATGAAGGTGACTTTAATCCATATTGTCATGCTTTTTTACTGATTTTCAATGTAGAATATTATATCTTTAGATTTTCTCATTATTATTTTTGCATGTGTAACTATGTATTTTAAATACTGAATAAGGTTGCAATCCTATGCATATTTAGGCAGAAAAAAGTCCAGTAACTCCCTGCATTCTCCAGTCAGTCAGGCTGGCTGGGGAATCCTGAAAATTGTAGGACTTCTATCTGCCTAAACTAGATTAAAAACAAGAAGGCATAAGGCAGCCAGTAGCAGATTTTCTCCCCACCCCCCAGAATTATATAACTAGTCTAGCATTTCTTTTTTCTACTGTTATATAACTAGGAGTCGCTAGTGTAGTGGCTAAGTGGCTTGACTTGTGAATCAGGAAGACCCTAGTTTGACTCACCTATACCATGAATTCACTCAGTGTCTTTATTATTATTGAATTGGATCCTGAATTCTGCAAAGAAGAACTCCATAAACTGGATAATTCTGCAGACAAGGTATGAGGATGCAAGCTTTGCTGAATTTCCCTTTCCTCTGCAGTCCCCTATGCCCTTGAAAATCTGCTCCAGAGTGTCCATAACAGTATGTGAGGGCTGCAGGAGAAAGGGGCTATTGGCAAAAATGGCCGTCCTGCCCCATTCCTTCAGTTGGGAGCCCCCATTGGATCCTAGTTCCCTCCAACATCAGAAGGAGCCCTTCCATACATGCTAGGGCAACTCTGAATCCAACTGATCATCATTACGATAATGATTCATTTGTATATGAATAGGTCAGTCTAGTCCCTAAGATCTCTTCAGAGGTCCTCCTCTGGGAACCCCCACCAAATGAAGATAAGTTGGTGGCTACTAAGAAGAGGGCTTTTTCTGTTATGGAAAGGGATGTGTAAAAGAGTGATCTGGGTTCACCCGGATTTTCTCGACACCTGCTTGCTGCTGGTCTCTCCTCGAATTGCACTCCTGGTTGCAATCTTTGTTAGTTTTGTGCAAACAGGAAAATTGCGCAAAACGAACACAATCGAATGTGAAAGTTGTGCAACAAAATCTCAAAAGTTGTGCAAATTTCCCCCATAAATTGCAATCTTCTTTCTTGTTAGAAATTGCAAATTTATCAAACACAAGTGGGTGTTCAAAATTGTTTGAGAAACTGTTCTCTTGCTTGTGCTTGTGTTTGGGGTTGCGGAAAGGGCATGCTCATATGTTTTGTGAGCAGAAAGAAAATACCTGTAGATCCCTAGTTGACGCACTCCAAATGTGGAATGAGCTCCCCAGAAAGGCTCGCCTGGTGCCTACATTGTGGTCTTTTTGGCACCAGGGGAAGACGTTATTTTTCCAGGGATTTTAGTCTCTTACTTTTAAATCTGAAACTTATTTTACATTATTGTACTGATGCTAGGTTTTATTTTGGTACTTAGTTTTGTTTTTATACTGTAGTTTTAAAGTTTTATATTAAATTTTATTGTGTTGCATTCTATGGTTTTAATTGTTGTGAACTGCCCAGAGAACTTCAGCTATTGGGCGGTATAGAAATGTAATAAATACATGAATTAATGAATAAAATATGATGGCACCAACCCAGTTGATATCACAAAATCAAAATAGTTTAGGCAATTACCAATTCATATGTGGTTGTGTACAACTACTCACTTCTAAGATTTGGTGGTCTGACTGTGGATGTGCATCCTCATTTATTTCAAAATGCTCATCCAGCTAGTTCAGTAGCATTAGGGCAAGTATTATGATATACATAGGGTTGAGAGGATTTCTTCCATTCATTTATTGTTCTGTGGGTTCACTCTGCCCAGTCTTCCATACTTCCAGAATTCCACTTTTAAAAAAACAAAAACAAAAAATTAAAAATAAAATTAATTCTAGAATTTGAACATGCATATTTAACTCATTTTTTCATTACATACTCCACCCAAGTTTATTTGCACCCCCTTTCCACTCTGTTGCGTGCACGTGTTGTGTGCAATTGTTTTACAACTGTCTACATGAACACTGGTAAAACACTGGCTCTGTTTAGACAATACACTAAGCCATGTTGGTTAAGAGTTTTGAGCTAACCATGTTGGCTTAGTGTGTTTTGTGAATGCCATTTTCCTAACCATGGTGGCTATATAACCACAGTTTAACCATGCTCACTAATCACTTGCTGCAAAAGGGTTAGTGGCCCTAACCATGGCTTAGCATATTGTCTATACAAGCCCACTGCAGAAAGGATTCTTGATGGAATAGTACATGCTATCATAGTAAGACTGACAAATAAATTGGGGGTGGTGCTTTATCTATGCACATTGCTAAAACAGATGGCAGGGGAAAGATGCAAATAATCTGAAGAATGGAATGCTTTAATTTAAGGGTGGAGAAACTCCAGCCTGGGAGTCGGATGTGGCCTGCCATGTATCCACATATGGCCTGCAAAAACTTGGCCAAGGCCCTCAACCTTCTGAAGTCCAAATCCTCAGGAAAGATGAGGGAAGCAAGCTTCATTGAGAGCAACTACCAACAGAGCAGCTCTGTCTTTGCTGCTGCTTAGCTGTTTCCAGAGCAGCAGGAAAGAGTTAGCTCACAGTATTTCTATGCTGAGTGGTGAGAAAGAGTCTTCCTTTCTCACTTCACTGCACTGGAATTATATGATTTGCCCATGGAGAGATCATGTATGCTCTCCATTCAACACAGAAGCCAAACGAAACACACACACACACACACACACACACACACAGAGAGAGAGAGAGAGAGATTGTGGTTTGTGAGAGAAAGTGGCTCCTAAACACGTTTTCCTGAGAGAATACAGCCCCTAGGGGGAAGAGGGCAGTTTTCCCATCCCAGCTGTAATACCAGAATTAATTTTAGAAATCCTTTTTCTTAGACTGGAATTCAGGAATATGAAAGCCAGTTCTATAGGTTCAAGAATTAAACCTATAGAATAATAAAGGAATGAAATGAGAGAAATGTGTACATCACTAATGCTGGACTGCTTTATTCTAGTGCTTCATTTTTCTGCTGAAAATGTGCCATTTCACAAGTACATTAGTAACAAAGAATTGATACCAATTGCAAATAAAATGTTAGTCAAGCTTGGCAGTTTCAAAGTTGTAATGACTGTTTTTCAGGTGATTATCTCTATCAAGTATGTGACAGAATACATATATGTCATTGAAATATGTTTTTCAGTGTGAAATAAATCTCATAAGTAGTGGAAGTGAAATTGAAGGTGTTCCAACAAGCCCAGTGAAAGAGTGCTGAATTCTGTTGAAATACATGTCAGCATATCATGCACAGTTATTTTGGTTGTTAAAATGTATTAGTATGTCAGGATCTCTTCCCCCCTCCCCCTCCCCCTTACATTTAAACAGTGTAGGATAAGCATGTGCTATTGTCTTTATGTTTTAGAAATATTTCAACAAACTTTCTACATAAAAAGCTGCACTTTTTTTCTTCAAATGTTTCAGGTCAAAAACATGTATTGGGACAAAAAAATAACATGAGATACTTTTAAAAAAGGCTTTGTTTACGAATACAAATAAAATAAACATGCTAAATTAGATTACTCTCTAGGGCACCAGTAAATGTTCTCATGCAATCTGAAACATTTCATATGCAAATTTCCCTAATTACCATAGGCATTTTTTTTCTGGGGAAACCCACAGTGTGGGGGAGGGGGGCAAAGTTTAACTCCCACAGCTCCAGGTCTTGCATAGTTTCTGATTTGCTTCAGGAGCATGTTGGGGAATGGGTGGCCTTGACATCCCCCCAACATGTTCCTTTTTTTTTCTCCTTACTGTCAACAGATACTTATGGCAGAGGAGTGATGGCGATGGAAGTTTCTGGTGTTGCAATGAGGAGGCCTCTGGTTGTGTCTCTTATTGTCTGCCCACAATATCTCAGGGGCCATATGAATGCTCTTTAAGGGATCTTTGTTGTTAGTTGCATCAGGAATTGAGGATCACTGGGGTATATGTTGCCATAACCAAAATGAAGCTAGTGGGTTTCTTTTGCCTTACTTCTAGATGGTGTGCAGTCTTCCATCTGCTGCACTGAAATGAAAGGGAGCAGTGGAAGCCAGTTCCATAGTAGTTTCTTTGTCGTGCTAATAGAAATAAATGTGATCCTTGTTTATTCTCTGGGTTTGTTAACTGATGTTAAGCAAGAGTTCCCCTATTTACATGTAAAGGGGAATTCTAGCTTAATAAAAATGTTGTGCCCAAGCTGGTGCACAACAGAAGGGAGGAGAGGAGGAGTCAAGAGAGGAGCGCTTGGCCCAAACACTTAATTGTAGCTTCATAAGCATATAAAGAGCCATGCTGGATCAGACCAAGGGTCCATTTAGTCCATCACTCAGCTCACATAGTGAATCATAGAGTAATAGAGTTGGAAGGGACCTATTAGGCCATCGGGTCCAACCCCCTGCTTAATGCAGGAATCCATCTTAAAGCATACCTGACAGATGGTTGTTTGTCCAGCTGCCTCCTGAATGCCTCTAGTGTGAGAGAGTCCACAACCTCCCAAGGTAATTGGTTCTATTGGCATACTGCTCTAACAGTCAGGAAGTTTTTTCTGATGTCTAGCCGGAATCTGGCTTCTTCTCCTTAGGGACACTAACACAAAGATACATGCACTCAGAACCTTAACAGCATTAGCACGAATAATGTTAACAGTAGGGGAAGGTGGGCTTGAGGAAAGTGTGGGAAGGAGTTTTTTGAAGAGAAATAGATGAAGCTAGATGGAATAAAATATGGAACAACAGACCATTTAGATCCGTATCAGCCTCTATTCAGGAAACTTCATTGAAAATACTGCAAAGATGGTATCGAACGCCAGTACAACTAGCAAATATTACTAAAACTTGCAGTCCTCTCTGTTGGAGAGGATGCAAGATAAAAGACACATTTTCATTTATGATGGTCTTGCTCATATATACAAAGATTCTGGAGATCAATACATAGAGAAATAATGATTATTACTAGAGAAACAATTGTATATGATCCCAAATTGTTTTTATTATCAATATATAATGGACTTAATATTGGATTGAAATGCAAAGACTTAATATTATTCTTACTGACGGTTGCTCAACAGAAAATTACGCAACAGTGGAAAAAATTGGACAATTTGAATTTATCAGCATGGTATCGTAATATTTGGTCTGTGGCAATCTCTGAGAAAATAACATATGATTTACTTCAAATCCAAGGAAAATCTGAGTCAACATCATTTTAAGCTATATGGGGGAGATTTGTTCAGTATGCATCACAACTGGATGTACAACAGTGTATGCCTGCTTCAGCTCTGAGTATATGGACATTGTAATGATAAATGAAGGACAGCACATTTAAAATTTAGTTTAATTGTATAATTAGTTACGATTTTGATTTGTACTTATTATTATTTTAGTATTATTATTTTGTTTTTGTTTTGCTGTATCACTTTAAATAAAATTATATATATATATATATATATATATATTGATGCAAACCTAAAAATATGTTTTCAAAATAGACCTGGCATTGCCCAGATATCTGAATAACACATAGTAGGGAAGCAGATCTCAGTGGATGTGAGGAACTGTTGTATGCATGTGCTCTGAAATTATTATTATGAAAAAAAGAAAGCAGCCAGAACACAGAATACTTTATTGGAAAAAATTACTATATGTTATCTACATTTAACAGGTTTTGGCAGAGAGCCAGGATGGTGAAGGCCACTGGTGACTTGGCCCTTTTATCTGACATAATAAAAATACTTTAAATTCAAAATTTCATGTTTTTAGATTTTTCTGATAGCCACACTTATCCGCATGCCAGATTTCAAGTTTCTACCTGGTCTTGCTTGAGCCCCCTAAAATATATGTCTGCCAGATAATCATCTTAAAGGAGCAGGCCAGTGCTAGGCCTGTGAGTTAACTTTAAAACAAATGAAATTAGTTCCCCCCCCCCCCCCCCGTCAATCATGGCCAAGGCTGCTGTCGCCATAATTTTCTTTCTCCCCACAGAAAACAAAAACTACATCTCCCGGCATGCCTTTTGCTGTGGTGCCCGACTTGCCCAATGGGAGTCCTGCTGCTGAAGCTTATGGGAAGTGAAGTCTGGCTGGCTGACTGACTGACAGTTTGCTTGGTTGCCATTGGCAACGGGCCTGCTCCCGATGGGGCCTTGCAACTAAGGCAGTCGCCAGTAATTATCTTAGGAGACTATCATCCTGTTAAGAGTATTTCTGCAGACACCTCTTATCAACCCCCTGAAGAAGGCCTTAAAAAACAACATAAGCTGAAACTCATTGGGCTTGGAAATAAAGTATCTTAGCATTCTGAGAACCTGCTTCTCTCTCTCTTTTTTTTTTTTTTTTTTTGCCCTTTTAACGGAGAGCAGGCCATCTTGGTTATGGCACCCTACGTGTGGATTTCTAAATAAAGTTTATGATTTTTATGTAAAACCTGACTATACCATTGAGACAAAAGAGTGAATGGAGGTTTGACTGATATAGCTGAGGCTAGAATGGAATGGTGGGCAGGGTTAGTGGCAGCTGGGGAAAGTCAGGTAGGAGAACAAAGACAGTTAGTGAGAGGTCAGGGTTTGCTCATCGATACTTTATTTTAAATCAGCCACTCTACATGCCAGTACTACACCTCCCAGCATGCCTTTGGCAGCCCGCAGGTGCCCACGTTCTCTGAGACATCCTCTTGTTGCCAATGCTGCTCCTTGATAGAACGTCGAGGAGTTGCATTGCCAAGGAGGAGGTAAGCAGCTATCAGTGGATGCACCCAGCTCTTGCCAATCCTGCTGGGATTGCCTTGGCCTGTGCTTCTCACCTACCAAGTGCTACATCAGGAGCCTGTACTGAAGGGCCAGGGCTAGGCCAGGCACTTCCCCCCTTTGTCAGGTCTGTTTCTGGGCATGTGCAGAGTGCTTCATTTTCCTCCCTCCCTCTTAAGGGCAAAGGCTACACACTTGCTTCCCCCAGATTCTGAGAAAACAGCGATATCAGGATGGAGTGCCTTTGAGCATGTTTGGCCCCTCAAAGTCATGCTGTTGTATCTAGTTACATTTTAAAATCAAGCAGAGGGTGGGAGGAGGCACCGCAAATGGATGCAGCCCATTTATGTGGGTTGCTTCCTTTTATGTGGAATTGGTTTGACTATTGGATTGGATTGGATTGGACTGCTGAAGACCAACCTTAGGAATCGGGGTTGTAAAAGACATGCAGCAGACACCAACCTGTGTATTCACAATGGCCGCCAAAGGCCAGTAAGTCTGGCCTCCTGTCCAAGGCATGCTGGGAGTTCCACCCAAGGCATTCTGGGAGTTGTAGGCGTAAACCTAGGTTTTTATTAAATTCTTTAAAAATACTTGAAACCCCAAAATTCGTGGATTTAGATTTTTCTGGTATATTGTACAGCCAGACCTATCACTGTGTCACCATGTCAACTTTCTAACTCGTCAGAAGTGGGTAAACATTTCCAGACATACATGATGCACACATACTTTCTGCTTTATAGGTAGAGATTCCCCAGTGTTGTTAAGTTATTGGGTTTTATTTTTAAAAAAGTTCATTTACATTACAAGTTAGTTATGCACTGTTTTTAATTCTATGTTTAAAATTGCCTTGAGCATTATGCAGCAATATGCAAATACATGCCCTTAGACTTCAATAGGCCACCCATTAGACACACATTTATGAAAGTGCATGACCACTATTTTTATAGGCCATGTAAAGGGATTTGTTTAATCTGCTCTATTTTAAAATCGATATTAACCATGTGACACTGGGTATTATGGCTAAGAGAACTAGATAAAGACATTAGAGTAATTAACCTCCTTGGGAAGGGGGAGCTTTTGAAACTTAAACATACTGTATTGAAAGGTAGATAGTGTTGAATTATCAACAGCTGCTGGATAAAGGTGAATTATCTCATTATAATGTCTTATAAGTATATTGGACCTATTTCAGCTCTAATTATACAGCCAGGCAACAATGAGGACTTTGTGGAGCTGAGGCTTCTTTTAGTGCTGGTGTTGAACTTTAGTTTGTGGCTCCAATATCTAGACTTCTTGCTTTGTTTCCTATAGATTTTAGAAGTGCTTATTGATTTGACATGAACACTAGAATTGTTTGAATATGTTACCAAAAGCCAGCATGTTGATTGATTTATAGGATCATGAACACATTTTGCTTTTAAAGTTCAGATTAGTTATAGACAATTGATTGATAGCCACTGAAATATTTTTAAACTGATTTATTGGATATGTTAGTTAAAATCACAGAGCAATGTACGCTCCTTGTCTTCAAAACAAGGAGGTTTGAATATTTCCCCCCCTTTCTTTATAATATTTTTACTGTAGAGATGGATGAACTTGCCAATTTCAGTTTCTCTCAGTTTCCTATTTTTACAATATTAAATTTGATTTGCCCATATATATATATATATATATATATAGTGCATGAATGTTCATAAACATTTTTATGCAACATTTCCCCTAATATGTTTTGTGTGTGCATATTTACCAAATACACACATTTTGTGCAAGAAATTTAGCTCTTATAATATATTTAATTTTTTTTTTTTTTGTAATATACAGATTTTGATTGAATGAAGTTCTCCCCCATCCTTACCTATGGATCCCAGGGGTGGAGAACTTTCACAGGCTTCCATGCCCCAATAGGTTCTGTTTTCAGATGAACACTTGACAGACACAGGTACGATGATAAAGAGACTGCTTTTTTATTATTAATCTAAATATTTGTTTTAATAACAACATATAACCTTCTGGTAGCAAAGTAGCATATACAGACTTCCACATGCCCTAGCATCCCCACAATGACAGTCACAACCAATGGGATTAAATCCCACTAGGCAAGTATCAGAGGGTAAACCAGTCATGGCTTCATTAACAATGCAGGACTAGGAGTGGCCCACCACTCCATAGGGAAAGCAATAATTTTCTTTTCAACTCTATGGTGACCATATGGAAAGGAGCACAGGGCTCCTGCATCTTTAACAGCTGGATAGAAAGGGAATTTCAGTAGGTGTCATTTGTATGCATGCAGCACCCAGTGAAATTCCCTCTTTCTCACAACAGTGAAAGCTGCAGAGGCCCTGCCCTATTTCCCTTTTCTATACAACTGTTAAAGATACAGGAGTCCTGTCCTCTTTCCATATGATCTCCCTACTCAGTTCTCTCTGGTGGCTCTCCATTACTATTGTGCCTACTGGGCCAATAGCGCAGAAATGCCCTCCCTGATAAAAGCTGGAAAGTCTTTTTCTGAAGGGCGACTCGGGGAAGTAATCCCCTGAAAGTTGTTTTGATGACATGACTGTTCAAGCTGCCTGTAAGACAATAGAAATAAGGACCCCACCCCATCTTTTCCTAGCCAAGATGGAAGAGGCCTGCCACCTGCCACTTTTCTGGGCAGCAGAGCAGCCAACCCTAGTTGAGCTGCAGCCGCATGTAAAGAAGGAAGAAGCAGCTCTGAACATCATCAGTCTTATTTCTCCTTTGCTTTGTTTGCTAATTTTCTTGCAATATTTTTTGAAAGAAGGTGTGTGTGGGGAGGGGGGAATTGAGCCAGCCAGGCAGCCTAGCAGTTGCAACTATCTTCAGCCAGCAATCTGGTACAACAGATGCATGTGTTGGCACTTTTCTTATTTGTGGGGTGCAAAAATAAACAAAACAGAACAAAACAAATCCCATGTTTTTTTGTGGCCAGCCAAATTCATTTAAAATAATAATAATAATAATAATAATAATAATAATAATAAAAATCAGTTTGTGGTTAAAAAAATTTAAAGGATTTTTAAAATAAGAATTTTACCACTGGTTGTGAATATGTATGTCCTGTTTGAGCGTTATCACACAGAGGAAAGCTGTGTTTCCTCACCGTCGCTTCTCCGCCCCCACTTTTATCCTTCATTACTTCCTTTTTCTGCCCAGGGGGAAAGATGAAGCAAACATAGACCATATGGCCCATTCAGGGGCCTTTTTCATCTCACCGTTTTTCCTGCACATAGCAGGAGATTGCAGGACATTCAATTAAAAAATATCAGATAAAAAGGGGTCTATTTTGCTATGGAAAAATGGTCAGAAGGAGTGGGAGGTGTGCAGGAAGCAGACTATGCCATCTAAAGGATGCACATACATCTGCGATAAAACGCACGTCTGATGAACCTCCTAATCTTAGGGTGACCAGATAAAATCCAGGTCAGGATTCATGTAACTTTAACAGTTGTAGAGAAAAGGGAATTTCAGCCAGTGTCATTTGTATGCAATTAGTTCCTGGTGAAATTCCCTCTTCATCACAACAGTTAAAGGTGCCTGCACTATACTAGAGTCACCATATACAAAATAAAGCAGGGCCCCTGCAACTTTAACTGTTGTGATGAAGAGGGAATTTCACCAGGAACTAACTGCATACAAATGACAGTAGCTGAAATTCCCTTTTCTCTACAACTGTTAGTTACATGAGCCCTGACCTGGATTTTATCTGGTCACCCTACTAATCTGCTATGTCTGAATGAGACAGTGGCTCAATTCGGACGACACAATAAGCAACGGGGGGGGGGGGGGGAGGACAATCGTCAGTTGTTTTGACTATTGTGTCGTTCCAATGCTGCCATAGTCAACTCAGCGCTGATCCTAATCCACACCACAGTTGATTATTTATTACCATGTTGTTTGGGGAGTACCCCCTAGGGTTAGGGTTAGGGTTAGTCAACCCACCATTGACTATCGTGTCGTCCGAATTGAGCCACTGAGTCAATCTATATCTCTTCTTGTGTGCGTGCGTGTGTGCGTGTGTGTGTGTGTGTGTGTGTGTGTGAGAGAGAGAGAGAGAGAGAGACCACCAGGGTTTTAGGGCTGCAAAAATGGGGTTGTCAAGCAGCTTAGGCTGACCATATGAAAAGGAGGACAGGGCTTCTGTAACTTTAACAGTTGTAGAGACAAGGGAATTTCAGCCAGTGTCATCTGTATGCAGTTAGTTCCTGGTGATATTCCCTCTTCATCACACCAGTTAAAGTTGCAGAGGCCCTGCCTTCTTTTGTATATGGTCACTCTAGTATAGTGCCTGCAACTTTAACTATTGTGATGAAGAGGGAATTTCACCAGGAACTAATTGCATACAAATGACACTGGCTGAAATTCCCTTTTCTCTACAACTGTTAAAGTTACATGAGCCCTGTCCTCCTTTTCATATGGTCAGCCTAAAGCAGCTGGCACACTACAATTGATGGTTTTGTTGTTTAAATGTTGTGTAGGATTGAGCTAACTGTACCCATGTCTACTTTTAGGCTACATATGCATATACCTTGTTTTTTAAAAAGCTATTTATATGGTCATCATGGCCTATATATATTTTTTAGACTTTTTATGAAGACGTAATTGCATGTCAACAAGAATGTGACCTTTTTTTACATTGTTCTCTTCCCCTGGTTTTGTAAAACCACCTGAGTTACACTCCGGTTAAATGAGTTTTGCCATCTCACTAATGCAAATCTCCATTAAGGCTAAATGAGCCTCTGATGGAAGCTGAAGATAACTTGCTACTTAAAGAATGAAGAAAAAAAAGAAGAAAAAACCTTGACAAGAAGGAATATAATTAAAGATGAAGCTGGACATGGCCTAAATCCCACTTTCCTGTGTTATATAGATAGACATCTATGCCTTGCACACTTTAGATGCAGCATTTATATTAAGGCAATATTACTAATTAACGTTTTGTGACTTAATATTAATGTTTTGTGAGGCCTGCAGGAAATGTTAGAACTAGAGCTGAGCCAAGAGTTTGAAGTTTAGAACTTTCACCTCAAAAATTGAGGCAGGGGGAGGGAGCATCTTTCTGGGGGCAAAATTTCAAATTCATTCTAGTGAGTGGCAGCATTTTCCTTTTCATTGTTGTTTAGCAGAAGAGGCAGAGCTCGTCTTGGCAGCTGCCACCTAGTTAACTACTATACCCCTCCCCAGAATTCCTTGGAAATAGCATTGTTACAGGACATTCTGGGGGGGAAATGGCAGCCCTCAGTGGCAGCTGCAATTTTTGTGTGTGGCAATCACCATTCTCTCCTCCCTTCCCTTGAATGATCTAGAAGTTCCAGACACTACATCTGGGGTATTCTGAGGATAAATACTGGCCAACAGACAGGAGTGACACCAGTGAGTTTTGCTCCAACCCTGAAATTCATCCCCTCCCCCAGCAGTTGCTCAAATGCTACATCACATTCATGGTGTGTTTATGGGGTTGTACAACTATGGGAGGTGTCTCACTCCAACACCAGGAGAACAAAGCTATTATGTAGAAAATATGTAGTTGGTACTGGAAGGTCTGGAATATAGTCTCCATTTTCTTTTTTTCGGCTAGCTTCTGCAGAAGGAACTAACTGCATTTGTCTGACTTGGGGTTGTCTGATTCTTGCTTCACATTAGGCTTCTCCAGAAGAGAACTATATGCAGAGAGCACCAATGAGGAGGATTTGTCACTCCCAAACCACTTCTTCCAGACCTATTTTTGGCCCTTGGCCACCTGTTGCTAACCTCTATCTTTGAAAATGTTTTTTGATAGGTTCCATTTTATCTCCTCCCACTCTACAAGGAGGTTGATCAGGAAGATGATAATGGCTGACATAAGCCTTATCACACAAAGGACCCTTCACTGCTTCATCTTTTTCCTACAGTATTCATCAATTTTTTTCTTCATACTTGAGAACATAGTGGCCCGACAATCAAGACGGGGAGACTTTGTTGAAAAAATAGGCAGAAAGTCAAGTATGTGAAATGTTGTGGTTTAGGCTGACCAGATAAAATCCAGGTCAGGGCTCATGTAACTTTAACAGTTGTAGAGAAAAGGGAATTTCAGCCAGTGTCATTTGTATGCAATTAGTTCCTGGTGAAATTCCCTCTTCATCACAACAGTTAAAGTTGCAGGGGCCCTGCCTTCTTTTGTATATGGTCACTCTAGTATAGTGCCTGCACCTTTAACTGTTGTGATGAAGAGGGAATTTCACCAGGAACTAATTGCATACAAATGACACTGGCTGAAATTCTCTTTTTTGTACAACTGTTAAAGTTACATGAGCCCTGACCTGGATTTCATCTGGTCACCCTATTGTGGTTGGACTATTTACTCTGGTTAGTTGGAGCTTCCCAAAGTGATGTCATAGCTCTCCCCACAGCTCTAGCCTTTTCTCGAAGTCAACTTGTCCTGAGTAGAAGAAAATAGAGAAAGAGGTGTTTAAATAGTTAAGCTTAAGTTGAGGAATACTGGAGGTTTCCCCCCTGAGGTGTTAATAGAGGTTTCTCCCCCAACTTGCTGACCTCCATTGGCCCAGATGGTGGGGAAAGCTGGGAGTTGTAGTCCAACACATCTGAGGTCCAAGTAAGGGAAGGCTTCTATAGTGAGGATGTGTTCTAGCACTGAGCTTTGACTCTTTCCTAACTACGAGATCACTAGTTTGCATGATGTCATTTAATTAAAATGCCCTGCTTCAGCCTGCTCCATGTCTACTAGCTCACTCTGGGGTCTCTTTCCCCTTAATAGCCGTTGATATAGCATAGTGAAATTAAATAGCTGCTGGGTACAAAGCAATTAAAATATTCCACTTTCCTCTCAATAGAAATAGTCCTTCGTTATAACATTAATAGTGTGTTTTTCTGCCATGTAATTAAGACTAGAGTTTACTTGCCCCAAAGAACAATTTTAGCCAAGTGTGTTTATTGTGTTATCTATATCCATGGTGGCCACCTTTTCATGCTTGCGAACATTGGATAGTTTCCATGTTTCATTTTATCCACCAACAAAAGACAACATTAGCAATTTGATACGTATAATTGAGATGCTATCTTGAAAAACAAAAGCCTTGCAGCAATAATTTAGTGTTAGTGTTCTCAGAGCAGTTGTCCAGAATGTCCTTCTGTGTACATAACTTTGTCCCTATCATGACTTTGTATTACGTAGGTTGCTAAAATGAAGCATGCCATTAAGCAACTTTTTAAAAAACCTAAGAATGACATGATGCTGCTATAAACGAACAGTTTTGATAAGCCTGCCATAGAGTACTGTGAGCTCCTTTGATTTTGCCAGCTGGTTGAACTGTTGATAGAAAAATGCCTCTCAGACATACATCTGTCAAGCTCCAGTCTCTGTGTTGTCCTTAAAACCCAAGTGAATGTAAAATCTTGCATGTTTTTAAAAACACCATCACATGGGGGAAAACCATGTTTCCTTACTGTCGTTTCTCTGCCCCTGCTTTTGTCCCTCATTACTTCCTCTTTCTGCCCAGAGGGGAAAGAGGAAGTAAACAAAAACCAAATGGCCCTTTCAGGGACCGTGTTATCATGCTGCTTTTCCTGCACACAGCAGGAGATCATGGCACATTCTGTTGTTGTTGTTGTTGTTGTTGTTGTTGTTTTAAACAGATTAAAAGGGGTCTATTTTGTGATGGAAAAATGAGCGGAAGGAGCGGGAGGCAGACAATGTCATCTAAAGGACACATACACATCAGTAAGAGGGCAGTAGCGAGCGTATGATAAGATGCTCGTCTGATGAACCTCTAAAAGTTTTACCACTGTAGAGCAAACGTGGACATTTTTCTGTTTGACAATGTGTCAAAGCATGTGTACGTGTGTGGACACGTGGCCGCATATACTCACAGTAACACTTATTTCCCATTCAGTTCTTCATTCGTCCCTGCTTTCATCTGCTTGGACCTATATTTGGTTTTTGCTTGGGCCAGAGGGCTTTATTTCTTCCCTTGGCACTTTTCAGGCTGGAGTCACTTAAAGTTAATGTCTAAGAACACAATAGAAACACACTGCGTCAGCTGTGAAGAGTGCACGAGCAAAGGACCAGGCCCCCTTCCTGTGTATTTAAAGGGAAAATAGCAATTCATATACACATCTTCCTTTCATGACTAATGTGCTCTGTGGGTAGCATTTCCTTTTCTTACTTTCTTGTGCCTTCTGCACTGCTTTCCCCCTTCTCTCCTTGATCCTGTGTCTTCATCAAGTTATGTAAGTCTCAGGATTTGTAAACTGGCGTATGGCGCTTGTTGGCCGCCTCTCAATCTCCTCCCACGCTAAGATCATCCTCCCAGTAAGAGTGTAACACATCAGGTAAAGTTACTCTAATACCACGAGGCTCTCCATTTGGCCCGATCTTCAATTATACTTCTAGGATTCTGTGACTACAAACGGCTTGACAGATGGTAACGATGAGTATGTGAGGGTGGGAATTTGCGCTGCAATGAACAATGCAGGCTTTGCTTTTAATGAATATCTATGAAGAACATTGTCAATGTTTTGGTGTTAAATGAAACTGTAAAACCTATACGGTGCAACCCCAACAGGCTCATGCATGAGCTGAAGGCACTTCGAATTGTGTAAGGGGGATGTCTCCAATGCTTGCTCCTTCAGATGCAGCCCCCAGTGCCATTCTAGATCACCCTTCCCCAACCTGGTGCCCTCCAAATGTGTTGCACTAAGAACGTAAGAGCATCCATAGTGGATATGGCCAAGGCTCCATCTAGTCCAGCATACTGTTGACACAGAGACCAAGTAGCTGCCCACTAAAAACGCATAACATGAGTACAACAGCACCCTCCCATCCATGTTCCCCAGCGCTTGGTGCACATAGGTATACTGCCCCTGATATTGGAGGTAGCATGTCGCCATCAGGACTATTAGCCATTGATAGGCTTATCCTCTGTGACCGTCCAATTCCTTTTAAAGCCATTCAAAGTGGTGGCCATCACTACATCTTGGAGTAGCAAATTCCATAGTTTAACTATGCATTATGTGAAGAAGTACTTCCTTTTATTTGTCCTGAATCTCCCACCAATAAGCATCATGAGATGAATTTGGTTTCTAGTATTATGAGAGAGGGAGAAAAATGTCTCCCTAACCAACTTCTCCACACCATGCATAATTTTGTATACCTCTATTATGCCTAATTGTACTACCACTCCCATCAAACCCAGAAGTGTTGCAGGGGGATATGGTCTAAGATGCAGAGGGAATGAAGATGTGGAAAGCCCTATCTAGATCCCACTCCTAGGTTAAATGTAATGTTGTATAACATCTCATTTTGGGCAGGCATTCAGAATGCATTATGGGTTGAAGAGTGGGTTACAAATGTTCAGTTTCTTGGTATTTGCTGTGTTGATCAGATGTTGAATTTGTATTGAGGACGGTTGGTTGGTGGGATACAAATTTCAAAATAAAATATTTTAGTGTGAATGAGAGAGAGAGAGGCAAGGGAGAGAAGGGGAAGGAACAAAGGGAGGCTTCAATTCTCTCCTTTTGTTGTAATTGTAATTCCTTACAATTATCTTTTTATTTTAAGGGCAAAGTAATTGTTGACGGCCTCCTGTGCATGCTCAATACTTAATTCTATTGTTAGTTTTTGGATAGACAGTGTAAACATCATAATTGTTGCACAGCAGCTCACTCTATCAGACAGATTTTGTTTTATACTTTACTGCATGTAAAATGCAGTTTGTAGTTCAACAGTGCAGTGTGGCCATGAACGGTCTAAGCCATAGCACCCAGTTGTGCAGTTTCAACTACTACTGTATGGATTTCTAGACTGCATTGTAGATTCCCAGTTGTTTACAGCTTTTTAGACCAAGTTTACCTTAAGAATTATATTGTGATGTATTATTTTTGCAGTAAGAATATATCACAATGAAAGCGCCATTATACACAGCACTGTGCAAGGAGTGGTAGTAATATAAGTTGAGAGAATTCAGAATGTCATTTCAAATGGGCAAAGTGTGCATACAGCATATTTTTGAATACTCCTTCACATTCAACTTGAGCCCACATTCCTTCAACTAGGCTGACCATCTGAAAAGGAGGACAGGGCTCATATAACTTTAACAGTTGTAGAGAAAAGGGAATTTCAGCAGGTGTCATTTGTATGCAATTAGTTCCTGGTGAAATTCCCTCTTCATCACCACTGTTAAAGGTGCAGGCACTATACTAGAGTGACCATATACAAAAGAAGGCCGGGCCCCTGCAACTTTAACTTTTGTGATGAAGAGGGAATTTCACCAGGAACTAATTGCATACAAATGACACTGGCTGAAATTCCCTTTTCTCTACAACTGTTAAAGTTATATGAGCCCTGTCCTCCTTTTCAGATGGTCAGCCTACTTCAACTAGCATCTGAGAAAAAGACAATGCCAAACCCTTTCCCCCCCTCTGAGCTGCTATTTCTTGCTACATAGAATCATAGAATAGTTAAGTTGGAAGGGGCCTATAAGGCCATCGAATCCAACCACATGCTCAATGCAGGAATTCACCATAAACCATACCTGACAGATGTCTGTCCATCTGCATCTTGAATGCCTCTAGGGTGGGACAGCCCACTACTTCCCTAGGTAATTAGTTCCATTGTTGTACTGCTTTAACAGTCAGGAAGTTTCTCCTGATATCCAGCTGGAATCTAGCTTCCTGTAACTTGA
Organism: Anniella stebbinsi; assembly: GCA_029215795.1. NCBI lineage: Eukaryota > Metazoa > Chordata > Lepidosauria > Squamata > Anniellidae > Anniella > Anniella stebbinsi. The sequence goes on along the minus strand of JARDYH010000002.1, from coordinate 26,083,445 downwards.
GCCCATTATTCCATGTCCTGCACATGGAAACATCTTCCTATGAATGGACTCAGAGCAGACTGGGACAATTGAAAAAATAAATAAATTCTTAGTATTTCTTTGAAGATCCAGTAGGGATGGTCAAACAGTGCAGGGAGGCAAATATGACAACTGTATTATATGCATTTCACCCTTCAGAATGCCCAAAACTTTTATTAGCTCAGGACATAAATGGTGAGAGGCTTTGCAGCATTTTGGTTTAAGAATTTGGTCCTAGAACTCCCCTCTTTCTTCCATAAATATACTACCATGTTAAAGTTACATGAGCCCTGACCTGGATTTTATCTGGTCACCCTATATTAGCCTATTTCTGTGTGCTGTCCTAAAGATTGGTTTAATACATGTAACTTTAACAGTTGTAGAGAAAAGGGAATTTCAGCCAGTGTCATTTGTATGCAATTACTTCCTGGTGAAATTCCCTCTTCATCACAACAGTTAAAGTTGCAGGCACTATACTAGAGTGACCATATACAAAAGACGGCAGGGCCCCTGCAACTTTAATTGTTGTGTTGAAGAAGGAATTTCACCAGGAGCTAATTGCATACAAATGACGCCGGCTGAAATTCCCTTTTCTCTGCAACTGTTAAAGTTACATGAGCCCTGTCCTCCTTTTCATATGGTCAGCCTATATGTCATATATCCCTTCCTCTAGATTAAATCAAATATATGTATGTATGCCTTACTTTGAATGCTTATTACACTTCTTTCAGTGCGCATTAATTTCCCACTCTATGTTGCTACACAGGGCAGAGTTGTTGAGAGCTCAAGCTAACACGAGAGCTCAAGCTTCTTCTTTTTATTGGCCATTACCTAATTTAGCAAAATGTCAGTATAGCTCCAGTAAAAACGTATTACAATATTGCATTCAGGGGGAGGGGAGTTTTCAATTGAAAGTGTTGAAATAAAATGCCTTTGTCATCTAGCAATATTTCCTGTTGTGGCTGTGATGGAATTCAGATCATTATAAGTGAATGCTTACCTCCCCGCTTTGTGTGTGTGTACCTATACGTCATACATTTATTTCATTCTACCCTCCTGTCCCAGAAAATGGGGTAGCTAATAATTATAATAAAACAAATTGTAATTAAGGGGAAAACATAAAACCAAATTTAAACAACCTAGAATACATGGGACATACTGTAATTGCCAGAAACCTCTCTCGTGTACAATTCTTATCCAGATGAACAGGTGGTATAGAAGCATACAGGTATGGTGCTCCAAGTCATTTCAATGGCCAATGTGCAGGAAGCATTTCCAGGGAATTAAAATAGCAATCCAGTATTTATTTTTTTCCGGTCAGAATGGTAAACATGTGCTCTTGTCCGATAATGTAAGCAATGCTGGCTACAGTTTTTAGCAGTGGTGCAGTACTAAAGTTTGAAGTGCAGGTGCTCATCATGACAGTCCTCATAGCCACACTCCCAAGGACAGTCCAAAATTGCAAGCAGCTGTGTTGATCCCTATCAACAAACCAGAAGTTTTCATCAGCTAGGAGCATGTCTTTTGTAAAGGGAATAGGTCTGAATTGCCCATTCAAGACCAAGGCACCCCACAATACTTGACATTACGCCAAGGAACAGTATATTGTTGCTGGGAAAATTCATTCACCCACCCCCAGCTACTGTGAGGATTGCAGTTCAGCCCAGATGGAACAGGGGAATATGAGGGAGGTGGCAGATGATGTCAGCATCCCAGCTAGTCCAAAAGTGCCAGTTCTGCAGCCCTGCAAGCCCTGGTTCCACTACATCACTGCTTTTAGTATTTCCTCCTGCCTTTTGCAAGCCAGCTGCTGCCATTTGCTGTAGCTTCCTCCCTTGCTATATATTGTTGGGGATTGTACAGATCTTGTTGTGTGCATGTGCTGCAACCAAAACCTCTGGCGATGTAGCTGGACATAGAAATATAGTTGCAAATGTACAGCATTGGGGAAAGTAGGCACTGGGAGTGGGGGTAGCAACAAGCAAAGGCAGCAGAGTACAAACACTGGTGTATGTTGTTTGTGTTTGAGCAACTAAATCTCCAAATAATCATAGCACCTTTAATGTGGAATACTGTTTTAATTAGATCATATGAAATTGTTATTGGAATTGGTGTTCTTAGTGTAACACCTTTTGGGGGATTGTGGCATAGCAGAGCTAGCCCTTTTAGTTACCTAGGGTGGCCACTTACACATCAACCCCACCCCCCAAAAAGAGGAAATGCATCATCAAAACATAGGACAAAAAAGGCACTTATTTGCTTAAAATGTGCACATGCTAACTTATATGTATAGATGCAAATTTGGAAATAATTAATATAATGTAAATAGAAATATGGTACATTTCACTACAGTGGGAAAGACTGGCAAGATGAGCTGTGTGTCTGCTGAGTTTGCTGAGTTTGCTGTCCAGGTGCCAACTGTGAATTTAAACTGGGCTTGAACTGGAAAGCCTTTCAAATAGATAATACCTTCAACTGGAGAACGGTGCTCTCTAGGGTAGGTGAATATGGGCCATGCTATCCTTATCTGAGATAAGCTCTTCCTAAGAGAATGGCCTTCTATAACGTCAACATTTTATGTGATTGAGGAAATGGGAAGGTGCATAAGACCAAGATGATGGGTGGAGAAACTGTGGCCTACCAAATGTTGGAGTTCAGCTCCTGTCTGTCTCAGCCAGCATGTAACCCCACACTATCTGGCGGCTCAGAGGTTCCCCACTCCTGACTAGATGAAAAGATGTTGTCCTTTGGAATCAGAGAAGATGAAAATACATAAATTGTTCCTTTGCTTGGCTGCTACTGCTATTTTGTTAATGTATATATGGTTGTTGTTGTTTTTTCCACTGGGGAAGCTTAATAAACTGGACTAGTAAACTTTGTAAAAATATAACAGCAAACCTTTGCAATATAAGGATCTAAAGACCAAACGGTGAGACAAAAATGTGTTAAATGCAAAATATGTGAGATTCAAATTGTAGCAACTCTGATACAACACCCCCTCCCCATGTTCAGTCAATTGCATTTCCTATTGTAGCATCTAAGTGGTTTGGTTAATACACAAGAACCATGCAGGATCAGACCAAGGATCCATCTAGTCAGCATTCTGTTCACACAGGGGCCAACTAGCTAGCCACAGGAATCCCCCATTGGAAAATTGATAATTAAGGTGTGTGAAGGGTTCTCTACTACCCCACTTTTTTTAAAAAAAAAATCACAGTCATTTGCTATCTAAAAACACTTGAAAAATGAAAACGTGGGCAGTGTATTGATATTTTTTTAGAGCTACATGATAAATGGCTCAGATGTTTTCCCTTGACACGAATGACACATTTCCATTTAGTTCACAGGGGACAATGTTAACTAAAAGGAGGGATGCAATTTGGGAAGAAGAAAAGGCTCTGTCATGCTTCTGAGCAATGCAAAATAAAGCGTGAGATTCAGCAGCCCATTAAAACGGTTGGCCTCTCTGTCAGATAGATCCCCTTCTTTTATACGGTGTTAGTGAACGTACATACTAGTAAAGCTCTAATATTCTGGCATTCTAGGTCAGCCAAGCAAAGAATAAGTATCCATCCAAGCTGTAGACAGAATGAAATTGTGGAAGATTAAAGGGAAGTTGGAACTTCAGAACTTTAATTTAGGTCACAAACATCTGTTCTCTAAAGAAAGAATCATAGAGTTCAAGGCTTAAACAAACAAAAAATGCTATATACACAAATATTTAAACCCTATTAAAGTTTAATGCTGTGAGTCAATGTTAAAATGTTAGCAAAGTCAGAAAAAACATCTTTTCCTTTTCATCCAAAATTGGATCAAACCGTGTAATTTTAGAAATACATAACTAGCCCTGTAGGTTAAGAGCATTGTCATGGGATAGCTGATGGGGAACAGAATGATAAGCAGGACAATTGTTTGTCTCCACAAAATTGCATGAGAAATGTTCCCATTTGAAAATGCATTTGATCTTGATGGGGGTTTTCCTCCATTTCCTCTTGTCCATCAGCTTTCAACACACCATTCTGATATTGATAGAACGCAACATTATGGACAGACTGTTATAATATTTATTATTTATACAGCATTTTGGAGGGACACTAAACTCTCTTAGTCAAGAAGCTACTCCAATGTTTAATGCATTTATGTCCTGGTTGCTGCTGTGCTATGCAGCAATTTCCTAATTGTAGCTACATGCTACATTAAATATGTCATCTGCTGCTCAATTGATGCCAACAGGGGATTCTACTTTAACCACCGCAGGGGGGATATAGGGTGGGAAGGTTTAAACTTCCCCAAGCTGCGTAAGTGGGCAGGGAGCACAATGTGGATCAGGACCACCACGTACAGGTAGAGGAGGTTTAAGTCTTCCCACCCAGCTGCTTCTCCCCCTCTAAATCAGGGGGGCTAAAATAATGAGGGACTCAATTGGCATCAGTGCAGAGTGCCATGATACTGAAACTGAAGAATGCAGTACTAATGGGGACAGATTTGAAAATCAGTACAGGATAAAATGGCAAGTTGGACTGTACATTTTGGAACATTCCCAAGATTCCTCAGACCTATAGCAGTTTGTGGTGGCATAAAGAGGTTGCAGCAGGAAGGAGGAGACAAGACTCACCGTTCTTAGGGTCCAGCACATTGGTACTGGAGCAATTTGTCCTTGCCATAGTGTGTTTACATAACAATGTCCACATTTTTGAGACATTCTCTTTGCAAAAAACTAACAAACAAACAAAAACTCACCACTCTGTGTCTTTTAACTATGTAGGTATGTGGAAGTAAACCAGAATATTTAAGACACCCTGATTGTTGTTGTAATATTGTATTGGTTTTATATGCTCTTTTAATTAATTTTGGCATTTGATTTATGCTGTACTGTTGTATTAATGTTGTTCCCAGCCTCGATCCAAAGGGAGAGGCGGGTAATAAATAAATAAATAATAAAATAATTATTATTGTTATCTCTTTCTCGTTCGTGGCGGTTTTTCTAGATGAACATTGCTGGCTTTGCCAAGCCATGCTGTTTTTTTATTGATTCAGGAATTTCCTAACGATTGAACATGTTTTAATTATGACTGCTTTCTGGATGTTGATGTGGATGTATTCTGGTAGGCCCAGTTTCTGGAGGTTTTCCGTATAGTTTTTTTTTTTATGTGATGCCGGTGACTGATGTGACTAATGGAATAATTGTGACCTTTTCCTGTTGCCATAGTTCTTTGACTTTCATGGCCAGTGGTGTATATTTGTCTCTCTTTTCTTCTTCCTTTTCAACAACATTTTTGTCATTCGGTATTGCTATGTCGATGAGGAATGTGTGTTTTTCTTTTTTGTCTATGAACGTTATGTCTGGTCAGTTGCAAGGTATTATCTTGTCCATATGAATTGTTCTTTCCCGGTATACTTTATGATGTGGATTTTCCAGGATTGTTTCGGCTGAATATGTGTAGTATGGTGTAAGTTGTTTGATAAAGTTAAATTTGATGGCCAGTTGTTGGTGACTTATTTTTGCAGCTATATTGTGTCTGTCTGTATAGTCCATTCCTGCCAGAATGTTACATCCTCCTGTTATATGGTCTATTGTTTCTTGGAATTGATGGCATTTCCTGCATAGGTCTGTTGTTATACTGTTATCTTTTATGATGTATTTTTGGTAGTTCTTGTTGGCTGTAACTTGATCCTGTATAGCTATTAGGAATCCTTCGGTTTCTGGAAATAGCTCACCCTTCCTGAGCCATTCATATGATAGTTCTTTGTTTATTTGTGGGTTCTGTATTATGTTGTAGTGCTTCCCATGGAGTGCCTTTTGTACCCACTTTTCTTTTTTCTCTGCGAGTGTGAGTGGTGTGTTTGACCTTCGTTTCGTAGTGATCTTCATTTATTTGTTTATTAGCGTGACCATATGTCAGGAAAAACCAGGACATGTCAGGATTTTTGGTAACAAATCCGAGGAGGGGGGGAAATTATGAAATTTGAAGAAAAATCTGGATTTTTCCCATCCTCCCCATATCGAAAGGGCAGCTCTACTTGATAGTCAATGGGAATTAACAAAAATGCTTACAGCTCTGTAATTTTTAAAGACAAAGAGATGAAACTTGGCAAAAGGATAGCCCTTTGATAGGGCTTTAGCCATGCCAAATTAGAAGCAGATCCGTTCATCCGTTGATTTGTAGGAATTTTTTAAAATTTGAGGTTTTTTTAAAAATTGCTTTTTTTTAAAAAAGCATCATTTTTAAAGATAAAGAGATGAAACTTGGCACTTTGATAGCTGCTATGTAGGGCTTTAGCCATGCCAAGTTTCAAGCAGATCTGTTCATCTGTTGATTTTTAGCAAGTTTCAAAACAAAATTGAACTTTAAAACTAAAATAAAATAATAAAAAAGCCCGCCAGCCGGCCAGCAATAAGCCCTGTTAAGCAGCAGCTTGCAGCAGAGTGAGGATACAATCAGAAAAGATATTTGAGGGAAGGGGAGAATGTATCACACAGAGTATAGCAACAAAGTATAGCAAAAGCTACAAAAGTAGGAGTGAGTGAAGTTAATTTCAGATACATTGGATGTCTCACTTGTTATTTCAGTGATTTTAACATTAAGATATTATGTAGAACAAATCTGTCTGAATTGTGTGCTGTAAAATCAGACATGTGACCAAAGCTATGTTCAGGTGGGCACCCCCCCCCCTTGGTGCTGGACACGCCCCCTGGGGGCAGATGTGTCGGTGGGGACACCCCCTAGAGGGCCGACTATGTTGTCCTCCTTTTTGGTTTTCAAAATATGGTCACCCTATATTATTATTATTATTATTATTATTATTATTATTATACAGCATGGGAGGTTCTGGCATAATCATTTTGTCCAATCGTACTATGTTCATGATAAAAATTTGGTGAAGAAAACAAATGTGATTTACACTTCACTTACAGCACAATCCTATATGTGTAAGTCCCTCTGAGGTCACTGGGGCTTACTCCCAGATATGTGTGTGTGTGAGCACAGCTGGCTTTATAGTCCCAGTTTTAGTCATAGCAATGCCCTCATGCAAGTGGTTTAAAGATTAAAACCATTGTGTTTCCAGGGATTTCAACTTGGAGAAGTGAATTCATATATGAAAAAGGGAACTGTGTCCCATCCAGACAATGGAATGTCAGTATTAATAATTTGACTTTGCTGCAGAAAACGTGATGCATTTCACAGTGTCAGGTATTTATAGAATTCAGCCCCTCTGATGCAGAGCGAAGGCAATTTAGGATAAATTCTCCTGGTGCGAATGATCTTTTGTATGAAAAGCTCATCAGAATTTTTGAATTGCAACAGAACCTAATTAAAATGGAAGCTAAAATGCCCCAGAACAGATAGAAAAATACAGCAGACCATACACATAATTTATATTTATATTTATATATATGCATATCACAGAAAACGGAGCAGCAGACAAAGAACAGGTCTTCTATAGTCACTGCAAGGCTAAACTTTCATCCTGAGCTTCCCAGGCAAGCAGCAATTAGTTGACAAGTTTTGTTGGAGCTTCAAGGCTATAGTAGTTAATTCACTGAATCCCTTTACAGTGACTAACTGCAAAGGCAGAAGGAGTAATTGACATCAAAGTGAAATATTGCAGCGAATTAAGTTGTAAGAGCAGGAGATTCTGCTTCTTCATATTGGTTATAAACTAGAGGCATGCACTGACCACAAGAGTCAACTCAGACCCTGATGTGGCACTTTGGAAAATTGCCCCATTCTTCTTTGGCTGATGTGGAGTTTGTCTGCTTTCGAGTCAAGATTTGGACATTTAATGCTTCGTGCCTTGCATTGGTTATCATGGGAAATAAAAAAAATGGCTATAGCTCTTTACTGTTTGTCAGAAGGTGAAACTTGAAGGTGTGTTAGCCCCTTAGAAAAGAATCACACCTGAAAATTTTCAGATAAATAGGTGCAGTGGTTTTCATGCTTTATACTTTTGATTGGTTTATTTCTTTTAAGGGAACTGTTGATAACATTTTTTTTAAATTCCGTGGCAGAATTGGATGACATTAGCAGGAATTGTTGCCCTTTCTGAGGGGATAAAGGCTGCTACATTTCAGATGAATAGGTACACAGAGGCTTGTGCAACATGCTAAGCCATAATGTTTAGCTCAAAATGCTTCATCACCGTGGCTTAGCATGTCATCTGAACAGGGTCAGTCAAATGTTACCACCATTTTCTCTGACCACAAACAGGATGGAGAATTTCAAGAGCCCATTTGTGCACAACTCTAGCCTAAATACATGAAGCAGGCCTGTATTTTGCAAATAACTACTGAATATAGGATTGCATTGAATTAGTCTCTTGGCAGTTTGGAGTAGAGATGTATGAGAATTTTTTTGGTTCATTTTTACTTTGAATTTGCCCCATTCACAGCCTTGAACATGAATGTGAATGAGCACTGTTTTCTGGAAAAGCTCAAAAGTTTCTGAATTTGTGGTTGTTTTTGAAAAGAGCACATTAAAAAACCCTGTCTTTTAACACTTTAGTCTGTGGAGGGAAAGTGAATACTCTAACAAATGTACACTGAAATGCTCAGAACCATGCTGGAAGTAATGTTCAGTATTATATTGGACAATGAATATTCTTTCTGAATACTAAGAGTAGATCCATTAAAACTAATGGAACTTAGATTAAGCATGAGTAACTTAAGTCTTATTTATTTCAGTGAGTTTAGTTTAACTATGATTACAGCTGGAACCACACATAGAATGGTGGTTTCTCTGTGTTTGTTTTGTCAAAGGCCATCATGTCAACCAAACTGCCATGGACAGTGAGGTTTGATCCAAGAATTGTGGCCATTGGCACCTCTTCTGGGCAGTCACCCCAGCTCTTCTTTCGAACATAGCTCTGATTCAGAAGCAACAACACTAGGTAGACCTGTGCTTTCCCCTCCATCATGCTTGTAGATCATTGAATTTTGCTGACCTTGGTTAACTATAATATTTCCAGGATTTGGCCTGTGAAAAAGGTTATTGTAGTACTCTATGTAGCCATACTGCCAGGGGAAGCTGGTAACTCCAGTTTTGGTGGGGCAGATATTCCATTCTGGGTTTTAGTTACAACCAGCCAGAAGTTTAAAGGGACTTTCCAAAGTGCTGGACCCATTTTGGGGATAGGGTTCAACACCTTGCATAGCTCCTTTAGAATTTTGGCTGGTTCTGACTGAACCCCAGTATGGAGTCTCTGTCCCATCAGAACTGGAACCGCCAGCCTCCCCTGCATGCTGTCCACATACGTTGCTGCTGACCTTTTTCTGCATGATCTCAGCTTATCTCTTGGCTCTTTCCATGAGCATCTTGACCTAGTCGAAGAGATTTGAAGTAACAGCCCTGCTAGAAAGTCACTATATCTGTGTACCTGTCCTACTGGATCAGTCTTGCTACTGCCTTAGGCCTTGGAGAAGATCCAGTAAAGGCTTAACCTAGATGAACCCAGTCTTGGCAGCATTTTCCACCGGATACGCTCAGAGTGCTTTCATGTGCACTTTAAAAGCTGGTTTTGCCTCTGAACAATAAGATCCTATTGTGTTTGCATCCTTCCTGATGACTATGGCCCTTTTTACACCTACAGGTGTAGAGGAAGGGAGGGGGGATGATCCTGGACATACCTGTTTCTGGGATCATCCCTGGGCATCCCAGGTGCCATTTTTTTACACTTAAAGGAGCCAGGAGCGCGGCGTAGAAGGTAAGGACCCCACGTGCCCCCACGCCATCCTGGGGATGGTGGACTTGCTTCCCCTCCCATGGGCACGGAGCTGCGCAGCAAGGTTCCGTGCCCATTTCAGGTGCCATGCTTACTCCCAAGTAAGCGGGCACCAGGCAGGACGGGTGCCCACACCTCCCGCAGTCTCAGCACAGCCCCGAAACCGCCCAAAGAATCGGGTTTTCCCAGGGTTTCTTCGACCCTAAGAAAACCCATGCCTGTCCCTGCTCTGCCCCCAGGAGTCCCTGCGCGTCATTTGGATGCAGAGGGACAACCCCGGAGAAAATCCCCAGTTTGGAAAGGGCCTATATTGGCCTGTGATCATTATCATGAGGTGTGGTACTCTTCTTCTAAATGAACAGTAGTGCCCATGTTATGTTATCTCTAGTGATGCCAGAGTGGTTGCAGTGAAAATGAATCCAGGACCTGCTTGCACTGGCTGCCTGTATGTTTCCAAGCCCGATTCAAGGTGCTGGTTTTAACCTATAAAGCCTTACACGGTTTGGGACCACAATACCTGATGGAACGTCTTTCCCGACACAAACCTACCTGTACACTATGCTCAACATCAAAGGTCCTCCTCCGGGTGCCTACTCTGAGGGAAGCTCGGAGGACGGCAACAAGGGAGTGGCCCCTCAATTATGGAATGATCTCCCCGATGAGGCCCGCCTGGCACCAACACTGTTATCTTTTCAATGCCAGGTCAAAACTTTTTTTTTCTCCCAGGCATTTTAACAGCTCAAGTTGAGGTTTTGATTTACATTGTGGCCAGGCTTAACAGTTAAAATGTTTTAAAGTGTTTTAATGACAGCTGTTTTTATGTTTATGGTTTTAAATTTTGTATATTGTCTTTTTAATGTTCAATCTTTTTAATTTTTGTAAACTGCCCAGAGAGCTTCGGCTATGGGGCGGTATATAAGTGTAATTAATCATCATTATCATCATCGTCATCTTAATGTGTGGGGCATTTTGGGTGAAAAATCAGCTTACAGGGGGAAAGTTCTGCATTTCTTCTTATCACCGCTATGCTGCAAAGTTCCCTGTATGGAAGACCCTTCACAAATGAAAAGGGGCTGTTGATTCAGCATGACTAAATTGTAATGTGTTGTTTGGACTTGGATAGGTCTGACTGTAAGTCTTTGATCTAAAATAGTGTAAAGTGGATTGCTAGGCCTCTGCAGAGTTGAGCAAGGTCGGTGGCAAATGTTCATTTTCATTTCATTAACAAGCTACAAACGGCTATGGATTTAATATCATTTGCTTCTGAACTGCTGTTTTCACACTTTGCTTGGAGATGGGAAGGTAGACAGTTCTGGCACAAGCCACAGTGAACTCTGTAGAAACTTGGTTTGGTTTTGTGTCTTTTCTAGAAGATCTACTGTGTCCTTATTCTTCAGCTGAGATGTTCCAGGTGCTTATTAGGGATGTGCAACTGTTTAATTGAAAAAGAAAGAAAAGAAGCAAAACATGGAAGAGCCCCATTTGTATTAATCAGTTTTAATAAATCTGAGTGAACCAATTCCAAAATAAGATTTTATTTCTTTCAAGTTTCTCATTCAGAAAAAGGGTGCATGCCTGAAAATGGCTTGTTGGGGTGGGAGGAGGGGAGCTGAACCAGTACCAAAAGCCCTCAGCTGGCTTTGGTGGGCTTTGGTGTATGACGCCCACCCCTGCAAACCAATGGAAACAGCACTTTTTCAATAGACATTCCTAATGTTTATAACAAAAGAGGGGGGTATATATGTCAATATAAGCATGTTTTTTCCCCTAAAAGGACCTATTCAAACACTGCTGTACATGATATATATTGGCCTCTTGAAACTGCATTTTCATACAAGAAAGAAAAATCAATAACATAAAGTGCTAAGATTATAAATATTGCAGGAACTTAAATATTTAAGATTCTTAGGTAAATGGGGACCATGTATTTACCAGAATGGTTTTAGGCCAAAATATTTGTGAAACTCAGCTACTCATAACAGATTGCTGACTAATACCCACATCTACTCATGCCCTTAACCTTACACCTCTGTATTCTGTTACTGTTCCATTTATTTCACAGATAAGGGCACATTATACTAATCAATATAGAGTCTTTCAAATTTAATACAAATGACTAAGAGCTTTTCTACATCATTCCCTACTCATGGTTGTTGCTGGGTTTTTTAGACGATGCTGTGACCCTCCTATTTTACTTCTGTTTTTAAAGAGCACTTTTGGCGAGTATTTTTTAGAGCAGGGAAAATGTGGTGTTATTTGTAAAAGTGAAAGAAACACTTTTTCCATTTGTGTATTAGATTATTCTGCTATACCACAGTGCCATCCGAAGTTATATAGCAGAAAAGCGGGAAAGGAAGTGGTCTTCATGTAGAGCTAGGATCTCAATTCTGCAATGAAACTGAAAGCAGATACAGTGGATTAACAGCCCTATGTAGAAAAGCTCTCTGTATTCTCTTCTAAGCATCAGGTTGTCAAGCATCATTCATAAATGATGTCATGCATCAAGGGGAAACATGAGTAGCAAAGTTGTCAAAATTTGTGACAAGGGTAGTATCCAATGTTAGTCCTATGTAGAGAAGACCTGTTGAAATGAACGGAATTTAAGTTAAATCTAATTCATTTCAATGGAATATTGGAATATTGAAACTGAATACTACCCAAGGGTGAGTGTGATATTGATTGAAAAGTCCTGTTGCAGCCATGTGTTTGCTATTCCAGCATAATCATTGCTCAGTATGAACAATGTGTGATCATCAACATTCATTTGCCTTTGACAAATGGAGGAAAATATGAGCTGTGGTAAACAACCCAAAACTCAGTTAATGTTGATGCTCCCATAGGAATATTGATCATTCCAAATGAATTCCATGAATATCCCAAAATATTTCCCCCCACTTTTTGAATAATCACTATCTAATTTAGGTGACTGTCCACTCCTCACTGGTGTACTGCTGAGTTTCAAGGTACTCATAAAATATGCCTGGAATTGTCACTGTTGAAAAATGCCTGACATTTGTTGTAGCCCATTAGCTCCCTTCAAGTGTTGCTTATGGGAAGGGGCTTCACACAGTTAGGGGCAGTGGGCCTGTGCCCCACGCATATCTCATATGGCTTCTATGCCTGTGATATCCGAATATATAGACTTGCTCACTCCAGATGTCCATGTCCAATGTGAATATTAGGGGCAAGGTCAGGGAAGCCATGCAATGTTGGGGCTGGGCCCTGCTGCCCGTGAGCGCCCTTCACATGGTTAATGTGTGAAGGGGGCTATTGATCCAAGAGTTCGCACACCATTTTGTAACACCAACTTTGCTTTATGAATATGTAATCCCCACTCCACAACATCCTTTGGCTCATGTATCCAATATTTGTCCTCCAATATGTCTGTGATTCCATTCCGGATGGCGTTCTGATACTGCTGTGGTATGCATATCCTCATCTTCAGCAATACAGTGGAATCAAATTCTTGTCTACAGTAATAGCAGGGAGGAGTGAATAGTGGATAGTAGCATGACTGGGGAAGGAAGTGGGTATATCCAGTTATTTTTTGGCAGTGGAAAGGCCAGGTCTTAAGTAGCTTTGCCTGGATCAGGTTCAGAAAATCAAATTCCAGAATTCTAATTGTTAGACAGTCAAGAGTTTACCATACTCTGCAAAATGGTGAAGGATTTTGGTCTTCTAAAGGCTGGTCCACATTTTATGAAAAACATATGGCTGCTCCCAAAAACCATGGTCCAAAATGTCTAATAATGTTTTTCCCAGTGGGCAGAGAAACACACCACATGATGTCATTTCATTAATGTGAATTAGGGGAGGTGGAACTAGTCATGGAGCTGCTATTTTCCATTGCATCCCTGGGTTTTTTGCTAATTCTACTTCTGCCCTATGAGAGTCATTCATTTCCTCAGCTCTCATCAATATTTCCTTTCAGACTTTTAATAGCCTTCCATTTGGGAAAAAGTCACTACTGCTGTTACTTTTCTTTCTCATCAGAGCTTCATCACCAATGAACTCATCTCATTATCTTTGATTTATATATGCCTTGATGTTCAAAGTAGCGTGACCATGAGATTTCCTACTCTTGTCCCTGATGCCACAATAAAGCAGGAATTTGGCTTAGTTTTTACTGAGTTGGTACAAAGGAAGCTGACTTGTATTGAGTCAGAACATGGATCCATTTAGCCCATTATTGTGGATATGGACTGGCAACAGCTGTCCAGGGTTTGAGATTGCATTCCTTCCTAGCCTATCTTGGAGAAGCTTGGGATTGAACCTCTATGGTGAGATGTATTGTATTTCTATTTAAAATATATTCTTTATAAATGTGCACAATTTATGTTACTCTAAGGTGTCCTCTTCCACCCATTTTTTTTTCTTTTTTGGCAAAGCATAAGTGGCAACCCTAATACCTCATGAGTAAAGCAAGGGTGAACTTTTGAGGGATAGATATGAATGGACACCAGTGATCCGCAGAAAGAGAGACTTCCTCAAGATGTCTTAGGGCCACTGGCTTCTGAATCTGTTCTGATACTGGGGAGGAAACAAAGCCACTTCCTCAAGCTCAGATGATTTATAATCTACTTGACCATATGTTCCATGCATGGAAACTGGGCTGGAGATCACAGGATCATCCATGGAGTAGGTGGCATATTATTTTTCTAGTGCAACCTGTGATCTTCCAGATATTTTGGTATACAGCACCCATTATTCCTAGCCAGGATAATTTTGAAAGCTGTTTGTGATATGAGCCAGGATAATTTTGAAAACTATTTGTGATGGCTTGGGCATTATTCATGTAAATTCATTTTTGGGTTGCATTTAAGAGTGGATCCTTCCCAAGGTCGCTTACAACAGAAAGGTTCTTGAAAGCCTATAGGTGACCCTGAAGTAGCTTCTGGGATCCTAACCAGAGTGAATCCGATCAGGATAAAGTTATGTATAACTGTTTACTGTTTGGAATATTGGCTCAGAACAAGCTAATGGCCTATGACATAATGATAGGCTAACACTCATCCATATCTTTCAGCTTCCAATTATGCTTTTTATTTTCCCATGTGTGTTTTGCCCCTAAAGATGCTGTCATTTTGTACCTTTTGCATTTCTGACATGGATAATGAACATTCTGGACCTAGATTACCTAAGGGAGCCCTACATGTTCCAAAGCACAAAATATGTATGTTGATTAATGGAACAGTACGTAAATTGTGGCATTTAAGTAAATGCTGACATTTTCTATGAAATGACAAGGTTACTGTCACCTTTTCGTTTCAGAGAAACATTTAACTTAAAACAGTTTTCACACAGTTGTGAAAAATTAATGCCATTTCAAAATGGGGTCTTCTGCTCTTGGTAGCCTTAAACCCTGTCTTGTAAAGGAGCAAAGGCCCCTTTTTCCCAATAGATAGTTAACAGAGTTGCACACAAACCACCCCATTAGTGTGAAAAAGACTAAGAAGAAGAAGAACTCTGATTACTCCTCTGATGGGCATATGGAGCCTGAAGCAACCATCCTTAGCGGTCAGCTTGGTTAGTGATTGGTGAGCCCCCATGGCTTGTGTCCAATTGATAGAAGAAACTGAGTCATTCCCCTGCCCCAGATGGATACCCCCCCTCTGAATGTTGCATCTGGGCTGGGGTCTGGTGAGTCAGTCACTGAAGGTACAACAGAGGGACAAGCCAAACCAGAGTACATAAACAACCCTTTTCACTTCCACAGTAGCAAATAGCAAAGCCAGGCAAAATAGGCAAAAAGTGTTAGGCAGAGAAAATAGTCAAATCCAGGCAAAGGTCACTTACAGAGAGGGGTCCAGGAAGAAGACAGGGTCCATAGACAAGGCACCAGGCTGGAGCTAAATATAGACATTGACCCTGTTGAGATGACTTGCTAAGCTACGGTGGTTAAGTATTTTGAACTAAATATGTCTTAGCGTGTTGTGCGGACTGTGACTTACAGCCTATCTACACACGCAGGGTAAAACACTTTGAAAACGTTTTGAAAACTGTATATGGAGTGTGTCCTGGGCCCCAACAGTTCTCAAAACTGTTATAAACCATTTTAAACCATTTTAAAGCTGTAGTGTAGATAGGCTCTTAGAGTGACATGTGAACCATTCCTAATCATGGTAGCTACATAACCATGGTTTAAACACACTCACTAGCCATTTGCTTCCAAAGGGTTAGTGGCCTAACCCTGGCTTAGCATGTTGTCTGAAAAGTGGGTTGTTTGTTGAACTGTGAGTTAGCATGATGTCTGAACAGCTCCATTATTTCCAGGAGCTTTTGTGACCTTCGGCTGGTTTTTTTTTTATCCTGGAGCTGGCAGAGCCCCACCCAAGCCCCAGTTGCAGTCATTTACTTAGATTGCAGAGAGTCCTCCTCCTGAGGAGGGCCATCTACTTGTGAGGAGCCCCTTTCTTTCTAAGCAGACTGCTTCGTTAAGGTTCTTTAAGTTGGGCCTGCCTCCTCTGCTGCCATCACTCTCTGGGACCTGTGGGGTGCTCAGCCTCCGTCTCTGGGGTAGACTCCGCTACCTGAGGGGCTGGACCTCAACAATAGGGTGACCATATGAAAGAGAACAGGGCTCCTGTATCTTTAACAATTGCATAGAAAAAGGAAGCATTTGGTCAAATTCCCTCTTCATCACAACAATTAAAGCTGCAGGAGCCCTGCCCTCTTGACCAGATACAAAAGAGGGCAGGACTCCTGCAGCTTTAACTGTTGTGATGAAGAGGGAATTTCACTAGGTGCTGCATGCATACAAATGACACCTGCTGAAATTCCCTTTTCTGTACAACTGTTCAAGATATAGGAGCCCTGTCCTCCTTTCAGCAAGATCATCCACATCTCAGGCAGGGCCTGGACATCATCCTCTGTTGGGGCCTCATACTCTTCCTCCTTAGAGGAGTCTCTGAGGGTGGAGGCATGTCCACCCCTCCGCCCAGAAATATATATTTAAAAAATGATACAGGACTCTCCTAGCTGCAGGAATCAGTCACTTGCAGCCCTAGATCAAGTCCCTGGTTGAATGGGTCAGCTTCATACTCCCTGCTTGAGCTTTTGCTGGTCATACAAAGCATTTGCGGGCAATCAAGGATTGTGGAGGCTTACCTTGCCACTGGGGGGATGCAAATGCCCACCTCCACCAACAGAGTGTGACAAGAACCCTTAGACAACAAGCTCCTTAGTGGGTGATGGTGCATTTGCCTACCACCAGTGGATTTTTTTTAGTGCAGCCATTTGTATCTCCCCTGTAGATAAATGGAAACATCAGTGTTTCTACTGAATTGCAGTGAGTAAGGGAGAGGCAGAACCCCGGAGACCCCTCTGACAAGGATTTTTGTGGAAAGGAACTTGGTGAAAGGTAGGTGTTTGCCGTTCATCAGTGATTTTCAGAGATCCCTTTCCCTGAAGCTTGTGGGATTTAAAGGGGAAGGGGGGATTGGTGGATGCGAAGAAGGAGAGTTTGATGGTATGAGATGAACCTAGGAATTCTTCTATATTTTTATCTTAGGTGGAATGGAATTTGGGGGTTCAACATGCTTGTTTCTTCCTTTGAGGCACACAACCCTCCAAAGCTTGCATCTGGGACTAAACTGAGCAAGATTTGCTGGCTTCTCTAAAATTCTTAAAAGACTTAAACAACAAGAAGGAAAGGTGTTGTTGTTGTTGTTGTTGTTTAAAAAAACAATTACCTTTTCCTTGGTGCCTCCTAACAGGTAAAGTAGAGAATTGGTCCCTGATGCTGTTGACCCTGGCTCAACACTGGCTGCTTGTTATCCCAGGATATACTGGAAATGTTTGCTAGGTTTTGTACATTTTAATGTCTCTGTTAAACATTTAAGGGTGCAATCCTATGCATGCTTAGACAGAAAAAAGTTCAACAACTCCCAGCATGCCCCAGCCAGTAAGTAGGCCTTTTTTTGTCTAAACAAGCATACAATTGTGCCATAAAGGAGTTCCAGTATTTCTGGAAGGCTGTTTGGGAAGAGGCGGTTGTAGCTTTCCTCCGAGAGAATTCTAGTGGGAGGTGCCTTTATTTCCCCTCACCATCTTCACAGTTGCTGACTATACAGAAATGATGTGCCAACTATGCTGAGTCTGCCAACTAGGCAGAAATGATGTGCAGCTCAACAAGATTGTGCTGAATATGCATTGAAATCAAGATGGTGATATTAGACATGTTGCATAGATAAACAGGACAGAAATAATTTTACTGCTTTGTTCGGATGTGACCTGTATTCTGTCAAAGAGAGAGCGCTGGCATACCACTTTCTTCCTTAATGTTGGAAGTGTAGATTGACAAAAGTAGTTACGGCCCTTTAAATACAAATTAGGGAAAAAATAAAATGGCAGTGGCACCAATTATATATCCTGAAATATCCCAGACACAGGAGGATAATTTCAGTTCAAACTCTTTTGTGTCTAAAAATAGGTTTATGTGTCTGTGCTGGGGTGGGAGGGGGGAGATGTGACCAGCGTAAAGCTCAAGTGTTCTGCAGGACACTCTTTGGCGCTACAGGATGTAAAATATTCATGAAAGATTGCATGCTTATTTCCCCCCCACTATTGTATCAAAATAGCTGCAAATCCATCCATTTCAATAAAATGCCATTTGGTTTTGATAAGTAACACAAATTTGGGAGAGGAGAAATAATTTGAACAGCATATATATACAATGATTGTTTCCTTCTAGTGCATTTCCTATCTCAGGAAGATGTCAAGACCCCTTGTATAATTTCAGGAAAAACATCAGTTCAGCTGTAGCAAAAGGCAAATAAAATGCTAAGAACTAGTAATATTATAACCAGTAATACATGTGGGACCTGCAATAAAACGTTGCAGTGTATTCTCCTAAATGGAATCTCCTTGACTGTACAGTATTGTTCAGGGTTCCTGCTGGTCATTCTCTCCTAGCAGGATATTCCACTCTTCCCTTCCCAGCTGTGTTCCATTTTTTTCTTTTCCAATTATCATTCTATATTCACTGGCTAATGAGTATACTTAGTCCTCATTGGGCTGTGGGTGTGGGTGGTGCTGGTGGTACCCTTAGTTTCCTCTCTCTGTTTCTCTCACTGGCTGGGTCCAGGCAACATGTTAACCCATACTCAAGGGTCAAGTATGGGTTGAGTGTGGAATGTCATTGAACCATGGGGTGTTGTTGAACTGTGGGTAGCCAAACACGCATTATAGTAATGTTCCTGACACTTAGCAATTGTGGGACTTCATAGTTGACTATCCCTTCCGGAAGATCTGGCCAACCAGAAGGAGCCGTGCTGGGAATGCCCAAATTAGTTAAATAACGATCCCATTAGAACACTCACTTACTATAGGAAAGATGGGTTGGAGGCTACAATTATAGAAAGACCTCAGAAAATAGTTGGGGATTTAAAGATCCCTTTCTGTGGGCTGGAGAGGCTGATACTGTAGCTGGAGTCTGGGAAAGTATTGAAACTGCTTGATCTAAGTGGTGCCAGGAAAATAATATGTCCTTTTGAAATGAGGCTTTTGGTGGGTTGTCACCTAGAGCAAAGCACAGACCTAAGCACCTTACCTACAGCTAGTCTGAGTGACAATGGGCTGGGGAGAAGTGACCGAACTGCAGTAGGGCCTCTTCCTCTTTGGGTTTGTCCAAGGGTGAGTGAGATTTCCAGAATTCTCTCTGTCTCTGTCTCTCTTTCTGTCTCTCTGGTGGAAAGATTAGCTGGACTGCTTGCAGTGGAACCTTGGGGAGCCCAGAGTCCAGATCTCCTGTGGCAAGGTGTTAAAGGCCCTTTAGCTAGGCTGACCATATGAAAAGGAGGACAGGGGGCTCCTGTATCTTTAACAGTTTCATAGAAAAGGGAATTTCAGCAGGTGTCATTTGTATATAAGCAGAACCAGGTGAAATTCCCTCTTCATCACAAAGTTAAAGCTGCAGGAGCCCTGCCCTCTTTTGTACATAGTCAAGAGACAGGGCTCCTGCAGCTTTAACTGTTGTGATGAAGAGGGAATTTCACCAGGTTATATATGCATACAAACAACACCTGCTGAAATTCCCTGTCCTTTGCAACTGTTAAAGATGCAGGAGCCCTGTCCTCCTTTTCATATGGTCACCCTACTTTAGCCATATCACAAACAGATTCCCAAAACAGCACACTTGCTGCTCAACGGCTGCATAAAAACTCTTGAATATGGGGAATGGCAGTTTCCTGCCTATGGACAAAAGGTTCGACTACTTTGCTTGACTGAGTCATCAAGATGACAATGAAGACTACTTTATGCGAATGGGTGCTCTGTCCAGCAGATGGGCTTCTTAAGAATGCACCTCTTTCAGACTTTGCTCTATACCTTGCTCTGTGCCCCTGAAGGTCTTTCCTGTCTAGTAGGAGGGGGAAATCATTTTCTACTGGGCTCATGTATGAGATCAATGTAATATTCTACCTGTCATTCTGATCAGTATGATCATGCCAAGCTTCACCTTTTGTATGTGTCCTGGAGATACTAGGTGACCTCCTTTTGCAAATGTCAGGGTTTCCTACCTAAGCTGAGGCCAAACTTGTCTTAAAGGCACCATGCCTGTTTTGCCAATGTTAGGATAGGAATTGCAGGGCCTGCTCTGAAACCAAATGGTCTGCTAATGTTGGGCTTCCTCAGAGCATGCCAATACTTTGCTCTTGTTTTTCAGTGGCCCCATTTCAGATACAAACATGTTGTCACTCATCACCTGACTTCAGCATTAGGCAGGTGATGACAAGTTAGTTGTCCACGGTCTTATCACTAAAGGTGGGGCTCCTATAGGTCCTGCTGCCATGCCCTTTAAGCCAATTGGGACTACAATAACAACCATCATGGCCAGCTGGTCAGAATCTTTCCCACTATGGTGAAATATGGCGGGTTCCCCCCCATTTAAATCATAGTAATTTGCATAATCCCATATAAATTACCATATGCAATTTTATGCAGATTTGTATCCTCTTGCATCCTCTCTTTTGGTGATGCATTTCTTCTTTTTTTAAGGAGTTAATGAGAATGGGTCTCCTCTCCAAATATTGACCAGTACTGGGGGGATACCGGGTGAAGTGGCCCAATTTTTGTTTCAGTGAAGTTTGTGTATTTTTATGTAAAACATTAGATTCAGTAATATGTAGCTTTCTCTTAACAAGAATACTAAAGTGAACAGGCTCATTGAGACACACAGTAGAAGACTCAGTCCAATTTTCTGCTCAAATGAGATTGCTTTTGAATTTTTTTAAGCCATTAACTACAGGCTGCTCCATAGATTTTAGAGGTGAAAATTGATCTACAATATCAGCCTTCCCTAGCCTGTTGCCCTCCAGATGTTCTGGACTACAACTCCCAGCATTCTTGACTATTGTCCATGCTGGCTGGGGCTGATAGTAATTGAAGTCCAAAGCATGTAAAGAAGGCCAGGTTGTGGAAAACTGTGCAATATCATGAAGCGTATCTCCTGTGCTTTTCTTAGCACAGCACCTTCTGGTGTGTACGTTCACATATATAAATAAGTCACTGAAGGCAATATGTTTTTTAAAAACATAACCACTCTATGATGTTTAAAAGGCAGGGAAAGATTCTAGGCAAGAGGGCGTCACTCCCAAAAAGGAGCATCTGAACTTTGCTTTGGTTGATGCACAGAGATTTCTCGTTTTTATTTGACATAGAATAGAGAGAATACAATGGGGAGCACTTCCTGACATGGCCACTGTGTACAGGCTGAGCATAATGTGAACCCCCACCCTTGGTATCTGTGGATCCAGGGGACCTAGGTATGGCTAGACACCAGTCATTGTCCACTTTATAAAGGTTGCACCGTGCAGCCTTGCCCCACTTCCTGCCTATGTTGCCATCAAGCAGGGCCCTTTGGAAATGCCACTTCCTAGTCACCATGCAGTGGTTGTGGCAGGTAGTGGGTTTAACAGCCCACTACCTACAGTCACAGTTTTTGTGTCTAAGAGATTATGAATTATTCAACAAAATGATCTATGGCAATTTAGTTGGTATCTCTGCAGGCTTTGATTTCTGTCTAAGGAAGCTCATTGTTTGCAGGTACAGCTTCCAAAGTCTTGTGACGTGCATTTAGGCACCTGCAATTGAGGTAGCATGTGGTTGTGCGCAAAAAGCCCAGTTTGGCACATGCTGTTTGTGCACATGGTCAATTTGCAAAAGGCACTAAATCCAGCTATTTTAAGTGGTTGTCCAAA
Organism: Anniella stebbinsi; assembly: GCA_029215795.1. NCBI lineage: Eukaryota > Metazoa > Chordata > Lepidosauria > Squamata > Anniellidae > Anniella > Anniella stebbinsi. The sequence continues at coordinate 26,061,510 of JARDYH010000002.1, read as the reverse complement.
ACCAAGACATGCTCAATTGACATGTGACCTAACTCTGTTTTTGTCCAGTATAAATGTACAAGTAATCAGTAACTTGAGAAATTGCTTTCTAGAATAAAAACATATGAGTTTCTGTGTAACATAATGGCTGGGCTCACATAACCCACTCACCTACTCAGTGTTGGTTGTTGTTGACCTCTGGGTTATTGTGCTGTCTGAAACAGCACATTTCCACGGGTTTGCTCATTAACCATGCAGTGTGGCTTGTTAATCACCCTGAACAACCCAAGAACAAGTCATTGGTTCTCAAAGTGGCTTGTTTGAGAAAAATAAACCACACTGCATGGTTAATAGGCCAACATGCAGAAAATATGCTGTGTTTGGACAACATGAGAACCCACCCTGTAAAAAACGGCATGCATTCAGACAACATTTTGAAGAAAGAGTGCCCAGCTGTCTCTTAGTATTGTGTGAACTGATGCAACCTCATTAATATACACAATAGATTATAAACTGTAGTCCTACAATCCTAACTTTGAGGGTTGCTGTGTGATTATTTTCCTTCTCATCACTGCACGGTATTGACAGAATGGAACTTTAGTTACCTCAGAGGTATTTGCAAGCCTAAAACCTTGTGATTTACTCCAATTGAGACTCCCACGCCCACTTTTTTTACCTCTCACTCATAGGGAAGGGGTTTCAGGGAAAAACAGTGTGGGGAGGAAGGTTTAATCCTTCCTTCCCAGAGCGCACTGCACCCAATCTTATTTGCACTGCAGTTCAAAAAAAATCAGGCTCAACTACACCTGTGTGATTAGCAGAATGTACAGTTTGACCCTTAGTTGCTGCTTTTTCCTTCCAAAGAGGCTACTGAAAGGAGATAACAGCTTTATACAACTGATAAATATATGGAACTTTTACATTCTTTAGTAAATGTCTATATATATAATGGCTGGAGTGCTTTTAACAATTCCTTTGAAAAATAAAACATTGGATGGTATTGTAAAGGCTCTGCCTTTAAACAAGAAACTTTTCTATAAGAGATTCTTATTCTTACAACATCCATATTCATAAGAGATCCATATTTGTATCTAATATGCTATATTATGACCTGTGTGGAGCATCTTAACATTGAGCCAAATGAAATATGTGTTATTGAATCCCAAAAGTGCAATAAAATTGTGTGAAATACTTGCAGTGATGGTGTTTTTAAATCCCAGTTCTTTGCACAATTACAAAATAATAAGTTGAATTAAAAATCAGCAGGAAAGGGAGTATATTGAGGCCAGAATTATGTGCATATGGTTTTTGGTATTAGTTATATGACTAGCAGGAAGGTTTTGAATTACTTGGAATCTGTTAATCAGCTTTGCTGGTAAGATCTGCTGAGAGAGCATTAGAGATGTCCAGTCAAGAGACAAGAAAGAAAAGCCCAAATTAGCCTTGAACTGTTTCTGGGGACATGCAGCATAACCCTCTGAGTTCAGTTTCTCATTGAGTGAGAAGCAGACTGATTATTCATGAACAAAGTACTCAATGAACTCAATGGGAATTTGCTGTTCCCTTTTCTTCTGTAAGTTCTATACTCTTTCTCATCTTAGACTTGATACGTAGCTGCCAAATTCCTCACATGTATAGGATTGGTCTGATCCATTGTTCACATTTAGGACAGATATCTAAGATTGGAGCCAAGATGCTGAAGGGAATATCTGTCCCCATACGAACAAATTAGCATGTTCATAGGCTCCATTGGTCTCATGAAGATAGGTCAAGTTCAGATGTAATATGAAACCATGTTTGGTTTAACTGTAGTTTGCCCTGCAAACCATGATTTGTCACAGAAGATCAGCAAAACTTTGGGTTGTGTGATTTTTGTTTGTCTCCACTTAACCTAGAAAAGAATACAAGAAGAGCCATGCAGGATTAGTCTATCTAGTCACCCTCTTGTCCATATTCCCCAACATATGGTTTTTGATACTGGAGGCAGCATATAGCCTTCAGGACTAGTAGCCATTGATAGCCTTATCTGCCATGAATTTGTCTAATCCCCCTTTAAAGCCATAAAACCATCTTGTGGTACTGAATTCCATATTTTAACTATGCACGGTGTGAAGAAGTAATTCCTTTTATCTGTCCTGAATCTTCCACCAATCAGCTCCCTAGGATGCCCCCAGGTTCTACTATTATGAAAGAGAGAGAAAAATGTCTCCCTATCTACTTTCTCTACATCATGCAAAATTTTATAACACCTCTATCATGTCTCCCCTTACTTGCCTTTTTTCAAGCCAAACAATCCCATCTGTTGCTCCAGCCCCTTGATCATCCCTATCCATGAGTTTATTGACACTTTAAAATAACTCTAAAGGGTTTGTGAGGCAAGACCTTCCTTTGCAGAAGCCATGTTGATTCTTTTTCAGCAGGGCTTGTATTTATATATGCTTACTAAGTGTAAAGTCACATTTACCAGCAACCAGCTGCACGCAGAAGATTGAGGAGACTTCTCAGGGTGCCAAATGACACCCCAGACAGTTTAGCTTTCCTTTATAGGGAAGGTAATCTGACCCCTTGATCATTAGGTCTTTTCAATACCTCCCCCCCCCCCCCCAGATTAAGGGCTCATCTACACCTGCAGCCCTTTGGGGCGTGGAGAGGGATGATCACGGAGTTTTCCACTTCCAGGATCATCCCTCAGAGGCCATATGACAGTGAGTCATCCCGGAAGTACCGGGGCACCATTTTATTTTATTTTTTTGTAAAGTGGAGACATTTGTACAATTGTGAGGGTGCGATCCTGCACGAAGGTATGTTTTTTTTAAAAAAAAAATACAACAAACTCGGTGATGGAAGACTCCTCCCGCACAGCTCCATGCCTGTTTCCTGAGCCCCACTACTCATGGGGAAAAGGGAGGACCCTAGGAGGGAGAGCCACACCGCCTGCGGAGCTCAGGATGGTCCGAAGATGGCAGGAAAAACCGGGAAAAAAGCAGTCCCAGCTATCCCTGGAGAACTGAGTGCTTGTCCCCAGTTCACCCTACGATCAGCTGCGCGTCATTTGGATGTGCAGGGACAACCTCATGACTGCCCCGGGATAAACGGCAAGTGTAGATTAGGCCTTAGAATCTCTTTTTTGAGATGGGGCTACCAGAACTATACACAGTATTCCAAATGTAACTGTTTAAGGGCATTAACACTACTGGCAATCTCATTACAAATCCCTTTCATTTAGCAATGATATCGGTCTGGAGTTTTTTGTCAAGGTCAAGTCCTGCCCTTCTTTGGGTATCAACGTTATATATGCTGATTTCCAAGTCTCTGGTATTCCCCCCCCCCCTTCAAAATTGCGTTCATTGTACTTTGCAGAGGTAATAATAGTTCCTCTTCAAAATGGTTATAATATGAGCCTGGGAGACCATCCTGTCCTGGCGTTTTCCCCAATTTTATTCTCTTTATTGCTGCAACCATTTCTGCCATTGTAATATCTCCATTTATTATTTGTTTCTGATCCTGTGGAATTTTAGGCAAGTTTTGTTTTTGTAAATAAATGTCCATTCTGTCTGTTGGCATCTCATATTTCTTGTATAAATTCGAGTAATATTGTAGGAAGACTCTGTGTATCTTCACATCATCTATTACTTCCCTATCCCCATCCTGATTTTTAACTATTGTCTTCTTTTTTCTTTTTTTTCTTTTCTCAATTTATAAGCTAGCCATTTTCCCAGTTTGTTTGCACCTTCAAATTCTCTCTGTTTCACATAGTTTAATTTTCACTCCATTTCCCTAACAGTCAACATGGACAACTGTTGTTGCAATATTCTGATTTGGTGCACAATCCCCTCCTTTCCAGGTGTGTTCTTTAATTCCTCTTCCTTTTTTTTTTTAAATCTCATCTGTTAAGGCATTCATTTTCTCCTGTTTTTTCCTCTTGACTTGACTGTTTTTCTGAATAAAATATCCTCTTATAAAGCCTTATTTGTGTCCCAGACCACACTTATGTCAGTACCTTTGTTCAGATTTAACTCGAAGAATGGTAACAGTTGAGGGAGAAGCCTGATGGAGCTGGTCTTTCTGCTTCCCATCTCCTCTTCCTCTGCTACCATCTGAGAGAATGGTCTGATAATGCTGAGGATTTTGTTCTTGTCTCAATAGCTCATCCCCATTTCTCTCCCATTAGTTTTTTGCCCTTTCAGGCAGAAGCTGAAGGAGTCTCTGAAGTTTAGTGCAACATGAAAGAACCCCACCGCCACTGCCACTTCTATCTGTGTGGGCATTTCTACATGAGGCTTTTATTGTGCACTCATGATTGGTCACTCACAGTTTTTGCAGATCCTTTACATGACATTGCCAACCTCTGGGGCCTCTCCTGTGCTTTCTGGCCATTATAGCAGCATTATTCTCAGCAGAGAAAATGTGATAAGGGATCTTACTGCACTTTGAAGCATGATAAATATCCGGTGAAATTCTGAAATCCCTCTATATCACAGCTATACTACAGCACCATCTAATGGCTGTATAATGAAACATATAGAACTTGCCCAGAAAGAAAGCACCTGGAAAAGCACATGTGTAAAGGAGTTGATCTTAATCTCTATAAGACATCTGGAAGCAGAAGCTCTGTTAAGGATGTGGGATTTTAGCCCCGTGTGAAGAAGCCCTATGTTCCAGAAACAGGAAAACGTTGTCTCTCATGTGCTGGAATTATGCACAAACTTCAGGACAACAGAGAGAAACCCCAAGTTCTGCTCAAGAGATGGGGAGGCAGGAGAGCCTCAGATCTTTGCTGCAGGTAGACACTGCCTATCTAAAAGTTCAGCATGACATAAAAAGCACCTCCAGTTTTCTGTGCTTTGTGGAGAATTCAGGGAAGGAGATCTGTGTCCTTCTGGGCAGCCTGCCTTGCCCGAACATCAGGCAACTGGCCCCTGACAAATCGGCGAGCAGAACTGTGACATATCGCTCCAAATATTTGTCCAGTTACCCTTGTGCTCTTCAAGAGGTAATATGACCTTATATAATAATATGGGTACCAGTGAAATCTACCACCAATGATGTGTTCATAGAAGTGGTCCAGGATCCAAAGAACTATAAATCTAATTTAGTGCTCCTAGTGCAGCCTTCCGCAACCTGGGACCTCCCATCAGTCACAGCCAGAATGGCCAGTGACCAGATATGATGGGGTTTGTAGTACAAAGCATCTGGTGGGCACCAGATTTGTGAAGGCTATTTTAATGAATAGCAGTCCCCACGCAGCTTGACAAATTGCTATTGAAACTGAGAGGCAGTTCAGAAGCAGTTTGTGATACAATATTGGCATCCTGTCATTCAAAGAAAAAGAAAAGGTCAAAAATTCTAGCTTAAACCCTTTGCCTGAGCTGAGCAGCTCTGCATATTTCAGTTTGTGTTTTTTTTGTTGACTGGGCTCATTAAAGACAAAACTGTTGGTATAGGCATATAATAGGCTTTGATGCCTATTAAAATACAGTATTATTTATGTTGACCTTTACTTACAATAAACTAAAGAAAAAACTTTCTGATGTGTAATTATCGTATAGCAACAACAAGTGCAATGTTAGCCTGATCCTGAATAATGATTTGCTTAACCTCTGGGGACAACTGGACAGTGCAGGGGTGAAATCTAATGTCTCTCCTCATGCAGTGGGACTTCCCTTTCCTTCTTTCTGCACTGCATCCCACCCCAGCTGCTGCAGTGTGTCCCCAGCCTGCAGAGGACTGTAGAGGGAGGGGGAATTACCCCCTCACCATTCTGTTGACGAAAGCTGTTCCATCATCAGGAGGGGCTAATTGGGTACAACCTCAGATCAATTCATTTCTTAAAGAAAAGCACAGATAAATAAGGCCAGCAAAGGACACAGAAATGATTAAAATATGTAAGGACTTCAATATGAGGAAAGATTTAAAGGATTACAGCTTGTCAGAGAGGAGGGGAAAAACTGACATGATCAAAGTGTATCAGAATAATGAATGGCTTTAGAGGAAGTAAATAAGGTTATTTACTATTTGCTTACAGTATTTTGAGTCCTATCTTTATACTAACTTAGTTCATGTTTGCCCTTAATAATAGAAATGAAAGTTTGTGATGCACTGCACTGCACTCTCTGAGCATGTACAGAGTGCAAGCACACAGCAGCGGAATAACAGCAGAGCTCACTGGTAGCAGACAGATGTCCTGGTAGTCAGTAAATACTCAGACACAGCAGTGTTTTAAACTACTATACTAAGTTTACTTTACAAGTATTTACATAGAACAAAACATTCCTCTAATATCTTCAGCAATACTTCCAACCAACCATAACTTACCACTAACATTCACCATCATCATCACCCACACTGTTTCTCCACATGCTGTACATTTATAGCACTGTGGACCTATCACAGCGTTGGCTGCATATCTCCCCATGTGTTGCTATGCTTTCCAGCACACAGGGAAGAAACCAAATGACCTTGGTCTTTAGGTGCTTACCAGCTGCACTTGATTTGGCAACTGTACAGAGTACTTGAGATATCAAGTCATCTCTCTTTTACTTTTCTTCTTAGTAACAGAAAAAATACATTTGCTTTTATATTTAAACAAATAAAATCTTAACACCCCTCCTTTTTTCTGTAACTAACAAACATTTTCATTCTGTCTGACATTCTAGCATTCCAAGCTGTTTTGACAATTGTTCATGTCTTTGTACATTCAAAGGTTTTGTGAATACATCAGCCACATTTACCTCGGTGTTACAATAAACAAGTTCAATCAATCCATCATGTACAGCTTGTCTTACGTTGCAGTAACGAATATCAACATGTTTACTCCTTGCGTTCACCCTTTCTGACTTTGCCATATGAATGCAAGTCTGATTGTCTTCAAAAACTTTAATTGGAGTTTTCACTTGCAATTTCATATCTTTCAGCAACTGGATGAACCAAATTATTTCTGTACAAGCCTCAGACAATGCTGAGAACTCAGCCTCTGAGGTAGACAGGGCAATTAACCGTTGTTTTCTGGATTTCCACCCCACTAAACTGTTGCCCAGTTTTATTACAATTCCTGAGGTGGATTTCCTGTCTTGACTGTCACCAGCCCAGTCACTGTCTGTGTAACACTCTAGTGATAATGTGTCCAATGGTCTTAATTCTAAAGACACATCAATAGTCCCTTTTAAGTACCTGAGTACTCTTTTAACTGCTTGCCAGGCACTATTCGTTGGTTTGGACACAAATCTGCTCAATATGCCAACTGCATTAGCCAAATCTGGCCTAGACCATTGAGCTAAATAGAGTAGACTTCCTATTGCTGACTGGTATAGGTCTCTGTCACAAAATTCTGTGTCACTGTCATTACATTGAAAACCAGCCACCATGGGAGTTTTAACACTTTTACATTCCTCCATGTGGAATTTTGCAAGCAGATTTTTGATTTTCTGTTTTTGACTTAACACATAAGCCCCTTTTTGCTTTGTGACTTCCACTCCTAGGTAGTCATGGATTGGACCCAAATCCTTTAATTCAAAATGTTTACTCAGTTGCTCTGCAAATTCTTTAACCTGAGTTTTTGTTTTTGAAATTAAACATATATCATCCACAAAAGATAACAACCACATTTGTTCACTGTTGACACCTTTTGTATATAAACATGGGTCAGCCATTCCATTTTTGAAACCCATTGACTTCAGTGCTTCATGCAAGCACTGGTTCCAATTCCTTGCTGACTGTTTCAAACCATAGATAGCTCTGTTTAATTTGTACACAGAGCTTGGCACATTTGACTCATAACCAGGAATTTGAGCCATGTAAATCTCTTCCTGTAATGGTGCATTCAAATATGCTGTCTTTATATCAAAATGATTCACCTGACAATCATATTTTGCAGCTAGAGTTAACATCACTCTCATTGACTCAGCTTTCACAGTAGGTGCAAAGGTTTCATCATAGTGCACATTCTTTTCCTGTGTGAACCTTTTTTGCCACAAGTCTAGCCTTATACATTGTCTCTCCTGACATAAGTATTTTCTTTTTGAATACCCACCTACAACCAACCACTTTTTTACCTTTTGGTAGCATTGTAGGGGTAAACACATTGTATTTTGCCATGGCTTCCATTTCCTCATCCATAGCCTCATACCATAGATTTTTCTCTGGATTTGGCAATCTTTGAACATCTGCATAGTTCTCTGGTTCATAAGATATTTGGCACACTCGTACTTCATTGGCCGTATATCTTTCAGGAGGTATTCCCTTTGTACTTCTTTCTGACCGTCTGGGAATAAAAACATTTCTGTTCTCTCCCTCCTCCTCCTCTTCCTCCTCCTTCTTAGGACTTGAAAGAGTTGTGGAACTGTTTGTTTGTCTCTCTACTGGCTGTGGTGCTCTGCCTATGTTTTCCTGTATAGGCAAACACACTTCACTGCCGTGCAAACGTTCCCAGTCACACTGCTCCTGAAAACTTGCTGATCTAGAAATTACTATGTTTCCATTTCCAGCATAAAACCTGTATGCTTTTGAACCAGGTGCATAGCCTAGGAATTTCATTTTCCTGGCTTTTGGCTGCCCTTTCCTCCTAGCCACCTTGGGGATGTTCACCCAGGCATCACTCCCAAAAACTCTGAGATGAGCCAGGGATGGCTTCTTCCCAAACATGAGGAAATATGGAGTGTTATCTATTGCTGAGCTCCAAAGCCTATTAGCAATGTAATTAGCTGTTAGCATTGCTTCTCCCCAAAAATGAGCATGCAACCCAGAGTCTGTCAACATGGCATCTTTCATTGTTTGCAGAACCCCATTCCTTCTTTCTGCAACGCCATTTTGCCATGGTGAGTGTGGAGCAGTTCGTCTTGCTGAAATTCCTTTCTGCCTAAGCCATTTTTGGAACGTTTCAGCCATAAACTCCCCCCCTCTGTCTGTCTGCAATTGCTTTACTTTGGTAGAGAATTTCCGCTCCACCCAACTCAGCCAATCTTTGAAAACAGTAAACGTTTCACTTTTGTTTTTCATCACATAACAAAAACCATATCTAGTGTAGTCATCCACCAGAATTAAAGCATACTTTGCCCCTCCTAATGTTGCAGTCATAGGACCAATTAAATCTGCATGTATTATCTCAAATGCTGCCGTGGCAACTCTGTTACTCTTCTTACAGATTGGAGCAACCTTGGATTTAGCCACCTTACATGCAGTACAGTCTAGATATTTGTCACAGGCTTTTACATTCAGTCCTACACACATTTCAGGCATTTTTTTTCAGTATTTGGAACCCAACATGTGCAAGTCTCCTATGCAGCAAATGCACACAATCATTATGCAAAGGTGTGTTATTCATAACAGAATTTACATTTCTAGATGTTTCTAGACCTTTAGGCAACATTTCATAAAGATTGTTCCTAAGTACACCTAAAGCTACAACATTGTTTTGTTTGCTCACTTCACACTTGCTGTTTGAGAATGATACACAATATCCTTCCTTATCCAAACAAGATACACTTAACAAATTGTGTTCCAAACTTGGCACACACAGAACCTTGCTTACAGTTTTATCAATACATGGCACATATACACAACCTTCTGCAGTCACAGCTGAAGATTTGCCATCTGCTAATGTAACATGGTCCCGGCTAGCAGAATGTAGACTTGTAAACAAACTCTGGTTGTTCACAATATGCTGACTGGAACCACTGTCCATCAACCAGGTACATTCTGGGTTGTTCTCTGCAGCTTTAACTACGGAGACCTTCGGTTTAGCAGATTTTTTCTTGTTTGTTGCTGCTTTCTCCTTCGTTTGGTTGGGACAATCTCTCCGCAGATGCCCGGGCAAACCACAACGAAAACAGCGCCGAACTGTAAACACTTTCTCCTTATCTTCACAAGCTGCTTGTTTAACGTGGGTGTCTCTAGGCTTGGCAGTCTGCCTCTCTTGCCTCTTCTTTTCTTCTTCCAGCAATCGGCCGGTCAGAAAACGAAGCGTGAGCTCGGATTCTTGCATTGCTTCCAGGCTCAAAACAAGATTGTCCCACGAATCATCCAGGGAGCTGAGAACGACGTACACTTTGTGGGACTCAGTGAAAGACATGCCGTGCTCCTCCAGATCCGCAAACAGTTGCCTCATCATGCTTAAATGTGCAGATATGCTGGCTCCTGGTTCAAGTTGTGCTCTGTACAATTTTCTTGTTAGCATAACTTTGCTGGCTGCCGTTTCTCTCACATAAATCTCTCTGAGAGTTTTCCAACATTCCTGCGCGGACACCAGCCTCCTTACATAAACAAGTTGGTTATCTTCTAAACACAAGATAATGCTTGCCAAAGCTTTCTCTATGTTTCTCTGCTCGTCTTCATCTGGCTGAGCTGGAGGATCACAGACAACCGTCCATAAACCTTCTCTCCTTAGATATTGTTCCATCTTAATGCTCCAAGCCAGATAATTGTTTTCATTTAGACGATTGAGTGGTAGATTAGCTGCCGACATACTTGCTGCCATCTCAAATTACTGCACACAGATGTCTTGCTTGCTTTTCAGCTTTCAGCCCCTCCAAGGCACTCAGCAACGACACTCACCGGACTGCAGATTTGAGAAGTCACTCTTCACTTCCAGGATTCTCACAACGCTCTGCCACCACGCAGGGAGTCCTCTAGGCTGTCTGGACACTCTGGACACCTTGGGTAGCCTTGCAGCTCTAGCAGCCCTAGCAGCCCTAGCAGCCCTAGCAGCCCTAGCAGCCCTAGCAGACTGGGCCCAGAACCTGTCAGAGTTTGTGATGCACTGCACTCTCTGAGCATGTACAGAGTGCAAGCACACAGCAGCGGAATAACAGCAGAGCTCACTGGTAGCAGACAGATGTCCTGGTAGTCAGTAAATACTCAGACACAGCAGTGTTTTAAACTACTATACTAAGTTTACTTTACAAGTATTTACATAGAACAAAACATTCCTCTAATATCTTCAGCAATACTTCCAACCAACCATAACTTACCACTAACATTCACCATCATCATCACCCACACTGTTTCTCCACATGCTGTACATTTATAGCACTGTGGACCTATCACAGCGTTGGCTGCATATCTCCCCATGTGTTGCTATGCTTTCCAGCACACAGGGAAGAAACCAAATGACCTTGGTCTTTAGGTGCTTACCAGCTGCACTTGATTTGGCAACTGTACAGAGTACTTGAGATATCAAGTCATCTCTCTTTTACTTTTCTTCTTAGTAACAGAAAAAATACATTTGCTTTTATATTTAAACAAATAAAATCTTAACAAAGGTAACCAGATCTAAAAAGCCCATGGCCACTTGCATTTCCAGTAGCACTTATTTTTATTTTATTTATTGCATTTATATCCCACCTTTTTTTCTCCAAGGAACCCAAGGTGGCATACATAATCCTCCTCCTCCTCTCCATGTTATCCTCACAACAAAAATCCTGTGAGGTAGGTTGGGCTGAGAGTCTGTGATTGACCCAAAGTCACCCAGTGAGCTTACATGGCTGAGTGGGGCTAGAACCCAGATCTCCCAACTCTCAGTCCAACACTCTAGCCACTACACCACACTGGTTCTCACTGGCTCTCTTTTAGGCAGAGAACCATGCTAGAGTTTTAAATAGAAGAAAGCTGGATAAGAGCCAACTTCATCAGGTTCATGAAATCAAAACCTATTATCAGGGAAACATTTGAAAAATGTTAGAAGATTGACAAGGAATCAACATTATCCTATGGATGGTTACTCACCTGGAACCCTCTTTTTACCGGAAGAAAGCTCTCTACTGCTGAATTGGCATTCAGCATATCCAAAATTATGATAGTGTTGAGAGTGATTTATCAAAAACCACGTTCCCTAGTATTCCTACAGTCCTTCATGAATTTAAGAGAGTCATGAAGACTGCCCTCTTCCGACAGGCCTATCCAGATGAATTTTAAATTGTTTTTAATGTTGTATTGTTCTCTTGCTTTTTAAAAATGTTGTGATTTTTATGTTTATATTGTTGCTGTTCCCCGCCTCGATCTGGAGGGAGAGGCAGGTTACAAATAATAATAATAATAATAATAATAATAATAATAATAGATTGAGGGATGAGTCCCTCTAGACCAGCCTTCCCCAACTTGGTGCCCTCCAGATGTTTTGGACTTCAGCTCCCATCCGCTCCAGCCAGCATGGTCAATGGTCAGCAATCTTGGGACTTGTATTCTGGAAGGTATCAGATTGGGGAAGTCTGTTGCAGACAATGACCTGGTTTATAGATTACATTAAATAAAACAAATCCATGGCCTTTGAAGCTTGCAATCCACTCCCTTTCCTCATCCTACATGTCCAAGAAGAGGGGTTTGATTCACAGCTGCTTTTAGTTATCTGTGTCTTGTGTTGATTAGAGCAACAAACTGTGGTTAGCATTATGAAGTTGGCTTATTTTAACCAACTATAGTTAATATTCACCATAGTCCCTGGGTTGGATGACACAGGAAGCTATAGTTAACTAAAAACAGAAACAAAAGTATCCAGATTACTTTTCCCATTCATGTGGGAGGAGAGGAGGGGGAGTGTGTGAGCCCAAGGCTCATTGGGATTTGGTCCTGTCACACTAACTTTTAGTGACTTAAGATGCAATACTATGATCCTTGAGAGAGCATCCCAGGAACATGGGAGTTTTGGGATTTCTCTTTCCTGAAGTTGTAGACACTGTTACGACCTTGGAAGGGGGCTTCAAAATCTGATTCCTCCCACCACCCCCTCACAGTCACCCCAGAAAGAACCACAGTGCTTGCTTTCCAAGGTTGCAAAAACGACCTCAGTTGACTTGGTAGAGGTCAAAAAAGGAGTGTTCTAGTGGGTGGGGAAGGGATGCTGGGATACACATGACCTTTTCAGCCCCACCCCTGCCTGTACCCCAGCAGGGTGTGTCCTCTAGAAGAGTCTAGAGGTAAAACAAAAGGAGAATAGAGAGGTGAAAATCACCTCTGTCACATCTCCCACACTGCTAGCAGCAGCCTTGCAAAGCATAGGATACCCAGAAGCCTCTGAGATTGGAGGCTTCCATCTAGCAGATTGCAACTTAGCGGGTAGAGCCCTAAACCATTGTTAAATGTGATTCATGAATGCAGCTTTTGCTTAGGTGCTGGGTTAACCTATTTGAAGGCATTCTTATGGCTGTCATCCATCAAGCTCGTAGATGTTTAAGTAAACTAAGTTAGGATCAGACTGTGAATCTTCCTAAAGAAAATACTCCAGTTGAATGAATCAAACTTCTGTCTATTGCATCACATATTTTATAACATCGGCATTTAACTAGAGTGCCTTTGCAATTTAGAGGTCATATTTGCATGGTGCATGAACACCATAACACTTCAATAATGGAATAGTATTTCTGCATATCCCTTTCATTTTTTCTGATACCAGTCTAGAGGATGCATGTTTTTATTTTTTGCTTCTTTAGGAAGATTTATTCGGTAATGGCTACAGAACTGAAAATAAAGAACAATAGTTGGAAAGGATAATATTGGTAAAAACATGAAGTTAGGGAGATCTTACTGATCTTCGTAATGTTGGATCCAGATGAAGTTAGTCATAATTTAGTCCCGTTGAAATCAATATGTCCTAAGTTTACCTGTATTTCAATGCAAGCAATAAGATGTGCACATAGCAAGTTAACTCCCTTTTGTTCCTTAACATCTGTTGCTAGATGTTAATTGAACACTGGTGTTAATTGAACACCAAGGGCCTAATGAAGAGATGACAGATGATACGTGGGTATCACCAAAAAGCACTTATCTGTGTTGGCACTCTGCAGCAAATGTCATATTTAAAAGCATGTTAGCAACATAAATATGCATGTATGCATAACTCTACCTTGACATATTACACTGCATGCACATAATGCATATAAACTGGCATACGGGGTAAGAGCCTTTTATATAGTACATCTGCAGAGTGAAGCATCAGTGGAGTTAAGTTCTTTCCAAGGTTGCAAGGCTGCACTTTATGATCCCTTGTCAGAAAACCTGCTTTGCATGTCAGTTGCTGCAAAGGTGGACTTTTTACCCCTTGTTGAGGGAGCCCACCACCACCTACTACCACCTTCATCAAAGTGAGACTTCTTTGGCTTGGGGAATAGGGATGGGTTGGGGGAGCCAGATGAGGTGCAATCATGCTCCAGTTCAATGAAGGGTGGGGGCTGAACCTGCCTCTAATTGGGCCACTCTAATTCAATCAAGGGTGCTCTCATTTTCAGGCACTAAAGATGGGATGCAGGTGACAATCAAGGGCAGATGTGGCAAGGTAGCACTCAGAGCAGCACCCGAGAAGGGTAGTTATCATGCTATCCCCAAACTTTTGAGCATATCACTTGAAAATAGGGCGCAGCAAGGGGCCAGGATGTGAGCAGTAGAAGTCTGGCTGAAAGAAAGAAGCAAACTAATAGTTTCATAAGAGGGCAGCACATACCTGGCAACATTTCAAATATGAAAATAGGGACATGCCTGGTTATCCGTCCTTTCTTATACCTAGGGTCACTGTCAAACCCTTCTTCCCATCATTATAAGTTGCTTATACATTTCTTTGTTGCCTGCTGTATGCTATTCATTTGATTTAAAATAGTCTGCCCTCCTTGATTTAAAAGCCAAGAGAGCATTTGTTCCTTGGGCTCGTAATATACTTTGTTAAAGAGGGCAGGGGGAGTTCTCCACAGTTGAAAATACTGTAGTGTACAGAATGTCAAGGTGAATAGTGCATAGCCTAGGGTGATCATGTGGAAAGGAGGACAGAGCTCCTGTATCTTTAACAGTTGTGTAGAAAAGGGAATTTCAGCAGGTGTCATTTATATGCATGCAGCACCTGCTGAAATCCCCTCTTCATCACAATAGTTAAAGCTACAGGAGCCCTGCCCTCTTTTGTATCTGGTAACTCAAGATGGCAGGGCTCCAGCAGCTTTAATTGTTGTGATGAAGAGGAAATTTCACCAGGTGCTACATGCATACAAATGGCACCTGATGAAATTCCCTTTTCAGATGCAGGAGCCCTGTCCTCCCTTTCATATGGTAACCCTAGCATAGCCCATTAATGTAGGCTGACCATATGAAAAGGAGGACAGGGCTCATGTAACTTTAACAGTTGTAGAGAAAAGGGAATTTCAGCCAGTGCCATTTGTATGCAATTAGTTCCTGGTGAAATTCCCTCTTTATCTCAATAGTTAAAGTTGCAAAGGCCCTGCCTTCTTTTGTATATGGTCACTCTAGTATAGTGCCTGCAACTTTAACTGTTGTGATGAAGAGGGAATTTCACCAGGAACTAATTGCATACAAATGACACTGGCTGAAATTCTCTCTTCTCTACAACTGTTAAAGTTATATGAGCCCTGTCCTCCTTTTCATATGGTCAGACTACATTAATGTCCATGTGCGCAGGCAGTCACTTACATGCACACTAGAGTAAAGATGGATGTCTTCCATCCCCTTTCAGAGTTTCAACTTCCAGAGACTTGACTTATGCCCCCACTTTGCACTAATACTGCAGGTGTGTGTTTGTGAGTGTGTGTTTGAATTTTTTTTGCGGGGGGGGGGGCATCTTGGAGTGGAATAAATGTTATATTGACCAAATTTCAGAAAATATAACATATTTAAAAGGTCACAATATACAGCTCATGTTTTCCAGATACACGGTTGTGTATACATATCCGGATTTGAAAAGTGTTGTATACTCACTTTTTTCTTTTTTTGGAAGAATGATTAGTCTCTCTTCCCCCCCCCCCCCCCAATGTACTGAAAATTAACCACACACATCAGGACCCGGTTGATCACACAACAGAGCCCTCAAGGCACAACCAAAAATTGCGCTCAGCAGCTTCTTTATAACTCTTTTTTCTCAGATGAACTCCCATTTCAAGCATTGCAAAGTGTTACAAACTATCTAGGGCAATACGACCAGACTTGACTCTGCTGACATCTGTGAGAAAGCTCGATTTGTCTTCAGCAGGCATTGAATCAGGCCAACGGTTAGCTTATCGATTTTTTACTGAGAGCACCAATATCAACAAGAGTTACGAAGTTGACATCCTACCCATCTAAAGTACAAGCTGAGTTGGCTGGAGCTGCTTAAAAGGCAAAGGAGCTCACCTGCTAACGGGGCAGGAGTAGAGTCAGGCCTGGACTCCTGTCTGCCTTTCCCACACCATTCCTGGTCAACAGCTGGTTGGCTACTGTGTGAACGGAATGCTGGACTAGTTGGACACTTGATCTGATTCAACTTGGTTCTTTTTATGCACTGCGAGTTTCAGGAGAGCATAAAGGACTAGATCGGGGGTCAGAAATCTTTTTCACTCCATGGGCTGCCTTCCATCATGGGTAACATTCAGGAGGTCTGCCTTCCCTCCTGCTTCCCCTTCCTGATTGGAAAACAGCTGAGCAGTGGCACTTCAAGGAACCAGCACTTCAGGATGCTCCAGGCATTTTGAGGCAGCATCTCCCAACAGAGTCGGCTTCCCTCTCCCCTCCCCTTTCCTGAGGGGGTGTGCCTTCAAGGGCAGGAAAGTGCTTGTGGCCAGGCCAATTTGGGCTCCATGGAGACTCTGATGACCCAGATATGGCCCATGAGCTGGTGGACCCCAGTAGTGAGATAGATAATTATCTGACTTTTCAGATGTTCTCCCAACATACATAGGCTCTGTTCCAAACTTCTGTTGAACATGTGGAGATTAGGGACAGCATGTTAGATCCTCTCCTTTCTTAACACACTGAACACCCTTCTGAAAAGGGCCAATATAAGGCAGCTCCATGTGTTAAGTTACAAAGTATGCTAGTGCTTTGGGTCTTCAAAATTAATTAATGTATTTTATTTATTAATTTATTTTATCATGTTTCTATACTGCCCCATAGCTGAAGCTCTCTAGGCAGTTTTCCTAAGATAATTAATGTAAATAGACCATCTATTAGAATACTATTATCCCAGGTATGTAGTTAATCTTCATAGAACTGTGCTAGTGGTAGCTAAGGGAATGTCTTCAAGGGGAATTTGTACCAAATTAGAGGGAGCTACAAACATTTTACTTAGATAAAACAATCACCATCCAGTGTCATTAAGAATCATGACTAATGCAAAGGCATATTTTTTTTTCAAATTAAACTTGAAGATCAGAGTGAGCTTTGCAATGTTCAAAGTATTTTAGGCATGAAAAAGCACTGATGTGCTTCCTAATATATACCTAGGAATAAAGAGGGATCATTAGCCAAGTGTGAATAAAACTCTGATAATCGTGTAATGAACATCTTTGACTTCAGAGGCCCTTGTCATAACCACTACCAGAGCTACTGATCCATTCTATGCTCTTGCTAAGCACGTATTTAGCCAGATGTTATAAAGGGCATACAATATCATTCTTCTCAAAGAAAAGTCAAGATTGTGTAAGGAACAAAGTAAGGTATTCTAGTTAGAAAGCATGCTATCCAAGATTTTAAATATCAGCAAATGGGGGAAATCCTAGATTTACATGGCACAATTGATAACTGAAGAAAAATTAGAGTGGTAATGAATATAAATCAATTAGGCAGATGCCAGCGCTAGGATTTTAAAAATATATCTTTTAACAAATGTGGGTTCTTACTAAATTAAATTAATTGAATTGAAAACCCTTAGTTAGACAAATAAATTGGATATTACAGTATCTCAGTGTAGCTGAAATTGTGTGGATATTTAATAGCAGATTTCTGAACTCTGTAGCTTATGTAACATTTATTTATTTATTTATTTTATTGTAATAGTAGTAGTTATTGTTGCTGGGGGGGGGGGGTTCCAAAATGCTCAAATGCATTTTCTTAGTTGAGCTATGCATAACTAGTTCATAACAACAATATCATCACTAGAATCCTCTGATGTGGAGCAACATCTATTCAAGCCTGTAGATTGTGCTTTTTATTAAATTATTTTAATCTGCTATTAATGAAAGAATTGGTTGTATTGATATTATGTTTAGTTTTGCTATGTTAGGGCATTGATGACTACATTTTAAGGAACAGAGAATGGTTTGTTAATTGTTCAGGGAAATGAGAGACTCATCAGTTTAGAGTTGAAGTTTCTTTAACCAAATGATAGTCCCCTAAATCCATATTTTAGAATCTATGAATTGAAAACAACTTTATCCCACCATTCACCAATAGATTTGTATATAAGTGGCCTGAATTTAAAGGTGCTCAGCACCTGCAGAGTCTGACTTTGAGTTAAATAGGATTTGTAGCTGGTGAGTGTCTCTGGAATGTTGCCAGGTTTATCTATGTACCTAAAAATGGACTGTGGAACAAATATTTATGCTTCCAGGATTAACAGTTGGGCTGCAAACATTGTCTTGACAGATCCCTTTAATAAGAAAAGATTTGGCACCTATAGTTCTAGGAGTTCTGCCACACATTCTTAGCTTTGAACTTGATTTGCTTTATTTTGACCTGCTTCCATTCACCTATTAGCGGCTAGGGTGACCAGATAAAATCCAGGTCAGGGCTCATGTAACTTTAACAGTTGTAGAGAAAAGGGAATTTCAGCCAGTGTCATTTGTATGCAATTAGTTCCTGGTGAAATTCCCTCTTCATCACAACAGTTAAAGTTGCAGGGGCCCTGCCTTCTTTTGTATATGGTCACTCTAGTATAGTGCCTGCACCTTTAACTATTGTGATGAAGAGGGAATTTCACCAGGAACTAACTGCATACAAATGACACTGGCTGAAATTCCCTTTTCGCTACAACTGTTAAAGTTACATGAGCCTTGACCTGGATTTTATCTGGTCACCCTATATTAGCCTATTTCTGTGTGCTGTCCATCAGATTGGTTTAATACATGACGTTAGTCATGTAGCTCATGACTAACGTCATGAAGTGGTGTTTAATTCTTCATCCCCTCACTGTGGGGCCAATATGGCCATTGTTTTTTGTTTGTTTTTTTGAATAGGCCTGTAGCAGGGAGCAAATATATTATATATTATTCTAAGCTAGCGTTCTGATCTGGCTCCTGTGGTGTGTGCTGTTTGTTAAGCACGCACACACTCAACCACACACAACTGCATCTAATGACAGAGCTTTGTGACCTCATGTATCTTGGGCTGCAGTTATTTGAAACTTTTTCTAGAGCTTTTTTCTTCATGCTTTTTCTCATTGTTCTTCTGGTACACTCAGCCAGCCCTGTATTTTAGTTTAACTAGGAGAATTTCTGAAATTAATTCTGCAATGGGTGGAACATGTACCGTTTGCAGGTTTTTTTGTTTTTTCACAATTCATTCAGTTCATTTGCATTTTGTGCCTCCCTCTTTTGATATTACCAATTTGCATGTGTGCATTCATAAAACACTGCAAGAAAGAAGAAGAAGAAGAAGAAGAAGAAGAAGAAGAAGAAGAAGAAGAAGAAGATGCCTTGATGTGGTCTTACACATGATTTCTTCATGTTTCTTTTAGTTCAGTATTCTACCTATTGACACAAGCACTTCTGCACATCCATTGAACACCATATAAAAAGAAGCATGATATACCTTTATGTACACTCAGTCACATTGAGGTTGCATGTATTGGTCATGTAGGGGAGGGGTGGAAGAACATAAATAAAGTGCTGAAGTTGAAAGCTGTGGCAAAGTGCACATGAAGGGTTGGATTGCGCAACGGGCAACCCACACACGAATATTCTCACAAGTTCTGATAAAAAACCCATTACAATGATATCACTTCACAGGATAGAATAATGCTTGTGAAATAGATTTTGAGACTGCTACTATAATTACATTTCACCATGGTAGAACATTTTGCTATTGTATTTAATATGTTATAGAATGCCTAGGGCATGCTCCAACCCGGGGGGGGGGGGGGAGAGATGAGTTTAACAAACCACATGGCACCAATATGCATTTTATCTCCAATCAGAAATTGTAGAGTGAGAAAGGTGCAATCCACATGGGGTAAAAGGGGGAAAGCACAATAAAACATTTTGTTTATTTATTATTATTATTATTATTATTATTAAGAAAATCATAAAGACCGATCTCTTCCGGCAGGCCTACCCAGTTGAATTTTAAGATACCTTTTAATAGTGTATAAGTTTCATATGCTTTTAATCAGTTATGGTTATTTTATGGTGTTTTGTATTTGGTATTGTACCCTGCCTTGATCCAGAGGGAGAGGCGGGTAAGAAATTATGTATGTATGTATGTATGTATGTTATGTTATTACATTTATATCCTGCCTTTTTCCCCACCCAAGGTTATCCTCACAATTATTATCCTCACAATTATTATCCTCACAATCCTCATATTATCCTCACAACAGCCTTGTAAGGGAGGTTAAGCTGAGAGTAAGTGACTGGCCCAAAGTCACTCACTGAGCTTCATTGCCAAGAGGGACTAGAACCTAGATCTCCGGAGTCCCAGTCCAATGTTCTAATTGCTATTCTAAACTGACTCTCATATATCACCTTTCCTCCAAAGCTATGTGCTTAGGTGGTAGAGCACATGCTTTGCATGCAAAAGGTCCCAGATGCAATCCCTGGCATCTTTAAGTAGGGCTGGGAAAATGTCCTGTCTGAAAACCTGAAATGCCTCTGCCAGTCTGTGTTGACAATACTAAATTAGATGGAAAAGTGGTCTGATTCATTGAAAGGCAGCTTCCTGTATTCCTGAGTTGGAAACTTCCATTCAACTATAATTTAGAGTATGCAGGGAACGCTCTCCACACCAATCTACAGAGAAAACCCCCAAGTATTGTAGACAGTTCTGAAGAATGGACACTGTCCAGGCTTCCTGGACCTTGCAGTCCACCCACACAAATTGAGCATGAAGCCTAGAACTTGACCAAAACTCCCTGTCTTTGTAGAAAGGTTGTCTTTCACTGTCTTATCACTGTCTTACCAGTGTGGTGTAGTGGTTAGAGTTTTAGACTGGGACTTGGGAGATCCGGGTTCTAGTCCCCACCTTGGGTTCCTTCCAAGAGGAAAAAAATACAGGATACAAATGAAATAAATGTACGTATGTATATGAGGTGCCTTGACCAGTTTCTGAGGAGCCCCATGTTTGCCCAGAAAACAGTTTGAACTGTACTGCTCTACACAGCGAATGATCACTCCACTTGCATATGACACAAGAGACAACTCAGTTGAATGTTTCTGGTTTTGATCTGTGTATATTTTTTTATCTACAGATTTTTCACATGACATATGATCTAGCGAGTGCTGTGGTGCGAATCTTCAACCTGATTGGTATGATGCTACTGCTTTGCCACTGGGACGGTTGCCTTCAGTTCTTGGTACCATTGCTTCAGGATTTCCCGCAAGATTGCTGGGTGTCCCTAAATGGTATGGTTGTAAGTATTGTTCATTTTTCATTGTGTTTTTTTCAAACGTTCTTTTCAAAATGTTTTGATGTCTGTTAGTTCAAAATTGCAAAGAAGAAGGGAATGCCTGAAAAGCATGTTATTTTCAACCATAGAAATATACATATGGAAGGGATCAGAACATCAGCAATAAGATGAATGTGGAAATGCTGGTGCTGGAATTCACTATCACAAGATGTGGTGCTGGCATGGAGTATAAGGCCGTCAATGGTTACTAATCATGGGCGCTATGTCCTACTTCCAGCAGCAGAGATAACATGCCTCTGAAGTGAAGACCAGTTGCTGGGTATAAAACAGCAGAGAAACATATAGCATTCTTCTTCTGAGAGCTCTATTTTACTTGTGTTCTGCTTTTTGGGTTCCGAGAGGTATCTGGTTGACCATTGTGGGAAATCAGAATACTGAGCTAGATAGGCCTTTGATCTGACTCAGCATGGCACTCCTCCTCTCCTCCTCCTCCTCCTGCTCTTCTTAAGCAGACAATGGGCAGTATGCAACTGAAAAAAAACTGACTAGTAGTCGTTAAGGTAAAAAGAAGATAGAAATAATTGGCAGCTATATGAAAAGCCCAAGTAGTTGCTAGTCACGTTCCTGCCCAGAGTAATTGCTAACTTGCACCCAGTGTGTGTGCTATGCCTGTGTTATTCTTTAAGAGATTTCTCCATGAGAGCATTATGCAGTGTAAAATTTGGCTATACACATACATACATACATACATACGCACACACACACACACATACACACACACACACAAGGAAATGCTGAGTGGTACATGACTTTTGAAAATATATATGAAACATTTTCCTCATCTGCTTTGACACTTTGACTTATTTCTGGGAGATGGCACTAAATAATTAAAGGTGTATCTCTAGTGGAAGATCCTTGAAGATTCCTAAAATTGGCTGCTCTCCAAGTAGAATGTTTAACAATCAGTTATGCTCATGTGCTCATACTAAATTTGGGGTGATTCATGTTTTAGTGTAGTCAATCCTATTTTGGAGGATTGGAGAAAGTTTAGTACTTTCAAATAAGAGGCAGTTTGGAAATAATGCCTTCCATGTGTAGAACAATGAGCTGTTTTCTTTTACATGTCAAGTGGTGATCACTAATGGATGAGTGGTTCAGAAAGAATGTGAAATCTCCGTAACTCACCTGCTTTTGCAACACTATACTAATGGATAACATACCTTTGTAACTGAACATGAGTGTTATAATGCATGAACATTTACAACCTTTTATAAATGTACCTGGTTGATGGTACAGTTAACACCGTTATTATTCAAAGCAACTATTTTATATTTCCACAAACTCCCAAAGTGAGAAACTGTGATAGTTTCTTTTTTTATCTTGGCTTACCCCATAATAATTTGACATAATGAAATGTTGACTTAAATTAGTATCACCTATCAGGATGGTTATCCTGATCCTTTTGGTAGTTGGCATATGTATTGCTGTGGACATCTTGTGTAATGGAATGGCACGTCCTTAAGTCATTATGCATTTTCAGTGCAAGAGTTTTGCAGTGAGGAAGTAGAAATGTGCTATATCCAATAACTGTAATCATGCCTTTGAACTGCTGTAAAAGCCAAAGAGAGTAAACTAATGTAGAATCAAGCATGGGGCCAGCTTCTTCTTTGTGCCCTACTCCCTTAGTTATTGGTACTGTTTGCCACTTCAGAGAAAGTTCCTTGGATCTGCATATGTTTTGGGGTCTTGATGTAGTTCAAGTTTATTATCGTGCAGTCATTCTAGCAGATGACCTGTGGGGAAGTGCCTTGGGAGCACATGGAGTCATCACTAATCTTGTGGATGGGAGGCATTCAATGCGGGTAAACTTTTCAAATCATCCCTTCCCCCTTAGAGAGCCGTTCCAGTATGTGCAATCATGATGGCTCCAAAGAATCGATTGTGCAACCTAGTGGATGCATGTATAGTCCCCTAGAAAAGATGTCGATTCACGTGAACATCTCCTAGCTGTATACATGGCAATGGCTTTGTACACTGCTGAGGCACTTGTAGGGGACCCATTGGCTCATGTGAACGGCCCTTCGTTTCTCTAAGAGCCTATCTACACTACTGCTTTAAAACGGTTTAAAACAGTTTAAAATGGTTTAAAACAGTTTTGAGAACTGTTGGGGCCCAGAACACACTCCATATACAGTTTTCAAAATGTTTTCAAAGTGTTTTATCCTGCGTGTGTAGATAGGCTCTAAGTTGAATAATCGCTAAGGTTGTGATTTCTAAACTGAGTGCATTGGCAGAAGGTATTACACTGTTACATTGTTTTTGAGTCTATTCTTACAGTAGTTCTGAAACTGTGTCCCAAAACCTATGTGTAGATTTTCAGATTAGTGGTGAGATGGTTGCCCATTACACACAATAAAAAGTGTTCTACTATACCTTGGCCACTTCCATTGTTGAATCCTGGAATTTAAACAGGCACAAGAGCTGAACCACTGAGTCATGGATCAGATTAAGCACTTTCTTCAAGATATGTAATTTTTACTGGCATAATCCTTATTATTGTTATTGTTATTAGTTAAAGAAAACATACAAAGTGGTTATATGTCAACACTGGTAACTTTTCTTATCCATTCTAAATTTTTTTTTTTTTTTAAGAAGTATTACAGTCTGAGCAAAAATATATTCCTACACAAGCTCCCCTCTTTTGGGGGGGGGGGGAGTTAGCATTTGCGGAGCGAAGGATGAGAAATGAAGAGGCGACACAAGAGTTGGGATTAAACAAGGGCCACTTTATTTATTTAACAGATAGCAAAAAGGGGGAGGTGATCCTAAGCAGGCATTTTGCCATGGCCAGCCAGGCCATTGTAGGGATTGGACGAGGCATTCACAGCCCAGGAAGTGGCGCCTGCACTTTCGCCACCCCCCGAGCTTCCTCAATCTGAGGTGGGAGGCCTTCCGGTGTCGTCTCCCCTCATGCCACAAGGCTCCGAGTAGATGAGAAGGGTTAGGCTCAAAGGTAAGCCTTATCCCCCCAACTGATGCCGCAGGGCTCTCAGTGGTTGGCCTCAGGCGTTACCAATCACCCGAACAGTGCCTGTGAATGCTCACCATTAATAAAGCATAAAATGCCCGCTCCTACCGCCACAGGGAGAGGCAAGCCTCAGCTTAGTCTCCCACTCCCACTCCCCCTTGAAGAATTACTTTGCGGAGGCCTCCTTGCAGGTCAGCTAAAAACAAATCATTACCAAGCTGTGACAGGTGTACCCCATCGCACCTATACAGCTCC
Organism: Anniella stebbinsi; assembly: GCA_029215795.1. Classification (NCBI taxonomy): domain Eukaryota; kingdom Metazoa; phylum Chordata; class Lepidosauria; order Squamata; family Anniellidae; genus Anniella; species Anniella stebbinsi. The sequence continues at coordinate 26,036,950 of JARDYH010000002.1, read as the reverse complement.
CTCTGAGAGCGGCTGATATTAAGGTGTTGTATGCTAACATCCCCATGCAGCGCCAGGGCTTTAAAGATCTCAGTGTTGACCCATTTACGAGCCTTCTCTTCTCAATAGCAAGGGGATCGCAGCTGACCCTCCAATGCAGCCGGGGCAAAATGCAGGACCAAATGATCCTAATGCAGGGCCATCGCTGGCATATTTGCTGAAAATCTGCCATAGCTTGCAAAATAAGGGCCTTGCCTTTCATCAGGCCCAAATCATTTCCCCCTAAATGAATAAGAAGAATCTGCGGAGGGAGCAAAGCAGAATGATACTGCAGCAAGGTGGGTATGAGATTCTCCCACCGCATACCACGTTTCCCAAGCCAACAAATGGTAGCGTGCTGACTCAAGCCGAGCTGCGATCCAAAGCTGGAACTGGACGCCAGCTTGCTGGCCCAAAAGACCATGCTGTGGCCGCATATGGAAACCCACATGGGTGCTGTAGCCACTGGCAGATCTAGAACAAACATGAAAACGTTAGCACATGCCGCTTATTCCTTATTTAGCCATATGCCTTACGTACGTCTTAAACGCTGCAGAACGCCATCTGCCCAGAGCCTGAATCTGCGAAGGGGAAAACCCTAAAGATGCTGCTGTAGAAGCTGCCCCAATGCGAAAAGAATGTGTGCCAAACATGGCTGCGAGCAAACCTAAATCGTCGAGGGCCCTCCTTGCAATTGTCCAAAACTGATACTTGGTAAGGGGGGTATAATCCTGATGGCAAAACAAGAAACCCGCAGTGGCACCATGCAAAGCCGCAAAAGCTGCCAAAGCTCTTACCGGGCACAACTCTGAATTGTTAGAAGGGAATAGGGTAACCCAACGTCTCTTGCCCATCTGATCCGTTTTAGAGTGCCGTGGATGTAACTGGACCTCCCGTGCCTCTAAACGCAGGTCGGAGAACTGCAATGCCCTAGCGGAAATGTCTCTTTTAGATGAAGCCAGAACCTCAGATATACGAAATGCCCCAAAGAACGTTGTTAGCGCTGCAGCATGAAACAGACCTGACTCATATTGAGAGTGGCAAAGAAGCAGCCACCGAGCCTGTAGCCCAAGTAAAATATCTGGGGACAGTGGAAGTCTCGCATCAGAAGCATGCAGGGCTTCCCTCGCCCAGCCGCTTAAAGACCTGCGCACGCGGAAATCTGATGTGCAATCCTCCATGCCGCGTGCCTTTGCCATAAATACTAAAGCCGCCAGCTTAAGCGAAATAGTGTGACTTGAAAGACCCCTATTCTTGGAGCTTACACAAAAGTGGAGCACATGTTCCACGGGAATGGGCCACTGAAGCTGAAGATGATTGGCTAATCAAAAAGCTTGAAATTCCCTACCTGCGGTAGGTGCCCTGGTGCTAGGCACCAAGGATTGCCATATAGCCTGATCTATTTCCTCCTTCCAATCAGCCAAAGGGTTGGAGGCATGATCTCCGGCCTTGGAAAAGCCCAGGGTGCCAATTCCTGAAACCTCTGAACCTGGTGTCGTGACAAAGCGTCCGCTATATCGTTATTTAAACCCGGTATATGCTTTGCCCAAAAGAGAATATTAAACTTCAGACAATGCAGAGTAAAAACTCTAACTAGGTTCATGACGCGAGGGTTGCGTGAGGAAAGAGAATTGATTACCTGCACTGTGGCCTGGTTGTCGCACCAGAATAACACAGTGGAGTTAGCCAAGTCGGTAGCCCACAAATGTGCCGCCACAACTATAGGGAACAACTCCAAAAAGGTAAGATCCTTGCATGTGCCATCGGAAACCCACTCTTCGGGCCATTGCTCCGCGCACCATTTATTTCCCCAAATAACGCCAAAACCCCACGAACCAGAGGCATCCAAATGAACTTGAAGTTCCGCTTTCACCAAAAGCTCGCGCCTCCAAAATGATACGCCATTGAAATGTTCCAGAAAGTCCAACCACACTGTAATATCAGCTCGCATAGCCCTAGTGACGCGCGTTCTGTGGTGTGGCTTACTCAAGCCGACATGGCTGAGCACAGTTGACGCAAGAAGGCGCGCCCCGGGGCAATGAACCTGCATGCAAAGTTTAGGTGACCCACGACTTCTTGTAATTGCCTCAGCGATACTTTTTTATCGCTCACAATGCTCTGCAATTTAGTGCGCAGTGTGCATAGCTTGTCCATCGGTAAGCGACAGCACTGCTATGTGGAATCTAATTCAATACCCAAAAACTTAAGCACCGCGGATGGGCCTTCTGTTTTTTCGTGCGCCAGAGGAACGCCCAGCTCCTCGCATAATGCGCGAAATTTTCCCATCATGCGCTCGCAATGCGGGCTTCCTGCCAGCCCCGAGAACAGTAAGTCATCAAGATAATGAATGACATCACGTGCTCCCACCCTTGCAATGAGAGCCCACTCCAGGAAAGAGCTGAACGCCTCAAACATAGTGCACGAATCGAAGCATCCCATTGGCAGGGCATGATCTATGTAAAATTGTCCCTGAAAGCAAAAACCTAATAAATTAAAGCCCCTGGGGTGGATGGGCAAAATGCGAAAAGCTGCCTTTATATCGCATTTGCCCATCAAGGCCCCAGCCCCATTTTTCCGCACCATGCTTACAGCTGAATCAAAAGAAGCATACCTAACCGAACTCAAGCCTTCCGGAATTGCGTCATTTACGGAGGCACCCCTTGGAAAAGATAGGTTGTGTATCAACCTAAATTCCCCTGGCACCTTTTTGGGCACTATTCCCAAAGGCGACACCCATAAATGAGGAATTGGGGGGGTCGAAAATGGCCCCAGCACCCTTCCTGCATGAACTTCCTTCTCTATTTTTTCCCGAGCGATATCCTCCATTAAACTAATCGATTTTTGATTCTTAGCCAATGAATTGCGTCTAACGCCTTGGAATGGTATACAAAATCCATCCCGGAAACCCGCACTAAGGTACAGTGCCTCGCGCCGCTTAGGGTACAGTGCTAACAGCTTATTAAGGGTCTCAAGTTTGACTGGACTGGGCCCCTTTGGAAGGAGGTTGTTGCCCCCTGGGGCGCCGGGCGCCCTGTCCTTCCCTGACGGGCCATTTCCCGCCCTTATTTTTGAAACAATTTGCTGCGGCATGATGGCCGGAACATATTTGACACTCATACCTGTATTTACAGGGATTGCGGGTGCAGACTCCCTTGTTAAAGTCCCAACAGAACCGCCTGACCCGCGTACCCCGAGAGGTGGACGCGGGCTGTTGCTTGGCCAAAATATGGCCGCTATCTGCCCTATCGCCAAAACCCGGCCGGGCTGGCATCATGAACTGTAACCACAGATCATGATCTTTGACATCCCAGCGAAGGGTGTGGTCAAATGCTGCTCTGCGACAAAATGATTCGTCATAAGCCAACCAGGACCCGCCCTCATATTCAGAATACGCTCGATGAATCATATCGAGGTATTTAGTTAGAATAACCCCTTTTCCCGGGAAGCGCTGGAGCACTACACCCATATAAATGAGGAATCCAGGAAGCCAATTGGTCCATGTGCGGACCACCCTCTTTCTTTTAATCCTTTCCGCCTCTTTGTCTGCGCCCTTTTCTTTCTCGGAGCTCTCCTGTTCCCGAAACAGCAAGGAGAATATATCAACATATTCCCCTTTGCATATCTTTTCCCTGGTTGCAGGGAGCAAATGGTAGCCTAGAGGTAGCCTAGAGGCTGTATGCACCAGCATACAGATCCCTGACCTCATGGACTGAATTGGACCCAGCCGTGCTGGCGGGCCCTTGCCAGACACTTGCACAGGCTGACATTGCATCTGAAACCTGGGGAGGTGGGGACTGCGTTAGAACCTCCTGAAGTAGATTCCCTGAAGCATTCAGCTGCTGTGGCCTTATAGGTCCTGCGCTTACTAAACCAGCCTGTTGTATGTTAGATGCTATAATGGAGGAAGTAGTTGGGGAAACTGATGCTTGAGGTGTCATGAATGTTTGAGCTGCATTCCCGGCCACATGCATCCCCATTCCAGCTAGCCAAGGCAAGAAACCCCAATGTGCAGGAAAGGAGCTTGCTACCTGCGATAGTGGTGCAGTGTATTGTGACTGCTGCTCACCTTGCCCTGTGGTCCCTGGTCCCTGCACCGGAATGGTAGATTGAAGAGCTGATTCTGAAGGAGACACCACATTCGGCTCGGTGTTAGCGGAAAGGATAGCACTCGCCTCCGGATCTGACGCCTCCATCGTGGGTCCACCCGAAGAAGCCTCAACCACCTTTAGCCTGGCTGAAAGAGCATCCCATAAATCATCCTGCCTTTTTTTTCTTGTTTGTCTCCGACCTGCATGAGTGTGTGGTGTGGACGGTATCCTGGGAGCCTGAATACCTTTCTCTTTTTCCAATGTTTGCAATCTAGATACAATATTAGAAACCTGGGGGTCTAATTCTTCCTCAGAGGAAGAATTCTCAATAGGCCTTCCCCGTTTAGATGATTGAACAGGAGCCTTTCCTTTGCCCTTCTTACCCCCGACTCCTTTTTTTGGTGGCATGGTGAATTGCTTGGCAACACCCCCAATACAATTTCAATCCACTAAAGACTAGAAAAATTATAAACTTTACTGATCCGTTAAGATAACTCCCAATCAGCCACAGGGTTGAATGGGACCGGAATAGTAGCTGCAGGAAAAGGCCAACAAGCCTCCCCAAAGCTGTTGTTCCCCCCAATGAACTGTATGCACAATTAACAAAGCAAACCGGCCTGCTACGCCCTAGAGCCAAACAAGTATGAACCGGGGGGTTGGGGGGCTGTACCCTTATTATGCTGAAACCAGGGGAGGGAGGGGGTATTTGCTTGGATTTCCCACCCTTAACCCTGAAGATGCTGTTGATCAATAAAGGAACACGTGGCCCAGGCCCCAAAGGCCTCTGTTAGCGCCTGGAAGGCTCGATTTTTTGCCCCCCTGCAACCACTGCCTTGCAGGCTAGTCCTGCTGCTGAAGGCACGGGCCTCAGCCCTGCCTGAAAGAACCGCCTACTTGCCCCCGAATGGCCCGAGAAAACCTGCCAGCCCGAAGGCCTAGAAAAAGATGGGGCCAGCGGATGTTGCCCGTCCCCGCGTTCCCCGTCGTCCTCCTGACGTTTGCCGGGTCGCCCTGCAGGGCTGTGCCAACCGCTCCGTGCACAGCCGTGCACCCCATAGGCGTAGCTTCTGTCTGGCTGCACAGTCGCCGCCGCTGCTCCGCTCTGTGCGCCGCTCCGCCACCGCACGCTCAACCGCCGCCGGGTTCTTCAGCTGCCGCCGCAGCTCTGCCACCAGGACCTTCCCTGTGCCTTCACCGGCCACCGCCTTGCCGCTCAGCCGTTGCCGCAGCTCCACCGCCGGGGCTTCTTGGTCCGCCGGTTGACATCTGCGCCGCTCGGCCTCCGCTGCATCGCCCGGCTGCCGCTGCGCCGCCCAGCCGCTGCTGTTGCTCCCTCGCCAGTCTCCGCCGCTTCAGCCACCGCCACTTCTTCTCCGCCGCTCCTCTTCACGAGGCCTCCTTGCCGAGCCGCGCAGCCAGCAGTGGAGTTGTGGAGGGGTCCCGGCCTTAAATAGCCCTAGACCCCTCCTCTCTCCGGTGGCACCACCCAGGGCCAGCCAATAGCAGGCCCCCATGTCACCTCACCCCATCCTTGCCCGCAACCTCCTCTCCCTGCCCCAGCAAGCAGGGCAGGGAAAGGTCCTTCCCTTTCAAAATATTGTTGCCATAGCCTGCTGTGTGATGCTGCCTGTCTCACAGCATCCAAGTGACCATAAACATACAGAAACATCTTTAATGATAAGTGGCATGTTTGCTGACACCTCACAAGTGCAGATTTCCTGACAAAATAGTGACATATCTTCAGAAATGTAATTACCCTAATAAAAAGTAGGTCACTGAGTTGCTGACCGGCATGTCTTGGCAATCTCTGTGCAGTCAGTGTTCTGCTTTGTGGTTCCTTCCCCATATATACTGGAAACTAAAAAGTGCATATTTTCCACTGAAGTGCTGAGGGAGCCAAGTGTCGAACCAAAGGGACAAAAGCACTGCCAAATCAGCGAGTCGCAGTGAAAGGAGCAGATTTTGTATTGTGTTCAATAAAGAGCCACAGAAAAGACAGCAAATGTAACCACAGCACAATCACCTTTGAAACGCAGTGAGAACTAGGAGTCTAACCTTAGTTTTCAACTCTACACATACTGATGTGGGAGTGTACTCCGAGGAAACTACTGGGACTTGCTGTCAGAGAATGCCCGTAAAGCATTAAAGCTCCAACAGGCAAGCAAATCTCTGCATTTGTGTATTTGGTGGTTTTGTTTAATATCGAAGCAGCTCCTGTCTTCGATTCTCCTCTGCAGCCTAGAATACCAGACTGCCAGAAATGACTTTTTAATTTCATGGTTCAGCATTTCTGTGAGGAGGAGGAAGAAATGTTAAATTAAACTAGGCTTTTTTGATCCTGGCCAACGTGTTCTGTTGTACTTGACCCATTCCATTCTAGAGTTATGTTTACTGTAAAAAAGGGCTGCGGAACCATATTTGCTATGGGGGCTGAATTGACCCCCTGCCAGCCAGATGATATCAGAGGTTGTCCCCTTCCCCTGACATCATTGGGTCTCCAACCAAAGGGCCACCTGGAACTGTTCCAGTTGGTGCTTCAGTGGGGGACCTGGCTTTGCTTGTCCTTCACTTTCTGCATGAGTGGAACGTGAAGGACAAGTGAAGCTCATTCAACAGGTGTTTGCAAAAGTATCTTACATTTGTCCAAAGAATATCCAAGAGAGGCTTGTAATGATGCTTGAAGAATTCAGAGGCATGGGGGATATCTGTTAAGATGAGTATACTACATATGGTTAGAGTGGAGTAGGGTTAGAGTGGAGTAGAAAGAAACAAAACAATTATACTAGTTCTAGGAAACTATAGGTAAACATAATTAGGTATACTGTAGAATGCAGCAAAGGCCTATCAAATGCATAGCCCCAGAGCTGTATATGGCATGTTAGACATGAGTCGCAGCCCATAAAGTGTCTGATAAATTTTGCAGCTCTAACAACGCAATCTTGTGCATGATTATTCTGAAGTAAGTTCCACATGGGGGCCAATGTGTATAAAGGACTGCAGCTTCAAGTGGCAACATGGCATATAACAGGGATTGTAGGGGCCATAGATCAGTAGTGTAGAATGCATGCTCTGCATGAAGAAGGTGATAGATTCAGTGGCTTTTATTTCCAGTTCAAAGAATATTCGGTGGCAGGGCTGTGAAAGACCTTTGTCCAGCAACCTTGAAGACAGTATTGAGCTAATGGGGCAAATGCCGTGACAGCAAAATTCACTTCATATGTATTTATGATGGGCCAAGTCTATAGGTTGAAAGCCCATATGGAATTAAGAATATAAAAAGATTTGGAGATAATATCCATGGTGGCATTTTGCAATAAGGCATCAAAGTCCATCCCACTATCATGTGGTTCCAAAACTATTTTAACAACTTGCTATTATATCACAGACATATTGATGTTGCATGAAGTCTCCATCCTGCCACACAGACTTGCCCTTGCCACATTCTTAAACATCCTTTTCTCCTGCAAAATCAGCTGATGTTCCTAGCCAGCACACATGTACATGTTAGTATGTCTCATAATAACACTTCATCCAATGGCATATGGTTCTTCCATCCACATTAGGATGTCTTATAATAATAACCTTTCTTCCAATGGCAGAAATTTCTTTCAGGAAGCAATTGTGTCTCAAGGTCAGCTGCAAACATATATAATAATTGGCTGTAGCTCTACCAGACATTAGGGCAGTTATTTGAAATGAGCCATGTCGTCCGTGTCCTTCACAATCATCACTTAGAGTACAGATGAATCTTTAGCATTGAGGTGGATTTGTGCACCTGTGCAAGCTTAAAAAATGTTCTAAGACATTTGATGAGGAAGAGATTATTTCTACTTGGGGATGAGAGGATTTCCCTAATTCTGTTCCTACTTTGTTCTTCTTGTTAACTCCTGCACACCGTTACAATGCACAATCTTGATACAAATGGATGAACAATCAAAGTTTGCTTTGTTGTGATGTTTTATCGATGTGCACAAGTGAATGCGAGCATTGTTAAAATACAGCAAGCACACAAAAAGGAATTTCGATGCAATCATGAAAACAGTCACATCAAGATCGAATTTAAAATGAGTGTTCAGTTCAATGGGAGCTTTGAATGTCTACCACCAGAACTTCTTTTACGGAAGTACCATTGGCCGTTGTGGAAACTTTGCATATTCCAGTGACTCCAGGGTCAGGGGTAGGGATGATTGTTTTGCCATGCAAATATAAAACTTTCATCCTCTCTCATTCTATCACATTCCTTTCGTAAAAGTCATTTTGAACTAGACTTCATGTATCAGATTCTGATTAAGAAACATAAAAATGCCTCATTTTCTGTTTCTGTGTGTACCAAATTTAGGCTGTCTGATTTACAAGTATTCGTAAACTATTTTAATATCCCTTTTACACTGCAATCCTATATATATATATGAGTTATGTCTGAGTCCAAATGAGTTGAATGGGGCTTATTCCCAGGTAAGAATTGCAGCCTAAATCAGATGATGAGTGATATCCAAGCTTCTCTTTGTGTGTGAGAGAGATGATGATAATCTGAGGAATAAACAAGCATTTTATGTGAATTCTTATTTTTCAGATATGCTCTCTTTCTTTCATTTTAGCGATTGCTAAACAACTCCCTCAGGATCAATGTATCAGTTAGATGCATCAAGATTTAAATATGCTCCTTTTGCAACAGCTGTGGCTAGTTATCTGACACATTGGACTGCAGTATAGGCATTCAATCCACAAAACCCTATTCCAAGTCTCCTTGAAATGATGGAAGGTTTTACAGAAACAGTGCCATGATAGATTTCTCCTTAGGTTGTAGTCCAGGGAGTTGTACTGAAATGCAAGCTTGGTGAGGCCTGCAGTAGCAGGGTACCATTTTGAATATAAATAAAAAGTTGTTCCTGAAAGTAACGTAAAATGTGGAATTGTTTATGCAAAATATATCAATGACAAGGAATGATGCAAATAAGGTTCATCTGTTATGATTGATGAAGAAACTAAAATTGTTCCTACGCATGTAAGATTTCGTCCTTTCTCTTTCTCTCTACACATCCTGCTCTCTCATATTTTGTGTGTGTGTGTGTGTGTGTGTGATTCACATGGACACTCTGATACATGCATACAATTGCTGCTCATGCCTTAGTAAGTTCAAGTTCTGTCTTTTATGATATTTTCACCCTGTGGTTCAGCAGCTTCTGGAGGCAGTCTTGTGTATCATGACAAGAAGGACACATTTAGATCTCCAGTTTGATGATAAATGTATCATGCAGGCCTACACAACCGGTGTGGTGACCTATAAAAGGTGCACAGCCTACTAGCCAAATGTGGCAGCACCAGAGGCCTGACAAAGTCTTCTAGTTTCTCTGCCTGAGAATAATAATAATAATAATAATAATAATAATAATAATAATGCTTGACTTAGAAGGCCATAATATATGGCTGGTGGGGTCCCTTCATTCTTGTGAGTCAGAAATTATGTAGCCCCAGTGTTGTGTATTATCACACTTTAATTCTTTTTATTTCAAAGCTTGTATGTTTCTAGCAGAAAATGTGTTGTGCCTGAATGTGAGTTTGCTTCATTCTTGTTTTGTTGTTGTTGTTGATTTTGTTTTAAAATTATTCTGTAAATAATATTATTACCTTCAAGGTATATGTAGTGTATTTCTAATACCTTATTCACTACTGACATAAAACTGAATAACAGATACCTTCAAAAGAAGAAATAATCATAATAGCAATGACAATAATTGAGTCATGTCCATTCCATTATTCAACTATGGGTTTGTTCTTCCCTACCATTTACTGCACATTCCACTTTCTGACATGGAGAATTTCCAAAAGCCATTAATTAAAATTAATGTGTCGATTAATTTGGAAAATTGTGTGCAAATGCTGCAAAGCAATGATGTGGAACTGACAAGCTTTCCATACCCCCCCCCCCCCCGTAAGTTGGGAGAAATCCTTCCATTAATAGGGGTATTTATAATGAATTTAACATCTTTTTTGTCAATTTTGCCTTTATAGTAAAGGGATTTCTCAGGGCATGTCTACACCATCCATTTATCCCAGGATCATCTCGAGGTCGTCCCTGTCCATCCACATGACACACAGGAGACCCCAGGGTCAACCGGGGAGGACCACTCACTTTCCCCAGGATAAAATGGATGACACTTAGCCCTGTTTTTCCCGTGATCCCTGGAGAACCTCAAGGACCCCGGGTGGTGTGGCGTGGGCTCCTTGATCCTACCTGCGCCACACGAGTGGCAGGGCCTCAGGAAATGGGCACAGAGCTGTCTTGGGGGGCTTCGTGCCCATCAGGGGTGGGGGGGAGCATTTTCGCCATCCCCGGGGCACGGACTCCCAAGGTTTTTTTTTCTTTTAAAAGTATTGGGGCCGCACAATTTCGCAACCGGCTACCCGGGGGAGGGAAATGCCATGACGGATGTCCCTCTTTACTTCTGGGACATTGGGCTGGTGTTTGGATGCTGGGGAAGAATCCTGGAAGCCGGAATGCCCAAGATCCTCCCCCCCACACACACATCCTGGAAGGCTCATAGGTATAGATGAGCCCTCAGTGTAGGGTATTTCTAGGTAAGATTTTTATTGTGCAATTCCCTTGCCTCATTCATGGATCATTATGGGGATCCAGATAGCACCGTTTCCCACTTATAAATCTCCTATGTTTTCCCACTGCTTCTTCCTGTATTCTTTCCACAAAAAAAGTCTGGTAAGGAGGAGAAGTCAGAGAGTTGCACCATTTTATGTAAGTGGAAGCACTAGAAGCCCTCAGTCTAAAAGGACCCTTAGTTGGTGAGATGGCAGGAACTGTTGGCAATTTCAATGATTCTCCTTGCAGGTTAAGTAGAAACGACTCTGAACTTCTGCAAGACATTGTGCATCCAACAACATCTCTTTTTCTCTCTCTCCTTGACCAGCATGCTCCAGTGTGTGTGCATCCACTGCTGACCTTCCCTTCCCTATTTCCCACACTGACAGAAAATAAATTGACATTGAGTAAAAGGATTGTCCAGAATACTTGCACCCTAATTCGTATTTTGGGGTTCTTTGTGTCTGACTTGACTGTTAGTTATTAGATAAGTCGCCTCCCTTCACCTCTCCATCCAACCTCACCCTAGTGGTGTTTGATTTAAAATCAGTATTAAACTTTTGGAAGCATGTGTGTCTCTGATTACGAGTATACTATCTGTCTGACTCTTGTCTCTGTGATCTGCATTGTGTGGTTGTGCTACACACACACACACACACACACACAGATTTACTTTTACATTTAAATGAAGTGCACTCCAACAAGGATAAAACAGGTGGGTGGCAATGCTTGTGGGACCCCAGAGGTAGCTTCTGGGAAGAGAGGTAGAGGTGTCAAGAATGGTTTTCAGCTGTAACCAAAGGTTCATAGCACCTATTTGTCTAGCTTGGCAGATCTCATGCCCTCAAAATGAGATACTACGCGTACAAATTTCGACCAATTTGATGGCAGGGATCCAACAGACATCTCAAACTTTTTTTTTTTTTTAAAGCACCTCAAACTTCAAAAGACGTCTTGCACAACTGCTTTCCCATACAAACTTGCACTCATTTCTGAAAAATCCGACACACTTCAATGCTCGGAAGGAGCTATAGGGCCTGTTCAGATGGCACTTCAGGCTCTGTGGTTAGCACTAACCAGAAGCCATGCTGTCGCACACAACGCTTTAAGCCACAGTTAGAGATGCTAACCCTGCTACAGACTGTCCGACAGTGGTTGGTGAGTGAGCCAGATTTAGCAAAACGCATTGCACAAGGTACCTTAGACCCTGCTGCTTAACCAGAAGCCTTAACCAGCAGAGTATAAGGTGTCTTTTGAACAGGCCCACAGTACCTTCATATTTTATCTGATTCTTCTAAGGAATCAATTTTAAAAGTTATAGCAGCATTTGTCTGAAGTGGTCTGAGGTGAAGCAACTCACTAGCTGATGTAGGTTTTGAAGCAAATCTTTTTCTGTGTACAACCCCTGTAAATAATGTTTAACTATATGTCTTGTGACAAGGAAAGTTTAACTGTATGTCCTGAGATAAATATTGGCTTATATGAAATCAATGCAGAATGAATAGGGGAAAGTTTGAGTTCTTTTCTTGACTATTGTTTGTAATAGCTTTCATTTAATTGATTCTAATTTAAGAGTACAAACACAAAAAGAAATATGGAGGTGTGCTAATGAATTAAGTATAAGGAATCTTCAATTCTTAATCATTGTCTGTTAAAGAACATATGTTTATCTTTGGCATAGTCAAACAATGCAGTTGGGGAATAATGCACAGCTTGTGATTCTAATGTTATAGGACTTGTAATTTTAAGTAATTCATTATTTTCATGAAATAAATGACATTTCTTCTGCAGAAGAGAGTCTGGTTGCAAACAATAGTACCAATTCGAAATTTAAGTTAAATCTGTGGAATTGCTTTGTATTCACTTTTTAAAAAAACTTTACACTCTGCTTTTTTTAGGCATGGACAGACCTCCTAGGAGGCAAAAAACAAATAGATAAAATAAAACATTTTATTATCTTTCTATTATTTGCATTTTACATCTAGACATTTGAGCTGTTTACATTTATTTATTTATTTATTTATTTGTTTATCAAATTTATATCCCACCTTTCCAACAGCGGGTTGAAACAACACAAATTCAAACAAAATTTTGGATAAAACTTAACATAAAAACAAATCAATTAAAAACACAATGGTGAAAGACATGGCCTGCACCTAACCACTTAATTCTCATTCATTCAACAGAGTAGCTTACATGCCAAAGACCTACCAAAATAATAATAATAATAATGCTTTGCCTGATGGCAAAAGGACAACAGAAAGGTAGCCAACTTAGCCTCCCTTGTCGAGAAGCTCATCTAAATAGGAAATCTAAGAAATATATCAAAGAACAAGTTTCTCACAAATAAGATGTCTAACTCATAAATACTGCCCAGATTGGAAGGTATTCACCTGTCTAGTGATGGAGTAACACAAGATGGAGTAAGGTTGGCCTCACTGGGAAAAGAGTTCCTTAATTGTAGACCCATAATGACAAAGGGCTCTATCAGATGTTTACCTCATAGCAAAATGCTATTTGGAATTGAGGGGAAGGCTGACAAGGCATGTTGGATCCTGATCATATTCTTTTAAAGTAATTGGTGGCACATGGAGTTGTTCCTGAAAGCAAATATATAGGCAGTACATCCAACAGGGCACAGAACTCAGTATTTTTTTTATTACCCACCTATCCATGGGTTGAGCCACCATATTTTACACATCCTGCATTTTTAAATAGTCTTCCAGAGCTTCCCTTTAAATGTTTGCTTCCTTTCTCAACTTTTCTGACCTGAATCCAGAACGTGCCCTACTTTACCCTTCTGGCTGCCTGTAAGTTACTTAAAGCAACAAAATCCACATCTTTTACATGTTTAGATCACCCAGTGTAGTGTCCTTTTAAGAAGATCTGCAGGTGGGTTCTATATTTGCCATGCAGTATAATTTTGTAATCAGAACATTGTGGCCCTGATGCAGATAGATATTTTGTGCTGCAGCTCATAAAAGGTATTTGGAGTGGTTGGTAAGCATTTCTGCACACTCTGATAGAATTATCATCAATCTATTAACAAAACAGCCCTCTGATGAATCATTATTGTGGAATTGAAAAGAGAGGATCTGAGATGTATAAATGATGAAATGTAGGTTTTGAGTCAAATGTAGGTATTGGGTCAATTAAGCTGAGTGGGGTGGAGAGATAAGTTGGCACTGCTTACTCACCCAGCTTGGAGAAAATAGACCACTTGGAAAAACTCTAAACAACACAAAAAAGGCAGATGTGTCCAAAGAAGCATTTCTGAACCTCATCAATCAGGCCTGTGCCAGTGATTGGCCATAGGCCTCTTACTGATTGAAGGAGCCAATGTATTCAGATCAATGGGGACATACCTCCAGCACAACACCCTGCATCACAGTGATGTCAGAATGTCCCCAATGCATAATCATAGTAGATGTTCAGACAATCATGAGGGGGGTGAAGAGAAGCCATTGTGGCTTCTCCCCCTGTTGCTGTGCACACACCTGTCATTTACATAATTACCTGTGCTGCAGTGCAGGTTAGTGTGTCATCTGAACCCAGCGTGTGGCACAGCAGGGGTGGCTTCATACCCACCCTGTAACTTTTACTGTGGTACAAAGCCATCCCTACTATGCCATATACCGAGTTTGGACAATATGCCAACCTGCCCTGCACTGAGAGTAATTATGTAATTACCCACGGGCACATGTACAGCCTACACCAGGGCATGGGGAGAAGCCGCAATGGCTTCTTTTCCCCTTGTGATCATTCGAGTTGGACTGGATCATCAAGTCCAACCCTTTTTCAGTGCAGGAATCCAGTTTAAATATCCCTGACAGATAGCTGTCAGTCTCTGCTTGAATACCTTCAGTGATAGAGAGCTCACTAACTCCATACTACCATCTTCGCAGGCCCTCTTTTATGTGATAACTCTTAGGGTACTTGAAAAGTGCTATTATACCCACTCAGTCTTCTCTTCTCAAGGTTAAACATAACCAGTTCCTTCATCTTTTGTGGTAGGACTTAGATTCCAATCTTCTGATTATCTAGTTCCCTGGTTATCTTTGTTGGCCTTCTCTGAATTCATTCAAATTCATCTGAATCCTTCTTAGAGTGTGATGTTCAAAACTGGACACACTATTCAAGGTGAGGTCTGACCAGCACAGAATAGATTGGAACTATTCCTCCTTATTATTCAGAAATGATACTTTTCTTGATACTATCTAAAATTGCATTAGCCTTTTTGAACATGACTCATATTCAGCTTGTGATTGACGACATCTCCCAAAATAATTCCTGGGGCACAGACAGAAGGGCCCTTCCTACTGCCATTCCAAGGCATACCTGCAATTCAGCAGGGATTTGCATCCCCTTATGCTTCTCAGATATACCATTTTATTATGCCTGGAGTGAAAAAAGTGGATAGAGAGAAGAAATGCGTAGTGGGGGAGGCATGCAGGGAGCACAGCTTCAGAGCAGTAGTGATGATACAATCATCTGGAGCACCTGGCAGTTGGTGGACCCTCCTTGCTCTGGCAGTGAATGATATGCCCTTATCTCTGCCATCCCTCCCTTTCCTCTCCTCACTCCCCCATTTCTGACATTTAAATTGTAAATCAAGGATAGAATCAAAGCATCTTTAAAGTCCTTAGGCACATGCTTAACCTGTAGCCATTTCAATAGATCAACTTTTCCAACTTGATGCCCTCCTGATGTGTTGGACTACAAGTCCCAGTATCCCACATCCAAGATGCTGGGAGTTGTAGTCTAGGATGACCATATTTTAGAAACAAAAAAAAAAGGACAACATGGCCGCCCCCCAAGGGGGTGTGCCCACCAACATGGCCGGCCCCAAAGGGGGCGTGCCCACCCAAACATGGTGTTGGTCACATGTCTGATTTCACAGCACGTAATTAAGACAACATAACATCTTAACGTTAAAATCACTGAAATAAAGCTCACACACTCCTACTTTTGTAGCCTTTGCTATACTTTAAAGCTTTTGCTATACTCTGTACGATACAGTCTCCCTTTTCCTTAAATATATTTTCTGACTGCAAATCCTTCACTGGATGACCATAGTCTCACCTTCCCTAACATTTAACACTCTTTCCCCATCACTTTTCTCATATCCATACTCATAGATTCCTCATACTGCTACCACTGAACAAATGACCACTGAACGAATGAAGCACTTGACAAGTGCAGAAAAATCTAGTACAACAAACTAGCAACCTAGCATTTTATTTATTTATTTATTTATTGCATTTTTATACCGCCCTATAGCCGAAGCTCTCTGGGCGGTTCACAAAAATTAAAACCATAAAATCATTTTAAAAATATAAAACAAGCCACAATCCAAAAACAACAAATAACATACAATCTAAAAACACAACCAGAATAAAACCAGAATAAAACCAGCAGCAGGAATTAATACAGATTAAAATACAAATTTAGAACAGCAAGGATTAAAATTGAGTTAATTTAACTCAGAAAGAGTATAAAATACTATTACCCTGCAAACATTAGCCATGGAACAAAATGGACTAAAGTCTTGTTGCAGTCACGTCTCACTAGCACCTCTGGTTTATCAATGAGAAACTAATCTAACAATATGTCATTATATCTCTGGTTCATTAGCCATGTAAACAAGACCATGATCAGTAGCAATACAAAGAAAGGCCAGAATGGATGCCCATTATCACAATGCTAGACAAGGATCTTTCCCTCCTTTTACCTTTTAACCAAATATCTCCTGAATTTACACTGCCTCAGTGTGCAGAGAACAGAAATCCCAATCAGAGAGTTTAATACTTTACCCAAAGAAAACTGAGTAGCAGATAACTCAGAAGCTATCAACTCCCTATGTCCTATCATACAATGCTATCCTATGACAACTTAGGAATAAGTCCTTTTGATTTCAATAAACCTTACTCTCAGATAAATAAGGTTTCTTCACATTTGTTCATCTTAATATAGCAAGTGCAAGCCCCTCCTGTCAAGGAAAACTGTGCATTCACCAGAACCTGGCCTCGTGGATCATGCAACCAGCAGATGCTCTCAGAAAGATGCTTTCAGAACCTAGGAGACCCAGACACAGTCAAACAAGACAAGACAAGCCACACTATACACTCATATATTATCTTGCTTGGACAGAACAATTCTGGGACAAGGCAACACTTTGCTATCGACCAGACATACCTGTCATAAACAAAAATGAAAAACACACAACTTCATTGACATAGCACTACATAATGACGCAAACGTTGCATTAAAGGAAGAGGAAAAGAGAAAACTATACACCACTGGCGATGTAAGTTAAAGAACTATGGTAACAGGAAAAAAGTTACAATTATTCCATTAGTTAGAGTGATCATATGGAAAGGAGGACAGGGATCCTGTACTTTAAGAGCTGTATTGAAAAGGGAATTTCAGCAAGTATCATTTGTATGCATGCAGCACCTGGTGATATCCCCTCTACATTACAACAGTTAAAGCTGCAGGAGCCCTGCCTAGCATGACCAGATACAAAAGAGGGCAGACATACACACCCCAGGTAAGATCAGCAGCAGCAGCATCCACGCACACCTCATGCTCACTAAAGGCAATAAAAATTAAAATTTACATACCCCTGTACACTCACCCAAAATGGGGGAAAACTCCACACCCTCCCGAAAGCAATTAAAACATCAACAACCTCCACACACACACTTAACTGGAGGGGGGGGGATAAAAATCCACCCCCACACTCACCAAAAGCAAAATAAGAATGACAATAATAATAATAATAAGCCACCCACACCATGCAAAATAACACAAAAACATGCACACACCCATTGCAATAAAATAATATTAAAAATACAACACTCACCCACATACCCACCCAAGGAAAAATAATAAAAATCCAGACAAGCACCAAGGCAAAAAACAACCAACAGAACAAACACACACATTCACTGAAACTGAAAATACAATAAATATCCACACACACCAGCATACTCACCCATGGCAAACCTAATAATAGTTTTAAAACACACACACACACGCATCACCCCAATTAATTCATCAAAATATATGGAAAATATAAAAGAAAAGTTCACTAAACAGTAGCAGCACCCAACAATAAATGAAATCACATCCAGGCAGCCCCAGCCCCACGCTAGGCCAGGCTAAGACGCCTGCACGCCAGACTGGGCCAGGCCACCCCATGGGCTTGAAGTCCAGTGTGCCACACTCCAGGCCAGGCCAGACCGGCCCACACTCGGCCAGGTTGTGCTGGGTCAGGTCGCCCTCCGCCGGGCCAGCCGCAACACTCACCGTGATGCCCCGGTGTGCCAGGAATGCCCCAGGACACCGGGTGAGGATGCCCCCCACTGCGCCACTCCATGTGCCACACTGGGTCAGGCTGCACTGGGTCAGGCTGCGCCGTGCCAAGCTGTGCTGCCAACGCGCCGTGCCAGGCCGTGCCACCCCACACGCACGCCTCGCTTGCCCCATGTGCACCGCACCGGCTCTGCACCCACCCACCCCGCTTCCGCCTCGTGCGCCCCATGCCTGCCCATCTCGCACAACCTGCACACCTGCCTGCCGCACCCTATGCCTGCCCTGCCCGCCCCGTAACCAGCAGCTGTGTGCCCCACAACCACTCCACCTGCGTCACGTGCACCACAACCGCCCGCTTCGTGCCCACCCCGTGCCCACCCACCCCGCGCTCCACCCCCGCCCGCCTTGCGCGCCCATCAGCCTCGCCCCACGCCCACCCCACAACCGCGCACCCCACAACCGCCACATCCCACCACCCACCCCACTTGCCCCACGTGCACTGTACCTACCCCGCGCCCGCCTGCCCACCCCACCCCTGCACCCTGCAACTGCGCCACCCACCCACGCCAACCCCCGCCAGCGCTACCCTACCTACTTACCTATTCACCCTGGGCCCACGCTACTGCTGCTGCCTCTGCCGCTGCCTTCTGAATCTGTTTGGGAGCACCGGGAGATCGCTCTGCCTCTCAAACAAGTCTCCCGAGAGAAGGGAAGCAAGCTGCTCCCTGCCCCACGCACACCTTTCCTGGGATGAAAGGGTCTCTTAATGCTTGAATTAAGAGGCCCTTTCATCCTGGGAAAAGGGGGGGGGAAGAGCAGGCTGCGCATTCTCCAGGGCCCAAGAAAGCGTGGAGATTAGAGTACGTGATCTCCACCCTTTCTGGAGCCCTGGAGAACGTGCAGCCTGCTCTGCCCCCACCCCACCCCTTTCCCATGATGAAAGTGCCTCTTAATTCAAGCATTAAGAGACCCTTTCATCCCAGGAAAGGGGCGGGACGGAGCAGGACGCACGGTCTTCGGGGCTTTCCAGAGCTATGGAGAATGCGTGGCTTGCTCCCCCCTGCCCCCGCCGCACCATTTCCAGACTTTTTAAACAAAATTAAAAAGTCAGGCCGGATCCCCTAGAGCGCACGAAAAAAAGGACTTGTCCTGGCAAATCCGGACTGATGGTCATCCTATTAGTCCAACACATTAGGAGGGCAGCAGATTGGAGATATCTGCAGCAGATTCACAAGAACAACTCAAGAGTTTAGAATTATCCCTGTGCTCATTCAATTCCCTGGTTCAAGTGCAGCATGTGTGTTAAGCATTTTACTGCAGTGAAGTCCCTAGGCAATGTAAATGTAAATTTCCACAAAATTTATTTCTACACAGAAAGTGCTTTATCACCCGTGGGTTCCATACTTGACTCTTTCTGCACAATATGTTGTTTACTCTAAGAAGTGTGGGTCCGCTTGGAGCTATTGTCCCTACCTTATTTTATTTTATTTTTGTAAACAGCTTCTATTACCTTGGAGATTTCATTTGAACTTCTTGGAGTGGAGTAGCCAGTCGAGTTTATATCACTTCACTCCTTCATCTGTTTGTCTTCAAGACTTGTTACTATATAAAACTTGGGTATCATATGTTTTTATTGTGTTATCAGATCACCACTGTTACCAGTTCAAATCTTTGCTTGGCCATGATTGTTCAGCAGTAGTCTGTGTAAAATGACTTGGTTACTAACAGTGTCAAATCTTTAATATTTTGATTTACTGAAGAGGACAAGGGGAAAACAAACTATTGCCTAAGATGCCACAGGGAAACATTTTATTTTATTTTACTTTAGTTAGATATTTTTAAATCCATTCTGGATAAGGACAGAAAGTATTGCCTTCATTCTAAACAAGTTGTTGTTGTTAATAAAAATTTATATATTTATTCCATTTTTTTAAAAAAATCTCTAAGCATTGTACAGAGAGATCAAAATAGATACAAATTCCTTTATATAAAACATTTATAAAAACATGATGAGATCATGCAACCAATCAGTTGAAAAATGTGGCACCGTGATGGCAGCATTCTGACAGCTTGATCCACCTAGGGCACAATCTTTTGTATGTTTAGACATAAAAAAGCCCTACAATTCCCATGCTGAGAGTTGTAGGATGTTTAAACATACATAGATTTGTGTCCTCAATTGGCTATGCCAAAATAAAAGGGGGTAAGCATCCAAAACAGGTCAGAAGGAAGAGAAACAAGTTCTTAGGATGTAAAATATTTATTTTCAAGAAGCCCAACCCATTTCAGCCCATTCTTTATTATGTCAATCGCCATAGATTAATTACAACAGGAGACAATTATTTTGCTACAGGAAATTCTGCAGACACTACCTTCTAACAACCCCCAGAGGAAGGCCTTAGGCACTTTCTACACTATAAGGGTGTAGAGGGAGGGAGGGCGATTCCAGAAGTACCTAATACACACCATCGGTGCACAGGGAGGGAGGGAGGGCAATCCCAGAAGTACCTAAAATGCAACATCGGCGCACAGGGACCAGCCGGGGGCCATCCCAGGCAAACAGCCTGGTGTATAAACAGCCTTAGAATGAAGAACAGGCTGAAATGCATCGGGCTTCATGAAAATAAATATTTTGCATCCTGAGAACTCATTTCTCTTCCTTCTGACCGCAATTGGCTAAGGTCATATAGTAAGGAAGAAACCCCAGCTTTATATATTTGTTTTTAACAAGCAGCTGATGATCAGCCTGCGAATGTAATGAAAAATACATGCAACAGAGGTGGGTGGCATTAATTCCCACCAAAGCACTTCTTTCTTGGCAAATACATTTACATGCTAACATGAACCCAAAGCAAGGGCTGCGCTACATCATGCGCTCGTGATTAGTCACTCATGCAAATTTGTGGGCCTTTTGCATGATGTTGGTGACCTCCAGGACCTCTCCTGTCCTTTGTGACCAATATCGCGGTTTTTCCCTTAATTGGAGAAACGTGGGATTAAATCTGGGAAGCGCAATATTGCTGCATGTAAGTGTGCATTTGCACTGCACCGCAGTGCCATCTAGTGGCTGTTTAATGAAACATACAAAACTTGCAGACAAAGGAAATTCCCTCTCCACACACACACACCGCAAAAAAGGGAAGGGGAAGCACATGAAAACATGCTGATCTTGATCCCACAGAGGATCCAAAAGCAAAAGCCCCAGTAAAGCTGCAGGGTAAAAGCATGGTGTAGAGAAGCTCCAAGTAAAGCCACACATGGGACAGAGAGAATTCCACACATACGTAAATCGATCCTGACCTTCAAGTACAACAGAATGAGGTGGTTGCATGTGAAGGAACTTGAGTAGCCTGCTCCATTTCAGATTGTAGGTATGGGATGGGCCACATTTTTGAAATCCCTCCTACTTTAGAAAACCAGCACAGCAAGCAAAGGGCTGGGTTAATTCAGGCTTTCTCCCCAATATAGTAGTTTTCTGTTCACAGAGATGTGGTTCCGCCATGTTAAAGTGATAATTGGGGGGGGGGTCATTCTAACAGCCATAAAATCTAAAATGTTTCATCAACCTTTCTGAAATTTACAGGTGCCAGAAAGAAATGTTTGTTTTACATTACCTGAAATTTTCAAGAAGATTGGTGAAAGATTGAGGGAAGGAGAGCGGTTTAAGGTAGAAAAGGAACACAAACCTGTCTCCCTGCTTTTGTCAAATGACTTTCGGTTTCTGAGTTTTGTGCTCACGATTTGCATAATTTCTAGAGCCTTATTAATTAATCCAGTGGTGGGGTCTTCTTCCTCCTTCACTGTAGTTGGTGTAAAGCTTTTCGTTTTTTAAAATTTCCCTTCGGTTGATTTTTAAGGAATATTTTAACCTCTCATTCAAGTCAATGCTTCCCTCATAGCGCGAGGCACGCTCAGTAGCGTCGCTCTCCCCCTTCCCTCCTGCCTTAGAATGTGGGGTGGGTGGGTGAAATGGCCGCTGCCTCTAGCACAGACCTTTTGAGTGAAGAAGAAGAAGAGTTTCTTTTTTCTCTTCTGGAACATGCATTCCTTTGGCTCTGAGAGTATTTTGGGCTATCTTCATAAGGCCAGTTTGCTCTTTTGCTCCCTGGTGAAGCAGGATGTGGTTCCTCTGGATCCATGGTAACCTGATCTTCAGATCTCTCCTGGGAATAGGTGGCTATACATCCCTTTCTATCCATCCCCACCCCAAACACACACAGTGTACTCCTTCCCTCTTTTCTAAGAGTTTGGTCCATGCTGCTATAAAGTTGAAAGCTTCAAACACTTCATTTGATTAGTTTGGGCTGGTGTTAAATTTTAAGTACAATGTTGAAACCTTTCAAAGTGTTTCTGGGCCTACAACGTTGGTTTCGGCCTAGTCACCCTGTTTTTTTTTAATAAGGTTTAGAAACAGTTGAGCTGTCATGTATTTTGCATAGTGTACACATGCATTTTCTTTCTAATCCTTGCAGTCTACACTGGCTCACTCCTTGATGTGTTTTTGGAGGCAGACAAGCCCCTTTTTGTTCCAGCAGGCTTTTGGCAAATAATTTGGACTTTTAAATTGTTATGTATTTTAAATGTTTTAAATGCTTTAATATTGAAAAGTATTTAATTATATTTTTTTAACTTTTGTATATTCCTATTTATAGGTTTTAGCTGTATATGTTTTAGTTTTGTAAGGCTGCCCTGAGGCCCAGCATTGGGCAAAAGGCAGGATACTACTACTACTACTGCTAGTAGTAGTAGTAATGTTTCAGATTTCACTTCTGCATCTGATGTTCTTTTGCATTTACATTTCTTTATAAACCATTCATATCTTAAGACT
This sequence comes from Anniella stebbinsi, assembly GCA_029215795.1. NCBI lineage: Eukaryota > Metazoa > Chordata > Lepidosauria > Squamata > Anniellidae > Anniella > Anniella stebbinsi. Next base: position 26,014,104 of record JARDYH010000002.1, on the reverse strand, counting down.
TCTTGTGTGGCATGTTTTCATTGGTTTAACAAGTTAAAAGGGGTATTCACTGTTTTCATGCTTCTGTTATAAAATCTATTTTCAACAGGCCTAGTAACTTCAAGAGTAACAGAGTTGGGGAAAATCCTCAATCTCTTTGCTATCAGAGACACTGAGTAAGGGACCCCTGGAGATAATTTAGACTGACCCCAACCACAAAACACTATTCCCCCTTCTGAAGAGTTCTGGACCACAGACTACTAAAGACAAACAAAGTAGCAGGCCATAATAACAGTTCTCATGTGGCCATTTGCCTTATGACGCAGGTGCTCTGTGGGCTACCAAATAGAGGGACTAACAGGCCATAAAGCTGCGTGGCTGGGTCTGCCAGAAATCCACCCTCAACACTCCTGGAAGGTCCATGTTCTATAGCACCTGCTGTCAGATGAACTTGAGGGAATCCCACCCTCCACCCCTGGGTTTAATTTACTGGCTTCCCCTGGCTGGAGCTTGCCGTAAACTATAGGGACAGACAGAGCAGGCATTCATAACACACATAGAATGCTGAGACTGGAAAATCTAAAAGCAAGTGTGTTGCTTTTCAAGAACCAAGGAAATTCAATGGGTCTTACTTTTGAGTAAATATCTAGGGATGGAAATGCAGCCTGTGCAAGAACTGAGTAGGGTGACCATGTTTGGGAAACCAAAAAAGAGGACACCTAGTGGGGGGGCAGGAAAATGGCTTTCTGGGGCCACCTTAAAGTCCCCAATTGGAGCGGAGGAGGGGAAAGCATGTCATTCTCACCCCCACCCCACTGCTCCAATCAGGCCCTTTTCTATAATGTCTGAGAATAACAGACATTATAGAAATGTCTTTTAAGGCCTTGATTGAAGCAGTGGGAGAGAATGACACACCTCCAGAAAGCATGTCATTCCCCCCTGCCACGCTAATGGTGGTCTTAAAAGGGAAAGTGTGTAATTCCAGGTCATTATAGACTATTGCCTAAAATCCCCCCTGACACCAAGGATAGAACAAAAACCAGGAGAAATCTGGGGAAATCCTGACAGTTTTTTTTAATTATTTATTATTGCATTTATATCCCACCTTTTTTCCACCAAGAAACCCAAGGCGGCATACATAATCTTCCTCATCTCCATTTTATCCTCACAACAGCAACCCTGTGAGATGGGTTGGGCTGAGAGTTTGCAACTGGCCCAAAGTCACCCAATGGGTTTCCATGGCTAAGTGGGGAGTAGAACCCAGATCTCCCAGCTCCCAGTCCAACACTTTAGCCACTAGGCCACACCCTAGTGGTCACCCTAGAATTGAGCCATGCCAAGTTGGAAGCAGATCGGTTCGTGCCTTAATTTTTAGGATATTTTTTTAAAAAGTTTGACTTCAATTTTTTTCCTAAAATTCAAGGCATGAACCAATCTGCTTTCAACTTGGCATGACTTAAGAGGTACCATGGTGCCAAGTTTCATCTCTTCATCTTTACTTTCTTTTTTTTTAATGTACTGCTCAAGGCCCTAGACCCCAAAGAGGAGTATTGGGTTTGAAGTTTTAAAAATTCTTAAAACTCAAGGCATAAACAGATCTGCTTCCAACTTGGCATGGCACAATCCCTACTTAAGAGCTACCATGCTGTCAAGTTTCATCCATTTATCTTTAAAAATGATGGAATTGTAAGCATTTTAGTTAATTAAAAAAATTAAATTGAAGTTTTAAACATTTCTAAAAATCAAGGGATGAACGGATCTGCTTCCAACTTGGCATGGCTAAATCCCTACTTCAGAGCTACCATGGTGCCAAGTTTCATCTCTTTATCTTTAATTTCATTTTTTAAACTTGTACTGCTCAAGGTCCTGGACCCCAAAGAGATTTCTGTTTGAACTTTAAAAAATTCCTAAAAATCAAGGCATGAACGGATCTGCTTCATACTTGGCATAGCTATATCCCTACTTAAGAGCTACCATGATGCCAGGTTTCATCTCTTTATCTTTAAAAATGAGGGAGATGCAAACATTTTGGTTGATTTATTAATGTTAAAAGTGAGTTCAACACATAACACTAGCTTTGATTTTATATTGGATGTCAAGATGGTATAACATCCTGGCTGACGCCGGCTTGGTTGTCAACTGTATAATATCCAGTCATCAGTTACACAAAGCCATGAAATTCATTAAACAAAAAACCTATGGTTTACAAAAACAATGTTAAGGTTCTACAGTTTCCAACCAAGCACCAAAAAGCAGGGAAATTAGGAGTTAAGGCTCACAAGCCTTAACGCCACATCCTCCCTAAGGAGGCAGAAAGTGCAAGTGAAATTCTCATTCTCCCAAAGCAGTTAAACCATGAGGAAAGGGTGGAGAATATGATATGCAGAGGTGACTGTGGGGTTGTGGAAAACTGATGACGAACAACTTAGGGCCACCTATTTCTCTTATTTTGTTTAGAGCAGCCCTTCCCCAACCTGGTGCCCTCCAAAGGTGTTGGACTACAACTCCCATCATTGTAAGTCAGTATGTCCCATGGTCAGGAATGCTGGGACTTGTCATCTCAAACACCTGGAGGGCAACAGGATGGGGAATGCTGTGTCATACCCTTACCAAATACAGGGTCTGCCCAATACTTTTCTCTCACACACATCTCGCATATAGCAGCACTCTTGATAACAAAAGGGACACTATTCATTACAGATCTAAAACCAGAGCATGTGCCAGGCACTTCCAATTTTTGGTCAATATCCTGCCTTTCAAAGAACCAATTTTTTTTAAAAAAAATGTATTTATACAAAATATACTGTTCACTCCCCACAATCCCTCCACAATACATCATCTCATCAAAGCAACAGCGGAGCAGAAGAGGTTTAGTTTGGCTGTCTTGAACACCTTTCAGATGAGATTAGTTTGCAATCCTATACCTCTTGGGAGAAAGCCCTAGTGAATTCAGTGGCACTGGCTTCTGAGAAGACATGTATAGGAGTCAACCTTCTCCAGCCTGGTGCTCTCCAGATGTGTTGCACTGTAACTCCCATGTTCTGTGTTATGGGGAAGACAAAAATCAATTCATACTTGATTTTAAAATAATACTTACGCATGAAAGTATTAGGTGGTAGCTCTGCCTTTGATCTCACACTGCTGAACAAGTAAGAGAAATCCTTTATCTGATATTCAAGAAACAGACATCCTATGCCATGTGTTGAAAACTAATGTTGATGTCTGAAGGGCTATCTGGATTAGGTATTCAAGATTCATTCATTGTTGTTTCATTTGGTTTTGACAGTTTATTTAAAGTGATGCAGCTCTTTTGTAGTTCCTTGATTGACCACATATCTTAATACTGGAAAACATCATACTTTAGTACAGATGTGGGCAGAAAATAGATCTATCCTGATGATTTGGACATCAACTCGTGGCATTCCTGATAACTGCCCATGCTGATAGGGGCTTTTACAAGTTGAATTCCAAAACATCTGGAGATCTACATTCTGCCTTCCCTTGTTCTTGAACAACATTCCCCAACCTGGTGCCTGTCAGATGTGTTGGGTTGCAACTCTCAACATAAGGAGATGCTCTAAGAAATGAGAAGTAGCTGGTCCTAAGTTGTTCATCATCATTTCCCACAACCCCACAGTCACCTCTGCAGATCAAATTGCAAATCTAGATTTTTGAGATGACAAGTCCCAGCATTCCTGACCATGGGACATACTGACTTACAATGATGGAAGTTATAGTCCAACACCTTTGGAGGGCACCAGGTTGGGGAAGGGCTGCTCTAAACAAAAAAAGAGAAGTAGGTGGCCCTAAGTTGTTCGTGATCAGTTTTCCATAACCCCACAGTCACCTCTGCATATCATATTCTCCACCCTTTCCTCATGGTTTATCTGCTTTGGGAGAATGAGAATTTCACTTGCACTTTCTGCCTCCTTAGGGAGGATGTGGCGTTAAGGCTTGTGAGCCTTAACTCCCAATTTCCCTGCTTTTTGGTGCTTGGTTGGAAACTGTAGAGCCTTAACATTGTTTTTGTAAACCGCAGTTTTTTTGTTTAATGAATATATATATATGGGAAGCGCTTAAAATGGTAGCTGTCATCCAAAACCACCTTGTAGAGGGAGTGGTAGCACCACATTCTGCTGCACAGGGAGACCTCAGTCTTTGAGTGGGAAAAGGAAAATTTCCACTAGTACCAATGAACTTGTATGTAATTGCTATATATATATGTATATATATATATCTATATATATATATATATATCCCATCTTTTTCCCAGGGCTGGGACTCAAGGCGGTTTACAAGATTAAAACATGTACAAATTGAAACATATAAATATAAGTTTACAAAAGTTAAAATAGAATTAAACCTACATATTATTGTTATATTTGTTTAATGAAGCTGCCATCTCTACTTGGGGTCTCCATAAGCCAGCTGAATTCATTAGCATGGGGCAAACTGTTTTCTTTAGCCTGTAACACAATTTCATTTAGGAATACTGATCATACTGGGTTGGATCCAGACCTAGCTATGCATTGAGTTGAAATCATTGAAATCAATTAAACTTAATTTGCTCATAACTAAATGAAGTCCAATTGATTTGAATAGGTATAGTGTAAGCATGGTGAGGTCTGGATGCAAATCATTGTTTCAATTGCTCTGTTTGGAGTTCAGCTATTTTACATCATTGTTGCTCAGAAGAGTCATTTTGCTGGGTTAGACTTTCTTAACGCCAGGCTTTATTAATGTGGGATTCAGAAATAGGAAGGCTGTGTAGTGTCTTAAGGGTGGGAAGCATTGTGTGAATCCTAGGCTTGTTTAGCTTGGAGACTAAAGGGAGACATGATAGAGCTGTACAAGATTATGCATAGTGTGGAGAAGGTGGATAGGGAGACATTTTTCTCCTTCTCACGTAATACTAGAACCCAATGGGGTCATCCCATGAAGCTGATTGGTGGGAGATTCAGGACAGATAAAAGGAAGTACGTCTTAAACACAGTGCATACTATGGAACTCACTACCACAAGATGTGATAATAGTCACCAATTTGGATGGCTTTAAAAGGGAGTTTAATAAATTCCTGGAAGAAAAGACTATCCATGGCTAGTCGTCTGTATGTGACCTCCAGTATCAAAGGCAGTAAGTCTGTATACACGAGTTGCTGGGGAACATGTGTTGTTGCACCTGTGTCCTGCTTGTATGTTCCTGGTCGACAGCTGGTTGGCCACTGTGTGAACAGAGTGCTGGGCTAAATGGACCCTCGGTCTGATCCAGCATGGCACGTCTTATGTTCTTAGGCTTGTGAACATAATTTTTAATACGTTGCATTTTTAATATGAGCACTCATATATGGGTACTCATGAGTATAGGTTAGGAATGTCGGAGAAATCCACAACGGAACAAAATGAGTTCGGACTTTTATTAATCCAATCCATGGATTCCATAGTGGGCCAGCTTTTTCCCAGTTGGACGGAGTCTGCAGACATGCGGACCAGTTTCCTAATTTTTGGGACTTTCGCATAGATTTTGTCATAGGGAAATACGCAAAAAAATAATAATTTTAAGAGCCATAACTCTGCATAGGCTAAGGCGTGAAAGTGTGCATTTGGGGGGAAATTGTGCATTTGCACAAATTCAGAAACTAAAAAAATATATAATCTGATTTTGTCAATAGGTAGATGACAGAATGAAAGGTGCCTGACAATCTATAAAATACAGACAGAACAGATTTTGCACAATCCATGCATCCCTAGTATGTATGTTCTCATATATGGGTATATATGAGAACACTGCACTATACCCCCTATCTTACGCCTTGATTTTGCCTTGAACTTCATTTTATTATCACCAGGTCATATGGTAGTTCCAGGTTAGGGCCATGTTTGTTATATTACATTGTGAAGATCCTGAATAGAGATGGCCTCTGTCCTTTAGTTATCTGTTTTAATTACTTCTTCAGATAAAGAAAGAATAGTAGAAAGAAGTTGTAATTACTATTTCTGCATTCCTGTAGCTCTGTTTGACTGCTTCCATTGGCAAATGAATTTGAACTCATAGCTAGACAGGGATATTTTATAGTTTATTCTTCTACATAAAAGGGTGGTGTTCTGAAATATTGGAGCCACAGATATCTTTTCCATTCCATTGTAACAGGGTTTTTTTCCCCAATTTTCTTTAGGTGACTCCTTAAAAGATTGCTTTGATCATGAGCACTGCAAATGCTTCAGTGAGAAATGTACAAGATTCCGATATAGAAGAAAGCAATATTTGAAGCATTTGTGCTCAAAATATCACTGGAAACAGCTATAAATTTATTTCCCTTTTTGCTGCAAAACAATGGCATCTGCTTTGGGGCAATAATAATTCTGCAACCCGCACTACCAGTCTCTGACAGCTGGAACTAGCTGGCTGTATCAAGAGGAGGGAGGGAAGGAAAAGCCCCATCTAGGCAATAACCTTCAAGCTTCAAGATTTCTAAATCAATTTGTATCTGCGTGTGGAGGTATGGAGGAGGGATGATAAGCCTTGCCTAAGGGACAAAGCTGCTGTGTGGCAATAGAGCTGATTTGCTTGACAACGAGAGCATCTCCTAGGAATAACCTCATCAAACCCAACTAAGCTGAAAACACCATTAAACAACAGATGGTTACCTGATTTGGTGGCTGCCTTTTAGTTTTGAGAACTAAGCCGGAGAATGGTGAATGCACATTTCCACCTGTGATGATGCATTAATCATCCGTCCCCAAGAGTACAAGGGTTGCCATCTGTTCTGGTCAACTGCACAAGAGGGTAAGGCTGAGGGTTAAGGATAAGCTTAAGATGGCATACGTGATGATGTGCATTGCATCTTACGTGATGGAATACATCAAGGATGTCGATCCTCTTTCAGGTCAAGTTCTAAATTCAATTTTGAAGGAAAGGAGGTGGGGCCAGGGGAAGGGGGGCATCTGCCACTTGTGCCCCTACCTGGAGAGGCTGGACCTTGCCTCAGTTATCCATGCACAAATGACATCCAGGCTAGATACGTTTAATACACTCTACATGGGGCTGCCCTTGAAGACAGTTCAGAAACTTCAACTTCATCTGTTGCAGAATGCAGCTGCTTGGGTATTGGGCTGATGCAGTCAGATTATGTGACACCTGTACTGCACTGGTTATGGATGCATTTCTGAGCCCAATTTAAAGTGCATATTTTAACTTTTAAAGTAGGGGTGGGTAACTTGTGGCCTTCCAGGTGTTTTGGCCTGCAGCTCCTATCATCCTTCATCATTGGCTATGCTGGCTAGAGCTGATGAAAGCCAAAACGTCTGGAGGGCCGCACATCGCCCACCCCTACTTTAAAGTCAGCTAAGTCTGAGGTTCAACATCTCTGATCTACATGAAGATGTCACACGAAAGCCCTGATGTTTTGTAGCTATTGTCTTCTTCTGTCTTCATCTGCCATGTTAAGAACATAGGACCATGAACCAATTGGAAACAGTGACCATAGTACTATCAGATTTAATATATATTTAGATGGAAAATTGCTCAGGAAGTCCAACACAATCACATTTGACTTCAAAAGTGGGAACTTATCTAAAATGAGAGAACTGGTGAAAAGGAAGTTGAAATGGGGAGTCAAGAGGATTCAAAAATCCCCAAATAGAAACTGTTGGGACATCTTTTTAAACAGTTATCTGTTCCTTCTTTGAACTTGGCTATATAAAACAAGTTGTTAATATGTGGATAAATCAATATTTATAAATGTGCTACTGGACTTGATCTAGCTAAGGTTAGTCATGACAAAATCAATTGATTTGAAACCAATGGAACAAGTCAGTCCCAACTAACTGAGTCCTATTGGCTTCAATGAAACTTCCAGAGCAGTCCAATTTTTGGGTAGAAAGGATTTTGAGGCAGAGCAACCATCACATTCATAGCCCTTCTGGCTTACTGGGGTGGGGGAATTTTTCATTTTCCTTCCCATTGAATCCAGTGGGAAGGAAATAACTCCAGCAACCCCAGGTCTGGCATCATTTCAAGCCATCTATTTTTGTTGTGGGGCAAGAGGGCTTTGGATCCTAGAGAACAATGACTGCCCCACCAACACATCCCCAGAAAGCCCCCTTTAGCCTCCAATACTGACAGAACACTGTTGGGACAGAGTATTCCATGGGTACACTGAAGGGGCCTCCGATGGCACACGTGTTGGCTTGGTGGCAACTTCCTTCCTTCTACACTTCTTTCTCCACTGCTGGAGCAGCACTTACGGCATTTCCTATGGCCTCTCAGCAGGCCTCCTGTCAAATATAGGATTGCTCCCTTAGTTAGGACTAATTTTAGCTGGATGGAAGGATTTGTGTAGAGAACAGCATGCCTCTGACTAAAAAAGCACAACAGACCTTTAAACACAGGAAATGCACTGAATTTAAATACAGTTTGCAGAGGAAGACTTCTAAATTAAGGCTTAGACTTGGTAGACTAATTGGAAATAATCAGTGATCACTAGTTTTTACAAATGTGAAGATTTGCTAGTGTCCTCAGGGTTGATTATGTCATCAATCCTTGGATAAACAGCTTTGGTATTTGTCACAATTACTGTCTTTAATAGTTTATTTGCCCTCTCAAATTAATGTTATTCTATTTAAATCAGTTTAAACGGATTATTACTAATCTGAAGCCAGTGATAAAGTCACTGTCAAGTAAGAATTAAATGCCCTCCTTTTTTAAAGGTAGATGGGATGCTTTATTTTTCTCCTTTAAGGAGCAGAATAGGTTGGGGGGCAGTAATGCTGTGTTTTGCAGAAGCCTGTGGGAGTAACAGATTGAATATCATTTTAAAAAAATACACGTGATAATAAAAGTTTTGCGACCCTAAACTGAACATGTTTCTTCCAATGTCAGGGCCAATTTACATGTTACTTTCCTGATCCATTTTTGAAGTTCCCAACATTCCAGGCATTTGGCAATATCTGAGGAGCCTGGGTTTGTTTTGTTTTGTTTTTGTAGTTTTTTGAAGTGTTGAAGTGGTTTTTAAATGTACAGATTTTGTGTATGTTGTATGTTTTTGCTGTTTAAATTTTTGTATATTGTTTTTAATTGTTTTTAATCCTATGTAAACCGCCCAGAGAGCTTCGGCTATGGGACGGTATACAAATGTAATAAATATAAATAAAGAGATAACACTATGAAAGTGGTATGAATTAGGGGTGTGCACGGACCCCCCGGATCGGATCGGGACCCGGATCGGGACCTCCAATTTTGTCCCGGACCGGTTCGGACAAAATCGGAGGCCCCCCGGACCAGATCGAGTCCGATCCCGACCCAAAAATCGTAAATTTTTGGATCGGCCGCCATTTTTTTCCCCATAGACTTGCATTGCAATGCAAGTCTATGAGGAAAAAATGGTGGCGGGTGGGTGAGGGGGGGCCTAACTCCCTCCCCCCCCCGGGGCCGTCCGCTGTGGACGGCCCCGGCAGGTAAGCCCCCTCCCCCGCGCTCCCTACCCCCCCTGGGGCCGCCCGCTTCCATCCGCTGGCGCCCGCGGGCGCCAGCGGATAGAAGCGGACGGCTCCGGGGGGGGGGGGTAAGCCCCCTTCCCCGCCACTGCTTACCTTCTCGGCCCGTCCGCTCCCGTCCGGCGCCGGCGGCTACTACCAGCGGGCTCCGCGGCCTACTCTCGAGTAGCGCGCCGGGTGATGACATCACCCGGCGCGCCACCCTGGAGCAGGCCGCGGAGCCTGCTGGTAGTAGTAGGCGCCGGCGCCGGACGGGAGCCGCCGGGCCGGGAAGGTAAGGGCCCCCCTCCCCCCTCCGTGCGCCCCCTCCTCCCCTCCACGCACCCCCTCCTTACCTTCCCGGCCCGGCGGCTCCCGTCCGGCGCCGGCGCCTACTACTACCAGCAGGCTCCGCGGCCTGCTCTAGAGTAGCACGCCGGGTGATGACATCACCCGGCGCGCCACCCTAGAGCAGGCCGCGGAGCCTGCTGGGAGTAGTAGGCGCCGGCGCCGGATGGGAGCCGCCGGGCCGGGAAGGTAAGGGCCCCCCTCCCCCCTCCGCGCGCCCCCTCCTCCCCTCCACGCACCCCCTGCTTACCTTCTCGGCCCGTCCGCTCCCGTCCGGGGCCGGCGGCTACCACCAGCAGGCTCCGCGGCCTGCTCTAGAGTAGCGCGCCGGGTGATAACATCACCCGGCGCGCCACCCTAGAGCAGGCCGCGGAGCCCGCTGGTAGTAGCTGCTAGTGCCAGACGGGAGCGGACGGGCCGAGAAGGTAAGCGCCCCCCTCCTCCCCCCCCCCGCTGTCCACTTTCATCGGCGGGCGCCCGCTGGCGCCCGCCAATGGAAGCAGCGGTGGGCGCCAGTGGGCGCCCGCCGATCCGCCGATCCGCCGAACCGGTTCGGAGCCTTTTCGGACCGGTTCGGATTGGATCGGCCGATCCAGCTGCGGGATCGGAAATCGGATAATTTATCCGATTTCCCACTGGACCGGACTCGGATCGTGGATCGGGTCCGATCCAGTGCACATCCCTAGTATGAATGCAGTATATGGAATGTGTCATGTGCCCCAACAGTTGTCAGTGCACTTTAATACCACTATAAAGCAATAGTGTAGATCCTGCCTTCATATACTGCTTTTGTACCACTTTCTTAGCGCTATATTCTGCTTAGTGTAGAGCTGGCTAGGGACTTTCCTGCAGTGGCCCTCTGCCTCTGGAATGGGTTGCCATCTGAGGCCTCATCATTACAGAATTTTAGGAAAGCTCTGAAGACCCATCTGATTTCTTAGGCTTTTTTCTTCATTGTGTTTTATTAGAGTATTCTTGGCTTTTTTCCCCCCAACTGAAATTGTATGTTAGATTTTAGTACTGCCTGGCCTGGATAATTTTTAATACATGTGTTGATTTTTATTATTTTTTGCCATTTTATTATTATGGGCCTTTATTAGTAAGCTACCTTGAGATGGCTTTTGTTAAAGGCTGCCAAATTTTAAACATTTTCTTCTGGGCCAGTCTGAATGGTTGGCACAGTCAAATTTATGCATTTTTAGACAGCAGAATCATTTCAAAGATCATGAGGGCAGGCTGAACATTGGGGCGGCGGAGGGGGGCAGGCAAAATGTTTGAGTGATTGATGTTTGGAGGGGTCTTACTCTTACATAATGTGGCTGAGCAGTATTTCTTTTCATTAAAAAATAATAATAATAATTCCAAAGGCAACCCACAGCTCACAGTACCCAAGACCATCCGAGGCTGCAATTTTAAAGCAAGTGTCACCTGAACTGGAGTTTGGCTTTAGAAATAAGAGGAAAGGAAGAGGAAGGAGAACCATTCGACCACCATTTATGGTGCCAATGGAGGCTTTTCATTAAATGAAGGCTTTTCATGAAAAAAAAAATGGAGGGGGGGAATCCTCCTCTTCCTCCCAGAGTATGATGATCCCAATCTAAATTATGCTTACACTACAGTAAATGCAAGGATAAACCTGAGCTACATGCTACGTGATTGGTACAATGCACAGTTTGGCTCTAAGAGATATATTATGGCATAAGACAGGGGCAAGCAACCTGGCACCCTATAGATGTGTTGAACTATAACTCTCATAACCCCAACCAGCATGGTCAATGGTCAAGCATGATGGGAATTGTAGTCCAAAATATCTGGAGGGCACCAGCTTGCCTACACTTGGCATAAGATTTCATGGACTAAAGTCATAGTGTATCTACCTTTCTAGATATAGAAATAACACTTATTAGCCTTGAATATCTTCCTTCCTTCATAATGGACTTAAAAATATAACTTTGGGAGGCAAATCCATTGTGGAAAAGCCTTTTGTACAATCATAAAGGCATTTGACCACCTCTCAAAGAGGATATTTAGGATTATTTACTGATAATGAATATCGTTTTTCCATTTATGAAGAATAGATTACAAGGATGTTCCTTCAAGATAAATAAACTGTTATCTTCTTGTTACATAATCCCAGACTCTTATACTCAAGCTGACTCAAGCCTTTTCTTTCTCCTTCTCTTGCAGAATGATTCCTGGGGAAAGCAATACTCTTATGCACTCTTCAAAGCCATGAGCCATATGCTTTGCATTGGTTACGGAGCCAGGGCCCCTGTCAGCATGTCAGATCTCTGGATAACCATGCTGAGTATGATTGTGGGGGCTACCTGTTATGCCATGTTTGTGGGTCACGCCACAGCCCTGATCCAGTCTTTGGATTCATCACGGCGTCAGTATCAAGAGAAGGTAATTTTAAATATGACCCCTTTATTTCTGAGGCTGATTGTTGCCAAGCTGTGTTAAATCTAAGTGAAGGTTTTACAGAACACGTTCAGGCAAGTTGACTAAAACAGTGGTTCTGTGGGGTGGTGCTCAGGCACTCCACCAAGAAGAGATGAAATTGCAGATCACTGCCTCTTGGAATGCCTTTGTAACGTGGAGCAGGCTGGTGAACTGCAATCTCATCATAGCTGGTGAGCTGGTGACCTGCAGTCTCACCCATTTGCATGAATAGTCACCACAGCAAATTCATGTTGGCATCATTACCGAAGCTATTCCCTTTAGTCGTCACCCACAGTTTATGTATGATTAAAATTCCCACCAAAACCGACATTTCTCTTCAGTTTATTAATTAATCCCATGTGTTTTGTTTAACCACCTCTACTAACTCCCTGGTGCCAGGCAAATATACTGCCTTGCCAATCTACAGGTGACTCCAGTTTGTTGTTTAGGACTCCCTAGTGCTGATTTTGAAATGAAGACTTAGTTTTAGAACAGCAATTTTTAACTTAGGATGAAAAAAAACACAGCATTGTTTTTTCTTTTAAAAAAAATTGATATGGGGTCTAAATCAGAATGACTGAAGTTCTTGAATTTCAAGTTATTTCACCTGCAGAGATGGATTTTTATGGGATATCAGATTCTGCAAAAATATTCAGCCTATAATCCATCTCTGCAAGTACAGCCAGGATATAGGCCTCTGGACAGATGCAACTTCAAAGCTCAGGTATTCAAGAAGACAGAACAACAACAGGATGAGAAGCAGCTTCTGCAGCTTTTCTCTTTCTCTTCAGATGTCAGATAGAGTGAGTTTATAACCCACAGTAACGGGGTCTGGCAATGGGTGTGTGCTGACACACACACACACACACACACAGGGGGGGAAGAGAGAGAGAGAGATTGGAAAAGGAAGTAGTACAGATAGTGTGTTGTATCCAAACTTAGTCATAATTAGAGTAGACCATTGAAATCAATGAGTCTGAAGATAGTCATGTTCCAATGAATCTCACTCACCTTTTAAGACTTTGAAATGGTGTATTAAAAAGATGTAGAATCATAGAACGGTAGAGTTGGAAGGGGACTATAAAGCCAACAAGCCCAATCCACTGCTCAATGCAGGAATCCACTTAAGGCATTCCTGACAGATGGTTGTCCAGCTCCCTCTTAAATGACTCTAATGTGGGAGAGCCCATGACCTTCCTAGATAATTGGTTACATTGTTGTACTGCTCTAACAGTCAGGAAGATTTTCCTGAAGTCCAGCTGGAATCTAGCTTCCTGTAACTTGAGCCCATTATTCCTCATCCTATAATACTTTGGTAAAATGTTCGCTCCATATTGACTGCATTTGTAGATACTTAAGACACTTGAGATGGACTCTAGCTCATTGGTAGAGCATATGCTTTTCATGCAGATAGTCCCAGGCTGAATCCCCAGCATCTCCTGGTAGAACTAGGAAGGAATCCTGCCTGAAACCCTGGAGAGCTACTGCTTGTCAGGGTTGACAATGCTGAGTTTGATGTTAGACACAGTATAAGGCAGCTTCCTATGTTCCATTAAACCCCATTCATGTATTCCAAATCTTGTGCATTGTCAATATGTGAGGAAGGGGTATGGAGCCTCCTCTGACCATAGAAAATGAGGGTTCAAAATCGCATGGAGATCCTCCACAGATAAAGGAGACTCTCCCTTTCAAAAAGCCACCTTCTCCATGTAGAGAGTGATGGACGTGACACAATAGGTGCAGGGCTAAGCACATTTACACAGAATCTGAATGTCTGAATAAGGCTTAGTTCCACGAGCTAGACTGTGTCTACTACTGTTTCTCTTTACTTTGTGTTATATTTAATTTTATAAAAAAGTGATTATTATTATTTTTAAAAAATTGTTGAAAAATAGGAGGGCTGAACGGTAGGGAAGAAAAAGAGGAACATATAATAGATACAGGGAAGGTACTGGGGTAGAGAGAGAAATGTCATATGTGGGGTTCTCCTTCCATCAGTGGAAGGCTTCTGATATAGTGGAGGAATCCTAATGGGGGAAAGGAGGAGGTAATCTTCATTGAGTCCCCTGTCCCCTGTGTCCTATAAGAATCTACTCCAGAGTACAGATAGGCAAAAAAGCAATTTTTCAGTCACTCAGATTCACTTGCATTTCTTGCATTCATTTGCGTGCTTTTCTCGTTTCAGACAAATACATTTGTGTGCATTTTGAAAGGGAAAAGTGCACATCTTCAAAAGAGCACACCCAAAATGCACACTTCCCCCATAAAGTAAAGTGTAAAAATGTGCATGAAAAAAAATCAAGCGCAAACGCGTGTTTGGGAATTTACAAGTATTTTAGAAGAACATGCTCGCCTGCTTTCATTCCGATTCAGGGTCGCTATCATTTCAAACATTAACAAAATTCTTGTACATCCCTGTTCCAGAGGATTGGAAGTCCCTGAGGAACAGTGGGCAAAGTATCACTGGGACCTGCAGTGGCAGGAGGGCATCAATTAATACCACTTGCCTGCTTCTGCCAACTGGAGTATTCTAAGCAGAACTCAGCTCAGGGGCTGCTTCTGCTGGCAATATGAAAACTGGACCCAACCTATTATCAGGTGTTGTAGAGTCCAGATAGTTATTCTTCTCTAAGTCACCTTGTGACTCTTAAGAAGTTAGCGAATTGCTTGTGCAGCTGCCTTCTGTAACCTACTCAGTGATTGATCCTGTTGTACTGTCATATGTTATTGTATGATTAATGGATAATAGATGACTTAAGAAGGTCACAGTAAAAATAGCAATAGGTATAGATTAGAACAAGGGGAACAGGAGCCAAATATTATATATGAAATTAATTTTGCTTCGATGCCAGTTACACAGTAGAAATACATTAGGTTTTTTTAAAAAAAGTGGGGAATAAATGTGGGCCAAACATCAGCTTTAAAGGATGAAACGCATTGCAGTTCAAACAAGGGGAAGCTGGATGGGGGTTGGGGAAGAGGCAACAGCTATTGTTGAATCAACAAGGTAATATGAAATTTGATGAGGGAATAAGCTGAAAACAGGAAGGTAATATGAAACATTGTGTTGTCAGAAGGTTTAGTTGATCTAATACTGAACGGGAAGGGAACAGAAGCGCCTAAAGCAGTAGGCATTTCGACCAGATCAGCAAGGATGAAACATGACCTTAGTATATGCGTTGGGAAAGAGATGCAGTAGTGAAAAGCGTCCTTTGGATATCATCTCTTTCTGTGTACTTGTCAGAGAGTTGATGTGGAATTGTCAAAGACACATGGGATTATCTGACTGGATTTTCCAAATGTGTGCACATCTTGGAAATATATGCATTCTTCTTCCATTGACCAAAGCATATTTGTGGGCATGTTTCAAAAGTATGCATTTTTTCATGTACAGTTTTCAAATGCATGTATGCTGCCGTACATTTATGTTTTGTTTTGTTTTTGTTTTTGTCTGTGAAACACATTGCAAGTTTGTAAATGTACGGCCTTCAACTGCAGATTGCATTCAAGTCCGTGTTTGGTATAGAAAGTGTGACCTGAGTAAATCTTAATTTAAAAAAATGAACTGAAATGAATTTCTCATACATCCCTAGGCAGGAAGACCATCTGAATGCACCATGTGAAAGTGGGGGAATTAACATCTACCCATTTGTCATGGTTGAATCACTACCTGTTGAGATTTAGACTTTCAGCAGCTTCCCCCTCTACAAGGGTGAGGGGCATATTAGAATGATCTACCCCTGGAGACTAACGCCCTAGTGACTTCCAAAGTGCTCTGGGGATTTTCCAGTTAATATGACTGATATGACCCTATGAAATATGATAATGTCCAAGCACCCTTTCCCTCTTGGCACAGCCAAATTAGCTCCTTGCTACACTTTGGTGTTTATTTATTTATTTATTTATTACATTTGTATACCGCCCCATAGCCGAAGCTCTCTGGGCGGTTTACATAGGATTAAAAACAATTAAAAACAATATACAAAAATTAAAACAGCAAAAACATACAACATACACACAATCTGTACATTTAAAACCACTTCAACACTTCAAAAAAAACTACAAAAACAAAACAAAACAAACCCAGGCTCCTCAGATATTGCCAAATGCCTGAGAGAAGAGGAAAGTCTTGACCTGGCGCCGAAAAGATAACAATGTTGGCGCCAGGCGGGCCTCGTCGGGGAGATCGTTCCACAATTGGGGAGCCACCACAGAGAAGGCCCTCTCAATGAAGCAAACAGGATCCCAAGTGGATCACCAGTGGAGAAAGAGTCTTGCTGAATTCGATCAGACACTGGTTAGAGCTCATTACTAAGCTATGGTGTGGTGGTGAGGATGGCAAAGAAGAAGTTATTTTCCACTTCCATTGTATCCTCACAGCTTCATTCAGCAGAGAAGCTTCAGGTGCTGAAGGGGTTATTACGATCTGACCCTGAGAGGTCACACTTCGCTGTGATAAATTTGCATGACACTTTGAAGATAAAAGTGCTTGTATCCAGCATGACTTCGAGTCGTCTATTAGTGTGGTTTCATTAATGGAGATATCCAATGCACCACCTGATCCATCTATATTGGAAGAGTCTCTGTCCAGAGAATTTCAGCTACTGGGTGGTATAGAAATGTAATAAATAAATAAATGTGGGACAACAAACTAAAGTTCAATCCAGACAAGATGGGAGGTACTGTTAGCAGGTGGTTCATCTGCCTGATTGAGTAGTGTTCAACCTGTCCTAGAGGGAGCTTGTACTCCCCCTGAATGATCAGGTGTGCAGTTTGGATCCATTATTGTCACTTGAAGCCCAGGTGGTTTTGGTAGCCAGTAGTGCCTTTTATCAGCTTTGGCAGATATACCAGCTGTGACCATATCCTCCAAGAAAACATTGGTTATTGGGTAAATTAAAAATAGAATGGGGAAAAACTTAAATAAGTAAATAAAATTTTGGCAGGGACATTTCAAATTAATCCAGGGCTATTTGCGTTATCAGGATGTATTTTAGAATAGTTTAATTTAATAAAGAATTTCATTTTGTTTCAGTATGTTTATCCTAATGTTTTTAGGTAGAAATATGAAGCTGTTATTAAGGAATCTATTGTGTGCATGCAATTCTGTAAGAGTATTCAGGTGAAGTGAATGATCCACAATTTTGTTTATCAAATTCCTGTCTTTTTATATATCCTTTAAAATGAAAAATAATTTTATTGAGTTGCAAAAGTAATTTAAAAAAAAGAAAAAGAAAAATATACTGACTGATAATGGTACATAATTTAGTTTTATCTGATAAATTTTGCCATTCATCTGAAGGACTTACCTTCCATGAGCTAACAATAATGGATGTTATTGTTAGCTCATGGAATGAGCTAACAATTAGGGGTGTGCATCGGATCGGATCCGATCCACGATCCGAATCCGATCCGACCCAAAATCGGGAAAATCCGATCCGATCCGATCCGATCCGGACAACCTCCGATCCGATCCGATCCGATCCGATGAGGTCCGATCCGGATCGGACGCCATTTTGAATGCTTTTTCCCATAGCCAAGTATTGTTTTACAAAAACGCCTATAACTTTTTCATTTTTAAAGATAGAAGGATGAAACTTGGGCACATTGTAGACTGGTTAGGGGTAGTTATCTGTGGGAAATTTCAGAAAGATTGGTGCATGCATTTTGTGGCAATTAATTTTTTAATAAATACCCAGGAATGCCTATAACTTTGTCATTTTTAAAGTTACACACATGAAACTTTGCCACATTGTAGGGGGTACCTTGGGACCTATGTGTGTGAAATTTCAGAAACGTAGGTGCTTGTCTTGTGTGGCAATTAATTTTTAGAAAAATGGGTAGTAGTGGGGTAAATACAGTTACGCCTCCCATTTTTTTATTTTTGAAGATACAAACAGGAAACTTGGGCACATTACAGGTACCACTTGCCTTGATATGTGTGTGAAATTTCAGAAACATTGGAGCTTTCCTTGTGTGGCAATTAATTTTTGAAACAATGAGGAAAGAAACACCTATAACTTTGTCATTTTTAAAGTTACACACATGAAACTTTGCCACATTGTAGGTGCTACCTTGGGACCCATGTGTGTGAAATTTCGGAAACGTAGGTGCTTGCCTTGTGTGGCAATTAATTTTTTAATAAATACCCAGGAATGCCTATAACTTTGTCATTTTTAAAGTTACACACATGAACCTTTGCCACATTGTAGGCGGTACCTTGGGACCTATGTGTGTGAAATTTCGGAAACGTAGGTGCTTGCCTTGTGTGGCAATTAATTTTAGAAAAATGGGTAGTGGTGGGGTAAATACAGTTACGCCTCCCACTTTTTTATTTTTGAAGATACAAACAGGAAACATGGGCACATTACAGGTACCACTTGGCTTGATATGTGTGTAAAATTTCAGACAGCTGGGTCCAGGCATGTGGTGGCAAGGTATTTTTGAAACAATGAGGAAAGAAACGCCTATAACTTTTTTATTTTAAAAGTTAGAAGTCTGAACATTGCTCACTTTGTAGATGGGTTAGGGGTAGATATGTGTCAGAAATTTCAGAATTATAGGTCCAGGCATTTGATGGCTATGGAATTTTTAAATTACATGTTTCAAAAAAATTTCTACAGAGGCCAGGTCTTCCCCTCCCGCTTCCCGCGAAGAAAAGGAAACACTCTCTCGTCTCGATCCCTTTGATCCTTGCTAGTAGTATCCATTACAGGGCTCGTGTTTCCTTTCCTACTTTCACTTATCAAGCAGAACGGCTGAGCCTAGCTGAGTTTTGCAGCCATGCGTGCAAGGAAGGATCACTCTGGTCTCGATCCCTTTGATCCTTGGTAGTATCCATTACAGGGCTCGTGTCTGCTTGAGTACAAAGTGAAAAGTGAAAGTAGGAAAGGAAACACGAGCCCTGTAATGGATACTACTAGCAAGGATCAAAGGGATCGAGACGAGAGAGTGTTTCCTTTTCTTCGCGGGAAGCGGGAGGGGAAGACCTGGCCTCTGTAGAAATTTTTTTGAAACATGTAATTTAAAAATTCCATAGCCATCAAATGCCTGGACCTATAATTCTGAAATTTCTGACACTTATCTACCCCTAACCCATCTACAAAGTGAGCAATGTTCAGACTTCTAACTTTTAAAATAAAAAAGTTATAGGCGTTTCTTTCCTCATTGTTTCAAAAATACCTTGCCACCACATGCCTGGACCCAGCTGTCTGAAATTTTACACACATATCAAGCCAAGTGGTACCTGTAATGTGCCCATGTTTCCTGTTTGTATCTTCAAAAATAAAAAAGTGGGAGGCGTAACTGTATTTACCCCACCACTACCCATTTTTCTAAAATTAATTGCCACACAAGGCAAGCACCTACGTTTCCGAAATTTCACACACATAGGTCCCAAGGTACCGCCTACAATGTGGCAAAGTTTCATGTGTGTAACTTTAAAAATGACAAAGTTATAGGCATTCCTGGGTATTTATTAAAAAATTAATTGCCACACAAGGCAAGCACCTACGTTTCCGAAATTTCACACACATGGGTCCCAAGGTACCACCTACAATGTGGCAAAGTTTCATGTGTGTAACTTTAAAAATGACAAAGTTATAGGTGTTTCTTTCCTCATTGTTTCAAAAATTAATTGCCACACAAGGAAAGCTCCAATGTTTCTGAAATTTCACACACATATCAAGGCAAGTGGTACCTGTAATGTGCCCAAGTTTCCTGTTTGTATCTTCAAAAATAAAAAAATGGGAGGCGTAACTGTATTTACCCCACTACTACCCATTTTTCTAAAAATTAATTGCCACACAAGACAAGCACCTACGTTTCTGAAATTTCACACACATAGGTCCCAAGGTACCCCCTACAATGTGGCAAAGTTTCATGTGTGTAACTTTAAAAATGACAAAGTTATAGGCATTCCTGGGTATTTATTAAAAAATTAATTGCCACAAAATGCATGCACCAATCTTTCTGAAATTTCCCACAGATAACTACCCCTAACCAGTCTACAATGTGCCCAAGTTTCATCCTTCTATCTTTAAAAATGAAAAAGTTATAGGCGTTTTTGTAAAACAATACTTGGCTATGGGAAAAAGCATTCAAAATGGCGTCCGATCCGGATCGGACATCTGGTCCGATCCGATCCGACCAGCCTCCGATCCGATCCGATCCGATCCGATCCGACCCCCCAGGTCCGATTCCGATCCGCTATCCGATCCGATCCGGGGGGTCAGTGCACATCCCTACTAACAATGGTGATTATGGTGATACATCAAGATAATAGACAACAGTATGCAATCAAACTTCCTAAAATCGTTATTTGGTTAAAAAATAATTAAGAACCTAGGGATCTTAATTGTGCAAACAATCCCATATAGGACAAACCTACATTTACAACAGAAATAGGGAACCTTTTTTCCCTTTCTGTTGAAGGATACATTCCCTCGGAGATAATCTGTCAGGGCCAAATTCCTGTAGTCAATCGGGCCAAAGCCAATGGTGGGTAAAGCCAACACCAAATTTGAACAGGGCTACCCCTTTTCTCTCTTTCTTTCTGCCACTACCTTATCTCTCTCCCTTTCTGACACCCCTTTCCTTTTTAACTTACCCTCTTCCTCCCCATCCATTGGGCTGCCACCAGAAGGACAGATTGCACTGATCAGAAATCTGAACTGCTTCCTTGCAGAGGGTTTTTGAAATTACTCTGGGGCTCCAGGTTACTCAGACCTACTCTGCAAGATCTGCTATTGCCAGATTTCAGACTCTGAATCTCAGTGCAGTTTTGTGCCTGCTAGTAATCAAATCTGTATCTATATCTATATCACCTCTATTTATCTGAATCTATATAATCTATCTCCCCTTTCTGGTCTATCTGTATTAGGTTTTGTAGTGTGTTTAATGGAATACAGTAACTATGGAGTAGTAAATAACTGCACCCCAAACATAATTTGTCAGTTGATTATATAAACCATTAGAATTTAAAATTAAGGATATAGAGTTACCTCTCTATCCCAGGTGGCCACAGTGCACTGTCTGTAACACCATACAAGTAATTTCTGATTAACGTGCATGATTTTTACATACCAAGTATTTTTTAAAAATATGAAAAAAATGGATGTTAGAATACAACATTGGGAGAATTTTAATTATTCTTAAAACTCATTCATATAAACTATTATTTTAAATAATGCATATGTATATGTTAATGTATATATTAATATGTTATAATATACATATATTGTGTATGCCATTAAGGATTTTAGGATGGTTTAGTTGCATGTTGTTTTACATCACAGTTTTGCAGCCCATCTGTGAGTACCGATGCAAGAGAAAATGTAAATTTGTAGAACTATTTATAATCCATTTAGAGTAAACTATGCTAAGTGTAGTCTTTCCAAGCTGTGTATGGAGGGTGAATTAATACCCATATGTTCAAATCCAGATAGCGTTACACAACTCCATTTTTAAAAAATACATGAGCAAGTAAAGCGTTAAATTAAATTTTCATTGAAGCTTTTCATATAAGCAATTTCATAGGAAACACTAAATAATGATATGTTCTCTCCCTTTTTTTCTTTTTCTTTTAATTGCAGATTGAAAGTCCTTTTCAGAATTTAGTCCATTCTGTAACATATTTGGGGGGAAATGTTCAAACATTTGTTTCTCTCTAAAAATTATCTTATGCTTCCTTTCAAAAGATGTATTTTATTTAGGAGTCATGTCTAGAGTGACATAAGCAAAGTTTTCCCTACCACCACATTGCACTGAATCTTTAAGAAACCAACATTGATGTGCTAACAATAATTCCATATGTCTATTATTATTATTATTATTATTATTATTATTATCATCATCATCATCATCATCGCAATTAAAAAAAAATTGAAGCCCTTAAATTACAATATAAAACATAATATAAAAACCCTAACCCTCAACACACACAAAAATCCCAGGATCAGTTAAAAACTCACCATCACTTCAGCTGGTTTTGCCAGCTATGGCCTCTTCTGGACAGCAGTAGCTTAGCCACAGTGGTACAGGTGCTATTAACCTCAAGATGGGATTACTGCAATTCACTGCATGTGGGGCTACTGTTAAGGCTCCTCTGGAAGCTGGTGCTAGTGCAGAACACACCAGCTCAGCTGTAGTCAGGAACTGCCACTTTGCACTGGCTGCCAATTCACTACCAGCCCAGGTTTATGATTTTGGTACTAGTGTACAAAGCCCTAAGCAACTTGGGACCAGGATACCTGAGAGATTACCTTCTCCCTTATCAACCTCCCAGTCGCTGAGGTCATCAGAGGACATGCTCCTGGTAGTTCCAAATTGAGCTATGGCCCAATTGGAGTCCAGCCAGAGTAAAGCCTTCAGTGTGATTGGCTCCTTTTTTTGGAACCTTTACACTTATGTTAATAGGGACTGTAAGGCCCTCATTGGCGCAGGAGGGCACACGACTTCCAGAGACTCCAAAAAGTGTGCATTTCCCCCTTCTATGCTAATAGCGGCCACCATTATCATAGAAGAGAGAAATGCGCACTTTACGTAGCCTCCAGAAATCGCACATTTCACCCCATTGCATTAATGGTGGCTGCCATTAACACAACGGAGGAAAGGACTGGAAGCCAGGGTGGGCAGCTGCTGAGTGCTCAGTGGGGGCTCACACAGCCCGGTTCATGAGGGTGGGCTGAAGCAGCAGCAAGGCGAGCACTCACCAAGTTCAATCACCTCTAATGGGCTCTGTTCTCTTCTGACTGGCGATAAATCTTCATGCAGAGATCCTTCCCAGGTTGGTACTTGAAAGGTTTTACAGGAGATTAGTAAAGCATGTTAAGTATCACTTAAAATAGGAGAACTACAACTCAGGCCCTAACTACATATCACACACAAACCTATATAACAAAACCCTGACTTCCACATTCTAAGAAAAATAAAACTGCCAATTTGGGAGTGCGTATCCATTTCCCCATCCGTTAAGAATATTGGGGAAGGGGGAGGAAGAACCTGGAGTTCATTTGGGGTAGTGGGGAGGAGCAGTACTTACAAAAAGTCTGAAATCTGTTTTTCTCTCTACTGCATCACCACTCCAAATCTCCATCTGCCAAAACGATTATTCCTAAAACAAAGCAGATGCTGAAGTTTTGTTGCATATGGTTGCATGTAATGTGTAGCTGAATTACTATTCTAAATGCCATTACTGTCACTGGTACATTTCTCCTTAGCCAACCGGTATTTTCATTGGTGGTTTCCATTTTATTGATGAACTCTCTCACAAGGGAGATCCACCAAACTTATTCTGTCATCTTTTGTAAGCATGTGTTCTTTCTACTAGGCTTTTGAAATGATTTTTGATGTCACAATGTTTTTGCTGATACTAGTCTTATATTTTATTAGTTTTAAAATTAGTATTTTAACATTAAATCACTGTGTTTTCTGATACAATTTCCATAAATACATACAAGAATTATGTGACCCACATAGCAGGAGTTTTAAAAATGTGATTTGTAAAGATACAGTAGATAGTATGATCATCAGGTAATGAAGATTTGTGCTCAAATACACATATGTGCTTTGAAGTTGTTTGAATTCTGGAAGCTAAGACATGTAATATCCAGTAATATCCAGTGCTGAGCCATAAGATCTGATGGACCAAACTATCCAACACACTATGGCCATTAAAACCCAGAAGTACATAATGCATAGTCTACCTGCACAAGATGCCATTTTATTCTTGCATGGTTTGGTTGGGTTATCTTAGGCTAGGATGACCAGATAAAATCCAGTTCAGGGCTCATGTAACTTTAACAGTTGTAGAGAAAAAGGAATTTCAGCCAGAGTCAATTGTATGCAATTAGTTCCTGGTGAAATTCCCTCTTCATCACAACTGTTAAAGTTGCAGGCACTATACTAGAGTGACCATATACAAAAGAACGCAGGGCCCCTGCAACTTTAACTATTGTGATGAAGAGGGAATTTCACCAGGAACTAATTGCATACAAATGACACTGGCTGAAATTCCCTTTTCTCTACAACTGTTAAAGTTACATGAGCCCTGACCTGGATTTTATCTGGTCACCCTATCTTAGGCTTTATCTGTTTCTTGGCTATTGGGCTCTATGGTATTGATACAAGGGCTACTAAACTTGATGTGATGGACAAAAGACATCACCTGTTTCTTTTGCTGTAGTACTACTTCTTTGGTTTCCTCCTATGTTCTATGTGGACCTGAAAATGGAATTCACTCATTGAATGAGTATCATGCATTCCTCTAATATGGATTGTTCTCTTCTGCTTGCATATTGTGATGTCCTAGGGTTATAAACAGTAAAACTGAAATGAAATGAAGCTTTTGCTTGCAAATAGGATAACTGACTGTTTCAAAGACCAGATGTTGTTGCCCATTCCGTCAGCACATTTCTCCATGTTAAAAATAGGCTTATTTCCTTATTAATGGTGATTTGACCTAAAAAGGATATAAATTCATCAGGCAAATAATTAGCATTTGTATGATAAAAGCAGGCTGGGATGTTTTTATACTTTAATGCATTTTTCTTCTCTTCAAGTCCACATACTTTCAAAATGAACTAAAGAAGGGTGGTACTATTTGCTTTTCTGGACTGCACCAATTAGTATTTTTGTTTGTATTTTCATGCTGCAGAATCAGTTCTTTGAGTTGGAAAAATAGTCTAAGAAACTCAAAATGATAATCACTGTGATGCTACTAACCATAGATAAATAATACGTTAGATGTATGATGCTAGGTTGTATGATGCGAATGTTAGAACTGCTAAACTGCATCAACCATAGCCCAGTTTTTTTTTCCTTAATAGGTGAGAATCCATAGATGCTTTCAGAACTTTTTATAACTTTAAGCCCAAACAGCACTCTTCCCCCACACCTGGCCTGGCAGTGTACAAGAACAAAAACATTAAAACAAATTCAAAACTAGATTCAATTTAACAGCACAGCTATATTGGAAACCATTAAAGGCCGAACAGGGAGCTAACTGCTGGATGACAACCTAAATGGCCAATGGCCTGGTGTAGGGTGAAATGCTGGCACAATGGGCCACATGAAGTATGAATTAACATAATAGCCCACTATGGGATCATTTCAGGTGGCTGGTGAAGATCAGGAGTAGGGAGCAGGTAGCTGTGTTATGCCAAGACGCTGCCCTAAGATCTTGCCAGAAGAAGGTCAGGCAATGAAAACCTAGATAAACTGTCCAAGAAGCCAGTAATACAACAGAAGGAGCTTGGGGTGGCAGAGAAAGACAGTACCAAGAAGCTGGGCCTGGTTGTACTGGTATTTGGCTGGGGTGGAGGTTTAGGAATTTGGCCTGAGATAGAAGTCCGTAGAGGCTTATAAAGTAATTGGTATTCTAACATAATTGGTGGCAGCAGCAAAGGATCAGCTTGAGGAACTCTGAGTTATAGTAACAGAGAGTTCCCAAGGCCCAGAAATATAAGCATTTGTTCCATTTTTTTAAAGCAACAACCCATAGGTGGGACTCCCCAGTGAAGGGGTAGTTTTCCTATAGTTGGGAGCAGTAGTGGGAATAGGAAATCTTGCTTACTTACTTTATGGGATTACTGTCCAGATTGCAACAAGATGTATGTGAAATTCTTTGAACTCTCACAGAAACGTGCTGTATAAATGCTATTTATAATTAGTATTGTTCTGCCTGACTTACGTTGCAATAGACTCCAGTGGTTCCGGAATGACAGATGACACAATCATTTTTCACTTCCTTTGTCATGGGAATATACCTGCAAAGTGTTCTTTCAGCTTGAGTTATTAATTAGCTTTCTCATAGAATTCTACAGGAAAATGCATGGTAAGCTGACTGCCACAGCAGCTTTTTTTCAGAGGTACATTAAATCTGTTCTGTAGGAAGGAAATTATATGGAGAACTTAACTCTGCAAGCATCTTTTTCTTTGTCCCTGCAGTTGAAGTGCTATCTTGTTATACAGCCAGATCCCCAATGAAAAATGAACCGACAGTTGCAATCCTTCTGTTCTGTATTTGCACACTATTTTAGTACATTTATAATTTTTTAAAACCATATTTCAAGTATAGGACAAATTGGGTGTCAGCTGAGTTTACAAACCTTTGTTGAATCATGCATAGTTCTGGTCTTAATGGCCAAATTCAATAGGAATCAACATCTATTCTTCACGACTGTATGGATGTGTGTTCTTGGGAGAGGTGATGCTAGGAGAATTGTTTATGGTTCCAAGAACAGAGGAAAAAAGGGATTGGAATGAAAACTCTTTAATCTTCTACCCTGGCTACGATACCCCAGGGAGGAACACGGCCTCCATCACCTCATTGCCCCCTACCCATTCTAATTAAAACTCTCCAGCCATAAAAGAAATATAAAAGCACACACATTTAGACATCCACCATTGTCATGGGGAACCTCTGGCCCGTGGGCCAGCTATGGCCTGCAAGAGTTACCCATCCAGCCTAACAGCTTCTTCCCCAAGCTTAGGCCCCTCTCCCGGCAGGGAAAAGTTCTTCCCTTCAATTAGCAGCTGATCAGAGAAAAGCTTTTTCTCTGCCACTGAGAGGCCTGGGAAGGAAGCTACTGAGTGATTCAGTCATACTCCCTTCTGAGTAGACATGCAGATGCTTACCTTGCTTACTTATGACTAGACTTAATATAGGTAAAAAAAAAACCACGTTTGCCTCTCCTCTCTGATTTTGGCCATGCTCACTGTGTCTTTGCCCCCACTCACAGATGGAATTCAACTCTCATGACCTTTCCCAGAATAGAATTTGGCCCCTGGGTGAAAAAAGGTGCTACAACCCTGCTGTATAAACTGATAGGATATTCTACTGCTGGTGCCATTTTCATTGCAGAACAGACCTACAATTGTGATTTGCACAGTAATAAACAATGCCCCCAAATTCCAGCCACTTTCTCTAGTACCCAGAACAACAACAACAACAAAAATCCCCCAAGTTCCAATTGAATCTTTGTGTGTCGGGTATTTTTTGTCCCACACAATGGAACGTATTGTAGTATTCCCCCGCCCCCAACAAACCAATGATTAAGGAAAGCAGTTGCTAGCTTTGGAGTTGTAACATAGAATGGTAGTTTCAGTTGCATTATAGCTTCAGTTGCATCGACATACCGATCTGGGACTTAAGTCCACCACTCTGGCACTGACAGCTCCAAGGAATTGGTGAAGCTGGAATTAGTCACAGCATAGAAGTGCACACCATACTCATGGTGCCTAAATAATGTGTCTGTTAAGGGCGTGTTCTTAGCTGGCATTTCGGAGCTTAACTGAACATGGAAAGCCTTAACGCAACATGTTAAACTGAAAGCGTTTTTTTGTTAATTATATTGGGATAAAAGATGTCCCATACAATTTTTTGAAATGAAATCTGATCTAGGAAAGCAAACTCCCTTTAAAACTACATCCTTGCTCTTTCTATCCTGATTAAAATTTAGCTTGATGTAGAAAAATATCCAGTAGATCATCTGCGTGATTTGTTGGGGTGGGGAGTCAGGATGAGGTAATTTTTATAGTTCCTATGATTGTTAACCACCTTTAGTACCATTTTCTGGTGGAAAGGAAGGATAGACATGATAGCACTCTTCTTGAAAGATTGTCACACAGAGGAGGGCCAGGATCTCTTCTCGGTCAACCCAGAGTGCAGGACACGGAATACTGGGCTCAAGTTACAAGAAGCCAGATCCCGGCTGAACATCAGGAAAAACATCCTGCCTGTTAGAGCAGTACAACAATGGAACCAATTACCTAGGGAGGTTGTGGGCTCTCCTACACTAGAGGTATTCAAGATGCAGCTGGACAGCCATGTGTCAGGTATGCTTTAAGGTGAATTCCTGCATCAAGCTGGGGTTTGGACTCAATGGCCTTATAAGCCCCTTCCAATTATTCTATTCTATGATTCTATTATATAAATTGAATCAATAAATACTTGCTTGGAAAGTTGCACAGTGGCAGTTATTAGTGGATAGGGCCCATTGATGATTTGCCATCAGAATTTGGGCAAATGTAAAGCATACAGAAACAAAACAAACAAAACTCTGAAGTATGTTATCCAGTTGTGAATTTAGTCCCAGGCCAGGACTTTACCATAGCCAATGGGGGAGTCTCGATTGGAAGCTATCCATTATTTAAATAACACTGAACAATATTTTCTAATTAAATGAAATGCAAGGAGAAAATACAAGGAAGGTGAGAAAGTGAATGTCAGTTATGATAAATTGCTACATGCAGTTTCTCTTATGTAAAAACCCAACTGTAAGGAAAGTGTCTCATTAATAAGTAGGACAAAGTGACTAGATAGGTTAGCAATTCAAACCTACAATGGTACACATAAGTGATTATAGAATGCTATCATATATCCCAGGAGGAAGAAAGTTTTCATAAAAGACATACAGAGTTTTAGACCAACACTTAACGTATGTATAATTAAAATTCATACTGAAATTATATATCTGCATATGGAAAGGTGCTCACTTAATGATTATCCTCCACTAATACAGGAACCTCAGATAAGCTTAAAATTCCGTGACTGTAAGATGGTGGCTAATTACCCAAGAGCTTTATTCCCACATAATAAGGACCATAGGAGAGGAAATTAGTTAGCTACAGTTGTACAGGAAGAAAGAAGATGGCAAAGTGTATTTTGGCACTGAATTAGTTGCAAAAATCTGGCTAACAAAAAGGCCTCATACTAGTGGTCTTATATGAATGAGCAGTGTAAAACTGTAGCAACTAATTCACACAAGATTGCTCCCCCCCCACACACACACACCATGAACATAGAAAATTGACGTTTTCAATTTTCCAGTTCACAGAAGAGGAACTGAGTTCTTTTGTAAGTTAGTCACCCTGATGTTACGCTTCTCCTGAAAGTAGGCAATTCATTGGTAGAAGTGAGCTGGCCTCAGAACATTAGGAGTCACACACTATAGAAGTCTGCTGTTTATCTCCTGCTGGCCTCAGTGATACAGGACAATTACCCAAGCTGTTAGAGGGAAGCTCCTTAAATCTGGGGTGGGGTAGAAAGTTTAGATTTCACAAAGCACAATAATTTGGCAATCCTTAGAATAATCATGACATCAAGATTTTCTCAGACTATACTATGCAGGTGAGGGCTTGTATGTTCTGCCTGGCACTGCATATAGAAATCTAGCATGTAACGTTTGTTGTGAACTATCCAAAGAGCTTCGGCTAAGGGGTGGTATAGAAATGAAATAAATAAAATAATGTAGAAGGCTAGTTTAGAACTCTAAGGCTCCTTCATTAGTGGAAGATAATCAGTGAATGAGCATCTTTACATATGCAGATATACAATTTTCAGTATGAGTTTTATTTATACATATGCATTTTGGGTGCTCTTCCCCTAATATATACACAGTTGTGTGTATTTTCCCCTAACTTATGCACTTTGTGTGTGCTATTTCCTATTGTACACATTCTGGGGGACATTTTTAGATTTGCTAACTGCATGGCAAATCTATGAAAATTACAGACATAACTAGAATGCAGTATAACTAGAGTGACCAGACGTCCGGATCCCCCCGGACATGTCAGGGAAAAGGGGCCAAATTTGAGTCCGGGGGGGGGATTTTAAAATATCCCCCAAAGTCCGGAAAAATTGGGCCTCTCCCGTGCCATCTGGGCCTTGTTCTTGGCTAGCGCGGTTGCGCTGGCCAAGAACAAGGCCCAGATCGGCGAGGGAAGAGGCCGGAACGACGCGAGTCCGCACTTCCGGGTGCGCGTCGTTCCAGCCTTCCCCCCCCGCCATCCGGGCCTTGTTCTTGGCTAGCGCGATTGCGCTGGCCAAGAACAAGACCCAGATCGGCTGGGGAAGAGGCTGGAACGACGCACACCCACACTTCCGGGTGCGCGTCATTCCAGCCACCTCCCCTCCGCCATCCGGGCCTTGTTCTTGGCTTGATTGCGCTGGCCAAGAACAAGGCCCAGATCGGCCGGGGAAGAGGCTGGAACGACGCACACCCACACTTCCGGGTGCGCGTCGTTCCGGCCTCCCCCCCCCCCCCCGCCATCCGGGCCTTGTTCTTGGCTAGCGCGATTGCGCTGGCCAAGAACAAGGCCCAGATCGGCCGGGGAAGAGGCTGGAACGACTCACACCCGCACTTCCGGGTGCGCGTCATTCCAGCCTCCTCCCCTCCACCATCCGGGCCTTGTTCTTGGCTAGCGCGATTGCGCTGGCCAAGAACAAGGCCCAGATCGGCTGGGGAAGAGGCTGGAACGACGCACACCCGCACTTCCGGGTGCGCGTCGTTCTAGCCCCTTCCCCAGGCCGATCAGGGGCTTTTAACAGCAGAAGCAGCAGCAGGGCCCGGGCTGCTGCGATGAGAGCGGCAACGGCAGAGGAGGAGGAGAAGAAGAAGAAGAAGAAGAAGACAGACGGAGGAAGAGAAGAAGACAGACAGAGGAGGAGGAGAAGACATACAGAGGAGGAGAAGAAGAAGACAGATGGAGGAAGAGAAGAAGACAGACAGAGGAGGAGAAGAAGAAGAAGAAGACAGACGGAGGAGGAGGAGAAGACAGATGGATGGAGGAGGAGGAGGAGGAGACCCGAGGAGGAGAACCAGTGGCGGTGGCAGCAGCAGCGGAGAATTGGTGGTGGAGAAGCAGCAGAGGAGGACGCTGAAGCAGTGGGGCATGAAGAGAGAAGCGGCAGCGGAGGAGGTAAAGCAGCGGCGGTGCTTGTGGCTCACCTTGCACCTGCCTGGGCTAGTTAGGG
Source organism: Anniella stebbinsi (assembly GCA_029215795.1). NCBI lineage: Eukaryota > Metazoa > Chordata > Lepidosauria > Squamata > Anniellidae > Anniella > Anniella stebbinsi. Next base: position 25,983,108 of record JARDYH010000002.1, on the reverse strand, counting down.
CGCCTCCTCCCCGTTTTTATGAGCACATGGCGATTTGGTTGCTCTTTGTTCAGCTCCCCTCCGTTTTCAGCCTCCGCGTGCACTGCATGCGGCTCGCCCAAACTTGCTCCTGCCGGTGCCTGGGCCTCCAGCCAGCGCCGCCTGCCCCGTCCTCCTCCTCGTCTTCCACAGACGCGCCTTGATTCAGCCGCTGCTCGGGCTTCTTCCCGGCGCTCGGGCCTCCAGACAGCATGTGAGTTATTACGGCTGCAGCCGCTGCCTGGGTTCGCTTCCACCTGGGCTGACGTGGTCCCTCCCTGTTTGCTTAGCCAGGGCCTGGCCAGTGGGGCTGCTGAGGCGGCTGATGGTATTTTATTTTCCTGCTCCCTAGACCTAGAGAGAGGGGGGCTTTACACTGAGGGTGCCTCATCCCCTCCAACCACCAGGTAATACGGTTTGGCTTCAACTGACTTTTTTAACCTAGTGCGCTACCTCAACTAAATCTCCCCCCTTTTTAAAATAGAAGGACTGGCACGTTCCTCCGCTCTGCGCCCACCTGGGAATTGCTGCTCCTGTGTGCGCCTGTGTGTGTGGTGTGTGTGTGTGTTAAAGTAGTGCAGGCCAAATGAACTGTCTCTAGCTGCAATCTAAGTCTAGTGGGGTGTTGGGGGGTAGATTGGATTTTATCTTTGGCTGCAATGATGAAATAAATTGTTACTGATTTTCTATCCATTCTTTGGGTACTGATTTTGATGAATTAGAGCCTATCTACACACGCAGGATAAAACACTTTGGAAACGTTTTGAAAACTGTCTGTGGAGCGTGTCCTGGGCCCCAACAGTTCTCAAAACTGTTATAAACCGTTTTAAACCATTTAAAACTGTTTTATAGCAGTAGTGTAGATAGACTCTTAATTGGGTGAATGTGTGTAGAGAGTGGGTTGCCTTGGGTGAGTTTAAAAACTATTATCAGTTTTGCCATGGGTGAGTATGTTGGTGTGTGGTGGATTTGTATTCTATTTTTAGCCATTATGATTATGATTATGATTATTTTGCCTTGGATGAGTGTGGGGTGGATTTTTATTCTCCCCCCCCCCCCGGTTAAGTGTGTGTGGGGAGTTTTTTTAAAAATTGTCTTGGGGAAGGGTGGGGTTTCCCCCCACTTTGGGTGGGTATGCAGGGGTATGTAGATTTTATTTTTTATTGCCTTTGGTGAGCGTGTGTGAGGTGTGTGTGGATGATGATTTTTTTAAAAAAAATGTGGCTCCAAAACTGCTTTTGTGCTGATGCAGGTGATGATGATTATTACACTACATGCGAAGGGATATATATACTCACAACTTTCAGCTCGGTTCCAGACATTTCTTTTCTGTATGGCTTTGAGATTGTGATTATGATTATTTTACAGTGTGACTTTGTGGATTCCTCCCTCCCCCCAACCTGGTGAAATTCCCTCTTCATCACAACAATTAAAGTTGCAGTAGCCCTGTCCTCTTTTGTATCTGGTCATTCTGGGAATTGTTCTGTCCCAGCAAGATAATATGTGAGTGCCTAGTGTGTCTTGTCTGAATGTGTCTGGATCTCCTAGGCTCTGAAAGCATCTTTCTGGAGAGCACCTGCTGGTTGCATGATCCATGAGGCCAGGTTCTGTGAGTGCACAGTTGTCCTTGACAGAAGGGGCTTGCACTTGCTAGAGAAAGATGCACAGATGTTAAGTGGCTGCAATCCTATATTCATTTATCTGGGAGTAAGCTTCATTGAAATCAATGGGACCTGTTTCTGAGGTTTTTTTGGCCAGTTTTCTTTGGGTCCCTGATTGGAATCTCTGTTCTCTGCACACTGAGGCAGTGTAAATTCAGGAGATATTTGGATAAAAGGAGGGAAGCCGTTAGTCCATTTTGTTCCATGGCTTTTGTTTGCAGGGGGATAGTATTTTATATTCTTTCTGAATGCTAGTTTGTTGTACTCAGTTTTTCTGCACTTATTCAGTGGTAGCAGTATGCTGAATCTGTAAGTATGGATTTGAGAAAGGTGATGGGGAAAGAGTGTTAAATGTTAGGGAAGTTGAGACTATGGTCATCCAGTGAAGGATTTGCAGTCAAAAAAGATACCTGAGGGAAGGGGAGACTGTATCACACAGAGTATGGCAAAAGCTTCAAAGTACAGCAAAAGCTACAAATGTCTTTGAATGTCTCACTTGTTCTTTATTTCAGTGATTTTAACATTAAGATGTTATGTAGTTCAAGTTTGTTTAATTATGTGCTGTGAAATCAGACATGTGACCAAGGCCATGTTTGGGTGGGCATGCCCCCTTGGAGGGGCGGCCATGTTGTCCTCCTTTTTGGTTTCCAAAATATGGTCACCCTAAGTATAACTGCATTCTGGTTCACATGCAGGTTTGGAAAGTGCAAATTTGGTAAGTTTGCATTAAAATGTGAACCCAACAAATTTTTTTCCCCATCCCCAGCTCCATCCTCATTTCCTCCTTCCTTCTCATTATGCCATGATTATCTCAGGAAGTCTTTAGTTAATCATTGGCCAGTTCTACACCAAGCAGGATAAAGCGGTATGAAAGTGGTATGAAAGCAGTATATAAAAGGCAAGAGCCACACTACTCCTTTATAGCGGTATTGAAGTGCACTGACAACTGTTGGGGCCCATTTACACATACCATATACTGCTTTCATATCATTATATCCTGCTTGATGTGGCTCCTGTCTTTTATCTACCACTTTCATACCACTTTCATACTGCTATATCCTGCTTTCTGTAAATCTGGCCATTGTCTCCCATTAGGTCCAAAGTGGAAAGTATGTACCAGGCCAATGTCAAAGCACTGTGATTGTAACTTGAACCTCTACTTTAAAGTCAGTATGATATCATGGTTAAAGTAATGGATTGTGATTTGGGAGATTTGGGTTCTAATCCCCACTTGGCCATGAAGCTCACTGGGTGACATTGGGCCAGTCACTGCCTCCCAACTTATCTTATAGGGTGATTGTGATGATAAAATGTAGAGGACAACACCATGAAAGCTGCCTTGGGTTCCTTGCAAAGGGGGAGGGGAAGGTGGGATATAAATGTTCTTCTTCGTGGTCTCTGTGCATCACACATATGGGCTCGCGCCGGCGCCGAGCTCGCTTCGGGAAACTTCTATCTAGCTAGGATTCTTGGCGGGAACCCCTCCCCCCACCGTCCTACTGAGCATGCTCGGGGTCCCGCCTACCTCAGTTCTTCTTCAACCGCTTAGCTGTACGCCTCGCGGGAGACTTCTTCCTCTGTCGGAGACCTGTAAGAAGACGAAATAGAGATAAAAAATTTACCTTCTTGTTAGTTAGTTAGTTAGTTAGCTAGGTTTAGTTTAAAAAAAAAAAAAAAAAAAAATTCAATTTAATTAATAATTTAAGTAGTGTTGCTAGATAGTCCTCTGTGGCCTATGGCGCAGTCTGCGCTCTTTAAGCGCTGCTCCGGCTGCCGCGCCAAACTAGCCCTCACAGATGGGCATTCGCTCTGCCTGGGCTGTTTGGGAGAGGGTCACATCACTGACTCCTGCTCCCATTGCATGAAGTTCTCTAGGCAAACCAGGAGAAACAGGGCCGACCGTCTGCGAAGCCTCCTCTGGAGTAAGGCCCTCTCCGCCATTGACCGCCCAACTACGAGCCGCATGGAACCGGGGTCAGCACCCTCTGGGGAGCGCGGGCAAACGCCCACTAGACGCTCACGCCCAGCAACTCCTGACTTGTCCTCTTTTCGGACATCAGTTCAGGCATCGTTGCCGCCATCTCCCCCGCCTCTTAAGCATAAGAAGGGGAAAACGGCAAAGAAATCGAAGCACTCCTCGGCTTCGACGAAAACAACGAAAACCAGACCATCGACGTCGACCAGACCGTCGACATCGAAGCCTTCGGTACCGAAGAAGCTCTCTTCGACACCTCTGAGGCCGATAAGCACTGCGCTACCTAAGCAGCCTCCATCGGTACCGACCTCGCTACCGAAGAAATCATCATCGGTACCGGCCTCACTTCCGTCGGCGTCCACGGCATCAATGCATCGTAAGCGCCCCTCTTCACTACCGGAAGGTCACCCTTCTCAGGCGAAGCGTCGCTCGCCAGCGCACACGCATTCACTGCTGGGTCATTCGACGCCGATCGCGTCACCAAGTCGGCCACCCTTGCTGCCGTCGCCGATACCGACAGAGCAGCCATCACCAGACATCCTCCCCTTCGCCTCCGACATCATCGTCGTCGACGAGGAGTATTCTGATCCCATCGGTACCGAGGCTTCGGTACCGATGCCCTATCAACGATCACGCTCTGCCTCCCAGGACTGGGACCGCAGCTCGGATCTCTCCCACAGCATGCCTCCCCCAGTACCACCCCGACGCACGACGTCGTTACTCCCCACACCGACGAGTCGACGCGATCAATCGCACTCCTCGGTACCGGAGCAATCCCTCGTTCCTCGGTACCGACACTCGCTACCATCACCATCCATAGAAGACTACGAGTCTGACCCGTCCTCAATTTTGTCACCTGCGCCTTCAGTGCCATCCCCAACTGAACAAGTCGCTACTGAGGAGGGGGCATCTCCTACAATGGAGTTAGGGGGTTTTAATGAACAGATGCTACGGCTCGCTCAATCACTGGGGATTGACGTCCAACAACCTGAGGAAGAGGAGGGGGATATCTACGACGTCATGAGGACGGAACCAACCCCACAATTGACGCTCCCTCTGGTCCCTACGTTGCTTAAGACAGCCAAGCAATCCTGGTCGAACCCAGCGACTCTGCCTCCCACTTCAAAACGGCTCGACGCCCTTTATAAGGTGAAAGAGACGGAAGCACCGTTCCTGGCTACCCACCCAAAGCCAAACTCTATTGTGGTGGAGGCCTCCCAGGGAAAATCTGGCCGATCTCACGCAGCCCCTGTCTACAAGGAGGGCCGGAAACTCGACTCGTTTGGGAGAAGAATATACGCATCAGCGGCACTGGTGATGAAAACATCTAATTACCAGGCCATGATGGCGAGGTATCAGTTGTTTCTATGGCAAAAGATTTCCAACCTAACTGATTACCTACCGGACGATCAGCGAGAGCTAGCACGTGTCTTCCAGGCGGAGGCCATTCGCCTATCGAAACAGCAGATGACCACCGCCAGACATCAAGTGGACTCAGGCTCTAAGGCCATGATCGGAGCGGTTGCCCTCAGGCGTCACGCGTGGCTGCGGTCTGCTAACCTACCCATCGAGACCAAGAACCGCATCGAAGATTTGCCCTTTGACGGGGAAGGTCTGTTCAACACCCAAACCGATTCGACCATGGATACTATCCACAAGGCGAAGATGACCGCTAAAAAGATGGGGTTCAGCCAACCCCCTGCACAGACTTTTCGGGCCCGTAAGTGGTATCGACCCATACCCTATCAGCCCAGACAGGGCCAGGACCGTGGTCACCGTTACCAGCAACCGAGCGCGTCGACCTCTTACCAACACAAACCTGCCCCCCGCTACTCCCAGGCCCGTTCGAAACAACCACAGCAAAAACGTCGCCTTTGACTTACCTCTACGACACCCCTCTCTGTCACTGAACAGGCTCCAGCCCTTTTTCCATTCTTGGGCATCCATCACCACCGACCAGTGGGTTCTTCAAGTAGTGCGACGGGGCTACGCAATAGACTTCGAAGTCCTTCCTCCGCTAGGCACTGTAAAGATCACACCCCCATCAGAAACCCTACGCCAAGAAACAAAGGTTTTGTTGGAAAAGGGCGCAATCGTACCTGTTCCGGCACATCAGTCAAACAACGGGTTCTACTCCCGCTATTTTACAGTGCACAAGAAGGACGGGGGACTTCGTCCTATTATGGATCTCCGGAGCCTGAACAAATTCATCAGACAACGGAAGTTTCGAATGATCACTCTTTCTACCATCCTGCCACTCCTCAAGCGAGGCAGCTGGTTCACACTGATCGACCTCAAGGATGCATACTTCCATGTAGCCATCCTCGAGGACCACCAGAAATATCTCCGTTTCGCCATTGGTCCCCAACTCTACCAATTTGTGGTCCTCCCATTCGGGCTAAAGACAGCCCCAAGGGTCTTTACCAAGTGTATGGCAGTGGTGTGTGCACACCTTCGGTCCATCGACATCGAAGTTTACCCTTACCTAGACGATTGGCTAGTCGTCTCTCCATCTCGCCACCAAGCCATCGCCGACGTCCATGTCGTAGAGTCCATCCTCTCCTCCTTGGGCCTGCAAATAAATTACGAAAAATCAGTCTTTCAACCCGCCACAACACTTCAATTTATAGGTGTGCGTCTCGACTCCACCGCCACAAGAGCCTTCCTCCCTCAGGACAGAATGGAGACCCTACAGGCCTTAGCAGACAGATTACGTACCCGCACGAGGGCAACAGCCTTCACTATACTACGGCTCCTAGGCCTTATGGCGGCGACTATCTTCGTAGTCAGATGGGCACGCCTAAGAATGCGTCCTCTCCAACAACTCTTATTGAGCCACTATACACCGCTCCAGAACCCACGAAAGCTGGTACTTACCATTCCGCATCACGTAAAACGCTCGCTCCTGTGGTGGGCAGATCCCAGCAATCTCTCTCGGGGCCTGCCCTTCGTCGATCCCGGGCCGTCCAGGGTTGTCACGACCGACGCATCGCTTCAAGGCTGGGGGGCACACCTGGAGAACCTGTTCGTACAAGGAAGGTGGTCACCTTTAGAGAGTTCCCTCCATATAAACAAATTGGAACTCCTCGCGGTGCAGAAAGCTCTGAGGGCGTTCCTCCCCCAGCTCAACGGACACCACGTGCGAGTTCTCTCAGACAACACGTCCGTGGTGTGGTATATCAACAAGGAAGGCGGCACCCGCTCCCCGCGACTACTCCACCTCACCTTGGACATCTTACACTGGGCTATCGCAAGAAACATTCGACTCTCGGCTCTGCACATAGCGGGAACATCCAACGTCAAAGCCGACGAATTAAGCCGATCTTTCAAGGACACGCACGAATGGGAACTAGCCCCCCGTATCCTACAGCGCATCTTCTCACGGTGGGGCACCCCAGAGATCGACCTCTTTGCAACCCCACACAACCGAGTTTGCCGGGCGTATTGCTCAAGAGCGGGACTAGGTCACGACTCCCTAGGAGACGCCTTTCTGTTGGACTGGGCACAAGGTCTCCTCTACATGTTCCCCCCGATTCCCCTGTTAACAAAAACGGTCACACGACTGCAACAGCACCCGACCAACGCTATCCTGATTGCACCATGGTGGCCACGCCAAGCGTGGTTCACGCCTCTACGCAGACTAGCCGCCCACCGAGTGTGGCGTCTCCCGGTCGCTCCGGATCTCCTGTCCAGAGACAACGGCAGAATATTACACCCGGACGTACAAACTCTACGTCTCACAGCATGGAGACTCCTGCCCTCTGGCGTGGAATAGCCATTCCTCAAACTATACTGTCTATCCTCGACGCGTCACGAAAACCTGCGACTAGATCATCTTATTTGGCTAAATGGAAACGTTTTCAAGTTTTTGCAGCACACAAGGGCTTCGATAGTAATTCGGCTGCTATTACCGACGTCATTGCCTTCCTTCACTCCTTGCATACTGCAGGCTTACGGCTCTCGTCTATCAGGGTCTACTTAGCGGCCATCACAGTCCACCATCCCCCCATCGACGGATTTTCGGCATTCACGCACCCTCTGGCCAAGGCTTTCCTTAAAGGTCTGCACAACCTCTTTCCACCCACTCGCCCATTGCTCCCACAGTGGAGTCTGTCTCTCGTATTGGCTGCGCTGACTACCAAACCCTTTGAACCGTTAGCTACAACTAATCTTCGCCTGTTGACACTGAAGACAGTTTTTCTCGTTGCCATCACGTCCGCAAGGCGTGCGTCAGAGCTTGCGGCATTACTTGTCGATCCTCCATACATGCAGTTTTTTCGCGACAAAGTCGTCCTTCGTCCTTCGCCATCCTTTGTCCCCAAGGTTGCCTCCGATTTTCACATCAACCAGGACATTGTACTGCCTACTTTCTTCAAGGCATCTTCTGATCCGTTGGGATCCACACTGCACGCTCTGGACGTTAGAAGAGCTCTAGCCTTCTACAAATCGCGCTCAGAGGAGTTCCGAAAGTCACGTCAACTCTTCGTCTGCTTTGGAGGAAAGAATAAGGGCTTACCTGTATCCTCACAGCGTCTCTCCCAATGGATTGTAGGCACTATTGTGCTCTCGTATCAACTCATGCGCCAGGAAATACCCACGGGGCTAACTGCCCATTCCACCAGGGGACAAGCGGCCTCAACGGCGCTCCTTCATGGCGCAACGATCCCAGACCTGTGTAAGGCGGCCACGTGGGCCAATGCCTCTACCTTTGTGAAGCACTACCGCCTGGACGTTAGAGCACGCCAGGACTCTTCCTTTGGCAGAGCAGTCCTATCTTCAATATGCCAATGACCATGCAGCGTGCCTCTCCCACCTCCGGTAAGTTGGCTTATTACTCGCCCATATGTGTGATGCACAGAGACCACGAAGAAGAAATGCAGGTTGCTTACCTGTAACTGTAGTTCTTCGAGTGGTCATCTGTGCAGTCACACAACCCACCCGCCGTCCCCTCTTGGCATCGCTGTTCTGTTGTCAAGTTGACTCTGGCATGCTCAAATAGCTTATTTATATTGCATACCTTATCTTTACCTTGGTCGCGAGGCCTTGCGGTCTCAGGGAACTGAGGTAGGCGGGACCCCGAGCATGCTCAGTAGGACGGTGGGGGGAGGGGTTCCCGCCAAGAATCCTAGCTAGATAGAAGTTTCCCGAAGCGAGCTCGGCGCCGGCGCGAGCCCATATGTGTGACTGCACAGATGACCACTCGAAGAACTACAGTTACAGGTAAGCAACCTGCATTAATGATTAATAAAATAGAAATAAAAGGCTGTATTTTTTATTTATTTTTCCTGTATGTACATTTGATCCTGTATGGCAGCGCTTTTTTGAAAGCTAACACAAGAGTTATTATTCTACATTTGAACAGAAATGCCAATTAGCTCTGCTTTCGATTTCCTACCAATTGGACAAAGTTTTCTATTGATTTGGGCTCCTATATAAAAATTGGTTGGACTGGAGTACTTATATTTATCTCTGTTGCCAAAGTGCCGCCAGTGCCAAACAGACCCAATAAATTAGATGGGAAGAAGTTGGGGGGGGAGGGGTGAAGATTCAAGGTGGGGAAGCAGCTTATTTCCAAAGTCACACTTTCAGAAGTACGTTAAGATGGTTTCTGATCACTGCGGAGGTAACTGTCAGGGCTGGGCCATGAATGACAATCTGGGGCTATCATAGCCTTAAGCTATTTCTATGACTCTTCTATTTATAGTGGAAATAATAACTTTGAAAATTTTGAGTCTTCTTAAATTGGATGCAAGCAGAATGAGCCTATCCTTTGCTAATTTTGTGCTCAGGTTTCTACCTGGCACAAAAGCTAATCTGCTGCCCACATAAACCACCTCCATTAGGCAGCATGTCGCCATTTTGTTTCACCTTGCATGTCCTTTTTTCTGCCAGGAAGGCTATACACTTGGAACTGTCACGCTAATAATAAATGTACCCATTTGTCAAAGATGGTTGGATGCCTTCACCTTTGCTACCACAGAGAGAAATGCAATTATTATTTTAAAGTCTGTAAGCTATCTTCTACTTGCCATGGCTGCCTGTTCATTCTCCCGCCCCAGACCCCCATGCTTATAAACTACCCTCCTAAGAAGCTTTATGTCATTTAATTTGCATTTGGTAATTAAATATTACATCTCAATAAACCAGAATACACAATTTCCCACAGTTGTTCCTTTCAGTTACAGTGATTGAGAAGTTAATTAAGTTTGAGTGAATTTTCTGAAGAAGATACATATTTTTGGTCTGTTCCCATCAAGTCAGCTTTTTATTTTACTTTAAAATAAAACAAAAAATATGTATGAGTAGTTCCATAGAACACAATGGGTACAACTTAATTTATTCTTATATAACAGAACCTTAAAATCCACAGGAATTAATTATGATATTTGGTAGAGGCATTCGGACAATCTCTTCAGATATCACAATCACCCATGTGGGTAGATCTCTCCCTACCCCCAAGCAAATAATTGTTGTAGGCTACATTCTGAAACACCCATTAATAATATTCTATTGACCAAGAGATTCCAGTGAAAATCACTCACTGAAGGTTTGGTTAATTGGATTTTAAAATAAGGCCACAACTACTAATACTACTAGCAGCAATAGTTATTCTTATTCTTAACATAAATTTCTCAAAACAGACTGAAAATAGAACTAAAACATCCAAAATTTGAAACAGCTACAACAATTATCCATTAAAATATAACCACCCATAAAACAACTAAATCATCAGTGGAATCCATAAACAATTCAACTGATGCATTAAACAACCCATCATATGCCATCAAATACCTAGGTATAGAGACAAGTTTTAACCTGGGAAGGAAGAGGGGGTTTTGTACCCTCTTCTATCATATCCCTGGTGTGCTGCAGTTTCTTTTAGAGATTTATGAATCTTCCTATGCTCTCCTTGGTTATGTTGGGGAGATAATTTGATAAAGATATATTCAGAACTGTTCAAGTAGGCATGCCTGCAAGGTATGTGCCAGCAATAAATGGAGTCAAAACAACATCTTATTCATACATCAGCCCAGTACCATATGGGATCTGGCTGTACAGATCTTTATTTCTCACCCCACTTCCAAACCCGGAGTAATTTGGAGATATAACAACCTGTCATGTAAAGCCAGGTATGCAAATGTGGTTTGGTCTCACTGATGCCAGGCGATAATCAGGCTGAACATTCTGAATTTCGAAGGCTGCCAACTACATAAACATTGAACATTGTACTGCTAGCTTACTCCTGGTTACAACAGTGACAGTGGCTGCTTGGCAAGTTGCCACTTCACACACAGGAATGCCCAGGTTCACAATCAAATCAAACTTCCCCAAATTGGGGAAGGCTGCCCTAACCCATTGTCCTCAGATCTAGGGATGTACAGATTTTGTAAAAATCCCTTCCATTTGCCTTTTGTTCCATCCTCTGCTCATTGACAGAATTGGATTTTTCTCCAATTTCCTGAATTAGTGCAAATCCCCCCCAATGCACAAATCCCCCCAAAAATGTGTATTTTCTATGGCTAAATTTGTGTCAAACTCCAGAAAGTAAAACCAAAAGAAAACAAAAAGGTCTGTGAGTCTGCAGAATCCATGCGATTTAGGAAAACATTGTGAACCGCTGAGATTTTATTATATTCAGCAGTATATAAATGACACAAATTAATAAATAAATAAAACAAAAGTCAAACTTTTGTGGAATCTGTGGGTCAGATTCATGGAAATTAAAACTCATTTAATTCTATTGCAGTTTTCTCCGACATCCCTATTTATTTATCTTCTGAGAGGGCCTACTATCTTCTATATTGTTTTAGCACATCCGGCTACACTGCTATATACCAGGGCATTGGCACAGAAACAGCCACCCCCTGGCCTCCCTTGTGATGTTAATAATAACTGGTATGTCTTAAATTCACTGCATGAGCTCATTTTCATTTGTCCCCCCACCTAGTTGGACAACACATATATATCTGCGCCCCTTCCTAGAGTTGGAAGACCTAAAGATGGTAGTGCACTCACTGGTAACTTCGAGGCTCGACTTCTGCAATGTGCTGTACATAGGGCTACCTTTGTGCCTAGTCCGGAAACTTCAATTAGTTCAAAATATGGCAGCCAGGTTGGTCACCGGTACACCTAGGGGTGACCACATAACACCAATCTTAAAATCACTCCACTGGCTGCCCATTAGTTTCCGGGCGATGTATAAAGTGTTGGTTATTACCTTTAAAGCCCTACATGGTTTGGGTCCAGGTTACCTGCGGGATCGCCTTCTCCCGTATAATCTGCCCCACACGCTCAGGTCCTCTGGGAAGAATTTACTCCAGACAGCCAGAACTAGGCTGACGAGTGTTACCCAGAGGACCTTCTCTTCTGCCGCTCCCAGGCTGTGGAATGGTCTGCTGGAGGAGATTCGACAAATTAACAGTCTTCTGGAATTTAAGAAAGCCGTGAAGACTGCTCTCTTCCGGCAGGCCTACCCAGTTTAATTTTAAGATGTTTTTAATAATGTATTTGTTTTTATCTGTTTTAATGGTTTATCTGTTTTATTGTTTTTATATTTATATTTATTGTTGTTCCCCGCCTCGATCTGGATGGAGAAGCGGGTTAGAAATGAAATAAATAAATAAATAAATAAAATATCTAGGACCATTATGTAGCTCTTAAACTCAATCACTTAACAAAGAGAAATCTATCTACTGATTATGTGAGCATATTATTTCCCAATTCTGCTGCCATTTTCACTTTCCTGAGCACATGGGCGATCCTACCCAATCAGAAACATAAATAGAATTGGATGCCTGAATGCATAAATGACAGCAAGCAATGTAAATAAACATGAATGCATAATTGAGGGCAAGCAGTGTAAATTAAAATTAACCTTTTGCACTCAGAGTGTTGAAAAGTGGAAGGCCTTTTTGGTAGGGATGTGCACTGGATCGGACCCGATCCACGATCCGAGTCCGGTCCAGTGGGAAATCGGATAAATTATCCGATTTCCGATCCCGCAGCTGGATCGGCCGATCCAATCCGAACCGGTCCGAAAAAGCTCCGAACCGGTTCGGCGGATCGGCGGATCGGCGGGCGCCCACTGGCGCCCACCGCCGCTTCCATTGGCGGGCGCCAGCGGGCGCCCGCCGATGAAAGTGGACAGCGGGGGGGGGGAGGAGGGGGGCACTTACCTTCTCGGCCCGGTGGCTCCCGTCCGGCGCCGGCGCCTACTACTACTAGCAGGCTCCGCGGCCTGCTCTAGGGTGGCGCGCCGGGTGATGTCATCACCCGGCGCGCTACTCTAGAGCAGGCCGCGGAGCCTGCTGGTAGTAGTAGGCGCCGGCGCCGGACGGGAGCCACCGGGCCGGGAAGGTAAGGAGGGGGTGCGTGGAGGGGAGGAGGGGGCGCGCGGAGGGGGGAGGGGGGAGGGGGGCCCTTACCTTTCCGGCCCGGCGGCTCCCGTCCGGCGCCGGCGCCTACTATTCCCAGCAGGCTCCGCGGCCTGCTCTAGGGTGGCGCGCCGGGTGATGTCATCACCCGGCGCGCTACTCTAGAGCAGGCCGCGGAGCCTGCTGGTAGTAGTAGGCGCCGGCGCCGGACGGGAGCCGCCGGGCCGGAAAGGTAAGGAGGGGGTGCGTGGAGGGGAGGAGGGGGCGCGCGGAGGGGGGAGGGGGGCCCTTACCTTTCCGGCCCGGCGGCTCCCGTCCGGCGCCGGTGCCTACTATTCCCAGCAGGCTCCGCGGCCTGCTCTAGGATGGCGCGCCGGGTGATGTCATCACCCGGCGTGCTACTCTAGAGCAGGCCGCGGAGCCTGCTGGAAGTAGTAGGCGCCGGCGCCGGACGGGAGCCGCCGGGCCGGAAAGGTAAGGAGGGGGTGCGTGGAGGGGAGGAGGGGGCGCGCGGAGGGGGGAGGGGGGCCCTTACCTTTCCGGCCCGGCGGCTCCCGTCCGGCGCCGGCGCCTACTATTCCCAGCAGGCTCCGCAGCCTGCTCTAGGATGGCGCGCCGGGTGATGTCATCACCCGGCGCACTACTCTAGAGCAGGCCGCGGAGCCTGCTGGAAGTAGTAGGCGCCGGCGCCGGACGGGAGCCGCCGGGCCGGAAAGGTAAGGAGGGGGTGCGTGGAGGGGAGGAGGGGGCGCGCGGAGGGGGGAGGGGGGAGGAGGGGGCGCGCGGAGGGGGGAGGGGGGCCCTTACCTGCCCGGCCCGGCGGCTCCCGTCCGGCGCCGGCGCCTACTACTACCAGCAGGCTCCGCGGAGCCCGCTGGTAGTAGCCGCCGGCGCCGGACGTGCCGAGAAGGTAAGTGGCGGGGAAGGGGGCTTACCCCCCCCCCGGAGCCGTCCGCTTCTATCCGCTGGCGCCCGCGGGCGCCAGCGGATGGAAGCAGGCGGCCCCAGGGGGGGTAGGGAGCGCGGGGGAGGGGGTTTACCTGCCGGGGCCGTCCACAGCGGACGGCCCCGGGGGGGGGAGGGAGTTAGGCCCCCCCTTACCCACCCGCCGCCATTTTTTCCTCATAGACTTGCATTGCAATGCAAGTCTATGGGGAAAAAAATGGCGGCCGATCCAAAAATTTCCGATTTTTGGATCGGGATCGGACTCGATCCGGTCCGGGGGGCCTCCGATTTTGTCCGAACCGGTCCGGGACAAAATTGGAGGTCCCGATCCGGGTCCCGATCCGATCCGGGGGGTCCGTGCACACCCCTACTTTTTGGCACTGCTGGAAATGTCTGAGAAAATGTGTAAGAAATTTAGGTCCAGTTTTAGGCCATATATCTTCTTCTTCTTTTGGTCAAATAAACAAAAACTTGGAACTAGATGTTTTGACTATACCTGTTCACAATGGTGCTGAGCAGAATTGGAATTTTTTTTTTTTTTACATAATCTCTTTTTGTGGAAACATTGAAGCTACACACTGAAATTGTTAGCTTCATTCTCAAAATCAAAACTCGAGAATACTTTGTGCTTATTTGGTAAACTATTAAATGAGATAAAGTGTAGCTTTGTGGCTAGGAGACTGAGTTTTCCATCTGTCATATGGGGATAATAATGCCAAACAACCAAGTTTATTGAAAAGACTAATGAGGATGTGTATATTTTATTTATTTTATTTCAGAAAAATTCTATACCACTTTTCATTTTTTATGTATATCCCAAAGTGGTATATAAGATAAAATGATGATAAAATCAATAATTAAAACAAAATAACATTTATAAAAAGCAATAACATCTCATTCAGGAGGATTATGTAAGCCAAAGGAAAAAGGCAGGGTATAAATGTAATAATAAATGAATAAAATTAATAACTAGTGATGTCTTACAATGCTAGTAGTCACGGAAATAAATGCCTGCGTAAACAAATATGTCTTCACTTTTTGGTGGAAGCACTCCATACTAGTAGCCCACCAGATCTCAATGGGAAGATTGTATAAGAGTCCAAATTCAAAGTGCTCATATTAACTTACAAAGCGTGAAACGACTTGGGCTGAAGGATTGTCTATTCCATATATACCTGCCCAGACCCTAAGAGCATCCTCAGAGTTCCTTCTCCAGGTCCTTCTACCAAATGAGGTGAGGTAGGTGGCTACTAACAAGAGGACCTTTTCATTGGTGGGACCCCAATTGTGGAATGACCTCTCCCAGGAAGGCTCACTTGGTGCCTACTTTGTGGTCTTTTCAGTGCCATGCAACTTTTTTTTTCTTTCCTTTTTTTTTTTTTTTAACTTTCCCAGGCCTTTTAGCCCTTCAGTTTTAAAACTTGTGTCAGTGTTATTTTGGTGTTTGCACTGCTGCCAACTTTTATCTTGGTTCCTACTTTTGTTTTATTCTATTTTAAAATTATGGTTTTGTTTCATGTTTTATTATATTATTCCATTTTATGGGTTCAAGCTTTGCCTTTAAACTGCCCAGAGAGCTTCAGAAAATGGGTAGGATGAAAATGTAATTAATTAATTAATTAATTACATAATTAATAAGAAGCACTTCTGAAGAATCTAAAGTGCTATATAAATGCCACATTTAGGGTGCAATCCTATGCCAGTTTAGCAGCATTCCCCAGCCAACATGGCTGCCTGCGGAATGCTGGAAGATATAGGACTTTTTTCTGTCTAAATTGCACCCATATTGTAATTAAATGTAAGTACACTACAGTCAAACAGAATACGGAATTCTTCCTAAGTAAGAGAGATCTGAGCCTTATTACAGAGTGAGCAGAAAACTAGTTGGTCGAACTGATCTGGGTAAACTTTTCTTTCCTGGTGCCTAGTGAAAGATAGGCACAACTCCAAGTATGTAAACAGAAAAACCGACAGTCAAGTACCTGAGATAAAATTATATTATCACTTCAGCGCTGGACACTCATATGTCATCTACACCTGTGGCAATCACTAATGGATTTGAGGAAGAATGGAGTTGAGGGTGAGGCTAGAATGCATCAACAGGAAAAGAGTGGTGTTGGAAGAATTAACCAAGCAAAACCTAAAGCCTATCTGATGCATCGGCAATAATGGCCAATATCACTGTCCCACTGCACAGATTAAAAGAAATAATGCATGTGACTTTGTCAATGATCTGCTTAACTCACATGTTTTATTTAAGTTCAGGTTAACTGATGGTTAGAAATATATACATTAAAAGAAAATTTGTGGTTGGGGAAAAAATGAAATAGTTCCAGGATTCAGGCTAACGTTTCGGGGAGCTGTAAAGATTTTGTTTTGCCTAGTTACCATATTGTGTACAAGATTGTATCGTATACACAGAGAGACCAGAGTGGTGTCCAAATTTAGATACAGTTTTCTCCCTTCTGGTAAAGGTCAAACTGTTTCATTCCAGAGAGCTTTGGCTATAAATGTAATAAATAAATACATTTAAGCTAAAATAGGCTCAGGTGATAATTTTTAAGTTTTGTTCTTTAAAAGCTGTTTTTTTCAGTTGGCCTTCTGTAAAACAATCAGGGGCCTCATCTACACCAAGCAGGATATCACACTATGAAAGCAGTCTATAAAAGGCAGGAGCCACACCAAGCAGGATAAAGCGGTATAAAAGCAGTATATGGTATATGTCAATGGGCCCCAACAGTTGTCAATGCATTTCAATACCGCTATAAAGCAGTAGTGTGGCTCCTGCCTTTTATACCCTTTCACACCACTTTCATAGTTCAATAGCCTGCTTGGTGTAGATGAGGCCAGCGTGGCACACACAAATTTATCAAATTAGATTTGATAATTTCCAAATGTCTTCTGACTGCTGCAAGTAGAAGTACTAAAAAAAAATCCTTGTAGTAACAATGTCTATATTAGCATCTATACATATATATTACCATATGCATTATTGTGTAAATCATTATTCTCTTTTTCCTCTTTTTTAATGAATGTTCTCTTCTTTGGTGATGTGTAACACACTACCCTACCTGCATGTTGGAGCATGTAACACCTATACCATGCCAGTTCATTTCTGGGCTCAATTTAAAGTGCTGATGGTTACCTTTAAAGCCCTAATTCATTTGAGACAAAGTTATTTGAAGGACCACCTGCACATGAACCTGTCCAGGCCTTAAGATTGATCTCTGAGGCTCTACTCATGGGCCCACCATTGAGATGTAATAGATTGGTGGACACCAATGATGGGGTCTTTTTGGTGGTCATCCTGACCTACTGTCATTTTTTTAAATGGTCCTTGGAGACATTTATATTCCAAGCCGTTTTAAATTCATATTTTAGTGCTCCGTATTAAAAGCTGTTTTTTTTTAATTATTTTACAATTTTCACTGTCTGGTTTTAAATGCTAAAAACCAAAAGGAGGAGAGCATCCAAATCAGGACAAAAAAGGGGAGAAGCAGGTTCTCAGGATGCTAAAATACTTTATTTCAAAGCTGATAATTATTTTAACTGCTTCTGGTAGAATTTTTTCAGATCGTGAGTTTTATAGGATACAATTATGCTATAATGAACTGCATGTTTTAAATATGTTGTTAACCACCTTGGGATGGTTAGCTCTGAAAGGCAACATACAAATGCTGAAACAAATAAATAAAAACAAATAACTATTTTAATTACATTTACATAACAATTTGGAGTGAAGATGATTCAAATGCAAATCATAGTGCAGGGAATTAAATAAGCAGCAGAGAAGGATTTGAACAGATGAGAGAAGATTACAGATGAGTGTACAGGATGGATATCTGATTCATGCAAAGAATAAGGAGGTGGAAATGGGTCAAAGCAAGGTTTGGAGTCAGTAAAAGAAAATGTATTAATTCAGACCTCTTAGTTCTGTAATCTGTCAAGAGGCAGGATAATTAGTGTTGTGCTGAAAATTTCGACCATTCCATTTCCTGCAATTTGTGTGTGTGTGTGTGTGTGGGGGGGGGTTGGAATGAAAACTTAGGCAAAAGAGGCTGGGAGAGGTGAGAATTTGGAGAATTTTCTCCTTGGGGAGGGGGCCTTTTTAAATGTAGCCAGTTGTTGCAGGGTCTTCTTTCTTCCTTTTTATATAATTTTTTTAAAAAAAAAACCAGCATTTTTAGGAGCCCAGGAGTGCTTACTGGATGCTTATTGGAGAGGGCAAGATCACATGGTCTCCAATAAGCATTCACTAGAACCAAGGGGAGTTTTTTGGTTTGTTTCACTGAAAAATAGCAAGAAGGGCCCTCAGCAACCAGCTACACTTAAAAAAAGGTATGTGGAAATCCTGTGCCCTCCCCAAGGAGAAAATTCTCTGAATTCCCCCCCCCCCCCCCCACTGCAAAAGAGTAGGAAAAACAATACCTCTTTCTCAGGGAGAAAGTTCCCCAAAAAAGCGTGCTGGATTCAGCCCAGCATTAATAATAACACAAAAACAATAGTTTATGCAGAGGCAATTAACTAAAATGTCATGTACTATAATGCTATCAATGCAGTTGAAAAGGTGCGCGATGCACCCAGTTGCCTTATAAAAGGTCAAAGTGTTGTGAAACCAAGCAGTGGGGGAGCGTTTAACTGATTAATGATAGAAGTACAAATACTGTGGTCCATGCTTAATAACTAGAACAAATATTACCTTCACCAATGAATGATGTTACAGGTTTTTCATAGTGCAATTATGTTGTTGTTGGGGGGGGGGAGTGTATGTTATTGGATGTTGTGTAATATTCTGTGTGCTTAAATTGTTTGAATATCAAGTGTTTAATTTAAACAAGTAATTCCAAAAGATGAATTTGAGGGCAGCTTCTCACTTGTTATTTTGTACTTGAGTATAGATGTGGACAGGATCGCTTCATTTTAAAATGCAGAGAGGTTCGCCTGGCATCTACATTAAACTCCTTTAGACGGCAGGTGAAGACCTTTTTGTTCTCATAGTATTTTAACAGTTCTTCAGTTTGATTTTTAACCTTGCTGTTTAAATTTGTATTTTAAATCTGTATTAATTTCTGCATGGCTGGTCAGTTTTATCCTGGTTGTGCTTTTATACTGTATTTTCAATTATGTTTTTATACTGTCGTTTCATATTTTGAATGGTTTTTATGGTTTTATTTTTTGTAAACCACCCAGAGAGTTCCGGCTATTGGGTGGTAAAGAAATGCAGTAAATAAATAAATAAATAAATAAAATATACAAAAGCAAGCAGGACCACGAAGGAACAAATAATGGTAGCTGGGATTGTTCCATACTGGGGCTCTGTAGGTGGCAATAATACTGTTCCTGTGAAGGCCAGTGTTCAACTGAGCTCTTAAACCTGATGGATTGGTCTAATCCCTAGGGTGAAATTCTGGGAGGATTTTAAGGGCTGCAACTCTGGTTGGAGTTGTTTTCAGTTGCGATCCTATAGGAGAATGGGTGGCCTTAGGTTGGTTGGTGTAACAAGGATTTAAGGCTATTTACATAAGAAATATGAGCCTCGAGTCCAGGATTCAATGGCTAGCATCTAGGGATGGGCAAGTCAGTTGATTTCAGCTTCTCTCAGTTTCTCATTTTTACAATCTTAAATTGGATTTGTCCCAAACTTTGTGATTTTTTTAAAAAGTTTGCATGAAATTGCATAAGCCTTCCTGTGCACATTGCTCCTAATACCTGCAGATTAGTATGTATTTTGGCCTAATATATACATTTATTGCAAGCAGTTTTTCTAGTATAATTCATGTTTTAGTGCTGTTTCCCCATACAGACTTTTGTATGTGTGTGTTATAATTGGAGAACTCCATTGCGAACTTAAAAGAGGTGAGTATTTCAAAAGATAGTGAGTTTCAGTTCGCACAGCGGTTTGAAAGTGTAAAATTGGGGAAAAGTGTATTAAACTGTTAACTGAACACACACACACACACATCCCTACTGACAGCCCACAACTCCTCAGATAGATTCCTGGAAACTGTCCCTGCCCCTGACTCAGTTCTTGATGGATGTGAGAAACTTGAAGTCTCTGGCCTGAGCTCCCCTACCAGTAGAACATTATCAGAAGCATCCAAGCGTTGAGTCATGATACAGACAAATGCTTTCCCAATTGCCACTTCTGAGGATCTTAAAGAGAAACTAGACCATCTCTATTTGTATAGACTGGGAGAAGTTTGAGCCAACTGAATAGTACCCTGCAGATTTACATTAGAAATATATATTTTAGATATATATTTTAATAAAAGGGTTTTTTTAGAGAAACTATGCAAGTTATATCTCATGAATGATGAAGATGTTTACAACTTTGTTGTAGATTTATTTATGTATTGGGTTGGATCCAGAGAAACATACATGGGAAGGAACTGGCAGTACCTTTGGGAGGGATCCCCCGTTCCCCTTCAGCCCCTTGAGCTATATCCCCATCCTTTCACTGGGGTTGTCCAATCTTTAGAAGATGCTTTGGGGGTGTGGCACAGCTGAGGGGAGGAGCACATCTCCACGAGTGTTTCACTGAATCTGACTTGCTGTGTTTTTGTGTATTAATGAGAATGCAGCAAAGTCCACTGAGACAAGCATATTTCGTCCTTATAAAGTGGATATCAGGAAATGCTTACATTACCTTACTTAAGCTTAGAGGAGCAAGCAGCCTGACACTTGCCTTCTTTGTGCGTGTTTCTGTGTGGAATCCTTTCTTAGAAGTGGTGGTAGTTCTGCTGGATCATTTGACCACTTTGCATCCAGTACAATTTCTTCAGGGTGGCTAGGAATTTACTAGAGCATATACCTGTAATTGATCTTGGGGCGCAAAACAGTGGAAGTTTCTGGTGCAGTGTAGGCACCTATCCTTCTGCTGCCCTTCCTTCTTGCTAGCATAAAACTATTACATTGGAGGGGTAGTTTCACAGCAGCATTCACACTGACCTGCTATTCCTGTTTCATGGCTGGGAGTTGGTCACAAGAGTGTGACTTGATCACAATCCCACAAGAAGTTGATCTCTTAGGACAGCCATCCCCAACCTGCTGCCTTCCAGATGATTTAGGGTGTAAATCCCATCATTCCGGCCCGCTGACCACCATGGCCGGAGCTGATGAGAGATGGAGACCAAAACATCTGGAACAGGTTGGATAAAGATAGCTAAGGCCTCATGCTATTTTTTGTGCAGAATTGGTGTGGTGTAGTGAAGATCCATAGGTCCTTGGTAGAGCAAACTGTCTCAGGTTCAATTCCTGGCATCTCCAGGTAAGGCTGGGAAAGACTCCTATCTGAAATCCCAGAATGCTGCTGACCATCGCAGAAGACTTTACTGAGATAGATGGATCAAGGGACTGACTTGGTATAAGGCAACTTCCTGTGTTCCTGAGAGCCAGGGAATCCCCGGTTCAAATACTACCTCATTCATGATCAGCAACAGAAGAAATGTTTCCCTGAAAGACAGTTTACCTGATCTCCTAAAGCTGCATTCTAGGTCATTATTTCTATTCAGCTTAGGCCCTGAAAGCTGGCCAGAGCTCTTACAAACTATGCCCACTCTAAAACATGCCACCAATTCCTCTGTAATGTGCTGATGTTCTCCGGCACATGTACAGGGATCCATTGGCAGACAAAGATGTTTCCCAAAGGCTACATAAAAACAAAGGCAGCCATGTTGGTCCATAAGGAAAACTCCAAAATCCACAGTTGAGTAATACCTTTCTTAGGACCAACCAAAATAGAAAGGCAGGAAACCACATTATATAGCAAAAAAAATAAAATGTTTAATAGCAAAATGTGTTAGCAAAAGTTATTTTCAGGTTATTAGCGTACAACCGGGAGCAGTCTCAAATATTCTCCTTTCACTCTTTTTGCTAATTGCTATCAATTAGCCTCCTCCTCTTCTTTTATGGCGTTAATAATTCACTCTATATGGCTCATCAGCTTATTTTTTTCAGATGCTTTTGCATTGATCTTATTTTTACCTTTTTTAACTTCTAGTACAAACAAGTGGAACAGTACATGTCATTTCATAAACTACCCGCCGATATGCGTCAGAAGATCCATGATTATTATGAGCACCGCTACCAAGGCAAGATCTTTGATGAGGACAGCATTCTCAATGAGCTCAACGACCCACTTCGGGAGGTAAGGAAGTCAACAATGTTGCATGATCATCTGCGAAAGGTTTCTCTTGTCAATCTGAGTTGAGCTGTTGTCAATCTAAAATGAGCACTTGTCAATCTGGGTTCTTGTCAATCTCCTTTGAGGGGGCTCAAGCCCCCAGTCACAGCTCAGGAGAACTTTACCAGTATCACTATTTAGCACTAACAAACAAAGTGAAAAGTAAGCAGCCCTGAGAGCGGGATGGTATTTACTCATGAGGTATGGACCTTCGAGATGTGCGAGTCAGCAAAACTGAAGCTCACCAAAGTTCTCCATTTTCCATCTCAAAGCTCATTCCGACTTGAGTCCGTATCAGATTATGAGGTGAGGGTTTTTCCGCATGAAAATAACATGAAAAATAACATGAAAAATAATTTCATGTTATTTTTCCAAATGCATAAATCAGTTGTGTGCATCTTTGAAATGTACACATTCTTCTCCCATTGATTAAAGCATATTTGTGCCAATTTTATAAAGTATGCATTTTTCATGTGCATTTTTTCAAATGTATGTTTGCAGTCAAACACATTTCACAGAATGTGATTTGTTGAGAATATGATGCTGGAAATCTACAGACTGTGACCTCTGATTGCATCTGAATCTGTGTTTGGTCCAGAAGGTGCAAACTGGGTAAATTCTGATGAAAAACAAACTTGACACAAATTTCTCATACACCCCTAGGTGTGTGCTTCTGTATTATTTATTTTTAAAACAATTTGATAATGAAATTGCTTGAGGACATGTTGGTGGATGCCAGTGAAAAGGAGCACCTCCAGGGATGGGGGAATCTAACTTGACCCCAAAACTGGACATTAAAATTGTCTGGAGGACACTGCTTGGAACTGCAGTTGGGTACAAAGCTGTTCTATTTTCCTAGATGGACCCTGTGTATCTCTCCCACAAACACACTGCTGTCATGGGGGGGGGGGGACAGGGAGGTTAAGGATCACACAGGGCTGAAAAGTTCTGTGAAGCCACCACCCTGTCTTCATCCTTGTCGTTGTGAGTTAGCAGGTTTTGAAAAATGATGAGAGATCCACTGTTCCATCCTATCCAATCCCCTTAGAATTGCTGTGTAAAATATTTAATATTTCACTAAAATCACCCTCCTTTCCCCCTAGACAACCTGGTGGAAAGCATTATTAAGTTTAGGCTTATTAAGGCCCTCCTCTGAATGCCTTCTCCAAGCTTGGAGGGTGGCAGCAAGGAACAGGGCCTTCTTGGAGGTAGCCCCACAATTATGGAACAGTCTCCTCAATGAGGCCTGCCTGGCACCAACACTGTTGGCACTAGGTTAAGATTTTTCTCTACTCTCAGGCATTTGATAGCATATGAAAGGGTTTTCAGTAGGTCCTGGGATTTCTTATTGTTGATTGTTAAAATTGTGTGTGTGTGTGGTGTTTATATGTTGTATATAACTGTTTTTTATATTATGTTACAATATTGTATTTTTAAACATTTTAAATCTTTGTAAGCCACCCAGAAAGCTTTGGCTATTGGGAGATATAGAAATGGAATAAATGGAATTAAAAATAGAATGGAAAGGTATGCTGAAAAAGAATCAGGGGAATTCTGTAAGCATGTAGAGCCAACTGCGCTTGCAGTAGCTCCTATACAGACATGCAAAGACTTTTTAAACGACATTTTGGGGTATGTCCCATTCCCACTTTAGGTATTCTGAACTTATTCAGCAATGAATAGATTTTGTATCCCAGACAAGGTCACTTTTTCTGCACCTTATCCTACTAATGGCCCCTGCAGAGTAAATGCCTTCTTTGCTGACACGCATATACTATTAGCATTATTGAAATGTTATGCTCATTAATTGTAAGATCAAATATAGAATTACAAATGCTAAAAAATGTTTAGCTGGACATTTTAGTCTTCCCAAACTAACTTTTCTATTTATCAGATAACAAAAGTTTATTTTTCCTGCTCATCAAAAGAGACAATTCAGGTTTTTTAGAATGGCCCCTAGAAAAAATACCAGTGAGCTAACAATCACTTCGCAGAAAGCAATTTTTAAAAGCAGCAGCAACAACAACAACATGAAAATGAAATGCTTTCTACAAGAGGTGGTGGGCAGCTGGAAATCTGAGCAGCAGAATGGAAATTTTTATGCAAGATTACCTCTAGCAGGTCACTGCTGCTTTTGCTGCAATTATATTGTGATTTCAGTTGTTCTTAATGTTTGTACTTGGTGAAATCATTTTAAATGGAGTTCCACATCAGACACTTCATTCAATTCTTGAGCTATAGCAAATGTTCATGACAATGAACATTTATCACTGTTGGGGGATTTCATTTCATTTCTCCGAGAAAAAGGAAAAGCCAACCACAGGAACAAGTTATGAATGGCGGGGGAAGGCAAGATTAATGGATGAATCAAGTTACCTGAGACCAAAGTCATACTCCAGAAAGTAACCTCTGATTAACCCCAGAAAACACTGTTTTCAAGCGTATTTTCACAAACGGCAGGTGTGTCAAGGTTGTACTCGTTGACTGTAGGACCACACCCAAGGAAATATAACTACCCATATTTTCCATTACTTGCTCTGCTGCTCTTCATGAAAAGAACATGGAGCTCTGTAGAACTGGAAAAACAAATATGAGGGGGCTGGGGAGGTTGAGGTCAGATCTACATCTTGTGTCAAATCATTACAAATGTGGAATAAAAAGCAGTAAATAACACTAAGATAGTGGTATATAGAATGTGGATTGTGCCCCAACAGTTATCAAGGCACTTCAATACTGCTATAAAGCAGTGGTGTAGAACTAGACTGAGTCTGTTTCCAGACTTCAACTTATTTGCCTTTCTGAATCACGCAACCTGGAAAAAGCCGTTTCTCTCTGTTATGCAGCTCTTCTGAACTACCTTCAATGAAACTCTGCTAGCCAAGAAACTGCTGGCAGCTGCTCATTCTACATGGATGGACTGATTTTAAATTGATCTGTAAGGCCTTTTAACTGACCCATAACCAATCGCTTTTTCCTTCAGATTTATTTAGTACATCACTTTATCATAACGTTCAAGTATACCTGAAAAAAATGTCCAGATTGCAGATGTTCAGATACAGGTGGGCTCTTTCTTTGACTGTAAATGCAAAAAACAAAAACAAAAAAAATGGGTTGTATTCCCTCCATGTTCTTTATAGCAATTAGCGATTACCATGGCAGGCAGTGCTTGGAACTCCTCAGCATTGCTAAGTGATGGTGAGGTGGAAAACACACACACACATGCACACACACACCCAAACCATCAGCTATTAAAATAATTGTAATTATTAAAATCATAATGAGATGTCATTCCCTTTAATGATACGCATACCCAACTTAAACTGTTGGCTTGTGTGTATGTGTATCATTTTCTCTAATAAGTAGCTGTATCCCTACCAGTTTGGAAGCAAAATGGAACACCAAAAGTAAGTCTATCTGCAGCTATGAACTCTTCTTAAATGGTGGAGATATACTGTAACATTTTGCTGCAGATCCTGTGTGTGTGTGTGTGTCTGAGAAAGAGAGAGGGGGGAGGGAGACAGATTAATACAGGTATGCATGCATATTATATTCTACTATGTATATACTTTGTATTTATCTATTCAATACCCACAGCAGCTTATGTTGGCACAAGCAACAACAATATACCAAAAAACCCTGGAACCATAAATGCCAATGAAGCCATGTTGCACTAGTAGTAACATAATGATTTGGATCCTGGACAGCTCACTGATAGAGTGGCTGTTGTTATATACATTTAAATAGCCCTAGGTGCTAGGTGTGCATGCCAAGAACACAGAACCCTTTGCTTCAAAAACAATGTGTTTGTGACCTTTGCTAACACAGCTATAGCTATGAGCTATTAAAAAAAATACAGCAAATGCTCTTTTCCAATCTAACCTTGATTGTATCCAAGTATAAGCCTTTACTGAATCTTGCCCCTATTGCAGTCTCTTTTATGAAATCTGAAATGGCACACAGTATTACATGTTTGTTTGATACCAAAGTGGCTCGTAAGAACTAGTTGCTAATGCACTATCTGATATCCCAGGTAACAGTAGATTAAGATTTTTCTTGCCAAAATATTTGGTGTAAAAGAGCTGAAGTATATCCAACAAGTTGAAGGACTTCAGCTTCTGCTTGTTTGAAATTTTAGTAATTTGAACACAACATAGACTATTTCCTTCAAGGTAATGGTAGAAATTTTATTTGTTTGCTTATTAAAGCATTTCTAAGTGACTATATTAGTAAAACATATAAAAGCACCCCTAATGGTGGTTGACAACATTTAAATGTTACAATTGTATAAAAACAACAATATAAAACACTCAGGCAAGGAGAAAGGGACAGTCTGCAATTAACAGAGAACAAAAGCCTGCTGGAATAAAATAGTATTCCTAAGTTTCCTACCTTTAAAATGGATTGACATATTTCCATGGGTCATCCCATCAAGTATTTTTACAGGGAAATTTTTTAAATTGTGCTTTTTGTTCCAAAATGAACAGAACATGAGGAAAGCTACCTAATTTGTTCCAAACGAACAGACTATTTTTCACGTCCGAAAGCAACTAGCTTGGTCCATGCTGACAAGTTGGAATCAGCTGAATGGCCTGGGGATGGCTCAGTATCAGCAAATGTGTGCAGCCAAATATTTACTAAAAAATGTCATAACAAAATTATAGCTATATAAGTGCTTCCAAGAGTTTCTGGCTAATAATGACAGGACTGATGACTTAGAAAATCTTAAGCATATATAGCTGCACCAGTAGATTTTGGTTTGTTTTTATTGCAGTGTTGTTGTTGTTGTTATTTTCTGCCTCTTTAAAACAGCCCAAAGAAATACTAGAATTTAAAGAGTACTCAGTAGTGTTACTGGTTCTGTGTTAGACAGGGTGACCATATGGAAAGGAGAACAGGGTTCTTGTATCCTTAACATAGAAAAGAGGATTTCATGTCATTTGTATGCATGCAGCACCCGGTGAAATTCCCTCTTCATCACAACAGTTAAAGCTGCAGGAGCACTGCCCTCTTTTGTAGCAGGTCAAGAGGGCAGGGCTTTTGCAACTTTTAACTATTGTGATGAA
The DNA here is from genome assembly GCA_029215795.1 of Anniella stebbinsi. Taxonomy (NCBI): domain Eukaryota; kingdom Metazoa; phylum Chordata; class Lepidosauria; order Squamata; family Anniellidae; genus Anniella; species Anniella stebbinsi. Next base: position 25,955,890 of record JARDYH010000002.1, on the reverse strand, counting down.
GAGGGAATTTCACCAGGTGCTGCATGCCCACAAATGACATCTGCTGAAATTCCCTTTTCTATACAACCGTTAAAGATATAGGCGCTCTGTCCTTTTCATATGGTCACCCCAATGTTAGACAGAATGATCTCTGACGAATCCCCACTCCCCACTCCTGAATCTATGAGTCTGAATGTGAAAAGAAATTGTTAGAATTGGTGAAACTGGTTGAACAAGTTTAGCCTGGCAGATTACCTACTGTTATGGAGATTAGCTGAGTGGTGGCTATCCTCACAGATAGAAATTGATAGACTGTTCTAGAAGGGAGCTTACCTTTCTTTTCCCCTCCCTAATGAATTTGCTAATTTGACGCTGGGATGAAAACAACAGAAGCAAGCGGTTTTTGTAGCACACCGTGGGTTAATTCGTTTAAACCTCAAATAACCCCCATTGGCTGGGTTTACACACACAACAACCCCTGATCAGGGTTTATATAATGGCTGCCTTCACACACCACACCACAGCTCCTTGAGGGTAAATTAGCCTTTGATGGTCTGTTGAGTCATTTGAATGAGGTCTGTCTGTGCTGGGACAGGAAGTGGAAAGGAAGCAATGCAGGAAATCGTCAAGGCATCTGATGGCGAGCAGGCATCTGTTGGAGTGTTGATGCTGTAGATCTTCATCTTATGCTCAGCCTCTATGTGTGTAAATAATCACAGAAATGTAGTATGCCTCCAGTGAACTCCTTCCAGGGAAACTGAATTCCAAATAAGTGCTGGAATCCGTAAAACGTCTCACCATTTGGAAATTGGCTGCATGTGCAGAACAATCATTTCCAGTAAAATGCATTCAGGTTAAAACAGAAACCTAGGAGCCAAGCAACAAATACAAGGCAAAATTCAACAAAGCCTAAAGTTCTTATATGATAAATGCATTTAGGAATGAATCTAGATACGCTTTGTCAAAAGTAAACTGGACCACAACACTCTTAATTGATATGATTTAAGCCTCTTTATGACAACGGTGGACTATTCTACACATGTATAGTAAATCTACTGTTTACCGAAGTTTCCATTCACAGAAGGAACCCATCCAGGTACAGAAGACTTCTTCTGAGAATGGATGCTTTGGATCCAACTTGGTGGGTTCAGCACAAGGACTTCTTGAAAGATTGTTCATAGAATGTCCAGGTATTAGGACTAAAGAAATTTGACTTGAAGTACTTGGTTTAACTGGGTTTTGGATCAAGCCATGCACCAAAGGACATATTAACATCATACTAAAACCAATACTAATTCTCACAATACTTAGTTTACCTATGGAATTTATTATCTAGTGTTGTGCTGAAAATGTCAACCGTTCCATTTTTGGCATTTCATGGGGGGGGGATTAAAACTTGGTCGAAAGAGGCTGGGAGAGGTGGGCATTGTGGATAATTTTTTTCCTTGGAGAAGGGACAGGATTTTCACATACTTTTTAAAATGTAGCTAGTTGTTGAGGGGGTCTTCTTTCTTTTTATTTTTTTAAACACCCCCAGCATTTTCAGGAGCCCAGGAGTTCTTCCTGATTACTTATTGGAAAAGGCGAGTTCACATAGTCTCCAATAGGCATTCACTAAGAACTGCTGGGCTCCTCCAAATGCCAGGGGAAGAGGATTTTTTAAAAAACTAAAAATCAGGAAGAACATAAGAAGAGCCATGCTGGATCAGACCAAGGGTCCATCTAGTTCAGTATTCTGTTCACACAGTGGGCAGCCAGCTGTTGACCAGGAACCCACAAGCAGGCATGAGTGCAACAGCATCCTCTCACCCATGTTCTCCAGCAACTGGTGTACGTAGGCTTACTGCCCCTACTCCTGGGGGAATTGTCTAAACAATATTGAATTCACTGCATTTGTAAATAAAATGGAGAAAGCATCTTGATCTGAATCCAGCTACTAAAATGATTTCTAGGCCACCTCTAGGAAACCTCTCAAGGTGGCATACAAGATAAAAATCACGCAAATTTGGATAAAATAAAATAAAAAAACCATTAAAATGTTTCAAAAAAATCCATAAAAACAGAGTTTCTCAATTGAAAAAATTTAAACCTACAAATAAACATGTTATTCAATTTGAAAATGATGCGTTCCCCCTTTCCAGTTTGCATTACCAGCATTCACAAGTGACATTCTACAAGGCGAAAGGTGTTCTTAGCACCACTCATGACAAAGCTTTAACATGTAGCTTAGTACTAGTACCTATGCGGATCAGATCAGATCAGTCCCCAGTGAACATTATGACCTGGTTGCTGTTCATTGCAGCTCTACAATACAAGTTGTGACGCTGAGAACAACAGCAGCTTTGCAAACCTAGCTTGTGAGAAAGAGGTTAATACCCTTTCTAAGCCATTATTTAAAGTTCAGAGCTGGCCTATTTTTAGATAGTAGTGTGAGAAGAAGTTGGCTGAAAATAGATACAGATCATGTCTCCTTGTAGAATATAGAACATTGGGACACTTCATTTTCAGAGAACATAATTGGTATTTGGGATATAACCTCCATGCTTTCAACCTTTTGTGCATTGGGAAAAAGGTATTTGTTATAGAAACCACAATCCTTCTGTGAGTATTCCTAAGAACGCAAAGCACAACAATGGAGACTTCAGTTAAGATGCAGTTTCATTATCCCATTTTGGGGGCAACTGAAGTCAGGCTTTCCCCAAATGCCCTTCTAGTCGTTACTGTTTTGGCATAGGTACTTTCAGTTATGCAGCACCAGCCCTTGTAGCATCAGAATATATTTCCCACTGCAGAGACCAGCCTTTCCCAACCCTGCTACAACTACCCCAGATGTGTCAGACTGTAACTCCCATAGTTTCTTTAGCCATGGAATTATGGGAGTTGCAGTCTAACACATCTAGAGGGTACGAGGCTGGGAAAGGCTACCGTAGGTAAATAAAAACGTATAATTCCTAGCAATGTTGCCTGTAATGTCCTATGGCACTTATTTCATGCTTCGGAAGTCCTCTTTCTTAATCGGGATTTCACGTATTTGTGGGTTTGGTGTCAGCAAAAGCAGATCTCCCTGTTGGTCAGAACATGTGAGCATGGCTGACCCAGAGGTTTTTATAATAGCCTTGTTGTATCACCTGACTCATGCTGGTTTATTGGTGTTAAGTAGGCTTTCTTGGCTGGCCTCCCTGCAGTTCCCTTCTTTGGCCAGAAATAGTTGGCGATACACAAGCAGAATCCCTGCTAGACACCCTCAGGTTACTGGTTCAAGACCCACTGCAAGGTGATATTGCTCCACTACAAACCATTTTAACAGTGTGGTGAGAGAGGAGATAATTCTAGAATTGACTCCTAATGTGAGCACAGGACTGTAGTCACAATCCTTCTGTAAAATTCTGTTCAAATGCAGATTTTATCTGTCCAGCGCTGCCATTTTAAGCCCACCCTATCTTCAGACTTCTAACATCCTCACACAAGCCCTTTGGACAGTAAGTTCACAATGTCTGCCATAAATCTTCTCTGACTGAGACCATGAGAGCCCCCCCCCCTCCGGCCACAGTAAAATGATAGCATTTTATCAATTGGAAGGGATATACATCATCTGAGTCACTGGCTCGTGAACTGCTTAGAGAGCCTGCTGAAATGCTGTAAAATCAAAAGGAATTAAATGCATTGACAGAAGTGGTGATTAAGAGATATGCTTGTTTAAAATAATTCTAGCCACTTCTTGGCTAAGACAGTGGAGTCTATTTCTTATGGAAATCATCTTCAATTTATAATTAATTTATAAGGTTAGGAGAGATAATCAGAATTAAAATGCTGTTTGCCATTGAATACATGACAGGCTGTAGGCCTGTAATTTAGCCAGTCTTGGTTTTGCTTCATTTGAATATTCTTTTTAAGATCCCTTGCCACATGGAGATGTTTAAAGAAATGGAGTTTGAGCAATGAAGCTGCCAGTATATCACGGAAACTGGAATAATACCCCTCTTCCCAAACAGCAAAAGATCAGGGAAGCAATGCCTGGAAACAGCCAAAGGGGAATGCAGAAGTAGAAGGAAAAGGGCTCTGTGAACATTTTCATGGCCCCTGAACTTTCACAGAGAAAATAAAACTTCACAGAAATTAGCCACGGTACTAATATATTCAACTGGAGATTAATTTTGACCAGTAGTTCAAAAAAATCTGTTTTGATCTCTTGATTTGGAGGTTAAGCCTCTTTTACTTACCTTTAGATATAACACTCAAGAAAAGTGTTCCAAATATATAAAGCACCCAAGCATGGCACCCAAGCCTTCAGTGTATAGATTCTTCACACGCAGAACTTTATCAAAAACCTGGTTCATGTTTCAGATTGGTATATGGATGCTTCAGTTATAAATTATCTGTTATGAAATAGGAAGGAATGTTATATCTCCCTCCTTTGATGTATCCAGAAACTGATCAAAACAGACAAAACAGATAAGCTATACAAGAGTGACTTTCTGGTCTGATTTGGACAATTAACTTAATAGAATTTAGCATTTTGGGGTTATAGTTATGATAAAACTCTTTATCCCACTGATGAAGAAACATGCCTGAGACAGGTAGATATGATGTATTAGTATAGCTGATTATAACCCTGCTAAACCACAGTGGTTAAGCATTTTGAGTTAAACATTATGGCTTAGCGTGTCATGTGAACCATGACTTAGTGTGTCATATGACCATCCCTAACCGTGGTGACTCCATAACCACAGTTAAAACATGCTTACTAACCCTTTGCTTCAAAAGGGTTAGCTGCCTAACCATGGCTTAGCGTGTTGTCTAAACAGACCTATATGATTATTAGAAAATCACCATGTTTGTGGACTATCCAGTTTCCATTTTGGTATAATTTTATATGGTCTATTATATAATTATTTTTTACAATTACTTTTATACTTTGTAGTATTGATTATTTTATTAAAGTTTATTTAATGGTAGCTCCATCTTAATTTTGCATTTTACAAGCTCTGTTTAACCTGTTTATCTTTGTGTGTTGACTTTAGTTTAAGACCTTTATAAATTATTGTTGTTGATGTAGGTTTCCAATTATATAAAGGACACAAATCTATATGCTACATTTTATATTCATATTTGGGATGTTACTATTATGAAGCAGAAGTGTTTAATGTTCCTCAGGCAACTGTGAAATAGTCCAGTCATTATATAGTTTTTTTTAACGATACAGTTTGTGTAGTGTAGCCTAGGATGGGCATATATGCATATGTTAGAGTGAGAGAAAAAGAGATTAGAGGATTCTGTTAGGGATGTCCACCATCCGCAGCAGTGATGGGCAGACTGTCAATTATCCAAACGTTTAATTGCTTATCTGAACTCTTGACATGAGATTAGTCTCAGGCTTTTCACTATTAGTCACTTCTGTCTGACAGAATATAGTGCCATCTTGAACAGTTGGGAACCAAAATATGAATGATGTTAAAATAAATTGCTATTCTGAATTATTTCTTTCTATTCAGGGTGCAGCTTGCCAGAGCTGTCTAAACACTGGCACATACTATTAATGTCATTGGAGCAAATTAGCTCCTATCTGTCTACAAATCTCGTGTTTCCTTTAGAAAATAAAACATTCCGAAATCCTTCAGTACATCCATGTATTCCAGTAACTCCACATGAATTTCCAAATGGAACACTTAAATCCTTCTGGGGCAGAATTTGATGGCATCCCTACTTCCATATTTAACCTGGTACTAAAGAATTTTAGCTAATCATATTATGTCTGAAAGTGATTGGATTTTATTCAATACGTAGTGATGCACACTGTATGTTAGATGATGCCCTTTCTATCAACAATTGGTAGCCTTTAGAAAAATTAATTAAGATAAAAATCACATCTCTTTATTACAGTCTATGACCAGATTGAGAACAGAACATATACAAGAGAGAGAGAGAGAACAAGAGAGAGCAGTATACCATCAATGCTAGATAAATCAAAAACATTTAACTGGACTCTCAACTTAACTGCAACAGAAAAAAAACCTTAGCAATGCTTTCAGTCAAACAGGGATGACGTTGGCTGAATAATAAGATGCGTAAAACAACTTGTCTCTGATAGGCAACTTATAATAAAGGCATAATCAGTTTTCTCCTAATATTCTGTTAGAAATTACAATACAGTAAGACGTGCATTACAGTCTCTAAATCCCCTGAATCACAAGGACAATAAGTTTGCAATGAAAAACCTTCATTGAATCTTCTCTCTAACATCAGATGGCAGAACGTCATCTGGGCAAATTTACTGAAACATGTCCAGGTGATGCATCATTACTGGATTTACCCTGTCGTCATATCAGAATTGTGTAATTATAATTTGAAAATGTTTAGAAAAATAATAATTCTAATTATTGTAATTCTAAAGAATAATTCTAAAGAATTTTCATTAAATGAACATAGTCAATTAAGTCATCACTGTGAACAAACCATCCTACAGGTTGAAAATAATGTGATTCTACAACAACTCGCCCCAACCTTGAGCCCTACAGAAGTTTGGAACTCAGTTCCCAGCAGCCCAGCCAGCATGGTTAATAGTTTGGAATACTGGGAGTTGTAGTCCAAAACATCTGAAGGACACCTGATTGAGGAAGGCTGTTGTAAAATGTATTATTTAAGGAAAATTCCCAATAAATTACAACTGGATGAAACCCCAAATCTCTCTAAATTGAAGATGAAGTCTATATATAAGACTACATATCAGAAAATAATATAAGTTTAATCGAAAATGACATTACAAATGAAACACAAAAATGCCAGAAGAATAATGATATGAAAAAACATTATCAGAATAGTGTGATTCCATCGGGTTCAAGTGATAGCCCTTTGAATGAAAAGATGTAAAGTGCAGCATGAGTGATTAACTGCTCTTGACGAAAAAACTAAAATGTTAAGATATCAGTCTAGCTCCTAGTTCCTGGACATAAAGTTCTGTACATTTTCTGTAACAGTCTCTTCCTGCTTGTCAAGATTGATTCTTTCTCCTTATTGGGTTTATTTTTTTTTAATTTTTAATGCTTCCTTTGTGATACTTATTTCCTGTGGATGTATTGCATATATTTTTATACTGTCTTTCTGTAAAAACTACCAAGGGCAGTCAGTATATAACAGCTCAAATGTTCATAGATTTCCCTTGATTATGAAGAGGGTTTCTGGCATATTCTCTAATGAAGCCTTTCCCAACCTGTCTAGGGATGATGGGAGTTGTAGTACTGGAGGCCACCAGGTTGGGAAAGCCTGCTTTAATGTCTTTTAATCCTAAGAAAGAAACTGTGACTATTCGAAGTTCCTCCAACAAGACTTCCTCCTCTTTGTAAACTGGGGATGAAATTTAGTTTGGGGATATAGTATGAGGCGAGTATTCTGAGAGTCCACTACCATTCCTGCCACCAGTTTCCTTCCTTGCTTCTACCTTCCCATAATTACTGTGTGTAGGTGAGGAGAAGGAAACTGTGTCTGAGGCCTAATCTACACCAAGCAGGATATTGCACTATGAAAGCGGCATTACTTATTTATTTATTTATTGCATTTTTATACCGCCCCATAGCCGAAGCTGTCTGGGCGGTTCACAAAAATTAAAACCATGAAATCATTTTTAAAAATATAAAACAAACCACAATCTAAAAGCACAAAATAACATACAATATAAAAACACAACCAGAATGAAACCAAGCAGCAGGAATTAATACAGATTAAAATACAAATTTAAAATTTAAAACAGCAAGGATTAAAATTGAGTTAATTTAACTGTTAAAATACTGGGAGAACAAAAAGGTCTTCATCTGGCGACGAAAAGAGTGCAAAGTAGGCACCAGGCGAACCTCTCTGGGGAGCTCATTCCACAGCCGGGGTGCCACAGCATGACAGTGGTATATAAAAGGCTGGAGCCACACTACTGCTTTATTTATTTTATTACATTTATATACCGCCCCATAGCTGAAGCTTTCTGGGCGGTTTACAAAAATTAAAAGATTGAACATTAAAAAGTCAATATACAAAATTTTAAACCATAAAACATAAAACAGCTGATATTTAAAACATTTCAAACTTTTAAGCCTGGCCAAAAATTCAGTTAAAAGCCTCAACTTAAGCTGTTAAAATGCCTGGGAGAAAAAAAAAATTTTGACCTGGCGCTGAAAAGATAACAGTGCTGGTACCAGGTGGGCCTCATCAAGGAGATCATTCCATAATTGGGGGGCTACCACAGAGAAGGCCCTCTCCCTTGTTGCCATCCTCTGAGCTTCCCTCAATGTTGGCACCCAGAGGAGGAACTCAGATGCTGAGCGTAGTGCACAGGTAGGTTATAGTGGCATTGAAGTGCACTGACAACTGTTGGGGACCATAGACACATACTATATACTGCTTTCATACCACTATATCCTGCTTTGTGTGGCTCCTGCCTTTTATATTCCGCTTTCATACCGCTATATCCTGCTTGGTGTAGATTAGGCCTGAGAAGGGTGAAAACTCTTGCCAGTGACCCAAAAAAGGTGTTTCAGTTAAGATTCTCCGTCACCACCAGAAACCTGGAATCTGTAATTTTAATTCTTCCTAACTGGAGTTTAGAACTTGAGCGGGGAGCGAGTTTTCCAAATACTCCCATGTGGGACCCTTTAGCAGGGAGGCTTTCAGTCCAGCAGCAGTTCCACGTGATGTCACATCAAGCTTCTCTACATGAGCAATTTATGCACGCTTGTGATTGTCATTCACGGAACTTTGCAGTCCTTTACACAATGCCATAAACCTCCAGGACGTCTCCTGCATTTCCCCCCGGTAATCTTGCTTTTTAAAAAATCAGAGATAATGCAGTATTTAATTTATTGCAAGGGTCCCCAGTGTATAAAGCCATTGTAGAGCAATAATTCCACCACTAGATGGTGGTGTTTCATTGAACAGAATAACATTGCCAAAAGGGGAGGTTTTCAATTCAAAATCACCTGGTTGCTGTCTAAAGGAGTCAGTCGTAAAAACAGACAGACTCCAGAAGAAGAAACCCTGGTAAGGATGTGTTTTTTTCCCCTTAATGTAGAGATACCCTTGGTCCCTGGACATTCCAGGAAGAGTTGCTTTCTGAAAGCCTCTGTGCTAAGAGTCCTGCCATGCTGTGATGTGGCCTTTCTAGAGTAAAAAAAAAAAATCAATCAGAAACAAAACCCCTCGGCCAACTCCTACACTTAAAGGGTAAATGGAACCCCTGCCCACTCTCCAGTGAGGAAATTCTCAAAATTCTCCCTCTACCCAGCCTCTTTCACTGGAGTATTAATTTGTCCCCACCTCTCATGAATTGATAAAAATGACAGGCTCAAACTTGTTGGCCCAGCAATACTTCCCCCCCTTTCATACCCCTGCTCCTCTTCAGCTCCAAACTGTAGGCAAAAGGACTAAATTGACTGAAATCCCAGTGCTTCCACTTAGTAGTGTGTGGGTTGCAGCCATCATCACAAATTAATCACTCCCCAGACTACCTCTATCCACAAAGCAGGAACAGTGAAGGAAATATTCACTGCTTGTTCGTGATTAAAAAGAGTGCTTGCAGAGGTGACGAAATCCCATTGGTCTTACTCCTTGCTTAGGTCAGCATGCAGAATTTCTTGCAAGAGGTGATTATCATTACTAGAATCAATTCTTGAATTACACACACGTACACAATGGTCACAATCCATGAGTCAAATCTGTGCAAACGTCCATTAAATTCATGGGGCATACAGAACAGCACTGCTGTTCTCTTAGGCCAGATCTACACCAAGCAGGATATAGCGGTATGAAAGTGGGATGAAAGCAGTATATAAAAGGCAGGAGCCACACTACTGCTTTATAACAGTATTGAAGTGCACTGACAACTGTTGGCGCCCATTGACACAGACCATATTCCACTATATCCTGCTTGGTGTGGCTCCTGCCTTTTATATACCACTTTGATACTGGTTTCATTCCACTCTATCCTGCTCGGTGTAGATCTGGCCTTACACAGTTTTCGTTCATTTCAGTTGGACATGCACTGGTCTTTTTGAGTGTTTTAACTTAACTTACTCCTCATTTGTGAAGTGCAGTATTTTTCAAACCATGGCTGCCTCTACACAAGAGATTTAAAGCTCTTTCAAGTCTCATTAAAAATGTTACCTCTACATGAGCGGAGCACAAATCGGGAGTTGAGGGGTGTTATCTATCCGATTATGCGCATTATCAAATGCGTGCTAAATAGCGAGTTTTATTTTGCTGCTGCCGTTAAAGCGCATTTTGACTATGTGAACAAGCGATTCTCCACATTAACTACTTCTAAAGCGCATTTCAAACAACCGATAAGGCCACCAGTTGTGTGCTCAATTACCTCCTGCGTACAATCATTTACCATAAAGCGCTTCTGAGAAGATGCGCATAATCGGAGAACCAGGCGTCAAACCGAATTCTTATAGAGGGGGTCCATGTTTGAGACAACAGTAGGATTCCTTGTAAGCCTTTTAGGAGGCTCCCGCAATGAGAAGATCAGTAAGGGCAAAACATTTCACTGAAAGACAGCTTGCCCACCATTACCAATCCTTGCCCTACAATGTGTAGCTAGCCCAGTTGGCTAGCTCTTGGATATCACTCTCATTTCATCTGAGGCAACAACCAGTGCCCAGCATGAATGGAGTATGTACCAAAGAACATGTCCCAGAATCCTTTGCAGCTTCCTTTCCAGGACAAAGTGTTCAGAGGCAGCAGAAAAATCCATGTGAGTAGAATTCTGTAAAGGTAAATAGTTTGGAAGCTGCTGGTTTGTTGATTTCTTCTTTTTTACACCCGTGTAGTTTTTATATCTCAGCGGTGGATCCACTCCTGTTTTTCTTTTCTCACTTTTTAAAAAAGATGCACACTCATCCTGCACCTTTCACGCTAGCACAGAGCCCTTGAATGCTTTCTGCTCTTGCCACATTGACCAAAGCTGGTACACTGAGGAGCATTACAGCTAAAATTAAAGTCAAAAGAGAAGTGCTTTTTCAGGGTGGGATGGGATCTGTTTTGTTTTGTTTTAGTTGAGTTAGTTTCTGGCAGCAAAGCTTCTTCCTTGTGGGAGAACTGCTGCCATGTACACACACACACACACACCACTAGGCTGACCAGATAAAATCCAGGTCAGGGCTCATGTAACTTTAACAGTTGTAGAGAAAAGGGAATTTCAGCCAGTGTCATTGGTATGCAATTAGTTCCTGGTGAAATTCCCTCTTCATCACAATAGTTAAAGGTGTATGCACTATACTAGAGTGATCAGATACAAAAGAAGGCAAGGACCCTGCAACTTTAACTATTGTGATGAAGAGGGGATTTCACCAGGAACCAACTGCATGCAAATGACACTGGCTGAAATTCCCTTTGCTCTACAACTGTTAAAGTTCTTCTTTGTGGTCTCTGTGCATCACACACTATGGGCTCGCACCGATGCCGAGTCTCATCCGGGAAACTTCTATAGCCTAGACTTTTGGCGGGAACCCCTCCCCCCACCGCCCTATCGCGCATGCTCGGGTTCCCGCCTACCTCAGTTCTTTTTCGACCGCCTTGCTGTTTGCCTCGCGGGAGACTTCTCTAATTGTTCGTATTCGTTGTGCTTGCTCGTTAGCTTAGTTCTTGCTTAGACTTCTCACCCTTTCTCTTCCTCGTCTGTCTTGTATCCTACTTCTTTCTAAAATAATAATAATAATAATAATCTTTGACTCTCTTAGCTCTAGTTTTCTTCCTTACTTTTCTATCTGTTAAGGCGCTTATGGTGCAAACAGCTTTGTTCAAAAGCTGCACTTCGTGCCGGGCCAAGCTGACCCTCTCTGACGGCCATTCTTGGTGCCTCCTATGTTTACGGGAGACGTACGTGGTCGATGCGTGTAGCCACTGCATGAGTTTTTCTCGACAAACGCAAAAAAATAGGGTGGACAGGCTACGCGCGCTATTCTGGAAGAAAGCGTTGGAGGCGGTCGACATTCCTTCTCGCTCTACTCCTGTACCGATGGCCGCCGTTATGGAGCACACGCCTACAGAGCACATGGAGTCTCGCCCGGCTGCGCCAGGAAACGCCCCTCCCAGGGATAAAACTAAGGCAAAGAAGCCAAAAAAGGTGGCTGCGACTCATGAGGAGCCCAGCCATAAAAAGAAAGTGAAGGCAAAACACACGGAGAAGCCTGTGAAAACCCACAGGAGTCACCCACAGGAAAAATCTGTTCCTCCGATGCCGCCTTCGTCGGGACTGGCCTCGGTACCGATGGCGCGCCCACTGCCGTTGCCCTCGGCCTCGGTGCCCATGCTACCGATGCAGGACGTGCTGTCTCCGCTGCTAGCTCCTTAGATACTGACGACTCGCCCGGTACCATTGCCTTCGGCATTGCCCTCGGTACCGAGCCGACATAGATCCTCAACCGCGCAATGCGAAGAGGGATTCTCGCCCTCACTGCCTCACTCAGACCCCGTGGAACAGAGGCATTGCCTGCCAGCGTCACCCCCAGTACCAAGATATGAAGAACTCTGCTTTGACCCGGTTTCACCCCGATCAGTACCATCTTCCGTTCCAGGGTCGATGTCTGCCTCTGTGGACCGTCACTATCGCTACTGATCGCCGACTCCCTCCCGTGATTGGGATCGTTTCTCAGATCGTTCGGCACGCTCATGGACCTCCCAGCCGAATCCCTTTGGGGATGCTCCCTCGCATCACCGGGACACAGAAGATGATCCCAGACGGTATCATTATATCTTCGACCCTTTTACGGGACAACGTCTCAGGGACACCGACGATGTTTTCGTGCCTTCCGTGCCCCCGAGGCGCCCGCCATCGGCCACCGTTTCGGTGCCACCGCCAGATCCACCGGTACTGATGCCACCACCGGTACCGACTCAGTGGATGGACCTTCCAACCCCTTCGTCTCCACAATCTATAGAGGATTATGCATCCGATTCATCATCCTCAGACTCTGCCCCTTCGGTTCCTTCACCGGATGATGCTGTGGGGACCGAGAAGAGGGCCTCCCCCTCAGTGGAAGTGGGGACGTTCACAGACCAAATGCTCCGGATGGTGCAGTCATTAGGGGTAGAGCACCAACAGCCTGCTGAGAAGTGCATTGACTCGATCTATAATGTCATGTACGCAGATACAACTACCTCCTTGGCCATACCTCTAATCCCCACTCTGCTGAACACCGCCCAGGAGTCATGGAAGAACTCAGCGACCATGGGACCAGTGTCCAAACGTCTAGATGCACTCTATAAGATTCAGGAGAAGGATGCGGGATTTTTATTCACACACCCAAAGCCCAACTCAATGATTGTTGAGTTAGCCCTCAAGGTCTCATTTGACACCGTCTGACAAAGAGGGTCGGAAGCTCGACATGTGTGGCCGTAGGATCTACTCATCCTCCGCCCTGTCGATTAAGGTGGCAAATTATCAAGCCATGATGGCTAGGTACCACCTGTTTTTATGGGAGAAGATGTTGTCTCTTATTTTGCACCTTCCGGACGAGAAGAGACTGGTAGCACAAGTATTCCACACTGAGGCCGTCCACCTGGCCAAACAGGAACTGACGACTGCCAGACATCAAGTGGACTGCAGATCTAAGGCAATGATTGGGGCAATCGCCATCAGGTGACACGCATGGCTCCGCTCCTCTAGTCTACCTCAGGAGTCGAAGGCAAGGATAGAGGACCTCCCATTCGATGGTGAAGGTTTATTCCATACCTCAACAGACACAACCATGGATACGATCCAAAAAGCCAAGACCACGGCGAAGAAAATGGGATTTTACTCAGCTACAACCTCAAAGTGTACCGTTTGCGCCGGTGAGTGCGACAGCAACCATAGGCACCATGCCAGTACCAAAGTCGGCAACAACGCTACCAACATGTGCCTCAATCTACATACCAACAAAAGAAGACCTATCAACAAGGACACTACCGGCAGCAACGCAACAGGCCGAACACCTCGCAAAAACAGCAGCGACTTTGACTCCGTTCCGGTCACTCTCTCTCTGCAGCCCACTTTTGGTCACCGACTACAACAGTTTCAGGACTCTTGGCAGGAAATCACTTCAGACAAGTGGATTCTAAGCATCATCAGATATGGATACCAAATAGAACTTATTTCTCACCCCCCAACCTGTCTGCTCAAGATCACTCCACCGTCGGAAGCACTGCTCTCTGAGGTAACCACGCTTCTCCAGAAGGGCGCTATCATTCCCGTCCACCATTCGGATCTACAAAGCGGGTTCTACTCCCACTATTTTACAGTCCCAAAACGAGATGGCGGCATCCAACCCATCATGGATTTGAGAGACTTCAACAAGTTCATCCCTACCAAAAAATTCCGTATGGTCACGCTGGCGATAATCCTACCGCTGCTCAGACAGGAGTGTTGGTTCACCCTCATAGATCTAAAAGATGCTTACTTTCATATCGCCATCCACTGTTCGTCTCAGAAATTCCTCCGGTTCATAGTCGGCCCGAAAGCCTATCAGTTCACGGTTCTCCCATTCGGCCTAAAGACAGCTCCAAGGGTGTTTACGAAATGCATGGGAGCAGTTTGTGCATTTCTACGAACAGCCGGTGTGGAGCTTTAGTCTTATTTGGACGACTGGCTGATAGTATCCCCCTCTCAACACCAAGCAGAGAGAGATGTGACAGTTATGAGGGAGCTCCTCCAGAGACTGGGTCTATTCATAAACCAAGAAAAATCTGTGTTTATACCTACCCAATCCATCCAATTTATTGGAGTTCTCCTAGACTCAACATTGGGAAAGGCATTTCTTCCAAGAGATCGAGCATTGACCATCCAGCGACTTACCTTACGCATCCTGGACTCCAAATGTGTCAGCGCATTTACCCTGCAAAGACTGTTGGGACTCATGGCCTCCTCAGTCTATGTGGTCAGATGGGCAAGGATGCACATGAGACCATTGCAGCAGTTCCTCCTGGCCAACTACGACCTGTCCAGAAACCCGAACAAGGTCAGGCTCGTCATACCGCAGAGCCTACAGGGCGCACTCAGGTGGTGGACACTGCGACACAACTTAATCAGCGGACTACCGTTCGCAGAAAGAGGCCCCACACGGACCCACACCTCGGATGCGTCACTACTTGGGTGGGGAGTACACTGCGACCATCTGTCGATCCAAGGGAAATGGTCGGCCATAGAGAAGACACTCCACATCAACAAATTGGAGCTCCTGGTGGTGAAAAAAGCCTTGCATGCTTTTGTTGTACACCTCAAAGGTCAGCATGTTTGGATTGTATCGGGCAACGCAACGGTTGTCTGGTACCTCAACAAGGAAGGCGGGACTCGATCCCCTCACCTCGTTCAACTAGCACTAGAAATTCTTCATTGGACGATCAGACATGGGATTCACCTTTCGGCTATCCACATAGCAGGAACAGACAATGTTCAAGCAGATGTCCTCAGTCGCCACTTCCAAGACATGCACGAGTGGGAATTGGCCCCAGCGATGTTGCGCACCCTGTTTGATTGGTGGGGACAACCAGTAATAGATCTGTTCGCCACCCCGAAGAATGCCGTCTGTGTCGCTTACTGCACGAGGGCAGGAATAGGCAAGGGATCCTTAGGAGATGCTTTCAGCACACCTTGGGGGGAAAGACTGGTGTACGCCTTTCCCCCATTTCCGCTAGTACCCAGGGTGGTCACGATTCTCTCTTGGTACCAGACGGATGCCATCTTGATAGCTCCATGGTGGCCTCGACAGGCCTGGTTTGCCCCATTGCTTCGTCTATCCAGAGGAGAATTCCTACAATTACCAATATCTCTGAATCTGATCTCCAAGGACCACAGGCTAGTCCTTCACCCGGACCTACGACAGCTGCGGCTCACCGCTTGGCGAATCCGGCCAGGCGGCAAGACCTAGATCTGCCTTCTCCAATGAGGGCTATTTTACGAGAGGCCAGAAAGCCTTCTACAAGGGCCTCGTATAATAAAAAATGGAGAAAGTTTGTTCAGTTTGCCACATCTAGTGGATTTGACCCTAGATCCTGCCGCATTCAGGATGTCTTAGTTTTTCTACAGTCCCTTCATGAAGCCGGTTTAAAGACAACCTCCATTAAGGTCTACTTGGTGGCCATCTCAGTCAACCACGACAGTTTTCAGTCTTCACTCATCCTCTGTCCAAGTGCTTCCTCAAAGGTCTACGTAATTTGCACCCACCACTACGTCCGATCGTTCCGCGATGGAGTCTATCTGTTGTTCTAGCAGCGTTAACTGCAAAACCCTTTGAACCACTAGCCACTACTGACATTAGGCTACTCACCTTTAAAGCTGCCTTCCTAGTTGCTATTACTTCAGCAAGGAGAAGCTCAGAGTTATGTGCCCTTATGGTTGATCCACCATATACTCAGTTTTTTTGAGATAAAGTTGTCTTGAGACCGGACCCCTCATTCTTTCCCAAAATTGTATCCAACTTCCATCTTAACCAGGACATTATATTGCCCACTTTCTTTCAGGCGTCTTCAGATCCGGTTAGCGCAAAGCTCCATTCCTTGGATGTGAGGCGAACTTTGGCCTTCTAAAAGTCTAGATCTGCCATCTTTCGGAAATCAAACTGTCTGTTTGTGTGTTATGGTGGAAAGTCCAAAGGCCACCCTGTCTCTGCTCAAAGGTTCGCAAAATGGATTGTACAGACAATCTCTTTGTCTTACCAGCTAGCTGGAAAGAACCACCAGGTTCCCTAAAAGCACACTCTGCCCGGGCTCTCTAAACCTCAACCGCTCTGGACCGTGGGGTGTCGATTCCAGACCTATGTAGAGCTGCAACATGGTGTAATGCCTCTACTTTTGTGTCTCATTACAAGTTGGACGTTCGAGCCAGAAAGGACTCTTCCTTCAGTCGGGCCGTCCTGTCTTCAGTTCTTCAATAATGTCCCAGCGAGTCTACCCTCCTCCGGTAAGTGTTTGCTGGTTATTCACCCATAGTGTGTGATGCACAGAGACCACGAAGAAGAAATGCAGGTTGCTTACCTGTAACTGTAGTTCTTCGAGTGGTCATCTGTGCATTCACACAACCCACCCACCGTCCCCTCTTGGCCTCGCTGGTTGCGATCTGGTCAAAGAGAGTATCTATTGCGCATGCATGCTACCTCTTATATGTGTGTTTATTTGATCATTTATTTCTATCTCGTTCGTGAGGCAAGTTGGTCTCATTGAACTGAGGTAGGCGGGAACCCGAGCATGCGCGATAGGGTGGTGGGGGGAGGGGTTCCCACCAAAAGTCTAGGCTATAGAAGTTTCCCGGATGAGGCTCGGCGTCGGCGCAAGCCCATAGTGTGTGAATGCACAGATGACCACTCGAAGAACTACAGTTACAGGTAAGCAACCTGCATTTACAGGAGCCCTGACCTGGATTTTATCTGGCCACCCTACACACCACTTACTTTTCAGTGCTGTCCTGCGCACTCACAGGTTTGTTCTATTGAGCATAATAAGGTAATGTATGTTTAGTATTGACAGTCTAGGGACTGTGTACATTTTCTTAATCTTTTTGGAGGAATGGCATTGTTCACCACCAAGCAAGCTGTACCTACCGCTCGTTAATGTGCTTCTACAGATGGAATATTTGTGGTCTCCAAGCCAATTAGAACATGGTACCTCCTTTGACTTCACACTTGAAGCACTATGAAGGACTTCTCCAAATATTCTTGTCTTTTTTCTTTTTGCTTACGTATAGGAAGAGAGCAGTTCCCCATTCTCTTTTGGTAACAATCTCTACAAAGCAAGGGATATTATAGCAAAATTGCTGAAAGATCCTCAGCACCATGTCTATATGCTGGTGTGTGTGTGTGTTTGTGTGTGTATAACATCTAAGTTGGGATCATAAATTTTGTTGTGCTGATTTCTAACCGATGCTGATACACAGTACAGTATAGCTTTTATTGTGAAGGTGCTAGGTACTTTATTGTGCTAGGTGCCACTGTGTATATAGTTTTGTGCCATTAAGTAGCTAAACTAACTAACTAAAATAAATAAAAATAAACGAGCGATGGAGGATAAATTAGAATGGTTTGCATTTTAATAATATCAAAAACGTTTATTGCTCAATCTACAGATCATCGCAACACATACAAACTTAAATTTTTACAATACTATTATACAATACTATTATATTGAAAGTTACATATAAGGTTAAAACAACAGAGCTGTAAAATACATAACTTCCTTAACTGAAATGATAGTACGGTGGGTGAACAACAAACATACAGAAACCTTTAATAACCTATCAATCACATTGCATTCATATCTCTGAATCTTTATAACGCTTTACACTGATAGTTTCTAAGAACTTTGCTCTACATCTAGTAGCTTTCACTGCAAATAGTGCAACCCTCTGTATCACGTCTGGGTTGGTTGAATATAACAAATATGACAATTTCTCCTTAACGTCCCTATATTTCACTTTCTTTAAAAGAGGCTCTAAATAATTGTTTCTAATAATAATAATAATAATAATAATAATTTATTTCTTACCCGCCTCTCCATCTGGATCGAGGCGGGGAACAACAATATGATAAAATACATAAAATGATTAAAACATGACACATATTATTAAAACTGCATTAAAACATCCTAAAACATCCTAAAAACATCCTTAAAACATTCTAAAACTCCACTGGATATGTCCGCCGGAAGAGAACAGTCTTTATGGCTTTCTTAAATTCTAAAAGACTGTTAAGTTGACGAGTCTCCTCCAGCAGGTCATTCCACAGTCTGGGAGCGGCAGAAGAAAAGGTCCTCTGGGTAACGGATGTCAGCCTAGTCTTGGCCGACTGCAGTAAGTTCTTCCCAGAGGACCTGAGCGTGCGGGGCGGATTGTATATATATAATATAATGGACAGTCAAATACGTAATGCATTAAGTCCTCTAGAACTGGATCTCAGCAAACAAACAACCTATCTTCTGTTGGCATGCCATGAAATCTCCCCCATTTTATCATGGTATCCATTTGTTCAAATCTTAAACGTGTAAGTGCTTTCCGATGTTACATTTTCATGGGTACTGATAAGTATTTCTCAAAATGGTGCAGATATTTTGTGCTAACTAACCATTTCACTATTTTTGAGGATATGAGCGCAGTAATTTCGGTTTGCGCTCCTACATCAAACACTCTTTGTTTGAAAATATTTCTTGCTATCTGTCAGTGTTGGATTGAGTGCCTGGTCAGAAAATCCAAAGTTTGGAAGGAGTTTAAACAGTTTCTGCAGCCAAAAGTTCCCTTGCACAATTGACTTTTGTTCCTCCAGACAGATCTTTGGGAGTCTTTCTTCAGTTAAGTTATTTATTCTACACCAGTAATTTCCTATCCTTACATATATCAATCCAGAAATCTTTTCCATACCCAATTCTGCTCTAGTTAAGTATGCTGGGGTAGACTTAGAGACCCCCAGAATCAGACGCAAAAAGCGACTTTTAACACATTCAATTTTTGTAAGATTTGCAAAGCTCCAAATTTCTGCTCCATAAATTAGGATAGGTATTACTTTTGCTTTGTAAATTTTTAAGATTGGGCATAATGTGCAGGGTAACTGTAATTTAACAGTCTATTTAAGGATTGTAAACAAGCAACTGTTTTTAGTTCATTTTTCTTTATTTGTGAAGCCCAGGATCCGGAGGCAGAGAAGTTAAGACCAAGGTAACAGTAATGTTTTACCTGCTCTAACACCTTGGAATTAATAGACCATCTATGAAACTTTCTATTTTTATCAGATACTACTACTTTGGATTTGTTAATGTTAATAAGTAGGTCATTTTCTTTGCAGTATACACTAAGCTGTCTCAGGGGTCTTCTCAAGCCCACTTGGGATGTTGAGAGTAAAATCATGTCATTAGCATACAACAAGATATTTATCACTCTGTTTGAAATTTTGGGCATATGATAACTCTGATAACGTACAAATGCCATCATGTCGTTAATATAAAAATTAAAAAGAAATGGTACTAGGATACATCCTTGGCGGACACCTTTGTGTGTTGAAATATAATCAGTGAGGGCAAAAATTGAACCTGTTCTCCCCTTCAGATAGGTTTCTGAATAAAGTACTTTTCCCAGAGATGGCACCTGTTTATAGAATCAAAAGCTACACTTAGTTCTATAAAAGCAGCAAAAAGCTGTCCGCCCTTAGTGGAATACTTAGTTATAAGATGATGTAAAGTAAAACAGTTATCCAGAGTAGATCGTCCTTTCCTAAATCCACACTGCTCTTCTGCAAAAATTGCATATTCTTCAGCCCAGTCCTCTAGTTTTTGTAAAAGGTACTTAGCATAAATTTTTGCGAGATATCGATCAGGCTGATTGGCCTATAATTACGAGGATCCTGCTGGTTGTGTTTCTTAAATATGGGAATAATTATACTAAGAGCCTATCTACACAGTACCTTGGAACGTTTTAAATAGTATTTTAAAACGTTCCAAATAGGTTTATTCCAAAACGTCTTAGGCCACACTAAGGAGTACTCATGTTACAGGAGAAAAATTCTTCAGTCTTCAAAGCGGTGTGTGCAGTCTCACACACCCTTCGGTCCGTCTCTTTCTATTTCGTTTTTACAATGAGTTTAGGGCAAGGCATTGTGGGCGCTGTAGTTCACTCGCCCACTTCCTTCTTAGTTCCCCTTTCATTCCCTAGCTTTCAGTGAGTATAGGGCTAAGCATTGTGGGTGTTGTAGTTCACTCGCCCACTTCCTCCTTAGCCCCTCTTTCTTCCCCACCAATCAACCGCTAAGCATTTGGGCACTGGTAAATGAAGCACTGCCCCCACAAATCACAAACGGTAAGGAAGGACACATTATTTTACTTAAAACGATTTATTAAAGGTAAAAAACCGTTGTTTTTAGCTGAAATGAGTTTTTAAAAACCTCGGGTATACAACGTTCAAGCCCAAAGAGTTTTCGTAATCCTTATAAAACGCTACAAAGCTAGTGTATAGATCGGCTCTTAGATTCCAGCCCTGTGGAATACAACCTGTGCTATTTATATGGGTAAATAGTCCAGCCAGTAGTGAAGCCCACCAATCCATGTCATTCTTGAATAATTCAGGAGGTAAACAATCCTTACCTGGTGCCTTATTGTTCTTCAATGTCTGAATAAGCAGTTTGATCTCAAGAGCAGACACAGGAGGCCATAGAGGTAAAAGATTTGTGTCCAGTGCCTGAGGCAATTTACTTACTGTCCTTGGGTCTTTTTCCCTTTTTGAATAACTCCAAGTAGAATTTTTTCCACTTTACAGCTGGTATAGAGATATCAAAAGTATAGTTTACTTCTTTTGGTCTGCCTCCAACTTAAGTGCCAAAAGTAGGCCGAGTTTGACCATGTTGCAGCCGATTCAAGCTCAGCCCAAATGTATTTCTGGAACTGCGATTTTTTAGCTGAAATTATTTTTTATAGTCGTGTCTAAGTTTTAACATTGTATATTGTGCTTCCTGGTCTGCTACAGCCTGCACTCTCCACATCTGACTCCTCAGCTTTTTTCTCAGTATTCTGCACTCTCTGACAAACCATAGTGATTTCATGAGCTTTAGCTGGTTTGAACTAAAGCTGAATTCTGAAAATCTCTGAGTTTGTTTACTCTTACTTTTTACTATTTCAGTCTCCTCTCCCCCTGTATTTCCAGATTCTGTGCTAACCAGCAATCTGTAAGGAACGCTTTCCTCATATTAGATTTAACAGCTATTTTCAATGTTATGGGCTGATGATCACTTTCTTCCCTCGGGTTTACTGTAATGCCAGAAAATAAATGGGCACTCCTTCTAGGGACACAGGCATAATCGAGGACACTGCCTGCCCGTTGAGAGAAATAAGTGAAAGGATAAGGAATATTTTGATCGTTATTGCTTCCAATCTGCAGTTCAAACTTGTATGATAACTGAGATAGGTATACCCCTGCATTGTTTATCTTCTTATCCTGAGATTTCCAGTAATTTAAATCAGAAGGAACATCATCCAAGATTCCACACTGCTCAGCCACTTTTATCAACGATGTTCCTATTCTAGCATTAAAGTCACCCAACAATATCAATACTTTGGATTTTGCTGGACACACTTTTCATTCTCTTTTACTTTTTTATTTTTTATTTCAGTTTGAGCAGAACCAGTATCCCCCTTTCTATATATCTCTGCCATTGTTGTTAACAGTCCATAAGATTCTGCCAGGAAAGATTTAATTAAACCTAGATCCTTGGAGGTGTCAATCACCCATTTCTCAATTTCAAATAACTGTTCAATTATTAGTTGCCCACCTTATTCAGTTATAAAGTAACCACCATTAATTTCTGGGTTACTCACATAATGGCTGGGAGAATTCTCCTTTTGAACTGGTAATGGGGAACACTTTGCTAATTCAGCTACCTGCTTTTCCATTAGCCCGTCTAAGGAGATTTGCTGTTCATGTGCTCTTATTTGAGAGAAACTACCAGCAAGTTCTAACTCACATGCCAGATCCGTAACAACAACAACATCATCATCATCAGAAAAGTATCCTAGCTTAGCATACCTGGGGTCTATAGACCAATCTAATACAGAATTAATTGTAGAATCATTTGCTGTTTCTACTTCTTCTGTTTTAGGAGAGAAGAATTGTGTAATTTCAACCTGGGATTTAGGTTTCTGTTTCCTGTTGTTAGTAAGGACTTCCACTGGAAGCCCCAAGATTTTGTATCCTTGCCTGGTAAAACCCATTTCAACATTTAAGATTCAAACTGTCCTAATAATGATATACACTCTGTAATTAATTATTGTTAAACCATAAAAATCAATTGCTAATTAAAAGTTTAATTCATTATTAAAAAATAAAAATTTGAAATGAAAAGGTCAACATACTAAAACGAGTAATATAAAATGTTTAGAGCAGTAAAAACAGTTAAAAACTAGTTAAGGGCATTAAAATAAATTAAAACAGCAGCAGCAGCAGCAACAACAACAGGTTAAAGAGCTCAAAATTCTAAAGCCTGACAACACACCTGGTGCATCACTGAGGGCTTCTGGCAACCCCACCTAAAGTACTGAGCAGACTATGCTGCAACCTTACTTGAGACTTCTCACAATCCTTGTTTGTAACCCTGTTTCATGGAGTTGATACAGTAGCCATGCAGGAGGCAACCGGCTTCTCAGAGATGGCATTCCAAACTCTCCTCTGGTTCTGCTCTTCTTCCAAGATAACAGGTCCTCTTTAGCAGCTTCCTGCCCACAGGCTTAAGTACCTGTGGAGGTGGGTGGGGCAGACAAACATTCTCAAGGCTCAGCCAGAAGCACCAGGCCTTTTCTGCAACACCCCTCCGCTTCATACAAACTGGCCTAATTTGCACTTCCTGAACAAATACATGGACCAGAACATGCTAAGTCTTCAGTATTCACACTTGTTTGAATTTTGTGATGCAGTTTTCCAATGAAACAATGCTTACAAAAATTAAACATCATGGAAATTTGCATTAAAAAGGCATGTGCTAGGGGAAATTGTTTGCAAAAATGCATATATTGGGGAAAATGCATATGATGTTGTGTACATACAAAAATACTCATGAAAATGTGTATAAATTTTCCTGTGGTCATTTTTTAAATATTCGCAAGCTGATATGGGGATGGAACAGAATAAACCTGTACTTTAGAAAAAATGAAAATTGTAGCTTCGTCCATCTCCAGGCTACACTGAGTCCGCCTCTATGATTCTGTACCATGAGCCTTTTTCTAGTTAATTTTCTTCCACCTGAACATGCCTTTATGATGACTGCTATTATCCTCTTCCAATTTCAGGAGATTGTCAACTTTAACTGCCGCAAGCTGGTTGCCACAATGCCTCTCTTCGCAAATGCTGACCCAAATTTTGTAACGGCCATGCTGAGCAAGCTACGATTTGAGGTGTTCCAGCCTGGAGATTACATTATCCGAGAAGGGGCTGTGGGGAAAAAGATGTATTTCATTCAACATGGAGTCGCTGGTGTTATCACTAAATCCAGTAAAGAGATGAAGTTGACAGATGGTTCCTACTTTGGAGGTAAGTACAAAGGAAATGCATAATCTAATATGTATGGAGAGAATGAATGTGGATTAGCTAAACAAGCTTGGATTCAGAAAGGTTATGAAGACAACATGGAACATCTGCTAGACATGTTTTCTTCTAAAAGATATGGCAGCAGTATACAATAACTGAAATATTTCTCATCCAAACATTTTTAGCATGCCAAGCAGACCAGGCCTTTGTCATTTTTTGCCATCAGGGTCTAACACTAATCTAATACTGTTATCGCTCCTGGTGGCAGCCACTGTCCCATGGTCAGTTCACAAATGCATATACAGACTTCAAGAAGGATGCAGACATGCTCGAGGGGGTTCAGTGGAGGACAAAGCAGATGATCAGGGATCTAGAAACAAAGCACTATGAGGAGAGACTGAAAGAACTTGGCATGTTTAGCCTTGAGAAGAGAAGACTGAGAGGAGACATGATAGCACTCTTCAAATACTTGAAAGGTTGTCACACAGAGGAGGGCCAGGACCTCGTCTCGATCATCCCAGAGTGCAGGACGTGGAATAATGGGCTCAAGTTACAGGAATCCAGATTCTGGCTGGAAATCAGGAAAAGCTTCCTGACTGTTAGAGCAGTACAACAATGGAACCAATGACCTAGGGAGGCTGTGGGCTCTCACACTAGAGGCCTTCAAGATGCAGCTGGACAGCCATCTGTCAGGTATGCTTTAAGGTGAATTCCTGTATTGAGCAGGGGGTTGGACTTTATGGCCTTCCAACTGTAGTATTCTATGATTCTGTTTTTCATCATTGATGGCTCAAAGCTGAAGGTGTAAACCCATCTCTCTTTAAAAGCATTAAGTTAGATCCAGACTTAGTTATGCTTAGCGTAGAGCTATTTTAATCAATGTAAAAACTTAGTCATGACTAACTTAATTCTGTGTGGCTTCAATGGATCTACTCTAAGCATGACTAAGTCTGGATAGAACCCATTGTGTTTTGTGGTGTTCGAAGTGGATATGAAAATCCTGTTTGTGGTGCTCCATCTGTGGTGATTCATTCATACGTTGAAGTCATGACTTGATGCTGCAGTCATTAATAGATGAACATGTATGTGTGAACTTACCCCTAAACCAGGGCTACACAACCTTTTGTTCCCATGGGCTGGCTCAGAGGTTGTGCAGACATACACACAGTCCAGTGATCCTGGAGAACCCTCTCTTCACCTCTCCTCCAGTGGTCTTGATACAGCTCACTCTTTCCATGCTGATTGCAGCACTGGGAAAAGAACAGTCTGTATCAAGCTTGCTGGGGGAGGATTGGAAAGAAGGCTAGCCCTGTAATGGGGCACAGTTAAGGCCTTGGAAGGCCACAAGTTGAGCACTCATTTCCCAAATCAAGCCTATATATTTCATTATATTGCTGTTAATATGCAATCGCAGAGTGCAAGAATATCTACCCCATATAAAGAAATATGGAGGAACCTCCTTTGGCACCTCTATCCTCCTTTATATGCAATGACTATATTTAACATTTGACATTCAGCTACATATGCAGTCTCCTGAGGAAGCATGGCAGCCAGGACAGTCGATCTAGCAATTCCCAGGAACATTGGGGAAATTCTTATTATCTCTTTTCTCGCTCATGGCGGTTTTTCTAGACCCACATGACGGGCTTTGCCAAGTCATGCTGTCTTTTACTGATTCAAGAATTTCCTGTCTATTGAACCTGTTTTAAGTACGACTGCTTTCTGGATGTTGGTGCGGATGTATTTTGGTAGGCCCGGTTTCTGAAGGTTTTCTGTGAAGTTCTTTGATGTGATGCTGGTGACTGATGTGATTAATGGAATAATTGTGACCTTTTACCACATTTCTTTAACTTCAATTCCTGTTGCCATTATTGTTAGTATTAGTATTAGTATTAGTATTCAATTTATATCCCAAGCAATATACAGAATATTCTAGGTGGCATACAAAGTTAAAATATTTGAACACGATAAAACACTCAATGAAACAATACCACAGGCATCATGAAAATGTTAAAAACAATTTAAAAAGGCAAAACAATCAGTAAAACCATACAACATACAAACAATGTATAACGGTCAACAATAAGAATTCTGGACAGAGAAGGCGTGCCGGAATAATAGAGTCTTTAATACCTGCTTGAAGTCATTCAAAGAAGTCAGCAGGCACATTTCAACCAGCAGCACATTCCACAGCTGAGGGACAGCAAAGGAAAAGGTCCTCTGACGTGTGACTGCCAATTTCATACTAGGGAGTCGCAGCAGATGACCCTCTGAGGACTGAAGTGACAGGCTGGAACATGGGAGAGGAGGTGCTCCCTAAGCCAAATGGACCACATGTGTATTTCCTTTCTTTATATAGTACTTTTAACTATCTCCCACTTAAACTTGCCAATTCTCTCTTCCGAGAAAAGCAATATTGCAATAACTTCTCTTTGGGTTTGATCATAGTTGTGATTAATGACAAATAAACGCTTTATATACTGTAGAAGAGACAAGGTGCACAAAGAGCCAATTAGCATAATATCATTTTGTATGGAAATAGCCTTTTTCATCTTTGAGTACTTCCATTTTTATTAAACCTTAGAGAGATAGGATCGCCATTTCCCATCAAATTTCTTAGCTATTTGTGTCAAGACATTTTTTAAGCTTCTAACCAAGGGAATGGAACATTAGAACTAACGATCGTTCTACCCATCCCCCAACACTGTCTGCTAAACTCAATTTCAGTAATAACATTGAATAAGTGTGTGTTTAATTTTTAACTCATGCTAGACTAACCTTCAATGTGAACCATTGTATTAATTGGAGCATAAGCTCCTGTGTAGAAAACCATTGAAATGAATGGGACCTGTGTAAGAGCACCACTGCACTTCTCTCTCCACTTCTATGAATGTTTCATTTATTTATTACGTTTATATACCACCCCATAGCCGAAGCTTTCTGGGCGGTTCACAAAGATTAAAAACATTGAACATTTAAAAAACAATATACACATTTTAAACCATAAAAGGCATAAAACAAACTACTTATCAACTATCCAGGGGTCAGTTAAAAACTCAACATATGTTGTTAAATGCCTGGGAAAAGAGAAAAGTCTTAATCTGGCGCTGAAAAGATAACAATGTTGGCACCAGGTGAGCCTCATTGGGGAGATTGTTTCATAGTTGGGGGACAACTATTGAAAAGGCCCTCTCCCTTGTTGCCGTCTTCCAAGCTTCTCTGGAGTAGGCATTCGAAGGAGGGTCTTAGACGTTGAGCGTAGTATATGGGTAGGTTCATGTCGGGAGAGGCGTTCTATCAGGTATTGTGGTCCCAAGCCATGTAAGGCTTTATAGGCTAAAACCAGCACACTGAATCAGGCTCAGAAACGTACAGGCAGCCAATGCAAGTGGGCCAGAGTCGGTCTTATATGTTTGAACCTTCTGATTCCTGCTATCAATCTGGCTGCTGCATTTTGCATAAGCTACAGCTTCTGAACTGTCTTCAAAGGCAGCCCCATGTAAAACATGTTGCAGTAATCTAACTTGGAGGTTACCAGACCATAGACAACTGAAGCCAGGTTATCCCTGTACAGATAGGGACGTAGCTGGGCCACCAACCGAAGTTGGTAGAAGGCACTCCGTGCCACTGAGGTCACCTGAGCCTCAAGTGACAGAGATGGTTCTAGGAGAACCCCCAAGCTACAAACCTGCTCCTTCAGGGGGAGTGCAACCCCATCCAGAACAGGTTGAACACCCTCTATTATTTTTGGCACTGTTTACATGAGTGACTTGACTACGTCCAAAGGGAGAGGTGGGTAATAAATAAATAAATAAATAAATGATGATGATGTCAGTTTTTCTTTATGCTACACATGTATTCTCTCATGTGTTAATAAATGATACATTTCACCTAAGGTATTTACATTCCGTTGTAGATTTCATGTAATTGATAACTTACTGCAACCATTCATTGTTTTTTCAACATTCAGGTTGAAATAACTGGTAGACTTAAGGCCTCCATTTGTTGCATTAATTTATATTTTCTATGTTGCAAAATCAGGATTTCCTGGTTTACTATGTACACATGTGAAAATGAAGGATAAATATGAAATAATAATAATAATAATTTATTTATTTATTTATTTATTACCCGCTTCTCCCTCCAGATTGAGGCGGGAAACAACATCAAACATAAAATACACAAAACTGATTAAAAGCACATAAAGCCAATACATCATTAAAATACCAATAAAATACCAATAAAAACACTTAAAATTCATCTGGGTAGGCCTGCCAGAAGAGATCAGTCTTTATAGCTCTTTTAAATTCTTGAAGACTGGTGAGTTGGCGGATCTCTCCTGGCAGGTCATTCCACAATCTGGGAGCGGCAGAAGAAAAGGTCCTCTGGGTAACGGTTGTCAGCCCAGTTTTTGCTGACTGTAATAAATTCTTCCCAGAGGACCTAAGCGTGTGGGGTGGATTGTATGGGAGAAGGCGATCCCACAGGTAAGCTGGACCCAAACCATGTAGGACTTTAAAGGTAATGACCAACACTTTGTACTTCGCCCAGAAACTAATTGGCAGTCAGTGGAGAGATTTTAAAGCTGATGTGATATGGTCACCCCTAGGTGTACCAGTGACCAATCTGGCTGCCATATTTTGAACTAGTTGAAGTTTCCGGACTAGGCACAGAGGTAGCCCTATGTACAGCGCATTGCAGAAGTCGAGCCTCAAAGTTACCAGCGCGTGCACTACTGACTTTAGATCTTCCAACTCTAGGAAGGGGTGCAGCTGGCGTATCAGCCGAAGCTGATAGTAGGCACTCCTGGCCATCGCATCTATCTCAGCTGTCATTTGTAATGACGGATCCAGGAGCACCCCCAAGCTGCGAACACAGCCTTTCAGGGAGAGTGTAACCCCATCCAGAACTGGTTGACACACCTCCAATCCTAGGTTGTGGCCCTTGACAGTAAGCATCTCCGTCTTGTCTGGACATGACCAGTGGTACAGCCATGGTCATTATATTCCCCCCTCCTTAAAAGGCATAAGAGGGACTATTTTATCACATAATTAAATTCAGATTTACCCTGGATTTCTTTACCACTACAGTTGTTAAATTAGCATAACATAGCAAGCACAAATTCCTGGAGGAGAAGGCTATGAATGGCTACTAGCCCTGATGGTTATGTGCTACCTCCAGTTCCGAGGCAGTATGCCTGTGTGCACCAGTTGCTGAGGAACATAGGTAGGAGAGTGCTGTTGCACTGTGTCCTACTTTGTTGGTCCCTGGTCGACAGCTGGTTGGCCACTGTGTGAACAGAGTGGTGGACTAGATGGATGCTCATTCTGATCCAGCATGGCTCTTCTTATGTTCTTAAGCAATGTCATTTGTGATTGTGTTCATGAATGCATTGATCTGTTTTTACCTTGTATACATTTGGGCTGTGCATAGTAATATCAGGCTTTCTTGTACCAGTTGGACATCAGGGCCATTTAGCGGCATTGTTGATAATTTCGACCATACCCCCCTATCTGTGTGTGTGTGTGTGTGTGTGTGTGTGTGTGTGTAGGTATTCAGTATTTATATAGCACAATCTATTTACATGGCATTTTAAAAAGCACAGCTTTAACAGGTCACTTCCCCAGGGGGAGGCCAATCCAAAAATAGACACAAATGAAATAACAAAGAAAATAGAATTAAATGAAGGTGGGGTAAAGAGAGGAAGAATTTCATGTACACATACTTTGGCTTAGTTACAGTAAGGCACTTTTCCCCAACTTTGTGCCCTTCAGATGTGTTTACTACAAGTCGCAGCATCCCCCAGCCTGCCAGCTGGAAGTGGCAATTCAACTCATTTGGAGGGACCAGGTTGAGGGGGGCTGCAGAAGGGTACTGAAACACACACACACACACACAGCTGGGTCTATGTCTATCTGTCAGCTGAGGTTAAGACATCATGCATCTGATGAAGTGCCCTGTCCTACAGTCCAAGGGAACTTAAACTGTGATACATTTGTTAGTCTGAATTTATTCATTTTATATCCTACTTTTTCACTAAAAATAGTGCACGGGCATCTAACAATAATAAAATACAGAAAGCCCACCATTGCACAACCCTGTGCACAAACCTGGTAGTGGAAAAGAGTTATAATTTGTTTGCCACCTTCACTGCCGTGGATTAGGTCTTCAAAACTCTTTCTGAGATAATTCCTCTAGCCATCCTCCCACTTCATCCATCGGTCCTAGCTCTGTTGAAAACCATGGAACTCCTTTGGCTCTATACAATGGAAGAGGGATACTCAGGAGCTACTGTGTCAATTGCTTGCGCCATTTTCCCATTCTAGGGATCAGCCAGGACTTCAACAGGATCTTCAAGGATGCAATCCTATGCAAATTTAGACAGAAAAAAAACTCCATATTGGCTGGGGAATGCTGGGAGTTGTAGGATTACACTTTAAGTCTTTTTGCCTTTGTCAGACTAATTCCCATTTATTTCCTGTTAGTTAAAATGCCTGAGGTATGTATATAGGCATATCCCCTTGCATTTAATAGTGGAAAGACAAGTAACTCTAACGGCGTTGATTTAGAATTTGACAGAACGGCAATCTTATCAGCAGGTCAGCAATAGGCCCTATTTTTACAAGTATAGAGTGCTTTCAGATAAGTACTGCAATTATTCCATGCCATTTCCTGCTGTGTGCCATTTACACCTGAATCCCCCTCATTGCTTCGTAGGCCCACACTAGACGTAACATGGAGTCACATGTGCTTTTCACCTGACTTTTTGGGTATGTTTTGAACCAAAAGCAACCTCGTATTTAAGCAGGTTAGAGAAGTTCTTAATGGTTTCATCTCATTTATTTTTTGGCTCAGGTTTACACACACACACACACACACACACACACACACAGAGGTGTTTTTCCCCACATAGAGAAAAGCAACTGAGGAAAGTGATTCTTGACCAAAAACACAGGACAAGGGGTTAGCAGGCCCTCCCCACCATTCAATATAACACAATTTCAATATAATTACCATTATATTATTATATTATATTATATTCTTTTAAATATTTGTATTTTAATGTATATTTTAACTCTTCTATGGCATTTTAGTTTTTAATCCACCCAGAGAACATTAGTTATTAGGCAAATTAGAAATGTAATAATTAGTAAACAAATGCTTCCACTTAAACATGCAGCAATAGTTCTATTTAAATGTCATACAGTCCTGGTAACTGCAGCACGTAGGAGACAGTCTTTTAAATATTCTAGTCCCACACTGTTTAGCATTCTGAAAGTGATAACCAGCATTTTGAACTGGGTTCATTAGTATACGTGTGTTGGGGGGGGGGGGGCAATGCAGCTGATATAGTATTTGTTTCATATGGTAAAAAGATGGGGCTCATGTCAGCTACTGCATCCATAGCTTAGTGGATAGAGCTCATGCTTCACATGCAGAAGGTCCCAAGTTCGATCCCCGGCGTCTCCAGCTAAGGCAGGAAAACACCTGCCTGAAATCCAGCCAGTATTAATAATACTGGGCTAGATGATCTGACTCTGTATGTGCATAATGGCAATTTGCTAAGACACAATAAAGTATGTATGTATGTATGTATGTATGAAGCAGCTTCCTGTGTTCCTATTCACTACCAACTGAAGCTTCTAGATGATTATTTGAAGGCCAGCCTCACATTACGTGGATTAAAGTAAATGGATCTCAAAGTGACCAGGGTGAATGTGTAATTGTGGCAAAATCGTTCTTATTCAGAAAAGACTGACATATTAAGTTTGGAAAATTCAGTGTGGCCACAGCTGCCACTCGTCTGCCCAGGAGCAAAGCTGGATCCTGGAGTTCGTCTAAACGGCACACCTGTTTCTTCAGAAAGTCTAAAACCCAGTCTAAAACTGGTTGAATGCCTCTAACCAGATGGGCCTGTTAGCCCACTTCCAGTCCTTCACAGACTACAGGCACTGATTCAGGATTTCCACAGCTACACTGTATCATTGGGGGGGGTGGGGGACAGAGCTTGGTGTATTCCACATACTGGCCACACTGCATCCTAAAAGTCTGGATGAGTTCTCCTAGTGGTTTCATATGGATGTTGAATAACATGGGAGGACAAGGCAGAACCTTTTGAGGTCCCATGCGTCGATCACTATGAAGCCAACCAACCTCATTCTGAAACCTTCCCTCTAGGAAGTCCAGTGTCCATCCTGCACAAGTGGCTCAGAAGGATACCATAGTTGATGGCATCCAAAACTGCTGAAAGAATCAGCAAAATGAACAGAGATTTCACACACACACACACACACACACACACACACACACCTGCTCCTAGTATAGGAAGACCAAAGCAATTTCCATTCCAAAAGAGGTTAAAATCCAGATGGAAAGGGGATTTAGCTAATCTGTTTCATCCAAGAGTTGCTGGACTTCTGAGACTACTGCGTGTACTAGTACTGCATGTACCTTCCCCACAAATTGGAGACCGACCATCATTAGTTAAAGCAGTAGCATCCTAAGTGGCCTTAACACAGCTGCTTTCAGCACAAATTGAAAAACAGCTTCACATAGTGAGACATGAAATACTTCTGGCACCCAAACTGCCACAACCTTTCTGGCTGCTTTGATCAGCCAGAATAGACACAGGTCAAGGACACGTTGGTTGGTTGGTTGGTTTTAGTGCACTTTTAAACTACCTAGTTCTCTTGGTGGTGTGCAATACATTCAGAGCAGGCTTCAGGTTTTTGAGGGTCCTTGGGCAAGACACCCTCAAGTCACCCTCCTTCAGGGAGTCCACCTTCTCACCACCATTGGCACCAGCAGCTTTTGCTCCTCGTCTTATTTTTGATCGTTGCTATCATTTGCTTGTTGGACAGGCAGAGAGACTGTGAACGAGCAGGCAATAGCATCTACGGCTTCTCCTTCTCACTTCTATTGCCTGAGCCAGTCTTTTAGAATTTAAGAAAGATATGAAAGCTATTCCCTCGGCAGGCATATCCAGTGGTATTTTAGAATGTTTTTAGGATGTTTTATTGCTATTTTAATAATGTGTACTATGTTTTTAATCAGTTTTATGTATTTTATCGTATTCTATGTTTGCTGTTGTTCCCTGCCTCAATCCAAATGGAGAGGCGGGTAAGAAATAAATTTATTATTATTATTATTATCATTATTATTATTATTATTATTATTATTATTATGAACTGGAAGGCTGCAACAGGGAAGAGGAGGAGCAAGTCGGGGGGGAGGGTTGTCAGTGCCCCCCTGCTGTAGTGTGGGCCCTTTGCAGGAGCCTGATCATACGTATCTTTGATGCCAACCCAAAATACATAAAAATGCAATTACATCTGGTAGATCTCACTTCTTGAAGGATTCTTTCCATGTCCTCAGGCTGCACAAAGGTTCTCTCTCTCTCTCTCTCTCTCACACACACACACACACACACTCTCAAGAAAACATGACTAGATGGAATCATGGCTTCAGTCAGAATCAATCCTCTCTCCAATGTGGATCCTAATCAAAATAAATGGAAGCATTATTTTTCTTTGAAATGTTTTGAAAATTGTTCACAAGAGTCCATTAAAGAAAATGGCAGACTGTGGTGTGCTGAAAACTTGGAAGTAAGTTAAGAAATCATGGCACACAAGAAGAGGAAAAAACTTGTAAGCCTTAATTTTGAGCCTGGTCATACACATAATGCCTAACCATCATTTGGTGCTACACATGATTCAACATAGTTTCTTTTATGATTGGTATTGAGAACTATCCAGTTTTGAATTTGAATCAAGAATATATGTACTAAGGCAATGCACAATAACAATGAGAAGGAAAATAAAAAAATAATTCAAGGACATTGTAAAATAAAACACTAATAGCTATAGCATTTGCTAACTATAGTCTACTCTACACAATCACTGGGATATTGTCATTCACATAGTGATGCAGATGAAATTTTACACCTCTGTCTCCGCAGTATATTACAAATTAATGTCATGTTGGTTACCCCAAAATGCAGGTGCACACCTATATACACAGCTGCATCCTAACTGCACACATGTTTCCAATTTTAGACTTGTGGTTTTTATGCACATAACTCCACTGTAGGATCAAGGCCCCGAATGGTTTCTTTATCTGTACAGAAATATATAGCTTAATTATAAAGGGGAAAAATAGTTTGCTACAACTTTTAATCCATGACTCCAACCCACCTCCAGAGGCCTATCACAGTAACCAAATTCCAGGATTGTGTGGACTTCAGTTAATCAAACATCTCCTGTTTGCTAATGGTGAGCTGTCCTGTAAAAACAGCAAATCTCCAGGATTGTAAATGTTCATTCATCTTTAAGGAAGGTAAACCATTTACGGTGTAGCATTTCCTGGTTGAAAGCAACCCTCCTCCTATCCAGACTTGCTAATTGATGGTCATCAGATCTTTCCAAAGTACAATGTATGTCTGTACAAAGACTTCCTAATTACAGCTCGTTACACTAGACGGGGTGGTATGTATAGAGTTTCCTGACAACAGTGGCTAATTTCTGGTTAGCTTAAAATGGGCGCTAATCTATCACAACGTTTACTGAGTTACATCCTATTATAGGAAACAATCTCTTGGCAAAACTATCAGCTGAAATTTCAGACATGACTGACAATTAGTTTGGTGTTAATGAGTTTTCTCAAATCCATGAAGAATTGCAGAATTGCATTATAGACTTCATTTTGGAAGTTGTTAAATTTAAAACAAACAAGCTTAACTGATGTAGGAAAATAGAAAATACAATTCCAATCCAAATCAAATCCCCTGTTGTGCCTCCGATATCATTATTGAAACTTACTCTCCCGGTAATGAGCCTCCCTCCTTCCAAAAAGATATCAATATTACCAGGAAAATTATATTTCCCAGTGCTCCTTGCTGGCCTTTGTCTCACAGCAGCAAGCTATGGAGGAGGAAAGAGAGCAAAGATAAGCAAAGAAGGTAAATGGACAGGAGAGGGAAGGAATTAAGAGGCATGTATATTCATAGAGAGGAAGGACGTCTCCATCACTAGTAATTTCAGAAAACTATTTCTGGACCCAGGCACTATTTGCTACACAAGCATTGTTAATGATCTTTAGAACTATAGGGCCACAGTTCTGGCCTTATGGTAAGGGTTGAGGTTCTATGGTAAGGACAAATTGCATTATACCAGGGATAGGCAATGCAGCACCTGAGGGCTCCAATGCACCTGCAAGCACCTTTCTTGGCACCCATTAATGTGTGCTACCCCTCCCACATTAAAAAAAATAACGCATTATCTTACCGGCTGCTGGAATTGCTGCGAAATGCATTTCTGATGGTGCTAAAAAAAGTGGGTTCAAAGGAGCTGTTTAGTGTGTTGGGGTTTAGGCTCCCACCTCTGCCTTGTACACAATCTATTGAGCTGGTTATTTGTCCTTTGCCATGCTTCCCATGGTGGCCATTTTGTGATGGTGGTGCCCAGGGCAGCTTCTCAAATTGTCAAATGTCCCCATGTACCAAAATGGTTGCCTACCTCTGCATTATACCATTATAATCAGAAAATAAGGGGAGGTGCAGTAGGTTCTATGGCTTATACTCAGATAATGGCTCAAGAAATTTATTTGAAGCGCGGCACTGTGCGAATGGTTTGAGGATGGTGTGTGGCAATTTTGTGGTGGAAAGGATAAGAAATGGCTTATTCATAGCAGTTTTAAGTTTGATGACTGACTGCTGCAGCTTAACAGGCGTGCCAGATTTTACCTGAAGAAAGGAGAATTACTGAACTCCCTGCTACAAAGAAATCACTGTGTTGTTGTTATACTTGTTATACTACATATTTTTTTATTCACTCTAGTTTTGTTTTTTTGTTTTTTGACCAGGATGTTAGTAAAATAAAGTCTTCCTATTCTTGAGAAAAGTCTGGATGTGCACTATTTTTGAGACAGAATCTATGTCATAGTAGGATTTGAATACATAATTTGTAGAAAACTGAATTATGGAAGTCCCTGCTGTAAGGAAATCACTGTAGCAAAGAATTTAGCAATTTCCAAAGACGTATTAGTTGTCAGTATTTTTTTTCTCCTAAGGAAAGCTGAATTATGGAACTCCCTGATACTAATAAAAGTAAGAGCTGCAGTGATATTTCTGCTTTAATAAATTTATATGTTATTGATGCTGTTGGTATACCTGTGCTGCCGGGGTGAAGAACCAAACTCTGGGAGCCTATTAAAAAACATACAATATAAAAGTTGCACATTCTGAAATCTGGTTCTCAGAGGTTTCCTTGACACATCATCCACTCTCTAGGACTGTTTACGGAACATAATTTCTTTACTGAAACTAGGACTTCTTGTTTAAGAGGCAGAGAGTAGTGTGCCTTCCTATGAAATATGGTCTCTTCAGAAATTCATGTCCCAGAGTTCCTTGGTTCGTGCTGGCATTTTCTGTACAATTGTGTGGAACCGTTTCTGCTGCTAAGTTTACAAGCCCCAGGAGTCCCTAAAAGAAAGCCCCTCAAATGTACAGACAAAAATATATATTTGGGCCAGAAGATATGTGGGTAATAAGCTATCTTTAATTTATAGCTTTATAAGCCTATCAAAGATTTATTCCCCTGTGAAAGATAAAAAGTATTTCCTAATTCTGGACATTTATAGAGTTCTACTATATTTCCTGAAATAATGATCAGCAGTTCATATTAAAATACATACCTCACAATATTTTGATTGTTAGAATAATTGTGGGTTTAAAATGTATGTTAAAGTGCATCTATGTAAATTCTTATTCTTTTAAATGGTGTGTGAAGGCCAAATCAATATTTCTTTAAAGATGTACCAAGCAGCTATAGCTTTAAAACAATGTTTTACTCTAGAGGAGGATCAGGACCCCATGGATGGGACCCAATAGGGTCCAATCTGGATTGGGCACCCTGCAACTGCAATTTCCATTGCAAAATATTGATCCATAAAGTACATGGATCACTATGTTACAGTAGAAATTGCAAGACATATGACCCCAATCTAGATGTCGCCCATAGCGGGGAGCAAGGACTAAAGCCCCACCTACCCCATGCTAACATCCCAATCCAGATGGGGCCCCTGCACTCACTCTAGAATAAAAAAAGGGGGGACTGATTTCTTATTATATTCCTTCCTTTCTTTTTCCATTGCAATTCTCATTTTCAGTTTCAAGTTTGCCTGATCAGAGAGTATTAAACGTAGCCTTGTCAAAATTAAATTCAATTAATAACAAAACCTTTCAGTTTAATATGTTGTGTTCAGAAACATAGGAAGCTGCCTTATGCTGAGTAAAACCATTGCTTCATCTAGCCCAGTATTGTCAACACTGACTGGCAGCAGCATTCCAAGGTTTCTGTCAGGAGGTTGTCCAGCCCTACCTGGAGATGCCAGGAATTGAACCTGGGACCTTCTGCATGCAAAGTATGTGCTCTGCCTCTAAGCTACAGCCCTTCCCTAGGTTTTCCATGTTCACTCACGCTCCAAAACACTGGAAAGTTGCAGTTCTTAAAGGCCATGCCCTTAACTGATGTGTTATTAGGTATGACATTCCATGCGGGGGCTGGTTCTAGCTTCATGACTAACTTGGAGCTGGCTGGCATCAATGGCAGAGTGGTGGACCTCAGTCCCTGGTTTGTCTGTTTACAGGAATTGACATGGAGTCTATGAAACTGAAGCTCTACCATGCAACTTTCCTAATACTTTTGTACAGCTGCTTCTGCATTGTGATCAACAAGAGGTTAAGAACTAACAGAGCAGAAGTGTGATGTTTGAATTATCCTTTTTAACATCTATCTTCTGGCTTAATAGACATCATAATGGATTTCTGTTAAAGGCCTCCTTTAACATTGCATCTTCATGCATGCATGGATGGATCACTGAAATCGTTGCCTGATCATTTTAAAACAACATGGTATGTCACTTTTTTCCCTTTCCTTACAGATAATTTGAGGGGAAAGCTGTTTAATTCAGCATTACCGCTGAATTGCCTCCCCACAAGTACTCTAGGATGGTATGGCTGGCTTGTGCCAGCTTTAAAAAGAGCTTGTTCCTGATCAGTTTCTACCGTGGGTGGGTGAATGGTATCTTTGGCTCATTAAACTTTCATCTATACTTAATAAAGTTTTGTAATTTGTTTAGCTCTTGCTCCTTGTTCAATTTCTAAAGACAGTTCCTTTAGAGTAGGTGTGCTTAAATGAAACATTAACACAGTAAGAGAGCGACCCAATGTTGTCTGAAAAAACCTTCTAATATCGGACACTCTACTCCTTTCTGTGCCCTGCTGGAAGCCAGGAGGAAGTGAATGCACCAGCCGAATTCAGTAGCTACAGCTATTCCCAACATGGAAGGGCCTTCAGGTCATCTACACCTAAGGGTGTAGCAGGAGGGAGGGGGAGGATTGTGGACTTACCTGCTTCCGCAATCCTCCGCCAGCATCTATAAGGCTTTGTGACGTCCCGGAAGGGAAGAGGGACATCGCAGGCACATTTATTTTATTTTTTTGAAGAGGGGCCAGTTGTGCGTTGAAAAAATTAGTAACCCCTTGCCAAACTCCGTGCCCAACTCCCCCCCCCTCCCGCCATCCCAGCAATGGTGAAATTGCTGCCTTCCCCACTCCCATGGGCACAGAGCCACCCCAGGCAGCTCCGTGCTCGTTTGAGGACCTGGGAGGCCGCACCACACCACAACAGCTGCAGTCCTAGGGGTTGTCCTAGGACCACGGAAAAACTGGGACATCCCCAGTTTCAGTTATTCCAGGGAAAGCCTCTGGTCATCCTCAGTTGACCCTGGACACACAGGGAAGACCTAGAGATGACCCCGGGGTAACTACATGGTGTAGACAAGGCCCTTGTTGTCCCTGCATGCTGGGAATGTACAGATACTGCTTAATCTGTTCCATCTGTTTTCTGGATTGTCAGGGGTCTTTTGTTCTATTGTCTGCTCATTCATGGAATTCTCAATTTCCCAAATTTGTGTTTGCATTGGACTAAATTTGCATGCAATTCATTAAGTTAAAGAAATGATCTGCAAGTCTTCAGAATCCATGCGACCTGGACCACTGTGGAATCCGTGAGTCAGATTCATAAAAATCTGAACTCATTTGAATCCATTGTGGATTCCTCCGACATCCGTGCTGCTTGCCATATAGCTATTAAGGATGAGGAGCCAGTCAGAATAAAAGTGGTGGTGACCCAAAATCAGCACTAACATGACTGAGTACACAAAGAGATTCAAACCAAGACCTCTAAGATCTAAGCAAAGTCCTGGACCTGGATAGACAAATCTGACAGTTTCAATTTCTCTCACATTAGATTGTTTTAAATCTTGAGTTCTTTCCATCCCGAATACAAAGAAATGGTTACCAAAATTAAACTGAAACAAGATTCCTACCCACCCAAAGTCACTTTTCACTCAGCCTCAGCATTCATGTACCTATTTATAGGGCTCTTAAAAGAATTATGAATATAATTTATGTAAAGTGCTATAAATGTTTGAAACATTATATATAAAATCTATATTATTATTATTATTATTATTCATCCATAATTTCACCACAGGATTAGAAATGGTTATAATAAGTTTAAAATACAGATTGCAGATTCAATGGGAGAGTTCACCTGTTATGCTAAGCCACCCTGAGAATAAGCCACCATGGGTTGCTTGTTCACTGAACAGCTCACGGTACTCCCAACAGACAGTCGGGCACATGACAGTCCAGTGTGGCTTCTTTCCACCTCAGTCCTCCCACCTACTCCTGGCACGTATCGTAGCTGCCTTTGCAGTACAACCCTTCTTGGATCCTTGCATTCCCAATGGCCAAGAACCCCCCTCCCCGCTGATCGCTAATAGCTGTCAAATCTAAAAGTTGCAAAGCACAAAATCCTAGAGCCTTGTTTTCCATATGGAGGGAAACTAGCCCCCTCCCCCCAAAATCACCAGCCTGTTTTTGATCCTTCAAATCTGGACAATTGGGATTGGGATATGTTTTTATTATTCGGTCTTTAATTTTGCACAAATGGGATGAATTTTGTTATTATTTTTCTTCAGTCCCACACAAGCATGCACATCCACAGGACCGTGGTTTACATTCTTAACTTGCATAGCTTTGACAGCAGCTAGTATACTACCCAAGCACATGGATATGCTCACTGCACATCTAGAAATGCCACTTTTCAAATTCCTTTTCTCAAAACAGGCATCACGCTAAGCCACCCTGCAATCACCCATGGTGACAGGCTTAGTGTGATGTTTGAACCAGGTCAATGCATTCAAAATACATTCTAAAGCACAATATAGATGTTCAGTATTTATTAGTATTTCATTTAAAACATATTTAAAGATGCTCTAATAAATTTTATTGCAACCTAGTATTATGTTGCTCCTCCACACAAAACAAGCAGAACTCAATTGCTCTAAAGGAAGATGTCTCACAAAGCCAGATGACAAATGTTGGCTCCATTTCACATCCCTTAGAACTCCAAAGTCTGCCTCCCATGCAGAAATCCAGTCATGACATCTAGTGAAAGGACAGTCAACCATTTCTATTCTAATTAGGAATCCAGACATTATTGGCTTTGCTGGATTTCTTCAATGTCCCCAGCTCAGCTTGCATTTGCAAGCCAAGCCACAGCTTTTTCCCCAAATTCAGAAACCTTTTTGAGGGGGTGTTTTTTTAAAAAAAAAAATCCATAAATTGTCCAAATTGTGGCTGCAAATTGTATAAATTCTATTTATGAAAAAACTCAGAAAATCTGCTAGCTGAAATCGGTGCAGATCTAGTTGGGCCAGCTCATGGGAAATGAGCCAAAGTCTGGGTGGCTAAGCTGATGAAAGCTCAGCGAACTCCATCCCTGGACAGATTCCTACGACATCACTATATTCTAATGATTTTGGTCCCATTTTGGGACTATATTTTGGGTACATCTGTAAAGAATAACACCTCCAGTGAGCAACTATGTAACTCTAACAAATGATGAAGCACATAGCACCTCCAGTTAGTGCTACTTCTGCTCTACTATTTCCTTACTACTTAGTTAGCTACCATTTTGTGGGTCTGTTCTGAGAAGGATCTGAATGTTCAGCAATGTGTGCTTCCTGGGTCGACTTGAAATAACTTATTAAAACTTCTCTTGTTAAACAAACATTACAGTGTTTATTATTTGTATTTAGTTACTATGGGTTGTATCCAGATTCAGGCATGTGCAATGGAGCTGGCAGTCTCTCCAGCCCCTAGAAAATGCTAACAGGGTGGGGGACCCTACTGAATGGGCTAAGATATGGTGGGTGGGTGTGGTGGGGACACTGATTAGAAAGGGAGGATTTCTGAAAATCAGGCAGAAACACTTCCCTTGAGTGAGTCTTTAAGCATTTCTGAAATAAGACTGAAACTGAATAATCCACAAATTATTTAAGGCAACGTACTTGCCAAGCCAGTTTTGTTGGCTATTGACTAGACAAAAGAACCAATGTAACCATTTTGCAGTTGTTTGTAGTATAACATTTTACAGCACTATTTCATATTATTATTATTTTTATTTTGTTTATATTTTTTCTGACAGTAGTCCAGACATGCCAGACTTCGATAGTGCTTTCAATTATTTTAAGTTGCTAGAGGCCAATAATGCAAAACTTATTTATCCTACCCTGTTATCCTAATTTAGAGGATCAACTGTCATTGTTTTCTAGACTAAGTACTGGTAAATTATGAACTGGGAACCAGGAGGGAATATGTTACGTTGTATTATGTACAAAAAAAAATCTGTTTAATTAGGCTCTGGGTATTCTGAAACTCCCACTTCATTATTCATGAGATCAATGAAAAGAGATCAATGAAAAGTGTTGGGTTTTACTTTGTATGGGTTGTACTTTGTAATGCAGTCTGTCATTCTGTGCTTACTTTGCACAGTTATATATTTCTACACTCATGATGCTGGACAAATGAATATTACTGATATTGACTAACAACGTTGACTTTAAACCCATCAACTTTTGGCTGTGTGATTAGGTTCAAGAAAAACAATGTGCCAGGGTGGTTAAAACTTACCTTTAGAGGTGGGAAACCAACATTTGGATCCCTGCTCAGCTGTGAAACATATTGGATAACTTTATGCTGAGAAACAGTGGCTTGACTAGGTCCCACTGTACACTTTTATAGTGAGAATAAGATAAGAACATATTGTGTGCTGTTCTGAGCCACTGGAACATGATAAAGCTAATAGAGCTGCAGAAATATGCTTACATTTAGTTTTTAGAGAGTCTGATGTGCTCAAGAGGGCGCTGCGACAGACAGATTTGGGGCTTGATAGCTTTTTTCAGAGCATGAGAGCTGTGCCATTAGTACTGGATCTTGGAGCTTAAGTCTGGGGCTGCATAGCCCA
Source organism: Anniella stebbinsi (assembly GCA_029215795.1). Classification (NCBI taxonomy): domain Eukaryota; kingdom Metazoa; phylum Chordata; class Lepidosauria; order Squamata; family Anniellidae; genus Anniella; species Anniella stebbinsi. The sequence goes on along the minus strand of JARDYH010000002.1, from coordinate 25,913,533 downwards.
TCCCCTCAAACAACTGTAAACAAGGAGATGGCAGCAGCAAACATTGGGGTGTAGCATGAAACAAGCACAACATCAGCTTGGGCTGGCAAAGAGCAGGGCTGACACCAGTCAATGCAGCATCCTTCATTCTTTTTATTTAGTCTGGCAGGCACATCGCACAGTGAAGCAGCTGCCACATGTCCAGCCAAGCCCAACATCTTCCATTTCCCCACATGGGGGCCTAGAGGCTCTCTAGAAAAGATTAAGATGATGGGCATGGCTAGAGCTTCAGCAGCAGGTGAAAATATTGCATGGCATGCCTGCTGCTCACCGCCCCCTGAACATACAAGGTAGCCGCAGGAAGCAGAGAAGGGTCTTTCCCCCACCCCTTTCCCAACTTTTTAACATTTAGTCAGGTGTGTGTGCTGTACAGTGAAGTGCCTGGTACCAGGGCTCCAGCCTCACCCACCATCTGTATTTCCCCAGAGTGCCTCTGTAGGGAGCAAAGATGGCAGGTGCACTTAAGAGTCTAGGCAGGCCCTTCACTATGCAGCAACATGTCCACCCGCTGCTGCTGCTGCGGCTGTTTGTTGTTGTTGTTTTAAGAAAAAAGGGCCCCTTTCCCCTTCTTGTGGCTTGGCAAATCTCTGGCGGGGGGAATGTGGAGTGACATGGGCAGCATGGGAGGAAGAAAGGAAGATGGGTGGTGGTGCACCAAGCGGCAGAGCATCCAGGAGCAGAACTGCCAGAAGATACGTGTGGGGTGAGAGCTGCCAGGGTGGGTGCGGCTGGGGCTCCTGAAAGGCACCTTACCCTGGTCCCTCCCCCCCCCCCCACAAACCTGTCAATGTCACTGCATGATAGAATAGAAGAAAAGAAGCTGTCTCTTAAATATTCTAGGTACGAAGGGACATAGGCTAACATTTAAACACAGATTGCCAGGCGCTTCCGAATATGAGCTGTTGGGGAGCAACAAGAGGAGAGAGGCCGATGGTCTTTTCACCAGAGTTACAGAGTTCCAAAAGGCGTCTCGTTGACCACTTTGTGGGAAACAGGGTGCTGGAGTTAGATGGACTTGGCCTGATCCATCAGAGCTCTTCTTATGTTCACTTTCTAATATAAGTGGGAACTACAAACCTAATTCCTTACAATTTCTGAACTAAAAACTACAACAGATGCAGGAATCTGAAACTATATTTCTCTGTAAGGAAGAAGGAAGTATATATTAGAAAAGTGACTGATTGAATCCTTCAACCATTTACTTAGTGTGGGGAAAATCTGTTTGCTGGGGGTTCTTACGAAGTTGTTAATCTATAATGAAAAGGGGGGGACAGAAAAAAAATCAGTTAATAGTTTTAACATGCCATTAATGAAATTTTGTAATTTTCTTGATACATATGTTTTTTAAAGAATGTGCCTCCTACCAAACGAATCTAATAGAGGTAAGACAAAGTTTGGCTCTTCGAAAGGTAGACCTGGCTGAAGTCCGTTTCTTCTCTTGCCTTGTGAAAGCTACCATACGGCCTAGATAAACGACTTGCCCATTTAGACAGCAACATAATATGCCTGGTACATGATGAAACATCCAGTCCCTGCTGAGAAATTAAAGCTGAAGTCAGCTTTCCTCGCTGGAAGGATATAATTCATTATAGCCCTATAATCTGAATTTCTGTACCAGATGACAGGAACGGCTTGGCAATGCTTGGATGAGGCTGGACTATGAAAAAAATACTTTCACTCACAAACATGTTGCAGTTTGGGCAATCTATGCAGAACTTTAGATAAATAAAATACAATTGAACATCTCCCCCCACCCTGCATTTTTTGCATTATTTATATCTCACCTTTCCTCGTAAGAACTCACAGCGGTGTTAGAATAAAATGCCCCCCTCCATTTATATACATGCATAAAATGCCCCCTCCATTTTATCCTCACAACAACCCTGTAAGATAAGTTGAGTGACTAGCATATGGGTACTTGAACCTGGGTCTGCTCCAGTCCTGATCCAGCCACTACTGTATGTTGCTCCAGTTCTATAACATGGAAGCGTAACCTTGGGATTTATTTTTAGGTCAAGGTCAACTTCATTGCTTGGAGCATTAGGCCACTACAGTAGACTTAAACAAAAAACATCAACTTTACAACCACATATTTATATATGCATACATACAAATATCCACCAGAAACATCCCATGATGCCATTTGGGAATTGGCTAGTATTTTCCTTGCTGCAAAGGCAAATTTTGCCACCTGGACATAAAAACACGAATGGCAGAAAGAAGAGCACATGTCTGGTCTAAAAGGGGTCTGATTGACAGGGACCAGAGGATAATAGAAAGAAATTTATGCCTAGGATGGTCATAGAGGGAACATCTTAGAAAACTGTGGGAAACATCCTCAACTTCCCCAGGCCTACAAATAGAAACTCTTTGATGGACTGGAGTATTAACAAATCTCCCCCCTCCCCCCAAAAAGGCAAAAGGCATACTTAAATCAGCAATACCAGCATTTAGTCTAGACTTTACCAGAAAACAAGCTTGTTTGTTCTTAACAGCATGAGAAACTGTGCCTATCAAATAGATGAAGTCTCTTTGAGCACCATAGAACAAATGATCATTGGTGGGCAGATTTTGTGGCACAAGTGTTTCTTAAATATCACTATGGGGCATGCTGTACTATTACTGAGTTCCCCTTTAAAGGTTTGCCTTGGCCACAAATAATAAATGATAATTAATGGGAAATCAAGACCAGCTAAGGATATCACACTCATTTTCTTGGGTGAGAATTGGAATGGGTTTAGAAAAATATACAGATCTACCTGGGAACCATAGGCTTGTGCAGCTCATTTCATTAGGGTGTGCACTTTAAAGAGCCTGATTGGAGTGGAGAAGGGGAAAGTGCACTTTCTCGCTCCTCCACTGCTCCAATTGGGGCCTTAAGGCCCCGATTGGAGCAGTGTGGGGTGAGAAAGTGTGCTTTCCAGGGCCTCCGGAAAGTGCATTGTTCACCCAGGTGTGTGAATGGCGGCTTTCCTGAGGCTTTCACATCTTTGAAACCCGTTATTCGAGCAGTGGGGGGATGACAGGAAAGTGGAGGTGTCCCTGGGAAATTAGGGTTTGCCTTGGCACACCCAGCACACCCTGTGTGCACGCCTATGCTGGGAACTGGTATACTCCCAGGCCTTTGCAGATTTGACTGCATGCTGGCTTGTTGATCACTTGTTTTCAGTTTTTAATCAGATATTGATATGACATTGCAATTACACTGGGAGGTGTATTTTTGTGTGGGAAATTATCTGGCAATAAGTGTTGCATTGTCAGCTAGGCATTACAGTACCTTCAAGAGTGAATCATTATTCTGTTTCAGCCAGAAAGAGCAGTAGCAACTAGAGTAAAGGCTGCAGGATGGGGAGGGGGGCTCTAATGTTTCCCATTCCTGGTCCAGAGAACCCTGTCTACATTCTTCCTCACCATTTCATGGAGTGTCTTCAATTAAATGCATTTCGGGTAGAGTGGCACCCATCTTAAAGCAATTTCCTGTGGGAGTGAAGAACGAGAAATGGCTTGACAGATAGGAAAGTCTCGGATCAAAGCTGATGATTGATACAATCTTCCTTGTTCTCTGATGCATTAGCTCCGGGTACCCTAATGCACTTTTTAGTTCCTCCTTTGTGCTCGTGACACAAATGTAGGCTGGACTGTGTAAGGATGAACTCTGTTGGCCTAGATAGTATCATGGTGGATGGATTGTGTTATGACAGGCAACTTGTAAACACATGGAAGTGCAGTACACCTTAACATAGCATTTCTGTGGGCTCCACCCCTAGGAGCATGGGCTCCACTTCTTCTCCCTTCAGGCTCACGAGTTCTTGGAAATGGGTTCCACATTGCAAGGCGAGGTTCCAAGTGGGTCCCAGCTTTGGTCACACTGAAGACCACTGTCTTACAAGTAAACGTTTGCACTGAGACAATACATGCTTGCAATAAATATGGGGCATATCTGCAGTGCAGCTCGAAGATTACATAGCTGCTCTTGGTATGCTCCCCACCCCACCTCACCCATCCTAAATTTTACATTTCAGGTTCTCATTCAAGTCCTAAGTGACAAAAAGTTAATATTTATTTAAGTAGTAAAATCCACATGCATCACACTTTTCAGGAGAACATAGATAACCATAAAGGCAGGTCTTGCCGAAGGATAGACAAATCTGTTTGTTTCTTTTCTATAACATTCACATTTTTTCACACCCAAGTTGGTTCCGTTCTTTTACCATGTTTTTACATCTGCATGGAAATTTGATTGCAAGCACATTTTGTGAACAATTTCCCTAATATACTCATTTTTGCAAGCAATTTCCCTAATATATGCTTTTTTATATGTTATTTCCCCTAATGCATGAATTCTCTATGCAGTTTTCCCTAATGTATGTTTTCATTTGTAAATCCAAACTACTACAGTTTGGGCACATGAATCCCAAAATGTATTTCCCCATCTAATTGTGGCAAGTAGCGTTTCTCTCAAGCATGTGTTCACATTGTTCCCACTCTTTCCAAGACTTAGGTTTAGTAATATTTATATATCATCATTCCAAATAGCTCAAAGTGCTTTACTTATGCATTATCTCAGTAATTCATACAACAACCCAATAAGATAGGCAAGTATTATTTTCCCCATATTATGAGAGAGGTAGCTGAGGCTGAGAGTAGTTTGGTGGAGAATTGAACTTAAAACTTCCTAGCTCATGCTGAATTCCATATAATGTGTGAACTCCATAAAACTTTTTTACCGCCATCTCTGCCCAGTTTCACAAACTGATCTTGAACAAATCATCTATGGCCTTAGCAACCAGAGACAGAAATAATTCCATTGAGGGACTGTAATCTTTATACTTCTATAATCTTTATATTAGATAAAGATTACAAGGGTACATCCACTCACTTATTCGGTCTTCCCCTACTCCCTCCCTGAAATCCCAGTGCGTCCCCCTCACATCTCTTCTGGATGATTCCCCAACAAGCATTGCTTACAATGACCCGTATGGAATGGATCATCTAGTCCATTTACCTGATCTAGGACGATTTCAACATTTAGTTTAAGCTATCTGTTGTTTTAGGAGCAGGAAAGTACAAAAGTGATTTGGCTTTGGTAATCAAGTGTGTAACAGATGTAAAGTAGGGAACTCTTTTTCTGTCTTCACTCCCCCTCTTGGAAAAGAACTGTAGCTCAGCAGTAGACCACATGATTTTCAGGTCAAAGGACCGAGGTTCAATGTCTGTCACCTCCAATTAAAACAGCACTCCAGTGCTGGGGACAAGACCTCTTCCTGTTAGAGTGGACATCACTAAGCTAGATGGGCCAATGTATTCAAAATCAGGTCAGCACTGGCTGCCACCTCTTGCCCAAAGCTATTTTTGTCTCAAGCTATTTTTGTTTCAAACTTTCCTTTCCATCCTAAAAAATAATTGTGTGTGTGGGGGGGGGGGGGGGGAGAATCAAGACACAGAGAAAGTTCAGTTACACATTTCAGCTGAACAGATGCACTACTCATTGTGGTCTAGAGCCATTTAAAAAACAAACAAAAAAAAACTTGATTCCATTAGGAGAAGTGTTGCACCCAATATTTTGCCTAAAGCGAACGTTGAGTGGTTTTGTCTAAGGAATTTTCGGGATCGCCAAGTGAGTGTTGGTGAGTGAAATTTATCAGAAGGGTAGGATGTATCACCCTAGTTGGTGTTGGAGGCAGGGATAAGGCCAAGTGGGGACTAGAACTCGGATCTCCTGACTCCCAGTCCAACACTCTAGCCACTACACCACGTTGGCCACATAATTCCATGTTCCAAAGGTTATGCCTGCATTTTAACTGATTTTGCTTTGGAGATCTATGATGCCATCTGTTTTAGGGGGGAAATAACTCAAGATTTTCCCATTTAACTCAACCTCTGATTTGTCATCATGTGAAGTTTGGGCTTGCAGAAATAAACAGAGAATTGTTTTTCATTGCAGTGATGCCTTCAGATTGTTTTTTTTCTCATTCAGTTAGTGTTTAGCCTTCCTTTAAAATTTTACTGTTGCAGTTGTTTAGAAAGACTAAATAACTGAAAGAAATGTGCAGACGTGAATGATATTGGTGCATAATTTTAATTGGAACTAAGCCACATTTTTGAGTTTTTCAGTGTTGGTGTAAAACGTTGCATGTTTAATTATGGGAACCAGCTAAAGAAATCACATGAACACTGAAATCACACTAACATTGCTCTGCTTCCCCCCCCCCCCCCCGCACTTACTCCTGGTCACTAAAGACATTTCAAATCCAGTTGTGCAAAGCTGGTGTGTGTGTGCTTTTATAAGGCTTCAATGAACTGAATTTCTGTGATAGCTCACAGAACACAGCTCAGAGGAGCCCTACATTTTTGAACAAGGTTGCTGTCGAGTCCTTGGGCAGTGAAGCTCTCTCCTACTCAACTAAGCTAAAACCCGAGCTAAAGCATAAACTCCCTTTATATACTCTCCAAATCTTTTTGTTTTCTTCTACCTGAGTCTAATTTCACTCACCTGATTGGGTGTGAGGCAAGAGCAGGACATCTACAGAACTGGTCCAAGACATTCTGCTGCCTGTGGCAAGAGACAAGATGGCATGCCTTCCCTAGTCCATATACAGAAACTGACTGGGTTGGCACTTCTGTATTCATAGAATCATAGAATAGTGGAGTTGAAAGGGGCCTATAAGGCCATTGAGTCCAACCCCCTGCTCAATGCAGGAATCCACCTTAACGCATAACTTTATTACTTCAACATTGGCTTTGGGGTAGCATCCTCTACTGTACCTGAGGCAGAAGGCTAGTTTAGGGGCTCCAGGAAGGTTTCAGCTCCAGACGGTTTATAAGGAAGAGCTTGTGGGCCACCATCACTGGCTTCCAGTATCTGCCATCTGAGATGTTCGCTTCGCAGTGCCTAATTAGAGAGTTGCCCCTGGGCATCTATCAGTTACATGGACTCAGCATGGGCTTACAGAGTATATGATAGGGTTCTGCCTCAACTTTAGGTCAGTCTACTTGGGAAGCTTCCCTCGGGGATTGCAGAGTTCCCTTGTTCCTAAGCTTCTGGAATTTTCCTGAACACCGCTTTTGGATTGGCTGTGGACCGCCCAATTCTTTATCACCTTAAAAAAAAAAAAACCAGACTCAGTGACTTTTGCATACTTCCTTCAAGTGTTCAGGACCTGGATGAAAAATGGATAACGCGCGAGAGAGAAACCGAAAGCGCACCAAAAATAGAAGGGCCAAAAATAGCAAAAGTGAAAATAAAATGGAGATGGCTGTTTTGGCTGGGCTATTTAACCTAGTTAATCTTTGAGTTGGAGCAGGAAATTTAAAAAATCTGCAATAATGGTATTAAAATAGTTATATAATACAAACCTTCATGGCTATAAGAAACTCAAGAACCTAGTGGTGTGGCGTAGTGGTTAGAGTGTTGGGCTGGGAGATCCGGGTTCTAGTCCCCACTTGGCCATGAAGCTCACTGGGTGACTTTGGGGCCAGTCACTGATTCTCAGCCTAACCTACCTCACAGGGTTGTTGTAAAGATTAAAATGGAGAGGAAGAAGATTGTGTACGCTACCTTGGGATCCTGGAATGAAAAGTGGGATATAAATATAACGAATAAAAATAAATACATAGTGCTTGGATGGATTTCACAATTGTTGCTGTGGCTGTTATGTTCTAGTCGTTCTCGTGGTTTGTCCATTTTGGTACAAGATAATCCCATCATTGTGTGTGAACACAGGATTCGTGTTTAATCCTGCAATAGCTAGAAAAGCAGATGATGGACAAATGCAAGGCAGGTCTCACAAACCAACGCCATGTCAAGTATAAAGGACTGTTGCAAAGTGCAGTTCTCAGTGTGGCACAGCAAACCTTTCTTACTTAAAAGTCAGACCAGATGTGCCTCCATATGGCACAAGGAATTTAAACACATCTGCCCTGAAAGGGGTTGTCTCCCCCAAAGGAAGTTAGTGAATAGATGGCATTGCAGAATGCAGAGATGAAATAAGACAACAGAAGTGTGTGTGTGTGTGTGTGTGTGAAGGTGGAGGGGAGAAGGATAAATTGATATACCTCGCAAGCCCCTTTTTTTGTATGGCTTATGAATTTCTGCTAGCATACCCAAAGGAAAACAAAAAGCAATGTAAAGTTATCCTACCTATTTAATGATTAGTAGACAGTGAAGAGCTGAAGTAAAGGCAGCTCAGGGGAGGTAAATACTATGAAAAAGAAATAAACTGTATTGTTTATATAGCAGTTTTAAAACAAGAAGTGTTTTAAATACATATGAATATCATAATAAAAATGACATTAAAACATTGGTATGATGTGAGGATGTGGTAGAAATCAACATCAGATGTTCATTCAGATAAATCCTCTAAAATGTAACATCAATTTTACGCTTCTTATTTTTAATCTCCTGAAGACTCCAGAGTCCGCACTCATTGCATATAATGAAGCAGCCCTCATTGTGAAAGGACTGAAGATATTATTCCCTCTTCCTCCTTTCTTTCTGAAGAACAAGTTCCACCAATGAGTTCTATAGTAATAGATAGATACAGATTCATACTTAATTGGTTTTTTAAACCATGTGCTATTTTTTACTGAGCTGTCAAATAAGATGGATGATAGCTTCACCTCATTTAAATCTCTTCTGTGTGACTTCTGAATTTTACACTAAGATTTATAAATGAAGCATATCAGATTCTGCTTCTGGGTAGTTTATAGGATAATCCATTTCAATATCCAGTGTTTTGGGATGACCTGATACACTGGCCAGTCATTTTACAGCGGGGCTAATGCTGGCATCACACAGTCATGATTCTTCGTTCATCCTGCAGCAAAATAAACCGCCCCACAATAGCTACAGAAATGGTAATGTGTAAATACCGACTAGGGCCAGCATCAGGGGTCGGCATTGTTGGGGCCATGTCAAGGCCTACACCCCATCAAGGGGGCCACTGCCAAACCCTAGAACCCAATGGCCCTGCTTTTCCTTCTCTTTGCTGACACTGCTTGTTCATTTGTCCCATCTCAATGAATGAATAGTGACTGCAGCAAGGAGACAATGCAGCTCACCCCTTCTCTTACCCACAATGTGGCTGTGTGGTTGAGCCCACCAGGAGAGGGCAAGTGAGTGGACAGTGTTGACAGTAACAAGGAGGAAGTTTGGGGTCCTCTCATGGAGGGGATCTAGTGAATGCACCATGGCCAGGACCCCCACCCCCAAAAAACCTGGAGCCAGCACAGTTGCCAAGATACAACCCCATGGGATCCATGGAATCTCTTCTGCCGCCCACCAGTCACAGTGCCAGCCCCTGATGATACACCCCAGATTAGCTAGTCGAACAAGACACCTATCTGCATATGGCAACTGCTAAGTGACCTGACACTATTCAACTGAGTACAGGCTTTCTATAGAAACAGTGCACAGCCAGGCACCATAGAGACCACAGGGTTTCCCCTGCTTCCATGGGACACTATTTCGGAGGCATGCAAAGAGAACTCGGAGGCTTCCCAAAAAAGAATAACTTGAATCCCGCTTGGAATCCTGCCTCCACACAGACAAATTTCCCACACAATCCATGTTAGTCATTGTATTGCTATCTGTGTGAGGAGAACCAGCGTTTTGCGGTAGAAAGTGATGTCAGCCAATGCGAAAGGAAGAGCAGAAGTTACAGCAGCAAGTTTCACTGCAAGCAGCACAGAGAGTGCAATAGGGCAGGTAGACAGTGTCACTTAATTTCCATGGGAGTGACAGAATGCCACCTCTTTTGAAGCTATACATGCTGTTGGCTGGGGCAAAAGCAAGCCTGGAGTGAGCAAAGGATTCACACTAAGACCCCCACTCCTTCCTATGCCCCAGTTTTCTGACCCATTTTTCATCTTTCCTCATACTGTTCATCCAGCATAAAGAGTATTGCTACAACAATCTATATCTGGGTTCTCCAATGTGCCCACAGACATATCTGAGCACATTGTACCTCCTGATGTTTGATGATGATGATGATGATGATGATGATGATGATGATGATGATAGGCTGGCATATTACAAGAAGAAATGATGGCCTCTGTGAAACTGGTCTTTTGTGACACTGTGGCGGCCATTTTGTGAATGGATGATTTCCCCCATGGCGCCATTATATGGGAACATCCATGACACTCTTTCAAAATTCCAAATGTGCCTACTGACGCTAAGAGGTTAGGGTCAAGCAGACGGAGCTTGAGGATACAATTGCTCTGTTAGTCACATATTTATTTTAGCCAGTTAATCGCTTCCAGTATATCACGAGTAAATTATTTGCCATTTCACTTTTTTTCAGTGACACAATGTTTAAAGAGGTTTCTTAGGCAGCTAATGGGATGTCTTTGTGAATTTTCAGTCATTTTCTTCTTCTCTTGCGAAAGTACAAAGTGTGACCATCAATATAACCCTGAATGCAATTGGTCCCCTGGGAGCAGGCTGCCTGCATAGAGCTCGTAGTAGTTTACAGCATTGTTTTAGTTACAGGGAATCCCAAAGTGATCATTGATGGTAACCTAAATTAATTTAGTATGATCCTCATATTAATGATTTGCACAATGGCTTTTCCTTTTTCATTTATTGCTGATGCTTTATGCAGATCCGCTGGCATATTAATTTCTACTAAACAGAGTTTGTTCCTATCCAAGCCTCTATCAAATGGCGTTGAAACATTGTAATGTAATGTAATGTAATGTAATGAATGAAGCAGTCAAACATAGCAGGGTCCCAGTCATGGTTTTGAGGGCCCTTGGCAAGATATCCTCAATGGCCTACATTCTCACAACCATTGCCACCAGCTGCTATGGCTCCTCACCTTCTTTCTTATCATTGCTACCACTTGTTTGCTTCATAGGCAGAGAGCCAGTAAGCAAGCAGAAAAATGGCATCTCCTCCTCCTCCTTCTCCCCCCCGCCACCCTTGTCTGGACCAGTGTGAGAGGCAGGTGCAACTCCATGGGGCTCTGGTCAGTGGGCACCTCCTGGGGTATGGGCCCTCCACAGATGCCAGACTATATCTAACTTTGGATGCTAGCCCTGATCCCAATCCTGAGAATTTCCTTCAAATGTTAATGCCATTTCGAGTGAACTAACAGTTGTGAATGTCTCTGTATTACATAATTGAATCCTCATTTTTAATTTGCAATAAGTATGCCAATTACATAATGGAAATCCAAGCTTTGCATAATGGAAATTCCAAGCTACGCACAAATTAGTATCTTTTGGATATGTTAGTGGTGGTGGGTATCCATCTTCTAAGCACAATGGCATGGATTCTAATTTCCCTTCCACGAGCAGAACAAAGTTCACATTCATGGAGCAGAGCTTCCCTGCCACTCCATTCCCTTTGAGGTCCCCTGCACCTTATGAAAATCTGCTCCTCAGGGTGGGTGGAGAACTTTTAGGATGGTGTCGAATATAGTATAAGAAACTGCAGATGGAGTGGAGAGTTGGCAGAAATCATCTTCCTCTCTTGGATAGTGGACCAAGGCCAATGAAAGCATAGGAAGCTGCACGAAACAGCAAAATGCTTGAGACCAGGATCTAATTGGGAAATTATCAAGCACATTTCCCTATTCTTCCACCCCAGAACAATGTTTAGCCTGGAGAAGAGAAGATTGAGGGGAGACATGATAGCTCTTTTCAAATACTTGAAAGGTTGTCACACAAAGGTGGGCTAGGATCGCTTCTCGATCATCTCTTCCAGCAGGCCTACCCAGTTGAATTTTAAGATGTTTTTAATAATGTATTAGTTTTATTTGTTTTAATGTTTTATTTATCTTATGGTCTTTGTATTTATATTTATTGTTATTCCCCGCTTCAATCCAGAGGGAGAGGCAGGTTAGAAATAAATAAATTATTATTATTATTATTATTATTATTATTATTAATAATAATCATCCCACAGTACAGGACACAGAATGATGGGCTGGACATCAGGAAAAACTTCCTGACTGTTAGAGCAGTATGACAATGGAACCAATTACCTAAGGAGGTTGTGGGCTTTCCCACCTTAGAGTCATTCAAGAGGCAGCTGGACAACCATCTGTCAGGCATGCTTTAAGGTGGATTCCTGCATTGAGCAGGGGGTTGGATTCCATGGCCTTATAGGCCCCTTCCAACTCTACTATTGTATGATTCTATGACCTATGTCTCATCTCTCATGCACTGTTCACTTGCATGGAACAGAGGAAGGGGATGCAATTGGAAACACTCTAGATGGGAGGGAACATCATTGATCTCTTATGACAGTAGGGTAGGGAATGGTAAAATGAATGTTTATCAAAATCAGTAAAAATAGCTCGTCTCAGGTCTGCAGGGACTTCATGTGAAACCTGGGCCTTTAGAGAGCAGTTGTTAGGGAACAAAAGCCTGGAAACTTCTTGTGCTTAATGACTTAACTTCTGTGCAAGTATTTTATTTTATCACTGGTGTGTTCATTGTTGTTTCTATCTTTGCTAACCTACTTCCTTCCAGATGTGTTGGATAACAGCTCCCATAAATCCTAGCCATTGGTCATGCTGGCTAGGGATGATGGAAGCTGTAGTCCATCGCAGCTGGACGTCACTAGGTTGGCAAAGGCAATTCTTGGATGCAAAGAGAAAACATCTATATATCAAAATGAAGAAGCAAGTCATTCCCTTGGCTAGAGAGAGACACCAATCGCAGAAAATATTTTACCTGGGCTTCAATAGTTACCTTTTTTATTATCTCAGTTTTCAGCTGCCATCATTAACTATATGTTCTGTTTTCCTTTTCTGTGTTTCATTCTTTCCTTCACCCCAGAGATCTGCCTTTTGACCAAGGGCCGCCGCACTGCCAGTGTGAGAGCTGATACATATTGCCGGCTATATTCCCTCTCCGTGGACAACTTCAATGAGGTTCTCGAGGAGTACCCCATGATGAGAAGAGCATTTGAAACAGTAGCCATTGACAGACTGGATAGGATAGGTATGTATTTATTTTCATATTCTTAAGCAGATACAAATCTGTTCCTCTTTTGCATCTAGAAAATCGAAAACATTGTCTTCTGCCATTTTGATCTCTTTTAATGGTGGAATATAAATAACTATAACCAATAAATATAATAATGCAATTTGAAGCAAGCTCGGCAGCAAATGTATATATGTAGAGAGAAGAAGAATCTTGCCCACAAAGTTCTGCTTGCAAAAGTCACTCATTGTGACTGCCACACCATGGAACTGCCAGACCTTCTGAGGCTCATAGGGTGGCATGAATGATTGCTTTGCTTAGCATTGCTTTGTTTGCATGCTTGGGAGCTGTCAGTTCACTCTTCTGATAGAGGCTCTGCAGCTCTGTTTAACTGGAACATATGCATCCCCCTTTTCCAATGATATATACATGACTCTCCCCATCTCTTTGCATGATGCACTGCAGATATGAGAAAGAGGAAGGGCAGCTCACTTGCTTTCAGTGCTTCTTGTAATATAGAGAAGAGCCTGCGAGCATCTTTTTCAGCGTTTGCTGAATTTCTAAACATTTTGCAATAAGCAGTGGATGTTGATAAAAGACAGTATGGCCATATCTACACCGGCCTTTTTCCCCGGGGTCGTCCCTGTGCGTCCAAATGATGCACAGGGGATCCCAGGAGCAGGCAGGGATGTCCCCTCCATTTTACCGGGATAACTGGTTGCCCAGTTATCCCGATTTTACCCACGGTCCCAGGACCATCCCGAGGACCGTGGTGTGGGCACCCATCCCGGCTTCTTCCCTCCTTCCCACAAGTAGCGGGGGTCAGTAAGAGGCAAGGAGCCGGTCCGGGAGGAGTCCAGGAGCATCGGGGAGGGGGAGCGGGGTTGGGGCTTTGTGGTGGGTTTGGTTTTGTTGGGTTTTTTAACTCACATTTCATTGGAGCGCAATTGCGCTCCCGGCTGCAGTTTCTTTTAAAAAAATGGCGGGCGCAACAAGCCAACGTCCCTCTTCCCTTCTGGGGTGTCACGCTTCCATTTGGATGCTGGAGAGGATCGTGGAAGCAGGTAAGTCCGTGATCCTCCGCCCCCCCCCCCTACACCCTTAGGTGTAGAAAGGGCCTATGGCTGCAATCCTACACGTGGTTACTTGGGAGTAAGATCCATTTAACTCCATGGGGGTGACTTCCCAGTGGAACTGCATAGGTTGCACTGTAGGAGGGATAAAGGTGGTGATACAAACTGACATGCAGGCTGAAGTTCCTCCTGGAGTACTCAGGGATGTATCCAACTGAGTCCTTCCATTCCAGGGAAGGCTCTTTCATCCAGAAGAGGCTCCCATGAATGGAAGAGGGTGAGAAAAGTTTTTTTGGTAATTCTCCCTCACTCCTGCAGTGCACTGTGCCATCTCCCATGGTTTCTTAGAGGTTCCCTCATCCCTCAGGAACAGATTTATAGAGGCCTGAAGGAGGAAGAGGTAATGTGAAAATAACTTTCCCCCACTTCCATTCATGGAAGCTTCCGCTGGATCAAAGAGCTTTCCATGAATGAAAGGATATGGTTGGATACAACTCAAAACCTTTTGTAGGCACCATCCTTTTTATCTACGAGGCAACAATGAGGACTAGTAGCTTGGCAAAGGAGCTGATGTTCTGAAGAATGCTGCATGAACTACAAGTGATTCAGAAGAGCATGACTAGACTTCTGATAGACCGGCATTCCAACCATATAACACCAAACTTAAAAGATCCTTACTGGTTTCCAATGTGAAACTGTTCTCACTTCAAGATCCTTGAAAGCCCTGAATGCTAGGGCTATGATACTTGAAGGACCATCATTTACCATATGAATTTGCCCAAAACTGGATCAGCAGCTTATTTTCAGATGTCCTGCCAAGTGAAATCAGATGGGTGGTATGTATTTTTATTATTTATTTATTTATTTATTTATTACATTTATATACTGCCCAATAGCTAAAGCTCTCTGGCCGGTTCACAAAAGTTAAAACCATCAGCAAGATTCAAAGTATAAAACAGCATAAGAACACGATATAAAAATACAATATAAAAGCACAACCAGGATAAAACCGCGCAGCAATGCAGATTTAAAATACAAATTTAAAATACAGATTTAAAACAGAAAAGTTAAAAGACTAAGATGATAAACTGTGAAAATAGAATAAGAAAGTCTTCACATGACGTTGAAAAGAGTATAATGTAGGTGCCAGGTGAACCTCTCTAGGGAACTCATTCCACAGCCGGGGTGCCACAGCAGAGAAAGCCCTCTTCCTGGTAGCTACCTAGCTCACTTTCTTTGGCAGGGGCTCATGGAGAAGGACCCCTGAAGATGATCTTAGGGTCCAGGCAGACACATATGGGAGGAGGGGTTCCTTCAGATAGCCTGGCCCTGAGCTGTTTAGGGCTTTGAATGTTAATACCAGCACTTTGAATCGGGCCCGGACCAGGACTAGCAGCCAGTGAAGCTGGAAAAGGACTGGCCTAATGTGGTCTCATTGGCCAGTCCCCGTTAACAGTCTGGCTGCCCTGTTTTGTACCAATTGAAGTTTCCAGACTGTTTTCAATGGCAGCCCCACAAAAAATGCATCAGCTAATAAGGAAGAAGGCCTTTTCAGTGAGGGCAATGTCATTCCTGGAATGCTCTTTCCCAACAACTAAGAGGAGCACAAACACTACTATCACTTAGAAGATAAGTTAAAACCTATCTGCCGACCAAGGCATTTAATGGTTTGTTTGCTTCCTACCTTGCTTGCTTTTTTAAGTACAATTTTATTATATTACTACTGCTTGTCTTAAGTTTTAATTCTACTCTTTAAACTGCCTTTCACTTCTGCTCTTTTTAAAATTATAAAAGATTGTAATTATTATTTGGTTGCCTTTTAGTACTGTTGTTTTCTATTCCTTTGCATGTTGCCTTGAATACTTTAATAGAAAAGTGGCTTATAAATGTTTTAAGTGAACACCTACAGGCACTGCAAGTAGACAGCCCAAATCAAATATATATATATATATATATATATATATCCCTAAAAACAAACATTCCATTAGATGGCATTGTTGATTTATGAATAAGAGATGTGTTGCTCTAAAGAAGAAAGTGGAACTGAAGCTTAAGTAATCCAAAGAGTTTAAGAAAACTCTCTCATGCCCCATTGGGTCTGATGAATATTAGATCTGATGAATATTGTTGTTTATTAATTACTTACAGTCTATCAGCATTATTCTCAAGAATGCCCAGTCCTACACAGACTGTGTTTTTTTGGAATTAGGGGTACAAGTCTGAGAATGCTTGTCCGGCCAAAATGATGTATAATAGACTATCATTGTCCATATCTTGGGTCTAGTGAGTGTGTTATAGCTGCTGTATCAATGCAACTTTAAATTGGCCCACTGTGGGACAGATCACCTGCACAGATTCTTTTTTATTATGATTATTTATTTTATATTATTATTATTATTTCAAAAATACATTTAATCAATACATATTATCAAACCATACTTACCAAACACACACATATAAATATCTACAGCAATGGAAAAGTATTTCTTAATATTATTTCTTGTCTTACATTTCAGGACCAAATAATCTCAAAGGTATTTTCATTATACCTACCCCTGTTTTGGCATGAAGCATAAATTAATTTACTTAGGTCAGCTGTGTCCCATAGTTTCACATACTGTTCTCTTAATCTAGACCTTTGAAGACTCCTCCAGTATTTAGCATATATTAATCTGGCTGTTGCATACATGTAAAGTACCTTCCCTTCTTTTTCTACATGGACTATCCATTATTATTATTATTATTATTATTATTATTATTATTATTATGTATTGCATTTATATACCGCCCCATAGCCAAAGCTCTCTGGGCGGTTTACAAAAATTAAAAACATTGAACATTAAAAAAACGATATACAAAATTTTAAACCATAAAGAGCATAAAAACAGGTTCTAAATACAATATCCATTTAAAACAACTATTGTGGTTAATATTGTTAATAGAAAAATTTTAGGGCCTATACTCAGTGGATAGTATCGAATGTTAGTCCTACATAGAGTAGACCCATTGAAAGGAATGAGACACTAACTTAAGTCCCATTCATTTCAATGGGTCTATTCTACATAAGGCTAACATTGGATACTACCCAGTTTTTCTTCTAAACTAATAGTAATAGCTTTCTATATGTCGTTCCAGAAGCCTCTAGCATAAACAAATACAGGACCACCAACAATTTTCTAATTGGGATAAAAACATTGGCATGGGCACAATTGCCCAATCTCTATGGTGAGCTGATGCAGCCTCTAGGGAAGGCAGTTCCCCATTTCACCACCCCCAAATTATCTAGGTGATTGCTAAGTTCACAGGCATGTACCCTCCCAAACCTGTAAGTTCATTGGCAATCCAGTTCCATCAACAGTCAATTCTGTTTATTAAATGTCAGGTTATTCCAAGGGTTTGAGATTGCCACAAACTCATAAGAATATATGAAATCATGCTCTGTTGTAGCATAAGGAAAATATTTGTTCCAAGAAACATTGACGTTATGACTGAAGTCAATAGAACTGCTTTGGGACAGTTATTATATATAAGACTTTTGTAAGGCTTCTACGAGATACTAAGTTTATATGCAGTGACCCTTGTTACACAACCAGGTACTATATAATATGCACTGGGTTCATATTAGTTCAGAGACTTTTGGAAAGATTACTCCTCTCAATCTGGTGGTCACTGCTTACCAGTGTTTAATAATTAGTTCCAGCAAATGTGTTAAACAAGCACATGTATTTATAACTTACATAACACATTTAGCATTTGAGAAATTAGGACAGCTTGACCAGGAGAGAAATGAACTCTTCAGCACTTAAAATCTAGTTGTTCCACTTCTCTTCCTTTCTACTGTTTGGTAAATTGTCATTATTAGATTGTAAAGTATATTTGCACATTGCAAGCCCATAAAGCAAAATGTCTGAATATTCGTAGGCATTGGTCTTTATCATCAGAAACTAGCAAAATGCCCATCGTAGTGACAGACACGGTGTTTGTGGCACTGTGGGACAGGGATTGTTCTTATATGATTTATTTAGTTATTACATTTCTATATCGGCCAAAAGCCAAAGCTCTCTGGGTGGGTTACAAAAATTAAAATTAAAATTCATCAGGTACAAAACAAAAGATCCCAAAGCATGCAATGGATGTTCTGCGCAAACCAACACGCTGCACACACCTCGAGAGGGCAAGATCACTCAGAGGGCAGTGATGGAAGCAGGTTTTGCTTGCGTAACAACCATAGTGTCTCCATGTGCGTAGTGCTCTTCCCACAGCAATGTCCCATGTTCTTTAAAGGGATGGCGGGGGGAGGGAGCAAACAAATTCTACCCACGGCTGTTAGTCATGATCGATAAACAGAACCTCTGTGTTCGAAGGCAAACCAGTTGCTGGGGAGCAAAAGCAAGAAAGGGGAATTGAGTCCATGATGTGCTTCTGGGTTTCTTAGAGACACCTGTTTGGTCACTGTGGGAAGCAGGGTCTGGGACTAGATGACCAATTAGTTTTATCCAGCAGGGCTCTTCTTTGTATGTTCTTACAGGAGTTTCCTCATGGAAGTGAATGGCAATCACTGGCTTTATATGGGAGAAAATAAAAGGATGTGTTGAAGGACACCACTGCAGCGGGGGCTAAACCTGCTCCGTAACACTGATGATCTTAGTGGCTCTAGCCACTGAGAATCATGTCGACTCCCGCTTTGGATTCTTCACCTAATCCTACACTTGGTTTATATTTCTTGCTCAAACTACAGTATGACATAACCTAGGGGTTATAAAGTGAATGTAACTGATGCTTGTCTTTGATTGTTTTAGCCATTGCACGCGCGCGTGTGTGTGAGAGATAGATAGATAGATCACCATGTCAAAGGGTTGCTAACCTGCATGCTATGTTATGTCCATTTCACCTCCCCAAAGGAAAGAAGAATTCGCTTCTGCTCCAGAAATTCCAGAAAGATCTCAATACTGGAGTTTTCAATAACCAGGAGAGCGAAATTTTGAAACAGATAGTGAAACACGACCGAGAGATGGTGCAGACTGTGGCGGCGGCAAGTTTCCAGCAAATGCCAGCGCTGAATTCTAGCCCTCTGACCACTGTCTCGTCGACGCAGATCAGGACGCAGCCCCAGCCTGTGTACTCTGTGACCAGCCTCTCCCATGGGAGCCTGAATTCTCCGACGCCAAGCACACAGACCCTTCAGCAAGCCGCCGTTTTCTCGCCCTGCTCCTACCCTTCTGCTGTCTGTAGCCCACCAGTACAAAGCCCTCTCGCCGGCCGAACTTTTCAGTACGCAACGCCTACAGCTTCCCAGTTGTCATTGCTGCAGCAGCAGCAGCTGCCGCCGCCGCAGCAGCAATCCCAACAGCCGCAGCAGATGCCTAGCGCAGCATCACAGAAGAGTGATGTCCACAAGAGCACGCAAGCTCTTCACAATGCTAGTCTGACGAGAGAGGTGAGGCCTCTCTCCGCCTCGCAGCCTTCCTTGCCCCACGAGGTTTCAGCTATGATTTCGAGACCTCATCCGACAGTGGGAGAATCTTTAGCCTCCATTCCACAGCCGGTGTCCAGTTTCCAAAGCACAGGCATCCAGGCTGGCAGCAAAGGCTCGGTCCCCCAAAGAGTTGCCCTCTTCCGACAGATGTCTTCGGGAGCAATTCCACCGACACGAGGGGCCACGCCGACAGCAGCCACGTTGCAAAGGGATTCTTCCACAGTCTTAAACACTGAACTAGAGGGAGATAAACCACGGTTTGCTTCAAACTTATGATTCATACAGACTACAAATAAAACAGAGGCATGGACATAAACTGAGATTACTCCCAGGAAACTGTTTTAACCTAATTTTGGATAGATCCCATCTGTCTGCTATGGAAAAGGAAAACTTTAGACAAACTTAACCCTTGATATCGAATGTACAATATACAGAGACGGACAGACAGAAGAAAAAAGAGAAATCCAAATGGCCTCTCATGTCTTCCTTTCCTATAATTGGTTAATGAGTCTAAAAAGCGTAGTTTGTAATATTGTTTATTTTTAGCCTGGTTAAAAATATGGAGAAATCCCTGTTCTGATTCTGTGGTTAAAAGAAAAAAGAAACGTGAAAATAAAATTACAGTATTATTGGTCCCAGGAGCTAAGCCACAAAACAATAGTAATAACAGCAAAATTCATAGGACACACATTAGCTTGGAATTAGCACCCGTGGAATAATAGTTTTTAGCTTTTCCCAATCGAGGATAATTGAGACATATTTCCCATTTTAGAGGTCCAGATTACTTTTTGGTGCTTTTATATTCAGATTTAGTTTGAAGGATCAATTGCATCCTTGCTATCTACAGAAGGTGGTCTGGCAGTACTCCTTGTTCCGAATGAAATCTAACCTCCGAATCACTCTCCTCTTTCAGAAAGCTGGATGGACTTCTATCTTCATATTGGGGCAGGGGATTAGTAGAGACTCATTAATCCTGCTGTAAATAACTTTTTAGACCCAAAAATAATAACAACAGAAAGTAGCTCCTGTGTGGTGTACCATCGCAAAGTATTTGTTTAGAAATTTAGGTTCAGCTCTTCATGCCAAAATGTAACATTTTAAAATTTTACAGAATATAAAACGCAAAACACAACTATAATGCAATGGCTTGAGACCTACAATGCTACTTTTACATGCAGTGTTTTTATGCAAATTTGTATGCTTGATCCTGCTATCTGTACTTCGCCACTACCATCACTGTTTTCTTTTTTGCCCTGGATAGTGTCTGAAAATATTCCACGCATGCTTGGAATTTCTTTCTTTATTTTGCAGGAAATAAACCAAAAGATGAACAAATAAAACACCCTGCACCCCACATCAACTAATAGATTCGGTCAGCAGTTACCTTCGTACATTTGGAAAATGATAAATGTGGATTGATGGTTTCTGCATTTCATTTCCTGTAATGCTGACTTTGAATCTGTAGTTAAAAATTAGAAGTGGTTTTATTTTGATTTATTGAATGGATTATTTTGCCGATCACTGCTTCAGTTAGGTTTTCAGGCGTATTCTCTGTCCTCACGGTAGTTTCGTAGTTGACTGTGGTGATATTTTAAAAAAGAAATAAGTATACTATAGCAACCTGTTTGTTTGGGAATGCACGACTTGCTCAGTGTATACTATAATAATTTGGACAACATATTCTACTACAGCATGTAGTGTCAAACATAGAAATGGGGTTAATTTTTATTCTTCTAATGTCAGCACAAAAGGGAGAGAGACCATAATAGAAGGCAGGGTTAAAGTATACGGATTTGTAAATCTTTTCTTTCATTTGCTTCCTTCCTCATGTTATCGTATGGAGGGTTTTCCAGGTGTTACGTGTGGTGATTCAAGCCCCATTCATACATTTTCCACCATGCTACCAATACTTGCTTCTTTAGTGGGTGGGTGTTTTTAGCATGGAACATGACCATACACTTTCCTGCCCACTGCCTCCCACACATGCAGATGGAAGTTGCAGACATTATTGGGAGCAGCAATCTCAGAATAGTGACAATAATGTATCTATGGGCAATGTTGAAACCAGGCCTTGTTGTTTTGGTCACCTACATGCCATGCCTAAACTGTGCTGAGCCTCTCTAATCCAGATGATGGCCTAATAGAAACCACAAGGGTCAGTGTCTATAGTAGAATCCGATAGAGCAACTGT
Source organism: Anniella stebbinsi (assembly GCA_029215795.1). Lineage (NCBI taxonomy): Eukaryota > Metazoa > Chordata > Lepidosauria > Squamata > Anniellidae > Anniella > Anniella stebbinsi. The sequence goes on along the minus strand of JARDYH010000002.1, from coordinate 25,891,818 downwards.
TGCACGTAAATCCCATGTCAGTTTATTCCTCTTCCTTGGGACAGTCTTTCCCTACTTCTAATTTAGTCCTACAGTGCAAACCCAGACATGGAGGAACTTGTACAAAACCTGTGTTATCCTCCCCTCAAAGGAAGTCCCTTAGCGAATTGTCAGTGCCTGGGGAGGGTTGTGGTTAAATTGTCCATGTCATAATTGAACCACATTCTGAACTATTATGGATACCACATTGTCCACTCCTACAATCAGAAATAGGTAACCGGTGGTAAGGATGTGCCCATGAATACTGACACTGAGCAGTAGGGAGATCTAAGTGGCATCGCTACATGATACGGTATTCCCAGATACACTTGAAAGTTTAGCTTGTTCTAATTAGAGCCAGAACACAATCCACCAGGAACGTCTCCTGTGCAAGCTGGATCCAATTCAGTGGGATCCATTTTGGAGGAGCCCTCAATGGATTATGTCCAAAGTTTGCAGTCTTTGTAAGTGTACAGAGCCTTTTTCTCTACAGGGACCTCATTGTCCCCAGTGAGACAACTGTGGAAGAGGCGGGCTGAGAACTGCTGCCCAAACGTCATGCTGCCAGCTATGCCTTTTTCTCTAATTATATTTTGAATGCCTAAGATGAATTAACCACACTTAAAGATTTTAGTGTATTCCACTTCCCAGCTGAATCAAGTTAATGATGTCATTTATTCCGTGAATATGATGCTGATGGTTAAATGGGAGTGGTCATGAATCACATACATGGAATGTAACGTTTGAAGTATTATGGGTAAGCTGCAAGACCATTTATTTTTTGGTACAATAGAACCCTGACTTTATTTTAATACTGATGATAAATTTTATCCAATTTATGATGAGCATATTCTGGTCCTTAAAACTGTTCAAGGTTTACATTTGATAGGAGTATAATGAAGTTGGTAGTGAACTATTTTTATACATATGTTTATTTTATTTTAAGTACTATGAAGAAACATTACAATACATGGTCTTTCAGTGAAACCATAACAAAAACCTTTTTAACGACTTTGTAATAGAGAGGGCAAAATCTAAGGTTTGTAAGTTAATTAAAATGGTACAGGGTATAAAACTATATACATATATGTACGTATGAATGTGTATATATATATATATTTAGGTTACAAAACAAATGACTCTCATTTCTGTAACATAAAGGATATCCATTGCTATTTTGAGAATTGACCTATTTTTCTCTAAATATAAATAAGCCCATAAATATGGAACCTTGCATCTGTATAGGCTGAAATGTATTTATGATGATATGGGATCATGTTGCTGCTGAAAAGACAATTCATGAAACTGATTCTTACAATGACTGTGTGATCAGGGATGAGTTAGACTTTATTTTCTTTTGTCTTTGCTCGAAGCCATAAATATATATATATAAATATAAAGATTATTAATAAATTGAACAAAAATATAAAACAATAAAAATATGAATATTTTATGTGATCTGTGATATTTCCACCCAAGTATGGTATGTTATTTCATTGTGAACCTATCTGTTTTCTTAGTTTGTTGATTAAGTAGTAGATCTTATAAAACACATGTCACAGTATATAGAATTAGGTACATAGGAAGGTGTTTTCTACTGAGTCAGACCATTGGTCCATCTAGCCTATTACTGTTAACAGTGCCTGGCAGCAGCTCTCTAGGAGTTCAGACAGGTGTTATTGTTTTTTGAGTCCAACCTGGAGATGTCCTACCTGAAGAATTTCTGCACACAAGACATGTGCTCTACTACTGAGCTATGGCCCTTCCGAACCGTAGATACAATTCTATGGGTACAACAGGTCTGACATTGAACTAGTTGCTTGAAACCACCCTCACCTTCCCACCCCACATACACATCAGAAGAATATGCTACTTGATGGTCTAAATCAGGCAAACAACTGGTTCATTTCTTGAGGGCAATATTAGAAATAAATGTTCCTATTCTAAAACAGTCTCATTTGGCAGTGGGTGAAGAATACATATTCATCAGCAAAATCTGGATATAAAGGTTCCTGAAAATTGAAAAGCAATTGCCCAATCCAGTTAATTGCTGCAGGTAGTTTGAGAAGCACACCAGTGGGTGTGCCCATTCATGTCAATGACTGGGGCAAGTGCGCACCTGCAGGGACACCTTCACAGAAGTATGTAGGTAAGCTTTCACACATAGGTTATATTTCTGCAATCCACATGGAATTCAAGTTTGGTGGGATAAATTTTCTACTCTTTGTTACTTGCCCTCTTGTTTCTGATCCTTCAGTGCTGCAATAAATAGGGGTATATTCCCCCCCATTAAATCATAAAAAGCTGAAATCCTGTTCACCAAATATGTTATATATTTCTCATGTTTTACATTGCCCTTTTTCCAAAGAGGTCTCAGTGAAATATAGGAGGTTGAGTACCATTTTATTCTGAATCTGACATCTCTCTGGTAGATTAGGCTGTGAATGACTTGCCCAAAGCTACCTAGTAAGTCCCATGACTGAATCCAACATTCTTTCCGCTACAATGCTGGGACTGCAAGTGTGGTGTGATATCCCTGCTTACCAGTGGCAGATATGTTTCTAACTCATTATCTAAATACATAATAGACAAACTAGAGCAGAGGTGGGCAACTTCAGGAGGTTCTGGGGGCATTTTTGTACATCCGCACACTCGCCCTGGGACACCCACACACTCACAGAGTGCCCATAATATTATATATATATATATGCTAGTCAAAGACTTTTATTATGCAGACTAAATACAGATCAGTATTGCCTTAAGCTGTAGATGCAATTCACATGTGGAAATCAAGAGCAGGCTTCTCTTGATTTCCACATGTCTCAGGTTACATGTCACAGGTTTACTGTTTCAGGTTACAGTCCTATGAAAGAGAGTTGCAAGGAAACTATTGATGGCCCTCATGGTTGACCTTTCCAAACCCAAGGGATCTAACCGAGTACAGTGAGTCATTCCTCTGGCTGCTAGCCTCTTGGAGGTCCTCACCCCTCAGTGATGTTCCTCCCTTCTCAAGAGACGCCTCACCCTTGGCTCTCTTACTCCCAATCCCTACATCAAAAATATCTTGTTAGCAAAACTAGCTTTAGCATTGAATAGAAGGGCCAACAACGCTTTGGAAAGATTGCTCCAGATGGCTTTTTTTTTAAAAAAAAAAACATTACTAGTTTGGAGGTGGGAAGTAGCTGGACCTACAGCAGAGGGCAGTGGGGATCAGATACACTTCGGGGGCTGCACCTTGCCTACTCCTGGCCTAGAGGAACCAAACATTCCCTGAGTTATGCTTAAAGGTTTTCACCACATTGGTAAGTATGAAGTAACTTCCAAAACAAATTTCAAATAATATATATTTCATAAAGTGCCACAGACATGGCAGAGTGCCTCAGTTCTCACTACAGACATCAATCTCTGCATTCCATAGAGCACACCCAGTCACAATTGGTATACTGGCTGACAAAGAAACCAGTTTCCCAGTAACAAAATATTGCTACTGAATTTTTATGAAAATGAAACATTTCCCTCAAAGAAGCACTCCTTGCTGGATAGCCCACAAGAAACAATTGTGTGTTTGTTTGTTTGTGTATTATTGATAATCAGGGAAGTCCCCTAAAAACTCATCCTCAGAAGCCTGGAGACTTTGGTTCCAATCCAGTTAAACATATGAAAAGGCCATATATAAATCCAGCCCATTGGTCCACTTCATTTCATTGAGAGCCTATCTAAACTACTGCTTTAAAACGGTTTATAACAGTTTTGAGAACTGTTGGGGCCCAGGACACACTCCATATACATCTTTCAAAATGTTTTCAAAGTGTTTTATCCTGCGTGTGTAGATAGGCTCTGAGTCTACTCTAAATAGGAGTAACATTGGATACAACCCAGTTATTCCCCCAGCCTTGCTACCCACGATCCCTGACCTGAACCATCGGCATACAAAGTATGTCCTTTACCCCTAACTATGGTTCATGTCTGTGGAGGAAGGTGGCTCAGATTTCAGTGGGGCTGTGGTCCCCTCTACAAGGATTTGCTTTTGCGCCTGGTTAGGCGATTATGCGCATAATCGCAGAAGCGCATTTACGCCTAATCCCTCTGCGCGAGAGGCGGCGAGAGGCGGCAAAGCGCATTAACGGATGTCCAAAATGCGCTTTACAAGTAGTTAATGCGCATAAGCGCTTATTCACACAGTCAAAATGTGCTTTAACTGACAGAGCAAAATAAAACTCGCGATTTAACGCGCATTCGATAATGCGCATAATCGGGGAGATAAATCGCCTCTACGCCCGATTTGCACTCCGTTCTTGTAGAGGTAATTTTTTTAATGCGCCTTGAAAGAGCTTTAAATGCCTCTTGTAGAGGCACCCTGTGAATCCATTCTGGGTTTTAGTCAAAATCAGCCAGAACTCAAAAGGCTATCCAAGGTGCTGTACCCTATTCCCCAAATAGGTCCAGCAAGTTGGATAGCTCCGTTAGAATTCTGGCTGGTTCTGGCTAAAACCCAGAATGCATTTACAATCCCACCGAAATTGAAGCCACCAGCAACCACTGGTTCATGTACAACAACTTGGCTATGAATGGTAATGCACATCTTCCTCCATAACAAAAGATGCAAACAGCCAATTCAGGAGGGCCCAGGTAAGCATTGTGTTGAACATACATCCTCTCCTCTGTCTGTCCCTTGCTGGACTGTATGTAGCCTTCCACATACAGTTTTGCTGCCTAAATCCTTAAAGATGACATAGAAGATGGTCAGGAAAATATTCAGTCACTTAGTATAGTAAATCTGTGGCTTGAGAGAGATCATTTGGATATGCCGTTTTAAGGAATTTGTCTGGTACACACAGCCTGGCAATGTGTAAGCTACAAATGGGTCTCCAATAATATAATTCTTATGCTTACTTTGGGGGTGGCGGATGACATACCTTTCTTGAGATCATTGTGTAAATAAACAGCAACATCTCAGCATGAAGTATGTTAGAAAGCACATCCACTGACACATAATGATTCAAAAGATCTATTACAATGATGCATATCGTAAATAAAAGCATGTCTTTCCACATAACCATTTCCCATCATACTGGCTTACTTTGTGGTAATCATGTGAAATGGAGTGTGCCCCCGAATGTGTCATTGCATCGCAGCAACCTAATATTTAATTTGGGGCAATTTTCTTCTCCAGCTGCAGCCCCCTGTTTGGGAGAATCTTCCGACCTTTTTGGAGGCGTTTTCTAAAAGGTGGAAGGAATGGGAAAGATCATGGTCACAAAATCTATGGATCCAACAAAATGTATTATATTCAAAGCACTGAGACAGATCACGGAGTAAATAAATAAATAGTAAATCCTCTAAAACAGTGCCGTCCTATAAAAGTCTACTCAGAAGTAAGCATCATTGAGTTGAGTGAGACTAAGGCCAGATCTACACCAAGCAGGATATAACACTTTGAAAGCGGTTTGGAAATGGTATATGGAATGTGTCATGGGCCCCAACAGTTGTCAATACCGTGATAAACTGTTATAAAGCAGTAGTGTGTAGATCCTGATAAGTAGTGTAGATCCTGATTCCCAGATAAGTGTGTATCTGCAGCCTGAATCCCTTAGCCCACTGTAAAACTATTGAGGAGACCCTCTCTACTGTGGGTGCATTATCTCCTGCAGCTCCTCAACACCCAAAGTTTGTTGGTGGTGTGTAAAGCACCTGGAGGAATATTCCTGGATACTACATTGTTCTAACAACAGTCTACATGCAGAATTAGGTGGTTGGGAGGGTTTCTGAATGGGTGGCAGCTGAGGGCCCAGTGAAGTCTGGGACCAGCCCTGACCATGATATCCCTGACAGATGGCCATCCAGCTTCTCAATATCTCCAGCAAAGGCGAGCCCCCTACTTCGCTAGATAGTCTGTTTCACTGTTGAACAGCTCTTATTATTAGGAAGTTTCTCCCAATGTGTAGTGAAAATCCGCTTCCTTGCAATTTCCACACATTGGTTCCAATCCTGCTCTCTGGAGCAACAGAGAACAACTCTGCTCTGTTTTCTGCATGACAGTCCTTCAGATATCTTCTATCTTCTTTTCTCCCAGCTAAACATAGCCACTCTTTCAACCCATCCACATAAATCTTAATTTCCAGACCCCTCCCAATCCTCAGCACTATGCTCTGGACACATGTTGTCAGTGTCTTTCTTAAAATGTGGTGCTGCAAATTGGACACAAGTATTAGGCCAGATCTACACCAAGCAGGATATAACACTTTGAAAATGGTTTGAAAACTGTATACGGAGTGTGTCATGGGCCCTAAGAGTTGTCAATACCATTATACACTGTTTTGAAGCAGTAGTGTAGATCCTGCCTTATTTTTCATTCTCTCCAAAAGAATGGGGGGAAATAGTATTCTTATATTCTTTCCCAGATCTGTTAATGAATTTGTAAACTTCCAACTTATTCCCTCTGCCTGTTTTGTGTCTTATACAAATCCTTGTTCCCCTTCGTTGAGATGACTACCAGCAATAATTATTAATGATCAGTAATACAGAAAGAGGATTTCCGTAACTCAGATCATATACTGAAAGCCTAATGATGAAACTAAACTCTTGGAACAAGCAGCAATTGTGTTGAATAAGAAATTATATGGATGGCTTTTTTGACATGTATGATTCAGTGACTAGCAGTTGAAATGCAAAGCAGATTTTCTGGGGTAGCTGAAATTGTTATTTCATGCATCACTCCTCCCTGCCTTTTAAAAAAAAACCTTAAAGGCAAAATATCATTACATGGGAGGCTCTCCCTTTGAAGCGAATACTTTGCCTTCTGATATTGAATCTTAAATATATTAGAGAATTGTGCCAAATGGGATACAGTATATTACTGTCAGGCTTGGGATCTGTTGCCAATGAAAGAGGTTAATTTAGCAATGGAATGCCAGATTGGCTTCTGTTGCACTTCTGCCAACAGGTAAATCTGTTTTTATTCAGGCAGACCTTTGGCATGTAAGCTGGCCAGAGCTGAAGGCACTTACAACTGCTTGGGTGATGTCCATTGTTTTTAAAAAATCAAAATTGAGTGCCATTTGGGGCTGAAAGGCAGAATCGCAGTTTAATACATAACTAAATAGTAAGATCTGGAGAGTAGGTCCAATAATGCCCATTTAGTGGATATAATTGGTGAATTTTTAAAAAAGATTTGCTAAAAGCACACATGGGTTTAATAACTCTCTCATTATAATGCAACTTTTTAAAAAAACCAAACCAAATTAGGACAGTGCAAGATTTTAATCCTAAAACTAAAGCCTGTTTAAAAAACCAGCTATAAGGCAAGCTCTTTCCCACTCTCACTAATGTTAACCTTTCTATGTGTGCATTTACTTCCTTATTCTTCTCACTTGCAATTGTGAGCATAGTAATATGGGGCACTTGAATTTTACAATAAGATACAGAATAAGAGATACTGGGCTGATCTACACTTATGAGCTTTCCGGGATGGGGGGGGAGGATCTCGGGTTTTCTGGCTTCTGGGATCCAAACGCCAGCGCAACATCCCAGAAGGAAAGAGGGATGTCCAGCGTGGTGTGGGTTTTTTTTTGTTTTTTTTTTTAAAGAGACGATGTTGCACAATTGCGTTGCTGTGATATGGCACCAAGATAAGTTTTTTTAAAAAAAAAAATATGGGAAGCTCGGCACCCCAACACCCCGAGAGCCATCTAGAGGATGGCGAAAATGCTGCCGCCCCTCACCGCCAATGGGCATGGAGCCCCCTCCTGGACAGCTCCATGCATGTTTCCTGAGGCCCAACTACTTGCAGGGAGGAGGTAGGACCCGGGAGCTGGCGCCACACCGCCCATGGTCCTCAGGGCTGTCCCGAGACTGCGGGAAAAAACAGGATAAGTGCCATCCATTTTATCCCAGGGAAAGTGAGTGGTTGTCCCTGTTGACCATGGGATCCCCTGTGCATCATTTAGACGCACAGAGACTACCTTGAGTTGACCCCGAGATAAATGGATGGTGTAGACGTGGCCACTATTTAGATGGAAGGTGGGCTTCATTTTGTAAGATAACATTTTCCTGAGATTCATTTTACCCTAGCAATCTGATTCTAGGTCCTATGATCCATTTTCCCCCTCAGGTGAACACAGCCTTTACTCTTGGTGCGCTATGGTGTTTCATTGTATTTTCCCTAGTTATCCTCTCCTAAATAGAAATATTCAAAGTCATGGAAGGAAAATATACTATCCAGAGAAGTACAGAGCTCTCTAGGGGAGCAATCTTATGTCCCATAGACGGCGTTGCATTGGATATTGGTTTTCATTGGATATTCACCAGCCTCCGACTTCAGTGGCTGCTGACTATCAAGATAAGATTGTTCCCCTAGTGAATGACAAAGAATTTATAGCTCTCAATGTGAATTGAGAAGTAAATTGAGACTTTAATATGCGTCTGATTCTACTGCATAGTTAGTGAGAAGGGGACATTCCACTATCACACTTAACACTTAGTAAGAAGAAACATTAAGAACAGAAAAGGATTTGAGCAGGAATTAAAAAAGAACCTGGATAGTCAAGTCTTTTAATTTACATTTTTATAATGGTCAATAAAGCCACATGTAGCACGTGAAATACTAGTCTAGGACCCTGTATTTTTCATTATTTTTTGTGAATCTTTTGTAGTGGTTTAACATGTCTGGACCCCTGCTCAAAGAGCATTGGCAAGCAACAGCTGTTGATTAAGAACTAAAGAAGAGACCTGGCTTTGCATGAGTTAGAATTGTCCTTAGTTCAATACAGCAAAGCCTTCATACAAACTGTCACAGGTGTCAGAGTTGGTCACATTGTGCCTGCCCCAGGTGAAGCCATGCCAGCTGGCAGGAGCCATGCCAGCTGGCTCCTGCCATGGTGCATCCCTATAGCCACCTAAGAGCAGGGTCTATACACTCCATTCCCTAGAGGGAAGGCTGCCACACAGCCGGAAGGTGGGAGGGGCAGGTAGACCTATAACTCTGTTTAGGCTGACCATCTGAAAAGGAGGACAGGGCTCATGTAACTTTAACAGTTGTAGAGAAAAGGGAATTTCAGCCAGTGTCATTTGTATGCAATGAGTTCCTGGTGAAATTCCCTCTTCATCACAACAGTTAAAGTTGCAGGGGGCCTGCCTTCTTTTGTATATGGTCACTCTAGTATAGTGCCTGCAACTTTAACTGTTGTGCTGAAGAGGGAATTTCACCAGGAACTAATTGCATACAAATGACACTGGCTGAAATTCCCTTTTCTCTTCAACTGTTAAAGTTACATGAGCCATGTCCTCCTTTTCAGATGGTCAGCCTAACTCTGTTCCTTGAGCTGCTGATGGCCTCTGTCTTCAAACAATATAGACTGCAAAGCTATGTGCTGGTTAAGGAAGACTGCCCCTAGTGGCTGGAGACGTTACGTCAGGCTTCAACCACATGGACACATTAAAATGAATTATTATTATTATTTTTAAAAAAGCAAAATAGCCCTGAGGCGCTTACCCTAGCATGTATGCCATGTTTCAAGTGCCTAGATTTCATGGCCTTGGCATTATAGCACTGACAGATGGGCAGAGAGACAGAGAGACAGACAGGCATCCTCTTTTATTATTATGGATTGCTGGCTCACTTCAGAAACTCAGTGGCACCCACGGAATTGCCACAGACACAGGCAAATCAGTCTGTATCTGGTCCATGCCACTTTCACATGTGTTCATCCACAGATCCCTTCTGTGCCTTTCTCCATTAATCTCTCTCAGGGATTAATCCACATGAGCATTACATTGAAATACATATGACGAAGTCTGGATCCAACCCACTGTGTTTAGTATTAAATCCTGAAGGCGCATGTTGGTATGGAATTCTTGGTTGTCCAGACAGGAAAATTGCAATAGAAAAGCAAAAACAGAGCCAGGATGTCTGGACATGCCAAAAAGCAAGCAAAGAGTGCCATTGCTCCCCGCAAAAGCAAGGCTGACAGAGCTGGCCAGCAGTTCCCAGTGGGTCACATTAAGCAGTTCCTGAAGCTGGGCAATTATGCTGAAAGAGTTGGTTCTGGAGCTGCGGTGTATCTGGCAGCTGTGTTGGAATATCTGTCTGCAGAGATCCTGGAACTGGCTGGCAATGCTGCTCACGAAAACAAGAAGCAGCGAATTGGGCCACGGCATATCCAGCTGGCAGTGAGAAATGACAAAGAGCTGAGCAAGTTGTTTGTGGGTGTGACGATTGCTGAAGGAGGGGTTTTGCCCTACATCTATCACCTGATTTGTCCTAAGAAATCGACATGCTCTAAAGTTCCCCAAGCGGAGCCAAGCAGATCTGACCTCTGATTGCATGTGGTGTTTATAGTAGGGATGTGCATTGGATCAGGTCCGATCCACGATCCGAAGCCGATCTGACCGAAATCGGATAAAATTATCCGATTACGATCCTGACTTCTGGATCGTCCGATCTCATCCGAACCAGTCCGGAAGGACCTGATCCAGTTCGGATAAAATCGGAGGATCGGACCTCCCCCTCGCACTCCGCTCCTTACCTGCTGGGGCCGTCCGTCGCCATCCGTTGCCCCCTTCTACTGAGAAACAGGCTTTGCGGCCTGCCTCTCAGTAGCACACCAGGTGATGATGTCACCCAGCGTGCTACTGAGAGGCAGGCCGCGAAGCCTGTTTCTCAGTAGAAAGGGGGCAGTGGACGGCAGCGGACGGCCCCAGCAGGTAAGGAACGCGAGAGGGAGGGGGGCTTACCTGCCAGGGCCATCTGCTGCTGTCCGCTGACGACCACGGGTGCCAGCGCACAGTAGTGGACGGCCCCAGCAGGTAAGAAGCACGAGGGAGGAGGGGGCTTACCTGCCGGGACTGTCCACTGCCATCCGCTGGTGCCCGCAGGCACCAGCGGACAGCAGTGGACGGCCCAGGCAGGTAAGAAGGGGGAGGGGGCCCACTTACCTGCTGGGGTGGCCAGTTCCCTCCGGTACTCCGATCTACTGAGAAACAGGCTTCACGGCCTAGTTCTCAGTAGAGTGCCGGGCTATGATGTCATCACCTGGCACACTACTGAGGGACAGGCCGCAAAGCCTGTTTCCCAGTAGATTCGAGCACCGGAGGGAAGAGGCCGCCCCGGCAGGTAAGGAGCGCGAGTGAGGCGGGAGGGACAGGGAGGGACAGGGAGGGGGGATTTAGGCCCCCACTCACCTACGCACAGTCATGTTTTCCCCATAGACTTGCATTGGGGAAAGCTTTCTTTCCCCCAATGCAAGTCTATGGTAAAAACACCAAAAATGGTGGCCGATCCAAAAATCAGATGTCCGATTTTTGGATCAGGATCGAGTCCGATCTGATCCGAGGGCCCTCCGATTTTGTCCTGGCTGATCCAGGACAACATCGGAGGTCCCGATCCGAGTCCCGATCCAATCCGAGGTGTCCCTGTACATCCCTAGTTTATAGCTTAAGGACTGATGGGGGGGGGACCCTTTGTCTCTTGCACTTAGCATTTGGAAGAATCACATTTTAATGTTTTTGTAGCATTAAATTTCAATCCTGAAGGCACATGTTGAGATGGAAAGAAAAGCCTAAAACTCCCAGTATGTCCCAGCCAGGCTTTTTTTCTGTCTAACAATGCACAGGAGTGTCCTAAAATATATATTTCATTTAATTCAGGGATGGGCAAGTTGTGGCTTTTCAGATGTGAGGCCTACAGTCCCCATCAGCCCTAGCCATGATGGAAGTTGTAGGCCAAAACATCTGGAGTGTCACAAGTGGCCCACCCCTGGTATTCATTATTCTTATTTATACTGATCCTCATTGTGAATACCTGGGATGTTATAAATGATCACTGGTAAAGCAAAGGTTTTGAGAGGCTTCACTCGCTGCCACCATCCCTTGCCATTGACCAGGCTGCCTGGGGGCTGGTGGAAGCTGGAGTCCAACATTTTCAGAACAGTCACAGGTTGCTCACTACTGAATGCAATGTCTAGGGGCTGTGGCCAGTACCACTTAGGAGGTTGAAGGGGGGGGCAATTGCATGGTCTGACTGCCCCACCTCCATGCATAAGTAAGGGTATGGAACGGGGAAAACCCATCCATCTCTTTGCAAATCATGCAAAGCCCCAAGCAGCAGCCTGTATTGTGGATAGGAAAATGTGAATCAGTAAAACCTGAACTTCCCAAAGTTCTCCAAATTCCATCTCTAAGCCTTTTTTGATTCAAGTCCATATCAAATTGTGAGCTTTGCGAGTTTTTTTCTTCTTGCATGAAAATATACATATTTTCATGTATATTTTTTCCAAATGTACACATCAATTGTGTGCATCTTTGAAATTTATGCTTTCTTCGCCCATTGATTGAAGTTTATTCATGTGCATTTTTCAAGTTCAGGTATATTATCAAACACATGTTTGATGTCCATGAATCACATTGCAAGCTTGGAAATGCATGGACTTCAATCGCAGATTGCATCCGGGTCTGTGTCAACTCCAGAGGGTGAGAACTGGGTAAATTCTGATCAAACCGAACCCAATTTCTCATATATCTGTAGTTGTGCGCAGGAGCCTTCATTTGTTTAATTCAGGGATGGCCAATTTATGGCCTTATGGATGTTTGTCCTACAATTCCCATCAACCCTAGCCAGCATAGCCAATAGTGAGAGATATGGGAGTTGCAGGTCAAAGATCTGGAGGGCCAGATTGTCTGCCCTTAGTTTAATTAAGACTTTCCTTATGACACGCAAGTTGGGAATTCCTGGTTTGTGGAGGGTAGGGGGCTTTAGGTCTGGCATCCCACCATTTTGGGGGGAGCATTTTTAGAAGAGCTTTTATCTCTTGCAATATTCATATCCTGCCTTTCATCTTTCTACCAGACCCCCACTCCCAGGGCATCTTACATTATACACTGAAATGATATTCTATCAATAAAAATAAATAAAAAGTTATGGTTTAAAGAAACCATCAAACATCCATACAGTATAAATTGAAACCATTTTGTGTTGAAAGCAATCGGCTTCTTTTGCTGTTTCAATGGCTTTGAGTCTAACTAGGATTCTACACTTGGTGGAGGCCTTCCATTCACTAATGGGACTGAGACCCTCTGGAGAATTCTGCCAGCGGAAGGGGAGAAGCAATTTTCAACAATTATCCACTTCCCTTACAGCCCCACCTGCACTGTTCCAGAGTGTGACCTCAGCATCTGGGAGTAGATTTTCAGGGAGCAGAAGCAGTTGCTGAAATTGGTGAGAGTCACCTCCCCACTACTGCTGGTGGGAGCATCCCCAGAGCAGAACGTTGCTCAGGGGATGTTCCTGCTAATAGGAGCAAACTCCCAGTCAACGTTTTGATACCTTCCATAGTTAGAAATTGGGGCCAGGTCAATGCACTTGATGGGAACTTTTACAGTTCATGTTCAGCTGTCTTTGAAAGAGCAATGCTTATCTTTAACAAGATGTAAGTGCTTAATGCCAGGCTGATATTGTTCAATAGTTTAATAACTCCCATTGAACTTTTGCATGTACCTGCCTTTGACGTTACAAGTCCACTCAGCAGTATAAACTGCAAGACTGCAAATATATTTTAGAACATAAAATAAGACATATTTGGGACTCTGCAACCTGGATGATCTATGTATCGTATATGCTGTAAGCTTCTCAAACAGCCTCACTTGCAAAGCTAGAAACAGAAATAGCTTGTGATCTCTGGGGATCAAAACGCTCCCAAAATAGGCAGGTAAGTAAAGAAATGTCGTAGTGTTTTTTTGCTCACTGGGCACTTATTCATGAGTTTATCATGCTAGTTAGGTGAACTCATTAAGCTGTTGAAGGCTTTCTTGTGGGAGGGGATGGATGGGGGAACGGTCCTGACAGTATCATTCATTGACAAAATGTTGTTATTAGGCGGTCTGGCATTAAACATAAAAATCAATCCTTTCTAAAGGACAGGATTGTTGTGTTCATTATATTCCAGTCTTTTATTTCCTAATCTGGAGGGTATTAGCGCCAAGTCCAATTATCCCAAATTAAATGGACAGATGTGAGACAAAATTCACACTGCTTAAAAATGTGATGCCCATCAGTGTAACGTGCACTGTGTAAAGGACACGAGGCAATGATCACTTTTAACATTAGGTGCGAGGCATATTTTGATCTTGACATGTTATGCCAAGCCCAGAAGAAGGAATGGACATGTTTTGATTGTCTGAAAGACATAGAAAAAAAATAGTCGAGAAGGTATGTTTAGAAATATTACAAATGAAGGTGACATTACAAATCCAAATGTGGCAAAATCCATTTGTACATAATTCAAACGAGGTGCAGAACTCAATCAAGGTCACTGATCTCCAAACTATGAGAACCAATCAAGCAAAAGAACCTGTCCACACCTTCCATCCTGACTACAAAACGAATCCATACATTCTCATATAGTTCCATAATGCTATCCAATGGGCTTCTGTGCATCACAAGCTGGAAAGTTCTTTTGGTAGGTTGAAGGATGGCAGTGCACTCTGTCCAGTATCACTGTAGACAGAAACTCTTCAGATTTAGTTTCTGCCCCCTATAATATCTGTCTGGAGCCCAATCCATACCTAGTAGGATATAGCACTATGAAAGCAGTATGAAAGCTGTACTGTATATGGTATGCCCCAACAGTTGTCACTCCACTTCAATACTGCTATAAAGCAGTAGTGTGGCTCCTGCCTTTTATATACCACTTTCATAGTGCAATATCCTGTTTGGTGTAGATTAGGCCTGGGATGTTTATCTAATAATAATAATATTTATTTATTTATTTATTTATTTATTTATTACTTACCTGCCTCTCCCTCTGGATCGAGGCGTGGAACAACATTAAAAGCAAATGATATAACATACATAAAACTGATTAAAAACATATAAAAACTAATACATTATTAAAATACCAATAAAACTCTTAAAATTCAGCCAGGTAGGCCTGCCAGAAGAGATCAGTCTTTATAGCTTTCTTATATTCTGGAAGACTGTTAAGTTGGCGGATCTCTTCTAGCAGGCCATTTCACAGTCTGGGAGCAGCAGAAGAGAAGGTCCTCTGGGTAATGGTTGCGGCCTAGTTTTGGCTGACTGTAGTAAATTCTTCCCAGAGGATCTGAGTGTGTGGGGTAGATTGTATGGGAGAAAGTGATCCCGCAGGTAACCTGGAACCAAACCATGTAGGGCTTTAAAGGTAATGATCAACACTTTGTACTTTAACTGGAAAGTAATTGGCAGCCAGTGGAGTTATTTTAAAGCTGGTGTAATATGGTCCCCCCTAGGTGTACCGGTGACCGACCTGGCTGCCATATTTTGAACTAGTTGATGTTTCCAGACTAGGTACAGAGGTAGCCCTATGTACAGCACATTGCAGAAGTCAAGCCTCGAAGTTACCAGCATGTGCACTACCGTCTTTAGGTCTTCTAACGCTAGGAAGGGGCGCAGATGGCATATCAACCGAAGCTGATAATAGGCACTCCTGGCCGTCGCATCGCATCTATCTGAGTTGTCATTTGGAGTGACGGATCCAGGAGCATCCCCAAGCTGCAACCATCCAGAATTGGTTGACACACCTCCAAACCCAGGTTAGGGCCTTTGACAGTAAGCACTTGGTGCTCCAGTCGTCCTTCCCAGCATATGCCCGGTTAGAAGTGGATCGGAGAGGACATTTGGGGGCGGTCGTATCAATAACCCTAGTTAGGTCTCGATTCCATCTATTGACCAGGGCTCCTACAGAATCATTGACAATACCAGCCATAGAACCCTCTAAGACTGCCATCAGTCTAACTTACTGTTGCTGTGAAAGAGTAGTCTTGCAATTAAAGTTTCCTTTCCTGCAACTTTATGAAACTAGGAAACTTCACTGTCCCATACATATGTGCTTAGTCTTTCTGGACAGAACTTTATTTCATTTCATTTATGTCTGAGGATGGCTTGTGGGTGAAATCCAATTTGAGGAAGGCATGGCCAAGTAGTTTTGCTATCTCAGTGGTGTTGAAATGTTTCCTCTTGTGACCATTCAATAACAGGTTGTCCAGCATGACTTCAGATCTGTTAAAATTAAATTGCAATCTTTTAACATTGCATTTCCCATCTCTTCATTATTTTCAATCTCCTGGAACCTTTGCTGGTGTAATTTCCCATCAGCCATACCAGCTCAGTGTTAGCAGTCTGAAAATGTTACATTTATTCAGGGAAGGAGACTTGAAAATGGAGGTGCATTTAATACACACTTTCATCTTTAAAGGGGGGAAAATCAGCCAGGCAGGAAACTTGTTTCCTTAGCCTTGTTGAGCAATTCATCTAATTTTCTCTTCCTCCATCCCATTACTAACTACACTTTATTAATACTGTTAAATGACACTGATTTCCAAACTTCCTTGGTTTTTTTTTTTTTGGGGGGGGGGGTAAATTGTTAAAGAGGCTAAGATTAGAAATGTATATTAGAGGCAATAGATGTTCAAATCAGTTGGAAAACATTTTGGGTAAAAGCAAAGCATGTTGAAAATATTGCTGAATATTATACATAATATATACAGGGACATTCAGAGTCAAATAGTTAATGCTGTTTAGGAAAGTAGAACAATGGGGGAAATTAGAACAATGTAAGAAATTAAAGAAAAATCCAGGATATCATAGGTAAGCCTATGACACTGCACTTTCTGCAATGACGCAGTTAAAACTGATACTAAAGATAATAGGAAATTATAGGAAGGTGGAGCTACTATAGGAAGCTAAGACCTACTCTGGCCCGCTTGCATTGGCTGCCTGTATGTTTCCAAACCCGATTCAAGGTGCTAGTTTTAACCTATAAAGCCTTACACGGCTTGGAACCACAATACCTGATGGAATGCCTTTCCCGACATGAACCTACCCGAACACTACGTTCAACATCTAAGGCCCTCCTCCGAGTGCCTCCTCCGAGGGAAGTTCGGAGGTCGGCAACAAGAGAGAGGGCCTTCTCTGTGGAACCCCCCAATTGTGGAACGATATCCCCGACGAGGCCTGCCTGGCGCCAACATTGTTATCTTTTTGGCGCCAGGTCAAGACTTTCCTCTTCTCTCAGGCATTTGGCAATATCTGAGGAGCCTGGGTTTGTTTTGTTTTTGTAGCTTTTTGAAGTGTTGAAGTGGTTTTTAAATGTACAGATTGTGTGTATGTTGTATGTTTTTGCTGTTTTAATTTTTTTATATTGTTTTTAATTGTTTTTAATCCTATGTAAACCGCCCAGAGAGCTTCGGCTATGGGGCGGTATACAAATGTAATAAATAAATAAATAAATATTATAAGCTTAGTGAAAATAAAAACTGATGTTATTGACCTTTATATAAAATAGGAGCTGATGTGTAATAGAGAGTTTGTCTAATAGTACTTGAAAAATGCATGAGCAATATCTAATGGCACTCCTACATGGAGTAGACCTATTGAAGTGAATGGGCTTAGTTTACATAGGACTACCAAGGGATACTGCCCCATATGCCCCACAACCCCAAATAGATAATTGGTGTGGTCAGATCCAGCTATCCTGAGCAGAAGTAGCCTAGGGCTGCATGGATAGCTTTGACCCAGCAAGGATCTCTGCATGTGATGCCACAGATTCTTAAGGAGAGGGCATAGGGAGGGTGCATGAAGCAATGCTGTCCATCCCTCAAAGTTTGCCTTCAGATTTTGATCATACCTGCTAGATCTGTTGATTATGCTTCCCCTGCAAGATTTTTTGTGCTCTGAGCTTCTTAACATGTTGTGAGATGTCATACTTTAAAATAGAATTGCACACAATTGACCTAATTCATTCTGTGTACAGAAACTGGGTCCCTCTTGGGAAACATCCTTTGGATGCAGCATCCAAAACAATGCTGCATGGACTGTCCTTCCCAAGCCAGTATGCAGGGCTGCCTATGGGGTGTTTGCTGCTGGATCAGGTCTATAAGCGCACCCACCCACCCAGATGATTAATTCAGCCCGTTCTGTCACCATTGATGATTGGTTTGAACTTGGAACGGTGTTTCTGCTCCCTTCTCCCAAACATTATTCAAACCATTAAAGCTGATGCCCAATTACCTGTTTGGCAGGAAAATCCTTATATGAAGGCAACAAGTACCTGTAGATCAAAGCTATTAAAGGCACAATCCTACACATGTTTGGGCAGGGGGGGGGAACTTACACTGGCTGGAGAATGCTGGAAGTTGTATGACTTTTTTCTGTCTAAACATGAATAGGATTGTGCACTCTGTTGATTTCAGAGCTCAAGCATTTCTCCAAAATATCACACAACTTGGTTTCTATGGCTAGCTTTCAATGGCACGGATAAAGGCAGATATGAGCTATTTTTAAAACGCTATCATGCAGGACCCTGCTTCCAGGCATTGAGTGACTTTGCTTGCAAATGGCCAAGTTTCTCACTGGACTAGTAACATTTGAAATGGGAGAGAGAGAGAGAGAGACAGACAGACAGACAGACAGACAGACAGACTGTGTATGTAGAAATATATAGTTCTCTTTGATGATGGATAGAGAATTCATTCTTATGTTATATTTGCAGAAAATTCCATTCCTCATGGTTGTCCCCATGACACCACACTAGTAAGAAATTCCATCTGAACTATTATGCAAATTTACCAAAGTCTAAATCAAAGAGCCTATCTAGAACAGACTTGCACCCCAAAGGGTGCACCTTCTCAAATTCTCTACACAAAAGAGGCAGTGGTGGAAAGTGTACAGAAAAATCCATGCTCTGTGGAAAGGTGCACTCAAAAATCCACACCGCAGTGAAAAAATGTATAGGAACACATTATTCTAGGGAAAATAGCTTGCAAAAATACATAAGCACAAACGAGTGCACATCAATTTTCATGCAGACTTTGAAAAAAATCAAATTTGTTCACTGATGCAGAATTCGGACAAACTGAACTTACAGTTGGGGAAAAAAGATACTGAACAGAACAGTACTGGGCAGAACCAGAGTTAACAAAGTCACACATTCCTAATCAGTGATGTAGTGGATCCAGGGCAGTGCTGGCACATTTGGACTCTCTTTGGGGATGTCATAATGAGCGCCTGCACTTCAAAATGTATCACTACACCACTGCCAGTAATACCTGCAAAGGGAAACCATGTGGAATAGGTAGGTGGTATGGTTACTTTTCACACGAGTACTACATCTCCCTGTATGCTGACATACTGGAAGGACATTATCTCATCTAGCCATCACATGGTTACCCATCGCCAATGTTACTTGTGCAGTAATTATTGAAGTGACCCTGTGCAAGGCACACAGAAAATGTATTTTTTATTTCCGTATTTCACGTATATCCCACCTTTCTTTCTTTGGGTGTCATGGTACCAGTTTGCAATAAACCTAGAAGTCCCTAGATTCATGAAGACTCTGAAGAGATGAGGCAACCATAGCATGCGATTGCAAGCATTTCTTCTTTATGCGCTGAGGTTGTGACTTTGGGTAAAGGCATCTAAAGATATCCTGATATGTGGTTGAAGTGTGTGTGTGTGTGTGTGGGGAGGGGTAATCTTCTTTTTTAACACATTCACTTTATTCCATGGTATCCCCTCTTTGGCGATACTTCCGTTACACATATAATATCTGCCTGTTTTCACCTGATATGTGCTAAGTTGCGAAAATAATGAAACAGAAGCTAGTATAATTGCTAGAAATATACTGAGATTCTGGGCCACATCTAAGATAACATACTTTGACTATTTGAGTTGCAGCAATCTTTTTTAATCTTTAAAAACCATTCATACCTCAATCTCTTTCAACTCAATGTTATTCTTATTGATCTTAGACAACTCTTGCAATTAGCCAAAATCATTATGAAGGGGAAAATAATACACTGTTATCGTTAGGACTGATGTCCATGTGGAGAAAGGGAGATTTAAGATCCACCAGCATCAAGGACAGATGAAGGACAACATGTATAACTCTCTAACAATATTCATAAACCTGTATCTAAAAATGGCGTATAATAATAAAATAACTGTGACTTGTGCATGGACAGACTTCTATCAAGAAAGTTCTAATACTCTAGAGCAGGTGAGGGCAGAAGGTAGATCTACTGATGTTTTGGTTTTCAACTCCCAGAAGCCCCTGCCAGCATGACCAATGATCAGGAATGCTGGAAGTTGAAGTCCAAAACATCTGGAGTTGACAGAAACATTCCGAGCATTATTAATTTCATTGCTATACCTCCCGATAGCTGAAGCCTATTCACAAACATTAAAACCACAAGGTACAGTGTTGCCTGAGAGCCTTTGTTGGTGGCTTTATTAAACAGGGGGATAGGTTTTCCACAACTGGGGTGCCACCACTGAAAAGGCTCTCTCCTCAGGTGCCACCCATCTCACCCTATTTGGCAAGGATTTCTGGAAGAAGGTCTCTGAAGATGATCAGGGCAGGTATATTATATGGGAGGAGATTATCCATCCCTGGTATCCAGGCCCAAGCTGTTTAGGGCTTTGAAAATTAATACCAGCACTTTGAATTGGGCCATGAAATGGATTGGAAACTAGTGCAGATCTCAGAGCACTGTGTAATATGCTCATATCAACCAGTACCTGTTAACAATCTTGCTACTGTACTTTAGACCAGCTGAATCTCCTGGACTGTTTTCAAAGGCAGCCCCAGGTATGAATGAATAAATAATAATAAAAAAGTGGTTTAGATTGAAAGATGCCTTGTGATCTGAAACCTGACTTACACTTCTGCCCACGGTGGGAATGTTTCCCTTCCATATCACACACTACTCCAAAGGGTCATGTGGCTTTGGAGTAGTTTGGGGAGGGGGTTGGGGCTGCAGCCTTGAGGAGGGAATATCAAGGTCAGCCCATGTGCAAGTAGAAACACCCTAAACCAGTGTCTTTAAGAACCATTTGTGGCTAGAAATGCTGTGTTCAGGTTTTTGGAGGCCCTTGGACAATGTACCTTCAATAGGACCCCTCCTTCAGTGGGTCTACCTTCTCACTACCATCATCACCAGCTGCTGTTATGCCTCATCCTCTTGGTCATCATTGTGCCACTTGCTTGCTTGACAGGCAGAGAGCTATTGAGCCTGAAGGCAGTGGCATCTATGGCTCCTCCTCACCCCTGTCACCATTAATGGACCAGGGCAAGAGGCAGGTGAACAAGAAGGTTGCAAAGGTGAGAAAGAGGAGCAACTCCAAGCAGCTCTTGTCAGTGGGCCCCTGATGGGGAGTAGACCCTCCACAGGAGCCCAAGCATGCCTACCCTTGACTCTGTCCCTCGTTACAGCGTAATCCTGATCACAAGCTTTAATTCATGTTGATTGCCCTGTGGCAATTTGAAATCCATGAGACTTAAAAGAGCTTTTTGAACCCTTTTCTTGTTTATACCTTGCAGTGTTCTCACACAAAACAATCAACCTCCCCCTTCCTGTTAAAACAGATGTGAACACAAATGGATCTGGGGCATTTGGCTTGTATGCACCGTGCATCGGGCCATTGAATCATTCCTGTTTCTGCACCTTCTACAACCACCATGTGCCACTGGGCCCTTCAGTATTGAAACCCAGTTGCGTGCATATCTGTGGATCTGTCAGTGCTTGCTCTCTGTAAATAAATTTAGTAGCACCCAGTGGCTTCCAAAGGAATTGTGAATTGATGGGATCATGTGGCAGCAGTGCATAAAATCCTTGATTCCTTCTTGCAATTTCCCCCAGCCCAGTGACCTACAGATGTATTGGACTATAACTCCTATAATGTATTTTGGGGACAGGATTCAGCCAAACTGAAGCCAAAAAAGCCAGAGGCAAAGGGGTTAAAATGGAGATGTGGAGACTGTGCATCTTTAAGAGAATTGATATCTCACTTATGTTTGAATTACCCTTAGGGTCCAAACACATTGGTGATTATTTTTAATAAACCACATCTCTGTTTGCACCCCTTTGCCTCTGGCTTTTTTGGGCTTCCTTCTTGAGGTTCATTCCTTTTCTGGTTTTTGGTTCTGACTGAACCCAGAACGGCTCTGCGGCCCCACCGAAATCGGAGCCATCAGCCTAATCCTAATCTCAATGGCACGTCTAACCACCTTTTCCCTTTGAGTTCCAAGTCTGGTTCCATCTTGGCTATCCATATCTTCATCTCTATGATGTCCTTTCCCTTAAATGCTCCCTAATGCCTAGTGAAATTAAATTCATTTTTCATCCGCCATCCTCATACCCTTCATGCACAGTTAACATAAGCGCCCAAGTATATATGCTATTACGTTAATTGGTCTAATGACTCAATAATCACTGCTTTTATGATTGTGGCATTACCTGCCAAAGGCAAACATTTCGACATATATTTGTTCTTTCAATGACATTTTGTATAAGGGCCAGGAAATAAATTAAAAACAACACTCTTTTTTTGCCAAAATTCTCCATGGAGCTCCATTATTACACAATAGTGATAAAACATTTAAAAGGTAATTTTAAGAGATCATCATCCACTTTTGTTCCACATATTTATTATAATTATTGTTCCACAGTTACCTAGCAAGGTCTCAAGAGCAGAAAGATAAAGATGAATTTACACATTAAAATCTTGGCAGGAAGCCATAATAAATTAATTGGGAGAAGGAATCCTATCTTAAAAAGAGGGTTATGCATGTGGGGATTTATATAAAAAAGGGGTAATAACCAGTGAAGGGCGGAGTCTCCAAAGCACCTTGGATAGCTCCTTAATAGTTCTGACTGTTCTGACTGAAACCTGGAGCAGATTCATTGTCCCACTAGCGTCGGAGCCACCAGCCTCCACCAGTTGATGCCTCTTTGGCTTTGAAGCATGCTGTGTGGTTGAGAGCCTGTTTAGTGCAATGGGTACAATTGCTAGGAATCTGAACTACAAATCAGGACGTCTCACCTGCCATGAACTCGGTGGGTAGTCTTGTACAAGTCACTTTCTGTCAGTCACACCCTCTATCTACAATGTGGGGATAATAAATCTATTACCTTACAGGGTTGCTGTAAGGATTGGAATGGTTGATACATGCGAAGAGGCTTGAATATTCTGTGATGTGCTAAAGAAATGCTAAATCCTCCTCCTTGTCTTCCTCCTCCTCATGAACATCATCCTCTAGATGCTACAGCCCTGATCCCAGGATCTGTGGGCAAAGCACAAGGATTCTTCAGATTGTGTGTGGGGGGGGAGGCGGGGGAGGAGGCTAAGGAGAGACATGATAGAAGTGCACAAAACTATGCACCGTGTGGAGAATGTGGATAGGGAGATATTTTTCTCACTCTCCCATAATACTAGAATCAGTGAAGCTGATTGGTGGGAGATTCAGGACAGATAAAAGGAAGTCCTTCTTCATACAGTGCATAGTTAAATTATGGAATTCACTACCACAAGATGCAGTGATGGCCACCAACTTGGATGGCTTTAAAAGGGTGATAGATAAATTCCTGGAGGAGAAGGCTCTCAATGGCTACTTGTCCTGATAACAATGTGCTACCTCCAGTATCAGAGGTAGTAAGCCTATATACGCCAGTTGCTGTTTGACAGCTGGTTGGCCACTGTGTGAACAGATGAACCTCAATGGCCTGAGCAAACCCTACGCTATACCTGCATTTATGTGCAAGAATACTTGTAAGTAAAGCTATTTATTTTCTTTCTTCGCTAAAGAAAGGTGTGGTCTCTTTGTTGTAGCCTTCTCTGCTAACTGCCCTTTTAACAGGAGGCAGCAATACCAAGTAATTCCCATCAACGTAAAGGTTAGGTTATGTAGCACCTCCAACCAGCAGATGGTGCTATACTATTTCCTTAACCAATTCGTGTTCTGAGAAGCATGTGGGTCTTGAACTATGTTCTAGCAAGTCTGTCCTACACACACACACACACACACTCACACACGCACACACGCACACACACACACACACACACATGCACACACTGTGAACAGTCATTTAGTACATAATTACGCAGTGCAAAAAGGTATGCATTCCTTGCTTTCTTGTCCTTTTTCACAGTAGCTTCATTTGATTGGTCTATATATTTCAGATAAAATTATCTGCCAGGGAAGGTGGCCACAACCATGTGGCATGTGTTAAGAGATTGCTTATACCAAACCAGTGGGTGGATCTACACTACTACTTCATAGTGGTATTGACTGCTGGGGCACAATCCACATGCCATATACCGCTTTCATAGTATTATTTCCTGCTTTTTATTCCAAATTTGTAGTGATTTGATACAAGGTGTAGAACTGGCCATAGATTATGAATGGGAGCGGATGGATAAATTGGGAAATTTTAAAAACTGCAACCTACTTTAAGGAATGTTTATTTACCTACTAGCAATGCTGATAAAATAAACCTTGGCATAAAAACATCCCAGCTCTTTGTGAATTGTTCCTAAGTCTCTGTATTGTACCATATTTGTCTGTGATGGAGTGGATGTTGTTATGGTCGGCCTGAGTGGAGAGATCAGCATTTTCCTTGCCTTCTCACCTGACTCCTGACAAATTTGTTTGGTACATACGAATGCAAATTCTGCTTCTTGACAGCATAACCTACTGGCCTCATATTATCGTTTGGCTAGCTTATTATACAATTCAGTGAAGGGGCTTGCATAATATTCCCTAAAGTCCCCAGCAGCTGCTTTCCCCTGCTGTCCAGTTCCATTGCTCTTTGACATTTGTTGTGGAACATACCCAAAATAATGATGCCCCGTAAGTATACTTTGTAGTATTCCAAAAGTAAAGCTTGAACAGCAATATAACTGAATTGTAAAAGCAGCAGTGGCCAGTGAAAGAATATATGGAGCATCAAAGAGGGCAGAAGAGACCACTGAGTAGTGGTCAAGGGTGTGGAGGATCCAATGCCATGCTGAGCAGGAGATGGGAGGTAGTGGTGAAAGCACGGCTTGATGAGTAAGTCAGTACCACGTGGGTAAATGATTGCTGACTGGATTGGAGTAAGGATGGGTCATTCTCTCAATTTTGCTTTTCTGCACATTCAATTTTTAATAATCTCAAATTCTTTCTCTTCCAAGGATTTGCGAATTTTGGTAAATTCTTAGGAAAAATGAACAAAACTGAATTTCTCACCCATCTGCACCAGCCCAATTTAACAGGTGTTCTAGCATGGAGAGGGCCATGATGTACCTGCCAGTCACACAGCTGCTCAAGTTCTCCTGTTTTGAACATACCCATACACTATGCTCAACATCTAAGTTCTTTGTCCAGGTGCCTACTCTGAGGGAGGCTCGGAAGATGGCAACAAGAAAGAGGACCTTCTTGGTGGTGGCCCCCCAATTTTGAAATATCTCCCTGATGATGCCCACCTGGTGCCATCATTACTATCTTATTAATGCCACATCAAGACTTTTCTCTTTCCCCAGGCATTTAGCAGCATGTGATGAGTTTTAATCTATCCTGGATTTGTTTATATGGTTTGACTGATTGGTCAAAGTTGTTTTTAGATGTATGTTGTCTCTGTGTGTAATGTCTGTTGCATGTTTTTAAATTTTTGCATATTATTTTTAATGTTTTAATATTAGTAAACTTCTCAGAGAGCTTCAGCTATGGGGCTGTTTAGAAATATACAACCTAAGACTCAGAAAATGCCCTCTGCCCTCTAGCAGTTTTGTATTTATATGTGTGTGTGTGTCTCCAGTCTCAGAAAGCAGCCTTTCAGCAATCAGATGGTAATTATTTACAGACAAATGTGATTTTTAAATATAATGATATTAGGACCCATTTCATAACCCCGTTGCTTATTTTGCTGCCTGGATGGATAGCTGAAGTTTATGTTTCATATCCATTGGCTAGCTTAAATAAGATTGAAACAGAACAAACAGCCAAATATTTTGCTGAGAGATATTAAGATAAGATCACAATCAATCAATAGCCAGCAGTAACTGTTGGGATATAAATGGTATGGGCATTGCTTATAATGTAAAGTTGGTTGCTTTTTTATTTTATGTTGCTGTATGATTAGCTTTTAATTAATCTCTTTAATATTAGTCATTAGTATATTAATTTATCATTGTTTTATAGTTCATATTTAGGAACTGTTTTAGTACCAACATGTAGAGAAGTCTATGTACTAAATAAACCCTATTTTGATTGGTTGCATGGTGTATGCAAACCCCCCCCCCCCATATATTATTGTGGGGGGGAACCCACTGCAGGGTATCCTTGGTGGAATCAGGATGTATAGTCCCCAACTGTTTCTAGGGCTACGCATGGAAAAATAACTGTGGGGTGGAAGTGAAGCCAATCCCTTGCAGAGGACTCATGGAGCAAAAGGAGTTCCTGCATGGTGTGGCTATCCCCCCCCCCCCCCGCAGCAGTTTACCTGTGTGCAGCTCTTCAAAGCAGGGATATGACAGGGAAGACTTCTCCAAACTGTATTTCAATTGGGAGCAACAGTCTTTTTTGCCAGTTTCCCTCCAGTGTGTGGGTAAAAGTAGGGATGTAGGTGAATTCTGTTTTGACCCACAAAACATGTGAGCATGCCCCATTTGAAATCCCAAATGTGAGTGCGAGCACGTGTCTGCCGAAAATAATTACAAATCGTTGAGCGTTTGTCTCGTCCCCGAATCCCAATTCAGTTTGCACAAATTTCCTCCTTGGACTGAAACAGTCCAGCTTTAGTCTATAGAGGAAACTTGCACAAATTTGGGGAAACTTGCACAACTCTCCTGTTAGATTGCTGCCCAATTTGCCGAGCAGTTATCGCAAATGTCAATAGGAATCAGGCATGAGATGAGCAGTGAGACATCCCTAGATAAAAGTCAATGTAATTGGTTAGATCCAGACTCACTCAGTCATGCCTAACCCTCATCCTACTTTCCTCCAGTTTGGCACCCTCCAGATGTTTTAGACAACCACTTCCATCTTTCCTGACCATTGGCCATGCTGGTTGAGGCTGATAGGAGTTGAAATCCAAAACATTTGGATGGCACCAGGCTGGAGAGATCTGCCCTAACCCTTTGAAACCAATGTGACTTATGTTAGTGACTAACTTGCACCATTGATTTCATTGGGTCTACTCTAAGCATAACTAGGTCAGGATTCTACCAACTCTTATTTCATATTTGTTTATATGAACCATTTGCTGTTTCATAGCCTCCCCCCCCCAAAAAAAACATAATTATTTGGAGTAACCACATGGAAGAAGTCACTGGCTGAAGAGCTGAAGCCAATGGTTTTTAAAACATTGGGTACAATATGTACTGTGCAAGTCAGTTCAAAAGGCATGCCAATAGCAATAGATCCTCATTAAGGATGTCGCTGAATGTTGTGGTGTTTCTGATCTTAGTGCATTTAATTCTTCTAAAGTGACCTTGCAAGAGATTCACTTTTGAAATTGTATAAACTCAGTTAGTATTTAGTATTCTAAGTATAGATTCTTCACTGTCCCAGGAGCAACATAACCCTTACAGTCTTCCTGTCTTTGAAATACATGGACATATTTCAATTAATTATAATTAATTAAGGGTACAATTCTATGTCTACTAAAAACTGCCTAGGAGATCATAAGTACACAGGATCAACACAACTTGGGTGAAGCCAGTCTGCTGCAGAATTGGCAGGTAGGATTAATAGAAATCTGAATCCATTTGATTCTTTTGTGCTTTTTATTATATTTATTTATTATTACATTTATATCCCACCTTTTTTCCTCCAAGGAACTCAAGGCGGCATACATAATCTTCCTCTCCATTTATCCTCACAACAACAACAACCCTATGAGGTAGGTTGGGCTGAGAGTCTGTGACTGGCCCAGAGTCACCCCTTGAGCTTTCATGGCCGAGTGGGGGACTAGAACCCAGATCTCCCGACTCCCAGTCTGACACTCTAACCACTACACCACACTGGCTCTCTTAATTTAATTTTCTCCAACATCCCTACCAGGTTTGAACCTAAAACCTTCTGCATGCATAGTATGTGGTCTACCACTATGGATGTTGGAATCAATTATTTTACTAATTCTAAACAAGATGCTTTTAATAAAGATGCTAATGAGAATCAACCAGTGTAATTTTTTAAAAAAACTATTATTGTTAGTGAACACATAATGTGGAGCTGATTTTAATTATGATAATGGTCTGAAAACTGACATTTGTTATTCCGGTTGCTACTTTTGAATCTTGTTAATTAACAAAAATGTTCTAAAATGCTACCGGAATTGCTCTCATTTCAGATGCCTGATTTGGTTTAATGGCATATAGTATGTTTGTAAGTATAAAGAATATGAGTTTGGGGATGTGTCTGGAAAAACTAGACAGTTTTCTTTTGAATGGCACTTATTGCTGATTCACACTTTGTGCCTCATCACGAGTTTAAGCAACACTAAGGTGGCCATCTTCCCTATCTTACAGAGTCCAATCCTCCATTAGAGGGCATTCACTATTTGAAGGACTATTCAATTCAAGTCTGATTTAAAGATAAAGAATCATAAGAAGAGAGCAGTCAAGGCCTTGAAGTTGCCCATATGCAGTTTGCACCTGGACGGCAGATTGAGCAGGCACACTGGTAACCTGGGCCAGATCTACACTAAGCAGGAAATATAACATGTTGAAAGTGGTTTGAAAACGGTCTATGGAATGTGTCCTGGGCCCTGACAGTTGTCAGTGCATTTTAATACTATTATAAAGCAGTAGTGTAGATCCTGCCCTGCTCACTCAGTCGTCCCAACTATGATGAGATGTCTCGTACTTCTATTTAAATCAGGGGTGGGCAAACCTTTTGCCCCCAAGGGCTCCCTGTGGTGATGGCCAGTATCTTGAGGGTCACATCCCTAAATAACTTGGGGGTCAAACACACCGGGCCGGCTGTCAGAGGTAAAGAACAAGATGGTATTTTCCATGTACAAAGGCTGGCTGGACTAGCAGTTGAATCTTTTTTTCAATGAGACAAGCTCCTCCACTGCTTCCGAAGGCAACAGCCAGCTTAGATGGTCCAGGGCAGGCCACGTAGCCCAAAGCTTTCTCCTCTGACACCTTGCCAGCTTCTCCCAGCATCTGCCCTCTACCTAATGGTAAGACCATCCCTGTACACACACACACACACACACACACACACACACACACACACACACACAGAGTTATACACACGCACACATACACAATATCCGAACACTCCATCAGGAGGCCCTCTCCACCCTCCATTACCAACACTCTTCATTAGGATCACTGGAGGAAAGGGAGAGATTTTAACCTCACCCGTTTGCTATTAGCAGCGAAGAAATAGAAATCTTGTTGAGGATTGCTGGGGGTGGGGGGACTGGTTAGACCCTCTTCCCTGTGATCCCATTTGGGATTGCTCTTTCACTTCTGCTCATACCAGTGGAGAAACAGTGGTCTTGATGATTCTTGGAGGAGGGATAAGCTGTTACCTCCCCCCTCCCCCCCCAGCGATCCTATACAAGTTTGCTCTTTTGTCAATTTCATTAGGGAGGGGGTGAGCCTTACCCCAGAAACCCTGTTTCCCTGATGGTTGAGGGGGTGGGGAAAGTGGTCAGGGCACCCCAGAGATTCTGCATATGGTAAAGAGAATGACAGAGGATCACACGTGCGTGGCAAATGTCCCACAGATGTGATTTAAATTATAATAGTTATTTCTAAATGTACACTTGTACTCATCTATTTCATATGCTCATTTTATGCAAATCTGTGTCATCTTTTGTCCGCTTTTTGGGTGGTGCATAAGTGCATGCCCTAATCAACACTGAGGATCCATGGCTCACTGTGTGACCAGCCATGTTTCAGCCTCCACTGAAACGTATTGTCCTTGAGGGATGCGAAAGCTCTGACTATGATGGCTCAGTCTATGATCTGTGATGGTTGTTTTCACACATGAAAGTTAGAGTCAGTGTGGACTGTGGAGACTAGGTTCAAATCCCCACTTCAAATAAAACATACTGGGTGGCTTTGGGCAGTCACTTACTCTCAGCCTAACCTAAATCTCAGGGTTGTTGTGTAGATAAAATGGTGGTGGTTGGGAAGAACCCAGGATCTGCCTGCTGTAAGAGGAGGGGGTTTCAGATTTTGCATGTTTGCTTCAGGAACGGCTAATTTAAATGAAATTGCAGGCATAGGGACTTGCTCCAGGTCAGGGCTCTGGTGTGGGAGTCAGGGCTTATCCTTTTAACCATGCTGTGGTCCCAATGAAGATTCCACACCCTACTCCATATCTACTATTTTCATGGGAAGAAAAGCTCTCATTCCTATCAATGGGAGTATTTTCCCAAAGCAAATAGCAGCCGTGCAGGGGTTAAGTATGTAATCTGGATGAGACCACAGTGCAACAGAAATGCTTAACCCCCTCTTCTCCCCACATCAGCTTCAGATCTGGACTGGGCTCTCCACACCTGTGATTTACTTTTAAATAGTCATTCACATAATTGTTAATGGTCTGGTCTTGTCTAGTTTGGCTTTGAGTAAGAGTCTGACATGGGACAAAAAGAATCCCCCCTCCAAATAAAAAACCCTGATTAATGCAGTTGTCTTTAGTAGATTCATATCTCCTCCAAGGATCAGAACTAGAGGTGAACACAGACCAGTTATTTATTACACCACATACATTAGTGGTCTGATTTTGCATATATTTTAAACCTTTAAAATGAGAAGGCAAAACTGCCCTGCTCCATTCAGTTTCATCACTGTGTTCCTCCGACATCTTTGTTTAGAATAATGATGGCCCTAAAGGCTTTCACATAATTAATTCTCATACATGAAATTTCCCTAATGTGATTATCTGTTCCTGCAGTAATGAGGTTCTTCTCCGGCAAACGTGCGTGTCATCTTACTCTCTCCTTCTTGCGCCTGCTGGGTCTAAGTAAAGAAAAAACACATATTTAGTCAGAAGTACCAAGGGCTCCCTTGCCACACAAAAACACCAGGGTGAGGTTAAAGCTATCATTCAAAGAGGTAATTTACCTGAAATGCTGATTAGGGGGAGGAAATCACACCTGTAGCAATTTTGTAAATCAGGAATCTCAATCCAGAATTCTTTGTACATTGTCAGAGGAGAGCCGGATAACAAGATGCAAAGAAGGGCGGGACTCAGGGCTAGCACCAACACCAACACCAGCACCTGGCATGATTGGGCAGCTGCCAGGGCTCACTGCCCTGTGTCTCCCTGATTTTTTTCTTTCTGACCTAGCACACCAAGCAATACCAGGAAATCAGATCAAGCCACACTTGGCTCAAGTTTCATAGAATCATAGGATAGTAGAGCTGGAAGGGGCCTATAAGGACATCAAGTCCAACCCCAGCCGACCCGGAGCCGGTCACAGCGCACCGCCTCCCTCGACCCCGGGACGCGGCGAGAGCTGCTGCCCAGGGGCTGTAACACCCGCTGCCCGGCGAGGGCGGTGGGCCACCTGCCCGACCGAGGCCTTCCCAGCCGCCATCAAGTCCAACCCCTGCTCAATGCAGGAATCCACCTTAAAGCATACCTGACAGATGGCTGTCTAGCTGCCCCTTTAATGCCTCTAGTATAGGAGAACCCACAACCTCCCTTGGTAATTGGTTCCATTGTCGTACTGCTCTAACAGTCAGGAAGTTTCCCAGAGGACTAAGCTGAAGCCATTGCACTTATTAGAAAGACAGGTAGAGTTCAAGTGTGATGAACCAGAGTTAAGTCCTGCTAGACAAGATGGCAAAGGCAGTCCAAGCAGGGACTCTCAGGACCCTGGACAGCTCTATGCTGGTTGACACTCACTCAGGTCGAGCTGTTCTCTCAACAGCATGCAGAGGTCTTCAGACTTTAAGCTAGCTGATCTGGACCTACTCTTAACCCCACCTCCCTTGAGGAGCTGTCAGTCTCTTAAAGGGCCATTACTTATTCCTGCCACCACTGGTTCCTCCAGCATGAGGGTGTTGATGACTGTATGATGACTGCCGTCTGAAGCCAGGAAACCCACATCGTCTGGCCTAGATAACAGTCATCATCTAAGCCAGAAGGATGAACAAGACCATAGAATATGACACCTCTAGAGCATTGAGACAAATTAAGACCCATCTGTACAGCACTGTGTGCTGCTACCCCAATCAGGCGAGGAAAGGGCCCACTAGAGGACTCTTAGCCAATGCCCCCTCAAACCTGGAGCTAGCCCAGGTTTGTGGTGTGGAGGAGAAAGTTCTGGCAGATACATCTCATCCTGGGAGCTCATCATGGGTAGGGAGAAAATCCATTCCTGCTGATTTCCCCCTTCAATATCCTTATTAAAACTACAGGATCTATTTTCTCCCTTGCAGTGGGTCATACCATGTGAAAATGGGCTTCCCCATTTATTTCATCACTAGTTTGTTGGAGCTGCCCTGACCATTGAAGTGAATGGGGAACTCTTGAAGGCAAAGGAGTTCTCTATGTTTGTGCAAGGAAACACTGGATAAGAGCAAACAGAGCTCCCCCACTTTCAAGAAGTCCATCCATTCTAAGAACATGTGCATACAGGGTCCACCTCTAACATTGCCATACCTACTGTCTTCCCCACCCTAATTGTTGTGGGGGAGGAGCCTGCACATGCTCAACACTAGGCTCACCCCCTCAGATGTTCTGCCCAATGCCTGGAGATTTGGTTGCTGATGTTGGGTTAAGGGCAATGTTTGATACCAACAAAAATCCCATATGATGCTTTTAAAATGCAGTGTTACTTTGGCTAATTGAACTAGCACTTTCTGGTAACAAATGGTATTTTATATTTTATTTTAAAATCAAAAGAGATTTCCTCAGTGTTTTTTTTTTTAAATGTTCACTTGATGCCACATTCCATTTTCTCCATTTGCTTTATGATTCTCTATTCATGGATGGTCTTTCCTATTAGCAGATTTCCCATTAGCTTTAATTGTTGAACTTCTTCTTTTTTAATTGCTGCCTGGCACTCCATTTGAATGGAAATGGAGAGTATATATATTTCAAAATAAGTCAATAGAATAACAATTAAATAATAGCCTTGTGCAATTCCTGGCATAAGTCTTCTGTTCCAAACAAGGCATAAAACCCAGAGTTAAGATGAGTTCACATACATACATTTATTGCTTGAGGGCTGCAGCATTAAGCAATTAGCAACTACATTTCAATCCTTCCTTTCTTCCAAGACTAAGGGTTTTATCCAGATTCAGCATGGGCTGAAGTAGACTTCCCTGCCCCCTCTTCCCATTGTAGCCCTTCTAGACCCCCTGAAATGCTGCATAGGAGAGTCAGCAGACTTTGTTCAATGGGGTGAGGTGTGGCGTGCACTGGGAAGGGGTGAAGGAGACCTTCTGTGAACAGAGTATTCATGCAACTGGAGAGCATGGAAGATGCAGTCTAGTTGGAATGGCAAGAATCCTGTATAAGAGCCACCTTTAGACATTCCATGATACAGATATAGGATGGCGAGGTGGGGTGTTGTTGTTTTTTTGAAGGGGCATTTAATCTGATACTTGAAGACGCCTGAGATTGTTGGAGTACTGCCTTTATTTTCTTGCCACCATATAAAAGAAAAGCAAAACACAGAGAACTGAAAGAAATGGGTTACAATCACAGAAGTTTTCTCTATTTATTCTAAAATGATTTTTGAGCCACTTGGTTTATTTTAAAACAATTTTTAGGACAGTTGCAAAAAATATAATTTCTAGAGCCCTGTGCGTTGTTCAAAGGTCAGCCAAGATCCTTGTCCAAGAATAACATTTAGTTAACCTTAGAAGGCTGGTTTGCACACTGGAAATAACCTTTATCACTTAGTCGAACAAATGACTCTTCTTCACATTGCTAATAAGAACTAAGCCAAAGAGGCCAAGGGGACTAAATGACCATGGAACATTTCCAAAGAGGGCTCCCTGGTCTTGCTTTCCTGTTCCAAGATAAAACTTTTTGCTGCAAAGCCCAGTAACTAAGGTCAACCCATATTATGACCCAGAAAGTGCTCTTAGCAGGTTGGCTATATGCCCAGACACAGCATACTAATCACACTTTTGCTTTCATACTCAGGAATAATGGAGCAAATAATATATTAGCTCCTATTTGACTGGCACCTTCTGTCTCAATGCAGGCCAAATTCCTGATCCCATTTTATTTTAGATAAAGATGTTGGCTGGTCATAGTAATCCAAATTCAGTTTACTTTATCTATCTTCTTTATTTGTCCATTTGGAGTTTTGTCCATTACACATATTGTGTTTTTGATATGTACACACACACACACACACACACACACACACACACAGCTTGACATTAGCTCTGGGTATGACAGTTTCACCTTCACAGCCTGAGATCAAAGTACTTGACAGACCTCCCTCTATCAATCCAATGTGGGCAGCTGTCAGATGATTAAGCTGAGCTTGAGATATCATTATTGTAAGTAGTTGGGACTGTGATCTTGAGAAGCAGTACTTTTATTGTTGTGACCCCTAAATTTTGGGACAACCTGCCCTCGGAGAGGGAGATCTAACAGCTCATGAAAAGGTCTGCAACTGTTGCTTCTCTCTGATGATGGAACTCCAACACTGTAGAAGATAAAAAGGAGGTGTGCCGGAAGAGGCTTTGGACCTGCAGAATCCAAAGCCTTCCAGTTCTCCAACAGAATGAGGAAAAAGCTACAATACTCCTGGAACTGGTGCATTTTATTTTAGGAATGTACAAGAATTTTGCAATCCAACATGGGGAGTAGATTTCCCCCTGAGAAATGTTCACAAATTTACGAAGAATGAGATTGCATTAAAAAAATGCACTTGAAAAAAGAAAACATTTTAAAATGTGTGTTTTTCAAAAATTTAAAAAAAATATGCACAGAAATGCATATTTTTCCTGCTTGAGATGCACAATGTTCCTGTTTAAATGAGAAAAAATAAATTGAAAATGAAAACAGAAGCAAAGTGAAACAAGTTTGAAACTGCATTTCAGAGAAAATTGGGGAGCTTGAAAATTACTACTTTTCCCATTCCTAGTTTATTAAGGATGTTTTAAATGAAACACTTGCCCATAAAAGGCCAAATACAAATGGGAAAAATGCCCTGTCTTGCCAGTGTGAGCCACCAAGCCATAGGAAAAGGCAGTTTCTCTGCCTCCATTTCTGTCTCTCCCCCCCATTGAATCCTGTCAATGTGAACCTCTGAAATTCTGGGACATGCACTCAGATTTATGAGATGAAATCTTTCCATGATCTTCTTACCAGGTTTTGCAAGCTTGGGACGTGCCAGCGGAAACTATGTGACTTATCAATCCTTTCTATTTCTAAAGGTAGTAATTAAGTTACAAGTTCAGGAAACAGTCAACTGCCTTATCTAAGTTCTAGTTAGTTGGATATGCTGTTGCTCAACTATAGACTGGGTCTTTCTGCTCATCAGCACTAACATGAAATGAAACATACTGAAAGTACAGGTATGTCAGTAGTAAACTGCTGGTATATCCCAATAGCTGATCAATGCTAAACAGCTGATGACTATTGGCAATGCTCATAGTATTTTAACAGAGCTATACTATTACTAAACATTTCTTTCTTTTTTTATTTAGCTGGAAGTCTCACTACTTTCATAATTAAGTATGTTTAGGATTGCAGCCCAAGTCTTGATGCCTAAGAAACTTAATTAAAAATAATTCACATTGAAATACACTTAGGAATCAGGGGTAAAATTGCTAGCTGGTATTTTGGGGACTAATGAGATTGTCTAAGAGGTTTCTATATCTCCAGAGCCTCATTATTAATGGCATTAGGCACAACTCAGCCAAAATCAAACTCTTTAAAGTTTTATTAATTTCAACGAGAAAGATTGAAGCACATGTTTTTACTCTCATGTTGAAATCAAGGGAAATTAAATGTATAATCCTATGCATGTTTAGACAGGAAAAAAGTCCTGCATCTCTCAGCATTCTCCAGCCAGCCATGGGGAATGTTGGAAATTGGAGTTTTTGTTTTATTGGTTTTTTTCTGTCTAAGTATGCATACCAGTGTTCCCTTAAAAGTGCTTAGGGTTTGCTGCACTATGACCATTTCTTCCTAGTTTTGATTTCTGATATGTAAAGCATTTATTTTTTTAAAAAAAATATTACCTTTCAGATAAGTTTGTTGGTGTAAAACCCATATTTCAAAGTTGAACAACCAAGACTATTTTCCTATCTACAGTGGGCTCCATTCAGTGATGCACAAGTTGATTTCTGCTCATGCAACAGGACTTCCTTTGAAACCGCACAACCCCCAAATCTGCTCAGGAGGTTCCCTAACACTTTGGAGAAGATCTGGGGCACAGATGGAGTTGCAGGGGGGAGGTGGGGATCCATTCCTCCAGTGTCATCTGTTCCAATGGCATCAGACACCATTGGATACAAGCCAGTATCTCATAAGAACATAAGAAGTTTCATGCTGGATCAGACCGAGGGTCCATCTAGTCCAGCACTCTATTCACATGGTGGCCAACCAGCTGTCAGCCAGGAACCAACAAAGCAGGACATGGTGCAACAGCACCCTCCCACCCATGTTCCCCAGCAACTGGTGCATATAGGCTTACTGCCTCGATTATTGGAGGTAGCACATAGCTATCAAGGCTAGTAGCCATTAATAGCCTTCTCGTCCAGGAATTAATCCAATCCCTTTTAAAGCCATCCAAATTGGTGGCCATCACCACTTCTTGTGGTAGTAAATTCCATATTTTAACTATATGCTGTGTGGAGAAGTACCTCCTTTTATCTGTCCTGAATCTCCCACCAATCAGTTTCATAGGATGACCCCATTGGGTTCTAGTATTATGGGAGAAGGAGAAAAATGTCTCCCTATCCACATTCTCCTCACCATGCATAGTTTTGTACGCCTCTATCATGTCTCTCCTCAGCTTCCTTTTTTCCTAAGCAAAACAATCCCAGCTATTGTAACCTTCTCTCATAGGGCAGTTGCTCCTGCCCCTTGATCATTTTAGTTGCCCTTTTCTGCCCTTTTTCCAACTCCATAATATCTTTCTTTAGGTGTGGTGACCAGAACTATACACAATATTCTAAGTGTGGTCACACCATAGATTTGTATACAGGCAATACGATAATGGCAGTTTTATTCTCAGTTCCTTTTCTAATAATGCCTAACATGTAGTTTGCCTTCTTTACAGCGACTGCACACTGGCTGAATTCGGACAACACATTAGTCAATGGTGGGTTGAGTAGCCAACTCATAGTTGGTTATTTTGTGGGTACTCCCCATGCAACATATTCCTACACAACTGTGGGTGGTTGGGGCTGGCGTTGAGTGGACTAATAGTCAACCCAGCATTTGACTGACACAGCCCCCGCCCCTCTCCCCACCCTCCCTCCTCCCTCAGTCCTCCCAGTTCTATCCCAGCAGCCTCTGCAAGTTGCACCAGTTGTAACAGAGTGGCAGCCGCTGCTTTGGTCGCTCTTGCTGCCTGCCTCTATGGGCTTGTGTTTTAACCCACTCACCACACGCCATTAACCCACTCACCCCTCCACACAACACTTTAAACAACTGTCTTCGAGCTAAACAACTTGCAAGCCAGTTGTTACTCTCAGTTGCTTAATTGGGCGGAATAGCATACCGTCAGCAGTTTGTGAGCGGCGTGTAACCCTCCACACAACACAATAAGCAACACAACTGACGATTGTTCCCCCCCCCAGTTGCTTAATGTGTTGTCCGAATTCATCCACTGAGTTGACATCTCAAGGCTAGAGTGGCCATATTTTTTTTTAAAAAGGACAGGATTCTGGCATCTTTCATAGTTGTGTAGAAGAGGCGATTTCAACAGGTGAATCTTGCAGGACAAGCAACTCCACCTGCTGTAATTCCCTCTTATACACAACTATTAAAAGTTCAGGAACCCTCTGACATTGTAAACTGGCCAGCCTACCGCTAAATGCATGATCAACATTTGATGCTAAAACATTCATACAACTTTCTCTCCTTTCTGCTGGTGGCACAAACAACATCCAGAGGCACAAACAACAACAACAAAAAACTGTGCCACCAGCAATTCCAGTCCCCTATGACTTTAAGTGAACACAAGAAGCATCCTCCCAATGTCACATGCACAGGGAGATTAGCAAAGAAGTTGTTACTGATGCAAATGCAAATGCAAAAAAAAGGCCTGGAAGGATTTACTTATATATAATTGACAATCATGCATAATGCACTTTTTAAGTAGCTTAGCAATGACTTGCTGATGGATGGATGGAACAGCCCCTGAAAATACAAGTTATTTTGTCTGCACGCCAACTGTGGTGTAGTGGTAAATTCTGAAGCGCAGTCACTCGATATGACAGTCCCCTTAGCCCACGCCCCAAGGAGACTCCAAATCTTGCAGGCAGCTGTGTTGATCTACATCAACAAAACAGTTTGAGGAGTTTTTATTTCACCCAGGAGCAGGTGGATCTTAAAATACCCTTTCAAGACCAAGCCACCCCAAGACATTTTGCATTAAAACAGGGAACAAGATATAGTTGCTAGGAAAATTCATCCCCCACCTCCCAGCTACTATGAGGATTGCAGAGGGAACACAGAGGTCTGGAGGGTGGCAGCTCCCTGCCTATACAAAAGTGCTAGTATTGCATTCCTGTGTGGCACCACTACATGCCCAGCATCATTATAGAAGAATGATGTGCTCTTGCCCATGATAAATGGCTGAACAGCTGGAGACATAGCATGGCATCAAAGAGGTCTGACGGCTGGTTTACACACAGATGAAAACAGAGAACACTGAACTTGACTCATCATCAAACATATACAACAGGACCCAAAATGGGTGTGTGAATCAGGAGGAGGGGGTGAGAAAGTAGACAATGCCTCTAACTAACTGACAGCAATGCTCAAGACAGGCTCAAACAGCAGCAAAATAAAAAAAAAGTTTTAAAAAATCAAGGAATAAGGTTCTGAATATCTGAAATGATTAAGGAAAGGATTTGACTGGAAGAGAGTGAGCTTTAGGTAATGGATTAATATGGAAGGAAAGCTTTAGGAAGATCACAAGCTGGGAGGGGGACATTTCATGGGCTCTAGCATAAGTCCTTTAACTGGGGGCATGTGAGAATTTTGTTTTGGTTGTGAAATTATCAAAACATGCCTGCTTCGCAAGCCTGAGTGTGAAAAAGAACAGGAGCACACATTTTTGGGGAAACGTTTGCACATCCTCACATTAGGAAAATACATATTTTTTGAAAATGTGGACTCTGAAATTTCTGTGTGCATTTTCAATGTGTGTGTGTGGGGGGCAGGAAAGACGTGTGCACATTTGAAAAATGCCCACAGAAATGCGCACTTTTCCCATTTGAAATAACCACTTTTTTCAAATGGAAAAACAGGTCGCAAACAAAAATGCGAGTGAGAGGACTCAAATGCTGAAGTGAAGTTTGGAGGATCGGAATGAGTTCAAACATCCCTGGTTCTCCCATCCCTACTGTTAACGTTCAGGGTAGAGATAACTAGCATCTTGTGATGTATTCATTCGAAATCCTTCTCCCAAAGAATTGTGATTGGACAACTTTGGTAAAATAATTCACTGTGATTAGATGCCAGAGCTGTCAGTCACAGAACTACACTCCCTCCTTTCCCCACACCGCTGTTTCCTTATATGGAAGATTTGGGGAGAAAAGTATGAATTTTTGCAGAAACATTGACCCTGTTCAGAAGACATGGTAAGATATGGTGATTAAGGATTTTGAGCTAAATGTTATGGCTTAGTGTGTTCGTGAATCATTACTTAGCATGTTGTGTGAACCATTCCTAACCATGCTGGCTACACAACCACAATTTAAACATGCTCAGTAACCATTTGCTGAAAAAAGGTTAGCAGCCTAACCACAGTTTAACGTGTTGTCTGTAGAGGCCCACTGCATCTTAGTGTCCCTCCAGCTCTCTGAATTAATAATGAAGCTTTGTCAGGGTTCAGACTAGGCATGTGCATCGTATCAGACTCGATACCCGATACCGATACAAATCGGTAGAAATTGGGCATCTGATGTCCGATTCCAATGCTGGTCGCAGGAGGTCCAAGTTCTCCCAATCTGATTTTTTAAAATCTGATAAATATTGGAAAAAAATGGAAAATTGGGCCTCCATTTTACGTGTTTTCGCAATAGGCTTGCATTGGGGGAAAGAAAGCTTTCCTCCAATGCAAATCTTTTGGGAAAACATGGCTGCGGGTGACTGGGGACCTCCCTCCCCCCTTCCCCCACTCACGCTCCTTACCTGCTGCCTCCTCGCTGCTGCCCACTGCTTCCGTACAACTAATAAACAGGCCTTGTGGCCTGTTCCACAATAGAGCGCTGGTGCGCCAGGTGACATAATTACTCGGCGCACCGTCGCTCTATTGTGGAACAGGACGCAAGGCCTGTTTATCAGCAGTATGGAAGCAGCGGATGGCAGCGCGGGATGCTGGCAGGTAAGGACTGCAAGTGGGGGGTGAGGGAGGGAGAGGGAGGGAGAGGGAGATCCCCCCTTACATGCAGGCATCCCAAGCTGCCTTCCGCTGCTTCCATCTACTGAGAAGCAGGTCGCAAAGCCTAATTCTCAGTATATGGAAGCAGCAGATGGAAGCGCAGGATGCTGGCAGGTAAGGAGCACGAGTGGGGGGAGGGAGGGGGAGGGCCACCGTTTTAGGTGTTTTCCCCATAGACTTGTATTGGGGGAAAGCTTTCTTTCCCCCAAGGCAAGTCTATGGGGAAAACACCTAAAATGGTGGTCCAATATCGAAATCGGAACTTCCAATTTTGTATCAGTGTCAGATCGGATCTGATAACACAGACCTCTGATTTTTCTGATCCAGAATTTTACAAAATCTGAAGTTCCGATTCCGATACCGATACAATCTTTGGGGTCCGTGCACATCCCTAGTTCAGACTCAATTCAGTCCTTCAGAAGCCTCCCATTTCTATACGGAGGACACTCAAACCTTTCTAAATCAGCCTGATTTCGTACTGGGTTTGGGATTTGGCTCCTAATTTGAAGTGTAATTTATTTCAGTGGGAGAGTTAGACCTCCATCACACCTAATCCCCCCCCCCCGTTTGCCTCTGCATTGTTTTTACCTCTGTGATGCAAAAGCACATCAAGCTTATGATCCCTTTCACCTGAATAGCTGCTCTTTCACTCTCTTTAGGCTGACCAGATAAAATCCAGGTCAGGGCTTATGTAACTTTAACAGTTGTAGAGAAAAGGGAATTTCAGCCAGTGTCATTTGTATGCAATTATCCTGGTGAAATTCCCTCTTCATCACAAGAGTTAAAGGTGCAGGCACTATACTAGAGTGACCATATACAAAAGCGGGCAGGGCCCCTGCAACTTTAACAGTTGTGATGAAGAGGGAATTTCACCAGGAACTAATTGCATACCCTGGCTGAAATTCCCTTTTCTCTACAACTGTTAAAGTTACATGAGCCCTGACCTGGATTTTATCTGGTCACCCTAACTCTCTTGCTCTTTCATTCCACTCCTCACCGCCCCTCCCATTCTCTTTGTCCCTCCAGTCAGGTCCTGTTAGATGAGTACTTCAACCAGGCTGTCTTTCTG
Organism: Anniella stebbinsi; assembly: GCA_029215795.1. NCBI lineage: Eukaryota > Metazoa > Chordata > Lepidosauria > Squamata > Anniellidae > Anniella > Anniella stebbinsi. Next base: position 25,850,381 of record JARDYH010000002.1, on the reverse strand, counting down.
CTGGGCAAACATGGAATGACCTTTAGTCTGGCTCTGTAGGGGCATCGAGGGAGTACAATCCTGTCTCTGCAGAGATTCAGGTGTTGTATGATTTTAAAAAATGCTTTCAAGCCTGGGATCCAAAGTTTGGGCTTTATATTGAGGCTTGGAGCTGGCTGCTGGGAGAGATTGCTTTTCCCTGCCAGGACCTGATGCAATCCATTCAAGCTTCCAGTTCCTTTAAAACTACATGGAGGCTTAGAACGCATTAAATGCACTTAGGGTAAAATAAAAAAAATTCTAGACTTTTAGCATTCTAGGAAAGGCTGGGGAAGAGGCGGGATGTCAGCAGGACAGGCACGGTGTCATGTGAGTACCGTGCTGCAAATCCACACAACAGGCATGGCGGGAGTGCACTAAATGGCTGGTGTGATGGAGCTCTTAGTCTGCCATCCTATACACCAAGAGCAGGAAACCTTCTTGGGTCTTCAGGCTGAACTATTGATATTGAAGAAATCCACAACAGATTCAAATGAGTTTGGATTTCCATGGATCCAATTTGCGGATTCCATAGTGGATCCACTTTTCCTTAGTCAAGTGCATTCTGTGGACTTGTGGGTCAGGTTTCACTCTATGGGAGGCTTTTGTGCTAATTTGCATTAGTGGTGATTTGCATTAAGTAATGCACATTCTCACATTTGCACAGGTGTATATGTTTGCACTAATGCACATTGGAACTTAAGTTTCACGGATTGACTGGCATTTTCCTTTACGCCATCCACAAATTGATGGGATCAGATTTTGTAACCAGAATTTACAAAATTTACTAGCGCTAAAGATAATTAGCACAAATGGAACAAATTTTGGTAAAAAAATCAAACTCCATCAGTGAGTGGATGGCAGAAAGGAAAATGTCTGAAAATCCTTGAAAGATGAGACACAACAGAAGAAAGGAGGTGGCCCCTTCTGATGATATAGGACTTTGGGGGGAGTGGACTTGCATGATGCCCCATGGGCCAGATGGGTCAGTATGAAGCGCCAAATTTAGTGCATGGGCCCAATGTTCCCTTTACCTGTTATACACATTTACCCAGGAGTAAGTCCCATTTAACTCAATGGGGCTTTCATTTGGATAGACACTTATAGAATTGCATTATTAATCATATGTGTAAAACTGGACCATATGCTAGACATGGATTGATCCCACTTTTACACACACACACACACACACACACACACACACACACGGTTTTAACTCATCCCCTCTACAGTCCATTTGGAAGAAAGTTTGGAACATGGGTTGCATTCAGTTAGCCTTTCCTGGTAACAGAGTGGCTTCTATCTATAGAATGGGGGGGGGTGTAACTCTCCCATAGCTTCCACCCCTAAACACCCTCAAAACCAGACAGTTGGTGGCCTTCTGGAGCAGGTTTGGAGAATTCAGGGTGCTGCAGCAGGAAGAGCAGAAAACTCAACTGCACAAGCAGAAGCCCACTGTGTGATGTTGGATTTAACTAGGGTGATATGAAAAGGAGTACAGGGGACTCCTGTATCTTTAACACTTGTACAGAAATTGGAATTTCAGCCAGTGTCATTTGTATGCATGCAGCACCTGGTGAAATTCCCTCTTCATCACAACAGTTAAAGCTGCAAGAGCCCTGCCCTCTTTTGTATCTGGTCAAGAGGGCAGGGCTCCTGCAGCTTTAACTGTTGTGATGAAGAAGGAATTTCACCAGGTACTGCATGTATACAAATGGCACCTGCTGAAATTCCCTTTTCTATACAACTTTTAACTTATTTTTAACCCAAATATATGCAATTAATTCAATAAAATAAATAGGAAACCTTCCTACTTCCAACTTGTATTTATTTCTTCTTGATGATTAGAGATGAAGATTTGGACAGTAGCATCAGATTGTTTTATTCACCATTTTGGTTTCTTTCATTGTGCTCAGAATGGAAATTTTCAATTCACGGCTCTCAGGCTGCAATCCTAAACACACTAAACAGAGAATAAGACACACAATGGCTCAATTCGGATGACACAATAGTCAGTGGTGGGTTGACTAACCCTAACCCTAACCATGTTGTGTGGGCACTCCCCACACAACATGGTAATAAATAATCAACTGTGGTGTGGATGAGGATCAGCGCTGAGTTGACTATGGCAGCATTCTGATGACACAACAGTCAAAACATCTGACGATTGTTTCCCCCACACCAGTTGTTTATTGTGTCGTCCGAATTGAACCAATGACTTGTACAGGCTCACACAGTTGGTGTCATATCCATCCACTCTTGACTAGCATCATCCATCTCTGCAAAGCCTCGGTACTGCTACCAGGCAACATCCTGGTTTTGCGTACCAGGCGCTCAGCTATTTTTAGTTGGTGATGGTTTCATTATGGTCTTGTGTAGATTTTACCATATGCCAAATACCAGAAGAGAGGGTTGGCATTCTTTAAAATGCATTCCCTTTTTAATGTGGGACATGGCTTAATTTTGTCCTTAAAAATATTCTTATGCCACATCTCTTGCCAAGCGAAATCTTAGCAGAAAACTTTCCTTGTTCAAAGGCCGAACACCTTATGGCATTTCGAGGAAATGGGATGTGCAGCAGGTGGTCAGGGAGGACACATTTAAACAGGAGAAGAAATCAAGGTGGACTTGCATGATGTCCCAAAATATTTCGCTCTTCTGCTTCTATCAAGAAATATCCGTTGCACTACGCTTTGGTCTTTGGTACTGCAGTTCTTAAATAAAATATTTCAAAAATTCCAAACCATGGGATCGTTTCAGAATCTACCTTCTGTAAGAGACCTTATGCTATAGGCAAGGCTCCATTCATGGAACATCTCTCCACTTGATTTTCAGGGATCCCCCTCTATCCCCCATATTACAGCTCATGCCATTCAGCAGGGTCTCCTAACTCTCTGTGTAGCATTTTCAGAGGGCTGCAGCTGCTGTGGAAAGGAGGGAGTGGGGAAGTCCATTTCTGCCAGAGTAGTTGATCAAGCTTATATTTGGATCCAACCCTATGAGATAATCCTATATGGATAAGGTTCAGTCTTAGTCATGTTTAGCGTAGGCCCATTAAAATCAGTGGGTCTTAAATTAGCCATGACTAATTTGTCTCATGAATTTCAAAAGGTCTACTCTAGGCATAATTAAATCTGGATCCAATTCCGTGGGTATGTATAATCTTCCACTTTTTAATCATCCATTTTATATATTGTATGTTATTTTTTTTAATCAGCCTGATTAGCATAGATTGAAAGGCTGTATAGAAATGGTTTTAAAATACACAACCTATATATATATATATATATATATATATATAAATAATTTAATGCATTTGTTACCTGCTTGTTTCCAATTCCTATCCAATTAAATGCTGTGGAAGCAGCAGGAGCAGAGGTAGGTGACTCAAATTCCAGTGGGGCGCTGATTCCATTCTGGGTTTTAGTTATAACTGGCCAGGTGTCTTAAGGAGCTATGTAAGGTTTCGGAAGCATTTTGGGAATACGTTTCAGTTGGAGAGCTCCTTTAGACTTCTGGCTTGTTCTAACTAAATCCCAGGATGGAATTGCTACTCCACTGAAATTGGAGCCACCAACCTCCACTGTACTTTATATTGCATCAAACCACTGGTCTGTCTGGGCCAACATTGGCTCTTATGACAGGCTTCCCTGGCCCTGCTATCAGAAATCCTTTAACTAGTGCTGTGACAAAAATAGACAATATAGACAAGAATTTGCTTTTGAAAATCAAAAAAGAGAAGATGTTTTGGAGAAATTCTCCTGGGTTTAGTTTGTAGTTCTTGTGCTTACCTTACATATTAAGTGGCATGAGGATCCTGTCTTTCGCTGTGCAATAATCTCTCTGTACATATATTAGAGACAAGATGTATCTACAAGTCACCAAGTGAGCTTCATGGCCCAATGGGGACTAGAACCTCGTTTGCTGAAAAATGCAGACCAAATGAAATTCTTTCTCATCCCTAGTACCAATCTAGATAATAATCAGTGGCTCAGTTCGGATGACATATTAAGCAATGGAGGGGTAAATAACATACTGACCGTGCATTAGTCAGGAGGAGCTCCACAAATGACACACTGCAGCCGGCGCTGCTCGGAACCGGTAAACGTCCCGGCTGCTATGAACTTGCGGCGGCCATTTTGGTTGCAGCCTCTCCTCCGGGTGTCCCCCAGCCGTATCCCAGCATGCACCGTGAGTTCTGCTGGCTGCATAGAGCGGCTGGGTTTTTTTGGCTGCTCTAGGCAGCAGAACTCTATTCGGAAACGGAATAGTCCACAGAGAGAGGGAGGGCTGAATTTGGACAACACTTTAAACAACGGGGCTTCGGGCTAAACAACGTGCAAGCCCGTTATTTCGCTCCGTTGTTTAAAGTGCCTGATTAACATACTGTCAGTTGTGTGTGTGTTGTGTGCTGCCCTCCTGACGACACAATAAGCAACACAACTGACGATTGTTCCCCCCCCCCGTTGCCTAATGTGTCGTCCGAACTGAGCCAGTGTGTCAGTGTGATGTAGTGGTTAAAGCGTTGGCCTGGATTATTTATTTATTCATTTATTTCTGCATTTATATCCTGTTTATTTCCTCTTGCAAGGAGCTCAAGGCAGCTTACATAGTCCTCCTCTCCCTTTTAACCTAACAACAACCCTATGAGGTAGGTTAGGCTAAGAGTCGGTGAGTGGCCCAAAGTCACCCAGTGAGCTTCATGGCCGAGTGGAGACTAGAACCCAGATCTCCCGAGTCCCAGCCCAACATTCTAACCACTACACCAGACCACATGGAAATCTAAAATTGTACGTTTTTGCTCCATCTGATTTTTTGACTGTTTTGTTTTGTTTGAAAAGCTGCAGTTAGGTCTTTGGTTGGATCCAGATCTGTCATTGTGCTAGCTGAAGGGGACATTTCAGAGCAGACTGGTAGGATGCACAGGGGCTGCAATGGGGAGGAAAGGTTGCACAAGACCCATTCCACTAACAGTATCTTTCTCCTATCAGAACGATGGATATGGGACCAACCCACTGTGCTTCAAAAGCAGATCATGCTATGGATGCCAGAAGGCATGGCCATTTTTGCCTCGCCAAAGAAACGTTCCACACTGGGCATGGAGTGTTGACACCTTGAATAACATTTTTGGTGGAAAGGCAGGATACAAAATTTAAAAAATACATTTGTTTGCTAGATCTCTGGATTATGGGCAATACATTACGAAGATGTTTTTCATTGCAAATGCCACTAAGAATGGTTACAGGTGCAACCATTTCTGCTAACTTGGATGCACATTGCTTATTCATCACCAGCGGATGATGTAAATTGTTCTCCCTGCCTCTAATGTTTGTATATCCACTTACTCATGATAGTAAGCACTGAGAAGAGATACCCCAAATCACATTCTTCTTGGCATCTGTGTGTTCAGTCATCAGTTAATCACATCCCACACAGCAGCTGTAGGTTCTGCTTCAGTGGGAAACCAAAATCCTCACCCATTATACAGCAAAACAAAATATTATTGAGGATGTTTTGGTATCTAATTCAAGGATACAATGTCTAAAATTGGTAATATGTCTTATAAAAATGTTAGCCATGGTTCAGTCAATTTATCGATACCCATTAGTTTTAATAGAAACAGTTTGTAGCACAGAGCGGGAGGTTGCTGGTATCATTGCCTTATGGTTCACTGTCTTGGTTGCTGTGGCTTGATAAATACTTGCAATGCAGTCCTATATATCACCTTAAGGCTAATCTGCTGGGGTGCCGCATGCCAGGAATGGGTAGGTCCAAAGGGTGGAACAATCTCCTTTTCTTTCTTATTGCCACCCCTTTTCACTATTTCTCCTTCTCCTTCTATTTGAGCATCTCTACACCAGCAATATATGGCACTCTCATGGCTCATGGAAGTTTGCAGTTCCTTTGGATGATGGCATCAACCTCCTGCACATCTCTTGTGCCTCGCTCCAGTTATCCCATTCCAAAAAAAAAAAATAAAAAAAATAAAAAAAAACCCACCACACCTGGATATCCCAGTTCTTCTAAAATAATATGGGATTTCCTAACGTGTGCAGCCAAAGTTGCGCTACAAAGCACCCATTAGAGTGTGGTGTCCCATTCAAGTATATGAGCACTGAGAAGAGGGGAAGTTTTCAATTACTAAGCACATGGTCAGCAATTCAAATTACGTGGTCACTCCTTTCTGCCCATTTAATGCAGCCCATTACAATTGTACAAAAGAAGCAGAAAGCCCAAAGCCTCAGTAAAGCAATGCAAGCAATGTAGAGGCTGTCTTTCTCCTTCTCTCTTTCTGACTGTCTCTTCTGTCTTTCCTTCTTCCTCTCTGCCAAGCAGACTGCTACGGGAAGGACAGATACTTCTTGGCCAGAAGTCTGAGTTGCTCACTTACAGGTTTTTTTAAAAAAATTAGGCTGAGGGCCATTTTGCCCAACCCTGCTATATAGGTTTATTCAAAGATAGGTCCCACTGAGTTCAATGGGACTTACTCCCAGGTACGTGTACTGTATAGAATTGTAGTTACAGTGAAGTAAGCATCCTGTCTGAGATCACACAATGTCATTCCATTTCTTTGCTGTTTTAGTATTGACTGTATTGAAGCATAATATTGTCTTGTTAAAAATTGAACAATTGCCCCTTTGAAATGGCAATTTTCAGTACAAAAATTAAATATTGTGACAATCCATTTCATTGATGCCCATTGGGGCTAATGCCATTGGGGCTGATAGAGTGGATGATGCCCATTGGGGCTGATAGGGTGGGCAACAGGGTAGATGTTCAATATTCTATTGAGATGGCCAGAGGAGGATAGGAGAAGATCATGAGTGCCACTCAGCAGCTGCACATGTACCTGGTTGTGGGGGATTTCTTTGCTACAGATGGGCGGGGGGACAGATGGAGGGTCACTGCCCCCACTTTTCCCCAATATAGAACCACCACTGGTAACAATTCTGTCAGACTGTTGTGAAATGCTTCGCTGAATGTTTGGATCTGTCTGTAGCGAGGAAGCTGAACTATTTTCAAATATCCACAGTTCAACAGAAATTTGGATTTCTTTCTTCCCATTCATTTTATGGCTTGAACTTCTTATTTTTTAAAATTATGTTCCCTAACAGGATATCCTTTTATGATAACAGAATGCACGTTAAAAATACTTCAAATGGGCAGCAGCAAAAAATATTTTTCCGATATGATAGCTGAGCCAACCCACCTGGGAAAAGCATATGTGTGGCATATACAAGCCAGGGAGCCAGTTTGTATGATAATTGCTCTGCAGCTCTGGAATAGATTGAAGGATCATTTTAAGCTGTACATGGCTACATCACAGAAGAATTCGTTGGTTTCTGCTCAGTGATAATATTTCATTTGGAATTTAACCAGAGTTTTGTTTCTAGTCCAATGCAGGGGAAATCAGTTACTTATTCAACTTGCTCTACAAACTGGTTGATTTATTTCTGTGCTTTATATTCTAGTTTTGATTTCCAGACTTTTAGATCAAAAATGTTACTAAAAGTGTCATATGTTTATCATGATGGGACTGATGAAAAACCATAGTGAAATACATGGATTTACAGAGCAATCCTATACAGTTTATTCAGAAGCAAGTTCCATGGAATTAATTCTCAATGAATGCTGTCCTTTGTAAAAAGAAATTTAAAAATTCCAATCCAATTAAAACTACTTTCATTTTTCTTCTTATTTCCTTTGTGTGTTTTTGTTGTTGATCTTATTATTTGAATAGAGGTGGATCCATCTAGGTATCTAAGGCATGAAAGTCGCATACTAGAAGCATCAGTAGATGGGGGGGGGCTAGCAACTCCCCAAAGAAGGAGCTCGCTACCCCGCTCATCCCCGCACTTTTCACATGTACAATTGTATTCATCTATTATCATTCTGTAGCTCTTTTACAGTTCAGCTGCAGCCCTTGAGACAGAACGGGCTGCACATTTTGTAGCTCTTGACATACATATGCAGATGCCAACAAACCAGTGGCCATTCACTGAGGGGAAAGAGGAAACATCTGACATGCAGGTGAGAGAATTATCTTCTTTTATTATTTATATATGGGGTGCTTAATCATAAAAAGAAAAGAAAAGAAATTCTAACCACAAATTAATGGGTTTTTTTTTTCAAAATTAAAGTTAATTTTCCCCTTCTGTGGTGTAGTCCTAAAATAACCTTATTTCAGAAATAATATAATTAGGATGGAAGTTTTAACGTGAAATCTACCATAATTTTCTTACAGAGACCTTAACGTATGGGGCACATCTTGCCAACCTAGAAATAAACTTTGCCCTTTCTGTGTCCCCCACTCCCAGAATTGTTTTTTTCTGGTGCTGCCAATGCAGCATGCATTATATTTACAGTGTAACTCTGTTCAGGAGTCTACTTCCTCATTGCACCAAAGCCCTGCTCAGAAATTATGCTCAGGGCATCATCAGATGAGTGTTTTATCACACGCTCGTTACTGGCTACTCACGTTTTTTCGCTGGTCCTTTAGATGCCATCATCCACCTCCTGCACATCTCCTGCTCCTTCTGCTCTATTTTCCATGACAAAATAAAACCTGGTAAATCCTTTTTTTTTTAAGTGAAAGTTGCTGCCATTTCCTGGTGTGTGCAGGAAAAACAATGTGCTAAAAATGCCCACAGAATGGGCCACATGGTCATTGCTGCTTCCTCTTTCTTCCCCCATGTGAAGAAAGAGGACTCTGCTTATCCCTATGGTGGGACAGAAAAGCAACGGTAGGGAAACGCGATTTCCCCCACTTTGGGTGATGCTCTCAATCAATATGTGAATGAGAAGTGGAGCCCCACAATCTAAGCAATGTGTGAATCAGGAAAAACTTAAGCTTGCTGATGTTCTCTGAATTCCATCTTGCTATTGAGGATGATGGCTTTATGCTGGAAACATTTGCAGGGAAATCCTCACAGCCATGATAGTGATTGAAATATGATAAATATAATTCTCTTATGGGATTACTGCTATGGTATATACTAGGGATGTGCATGGACCCAAAAAATTGGATCGGAATTGGATTCAGAACTGGAATTGATGTCTCGGATCGGATTGGATCGGAGGCTTTCCGGTTCGGATCGGATCCGATTCAGATCCAAAAATCGGATGTCCGATTTTCGGATTGGACGCCATTTTAGGTGTTTTTGCCATAGGCTTGCATTGAGGGAAAGAAAGATTTCCCCCAATGCAAGCCTATGCGGAAAACATGGGGGCGGGTGAGTGGGGACATAAGTCCCCCCTCCCTGTCCCTCCCCCCCACTCGTGCTCTTTACCTGCTGGGGCCGTCCACTGCTGCCCGCTTGTCCCTTCTACTGAGAAACAGGCTTCATGGCCTGCCTCTCAGTAGCATGCTGGGTGATGTCATCACCCGGCGCGCTATTGAGAGGCAGGCCGCGAAGTCTGTTTCTCAGTGGAAGGGACCAGTGGGCGGCAGCGGGCAGCAGCGGGTAGCAGCGGGCGGCCCCGGCAGGTAAGTTGGGACCTCCCTCTCCCTCCCTCTCCCCCCCACTCATGCTCCTTACCTGCCAGCATCCTGCGCTGCCATCCGATGCTTCCGTACTACTGATAAGCAGGCCTTGCATCCTGTTTATCAGTAGTATGGAAGCAGCAGACGGCAGCGTGGGATGCCGGCAGGTAACGGGGGACCTCCCCCTCCCGCCCCCTTCCCCCCACTCATGCTCCTTACCTGCTGCCTCTTTGCTGCCATCCACTGTTGCCCGCGACTTCAGTACTACTGAGAAACAAGCCTTGCGACCTGTTCCACAGTACAGAGAGGGTGCGCCGAGTGATGACGTCACCCAGCGCACCGTCACTCTATTGTGGAACAGGCCGCAAGGCCTATTTCTCAGTAGAAGGTACTAGCGGGCGGCAGTGGATGGCAGTGAGGAGGCAACAGGTAAGGAGCGTGAGGGGGAGGGGGAGGAGGTCCGAGGTCTGATCCTCTGATTTTTTCCGATCCGGATCGGGTCCTTTCAGATCGGATCAGATTAGATTGGATGATCCAGATTATAGGGATCGGAATCGGATAATTTTACCTGATTTCACCTGGATCGGGTCCGGATCGTGGATCGGACCTGATCTGCTGCACATGCCTACCATATACATGAATCAACAAGTTTAAATCAAATTGATCCTATTGAATAGAGTGCAGGTTGAGTACATTTCAGCCAAGGATGCATTCCAGCTCTGCGAGGATATCTACCATCTCATGCACCCTGAACTTAATAGGACTTATTTTCAATGAAACATGAATATGATCAGGCTGCATAGTTGTTAAAATTAGATTCATACAGACATTGTCTTCTATAAATCTAAACCAAACAAATAAATTAATACACCACAGTGGAATGTGGCTCTGTGCGTACTACCTTCACTGTAAATTGCAATTTGTTCTTAGCAAAGTGATTAGTCATGTTAGTAGCAAAATTTAATATATAAGCACTAGCCTTGCACATATAAGTTAAAGCCTCTCTCGGATTTGTGTCATTTGACAGAAAGGCTGAACTGAATAATGCATTTAGGGCTTATTTTTTGGATCTGCCTTCCTATACCATCTGGGATGGGAACGTTCTGACCTGAAGCTCTGATCTCCACTGACCCTTATTCGTTACTGCCTTTGTAGATGAGCGTACCGACATTGCTCTACGTTACAGCATCTCATGGGCAGAGTCTCAATGGACCCATCTCTCTGGCCCTTGTCTGCTTATTGCTTCAGCTCTAATATTGCTAGAAATCAATGACTCAGTATGGTAAGATTGCTTAGAGCATGCACTGATTGATCATATTGATTCAATATTTCCTTTGGAAGGGGAGATAGCATGCTCATCACTTCCATATCTCACAGAGAACTTAGTTGGAACAAGTGCTGAGGTGGGATTTTTTTGTGTGTGGGAAGAATTCATAAAATATTTGTCAACATTGAAAAAGTGTCCTAGTCTTTGCACATATTTTTTTTTCAGGATCATTGTGAAAGGACTGAGAAATTGGGGCTTTGATTCATAGACCTGGTTCACACAATCAAATCGACCCACCATAGCTAAGCCATAGTGACTTGCTTAAACCAATGGTGCATGCTGGGAGACCTTAGCCAAATTACCTGACTGGGTGTGGCTTGATTGAGGTGGGAACAGTTCTGAAATAACCAATGGCCTGTTGTTGAGTTATTTCAGGATTGTTTCCCCCTCAAACCAGCCATGCTGCCCAGGTTCAGGTGACTCGACAAGCCACACCTGGGCAGCTAATTAGGCTAACGATTCCCGGCATATGTCAGCATGCACTGCTGCTTTAAGCAAGCCACCATGACTTATCTTACCCATGGTGACTTGTCTGATCATTCAAACCAGCCCACTATGTGATCTCTCAGTAGAACCTCAATGAAATCAGTACAGAAAGCATTGCTCTCACTCTTAAAAGTATAATTTGCCCTCAGAGATCTTAGCACGTAGCTAAGTCTGGCTCACTATATAGTTATGACATCACTTCCAGTATGTGATTCCTTATTGGTTGGGGACTTTTGGAAGAATGAAGCAGAGAAAAGGGAAGGGACCACTAAAGCAACAGTAATGGAATACTGGCTGCAAACAATTGAGAAGAGCTCCAAAAAGTAGGATTAAGGACAGCTGAGGGATATTATTATTATTATTATTATTATTATTATTATTTATAACCTGCCTATCCCTCTGGATCGAGGCGGGGAACAACAACAAAATATATCACAAGAATCGCAAACAGTTAAAAAAAATTTGTAAAAAAAACAAGAAAAAATACATCATTAAAAACATCTTAAAATTCATTTGGATAGGCCTGCCGGAAGAGAGCAGTCTTCATGACTCTCTTAAATTCATGAAGACTGCTAATTTGTCTAATATCCTCTGGCAGATGCCTTCCTAACATCACAACTATTGAGGAAAAATACAACCTGGACAATATTTGGATCAGCGTTAGTCTAAAGCATACTAAGTCATAATCATCAGTATAAATCAAGTGTCTTTAGGACTCTTTCTTATTGCATAAAGCACTTCACAGAAATTTCTCAGTATTCCAGGTGACAGCCTTTTAAGGAAGGACAGAGATTCTATTATATTCAGTGGTATATAAATGTTGCAAAATAAATAAATAAATAAATAAATAAATAAATTTCATATTATAGACAGGACAGTGACAATGGCTGAGAGATACATGACATGGTATAGAAATATTTTGGATGGGCTAAGATACATGGTATAGAAAACTTTAAAATCAATAAATAAGGACATAAAAAGAGGCATGCTGGATCAGTCCAAAGGCCTATCTAGTCCAGCATGTGTTCATGCAATGGCCAAACAAATGCCCATTGGATGACCACAACCACAAAGTGAGGGGGGGCGTGGCCTAGCAAAACATGGGATAGGTCGCAAATCCTTCATCCTCCGAAAGAAGCAGTGAATTAACTGTAAATTCCCTATCTTAAAAGAGCGATTTGTTATATACAAGTCTGCTAAGGAGAGGGGAAAGCTTGCTAAAGAGACTGCAGCTGGAAGAAGATTTATGATTTTATAACCGGCTTGGCAGAGGGAGGTGACGGACCGACAGCCTTGAAGTACGGTGAAGGTAAATAAAAGACGTATATACAATGCTGGCTGATTGAATGGACGCTAGAACGATTGCTAACTTTCAGAAAAGAGATTTTTAAGCTTTGAAAAACTTTTAAGCTTTCAAGCGTGGAAAGACTGCTGGTTGTATAACTGAGTGGCTGAGAGGAGGGGCTAACTCTGCCCGAGGAGAAACGAAACTAAACGTTTCAGCCGTGGCAATTAAAAGAACAATTAAAAGATTATAAGTGATTAAAAGGCTGTTCGGGAGACAGAGAAGCCAGAGGGAGTGACTGAGGGAAAGAGATTTTGATCCCTGGCTTGAAGTGGCTGTGTGCTTATCGGATAGGCTTGAATAGTGGATGATTTATGAGCAAGAAGAAAATAACTTCTTGGAGTCGATCTAAGGGTGATCGTCCGTCTGATAGAAGCTACAGGCTAGTCCGTACTGATAAAATGTCAGATAAGGATTCTGAAAAGACAAAGAAGCAATCCCCTAGTCATGCCGGAAATGCCAGTGCTAAGACTGGAACTAAGCCAGGTGCAATTCCTAAAACAACCACAGGGAGGCAAGCTGACCCAACAGATGAGCTGATTCAGACTATCCAAAAGATGCTGGATCTAGCCATTTTAAAGCAAGATGGAAATATCGAGCAGGCTTTATTGAAGCAAGAAGAACGATTGGCTAAAAGGATTACCGATTCGCAACAGCAACTCTTGGCAGGACTTCAAAAGGTGGAGAAAGAAGTTGGAGCTTTGCAGGAAGAAACTGGAGAACTAAAGGTTCTATATAAGAAACAAGAGGAACAGCTAACGCATCAGGATTTACGGCTTATCGCGATGGAAGACAGAGACCGAAGAGCGAATATACGCATAAGATCTTTTGGGGAGCAGCAAGGGGAGACCCTTAATAGTATAAGAGAATTAATCTTGGCATGGGTCAAACAGCTGGCGCCACAGGAAGATTGGAGAATGGAAGATATTGAGCGGGCCCATAGAGTGGGATTTGGGAAGACAAGAGAGTTCCCAAGAGACATTATTGTGAAATTTGCTAATTATTACAAAAAAGAAAAATTAATGCAAGCAGTTAGAAGTCAAGGTCAACCAACGCTTCAAGCAACACCAATTGAGGTCTTCCAGGATTTGTGCCCCCAAACGGTGCAGTGGAGGAAGAGCGTTAGAATCTGTACAGGGGCATTGAAGAAGAAATCGATTTCCTATAATTGGGGATACCCAGTTTTCTTGAGATTTAAGTGGAACGGGAAGCAGCAAAGAATTACATCTTGTGAGCAAGGAATCGAGCTATTGGAGGAGCTGGGCATAATGGATGCCACATCGGCTGGAGGAGAGAAGCAAGACGAAGGCACGGCAGGAGGGAGTAATGAATAGAAGATACGGAGGGAGGGTAGACGTTATCCCGGAATGTTGGGCCGAGTTCCCCCCCCCCTAAGAGTTCTAAGAAGATTGGGACCAATGCCCAGGAAGCTGGTGAGGAGGGGGGTGAAAATGGGGGTGAATGTGGGGGGGGAGGGTTAGGGAGGGGGGGAATGTGTTACACAGAGGGAGACCGACTTAAAGATGTGTGTGAAAGTGAGAGATGGAAAATAAACTTAGATTGGCAACATTGAATGTTAAAGGGCTAGGAACAGTAATAAAAAGAAAAAGAATTGAAATGTTATTAAAGAACAAAAAAATAGATGTAATTTTTTTGCAGGAAACTCATCAGGCCAAAGATGGAGTTAATGAGCTTAGAATGAGGGAGGTGGGCGTTTACGAGAAGGCATATGGAACTTCGAAATCGAGAGGGGTGGCAATAATAATTTCAAAAACATGTGGTATAACTATTCAAAGTGTAAAGAAAGATAAAAACGGGAGGTTTCTTATTATGTTCTGCAAGTTGGGAGAAGAGGAATATGTATTGGTGAATGTCTATGCTCCAAATGGGAAACAAATGGATTTTATTGATGAAGTATTTAACGTGTTGGGAGAAGTGGGTAAAAAGCATATTGTGATGGCAGGTGACTTTAATATGGTACTAGATATAGGGAAAGATAGGGATAACATACTAAAAGATACTAAGAGGGTGGGGAAGACAGAGTTAAGCAAATTAATGGAAGGGAAAGAATTAATGGATGTGTGGAGAGTTTTAAGAGGGGAAGAAAGGAAGTATACCTTCTACTCACAGAGATTCAAGAGCTATTCAAGGATAGATTATATTTTTGTATCAAAAAATATGTTACCCAAAATTATAGATTGTGATATTGGAGTTATCAAGGTTACTGACCACGCGTTAATGATAATGGACATGGAAACCAAAAAAGATTATAGACAAGCGAAGAGATGGAGATTGGATGTAAGGTTGCTGAATAAAAAAGATATAATGGAGAAGATAAAGAAAGAATTGCAGGAAATATGGGAGATTAATGAAAAAGAGAATAACCGGCAGGACATATTGTGGGATACAATGAAAGCTGTGGTAAGAGGGATTTGTATTAGGGAAAGTTGTACATTAAAAAAACAACGGGAAGCCCAAAATAAAAAGATTGAAGAGGAGGTAAGGCGTTTGGAAGATAAGTTAAAGGAGACAAAAGATAAACGCCTAATTGCCCAAATTCAAGCTAAGAAAAAGGAACTAGAGAAAGAAGAATTAGAACAAGTACAAAAAAATTTGTTGTATTTAAAAAGAGATTTTTTTGAATATAGCAATAGGAATTCAAAGATGCTGGCCAGATCCACACAGTTAGAAAAGGCTAAGAATATGATAGGGACAATTAAGGATAAGTCAGGGAATAGTTGTAATTTAATGAAAGATAAATTAAATATATTTAAGGATTTTTATAGTGAATTATATACATCAGGGTCGGGACCGCAAGATAAGGTATTGGAATATGTAGAGAGGAATTGGAAAATAAAATTGCAGAAGCAGGATAGGGAATATATGGAAGGTTTAGTTACTGAAAAAGAGATAGAGGGAGTTATTGATAAACTGAAAGGAGGAAAATCACCAGGGATGGATGGTTTGGGGTCGGAGTATTATAAGCTTTTTAAAGGAATTTTAATACCAAGATTAAAGAAACTATTTAATAATATAATAGAGGGGGGGAAGACTCCGCCATCATGGGATCATTCCCTGATTATATTAATTCCAAAACCAGGTAAGGACTTAACGGATCCCGCATCATACAGACCAATTTCCTTAATAAATCAAGATTCAAAGATATTTACAGCAATATTGGCAAAAAGAATGGCCACATTTATTTGTAAATATATTAAAAAAGATCAGTGTGGATTTATACCGGGTAGGCAAATGTCTAATTTAATGGGAAGAGTACTAAATATAATTAGTATTATAAAAAAAAGGAATTTAAAAGCAGGCTTGCTAGCATTGGACATATTCAAAGCCTTTGATTGTGTGGAATGGCCAGCACTTAAAACAATATTAAAAACATTTGGGTTTGGAGACAAATTTATGGGAGTGATGGATAAGCTGTATAAAAACAATAAAGCGGAAATAATGGTTAATGATGGGTTAACGCAACAGATTACACTAGCCCGAGGAACTAGGCAGGGATGTCCTCTTTCACCGATCTTATTCGCAATAGTAATAGAAATTTTGGCAAATGTAATAAGGGAAGATGAAAGAGTGAAGGGGATAGGGAGAAAAGAGAAGATTAAAATGAATATGTTTGCGGACGATACTTTATTGACCGTAGAAGATCCCCTAGGGAGTGCAGAGGTGATTAAGAAACATTTAAGAGAATTTGGAGAAATTACGGGATTAAAAGTAAATTGGGGGAAGTCAGAAATGATGTTATTTAATTATAATAAGGAAGAGCTGGAAGAAGGTAAGGTTAAGTTCGGTCTTAGACTTAAAAATATAGTACGTTACTTAGGGATTAATATTGATAGAGATTTAGAAAGGCTAGAGGAACTTAATTTGGTAGCTTTAAAAAAACAAGTAGGGGAGAAATTAGAAGTATATAAGAAATTAAAACATTCTTGGTTTGGTGGAATAGCAATTATTAAAATG
Source organism: Anniella stebbinsi (assembly GCA_029215795.1). NCBI lineage: Eukaryota > Metazoa > Chordata > Lepidosauria > Squamata > Anniellidae > Anniella > Anniella stebbinsi. The sequence goes on along the minus strand of JARDYH010000002.1, from coordinate 25,833,746 downwards.
AAGATTTTACCTAAGATTAATTTTTTGTTTAGAATGTTACCAATTAAAATATCAGATGTAGAGTTGAAAAGTTGGCAAAATATAATTAATGCATATTGTAATGGGGATAAGAAAGCTAGGATTAATAAAGGGTTATGGTATAAGGCTCAAAAGAAGGGAGGTTTAGGACTTCCAAATATTAAGTATTATTATATAGCTAATCAGTTAAGATATGTTATAAGTGGTATTCTAGGGGAGGAAGATTTGGAGTGGTTGGAGACGCAAACCAGGGAAATAGATTATAAATTGAAAAATAATTTTTTAAAAAAAATTCAAAAGAAAGAATTAAAGGGACTGGACAACCCTTTGTTGGTAAATATAGTGGAGATCTGGGAGAAATTTAGGGGGAAGTTGATACCAGGAGATTCACCACTTGCCCCAGTGGTAGTAGTGGAGAATTTCCCAAGAGTGTTAAAAGTGGAGATTGAAGCGAGATTGAAAGATAAGGAAATAATTAAGTTAAGGAAGTGGATGGAAAATTTGAAGGATAATGAACAAATTAAAGAGCTATTGATAGGTCAAAAATCAGCATGGTTTAAATGTATACAATTAGGGAAATGGACTCAGGAATGGAAACTGAAAAATAACAAGTGTAGAAATAATACAAGATTTGAAGATTTAATAGAGTCAAAAGGTAGGAAAGAAGAAAAGAAAATTAAGAAAGGGTTGACTAGTGAGATATATAAATTATTGATAGAGGAGGAGTTTCAAAATTCACTTAAAGCAATAAAAAAGGTTTGGGAAGAGGATGTGAATGGAGAAATTAAGGAATACAACTGGGAGAGGTTGTGGAATGCAAGAATGTTAAAATTGTTATCGATCAGAATTAAGGAGAATTTTTACAAGGTATTGTGGAGATGGTATCTAACACCGGTTAGATTTCACCAGATAGACAAAAAAATATCTAAAAATTGTTGGAGGGGATGCCAGGAGGTTGGAACTTATTACCATATGTGGTGGAGCTGTGAATATGTACAAAAATTTTGGAAAAGGGTATTTGAAGAAATAAGTGAAATAATTGGAAGTAAAGTGGAATTAAACCCGAAGCTGGCTCTACTAGCAATATGGGATAGAGGGGAAGAGGACAAAAATAAGAGAGAATTGATAAACAACCTCCTGACACCTGTTAGACTAATGATTGCAAAAAATTGGAAAGGACAAGGAAGCTATACAATAGAAGAATGGTATAAAGAAATATGGGATATGGCTTTGAATGATATGCTGACTTGTAAAATGAAATTAAAGAGGGGAATGTCCGGTAAAAATGATTTTGGGGAAATATGGAGTCCCCTATTGGAATATGTATTAAGATTGGGGAAGGGACAAACACCTTCAAAAGAGTCGATAAATTTCTGGATAGAATAAAAGATTAAGAGAAGGTCTCATGGTGTGGGGGTGCACGGGGGGGATTGTCGTGGATTATGTATGTATTTTATGTTATTATTATGTTGAAATTAATAAAAATTATTTCAAAAAAAAAAAAACCCCACAAAGTGAGTGTAATAGCATCTTCCTGCTAAGGTTCCCAGCAACTGGCCTATGAAGGCAAACTGTCCCTGATGCTGGAGTTAATGCATAGCCATCATTAGTAGTAGCCATTACTAGGGATGTATGGATTTTCATAATTCTGGTCCACCTGTGTTTCAAAGATTATAAAGGGGCTTTTGTCCCATCAGAATCGGATTTTATTTTACAGATGTATTATAAAGGGGCTTTTGTCCCATCAGAATTGGATTTTATTTTACAGATGTATTCCATGCACAAAGCCACATTAGTGCTCCTGCACACCTAGCGCAAGTGCGCATTACTGTTGATGCATACTTGTGCTAATGTGCATTATTGCTGAATCATACTTCTGTTAATACCCATTAGTGAAAGTCCAAATTTGTGCAAATCCTTCCACATAGTAAAAACAACAACAACAACTGGTCTACAAATCAGCAGAATCTACATGATTCAGAAAAAGCTGGTCCGCTACAGAACTTGCAGATCAGATTCCTAGAAATCTGAACTCATTTGAATCCACTGTGGATTTCTCTGACATTCTGTTGAAGGAAAGTGGCCCCTGCTTCACAGGAAAACATAGCTGTTGGAAGGTTTTCTGATAAGCCCTAGAAGAAGCCCGTATAGACTCTGGCTGCTATAGTAAGTCAGTAGCAGAAAGGGAGAAATGATGTGTAAGATTCAGCTGCCTAGGAATATTTTATTCATCATGAATCTCCTGATAAAAGATTTATCCTGTGAAATACATACCCCCACACCTTCTTCGACACAGCCAGCATCCTAACTGTTCTTCCAGTGACAACAGATATGAAATGACTCTAGCAATGTCTTCATCCTGAACCCTCTTCTCACTTCCCGTATGATTCATGCTTCCTTTGTGGGAAGGGGAAAGAGGAAGACATATTAAAAATAGATGAATTAAATGCCACCTTTTAGAAACATGGGATTTTGGATCTCCAAATGGGAACATGGATTTCTTGGCTGTCTTGTGATACCAGGTTCTGAAAAGCCACAGGAAGGAGAACAATGGTAGAACATGTGTCTGGCATGTAGAAGGTCTATGGCGGCCTTGTGCCCCACTTTCAGAGGACCATCCTCTGTTTGAAGGGCTGACAATTCCAAGAACCCTAAGATGGAAGATCAGGAGCCTTGAAGTTGCCCATCACAAGTTAGCACCTGGATGGTACTAACATGGTCACAGTCTTCCTCACTAAGAGAAGATGTGCTGTATTTCTACTTAAATTAAAGTAATGATTTTTATTTATTTATTTTATTCATTATTTATTTATTTATTTTTATTACATATTTATACTGCCCAAGGCTCTCTGGGCAGTTTACAATTAAAACCATAATATACAAAAATCAAGATTTAAAACTTTAAAACTTTAAAAATGTCATATAAAACCAAAATAAGATGTAGTTCAGGGAAAGCTTGTCTAAAAAGACATGTTTTCAGGAGGCATTTGAAGGATGTTACATTTTCTGCCTCCCAAACACACGAGGAAGGGTTTTCCAGAGGGTTGGTGCCACTACAGAGAAGGCCCGCCATCAAAGTTCTTTGTGACGACATTCTGTTCATCTTGGAATGACAAGCAGGGCCTCCTCTGAAGATTGCAAATGTTGTCTGGGAAGTCAATCTGCTAGGTATCCTAGACCCAAGTTGTTTTTAAACGTACATCTATATGTATGCTGATTTTTAAAAAATAAAAAATTATTGAGTTTCCAAAATAAAATACAGTGAAAAAACAACAAACCAACAAACAAAACAAAACAAAACAAAACAACAACAACAACAATAACAACAACAGCCCAACAAACATTCCCTCCCCGTTACCTCCCCACGCTTGGTTTGTTTCTGAATTTTTCCTTATTCTCTACTCCAGGGTGGTATATTAAATCAATTGTACATATATTCTTCCTTTCATGAGTCCCAAAAATTTCTGTAAGATTCTGTCATAGTTATTCTATTTGGTTCTTTTTTCATATAGTCTATATATTTTTGCCAGTCAGACCTGAAAGTATCTCTTTTCTTTATTCTTCTATGAACTCTTAACTTCTGTGTCAGCTTTTCGTTTATCACTATGTTTCAAAGTTTCTTTTCCCACATAGTTACTGTCAACATCCGAGCTGTCTTCCAGTTACTTGCTGTCAATTGCCTTGCAGTTATTAATATAAAACCAATTAATACTTTTTCTTTTATCTTTCTATTTTCTTTAACATACATATTCAATAGAGCTAACTCTGGTGTTTTACAAATCTCTTGATCAGTATTTTTTTCTGTTTCTTGAAAAATCTTGTCCCAAAACTTCCTAACCTTTCTACATTCCCACCACATATGAATTTGGGTTCCATTACCTTTACATCCTCTCAAGCACAACGATGACAGATACCTATTAATTTTTGCCAACCTCACAGGTGTCAGATACCACTTCTGAACTAATTTTAACTTCCCTTCTTTTATTCTTGTGGATATTGTTTGGAAAGGAAATCTCTCAAATTCCCCCCCCTTCTTCATCCTTACTCCCCTCTTCAATCTCTCTTTCCCATATCTGTTTTATTGTCATGTTCCCCCTAATCTCCTGCTTTATTAAAGTTCTGTATGTTTGTGTTATTGTACCTTTATCTCCTGCTTTGTAATTGTCCACAAATTTTCCCCATTCTGTTAAATCCTTTGTGCTTTGCCTTATTATCTTTCTATTTCTTGTAAATTTATTGATTTTCATCCATGCTATCCATGACATTCCTGTATTTTGTGTTTGCTTGTTCCATATTTCCTGTGTTATGGGATGTTGCTGTTCATAAAAAAATTCTCATTTGTATCAGTCTTATTTCTTTCAGCTTATTTTTAGCTACTGCTTTCCCTTTTACATCAAATTCTGGATGTGTCCAGATTGATGTTAATGGTGGGATCCCTGGCAATAATTTCTCTTTTTGAAATACCATACTTTCAATATTCCTTATATTGTACTTCATTTGTTACTCATCTGTCATTTTATATATTTTCTACTATAAAACATATTCTGTATTTCTTCTTCTTTTAATCCCATCAGTACCTTTCTATTTCTACCCATTGTGTACTCACCCTTCCTTTATTATTGTTAATAGATGTCTTAATTGATATGTATTATAATATGTTTTTAAGTGTGGAATACTCCATCCTCCTTCTTGCACAGATCTGTATCTAAAGGCTTTCACTGTCCATGGTCTTTTGCTTTTAAAATTATTATTATTATTATTATTATTATTATTATTATTATTATTATTTATATAGCACCATCAATGTACATGGTACAGTACATAGTAAAACAATAAAACAGCAAAATAAAATGTTTTTTCCATCCTGTTTTGCCATGTTCTAAACCTTTTGATAGGGATTTCCTGTGGTAATACATTAAATAAATAAGTAAATTTTGGTAATAACATCATCTTTATAGTCACAATCCAATCTGAAAGTGATAGTTGTATTCTCTCCCATCTGGCTATATCATTTTTAGTTCTTTCCACAGTTTTCCATAATTTAGTTTCAATACATTTTCTGCTTTTTAGGGATCTGGATTCCTAGATATCTAAATGCTTTTGTTACTAGGAAATACCTGTCATTTTTGAGATTTCTATTTATTCTTTAGGTCCTATGTTCAAACACATCAAACCAGATTTCTTTATATTTACCTTAAGTCCTGCTACCTGTTGGAATTCCACTAGTTCCCTTATCAATTATTTTATTCCCTTTTTTGAATTTTGTAATGACAATAAAATATCATCTGCATATAAATTTAATTTAAATTCTCTACCGCCCACATGTATCCCTCTAAAGTCTGTGTTTACTCTGTCAGCAAGAACCTCAATCACCATTGTAAATAAAAGTGGTGATAGAGGGCATCCCTTCCTTGTTCCTGAATTAAGTCTTATTTCCCTTGTTTCTAATCCCTCGTATCTTATTTTGGCTGTTGTTTTAGCCTAATTATATGTTTAAACTTACTTCCCAGATTGTATATAGTTGGCAAATTTAATATAAATTTTGGGTTTACTGTATCAAGCACCTTATATAGGTCCAGTGTCATAGTTGTCATGGGAAAGTTTCTTGTCTTGCACATATTAATCATGTTTCCGGGTGAAGTACAAAGTGTTGGTTATTACCTTTAAAGCCCTACATGGTTTGGGTCCAGGTTACCTACGGGATCGCCTTCTCCCATACAATCCGCCCTGCACACTCAGGTCCTCTGGGAAGAATTTACTACAGTCAATAAGAACTAGACTGACAACCATTACCCAGAGGACCTTCTCTTCTGCCGCTCCCAGATTGTGGAATGACCTGCCGGGAGAGATTCGCCAACTCACCAGTCTTCAGGAATTTAAAAGATCTATAAAGACTGATCTCTTCTGGCAGGCCTACCCAGATGAATTTTAAAGTGTTTTATTGGTGTTTTATTGGTATTTTAATGATGTATTGGTTTTATGTGCTTTTAATCAATTTTGTATTTCATGTTTAATGCTGTTCCCCGCCTCGATCCGTTGGGAGAGGCGGGTAATAAATAAATAAATATATTATTATTATTATTATTATTATGCCAAATATTTTCCTAATCGGTTCTGCAATGAATCTATTTTTAAAAAACCCATACTGATCAGAGCCTATGGATTCATTAATAACTTCTTTTAAATGTTTAGCCCATATTTTAGTAAATATCTTATAGTCTACATTTAACAGAGATATTGGTCTATGTGAATCCAGGTTACATTTATCTTTATTCAGTTTATGTATCAATGTTATTATGGTCTGTGTCTATGTTTTTGGGAGGGGCCCTCCTTCTTGTATTTCATGAAATAATTTCTTCAGTTGTGGCACCAACTTATCCATAAACGCTTTATAGAATTCAGATGTAAACCCGTCTTGACCTAGTGATTTATTATTTTTTAAAAAAATCTCTTATAGATTCTTTTATTTCATTTTCTTCTATCTTAGCTTCTAAGTACTGTTTCTGTTCTTCCTTTAGTGGTGGTATTTTAGCTTTGCCTTGATATTCCTTAATCTGTTTTATTTCAATCTCTTTTCCTTCATAGAGATCTTGGAATGATGAGCAGGACATCCTCTGATGATTGTAAATGTTGTCTGGGTGTATATAAGGGAAGGCAACCTGCTAGGTATCCTAGTCCCAAATTGTTTTTAACTGTACATCTATATGTATGCTGATTTCTATGCAAAGTTTATGGATCCCTGTATCCTCTTTTGTCTTCCTTTTTAGTGGACAACCTGAGCCACATTTATTTTAGTAGGGCTGAAATATATCACCCCCTCTGTGGTGATTAGCCTGTGAAGAGGATCCAAGCCAGGGGTGCCAAACCTCAGGTCCAGGGATCAAATATGGGCTACCTGGGGTCCCAAACCAGACACTTGGCCACTCCCCTCTCCCTGACCCCACCCCTTTTCCTCTGACCACAAATTGTTTGTCCATCTCCAAACTTCAGTGCAATTTCCTCCAATCTAAAAGGTTGCGATGCATCTCCTAAGGGTTCGACACCAGCAGGAAGAGGTTTGAGCTAAAATATTTTGGCACTGCCTCTTTTCCCTTCAGCTCCAGTACAGACCCTGAAAGCTTCTCCAAAATGAAATTCAACTCTCAGGCTTCAAGAGGTTCAACAACCCTGTTCTAAGCTATAACTGAAACTACACAAGAGCAAAATGATTGCTCTCCTGGGTCAGGCCAAAGCCAACCTGTTCTAGCATTCTGTCCCCAGGAGTAGCAAGCCTGGGAATATCACACGAAGGAGGAATGTGATTGGACTTGTGGATCTATTTCTATTCCCCATGACCGATCCTTGGCATTGGTTTGACAGTACCTGTTTTATCTTGAGTCCTCCTGGAATCCAAGGGCCTCCTTTCAAACGTTCACAGTATCTGCTTTCCTTAAGGCATAAATGCATCCGTGTACACTGTACTGTAAACAGTTATGTAATGATATAATGTTATTTAATTCATTCACTCTGCAAATGCTTTGTACAGGAAGAAACAGTGGTGATTAGAATTAAGAGGATTAGCACTCCCTGATGCCTGACTTGTCTAGTTATTGTTCATATACTACCATAAATAGCACTTTAATTTTATCACTTCAGTTTACATCTGTAACTTGCTCATAATTTGATCCATGGCCCTATGCATGTCTACCCAGACAGAAATCCTACTAAGTATAATGGAAATTACTCCCAGGTAAGGGTGTATAGGATTGCAGACCAAGTTTACTTTCCCTCACCGAACTTCCCATGGAGTTCACTGCAATCAGAAATCAGCACACTCCCACTTTCCTCTTTCTTCGATGTTCTTCCCTGATGAACTGAAATCTAGCTTTATCTTCTGGCAATTTAGGTGTCTGAATAAGAAAGTACTTTGCTGAAGCCTGGTAGATTTGCAGCACCTACTAATGGGAAGAGAACAGGGCTGCCTCTTATTCTAAAGACATAGCTAGCAGCAAATAAATTTCCCCTTCATCAATCATATCTACAAACATGTATGGTCGATTATGAGTTTGCACTGAATTGCTGTTGAATCAAAAGAAACAAAGGACTCCCTCTGAAGTTGTCATATCTATTCATAATCATAATTCATAAAGGGAAATCAGGAGCCTCCTATTTCCCTTTGGAAGTCATCATTGCTCTATTATGTCTTGCTTTTTTTTGTCATTTCTGAGTGAGCCTGTCAGTGGGAATTAACCATTGCTTCATGTGCAGGAAACTTTTCTATGTAATACGTTTGCCTAAAATGAACCTTACATAGGGTACAATGGTATGCCCCCGTAGAAAGGTGTCAGAAGCGATAGGATTGCTCAGTTTTGGTCCTCTGGTGGCAGAGATAGGGGGTCTCTTTTACCACCTGATGTTGGCATTCCAGTATCAGGAGTGGAGGGGGAGAGAGAGAGAGAGAGGGACTGGGGAGACTGGGAAAAAGATCCTCTAACACAGGGTGACCAGATAAAATCCAGGTCAGGGCTCATGTAACTTTAACAGTTGTAGAGAAAAGGGAATTTCAGCCAGTGTCATTTGTATGCAATTAGTTCCTGGTGAAATTCCCTCTTCATCACAACCGTTGAAGGTGCAGGCACTATACTAGAGTGACCATATACAAAAGAAGGCAGGGCCCCTGCAACTTTAACTGTTGTGATGAAGAGGGAATTTCACCAGGAACTAATTGCATACAAATGACACTGGCTGAAATTCCCTCTTCTCTACAACTATTAAAGTTACATGAGCCCTGACCTGGATTTTATCTGGTCAGCCTACTCTAACATGTCCCTAACACATGGGAAATTTATGGCAGCCCTGAAGCTGGTGGAAATAATTCACCTCTGATGTCTTATAGTGGGAGATACAGCCAGTGTCAAGAGTAGGCATGGTTGGGCACCTGCCAATGGCCTATGCCACAGGAGGGATATACGGATAAAAGACCCCTGGAGTTGCTGTTCCTCTTCATCATTGCAACCTTCTTGTTCACCTGCCTCTCATTCTGGCCCAGACAACAGTGGTGGAGAGAAAGAGGAGCAGTAAATGCATTGCTTAGTTGCTCACTAGCTCTTTGCCTGTCAAGCAATGAGGAGGAGGAGGAGGAGGAGGAGGAGGAGGAGGAGGAGGAGGAGGAGGAGGAGGAGGAGAAGGAGGAGGAGAAGGAACAATAGCTGCTTCTGACAATGGTGGTGAGAAGACAGACTCACTGAGAATAGGGGCATTGAGGGTCTCTTGCTCACAGGCCTACAAAAACCTAGAGCCAGCAGTGATGGGACAAGGAGAAATCAGCCAACCTTAACCCCAGAACAGGAAGGAAGGGAGAGGAACACAATTTGTCTCATACTTTCACACTGCTGGCACAAGGCCAGCAGGGCTTTGGATATGTTGGCATATTCAGCATTGGAAGTCTCTATACTTTCAGGCAGAATTGCTCTATCAATTAAATGATTCCTGGAATGAAAGATTCCATTTTTGTTTTGGGTGCCCTGGTGAGAATAAATGAATTAATGAGAACAAAATGAACCACATAATGTTATAATTATGTATTTGGAATGAACTCAACTGGAATTTGAAGATCTCTTATTTGGACTTTTATCATTGCTATTTTTTTCCTTTCCTTTCTCTGCCCAAATTGCCCCCCATAGAATATCTCATAAGAAACCCATTTGTTCAAATAGAAGTAGCCTTAGGGAGGCATACAAACATAGGAGACAGCGTCATTTATAATACTGCGCAGTTTCATTATCCATCCTATTTTTCAGAAGATTACACTTGAACTACAGAAAATTCCCTTCAGGCTGAAATGTGGTAATGCTGTAGACGGCTTTTCAGAATGATTAGACTGAAATGTACTTTTGGTTCTACCTCTGATAAGTGTGCCTTCCAACTTACACAAATCTATTTGATTTGACACGTGCATTCCTCCAAGGAGGTCAGGGCAGTGCAAACAGAGGCTTCCTACTTTGTTCTCAAAACCACTCAGCAAGGTAGACTGAGGTGAAAGATGTTCACCTGCCCAAAGTTACCTAGGGAGCTTCCTAGCAGAGCTGCTTTCCCTCTTCTGTCCACTCTGCCATCCCACATGAAGTCTTATGAACAGGCGGACTAGGCTTAATCACTAAAAGGAGATGCTAAGGGTCCCTTCATATGTTTTCTTGATGGTAGGGGGGAACAGAAGAACAGCCCTGAGAGATCAGACAATGACCCTTGATTTCAAGAGTCTCAGATCATGATGCAACGTTTTCAGAATAGAGGGTACCCAAAGAAAATAATCGAAGCAGCCAGATTCAAAGCAAGCCAATGTAATCGAGAACATCTCCTACAGCCAAAAGAAAGGATGGCCAATGACAAAATCTCATGCATTTTACCTTTTGACCCTGTCACAAAAGATTTACAAAAGCATATTCGCTCTAATTGGCATCTGCTTCAGGATCTGCCAGGTCTGTCTAAGAAACCAATGGTGACATTCAAAAGAACAAGAAATTTAAAAGATTGGTTAATTCACAGTGATCATACAAAATATGATCATAAAAAAACCATGGTCCAGTATTACTAAACCTACCCAGACCTCAAGGACACCACCCATGTTGACATTGCATGTATTGCAGATTGACTAAAAAGGTGCACTCTTTTATTCATCCCATCAGTGGCAAATCGATACAGATTGCAGATCGTTTATATGATTACCTGTCCCTGCAATAAGATTTATGCAGGTAAGACAACAAGACCACTGAAGATTAGGATAGGTGAGCATCCGTACAGTCTAAGACAACAAAAAACAGGGGCACCTTTGGTTAAACATTTTATAGATAAAAAACATGGGCCAAAATCTTTGGTTTTTTGGGGGGATAGAAAAGGTGAGGGGGGGGTGAGACAGTACTCAGCAAAAGAGAACTTTTTTTGGATTCTGTCCTTAAAAAGCCTGGAATCCAGTGGACTAAATGATTCATTGGAGTTGTCCTCAAATAAACAACAGTGAGGTTTGCAATAGGGTTCCAGCATGGGAAGTGGCAGATTGGTGAAAACTTCCCTAAACAAAAACAGATCAAGATTAAAACAAAACACATTTAAAATAAATATGAAGTGTATGGGTCGTTGAGTGTTTACAGGACCATTGAGTTATGAGGCAATCAAGGCTGCCAGCTGTAGAATGAAATGATTTAAATTGCTTTCAAACTGACCCTGAGCTCAGACTTTCGAGACGACTGAGCCTATCGGGATATTACATGAGCAATTTTTGTTGTTGTTGTTCTTTATATCTGATTCTATATTCAGCTTTTTGTGGCAACAATCACAAAATTGTAGAGAAGTGCTTCAGGTCAGTGTATAAAATCTTTCATATGAATGTGTAAATGTTGAATATTTGTGGTGTGTTTGTTAGCAAAGGAATGTAAACTAAGATGTGTTTCAGTTTGACATGGGTGTGGTTTCGTGCTTTCTTAAAATAATTGTTAATGATTTTACGTTGTATCTTAGAGTTGGCTAAAATGTAGCTATATTTGTTTTATGTAGCTCCTGACGAAGGTTTGTAACCGAAACGCATCGAGCCTGCTAGAAGATAAGATAAAAGAAATAAAGAAAAATATATTTTTACGTAGCACCAGAGCATTGCTCTCCTTTTTCTCCAGCTTGTTGGTGCTTCCTTCCCTCCTTGTCCCATAAACAGGGAGGCACACTAAATAACCTGCTCATAGTCTTCCCTAGTAGGGTGAGATGTATTGCATTTCTGTTTAAATTGTAATAATTACTTCTACATTTGCACGTATAGATATAATTTAACATGCAAATGTTATGAAACACTGACCACTTTTTTGGGTGATGCGTTTTCTCTTTCTGATGCTTCCTAAGTGACTGACCTAATAGTAAGTATGTACCCCATTGAGAATTTAGTTGCGGGCCTGAAAGTACAGCTTTTATGATAATCTTGAAACCCGAACATATTATATAACTGACACTCAGCCTCCACCCCTGCTGTCTGCACCAGAAATCATTCAGAGTATCCAAACTGATTTCCAAAAAATTAATTCAGATTCTGTATTGAGACTGGACCAGCATTTTAGGCCAAATATGTGGTGATGATCCAGGAATGCAAAGTTGTTGTTGCTGTTATTATCACATTTTTTAATCATCACCAACATCCTCATCATCCTCATCAAAGCCTTCCTCTTGCGCCTGGCTTGCCTGGGCGCGGGGAGGCCATTGTGGTGGTGGGGGGGAAAGAGATGCGCGTGGAGCTCTGCGATTGGTGGACTTGGCGTGGTGCCACTGGGGCTGGGAGGGGACTGGGCAAGTTTATAAACCAGCTCGCCCCTCCCAGCCTCCTCTTCAGCGCGGATCTCCCTCCCTCCCCCCTGTAGACAGTGTGGGCTTGCTGGTTGCCCATTTAGGGGGCCAAGTAGGAATTTTTTTACTCATAGCCACGTTGAGTGGGGAGTTTTTTCGCCTACTCTACACTGTAAGACAGCAGGAGAGTAATAATTAGGTCAATTGGCTGTTGTAATTTGGTCACATTTCATTGGCAGATATGTGCAGGCATCGGGAGCAAGCATAGGGATGGTGAGCATTCGATGGCACTGTTAAGGTGAGTGGTGATGCCTGAGGCTCATGGCTGGGAATCTTGCAGCACCAGCTGATGGGATAGGGCTTACCACTAAGGCCAACGTTTCTCACTCACTCGGATTTGTGCAACACAAGGAGGAGTGACATCGGAAGGTCTACCGACCCAAGAGGGGAAGCCTGGGAGGTGGAGGATTACATGCCTCACCTCTCCAGCTATGAATGCCTCACCCAAGCCAGTTAAGGCCATTTATTGGCCAAGAGAGGATGCCCGCATAGGACTACACCTATCTTTGCAGATCATAATAAATGTGGCCCTATTTTAAATCCATTCTGTTGTTCATCTCATTATTTCCACCCTCCGCTATCGCAATGTGTTTTGACTATTCAAAACACTTCACCTACAATTATCTCCGCAATACTTACAACAACCCTGCAAAAGAGGTCCATCTTATGGTGAACGTCTTGTAGTTAGAGTGCTAAAGCTCAGAGACTATGGTTTACCTCTGGCCACCTAGCAAGTGGGCTGACTTTCCTTGATCACTAGATCTGCATCATTATGGAATCCGATTGAGATATGACTGCTAGCTATTCTGGGTATCAGAAGTTATGTATGGCATGGTAAAATTGAGGAAGAAACTTTTGGAACCAGATAAATATGCATTTTCCTCCTATTATACTATTCAGTAGCTCAGGAAGGCCTCAATATGAAGGTATGAGAGTAGGATGTACCCCCTTTATGATACATGTTTTGTAATTTTCCTATGGAGCATGATCGTCATCTTTTCCCACCCCTCCCTGCCCCTAATCTTTATGATGCTAACCATTTCCTCAAAGTGGATATTTTGAGCCAGCCAGGTTTCTATTGTATTGTAGGACAGTTGTAGTAATGACGTGTGTACGGGTGTCTCTCCAATGTCTTGGACTAAGGTGAAACAGAAGCCACATCTGTCTGTGTTGCTGAGATATTTTTGCCCAAGTGAATGGGACATTTCATACTATCAGTATATACCCAGCTGCTTTCGCTGGAAAACTGCAAGGTGACTGGGAAAATGTACTCTTGCAGAAACCCCTGTGGTGCCTTCTCGTGCTCCATACATCAGGCATCATGATAATACGAAATGGAGCACTGTGTCTGGTCCTTCACCTTTGGGAAATGAAGAATGAGATGGTGCGCTCAGCAAGGCACATGTGGAAAATTGGAAGCCCATGAGCTCAACATTCCAATCAAATACAGTCACTGTTCTTCTTCTTCTTAAGTGGTACCCTAGGAAGAAGGCAATGATGGTAGCTCTCATTCTAGCAGAGTGTAGGCTTTGAGTGCTGCCTGCATGTGGCTTTAAGTATAAAAGTGTCAGTTTCACAAACCATCCAGACTCTGCAATAGTCCCTATTTACCAGAGCTAGAGATGGGGGAGAGAGTAGCCCAGTTTGCATTTTAATGAAAACCTACCTAATTTTGTACTTTTGCACCGAAACTGTTACCCTTTGAAATTCACACTTAACTGAATTTTGCAATAGAGTTCTCCAAGCAAAAATGGGGAACAGAAATGTATATGTCAGGAAAGAGTGTACACAACAATGCCTATACTGGTGAAAATAACATTTGAAATGCATTATATTCGGAAAATTGCTTGCAAAAATGTGTAAATTAGACAAAGTAGAGTACAAAAGTGCATGCACAATAATGTGTACACATTTTCATGTGAACTTTTAGAAACATGAGTCCTAAGGTGCCATGTAGTTGGGCTCTATTGACTGTCATTGTGAATGGTTACAACATAACATATGTTGGGGAGCAACCATGGGTCACTGATGGAGCACATGCTTGTCATGCAGAACAAGCCAGGTTCAAGACCTGCCATCTCTATAGCAAAAACGATCAAATCCTGGGAAAGGCCCTGAGACCCAGGAGTTCCTGCCCATTAGAGTATACAGAAATGGGCTATCCCATTTTCTAGTTTATCTAAGCGATATCTAGATGAGATCTATCTAAGGAAACAGTCTTCTTGGTGATGGCACCCAACTTGTGGAATGCCAGTCTCAGAGAGGCTTGTCCCACAACTATATTGTGTGGTCTTTTCGGTGCCAGGTGAATACTTTTTTATTTTCCCTGGATACACTTTTAAAAACTTTGTAGATCTTGGGCACTATAGCTGCCATTTTATTTTGATGCTGTTTTAACTTGTATTTTAATTGGATGTTTCTTTTCGTTCATTCATTTATTACATTTATATCTTGCCTTTTTTCCTTCAAGGAACTCAAGGCAGTGTACATAATCCTCCTCTCCATTTTATCTTCACAACAACCCTGTGAGGTAGGTTGGGCTGAGAGTCTGTAACTGGCCCAAAGTCACCCAGTGGGTTTCCATGGCTGAGTGGGGACTAGAACCTGGATCTCCCAACTCCCAGTCCAACACTCTAGCCACTGTATTATCTCTCTCTCTCTCTCTCACACACACACACACACACACACACACACACATCTATCTATCTATCTATCTATCTATCTATCTATCTATCATCTATCTATCTATCTATCTATCTATCTATCTATCTATCATCTATCATCTCTCTCTCTATCTGTGTGTGTGTTTTCTTTAACCGATTCTGTTCACTGGTGTTATAAATATGCTCTAAATAAATCAGTGGTTCAATAAACGAATAGATTTTGATTAAACAAATCTATTAATTACAGGGTATCATAATTAATCGAATATATTTTTGCCCTCAAGGGCTGCATATGGTGATGGGCAATGGGCCTCATCCATGCACTCATGTATATTAATGCACACTCTTGAAATCTCAAGTGTGCAGGGATGGGAAGATATAAAGTTATTTCCCCTACCTGTACATTGGGATGACTATGCACTTGACCCCACCAATCAGCTGGACAGGGCAGGAGATGGATGCTTTAAATGAAGAATATTGCATGTGGGGATGACTCTCCCCATGAACAACCTTCTTCATTTAAATTATGCTCCTGAGTGCCTGCCAAAGAGCTGTTTGATCTGTCTGGTATGTGATTGTGCTAGGAAAGAAGGCACATGAAGAGATTCTTGATTATATGCCCACCTCCTCGGTACGTTCATGGCAGTGGCTACTGGAAGATTGGGTGTGTGTGTGCTGCAATGGAGGCCTTTGTGGCAGGCTGTACAGGAGGCTTCCAAGAAGTGCAAGTGTCCTCCCAAAGGTTGTCCATCTGTGGATTAAACAAATATTTCCAGGCAATGTACAATAGGATGTGTGACAAGTACCACAAAAAGGAATTAGATAATTCCTGGAGGAGAATGCTAACAATGCTACTAGCCCTGATAGTTACATAGTACCTCCAGTAGCAGAGGCAGTAAATCTGTGCACACCAGTTGCTGGGGAATATGGGAGGGAGGGTGCTGTTGCACTCATGTCCTGCCTGTGGTTCCTGGTCAACAACTGGTTGGCCACTGTGTGAACAGAGTGCCGGACTAAATGGACCCATGGTCTGATCCAGCAGGGCTCTTCTTCTGTTCTTACATATTTACAATTGTCTGTTTTATGGGGCATGATTTTTGCACTGGCTATTTAACTCTCTTCTGAGTAAATACAAACGCATAGGATTCAGCTGTATGTATTCTAAGATAATGTACTCTATGTGTTAACAGAATGTCAGCAATAGAACTTAAGGCAAACCTTTATACAATTTGTGTGTTTCAGTGCCAGAAACTGCTCCTGTTCTTCTGGACTTATGCAGGGACCATCTGCTGGCATCAGCTCTGTGGATGGACTATGTGAAATAAAATATGAGTAAAGGCAAATCTTTGTGGGGTAATTACTCTGTTGGTGTGTCAGGATATTCCAGGGCTCTGTGTACCACATGGTTTGACAACCCAAATTGTGCTTTAGAGATGGGCCATTTTTTTCATTTCTTAGAAGGAGGGGGCATGAAATTGAGACACACACCCCTGCTTGAAAAAGAAAACATAGGAACATAGCAAGCTGCCTTATACTGAAACAGATCTTTGGTACATCTAGCTCAGTACTGTTGACACTGACTGGCAGCAGTTCTCCAGGATTTCAGGCAGGAATTTTTCCTGCCCTACCTTGGGATGTTGGTGATTGAACCTGGGATCTTCTGCAAACAAAGTAGATGCCACACCCACCTTGTAATTCACTTTGGGCTATCTAGACCCATCTTTAGATTGACCTTCACAACGGCTCACATTGAGTTGTAAATACAGGATTCCCACACCTGCCTGTTCTACCCCTTTGCATCCTAAGTCAAGGAAGAGGAAAAGTCCATACCCCATACTTCTCCATGTGAAAGAAGAGGTAACTGATGGGCAAGTTTCCATGTTGCCTGTCTAGCTGCTGAAGCAGAAATTATGGTTCTGAGCAGGTGTCACACTTCTTTTCATGGTAGCTGCAAGGGGGCAGGGGGATTTTGGAGTCCCTCTGGAGCAGGAGATGGTGGTACTCCTACTCCAAGGCCACTGCTGCTGCCACCAGCCTCTGGAAGTGGCCCTTCAAAGAGGGCCCTGCTGGCAGACCTTTCAGGAGGCGCTGCTGCTGGTGCCTCTGGCTGCTTAAGCACAAAAAGGCAGACTTGTGCTTAATTTTAACAGGGGGAGAGACAGCCACCCCAGAACTGCCCCCAGCAGCAACAGCATCTCTCCTTGATGAAGAGGCAGAGCCACCTCGGCCAAGGCGCGCCTTACAGCTGTGTTTCATATTGTGCTTGCAAAGGATTGAAATTATTTATATTAATAACACTCCTTTGCAAACACACACAAACAGAGAAAGAGAGAGAGAGAGAGAGAGAGAGAAAGAGAGAGAGAAAATATATGGGTTTTTTTGGTTTTTATGGGGGGTTTTTTATAACAGTAAAACAGGGAAGGGAACAACAACAACATACTCACACAGAACCCTCAGCACAGTCATGCTAACCTAACCCTTCAATCAAACCAACAAACAGCAAACACACAAGGAACAAGACACAGAGGGGAACAGAAAGATTCAGGAAGAAAATAGAAAGAAGACTACTACTACTAACTAGACTCTAAATCGCCAAAATACACAGACCTCCGCCAATATCCACCTTTCTCCTTTCAACTCCTACTCCCAACACAGATGGGCAACCCAAAGGTGGGGGTTTTATACTCAGCCCTCCTCCAACATTGTGATTGGCTCCTGCTAGAATCCTTGCTGCACGATTGGTCACTGAATCTGTCAGTCTCAGCAAGCACACCCCACCGTCTAGCTCCACCCATGTGGTGGCAAAATAGAAAGAGCCTTAAGATAAAACGATAAAATATGATAATTATCATAGGATTTTTTATCATCCCTGATAAATATCGTAGGCTTTCCTATTGGATCGTTATCGTTAATCGTATGCATGATAAAGAGCATACCATATCGCTATCGTACATTTTAACGATATGATACACATTCCTACAATTTAGGACAGGAGTGGGCAACTTGTGACTCTCCACGTGTTTTGACTTGGAACTCCTGTCAGCCCTAGTCAGAATAGCCAATGGTGAGGGATCACAGGAGCTGTAGGCTAAAGAATCTGGGCAACAGAAGTTGCCCACTGCTGACCTAGGATCTATACTGGAGGTTTGTCTTAGTCACCAGAATTTTACCCTTAAAATTATACCACAAGCTATAATGTGGCCACTCTTCCTCAGTCCTGTGCCTGCTGACACCTCCCATACCATCCTGTGGAGGAGGACCTCTGTGGAAGGGAGCCTGTTTTACATATGTAGGACCTCCCTGAGTGATTCAGAACCCTAATTGGTTTCTTAAAGCAAAAGAGTACAACACATTGGCAATGAGTAATTAAGCCCACAGAACACAGTTTATAACGTTCTCACACCAATCATATAGCCTTCTTGAGTCCTTTCACCTTGCATATTTACTGTAGTGGTAGAGAGTGCAGATCAGTCTTCCCCAGTGTCTCACCCTCCAGATGTTTTTGATGACAATTTCCATAATCTCTAACCATTGGCCACACTGACTGGTGCTGCTGAAAGTTGTTGTCCAAAACATCTGGATGGCACCAGGTTGCCTAGCCCTGGCCTAGATGCTGTGATACAAAAGGACCTGTCTTGTGTTCCAACATTCTAGACCTATACAGACAACATGCTAAGTCATGGTTAGGCCACTAATCCTTTTGCATCAATGGTTAGTGAGTATGTTTGAATCATTATTATGTAGCCACCATGATTAAGAATGGTTTACACAACATGCTAAGTCATGGTTCACATGGCACACTAAGCCATAAAGTTTAGCCCAAAATGCTTAACCACTATGGCTTAACGTGTTGTCTGAACAGGGTCATTGTATCTTGAAGGATGGTGGTTTGCAGGAAATGTCCTCTGATGATGAGCAGAGTGGTTGGGAATGATCACATTGGAGCATGGGGTCCTTCAAATACAGGGATGGGTCAAAAATCTGCCTGGGCCCGCAAGCTCACTGGACACCCCACACTTGGCCTTCTCAGGCCCCAGCGAGCGCGCCTGGTGGATTTATGCCTCATGATTCCTTTGCTGACAAAGAGGGCACAGGTCCAGTCAGACTTTCCTTTATCCTCCCCTCTGCAGCTATCAACAGGGACTTTAAGCCACCCATTGGCAGTGGGTGGGGTGGAGGGGAAGGGTTTTCCCCTTCTACTATAACAGCGGCTTCCATTAGAGTGGAAGGGGTCTTACCTTCCACTCTAATGGTGGTTGCCATTAGTGTAGAAGGGAAAAACCCTTCTCCTCTACCCCCTGCGCCCATCAGGCCCTTTCAGGCACCCATAGGTGCAGGGAAAGGGTGGGAAAGCACACTTTCCAGGCCTCCAGAAAGTGTGCAGATTCCCTTGACCATGCCATTTGTGCACTTTCTGGAGGCCCAGAAAGTGTGCTTTCCCACGCCCCCCCCATCTGCGGGGACCAAAAGGGCCTCTTAACTCAAGCATTAAGAGGCCCTTTCAGACCTGGATGGGCACGGTGGGGGAGGGTGGGAAAATGCACATCTGACACATATGGAAAGGGGCGACTCCCCCAGCTTGCTAATGGTGTGCCGTGGGAGTTGCGCACTTTCCAGAGGCCTCGGACACATGCAATGTCAAATCTTTGTCATGCCAGTTTAAATGGAAGAGGGCCAGCCAGGCAGTGCTCGGCAAGCTTGCCATTCACTATCCTGGGCCCATTCTTTATATGTAAGAACCAGCAGCACTCCAGAAGCCAGTGAAGAGGACACAGAATTGGAGTGAAGTGATCACAAAAGCAGGATCCAGAAGTCAAGCTGGGCATGCTCTTTCTGTCTTTTTTTCTTCAATCCTTTTTGCACAAACTGAATTTTCTGAATACAGTTCAGAGGCAGCTCTATGCAGAGCATGTTACAGCAATCCAATCTGGATGTGATAAAGGCATGTGTGAAAATGGTCAGATTGGCTTCGTCCAAGGATTCTGATCTACAACAACAATACAACCATGGGGGAGGCTCCTGAAAAAGCTGGAGCCAGCATAGTTTAAATTCAGACCTCTCTAGGTTTGACAATGTCAGCTTGTTTTAGACAGCTTTCCAAAGGTCCTAGCAAAATCCCTGACTTAATACACGTAAGAACTTCCTGCAACTGTCCCTTGCTTAGAGACATCGCTTCTTCTTAACACTGTCTTTTCTCTTTCCAGCTTCATCCATTTCCACCCCCACCCCACTTAAATAAGCTGTGGCTTCTGCAATGTAATCTTGGTTTCAAAGCAGAGGGAGTGACTGAGGAATTTATCCAGCATTTTTATGTATTTAGCTTTGCAAAACACCGTCCTTATAGGGAGAAGGAAAATAGACTTTTGGCGGAAAGAAAAAAAAAAAACATGTCAAGAGAATGAAAGGAACATGTAACAAATCCATTATAACACACCAGAAAGTGCAATGTTGGAGGCAGAGGGAGGGGATTTTATTCTCAGATTTCATTGCATTGCCAACTCCCTGTTGTGCGTGATAATAGATCTGATTGTACAGACTCATCATCGTCGTATCATTTCTCCCTTTCTGTTCTAAAATCCAACATAAAAATAGTGTGCGAAACTGAGTGTGCATGGAACTCTTAGCTGGAATTGAACCCTGTCACCTGGAAAAGTCCCTGCTACTGAAATTCCTCTAGAATTAGGGTCTTCAAAGTAGTGTCCTTTGCACCCACCAGGATCACTGCGTCTCTTGATTTTTCATGATTTCTCAAGATTTTAAAAAACATTAAAAAAAGAAAAAGGGACTGAGAGGCTGGCATGCTGCCAAGCGACATGCTGTCCTCCAGCACCATTTTTATTTGGGTGCAGGAAAGTGGTTTTGTGTTTTGGTACTTGGACTCCACACTTGCCTTGTCCTTAGGTTCCATAGTTTCACCAGTTTGCCTTCTGGGAAAGGAGTATTTCCTGACTGGCCATGCCCACCATTTAAGAAGCCCCACCCATAGCAGCCATTTTGTGATAACTGAAATAGCACTCGCTCAAAATTCCAAATGTGCCCACTGACCTATAGTGTTTGGGATCTCCTGCTCCAAGGACATAGCTTTTAATCTTGTGAATTCATGAATTTTCCCATCTATATCTATGAGGAGAGAAGTCCATGCTGCAGTCTTCAAGACTGTGGGATAGGCTGAGACAAACCTAAAGATAATACTTCTACCAGTAGAATGCTGATGGACATGGAACAAACACAGCTGTGTGTGCCGTGGAATCTGCCTTGCATCCCCTAAGCTAGCCTCTTTCCCTCAGATGCCTTGGAAGATATTTTCCAATCGCCACTACTGAAGTTAGATACAACTGCCAGTCTGCTTGGCATTTGTACATGAAATGCGGGATCCTTCACCACAGGCAGCGATATGTCTTTGGGTGGTGTGCCACTCGAGGGGCCCCCACCAACCAGCCAATCCTGTTCGGTATGGGGTGTGAGCTGCCAGCTGGTCTGCAGGTACATGGTGAGGGTGTGTGGCCACCTGCTCCCTTGCTACTCACCAGAGTGCAGAAAATGGCAACTTGTTCTTTTATGTAAAGGGGCTTTTTATGCAAATGGCGCCCCTAAATAAACTAATTTACACAACGGTACAGGTTCGGCCAGGAGGCAGGGTCTACGGACTGCAATCCAGGGGGTCGGGGCTGAGCGGGTGGATGTCTGTTAGACTCCACAAACCACACACCACCCTGGATAGTCACAACTTCCCTACCATAATTAGCCACGACTTTTTACAGTCTAATAAAGATCCACAGTGAATAGTTCACACTGTAAGTCCTTGAGCAGAAGCAGTTCATTACATTATACCCCAAAACCCTGGGTACAGCACACAGAAGAAATCCAAACAGATACAGAGTTCTAGTGGCAACAGGAAGCTTCCAAGTGATCAAAGAGTTGCTCCCATCAAAGTCCACTGCTGGTTCCTCTGGTTTAAATACAAGGCCATGGCCACTGAAAATTAGAATTGGACATTTCATCCTGGCAAGGAAACCAGACTCTTAGGCAGTTGCTACATCTCACAGGATGCTTCTGGTCTGCCCTCTTTAGCTGACGACACACCAAAGGAGACATCCACACACACAAAAATTCACCTGCAAAGACCACCTCTCGCTGCCTTTTTCCCATGGAAGACATCTCTGGTAGAGAAGCAGAGGTCTCTGTTAAGGCTATGTTTCCTGGCTGTGGAAAACAGGCTATATCAGTGTCCTATTTCTTACTTGCTCTCAGCTTATAGGCCAGTGGGAGGCCTAGTAGAACTAAGTTCTCAGGCACCTGGCTAGGCCTGACTCTACAGTGTCCCCTTCTGACTCAGATTCTTATCAGAAGCTGTAGCTCCCCCAGAACTGGAGCAAGATGTCACACTGTAAGGCTCTAAAGTCCAGCACCCATCTTACGGCACAATGACATGCCAATTGTCCACAGTTCAACACCACAGTATGCCACAACGAAAAAGCAGGAGCAAAGTTCAATCCACTACATTGCTTGCAGAACATGCATTGGATCCAGATGTAGTCAGGGTAGACCCATTAAAACAGATGCGACTTACATCAGTCATGACTAACTGAAGTCCCATTGTTTTCAATGGGTTTACTCGAAGTATGACTAAATCTGGTTCCAATCCCAGATATAATTATGTCTGTTTCATAATAGCTGTTTAAATGGTAGCACTTCTTTGACATTTTAATCAAAAGTTAAAATCTGCATTTCAGCTGCCTGAATACAAGCCTTAGTTAAAGCACAATGTCTTTTAGAAGTTTAATTTATTTAATCAGAAGTAAGCTGAATGGGGCTATAGCTCGGTGGTAGAGCACAGGCTTTGTATGCAGAAGGTCCCAGGTTCAATCCCCAGCATCTCCAGATAGGACAAAGAAAACTCTTGCCTGAAACCTTGGAAAACCACTGCCTGTCAGTGTCAACAACAATACTAAGCAAGGTGGTCTGACTCAATAGGGCAAAAAAGAAGCCAAACTATGGAATTTGCTAGCACAAGATGTAGTGATGGCCACCAATTTGAATGGCTTTAAAAGGGGATTGGACAAATTCATGGAGGAGAAGGTTATCAATGGCTAGTAGTCCTGATGGCTATATGCTACTTCCAGTATCAGAGGCAGTATTCCTATGTACACCAGTTGCTGGGGAACACAGGTGGGAGGATGCCATTGCGCACATGTTCTGCTTGTGGGTTTCCTGTGGGCATTCTGTCCAAACAGAATGTTGGACTAGATGGATCCTTGGTCTGATCCATCATGGCTCTTCTTATGTTCTTAAGGCAGCTTCCTATGTTCCTAAGTACCATTGAATTCAATGCGCTTACTCCCAGATAACTATGCATAGGACTGCCATCATGCTAACCTAATAAATTGGGTATTATGCTGTGTGCTGCTGCTCTTTCGTGTGTAGGGGTAGGGGTACACACTCACTGACATGAAGAAACTCTGCACTTCAAAATTTAATACTACCCTACTGGATTTAGACAGATCAGACCTGAAATTGTGTGATTGGAGAGAATAGTCATTAATAACCTAAAGAATATGTTAGGCAACAGAGTCAAAATCAGCCCTTATATGCCCCGGGAAAGAACTGCAGATGGCAATTTGAAGAAATATGTCTGGTGGGGTACATCGCTTTCAGGGTCATCACCGAAAAGGTGACCTGCCAGCTGTTTTTGGATTTGACCTACGAACATGTTCATTGTCAGGGCAGAGGAAGTGTATGTCCAATCTTCACTGGAAGATCTTCAACAAAGAGCTGCAAAACATGAACCTTCTCGGGACAATCTGGTCCATCACAAAGCAGCTTCTTTCTTTCCAAAAGATGGAAGGCTCTTTTATATCCATGATTTTTACCTTAACCCTTTGAGACTAATATTGGAAGACATTGGGAGAGTCAAATGATTTCCTTTGTATTCTTACTGCCTTAACATCTTGTAACCTGCATTGGTTTGATCATGTTGTCTTGACTATTTCTGATAATAAGTTGGGGCATTGAAAGTAAATTCCTTGTGTGTTTATTTCTTTAGGAAGCACACAAGCTAAATCTAGATATGAGTGTGAGGCTAGGCCTCTACCCCAGGTTTATAGCTGCTATCTACCCACAGGTAATTTGTATATAGCTCTTTTTATGTGTGGAGTCCTTCACAATATTTATTGTGTCATTATAGGCTCAGGACTATTAATAGTTTATAGGCATGGAACTGAAATGTGGTTGCTGCCTGTATTCCTGGCCCGACTCCTAGGCTGTTAACAGCTGAAGGTTACACAAAAATGTAACAGGGGATGCATTTATTTATTTATTTTATTGCATTTGTATACTGCCCCATAGCTGTAGCTCTCTGGGTGGTTTACATAAGATTAAAACACTTAAAACAATATGCAAAAATTAAAACTGCAAAAGCATTCAAAATACCCATACATTTAAAACCACTAAAATAACTTAAAAAGCTTTGAGCCCCCCCCCCCCCAAAAAAAAACAGGAAAAGTTTCACTGGTTATATATTTCTATGTGCCGGGCTTGAAGCAAAAGCTCAGGAACAGGCCAGTAGAATAGGGTGGCATTCCTAGTAGGGCTGTGCACAGCCCCCCAAACTTTCCTCAGAGACCATTTCAGAGTCTCCCAAACAGCCTCAATTTGACTCTGGATGCTTTGGGGGGGGGGCTCACCTCAGCACTGAAGCCGAGATTCACACATCCCAAAGTAGGTTGGCCAGCACCTAGAAAAGTCAGGAGCAAGGCTAACCAGGAGTCCATTGGATTCCCAACTCCCCACTCCCCACTTGCTGCCTCCACACTGCTCCAACTCAGAGCTGCTACTGCTGTGACTTACCTGGAAATGTGTCATCCTCATGAGAGCCAGGCTATGATTTAAAGTTATTGTGAGAGCTCTCTGTTTTTAGTATATCTATGTCCACTTTGGATCTGGAGATTTGGCCCAAGGCAGTGCACAGCCCTAATTCCTAGACTAAAATAGTCACACTTATACCACATGCTGAATCCAGATGAAAAGTGAGTCTTGAACAATGATTTCTTAGATTTAAGTCAGATACTTTGGGCTACAATTCCCACATCCCTGACCATTGGCCATGCTGGCTGAGGCTTATGGGATTTGTAGTCCAAAACATCTGTAGTGCACCAGGTTGGGCAAGACTGACCACAATGGTTTTTATATGGATGTTTCTAATGGGGAACTGGCAACTTTGGCCACCTGTCCTTGGGCCAAAGTACATGTCATGGCAAAAGACCTGTGATTGATCTCCCAAGATTGGTTGATTTCTTTACTATGTACAAACACAAGCGAGTTGCTAATCTGTATGTTCTGCCTCTCCTCCTCCACACATTCCTCCAGCTCTATGTGTGAAAGGTTGTGTCTATGTGCTTGGGAACCTTTTAGCAGTCTGGTTTCCAATTTCATGGGCACAACCCTCTGCAAATTCAGCGGTATGTGCAGGAGCTTTATACAGCTGTTCAATAGTCAGAAAGGGAGGGGCAAAGCCTCCTGCCTTCCCCCAAGCATGTTCAATCAATGCATAAGATGACCGCTTGAAATAGATTTTTGTCTTCACTTCAAGGAAAAGAAGCCTGTTTTAGATGAACTACATGAAATGTGCATGCCATCTAGGAATTTTGTAAAATCCATTCCATCTGCATTTTGCATATTGTCCGATGCCTTCCATTCTTTCGTCCACTCATTGATAGACCCAGATTATTCCAGTTCCCTGAATTTGAGCAAATTCACATTTGCACAAATTCGCCTTTGCACTTGCAAAAAACTGCACAAATCCTGCCCAAAATGTGCAAATTCTCCCCCTTCCCTATGCACAATTTCCTCCAAATGTGCATTTTCATTCTTTATCCTATGAGTGCAATGATCATTTTTGGATGGTGTTTTTTATTGACTAAAGTTGCGTACAATTCCAGAAAGTAAAAAACAAAAAAGGAATCCATGGCACTCAGGAAAAGCTGGTCTTCTGTGAAATCCACAGATTGGATTCATAGTAACCAAAGCTCATTTGATTCTGTTGTGGATTTCTCCACCATCCTCAATGCCATCAGTATTTCTTGTTTGTTTGGGGTTGTTTTACATAAACTCTACTTTTCAACTGTTCAGTTTCTTGGAAGATTATGTGTTAATCTGGGTAAAGTCACATAAGAGCATTACTGAAGTGCCATTAGACTTGACCACCATATTAAGTAGGGCTACATTTTACAAGATTACAAACACAAGGACTTTCTAGTAGGCAACTCATATCTCAACAGAATTGTTACTCTTAACCCTTAGTCATGATACCAGCATGTTATAAACAGAAAGACAATCAGTCAATACGGCTGTGAATCTCATTGACTTCAGCACTGCTCGCTCAGGAATCAGTGTGAATTTGATGTTGGGGAAATGTCAGGTAAGGACTGCTTGTTATGCTAGGGCTGAGGAATGCAACAATACTGTACCATTGACCTAAGTGGCAGAGCTTCTGCTTTGTGTATATAAGGTCCCACTTGAATCCCTTGACATTATTTCCATGCTAGAAAAAGCTTTACCAACTAAATTTCTACATGCAGAAAAAGCTTTATTGGCTGAATTTCTACATTCAAAGGCAAATGAATGGTGCTGTTAAAAATGGGGGGGGGGTTACAATCTTATGCCTCAACAAATTTAAGGTGAGGGAAGCAAAAAAAAGAAAGGTTCAAGCATGAAACTGTGAACTACCAACCAGCCCTGAACAGATATGTGAATATACCCAAATATGATAATTTCAGAACATAAGAAGTACCATGTTAGATCAGGCTTATCTATCTATCTATCTATCTATCTATCTATCTATCTATCTATCTATCTATCATCTATCTATCTATTCTTTATTTAATCATTATATTTTAAATCTACCTAGTAACAAACATTCTCTGAGTGCATTACAAAGATGAAAAAAATACAATACAACAGGGGTAAGAAACCTTTTGGGCCATGGACACATCTGGCAATTTGAGTAACTATCCTAATCATCACCACAAAATGGCAGCCATGGGAGGCATGGTACAGGACAATAACCTGCCTAAATGACTGTGTACAAGGCAAAGATGGAGCCTGAGCCCCATAACATTAAACAACTCTTCTGAACAACCCACATTTTCAGCACCAACAGAAACCTATTTCACAGCAGTCCCAACTGCTGGTAAGAAAATGCGGTGTGTTTGCTTTTTCCTTTTAAATGGGAGGGATGTACACCTTGGCAGGCACCAAGAAAGGTGTCCAGAGGTGCACTGGTGTGCGTAGGTATGATGTTGACTACTCCTGCAATACAATATCTAGTCCAGCATTCTGTTCCCAAAGTGGTTCCCTAGATGCCTAGGGGAAACACAAAAGCAGGACTTGAGCACAATATTACCCTCACACTCATGTTGCCCAGCAACCGGCTTTGAGAGGAATAATGCTTCTGATACTAGAAGTAATATAGAAGTGAGTCATACATTGTCCTCCATGCCTTTGTTTAATTCCCCTTTTTTGAATCCATCCAAATTTGTAGTCATCTGTACATGAATCCCATGTTACGAATTCCACTAATGTTTGCTTCTGTTTATGTGTCCTGCATTTCCCACCATTCAGCTTCATTGGATAACCCCAGATTCTAGTATTATTATGAGAAAAGGAGAAAACTGTTTCCCTACCTATTTTCACAGGGGAATTGCTGCAACCCTTTGATCATTTTGTCTGTGACTTCATGACCCTTTCCCAGCTCTACAACATCCTTTTCAAGGTGTGGTAACCAGAACTGTACACAATATTCCATGTGTGATTGCATCATCATAGGTCTGTATAAAGCAGGGCTTTGCAGGGACCCCCTACCCACTTTGGCAGCCGATTCGGAGCTTCCCAATTTGGGCCTGGTCTGACCCACTTTGAAACTGGATCTGAAGTAGGATCTGGCCATCAGAAGCGGGTTGGATGTTGTGGTTTCCTGGGTGCTCGCTGAGCAGCTTTTCCATCAGACAACCCCTTCTGCTCACTTCCCAAACCAGCAAGCTGCTGCCCCCATCCACCCACCAGCAGGATTTGTCCACTTGTGACTGACAGCCATCAATCCTCCATGAGAGCTGCAATTTTAAGGAAGATGGGAGCTCTGTCTTTTCCTAGATCTAATGTTCCAAACTACAATAGCCATAAAGGGTCATTTCCTGCTTCGGTTCAGGATCTAGATCTAGACCTGAAGCGGTGCACACAGCCCTAGTATAAAGACATTACAATATTAGCAGTTTTACTTTCAATTCCTTTGCTAATGATCCCAGAAATGGAATTTAGCCAAGGGGATTTGGGGGGGCAATGTCAAAGCATCCCAGCGCCTATTAGATGAAGGGCCTCATACTACAAGATTTAGGAATCAATGGTTGATGAGATTCCTCCAAACTATGCATTAGTTTGGTGCAGTGGTTAGAGTGATAGACTGGGACTTGGAGATCCAGGTTCTAGTCCTCACTCAACTATGAAGATCAATGGGTGACTTTGGGCCAGTCACTCACAGGGTTGCTGTTGTGAGGATAAAATGTAGAGGAGGACCATGTACATCACCATGGGTTCCTTGCAAGAGGGAAAAAAAGGTGGGATATAAATGTAATTAATGAATGTAATTAATATATAATAATAAATAATAAAGGTAGCCTAAATACCTTTAAATAAACATAATTTAGATCTTAACAATTAGTGGCTCTGAAACTGAAGTAGGTGATTTTGTCATGCTTTTTGGATGATTTTACTTTTACAATATAGTGAGGAGTGCCTTGGCTCTAGCTGTGCAGCAATCAGCAGATGTGCTCAACAAAAGCACAGGAGAAATAAAAACAGGATTAGAATTATCATCCTAGTTGAGAGCCTCAATAGTCGACAACCAAAATGCAATTCTAAAAGTTATTAGATTTTGCTTCGGGACCTATGGGGCAGCCGCCCTTCTGCCTCCATTACAGTGTCAATCAGCCAGTTGATTTTATTACATAGAATCATCATAGCTTCTCTTTTCACCAGAAAAGAGACACAGTCACAGGCAGGTGTGTGTGTATGTGTGTGTGGAGAGAAGGAGAATTTGAACAGGTCAATCAGATCATTTCATCATGTGAACAACTTACAGCAACGGTTTTCGGACCTTTGCTGTAGCCTTTTTAGCAGCTACAGAAATGGAACTACCAAAGGCAGGATCTACTAGGTGACCAGATAAAATCCAGGTCAGGGCTTATGTAATTTTAACAGTTGTAGAGGAAAGGGAATTTCAGCCGGTGTCATTTGTATGCAATTAGTTCCTGGTGAAATTCCCTCTTCATCACAACAGTTAGAGTTGCAGGGCCCCTGCCTTCTTTTGTATATGGTCACTCTAGTGTAGTGCATGCAACTTTAACTGTTGTGATGAAGAGGGAATTTCACCAGGAACTAATTGCATACAAATAACTCTGGCTGAGATTCCCTTTTCTCTACAACTGTTAAAGTTACATGAGTCCTGACCTGGATTTTATCTGGTCACCCTACACTACTGCTTTAAAATGGTTTATAGCAGTAGTGACAACTGTTGGGGCCAAGGACACACTCCATATACAGTTTTCAAACCATTTTCAAAATGTCATATCCTGCTTGGTGTAGATCTGGCCAAAGTTATATTAGATATTCCCCCCCCCCCCCAAAGATGCAAGAGACCTTTTCCTGGGACTGCCATATAGTTCACAGGAGAATAGATAATGAATGATATCCTCTGTTTGTGGAACCCCACATATACAAATAGGCTGACCAGATAAAGTTACATGAGCTGACCAGGGCTCATGTAACTTTAACATCTCTATTAGTATCCTGTGAGTATAGCCCATTTTTAAATTTAACTGTAGACTCACTTAAATAAAAGAAAGCCCATGAGAGAGAAAAGAGAGAAATCTTTCAAAACAGGAAGAAGTCCAAACAACCCTGTTCTTCTGTTCTAAATAGCAAGTTTAGTCAAATGGTGGTCAGGCATAGTGATGAGTGTTTTCAAATAAAAGAAAATTGCCTCATTCAGTTTGACAGACATTGATGGTAGTTCCACATCAGCACAAAGAACAGCAGCTGGAATTCTAGGAGTAGAATGCCTCTTAGGACTAGAATGCCTCTTAGGGCACAGTCCTATGCACGTGTAGACAGAAAAAAGTCCTACAACTCCCAGATTCCCTAGCCAGCACTGCTGACTGGGGCATGGTGGGATATGCATGACTTTTCCCCCTGTCTAAACATGCATAGGAATCCACCCTTAGACAATTATTCTGTATAACCTCCAGGCCATCTGTTTTACCCAACCCCAAAATATACAATGGCCATGGAAGTGATAGCACATGATTCTTTGCCATCGCTCTCAGGGTCATTTGCAATCCCATTTTCAATGCATGCAGCAGGAGCCACACTTATTCCCCCCCCCCTTTCAAAATACTAGAGACTGAGGTTTTCCCTTGGAGCTGTTTGGTGGGAGATTCATAACAGATCAAAGGAAGGACTGCTTCACACAGCACAAACTATGGAATTCGTGCTACCACAAGGTGTAGTCATTTCCACCAATTTGGATGGCTTTAAAAGGTTAAACAAATTCCTGGAGCAGAGAAGGCTATCAACAGCTACTAGTCCTGATGGCTATGTGCTATCAGTAAAGTAAGCCTGTGTTCAGCAGTTATTGGGAACATGGGTGGGAGGGTGCTGTTGTACTCCTGTCCTGCTTGTGGGTTTCCTGTAGGCAGCTGGTTGGCTACTGTCTGAACAGAATGTTGGATTTGATGGACCCTTGGTCTGATCCAGCATGGCTTTTCTTATGTTCTTATGTCATCTTTTATCCATTTTAAAACAGAGAAAACAAGTTTAAAAAGTAGCCCTCCGAATTGAATTCAAACAGTGTGCAGAGTCCAAAGAGGAGCATGTTTTAATCTGCATTTAGGAACGGATTCTAATGAAGGCATGGACTAAAGGAATCCGCTTCAAAAGCTGGACCTACTGTATTTCTCAAGCATCCCTTACCTTTATTTAGGGATAGGTGAATCACCCACATTTGCATTTTTAAGAACACACATTTTCCTTTCTCAAATATGAAGAACTTTGGGAAATTCTTATTGAAAATGAAATTCTCATCCATCTTCATTGGCAAACCTATGATTGGTGTGTTTGAGTGGAGCCTTTGCACATGCCTCTATACATTTGTAGATCCCCTTCAGGCAGAATCTGACCAGCCAGGATAATGGGCATTGTTCCTGTCAGTGTGCAGGGGAAGGGCTTACCTGGCCATTCTAGATAAGCCCTTTCATACATTTGGTACCCTTGAGTATTCAACACATGAACAGGGCATTCTTGGCACATTTCAATGGTCAAGAGAAGGCCCATGGTACATTTTACATGCACAGCTCAACAGCCAGTGCTTAAATTCCAAAGAGGTGTGTGATAGGTGCTGTAACCCCTTACTTTTTTGAGCAGCTCTCTAAGTCTAAAACGAGTGAGTCCATGGATACAACGTATGGAATTCATTAACACGCCACCACCCACACTGTACTTCTCCCATAATATGAGTACTGCACACCACAACAATGCCCAAACAGCCCCAGTGATTTCTGTGAACATGTATGACATTCATCACATACTTACATCCCCAGCAGTGGTTAGGACGCACGACACGGGGTGTGGTTTTTAACACTCAGATCAACCCACTAGGAGCCAAACTGCATGTTATGCTAAGTCTGTAGCATGTAGCTGAAGGTTAGCATTTTCTTTACTCTAGTGTCAGAGGATGTGGCCAGGATTTCAACTGGGATTGCTGCATACTGGGAGGGGACACTTAAATTCCTCTCCTGTTTGCTTCCCAAAATTAACAAAAGAAAAGCGTCTCTATTGACTTCAATGGAGGATTTCAGAAAGCAAATGGTGGTGAGAGAAGGTTTAATCCCAGGGTGCAGTGGTCCAAATCCAAATTGGGATTGTACACACTTACACTAGAGTAAAAAAAAGTAAGTATAAGATGTAGTTTGGCTCCTATATCAGCAACGATCACACAAAAAGAAACCGTGACAGATTGTTTTGTTGCTGTTTCTTTGCTTGATTGCTTGCTTTATCTCTTGCTTGTTTACTGCCCGGCAGTGAGATTTCTATTGAGGTCACACAATTCTGCCAGGAACAGGAAATTGGAAAGCAGATGTTGATTGAGATTGTGTGTTTTGCCACTGAAATGGCATTAAGTTAATACTTCTCTGATTTTCTTGTTTTCTTTCAAGAACATCGCTGCTAGCCTGACAAAATGGCAAGTGGACAGTGGGCAGATGACGTGTTTGTTTTTAAAAATAAAAATACAATAATGATTAATTTTCTAGATTATGTCTCTCAGGGCCTGTCTGAGTGTATTGTTCTGTATCACCTTGTAGAACAAAATAGAAAATTTTATTTGCATCAGCTACAAGCCGTTGCAATTGAGACATCATACATATAATAAAACAGAACGGATAAAATGATCAAATTAAAAATTATAAAGTTCATACCAACCACAAAATACATCATATATAAAACACTGCTAAGCAAACAGAAGTACCAAACTAAAGCTAAAAAAGAAAAGTAAAGCAAGGATTCAGGGCACCATAGTTGAACTTTATTTGATGGCCACCACCAAAAATCTGGCAAACATTGCTTTCACCCATTTACCTTGATCCACATTAAGGATGGGAAAATACAAATCAAATGAGCACCCTGGGAGAGAAACTTATGGTGGGGTAATTAACTCATTCCACAGAGAAGATTTTGGAAGAAGAGAAGAAGAGAACAGGGGCAAATTAACCAATGAAAAAAACACAAATCTATTTGAAAGGAGCAACACAAAAGCACATAAGCGAGTGTAGCACCTTGCAGGTTTTAGGTAGATTAAACAGATCTCCAAACACATCTGTATAATTTTGCTCCCAAAGTTATGAACAGCCATTCTTTGGAGTGTTTTAAGCATTGTGCACAGAATAATTGTTTCAATACAGGTTGGCTTGATGATCACAGCTGTTACTGATGGTTGAATGACCCATTTTTGAGATCAAACCTTCTGAACCCTCCCTATGCCCATGTATCATTAGGACAAATGCCTTTCTTCTTCTTTTCTTTTTAAAAAAGGGATCTCCACTGAAGTAAAAAAAAAAAAAAAAGCTTGTCCCATAAGTGACATGCTGAGATGGCTTAGAGACACAACGATTTGGTCTGCATCAGCTTCCATATGTCTGAACTTCTGCTGATCAAAGGGAATATGCAGCATGGTTAAGAGAATCATTTGTGTGTGTACCTGTTTGACATAAGGGGCCTTCTGCATGTAAAAGATGTGCTCTACCACTGAGTTACACCTTGTCCCCAAATTCCAAACTTGCTGGGTAAATTGATGCTACCATGTGGCATCTCAGCATCAACATAGCCTTGGCCAACCTGGTGCCTTCCAGATGTTTGGGACTACTGGTGTTGATGGTTGTTGAAGTCCAAAACATCTGAAGGGCATCAAGTTGGTAAAGGCTGTAGTAATGCAACAAAAATATAATTCATGTCATAGAACAGGTCTCAGGAAGGGGGTGGGGTTAACCTCTTTCAGCCTAAGGGCCAAATTCCATTTCAGAAAAGATCTTGAGGGCA
Organism: Anniella stebbinsi; assembly: GCA_029215795.1. NCBI lineage: Eukaryota > Metazoa > Chordata > Lepidosauria > Squamata > Anniellidae > Anniella > Anniella stebbinsi. The sequence continues at coordinate 25,800,066 of JARDYH010000002.1, read as the reverse complement.
GTCACATTCCAGTGGTGGGTGAAACTGAAGGCAAAAGAGGTGGTGACAAAAATGCCAGCGAATTTCAGTTTATGGCTCATACTGCAATTAACGAAGCCTTAGGAGAGGCATTTCAGCCTTTTTGAATGGGGAAAAGCTGCACAAAAAAACTGGTAAGCTATTAAATTATTGGTGACCAGGAGGATGGAGATGTAGCTACCTGGGGAATCCTGGAGGACTGGATTGGGACCCCAAAAGGGCCAGATTTGGCCCTTGGCTTTCACCCCGGTCGAAAGTCTTAGGCAAAGTTTCCCAGTCCTTTAACTGGAGGTTGAATCCAGGATATTCTGCATGATCTCTCTCCTCCCTGGGAAAGTAATGGTGGCTGGAGTTGCCACCATCAAGCATCTCCAGGTTGTGTACCTCTAAGGCTATAATCCTATAACACTTCCTTGGGAGTATGCCCCACTGAATTCAATGGGGCTTAGTTCTGAGTCCACATTTATAGCATTGCACTACATACAACTACTAAGATTGAGAGGACGTGATTTAAATTTCTTCTCCTGCTAGAAGACCGCAATGGTGAAGAGGCTTTTCTATGTCCTCTGTCTTGTAAGAGAAATGTAACAGATACTAAGGATAGCAAGGCATTCTTGCCACTGAAGCAATCCAGAAAAGCCTTCCAGTGAAGGCAGTGAGGGAATATTTAAAGTTACTCCCATATTTGGGAAGTTGATATAAGCCAATGATGGCCAACTGTTGACCCTTCAGCCAAAATTCAGTTCGTGTCCTGATCCTGTGTAGAGCCTTCTTCCTTTTCCTCTTCCAAGCTAGCTATTCAGAAATCAAACAGTTCTTTACAATGTTCTTTGAAATGTTACAGTGCAGAACCAGAATCACCCAGTCCTAGCCAGCAGAGCTAGGAGAAGGCTAAATTGGGTTACAGTAGAAATTTCATTTACGCTTGCAATGAAACCTGGTTAATTTGAAGACTTTCTCCAGTTTGATCAATAAAGGCAAAGCAGTACATGACATTGGCTGCCCCACTATCAGACTGGCTCTGATTGATGATGGAACTCTCCCATTATCAACCTGCTCCAGTCCCTGAACAGTTTCAAAGGATAGGTTTTTTCCTCTGTTCCCACTGCCCCAGGGCCAACCACAGATCTTCCGGTCTCCTTAATCATAGACAATTTGGTGGTACCACCATTTTACTTTTTTCTTAATCAAGTCCTGGAAGTTACTCCTGAAGGCTAAAAAGGGGAAATAGGTAGATATTAGGAGGGGGAATCTTTCATCTGTAGACATGGCTTCTGCTCACAAGGAGCTCCTGGATTACAGGCTATGTTTGTTGTACTTTTTATAGCAGTGAGTTGGTCCTTGTTTGTTATAGTGAGTTTGTTAATGAGCAAAAATATGGAGTTTACAGAGTTCCAATGCTGCTAAGAGTCCTGTGTAGCTTAACACAGTGAATAGATTTTAGCAGGCTTTAACAGCCTCATTCCCTGGATGGGCCTCTCATAGTTATGTCATAGGGTCTTATCGCAAGATGAGTCGGGAGGTTTTTACTCCTAACCAAGCACTAGAATGGCAATTAATTTCCTAATCTGAGATGCTTTGGGAACCTGCAAAAGGGACCCCCCCGCACCTTCTGAGAGGGGGGAGGCATGCAGCCTGTCAGAAGGATAAATATTACTTTATAAAAGTCCACTCAAGCTAAGATAATATACATTTCTCAACCTTAGGATCATACTCCCCATATTCAGAGAATGAGTCCATAGATTCAAAAGAAGTGTCAGAGTGGGAAATTGTCAGAAGTGCCAACCTCAGATAAGCTCACATTCTAGGAAGCCCCTCACATCAGACCCATCTCGCTATCATGTCCCTGGCCTGAGGAGGTCAAGGTGACATCCTTTTAATCTGAGAACTCCAGCCCAGACAACTAGGGAAGCCATGCCATTAGTGTTGTATTTACTACGCTTGATCTAGGAAGCCTGCCAACTCCCTTATCTAAGAATGTCTGGGAAAAATGCCAGGCCTTAATTGTTTAAAGGGTTTTATTTGCAGTTCGAAAATCCAATTACCAATCACCAGGGTCACGCCAGTAGTTCCGTCAGTCCAGTTGTCGAAGCCGAAGGTCAAACCAGGTTTCCAGAGTCCAGGGTCCAAAGCAACAGTCAGCCGGGTGTTCAGTCCACAGGTTCTGATCCAAAATCACGTAGGATGTCAAGAGCCGAATACGTCGGTTGTTCTCAACAAATCTTAGCTTCTGCCTCCTCCCCCTTATATACTTTGTTTGAGCCTGTTCACAGCTGCGTGCAATTTCTTCGTTATCTTACTTAAGGCTTGCGTCAGCTGTGCTCTGTTTTCTCAGTCTCATGCTTCGCCTTGTGGGCTTAGCTTTCTCCGCCCATTTGAGCTGCCGCCTTTGCTGGGGAGTTACTGGACAAACCCCTTCAGGCCCCAAGTCTTCCTCATTAGAAACAGGGGGTGGGAGAGGGTGGCTTTCCTGGGGCTCTTCTGAGGAACCTCCCTGCTGTTCCTCCTCCTCCGGTAAGTCCTGGGGAATGGGTAAAGCTGCAGTTTCTGCCCCTTCTTCCTCCTCAGAGGAAGATTCTTCAGACTGCCTCATGACAATTAGAGCCATCAATTGTTGAAGCAGGCAAGGACCCTTTAACCAGAAGAGGCTCTTTCCAGTACAGGCAGAGCTAACTACTGAGAGACTGAACTGGAGCTTCAGCTTTATATAGGGCATCATCAGACAAGTGCTTTATCACTTGTTCATTACTGGCCACTCACTGATTTTCACGGGTCCTTTTCATGATGCCGTCTGCTTCCTGCCCACCTCCCACTCCTTCTGCTCATTTTTCTGTAAAAAAAAAAGACCTAGAAAATCCATTTCTTCTTGGCTCTGACAATAATTGATACTGTTTCCTGCTGTGTGCAGGAGAAGCAGAGAGATAAAAATGCCCACTGAATGGGCCACATGTTCATTGCTTGATTCCTCTTTCTTCCCCATGTGAAGAAAGAGGAAGCTGCTCATCTCTATTGTGTCCCCCCCCCCCCAATCTGGTGACACTCATAGTCTCTGTTTGGGCTGTTGAAAAAACATTTAACCCTGGTTGCATATGGAGCTATCCAGGGTGCTTTGCGTAATCCGGGACAAACCTTCACTTTATGTCATATCATTACGATCCCATCACGGTAATGCTATATTACTCTTGTGGATTTATACCCTGTAAAACACACAATGACATTTGTTGCATAATAATAATAATAATAATAATAATAATAATAATAATAATTGCCATATTGGATCAAACCAAGGGTCCATCTAGTCCAGCACTCCGTTCACACAGTGGCCAACCAGCTGTTGATCATGGACCAACAAGGCAGGACATGGTGCAGCAATACACTCCCATCCACGTTCCCCACAACTGGTGCACAGAGGCTGGTGCACATAACCATCAGGGCTAGTAGCCATTGATAGCCTTCTCCTCCATGAAGTTTGTCAAATCCCCCTTTAAAGTAATCCAAATTGGTGGCCATCACTACATCTTGTGGTAGCAAATTCGATAATTTAACTATGCGCTGTGTGAAGAAGTACTTCCTTTTATTTGTCCTGAATGTCCCACTAATCAACTTCATGGGATGCCCCATTGGGTTCTAATATTGTGAGAGAGGAAGAAAAATGTTTCCCTATCCACATTCTCCGCACCATGCATAATTTTGTACACCTCTATCATGTCTCCCCCAGCCCCCTTTTTTCCAAGCTAAACAATGCCAGCTTTTGTAACCTTCCCTCATAGGGGAGAAATGTTGGTTTTATATAACCTGAAAAATTCAAGAAGACTGATGAAAGATTGAGGGGAGGGCAGTTTAAAGTTGATTTTTAATTAATATTTTTCACCCCATAATAACAGATACACCGTGGCCATGTTTCACTCTTTCTCTCCCTCCCCTTCCTTACTGCATCAGCTAGAAAGAAAATGGCCACCATCTCAGTGCCTACCCAAGAGTATGTTCCATTGGATGCAGTAGGTTTTACTCCAAGGTAAGTGTGTAGAGGGTAGGGATGTGCACTGGATCGGACCCGATCCACGATCCGAGTCCGGTCCAGTGGGAAATCGGATAAATTATCCGATTTCCGATCCCGCAGCTGGATCGGCCGATCCAATCCGAACCGGTCCGAAAAAGCTCCGAACCGGTTCGGCGGATCGGCGGATCGGCGGGCGCCCACTGGCGCCCACCGCCGCTTCCATTGGCGGGCGCCAGCGGGCGCCCGCCGATGAAAGTGGACAGCGGGGGGGGGGGGAGGAGGGGGGCGCTTACCTTCTCGGCCCGGTGGCTCCCGTCCGGCGCCGGCGCCCACTACTACTAGCAGGCTCCGCAGCCTGCTCTAGGGTGGCGCGCCGGGTGATGTCATCACCCGGCGCGCTACTCTAGAGCAGGCCGCGGAGCCTGCTGGTAGTAGTAGGCGCCGGCGCCGGCCGGGAGCCGCCGGGCCGGAAAGGTAAGGAGGGGGTGCGTGGAGGGGAGGAGGGGGCGCGCGGAGGGGGGAGGGGGGCCCTTACCTTCCCAGCCCGGCGGCTCCCGTCCGGCGCCGGCGCCTACTACTCCCAGCAGGCTCCGCGGCCTGCTCTAGGGTGGCGCGCCGGGTGATGTCATCACCCGGCGCACTACTCTAGAGCAGGCCGCGGAGCCTGCTGGAAGTAGTAGGCGCCGGCGCCGGACGGGAGCCGCCGGGCAGGGAAGGTAAGGAGGGGGTGCGTGGAGGGGAGGAGGGGGCGCGCGGAGGGGGGAGGGGGGCCCTTACCTGCCCGGCCCGGCGGCTCCCGTCCGGCGCCGGCGCCTACTACTCCCAGCAGGCTCCGCGGCCTGCTCTAGGGTGGCGCGCCGGGTGATGTCATCACCCGGCGCGCTACTCTAGAGCAGGCCGCGGAGCCTGCTGGAAGTAGTAGGCGCCGGCGCCGGCCGGGAGCCGCCGGGCAGGGAAGGTAAGGAGGGGGTGCGTGGAGGGGAGGAGGGGGCGCGCGGAGGGGGGAGGGGGGAGGGGGGCCCTTACCTGCCCGGCCCGGCGGCTCCCGTCCGGCGCCGGCGCCTACTACTCCCAGCAGGCTCCGCGGCCTGCTCTAGGGTGGCGCGCCGGGTGATGTCATCACCCGGCGCGCTACTCTAGAGCAGGCCGCGGAGCCTGCTGGAAGTAGTAGGCGCCGGCGCCGGACGGGAGCCGCCGGGCAGGGAAGGTAAGGAGGGGGTGCGTGGAGGGGAGGAGGGGGCGCGCGGAGGGGGGAGGGGGGCCCTTACCTGCCCGGCCCGGCGGCTCCCGTCCGGCGCCGGTGCCTACTACTACCAGCAGGCTCCGCGGCCTGCTCCAGGGTGGCGCGCCGGGTGATGTCATCACCCGGCGCGCTACTCGAGAGTAGGCCGCGGAGCCCGCTGGAAGTAGCCGCCGGCGCCGGACAGGAGCGGACGGGCCAAGAAGGTAAGCAGTGGCGGGGAAGGGGGCTTACCCCCCCCGGAGCCGTCCGCTTCTATCCGCTGGCGCCCGCGGGCGCCAGCGGATGGAAGCGGGCGGCCCCAGGGGGGGTAGGGAGCGCGGGGGAGGGGGCTTACCTGCCAGGGCCGTCCACAGCGGACGGCCCCGGGGGGGGAGGGAGTTAGGCCCCCCTTACCCACCCGCCGCCATTTTTTCCCCATAGACTTGCATTGCAATGCAAGTCTATGGGGAAAAAAATGGCGGCCGATCCAAAAATGTACGATTTTTGGGTCGGGATCGGACTCGATCCGGTCCGGGGGGCCTCCGATTTTGTCCGAACCGGTCCGGGACAAAATTGGAGGTCCCGATCCGGGTCCCGATCCGATCCGGGGGGTCCGTGCACACCCCTAGTAGAGGGTTGCAGCCTTTTTAACAAATGCAATGGGGGTGGGCTGAAGCAAAATCATTCCCTGATCAGCACAACTGTCCATCTTACAGTTAACAATTTGCTTGCTCTGTGTGTGTGTGTGTGTGTGTGTGTGTATGTGTTCTTTTATTGTTCATTTGATCATTGCTGCTGCTTGATTTTCACTTCAATCCTAGGCATGTCTACTGAAAAGTAAGTTCCATTTAGTGCAATGAGTCACATTTCCATGTACTAGCTTGAAGGGGCATGTGGATTTTGTTGTAAGTTCTCTTTGGAAGCTCTATGTATTTAGAGGCCATGGCTTTTTGTGAGAGAATGGTTTAAGCTTCTTCCCCCATTTCTTTGTCCCAAAAATCTCCCCTCCCCCTGGTTAATTTTAAAAATACCTTCATTGTTTCCAGTGGATCCCTGATTCCTTGTTGCCTGGTTAGCCCAATGTACTAAATGATGCTTACTCTCTTGTAAGTCTGCTTGAAATCACAGCCTTAATTTGCATTTATGAGGTTGGAATTTCTAGGGCTGTGAAAGGACCCCCAATCCAATCTGTCAGATCTGGATTAGGCCCGATCCGATCCAACTCGGATCTGGATCTGATCTGGGTCTGCCCACAACACTCCCTCCCGCTCTCCCCGCTCTCTCTCTCCATCCATCCCCCCACTCTCCCTGCTTACCTGCTGCCTCCTCTGCCATCGTCCCGCCATCATCTTCCGTCCTTGCTGTGGATCACCGCATTTCCTAGTCACGGCGGGTGATGACATCACCCGCCGCAACCGGCAAATGTGGTGCTCTAAAAAATTACTCCCATCAATCACTGGCAGCATGGCTAACGGTCAGGAATGCTGTAGTCCAAGACATTTGGAGGGCACCAGGTTGAAGAGAGCTGCTTTAGGAACATAATGCAGCCTTTCTGTTCTTAAAGTTGTTGTTTTATATATAACTTACTATGCTCGTAAAATTATCATTATATTTTAAAACTTTTAAAAGTAAACTTTGTTAGTAAATTTTTAATTATTGTCTGAATAGATTAGAGCTACATTAAATGACTGCTGTAGCATCAGTAACAGGACTCAATAGAACAAAACCTAAAGTGTTAGGAGTGCACAATGGTGACTCTACTCACATGTTGGGAAATGGAGCAAAAATGTCTATCAGTAAAATATACTTTAGATCAATAATTTTAATAAGGAATGAAAGAACTAACTATGCTGGGAATCTTACAGAGAACATTGAAAGAATCCCCCCCCCCCAAAATTGGCTTCATTATTTCCAGACAGTTTAAATCTTTAGTCATTATTTAAAAGTGTTCTTATTACATAGTCTTTAGAAATCATTTTTGGGGAAGTAAAGGCTAGGTAACAATATATAAATACTTTCTCTTAAATTCTAAAGGGTGGCTTTTTCCCCTGAATTTTTTTGAGCTTTCACATGTAGAAAAGAGCAACTAAAATCATCCAAAAGTGGGAACAACTCTATGAGTAAAGGTTATAAAATCTCAGACTGTTTAGGTTACAGAAAAGATCCACCCTGATGTTTTAGACATCAACTCGCACCATTCCTGATCACTTCCCATGCTATAGGGGCTTTTATGAGTTGAATTCCAAAACATTCTACCTGCCCTTGTTCTAGAACAGCATTCCCTAACCTGGTGCCCATCAGATGTGTTGGGTTGCAACTCTCAACATGAGAAGATGCTCTAAAAAAAGAGAAGAAGTTGGTCCTAAGTTGTTCATCATCACTTCCCACAATGCACAGTCACCTCTGCATATCATATTGCATATCCAGATGTTTGAGATGACAAGTCCCAGCATTCCTGACCATGGGACATACTGACTTGTAATGATGGGAGTTGTAGTCCAACACCTTTGGAGGGCACCAGGTTGGGGAAGGGCTGCTCTAAACAAAAAAAAAGAGAAGTAGGTGGCCCTAAGTTGTTCGTCATCAGTTTTCCACAACCCCACAGTCACCTCTGTATATCATATTCTCCATCCTGTCCTCGTTTTATCTGCTTTGGGAGAATGAGAATTTCACTTGCACTTTCTGCCTCCTTAGGGAGGATGTGGCATTAAGGCTTGTGAGCCCTAACTCCCAATGTCCCTGCTTTTTGGTGCTTGGTTGGAAACCGTAGAGCCTTAACGTTGTTTTTTGTAAACCGAAGGTTTTTTGTTTAATGATAAAACATTTAGCTCAACAAAAGTCTAGGAGGGTCAGTTGTGGAACAAGCAACATCAGAATGAATTCATTCTATAAAGACTGTATTGTAGGCTGCACTTGAATGATATTGCAGTGGATAAATCAATACTTGTAATATTTCTTGTCAGCATGACTGTGATTTTATAACCAACCAACTCTGGCGTGGAACCTTCCCCTGTCAATTCCTCTTAGCACAAAGTGACGAATGAAGAATTCTTTGGTAAATGTGTGCCCGTAGTTCTGGTCAGTATCAAGATTAATAATGTTTTGAGGAGACAATGTGAAGCAAGGCCGGCCAATGACAATTCAATAGTCTTCCATCAGACCTGTCAGAAATCCTGTCATAAGAAAAATCCAGTTAAAATTAAGGCTCAAAATCCTGCTACCGGCAACCACAAAACCTTGGTAGCAAGAAAACTTTAAAAAAGAAAAAGGGGGGGGGAGGTTGAAAACTATACAGTAGGGTCTGGCGTCGGAGGCTGGTGGCGCCAATGTCAATGGGGTTGTGTATCCACTCCGAGTTTCGGTCAAAACCAGTCAGAACTCTAAAGGAGCTATCCAAGGTGTTTCTGCTCCTTGGAGAGCTCCTTTAAGAGTGTTGACTGGATGTGATTCAAACCTGGAGTGGATTCACTGCTCTACTGACGTTGGAGCCATCAGCCTTCATTGATGTATGATCAGAAAGTGTGTGTGTGTGTGTGTGTGTGTGTGTGTGTGTGTGTGTCTATCTATCTATCTATCTATCTATCTATCTATCTATCTATCTATTCTTTAGAAGCACATCCTTGCTGACATGTTGCCTGAGGCTTGTAGCACATGTTCAGCAATATTCAGCAAGATCCAAAAGTCCATTCCATGACACATTAAAGCTGTTATTGTTGTTTTAAAAGTATAAACATTTCTTGAGATTATTCTCTCCTGTATCCTTCATAGAGCAAAGCTATCAACAAAGGACAGATTTAGCCTTTTGAAAGTAAAGGGCGCCTGCATCCCAGAGAAAATGGTGCACCTCTGCTTCATTATTTAGTATTTATTGATTGAATACATTTCTAATCCACCCAATGAATAATGTCTGAGAGTGTTACAATCGGTTAAAACAACTAAAATTGCCATTTTAAAATGCAGTTACAAATATCAAATACAACACAAACATTTAAAAGAATAAAATACAATATAATGCAAACCAAGAAACAGGACTGTAATAGATGAAAAAGCCGTAATAATTTGTCCACTCTGTGACACATGGAAATTGTTTTTTTTTTTAAGTGTCAACATTTCTTGGGATTATTTTCCCCTTTATCCTTCATAGGTCTCTAAGGGAGCAATCCTATTGCCCCAAGACAGAGTCAGGGAGAGGTATAGGATAATATAGTTTCCTGGATCTGGGGTTGGGGACAGCACTCATAGAATAGAATCATACAAGAGTTGGAAGGGGCCTATAAGGCCATCGAGTCCAACCCCCTGCTCAGTGCAGGGATCCACTTTAAAGCATCCCTGACAGATGGCTGTCTAGCTGCCTCTTGAATGCCTCTAGTGTGGGAGAGCCTACGACCTCCCTAGGTAATTGGTTCCATTGTCGTATTGCTCTAACAGTCAGGAAGTTTTTCCTGATGTCCAGCCGGAATCTGGCTTCCTGTAACTTCAGCCCATTATTCCGTGTCCTGCACTCTGGGTTGATCGAGAAGAGATCCAGATCCTCCTCCATGTGACAACCTTTCAAGTATTTGAAGAGTGCTATCATGTCTCCCCTCAATTTTCTTTTCTCCTGGATAAGCATGCCCAGTTCTTTCAGTCTCTCCTTATAGGGCTTTGTTTTCAGACCCCTGATAATCCTTGTTGCCCTCCTCTGAACATGCTCCAGTTTGCCTGCATCCTTCTTGAAGTGTGGTGCCCAGAACTGCATACAGTACTCAAGATGGGGCCTAACCAGTGCCAAATGGAGGGGAACCAGTACCTCGCGCGATTTGGAATATACTTCTATTAATGCAGCCCAAAATAGCATTTGCTTTTTTTGCAGCCACATCACACTGTTGGGTCATATTTAGCTTGTGTTCTACAACAATTCCAAGATCCTTCTCGCTTGCAGAATTGCTGAGCTAAGTATCCCCCATCTTGTAACTGTGCATTTGGTTTCTTTTTCCTAGGTGTTGAACTTGACATTTATCCCTATTAAATTTCATTCTGTTGTTCTCAGCCCAGCGCTCCAGTCTATCAAGTTCATTTTGGAGTTTGTTTCTGTCTTCCAGGGTATTAGCGATCCCATCCAATTTTGTGTCATTTGCAAATTTGATAAGCATTCCCTGCACCTCCTTGTCCAAATCATTACTAAAAATATTGAAAAGCACTGGGCCCAAGACTGAGCCCTGCAGTACCCCGCTCATTACCCCCAATGTGAAAAGGTACCATTGATAATCACTCTTTGAGTCCGATTCTGTAGCCAACTGCGGATTCAAGTAATAGTTGTTCCATCTAGCCCACTTTTCTCTAGTTTGTGAATCAGAATGTCATGGGGAATTTTGTCTAAAGCTTTGCTGAAGTCAAGATATACTATGTCCACAGCATTCCTGCAGTCCACAAGAGAGGTTACCCGATCAAAAAATGAGATCAGATTAGTCTGACAGGATTTGTTCTGTAGGAATCCCCACCCATCTCCCTTCCCCTCACAGCCAGCACAGAGAGAGCCATATCAGCTGCCTCTCTGAGTTCACAAAATATTGTATCACAGTCATCATTAACAGGGCACATGACATTCACCTGTTCCTATGGTGATCTCGGTTCCACCTTTCAGTCATACTGGAATTTGTATAATCCCATATGTGACTACATGTCTGCGCTTGTGCGCATCCCTCACAAGTCAATAAAAAAACCCTCTGCCCCGGAACCCTCTGCCTAGCCTCACACACTTCTACAGGTACACATAAGCAGAAGCATCGTGATGGGGTGCCCATGCTCCCACAACAGCACTCCTGTAATTGCAGTAAAGATCAGTCACGTGTGCCCTGTGAGTGCTGAACATGGAAGCAGGGAACATTCGGAAGCATCCATCTTCTGTAGAGAAAAGGCTGCAGGTGTAGATTAGCCTTTTTCTTCTTTCTAAACATCCATAGGATCGAACTTTTAGTAAGTAACTGCTTTAGAGTCCTGTGTCCTTGGCCTCTTTTTTTCCTCACTCACATCTTTTAGACTTTTGAATGATTAAGAAGTTCATGATCTCATGCTGAGTGTCTCTTGGCTTTTACTGGAGTGCTTCAAGTTAATACACTTAAGCAACTCCAGTAAAACTTTGGAGAGAGTGAACACTAGTCACTAATGAAGACAGATGCTTTGCCGAAGGAAACCATTTGGCATCCATCCAGCCATCTTGATCTCACTTGCTTCTTTCAGTAGAGTTGTCCAAGAACTGTTCCCATCTTTCTCTTAACTCTAGTGTGCCCTCCACCTTGTGATGGTAATAGCTCATGAATGAGAAATGCTAAATACTCTGCCATCACAATGATGCTTGTCAATAATGTCAGCTTAATCAGTACTAATGGAACCTTATTTCATTAACTGAGATAAACAGCATGGTCATTGTGTATAATTTTGTTGTCAGAATATGGCTTTGCAGTAATAAATCTTGCTTTGGCTTCTTTAAATAGAATCATTTGGATCTTCTTTTTTAATTCGCCTATTTATTTCTTTGTGAGTTATGTTAGTGTAGAACAGACTTCTCCTTAATGGTGCCCTCCAGATATGTTAGACAGCATCTCCCATCAGGCTCTCTGGGGATTATGGATATTATAGTTCAAACAATTCAGAGGCACCAGCAGCTTAGGAAAGGCCTGTTGTAAAATATTCAGGCCATAGGTGTAAAAGCTTGAAGAAAAGTGAATACAAGCTCCTTTCATCTAGGGTGTAGTTTCTACACAATAAAGGTATTCTATCAGTTGAACTGTAGTAGCTTTCCACAAACAATCCTAGAGATTTTAATATGGTAAAAATGCTGAGAATTCTCTGTTAGAGGTCTCAAGCCACCTGCACAGAATTGAAGTTCCCAGTAGGGGTGTGCACGGACCCCCCGGATCGGATCGGGACCCGGATCGGGACCTCCAATTTTGTCCCGGACCGGTTCGGACAAAATCGGAGGCCCCCCGGACCGGATCGAGTCCGATCCCGATCCAAAAATCGGAAATTTTTGGATCGGCCGCCATTTTTTTCCCCATAGACTTGCATTGCAATGCAAGTCTATGAGGAAAAAATGGCGGCGGGTGGGTAAGGGGGGGCCTAACTCCCTCCCCCCCCCGGGGCCGTCCGCTGTGGACGGCCCCGGCAGGTAAACCCCCTCCCCCGCGCTCCCTACCCCCCCTGGGGCCGCCTGCTTCCATCCGCTGGCGCCCGCGGGCGCCAGCGGATAGAAGCGGACGGCTCCGGGGGGGGGTAAGCCCCCTTCCCCGCCACTTACCTTCTCGGCACGTCCGGCGCCGGCGGCTACTACCAGCGGGCTCCGCGGCCTACTCTCGAGTAGCGCGCCGGGTGATGACATCACCCGGCGCGCCACCCTGGAGCAGGCCGCGGAGCCTGCTGGTAGTAGTAGGCGCCGGCGCTGGACGGGAGCCGCCGGGCCGGGCAGGTAAGGGCCCCCCTCCCCCCTCCCCCCTCCGCGCGCCCCCTCCTCCCCTCCACGCACCCCCTCCTTACCTTTCCGGCCCGGCGGCTCCCGTCCGGCGCCGGCGCCTACTACTTCCAGCAGGCTCCGCGGCCTGCTCTAGAGTAGTGCGCCGGGTGATGACATCACCCGGCGCGCCATCCTAGAGCAGGCCGCGGAGCCTGCTGGGAATAGTAGGCGCCGGCGCCGGACGGGAGCCGCCGGGCCGGAAAGGTAAGGGCCCCCCTCCCCCCTCCGTGCGCCCCCTCCTCCCCTCCACGCACCCCCTCCTTACCTTTCCGGCCCGGCGGCTCCCGTCCGGCGCCGGCGCCTACTACTTCCAGCAGGCTCCGCGGCCTGCTCTAGAGTAGTGCGCCGGGTGATGACATCACCCGGCGCGCCATCCTAGAGCAGGCCGCGGAGCCTGCTGGGAATAGTAGGCGCCGGCGCCGGACGGGAGCCGCCGGGCCGGAAAGGTAAGGGCCCCCCTCCCCCCTCCGCGCGCCCCCTCCTCCCCTCCACGCACCCCCTCCTTACCTTTCCGGCCCGGCGGCTCCCGTCCGGCGCCGGCGCCTACTACTTCCAGCAGGCTCCGCGGCCTGCTCTAGAGTAGCGCGCCGGGTGATGACATCACCCGGCGCGCCATCCTAGAGCAGGCCGCGGAGCCTGCTGGGAATAGTAGGCGCCGGCGCCGGACGGGAGCCGCCGGGCCGGAAAGGTAAGGGCCCCCCTCCCCCCTCCGCGCGCCCCCTCCTCCCCTCCACGCACCCCCTCCTTACCTTTCCGGCCCGGCGGCTCCCGTCCGGCGCCGGCGCCTACTACTACCAGCAGGCTCCGCGGCCTGCTCTAGAGTAGCGCGCCGGGTGATGACATCACCCGGCGCGCCACCCTAGAGCAGGCCGCGGAGCCTGCTAGTAGTAGTAGGCGCCGGCGCCGGACGGGAGCCACCGGGCCGAGAAGGTAAGTGCCCCCCTCCTCCCCCCCCCCGCTGTCCACTTTCATCGGCGGGCGCCCGCTGGCGCCCGCCAATGGAAGCGGCGGTGGGCGCCAGTGGGCGCCCGCCGATCCGCCGATCCGCCGAACCGGTTCGGAGCTTTTTCGGACCGGTTCGGATTGGATCGGCCGATCCAGCTGCGGGATCGGAAATCGGATAATTTATCCGATTTCCCACTGGACCGGACTCGGATCGTGGATCGGGTCCGATCCAGTGCACATCCCTAGTTCCCAGGCTACACCAGGAACAGGAAATGGCTGAGATAACATGCCCCAGGGTCTAACTGGATGCAGGGGAAGTGTCCTGTTCATATGTGAATAGGGGAGTGTGAGAAAGGAGTGAAACCAGTCTTCTTCAATTCTAGAGCCCTCCAGATATTTTGGATTTCAACTCCCAGCAGCCCCAGCATGCCCAGTGGTGAAGAATGCTGGAAGCTATGGTCCAAAACATTTGGAGGGCACCTGAACAATTTTATCTCAGCCTGGCCTACTTCCTCTGGTGGTGAATTGGGATTGCCATTTTGGGGCAGCCCTGGAGCACTGTGTAGAATAGACTTGCCAGGGTAACTTTATTGATGAATGAAGAAAACACATGAATGCTTGGCCTGTCCTGTCTAGTTTGCCTCTTACTCTGTAGTATGCACTGCAGATTTATTCCTATAATTTAATCAGTCTACATTACCAAAAAAATTTAGAGGCTACAATATTATGATGATGATGATGATGATGATGATGATTATTATTAATTACATTTATATACCACCCCATAGCCAAAGCTCTCTGGGCGGTTTACAAAAATTAAAACTTTGGACACTAAAAATCAATATACAAAATTTAAAAACATAAAAGCATAAAAACAGACAACATATGAAAACAGTGTACATTCAAAACAGCTGCAAACTCTCATCCAGGCCTAAATATAGTTTTGGGGTCAATTAAAACTCAGTATATGCTGTTAAATGCCTGGGAGAAGAGAAAAGTTTTGACCTGGAGCCGAAAAAATAACAATATTGGTGCCCGGCGAGCCTCGTCAGGGAGATCATTCCACAGTTGGGGGGCCACCACTGAGAAGGCCCTCTCCCTTACTGCCATCCTCTGAGCTTCCCTCGGAGGAGGCACACGGAGGAGGGCCTTAGATGTTGAATGTAATGTACGGGTAGGTTCACGTCGGGAGGGGCGTTCCGTCAGGTATTGTGGTCTCAAATTGTGTAAGGCTTTATATGTTAAAACCAGCACCTTGAATCGGGCTTGGAAACATACAGGCAGCCAATGCAAGCGGGACAGAATCAGTTTTATATGTTCAAACCTCTTGGTCCGGGTTATTAGTCTGGCTGCCGTGTTTTGCACAAGCTGCAGCTTCCAAACCATCTTCAAAGGCAGCCCCACATAGAGTGCATTGCAGTAATCTAACAGGGAGGTTACCAGAGCATAGACAACTGAAACCAGGTTATCCCTGTCCAGATAGGGGCGTACCTGGGCCCTTATTTATTTATACTAATGCTATATTGCTTAATGTAATAAAATCTCTAAGTGGGCCACACTAAAATGCATATATAGAAACAATATAAAATAATAAATAATTGAAAACATTACAGCAAAGACTAAAATGAAACAGAGCAGTGATATGGTCATAACTAAGTTTTATTTTGAATTTTGTTTCTTATTATTGTTAGCCATCTTAAGCACAATTCCCTCAACGGAAAGGTGAGGTTTAAATAAATAAATGTCCATTGCAAGTCAAGGAAATCCTGTGAAAATAAATATGTTTTCAAGAGGCATTTGAAGAATGGAACAGTTTCTGCCTCTTGGACTGGTTGAAGCTGACGTTGCTGCACCATCTTCAAAGGCAGCCACACAGAGAATTACAGTAGTCTAACTTGGATGTGACTAATGCATGGGTAACTGTACCAAGGTCCAATTTCTCTAGGGTTATAGCTGGTACTGCAGGCTAAACTGGTCAAAGATACTTCTAGAGTCCAGACAATGACAACAACAACAACAGCTACACCTCCATCCTCTACAGATAGCGTCGAGTCCAGGGGGAAAAAACACAATATTTCAGCATCCTGAGAACATGTTTCTATCTTTTTTGTCCTGATTTGGATACTCTCCTCCTTTTGATTTTTCCTTTAGAAGGAGTGCAATACCATCCAAGACTGGTTATACCACTTCATCCAGATCAACCAGCTTCCCCATCCAAGGTACCTCCATCTGGATTAACTTTCAGCTAATTCAAAGCCAGAGGTTATATCAAAATACATTGCCAGAAAGCAGAAACTCACACATTTTTAACCAGGTGGATCCACACGTCATGTGCATGAACCATGGGCCTCCTGTCGAATTCGACAGAACACACCTAGCTAAAAGAAGATCAGGGAAAGGGGCTCTGTGGATAAAGTAGGGTGACCAGATTTTGAGAATGAAAATCCCGGACCCCCCTGCCACCCCACCCACCCAAAACAACCCCCGCACCACGCACCCGCGCCGCCCCGCACCGCCCGCATGCCTCGCGCCGCCCCCCCGCCCGCCTGCCTCACGCCGCCCACCTGCCCCGCCCGCCCCCCCTTGCCACGGCGCCTGCCCCCCTACCTGCATGCCTCACGCTGCCCGCCTGCCCCGTGCCGCCCCCCCGCCGTGCTGCCCGCCCCCCGCCGGCCCCGCCCGTGCCGCACCGCCCGCCCCTGCGCCGCGCCTCCTGCCACCGCCACTTGACCCCCCACCGCCCCGGTTTGCCCCTGCCGCCCCCTGGTTGGCCCGGATCACCCCAGGGCCATCTGGTCACCCTTTTGGGGGGGCAAATTTCTGGATTTGGCCCTCCAAAACAATTTTTCCCTCCAGAAGCGGATTTGCTCCCCATTTTCCGGGCATGTCTGGACAAATCCGGGCGGATGGTCACCCTAGATAAAGAAGTAAGCAGAAAGGGATGTAAGCTCAGGCAGGAAGCACAATAGGAAATAAACAACAGTTGGCAAATATAAAATGAGATCCAGAAACAAAACACAAGATGTCGGATAAAGACCCAAACTACCCATTACATGAAAAAGCATGTACCAGTAGCTAGGCTGCCTTTTGTAACAGGAAATGCTTCTTCTTTTTGGTTGTGTATGGGGAGATAATTGGGATCTGAGAAGTAGGGACAGGAGGTGTCATTTAACCCATTCCCCATGCAGTGTTTTTCCACTCCAAATTGACCTTGCAAATGCATTTTGTATCTGTCTGGGGAGTCGTTGAGGGAGTGATTTGGAGAGGAATCCAGGAGGCAGGAAAATGGATCAACACCTCTGTCCGTCTCCCAACCCACACCCACACTATTTCCCCAATCCCATCCCCTAATATTCCAAAATAGTTGTGTCTGGCTAAAAAGGCAGCTTTGGGCTACTATTGCATGCATTAGAGAGTGGAGTTTGACCCAGAGATTTTGGGATCTAAGAGGGTGGAAAGTTTAACTGGGGCTATTCACAGAGAAGAAGGTAGGGCAAGGAAAGAGGGCCATTCATGCTACTTGTGCTGGAGGAAGGGAAAATTATTTTAGCTGACTGCCTCTTTTCTTTGAAGCCTGCCAAGCTACCGTCCACACTGTTATAGAGAGGAGGGGCAACCCTCTGGAACAAATTTTCAAGGGGCTGCATGGGGAATGAGGAATTGGAGAAAATGCCTCCCGTCTCCTTCTTTCAGCAGGAATGTCCCAAGTATTGCTGTGTGCAAGTGGCCTCTCAAAATTCTCCAACTTATTTGTGGTCAGAGAAATTGAGGGGTCAATTTCACAGAGTTTCTCCAGGGGGACGAGAAATTCTCCAACAGTTTCTTCCAGGTAAGCATCACCATTGGCAAGGGTTGTAGAACAGCTTTTTTCTTCTTTTTTATCATGGGTTTTGACCAGCTGTCACCCCTGAGGCCATCAGAGGGAAAGGAAGCAGCAGTCAGGCATCCCTCCATCCTGCCTTGATCTGTTTGAGGCTGAGAGAGAGAGAGAGAGAGAGAGAGAGAGAAAGCAAGCAGCTGCTGAACTTTGCAATAGGGATGTGCACTGGATCGGACCCGATCCACGATCCGAGTCCGGTCCAGTGGGAAATCGGATAAATTATCCGATTTCCGATCCCGCAGCTGGATCGGCCGATCCAATCCGAACCGGTCCGAAAAAGCTCCGAACCGGTTCGGCGGATCGGCGGATCGGCGGGCGCCCACTGGCGCCCACCGCCGCTTCCATTGGCGGGCGCCAGCGGGCGCCCGCCGATGAAAGTGGACAGCGGGGGGGGAGGAGGGGGGCACTTAACTTCTCGGCCCGGTGGCTCCCGTCCGGCGCCGGAGCCTACTACTACTAGCAGGCTCCGCGGCCTGCTCTAGGGTGGCGCGCCGGGTGATGTCATCACCCGGCGCGCTACTCTAGAGCAGGCCGCGGAGCCTGCTGGTAGTAGTAGGCGCCGGCGCCGGACGGGAGCCACCGGGCCGGGAAGGTAAGGAGGGGGTGCGTGGAGGGGAGGAGGGGGCGCGCGGAGGGGGGAGGGGGGCCCTTACCTTTCCGGCCCGGCGGCTCCCGTCCGGCGCCGGCGCCTACTATTCCCAGCAGGCTCCGCGGCCTGCTCTAGGATGGCGCGCCGGGTGATGTCATCACCCGGCGCGCTACTCTAGAGCAGGCCGCGGAGCCTGCTGGAAGTAGTAGGCGCCGGCGCCGGACGGGAGCCGCCGGGCCGGAAAGGTAAGGAGGGGGTGCGTGGAGGGGAGGAGGGGGCGCGCGGAGGGGGGAGGGGGGCCCTTACCTTTCCGGCCCGGCGGCTCCCGTCCGGCGCCGGCGCCTACTATTCCCAGCAGGCTCCGCGGCCTGCTCTAGGATGGCGCGCCGGGTGATGTCATCACCCGGCGCGCTACTCTAGAGCAGGCCGCGGAGCCTGCTGGAAGTAGTAGGCGCCGGCGCCGGACGGGAGCCGCCGGGCCGGAAAGGTAAGGAGGGGGTGCGTGGAGGGGAGGAGGGGGCGCGCGGAGGGGGGAGGGGGGCCCTTACCTTTCCGGCCCGGCGGCTCCCGTCCGGCGCCGGCGCCTACTACTCCCAGCAGGCTCCGCGGCCTGCTCTAGGATGGCGCGCCGGGTGATGTCATCACCCGGCGCGCTACTCTAGAGCAGGCCGCGGAGCCTGCTGGAAGTAGTAGGCGCCGGCGCCGGACGGGAGCCGCCGGGCCGGAAAGGTAAGGAGGGGGTGCGTGGAGGGGAGGAGGGGGCGCGCGGAGGGGGGAGGGGGGCCCTTACCTTTCCGGCCCGGCGGCTCCCGTCCGGCGCCGGCGCCTACTACTCCCAGCAGGCTCCGCGGCCTGCTCTAGGATGGCGCGCCGGGTGATGTCATCACCCGGCGCGCTACTCTAGAGCAGGCCGCGGAGCCTGCTGGAAGTAGTAGGCGCCGGCGCCGGACGGGAGCCGCCGGGCCGGAAAGGTAAGGAGGGGGTGCGTGGAGGGGAGGAGGGGGCGCGCGGAGGGGGGAGGGGGGAGGGGGGCCCTTACCTGCCCGGCCCGGCGGCTCCCGTCCGGCGCCGGCGCCTACTACTACCAGCAGGCTCCGCGGCCTGCTCCAGGGTGGCGCGCCGGGTGATGTCATCACCCGGCGCGCTACTTGAGAGTAGGCCGCGGAGCCCGCTGGTAGTAGCCGCCGGCGCCGGACGTGCCGAGAAGGTAAGTGGCGGGGAAGGGGGCTTACCCCCCCCCCGGAGCCGTCCGCTTCTATCCGCTGGCGCCCGCGGGCGCCAGCGGATGGAAGCAGGCGGCCCCAGGGGGGGTAGGGAGCGCGGGGGAGGGGGTTTACCTGCCGGGGCCGTCCACAGCGGACGGCCCCGGGGGGGGAGGGAGTTAGGCCCCCCCTTACCCACCCGCCGCCATTTTTTCCTCATAGACTTGCATTGCAATGCAAGTCTATGGGGAAAAAAATGGCGGCCGATCCAAAAATGTACGATTTTTGGGTCGGGATCGGACTCGATCCGGTCCGGGGGGCCTCCGATTTTGTCCGAACCGGTCCGGGACAAAATTGGAGGTCCCGATCCGGGTCCCGATCCGATCCGGGGGGTCCGTGCACACCCCTACTTTGCAACTAAGAATCTAGTGCCTGAATTTGCTTCTTCTTTTTTTCCTCCTCCCTCCCAATCCCCTTTCCTTTTGTATCATGATTTTTAGATTGTAAGCCTGTGGGTAGGGGCTGTCTTAAGAAATATTTTTGTAAGCTGCCTTTGAAGCCTTTTATTTTAAAAAAAAAAATTTTGCTATCGGGCAGGATAAACGTGTTATAATAAATAAATAAAAAAAGTGGAAACAGCATCAGCTGTGTTGGAAACCTGGCCCTCATTTTGCATCCTCCCTATATACCTAGTATCACTGACAGGTATGGCAGCAAGCGAGAAAGGGAATACAACCACCACCACCACAATAACTACAACAACAATAATAATGGCAAAGAAAATGTGGACAGAACTGTGTAAAGTGTCCTTTTATTTCTAGGGGGAAAGAAAAGAAAGATCTCAGTTTTTCTGAGAAACGTGTGTTCTGAGAAATTTTGAATGTGTGTGAAATGTACATTGGTGATGATTTTAACTGTACCTTAACCACAGTGAGGTGGCAGAGGGCACTGTCTATATTTTTATTTCTATTGCACATCTCATCATTGCTCTACAGTCTACCGGGCTGCCTGCACTTTCTGATCTGAAAAGGCCATATGGGAGAAATAAATTCATGATGTCTTTCCCTGAAAGGAAAGTGCAGGAAGCCAAGGAACCTGCAAGCTGTCAGAGAGATGACTGTAGAATGAAAGACAGCATACTCTCACACTCCTCAGCCATCTCATAAGTAAGATAAGCACAATAACCCTGAACCAAACCCATGAGAATTTGTCCAAAATGTCCTCTCCTTTGAAGTTATTTCCGAAAGTAATTTCTTTCTATCAAATTGAATAAGAACAGTTGAGATTTCATGGGAGACATTTTTGGCACAGCGCTAGTCTCATGTCTTATCATTGCTATTGTTGTTGCTGCTGCTATGATGATGATGATGATGATGATGATGATGTGAGTCGTTCTATAGCCAAAACAAACACAAAAAACTCAGTGATAAAACATATAAAAATAATTTAAAATCAGTTCAAAAGAAGAGATGAATATCCCAGCAGCTAAAACATGAGGAAACCTATTTTTAAAATAATAGTAATAATAATAATAATAATAATAATAATAATAATAATAATAATTATCCACCTTTTTCCCAGGGCTGGGAGTCAAGGCAGTTTACAAGATTAAAAACATGTACAATTAAAACATAAATATAAATTTACTAATGTTAAAATAGAATTAAACCTACAGTACAATTAAAAACATTTAAAAGAAATTTAAAACAGTAAGAGATTAAAAAGAACATATCACATTATACAGATCATTAAAATTAAAAGAAGTAGAAGTGAGAATTCTTTCAAAAGCTCTGGTGGAATAAAAGGGTCTTTACTTAGCATCAAAAAGACCTCAAAGTAGGTCCCGGGTGGACTTCTCTAATAAGGGCATTCCAGAATTTGAGGACCGTCATAGAAAAGGCCTGCTTGCGAGTAGACACCTAGCAAATCTCAGTATGTGGGGGGACAATCAGAGCAGTTTTGCTCATGGGAACTCTAGATCCAAGCTGTTAACAAATAATCAGAGAGAATGGCAGATCAAAAAAATTGACAGCAGGCTTACAGTAATGATTTTTTTAAAAAAATCTTCAGAGTACGTCTAAAAGACATCAGGAAGGGAAGTGGATGCATCTCCTGCAGGATGATGTTCTACAAGCCGGGCTCTCACATGGAAAATGTCCTTACACACACACACACACACACACACACACACACACACACACCAGCTTTCCCAAGTGGCCTTGGTAGAGATAATATGGGATAAACTCATCTTTTTAGTATACTGGCCCCAAAATATTGAGGGTATTAAAATTAATGACTAGCACTTTGAATTTCATCCAGAAATGTTAGCCCTGTGAACCTGGGCTAACAAAGATTTAATGTGCTAAAACAATAACAACAACACCTGAATATTTTTTCTATCAATGCCACCTTTTATTCCAGCCTACGTTCTTCTCTTTCTTATGCTCACTAATTTTCTCACCTGAGAAGGAGTTCGTAATAGACTGCTAACAAGATACACATTGTTGCAAACCCAGCCATGGTTGCATCTTTTGGAAAATTCAAGGAGCACTTAGCAACATAGGAAGCTGCCTTATACTGAGTCAGACCCTTGGTTCATCTAGCCCAGTCGTGTTGATACTAACGGGCAGCGGCTTTCCGGGGTTTCAGGCAGACTTTTTTCTAACCGTACCTGGAGATACTAGGGATTGAACCTGGAACCTTTTGCATGCAAACCAGGGACTCTACAACTGAGCTAAACCCTTCTCAATAACTGGGAGTAGGAGGTAAGGACAGGATTTAGGTGATACCTCAATTTTAGCTCCTTTTTAGTTTAATGAGTGGTTTTAGGGATGACTTTGGACTTTTCTGCATGAGACATTTGTCATGTGCTCATAATTACTCATGGTTGTTTATGGGTTATTTATGGGTTCTTTAGATGATGATGATGCAACCCTCCAATTTTGCTTCTGTGTCAATAGAATTGTTGTAAACTGCCCAGAGAGCTTCAGGTATTGAGCAGCTATAGAAATTAAATTATTATTATTATTATTTTCGGTGAGGTTTGAGAGCAGGAAAATGCGGCATTTAATTGTGAAAGAGAAAGAAGTGGCTTTTTCACTTGTGTATTTCCTCTATTCTGCTATACTACAGTGCTACCTAGAGGCTAGGTAGCAGAAAAGCAGGAAGGAAATACTGCTTGTGTGCTCGGATCTCAATTCTGCGACAAAACTGAAAGTAGATGCCGTGTTAACAGCTAATTAACAGCCTTATGTAGAAACACTTTTCTAGGGTGACCAACTGTCAGGATTTCCCCGGATTTGTCCTGGTTTTTGTTCTATCCTGGGTGTCAGGGGGGATTTTCTGTAATTTTCTATAATGTCCTGGAAAGATAAGCTTTCCCCTTTAAGGCCACTTTAGCGTGGTTGGAGGGAATGACGAGCTTTCTGGAGGTGGGTTATTTCCCTCCCACTGCTCCAATCAGGACCTTACAGGGGAAAGAATGTCATTCCTGGACATTATAGAAAAGGACCCGATTGGAGCAGTGGAGGGCAGGAATGACACACTTTCCCCTCCTCCGCTCCAATTGGGTCCTTTAAAGCAGTGGGGGTGAATGACATGCTTTCCAGAGGCCCCAGAAAGCCACTTTCCCACCCCCCACCCCACTGAGGCTCCTCTTTTTTGGTTTCCCAAATGTGGTCACCCTAACTTTTCCACAGCTATCAGGCTCATTTATTTCTGCCCTTCAGATTGTATTTGCCTTCAAATAGGTCAGGGGTGGGGAACGAGTGGCCTTCAAGATGTTGGCGGACTGCAGCTCCCATCAGTCCTAGCCAACCTAGCCAATGGTGAGTGATGATGGGAGTTGAAATCCAAGAACACCTGGAGGGCCACATGGTTCCCATCCCTGCCTTAGGTGATGAAAAGCAAGAAGCAAGTACATTGTCCATATTTCTGTTATACAAGTTATGCAATTGTTTCCTCATATATGGTAAAACGTGGGACATTATGTTAAGCAGAGTTACACACTGGTCATGTGAACAGCCCTGCATTAACGAATAGATCACACAGCCAGAACAGAAGATTGCTGTTGCCAAATTTTGCAAAGCTGTCTTGTTGGTTTGGGTTTGTTTTGTATATAAGAGTATCACCTCTCATTTGTGACCTTCAGATGTGAAAAGTGGATTTTAGTGACAAATGAATTAGGGAGCAGGTTTTTGTTTTTGCTTTTTAATCCAGTAGATGCTAAGGTTATAAAAGGACACTCAAAATTACAGGACAGAGACTCAAAGATGGCTCTGGTTAAATGGAAGCAATCAATGAAAGGCCCAAATCAACAATAAATTAACCTTCCTCCCAAAAAATGGAAATGAAACAATTCAGTAATATTTATAGTTGGTTTAAACTGAAGTCTGTTTTAAAGAAATCAATCATTAGCTTGCTTTTTGCCTGACAATTGTCCCTGCAAACATAATCATGTTAGGGAGGGTTTTCATTCATTTCTAAAGTGGGGCGTGGCGAGAGATGTTTTCTACTAGAAATCCCATAACTGGCAGCATCATTTGAGATTTCAATAATGCTTTTATTTGAACAGAGATATCCTATCATTGTTGTGAATTGGTAATGCTTAATTCTGATAAAAAATGTTTTTTTTAAAAAACAAATAGAATGAAGTATATTTCAGAACACAATTTCAACAGCTCATATTCACATGAAATCCCCCCCCCCTTGCATTAATGAATATAGCATATGATTTCAGGTTTTAATGCAGATGTACAGAAACTCAGTTCAGGGGGTCAAAGTGGGCCTTCCTGGGGTCAATTTGGCCTCTGGGGTTCCTTCTCCCAACCACCAATTGCTTCTAAAACCCCAAAAATGTTGTGGAATTTTGGTTGGTCCCAGTAAAGACATGGCCAAACTACTGAGGATTCAACATAGGGAACTGTCCCCAAATCTTTACCTTTCCAATGTGGTGCCGTCTAGATGGTTTGGACTACAATTCCTATCAGTCTCAGCCAGCATGGTCAGGGATCATGGGAGTTGTAGTCCAAAACATCTAGAGAGCCCTGGGTTGGGGAACGTGGGTTCAAACTATTTGTCTAGCTGGCTAGCCCCAGGATTGTCTACTCCAAGGGATGGACATTTGCACAAGTGCAAGATTATTCTCACAGAAAATAATCCAATTCTGTTAAAGAGTGGAGGATGGAATGAAAGATGCTTGACAAACACAGACGGAAAGGATCTAACAACTTCTGTAGATCCCTGCTTGTACTAAATTACCTACAGGTGGATGTAAGCTGTAATTAGATGGTGGGCATGCCTCCAAAAACCATGAAAATGATTTTCTGGCTTTTGAGCAGGTCCCCCCCCTCCCTGGCAATCTAAATGGTTGAAGTGACTCTCCTAATGGTTAGTTACTACCAGTAAACGCTATTTTGCCTGGTCCTACCCACCACTGGAATGTGGCTCCTGAGAGCATCTCTGAAACAGAATTCAATGTTTGGCTGGAAGAGGTTCAACTTCTGTGATTTAAGGGTTATGTGCAGGAAGAAGGATCCCCTGCGTGTATTCTAAGCTGGATGGGGAGCCATCCAAGTTGGCTTAGTTCAGTCCAGGCATTGGGCCACATAGGCCAGATCTACACCAAGCTGGATATAGTGGTATGAAAGCGGTATATAAAAGGCAGGAGCCACACCACTGCTTTATAGCGGTATTGAAGTGCACTGACAACTGTTGGGGCCCATTGACATATACTGCTATATCCTGCTTGGTGTGGCTCCTGCCTCTTATATACCACTTTCATACCACTATATCCTGCTTGGTGTAGATCTGGCCATACATATATGGCTCCAGGTTTGAGGGGATCCTGGGCAAAATGCCCTCTTGAGCCCCCTTGTAAGCTGGTTGGCCACGGCTAGCTTATCTGGCAACAGCAGCAGTAAGCAGAGGCCAGCAGCAATGCTGTGATCAATGGTGGGCAGCTTGGACCCACCTTTTTAACTTCCCTTCTATAATATCCCTGACACAGTATCAAGCAAGAGCAATGTGGGAATTTAAAATAGTGCCCCCCTAATGATGCCACTGTAGGAGCAAAATAAAAATGGCAGCAACAGGCCAGACCGCAGGGCTGTGATTTGTGTTGGGCAGCTTGGAACAACCTTTTTTGAAATTTCTCTCCCATGAGATCTCTTCACATGACATCAAACCAGGGCCCTGTGGGAGATTTAAATAGTGCCCCCTAATGGTGCCAGGGTGGAAGCAAAATTGAAATGGTACCCCAAACCATTTGTCGTAGGGAGTAGGGCAGGTGTCAGCAAAGCACTGGATCCTGCCAGGGATCGAGGGCCTCAGCAGATGCCCAAGAATACTGTGTGCTGATGTTGGGCCTTGCTGTATGCATGTAGTGCAGTGAACAAAACTGAAATCACACCCAAAAGTTCCTTGGGAGGTAAATTGGGGGGCTGGATCCAGCTCCCCCCTGACACATCCTTCTCCACAAAACAGTGGAGCTATTGTCCATGTACTGGGTAGATTCGGAGGACTTTCAGACAGGGGGGTTTCCTTACCGTTACTCTGTTTCCTGCTTATCTTCTGCATTTAAAATGAGCGGAATTACACAGGAGGAGAGCAGCAACCACATGGCCTGCAATGTAAAACCTCCCAGCCTATAGTTTAATGGGACAGCGCCCTTTAGTGGACATTTTATAGCACAACTTCAACTGTACATGGCAAGAAATCCTAACAAATCCCAACATATTTCAGAAGAATCGGGGTTTCTGGGGTTGTTGTTTTTTACAGATAAATTGAGAAAAGGAGCGAGAGATAGATGTTCAGGAGGCTCATGGCATCATCAAAATGCCCCATGAATATCCATGAGTGGATTTAAAGAAGCCATTCAACTAAAGACCTACTTAGCGTAGACCCGTTGAAATGAAAGGGACCGCGTCCATCAGCATCCTGTGGCTCAGCAAGCAAGGGCAGGGGGGTGG
This sequence comes from Anniella stebbinsi, assembly GCA_029215795.1. Taxonomy (NCBI): domain Eukaryota; kingdom Metazoa; phylum Chordata; class Lepidosauria; order Squamata; family Anniellidae; genus Anniella; species Anniella stebbinsi. Next base: position 25,773,753 of record JARDYH010000002.1, on the reverse strand, counting down.
ACAACATCCCTATTTATAGGATTACCATCCATCGGTCAAAAAAAATATCATTTCTAATTATTAAGGGAGACACATTGAAAGAAATGGTTTGGCATAATTGACTACCAGAGGAGACAGAGACAGTGGGGAGATGGGAGATGGGAACCGGCAGGGGAAGGGATCGCTGATAGAAGCACTTGTGAGCAAAGAGAGGCAGCTAGCAGGTTTCCTATCCCTGAAGACACACAGTTCTGGGGATAAGAAAGATGCAAGGGATGTTGACTGGATTCTCCAGCAAAATAGGGGTAATGACAGAAGAGAAGAGACAGAGAGATCTGGCTTGTTGAGAAGAGTTTAGTAAGGGGGTTGTTACCGTTCCTTTCTGTGCAGTCTGGGTTGTGATTAAGTTGGAGACAGTGGGGTGACCCTTCAGCAATGAAGAAATAAAGAGGGAGGAAGAAGTGGGAGTTTCACAAGATTCCTCTTGTGAGAGAGAGTGAAACCACTTTGGGGTCAAAGATACCTAACTGTTGGGCAGTCCAGGAGCTGGTTATATGCCCCCAAATTTGAGTTTAATCATTAAAACTCAAATAATGGTCAGAATCCTGTCTCTGCTGGCACATTGAAACTAAGAGCCTATCTACACTACTGCTTTAAAATGGTTTATAACAGTTTGAAACTGGTTAATAACCAGTTTAAAAGCAGTAGTGTAGATAGGCTCTAAGATGTGTGCTAGCTGGAAATTGAACAGGCTATCTTTCTTTCCCTGGAGTGATGTTGTGCAGCCCAGGTCATGCATATTTATTCAGAATTCAGTCCCACAGAGTTCAATGAGATTTATTCCAAGGGTTCCAGCTATGTGTACATAGGATTGCTGCCACTTACTGTTGTCACTACTCACCCTCTGTTTCAATTGCAAAAGAATATTAATGACTCCCATTCCAGATAGAAGATTCCTGGCATGTGAGGCTAAAAGTACAAAAGGCTCACTGAACATAGGTGGGACTCACTTCTGAGTAAACATACACAGGATGGTACTGTTAAACATTTGAATCAACAGGACATAAAATGCTTAATTTCAACAATATTGTGCGTGCAGTATTCAATCATAGAATCATAGAATAGAATCATAGAATGGTAGAGTCGGAATGGGCCATCGAGTTCAACCCCCTGCTCAATGCAGGAATCCACCTTACAGCATACCTGACAGATGGTTGTCCAACTGCCTCTTGAATGCCTCTAAGGTGGAAGAGCCCATGACCTCCCTAGGTAATTGGTTCCATTGTCGTACTGCTCTAACAGTCAGGAACTTTTTCCTGATGTCCAGCAAGAATCTGTCTTCCTATAACTTGAGCCCATTATTCCCTGTCCTGCACTCTAGGATGATCAAAAAGAGATCCTGGCCCTCCTTTGTGTGACAATCTTTCAAGTATTTGAAGAGTACTAACATGTCTCCCCTCAATCTTCTCTTCTCAAAGCTAAACATGACTCTCCTCATAGGGCTTTGTTTCCAGACCCCTGATCATCCTTGTTGCCCTCCTCTGAACACTCTCCAGTTTGTCTGCATCCTTCTTCAAGTGTGGTGCCCAGAGCTGGAAGCAATACTCAACATGAGGCCTAACCAGTTCCAAATAGAGGGGACCCAGTACCTCACATGATATGGAAGCTATACTTCTATTAATGCAGCCCAAAATAGCATTTGCTTTTTTTAAGCCACATCACCCTGTTGGCTCATATTCACTTTGTGGTCTACAACAATTGCAAGATCCTTCTCGCTTGTCGTATTGCTGAGCCAAGTTTCCCCCATCTTGTAACTGTGCATTTGGTTTCTTTTTCCTAGGTGTAGAACTTGGCATTTATTCCCCAATGAGCCAAACAAATATATGATTACTTATTTTAGAAGATAGAGACCCCAAAATCTTGACTAAACTTTGGTTACAGTCCACAAAATCCCAACCATGTGCTTTCTTTATTTCTCTGTGTACAGGACCCTGAGTTCTTTGCAGGGTGGGTGGATTATAAATGAGATGGATAGACAGCTAGAAGTCAGTTGCACTGATTTCCATGGGACTTTCTTCCTTTTGCCTAGCACCCCAGCCTTAATTTTCTTTTTGAATCTTTGCATTTCATTTCTAGCTTGCTGATTGTCAGTAAAAAAAAAAAAGTAAACAACAGTTACACTACACTCAGGTGTTTCATTGTCCAAATGCTTCCAAACAAGCAGGTATGACATTATTTTATGATGGACACCAACTATAAATCCTTTCTATTGGGCAATAGCTATAGACTCTCGAGAGCACTTTGACTTCTGGTATGAGTTCTTTCCAGTGCAAAATCACAGACAATGGCTTCCCCCTTTTAAAGACACAGATAAGGTGGAGATTTAAGAGGATTAGCATCCTTAAAAAGAAATGTATTAATAGCAAAAAGCTGCATGTACTTTACCTCCTCGGGGCCTAATACACCTGGGGAATTTCTTTCAGCTTTCTGAGCAGACGGCACAAGTCACTGGGATGTAATTTAGCAATGTCATCATTTGGGGCTTCTGTAAATCTGTCTAGATTGTAGCAGAAGTTACTGCATGTATGCTAGTTTCAAATACAAGTGCTGAACAACTGAACCATGTTGCTGCCTGCCTGAAGTGCCCCCCTTGCCACTGCCGCCCTCCTCCCTTCCGCCCTCCTCCCTTGTTCACCCACCCCACACACCTTTGTCACCCTGTTGCTGCTGCTGCGAGCACAGATATCCTTCCAGCCACACTAATGGTGTGGCCGATCTGAGCACTTCATGGAGGCCCGGAAGACCTGCATCCTGCTCCCCCACCCATGAACCTTTCCCAGACATTTAAATAAACATTAAAAAAAATCCCTCCAGACCCTGGTTGAGGTCATGAATATCCGGACCTGTCCGGGCAAAACCAGACAGTTGGTCACACAATCTGAGCTCAAACAAACAGGTAAACATTAACACCTGGTGAGTGGATTTTCCAGGGGTGTGTGTGATGGCTTTGTATCACATGCATCAGTCTGCTTTAAGTGCCAGGCCTGGCCTTCAGAATGGCAGACTTTTGCTATACTTTCCCAAGCTGAAATGAAACCTACCCTTCTATGTCAAACACAGCAGGATATTGGGCTGTATGGCAACAGCTGGCTGGGATCCCACTTGCTAGAGCTCCAGAATAAGGATGTGGTTACTATGAGCATAATCATACATATCATTCCTGAGACACCCCCAGAATTTCAATGCAGGCTGATCTGGAAAGGTGCTGAGCAAGGAGTATTGGGGTAACATCTGTTGTCATATTTTGGTCGCCGCTAACTATAGGGACATGAGCTTATGGTATTGCTCTGAAGTATTCTGTTTTTTGGGTTTTGTTTTTTTTTTTTTTGCTGTGCCAATTTTATTCTTCCTTAAAGAGATCATTAGCCTTTATGAATTAATGTCTTTATTGTGTTGTGAATTCTAAAAAGAATCATTGCCTCTTGGCAACATATGCTTCCCGTATTTTCCCACCACTTCTTCTGGATTTTTTTTCTGGCCACAGGAAATTCATTAAGGAAAAAGAAGAAGACAAACAAAAGAACATAAGAAGTGCCATACTGGATCAGACCAAGGGTCCATTTAGTCTAGCACTCTGTTCACACAGTGGCCAAACAGTAGTCAACCAGGGATCCACAGGCAGGACACATTGCGAAAGCACCCTCCCACCCATGTTCCCCAGCAACTGGTGCATATAGGCTTTCTGTCTTAGATACTCGAGGTAGCACATGGCCATCAGGACTAGTACCCATTGATAGCCTTCTCCTCTAGGAATTTATCCAAACCCTTTAAAAGCCATCCAAATTGGTGGCCATCACCACATCTTGTAGTAGGGTCTACAGAATAGCTGCACAATGCCTTCTGCCTAGGAGTGCTAGGACCTCTTCATATGGAAGCACTTCTGTTGCCAATACCAAAGGGAGAAGGAAGTGTGTATGTGTGTGTGTGTGAAATGTAATGTAGTGTAATGCATGGAAATGTTATTCAAGACACACCCTAAGAAAACTACTGTTAATGTCAACTTTCATTCCTTCATTCTGGAGCTAAAAATGAAGACAGAAGGAAAAGCACAGCTCTCAAAATCTGAGCAGTCTATGGAAAACCAGTCATTTGCTGTATTTTTCTTTTTCTGCTTAGCCATGATAACTTGATGGAAAATTCATGTACAAAGGTGGCAATGCACCTTTGATGATCATATTGTGGAGATGAATATCAGGGAGAGCCGCTGCTTTCATGCTCCACTTGTGAGTTTCTAGAAGTATCTTCCAGGCCGTTGTTGAGACAAAGATTCGGGACTTAGTTGATCCGATTCAGTAAGCATTCAGTTCAATAAGAAAGGTAAGCATGCTTACAGGGCTCCCTTGGAAATCAATAGGATTTTAAAAAGTGGTTAACCTTGGCTGACATTATTGTCCAGTGTTATTTTTCTCTTCAGAAGTAGAAATATATTGGCCAGCAGTGGTTTGCAATATGAACTGAGGTTTTAGCCCTGCCTCCCGTTCCTATAATTTCTTGTTTTTAGATCATTAGCTCCATCTCATAGGGACCTATCAACCCTGTTCTTTGTAAACCATAAAATACATAGATAGTACTACCCAGAAATAATAAGAATAACAATAATATATGTTTAAATCCAATGACATATGAATAGGCTTCTGCTCATGAACTGGGACCTCCCCTTGCCTTTCTCCACCCTGCAACCTACATGCACCCCTGAAATCTACTTCAGAAGGCCTCCCCAAATTTTTATCTGCTAACAAACTCAAGGAGAGCTAGCGGTGCCCTGCTGAATCTTTCTGTTTCACAAGCAATTGCACAGTGTGCAAGCAGAATGTGCAACCAGTTGTGTGACTATAAAAAGCAACTGGTTTCACAACTACTTGTGCAGCACTGCTTGTACAAATGTAACTTGGATTGGATTCTCCTTCTGCGCATAGTTCAAAACCTAGTTTCCGCTAGTGCAATGTCATTTGTGCTAGTGGAGAGACACTGGCTCAATTCAGACGACACAATAGTCAATGGTGGGTTGACTAACCCTAACCCTCACGCTAAGCCTAGGGGGCACTCCCCACACAACATGGTTATAAATAATCAACTGTGGTGTGGATGAGGATCAGCGCTGAGTTGACTATGGCAGCATTCGGATGACACAATAGTCAAAACAACTGACGATTGTTTCCCCCACACCAGTTGTTTATTGTGCCGTCTGAATTGAGCCACTGTTGGATACTGCCCTAGGACTGTATTTTGTTTTTGTTTTTTAAGATATGTACAGTGTCAGAATTACAAATAAATAAACACTGTTTTACTCTGTCTGATCAGGTCTCATATATCTTGTTGCAAATGCAAGGCTTCCAAACAGAATTCTCAATGTTTTCTGCTATGGAGCTCGATACAACTGAAACAGTTTGTCCTCACTGCCCTCTAACTAAGTGTCTGGAAATGGCAGTGATGAGGTTAGAGAGATAAATGTCTACTCCACATGATAATCCTCATGCACTTGGACTTGATATGTGCTGGGGGGGGGTAAGAGTACTTTCTCCTTATTTCTTCGTTTGCTTGTTTCGTTTCATTTAAAGGAAAACACCCATGGCAGCAGTGTATTAATTTTAAAACAACAACATTAAAACATTAAGACCAACAAATAAAAAGCAATATAAAATAACAAAAGAGAGAACAGTCAAAAGACAGACGATATTTTTTTTCAGAAGCCAATAACACTCACCACACATCCTGCCATATTCTTCATGAGAAATATAAAATACTTCAGAGAACAGGTGAGGTTCTCTGTCTCTCTCAACACTTGCCAAGAGAGAAATGTAATCCCCACCGTCCAAGAGCTTGAAGAGCAGGACTCAAGATTAATTCATGTAATTAAAGAGGGAAAACATGGAAGCTGGTTGGGCTTAAAGGAATTTAGTTTTCTATATCTCATCCTTTTCATTAATTAAAAGATCTCACGCAAGAAGCCTATTGTTGCCCATGCTCAGCATGAAATGACTTGATATGATTTTGTTCATGTTTGGATGATGATGCATGCTGCCTCTATTAGGCCAATCTTGAAAATTTTATATATTTTATATTATATATCTTTGTAGGTTTATTTCATTTTCCAAGGAACCTGACAGCCATGGATTCAACTTTCATACCATACGTGTTACTAGAAGTAAATTTCACAGATGCACAAGATGATGGGCTAATCAAATGAAAAATCATTGCACAAGCAAATGCTAGCCTGAAAGGCTGAACCCAAGGACTGCTGGTCTAGTGCAATGTCAAAATATGGGCCGCTATGAGCCAACTGAGGACTGTGAGGCATGAGAACAGATTGAGCTGACACCACTAGACCAGAAAGATTCATAATCTCCAGATGTTGCCATGGACAAAGCATGGAAATGGGCAAAGAGAGGGACACAACTAAAAGTATAAACCAACCTTAATGGCTTTGGGCCACCACAATGCCAGCTTGAATTATGGAATGCTAATCAAGTATTTTGTCATCTGTAGTATATTGCCAGTGGGGGAAAAGTCAAATACTACATTCCCAAGAACATCTGTCTGGTTTGACCTAACTCCTCATGGTGATTTAAAGACTCTGAGAAAGAAAGGGTCTCTACTCAGACATAAAGCATTGTGAATTCAATTGGGCTTTCTTTCAGGAAAGTGTGCATAAGATTAGATCCTGAAAGGAAGTTACATTTGATAACATTTTCCACATCCATGTGACACTGATAAACATGGACCACTGAGAGTAGGTATTTCAAGGGAAGATAAAACTTTCAACTGATTTTTAAAAAAATAAACACCAAGGCTTATGCCTACAACTCCCAGCATGCCTTGGGCGGAAGTCCCAGCATGCCTTGGGCAGGAGGCCAGACTTACTGGACTTTAGCAGCTATTTAGAGTGCACAGGCGGGTGGCTGCTATGTGTCTTTCACAACCCCAACTCCTAAGGTTGATCTCGAACAGTAAACCCAATTCCACATAAAAGGAAACAACTGACATAAATGGGCTGCATCCATTTGCCGTGCCTCCTCCCACCCTCTGTGTAGTTTTAAAATTGTGACTAGATATAACGTGACTTTGAGGGGCCAAACATGCTCAAAAGCACTTCACCCTGATATTGCTGTTTTCTCAGAATCTGGGGGAAGCAAGCGCACAACTTTTGCCCTTAAGAGGGAGGAAGGGGAAGCTCTCTGTGCATGCCCAGAAATAGACCTGACAAAGGGGGGGGGGGGGGAAGTGTCCGGACTAGCCCCGGAACACTTGGTAGGTGAGAAGTGCAGGACGAGGCAATCCCAGCAGGATTGGCTGGAGCTGGGCATGTCCACTGACAGCTGCTTACATCCCCTCCTGGATGATGCTACTCCTTCATGTTCTATCGAGGAGCAGCATCAGCAACAAGAGGACGTCTCAGAGGATGTGGGCACCTGCAGGCTGCCAAATGCATGCTGGGAGGTGTAGTACTGGGATGTAGAGTGGCTGATTTTAAATAAAGTAGGGGTTAGCAAACCAGGTCACTATCTCTCAGTCCTAACTCAGCCCCACTTTTCTGACCTCTCACTAACTGTCTTTGTTCTCCTTCTAACTGACTTTCCCCAACTGTTACTCGCTGCCCCCCCACACCATTCCATTCTAGCCTCAGCTATCAGTCATTCCTCCATTCACTCTTCTGTTTCAATAGTAAAGTCAGGCTTTTACATACAAATCCTAAAATTTAACCAGTAATTCTTACATCTGACTTGGAATGTTGTGGTTTAGTTATAACAGGAAAAAAAACTCACAGCATAAAAAAATCTCATCAAGTTAAGAAGCCCTGGAAAATATGTATATTTTTTAAAAATCGCCTGGCACTCAAAAACCATTAATGCAGTCACCAGGCCAGCCTGCCAGGGAAAAAGAAATCCTTAAGCAAGGTGCCACAACTGAGAAGGCCCACTCTCCCACGACACCTCAGATGTATTCAAAAATTAACATTATTCAGAGAGCTAGACTTGCGCCTACAACTCCCAGCATGCCTTGGGCGAAAGGGAAGACTTATCGGGCTTTGGTGGCCATCATCTGGAAGTAGCTTGCCATCCTGGGTCTGACGGGAAAGTGCCTGGGCTGGCTGCCTTGGCTGCTAGGTCCCATCGGGAGCAGGCCCGTTGCCAATGGCAATCAAGTGAACCGTCAGACAGACAGCTCCCTCACAGCCTACCTATGAGAATCGATAGCACAGTGTAGTGTGGACTGGCTCAGCCAGACTTCACTTTCCATGAGTTTCAGCAGCAGGACTCCGATTGGGCAAGTTTGGGCACCACAACAAAAGGCATGCTGGGAGTTGTAGTTTTTGTTTTCTGTGGGGACAAGGAAAATTATAGCGAAAGCTTTAAAGTGGCCCTGGCCATGTGTTGAGGATGAGAAAAGTGGTGGGAAAGAAACTAATTTAATTTGTTTTAAAGTTGCTTCACAGGCCTAGGACTGCTCTACTTTGCAAGGTTGTCATAAGGGTGAGAGAGGAAAAAAAGAAATGAATTTAATTTGTTTAAAAGTTAACTCACAGGCCTAGCAGTGGCCTGTGTTCTGGCTGCTTTCCTTTTTTCATAATAATAACTTCAAGGCACATGCATACAACAGTTCCTCACGTCCACTGAGATCCTCTTCCCTACTATATGTTATTTGGATATCTGGGCAATGCCAGGTATATTTTCAAAACATATTTTTAGGTTTGCATCTTATTTAGCTGGTAGAAAGGGTGTTGTGTGTCCTGATTGTTTTTGAAGTTTAGACAGCTGCTCCGGCCAAAGCACAATGGGAGGTGTAGGCATTTCAGGTAAAACAAAAAATGTGATTTATCACAAAGCTCTAATTTAAAATACAGTTCTTATTAACACAATTTTCCATTGATTCTAACAAGACAATTTACTAATTCAACCAAACTAAAAAAAACCAACCAACCTAAACATGAATAAGTTGCAGAGAAATTTATTATTTATCAAATAAATGTTATAAACAGTATTCACGGACCCAAGCAATGCCGGGCATATCAGCTAGTAAAACATAACATATTGAAATGCAGTATTGAGGCTGATGGGGCATGCCCATTTTCCCACCATACTAAAAAGAGTGTCAGCTTGGACAATATGCTAAAGCAGGGTTGAGCAACTTGTGGCCCTCCAGATGTTTTGGCTTACAACTCCCATCATGCCACACCATTGGCTATGCTGGCTAGGACTCACTGGGAAATTGTAGGCCAAAATATTTAGAGGGCCACAAGTTGCCCAGCTTGAACTGGGATGAAACACTGCTGCATATGTTATGAAGGACAATTAATAACATAAGGGTGTGATCCTATGCATGTTTAGACAGAAAGAAGTTCTACAACTTCTAGTATCTTCCAGCCAGCCAACCCTAAACATTCATAGGATTGCACCCCAACTGTGGGAAGCAAGTGTTAGCTTGCCACCTCAGTTTGATAACCATGCTGGTTGCCACATGTTGAGGAGTCTTGTTATCTATGGAGTCTTGTCACACGTTGAGGAAGATTTTACCACACACCTGCACCCGATGTGAGATTCAGAGAAGTGGTAAAAGTCTTCTCCTTATGTGATAAATGACTCCATGGTAAAATAGCTAGCCCTTGTTGTCTTCACACAATGACCAGAGAGGCTGAGGTGCAATATGTAAGTATTTGTCTTAAGGTTTTCCCTGTAGGTATGAAAAGGAGCATTGTCAATTTTCTTATTTCAGTTTGAATTTCTCCTTGTTTATTATTATACCCGAATAATATCTCATTGCCTTTTTCGTGGAAACTAGAGGTCAATGTCATTTTGGTTTTTTTATTACTAAATGATACATTCCCCACCCTGAATTAAGTTTTATTATGAAGGAGGGCAGTTTCTGACATCCAAATCCTGTTTATCAATTCTAGCTGTGATCTGATGGGTCCAGGTCAGTGTGGTGAGATGATAAAATCCAGCTTTGAAGTATATAATCCTCTTATTAGTTATATAAGGGGAACAAGGCAGGGAATTTTCCGAATGAGGACCTTAATGGTTTTGTTCCTCTGTCATTCAAACCTGTCTCAGCAATATGAGTCACTGAACATTTACTCTGGTCGAGTGTTTGAAACCATTTTCACAGGTGTCACTTAAATCGTTTCTTCTCTTCATTTCCTCTACTTGTAATTCAAACGTTCAATCAACAGAAGCCTGCATTATGTTGAATGAAGCCATGGTCCATCAGTATTGTCTACACTGACTGGAAGAATCTCTTTCCCAGCCCTGCTTTCTGTGACCTTGTAACTGGAGATGCTGGGAACTGAACTTGAGGCTTTCGGCATGCAAAGCTTGAGATATGGAACTAAGCTTGGGGTAGAACATCCATTTGACAGTCTTCTGCTTTCTATCCCATGCTAACAATGTTCAGGTAACACGTACTAGTTTAAAATATTCATTACGATTGCAATCCTATATACACAGTGGGCCTGTTCAGACAACACGCTAAACCATGGTTAGGCCACTAACCCTTTTTGCAGCAAATAGTTGGTGTTTAAACCATAGTTATGTAACCACTCTGATTAGGAATGGTTCACATGACACTCTAAGCCATAATGTTTGGCTCAAAAGCTTAAACATTATGGCTTAGCATGTCATCTGAACAGGGTCACACGTACCTGGGAGCATGCCCCATTGAATGAATGGGACTTACTTCTGAGTAGACGTGCACAGGATTAAACTCTTAGCCTCATTAGAGGAAAATGTATTTTATTGAGCTCTATCAATTAAGAGCCGCATAAGAGTTCCTTTCCCTTCTCTATTCTCTCTCTCTCTGTAAGTGGAATTGATTCACCACAATGATCACAACTCACAATTCACAAAGTATTCCCTACTTTGGATCACTCAGTATACTTTCATATCTGTGAATGAATAGCTAACAGGAAGGACTGGCTGATGTTTGTTTGTTTGTTTTGCTGCTCAAATTTAAGATGTTGGGCTTCTTTAGATTAAAGGGAAATTGCATTTGCCTACAGGTGCATTGCTTCTTGCTTCTCTTGCACAATTGTAATGAGCTGAATTGCATGGGAGGAGAGGGGTGATCACATGGTCTGTAATTAAAAACTTCCCTGCTCATAGTATTGAATGGAACAGCACCCTCTAATAGCTGCACACAGTTGGAAATCCCAAGACATTTCAGAAGAATCGGGATATCCAAAGTTGTTTTTTAAACCTGGAATAACCAAGGGAAGGAGTGGGAGATGTGCAGGAGGTTCAAGACATCGTCACCTGCAAACATCCTGAGTGGCCAATCATGAGCGTGCTATAAATCACTGGTTTGGAGAAGCCCGTTGTCTCTCCCTCCACGCTTGCAACTGGTTGCATATTGAGCAGTATACGTTTGACACATTCAAGGAACAAAGGGGCTGCCAAGACACTATTTTCATGTTGTTGTTTTTATTGCAGCCACTTAAGCCTTTCTTACTGGCACCATGTGGAAACCACTTTTTTTTCTCTGACTGCCTCCAGCAAATCAGCCTCTGCATCTCAGGTAGGGACTTCTGTATCTTTAGGGGTGGTGGTGTTGGGGGGGGGCTATTAGATGTGGGGTGGCAAACCCAAAAAGAGATCACAAAATTTCAGAAAACAAATTTGAATAAAAATGACAACTGGAATCCAACTCCCCCCCCCCCACACACACACACAAAGAACTATTCGGCTATTTATTTATTTATTGTATTTTTACTCCGCTCCTCAGCCAAAAGAGGCTCTCAGAGCAGCTTACAATCAATCAGTAAAGAAGACAGTCCCTGCCCTCAGGCTTACAATCTAAGAAAGACATGACACATGAGGAAAAGGAGTTGGGGAGGGCAGAGGGGGAGAAAGAGAGAGAGAGAAATAAGTAGATCAGCAACAGGACTGATGGGGTTGTCCTGCTCCTGAAGGAGGGTAGTCCAACTGGAGCAGACCCTGATGTTTCCTCTGCCTGCTCCTGTAGCCCTTGCTCTTTCTTTTTCCACAGGGACAAGATGTCAGTTAGCCCTGGTTGGGGATGGGGAGTCCAATTAACTAATAAAACAACCAGCTAACCTAACAACTCTATCCATATTTTATTCCTTATCCAAGCAATATCTTACTATCATTAGTCCAGCTCTCTCAAGCTGTTTTCCAGTTCCAGTAGCTCTGACATTCTTTCCCCAAGGACCCCCCTTTGCCTTTTTGCCTTAGGCTTTTATCTCTTAATATTAGTGGGGGGTTTCTCCCTTCCCAACTCCATCCAATCAGGAAGGTAGTTTCTTGTTCATTTCTACAGAAGGTGGTGCTTGGGGGACATTGCTCGGCCCCGTGGATTCTCCAGTATTGTGGAATCTCCAATCTTGTTCCCCATGCTGTTTAACATGTACATGAAACCGTTGGGTGTGGTCATCCGGAGTTTTGGAGTGCGTTGTCATCAATACGCTGATGACACGCAACTCTACTTCTCCTTTTCATCTTCATCAGGTGAGGCTGTGGATGTGTTGAACCGGTGCTTGGCTGCAACAATGGACTGGATGAGGGCTAATAAACTGAAACTCAATCCAGACAAGACTGAGATGCTGTTAGTGGGGGGTTCTGCTGACCGGATGGAGGGTCTTCAACCTGTTCTGGATGGTGTTGCACTCCCCTTGAAGGAGCGGGTTCGTAGCTTGGGGATTCTCCTAGAACCATCTCTGTCACTTGAGGCTCAGGTAGCCTTGGTGGCATGGGAGTGCCTTCTACCAACTTCGGCTGGTGGCCCAGCTACGCCCCTATCTGGATAACCTGGCTTCAATTGTCTATACTCTGGTAACCTCCAAGTTAGATTACTGCAATGCGCTCTACATGGAGCTGCCTCTGAAGATAGTTCGGAAGCTGCAGCTTGTGCAGAATGCAGTGGCCAGATTGGTAACAGGGACCAGAAGGTTCGAACATATAAGACCAATTCTGGCCCGCTTGCATTGGCTGTCTGTATGATTCCGAGCCCAATTCAAGGTGCTGGTTTTAACCTATAAAGCCTTACACAGTTTGGGCCACAATACCTGATGGAACACCTTTCCCAACATGAACCTACCTGTAAACTACCCTCAACATCAAAGGTCCTCCTCCGGGTGCCTACTCCAAAGGAAGCTAGGAGGACAGCAACAAGGGAGAGAGCCTTCTCTGTGGTGGCCCCCCAATTATGGAAGGATCTCCCCGATGAGGCCCGCCTGGCTCCAACACTGTTATCTTTTTGGTGCCAGGTCAAAACTTTTCTTTTCTCCCAGGCATTTTAACAGCTCAAGTTGAGGTTTTGATTGACATTTTGGCCAGGCTTAACAGTTTAAAATGTTTTAAATGTCAGTTGTTTTATGTTTATGGTTTTAAATTTTGTATATTATCTTTTTAGTGTTCAATCTTTTAATTTTTGTAAACTGCCCAGAGAGCTTCGGCTATGGGGCGATATATAAATGTAATTAATAATAATAATAATAATAATAATGTTGATGAGTCTCCTGCGGCAGGTCATTCCACAGTCTGGGAGTGGCAGAAGAAAAGGTCTTGAGAATGGTGTCATGAGATTCCCACCTCCTTAGGACCTTGTTCTCCAGGGACCAGTTTCCCTGTTTCTTGAGGAGATGCATTACCATTCTCAGATACTGGAGGCTCAAACCATGAAGATACCACTACACCACAGGTATTTCTGTAAAAGATGAAACCCCTTTAAGGGACAATGCCTCAGTCAGCATGGAGGCAGGGCTAGCCAGCCTAAATGAAGCCAAAACCATATTTAAGACTTAGCCATAATCTGCTGCTTGTTGGAGCAACATACAGGCAAGTTTGTCTGCCTAGTAGCTCCAGCATCGCTTGGAGCACTCCATGGAGTTGATCTATTTCCTGTGTCTCTGAGAAACTCCTGCTTCGTCATAATCCAATAAACCTGACTTGCTCCCAATCCTTGGTGTGAACCAGAACTTGTCTAGTGCTCAGCAATGCCAGGTTCTCACTGCAACAACAGACCTTCTCACCCATTTTAACTTATTTAGAAGGCTATGCTTCAGTATATCATCATTCCTTTTATTTCCAAAGTTCAGAGGTTAGCGTGGATCCTTACGTAGGCAAAATAGCATCATATATGCACATGAGGGAGGCATCAGCTGGCTTGAGGGAACCCAAGAGTGCCTATTTGAGAGAGTGCATTCTCCTTTACCAGCCTGGCATCAGATGAGACACTAGTCCAAGTATAGGCCCATGTGGAACCCCCATAGCGTATTGGTGCTCTCTCTCTCTCTCTCTCTCTCTCTCTCTGTGTGGAACTCCCTGCTTATTGATGTCAAGCAGGCACCAACATTGTTTTTTTCCCAGTGCCTGCTGAAGACATTTAAAATAAAATAAACAAGCCTTTCCCTATTGATTAGCCACAGTTTTATTGTTGTAATCTGATTTTAAACATTTTAAATTAGTATTTTGATTCTTTCTTTTTTATTATTATTCACCACTCAGGAATCCTGTTGGATGGAGAGGGTGACCATATGGAAAGGAGGACAGGGCTCCTGTATCTTTAACAGTTGTATTGAAAAAGAAATTTTGTCAAGTATCGTTTGTATACATGCAGCAGCTGGTGAAATTTCCTCTTCATCACAACAGTTAAAGCTGTAGGAGCCCTGGCTAGCATGACCAGATACAAAAGAGGGCAGGACTCCTGCAGCTTTAACATTTGTGATGAAGAGGGAATTTCACCAGGTGCTCAATGCATACAAGTGACACCTGCTGACCCTGTCCTCCTTTTCATATGGCCACCCTAGCATAAATCTTGTAAATAAATAAATAAACCCCAAAGTTTACTGAAGTACTGAAAATCTTTAGGAAGAACAAAACATTGAAAGAAGAGAGGGGATCCCCCTCAAATCCCGGTGAGGACTGAGCATGCTCATTGAGCATGGAATGTTGATTGACAGTTGGAGCAAATAGAAAAAGGGGCTGGGTTATGTGATAGGACATTGTGGAGAAGGGCATGGCTGAAATTCGGAATGAGAGCATTCCACGCTGCAATGTTTTGTTGCAGTTCCCACTCATTGGATGGATTCAAAAGATGTTATTCTTGTCTCCTTTAGCAGCAGAGAGACAGATAAAGTCCTTGGTGACAGACAGATTAGCAGCATCCATTTCTCAGAGGCCATAGTACTCAGATAAAACCTGTTTGCAACCTGGGACTACAGCTGTGGTGGGAAAAGATTGAATTTCTCTTGAATTCAATCAACTTTCCTTTCGTTCATCTTTTAAACCAATAAAGGGGAAGAGAGAAGACTGCCACATCGGAGCTTTTAATTATATAGTCTCTCAGACATGGTATTATCAACAGGTCATAAAATATCAAGCTGGTCTAGGAGAGCTCTCGGCTTTGCTAGTGCCATTCAGCAACTATCATCAGAAAATAAACTATTCATTGCAAGGAAGGAGGTTTTGTTTCTGCCCCTGTATTCATGAACATATGGCATTAGAAGCAGCTTGAATTCCAGATGCAATCAGATCTTATTTTGAGACTCTTCCCTTATGTGCTTTCATAAGCAGAGAGGAAAGGTTGGTATTCTCAGTGTGGTGGAAATGGTTTCAACGCACTTACACTATATTGAAAACAAACCCTTGGAAAGGAAAGGAGCATGCACGGAAAACTACTTTCACCACATTTCAAACTGTCTGTTAAAGATACAGGAGCCCTGTTCTCCTTTCCATATGGTCACCCTCTCCATCTAACAGGATTCCTGAGTGGTGAATAATAAAAGTTAGTCATGCATACCAATGATACCTTCGCTTGAGCACATCTCACTGATGAGTCTTTGATGTGTTATTTAGAGCAGGGGGTAGATGGGATGCTACCGGTAGATCTCTAGGTCATTGACTGTAGATCAGCAATGCTTTGTGTGTGGTATTCAATGTTGATCCTCCGTAGATAGACTCACCGAAATAAATGGTATTTTGATTTCAACGGGTCTACTGTATGTAGGACTAACATAAGCTACTTGCTTCTGGGGGAGCCTACATCAGCCGTTTATTGAAGGATTGTATCACAGTCCTCACCAATGGGGCACATGATGTTCACCTGCTTCCGTGGTGATCTTGGCTGCACCTCTAATTTATTCAGGAATATTGCTGACTGCTTTTGTCACATTTCTTTTTTTTGGGGGGGGGCTTTCTCGCTTCCATTGTGAAGACAGTTTGTGGTGTGCCCCTCCTTTGTGAGGTGGTTGCTGTTCGCCAGGAGTTCCGGGCTCAGCAAACAACCAATCAGCTGTGGGGGCATGTGCATGCCGAGTGTGTTTGTTTTTTGAATACAAACATATCTCTGTCCAGGAGCATATATTCGACGGAGTTCCTATTCCACCCCCATGTGTTGCTTCACTTGTGCGCATCCCTAATGACTCATTAAAAAAAAGCCTGTGCCCGTAGCCATCTGCCTAGCCCCGCCCATTTCTACCAATACACATGCAGAACCGCCACACTGGGGCGCACGTGCTCCCACAACAGCATTCCTGAAATTGCAGTAAAGATCTGTCATATGTGCCCTACAAGGGGCGATCATGGAAGCAGGGAACATGCGGGACTATGCCTCTTCGGTTGCGAAAGGGCTGCAGGTGTAGGTTAGCCCTCTGACTCCCAATAGTTTAACAATAGCAAAACCCAAATGACTTTCCCCCAGTTAAATGAAGAAAGCCTGGACTAACCAGGAATGAAAAGACTGTGAGCTCACTTCAGTTTTGATATTGAAAACAAATTGAGAATGTGTGCACACAGAGGCACCTCTTTTAATGCTTAATGTATGTGGTTTTGCACCTGGCTTCAGCTGGGGGTTCTAGGAAAAAACAACAATAATAATAATAATAATTTATTAATTATCCGCCTCTCCCTCTGGATCGCGGCAGGTAACAACATCAAATATAAAATACATAAAATGTATTAAAACACATAAAAATAATACATTATTAAAATACCAATAAAATTCTTAAAATTCAACTGGGTAGGCCTGCCAGAAGAGATTGGTCTTTATGGCTTTCTTAAAGTCAAAGAGACTATTAAGTTGACGAATCTCCTCCGGCAGGCCATTCCACAGTCTGGGAGCGGCAGAAGAGAAGGTCCTCTGGGTAATGGTTGTCAGCCTAGTTCTGGCTAACTATAGCAAATTCTTCCCAGAGGATCTGAGTGTGCAGGGCGGATTATGCGGGAGAAGGCGATCCAGCAGGTAACCTGGACCCAAACCATGTAGGGCTTTAAAGGTAATGACCAACACTTTGTACTTCGCCCAGAAAGTAATTGGCAGCCAGTGAAGTAATTTTAAAGTAGATCTGAGCAAGCCTGAAGTTTGCCCAAGTCTGACTGCTTAAATTATATATTGTATCGTGCTTTTCAGACTAATAGCACAATCCTATGCATGTCTACTGAGAAGTAAGTCGCTCAATGGGCCTTACTTCCAGGAATGTGTGTATAGGACTGCTGCTTAAAAATTGTCTTCCAAAGCAGCTCACAGTAATTAAAATGCAATACACACTGCTGGAGGTCATCAGACATTTTTTGTCCTATGGGAGCAACAGTTAAATTTTGCATTATATCTCAGAGGTTTTCTCTTGGACAGTCTCTCCAAACTAGCAAATTATGCATCAATTAGTATTAAAATGGCAAAATTAGTTCAATGTGAGCAAGTGTGATGCATATTGCATCAAAAATCTTAACTTCACGTATATGTTGAAAGGGTCTGAACTGGTGATGATTGACCAAGAAAGGAATATTGGGGTTATGGTGGCTAGCTCAATGAAAACATCAACCCAGTATACAGCTGCTGCAAAAATGCAATGTTGAGAATCGTTAGAAAAGAAATCAAAAATTAAATTGTCAATATCATAATGCCCATATACAAATTAATGGTGTGACCACACTCATTATACTGTATATAGTTCTGGTCATCGAATCTCCAGAAGGTTGTTGTAGATCTGGAAAAGTGCCAACCCCCCCCCCCCCCCAAGAGGCCAACCAAAATGATCACAGGACTGGAGCAACTCCTTATGAGGAAAGATTACAGTGTTTGAGGCTCCTTAGCTTAGGAAAGAAGGAAATAAGGGGTATGTGATAGAGGTTATAAAATTATGCACGAAACCTGGTTTTATTCAATGAAGCAGAATTGCTTCCTTGGAACTTTTAAATCTATAGGCAGGATCTGTGTTTATTAATGAGGCAACAGTATATGCAACCACAAGATTGACTAGAGAGAATTGGAATTCTATGATACTAAGAGATTTTTTGAGTGGATATGGAATGGACAGAGCTTTGGGTATCCATTTTATGCATACCAAAGAGCAATTGCAGTTTCGTTATCTGTGTTTGCTTGTGATAAATTCGGCTCATCCCGTAATCACAGTTCAGAATGTATAGGCTGTTCCCAGCTACTGAACTTCACTCTCTCTGCATGGGCAAAAGTGGTCCTGTCTTTGACAGGCTGATTCGGGATATAAAAGGCATTAGTTCTGAAAAAGAAATTAATTGGATTGAATTTGTCATTTTAATCTAGATGGTGTTTTTGAAACATTCTACATTAACATTATCTGCATTAAGGACTCCCATGGCTGAAGAATAATAGCTGCAGTATCATGCCAAAGCATAGGTAGAGATAAAAGGAATCTAAGCTGTATTCCAGAGGGCTTTTTCTTCTCATATTTTAATTCTGGTTAATACCCATCAAGAAGGGGGGATGATGAGCAATTGGGAAGAAGAAAATACTAAAATTATAAGGTTTGGGAAGGAAATAAGACAGTTGACATTATATTGTTTCCAGAATCAATCCATCACTAAAAGCCATTATATCTTTAAACATTATTGAACAATATTAAATCTAAGATTTGATAAGATTCAGTAATATTTAACATGATGATACAGCTTTAAATAAAAATACATGAAAGCTGGTGGGAAAAAAAGGCTGGAACTTTATAAATATAAGTCAGGATGGTTGTTTGCTTTAACAATAGCTCACCCTTGATGGTACACCATCTCTCACCCTGAAGCATGTGTAAAACAGGTGGACATATCCTCAAAATTAAAGAACAAGGTGCCTCTGAGCACACACACAGTCCTGGGATTTGTGATCAGCACCAGAATTGAGCTCACAACTTCTCTGAAACAAAGATTAACATCTGGTTTTACATCCCAAATTTTAAATAACTGATATTTCACACAAAATATAAAACAGTAGATTAGCAACCCATCAATAAATCACATATTCATAGTTACATCACTGATTTCAAAATCAAGAGACTGTACAAATACACAATGCCCATGTCCCGAATGAGTTTCCATCAAACTGATCCACTTTGGTGGAAAAAATATAAACATGAAAACATGTTTTCATGATGTTAAACTTCCTACATGGAACCAGCAAATGTTATCTATACAAACTCTGTAATCCTCATCATGCTGCTGGTTGCTGAATGAAAAAGAGGCAAAAAGAGCATTCCCTTCTACATTCAGAGATGATTAGTTCCTTCCGTCTATAGCAGCCATTTAAGCAAAAGTCCTGTTTACGTCTTTGTGAGTATGGTAAACAGCTTCTATAGACGGAAGGAAGTAATCATCTTTGGATGTAGGAGGAAATGTTCTTTTCCCCCTTTTTTGCATTCGGTGTTGTAACTTGTAACTATGTGTGTGTGTGTGTGTGTGTGTATGTGTATGTGTATGTCTGTGTGATATATTGATGGGCTGCTAATCTATTGTGTGAAATATCAGTATTTTATTCAAATTTTGTCTTATTTTTATAAACATAATTTTCCTTAAATCTATTCTGTTTTGCTGTGTATTAGTGGTTAGGGACAGGTCTATTTTACTGGCGTTGGATTGATTCCAAACATTCTTTTTCAGCAACTTGATTGGGGGGGGATCCTTTTTTAGTTGTTGCTATCGTTAGACAATTGTGAGTTAGAAATCCTTACTGATCTACTGCAAATCACCCAGAGAGCTATCAATAGATCACAATCTACCTTCTGCCCATCCATTGAAGATTTGCCCTAATTTTCATCATATGTCTATTTGCGTGCCACTTTTTCACAAAAGTGTGCCCAGGGTAGCTCACAACCCATAAATTAACAGCAGTGAATATAACTATTCCAACAACATAACAGGAATCGCTACAAATTCTAGAAGTAAATACATAATAAAAAGTCAAGCAATTTATTCAACTCTGCATAAAAAAAAATGCAAATAAATAAAGGATACATTCTTCTCTCAACCATATTTGCCGGTAGAGAAAAGAGGAAGATCATTTTGCTGAATTTCACCTGGGGAAGGATAGATTCTTCAATATTTTCAGAGTGGAGCTCACCATCAACAGTGGCGTGGTGGATCCATTCTGGGTTTCAGTCAGAACCAGCAAGAACTCTAAAGGAGCTGCCCAAGGAGCCAAACCCATTTTGTTGATACGTTCAGCACTTTGGATAGCTTTAGAGTTCTGGCTGTTTCAGAATGAAAATGGATTCACCAAAATCAGAGCCAGCCACCTCCACTGGTTGGCAACCTGGCTACCATTTCATGAGCTTCACTATGCCCCAGGCCTGGCATCATTGTGGTGGGGAGCAGCATGTTAGCCACCACCAAAACAAAATAAAATAAATGGTGCAAAATGCCCTTTTTTCTGGGGTGGGGGTGGGGGTTGCTGAAAAAAAAAAAGAAATCTCAGACATTATCGTGGGGAAAATGTTTTCTGTGAAATTTCAGCTTAACTCTCTTTTCCATCCATTTTTCTGGCCCACTCATGGCTTCTTTTGCTAGGATCCAAATGGTCATAAAGAGAGCGTCATAAGTACATAAAGCAGAGCCCATCAACTGAAAAACCCCTCACTCGTTTATGTCTGCCTATTCCAATGCAAACTAATGATAGGGATGCCCATTGTTCGAAAATCTGGCCCCTTTTGAGCCTGCTGCAGCCCCAGGTTTTTCCTGAAATCTAGGAACATTTGTATGTATTTTCCCCTCATAAATAGAAAGCCGCACAAATTGGAGTTTGCATAATTTGCACACATTCTGGGCATAATTTGCTTAATAGGCACAAACTCTGGCTGTATTGTTTTGTTATTTGTGCAAATTTGTGCAACTTCCTAGTTACAAGAAGAACTTGGAAAATCCATGACCTGGCCTAACAGTATGTCTGAAGGGGAAAAAAGAACCCCACAAGAGATCCTAGTTCCTGATTGTAGTGCTTGCCATGTCCAACTTCAAATTAGCATCCATCAGCTACTGAACTCTGCTTCAAACACCAGTAAAATACAATGTAACTTAAGAAGTATGCAAATAATAATGCTCTTGAGATGCTATTAAAGGGAAGAATATAGTGTAGTGATGGTGGTAGCAGGGGACAGTGGTAGGGGAGGGAACTAAGGGTGGGGGAATGAAACTGTAGGCTCTAAGCAAGCTAAGTGGCTATTCCGAATGAGATTCAGCCCTAATATAACCAGGTAATGAATAGAAATTTGAAAATGTCAAATGTGTCATTGGAAAATGTGTTTTGGAAGTGGAATTCCACCACCACCACTGCCACCCTCAAGAGGACAAAGATTCTGAACACCATTGCTTCACACAATCCTTGAAGGTGATTTGGTTCTGCTATGGATTTTGGGTAGCAACATATGTGGAATTCCACCCACATGGCCTGACACCAATACTTCAAAAAGCACTAACATGTACAGTAGATATGGAGGAGGAAGAAAAAAAAAAAAAGGAATCAGCTTTTGAAACATCATCCTTTGATTTCAGCACTACCACTTTGGGGGCCCTATAGGAGGGAACTGTGTTGTTGGTTAATGAGCCAGTCTGTTTTAAATCTCAAATGACTATGAAAGATTCAAGAAAAAAAAAGTGTGCTACATTCTTGCAACCATCTGCCACCAAAAATCTACCTAAAGCAACACGCTTGGGGAGAACAGCCGATCTCTCTGCTCTTTCGGAGCAGAAATGATTGGCCTGCATTGCAAATTAGAAGAGTTTCTAAATGAAACCTTCATGGCAAACTAGTATTGGTATGAAGGCTTGTGGCTGAACTCAGCAGCTTGGATTAGGATTTCTGCAGATGTAACACTGCCCAGTGAAGTTTGGTGGCTTCGATGTGTGTGGGGTGGTAAAGCTGCACCAGGTTTCAGTCAGAACCAGCCAGAACTCTAAAAGAGCTATCCAAGGTGCTGAACTTGTTTTGGGGATGGGGTTCAACACCTTGGATAGCTTCTTTAGAGTTCTGGCTAGTTTTGACTGAAACCCGGAATGGATTCACAGCCCCACCAAAATCTGAGTCACCAGCCTCCATTGGGCACCACCCCTTTTGCCTTCAGTCCCTCCCTCATTGGAATGTGCCCCCCAGCAAGATCTCTGAAATGGAATTAGGCCCTCAGGTTGAAAGAGGTCCACCCTTGA
This sequence comes from Anniella stebbinsi, assembly GCA_029215795.1. Classification (NCBI taxonomy): domain Eukaryota; kingdom Metazoa; phylum Chordata; class Lepidosauria; order Squamata; family Anniellidae; genus Anniella; species Anniella stebbinsi. The sequence goes on along the minus strand of JARDYH010000002.1, from coordinate 25,751,326 downwards.
TTTAAATGGCAGCAATTCTTCCTAAATTTTCATCTATACATATAAATTAAACATATGCAAATTTTATGCAAATCTGTGTCCTCTTCTTCTTTTCTGGTGACACATTTCCTCTTTGAGGACAATGCATAAATACCTTCTGTGACAGGGCTGGCCTGCAAGCCTCTACATTTGTTGCAGCCTGCTCAGCACAGATTTGGCTTCTTGTTTTGCTTTTTTGGGGGGAAAGAGAGCATTCAGGCATTCCACAACTCATAGGAACTATGGTTCCCTTGATACCATGCAAGTGTGTGTGGGTGGGGGGGGGAGGATTTGGCTCTTTACTCTATGTGAAAAAGAGGTTAAAGGTTGTTGTTGTTGTGTTTGTGTGTGTGTGTGTGTGTGTGTGTGTGTGTGTGTTTTGCTTTGTTTGGGGTGGGGTGTTTGCACGTGGAAAAGAGGTCTTTGGATACTGCTGGGTTTCCTCTCACAAGGTTCTTGCATAACCTATAAAACTGCTGCTCCAGGTACAGGCCTGTAGCAAACCTAAAGACTGCGGGCCAGAGGGTTCTGCCAAAAAAGTAGTGTGGTAGTTCTTTGGATTTGCAGACCTTTTAAAGAAAAATTTGTAAACTGTTTTGTAATGATTTGTTTGTTAAAAAAAAAATTAGGAGGGCAGAGAAAATTTAGCCCACCGCTTGCTACAGGCCTGTCAAGGTACAGGTGTCTGCTTTTGCATTCAGAAGAGGGTCTGTGGATCCCACCCTATATGCTGCAGAATGGAGGAGAAAAGGCAGGAATAAGTCACCATATAGGTCAATCTCCCTCACTCTTTTATTTACTTTTTAATCCAGTTTGCCAAGAGCTATTTTATTATTCTTATCTTTCTTTTTTCTATCCAATGCACAAACATATTATATAAATATCACATCTATTCATTAACATAAGAATTTAATAGACCACTATTCCAGTTAAAAGAAACTGCCGATGGTCGCATAGGTTACTGGAAGGCAATGTTACAAAATAGCTCATGCATGGCTGAAGATGCAAAAGCGCTGAGAGTTCACATGCCTCCTCTGCTTAAATGTCTATACGTAACATTCACCAACAGGCAGGCAAGTTGATCATCAAGCTACATCAGCCTCCATTATGCCAGGGCTAATTTCTACATAACATTGTTGGGAACCTACATGGCAGCCCTCTTCAAAGCCATCATGTATAATCCTGTGCTCCCCCAGCAGCAAAGTAAAACAGGCAACAGGGCCAGCATCCAGGGTAGGCATGGTTGGGCTCTTGCTGAGGTCCCACATTCCAGAAGAGTTCCACTGGTGAGAGACCCCTGGAGTTGATCCTCCTCTTCATCACTGCAAGCTGCTTGCTCACTTACCTCTCACTTTGGCCCAGGCAATGGTGGTTGTGAGAAGGAGGAGCAGGAGAGGCCAATGCTTGCTTGCTTGCAAGCTCTCAGGCTATTTTTATTATAAATTGCTGCAAGAGCAGGCTATCAATGGCTACTAGTCCTGATGGTTAAGTGCAACCCCTAGTATCAGAGGCAGTAAGCCTGAATACACTAGTTGTTGGGGAGCATGGGTGCTGTTGCATCATGTCCTGCTTGTGGTTCCGTGGCCGACAACTGGTGCAAGACTAGATGGACCCTTGGTCTGATCCAGCATGGATCTTCTTATGTTCTTATTTGTTATTACATATATATCCTGCCTTTATTCCTCTCACAAAGAGGACTATATGGTCCTCCAGGAGATCTCAGTTCTAGTCCCCACCTGACCATGAAACTCACTGGGTGACTTTGGGCCAATCACTGACTCTCAGCCTAACCTACCTCAAAGGGTTGTTGTGAGGATAAAATGGGTTGGAGGAGGGCTATGTAAACCACCTTGGGTTCATTGGAAGAGGGGGAAAGGCAGAAATAAATATAAACCCACACACACTTATCATCAGTTGGGGCCCTTCACCCTGACCTGCCCCTAGCAGAGGCATGGTGGTTTGGGACTCCCTACCCCCAGTATGTTCAGAAGATCTCAGTTTTTGTCTTCTGATGACAAGTAAAGTTGCTGTTTTTCAGACATGTCTTTGTTTGGAGCACTGTCTGAAACACTTTCAAATTTGGCTTCTTCTGTTCTCCTAAATATCCCTGCTGTTTTGAAGTTTTATAACTCTCCCAACACACCTTCAAGGGATGCATGACTAGTAGGAGTGTGCACTGGATCGGCTCTGATCCACGATCCGGAGCCGATCCAGGAGAAATCGGATGCAATTATCCGATTTCCGATCACCCCTCTGGATCACCCGATCTTTTCCGAACTGGTCCAGAAGGACCCGATCTGGTTTGGAAAGAAACGGAGGATCGCCGGGCACCCACTGGCGCCCGCTGCCGTTTCCATTGGCGGGCGCCAGTGGGTGCCCACTGATGGAACCGGACAGCCCGTCCAGGTGAGGATCGCGGGGGGGGGGTTTATCTGGGGGGGCGCCATCTGGGGGACGCATCCTTCTCCTTCCATTGTGAGCTGTAAACTACTGTGACCTAGGTCTCGTGGCCTAGTTTACAGGAGAGCACCAGGTGATGATCACCTGGCGCTCTTCTGTAAATTAGGCTGTGAAGCCTAGGTCGCAGTAGTTTACAGGCAATGGACGGAGAAGGATGCCCCACCAGGTAAGGGGCGGGGGGTGGCTTACCTGGGGGGGGCTGTCAGCTTCCATTGGTGGGTGCCAGCGGGCACCCGTCACTGGAAGCAGACAGCCCAGCCAGGTGAGGATCGTGGGGGGGAGGAGAGAGGGGAGGAGGGAGGGGGGTCCACTTACTTTCCAGGGCGCCTTCCTTCTTCACCTGACGGCGATCTACTGAGAACTAGCCTTTGTGGCCTAGTCCTCAGTAGTGCGCCAGGTGACCTGGCGCTCTACTGAGGACTAGGCCGCGAAGCCTAGTTCTCAGTAGATCTCCGGCAGGTGAAGGAAGAGGACGCCCCGGAAGGTAAGGAGAACCGCGAGGGGGAGCTTACCTGGGGGGCTGTCTGCTTCCATTGGTGGGTGCCAGCGGGTGCCCGCCGATGGAAGCAGACAGCCCGGCCAGGTGAGGATAGCAGGGGGGGGAGGAGGGAGGGAAGTGGGACCACTTACCTGCCAGGGCATCTTCTTTCTTCACCTGCTGGAGATCTACTGAGAACTAGGCTCTGCTGAGGACTAGGCTCTACTGAGGACTAGGCCGTGAAGCTTAGTTCTCAGTAGATCTCTGGCAGGTGAAGGAAGAGGACGCCCCGGCAGGTAAGGAGGAGCATGAGGGGGAGGGCTTACCTGCCGGGGCCGTCCGCTGTCATCCGCTGCCGCCCAGGAAGCAGCGGATGGCAGAGGATGGCCCCGGCAGGTAAGGAGAACCGCGAGGGGGGTGCTTACCTGCTGGGGCCATCTGCTGGGGCCTGTGGGGGGAGTTAGGCCCCCACTCACCCACCCACTGCCATTTTTCCCCATAGACTTGCATTGGGGGAAAGCTTTCTTTCCCCCAATGCATGTCTATGGGGAAAACAAAAATGGCAGCCGATCCAAAAATTGGATGTCCGATTTTTGGATCGGGATTGGGTCTGATCCGGTCCGGGGGCCTCCGATTTTGTCCAATCCGATCTGGGACATAATTGGAGTTCCCGATCCGGGTCCTGATCCGATCCGGGGGTTCCCTGCACATCCCTAATGACTAGTACCACCACTTGCTGCGCCCTCTGCCATCTCTGTGTTGAGCATGTAGACCCATGGAATATGATTAGCCAACATGAAAATCTCATTTTGCAAGGAAAGGTCAAGATACAATTATTTTAATAAATAACTAAAATAAATATGATGCTGCAACTAGAAGTGCCTGTGAGAACATCATGTTTAATATTCTTAGAAGATGCTGACATGGCCCAGAGTCTATCCTCTTCACCCTTCTCCTAAGTATTTTCCTCTTATCTAAGCTGCTTCTTCCTTCCCCCTCCTTTGATCTACTCTCTGCTATAGAGGGGGGTGGACCCATAGTAGCTACCTTTTCTTCCCATTTAAGACTGTGACCTAACAAAGCACAGGAAATGCCTCTTCTCAGCTATTGTCAATGTCAGATAAATTTTAAAATATATCCTGTGTGCTAACAAAAACCACTGGGAGTGAAGCAACATGGGTTGATTTCTCTTCCACATTATCTAAAGCTAATTGTTTGGTTCATTTAAAAGCAGCTGTGAAATTTTAACCTGAAAACACGTGCAGAATCAGCATAAAGTCTTCAGCTTTACATTTTCTTTTTGGCTGAACATTATTGGGAAACTTTATATTTCATTTCACTGGATTTGGCATCATTCTCTTAGCTTGAAATGTATGTTGCGTTCCACTAGACTCGTTTTTACTAATTTAATGCTAGAGAATTTCATTGCTGTTGCTTCCTAAAATGAAAATATTGTGATGTAAACTAGAACATTCCCACATTTTTGTCTACCCTCCTCTTCTGAGGTTAAATCTGGGCCTTCTCTTCAATTCATGAGTAGAGGGCTTCAGATGTAACCACTTTCACAGATGTTTGTCCAAGGAAGTGCAATGTTACAGGGTAGGTTTGAATGTGGGGAAAATACGGGCAGAACAGGAAGTGTAAATGCCCTACTTCCTTTCTATGTGCTTCTCCTTCACATTCAAAATGGAATTTTCACATCTCCTGGATTGTCTCCAATTAACCCCTCCTACTACAGTTTCTGTCACTGAGATACGGAGTGGAAGGATTCTCCCTTCCCCCCACATGCCCTCAACATCTGCTCCAGAGGTTTAGGAGACACTTTAGAGGAAATTGGGGGAGGAGGAGGGGCTGTGAGGATGGAGGACAGAAGGGGGACATCCCATCAAGCAGAATTCTGCCCGCACAACACTGGATGTTGCCATCTATTTGTGTGAGGTGAAGATGCTGCAGTGTAGGGACATCTTGCATATGTCACCACAGAAAGAAATACAACTGCTTCATTTTGGATATGCTTGTTGACTTTTCCAGCCTCCTTGTCACAGCCAAAGCCATGCTAAGGAGACAACCCTATGCATGTTTAGATAGAAAACAAGCCCTACAACTCCCAGCATGCCCAGCCATCCATGCTGACTGGGGAATGCTGGGAGCGGAAGGAACTTCTAAACATGCATAGGATTGTGCCTTAAGAGTATTTGGTCATGGTAGGTTCAAATCACACATGAGCTTCTATTGCACTATTGCAATGAATGTGGCTCACTACTAATACAGGACAGGAGAGAAGGTGGAAGAGAAGCATTTGTAATGCAAATGAGTATTCCGTAGTTTGACATTTTGTATCACAAAGCCATGGAAGAAACAACGTCTTAAAACCTTGAGTGAAAACCCTTAGTCCTTTACTGCTCACAAAGTGCATATAACTTTTCTGTCTATTTCTATTTCTCCCCAAGAAATAGCTGCCCTTATCCTCTGAGACAGGATGTCAGCATTGAATAACCCCAAATCCCCAAATCCAGGAGGGTGGAGATCTAAACCCAAACCTTTCACGGAACAGTTGTTTTTTGTTTTCCTTCCTCACTTGTAGCCCACTTCTTGCTGTAGCCATTGCCACATTATTGCCACTGCAACCTCAGTTATCAGGGGCAGACAATCTGTTTTCATTAGGTTTTATCACCCATTGCAAATTGATTATTTCCTCGGGGCCTCTGCAAACGTCATTTGATTTATGGCAGGCTTTTGCCAGCTGTTTTGTTTCCTATGATATGAGGGACTTTGTTTCTCTGATGCTTATTTAAATGGCAAAATGTTTGGAACAGGCAGTCAAGTATATTTCAGGGTTTAAAATAATGGTCTTCTATTCTTATTATATATATATTTGTAAAATTGAACTGTATAGTTCCTAGGATTTGATCCCATTATCGTATCAAACAATCCAAACTGAAATGTTATATATATTTCAACCATTTTATTTCCTTCTGTCTTTTGCTCACTTTGACTCACCATTGCCGAGAAGGTAATTACCTGTGGTTATATTGGACACGTTTTAAGCTGTTGCAATCAGATAAAAGTAATGGATCGAAACACTGATCTAAATAGTTCCTTCAGCTCTACTCTAGCTTCATATCTGAAACTTGAGAGCCATTTCTTGAGGCGACTTTCCAAATCCTGCCTTAATAAGTGCTGAATGTATTATTCAAATAGATCTCTCTCTCTCTCTCTCTCTCTCTGTAGGTTTAATGGGTTGTTTCACAGCAGGTTTCCAAAATAGTGTTGTTCCTGGGAAGACAATAATCGGTACCTCCTGCTCATAGCCGCATATGCTTCTTGACATTTGAGTGCATTTTTCCATACCTGAATTATTGGAGAAGGTAAAACTAAATCTATTATTTATTTATTTATTACGTTTCTATCCTGCCTTTTTTCCTTTAAGGAACACAAGGCAGCATACATAATCCTCTTCTCCTCCTTCTCCTCCTCCTCCTCCTCCTCCTCTCAATTTTATCCTTACAACAACAACCCTCTGAGGTAGGTTGGACTGAGAGTCTGTGACTGGCCCAAAGTTACCCAGTGAGTTTCCATGACCGAGTGGGAACTAGAACCCTGGTCTCCTGACTCCTAGTCCAACACTCTAGCCACTATACTGCACCGGCTCTTTAATTCAGTATATTCTTTTCACATCATGGATATATGTTACTATTTAGGATATTGGCTATAGGATATTTCCAAAAAGAATAAAAATACAATCCAGACATTAATATACCCCCTTTGGATTATATCAAGGAATAATGGAAATAATAGTTTTAGCACAGCCATTTATGTTGTAGATTTCAAATGTTCAATCCACTTCACATATATTAGCCTTCCTGCAGCTGAGTAGGAAAGGCCACTTTTATTATCCCCATGTTGCAAAACAGAGCATATGGAAGTGCCATCTCTGAGAGAATAATGGCTTCTGTAAAACTATCTAATGGATTTGAAGCTGACATGAGATTTGAACCATGTGAGAAACTTGGTTCCTAGCACATATTTGTAGGCTTCAATTATATGCTAACTTACCTTGTAGGGAGCCCACATAACTCAATAGGGCTTACTTTTGACGAAGTGTGTACAATGTTGCACTATTAAGTACTATGCTACCTTAGCCCATTGCTATTTTACAGCTTGCACTAATTTCGCTTGTTAAGAAAAGAAGGTTGTGGGTCATGACTCTGTAAACTCACATTTAACACTACATTTGCTATAGGTCCCCTGTCCACTAAGAGTATTCTGTATGTAGAAACAGAATTATCAATAGATTCAATCCATGTCCTATTCCAATAGGCTAAGGCTTGCAGGCCACTTGGCCTACCTGAAAGAGGCAAGAGAGTGGCTAACAGCAAGTCACTGAGCCAGTGGTCTTAAGAACAGGTAGCAGGTCACTCAGAGAACAGAATGTAGAAGCAAGCAAAACAAAACTGAAGTTAGAATCGGACTGTGGATCTACAGGACCATGGACAGCTCTGAGCGAGCAAGAAGTTAAATTGTTTTCATAAGATGTAGAGTTCAGCTGAGTCTTTAAACCAAGGGTGGGCAACTTGTGGCCTTCCAGATATTGTGACTTACACCTCCCATCAGCCTAGCTAGCACAGCCAATGGTGGGGGGTCATGGAAGTTGTCAGCCAAAAATATCTGGAGGGCCACAAGGTGCCCACCTCTGCCTTAAATCAGCCTTCTCTCATCTTTCCCATTGATGTCTTGACTACAACTCCCATCAGCCCCAGACATCATCACTAATGGCCAGAAATGAAGGACGTGCAGTTGAAAATATCTGGAGGGTCCCAAGGTTGAGGGAAGACTGCCTTAAAGTGTGTGTGTGTGTGTGTGTGTGTGTGAGAGAGAGAGAGAGAGAGAGAAAGAGAGAGAGAATGGATATTAGTCCCATTTTGTTCTGCTTTATTATTGGATGGGGTTGGTTCTGCTCTGCATTCCACATGGTCTACCTTTTCAGTTCAACTTGGAGAGTTAAATTAATGTTTGCATTAGTGCATGCATAGTTGGCAACAGTTTTCAGTTTGTGTCTTTGTTTCTTCAGTAAGTTACCAATTAATTTCATATGGACACTGATTTCAAAACAAAACCCTGGTCAAAAGGAAATCTTGATAGGCATCACAAAACCTTTTCCTTCTTTCTTGGCTGTGATGTAATCAATGCATATATGCCCTTTGGCTAACATGGAAGGAAAAAAGAACACTGGATATTGTAGTAACCTGTCCATTCTGAACAAGCTGACGTGTTTTGTTTTTTTAAAAATGAAGAATTGGGGACTACTGACTAGGGAATGGATGGATCAGTCTATTTCGTCTCTGTCTCAGTTTCATGTGTGTTCAATCATAAGTTTCTTCTGTCCTATTCTCTGCTATTTAAACACACACACACACATCACATTCAAATTCTATGTACTATTTTCCTCCAAAATACATATTTTGTATGTATTCTTGCACTGAGAGCTGCATGACAAAATTCAGAGAACTATACAGTCCAAAGGATAACTGAATTCTGGTCCATCTATTAGTCTGGGAAGTGTGAATTGGATAGGTTTTGCTTAAAAAATGCAACTTAATGAATTTCTCCAACATCCCTGCCACTAACATGGGGATGGGCAATGTAACCACTATGGAATGCCAGAAGTTACCCACCCCTGTACTGACACATCAATGCCACTCTGAGAACAAGATCTGATGATTGGGAACTCCAAAATCATGGAACGTTTGGATGGGGAGAATTTTATAAACATTTCCAAAAACTATCCTGGGACTTCACTTGTCCCAGGATTGCTCAGGACATTGTTCAGAAATCTTCTGGTGTCTCAAAAGTGAGTGCATAATGGGATGAAGGACTATGGAAGTTCAGCATCTTATGGAGGTAGCATTCTGACACAGATATCAGTAGTCTGGCGGCTTTCTTCTTTCAGCATAGACATCAGCTGTATTGGACACGCAATAATTCAACATTGGTATAGGTGTGTGAGACACTGCTTGGGGCCATGTCTCTTGCAAACGTATGAGGCCATGAAAGTTTGCACAAATTAATGGATAGCATGGATACACTAGGCCAAGAATGGGCAATTTGTGGCCCTCCAGGTGTTTTGACCTACAACTCTCATGATTCCTCATCATTGGCTATATTGGCTAGGGGCTGATGGGAATTGGAAGCCAATATATCTGAAAGATCACAAATTGCCCACCTCCACAGTAGACAGATGGAGGCCATAAGTCAAACCAAATTAATGTGCAAAATCATAAAAGCAGGCTTTCAAAAATGTAATGATATAAAAGAAACTCATATGGGCTCCTTTGAAGGCCAGGGGCACAATCCACCCAGAGGTTCCCTTGCATAGGGCTCACTAAAATGATGGATCACCTCTAGGTGGATTGTTGACCCAGATTTGCAACATGTGAAGGCAAGCAAACAAAGCATTATTGTCATTCATCTTTCAGGTTTGGAAAGTCAATATTCTTAAGTGCTCCTCTTGGGCAACCAGAATGATATTCATAGGCATCTCTTTGACTTTGCAGTGTCCCCCTCCTACTGACGCCACATACCACTCCTCACTGTCAGCACTAGACATGATATTATATTACTTCCTGGACTAAGAGCATCTTCTGGACTAAAAGTTCTCCATTATTATCTGCTATAAATGTCAGCAATCATTCAGTCTTACATATCATTTGAAAGCACCCATTTCACTTGAAATAAAGATCTGGGTCAAATGTTGCCTAAGGAAAGTTAACCTTAAAATCCAAGAGAAATTTCACAGAGTTCAGCAACCATGTCTTTCTGAAATTATTTGGCAAAGACTAGAGCTGTGATATTGTGTATTATAGGGCACTTTCTGTCCCCAGATTGTTTGTGTAGCATGTAACATGACAATCATTCATCTTAATTTTTCCCTGATATATGAGATTCAAAACTGGGCTTGCAAATCCATGGATCAGGAAAAATATGAATGCCTCTGTGACTACTAAAATCAGGTTAGTTTACATGGTTCCTCCACACCAGTATTTCTTCATGCCAGAAGGAGTAACATGAGGCTGTAAGCAGAATTAATTTTAGTATGATGGCAAGCAGGCTGAGCTGGAAAGCAGGAAATCCCAGGGTCAATTTCTACTTCTACCATTGAAGATCTTCTGGTAGGGTTGCTTAAGGGAAGTTAATCTTAAAACCCAAGAGCAATTTTGGATATCCTCAGATCTACACACACACCCTGCAAGATGGAGCAGATAATATGGGCACACCTTCTATGGTTGTTATACAGATTAATGAGATAATGACACAATCATCATCAGTCATGGAACTGAAGAACTGTAAAGTTAGGGAATTGCTACCAATCTGTGTTGTAGTGAATCCATCTCAAAGCTCCCTGAAATCCTTATGCTGCCACACTCAGTAAACTATACCAGTCCGTCTGATTACAGAGGTAATCTTGGGACATCGTCCTCCAGGTGACCATGCTATCTTTGAGACACAGTGTTGGAGAGGTGCAGGGGAGCCTTATCAGTTGTAGTCCCTGCTTTCCCCGGAGGTGGGGGAGGCTTTTCTTGAATCTACTCTGATTCCATTTCATCACCAGGCAAAAATGTGTTTAGCTCCCCAGACTTTTACACAGCTTCAAAGCCACAGTGATGAATCTGGCAATTTTGGTTTCATTCATTTTTCCATTCTTTACTTTATTTTATTCCATTTACACATCATCAGTCCAAATATTTTTTTAAAAAGTCTGTGCGAAAAATCACCTGCATTTCCGTACACCGTTTCAATTCATTTTTGTATGGTATTTTGCCTAATATACATACTTTTGCAGCCATGTTCCCTTAATATGATGCATTTTAAGATTATTTTTCCTAATATACACATTTTTGTGAATGTGTTTTCTGAAAGTATGCATTTTGTATGTGTGTGTTTTTTTAAAAAAAATGGAGAACTACACTGCAAAATTGTGAAAAGTGGTTTTTTAAAGAATAACTGTTTCAGTTCATGTATTGTTTTAGGAACTGAAAATGAGGTCAGTTTGCATTAAAAGGTAAATAGAGCAATCCCCCTCCCCTCTATCTGCTGTGCTCTGTTCATGTCACACACACACACACACACAAAATGGGTGCTGAAGGTGCAGGAAAGAAATTAAACAAGCCAACAAGAATCTAATTCGCAGCCTCTCCATGTCCTGAAACAATATTACTGTGAGCCATTGCCAAGTACTAGCTATTTTTATATGGTCAGAAACCGCATCAGCCAATCACATGGAGGAGAAATGGATCACACCTGCTCTTCCTTCTCCTGTCCACCACATCTTCATGGGCTCTGTGCATAGACGTCAAGAATCTGTGAAAGTCAGGAGCCCAGAGAGACAGCACAATCCTGCTCATCTGGATCTCTCCTTGAAGAGTAATCACAGCCCAGTACCAGAGCACATACTTGGCCTGTAGAAGGTGTCATATTCAGTTCCTGGCACCTCCCTTTAAAACAGGAGTGTTGAACCTCCGTCAGACCTAGGGTCAAATTCCATTTCAGAGAACATCTTTGGGGGGGGGCACATTTTAGTGATGGGTGGGTTCAAAAGCAAAGGGGTGGGGCCAAATTACCAGGCAATTTTGGCTTTAAGCTCATACTGCTAGTAACTAAGCCTTAGGAGAGGAATGCCATGCTTTTAGAATGCACAATAGCTAGGAACCTTCCAAAAACACGGGGGGTTGGGGAAAGGGGCAGGGCTTGGGGAAGGGAGGTGCCCATCTGGAGAGCCTGATTGGAACCCCAGGGGGAGTAGTTTTACCCCAGGCCTGAGGTTCTGCAGCTGTTTTAAAAGTTTCACATGGCAGAGGTCTTTCCCTTCACCTGAGTCATTTCTTTCATGCATTCAGCACTTCCAACCAGATGGAAAAGGTTAGGGTCTGCCTGGCTTGGATGGCTGCCTACTCACCCAAAACCACACATATGCCATGTTTTCCTTCATGCTTGATTCCATTGTATTGGCTTCCTATCAATGCAGGTTCTCCCTGTTGTGGTAAGGTCACAGAGCCTTTGTTGTACTTTAAAGTGCCAAGTGGTATTACCTTCTTAATAGTCAACTTTTCATTTTATAGGTCACTTTTTAAAATTATGATTCTTGTGTTCCAAATGTGCTTTTCTTTTCTTTCTTTCTTTTTCAGAGGACAGATCATTGATATAATTTCAAGATGTCAGCCCGGTTGACACTAATGTGACACTTGGTATTCTCCAGAGTTCCTACAGCCTAGGACAAGAGAACACAGGCTGATTTCACTTGACAGTATTCCCTAATTGATTTTGAGGGCTTTTTGAAGTAGTTCTTTTTAAGACTCAGCATAAGGTGTGTGTTTTTTAAAAAAAATGGATTTCCCCCCTGGAAAACACAATTTCTATTATATCCTCAGTTCAACATATTATAATTATTATTATTATTCAATAATAACAACAATCCCAATAAATAATAATAATAATAATAATAATAATGTTGCATCACACATTCTCAAAAATTGAAGACTTTTACATAGACACACCAATTCTGGTCTTTTTTAAACCCATAATTCTTCTCTGTTCTATTGCTGCATTAATATGTATTTTTTTAAAAAAAATCATTTTGAAATAAATATTTAAATATGTGTTTCACTATGTATTCAAATACATATTATCCCCAAATACATATGTAAATATGTTCACTCAAAATATTTATTTAAATGTATTTCTGATACATTTACAGCTCCATTGAGTTCAATGATATTTAGCTTCAGGTACATGTGCATAGGATTACAGGTTCAATGCCAACATTGTCTGGGCCAGAGCAAGAGGCAGGTGAACAAGCGGGTTGCAATGATGAAGAGGAGGAGCAAGTCCAGGGGATTCTCATCAATGGACCCCTGTTGTGTTGAGGATCTTTGGCAGGTGCCCAACCATACCTACATCTGCCTGTTCCTTTCTTTTTTCTCTTTCTCCTTGTCTTCTACTCACCTTTCCTTCACCCTCTCTCTACTCTTCCACCTGCTCTGGCTTCCCCTTTCCCTTATGTTCTATGGCCACTGGTTCCACCCTTTATCATTGGCCAGTCTCATTCTTAACCCCTTCCTGTCTGCCTCATCATCCTTGCATTGAACCCACCATCACTCTGAACTCAGCCATCATTGGTTGGCTCTGCCAAAGATCCAAACCCACACCAACCTAACTGGATCCTTGTTTTTCGGTAGCAATCCCCCAGAGTGGCATGAAATCACTCTGCATCAAGACTACTCGCTGCCATCTGCAACAGTAATACCACAGGGATTGGTGACAGAGCAGTGTCAACTCGGCGCCATGAAGATATTCCCTTGGTGTTCCAGCAAAAGAATCTGCTCCATGTCACAGAGCACTGATGACTTCTGTGATTTGCATATTGCCACCAACATACGTGTTTGTGTAGACAACATGGAGAAAAGCCTTCACAATAGCCAAGGAGCAGAGCAGAGATGGACAGATCCGTTCATTTCGGGCCTAAGTCACTTCCTTATGTTTATCCCATAATTCCATTCCACGCCTCTATAAAACTGTATTTCTTTTTTATATATATATATACTTTTAAAATTATATTCTCTTGAATTATTTACCTGCTTCCTGGATGTTAATGCCTGGTCAGTGTAAATATATGTTCCGCATCCCTTTGACAACCGAAAGACTGATAATACAACATTAGAAGGAATAATGCTTACCTCTTATAATGCAATGGATTGAGTACCTAACAACACTATCAATTTTCGAATATACATACATGGATATTTGTTGAAGTTTAATTCATTTTTTTCTAAAATTGATACTTTAAATATGTAGGATTGTTATATTACATATATTCCTTTTATGATTTGTTTTGTTGAAATATACAATAAAAACTTAATATAAAAATTATCTTTAAATGAGTATTTTCTCTCAAAATACATGGTTAAAATATTTTGTTGTGTTCAAATTGTTTTCACAACATTTTGAGAAGTGTGAAATCCAGTGGTAGTTAAGATCCAGTCCATGCATTAGTCTGCGAAGTGCAGATCCAGTCATTTCAGAAAAATCAAATTACTTAAGCATCCCAAGAGCATATTGGTCAGTCCTACCCTTGTATCGAAAAGGAGGGGTGGGCAATGTGTTGCCCTCCAGATGTTGATGGACTGCAGCTCCAGTCATCTCTTGCCATTGGCTATGCTACGGCTGATGGGAGTTGCAGTCCAACAACTTCTTGAGGGCCATAAGTAGGGATAAATGAGAATGTGGTTAATTCCCCCATTCCAAGTTCTGAACATGAGTGCAAACGCGAGTCCACCAAAAATATTCGCAAATTGATGAAGATATGCTTGCACTTGTCTCGTTCCCAATTCCCAGTTTGATTTCTGCAAATTTCCTGATATGTGGAATTTCCTCAATACACTTTAGTCTATGGAGGAGATTTCTGCAAAACTCCATATGATCGCTGCTTGATTTGCACAAGTTTCCCGTTCAGGCAGAGCATGCAGAAAACGTGAATGGGAATCATGTCTGAAGCAAGTGGCAAGACAATGTTCTGAGAATCCTGGTGATGTCAAACATCGCTCGTTTGCCCATCCCAACCCATAAGTCACCCACCCCATGTTAAATTTTTAGGTTTGGGTCAAAAAACTCACTAATAATCTCTCCATAAGTTATACATTGTGCAGCTGCCCCATGTTAATGCTAAATTTACACTGCATACAAAAAGCTGACTTGAACGTCAAGCATCTGCCCTGTAGAGTTAACCCTCTGCTTAATGATGTTCCTAATAGCTAATTTATAAACCTAAACCCCATTTTCTCTTACTTTTAGAACCTTTGAAACTAATGAGCTTCAGAATCATACATAATTAGAGCCAAGGGATTTCAGAGCCTCCGCAACCAGCATCTTTTAAGCACTTCATCTTTATTTACATTCCCCAAACTTTGTCCAGTTATGGATCATATCACAAGAGTGACACCCGTGAGTCAACTCTGGAATAAAATGAACTGAAAATTACAGCCCAATACATATCAGTTCCAAATGTGTATTAGGGGCTGGCCAAAAATCATAGGAGATGACTTGTATTAATTGCAGGCTCATTTACATGTGTGTGGATTCGCTATGCAATATGAGCTAAGAAATGTTAAACAATTTCAAGGAATGAAAATGCTAGTGCTGTGTTAAATCCTGCCCCCTATTTTCTGGAACATTTTTTCTCCCTGAGAAAGAGGCATTGTTTTTTCTGCCTCTTTCGCAGGGGGAGGAGAATTTCAGATAATTTTTTCATTGGGGACTGCCACAAGATTTCCACATACTTTTTAAAAGTGTAGCTGGTTGTTTAGGAGACTTCTTTCTATTTTTTATTTAAAAAACAACAACAACTCACCACTGGGACCTGGAGAAGCCTGGCAGTTCTTCCTGAATGCCTATTAGGGACCATGTCACCTCACCTTCTCCAGTAGGCATTCAGGTAGAATTCCTGGGCTCCTTCAAGTGCCAGGAGTGTGTGTGTGTGTGTGTATGTGTTTTAAAAACAAAATAGAAGACCTCTTAAAACTGCCTACACTTAAAATGGAATGTAGAAATCCTGTCCCCCTCCACAAGGAGAAAATTCTCTGAAATTCTCAACTCTCGCAGCCTATTTTGCCATAGATTTTATTTCCCCCCACCTCCATGAAACTATTCTAGAGTAGGGTGACTATTCAAAAGAGGGCAGGGCTCCTGCATCTTTAACTGTTGTGATGAAGAGGGAATTTCACCATGTGCTGCATGCATACAAATGATACCTGCTGAAATTCCCTTTTCTATACAAGGCTCCTCTGATACAGAAGCCCAGTCCTCCTTTCCATATGATCACCCTAAAGGGTTAAAGCTCTTATTGCCAATAACTAAACCTTAGGAGATGTTTTTAAATCTTTTAGAATGAGAACAAACTGCACAAAAGCCAGGAAACTACAACAATGTGGTTGGTGGTAAGGCGTTGGGTTAGAAGAAAGGGTTGTGGCCATCCTGAGAGCTCCAGAGGGACTGTGTGGGTCATCAAGAGGACCAGGTTTGCCCCTTGGATCATGGAGGCATGCCTGGGTCAGGCTCACCATCATCAGGGCAACAGGGGAAGGTAGAAGCCTGCCTACTGCCTTACCCAAATATGCCCACACAGCTTAATCCACTCTAGAATCATAGAATAATATTATTAAAATCTATTATTCATTAAAATATTTGTATCCTGCCCTGTAACACTGAGCTCTCTAGTAGAGTCGGAAGGATCCTATAAGGCATCGAGTCCAACCCCCTGCTCAATGCAGGAATCCACATCAAAGCATACCTGACAGATGGCCGTCCAGCTGCATCTCGAAGGCCTCTAGTGTGGAACAGCCCATTGCCTCCTAGGTCATTGGTTCCATTGTCAAACTTCTCTAACAGTCAGGAAGTTTTCCCTGATGTCCAGCTGGAATCTGGCTTCCTGTAACTTCAGCCCATTATTCCATGTCCTGTACTCTGGGATGATCGAGAAGAGATCCTGGCCCTCCTCTGTGTGACAATGTTTCAAGTACTTGAAGAGTGCTATCATGTCTCCCCTCAGTCTTCTCTTTGAAGGCTAAACATGCCCAGTTCTTTCAGTCTCTCTTCATAGGGCTTTGTTTCCAGATCCCCAATCATCCTCATTGCCCTCCTCTGAACCCCCTCTAGCTTGTCTGCATCCTTCTTGAAGTGTGATGCCCAGAACTGGACGCAGTACTCAAGATGAGGCCTAATCAGTGCTGAATAGAGGGGAACCGGTACCTCACGCAATTTGTATATCACTATTTCCTTTGGTGCTGAACCTAAACAATGCTCGTTATTATGGCTGTAGGTGCAGTTAAAGATGTGCAGCCCTTCCCTGTAAGTATATGGAGTGACATTTGCTATATTCTAATTCTGTCACCAAATGGGAGCCCATGTGGCATAGTGGTTAGATTGTTTGACTGGGACACAGAAGATCCTGATTCTAGTCCATGAAGCTCATTGGGTGACTTTGGGCAAATCACCGATTCATTCTAACCTCCCTCACAGGGTTGTTGTGTGGATAAAATGGAGAAGAGGGGGGATCATGTAACTAAGCTGCCTTTGGTTCCTTGCCTGAAGAAAAGAGGTGGGATATAAATGTAATAATAAAAAAATGTATTTGGATCTCTGTTAGAAAAGCCTCCTACTTTTAATAATTGTAGCCAAAAGTTATTTTAGGTGTTTTCAAAAAATGGTGGTTCCCAAAATGCTATCCAGAAAAGAGATATTGCTATTCCATATTGTAGGTGAGATATTAGCTTTACAAAAGAGATTTGTTAAGTAATCAAATAATTAATGAGGGCACTTCTTTAAATTACAGGGTTTAATTGGAAAGGTACTGGTAGATTGAATATAGCATAATATAATTAGCAGCAAGGCTGTAAAGAACACCAAATGACTCCCATTAATCTTGAGTCTAAAAATTGATATTTTAGAAATTATGTTAACTTTTAGGATTATTAATTGGGGAATATTCCAATATATTATTAGTTCTGGAATTAAATCAGTCTACTGTGTGGGTGTACTGATTAATCTGCAAACACTTCCCCAGATTACAAATAATTTTATATGTGTGGTGATATTTTAACTGCAATAATAGAAGTTTCCATGTTGGTTTCTAGCCATGATATATTTAAAGATATATTCAATACAAGATTGAAAATGACCGAACATTAATGACTACTTAATACAAAATTCATACAAAAACTTATTGGCTGTCTGGAGATGCATGTGAAACAGATCTGATTGCCCATCTGTGCTCCTCTGTTAGTTCTTCATTCAGAAATGACCCAACTGAACAATTGCTTCCCATGGCTATTTTTAAAGCATAAGGATATAAGAAGAGCCCTGCTGGATCAGATCAGACGTCCATCTAGTCCAGGATTCTGTTCACACAGCAGCCACATGGGCCTGTGGGAAGCCCATAAATAAGACATGAGCGCAAGAGCTCTCCCCCTGCTCATGTTGCCCAGCAACTGAGGATGTTGCAGGCATCTGAAACAGTGGTGGAATTTGATGGACTCCCCCCTGGTCAGCTTGGAGTCTGCAGACTGCTGGTCACCCCACCCCATGAGCAGCTGGACAGCTCAGCGAGCACCCATCCCTGTGGAATGGACCATTCTAGCATAAATGCAAAATGGCAGCTCGTCAAGCTGTGAATGAGGGCAAGCAGCCAGTAGGGGTTTGACGAGCACCTGGCAGTGTGGACGGAGGTGAGTCTGACCATCCTTACCAACAGCAACTGGTGTGCATAGACATACTGCTTCCAACGCTGGAAGTAGCATAAAGCCATCAGGACTAGTAGCTATCGATAGCCTTCTCCTCCATGAGGTTGCCTAACTTCTTCATTGCAAAAGTTTGACACTTTGCATGCACACTTTGACTGCTTGCCCTGTCTGCCAGGGACTCTCCCAACTACCTCCCACCCCCCTCTGCAGTGCTATCGCTTTGCCCCCTCCCACTTCTATTGGTAGAACTCCTTCTGTCAACAGCAAGAAAGCATCAGATTAATGCTGTAGCAAGCCAGGCTCAAATCCACATTCAGCCAGGAAGAGCACTGGATGACCTTAGGCCAGGAGTGGTCAATTTCAAGGGGCCTGGGAGAGCATTTTCACCCCCTCCATGCACACATAAATGGACCACACACCTGCCACCATCATGCAGCTGAATTTGGCAGCAGCAAAGGAGTTGAATATAACCTAAATTTGACCTATTTACATCTCTGTAGTGGTGAACCACTAGTTTTGCTGACACTGTGAATTGCAGTGATGCATCAGCAGGGGCCACATGTACCCATGGATCATGTGTTGCCCATCATTCTCTCTTAACCCAACTTAAATCATAGGTGTTGTGAAGATAACATGAGAGGAGAAAGAAACTCGCATGCTGCTTTGAGCTCCTTAGGAAAAAGGCAAGGCATAAATCTAATTAATTGGCCTCATAATATAGCCTTATAATGGTACCAATGCAACCACAATTTATGAAACCAAGGGTCACCCATCATTACTGAAGCTCTATAGGACACCATATCGCTTCAGAAGATGATCA
Source organism: Anniella stebbinsi (assembly GCA_029215795.1). Lineage (NCBI taxonomy): Eukaryota > Metazoa > Chordata > Lepidosauria > Squamata > Anniellidae > Anniella > Anniella stebbinsi. The sequence continues at coordinate 25,732,263 of JARDYH010000002.1, read as the reverse complement.
ACCTGTATGGAAGCAGCCTTCTCTTATAATCAGTTTCACAGAGAGCCAGTATGGTGTAGTGCTTAGAGTTTTGGACTGAGGCTCAGGAGGTCTAGTTTCTAGTCCCCACTCAGCCATGAAGCTCACTAACTTTGGGCAAGGCACTGAGTTTCATTGTGCTCTGACAAGGCTGGGTCAGGTTCAGCTTTGGGGCCAAACTATGGGACAAATCCAATAGCAAGTCAGCAGACAAGCAAAGATCAAGCACCATTTTATCAGTCCAGCAAGAGGGCAGTGCAAAGCAGGAGAGGTCAGTAGGCAGGAAAGGTCAAGAGCACAGTGTTACCAATCAAGTAGGAAAAGTCCAAGAGCTTTTGACAAAATGACCCATGACATTCTGATTAAAAAATTAGTGAAAAGTGGGCTAGATGGAACAACTATTAGGCGGATCCACAGTTGGCTACAGAATCGGACTCAAAGAGTGCTTATCAATGGTACCTTTTCACACTGGGGGGAAGTAACGAGCAGGGTACTGCAGGGCTCGGTCCTGGGGCCAGTGCTCTTCAACATTTTAATTAATGATTTGGATGAGGAGGTGCAGGGAATGCTTATGAAATTTGCAGATGACACAAAATTGGGTGGGATCGCTAATACCCTGGAAGACAGAAACAAACTCCAAAATGATCTTGATAGACTGGAGCGCTGGGCTGAAAACAACAGAATGAAATTTTATATGGATAAATGCCAAATTCTACACCTAGGAAAAAGAAACCAAATGCACAGTTACAAGATGGGGAATACTTGGCTCAGCAATACGACAAATGAGAAGGATCTTGCAATTGTTGTAGATCACAACTTGAATATGAGCCAACAGTGTGATGTGGCTTCAAAAAAGCAGGTGCTTGACCTATGGGCCTGTGAATGTGCTGCAGGTGCCTGACTAGGTGGAGGGCAGATGAGGGGGGTTCCATTGGACTCCTGGACCCAGTCGGGCACCCACAACAATATCCCTCTGGATGGCATCTTGTAGGAATATCAGTGGATATGGGTTGGTAGGTTTGTTCCAGATCAGCAATATTTTCCTACTGAAGTAAATGCGAAGTGTCTGCAAATTTCTTTACTGCCTCTCTGTTACGATGATCAGTTCAGAAGTAGTGTCAGGAAATAACATTCTGGATTGCCCCAGTGCACAGAAAATGAATGGCCTTAACAGTTACAGTTGAAACTTAGGGAAAGGGGTGCCAATATTTCTAATGTCGTTAAGACAGGCCAGATGGTAACAGCAAGGTTCAGGCAGTGTGGACAACTGGCCAAAGCAGGAAAGACACATATTAACATTCGTAGTCAGCTATTTGCTGCAGTGCCCTAGAAAATGAAATCTCCTAGGGTTGCAACTTATTCTTTCACAAGAGCACGAAAAGACAAACACTCGTGCCATCTGCTCTCAGCAGAATGCTTCTGTACATTTATTGAATCTTCGGCTTCTCTCTTTTAAGAATAATGTAGCAGAGGCTATTGGTTCCAACCCAAAATAGAATAGTAGAAAACAAGGAATAATTGCTTTGGCTCTCCTTAGTAGAGCCTACCTGGTCTTGTTTTCATGAAGGCATCCACTTTTAATCAAAATTAAAGTCCAGAATCCATTTCATTGGTACTGCAAGTTATACAAGAGTTGCAAAAATATGTCAAGAGATAAAGGGGAAGCACGCCAAAATGGAAGGGAGGGACCACACCAAAAAAAGCCCCTCCCATTGCTTGGTGATACTCTCCTTCCGGCAGAGGAATGAATGTGGGCCAGGATGGCCAGGTGTCCTACTTCAGGGAGGGCAGTATTTTGGGGGACTGGCAGGGGACAATACTCTATTTGAAAGTATCTTCTGTTTGAAGACGTTCCAGTCCAAGTCTGGTTTAAAGTCAAAGAATCAAAAAGAAAGAGAGAACCAGGGGCCTTGAAGTTGGTTGCCCATTAACAGTTAGCATCTTGACAGCAGAGCACCCAGGGTAGGGTGACCAGATAAAATCCAGGTCAGGGCTCATGTAACTTTAACAGTTGTAGAGAAAAGGGAATTTCAGCCAGTGCCATTTGTATGCAATTAGTTCCTGGTGAAATTCCCTCTTCATCACAACTGTTAAAGGTGCAGGCACTATACTAGAGTGACCATATACAAAAGAAGGCAGGGCCCCTGCAACTTTAACTGCTGTGATGAAGAGGAAATATCACCAGGAACTAATTGCATACAAATGACACTGGCTGAAATTTCCTTTTCTCTACAACTGTTAAAGTTACATGAGCCCTGACCTGGATTTTATCTGGTCACCCTAACCCAGGGGGCTCCAAAAGGGTGTCTGTGTCCATCAGTTGCCATCTGTCTTGACACCAACCAGGCTCACTGGCCCTCCTGATTTTTATTTTCTTTCTTCAGAGTTTTGTAAATTAAGAAATATTACATATTTTAACTAAAGGCATGAAGTGCTGCCCTCCAGCGTCACCTATATTTGAATTCAAAAGGGTGTTGGGGGTTTGTTGTTTTGTTTGTTTTGAGTTAAAACCTCACCTCTACCTTGTACTTAGGTTCTTGGGCAAGTTACTTTTCATTCGGCCTCACCAATTTGCCTTCTGGAAAATGAATATTTGTGACCAGCCATGGCCCCCATGGTAGGGTGACCAGATAAAATCCAGGTCAGGGCTCCTGTAACTTTAACAGTTGTAGAGAAAAGGGAATTTCAGCCAGTGTCATTTGTATGCAAGTAGTTCCTGGTGAATAACACAAAAACATGCACACACCCATTGCAATAAAATAATATTAAAAATACAACATCCACCTACATACCCAAGGAAAAATAATAAAAATCCAGACAAGCACCAAGGCAAAAAAACAACCAACAGAACAAACACACACATTCACCGAGACTGAAAATACAATAAATATCCACACACACCAGCATACTCACCCATGGCAAACCTAATAATAGTTTTAAAACACACACACACACATACATCACCCCAATTAATTCATCAAAATATATGGAAAATATAAAAGAAAAGTTCACTAAACAGTAGCAGCACCCAACAATAAATGAAATCACATCCAGGCAGCCCCAGCCCCACGCTAGGCCAGGCTAAGATGCCTCCACGCCAGACTGGGCCAGGCCGCCCCATGGGCTTGAAGTCCAGTGTACCACACTCCAGACCAGGCCAGACCACCCCACACTCGGCCAGGCTGTGCTGGGCCAGGTCGCAACGCTCACCATGATGCCCCGTTGTGCCAGGAATGCCCCAGGACACCGGGTGAGGATGCCCCCCACTGCGCCACTCCATGTGCTGCACTGGGTCAGGCTGCACTGGGTCAGGCTGCGCCGTGCCAAGCTGTGCTGCCAACGCGCCGTGCCAGGCCGTACCACCCCACACGCACGCCTCACTTGCCCCATGTGCACCGCACCGGCTCTGCACCCACCCCGCTTCCGCCTCGTGCGCCCCATGCCTGCCCATCTCACACAACCTGCACACCCGCCTGCCGCACCCTATGCCCGCCCCGCCCCGCCCAACCTGCAACCAGCAGCTGTGCACCCCACAACCACTCCACCTGCCTCACGTGCACTGCACCCGCCCGCTCCACGCCCGCCCACCCCACGTTCCACCCCTGCTAGCCTCACCTCGCGCGCCCACCAGCCTCTCCCCATGCCCACCCACAACCGTGCGCCCCACAACCGCCCCATCCCACCACCCACCCCACTTGCCCCACATGCATTGTACCCACCCCGCGCCTGCCCGCCCTACCCCCGCCCAACCCCTGCGCCCTGCAACTGCGCCACCCGCCCATACCAACCCCTGCCAGCGCTACCCTACCTACTTACCTATTGACCCCGGGCCCACGCTGCTGCTGCCTCTGCCGCTGCCTTCTGAATCTGTTTGGGAGCACCAGGAGATCGCCCCACCTCTCAAACAAGTCTCCCAAGAGAAGGGAAGCACGCTGCTCCCTGCCTCACGCACACCTTTCCTGGGATGAAAGGGTCTCTTAATGCTTGAATTAAGAGGCCATTTCATTCTGGGAAAGGTGAGGGGGAAGAGCAGGCTACGCGTTCTCCAGGGCCCAAGAAAGCATGGAGATTGCCTACCGCCATTAGAGTATGTGATCTCCACCCTTTCTGGAGCCCTGGAGAACGTGCAGCCTGCTCTGCCCCTGCCCCGCCCCTTTCCCATGATGAAAGTGCCTCTTAATTCAAGCATTAAGAGACCCTTTCATCCCAGGAAAGGGGTGGGACGGAGCAGGACGCACGTTCTTCGGGGCTTTCCAGAGCTATGGAGAACGCGTGGCTTGCTCCTCCCCGCCCCTGCCGCACCATTTCCGGACTTTTTAAACAAAATTAAAAAGTCGGGCCGGATCCCCCAGAGCACGCAAAAAAGAGGACTTGTCCTGGCAAATCCAGACTGATGGTCAGCCTAAGATAGTGTGACCATACAAAAAGGAGGGCAGAGCTCCTAAATCAGCAGGTGTCATTTGCATGCATGCAGCACTTGGGGAAATTCCCGCTTCATCACAACAGTTAAAGCTGCAGGAGCCCTGCACTCTTTTGTATCTGGTCAAGAGGGCAGGAGTCCTGCAGCTTTAACTGTTGTGATGAAGGTGTCATTTGTAGGTTGCATGCATACAAATGACACCTGCTGAAATCCTCTTTTATACAACTGTTAAAGCTACAAGAGCCCTGTCCTTCTTTCCATATGGTCACCCTACTACTAGAGGCAGGACCTCCACTTGAGTCATGCGTGACTTGTCCATGCAAAGCCAGAAGGCCCAAATGGAGGCAGTAGAGATAGAGCTTTTTTGACACATAACTGTGAGGACCGTAGGTAGGAGGAATATTTATTTTATTTTATTCTGTTACATTTGTGTACCATCCCATAGCCGAAGCTCTCTGGGTGGTTTACATAAGATTAAAAGTACAATTAAAACAATATACAAAAATTAAAACAGCAAAAACAAAACATACAATATACACATACATTTAAAACCACTATAATAACTTTAAAAAAGCTACCGTATAAAACTAAAAACAAAAACAAAACAAGCCTAAAAACAAAACAAACTAGGCACAGGCCCTGAGCCAGATCAACTCACCCCCAAATGAGGAAGAAGGACAAAAGTTCTCTTACCTCAGTTCTATGCAGCACTGATGGAAATTTTATTTTGTGTGCAAAGATAATACTTTTGGAGATCTCCAGAAAAATTCAATAAAAGTTGTCATTTTTCCTTTTAATCCAAGTGTTCCAGAGCCTTGTCTTTTCATTTAGAGGGTATTGGTGCAAAGGTATATAATCTTTTTTCATTTGAACCTCTCAGGCTGCCCTGCTTGCTATGGTTGTGCAACAGTATGACTATTTAAACATATGTAATAAAATTACAAATGTAATTTGCTTCTTTCCAATGAGCCAAATTGCTGCTTTAGAGGGGGGGGAACCCTCTAATCTTCTTTAAAGATCAGATCAATGGCTTCAAGGTCAGAAGACTGACACCAAAGGTGATGGAGTGTGACCTTATTTAGGCATTTAAGTTTTATCAGATCAGATAATCAATGTATAATCAATTAGCCAGGCTGTGTATCACTGGAGGCTGGTGGCTCCGATGTCAGTGGGGTAGTGAATCTGCTCCGGGTTTCAGTCAGAACCAGTCAGAAATCTAAAGGAGATTTATCCACTGCTGTTTGCCACTTCCTTGGAAGCATAAGGAAAAATGAGAACAGTGGGCAAAGAACATTTGGCTTTCTGATAATATGGGTTGTCTTTGTAAGTTGCCTTAGCCTCACAAGCAACAGCAACAAAAGTAATGCATATATATATATATATATATATATGCATGTACACAAATATTGCAACAAGATTTCTCAGAGACAATGCAAAAATAATCTGTAAATATTGTTCTTCCATAGAAATAACTTAGCTTTATAAAATGAATAACTACTGATGCAAGTTCAAAAATACATTTTATATGGGCCACTGCCATGGCTAGTACATCCAGATGCAATACATCTTCAATATGTGATACGTATTGAGCACAAGACATGTATTGACAGATACATCTAGTCTTAATTTAAAAGACAACTTTAAAAATGACTGTAACTTTTGGCACTAATTTTAATCGCAACTTCAGCAAAAGTGTCTAATTTCAATGATCATATTTTTCAGCATTCCAGGGATTTTTTCTGTATTGAACTTTTAGCATCATCATGAGAAAAGGAATTGAGAATAAAACTGCTAGTATCATCCTGCCTTTATACAAATCTATGGTGTGACCACACTTAGAATATTGTGTATAGTTCACCTCTACACCTAAAAAAAGGATATTATAGAGCTGGAAAAAGTGCAGAAAGGGGCAACTAAAATGATTAAGGGGCTGGAGCATCTCCCCTCTGAAGGAAGCTTACAACAACTGGGATTGTTTTGCTTGGAAAAAAGGAGGCTAAGGGGAGACATGATAGGGGTGTACAAAATTATGCATGGTGTGGAGAATGTGAATAGGGAGACACCTCTCTCTCTCTCTCAAAATACTAGAACCTGGGGTCATCCCATGAAGCTGATTGGTGGGAGATTCAGGACAAATAAAAGGAAGTACTTCTTCACACAGCACATGATTAAATTATGGAACTCACTACCACAAGATGTAGTGATGGCCACCAATTTGTATGGCTTTAAATGGGGGTAGATTAAATTCCTGGAGGTGAAGGCTATTAATGGCTACTAGCCCTGATGCTATCTCCAGTATCCGAGGCAGTAAGCCTGTGTGCACCAGTTGCTGGGGAACATGGGTGGGAGGGTGCTGTTGCACCATGTCCTGATTTGTTGGTCCCTGGCCGATTGCTGGTTGGCCACTGTGTGAACAGAGTGCTGGACTAGATGGACCCTTGGTCTGATCCAGCATGAACTTCTTATGTTCTAATGTCATCATCATCCTCTAAACTGGCATTTCTTATCTCATCCCTTACATGCAAAGAAATGTTGGGTAGCCTTAATACCGGAATTATAATCACAAACTCAAGTCATATTTGGTGTAAATTAACAACTGTTTAAGCAGAAGGTTTCCTAGCCAATGTTCAATTTACTGCTGCACAGGGTGGCCATTCATCCACTTTTACAGAGGACAGTTCTCTAATTGAAGGGCTGTCCAGTCCAAGCCCAGTTTGAAGATAAAGAACCATCAAAAGGAACAACTGGGTCTTGAAGATGCCCATCAAGAGCACCTGGACACCTGGACACAGTCTTCCACACTGTGATGAAATGAACTGTGTTCCTATTTAAAATTATAATAATTATTTTTGAAATCTGCACCTCTACATATTAATAGATTTGCAAATTTTATGCAAATCGGTGTCCTCTTTTCTCTCTTGTTTTTGCTGAAGCATGTCCTCTGTTGGCAATTCACAGTGGCCTCCCTTCTGCTGCAGTGGCTGTTAAAATTTTGCACTGAAACAAGGCATGTGCCCCACAGAAGTATTCAGGAATAGGGTGACCAACTGTCAGGATTTCCCCGGATTTGTCCTGGTTTTTGTTCTATCCTGGGTGTCAGGGAGGATTTTCTGTAATTTTCTATAATGTCCTGGAAAGACAAGCTTTCCCCTTTAAGGCCACATTAGCGTGGTTGGAGGGAATGACGAGCTTTCTGGAGGTGGGTTATTTCTATCCCACTGCTCCAATCAGGACCTTACAGGGGAAAGTATGTCATTCCTGGACATTATAGAAAAGGACCCGATTGGAGCAGTGGAGGGCGGCAATGACACACTTTCCCCTCCTCCGCTCCAATTGGGGCCTTTAAAGCAGTGGGGGTGAATGACATGCTTTCCAGAGGCCCCGGAAAGCCACTTTCCCACCCCCCACCCCACTGAGGGTCCTCTTTTTTGGTTTCCCAAATGTGGTCACCCTATTCAGGAAGTGCAATTCAGCTTGTTCACAAGATGTCAAAAATAGCCTTGTAACTGCAAAATCACCACCAGTTTCACAGCTGCCATGATTTTGGTCACCATGATGGTAGTGGCACCTCATGCTGCCCATGGGCAACATCTGTCAATCCAGCACGGGTACTCTCTAAATCGCAAAACGAAGGAAAATTTTAAGACAGTGGGTTGAGCTCAATTGTATCCTTGTGCGGGCTCCTAGGTATGCCAGTCCCAGCCCACGCATGCCCTGCCAGCCAGCTCTGGCGCACGTGTGGCCCGTACCACAAGGATATGATTGGATCCTGCCCAAAGACATATCCCCCGCCTGTTCCAAAAGAATACTAAATTCCTGCTAATATTACTTTGAAATGACAACAGCAATAACCTTGGGTTTTTACATCCTGTTGGAAAAGCTTTATTGGCCCACCAATAAACAAGTAAGCTAGAAGGAAAGCCAGAGTCTGCTTAAGTAACCTGGGAAAGGGATAAACCTGTTTTGCTGGTCTCAAAGCCCACAGCTGATTACTAATACTAAGCCAAACCAACTACATACATCAGAAGCAATTTGTAAATGATTAAGTCTGGCAATGAACTTGACTTGGCCTGTTTGACATGTCAGGCTGCTATTGTCAAAAGGTCAAGCTCTATTTGGACGCTCAGAGTAAGGCTTGTCCATCACTGCTATGGCAAGACCCTAAGTGCTACACAAAAACACAGCTTCCTTCCTCCTTTCCCTTCCTTTTCAGCTCTCCCAACAGTAACGCTCCCATTCAGCTTAATAAATTGGTTCTGTTAGGAGAAGGCAGGTACAGGCTCCCAGACACTGCTGAGCGAATGCGACTACATTTCACAAAGCACCTAACTAGGGCAGATGTTTTAACGCTGCTATTGAACCAAAATGAAGAGAGGAGATTCACATCTACAGAGCCTTCCCGTCAATTTGCACCGGAGTTAGCTCTTGTTTTACTAAGATGGTTTCAAGAACCAAGACAGATATTTATCTGTTTGTGTATGTGTGTTGCCAACCCTTTCCCCTCTGTATTACAAGGGAGGTGGGGGTGGAAACCTCCTGTTATTTTAAACTTCACAGCAGCTAAAAATAGTCCCATTTCCCAAAAAGAGAGGCAAACATAAGGAAGAAATCTCATCTGCATTGGCTTTCACATCCTCTATTCTAATGGCGATGAAATCAAGCCATGCATCGAAAATGAAGAACAATAAAAATGTGTTGGCACAAAGGCCAGCATTTAATATCCTGAAATGAAGCCAAATGGCTTCTCTCTCTCTCTCTCCCTGCTGCTCTTTCTTGGGCCTTTCTAATTTTTTGTCCTGACTGGAGCAAAGCCAAGAGATGGGTATTAAACATTTCCAGCCAGACACTGCTAATGTGTATTGGAAAAGACCCTTCTTAATGGATTAGGCTGCATACTCGAACAATTGCAAGAAGTTAGCTCTTGCCTGACGAGAGAGGAGGGAAAGCAATTTTAAGTTTCTCTTTGCTGGGAGCGGTGGAGGCTGGTGGCAAATCCGCTCCTGGTTTCAGTGAGAACTCTAAAGGAAGTTCTGACTGAAACCCAGAGCGGATTCACCGCCCCACTGACATCGAAGCCACCAGCATCCACTGGCTGTGATAGTTGCTCAACTGGAAGTCCAACTTTTGCTGTGATGGTTGTTAAGGAAATGTTCCCTAACTCTCAAATTGAAGAATCACCAGGAACAGGCAGAATTCAGTCCAACAGGTTTATTCAAAACAACGTACGAAGGAGAAAGAAGTGGCACATGGGTAGTACCAAAGCTCTCTGAATCACAAAGACAAAACTGTTTCATTTATCTCTGTTACAGGCTTTGACATCACATACCACTCACCCCTTCTCTCCTGTGATGGATACCTGCCAATAAATGTTTCAACTAAACAATATCTTAAACCATAATAAAACAATATCGGGGCATTTGATGCCTCACTGAAATGTACTGTTTCCTGATAACCTTCGATCACTGATACTTGGTGTTATTTGGTTTTCTCTAACAGCCAGTAATTTTCCTTGCGAAGAACTGAAAATGTTTATGTTGGGGATGCCAACTTGTCTGTGTTTGAGGGCCGTTGAGTCATGTCTAATTCACAGTCTATTCAGAGGAAGAGATTGCGAGGCTTGTTATCGGGAGAGGATGTTTTGGGTTATGTTGTTCTGTGTTTTTCCTCTGAAATGCTAGAATGTGAGGTGTGAACTTTGACTTGGTGCAGCGTAAAGTGTCTCTGCTTCACTTAAAATGTTTCTCTGAGGCTTGGGAGAAAATAGAGTTCCAGGTTTTGATTTTATATCAATGCCCAGATCAAAAATCCTTATCAAGGTTTAAATATCTGACAGGATTACAAGGGGTGTGAATGAGGGAAGTGTCAGTCAACAAAGTCAAACTCATTCAGGTTCTTCAAATTCCATCTTGAAGCTCGTTCCAACTCGTGTCCATATCAGATTCCAGATTGCAAGAGTTTCAAAAAGGAGTTTGTTCAGTCCATTTTGTGTTTCATTATACAGGCAGGAATGATAGAGAACGTTTAAGGCTGCAGAATCTACACTAGAGTTACCAGATACAAAAGAAGGCAGGGCTACTGTAGCTTTAACTGTTGTGATGAAGAGGGAATTTCAGCAGGTGTCATTTGTTTGCATGCAGTACCTGGTAAAATCCCATCTTCATCACAACAGTCAAAGCTGCAGGAGCCCTGCCCTCTTTTGTATCTGGTTGTGATGAAGAGGGAATTTTACCAGGTGCTTCATGCATACAAATGACACCTTCTGAAATTCCCTTTTCTATTTAACTGTTAAAGATATAGGAGCCCTGCCCTCCTATCCATATGGTCACCCTATCTAATTGGGTTCTAGTATGCGTTTGCATTCAGGAAGCATGAAACTGGTAAGTACACCTTGAAATGCAAACTGAAAGAATTTCAGATTATAGCAGGACTTAAGTAAGACTAATTAAGTCCTACTGTACTTAAGTTGGGACTTAGGTTAGACTAACACTGAATATACAACACAACCCAGGACATCTTCCAAATTTGTACAGACAAGTATTTCATCTTATTATCAACAAAACTGCCTAGGTCCACTGGGCCCACAAGTGCTTTGGCTTGCGCTCTTACGTTGAATCTGGAGGGGAAATGAAATACTGGACTAACATTGTTTTAAAGTAGGCTGACCAGATAAAATCCAGGTCAGGGCTCATGTAACTCATGTATACATTTTAACGTAAAACAAACTTAAAGATTCAGTTTGTACACCACTAAAATGGAAAAGTTCTCTTGATTTCAGTAAGCCTGGATCCATCTGTAGTCATGTCTACTTATAGAGCTCCATCATAGGCTGACCAGATAAAATCCAGGTCAGGGCTCATGTAACTTTAACAGTTGTAGAGAAAAGGGAATTTCAGCCAGTGTCATTTGTATGCAATTAGTTCCTGGTGAAATTCCCTCTTCATCACCACTGTTAAAGTTGCAGGCACTATACTAGAGTGACCATATACAAAAGAAGGCAGGGCCCCTGCAACTTTAACTGTTGTGATGAAGATGGAATTTCATCAGGAACTAATTGCATACAAATGACACTGGCTGAAATTCCCTTTTCTCCACAACTGTTAAAGTTACAGGAGCCCTGACCTGGATTTTATCTGGTCACCCTATTTTAAAGAGCGAGAGTGGACCTCTGCTGAGAGTTGAACACTCAGACCCAATTAGTGGTAGGACAGTGATCATCTATTCCCTTTAAAATATTGTGTATAGCAGGACAATAAAATAGCTGTGAAGTTGGTGGCTGTGAGATATTTTCAGGAATGGGTGACCAAGAGAGACATGTGGGCTGTTTCATGCAGCTGTCACTTTAATCCTCTGAGCATGTACTCGGCTCCCAGTTACAGACAGAGATTGTGAGTAAATCAAGTGTTCTTGTCATCCGAACAGTGTCAGCTTAAATGGCTTCTCAATCAATCATCCTTCATATTGGAAACTCCAGGGCAATGCATTTCTCTCTCAAGCCAACCAATCAAACTCACTTGGCTGACAAGCTGTAAGAAAAAACAAATCATGAAGTCAGTTATAATTCCAACAAATGTCATTGGTATCAAAGCCATCTTGACACAGCGTCGTCCCGATGTCGTAAACCCAGCGCTGCAGGAGAACAGCTCCTGCTTGAAGTAAATAAACAAACTCGACAACGTTTTGGCCAAGTCTCTGTGCTTCGTGAACCACCAAGCATCTACAGTAGCACCACATGACTGACAGCCACTGGAAATGGGTAGGTAAACTCATAACATGGCAGCATTTCCTGTCATGTGATCCCTGGTCCAATGATGAGCATGTCCAAATTTTGGGCTGGAGAGAAGCCTGTATTTATTTATTTTTTTGTGTCCCTCCCCAATCAAACATTAATTAATCTAAAAAAAGCAAAATGAGGGCAATCCATTAATTGTAGACATTTTATCCTGCCCTCAAACACATTCCCAGGGAAGAGGTTCATTTTAAAATGTTATTATTGCATATACACACACTTTGCCTTCAGATGATTTGGACTACAGATCCCAGAATTCCTGACCATTAACAATGCTGGCTAGGGCTGATGGGAGTTGGTCCAAAATATCTAGAGAGCACCGGATTGGAGAAGGCTGCTGCATTCATATTAGAGATGGACAAGAAGTCTTGTGCTCACTCCTAAAATGCATTGTGCTCTTTAGGAATTAAAGTCAAGCACTTGCAAACCTTAAGTTCTCTAAATGTTTGGCTTAATATGTGAAGGCAGTAATGTATTGGTGGTGAATCTGCTCCATGTTTCAGGCAGAAATAGTCAGTACTCTTAAAGGAGCTTTCCAAGGTGCATTGCAGTGGCTAAACCCCAGAGTGGATTCACTGCCCCACTGTCATGAGAGGCACCAGCCCCCACTGCTGGACGTGTGTAATGCCAGCCTTCCCCCCCCCCCCCCAGACAAAAATACCCCTCACCTTAGGGAAGCGGGACTGGATCGCAGGTGGAGGAGGGCTCAAGCAATGACTGCATTTTTTTCCCTGTCACCAGTTCTGTAGAACATCCCCAAACCAATGAAAACTACATATGAAATCAGAGCAAATGTACTGTAAATTAAATTATTTAACAAGCCACCCCATGAGAATTGATCTGCCTTTCTGCTGTCATGCTGCTAGGCTATCCTACTGACTATTTTTGAGAACTCACAAAAAAGAACATCAAATTAGAAATGCCTTGGTGTAGATAGGCTGGTTGGGGACATTCCTTTAAAAATAGAACTAGCCCAACAAATCCAGTTATGCTGACAGCCCTACCAGAAGAGAGGTAAGGTATCTGAACAAATTCTTTGTACTCTTACTGTGAAGCTGGAGAGGGCAGGAATTCAATCTTGCTGCATTGGCCTAAAATGAACCCTCGCTCAAACATTTCAGCCAACATGAATCACATCCAGCTATTTACTTTTTGATGTCTCTTCCTTGCTCGGAAACTTGGTTGCAAACATAAAACACAATGTTTCCATTGGTTTTATTTATAAAAGCGGTGCATTCCCTCAATATCATGCTCCTCAATTAGGCAACAGAAGACAGCCCTTTGCAACCTAATGACTGTTCAGTGCTCCAAATGTCCTGATCACAACTCCCTTGAGGTTAATGACCGATATGTTGTGTCTGATGTTTCATTGCAACTTAAATGTCAAGGACTCTTTTCTTTTTCATCCGACTGCCTGATCCAGAATGCATTATATGAGAGTAAAAAGCCTTCAATGAAGACTAGAGACTGCAGTGCTTAGGCAATCCCAGTGCAGAAATTACACACATAGACCACATAAAAGCACTCACATTGTTTGAAAAAAGGGGAGAGTGAAAAGATGGGATGCAATGTTTAGGGTGACCATATGAAAAAGAAGACAGGGCTCCTGTATCTTTAACAGTTGTATAGAAATAGGAATTTCAGCAGGTGTTATTTGGGGGGGGGCTTGGTTTTTTTCCAAAAAAAATTATTGTGAATTTGTGAACAAAACAAAAAAATATAAAGAAAATAATAAAAAATAAACATATTTTTTATAAACTTCAAAAGCCTCAGTTTCAAATATCACAATTTCTAGGTAATAAAAAATGAGGAAGGGAAAAGGTAGCATAAATTACACATAAATGTCCGTAAAAGCAGACCAACTGTCTGAGTAAATGTCCATTCATAAATGACGCCTGTAGGCCACTCTTTCAAATGTTGCTAATGTTGTTAAGTCTTCAATCCATTGCATTATAGAAAGTGTGGTTTTATCTTTCCAATGTTGTAAAATAATTCTTTTGGCAGTCAAAAGGGCACAGAAAATCCATTTCCGTTGACCGTGTGTTAGTTTCCAAGCAGCCAGTACGTAATTTAAAATGACACGTATATCTGAAAATATTAAAGAGCTTTCTAATACAAAATTTATGCGACTGATAATTTCCTCCCAAAAGGTGGCAACTATTGGACATTTCCAGAACATATGAAATAAAGTAGCATTAGGTATGTAACACTTCCAACAATTAGTTGATTTAGACAAACCTTTATTAAACAGACGCTGTGGTGCCCAGTATACCTGAAACAGTCATTTTTGCTGGATAAGACGTAACTGGAGATCCATTGACATATCTGATATGGATGCCAAAACAATGGTCCGCTGTTTCGACAAAATAGGACACTCCAATTCCCTATTACATTCCTGCTGAAGCCCCATTGTATCATATTTATTCACTAATAATAAGAATTTATAAACATGAATTGTGGGCCAATTTACCCGGTCAGCCTCAGTCAATACTTCCAATAGTGAAGGAAATTCTGAAGCAATGAACACTGCTGGGCCAAATATAGATTCTAACAAATGTTGCAGTTGCAAATATTGCCATTCAGCTGTGGTGGGTAATTTAAATTTATCACACAGAGCTGAGAATGACAGGAACTCATCATCTGCACCCACTAATTGGTCCAGGGTAAAAAACATTCTATCTGTTCAAGTCCACCATAAAAACATTTTCTTTCCTATTTTTAAATCTGGATTTCCCCATATGGTCAGTTTGGCATGAGAAAATGGTTCAAACTGTAATTGGCATGACATTATATGCCACACATCTCTAACTGCTAGGATTGTGGGTAGGGCTCTTTCCATTTTAATATGCCGAGAACCTAATGAGATCCATTTGGAAAGAGGCTCCAAACAGGATGATTCCAAAACTGACCAAGGTGGAAAATCAAATCTAAGTGGAACGGACCAAACTTTAGTGCAGGTGAGCAAGTAAGCCCAATGGTGTATAACAAGGTCTGGAAAGCCAAACCCACCCTCTTTAATTGAAACTTGCATCCTTCTCAGGGATATTCTTGGTGGAGAGGAACCCCAGAAGAATTTACAGAATAAAGTATTAAATTTTTGAAAATATTTGCTGGGTATAAGTAAGGAGATTCCATGTATAACGTAAACAATTCAAGGTATAGTATTCATCTTAAGTGTATTAACCTTGCCCCATAAACTTAACTTTGAAGATGCCCATCTATCAATATCTCGTGAAATATCATTAATCAACTTATTTAAATTTAACTTAATCATTTGACATATGTCTCTGGGAATGATTATTCCCAAATAAGTGATAGAATCAGGGCACGTGAAATTGCCAGTTGGCTAATACACTAGAATGTATATTATCTCCAATCAGCATTATTTCCAACTTGGACCAATTAATTGAATAGCCAGACAAATCACCAAAAATATTAATCAATTTCATCAAAGCCGGAACCAATGACTGGAGTTTTGAAATAAATAGTAAAAGATCATCTGCATATAGAATAATTTTAAATTCTAAGTCAGCATGTACAAAACCGTGAATACTGCTGCTTTGCCTAATGGCACATGCCCGGGGTTCCAAACATAAATCAAATATCAATGGGGAAAATGGACATCCCTGTCTAGTACACTGACCAAGTTTTTTTAAAAAAAGCAGAAAATAATCCATTAGTCGTTATTCTAGCTCTCGGGGTTGAGTACAACATTTTTACCCATTTCAAAAATTCAGTTGGGAAGCCAAAATTAATCAAAGTAATAAAAATAAATTTCCAGTGAATTTTGTCGAAGGCCTTTTCTGTGTCTAAAGAAATAATGGCTGATTGATCAGTTCTTTCAGAATTTAAGGCGACCAGATCGACAATTAACCTAAGATTATCTGCTCCCTGTCTATTTTTAATAAATCCCACCTGGTCTGGTTGAACCAATGCTGCAATAACTTGTTGCACTCTATCGGCCAATATTGCAGTCAATATTTTGATATCCACATTAATTAATGATATAGGTCGATAGTTAGCACAATTGGTATGGTCTTTGCCAGGCTTAGGAATCACAGTAGTATAAGCATCATTTAATGATGGGGAAAGAAAACCTGATTCAAAACTGTGATTATAAGACTATAGAGCTTTGGAGCTAGAAAACTAGAAAAAGTTTTATACCACTCAATTGGAAACCCATCTGATCCAGGTGATTTCCCAGTGTTCATATTCATTACTGCATCATAATTTCCTTCAAGTGTAAAGGGGATAGAAGAAGCTGCCATTGTAGTGGATCCAAGCATGGAAGATCCATATTAGGAAAAAAGCCTCTATGTCTTGCTCTGACATCTCTCTACCTTTACTGTAAAGATCAGTATAGAATTTTAAAAACTGTGAGTTTATATCTATAGGAGAAGTACATTTCTATGTTTTTGCTACTTAAGACAATGTGCAAGGATCTTACTAGGACATTCTCCATTTTCTCAGTATACTTGTCTTAGGCAAGTCAAAGTGAATTTCGCCTGCTGTGAAAGAATAATATTCAATTCATGCTTAGCCTTCTGAAATTCTTGGTAAAGTTGTGCAGTAGGGGAGATGGCAAACTCGGTTATGAGGGATTTCAGCTTCTTACCTAGATAAGTCTGTTGAGTTCTTTTGATTTTTTTTTTGATAAGCAGCATAGGCAATGATTCGACCCCAGATAAAAGCTTTGCAAGCCTCCCACTCGATAGTGCATGAACTAGCTGTACCCTCATTAGTTTTAAAGTACTCTGTCAATTCAGCTAGCATCTGAGTTTTAAATTTCTCATCATTAAGAAGAGAAACATTAAGGCTCCACTGGCCAGAGGCCCTAGGAGTATCAGATAATTGCAATTCCAAGCATACTGGGGCATGGTCTGACACTGCTAATATGTCAATTTTACAGTCTTTTATTTGATCAATCAGGGATGTCGAAACCAAAAAAAATAATCTAATCTAAAGCAATTATGATGAACTGATGAAATAAAAGTATGCTCTCTATCAACAAGATGTAATATTCTCCAGGCATCAATTAAACCATATTCCATCATGTAGGCCTGAAGTGCCAATCTCACAGCTGTTTGAGTCTTAGGAGGAGGTGTAATTCTATCCAGCAAAGGATCTAAAACCTCATTAAAGTCCTCACCCACAATCAAATAATCATAAGCAATATTGACCAGATTGCTAAAACAATCATGAAACATATCCAAGGAATCAATATTAGGTCCATATATATTAATCATAGCAATTAGTTTGTCCATATACTTCCCAACCATAATCAAAAAGCACCCCTCAGTATCAAGAATCACATGCTGAATTACAAGAGAGAGTCATTTATGGATCAAAATCGCCACGCCTTTACACCTTGTTGAAGTATCTGACACCGTAGTGATGAAGAGGGAATTTCACCAGGTGCTGCATGCATAGAAATGACACCTGCTGAAATTCCCTTTTCAATACAAGTGTTAAAGATGCAGGAGCCCTGTCCTCCTTTTCATAATTATGGTCATCCTAGTTTAATCCTCTCCTCCCAGAGTGTAGTGTTCCCAATTCAAATCAGGGGTCTGCACACTTACACTAGAGTAAAGCAAAAGATATTCCTCATGTACATGCCACACAATGGCTGAATTCGGACAACACGATAGTCAATGGTGGGGTAATAATCAACTTTACAGTTGTTCATCTAGGGGGCACTCCCCACACAATATGGTAATAAATAATCAACAGTGGTGTGGATTAGGATCAGCGCTGAGTTGACTATGGCAGCATTCGGATGACATAATAGTCAAAACAACTGACGATTGTTTCCCCCACACCAGTTGTTTATTGTGTCGTCCGAATTGAGCCAATTAGTGTAACATGTAGTTTGGCCCTTGTGCTCCAACAAGCCTGCCAAGAGAGGGGGAGGAACTGCACTGTACATGATTTGATATGAAATGTTATTTTTCTCTTCTTCTTCTTCTTTTTCAAAGGGTGTGTTTTCTTTTGGCCTCTCCTTAGTCTCCAGAACTGCATGTTTCATGTCCCCCTCAAAAAAAGTCAGCACAGCACTAGTAGGCAATATTGGGCTGAATGGGTGCATGATTGAACTCATTCAGTATAAAGAAGCTTCGTGGTCCACCATTCCCTGTGCAGACATACACACACCTTATGACAGGTATGGGCAGACTTCGCAGGATCTAGTTTGGCTTGTTTACTAGAGCTCTGAGGTCCATTAACTAGAACCACATACAAATTTTGGCTCAGAAGTGGAGGCAATATTACCCCATATACTGGAATAACTTGCATATACATGTATAAATCTATCTGAGTTACTGCAGATCAGAGCTTTTTATACTGTAATTATTATGATTTTTTTTAAGGGGAGACTTTTATTGTTAAACTACGGGGGGGGGGGAGGGAGGGTCAGAAATCTCTGCCTTCCTACTGCAAATTATCCAGTTATTTATAGTAGGTAGTTATAGCAAGCGTGAGCTGCAATAGCAATAGAGAGTAGATCCCAATTTCCCACTGTTTTTAACACAAAATAGTGAATAAAGAAAAGATCTCATTTTGGCAAAATCAAGTTACTTGTATTTTTCATAATAACATGTTAAACTAAAAAAAGTGGAGTGAGATGAAGGCAGAACTGCTCCATAGTAAGCTCACCTCTAAAATGGAAAAGATGAAACAACAGCATTTAAAAGAAGGCCATTTCCTTTCAAGATCCAGGAAATTACAGGTCAGTTAGTTTAATGTCTGTGCTGGGTAAATTGTTTGAAAGCATTATCAAAGATAAAATTAGTAAGCATATAGAATGACAATCCCTGCTGAGAAAGAGAAGCAACTTGGCTTCTGCAAAGGCAAGTCCTGTCTCATGAATCTTCTATAATTCTTTGAGAATGTCAACAAACATGTAGACAGGGGTGATCCGGTGGACATTGTTTACTTGGACTTCCAAAAGGTTTTTGACAATGTCCCTCACCAAAGACTCCTGAGCAAACTTGGCAGTCATGGAATAACAGAGGAGGTCTTATTATAAATCAGTAACTGGTTAAAGAAAAGATAGCAGAGAGCAGGAAGTAAATACTGCAGTCCCACAGAAAGCTGTATTGGAACCAATGCTTTTCAACTTGTTCATAAATGATCTAGAATTAGGAATGAGCAGTAAAATAGCCAAGTTTGCTGATGGCACCAAATTATTTAGGGTGGTTAACCAAAAGGGATTGTGATGAGCTCCAAAAGGATCTGTCTAAACTGGGAGAATGGCCATCCAAATGACAAATAAATTTCAAGGTAAGTAAGTGTAAAGTGATGCATGGGGGGTGGGGGAATCCCAACTGCAAGAATAACCTAATGTTATCTGAGATTGCAGTGACTGTTGTGGTGGACTGCTTGATGAAAATGTCAACCTAGTGTGCAACTCCTATAAAAAAGAGGGCTGTACACCACCTCGGGCTGAATCCCTGGATCCAAGGCGAGGTGGTACCAACCTGGTACCAATTCAGAGTGGTACCGTGTTGATTGAGGTGCCCCGAGGCTGAGGCAGAACAGCACCAAAGCCTCTGGCACCAGGAAAGCTGGTGTAAGGCCAACTGTGAATCCAGGTGGATCCATTGGATTCACTGGACTCACTTCCCTCTCCCTCCCTAGCCTCCCGTGGACAACGCTGCCACTGAGACTAACCTGAAACATGTCTCCTCCTGAAAGTTATCATGGGGGCTCTTTGTTTTTAGTATATCTATAGCCGCAAAATATGGTGATTGTAAAGAGGAAATGGCCCTTTATGGCCACCATAGTTTCTGGCCATAGATATACTAAAAATAGTGAGCCCCCACAATACCTTTAAATCATAGCCTGGCTTTCAGAAGGAGGACACATTTCCAAGTAAGTCCCTGTGGTGGCGGCTCTGGGTTGGGAAAGGAAGTAAAGGGGCAGTGAGGGGGCAGGGAGTGGGAGGTCAGGAATCTGATGAACTTCCTGTCAGCCTTGTTCCTGGCTTTCCTGGGTTCTGGACACACGGCTTGCATTGGGGGCGGGGGGGGGGGGGCAACTCTCAGGTCTGCTTTGGCGTCAAACTACCCTGAGTCGAATTAGGGCATCTTCAGAGGATCCAAAATGGCCTCTGTGGCAAGTCAGAGGGGGGTGGGCTGTGCATAGTCCTAGTAAAAAATGCATACTCCATGTTGGCGTAATTAGAAAAGGAATTGTGAATAAAACTGTTATTATCATACTGCCTATATGCAAATCTCTGGTGCGAACACACTTAGAACACTGTGTACAGTTCTAGTCACCTCACCTAACAAAAAGATATTGTAGAGCTAGAAAAAGTGCAGAAAAGGGCAACTAAAATGACAAAGGGGTTGGAGCAATCCCCTATGAGGGAAGGTTACAACAGCTGTGATTGTCTAGCTTGGAAAAAAGGAAGGTAAGGGGAGACATGATAGAGGGCTGTACAAAATCATGCATGGTGCAGGAAAATGGATAGGGAGACATTTTTCTTCCTCTCTGGTAACACTAGAACCCAGGTTCATCCCATGAAGCTGATTGGTGGGAGAATCAGGACAGATAAAAGAAAGAACTTCTTCACATAGCGCATAGTTAAACAATGGAATTCACTTCCACAAGATGTAGTGATGGCCACCAATTTGAAGGGCTTTAAAAGGGGTTTAGATAAATTCCTGATGAATAATGATATCAATGGCTACCAATCCTGGTGGCTCTGTGCTATCTCCACTACCACAGGCAGTAAGCCTATTTACACCAGGTGCTGGGGATCATGGGTGGGAGGGTGCTGTTGCATCATGTCCTGCTTGTGGGTTCCTGGTCGACAGCTGGTTGCCCACTGTGTGACGGAGGGCTGGACTAGATGGACCCTTGGTCTGATCCAGTATGGCTCTTCTTCTGTTCTTATCTTCTTTTCACTCCTGAAGCTGCAATGGACAGATTTATGCATCTCTTCCACAATGTCTCATGGCTTTGCTATCATTCATACCTTGTATGCCAAGATATTTTATGGAGTCTTGATGCTTCCTTTGTCACAGAAATAAATTTCATCGGCCATTCTAAAAAGAAATCATATAATGAATGCTAGTCACAACCATCCCTCACCACAGCAAAACTGAGGAATGGGCCAGGTACAAAGGAGATAACAGTAAGCTATTAATGGTTGTTAAAAAGGCAGACGCTCCCCCTAATGTCTAAGGGAACCCATTACCTAAAATCACCAAATACACAAACAGCCAAAATTCAAAGCAAACAAACAAATAAAAACAGCTTTCATTTACTTCAATATAGTAAAGGTGTTGGGTTGGTTTCCAATTTAGTTATACTTAGACTAGACCCACTGAAATAATTAGGATGTTAGTCAAAGCTAACTTAAGTACCACTTGAAAACAGCACATATAGATTTCTCCAGTTAAAAAAAAACCCTTGCAAAATTTCAGAATGAAAGGTCCATTGGAGCCTTTTTCTCCAATTTGTGCAAATTCCTGACCAATTATGGCAAATCTGGCCATAATTGAAGAACCTCTTCCCTCCCCCCAAATACGTAAAATTCCTGGGAAATCTCTGAACTGGCCCAACTCACTGCAGATCAGGTTGGGCACCAAAGTGGGAACTGAAATAGAGTCCAGGGTGGGGGTGGGGAGGAACCTAAGAAAACACATTGAACTCCATCCTCCAAATGGATTTCTCTGACATCCCTACAAGGAGGCTCTGGTTGCCACTCATTTTAGCTACTGATGAGGATGGACGTCAAAGCGTTTAAATATTTTTAATTTACTCTCTTGTTCATCTATTTTTCGTGTGTGTGTGTGTATGTGTGTGTGTGAGAGAGAGAGAGGTATAGAATTTTTCTGAAAATACTACTACTAATAATTATTTATTAGGAAGTAAACACAGGCATAGGTTTGTAAAGCCCAAAGCAACAGCTGTGTGTGTCTATCTTAGGGTGACCAGATAAAATCCAGGTCAGGGCTCATGTAACTTTAACAGTTGTAGGGAAAAGGGAATTTCAGCCAGTGTCATTTGTATGCAATTAGTTCCTGGTGAAATTCCCTCTTCATCACAACAGTTAAAGGTGCCGGCACTATACTAGAGTGACCATATACAAAAGAAGGCAGGGCCCCTGCAACTTTAACTGTTGTGATGAAGAGGGAATATCACCAGGAACTAATTTCATACAAATAACACTGGCTGAAATTCCCTTTTCTCTACAACTGTTAAAGTTACATGAGCCCTGACCTGGATTTTATCTGGTCACCCTCGTCTATCTGTCTTCTACAGGATTTCATATTTGATCTCAGTGATACAACCTATTGTGGTTCTTTCTGCAGAAAGGAAAGTGTCTGCCAGGATGCCCAATTTTCATCCCTTCTCAGAACTGCTTTCCATCAATACAGTGCTTGCATTATAAACACCTTCCACAAAAAAAGCAGTATGTGGAAGGCAGAGAAATCACAAGCAAGCAAGCAAAATCATACCATGCGGGAAGAACAGCAAATCAGTTGGTGACGTATGAACGCTATTTCATACTATTTCAGTGTCAATACTATGCACCTGAGTTCTCTATCCTCTTCATCAGTAGATGTGCTTAAGAATTAAATGACTGCACTGTTTTCAAACACCCTTGTGCTCAAGGAAACACGACTTCTTCTGCCGCTCTCAGAAAGCATAGAATTTCCTGCCATTCAAAGGATATACAATCCATAGCCTACATTGTTCTGCTGAAGGCTTAGAGCCAGCACCCACCCACCCACCAATATCTGCCTGTTTCAAGCAAGCCTATTTTAATTCACAGCACTTTATCTAATCACATTGCCAGAGGAAGAGGCCTGCAGACACTGGGGCAATTTGATCTACTTGCCCTAAATAGGTTTTCACTTGGGTGGCATTCCACAAACTACTTATGCTGGATAGATGGAAGATAAAGAGGCTTCATCCCTTGGATGTATGTGGGCCTGTCTTGGTAGAGCTGATGCATTGGTGTGGGTGGGTGGGTGTTTTCAATCAATTAATTCAATTCAATTACTGTACATAGTACACTCATCTCAGATCCTACCACTGTACAGTAGGTGAAATGCTCATTCGGGGAAAATCTTCATCCGTTACAGAACATTACGGTGATTTTGTGTCAAATCCCTGACTCTTATTCAGAGTCCAAGGCCAGCATCAAGGATTGATATCGTCAGACAACTGCCAAGGCACATGCTTCAGAAAGTAGATCACTACCAACTCATATTGTGGACAATGCCATAATATAGTTTAGGCAATAGGTGGCACTGGATTTAGTTGTGTCTGGATAGAATCAGTAGTTTTCTGTTGCTGTTCTGTTCTTGTTGGAGACAAGTTTCCTCTAAACCTTCATGGTGTCCCCAACCTGAATGGTTCTCCTTACTATTACTGCTTGATCATGTTCCCTCTCTGAGTGAGCGAGTAATCAAGGGGATGGAACATCAGTGAACTTTCCCCCTTTTCACTGGGTAGTCATGTAGATCAGAACCAGAAGAAGAGGGCCACTGAATGGGCAAGAACAATATTGATTGGGAGCCCCACTGAGGGCATCCTGCCCCTCTGCCCAAAACCTGTCACTGCTCTTGCCAGAATCACTTAGGGTTAGACTGCACTGCTGGGGGTTTTATTGATGCTCTGCATTGTAGCATGGATTATAGGGTTCTGCTATAGGTCAGATCATTCACAGTAGTCTGAGTAGATCAGGTGTCTCAGGGCAGCAAGGCATGAAGAGATCAGAACCACAGAAAATTCCAAGTGGTGCTGCAGCTGTAAACCAGATTGAGTAGTCTGTATGTTGCTCCAACAAAGAGAAAATCAAGACTGAACCTTAAATAAGAGTTTGTCTGAATTCAGGATGGTTGTCCTTTATTAGTAGAGGCAACACACACACACACAAACACACATATAGAAAGATAATTTCCCAAACAACTAATAAATATTTTCTCTGTGATATACTTCAGATTTATTGTTATTCACTAGATCATGTCCTCAAAATATCATCTGCACTGAGAGACTATAGCAGTAATTTGAATCTGGTAATTAACTGCTTACTCGGGTAAAACAAGAGACTAACGTGACTAATGGTCTGATCATAAGATTTGCTGAGGCAACAAAGAAAGTGCTTAAGACTGTATCACAAAAGATTACAGTGCCACAGTATTGCAAGGGCATTATGCCAACGGGTGGAGGATACACATCACTGTTTACCACATGGAGGTTACTAGGGATGTGCACTGGATCGGACCCGATCCACGATCCGAGTCCGGTCCAGTGGGAAATCGGATAAATTATCCGATTTCCGATCCCGCAGCTGGATCGGCCGATCCAATCCGAACCGGTCCGAAAAAGCTCCGAACCGGTTCGGCGGATCGGCGGATCGGCGGGCGCCCACTGGCGCCCACCGCCGCTTCCATTGGCGGGCGCCAGCGGGCGCCCGCCGATGAAAGTGGACAGCGGGGGGGGGAGGAGGGGGGCACTTACCTTCTCGGCCCGGTGGCTCCCGTCCGGCGCCGGCGCCTACTACTACTAGCAGGCTCCGCGGCCTGCTCTAGGGTGGCGCGCCGGGTGATGTCATCACCCGGCGCGCTACTCTAGAGCAGGCCGCGGAGCCTGCTGGTAGTAGTAGGCGCCGGCGCCGGACGGGAGCCACCGGGCCGGGAAGGTAAGGAGGGGGTGCGTGGAGGGGAGGAGGGGGCGCGCGGAGGGGGGAGGGGGGAGGGGGGCCCTTACCTGCCCGGCCCGGCGGCTCCCGTCCGGCGCCGGCGCCTACTACTCCCAGCAGGCTCCGCGGCCTGCTCTAGGGTGGCGCGCCGGGTGATGTCATCACCCGGCGCACTACTCTAGAGCAGGCCACGGAGCCTGCTGGAAGTAGTAGGCGCCGGCGCCGGACGGGAGCCGCCGGGCAGGGAAGGTAAGGAGGGGGTGCGTGGAGGGGAGGAGGGGGCGCGCGGAGGGGGGAGGGGGGAGGGGGGCCCTTACCTGCCCGGCCCGGCGGCTCCCGTCCGGCGCCGGCGCCTACTACTCCCAGCAGGCTCCGCGGCCTGCTCTAGGGTGGCGCGCCGGGTGATGTCATCACCCGGCGCGCTACTCTAGAGCAGGCCGCGGAGCCTGCTGGAAGTAGTAGGCGCCGGCGCCGGACGGGAGCCGCCGGGCCGGGAAGGTAAGGAGGGGGTGCGTGGAGGGGAAGAGGGGGCGCGCGGAGGGGGGAGGGGGGAGGGGGGCCCTTACCTGCCCGGCCCGGCGGCTCCCGTCCGGCGCCGGCGCCTACTACTCCCAGCAGGCTCCGCGGCCTGCTCTAGGGTGGCGCGCCGGGTGATGTCATCACCCGGCGCGCTACTCTAGAGCAGGCCGCGGAGCCTGCTGGAAGTAGTAGGCGCCGGCGCCGGACGGGAGCCGCTGGGCCGGGAAGGTAAGGAGGGGGTGCGTGGAGGGGAGGAGGGGGCGCGCGGAGGGGGGAGGGGGGAGGGGGGCCCTTACCTGCCCGGCCCGGCGGCTCCCGTCCGGCGCCGGCGCCTACTACTCCCAGCAGGCTCCGCGGCCTGCTCTAGGGTGGCGCGCCGGGTGATGTCATCACCCGGCGCGCTACTCTAGAGCAGGCCGCGGAGCATGCTGGAAGTAGTAGGCGCCGGCGCCGGACGGGAGCCGCCGGGCCGGGAAGGTAAGGAGGGGGTGCGTGGAGGGGAGGAGGGGGCGCGCGGAGGGGGGAGGGGGGAGGGGGGCCCTTACCTGCCCGGCCCGGCGGCTCCCGTCCGGCGCCGGCGCCTACTACTCCCAGCAGGCTCCGCGGCCTGCTCCAGGGTGGCGCGCCGGGTGATGTCATCACCCGGCGCGCTACTCGAGAGTAGGCCGCGGAGCCCGCTGGTAGTAGCCGCCGGCGCCGGACGGGCCGAGAAGGTAAGCAGTGGCGGGGAAGGGGGCTTACCCCCCCCCCCGGAGCCGTCCGCTTCTATCCGCTGGCGCCCGCGGGCGCCAGCGGATGGAAGCGGGCGGCCCCAGGGGGGGTAGGGAGCGCGGGGGAGGGGGTTTACCTGCCGGGGCCGTCCACAGCGGACGGCCCCGGGGGGGGAGGGAGTTAGGCCCCCCCTTACCCACCCGCCGCCATTTTTTCCTCATAGACTTGCATTGCAATGCAAGTCTATGGGGAAAAAAATGGCGGCCGATCCAAAAATGTACGATTTTTGGGTCGGGATCGGACTCGATCCGGTCCGGGGGGCCTCCGATTTTGTCCGAACCGGTCCGGGACAAAATTGGAGGTCCCGATCCGGGTCCCGATCCGATCCGGGGGGTCCGTGCACACCCCTAGAGGTTACTGGTAAGTTCATTGTAGTGCACAAAACCATGTGGAAAAATACAGTGTGCCAATAAGTGAACTGGAACACAGTTGCGCACCGAAATCCACACGTTTCCACTTTAAGAAACTGCTCACTGGGGAACAGTGTGCACAAAAATCCATATACTAGGGGAAAGCATGCAAAAACGTGCAAACAATATTGAAATCTGCACACAGAAACATGTAATAGCAGGACAAATAACTTGCAAAAGCCATACGTTAGCCAAAGGTACACACAAATGCATACATTAGGGTAAAGTGAACACATAAAAATGTGCATATTAGGAGAAATGTGCTCCAAAAAGCATATGAATTTTCATGTGGGCTACTTAAATAAAAAAATCTGCACACTGATGCTGAAATAAACTTAAGGTCAGAAAAATGAGAAGCTGAGAAGAATTGTAATTAGCTCATTCAGCCATCCCTAGTCTTGATTCCCAGTGCTGTTCATCTTAGGAAATAAATGACTTCATTGGAAGTAGGTTCTGGGTTGACCTGTTAGTTGAATGATAATCTGACCATTACAGCCTACACTCCTATCTAATGCAGCCTTCATGTCTGTGTGTGTGTGTGTGTGTGTGTGTGTGTATGATACATACATGACTTGACTGAGTTTTTCACACTAGTATCTATGGCTGTCTTTCTCAGGTCATACTCATAGGGGTGTGCAAGGGGTATGCTAGGTATGCCCAGGCACACCCTAATGTCTCAAGCAATAAGAATCTAATAGAGGGAGCCATTGAGTAGGGATTCAAAGGGGGATCAAGATACAGTGAGAACAGCCCTCTGGCTGCTCTGCTGCTGCCTCCCCCAGCAGCAGGAGTGAAAAGGAATCACTCTACTGGGAGCCTCTCTGCCTGGAGCCACACTTCAAAGAAGCCAGGAGGAGGGACCCCAAAGGCTAATATTGCCTCAGAAGACCCTCCTCCTGCCAGTGTCACCACGAAGCCCCACCAATGCTGAGCCCTCCCATGGTCAAGCAAGCCAAATGCGGAGTGGGGCATCAGTGTCTACAGAGTTTAATAAATAATGTCTTTTATGATTGAGTATTCAATAAATGAGCGACTTTTTAAAAAAAACAACAATCTGGGTGCACACCCTAATGAAATGTGCTGCACACATCTATGGTTGTACTATATAATGCTGTTTCATTTCATAAATGAATAAATGAACAATAGACATCACAAGTGTTGTGTGAAGTCCATGTGATGTGATCTACAAATGGCAGATCATGAAATGATGAGTGGAGATTATCTGGATATTTGTCATAATCCTTCAACAGCCCTGGAACATAACCAAAGAATGCCCTTCTTGTTCTTTGCCTAACAGCAACAACCACAACCACAACCACATTTTGTCTCCATTGTTCTAGGTGATCTTTATGCTGGATCCATGAGCAAATATATTTCTATATTTAGGTCCTGTTTAAAGAGGTTCTCCCAGAGGGAGGCGGTGGAGGAGGGCGCAATGAAGAACATTACAGTATTTAGGGATCAATCAAACATAGGGCCAGTTCTAGGCTAGTTCTACATGACTGCTTTTTATCAGCATTGAAGGGCACTGATCACTCTAGGGGCACATTATGCATTCCATATACCGCTGTTCTAGCCTCTTTTCCTGCTTTTTATTCCATATTATCCAAAATACTGCAACAGATACCATTGTGTGCACTACGACGTATAAATGCGCAAGAGGGATATAGCATCACCTCGATGGGATCGTATCGATATGACATGAGGTGTAGATCTGGCCCTAACCGATGCCAAAAATACCTACTATTTATTACATGGGGATCTGCACAATAAAAGTATGGATTCCAGAGGCCTGGCCATGTTCATCTATGCTAGCAAAAGCAAAAGGAGTTTTGTGGTACCTGAAAGACTTACTAGTTATTGGGGAATAAGAGCTAAAAGATTACTTTCAATCCATATTTATTTACAATATTTATATACTGCCCCTCATTCAGAATTTCAGAGCGGTGGACAAATAAAATAAGAATAAAAACACATTAAAAGTACATTTTTAAAAGAAATAAAATGCAAAATAAACATTGGCTGGTCATTAAGGGAAGGCTTCCTGGAACAACGATTTTCAGGAGGCGCTGGAAGGAATACAAAGTTGGCACCTGCTTGACCTCAAGAGGCAGGAAATTCCATAGGATGGGGGCCACCACCCTGACGGCTCTTCCCCTGGTGGACTCCAATTGGACGATAGGTCTATGTGGAACCACCAGGAACATGCCCTTGGATGACCTCAGTCACCAGGCAGGTTGATAGGGGAGAAGGCTCTCTCTCATGTAACCGGATCCCAGGTTGTTTAAGGCTTTGTACACTAGTAAATAACCTTAAACCTGGCCTAGTAGTGAGTAGGCAGCCAGTGCAGTTCCCTCACCAAAGGAGTTACATGCTGGAAAGGGACAGCTCCTGACAACAGCTGAGCTGCTGCATTCTGCGCTAGCTCCAGGTTCCCCACCTTCAGCACAGTTCTTCTTGAACATATGTTTAATAACAGTTCCTCACTCAGCTTTCAGGCAGCAGCACTGGAAAGACCCAAGGGAGGAAGACCTGGTTAAGTTGGGCAGGGGTGGGGGGTTCAGAAACCTCAAGCAGCCAGAGAGGCTGCAAGGACAGGGTGGGATAATAATAGTAAATTAAAGAACACACATGAACCCCACAGCCACTCTTGCCAGTTATGTAAGCACTGGAGTCTTGCATCCTGAGAAATTCCTCTGAACTTTAGGGGTGGGTGAAATCACCCACGGCAAGCTCGGAAGGCGCTTGCCCGGTCACCACTGATGTCCACTCCTGCTTGCCAGGCTGCACAAGCTCCTTCTGAGGCTCGGCTTGGCCTGGTGAGCTCAGCAGCCACCCGCGCACATACCAAAATTGTGCATTTACCCCTTCCTGTGCCAATGGTGGCCTTAAAGGCTGCCACTGATGAAGAGGGAATGCGCAATTTATGGAGGCTCCCAAAAATGCCCACTTTCCCATGTTGCATCAATGGTAGCCACCATTGACACAAGAAGGGGGAAGTGTGTGATCTGCCAAGCGCTTGCTGGGAATTCGTAAGCACCTGGAGCAGCCATGCTCTCAAAAGGAGCACCCAACAGTGTCAGGGGGGCAGACATGGGGGTCTGCTTGGCTCCAGACCCAGTTGGGCACTTGTGACAACCACAGAAATTCTCAACATCCCTGCAAAAGAGGCAGAAAAATGACTTCACAGGAAAATGAAGAGGTTGCAAAAAGGCAGGTAGGATTTCAGCACAGCACTATTGAAAAAAAAATGTGAATTTCCATGCGTTGTTGTTTTTAATTGCATATTGATGCAGAAATAGGATAGCACAGACTTTGGCTTGAGGACGTGGAAAACTGACATGGACCAGAAATAGACGGATTCATCTTCCCTAGTCTGTGTACATTTTACTGTGCTGTTTTTTGTTCTTGAGATGTCCCATCCTACTGACAGCCACCTCATTCTGTCCATCACCATCATCAAGAAGCATTTATAGGCGCCTCTCCTTTCATAAGTCAGATTTCTGCAAATCTCACCTTGTCTGCCCTGTTACTTCTCCTGACCCAGTTTCCTTGAATGTTGTGTGTCTACTTAGATTGTAAGTCTGTAGGGAGAGACTGTCCCTTTTTAATCTTCGTAAGCTGTCCAGGCTGTTTTAGTTGCATAATTACACTCACAAACACACACACACATCTGTGCAGAAATTCTCCACCCTATTTGTGGGCAGACAAATTAGGGGAGGGATAATTTCACCTAATTTCTACAGGCGGAGGAGAAATGCTCAACAGTTTTTCACAAGCAGGACTCACCATTGGCAGGGCCAGAGCTTCATTCTTTTTTTTCCATAAGGGTTGTTAAACTTTTGTGTGTGCTGCCATTTCAAGTGACAACAGCATCATTTGTAGAGGCAGGCTGCCCCTCATTTTGCATCCACCACAATCCAGGTGTGTATGTGGGGGGGGGGGGCGTGTTGTTTCTCCAAGCTCCAGCAAACAGGTGGAGCGAGTTCTGAGCCCAAATCTGTCCTCCAATTTCTAGAAAGTTTTCTTTCCCCATGAAAGAGGCTTCCATTGTTCTGTCTTATTCTCAGGGTGTTGTATAAGTTGTTTTTGTGGTGTTTTTGAGCTTTAATCACTGTGAGGCGGCCAAGGGTGCTGTGTGTGTGTGCTGTCTTTTTTGTTACATATCTATCCATTGATCTGTATTCTTCCAGGCTGCCTGCACTTCGTGATCTGAAAAAGCTCTATGGGAGGAATTAGCCCAAAATGTATTACCCTGGGCTTTAATTGAGGTGTGGAAAGCAAAGGAGGCTACAGTGCCAGAGAAGATTGTCCAATTAGAAGGCAAGACATTTGTGCATACTCCATGACCCCTTCTAGGTAAGAGACCCAAACTCAACCCATGAGAATGTCTCCAAAATATTCATCACCATTGGATTTCTTTTCAAAAGTAATTTCTTTTCTATCAAATTCATTAAGAATGGTCGGAAATATTTGGGAGAAATTTCCAGCACCGCTCTTACATATACATATGCTTCAAATGGTGAGTGTTTGTTAATTCAGACAGAGTAATTTGAAACACTGCACATATTGCAAAGGATGATAAAATCCCTTTTCTGTGAAAATGTATTTATTTAGCATATGCATTTAGCTCAGGGTAGGATGGAAATATCTCATTTCATCCCCATAAGCCCCTGCAAGATGGTGACTAGACCTGCCTAAATTCACCCTACCCTTCCCGGCCAAAAGCTCTGTCCGTGAAGTCAAGCCATCTCTCTACCTAGACTCTCAATTGCCTCATTTCTGTGTGGGATGGTAAAGCTGATATTTATCAAATCACTATTTCAACCCAAATAATTGCTTAACTAGCAACAAGATTATAACATCTGTCAAGGGCTCGTTAATAGCCTGAAAGGCTGCTACATAACTACAGCAGCTGTCACAGTAATTCATTCCAGATACTAGTCTGCAAGGGTGATCTGTTAGTGGACAAAATCATCCATCTGACAAAATTAATCCAAGTTTGATTCAGTTGTGCGCCCAGTTAATGTGCGTCCAAGTTTGATTCAGTTACTAGCTCACCCAGCCAATGGCAAAGCAGCAGTGCCAAAGTTGTGAGTACATAGATTTGCTGCTTTTGGTGCTTACAAACTAAGTTGACTGGATAGATGAACTCTATTCCCTGCAGCCCTGAGTTGCAGCTTCATGGGACATCAACCATGTCTTGTTCCGTGCTTTTTCTTTGTTCTTTTTAAAGGAGGAGCAGTATCCAGTGGTGTCATTCTGCTAGTGCAAAAGTGGTTGCATTAGTGGAAACTAGTTTCCAAACTATGCACAAGAATTAGGGTTGCACTCCCTCTGAAGGAGCAGGTCCATGGTTTGGGGGTGCTCCTGGATCCATCTTTGTCACATCAGTTGGTACTCCAGATATGTCACCTCCTGGATAGGGATAGCCTAGCTACAGGGATCCATGCACTGGTAACCTCATGATTAGACTACTGTAATGGCTATATATGGGGGGGGGGGGTGCTCCACTCCGAAAATTCAAGGCTTCGACGAAACTTCAACGAAGCTTTGAGTTTTGGGAGCAGAGAGGGGATGGTTAAAAACCCATCAAATACCCACAGAGTGGAGAGGAGCTCCGTCAAAGCTCTGCTCCTTTTTCGGATAACCATTCCATTACAGTCTATGGAAATTAACAAGCTTTAGTCCTGCCAAGTTTGAAGCAGATCTGTTCATCCCTTGATTTTTAGGGTTTTTTTAAAGTTGCAATATCCACTCCATTGTAGAGCTGATCTACACGCTAGGTTTTTAACGTTTTAGAAGGGTTATGAAAACTCTTTGGGCCACATGACGCACTCCCTTTAACGTTGTATAGCCGAGGTTTTTTAAAACTCACTTCAGCTATATACAATGGTTTCACTTTTAATAAATCGTTTTAAATAAAATAATGTGGCCTTCCTTACCGTTTGTGACTCATGGGGGCAGTACTTCATTTACTGCTGCCCAAATGCTTAGAAGTTGATTGGTGGGGAAGAAAGACGGGCTAAGGAGGAAGTGGGCGAGTGAACTACAACACCCACAATTCTTAACCCTAGGGAATGACAGAGGAACTAAGGAGGAAGTGGGCAACTGAACTACAACGCCCACAATGCCTTGCCCTAAACTCATTGTAAAAACAAAAGAGAAAGAGACGGGGCAGAAGAATGTGTGACTACACACACCGCTTTAAAGACTGAAGAATTTTTCTCCTGTAATGTGAGTACTCAGTAATGTGGCCTAAGATGTTTTAGAATGCACTGATTTGGAACGTTTTAAAATACTATTTAAAACGTTCCAAGGGACTGTGTAGATAGGCTCGTAGTCTATGGAAATTAACAAAAATGCTTACATCTCTGTCAATTTTAAGGATAAAGAGATGAAACTTGGCACCATGATAGTTCATAAGTATCTATTTAGCTATGCCAAGTTGGAAGCAGGTCCGTTCATGCCTTGAGTTTTAGGAATTTTTAAAATTTGGAATAACTTCTCCATTGTAGTCTATGGACAATGGAAATTAACAAAAATGCTTACATCTCTGTCATTTTTAAAGATAAAGAAATGAAACTTGGCACCATGGTAGCTCTTAAGTAGAGATTTAGCCATGCCAAGTTGGAAGCAGATCTGTGTATGCCTTAATTTTTAGGATTTTTTTTAAAGTTTGAGGTTTTAAAATTATTTTTTATATGCTTTGAAAACAAGTATTATAAAATAAAGGTATTTATATTTATGTTTGTTCTTGTCTGACCTCTCATTTTTGTTTTAATATGCTGCTGGCTGCCGGTATTTTTATTTTTAGATTTCATTTTAAAAAAAAAACATATTATGTATGAAACAGGTACTAGACCCCGAAGAGGAGGTTTCACAACCTGAGTTTGGACTTTAAGAAATTAAATGCAGCGGCTAGGGTGCTCACTGGGAAACCTAGCTATATTCACATAAAACTTGTGTTATAGGTTTTATGTAAGCATAGCTAGATCTGCACTAGCTGCCTTTAGCTATCAAGCCATGTACAGGCTTATGTTATTACCCTATAAAGCCCTAAAAAACTTGTGACCAGGATACCTAGTAGACCTCCTTCCCTTACATACACCCAAATGACATTTAAGATCTTCAGAGGAGGTCTTGCTAGTCCTTCCAAGATGAACAGAATGTTGCCATGAAGAACCTCGATGGGAGGCCGTCTCTGGATAACCCTCTCTCGGGCAGTTCAGGAGGCAGAAAATGTGACATCCTTTAAACGCCTCCTGAAAACAGAAATACTTTCCCAGGGCTGTAACTGCTTCATGTAACTGTTTCATGTGTTATTTTTAAACTTTTAAAACTTTATATGTTTTCATCTGTCATATTTTATGGTTTAATTGTGAACTTTAATAGAGCCTTGGCTATTGGGCAGTATAAAAATGTACTAAATAGATAAGCGGAGACTCCAACTAAAGTTCTGCTTGTTCAACCAATTATAGAAGGGGTTGTGCATCGACTTTCAGGAGAGTGTCCACTAGCACGCGCACACTCTGCTAGCACAATGCCCAAGCACTTACGCAACTGAAAGCTTTGGCAGAGCTCTGCTAGTGCTAGCTGAGCTTGCAGAATGACACTGTTGCATACTGCCCAAGATGTTTGCCGGAAGAGGAGATCACTGACTTCTTCCATAAACATAAGCGAGCCACTGTAGTGTAATGGTTAGAGTGTCAGACAAGGGGTTGGATCCAGCTTTGCCGTTGCAACTGATGTCACAGGTGGAACAGGATGGCTGGAATGTTCAGTAGGGAAGAAGATGTGGAAGTCCCACCAATGGAATGGATGATTTTGGGCCAGCCACACACTCTCAGCCTAATCTATGTCACTGATGTCAAGTTGTGCTATTTCATGTTATACCGAGGTACCTCCAAGATGAATTGCTAAATATGTAATACGTAGCAGTTGGCAGTCAAACCACGAAAATACGTTGGATGCTAAAGTATCTCTGAATGGGAAATGAGAAACAATATGAGACAGATGCTAAATGACTAAGGTCAAGAGGTGTGATTTGGGAACAGAGGGTGCACATTACCTTTGGCTGTTTGCATCAAGCCCACACTATCTCTTTGACAGTGATACAGAAAAGGGAAATAATAGATGCAGAGAAAACCTAAGTAGAAGACAGTACTTGTCACAGTATAGATGGACTCTAAATTCATAGATAATGGACCTGCACTTCTGTCTCTCATTCTCAGAGAACGATGGGGGAGGGATGGTGAGAGAACTTATCAAAGTCAAATACTCCAAAAGATACTGGTTTGAATCCTAAGATAAAATAAGGAAGTTCACGGAAGGAAAGTTTCCTTTCCTTTTTCCACCTGTGCTCACCACCTGCAACCTGCACTCCACCTGTACACCTGCACTCACTGTAAAGCCAATAAGTACTCTGCTGCTGCAAAACTATCTATTTTTTCTTCAAATTGAAGCACTGAACAAAAATGGGAGGGGGGACTGTAACTGACTGCCATGGTAACCTCCTCTCCCTCACTCTGGTTTCCAAAACCATTGTAAAGTTTGGGGGAGGCATCAGCAACAGGCTATCAGCAATAGGAGGGAATTCTAGAGAGATTCTCCCTAGACCAAGGATGGGCAACACACATGCAGCTTCCACTGTCCTTTTCCCGTGTGTCGCCGACCACAACCATGCAGCCAAATTCACTGGTGGCAGGGGGGAAATGACAGTTGTTCATGCCAAGAAGTGCTAAAAGGGTCAAATTTAGCTGGAGAAAAGGCTACATCTGACCCTTTTAGTGGTCTGTTTGAGTTTGCTAC
Source organism: Anniella stebbinsi (assembly GCA_029215795.1). NCBI lineage: Eukaryota > Metazoa > Chordata > Lepidosauria > Squamata > Anniellidae > Anniella > Anniella stebbinsi. Next base: position 25,696,870 of record JARDYH010000002.1, on the reverse strand, counting down.
TGAAATTGGTAAATTTTCCATTGGTGCCCCATGGATTGCCTCAGAGGCTGATTCAGGAGCGCCTCAGGGCCAGGCCAAGCCGCTTCAGATTTGGTTTGAAATCAGGGTTTGGGCCCACCCACCCTGAAGCAGGTTGACTGTTGCAGGTTCCTTGCAAGAGAGGGCTAAAAGGGGAGGGGCTGTGCACAGCTCTACCATGTATGAGTGTTGGATTGCACTTAGTTTAATAGGTCTTGTAGGCATAGGGCAAGTGTGGACCTGCCCCCCCCACATGCTGCAGTCTGTGGGACACCCTGAAATCCATGGGACGTTAACAGAAAATTGGTGCTTTGCCAATTTCAGCAGCAAACTGAAAAAGAGGGCTAAAAGGATCAGATATAGCCTGTTCTCAGGATAAATTTGACTCTTTTTATTTTTTTATTTATTATTATACATTTATATTCCACCTTTTTTCCTCCAAGGAACCCAAGATGGAGGACATAATCCTCCTCCTCTCCATTTATCCTCACAACATAAGGATAAACATAAGGCTAAATGAGGTAGATTAGGCTTGGAGTCTGTGAATATCCATTGAGTTTCCATGGCTGAGTGAGGATTTGAACCTGGATTTCCCAATTCTCCATCCAATGCTCTTCCCAATACACCACACTAGCTCTACACCACAATGGCTCTCTCTCTATTAGCAGTTGATTGGACTCCCATCCACACCCATCCCAGAACCTGGAACCACCACCCCCACTGACTGCAGGACTTACCTTAGCCACATGTCCTCACTTAGAGACGCCATGTTAAACAAAAATGGGGCTCTGAGGTCTTCCTAGATCTATGGTTTCAAAGGGCTTTTTACAGCCACCATAGTTCATGACTGTAGAACTAGGAAAACTAAAGAGCCCCCATCTTCATTTAACAAGGCAGTTCTAATCAAGGACACACAGCTAAGTTAAGTCCTCCGGGTGGCAGGGGAAGCAGTTCCAGGTTCTGGAGGTGAGCAGGAAGGGAGGAAGGGAGAGGGGAGGGGAGGAGGGAGAGGGGGCAATGGACTCCCAGTCAGCCTTGTGGCAGGTGGGAGCAGCAGCTCACCACCCCTCTGAATGGGGCCAAAGAGGGCTTCAGACCTGTTCCAATCTGCTTCAGGGTGCATCAACCCAATGCGGTACTACTCAGGATTTAGGCCAAAGAGGGCCAAATTGGCCTGCTTCAGCTCAGATTCAGGTTTCAGCTCTGGGGTGGTACACAGCGACAGCCCTAATACATGGTAGCCACCATGAACTCAATTGCATCTCCTGTTTCTGCTGCTGACCTGGGACTGCAAAAACAAAAGGATCATCTGTTCCCTGGCAATCACAACACATGGCTTTGTGAATTGCATTTACATTTGCTGAGTTACACCTTGTGCAGGCTGAACAAGGATAGTGAAATCTCTCAAATAGAAGCAAAGAAATTTTCATTATGGGCTTTTCTTTCCCCGAAGTTCTGCTGCAGAGTTGCATGCACTTTCTGAGAAGGCATCTATGGCCAGCCAGCTACCATACCAGCAGGGATCAAGAACTGAGCAGGATTGGGAGTTTTCTGAGTGAAATCCAAAACTTTCTGGCTTATGGTGCAGAGTCTGAATAAACACACCATGACATCCCAGGTGAAAGCTGGGATTCCAGAGACATCTTAGGATGAGAGCAAGAAAAAGTGACCCTGCCTGACCTCTATAGGCATTGAGTGAAGTTGTAAGGAGGCTTTTAACATTCAGAAATGAAGCAGTGGAAGAAAGGAGAGTGTCAGAACACAAGAACAGCCATACCAAGGAAGAAATAAAGTCCTTTTAGCCAAGGATCAAAACTCAGTCAATGGCCAGTAGGTGCTTCAAATAATTTTCACATTGGTAAATAATCCAGTGTTCACTTACTCCTTCTTTGTTCCAGACTTTCAGCAGGGATGGTGGAAAGCCGTTAGAGGCATATGGAGCTCTATACTGGGCTAGTTAGACTATTTGTCTAACTAACCCAGTATAACTGTCACGTTGACAACAGATCTCCAAGGTCCCAGGCAGAGGTCTTTTCCATCACCTACTCTCTGATCCTTTTAACTGGAGATGTAACCGGCAACCCTCTGAATGCAAAACATGTCCTAAACCACTGAGCTATGGGGCCTTTGGTTGGCTTTAATCCTGTTATAATCTGACTGCATCTCCTAGTAGGGATAAAAGTATGTGTCAGTTTCTCTTTCTCCCATATTAATGTTGTTGTTATTATTGAAATCTTAAATTCTTTCCATCCCATTTCTGAAGACATTTGTAAATTTCTTAACAAAAAATGAACCCAATGAAATTCCCATCCATCTGTCCTGGTCAACCTCAATAGGTACAGTTATTCCCTGCATGGAGAAGACCATGTTGGGCTACATAGCTAATAAAGATGTGGAGTCAATATGTGCTAATGGCAGCCATTATTAACAAAACAGAAGAAAGGAAAGGATACCAGCAAGAATGCAATCCATTCCACTAGTATAAGGGTTTCATAGCATCATAGTAGAGTTGGAAGGGGCCTATAAGGCCATCACATCCAATCCCCTGCTCCATGCAGGAATCCATCTTAAAGCAAACCTGAAAGATGGCTGTCCAGCTGCATCTTGAATGTCTCTAATGTGGGAGAGCCCACCACCTCCCTAGGTTTGTTTTTACTTGTTTAATGAGATACCAAGGCCAGTGGCGAGGTAGTTCTCATTGCATCAAGTTCTCCTTTGCATAAATTGTTCTAACCGCATTAGCACAACCACTGCCAGAACAGGTGCCATTGCTTACATCTTTTTGCTAGCATTGGATGCAATCTATACTCTCACTTCCCTATTTCGGTGCCCTTGCCCATAATAATTGCCTGGACAGCTCCCCTGCTATTTCACGAACCCCTGCTATTCCCCTGCTATTTCCTACTGGGCAGCTCCAATGCTGGCTTTTGGGTTTTAGTCTTCAGAACTCCTGTTAATTCTGCGGTAAGGTTTGTATGGAGCTTCAAATGGAAAGTGCTGCTTTACTCATGAGCTTCCACCCCCCCCCCCCATCCAAGGGAAAGCACTGGCACCTATGAAATACTTTGAAGGTGACTAGCTAGTTCCATGAACTGTTTGCTCTGAGGAAAACAAACAAACAAACATGAAACAATCCCCTCTCGAAACACACTCACACACACACACACCTCCTTCGACTGATAATTGGAAATTGTTTCCAGGAACTTCTGTAATAGTGAAACATTTGCACAGTGCGTTTCTTGTCTTTTCTTCAAACATCACGCCTGCCTTCAAAACACAAAGGGATTCATGGAACAGGAACTTGCTTCTTCTTTTTCCAAGCTTATCGTTATTTTGGATCAACCAACACTGCAGATCACGGGAATATTTCTGCTTTTCTGAGAGAAATTACCATATCCTTAAGCTGCCGTGTGAAACCACAAAGGCCCCATGGCAGGTGGAGTAGCACCCAACAGAGAACCAAAATAAGCATTTAAACTCCCTTCCTGGAACTAATAGCAATGGGGGGGGGGGGGAGTTATTGGGCCTACAGTAGGAAAGAGTCAAGCCCCTTTCAGCACACCATGGACCCAATCCTGACCATTCTCTTCACAGCTGCAATTTAATAGAATCATAGAATCATAGAATAGTAGAGCTGGAAGGGACCTATAAGGTCATCAAGTCCAACCCCCTGCTCAATGCAGGAATCCACCTTAAAGCATCCCTGACAGATGGCTGTCCAGCTGCATCTTGAAGGCCTCTAGTGTGGGAGAGCCCACAACCTCCCTAGGTCATTGGTTCCATTGTCGTACTGCTCTGATGTCCAGCCAGAATCTGGCTTCCTGTAACTTGAGCCCATTATTCCGTGTCCTGCACTCTGGGATGATCGAGAAGAGATCCTGGCTCTCCTCTGTGTGAGAAGCTTTCAAGTATTTGAAGAGTGCTATCATGACTCCCCTCAATCTTCTCTTCTCCAGACTAAACAGGCCCAGTTCTGTCAGTCTCTCCTCATAGGGCTTTGTTTCTAGACCCCTCATCATCTGAACCCTCTCCAGCTTGTCTGCGTCCTTCTTGAAGTGTGGTGCCCAGAACTGGATGCAATACTCAAGATGAGGCCTAACTAGTGCTAAATAGAGGGGAACCAGCACCAGATTTAGAAATTATACTTCTATTAATGCAGCCCAAAATAGCATTTGCTTTTTTTGCAGCCACATCACACTAATGGCTCATATTCAGCTTGTGATCTACAACAATTCCAAGATCCTTCTCACTTGTAGTATTTAGAAGAAGAAAAAAAATAGGTACATTAAATGTTATCACACGTTTAGTATAACACCTAGCTTGGCCTTGCCTGACACATCAATTTTACTTTTCAGAGTGGAAAAGTAAATATATAATGCAGCACTAGACAATTATTTTTCTCTCTCTCTCTTTTTCTCCCTCCCTTCCTTCCTACTGAAGGCTGAAGACTGTCTATACTGCCTTTCTCACCTGTCCATCATACATTCCTACTTATTATGGGCAAGGTTTCCAAATGCAAATGTACCTAGTAACTCATGAGGATGGATAACCATAAAGCATTTCATAGGTAACTAACAGTAACATGGATCAAATGCAGTTTAGGAGGCAGAAAATGCAGCATCTTTCAAACGCCTCCAGTAAAAAAAAATGCACTTTTCACGGCTTATAATTTAATGAGCCGTGCTTGTCCATCTTACTACTCCTTGCTTTGCTCTTAGTATTGTAATTGGAATGGTTTTTAAAGTTGTATTTTAAATGTGATTTTAATATTTATATGTAAACCACTTAGGGATTTTATTATATTTAGCAGTATATAAATACCATAAATAAATAAATAAATAAATAAATAAATAAATATAAATTAAATATTTATATGAGAAAGGAAGAACAATAGTGGAAGAGGACAAGAGAAGAGTGATTTGGCACATAGGCTTAGTTTATCAGATTATCCTGAGGAGAAGGGGGGGAATACTCTCCTCCCACACAAATTAGATGTGGTCACTAAGTTGTTGATCTCCATATATATGTCATGAAATGGCCACCTTGAGTGCCACATTTTGGTAGAAAGGAGGGGCAGGAATGAATGAATGAATGAATGAATGAATAGAGGAAATGCAACATGCGCAGTTTGAGGATCATGATGATAACAACAGCAACAAATGTAGAGGTTTTTCTGACTTTCTGGCGGAAAGATCTATCTGGCAGAAATGTTTTGTCCCAGAACTCTGCGCAGCTCCAATAATTATTTGAAATACGTGAATAAATTACTTCCTAACCATTCCTGTCAGCTGGATTGTGTCTCTGCTGTCTCAGTTCAGCAATGCAGAGACATCTTCCATCCTATGAAGACCTCTGGTGGCAGAAAAGTAGCACGGCACATTTCACAGGCGCAAGGCACATGTATACATTTAAGGACTAAAAAGACATTCTGTTGAGTCAGACCATGGCCCATCTAGTCAAGACTTTTGCTTCTTATAGAGGCTATCCACAGGACTCCAGAAGACCACAAGTAGCACATGAATGTCAGAGCCTTCTCCTGCTTGCTCAGACCTTATTTCATGCCAGGTACACTGAGGGATCTGTCTGTAGTGGTGCAGCCAAAGCTACTCCTTGGGACTGAGGTCCAGGGCAGCCCAGCCTGGGGTGCATGCTAAATGACTACCCAAAGAGTGGCAGGTGCTATGAGCATCAAAATGGCTGCAGCAAACTCCACTTTATTCCTGTAGTCACGATGATGTAATGTCATAAGTGAGTTTAAAGTGCAAATCTACACAAACGATTTAAAAAAGAAATCAGGGTTGGTAAACAGCTTTGTTGTTGTTGTTCTAACACAGTCCTCCATATGTATTGGACTACAATTCCCATAATTCCTGGCCAACATGGCCATTGGCTGTGCTGGCTGGGGGTGATGGGGGTTGTAGTCCAACACACATTATTAGTGCTAGTTATGGAAGGCTGTTCAAACATATCAGGAATCAGTGGAGGCTGGTGGCTCCTATGTCAGTGGGGCAGTGAATCTGTTCTAGGTTTCCGTCAGAACCAGGCGTATAGGCAGCTCTCCAGCAGGGCTCTTAACGCAAGACTACAGCAGAGGGCTGGACTGCCTTTGAAGGCCTGTGCACTGCCTGAATAGACCACAAACACACGTCAGGCTGCTGCAATTGGTTGAGGCTACCAGATACATCGCAAACTCTGCATATTTGGCAATGTGCATCTCCTTGTTAGACACTGTATGTTTTCTGCAGCAAACCCTGGCCAGACACCAGTGTATCAAAAAAGAGTGTCACTACAATGAGAAATTAGAAGCTGGGGGGTCTTCATGCCTGATCTTCTATCTCTGGGAGGTGGTGACGGTTGGGCCCAGAGGGAAAGGCAAGTGAAAGAAGGGTGCAACACTGCCCCCTTCTGCCCAAATGCACCCATAACTTCCTCCTTGCCACAGACATAGCCATTACCAGTGCCTGTGATTACTGTGATGCTTTTCCCCCAGTCACTGTGATCAGGAGATTCTTTCACTTCCTCTGTTACATTTGCCCACCTGGGCATATTCTGAGGGACGATTGGGTCTACTCCCTTGAATTGCATTGTGCACTGGTATTGCATTGGACCTGGGAAACAATGAAATATTTCCCTCCTTCGTGGCTTCCTGCTCTCACCCTGTATTGAAAATACAGAAAAGGGAATAAGTTTCTCATTGTTACATTTCAATACAAACAAACAGCTGATTTCACAGAGATGAGTAGCATAGGTGTGCGCAAGGGGTGTGCTGGGTGTGCCCAGGCACACCCTAATATTTCAAGCAATAAGCACCAAATTGAGGGGGCAATTGAGTAGGGATCCAGAGGGGGATCCAGACACAGCGGGAACAGTCCTCATCTGCTCCACTGCCACTGCTCCTGACAGCGTGCCATTGCTTCCAGAAGCAGAAGCAAAAAGGAATCGCTCTGCTGGGAGAACTCTTTGCTGGAAGCCACACTTCAAAGAGGCCAGTGCTGGGGCTTGAGGAGTGTCTCCTCATACACCCCTCACCTGCAAAGGACCTCCTGTGGTCAGGCAAGCCAAATGTGGAGTAGGGCATCAGTGTCTACAGTGTTTAAGATATAAATGAATTAAAATGTCCTTTATGATTGAGTAAATGATTGCCTTTAAAAAAATAAAATAAAATTCCCTGGGTGCACATCCTAATGGAATGTGCTGTGCATGCCTATGATGAGTAGAGATAACTTAGTCAGGAGATATCCCTTGGGAATATCACTGGGGTACCCCTAAAAGCCTCAAGTGGTGAATTTAGGATGCCACAACAAACTGTATTCCTCTGAGACATGTTCATGTGCTTCTGTATTCATATCCAAATTGAAATGAGCAAAAGATGTGCAAGAAGAACATCAGTGTGTTTTGGAGCACCGCCCACTGATTCCATTGAATTTTACTCATGTCCTGGTGCATCATGCCTCTGTATGTGTGTGCATGCATCTGTAGAATGCTATTTGGCTTTTCACCCATGCACAGAATGCTATTTGGGCTGACTTTCCTGACTTTCCCATTTCACATGTCCCCAAGGATAATGCCATATTGATATGGCCATAGCTGTGTATCATGGGCCAGTAACAGCATCCTCAAATTGTTTGTCTCATATGTTTGAGATGCTTTCTTTCTTTTTTAGACTGGGTTGATCCAGCCTTAGTCATACTTACGGTAGACTTGGGACTTAACTTAAGGCCCATTGTTTTCAATGGGTCCACTCCAAGTATGACTAACTCTTAGGGTGACCAGATAAAACCCAGGTCAGGGCTCATGTAACTTTAACAGTTGTAGAGAAAAGGGAATTTCAGCCAGTGTCATTTGTATGCAATTAATTCCTGGTGAAATTCCCTCTTCATCACAACAGTTAAAGTTGCAGGGGCCCTGACTTCTTTTGTATATGGTCACTCTAGTTTAGCGCCTGCACCTTTAACTGTTGTGATGAAGAGGGAATTTCACTAGGAACTAATTGCCTACAAATGACACTGGCTGAAATGCCCTTTTCTCTACAACTGTTAAAGTTATATGAGCCCTGACCTGGATTTTATCTGGTCAGCCTACTAACTCTGGAACCAACCTGTTATTTCCAAAGGTATTCATTCAATAGTTCAATCATTTAACGAATGTGCTCTTTGAAGTTTGTCTCTGACACTCTTGCCACAGAGATCCTGAAGAAATGGACACACTAAAGAATATTAGCTTAGGAGATGTGCCTTAGACAAACCACCAGTGCCAACTGGAAGCACTAATCTCCTACTCCATCAAACTCATCTTGCTAAAACCAGATAAATCCCTTTGCTTTTGCTCTTCTAATCATGAGGTTTAGAGGACGCAAGGGCTGCTTTTCACTTCATTACAATTTCCTTTTAATCTTGTATAATCGCTTAGCACAGTGCACAAACACCCATCAGAAGCTTATTCCTTCTCATTTAGCAAAAGGGGAAAGTTTTGCTAAACATCCCGTAATTGTTGTGCTCTATCCCAGACTGTGACAAAAGGCATGGTGATGGTAATAACCCACCCCTAAATAAGTTATTTAAATATAGTGGATTTTATCTCTGTATTATTTATTACCATCTAGTATGATGTATACTAAATTCTGTATGCAAACAAATACTACAATAAGTAGTTGTTTGCCAACTGAGAGCCAGTGTGGTGTAGTGGCTAGAGTGTTGGACTGGGAATTGGGAGATCCGGGTTCTAGTCCCCATTTGGCCATGGAAGCTTAGTGGGTGACTTTGGGCAGTCACAGACTCTCATCCCAACCTATCTCACAGGGTTGTTGATGTGAGGACAATGGAGAGGAGGAGGATTATGTAGGCCGCCTTGGATTCCTTGGAGGAAAAAAGGCAGGATATAAATGTAATAAAAACTGTTCTGTTTAATTGTACTTCTGACAGTTTTCAAACAAGGTGATTACATCTAATTCACAATTTCTTGATAATTGCCCTTGTCAAAAGTAGTGCGTGGGATAATTTCATGCCACTCTGATCTTCTTGGAAAAACAATGGGATACAAATATGATCAATACAAATAAATGATAACTACTTGTTTCTTATGGTTTACCCCATTACTAAAGCTATTGCTCACTTGGTAAATATATGTATGACTGAGTAAATTACAGAAAAAAATAGCTGTTACACTCTTAACAAACCATCATACAACCTGTTCCTAAACATAGTCCATGGAATTAAGTTCCGTCCTTTGCAATATATTACAGTCAAGTTACAAAAAAGAGTTTAATTCAAAGTATTTTGCCTTAACTGGTTGTCAGGTAGCAATCCAATTTCTGTCTCAGAAATGCAAACAATTCCAAATGCTTCCTTTGTATGTTTTCTCAAGGATAAATAAATGATAGGAGGCTCCTAACAATTTGTTTCCATCCATGTTTCTTTCATGATTAAAATTATTTTTTCATGACTTGGCTGCAGATATTATACCGTCTTGCATTCCACATGGCAGCACAATTGAATTGCCTGTGTTAAATTCATTTTAATTAAATTCTCATTATGGGATAAATCACATGGATGGTGCTCATTACAGTCAGATTCAAATCAAGAGGAATATTTTCCTGACAGTGCCAAACAAAACCACAATATTGAAAAAAAAAAGGGGGGAACTACAAATTCTACTCATAAACATCTTTAGGACACAAAGATGTTTAGGATATACAAATTCATAACAAAACACCAGTAAGCATTTTTCAGTTGCAAAACATAGCAATAAAATAACTTCCAAACTCCATTGTTAATATACAGTTGATATTGGAATACACTGGGCATGTGCTAACACGACACACTTCTAGAACAGTCGGAAGCTAATGGTTCCTGAACAATACAGAAAGAGAGGCAACACTTCTTTAAAGAATGTGGCAGGCCAGCTCTGATTTGTCCCAATCCAGACATGAGCATTTCCACTCATTACTGGGGCTGCTTTTGGAGGTGCTAGGGTGAGTCCCATGGGTGCATGGTGAGTCCCATGGGTGTCATGGAACTAGAGGAGGTATAGTGGCAACATTGGATACTGCCCAGAGAAAACTACCTCTTACAAATGACTAGGGTCAAGTCTATACCATGCAGGATATAGCACTATGAAAGTGGTATGAAAGTGGTATATAAGAGGCAGGAGCCACACTACTGTTTTGTAGCAGTATTGAAGCGCAGTGACAACTGTTGGGTCCCATTGACACATACCATATACCCCTTCATCTTGCTTGGTGTGGCTCCTGCCTTTTATATACCACTTTCATACTGCTATATCCTGCTTGGTGTAGATCTGGCCTTACATTTCAGGTCCCCAAGAAGACTCTATTGCAGGTGAATGCTATCAATTGCCAGACATTCTGACTATGTAGTCTTCTTCAGTGGCACATTTAAGAATTTAGATAAACTGCTTCAGAATAAATCCAGAAGACACAGTATTCAGGCTTATTTATATCTGGGGCACATGACTGAATTGTTAAAAAAAAAAAAGATGCTGTGAAAGGCTGTTGGAGTCAGACTTGAACAGTCTGAATAAAACCTCTTCTTCTTCAGATGAATATCCATCCTTGTTCATGGATTGAACAAGTATCCATCCTTCAACAAAAAGGTATATATCCACTGAATATTCTACCATTCTACAGGCCAATAGCCATGCTGATAGTGGATGATGGGCGTTGTAGTCCCTGTATATGTTGAGGGTACTAGGTTTGGGCAGTTTGGTCTAACTATTCCCCATATCAGTGGTGTTAAAATGAGTAGGTTATCAAGGGGTATATTGCAGCTAAGGGCACAATCCTAAGCACGTAGGCAGAAAACATGCATGTGACATGAACAGGATTGTGCCTTAAGTATCACAATGGGAGGAATTCATTTGATCAGAGTTCTTAAATCCACCCTCACTCAACCTATCTGTGCATGGTATCTCAAACACATCTCTGTTGCAGAGAAATAGGGCAGCTCCATTATTCATAGCTGCCATCTTTCCCCCACCTGAAACCTGCTCATATCTAGCAATCACAGTGTTTTGGATTACATTAGGGTGACCAGATAAAATCCAGGTCAGGGCTCATGTAACTTTAACAGTTGTAGAGAAAAGGGAATTTCAGCCAGCGTCATTTGTATGCAATTAGTTCCTGGTGATATTCCCTCTTCGTCACAACAGTTAAAGGTGCATGCACTATACTAGAGTGACTATATACAAAAGAAGGCAGGGTCCCTGCAACTTTAACAGTTGTGATGAAGAGGGAATATCACCAGGAACTAATTGCATACAAATGACACTGGCTGAAATTCCCTTTTCTCTACAACTGTTAAAGTTACATGAGCCCTGACCTGGATTTTATCTGGTCACCCTAGATTACATATATACCAAATTCCAGCTTTCCTCGTCATATTATTTGAGGAGAAAAATACACCATACTCCAACTTATTATGCAAGGGGAAATTGAAGGAAAAGAATCAGAGGGAAGACGAACATCATGGCTGCAGAACTTGAGGGAATGGGATCGCTGTACTATTTAGAGCAGCAGCAGCAGCAGCAAAAACAAAAATAGCTGTAATGATAGCTAATCTCCGAGAGCAGAAGGCACCCTAAGGAAAAGAAGCTGTCTAACTATTGGACATGCCTAGCCCTACTATTTGGCAGAGGGATACAGCCGTCTCAGGTGGTGGATGCTGGGTTGCACTGGGGAGATGTTGGAAGGCAGAACTGTGAGCCTATCTACACTACTGCTTTAAAATGGTTTGTAACAGTTTTAAACCGGTTTACAGTTATTAACCGGTTTAAAACTGTTATAAATCATTTTAAAGAAGTAGTGTAGATAGGCTCGTGTCCTGCATAGCATGTCCTGCACCCTTGAACTTAGCTTGGAGTTCAATGATTTGGTGAAGGACATTTTCCCATCACTTATCCTGAAGTAATTTTACTGCCAGGTTCTGTATGTAGAACGGGGAGGGGGTGCCATCTTGTTGTCTCCTCAAGCGGCGAAATGTCTGCTGCTGGCCCTGCTATTGCCAAAGGGCCCTTACAATGTTAATACTTCGGTGAGTGAATGAGTCAATCAATCACACCAAAACATCTTTCAATATAGGATGATAATTTTTAGCACCTTATGTTGAAGTTTAGGCTCACAACGTTTGTTGTAATTTCCCTTCTTGAGATGAATGACTGTGACTTTTCCCCCTCACCACAACGTTTCCTTAAAACGCTCTGCTGTAGGGGCATTTGCCCAAGAGCTTTTTCTTTTTCTTGTCTTTCCCTTCCCCCAGTCATCGGGATACCGTGCGCGAAGGCAAAATGCCACCGTCATATTTCTGACATTTAAACTTTTGGTTCTCGCTGCTTCCAGCCATTTGCAAAGGATAAAGGAAGTAGGACTCTGGTACATCAGTAGCACGCAAAGAGAACATCTGAGCTGAGGTATCCAAGCTGCTACTCTCTGTATTCAGATGACATTTGCATTAAAAAGCCCTATAGGGGATAACTTTCGGGAAGGCCACAGTTCCCAAATGCTGTTCTTTTGCTTGAAGAATGAGCAGTACTGTTTTCACCACGTGTAAGCTCAATTCGAGGATCATCAGTCCAGGGAGAGGGGGAATTGCGTTTCCTTACCGTGGGCTCTCTTTCTGGTTCTCTTCCACATTTGAAATAAGCACTTTTCACAGATAAGAGACCAGCGACCACCTGGCTTGTGGATTTGAATGGGGGCAGCGCCCTCTAGTGGGCATTTTACAGTGCCACCTCAGAAGAGACAGATTAAAAGGGGTTTATTTTGTGACTCTAAAATTGAGAAAAGGAATGGGAGACCCGCAGAAGGCAAACATTGTTGTCAAAAGGACCCAATAACATCCATGAGTGGCCAGTAACGAGTGTGCTATAAAATGCTCATCTGATGGCACTCTTAGTGCCAGGGGAGGTATGCTTTGAAGAAGTGACATGCAGGAAAATTTGGGATTGGTACCCTATTCAGCAAAACATGAGAGAAGCAGGAGTCTTGGAAATTTGATGAGATATATCTGCAGGAACAGAGGCATATGCCAGTCAGTTCAAAATCTTCTGCGAAATTTAAATATGCATGTTCGGACATAATCAAGATTAAACTGCAAAAAACAAAAAACAAAACAAAAACAATAGGTTAGATCCATAGGTTCTCTTCCTACAATGCAAAGAGCTTCTAACGAAAGGAGTCCTTTTACAGAAGAAGGAGACCTTTGGACTCAACCTATTATATTTGAAGGATAATCATTGCAATTGGTTTTTATATCCCATAATAACCACAACAATGTTATCTACACAGGTCACGGTCAAACTTTAAAGGGATTTTTCCTTTGTCATATGCATATTTAGCACATTTAAGCTATAGAGACACAGAAGTACAGTAAGCCCACTGAATTTTGTGGGACCTACTTCCCTGTAGATGTGTGTAGGGTTGCACCATTAGACTGCCATCCTAGATGCAGCCTCATAGGAGTAAGCGCCACTGAACTTAATGGGACTTGCTTTTGAGTAGACAGTGGCTCAATTCAGACGACACAATAAACAACTGGTGTGGAGAAAACAATCATCAGTTGTTTTGACTATTGTGTCATCCGAATACTGCCATAGTCAACTCAGCGCTGATCCTAATCCACACCACAGTTGATTATTTATTACCATGTTGTGTGGGAGTACCCCCTAGTTGAACAACTGTAAAGTTGATTATTACCCCACCATTGACTATCATGTTGTCCGAATTGAGCCAGTGTGTAGGTCTATGGTGTTCATTGTTGTTGTTGTTGTTTTAAAAAACCCAATCAGGTAGCAAACGATATAAGTGCTTCCAAGGAAAATAAGCATGTCAAGGAAACAGCTTTGTTGCTCAAAGACATCATGGTCATGTAGAAAATGCATCCAAGTTTAAATTGTCCCTGGAATAATTTGATGGATGGGTTTTGCACATATACAGCTTCTGCCTGGCTACCTATTTAACAGTTAAAAACAATCAAAATGGGACCTACAGAAATTCTGTATTTTAACTATAATCTGTTTTGTGTTTTTATCCCAAATGGCACTTTCTCTCTCTCCCAGTTTTGTTAGAACAATCTGTTAGCAAGCGTCCTCGTTGCCTGTATGCCTGAGTGCGCTTTCAGACATGCAACTTTGACACTTGAAGGGATCTGTTAACACTGAGCGCCGAGTATCTCAAAGCCAAGCACCTTAAAGAGAATTTTAGAGACTGAAGACACAATTGCTTAACTGAGGAGTAATTTATTGAAAAGAACTGAAAACATACCGATCACAGCAATAGTTTTTTTTTTTAATGGATCACGGTGCATTTGTACAGAATTCTAGTTCTAATTATTAAGACAGACACACTGAAAACAATGGTTTGGTGTAACTGACTAGTAGAAGAGAGGAGGAGACATTTTAGTGGTGGAGAGATGTGGAGGATGGATCTCAGGACTGGCAGGGGAAGGAAATAGAGGCTGCTAGCAGAGTTGGTGAATGAAGAGAGAGACAGCTAGCAAATTGCCTATCCCTGGAGAAAGAAGCAGGGAAAGTTGATTGGGTTCTCTAGCAAAATGGGGGTGATGATATAAGAAAAGGAGGAACCTGCAGGCTGTCTTGATGTTTTCTTTACCCCGGCGTGGCTCCAAATCTGCACAGCATTGGTTAGATAACACAACCACAGATTCAAAGCCACCCCAGGGCAAAAAGCGGAAGATGCACGGTTGAAAAGTTGGGGACTTTCCCCAACTTTTCCAGCCAGAACGAGGGCAGCCCGGCTCTTCTGCTGCTCTGTCCTTGCTTGGGAGCCCCTCCATAGCCCATCTGGAGGGGTGTTCCTGGCAGATGGAGACCCCTGATTGGTCACCCTCTGCTGGAGCAGGGGGCTGGGCAGCAAGCAGAATAGCGACTGGAACGCTGCTGCCTCCCTTGCCATGGGGAGAAGAGTTTAGACAAATAAATTATTTTCTTTCGCCGAGCTGCCTCCTCCTCCTCCCCCTGTCTTTTCTTGTCTCTTTTCTTGTTTCAGGGAGGGACGAGGGAGGGGGCAGATGGCTGCTGTAAACCCCTTGCTTGCTCCTTGGTGTGGGGATTATCTGGCACAACCCCACAGGAGTGAAAGTATGAGGGTCGGGGGGGAATGAGGCACAACTCAGCGCTGTCAAGGTAGTCCCCTGATAAAATAGTAGACTTGTGGGAAGAAGTTAGTAAGGGGTTGGTTACCTCTCCATATCTATGCAGCCTGGGGTGCAATGACATTGGAGGCAGTGGGGTGCCCCTTCAGAAAGAAAGAAAGAAAAAGAGAGAGAGAGAGAGAGAGAGAGAGAGAGAGAGAGAAAGGGAGGAAGAAGGGGGAATTTCACAAAACTCATGTGAGAAAGAGTGAGGCTTCTCTTGTTTCAAAGAGACCCTAACCTTTGGGCTGTCCAGGAACTGATTATATGCCCCCAAATTGAGTTTAATCTTTAAAACTTAAAAATGGCCATAATCCTTAAACAATGGCTTATCGAAACTAGGGCTGCCTCTACAAGAAGCATTTAAAGCTCTTTCAAGGTGCATTAAAAAATTTACCTCTACAAGAACGGAGCGCAAATCGGGCGTAGAGGCGCTTTAAACATCCGATTATGCGCATTATCGAATGCACGTTAAATAGCGAGTTTTATTTTGCTCCGGCCGTTAAAGCGCATTTTGCTTATGTGGACAAGCGATTCTCCGCATAAACTACTTGTAAAGCGCATTTGAAACAACCAGTCAGATCACCAGTTGAGTGCTCAATTACCTCCTGCATACAAGCATTTACGATAAAGCGCTTCAGCGAATATGCACATAATCGGCTAACCAGGCGTAAAGCCGAATTCTTGTAGATGAGGCCTAGGATGTGTGCTATTTGGAAATCACACCTTTCCTTCCTCTGAGCTCAGACAAACAGGTAAACATTAACACCTGATGAGTGGATTTTCCTGGAGACTCTCTTAGGCTGACATTTTGGAGCTCTAATGTAAATTGAAGATAGGATTAAAGGAGGGTAAGAGGTCAAGGAGAAGAATCATGGTCATGCCATGGGGACTGATGGTTTTGCATCATGTACACCATTCTGCTTTGAATGTCAGGCCTGCCCTGAATGAAACCGGAATTAAACCTTCCCTTCTATGTCAAAATCAGCAGAATATTGGCTTGTCTGGCAACAAAACTTTTTTATTATGATTTATGATTTAGCACCTACAACATTTTTTTATCGTGCAGTTCTTTAAGAGGCTTATACAGTATCAGACTTTCAATTAGGGATGTGTATCGTATCGTTAAAATGTACAATAACAATACAATATGCTCTTTATCGTGCATGCGTTTAACGATAATAATACGATAGAAAAACCTCCGATAAATATCCGATCCGATAATTTTCAGCCCAATTATATCGGATTATCAGACTGCCATATAAATAAACCTATAACTTCTGTATTTCAAAGTTAGAGACTTGAAACTTGGTCACAGTGCTTATGGGGTATGCCTAAGTATGTGTATGAAATTTGAGATCAATCCCTCCAACCCTCGATTTTATATGAATTTATTAAAGATTGTTTAAATTCTGACAGGTCAGAATGACAGCTCGCCACATGCGTTCATTCAGACCTGTCAAAAAGTTGAAGGATCTTTTAAAAAATCATATAAAATTGAGGGTTGGAGAGATCAATCTCAAATTTCATACACATGTCTAGCATATGTTGCTACACATATGTACCAAATTCCAAATCAATCCCTCCACCCCTGTATTTTATATGAATTTTTGAAAGATCGTGCAACTTTTGACCTGTCAGAATTTAAATGTACTTTAATAAATTCATATAAAATCACGGGTTGGAGGTATTGATCTCAAATTTCATACACATATTTAGGCATACCCCATAAGCATGGTGACCAAGTTTCAAGCCTGTAACTTTGAAAATACAGAAGTTATAGGCATTTTTTAAAACAAAATTCAGCTCTATAGGGCACAATGGGGCTGCAAAATAAACACCGGAATTCCGATAATTATCGTGAAGACGATATGATGAACCTATGATATTATTGGAGATGATAATTTTTTTGGTCCGAAATTCCAATAACGATAAAATATGATATTTTTGGGCGTGCACATCCCTACTTTCAATAGTGAAATGTGTGCAAGGAAAAAGGAAAATGCCGAACACTGCCCTTCATTTCCTTATAAATATCTACCATTATAGGCAACACAAAATTTACCCATATTCTTAGATAAGTGCGTGTTGTATATTTACACTTTCAAACAGCTCCAACATAGATTCTACTTATGGGGAAACAGACCCCCCCTCTCCCCAGCACAAACTGGGAATCCTCACTGCTTTCTGATTTACAGTTCAAACAGGGTAATTATTAAAGCTGTAATAAGGTAAGTATTTAATTATTTCAAATAAGGTATACCTCAGATAAGATAATTGTGTGACCAAAAAAAACCCACCCTTTTTTAAAAATGAGTATAAGCTGCTAGCATTTTGTCTTCGGCTGCAGCATGTACGCTGTGCTCTGCTTGGTATATGAATAATTTTAGACAATTTGGCCCACAAACAACTTTTTTGCAAGACCCTGGCAATCTGCTTTGTAGCATATTGTGCTCTGGATTCTGTGGGTACTATCCAATGTTAGTCCTATGTGCAGTAGACCCATTGAAATGAATGAGACTTAAGTTAGTCAAGACTTAATTAAGTCCTATTCGTTTCAATAGGTTCTACTCTACATAGGACTATATATGCTACTGTCTAAGTTTAGCTGTAGAGAGGCTGGTGCACAATCGTCCCCTGTTTCAGAGAGTTACATTAGAGAACATTCAGCTGTATTTACTTTAATTTAAATATTTATGTTCCCTTTTTCTGCATACGAAGCTCTCAAGATGGCTCACATAAATGTAAAACAATTACCCACTAAATCCAAAACCATATCTAACCCACATCCCTTTCCCTCTCACCACACACAAACACACGCACAAACAGCATCTCCTTACAATAAGACAAATGAGCAACTCAGAACATGGCCCTTTCCACACTAGGCTTCTGGCCTGGGATGGCCCCCGGCTGCTCCCTGTGAGTCCAAATGATGCACAGGAAGTCCTGGGGACTGGGGGGGCACAGGATTTTTCTGGGTTAACAGGAACCAGAAAAATCCCAAATCTTCCGTGGTCTCGGGAAGTTCCTGGGACCGAGAAAGATGTGGCCGCCTGCCCAGGTGATGCAGCGCTTACGAGTGAGTAAGCATGGCAGCACTGATGGCCATGGAGTCACACCACATGGTTCCGTGGCCATCAGGAGAGGGGGGACAGCAAAATCGCCATCCTCAAGGTGGAGGGAGGGAGGGGCCCCAATCGCGTGCAGGTTTTTTTTTAAAAAAAAACTTACTTTTCCATTGGAGCACAGGAGTGCTCTTTCTGGTTAAAAAACCAAAACAAAATGGCAGGTGTGATCAGCGTTTGACAGCACTGATCCCGGAAGCGGCTACTTCCAGGATCACCCGCACTGTGCCCGCTACACCCCTTAGTTTAGAAAGGGCCCATGTTGCCCATCTATCATATGCCCAGGAGAACAACTTAACATGACACATGAAATAAAGATAGGGACACTACAGTGTTCAGGGAATATTCCACAAATGGGATACCAATTCAGAAATGGCCGTGCCCCTTGTTGCTACGCATTTAAACCTCTGAAGATGAGAGCAGGTATGAAGCTGCCTTAATCTGAGTCAGGCCATTGGTCCATCTAGCTCCGTATTGACTTTACCAGGAGTGGGCAACTTGTGGCCTACAACACCATGGCTGACCCAAGACATTTTTCTCCCTGTGGCAGAGCAGCAAATGGTGTCCCCCACCCACCCAAGTCAAGGTGTGTGTAGGAGATACAGCCGGGCATGTTATTTGGGCACATTAGGCAGAAAATCCCACATATACGTTTCCACATCTGTAGCAGTAAAAATACAATATTAACAAACCACAGAACTAGCAATTTGCTGTTGTTTTAAATCTGCTGCCTGAGGTGGCTGCCTCACTCTACCTCATGGTAGGGTCGGTCCTGTACAACACCTCATGAGCCCTAGTCAGCATAGACATTAGTGAGGGATGATGGGTAGGCTGACCATATGAAAAGGAGGACAGGGCTCGTATAACTTTAACAGTTGTAGAGAAAAGGGAATTTCAGCCAGCGTCATTTGTATGCAATTTGTACCTGGTGAAATTCCCTCTTCATCACAACACTTAAAGCTGCAGGGGCCCTGCCCTCTTTTGTATCTGGTCACTCTAGTATAGTGCATGCAACTTTAATTGCTTTGATGAAGAGGTGATTTCACCAGGTACTAATTGCATACAAATGAAGCTGGCTGAAATTTCCTTTTCTCTGCAGCTGTTAAAGTTACATGAGCCCTGTCCTCCTTTTCATATGGTCAGCCTAATTTTGTATGTTTAGGTAAACACTTGCAGCAGCTTCGGTGTTGCTGTAATATGTAATATGTGAAGAGGGCCAACCTTCCAATTTGAAAACATTATATTCTTTGGTCTCAGACCAAGGCAATAGTAAATCATTTCATGGTATTACACAGACTAGTTCTCTCTTCTCTATTTTTTTAAAGGAAAGGAGAAGAACCCCCCTTTTTAAAAGAAACAAAAATCAAGTCTTCTCTTTTCCTACAAGAGTAATATAAATTCATTTAATGTGCTGAGTGACATTAAAGGCAGGATATATTACTCATACTGGTGCATCATCTTGTAACTCTATACTGGTTCCTGATGTTTTGGGAGGTTAAACTGACCTGACCATAGGAAGTGGATTGAATCTAATTTTTCATAAAGCGGAGGACCACAATTGCCAGTGAAAATATCTCAGAGCCAAAGGAGGTAGTGGGAGGCTTAGGTGGTCTCAGGTGAGCTTATGTTCTGAGGCAAGACAGAGTGATTATTCGATGCACAAAGATTAAGCCCTATTTTTATCATCTACCATTTATTTAAGGTAGAATAGGCCTGTACAGGCGTTCACTTACTGGGTAAATCAACACATGAGGAGGGGGAGTGCTCCAGCCATTCCCCTCTCCCTTGTAGTGTTCATTGCCCTTGATTCAAAGAGGGTGACTGTCTGAAGAGGAGAGCCTCCTCTATCCATAGAGGCTCTTCACATGAGCCAGAACACTGGAAAGTATGGATAGTGGCTTGCATGAAGGGCCTCCATGAAGAGGAAGCTCTCTTCTTCAGACAGTCATCCTCCATGAATAAAGGGAGACACGAACAATGAGGGAGAAGGCAGGGGTGGAGCCCTCTCCCTCCTCATGTATTTCATCTAACCATTAGAACATAAGAACTGCCATGCTGGATCAGACCAAGGGTCCATCTGGTCCAGCAAAGCAGGACACAGTGCAACAGCAACCTCCCACCCATGATTCCCAGCAACTAGGTGCACACAGGCTTACTGCCTCGGATAACTGAGGTAGCACATAGCCATCAGGACTAGTAGCCATTGATAGCCATCTCCTCCAGGAATTTATCCAACCCCCTTTTAAAGCCATCTAAATTGGTGGCCATTACTTCATCTTGTGGTAGTGAATTCCATACCTTAACTATGTACTGTGTGAAGAAGTACTTTGTTTTATTTGTCCTGAATCTCCCACCAATCAGCTTCATGGCATTATGGGTGAGAGAAAAAAATGTCTCCCTATCCACATTCTCCACACTATGCATAATTTTGTACACCCCTATCTTGTCTCCCCTCAGTTTCCTTTTTCTCAAGCTAAACAATCCCAGCTGTCATAACCTTTCCTCATAGGGGAGATACTCCTGCTCCTTGATCATTTTAGTTGCCCTTTTCTGCACTTTTTCCAGCTCTATAATATCTTTCTTTAGGTGTGGTGATCAGAACTGTAAACAGTATTTTAAGTGTGGTTGCACCATAGATTTGTATAAAGGCAGGATGATACTGTGAACACCTGAAGAAAAGCCTTGAAGTGCCGATTGTGCCTTGAAGACGTGGCCATGCACACTTAACTGGGTGAAAGCTTGATAGAGCATAGGAGGATTCACTTCTAAATAAACATGTTGGATTTGTATCACCTGTCTTTCATTTCTGGAGACTTTGTGCATCTTTCATAACTTTCTAGGTGTTGATAAATTGAACCTTGAGCCATCCATCTCTCCTACTTCCCAAATCCTACTCCCTTTTCTGTTTGTAATGCAATCTTCTTCCTTGAACGAAGGCTGTGTCTACACCATGCAGTTGTCCTGGGGTCATCCCAAATGATGCACAGGGGATCCCAGGGTCAACCAGGGATGACTAGAGAGTTTCCATGGGATAACTGAAACTGCAGATGTCCCATTTTTCATTGGTCCCAGGACAACCCCAAGGACCCCGGCCAGTGTGGCGCGGGCTCCCGGATCCTCAAGTGGGCATGGAGCTGCGTAGAGTGGCTCTTTGCCCATATGGGTAGGGTGGGGGCAGCATTTTCACCATCCCTTGGATGGCAGTGCCGAGTTCCCCCCCCCTTTTTTTTGTTGCTTACCTTACCTTTTACTTAAATCTTTCCTTAAAAATAAAAAGCTGTGCTGCGCCAGACGTCCCTCTTTCTTTCTGGGATGTTGTTTGGATGCTGGGGAAGGATTGTGGAAGCCAGAAGGCCCTCCCTCCTCCCCCCTCCCTCCTGGAAGGCTCATATGTATAGATGAGCCCCAAGAGAAAGTGACTTGCATGCTGAACATGGGTTTAGAGGCTGACCCCACCCCCATTGGGAGAAGTGCTCTTGTGCAGATCTCATTCATGCCAATGACCCTTGCACTAGAGAACTTCCCATTGGGCTTGCCCAGTGTTAATAAGTGGAAAGGGGTGGTTACCATTTGCAATTTCCATTTTAGACATCAAAATGGCAGGCAAGAGTTTTGAAATATTTATAAAACTTGCTATATTCCAGGGATGCAGAATCTCAGGCCTGGGGGGGGGGCATATCTGGCCCATGGGGATCCCCAGATAGCCATGCCCCATGATGTCTTCCCCTGGGCTTTCATTGAAGTGTGGGAAGCTGAGCTGTACAATGAAAAGCAGCACACTTGTGCACATTCCTCAGCCACCTCCTAAGTGAGGTAAACACTAAAAACCTAAACCCAACCCATGAGAATTTCTCCAAAATTATCTTCACCACTGAATTTCTTTTTGGCAACAAATTCTTTTCTATCAAATTGAATGAGAATGGTCGAAAAAAACTGTGAAAGAATTTTTGGGCATGGTACTAGTCCCAACCGTTAATGTATAGCAGCCCAAGAGAGCATTTCCAAAATGGAATTCAGTGCTTGGGATGAAGGAGGCTCAACGTCTCTGGTCAACACCACAAAAGCTATTGTCAAAGTCAACCTCTTGTTGTTCACTCCCAAGAAAGTGGCAGAGGAAGACAAGTTATGCTCCTCCCACCTAGTGGCAGAGATCTTGGAGGAAGTTACCCCAACTCTCTCTCTCTCTCTCTCTCTCTCTCTCTCTCTCACACACACACACACACACACACACACAAAGTTTAAAGTTGGTAGCAGTTGTTCTAGAAGTCAGCTTGAAAGAAGAAGAGGGCTAAATAATTGAACCTATTTTACTAAAGTGCAACATCAACAGTTTTACTTGAGGAAAGCAAAATGCAGTTTGTGTTGCTTTTCTTGGCCTAATTATTAAGGTGATGAAAAGGAAAAATGGCTCATGAATACACACCTGACTCTTCTCTGACCTTGTGTGTGTGTGTGTGTGTGTGTGTGTATGTGTATATATATATATATATATATATATATATATATATATACACATACACCTGGACACAGCAAGGTGCAAAACAGCTTGCATTCTAATTTATATGTTTAGGTCTGGGATCAGCAGAAAGTAGATTTGGATCTACCAGTAGATCACAGGATGGTTTGTAGTAGATCCACAAAGGTTTCTGACTCCCAGCCTATCTACACATGCAGGATAAAACACTTTGAAAACGTTTTGAAAACTGTATATGGAGTGTGTCCTGGGCCCCAACAGTTCTCAAAACTGTTATAAACCATTTTAAAGCAGTAGTGTAGATAGACTGACAATTTTGAGAACTGTTGGGGCCCAGGACACACTCCATATACAGTTTTCAAAATGTTTTCAAAGTGTTTTATCCTGCATGTGTAGATAGGCTCCCAGTTGTTTAACAATCACATCAAATAGGCTTTCCCGGAATCTACAATCTATAATTACTTAGATGTAGATTTGTACTTGTATATGCGTGTCATATCAGTAGCTCATGGAGGGAGGGAGGTAACTGGTTCTACCCCAAGCCACCATTTTGCATCTGGTTTGACCTTTAGCCACTATTTTTGTGGCTGGATCCAATTGGTGGAACTTGGGTTTTTAGTAAAATAATAATAATAATAATAATAATAATAATAATAATAGACTAAAGTCTGCCCATACTTGCTTTAATTTGTTTTTAGAGCTCCATCACAACAGAATGTGGTGTGATGGAGGGTGATTTAGTGCACCCTCGCCATGCCTGGCATGCAGATTTGCAGCATGGTACTCACATGACACCCTGCCTCTTCCCCAGCCTTTTCTGTTTTTTCCTAGAATGCTAAAAGTCTGGATTATTTTCCCTAAGTGCATTTAATGCATTCTAAGCCTCCATGTAGTTTTAAAGGAACTGGGGGCTTGAATGGATTGCATCAGGTCCTGGCAGGGAAAAGCAATCTCTCCCAGCAGCCAGCTCCAAGCTTCAATATAAACCCCAAATCTTGTATCTCAAGCTCGAAAGCATTTTTTAAAAATCATACAACACCTGAATCTCTGCAGAGACAGGATTGTACTCCCTCGATGTCCCCAAAGAGCCAGACTAAAGGGTTATTCCATTTTTGCCTGGCAGAAAGGTGGTCTGGTTGAAGTACTCACCTGCCAGGAACTGACTGGAGGGAGAAAGAGAAGGGGAGGGGTGGAGTGATGAGCGAAGGAGCGAAAGAGCAGCTATTCAGGTGAAAGGGATCATAAGCTTGACATGCTTCTGCATCAGAGCTAAAAAAAAAAACCACACAGGCAAAACGGGGGGGGGGGATTAAGTGTGATGGAGGTCTAAATCCACTTTTCAATCCTGACACATTTCTAATGTTGGGTACACAATAAAGATTTTGATAATATAAACAAATTAAAGTACAGATGAGATGAATGGAGGGGGAATTCTCACCTCATTCCCTCCTGTTAATCTCTTCTCTCTGGGGCCAGCATTGCCTTGACTTTCTGTACAGACTTAAGAAAAGTGAATGGAGAATTGAGCCAGGCACACATTTAACCAAAGTGTCCACGCAGATTCCCCCCCCCCCCCCGTATATGGTTACAACTTAAATCCTATGACTAAATCATGTGCTGCTCGATGCCCATTTGTAATGGATATCCGAAACTGAATCTTCATTTTATAATAGGGAAGGTAAGTTATCATATTGTGCCAACTTTCCAAAAATTGATACTTCCAGCCTTTTGTAGTCTTTGCAATTTAACATTTTTAAAAAAATCCAAAAAAGATATAGAAAAGTGTCATGTCAGCCTTTTATTTTTTAATGGATTGATGAGTTGTCTTACTAAACAAATATTCAAGGTGGCATCCATTTTATCTTTTTTATATAAGTAAAGCATACAGAAGGTAAAATCTATGAGGAACAAAGCTTTTAAAAACGTAAGGTAACAAATACAAAACATCAAACAACAGGAATTGAAAACCTAAATATGGGAAGACAAAATCAGCTGAAAAAGCAACCAGTCCACAGTAAAGTTAATCCAGCTGGTTAAGTATTCTAATGTATTTTAAAAGAAGATGACTTCCCAACGTTTTAATATCCTGGCAGAAAAGAAAAAAATCAAGTTAGAAGAAAGATGAACTATCCTGGGTAGAACATTTCATAGTTTCTAAGGCACCTAAACTGATACCATAGAGCTGGAAAAGGGGCAGAAAAAATCAATTATAAAAGGGTTACAAAAAAAGACTGGGACTCTTTAGCTCAGAAAAAAATGGTGAATATGGGGATACATGATAAAAGTGTACAAAATTATGTATGGCATGAAGAAAGTGGATAGGAATACATTCATTTCCTCTTCTCATAATACTGACCCAGGCTCATCCCATGAAGCAAATTGAGGGGACATTCAGGATAAATAAGAGCAAGTACTTCTTCACACAGCACATAGTTAAGGTATGGAATTTGCTACTACAAGATGTAGTGATAACCAAAACTTGGATGACTTTAAAAGGGGACTGGACCAATTCATGGAGGACAAGGCTATCAATGGCTACTACTCCTGATGGCTATATGCTACTTCCAGTATCAGAGGCAGTATTCCTATGTTCACCAGTTCCTGGGAAACACAAGTAGGAGGATGCTAATGCAAACAAGCAGGAGGGTGCAGATACCACCTTCATGCTCTGTTTATGAACTTTCAGAATTAGCAGATGACCCACGGTTGAAGAAAAAAATGCTGGAATTTATCGGGACCCTTGATCCAGCAAGACAATTCTTTGTCCACACTCACATAGAGGTGGTGTGAGCAGGAGACCTCACACCATTTTATTCAATCATGAATCCATTGGGAGGACCAAATAGTGTAGATTAGGAATCCGCAACCAAGGATGCGTGAATCTGTCAAGCCTGAGTCTGTTCAAATTGTCATTTTTTCACTTTTAAGTTCATTTTTCTGCATTGCACTGTGAATTATTATTGTAGTTCACACAAAAACTGATATATATATATATATATATATATATATATATATAAATTGTGCACATTTTTCAAAATATACACTTTTTAAAATTATTTTGGCAACTGATTTCCCCCCTTAAATTAAGCCTTTTTGTACCCCCTTTTCAAAATGTACACATATCTCTATGCACTTTTTAAAATGTATGCATCTTTTGCACAAACTTTTTAATTTGCGAACTGTGTCAAAAACATGAGAAAAGTTCAGATTTCACCATCTACATTCTAGCTCCTGTTTAGTTTCAGGAAGTGTGAATTTGGTAATTTTGCATTGAAATGTGAACTGAACCTATTTCTCACCTATCCCTATCAGAGTTGATAGCGTAAAAATAAAAGGAACCAATGGCTGTGACAATAGGATTTGCCAGGTAGCCCACTTTGGAGGATAATAAGAATAATTGGACAGGACCAGCCCTACCGTTAGATAGAATGAGGCTGCCACATCAGGCACTAGATGCTGGGGGGGGGGGGGGGGGGAGGTAGCAGTGAGGTATTGGAGGACAAAGCTGTAAATGCTATGCAACCTGCCCGCAAGGGTTCTCATGTGTGGTGAAGAATGCTGTCCCATTGCCTGTATTGCAGAAACATTCAGCCATGATTCTGATCATGTTGTGTATGTGGAATGAGAGAGGAGTTTTATTCTTTGCCTCAGGAGTCAAAATGTCTTAGGCCAGCCCTGGATTTGGGGAGTTGGCCCACTTCCCATCATTCCCTGACCAAAGTTGATTTATATTCACTTTAAAACTGGTAACTCTTGATGAAAATCTGCAAGAGAAGCCTTCATATATAGAGCATGAACACCACTGTTTTTATGTCCCCATGTTCATACGGATTCAGCCAGGAGTTCAGCTCATTCTGCTTTATGTAGCCTTCTGAGTGGACTAAACTATAAGTAGCAAAATTGAGCATGCACAAAGGAAGCCCTGAAATCCATCACGCAAGAGCTGAAAATTACAGTACTTAAAACAGCAGGTTGTAACTAAATTCCCACTGCTTCAAATCGTTTAGAAACCAACAACAGGAAAAGGAGAAAGGAAAGCATATCAGAAAATAATAGACAATGCAAGTGCTTTCCTCTCTAATAGGTCTCTTGTCCCATGGCTAGTCAAAATGTTTGCTTTTCACCACTGAACTTTTAAAATTACATGGTTGAAGATGGCTCTGTTGGGGTTTTGGGAGAAGAGCGATTTTATTTTTCTAAACAGACAAACAAACACACACACCCTTCTGCCCTTCTGCAATGCTTTTTTCTTTTGTCTACCTGGACCAGAAGAGGTGGCATGTAATTGACAGCGATCAACACTCCAGTCCTCAGGTTTCGAATACTCAGCCTTATAGTAAAGTGGCCAGAACAATCTTCTTCTGCTGGAGAATGGAAGGGCAAAGACAGAGTCCCTTCCTGCTTGTTACGAAAGGTGTCAGCTGATGATGATGAACACATACCATTTTTGTTGTATTTCAGGAGGGCCAGGGGTGGTTTCAGGTAGACCAGGAGTGTAGAACCCCTTTCAATCTGAGGGCCGAATTACATTTCAGAGACGCTCTTGAGGGACCCATTCCAGTGGTGGGCGGGACTGAATGTAAAAGAAGTGGGACAAAAACACCAGCATATTGAACCTTAAAGCTCTTTACAGTACTTAAAACAGCATGTTATAACAGCATATCGAAACCTTTCAGGATGTGGAAAAACTGCACAAAAGCTGGAAAACTAGTGTAGGATTAGTGGTCAGAGGAAAGGGGGGGGTGGCCAAGGAAAGGGATGTGGCCATCCCTGAGGGCTTGATTGGGATTCCAGGAGGTCAGTATTTGGCCCTACGGGTCGAGGTTCTGCATCCTTGAGGTGGACAAATGCACACATCTCTATGCTAAGGCTGAGTTTTGTAACAAATTGTTCAGAAGAAACAGCAGCGGGAAGGGACTATTAAATTCTTGTTCTGCATTCTTGTGGGCTTCCCATAGGCATCTAGGATGCTGGACTAGATGGATCTTTGGAGTGGTCCTGCAAGGGTCTTCTTATGCTCTTCCCTTAAAGCAGGGAAATGTGAGATTGTCCTTTCACGGAAAGGCCACTTTGCCACTCTCCTTCTCCTGCAAATCCAAATTCTGAGCTTGGAATCAAGTACATATTTTGCTCAAATTGCTGGCAACGATCAGAGCAGGCAAAGCCAAGGAAAGATAAAAATAGAGAGTTGTCATAACCTGGGGATTGGCTAGAAGTGTACAAAATAAGTAGGGTGGTCGTTGATATTATCAGAAAAAGGCTGAAGATGCAGCCCAGACCACTGGGAAAATTGGTCCAGCTCCCATCAACTTAAATGTGTTACTGTGTTTTTAGATCTTTAAACACTGCTGCCGCCTTTTACTCTGATTTTTAGTTTGGTTCTATTCTATTTTAAACTTTTGATGTGTTGTATTTTGTGGCTTTAATTTTTGTGAATTGCCCAGGAAACTTTATCTATTGGTGTGTGTGTGTGTGTACATATACACACTACATATACATTATATATAAATAAATTTCCCAGGATTTCCCCAGATAACTACCACCTATCTCCATAACTAAAGTAGTTTATTTATTCTTATTTATTTATTAGTAATACTCATATTCCACTTAATATAATAAAATTTCAAAGTGTTTGGGGTGGGGGAGGAAATGGAAGAAGTTAATGAAGTTGCTGAGGGATTCTACAACCAAGTGCCAAACCCCAGATTCTGTTCTTGTTATAGAGGTGAGCAAACTCCCTACAGTCCAATTTGGAAATAATTCAGGTAGATTGGCTGGCTAAGCTAGGCTTAAATTGGCTCCAGACCTAGCATGCAGTTTAACAGATGTGCCCCCAAATCTATTGCACTGTCCCAGATGCACATATCTTGGGTCGAGTGCACCTGCAAGTGTGATCCAAGCATGGCACACAGCATGCTCTGAAGAGAGCCATGGGCCGCACCTTTTGACTTGTGCAGTGCAGCCTCCTGGAGGAAGTAAATGGTCTTGGATCAGCTGTGATATTCAGGACAGAAGCAAGAGAAACAGAAAACATTTTGCATGCCTTGACTTTGTGCATTGCACAGTGGAAGAAGATGATACCATGAACTAAGTAGGAAAAACAGAGGGCTCACATACAGCTTGAGACAGCATGTCATGGTGTGTGGGTGTGTGGGTGTTTTAGTAACCTCCCAATGTGAAGAAGCCAGTGAAGTGATTAGCATCCAGGATGAACAAGGAAGACCTGGTTTCTACTTGCTGCTCAGTCACAAAAGCTTATCTCATAAGGTTATCTCTCTCAGCCAAACCTTCTTCACAGGATTATCACGATGGCAACGTATTGGTGGGGGTGTTGCCATGCTTGCCATTTTAGCCCTTCATGGAAAGGCTGGGAAAAACATCCAATTGCATAAATTACCAAAACTCATTTGACAATGGTATAGAGAATGACAATCCATTATGAGGGAGAGCTATTATCTCCTTCTAGCTAGCTACTAAGGGAAAGGACACTGGACTGCATGGATCTCCTAATGCCATTTTGCTGCAGTCTTTCTGTTGCTCAGGTACAGCTAGATCTGAAGGAGGGGTAATGGTCTAAGGCAGTCCTTATTAGCATTCCTAAAATTAAACTGAGCTGGCCCCTATGCCAGTTAGCAATATTAGGCACATAGGCCTTTGGCCATAGAGATGCAGGGATAAAACAATACCCCAGGGTAAAAACAGTCTGAACATCTAGTAACAAATGACAGATGTCTTTTCTTATAACCTACCAGATGTTCAGGCTATATTGAATGCTAGGGTTTCTTTCACTTATCTCAATGGGCTATAAGATTAGTAGACAGACCTGATTCCCATGGAACAAAAAAAAACATGGCTTAATCATGGTTTGCTGGATTGTGGGTTGTCGTTATGTCTGAACCCAGAAGTATGGGTTGCTAATCATGAACAATTTACAAAGAGAAACCATGAGTTGATGTTAGGTTGTGTACTGTGGGTTGCTTAAACCAAGGGTTGTTGTTATGTGCAAATCCAGATTCATAGGATGCTCATGGGTTGTTTTGCTGGGCTACAAACAGGCAACGGTAGTTAAAACACACACACCCAGCCCTTTTACATGCCAGTACAGCAATGCCACAGAAACAACTGGGATATAGGGAAGGAGCAGGCAGAGGAGGGAATGAAAAACCCAGGGACTGAGAAAACAAACCATGGTTTGTTTGATTGTCTGCCAGCCAAACCCTGACTGGAGCAACAAACGATTTAAATAAACCATGGGTTCATGTTACATGTGAACCAGGCCATAGTATGCAACAGAAACCTCCAGCCACTCATGGGACATTATGAATATTCTAGCTTGGTAGCTAATGTAATGGATTGACAGGTACCTGATGGAAAAGCAGTAATGTTTGATTAAGTACTGACTGCAAAGTTATTTGTTATTGTTGTTGTGTTTGAGCATTAACTAGCAAACGGCCCCAGCTTTGTACTGGTGGAAATAGACCTTATGTTGATACAGCAAAGGCTGCAAGCAAACATATGCAGCTGTCAAGAGTTGGACAGATTGTGTCTGTCCTGTCTGAGTGAAGCCATGCCTGTTGGCACCCCTAGGCATGGTTCCTGTCATGATGCACCCCGATAGCCCCCTGAGGGAGAGGTCTTCCCACTCCATTACCCTGAGGGGGAGGCAGGAGGCATATAACTCTGCCCCTTGGCCTACTAAATAGCCCTCAGTTTGATACAGTGACGACCTCAAGCAAACGTAAGCAGTAGTCAGAGAACTGGACACTCCATCTTAGTGAAGCCATACCCATTGGCACCCTCAGGCACAGCACCTGCCAGGTGCACCCCTTCAGCCCTTTAAAGGAGGGATCTGTCTTACTCCATCCTTCTAAAGGGGGTAGGTGTATAACTGTGTCCCTCAGCCTACTAATCTTCCCTGACTTCAAACTGTATGGACTAGAACATAGCGGTATGAAAGCAGTATATAAATGGCAGGAGCCACGCCAAGCAGGCTATAGCACTATGGAAGTGGTATATGGTATGTGTCAATGGGCCCCAACAGTTGTCAGTGCACTTCAATACTGCTATAAAGCAGCAGTGTGGCTCCTGCCTTTTATATACCGCTTTCATGCCACTAAAGAGGGCGAATGTTTCTTATGGCTCGCTTTAAAGAACATCAACGAGTTTCCAATTAAAAAGCTAAGAGAAGAAAATGTTGCTTAGTCAAACAACCTCTGTGAGAAAGAGACCATGAAACAGGGCACATGTTTGTTCTGTTTGTTTATTCTAACGGTCTGATATATGAGAGGCCTGCAGGTGCATTTCTGCTGCGCAAGGATTTTCCATTTCAGGTGGGCAGAAAAGTAGCAGCGCTGGTCTCATTGTGCACAGACTGGCATAAAGCACAGGCAGGAAATTCCAGAGCTCCGAATAATTTCAGGATGTTAACTTTTGAAGGAACATTTTGCATCTTTGATAGCTTTCCCAAAGGATCAGTTTCAAGTACTTTTCAAAAACCTACACAGCAGCACTTTGGGGTGGGGGGAAAAGCATAGGGAGTGACTTATTTTTGAGAACACAACTTTGTGCCCGAAACTTGTGAACATTCATAATCACCTGATTTCCTTTAAAGTCAAACAAGATAATTGCATAGCATAACCCAGCCTTCTCCAACCTGGCACCCTCCAGATGTGATGGGTTACGACTCCCATTAGCCATGCTGACTGAGGATGATGGGCAATCCAACACATATGGAGAGCAGCAGATTAGAGGAAAGGTTGGCATGATTTCATCGAGAAGAGCTGATACATACTGGAAAGCATCTAAAACCACGAAACAAATAAGAATACCTGTATTTGGATAAATGAGTATTTAAAATTATGCATGCAAGGATCTTGAGTCACTCAGAAGCCTTCCTTAAGCTGAATGTCACTTTTCTACAAGTTTTTGCCTAACCATGACAGGCTCCAATCATGACACATTTCTGTGTATGAACCTACATGCAATTACTCTGTGGCCTTATATTTCATTATCTATATAAATGTTAGGAAGCCAGGACTATATAGCACATATGCCCAT
This sequence comes from Anniella stebbinsi, assembly GCA_029215795.1. NCBI lineage: Eukaryota > Metazoa > Chordata > Lepidosauria > Squamata > Anniellidae > Anniella > Anniella stebbinsi. The sequence goes on along the minus strand of JARDYH010000002.1, from coordinate 25,665,032 downwards.
AGATACATGCAGCCACTCTTGATACTCTTTTTGTATTTCTTCCTACACATTAACACTTTCAGGGTTATCTTTGCTAGCCCTAAGATTTTCACTCTCTCAATACAAATAAGGGACAAATTATTTAAAAAGAAGCCAATTCAAATGAACCCAGCTATGTGGCAGTTCCCAGCTGATAGCTGTACATGTAAAATGGTTGCCATGGACAGAATTGCACGTCATTACGTGCAATTGTTTCCACGTCATTACGAAGTCACTTCAGTGGAGCCTGGAAGTGATGCATCCGGTGTTATGGTAAGCAACTATTTCACACCAAAATTTCACCATGAGCTGCTGTAGGCTCAAAATGTAGAAGCCACAGCATACGTAGAGGGTATGGGTGTACAATAAGATCTCAACTGGATTACAAGCAGGTCGTGCTATTTCAATTCACAGTTCCTCCAGTATTAAAACCAGTAAAGATATGCTCCCTTTGTTCTATCTGCTGCCAGTAGTAAGACACAGCTCAATCCCTAGAACACTTTGACTAGGTTCGGACAACACCATAGTCAACGGTACATGAAATACTAGTCCACAGTAGACTAAACAGTCTACTGTGGACTATTGGGTCATCTGTGGGGCAAAAACCATCCCACGGTAGGTTATTTCAATGAAATAACCAACTCCAATCAACACTGTGCAGAGTTGTTTACCTGCACAACCATTGATTATTGTGTCATCTGTCAGGCTCTGTGGATTATGTCCCTTGCCTACAGAATCGTGAGGCAAAAGCAGTAGAAAACTCTGCTGCTTTTGCACAGTAGGGCTCTATAGACAGGGGAAATAATCCCAGCCTGGAAAGTTCGTGGGGAGCCGCCAATCATGCCGTCCCTTGGTGGGGTTGCTTCGATTCGCGGCTCCCCATGCGCTTGCCAGGCGCTCTCTGGCCTCGGCGTCAAAACAAATGGGTGTGCACGCCCTTTGCAAGGATATGATCCCCAGACCAGGACCCACAGTACGTGCATCCCCATTTGTTTTGGGGCTGAGCACAGGGAGACAGAAGCTCAGCCCCAAAACAAACGGGAACACAGCCGGCAGCGCAGAGAAATCACTCCACGTTGCCGGGTGTTACCATTATTTTCAAGGCAGCAGCCAGAGCGAGCTGACAGGCCTCTCTGGTCACTGCCTCAACGAAAGAAATGGGAATGGTGGTGCCCCATTTCAGTAAGGGGGAACCAGCACCACCATTCGGTAGGGAGAGCAGAGGGTGGGGAGAGGAATAGGCAACCCTGGCCTTATAGCTAACACCATGGAGAAGTTATTAGCATGTCTCCCAAGTGCAACATGCAAATACTCATCAGAGGAGTGGACTATAAGGGCAGGGTTGGCTATTGTGTCATCCAAACACACCCTTTAAGTCTCATAAAGCAGTTGATTGATACATGGTGTGTGTATGGTGGGGGGAGATCAAAACAATAGGATGACATTTTTAAAGGTACGGCTAACTACAATGTCATCTCATTATTATTGTCAGCAAAGGTTATACAGGAAATAGTGTAGGATCCAAAGAAGTGTGAAACTAATTCTATGAATCCAAGCAGGTTTTACATTTGTATTTGATAAATAGCAGACTCCCACCTCACAACCTGCAATGCAACTTTTGAATCTAGGAAGCTTCAAAGTTTCTGAAATGACTGTAGCCGAAAGAGAAAATCTCCTTGCACTAGTCTAAGCAAATTTTTGGATCTTAGCAGCGCCTCATATCTTGGATAGCTCCTTTGGAGTTCTGAATGAAACCCAGAGTAGATTCATTGCCCCACCGACATCGGAGCCAATAGCCTCCACTGGATCCTAGCCATGTTGAGCTGAAAGGTTTTGCAGGGTGCAACGTTGTTCAATAGGGGAAATCTTATTTCCACTTAAATTTTCTGCCATCTGAGGTTCACAAAGTCATTGCTGATGACATGTGTCAAATCAGGAACTGAATATGGCCAAATCACACAAGCTGTTGATCTTCTGCTCGTTGAGACTGTACGATAATGGCAATCAAGCTTTCAGCATATCTTTTTTATTTTAACTCTAGAATTACAGGGCTACACATGGAAAGAAAGAAGGCATTAATCAAACTGGGTTGACATTTGCAGTATGACCTATGCTTCTGTTCACATTGTAAGAGGTAGTAAATCAAGGAATAAATGGAGTAAACATTGAAACAAAGCACCTTTTAATTCTGAAAATAAAAGATATTTTGATTTAATTAGAAAAGAGTTAAACATCCACAAGATAAAACAGAACTCATATCCAGATACCACTCTGAAAAACTAATGGCGTGTGGAGTGGGGATGAATTATGATGGCAGTTTTCAAACTGGCATCATTTTTACAAGAAAAGCAAGAGAAGCAATCTTACAGCTTCTCAGAATTTTTACGTAGCAAATCATTTTAATTCCAGGCAAATGCATTGCATTTCATGTAACACAACAGTAAACAGTGCCATCTGGTGTTCAGCCTTTTCACTTCTAAAATTCTACCGTATTTCTTCGATTCTAAGACGCCATCAATTGTAAGAAGCACCTTAATTTCAGTACCACCAACAGGGAAAAAGCTTTGATTCTAAGTGTGGGGAAATCGCCATCGATTCTAAGACGCACCCCATTTTTAGAGACATTTATATGGGGGAAAAAGTGTGTCTTAGAATCGAAGAAATAGGGTAGTTAACAAAATTATAACAAACTTTAAAATGCAGTTTAATTAATTTAAATACCAGCTCAAGCCCATGGAAGAAGTTTACACTAGGACAGTGGAATTGTTTTACTTTTTCACCATAGATGATTAGGCCAGATCTACACCAAGTAGGATATAACACTTTGAAAGCAGTTTGAAAATGGTATATAGAATGTGTCATGGGCCCCAACAGTTGTCAATGCCGTTATAAAGCAGTAGATTGTGCCTCGGTCCTATCCCATAGCATTTTTGAAATTCCCATCAGCTTCAAAGTTATGCTGCACTCAGAGCTGCTGGTTGCGAAAGAAATCTAAAAAACCCTTTAGCTCACAGAAATAGTTCCAGGATTCTGATTGGATTCTGACCCACTTCCAAGTCTAGCCATCTTCCCCCACTGGTGATTAAATCATAGCTGCCTATCACAGGCACATTTTTCATTATGGCAGCACAATTTGCATACTTTTACCCACCAGTGACAGGTAGCATGATCAAATATGCCTACATGATACCACCTTTCTATACCTAAAGAACTAGTGTATCGGGGAGAATAAGCTAGTTCCTTTATCCATGGCACCTAATTTTCTATGTGCAGTGCATTATATTGAAGTAACATTCTAATCATCTGAGCCCCAATTGAAAAGTATTTCAATTCCCCTGCCATCCACACTGCACTTTAAATTACTGTAAAAATTCAGCTTCAACCGCCATCGTATATAATTCCCTTCCCTCAAGCATAATATATTACAGCTAAAATCCAGGGTAAATCATGAAGGAAAATTACACACAAATAACCAATGCCAACCTGCACTTGAACTTTTCTATACGGGAAAACTGTTATCCACTTGCATTGCTAACTATGCTTCCTATTTATTGTACAATAAGGTTTTTTTAATTACTCTGCTTATCTTGCACCAACCTCTGATCTGTGCGAGTGGTAAAGTAAGTGTATTATGCTTCACCACATTCAATTTATATCTTAATGCAGGCATATGGCAGCGTGATTCAGCTTTCATTAGATGCATCACTCACACATGGCTGCATCCAATTCGTGTCCCCCTCAGTTGATTTGATCTGATCCAGAAGAGGCTTACTTCAGCAGAACTGAGAAGGCAATTTTTAACAAATCCTTCTTCCTGTTACAACCCCACCCTTCCTCAAATCTGCTCCATAGACCTAGGGATTCTTTGGAATAGCATGGGAGGTGGCAGGGAGAACCAATAAGAATTACCTTCTTCCCCATTTCACTGGCAAAAACCTCCACTGGAGCCAACAGCCTTGCATCAGCAGAGGGACATTAAATAAACACAAACCATTGCCATTACCTAGAGAGAGGTTGTATTCAATAATTGGTGGGAGATTGGTTTTGAATAATTGTATTAGGGAGGGTCAATTTGTAATATGGCAGCCTATATTTTAATAGACCAGCACAGATTTTATCCTACAATAATAATAATAATAATAAAAACAACAACAAGTTTGTTAAGAGACTAGAGCAGAGAATTGGACCTAGCAATATATTCCAATTAAAGCTAGGTCTGCTTCGACCAATTTTTATACATACTCTACTGTAGAATTTAATTCACAGAAACATGAAGAAAGCGCACCTCTCAGCTACAATAGCCTGAAATTGTTTTCAATTGACCAAGCAAAATCTGATTGAATTCATTTATATGGTATTGTCTCTAAAGGTGATGATTCCTATATTGAAACGGCAGAGTGAAATGTAGAATTGTGTACTGAAATTTTGTACATTTCAAGTTCAAGTCAAACCCCAACAGCTATGTTCGAGATGATGGGAGAAATGTACCAATTAAAATATTGAAATTAAGTATGTATGCTTAACTTTTAACAGCAGGTATGTGCAGTTTCAACACCTTGTTCACCAGAGGGAAGGGAAAGGGGCAAAATAGACAAGACACATTGAAACGCAATATCTGAAATGGGGTCCCTTGAATATTGTACTTTATTGGGCTGCTAATAGTTGTGAATTTTATCTGGGTCTCCCTGTCAAAACAGAATCACATTTTAAAACACCACACAGATAAAATGTTGGCTTTAATCTTTCATTTAAACAGCTATTTAGATAAATCGGTCTCCATACAAACACATGATCCAAGCCAACTAACAGCATCAGGAATACTCTTGTACAACTCTCATTCTTTCTGAAGAATCTTGTGTAGGAAGTGCTCAAAATGATTGCATTTCTAACAGTCCAACCACCCCCACCCCCCAAATTGGCATTGGAACTTGTTTCACTAATTTGAGATGATTCAGGTTAGCTGAATTTTAATTTATAAATCCTTTGGTCTGTTCAAGAGAAATTTAATCAACTGAACCAGAATTTCATCATTGAAACCTTTAACATTATTGTCTTCTATTACTTCATACAGGGGCTTACTTTCAGTTCCCCAACAAATATTCTTTCTTGGGTTATTTTTATCAGCATCAACCGTTAAAGCCAAGGTATTCAACTGGTAACAAAAGAAGGCAAAATATCTTCCGTCGGTAATCACAGCCTGTGATACAAAGGGCCGGGTCATATCTGCCTCACTCCAGAATCCTGCGAGAGAGGGGAGGGAAAGAGAAACAGCTAAACAAAAGCACTTTTCTATCAACAAAAAAGCAAGCTGCTAAGGCATAGGCTTTGTAAAGTGGTGCATATTTTAATAGTTCAGACTTTTTAGTCAAACATGCAACTTTCAACAAAGAGGAAGGGTCATTAGAGGGAAATTAGCCTGAACAATCAACTGAGCCAAATATGAAAATTTGTTATTTGCACCTTAATGTTAGAACCTTATGCATAATAATCAAGGGGGTAGTCACCCACTACTTGGTCCACTCAATGAGCTCTTCTCTCTTCCCACTGCACTAGTGAAGGAATGTGTCCCCACTTTTTAAAGCTAGGACTGTCAAAACAAATCACTCAATATTGCAGTTTCCAAGCTGATAAGAGTACAACTCTACTGGTTCTCTTTTTGCTTCAAGTGTAAACAGCAACTACAGAACGTTAATGCAGTTTCCAAACTGGTAGAAGTGCTACTACTTCTGTTTTCTGAACCTACAACAGGCCATAGCAGCTCACATATCACCCAGTCCTCCAACCAGCAAATCTATGCTCCACAAGTTTTTCATGGATTTCCATTTGTACAGCTTAAAATCTAAGCATTTAATTTGTGGTTAGCTCACTATTTTATTTACTAACTTGGAGTGTTTATTGAATTAGATTCAATAAGTGGCGTAAGTCCTAAAGGATAATAGTCTTGAATTAACTACTGACTTACCTTGGTACATTGCCTGAGCTCCAGTCCAAGCAAAAAGACTTGCAATTGCATTGGCACGTGGAGGAACTTCAATCTGATCGATGAGATTCAATGCTATAAGTCTTTCCCTTTGCAGTCTGGTAGGAAGCAAATGAAATTGCGTATGTCCATAGGCACATGGATCGGCTACCTGTGAACCTAAAACCCGTAAGAGATAACTATTTCAGATCCTTTTCTATACAACATAACATGAAAGAGGCCTGGGGAAAGTACCAGTTCATCACAGCATACCTTTCCTGTTTTAGCTTCAAACTTCTAGGCAAGGACAAAAAGAAAATGTATTTATCAATTTAAACATGAAAACCTTGGCATACAGAAGTTATGCACTTATATCCAAGGTGGCTTAGCAGGTAATTTACTGGTACGTAAATGTTTTGCTTTTGACTAACTTAGATTAATTAATGCTAAAGCTCTCCCCAAAGTCAAGAACAGGCACTCTATTCACTTTATCAAGAAGAGTTGATTTAGCATAGTAGCTAAGACTGAACTACAAGCCATGATAGTCCTAGTACAAATGCCACTTCAACCATGGACTAATTATGTGCCTTAAGAAAACCCCAGTTCTCTCAGCAAGTTTCCCATTATGTGCATATTGGGGGTAACAGAGGCCCACCTGACAGATCTGCAGGAAGGATTGACATATTGACCCAGATGACACGCTAAGCCATGGTGGTTAAGCATTTGAGCTAAACATTATGACTTACTGTATTGTGTGAACCATGACTTAGTGTGCCATGTGAACCGTTCCTAACCATGGTGACAATATAATCACGGTTTAAACACACTCACTAACCATTTGCTGCAAATGGTTTAGTGGCCTAACCATAGTATAGCATGTTGTCTGAACAGGCCCAAAGTATGTCAATCAGTTTGACCACTTGAAATACTTTCTATAAAATGCCAGGAGTCAATGAGTTACTGAACTCCTTTTACTAAACGATTTTTCAAAAGAGATACACTCACACTGAAAGCATAGCATGAAATGCATTTAATGTTAACATCAAGTTATAATATCAAACTATTTTAGAATTAAACAGAAACTAAAGCATCCAATGTTAATATATGAAGACTGGATGACAGATTTTATATATTAGTATTTTGATATAGCAGTCTTACCTATAAATATTTTGTTGTAATACTGTCTTTTGAACAATGGAAGTTTGTCAGGTAAAACTTTAAGAGGAGGAATATCTCCAGGAACCATATGGTCCAGCGGCACAAACTTGAAGAAAGGAGAAAATCAACTCAGCAAATAAAAAATGTTAATAACGATGATATTTTTATTACTACTAGGTTTTCTCTCACTGTGGGAACCACTTAAGTTCAAGATCTAAAATTACACTGAATTTTATAATTTTCCACGAGCCTTTGTGTTTAAAATGAGGCACAATCCCTTCACCTGAAATACATTACATAGACCTGTAACACCTGCAGACAAACCTCTAATTTTTCTTTCTCAAGAGGCAGGAAGTTTATCATGAGTTAATATATGTCAACAACTTATCAACTGTCAGCATTTCCAATTTCCAGTTTAATGATATAATCAGGATTATTACACCCTTGCTGTTCCCTTATTACACCCTTGCTGTTCCTTGCTTCTTTAATCATTCATTTTCCCTTAATGGCATAATGCACCAGGTTCCTGAATAGGTGCTGTGGAATAATAGAAGAAAACATTCTAAGTTATATGTTCTAGGGATCAATTTACATCTCCCAAAATCTCCAACAATAGCAATCCTATTTATCTTTATCAATTTGAACTTCAGTTGTTAAAAATATCAAGCATTTGTACCTCTGATAGCTGTTTTGTTATACGAATCTGACAGTGTGGCTTATCATCGATCTGAAATCTCAGTGGGTCAATTCTGCCCCTCCGATGCCCACAAGGAACCATAGTCTCACCACGCATCCAATAGAAATTTACATCTGGCTGGAAGTCTGAAATAACAAGAGAATTTTTAATACCGTCTGAAGTCAGGACCCCTCAGAGATATTAAGCATGTGATATTTATGCTTATAGTCAAGGATGCATGTGAGACTGTGTATCTAAGTAGGTACACACACAGCTCAATAATTGCATTCAATTCCAAACTTGGGAATGTAGAACTTCAAAATAATTCCAGTATTTGTAGTTTCAATTCCTTCCTGAAGTCTCCCCTCCCTGAAATAAAAGTGATCACAACAAAAGCGAGGATAGAAATTTGGTGCTGTAGCATAAACGTCTTACAGACATTTATGGCGCAATCCTATACACAATCAAAGCATACAGACAATTGCACCTTTACAAAGCAATCCTCTGCCTCCTAGACAGTGCCTGGGGGACATAGGACATTTGCTCCCTAGTAAGCCTGCTTCCGATTCCATCCTGGAAGGACCCAGACCCTACTTAAATGCAGCACCCTTTACATTACTTCTGTCTCTCTCTTTTACACACACACACACACTTTGCTGAAACAGTGGGTTAGAGGCGCACCTATGGTGGAAGGGAGACCAAGCACAGGGTTGAGACTGGCCAGGCGGGTGGTGAGGGCCGGAACCAGGTGGGTGAGGAAAGGCGCTGGCCCCTGGTCGATGGCGCGGAAGAGGGGAGGCCGCCGCTTGCGCAAGAAGAAATGCTCCTGGAGAAGCACCTCACACACCACGGATCGGAGCTCGGCCAGATCCACGCCGCCAACGCCGCCTCCCCTGTCTCCTTCGCCTTCCTTCTCCGCCGCCACCGGGTCGGGCAGCCCCTGCACAAAGGCGGTCTTGGTGAAGTTCTGGTACCAGCGGTCCGCGTTGATCGCCCACGTGTGCGGGTAGACCACGTACTTGAGGCGCTGCCGCTTCCCGTAGAGCCGCAGCTTCTCCTCCACCGACGGCGCGTCGTGAATCTCCTGGTGGAACCGCTCCCGGCGGCGGAGCTTGGCAGCCTGGCTCTTCGCAGTAAGGGAAGCCACCACCGGCGGGTACAGGGACGAAGGCGAAACGGCGCTGGAAGGAGGAGGAGGCGCCGCCGCCGCCGCCGCTGAGGGCTCGGTGTGGAGCAACCGCCGCGGCAGAGCGTTGCACAGCAACCGCCACCCTCCGGACGCCGCCATCTTGCCTGCAGGAAAAGGGGAAAGCGGCCCGCCGGCACACCGTGTATCCTGATTGGCCACGCGCTCTCACGTGACTCGGGGAGAAAGGCGCTCGTGCCAAAGGCTTCGGAGACTGAAGGTCAACGTACGGCTCCTCCTAAGCGTGAAAGCGGCTGTTGCGCATGCTCGTTCACTTAGGCGGCGCGCGCGTGCGTGCGTGCCGGTGCGCGTCGCTTCAGTGGGAGAGAGAACAAAAAATCCTTGTGATATTCAAGTTGCAGCCAGGGGGCGTTGCTGCTCGTCGTCACTCAAATTTGTATCTCTTATCGAGTCAAAGCGGGGAGAGGGAGGCAGCGTACACCTCTACTGTGCGTGCATCGGTACATAGGGAAGAAAGTAAAACAAGCGCCCGTGATTTCATATGATTTTTAAAGAGGACACCCACAAAGTCACAGAGCACTTCTGCCTCCACAGAATGAGTCAGAAAAATCTGGGATCCAACACTCGTGGGGGCTTCCAAGGCACAAAAACATGGATCTGAGTCAGGGGTCCTCATGATTTTTACAAGAAGAATACACCAAAACACCATGAAATCAAAGAGCGCATCTGTTTCCACGGACTGAACTAGAAAAATCAGGGATTCACCCTTCATAGGTGCCTCCACAACACAAAAACACGGATCTGAGGCTGGGATCCACAGGGATCCTCATGATTTTTACATGGAAAATACCCCTTATTTTTACCCAGGCCTGATACATAAATAATTTAGATGTGTGCACTGACTCCCCCATCCCCCTCGACTCAGACCCCAATTCAGCAGTTTGGAAAACATCCCACTTCTGCTCAGGCAAATTTGGAGTCAGTCCACTTCAGTTCAATCTCAAACCCCAGTCAAAGTTTGGAAAACAGAGTTTTTATGCTTTCTGTTGACTATCACGGGAAATTTTAAAAAAAAGAAAAAAAGAAAAAACTAACTTTTTTCTCTTGACTAGAATTGATAATTGCAGACATAGTAGTCCCATAGGAGGAGATTACACCTGTCCAATACAGAAAAATTGGTGCAGGGGTGGTTTTTGTTGGCTACTTGCCTTTATATATTGATTTTCTTTTAAAGGGAACTGCTAATAACGTTTATATTCCTTGGAAGAACTGGATGAAAGTTTTAGGATTTGTTGCCCCATCAGAGATCATACCTGCCAAATTGCAGAATGATGCCCACAGGGGGTTTTGTGCAAGGGTAGCCTTGATATTTTGAGGATCTCCAAAAGAGGACATACTTATGTCCCTATGTTCCTTGTGGACCTGTTGAGAGAATATTTCAAGTGTGATCATACCAATAGCTTGTGATAACAGCATTTAAATAACTCAGATACTAATATTGATTTCATTCTACTAATAAATACATGTAACTGTTTTCCTGTAAAGTAGAACCAGCAATGTACTAGCTAGATGAGGAAAAACTGCCTTCTTGTAGAGTTGTAAGCCTTCACCATAATGAACTTTGTTCCAGTAGCAACTATATGCATTCTGTTTGTTTTAGTTCATCTTGACCTAGAGACAAGATACATCATTCCTATGAGATACCCTATATTATTGTAAACTTTCCCTTGGCACAAAAGTTATGCTGTACAAGGTTCTGATTATGCTAATTCTGATGTTTCCAGTTCCCTATATAAGAGTGATACCCTATATACTTAAGTCAGTCAGAGGTCTTTCTCTGGCTCCATCAGCTGATGAATTCCTCAATAAACTTACTTCTGAGAACTGAGAGTATGTAAGTATCATTGGTCTCCACTGCGAAATTGAGTCTAGTTGCTTGAATATAACTCCTTTGAGTTATTGGGGGTGGGGAGTCACCAATATATGAGAAGTCCCTTCCCTTTCAAAAGTCAACCTTCCCTAGACACCCTTAGTAAATGTTTCAACACATTAGAAAGAATTAGAGTAAAGATCCTTCTTATAAGGGATCAGTGACAATAAATGACCCCTTTCTCATAAGAGGGTGTCATAGGCCCCCCCGGGGAGACCCAAATTCCCACAACAGGACCATTATTCAGAAAATTACACACAGCCTAGAGTTTTTCCTAAGTAAGAAATCACTGAAAGTTCAGAAGGATAGGTGCATTAGTTCATGTGAAAGGGGAGTTCTCCAATTTGAGGGAGGGAATTATTTGGTTTCCCTTCTCTTCAGCCCCCCCCCCCATATTTTGGGGGTAATTTTGTATGAAAATGCATAGGTCATTAGAGGTATCCCCCAGAAAGAAACCTGCAAAGTTTCAGAAGGATAGGAACAGGGGCTAGGGAATTATTATACTTTAAATCTAGTTTAAGGCTTTTTCATAATTAAGTGTGCTGGTGGTGGAAGACGACGTTTCATGGTCACATCGTTGCCCTCCCACAAAGCACAGTGATGGGAGACATTGGCAAAAATGTGCCCTAGGATTAGAAGGTGGACCTGTAATACATTGTATTTCACTCCCTTCTCCTGCAGCTCTTAGTGGAACTAAATCAAAAATGTGTTATTTTGACACATGCCCAATTCTGCTTGGGCTTCAGACTTGGTCTCAAGTCAATGCACATATGCATACAAATTTAGAAATACTAGAATTTACTTACATTTCACCAATGTTAGCAGCAGGGGGACATGGGTAGGATGGTGCTTTTGCACATATCTTGCTTGTGGGTTTCCCATAGGCATTGGTTAGCCACTCTGTGCACAGGATGTGGGACTAGATGGACCTTGGTCTGATGCAGCATGGCTCTTCTTATGTTCTTAAATATAGACTGGCTCAATTTGGACGACATGATAGTCAATGGTGGGTTGACTAACCCTAACCCTAACTCTAGGGGGCACTCCCCACACAACATGGTAATAAATAATCAACTGTGGTGTGGATGAGGATCAGCACTGAGTTGACTATGGCAGCATTCGGATGACACAATAGTCAAAACAACTGACGATTGTTTCCCCCACACCAGTTGTTTATTGTGTCGTCCGAATTGAGCCAGTGTCTCTGAGCATATTCAGAATGATTTTCTTTCTCCACATAGATTCTCCCCCCCCACCAATTATGTCACCCTCCATACAACAACCTTTCCTCGTTCTGCCATCCTCCAGCAACTCTTCATAAAAACAGATATCTTGATTTATGCAACTCTCCTCTGCTGCTTTCTTGTTATACAGAAGCTGTCATTGTATTTTCTTCCCTTGAACTTCATTTGTGCCAAGACTGCGCAAGGATTCAGCCAATCGGTCTGTATTCAAAAGTAGGTCTAAGGTATGGAGAAACTCTGAGCATGTAATAAGTGCCTTTCCCTCATTACTGAAGCAAGAATTCATACAAAATGAGAAAACACAAATTTGTTTTTTATTTATTTATTGTATTTATACCGCGCTCATCAGCCAAAAAAGGCTCTGGGAGCGACTTACAATCAATTAGCAAAGAAGACAGTCCCTGCCCTCAGGCTTACAATCTAAAAGACATGACACACAAGGAAAATGAGTCTGGGAGGGAAGAGGGAAAAGAGAGAGAGAGAGAGAAATTAAGTAGACCGGCAATAGGACTGATGGGATTGTCCTGCTCCTGAAGGAGAGGAGCCGAACTGGATCAGGCCCTGATGTTTCCTCTGCCTGCTCCTGTCCCCCTTGCTCTTTCTTCTTCTCCACAGGGTCACGATGTCAGTTATCTCTGTTGGAGGTGGGGGAGAGTCCAATTGGAGCAGGCCCCGATGTTTCCTCTGCCAAATGACAAAACCTGCATAGGACTGGGCTAAAAGGATATTCATTGCATTAGACTGGAATTAGGTTGGCAATGTATTAAATCTGCAGTACGATGCTCAAAACTCAGGACTTATTTCTGAGAAAATATGCAGAAATTCAGGCTGTAAACCTCTCTGCAAAAGTAACTGGAATTCTATGCATGCATTCCTGGGGATAACCCTCCTTAAACATAAAGGGCCTAGTTCTGAGTATGCATACATAGGACTGTATAAGTGAGCATCATTTATCTCCTTTCCACTCCCCTCCCCCCCAAAAAAACCCTCTCCTATTTTTATTAAAGCCTTTTCTTCATAGGAACATAGGAAGCAACTTTATTCTGAGTCAGAACCTTCGTATGCTGGACTAGATGGACCCTTGGTCTGATCCAACATGGTTCGTCTTAGGCTCTTAAAAAGAGAAATGGTGGCTCTGGCCCTGGCCACTGCTAGCATAGCATCTCCAACAGTTTCTGGGAGTTGTAGGACTTATTTCTGTCCAAACGTGCATATGATTGTGCTTTTAATTTTCTCTCTCTCTCTCTCTCTCTCTCTCTCTCTCTCTGTGTGTGTGTGTGTGTGTGTGAACAATATTTATCTCATAGCAAAATATTGTACATGGCTTGGAAACCATCTGTCAGTGACTTGAAACAATCCCAGTTTATATCCCTGGCTGGGGGGCTTTTTTGCCATTTCAGTTTGTCATGTTCCAAAATTGAATTATAGCGCATTAAGCAACATGTCAACCTCCATTCTAGCATGTACAGCAAGTGGTATCTGTTGTATCTCCATTCAGCAGCAGCAGCAGCAGCAGTACAACCCCCCCCCCCCCATTATCAGCTCAAAAAGTGACTTTACCAGATGAAACCCATGTGGAACAACCACAGTTTTCATACACTTGTCCAAATGTATTTCACAGGCATACAAAACGTGCCTGACAAGACATAGGCCTCCTCCACACGAGACGTTTAATGAGCCTTGAAGGCTCATTAAAAAATTTACCTCCACAAGCACGGAGCGCAAAACGGGCGTACAGGCGCGTTATCTCCCCGATAATGCGCATTTTCGAACGCGCGTTAAATAGCGACTTTTATTTTGCTCCGGCCGTTAAAGCGCATTTTCGCGGTGTGAACAAGCGATTACGCGCATTAACTGCTTGTAAAGCGCTTTTTGGACATGAATTAATGCGCTTCGCCGCCTCTCGCCGCCTCCGGTGCAGAGGGATTAGGAGTAAAAGCGCCTCCGCGATAATGCGCATAATCGCGGAACCGGGCGCAAAAGCGCATCCTTGTGGAGGGGGCCATATTCCCGTAATGTGCATAATTCAAAACTAACCATAATAAAAAATGTGTTTCTGGTATCCTAAAAGAAATCCTAATGTGTTTCTAGTATCCTAAAAGAAATCAAGCATCCCTTAAACTTACTTTTAAGGCATCTACCTTAAAAGTAAGTTTCATTAAAATAAACGTGATTGGTTTATTTAGCTGGATTCCAGTTTAGATGCTTGCAACTTGCTCATTAAGTTTTGCTGAGACAGTAAATACATGACCAGGATCATTATATTTATTCATTTGTGACATTTCTATTCCGACCAATAGCCTGCAGCTTAAATGCTGTGATGAGGAGGGAATTTCACCAGGTGCTGCTTGCATACAAATAACACCTGCTGAAATTCCGCTTTCTATACAGTTTTAAAGATACAGGAGCCCTGTCCTCCTTTTCATATGGTCACCCTACCTTAGAGACTTACCGAGCCAAAAGAGGACACAGGACCTGGGAGTGAGAAGGCTGTCTCTCACATCCCCAACAAATATGCCCTAATATTAAAAGATGGTATTTCAATGTCAGTTTTTAAACTCCTGATTTTAATGACGTTCAACTCCTAGTCCGCGAAGTGGTTGCAAGGTCTTCGTTCTCAGCCACCTGACACAAAGGAGGTAGCCATTTACTTCCTCCAACCTCTTGGCTAAAGGTGGCTGAGAATTATTTTCTTTGCTGAATGGCAACCTGGCTGTATCACTGAGAGATCAGCCATACCTGTTGGGTAAGTGAGGCCTTGAAAAGCAACAGAACCCAGGAGCTCGAGCATAAAGCTTCTTCTGTGGGAAATCAATCACAATGAGACGTTCGTGAGAAAATATAGGAAGATACCAAGATGTGCTTGAATCACTGCTAGGATGCCTTTTCTTTTTTCCTTCCTTCTTCGCCGTTTTTCCTTCCTTCTGCAAAGACCAGAGAAAACAAATATACAGATCTGAGGCACTAGATGTCGCTGTCTTACCACGAACGAATTACTAATAAGGTCCAGTTCCATTGTACAGTATATTAAACAGGAACCCCGGGGCCACTTCTTCTAGGGAGCTTCGGCTATTGGGTTAGGGTGACCAGATAAAATCCAGGTCAGGGCTCCTGTAACTTTAACAGTTGTAGAGAAAAGGGAATTTCAGCCAGTGTCATTTGTATGCAGTTAGTCCCTGATGAAATTCCCTCTTCATCGCAACAGTTAAAGTTGCAGGCACTATACTAGAGTGACCATATACAAAAGAAGGCAGGGCCCCTGCAACTTTAACAGTTATGATGAAGAGGGAATTTCATCAGGGACTAATTGCATACAAATGACACTGGCTGAAATTCCCTTTTCTCTACAACTGTTAAAGTTACAGGAGCCCTGACCTGGATTTTATCTGGTCAGCCTATATTGGGTGGCACAGAAATGAATAAATAAAATAAATAGGCAACATTGAAATCAGTGGGCATCAGTTGGCTGGATCGTGTTCACTGGTAAGTTGTGTGACAAAATATACAGTTGTGCCTCATTTAAAGTTGCAGCATTTGCACTGTTCTTTTCTTCTTCTTACTATGTGGTCTCAGGGATGGGCTACAAGGCTGAAGCCTTTTTCATTTATTAGGCTTCAGAATGCTATATTTGGCAAATCTGCAGTTACCCCCAAGCATTCTTCTATCTGGGTCATAAGAACATAAGAAGAGCCCTGCTGGGTCAGACCAAGGGTCCATCTACGCCAGCACTTTGTTCCCACGGCAGCCAACCAGCTGTCAACCAGGGACCCACAAGCAGGACATAGTGCAACCGTACTCTCCCACCTATGTTCCCCATGTACTGGTGTAGATAGGCTTACTGACTCAGACACTGGAGGGGTCAACTTGGTTGTTGACAAATATGGTCCAGCCACATAACTGCTCAATTGAGACCAACTCATGGGATGAAATAAGGAGATGAGCCATAAGTTAAAACGTAAGAATATCTAAGACCTCATCAGTTAAAATAATGGATATTGTCCATTAATTCCTACTTCCAATCTCACCATCCATCATGTATGTTTTTGCATATAGGCTCTTTTTCTTTTTGTACTATATGTTTGAACCTGGCCAAGAATAAATTGCTTATAATCCAATTTTGGCTTCATTAAGGTTCTTAGATATAAACACACAATGAACAAGCTTTTAAAAAAAGTAATGGAAAATTAACCCATGATATCTTGATTTTGTTTATCCTTTAATGTAAGGGTCCAAAGAGCCACACAAGATCATTTATTTGGAAAGTGTCTGTCTGCCAAGTTCTTTGTATTGCAATAACAGTGTTTCATTCATATGCTGTTACCAGAACTACTCATTGTTCTCCCCAAAAGCGATAGTAACTGTGTTGGCTAGAGATGTTGGAGAAATCCATTTGTGGGATGGAGTTCAATGAGTTAGTTTCCCTAGTTCAGCCCCCCCCCCCTTTGTTCTGGTTCCCGCTGCACGCCCATCTCTGTCTGCAGCAAGTCAGGCCAGTTTGCACATTTTCCAGACATTTTGCACATTTTCCTCTGCAGGTTTTGCAATTTGCACAGATTTCTGAGTAATTTATGCAAATTACAGTCATAATTTGTGCAAATTGCAGAACGAAATGTGCAGAAACAGTTCCCAGGATTTGGGGGAAAGCCCACAGCTTGGCTTGCAAACACAAATCGAGTTGTACGTGCAAATCGAGTAAAAAACAACAACCAGATTTCCCGGCAACAGACTTCCCTGGTGTTGTCCAAGAGAAAAATCCCCAAAGAAACTTTCCAAACTCTGTATCACAGTGATACCTTTATTAGGTCAACTTAAAGGTCGCAAAATCCTATTTAAGCCTTTGAATTCTCCAAAATAAAAACATCTTGTTTTGAATGACAAACAAAAAGCAAACATGCACTACAAATAAAACATGACTATGAAAGAGGTAAGCAAAGGGGGGAAAGGAGGAAGAGAGGAAAAAAGAGGCTAGTCATGTAGCTTGCATTTGGTTAAGAGGTGGGAAGTGGGAGGATGCTGCAAACATTCACATTGGGCTCTACCAGGCACTGACATGGTTTCAAGTTGTAGCTGGGACCCTCCTAAGAGTTGCTGGGAAGATGAAATAAACAATGGTTGATTTCCCCCCACTTTCCAGCTGTTACTCAGAACCATCTCCACCATTTGGAGAAACACACAGGTTCCTTGGTAGGTGGAAAACAGAAGTAGAGAAACTAGACAGATGTTATATTAACAAAGCTGGAGATCATTTTAGATAGTGCACTGTACTGAGTCCTTGAAAGCAAGACAAGTGGGCAGGGTTTCATATAGCCTTCCAAAGTGATTATATCAAATGTGCTAGCTAAGCAGCCAACTATTGCGCACTTGGAGATTTGGGATTTTACTTTTCAGACCAAATCTGGCTATTTACTGAAGTTCTGAATTGGGGTTCAAGCCAATTTCTGTGGTCAATGCACATCTCCATTGCCTATACTAGGCATGGGGAGGAGCTGGCAATCAGTCCAATTTGACCCACCAGCCTGGCCCCTTCCCAAAGATCTATTACCTCCCTGACGCCCTGTCCCCCTGTAGGGTAGCATGGAGAGGAATACGTACTGTTATCTCTGATCAGTTACTCGAGTTGACAGTGGGGAGTTACCTACACACCACTCCCCCTCCCAACTGGGAAAGAGACTGTTGCGCTAAGGCTTCTTCTCCTGACATCATTTAGTCCATGGACAACTGGGTGGGAGATCACCTCCCCACCCCCCGAAACAGTTTCCCACCCCTGGCCTATACCACCCACATCTTCACCGTGTTCTTGCAATATACCAAGGTGGGATTGCACAGAATTGTACCATTAGTCACCAGCACCTGGTCTGCAGTCACATGGTTGGGGGATTTAAATCTTGTTCAGTATTGCTTTATAAGCATTCCCGACAAAGGCAAGACTGAATATTGATCTCTTATCATCACAGCTTCATTCTCTGAAGAAGACCCCTTCGCCCCAAGCCAGCTAAAAGCATGCACTGTGCTTCAGTTTGGCTCGATCACACATGCCTGCCTTTTCCTGTCCGCATTGGGTCAGCAGGCAGTGGGAGCACCTTCAACGATGGCAGAGGCCTACAGGGCCTCACCTCCTTCCTTGGAAGATAGGGGGGATTTGCCAGGATGAGACAAGCTCTTATCTTCCTCCCGCGACTGTTTGGAAATTGAAAAGGGTGCTGCCAGTGGGGCCAGGGACCAAGAAGGTTGAACTACAGTCTCCATGATGCACAGTGGAAGCACCAGTGTCACTATGCTGGCATTATCTTCCTCATTTTCCAATGGGGGGGGGGAGGAGAGAGTCCTGGATGAAGGGATTATTTGGTATTGCAGCCTCCTGTTAAAAAGGCAGCAGTTAGCAGAGAAAAAACAAAAGGCAGAACAAAAGGTGTGTCTCACCAACACACAAGATTATTGTAGAACAAAAAAGGAGACCAAACACTTCCTTCAGTAAAAGAAAGAAAAAAACTTTACAAACAAGTATTCTTGCATATACAAATCCAGACACAGTGTAGGGTTTCAAAAGGGTTTGTACAGTCCATTCCTTTGTGTTCTACAACACCAGGAGGAGAGAGTGACCAAGTCATGGGCTCCCAGCAATGGAGGAAGGCAGAGAGAAAAAGCCAGGAAAAAGGAAGGGGAAGAGAATGAAACCACTGAAGGCTAGAGAGATCCTAAGGCTAGCTAAATTCAATATGCATTAACTAGCTAACTGCAACATCCCCCTTCCTGTAGCTTGCAGGCACGGTTGCAGTATTCTCAACACTAGCAAGCCCGTCTGTCTTCAAAGGAGCCACCGCTGCTGCCTCTTACCGTAACCTGAGCCCCAAGGTAAAAAGGGTTTCCCTTTGGAATGGAGCATTTGGCAGAGGGAATCAGGGTGTTTGAATGTTCTTTCAAATGCTCACCCCCTGCCCCTTGAGAATTTGCAAGTATTTGAATGGAAAAGAGTCATCAGTGGGATACCATGCCTCCCTGGCTATGGAGGGGTTGGGGGATAAAGAACCTGTAGGTTTTCCTCCTTTAGTGTAAACAGCTTCAATTGAACATAGAAAAGCAGCATGGGGGGGAGGGAGGATTGACTGTTCCTCCCCTTGCAATACACTCCCAGTCTGATTCAGGATATACCGCTCACAGATCACCCCAGTCTGATTCAGGATATACCGCTCACAGATCACCCACATCACTGCTACTTTGGACTTTAGTCAGGTTGGAACAAGGTACTTTCAATTAATGTTCCATTGCTTTCAGGACTTACAAGTAACTTTGGCTAGATTATAGCATTGGCTTTGAACCTAAGTGAGTTTCATGTAGCTCTGTTAAATAGGAACAGTTGGCAGAACGAGGCGAAAAAGGTTACATCTATGAGTAAAATTTACTTTCTGCCAGGAACGAACTTCTCTCAGAGCTTTACAATCTAAAATGCCTCCCAAAATGTCCCCTAGAGTTCTACCGTAGTGCATTTTGGTTCCAGAAACAGTCCTGCAGAGAAAACAGACTATGAGGCCAACAGCTGATTCCTATTAATAAGTTCCTTTCTTTTAAAAAAATAAATAATCAAATCTACATTTATAGTGATCGTTTAAAAGGTCACATCAAGGAGATGTATGTCAAATCGGAAACTTCACATAGATACAATTGCTTACAGACATCTGTTCACTTTGGATGAAGATTAGGATGAAGTACTGGAACATGCGTTTGGGATTAAAGGTGCAATCCTATGCATGTTTAGACAGAAAAAAAGTCCTACAATTCCCAGCATGCCCAAGCATGAGCAATCCTAAGGCTTCTAAAACCATACATATGAGAACATGAGGACATGTACCCATGAGCATCAGATAGAAGCCCAATACTATACCAATGACCAAACTAATCCAGGGGATACCTAGATGGTTTGAAAGCCCCATGGTGGGTGATGCTGCTTCGGTTATACAAGCACAGCAGCCACCTCACAGCCATTGTGGGGCTTTCTTGCGAAGTTGCAAATTTAAAAAGTCGGGAACTTGCCCTGACTTTTTTCCCTGGAGCGAGGTGAGTATAGTGCATATGCTGTCTATCCTCACTCCGGAGTTGCAGTGGAGACATTCTTGGGGGATGGCGACCCCTGATTAGTCACCATCCACCCAAGCAGAGGGCAGGTCCTACAAGCCAACGGCTGCAGGGAAACCTGCATCCTCCCTCTGCATCAGGATTAGCCACCGCCACCCCACTGCAGAAAAAGCATGAGGTTTTGCTTAAGGCAGCAGCAACCCATTGCAGTGTGGGCAGCCCCCCAGAATGACCAAACTAACTAACTCAGAGATGGGGGGGAGGATAATAATAATAATAATAATAATAATAATAATAATAATATTTATTTATAACCCGCCTCTCCCTTTGGATCGAGGCGGGGAACACAATGTAAAATACAAAAATCACAAACAGTTAAAATTTTAAAAAACAAGAGAAAATGCATCAAGAGAGAAGTCCAGAGGCCAGCAGCACACTCAAGACACAGGCAAGACTCAATTTCCATAACCAGCAACTGAAAATCAGACAGTTCAGAAGCAAGTAAAGCTGAACGTGGGTGCGATCTGGCCTGACTGGAGTTCCAATCCAACGTCCCAGAGTTCCACACCACCTTCCTCTGCCCTCCCATTATCCCCAGCTGCCAACAGTTCCGTGGTTCCTGGTTTTTGCACAATTCCCCCCAATCCCAATTCTAAAAGGGTGAAATGCTTCTCCTAAGGTTACATTACTGCCATTTAGAGCTGGAAGCTAAAAACTGCTTGCAGTGGGGGTATTTTTGGAACCTGTAGTGGTGTAGTTGTATAGTGGCTAGAGTGTTAGACTGGGAATCTGGAGATTCAGGTTCTAGGGCCCACTAGGCCATGGAAGCCCAATCACAGACTCTCAGCCCAACCTACCTCACAGGGTTGTTAATGTGATGATAAAATGAAGAGGAGGATTATGTATGCCACCTTGAGTTCCTTAAGGAGGAAAAACGTGGGATATAAATGTAATAAATAAGTAATAATAAATAAATAAATAATTTGCCTTCAACCCCACCCACCACTTGAATGTGGTCCCCGAGAGGTTATCCAAAACTGAATTTGGCCCATGGACTGAAAGGAGGTCAATACCACTGAATAGGGTAACCAGATAAAATCCAGGTCAGGCCTCATGTAACTTTAACAGTTGTAGAGCAAAGGGAATTTCAGCCAGTGTCATTTGTATGCAATTAGTTCCTGGTAATATTCCTTCTTCATCACAACAGTTAAAGTTGCAGGGGCCCTGCCTTCTTTTGTATGTGGTCACTCTAGTGTAGTGCCTGCACCTTTAACTGTTGTGATGAAGAGGGAATTTCACCAGGAACTAATTGCATACAAATGACACTGGCTGAAATTCCCTTTGCTCTACAACTGTTAAAGTTACATGAGCCCTGACCTGGATTTTATCTGGTCAGCCTACCACTGAAGCAGAGTAATCTGGGCAAGCAGGAAATGAGTTCCAAAGACACAGCAAGACTAAATGTTCTATTTCTAACTCATAAGGTGAACCTCAGGGCTGTGTGGAACCATAAACACCCCCACTGCTCCTTCTGAGGACCACAATGAAGGGTTGATATAAGAGGTGACGCTATCCATAAGGTAACCGGGTTCCAAGTTGTTTAGGAGTAATATATCATAACAGCAAAACCTTAAACTTGGCCAGGTAGCTTACTGGCAGCATTGCAAGTCGTTTAGTGAAGGTGTAACCTGATATCCAAAGGAGGTCCCTGTCAGTAGCCTTGTAGCTGCATTCTGCACCTACTGCTCGCAGTGTACACCAACCACTGGGGCTCAGTGCACCTGCTTAGCATGCAGAAGGCCCCAGGTTCAATCCCTGGCATTTTAGGTAAGGTTCAAAAAACACTGCTTTAAACTCTGGTGAGTAGGGGTGTGCACAAGATGAAAAATCGTATCGGAATTGGGACCTCAGATTTTGCCCTGGATTGGATCGGACAAAATTGGAGGTCCCTCGGATAGGATCCGATTCCGATACAAAAATCGGACGTCCAATTTTCGGGTCGGATGGCATTTTAGTTGTTTTCACCAAAGGCTTGCATTGGGGGAAAGAAAGCTTTCCCCCAATGCAAGCCTATGCGGAAAACATGGGTGAGTAGGGACCTAACTCCCCCCTCCCTGTCCCTCTCCCCCACTCATGCTCCTTACCTGCCCAGGCTGTCCGCTTCTGTCCGCTGCCGCCCACTGGTCCCTTCTACTGAGAAACAGACTTCGCGGCCTGCCTCTCAGTAGAATGCCGGGTGATGACGTCACCCGGTGCGCCATCACTCTATTGTGGAACAGGCCGCAAGGTCTGTTTCAAAGTAGTATGTAAGCAGCGGATGGCAGAGAGGAGGCAGCAGGTAAGGAGCACGAGTGGGGGGAGGGGGGAGGAAGTCCAATCCTCCAATTTTTTCCTATCCGGATCGGGTCCTTTCGGATTGGATCGGATCTGATCGGACGGTCCAGATGATCGGGATCTGATAGTTTCATCTGATTTTTGCCCGGATCGGGTCCGGATCATGGATCGGACCTAATCTGCTGCACATCCCTACTGGAGAGCCTCTGTCAGTCAGTATTGACAAGACCATGACTAAATTATCACACTCCAGGAATGGCCAAAGGTAATAAAAGATGCTCACTGAAGCCACCTGATCCTCTAGCGACAAAGATGGATATCAAAGCATCACCAGACTATACACCTGTTCCTTCAAAGGGAGTGCAACCCCATCCGGAACAAGCAATCAACTTATTTCCCAGAACAGAGATCCACCTACCCACAGTACCTGTGTCTTGCCAGGATTTAAACTCAGTTTATTGGCTCTCATTCAGCCTGATTCAGATGTTTTGGAGAAATAGACCTGAGCGTCATCCACTGTGATGAATTTGTCCTTGTATTGGGATTTCATGAGATGGGATTTTGTATTTAGCTAAATCGTGGATCAGCAGGTAATGTACCCTATTCTATTTCTGAAGAAGAAAGGGCTACCAGGAATGCAGGTTTACTGACCTGTTATTAACAGAGGCTGCCTCTACAAGAGAGGTTTAAAGCTCTTTCAAGGTGCTTAAAAAAAATTACCTCTACAAGAACGGAGCGCAAATCGGGCGTAGAGGCGCGTTATTTCTCCAATTATGCACATTATCGAATGCGCGTTAAACAGCGAGGTTTATTTTGCTCCGGCCGTTAAAGCGCATTTTGACTATGTGAACAAGCGCTTATGCGCATTAACTACTTGTAAAGCGCATTTTGGTCATCCGTTAATGCGCTTCGCCACCTCTCGCCGAGTCTCGTGCAGAGGTATTAGGTGTAAATGCGCTTCAGCGATTAGGCGCATAATCGCCTAACCGGGCGCAAAAGTGAATCCTTGTAGAGGGGACCAGAGAGAATTTTTAGATAGGACTCTAAGATCAGGCATGTCTTTTCATCTTTTACTTCAGTATCTGGAGCATTTGTTTTACATTATTAAAAATATAATATAATAGCATTGAACATAGACCCCCCCAAAATACAAACTTGTAAGAATAAACAAAATACAGCTCTAAAAAAATGTTTTAGGAGCATGACTTCATTTGATCTTATGCAGCTGAAACTTCTGAGCTGAAGCAAAAAGGAGTAGAGAAGCCACCATGAGGACAAGAGTTTTTTCCTGAAGTTTCTTGTGCTCTGGTTCTCTTTGATGGTATCAAAAGCCATGGAGAGATCAAGTAAGAGGAACAAGTTGTTGCTCAGAATTAAGGTGCTAGGGACTGTCTCCTGGGAACTCTGGTTCAAGACCCCACTTGACCCATTATACTCTCTCTTATACTTGGAGAAATCTCGTTATCTCAATCATCTGTGCCAAGGAGGATTGTAACCCATATCAGGTGTTGATTTGTGGTAGAATGTGTGATATCAATGGCCATTTATAATGACCCATTATCAGGCATCTCCAAGTTCAAGGCCTGTTCCTTCTTGCATTGGAGGAGTTGATGGTTATTTTATTCCTCTCTGTTCTGCAAGGCATTCAAAGTATTCCATCACTCCTGAAGCATATCCATAGAAGAGGATGGGGCTATGAGAATTGTGAATATTCTCACTAAAATACAGTATCCTGGATTCTCTGGGGAAATACATTTTATTTATTCATTAAAATATTCATATGTTTTGAGGACTGCTAACTATCACTAATGACACAGACGCAAAGTAAAGGGATTGTTTTATTTCCAGTATTTTATCAATACACGCAACTACATACTGTGCATCAATGAAATACCATAAAAAATCTGAAATTCGGAAATGGAAAAAGGAATGATTGAAGATTGAAACAAGACAAATTTGAAACTCCAAAATCCAGGACGAAATTGAGATGGGGAAAATTTCTGAAGCATTTCTAGAAGTCCTGCAATCCTATATGAACCACCCTGGGAAGAAACTCGCAGTCTTAAAGATGCCTACCCAGAAATGTTGGCAGTCTCTTTTGACATCAACTCATGATGAGATCCCAGCATCAGCTTATGAGTTGTTACTGAGAAGCTCATTTGTGCCACGGTGGGATCTTTTGGCAAAGTTCAGCTCTCCATTCCTTCTTTTCATACATCTCTGTCGACAAGTTCTTTAAAAAATATTTTTAAAAAGCACATGCACAACTGGATAGAGCGTGAATTCTGGAATTGTTTATGAAGTCCTGATGCTGCTTAAAGTAATTTGAGAAATTGATAGCATATTGCTTGAAAAGTTGGGATGGAGTTTTGCTGTCAAAACCAAAGAGAGAAGTGACTTGGGCAACCGAGGCTGGTGAAATATTTCAGTTTATGCTTAAAAGAACTGTATTAGTTTAGGGTTGCTTTTTTTTTTTAGTGTCCCTGGGAACTAAATGTATAGCGATTAAAAGCATATGTTGCTAAATTCATGTTCTGGAAAAATCCCAACTACCTTAATGTCAAGCAGCCTAATTTGATTCTCACTAATCGTAGTTTTTCCCAAAAACCATGATGGTAGTGTGAGGTTTGGTGGCAATGATTGAGAGAGCCTGTGGTTTTACTTCAACCTTTTAAACATGAAATATGATTGCCCCTTCTCCAACAAGACTCAGGGGAAGTGTCCTATCATCAGTAAAGACATCTTCATCCGTTACAAGAAACCATCAGTCATTTGTCCACGTCATAATAGCTTTGTTACATCTTTTGGAACTTTTATGATAGCCCACTCATTTTGTAAAATAAAATGATTCACAAAAACATCATGTTGTGTCATAAGAGGACAACTACATCCATTGTCACAGAGCTGATTTAGACAATCAGGAAAAAGTATGCCGTATGGTCCTCCCAGAACCGTGCCATCCGGAAAGCAGTAGCTGTACGTAGCAGATAACATTTGAGTTTCATGAATATGACAAGGTTATGGTGAAAGAGGCATCACATTGTTTTAGAGCAACGGAGCTGGTTTGGAAACATCCTTGCCACATTAGATACAAAAGTACCCATTCCTTTTCAAAGCAAGCGCTGAAAAAACAATTCAGCCATTTCACACAGCGTTTCAATTTAATCCAGGGGAAAGTCTGTTGTGGACGGCACTATAATATCACCACCACCACGACCCCCAAATATTGGAGCAACTATGGAACTATTTTAAATAGATATATAGATATTAGAGAGAGAGAGAGAGAGAGAGAGAGAGAATATATAAAACAACAACATACATGTACCACTTAAGAAAGGAAAAGATGTTCTGCCTGCCTAGAGGAGAAGGGGAGGGGCAAAAGTACCAGGAGTTAGCCATCATCATCATCATTTATAAAGTGCCTAATATTATTCTAATCACTATGCAGCTATTAAAGAATGAGACAGTTCCTAGGAAATAAAATGGCAAATATTGTTCAGTGTAGGTGAGTGTCATCAGATGAGCATTTTATAGCACGTTCGTTACTGGCCAGTCATGGATGTTTGCGGGTCCTTTTGACTATGCCATCCGCCTCCTATGCATCTCTCATTCCACTTCTCAGGGTGCCTCTACAAGAGAGGTTTACTGCTCTTTGAAGTGTCATTAAAAAATTTACCTCTACACCAGCGGAGCGCAAATGGGGCGTAGAGGCGCGTTATCTCCCCGATTGTGCGCGTAATCGAATGTGCGTTATAGCGGGG
This sequence comes from Anniella stebbinsi, assembly GCA_029215795.1. Taxonomy (NCBI): domain Eukaryota; kingdom Metazoa; phylum Chordata; class Lepidosauria; order Squamata; family Anniellidae; genus Anniella; species Anniella stebbinsi. The sequence goes on along the minus strand of JARDYH010000002.1, from coordinate 25,638,735 downwards.
GTTTTTTGCTCCGTCCATTAAAGCGCATTTTGATGGGAGGGGGCTGCTGCTCCGGCAAGCGGAAGGAAAAGGCTGGTGCCTGCGGAGGCGGCTCCTCCTCCTCCCTCTATTGTCAGATCTCACCCCCTTCTCCGCCTTTGGTCGCGTTAATTTCAGGCAAAGCCGGGTGCCTGCTTTCTCCCGTTCTCTCTCCCCTCCGTTCCCCTTGCCTGCCAAGAAGCCTGGCAGCGTCCAGTAGCTCTCACGCACCCCTCTCTCTCCACTGTCCTCCGGCTCCTGCTGAGGGGATCAGGCTGTCAGTCGCAGGCGGGCGGGCGGGAGCCCAGAAACGAAGCAGCCGCGCCCGCCCGCCCGCCTGTGACTCCTTCCCCGCAAGAGGGGCGCCTCCTGCTCGGCACCCGCGGCGGGGGGCCCGGCGGGAGGAGGAGGAGGAAGAAGAGGGGGTAAAGGAAGGCGAGGAGGAGGAGGATCGCTCGCCTGCTGCCCACAGCCTACCAGCCAGCCAGCTGGGGAGCGGCGGGGAGGGAAGGGGAGGGGAGGGAAGCGCCTTTTGTCGCCTCTCGTGCAGAGGTATTAGGCGTAAAGGCGCTTCAGGGATAGTGTGCATAATCTCCTAACCAGGTGCAAAAGCGAATCCTTGTGGAGGGGACCTCAGTTTTAGCATCACAAAATAAACCTCTTTTAATCTGACTCTTCTGAGGTTATTTATAAAATGCCCACTAGAGGGCGGTGTCCCCACTGAAATCTACAGGCCACGTGGTCACTGGTGTCTTCTCTGTGAAAAGTGCTCATTTCAAATGTGGAAGAGAACCAGAAAGAGAGCCCGTGATAGGAAACATGATTCCCCCCACCCCCGTCTGATGATCCTCGGTAAGTGTAAAGGGATGCACATTGAATCCTAACTTCACATATAAACTAATGAGTTCTGAGCTGCCAGTGACTGACCAGGAAAGGGATCTTTGGATCATGGTGGACATGGATGGGGTGTCCACACATGGTGGATAGCTCAATGAATATATCGATGCTATGAATCATTTCATGCTGGAAGTGATCCAGAATAAAAATACCAAAAGCATAATGCCTTTATACAAATCTACAGTGCAGCCATACTTCAAGTACTGTGTACAGTTGTTGTCACCACATCTCAAAAAAGATTTGTAGAGCTAGAAAAGCTGCAGAAAAGGGCAGCCAAAATAATCAAGGGGCTGGAGGAACTCCCCTATGGGGAAGGTTTACAAGGCTTGGAGCTTTTCAGTTTAGAAAAAAAAAAGTGAGTAAAAATTGGTGGGGGAGAGAGTGAGAGAGCTAATAGAGGTTTATAAAATTATGCATATGATACAAAAAGTGGAGAGGCAGATGTTTGAACCTGGGATCATCCAGTTAAGTTGAATGGTGGAAAATTCAGAACGGACACAAGAAAGTACTTCTTCACACAGCATAGAGTTAAACTGTGGAATTTGCTTCCACAAGATGTGTTGAAGGCCAACAATTTAGGGTCAAACACCAATGGAGGATCCCCCCCATTTTTGTAGCAACCCCCGAGTATTTCAGAAAACAAGTGGTTTTAACTTTCCCTACCCATGTGCACTGTTGTGAATGTGATCCAGCTTATAGCTCTGCACACCTACTTTAGAGTAAGTCAGTACACGTTCAGATGACGCGTTAATCCACCATGGATCGTTCCAAAACGCGATCCATGGTGGGTTAGCATGTAATGTGGCAGGAGATTTTGCTCCCCATGGTCGGCAGAGTACCCATGGGTGCCACCCACCTGCTGCAAGATGGGAAGGGGCCTCCATGGTGATTCCCGGTTCGTATGATGGGATCCTCAGGGTGTTTCTGGTCATTTCACCAAATGAATGAACGAACGAATGAATGAATGAATGAATGAATGAATGAATGAATGAATAGGCAACCATTGAGTCCTCCAGTAGCAGTGACTGCCACTTCTGGCAATGCACTTACCACAGTGGACATTCTCTATGGTCAGTGTTTGTTTTTTTCCCCTTCCATTTTTCTCAATGGAGCAGCTGCTACATGCTGTTTGGGGCATGGAGGATGTGGTTGAACTGCGTGGCGGTAAGTGAACTAACTACAGAGGAGGGTAAGGGGCACTTGTGATTTCATTACCCCTCTTTTCCCTATAGTTCCTCTATGCACTCACCCTCCATGTGCATCTGAAGGGAGTGTCAGCTGCACACTATATTTGACATATGTAGTTTGACCCTTAGATGGCTTTAGAAGGGGATTACACAAATTCATGGAGGATAATTCATGGAGTTGATGGCCACTAATCATGATAACTACATATTATCTCCAGTATCAGAGGCAATATGACTTTCAGTACCAGCTCCTAGGGAACTTGAGCATGAGGATGCTGTTGTGCTCATCTCCTGCTAGATGGCTTCCCATAGGCATATGGTTGGCTGGATATATTTTTTAAAATGCTTTAATGCGGAAAGTATGTTTGTTCTTTTTCTCATGTGGGCAGGCTAACTGTTCTTTGGGACCATATCTATCCTATGGACTTATACCAGTTCTGTGCCAGCTTCACTGTCTTTTTCCTCCCACGAAGGCTGCCTCTACAAGAGAGGTTTAATGCTCTTTCAAGGCGCTTAAAAAAAATTACCTCTACAAGAACGGAGCGCAAATCGGGTGTAGCGGCGCGTTATCTCTCCGATTATGCACATTATCGAATGCGCGTTAAACAGCGAGTTTTATTTTGCTCCGGCCGTTAAAGCACATTTTGCCTATGTGAACAAGCGCCTATGCGCATTAACTACTTGTAAAGCGCATTTTGGTCATTCCTTAATGTGCTTCTCTGCCTCTCACCACCTCTTGTGCAGAGGTATTAGGTGTAAATGCGCTTCAGCGATTATGCGCATAATCACCTAACCAGGCGCAAAAGTGAATCCTTGTAGAGGGGACCAAAGTATCCCGTGAATTATAGTTTTCTATAACAGTTGATAAAATGAGTTATATTTTAGCATCCAGCTTGTGTGATTGCTTCATAGAGATTCTTTTAAGAAAAGAGATTTAGTTGGACCCTGGGAAAAAAACTTTGGATCAGAACACACTGGGCCATAGTAAACAGCATTGTTTTCCATGAAGCTCTGTGGCTTACCTTCTTTCTTTTTAACTTCCTGGTTTGGAAGTACTCAGCAATCCAATTTGAGAAGCCTGCCTCTTATCCCAGACATATGGCAAAGGCTGTGATTGCAATGCTTAGCGGAGATTTACCCTGCATATGGTCAAAAACAGTCCCTTTTATTATGACTTCACAAATCTAAGGACTTTGCCCTGATTAGTCTTGACTATAACAAAGGATACATCCTGCTTCCACTAGACCTCATGATGTGCAGCCAATCAATGAGAATAAATAATGGACCGGGATGGGTTGATTAATGCAGAAATGGGCTGCGAATGAATGATCTGAATCCATCCTTTTCAAAAAAAGGTTGTGAGACATTTTGAACTGCAGTATTTTATGCTTCTACAAGAAATGGGAATATTCTGGGGGCTGACTTCACAGCGCTGAGTTGGCACTACCTTCTCCCCAAACCCTGTGGTTTTACTTACTTGGGGTGTCATCAGGTAATCCCAATGCCAAGGAGGAAGCAAGGGGGTTATGGCAGTCATCCGAGTATTGGAGCCGCCCTCCCCACCTTCTTCCTGGTTTCCGATGACCAATCATTGGTAACCTTCCACCAGGACTGCCCCTGGATCAGCCACGGAGCAAGTTCAGACAGCACAAGAGCCAGTGTGACCTCACTCCCACCAAAAAAGTCAGGGTAAGTCCCTGACTTTTTTTCTGTGCAGCTTTGGGGAAAGCCCAGCAGTGGCTGCGAATCTGCGGCTGCATCATATAACTGACGCAGCACAGATTCACAGCCACTGTGGGGCTTTGACCGCGTATAGACAGCCCCCTGGATTCCCCCCTTCCCAATCATTTTTTACACTCCACAGCAGTTGGAAGTGGGAGACAAAGTGATGTATGGGATGGGAAATGAAGAGAAGGTTTAGTCAGGAGGTGAGTCTTACACAAAGGCAAAATGATGCTGGTGGGTCACCTCTGTCTGGAAATCACAGTTGTACAGTATTAGCAGGTCTAGAGCTTTTCAAGAAAATCCCTTTGTCTTGATTTCCAGTAAATAGGATGTATTAGCCACTTTGGTTGCTGTCTTAAAACACTTTAAGAGCCCCTTGGGAGATGTCAAAAGCACTGATGTTGCCTCGTTAAGCTAAGCACTGGCATCTGTTTGACATCTGCACCTCTCCCTCAAACAAATTTAATTTGCAAGCAATCCTGATGACATTACGGTAGCATCATCTCTTAAACGGGTTTACTGGCGTTGGGGTTGGGTGAGTGGGTTATAATGAATTATTTAATTGAACAAATGACGCTCTTCTTTATACGACTGGCCCAGAGTGTCCTGTGGTGCCACCAGGACAGGACTTTGGGGGCGTGGCCTGTGTCCCAACTCAGCAGAACGAACAGAAGGATCTCTCCAAGCGCAGCAGGGCTGTCTCACCACATTCTGAAGTAAGTGAAATAATCCACATCGCCATCCAAAGGGAGGGAGGTTCAAAAGGCTCCATAAGGCCAGAGTGTACAATGACCTAACTGCACCAGCGTGGGGGGGGCAGTCAATGACACCCCATAGGTCACTTGCTTTAGCTGGGAAGTGGAGTCTGAGCTGCAGCAAGAAAAATACATTGCTGTGTTGAACAAGCAAATAAAGAAATGGCTTCACCACACCAGGCTGGAATCGCGCATCCGGTTTCTTTGCGAGATTACGATGGTCTCCTTTACACGGTGGACACTTGGTTTGAATTGAAACCTTCCTTTCTTGGCAGTGTCCTATATTTTTCATTATACAGTGCTAACTAGTGGCTCTAGTATAGTGCAACACTATCAATACCGCCAATATGTTGTATTACCGTTTATATTGGCTTATGTTCAATCTTTTTTAAAGATAAAAAAATAAAGCTCAAAAAGTGTGGGTGATGCTTTGGAGGTTGGTGATATCATGTAAAGGACCCACAAACCTCCATAAGTAACCAATCATGAGTGTGCAATAAAAGCCTTGTGTAGAAATGCTCAAAGAAATAGAAATGCAGAAGCCATGACTTGTATTATTTTCTCAGGCTGGGCAATTCACAACAATTTACAAAATAAGATAGAGCATAAAAAATAAATATACAATATTTTAAAACAGTTTAAACAGCCCAAAACAATTTTTAATAAAATAGTAGACCTGTTCAGACAGCTGGCATAAATGCCCCATCCTATGCCATTACATGCCTGAAAGTAGAGAGAGACTTAATCTGGTGCTGAAAAATGACACCAGGCATGCCTCAGTAGGGTGATCATTCTGTAATTGGGGGGGGGGCACCACTGAAAAGGCCCTCTACCTTATTGCCACCTTCCAAGCCTCCCTAGGAGGTGGCACTCAGAGGAAGGCTTCAGACATTGATCACAGTGTCTGGGTAATTTATATTATGCCTTATTTCCTGGGCAATGTATATGGCTCTCTTCCCTTCCCCCCATTTTATCCTCACAACAACCTTGTGAGGTAGGGTAGGCTGAGAGATAGAGGCTGGCTTAAGGTGACCTTATTGCTACATGAGGATTTGAATGAAGTTTCACCCAGTCCTATTCTTCAAAGGCAGTCCCATGTACAATGTTTTGCAGTATTCCAAACAGGAGGTTCCCAAAGCAAGTGTTGTATAGTGGTTAGAGTGTTGGACTGGGAGATCCGGGCTCTATTCATCATTCGACCCTGAAGCTCACTGGGTTCACCAGTCACTGACTCTCAGCCTAACCTACCTCACAGGGTTGTTGTGAGGATAAAACGGGAAAAGAAAGACCACGTAAGCCACTTTTGGTTCCTTGCAAGAAGTGGGGAGGAGACAGGATATAAATATTGCTGTCATCGTCCTCAAGGCTAGGCTATCTGTATTTGTTGGCCATGGATTGTTTGTTTATTTACTCCACCTTTATCCTGCTTTTCAGACAATTATTGTCTCCCCAAATAGCTCACAGCAAGAGAGAGAGAGAGAGAGAGAGAGAGAGAGAGAGAGAGAGACCCTGCCATCAGGCTGACAAGGGAAGCAGAGTGGAAGGAAAAAGAAGAGAAGGGAGACCAGGGCCAGATCTACACCTTGTATCAAATCATCATGAATGTGGAATAAAAAGCAGGAAATAACAATATGAAAGGGGCATATGGAACATGGATTCTGCCACAACAGTTGTCAGTGCACTTCAATACTGCTACAAAGCCGCAGTGTAGATCTATCCCAGGTCTTCAAGGTTCACACACCAGCCCACGTTGATGAAAGGTGCTACATGCCACAAAAGCCACCAGAGCTTCCAATGACAACACTGGATCAAACAGCGCCTGGACAGCAAAGCTGGTTCTTCAGAGGGATTGTAAACACATCCAGAACAGGTTGAGCACTATCACCCAATTCAAGCACTATCAACCACCTTCAAGCACTAGTTTGTTTGTTTATTTATTTACAATATTTGTATGCCACTTCATATCTGAAACAGATTCTGAAGCAGTGAACATAAGAAATAAAAGATAAAAGAATTAAAACACATTACAATTATTCTTTTAAAAAACGTGGCTGGTTAGTTGAGGAATGCTTCCTAGAAAAGAGTTGTTTTCAGGAAGCTCCAAAAGCAGCACATGTTGCTGCCTGCCCGACCCCCAGGGGCAGGATTTCCAAAGAAAGGGGGCCACCACACTGATGACCCTCCATCTTGAGCCTTCCATCTTGTACGGATTGATCTTGTCGATCCATCTTGTATGGATTGATCTTCAGTTTATTGGCCATTACTGATTCCATAGACCAGTTCAGCACCTCCAGAGCTTCACCTGAGTTTTATGAAAAGGAGTAAGTAGAGTTGGGTGCCCTCAGCATACTTATGACGTCTCATTCCATATCTCTGGCTGTCCTCATGCAGTGGATTCATGTAGATGTTAAGCAGCATGTGGGGAAAAATGGGGCTCTGCTGTTCACCATAGCATAACTGTGATTGGGGAAGATGAATAGTTGCTCAGCATCCCTTCTGAAAACAGTCATCCAGGTATGAGCAGAACCACTGGAATAGAAACACTGAAAACAACACAGTTTAATAGGGATAAATGCCATGTTTTACACCTAGGAAAAAGAAACCAAATGCAGAGTTACAAGATGGGGGGATACTTGGCTCAGCAATACGACAAGCAAGAAGGATCTTGGAATTGTTGTAGATCACAAGCTGAATATGAGCCAACAGTATGATGTGGCTGCAAAAAAAGCAAATGCTATTTTGGGCTGCATTAATAGAAGTACAGCTTCTAAATTGCACAAGGTACTGGTTCCCCTCTATTCGGCACTGGTTAGGCCTCATCTTGAGTGTTGCGTCCAGTTCTAGGCACCAGACTTCAAGAAGGATGCAGACAAGCCAGAGGGCAACAAGAATGATCAGAGTTCTGGAAACAAAGCCCTATGAGGAGAGACTGAAAGAACTGGGCATGTTCAGCCTGGAGAAGAGAAGATTGAGGGGAGACATGATACCACTCTTCAAATACTTGAAGGATTGTCACACAGAGGAGGGCCAGGATCTCTTCTCGATCATCCCAGAGTGGACAGGGAATAATGGGCTCAACATACAGGAAGCCAGATTCCAGCTGGACATCAGGAAAAACTTCCTGACTGTTAGAGCAGTATAACAATGGAACCAATTACCTAGGGAGATTGTGGGCTCTCTCACACTAGAGGCCTTCAAGATGCAGCTGGACAACCATCTGTCAGGTATGCTTTCACATGGATTCCTGCATTGAGCAGGAGGTTGGACTTGATGGCCTTATAGGACCCTTCTAACTCTACTCTTCTATGATTCTTATCTGTGGAAGACTGAAGGATGTAGTGAGATCGTTCATCTCTTTGCTGGATAGCAGGCTCCACAGATTGAAAGGGACAAAATATAGACTTGCTTTCTTTACCACCTTTGGAAGCAGCTAGTTAGCTTTCCTATCTGATTAGTCTTACTGAGACTATACAGAATGCATTGCATCACAAGTTGATTGTTATATTTAACTTAAGATATGGGTGCATGCATTGTCAATATCAGAGGCCTGCGCAACCAGGTTGCCTCCAGTGGGACTGTGTGGGTGTAAGAACAGAATGTAGCCTTTTAATCTAAGATCACTACCCAACCGATCAAACCCAACCACAATATATAATTAAAGGTTATCCCTCGACTGGTCTGCAGGCAAAAATTCAATTGGATTTAATTTAATGGAAATTGTTTCCATTACCTAAAGAATGGAAACCTTAACAGCACATCTAATATCTATCTTCCCTATAACTAAGTAAAACAGTGTTTAATTTTATAACGTCTTAGTCTTCTAATTAGCAGTCTTTGGCAATCATGTTTTATTTTCCCCAAACCTTTTATAGATATGATAATAACAGTGTCTGCACTGTGATTCATCAAAGTGTACAATTCAAGGGACATGCAATTTTTATGTATAGGATAACACACCATATTCTGTTTTAAGGTGATCCAGTATGATTTTCAAGAATCCAGGATAATTAAAAATCTATACGAGAAGTGGCCTTTTTCACTAGTGCAAACTAACTATGGACCACACTTATATCCCATGGTGTGATTTTAAAATACTAGGAATATAGACCAGTGAAGAGAAGATGGACTTGATTCATATTGTACCACTTCATTCCTTACAACCAGTTCTCTGTTTCCATGTTTTAAAGTCCTCCATATACTAGGTTTTGAAATAAACAATGACCTTGTTCAGATGACACACTAAGGCACAGTGGTTAAGCATTTTGAACTAAATATTATAGCTTAGTGTGTCATGGGAGTTAGCGGCCTAACCATGGCTTAGCGTGTTGTCTGAAGAGGCCCAATAAATGTTGCCCCTACTGGGACAGTTTCTATTTCTGGGTTGCTTCTAAGCTGCAGGACCTTTACCTGGTTTTAGCTGAGCATGCAGCCTCCTCGGTGGATTCCAATCATCCAGCGGACATCTTCCTCTGTCTTGAATTAATCCCCATTAATCCCTTGAAGCTCCGAACCGTTGGCAATAATCCCTGATGTAAGATTTGCAACATTCACATCTGTCTTCAAGGAGCCTCTGCAGATCTTTGAGATTCCGAATGTATGGATCTGACTGTAGAAGACCACTTTAGTATTAATGAATTGTATTTACCTATAGTCCATCCATCCCTATTTCACAGTGTCCCTATTTTTTCTTACCTGTCCCTTAAAAATTGCAGTTCCTAGTGTGTGTGTGTGTGTGTGTGTGTGTGTGCCTTGTTGAAATGGGCTTAGAATGGGTTATTAGAGTTGTCGTTCTGCTGTGTTCATCTCCCTTGCCAGAGTCTAGAATAGCTTTCCTCCAAAATGTTGCCCTCCAGTTGTTTTACACTACAACTTTCATTAGCATAGCCAATAGTCAAAGATGATCAGAGTTGTAATCAAAAACTTCTGGATGCCACCATCTTGGGGGGGGGAGGGGAGGCAGCTCTAGAAGTTACAGATTCTAAATGGGGATGGAAGGTGTTTTCTGTCTTTAGTGTTCATGCATATACATCCATGCGCATGAGCACTAATGCCAGTTGAGGTTGGTGGCTCCTATTTCAGTGGGCTATGAATTTCTTCTGGGTTTCAGACAGAACCCTAAAGGAGCTATCCATAGTGCAGAAACCCATTCCCCCATTGCAAAAAATGCTCCTTTGAACCAGCATAGACCCTATATGTGAAGTTAGAATGTTTTTGAAGTCTGGGGTCACCAGTGACCTGAGCCAACTCCAAGGACAACTTTTCAGTGCCATTAAGGGCAGCAGAAAGGGAGACAGAGCATTCTGTTCAATGGGAGACTGATTGCAAGGATGCAAGTTTTAGTCTGGGGTGGTCCTTGACCCAGTGCTTCTACCAGCTTTAAGGTTATCTCCATTAAGTAAAACTCGTGCATCCTTACTAGGGCTTTCTGCTTTCCGTTTCTTTGCAGGGTTACGATGGGCACCTTTCCATGGCAGACACATGGATTGAATCAAGGGATGGATGGAACGCCTACCTACCTCCTTCCATGGCATGTGTGCAAAGTAGCAGTGGGTGAAAAGGGGGATCTTGTTTTGATGCTCAACTTGGGCCAGATTTTTTCCTCACAGCCCCCAGGAAATCTACAATCTCCATTCTCTCTCGCCATCCCACACCTCAAATGTAAGTGAGCGAGCTGGAAGCTGGAAGCTCTGCCCTAGCCACTGCATAACTCTCTAGGATCAGGGGTGGGGTGGGGACAAAAAGAGCTAACCAGGCAGGCAAGCACTGGCATTTACTATGAGAAAGTATTACACGCTGCCAATTTGGCACCGTTAAGTTTTATGATAGAGTATCTCTGATGTTTTGGAATGGGGGATAATGGGGGGAGATGTCCTGGAGGTTGACGACATTGTGTAATGGACCCACAAACTTCCATGAGTGGCCAATCATGAGTGTGCAGTAAATTGCTCATGTAGACTTGCTCTTTATTTGGTAACACAGCAGGAGTCATTCCTGAACAGGGATAGCTTGACCACTGTGAGCCATGCATTGGTAACCTGAAAACTGCATTCCTACCATGTGCTTTTATATGGGATTGCACTTAAGCTTGGTCTAGAAGCTGCTATTGGTGCAGAATGAAGCATCCATGTTGGTAATGGGAGTGGCTTTTTGCCAGCCTACTGCACCTGTAAGAGGGGAACTGCACTGGCTGACAATGTGCTACCTGGTCAGTTTCAAGGTTTTAGCGTTTGCTTACAAAATAACTCAGGACTAGGTTAGTTACATAGGCTTGCACAAGGGGTGTGCCCATTGTGCCCAGGGACACCTTAATATCTTCATAGGGGGCCTCCGCTTTCCCCTCCACCCCACCCCCACCCCAGTTCCAATTGGTGCACTTTCCAGGGCCAGACTTACCAGGAATAAAATGGGAGCCACACCTTGCCTCCCGACCCTGCCAGCCAGCCGACTTACTTTATTTTCCTTAGCGTGGACACACGCACCCGCATCGCCAGCTTGCTGCCTTTGTAAGGTCTTTCTGCTTTTAGGATCCATGCTATATGGTTTCTGAAAGCAGAAAGACCTTTCGGAGAGAGGCAGCGTGCTGGCGACCTTACAGAAAGGGGCGCGCATGACCCCATGAAGGAAAATAAAGTAAGCCATCTGGGAGGCAAGACGCAGTGCCCGGCCCATTTCGAGTGGCTGCTTCTTCTTGGGCATGCATGGGAGGGGGTCGAGAAGGCTGCATTGAGGGGATCGCGGGAGGGAGAGGGGGCCCTCCTGTGATCCCCTAATGCGGCTTTCCTCTACCCCCTCCCATATGTGCCCAAGAAGCAGCAGTCACATGAAGCAGGTCGGGTGCACCACACCTTGCATCCCGACACTGCCAGCCAGCTGGCTTACTTTATTTTCCTTAGTGGGGACACTCACATCCACATCTCCAGCACACTGCCTCTCTCTAGAAAGTCTTCCTGCTCAGGGTCCACACAGCGCGGACCTGAATGCAGACAGACCGAGGGGGGGGGCAGAGGATCACGTGGCTGAGGGAGGGGAGGGGAAGGGAGGGGGAGAGAGGTGTGGCGGGTTTCCACTTCAAGCAGTGACTTGCCTTGGGCTGGACCTGCATTCTTTTCTGGGCTCCCCCTCTCTCTTGAGGAGCAGCAAGGCACTCGGGATACCTGCCTGCCCTCCCCCTCCATGGATTTGTCCAGGATTCAGAGCTCAGGGGCAGCTGCTGGGATTAAAGAGGGTGGGACAGAACTGGAGGCAGAAGGAGCAGACTCTACAAGGTGGCATCCCTGGCTCCCTCTGCTCTACGCGGACATCCCGGCAGCCATCCCTGCATCTCACCCCCACAGCCCCTCAACTTCTCTCCCATAGTGCCCTCCCCAAGAAACTGCACTTTCTCCTCCTCTGCTCCAATTGGGGCCTTTAAGGGGCACACCCTAATGAAATGAGCTGCACATGGTTAATTCTGAGATCGCCTAACACCTAACCCCCCCCCCTCCCGGACCTATTCAGTTGCTGTACTCAACAGGATACCCTCCAAATGGGGCCTAAAATACAGTGTTCCAGACCTTGATGGCTCGGAACTGAGCTTTTGGTACCACAGCACCCACACTCTGGGATGCCCAACCAGTACAAATTAGAAAGGCACTCAGTCTTTGGGGGGTTGGTGCCTACTGAAAACTTCCTTTTACCAATGAGCTTTCCCAAAACAGTTATGTTGTCTTCCATGTTGGTTTACTATAGTCTCTTCTATATTTCATGCAGTGGTTTTATCTTGCATTGTTTGTATATCACTTAGAAATGTCTTTTTTAGTGTAAGCAATTCATAAATATTGATAAATAAATAATTTCTAAATATAATCATTTTTAAAAAAAGAAGGTGTGTCCGTCTGACCATCTATCCATTCATCCATCCATCTGTCCTCGTCATAGTGCCAAGTCTGTATAACCTAGATACTAGAAACTTGGCATTCATATTAGCAGGATACTAGGGATGTGCGCATTGGGATTATTATTTTTAAATACAGTAATTAATTTTAATTCATTTTAATGTGTCCATGAAATTGCAGCCTGCCGTACCAGCTTCTGCCACTAGGGGCAGATTTCCCTAACCCGAGCATGGTGTTACAATCAATACAGTTTAAAGCAAGGAGATTAGTAGGATGAGAGGCAGAATTATATGGTTTCTGCCTCCTCACTACTGCAGGGCAGCCCCCCTCAGAGTAATGGAGTGGTCAGACCCCTCCTTCAGTGGGTTATACAGGTGCACCATGGCTGGAAACATGCCTAGGGGTGCTGAAGGACATGGCTTCACTCAGACAGGATGGGCACAATGTGTCCAACCTGTATGTGTTCACTTGAAAGCTTCACCCCATAATGGACCCGCTGTGCTGAGCTGGGTCCATTATGGGGCCATGATAGTCTATTACCATAAAAGAGGATTCATGTGTTTCTGTCTCTCTTTCAGCACCATAATGCCAAGACCATGAAACCTAGACACTTGACACATGGCATGCCTACTAAGGGAACCCTAGGAGTATGCATGCCCGGGTTCTTTTGTTTTTAAAATTATTTTTAATTATTTTTAAGATGCCCTTGCATTTGAAGCCTGCAGTAACATTTTCAGTCACTAGGGAGAGACTACCCTAAGCAATGCATGGCTTTGCAGAGAACGCAGTTTGAATCCAGAGGAGATAAGTAGCCCCCCCACTTCCCCCACCCCCGTGGAAATGCCTGGCTTACAGCTTCCTGAAGACAGAGACTCCAGCTGATTCCAGCTTGCTTTCTCAGCAAAGTGATGCAGTTACCGCTCCTCATCTGTGACCCTGTCTGTGTAGGAAGGAAACTTCTGATGTGCTTTTAGAGGGTGAATGAATTAAATGACTTGGGCAGACTCAACTCTATGGGTTGTGATGAATGCTTCAGCGGAATGACTTTGAAAGTCTAAACTCTTGAACTGCGCCTCGAAATTCTTTTCGCCGTGATTTGTATAAACATTTTACATCCTGCAAATTTGCGCTCCTACTAGGTTGAGATAAGATTAGCTTATGGAGCTTGGAAGTGTGCAGAAATAGTTTCACATATAACCTTCAAACAGGTTTTTCACTCCTTTTCAACAGACCATTTTACATTTTATCTGAAGAAAAGCAATATCCTGTTGTAACATTAAAGGCTTGTTGGGAAATTTAATAAAGCCAATGTAATACTGGCACAGGCTTTGACGTCTAACGTGGCATTTCATTGGCTGAGCCCCGTGTTAATGGGAGCAAAGTTATTTCTATTGATCTCTGACCATGATGTTTTAGTACACTAAAGATGAGAACGTTCCAGAGAACGTTTTCTATTCAAAAGCAATCTTATTTTAAAATCCGACTTTATCACGTGCATTTAAAAGGTTGCTCACCCGGGGTCTCAGGTGGCTTTGGAGAATGTTTCCAGAGCAGGGAGATATATGTTTGGACATCAGCACCGCAGAGGTATTTATTGGAACAATCTGTAAAGGTAGACAATTCTGGAGAAGGAATATGCCCCATCTCCTTGGATGCTCCTAACTAAGTCTCATCTCCAGTCAAGTCTAGGAATGGGTGAACATTTAATTTCAGTTAATTTTTGTTAAGATCTGAGACAAAAAAAAAAATTTTTTTTTTTAAATGAATGTGGGAGAAACCCAAACTGACAGATATGTCCATCGAGGCCCAGGGGTTTGAATGCTCTCAAATATCTGACTACTAATCCCTGTGTATTCAATCATGTTTGTGCTGAATTAGGGTCACCGGTTCTCTTTTTCTCTGACAGGTTCCTCATCTGTAATAGCTATATGGCAGGCAGGTACACCACAGTCCTCTTCATGCTGTGTCTATTAAGAACATCAGAGCAAGGATCCATCTAGTCCAGCATGCTGTTCACACAGTGGCCAACCAGCTCCCCACAAGAAACCCACAGGCCAGATAAGAGGCTAATGAATCCAGATGGTTTCCAGAGGGCGCTGGGAAGTTTTCCGACTGATAGGGCTGGCTCTCCTCTCGAAACCCTGGTTGATTTGTGAACTGCAGAGATGACCCGATTGCTCCTGAGCACCCTCTCCTGTGTAGAGCTCATATGGCTCTGTGGTATACCCCAGAGCTGAGAGTGACGAAACAAAATAGGAAATGGCTTGAGTGCAGATGGAGACGAACTCCTAGTAGATGCAATCAAACAATAGTAAGTGCCTAAGGTAAGTTGTATTCAGGTAGGCTGACCATATGAAAAGGAGGACAGGGCTCCTGTAACTTTAACAGTTGTAGAGAAAACGGAATTTCAGCCAGTGTCATCTGTATGCAATTAGTTCCTGCTGAAATTCCCTCTTCATCACACAACAGTTAAAGTTGCAGGCACTATCCTAGAGTGACCATATACAAAAGAAGGCAGGGCCCCTGCACCTTTAACTGTTATGATGAATAGGGAATTCCACCAGGAACTAATTGCATACAAATGACACTGGCTGAAATTCCCTTTTCTCTACAACTGTTAAAGTTACAGGAGCCCTGTCCTCCTTTTCATATGGTCAGCCTAATTCAGGGGCAGTGAGGGCAGCAGAAAAAACAAACAATACTTTGCTGCCACTATTAAATCATTAATCTGCCACCCAGCAGAGCTTTTCAGAGTTTTCCGGGGGCTTCTACATGCTGGCCCCAAGGACATGGTAGAACCATCTAAGGCCCACTGTAATATATTTGCTAGGCACTTCCAGGATAAAATCTTTGGTATCTGCCAGGACTTAGACTCCAGTGTTATAGCAGGTGAATCAAGTGAGGTATCCAGAGCACAGGCTTGTCCTGTTTTCTTGGATGGGTTTCAGTTGGTACAGCTCGATGACATGGACAAGGTGCTTGGACAGGTTCATGCAGCCACCTCTGTATTGGATCCTTGCCCCTCTTGGCTTATAAAAGCTAGCAGGGATGGAACAGCTGGCTGGGCCAGGGAAGTGATTAATGCCTCTCTGTGAGAGGGAGTGGTCTCAGGTCTCCTGAAAGAGGCAGTGGTGAGACCACTCCTGTAGAAAGCTTCCCTGGACCCAGAAAATCATAATAACTATAGGCCGATGGCTAATGTTCCATTCCTGGGCAAGGTCCTTGAGCAGGTGGTTGTGGGTCAGATACTCTTGGATGAGACTGATTACCTGGATCTATTTCAGTCAGGTTTCAGGCCTGGTTTTGGCATGGAAACAGCCTTGGTCGCCCTGTATGATGACCTATGTCAGGAGAAGGACAAGGGGAGTGTGACTCTGTTGATTCTCTTTGATCTCTCAGCGGCTTTTGATGCCATCAACCATGGTATCCTTCTGGGACGACTGGCTGAGTTAGGAGTGGGAGGCACTGCATTGCAGTGGTTCCACTCCTACTTGTCGGGTCGGCTTCAGAAGGTGGTGCTTGGGGGACATTGCTTGGCCCCATGGATTCTACAGTATGGGGTTCCGCAGGGGTCAGTCTTGTCCCCCATGTTGTTCAACATCTACATGAAACCGTTGGGTGCAGTTATCCAGAGTTTTGGAGTGCATTGCCATCAGTACACTGATAACCTGCAGCTCTATTTTTCCTTTTCATCTTCATCAGGTGAGGCTGTGGATGTGTGAATGGGTGCTTGGCTGCGACAATGGACTGGATGAGAGCTAATAAACTGAAACTCAATCCAGACAAGAATGAGATGCTGTTAGTTGGGGGTTCTTCTGACCAGATAGAGGGTGTTCAACCTGTTCTGGATGGGGTTACACTCTCCCTGAAGGAGTAGGTTCGTAGCTTGGGGGTTCTCCTAGAACCATCTCTGTCACTTGGGGCTCAGGTGGCCTCGGTGGCACGGAGTGCCTTCTACCAAGTTTGGTTGGTGGCCCGGCTGTAGCCTTAGCTGGACAGGGATAACCTGGCTTCAGTCGTCTATGCTCTGGTATCCTCCAAGTTAGATTATGGCAATGCGCTCTATGTGGGGCTGCCTTTGAAGATGGTTCAGAAGCTGCAGCTTGTGCAAAATGCAGCAGCCAGATTGATAACAGGAACCAGAAAGTTCGAACATATAAGACCAACTCTGGGCCACTTGTATTGGCTGCCTGTACATTTCTGAGGCCTATTCAAGGTGCTGGTTTTAACCTATAAAGCCTTACACGGCTTGGGACCACGCCTCTCCCGACATTTACCTACCCATGCACTACACTCAACATCTAAGGTCCTCCTCCGAGTGCCTGCTCTGAGGGAAGCTTGGAGGACTGCAACAAGGGAGAGGGCCTTCTCTGTGATGTCCCCCACAATGCCTGGCACCAACACTGTTATCTTTTCGGCGCCAGGTCAAAACTTTTCTCCCAGGCATTTTAACACCTTAAGTTGAGGTTTTTAACTGAATTTTTGGCCAGGCTTAAAAGTTTGAAATGTTTTAAAGATCAGCTGTTTAATGTTTTATGGTTTTAAATTTCATATATTGACTTAATGTTCAATCTTTTAATTTCTGTAAACTGCCCAGAGAGCTTCGGCTATGGGGCAGTATATAAATGTAATTAATAAATAAATAAATAGCACCTTCTCACCCATCGTCCCCAGCAACTGATGTTCATAAGCACAGTGCCTCTCATATTGGAGGTAGCATATCCATCAGGATTACTAGCCATTGATAGCCTTATCCACCACGGATTTGTCCAATGCCCTTTTAAAGCCATCCAAAATGGGCATCACTTCATCATGTGGAAGTTTGGTGAATTCCATAATTTGGTGAATTTTGTGTGGGGTTGGGTGAGAATTTCATTTCATTTCACTTTTTATAAGACTTTACCAAAATTAGAAAAGTCCTTCATGTTCAGGAGGGGGGGAATGTGAGTTTTTAAAAGTTTGAATGCAGAAGAAAGCCAAACTGAGAGATTTGCCCACCTCTAGCTATGCTAGAGAGAGACATCACTGTCAGCATGGGATTGTAGGGGAGAGGAAAGTAGAGATGGGGTTAACCTCTTAATAATACAGTGGAGATAGGCAGGGAGATCAAGAGGCACCGCTAAATGAATAAGAAGCAATCCTGACTAGGGACAAGATCTCAAATTGTTAGTGATGTGTTTCCAAAAGACAAAAAGATAGGGGCCTAATCTACACCAAGCAGGATATTGCACTATGAAAGTGGTATGAAAGAGGTATATAAAAGGCAGGAGCCACACTGCTGCTTTATAACAGTATTGAAGTGCACTGACAACTGTTGGGGCTCATAAGACACATACCACATACCGTTTTCATACTGCTTTCATACTGCTATATCCTGCTTGGTGTGGCTCCTGCCTTTTTTATACCACTTTCATTGTGCAATATCCTGTTTGGTGTAGATTAGGCCAGGAACAAAACAGGGCAGTGATTTATCAGCTGCCCGAAAATGGGGCTTGTCCTTGGCAAATACAGACAGTTGGCGCAAATTCAGACCTAATATATTATTATTATTATTATTATTATTATTATTATTATTATCATTATTATTATTTACATTTATATACCGCCCCATAGCCAAAGCTCTCTGGGCGGTTTAAGACTTGATGCCATCAGGGTCCTTTCTATTTCTGAAATTCTTCATCTAATTAAGGAGCAGATATTTGTTTGAAAAGGCAAATGCAAAGATTCATTTAGCTGCCCTGCTATATCCTTACCATCCATGCTGGCTTCTCCCATTTTATCTTATCTTATCTTCTTTCTTTTTCTTTTTAGCTTTGTGCCTTTCCCACTTAATCCTGCTTTTAATGAACCTCCATTTTAAAAAGCCCCAAACAACTCTTTTAGTCTTCTGAGAAAGGGAAACAAACTTTTCTCACTACTTCTCCTCGGAGGTCAAATCTTTCTGTCACATGGGCTGCTCTCTCTTCTCAAATAAGAGTAGCACATCAGTCAGTCTGATACAAAAAAAAAAGTAGTTGGAGGAAGGTAAAGCATGACTCTGGACTCTTTAAACTGTCATGGCTGTATTTTCTTTAGCTTTTGAAATGTTCCAAAACTTCCCATTATCTTCTTGTAGATCTGTTAAAGGCAGTTCCTGAATCCCAACCCAACATTCACAGAGGTGAATGTTTAATACAAGGCTGCTGGGCTTTGCCAGGCAGTTCCAGATGATGAGGTCAACTAGGAAAAAGCTAGGGGAGTAATGAGGTGGAAACGACCATTATTAGGGGAGTGAGGATTTAATCCATGCTATATAGGACCTTAATATTCAGTAGCTTAGACTCAGGACAGTGGTAAGGTAGCCAAGTTGGAAGGTGGCCTTCTTTTACAGAGGACAGTCCTCTATTTGAAGATGTCCGGTTCTGGTTTAGAGATATTGATCCACAAGAATAGTTGCCCATCAGCAGTTAGCACCTGGACAAAAGGCTGACCAGGCAGGCACACAGGTTACCTGGTCACAGTCTTCCATAGTATGGTAAGATGTCCTCTATTTAAATTGTAATAGTTATTCCTAAATGTGCATCAATACATATAAATTAGCATGTGAAAAATTATGCAAATCACTGTCCACTTTTTTTCCTCTGTTTCAATGATGCATTCCTCTTTTTTGGCGATTCATATGTGGCCATCCTAGGGGTAGTGAGAAATCTTTTGTAGGAGCCACCACTGCTGCCTCTTGAAGTCATAGCACAGCTGCTCTTAATTCTTCTTGACCTTTATTTTTGGCTGTCAGTAAGGATGTAAACTGGAGGCAGGGGCTCACAAGGTAGTATTGAATAGTGGCCATGTGTGCATGGCCAGCCCTGCTGGTCCCCGATCCCCGCCAGTCCCTGATCCCCACTGGTCCTCAATCCCCACCAGCCCAGGTCCACACATGGCCATGATATCGCATTTACAGGGGCAAGCTTTGGTATGCACAAAAACACACATTTCTGGAAGAGGCAAGCGATGCTCCTTCATGAAACATGCATTTTTGTTTGGGTTGGCGCTTGCCCCCGAAAGCACAATATCAGGGCCACAAATTATTATTTATTCATTACATTTGTATCCTGGTTTTCCATAAAATATGCCCAAGGCATATTTATTTATTTAGTAACAGCAGTAAAATCCATAATCAAAAGGTAATATGAACAATATAACACCACCCCAAAATCTATTAAAAACACATAAACATAGGAGCCAGTTAAAACAACATTAAATGAAAATGCAGGCTAAAAAAAACACCCAAAGAAAACAAATCAGCTGTATAGGCCAAACACCTATTTAAATAATAAGGGCTTTGCCTGCCAGAAGAAGGCCATTAACGAGAGGACTGGACAAGTCTCCTTCTGCAGGGAGTTTCTAAGTCTGGATGCAGCCACTGAGAGCATCATCAGATGGGGGGGAATTACATTTTCTTACTGTCACTTTGCCTCCTGCGTTTGTTCCACAATAGGAATGAACAGCTTCCTTTTTCTTCACATGGGGAAGAAAGAGGAAGCAAGCACTGACCATGTGGCCCATTCAGTGGGCATTTTTATCATGCTGCTTCTTGTGCACACAGCAGGAAATGGTGGCAAGTTTCATCACAGCCCCAAAAAATGGATATTCCGGGTCATTTTTTGTGATGGAAAAACGAGCAGAAGGAGCGGGAGGCGGACAGCACCATGAAAAGGGAATCCATGAGTAATGAGCGTATTATAAAATGCTCGTCTGATGATGCTCATAGAAGGCCTTCTCAAATTCCTTCCAAATGCACTTCGGATGTTGGCAGGACAGATGGGATGGGTAAGAAACTGGTTCTGCTGAAATTTTGTAATACAAATTTACCACATTTCACCTCCTGGGATAATAAGTATCCTGAAGCTGGGCTACGTACCAAAACCTTTCTGAGCTTGGCAATGCAGTCCATCGGGGAAGCGCACATATTAATGGAAAGTGCTCCAATTACTCATCTCTCCAAAAAGTGTTACATAAATACATAATGGCTCTGGTCAGACAACATGCTAAACCATGACGGTTAAGCATTTTGAGTTAAATATTATGACTTAGCGTGTCGTACGAGCCATTCCTAATCATGGTGGCTACATAATCATGGTTTAAACGCGGTCACTAATCGTTTGATGCAAAAGGGTTAGTGGACTAACCATAGCTTAACATGTCTGGTAAGTCCTGGAGGTGGCAACAGCGGCGGGTTTGGAAGGTGACCAAGGATGGGGGAGGGATAGGAGTGGAGGAAGAGAGGTGTCCGGTGAGTCCAATGGACTCATGGTCAACTTTGCACTGGCTTTCCCTGGCGGGCGGACAGAGGGAGTGGCCCACCACCATCCCAAATCAGCTGAGGCACCCCAAGGCCTTCAGAATTGGTCTGCTTTGCCTCGGGGTGCCTCGGACCAACCCAGTACCACCTTGTACTTTGGTTGAGGCAAGCTGAATTGGCCCGCCTCGAGTCGGATTTGGGGCTTCAGCCCGAGGCAGTGCACAGCCCTACCTTTCTGCCCTCTTTGGCACAAACTAGTTTATGCCTAGTATCCCCCACCTTGTCTACAGTTCTGTAGCTTTCTGTTGTCACACCTTAACCCCCTTTCCAAAACTCTGTCACCCAAATAATTCACCTCTCTGAATTACTTACTGGAACTAAGTAATTTTAGACCCTGGGCAATGGTCTTATGCCCATCCCCCTCTTTAGATGGCCATGTGTTGTGAAGGACACAACTGACATTTATCTCCCCCTGCCACCCACTGTCATTCCATGTGTTACACCTGCTTACATATTCCTGTGAGGTTAGAGCAAGCAAGCAAGCAAACAAACAAACTGTTTTGTAACTTTGATGGAAAATAAATAAATACTCTGAGCATGAGCAGTTTCACTTTTTAAACTCACTTAAATCAAAGCACCATTGCGACTGTAGGAATGAAATGGAGTTCGCTTCTGCTGGCCTGAGGCTAAAAGGGCTTTTGTACTCATGTACATGCCCAACCAGCAGAGAACAGTGTCAAGGATAGGTATGGTCGGGCACATGTCTTGAAACATTGAGATCATATTGTACAGTTTTCCAGGTGGACAAAATGGCAGGAAAACATGGATTACATATGGAAGACGTTGTTACCTGGACCCCTCATAAAATTCTGTGTTTGAGGCAGGGTGCCCGACTGCCCTGGATTTGTGTGTGTGTGTGTGTGTGTGTGTCCACACAAAACCATTGACATTGGTTTTCAATTCAATTAAGCAGCTATTGAGCAGTATTACTTTGACAAGAATTCATTTTGTTGGTGTATTTGCAAGTTAAATTGATTCCACATGGGCTCTTTGCTGAACAAATGTATCTCAGGGTAGTTTTGTCACTTCAAATTACCATGCAATTAAAGTAAACAATACAAATTATGTAATTATTGCTTTGCTTTTCTTTTTAGTTGAGTGCAATGTCTTTCACTGTTCTTTTCGTCGTTGTTGTTGTTTTCCTCGAAGAGAAGCCCATTCTCTTTTCTTATTTCAGCCCTCTTCACAGCTGTGTTACGGATTCATGCCAAGCAGGATAATGCTTTGGCCCAAATACGAGGACTTAAGCAACATCTTCATAACATTTAACATCTATATAGAACTTCAGTATATTCTCTTTACATTGATCAGTATCTTAGTGGGCATTATCCAACGTTGCTGTTCCACGTACGCCATCAACATAGCACAAGCGTAAGCAGAGGAGGCGGGTGGCTTTGATGTCAGTGCGGCAGTGAATCTGCTCTGGGTTTTAGTTAGAACCAGTGAGAACTCTAAAGGAGCTATCCAAGGTGATGATCTTCTCTTCTCTTTTCTTCCTACTGGACAAAGGCACAGAATTATGCCTCCTCCCAGAAAGGAGAAATTCCACGCACAAACAGGTTCTAGCCTTAACCAAATACAAACTATTAATGAGAACAAGTCAAGGCCAAAGAAATGTACAAAATTTAATACAGTTCAGGTAAGTGAAAAATAAGAATGCCTTTCCATAGGAGAACTTGTATTTCCAAATTTTACACCCTATGAGTTGCTAAAAAAAAAAAAAAGTGCTCTCTTTCAAGTGGCCAGATGTGTTTTGACAAGAAAGTCTTCTTCAGATGTTTGGCCACTGAAGAATACTTTCTTCTCAAAATGTGTCTGTCCACATGAAAGAGAGCACTTTTTTTTTAGCAACTTATTGGGTGTAAGATTTGGAAATACAAGCGCTCCTACGTAAAAGCATTGTTAATTTTCACTTATCTGAACTGTATTAAATTTTGTACATTTCTTTGGCCTTAACTTTGTTGTCATTAACAATTGGAGATAGCAATAGGGATGAGGGGTGTTGACCACTGGGTCTCGTCCATGCATGGGAAAGAGTGCTCACTCTCCCCGGTGCAGGTGAGTCAGGCTCAGGCCTCCTGACATCACCACCACTATCTCTGATCTAAGATTGGAGCAACAGTGCTGTTTCTGCTGCCTATGAATGCCAGAAGAAGAATCCCCATTGCAATCTCCAGTCAGAGAAAGCAGCAGGGATGTGCTCCATAGGGATTCCTACAGGGGGTGGGGCTTAGCACATAAGTACCTTCCCTGGGAGGAACCCAAAGAAGATGTGTGGGCCACATTGGGCTATCCCAATGTGGCCCACACCTCTGACCCAGGTGTGGGCCAGGTGTAGGTGGAGTAGGATTCCTTCTTTGAGAGCCCCCCACAAAGGAAGTGAGGTGGGTGGCTACTAAGAAGGGGACCTTTTTTGTTGTGACACTCCAGTGATGGAATGAGCTTCCCAGAGAAGCTTGCTAGACACCTACAATGTGCTCTTTTCAGCGCCATGTGAAGACCTTATTTTCTCAGGCATTTTAGCTTTTCAGTTTCTGAATTAATTCTGGTACTGTATTTTAAATCTTTGCACCACTACCAGGTGCTTGGTTTTTAATTTTTATTTTGAAACTGTCATTTTAAACATTTAGACTTTTATATTGCATTTTATAGTGTTGTGTTTTATGGTTTTAATGGATGTGAACCACTTCGGCTGTTGGATAGTATAGACATGTAGTAAAGAAATAAATATGTATATATAAAAAAAAGGAATTGAAAGCGGGAGGAAAAAAGATATGCCTGAATTTATTTATTTTATTTTATTTTGTTTACATTTCTATACCACTCCATATCTAAAACAGATTTCAGAGAGGTAACATAGTTAAAAGATAAAAAAAGATTAAAACACTATATTAAAATTATTAAAAACAAAATGCCAATAAAAGCTGTGGCTGATCATTTCAGGAATGCTTCCTGGAACAGAACTGTTTTCAGGAGGAGCCAGAAGCAATACAGTGTTGGTGCCTACCCGATGTCCAGGGGCAAGGAGTTCCAAAGAAAGGGGGCCACCACACTGAAGGCTCTTCATAGGATTGGATCCAGATGTAGTCAGAATTTGAGTTGTGCCATGTAGTCATAAGCAGGACTACACATGAATCCAATCCTCTATTTTCTAAGAATGGTTTCATAGACAACTATTACAGTGCATATTTATTCAGAAATAAGCTCCATTGTGTTCAATCAGGCTTACTCCCAGGTAAGAATGTATTGCAACCTTAGTCATATTTAAAGATGCAATTTTACTGAACAAGGAAAGCATCGATTTCCCCATTATATTGGCTAATAGGTGATATCAAAATGCAATACACAAAAAAAGAAAGAAACCAGCATCCAGGAATTCAGCCACTCAAACTGGATATTTCTACTTACACTTCAATTCTCCGAATGGTGAAATTTCAGAGGTCCAGAGATTATTCCAGGGTTTGGTTTCTTTTAAATGATATCACTGTACGATTCTGTACTATTTCCATTTATTTATAAACATAATGGTTGAGCATAAAATGGAGGTTCACAACTTTAACACCCTCCAACTGATCCTGCTCCATTAGGAGGTGCATTTTTGAGGAGGGAGGGACTTTTGCACTATAAAGATGCCTCCAGAGCTCTGATTCAACCCTGTCTCTCCAATCCAGTGTGGTAGAGTAATTAGAGTGGAGTGGGACTCTAGAAATCCAGGTTCTAATCCCCATGCAGCCATGAAGCTCTCTGGGAGACTTTGGAGCAGTCACTGGCTCAATTCGGATGACACGATAGTCAATGGTGGGGTAATAATCAACTTTACAGTTGTTCATCTAGGGGGTACTCCCCACACAACATAGTAATAAATAATCAACTGTGGTGTGGATTAGGATCAACGCTGAGTTAACTATGGCAGCATTCGGATAACACGATAGTCAAAACAACTGACAATTGTTTTCCCCACACCAGCTGTTTATTGTGTCGTCCGAATTGAGCCACTGACTCTCAGCCTAACCTACCCTACAGGGTTGTTGAGAGGATAAATACGGAGAGGAGGAGGACTCTGAAGCCACCTTGGGCTTCTTGCAAGAGGAAAAAAGTGGGATATAAATGTAATAATAGAGAAAAACATACACCACTAGTTATGGAAGTTAAAGAACTATGGGAACAGGGAAAAGTCACAGTTATTCCGTTAGTCACATCAGTCACCAGCATCACACACAAAAACTATATGGAAAACCTTCAGAATCTGGGCCTCCCAAAATACATCCTCACCAACATCCAGGAAGCAGTCATAAAGACATGCTCAATAGTCAGGAAATTGCTGAATCAGTAAAATGCAGCATGACTTGTTAAATCCCATCATGTCCATCTAGAAAAACAGCCACGAGCGAGAAAAGAGAGATAATTATGATGATGATGATGTCTGAGACCTTTTCCCCAAACTGCCAGCTTCTTTCCAGACATACAGATTGATGACCTCATCCCTAGAGACGAAAGGGAGAGAACGTGGAGGAAGTAAAGCATCCCCCATTTGGGGAGTTTCTGTCTGCTTCCTTAGCCATTGTTAAATGAGAGTTCTAGGCACTTTCCCTGGATTATAAGCAAGTCTTATACCGGACCAGGTATATCTCCGAAAACTCATTCACAGAAATCTCAGAATCAACAAATCACATAACTGGAAGGGACCCACGAGGACACCCAGACCAACTTCCTGAAAGAATAACAATATCGCTGAGAATTTCATGACTTCCATTTTCCTGGTCTACACCCTTACATGTGTAGCTGTTTTGAAATAGCTATTGAAAGCAGTTTTCATTTTCCCGTGATTTTTTGACTGATTTTGTTTGCTTCCCTCCCTTTTTAATTATGCACATGCATTATATCTTTATGCTCGTGACCACCCTCATTTGTCTCGTCTACTGCAGATTCTCTCTCTCTCTCTCTCTCTCTCGAGAGAGAGAGAGAGAGAGAGAGAGACATGGTGCGAAACAACCGGTATGGGCCCATTTCAAACAAAACAGATGAAAGTTAAGCTGCTGCAGATATTTAGTGGCTTGGTCCATCTGCCACCAGACACATGTAGGCAGGAGGATGTCTGTTTCTTGTCATCTGCTAATTGGAAGAACAGCAGGATTTAGGAGCTGCTTAGGTATCAAGGGGAAAGTACACACCACACACCATTCACATCAAACCTGTGATTGGATGCAGGCCCCCTTTATTCTCCACATCTGGGGAAATAAGTACCCTCCAAACTGTTTAGTATCAGATAGAATCTTCGCTTAGTGCATAGCGATAAATGCAGATCTAATGATGTGTAGTCAATTGGGCTAACTATAGGCTGTGAGAAAATGGTTTAAATCAACCATTTGGCCATAATATAGAATGTTTCCAGACACGAGGCTCCTTTCCTGTTCAAAAAATGGCACCTTTTCTTAGTGCAGGCCTGCGCAACTAGATAGGGTGGCCCTGTATCCTCTTTTGTAGAGGGCAGTCCTCAATTTGAGGGTCTGTCCTCCCCAATTCTTGTTCAAAACTAATGAACCATAATATTTTATTTTATTTATTTATTAAAACATTTGTATCCCACCCTATATTACTAGGCTCTCAGGGCAGCATACAGATAAAATTATACAACAATATAAAACAATAAATATATACAGCTAAACAATTAAACCCTTAATCAAGCTAAAACCAGTATAAAATTTAAAAGCAGTAAAAACCAATTAAAACAGTTAAAACAATGTGCAAGCTTGGTGAATTTAGCCATCAAAGATGTTGTTAAAAAGCTATGTCTTTACTTGGTGCAGGAATGAAGTCAGCACTGGTGCCAGTTGGGCCTCCAAGGGGAGAGCATTCCACAGTCAGGGTGCCACAACAGAGAAAGCCCTCTCCCACATCCCACCATAGTGTATGTCTCATATTGGTGGGATGCGGAGGAGAGCCCCTCCAACCGACCTCAAGTCTCAGGCAGGCATATATAGGGAGAGGCACTCCATCAAGTATCGAGGTCCCAAGCTGTTTAGGGCTTTAAATGTCATTGCCAACACCTTGAATTTCTGACCAGAAGCATATAGGCAGCCAGTGCAATTCCTTTAAGACTGGTGTTATATGGTCTTTGTTGGATGTACCGGTCAGCAGTCTAGCTGCTGCATTTTGCATTAGCTAGGGTGACCATATTTGGCAAACCAAAAAAGAGGACACCCTGTGGGGGCGGGGTGGGAAAGCGGCTTTCCAGGGCCTCTGGGAAGTGCATCATCCCCCCCTTGCCACCTTAAAGGCCCTGGAATGGAGGAGGGGAAAGTGTGTCATTCCTGCCCCCCACTGCTCCAATTGGGGCCTTTTCTATAATGTCCAGGAAAGACATACTTTCCCCTTTAAGGCCCTGATTGGAGCAGCGGGAGGGAAATGACCCACCTCCAGAAAGCACATCATTCCCTCCCACCATGCTAATGGCGGCCTTCAAGGGGAAAGTGTGTCTTTCCAGGACATTGTAGAAAATGACAGAAAATCCCTCCTGACACCCAGGATGGAACAAAAACCAGGACAAATCCGGGGAAATCCTGACAGTTGGTCACCCTACATTAGCTGCAATTTCCGAGTCATCTTCAAGGACAGCCCTATGTAGAATGCATTGCAGTAGTCTAATCGGGAAGTTACCAGTGCATGCACTAATGTGGCTAGGTTATCCCTGTCCAGAAAAGGCCATAGCTGGTGGATCAGCCAAGGCTGTCCCCAAGTACTCCAGGCCACAGAGTCCACCTGGGCCTCCAGTGACAAGGCTGGATCTAGGAGTACTCCCAAGCTATGCTCCTGCTCCTTCAGAGGGAGTGCAACCCCATCCAGAACAGATTGCTTACTAAATTCCCAGACTCAGGAACCACCAATCCACAGAGCTTCCATCTTATCAGTATTCAGCTTCAGTTTATTGGCCCTCATCCAGCCTATTGCAGCCTTCAGGCACTGGTCCAGCACCTTCACTGCCCCAGCTGACTCTGACGACAAGGAGAAGTAATGCTGAGTATCATCACCATACTGATGACACCCAACCCCCAAACCCCTAATGCCTCACCCAGCAGCTGCATGTAGATGTTGAACAGCATGGGGGCTAGAATAGAGCCACAGCTGAATAGCCATGGGGTGGAACGGGAATCTCCCAATACCACTCTCTGGAATCGAGCATGCAAGTAGGAGCGGAACCACTATAACACAGTGCCTCCTACTCCCATCCTACAGAGCCAATCCACTAAGATAGCATGATCAATGGTATCTAAAGCTGCTGAAAGATCCAGGAAGATCAATAGGGTAGCACTCCCCCTGTCTTTCACCCTGGGTAGGTCATCGTTCAGATCAACCAAGGCTGTTTTAGTGCCATGTCCTGGCCTGAAACCAGATTGAAATGGGTCCAAATAATCAGTTTTCTCCAAGAATGTCTGAAGCTGCCCGGTCACTGCACGCTCAAGCACCTTGCCCAAAAAGGAGATATTAGCAATGGGCCGGTAGTTCTCACATACCTCTGGGTTCAGGGAGGTCCTCTTTAGGAGAGGGTGCACTACAGCCTCTTTCAAGGCAGCAGGCACCAACCCAAAGGTTGAGGTATTTACCACCCCCTGACCAACCCAGTCAATCCACATCTGCTGGATTATATTAGCCAAAATGGGCAAGGTTCAAGCTTACATGTGGTAGAATGGACTGATTCAGACTTCTTGTCCACATCATCAGGCTACAACAACTGGAGTTGATCCCAGGAAACATGACCAGACAGGGCACTGGACACCTCCCCAGGCTCTGCGATAACTGTGGCATCAAGTTCTAAGGGAATATAAGCAACTTTCTCCTCTAAGCGAATTTATCACACCAGATGAACAAGGGTTCCAATCCTGATCTCTTTGAGCCCAAGCTCCATCCCAATAATCGTTGTCCATCATCAGTTAGCAGAATGAATGGGCAAACAGGTAATCTGGTCAGTTTTCTTTCACTATGGCAAGATGTACTGTATTTCTATTGCTATGATAGTAATCATTTCTCAGTTTGTATTTAGAATTTCTAAATCATTTCTAAATTAATTCTAAATATGTACTCATAAATTAGCATATGCAAATTTTGTGCAAGTCTTTTGTCCTCTTTTTGGCTTACACATTTTTTCTTGAAGTTTCATACCTAGCCACCTTGTCAGTAACCCACCAAGCCAAATGTAGCCCACTCATCAAATATTGTAGTCCTCCAAGTCTTTCACAAGCCCATTACTGTAGTCCAAAGCAGACAGGTGGGCAACTTATGGCCCTCCAGCTGTTTTGGCCTACAACTCCCATCACCCCTAGTTAGCATAGCCAATGGTGAGAGGTCATGGGAGTAGTAGGCCAAAACAGCAG
Organism: Anniella stebbinsi; assembly: GCA_029215795.1. NCBI lineage: Eukaryota > Metazoa > Chordata > Lepidosauria > Squamata > Anniellidae > Anniella > Anniella stebbinsi. The sequence continues at coordinate 25,609,572 of JARDYH010000002.1, read as the reverse complement.
GGGGGGCAGCAGGTTCCCCACCCCTAGCTTAACAGGATGTTCACTGAGATCCTGGTGGCCCGCAGGTGTCCGTTTGATGATGATGCTCCTCGATAGAGTATTGAGGAGTAGCATTGCTGAGACGGTAAGGTAGACATCTGTCAGTGGACATGCCCAGTTCTGGATAAATCTTGCTGGCACGCACTGCCTTGGCCTGCGCTTCTCGCCCACCAAGTGCTGCATCAGGAGCCTGTACTGAAGGGCCAAGGCCGGACATGTACTTCTCCCCTTCATAAAGCCTGTTTCGGGGCATGCACAGAGTACCTCCCTTTCCTTCCTCCTCCCTCCTCCCTCCTAAGAGCAAAGGTCACACATGCACTTCCCCCAGATTTTGAGAAAACAGCTATATCAAGATAGGGTGCCTTTGAGCATGTTTGGCCCTTCAAAGTCACACTGTTGTATCTAGTTATGATTTTAATACTATGCAAAGGGCGGGAGAAGGAATATGGAATTGGGTTGACTGCTTGAGACCAACTATAAGAATCGGGGTTATTAAAGACATGCAGCGGCAACCCGCCCATACACTCACAATGGCTGTCAAAGGCCAGTAAGTCTGGCTTCCCACTCAAGGCATGCTGAGAGTTCCACCCAAGGCATGCCGGGAGTTGTAGGCATAAGCCTTGGTTTTTATTAAATTCTTTAAAAATACTTAAAACCAAAATTCTGCATTTTTATTTTATTTTTCTGGTACATGGTACAGCCAGGCCTATCAGCATACCAAATGTCAAGTTTCTAACTCATCTGGAAGTGGGTAAACATTTCCAGACATACATTGCACACACATGCTTTCTGCTTTATAGGTAGAGATTATTGCATTTCTATACCGCCCAATAGCCAAAGCTCTCTGGGTGGTTAAAATTAAAACCATCAGATACAAATTAAAATATAAAACAAACAACAATATAAAAACACAATATAAAAACACCATGTAAAAGCACAACCAGGGTAAAACCGAGCAGCAATGCAGAGATTGATATAGATTTAAAATACAAATTTAAAATACAGATTTAAAACAGCAAAGTTAAAAGACTAAGATGATAAACTGTTAAAATACTGGGAGAATAAGAAGGTCTTCACCTGGAGTCAAAAAGAGTATAACGCAGGTGCCAGGCAAACCTCTCTAGGGAGCTCATTCCATAGCGAGGGTACCACAGCAGAAAAAGTCCTCCTCCTGGTAGCCAACTGCCTCACTTCCTTTGGTGGAGCTCATGGAAAAGGAAAGGTCTAGCGATACCTCTAGCTCCAAGGTCAGAACAAGACTCAGTAAATTGGACTGAATGATCCCAGCTGCGATGCGTTCTTTTTTAAAGATCGTGCTCGTTCTGAAAGATGAGGCCAAGTCAACCAGCTTTCAGAATGAGCACGATCTTTAAAAACATTCATAGAAAATCGACGGTTTCAGCAATTGCTCTGATTTTTTTTCACAAATGACCAGCCAGATCCCATCTTCAATGTCCCACAAGTTTAAAGTTTTTATCTTTAAAAATGAAGAAGTTACAGTGTGTGTGTGTGTGTGGGGGGGGCTTTTGGGGAACCCCATATAACTTTTTAATTTGAAAAGATAGAGACATGAAACTTTTTGGACATTGCAGATTGGATCTTGCTAATCCTGGCTCCCCAGGTTTCACGTCATTATCATTTCAAATAAAAGGTTATGCATGTGTTTCCCCCAATGCAAGCCTTGGAGGCCTGGTCAACCAGCTTTCAATAAAGTTGCACAATCTTTAATAAATTAATATAAAATCGAGGGTTTGAGGGATTGATCTCAAATTTCATACACATGTCTAGCACATGTTGCTACAGATATGTGCCAAATTTCAGATCAATCCCTCCACCCCTGTATTTTATATGATTTTTTAAAAGATCCTGCAACTTTTTGACAGATCTGAATGAACGCACATGGCGAGCTGTCATTCTGACCTGTCAGAACTTGAACGATCTTTAATAAATTCATATAAAATCAAGGGTTGGAGGGATCAATCTCAAATTTCATACACACACTTAGGCATACCCCATAAGCACTGTGTTCAAGTTTCAAGACTCTAACTTTGAAAATACAGAAGTTATAGGAATTTTTCTAAAACAATCAGCTCTATAGGGCACAATGGGGCTGCAAATTAATTATCGTATTTCCGATAATTATCGGAAATATGATATGATTTACCTCCGATATAATCAGATCCGAATTTTTTTAAAAAAGTGATTTCTGATAACAATACGATACGATAATTTCGGGCATGCACACCCCTAGCTAGACCCTTATTTCTTAAGCCATAGGTGTGTCTTGTAGAGTCTGAGAGTCCCCTGAATCAGTCTGAGGTGGACACATTGGTGGTTGCACCCTACAAGGGTAATTGTTTGTTCCTGCCTACACTGCCAGGAGTGAGGGCAACCCTCGTCCTCCCTTCTCAAGAGGTATCCTTGAGTGGTGTCTCACCACCATGTTGGAAGTGGGAAGATGGCAGAAATAAGCATGGGTGCTGCAGAAACCCATCAGGATGCACCAGGTTCACAAGTGGGCCAGCAGTAAGGTTCCAAAATAGGCAGACTAGATCCAAAGGACCAGAGGCAGAGGATGTACCTGAAAATAGACTGGACCATAAGAAGGGAGTGCAGGGGCCATGAAGTTGCCAATCCACCATTAGCTCCTCAAGAGCAGACTGAGCAGACATACAAGCCACCTGCTCATAGTCTTCCCACTATGTGTTGCATTTCTCTTTAAATTATAATAATTGTTTCTAAATTTGCATGTATACCCATCATTTTGGGTAAACAACTGCAATGCAAATTTGTCCTCTTTTTTGTAATGCATGACCTTAAAGGGAAGGCCAGGGCTGAGTGGCCATAGAACACATGCTGAGACTCAACATGTTAAGCAAGCACCTGCTTTGCATGCAGAAGGTCCAAGATTCAATCCCCAGCTTCTCCAGGTTGGACTAGGAAAGAATCCTGCCTGAAATGTTGGGGAGCCATTGCTTCCAGTCAGTGTTGACAATACTGGGCTAGGTGGACCTAGAGTCTGATTCAGTATAAGGCTGCTTCCTATGTAAGGTGACCATATGGAAAGGAGGACAGGGCTCCTGTATTTTTAACAGTTGGACAGAAAAGGGAATTTCAGTACATGTCATTTGTATGCATGCAGCACTTGGTGAAATTCCCTCTTCATCACCACAGTTAAAGCTGCTGGAGCCCTGCCCTCTTTTGTATGGTCACCCTACTCAATTATAGTTAGAGTGACCAGATACAAAAGAGGGCAGGGCTCCTGCAGCTTTAACTGTTGTGATGAGGAGAGAATTTCACCAGGTGCTGCTTGCATGCAAGTGTCACCTGCTGAAATCTGCTTTTCTATACAACTATTAAAGATACAGGATCCCTTTCCTCATATTGTCACCCTATGCCTATGTTCCTAAGATCTCTTTTTGGGTGATGCTTAAGTGGCCCCCCTAACTCCCAATCCCCAGGAACCTTTCAGTTCCATGCATGTGAAACTAGAATCTGACGCGTCACAACTGCCGCTCAGAAAGCTATCTCTGTTTGCTGCATCAGTCTTCCTCAACCCGGCATCCTGTAGATGTGCTGGAGTACAAGTCCTTCATCCAGAGCCATAGATGATAGGAGTTATAGTCCAACAGATCTGAAGGGCACCAGATTGAGGATGGCCACAATACACCATTGTGTAGGTTTCCTTAAGTGCTCTATTTTTTTAACTGGAAGAGGGGACTGTTGAACTGAGTGCCTGAAACTTTCTAACTCATTTAATCCTGTGAATAAATTTCTTTAAAAATGACACTAGTAACTAAAAATTAATTATATCACTAGAATCTCTATTATGCAACTCAATTTACAGTTGCAGTAATTTTTTTATTGCAAGGGCTACATAGTGGTTTCAGATCGAAGTAGGAAGATTTATTGTCATATTATTCATGCGGGATTTTTTTCTTTTTTAAAAAATCCTCTGCATGACCAGAAGGGAGCATTGTCTACTCAAAATTAATCACTCAAAGTTCTAAGGATACAAAGGGGGGACAGTCTGTTGTTCTGGATAGAGTTTAGACAAATGTATAATTCCAGTGTTGAAATACTCTCATAAAAATACCCTTATTTTTGAATGATTCTGCTAATGGCACAACCTCCCATGCGAAAGACATACTTTACACTCTATTCATTATTTAGAGAAGCTTTGAATGATGCACTACATTCATATATATTTTTAAAAGCAGCATTTAAGGGACCTCACAGAACAGACCTGACCCCAAATACTTGTGGTTTTTCTAAGAATACGACTGAAATCACAATAGCAGCCAGGTGTTTTCCCTCCATGTATAGTTCTTCCATATTTCATTATCTTCTTCTTCTTCTTCTTCTTCTTCTTCTTCTTCTTCTTCTTCTTCTTCTCCTCCTCCTCCTCCTCCTCCTCCTCCTCCTCCTCTTAAGAAATTACCATTCGTTATGTTTGCAAATACTTGAGCAATCCCTGTGGCTGTACCTTTAACAGCAATTTTATCCGATGCAATTAACTGGTAATATAACGTTTATCTCTATGCTGTGGAAAGCTTCATTCTTCTGCTGATTTTTGCCAAACATTCCCCTGATCAGCTGGTAACCCTACCTTACAGCATGACACTCTTTTTGATACAGATACTTTCCTTCTGGGATTCACCTCTAATATTAGTAAAACTTAAGGCTAAACTACTCACTACCTTAAATTCATAGCATGCCATTGATCCTAACTTCCTGTGTTTTTTAACTATAGTATAAGCACAAGGGGACCCAATCTGGATTAAGGGTATGTAGGTGGCGTTAAACCTTCACCCTAAATCCCCTCCTACCCCTGCATGGGGGCTAAAGAAAGAAAAAATGGACCAGGCACCCACATGCTTACAAAAAAGTTTTTAAAAAAGAAGTTAAGATCAGCTATGTATTTAACATACCATGTAGTTTAGCTTGTATTTCATATTTTCAAACAACAACCCTGTGCTACTGAGCAATTCAACCCTTCCCCCCCCACACACACACAGTTTGCATCTCTAACCCTGTTGGATTGCTTTTGCAATGAGGTTCTGTGGCTGTCATAAGAACATATGAAGAGCCCTGCTGGATGAAACCAAAGGTCCATCTAGTCCAGATTCTGTTCACACTGTAGCCAAATAGCTGCCAATGGGAAATCGATGAGCAGAACATGAGTTGCAACAGCACCCTCCAATCCTTGTGATCCTCAAATCTCAAATTATTTAGGGTGGTTAAAACAAAAAGGGATTGTGAGGAGCTCCAGAAGGGTCTCTCCGAACTGGGAGAATGGGCATCCAAATGGTATATGGAAAGGAGTACAGGGGGCTCCTGTATCTTTAACAGTTGTATAGAAAAGGGAATTTCAGCAGGGGTCATTTGTATGGATGCAGCACCTGGTGAAATTCCCTTTACATCACAACTGTTAAAGCTGTAGTAGGCCAACCCTCTTTTGTATCTGGTCACTGTAGCATGGCTCCTGCAGCTTTAACTGTTGTGATGAACAGGGAATTTTACCAGGTGCTGCATGCATAGAAATGTTACCTGCTGAAATTCCCTTTTCCATGCAACTGTTAAAGCTGCAGGAGCCTTGCCCTCCTTTGTATCTGGTCATGCTAGGCAGGGCTCCTACAGCTTTAACAGTTGTGATGAAGAGGGAATTTCACCAGGTGTTGCATGCATGCCAATGACACCTGCTGAAATTTTCTATACAACTGTTAAAGCTGCAGAAGCCCTGTCCTCCCTTTCATGTGGTCAGCCTAGCATATGAGATTCAATGTAAGCAAGTGTAAAGTGATGCATGTTGGGGCAAAAAAATCCCAGCTTCACGTATAAACTGATGGGATCTGAGCTAGCAGTTACTGACCAACAAAGACATCTTGGGGTTGTGGTGGACAGCTCAAGGAAAATGTCCACCCAGTGTGTGGCCAGTGTAAAAAAGGCAAACTCCATGTGAGGCATCATTAGAAAAGGAATTGAGAATAAAACTGCGAATATTGTACCGCTCTTATATAAATTTATGATTGGCCACACTTAGAATACTGTGTACATTTCTGGTGACTGCACCTAAAAAGGATATTGCAGAGCTGGAAAAGGTGCAGAAAAGGGCAACTAAACTGATCAAGGGGCTGGAGTAACTCCCCTATAAGGGAAGTTTACAACAGCTGGTATTGTTTGGCTTGAAAAATGGTAAGGGGAGACTTCATGGAGGGGTACAAAAGCCAGAGCTATCCCATGAAGCTGATTGGTGGGAGATTCAGGACTAATGAAAGGAAGTACTTCTTCACACAGTGCATAGTTAAACTATGGAATTAATTTCCACAAGATGTAGTGATGGCCACCAATTTGGATGGCTTTAAAAGGGTATAAGACACACTTCTGGAGGAGGTCTGATGGCTACATGGTATCTCTAGTATCAGAGAGAGTATGCCTATGTACACCAGATGTTGTGGAACATGGGTGGGAGGATGCTGTTGCACTAAGGTGACCAGATAAAATCCAGGTCAGGGCTCAGGTAACTTTAACAGTTTTAGAGAAAAGGGAATTTCAGCCAGTGTCATTTGTATGCAAGTAGTTCCTGGTGATATTCCCTCTTCATCACCACAGTTAAAGGTGCAGGGGCCCTGCCCTCTTTTGTATATGGTCACTTTAGTGCATGCACCTTTAACTGTGGTGATGAAGAGGGAATATCACCAGGAACTAATTGCATACAAATGACACTGGCTGAAATGCCCTTTGCTCTACAACTGTTAAAATTACATGAGCCCTGACCTGGATTTTATCTGGTCAGCCTATGTTGCACTCATGCCCTGCTTATGGGTTTCCCATAGGCAGCTGGTTAGCCACTGTGTGATCAGTATGCTGGACTAGATAGATCCTTCTTCTGATCCAGCAAGGCTCTTCTTATACTCTTATATGCAAGTATACACACACACCCATACCACAGGTAAGACCTTATGATCCTCCAGCTGTTTTGGCCTGCATCTTCCATGACCCCTCCCCATTGGCTATGGCTGATGGTTGTTGCAAACCAATACATCTGAAGGGCCCCAAGGGCCTGCATTGTATCCTCACACTCATCCTTCACTCTCCAAGGCAATTGCAATTGTCAGGTGAGACACTGTTATCCATACTGCAGCCTTCAGAATACTGTTTGAAATGACACGCAGTGATGCTCACCCTGGGGAATGATCAGGGCCGAAGAGAGGGGGAGAAAGCCGGTACAAATTACCGGGGCCCAGCAGTCCGGAAGAGGGTCCAAGGCTTGACTATGTTGCATATGTTTTTGTCTTTCTCGATAGTATCATTATTTGTTGATTGTTTTTGATATCCATTTGTAGCAAAACAAAAGGCACTTTTGCAGCAGGCACATGCTGGGTTGCTTGTCATTGCAAAGAGCCGCTTGATTGAAATGATCCATACGGAAGGCCATAGAAACCGCCAGGGGGACACCTAAGTGGGAAGGAGCTGTTTCTTTTCAGTCTAACAGATCCTCATGCGCATCCTTCACTCTCACCCACAATCTGTTCTCCAAAAATACTGGAACAGGCATCAAAACCTTAGGACTCCTCTGAGAGAACACACACACACTCCTCCTGTTGCCTTTCTCAATCCTTTCCAAGACTCTTCCTACTAGGTTGATTGTTTCTTGATCTTATTACATTACAGGGATCATTATGACTGGGGGGCCTAAACATTTTTTTTCACCGGGGCCTGAACCTGTTCTCAGTGGCCCTGGGAATGATCTCCCCTCAGAGGTATGTCAGGCCTCAATGTTGGCATGTTTTAGGTATTCGTTGAAATGTTATCTGATTACTTTGGCTTTTCCCCGGACATGGGCTACCTTTGAAACACCCAGTAATATAAAACTTTTGTGTATGTTGTCTGTATTCCTTTGTAAACTATTGGGGATTTTTTTTCAGTGAGAAGCAGTATATAAATATTGATGATGATGATCAAATGAATGTGAATGAACTGGGATTTGAGCCTGCTACTGCAATCCTTCTTTCATTTATTTTTTAATTTAATTCCTGTACTGCCCAATAGTCAAAGTTCACTCTCTGGGCAGTTCACAACAATTAAGGCAGCAAAATGCATCATACAATACAATATGTAATGTAAAAACTTAAGACTACACTATAAAGGTGCAAACCAAAATAAAACCTAGCAGCGACACAGAGATTTAAAATATAATAACAAATCTGAAACAACAGAGTTAAAACATCTGTACCATTTGAACATCTGTAAGCAGCTTTTGTTTGTCTATTTCCACCTTTAAACTCAAATGCTAGTATCAGACTGCAGGGTGGTTAGAGCATTGGACTGTGGCAGGATCTACACTACTGCTTTATAACAGAATTGAAGTGCACTGACAACTGTTGGGGCCCATGGCACATATACCGTTATCAAACTGCTTTCATAGTGTTATATCCTGCTTGGTGTAAATCTGGCCTGGGACTCGGGAGATCTGGGTGGAGGGGTTTGTTGTGCAGATAAAATGGAGAGGACAAGGAGGCCCATATAAGCTACCTTGGGGTTTTGGAGGAAAAGGCAGAATATAACAAACAAATAAATACAAAGTAAGTAGCAGAGATGGGTGGGGGGAGAGATGCAGCATACAGCTTAAAACAGGCCTTTATCTTTGTGCTAGTCGGTCAGGAAAACCAGGGTGATCCTAGAAGCTTTGTAAGAGTGGGAAGCTATGATTTGCTCTCCTTTGGCCAATTTCGGAGCAAAATAGGAAACCGTGACATTTTTATTGGACTATATTTCACCCCTCCTAATGGACCATGCTTTAGGGTTCCATAGCCTCTCGTGAACCCCAAGGAGCCCTTCATATGAATTGGCATGCATCTGATCCCTGACCAATGTTACAAGTACGACTTTGCAAATCAGCTTAATTTTTGCAACTCCTTCCCCTCAAAGGATAACACACTGGATTTTGACATTGTGCACTTTTAATTTGGGGTTTAACTCTTGGACCTTTGCCTGTATGCCCTAAAAAATCATTGTTCCACTAACAATGTACAGGTCAGTACTTTCAACTGTGCCCTGGGGCCTTTTAATCAAGCAAGTGAAGAAGGAAGGTCAGCTTGCTGAACTAGCGATTTCCTCAACAATCCAAGACTTTACAATTGATATCCTTCCAACACGAGGACTTCTAACAAAACATAATCCTGATCCTAGAAGGTCATAGCAAAAATAAACCTAACAAGTATTTAGCTGACATAATCCAGTGTCACTTTTAATTTAAGATATCTTTGTGGAGGGAGAATACTAGCAGGATATATCCAACCCCAGTAGAAGCCCAGGGAAGCCTTAAGCATGAACTAAGACAAGGGAATTATCAAGATATTTACACATCTTCAGGCATGTTCCTTCCTTTTCCTTGGCGTGCATAGCAGAGTAATGTCATTGGATGGAAACACTTGGACCAAAACCTCCCTTTTCAATCAAACTGATGGTGTCCTCATTCATTTTGTTTACCATTTCACTTTCCAGGTTGCCCTATCTCATTTGGCCCAGAACAGATACCAATAAAAATGCAGAACTCAGTAAAAACCCATATAAAAACCCATAGCTAAAATAACCCCATGCCTCTCACCAACCAGAAAATGCCCATAAATAATCAGCCAAGCCGTCTGCTCCGCTAACTGTACAATTCATTTCAAGTGGGCTTGTACAGGGCTCCCATTGCAGCGAAAGGCTATTGCATTTTTTAGCAGAGCTTGGTGGGTTGTATTTAGGATCACTGTTTTTAAAATACCATTGATCTCCTCCTGCAAGGTCAATCCACGTGCAGAAGGTATGGCCTACTCTTCAGAGTCCAAACCCACATCTGGGAACCTGTCCATTGGAAGCTGCCCATTTGTGAAGATTTGAAGATCTCCTCTGAGTGGTCCTTCCTTCAGAGATTAAGTGGCTGGCAATAGGAGAGATGGCCTTGTTTTATTTATGGCTGTAAGCCACCTTGGGAGGGCTTCTGCCCTGAAAGGCAGGTAAGAAATGTTATAAATGAATGAATGAATGAATAAATGAATGAATGAATGAATGAATATTTCAGTGGTGGCACCATGATTGTTGAAAATTTTCCCCAAGAACACTCACCTGGCACCTAGGTTATTAGCTTTTCAGTAACAGGTAGAGATTGTTTTATCTGTTCAATCTTTAAATGTATGGGTGAGCAAGTCACAGGTCACATAGGGAGTGTCATCCCTTTGCACCTTCTTTCCCAGTGTGATCTGTCTCCCAATCAGGAGTTTGACAGGCTTACGGAAGCCTGATCATGCTGGGAAACAGGACATGCAGGAAGAGTTAATCCCTGTGCATCTCCTTTCCCATTAGTATCAGGCTCACTGGCAGGAGGGCAAAATTAAAGCCTCCCAGCCATCTTGGTCAAAATTGCCAGGATGGAGGAGAGTTTTTAACCTCGCCTCATCCCAGTGCTCTCAAGCAAGGTTGCTAGCATGGGTGAAGGTTTGACCTCATTTTCGTCCATGGATCCTGCTCTAGATCTCTGGGAGGATGTAGAGTTTAAAGCCTCTTCTTCCTTCCAGCTGTCTGCATCAGGATGTGAGACAGGAGGGGGGCCACGGGTGCCTGCGCATGTAGGTGTGCATGCATGTGTGTTCACCCTGACCTGCCAATCTGTGTGACCCATGGAGAAGAAAGATTTCCCACCCCTTATTTTAGTGGATAATATTCAAATGCTTTTCTTATTGATTTATTGTTGTTTTGTGGGTTTGCATTGTTGCTGTATCGGAGGGGGGGGTTGAGTTGCTTTTGGTGTATTCACTCAATCCTAGGGACTGTACACCTTGCGGGGGGCTCACCCCGTGGGGTCGCCGAGCCCTGTTTGGCTGGCTTTGTTCTGGGGAGCTGGGCCAGCCAAGCACTTGGTGAAGCGCATTTTCCGGGGCCTCCAGAAAGTGCACAATTCCCCCGGTGCACCATTAGCATGGCTGGGAAATTGCACACTTTCCAGAGGCCCCAAAAAGTGTGCTTTGCCTTCCCTCCCATGCGCCAATCATGGCCTTGAGGGCACCCTTAAAACCTTGCTGTTGCCATTAGAGTGGACGGGGAAACGTGATTTTCCCATCCTTGGGGAAATCGTGTTTCTTCCCCCCACCCCGCCAATGAGGGCCTTAAAGGCCCTGTTAATAGGGCTTTTAAAGCTCCCATCAGCATGGGGGGTGGAGAGCAGGGGGGAGAAGGACAAAGGGTGCAGGTCATGGCATGTCCTTTCAGCAGCATTGAGACAAAAATCTGCTGGGTGAATCTGCCTGGACACATGAGGGCTGGACATGGGGTGTCCGCTGCCCTCGCAGGCCCAGGTGGATTTTTGCCCCAATGCGACTTCATCCCACTCATGCCTTGAAAGAAAGTGTCCTGCCTCCCTACTGGCGATGTGCCTGCCAGCTGAACCTCTCGTCAGACACATGTTTGGCAGTGTGGAGGAGTGTCATGTGCATATAAACATGTGTGCATGGAGTTCCTCTGTACAAGGGGGAAATTGTTCACACAGCCGCTGGATTTGTGAGGAGAATGGCCAGCACGTGTGTTGGCTGTGTTGAGTGGGCTACATGGTGTGACACCACAAGTGTCTCACGCATATTTATTTTCTTATTGCTTATCTCTTTGATTTCTACTCTCTCTTCTACCCCCCAAAAAAGGCACTCAGGGCAGTTTCCAAGGACAATTAAAATAGATTAAAACAATAAAGCAATTCATTACAACACAATAAAAACATAACAATTACATTTTTTAAAAAACATTAAAGACAACAGCCAACCCAACAGACCCACTTACAGGCCAAAGGCCTTCTTGAATAAAGTGGTCATTGCCTGCTGGGGAAAATATAGCAGAGAAGGAACGAACCTAGGCTTCCTTGGGAGGAAGTTCCACAACCTAGGAACAACCACCAAAAAGGCCCTGTCTCAAGTCACCACCCTTTCACTCTTCTTTCAGGTAGCCCGATCCCAAGCCATATAAATCACAACCAGCACTTTGAATTCTGACCAGTAGTCTGTGAAACTGCTGTAACAATTGAATCACATGCTCCCTATAACAGATACCGGTCAACAGTCTGTCCACAGCATTCTGGACCAGATGAAGTTTCTGAACAGTTTCTGAAGGCAGCCCCATGTCAAACATGCTACAGTAGTCCAAACAGGATGTATTTAAGGCATGTGTGATTGTGACCAGATCAGACATCTCCAGGAACGGGCATAGTTACAGCACTAACCTGAGCTGTGCAAACACACTCCTGACCAGCTCCAAGACCTGGGCATCCATGTTCAGGTCCGAGTCCATGTGTATACCCAAACTACAAGCCTGAGTCTTGAGGGGAAGTGTAGCCCCATCCAGCACAGGTTAAATCCTTCTTCCCTGATCTATAGCATTATATCAAAAATCAGCCTGGGCCCATGAGGGTAGCGGCCGACTCCGCATGGGCCCAGGCGGACCCTCCTGGTGCTAGGATGGGTCTGCGCTAGACTGTTCTCGAGCCTTTGAGAGCGGTAAGGCGTGGGTCCACCCTGACCTACACCCTTTGTCCCTTTCCCCCCTGCTGCATTAATGGCAGGTGCCATTAATGCAGTGGTGGAAAATATGCAATTTCCCTGAGGCTGGGCATTTCAGGCACCCATCGTCAGGGGGAGAATCACGTGATTTCCCCAAGGCAGGGTAAATTGCATATTTTCCCCCTCCACTCTAATGGAGGCCGCCTTGGGAAAATCACATGTTTCTCCCTCCCCTCCTGCACTAATCAGGTATTAAAGGCCCTCTTATGCAACGTAGCCTTTAAGGCCCCAATTGGCATTGGGGGACAGCAAAGTGCACTATCTGGGGCTTCTGGAAAGTGTGTAATTCCCCCAGCCACACTAGTGGTGTGGCTGGGGGAATTGCACACTTTCTGGAGGCCTCAGAAAGTGCAGCCTCCTGAGCACTCCGCAAAGGCTTGCATGATCCAGCTCCTTGAAACAGGGCCATGCAAGCAGGGTTTGGAGAATTTGCAGGGATGGGCACCACAAGGGTTCTCCAAACCCTACCGATCTGTCTTTTGACTGATCAAAAGCATCTCTGTCTTGTCTGGATTAAGCTTCAATTTGTTTGCCTTCATTACTGACACAGATTTAGAACCAGAATTGTATATATATAAATCTACACATTTTCATGCTTTACTCAATGGGGGGGGGGGGGGAAATGTGCACTTTTCCCATTTGAAATGCGTCCTTCCCCCCTATGAACAAACTTAAAATGTGAACAAGCGAAACCGAGTTCCAAAGTGATTTTTAGAAAATTTCCGCGAGCTTGAATATCTCTGGTTCTGCCATCCGTATGACAGCCTGCTTCTGCTCTGAGCAACTAAATAAAGATTACACAGCACGCTTATTAATTTGTTTGTTTGTTTATTTCCTTCATATTTATTTTTCCTTCTTTCCTTAACTATTAACTAAGTCATTTCTAACAACTTGTTAAGTCCCAGTTCTTAGGGGGATTGTTCTATTTTCTGTTATATCTAAAATAAAATTTAAAAAATAGAAAGTCACATTAAAAAAAATCATGACTTAAAACGTGAGCGAGCTGAACCAAGCTTTAAAGAGAATTTCAGAGAATTTTGGCATGCTTGAATGTCCCTACTAGTTCTCCCAACCCTGGACAACTGCAGTCGTCAAGTTTGTGAAAGAGAGGTCTGTCAGCATCACCAGTCTGGCCCATTGCATTCTGAACTACCATGAACTATTTATGCTCAGAGCTCACTTCAGGTCTATAGTGGGATAGCAATTTTCAACAACAGCTCCTGAAATTAGCTCCATTGTGGCATTTGTATGTGAGTTTTAAGAACATGCCAGAGGGAGTTCGAAGATGAACACACCAGTCCCACTCCATCCCCATTTTGCAGCTGTTCTAATCATTCAATTTACATCCTGTCGTCCTGCCAAAAAGTGGCTAGCAATACAAGGTGGTTAACAACAGCAAAATTCCAGTAAAAACTCCCTTTGCATCTTATAAAATCCTTGAATGCATCTGCCCTGGACTTCCTCTTGTATTTCTTGCAGGAAAGATTTTGATTAGGAATGTTTGTTTTCTCGAGGTGTTCTTCCCATCCACACTATAGGGCCACACAACCCTGTTTCTCAGCTGTTCATTCAGTGTCCCAAGACATTATCATCTACAGACACTAGAAGGTGGTAAAAGGAGATACCCATTAGGCTTCGTCAAATGCCTGCTTTATAGGCAAAACATTCAAATAAGTGCTAAATATTATGGAACGCAAATATGTGCACACATTTCCGAACTTGCAAACCCATTCAAAAATACACAATTCCCATGCTGAATTGAGAAAATTTGCATTTTTTTTTTTAAAAAAAATGCATTTTCCCCAATTGGAAACCAAAACGAGCCACCCACGTTCAGAAAGCAAATGAAGTGAACTGAGCCTTGAGGAGGAATTCGGAGAAACTCAACGAGCTTGAAAATCACATGTTTGCCCATGTCTACATGCTTGTCAATAGAAGCTGGTGGCCTTTTTTTGGGACAGTGTCTGGATGGAGGACAGTCAGAGCTGGACTGAAGAAGTATAAAGCCCGATCTGTGTTCCAGGAACCTCATTCCTTGGAGCTGGCGTCCCTTCAGTTGCTAGCCATTTTTTATCATTCGGTGCACAATACCCTTTGTTCAGATTTATAACACTTTAATTTTGTGGCAATAAAACCGCACGCTGCATACACAAGAGTCAGAATAGAACCCTGGAGAATGAGTCCTCCCAGGAAACACTCAAATTAGAAACAGATGCCATGTCATCCTCCATCATGTTAACATAGAGTAGCCAGCCATTACAGAACGGGCCATGAATATGTTTTGGATTACTTGTCACTTGGCTTCTTTATACTTCCCAGCCTCTTTTTGCATTATATTCATTCTTCTTCCAGATAATACCTTATGCTCTCTCTCTCTCTCTCTCTCTCTCTCTCTCTGTATACATACATATACAGAGAGAGAGAGAGAGAGAGAGAGAGAGAAGATATTGCTAGCAATTAACTCAATCCTATTTCCATTTATGACAATGGCAAAATATTCTTGGATGAAGGCATTGGCATAGGAACTGAGGTTTTCACGGTCTAGCTCGGATCCCTTTCTCGTCATTCTATATCATGTGTTCTCTAACTTCGAGCTGCTGAACATTCATGCTTCAGGGAAACCCTGTTCAATGATTCCCAAGAGCCGATCAGATAAAACCTGAAGATAGCTTTGATAGCAAAACTTCCTTTACTGTTGCTGTGGGTTCCACTTTTACACCTTCTCCTCTGAATTTGGATCATCGTGCACCAAAATACTAAATATGATGCAGACCTAGTAGATTCATTTTCTCTCCAAACCCGTTTAGAAACTAACCTTCTATGGGACAGTAGCCTGCCTCACCCAACCTGGTGTTCTCCAGATGTCTTGGACCAGAACTCTCATAATTCCAATGGCCAAGTTGGCTGAGAATTGTGAAAGTCACAGTCCAACTTTCCTGGAAGATGCCAGGCTGGAGGAAGCTGCTATAGCACTTCTCTTTCTCTTTCTCCTCCCCTGACACATGAAAATGTGATGTCACTTCCCATTGTACCTATTCAGTCTTTACATTGACATTCCTTCTGCTAAATGCTGCTTGATAAGCAATTCCTTGTTTTAGCTAGACATAGCCATTTGGAGGACAACCAATGCTAGGTGAATCAAGGTTCCATCACAGAAATTCAGGGCAGAGCAATCTTCAAATGTTCCTCCTGGTCCTGCAACCCAAACAACACCTTTCAGTTTGGTGTTGGAAGTCCAAGGCTCTGTATCAGTCCAATCTTTGTTAGTTGTATGACTTTAGAAGATGTAAATTAGTATTTTCAAGGAAGTCAAGCCATATGCTTTTCATGTAGCAAGCAGAGATGAGGAGAACAAGAAAATATACAAGGTTCTTATGTCCATGTGGAAGGATGAGAACTGTGAGTTTCAAGCCCTGGTATAATACTATAGGGCCACAGTTTTGGATCGTGAGTTGGATGAATCTCAATCTGCCATTTTACCCCAAAACCAGGGGATAGTAGGTTCTTTGGCTTAGAAAATGGCTCAGTAGATTGATTTGAAACTTGGCAGTATAGGAGAGGTCCAGTTAAGGATGGCTGCTGCCAATTTTGAGGGAGAAAGGAAATGGCTTATTTATAGGAGTTTAAAATTTAATGAGTTACCTCCAGGAGTTTGACAAGTCTGTTTTCTTTTTCATAGACTTTGCTGGGGTTAAACTTTATTGGCTTATTTCTCCAGTTGTACAGCATCTTTTGGGAAACAGTTTGTTGTGTCAGATCAGGAGGGGGGTTTAGTACGTGCTGTACCTCAGTAGCAATCATGTAAAATGTTTGTAGTTTTTGTTAAATTTTTTGGTTTGTCCACCCCCCACCCCGCAGGCCATTTTATCTTAAGGTAGTTCGTAAGGTCTTTCTTTAGAGATGCTCAAAACAATCCTATAGGAGAGAGGGAATAGAATGGGAGTGTGGCTGGTTACCAGGGAGATAGGATAAAAGGAAAGGAGGGGGAGCAGGGGGTTATTTTGTCAGTTAAGATTAGTTGGGAAAAATGAGTTCTTGAGGGGAAAATAGGAGCTGTAGTATTAATTCTATTTTGAACACATTCAAGGATTTCAAGTAATGACAATTACAGTTATGACATCATCACGATTTCTTTTCTCTTTATACATGTTTGGAGGTGTGTCAACCAGTTCTGGATGGGGTTACACCCCCCCCAAAAAAAGACTGTGTTTGCAGCTTGGGGGTACTCCTGGATCCGTTGCTCCAAATGACAGCCCAGATAGACGCGACGGCCAGGAGTGCCTACTATCAGCTTCCGCTGATACGCCAGCTGCGGCCCTTCCTAGAGTTGGAAGACCTAAAGACGGTAGTGCACTCACTGGTTACTTCAAGGCTCGACTTCTGCAATGCGCTGTACATAGGGCTACCTTTGTGCCTAGTCCGGAAACTTCAATTAGTTCAAAATATGGCAGCCAGGTTGGTCACTGGTACACCTAGGGGTGACCACATTACACCAATTTTAAAATTACTTCATTGGCTGCCAATCAGTTTCCGGACAAAGTTTAAAGTGTTGGTTATTATCTTTAAAGCCCTACATGGTTTGGGTCCAGGTTACCTGCGGGATCGCCTTCTCCCGTATAATCCGCCCCGCACATTCAGGTCCTTTGGGAAGAATTTACTCCAATCAGCCAGAACCAGGCTGATGAGTGTTACCCAGAGGACCTTCTCTTCTGCCACTCCCAGACTGTGGAATGGCCTGCCAGAGGAGATTCGACAAAGTAGCAGTCTTCATGAATTTAAGAGAGCCGTGAAGACTGATCTCTTCCGGCAGGCCTACCCAGTTGAATTTTAAGATGTTTTTAATGATGTATTAGTTTTTATTTGTTTTAATATTTTATCTATTTTGTGGTTCTTGTTTTTATATTTATTATTGTTCCCCGCCTCGATCCGGAGGGAGAGGCGGGTTATCAATAAATAAATATATTATTATTATTATTATTATTATTATTATTATTATTATTATCATTATTATTATGTGTACATGTTGTGAATTATGGGGCCACAGTTGACTGTTTCTTTCTGAGAGTAGCCTCCTTCATTTGGCTTCATTTTTGCCTCAAAATTGCTAGTCCTCCGTGCTTTTACCAGCCCTCCAACCTTGTACCTCATATAAGAAAGGGGTAGACGGTCCACTATTCTTACCAGCTGTATTACAGACAGATGCAACCCAAGAGGGAGATGACTTTATTTAGTAGTTCTTTTGGTTTAGAGAAGCATTTCTCAAAGTGGGGGCCATTTTTAAGTATAACTTGAAAGATAACATGTTCTGAAATCCAGTTTTCCCAGAGTTTTCCCTCACACAGCCACTCTCTAGGACTGTATATGGAATGAGAGTTTTTCGTTGAAACTCTAGAACTTTTTGTTTGAAGAAGAATATCTATAAATACAAATCAGGCAGCCGGAAATGTAAGGAGGCTAAAGAAAGGGAATCGGAGAAGCTAAAGTACACCAATGAATCTGCATTTCTACAGTCTGGCTGAAGCTAGTAGTTGAATTTTAAAAAGATGAAAATAATTTCAGTTTCGGGAATGTGAAAATGACAACTGATAATGACAAAAATCTGCCAGTTGCATCAAGTGACTCCAGTCTAATGCTTGTAAGAAGAGTCTTACAAAGCTTATTGACTATTTTGTAAGTTTTGTTTGATCCTAATGCAGGTATTATCCTATTGATATTTTGAGGGTTTTGTTCTAATGAAGCAACAAGGCTACAAATATTTTATATAGGGAGCTATTTACTTAAAAGTTTTATTTTATGGGCTTTTTCATTGCAAAATCATAAATTGTTTATAGGCCTGGACCTTTGTGGGCAGGGGAATCACGAACCAGTATTGCACTACTTTTGGTTTTTGTAAACTTTTGGAATGTGGTGATACTAATGGTGATATTACCTGACAATCTTTTGAAACGAAACTTACAAAATAGTCAACAAGCTTTGTAAGAATCTTCTTCAGGCTAGATTCTAGGAAAGAGTGCGAGAAGCATGCAAAGATCATACCTTATACCTGCGCCTGTTCCAACTGGACTGTCCTCTTTCACCACAGGTCCATTTACCAGTGGAAGGTGGTAGCTCTGATTACCATTAGGGCTGTGAATCCTTTATGGGTTTCAACCTATCCCCCAAATAGGTTCAGCATCTTGGATAGCTCCTTTAGAGTTCTAGCTGGTTCTGACTGAAACCCAGAATGGATTCACAGCCTCTCTGAAACCAGAGCCACCAGCCTCCACTGCCATTTACCATCAACTAAGGATGGATGAATGTATCAGTTCTGGTTTCTCTCAGTTTATCATTTGGTTCATCCCAACTTTGGTTCGTCCCAAACTTTTTTGATTGGAGAACTCCATTGCAAAATTCGGAGAAGTGTGAATTTGAAAGGACAACTAGCAATGCAATCCTAAGCATGTTTATTCAGAATCAAGTCCCAACCTATTCAATGAGGATTGCTCCCTGGTAAGTGTGCATAGGATTGAAGCCTAAATTTCAGTTTGCCTTGAAATGCAGACAGCACCAGTTTCTCCCCACCCATCTTTACTCCTTGCCCAATCAATTTAATCTAAGGACCTGATCCCCACAGTTCTCCAGAGGACAGGTCTTGTGGGTGGGTGTAGAGGGAGTAGGGTTATAATGGCTTATGAGGAAACCTGCCATCACATGGAGGAGGAGAATACATGGAACAGGAGGCTGACCATTTGAAAAGGGCGACAGGGCTCATGTAACTTTAACAGTTGTAGAGAAAAGGGAATTTCAGCCAGTGTCATTTGTATGCAATTAGTTCCTGGTGAAATTCCCTCTTCATCACATCAGTTAAAGTTGCAGGGGCCCTGCCTTCTTTTGTATATGGTCTCTCTAGTATAGTGCCTGCAACTTTAACTGTTGTGATGAAGAGGGGATTTCACCAGGAACTAACAGCATACAAATGACACTGGCTGAAGTCCCCTTTTCTCTACAACTGTTAAAGTTACATGAGACCTGTCCTCCTTTTCATGTGGTCAGCCTAGGCAAGAACAGCCACAAAAAAGGCAAGAAATCCTGGAGAACGGATATAAAAGCAATACTTCCTTCCCACAAAGCGTTATGAAATGTTTGTAGGCTAGGTATGTTAAAAAGCTTGGGAAACCTTAGCTTGTATAACCAGCTCTTACTCATCAAATCTCCCTGACCTTGGCAACAAGACCCTGGTCATATTTTTCTATGAAGAAAGTGTGTAGGAACAAAAACACCTGGAAATATTTGCAGTCTGTTAAAACAATTGGAATAAAATTATAACAATAAATCATAATGAGGCACAGCAGCAATAGACATTGGGGTGACAACTTGTCAAAGGGCATAACAGAGGCATGTGAAGTGGGGTGGGGGACTGCCAGAGTTATTTGGGTTGGAAGGAAGAAGGAAGGATATTAAAAATGATTCACTAACATTGCATAAAGCTTGGTGGGATGTATGTGCAGACAGCTCTAATTCATAGCACACCTGTTCATTTATCCATTCCTCTGTCCCCTCCCTAAAAGAATGGAACTTTATCCCGGGATGCCAATCTCCCAGGGGCCATATGGGTGATGGGGGTAAAACTCTTCAAAATGTCTAAACAAGCAGAATCTGTAGTGCAGAAATTATTAGACTGGATGTACCAGTCCAGTTGGACAGGCTAGTCCAATTGGACCAATCCAGGTATATCCTAGGGGAAATAGTACCCCCTTATTCCAGGCCAGTGCCCATACTACAAAGCCAAACCAGGAGTGCAAGTCTGCCCATGTTTCTGAATCGACCTATAGGGTAGAAGAGTACGACAGCACAATCCACCAGGAAGTTCCGTTCAGAACACCCTTTTGAAATAATATTACAGTATATTGTGTGGCTTCCATTCATTTCATTAGGGCTTGAGTGTGAGGACTTCTAGGTGGACTGTAATGAAAGGCTAACAGCACAGCCCTATGCATGCTGACTCACCGAGGTAAGCTGCATTGGGTTCAATGGGACTTACTCCCATGTAAATGTGTATAGCCTAACTGATCTATTTCAGAATGAGGCAAGTGCAGGCGGAGATACATTACATGGCCTTCTTACTTTCTACTATGGAAATAAAGTACTTTCCATAGTACCGAGGAGGGTCGGGATCTCTTCTTGATCATCCCAGTGTGCAGGTCACAGGTCACAGAATAAGGGGCTCAAGTTACAGGAAGTCAGATTCTGGCTAAACATCAGGAAAAAAAATCCTGACTGTTAGAGCAGTACGACAATGGAAATAATTACCTAGAGAGGTAGTGGGCTCTTCTACATTTGAAGGATTCAAGATGCAGCTGGACAACCACCTGTCAGGTATGCTTTAAGGTAGGCTGACCAGATAAAATCCAGGTCAGGGCTCATGTAACTTTAACAGTTGAAGAGAAAAGGGAATTTCAGCCAGTTTCATTTATATGCAATTAGTTCCTGGTGATATTCCCTCTTCATCACAACAGTTAAAGGTGCATGCACTATACTAGAGTGACCATATACAAAAGAAGGCAGGGCCTGGATTTTATCTGGATTTTATCTGGTCGCCCCACTTTAAGGTGGATTCCTGCACTGAGCAGGGGATTGGACTCGATGGTCTTATAGGACCCTTCCAACTCTATTGTTCTATGATTCTATGAAATCTTCTCCCTGTAGAAGAGATACTTTGGGACTCTGGTTTTGTATTATCCATATGTAAACACACACATATATGTGCAGTAGGGCCTTTTGTTCCTTTTCAAAGAAGGGTCCATACACCTGCTCCCACCACACTTAAGTTTTTCATTATTAGGACTGTAGCTCTAGTTGGCCTTTTGGGATCTAGGGTTGGACTTCGTTTCCTAAGCCAGAGTTGCAGAATCCTGCCTTTAGGCAGGCGACAGCCTGACCAGTTCCGGGAGATCAACAGACTCCCCAACGTCCATCACCCTGATATTGCACATTTTCCCCATTGTGTAAATGGGGGCTGTTTATTCTTGCCTAAATGGGGCCTTTATGGCTGCCGTTTATGCAGCAGGGGAAATTATGTAATTTCCAGGACCTCCATTGTGTTGTGCACAATGCAGGCTCCAGATGAGTCTGGACAGCATCGCAACATTGTCGGATGCTTGCCAAGCTGCAGACCCAAATGAGTTCACCCATCCCTATCCTGTCTTTTTAGAGTTCCAATCTGGCCCTCTGGGGTTCCCCATCTGGCCATGCCATTTTTCCCCCCATCCACAACCATTTGGTGGTTTCCTGGCTTTGGTACAGTTTTTCCCCTTTCTAAAAGGGGAAAAACTGTACCTCTCCTAAGGCTTGGTTACTAGCGGTAAGTTCTTTGAGCTAAAATCAGCTGGTATGTTTGGCCCAACCAATTTTCTTTCAGCCTGTCCCTTTTGCCATTGGTCCTGCCCATCAAACAACCTACACCATACTATGTCTGCATACTCACCTGAAGCACCTGAAGCAATCTTGAAAAATGCAGATCATAAAATATACTGGAACAGAACAATTCACATGGACAAGCCAATACCTTGCAACTGACCAGACATAACAGTTATAGACAAAAAAGAAAAACACAGTTACTTCACATAGTGATCCTTAAAGACAAAAATGTTATAGAAAAGAGAGAAAAATATACACCCCTGGCTATGGAAGTAAAAGAACTATGGCAACAGGAAAAGGTTACAATTATTCCATTAGTCACATCAGTCACTGGCATTACATTAAAAAAAAAATTACAGAAACCCTTCAGAATATGGGCCTACCAAAATACATCCACACCAACATCCAGAAAGCAGTCATACTTAAAACATGCTCAATAGTCAGGAAATTCCTGAATCAGTCAAAGACAGCATGACTTGGCAAAGCCCATCATATCCGTCTAGAAAAACCGCCACAAGTGAGAAAAGAGAGATACTAATACTAATAATACCTTTTTCTAGGCGGTCTGGATTTGTCAAAGCCCCCCGTCCCTCTCCATTTCATACCTGGTCAATATTAAGCAGGGCACTCTGTTTATTATATGTCAAGCTTTATCTCAACTTTGAATGCTTCTTTTACTAGCTTGGGCACCTAAAGATAGGGTGTTAGTCGGCATATACATTCAACGCGAGACTACTTCCAAATTATATGTTTAAACAAAATGGGAGGCATACATTCCACAGACTCCAATAAAGCCTTAGAAAAGATAATGTTGTTTTATACAGATAAAAAAGAGGACCAGAGCTTACCGCAGTAGCTCATTGCTGTGATTACCGGGGACAAGAAAGCAGACGTTTCTTGTCAAACAGACAAGGCAAGCTGTTGGAGGGGATACTTTTGCATACCAGACGTAGTCTTAACAGCTTGATTTTGATCTTGCCTTCCCTGATGTAAATCAGGAGTAATTCAATCAAAGTCAGTGGAATTACGTCACTGTCAATGCATGCTAGATGGATGAAAATCAGACACCGGTTTTACCACCTTGAGTACACAGTGCTTATTTAAACTGACATGGTCCAAGCACTTGCAGCCTCAATTATATTTGCTTGGTTCCAAATATAACTTTGCTCTACCCATTCATTGCTGTTTAGCTCCTTGATTGCAATATATTTTCAGCCATGATTACCATTATTATCTCAATGTGAAAGTGTGCAGAAAGTTTGACTAAAACCAGTTGGATTTTGTGAGTGCAGTTCCCCACATTCACAGATGCATACTGTGCAGGGGATGGCTTTATGTATTTGTTTTCTTATTATAATTTATTGCATTTCTATACCACCCAATAGCTGAAGCTCTCTGGGCAGTTCACAAAAGTTAAAAACATCAGACACAAATCAAAGTATAAAACAAACAATAGTATAAAACCAATAGTATGAAAACACAATATAAAAATGCAACATAAAAGTACAATATAAAAGCACAACCAGAGTAGGACTGAGCAGCAATGCAGAGATCAATACAGATTTAAAATACAGGTTTAAAATACAGATTTAAAACAGCAAAGTTAAAAGACTAAGATGATAAACTGTTAAAATACTGGGAGAATAAGAAGGTCTTCACCTGACACCGAAAAGAGTATAACATAAGTACCAGGCGAACTTCTCTAGGGAGCTCATTCCACAGCCAGGGCGCCACAGCAGAGAAGGCCCTCCTCCTGGGAGCCACCTGCCTCACTTCCTTTGGCAGGGGCTCACAGGAAGGACCCCTGAAGTTGATCTTAGGGTCTGGGCACGTACATATGGGAGGACATATTCCTTCAGATAACCTGGCCCCAAGCCGATTAGGGCTTTGAATGTTGATACCAGCATTCTGAATCAGGCCCGGACCTGGATTGGCAGCCAGTGAAGCTGGAAAAGGACTGGCATAATGTGGTCTCATTGGCCAAGCCCTTTAGTTCAGGGATAGGGGACCTCAGACCCAGGGGTCATATCTAGCCCTCTTGGGACTTGGATCAGCTACTATAATATCAGTCTAACTTGTGAACGTTGATCGTGGATAGCAGCACCCAAAAGAGAATGTGGTACTCCAGGGTGAGATTGCAATCCTGTGTACACATACCTGGACTAAGGTCCATTGGATTAAATGAGGCTTACTTCTTTGTAGACATGTATAGGGTGCACTGTCAATCTTACAACTTCTACATAATGGATGTTTGGAAGGTGTCCCTGTTCCAAATTGATAAGATTATCCAAATGGGGAAAGCTTTTCATAGCCCCGATAATTTTGACAGCCTTCTTCTTATCTGTACTATTTCCAGTCTTACTGCATCCTTTAAAAAAAAGTGTGATGACCCAAACTGGTGAACAATACTGCCTACACAGTTGCCTATCTTTTTCCTGATAGTCTCCAGCATTCTGTGTTTACAAAACATATACCATCCATTATGAGTTTTGCTCCATGGGAGCAGGTTAAATGAACGATAGATCCTAAAAGCGTTGATGAGGTACCATAGGTAATTTGAAATATGTGATTTCGTGGCACTCAAAAAACCATCTGTTAATATTTGAGCTCGGGCTGACAGAAAAATAACTGCTGTAGGTTTGATGAACTCTCTGCTGAGACTAAATAAATGGGGTCAACAAAGACAATTGATTGCTTATCATCTTCCCACCAGCAGTCAAGTGAAGCTTCTGTTCTTTTCTTACTGCTTGTTGATGACAGCATCCGATGGGTGGTGGGGAGCGTGGGTTAAGAGGAACGGACAGCTTTCTTTATTCTTTCAGCCCTTGGCTGGTTTCTGCTGACTGTGCTGTAAGTGTGTGAAAGAGGCTGGAATCCGTTTTGCCAGTTTTCCAAACTGGTAAAACACTGGTGAAATCCAAGATTGAAAAGAGTGATAGAGAAAGCAATGAGCAGTAGTGTTTCTAACTCATTTCCAGAAGGGAAGCTGTGTTAGTCTGTTGCAGCAAAACCAACCAGGAGTATTCATTCGTTAGTCTCAAAAGTGCTACAGGATTCTTTGTTTCTAAGCCAGATCTGCAGCTTGTGTCAAATTATTACAAATGTGGAATGAAAAGCAGGAAATAGCACTATGAAAGTGGCATATGAAATGTGGATTGTGCCCCAACAGTTATCAGTGCACATTAATACTGCTGTAACCCAGCAGTATAGATTTAGCCCTTATCTCATTTTTAAAAATCAAACAGTAGTTCAAAATTTGTGGGGTGTGGGCTGGATCCAGATATAGGCAAGTATAACTGGGATGGAAGAAGCAGATTCTCTGCCCCCTCCCCCACATGGTAGCCCCTCCAAGCCCCTAAAAATGCTACATAGAGGATTGGGGGTCCCTACAGAACGAGGTGAATTGTCGTGCCTGAGAGATGGGAGATCCCTAAATATCAAGCTGAGAGACTTTCTGTGAATGGAGCCCTTTTGCCCATTCGGGATCCAACTCTTCACTAGCCTTTCCATGGAAAAGCAAGGGACCCCATCACAGAAACACCTAAACTAGGGATGTGTGAATCAGCAAAACCTTGGCCCTTTTTACACCATAGGGGTGTAGAGGGAGGGCAATCCCGGAATAAACACCATCAGCTCACAGGGAGCAGCCGGGGGCCATCCCAGGCAAAAAGCCTGGTGTGGAAAGGGACTTAAGATCACTAGAGTTTTCTGAGCTCCATCTTGAAGCTCGTTCTGTGCATATTTTCATATTTTTCCAAATGTACACATCAATTGTGCACATCTTTGAAATGCACGAGTTCTTCTCCCTTTGATGAAAGCAAGTTTGTGTACATTTTTCAAAAGTACACATTTTATTTTCATGTGCATATGTACGCATGCTGTCAAATGCATTTTTCTTGGTCGCAAATCAAATTGCAAGTTCGAAAATGGTTGTGTCAAAGTCTGTGTTCAGTCCAAAAAGTGTGAACTGGGTAAATCCTGATCAAAAGTAAATTGTTAAACTCAGGTGCCCTAACCCAGCAAAAAGGGCCATCTGTTCAGGCATGATATGCAGATGAAAAGGCACATCCAAATCCATATCTATATCGCATCACGAGGCTCAACTAGAGATGCTTGAATCCAGATGCTAGAACAGATTTGTGAATAAATGCATGCAAAACTGACTAGGGAGATCTGTGGCTGGGAAATCTGGCCCTTTTGGGGCTTGCTGGATTTCCACAGCACCCTTGAATTAGCTTGCATTCGTGAGGCAAGCAGGGGAGTTGTTCCCGAAATCTGGGAACATTTTGGTTTTGGTTTGGTTTTTACGTAACAAGCAATTTGCGCAAATTGTGTCTGCAAATTATGCAAATTTCTGCTGTATTTTCTGAAAATCACACAAATCTCAGCCATAATTTGCACAATTTGTCACTGAAATTTGTGTGAATTATGCAAATTACAGCCACAATTTGTGTCATTTGTGTGAATTACAGCTGAGATTTGCATCACTTGTACAGATTGCATGCGTAATTTACGGAGGTTGCTTTTTACATAAATTTCTTTAAAAAAAACAAAACAGGAATCTGCAAGCTAACCCGAGTTGATAAAGCGAGCCAAAAGTCTGGGGGAGGAGGCAAGCTCAGCGATCTTGACCCCCCCCCCCGGACAGATTCCTCTGGTATCCCTAAAACTGACACAGACCAGAAATAGACTTATCTGCACATCCCTGTGCTTATCCAGGTTATCTAAAGGCAGTTGGGAATATTGACCACAGTCACTAGTTGTTTTATGTCTGGATTGGAGTCAGTGGCTGGCTTGAAACCAATAGAGCCTTTCCATGAATGAAAAGAGTCCTCCCATTTGTGGGAAAGCCCATATTTTGGAAGGGGCTTTTATCCAGTGGAAGGTTCCGTGAATGGAAGAAGAGGGAAGGCAATTTTCACTTCATCTTCCTGTGCTACCTCCCATGCTGTTCCACTGGGCCTCCAAGCAGATTTTCAGAGTCATAGAAGGTTGCAGAAGGAAGGGCAGATCTCTGAAAATCATCTCTCTCCCATTCTGTTCATGGATGTTGAGAGTGTCCGATTTCTGCTCACAGATCGAGCCCAATATTTTTACACCCTATAAATCCCTAAGCCAAAAGCACTCATAAATGGAAACGTTGAAAATGAAACAAATTAAGAGATTATACATTTATATGTTTGCAAGCAAATTTGAGCCAGGAGAATTTGCTTGAGAATTCTCATCCACCACCACAATTCACATCTCCTGTATTTGAATCACCTAGGAGACAGTAAGAGAATGATGCCTCATTTCCCTATAATATAAGGAGTGTGCATAGCAGTGAACGAAGTCATAAAGCTCACCAGTGAAATCTATGGCAAGAGGTGGCTAACTGTTTGGAACCAACGCATTCCATGGCTTTCATATAATGTGTCTCACCCACTGCTTTACTTCCTAGCGGTTATGAACTGCCCCCAACTTTGCTAATTCAGTGTTGTTAGATGAATGCAGACACACAAGCAGGGCATGAAGGAGATGCCTTCTCCTATTCTTTGTCTTCACATCTGGTGCGCAGAGCTATACTGGTTCTGAACATGGAGGCTCCACATGTTCTGCTCCAGAAGTGAGGAAATAGAGGTTGTCTTTTAAGAGTCGAAATAGCAATATGTTGATTTCATTGTCACTGAATCTAAGAATTTTATTGCAAAAGAACAGGGACATGTGACAATTTTGTTCACATTTTTAAGCAAATCAGCCTGATCCCCACTTCTTTGACCAATACATGGACTGGAATGCTGTTATTTATTACATGTTTGTTTTATATTCCCCCCCTTTCCACTCCAAAATGGTGCTCAAGGCAGTTATCCTTTGGGTTTTCTACTTCTCCAAGTTTTTATGATGCAGTTCTCAGCTAACAAGAAGTGTACAAATGTGCTGATAATAAATGTGTGTTCTAGGATAAAATGGATACAAAAATGTGTATTTCAGGATACAATGTGTACAAAAATGCATATTTTGTGAAAAATATATTCATACTGAAATGTACATTTTTATGCAGCACGGTTTTTAAGTTGCAGATTGATGCAGAAACAAAATGGAATGAATTTACGAAGGAGCACCTGCAAAACTGTCAGAGAGCAGAAATAGACTGGAGTACCCATCCCTAGAAAGCAACAATCCATTTACACTATATTCAAAGATGACTGTGAGTCTGAGCTCAAATTATAAGCAAAAAAGGTGGAAAACAATTGGGGCAGCCGGGGGGGGGGGGGTTAAAATCAGAGTGAAAAATGACAAACTTTAAATATGATGACTTAGATTGATGAGGCTGTCTTTCCTGAAAGACAACATACAGATGAAAGAGCTTTTAACTGTTCTTGATGCAATCAAAGGGTTATGGTCTTCTGTTAAAAACTGAGCTTCAGCCAAAGTTTATGTAAGTCATTCGCATTACTCACCCTGTAATGATGTACTTGGCTTCATTGTTTGCGGTCTGCTTCTCATTTGTTTGGCACTGCATTCCAAGATTGCAGTGACTCATAAATTTCCTTTTGTTTTACTATTGTAAAAGATCAGGAATACAAAAGACCTAGCATGTCTTACATGAAACCTCTCAAACGCAATGGCATTGGGTGGGATAGCGGGTGGGGGAGCTTCTCTCATGGGCCAAACAGGTGTAGGTAAGTGGACAGTTGTGCTTGCAGAGTTAGAGAGGAGTCTTGTTTCTTACACAATTTGTGAGTTCTGAACACAGTGGAAATGGGATGTTGCAGGGATGGGTGAAAGAGAAACCGTTCTAACACTGATATTTTCCAAACCAAGAGTTGAATTATGAATTCCTCATTGCACTGAATCTGGAGATATATAAAAACAGACTCAAGAGTAAGAAAGCATCTCTATAACAGCTTTCAGTGGGTGTTCTTTGCCAGTGTGGGCCAGGTGTCCTTTTTTACAGAGGAGAACCCTTTACTAGAAGGACTGCCAGATGACCATCCTCTATTTGAAGGCTTCCTCTGTTTGCAGGGCAGTCCTCTCCAGTTCTAGTTTAAAGATAATAAACCTTCTAGGGTGACCAGATAAAATCCAGGTCAGGGCTCATGTAACTTTAACAGTTGTAGAGAAAAGGGAATTTCAGCCAATGTCATTCGTATGCAATTAGTTCCTGGTGAAATTCCCTCTTCATCACAACAGTTAAAGATGCATGCACTATACTAGAGTGACCATATACAAAAGAAGGCAGGGCCCCTGCAACTTTAACTGTTGTGATGAAGAGGGAATTTCACCAGGAACTAATTGCATACAAATGACACTGGCTGAAATTCCCTTTTCTCTACAACTGTTAAAGTTACATGAGCCCTGACCTGGATTTTATCTGGTCACCCTAAAACCTTAAGAACTGTCACCCATCAACAGTTTGCACCTGGACAGTTGTCTGGACAGGCAGGCACACAGGTCAACTGGTCACAGGCATCCACAGTATGGAGAGTTATCCTCTACTTCTATTGAAATGATAATAATATAGGGTGACCATATGGAAAGGAGGACAGGGCCCCTGTATATTTAACAGTTGTACAGAAAAGGGAATTTCAGCAAGGGTCATTTGTATGCATGCAGGACATGGTGAAATTCCTTCTTCATCCCAACAGTTAAAGCTGCAGGAGCCCTCCTTAATTTGTATCTGGTCAAGAGGTCAGGGCTCCAGCAGCTTTAACTGTTGGGATGAAGGAGGAATTTCACCAGGTCCTGCATGCATACAAATGACCCCTGCTGAAATTCTCTTTTCTCTACAACTGTTAAAGATACAGGAGCCCTATCCTCCTTTTCATATAGTCACCCTATAATACTAAATTTTAATTTACATCTCTACATATAAATGAGCATATGCAGCTATCATGCACATTGCAATATTCCTTTGTTCCCTCTCTTTTTTGGGGGGGTTGATCCATTTTTCCCCTTTTTTGGTACTTCATAAGCAATTGTCACCCTATTCACTAGGAAAACTGTGGAAGAAAAGTGCTGTGAGGGGAGCTAAGGATCTCCAGCAGAATTCCCTGCACCCTTGCCAAATGGCCATCTCCAAGAGTCTTTGATGGGAAAGTAAAACTAGTATAAAAGTGATGTGTATTTGTCATGTACTAGATATGTTCTCTCTTGATGATGATGATGATTTCATTTTTATACCACCCAATAGCAAAAGCTTACCAGGCAGTTCACAACAATTCAAAAGACAGAATACAGCATAAAAAAAATCAAATATACAAAATTTCAAAACAATTTCAACAGATAAAATAATCTGCATAAAATACTAGACCTGTTCAAAGAGCTGGCATAAATGCCCCCACCATATGCCATCAAATGCCTGGGAATACAGGACAGACTTAATGTGGTGCCAAAAAGATAACAGCAGGCCTGTTCAGATGACATGCCAAGTCATGGTTAGCCACTAAACCTTTTGCAGCAAACTGTGGTGGTTATGTAGCCACCAAGGTTAGGAATGGTTCACATGACACGCTAAGCCATAATGTTTAGCTCAAAATGCTTAACCACTGTGACTTAGTGTGTCATCTGAACAGGATCAAAGTTGGTGCCTTCTCACTAATGGCACCCAGATTATGGAACATTGTACCACAGAAAATGTGGCAATCTCCCTTTCTGTAGACTTTTCAGTGCCAGTTGAAAAAATGTGTTGTTTAGACAACAACCTTTCCAACCATCAACAATCTTTTCTCAGGCCACCTGCCTTCCATCTACTAGGAGGCTCCCACTTGCCCAGTGGTGGGGTGGTACATTCTGAAGCACAAGTGCTCATCGTGACAGTCCGTATAGCCACGCCCCCAAGGAGAGTCCAAACATACAGGCAGCTGTGCTGATCCCGATCAACAAACCAGTTCTAGCGCTTGTCATCTCTTCCAGGGGCAAGTCAGTTGTAAATCTCATGGGTCTTAATTTCCCATTCAAGGTCAGGCCATCCCAACATACTTTGCATTGCAACAGGGAACAATATATATTTGCTGGGAAAATCCATTTCCTCTCCAGCTACTGGGCATATTGCAGATGAGGTCAGATGGAAGGGGGAATTCTGAGTGGGGGTGGAGCGGCAGATGAGGTCAGCCTCCCTGCTAATCAAAATGTACTGGTGCTCTCCCTGTGAGTCCTGCCTCCAGCACTGCTTCTGCCTGTTTTGCTTCTGGGGGGGCCTCGGAGGATACAGATAAGATACGTTGGTGCTAGAACTTTGTTGCTCTGCATTCCCCCACACACACACTGCCTGCCAGCTGGTTTTTCAGGCAGGGGACCACTATGTGGCATCAGCAGCATGAATTGGACAAGCACGTACAGTTCATTCATCTAGTTTTCTCCTGAATTTTGTGCCCATGTGCTCTCCCTTCTGTCTTCTCACCACCCTGTCCTTCTCCACTGACTCCTTTTATCTCTCCCTCCCCAAAATGGCAAGGGAAAAGCCAACCATGCAAACAGCCACCTGCCTCTCTCCACCTTCTGTTTTGTGGTGTCATCAATTCTTTGTTCAATAACTTCTTTGTTATTGAGGATGTCCATCACTGGAAAATCCAGTGCTGAATTTCTGCACATGCCCCTGTCCCATGATTTGGGAACTTTTTCTGGGTTTTTTTAAATGCATAAATAGAAGTTTGCACAAATTTCTGTTTATACAATTTATTAATTTTTTTAAAATGGAAAATTGGCAAATTGGCTTGACTCATTGCAGATTGAGTTGGGTCAGGTCATGGAGACATGAGCCAAAGTATCAGTGATCTCCACCCCCTGGATGGATTCCTCCTACCTCCCTATACTGTTGATGGTATTGATTTTTTTTGTTTTGTTTTTATCATTAGACTTTTAAGGCATTATTGTTTTGACACAGGGGTAGAAAAGTTGTATCTCTCCAGATGTTGTTGGACTGCACCTTCCACCATCCCTAACCACTGATCATGCTGGCTAGGGCTGATGGCAGGTGCAGTCCAACAACATCTGGAGGGCCAAATTTCACCAACCCCTTTTTTAATGGAAATTGTTAGACACCTTGAGGGCTCAATTGTGATGCCAACAGGTAAGTTATGCATGCTTTCATTAGGGCTGTGAGCAAATGGCCTCTTGAAATTATCCAGCCTATTTGTGAGCAGAGAAATTTGTGGTATTATTTTACTGAATTTCTCCACGGGGAGGAGAAATTCTCAGCGGTTTCTCTGTGGACTTACAGATTTTTATTTTTTACTTTTCTGAAATGTACGCGAATTCATTCGCAGGAATATTCATACGTTTCTGCTGAGACATGTGCCATGCTGGAAAATATACGTGGGGAAAAGTTGAATGGAATGGAAGGACAATGTTGCACACTAATAAAAAATGTGTAAATTGTTGCACATATTTCTTACAGAATTATTTGCATACTTTTCTGCATAACAGGAAAAAAATTGCATCCATCTGTGAACGGATGCTGGAACGAACGATGCTACACAATCCTCGAAACACACACAGGACAGATTTCACAAAATCCAGACCTCCCTACTGAGCAGTCACGCACACCAATCACCGTCCACACTATGGCGAGATGTATTGCATGTCTGTTTCAATTATAAGAATTGTTTTTAAAATTTGCATCTATGCAGATAAATTAGCACCTGTGAATGTTATGCAAATCGCTGTCCTCTTTTGCCTTCTTTTTTGGGTGATGCATTTGCTCACTCGCTTGCCCCCCCCCCACTTTGAGCGGTGTGGCACTTACCGTGAATGCCATGGCACTGAATGCGCAAGAGGAAGAGCTCTAGTGTGCGAGTGGAGGTGGCGGTGTTTGCAGCTGCTTCCACCACTTGCTTACCCACTCCATTGGGTGACCAGTACCAGAGCTGCAAGAAACAGCTGCTATTACCTGCCTGCTGGCTTTAGTTGGCAGATCAACCGAATCCTGGCTACCATGCTGCTCAGAAGGAGAGGGAAGGCAGTGCCATTTGCCATTGTCACTGTGGTGCTTGGTGATGCATTTGGAGGAAGTAGTCTGGGGAAGGAAGAACCTGGAAGCAAACCTGGCCACCAGAGATGACTCCCAACAGGTAAATTTATATCTTGTTCTTGTTCTTGTTCTTCTTCTTCTTCTTCTTCTTCTTCTTCTTCTTCTTCTTCTTCTTCTCCTCCTCCTCCTCCTCCTCCTCCTCCTCCTCCTCCTTCTCCTCCTCCTCCTCCTCCTCCTCCTTCTCCTTCTCCTTCTTCAAAATCAAATATGAAAGCCATGTAATGTCATACTTTCATTCTTGATAAATATAAAACACATCCACAAACTATGTGGTTTGTCTCCTCTCTCTAACCCTGTCCAGGCATTATGAAAAGTGGTGAAATTCACCACATGAGCAGGAAAGGGGCCACACCAAGTAGCTCCTCCTCCAACATCACATCATAACGAAGCTCCTCCCGTAGGTATCCATACATACTGCATGAATGCCTGCAGCAAGGAGGCTTCCATGCGTACAGCTATACACACGTAGGCTTTCATGCTATTCAGGACCCCAATCACACAGAGTTCCAAATTGTGTGAAAACTTACATTGTACAGTTGTGCGTGCGAAGTATGACATTACATGGCTTTCATATTTGATTTTTTTAAAAAAAAAAACAAGAATATATAAATATTCACAAGTATTACAAAAACTCTTCATTAGTCCTTATAATGTACACCTAATTACCAAAATTAGAATAAATTATGAATAACTATCCAATATCCTACTTCTCAATGTATAATTAAATAACTCTGTCTCAAACTAGTTCACTATATCCCCTCCAATGATTCACTAATTATTCATTAATTTAATCCAATTCATGATTCCCAATTTTATTTATTTATTTATTAATACTTATTTACCACTTAGTAAAACAAGTGACTAAGTTGTTCAAATATAAATATTAAAGATCACATTTACATACACTATTAAAACACTATTAAAACAATTTCAGTATCAATACAAATACATTTAAAATACATTACTATAACAATTTCAAAGTACAATAAGATTTACTATGACATTTTACAGTCATATTTACCTTTACCATAGTAACTAACAATTGTACCTAAGCTAATGCATTTACGTCTTCTTCTTCTACATCCAATATGCCAACTTTATAGCTTTATTTAAAACCCAGCATTTAACTTTCCAATCATGTTTGGTATTTCTGCTTTTTTCCAAAGTTGAGCTACAAAAGTCAGATATTTGAATTCTAATTTGTTGTTACCTACACTGAAATTGTCATGGATCTTTACTAAAATAATATAAGTAAGTGGAATAATTGAGCTTCTATCACTTATTAGCTAGGTAGTCTCAGAGCTGCACAGGGCTGCCCAGTTTTCATAAGAATCATAGTTGGGGAGGGAAGGATTGAGCATCCCCTCTATATGTGCAACAGTCCCAATGAAAATAGGGAGGTGTCGTACCATTTATTTATTTATTTATTTATTTGACTTGTATACCGCCCCATAGCCAAAGCTCTCTGGGCGGTTTACATAGGATTAAAATAATTAAAAACAATATACAAAAATTAAAACAGCAAAAACATACAACATACACACAATACACACATACATTTAAAACTGCTACAATAGCCCAAAAAAGCTACAAAAGAAAAAAAAACAGGCTCCTCAGATATTGCCAAATGCCTGAAAGAAGAGGAAAGTCTTGACCTGGTGCCGAAAAGATAACAATGTTGGCGCCAGGCGGGCCTCATCAGGGAGATCATTCCACAATTGGGGGGCCACCACTGAAAAGGCCCTCTCCCTTGTTGCCGACCTCCAAGCTTCCCTCGGAGTAGGCACTCGGAGGAGGGCCTTAGATGTTGAATGTAGTGTTTGGGTAGGTTCATGTCGGGAAAGGCGTTCCGTCAGGTATTGTGGTCCCAAGCCATGTAAGGCTTTATAGGTTAAAACTAGCACCTTGAATCGGGCTTGGAAACATACAGGCAGCCATTGCAAGTGGGCCAGAGTAGGTCTGCTATGCTCGAAACTTCTGGTCCCAGTTATCAATCTGGCTGCTGCATTTTGCACAAGCTGCAGCTTCCGAACCGCCTTCAAAGGCAGCCCCACGTATAGTGCATTGCCGTAATCTAACTTGATGGTTACCAGAGCATGGACAACTGAAGCCAGGTTATCCCTGTCCAGATAGGGACGTAGCTGGGCCACCAACCGAAGTTGGTAGAAGGCACTCCGTGCCACTGAGGCCACCTGAGCCTCAAGTGACAGAGATGGTTCTAGGAGAACCCCCAAGCTACAAACCCGCTCCTTCAAGGGGAGTGCAACCCCATCCAGAACAGGTTGAAGACCCTCCATCCGGTCAGCGGAACCACTCACTAACAGCATCTCAGTCTTGTCTGGATTGAGTTTCAGTTTATTAGCCCTCATCCAGTCCATTGTCGCAGCCAGGCACTGGTTCAGCACATCCACAGCCTCACCTGATGAAGATGAAAAGGAGAAATAGAGCTGTGTGTCATCAGCATACTGATGACAACGCACTCCAAAACTCCGGATGACTGCACTCAACGGCTCCATGTAGATGTTGAACAGCATGGGGGACAAGACTGACCCCTGCGGAACCCCATACTGGAGAATCGATGGGGCCAAGCAATGTTCCCCAAGCACCACCTTCTGGAGCTGACCCCCCAAGTAGGAGCGGAACCACTGCAATGCAGAGCCTCCCACTCCCAACTCAGCCAGTCGTCCCAGAAGGATACCATGGTCGATGGTATCAAAAGCCGCCGAGAGATCAAGGAGAATCAACAGAGTCACACTCCCCCTGTCTTTCTCCCGACATAGGTCATCATACAGGGCGACCAAGGCTGTTTCCGTACCAAAACCAGGCCTGAAACCCGACTGAAATGGATCCAGATAATTGGTCTCATCCAAGAGTGCCTGGAGCTGGCTCGCAACCACCCGCTCCAGGACCTTGCCCAGGAATGGAACATTTGCTACTGGCCTGTAGTTATTAAGATTTTCAGGGTCCAAGGAAGATTTCTTTAGGAGTGGTCTCACTGCAGCCTCTTTCAGGAGGCCTGGGACCCCCCCCCTTTAACCCAGGTGTAGTTGCTCACTATGCAATAAAGGTGACATCAAGTTTGGGTCTAAGTTTCCCACATGCTAGGAGCTTCATGACAGTTCTTCCGCTGTTCATGCACCTTCTATCATAACCAGTCTCTGGCACTATATATATATTTAAGTAACAATAACAAGAAACCATTTGTCATGTGTCAACCTGTATCCAGGGATAATTTTTGGTTGTGTGGAACTAGGGTGACCAGATAAAATCCAAGTCAGGGCTCATGTAACTTTAACAGTTGTAGAGAAAAGGGAATTTCAGCCAGTGTCATTTGTATGCAATTAGTTCCTGGTGAAATTCCCTCTTCATCACAACAGTTAAAGTTGCAGAGGCCCTGCCTTCTTTTGTATATGGTCACTGTTGTATAGTGCATGCACCTTTAACTGTTGTGATGAAGAGGGAATATTACCAGGAACTAATTGCATACAAATGACACTGGCTGAAATCCCCTTTTCTCTACAATTGTTAAAGTTACATGAGCTCTGACCTGGATTTTATCTGGTCATCCTATGTGGAACAGACTTGAAAAGGACTGACAAGAAAAGGGGATTTTCTTCAATTTCCTTTACAGTATTACTCAGTGGCTGGTTTCGCACAACACATTAGGCAACGGAGGGGTTAATAGGGTACTGACCGTGCATTAGGTAGGTGGTGCTCCCCATATGACATGTTACTACTCTGTCCATTGAGCAGCTGAAAGTTCCGGTGTCCATCTTGGCTGCAGCAGCTCCTCCCTCCCCCTCCCTCAGTCCTCCAGCTGTATCCCACCATGCACCGCAAGTTCTGCTGGCTGTATCAGAGCAGCCGGGGTTTTCGGTTGCTCCGGCCAGCAGAACTCTATTCCCACATAGAATAGTGCATAGAGAAAGGGGGGTTGATTTCAAACAACACTTTAAACAACGGGCTTCCAGCTAAACAACTTGCAAGCCAGTTATTTCTCTCAGTTGCTTATTTGGGCTGATTAGCATACCATCAGTTGTGTGTGAGTGGCGTGTAACCCTCCACAAAACACAATAAGCAACACAACTGATGGTTGCTTCCCCCCTCCTCCGTTGCCTAATGTGTTGTGCAAAACCAGCCAGTGTCTTCCTCTACCAGTCTACTCAAAAGTAAGCCCCATTGAGTTCATTGGGGCTTACTCTCTGGTAAGTGGGTATAGGATTGCAGCCCTAATGTTATCCATTGACTCTGACACACAGGGTGAAATCACGTCTCCTTATTGTTGCTTCTCCGCCTCTGCTTTTGTCCCAGAGAGGAAAGAGGAAGTAAACAAAGACCACCTGGCCCATTCAGGGGCCTTTTTATTGCACCACTTTTCCTGCACATAGCAGGAAATTGCAGCATATTCCATTTTTTTAAAAAAAAGTCAGATTAAAAGGGCTCTATTTTGAAACGGAAAAAAATGAGCAGGAGGAGTGGGAGGCACACGTTATCGTCTAAAGGACACGGGAACATCTGTAAGTGGGCAGTAGGAAGCGTGCGATAAAATGCTCAACTGATGATGCCTTCTTAAGACGCTCTTCTCTGTTTCAGCTGCAGATTCTTTAGGGTTGATTGTCTATGATGACTATTCTTCCTTCTGTGTTACTGAAGATGCGGAGACGAATAGCACATAAGACAAATCCTTCTTACTTTTTTGAAAGCTGCATTTGGCTGCTTCTGGTATCATGCAATACTAGTTCATACTGCTGAATGAGAACACACACAGTGCCCTGCTCTGAACCCCATGTAAGTAAGTAAACAAAGCACAAAATAAAGTGATGTGTACGCATGCTGTCTTTATTATGTGCAATCAAAAGCACAGTGCCAGCGGTTCCAGGTTTTATGCAGCTGTTCAGTGCGGTTTAGCAAGTAGCCTGCAGTGTGTCAGAGATTTAACAAAAGCAGCAAATATCCAGGGTTCCCTTGATAGCAGCACAAAAGAACATAACAAGAACAAACCTATATTGGGTAAGACCAACAGTTGATTTAGCCTTGTATGGTACCTTCAAGATCACCAAGGTTGGCATCCTTTTGATGAACTGTGTAACGGCATAGGTAGCCTTAATAAGCATATTCTCATCAATCGTGATTGTTTCCAGCTTCCACCAAATTAAGGTTTAGATTAGAAAGCGCTTTTGTTAACATTTTGTCAAGGCTCATTGAAGCCTCAGTGGAATCGCATAGGACCTATACAAGGCTCAGTGGAATCATATTTTGTCTGACTAACCACTAAAAGTTTGGGTTCTAGAGGCCTATAATGATCAGTGTTTGAGCTATGTATCCTTCTTACTCCTGCCAACCTCTGCATTAACAAAATCTTAGAAGACGTGTGGTGATCATATAATCCAACAATATCCCTACATAGAATCCTTCTTCCATGTTAAGCCATGTCATCCAGTTAGAGTGGAGCACAAGAAAAGCAAGAAAGTGGATCATAAGAAAACTTCACCAGAAGTTTTTGGGGGGCAAGGAACAATCTAGTGATAGAATGGATACCTTATGCAAGTGGACCAAATAGAAATGCTTCCAGAGTGACTAGCAAATCTGAGCGTCCTAGATCCAAATATAGTGATCACTTTGTGTAGATTCACACCACTGCAAGTTGTGTTTCTTGGGAATAGGCTTCTTGGGAACAATGTAAGCAGTAGATATCCAGATGGAGACATAACACATTTTCCAAAACCACATAAATCCAATATGTTTCTGTTTTAAATTTTGAAGCATTTGCAAGACAGAGATTGTTGTACAGTCAGAAGTGTAACGATGGGTAGACTCCCTTCTGGCCCACTTTGGATTGGCTCAGGTATGAACCCAGTTTATTTGTAAACCAATCCGAATTTGCTGATTAAGGCAACAGCACATTAGCAAACAGGAATGAAATTCCCAAAATAAAAATCCCTAAAACAAATTTCTATTCCATCAACGAACAGATGACAGAACAAAAGACACATGATCATCCATGAAACAGAGATGGAACAGATTTAAACAAAATCTGTACATCCCTAGTCACATCCAGGGTAGAGTGACCATATGAAAAGTAGGGCAGGGCTCCTGTATCTTTAAACACTTGTATTGAAAGGGGAATTTCAGCAGGTTTCATTTGTATGCATGCAGCACCTGATAAAATTCCCTCTTCATCACAACAGTTAAAGCTGTAGAAACCCTGCCCAAGTGACCAGATACAAAAGAGGGCAGGGCTCCTGCAGCTTTAACTGTTCTGATGAAGAAGCAATTCCCTTTTCTCTACAACTGTTAATGATACAGGAGCCCTGTCCTCCTTTCCATATGCTCACTCTAACCCAGGACAAACGTATAAAACAGTGCTTTACAAAATGGATGGAATAACATTGTCTTTGCAGCAAACACTTTTGATGAAGCTCTCTGATGTCTCAATATGCATCACAGGAGAAGCCCATTGTGTCACTTTCTTTTGCATCTAGAATTGTGTGTGTGTGTGTGTGTGGGGGGAGTTATTAAAGTCCTGTTACATAAATAGTGCATTTTCAGAACTGCATGGGCAGAAACCTTAGAGCCTCTAGAAAAGCCATAAAAAGTCAAATATGCATTGCGTAATCTTTTTGAAAGAAACTGCAGAGAATTAGTTGGAGTGGTAAAAAGATCCCAATGCAATTCTGGTTGTAACAAAAATAACATGTTAATGATAAATTCTCTATCCTGTGTGTGTGTGTGTGTGTGTGTGTGTGTGTGGAGGAGCATTTTTAAAATTGCCCCAAATCAGATTTCATACAGCTATTGGGAAACACATGCAGGTTTCCTTCTGGCTTCTGAAGTTTCAACCAGCATTGCTTCCACACTTTTAAACATATTCTCACTGTCATGGCTAGAAACCTTTTTTTAAAAAAATGAAAACAATGGGTGTGTTTGGATGACACAGTAGTCATCCCTGCCCTTATAGTTCACTCTACGGATGAGTATTTGCATGTCCCACTTGGGCGACATGCTAATATCTCATCCATGGAGTAGGCTATAAGGGCAGGGTTGGCTATTCCTCTCTTCCCCCTCCCCGCCCTCCCCACCGAATGGTAGCACTGATTCCCCTTTACCATATTGGGGCGCTACCATTCGGTGGGAAAGGGCAGAGAGGGGGAGAAGCTGTCAGCTCTCTTCTGCCTCAGCATCAAAACAAATGGCCATGGAGCTGACGACATGGCGCATCTCCCTCAGCAGCCGCCGCAGACTGAATGGGGGGGGGCAGATCTCCTCCCCACTGGTTCAGGCTGCGGCAGCCAGGGAGGGACATGCAATATTAGCACCACTGCAGCAACAAGAAGGGAGGGGGAAGAGGGGGGAAATCTGCAACTTTAGCTGATAGATTGCAACAAGTCATTACAACGTTGGTCATTCCAGCTCAAGTGGGATTTATTAAAAATAGATAGGGGGCTGATAATATGAGACTAGTTGTGGATTTGATAGCTTTAAATAGAGAAAGAACAGACCAGGCAGCCATTGCCTCTTTGGATGCTGAGAAGGCCTTCAACAAAATTCACTGGAAGTTTATGCTGGCTACACTGAGTAATTTTGGTTTTTCAATAGAATTTTTGAAGTGGGTTGGAACTTTATATTCGACTTCAAGAGCAAGAGTTATGACCAATGGTTGGTTGTCGGCTGTTTTTCATGCTTGGGCAAGGTACTAGTCTGCATTCCCCTGTGATATTTGATCTATGTTTGGAACCCCTGGCTTGTGCAATTAGACAGAATAGTAGTATTCACGGGTTTGTGCATGCTGACTTAGAATTTAAAATTATTATTTATGCTGATGATCTTTTATTGTTTATTTCTAAATTCCAGGCATCTATTCCTGCTTTGATGGAATTGATTAATACTTTTGGTGATCTTTCCGGTTATTCAATGAATTGGTCAAAGTCTGAATTGATGATGATTGGAGAAAGCATATTTCCTAGTGTGTTGGCTAATGGCCATTTTCGATGGTGCCCTGATTTTATTACCTATCTGGGTAATACGTATTCCAAGAGATATATCTCAATTGATCACAATAAACTTAAATAAGCTGATTAGTGAGATTGCACAAGATATAGACAGATGGGCACCATTAAAGTTGAGTTTGTGGGGTAAAGTCAACACACTTAAGAGGAACCTTATACCTCAAATTCTTTACGTTATCCGGGGGACTCCTGTACTTATACCTGGCAAATATTTTCAACAACTTAATGCTTTCTTTCATAAATTCTCCTGGGGTTCTTCCCCACCTCGAATATCTTTGAAACAGATGCAGCTTCCAATTAAAGAAGGTAGGTTTGGTTTTCCAGACCTTGCTTTGTACCATCGGGCCTATCTGTTGGCTTGTACTAAGTTTTGGTCTTTTCCTGCTTGCTCAGAACTTCCACCATGGTCAGTTCTGGAAGCCTTATGGTTAGAACCTCTTCCTAAATGGATAGCAGTTGGCTCGTCTCATATTACAATAAGTAACTCCTCTCTTACATGTTTGGCTGCTAGAGGGGTGTCAATTGGAGTTTAATCCGTTCTCTCATGCAAAATTGATTTTATGGGGAAACCCAGATTTAAGAATTGGAAAGAAAGTGTTCTAGTGGAGGACATAGATGGATAAGATGATTTTTACTTTGGGTGAACTAATAGGCCCAGACAATGAGTTTTTATCCTTTTCTGACTTGTGTATTAAATATAAGTTACCTACTATGGCTCAATGGCAATACTTGCAAATGCTCACCTCCCATAATGCAATGGATTGAGGATCTAATAACAGTACCAACATTTGAACGGGTGTTATATAGGCGCAACTTGCAAGTGGCTAAATACATGTTTTTCTTGAAATCTATGTATAACGCTCCCTCCCTTTTTTAAATGGATGGTGATGTTCCTATATATGTAATGTGTGGTGTGTTTTTTCACAATGTATTTTCTGTTCTGTTTTGTTAATGTTCACAATGAAAAGGGGAAGGAAGGAAGAAAAAAGAAGAAGCGGAAGGAAGGATTTCCACTTCTCTTTGTTGCTGCTGCAGCACCGCAGCGTGTGTCCCTCTGCAGCTGCTGGTTTGGGCTGCGGCGGCCACTCAGGAGCATGCGCTGTGGCACCAGCTCCTTGCTCATTTGTTTTGCCGCTGAGGTGGGAGAGAGCTGTCAGCTCTCCCTGGTCTCAGCATCAAAAACAAATTAGACAGTATGCCAGGCGGAGGGATACCATCCCTGGATCAGGGACAATATCCCCCCCCCCCGCAGCATGGGGATGCATGCGCTGTGGAGTGATATCATCCCCGGTCTGGAGATGATATCCCTG
This sequence comes from Anniella stebbinsi, assembly GCA_029215795.1. Taxonomy (NCBI): domain Eukaryota; kingdom Metazoa; phylum Chordata; class Lepidosauria; order Squamata; family Anniellidae; genus Anniella; species Anniella stebbinsi. The sequence goes on along the minus strand of JARDYH010000002.1, from coordinate 25,567,223 downwards.
TGTAGTGCATGCATACCCATTAGTTTCGAGGCTGAGGCTGAGCGCAGAGAGAGCTGACGCAGTTTCTGCTGCTCTTGCCTCGCAACTCTGTAGGCAGGGGAAATAATCCACAGAGCCCGACAGATGACACAAAAAGGTATTTATTTAGTTATTTGTTTAAAACATTCTTAGCCACATTTCAGGGAAAAGCTCTCCCAAGGCAGCTTACTGTTGTGTTTACCCCTCGGGTTTCTGAGCAGGAGAAGCAGCTGCCAGATGGCTTGGCAAGAGAAGACAGGGTTCGTGAGTTTGATCCAGATCCTGGGTCTGAGGAGGAGGGGAGTAGCAGCCCCTCTCTGCCAGCTGATGCGAATCAGCGCTCTGAAACGAGTGCTAATCTAAATGATGAGCCAGCAGGTGGAACCACGCCCGTATCCTCTGAGGACGAGGAAGAAACCTCTTTAAAAGATGCCAAAGAACGCAGACGTCGGAGGAGAACAGAGGCGAGAGGGAGACCACGCCGGTCTGAACGTTTGCACGGAAAGGAGCAAGCAGACCTTAACGAAGGAGAGTTGTCAAGGAAGCGAGTTCGTTAGCCATTGTTAATTTCAACTTTTAGTTTACTTTGCTTCCTTTAAAAGTGCTTTCTGAATAGAACTGTTTGCTTTTGCCTGAATTAAAGGCGTTGTTTGTTTCAAAGTTTAAGTATTATTTCTTTCAAGCTACCGCTATCAAGTGCAATTTATAACACTTACAGCAATACATAAAATTATTGTTTTGGGTCTATCAGACGCCACAGTGTCTGTTTAATAAAGGTTTCTCCAAATTGACTAATTGTTGGAGGTGTCATTCAGCTGTAATGCATAAATTTTGTATTAGAAAGCTCTTTAATATTTTCAGATGTACATGTCATCTTAAATTATGTACCGTTTTTTGGGAAAATAACACACGGTCAACGTAAATGGTTTTTTCGCGCCCTTTTGATCGCCAAAAATATTTTTTCTACAACATCAGAAAGATAAAACCACACTCTCTATAATGCAGTGGATTGAAGATTTAACATTATTAGCAACGTTTGAAAGAGTGGCATACAGGCGTCACTTACGAATGGACATATACTCAGACATTTGGTCTGCCCTTATGGAAGTTTGTGTGTAACCTATGCTCCTCTTCCTCCCCCCCTCTCTTTTTTCATTTAGAAATGTTGATATTTGAAACTGAAGCTTTTGAAGTATATGTCTACTTTTTATTATTTTATTTTTATTTTTATTTTTCTTATTTTCTTTTAGGGTTTTATTTTGTTTAAAAAATCACAATGAATTGATTAAAAATACATAAAACAGTATAAACATTAAAAGCAATACAAGCATAGACAGTAAAATATAAGTTAAAAACAATAAAAGCTAACAATAAAAACATCAAGGACAAGGGGAGTAGAAGGAAAACAGGTATTCATTTATAAGAAGGCCATGGTAAAATAAAACATTTTAAAGGCCTTCTTAAAAGCCTGCAGGCATGGTGTATGGCAGACCTCCAGTGGGAGTTTGTTCCACAGGTGTGGGGCCACTGCTGAGAAGGCCCTCTCCCATGTGGAGACCCACCTAATTTCTCTCATTGTTGGGCAGATGTGAAGGGCCTCTCTTTCTGATCGTAAAGTGTGGGCAAGCTGATATAGGTGAAGGTGGTCCTTCAAGTAACGTGGTCGCGAACCGTTTAGGGCTTTAAAGGTCAAGACCAGCACTTTGAATTGAGCTCGGAAACACACAGGTAGCCATTGCAGCTTGCCCCTCACCAATACTCGGGCGGATACATTTTGTAACAGCAAAGTTTCCGAACTATCTTCAAAGGCAGCCCCACATACAGCACATTACAGTAATCCAGCCTGGACATGACCAGTGCATGGATAACTGAGGCAAGGTCTGTCCTCTCCAGATATGACTGCAGCTGGCGTACCAGCCTAAGTTGGTAAAATGCACTCCTGGACACTGCAGCCACCTGAGCTTTCCCATTTAGTTCAAAGTCCAGGAGGACTCCCAAACTGTGTACTGTAATGACGTCATGTGGCACGCTACTGAGAGGCAGTCTGCAAAGCCTGTTTCTCAGTAGAAGGGTGCAGCGGACGGCAGCAGATGTCCCCGGCAGGTAAGGAGCGCAAGGGGGAGGAGGGGGCTTACCTGCCGGGGCGCCCACTTCCCTCCGCTGCTCCAATCTACTGAGAAACAGGCTTCACGGCCTGCCTCTCAGTAGCACACTGGGTGATCACCTGGCACCCTACTGAGAGGCAGGCCGCGAAGCCTGTTTCTCAGTAGATCAGAGCAGCAGAGGGAAGCGGACGGCCCTGGCAGGTAAGGAGCGCGAGGGGGAGGGAAGGACAGTGAGGGGGGAGTTAGGCCCCCACTCACCCACCCACCATCATGTTTTCCGTATAGGCTTGCATTGGGGGAAAGCTTTCTTTCCCCCAATGCAAGTGCATGGTGAAAACACCAAAAATGGCGGACGATCCAAAAATCAGACGTCTGATTTGTGGATCGGGATTGGGTCCGATCTGATCCGAGGGACCTCCGATTTTGTCCAAACCGATCTAGGACAACTTCGGAGGTCCCGATCCGATCCGGGGGGTCCATGCACATCTCTAATTTTAACGATATGATACACATCACTAGTTATTGCTATGAAAGTTGAGAGTCACCATGACCCATGTTTTTGTGCCAATGGCTTTCCCCCCCACATTATCAACTGATCTAGGTTATCACTGCTGTACAGGCTTGGATGGCACTACAGTACTAGTAACTGTACTGCCATTTCACCTGCCCTGCTAAAGACCTCCCTCATTAAGGTTCCTCCTCCCTTAACCATCACCACCAGCAGCCATTCCTCCAGGCTGTACTGAGGGAGACTAGGCAAAGAGCAAGGCTTTTCCACCAGCCTGCTAAAAAATATTTCCTCTCCCCTTCCTCTCCCTTTTACCTTGTATGTTATTTCATTTTAGATTCTCATCCATCTCTAGTTTGGGATCTGCTCCAGTTCTAGCATTTGAGTTGCAGCTAGTACAGCCTGGGGTTATCCCCTGGTCATGATAGCCCTGCCTTTTATATTCCAAGGCAGGACTAGCATCAAGCATAGGCATGGTCAGGTCCCTGCTGAAGAGCCCACTTTCTTGCTCTTTCAAATCTGTTTGTTCACCTGCCTTTTGCTCTGGTCCAGGCAATGGCAGTAACCAGAAGGAGGAGCAGGAGATGCCACTGCCTACTTGTTCACTGGCTCTCTGAGGAACTCGGCACTGCCATCCAAGGGATAGCAAAAATGCTGCCCCACCCCACCCCCATGGGCATGGAGCCTCCCCATGCAGCTCCATGCCCTTTTGAGGACCCAGGAACCCACACCACACCAGCTGTGGTCCTCAGGGTTGTCCTGGGACTGCGGAAAAACCGGGACATCCACAGCTGCAGTTCTCCCAGGGAAAGTCTCTGGTTGTCCCCAGTGGACCCCGGGATCCCCTGTGCATCATTTGGATGCACAGGGGTGACCTAGAGATGACTGCATGATGTAAACACAGCCAATGATGAGAAAGGTGGAGGAGCCATAGCAGCTGGTGACATTGGGAGTGAGAAGGTAGATCCACTGAGGAAGGGGGGCATTAAAAGTGTCTTGCTCAAGAGCCCTCAAAAACATGGAACTGGCACTGTTCCATGGCTGCTGGTGTACTGTGAAGGCAATGTCATCACTGCTGTTGATAACAGTGAAGCTGTTTTCTTAAAACAAGGGAATATTAAGATTGCAATTTAGCAGATGAAGGGCAATCCCTAATCATAAATAAGAGAGTAGTTCTCCTCCAATAAACCCTCCTTGTTCCCATACATATGGCGAAGAAGATGCATTATAATACCTGGCGATGAGGATCTCTTGAAGCAGGAGTATTAATCCAGAGTCCTGTTTGTAAAAGGTTTCATTGTTCTGTGTATGTGTATATCACAGCATACATTATTGTTTCAAATTACATAGAGAGTATATATTAGGGTTGTGCACTGACCCCCCAGATCGGATCGGATTGCGGATCGGGATCGGACCTGGTGGACCGGATTGGATCGGAGGTTGGGCGGATTGGATCCGATTCCGATCCGAAAATTGGATGTCCGATTTCCGGATAGGACACCATTTTGAATGCATTTCCCCATGGCCTAGTATTGTGTTACAAAAATGCCTATAACTTTCAGAAAGATTGGTGCACATTTATCACACATGTGAACCAAAGTGGTATGTCTAATGTGGAGAAATTTCAGAAGCATAGCTTCAAGCATGTAGTGGCAAGGTATTTTTGAAAAATGAGGAAGGGAACACCTATAACTTCTTTATTTTAAAAGTTAGAAGTCTGAAAGTTGCTCACTTTAGATGGGTAAGGGGTAGTTATCTGTCAGAAATTTCAGAAAGATAGGTCCAGGCATTTGGTGGCTATGAATTTTTTAGATTAAAAGTTACAACAACACGGAGTTTTGACAGATAAAAGATGGAGGGGGAGGCGGGGGAGCAGGGTGCAATTGACAGCCCAAGCCTCTGTGGAAAAACTTTTGTAACTTTTAATCTAAAAAATCGTAGCCACCAAATGCCTGGACCTATTGTTCTGAAATTTCTGACAGATAACTACCCCTAACCCATCTACAAAGTGAGCAACATTCAGACTTCTAACTTTTAAAATAAAAAACTTATAGCCATTTCTTTCCTCATCATTTCAAAAATACCTTGTCACTACATGCCTGGACCTATCTTTCTGAAATTTCACACACATATCAAGCAAAATGTTACCTGTAATGTGCCCTTGTTTCCTGTTTGTATCTTTAAAAATAAAAAAGTTGAAGGCATAACTGTATTTACCCCACTGCTACCAATTTTTCTAAAATTAATTGCCACATAAAGCAAGCACCTATGTTTCTGAAATTTTGCACACATGGGTCCCAATGTACCACCTACAATGTGGCAAAGTTTCATTTGTGGAACATTAAAAATGAAAAAGTTATAGGCATTCCTGGTTTTTTATTAAAAAATTAATTGCCACAAAATGCCTGCACCAATCTTTCTGGAATTTCTCACAGATAACTATCCCTAACCCATCTACAAAGTGCCCAAGTTTCATTCTTCTATCTTTAAAAATGAAAAAGTTATAGGTGTTTTTGTAACACAATACTAGGCTATGGGGAAAAGTATTCAAAATGGCGTCCGATTTTCTGATTTTTTCCAATCCGGATCAGGTCCCTTCGGATCGGATCGGATCAGACTGGATGCTTGGTAGATCAGATCAGATCAGATCATTTTTATCCAATTTTTGGGCGGATTGGATTCGAATCGTGGATCGGATCCGATCCGCTGCACATCCCTAGTATATATTCTATGTTGTTTATTTGGTGACATGCAGTCACTAGTATGGCAGTTGTGTGCCAATGGCACTCGTTTGCAGGTCCAAGACCTGTAAGACAAGGGCCTAGCTCTTGATAATAACCCCAGCCCTCTACCTCAGAAACCTGGGTACCAGCAGTAGACAATGACAACACCACACCTTTGCTATACCTCGGGATGCATGGGATTTTTTTTTCAGTTCATTTTTGATCAGATTTGCCCAGTTCACACCTACCGGACCGAACACATACTTGGACGCAATCTGTATTAGCGGTTCATATATTTCGGAACTTGCAATGTGATTCACATGTGCTTGAATGCATGCATCCATTTGAAAAATGTGCATAAAAATGTATCCTGTTGGGAAATGCATACAAATACGCTTTAATCAATGGGAGACAAACATGTACATTTCAAAGATGTGCACAATTGATGCGTATGCTTGGGGAAAGGTGCATGGAAATATGCATGGATTTTCAAGTGGAAAGAACAAAGCAAAGTTCACAGTCTGTTGCACACTTGAGGTGGAACAAACATTCCTAGCTACACCAGGCTTCGCAATTTGCACATTCCTAGCTACACTAAAATATATGACAAGGCCTTCTTTACCCATATCTAGAATGGATTTTGAAAGTGCTATCAGAGCAGAAAAATCTGTTCTCTGCTCTACCAAAGTTTTCTGAACAGAACCAAGCAGTTCCACCATCCCTTAATTTATCCCTGCTTGTCTGTATGTCTACACATGCTGACTTGACTCTTGGGAGGATTACTATGTATGTCTGCTTATGGATATATATATATATATATATATATATATATATAATCAGCTCCATGCTTCCATTCCCATAAATATTTTCTTTAAAGAATAATTACTATAAATATTTTTAACTGCATGTGGTTGGAGGATTGTTTTTCTTTCATGAGATCCCATTACCAGAATCAACTTTCTCTCTCTCTCTCTCTCTCTCTCTACTCCTCCTCCTCCTCCTCCTCCTCCTCCTCTTCCTCCTGCTCCTCCTCCTCCTTCTTCCCCTTGAGATACTGGATACCAGCAGATGCTCATGAAGCCAACAATCTTATAGCTGTATCCCAGACATAAATGAAATTCGTTCAGGTATAACTCATGTGTAATCCATTCATCTAGCAGAAATGCTAGGGAAAAAATATAGATAGGTGTTATGTTGTCACTGTTCAGTGAGACATGCTTAGCTCCTCCAACAAGTTAGCACTTTAATAATCTTGGTTCATTGTGCCATATAAATGGAAATGTCCTAAAATGGTATTTGGTTTGAAGGGACATTTAAAGTAACTTAAGCAAGTCAGCTGTCATCCTCAGTGAAATGGTGCAGGGCAGTTTTTCTGGCTGAGAAGGGGAAGTTTATTTATTTATTTATTAATTTATTACATTTGTATACCGCCCCATAGCCAAAGCTCTCTGGGCGGTTTACATAGGATTAAAAACAATTAAAAACAATATACAAAAATTAAAACAGCAAAAACATACAACATACACACAATCTGTACATTTAAAAACCACTTCAACACTTCAAAAAAATACAAAAACAAAACAAAACAAACCCAGGCTCCTCAGATATTGCCAAATGCCTGAGAGAAGAGGAAAGTCTTGACCTGGCGCCGAAAAGATAACAATGTTGGCGCCAGGCGGGCCTCGTCGGGGGGATCGTTCCACAATTGGGGAGCCACCACAGACTTTTGGGAGACTTTTAATTGTTTTAAGTGTGCAGTGGTGCTCGTATATGTGCACAGTTTTACCTTATTTTTGCAACACCCCCAGTTATAAACTCACCACTAAGCAAGTTTACTCCAGTTCCCAGAAGCTCCTCACAGTGTGCCAGCTGATGTAGCACATTACACTTCTGTACACTGTGGATCTTCTTTGAGAGTTTCAAAGACATTTTGAAAATGCTCCATCCAAGAAAGTCCCAGCAATGAGGAGTGGGGAATAATGCACATTCTGTTGTTGTTGTTGTTGTTGTTGTTACTCAAAGGACAATCAAAAGTAGGCACACCAACATGCTTAGCTTTTTGCCTAGTGATCAAGAGCTAACTACAATTTTCAGATCCTTCAATGATTTGATGAGAAGGGCACTGACAGTCTCAATGTTCATGCAGCACATGAAATCAGCATCTGACAGAGATTCGTCAAGAAACCTGACTTCAGCTATCCGACGTTTTCACCGAAGATGCCAGACACATTATTTCTCATTAATAGCAGGTCTGTGGATGCATGTTGATATGCTGTTGCTTAGAATTGTTTGTTTTTCCCCCTTCCATGGCTTGTTTTTTTTTTAAATGGCTATTGTTGATTGAGATCTAAATTGTTGTGATTTTTGTTGTATTTTTGTAAAGTGCCTTGAAAGCTGCAAGCTAGAAAGATGGGATGTAAAATTTTAAAGTAAAGAAACAAACAGCAGACCCAGAACACTTTGACATATCAAAGTAAATAAAGGAGTAGGCACATAACTTGCTGCATTTCACCAGCTGGGGCTAAGTCAGGGCATGGCCTGTCTTTGGAGAATCAGATCTCCAGTGGTAAGGCTTGGCTGGATCACACTTACTTTACGAAAGTAAACTTTTTAAGCCAGAGATCAAAGTTAGAAAGCCAGGCTTTCCGTTTTAAAGCCAAACAGGAAATCAAAAAGATTATGGAGGTCTGCCTCTGGATTTCAAGAGGTCTCCTTGAAGACACGGAAGTACAAAGGGAAGGTCTTGCCCTCTAAAGTTGACATTCTAGGGACACCATGAAAAAGCATGTACAGTGCCCATTTACATCCACACTGGAGAGAGAGATGGACATAGAAATTCCAGGTGCATGAGCACTGGGGATGTGAGAAGAAACAGCAGGAATATTTTCTTGTTAGATGGGCACCTTGCAACCAAACGAACTGCATTACTGAGAGTAGCTAATCCCACCTAGAACTGCTGCAGGCCAATCAGATTTTGGATTGTTAAGCTTATAATATTATCTATCCTCAGTCTAGCTCACTAGGCTGAATGTGTAGTGAAGAGCCTGGTGTAAGGGAAAGGCTCTCTCTCCGGGCTCACTGCACTAGCTGTTAGAACTGGTGACCATTATAGATAAAGGGGTCTTCCATTAAGCTGATAACGTATGAATGGGCAGTAATTTGTTTGCATTTCTAGGCATTTTCTTGAAATGGAAGTCATGTGTATTATTTTAGACTAGCGAACATACCCAGCTTTGCATAGATTGGAATAGTTAATACAGCAAAGCTTTCAAGCAAAGTTATGCAGCTGTTAGATATGGATGTATTGTGTGCACCCTGAGTGTAGCGAAAATTGCTTGTGCACCCCCATAGCTCCCCAAGGCAAGGATCTGCCCATTCCATTCCTCTGAGGAAGGGTGGTGCTGTCATACAATATGGGTTAGGAGGGCAGTCATATAACTGTGGATAGCTTTAAAAGGGGGGTTGGATAAATTCCTGGAGGAGAACGCTATCAATTGCCACTAGTCCTGATGGGTATGTGCTACCTCCAGTATTAGAGACAGTAAGCCTATATACACTAGTTGCTGGTGAACATGGGTTGGAGGATGCTGTTGCATCCATGTCCTGCTTTTGGGTTCCTGGTTGACATCTGGTTGGCCACTGTGTGAACAGAATGCTGGACTAGGTGGATCCCTGGTCTGATTCAGCATGGCTCTACTTATGTTCTTATGTGCCCCTGGCAGTCAAACTCTATTGACTGCAAAACTATATGCTGGTTAGGAGAGTCCACTACCTAATGACTGAAGATGGTACTTCAGGCTTCAAACACATGTATTAATTAATTAATACATTGTTAAAAAAAACAAAAAAACACCAAAGTGCACACCCTTCAGGTCCTCTTAGCATGCATGCCATGTTTTAGTTATGGTGTTAACAGACAAATATCCTCTTTTATTATTATAGATTGAGGTATTAATGTTGTTCTTTACATATTTGCATGGCCCTTTTCTGCTTTTGTAGGAAATACTTCCACAGTTCCTATTTTGTAATTGTATGATAATGATTTACAGTATTAAGCCCTATGAAAAGCCAAATGGTAGACTGTTAACTCTAAAGCCAACTAGGTTTAGAAAACTTAATCACAACAATCTATTCCAACAAACATTGTGTCATAGGACAACCTTGGAAAATTCTTCAAATGTCAACAGTATGTTGTAGAGCCTTAATTCATTTAAGATTATGTTTCAGTGATGTACAGATAAGATCTATGGCACCAGTGCAATCGGCTTTATTTCTACTGGTGTTTTGTGTCTTTTAATCATTCTTCTTGGGTATTTTTCTTAAAATACAATAGCATTGACTGCCATTGTTCCAATGTTTACAGCTATTGTCTAGAATGATAATATCTGGACCACTCTAACCAATTTGTGACTCTCTGGGGATAACAACCGGTGTGCCTCAACTGATCTAACCAAGAGAAGATCAAGAGTCTATTTTCATACAAAAGATAAACAAGTATATTTGTAATATGACATCTCTTCCAAAAGCTTACATCATAACCACAAGTGAATTTGTTGTTATTTAACAATTTGATTATAGCTAAAAATCACAGTCCCTTTCCATTTAGAGAGTTCACCTCATAGAGACATTAGTTGTAAAAGTAGCAGATTCCATACAAACTCAGTGAGGGCAGCAAAAAAACAATACTTTGCTGCCACTATTCAATCATCAACCTGCCGCCAAGCAGAGCTTTTCAGAGTTGTCCAGGGGCTTTTACATGCTGGCCCCAAGGACATGGGGCCAGCATGTAATACATTTGCTGGGCACTTCCAGAATAAAATCTTTGGCATCCGTCAGGACTTAGAGTCCAGAGTTATAGCAGGTGAATCAATTGAGGTATCCAGAGCACAGGCTTGTCCTGTTTTCTTGGATGAGTTTCAGTTGGTACAGCTTGAGGATGTTGACAAGGTGCTTCGACAGGTTCATGCAACCACTTCCATATTGGATCCCCTCTTGGCTAATAAAAGCTAGCAGGGTGGAACAACTGGCTGGGCCAGGGAAGTGATTAATGCCTCTTTGCAAGAGGGAGTGGTCCCAGGCCTCCTGAAAGAGGCGGCAGTGAGACCACTCCTAAAGAAATCTTCCTTGGACCCTGAAAATCTTAATAACTACAGGCCAGCAGCAAATGTTCCATTCCTGGGCAAGGTCCTGGAGCGGGTGGTTGCGAGCCAGCTCCAGGCACTCTTGGATGAGACCAATTACCTGGATCCATTTCAGTCGGGTTTCAGGCCTGTCTTTGGTATGGAAACAGCCTTGGTCACCCTGTATAATGACATATGTCGGGAGAGGGACAGGGGGAGTGTGACTCTGTTGATTCTCCTTGATCTCTCAGCGGCTTTCGATACCATCGACCATGGTATCCTTCTGGGACGACTGGCTGAGTTAGGAATGGGAGGCACTGCATTGCAGTGGTTCCACTCCTATTTGACGGGTCGGCTCCAGAAGGTGGTGCTTGGGGAACATTGCTCGGCCCCATGGGGTTCTGCAGAGGTCAGTCTTATCCCCCATGCTATTCAACATCTACATGAAACCATTGAGTGCAGTCATCCAGGGTTTTGGAGTGCGTTGTCATCAGTATGCTGATGACACGCAGCTCTATTTCTCCTTTTAATCTTCATCAGGTGAGGCTGTGGATGTGTTGAACCAGTGCCTGGCTGTGACAATGGAGTGGATGAGGGCTAATAAACTGAAACTCAATCCAGACAAGACTGAGACACTGTTAGTGGGTGGTTCTGCTGACCAGGTGGAGGGTCTTCAACCTGTTCTGGATGGGATTGCACTCCCCTTGAAGGAGCGGGTTTGTAGCTTGGGGGTTCTCCTAGAACCATCTCTGTCACTTCAGGCTCAGGTGGCCTCAGTGGCACGGAGTGCCTTCTACCAACTTCGGTTGGTGGCCCAGCTACGTCCCTATCTGGACAGGGATAACCTGGCTTCAGTTGTCCATGCTCTGGTAACCATCAAGTTAGATTACGGCAATGCACTATACGTGGGGCTGCCTTTGAAGGCGGTTCGGAAGCTGCAGCTTGTGCAAAATGCAGCAGCCAGATTGATAACTGGGACCAGAAGTTTCGAGCATAGCAGACCTACTCTGGCCCACTTGCAATGGCTGCCTGTATGTTTCCAAGCCCGATTCAAGGTGCTAGTTTTAACCTATAAAGCCTTACATGGCTTGGGACCACAATACCTGACGGAACGCCTTTCCCAACATGAACCTACCTAAACACTACATTCAACATCTAAGGCCCTCCTCCGAGTGCCTACTCCAAGGGAAGCTTGGAGGTCGGCAACAAGGGAGAGGGCCTTTTCAGTGGTGGCCCCCCAATTGTGGAACGATCTCCCTGACGAGGCCCGCCTGGTGCCAACACTGTTATCTTTTCAGCGCCAGGTCAAGACTTTCCTCTTCTCTCAAGCATTTGGCAATATCTGAGGAGCCTGGGTTTGTTTTTGTTTTTGTAGCTTTTTGGGTTGTTGCAGTGGTTTTAAATGTTTGTGTGTATTGTGTGTATGTTGTATGTTTTTGCTGTTTAAATTTTTTGTATATTGTTTTTAATTGTTTTAATCCTATGTAAACTGGCCAGAGAGCTTCGGCTATGGGGCGGTATACAAATGTAATAAATAAATAAATTCAATTGAACAGATGTTGCTCATCAATAGCCAATGAGGAATTGTACTCTCTAGGTGTAGCTGATCTAGGTCTTTGCCATGCTAAGTCAGCTCTCAAAGGTAAAATTGTCCATTTTGCCTTGGATATACTGGATTGCCTTACAATTGATTCAAGCTTGCTATGGCCATAAAGAAGCTGAATTAATGGCATTAAATTCTCAGATTATACAATGTATTTAAAATATTTATAGGTTAGGGTTTTGTTCTGTTGAAAACAATGTCCAAAGCTGCTTATGAACACTGAAAACACCAATCCATAAAAAGGTAGCTACAAACAGAATAGTTAATAAAACTGACAGAGAAAATATTAGTTAATACTGAAAATCAATTACAGCTCGAAAACTGCTCTATAAAAATATACTAACCATTTATGAACTACTAAACAGCTCAGAGAACAAACACCATATTCTAAAGTGACAAAAGGCTTTTCTGCATGAGGCTTTCACCCAACTAATTTACTGAGGCTTCCATTTCCAAATTCTTTGCAAGGTTAAGATCAGCTCTTTTACATGTGTGTGTTTTTCTGGGGGGTTTCTTTCTCTTCCTTTCCTTATGTTCCACTAGCTGATATGCCTGCCATTGCTCAGGTCTGCGAATAATGTTTATAACATTTATTTGATAAATAATAAATTTCTCTGCAACTTATTCATCTTTAGGTAGGTTGGTTGTTTTTCGTTTGGTTGAGTTCGTAAATTGTTTTGTTAGAATAAATGGAAAATTGTGTTAATAAGAACTGTATTTCAAATTGGAGCTTCATGATAAACTACGTTTTTTTTGTTTTACCTCAAATGCCTACACCTCCCATCATGCCTTGGCTGGAGCAGCCATCTAAACTTCAAAAACAATCAGGACACACAACACCCTTTCTACCAGCTAAAAAAGATCCAAACCTAAGAATATATTTTCAAAATATACCCGGCATTGCCCAGATATCTGAATAACATATAGTAGGGAAGTGTTTCTCAGTGGACATGAAAAACTGTTGTATGCATGTGCTCTGAAGCTATTATTATGAAAAAAGGAAAGCAGCCAGAACACAAAAAACTTTATTGGTATAATTTACTATAGGTTTTGGCAGAGAGCCAAGATGGTGAAGCCCACTGGTGACTTGGCCCTTTTATCTGACATAAAAATACTTAAAATCCAAAATGTCATGTTTTTAGATTTTTCTGGTACATTGTACAGCCGGACCTATCAGCATGCCAGATTTCAAGTTTCTACCCGGTGTTGTCTTGACTGCTCAAGACCAACCTTAGGAGTCAGGGTTGTAAAAGACATGGAGCAGCCACCAACCTGTGTACTCACAATGACTGCCAACGGCCAGTAAGTCTCGCCTCCTGCCCAAGGCATGCTGGGAGTTCAACCCAAGGCATGCTAGGAGTTGTAGGCATAAACCAAGGTTTTTATTAAATTCTTTAAAAATACTTATAACCCTAAATTCGTGTTTTTAGATTTTTTTTTTTCCGGTACATTGTACAGCCAGACATATCACTGTATCACTGTTTCAAGTTTCTAACTCATCTGGAAGTGGGTAAACATTTCCAGACATACATGATGCACACATACTTTCCGCTTTATAGGTAGAGATTACATAAGCACTAAACGGCACTATGGTATAGTAGAATAGTGCACTAGGTTTTAGGGATATTGCAGGCCTCCAATGAGGAGGTAGAGTGCATAGACACTGCCGGCTGGCAGGCCCCTCTCATTCAGGCCTCTACTGTTGCATACATGGTCTGTCAAACACCTTTTACACAGAATAGCAACCTGCCATTTTTACACAAAATATCATCTCACTAAGGGGACAGGCAGCCATGTGGCAGAGGTTTGGCAAGTACCTGATGGCACAGACAGAGGTGACTCCACCCATCCCTACTAAGCTTTATCCTGCCATTCACAAATAATACCAGACTTTTCCCTCAGGGGAAAAAAACTTGCTAAAGTGGCTGCAAAGCATAAGAGAGGCTTTGGAGAAGGAGGTTGTTATATAAAGGACCTACAAACTACCTCAGGTGAGGAATCGTGAGTGTACAATAAGGGTCTCGTGTAGAAAGGCTCCAAAGCACAGGTGGGCAGCCTTTTTGAACCTGAGGGCTGCATGTGATGCTGGGTATTTTGCAGTGGAGGTTGGGGGATGAATTCACTCCAGGTTTCCATCAGAACCACTCAGAAATTTATAGGACTGGTTTGGACAGAAACCTGGAGCAGATGTACTGCCCCACGGACATTGGAGCCACCAATCTCCACTGGTGGTTTGTGAGGGGCTACACGGATACATGGATTTGCCCACACATGTATGCTCACACTCATGCATACATACACACTTACACACATACACACAGGGATATGGGATCTCTGGGGAAGGGGAAACTAAAGCCTCTTCCACCCCCAGTGACCTTCAGAGTCACTTGGGGATGAAGAAGGTGAAGCCCACCCCCAATAACCTCAGTTGGAATCACCGTTCTGCTTCCATTAATATCAGCACCGTTACAACAGTCTTTCTCCTGCAACCCAGTTGAGCTGCAGAGAAAAGTGGATGAGGATCACAGTTTGTCCACCCCTGCACTAGCCGCACCTTAGAATGGAGGAGTATCTGCTGGGACTTCTCCTGCTGCAAACGATCACTGCTTCTGCCTACAGTTGTGGAGAAAGTCCTAGGGTGACCATATGGAAAGGAGGACAGGGCTCCTGTATCTTTAACAGTTGTATAGAAAAGAAAATTGCAGCAGGTGTTATTTGTATGCATGCAGCACTTGGTGAAATTCCCTCCTCATCACAACAGTTAATTCTGCAGGAGTCCTGCCCTCTTGACAAAATACACGAGCTCTGTCCTCCTTTCCATTTGATCACCCTGGATAGTCCATTGTGTTTGGGGGGTGGGAGTGGGGAAGAATTCATCTGGCCAGGGCCAACCACAATCACCACCTCTGCTTCTGCCCCTGTGGGCACCATGTGCCTTGCCACCACAAAATGGTGGTGGTGGTGGGGGGGGGGGGTGTTGCCCAGATGATGTTGCCTTCCACTCAGAAACCTCTCACATTTTTTCTCCATTTCTTCTGTCTTTTTTTCTTACCATGGAAAATTCATGAAGAAAAGAGAGAATTGCTGCACAATGACTTCTGACTGGTAGCACTAGAACCTCTGCTCCCACCTGTGGTCAGGAAGCACTTCCAAACCCAGACTTTTAAGAACTAAGCACTCAAAGCCCTCTATCTGGATGGACAAATCTAGCATTTCATTTTCTCCCACATTGACTTCTTTTTTAATCTCAACTTCTTCCCATTCTGTTTATAAAGCACTTTGTACATTTTGATAAGTTCATACTTTTTAAAAAAACCGAATAAAATTCTCACCCACCCTTACTTTTTGGTTCCTGTTAGGGATGTTGGAGAAAACTGCAGTTGGTCCAATTGAGTTTGGATTTCTATGAATCTGACATGCAGATCCCACAGGGGATCAGATTTCTCCAAGTTTTGCAGAGCATTTTTTTTTACTTGGGGAGTGGAGGAGATATCCACAAATGTGCATCTGCCTCAATAGCACAAGTGCACTTTGGTAATGTACATTTGCAAACAGGAACAAAATGATCATTCATCCCTTAAAAAAACCACCATCCAATTCTGCCATTGAGCAAACAATGGAACAAAAGTTGCCTGACGATTGACAAAAACATGGACAGAACAGATTTTACCAAATTTGTACCTCCCTTGTCCCTGTATTCCTTTCTTCTTAGCCTTTTAATAGACTCCAATGGGGGGTGGGAGAGTGAGAAACCGAAGGAACCGAAGGCAGACAATCCCCAGTAGAAGGGAAGTCATTTCACTTTTATTACTCACCATAAGTCAGGCTTTTTGCAAACATATCATTGTACGTGAGTGAAGTGACTCAGCTGATGAATGGTGCTGTTTTTATTATATAAATACAGGGTTCTTTTTTAAAACTGAAAGCGTAGGCAGTTGCCAGCTTTTCAGTCCAAACGAAATCCATATAGGTTAAGGCACCCGATGGTCGTGTTAACAACTATATTTTTAAGCACACCATCCTTGACGCTGGTTAGATTCAACCTGTAAGACACAAATATAACATGATATGTGTTGATAAAAAACATCCCGAGTTACAGGGAGTCTTTTAAAGCAGTCTTACATTTGTTAACAGTGGGACAACAGAAAGGTATCAGGTTTGTGGTGAACTTAACTCCCTCAAAGAGAGCTTTAAAAAAAAGAAAGAAAGAAAGAAAGAAAGGGTTTCGTTGTTGTTAATGATACCTGAAATGTATCATAAAGAGAAAAAGTTCAAACACTTGCTTCATGTGCATGTTATACCCTGCAGGTATGGTATTTAACACTCCTCTTAAACTGTGTCTTTTGCTTTCCACTTGAAACATAATGAGGAAGCCAAAGCTTAGGCTGAGCTTTCTATGGTTCTGATGGCAAGAGGGATTACAAGAAGACAATACTGGAATACAGCAGTGACTCTTCACAACTGCACTGCAGGCTGAAACACTTTATACTCCATTGAGGAAAGTGGTTATAGCCAGGAGGAGGGGCAGACCCCCCTCCCCATCCTTACATAATATACTTTAGCAGAGCAGTCAATTTGCTGGCATCAATTGGTTCTATGGGGTCACTGTATTAACACCATCCCATTTGTTGTACTTTTATGCTCTGGGGAAAACCTCAGAGTAATAGGGAGTTTATTTATCTGTAGGAAGTTTGGTGAACTCCAGTTCATTCAGAGGCCTGCTTACGGCAGGAAAAGTCCAGCCTGCAGCTCCAGAAGAGTCCGCGTTCAGTGACATTAATAAGATCCAGAGCCAAGCATTGGACAGCTGTGATCTTCTTTATCCTGTTGCCTTGCAGGGTGAGTATACTTAAAGCTTTTCATCCTCTTTATGGTATCCCTCACCCTTTCTACTCCGTCATGAGTAGTAGGAGAAAATAAAAGGAGAGCCGGGAATTGGTATTCCCCTTTTGCTTATTGCGATTGTGTAAACTCCTGGGCCCAGTGAGAGGGGTAGATGCAAATATATCAAAACAATACCCTCTCTATTTATAGGTACCTTGGTTAGAACCACTAAACTATGGCCGTTCTTACAAAGAAACCTGGAGAAATATAAACAGGCATTTGAGAAGAGTGATGTGGAGGATTCTTTAGATAAAAACAAGGCATCCTAAAAAAAACCAAAAAAACCAAAGTTGTAAAATCTAGAAATGCAGCAAACACAGCACTTTCTTGAGGAAAATTATTTCTCTCAGATGCCTGATACCTCTTAATATGAACTATAGCTCATTTTCTAATGAACAAGATATTAGGAAAATTCATTTTAAAAAATAATATTATGAAGGTGGTTAAATGGACGCAACATGATGATTATGTAATGCTATCTCTCCCTGCCCACCATGAGAAAGTAATTCTCGATTTGTTTTTTTCCTGAAAATGTTTACTAGCAAATTAATAAAAGGAACTATTTCACAAGTTCTTTTAATTTTGAACACATGTAACTGAATGAATCACTCCACTGTTTTACATATTATGCTGAAGTTAGGTTTCAGCTACATAAATGTGTAACTGAATGTTGTAGGGCAATGTATGTTACAACTAGATGTCCAAAATGTGGAGAATGTTGACCATCCCAGACAAATATTGTGACTGTCCAAGATGTCTGTACACTGCTGACTGGACCATCATCTCAATATGATTTGCATATGCTCTAAAAGTTGTGAAATAGATCTAGTTGGGCAGGGGGCATTCAGAGCATTTCTCTGTGACTGGCAGCATGTTCAACATTCACCAAATTCTGGGCAACTAATGAGCTATTAAGAGTAAAGCAATTCCCTGATCCTATCATTTCTTCTAATCTGAGTCAATGTTCTCTGGATTGTTTCCCCATTTCTCATCCATCAAAAAGATAAAATCACTGTAGACAACAGATGTTTATTCTAAAGCATCTTAGATGATCTGACCACATCAGAAATGTCAAGAAAAGGCCCTTTGAACTGTATTTATTATTGTCAAAAAACGTTCACCTTTCATCTCCTTTAACATTATATCCTTTTGTAAGTTTCTTAAATGGTTGCACCTGCTTCGGTCGGCTTTTAATTGGGATTTTTATGGCTTTTATATTTGATGTCCAAATTCCACTAAACATTAAAAAAGTATCAATCCACCAAGGTAGATAAGGTAAGTTGCAGAAGAGAGTTCAATAATAACAGCAAACAGTACCTTCTGTACATAATTATAACTTTCAGCCAAAAAAATATAGAGGCAGTATGCCTACGTGCACCAGTTGCTGGGGAACATGGCCACAAGGGTACTATTGTACTCATGTCCTACTTGTAATTTTCCACAGGCAGCTGGTTCGCCACCGTGTGGACAGAATGCCAGCAAAAGTTAGTCAGGACCAGTGGATGCTGGTGGCTTCAATTTTAGTGGGGATGTGAATCCATTCTGGGTTTTAGTTAGAACATGCCGAAGTCTAAAGGTGCTATCCAAGTACTGAAGCCATTATGGGGATAGGGTTAAGCACCTTGTATAGCTTCTTTAGAGTTCTGGCTGGTACTGACTGAAACCCAGAATGGAATGGAATCACAGCCACCAGCTTCCATTGAACATAGCCACTAATTCCAACTGAGTTGAATGGAATGGAAGATAGCCATGACTACTGGTCCAGTCCTTTGCATGTTTATTCAGGAGTATAACCTACTGAGTTCAATGAGATTACACCTTTCACCCATCCTATTGCTTTCAGTCAGTCTTAGTCCTTAATAGTGATTTTTTTAATGGTTCATATCCCATTGCTCCAATCCAACTAGGATGCATACAGAGAAATGGGTTTTTGTGTGTATAGGCCTTCCTGGATGGAGCACCACATTCATGAACAGGTATAGTTTGTTCCCCCATCCAGCTGTTAGGTTATGTGTAGGTAACCCAAGTAACTAATATAACACCACCATTTACCAATATAGCCCTGATCAGTTGTTTGGAAACAGGATCAAGAGGTAGGATTTAATCCCTGTCTGATATGGCACCATCAGTGTATCTGACTCTGGCTATGCACATGTTCCTGGATTGGGATCCATGCATTTTGAACTGACACATGAAAGTGAGTGATGGCCACTTGCACCAGTGAAATTACTAGCAATGTCAATAGGTGCATGCTATTATGAAACCATCAGGGAAGCTTTACATTTGTGACCAGCATGTAACCCATTCATTTTATTTTACAGCCCTGATTGATTGCCTATGTAACCCCTGTAGCAATATTTTCTTCACCAATATTTATCTTCTCTTCCACAATCTCCACATCCCTACACTTATTTCCTACATGGAAATTTAAACCAGCTGTGACATTGTTAAGTAGGTTTGGGTCTCAATTGTAACCCCATGATGAAAAGTTGCAGGATTTGGCCCTTTGATAACTCTCTCTCTCTCTCTCTCTCTCTCTCTCTTCCCTGCTTTGGTAAAAATTGATGCTGTCAAAACAAACAGATGATTAAGCTATAAGATCTGGAACGCACAGTAGGCATAAGGTTTTAAGAGTTACAGATGTTTTGCATTGAACGGTTGATGCATGGATGTAGCTCTATCAGAAAGTTAAATATTTACAGAATAATTGGTTTGGGTATATTAAGGATTTAATCATTTCTGCAAGCATCTTTTCCACGAAATCATAGACATGACCAATCAATAGCCAAAAAAGGTGTGTGTGTTTGTGTGTGTGTGCGTGAAATTTATTATTTATTTATTTATTTATTTAAAATTAATTTTAGGCTGTCATTAAGGGTAGAACCCTCTCAAGGTGGTGTACAGGATAAACAAGACAAAAGTATACAAATAAGCAATAAATAAATTTACAATGAAATGCTAGAAAACACTAGAAAAACAGATAACAGCAATAAAACCTGCAGCCCACAGATAATAAAAAGGCCAGTGAAAACAAATGGGTCATCAGAGCCTGCCCTATGCCCTGCAAAGAAGTGGCCTAGTGAACCCCTGATGGAAGCTGATTCCAGAGGTGTGGGGCCACCACTTCAAAGGCCCTGCCCCTTGTACTCACTAACCTAAGTACCCTTGGTGTTGTGCAAGTGGGAAGAGCCTTTTTTATGTCCTCAGAATGTGGACAGGCAGGTACAAGAGAAGATGGTCCTTCAAGTAACTTGGGGCTAAACCATTTAAGGCTTTAAAGTTTAAAAACAGCACTTTAAATTAGGCTCAGAAATGCACTGGCACCTGATGCAGACCACCCAGTTATATAACTATGATGCCTGTGCTGTCATGCTGTTGAGCACTACAACCCAAGTAACAAAAATACTCCCAGTAGAAATGGAGGTCCTTAGAAACAATGAATGGACACACCTATCTAACACAATTCATTACTTAAAATAGCATATGTAGTCAATATTTCATTTTAAGAGCTATTACAGTAGACAGTGCCAGACAAACTGAAGAGACCTGGATTCAAATCCTTGTTGGCTCAGTAGGTGACCCTGAGCCAAGGACTAAATACAGTGGCTTTAAAGGACAGACTCCACTCAGTAATAGATCTGCAAATCTTTACCAAGTGTCTTTTGGCATCAATAATTAAAGTATATGGATAGTGGTCCCTAAACCTTCTCTCAACGCAGACGACACAAATATGGTATCAAAAATACATTTTTATTGCTCAAACAGTCTAATGGAATAACAAACTTTGGCTAAAATGAGGCAGATCAAACTCCTAAATACATATAAATTATAATCACTAAAAGTACAATGAAGATAGAAGCATGCATATCAGTAACATAGTAAAACCTAACTTCCTCTCAATCTAACAGTCAATATCAAAGGTTCATATTTACCTAAATGTAAGTAAGGCATGGTGGGCAAAGCCAGCCTAAGCATGTATGGTGGGTTTCTCGTTGTCCCAGAATCTCTCTTTCCCTCTTATTGATCAAACCCTGGCCTTTCATAACCTTCACAATGCCAATGATCTCATCTTTAGTTTTGGACCTGGTCATACCAGCATTCCCATTTTTCTCAATGTAACCAGGGGCTGGCTCATCTACATCTAAGGGCCTAGCGGAAGGGAGGGGGGAGGATCGTGGACTTATCTGCTTCCATGATCCTCCAGCTTCTCTATGGGCATGTGACATCCCGGAAGGGAAGAGAGACATTGCGGATGCCATATATATATATATATATATATATATATATAGAAGAGGAGCTGTGGCTCCAATCCAGCAAAAAAGTAAGTTAACCCCCTGCCAATGTCCACGCCCATCCCCCACACCATCCCAGGGATGGCGAAATTGCTGCTGCCCCACGCCATGCAGCTCCATGCCCATTTGAGGATCTGGGAGTCCACGCCACACCAGCCGTGGTCCTCGGAGTTGTCCTGGGATCACAGAAAAAACAGGACATCCGCAGTTGCAGTTATCCCAGGGAAAGTCTCTGGTTGTCCTGAGTTGACCCCGGGATCCTCTGTGCATCATTTGGACACACAGGGATGACCTAGAGATGACCCCGGGATAACTGCATTGTGTAGACATGGCCCAAGTCTGCCACTGATACCAGTAACACCCAGATGGAGGTATCCCTGCTAAGTTAAGCTATGTGCTGCTTCCAGCACTTGACTGATCCGTTCATGACAGCCTCCCTCCATTTCCATGAATATATTCCATTACTCCTAGTTATCTCACAATACATACATACAGAACTAGTCACACCTACAAGATACAATAAATTCTCATCAGTTCTACCCACTGCAATGCCTGTTCCACTACAGGATTATACAGGGAGACTAAAATGGGGGAGTGTTCTGTACACCATCTTGAGCTGCTTGCAGGAAGGGTGGGTTACAAATCTGAGGCTTAAATGCAAGGCCACATGAGTGGAATTCCAGTCATCCGACAAGACTCATCCCCTTGCTCTCTTCTCCTCAGCAGCCCCCTGTGTGCCTTCCAAATCTGCTTCAGAAGGTCCCCACTCCTCCTGAACAGATTTGGAGAAGCACAGGGATGGGGAGGAGAGACTGCAGGAGGTAGGAGAAAGCTTTTCCACCAGCAGTTTCTGTTCCACTGGTGGATGGTCAGGGATGGATACAGTAGAACAAAAAACAAATGTATTTAATGCTCTTTCCCACCCCTGCTCTAAGCAGACATCTTATGATTTGGGTAGGAAAAGCTAAAAGTATTCTGATGACATTGATGGACACAGAGCCAATGTTAAAAGTAGGGTTCGTTGGGCACCTGCCAAAGGACCACACCTCAGCAGTGGGTCCATTAGGATGAGGTGACAATGGTGATGAGAAGATTGACTGAAGGAGGAGGCCCATTGAGGGTGTTTTGTCCAAGGGCCTTCAAAAACCTAGACCCACCACTGGCTGAACACCATCACTTCCTTGCTTTCTAAACCAAGAATAGGAATTTGTCAAATGTTGATTTTTACTTGGCTTCAACAAGGTAGTGTGCAATCAAATGTACACATAATAGAACTCCAAGTAAGAGACAATGGGGCTGCAGGGCATGAACCAATATGTATCTGTCAAGCATTAATGTGCATCCAATGTATCTATTTACCATCAGTGGACTGTAGCATTAAAAACACTTACAAATTGCCCTCAAATATTTCTTTTCAAAGTAAATATGCTTGCTTTGAACATGAAGGGGTTACCTTCAGACAAAAAAATGAGAAGAAGAAAAAAAGCCAAACCTGAATGTATAGAGAGAATTAAGTTGATCCCTGTAATTTAGCTCTTTTGTAGTAAAGCAGTCTAAAGAAACAGATAGCTTAGTTGTTTCAGATGTTTAGACTTCAATGAGCCAGAATGGATTTCTTTTAAGATGGCATCAATTTTTATCTAATTTAACAACTTTGTAGCCCTTATTAGTTTGCTTTTCTAATGTCGACAATTAAAGGGTGACTCACACACATCCCCTTTTTAGTGGTCACCTTCTTTATTGGGGGTTTCCTTATATTCTTAGAGACTTAATTGCCACGTGAATCATTTCTGTATCTTGGTTTGTAAAGAATCCGCCTAGCATTCTCATGCCTCAGGGTCAGCTTTAGAAATTTGGTAACCACTGGCAAAGTATTTAAATGTAATTTGGCACACACTTTTAAAAGCTGATGAATTGTGCTGGGTGAGCTCATGGGTGGCCATCTTGCGGCAAGGCTGCCACATATGATATGGTTGGAGGGGGTTATGAAGCAGGAGGGCCCAAGAGACTAGTTATGGCATAAAATCAGGCCTTCACACTTGAGGGGAGATACTATAGCCCTGTGTAGTACAGCTCATGCTGTTCATGCAGATGTTCCAAGTTTGAATCCCTGGCATCCCCATTTAAAAGAATCTGGCATCAGTTTATTTATTTATTTATAACTAATTTATTTATCATATTTTTACCCACTCTTTAGCCAAAAAAGGCTCCCAGAGCAGCTTACAATCCATCAGCAAAGAAGACAGTCCCAGGTAGGGTGACCATATGGAAAGGAGGACAGGTCTCCTGTACCTTTAACAATTGTCTAGAAAAGGGAATTTCAGCAGGTGTCATTTGTACGCATGCAGCACCAGGTGAAATTCCCTCTTCATCACAACAGTTAAAGTTGCAGGAGCCCTGCTCTTTTTTGTATCTGTCAAGATACAAAAGGCACCAGGCGAGCCTCTCTGGGAAGCTCATTCCACAACTGGGGTGCCAAAGCACAAAAGTCCCTCTTCTTGGTAGCCACCCACCTCACTTCCTTTGACAGGGGCTCACGGAGAAGCAGGTATACATGGAAAGGGACGATCCTTCAGATAACCTGAAGCCTGTCTTCACAGCACAGCTTTGGTGCCATTCTGTCATAAATACCACAGTTTCTCTGCTGCGGGGTGGCTGCAAGTAATCCCCATGAAGGAGGCAGCACAGACTTTTCAGCAGCCATTCAGCTTGCCGGGCCAGCCCCTTGCCTCTTGCCTGGCTTCCGGTGACCAATCGGAGGTTGCCTTCCATCCAGGAACGCCCCTGTCTTGACACCGGAGCAAGAACATATGGCGGAAGAGCTGTGCTGACCCCGCTTCAGTGGGAAAAGTTGGGGTAAGTCCATTACTTTTCTAATGCGCACCTTCGTCTATTTGGCCCATGGTGGCTGCCAATCGGTGGCTGCGTCATATAACTGATGCAGAGCCAATTCGCAGCCACCGTGGGGCAAAGACAATTTTTAGACAGCCCCCTGGCCATAAGCCATTTAGAACTATGAATGTTAACATCAGCACTTTGAATTGGGACTGGAAATGGGCAGTCAGCCAGTGCAGAAGGAAAACTACGGTCTTAATATGTCGCCATTGGCCGCTCTCCATTCACAATTTTGGTGCCCTGTTTTGGACCAGCTGACATTTCCAGACAGTTTCTGAACACCCTTCTTCACAAAGAGCTCAGAGTGGCTAACAACTTGTATAAAAACAATACAGCACATAAACACATAAAGTGTTCGCAGCTTGGGGGTGCTCCTGGATCCGTCGCTCCAAATGACAGCCCAGATAGATGCGACGGCCAGGAGTGCCTACTATCAGCTTCGGCTGATACGCCAGCTGCGCCCCTTCCTAGAGTTGGAAGACCTAAAGATAGTGGTGCACGCGCTGGTAACTTCGAAGCTCGACTTCTGTAATGCGCTGTACATAGGGCTACCTCTATGCCTAGTCTGGAAACTTCAACTAGTTCAAAATATGGCAGCCAGGTTGGTCACCGGTACATCTAGGGGTGACCATATTATGCCAGCTTTAAAATCGCTCCACTGGTTGCCAATTAGTTTCCAGATGAAGTATAAAGTGTTGGTTATTACCTTTAAAGCCCTACATGGTTTGGGTCCAGGTTACCTGCGGGATCACCTTCTCCCATACAATCCGCCCCGAACGCTCAGGTCCTCTGGGAAGAACTTACTGCAGTCGGCCAAGACTAGGCTGACAACCGTTACCCAGAGGACCTTCTCTTCTGCCGCTCCCAGACTGTGGAATGACCTGCCGGAGGAGACTCGTCAACTTAACAGTCTTTTAGAATTTAAGAAAGCCATAAAGACTGTTCTCTTCCGGCAGGCATATCCAGTGGAATTTTAGAATGTTTTAAGGATGTTTTTAGGATGTTTTAGGATTTTTATGCAGTTTTAATAATATGTGTCATGTTTTAATCAGTTTTATGTATTTTATCATGTTGTTGTTCCCCGCCTCGATCCAGACGGAGAGGCGGGTAAGAAATAAATTGTTGTTATTATTATTATTATTATTATTATTATTATTATTATTATTAATATCTTAATTTGAAAATCACAAATGTATAATGAAAGTGCACTAAAACCATTAATGCAAACAACAGAGAAACAGCTAGAGCACTTGCCTATTCCCCCCAAAGCTTGCACAAAGAAAAACATCATCAACTCGTGCCTCAGTGACAGCAGCAATGGGGACAGCCACGTGTGCTAGCTCAAGTGAGCCACAAGCAAAGCCTCCTCAGCCCATCTTAAATTGTTGGTTGGTCAATACTGGGGAAAGGCAGTTCTTCAAGTACTGGACCCTGAGACATTTCAGGCTTTGTAATGCCTTGAATTGGGTCCAGTAGCTCACTGACAGCCAGTACAGGAATTTCCAAGCTGGTATAAAAAGCTTACACCACTCTTCCCCCGTCTGCATTGTGCACCAGCTGCAGCTTCCAGACTATCTTCAAGGGAGGCCACATTGCAATAGTCTAGTCTGGAAGTTATCTGAGCATGGACTACTGTTGCCTGTTTATACCAGTCTAGGAATGGTGGTAGCTGGTGAATCAGCCATAGCTGGCCATAACGCTCCTTACCACTGAAGCCACCTGGGCCTCCAATGACAGCTTTGAATTAGAAGTACACCCATATTATACCTCTGGGGGAGTGCTAGCTCATCCAGAGCAGGCCATCTAAGTAATACTAATGCTACTAACAACAACCACACTGTTTTTAATCTGAGCATTACAGGGCTAAGTTTAGAACGTCTTATCATTTTGCGTGACCTTCAGCATGAGGAAACTCCCTAAATCCTGAAGGGGATGGTCCTGTTCTTCTAGTCTCATTCTTAAATGCTATTTTCTGTACCAAACGCTTTACAGAAATGATAGGTGGGTAATTAATTTACACATTGCAGCTTCCAAGGGATGTCCAGAAAACCACATTTTCTATTTGTTTTAACTGCATGTGTTTTAATTTGTAAGACGTCTTGGGTCCCAGTACTGGGAAAAAGGCGGGATATAAATAAATATTAATAATAATAATAATAATAATAATAATTTCCCTTTGGTGTAGTTATTCTTTTATCAGCACCTTCTGAAGTTTGTCTTCATTGCCTTCAGTGAAGGGACAACACATAGCTCTAAACCCTGACTACCATGGCTGGCCCAAAAAAGCTTGGTGCCTGAGGGAGAGTGGGGGCAGGGCATTGAAGGAGAGGGCATGAGTTGGTGCTGAATGGAGGGGAAGAGGGCTCTAGAGATGAAGTGAACTGAGGCACCGCCACCCCCACAAGGTACATAGTACCCAAATTATTTCAGCAGCTGCAAGAGAAATCCCACCAGCACCCCTCCCGAAAGGTAAATATAGGGTAGTCAGGTATCCTCTTTTGCAGAGGACAGTCCTCTATTCAAAGGGCTGCCAGAGGACCTTTTTCTGTTTAAAGGGCTGCCCCATCCAATTCCAGTTTAAAGATAATGAACCATAAGAACTGTTGCCCATCAACACTTAGAAACCTGGACAGTAGGACGAACAGGCAAGCCCACAGGTTGCAATCTTCCAAAAAGTACTCTATTTCTATTCTAATTATAGCAATTATTTCTAAATTTACATCCGTACATATCAATTAGCATACCCACATTTCATGCAAATCACTGTCGCCCTTTGTCCTCCATTTCGGCGGACACCCTAATAATAAATTAAATAAATAACCATTTGCTGTCTTTTCATGACACCCCAAATTCACGGCCTGAGACAGCCCTCCTCACTCTGCGTAATGGAAGGGGGCGCCTGACCATCCTGTCCGGTTGTTGTTGTTGGTCATTCTTAGTGCTTTTGATGGTAAAGGAAGTCAATAGCATTTAGTTTAAGACTTCCTGCCAAACATATGTAACCAAGTGAGGTTCTCTTGCTTCTCCTTTAGACTCACTCTGCATGCAGTGTGGTCCTAAACCCTTTATGTCATGATTTAGCCCCATAACTCAACAACAGGGTGTTTGCCTCAAGGTGACATGTCCTAAGATAGTGCCTCATTTTCCCTTTTTCCCTTTGTCAATATGGCTGAGCTCTTTCCTTAGGACTACATCAGCCATACAGCATATCTTGGGATGAAATTGTTGCCAACACGTCCATAATTAGTTCAAGTGATGGCTTTGAGAAAGCAGGGTGGAAAGAAGAAAGTGTGTGTTAGTGCCAGGGGGGGTGGGGTAGGGGTGAGGAGGGGGGGTGGAGGCTGCCATGTTAAATATTGTAAAACTTCTGCAGTTTTATATGTAACATCAGAAAGAGAGAACTCCTGCATACGGTTGTTCTCATGGTTTTCATTAGCACAGGGAGTTAATCAAAAACACTTCAACCCCAGGCAAGCGCCACTCTGCAACGAGAGTATTAAAAGAGTATAAATGCATCATGCTTACTCAGGCACTAATTAACTTAGTCCTTTTTTAAAAAAAGAAAAAAGAAAAAAGAAGAAGAAGCAATTTGGGTCTTCTTTTTTCAAACTACCATAGGTATCAGGTAATGATTGGTGGGGGTGGGGGTATTTATTTATTCATTTACTATGTGTGTGTGCAAATAAATGAAGTCCACTTCTGTTGCTTTTGAAGGAAGTTGCAGAATTTTCCACTGGCTGTGGCCAGAGCTGGCTCATCTATCAGACCAAGAGGGTCTTGGCTAATCATGAAGATGGTTGAGAAGCACGTTAGATGGGAGTAATGGTGGGGGGAGGGCGTTGAAGGAGAGGTCATGTGTTGATGCTGAATGGAGGGGAAGAGGGCTCTAGAGGTGAAGTGAACTGTGGTCAGTGGGAGAACAGTTGAGTGGAAGTTCTAAGCAAATTAAATGCAGAGAAAGAAAATGGGATTCGTTTGTGGATCTGGCATGTGTGTTTGTGGGGTCTGCAGAAAGACGAGGAATGTTTAACATGCTCCTAGCCAACTGGATCTTAAGGAATAGGGTGGTGTTGTGTAACAAGGATGGAGGGGGCATTGCTCAATTGTATTTGGTCTGCATGGGGTATCCGGTTGCTTGGTGGCCCTATTATCAGCAGAGGCCGGTGGCTCCGCTTCTCAGTGTGGTGATAAATCTTCTCTGAGTTTCAGTCAGAACTCCAAAAAAGCTATCTAAGGAGTTCTGACTGGTTCTTACTAAAACTTGGAGCGGATTCACTGCCTCACTGACATCGGAGCCACCAGCTTCAACTGCCTATAATTGCTTGTTTCCCCTCCCCAAGGATGATAGGGATGTTTAGTTTAGTTATGAGGAATAATGAGGAAGACAGACGTAGGGCAGAATCCAATGGGGGTGCTTAGGCCCCTGCCGATTCCTTTCACCATGCCGATTCTCTTCTGCAAGTGTTGGGTCCCACTGCACAATTCCACTTACACAATGGAGATTTTGTGCTTCCTAAAGGACGCCCTGAAATGACCTCTTCTGACCTCCCTCCTTCCATAAATGAGTATTTCCATTCGTTTCGGCTTGCATTGGAAGCACTAAAATATCATTGAGCAAGCAGCGGGGGCTGCATGCATAGTGGAATTGGGGGGGTCAAGAGAATTGTGAGGGGATGCCCTGTTGGATTCTGCCCAGTGAGCAGGGCAACTTGAAAAAAGTCAAGGATATGGAACATTTTCATGATGAGAAGGTGAAAAATAGGCAGAATCCACAAATTGGGGGTAATAACCAGGACTGTGTCTATTCTGCATTATTTTTTAAAAGAAATTAAATTCCTTACCTGTGCAGACCAAATCCTGTACCACGAGAAGGGGCAATTCTTCAGTCTGTATATATTATGCAAACTGAGCAACTCTGAATATATATTTTTTCTTCAAATTTTGCATTACTTGTACTACAGTTCTTGCTGTTATGAGAAGATCTCAGCCATATGGTTTGAAGCCAATCTCCACTTCCATAAAGGCTAAGAAATTGATTTTAAAAATAATTAAATCTGCATTTGTGATGTTCTACTGTTTAGGGATGTGAATGTGTTGCAAAAGTTATTATTTGGAGTTGCAAGTCTGGGTGAGTATGGAGAATGGTAAGTGAGCGCTGATTGGTTAGTTGTTTAGAGTGCCTGGATTGGTGGGGTGTGGGAGAGTGGGAGGAGCTGGGGAGCGAATGAGATATATATATTAGGGGTGTGCACGGACCCCCCGGATCGGATCGGGACCCGGATCGGGACCTCCAATTTTGTCCCGGACCGGTTCGGACAAAATCGGAGGCCCCCCGGACCGGATCGAGTCCGATCCCGACCCAAAAATCGTTAATTTTTGGATCGGCCGCCATTTTTTTCCCCATAGACTTGCATTGCAATGCAAGTCTATGAGAAAAAAATGGCGGCGGGTGGGTGAGGGGGGGCCTAACTCCCTCCCCCCCCGGGGCCGTCCGCTGTGGACGGCCCCGGCAGGTAAGCCCCCTCCCCCGCGCTCCCTACCCCCCCTGGGGCCGCCCGCTTCCATCCGCTGGCGCCCGCGGGCGCCAGCGGATAGAAGCGGACGGCTCCGGGGGGGGGGTAAGCCCCCTTCCCCGCCACTGCTTACCTTCTCGGCCCGTCCGCTCCCGTCCGGCGCCGGCGGCTACTACCAGCGGGCTCCGCGGCCTACTCTCGAGTAGCGCGCCGGGTGATGACATCACCCGGCGCGCCACCCTAGAGCAGGCCGCGGAGCCTGCTGGTAGTAGTAGGCGCCGGCGCCGGATGGGAGCCGCCGGGCCGGGAAGGTAAGGGGCCCCCTCCCCCCTCCGCGTGCCCCCTCCTCCCCTCCACGCACCCCCTCCTTACCTTCCCGGCCCGGCGGCTCCCGTCCGGCGCCGGCGCCTACTACTTCCAGCAGGCTCCGCGGCCTGCTCTAGAGTAGCGCGCCGGGTGATGACATCACCCGGCGCGCCACCCTAGAGCAGGCCGCGGAGCCTGCTGGGAGTAGTAGGCGCCGGCGCCGGAAGGGAGTCGCCGGGCCGGGAAGGTAAGGGCCCCCCTCCCCCCTCCGCGCGCCCCCTCCTCCCCTCCACGCACCCCCTCCTTACCTTCACGGCCCGGCGGCTCCCGTCCGGCGCCGGCGGCTACCACCAGCAGGCTCCGCGGCCTGCTCTAGAGTAGCGCGCCGGGTGATGACATCATCCGGCGCGCCACCCTAGAGCAGGCCGCGGAGCCCGCTGGGAGTAGCTGCTAGTGCCGGACGGGAGCGGACGGGCCGAGAAGGTAAGCGCCCCCCTCCTCCCTCCCCCCCGCTGTCCACTTTCATCGGCAGGCGCCCGCTGGCGCCTGCCAATGGAAGCGGCGGTGGGCGCCAGTGGGCGCCCGCCGATCCGCCGATCCTCCGAACCGGTTCGGGGCCTTTTCGGACCGGTTCGGATTGGATCGGCCGATGCAGCTGCGGGATCAGAAATCGGATAATTTATCCGATTTCCCACTGGACCGGACTCGGATCGTGGATCGGGTCCGATCCAGTGCACATCCCTAATATATATGTCAGACAGAGGGAGAGCTGACAGGGTTGTTTTGGGTTGATTTGAGGAGGGGGTTGATTGTGGGTTGAGCAGGGAGAAGAGAGAGAGAGAGAGAGAGAGAGTATCTAGTGAGGTGTTTGATTGATTGATTGATATTGTGAGAGGAAACAGTTTAGCTTTAAGAACAGTTGAAACATATAAACATTATACTTGAAACCGCTACGCAAATGAACTAAAGAAACCAATAAGCTTACTGAGACGCAATATACTTGATGTTAATAAAACTTGTTAATTTCATTCAACTGGTGTGGTCACTGAAGTGTACCTGAGGAGGGTACTGGTGGCACCGAGAACTTAGATGCTTGTCTGAGGCCAGGTCGCTGGGCTGTGGAGCTGTGGGGCCTAATAGTAAAGGCTGGTCAGGGGCAGCAGCGGCAAGGGGCTAGGATAAAGCATCACGGCATTCTTCGCCCAAAATTTCATTCTGAGCTTTTTAAATGCTCCCATGTAATCATGACTTTGGCATTTGGCTGAACTGGGGTGGGGAGGTTGTTTGGTGGTGAAAGAGGGCCAAAACTACTTCCCCCTTTCACATTTCTGGAGGGGAAGCTAACTTACTGGACCTTCTCTTCTGCCGCTCCCAGACTGTGGAACGACCTGCCGGGAGAGATCCTCCAACTTACCAGTCTTCTAGAATTTAAGAGAGTTATAAAGACTGATCTCTTCCGGCAGGCCTACCCAGCCGAATTTTAAGACTTGGTTGATTTTAATGATGTATTAATTTTTATATGCTTTTAATCAATTTAATGTATTTTATATTGTCTGTATGATGTTGTTCCCCACCTCAACCCAGAAAGGAGAGGCGGGTAAGAAATAAATAAATAATAATTATTCCAAAATTCCATCAGAATGGAGATTACAGTTTCTGATTTCCCAAACTGCCCTGTTCAGAATTTGGGAGAGAAAAATAGCCACCAATTCCCCCCACCCCAAATGACCTTCAGAATGGAGCACTCTGGGATATCTAACATGGCAGCTTCCAGCCCAACTAAGTATAGTGGAACTCTCTTAAATTCCCTGCTCCTTCCCAAATACTTCCAGACTTAAAAGACTGCCTGAACGATGGCCCAAAACAGACAATACATTAAATACATGGTTTCATTTAACGTGTCTGTTTTTCCTTTTAAAACAGAAACCGTGAGGGGAAGTCAAACCGGAAAGTCAACTTCAATGACAGCTTTCCTCACAGGGTGAAAAATAGCTTCAGAGGAAGGATATTTTAGTAGGATAACAGCACAGCGAAAAGGGGTTAAAACTCCCCCCCCCCTCCTGATGCTTCATTCCTCCCCCCACCATGGCTGCTACATTTACAGGAGAAAAACAAGACATATTAAAACACAGTCAAACATTTAACATATCACCCATTTTGGCCCTATGGGACTTTCATAGAAGACATTCTATTAGAAAACTACCGTAATCATCATTAGGAGATTTCAATAATTAGAGTCTTTGGTCCTTGCCTTAGGTCCTCAGCTTTTGAAACTCTTTATTACATATGTCCATTATAAGTTATTTTGTTGCACTAATTAATAATATATTGGATGCTTTTGCGTAGTTCTATTTATTCACCTCACCCTTCCATGAAACTAATCCACACATGGATTATTTATGAATAATGAACACCTCTCCAGTTCACAGCAACTAAATTATGCAGAATTGGGAGACAACGGACAAACTTATTCACAGAGCCATGTCGATTCTAGTGAAGATGATTACATTTGATTGCTCCTATGTTTGATCACCCACAAAATATAATTTAAGCAAATCTGTGTCGGTGATGGCCAAATTTTTATGACTTACTGGTAAGAATGGGGGAAATTTTGTTTGGTTTACATTTTT
The DNA here is from genome assembly GCA_029215795.1 of Anniella stebbinsi. Classification (NCBI taxonomy): domain Eukaryota; kingdom Metazoa; phylum Chordata; class Lepidosauria; order Squamata; family Anniellidae; genus Anniella; species Anniella stebbinsi. The sequence continues at coordinate 25,534,626 of JARDYH010000002.1, read as the reverse complement.
ATGTGAATTGACCTAATTCACACATCCTGGGCTAACATGCAGATCAGAACACTGTTATTCTTCGGATTGTGTACTTCACCGGATTTTGTTTTGCATACAAAAATGCATACATTAGGGAAATTGTGTACAAAATGCATACATGAAGAAAAGCTATATATGGAAAATGAAGCTAGAGTTAATGCGCTTTTAAAAAATTGCAGAAGACGGAAGTGGAAATTGGATAGAATTATTATTGCTGAATATGTGCATATCTGATATGGACTGCAAATAGACAGATTGATCCATCCCCACTTCATGGTTTTAAATAATAGGCAAAGTCAAGATATAGTTAATATCCTATGTTTATGTCCCATTGATTTCAATGAGACAGCTAAGCACATACTTATAGTAAGAAAACATAATATTGAAGGAGCAGGTTCGTAGCTTGGGGTTCTCCTAGAACCATCTCTGTCACTTAAGGCTCAGGTGGCCTCGGTGGCACGGAGTGCCTTCTACCAACTTCGCCTGGTGGCCCAGCTACGCCCCTATCTGGACAGGGATAACCTGGCTTCAGTTGTCTATGCTCTGGTAACCTCCAAGTAAGATTACTGCATTGCACTCTACGTGGAGCTGCCTTTGAAGACGGTTCAGAAGCTGCAGATTGTGCAAAATGCAGCGGCCAGATTGGTAACAGGGACCAGAAGGTTTGAACATATAAGACCTACTCTGTCCGGCTTGCATTGGCTGCCTGTATGTTTCTGAGCCCGTTTCAAGGTGCTGGTTTTAACCTATAAAGCCTTACACAGTTTGGGACCACAATACCTGATGGAATGCCTTTCCCGACATGTACCTACCTGTACACTACGCTCAACATCAAAGGTCCTCTTCTGGGTGCCTACTCCGAGGGAAGCTTGGAGGATGGCAACAAGGGAGAGGGCCTTCTCTGTGGTGGCCCCACAATTATGGAATGATCTCCCCGATGAGGCCTGCCTGGTGCCAACACTGTTATCTTTTCTGCACCAGGTCAAAACTTTTCTTTTCTCCCAGGCATTTTAACAGCTTAAGTTGAGGTTTTAACTGACTTTGTGGCCAGGCTTAACAGTTTAAAATGTTTTAAATGTCAGCTGTTTTATGTTTATGGTTTTAAATTTTGTATATTGTCTTTTTAGTGTTCAATCTTTTAATTTTTGTAAACCGCCCAAAGAGCTTCGGCTATGGGGCGGTATATAAATGTAATTATTATTATGATTATTATTAATAATAATAATAATACGTGTGCTCAGATTGCCATATATAAACATTCCCAATTTAGGGGCAATATGAAGTGATCATATCCTGAGTTGTCCATTGTATTTACAATGTGGAACACTTAAAAATGATTGGATATTTGGAAGCTGGGAAAGACCTTTGCCTGTGACCTGATCAATTTATTTTCCATTCATCTATGAGCCGATCTACACACTAGCTTTGTAACGTTTTATAAGGGTTATGAAAACTCTTTGGGCCACATAACGCACTCACTTGAATGTTGTATACCCGAGGTTTTTTACAACTCACTTCAGCTATATACAATGGTTTTTACTTTTAATAAATCATTTTAAGTAAAATAATGTGACCTTCCTTACCGATTGTGATTCGTGGGGGCAGTGCTTAGTTTACCAGCGCCCAAATGCTTAGCCGTTGATTGGTGGGGAAGAAAGAGGGGCTAAGGAGGAAGTGGGCGAGTGAACTAGAACACCCACAATGCTTAGCCCTATACTCATTGAAAGCTAGGGAATGAAAGGGGAACTAAGGAGGAAATGGGTGAGTAAACTACAGCGCCCACAATGCCTTGCCCTAAACTCATTGTAAAAACGAAACAGAAAGAGATGGACAGAAGGGTGTGAGACTGCATACACTGCTTTAACGACTGAAGAATTTTTCTCCTGTAATGTGAGTACTCCTTAATGTGGCCTAAGACGTTTTGGAATGCACCTATTTGGAATGTTTTAAAATATTGTGTAGATAGGCTCCTTATCTAGATGGTATTGTGTAGATAGGCTCTTTATCAAGATGGGTCAGTCATAGGCTCATCTACACCTATGAGCCTTCTGGGAGGGAGGGGGAGGATCTCTTGCTTTCCAGCTTCTGGGACCCTTCTCCAGAGTCCAAATGCCAGTGCGACATCCCAGAAGGAAAGAGGGATGTCCGGCGTGGCATTTTTTTTGGGGGGGGGGGGTCGTAAGGAGACTTTTGTGCAGCGATGCGGGTATGATTGTGCACCAAAGTAAGTTTGAAAAGAGAAGAAAAAAAAACTTGGCACCTAAAGATGCCGACAGCCATCCCAGGGATGGCGAAAAAGCTCACCCCCTTACCCTCAATGGGCACAGAACCCCCTCCACAGAGCGCCATGCCTGTTTGTTGTGCTGTGCTACTCATGGGGAGGAGGAAGGACCTGGTAGCGTGCGTTTCACCACCCGCGGTCCTCAGGGTTCTTCCAGGACCAGAGGAAAAATCGAGATAAAAGTAGTCCCAGTTATCCCAGGACAACTGAGAAGTCATCCTGGTTGACCCCGGAATCCCTTGTGCATCATTTGGACACACAGGGATGACCTCAAGACAACCCCAGGATAAATGGCTGGTGTAGACATAGCCATAGTTTCATATGTACTTTGAGCCATATTCATCCTTCAGGGTACCCTAGGAGTTGGGTACTCATTATTGCCAATGCTGACTATGACTGATGGGTGTTCTAGGCTAAAAGATCACGAGGGCCCCTGCAGTTAAGGCTCAAGCAAAACAATTCACCCTTCTCTCTCCCAACCCTCAGTTTTCCATTTTTCTTTTTCTAGGTGACATTCAACATTCCATGGTATTTGGAGAGCATTGAGCATGCTCAGCCACATGCAGTATGCATATTTCTTGTTTGGGGGAGTTTGCCCCCCCCCATTTATGTGTTTGTTTTATACTTCTGCATATGCCAGGATTCACCTGACCATGCTGATACTTCCTTCTTGTGTCTCTGTGTCCTCAGTTTGGCTCCAATCCTGTCGGCACTGAGGCACAGAGTTTGCTGTTAGAGCAACTGATCGCTTGACAGTGAAATCCTATACATATCTACTTAGAAGTAAGTCCCAGTGGATTTAATGGGCCTTACTCACAGGAACACAGGAACCATTGGTCTATCTAGCCCAGTATTGTCAACACTGACTGGCAGCGGTTCTCCAGTGTTTCAAGAAGGAGATTTTTTTAGCCCTACCTGGAATTTCTGGGGATGCTGGGACCTTCTGCATTCAAAGCATGTGCTCTTCTGCTGAGGTATGTCCTCTTCTCACATATAAGTGGGCATAGGATTGCAGGGCAACAAACTAATGTTATAGTTATACTGTGGATGTGGATGATGAGAATTCTAACGTAGGGATGTTGTGGGTGCCCAACAGTGTCCAACAAACTCCCCTGCATCTGCCCCCACCATAAAGGCCCCATTTATGCAACGGGGAAAATACATAATTTCTGTAATCTCCATTGTTACACACAATGGAGGCTTTGGATGAGGGTGGATGGGCTTGTGACATCGTCAGGCACTTGTGAAGCCATAAAAGAGGCTTGTGCATTGACATGAGTGGGAATGGATAGTGGCGGCGGGATGAGCGTCCGACGAATCAGACAGGGGTGAGTCCGTCCATCCCTATTCTAATGTCATATTATACTTGTGTTAGGCCGACCATATGGGAAGGAGGACAGGGCTCCTGTATCTTTAACAGTTGCATAGAAAAGGGAATTTCAGCAGGTGTCATTGGTATATATGCAGAACCTGGTGAAATTCCCTCTTCATCATAACAGTTAAGCTGCAAGAGCCCTGCCCTCTTTTGTATCTGGTCAAGAGGGCCCAGCTCCTGCAGCTTTAACTGTTGTGATGAAGAGGGAATTTCACCAGGTTCTGCTGACATTCCCTTTTCTATGCAACTGTTAAAGATACAGGAACCCTGCCCTCCTTTTCATATAGTCACCCTATACTTGTGCTGAAGACGCCCCAGCAAAGTTGATGCTTGCTTTTATAGATTGTGTCTCGGTGTATATTTTTAAATTCTTCTGCAATTGTTAAAAAATAAATCACAGTGGTTTTAGACTTTTTTTTAAAAAAAAAATACTATTGCTACAAGCATAACATAGGAATTCCGATGTGTAATTTTTGCATACATATACACACACAATCGATATGAGTGCATAGGTGAATTTATACTAACATGTTACAATTATGTAGCTAAAATCCACTTGCATTGCTGTGAGACCTTGATTGCAAATTTCCTTAAGCTATAGTGGAAACATTTCCACAAGTGCATTGTAGTTATTTTTTCCTCTTCAGAATGCACTAGTTGTCAGGCTGAAATAATGCCTTACATGCCCTTTTGTAGCTTGTAGAAATAGCTTTATGAAATCCAGCTGTTTTAAAGAAATCCCGGACTAGCACTGCCATCTAGGATTTTGCAAACTTCTGCAGCACCCAGAATGGGTGGATATTATTTATGAAAATAAATGGCTGATTGGTGAAATGGATGCATTGATGGAGTTGTCATTCCTGAGCAAAGAATAGGATTTGTTTTTGATAATCTATCTATTAGCCAGGGTAATGCCTGTACACAAACCATATTGACAATCAGAAATGTCCAAAAATGGACTTTGATGTATTCTAAAGAGCTGAGAAACACCAAAGAAGGGGTTGTATTTAGTAGTTTCAGGTTGTATTGCAATGTAGTGAAACTGTTCTAAAATTGGATAGATGGGACAGTGGGAGAATATCTGTTTAAGGGTGTCCCCCCTCTTCTCTGTTTTAAAAAGCCCCAAGCCCCTGTGAAATGAACAGGGGCGGGGAATGAAAAATTCTGCCCATATATTAATGATAAACATCTGACTTCCATGGCTCAGTAATTTAACTTCTCATTATTTGCTGTCTCATTAGGAAATAAAAATGTTCTGTGTTAGTTTTAAGCATTTTTTAAAATATAATTGGCCAAATCCTGATCTTACATCCAATCTGGAGGGAAGTGATTACAGATTTCGAAGTGCTGGAACCTGAGCAGAATTTTACCCATTTTTTATTGTTTCTTTAGCAACAACCAGGTGTTTGGTCTTATAAAGTTAGGGCTCAAACAGAAGTAATGCAGGGAAAGAGCAATTGGATCACCCAGTTTGTGTTGTATGTTTACTCTAAAACAGCTGTGTGAGAGGCTAGGTCTGATTTTGATCAGCAGTACTAGGATAGGAGATATTTAACTCTTCCCCCTGTGTTGTTTTCCCAGTTTAATCCCTCTCCTGAGCCCCCAAGGGGGGGAAATACAGATAGTGGGCCTGTTCAGATAACATGCTAAGCCATGGTTAGGCCACTAACCCTTTTGCAGCAAATGGTTATGTACCCATCATGGTTAGGAATGGTTCACACAACACACTATGCCATAATGTTTAGATAAAAATGCTTAACCACCATGGCCTAGTATGTCATCTGAACAGGGTCAATGTTGTATTCCTGCTGCAGAAGATAAATAGTTTACAGGAGGGATTAGGTCAGGGAAATTCTATGGGAGGAACACTGAATACTCTCTCCAAGGTTGTAACTAGGGTTCAAGAGACCTCCTCCCTCAGCAAAGTGCCATCTGGTTGTTCCTCCTATGTAAATGAGCAGGTGGAGGCTGGTGGGGCAGTGAATCTGCTCCAGGTTTCACTCAGAACTCCGAAGGAGCTATCCAAGGCGAGCAGATATACTAATATATATGTATAGATGCAAATTTAGAAATAATTATTATAATTTAAACATATATAGAAGACATCTCGTTCTAGTGTAGGGACGTCATGAGCTCCTAACTGGGTCCAAGAGTCCAACAGACTCCTTTGTGTCTGTCCCCTGAACCCCCACCTGGCGAGCGTGCCCATGAGAGCCCTTTGGCTTTGCATGCAGGTGCTGGGGGCGGGCGTGGGGGTCCATCAGTCTCCTGGACCCAATCAGGCACTTGCGATATCCATACACTAGAGTGAGATTTTCATTTAAATTATAATAATTCTAAATTTGCATCCATATATATATTAGCCTATGCAAATTTCATGTAAATAGGTAATCTCTCTTTTGGCAATCGATGCCCTCTTGTTTGGCGATTCATATCACCACCCTACTGATGTCAGAAATAGAAAAATATTCATCATTATTCTATATATAAAAAATATTTTTAAAAGAAAGGAATGTATAACTTCTGATGGGTGCTGTCCGCATTTTTATTTACCATTGTCTATATTTTATTCATTGTTTATAGCTCCTGAAGAAGGATCATATCCGAAACGTCAGGCTTTTAATACAACATATTAAAGATACATGCTTACTAGCACCAGACTTTGTCTCCTTTCTTCCTGCCAGCATTCGTGCTACTTCCCTCTCAACACAACACCCTACTGATGTGCCTGAGGGTGTTGGTTACTGCTGATGCCAAGTCTCTATATCCAATTTTTCATAGGGTCACAGCCCAAGTGTTTATTTGGTCCTCCTGGTGGGGGCAGGAGTGCACAATTATCTGCTTTAAAACTTTCTATTCTCATACCAAGGATCTCTTTGCAAACTCCACCACCTTTCCCCTGTTATCTGTACAACTCTTTGCTGTATTAGTTTCCTCTTCAATGGCCTGTCCTGCGCTAAGGGTGATAATCCTTTGACTAAAGATAAATAAAGTCATAATTGGCCTACAATATGATATCAACAGTAGGCTGACCATATGAAAAGGAGGACAGGGCTCCTGTAACTTTAACAGTTGTAGAGAAAAGGGAATTTCAGCCAGTGTCATTTGTATGCAATTAGTTCCTGGTGAAATTCCCTCTTCATCATAGCAGTTAAAGTTGCAGAGGCCCTGGCTTCTTTTGTATATGGTCACTCTAGTATGGTGCCTGCAACTTTAACTGTTGTGATGAAGAGGGAATTTCACCAGGGACTAATTGCATACAAATGATACTGGCTGAAATTCCCTTTTCTCTACAGCTGTTAAAGTTACAGGAGCCCTGTCCTCCTTTTCATATGGTCAGCCTAATCAACAGTTCAAATTATCACAGCAGCCACAGTGTATGAAATGTTGGGCCATGCACTGCATGGAGCCTTGGTGTTCATGGCCATGCATTTTTAACCTACATGTACCGTAAAGATAAAATGCGTTCTCACTAGGGATGGATTAATCTGTCCATGTGCATTTGTCTCAGTTTTTCATTTGTCCTGAACTGATATTTTTTAAAGGCCTCATGAAAAAATGCATGTATTTTGTGCACATTTCTCCTAATGCACACATTTTGTACACAATTTCGCCTCATATACATGTCTGTACAAGCAATTTTCCTATATTGAAAAAGTAAATATCACTTTTCACAAATATGTGCATTTTTGTGTGCATGTTCCCCTTATATTCACATTTTAATATGCATTTTTGATTGGCGAACCCCATTGCAAAATTTGGAGAAGTGTGAATTTTAAAGGATAACCGAGTTTCTGTTCACCTATTGGTTTGAAAGTGTGAAATTAGGAAAATTCGCATTAAATTCCAAAACAAATGAATTTCTCCCCCAATCCTTAGTTCAAACACCCCCTTTAACTTTCAGAGATTCCAGGGAGAGTGCTGATCTCTGAATAACAACACTGCTAGGCACTCGTAGTCTTAAATTTTAATCAAGTCATCCAGGTGAGTGGGTGGGAATAGGGATACAGACAGTGATTTTCCGGGCACTAGAAAAAGTAGGCTGTAGTGTTGGAGCTTATGAAATTCATGTGAAATGTTTGTTTTTGGTCCAAACATAATTTTCTGTGTGTGTATAACTGCTAATCTAAACCAGAGTACACATATTCTGGTTTGTTTGTTTGTTTGTTTGTTTGTTGATACAGTGTAGCCCTAGTCAGGCATTTTGTACCTGAATAGGGCAAACATGAGGAGAGAGAGAGAGAGAGAGAGAGAGAGAGAGAACACTCCAGCCCAGCCTCTTTCATTCATCACATTCATTGGCCTTGACTCGTGTGGAGGGAGATGTCTGAAGAGCAGAGACTCCTGTATCTGCACTGCAGAGGCTCTTTACATCAGCCAGAATGCTGAAAAATCAAACCCCCAACCCCAGACAAACTCCACAGTATCGAAGGATCAGATCACTGAGTGTCCCTGTGAACACAGTGTACAGGATTCTAGCTTGGTGCATTTGCCAAAAGCCATTTCACCGGTTTTTATATCAACAGTGGAAAGCAACCCCTTTTAATTTAAACCATACAGGCATAGAGGGAGGGGGCCACTGCCCCACTACAAATTCTCTCTTGTGAAGCTGATTAGATGTCAGAGGCCCTGAAAAGACAATACAATGGTGGTGGTGGTGGGGGTTCTTCAAGAGAGGGCAGAAGGGAGGAAACCAATCACTTAGGTGTTGTAAGACTGTTTTCTATGAATGACTGCAATGAAAACAGATGGTCTCTTCTGCTGGAATCAGGGGTCTCATGTAAAATAGTAGATGTTGCTAGAAAAGAGTTATCTCCTATCAGCAAACTGGAGAGTGCAAAAGTGCTGATTCTCTACAAGAGCATGTGTTGTCAGAAGTCTGGCTGCTTAGAGCGCAGTATCTTCCGCAGAAAGGTACAACGTGAGAGCCAATGAACTGAAGTGGACACCCACAGAAAGTGTCCATTGTGAGGGCTGGGCCATTCCAAGGTGAGTCAGAAGTCTGAGGTGAGCCAGGGGTCAGGAACCAGGAGCCATGGGATGAACCAGGTCCAAAATCAGGTCCAAAAGAGGCAAGTCAGAACTAAAGGACAGATTCTGCCTCTGCAAGGGGCAGAGTCAAAAAGCATGCCAGATGTCTGGATGGAAGACCAAGTTAACAACGAAGAACAAGCCACTGAGCAAGGTCAGGGAGCAAGCCAGAAGTCAGGACTGAAGAACACAAGAATATAGAACATACCAGAGCTCAGGAAGATCTTGTTCCTCAAGAAAGGTTGAATTGGAACAGGAAGCCCTCTTATACCCCTGAGAAGTTGCTACCTGCAGTTCAGTGCTTCACCACATGGACCCGCTGTCCAAATATCATAGTAACTCCTGACAACCATTGAGGAGGGAGTGAAAGTATGTATACATCAAATTCCTATGCAGAATGCAGTTATTACTCTTGTGAAGTGGCAGCACAAATATGAAGCAACCTTGTTCATGAATGGTTTCTTCCAGTTTCCCATATGTTCAGGGTGAGCTTCTGCAGTGGGGAACTTGCTCTTCCTGGTGGGATTTAGAGCTCTGGGAAATCACCCTGAATATATGGGAACCCAAATGGGGGTGTTATCCAACAATAATGGCAGCAGAGCTAAAGACGTGGCCTTGCAGCCACCTTGCGTTGCCCTTTTGCATGAGGACTGGAGTAGGGCATCAGTCCACTTTCATCTCAAGAGCTGAATTCAATGTCAGAGAAGTTCTTGCAGGGGACATTCCAGTGGCGGGTGGCACTGAAGGAAAAATGGGGTGAGGCCAAAGATACCAGCCTATTTTAGCTTATTAAAGCTCTTGCTGTCAATAATGAAGCCTTACATGAGGCAGTTCAACCTTTTAGACTGGAGAGGAAAAGTGCAAACGCTAGGAAACCACCCTACGATCTGTGGTGAGGGAAAGGACATGGGGACAACAGAAGGGGGCATGAACATCTGGGGAACCCTGGAGGGCCAGATTGGGACCCCAGGCAGGCCAAAGTCTTGACACCCCTGGCTAAAGCCTAGTTTGATTGAGACTGGGAGTGTAAAGCAGCAGAAACTGATTTAGGGCCCCAAAAGGAATACATGGGAACAAGGAAAGAATCAGACTACAGCTCCTATCATCCCCAGCCAATGGCTGCGTTTTCAGCTCCTATCATCCCCAGTCAATGGCTGAGATGATGGGAGGTACAGTCAAACACATCTTGAAGCACTAGTGTGGGGATGTCTGGGATAGATTATTGAGCTTGGACCATGACGATCTCGGTTCAAATCCCTAATCAGACATGAAGCTCACTGGATGGCTTTGTCGACATCTCTACTAACCGCAATCTTGGCCGGAACATGATACAAGTGTGATCGTGAAGAGGAATGTAGAGCATATCAGACTAGGCCCATGGAAACCCACATTCAAGTTCCTGCTCAGCCATGAAGTTCTCCCAGTTACCTTGAGCCAGCCCCTATCTTTCCATCTGCCCTACCTTATTTCTGTGGGGATTGGAGAATCAACTATCTATGAAGAGGGAATTTCACCAGGAACTAATTGCATACAAATGACACTGTCTGAAATTCCCTTTTCTCTACAACTGTTAAAGTTACATGAGCCCTGACCTGGATTTTATCTGGTCACCCTAGTGTAGGGGTACAGCTAAGGGTAGAACTTGGTGAATTATGGTAAAACATGGATGAATAGGTTCTGTGAGTGTCACAGGATTTCGCAAGTTTTGACTCCCGAATGCTGGTTATCCAACACAACAGCTTTATTACTCCGACCGCTAAAATACCAACTTGTTTTGTAAGCCTAAGTACTAGGGTCCTGCGTACTCCGTTCTGTTTGCTTTGCACAACAAACCATATGAATGGGTACTTGGGTATGTTTTTGGCCTAGCTCCTTTTTTTGTGTGGGAAAAAATTATATCTTCTAAAAGTAATACATTATATTAAGCTTTCAGGCTTTCAGCTCCAAAACCTACAATGCGTCGAGGCATCTCTTCTTTCTTTTATAATTAAAATCAACTGTTGGAAACACAATCCTTTCAGAAATGGAAATAGAACATGAATAAATGTGGCACCACAACACTATTTTTCTTTAAAGTTTCCTCTCCCCCCACACACACACACAAAGAAGCAAAACTATGTGCTGACTAACTGAATGGCTGCTTATAGGGAAAGAAATTTCACCCTCCATACACACAACTTTTTTTTTTTTTTTGCAAGTCTAATAACTCAAAATATAGTTTATGAAGCATTCAGCATTTCCACTGGAGCTGTAAAGGAAGGCATCTTTTTAAGTGTGCCAATGAATAAACAAAAGATGTTTCCTTATCTTCTTAGCTGGAAGCTACTTTGCTGTAGGGCAAGCAGAGCAGGAAGGCTGAGCTAATAGCTCTTCTTCATGTGTGGATGCGTCTGTTGCTGATGACAACAGAATCAATGAAAATGGTTTTCCAATTGTAGGAAAAGTAGCAATAATAAAGAGGTTATAATGCTATAGCTTATTACCCCTAAGAACGTAAGAAGAGTCCTGCTGGATTGGTCTGAAGGTCCATTTAGTTCTCTGGGAAAGTCACAAGCAAGGTACGAAGACAATTCTCCCTGGTTGTTTGTCTCCAGTATCTAGTTTTCAGTAGTCTATGCCTCTGAACATTTGAGGTTCCATTTAGCCATTATTGCTAATGTGTAGTCAAATCAACCTCAAGTTTTCATATAAAAATAAATGCCTACACCACAAAATGCCACAAATTCATTTTAAACTAACCTCAGATGAAAGGGAGTCTAAACCACTAGAGCAGATATGGCTTTATAATTTGTTGTGGCCCCAAAGCTGACCAATTTCCTTCTCTGGGTCTAAAATTATCCACAACACAGCGGATGGGGTTTGGGCTGGGTTCTTGGTAGGGGATCATTTTGGTGAGTCTTTTCGCCACAATAAAATGGATGAATTTCTGTTCGCTTATTGGTAGCACGAAATGTTGTTTTAGACAGTCCAGAAACATGAAATGTTAAAAGAAACAACATGCTGAGTTGAAATGACTGAGGAATGACTGAGGAAGCTTCATCATAAATCGATCCACATACATCCAACACACGTTGAAAAGTAGCATTTTATGTTAATGGAAGTGTAGTTATCTTTGGGGACTAGTTCTTTTTAGTAGGGATGTGTATCGTATCGCTAAAATGTACAATAACAATATGATAAGGTCGTTATCGTGCATGTGTTTAACGATGATGATACGCTAGAAAAAACTACAATAATTATCGGAGATGATAATTTTCGGGCGATTTTATCGTTTTATCGGACATATGTGCCAAATTTGAGATCGATCCCTCCAACCCTCGATTTTATATGAATTTCTTAAAGATCTTTTCAGTTCTGACAGATCAGAATGACAGCTCGCCACGTGCGTTCATTCAGACCTATCAGAACGGAAATGATCTTTAAAAAATTCATATAAAATCGAGGGTTGGAGGGATCGATCTCAAATTTCATACACATACCTAGGCATACCCCTTAAGCACTATGACCAAGTTTCAAGCCTCTAACCTTTAAAATACAGAAGTTATAGGCATTTTTTTCTTTAAAAATAGGGCTGCAAAAATATCATTTTTTCACAATTATTATTGTGAAGACGATACGGTTCACCTACGATATGAATGAAGATGATAATTTTTTTGGTCCGAAATGACGATAATGATAAACGATGATATTTTTTGGTGTTCATACCCCTACTTTTTAGTACATGCAGGAAGAGATGTGCAGGTACATGCAAGAGGAGATTTGCCTTTGGATATTCTGGTCCCGAGCCATTTAGGTCTTATCTTGAATAGATGGCCATTTTTCTTACTTTACCGAGAACACTCCCCTATTTGAAGGCATTCCTCCTATTCGAAGGGGTGTCCACTACAAGTATGGCTTAAAGATAAAGAACCAAAAGAAGAAGAATTGAAAGCTGGGCCTTAAAGTTGCCCGTCAACAGTTATAGGGTGACCATATGGAAAGGAGGACAGGGCTCCTGTTTCTTTAACAGTTTTATTAAAAAGGAATTTCAGCAGGTGTCATTTGTATGCATGCAGCACCTGGTGAAATTCCCTCTTCATCACAACACTTAAAGCTGCAGGAGCTAGACTAGAGTGACCAGATATAAAACAGGGCAGGGGTCCTGCAGCTTTAGCTATCGTGATGAAGAGGGAATTTCACCAGGTGCTGAATGCATACAAATGACACCTGCTGAAATTACCTTTTTTATGATACAGGAGACCTGTGCTCTTTTTTATATGTTCACCCTAAACAATTAACACCTGGACAACAGGATGGGAAGGCACACAGATTGTATAAGTGGCCTCCCTGATCAAGAAACAAAAAGGAGCGGCAACCTCAATGGTGCTCAACACTCTATGGTCCTGTTCAGACGACACACTGAGCCACGGTTAGGCCACAAACCCCTTTCCAGCAAATGGTTAGTGAGCATGTTTAAACCATGGTTATGTAGCCACCATGGTTAGGAATGGTTCACACAACATGCTAAGCCATAAGTTTTAGCTCAAAATTCTTAACCACTGTGGCTTAGTGTGTTGTCTGAACAGGGCCAATGCAGTTTGTTTTCCAGCCTGGTGCATTTCAAGTTGAAGGCTCCTCCTCAGAGACAACTGAAGCTGTACTTAGCATAAGGTGATTAAAACAAATCACACGCTCTGCTTGCTAACAGCTGTACATCCTTGTTTCTTTTGCATTTTTGCAGTTTCTCCTTTCTTTTGCTCCTTGGATTGGTGCCTGTCTCCTTTTTTTCTCATTTTGCCTCACCTTTGGATAGTAGAATCCAGCCAAGGTGCCTTTTTCCGCTTACAACCTCTGTCTCCACATGCCATTTTAGAAAGAAACGGGATGAATGCCATTTGTACTTTTTGCTTCAATGCAAACATGACTTGGGCTTGCACTACCTCTCACCATTTCCCTCCCTGATTAATCCCTCTGAGCAGTGAGTCTGTGAGGCACAATCCAGCAATTGTTAGTCATGACTAAGTCCAATTTGGAAGCAATGGAATGGGACTTAACAACCGCAACAAAACTAAGTCTTTCTGATTTCCAAAAATAATGCAATTTTTGGCGTTTGCGCCACATACTCACATTGAAAATGAATCGGCTACATCAAGTAGAATGTACGTTCAATTTTTAAATGGCTTTCGGACATGTTTTAGACCCTTACTGTTTCACAAGTAACAAACTATAGGCATGTTTAGTGTGGTGAAAATGCCTTCAAAGTCTTGGTTATCTAAGAATCTGTGAACTGAAGGGCAGAGCAAACATTCTGTTTTTGAAAAGCTCGCTTTTCAAGATCCAAATTCACATCATCTGAAGTAGTGCTGAGCCAAAATTTATCAGAAGACCTGAGAAAAGTTTTAAGATTTTTATTTTTCTCACCTGCCAAAAAAGAAGGCTACTTTGCAGAATTTTCTTCAATATTCCCCAGCATTTTTATGGCCACCATTACACACATACACACACACACACACACACACACACACACACACTGCCCTGGAATGATGCCCTGTGGCAGATACAAAATGGTAGCCCAATTGCCAGTGCAATTGCTGTTGCATGCACCAACAGGGGGGGAGCAAAAAAGATTAAGAAACAAGGAAGAATTCTAATTCTAATGGTGACCCCCCCCCCCAACACACACCTTTGAGAAACTGTTGAATAATTTATCCTGAACCTGGAGAAATTTGTGAAATGGTCACCTCGATGTCTCTGCTCACAAACAGGGTGGAGAATTTTGAGAGGCCATTTGGTGACAGCTCTACTTAAGGTTGTCTGATGTTGCTTTTAGAAAATAAGAGCAAAGGGCAGTGTACATGTTATAACTGTGTACACTGAACTCATGTAATCCTGTGATGTACTGATTTTTCACACACAGAGAGCCTATCTACACTACTGCTTAATATCAGTTTTAACCAGTTTAAAACTGTTATAAACCATTTTAAAGCAGTAGTGTAGATAGGCTCAGAGCTTTATCAAAAGCCTGAGTCATGTTTTGGAATGGTATATAGATGCTTCATGTTATAACTGTGTACACTGAACTCGTGTTCAGTGAAGGACAGAAGTTTGCCCATGTATGTTCAGGATGCCTTCTGAATGAGCCTTCAGCTTAGGCTGACCATATGAAAAGGAGGACAGGGCTCCTGTATCTTTAACAGTTTCATAGAAAAGAGAATTTCAGCAGATGTCATTTGTATATAAGCAGAACCTGGTGAAATTCCCTCTTCATCACAAAGTTAAAGCTGCAGAAGCCCTGCCCTCTTTTGTACATGGTCAAGAGACAGGGCTCCTGCAGCTTTAACTGTTGTAATGAAGAGGGAATTTCACCAGGTTATATATGCATACAAACAACACCTGCTGAAATTCCCTGTCCTTTGCAACTGTTAAAGATACAGGAGCCCTGTCCTCCTTTTCATATGGTCACCCTACTTCAGCTTTTACATACAGAGGCTGTTTTAGAGGTTATACTAATAGGAATATACATATGGATGGGGAGGGACAAGGACAGGGATGTATGGATTTTGTTAAGTCCATTCTGTCTGTGTTTCATGGATTGTCAAGAGTCTTTCATTCCATCATCTGCTCATTGATGGAATCTTGGGTTTTTTTAGGGATGTACGAGAATTTTGTTCCACTTCTGCAAATACAAATTTGCGCTGATGTGCATTAGTGCATTTGCACATTAGCAATAAGTGTACTAATGTGCACTTGTACAAATGCACAAGCTCAGCATCAAGGTCCAACCGGTGCAGCTCCTTGCACTTAAACTCCTGTCAGGCACCTTCCCCCTTTGCACAAATACAAATTTTGCGTAAATACACATTGTGAAAAAAATGTACACAATTCTGCAGAATCCACATAACTTGGAAAAAGCTGGCCCAATGTGAAATCCGCAGGTTGTATTCATTGGAATCCATTGCAGAGTTCAACATAACTAGTCCAGGATAGCAGTCATGATTCCTTTCCCCCACACCCCATGTACATTCAGACCCATGGCACACAATTTTAACACAGAGCTAGCAGCTTTGTCTTCTTCTTTACTCTAGAGTAATCGCAGAGATCCTGATCAGCCCCCCCCCCCACCACCGCTACAGTCCTTATCCAGACCAGGGGCCCTCCACCTGCAATAAATAACACCAGAGATCCATTTGCTTTAATACATTTGGCAAAATAAATTGCAAATGTATGTGTGTGAGTAGGAGGGGCAATCCAGATCAGGGCCACAGTGGGGGGCAAAAGATTAAAGCCCCCTACCACCCACACAAAATGAAAAAGAGGTCACCATCAGCTACGTCTTTAAAGCAACATAGGTTTTGGCCCTATGTGGGTACAATTATAATGCAAAGCAGTCCTGTTGCCAGCCTAATTCTCTGGTTGTCTTTGAACAAGGAACTGAGAGCAATACCTGCTCACTCAGAAACAGCAACCAAGGGGACATAAATGTAGGTGGAGAAGATATTAGTTCTGGTCATGATATATTGGCAGACTAAAAATGAAGGTGTTTTGCATAACAAGTCTACAGAGGTCAGGAGGGCCCAGCTTTCCCCTGTGATCAGGAAGGCATTGCCTCTCACAGCACACTGCCGCCTGACAGTGGCTAAGATCCAAAGGATTGTTGAACTCATTATGTGAGCCCAACAGGTCTTGACATTAAGGATGGGAGGTTTCCCTGAAAAAGAAATAGAAATGAGTTTCGGAATCGGTTTATGATACGTCTGGCTGCCAGCTGCAATCCAGGACCTGAGGTAGAGGTCTCGTGCAACACCTGTGGCTGGATCCTTTTTGAGCTGCAGATGTCAGTGATGAGAGCCAGGCCTAGCTTAGGTAGAGTGAGGGTGCCAACTCCGGTGGCAGATGCCAGGGTGCTGCAAAGAGACAGGAAGATGTTGAAGGGGAGATCTATGTGCCATAGGGATGTCGGAGGAATCCACAATGAAATCTAACCTGTGGATTCCATGGACTTGTAGACCATTTTTATAAACGCGTTCCAGAATTTTACACAAATTTCGTCATAGAAAAAATGAATAATAATAATAATAATAATAAACCACTGGCCAAAAATGTGCATCTTGCTTAAAGCAAGATAATGTGCTTGGGGGGGGTATGCATTTGGGGAGGATTTGCACATTTTTGCAAATGTCAATTTGCACACATTCAGGAAATTGGGAAAAATCCAATTCCATCAAAGAATGGATGATGGAATGAAAGGCACCTGGCAATCCACATAATGCAGACAGGACAGATTTTACAAAATCCATGCATCCCTAGTTGTACTGCAATCTGCAGATTGCTATCTTGTAGCAACCCGAAAATGGGCCCTCTCTGTAGTAGCACCTTCTTTGTGGAATGCCCTTCCAGCAAGTTTTAGGCACCAATTAAACACCAATCTTTCCCCACAGACCTTCTCTGACTGATCATGCTGCCCAACTTTTTAATTGTTAGTTCTCTGATTAAAAATGTTTTACTTAATAATGTTTTTTAAATGATTTTTACTGAGAGGTTATATATTCTGTTATTTTTAATGTTTTAACAGTGAAAGTTATGTATTTTAAACATTTATGTTGTAAACCACTTCCAGGTGTCTTTTTAGATATAGTCAAGTAAATAATAAATAAGCCAGCCTGATTTTCTCAAGTGCAGTGGAGGATGCTGTCTCATCACCCATGTTGAAAGCCAGATCTACACCAAGCAGAATATAGTGGTATGAAAGCGGTATATGATATGTGTCATGGGCCACAACAGTTGTCAGTGCACTTCAGTACCGCTATAAAGCAGTAATGTAGCTCCTGTCTTTTATATACCACTTTCATACCACATCCTGCTTGGTGTAGATCTGGCTGAAGTATGATTCAACTGCCAGTTCAGTCCACTTCTGTACATAGAATTTGGGGAGATGGCCCGCATTAAACACAATCCACACATCCCTAGATGTGATAGAATGAATCTGGGACTCCTGTATACAAAGTATGCACTCTACCACTGATTTCTACTCCCTCTCCAGAAGATCTACTTTTCCTGCTCAGGAAAGAATGGCCCCACATCTTTTAAGCACTGTATCGTCTAGGTAGGATGACCATATGGGAAGGAGGACAGGGCTCCTGTATCTTTAACAGTTGCATAGAAAAGGGAATTTCAGCAGGTGTCATTTGTATATATTCAGAACCTGGTAAAATTCCCTCTTCATCATAACAGTTAAAGCTGCAAGAGCCCTGCCCTCTTTTGTATCTGGTCAAGAGGGCCCAGTTCTTTCAGCTTTAACTGTTGTGATGAAGAGGGAATCTCACCAGGTTCTGCTGACATTCCCTTTTCTGTGCAACTGATAAAAATACATAGGCTGACCATATGAAAAGGAGGACAGGGCTCCTGTAACTTTAACAGTTGTAGAGAAAAGGGAATTTCAGCCAGTGTCATTTGTATGCAATTAGTTCCTGGTGAAATTCCCTCTTCATCACAAGAGTTAAAGGTGCAGGCACTATACTAGAGTGACCAGTTTTTTTGTTTTTTTGTTTGTTTGTTTTTATTTATTGCCTTTCTATACCGCCCAATAGCTGAAGCTCTCTGGGCGGTTTACAAAAATAGCTTCGGCTATTGGGTTAGGGTGACCAGATAAAATCCAGGTCAGGGCTCCTGTAACTTTAACAGTTGTAGAGAAAAGGGAATTTCAGCCAGTGTCATTTGTATGCAATTAGTTCCTGGTGAAATTCCCTCTTCATCACAACAG
The DNA here is from genome assembly GCA_029215795.1 of Anniella stebbinsi. Taxonomy (NCBI): domain Eukaryota; kingdom Metazoa; phylum Chordata; class Lepidosauria; order Squamata; family Anniellidae; genus Anniella; species Anniella stebbinsi. The sequence goes on along the minus strand of JARDYH010000002.1, from coordinate 25,516,179 downwards.
TTAAAGTTGCAGGGGCCTGCCTTCTTTTGTACATGGTCACTCTAGTATAGTGCCTGCACCTTTAACTGTTGTGATGAAGAGGGAATTTCACCAGGAACTAATTGCATACAAATGACATTGGCTGAAATCCCCTTTTCTCTACAACTTTTAAAGTTACATGAGCCCTGTCCTCCTTTTCATATGGTCACCCTAGTCTAAGGGAGCAATCCTATGCTCCCAGAATGGCTAGCCAAGGGACTGCTGAGTATATTGGACCTTGGTTCTCCCTAGACACTGGTGGAAAGTTCCACCAGTGGTGGGGTCAACAACAGGGCAATTCAGGACAGCAGGATCCTAGGCCCTCTTGTTTCCTCTACATTCTCCCAAACAGAGCTGGAAGCTATACAAGTCCAAGAGCTGGCTGAGTGCATTCTAGGGATGCTGGACAAATCCACAACAGATTTAAATGAGTTCAGATTTTTATGAATTTGACTTGAGGAAACTGGCTTTTCCCACTTGCACAGAATCCACAGGTTTGTGGCTTTGTTTTTTCTTTGTTTTCTTTTTGGTTTTACTTTTGGGGAGGAATTGGTCAATTTCATTCATGGGCAAGTGTAGATTATTGCAAGTGTGGATTAGCACACTTGCAAACAAATGAAGCTTCATACAAAAGCTCTGATTCCACCAGCCCATGATGCACCTCAACACTGATGCAGGCAATGCAGTAGCTTTACACATTTTCAGTATTTAACATCCTGTTTTGCATATCTTTGCTCTTTCCAAATTTCAGCCTTATTCGGTTTAGTTGTTTACAGTGTGGTGCCTAAGGCTGCAATCCTATGCATACTTATTTCAGAGTAAGCTCAAGAAAGTGTGCTTAAATAGCTTGGGACCTCAGTACTTGAGGAAGCGCCTCTTCCTATATATGCCTGCCCGAGATTTGAGATCTGTTGGGGGAGCCCTCTTCTGTGTCCCACCAACGCAAGACATACATTATGGTGGGACATGGGAGAGGGCTTCCTCTGTTGTGGCACCCTCATTGTGGAATGCACTCCCCTTGGAGGCCCAACTGGCACCGACATTGGCTTCGTTTCGGCGCCAAGTTAAAACATGCCTTTTTATCAAAGACTTCGAGGGCTAAATTCGTCATGGTGACGTATAGTATGAATTGTTTTGAATTGTTTTATTGCTTTCAAAAAATTTGACAGGTTTAATTTGTTAACGGTTTAATACATTTTTAGCTGTGTAAATTATTTACGTTTATATTGTTCTGATTTTATCTGTATGCCACCCTGAGATCCCAGTGATAATAGGGTGGGATACAAATGTTTTAATAAACAAATAAATTGTGTGGATTGCTTAAACAAATCCATAGAGGATAAGGCTGTCAATGGCTACTAATCCTGAGGGCTATATTGATGATGAGGATGGCTGTCTAAATGCTTGGAAAGCCCTGGAGTGGATGCAGGGTGATGCGACATCGATTATACAATGCAGCTACAATCGCACACCCACACTGAGGCTTTCCACCAAAGCTGCGGAGAAAAAAGCCAGGGACTTACCCCAATTTTTTTCTCCGGAGTGAGGTGAGGATGTGCAAGACAAAGTCAAAACAGGACCTTGCCTCACTCCAGAATCGCAACAGAGGCATGGTTGGGTAGTGCCTGGTGGAAGGTGACCTGTGATTGGCTGCAATCCATCAGGAAGAGAGAGGGGGAGATTCCGGTCCCCAGATGCCTGCCCAGAAACCCCACACTCCCTCCTCAGCATCGGCTTACCAGATGCCATCCCAGGGTAGGGAAGCTGCAGAGTTTCCGAGGGACACAGCACCAACTCGGTGCCATGAAGACACCCCCTTCCTTTATTTCTTTCTTTATTACATTTCTATACTGCCCCATAGCCAAAGCTCACTCAGCAGTTTACATAAGATTAAAACATTAAAAACGATATACAAAATTTTAAACCATAAACAGTATACACAAGAACATACATCTAAAAACAACTATAAGCTATCAGCCAAACCTAAAAACAGATCCGGGATTGGTTAAGCTCATCACATATTGCTAAATGCCTGGGAAAAGAGAAAAGTCTTGACCTGGCACCGAAAAAATAGCAATGTTGGTGCCAGGTGGGTCTCATCATGAACATCATTCCATAATTGGGGGGCCACCATAGAGAATGCCCTCTCCCTTGTTGCCATCTTCTGAGCATTCCTCAGAGTAGGCACCCAGAGGAGGACCTTAGATGTTGATCGGAGTATATGGGTAGGTTCATGTCTGGAGAGGCTTTCCATCAAATATTGTGATCCCAAGCCATGTCAGGCTGTATAGGTTAGAACCAGCACCTTGAATCGGGCTTGGGAACATACAGGCAGCCAATGCAAGTAGGCCAATGTCAGTCTTAAATGTTCAAACCTCCTGGTCCCCGTTATCACTCTGGCCACTGCATTTTACATAACCTACAGCTTCTGAACCATTTTCAAAGGCAGCCCCCACCTCTGGGATCACTTCTGAATACCAGTTGTACTTAGAGCCATTACCCTGATGTGTAGGCTGACCATATGAAAAGGAGGACAGGGCTCATGTAACTAACAGTTGTAGAGAATAGGGAATTTCAGCCAGTGTCATTTGTATGCAGTTAGTTCCTGGTGAAATTCCCTCTTCATCACAACAGTTAAAGGTGCAGGCCCTATACTAGAGTGACCATATACAAAAGAAGGCAGGGCCCCTGCAACTTTAACTGTTGTGATGAGGAGGGAATATCACCAGGAATTAATTGCATACAAATGACACTGGCTGAAATTCCCTTTTCTCTACAACTGTTAAAGTTACATGAACCCTGACCTCCTTTTCATATGGTCAGCCTACTGATGTTAGCAGTGAAGTGGCCAAGTTTGCCTATGACACCAAATTTAAGGTGTCATAGGCAAACAAAGGGATTGTGAGGAGCTTCAAAAGGATCTCTCTGAGCTGGGAGAGTGGGTATCCAAATGACAGATGCGGTTCAATGTAAGCAAGTGAAGGCGATGCACATTGGGAGAAAAACTCCCAATTTCAAGTATAACCTGATGGGATTTGAGCTGGTGGTTAGCGACCAAGAAAGAAATCTTGGGGTTGTGGTGGACATTTCAATGTCAACTCAGTGTGCAGCTACTATCAAGAAGGCAAACTCCATGTTAGGCATTATTAGAAAAAGGACTGAGAATAAAACTGTCACTATCATACTGCCTTTGTACAATTCTGTGGTGTAATCACACTTTGAATACTGTGTACAGTTTTGGTCACCACCACACCTAAAAAAAGATATTGTAGAGCTGGAAAAAGTGCAGAAAAGGGCAACTAACATGATCAAGGGGCTGGAGCATCTCCCTTGTGAGGGAAGGTTACAACAGCTGGGATTTTTTAGCTTGGAAAAAAGGAGGTTAAGGGGAGACATGGTAGAGGTGTTCAGAATTATGCCTGGTGTGGAGAACGTGGATAGAGAGACATTTTCCTCCCTCTCCCATGATACTAGAACATGGGGTTATGCCATGAAGCTGATCGATGGGAGATTCAGAACAGATAAAAGGAGGTACTTCTTGCAAGCTGTAGTTATGGGCATAAATTTGCATGTCTTTAAAAGGGGTCTGGATAAATTCTTGGAGGAGAAGACTATCAATGGCTACTAGACCTGATGGCTGTGCTACTTCCAGTATGAGAGGCAGTAAGTCTATATACACCAGTTGCTGGGGAACATGGGTGGGAGGGTGCTGTTGCACCATGTCGTGCTTGTGATTCCCTGGTCGACAGCTGGTTGGCCACCGTGTGAACAGAGTGTGGTACTAGATGGACCCTTGGTCTGTCCTAGCATGGCTCTTCTTATGTTCTCATATGGGCTTCCCATAGATATCTGGTTGGCCGTTGTGGTAACCATTTATTTACTTTAATTAATTATTTCTAAAATGTACAGAAACCAAACCCAGGATATCAATCAATGCCAGATCACTGAAGTAACACAAGGGGTGAATGATCTGTCATAAAACTGATGGCAAAACTCAAAGGGATAGCGTGCTAATAGTATAGGGCAGAGCAGTAGAAAGCAGTGCGTGTTCTAGCAATGAAAAGGAAACAGAGGTATTTCCTTTATTTTATTTTTATTTTTCCCTGAGCCCAACAGATTTTTGGTGTGAAGTGCTTGACCCCATTTCTGGGAAGTAGAATGAGCCCACTTTCATCAGAGTGCATGCTTGCTGACATGGGGGGGAAACGCCTTATCCGTTGGCAGAGTATGTTTACTGTGGATGAGCTGCTCTGTGGATGCTGGAAAAGTGCCTCTTGTGTTTTTCTAATATGTTAGGACTTTTCAGAAGATGCTGTTTTTGCCAGTTTTTAGCAGGCAAAAGGCAACATGAGCACACACATTCCATTGTTTGCAAGGGGACGAGGCACCCATGAAACTTGGTGGCACGCTTAGCAGAACGTAGCATTCAGAGCTCACCACGAGGCCGCAGCGATTTGGATCTGTGTGGCCAAAATTCTCAAAGGCTGGGCAAAAGAGAATGACTAGACTTCAGAAAGCTTTACTTAAATCTTTAACATGCTGGATGAATTTGAAATAATGCTCGAAAGCAGATACCGTATCATTAAGGTTTGCTCACGCACTCTGATGTCCATAAAGGCCTCAGCAATTTGCTAATAGCTCTAAATCCTGATTCATTTCAGTATTTGGAGGTTTTGATTCATCCCGACATTTCCCACAATTTAATTAGATTATTATAACCAGAGTAAACTTGTAACATTACAGTCCATCCCAGGCTATATGGCCTACAGCAGTGGTGCATAATTAAGCTTCATAAAGATACAAAAAATGGAAATATCACTGCTGGGAGGTAAGTAGTGGCCTTAGCATGCACCTCAGCACTGTCCTCCAAATGACAGTTGATTCACCAGTCCATAAAACAAGGGTGGGCTAGTTGTCCACCAATAATTTCTGAGAAGAGAAAGCACCATATTGCCCCAAGTCTTCCTCAAACTAGAACCAGGGTACCTGTTACCAATTTCCAGAGGTCACTTGGGCTAGATCTACACTACTGATTTATAGCAGTACTAAAGTGCACTGATAACTGTTGGGGTACAATCCACATTCCATGTACTGCATTCATAGTGTTATATCCTGCTTTTTATGCCATATAATGATTTGACACAAGGTATAGATTTGGCCTTGGTCACTTGTCCAGGAACCCAGTCAAGGCAGCAAGTTGGCATGAGTCACAATTCTGCAGTACCATGGCCACAGTTGGGAGTAGGATGACCAGTTAAAATCTAGGTCAGGGTTCATGTAACTTTAACAGTTGTAGAGAAAAGGGAATTTCAGCCAGTGTCATTTGTATGCAATTAGTCCCTGGTGAAATTCCCTCTTCATCACACCAGTGAAAGTTGCAGGGGCCCTGCCTTCTTTTGTATATGGTCACTGTTGTATAGTGCATGCACCTTTAACTGTTGTGATGAAGAGGGAATATTACCAGGAACTAATTGCATACAAATGACCCTGGCTGAAATTCCCTTTTCTCTACAACTGTTAAAGTTACATGAGCCCTGACCTGGATTTTATCTGGTCAGCCTACCGAATGGAGTAGAGGAAAGGAAAGCGTGTCATTCCCCCACCCCCTGGCTCCAACTGGGGCCTTTTCTATAATGTCTGGGAATGACACATTTTCCCCTTTAAGGTCCCGATTGGAGCAGTGGGAGGGAATGACATGCCTCTGTAAAATGCATCATTCCGCCATGCTAATGGCAGTCTTAAAGGGGAAAGAGTGTCATTCCTGGACGTTATAGAAAATTACAGAAAATTCCCCCCTGCCACCCAAGATAGAACAAAAACCTGGACAAATCCCGGGTTGGTCACCTTATTCAGGGCACCAATTAGAACCGTTCTTAAAATATGATAACATTCTAAAAAAAATCATAAAAATAAATATATCCATGAAAACAGAGTCTTATCTAGCCAATAAAAAGTCTATCTAAACAAACAAACAAAACGTTTCACCATATGGTGAAATACTAGCTCCTGTTGTCTGAACAGTCAGTTTGGCTTGCACAAGAGTACTAATGGAAATGCAGTTTTTGAGTCCTTCGGAACATCTCATCAGGCCAGATGGTAAACAAAACAAAACAAAACAAAAGAGCTGGTGGAGGAAAAAGGGGATGATGTCCAAGCTATGGAGTCTGCATTTGGTTAGTTTTTAGGTGAAAAGTAGAGAAGTCTGCAAACATTCAAATTAGGCTCTATAAGGTACAGAAACAGTTTCAGGATGCACCTGGGACCCTCCCAAGAGTTACTGGGAAGAAAAAATAAACAAATAATGGTTGTTCCCCCCCCCCCATTTTTAAACATATAAAATCCAGCTGTTAATCAAAAGCTGTTCCCAGTCTTAGGTGAAACACACAGGTTCCTTGATAAGTGGAAAACAGAAACAGAGAGAATACGACATAGTATTTAGATTAACAAGGCTGGATATAATTTTAGATGGTGTGCTAAGTTAAAAAAAAAGAAAAGGACTATAAAAGCCAAATTGGGTAGTTTTAGCTAGAAGTTGGATATACCCTCAGAGAATAAAGCTACAGCTTCAGGTGGAACAAGATCATCTTCCTCCAGTGTGGTATCTTACTGTTGAATAGCTAAATTTGTGCAGTGCACATGACTTTTATCAAACATTACTGATTGTTTCTTCCCTATAGATAATGAGCTTTTCCACATGAGCCATTTATTCTGCCCTTGTGATTCATTATTCATGGTTTTTTATGGGTCCTTTATACCCTCCCATTTTACTTCTGTATTTAAGAGCACTTTCCCAGTTTTTATAGAGCAGGGGAAATGTGCTATTATTTGTGAAAGTGAAAGAAAACGCAATTTCTTATTTCTGTAATTGCAATATTCTGCTTTAGCATACCACCACCTAGAGGTTATGCAACAGAAAAGCAGAAAAGGAAAAGCTCATTGTGTAGAGTTCAGATCTCAGTTCTGCAACAAACTGAAAACAGATATAACAGATTAACAGCCTTGTGTAGAAAAGCTGCATAAACATCAACCAGGACAGTATCTGAATTAGCAAACTGTATGATACATATACAAACACAACTGCTCTCAGCCAATACATCTGTAAGAGGCAGACAAACCAGAAGAGTGGAGGATGTTTCTGCTGTGTCCTTAAATAAATTGATATAAACACTGATATCATGCTTCCCATGTAGAAAAAATCTAGCTCATCTGCTGCTGAGTTTTGATCCATGAAATTTCACAAGTTTCGGTACTGGGTTTGTCTAACTGGTCACATAGTCGAGACAACTGGACTTCATTCAGTTCAACCTTATTTAATTATATGAGAATAAAAAGACAATGGGCTGGATCCAGATTTAGTTATACTTCAACAAGACTCAATGAAATCAATAGGACAAGTCTGTTGATTTCATTGGTTTTACTCTAAGCATGACTAAATTCTGGATCTGACTCATTATTTCATTCTACCTTTCACTCTCATAGCTGAGTCTTTAACATAGCCATCATTTTTACATATTATGCTTACATAGCCAGAGAAAGAGAAACCACAGTATTCCTGTAATGTAAAAGCTGGTCCTGAGACTGGGTTATATGTGTGTGTGAATCTGTGTGTATCATGAATATTAAAGATATGTGAGCTCACACCACTGAAGATATTTTTATCTGTGATTCACCATTGCAGCCATCACTTGATGTGAAACATGCATTGATGTGAGCATGCAAGACCTGAAGAATCGAGTGAGGAGAGACCATGCCTGAACCATCTTTAAAACGTCCATTCATTTTAATGGGTGTACTTTAAGTAGGATTAACATTGCATAGTGACCCAAATCTGCTTTCATTGAGCTGCCGCCAAGATCTTCATCAGTTTGAACAGGAGCAGGACTGCTCCCATGCAAGTCATATGTCTCTCTGTGTCAGCCTTCAGCAACAAGGTACTCTCCAGATATTTTGGATGACCATTGGCCAGTTGGGGCTGATGGGAGTTGAAACCCACTATGCGTGGAGGCATCACCTTCGGGAAGACCGCTCTATGTATATAGCAAGAAGTGCTACAAGAAAGAAAGAAAGAAAGAAAGAAAGAAAGAGAAATTGTAGGTGTGTGAACCAATAATCCCAAATCAATAATGGTTATAGAATGGTATCTCAGTAAATCTGGCTCGCTGGATAGCCAGTCAGAGACGTCACTTACTTTTCTGGTTCTAGCCCTGTTGTGCGAGGAAAGCAGGGAGCTGTATTTTTTTATTGGGGAATGGCTATGCCTCAATCGTACAGCATGTGCTTTGTCTGCATAAACTCCCTGTTTCAATCCCTGGCATGTCTAGGTATGACTGGAAAGGACTCCTGTTTGAAATCCTGGAGAGCTGCTTCTCATCAGCCTTCCCCAACCTCCAGATTGGTTGGGCTACAACTACCATTACCCCCATGTGGGGTTGATGTAGTCCAGTACATATGGAGAGCACCAGGTTGGGGAAGGCCGGTTAGATCATGTTGACTGATAGACCAATGATGGACCAATGGCATGTCATGGTAGAAGGAAGCTTCCTATGTCTAATACAGTCATGCAGCCAGGTAATTTTAGAACCTGGACTGAATGGCCATGGGGGGGGGGGGCTCCCTTTAGATGGCCATGTGGGTTCTTTCAATTGTGAAGCACACAACTAACATTTCTCTCCCAGGGCCAGCCCCACCATTAGATGGGGTGAGGCAGTCGCTTGGAGGCAGCATCAAGATGTTCAAGGTGTTTCATGCAGCCTTCTCTGCACCCCCTATGTTAGCCTGCTGCCTTTAAGTTCCATCATTAGTGTTGAAGACAGATTCATCTCCTAGTCTAGTTAGTTTTTGTACATGGAATGGGAAAGGTTGCCATCTTTGCCTGAGGCAGCAAAATGTCTTTGGCCAGACCGGTTCTCTCCCTCACGCCAACCATCACCCATGCTTTCAAACTGCCCCTACTCTCCTGATATGTTAGAACAACATCAGTACTGTTTGTCAACGTTGGGGGGGGGGGACAACTGTACTCTGAGCACATGCAGTTTTGCATTCTGGGCTCATTTAAATCATAGTACCAGCAGGAGTACAGGAATTAAATAAAAGTTTGTTTCTGATCCCTTTGTCACCTGTTGCTCTCTGGGTGGTCATTTGCGGGGATCCAGGACTTTTGCCCTAGCTGCACCAGTGGTAGGATAACTAAAATAACAGTGGTTGGTCTGGCTACAGCTTTGTTATCAACACTGAATAAAGGTGATACTTTCAGTGAAATCAAAGCAGATGACAGGAATACCGTGTGATCGTGTGAAAAGGTCGTATTCGGTATATATGTATAGAATGTATTCAGTATATATGTTACTTGCTGGCAGTTCCAGCTCTTGCAATGTGAAGAGTGTTTAGTTTCAGTGAGTTTATTTTCCCCTCAAGAAACATAAAAGTTGATAACGCATAAACTGCATCACCTCTTTTATGGTTACTACATTATATTATGAGCCCCCTGTGATATGGATGTGTCAATGTTCCCAAATGTTTATAAGAATGCATTGAGATGAACAGTATGTAAGTTTTCAAAGGTCATGAAGGAAGAGAGGGCGAAAGAGACAGAAAGAGAAAGAAATATAATTTTAGAGGTAGTCAGTACCTCTTCTAACCTAGGACCAGGACTGAAGATAGTTGCCTTTCAAACCTAGCAGGGGGAACAATTAATAAAGGAACCCATTAAGGTCGGATTGTTGCTGCTAGAAAGGAAGGTTGAATTTCAGTCCTTTGAAGTAACTGAGAATGATTCAGGCCTCATTACAGAGATATAATCTACATTCATACATTTATGTTAGTGATTCAGATCTATTGGGACAGATTGAATTCCGTTAAATAGTGCATCTTTCCTCTGCAATTTTTCTCAGGCTTTTCCAGGCTAACATAACAGGGGAGCTAACAATACAGAGGAGTAGGGTACTTAGGGATTCAACTGTGCTATAAAAGAAAGGCTATACAGAAAGTAGGAAAAAAGGAACGAGATATAATCTAAAAAGCTACGTCAGCTTTTCATTGGGCCTCTGTTTTGTAAGTGCCCATCCTGTCATCACACAGTATAGAGAAAAAAGGAGCCTATGAGTGTTTCTTCACCAAATATTGCACCTGCTGTGACTGGATTTAATACGATAGTTTCTAAGGTTATTTTTAAGTAAAACATTTCATTTGTACAATCAAACCAAAGCTGCAAATTGGTTCTCCTTAGATCCTTTTACGAAGGATAAAATCAATAGTTTTTTTCCCCTCTTTTTTTTAAGAAAAAGAAAAAACGTAGATAAAATGATAGCACTTTTCATATCAAGACACTGCAATCTTATGAACACTTACTGGGAGTAAGTCTCATTGAACTCTGTGGGACATACTTGTCAATAAAAAACATGCATGGGGTTGGTTGGTAAATGACATGTGGCAATGATTGATACATTGATCCTGTTCAGAAGACACACTAAACCATGGTGGGTAAGCATTTCGAGCTAAACATTATGGCTTAGCATGTCATGTGAACCATGACTTAACGTGTCATGTGAACCATTCATAACCATAGTGGCTACATAACCATGCTAACTATTTGCTGCAAAAGGGTCAGTGGCTTAACCATAGTTTAGTGTGTTGTCTGAACAGGCCCATTAGTACTAATAATAAATGGGACACTGTTTGCATTTTCATCACTACTACATCATAGATTCTGTTTAGATAAAGGACATTAACCAGCTCTCCACTAGCCTCACACGATGCCACTAATCACTATCCATATGTAGGCTGACCATATGAAAAGGAGGACAGGACCCATGTAACTTTAACAGTTGCAGAGAAAAGGGAATTTCAGCTGGCGTCATTTGTATGCAATTAGTACCTGGTGAAATCACCTCTTCATCAAAGCAATTAAAGGTGCATGCACTATACTAGAGTGACCAGATACAAAAGAGGGCAGGGCCCCTGCAGCTTTAACTGTTGTAATGAAGAGGGAATTTCACCAGGTACAAATTGCATACAAATGACACCAGCTGAAATTCCCTCTTCTCTACAACTGTTAAAGTTACATGAGCTCTGTCCTCCTTTTCATATGGTCAGCCTATCCATATGCAAAGCCACATCTAAGAAGTTTCAGTGGGCGTGGATGAGTATCTCAGTACAAATGCATGTATGTATTGGCTCCATTTGCAGAAATTTGCTTCCCCTGACTTTCCTGCTAAATTAGGGCAAAAGTGTTTTTATAAATGGGAACAAGCTACCATTGGATTGAAATGTTGGTGGAAATATATATATAGGATATATATCATGAAATAGATTATAGGATTCCATTCATTGGGTACTAAGCAACTACTTACATCAGTGAGATGGGTGACAGCAGATACCCCATAATTTCTGAGGCCTCTATGGAATTGAATAATTTTTACTGCAAACCATCCAGAGAACCTTGGTTATTGGGGATTATATAATGTTGATAAATAAATATAAATTAATAGGTGTAGATAATCCCAAAAGTACCTCTGACAAACATTTGAGGATTTTGGTCATTTTCCCCAAGTCAAAAATTCCCTAAGCCAAATACAACTGTACCACTTTCAAAAGGATTTAGCACATGCTTCAAATATGATGAACAAATATTTCAGAGTAGCACAAACAATGTAATAAAAATCATGGATTCCAGAACTAGACTTCTCTTGCTTGTTTTCTTTTTTTTTATTTTGAAGGCTGTTTAAATGCTTCCACCACAATTGAAATCCATAAATTTTATAAATGAGTCTTTGTTCACCAAGTACGCATCGTAATTGGAGGAAATCATTTCTAATTTTCTACTGTAGCATTACCAATATCCTCTCAAGCCCAAACTAATGAATCAATCCAATCCGAGGACTATTTGTTCTGTGTGTATGTTTTGCTAGTGATGGAAAGATTGATTCCAAATGCACACCATATAATGCCTTGGCTGTTTTTCCATTGCATCCCATTGATCAGCATTTCCTTTAGATCACACTTTCTTCTAAGCAAGCCCTTTGTTTACAGATGAGAGGATCCAATTCTTTTCTTCTTCTTCTTTTGGAGAGCTATTCCCCCCCCCCCATAGCATTTCCCTAGAACATGAAATAATTGGCCCTCATCTTGCATGTTGCAATAATTATTTTATACTGGTGAATGCCAACATATGCTTTCATGTCCTGTTGCTGTAGTTTGCAACCTTCCCTATCAATTAAGTGTAGCGTAATCTGGTAATCTTTTTGGGGGGGTGGGAATCGAGAGAGAGGCAGTCTTTCATTCCTTAGCTTAGAGGTAGGTATACAAATCTGGCATATCCTACCCTGGAAGCCTGTTTAAGGGTTGGCAACAACAGGGATCATCACAGGAAGAGCCTAGTATATCTGTCATGATAGCCCTTGTGGAACATGACAAATTCACTGGCAAGAGTGGATAATAACAGCACCTTCTGTGGAAAATAAATCACCACCCGCCCTTCAAAAACAATAGATGGCTTTAAAAAAAATGGAAAATGTGCCTCTTTCTGGTAAAGGAAATTGCATTGATTAAAAGAGAGAGAGAGAGAGAGAGAGAGAGAGAGAGAGAGAGAGAGAAATTTTATGGTCAAACCTTTGCAATGCCAATAAAACTCCCCCCCTCCCTATTTCCCCTGTTATTTTCTTTTGAAGTCACAGGCGTGATTCAGTAAATTGAGTCATGTTAGCAATTAGAAATTGGCCATTGAAGGGGCCTTATTTCATGGAGAGTTGGGAGTGATAAATCTTGAGACACTCAAGAGGAAGAGGAAGCTTTAAAAGTGTGATTCCCACCCTTTTATTTCAGTATCAGAAGCCAGAAATCATTGATTCATTAAAGTAAAGGGGAGAGGGAGGAGGAGGAGAGAGACACAGGCAGAGAAGACGACCTCCATGGAAGTTAGCAGTAGGAGGGGAAGCAAAGTGTAAGTCTGTGTGTGTGCGCGTTATATATATATATATATATATATCCTCTGACCAGTTTATAAACTGCTTTTTCAGGATTTGCCTGCACTATATTCTTCTTTCCAAATCTTACCCACCCACCTCCTTTCTTTAAGGGGAAGAGAGAGAGAGAGAGAGTCAGTAAAGCAACAAGTACCAGGTGGCTCTCAACTGCTCACTGCCAAAAAAATAAAATAAAAATCCTTCTCTAGAAAACAAGGGTTTTTTTAAAAAAAAAGTGGGGGAGGAGGAAGGAGGGGGGCTCCCTAGAGGGGATTGGCTGAGCCTGGAAGACAAGGAAATTAGTAAAGAATGAGTCTCCAAGCCATGCTGGTGGCCAGAAGAACTGCTTGAGGAGCAATTAGCTGAAGGCTGCTGCTGCTGCTACAGAAGGGGAAGCAAAAAAGGGAAAGAAAAAAACCGGCAGATCTTGGTGTAGCGTCTTTTTCCCTGTCTCTCTTCCTCTCCCAGCAGGCGCTGGCTGCAAAGGGGTTTCAGATGTCCCAGCACCGCTGCTTGACCCCCTGCAAATAAAACTTGACCACCAGAGGCAAGTCTCACCTCTCCGCTTGGTAATCTCCAGCATTTAGGATACAGCTCCCAACCTGTTGGCAACTCCAAAGGACAGGGGGAGGAAAGGACTTGCTCGATTTCCACCACCACCACCACCTTAAATATTTATAGATGACTATATCTTTCTGTCTGGAGGAGTCAAGGGAGGGAAGAAGAAAAACCAACCCTGTCTTCTGTCATTGAGAAGAACTGCATTTCTGAGCTTTGGTGAGCAGAAGTTGGAGAACTTCTAAGGGCGGGTACTGCGTGTGGGGCTGTGACCCCCGAGCCTTACCTCCGTCTGCTCCGCATTTTATCCGGATTTGAAGAAAAACAAAGCCATTCTCCCCCCCTCCCATTCCCCCCCCCCTACTTCAAGAGTTGTTGCTCACTCGCCTGTCATCTCCCCCTCTCTCTTTTGCAGACTTTGCCTGCCTCTCTGTAAGATGGTGCAGAAAAGAAGCGAGGAAGAGGGCGAAATAGCCTCACGCCAACACCAAACCGGGAGTCGGTGTCTGGAGGTTTAAAAAAGCAAACAGAGAGAGCGAGAGCGAGGGAGCGCAAAAAAGAATTCGCCATCCATCCCACGACGGTCTCAGCTCGCCCAGAAGGCGTCGAACTTTGCCCGAAGGCTCCGAAGGATTAATACAAGGGCAGGAAAGGCGAGAGGAGCCCGAGAGAGAAGTGGGCGGCGGCGGGGGGAGGCCACCGGTTCCTGGACGGCTTCGCCCCCTGAGGCATGGATGTCGGTGCCCTCCCTTCAGGCCAGATCGTAGCTCCGCGGGCTCTGAGCAGGAGGTCTCCCCATCAGCTGTCCCCTCGCCTCTCCCCGGTGTTCACCCTTCCAGTATGTTTCTTTTCATGAGGCATCTCCCAGCGCCCAGAGCTTCAGTACAATGTGCAAATGGAGACTGATACAGGGTGCCGCAGCCTTTGCCCACCTGCCTTCCTCCTCCTCCTCCTCCTCCTCTTCCTCCTCCTCCAGCCGGGGCCGCCACCGCTGCTGCTGCTGCTTCGTCCTGCTGCTCTGCTTCGTCATGTCGTCGCTGGCCGCCCCCTGCTCGGATCGTGGCCGGGACCAGCTGCGCCTCAAGGCCACCAACGCCTCGTCGGCGTCTTCGTCTTCTGTTGCTGCAGCTGCTTCCTCCTCCTCCTCCTCCTCCTCCTCACCTGCCAGCGTGGGGAGACACGTGCGGAGCTACGAGCACCTCCGAGGAGACGTGCGCTGGAGGAAGCTCTATTCCCACAACAAGTTCTTCCTCCGGATCGAGAAGAACGGCAACGTCAGCGGCACCAAGAGGGACAACTGCCCCTACAGTAAGTGGTCGGCCTGCCCTCACCCCACCTCTGTCCTTCTTCCTTCGCGACGGTGCGATTCTCCTCCTCCTCTCGCCCCGCGGTGCGCGTGGAAACGAGCGGCTCGCGATTTCCGCGTTGGTGCAGGGAAAGCGCTTTGCACGTGCTCGGAGGCCCTCTCGCCTTTAGGACGTTCCGTGGCTCGAGCGCTGATGCGGGAGAGGGAACAGGGAGGGGCGAACGGCTTCTAAATCTTGGTGAGGGAAACCCTAGTTCAAAATTGAGAGAAAGCGCTTTGCACGTGCTTAGAGGCCGTCTCGCCTTTCCAGAGCTCGAGCGCTGATATGGGACAGGTAGCGGGGTGGGATGGATGGGCGAACAGCTTCTAAGTCTTGGTGAGGAAAATTCTAGTTAAAAATTGGGGGGGAAGCGCTTTGCACGTGCTCAGAGGCCGTCTCGCCTTTCCAGAGCTCGAGCGCTGATATAGGAGGGGTGGAGGGGAGAACAGCTTCTAAGTCTTAGTGAGGGGAAACCCTAGTTCAAAGTTGAGGAAAAGCGTTCTGCACGCGCTCAGAGGTCCTCTCGCCTTTGGGATGTTCCGAGGGCTCAAGCGCTGGTGCGGGACAGGGGACGTGGGGGACAGGTTTTAAGTCCTGGTGAACCCTAGTTCGACATTGGCCCTATTTTTTTAAGTGTGGCGCCCCCACCCCCGCGGTTCCTCGCTTGCATCCTGCTGGCCTCGCTTCGAATGAATCCGCCCCCCCCCCCCCCACAACTTGACAGGGCACTTTCCTGAAGAGAATCGCGTTGACACAGGCAAACGGGAGTTTTTTTTGGGGGGGGGGGGACGCCGAAGAGGGAGGAGAGCACAGTATCGTGGAGGGATGCCTTTCCCTCTGGCTTCACACGATCTGGAATGGGGCGGGGGCGGGGAAGAGAGCGATCAAGGTGACTGATTGTCTGTCCGCTTCACCCAAAAGAGCCTCTCACCCTCTCCCACTCGGGCACCACTTGGAACGGGAAAACGGCGTGCGCGCCTGATCTCTCCCGGATTTCTCAAGACGCAGATCGGCGGATCAGAAATCCCGGCTTGGGGAGGGAGCATTGGTGGTGTTCCGACAGGAGACGAGATGATGCTCTGAAAATTAGGGTCATCTTTTCCAAAGGAAGGGAGGATCTCTAGCAGTGAAACTTGGCAAGATCTCTTTCTACCTAGGCACACCGGTTGCTTATTGATTTGTTTATTTCAGTAGGAGAGAGACCCCCCCACCCCCGCACATGCACCTTCTGAAATTTATTTCTCTTTAAATTTCATGAGCTGGACAGCTCACACCTCACGGGATTGTTAGCTGTGGAACGAACAAGAGCTGACATGCGTTTTGGTTGGGGGGGGGGGGGCTTTAAAGGTGACTTTTTGCATAGGCAAATACGGTGTGTGTGTGTGAGAGAGAGTGTGCAGCTTTGTGGCATCCTGTCCGCTCTTCCTTTTCCCCGCTCATGCCACTTAAGGATCTCATGTTGCAGCCGTGAGAGAACTTTGTAAACATCTGTGGCTGCGTCGAATCACCCAGACCTCACACACGTCTTCTTCTTTTTTTAGAAGTCTATATATATATATATATATATATATATATATATTCTCAAAGTAAAGGTCACGTGTAGCTCTCTTCCCTGGCTGCATTGGAGAAATGTAACCTTCTAGTCACTTTTCTTGTCTGCACAATCTCAATAGAAGCAACTGCGGTAAATCACAGCCTGTTTCATTATAATTTTAAGTGACTCCATCCTGCTGAAAATAAATAAATAAATAAATAAATAAATAAATAGCATGTTGGGTGATGGAGCCCCTGGTAGACCAAAAGTTTGAATAAGCTGCTTTATTGTATCTTGATGTTGGTGAGTCGCTGGTGGGTGTCTCCTTTTGCGTGTGTGTGTGTGGTGAATCCAGCTATTTATTACAACTTATAGTACAATCCTATGCATGTCTTCTCAGAAGTAAATCCCGTTGTGTTTCCTGGAACTTACTCTCAGGTTTGTGTCTAGGATTGCAGCCATATGATCTCATTTGGCCCCTGCCTTACCTTCAAGAATCTCAGGTTGGTGTCTTTGAGATATTTCCCACTTAATCTTCACAGAGATCCTGTGAGGTAAATTGGGCGGAGAGATAACAGCTGGGACATGGGCACCCAGTTTCTTTCAGGGTTGGTTGGGGATGTGAATACTGGCCCAGTTCCCTCTTTAAAAAAAAAGGAGTGGACCCCCCTCTTGACCCTAAATGGTGTGGGATTTGCACTTATCTTATGAGCACCACATGAAGAAAAGTAGTGTGACTAAACCGCTTCATCACATGAGATCTATAGCTGGACAGACAGTGGACAATTTAAATCAAACAGAGGCATTGCTAATAGGAACTTCTTTAAAAATGTTCAGTTCGGGCAAGTGTGAAGGATGCTGTATCTTACAGAAAATACTATGTATTTATTTATTGTTTACATTTATATATTGCCTTATCTGCTAAAAACAACCTGCCAAAGCAGTGATATTACAATATGATTCCCACCCACACATTTATTTGTGTTTGGTTAGTCAAAGCATCTGGGCTTTTAACAATGTTGAATTTCTTTGCTGTGTCCCCAGCCTGATGGTTGCACTTGACTCCTGGTCTTCTTTCAGTGGCTTGTGCCATTTATCCTATGTGTCAATTTGTGCCATGGGGAATGCGTATTCTGTAGAAAAGCCAGTACATGCCAGAAATGTTGTTTATTTCATGCATCATGTAAAGATAGTACCAGAAAGCAATCATATGGCAATGGGTATTCTTGGATCGGAGTACAGGATGGAGTCAGACCATTGGTTGAACTATCTTAGAAGTGTTGATTCATTCAATACTGACTGATAGGGGCTTTTCCCTGCATGGAGATGCAGGGGCTTGAACCTGGTTAATTTTGCTTGCAACACATTTCATTTGCCCCTGAACCCTGAGGACTGCTTAGTGAGTCACTGTAGAAGCAGGTATATGGTAAATATTTATCTAGTGTGGTGTCATAGACAAAGTATGGGGCTTTTCCTTGCAGGGCCGTCGTTGTTAGGCAGACTGAGCCGGCCGCCTTAGCCAGTATGCTCAGGGAATGGGGAAATAGCTGTGTGCCCTCAGGTGGAGTGAAGAATGCTGTCCTATGACCAGAGTTTAAGTAAGATTCAACTGCCAATGTGCCCACCTCAAATTGTTAATTATATAATTTATGAGTGCTGTATTTTTACTGCCAGGAAGGGGGAGAGGTGCATATGGGATATTCTGCTTCAGGTGCCAGAATAAGCTGACTACCTTAGATGCTATGTACCTTGACAGGGAGGCATCATTTGGTGCTCTGCCTCAGGCAGCAAAATATTTCGGGCCCTCTGTGAACAGGCCTGCCTTCTTGGAAACTCTGGGCAAAGGAAGAATACTGGTATTGCTGAGGCCCTGAGCCTCAGTACTCTCTGGAGATGGCCCTGGCTATACATTCCTTCTTCCTGCTGTGTGTACAGCATGGAAATACGGACCCCAGCATGACAATGCATGTTTGTTCAGTCTGTGTTGTACAGGCCTTTAAGGAACAAAAATATTTAGTTGCCCGTGTTACAGTAGCAGAAATAGGTGTGTGCTAAATATTTAATTTGTGCCTGTGTGTGTGTCGAGTCGGATGTGACACATGAAGCCAACCTTTTGTTTTTTAAGTGGTTGTTACCTTTATTCATTTAGCCATCTCCTCTTCCTGAGCTCGCTGCTGTGTTTTTGTGGAAAATGCAACTCTTAGGGCTTTTTGCTGGGGTTTCTCCCCCTCACACACACACACTGTGAAATTTTCTCTGGGGTATATTAGCTTTATCCTGGAATTGTTGCAATCTGTCATCACCGTATGCTAAAAGAAGTCAGCTGTAGTTTATCCTGGGGAAATTTCCTCTCCTCCTTCTCTCATATTTCATTTGTTTGTTTATTTATTACAATTATTTACATGCTACCTTTCAGGATACAAAATCCTACTGGTTTACAAGAAACATAAAAATAATAAAACCGCAATTAAAAACAACAACAGTAACCATGACACTCCTGGGGCAGCTGGCAGAAGATTGCCCTGGAACAGGATGAATGCAGCTGGAAAAGGAGTAGATATCTGGTCTCATCCTCATCTCCCTCCCCGTCTCCTAGAAATAATAAAATGAGAAGCCAGGGTTGCCAAATGAAGATGACAGACAGCAATTTTCAAGACAGGCTTCTTTACATTAGAAGAACCTAAGAAGAGCCATGTTAGATCAGACCAAAGGTTGATCTAGTTCATCATTCTGTTCCCACAGTGGCCTACCAGATGCCTCTGAGAAGCCCACAATAAAGAGGAGTGCAATAGGCCCTTTCTGCTCATGTTCCCCAGCAATTGGTATTCAGACACATGGTGCTTCCAATACTGGAGGTAATATATAGCCATCCGTCATGACCATTGATCCTTAAGCTGTCCAGCTTGGTGGCCATCACTACATCTTGGCGAGATCTACACTAGTGCTTTTTATCAGTATTGAAGTGCACTGTTGGGGCACAGTGCGCATCCTGTATACCACTTTTCTAGCAAACTTTGTAATCTCATAGGGGAGTTGCTCCAGCCTCCTGCACCTTCTCCAGCTCTATAATCTTCTTATTTAAGTTGCTGTGAACAGACTTTACACAGTATTCCAAGTGTGGTTGTGCCATAGATTTAAATTACGGTTTTATGATATTGTCAATTTTATTTTTTATTCCTTTTCTATTAATTCCGACATGGAATTTGCCTTTTTCAAAAGAGACACACACAGGTCAGGATTTTCATCCAGCAGTCCACCACAACTTTAAAATCTCTTTTTCCCTCTCTCGAAATACTCATTCCCAGGGTCATCCCATAAATCTGATTGATGGGAGATTCAGGACAGATAAAAGGAAGAACTTCTTCACACGACGCATAGTTAAACCATGAAATTTGCTACCACAAGACATAGTGAAGGCCACCAATTTGGATTACTTTAAAGGGGGATTGGACAAATTCATGGAGGAGAAGGCTATCAATGGCTACTGGTCCTGATGGCAATGTGCTACCTCAAGTATCAGAGGCAATATGCCTATATACACCAGTTGCTGGGGAACATAGGCAGGAGGGTTTTGTTGCACTCATGTCCTGCTTGTGGGTTTCCAGGTGATAGCTAGTTGACCACTGTGTGAACAGAGTGCTGGACTAGATGGACCTTTTGTCTGATCCAGAATGGCTCTTTTTATGTTTATGTTCTTATGTTCTTAATTAAGTTAAAGAGTACAACTTCCATAAGATGTAGTATTGGGCAAGAGTTTAGATAACTTTTAAAAGGATTATTAGTTAGACTCATGGAAGTCTATCAACAGTTATTAGTCATGATGGCTAAATGGAGGTTTTATATTCAGATGCAGTATATCTTTAAATGTCGGGGGCACAAGTGTTCCTAGTTTGTAAGATTTCCAGAGGTATCTGGTTCGCCTCTGCCCAAAAAAAGAATGTTAGACTGGGACAGGTTTTGGTCTGATCCAGCAGGGCTTTTCTTACATTTGACTTTTTCTCCATTGTTTGTTATGGATTTTCTCCAGGCAGGTAAATTTGTAATAATTTACAGGAAATTACAACAATTAACATGTTGCTCTCTCAGCCAGATAACATGTGTACAAGCACTCTGTCTTCCTGTGCATTTGCTAATGGAATGAAAAATAGGTTTTGTCATAATGTTGTTCCTGAGAAAGAGTATGCAATAGAATTGCCATTCCTATTTCTCTTTATCATCAACTCGATACTCAAAATTTGGCATGGGCCGTGATCCAGTAGTAGATCTTAACCTACCAGCTGAAGACAAAAAAGGGCTGGACGGACCATAGATAATAGAGCCATCTCCATTGCATATTCATCCTACTGCGGCACATGGATATGCAGGGCTGGCCCTGCCATGAGGCAGAACTCTTCAGATGGCTGATATTGGACATTGTTATGGTCAGCAAATTGTCAGATACTGATTGTTCATGGATGAGCCATTTGAGCTTTCTGCCTTACATGCCAAAGTGGTCTAGTGCTATGGATCAGTGTAATGCAGTTGAGTATGTTGACTTGGAACTAAGTCCAAATGTGATGCCAGCAAGCAAGAAGACCTTAACCGTGCATCGCATAACATCTTGTTTAAACTGGGTTTCCTTGTCTGCACATGTGGTGCTAGCGCAACAGGGATCAGTGCAGTGGTAGTGTGGTAGGTGCTACTGTTGCGCACATCATGGATGAGAGTCTGGCTTTTTAAGCAGGCAAGGAGCATGGGTAAATTATTTTTCTTGCCTATTCAGAATTACAGTTCAATTGGGCCTGATTTCCTAAATACACGTAGGATTTGAGAGAGAAAGAGAGAGAGAATAAACAACAGGATGGGAAAAGTAACCCATACCCCACTGCTTAAATCAACAAGATTCATTTCCATAACAGGTTTGCTCTATAAATACTGTATATTAAGCACTAAATAGAAGTTTACTTTGGCAGATGTTTTCAACTTGATTACCCAAAGCTATTACCTCATCCTTTTCTATACCTTTAGGATAATAGAAATTGGGGTGAATTATGGAGGTTCTGTCAAAAGTCTGGACAGCTTGCATAATTTAGGATAGCTGGAGTATATCTGTCACTAGATACGCGTAGGACGGTTTGGGTTTTGTTTTATTTTCTTTGCAGTTACTGCTTTGCCCTGAAACATGACCACTCAGCACTCCTTCTTACCTCAGTGTTGTAGCTGCAAAGGTCCCCCTGAAAAAGCTGCTCCTGGGGTTCATTTCCAGGAGTGAATAAAGCAGCTGTAAGTCTTTCTGATGATGACTGCTAACGTGTGAAACAAACAGTAAGGCAAACCACTCCAAATTCACCCTGGGGACTGCCCAAAAAAAGTTTGTGGACTGGATCCACAGGTTTTTTTTTTTTTTTTTAAGGAATTTACAAAATAAAATCTGGTCCTTTTATCTTTATTTTACTATATTTGCTGTGCAATCTTATGCATGTTTACTTAGATTTTGAGTTCAATGGGACTTACTCCTAAATAAGTATGTAGGGCATTGCAGCCTTGGTATATCTTTGTATGGGTTGACCTAATTAGCTAACTGTGAAAAATGTGTGTTCATTGTTAGAGTTGCTACCTTTAGTATGTTTTGTTAATCTACGGGATTGCTATCAAAGAGAATCCTGAGGGCTAGAGTCTTTGTATAATAACAAAATGTGTTGGAAGCAATTGGAAAGGGGCTAGGAAGTCAATAGATGGGCCTAGCTACCTATTGTTTTTAAATGCATTGAATAAAACCCTGATAGCTATTTTCCCACTGCAACTCCCATCTCCCCAAATGCTTTTATGTAAAATGGACAGTTAGAGTCATCTGTTGCCTTCCTAGCCCCTTTCAAGTTATCCTACCAAATGAGGTGAGATGGGTGGCTACTAAAGAGAACCGGTTTTCAGTAGTGGCATCCCGGTTGTGGAATGATCTTTCCAGAGAGGGTAACCTGGCCCCTACATTGTGGTCTTTTCAGTGAAAGGTAAAGAGCGTTTTTATTTTCCCAGGCATTTTGAATGTGTTTTTAGTTCTTGGCACTGCTGCTGGTTTTTAACATGGTTTTTACTTTGGTTTTCTTCTGTTTTAAACTTAAGGTTTTAAGTAGGGTGATCATATGGAAAGGAGAACAGGGCTCTTGTATCCTTTACAGTTGTATAGAA
Organism: Anniella stebbinsi; assembly: GCA_029215795.1. Classification (NCBI taxonomy): domain Eukaryota; kingdom Metazoa; phylum Chordata; class Lepidosauria; order Squamata; family Anniellidae; genus Anniella; species Anniella stebbinsi. The sequence goes on along the minus strand of JARDYH010000002.1, from coordinate 25,493,599 downwards.
AAGGGAATTTCAACAGGTGTCATTTGTTTGCATGCAGCGCCTGGTGAAATTCCCCTTTCATCACAACAGTTAAAGCTGCAGCAGGAGCCGTGCCTAGCATGACCCTGCCCTCTTTTGTATCTGGTCATGCTAGGCACGGCTCCTGCTGCAGCTTTAACTGTTGTGATGAAAGGGGAATTTCACCAGGCGCTGCATGCAAACAAATGACACTTACTAAAATTCCCTTTTCTATACAACCGTTAAAGATACAGGAGCCCTGTCCTCTTTCTATATGATCACTCTAATTACTGTGTTATTATATTTTGTGGTTTTAAGTTTTCCTACTTCATTGTTTATCCTATGTGTTTTTAACGTATTGTACACTGTCCAGACAACTTTGGTAATTGGGTGATTTAAAAGTACAGTAAGTAAGTAAAATAAAATAAAATAAATATATAAACTATGACAAACTCCAATCATCATGGCCAAAATCAGGATTATGGGAATTGTAGTCCAAAGCATCTGGAGGGGATCAGATTGTTTAACCCCGGTTATACAGAGATACTAAGGATCTGGCTATATAAAAATGCCAGTTCCTCTTGAGTCTTTGGTGGTCGTTGCATGATATCTTTAAGAAACTTGGGAAGGTTTCTGTGAAGATCAACAGGTAACTAAAAGCAGAGTTGGATGGTGGTATTTTGGATTGCATAACAGTTCTTGGACTATATATAAGGATATATAAACAGGTTAATCTGCTTGCTAAAATACTGGTGTAAAGACCCTGTATGCTAATAGGGCTTTCTGTACCAGAGTTGCACTATTCCTAGCTTCACTACCAATGTTACACAGATAGATCACTGACCCAGGAATACATCATTTCGGGTTGGTCTGAGTTACCACTCCGAAAGGGATACCATTAAAATGCCACCTGATTACAATAGAATTATCAATTATCTCAAAGTCTATCTCATACAGATTCACGTTATTAGACACTCGTTCAGAGAAGCATTCCTAGATTATTTATAATTGATGTTTGGATATTCCCATGACTATTCTGAGATGTTTATTATATGTCTCCTTCTCAGTTTGGCTTGGATCTAGTTGTGCTTAGAATACATCCTTTGAAATCAATGAGTCTACTCATTATACTGACTAAAATACCATTGATTTCAATGGAGCTCTTCTAAGCATGATTCAACCCATTAATTTAGAACTATTAATTTCAGTGGGACTTATTTCCTTAAGGCAAATTGTGCCTTAGATTGAGATGTGGCTTTGCTCTCTGATAATACTTGCTCTTATTTAGTTAGACTTTGAATGGAAATGCAATAATTCATTTTCATTTTTTTTAAAAAAAAATACAGAAATAAGTTGTTCTCTATATTGATAAGGTTCCAATTATATCTATCTACCTATCTATCTTTTCATCAAGGCCACCAATTTGAGTCCATTTTGAAAGTGGAAATTAACTTCTCCATTTTGGCAATCTTGGTTTCTGTCCTTCTAAGTGTCCAGGGAATATATCAAATTTATTAAAACTTAACCACATACTTTACATCAGATTCTTTGACATATGTATGTGATCAATGAATATGAGTGTTCTGTGAAACCGCTAGTTGGTAATTTTATTTTCTTTCATTTTATTCGTTTCATTGACTTTATAAAACCAGTGAGATAATGGCACAATAAATACAGATCTATGTCCTTAAGAAGAACAAAAGCAGAATAAGCAAAGTGTGCAGTTTTATATTGAACGAAAACATTTCTGTAAGATCACTTTTAATGTTTCTTCAAGGATTGATTTTATATATTCAACAATAATTGCTTTTCTTAAAGTAAGTGTTCCCTGTATTACTGTTTTTCACTTTTTAATACAGGCTAGTGCAAGTTGTTGACAGATTTTTAAAAATGGTATGGGGAAAACCATAAATTATATGCTACAGATATTCCTGTTTCCTGGGTAGGGAAGTTGTATGTTTTAATATACCAACTGCTTTCTCATTTAAGTCTCGATCATTCCTGGAGCTCGGTTACATAATTTATAACCAGTGACTGACAATTGTGGGCATTTGGGATTTATGAATGTGGAAGGGATTGTATTCTTTCGTGTCTACATAACACTCCTGTTAACTTTTTTTTTCAGGGGGGCATTCCAATAGGATAGACCCTCCACACACATAACCGTAGCTTTATCATAAATCTATTAAAAATATACAGTTGTAAGGAGACTTTGTCTTCATAAATCTGATTTATAGCCACCTGCTAGAGATGACTATGAAAACATTCGGTAAGAAGCACCCTGACAACCTAAGAGGAACATGACATGAAGGCCAAAGGAACTTCAGTGTCCCACACTATTTCAACTGGGTGTAATCTTACGGTCTGTACTTGGGGAAAGAACACACATTTTGATGGGAATTTTGCCTCAGTAACGGATTCCAGAAGACATGTTTGGCATAGAGAGTAAAAAGCCTGCAATCCTTTGTACACTTACTAGGAAGTAAGTCCCATTTAATCCAGTGACACTTACATCTGAGAAAATGTGAACAGGATTAGGCAGCATATGGGGGACAGGGAAGTACGCCAACAGTTGCTAAGTATTTTAACAGACTTCTGAGAGGAGCCATTTTTCACGGAAAATGGAACAAGAAGCACACACAAAAAGTTAGGCCACAGCCAAGGAACTAAATATAACTCAAACACCAAGAAGAAATTGTGTTTCAGAGCAGTTCACCAATGGATCGAGGTCCCTGTCACACATTGCACAACATGGGGTGGTCAAGTATCCTCTTTTACAAAGGACAGTCCTTTATTTGAAAGCATTCTCTATTTGAAGGGCTCTCCTGTCCAATTTCAGTTTAAAGATAAAGGAGTATTGCCCGTCAACCATTAGCACCTGGACAGCAGGCTGAAGAGGCAGGCACACAGGTCACATGGTCACTGTTTTCTGCACCATGGTATTTCTGTTTAAATTATAAGAATAGTTTCTAAATTTTCATCTGTCCATGTAAATTAGCATGCATAAATGTTATGCAAAGCACTATCCTCTTGGGTGATGCATCTCTTCCTTTTTGGTGATTCATAAGTGGCTACCCTACACAACAACAAGTACAGGCTTGTCATTGAATATATATACACACAACAGGGAGCTTTAGTTCATTCCAACTCTCTGCCGCTTGGACCTCTATCATATACGTGCACTGTTTTCAACAACCTGCTTGTCACGTTTGCATTTTTCGGTGTATAACTTATTGTACATGCACGTAAAAGGAAAAAAAAATCTTAAGTGTACACCCAAAAAGAAAAATGTCTGAGGTGAATTCAAACTGCCTATGAAGAACGTGGGATCTTCTTTTTTGGAGATTTTGAAGAATTTTTTTGGGGAAAGTGTCTACAGGAGATGCTAGTGTTAGAGGGAGGATATCAATATGCAGGGCTGGAGAGGGGCTGCCATAAACTTTCTTTATTGTTTGTCCCTAGTATCTGACCTGAAATGTTTTTCAATGTTTTGCTTCTCATTTATGGGCAGTGAAATTTGGGGAAGGGGGGATTCAACAGCAGCACAGAAAGGTGAAAAGTGGCAAGTAGTTTTCATCCCTGAATGCCGCCAGCACAAATTGGGCAAAAGCTCCACTTTTTGAACTTTTGGCCCAGCATTAATTCAGAAATCGCTGCCTTGACTTCCAAAGTTTAAAGTGAACATGTCCTATTCAATCAATGGCTTTTAGTCCTAAATCAGTGTGGTGAGAACTACATATCCTGGTTGCAATTATAAGCAAACTTACTGGGAAGGAAATCCCATTTTGAATTCAGTGGGACGTGCTTAGGGAAAACCTGTTTAGGGTGGGGCTCGTTGAAGAACATTCATTGCAAAATGGTGGTCACGATGTCTTATGTAGATCCTGAAAAGTGTTATGTAGGGACGCTGGAGAAATCTGCAATGGAACCAAATGAGTTCGGATTTTTATGAATCTAACCCACGGATTCTGTAGCAGACCCGTTTTCCCACCATCAGACAGATTTAGCAGACTTGCGGACCGTTTTTCCAACCTTTGGGAATTTTGTGCAAATTTCATTCTAGAAAAATATGCAAAAAATTTAACAAATGGCCAAAAATGTACATTTTCCCCATTGGCAAAAAGCATAAAAATGTAAATTTGGGGGGAATTTGCACATTTTCGCACATGTAAATTTGCATTAATTCTATTTCTTCCCCTTCCTGCTGCTCAGACACAACACTTCACCCCTCTTCCTCTCCTAGCTTTGCCCACATTCTCCTTTGGCCCTAAAGTTCATACTGTTACTTCCTTGTCACCTCTATCTCCACAACTACTTGATGGCAACCAATAATGCATGCATGCGCCATTTATATTTGACACCATCTGTGTGCATTGTATACTATTTTGTAGTGTAAGGTAAGAGGCAATCTGGACATTAGATGTAGCAAAAACAGATGGCAGGACTTGGGCTCAGCATTTGTTCCTGTTCACATTATTGAACTGTAGTATACTTGAAACTGTTGTGAGAGTTGCTTATGGTTCAAGAGCTTGTTGAGTCATCCCTGTTATGGTACCTTTGGGACATGATTTTACCTACAAGAAATAAATGAATAACATAGAAAACAGAAATTATTAATAAAGGCCTATGTATGCACACAAAACATTCTGCTTCTCACTGTATTGAACAGGTGGGTAACCTGAGGGCCATATGTGGCCCTTGAAGACCTTGAGGGCAGCAAACCACAGGTTCCTAAGCCCCTGAATTCCCTCTTCCCCATAAGCCATCTGCAGGCTGGGTGGAGCAGAGTTGTGATGGGAAGGAGGCACGTGGGAACATCTCTTCCCTTGAGCTTTCCTGCCCATTGCAATCACATTGGAGATGTCCTGCCAAACATGTGACCTACTTGGCTAAATCATGCCCCAGCCAACTCACCAAATAACTGTTTTGCAGGCTGGCTGCAGTGTGATTGGGATGGGGAAGAAGGTATCAGGATGGGGCCCAGGTTCCCTGTTTGGTTTCAGATGCTGTGTCAGACTCAGAAGCAGAACTAGGAGAAGCCCAGGCAGGACAGAGAGTGGGGGAGGAAATTCCCTAGGACTCTCCAGAAGACAGGGAAGAATCTTCCAAGGAGCTGATCATCAGGAGGTCCAGGTTCATAGAATGTCTCCCCACCACCCCGATCGAGAACTCAGCCTTTGTCGGAGGGGGAGGGAGAATCAAAACTGACAAATCCCAGAGTTTGTCACAGGGTCAAGAAGACAGAGTTGAGAGGAGGTCCGCCAGACTTGCTGCATGTCAGAAGTTGGACCAAGAGGATCCTCCACGAAGGAGGAGTCTGGTAAAAGCCTGTCAGGAACAGCAAGAAACCGTCCATTTTGTTTAGCAACAACTACCTTGCTTTGTTTGGATAACTAAACTTAGAGGGTACCTCCAAGTCTTCACAATCCCTTCAAGTGTGGAGAGGCATTGTTTTTACTGAATAAAGACTTTGTGGACAGCATAGTTCTTTGTTGTCTCACATTTTGGTGGGAGGGCTTGGAATCCCGATAGAAAGCATGCAGGGAGAATCATCCACTGTGCCCTCCTCCTCATTTAAACCACACACTTCCCTTCCTGCTCACCTAGTTGGTGCAGGGGAAAACGCCAATCAGCTGGACAGCTGAGAGTGGTCATGCATGATGGAATCCCATCCCACCCCCGTGATAAGATGGGGAGTGGGGAAATGGTGTGTGTGTGTGTGTGTGAGAGAGAGAGAGAGAGAGAGAGAGGGAGAGAGAGGGAGGGGGGGACAATGTATGTTTGTATACGTGTTGTGGGAGTGGAGGGAGTGAAGGGTAGGTTGTGTGTATGTACGGATCTGATAGGATTAGGATGGTTTTTACTGTAGCGTGCAGAACCTTTAACTTTTTGGAATTATTTGTGTGTTTTGTTTATCGTGCTCTAATCTACGCTGAACTTTCAGAATAAATCAGAGTACCATCTGACGTTTAGAGGATGGGCAGAATTTCTCAGAATTCTATATCTCTTCCTCCAGCAGATGGGTTATTAAAGCTTGGTTAATTAGATTTGGTCCAATCCCCCCACAATGTGATCTAGGAGATATGGGGACATGTAAAATGTGGCTTGAGTCACACATTTAAATAATAGTTTTATAGGCATTCTTTGTTTTTAAATGGGGTCACTGGTGTTCTTTCTTTGAACACTCTGTTCTAATTGGAGCAATAAATCATTAAAGATATGCAGAGTAGATTCCCTTGTAAGGTGGATAACTGGACTGTGCCTCTTTTACTGCCCCTGACATGTGCAGCGCATTCTGTTATAGCTTGTTAAGAGACCCACGATGTGAGTGTGAAAGCTTTGCCCTTTTTTTGTCATTCAACTAATCCATTCCCCTTCAGCATTCACTTGAAGATAATCTATGAATTTAGGCATAGCTTTAGATAAGTATTTTCTGGAAGAACAACTTTGAGTGCAATAGCAGTGCAATCCTATGCATGGTTAAACAGAGGATGGGGCATGCTGGTATTATTGGCCTCTTCTCTAACTATGCATAAGATTACACCTTCAGAGTTGTTGAATTAGGGTTACAGGTGAAAGATGATGCATTAGATAAGTGTTCTTTTTTATTGCATATATCTTCAAAAGAACACAACCACAAATAATTATCTCTCTTATGCATGGATATAGGTTTTGACTACCCAGGCCACATACACATGCAAATAATCCTCCCCTCTGATTACTGACCTTTTCCTTCTCCATCCCTCATGTAGACATTTCAGCTCCTTATCCATACTATCTAGTGAGGTGAAGGCCTGGAAATAGTCTATGTCTCAATTCGGACGACACAATAAACAACTGGTGTGGGGGAAACAATCGTCAGTTGTTTTGACTATTGTGTCATCCAAATGCTGCCATAGTCAACTCAGCGCTGATCCTAATCCACACCACAGTTGATTATTTATTACCTTGTTGTGTGGGGAGTACCCTCTAGTTGAACAACTGTAAAGTTGATTATTACCCCACCATTGACAATCGTGTCGTCCGAATTGAGCCACTGTTTGGGAAAATATTAATTCTTTTTCCAAGGGGGGGGGGAATCATATTCTTAATTTGGTAAGTACATTCTAGGTTTGATAAGCAATCTGTATTGCATATAATAAGTCAGTTTTCCCAACGTTTTAGTCCCCCATCCCGAGTCTCCTCTGTTAGTGAGGGGAAATGGTTGCTACCCTCTAGGATGACAAATCTCCACAAATCTTACATATCTTACATCTCTAATAATGACAGGTCCCTCACTTTCCTCTGGCTTTTACACTATTATATGAACATGACCTATGTAAATGGTATTGAAGCTAGCTAAGTCTGATATGTGTATGTCGTGCCACAGAGCTTTTGATTCAGGTCAAGGCTGAATACATTCAACATTGTGTTTGCTTTGCAGGTGCTGGAAAGTAGCTGCCTCATGTCCATTTCATTGAAAACCTCAGATTGTTCCTCTTCTGTCATTTCTTCTACGGTCCCTGGCCCCTTGAATCCATTAACTTTCCATTTGTACTGTTGATTCACTCTTTATTACTCCAGTTCATCATGAGATCATTCAATTCCTCTTACATAATTTGGCTCCAATCTATGCACATTTACTTAGGACTAGATAGTATTGAAGTCAGTGCAGATACGTCTGAATAAATAATGAAGGATCAGACCAAAGGTCCATCTTTTCAGGGTCCATCCAGGGCTTATTACATCCTAGCCCTAAGAAAACCCTGGATCTGTCTGAGGCCAGCTGTAATACATTTGCAGATACTTCCAAGATAAAATCTCTTGCATCCACCAGACCTAGACCTTATAGTCATAGCAGGTGAATCAGGTGAGTATCCAGAACACAAACTTGTCTGATTTTCTTGATTGGTACAGCTTAAGGATGCTGATGAAGTGCTTGGTCAGGTTCATGCGATCGCTTCCACATTGGATCCTTCCCACTCTTGGCTTATAAAAACTGGCAAATGTTCCTTTCCTGGGCAAGTTCCAGCTGTGAGTGGGTGATTGCCAACCAGCTCCAGATGCTCTTGAATGAGACCAATTATCTGGATCCATTTCAGTCAAGGTTCAGGACAGGTTTTGGCATGGGAACAGGGGGAATGTGACTTGTTGATTCTCCTTGATCTCATGCTGGCTTTCGATACCCACAATCATGGTGGGAGGTGCTGCATTGCAGTGGTTTCACTCCTATTTGGGTGTTTTGCTCCAGAAGGTGGTGCTTGGGTAATATTGCTGAGCCCCAATGGTTGTCTACTATGAGGTTCTGCAGAGGTCAATTTTGTCCCCCATCCCCCCCCCGCACTATTTAACATCTATATGAAACCATTGAGTGCAGTCATCCAAAGTTTGGGAGCTCTGTTTCTTCTTTTTATTTTCAACAGATGGGGCTGTAGATGTGCTAGATTGGTTCTAGCACATCCACAGTGGACTGGATGAGGGCTAATAAACTAAAGCTCAATCCAGACAAAACCAAGGGGCGGTTAATGACTGGTTCTTCTGTCTGGATGGAAGATGCTCAACCTGTTCTGGATGGGGTTTCACTTCCTCTGAATGAGCAGGCTTGGGAGTTCTCTTGGAGCCATCTTCGTCACTTGAGGACCAGATAGCCTTCTACCAACTTTGGTTGCTGGCCCAGCTATGCTTCATCTGGGCAGGTATAACCTGGATTCAGTCATCTATGCTCTGGTTACCTCCAAGTTAGATTACTGCAATGTGTTCTACAAGGGTCTGCCTTTGAAGTGGATTCAGACCTGAGATGTGTGCAAAATGCAGCAGCTAGATTGCTAACAGGAACAAGAAAGTCTGAACATATAATACCAACTTTGGCCCATTTGTGCTGGCTGCCTGTACATTCCTGAGCCCAATTCAAGGTGCTGTTTTTGACCTCTAAAGTCTTACATGCCTTGGGACCACAATACCTGATGGAGCGCCTCTCCTGGCATGAATCTATCCTGGCATGAATCTATCCATATACTACGCTCATCATTTAAGGCCCTTCTCCAGGTGCCTCCTCCAAGGGAGGCTTGGAAGGTAGCAACAAGGGCCTTCTCAGTGCTGCCTCCCTCCAATTACAGAACAATTTCCCCAATAGGGCCAACCTTTTGCCAACATTTTCCAGTACCAGGTTAAGACCTTCTTCTCTCCTCAGGCATTTGGCAGCATATGATAAAAAAATAATAATTCAGGTCCCAGATTTCTTACTGTTGATTGATAAAAAATGATTGTGTGTATGTGTATGTGTGTGCTATCTGTTTGTTTGTATGTATGTAAAAAAAAATTATATTATGTACGTTATTATATTTTAAGGGTTTTAATCTCTGTAAACTGCCCAGAGAGCTTTTGCTATTGGGTGATATAAAAATGTAATAAATGAAATAGAAATGAAATGAAACATGATTTAAAAAGGGCATAACATGGAGAAGGTATCCTGACATGTTAACAAACTTAGGGCCATTTAGAAAATTGTAAATATACTGTCACTTCTGACAGTATACCCAAAGAGAGCCATAGAAAATGTGCTTATTTGTTTATTCATTGTACATTTCAAGTTCTCTGGACGTGTACAATACATTAAAAGCATAAAATACAAGCAATAAAACAATGAATAGAACCAGCGCATAATAAAACCAAGATAAAATCTGCAGGAAAAAGTAAAAACACTCCGGCACGTAAAACCAGCAGCAATAAAAGTGCAGTGATCTAAAAGCACCAAAACGGGTTCTCAAAATGCTTGGGAGAATGAAAAAGGTAATGTAGTGACAGAAGGGCATTCCACAGATGGGATGTTACTACTGAAATGGCCTTCTAGTTTAACCACCTGGCTCACATGATTTGGTGGGGAGCTTTCGTTGAGGGCTTCAAATGAGCCAAACGTCTCTCCGATGAGTGTACCGTAAGGCACGCATGTTTTCAAATACCTGTTTGTCACATGTTACATTTTTTAGGTGTGTGCTTAAACCAAATATTTAGAAAATGTAATGTGAAGTGGGACATAATTCATTGCCCTTGGAAACTGAGAAACCCAGAATGTGTTGCTTCCCGCTAGTCAAATTACCTCCATTCGTCTTGCAACACAGAATATATACTTGTTCCAAGTGTGGTGGTGTAGAATTGGCCATTTTACTGGCTTACAAAACAGTCAGGCTTTATAACATGAATTTAGTAGAGCAAACTGAAGAAATGTTATGATAATTCAACAAGTTATATTGTTGCTTGAGCTACCCTGCAATTAAACTCAGACATTTCAAACACCAAGATGAAATACTACATTATACCATTGGGTTATTATATGAATATTATATACAGCTCTGTGAAAGTAATATTCAGAACTGTGTTTTGCACATAAAAATTGACAAGTTGAAAGAGAAAACTACAGCTTATCCTGCCAAACACAGAAGCCTGTAAGATGCCAAAATAACATTGTTTGACATAGTCCTGTCCAGATCTGGCACTAAGTAATGATGTTTCAGCATGGCGTGGGTTGGGATTGGTTTGAAACTTGGGCATAATTCGGCTCCTGTTAAATCTTTTCTTAGGCACTATACCTTCCCTTAGCATGCAGCCTGAGAGTTGGCTTCCAATGCATCTTATACCAATTAAAATACAACAGAAAGTTACTATTTAAAAGAACTGGGAATAGCTTGCATTTACATACAATTCATGGCTTAGTGTTCCGCTTTTAAAGTTACAACTCATGGTTTAGTGTACCATTTTTAATTTAAAGATTGGAGGTGGGTTTAAGCATGTGTTTGTCCTGTTCTTATTTTACTGCGTTGTGACGTTGTTTTAAAGTTTTAAATTGTAAGTTGCCTTGGGACCTTTCTCACTTGACAGGAAATTTGGAAATAATTATCTTGGCAAACACATGTTCCCTAACTGATGTTTGCTGAGATAATGTGGGGGGTAGGGGGCACTTACAAGGCAGGATTGATGGGATGTTGGAAGAGGTACTTAGCATCACCTCTTCTGCATCCGTTAGTTCTCCCCTGCCAATGTCCCCCAATAACTTTTTCTTTCATTTAGGCTCACTGGACTTTATTTGGCGCATGTCTAAGGAAAGTACCCAATAGAATGGTCCAAAGACCCATTTGCAGTGGAGAATCTGTGAGTAGGGGGAAAGTATCCACCTGTTTCCTGATTTTCTGCTGCATGTGTGTGCCATGGGATAACGAAAACAACAACACTCAAACATGTGTACTATGGGCAATTATAGCTTTATCATAACACTGTCAAGAAAAACTGGCATATATACGTACTTAGTGGGTTGAACAATCTAAATTGACAAAAGTGCCTGAATAGTTTTCTAATCCAATCCAATCCATCCTTTCTGTTTTTCTTCTTCCTTTGCACAGCACTTTCAAATCCCAGTACCATAATGCACCTGTATCGTCTTCACCATGTCCAAAGAACTGGAATCCCTGACTTTTTACGTTACCCTTTTCACAGGAGGTTTTTTTGTGTGGTTCTGGTTCAAAAATGTATGGTATGCAAGAAAAGGAATGGATTAATAATGTCTTCCTGGTCAGTTACCTTCCCTTGGGCAACTGTCCTCTGCTGTTCTCTGTTTCCAAAGAGAATATTGCTTTCCAGAGAGAATATTGCAAAGTCATGCTGTGTCGTCAGGAAAAAATACAATTCCCATTTCAATTCTGCCTAATGCTGTTTTGGAGCCTATCTACACGCACAGGATAAAACACTTTGAAAACGTTTTGAAAACTGTATATGGAGTGTGTCCTGGGCCCCAACAGTTCTCAAAACTGTTATAAACCATTTTAAATAATTTAAAACCATTTTAAAGCAGTAGTGTAGATAGGCTGACAGTTTTGAGAACTGTTGGGGCCCAGGACACACTCCATATACAGTTTTCAAAACGTTTTCAAAGTGTTTTATCCTGTGTGTGTAGATAGGCTCATAGTTGCAACCCAGAGCTCTCTCCCTGGACACATACAAATGGATTTAGCCACCTGCTTTTGGAGCTTTGGTGGCTACTTAGAATAATACCACAGTTGTGTATACAGCCAGTCATCTGTGGCAATGGGGTAAATGGACTTGACCATGTCAAGGCTGTACTACATCCCTGATCAGTTGTGGACACAAAGTAAAAATTATCTCACCATGTAGCCAGACACAACGTATTGGACCAGAAGCCAAAGTTATATAGGCTTCCTGTAACCACCGTTAAGAGATTGGGAGTGAGTTGAAGTAGTATGCATACTAATCATGCAGCCCATTCCCTTCTTAGGAATGAATTATCTTTTTCCCATCTCAAATTCATACTCACACCAGCCTGAACCTGGTTAATTTTTATTTTGGGCAACTCAGTGTAATGTTGGTTTCAACAAGTCCTGGTTAAATGAGAGGATAGCAGGGGATTGGACGCATACCAGTGGTGTGTGTTCTCACCTCAGGCAGTGAAACACTGGACCAGGGCTGATTAGAGAAGTCCTTAAAACACTGAGGATCTATTATGGATGCATCTCAGTTATAGAATTTATATTGTAGGCAAATCAAGAACTGTAGCATCATAGACTTTGTATAACTAAAAGCACCAGGCAGGTGATGACTGTTCCTGTCTGTAGATTTCCATTACAATCTGAGTCAATGCAGTTTGATATTTGGCACCATTTGTAACCTTGAAATTATTGTAGTAGTTTATGGAAGCCTTCCCCAGCCTGGTGCCCTATGGATGTGTTGGACTACAACTTCCATTATCCCTGACCAGCTGGATGGGAATGATGGGGGTTGTAGTCAAACATGTCTGCACAATGGCAGATTAGGGAAGGCTTGTTGATTAATTTGATCCAAACTTATTCATGCTTAGAGTAGGCCACTGATTTGAATGGATCTATTACTGTGTCTCTTGTAGACACAATCCACTGTGATTATGGTTTCACTGAAACCAGCAATTGCAAGATAAACTGCATTTTGTGGGAAATTGGAAAGCCTATCATGTTTAACTAATTTGGACTCAGCCATAAGAGTGGCACATATGCTGATATCCATTTATGGGTAAAAATGACACAGATCAAATAACCAGTAGGGATGTGCACTGGATCGGACCCGATCCACGATCCGAGTCCGGTCCAGTGGGAAATCGGATAAATTATCCGATTTCCGATCCCGCAGCTGGATCGGCCGATCCAATCCGAACCGGTCCGAAAAAGCTCCGAACCGGTTCGGCGGATCGGCGGATCGGCGGGCGCCCACTGGCGCCCACCGCCGCTTCCATTGGCGGGCGCCAGCGGGCGCCCGCCGATGAAAGTGGACAGCGGGGGGGGGGAGGAGGGGGGCACTTACCTTCTCGGCCCGGTGGCTCCCGTCCGGCGCCGGAGCCTACTACTACTAGCAGGCTCCGCGGCCTGCTCTAGGGTGGCGCGCCGGGTGATGTCATCACCCGGCGCGCTACTCTAGAGCAGGCCGCGGAGCCTGCTGGTAGTAGTAGGCGCCGGCGCCGGACGGGAGCCACCGGGCCGGGAAGGTAAGGAGGGGGTGCGTGGAGGGGAGGAGGGGGCGCGCGGAGGGGGGAGGGGGGCCCTTACCTTTCCGGCCCGGCGGCTCCCGTCCGGCGCCGGCGCCTACTATTCCCAGCAGGCTCCGCGGCCTGCTCTAGGATGGCGCGCCGGGTGATGTCATCACCCGGCGCGCTACTCTAGAGCAGGCCGCGGAGCCTGCTGGAAGTAGTAGGCGCCGGCGCCGGACGGGAGCCGCCGGGCCGGAAAGGTAAGGAGGGGGTGCGTGGAGGGGAGGAGGGGGCGCGCGGAGGGGGGAGGGGGGCCCTTACCTTTCCGGCCCGGCGGCTCCCGTCCGGCGCCGGCGCCTACTATTCCCAGCAGGCTCCGCGGCCTGCTCTAGGATGGCGCGCCGGGTGATGTCATCACCCGGCACGCTACTCTAGAGCAGGCCGCGGAGCCTGCTGGAAGTAGTAGGCGCCGGCGCCGGACGGGAGCCGCCGGGCCGGAAAGGTAAGGAGGGGGTGCGTGGAGGGGAGGAGGGGGCGCGCGGAGGGGGGAGGGGGGCCCTTACCTTTCCGGCCCGGCGGCTCCCGTCCGGCGCCGGCGCCTACTACTCCCAGCAGGCTCCGCGGCCTGCTCTAGGATGGCGCGCCGGGTGATGTCATCACCCGGCGCGCTACTCTAGAGCAGGCCGCGGAGCCTGCTGGAAGTAGTAGGCGCCGGCGCCGGACGGGAGCCGCCGGGCCGGAAAGGTAAGGAGGGGGTGCGTGGAGGGGAGGAGGGGGCGCGCGGAGGGGGGAGGGGGGAGGGGGGCCCTTACCTGCCCGGCCCGGCGGCTCCCGTCCGGCGCCGGCGCCTACTACTACCAGCAGGCTCCGCGGCCTGCTCCAGGGTGGCGCGCCGGGTGATGTCATCACCCGGCGCGCTACTTGAGAGTAGGCCGCGGAGCCCGCTGGTAGTAGCCGCCGGCGCCAGACGTGCCGAGAAGGTAAGTGGCGGGGAAGGGGGCTTACCCCCCCCCCGGAGCCGTCCGCTTCTATCCGCTGGCGCCCGCGGGCGCCAGCGGATGGAAGCAGGCGGCCCCAGGGGGGGTAGGGAGCGCGGGGGAGGGGGTTTACCTGCCGGGGCCGTCCACAGCGGACGGCCCCGGGGGGGGGAGGGAGTTAGGCCCCCCCTTACCCACCCGCCGCCATTTTTTCCTCATAGACTTGCATTGCAATGCAAGTCTATGGGGAAAAAAATGGCGGCCGATCCAAAAATGTACGATTTTTGGGTCGGGATCGGACTCGATCCGGTCCGGGGGGCCTCCGATTTTGTCCGAACCGGTCCGGGACAAAATTGGAGGTCCCGATCCGGGTCCCGATCCGATCCGGGGGGTCCGTGCACACCCCTAATAACCAGACATGCAAATATAGGCTGACTCTGCACGACCCAATAAATCTTTTGCCAATATTTTTATTTTTTGTTTATTTGCTTTTTAGAACTTCTTCCCGGGCACAACTTCGAAATGAGACTCATTTTTGTTTCTCACTTTCACCCTACCGCAACTTTTTTTTCCCTGGGGAAAACAGCTGTTGCCAGGACATAAGTACGTTACCTCATGTTCATGATTGGGAAAGTGGCATTGAAAGCTGAGTTGCTTTTTTGCCAGCAGCCACTCAATAGCATGTGTTTCTGCCCTCATAAGGTTTTAAATTTTTTTTTAGAAATATCGTAGTGGTTTAGTTCAGTAGCTTTCAACCATTTTTGCATCTGGTACCCATCTTTGAGCACAGCATAGGTACCACTTCAGATTTTGGAGCATATCTTCCAGTCTTCCTCTGTTTTGTTCCTTCTTTCCTTTTCCTACTCTCCATCAATTTAGACTAGGGCTAGGCAGCATCGTGCCCCTGGACACCTTTCTTGGGACCCTCCCCTTCCACTATTGGGACCCTCCCACTAAAAAAAAAGAAAAAAAAAGAACACATTTTCTTACCAGCAGTTGGGAATGGTTTCTGAAACAGATAGATTTCTGTTGGTGCTAAAAATGGGGGGAGGGGGGGTTTAAGTGGGCTTGTCCATTGCTGTCGAAAGCAGCCCTTTTTGAGCTCAATGGACACCCAGCAAACACTCATCTCAGTTCGCATTAGCGGGCCAAGCTGTGGAGCTTTTCCCAGAAGCCAGAAGCCTTTTCCATTTTTTTAAAAAAAAACATGTGAATAGAAATGCATGCAAATTGCAGAGCACAATTTGTATGATGTGCTCAAATTTTGGCCTCAATTTGTGCAAATTACAGCTGAAATTTGAGTAAATCATGCACTTTGCATCCTGCAATTTGTGCACTTTTCTAGTCTTGTAAATGAGTTGGGCCAGATCATGGGGAAACGAGACAAAGTCAGGGGGGCTAAGCTAATGAAAGCTCAGTAAGCTCCACTCCACGGACAGATTCCTCCGACATCTGTAGTTCAAAGGAGTTGTTTAGTCTGTTGGGACTAGGGATGTTGGTGAAATCTGCAATGGAGTCAAATAAATTGGATTTCTATGAATCTGAACTATGGATTTCCCACAAACTGGCTTTTTCCAAGTCGCATGGATTGTGAATATGTGCCAAACTGTTTGTTTTTGCTTTTGAGGGGGATTTATGCAAATTCATATTTGTGCTAATACAGATTAGTGCTAATTAGCTAACACAATAATGCTGATTAGCGCATTGGCGCAAGTGGAATGAAATTCTCATACATCCTTAAAAAATAAACCTGCTTCCGCCAATGAGCGGACAACAGAAAGAAAGGCACATGACAATGCGCAAAACACGAACAGAAGGGATTTAACAAAATCTGCGCTTGAGCCCCAACTCAGACTAGGGCCTCTGCCTTGTCCTTCACTTGCCCTTTGCTATGACTCCCATAGCAGCCATTTTATGGTGGTACCCAGGACAATTTCTTAAATAGCCAAATGTGGACCTGGGCCAAAAATGTAGCCTATCTCCATTCTAGACCCACTTTGTCACCCAACAAGTTAGCACTAATCTGTATTAGCACGAATGTGAATTTGCGCAAATCCTCATCAAAAGAAAAAAAAAGTTGGCAAGTCTGCAGAACCCAGCGTATCTGTACTTCTATTTATTATATTACATTTTAATCCTCTCCTTCCTCCAAGGAGCTCATGGTTCTTCCCATGCCCATGTTATCTTTACAACCACCCTGTGAGGTAGATTAAGTTGCGAGATAGTGACTGGGCTGAAGTCACTCCATGAGCTTCTTGGTTGAGTGGAAATTTGAACCTGCATCTCTACACTCCCAGTCTGATACTTTAAATGCTGCATCACATAGACCTACATTTCTAACGGGGTATAATGGATCTGGTTTTGATTATTATTTTATTTTACTATTTTTTGTGGCAATGCTGCAATTTGTTTTTCGGTACAAATATTTCAAGAATGCAAAAAGAGTTTTTCAGCAAGGGGGAAAGGGAAAAGTGAAAGACCTCTGAGACCGACGGGTGGAGATGTAATCTATATTGGATAATTACCTCAAGGAATACAACAAAACATAGTGGAGAAATTTCACTCACCACTGAGGCCCCTGTGGTAGGGTTATATAAGGTTCATTAATAAATCTAAGTTTGAGATCAAATAAAAGTTGAATCATTGGCCTAGAACAGTCCTGCAAACCAAAGAACCTCATTAGTTTCAGAACTGAACCTCATAAAATTTCTTAAAGTTCATTTATATGCTGAGCAGACATATACTATGAACTGGAATACTTAGCCTGTGCCCATGCAAATCGGGGGAAATAAATCAAAAATAAAAATTACATGAGAAAAAGAAGCAAGAAGGTATGATGCATTATTCCCTTGCTGGTGCTTGTTAAACATTCCATAGGCTGATTAGCAGATGTGTTGCGAAGATTAATCCAGGACACCATACCTGAGCGAGCAATAACTTCATTTTGGAAAGGCCTGGCCCAAGGTATTTTGAACTCCCAGCCTTTGGGTGCTGGGATACAGCTTCTGAGCTAATGTTTATACACCCCAGCATACTTTGCTATGTTGCGAGTGATCCTAGGGAAGACATGCCTATGAGATCTGTGTTGCTTCACTGACACCCCTAAAAACATTGTGGCTTCAAGCAACATCTTAGTTTGACTGTGTAGTCAAGCCAGCCTTGATTTTGGGAGTCTCTACCAAAAAGAGAAAAGCATTGGCATTTGGTGGGAGGATATGCTAGTCAGAGTGCCACCACACTGTACTTCTCCCATGAAGGAGTCCAGAGAGGGGTCTCTTCTGATTATCTGAATGCACAGGCAGGTTGATATGGGAGGAATTATAATACAATATAATTGGAATAGCTCCATCCGATGATACCTGAAGGAATACCAACATAGTCCACCATCAGACTCTTGGGCAACATTTTTTGCCACCTGCCTGTGAATGCAAAACTCTCCATCTTTGCAGTCACAGGCAGGCAGCAAAAATGGTTGGAAGGTTTATGAATGGGTTTTGTAGAGCTCACAGCAGGCCACTGGAGGCTGGACATCTGCAGTCATATTTGTAGGGCACACATTTTTCAGGCCTGTTATAAATTATACTTATGGAAGACATAAATGTACACTATCCCTTAGGAGAAAAATGTTGCCTTTCTCTGATTTATTTATTTATTTGTGATATTCTATACCATTTCATATAATAAAATCCCTATGTTCTCTTTCTCTATGTTCCCATATACATACGTACATACATATATACATACATATATGACAGTGATTTTGGCATGTATTCTCCTATCCTGGAGATGCTGGGTTATTCCATGACCATCTGCACCATCGCAAAGGCCTAATTTTATCACAAGGCACTGTCTGGAAAAGTACAAAAATTAGGAAGGGGATTGATCTAGTCTGGTATTAAAGTTATAGCATGTTCTTCCTATTTAGTGAAGGCAGTTCTCCATGATCTTGCTTGATTCTTCAGTACTATAGTTATTGGGAGAATAATGCAAAATCCACTTCAGCTAGCAGTCTTCAATGGCTTCACGCCTCAGACCACACACCGAATAGCCTTGAAAGCCGATTCCAGATTTTGCTCAAAATTTACCGTATTGGCTTTGCTTCCCTCATTCTGCCACATATACACTTGCAGATGGAGCCCACAGCTGATTCTGCTTATGGAACAGGAAGTGTTTTGCAATGGTGAAAGGTTCTCAATGGGAGAAGGGGGAGAGAGGGCTTCTGCAAAAGGAATAACATTTTGCAAATGAAAACATCCCCTTCACCAGTTCTCTGCATGTGTTTAGAAAGTGAATAAACTTCAGAGAGAATAGTCTAAGTGTGGTAAAGTAGTTTGAACCCATATTTGCCGCCCTGAAAACAAAGTTCTCGGATTGTGTTGAATGTATACTCAACCTACATCCACAACACTTTAAAATGTCTGCCTATCTCCACCCTTAGTTGCACACCAGCCAGTTGACACAAGAAATATTCTTTCACTTACATTTCAGTCAGTCGTGATATTAAGAGCATAAGAAGAACTGTGCTAGATCAAGCCAAAGGCCAATCCGGTCTAGCATTCTGTTTCCACAGTGGCCCACCAGATGCCCATGGGAAGCTCTTAAGGAGGATATGAATTCAATAGCACCCTCCATGTTCCCCAGCAACTGGAACTGAGAGGCATACTGGAGGTAACAGCCATCATGACTAATAGCCATTGATAGCTTTATTCTCCATGGATTGTCTTCCTATGTCATGACAAGGCCTGTTCCCCTTAGGCTTGGAGAAGGAGTTTCTGGCAATCAATTAGAATCAGATTCTGAATCAGAATCAGATTCTGAAGCAGAAGAGACAGCACCAGAAACTCCTTCTCCCAGCCTAAGGGGAGCAGGCCTAGGCATGACATCCTAAAATCCAGTGTTTGTGGCTTTTCTTCATAAAATTTCCATAGGTGTAAGGAATTTCTAGATAAAGATTCCCCTACACTGGGATTTTAAGGTTATTTGAGCAAGTTCTTCCACTAAAAATACAATATGCCCGCCCATGCTATCTTTCTCACACAAACACACACACAAACACACGCCACTGAAATACTCCCCAACGGTCAACAACAAATCATATCTGCTCTCCCTTCCAGTCTGAGGTGAGCATCAACAATGAGTGTACATATGATACTAAACGTGTGTTTACAAGAGAAAGGAAGTCAATGGATGTGAAAGGAAAATATAACTTGGAGCCACACGGAATATAATTTGGAGTCACCATTTAGGTGCCGGAACAAGAAATACAGATCTCTTGAAACTGGGAGAATTAGGCTGTTGCTTCCCTCAGGATTGTTCTCCCTCGCCCCTTGCTTGTATCAACATTTCCCTATGCTGAAGAAATCTTACTCCATCTATAACAAGGGTGGGAAATTTACGGCTCTCCAAATTTTGTTGAACTATAGCTCCAGTCATACTTCACCACTGGCCATGTTGGTTGGGGATGATAAAAGTTGAATTCTCAATGACATTTGTAGAGCTGCAGGTTCCCCGCCACTAGTCTGTGAGGATCAATGTGGGATACAAAAACCAGACATCCTTGCCTCACAGACAGCCAGATCTTTACTGCTGTCTGAAGGAAATTTTGCAATTCTGGTTCTGTTGATTTCAGCAATTGGCTATCCAGGAACTGAATTGGCCAAAACCAAATGTTTAACAGCTGCAGGGTTTCTGGTGCAGAGATCGGTGGGAACTTAAACTTGTGTTGGACTAACAGCAGCGTTGCCCAAATAATCTGGGGTTACACAGAGGTGTCACTAAACAGGTGCGGACTTCACTCCCCCCTCCAATTCTCCATGGCTGGATTCAGTGCTTGTAGGTTGTTTATTTTATGCCTTTGACATAAAGAGTGAGTCATGAAAATGATACCGTATAGAACCCATATGTGATAGGCAATATCATTTCTGCTTTAAAGGAAGGTTGGATTTTCTTTTTCAAATATTGTTTTGTACAGCTCCACTTACGCAACAAAATTAATCAGATGTGCTTAAGGGCCTTTGGCTGTTTACAACACTTGCTATTAGCTACAATCTGCAGAGTATTAAGGGATGTGGTGGGGTGATCAATCTAATAAACTAAATGTGACTGGATGCATGAATAAACTTTTTTAGTGGAGGTTTTTTTGTTTTATTTTTTGTCATGGAGCTTAAGAAGACAATCTGTTATATCCTGTTAAGTTACTTCTAATGCTATAATTGGCCTAGTGCCGCTCTCTGATGCCATTTTGTGCTACTTCTAGCATCCAATTCATACCATTGACATCAAGCAGGACTTTTTCACTACAGCTGTCCCAATCTAGCAAGGGCAAGCTGCATGTGAAAGTAGAAGCTTTGGTGCAGGGAACACTTCCTGGATTTTCCCTGAATGTTCACAGAATACAGAACATTGCTAGGGGTTAAAAAAAAGCCATCCAGCCCACAGAGCTGTGGGCACAATCCTGTGGCCCTCCACATGTTGTTAGACTCCGATAATCCCTGACTGTTGGATATGCTGGCTGGGACTGATGGGAGTTGGAGTCCAGTGGCTATTCTGGGGGGGGCGGGCACTGACTCCCCACCTCTGCTTTATAAGAAGTCTTCTCTGAAGCACCCGCTACCAGAAGTCTGTTTGCACTATAAGGCTCCTACGTTTGAATTGGTAAGTCCCAGTTCACTAATAATAATAATAATTATTATTATTATTATATTTCTTATCCGCCTCTCCATTTGCATCAAGGCAGGGAACAGCAGTAAATATAAAATATGATCAAATACATAAAACGGATTAAAAACATGGTACACATTATTAAAATAGCAATAAAACATCCTAAAAAACATCCTAAAACATTCTAAAATTCCACTGGATATGCCTGCCGGAAGAGAGCAGTCTTTATAACTTTCTTAAATTCTAAAAGACTGTTAAGTTGACGAGTCTCCTCCAGCAGGCCATTCCACAGTCTGGGAGCGGCAGAAGAGAAGGTCCTCTGGGTAATGGTTGTCAGCCTAGTCATGGCCGACTGTAGTAAGTTCTTCTCAGAGGACCTGAGTGTGTGGGGCGGATTGTATGGGAGAAGGCGATCCTGCAGGTAACCTGGACCCAAACCATGTAGGGCTTTACAGGTAATGACCAACACTTTGTACTTCGCCCGGAAACTAACTGGTAGCCAGTGGAACGATATTAAAGCTGGTGTAATATGGTCACCCCTAAGTGTACCGGTGACTAATCTGGCTGCCATATTTTGAACTAGTTGAAGTTCCCGGACTAGGCACAGAGGTAGCCCTATGTACAGTGAATTGCAGAAGTTGAGCCTCGAAGTTACCAGCGTGTGCACTACCATTTTTAGGTCTTCCAGCTCTAGGAAGGGACGCAGCTGGCGTATCAGCTGAATAGCTGCATCTCTAGAACAGCGAGAGACGCAAATAGCTCTCTCTAGAAGAATTCCCTCAAAGTCAACAGAAGATTTGCGCCAGAATGAGTCCCTTAGAGACATCCGCATTATAGTGAATTTAATCTTGTTCTTATTGTCTCAAATTGCACCTCGCATTCGCAAAACTGTCCTGATACGAAGTAATGGCCATTAGAAAGAATAGCACCAAATGAGGGGTTGAAAAATTGCTGCCCCTGGAAGACTGAGCTAAAAGCTTTCTCTGTTGAGATAAGCCTTGTACACCCTTTTGACGTAGGGCTTTCCTCTGTCCTGGTAAACTTGCATCATGTTTGACATGAGGTGACAGCAAATATTCCACAGACTTACAGGATGTCTAAAACTAATCCCAAATTTCAGTCAGATAAAGGCTTTTCCTGTTCCAACAAATACTCTGTTAATGACTTTGCCTCTCTCTGTATCAGTATTTTTGGGGTGGGGTGGGGTGGGGCAAGGGGGTATTCACATTCCACGTACAAATGGTAGATTTGTTTTCTAGTGTGTGTTGAGAAGGGGAACGGCTACTCACAAATCGTATGTCAGGAACCACTAAAAGTGTCAGAATCCCACAGCAGACCTTTGGTGGCTTGTTAATATCTTCTCCATCAAGGAAACAGCCTAATTCACTTAAATATAATGAAAGCCATGCCCGCCATGGTGAAGCCTTTACACAGTGTCAACCTCTGCAAGTCCTGCCTTCTTTCTTCACCTCCTCCTTTTCTGGCTTCAGCCATTAAACATGAACTATGATGTTTTTATGCCTGTGGTCTCTCAGATGTCACACATGTGGAAAAATGGAATCTGAAGTTATTGCAGGGTGGGGGGGAATATACAAAAAAGATTTCTGCCCGTTAGACTCCACCACCACCCTCCCCCTTCCCTCTAAATTATTGTCTGCACAGTGTAAAAAGGATAAACCTGAATGTTAAATGGAAAGACCAGATGTATGCCTAACCTTTTGCCCTCATTATTCGACTCAACTTCCATTAAGTCAACCCAAAATTGTTCCAAATAATAACTTAAAATAACTAGCAGCAACAACAACAAAAATGAAGTGACAAAATGATATAATTAGCATGTCAGGAGGGTTAGAATAATATATAAAATGAAGACATCTTTCGTTAATAGGCTCACTCAACTACTATATTTTACAGACTGAGATGACCCAAGTCATTTTGGTGCCTGACAGTGCAACCCTATACATGTCTTCTAAGATGTATTGAATCGAATGAGACTTACTCCCAGATAAGTCAATATGGTATTGCAGCATAGATAAGAAAACTCCAAGGGCATGTATTTCTGATTATATTAAAATCCCTAAGTGGTTTACATTAAAATACAAGATAACAGTATAAAAACAAGATAAAATTAATACATGATTTAAAACATTATAATGTATTAATAATAAAACAGGGCAGTAACAGAGTGCCCTCACAGGTCAGGGAAAGCGTGCATGAACAAGTGTGTCTTCAAGAAGTGTTTAAAACTTGCCACCATTTCTGCCTCCCAAACCACATGTGGGTGAGCATTCCAAAGGGTGGGTGCCAACACTGAGGAGACCCACTTACACACCGATACCTGATGACTTTCCCTTGGACATGCAATGACCAGTAAGGCCTACTTAAAAGCTCTCAGAGGTCAACTGTATATATATATATATATATATATATATATATATGGGTCACGTCCAGGTTCTGAGTCATATAGGGCTTTGTATGTCAACGGCTAAACATTGAACATGGCTTGGTAGCTAATGGGCAGCCAGCCCAGTTTTTCAAATATATATAAATAAGCTCAATAATCAATTATTTACTGTGGTTTAATTGCACCCCCTCCTTATAGGGCAGTCCCTTGTTAGGGTCATAACTAAACATTATGAAGAGAATGTGGTATTCCTAATCCTGTTGTTTGAATGGGGCATATACAAGGGTGAATCAATGGGCATAGAATGAGTTAAAAAGCCCTATCTCCTGCCCATATATTGTCCTCTACAAATGTCCCCTCTACCACTGCATTTCTGCAGCAAGTGCAGGTTTGGGTATACATGTTTGCCAAGGTTACACGTCATCCCATCCCTCTGCATACATGACAGATGAGTTTACCACTTGCCATCACAATATTGTATAAATAAAGACAGTTGAATTGCATACCTACTTGCTTATAGCTGGTCACACAATCACATCAAAGATTGCTGGTGGTGTGTGTTGTGGGACTTTGCCAATCCATCATCAGTATGGAGGAGGGGAAGGAGCACATGAACTGAAGGAACAGAAATCTGCTGCAAATTGTGCAGGTATGCTATGCTCTATACAAAATTCATAAGTCTATCATCTATCTATCTTAAATGAAGACTTCATAATCCATCAGTTCCACTTCAGAAACAAGGTCAGGTAACACAAGACTCCAAAATTCAGGGAGAAATTAGAAAAAGGGCAATTTTGAAAGCATCCTTTGTGCCGATCTTTCAGTAGTGTCCAACAAGTGGAGAAAGAGTATGAATTAGTGTTTGTGAAGCTGACTTGTGATCTAGGCAATCCCCAGAGCCACCATTTGTTCCACAAAGAAGAGAGTATGGAAGTACTATAGCTCGGATACTTCACTTCCACCCATGAACTTACTGGGTGGCTTCCCAACAACCTCTCCTAATATGTAGATAACAATACCAACTTATGATGAAAGCCTTCCTCAACCTGATTCCCTCCTTGATGTACTGGATTGTAACTCCCATCATTCCAAGCCCAATGGCCATGTTGGCTGGGAATGATGGGAGTTGCAGTCTGACACATGTGGAGGACACCAGGTGGGGCAACATGCCATAAAGGTCATTGAGATAAATGTATGCCATGCACTCTAGCTCTTGGGAAAACCGCTTTCAGTTTTGACTGTTTCTATGGCCACCCGGTGTGCTCATGGCAGAGTGGTGAGTGGAACTGGGGGCTTCTCAGCTCCGACTCAACTACTGCATTACAGTAGCTTACGTTGACACCCTTCTGCATGGCATAGGTGTTGACAGCAATCACTGATCTTGAAAGCATTGTTTAAAGACTTCTTTCATCAGCCAGTCAATATGTTCTTCTCAAACTCTGTTTTCAGTTTTGAATGGCTAATCAGTTTGATCTGTTTAAAATATGATACTTCACTGCCTCCCTAGATGTTTGGGAATTACCCTGTTCCATGGATGGCATGCATTGTAAGCAATTATTTTGGCTCATTATTCACAATTTATCAGGCATGCCTTGTGGATTACTGGTTCTAATTCTGTGGCAAGTGCTGTAGACCCATTGGCTGAGATCCCAAGTTCCACGGGGCTCTGCACATCTCTTTAGTGTGGAAAAGATTCTCTAGGGATGGACAGATCTGTTAATTTCTGTTTCTCTCAGTTTTTCGGTTTTTCAGACTTAAATTTGGTTTGTCCTAAACATTGAGACTTTCTTGGGGAGGGGGGGGGGGAATCATCTTTGCAAGAAAATCCATGTACATTTCTCATAATGCATGAGTTCCTGTATGCAATTTTGCCTAGTAGACCCATTTTTGCAAGCTAGTTTCCTAATATAATGCATTTTTGCACATTATTTGCACCACTCTATGCATTTTTGTGTGCACTTTTATATATGTGCATTTTTGTACACATCCTTTGATTAAAGAACTGCACTGCAAAATTTGAAGTGTGTATTTTCAAGGGTAATTGAATTTTTGTTTGCATTTGGTGACATGAGATAATTTTGCATTAAAATGTGAATTGAGCAAATTTCTCCTCCTTTCCTATATTTTACATTCACAAAAAGACGAGCTCTCGTATGCAACTGGACAGATTCAGCATATGCACATCTGCCTACCTAGAGATTTCAATCCAACACACTGAATAATATGGCAAAGAAACAGAATTGAGGATGGGAATGTACAGATGAAGAGATTAAACTATCCTGGAATAGGCTTCATTTTCATGCCTGGGATCATAAGGGAGGGGTAGGGGACAGGTTTAGTCCTCACTCAGTGGTGTCTCCAAGGGCTCCCCTTTATTTTGTCTTGTTCATTGCTATCATTAGGCCAATGCCACCTGGGCAGCAGGTGTGGCAAGTGGGGGTGGAGAAAATGGCAAATTTGATAGGTCTATTATATATATTTAAAATATACACAAGGCACCATTTGTCACTGCCACAAGCTTTCAGTGACCCTGTTCAGATGACACACTAAGACATGGTTGTTAAGCATTTTGAGCTAAACCTAATGGCTCAGCATGTCGTGTGAGCCATGACTTAGCATATGATGTGAATCACTCCTAACCATGGTGGCTACATAACCACAGTTTAAACATGCTCACTAACTATTTACTGCTGCCTCACCGTGGCTTAGTGTGTGGTCTGAACAGTCCCAGAATAACTGAGAGATAGTGAAAGTGAAGGGTATAAAGAAAGAACAATTTTCAAAAGCCATGCTGGATCAGACCAAAGTTGCATCTATTCCAACATCCAGTTTCCCACTTTTAGGAAGTCCACAAACAGGCTTTGGAGGCAATATCTCCCACCCATAGTTACTCTCCATCAAATGGCATAGTCCCTCTGAACCTGGAGGTAGCACATAGCCCTCATTACTAGTAGCCACTGATAAGCTCCGTCATTTCTTTTAAAGCCATCTGATCTGTTGACCATCACCATATCTTCTTGCAGCAAATTCCATAAGGAAAGAAAAAGGTGCATACATCGTACACTTTCAGAAATGCACATAATGTACTAGTGTTCATTTTTAAATCAAACATTTGGAAGGAATTAATTCCTGCATGCCTAGACTACAAAATGGCTCCAAAATAAAGGGTTGGGGGGATTTTTCCATGTATACGGGGCATTCCGCAGCTTTCTACTTAACATCCTATTTGGTTATGGACACTAAACTCCAGTTCCTTAGGCTGTTACACTGACAACATAGATGTTGTAGTAGTTTGATGATTCTTTTTGGCATTTCCTGTTTTCCCCAGCAATGGATAAAAACAGGTATAAAAGGACCCCTGGGGTAGAAAACAAAAATTGGGTTATGTGGCATACTCAGGTTTAAAAAAATCTTAAATATGACTCAAGCTTTGAACTGAGAGGGTGGGCTTGGCCCTATATTTCAATGTTCCAAGCCAAAATCTCCGTCTTTTTTCAAAAAAATCTTCCTTTGTACTTCGAACTTGGCAATTGAAAGGAACTAAAATGCTCATGCTGTGAGTTTAGCATCTACTCAACATGTTTTCATAAAGCTCTAAGAAGAAAGATAATGTACTTTGGCCAATTGAATGAAAGAGAGGGGGGCATGCCAAAGTCCCAAGAGTAAGAAGGTAGAGTTGCCAGCAATACATGTAGTGGCAGTGAATGTTGTAGTAGGACAACATGGGAAGGAAGAAGGAAGGAAGAGGAGGGAACAGGCATTGTTTTAAATGAACTAGCACTGGAACATTTTGTGCTTTGGAGAAGCCTGTCATTAAATAGTCTCACCTCTGTGTATTTGCCGAAACTGTGCATGATTGGTCAACATCTGGTAGCTCCAGGCCAAGTCTGGCCTTAAAAAGTGTCCTTCTTTACTCTGCCTCCCGTGTACCTGTTTGGGCTTCCATCATGTCTAAATTGTTAGAGCCAGTTTAAGAACAAAATAAGGGCCTTGCTGGATGAGACCAAAGGCCTATCTAATCTAACATTTAGTTTCCACAGTGATCAACCAGATACCTCTCTGAAGCCCACAGGCAGGACATGAGTTCGATAGCCATCTCCACCTAGCATTCCCAAGCAATGGGTATTCATAGGCATACTGCCTCTAATACTAACATATAGTCATCATGGCTAGTTATCTCCATGCTGGCATGAAACATTATCCATTGAAGAGAAAGAAGAGTACTGGATAATGCATGCATGGTTGTTATCTCAGCCCAGAAGCAATGAGGAGGTCACTTGTGTTGTTGCCTAGCAACCAGTGATCTGATTCTCCTCTTCCCTTCCATCAAACTCCTTCACCTATGCTTTCATGAACAGTCCTCATGCGAGCCTACAGATTGCAGTAAGAATAGCAGTGGTCACCATTTTCTGGTTGCTTAGCAATATTGAGCATATCTACACACGCAAGATAAAACACTTTGAAAATGTTTTGAAAACTGTATATGGAGTATGTCCTGGGCCCCAACATATGTATGTCAAAACTGTTATAAACCGTTTTAAACCATTTTAAAACAATAGTGTAGATAGGCTCTGTGACACATTGTTGCTCTCCCGCTCCCATCCCATTTCTCCCAGACCAAAGTCATCTAGCAAGGGCAACTGGAAGTAGGGGAAATCTTGTAGTGATGCCAGGTTGAATATCCACTTGGAGGACACTTGTGGTTTGGGACAACCCTATCTGAAGCTTCTGGCAGGGATCTGTGTAAATTACTCTCCTGGTACACAGCCCAATCACTTCAGCCTAGCTGCTGCCTTTTGTGAAAAAGCAAATGTAACTTTTTAGATGAAATAGTAATTCTTCTAGGCTGCTTTTCAGAGTACAGTGACTCTATTTTGAGAGAGCACCTCTTCTGAGATTTGCGATCTGATGGAGGAGCCCTCCTCTGTGTTTCACCAGTGCGAGACATACATTATGGTAGGACATAGGAGAGGGCCTTCTCTGTTGTGGCACGCCGACTGTGGAATGCCCTCCCCTTGGAAGCCCAAATGGTGCAGACGCTGGCTTCATTTTGGTGCAGGTTATAACGTGGCTTTTTATCAAAGCCTTTGAGAACTAAATGTTTTTAGGGTTTTTTTTATTGCTTTTTAAAAAAAATACTGGTATTAATACATTTAATACATGGTTTAATACATTTTTAGCTGTGCAAATTATTTATTCTATATTGTTTGAATCTATTTTATCTGTGCACCGCCCTGAGATCTCAATTATATAGGACCAGATACAAAGGTATGTATAAATAAATAAATAAATAAATAAATGGATGCTGCCTCATATTGCTAATGTGAATTAAACTCATACATACAACAGAGCTGTATAGGATCCTATAAAACTTCCAAGCTGAGATAGTCATGGGAGTAAAGCAAGACACTTCGATAGACTTACAATAGTGTAATTTCCATATATAACAATTCAGCTTCCTCTCTCACTAGTTGTGACACCCTTGCCTGGGGAAATAGTAATAATAATAATAATAATTATTATTATTGTTTATAACCCGCCTCTCCCTCCGGATCTAGGCAGGGAACAACAACAATAGAAAACACAAAAATCACAAACAGTTAAAATTTTAAAAACAAGAAAAAATACATCATTAAAAAGTTGGAGTTCAGCATTGCTTAATGTCTACAAAATGAATTGCTGGGCTTAATACTGCCTGAAAGCTGCAATGTTTAGCACTTGAAGCCCCTTTGCCTCTAATCTCAAATGTGTTACCCTTTATGAATTTAATGCTTTTCATGTTTTCCAGAGCAGGTTAAAAGCATAGGCCAGCCTTCCCATCCTGTGCCCTCCAGATGTGCTGAACTGCAACTCCTATCATTCCCAGTCAGCATGGACATTGGACATGCTAGCTGGGAATGATAGGTGTTGCAGTCCAACACTTTTGGAGAGGACCAGATTGGGGAAACCTGCCATAGATTATTTTTTAGTGATCTTAATTTTCTGACTCTCCATCTCCAAAACCATCTCCAAGGTCCCAAGTTTCCATCTCCAGGGTCCCAGATTTGATCCCTGGATCCCTGCCTGAAACCCCGGAGAACCGCTGCCAGTCAGTGTCGACAAAACTGGGCTAGATGGACCAAGAGTCTGACTTAGTATATGGCAGCTTCCTATGTTCCTATTACAGCTGTTTGCACAGAACCCAGTCATATATATGGTGTTTACCTGAATAGAAAATTCAGTGTTCCTTCCATCCATCCCCCACAAACACACAGAGTAATATCTGGATGAAGTTTTAAATACTATATTAAAAGTAGAAAACTCTATGGAGTGCCTCTCTTGTTTCATTCATTTTGCCTCATAACAGTCATCTGCTACAGCAATTGTTCCTTTGAAAGGCTGTAAAATGTATATTTTATCTTCAATGTGTATCAATGTGTACTTTCTGGCACACTCCACATTGGTGGCAGGGTCGGGGGAGGAGGGAGAGATGTGGCGGGGTGGTGGTGGGAGAGATGTGTGACTTCTTCCCAAATACGAGAGTTCTCTTGAGACCTGAATGGAATCTATGGTAGGAAAAGAAAGGTTTAATGGAAGATCACCATGTATTATGCCTCTGGGCATATTCTATAGAAAGATTCATTGCAAAAATGATTTGCAGCGGTGTCCAAGACTTCATAAAATCATCCCTTACTTCCCCTGCTAGTCTCCCATATATCCCCTGAGGAGCTGACCCTGAGTTTAGAACTATTATTTTGATTTGCCTCAAACTTGAAATTTTTTATGCATTGCCCTCTTTTTTAAAAGCCATGTGAGTCCTGCGAAGAAAAAATTGGGCGAAAGGGAGGGTGAAGAGAAAGGAGCATATGACAAATGGGAAGATAGGCTGATCTTCTCAAATAACATATGCAGAGCATGCATTGGGAGAAAATTGCACAAAAAATACATACTAATTTTAATGTGAGCTTAAAAAAACATCTCAAAATTAAGATGGGAGAAATTCTTGCAACAAATCAGATTTAAAACTGGGAAACTGGGAAACAGAAATGGACAGATTTGTCCATCCAGAATTAGTGGTAAGTGGACCTGCAATTGAGTGAGACCAGATTGACTGGACAGGAGCAGGCCCATGGTGTTACCTTTGCTTGGCTCACACTCTCTCCAGAATCTTTCTCGTCGTGTCAGTTGGTCATGCTGAGGGCGGGAGTGGGGGAAAGTCCAGCTGAAACAGGAATATACATCTGGTGCTATCTTTGTCTCCTCTACGCTCTGCCCCTTGATTTGTTGGGGAATAGGCAAACTAATGAGTTTGTAGTGATGTGATGTCATTATGAAATTGAACTGTGATGATTTATTACAGGGGTCCCCAACCTTTTTGGGTCGGTCGACACATTTGAAATTTTGAGTGTGTTGTGGGCATGCTCATATAACGGTTGCCATGGAGCGGGATAGCCCATTCATAAAATAGTTCCCATGAAAGACACGACTGCTCACGAAAACACTTGTTTTTCAGAAGGCAAACTGATGAGAGCAAAAGAAAAGTCACTTGCCCAAGAAGCTAAGTACAAGTCATTGGTGGGGTCTGAACTCCAAAACACAAAACACTCTTTCAAACCCAAATAAAGATGGCACTGGAGGGCAGCATATCATTTTGCTGTATCCCAACCTCCCTTTTTTTAAAAAAATAATAATAACATTTTAATTTAAAAATATTCTTAAGAAATAACATAAAAATCAGGGGGTGAGGAGGCGGCCTGGTGGATGCCAAGAGAGGAATCCATGGGCACCACGTTAGAAACCCCAGGCATATTCATACAGACAAACCCCTGTTTAATGCTGTAGTGACAATCCATCACTTGATCGTCACTACAGCAAAACGAAATAAGTGTTGTATTTGGTTATATTTAAATTAAATAATTGTTGTATTTGGGGTGCATGAAGACTATTCTATTACTTTTGCAAATATTTGCTATGCACTGCAATTGCCTATGCGGGAAAGAGGGGTAGCAAAAGTGGATTTATGCAGTTATTATAAAGCAGTTTAAATTGCCATCGTGCCTATCATATGAATTGCCATTCCAATCATGTTCCCCATTCAGAAACACAGAGAGCGGAAGATATTGCTGATGCACATTGCATTCTGCACACTTTAAAAGCACAGATAGTGGAGCTGATTAATGCAGATCTGAATCAACATTGTGCATCACATGCACTATTGACTTGCAGTCTAATCCTGCCTGAAACCCTGGAGAGCCGCTGCCAGTCAATGTTGACAATTCTGAGCTAGATGGACCAAGGATCTGACTCAGTATACGGCAGCTTCTCCAGTACATTCAGTGAAGCTGTCTCCCAGATTAAGAGGCATATGCTGCAATCCTATACCCAATTTCTTTGGAGTAAGCTCCATTTAACTCAATGGAATTTATTTCTGAGTAGCAAGTTTAGGATTGCACTGTTATTTATTTATTTATTTACAATATTTATATACCGCTCCCCATTCAAAATTTCAGAGCGGTGTACAAGATAAAATAAAATAAAAACTGAATAAAAACACATTAAAAATGCAAAAAGAACCATGTCTGGTCATTAAGGGAAGGCTTCCCGGAACAACGACATTTTCAGGAGGCGCCGAAAGATATACGAAGTTGGCGCCAGCCTGAGCTGCATAGCATATGCAACAGCTTAAGCTATGGATCCTGCTGCATATGCAAATTCGCCACTTTTTTATTATTGTTGCCAATCTGACCATATCATTTGCAACTCTGAATTATGTTTGGGACCCTTGTCTACAATGCTTATAATTCATGGAATCTCTAGTTTGCAGACTAAATCCATAATTTGTTGTCCGCTGTTGCCGTAGAACTGTATTTTTGAGCCTGCTTTTCTTTTTGTGAGAACCAGATTTATATTTTGTGAGTAGTTTTTTAAAAACTACCTGGAGGTAGCAAAAAGAGAGAGGACCTTCATGGTGGTGGCCCCCCATTTATGGAATAATTTCTGACGAGGCCCGCTGGTGCCAACATTGTCATCTTTTCAGCACCAGGTTAAAACTGCCCTCTCCTCTCAGGCATTTGGCAGTGTATGTCAAGTGGTTTTCATAAGGTCCTGACTTGTTGCTGGCTGATTGTTTTACATTGTTTTAGATATATGTTGTTGTTGTGTGCTATCTGTTTTATATCCTTATGTGATTGGGGTTTTATACTTTATATAATATATTTTAATGCTTTTTAATTTCTGTGAACTGCCCCGAGAGCTTTGGCCATGGGCTGGTATAGAAACATAGTGAAATGAAATGAATGAAGAATAATTGAAGGTGTTTTATAGTTTTTATATTGTGAGTTGTTTTGACTTTATTCTTGGATAAAGAAAAGTGGGATATAAATTATAGTAAAGTATAATAAAGTAAAAAGATTATATAATTTGGTTTGCAACAATAATTCCTGTCTTTGGAGGACTTTTAAGCTTTTGCGTCTTAAACGTTCTGAAATTCTATTGCATTCTATAGTATTCTCTAATGTGTGGGTTTGAGTTACCCTGGGAAAATGGAAATGACCCTCATTCATTAGAAGCTGCCTGTTCTCCCTGGCTTTGGTGGCCCACTGTAAGTCAGTCATTCAGCTTGTTTGGCAAGATGGGACATGACAGTTCTGCATGGAACACTATGGCTCAATTCGGACAACACAATAAACAACTGGTGTGAGAGAAACAATCGTCAGTTGTTTTGACTATTATGTCATCTGAATGCTGTCATAGTCAACTCAGTGCTGATCCTAATCCACACCACAGTTGATTATTTATTACCATGTTGTGTGGGGAGTACCCCCTAGTTGAACAACTGTAAAGTTGATTATTACCCCACCATTGACTATTGTGTCTGAATTGAGCCATTTAGTCCAGAAGACTGTTGGTGGTAGTGTGCTGGTGAGTGGCTGATAAGTTATAGAATAAGGAGCTGCCAACCCAATTGCCAGAAGCAGTTGGTAATGCTTGTTGGCTGTGCTCAGCACAGGCAGGATCTACACCACTGCTTTATAATGACAACTGTTGAGGGTCCAGTACACATTCCATGTGCCATTTTCAAACCACTTCCAAAGTATTATATCCTGCTTGGTGGGCCTACAGAGTTGATTTTTGGGAAGAACAATTCCTTCACTGCCTCTTCTAAGTGCACACAACCATAGATGACCTAGGGCAACCTTTATTTATTTGATTATTACTCCATTTCCTCACAGGGATATAGCAATAGACAGGAAAAAAAGGCTGCAAACCTGTACACAATAGGGAGAAAACTCAACTGAAACCAATGAAATGTAGAAATGTATAGGATAGAAATGTATAGGAAATGTATAGGTAGAAATGTATAGGATACCACTAGTTTTATAACTCTTATCAAATTGCAGCTAGAATGCTAAACAACTGGTACCAAATAATTCAGTTTTTTTTTATTATTATTTATTTATTTATTTATTGCATTTCCATACTGCCCAATAGCTGGAGCTCTCTGGGCAGTTTACAAAAATTAAAACCATTATTATTATTATTATTATTGTTGTTGTTATTATTATTATTTACATTTATATACCGCCTCATAGCCGAAGCTCTCTGGACGGTATTACATAATGGTTTTCCTATAGAAAGAAAGACAGAGATTCACACACGTGTATGCAAACATACATGCACACACATTTGGCTAATATGCATAAATGAACACTATTAGGGTGACCAGATTTTGAGGATCAAAATCCCGGACCCCCCCGCCACCCCACCCACCCAAAACAACAACCCCCACGCGCACGCGCCGCCCCGCCCCGCACTGCCCCCCCCGCCCACATGCCTCACGCCGCCGCCCGCCCCGCCCCGCCGCCCACCCCGCGCAGGCCGCCCCTGCCCCGTGCCCCCACCTGCGCTGCCCCGCCCCCCCACCCGCGCCGCCCACCTTCACGCCGACCACCCCGGGCTCCTTACCGGCTAGGGCGTCCGCTTCCCTCCGGTGCTCAGAATCTACTGAGAAACAGGCTTCCTGGCCTGTCTCTCAGTAGCGCGCCAAGTGATGACGTCATCACCCGGTGCGCTACTGAGGGACAGGCCGCGAAGCCTGTTTCTCAGTAGATTCTGAGCACCGGAGGGAAGCGGACGCCCCAGCAGGTAAGTGCCTCGCGCCGCCAGCCTCCCGCCACCGCCGCGTGACCCCCCGCCGCCCCGGTTTGCCCCCGCCGCCCCCCAGTTGGCCCGGATCGCCCCAGGCCCATCTGGTCACCCCTTTGGGGGGCTAAATTTCCAGATTTGGCCCCCCAAAACAGTTTTTCCACCGGGATGCGGATTTGCTCCCCATTTCCCGGGCATGTCTGGACAAATCTGGGCGGATGGTCACCCTAAACACTATATTATTTATTAATTAAATTGTTATATACATTTCTACAGAGTCCTTCAAGAGAAACTTCCAGGGTGGTTTACAGAAGCCAAAACAAAAAACAAAACAAACAAATACAATACAATACAATACAAAGCAATAAAAATACAGATAATTGTCATAAAGTAAAGGCTAAATATAGCTTTTTCTTAATAGAGCAAGTATCTTAAATACTTAAATATAGCAAGATCTTCAGGTAGGATAATATCTACATGTTTGTATCATGTTTGCTCCTGAGATGTATCTTGGATGATGCACATCTAGGGGCTGTCTGTAAAGCACAGGCAGCAGCTCCAAACAACAGACTGAAAGACATTCTTCTCATGATGCAGGCATTATTATATAACACATGCATCGTTTTGCTTTTAGAAGTCTATCTGTGTCCACAATGGAAATAATGTCCCTGTGCAAAATTGTAAAGATGCAAACCTATGCAAGTTTAGACAGGAAAAAAAGCCCTACAGCTCCCAGCACAGATGGCTGGGTTAGGGTCCTGGGACTTTACATGCGTAGGATTGTGTCCTAAATCTATCGAAACACAAATATTGCCACAGTCAGTTGTCCATGATTCTGGGAGAATCACAAAATACACTGGCACACAAATCCATTTTGAGTCATGAAAAAAGAACATTTGAACTGCAGAAATGTACAAACTAAGATTGAAACTGTCCAATACTGTTTACATTTTTTAAAAACAAAACAAAACATGGCCATATTTTAGCTGTACCTCAAGCAAAGATCAATATTACATTTACAGTTATTTACATACTATTTTAGAACACATGTAAACAGGCAACAAGCAAGACTTTTTTGAAGGAGAGGAACTCTGACACTAACTTGAAGTTATAAACCGTTTTAAAGCAGTATGTTCTGTGTTCCCAGTTCAATCTAACTTTCAAGTATCAGTTATGCATTTAATATCTGGTACTTACATGAACTATTATTTTATCATTGAGAGCTACTCGCCCACTGAAAAGGGCTGGGTGATTCCCCCCCCCCCACACACACACACACTTTTAAAAAGTGATATATGAATGATTCATAATAATATTTAATATCAAAATGTCTATTTTACCATGTAATGTTGTTCCTTGCAGCATATAAAGTCAAAGAAAACCACATTTTAGCAAAATGTCATACTTCCTACAGACACATCTTATCTACATCCACCTATTTCTGTTCAAGGAGAGATTTTTTTTAAAAAAAAATGTTGATAGATGTGTTTTCCTATTGTGACAGATCTTTCTAATATAATATTTCCTGAGGCCAGCGTGTGCAATTTTATCTGTTCATCACTTTTCCTGACAGATGTATCAACAGGGGATATTCTCAGCAAACTGTCTTTAAGAATATGTCATGGGTAGAGTGTTCACCATTACAACTGATGTATGCAGATAATGTACACCACATGGTTGGGTTTTTTTTTAAAAAAAAAGTCAGTTTTTTGTGTCTGGCTTTAATCATTGACTAATCCACAAAATGTTGCAATCTTGGATTGGAAGAGCCATTACACTCTTCTGTAGAATATAACTGTGGATTATAGGTGAAACTGCGAGCCTATCTACACTATTGCTTTAAAACGGTTTATAACAGTTTTAAACCGGTCAATAACAGTTATTTACAGGTTTAAAACTGTAATAAACTGTTTTAAAGCAGTAGTGTAGATAGGCTCGGCATTTAGAGGCTACAGAAG
Source organism: Anniella stebbinsi (assembly GCA_029215795.1). Taxonomy (NCBI): domain Eukaryota; kingdom Metazoa; phylum Chordata; class Lepidosauria; order Squamata; family Anniellidae; genus Anniella; species Anniella stebbinsi. The sequence goes on along the minus strand of JARDYH010000002.1, from coordinate 25,456,999 downwards.
TTAATTATGCCTGAAGGTTTCCAGTGCTATCTATATCAGCTGGCGCTCTCAGAAAAGCTATATAAACAACATGGGAGCGGCTATTAACAGACTGGGAAATCAGATCATTTTCTCTAGCCTACACTGTCTTATGGGGTGGGGATTGAGGTTGCCCAAGTCCTACATCTGACTGTATAAAACCACCCCAGTCTTTTGCACCTCCCACATAAGGATCTTGCAACCCCCAGGTTAAACCTTTTCCAGTTGTTTGTCTAGGGTCTCAGAGAGGCAGCAAGCGAGGGAACCCATGAGCAGTTCTAGCTTTTCCTGGGAAGGAGGACATTAGGCAAGGCTGAAACACAACAGATTTGTATTACCCCCCTTTCTATAGCCCCTGCCCTTTTCCTTCCTCCACCACCCTCATTCTTTCCCCCTTCCTTTTTTGTTGATCATTTTAGGGAGTTCACAAACTCTTAGATGCCAGTCCGTGGACCCCCACGCTTACCTGATTTGGACATCATTTACACCTGTAGTTTTGCATAAACAGACCTCTTTATAGCAACCATTTGTACAAAATAGCATTTATAGAAAAGGCCAAGCTCCCATGAAGCACAAAATGGCAGCTTAGTGGAAGAGTGGAATGCCAGGTGCCCCTCACCAGGTACCCACAAACCACCTGGAGTCTCAGCAGGTGCCACAAACAGGGTCGGAAAGCTGGCATGGTTCTGGCACCCGTCCCTATAGTAGGCTGACCAGATAAAATCCAGGTCAGGGCTCCTGTAACTTTAACAGTTGTAGAGAAAAGGGAATTTCAGCCAGTGTCATTTATATGCAATTAGTTCCTGGTGAAATTCCCTCTTCATCACAACTGTTAAAGGTGCATCCACTATGCTAGAGTGACCAGATACAAAAGAAGGCAGGGCCTCTGCAACTTTAACTGTTGTGATGAAGAGGGAATTTCACCAGGAACTAATTGCATACAAATGACACTGGCTGAAATTCCCTTTTCTCTACAACTGTTAAAGTTACAGGAGCCCTGACCTGGATTTTATCTGGTCAGCCTACCCTATAGAAAAGCAGAAACATGAGCTGAGTTTTTGCAGCCAGCTAGCAAGGAGTAGGTTTGTGGGATGCTGTTCCTTTTGTGGACTGTTACTGCTTTAAAGACTAGAGATGCAGGCATTCTTTTTTTCATAGAGTTGAAGGGTTTTTTGACAGAGGGATGATGATGATTATTATTATTATTATTATTATTGTCATTATATTTATTAATATTCTGCTTTTTCCCCAATATCAGAGCCTATCTACACAACTGTATATGGAGTGTGTCCTGGGCCCCAACAGTTGTCACTACTGTTATAAACCATTTTAAAGCAGTAGTGTAGATAGGCTCTCAGTCTCAAGGCAGTGGATAGAAAGGTATTATGAAAGAGGGATCACATTTTTGCCTCTGACAAAGAGGCTTTGTTGGCTTTTCTGCTTTTTTCCAAAACCTGCAGAACCCGTTTGACCAGAGGCAATAGTGGGGCAAAGCAATGACCCAGTTCACATGACACAGCAGCCCATTTGGGGTTAATTAACCCTTGAGGAGCTGTAGTGCCTGCTGGCCACCATTATGAATATGCAACCCCCAACTGGGGGCTCATCGGGCACTGCCATGACATGCGAACCCAGCCAATGGGGGTTATTTGAGGGCTAAACAAGCCTTGCATAACCCTAAACAGACAGTGGTTGACTGTTGTTTAGCCCTCAAATAATCCCCACTGGCTGGGTTTGCACAACCTGTGGTTGGGGGTGTTTATTCATAATGGCGGCCAGCACATCCCGCAGCTCCTCGAGGATCAATTAACCGATGACCTGCTGCCATGTCATGCAAATTGGCCCCTTCAGAAATGAAGCCTCTCTCGAATGATATTCCACTCTTAAAAACTGTTTGGGGAAGTGGTATAGAATGTAGCTTGCATGCAAACAGCCCTAGCTTTAATCCCAAGCACCCACTGTTAAACAGGATCAGCTAGCAGGATGTTTTAAAGGCAAACAGCCTAATAGTATAAGGGAACTTCCTATGTCTCTGGCCTAGCATCTGCCAGGTATGCTTTAAGGTGGATTCCTGCTGAGCAGGGGGTTGGACTCGATGACCTTATTGGCCCCTTCCAACTCCACTATTCTATGGTTCTATGCCTCTGTGCCTGTCTGCTTTTTTCTTCCACCCTGTCCCACTCAACCTCAGTGTTAGAATAGATAGTAGTTCCATCCTATCAGGGGATTGCAAAGCAACTGAAAGCTGAACTCCAGTACAGAGGTCATGAGGGAGGAACCTCAGTAAACTCAGCAGATCTTGCCTCATTATGAATAAAGCTTTAATCACAGCAAGTAGGCCTCTTGCACTATACTAGAGTGACCATATACAAAAGAAGGCAGGGCCCCTGCAACTTTAACTGTTGTGATGAAGAGGGAATTTCACCAGGAACTAATTGCATACAAATGACACTGGCTGAAATTCCCTTTTCTCTACAACTGTTAAAGTTACATGAGCCCTGACCTGGATTTTATCTGGTCACCCTAATTTAATACAAAAGGCACCATGAGCCTCTGGTTATTTTCTCCTTCCAAGCCCTGTAATGGCTGCCACTGGGCAGTTGCTACTGCATGGGGACCATAAAACATTTTAATATGCCCAATGCACTTTGAGCTAACCTGGCATTTTTGCATAGTAGCTTTTCTGAAATAGCTTATGTAGGGTGACCATATGAAAAGGAGGACAGGGCTCCTGTATCTTTAACAGTTGCAAAGGACAGGGAATTTCAGCAGGTGTTGTTTGTATGCATACATAACCTGGTGAAATTCCCTCTTCATCACAACAGTTAAAGCTGCAGAAGCCCTGTCTCCTGACCATGTACAAAAGAGGGCAGGGCTTCTGCAGCTTTAACTGTTGTGATAAAGAGGGAATTTCACCAGGTTCTGCATATATACAAATGACACCTGCTGAAATTCCCTTTTCTATGAAACTGTTAAAGATACAGGAGCCCTGTCCTCCTTTTCATATGGTCAGCCTAGCTTATGGACCATAAGTGCCAAGCCTTATGGAATTAAAAGATCCCCCCCAGGCATTCCTTGACAGAAATAATTGACATTAAAAAAAAGAAAAACTAAAATACATTTTGAAATGGTAACTATGTTGCGCATAGTTTCTCTCTGTCAAAATGTGCTTAGAGATGCATAGCAAATACCATTGGGGTATTGGGGGGGGGAGAAAAGAAAAGGGACCAGTTTTGCTGTTGGTAAGTGCCAGTAAGTGAATACATTTGTTTATACATTATTACTGCGTACAAAATCCAAGATTGGCAATAGCCAAATGCTGAACCGTGCTGTCCAGTTTGTCTTCGATGCCAAAAGTGATGTTTATAACATTTTAATGTGTTGTGTAAGAAGAGAGTTAGGTCGTTAAGCTAATTAAATGATTAATCGTACAGTCCTGGCAGGGTGGATTTAAACTTGAGTTTATATCTCATGCTATTCAAGGAAACAGCTTTATTTTGAATTATTTGAAATAGCCTTGGCAGATGCGCATTTTAAGAACTGATCCTGCTAATAAATACCATGAAAATAGCTGAATACCAGCACCATCCACAGTGGAATGAATGCTGTGTTCTGCTTTTAAAAAGTGTTTTTTCCCCCTTAGTTCTGTGTTACAATATTGTTTTAAAAAAATAAATATAATGTAAGTAGCCTGGAGGGACCCTTTTGGGCCAAAATAATTTTATGAATAAATATCCACCAAAGGCTGCCACAATCCTTGGTCTCTGCAGGGGAGAGTAGCACCAACCTATTGCAAACTTGTGGGGCGAGAGTGGCACTCAGGTCTCACAAACAGCAGCTAACGGAATGATCCTGGTTGATCTATTTGGGGGCTGTACCACTTCAAGCAAGAACTCTCGTGGCTGAATAATCCTCCCTATCTATGTCTATGTCTATGTAGGGTGACCAGATTTTGGAAAGCAAAATCCTGGTCCAAAATGGCCACCCCACCAAAGCAGACCCCCCCCCCCAACATAAAATAAAAAAAATTAAAAGGCCGCCCACCATGCGGCCAACAAGCAGACAACTCCGCCACCCCACCACCCGAAACAACCCCCCCACCAAGCCACCCACCCCCCAAAAAAACCAGCCCGGACCTACCGGGTCCTCCGCCGCCACCGCCGATCTCCTCCACCGCCACGTGACCCCCTGCAGCCCCCTCACCCTTCTTGCCCTGCTCCTGGGCTCCCTGGAGGTGCCTGAGGAACAGCAGCAGCAGCAGCAGCAGGAGGAGGAGGAGGAAGAGCCTGCTTTAAAATGCTCGCGCTGCTCCCCAGTTAGCCACCCGACAAGGAATTTGTTGACGCTCCCTAACGCTGAGCACTTGTGTCCTGCAGAGGCCGGTAAATGGAGAGCATCGCGGGCATTTTAGGGTGGGAGGAGAGCTGATCCTTTCCCCGTTTTGCCCCCGCCGCCTCCCTGTCGGCCCGGATCGCTCCAGTTTTCCCGGTTAGGACCAGGAAACCCAGGGCGATCTGGTCAGCCTATGTCTATCTATCTATCTATCTATCTATCTATCTATCTATCTATCATTATCTCTATCGATCGATCTAGGGAGAAGAGTTCTAGCTTACCTTTCTCCCTAGTTTTCCAAGTACAGTGTGTGTGTCTGCAGGACATTTACTCATGTGAGGCCTCGATTTACATGCTTAAGAAGCAGAACTACCAATCACCAATTACCTAGGGAGGTCATGGGCTCTCTCACACTAGAGGCATTCAAGAGGCAGCTGGACAACCATCTGTCAGGTATGCTTTAAGGTGGATTCCTGCATTGAGCAGGAAGTTGGACTCCATGGCCTTATAGGCCCCTTCCAACTGTACTATTCTATGATTCATCTGGTCTTTGTAAAATCTGGTCCCCTATCAAGCCTCACATTTCTCCAAAACATGTAACAGCAGAATAGGAAAGGGTCATCTCTCCCCCTGAGAGCCTTGATTGGCTTATATGTCTAGGGGTGGAGCCAGTTACGCTATATATAATGATATAAACCACAGTCTGACGAGCACAACTGAGTGGTTTTTGATCAATGGAGAATCTGAGGCTAGAAATCCAACCCCTTCCTGACTACTTCCTTAACCATCCAGAGTAATATATACTGACAAAACTGTGCTGGAGAGACTCCAGATATTATTAATTACTTTTGTGTTGGAGAATTTCCAGATTTTATTTATTTATTGTATTTATATTCCACCTTTTTCCCCTCTTGCAAGGAATGCATGGCGGCTTACATATATTTTATGTGAGTGCTTTACCACTTAGGCAGTAAATATGGCATTACTGAATTACTTATTTTCAGAGTGAGGATTTTGAGTGGCTTGGCTTTGGTTTGGTTTGGTTTGGTTTCTTTAGCCAGTACATGAGTATGCTGGATGAATTCCATGGATCTCAATACAGAGTGCAATATGTATGAAGTATTCACAATTCAAACATATGTGACATTTGTACAAAGAATTTTATGCGTTGGAGATCTGGCCAAGTTAATGTTCATGTGCCTCAGGTTAGATCAGGGTAGCTACAATCTATTTGGTACTTGCCCACCTGGGTTTGCTGTTAGAAAAAGTGATATTAGATTGAGCTGAACTTCTAAGTACCATTTTGGATTTTGCATAAGCTCTGTCACTTTTCTTCATCACTATATCAGATTTTGTGCTGAGTTTGCAAACCTGTATATATGTTGCAATAGAATATGGGGAAGACAGTGGCCTAAAATGTATACATGCTGGCTAGGTTGATGCTTGGGAACAAGTATCTATGATTACCTCTCAAATAGTAAGCCTCAGAGGATATGCCATGTCTTTTTTCTCCGGGTCAGGGAGTAATTTTTATAAATATCACCATGTTAGTTATGTAAATAACTGAGTCAGGTGAATGTAAAGTGAGGCAAGTAAAGAGTTATGTGATACCTTGATAAAGCAGGAGAGAGGCATGTTAGGGTGACCATATGAAAAGGAGGGCTCCTGTATCTTTAACAGTGGTGTAGAATGGGGAATTTCAGCAGGTGTCATTTGTATGCACGCAGCATCTGATGAAATTCCCTCTTCATCACAACAGTTAAAGCTGCAGGAGCCCTGCCCTCTTTTGTCTCTGGTCAAGAAGGCAGGGCTCCTGCAGCTTTAACTGTTGTGATAAAGAGGGAATTTCACCAGATGATGCATGCATGCATACAAAGAACACCTGCTGAAATTCCCTTTTTTATATAACTGTTAAAGCTACAGAAGCCCTGTCCTCCTTTTCATATGGTCAGCCTAGGCATGGTGAGGAATGAGTTATTTTGATGGAGGAAGGAATTTCCTGCAAGAAGAACCATGGGAGCAAGGCTTCCCTGGGGACATGTGCCTTCTTTGGATGTCTCCTCTCCCACGAATTATGAGACAGCAAGGTGGGCTTGGATAGAGAGTTTGCTGATGTGATTTGTTTCTTTAGCTAGGACTGCAGATCTGTTTCCATACCAATTTTACATACGTTCAAGCATACACCTGTTCTCTCCCATTTCTACGTTTATCTTTGATTTTTAAAAAAAATTAAAAGAAAATTTGTTTATTTTTAAAATGCATGTTGATATGTGTTTTGAGCTGGGAACACTGTCAGCACATTTGCTGGTAGGTAACTAAGGACACAATCCTCTGCATGTTTGGACAGAAAGAAGCCCTACAACTCCCAGCATTCCCCAGCCAGCCATGGGGTTTTATTCTGTCTAAGCATGCATAGGATAGGATTTTTTCCTGTCTAAATATGCATAGGATTGCAACCTAAGTTCCAAAAAACATATTAGTCTAGGAGATGTGGATCAGATCGATTTGTATCCAAATTTAGAAAGATTGCATTCCTCAAGCACACTTAGCTGGGATTTTTAAAATTTTGATTGTATTTGAGTTGGGCCTATAAATCAGAGATTGTAGACCTTTCTAGTTTTGTTTGTGTTGTGCTTTGTTTCTTGCGGGTTTTCTGGACCCTGTCTCTATATTGCAATCAGCCTTGGAGATGGGCTGGGATCAAGTTCACGCAATTAGGCAATTCACAGTAAAGATGTCTGCAGTCAGTAGCAGGATTCGAAGCATTGAGCTTCCAGTCCATGGAACAGTAGATGTATGACCACTGGGGTAGACTCATACACTGGCATCCAATGCACTTTGGCATCAATTCGATTCCTGAAGAGGACTCTTGAAAAATGCTTATTGCTGCTTCCCCCAACCCATTGCTGTCCACAATAGGACCCACATTTGGACCACACTTCCAATCATCCACAATGAGCATGGCACTAGCTGGGGATTATGGGTGTTGAGGTCCAAAAGTGGGAGATCTGGAATGTATGATGGAGGGGAAGGCTGGTTTATGGTTTTACTTCAGTGGCTGTTATGTTGCATTTGAGTACCCAAACAAATTGTGGTGAGTTTGAGAACTCCGTTATGCTATTAAAACAGGTTAGATTGATTTTAAATGAAGGCAATTTAAATTGTCAAGGAGGTGGGAGAAGCCACATTTAGATAATACATGTAAAACAAAAAATATACATTTCTTATTTATTTACATCCGATATGAAAAGTACAGACTAATTGGTTGCTTTTAATCATAAAACAGAATGATTTTACAGCCAAATCTTGTTCGTGTTTACTCAGAAATAAATCCCACTCTGTTCAGTGATATTTATTTCCTGATAAGCACACAGATTGCAGACTCAAAAATGAATAGAGCTTTTATAGAGATAAACAGTCTTATGCAATGTTTTGGATAAATATTTATTTTAATATTTTAACCATCCTACGCTAATAGAGTTGCTATCTTAAATATTTGTAAACATTTTTTAACAAATCTGAACCACTTCATATTCTATCTATCCCTCAAAAATTATGGAGTTTATTGCCCTGTGGTATTTCATGTTTTACATCCACCACTTTTAATTATTATTATTTTTACCAGTATTGAATTGAATGGGAAAGGAAAATGACCAAATGACTATGGTAACTGGGGTCAATTTGACCCCAGAAACATCTCAAAATGGGGTAGGTACAAGAGCACTGGGATAGGTTTCTTTCTGGTTTCGTGTGCCCCCCATACAATTATGTGTGTCCAAAAAAACACAAAAAAACTACAGTGAGAAGCCCAGATGGTTATTATAATAACTTTGGACCATTAAGAATTAGTGCCTCAATTTCTTGTTTTCCTCTTCCCTCCCCACCTCTTTGTCCTTTTGTGTCATGTCTCTTCAATTGTAAGCCAACTGTCTTTCTCTTTCTTCTCCCTCCCCCTTTTTTAAAAAGAAAAGAAAAGACAGTCGTGATAGTGGCCCTGGTGAAACATAGGTTGGGTTAGAACCTAGCTGTGGGTCAGGGCTCCTATTAGTTGAAGACCAGAACTCTGGTTAGGAAATTGTTTCATCTTAGTATCATGCTAACCAACCACCACAGAGACTGATGAGTGGCCATGCAGACCAATATTACAAAGTGCACTGAATCATCAAAGATAATGAAATCAAGATTAGACCAAAGCAACATCTGGGAGTCAACTTCTAAACAACCGATAGGAATGTGTACTAATTATTGGACTGTTAATATGTTACATGTGTCTATTGAGTGGATGTGGTGCGATGAAGGGCAAGCCATGACACAGCCAGTAGCCCTGGAGTTCATCCACTATAAATTCTCTCTTCAGTCTTAGCTGCTTTACAACTTCCTCCTCCTCCTACCATGGAAGGATCTTCAGCATCAACTAGGCTAACATTATTTCAGTTGCCTCCGAAGATGCTTCAGGTTCCTCTTGACTTGAGTGTGATGCCGAGCTTGGTGTCGCTCCTCATAAATTATTACTGACTTTGCTGGAACTTTTAAAACCACTCAAATATATCACAACGGGTTGGAGTGGCTGCTTGTATGGTGGTGTTCAGAGTAGATCATTAATTAAAGACATCTCTGCTCTTTCTTAAAATAATAATTATTATTATTATTATTATTATTATTATTATTATTTATTCCATTTATATATTGCCCCAAAGCCGAACCTCTCTGGGCGGTTTACAAGGTTCTTAGATGACGTCCCCCGTCCCACCCTGAGACATTTTGTTTGTCTTATCAGAAACATTTTTGTGCAACTCAAAGTTCCTTGGATGCTTGATTAGGGCTGACCCCTAAATTTACCTTGGGGTCCTTCCTGATTGGAGGGGTCCTAGCAGTAGCAGCAAGGAGGCATTGAGCGGCTGCTCTGTCTTTTCTTCTCTAATGAATTTCCCACCATGAGAAAAAAGACAGAAGAAGGAATGAGAAAACACGGGAGGGTTACAAGCAGATGAAAACATCTGGAGATACAGAGCATGTACAATTCCATGAATGAGGCAGGGCAATGTTATGATAAAAGCTAGTCTGGAAGCACCCTTAATGACTATTTGGCCCCCATAGAAGAGCACCAATTCATGCTGATTTATCAAGTGATACCTGTCACTAGACAATTCTGGAAATAAGAGAGTTCCTGAGAATGCGAAGGGGTGTGTGTGACGTGATAGTGACTGGATTGGTATGAGAATCTAAGTCTGCCACTAGTTCCTAAGTTGTCATTCTCAGCTGAGGTGGGTTTTAGAGGTACCCTATGGCTGGGAAAAGGTGAAGGTACACAGGGATCTGCCTTATACTGAGTCAGATCATTGGTCCATCTAGCCATCATACCCCAGTCATGACCCCGAACACAGATGTGAACAGAACACATTCGCAGAAACTGTTTGCAAATTCTTGAACAAATGGTTACATTTGAGAAATGCTCACTTTTTAATTGAACAAGCAAAACATGTTCTCTACTACTGAACTGCAGCCCCTCCTGTGGTGTTTATTATGTACAAACACTTTTCCTCTGTACAAAGGGGTTGTGGGATTTATGGGAGTTTATATCTATGATAAAAGTTACTTCTCTCTCTGGGTGAGTGGGCTGGGCAATTACAGCAGCCATTGGCCACAATTAAGCTGGCACGGAGACATTTAAATTTGATATATATATTGTAGGTACTTAAATTTTTGACTTTATTGTTCTTTCAAGTGTCAATCCTTTATGCCTATTTATTAGAACCAGAAGAACTAGAGATGTAAAAACAACAGAAGCCAGGGACTATTTGGCCTTTTCATTCTTTTGTTGTACTGAGGTCCAGTTAGAGCAATGTATCTTTGAAGCATCGTTCGCACATTGAGAAACCAACAGCCTGCTGATGGGAAAATATAAAGAATTGGATTCATATTGCACAGTAGTACATTAGCAGTTCAGAAATGCTAAGGAGCTGTGGACATGTGAACCATGTAACGTCTCAAATTATGCACGTCATTAGAGGAAACACTCCGCAAAATGTGATAACCTTGCCTTACATTGCCGTACTTAACATCCTTAAATATATAACCTTCTTAGATATATAACTGTCTTCTGAGGATCTAGCTATCAAGCGTTAAAGAATGTATGACTTTCTGGCCAGCCATATCCATTCAACAAGCTAATTACATCGAGCATTTACACTTTACATTTGTAAAAGCTTTGAAAGATGTAAACTAATTAATGTTCCATGAGCACAGGAAGCAATAAACTTTTAGTAGGGCTTAGTATGGAATGGAGCAATGCAACTTTAATCAGTCTGTTGGGCTAAGAGGGAAATCGGCTTAACTGAACATCCTGGTCCCATTTTTGTAGGCTCTCGATGTCCAAAGCAAAAACTGCAGGGAAGCCTTGTATCTGCAGTTTCTGCATATGCGCTTCTTTGGATTTGGGTCTTCATGGTGTGCCTTGTGTTCTTCGGATGGCCTATCAACATTAGTGCATTCACAAAGTAGTCTATGAACAGAGCTGTGCTTCAGACCATCACTGCGTTCAAAACACTCAGAACTACAACCGAGTTAGTATATTTAATAAGCATGTATTAATTAAGAAAAATGCATATAAAGCGGGAGCAATTTTAGCAGAGTGGTCCTAACTAGGGATGTGCACTAGATCGGACCCGATCCACGATCCGAGTCCGGTCCAGTGGGAAATCGGATAAATTATCCGATTTCCGATCCAACAGCTGGATCCGCCGATCCAGTCCGAACCGGTCCGAAAAGGCTCCGAACCGGTTCGGTGGATAGACGAATCGGCGGGCGCCCACTGGCGCCCACCGCCGCTTCCATTGGCGGGCGCCAGCGGGCGCCCGCCGATGAAAGTGGACAGCGGAGGGGAGGAGGGGGTAGCTGCCGGCGCCGGACGGGAGCGAACGGCCCTAAAAGGTCAGCAGTGGCAGGGAAGGGGGCTTACCCCCCCCGGAGCCGTCCGCTTCTATCCGCGGGCACCCGCGGGCGCCAGCGGATGGAAGCGGACGGCCCCAGGGGGGGTAGGGAGCGCGGGGGAGGGGGCTTACCTGCCGGGGCCGTCCATAGCGGACGGCCCCGGGGGGGGAGGGAGTTAGGACCCCCCTCACCCACCCGCCGCCATTTTTTCCTCATAGACTTGCATTGCAATGCAAGTCTATGGGGAAAAAAATGGCGGCCGATCCAAAAAATTACGATTTTTGGATCGGGATCGGACTCGATCCGGTCCGGGGGGCCTCTGATTTTGTCCGAACCGATCCATGACAAAATTGGAGGTCCCGATCCGGGTCCCGATCCGATCCGGGGGGTCCGTGCACACCCCTAGTCCTAACATCAACCAGAGTGATGCAGCCCCCTCAGGCAGCTGATTTGGGGTATCATGGAATTGTAATGTATTATTTCTGTATTTTTAGGGAAGGGAAGAAGCATTTGTAGGATTTTCTGCCTCAGATGCCAAAATACCTTAACTGGTATTGGCACTATGTGCCTTGACTTGAAGTGAAGGGGCATTTTCTTCTCTAACTCAGGCAGCAAAATGTCTTGAGCCGGCCCTTAATTTTAACATACAGTACAACAGGCATTTTGCGTACCTTCTCTGTTGTTTCCTGATGTCCAAGTGTTACGCTTTTCAAAATTGTATGAATTTCTCTCATTAGAAGGAATGTTTCTGTGCTAGCTGGATATAGCTAGTAAATTTGATATTCTAACAGCAGGCTTTAATTGTAGCAAAGAATTTGCTTGCAGTGGGCCAATTACTTTCTTTCCATTTTGTTGGTTAGTGGACACAAGCTGTCAGATCCAGAATTAGGCATGTGCAGCTGTCCTGGCAGAAGCAAACTTCCCCACCCCTTCCTCCCCATAGCAGGCCTTCCAGGGTTCTGGAAATGCTACACAGTGGGGCAGGGGACCCTACCAAATGGGATGGTCTGTGGTGTAAGAGACAGGGGAATTCTCAAAAATCAGGTGGATGCACCTTCCATGAGTGGAGCCCTTCCGTCCACAGAAGGCAGCTCCTGCATCATGTCATATTTGAGACTGGCCCAGATGATTAGTTCTTCTGTCAACCGAGAAGCACATAGAAACATTGTTTACAATCAGTGATTCCTACATGCTTGTGTGGGATTTAAACGGGAGTCATAAGAGATTTGAGAGTGAGTTTGTAAAATAAAGTATATTGATGGGCACCATACCTATCAATATGCACTGCCCCCAAATTAGTAACTTGTGAGTGAGATCTGGTTTTGAATGGTTTATTTCTCTCCTACTCATTTTGCCAACTTTCAGAGCAGTTTCATTTTAAGACTGGTGTTGCTGGGTGCCTCTGTTTCAATATGGACAGCATCACAAGCAAGACAGGGATAAGTCACGGTTCCTCATTCAGACAAGCTATGCTTTAAACAAGCTAGACTTCATAAGCCAACAACAAACCATGGATTCTAATTGTGGTTTATAGTTAGTTAACAAACCATGGTTTGCTTGTAGAGATGGGTTCAGACAGAACAGCAAACCAGATTTCAGCAAACCATGCCATGACTTAGACTTACACAGAAATCAGGTCACTGAGTTGATTGGAGAGTTTCAAAGTAGGCGATATGTACTTGTCAGTCAACTTTGGTAGCCTCACTGTTTGCTAAATCTTGGCCCTGTTCAGACAACATGCTAAGTCACGGTGGTTAAGCATTTTGAGCTAAACATGATGACTTAGCGGGTCACATGAATCGTTCCTAACCATAGTGGTTCCATAACCATGGTTTAAACATACTCACTAACCATTTGCTGCAAAACGGTTAGCAGCCTAACCATGGCTTAATGCGTTGTCTGAACAGGCCCATTCTCTGCTTCCTGCCTAAATTCTCTCTGATAAATGCTTTCTGTCCCAAAAGAGTGAGCAAGAGCTGCCAAGTGAGACAGTTACTGATCAGTTGTTGAGCCAAGTGCAATGCAAAACAGGGAGGTACCCAAATAAAAAACAAATGTTTCAGCAGACAGGGATTCGATATTTTTCAGGACTCAATGGTTTTCATATTGCTGTTGATTCTAATCCTGACCTTGAATCCTGAAAAATATTTTGCTACACCCAATAACTGCTGAAGAGCTGTTTGACACATTATGCAATGAAAACCTTGGGTTGCCACTGAGTTTTCGCTCAACAGGCAAAGAAAGGTTAGCAGTAATCAAGAATTGCCACCATACAATGAACATCTGCACACAAGGATTAGCCAAAAATGATGGCTCAATAAACCACAATGTACATAAGCTACATACTGGTTCACGCAACCCATTCGCTCCTCTCTTCATGCGAGTGGGTAATCAGACCAGGAAGGGGATATCTTTGCATGATGTCTGAAGGTTGAAATATGTTTAAGTGTGGCTACATCATACGTGGTTAAGTGAGTTCGGATATCACACAAACCTATCCCTTCCTGGTTTGTTTACCCACTCATGTAGAGTGAAAGGGCTGCATGCATCAGCATGCTGCTCATTCACATCATGGTTTATTAAGTCATCATGTTTGGCTTATTGTTACCTGCTGTGTTCACACATAATAAGCCAAACATTATGTTATGTTAAGCATGATTTCAAACCATGAAGTGGTTTTGTAAACCATGTTTTGGAGATCAAAGAATGTGTTCTCTCCATTGATCTGTATGTTTGTTTCCGTGAAGTTTGGGCATTGGGGAGGTTTCCATTGGGAGACTCTACCTCAGAGAAGGGTTGTAGAAGAAATTTGTTTCAATTCATTTTTGATCCGGATTTGCACAGTTCACACCTTCCAGACTAAACTCAGACGCAATCTGCGATCAAAGTCTATACATGTTTGAGCTTGCAATGTCATCGCAGACTCTCACCGCCCCCAAAGATGTGTTTGGCAGCATGTGCACACTTGGAAAATGCACATTAAAAAAATGTGTACTTTTGAAAAATACGTACAAATACTCTTCGATTAAGAGGAGAAGAATGCATACATTTATGAGGTGCACACAATTGATGTGTATAGTTGGGAAAACATGCGTGGATTTTCATGCGAAAACAAAACAAAACAAAACTTGCAATCTGATACGGACTCAAGTTGGAACGAGCTCCAAAAAGGAATTCGGAGAACTTTGGCGAGATCATGTTTTACCGATTCACACATCCCTACGAAATGATCAGCCTCTGAGATAAAATCCACTTCGGTTCATATGATGCTTGCTGAACGTCTTAAAAAATCTGATTTTGATTTTATTTAAGCTTAATTTAAATCACTTGTTTTTTTATTTCAAAACTGCTTAAAATTATGTTCCTATACTCAGAAATAAGTCCTGTTGAATTTAGTGAAGCTTACTCTGAGGTAAATGAGCATAGAATTACAGCCTAATTCCTCCCCCTGCTTACCTTCCGTGGCCGTCTGCTCCCATCCGCCGCTGGCCGCTACTGCGAGCAGGCTTCACGGCTTGCCCCTAGGTAGCGCACCAGGTGATCATCACCTGATCATCATCAAGTGATCACCACCTGGTGCGCTACCTAGGGGCAGGCCGCGAAGCCTGCTCGCAGTAGCGGCCAGCAGCGGACGGGAGCGGACAGTCTTGGAAGGTAAGCGGGCCCCCCTCCCCCCTCCCCCCTGCTTACCTTCGGGGGATGTCTGCTCCCGTCCACCGCTGACCGCTACTGCGAGCAGGCTTCACGGCCTGCTCCTGAGTAGCATGCCAGACGATGTCATCACCTGGCACGCTACCTAGGGGCAGGCCGCAAAGCCTGCTTGCAGTAGCAGCCAGCGGCGGATGGGAGTGGACGGCCACGGAAGGTAAGCGGGCCCCCTCCCCCCTGCTTACCTTCGGGGGACGTCCGCTCCCACCCGCCGCTGGTCGCTACTGCGAGCAGGCTTTGCGGCCTGCTCCTGAATAGCGCACCAGCGGCGGACGGGAGCGGACGTCCCCGGAAGGCAAGCCCCCTGCCCCCGTTGTCTGCTTTCATCGGCGGGCGCCCACTGGCGCCCACCAATGGAAGCAGACAGCCCCACCAGGGAAGCCCCGCCCCGCTGTCGACTTCCATCGGCGGGCGCCCGCTGGCGCCCGCCAATGGAAGCAGCAGCAGGTGCCAGCGGGCACCAGCGGACGTCTGTCGATCCTCTAATCCATCTGATCTGGATCTGGACCTTTCCGGATCAGATCGGATTGGATCGAACGATCCAGCGGTGAGATCGGAAATAGGATAATTGTGTCCGATTTCCCCTGGATCGGATCTGGATCGTGGATCGGACCCAATCTGGTGCACGCCCCTACTGTTAACCCCTTTGCAGCAAGTGGTTAGTGAGTGTGTTTAAACTGTGGTTATGTAGCCACCAGGGTTCACACAACATGCTAAGTCATGGTTCACACAGCACGCTAAGCCATAATGTTTATCTTAAAATGCTTAACCACTGTGGCTTAGTGTGTCATCTGAACAGGATCAACAAGTAGCTACCCTTCTGAATATTTCAGCTGCAGTGGAGATGGGACACCAAGTTTGTCATTATGTGTGAACCGGTGCGGGTGGGTTGTTGGAATGGTTGAAAATCCACTTGCAACCCTTAAACAGCCTATGGATTCTGGGTAGCTTCTCATCCTTCCCAACAATCCACCTTTGCTGGGTTCACCCATGAAGACAACCTCCACTATGGCTTGAATATTAAAAAATGCTGCCATTGTAACAAGATGCCCCGCAGGGAAATTCCCCCATGGTGGCTTCTCGTTACATGCAATGTGTGGTCCAGGAAGCCACAGGAAACCCCGCAGCCACATACTTTGGCCTGCCAAGTGCTTAACAACCCCTGTATTTTACAGTCCAAAACTTGGGACTATCTCTGTCTGGTGAATTCAGATTAGTGTGGCCTCCCCCAACCTGGGGCCTTCCAAATGAGGTGGACTACAACTCTCATCAACCACAGCCAGAACAGCCATTTGACTATGCTTGCTTCAGATGATGGTATTTTTAGTCCAACACATCCAGAGGGTGCCAGGTTTACAGGGGGATGCCTTAATGGGTCACCAGTCAAGCAGGCCTGCAAAATGCAGTTGTTAGGCTCAGAACATTATGTTTTGGGTCGTGTTTTCAACACGACCCTGAACTTGCCCTTGACAATTCAGAGTGTTTGTTTCTTTCAAACACATCTTTATCTCAACAAAAGCCCTCGCTTTCCTCTTGGACCCCATCAGCTATTTAGGTTTTCCTGACATCTTGAGGTCATGTCACTGGGATAACCCTGCTTTACTTATTTCCCCCACCATTCCTAGTTCTTTCGCACTCAGTCTCTAATGAATTGTGTCTAGAGGTGATAGATAGATATAATAGGATCAAGCCAAGCTTGACACAGAATTTCTTGGTCCTAATCGACAGATTATTTAACTTGACTCCAACAGGATAAATGCTAAATTCACGTAGGTCCCAACAGCAAATCTGTCAACAATTCTGGTGCTTATCTTACACTGATCCAGCCTTTCAGTGCCACCATAGATCCTGTTATCTCGCATAACCTGAAAGCATACTTAAAGGGAAACTCACAGGGCAAAATCAACTTCTCAATTCAGTGAAATGATGCTGACCCCATGCAATTTATTTATTTGCTTGGGGTACTTTTTAGGTAAAAGCTCATTGAGTGTGTGTGTGTGGGTGGATGTGTTTGTGTTCGTGTGTGGGTGTGTTCAGCACAGCAGTGGAGGGAAAACAAAGCCAGAATGAAACCATCCATCACAGCAAAACACACTAAAAGCCGGGGTGAATTAAAAGGTCTTCATCCAGTGCCAAAAAGATAATGGAGTCAGTGCCAAGTGATGTTTCTTGGGGACCATAGAAACATAGGAAGCTGCCTTATACTGAGTCAGACTATTGGTCCATCTAACCCAGCATTGTTGACACTGACTGGCAGTGACTCTCCAAAGTTTCAGGCAGGAGTCTTTCCTTGCCCTACCTGGAGAAGCCAGGAATCAAACCTGGGACCTTCAGCAGGCAAAGCATGTGTTCTTTCACACTAAGCTATGACCATTCCAACTACAGGCAACAGTCTAGGGGTATTAGGTTGAGGAGGAAGCAGGCCACACTCACTTCCTCTGACAGATTTGCCTGCCAGCCAGCCAGCAAGTGTAAGTAGGGGCCCTAATATATGTGCATACAAAGGTAGATCCTGGGCCAGTCAGGGACACCCCCTCTCTTGCATATAGAAGCTCTTCATGCAAGCCATGGTGCTTGCAGAGGGCCCCTTCTCGCACTGAAGTAGAGCCTACCCTTGGTTTGATTTTTGCTCCAAGCTGTGAGATGGGTCGTCTGAAGTTTAGGGTGGGGTCCACGTAACCCCATTGTCATGGTTGGACCATTTCCTGGTGAGAATTGAATTCACAGTGTTACTCCTCTCCTGCAATGGTGGGGAACCCATTTGGATCGTCCACCCCAGAAGACTGATGGAATCCAATGGATTTCTGAATGCTCTTGGGGATTTTCCTGTGGGGAGAGCTGGTGATCCAGCCAAGGCCCTAGCTTCACTGTGAAACAGTGAGATGTGGAGGACCATCTACTTGATTGCATCTGAGTGCCCTCTCCAGCCCTGAAGAGCCCGCTCTGCTCATTGGCTAGAGTGCAAATGGCATAAGACTCATAGCAAAGATGACCAAGCATGCTCTAGAGCACATAAATGTGCCTATTGTGTGGCACTGTGGACAGCAAAGAAGGCTTATTTTACTGCCTCCATTGCATTCTCAAGTAACCATCTAGCGGCGCTCTTCTGGGTGGTCCATGGTGTGGGGCCCTTTTTGCATCGCACTTTGAGGATAAAATCACTTGTCTCTGCAGCGAGCTTGACTCTGTTGTTAATGCAGCTCCAGTTGAGGTGTTTGATGCCACCAGCTGCCTGATTTTGTGGGATCAGTTCCAGTTATTGCGGCCTGATGATGTGGACAACGTGCTTGCAGCAATGCGACCAACCACTTGCCCTCTCAATCCCTGGGCCTCTTGGTTTATGAAAGCAAGCTGAGGATGTTTGACTGGGTGGATCCAGGGGGGTGATAAATGCTTCCCTTTGAGGAAGGTGGTCCCCGCTTTCCTTAAGGAGGCAGTAGAGCAACCACTCCTGAAGAAGCCCACCCTGGACAAGATGGTACTAGACAACTGTCCAGTCACAAACACCCCCTTTTTAGAGAAGGTACTTGAGAGGGTTGAGGCGAAGCAACTGCAGACACTCTTGGAGGATATTGATTATCTAGACCCATTCCAGTCTGGGTTTCGATCTGGTTACGGGACTGAATCAGACTTGGTTGCCCTGATGGATGACCTTTATCAAGAGAGGAACAGGGGGAGTGCAACTCTGTTAATTCTGCTCAATCTCTCATCGGCTTTTGATACCATCAATCATGGTATCCTCCTGGGAATTGGAGGCACTGTGCTACAGTGGTTCCAGTCCTACCTACGGGGTCATTTTCAGAGAGTAACAATGGGTGACTATTCCTTGGCCCCTTGGCAATTGAGCTATCAGGTGCCGCAGGGTACCATCTTGAAGCCGTTGGGAGTGGTCATTAGGGGATTTGGAGCTAAATGCCATCAATATGCTGATAATATGCAGTTCTATATACCTGTGACAACTGAATCAGGTGAGGCTGTGCAGGAACTGGACTGGTACCTAGACTCAGGCTGGATGAGGGCCAATAAACTGAAACTGAATCCTGGCAAGACAGAAGCCCTGTGAGTGAGTGGTTCCCGAGTGTGGGAGATAGGCTCATTGCCTGTTCTGGATGGGGCTGCACTCCCTTTGAAATATCAGGTTCATAGTTTGATGGTACTCTTAGATCCATCTCACTGGAGGCTTAAGTGGCCATGGCAGCCTGGAGTGCCTTGGCCACAGTGGTACATCAGCTTTGGCTAGTTCATCAGCTACGGTCTCTCCTGGACAGGGATAGCTTGGCCACAGTGGTACAGGCATTAGTATCCTCAAGATTGGATTACTGCAATGCGCTCTTTGTGGGGCTGCCCTTAAAGCTGCTCAAGAAGTTGGAGTTAGTGCAGAATGCTGCAACTCAGCTGTTGTCAGGAGCTGCCCCTTTCCAGCATGTAACTCCTTTGCTGAGAGAACTGCACTGGCTGCCTATTCACTACCGGGGCAGATTTTAGATTCTTGTGCTAGTGTACAAAGCTCTAAACAACTTGGGACCAGGATACCTGAGAGAGCGCCTTCTCCCCTAACAACCTGCCCAATCACTGAGATCATCCGAGGGCATGCTCCTTGTGGTTCCACGTAGACCTATTGTCCGATTGGAGACCACCTGGGGAAGAGCCTTCAGTATGGTGGCCCCCTCCTATGGAATTCCGTGCCTCTGGAAGCCAGGCAGGCGCCAACTTTGTTTTCCTTCCCGTGCCCCTGAAAATGTCATTGTTTCCCTTAATGACCAGGCACAGTTTATTTTGCACTTTGGTTCTTTTCAAAATGTGTTTTTTTAAAATGTGTTTTTATTCTATTTTATTTTGTCCACTGTTCTGAAATCCTGAATGGGGAGCGATATATAAATATTGTAAATAAATAAATAAAATCCAATAGAGGCCACAGTTTCTGGGGGCAGGAACAGGGAGGGGGGCTCTCATGTCATTTTAGGTTTGCCCAAATCCCTATAAGCAAGGAAGAAAAGGTGTTGTTTTAATTACACAGTTGCTGACAGTTGTACTAGCGGTAGTTTCCGAACCATCTTCAAGGGCAGCTCCATGCACCAAGTATTGCAAAAGGCATCACCAGAGCATGAATTAGTGTGGGCAAAGATCTTTCTCCTTCATCGGACCTTTCTTCCCAATGAAGAGGGTCGAAGAAATTTGGGGACATTCATGGGGTATTGGGGAATGTTCAATTTATTTTCAGGTGTTCAGGGTACTTAGTAATTTTTTTCAGTTAGGAGGTAGTTTAAAGCCCTCCCCCCGTGTTTTTCTTCTTTCCGAACCTTTGTTAATGGTAAGAGCAGCTCCATGTGGCTAGGCAGCCTAGCTGCCACCACCTGTGCTATGCTCTGTCAATTGCAACGCCATTTTAAGAACTAAATATAAGCCAGAGGCGAAGCTCAGCTATAGTCATAACAAATCTCACTTGCAATTAATAATTTTAGCATTCAGAGGAAAGATTTCAACCTGACAAAATCTCTGCCTCAGATCTTGAACTTGAGCTACGAGTTTCGCGATTGCTTGATACAACCATATTTGATCTGGCGCTCCCTGTGCAAATTATTAATGGCTGTCCACAGGACAGATAACCAACTCTAAAGCAAGAGCTGTGATCACAAGTATGTCACACACCATAAGCATAATGATCACCCGCTGACAGATTAAAGTGCCTCTGCTCTCGAGTGCTTTTGAGCATTTGACACCTTCTCTATCTGTCAGGGTTATGTGAGCTGCCAGGTACTTCATCAACTCAAAAGGTTAACTCTAATGCAATAGAGTCACAGTGTGTGGGGCCACACTACACAGTGCAGGATTATGACAAGCTCTCTCTGCAACTTCCTTTTCAACACAGGGAGCCGGGCAAAATAACTTCTACAGTTTCATGGAATTCAGTAGAGATGTATGTGGATGATGGAATATCTTTCCACACATAATTCTTCCCCTAGAAGACAGCTGTTTCTTGAGGACTGATGGAATAATCTGTTCCTAAACATATATTTTTTTCTATCTGGAGCCAGAAAAAAGGTCAAGACAAATAATAATTCATCACCATCACCATCACCATCACCATTATTATTATTATTATTATTATTATTATTATTATTAATTTCTGAATCGCCCCATAGCCAAAGCTCTATGGAGAGTTTAAAAAAGATTAAAAACCATTAAAAATACATTATACAAAATCTAAAACAATTTACATTAAACATATAAACAGACAGCACACATAGAGACAACATATATCTAAAAACTATATTAAACAATCAACTGTGAGACTAATCCAGGACCTGATTAAAACTTATCATATGCTGCTGAATGCCAGAATGAAGAATAAAGCCTTGACCTGGTGCTGAAAAGATAACAATGTTGGTACCAGGTGGGCCTCATCAGGTAGATCATTCCATACTTGGGCGCCCACCACTGAGAAGACCCTCTCCCTTGTTGCTACCTTCCGAGCCTCCCTCAGAAGAGATACCAGGAGAAGGGCCTTAGATGCTGAATGTAGTGTAAGGGTAGGTTCATGTCAGAAGAGGCACGCCATCAAGTATTGTGGTCCCAAGCCAAACAAGCAGAGAATAATAATAATAATAATAATAATAATAATATTTATTTCTTACCCACCTCTCTATTTGGATCGAGATGGGGAACAACAGTAGATATAAAACACGATAAAATACATAAAACTGATTAAAAACATGGTAAACATTATTAAAATAGCAATAAAACATCCTAAAAACATCCTAAAAACATTCTAAATTTCCACTGGATATGCCTGCTGGAAGAGATCAGTCTTTATAGCTTTCTTAAATTCTAAAAGACTGTTAAGTTGACGAGTCTCCTCTGGCAGGTCATTCCACAATCTGGGAGCGGCAGAAGAAAAGGTCCTCTGGGTAACAGTTGTCAGCCTAGTCTTGGCCAACTGTAGTAAATTCTTCCCAGAGGACCTGAGCATAAACTTTGTCATTTTTCAAAATCCATTCGTGCTCCAACACCTATTATATACCTTGTAGAAGACAATATTGCAGAGCAATTTTTTTAAAAAAAGAAAAAGATCAAGGCCATTTTACGGCTCACTGCAATATAAGTAATACAGGGTTGTATCCAACACTATGCTAGTGGAAAAGTATAAGAGGTGGCATTTCCCCCCCCCCCCAGTATCAGTGCAAACACAGCCAACACATGCAAAAGCTAGCCTAATGAAAGCATTGTGAGTTGTGCAACAGCTTGTGAAACAGCTTGTGCAAGGACCTCTGCAGTGGTTTTTGCAGTGGCTTCTACATTGGATCTGACCCTTGTGCAAAGATGAAAAGTGAGTTACTGCAAGTGGTAGAAGCTTTGCACTTGCAGAATGACACCATTGGATGCAATTAGGGATGTATGAGAATTTCATTGGTGTTTGCAAAAGAGTCAAACGAGCCCCGTTTGCAAGCACAAACGTGGACGTGGGCATGAAAACGTGTTCTCCAAAAATGACTGCAAATTGTTGAGCATGTAGTCACATTTGAAAAATGCACAATTTTTTATCGAACAAACAGTTCACAATTGCACCATTTTAAAATTGCATAATTTCACACTTTAGTCTATAGGGAAAGTTCTGCAACTTAAGAAAACAGCAAAAATTTGGCAAATTTTCCCATTTGTGCAATCGAACAGAGATCACAATGAGTCTCAGAAATCATCGAGAGATGAATATCAAACAGATGTCCAGAGAATCTGGGTGAATGTGAACATCACTTGTTTGCCCATCCCTACATGCAACACTTAGAGTATGACATTAGAAGACTACTTACACTATAGAATGAACATAGTAAGCTGCCTTTTAACAAGCTGGATTGCTTTCCCAGTAGTGTCTGTTCCAACTATCAGCGACGCTTCATAATCTCAGGCAGAGGTCTTTTCCAGCTGCTCTACCTGTGGCCCTTTTAACTGGCGACACCAAGTATTAAATCTAAAACACATACTCAACTGCTTAGTTATGGCCCTTCATCATTAAAGTCAACCCTCTTACCTTAATAAGCTTTCCTTTGGAACA
This sequence comes from Anniella stebbinsi, assembly GCA_029215795.1. Lineage (NCBI taxonomy): Eukaryota > Metazoa > Chordata > Lepidosauria > Squamata > Anniellidae > Anniella > Anniella stebbinsi. The sequence continues at coordinate 25,433,961 of JARDYH010000002.1, read as the reverse complement.
AATTAGTTACAGAATGGAGCTGTGGGAGAGAAAACAACGGAGCGCTTACACACCTGCTCATTCTCTTCCGCCCCTCCAATTGCATTGCTCAAGTGGCCCCCACTGCTAGCACAACGGTGATTTAGCACTTCTGGGAAATTTGAAATGAGCGGAAATGCTCATTTCTTGAAGGAGGCAGATCACATAAGGGAGCTCCACTGACCTACCAGAAATGTGCATTTCCTCTCATTTTGGGCTTTTCCAAGGTAAATCTCCTTTGCATAAGCTGTGTATCCCAATGTGCAATGTAATTAGCAGACCCACCACTTGTGGTAGAGAATCAGCAGGATGGAAAGGAATTGGCAAGGGTTTAAGCACCCCCTTGGATTCCATCCATGGTCTCTGGTGAAACTTGAAAGTCCTACTTGTATATCAACAACATCTGTTGTTCTGCAGCATACATAATTCCCCTACACTCCACTGTGATAATTCCAACAGTCTTGGTCCTGGAGAAGTTGAATAACAAGAACTGTCTCCCATTTGATCAGCACCAGGAAATTGCAACCTGTAGCCAGCATAGAACAACAATAGATTTTATCACAAACGGGGGAATGATAGAATAACATTTGTGGAGGGTGCCCTACTCACTGGTAGAGTGCACACTTTGCATGCTGAAGATTCCCAGCTCAATCTGAGGCCCCCTCTACAAGATTTCGGTTTGACTCCCAGTTGCCCGATTATGCGCATATACGGAGAAGCGCATTTACTCCTAATACCAATTCACGAGAGGCGGTGAAGCGCATTACGGGCTATATGAAACGCACTTTAAAGTTGTTTACATGTGGAGAATCGCATGTTTACATGACCATAAGGCGCTTTAACTCCCGCAGCAAATTAAAACTCGCTATTTAACACACATTCAAAAATGTGAATAATCGAAGATAAAAACCGCCTCGACCCCCGATTTGCGCTCCGCTCTTGTAGAGGTAAAATTTGTAATGCGCCTTGAAAGAGCTTTAAATCGCTCTTGTAGAGGCACCCAGAGAAATTTCTAGTTAAAAGGATCAGGCAGCTGGCAATGGGGAACACCAAAACCATAGGTCATGGAAAGCAACTGTTAGATGAACAAATACTGACTAGGCATAAGTTCTTAAAAACTTCGAATGGATTTGTGAATTCTGTTTGAATCCTAACAGGGTTATCTAGAGTCATTTAGATTGTGTTCGTGTACAAACAGTGTCATTGATTACTGAAGCAATGTAATGTGAAGTTCTTTGAATGCTTCATCTATATGAATAAGACCCTCTATGTTTCCAGGAAAATCTGTAAACATTTCTGTGCACATTTCTCTTAAAACAAGGCTGTGTGAAGGCTTTTTTGCCTAACGTACCATTTTCTGCAAGCAATTTTCCTATTGCAGTGCATTTTTGAAGGTTATTTCCTCCAATTTACACATTTCTATACACATTATTATTAGGGATGTGCACTGGATCGGACCCGATCCACGATCCGAGTCCGGTCCAGTGGGAAATCGGATAAATTATCCGATTTCCGATCCAACAGCTGGATCAGCCGATCCAGTCCGAACCGATCCGAAAAGGCTCCGAACCGGTTCGGCGGATCGGTGGATCGGCGGGCGCCCACTGCCGCTTCCATTGGCGGGCGCCAGCGGGCACCCGCCGATGAAAGTGGACAGCGGGGGGGAGGAGGGGGGCGCTTACCTTTCCGGCCCGTCCGCTCCCGTCCGGCGCCGGCGGCTACTACCAGCGGGCTCCGCGGCCTGCTCCAGGGTGGCGCGCCGGGTGATCACCCGGCGTGCTACTCTAGTGCAAGCTGCAAAGCCGGCTGGCGGTAGCCGCCGGCGCCGGACGGTAGGGAACGGCCCGGAAAGGTGAGGAGGGGGCGCGCGGAGGGGAGGGGGGTGCTTACCTTTTAGGGACGTCCGTCCGGTGCCGGCGGCTACTACCAGCAGGCTCCGCGGCCTGCTCCAGGCCCTAAAAGGTAAGCAGTGGCGGGGAAGGGGGCTTACCCCCCCCAGAGCCGTCCGCTTCTATCCGCGGGCACCCGTGGGTGCCAGCGGATGGAAGCGGACGGCCCCAGGGGGGGTAGGGAGCACGGGGGAGGGGGCTTACCTGCCGGGGCCGTCCACAGCGGACGGCCCCGGGGGGGAGGGAGTTAGGCCCCCCTCACCCACCCGCCGCCATTTTTTCCTCATAGACTTGCATTGCAATGCAAGTCTATGGGGGGGGGGGAAATGGTGGCCGATCCAAAAATTTACGATTTTTGGATCGGGATCGGACTCGATCCGGTCCAGGGGGGCTCCGATTTTGTCCGAACCGATCCATGACAAAATTGGAGGTCCCGATCCGGGTCCCGATCCGATCCGGGGGGTCCGTGCACACCCCTAATTATTATTACTATTAGACAAATCGGTTGGAAAAGTCAAAGAAGTTCAAATTTTGAAGGATAACTGAGTTTCTGTTTGCACAGTGGTTAGAAAGTGTAAAATTAGCGAAGTTCACTTTGGAGTATTCAAAATACTTTGCATGCATTATATCAATAATTCTTACTACAATCCTGTAATAGTACTATTGTCCCCATCTTGCCAATGGTGGCAAGATGGGGTGATGCTGAAGCAGAACAGATTATGTAGAGGTTTACCTAGAGAGCTGATGGCAGAGGTGATGTTCTGACTATGGGCTTCCTGGTGCATATCTCAGCTGCTATACTACAGTAGCTCTCTCCAGTATCTCACATTTCTAGTTCTATTTTTGAAGCATCTTAAACACTTGACATGTACTGCTATATCAACGATGGTGATGATGTTTGGTACCTGATTCCCCCCAACATAGGGCCTATCTACACAGTACCTTAGAATGTTTTAAATTGTATTTTAACACGTTCCAAATTGGTGCGTTCTAAAACGTCTTAGGCCACATTAACGAGTACTCACGTTACAGGAGAAAAAATCTTCAGTCTTCAAAGCGGTGTGGGAGGTCTCACACACTCTTCTGTCCGTCTCTTTCTCTTTCGTTTTTACAATGAGTTTAGGGCAAAGAATTGTGGGAGTTGTAGTTCAGTCACCCACTTCCTCCTTAGTTCTCCTTTCATTCACTAGCTTTCAATGAGTTTAGGGCAAAGAATTGTGGGAGTTGTAGTTCAGTCACCCACTTCCTCCTTAGTTCTCCTTTCATTCACTAGCTTTCAATGAGTTTAGGGCAAAGAATTGTGGGCATTGTAGTTCAGTCACCCACTTCCTCTTTCTTCCCCATCGATCAACTGCTAAGCATTTGGGCTCCGGTCAATGAAGCACTGCCCCCATGAATCACAAACGGTAAGGAAGGACACATTATTTTACTTAAAATGATTTATTAAAAGTAAACATCATTGTATATTGCTGAAGTGAGTTTTAAAAAACCTCAGGTATACATCGTTAAAGGGAGTGTGTCATGTGGCCCAAAGAGTTTTCATTACCCTTATGAAACGTTATAAATCTAGTGTGTAGATCGGCCCATAGACTTTCAATCTCCATTTTAAAATCAACAGAAATGCCACTGATTTCCTTTATTCAAAACATCCTAGCTATGGTACTTGAAAACATCTTATAATGCTTTAAATTGTGTATTCTTAATTTAGAAACCTCCCACATGGACATCAAACTGTTTTATTGTTATCTTTCTTGTTCTACCCAGAGGGAAGGGAAGAAGGCCCTAACTTCTTCTGAGTGTGCTAGATGAAACAAAATATACTAATCATTGCACTGCTAACTAGAATTAATAGGCTACTATGCGTTGAGTCAGATAGGAAGGCATTTCTGATAAATAAAGTTAAACTGATGCTTTGTGCTGCAGCAGTTCAAAGTAGTAAGGAAGCTTTGGTTACATTTAACCTCCTTGTAGTTCTTTGAACTTGTACCTCGGTGAGGGGGAAAGATGAGAGAAAGAGCTCCTCTGAAACCTTAAGGACATCAAAGGCTTAAGAAACAAAGATGTAGGATGGATGATTTCGTCAACCTGAAGCGTATCTTCTTCCCATCTTTAGGGGCACAGTCATTCCTATTTCCTGCAAGAAGAAAGAGGGCTGTTGGTATGAACCAGAATAATACAAAGCCATCAATATTTGCCATACCATCTGCCACTTCACATAATGAATGCCCTGCTGAACCAATGTTGGGAGACCAGGCTGTGGTAGAATTTTACCTCCATGTGAGAGCACCAGCCCTCTTATTCCATCACTCCAGCATCTTGCACAGTCTGTCCCTACCTTTGGAGTCCTAGAGCAAAACAAGAGCAAAAACGTGTAGAATGTATTTTAAGCTTCTGGCCAAGGGGGAGTGGAATTGTTATTTGCAAGACGGGGCTTAGGCTCATCTTACTGTGCCCAGTATGCCCTAGTTGCTTCCATAGAATATGAGAACCCGGATACTCCTGCTTTTGATATTTTTTTCAAATGGTGACTTAATTGATGAGCAATGCTTAAAGCAGTTCTGTCTCACCACCACACCACCCCAATAAAATAGCATTTACTGCTTTTGATTGGGCAGCTTATATGCACAGGCATGAAACCCAGCACATAATTTAACTGGTGCTGGGCAGCATGAGGGAGGGAGATCCCGTACGTGGTGTTGCTTATGAAGCCATTGCAGGGAGTTTGGGACAAAATAATAATTTTGGGTTTTGCCCAGTGGGTTGTCTGGGGCATCCAATGATGTAGAATTGTTGAAGGTGAGGAACATGATCAGTGCCTGGATGACAAGCAATTGAACCCTAATCTAACCTGCCTTTTGGGTGTCCAAAGGAGAGCAGGATATGAGTGAACCTGGTACATTATTGCTGCAATCCCAAGTTAAGAAGATGCATGGTCTCTATGCTTTGATATGCAACAGGACTCCAGCTAAGCAAGAGTAAATAGCTAGTGATGCTTGTGAGGTTTCATGGGTGAAAAACATCGCAAGTTAATATAAATACTTACGTAGTTAGACCTCTTCATAATTGTCATTAAGGCTACAACCCTATAGCCACTTACCTAGAAATAAGACTTATTGAACTGAATGGGATTTACTTTTGAGTAGATAGTTTCAGGGCTGGCCCTATCATTAGTCAGCCTTATGCACTTTTATCAGGCAGTGGAGCACGGAAAAAGCTGCTAATTGCACCACTCTCCCTCCACCCCACCCAGAGGACCTGCCACTTCTTTTTACCAGGGCAACTTCTGCCCACCCGCACTACCTGTTTGGCTGGCCAGCCAGCCTAGCGACCGCCCAACCAACCAACCCAGCCAGTCAATCACTCCTGCCCAACTGGCTGCCCATCTCACCTAGTGCCCAAGCTGCAGGGCTCCTCAGGGAGATCAGCCAAACTATCATGAGAGACTGGATGATGCTACCTCATGCAACAGTTCATCCAACCTTCCTCAGGAGTTCCGTAGCTGCAGCATAAGGTGGAAGCAGCAGCTGGACGGGCAGGAGGAAGCACAAAGTAGGTTGGCTGGCCAGCCGACCGAGCAGGTAGAGTGGTGAGGTGGGTGGTGGCCGCAGCAGTGGCTGTGGCCAGAAGAATCCAGTAGTCCGCCCAACTGAATAGGTAGGTGGGCAGCGGCAGCAGCTTTACACATGCTTGAGGCAGCAGTGTATCCCAAAAATATTTTTTTTTTCATTTCCTTGGGTAAACTCAATCCAAATATAAGCGGACTTCAAATCCCTTGCTTGCACTGAATATGAGTTGAGTATTTGCCTTGCACTGACACTTGGCAATTATCCAAGAACTGCCATGAGGAGTAGGTGAAGAGTAAGAGATGAAGCATTTCCCAGGTCAGGCTGGCCTTTGACAAATGACCATGTGACAATCCTGTTTTCCGCCTGTAATTCAGGATAATGAAGCTATGAAAATGCAGTAATAAGTAGTTCTGTGCAGAACATTTCTTCCACATTTTTTCCAACTATTCTCAGAAAAGAAATTCAAAGGAGAAGAAAATTTCAGAGAAATTCTTATGGGTTGGGTTCAGATTTCTTGTGTTTTACCATTTTATTTTTTATTTATTTATTTATTATTACATTTGTATACCGCCCCATAGCCGAAGCTCTCTGGGCGGTTTACATAGGATTAAAAACAATTAAAAACAATATACAAAAATTAAAACAGCAAAAACATACAACATACACACAATCTATACATTTAAAAACCACATCAACACTTCAAAAACTACAAAAACAAAACAAAACAAACCCAGGCTCCTCAGATATTGCCAAATGCCTGAGAGAAGAGGAAAGTCTTGACCTGGCGCCGAAAATATAACAATGTTGGCGCCAGGCGGGCCTCGTCGGGGAGATCGTTCCACAATTGGGGAGCCACCACAGAGTGTGCACAAGTGTCATGTCTTTCATTGTACAATCATCTCTTCAGCAGTCTGTATCCTCATCAGCTTCCTGCACTCCATTTAAAACCCAGATGAAGACATCATGAGGTAATTCCTCCCGTAGGGTTTTTTCAGTTCAACAAGTGCAGGAAGTCTGGGAGAATGCAGAGCAATGGAGAGATATGTAATAGAAAGAAAACACACCCACAGCACCCTCAGCTGCCTCGCAGTGATTAGGGAAGCTTAAAAACACCACAAAAATGCTTTATAAAACACCCTGAAAATGAGGCAGGACAATGAAAGCCTCTGGACCTATCTACACTGAGCAGGATACAACACTTTGAAAACATTTTGAAAACTGTATATGGAGTGTGTCCTGGGCCCCAACAGTTGTCACTACTGTTATAAATCATTCTAAACCATTCTAAACCGTTTTAAAGCCGTAGGGTAGATAGGCTCTCTTTTATGGGAAAGGAAAACTCATGTTTTGGTCTTTGAGGCTGGTCACAACACTTCCCCACTTGCACCTGCATTGTGGTAGATGCAAAATGGAGGCCAGGCTGCCAACAGAGTTCATACTGTTGGCAGCACAAAAAGCCAAAAGCCCTCAGGGGGGAACAGGAAGAAGCTGGGCTACAACCTCTGCCAGTGGTGAGCCCCAACTGTGAGAAATTGTGGAGAATGTCTCCTTCCCCTGGAGAAATTGGCTAAAATTGTCCCCACCCCCCGACCCCCCCACACACAATTTAGCTGCCCAAAATTGGGTGCAGAATTTCAAGAGGCTTTGAGCACAGCTCTAATTTGAGGTCACCCTGTTCAGAGCGCCAAGTAAATGCTAGTTCATGTAACCCAGTTGGTATGTTCATAATAATGGGTAAATGGGCACAAAGCCATGGTCAGCACATAGTAAAACAGCCACTGGAACATAGATAGCTGCTTTATGCTGAGACAGCTCCTTAATCCATTTAGCTCAAAACTGTTTACACTGACAGGCAGCATCTCTCCAGGGGTCTTAGCCCACCTTGGAATTGCCAGGGGTTGAACTTTGGCCCTTTTACACATGCTCTCCTGTGGTGCCACAGCTCACCTCCTCTTCACAGTGATGTGAATGTTCTAGCATAGTTTATACACTGAGAAGTCTACTGAAATGGGCGGTTTTGCACTGAGGGCTAGCATGGCCATGTGTCCTACTTTACAGAGGAGAGTCCTCTATTTGAAGTGTCCTCTAGCTGAAGGGCTATCCAGTCCAAGTCTGGCTTAAAGATTTGATTTTTTAAACAAGCAGAGGGCTTGAGGTTTGTTTGTTTATTTTAAGCATCTTTACCCCACTCTTTAGCCAAAAAGACTTCCATATTTAGCACCTGGACAACGGCGTCCAGGGCCAGATCTACTGCTCATGTCCTATCAATACGAACCCATCATGATAATGCTATATCCCTCTTGCGCATTTATACTGTTGCAAGTCTCTTGACAGCTGTTGCAAAATTTTGGACAACGCAGAATAAAACGTAGGAATGTCGCAGGAGTCTGAAATCCAGTAGAGTCTGATGACCCCCACCCCATCCTGCTCAGCTTCCTGGACCCCAGTGCTGTGCTTCCTGGACCCTTGCTGGCCAAGCGTTGTGTGGTCCATGAGCGCCCGGCGGCTGCCCACTCCCTCACAGATATGGCAGCTCTTGCTTTTCCATAAATATAATGTTGGGTATATGACTGTTGTAAAGGGGCCATCTATGTAACATTACAGGCATAAATGGTTTACGCAACATTTCATTTACGGAAGAGTCCGAGCCACCATTTTGTGGAGAATTGGCAGGTTGCTGAAGGGACAGGCAGCTACTCGCCAGGCACGCAGTGCCTCGCACCGTGGGGCAAACCAGGGTGATTGGCTGGCAGGGGATTAGCAAGCAGGGTGCGAGGTGGGCATGGGTAAGTTCACCCATTTCTAATAAAAAGCAGGAAATAATGCTAGAAAAGCAGTGTATGGAATGTGGAATATGTCCCAACAGTTATCAGCGCACTTCAATTCCAATAACCACTAATGTAGCTTTGCCTGGTCATCTGGATACAAGTTTTCCCCACTATAGTGAGATGTATTGTATTTCTATTTAAATTATAGTAATTATTTCTAAACTTGCATCTCTCCCTATAAATTAGCGTGTGCACATTTTATGCAAATCTCTGTCCTCTTTTGGCCTCTTTTTTGGTGATCCATTCCCTTTTTTTTGGCACTGTGCAAATGACTACCTCAATTAAAGCATCCATCTAAGGCCTGTCTGTGGGAGCATAAGGAGACAGAAAAATCACTTAACCATTTTGAAATTGCTCATCTTTAGAATATAATACCATTCTCTCTGTGTTGCCAGACTCCCATAACTGGGTTGTTTTTTTTTTTAAAAATGTAGCATCCAAATACCTCTCATTTTCCACAAACAAGGCCTGGATTGCCCTCTTCGAGAGGACAGGAGCCAGAAGCGTGATGCAAATATACTTGGGGTGAGCAGAGTGCTGTCAAACCCAGACAGTTAAAAACTAAAATTGAAATTCTATCCATTCCGAAGCATAATGTTTTCAAGACAGGGTAGCTAAGGGCCTCCAGTGTCCTTAAAGAACTGTTGCTTAACCACACGTCAGTCCTATGTGGAGCATGCTGTATCCTGATTGTGGGAAAACGTTACTCCCTTATTTCAAGTGTTGGGGCCGATCTACATGCTAGGTTTTTAACATTTTATAAGGGTTATGAAAACTCTTTGGGCCACATGACGCACTCCCTATAACGTTGTATATCTGAGGTTTTTTAAAACTCCCTTCAGTTATATACAACAGTTTCACTTTTAATAAATCATTTTAAGTAAAATAATGTATCCTTCCTCACCGTTTGTGATTTGTGGGGGCAGTGCTTCGTTGACCGGAGCCCAAATGCTTAGCAGTTGATTGGTGGGGAAGAAAAAGGAAGTGTGCGAGTGAACTACAACACCCACAATGCCTAGCCCTATACTCGCTAGGGTATGATAGAGGAACAAAGGAGGAAGTGGTGACTTAACTACAACGCCCACAATGCCTTGCCCTAAACTCACTGTAAAAATGAAAGAGAAAGAGACAGGACAGAAGAGTGTGTGACCGCACACACCGCTTTAAAGACTGAAGAAGTTTTCTCCTGTAACGTGAGTACTCAGTAATGTGGCCTAAGACGTTTTACTACGACAATATTTAAAACTCTTATCTGACCAGTTTTTAACGCAACAACACTCCGTGTAGATTCCTCGTTGTTTCTGGGCACAACTTGCCGTTCTGGTTGTCAGCTTTTAGAAAAGCCATAAATGGCTTAGTGGCAGCACATAGCATCCTTGTCAACTGGGTCTGTGGGCCATAAAGGGCCACCATTTTAATTTCCCAGAATGCCCTGGAGTGGCACTGTGTCAGGCCACCAATACAGGCAAACTGGTTTCTGAGCCAATATTTTAATTTCCCACAATGCCCTGGGGTGGAACTGTGTCAGACATTCTAGGCTACTGTGGAAAATTGAAATGGTACCTCCCAGCTGCCCTCAAAGTAGGAAGGAGCTCACCACATAAGACACTTTGCTTATGCCCACTCAAACCTAGAGCCATCTCTGTAGGTTAGGACCAGGATATCTAAAGATCCATCTCCCCCATATGAGTCTGCCCGCTTACTACAATCTATCAGAGAGTCTCTTCTCTAATTGGAAGCTGCTGAGAACACAAGAGAGAGCCATCTTTGTGATTGCACCTAAGCTGTGGAACTTAGGAAGTGCCTCCTTTCTGATGGTCTTCTGTCATCTTGGAAAGATCTTTCTTTTTTTGGACAGGGTTTTGGCCTGCCAATTCAACTTGTTTCGATGATCCCTCAGGAAACAATTTTTGTTTTGTTTTGTTTCATATACTCCTGTCATTTTTGTAATGTTGAGATGTTGCTATTTGTTAATATTGTTGTGTGCTCCTCAGTTCCTTGATCCGTGAAAGGTTCCAGGGGCTGTGCTAACCAGATCCTGCTTTCTTTAGGAGCAAAGAGACTTGCAGCATTTGTGTGATATTTGCTTTATTTACAAGCACACAAAGTGGAGTAGATCGTCAGATCCCCAGAGCAGTGAAGCCTGGTGGCTCCGATGTCAGTGGGGCAATAAATCCACTTCAGGTTTCAGTCAGAGTCAGCCAAAACTCTAAAGAAAGCTATCCAAGGTGCTTTGCATCTTGGATAGCTCCTTTAGAGTTCTGATTGCAATTCGGAGTGGATTCACTGCCTCACTGACATCGGAGCCATCAGCCTCCACTGCCCCAGAGAGAGGCACCCCTACTGCAGGATGCTCTCTCTCTCTCTCTCTCTCTCCCACACACACACACACACACTCATTCTGTCCACTGTAGTCTGCTCCAAAACAGATTATTTTAGCCCTTCAAACACCCCCATTACTTCAACTCCCTCCCACTACCAAGAAAGGCATTATGTAGTGTGTGAAAGAATACTCTTGTGTATCTGTCCTGAATCTACTCCCGAAGAATTTAGTTGGATGACCTCAGGTTATAAAGAGGTTTACACAAGCACCCTCACTGAGTCAAGCTGGTTAGCCCCGGCCCCACCAGCCATTCATATAGCACCAGTATGAAGGGGGCCTGTGCCTATACCAAGATATCCACATGGGACTCCTCCACATGAGGGTGAATCTGATTGGGACAGGATTCCCCCTGCCATGGAAGAGCCTTACATGCCTACATCAGTTTGTGAGTAGGTCCCCTTCACACCACTGCTAAATGTGTGTGGCTGGCAGGTGTGGTAGCCAGTGCATTCTTTTAAATCCAGTTAAGGTCTTATATCAGAATATTGTATTTATTGCATTTGCATTTTTGTAAACTACTGACCTATCTTATTTCATGTACAGCACTTTGTAACAAAGCACTATATAAATAATAATAATTATTATTATTATTATCCCCTTCACATGTGGTTTCAACAAATCATGCACACTTTAATGTCAATCCCCCTCTAGTTTTATTAGAGAAGGGCTTTTAAAATAATGTATATACATATAATTTTATAAACTTCTATCTTCTATAATACTTAGCCTTCTTCTTCTTCTATTTCTTCTTCTTCCTCTTCTTTGTTAACAAATTATAATTCCATTCTATTCCGTAACCACAAATTTGTTGCACCACCTCACTTTCTCTCATTTTTATTGTGTTTTGTTTTGTTTTGTTTTACTAGCCTTCATTTCAAAGCATCCATGTCTGACTGCATTTCCCCCCCTTGAGAATTTCATATTTCACTTCCCATCCCACCCTTTTCACATTTTCTTATCGTACTTTATCCGAGAATGAGTCTAAGTGAAGAATGTCAATGTTGCTTTGTTCTCCTACAATAAAGTAACAGCCTTTAAATCATTACCCAGCAATATTAGTGGCACACTGGCGTTTACATCCTGAATATGCTTCTAATTTTCCCAGTCAAAGGCAAGTTGTTGGCGATATCTTAATGTTTTGTTCTTTTTAGGCAGTTAATGGCAAACGTTGAGGTTATGATCTCAAATTGAATATTTCCCAGATGTGTGGTGAAGTGAAAGGTGGCACGCCTAACAGAACCTGACTTCCTAGCTGTGTTAGTGTAACATAGGTGGATTTTAAGTCAGGATTAATTAAAGAATGAACCCAATGAGCTTTCACCTTTGCAATGGCTTGAGATGAAAGGTTGGAACTTGTGTGCATGGTAACATAATCCACATGTTGGAAGAAAAGTAGCAGTTAGATGTCACTATCTGCATGGTTTATAGTGCCCCCTTAATCAACCTCTTGTCCAAAAAATTAGTGGAAAATTAAACTATGCTCATATATTATCAGATTCACAGTGTTTCCTCTTTTCGTTAGTGTGCTTTGCAATGACCTTATTGCCTTCAGTGATCGTAGAGCAAAAGAAAAGTCATGCTGGATCAGACCGAGGGTCCATCTAGTCCAGCATTTTGTTCACACAGTGGCCAACCAGCTGTCGACCAGGAACCCACAAGCAGGGCACAAGCACAGCAGTACCCTTCCACCCATGTTCGCTATGATCTGTGTGATCCTGGAATATGGTCAGCTCAGTACCTTTCAAAGAATGTCCTGAAATAACCCAGGCTGCAGCCCTATGCCCACTTAGCTGGGAGTAAATTCTATTGATCTCAGTGAGTCCTAGGATTGTACTGACAGGGATGCAACCCACTGGGTTTTGTTTTATAAAGTCTGGCCATGCTATCTTCTATGAGCTAGCGATTGGCAAGTGTTGGTACAAGGCACCTTTGTGAAAGGCATATATGGTCACAATGATTTGGAGACCTACATTTCCAAAAAGAAAGCTTCCACACTGTTCAGGAGGACTCCCTGACATCTAGAAAGGCTTTATTAGAGATAGCTGCAGCAGGAGGAGATGGGTTGGAACTGCCCATCCACTCAGTGCTCAAGGTGATCTACAAATAAAAGCAATAAAGAGTAGATATACAAGTTAGAAAAAGCTAAACAGCTTTTATACAACCAAAGTGTTTTAATATAAAAACAGGGAGCAGCATTCATTATTAACAGCTCAAAAGAACAATGTCTTCATCAGCCATCAAAAGGACAACAAAGAGAAGGCTAACCTAACCTCACTAGGCATCAAACACTTCCTGTTGTAGCATTAAACACTTCCTGAAGCAAAGCTTCAGTAAATTGAGTTAGGAGATTTGTACATATCAGTTATATTGCCTTCAGCTTTGGATCAACTCTTCCGGTTTGACAGTTTTACATATTTTGAACCTAATGCAGTGGTTTTCAGATTGTAGAAAACCCTTATCTGTAATACTTTTCTGCAAAAGTTCTTCTAAACTTGCAGTCTGACACAAGTGCTAAATGAATGAATGTCAGTGTATTCCAATTAGAGATGGGAGAATGAGCAATGTTAGAACTAGGCAAGCTACTCCGTTTTCCTCCTTGATACTTGTTTCACTCATTGTCAGTCCTGATCATGAAAGTCTTTCCTGCCGCCACCAAAAAGTGTGCATTATCAGATGTGAAAAACGCACACTTTTTCCAAGCACACACCCCAAATGCACACTTTTCCATCATACACTAAAAACTGAAAATGTGTTTTCAGGTGTGTGAAGGTTTGAGGCCTACAGAGGCAAGGTAATAAAATCAGATGTAAAAGCCTGGAGCTTTTCTGTTGAGAGGGGGTATTCCTGAGAGGAGTAGTTTCATTTCTCAAGTTAAGTTTCGTTTCTTCAAAGTGGGAACAATACTTTCTGTTTTGGGGAAAGAGGGTATAAAAGAGTGAGAAAGCCATCCAGGGAAAACCAGAGCATAAGGAAGAAGCAGAAAGGTGCAGCTTGAAGAAGTCTAGGTGCAGCTTAGGGTGAAAGGACTTGTATTTTTGCAACTTTTATTTTCTTCTAATGTCTTTTGTATCAGCTTTATTGACTAAATACCTTTAGTTGTAAGTTGCTTGTTTTACTTTACTAGTAACCTAGTAAACCATATCTACAGCCCAAAACTCCAGGTAAAAAGAAGGAACGTGGGACTCTTAAGAAGGCAAGAGATCCTTAAGGAGTTGCTCAGAGGGTCCAGGTCATAGAAGGAACCCTGACAGGGGGAAATGTACATTTTCTCAAGTGCACACTTTTGAACACAAACACAAGCTCAGGAAATTGCAAAACTAGCCTCACCATGTTCCCCCTTGTGTTCATGTTCAGGGTTGCAAATCCCACATATTCACCTGATTTGTGAGCAGTAATGAAATTTACCTACATCCTTAGTCATGTTATAGTGGCCATCATGGTTGTTAGGTTGAATGAAAAGTAGACTTGGTGGTGGGATAGAGAGAGAGGTTTTTTGAAGTGCCTTGGTTTACATATTTTCACCAGAGGCTACATATTAGATACATGTCCCTTTCCTGCCCTGCTGGCAGGGCTAGGGTGGGGGCAGGCCTTTGTGGGAGGAAGAGGGGGGGAAGGCGACTTACCTGGAAAGTGAGGCATGAGTGGGGCCTTACTGTTAAAAGTAGGCCCCGCATGCGTCCAAGGCCTCTTTCGTTTTCCGGCACCCTCCCGATACGTAGTATGGGACTAGCTAGTCACCCCCTTTGGAGGGGGGGGGTTGAGTAGAATTTTTTTGCTTGACAAGGTTTTTGCCTACTCCATACTGGGGGACTTCCACTCGGTGGAGAGTGGATAAATAGGTGAATTGGTTTCTGGCAGGTGTGCGGGAATCTTAGGAGACCAGATGAGGTTGGTGAGCACTCATGGGCACCTTTCTGGTGACTGGCAGGTTCTGAGGCCTGGACCTCTGGGGATATAGCCTACCTCTGGGAACCTCACTGTCTCGCCTACTCGGAGTTAAGCGGCACGAGCATGGGTGAGATGGGGTGGTTTCTCTCAGACACACATGTGTAGCGTAAGAAAGGAGCCGGGTTTTACCCAACTCCTGGCTTAGCCGAGTGGCTCGCCCTTAACACAGGCTAGTGGCCTGGAGACAGCGTGATTAGATTCCTGCATGTTCATGCGCAGATCCAGGGAGGGGTGAATTACCTAATCTTAAAGAAATAAAGAGGCCCTAGTTTACCCAAGCTCTGGTGTCTGAGTCGTTATTTCCTCACTTCTTCCTCTGTCCACAATTGTTGGTGGTAGACCACATTACACTCAATGGGACTTATTTCCACTGAACAGAATTGGGCTGTGTTTTCCATGTAAATTCTTGGAATCTATTTGAAACCGTTCTGTGTCGGAGAAGAGTTTTTACCTTCATAACAGAGGAACTATGATTAGTGTGGATAATCAAGTCATAAGGTACAAGCTTGTGCAATCAGATCATGATGGGGGAGAAATTTGTTCAGTTTGCATTTTGCGCTTTCAAATCACTATGCAAACTGAAACTCAGTTATCCTTAGAAATTGGCACTTTTCATAAATTTGCAATGGAACTACCCAATTAAAAATGCGCACAAAATGCATATATTGGGGGGGGGGGAATATTCAAAAATGCATTAAATAAGGGGAATTGCTTGCAAAAACATATTAGGCAAAATGCATAGAAACATACATGTAATTAGGAGAAATTAGCTTTAAAAGAATTTTCAGATTTTGGGACTTAAATTTGGAAAAATGAGAACCTGAGAGAAACCAAGATTGGGAGAACCATCCATCCCTATGTAGCCCACTGCACATAATTACTGGATATTATCTGAGGCTATAGCCCACTGCACATAATTACTAGATTTTATCTGAGAGTATCAGCAGGCAGGATGGTAATACAATGCCGAAGTAGACTTGTGTGCAATGACAGCAGTAAGGGTGCAAAACTATTGCGCTCTTCAGACCCGACTTCCAGATTTCCCAGCGAAGCTGGATATTCTGCGATCCAGCTTTGCTTTCTGATTTGTTTTTTAATGAAGTATTGAAAGAATGTTTATGGAAATAGTGCTTATTGTTATTACATTGGAGAGAATGTTAAAGTGTTTGCTCCAGAGAGACAAGCCCCATGATCCAGTCAAGTATCAAGTATAAAAGATGAAAATACTGTGAAAGGCAGATGTCAGGTGCATGCAGTATAGTGGGCAATTGTTTACATATGTGCGCAAGAGGACTGGCCTGGAGTTGTTTATAGTACAACTGCATATGGAGATTGGAAAAAATCACCTTGCTAACCAAAGCACAGCAAAGAGTTTTGGGGGGCAGTGCAAGTCACCATTGGTGTCTCAGGGTGCAGAGATTTTATTTGGGTCAAAAGTCCATAAAAACTACAGCCAAGGCTGCAACATTGCCATTATATTCTATTATACTATAAGTACATCATATGCTATTGTACTGTATTGTTCTGGAGCCATGGACAACTCCCTAGCTAAAATAAAAGACAATTATTTATTTAATAATATGTTTAAACCACTTTATCTGCTAAAAACCCATCAAAGCAGTGTGAAAGAATTTAAAACAATAATACCTTAGAGCAATAAAAATAGTAAAATATATATATATGAGGAGAGCAATTCCTATGCCCCCTAGACAGCATCTGGAGCACCATAGGACACTGCAGATCTATTCCTCCATACCTGTAAACGGAGCTATGACAATGGAGGAGGAGCTCCGATCATGGATCTTCCATCCCCCATACCTCCTAACCACTGTGCAAAGCATCTTTTACAAGGTTGCAAATGGGACCTCATTAGAGAAGTAGGTGAGGGAGAAAAGGGGGTGCCTTGGCAGTCAGGTTGAGGAGAGGTTGGGATATGCAGTATCTTATTGCCTCTCCAGTCTCCTCTCTGCCCACCAAAAGGTAAGTCAGCTAGATGGGTTCAGGGGCCCATCTAGCTGCATTTTTAAAATTTCAAATGGAGGTTAAATTGCCTCTGGCCTCCTCTCACCCTGCCTTTTTCTTGCTTGAGGGGAATAGGAACACGGAGCCCTCGGTCTGTCAGGAGCGAAATCCATAGAACTGCACCCATAACATTAAAACTACACATTTTTGAAGGCTAAATTAAGAAGATGCCTCTTCATACCTTTTCAAAAGGCCAAGGAAGTGGGGTGGCAATTGTAGTTCTTGAAGAAGCGCATTCTGCTGTTTGGGGGCAAGACAGGAGAAAGCCTTTTCACATGTACCTGACGAGTAATGGCACCCTCATTTTTGGCATCCTTCCTATTTTGAAGGATAGCCCTATTAAATTAAGGGACACTTCCTAGAAGCCTTCAGTTGAATGGAACTAAATATTGTGCATCAGAATAAAAACCACATTGACAGAAATATGTGGAATACTTCTGTCCAATTATTTCTAAACTATTTTGTGTCTGATCTTTTTTCTTAGATCAGGAGTAAGGAACTTTCCAGATGTTGTTGGACTACTGCTCTCATGTTGGCTATGTTGACTGAGGCTGATGGGAAATGGAGCCCAACTACATCCAGAGGACCACATGTTCTCCATCCCTAGACAGTTAATCAGTGAAGCAGAAGAATTCAGATAAAGCTAGAAGAGACAGGCAGGAGTACGGAGACTAAAATAAATAGCCACTTTTAGATAACTTGGACTTGTCATCATTCTGGGTGAACCCAGTCCAAGCAAACCCAGTTTGGTAACAACACAGTTTTTATAAATAGCAGAATGAATACAATTTAAGTGGCGCTGTGCCATTTTTTATTTACAATATTTTTATACTTCTCCCCAGTCAAGAATCTCGGAGGGGTGGACAAATAGAATAAAAGAATAAAAACACGTTAAAAGTTCATTTTTAAAAGAAACAAAGTGCATGTATAACCATGGCTGGTCATTAAAGAAAGGCTTCCTGGAACAACGACATTTTCAGGAGGCGCTGGAAGGAATACAAAGTTGGTGCCTGCCTGACCTCCAGAGGCAGGGAATTCCATAGAACGGGGGCCACCGCCCTGAAGGCGCTTCTCCTGGTGCACTCCACTCAGATGATAGGACTATGTGGAACCACCAGTGCAGTGGCCTCCGTAAAGAAAGAGAAAGTGGCCGGTGATGATATGGAACTCACAGTCTTGCAGAAGCAAGAGTCCAAGCAGCACTAGATGAAGAACAAGGGTGAACTAGTACTTGTTATTTACTGCTGCCACCAGGCCATGACAGTGACTCAGAGGCCTGGAATGATTTTATGTCATCTAACCTTTTGGTGAGGCACAATCGAAAGGTTAATAATGCAAGTCTGAATAATAGAAAGGCCTCAGTTTTCAGTGTTGTCTTGAGTTCCTGAAATATTTAGCTGGTAGGTGACCATCTGGCGAGATAACATAGTTTCGACTAAGTATGTAGCGATCTAAGAGAGCTGATAACAAGCCCTCCCTGAAGTAGCTCTGCTACAGCGAATCTGCCTGGACCCTCTCAAATCTAGGCCTGTCTTTCGACTTCTTAACACAACAGCTGCTTTATCAGTGGTGCATGTCACCTAGTTGCTCTGAAGGGAAGGGAGGTTTCTGGTCAGACTCCCAGCTGGATTTCCATTCAGTTGAGTCTGCCCACCGAACAAATGTTTCACAGGGAGGGTTTCAGGAATGTATGGTCAGTATTGCAAATAAAATATAAAGGGTGGGCTAGGCACCCTTTATGTTTGCGATTCTTTGGGATTTTATGTAAAATGATAACGAGGGAAACAATGGAGAATTTGAACCATTTGTGTGTGTGTGTGTGACATATATGTATAGGGCATGTAAATATTTATTATATTTATATCCCACCTTCCCTCTAAGGAGTTCGAGGCAGCATGCAGGATCTTTCTCCTCACTATTTTATCCTCACAACAACCTTGTGCGGTAGCCTAGGCTGACCATCAGTGGCTGGCCCAAACTCATCCAGTGAGCTTCATGGCAGCATGTGGACTAGAACCTGGGCCTCCCCAATTCTACACTCCCAACACACTAACCACTACACCACATGATAGGATAGATAGGTAGATCGATACAGGATGGATGGATGGATGGATGACAGAACCTGTCGGGGTTTGTCTGTACTACAAATATAAACCAATGTTAAACCTAATTAACTAGAATAGCTTTCAAGCAAGGCACACATGAACATGTAGCATGGGTACAACATGTGACACAGGTAGCAGGAATATGTGGCACACCTGGATAGAAGTGCTAAACCTGGCTATGGCAATATTATGCCTATACTCTTGTCTACTGCTCCCATACTATGCTGCTACCTGATTCCTGGCACAGAAAACTTGAAGCAAACCCATGCTAAGGCATGATTGAGCTGCATTTGTACAATATTGTACACTAAATATCACTTTTTCATGCTTTTGAATGGCATTGTGATATATGCCAAAAAGGGGGGAAGGCTGGCCACCAATAAAATGGGGAAACTACTTTGGTGAACGAGATAGGGAACTTTAATAGGGAATTCTCTGCCTGCTCACCAAACCATAATTCCTAGGTGTCTTGCGAGGCAGGAGTGAGAGAGACAATGGTATTATAATCCAGTTGAAACGGGCTCCAAAGTGGTTTATATTTGCAAGGCAAATGTGCCCTTGTGTTCATGCATAAACCATGGATGGCAAGGCTGCATCAGGCCTATTTTAAGATAGGAAGATTTTACTAGCCATAGAACACTGACATTTCTCAGTTCTTATTTTGAAGAAAACCATAATAAACACAATAAATGAGGCAACACATTTAATGGAAAGTTAGTTCAAAAGTAAATCAATCCAGATCTGACTGTCTGTTTTGGCTGGAGGCAGCTTGCACACTTCTTCATCTAACAGTCATTCATATTGGGATGACTAATGCCATTAGACCGAGTCACTTAGAAAATATTCACTCATTTACTCAATAGAGCCCACCCACGAGAGTGACTTTGAGCCTATCTACACAGTACCTTGGAACATTTTAAATAGTATTTTAAAACGTTCCAAATAGGTGCATTCCAAAACGTCTTAGGCCACATTAAGGAGTACTCACGTTACAGGAGAAAAATTCTTCAGTCTTCAAAGCAGTGTGTGCAGTCTCACACCCTTCTGCCAGTCTCTTTCTGTTTCGTTTTTACAATGAGTTTAGGGCAAGGCATTGTGGGCGCTGTAGTTCACTCGCCCACTTCCTCCTTAGTTCCCCTTTCATTCCCTAGCTTTCAATGAGTATAGGGCTAAGCATTGTGGGTGTTCTAGTTCACTCACCCACTTCCTCCTTAACCCCTCTTTCTTCCCCACCAATCAATGGCTAAGCATTTGGGCACTGGTAAACGAAGCACTGCCTCCACAAATCACAAACGGTAAGGAAGGACACATTATTTTACTTAAAACGATTTATTAAAAGTAAAAACTGTTGTATTAAAAGTAAAAACCTTGGGTATACAACGTTCAAGGGAGTGTGTCATGTGGCCCAAAGAGTTTTCGTAACCCTTATAAAACGTTATAAAGCTAGTGTGTAGATTGGCTCTAAGAAGAGGTTCCTGCAACACTGCAAAGAAATGCACACATTTGAGTCCAAAATATTTTCTTCCTCCTCTCCTGCTATCATGATGAACAAAACAAATATATTCTACTACAAGTTCCTTTGGTTATGTTTTTCATTTGCTTTTGAAGCCCTCTCTTGCCTTGTCCCAAAAAGCTAACAGTTCATTTAAAAACTACAAAAAAGAGCCATTTACAAAGAGAATCACCTAACAAATATTAAATTCCAACTTAAACCCAAGCACCAAATGTCAACTAAAAAAGAGAAGAACTTACAATAGCTTCAGAAGATCCTCAGATGTAAGTAATGATGTGCAAATCAGGAAAATGCGATCTCGACAAAGTTCTCCGAATTCTATCTCAAAACTCATTCCAACTTGAGTCAAACTTAAATAATTTGGTGTCATCGGCAAACTTGGACACTTCACTGCTCACTCCTAATTCCACATCATTTATGAAGAAGTTGAAAAGAATTGGTCCCAATAGAGATCCCAGTAGGACTCCACTATTTACTTTCCTCCATCGGGAGAATTTACCATTTATTCCTACTCCCTGCTTTCTGTTCTTTAACCAGTTGCTGATCCATAGGAGGACCTCTCCCCTTATTCCGTGACTGCTAAGTTTGCTCAGGAGTCTTTGGTGTTGGACTTTATCAAAAGCTTTTTGGAAGTCCAAGTATATTTATTTATTTATTTATTTATTTATTTATTACATTTGTATACCGCCCCATAGCCGAAGCTCTCTGGGTGGTTTACATAGGATTAAAAACAATTAAAAACAATATACAAAAATTAAAACAGCAAAAACATACAACATATACACAATCTATACATTTAAAAACCACATCAACACTTCAAAAACTACAAAAACAAAACAAAACAAACCCAGGCTCCTCAGATATTGCCAAATGCCTGAGAGAAGAGGAAAGTCTTGACCTGGCGCCGAAAACATGTCTATTGACATTCTCAAAGAACTGTAAAAGTTTAGTGAGACAGGACTTACATTTGCAGAAGCCATGTTGATTCTTTTTCAGAAGAACTTGCTTACTAATTTTGTCTTTAATAATGCTTTCAACCAATTTACCTGGAACAGACATTAAACTAACTGGCCTATAATGTCCCGGATCCCCCTTGTATCCTTTTTAAAAATTGGTGTTTCATTGGCCAATCCTCCAATCTTCTAGTGCAGGGGCTGAATTTAGGGACATGTTGCATATTTTGGTTAGAAGATCAGCCATTTCATATTTGAGTTCTTTGAGAACTTTAGGATGGATATCATCTGGGCCTGGTGATTTATTTTCTTTTAATTTGTCAATAAGGTTGAGCATTTCCTCTTTTGTCACCACTATTTGCCTCAGTTCCTCAGTCTCTCTTCCTGAAAACATCAGTTCAGGCACAAGTATCTCTCCTGTATCTTCTGCAGTGAACACTGATGCGAAGAAAGCATTCAGCTTCTCTACAATCTCCCTGTCCTTCACACAGCACATAGTTAAACTATGGAATTCACTACCACAAGATGTGATGTTGGCCAGCAAGGGGGATGGATAAATTCCTGGAGGAGAAGGATATCAAATGGCTGCTAGCTCTGTTGGCTAAGTGCAACCTCCAGTATCAGAGGCAGTAAGCCTGTATACACTAGTTGTCGGGGTGGGTGGGTGGGTGCTGTTGCATCATGTTCTGCTCATGGTTCCCTGGTTGACAGCTGGTTGGCTACTATGTGAATAAAGTGCTGGACTAGATGGACCCTTGGTCTGATCCAGCATGGCTCTTCTTATGTTCTCATGCATGTTCAGAAGGAAGTATTACTGAATTCAATGGAGCTTGTTCCCAAATAAGTGTGTTTGGAGCTGCAACCTTAGAGTGCAATCGAATGCATGTCTCCTCAGAAGTTAGGCCATTGAGTTCAGTTGGATACTTCCAGCTAAATTTGTTTATGATTATGTTGTATATGTTTTTGAATAGTATCTCCTTGAATCAGATTAGTTGAGCATGTTCATAGCATTGTAGTGTGTAGACCTTGGCTGTGGCCGAAACAATATTTGCTGCTTACGAGCTAGTCAAACTAGCTTAGGAAATGTTTCCTAAACATAAGAGACAGCATGTTATGAAATTAATCTCTGCATCTTACTTGAAACTGGATGAACATCTCTAGTGCAAAAAATCTTGTGGTTCACCAAAATTGTAGTAGGTGAATATTGTGGCTCTTTCTGAAGGCATGATTCTATAGCTTAGATTTACACCACACGGTGCTAGTAGAATGTGAGGTCAAACGATTGATGAAGCCCAGAAACTAATAAAGGGTATACTGAGACAACAGTGCTGACATTCCTGCTTTGTGTGGGACATCTGTGAAGACTGGAAACCATGCAGGTCTCTCTCTAAACACTTTTTAAAAAAAAACTCATTGCATAATATACAATATTGCATATGACTCCCCAACACCACCATCAGTCATCTGTGACTAGTAGAGGAGTGAGAATGAGCTGTGACTTCCAGAATTCTGCTGCTAGCCATGACAAAAAATTCTTCCTACACCCTGGGAAATATTCTTCCTTTTATAACTATTCTATAATATGTGAATCTTCTGCAAATATGATACCAGCATTAGTATACATAGCCACTTGTCATTTTAACCATCAGCACCACAGTTGTCTCCTTCCACAGTTGCTTGTGATTGTCTGTAAATGTGTTCTGTTTGTGTTTCTGTAAAATAAAAAAAATTGAGAGCGTGAAAAGGTTAGGAAACAATGTACAAAACAACACAGGGCTCTTGCTAACGATTTCTCATTGTGGGATGAGATGGCCAGCCATTCTTTCACTCCCTTGTTATTTTGTATAATGAGTCCTTGTTTTAACTATAAAAGAGCAGTTGATTTTAAGGTAAGTATATTTGTCTCCTCTGGGGAATGCACTTCAGCCTTGTGGATCTATAAAGCGAGCACATGTGATGTCTACAGGGCATCTCTCATGTTGATATTTGGAATGTTTCTAATTATAATGAGTTGGAAATGATTTGGACATTGAGAACCATGCTTTTACAGTGGATGTGGTCAAGCGGGATTAACCATAATTGTGGCAGTTTACAGAGTTCTGACTGCAAAAAAACAAAAATAAAAAACAGTGTGCTATCTGCCTTAAAACAATTAGGAGGACCACAAGTGTGTGTTCCCAAAAATTTCAGAGAGTGCAAACTTGTATTGAGCAATAACTGCCAAAAAAACTACCAACATTATTTTGCTGCTTTTTTGCTCGTCCTTAACGATGAAGTGCTCTGTTTTACCCATCTTGTTGAAGTAAATGCATTTAACGTTAAAACCATTGTTTCCTTTTTATCATCTGAGCCTTTCTAAAGACCTCAGAGCCTTAGAGACTGTGTCCCTTCACCATCACTAAAATCAATCAGAAACACCAACTTAATTCAACTGCACTTGTGCAGGTCAAATGGCAAGAGCCTGTTGTAGAAGGGTTTTTTTTCTTGGTAGCTGCTTCGCAGATGTAGCAAAACTGAAGGGGGTAGCACTCCATTAGCAGAGCCGTGAAAGAACAGAATCAGTAGATTCTTTTTTAAAATGCGTCCTGATGAAGAGCATATGCACAAACTAAATTGGGAATCCTATTCCTTGAATATATTCAATTTTATACATATACTTAGGGATGCACAAGAGTGTTTTTTTTTAATAAGGAAGTTAAGTCGATTCACATTTCCCAGACTAGTATGACGATCATAAGGAGTTATCTTTTGTCTTCTGCACTTAGAATTGTGTGAGATAGTAAAAAAAAAAATGCCTATAAAACTGCAGATTTTGGCTTAAAATGCAAACAAAAACGTATATTTTAGGGTCAAATGCATCTGCGCACTTTGAGTGCCATTTGCTTAGTGGAAAGGCAAGGTAAAGATCATTTAAATAAATACATGAAATAATGTTTTGTGGAAAAAATACATGGGTAAAATAGTGCAATTTTTAATGTTTGTTTTTTGGGGGTCAGTGAAACATGCAGTGAAACTAACATGGACTGATCTGTCAAACCCTACCTGCTTCATGATTATGAAATCTCTTTCCAATATCCAAAGACTCTTCAGAATCTTTTATTTGTTTACCACATTTGTATCTCATCCCTCACCCAAGTTGCTCAAGACAGTGTACAAGAAGTACGCCCATTTCGTTTACCCAACAATCCTGTGGGATACATTAGGCTGACAGACAGTTCTTCTCAGCTTCATGGCCAAGAAGGGGTTTGAACTGACTTCTCCCTGGTCTGGTACACTGCACATTACGGGCTCTAGGTCTGAGGGTGAAGCCTGGTAAAACATTTGGTAGTTTGGATTAAGCAGGCAGAGGGTTGTTTTGAACTTCTTTCATCTTAACATGTAGAAGAACTGGGGTTTAGAGGTAAGAGCGAGAAATGCCTTTTACATGGAATCTTTTGGGCTGCTTTCAGAAAGTAATTTGGTGCTAGAGTAAGAAAAATCAATATCCTTAAGGGCATTGCTACTAATGGAGTGCAGGGGGAATTGCAAGAGGAGACAACTCTTTCATTGGTAGATATCTCCATTCAATAGTCAGTGGAGAAACTGAAATAAAACCTGTGAAGCTATTTAAGACATGCCACGTTATTGAAGTTGATGAAGGCTTTTTCCTTTTATAAAATTGTGTCAGTAGATTAATATCTGTACATTTTTAGGCACCCTTTTTGAATCTGTTCCCAACCCCAGGCTTGGAAGCCTACAAGACAAGGCTCAGGTTCTGTTATTATTTCCATCCATTCCTTTCAGACCAAATACTCAGGCTGAAACTTTGGCATTACTTGTTTGTGACTGGCAGAACAACTGCCAACAATGACTCCTGGATGGTTATGTCTCCATTCTAGCTATGCTAATTCATGGTTTCCATTCTGTTTTGTCTTTGATGGGGAGTCTGGGAGCCTTGGTTAATTTAGCCTTTTAAATCATATAGGTGTGTTAATGTTTTAAGGTTGGATCCAGATTTAAGTTGGATCGACTGCACTGGTGGAAGTGGACTTCCCCTCGTCCCCCAACCCCCAGAAAATGCTTGCTGAATACCTTGCTGAATAAGATGTGCTGTGGTGTTGGGGGCAGGGAAGCACTCAGAAATCAGATGGAGGGACCTCTTATGAGAGGAGCCCTTCCTCTCACAATAGGCAGATTCTGGATGCAACCCTTAATGTTTTACTGTTTTAATGCCCTTGAATGATGATGATGATAATGATGATGATGATGTTTAGGTTTAGGCTTAGGTTATATTCTTTGATGACTTTTTAGCAAATTGCGCAGTACATAAATGATGATGATGATTTAGCTTTTCTATCCCTTTTACTTGTGGAGGTGTAAGGAAAACCGAGACTATGATATACCAATGGGTTCAGTAAGACATATATCTACTCCTTTCTGGCCAAGGAGTGTTTCCATATCTGTTGGCTGCACTGTATAAGAAGAAGAACTCACACCAGCACTACCAGTTTCAGGGGATGTGGGCTGGTGTATAAGTACTTAACATGTACTCCATCTGACCTATGTAGAAGTTGAATCCTGATGTTACTGCAGCTACATGAACCCCAGCCATACAGAGGCCATATTGATAGTGCTTCACCAACATCCTAATTGTGCTTCTATGACATTTGATTTGGCACCAGCTCAAGTTGGAAGAGTGTCATTACACCTGAATAAAGGGCCACTGGTATCTCCCAACACTGGTGTACACAAGTTCACATGAACCATATCTCGATCATGCTACACAGATTGATGGTTCCTTTACAAATCCTACTAATCAGGCAACCTAAAGTTTCTTTTTACCTTAAAGGGCTGTTGATGTGGACTCTGCAGTACAATCTGCCTTGATTATATATATATATATATATATATATATATATAGGAAAAGGCCTTGAGTGATTTGAATACCCATTGCAGATTGTAGGATTTAATGTATGTTATAAGGTATTGTGGAACTGGGCAGAAACCTTGGCCCATTGTCCAATCAAGTGTTACTTACTTACTGCATTTCTATACTGCCCAGTAGCAAAAACTCTCTAGAGATGTCAGGCTCTAAAAATGTCCCAAAGAATTATATAGATTATCAGATTTGAAAACCATTTTTAGTCTTAAGAGCTGGTGCCTCAAAAGCCCCTGTCCATAATCCTGATCCATCTCACTTTTGCCAATTAGCCCAGAAACCCAATATAGTCAAGCAGAGTTGTCTGAGTCTCTTGCAGGCCTAAACCTCAATCCAACACAGTTAACGGATCTGTTCAGACAACATGCTTAACTATAGTTAAGCCACTGACCCTTTTGCATCAAATGGTTAGTGAGTGTTTTTAAATGCGGTTATGTAGCCATCATGGTTAGGAATGGTTCACACGACATGCTAAGCCATAATGGCCTGTTCAGAAGACACCTTAAACCCTGCTGGTTAAGGGTCTTGGTTAAGCAGCAGGGTTTAAGGTGTCTTGTGTGATGCATTTTGCTAAACCCTGCTCACTCACTAACCACAGTCAGACTGTCTGCAGCAGGGTTAGCAGCTCTGTGTCGTTGTGTGCGACAGCATGGCTTGTGGTTAGTGCCAACCCCAGAGGACCACAGTTTCGCTAACCACAGAGCCTGAAGTGTCATCTGAACAGGCCCAATGTTTAGCTTAAAATGTTTAACCACCTTGGCTTAGCATGTCATCTTAACAGGGTCTATATCACACTCTATCTGGGTTGATTTAAACCAACATGATGGAATGCATCCAAATTTCACTACTGGACAGTGTAAATGTGATAAGTTCAGTTCTGATTAGCTTTTCTGGTCTTCCAAAACATGGATATAATGGATTAACAGGAGAATGTGGCCATGTCTTACTAGAAAACTGTGATGCATTATGATATAATATCAAAATGCACTGTGTTAAACTACTGTGTCAATGCGAAAAAAAAATTGCTGGATCATTCCGATCTGCAACACTTGCCAGTTTTCTACTCAAACAATCTGCAGTCCAACACCACAGCACCCAAACGTTTCACAAACTTATTGCGCTGAAAAATGATACTTTATTGTTCAATAGAAGTGCAGTTTATTTTAATGTGTTGCAATCCTTACAAACATAATACGATAAAAAATATAATTAAATTTTAAACCATTTGAGCATAAACTAATAAAATTCCCTGAAAATGCTAATGCAGGGAGGAATTAATCCAACCTGGCATTGCAACAGAAACCACAACAAATAAGCATCTCCTTATGAAATTATAGCTCGTGTTCTTCCCCATTTCTGTCTAACAAGGAGAAGACTAAAAGCAGATCCATCACCAAAAGGGAAAGACGCTGCAATGGGGAAGGAGCACCCCATGACCCAACTTAGGGGAGGTCCTGGCAGAGTACATGGCAATACAACACAGCAAAGGGAGCTGTGTTGTGTTGCTTTGATTACAACACAGGGTCTCAGTGCAAACCATCAGGTTGGACCTTTTCTACCTCTGGCTGAACAAAAATAGAATAAGATGAACAGGATTTCTTTTCAAACATCTGCAATCTCACTGAGTCAAAACTCATGAGGCACCGGTCTGTCTGTCAGGGCTTAACATGTTATGGACTCCACAACACATGATCATTGAACTTTCGCCATAAATGTGGCATTTCCAGCAAGCAGTGGCTCTGGACTCCATATTGCATGAGGTCCTTTCTGAAGAATTAGTTCCATTTGATTCTAACTGGAAAGGACAGCGCAGATTGAATTTATTTGGTATTCACATTCATATTCTGCCCTTCCTCCAAGGAGCTGTGGCCTACTCAGACAAAAGGAAATGCTTCATACAACACATAATTAATTCACTGAATTCATTGTCATGAGATGTGGTGACGGCCGTTTGCTTGAATGGCTTTAAAGGAGATTACAGCATTACATCGGTGTTCGGTCTGTCACTGTCTTATGGGATCTCCATGTTCAGAGGCCATTGCAGAGAGTAATAGTGGGGGAGCGCCAGTGTCTTCACATCCTGCTTATGAGCTTCCTGAAGGCATCTGGTTGGCCACAGTTGAATATCTGCCTGATATCACTTGGACAAAGCTTTTGGTTCATTCTACCTTTATCTCAGCCACCCTCACAACTGAGGCTAGGACATATTGACTTGCCTAATGCAACCTACTGAGTTTTAAGATTAGGAAGGGGTTTGAATCCAGAACTCCCATACCAAACCTATGCACTTTCTCACACTGGTTCTGTTGCTTAATGTGTTGCACCACACTCTAGATGCTCCTTGCACATACAAGTAGTTCTGATGTACACACAGATCTCTCATGAAGCCTATTTACTGCAGCATGAAAGGCAACTCTGCCTGTGCAGCTTCACTACAAGCCACAGAGCTGGTTCCAGCAGTGCAAGGAACAGGGAAAGTCATGCTTACTGGGAGCGGCATGTTCACATCAGAGTGCCAACAGAGTTTTGGAGCAAGATCTGTGTGTGTGTGTGTGTGTGTGTGTGTGTGTGTGCGTATTTTGGATTGCTGAATGCTGTATATTGATCAAATGCCAGGCATGGTACTGAGTTCACAAATCCTGTGGCAGAAGGGAACAGAAAATATTTTGGCTGTTCCCATTCATGTGGACCACATTAATTGCATATGCCTGTCAAAATGGATATTTTATTGTTCAAGGATAAAACTTGAGTCACACACACATCTGTTGTCAGCGTGAATACTATACTGAATTTTACTGAAAACAACAATCAGTTGTCATTCCTAGACTTCCTTTGCTTTGTTATTAAACCATTAAGCCATGAAAGGATGCTGTTGAATGGTAAGTGGTACAATTAGGACCAATTTCTACATTAATTATAATGATCAACTACTGTTTCAAATCTATCACTTTGTGTGGCACTGTAACATAAAAAAGACAGGTTGCTTCCCTACTAAAGTTGTAGTTTAAGGATTGACTATGGGGCAGAGAGAGTATATTCTGGTCCTGATATATGTGCTATAAAGTCAAATATAATATGATTTCATTGTTTCAGGAAGATGATTTTCAGTGCTTTCATACCCTGAGAAAATGATCAATGCAAGACACTAACATAATAAAAAAGATTTTGGTATGACGGTTGTAAAATTACCATCTTTTATGTACAGAAACTATTTCCTAGGGATGTGTGGAAAAAAAATGTTATAGTTTATTTTTTACCAGAATTTAGCCAGTCTGCACCTCTTGGAACTGAATGCAGAACCAAACACAGTCTCCAGTCAAAGTCTGCACATTTCCAAGCTTAAGGCACAATTTGGGGAATGAAAACTATGCCTCAAAAATGTATACATTTGAAAGACGCATATGAAAAAATCCCTACTGTTTGAAAAATATGCACAAACATTGATGGAAGAAAATGCATACATTTAAAAATGTGCACAATTGATTCAAACTTTTGGAGAACTGCTCGTGAAAATATGCATATTTTTAATGTGAAAAGAAAAAAAACAAAGTTCACAATCTGCTACGGACACAAGTCGGAACAAGCTGTGAGGTGCAATTCGGAAAACTTTTGACAAGCTCAAATTTTGCTGGTTTGCATATCCCTACAGTCCAGAAACTTATGCTGGACCAAAATAGAGCAGCCAGATTGTTAGTGAGGACTAACCAACATGGTCACATTATGTCAGGATGTTTTCATCTGTGCTGGCTGCCAGTACAATCTTAGGATGACCATATGAAAAGAAGGATTGGGCTCCTGTATCTTTAACAGTAGATGTGGGACAGAACAATCCTTCAGGTAACCTGACCTCAAGCAGTTTAGGGCTTTCAATGTTTATACCAGCACTCTGAATCATGGCTGGAATTTAACTGTATGGTGACCATATGGAAAGGAGGACAGGGCTCCTGTATCGTTAACAGTTGTACAGAAAAGGAAATTTCAGCAGAGGTCATTTGTATGCATGCAGCACCTGGTGAAATTCCCTCTTCATCACAACAGTTAAAGCTGCAGGAGCCCTCCCCTCTTTTGTATCTGGTCACCCTACTCAACTACAACTACTCTACCTGCCTTTACCCTAAGATAGTCTTCAGGTGTCCTTCTCCAAAGAAAGTGTGGTAGGTGGCTACCAAGAGGAGATCTTTTTCTGTTGCGGCACCCTACTTGTGGAATTGGCTTCCCAGAGAGGCTCACCTGGTGCCTACTCCATGCTGTGTTCAGTGCCAGGTGAAGACCTTACTTTCCCAGGCATTTTCATCTTTCAATTTCTGTTGTTTTAAATCCGTTACTGCATTTTAAATCTTTGCACTGCTGCTGGGTTTTATTTTTACATACTGTAGTTTTAAACTTTTATATTGTATTTTATCGTATTATATTTTATGGTTTTAATTGTGGTGAACTGCCCAGAGGGCTTCAGCTATTGGGCCCTATAGAAGTATAATTAATAAATAAATAAATAAATAACTGTTTCTCTGGATATTTTTTGCTGTTAATGGCTAAATGGACAAAGATCTAGTAGGCATTTATTAATTCGTACGCATTACAGCAGCCACATGGAAACCACTAAGGATCGTGCGTGTGTGACAGCAGCTCCCTAGGGAAGTGTTCTGTTTGATAGCTGCGCATTGTGTTCATGGACATGCACTAATGGCCATCTTCATGCCACTGCCAGCTCTTGCCCCGAATGTGCACTGCTGTGTGAAGTCTCTCCAAATGCCAGAGCAAAGCCATGTCGCAAGCTGCTTACATATATGACCGCCCCTTTTGGACATTGCTGGTGGTAAACTACTAGAACAAATAAAACTGGGGTTGCAGTCATGTGCCCAACCACATTGTTATTCCTGTTGAAGACAGTTGAGAAAAGTACAAATGGTTGAACAATTGCAGTACAGATTTATAGAAATGTTCCAGCTAATCACAACCCGTGATCAACAAAAATGATTCATCCTCTATTTGTGCCTGCATAGTTGACATTGGACTGGTTCATACAGCTGGCAGCCAACCATGCACTGACCTTTGAGAGCATGGCAGCATTGGCAGAATCATGGCCGAGATCCTGTAGAAATGCTGATAGTAGGGACTGGTGCAGGTATCATCACCCGCAGCTGCTGGAATTTTAAGTGATCACAACAGGCCTTCATTATTTTTTTAGATTTCTCGAATTTGCACATCACAGCAGCTACATGTCCCACCCTGTACATGGAGGTGCCATTACATTCATTCAGCAATGCCCATTGTCCTTTTTGTCCCAGTGAAGCTCTGCCCATAGCTGTTACAGGAAAAAGATGCTAAACACATTTTATTACAAAAGGACTAATGGGCTTTTGTTGTTGTTGCCTGAAATAGCTAGACATTGCATGGGTAGTGCTGACTCCTATATGAACTAGTCCAGTGCAAAAACAGAGCTATGATGATAGTTTCGACTTACCTAATAGTAGGCTACTGCAAGCCATCAAATGGCCATTCTAGTGTGATTTTCACAATTCAAGCACCAGACACTAAAAGGAACAATGTCACAGATTTTGTTCAATTTTTCAATGCTTACCATGGCTTATTTGTTTAATTGAAGATGCCGTTTGCCACAGCAACCTGCTTTTAGCCCCGCCAGCAGCTGCTGCCACATGAGTATAGCACATTTTGCGCAGTGTCATCAGTAAGCCAGATGCAGATCAGTGGTGATGCATGAAACCTAAATCCTATGTATGCCAGTGCCAGTAAACTGCATTGCCAGCTGGCTATGCACAGTGCTTCAACAGGCACTATGTGTATATTGGTACATAGATATTTGGGCGATGTGTCTGGCCAATACACTGCAAAGGATGGAGGAGGGACAGTTAATATGCTTTTCATGCCTGTATTTCAGAGAGCTGAAGACATCCCCCTCCAAACCTACTCAAAGCTGTCCATAGTTATTTCATGGGGAGAAAAACTAAACACGTGTATGTTATTGCAAACAGACAAATGTTTTTTTCTGTTATCGGAGAGAGCAGGATAATGTGAGGCATCAGACTTAGTTTAGCCATACCCCAGAATGCCAAACGCACCTGCCAAGACTGAGTGTATCTGTTTTATACAGCCGAGAGATTCAGTTTCACCTATAGTGTCTTATAAAGACTAAAGTGCTTACCACTATTTCTGCCTATTGGGATGAATCTGTGATTCTTTTGACATATGCTATAGATTTAATTTAATGCTGTGGTTCAGATGTCCCTTTTGATAAATTTCATTGAAAATCTATACTAAGAAGGGTTGAGCTGTTTCAATATTTATGGAGTTTAAGATGCAGGGATAGGAAAAGAAACATGGTAATTCAAACAATATTTGTGCATATCCTTGCCGTAGAAAGTTTCTGACGCTGGTTCCTTGGTTGTTTTAGTTATTAACGGGCTTTCAGTAAGTATTGAAAAGATCCTTTTTAATTCTATCTCTTTCTCATATTGATCCGTAAAATCCTCTGTTCTTACCCACCCTGCCTGCCTTTATAATGATGAGATTCGATGCCTTAGACCTGAGCCTCCCTCATTTCCCTTCTTTTCCTGTATTTTAGGCATAATGGCAATAACATCTGTGGACATTGGAGTTGTGGCAGTTAGATCCATTAACAGCAACTATTATCTAGCCATGAATAAGAATGGAAAAGTCTATGGATCTGTAAGTATATTCCACATTACTTCCTGAATCCTAGCTCCTACTGTTCATATGCACATGCCCCTGTTATAGTCAACAAGGCTTACACATTTGGGGAATTGGGCTAGACTGCTTAGTAACTTTCAGAAATTGTTGATTTATCTTTGCTCCTGCCTGACGTTCCTCTCATACCAAGTCTGACCAGTGCCCTATCCAGTTCTGATAGATAATGGCTACACTGACAGACAATGGCTCTCTAGGGTTTCCAGTAGAGGTCTTTCCCAGTCTGACTTAGAAGATGCCAAAGACTGAATCTGGGACATTATACTTGAAAGGTTGTCACAAAGAGGAGGGCCAGGATCTCTTCTCGATCCTCCCAGAGTGCAGGATGTGGAATAATGGGCTCAAGTTACAGGTAGCCAGATTCTATCTGGTCATCAGGAAAAACTTCCTGACTGTTAGAGCTGTACAACAATGGAACCAATTACCTAGGGAAGTGGTGGGTTCTCCCATATTAGAGGCATTCAAGAGGCAGCTAGACAGCCATCTGTCAGGTATGCTTTAAGGTGGATTCCTGCACTGAAAAGGGAGTAGGACTCCATGGCCTTATAGGCCCCTTCCAACTCTACCATTCTATGATTCTATGATTCTACTTACAAAGCATCCACTGAGCTATAGCCTTGTCCTAACTTGGAAGTTGCCTTCTACCTGGGCAGATTATTTGTGCAACTATCCTCATATTGTCTACTCTCCTGGGTCCCGGGCACAGGTCTTTCCCATTACCTGATCTCTTTAACTAGAGATGCCAGCAAGTGAGCCTGTGATCTTCTATGTACAATGGATGTGCTCTACCACTGGGCTACAGTCCACCACTTCAAGTTGCAGCTCCCCCTTCCCCTTCCTTCAGGGAAAGCCACACAGGGGACTCCAACAAGATGATGGAGACAGAGTTGGCTACATCTAGGAAGATAGAAAATGAGTATTAATTATTTCAGAAAATATGTTATATTTGTTTCCTGGATTAAATAGCCAATATATACGTATTAACAGTATCTAAACTATACTACTGCCTATAAAAAATACTGATAATTCAGTAGCTATATCCACCTTCCTAGGGTTACCGCGAGTGCCCAACTGGGTCTGGGAAGCGGACAGACACACACACTCCCCACATCTGCCCCCACAGACTCAGTCAGGCACCCCCAGTGCAGACCACTGCCGAGCGCTCATGAGGCCCTGACAAGCATTCGGCAGCTGCCCACAGCCATTCACAGAATCACACACTTCCCCTTCTGCATTTATTTTTCTCTTCCCATAATCTCAATAAAGAATGGCTGCCTACAAAATAGGTCTTTAAAAATGTATGTTTTTCCAGAAATCATATCCACCACAGCAAGAACAATGAGATCCTTACTGTCATGATCTACTATGGCTGTTGGAAATTGAGTTCAAAATACCAATGCGTAAAACATTTTCTCCCATTGGTTCTGGTGTAAGGAACATTTTGTACCCTTATACCAAACCCATGATTAACATGGGTTATTTTAGAAATAATGTGCTAGACAGAATTTTCATTCCTAACATGACCTCCTATGGTTGGACTCACACTGGTGTGCTTTAACAGTTCGGCTTTTATAAGCAGATGGGTATGAAAATAGCCACAATAAAATTTTCCTAAGAGACACTCCAGCATAATTGTTCAATAGGATAGGAGCCATGTGCAGAACATTTGTGAACATGGAGTCATGACAAAATCAGATCATAGACTTGTTGCCCAATTGAACCCCCAATGGAGTTATCCTCATGTATTTGTCACACAAGCACCTTTTCTTGGAAAAGGAAGCTGGAGCCGGAAATTCAAGAGTTGAAAATAGCAGGTCAATGGAATCAGATTAAATTTACTTGGGGCCCACACATTTGCTATGCCATGACCACAAAATGGAAGGGAGTTGTGCATACTAGATCTCTTATTTAATAAAAGGGTGGCACAGACTGATGGCTGAATCAGTTACCTAATTACCCAAGATGCATATTGTAAATTAGATCTCGGCCAAACCAGCGTGACACTAAACACACTATTATTAGCAAATCAACTTGTTTTTCAAAGAATGTAATAGCAACTGCAGCAGGGTGGATCCCATTGGGATTACAGCTAAGAAAATTTGAGGAATTCTATACAAACTAACCAGATCTGTATCTCCCAGTTATCAGAAATCCATTGGATTTCACACTTCTCTGAATGTTGCATTACAATTGCATTAATAAAAAACCATGTTAGGCTAATTTTCTCTCTTAACTCTTTTGCTGCAGCATAAAAGGTGGGTATAAAATACAGACATGCTCCCTCGAGTGTGAAGTGCACATAAATCCAACGGCATGCTAGAGGGAATTTACTAACACGACAGGACTTTTTCTTTCTCTCCTCTCCTCTGCAGCGCTCCGCTCCAACTGAAATTCTGCTCCTGAGGTCTTCCCAGCTCTCCAGAGCAGATTTTGAGTGCTCGTAGGGGCTGCAGGGGAAAGGGAAAATCGCCCCCTTCCTGATTCCGCTGGTGGACTTGCTTCCATCAGCAGAATGACACCATTGGATACAAACCATACATATTGCCTTAGGGGCATGCCTCTTTAAAATAAATACATACATACATACATAAACTTGTCAACATGATTTATTAGCAAACATGGTAATAGCAGAATTTGGAATCATTTTGGAAACAGCAGTGCCACTTAGCATGGGGCCAATACAAGCTAACCACTAAGTGCTAGGTGGCTTATGAGAATTGGATCCACTGGGAGATGCCAAAATGTGTCCTACGCAGATGTGGCCTGCGTTTGCACGAGTAGTCAAAGACTTGATGCTTACGTTGTCTGCGGTGCATGGATACCACTTCAGCGTGAACAGGCCCTATGCCACACCATCAGTGGTTGACATGAAAATTGAGATGGCCCAGTGGTGCTGTTACTTCCAGCATGAGCACTGCTGGCCTATAGCTTTCCCCTTCCAAGCATTAATGGTGCAGTTTGGGACACAACCATGGGGAAGAAGTAACCACATGACAAAGATCATGTAAAAAGCAGCCTGAAAAAGAACATGAAAGTTACCTGGTCATTTTTGGAAAGCTCTTGCTGTGCTCTGCATTCTGATCTTGTCTCTCTGTGTTTTCGTTTTCTTTTCGAACAGCGAGAGTTTAACAATGACTGTAAACTAAAGGAGAGAATAGAAGAAAATGGATACAATACATATGCATCGTCCTTTTGGAAGAATAATGGAAGGCAAATGTTTGTGGCCTTGAATGGAAAAGGAGCCACCAGGAAAGGACAGAAAACTAGGAGGAAAAACACCACCGCTCATTTTCTCCCAATTGTCGTCGAGCCACAGATGAAGGACATGTTCTATTGATAGCAGTTGAACCAAAGATCATTTGTCAGGAATACTTGGTAATCCTCTTGAAGAGGAAAGGCAGAAACAGTGCAGATGACTGCTTGATTGAAAAGAAGGGGCAATCCTTTGAAGGTTTTGTACTCTCTGCTGGCACATGAAGTACTTCTAATTAGTTCTGTGTCATACCTTATAATCAAGACACAAGCTGGATCAAATGGGACGGGAGCACTTTCCAGAGTGAACAGATTATTATTATTTTTATTTTTTATCTTGCCGATAGAACTTAAAGGACATGAGACAATGTATTGAATGATGTTCGGGGAAAGTTATTTATGGAATACTAACTCATATCAAAGACCTTCATTGCTCACTCAAGCCTAATGATCCAATGAACAGTTAGGCATGCAAGCATTTCCTGGAAGCACATGGATCATATGCAGAAATAAAGAAGATTCTGGAATGGTCTCATGGAAGAAATGAATAGGATTAAGAAATATAAGCACATTAGAGTAAAACCGTTCTAACAAAATAAATAGTATGGTCTCCCCCTCCTTGTATGCTAACACCATCCCTTTGTATTTCTCCCTAAGTTATTTATTTAATAGGATGTTAATATCTTTCTTCACCCTTTTTTTTGTTTGAAGGATTTTCTCAGTTGCTTCCTGTTGCTTAATTGTTTTTTTCCTTCTCTCAGTATTTTATACAAGATTGAGCAAATCAAATGTTGAAAGCTCACGCAAGCGTCCGAAAGTAGAGAATGGATAAGGTCTAAAGGAAAACATGGGGTTGCGGTTTGTATTTAATCTTGGTTGTTTTTGTTTTTGTTTTTGTTTTTGTTTTTTTCCCTTCTTCTTTTCTTGAAACTGGGTTTCTTTTTAAATGTTGCACTTAAAATCAATAGGATCAGATATGCATGGGAATTTCAACATGAACTGTGACTGGTTTTGTCAGCATTCTTGATGGCTTTTCCCCCCACAGGAATAAAACATCCCATTGTGCATCATCTGAAGAGTCTTGCTGCTGTTTTGATATGGACAGAGTTGAACTGATATTCAGATGTGTGGTCATCTCCAACTTATTTCTGTTAAATATTTGATCCCAAAAAATTTTAATCAGAGCTATTTCATAGGGTGGTTTTTTTTTAAGGAACAAACCATAAATGTTTCCAACCTTATCTTACATTAGATCATATCTTTTCAAAGTAAAGCTGAATTAAGTCTATGGAGTTTATAACATCTGAGGAAGCAATTTGCCTTCTCCCCACCCAACCCCACTCCAAAAGTAAGATAAAAAAGAGCCAAATCCTACCATTTTTTACTGCAGTCAAACTACTTCAGATTAGGCCTGATATACATTGGTGTAGAAAATTACAACCCTGTTCTAAATAACCTTTCCCTTTAACTTGGGACAGTTTCAAGTGTTACATATGAATTGAAGGAAAGATTTCCTCTAAAAGGTGGCCTATAAATATTTCAAATGAATAAATAAATAAATAAGAATAAATTTGTCTTCTACCGTCACATTCAGATCTGGAAATTTTACATTTCTTCCTGGAGAGATGGCTACAGCTCATAGATCTCTTTGTGGGGAAAGAGTGGAAGTATGTACCACCCATCTCACTTCTACATAGTGGTTAGAAACTGCCCTAAAGCTCTTCATCATATCAGCTTAGGATGCAATACACATACCACCAATGTTAAATGGAAAAGGTTAGCACTAGATCCCATTACAACCCTATAGCTACAACTGGAAATATTTCCTGAATAGAAGATACAGGATGCGCTGAGCCTCAGATATGTGCATTTGCCATCATACGATTACATTGAGCACCAAACGCATGACTGCATTCTTCAGACCACTTGCTCTTGAAAACCTGAGAAATAGCAGCTCAAAATGTCTAAAAGTGTATATGGGGTGGGCAGCTGAGAAACATTTCATACAAAATGGGCAACGTTTCATACAAAACACCAGGGATCTATCACAAAAGCAAGATGTTGGCTCTTTCTCTCTGCCAATGCAGTGCTAGTTGGGAGGTTTAGTTTTACTTCTGAGACAGGACAGAGCAAGAGCACTCTGTGTATCTGCTTTATGGCTTTGAAATGATTTATTTCATTCCCTGTTTCACTGGAAAGGATTTTTGTATTTGAAAATAATATTTTTTTTAAAAAAAAAGCCAGCGCTATTCTGTTCACCACACAGATGGCAGCTCCATGATCTGATGAGAGACAGTGACAAGTTCACCCTGCTTGACTGACTATGCCTTAACATGAAGGAACTGCAAAGTTATTTCTCACCCATCTCAGAAAACATAGTGAAATCTGGAGAATACTCCCCCAAAGTGCCTCTGAATCACGGGTAGTTTATATAAACAGCAGATCATGATATAAAAACATCCCTGGACTGTAGTAAGGATGGAGGAGAAATTAATTCATGTACTTATTTCATTTTGCACTTTCAAGCCAATGTGCAAACCAAATTCCACTTATCCTTCAAAATTCGCACTCCTCCGAATGTTGCAGTGAAAGACTCCAATCAAAAGAAAGGAAACAAAAATGACTGTTTTAGGGAATAATGCATGCCCATTAGTGAAAATAACATTTGAAATGCATGGTATTAGAAAAATTGCTTATACAATGTGCATATTAGGCAAAATTGCATACAAAATGCATGTATTAGGAAAAATGCACACAAATATTCATATGAATCCTGGTGCAAACTACTTTTTAAAAAAAATACTCAATGTTTGGGACACACCGAATTTAAGATTGGAAAAATGAGAAGCAGAAAGTGATTCTTTTATCCTTAGACTGTGGACTTCAAACTATACGTGAGGTTTTCTTTTACTTATTGCTGGGCAGATCACAGCAATAAAAAACAAAAAATACAGCATAAAATTCAATATAAAATACAATAGCTTAAAACTACAGTATGAAAGTGCAACCAGATTAAAACCTAGCAATAGTGCAGAAATTTAAAATGCAATAGCAGATTTAAAACACCAGAGCTAAAAACTGGAATGCTAAAATGTTAAAAAAAAAAAAAAAGCTTGGGAAAATAAAAAAAAGTCTTCAACTGGTATAATATTCTTCCTTTTGTTTTTTTAATGCACAGGCGATTGCTTATTTGTTTTTCCATGGGGGCAATATTCAAAACAAACAATTCCTTGCCTGGAGTCTGAGGCAGAACAGTCCAGAAACAGTTTTATGATGTGATCTGCTCTCTGTATAGACTAGACATGAGGCCTAGTAGAAATGAAATGAAGCCTTCTGCCTTCCTGAGGTAAATGATTTATAACCCCTCACAGGCGAGGTGCATATTCACTTTCCCATTCTTGTCCACTCCCAACACTATATAGAATAATCACACTGAAGGAACAGATCTACTCTGAAGTAAGTGACTTGAGGATCGCAGCCGCTATTATTCTTATGTGTATATAACTTTCAAGAGCCAATCTAAAAGCAACATCTCTCTTCATTTATCACAATATATACAATGGCTCTGAAATGCAATAATAGGCACTTTCTAAACAGTGTGCCCCTATTTTCACAGCTTACACTGAGAAAATGCAGTCTTCATTGAAACATACTATCAACTTTGTTCAATCTGAAGGGAAAAAAACCTATATTGATTTTTGTTTTACTTTTTTTTCCTCTTTAACATTAGAGAGCTGTGGATAGTACATCAGTATAACTATAATAAGATTCATTTTGTTAGAGGAAGTTAAGTAGAAAACTGTACATCAAACCAACATGTACCACTCTCTTCACATTGTATTCCACTAAATAAATGAATAAATGAGTATGTCTTCTTTGCAGTGTCTGTAGTGGGAAACAGAAGTAGTTTTATTAATGTTAATTTTGTTCAAAACTTTAAGGAGCTATATCGATGCTGCAGTTTTGCCTTTGATCTTTCTTGTCACAAAGAACATCAATCTGGTTTTAATGGTTTGGAAATAGTATTTTGGTACAGCGATTTTGCAAATTATGCCCCCCTTTTTTAACATGCCTATGTGAAACCTCTATAAAAATGTGACCTGTTGTGATATGTTTCAATTATTTGAATCCCTGTAAAACCAGTACTTCACAAGCAGGCCAGGGAAGAGGGGAAAAACAATGGACATGATCCGTCACAGCATGGAAGAGACTGGTATAAGTCTTCCTTCCCTAACCTGGTACCCTACAGGTGTGTTGGACTACAACTTCCATCACCCCCAAACAATCCAACCAATTGCCCGGTTGGCTGGCAGTGATGGGAGTTGTAGTCCACCACATCTGCAAGGCGACAGGTTGAGCTAACACAGCCCCAGTTGCTGCTCCCCCAAGTCTTGGCACATGCGCACTACATTGCCTGCACATCTCTCTATCCTCATCCATCCTTCTCTCTCTGGGTGCAAATTATTCAGGAGTGTTTGGGAGGTAGAGCAAAAATACTCCATTGAACTTGATGACAATCCTTTATTTGGGCATTTTGCCTTTATTAGGATGGATTGCGCCCCACTTTTTCTCCTCAAGGGATGGAATGTTCAGACTGTATTTGCTAATCCTGAAATTTAATTTTTAAAAAAATGCTTCCTTCAACAAAAATGACAAGGTTCACTGAGATGTTCTCCTACACTAGCCCCAGTGAAATGCATGGTTGTACAGCCATGCGGTTCTGCAACTTCCCTTGATTTCACTAGATCTTGCCCAGGAGAATGTCCCGGTTGATAGTGCCCAAAGGCACAGATGATGCAGCATTATGACATGTGTGCAATGTGTGTAGTTATTTTTTTTTCTTGTGGATGAACAAAATGTTTAAAAATCATGTAAAACTACCAACTGTGGGTTTCTGGCTGTTGCAGAGAAATATGGTGACTGGAGACTGAATAACGAAATGCTGGTTGTCATATCAGGAGAGAAATTTCCTTGTGTTACGTTTGTTATTTGCTTTTTTTTTTTTTTCAAAGTGATAATTGCATCTGACAAGGCATGATGGACCACCCGCAACAAAAATTAAATGTTTGGTTGGCAAATAAAGGATTGGATGACCACTGTTCTTAACAGCATCTATGGTACAAATGAGGTTCTCATGTCACAAAACCATTAGCATCGCTTTGGGGTCTGACGGGGGGAGGGGATGTATAAACATTCATAATTATAGGATTTCTGAATGCTTAGAAAAGCTTCTTGCAAAAACCTACTGTTGCTCACAGAGGCCTGGAACTATATAACCCCCTCTTAAGGTGAAGAGAGGTGGGCTAAAGAATATGGGGTTGGACTTGTCATTCCCCCCCCCCTCAAAATCCCTCTGCTGGTTCACCTGAGAAGGAAACCTCCATGTTCATTTTAATTGTGTTTAGGTGAACTCCTAAAACAATTTTGGGGTGTGCAGAAAGTAAAACTCCCTGATAAATGTTGATTATTATTATTTTTTAAATGAAACTGTTTTGGCTTCATTTGAAACGCCTCAGGTGCTTCACCTGAGGGAGGAACCCCTAAACTCACTTCAAATTCTGTTTTCAGTGGAATTTTGCTGTAAACCTTTAAGTGGAGTTTTTTGGCCATTTTGTTAATTCCTGAGGATTTATATAAACCAGTCTTCCCCCCCTCCTCCACTACAACCTGGCGCCCTCCATATGGTTTGGACTACAACTCCCATCAGCCCCAACCAACACCAACAATGGTTAGGAATGATGGGAGTTGTAATCCAAAACATCTGGAGGATGCCAGGTTGGCAAAGGCTGATATGCACACACAAAAAGCTGGAAAAGGCCTTGCGCGACTGACATGCTTTGGTACCCTCTGTGGCAGGACTGTGCTGCAGCTGGGTTTCCCAGGGCAATACTATTCTGCCAGAACACAGGCACAATCCACAAGGGCCTTCTCATGCATGAGACTGATTGAAATGAAACCAAGCTCCAGTGCATCTCCCATTCATTTCAACAGGGCTTATGCCAGAAAAGTTCCCAGGTAGATGCGCTCCAAGTGTTTTTCTGTCTCCATCATCAATATGAGACAGTCCAATCAAGATAAAAGAAGATTATTGTATTGTGTGTGTGTGTGTATTTTTATAATCAAAAATAAAGATTGAGCAACATGTACAGTATATTTAAATAATAAAAATTAATACAATCCTGGGAATAGAGAATGAATGAGATGTGTGTGTTTTTTTTAGTCTTTGTTTAACTGCCCTGAAACTACACTCTAGGGTAAAGAAAAGAGAAAGAGAAAGGGCCTTGTGTACTGAAGGATTAGGTAGCCTCCGTATAAGTCATGGATGGGCAACTTGTGGTCCTCCAGATGTTTGTGATCACAACTCCCTTGATCAGTACTGAGTATTCTTGCTAGAGCTAATGAGCATTGTAGGCCAAAACATCTGGAGGGCCCAAAATTGCCCACCCTGATATAATCACTGGGGGAGAGGGGCTCAAATCAGTGAACATTCTCATCAAACACAGATCTAAATCGTCATCTTGACTCCTGGACATATCAAAAGAGGCAGTTAGCTGAATGCCATGGAGCAAATAGTTCCTTAGTCTGCATATCTCTGAGGACAGTCTTATCCAACATCCCCACCTTCTGCACTTTTCCTGGAAGATGGACACAGAGTAGGACCTCCCTAATGACCACAAAGTAGGTAACTTCATACAGGAGGAGATGACCATTCCGATATCCAGGTCCCAAACCATTAAACCTTTAACAGTAATAACTATCACCTTTTAATTGTGTCTGGAAAGTGGCAGCCAATAGAGTTGAATTGGCATTATATGATCAAACTGATGTCTCCTGTCAGCAGTCTAGCTACAACTACTGGAAATTGACAGTAAACATGCATGACCTTTGTTAGTTCTCCTCTTAATACATGTCTAAGACAAGCTATCAGGATTCTCATAATCCTGGGTCGCATGACACAGCTAGCAGGTGTCTATCTGGTCATTGCTTGGATGGGAGACACACACCACCATGATCCATAAAGGAAAGGTAGGATAAGTAAAAAATAAAGTAAAAGAAGTCTACTGAGTGTTTACATATTCTTCCACTTCCAACTATATAGAATGTAGAGGATATTAAAAGCATCAGGAGAAAAAGCTTGTTGGTAAATTAAAAGAAATGTATACAGATATATCAATACATTTGGCACCCCAATATCAAATTGTGCCCACAGCGAGAGACCGTGGCATAGTTACAAATTTTGAAGTGCAGCTGCTCTTCATGACAGTCTCTATAGCCAGATCCTAAAGGGCGGGGGGGGGGGCTAAGTCCAGAGGGAATGCTGAAGGGCTGGGGGTGGCAGTCGGATGATAGTCTCCCTGCTAAGAAAAGAGTACCAGTGCTGCCTCCCTGTGAGCCCCGGCTCCACTACACTACTGGCTAGAGGGTAGAATGAAGGTGTGCTGATACACACAGCTGAAATATAGCCAATAAAATAGCAAGTT
This sequence comes from Anniella stebbinsi, assembly GCA_029215795.1. Taxonomy (NCBI): domain Eukaryota; kingdom Metazoa; phylum Chordata; class Lepidosauria; order Squamata; family Anniellidae; genus Anniella; species Anniella stebbinsi. Next base: position 25,390,359 of record JARDYH010000002.1, on the reverse strand, counting down.
TTAAAAAATTTCAAACACCCCCAAATGACTGTGGCAATTCCAGGGTATGTCATCTGCCGTTCCCTTGGAAGTATCGCTACTCACTCTCCCAGTACAGGAGCAGTTTGGTGTGCAAAGTCCTCAGGCCTATTTAAAAGGTATTCCCCCCTCCCCTCCCACACACACACAACTTTTAGGTGGCCACACAAATGTCCCCTTCCAGTTCACTAGAGCGGTGCACAGAAAGAAATAGTCACCTCTGAACCTGTCTCAGATGGAGGACCATCTCAGCTTGGAAGCTCAGATAGGCATCATGAGTCACCTCATTTCCAAGATACAGGCTCACCTTACTGCGTTTCCTGAAGCCTCGGCTGTCTTCCCCATTGCCTGCAATAGAGAAATCAACAAACGGCTATATTTGTTTATTGTTTGGCAGGATTGGGTGAAATTTGCAGGCATCGTAGCTCATTCTCGGGATGAAGCCTGCCAAAGTTCGGACAAATTCATGTAGAGTTGGTTGGTTGGTTGGTTGGTTGGTTGGTTGGTTGGTTGGTGTCTTCTACTGTGTGCCTTAAAGATTTCTGTTTAAAAATAAAAAAATGGGCAAGGAAAGTCTTTTCTATCAGAGAGCCTATCCACATTGCCCTTAAAATGACTTATATTCTGTTTTAAAACATGTTTTTTTAAGTCGTTTCATTATGTGGTAGGACACATTGAGCAGTACTTACGTTTCATAGAGACTACTTCCTCCATCCTCAAAGTGTTCAATGATGTATTACAGGGTTAATTCCTTCACTCTTCTTCTTTAGTTTCTGTTTTGCAGGCTACTTGACCCACCCACTTCTGTCTCCATAACTCAAGCAGCCTGCAAAACAAAAATGAAATAAGAAGACTCAAGGAATTAACCCTGTAATACACCATTGAACACTGACGGAGGAAGTCACTATGAAATGGAAGTATTGCTCATTGTGTCCTACCACGAAATGAAACGACTTCAAAAACCACGTTTTTAAACAGAATATAAGTTGTTTTAAGGGCAATGTGGATAGGCTCTTGGCCTACAAAACAAAATCAAGTTGAGGGCCAGCCTCCTTGCCTGTCTGCCTCTCTTCAGGCTTTCCGCCTCTTGCCCTGCAGGGTCTGCCAAGGCTCCACTGTGTTATAGCTACAGCCTTCCGCCAGCTGGTTGAGCTACATCTGTCTCTCCCTCCTTCTCTTTCTGATACCTGTTGTGCTCTCTCGCTTCACTACCTCATGCACTCTCTCACTCTCCTACCTTACACATTTGCTCATTGTCTGTCTGTGTGTGTGTGTCCTACCTGCATGCACGCTGTGTCTTGCTCTGCTACCACTCAGGCGCTCTCTCACTCTGCTACTTTGCACATTCTCCCCTCACTTGCTCTGCAACCTCTAGCTCTCTCTCTCTCACACACACACACACACTCAATGGCTCAATTCGGATGACACAATAAACAACTGGTGTGGGGGAAACAATCGTCAGTTGTATTGACTATCGTGTCATCCGAATGGTGCCATAGTCAACTCAGTGCTGATCCTAATCCACACCACAGTTGATTATTTATTACCATGTTGTGTGGGGAGTGCCCCCTAGGGTTAGCGTGAGGGTTAGGGTTAGTTAACCCACCATTGACTATCGTGTCGTCCAAATTGAGCCAATCTCTCTGGTCAGATACGGATGAGGGCCTGAGACGTGAAAAACGGCCGTTCACCCATCCCTCTCTGTTTTTTTGTTGTGAGTGTATGGTGCGACTGACTGTCTTCATGTGTGCGGCACCAAGCACTGCTATAAATCTGTGCTTATAAAACCCTGTAGAGCCCAAATCCCACCCCCCACTCTTTCAGACAGATGAGAGCAAGATCAGTCAATTTCAGAGTTGAGAAGCCCCGCTCATCACTGTGGCTTTCTTGGAGGAGGAGGAGGAGGAGGAGGAGATGCCGATTGGTGACAAGCTCAAGAAATGGCAAGACAGCAGAGATGACAAGATCAGTTCATGACCCCCTATTATAAGCTGCCAGCATGCAAAACTGAGAGGAGGGCTGTTGCAGAAAAGGCCTGGTGTTTCTGGCTGAGCCTCAAGAGTGTTTGTCTGCCCCACCCATCTCCACAGGTATTTAAGCCTCCAGTGTGCTGGAAGACTAAGGGGAGCATGCACAACCACTATGGTGCGCATTGCCACTGCCATCTGGAGCATCCAGGGTGCTGTCCACCCATACATGTTCCTCACAGGGCACTGGTGGGAGCCTGCAGACACAGGAGTTGCCAGCATTGGTGGGACACAGAAGGCAGGGTACAGGTGGGCTCTCTTCAGGTATTTTTCTATACTGCTCAATATCTTAAAAAAAAGATTCCAGATTCACTTGCGGTGAACATAGGTATAAACAGTGAAAAGAAAGATTAAAAAAGCAAATTAAAATTGTTCAATTTAAAATAAAGGACCAGAAGAAGAAGAAGAAACACGAGTGTATCACCGAAATAGAGGAGATGCATTGCCGAAATAGAGGAACCTATTAGCATAACATGTAATTTGTAAATACATCTCACCATAGTGTGGAAGACTGTGGCCAGCTGACCTGTGTGCCTTGCTCAGTCTGCTGTCCAGATGCTGGTGATGATGCGTAACTTTAAGGCCCAGCTCTTTCATCTCATTTTTCTTTACACCAGACTTGGCCTGGACAGCCCTTGAAACACAGGACAGCTTCTGGTAGCCCTTCAAAAAGAGGATCATCCTCTGTAAAAGAGGACACATGGCCACCCTCCTTCAAGTGGTACTGCTGCTGCCAGAAGACAGACACAGTCCACAAAATCAGCTTCTGATGCATTCCTGCTATGGCTGAATTCGGACGACACAATAATCAACTGAGGGGTGGGGGAAACAATCGTCAGTTGTATTGACTATCGTGTCATCCGAACGCTGCCATAGTCAACTCAGTGCTGATCCTAATCCACACCACAGTTGATTATTTATTACCTTGTTGTGTGGGGAATACCCCCTAGATGAACAACTGTAAAGTTGATTATTACCCCACCATTGACTATCGTGTTGTCCGAATTCAGCCAGAGTCTATTCCAAAGGCACTGTGATTGAAAGAAAAAAGGTGAGCCCTGGTAAAGTCCTGATTGAAAGCTAGAGTAGTCATTCACAAAACTACAACTTCTCCAACATTTTCTATTTTGGAGGGGTTGGGGAAGCCTTAAAAAGTCTCAAATTGGGCTAAAACAAGCATTGGAATATTCCATCTGTTCGGAATGACGTAATCTGGACACTCTAAATTGGAGATATTTGTCCTGTATGTGTGTTTTGTCTGAGCCAATAGCACAGCCCCACTGTTTACTCATGCTAAGCTCAAACCCTTGTCCACTTCAAAATTTATTTGTTTGTTTGTTTGTTTGTTTTGTTACATTTTATACTGCCCAATAACTGAGGCTCTCTGGGCAGTTCACAATTAAAACCAGAAAATATAGCAGTTCCAAGCATAATATAAAGTTTTAAAAGTTTTAAAATACCATATAAAACCAAAATAAACCCAGCAACAGTTACAGCCCAGGGAAAGCCTATGTGAAATTATGTGTTTTCAGGAAGCATTTAAAGGATGTTACATTCTCCACCCCCCGAACTGCATGAGGGAGGTTTTTCCAGGTAGTGGGTGACACTACAGAGAAGGCCCCCTGTCAAGGTTCTTCATGACAACATTCTATTCATCTTGGAATGGCCAGCAAGAACTCCTCTGAAGATTGAGAAATCCAGGTGTATATAAGGGAAGGAGGTCTGCTAGGTATTCTGGTCCCAAGTTGTTTAGGGCTTCATAGGATAACAACATACCCTTGTCCTCACTCAGGCAAAAAAAAAAGGAGTTCCAGTAACAATACATCCAGCAGCACTCTTTGTAAGCACAAATATATGCTACGCCAGCCTTCTCCACCCTGGTGCCCTCAGTCTGACTTACATGGTCAGTGACTATGCTTGTTAGGAATGCTGGAAGTTGAGGGCTCGGGAAGGCTCTGCTTGACTAGTGATAGGCAGCTGGTGGCTCAGTGGCTCAAGCAAACCCCCAGGCTCCTTGCAGATTTGATTTCTTATAATCTTCAGTTCACCGCCCCCTATTTTGACAACACTTTTACCACATCAGCTCTTTCAGTTGTTAGCTATTTATTTATTTATTTATTTATTCATTTATTCATTCACTCATGTGATGGGCACCCATCTTTCTACTCCTGCTTCCATGTTGGCTTTGGTCCCAGAAGCTTTCCGTCTTAAGCATTGTCCTCGGCTAGAATCATGGTTGGCAACCAATAGTAAGGAAGGATCATATTTCATCCTAAACAAAGGATGAAAGTGGCCAGCAGCATTTGCTTCACCCATTGCCTTATTTCCACTAGGAGCTGAGATATAAGGAAAGGGCTCTCCTCTCCTTCTTTAGTGCGAACAGCCACAGAGGCTTTAGCATAACCAAATTGTGGGGAGAGATGAGGATCCATTTGTATTTTGACTTGTACCTGATCTTTTTAACTGCAGCCTGAACCTGGGATCTTCTGCATGTAAAACAACATATGTATCTAAAGCATGCTCCACCATGAGCTATGGTCCCTCCCCAAAGATGTTCAGTATTCATCAAGGGCAGGTCTCCTACTTGCTCAGACAAGTAAGCAAACTAGATCTAAAACAAATTACCTGGTCAACCCTAGCTTCCTGGTGGTGGAAGGCTTTGTTGGCTAGTGTGGCAGGACAATCTACTGCTTCCCACAGGTGACAAAGCTGGATAGTGGTGAACAGGCCAAATCCCTCACCTGACATCCTTGAGGTCACTAATTCCAAATACGATGGAGGCTCAAATCCTTACATTTTTCTCATTGTTGCCACTCCCCTGAGAAGGGCCAATAAGCACCAAGGCTGCATGAGAGTGTTGTGTCACATAATTTCATAGGGCTAAAGATGAGCTGAGCACTATGTTTACTTGGCTCAAATTCATCTCATACACTACTTCATAGTCTATTTTCAGGATTTGCCTTCTAGGTTTATTCCGAGAGGATCTTATCGATGGCTTCAGACACCACTATGCCTTTATTATTACATTGGAAATGGACTCTTGTTAAATATTTTAACTCTAAATCCCACAGGTAGTAAAGGAGCAAAGTGTTGCATGGAAAACACCGTGCAATGAAGTTGCATGCTAAAAATATTAAAGAAAGCAAATGTTTGAGAGAGAGAGAGAGAGAGAGAGAGAGAGAGAGAGAGAGAGAGCTTGTGCAATAGAAGGTAGACTATTAAATCATTTGCTCTGCTTTCTTTTCCTACTGAGAGGAAGACTTTGGCATACCTATGGAGTATGACTCATATCTGACAGCTCCCTTTAAAAACCCAAGGCAAACACCATTGCTAACACACAAACCAATTCATTATTTTCGAACAGTGCCAATTTTCTGTGATTTTTGTCATCCATTTCTTCAGCTCTTCCTGCTGATTTGACATTTTTCAGGCTCTTAGGACTTATTTGGCATTCCTTACTTTGAGATCAGCATGTTTGATCGAAAATAAAAGATGTATATAGACTTTGCCATTACAGTTTCTCAAGCAGCAAGGAATTATCCTGTAGTTCTCATAATTAGGTTTCCTTTCAGTTCCAGCAGGAATCTTGTAACCCTTCCTTGTTTCACTCTGCCTCTTTTCTCACAGTTCTTCAGTCTCACCAAAAGGTCCTTTGTATCTTTTACACAATGCTTTTAATTTGCAAAACACTTTATATTCTTTATTGTGTTGTTTATCCAAGGTGTTCTTAGGGCAAGGTTGGGTAGACCTCAGACGTTTCAGGATCTACTTTCTTTTTTACTGGAGCTGTGAGATCCACCAACTAAGCAGAGCATGGTGCAAAAGACATATTTATTTTATTTTAATTCATTTATGTATTATTTATTTATTTATGATTTTCTGGAAGAAAACAATCAAGATGGTGTACTAAACAAACAAACAAATATCATGAGCCATAATATAGTTAAACATTAAAAAAAAACATTAAAAACATCCTCAAAGACCAGAAGAACAATTTAAAGGGCCAAATTAAAAAGTTGTGCCTTGACTTCTTATGCAGAGAGAGTAGGGATCGGGCATTGCTTATTCCAGATATGGGAGCAATGCGAGAAAAGTCCTTTTCCACATGCCCAACAAGCAGGCCTTGTAAGCAGAGGTGTCTTCAAAGAGCCTCTCCTGCTGAGCTTAGTAATCAAGTAGCTTCCTACTGAGATAGGCAGCTCCTCAGGTAGCCATGCTAAGTCAATTAGAGAGCAGTCCTTTGGCTCCTAGACAAAGTCTACGGGCATAGGCATGTGCAAGGGGTATGCTGTGTGTGCCTAGGTGCACCCTAATGCCTCAAGCAATAAGTGCCAAATTGAGGGGGACATTGAGTAGGGATTCAGAGGGGAATCTAGACCTAGTAGGAATAGTCCTCCGGCTGCCCTCTGGCTGCTCCAATGCCACACAGAAGAGCCACTGCCTCCAAGACAGCACCATTGCTCCCAGCAGCAGGAGCAAAAGGGAATCACTATGCTGGGAACCTCTCTGCTGGGAGCAATCTCCCTTTGGCAACTAGCCCTCTGCTGGGGTAGCTGTGCCAACCAACCTCATGCTAACAGAGGCACGTGTAAATGATCCTGGAAGCATGCGGCATCTAAATGTCGCCAATGCAGCGGAAATGGCCCTCCGGCTGCTCCACTGCTGCTGCTCCCAACAACATGTTGTTTCTCCAAGCAGCATGAGAAAAAATGGAATTGCTCTGCTGGAAGCCTCTCTGCCAGAAGTTGCTCTTCAAAGAGGCCAGGAGGAGGGGCACCGAGGGCTAATATTGCCTCGTAAGCCACTCCTCTGGCCAGTGTCACCACAAAGGTCCACCAATGCTGGGGCTTGAGGAGCATCTCCTCATTCCCCCCACCCCTCACCTGCAATGGCCCTCCTGAGGTCAGGCAAGCGAAATGCGGAGTGGGGCATCAGTGTCTATTCTATCAATGGTTAAATAAAATAATGTCCTTTATGACTGAGTAATCAATAAATGTTCACCATTAAAAAATATTCCCTGGGTGCACACCCTAATGAAATGTGCTGCGCATGCCTATGTCTAGTGGGGAGAGGATACTTCAGATTCCTGGATCTGAGGTCAGAGGCAACACTCCAACCTCGGACCCAGGGATCCGAGCTCCCCTACCCCTCCCTCTCACAATGGACATGGAGATAACTGCTCCAGCTACAAGTTCACAAAGGCAACCTTGGAAGGGAAAGGAGGCATGCTATAGGGTGGGGAGGAGATGGTCTAATTCCCTCCCCCTCCCTGAAGCCTCAGCTAGACAGGTGAAAACGCCCATCTAGCTAAATTGCCGCACAGAAGATGTGCCATGCCTTCAGCTCTTCTTTGGATACTCATAAGCCTCTGAGTTCAGAGGCTCATGAGCATCAAGGGCAGATCCAATAAGGTTACACTCTTAGAGAAATAAAAGTTAAAATCAACCCCTTGAATTGAGCATGGGAAACAATTGGCAGCCAGTGCTGATCTTTCAGTATTGGAGTGATATGAGCATGATACCTTGCACTAGTTAGTAGCTTAGCTGCTGCATTTTGGACCAATGGATGCTTCCAGATGCTTTTCAAAGATAGCCCAATGTAGAGCACACTGTAATAGTCTACCCAAGGTGTAACCAAGGCAAGGGTAACTGTTGCCAGATCAGAATGACTCAGGAATGGCTGCTGTAGATGTAGTTGGGCAAATAGACGCCTCGCTACCATTGCCACCTGAAGATACCGAGAGAGCATAGGATTCAGAAGCAGTCCCAAGCTACAAACCTGATTTCCCTGGAGGAGCATGACCCCATCTAGCACATTCATTTAGAATTAAAGAATGGTCAGCTCAGGAAATTACACTGAGTACTAGAACTGATCTGAGCTCACAGTCCCTCAAGCTGGTTACCCCAGCTTCATTATTGTTATTGTTATTGTTGTTATATTTATTTATATCCTGCCTTTTTCCCAAGGCTTGGACGTAAGGTGGTTTACAAGATTAAAACATGTACAAATTAAAACATTTAAATATACGTTTACAAAAGTTAAAATAGAATTAAACCTAGAGTAAAATTAAAAACATTTTTTAAAAAATTAAAACAGTAACATTTTTTTTTTTAAAAAAAACTATACATTAACACAGATCCAGAGTCTTTCCAAAATCCTGCTGGAATTAAAAAAAAAGTGTTTGCCTGCCTTCGGAAGTGTAGCACAAAGGGAGCCAGCCTGGCCTTCCTAGGAAGGGAATTCCAGAGCCTTGGAGCAGCCACAGAGAAGGCCCTCTCAGGTGTGCCTGGGATGTTGATGGGACTGAGAGAAGGGCCTCCCCAGAAGATCTCAGAGCATGGGCAGGCTCATATGGGAGAATACGATCTTTCAGATAACCTGGATCCAAGCCATATAGGGCTTTATAGGTGATAACCAGCACTTTCAATTGTGCTCAGAAACAGACCGGAAGCCAGTGGAGCTGTTTTAACAGGGGAGTTGTATGCTCCATGTAACTAGCCCCAATCAACAATCTGGCCGCAGCTCTTTGAACCAGTTGAAGTTTCCAAATATTCTTCGAAGGCAGCCCCACATACAACATGCTAGAGTAATCCAAATGGGATGTAACTAAGGCATGTCTCACTGTGGCCAGGACTGACATCTCAAGGAATGGACACAGCTGGCACACTAGCTTTAACTGTGCAAATGCACTCCTGGCCACAGCCAAAAACTGAGCATGTCATGTCATCTTTGGCAGGACAGGGCCATTTCATTGTTGCCACTGTAAACAATCGGGAGTCAGAAATTTTTGTTGATCTTCTTCAAATCAGTGGCCGGTTTCGGACAACACATTAGGCAACAGAGGGGGAAATAGCATACTGACCGTGCGTTAGGTAGGCGGTGCTCCACACACGACATGCTGCAACTCCTCTGTGCTTGTGCAGCTGAAAGTTCCGGTGGCCATCTTGGTTGCTACATCTGCTCCCTCCCACTCCCTCAGTCACCCAGCCATATCCCAGCATGCACTGCGAGTTCTGCTGGCTGTATAGAGCAGCCAGGGGTTTTCAGATGCTCCAGCCGGCAGAACTCTATTCCCGAATGGAATAGTCCACTGAGGGGGGGGGGGGGTTGGTTTCGGACGACACTTTAAACAACGGGCTTCAGGCTAAACAATGTGCAAGCCCATTGTTTCTCTAAGTTGCTTAATTGGGCAGAATAGTGTACCGTCAGTTGTGTGTGCGTGGTGTGTAACCCTCCACATGACACAATAAGCAACACAACTGACGGTTGCCTCTTCCTCCCTCCGTTGAGTACTGTGTCGTCCGAAACCAGTCACTGAGTGATCTACCAGTAGATCGCCATCTACCTTCTACCCACCCCTGTGTTAGGGCATGTGTTAGGGCATTCCTTCTTGTCGTTTTATTGTCATCTGTACTACACAACAGAGTGGGTGATCTCTTATATCTTTTAGAGGAAACCAGCATGGAACTATCATTTATAGAATTATCCATGGGAGGGAGTAGTTTTTCTCTTTTGTTTCTCAATAAAAACAACTGTTGGAGGCAAAGTAGGCCATTGGATGGATGGCAGAGAGGGTAGTTCAGATTCCATTCTCATTTAGCTCTCAAGATCTGTTGAGACTACTAGTCAATTTCAATGGTTGTGACTGTTTTGTGATATGATGTAGGTTACCTTTCTGCAGGGAACAAGGCTAAGACCACCATGCATGTGCTCCTATCTAAAAAAATGTTACACAGCCATTACCGGTAATAGTTTTCCATCATTACAACTTGGGGTCAAACGCAAGGCAGCAACGTCGAAAGGAAATGCACCATATCCCATTACAAATCCCCTGAGCCATCCAGTCTCCCAGAATTAAGTGTACAAGTGCTCTTAGAGCACTGAACAGATTGGGAAATATAAGTGGCTAAAGCCGTAGCAACTTAAAAGAAATGAAAGCAGCTCAAAAACAGCTGTTTTGTTTTCATTCGGGGAGGGGTTGATTGTCTGTTTGCTTTTGCTCCAGGGGTTCAGCCTGCAAAGTTGAGCAAAGTTTTGTGCTGACTTGACCATTATTTCCCAAGAAGTGAAGGATATGTCTGATGAAATTTGAAAGTAACAAGACCAACCTGGTCACACTAGGTAAAATATGGATGGTAGCTGGATCTGCCCCCCCCCCCAAAAAAACCCTGTAATGGTCCATCTGGAAAACGGAACAGAGATGACCTCTAATCCCTATATTGGGTACCTCAAAAGGTATGATACAAAGAAGGTCATTGCCCACCTATTTGCCTCACTTTGAAAATTTGCATCACCTTCCATAATAGCTCTCACCTTTTCAGATAAGCTCATGTGGAGAACTCCGTTGTGCTATATAATGCCGTAAAGTCATAAGATGCAGAAAAAGCTAATTCCTTATAGTATCATTCAGGTGGCAAACTGAAAAATAAGGGGCATGGAAGTATGAGCTGTCCCTTTGATATTTGTTCATTGAGAGTTAAATTGATTTTGCTTGGTTGTAGAATTGAGGTGCAACATGCCCAAACAACAAGCCATGTAGTGGCTAAAGTGTTGGACTGGGAGTCGGGAGATCCGGGTTCTAGACCCCACTCAGCCATGGAAACCCACTGGGTGACTTTGGGCCAGTCACAAACTCTCAGCCCATCCTACCTCACAGGGTTGTTGTTGTGAGGATAAAATGGAGAGGAGGAGAATTATGTACGCCGCCTTGGGTTCCTTGAAGGAAAAAAGGAGGGATATCAGTGCAATAAAATAAATAAATAAATAAATAAATAATAAATAAATAATGTTTGCATCCCTTGTTGCTCCATGTTGACAAGTAACCAGTGAGCATCACTCAGAAAGCACTGTAATTCTTCTGTGAATCCTGACAATAGACTCGTCTCACTCTAGCCCTTGCACTGCTTAGATGTTTCCACCATGTTTTGCAACTTTATTAACATGACAGAATCTGGAGCAATTCCAAAGTGGATCGTATGTATTTTCTGGTTCTCCGTAAGCAAGTGGACAATTGATGAAACAGCCATAAAAGGTCAAACTCTGCATTTCTACTTGTGCAGTGTTGCTTCAATAAAACCAGAGAACAAATGCAGTCAGTTTTCACTGGGATTTCAATGGGAGTGGTTTAACAGTTAGATGTGTGGTAAACATATGGTAAACACATGGCAGGCATGTGTTTACCATGTGTGGTAAACATATGGTAAACATATGGTAAACACAGCATTTGGTGTGCTGTGATTTCTGCCCCACTCCTTCATTGGGGCTAGATCTACACCAAGCAGGAAATAACACTTTGCAAGCGGTTTGAAAACAGTATCTGGAATGTGTCCTGCGCCCCGACAGTTGTCAATACCGTTGGACCGTTATAAAGCAGAAATGTAGGTCCTCCTAGGTTTCATTTGGTTCTACTACTGCTTTTGATTTACATTGTTTTATGTCATTGTCATCATCTCCATCTGATTGTATTTTACAGTTTTTGTTATGATTGTGAGTGACCTTGGGTACCACCCTTTCTGGCCTGAAATGTGGAGGTACAAAAAAATCTCTATAAACAATCAAATATAACCAAACAAACCATGGGCTTAACTCTTCCACTGTGATTTAGGCCTTTATCACACGTACCATTTTTCCCGTGATTGCTTCTGCAGATTCCCCCTCTGTTTCCTATGTGAATCTAGCGTTTTGGATCACACGTTGTCAGGATTGCTGCAAACCCCAGTTTGGCCTGTTGAACTTGCCTGAAACGGACTTTGCCCATTCAGGGTTAAATAAAAAAATGGAGCACTCAGGGCACGAGAACAGCGCAAGGGAGATGACGTCATGCGAGTCCCGCGCTGAAGAATTGGATCAAAGTCACGGCAGGTGTGCTTAAAACTGCCCATGTGATAAAGGCCTTACTTTAACTTTTCCAATGACATCTAGTTTCAGCTGTACGTGCTTGAACCCATGCCACCAAAACCTCTGGGATTTAAAACATTCATTTCCATAGTCCCCATTGCTCATGGTAAGTTGCTGGGCAGTATCCTATACTGCTGCTACAATCCTGCTAGTTGTGTTGCACCAGCAGAATGGATTGCTGGAGCAAGAGCAAAGAGCAGTTCCTGAAATAACCCCAGAAATGAGTGGAAACATTCATTTCCAGAATAAGACAGGTCAGCGGAGCTCTTTTCTGTGAGGTCTGCTGACCTGCCCCGTTCCAGAAATTTGTATTGCTGCTAATTTCACAATAAGTAATAGTCACACATGCAAACACACAAATTAAAAAGTCATCAAGCTCCTTCCATCACGGCAATTGGTGGAAGAATTGCCCTGACGCAGGGAGAGTCCAGATGGAAAAGAAGCATATGTCTGGGGTCATCCTCACCTACCTGTTCCTTTCCTGGAATCCTTCCCACAGGGCAGTTGATGGTAGATAGTCCACTATGTGTGTGTGGCTGAAGGGATATTTAGTTCTAGTCCCACCCTGTGGAGCAACAGAGAACAAGTCTGCTCCATTATCTTCATGACCATCCTTCAGATATCCAAAGACATGTCTCCCCTTCATCTTCTCTTCTCTGTGAAATGTTACCAAGTTTGCTTCATTTTGACTGGATGATGATCCCAATATCTGTTTTCACTTACTACTTCTCTGTGATCCTGTTGAGATAACACACTAAGCCATGGTGGTTAAGCATTTTGAGTAAACGTTATGGGTTAGTGTGTCATGTGAACCATTCGTAACCATGATGGTTACATAACTACACATTCACTAACCATTTGCTGTGAAAGGGTTAAGTGTGTTGTCTGAACAGGCTCCAAGCCTGTCTAGGTTGATGAAATCAACACACACACACACACACACACACACCATACTCTTGAACATTTTAGAAATAAAGGTAGTGACATGAAACATCAAAATAGAGACTGTGTTTCAGAAACAGAACCTCGGATGGCTTTGCTGGTGAAAGAGCAGGGCTATGCAAATAGGATTAGGCTTTATTAGCAATGGCTGGCGCCTGTCCTCATCCCAATGGGGTTTCCCAATGAACCTTTTTCTTCCATGATGGTGAAGGATATTTGAAGGGTTGTCCTTTGAAGGTGCCCTCTGTTTGAAGCTATGTCCAGTTTCAAGTCCAGTTTAAAGATAATGAGCCATCAGAAAGAAAAGCTGGGCCTTGAAGTTGCCCAGCAACAAACCTAGACAGCAGATTGAACAAAGCACACAAGGTCACATCTACTCTAAGCAGGATATAACACTTTGAAAGTTGTTTGAAAACTCTATATGGAATGTGTCAGTGGGCCCCAACAGTTGTCAGTGCACTTCAATACTGTTATAAAGCAGTAGTGTAGATCCTGCCCTGTTCACAGTCTTTCCCAGAATGGACAGATATATTGTATTTCTAAATCATAATAAGCATTTTTAAATTTGCATCCATCCACACGAATTAACATATGCAAATTTTATGCAAATTGTCCACCTTGTTTGTCCCCTGAAGAACTTTGAAGAATGTTCACAGTAGCAACTCCTACTTGTAAAACTTTAACAAGCCATCCTCAAAAGGCAAAAACAGGGGCAGTGATTTATCAGGGATTTTGCCTAGGAAAACCACAATGATCTCTTCTAATCAGGGATAGATGGAGCTTATGGTCCACAACACATGGTCGGCTATTTTTTTTTCAACCCTTGGCTGAGATGTAGTACCCTGAGAAAAGAAGGGCATTTAAGTGTTAACTTTTCCAATGCTTAAATATCCCACGCCTTTCTTTTTAAGGTTCAGCAAAGTTTCAGAATGGGCCAAAATAATTCCATCCTATCCAAACGGCTTCTCCTATCCGCAACATGTAGCAACTCTTTGGTTTTAATTATTGATGTTGTCTTTGTTTGTTTGAGGCCTTCCCAGTTCCTCTATGTTGTTAACATTTCTCCAGTAATGTTGCTGTGCTTCGTGTAAATACAAGGAATTTTCTTAAGTCGAGCCAGATCGCATTTAATACTTCACCGTATAACTAGTGCAGCCCTAATTAAATAGAGGACAGATGCCAGTCCTCGTGTAATACATAGAAATCTTGTGAGGTTTGCTCTTTTTTTTTAATTGAGCATGAAATACATAACAGATTTCTTGCCACCTAGGTAGAATTGAACGAGATACAGCTTTCCTCTTCTCACGTCTGTATAACTGTGCAGAGTTTTTTTGGAAACCCACTGGACGAGAAAGGGATTTCCAGTTTTTTTCCAGGCTCCTTGAGTGTATGGTGTCCAGGTTCTTTAAGAGCCATGATCAAAGAAAACAAAAACATTAATAAAATAAAGATATTTGGGGCCAGAATAAAGGTTAGGAGATGTAACTCAGAGCAATTCCATTGTTCTTTGGAGGAAAATGTCTATGGGGGCCCCGTCACAGAAGATCCATTCTGCTACACATGTACCTTACAGCCAATTTGTGGCTGTCACCAAAAGCAATAGGCCTGAAAAGGATTGTCCACTTTAGAAATAAAAAAAAACTGGGGCATGGCTTGGGATGGACTCTAATGCCTGCCCCACTCAGAGGCAGAGCTTGAACATTTTAGGGTAGGAGCCCTGCATGCCTGGAGTCAGACTCACAGAAAATATTGACTTCATTGAAGATGTACACCTATTGGACATGTTTGTCTAGGATAGCCATGTGTCCTACTTTACAGAGGACAATCCTTTATTTGAAGGACTGGCCAGTCCAAATCTGGTTTAAAGAGGAAGACACATTAGAAAGGAGAACTGGCCCTTGAAATTGCTCATCAACAGCACTTTAGTCTGAGCAGTCTAAGCAAGGCACAAAATCACTGTTCTTCCTCTTACCGAGCTGCCATTTCATGCAACCATGGTAGCTTGGCTATTTCCGGGAAGGGAATATTGCATAAATGGTGGCCATAAAGGGGCCATTTAAGCAACATTATAGGCGTGAGTGCTCCATTCACGCCTGTCCTGTTGCATAAATGGCCCCTTCATCACCGCTACTTACACAACATTCCCTTCCTGAAAATGCCCATTTGCACAAAATGGTGCCTCATTAAGGGACAGAGGCTTCATTGGGCTCTCGCAAGTGCCGTGTAACTCGATGAGCGGAGTCCAGGAGGGCAGGCATCAGACTACACACACACACAGAGCACAGCTTCTTCGACATCCTGAAATGTGCTGATAAGCCCCATGGATCCAGACTATAACTGGGCCACCATCAGAAAGCAGGAAAGCTCTGTGCACAGCAGCTATCTCAAGGAAGTGAGCCAGCCCACTGACTATGAGTCAAATCACACATAAGCAATATAGAATAAAGGAACTAAGGATGCACAAAATGCAAATACTTTCTTTTATTGCATTCTATTTTTCACATTTAAAGAGAACACCCATTTGCATCCGCTGATTTATAGAGTGAAATGCAAATTTAGTGGGGGTGGGAATGCTGTACTTTAAATAGAAATATATATCACCACTGTAAGGAAGACTTTGACCAGGTGTGCCATATGCCTGCTCAGCCTGTCATCTGGGTGCTAAATGCTGATGGGCAAATTCAAGTCCCTTGCTGTCCCTTCTTGCAGTTCTTTGGGTTGGATTCAGATTTACGCTGGACCAACTGTGCTGGTAGAAGTGGATTTCTCTGCCCCCTCCTTCTCATGACAGACCCTCCAGTTCCCTAAAAATGCTACACGGAAAGTCAGGAATAGGGATGTTCATCACTGGGATATCCAGCCCTTTTGGGGCCCAAAGGATTCCTGCAGTACCTCCAAAATGGCTTCATTTGCAAGTCAAGCTGAGGGGCGGGGGTTATTCCTGAAATCCAGAAATGTTTTCTTTTGTGTGTGTTTTTTGTTGGTGGTGGTGTACAAGCAATTTGCACAAATTGCAGTTGCTACTGGTGTAATTTGAGCAAATTACGATAGAAATTTGCATACTTTGCATAAATCACAGCTGAAATTTGCAAAAATTGCTTTACGCAAATTTTAAAAACCTGAAATCCAGGAGCTGGCCCGATTCGATGTAGATGGAATCGGCCCTGCTCTCGGGAAAGCAAGACCAAGGGGACCAAGCTAACTAAAGCTCAGCAAGCTTCACCCCCCACCCCAGACAGATTCCTCCGACATTCCTAATCAGGAGACACTGCAGAAAGGGATGAGCTGTTATGTGGGGGGAGGGGAGATTCCAAAAAATTGGGCAGAGGGACCTTCCACGAGCAGGACCCTTCCTCTCACGGAAGGCAGATCCTGCATCCAACCCGTTATCTTTAAACTGGACTTGGACTGGTCAGCCCTTCAAATTGAGGACTGTCCTGGGTGAATTAGGACACGTGGTCACCCTACAGTGTACTTTTTCCTTTCCCATTGTCCTCCTCTGTTGTGGCATCGCTGCTCAAGTTGCTAGTACTAGGGAGCAAATGCACGAGGCATCCAGCCAACTATCCGACTCACTGCTGCTCCAGTTGCAATGAAAAGATCCAGGCAGACAACACCCAGGCACAGGAGCCTGATTATTATAACTGCAGTAGAAGTCTGGGATATACATTCCTCTAATCAACAAAATACAATAACATAACTGAATTGAATTTCTTTATTTATTGTTTTTTAACACATTTGTATCCCGCCCTATATCACAAGGATCTCAGGGCAGTGTATAGATAAAATCATACAAACAATATAGAACAATAAATGTACACAGCTAAAAACAAATTTAATTTAGTGCATGTGAACAAGTGCATGTGATCATATGCTTCCAAGTCTATCCCATTATCTTTTTGGTGCCAGGTGATAACCTACGGATTGACCAGTGCTTTATTATGGAGTATTTTCATCCATTTTACCTTAGTTTTATTTGGATTTTATGGATGTTTTCTCTGTTGCTGGTCTTTGTTGGATGGTTGTTTTTGAGAGAGAGAGAGAGAGAGAGAGAGAGAGAGAGAGAGAGAGAGAGAGAGAGAGAGAGAGAGAGAGAGAGATTGTTTACACCTGAAAAGAATGTGTATCAAATTTTGAAACGAATAAGTGAAAACCTTGCCCAATTGGCTTGTGTACACACATGGACACATATGCAAAATAAAAATGTTAAACGTTTTAAATGGAACAGCAGACCAGATAGGGGAAGGAAAACTGGTTTTCCCTCTGTTGTAAAATAAAGCAGAACCAGACCTAAAAAAACAAAACAAAACAAAACAACCACCAATCTATGCCATTTTTTAACCTTATCAATTGGCAATCTTTGCCCATCATATCCTTCACCTTTGCTCCGGCAACATTTAGTCCTGCCAACATACGTGACTGTGATGTCAACACATTGTGAGAGACCCAGCCCCCCACTTCCTTCATTGGCTGTTGCTTGGGAGGGGTCCACAGCCTAATGTTGTCATGTCACACATTTTGTCTTAATCAATAGTACAAGCGGAGAGAAAGGAAGAGATCTGGGGCAGCTGCTTCCCTTGGCAGCTATAACACATATTTCTGGTTAGGGGTGTTTGGGGAGTCCAAGAGGGGGGATGGAGTCCAGCAGACTCGCCCTCACCAGGCCTCCTGGACCCCAGTCCACAGATGGCACCACTTACCAGACCTCGTTCACCGAGCCACGACGCAGTCCGTGAACACCCAGCAGGTGCCCGTTCCCTCAGCAAACTGTCATTTCACCAAAAAATATGACAGCTTATTTTTTTTGTAAATATAATGTTGCATAAATGGTGGCAGTAAGGGGGGCATTTACACTAGCTGTATTGAATAAATGGCCTCTTTACGGCCGCCATTTACACCAATAATGTTGCATAAATAACCACTTTACAGCTTCCATTTACGCAGCATTACATTTATGAAAAAATGAGGTGCCATTTTTCACAAAATGGTGGCTTGTTGAGGCATTGGGTGGCCACCAGGCGCTCCCCAGGTTCCCGCGGAGCATGGCGGCTCATACAGGGAGCTGAACATGGGCAGACAGGTGTGAGTCCATTCATCCCCACTTCTGGTCTAAGAGTTACCTAGCTCATGGAACAGTGACAATGATAGGAGAAGCAAGTCAATATTATAACTCACATGTTCCACATACACCTAGGGATGTATGAGAATTTCATTTTTGCTCGCAAAGCATCTGAGCGTGCCCCGTTAGGAGCTCCGAACACAAATGTGAGAGAGAGAGCAAGCACACATCCGCTGAAAATATTTGTAAATTGTCAAACGCATGCTCGCATTTGTCTCATTCCCAGTTCCCAGTTCAATTTGTGCAAATGTCTTCATTTCTTGTGCAGCCACAATTTACATAGAAGTAAGCTCTTTACAACACAATTTACATAGAATTAAGTGTTCTATGGCCCCAAATGCTATAAAATATGCAGTTTACACCTGTAATTTTCCCACGATAGGCTAATGATTCACATATCTCTCCTTTTTTTAAAGCCAGAAAGACAGCCCTACAGGAGGGGCCCTTCTGGTGATGGAATGCCTTCCCCAGAGAGGTTTGCTTTGCACCCACGTTGGAGTCTTCAGGTGCCTGGTGAAGATTTATCTATTTAGTTCCTTTAATTCTACTGTATTCATGTTTGGCTGCTGGAGGTGTGACTTATTTTTCATGGATACTGTAGGTGTTTTATTCTGTTTAGATTTTTGCCTTATCTGAAACCTTATCTTTTTAAATGTTCTCATTAACTGCCCAGAGAAAGCCAGTTATTGGGTGATCTGCAAATATTGTAAAATGAAACAAACAAACAAATAAATAGCACTGCTAAACAGTAAGATTAATTGTCAGCTAGGTGGCTTTTCACAATCAAGCCATGCTCCAAAAGCAGTTTGGGAACTTTTAGGTATTACTTCACTCTCTCCATTAAAAAACAAAAACAAAAACCAGTTTCCTACTTGCAAAAATCTTCCTACTTGCAGATTCCACTGAACTGGTTTCTTCTGACCCAAGATGTTATATCAGTCTGACGTGTTCCCTCGAGCAGCTTTAAGAACCTAACTTTAGAGATACTATGTTTTCAGCATATCCTTTTGAAACTGCAGCAATGGTCTCTTTCCCTGATGATAGAACATGCCCCAGAGACAAAAAGTTTGAGTAATCGGTTTTCCTTTTTGTGTTTGCCCCCTAGATTTGTGCTTAAGAGTACAATCCTATGCTTGTTTAGCCAGATAAAAGTCCTACAAGTCCCAGCATTTTGGGACTTGTAGGACTTTCGTCCATCTAAATCAAGGCTGTGCAAAGCCTCCCCGACTCACCTTGGAGGCTATTTTGGAGCCTCCAAATGGCTGCAAGTTGACTCAGGGTGCTTTGGGGGATGCCTGCCTTGTGCTGCTGGCACTCTGCCAATGGCCTCCTAAAGCCTGCAGTCATCCCTTTACACTTACTTACATGAAACTTCATTTGCCATTTTGTCACCCATTCAGCCAGATTGGATAGATATCTCTTCACAGCTAAGGATGAATGAATCTGTAAACTTTGCCTTCCCCCTGCTTTCAGATCGTTTGTAAATATCAAGTTCTTTCTATCCTGAATATGAATAAATGTGCCATTTGTGGTTATTTTTTTGTAACAACAAACTGAAATGGATTTCTTGCCCATCTGTACACTGGCCAAATAGATTCAATAGGTACAGCTGTGCCCAGTTTGGAGAGGACCCAGATGTACCTGCCTGGCATTCAGCTGTTAAAGATGAGGAGCTTGTCAGAAAGAAAGAAGAGGCAACCTAAAATCAGCATTACAAACATGGTTGAACACAAAGGGTTTCAAACTCAAGACTTTTAAGATACAAGTACTCAAAGCTCTGGGCCTAGATGGACAAGTCTGTCCATTTCAGTTCCTCCAACTTCCACCTTTCTTGTATCTCAAGTTTGTTTTGTTGCAAATATGAAGATATTTGCAAATTTTGGTAAACTCAAATGAAATTCTCATTTCTCACCCATTCCTATTTGCAGTCCACTTTGAATAAGCTGATGTCAAATGTGTTTCCCCTGATTCCAGATCATTTATGAAGGAGTTCAATGGCTTCAAACCTAGTACTGATTCCAATACACTGCTTGAATCCCTATTAAGAATCTCCCCTTGCTCTGGCAACTAAGAGTGATCCCATGGACTCAACATTACGTTGTTAGTGACTGGAAATAACTGCCTTAGATGTCTTCAGTAATAAGCCTTTTTTTAAAAAAATTACCCACAAATACTACACGAGCTAAAAGGAAATGTGGGGGTGAGAGTGGGCAAAGGCAGCAAAGTCTGTGTAAAAGTTATGAGCAGCTTGTTAACACAATTCAGAACCAGGAAAAGCTTGTAAATTACTGCATTTTCCCCCCAGTGCCTTAAGAGACAGATGACTTAAATGCAGCTGTTCTCACATGTAATGCAGAAGTGTTACTTGGTGTGCAAGCACTCCCAGGAAATCACTGCATCTAATAAAGAAGTTGGCGGGGGGCAAATTCAGATCAAGTGGGGGGATACCTAATGCCCATCCGCTGGCACTGTCGTATTTCACGCTGCCATTTCTTGCACCCAGTTGCCGTTTACTTGGCAAAACATGGAAGGCCGCCCACCTAACCAGCCGCTTCAGGGCATCACAAAACATGACAGCATCATCAGCATCTTTCTCCACCTTGCTTCCTAGAGGCCAAACTAGAAGTGACATGCAGGACATGCGACGTGTCTTTCAACATTAAATTTAACCCAGCCACAGCTGGGGGCTGAGAGATTCTTTATAAATCACTCACAATCACATCTAATTGGGCACAGCAAGTTTTTCACTCAGGCAGCGGAGGCTGGTCGCTCTGATGTCAATACGGCAGTGAATCCCTTCCGGGTTTCAGTCAGAACTCTAAAAGAGTCATCCAAGGTGTGTAACCCCCTGGAGAGCTCCTTTAGAATTCTCAGTAGTTCTGACTGACAGCCGGAGCAGATTCACCATACCACTGACATCGGAGCAAGCAACCTCCATTGAACTCAGGGGTGCAGAACCAGGCCCAGGAGTCAAATTTGGCCCTCCTGGAGTTCCAATCTGGGGTTCCTCAAAAGTAGGGTTGTCACAAATGTCCACCTGGGTATATGATGCCAGTAGACACCCCCACACACACACACATTCGACCCTCAAGGACCTAGTTGGATGCCCCAGCAGCAAACATGGACGACTGCCAAGTGCTCACAAGGCCTCGGCAAGTGCTCGGCAGACGCCCACAGCAACTGTGTAAATTGCATATTTCCCCTTTTGTATTAATGGCAGCCACAATTAGCGTGGAATTGGGAAGTGCGCAATTCCCAGAACATTTGGAAATAACACATTTCCCCCTCCACCACATGCCAATGCGGGCCTTAGAGGCCCAATTAACACAAGGGTAAATGTTTCCCAAGCGTCCGGAAATTGCGCACTTCCCCCATTTTGTGCCAATGGCAGCCGCCATTAGCATGGAATGGGGAAAAGTGCAATTTTGTGTTCTATCATAAACCTATGACCCTTCCGTAAGATCAGTGGGGCAGTTAGGTAATTTTAGGTATGAGACTTATTGCTCTTATGCGTCAAAGAGCGTACCCCTGGTGATTCCACATGGACCTATGGTCCGATTGGTGTCAATGTGAAGGGAAAGGCACCGTGAACAGACGACGAGAGAGGAGACAAACTCCGGTGCTCAAAGAAAGCAAGATTTATTATGCTCTATGCATTTCGGAGACCTTAGAGAGATCTACACCAAGCAGGATATAACACTTTGAAAACGATTTGAAAACTGTATATGGAGTGTGTCCTGAGCCTCAACAGTTATCACTACTGTTATAAACCATTTTAAAGCAGTAGTGTAGATCCTGCCCTAATCTCCTTCTTCAGGAGCTGTTTTTTGTTCTTCTCAAATTCCTTCTCTATAAAAACGGCAATATTTTCCTCTTCTTTTTTGGTGCTTGTATGCACTATTCATTGAGTATTCAAAACTCCCTGCCCCTGGAGGTCAGGCACCCGCCAACAATGTTGTGTCTGGTACATCCGAAAAACAGTCTTATTCCAGGAAGCATTCCTCAACTGACAACCATGGTTTTTATTGGCATGTGGAGTCTGTATGTTTTTTTTTGGAGGGGGGGGGGGGTTGGTTGTTGCTGTTGTTTTAGTATAATAATGGTATTTTGATTTTTGTATATTTTTCTGTTTAAATTCTTTAAATGTTCACAGCTCCAGAATCTGTTTTAAATATGGAGCAGTACACAAATTTTGTAAATAATAATAATAATAATAATAATAGAACCCAGTGGGGAATTCAGGACAGATAAAAGGAAGTGCTTCTTCAAACAGCGCATGGGCAAACTATGGAATTTGCTATCACAATATGTTATTTATTAATTTAAATTGTTATACTGCCCAATAACTGAGGCTCTCTGGGAAGTTCACAATTAAACCATAAAATACAACAGATCAAAACATTTAAAAGTTTAATAATACCACATAAGATCTAATAAACCCAGCAGCAGATACAGCCCAGGAAAGACCTGTGTGAAAAGATGTGTTTCCAGGAAGTGTTTAGAGGATGCTACAGTTTCCGCCTCCCAAACTACATGAGGGTTTTCCAGATGGTGGGTGCCACTACAAAGAAGACTGGCCATAGTTGTGGCCACCAATTATACAAATTCCTGGAGGAGAAGGCAATCAATGGCTACTAGTCCTGATGGCTATGGGCTACCTCCAGGATCAGAGGCAGTAAGCCTATATATACACCAGTTGCCTGGGAACAGGGGTGGGAGGGTGCTGTTGCACCGTATCCTGCTTGTGGGTCCCTGGTCAACAGCTGGTAGGCCACTGTGTGAACAGAGTGCTGGACTAGATAGACCCTTGGTCTAATCCATCATGGCTCCTTTTGTTCTTAATGTGTATTTATTCACCTACTTCAAAATGTGTCAAGCCACCCTTGTTGTGTTTACCCCTACTCCCTCTTCTCCAAAGTGAGTGCTGCACCACTGCCTGAGAAGCAGCTTCTGCCTTCCTCCAATACCTGATTGCAAACTATTGAGCTCTTAAACTGCAGCCAACGACCTCAACCATTAAACCTAAACTCCAGTCATTCATGGATGAAACCAGGGGGAGGCTGCACAGCTATGCACTTTTAATACCCCCATACTCACAGCAAGAATCCATGCCTGATCACTCCCCCTCCCACAATAAATGTTGGAGGCACCTGCTATATGAATTTACTGTACAATAACTTGTCCTGCATTGGCTTTTGAAGCAGGTGTGCTAGTAAAGGAACCATCATAGTTTCCATTTAATACAACGTTTCGCCTTACAATGGATCTGATTGTACTCACAGAATAACTGCAACTCAGACACAATGTTTTGCAATGTTTACTGCCTGGATTGGAGGCTATGTTGGGCTTTGAAGAGAAGAAGTACACAGGCATTTTGTGGTTGGCTTACCAAGAAAGAGACAACTTGGCCACATCCTGGGTACAAATTAAGAATGGACAAATCTCTCAATTTCCTTTTTTCTCCATCTCTCTCTCTCCCCCACCCACCCTTGTTTTCTCTTTCTCTTTCTCTCTCTTCAATCTTATGTTTGGTTTGTCCCATACTTTGAGATCTTTTCTTTTTTAAGTTGGCCTGAAAATTCAAAGGCATTTTTGTGTGCATGGATCCGAATACATGCGTTTCTGTATGCAATGTGGCCTGACGTGCACACTTTTTGCAAGCAATTGTCCTCATGTAATGCATATTTCATGTTATTTGCACTAATATATGCATTTTGCGCACTTTCCCCAAATATACAAGTTTGCGTAAGCTTTATTTTTGACTGGAGAATATCGCAAAATTCGAGGATGAATTTTGAAGGATAATTGAATTCTAGCATGTGTAGGTGCAAAATTAGATATGAAAATACAAACCAAACAAATTTCTCGCCGACACCTAGTACAAAGTGTACTATAATTTGATGTAACCATTTCAAATGAACCACGCCAGTTGTGAAACGGCAGGTTATGCGCTTGACAATGCCTTAGTATTCATTAACAGGTATTGGATGGGTAAAGATGCTTTCCCAGCACTGAGAGATTTAGGGCACAATCCTAACCATGTTTAGACAGAAAAAGTCCTACAACTCTCAGTGAGCATAGCCGATGTTGAGGGAACATGGGAGTTGTAGGCTGACCCTGATCTAGCGCATAGTCTGCCATTTCATGTGCTGTGATATTATGGGACCATAAGACTATGACTAGAGCTAGATCAGCTCAACAACCTATTTAATCTGGCATCCTGTTTTCCACAGTGGCCAGTCAGATGCTACTGGGAAGCACATGATCAGAACATAAGTGCAATAGCCTTCTCCTGTTGTTCCTCAGCAGGTGATATTCAGTGGCCTACTGCCCCAATCCTCAGGGAAGCATATATAGCCATTATGACTAGTAGTCATGGACAGCCTTATCCTCCATGAAATTGTTTAATTTTAGGATCTTTTTACAGAGGACAGACCTCTATTTCAAGGCCTCCCAGAGGATTGTCTTCTATTTGAAGGACTGCCAGAAGACCCTCTATTTGAAGAGTAGCTCATATCTTGGCCTCTCCAGTCTCCTCCACTCCCCACCCACTGAAACACCTGCCTTTCCCCCCTGTCCAAGGTCAATATTCCAACCCCAGAGGCCAGCCAGCACAGTTCTTTCTGCACCAGCTATGAGGGAGCAGGGGCCAGGGAATCGATCTCTGACTCCCCTTCTGAGGTCAAACTGCTGCGTTCGACCTTGGAGGGGGGAATCCTCACTATCCTACGGCCCCTCAGACAATGTCAAGGGTCCATAGGATCACTGCCTCTGGGTTTTAATCTTTATAAACTGTCCAGAGAGCTTTGGCTGTTGGGAGGTCTAGAAATGTGATAAATAAAATGAATGAATACCCCTAACTCTACATCATTCGTATACCAATTAAAAATCACCGGCCCTGATAGAGATCCTTGGAAGATCCCACTTGTTGCAATGTGAGAACTGCCATTTATTCCTATTCCCTGCTTCCTGTTCTTTAACCAGTTACAGATCCATAAAAGACCTCTCCTGTTATCCCATGACTGCTAAGTTTACTCAGGAGCCTTTGATGAGAGACTTCATCCGAAGCTTTTTGAAAGTCCAAATGTGCAATGTTTACTGGATCTGTGGGATGTTGTGGAGACGGGGTGCCTGTGCAATCAGCATTCTGAAAAAAACATGTTATGCGCAGTTGCTGATGCTGCCCTGGACACTGACCCATATGGCTAAGCCATGAATATCTGAATAGTTATAGGTGAGCTTTACCCTCAGAAGCAACAAATCCACTCCCCACTTTAGGGATGTACAAATCTGTCCATTTCAGTTTCTGTCTGTTTCTCATTTTTCCAACTGTAAATTTGTTTGATCCCGTTTCCACGTCATTATTTTTTTTTTAAAAAAAAAGTATGCACTAAATTCATCAGCCCTTTTGTGCACATATCTCCTAAACGCTGCAATTTTGCATTCAATTTTGTTTCATATATGCATGTTTGCAAGTAAATGTCCCCTAATTAAATGCATTTTGTATGCCAATTGCACTAATATACACATTTCTATATCCATGTCCCCCACATACACACATTTTGTATACATTCTAAAACTGGAAAACTGAATTAGAAAAATTGGAGAAGTACGAATCCCGAAGAATAACTATATCTCTGTCTGCATTTTTGTTCAGGAAGTGCAAATGAAGTATGTCCCATTGAGATGCAAAGTGGTGGAATTTCTCCTCCTTGTTTTCTCTGCCTTTGTCCTGCCGTTCACTCAGAGCAATTACAAGAAAGTTGGTGGCTGTATGGCAGTTTGATGTTGGGTGTTTCACCTCCCCCCCCCCACTCCCAATTCATGAATGGAGGATCAAGTTCCCTTGGAGTCTTTGTTTTGCTTCCCAGTCCCTCCCTGCACCTGTGCTGTGCCGGATGGATCACATCTGCACTTTGAGCAAAACCCTTTGTTGTTACACGTATTGGTACATATTTTATGGGAACCGAATGAGCGGAGAAAAAAACCCAGTAAGTTATAAAATACTTGCAACTGTCTCATCTTCCTCTTTTAACTCAACAAAGTTTTTGCATTTCTTCTGCTTCATGATGCTTAGTTGTTGTTTTAATTAAACCAAATATTTCACAATGAGGCCTCACTTGCTTATAGGAATGACAGCAGTATGAAAAACTCTAGGATACTTGTGGATTTAATATATGGCATGATCCAATGTGTGTTCACTCATTTGTAAGACCCACTTAATTCAGTAGGACCTACTCCCTTGTCATTGCACTTCAGACTGCAGGCTTAATTCCAAATAATAATAATAATAATAATAATAATAATAATAATAATTAATAATAACAACAACAGAAGCCCCCCTCTCACTCACTCTCCCTATACAGGCGCATATGGCATGCATCAACACTTACGAAATGCCTTGTGTCTATTGAAAGGTCATGATCAATGACATCATTTCTTGGACGCTTCTGTATCTCGTTGTTCCCATGGAGTCAGAACCAATGCACACATGTTGCATAACGCTAGACCTTTCTGGGAAATGGTTTATAGCACTGGTACAACTGCATTTATCTTTCTTCTCCAAGAATAGTTGTGTCTCACTCGCAGGTAAACCAGTGTCATAAGAACATAAGAGGAGCCCCACTGGATCACAGATGTTTCTGAGAATCCTATGAACAAGATATGAGAGCAATAGCTCACCTCTGCTCTGCTGTCATTCCCCAGTGGCTGCTATCAGAGGCTGCCTCTACAAGAGGCATTTAAAGCTCTTTCAAGGCACATTAAAAAATTTACCTCTACAAGAACGGAGTGCAAATCGGGCGTAGAGGCGCGTTTTCTCTCCGATTATGCGCATTATCGAATGCGCGTTAAATAGCGAGATTTATTTTGCTCCTGCAGTTAAAGCGCACTTTGACTATGCAAACAAGCGATTCTCCGCATTAACTACTTGTAAAGCGCATTTGAAACAACCGGTAAGGTCACCAGCTGAGTGCTCAATTACCTCCTGCATACAAGCATTCACGATAAAGCGCTTCTGCGAATATGCGCATAATCGGCTAACCAGGCGTCAAACGGAATCCATCTAGAGGGGGTCAGAGACATGCTGCTGCCTCTGATTCTGAAGGCACCGTATAGCCAGCATAACTAGTAGGCAACCACCCATTGATAGCTTTGTCCTGCATGAATTTGTCTCCAGGCCCAATGTAAAGTGCTGCTGTTAACATTTCGTTTTTGTGACCCACTAAGAGAGCTTCAGCTATTGGGCACAGAAATGAAATGACATGTAACGTAATAAATAAATAAATAAATAAATAAATAAATAAATAATAAAGCTTTTCTTTAGAACTCCCTGGCCCTGAAGGTCAGGCAGCTACTAACACTGTACTACTTCTGGCGCCTCCTGAAAACCTCTTTTTCCCAGGAAGGATTCCTCAACTGACCAGCCACCGCTTTTATTGGTCTTCCTTTAAACAGAAGCATTTTAATATGCTGTTTAAATCTTTTTCTGCTTTTACTGTTTGATTCCTATGTTCTGGGATCTATTTTAGATATGGAATAGTATATACATATTGTAAATAAATAAATAAATAAATGTCTTAACCTGGCTTCATTTTGGCGCCAGGTTAAGACATGGCTTTTGAACAAAACCTTTGATGGCTAAATCAACCAGCCTGCACACTGTCTTGTTTGAATTGGATTTTACTGTTTTAAAATTTCATATTGGTTTTAACACATTAACTATTTGATTTGTTTTAGAATTGTATATTTATTGTTCTGCAGCCTATCTACACTACTGCTTTAAAATGGTTTATAACAGTTTTAAACCGGTCATATTTTATATGTATGATTTTATCTGTACACCTCCTTGTGATGTAGGGCGGGATATAAATGTTTAAATAAATAAATAAATAAATAATAAAGATGCCCACTGAATATCAGGCTGGTAGGTTTTCTAAAAAAAAACCAGCAAAAGATCGATTCTGGGTATGTGGAGCAGGCCAAACTGAAGTTGTGGTGCGCTATATTTTATATTGTCCTCTATATAACTCCCCTAAGGTCAACTTTATCCTCCCTTTCCAGTCTTCTTAGAAGGCATAGCAGATGTCCTTAAGACCAGATGGCTGCTGGGAGACACAGACAAATTTGTTAGTTATAGAGTAGCTCCGGCCGTTTCTACACCGGCCTTTTGACCTGGGATTGTCCCTGGCTGCTCCCTGTGCGTCCAAATGATGCATAGAGACTCCCAGGGGCGTGGGGGATGGGCACGGGTTTTCCCAGGGATAAATGCTGGGAAAACCCAATTCTTCAAGCGGTCCCGGGACAATCCTGAGGACCGCGGGCAGTATGGGCGTCAGTCCCTGCTTCTTCCCTCCTCCCCATGAGTAGCAGGGGGCAGCAGAGGGAAGGGGCCAGGCTGGGGGGAATCCAGAGGCATTGGGGTGGGGTGCGAGTGGGGCTTTTGTTTTAACTTATTTTTTTGCTGAAGTGCAAGTGCGCTCCTGGCTCCAGCCTTTTTTTAAAAAGTGGTGGGCGCAGCATCCCTGTTTACTTCCGGGACGTTGCGCTTCCTATGTAGAAACTGGGTGACAATCCTGGAAGCCAGTAAGTCCAGGATCGCCCCCAGGCCCTCCCTCTACACCCTTAGGTATAGAAAGGGCCTCTGTTTGCAGTAGCCTTGACAAAGATGAGAGGGGATTCTCTGAACAATACCAGTGACAAAAACTAAGAGGAGTTCTGTTTTAATTAAACAAATGCATAAAAATTTTATTACCTGTATTTTTAGGGCCTTTCCAGTGCCCCTCCGTTTTGATTGTTCAATGTTTTACAAATATGTTTTCCTGTGTTTATATTGTAATGGTCATTTGGCTATAAATGGACTTAGTGGCAAGGAGCGCCTTTTATCAGCTTAGGCTGATATACCAACTGCACCCTTATCTGGACAGAGATAGCGTAGCTATAGTTATTCTTGCTCTGATAAGCTCTTGTCTGGATTACCAGGAGGAGGGCCTTCTCTGCTGTGGCACCCTGGCTGTGGAATGAGCTCCCTAGAGAAGTTTGCCTGGTACTTATGTTATACTCTTTTCGGTGCCAGGTGAAGACCTTTTTATTTTCCAAGTATTTTAACAGTTTGTCATCTTAGTCTTTTACCTTTGCTGTTTTAAATCTGTATTTTAAATCTGTATAAATCTCTGCACTGCCGCTCGGTTTTATCCTGGTTGTGCTTTTATACTGTGTTTTTTTTATATTGTGGTTTGTTTCATACCTTGAATTGTACTTGATGGTTTTAATTTTTGTGAACTGCCCAGAGGGCTTCGGCTATTGGGCAGTATAGAAATGCAATGAATAAATAAATAAACAATAAAATTTGAATGAATGAACAAAATAAATAAAGCATGGGTGTTGAACCTTGGGCACATGGACTGAATCTAGCCCAACCGGGGTCCCAATCCTGTCCTCCAGATTCTTCTGCTCTTTCTAAAAGGTTGGCATGCCTCTCTTAAGGCAATAAGAGCATTGAGCTAAACTATGTTGGGGTGGGTATTTTTGGTGACTTTGTTCCCACCTGTTTTACCTTTGCACACCCTTGTAATGCAGGCCCTTCCAATGGAATTTAGCCCTCAGGCAGAAAGAGATTGGGGGCCTCTGGTGTAGACAATACTGAACTAGACAGACCAATGGTCTGACTTGTTATATTTACGTTTGTATTTTATTTTTACCATTTCTAGACTGACCCTCATCCAAATGGATTCCAGAGCAGCATGAAACAATTCAAACAAAATACGATATAATAAAAAAAGCAACACAACATGCTTCATGCAATCAATAAATCTGAGAGGCAACCCAAGCTACAAAACTGTTAAGGCAGCTGCCTGTGTTTAAAACAGGCCTTCATAATCCTTTAGACAGCCCTATAAGCTGGGAAGCCAATTTATTCACTCCATATGTTTCACGTCCATACATATTGTTACACCGCTCTACACAGGGCAGACTGAGATAAAGACAAGCGCGGTTTGCCTAAGGTGACCAAATGATGCTGTGGCTCAGGCGAAACTTGAACAAGGTTCTTCAAGGCTCATGGTTCACAGGCTTAGTTATTACTCCTAAGTTCTCCAACATGATGACCATGGGCAGCAATGTGCCTGCAGGCACCTTTCATCCAATGGCGGCTGGTGGCTCCGATGTCAGTGGGGCAGTGAATCCGCTCTGGGTTTCATTCAGAACCAGTCAGAACTCAAAATGAGCTTCCCACCTTGGATACTGCTTTCATTACATCTGCCAAGCTCTCTCTTCTAATTCTCATTCAATTTCTTAACAATGTTTTTATTCTATTTATTTTTAACCAGCAGGCTGTCATGCTGTAAAGCAAAGGGATGCCCTCCAGTGCCACCTTTCTGTGGGTGCAGAAGAGTGGTTTTGAAGCTCACACCCCACCTCTCCCTTGTACTTAGGTTCTTAGTTACTTTTTCTTTAAGTCTAACCAGTTTGCCTTCTGAGAAATGAGTGTTTTGTGACTGACCATGCCCACCGCGGCAGCCATTTTATCAATTGGCAAGTCCCCATCTTTGGCAGTGACACTAGCGATGTATGAGAAATTAATTTCTGATCATTTTTTTTAAAATCAGGATTTACCCAGTTTACACCTCCAGAATCAAACAAAGGGGCTGTCTACACATGGGGAAAGCCCTGCAGTGGCTGTGGATCCATGCCCCATTGGTTAGATGATGCAGTTGAAGGTTCGCAGCCACCGCCGGGCTTCCCACAATGCTGCATTTTGAAAAAGTCAGGGATTTACCCTGACTTTTTCAAAGGGAGTGAGGTCAACATGGCACTTCTGCTGTGTCACCTCACCCTACCGCCCATCTGGGGCCAACCCGGGGGCGGAGCCTGGTGGAAGGCAACCAGCAATTGGTCACCTTTCACCAGGAAGAGGGCGGGGGTGGCTCTGGGACCTGCACTCCCTCCTCAGCATAAGGATTACTCGACAACGCCTCGGGAGAGGGAAAGGTGGGAGGTAGAGCCAACCCGGCCCCACAGACTTGCATGCAATCTGCAGTAAAAGTCTGTATGTTTCCAAGCCTGCAGTGTGATTCAAGGACCAAAATACGTGTTTGGCAGCATGCATACATTTGATCCTTAATCAATGGGAGAAAACTGTGTACATTTTAGGAAAATACACATGAAAATATTCACGGAAAACACCTTGAAATTTTTTTAGAAAATCTTTGTCAAGCACAGGGTCCATATTAACATCCATTATTACTTTTATTTATTAAATGTATGCATCACTTCCCACCTCAACAAGTATTCCTGAAGTGTCTCAAACACATAATACAGATTCCATGATTAATATAACATGGAGGGGCATCAACATAAACTATACTCAGCACAAGAATACGAATACAAATGAATAGCACAAAAACATAACCTAGAAACAATAAAATATGAAAACTATTCATCCACAAATACACAAAATCTACTCCTGCTCACAGTCTAGAATAAACATCACAAAAGCAGCCCGCAATGACTGGGCCATAACTAATATCCAAATGCTTGGGAAACTAAGTATGTCCTTGCCTGGCGCCAAAAAGACAACAGTGTCAGTGCCAGAGAAGCTTCCTTGGGGAGAGTGTTCCACAAAGATGGGGCTACTACAGCAAAGGCCCGTTCCTGAACTACTTTCAGAGGGAGCACACAGAGAAGGGCCCGTGCAGCTGACCTGAGGGATCCAGTTCGTACAGGGAGAGTCAGTCCTTGAGGTTTTATTTATTTATTTAGGCATTTTATCCTGCCCTTTAGCCAAAAAGGCTCCCAAGATGACTTACAAAGATATTTCTTAAGACAGTCCCTGCCCACAGACTTAAGACTCATACAGGTCCAGGCATGATGAAGAAGAGCCCAACTGCTGCTTCCTTTCCCTCTGATGGCCTCAGCAGTGACAGCTGGAGCTGGATCCAGGCACGATGGGGGGGGGGGGGGGGAATGCCTGATTGCTGCTTCCTTTCCCTCTGAAAGGGGTCCTGAGCCATGTAGGGTTTTATAGGTTAAAACCACCACTTTGAATTTAGCCCAGAAACAAGTTGACAAACAGTTCAGATAAGCCAGAAATGAACTTATATTCACATCACTTGGAGCCTGGTCAACAACCTGGCTAAATTCTGCATTAGCTACAGTTTCCAAACTGTCTTCAAAAGCAACCCAATGTACAACACATTGCAGTAATCAAACTTTGAGGTTATCAGAGCATAGACCACTAATGCTAGCTAGGTTATTCCCATCCAGATCCAGTTCAGTCACTGAAGCCCCTGCTAACTGGAATGTATCACTTCATAAGAGTCTGCTCACTCGACTCCCAAACGGGATTATAATTATTAAGTCAATTATGTTTCCAATAATTGACATATTTTGTATAATCTGTCATAATATTTGTCCTGCCAGGCCTCTGCTGCTTTGAACTCAGCTATGTTTGTTTTGTGTGTATGCATGTGTGTCTGTCTATGTGTGGGTGGGAGGGCAATGGCATTTGGGAGTTTTTCAATTTTATGTGAACTCTAAACTGGATGGGGGGGTGGGTAATAAATAAAAAAAGATGAGGAAATATAAGGAATGATAGATAAGTGTACATTGTGCCAAATCCAAATAGATATGCCATATATATATATATATATATATATATATAATCAGCCACCATCTAACTCTTGGCGGGGGGGGGGGGCTCCCTTTCTCCCCCAGCTGCCCAGCTGCCACCAGAAGAACATCTGAGGGGATGGAAGAAGAAACTGTCACAATTTGGTGAGCTGCCACCACCTAGCTCTCAGTGGTGCCCCCTCCCTTCCTCAATTGTCATCAGACCAGCATCTGAGGCAACATCTTGCCCTGAGAGGGTGGGAGAAGAGATTCAGCTTGAACTCAAAAGAAGAGAAACTGCACAAGAGAGAAAAGAAAAGAGAAACAGGCCAGCAAAGGACGGGATAGGACAGAAGGGCTGTTAAAACCTGAGTACATTTGGTTCCAAAATAGGCATATTCACATCCCTCTAGGGCTAATGAATCAAGGATCACCATCATGCTTTGGTCCGACACTCTCCCAATCCCTTTCCTTGTGTCTCATTTCTTTGTAGGTAGTCACCCTGGGTCGATCTACACGCTAGGTTTTTAACATTTTATAAGGGTTATGAAAACTCTTTGGGCCACATGACGCACTCCCTATAACGTTGTATATCTGAGGTTTTTTAAAACTCACTTCAGTTATACAACGGTTTCACTTTTAATAAATCGTTTTAAGTAAAATAATGTGTCCTTCCTTACCGTTTGTGATTCGTGGGGGCAGTGCTTCGTTGACCAGCGCCCAAATGCTTAGCAGTTGATTGGTGGGGAAGAAAGAGGAAGTGGCTGAGTGAACTACAACACCTACAATGCCTAGCCCTATACTCGCTAGGGTATGATAGAGGAACAAAGGAGGAAGTGGTGACTGAACTACAACGCTCACAATGCCTTGCCCTAAACTCACTGTAAAAATGAAAGAGAAAGAGACAGGACAGAAGAGTGTGTGATCGCACACACCGCTTTAAAGACTGAAGAAGTTTTCTCCTGTAATGTGAGTACTCAGTAATGTGGCCTAAGACGTTTTACTACGACAATATTTAAACCTCTTATCTGACCGGTTTTTAATGCAACAACACTCCATGTAGATTCCCCCCGTCTAATTATTGATTCTTGTAAGCTGCTCTGGGAGCCTTTTGACTGAAGAGTAGGATAAAAATGCTTTGAATAAATAAGTAAAACAATAAATATCAGCAAATGAATATCATGTTTTGAGTTCAGAATGAAAGCAGAAAACGTGAGCAACTTAATGTAAGATGCAAGCCATCTCCTGGCACTGCATAGCTTATAAAAGCCAAAAGCAGTCCACCAACCAAAGCCCTCCAAGTCAACAGCAGCAAACCCACCATTTATGGTGTGGGGCTCCCCAGAGGCTTCTTTGCTGCCTGCCAGGGGGTTGTCAAGCCCCTGTCCCATCCACAATACATGTCTGGTGAGCTGAGTTCACCTTGGTGGGTCACGCAAGTTGTGCAGGCCTGATGTATCTTGTTAAAAGTCAAGGAAGATTTGCTACTCATTTTAATGGAGCTGAAAACTCACTGCAGTTAGTTTGCAGAATCAATTCTGACCACGGTTTTCACAGAATTGTGGGTGAACAGTGTGGTAACAGGTGATGAAGCACTTTGGAGGCACAGCTGTGAGGTTAGAGGAGCAGGAGGGCAAGGAAGGGGATACATGAAATGTGGAGGGCATGGAACCAGTGCTCGAATTGTGGGAGGAAGATGAGAGGAGTCTTAATAGAATCCACAAGCCCTGCCACCAGACTACCACCTATTTTAGCCGAATCGTGTCCCCTGGTGCCTTCTAAACCAGTAACTGTGGGTCTGATAAAGAAAAATAAAAGATCTTAGCTGACACATATACACACATAATAATGGAGCAGTACAGAGACACCTACAGCCATTGAGATCCTATCAAAGTATAATTTTATAGCAACTACAGGAAGCACTGCACAAAGTTTCCTGCCTGCTTCCTAGGATGTTCTGGGGACACTCTAGGAATGAGGCTACTGTGGCAAGAAACAGAGAGCCCATTGCTAGAGTGTTTTCTTTTCTTTTTGGGTTGGCAGCGGGGGGAGGGGAAGAGAAGGGTTAAAGCTGTGAGCGAGTAGATATGTGTATATGTGGGTAAATGGGGATGGAGGTGACTGTGTGTTAGGGCCGATCTACACACTAGGTTTGTAACGTTTCAAAAGGGTAATGAAAACTCTTTGGGCCACATGACGCACTCCCTTTAACTATGTATACCTGAGGGTTTTTAAAACTCACTTCAGCAATATACAACGGTTTTTACTTTTAATAAATCATTTTAAGTAAAATAATGTGTCCTTCCTTACTGTTTGTGATTCATGGGGGCAGTGCTTTGTTGACCTGCGCCCAAATGCTTAGCAGTTGATTAGTGGGGAAGAAAGAGGAAGTGGGTGAGTGAACTACAACACCCACAATGCCTAGCCCTATACTCATTGAAAGTTAGTGAAGGAAAGGAGAACTAAGGAGGAAGTGGGTGACTGAACCACAACTCCCACAATTCTTTGCCCTAAACTTATTGTAAAAACGAAAGAGAAAGAGACAGACAGAAGAGTGTGTGAGACTTCACACACCGCTTTGAAGACTGAAGATTTTTTCTCCTGTAACGTGAGTACTCGTTAATGTGGCCTAAGACGTTTTAGAAATGATGCAACTGAGGCTCGATGGCAACTGAAGCCTCATGTGTGAACATGCCATAAGCTAGCTTTCCCCAAGCTGACACCCTTCAGACAAGTTGGATTACAACTCTCATCATACTCAACCAATATGACCAATGTCCATGCTAGCTGGGGATGATAAGAGTTGTAGTTCAACACATCTTGAGTCCATCTGCTTGGGGAAGACTACCATAAGCCACTAGCAGCCAGTCACACACACACACACACACACACACACACACAAATTGGCTATAGTAGTAAACACGCAGGGGAATATTGTTCAGGCTCTCTGTTTCTGGAATCCTGATGTTCCTTGAAAGCTTCTGGGATTCTTCAGTTAGAAAACGAGTAATGCAAGATGCCCCTTCCTGACAGGGTAGTTTGACCTGTGGTGTTGTGTGGCTTCAATGGAAAATGCCCTCTCAATAATTATGGAGGGATGGTGCCCAACAGGATTGGCAAGCGCTCACGTGAAGCCACCATGTGCCCTGGAGCATTTCCCAGAATCCTTTGTGCTGTGCAAGGTTCCTTAGCATAGGCTGACCAGATAAAATCCAGGTCAGGGCTCATTTAACTTTAACAGTTGTAGAGAAAAGGGGATTTCAGCCAGTGTCATTTGTATGCAATTAGTACCAGGTGAAATTCCCTCTTCATCACAACAGTTAAAGCTGCAGGGGCCCTGCCTTCTTTTGTATATGGTCCCTCTAGTATAGTGCCTGCAACTTTAACTGTTGTGATGAAGAGGAAATTTCACCAGGAACTAATTGCATACAAATGACACCGGCTGAAATTCCCTTTTCTCTACAACTGTTAAAGTTACATGAGCCCTGACCTGGATTTTATCTGGTCAGCCTACCTTAGCAGAAAGGTTGACTGCTTAATACTGTCTGATAGGATTGGCTGTGGCTCCTTAGAGCAGGGGAGGGCAACACACAGCTTGTGGGTCACATGCAGCCCCCAACACAACTCTATCTCCCCTGCAGCATCCCCATATATATATTTTTAAAAAAATGCAAACAAAATGGCACTCTGGTGGTTGCAAGTTAAATGGCTGCAAACTAAATTTGTCCATTTTAGCACTCTGTAGCTGCTACACAGCATAGGGTGACCAGATAAAATCCAGATCAGGGCTCATGTAACTTTAACAGTTTTAGAGAAAAGGGAATTTCAGCCAGAGTCATTTGTATGCAATTAGTTCCTGGTGAAATTCCCTCTTCATCACAAGAGTTAAAGTTGCAGGCACTATACTAGAGTGACCATATACAAAAGAAGGCAGGGCCCCTGCAACTTTAACTGTTGTGATGAAGAGGGAATTTCACCTGGTACTAATTGCATACAAATGACACTGGCTGAATTCCCTTTTCTCTACAACTGTTAAAGTTACATGAGCCCTGACCTGGATTTTGTCTGGTCACCCTAACACAGCACTATAAGGGTCATATTTAGCTTGCAAACTAAGTAAATATAACCCTTTTAGCAATACTGAGCATTTCGTCTTTTTAACCTAGTGTGGCCTAGGGGTTGAAATTGGCCCTTGTATCTCCTGACGTTGCCCACCCCCAACACAGAGTCTCCAGCAGATCCTTCTTTTGCATCGCCTGTTACTTGATCCTTTTGAGTACAGATGATAGGGATTGAAACCTGGGAACATTGCGCATGCGAAGTATAGATTCCACCCCTTAGCAAACATTCATCCGCAGAGCAGACAGTTTCACCAGCAACAGCCAGGATTCAAATTCAGACAGCTCTTAGCTGTGTGGAGAACCCAAAGGTACGAGATTCAGCGTGACTTTCCAAATCCGAGTCATAAACATAAGCCCCTGAACAAAATGTCTTTGTTCTCCTGTCTTTGTTCGCCTTCCCTTGACCTTATGTATCAGAACAAAAATCAACTCTCATACTAACCATTTAAAACAGAACGGAGGAAAAATAGTATCTTTTTTTCCCCCAACAATGTCCAGTATAGTCTTGTGGGTTGGCTGTTGAGAAAAAGAAAGGGGGGATTCTTAACAATGTAGATGGAAGAGAGAACCAAATTCCGTTTTCTTTTCAAGTTGGACTGTTTGCGGCTGCAAAAGATTGTAAACTATTGTAGCAAAATGTTTTCTTTTTCTGGTTGAGAATTTAGCCTGCTGAGGGGGAAATTCATGCCTAAATCAAATCGTATGCAGTTGTTTTTATGTGTGACAACAATAAATACCCATTTTGCTTGCTAGGATTTGTCTTTGTAAAGAAATGGGTTATTGCCCTGACTACCCGTAACAGATTTTTTTTAAAACTAGAATTCTCTACCACCACCACCAATCTATATTTTAATCTTAATGTTTTGTTCCAATTATTCAGACCTTATTGTGGTTTCCTGAACAAAATTACATCCTGAAGACTAGCATTTACTATAGACAGAAGATCATTAAAAAGAAAAACCAATGCTGGGAGACAATAGGCTTTATATGTGTATTTAACTCTACACAAAACTGGAAATATTGGCAAGTGGCACTTAATTAAAATACCCTTGGTTTCAACCACATTTTCAAGAAGACAAATTGATCCAAGGCGTACTTCTTGAGGTCTTTTTAGAAACTGGATGTCAAAGTTTTGCAAAATTGTCTCCTACCATGCAATCGTAGGGATCAGCATGAGCCACAGTAGCTCTATCCAGGCCATGAGGCGCTGAGCAAAGACAGTTGGCGCTCCACCACTCCCTTGCAAATTCAGTTTGTTCCCTTATTGTAAGGAATAGCTGGCAGAGATTTGTGTCAGCCCTCTGCAAGAACCTGAGGAAGTATGGGAGGGGACACCTTTTTGCTCACCTCCCCCAATTGTCCATTGGCTGGACAACATAGGGCATGAAGTGAATGACTGGCATTCTTGCTACAAAGAGAGCTACTTCAAGAAGAGAGGTCAAGATGTGAAGGGGTTCCTGTAGTTGGGGAGCGGAAGGAAAATTGATAGATGCAGCTTGCCATGCAGGATTGAGGAGGAGACACTATTATTAAAGCCCTCCTTTGCACCTCGTGGTTCAGAGAGGTGCTGCTGTCAGCTGTGTAGACAAATTGGAAAACTAGTTCTATCAGGGATATGGAAAACTAGTTCTATCAGGGAAAAGGGTTGAAGGAAATTGGTATGTTTGGCCTTGAGGACATGTTAATGTTCTCTTCAAATACCTGAAGGGTTGTCATATAGAAGAAGCCAAAGGCTTGTTCTCTGATGTCCCAGTAGCCAGGATTAGATCTAGACTCCTTAAACTACAGAGAGTAGATTGTGGTTGAACCTTAGGAGAAACTTCTTGATGGTAAGAGAAGGTTGACAATGCAACACATTACCTAGAGGGCTCTCCCTCACTGGAGGCTGTCAAGCAGAAGCTGTAGGGAATACTCTAGTTCTGGATTTCCTGTATCACGTAGGGGGTATGAGGTATGAGAATTTCATTTTTGCTTACAAAACATGTGAGCATGCCCTGGTCAAAGCCCTGAACGCGAGCATGACCATGTGTCCTCCCACAATGTTCGCAAATTGCCAAGACTTGTGCTCGCATTCAATTTGTTCAACTTTTCCAGTTTGATTTTGTGCAAATTTTCTAATTTGTGCAAATTTCCCCTGTACACTTAATCATCCCAGCTTTAGTCTATAGAAGAAAGTTGCATAAATTAGGAAATCTATGCTAGGGTGATCAGATAAAATCCAAGTCAGGGCTCATGTAACTTTAACAGTTGTAGAGAAAAGGGAATTTCAGCCAGTATCATTTGTATGCAATTAGTTCCTGGTGAAATTCCCTCTTCATCACAACAGTTAAAGTTGCAGGGGCCCCGCCTTCTTTTGTATATGGTCACTCTACTATAGTGCATGCACCTTTAACTGTTGTGATGAAGAGGGAATTTCACCAGGAACTAATTGCATACAAATGACACTGGCTGAAATTCCCTTTCCTCTACAACTGTTAAAGTTACATGAGTAGGGTGACCAGATTTTGAGGATCAAAATCCCTGACCCCCCCGCCACCCCACCCACCCAAAACAACCCCTCCCCCGCCACCCCCCACCCCGCGCCGCCCCCCCGCTCCCCCGCCCCGCGCCGCCCGCCCCGCGCTCCTTACTGGCTGGGGCGTCCGCTTCCCTCCGGTGCTCGGAATCTACTGAGAAACAGGCTTCCTGGCCTGTCTCTCAGTAGCACGCCGGGTGATGACGTCATCACCCAGCGCGCTACTGAGGGACAGGCCGCGAAGCCTGTTTCTCAGTAGATTCCGAGCACCGGAGGGAAGCGGACACCCCAGCAGGTAAGTGCCTCGCGCCACCGCCCGCCCTGCGCAGGCTGCCCGCCCCACCCGCGCCGCGCCGTCCCCCTCCTCGCGGGAGGAGAACGAGCTGTTTCCCGGAGGTTGCCCCCTGGGGCCCGGTCGGCCCGGATTGGCCCATTTTTCCCGTTTAGGACTGGGAAACCCCGGGGGGTCTGGTCAGCCTATACATGAGCCCTGACCTGGATTTTATCTGGTCACCCTAATCTATGCAAATTTCCAATTCAATTGCTGCTTGATTTACGCTGATTTCCTGTTTGTGCCAAGTGAGCAGCGACTGCAAATGCAAACATGAATTGAGCATGAAATGAATGGTGACATGATGTTTGAAGGATCGTAGTGTTCTTGAACATCACTTGTTTGCCCATTTCTAGGCCGGATGGACTATGAAGTCCATTACAACTCTGTGATTCTATGAGCTAGTAGGCCCAGAAGTAAGCTATTGCAAGACCATGTCTAACAAAATATTGAGATGTGCCACTTATAGTAAGGAGATGATCAGGCTGCATGGTTGTGTTTTGGACAATGTACTCCTAGGGTTAGGCCAGGATCATCCTAGTGCTGGATGATCCTGGCATAATCCTAGTTTGTACAGTAACAAACTACCTCCATCCCCACTACCAGTCCCAGGATCCTGAGTCCTATTATTTCTTGTTTATCTCCTCTCTTTCTGTTAATCATTTTCAATTAATTGGATTGAAAAACAGTTTCATGTGAGACACATGAAAAAAACATTATAATTCCAGACAGATGTAATTATTTACCATGTTGGTTTTGTGCTTGTAAGTTTTAAACAACACCATAGTTGGAGAGTTTCCTGCTGGACTGAAGAACATCTAGATCTGAAATGAAAAACAGTGTTGGGAAGAAGCCATAGAAGAATGGAAGCGAAACTGCAGGGATGTTGACAAGAAAGCATTTCATCTAACGGCAGAACAGCCAGAATGAAACATTTCATTTAGTGGGTGAACGACATACTGTATCAATAATTTCTATGCAATGTCTAGACCCTAGCAGAACTCATACAGTAATATCCCACCTTTCTGTTATATGCATTGTATTTATTTTTTTCATAATAATGCCACCAAATATGATAATGAGTTGGCTTGTTGGTCAAAATTCATCTATTGGGTATTCTTACCTTGTAATGATCCTGGATCAATGTATTATGAATTTGATATTCAGTTCAGGAATTATTGGGAGCTTCATAGGATCATAGAATAGTTGAGTTGGAAGGGGCCTATAAGGCCATCGAGTCCAACCCCCTGCTCAATGCAGGAATCCACCTTAAAGCATACCTGGCAGATGACTGTCCAGCTGCATCTTGAATGCCTCTAGTGTGGGAGAGCCCATGACCTCCCTAGGTAATTGGTTCCATTGTTGTACTGCTCTAACATTCAAGAAATTTTCCTGATGTCCAGCCGGAGTCTGGTTTTGTGTAACTTGAGCCCATTATTCCATGTCCTGCACTCTGGGATAATTGAGAAGAGATTCTGGTCCTTCACAGTACGTGCAGTACAGTTTTACAAACATTTCCTCATCATCAACTAAATGTTCAGTCATCCTACCACATAGACCCCCCAAAACTTACTTGAAGCAATCTCATTAGCTGTTTCCCTTGTCACAGCTTCAGGGATGAGAAGATTCTGCACGTCCTCCTATCAGTGATCACCGACGGCAAGTAAACATCACGTGATATCATCATGCAGGCAGGTCAAATGAAAACAACCAATCAGTAACAGTGCACATAACATGGTGCATTATGTGATTCAAAGCTACAGCTCCCAAGTTGCACCTTGATACTGCTCATGCCCAAACACTCAAATACACAGAACAAGATTTCATATTAAAGGAGAACTCTGGTCCTAGCCCACATGGACGAATTCATTACTATCCGAGCAAATAACGAATTCACTCAGGGTAGGTTCGCCCATCACTACTTTTTCACTAATGACCACAGGCAAAACTAAACAAGTGATTGAACATAAGCGAAAACAAGCTTGCAGGCTGAAAGAAAACTATAGGTTAGGATGGACAATCATCTGCCTGGTATGCTTTAAGGTAGATTTCTGCATTAAGCAGGGGTTTGGACTCGATGGCCTTATAGGCCCCTTCCAACTCTACTATTCTATGATTCTATGATTCTATGGTTGCAAGATTCTAATTCAGAGCCCCTCACTCTTACTCTAAATTATCCACTGCTATGAGAAACAACATGACTGCAACTTCTCCAATCCATTCCATTTTAAAGCAAGCAGAATAGAAACAGTGTTATTTAAGAAATAATCCAATAATATCAGGTCCTTAGCTGGGTTGCCAACTTCTCAATGGGGGAAAAAAAAGGAGAAACAGGTTCCCAGGATGCCAAAAAAAAAATAAATCTTTATTTCAAAGCTTTGAAAGAATAAAGAATTTTTGTTTGCATCCTGAGAACCCATTTCTTCTTTTTTCTGTCCTGACTTGGATGCTCTCCCCTTTTTTGTTTTTTTTTTTAATCTTCTCAATGGGCCACTGCCACTGTGCCTCGATGTGCAGGCATTAGCAGGGAATAATATTTATCTCCATGCTGCAAAAAGCTTCACCTGCTGATTTCTGCTGATCAAGATGCTTTAAGGCACAAGAGACAGAGTATGTTTTTCCTCATCATTTGGCAATAAAGATGAACAAGAATTTCATTTGAGTTGGCAAATCATGCACCAACGTCCCATTCACAATCCAGAACACAAATGTAAGCAGGAGTGCTTTTTTTATATTTTAAAAAAATGCATTTTCATGCTTTGGTTAAGGAGAGGACCATGCACTTTTGAAAAATATGTACAGAAACATGCACTTGTCCTGTTCGGAATGCTCCCTTCCCCGTTCAAATGAGCCAAGAAACGGGTCGAGAACGAAAACAGGAATGAGCCAAAACAAGCTTCAAAGAGATCTTCTGAGAGTCTGAGCTCAGAAATTGCTGGTTCTTCAACCCCTAATTAGCAACCCTATATATAAAGCTGCCTTATACTGTCTCGGTTCCAGCCCAATATTGTCGACTGGAAATGTCTCTCCAAGATCTCAGCTAAAGGTCCTTTCCAGCACCTATTTCCTGACCCTGTAACTGGAGATGTGGGAGGAGGGGAGATTGATCCCGGGACCTTTATGCAACGCATGTGGTTTCCCCCTGAGCTATGACACCACATTTGCAACTTATATGGCCATGCATTTAATCACCTCCCTGCAGCTTTTCAAGTCCAGCTGCAATGCTAGAGAGAAAGGAAGAAGGGAAGGTGATTCCCCACACTTGTGTGGTCCATTCTCAGTGCCAAGAGACACAGCAGCCCCATAAGGTCCCTCCGGTGGAGGCTGGCTGTGGGTGGCACGTTTTGCCCATACAATCTAGTTTCCCCTAAGTACAGCCATTCCATTATTATTATTATTATTATTATTATCATTATCTTTAGTTGTATCCCGCCTTTTGCCCAACACTAGGCCTCAAGGCGGCTTTACAAAATTAAAACATATACAGTAAAGCTATAAATAGAAATATGCAAACGTTAAAATATAATTAAATAGGTTACAATATTAAAACATGTCAACATTTAAAATACATATTAAATTTTAAAAATCTTAAACATAAATGGAGGCTCACATTATTCACCAGAGGCCTGCCAGAATAAGGAAGTTTTTTCCTGCCTCCGAAAACAGATCAAGGAGGGACCCTGTCTAGCTTCCCTGGGAAGGGAGTTCCAGAGCCTATAGAAGGTAATGGCAGCCATTCACTTTTATGCACAAAAGCAACAATGTGTACTTAGGGCCATGGATTATTATTATTATTATTATTATTATTTATTCCATTTATATACCGCCCCATAGCCGAAGCTCTCTGGGTGGTTTACAGAAATTAAAAACATTTGACATTTTAAAAAAACTGATATACAAAATTTAAAACCATAAAAAGCATAAAACAAGTTATAAATACAATATCCATTTAAAAACAAATATTCTGGGTCAAACCACCACCACCACCACAACAAAACGCTCAACATATGCTGTTAAATGCCTGGTAGAAGAGGAAAGTCTTGACCTGGCGCCAAAAAGATAACAATGTTGGCGCCAGGCGAGCCTCGTCAGGGAGATCATTCCATAATTGAAATGGAGGACAGCTATACCTGCTTCCTGCTGCAACTGCTGCTGCTGCCATCCCCAGATTTGGGGAGGGCACATTTGTCACTTCCCCAGCTGTGCTGCCAGTTGCCGACTATTTATTTTGTCCCATAGAACTTAATGGGAGGCACCGACAAGCAAGCTCGCCTGCCACAAGTTTGTCGGTCAAATGCTGCACATTCCCATACTTGGGGGGGGGGGGTTCCCCCAGAAGTAAGCCACACTGAATCCAACAGGACTTACTTCCAAGCCAGTGTGCATAAGATTTGCAGTCTTATAGTGGAATCCTATGCATGTCTACTCAAAAGTAATCCCACTGAGTTCAATAGGGTTTATTCCCAGGTAAATGTGTACTGGACTGTAGCCTTAATCATTGTACGGGGTCTGAAAAAGTGACCGTTGGCGGCATCTATACCAATACATTTATGTTTCTTGATATTTTTATATAACACACATACAATTGG
This sequence comes from Anniella stebbinsi, assembly GCA_029215795.1. Taxonomy (NCBI): domain Eukaryota; kingdom Metazoa; phylum Chordata; class Lepidosauria; order Squamata; family Anniellidae; genus Anniella; species Anniella stebbinsi. The sequence goes on along the minus strand of JARDYH010000002.1, from coordinate 25,346,193 downwards.
CACTCTTGTTAGTATTGTGGACAATGTGTTTATTCCATCCAGCACTATTAGCTGTAGGGAGTGAGGGTGATAAGTAGATGATTCGAAATATTATTCATTGCTTTTTATTAGAGAGCACTTTTCAGATGTTTAAAACAACTTTCAAGTAAACTTTGTTCAATCGACAGCAATTCTGGATGGCCACCTAAGGTTTAAAATAGCTAAAAATTGCAATGTTGAAAGATCACCATTCCTGACATTTCTAGCCAGTTTATTTTCATAATACAATTCAATCTCTTACAATAATGCTGCTTTATTTTGAGCAGCAGAATAAATGGAACTGGGCGCAAGGGGAAATGCCAGATTCATAGCCAATATAAACTGCCAGTTCAATCCAGAACCCAACTGAATTCAGAGAGTTGATTTAAGCTGATTTATAGACTGATGCAGTGAATGGCTATGATCACAGGAAGTGGAGCAGGCCTGGCAGGTGGGATTTAAGGGTCAAAATACAGGTGACATCCATGTGGTTTGGCCAGAAGCATGGGATTGATTGATTGATTGATTGATTGATTGATTGATTGATTGGAAAACCTAAATGACCAATGGAAGGTGGGCATGGCAACAGAGTAGATCAGAATCATGGCATGGAGTATGGAGGCTTTGAGACTTTATTTATTTCATTTTATTTATTTCATTCCCAATAGGCAAAGCTCTCTTTGCTAGCCATGATTCCTGAGCTTCCCTCCTGTCATGAAGAGCAAGCAGTAGAGTCTAATTCTAATTCAGGACTTTAGGCAGGGCAAAGGCTTGAATCACTCCCTCCGTTAACAAACTCAGATGTTGAATGCCGACCAAAATGGAACTGAAATAAATGGGGCCATGAGAAACATGAGGGAGGGATCAGCATGCTCAGGAAATCACTGAAGTTTTCTGGTGTATGTAAAAAAAAAAAAACCTCTTCCCAAACAGCCCAATGAAGCCTGAGCATGTACAGCAGGGATGTTGTTGTGAGAATAAATTAGAGAGGAGGAGAATCAGAATTATATATACCGCCTTGGATTCCTTGGAGGGAAAAGGCAGGATATAAATGCAATACATAAATGAAATAAGGACACTCCACAACATTTTCAGTGGAGGCTGGTGGCTCTGATGCCATTGGGGTGGTAAAAACCACTTTGGGTTTCAGTCAGAACCAGTCAGAACTCTAAAGGAGCTCTGCACCATGGCTGAGACAAAACCGTAACTATCTGTTCAGCCATCCTTATGGTATTAGAAGACCTTGCCTCCACACGTTGCATTTTCAAGACTTTATGTACACTACGTGACCCACCAAATTATGTTATCGCACTGCACACTATTTTGCCTAATCAATACCAAATGTGACAATGGGTTTATTGAGTATGCCAGTGCAATTCCACAACCACCTATGCTCACAGTAAGTATAGATTAACATGTCCAAAGGTGGTTGTGCATTTGCACCCCCAGGCTGAGTGGTTTGTGGACTAAACCCTAACGTCTCCTTGTATTTTTTTCAAAAAAAACAACAACAACAATGAAATACAACCACTGAACATTCACTGACCTCATGAAATAATCAGAATACGCTGCGTAAGGAATTTAAAAATAATTTGTGGCTAGGATGGGTAAAGTGGAAGAATCTTCTTTTTATTAGTTAAGTGGTTTTGTATAAATTTAAAAGCATTCATATTTTCCAGCTTTGTCTAGAGAGACTGATACTTTCTCAACAGAATTAGACTTTAAAAGGGGATTTTGGTGAGGGGGGGGAATTGAAAACAATTAAGGATTTTACACATGCAAGAAAGTAAGATATGGACAATTCTTTTTCCCGTGTGTGCATTCCATTACAGAAGAGGACACCTTCCTAGTAGCGGTTGTTGTTTCGTATTGCAATTTTTCAATTAATTACAAATAATGAAAAGGGGGAGACCCCGTACAAATGAAAAAGAAAAAGGTTTGAGAAAAAACAATGCAAGAATTGTTCAAGCACTCTAATCTGTGCTCTCTGCTATTCTCCTGACATCTCCTGCAAGCATCATGATGAGGGACTTTACGATATGAAACATCTAACCATAATCTGATCATAGCAGGTTGATCAAAAGGGCAAGGTGGGTCCTGGCATCATGAGATTGCCTCCCCACCCCCTGCCGCAACTGATTAGGTGACCTGCCCTCTCCAGGAAATATGCTCCTCCCACTTCAATATTGGAGATGAATATGCTTTCCAATCTCCAACACAACGTCATGTCATTTCTGTGATTTGATCATTAGCTGTAGCCATGTTTGCTCATTAGTTGTATCCATGTCTGCACAAAAGAGAACAAGAAACACTGTGATAACATTTGGGCATGATCCAGCCCTTCTCTTCCCTCTCCAAAGTAAGCCTCAGGCCAAGTGCTCCGCTGCTGTGCAGCCTGGTCAGCCACATGCATGGCCATTGCTTGTAAGTCAAGCAGTCACCTGGCAGACCTTTGTCCCCCAGGCTACTTCCAGCAGGCACAGGAGCAGCACTACATAGGAGGACCAGGGGACTGCAAGGCTTCAAATGCAAGCAAGTGAGATGCAATGAGGCTGGCAAGGGGGAGAGGGTTAGCATACATTTTGGGAGGAGATCCATGGGACTCTGGTCTCCATATGCAAAAGTGAGGGATTGTATGTGTGTGTGCGTGTGTGTGTGTAAAAGATAGACTAACAACAACAGAGTGATTTCAAAATACATGTCGCATTAAGCATTTCAGTTTCTGTGCTCATCAAAAATGTTTAACGTTAAATATATTTGAAATAATCTGTTGTTAGTTTATCTTCTTTATATATTTTTATTTTAAGACTGACTGCATCCATAGTGGATTCGGAGCATCCTTGTTGGTTTGCTGTTTTGGTACTTCACATACACACACACACACACACACACACACACAGAGAGAGAGAGAGAGAGAGAGAGAGAGAGAGAGAGAGAGAGAGTTGTAAAGGAGGCTCTGGATCCACTAAGGATGCATTCAGTCTTACAATCTACCCCCCATGCACCCACATTTTTTCTTGGTCTTTCAGGCCCAAATCCAAATAGGGAGCATGGAGTGTCTGTAACCCCATACTGTCCTGATCCTGTATTGCTTCATGAAACATCGGAGCCTTACTGTATTGTTAGAGGAATCCTCCTGTGAGTTGACAGATGTATGCTTGTACCATAGACAAAACATCATCAACAACAACAACAACAACAACAACAACAACAACAACAACAAGAAGAAGAAGAAGAAGAAGCAATGATTGAGTAGTGCTAGGAGCCACATGTCTGGAAGCAGCCCCAGACAGACAACATGTGTTTGTAAAGCGGCATCAACCCCTTGCCCCATCCAAGCAAGCAGATCCACTTGGGACCACTCCTGCTGCCTCACCTGAGACCATGTCTTCCAGCCAGCAGCGGATCTGAGATCTGTGTGTTTTGGGTTGCCTTGCATTCCAAAACTGCTTTGGTTGTTCTGATACACACTGTTACGTGATATGCTCTCATTAGACCCGTGTACAAACTTGCACACATTCTAATGAAACCTACAAACCCGCTTCTAAGGAATCTTTAGACATTGGCAATACAGCGTCTGTGGCTAAGTAAGGCAATTCTTACCCAAAGAAATCCACACTATTGAAGAGGATAACACCACAATGGCGCATTTATTGAGGTATAAACAGATTCAAATGCACATGCTAGGTTTGGGGAAATTAGCTGAGCAAATGGAGGCTTAAAAGTAGTTTCAAGACTGTGAGAAGGAGTCTTCTTGAGACTTAGCATATATATATATACACACACAGCAGGGGAAAGAGGGGAGGGAATCTCTAAAAGCAATATACCTTTCCCTGGACTGAAGCCCTTTCCTGAAGACAGCAACTAGTGCATGTTGCAGCTCTTGGTCTCAGTGGAGAGGAAGGAAGGAGCAGGAGCCTTTCCTCTGGGAGGAGAGACTCAGCAATTTTAGCAGCATGGCCCCATGCTTCTAAGAAAAAGGGGTGGGAGGGGGGTCTCTCTAAACTTGAGAGGTTTTATACAATTTTGGAGAAAAGCAGTGACATCACTGCTCATAAACACTGGAAGTGATGTTACTTGCCATGGGGGAAAAACATAATAAAAGAGGGTATTTGGGGATGCTGGCTGTACTTGCCAGAAACATTCTTTTAACAAAAGATGATTTCACATTCTGATGACTGTCTTAATGACTGGTGTCCAGGCTGGAGTTCAACAATAGGACCCATTGCAGTTGCATGACCAGGTGTATCACTGTTGCCATTCAGCATTCATATTAGGGATGTGCATTGAATCGGATCCGATGCCCGATTCCAATACGATTCGAGGGAAATTGGACATCCGATTCCCGATTCCAGTGCTGGTCCAAGGAGCTCCGATTCTTTCCAATCTGATTTTTTTCAATCCGATTCATGTTGGATCACATTGGAGAATTGACCTCCATTTTAGGTGTTTTCCCTAAGGGTTGCCTTGGAGAAATAAATGCCTTTAACTTTTTAACTTTAAAAGATAGAAACATGAAACTTGGCCACACTGCAGATGCCATGTAATTAGTCATGTATGATAATTTTCTGAAACATTGGTGCAGGCCTTTGGTGGCAATGAATTTTTGAAAAATGGGTGGCATTACGGCTATATCTTTTTTTAAAAAAAAGCATGAAACTTGGGCACGGTGGGGGAGAAGGGGGTTGAATTGACAGCTTCATCATCCAATCCTGCTGATCACTCCAACTTTAATGTGAATATGCTTCAAAATGAGAAATTAATAGCACTTTGCATGGACTGGATTTCCTGGAAAATCAGATTTTTTAGAAGTACCTTGAGAGTAAACACCTGCACCTCTGCCTCTGAAATTGGCCACAGATGACTACCAACATCCCATCTGTAAGGTTCCCAACTTCCATGTACATATCTTGAGAAATGAGAAAGTTATAGCAGCCTGAAAACCTGCACTTTCTTTGCGAGTAAACACCAGCAGCAATGTTTCTGAAAATTCTCAGACATGACTACTTATGTGGCATCTGCACTGTGGCCAAGTTTCATGTTTCCATCTTTTAAAATAACAAAGTTATAGGCATATTTTCCCAAAATTCAAGTCCATAGGGGAAAATAGGCATCCGATGCTCGAATCGGAGGTCCGATTCTTGCATCAGAATCAAATCCGAAGTGATTCGAGGCAAGTCCAATTTGATCCAAACTGATTCAATTCAATTCCGATTTGATTCTGGAGGGCCGTGCACATCCCTAATTGTATTTGTAGCTCAATTTTATTCCCACCTTGCTTCTGGGGAATGCATTTTAGGAGGTCTATTAGGAACTGAAGTGCCTGATCTAAGCCTTATGTGATTGCTCTCAGCCCCATTCCTGTTCCGGCAATGGGGAATGAAGACGCCTTGGCTTTTTGGCTGCTTCAAAATGGAGTCAGTACTGCTTGCAACAACACACTTTCAGAACACTAATCATTCTAAACCCAACATTGGCTTGGAAGTCTGTTCTTATTGGGCATTCATCATAGAGCCCATCTTCTCTTTAAATATATATACATATATATATATATATCTTCCAGACACCCATTGAAGAACCTTCCAAAGCTCCTCAACAAGCAGTCAACTACAAAAGATGATCACGTCACAGCAGTTCCCCACAAATATTCCCAGTTGTTGTGGATGTTTATTTCCCAAACTACCAGTCTGCAAGCTCCATGTTATGGGAAAGGGTGTCTGCAAAATTTCAGTGTGAACAAACAAAGCAATGTTTGAGTTACATAAGTGTGGAGGAACATCTGAAAGTAGTAACTTCCTCTTCCCCATCCCTCCTACCAATTTTGTTTGCTTTCTTGCACTTTTATAATTTAAAAATAGACACACACACACACAACTAAATGGGTTCCTCTTCTCAAACATTATGAAAAATAAATATGCTGTCAGGGTAAATGCTTCTGTTCAAAACCTCAGCCTCAGACTGCATTTCTACAAGTGTGTCACCATCAGCCCCCTCCAAGTAGATGGCTGATGTGGAAACAGACACCCCAAGCTTGCTAGCCCAACTCCAAAAATAAGGAACACATGTTATTCTTGATGCAGCCTTTATCATAGCTTCCCATCCCTGCAAAAAAGACCATAGGTTGGAAGACATGCCATTTGACACAAAATCTACATGATATCCACCTAGATCTGGCGATGCAGAAACAAACCTTTTCTCAGGACTGGCCCTACCCTAAGGCAGAATGAGGAGGTTGCCTCAGGCAGCAGGTGTTGAATAGGTGAAGAGGAACTCTTCACCTATTCTTTCTGGTGGAAAGACAGAGCTGTGTATACTACATAACCTGACCTGGGCCACTTAAACAAGGTGTGTTGGAGGAAGGTGTGTTGGAGGAAACTATCCTATTGCCAGTGTTGAAGAACAATTCACCTGCCAATCCAGCCAGCTTCTGTTCATGGACTGGGAGAGGCACCATCTTGTCCTTTGCCTCACTCTGCAACATGTATTGGGCCAGGCCTGCCTTTTCACACAAATGACAAATTCTCCTTTTGGTGCTCTTATACATCATTTTAGCCTTCATGTAGTCAGTCTGGTACAACGGCTAGGGTGGTGAGTTTCTAAGTAGAAGGAGAAATTGGGGGCAGCACCGAAAAGATCCCTAAAAGAGTGAAGGAAGAGGCAAAGCTCAAGTTGGCTCATGGAAGCCTTGTTTATTTTCTGAAGAATGGCCAACATGTTTCATCCAATGACCTTCCTTAGGTGCAAAAGGTCTTCATGTGTCTAAGAGCCAAAACAGATGTGACATTTGTCATATGGTGTGCTGGTAACGCAATTGAATTTTCTCTAGGAAATAGCCAATATTTGGCTATATTAAGGCTGGGGAATATCTTTGAGTCACAAGGGTTGCAATGCTTAAATGCTTTACTCCAGCATACATCCAACTGAAATCATCACAGTTTCAGCAAATTGCTCTAAGTATTCACCTTCAACTTGCAGACTTTTCTTAAATGTTGGGGACTTTGCAATGGCCACTGAATAATGCCTGTCTCCAGATGGAATAATGGTTACCTTATTTTGTTTACCACGTACAATTTTTCCGTCATTCCTGTGGGCAAAGTTAGATGTCAGTTTTCAGTCTTTTTCAAATTGGTTTCTCATTCTCGGTCTGTGGTTCTCTGTTTTCTGGGAGATAGGAAGCCCAGTAATAGAAGCAAGTCCTTAATTAGAGATTGTAACTAATGATGTTTTTGATGCCAAAAAAAAGGGGGGAATAAATCTCCCACAAGGGCAAGAGAGGGACTATGGATGCAATGGGTTTTGGCTTTCATGTATATAATAGTTTCTTATTAGATTAAGTCTTAAATACCAGATATTTGTTTCATGGAAACTTGAAAATAATTTCTCGCTTTAATGTTAGATTTTTCTGGGCAAGCTGATGACCCGTTAAAGCATTTACTGATACAAAGTTTTTAATTTAGACTAATCTGTGGCATTAAATGATTGAGCGTGATTTAAACCCAGAAAGAATCAACCTGCAATTTCGCTAAGGCCATAGACAATTATTCAAACATTTGAATAGGGCAACATTCTAAAATCAGGGAGACATCTTGAAACTATCAAAGTCCAGGGCACTTCATTTCTCAGTCAGATTTCTTCTCAAGATGCATTAATATTTGTTGAGCTCATGAAGTCTATTTTATACTGGGCCCAGAAATCTATTCTTTTTTAAAATTGGTTTAGAAGGGTTGATCTGTAATTCAGTCAAAGCTACACTGCTGCATGATAGATGGTAGCTAGCTGCTAGACTTAAAATGTGTAAATAAGCAAAGGAATCAAAATACCTAAATATATTCAATCCCATCTAGCAAGGAACATTTTACATGTAAAACAAGCAGGTTACTGTAGGGCAGTTTCCTCCTTGGTCAGGCTGTGTACAGAGTGATCCCTACTGGTGGTCTGGGCTGGCCCTACCATGAGGCAGAGTGAGAGTGGTTTCAGATGGCAGATACCGGGAGGTGGCAGCAAGGTGTTGGAGGAGAAAGCTGCATGCCATGCAGTCTAAGCCAGCCTGCTTCCTTCAGATGCAATGGAGGATACTGTCCCATCACCAGTATTGAAGTGAGATTCAACTGCCAGTCCACTTCACTTCAGGCAGCAAAATAGCTTGGGTTAGCCCTGCAGGTGAACAATGTTATAAGCTTTTGGTCCAGCTGCACATTTAGGTAAATCACACTCTTGGGACTGTTATAATTTTAGACTGCACAAATGGATCCACGTGTTTGAAAGTTCAGCTTCGTCAGAATACTGCTGCCCATGGATAAACACATGTCAAGGAAAGGGCTCTTGCTCAACTTCATGTGTGCTGGAAGAATTCAAACATGCAGTCCTATACTTGCAGCTGACATAGTACAGCTCCAAGACCATGGTACCATGTGACTGAAGTGCATTTGAAGATGAGCCCTTTCACATCACCAGTTTGGCTCTATAGAAGAGTCTAAATCCTCACTCTCTTCCATTCTGCAATAGATAATTGACAACATCAAAGCTGATAGCATGAACTATCTCTTCCATGGATGCACACAGAAATCCATAGCTGCAGCACCAATTATTTGTGTTTTAAGGCCTATATATATATATATATATATATAAATCTATCACCCGATAATAAAATGTTCTCAGGGTGGCTCATGCAGGTTAAAAACAACAATGAATAATTAAAGCCTCAAAATAAAATCACAATCGTAAAAAGCTAAAATGCCTGGGAGAAGAGAAATGAATTTTCCTGGTGCAGAAAATATAACCATGAGGGTACCAGGCAAACCTCCTTTGAGAGGGCATTCCAATTATGGGATGCCACAACTGAGAAGGCCCTCTTTTGGTGGGGGCACCAGGAGGAGGGCCTGAGAAGGTGACTGGAAAAGTACATATGGAAGAAGATGTTTCTTTAGAATTGGGGGAGGGGGCAACTTGTAGCCCTCAAGATATTTGGGCATTCAAATCCCATCATTCCTAGCCAGCATAGCCAATGATGAGGGATGATGGCAGTTGTAGGCCGAAGCATATGGAGGGCAACAAGTTGGTCACCTCTGATTTAGATACTAAATACTTTAGAATACTTCAAATCTGTTAGATTACAGTAATGAATGAAGTTATGGTTGTCCTAGCTTTCAGAACTAATATAGGAGCACACATAACCCAGAGAATAGCCTCCATTGTATGCACTAAGCATCACTCATTTAAGGTCACTAAGTTTGGGAAGGAAAATGAAATGAATACAGTATCTTTAACTTTATGAAAAATACTTTACTTTGAATATTTTCTTTTAGTACTGTATATATGTTTATATGAACGTGTGTGTGCATTGTAAATCAACATATTGCATTACCTGCAGTTATCTCCAAGAAACCACTTCTTTCAAGAGCATCATTACTAACAAAATGTATTGCATTAGACAATCGTTAACATGCACTTCTACGAATGTGGTTTATTTAATTGAACATTAAAAAACGGAGGCCACATGCATCACAGAACTGAACTCACAGGAAGCTAATTGCTCTCATTTAATATTGGAAACTAAATACAGGCCAGATTGCCACCAGTCAGGATATAGTGGTATGAAAGCGGTATGAGAGAGGTATTTAAAAGGCAGGAGCCACACTACTGCTTTATAGCGGTATTGAAGTGCACTGACAACTGTTGGGGCCCATTGACACATACCATATACCGCTATATCCTGCTTGGTGTGGCTCCTGCCTTTTATATACCGCTTTCATACCGCTATATCCTGCTTGGTGTAGATCTGGCCACAGTCAACCTTTTCCTGCACACTCATGTAAACATATAAGCATAAATACACTTTTGGAGTCCCCTATGTTATCATAGATACATTAACCCAAGTCCATTTAGAGAGTGTCATGACAAAATCCCAGGGGCATTTTTTCCCATAGATTAAAGAGAAAATAGAAGCAAGATGAGAGAGAAAAGTAAAACAAAACAAAGTCATTAAGTAAATCAGAGTTGGAAGGAGAGAAAAAAATCCATGTGTAACCAATTTAGCAATGTCAACACATCTGGCACACGGGGGCCTTTCTCATGTATTCACATGATAAATATTTTTTATATGTAAACTATACATTATCAAGTATGAGTCAATTTTGCTGAAACAACATTTGGGGTAATTATATATCATCAAGCAATATAGAACCCTATTTATCCAAACACCTTGTAAGATGGAGATTTGGTCTATCTTAGGAGATGTCTGGGAGGGTTGAAGAATATGCTATATAATATGGCTAGTCAGTACTTATGGGTGATATATCTCTAAACAGCAAATTGGATGTCTTCATGCTTCTAACCCAAGATAGGCCAACTGCACTAGCTCCTGGATCATAGGGTGGCCATGTGTCCTAATTTATAGAGGACAGTCCTCTATTGCAGGTATATTTGAGGTATATACTTTAAAGAGGAAGACTCCTAAAAAGGTAGAGTAGGGGCCTTGAAGTTGATCATCAACAGTTAGCACCTGGACAGCAAATGGAGCAGAAGGTACACAGTTACATTCTTTCCCACTGTGATGAGATAGGTGTATTGTATTTCTATTTAACTTATAGTAATTATGTCTAAATTAGCATCTCTCTCACTCTCTTGATATATAGATAGACAGTTAGATATAGATATTAGCAAATGTAAATTTTATGCAAATTGATGTCCTCTTGTGCCGTCTTTTTCTGCGATGCATATCCTCTTCTTTGGTGATGTGTTAAGTCACAACCCCAGTGTCTGGGCCCAATTCAAAGTCCTGATTTTGATCTTTAAAGGTCTTTAGGGCAGAGGTCCAAGTTCTGTCTCCTAGCTTTACATTAAGTTCTTCAAAATCTGGGTTGAGGTGGGCAGCTACCAGAGAGAAAGCTTTCTCATTGGTGATGCCCCAGCCGTAAAATATTTCCCCAGAAAATTCCACTTACATGGTGCTCCTTCATTGTTCTTTTCATGCCAAGCAAAGACCTTTGAATTTCCCAGGCTTTTTAGGTGCAGTTTTAATCCTGTGGATCATTTTACGATGCTTTAATTCAGCTTATTTTGTTTATATTTTGATTTTCTTCTTTTCGTAAACTATCCTGGGAATATGACCGTAGGATGGTATGAAAATACCAATGTGGTTACAGTGATGGGCTAGGACTGGGGAGACCTGGGTTCAAATTCCTACTTAGCTCACTGGGTTACATTAGGGCAATTGCTCTCTTTCAGCCTAACCTACCTCACAGTTCTGTTGTGCGGATAAAATGGAGGGGAGAACTGTTTATACCACCATGGGCTCCTTGGAGGAAAGGTAGGATAGAAATGTAATTTAAAAGGAAGACTTATAAGAAATAAATAAATAAATGGCTCTAAATTTTCAAATGAGAGGAAACAGCACTTAAAATTAGGAAACATAGATGAAGTGGGTATAGACAGAATTGTTGCTTCATAAAGGCAACAGCCCTCTGACAATGTTGCCCATCTATCTAGCCCTAAGTTACACAGATTGTCTCTGAACATTTAGCTAGAATGGCTCATTGCCATAACAGACTCATCCTATAAAGAACCAGCCAACCCGTTTCTAAAGCTCTCAGTACCAATGGCCAAAAACATATCTTCTTTCAATGAACTCCATGTTGTGAAGAGTTTTCTTTTGTTTGTTCTCAACCAATCATTGGAGGACCCCAATTTCAGGAAAGTAAGAAACACTTTTCTCTATCCACTTTCTCCAAGTCATGTACCATTATACACTATACATAGTTTTGGTATTTACCTGGGAGGAAAATATCTGTCATCTTTGACTGATGCAAATAAACTTGATTGACACCTCAACTTCTGCTGTAGGTGGACTCTGTTGGCAACCTCAGGATTTGTAACTATCATGCGCCCCTTCCTAGAGTTGGAAGACCTAAAATCAGTAGTGCACGCACTGGTAACTTCGAGGCTCGACTTCTGCAATGCGCTGTACATAGGGCTACCTCTGTGCCTAGTCTGGAAACTTCAATTAGTTCAAAATATGGCAGCCAGGTTGGTCACCGGTACATCTAGGGGTGACCACATTACACCAGTTTTAAAATCTCTTCACTGGCTGCCAATCAGTTTCCGGGCGAAGTACAAAGTGTTGGTTATTACCTTTAAAGCCCTACATGGTTTGGGTCCAGGTTACCTACGGGATCGCCTTCTCCCATACAATCCACCCCACACGCTCAGGTCCTCTGGGAAGAATTTATTACAGTCAACAAGAACTAGACTGACAACCGTTACCCAGAGGACCTTCTCTTCTGCCACTCCCAGATTGTGGAATGACCTGCCGGGAGAGATTCGCCAACTTACTAGTCTTCAGGAATTTAAAACATCTATAAAGACTAGGGATGTGCACTGGATCGGACCCGATCCACGATCCGAGTCCGGTCCAGTGGGAAATCGGATAAATTATCCGATTTCCGATCCCGCAGCTGGATCGGCCGATCCAATCCGAACCGGTCCGAAAAGGCTCCGAACCGGTTCGGCGGATCGGCGGATCGGCGGGCGCCCACTGGCGCCCACCGCCGCTTCCATTGGCGGGCGCCAGCGGGCGCCCGCCGATGAAAGTGGACAGCGGGGGGGGGGAGGAGGGGGACGCTTACCTTCTCGGCCCGTCCGCTCCCGTCCGGCACTAGCAGCTACTACCAGCAGGCTCCGCGGCCTGCTCTAGGGTGGCGCGCCGGGTGATGTCATCACCCGGCGCGCTACTCTAGAGCAGGCCGCGGAGCCTGCTGGTAGTAGTAGGCGCCGGCGCCGGGCGGGAGCCGCCGGGCCGAGAAGGTAAGCAGGGGGTGCGTGGAGGGGAGGAGGGGGCGCGCGGAGGGGGGAGGGGGGCCCTTACCTTCCCGTCCCGGCGGCTCCCGTCCCGGCGCCGGCGCCTACAACTACCAGCAGGCTCCGCGGCCTGCTCTAGGGTGGCGCGCCGGGTGATGTCATCACCCGGCGCGCTACTCTAGAGCAGGCCGCGGAGCCTGCTGGTAGTAGTAGGCGCCGGCGCCGGACGGGAGCCGCCGGGCCGGGAAGGTAAGCAGGGGGTGCGTGGAGGGGAGGAGGGGGCGCGCGGAGGGGGGAGGGGGGCCCTTACCTTCCCGTCCCGGCGGCTCCCGTCCCGGCGGGCGCCAGCGGATGGAAGCGGGCGGCCCCAGGGGGGGTAGGGAGCGCGAGGGAGGGGGCTTACCTGCCGGGGCCGTCCACAGCGGACGGCCCCGGGGGGGGGAGGGAGTTAGGCCCCCCCTCAGCCACCCACCGCCATTTTTTCCTCATAGACTTGCATTGCAATGCAAGTCTATGGGGAAAAAAATGGCGGCCGATCCAAAAATTTACGATTTTTGGGTCGGGATCGGACTCGATCCGGTCCAGGGGGCCTCCGATTTTGTCCGAACCGGTCCGGGACAAAATTGGAGGTCCCGATCCGGGTCCCGATCCGATCCGGGGGGTCCGTGCACACCCCTAATAAAGACTGATCTCTTCCGGCAGGCCTACCTAGATGAATTTTAAAGTGTTTTATTGGTGTTTTATTGGTGTTTTAATGATGTACTGGTTTTATCTGCTTTTAATCAGTTTTTGTATTTTGTGTTTGGTGTTGTTCCCCGCCTCGATCCGTTGGGAGAGGCGGGTGATAAATAAATATATTATTATTATTATTATTATTATTATTATTATTATCCGCCCTTCCTGAGAAATATTGTTGATTTATCGAAACCCTTTTGGCATCCCTTTAAATTTCTCAGATGTTCTGCTCATGCAGAAACATCTCAAATACACTAGATTTTGTTTTAAATTTAGTGGCATCTGCACTCCATTGGCATATTATTCATGCATGCCATCAGAAAACAACAACATGGAAGAATGATTCTCTCCCTCACAGGTTCACAGGTTTACAAATGTATAGGGTGCATAGGTGTGCATGGGGGTGCTGAGTGTGTCCAGGCACAACCTAATGTCTTGTGCGGCTATTGTGCATGCTCCCCGGCCGGCTGGGCAGCTCATAAATACTCCTGGAGCCGATCTACACGCTAGGTTTTTAAAGTTTTATAAAGGTTATGAAAACTCTTTGGGCCACATGACGCACTCCCTATAAAGTTGTATATCTGAGGTTTTTTAAAACTCACTTCAGTTATATACAATGGTTTCACTTTTAATAAATCGTTTTAAGTAAAATAATGTGTCCTTCCTTACCGTTTGTGATTCATGGGGGCAGTGCTTCGTTTACTGGTGCCCAAATGCTTAGCCGTTGTTTGGTGGGGAAGAAAGCGGGGCTAAGGAGGAAGTGGGCGAGTGAACTGCAACACCCACAATTCTTAGTCCTATACTCGCTAGGGAATGACAGAGGAACAAAGGAGGAAGTGGGTGACTGAACTACAACGCCCACAATGCCTTGCCCTAAACTCATTGTAAAAATGAAACAGAAAGAGACAGGGCAGAAGAGTGTGTGACTGCACACACCGCTTTAAAGACTGAAGAATTTTTCTCCTGTAACGTGAGTACTCAGTAATGTGGCCTAAGATGTTTTAGAACGCACCTATTTGGAACGTTTTAAAATACTATTTAAAACGTTCCAAGGGACTGTGTAGATAGGCTCCTGCTAGGCCCAGGCACCTTCCTCCTGTGGGACAAAGGAACAGAGAAAAGCATCAGCGCTGGGAGACATGCCACATTCAGGTCACTTCCTGCAGGCTCCATTGCTACAGTGGTGAGCTTGGCCCCAGTCAATGCTGCTGCATTGCTCCTGGTCCAGCCTCCCTACCACAACAGCAGGGAGGGGACTAAGTCCTGGCCCCTTACAGAATAGGATGGGTGAAGAGGACGGGGTGACCCACCAGCAATGCTGCAAGAGGAGCTGGTAAGAGATTTTCCTTCTCTCTCCTTCTCTCTCCCCTTTCTGCCCCTCTGCCCCATATAACCCGAGACAAGCATCAGCGAGCTTGCTTGGAAAAATGCCTTCCCTAGTAGTGTTGCCACTCGCGCCTCGTGTAGTTAACCATGGTGTGATTGAGGAATTTAAGTCCATGACACCTGGTCAGCCATGTCTCATTCTCTAGGGCAGGAAGATGAGGAAGCCTTAATCTGTCATGGTCAATTTGGATTAGCTCATTATCTGGTTGAAGGTAAAGATCATGAAAACTGACCTTATCTTTGTATACGCCTGGTTATCACTACTAGGAATGTGGATCGTATCATTCCGATGTCCGATAATGATCCGATAAGGTCATTAATGGACATCTGATTAATAATAACGATACATTTCTAAGGAGGCCTTATCTGATCGGATCCGAAATCCATATGTCTGATAACTATTGGATATATTGGATTATCGGACCGCCAGTTTAGGGCCAGCCCTCCCTTCCCCCCCACACACACTTGCGCTCCTTACCTGAGGCCTTTCCCGCTGCCGTCCACTGCCCTCCGCTGTTTCCGGAATACTGAGAACTAGGTCACAAAGCCTAGTTCTTAATAGTCCGGAAGCAGCTGAGGGCAGCAGACAGCAGCGAGGAAGGCCGCAGGTAAGTGGGGACCCCTGGGGAACCCTCCTTCCCTTCCCCCCCTCACTCGAGCTCCTTACCTGTGGCCTTCCCCGCAGCTGCTGGTCCGTAGTACTGCTAAACAGCCTATCATCACTCGGCGCCTCTCTGTACTGATGAATAGGCTGCAAAGCCTGCTTAGCAGTACTACGGACCGGCGGCGAGGAAGCCCATAATTTCAGCCGTGCACATCCCTAATCACTACAGCAAAAAAATGATATTTTGTGTCCTATTTTTTTAAGTTTGTATTTTTTAAGTAAAGTTTAGTTTCCTTAGTTTGTCTGATGATTAAAAAAAACACCTGTATGCACACCCTAATGAAATGTGCTGTGCATGCTTATGATAGAGTGAGGTTAAAATTAGGGGTGCTCAGGCATTTGGTTCAGGTGGTATTTTTTAGCAAACGGACCTGAGTCCCTCTTCCCAGATGACTATGCAAATCAGAATTTAGATGTCCTTTTGGTTTTTGCTGTCCTCTAAATTTTTCCATTCTGTTCTCAGTTCAAAAACATACCAAATGCATATCAGTTGAGTTCAGTTTCATTGTTTATAACCTAGGTCAACATTCCCCAACCTGGTGTCCTCAAGATGTGTTGGGCTACTCCTAACAGCTAACTGTAGGATTATGGGAGTTGTAGTCCAACACATTTGGAGGCCACCAAATTGGGGGATTCTGACTTAGTCATCACCATAGACAAAGAAAAAAATCCAATCTATTACAAAAGTAAAAAGAATGAACAAATTAGATGCAGATCAAAGAAAAGGACTAATCATTCAGAACTAACGAACTGCAGCTAATTATATGATTTCCAGTTTATACAAGTGTCTGTTAACCAAGCCAAGAAAAATGTACAAATACATATGGAAATGTGTGTTTTAGATTAAAATGCACATTAAACAGCATATTTTCAGGTAAAATATGTACAAAATCTTTGTACTTTGTCAAAATAGATATACATAAAAATAATTCAAATGTTCATGCATGTTGTGCTTTCTTAATCCCAGATACATTTGGAAACAGAATGGAATGAATTTACGAATACATGTGAAATTCACACTGACTGGAAACAGACTGATCAGTCCATCACTAATTGTCAAAATTAAGAGTATTTAAGCCTTGTTTATTTCAATGAGAAAATTAAGTGAATGCTTAGCAATTGACAAATATATTATTTAATTCCAGTCTGAAATTCTTAAGAGTTGGGATTGACCCTCAGCTATATTGGTTCAGTGTCACATATATGACATTATACTGTCTGTAGGAGGGTGTTATACCAGCATCATAAATAGATACACTCATGCAGTGTTCAAGAATGGAGTTCTGGAGGCTGAGCAGAGATTTTTTTGATTATATACATATATGGCTTCTTCAATTAATGTCTACAACATTTAAGGGGGGGGTTGGATTCAATTTTAATTTGATCTTTGTTGGATGTTACATCCTACTTTCACCTCTTTCTTTCAGTGGCTTCCCCCTCTTTCCCCCACCCCCAAATTTGATTAACGTTTAGTGTGTGTACGTGTGTATGTGTATGTTTTCAACTTGGCTTGGAAGTTTAAAAGGGAGTTTTCCTGTGAGGCCCAACTGAGAACCAGCAATACTCCTTTTAAGAAACACCAGAAGAGAAGTAAAGAAAGATGAAAAGGGCAGGAAGAGGTAGCGGCAATTTATGGTGCAAGATCATGCCATTGCCCTTGCCTGCTTGAGAGCTGCAGCTATAAATATTCACCTCTTTTCATTACTTTATTTGTTGAGAATATGTGTGCATAAGACAGAGACAGAAAGAGCGATAGAACTGGCTCCAAAAATATAGATAAATTATTCCAACTGTACCAGCTGCATCAGATAAAATGAAATGTGGTTATACTGGAACCTGGTCAGACTGGTAGAAGCCATGATAAGAAAGAACAGGTTCAAACAGAAGAGTGGCCAACCTGCTGCACAGGTGCTGCAGGCACCTATTCTGAACAGGAGCAGGAGGGCTCATGGGCTCAGCTATGGGATTCTCAGACCAACATTTCTGCCTACCTGTCCAGAACTGTGCTGCGACTGAACTCTGCCTAGTCACAGGCAAGCTCCCCCAAACTGAATCTGGTTGGCTCAGAATAGGGGACGCTAGTTCTTTTTAAAAACAAAAAGAAAGGGAGAGAGAGAAAGAGAAAGAGAAAGAAAGAGAAAGAGAGATTAGGAAATTACTTATTTCCAAGCCAATCTGAATCAATTTCAAAACCTACCCCCAATCCTCAAATCCCATTCCTTGCCATGGCTGTAATCATTGGGAAGGCGATTATGATTATGATTATGTATATTGCTCAGTAAAACTTTGATCCACAATCAATTTGATCCACAAATTGGTTGTGGATCTGCAATTTGGTTCACAATCAAATTAAGACAACAATAAAAATCAAGCTTAAGCAGAGTGATAAACATATGATAAACATATCGGCCAGATCACAGATCAGGGAAAAGCTTTCATAAAAAGGAACCCTTTGAGTAACTGAGGGAGACCCAACACTGATGTTGCTTGCTTAATATTAGCCAATGGAGCAGGGAGGGTCAACATGGGGCTCATGGGTTGCATGCAGTGCCTGCCAACCCACAGTGTGGCCCCCACTGCCCCTGTTGTACCCTGCTACCACCATTTTCTTCTTTTTAAGAAAAACAGAGAGGAAAGCCATGCTTTGCCAACAAAATTCAGCAGCAAACCAGTATGGAGGCTTAAAATGGAAAAAAATAAATTATTTCCTCTTCCCCCTTTTTTATATGGCGAGCAGAAGTGGGAGTGGTGGCCCACAGCGTTCTGGGGGGTGGCTGCAGGCCACCCAAGGTTGCCTACCTCTGCAGTAGAGATTTCCACAAAGTTGGTGAAGCCGCACTAAATGCCCCGGTTTGTAGTAGACACAAGTCAAACAGTATGTGGCATTGTTTCTAAAACTTCCATAACTGAATGAAGTGGTAGGCCACGGATATATGGGGTCACAGTAGTCCTTCTAGTAGTCCAGTCCTAAGTTGCTCAGGGCTTTATACACTAATGTCAAAATCTTGAATTTGGCCCAGTAGTATATTGGCAGCCATTGCAAATCCAAGGGATTCTGCAACTTGGTTAAAGAGTGGGGGGAAATGCCTACCTCCCTCTTTCCTTCTCCCTATATCCTACTGCTGTTCCTACTTCAGTTGAGAAGGCTTGTGGGGAGGGGTAATTTTCTGGGCTTCGGATTGGCTCTGAAAATAATCTGAGTTCTTTTCCATTTGGGTAAATTAAGATACTACATCATACTTACATAGTGAGTTGTTCATAGAGAGCTTACTAACAAAAGGAAGGTACAACTAGATTTCACAGATCTTATGAAATCAAGGCAGGATCTACACTATTGCTTTAAAATGGTTATAACAGTAGTGGCAACTGTTGGGGCCCAGGAAACAGTCCATATACAGTTTTCGTTCCACCCATTTTCAAAGTGTCATATCCTGTTTGGTGTAGATCTGGCCCAACTCTCTTCTGGAGTAGTCAACGTTATTGTCAGAGTCCCCAAACTGTTCCTTCAGCTGAGATTATTCTGCAATAACTTCTGTGAATAGTTTTCTGCCTTTTGAAATATGGCTCCCATTTTTGTACATGTCAAGTCAAGTCAAAACATTTTATTTTATGTAACTAACAGCCATTACAATATTGAAGCACATTGACTTATATTTTAAACTTTTGTATATTTCTATTGATATGTTTTAATTGTATTTTGTAAAGCCGCCTTGAGGCCCAGTATTGGGGAAAAGGAAGGATACAAATAAATATAATAATAATAATAATAATAATAATAATAATAATAATCTGATCCATAATACGCTGCCAGTCATCAGACTACTACTGAAACCAATGCATGTATACCCTAGTAAAGACTTGATCTGCTATTCTACCTTTAAAGGAAGATAAAATAATGAAGATAAAATAACAAATAGAAGAGACCACAATAAATATTTTCAGATGAGTTATTTCCCCCACCCCTTGGGAATGTATTGACTTCAAAAGAGCCATCCAAACTTTTAGGTGTTTGTCAAGCTTTGTCCAATCCTTAAAAACATTTTAGAGTCTCTAGCACTAGGCCAGAAATACAGTAACAACAGCCCGCCTTGCAGAAGTTTGGCTTTCTAGCTCTCCCGTCTCTGCCAGAGCCGGAGAAAGCGAAGGCACGCAAACACTAACTTTGTTATTGCTTTTTAACTTAAACCTCTTCCCCCACACACACACACACACACCCTCTTTAACCTGAACAAAACATTTCAGCTCTGGTTCCATGGAAGTTTCAGTCAAAAAGTCTGCATCAGTTTTAATTCTATCACAATTTATTATCTCATCCCTCATTTTCAAAATCCTACATACTTTTGTTCATCTTCTGAGTAGAAACAGATGTCAAGAGCCTTGCAAACGAGCCCAGAAGAAGAAATTGATGATTAGGTGGGTATTGACTTCGAACAGCTTTGTATAGCAGGATTGTGACTAGGAATTGGTGGAGGTGCTGTTCCTTTTATAGTTTTGTCACTCACTGGTTTTTAAGTATTATATGTTTATTTACGGACATGTTACATTTATATCCTGCCTTTCCTCCAAAGAATCAAAGGCAGCGTACATGGTCCTCCTCCTTCTATTTTATCCTCACAACAATCCTGTGAGGTAAGCTAGGTGAAGAGTCAGTGAATGGGCAAAAGTTTTCTGGCGGAGTAAGCATTAGAACCCATGCCTCCTGAGTCCCAGTTGAACCCTCTAACCACTGTACCAAACTGGCTCTCTATTAGTGTGTATCTCTGTAATATAAGTCACCTTAGATAAGCAAGGATGAAACATGTTTGTCCCTGTGCTGTCTCAAAAAATAATTCTTGCCAACAAATTGCAGTAAGATAGAAAAAACCACATGATAACACTGCCAGCCATCTCATGTGGTGAACCATTGCACACAAATAGCTCACCATGTGGAGTACCTGCTGTCCAGATGCCATTTCAAGCAGATTCTATGTGGCAGCCATGTTATGTCAAGGGAGAGTTGTGAGTACAGCAGACAGTGGCTGAAACCCCTGTGATGTTAGGCTGATTTCTGAGGGATTTAAGCAACCTTTTACCATTCTGCTTCAGAGGCACTGTTTTGATCCCACCATTTCCTGAAATAAGGTAAGTGGTAGCCAGAAAAGAATCTGGCTCTCTCACTGTCTGAATTTAAGTGTGTGTTTGTGTGTATGTGTGAAAATGGTTTCATTTAAACAAGCCTGTTTAGAAACTTGGTTTTAGCATCTTTTGTGGCTGTTTTAAACTCTCGTTCATTTTAAGTTCTTGCGCCTGGCTTTCTGAAAAGTTGCAGGTTTGTCTCCTAGGGACACCTCTATGACATATGCCATTTTCATACAAATGTCCCCCCCCCCTCAAAAAAAAAACCATGAAGGGGGATGAGGGGGAAGTGAATCAATTTCTGTCCCAAATTTAAACATCCCTCCTTCCACACAAAAATGTTGCACCTATCCTCCTGAGAATTTGCAGGCTTCTTAAGTAGGGCCACTTCTATGCTATATATCATTTTTATTTTATTTTTAAATTCCACAAAATAATGTAGGGGAATAATCACATCCTTTTCTGGAGGGCCCCAGACTGTAAAAGGTGTTGTTGCACAAAGCTCCCTCTCACATCTGACATTATTATTGTTGTTGTTGTTATTGTTATCTGAAACTTGACTAGCTTAATCCCTCAGAAGGGGCAATTCTCCCTGAAAGTTCCATCCAGTTCTGCTAGAAATAAAAATGTTCCTTTAAATAAAATCAAACTTTAAAAGCATGTATCACAAATACACCTGTACCTATTTGTCTGAAATTTGGCAGGTATATGCCCCTTATACGGGACTGCTATGCCTGCAAATGCTATCCCAAAAGAATAATTATAGCCATTTGTTTATTTCCAATGACGGTTAATGGGAGACTGTTTTGGAAAACACTCCACACAGAATATCAACGCTGTGCAGAGGAGAGTTCCTGCACAACAGTTGTGTTGCGTGTTGTATGGCAGGCTTCGTGGAGTTTTCCATTGCGTTGAGTTGACTTTTCCCACTGGCTGCAGAGTTCCCTGGCATGAGCAGTGAAAGGAGCAAATATCGCTCTAGGTGAGCTGCTGGGATTGTTTTTTGCAGCAATGGCTGATGGGATACCATCAGGAGGACTGGGGGAGGAGAGAGGGCAGAGTAACTGTCACTCAAACACTGGGTTGAATTTTACTCAACTCCACGGTAGCCTACAGTCACACAATGGTGGAGTTAGAACATGTTTTGTGGGGAGTACACCCTAAAAATTCAACCATTGAGTTGAATTTTCACACTGCTTTGACTAACGTGTTGTCTGAACTGAGCCATTATCTGTGATCTGTTGGCAGATTACAGCAAAGCTCTTATGATGAAGGTTGCAACTTTTGCTGCAGCAGCCCAAAAAATCCACCAAAATTTTCTAAAGAAGTCAGGCATAGAGTCCAAAGGGGACCACCTGCTATAATTTCTTATTGTCATTGCTATTGGGGTCTGTTATTATTTTTTTCACCAGTGCAAATCACAGTGGTTTCTCCTAGTTTGGTTCTTTTATATGAATTGTCTTCTTTTGAGTTTTGTAAGAGTTTAATTTGCCTCGTAGACACCTTATATTATAGTTGTCTTTGTAACAGCTTTTGTGCCATCTCTATCTATGAAGCGGAAAATATGTGTATGTCACGTATGTACGGAAATGTTTACCCACTTCCAGATAAGTTAGAAACTTGACAGTGACACAGTGATAGGTCTGGCTGTACAATGAACCAGAAAAATCTAAAAACATGAATTTTGGGGGTTTAAGTATTTTTAAAGAATTTAATAAAAACCTAGATAGATGCCTATAACTTCCAGCATGCCTTGGGCAGAACTCCCGGCATGCCTTGGGAAGGAGGCCAGACTTACTGACCTTTGGCGGCCATTGTGAGTGTACAGGTTGGTGGCTGCTGCATGTCTTTTACAACCCCGACTCCTAAGGTTGGTCTTGAGCAGTCAACCTAATTCCACATAAAAGGAAACAACCCACATAAATGGGCTGCATCCATTTACGGTGCCTCTCTATTTTCTCAGAATCTGGGGGAAGCGAGTGTGTAGCCTTTGCCCTTAAGAGGGAGGGAGGAAGGGGAGGCACTCTGCACATGTCCAGAAACAGATGCGACAAAGGGGAGAAGTGCCCGGCCCAGCCCCGGCCCTTCAGTACAGGCTCCTGAAGTAGCACTTGCTGGGTGAGAAGCACAGGCCAAGGCAGTCCCAGCAGGATTGGCCAGAGCTGGGTGTGTCCACTCATAGCCGCTTACCGCCCCTCATTGGCGATGCAACTCCTCGATGCTCTATCGAGGAACAGCATCGGCAACAAGAGGAAGTCTCAGAGGATGCGGGCTGCCAAAGGCATGCTGGAAGGCGTAGTACTGGCATGTAGAGTGGCTGATTTAAAATAAAGTATGGGTGAGTAAACCCTGACCTCTCACTAACTGTCTTTGTTCTCCTACCTGACTTTCTCCAGCTGCCACTAACCCTGCCCACCATTCTGTTCTAGCCTCAGCTATATCAATCAATCCTCCATTCACTCTTCTGTCTCAATGGAATAGTCAGGCTTTTACATAAAAATCATAAACTTTATTCTGAAATCCATAAGCAGGGTGCCATAACCATGATGGCCTACTCTCCAGTGGTCTTCCACAACATCTCAGATGGTCTTCAAAGATTAACACATTATTCAGGGACCTTGGCTTATGCCTACAACTCTCAGCATGCCTTGGGCAAGAGGGAAGACTTATCAGGCTTTGGCAGCCATTATCTGGTAGTGGCTCACCCTCGTGGGCCTGAAGGGAGAACACCTGGGGCCAGCTGTCTCAGTTGCTAGGCTCCATTGGGAGCAGGCCCATTGCCAGCAACAACCAAGCAAACCATTAGTCAGCCAGCCAGCTCCCTCATGGCCTATCTATGAGCACCGATTGCACAGTGTAGTTTGAACTGGCTCAGCAGGACTCCCATTGGGCAAGTCGGGCACCACAGCAATAGGCATGCCAGGAGTTGTAGTTTTTGTTTTCTGTGGGGACAAGGAAAATTATGGCGACAGCTTTAAGGCAGCCCTGGCTTGCATTGAAGGTGAGAGAGAGACAGGGTGGGGGGAGAAACTAATTTAATTTGTTTAAAGTTTAACTCAGGCCTAGCACCAGCCTGCTACTTTAAGATGATTACCTTGCAGACATATATTTTAGGGGGGCCAAGCAATGCTGGGTAGAAACTTGAAATCTGGCATGCTGATAGGTCTGGCTGTACAATGTACCACAAAAATCTAAAAATATGACATTTTGGATTTTAAGTATTTTTATGTCAGATAAAAGGCCCAAATCACCAGTGGCCTTCACCACTCTGCCAAAACCTGTTAAATGTAGATGTTATGTACTAAATTACACCAATAAAATATTCTGTGTTCTGGCTGCTTTTCTTTTTTCATAATAATAACTTCAAAGCACATGCATACAACAGTTCCTCACGTCCACTGAGATCCTCTTCCCTACTATATGTTATTCAGATATCTAGGCAATTCCGGGTATATTTTGAAAACATATGTTTTAGGTTTGGATCTTTTTTAGCTGGTAGAAAGGGTATTGTGAATCCTGATTGTTTTTGAAGTTTAGATGGCTGCTCCGGCCAAGGCATAATGGGAGGTGTAGGCATTTCAGGTAAAACAAAAAATGTGGTTTATCATGAAGCTCTAATTTAAAATACAGTTCTTATTAACACAATTTCCCGTTGATTCTAACAAAACAATTTATGAACTCAACCAAACTAAAAACAAACAAACAACCTAAAGATGAATAAGTTGCAGAGAAATTTATTATTTATCAAATAAAAGTTATAAACATTATTCATGGACCCGGGCAAAGCTGGGCATATCAGCTAGTATACAATAAAATAAAATGGATAATGGATAAATAATAAATAATTATTATCCTGCTTTATTGTTATCTTGAATTTTTTCATTGTTAATTATTTTATCTTGTTCTTGTATTCTTATATAGCATTTTTAATGTGAACAGCTTGGGGATTTTAGTAAATTAAGCAATATAACAATATAACAATAAAGAAAGAAATAGTAAGTCCCCAGTTCAATCACTTCAGCCATGATCTTAACAGGTGACTTTCCATAATTCACTATATCTCACCTCAATTCCTGTTCCCCACCCTGCAATCTGTAATACGAAAGTAGTACATTGCATCCTACATTGCAAGGATAATGTAAAAGTTAATAAAATATGCTGGTGAAGTCCTCTGAACAGTTAGGAAAAAATGATATACAGCTGCTCTCCCCAACCTGCAACTTGGTGCAGCCCATATATATGTGATGGCCTTTGGGGTAATGGGAGTTGTAGTACATAGGCTGACCATATGAAAAGGAGGACAGGGCTCATGTAACTTTAACAGTTGTAGAGAAAAGGGAATTTCAGCCAGTGTCATTTGTATGCAATTAGTTCCTGGTGAAATTCCCTCTTCATCACAACAGTTGTTGCTGTTGATTTATGATGTGCTTTCTTTTTTTTTTTTTTGTATTTTAGCCTTGATTTTACTTTTTGTACTTTCAAAATTGTACAGCACTTTATATATTTTTGATAGAAAATAGATGTATGCATGTTAATAATAAATTGTCATTATTATTTCAACCAATCCACAGAGAAAAGTCCGCAAGTGCTCTATAGCTGAAAAAATCCTCCTCATCCTCCTCATCCTTCTTCACCAATTATTTCTCAATTATTTCTCTTCCTGGCTTGCAAATAATCTGCAAGTTTGTGGTTCAAAGAACAATCACAGATCATGAAGTCAACAGAATCAGATAACAGCAACATGCTGCAGGAACTATGGAGATGATTGTGGGGAGGTAAAATACTGGATGAAGGTTTACCAGTCACCAGATCATTTTTGCAGGATTGTCCCACTTCAAGAATTGATTACTGAAAAGGCAACATGATCACCCTCTTGCACTACTTTCCCCTAAACCTACAGTGGATGTGAGCATAACTAGTTCATTTTCTTGGATCAACACAGTATTCCTCAAGAGAGCTGAAGGTGACATGATACAACCACTGTTTCCCTTGGCACACTAGTGCCCTCCCTCTAGTCAATTATGTTTTGGTGGGGTTGTATAGGGCGGAGTGGCTCTTTCAAGATTTTCTCATCACCCATGAAGGCCATGGGAAGAGGGCTGTACCTCGGTGTTAGAGCACAGGCTTTGCACACAAAAGGTCTGAGTCAGTATAACTCAGTTCCCAATGAACCAGAGTTTGTGGTAGATTGCCAAGGTTTAATAATAATAATAATAATAATAATAATAATAATAATATTTATTTCTTACCCGCCTCTCCGTCTGGATCGAGGCGGGGAACAACAACATGAATCTCCAGGTAGGACTGGGAAAGCCCCATGCCTGAAACCCTGAAGAGCCTCTGCCAGTCAGTTTTCACCAGGGGTGTCAAACCTCAGGTCCATGGGCCAAATCCAGCCCAAGTCTGGCTGTCCAGGGTCCACCAAATGGCCACACACCCATCACCAAGCTCCACCCATTTTCCCCTGACCACCAATCTTTCCCAACTTTTGTTCAGTCTTCTTTACATTTCTGAGTAAATATGACCTTGTCTGTTAAGATACACTAATGTACTCATTGGCCCTTTCTACACCATAAGGGTGTAGAGGGAGGAGAGCAGGCGATCCCGGCAATAGCCACTTCCGGGATCATCGCTCTCAATCTACATCATGGGTACAACAACCTGGGCTATTCCCGGGCTGTTGCGCTATCACAGTCGCCTTTTTTTTTTTACATTGGAGAAGAGCACTCCTACGCTCCAGCGAATGGTAAGTTTAGAAGAAAAAAAATGCACGGGAAAATGGGGGGCCCTCCCCCCGCCATCCTAGGGATGGCAAACTTGGGGGGCCCTCTCCCCTGCTGGGCACGAAGCAGTGCAGTGTGGCTCCATGCCCAGTTTGCAGCTGCGCTTACTCACGAGTAAGCACGGCTGTGCCTGGGATGGGCAGGCACATTCTTCCATGGTCCCAGGAATTTCCTGGGACCGCAGAAGAATTGAGATTTTTTAGTTTTCAGTAAATTCGGGAAAATCCCTTGCCCGCCCCACCTTGCCTCCAGGACTACCTGTGCATCATTTAGACTCACAAGGAGCAGCCAGGGGCCAACCCATGCAAAAAGCCTGGTGTGGAAAGGGCCATAGATTCCAGTACCCACCCAGGTAATAATAATAATAATAATAATAATAATAATAATAATAATAATAATAATTTATTTCTTACCCGCCTCTCCGTCTGGATCGAGGCGGGGAACAACAACATGATAAAATACATAAAACTGATTAAAACATAACACATATTATTAAAACTGCATAAACAATCCTAAAACATCCTAAAAACACCCTTAAAACATTCAGTGCAATCATTCAGTGCAATCATTCAGAGAAGTTCCTTCTATTCAATAATCTGGTATACCTCCAATCCAAATTCTGTTCTACATTGTTGCCTCGACCACTACTCATTTTGCAGTGAACATTTTTGTAACATTGATCTGGTTCGCATGGGTCATCATTGCTATTTAACCCAGGGGGAATCTACACGGAGTGTTGTTGCATTAAAAACTGGTCAGATAAGAGTTTTAAATATTGTCGTAGTAAAACGTCTTAGGCCACATTACTGAGTACTCACGTTACAGGAGAAAACTTCTTCAGTCTTTAAAGCCGTGTGTGCGGTCACACACAGTGAGTTTAGGGCAGGCATTGTGGCCATTGTAGTTCAGTCACCACTTCCTCCTTTGTTCCTCTGTCATACCCTAGCGAGTATAGAGCTAGGCATTGTGGGTGTTGTAGTTCAGTCACTCACTTCCTCTTTCTTCCCCACCAATCAACTGCTAAGCATTTGGGCGCCGGTCAACGAAGCACTGCCCCCATGAATCACAAACGGTAAGGAAGGACACATTATTTTACTTTAAACGATTTATTAAAAGTGAAACCGTTGTATATAGCTGAAGGGAGTTTTAAAAAACCTCAGATATACAACGTTATAGGGAGTGCGTCATGTGGCCCAAAGAGTTTTCATAACCCTTATAAAACTTTAAAAACCTAGCGTGTAGATTGCCCCCCCCCCAGTGTGAGCTGCAGCACCCATGAGCACCACTTTGCATGACCAACCCCAGTTTGGAGCTTGCTGTGTTTTGTGAACCTGGCGACTGTGGGTTATGCAAGGGTTAAATTACCTTGGCAAAACCCATGGAGACTTCCAGGGTTGTGTGAGGATAGTTTAACCCTGGAATAACCCACACTTGCTGGGTTCACATGACACAACAACCCTCAAAAAAAGTTGGAAATGCAAAGTCGCAGCCGCACATTCCCCGCACTTGCCTGAGCCTCACCATGTGAGCTGTTGTATCGTGCAAACTGTCCATGAGCTGCTAATGACCCTTGCCTTAACTTGCTTTGGGTTGAGTTATTGTCATTGCTTAGTTCATAAAAAAACAGAGAAAGTAAGGAAGGTTCTTTTCTTACGGAGAAGAAGCAAGAATATTTAATTTAAGTATGTTTAAGCATTCTGATCCTATAATTTGAATAACACTCTATCCCTTGGGCATATAAAGCCTTTTAACAAACAACCTATTTAATAGTTCATACTAGAGTCGGTGTGCATCTCGCAGCTATAAGCCACATCACTATAAGTCAGGTTTCCACAAATTGACCCTTTTCTACTGCCCAAAGTCAAACAGAAGAGATAATTTCCTGGCCAATTAAAATCAAAGAAGGAAAAAGAAATGAAGGGAAAACTGCAAATATTACAGAGAAAAGCAGGACTGTACCGTTAAATAATTTAGAAAATCAGGGCTATGCCATTAAAATAATTTATAAAACATAGCTAAACATTCACAACCAAAGGTACAAATATTGGTAAACTGGTGAACAAAAAATGAACCTACTCTAAAATTCATAATATACAAAAGGTATTGAAAAACAATATTAACGTAAATAGGGCGGTATAAAAATGCAATAAATAAATAAAATAAATAAATAAAAATTTGTAACAAGATTATTATTATATGTTTTATTTATCCTTTGACATCGTTGAAATACTATCCCATTGTTTTAATGGTATAGTACTGATTCCGTGTGTTAAATTTGCAGTTCTTTCTATTTTAACTGCCACCAATTCTCTTGGAATACTTCAAAACCTCCTAGTAGCCTGGTATAAGAGGCCTAGGCATTGGATGGACACCAACCCTAGAGAATAATTCTACAGGTTGTTTTTCAAGGTAGATTTTGCACAGTGTTATTCAAACTATAAGATGTGGATGTTATCCTTAAATTCAGGCCACCTCGAAGTCAATGCCTGTTGATCTGTCAAATCCGACCTATGTGAGGGGCAGGATGTGGTTCTATTATGGTGTGGGAAGACACCGCACATCCTCAAAGATATCCCCTTCTTTCATATTGCTTCATTTGCTCCAGGGATTCATGCTCTTGCATTGAAGAACAGGTGCTGTGGCTAAGCTATATAAGCCCTGGCTCAAGTTAAGCCATGCTTGTGAAAAACTGCACAGTGCCATAGCTCAGCAATAAAGCATATGCTTTGTATTCGAAAGATCCCAGGTTCAATCCCTCGCATCTCCATTAAAAGAAAGAAAGATTTTTTTTTATTTTTTTATTTAAACTCCTGCCTGAGACTTTGAAAGGCAGCTGCTAACCAGAGCTGACTTCTGGACTAACAGGGCAAATGGTTGGACTAACAATAGAGCAACTTCATACATATGGTGCCCCCTTTTTTGTTCAACAGATTTTTTTCCCCTTCACATCTGAGTCTCTTCTCTCCCACACATCTCCCCCACAATTGCCAAAGGGCACAGATACACATTCTTCACTATAATAAGTAAATCTAATTTAATCTTTAAAATGCACACTAGGACTGTTCTGTAATTGGCCTTCTACCCAGTGATTGAATTGTGGGACAGTTCAGCCACCGACTCAATGAATCAAAAACACAGCACACCAGTGTGCGGTGGAGGCTGGCTTCAGAAATGGGAGAGATTTTGCCTGTGACCATTTTGGCAAGCACACAGCTGGAAAGACAAATGTTGTCATAACCTCCACCCGCTGGAATCTGGTTGTCGGTTTAGTTAACATATCCCCTGGCTATTTGAACTGGTCACTTAAGAAGTCAACAGCAAGTCAAACTGTCGTGCATTTCTTTTTCGGTTTTTTTTTAGTCATTTCCCCACCCCTACCCCCAACAGCTGGCTTCCTTACATTAGCACTTACAAACTAAACTGAAATCCTTTTTTATACGTACAGGAGAATCGATGGAAGAAGACCAGTGACTAGAAGAGTGTCCACTTCTCACACCCTCCCACAGTGGTCAAACAGATGCCACTGAGAAGCCCACCGGTAGGGCATGAAGGGGAAGTATCTTCACATGTATGGCAGATTCTAATATACGTTAGAACCAGTGTAAAGTTTATGGTGTTAATATCCCCTGAAGAAGAAAGCTATCAATGGTTACTAGTCTTGATGGCTATGTGCTACCTCCAGTATCAGAGGCAGTAAGCCTTTGTACACACATAGGCTGGGGTACACGGGTGAGAGGGTGCTGTTGCACCCATGCCCTGCTTGTGGGTCCTGGTCAACAGCTGGTTGGCCACTGTGTGAACAGAGTGCTGGATTAGATGGACCCTTGTTCTGATCTAGCATAGCTCTTCTTATGTTATTCATATAAATGTCACAGCTCAAAGAAGTACTAACTTTGTAAACTGGGGTTGGTTCTTCCCCAATCCTTAACCTCAAACTTGAGAATTTACGGGAATGGCCCATGTTGTACTTGGACATTTTACAACTGTCTAATGGCTGCTTCAGGTCAGATCAGGACTTATGAAGCATGTGGCTTTGGAAATGGCTGTATATTTGTGTGTGTGTTTTGTTTCTTAAAGTAAGCTTGGATGATCCAGCTGTGACAGCACCTTCTGGCCTTAACTATATTGCAACGTGTAGAGTTGAGAAACCATCTCCAATATGCAGATATTTCCTCCAGAAAGGTGAAGAGCATTATTGCCTGTAACCACAATTTCTAGCTTTTACTGGCTTTCACAAACCAGATCTGAAAAATTCTATATTTAGACCTATTGTTCTTCCATTAGATGTATAGTCTGTGGTTTATGAACACAGTTGGATAGTCTATAATGAAAAAGAATTGCCTTATGGGTTTTGTCCAAGTCTGCAGGGTTTCATTACCTAGCAAACTGTGGTCCCAGAGTCAACATTTTCTTCCTCATAATGTGCTATTTTAAAAAATCCTCTCTAGCAACTTCTTAACAAATAATTTGCTGTTCGTAGTTCTCAATACTGTCAGCTTTATCAGCAGTATTCACCTGGTGTTCTGCATCTTTCTCACTTGTTGTAATGTACGTGGATGGACAGTGGACAATCACATTCAGTGGTGTGCTGCTCCTCACAGGGCTAGAGCATCAGTTTGGGGCAAACAGTCCTTTAGCTGTCAATGGTCATCTGAAGCATGTGTTCTGGTTACCATAGGTTATCAGTCAATTTTATTGCATATATGCACAGGTTCTTATAATTTCACCAAAACAGACACACGGACAATTGAATAAGCCAATCAAATCAACCTAGCGTACACAGTTTACATAGCAGGGCAGATTTGGCTCACAGACCTGAGGTTCCACAGGCCTGAGAATATTTGCTCTGATCTTTTTAGCAGCCACAGTGAATGAAGCTATTTGATTGGTGACATAAAACCCGGTATCTACAGGTAGTGTCCCCATTAGCCAAAGTTCTATCAAACATTCCTCCCAACAAAGGGGCAAGACATCTTTTCCTGGATCCGGCATACAATTCACCGAAGAATATATAATGTAGGGTGACCACATGAAAAGGAGGACAGGGATTCTGTATCTTTAACAATTGTTTTGAAAAGGGAATTTTAGCAGGTGTCATTTGTAATGTATGCATGCAGCACCTGGAGAAATTCCCTCTTCATCACAACTGGAATGATGAAGATACAAAAGAGGGCAGGGCTCCTGCAGCTTTAACTGTTGTGACGAAGAGGGTGCTGCATGCATACAAATGACACCCCCTGAAAATCCCTTTTCTATACAACTGTTAAAGAAACAAGAGCCCTGTCCTCCTTTTCATATGGTCACCCTGTATAATGAATATTAGGCTCTGGTTGTGCATATACATATACAACAGATTTGTATCTACAAATGCATATATTTGAAATATGGCAACATTTGCATACCTCCCATCCATCAAAACAATAAAAAATCCTTGATTGGCCTGTAATTTCAGCAATGTGCCATGATGTTGATGAACAATAGCTGGAAACCATAATGAAGTTCAATAAGCTCTTTTGGTGACTTTCACTGGGGAACTTCATCTGTTTTCTGTGAGTTCTCACCTGGTTTGTAATGTTGGTGCATCCATGCTGATGGTTCCCCTTGGATGTGTCTTATTGTATAGTCATTTGGGAAGCTGCCAGCACCAGTCACATCAGAAAGCTGCCTGGAAACTCCATCCTCCCCTTGCTCCAAACATAGGAGTAGGAAGGGGTTTTGGATGGAGAATGTGGGCACCAGCCACATAATCCATTTGCAAGACACAGGTAAGAAAAATGCCGCAAATAAAGAAGATATAGAACAAAGGCTATTTACTCAAGTAATAGGATATGCTACAGTCCATGGGTTGGATCCAGACTGGGGCCATGTCTACACCATCCATTTATCCCAGGGTCAGCTCGAGGTCATCCCTGTGCATCCAAATGATGCGCAGGGGATCCTGGGGTCAACAGGGGACGACCTCTCACTTTCCCCTGGATAAAATTGACTACTTTTCACAATTTTTTTCTCGAGGTCCCAGTACAACCCCGAGGACGGCAGTGTGGTGCAGACTCCTGGGCCTCCCTCTCCCCCCCCCTCTCTGTGAGTAGAGGACCTCAGATAACGGGCACGGAGTTCTCCGGGTGGGCTCTGTGCACATTGGGGTGGAGGGCAGCAGTTTTGCCATCCCCGGGATGGCTGCCTGCTCTTTTCGGCACCTGGTTTTTCTTTTTTTATTTTCATTTGTATTTTCTGCAAGATTGGGGCTGAACAATTATGTTACCAGCTCCTGCTTAAAAAAACCAACACACTGCACTGGATATCCCTTTTTCTTTCCAGCCATTGGGATGCTGTGAGAGGATCACAGAAGCCAGAAAGCCCGAGATCCCACCACCACCGGCCCAGAAGGCTCATAGGTGTAGATGAGTCCTTATTCATGCTTCAAGTAGATACATTGAAATTAATAGGACAAGTAAGTCATGGAAGTGTATATTGCAAATTAACTCCAGCGCCACTTAGTGATAACGGTTTTACATAATGCTTCTCATCTGCATTGGCTAAACAGAGTAGGTATGCATATGTGGATTACCCAGGTTATTTTTATAAATAAGTATAATTATATTAGCTTCAGGAAAGTTGCATAGGCATGGCTGAGACATTTTGTTTGAGACATTCCCTAGAATGGGGAAATAGAATGTATGGTTTGAAGGAAGGAAGGATTTTTTTTCCCCATTATTCCAATTTCAATCAAGTCCTATTGTCCATTTCTCAAATGCATACTGAACATGAGATGGCCCTGGCCCAGTCAATATAAGTGCCACCATTTTGTTTATGACCTGCATACACAGTGTGCTTGAATGGCTGTACTCAAAATGGCATTCCCAATGGGGATAAGATCAAAAGTCCATCTAGTCCAGCATCCTGTTTCCTACAAGAAACACATGAAAGTAGTAACCATCTTCCATTGTTGTCCCTCAGCAAATAGTGTTCAGTGGCATGGTGCCTCTGAACCTTGAGACTCCATACAGCCATCATGATTTATGGCCACTGGAAAACTACTGCTCCAAGAATTTGTCTAATTCCCTAAAGTTGTGAAAGCTAGTGCTGATAAGCGCATCTTCTGGCAGCAAATTCCATGAATTAATTATGGGGAAAGTACTTTCTTTTGTCTGTCCAGAACCTGACAAAAATGGTCACCAACTTGAATGAAGCATTAGAAACACCTTGCAAAATCAGCTATTAACATATTAGTGATACTCATATCAACTGGGCTGGGTGACAGACTTCATTTCAGCTATCCAAATCTTCATCAGACAGTAGACTGTAGAAGATTTCAAAGAAAGAGACAGATTAACAGGCCTAGCTTGCATGTGACGCTAAATGAAGGCTACTGGAAGAGGAATCCCATTATTATCTCCAATCAGCGATCGGAAATAACAGCAAGGATTGCCTCAATACACCACTCACACTTCCAATTGCTTCCCCTATCCTGCAAAGCTATCCTGGGGCACCAGCTGGTAGTGTGAACCCACAGTGAAGCCAGGGACCAGATGATGTCAGGGGTGTGACCCCTGACATCATCCAGTCCATAGAGAGGCAGATATGGGGGGGGGGGGGAGATGACCCCAAACATAATTATAGTTCCTCACCCCTAGTTTTGCATTTTGAGGGTAGGCTACAGAAAGCCTCAGGCTCCCTGTCCCCCTCCCTGTCCCCCTTCCTTCATCTAAACTGGAAGCAAATGCTTCTGAACTCCTCTTCATGGCAACACCACAAGGGGGTGTAAGCAAGCCCAAGGTGTGCTCCGGCTTGCCCACATAATACTAAACAGAATGCTAAACAATGGTTTAGCGTTACATGCAAATACAGCCACTGTGAATGTTACATGCACTCCCCGTCCTTCCTTAGAGAGAACTAGAAACTGGATTCTTCAAGTAATTTTGAAATACAAACAGAACTGCTTTAATAAGCATGTCATCTTCTGAAAGTTTCTTGTGGGCAAAATAGCTATCATTTCCTGGAAGGCAGCCTAACTTTACTCTAATAAAAATAACCCCAATTGAATGAGAAAGAATTGGAGGCTGGAAATTATGAAAACAAACAATTGACCACATTTCAATTTTGCGGTGCAGGAAGCGATGAAGGGATGCAAAACTAGAACAAAACCCTGCCAAGTCTTCCAAAGAATATGTTGATCTTTAAAAAAAAACACAAACACAGGGCATGCATCAGACCCATTTGCCTTTCTTGTATCATTACCAAACGATAGATTTCATTTATACGGATTGTATAAGTTCATATATAGCCGAGCACTTTGGGGAAAGCTTAAGTACAATGTTCTAACAACATTTGTGTGCTGCATCTTGAGATTTTCGACTGACACAACTCCTTACAGAGAGGAATTGCTTTCTTGCATCTATATTTTCTGCAGTGGTGAGAGAATGCCAATTCCGTACATGTC
Organism: Anniella stebbinsi; assembly: GCA_029215795.1. Lineage (NCBI taxonomy): Eukaryota > Metazoa > Chordata > Lepidosauria > Squamata > Anniellidae > Anniella > Anniella stebbinsi. The sequence goes on along the minus strand of JARDYH010000002.1, from coordinate 25,311,257 downwards.
TTTTTCCCAGCTTTCTTGCCCGTTCCAAAACTGAGTGATGGAGTGGCGAGCACTGCTGGATGACCCAGCAAGCATCCAATGAGTGCCATGGGGCTGCCCATCCCTTTAGAGAGACACCATTTTGTGTAAAAATGGCAGCTCAGGGATTTCCAGGAATCTAATAGTGCATAAATGGTGGCCCCTTATGGATCTGGCAAGTGGTGGCTGCAGCTCAACGAGCAGGGTCTGGGAGGCCAAGGAGGGGAGAGTCCACCAGACTTCAGCCCCCTCTCAGTCTCCCATAACTTACCTAAAAGTGCCTTGACTCTAGTCTGTATGGATTCCATCTCCCTCTCCAGCTTCCTGTCCATCTCAGTGCACATCTTGGCCAGATCTACACCAAGCATGATATAGCATTATGAAAGTGATATATAAAAAGCAGGAGCCACACCAAACAGGATATAGTACTATGAAAGGTGTATGAAAGCGGTACATGGTATGTGTCTATGGGCCCCAACAGTTGTCAGTACACTTCAATTCCGCTATAAAGCAGTGGTGTGGCTCCTGCCTTTTATATACCGCTTTCATGCCGCTTTCATAGTGCTATATCCTGCTTGGTGTAGATAGGGCCCTTGAGTCTTTGTATCATGTGTTAGGCTCTTGGGACAGATTGGGGATTCTGCAGGTGTTCCATCCAGTCTCCCTGGCTTAGCTGACAGAGATGGTCTTGGCTTTAGTGCTGAAGATCTCTGGGATAATAGTTCCAGGAGACCTTAACATAAATACTGAGGCAATTGGATCCAGGGCAGGACAACCATGGGGCTTTCCCAACATGTTATTGGCCCAACACATGTAGCAGGACACAATCTTGATGTGGTTTTCTCAGTTGGGCAGGATGATGGTGATCTGACATCTCTTTCCATGTCATGATCAGGCTTCGAATTTCAATGGCTTTTCTGCTATGCAAGGTGGGGGAATCTATTAAAATGGTCCATTCCCAGAGGATAATGGATTCCAAGGGAGAGCCAGGGTGGTCTGGAGAGCCAGTGTCTTGTAGTGCTTAGAATGTTGGACTGGGACTTGGAAGATCCAGGTTCTAGTCCCTACTCGGCCATGGAAGCTCAGTGAGTGTCTTTGGGCCAGTCAAGGCTGTCAGCCCAACCTACCTACCAGGGTTCTTGCTATAAGGATAAAAATGGAGAGGAGGAGGATTATATATGCCATCTTGGGTTCTTGGAGGAAAAAAAGGTGGGATATAAATGCAATAACATAAATAAATTTCAAAGGGCAATGAAATGGAGGGGTCATGTTCCTATTAGTGCCCTGGTCCTTCTATGGGAAATGGCACCCGAGCAGCACCTTAAAAATATAAGAACATAAGAAGAGCCATGGTGGATCAGACCAAGAGACCATCTAGCCCAGCATTCTGCTTACATAGTGGCTAACCAGCTGCTCACAGGAAAACCACAAGCAGGACATGAGTGCAAAAGCACCCACCCAGTCATGTTCCACAGCAACTGGTGTACATAGGCATACTGCCTCTGATACTAGAGGTACCATGTAGCCATCAAGACTAGTAGTCATCAATGGCCTTCTCCTCCATGAATTTGTTCAATACCCTTTTAGAGCCATCTGTACATCTTGTGGAAGTGAATTTCATAGTTTAACTATTCACTGTGTGAAAAACTCTGCTCTGTGTACTTCCTTTATCTGTCCTGAATCTCCCACTAATCAGCTTCATGGGTTCTAGTATAATGAGAGAGGGACAAAAATGTCTGCCAATCCACTTTCTCCAAACCATGCATAATGCTGTACATGTCTATCAAGTCCTCCCTTACTCACCCTTTCTTCTAAGCTAAACAATCTGAGCTACAGCAATGGTACTTCTGGGAAACAAACTACAGACAATGCTACTTCTGGGAAACAGGGTGTTCATGGACACCAGACATCCTGTCAAACCCCATAGCCTAATTGCCATGGTGCAGAAACATACTCCCTCAGCACCACCTTCTGGTGTCGGCCATCTAAGGCCCTTTCTGCACCATAGGGGCGGGAAGCGGGGAACCCCCAAAGTAGCCACTTCCAGGTTTGCTGCGATGAGGCCACACCAGAATGTGATGGCCCGGGCTTCTACCAGGCCGTCGCAACTCGCGCCAACTTTTTTTAAAAAAAGATCTGCACAGATGCGCACGAGCGCTCCTGCACAAATGTAACTCTCTCTCTCTCTCTCTATATATATATATATATTAAAAACCGCTGCGCGGTGCAGCTCCATGGCCATTGGTGCAGCCGCACGTACGGGTAAACATGGCTGCGCCCGGGATGGGCGGCCACACCAACCACCCATCTCGCTACACTCCCGGGAGCAGGGAACAAAGCGGGATAATAGCATTCCCTGAACTCCCGGGAAAAAGGAGGGCTGACCCCTGCCTGCTTGTGGGATGCTCTGTGCGTCATGCGGACTCTCCGCAAGCAGGCAGGGGCAACCACTCGAAAAATGGCTGGTGTGGAAAGGGCCAAAGTTGGAGCAGAACCACACCAATACAGTACCCACACATCCCAACTCAGACCGCTTCTCCAGAACATTATCAAGTTTAGTGGTATCAAAAGCCACAGAGAGGACCAAGAGGGTTGTAATTCTCCTTTCCCTTTCCTGGCACAGACCATCCCACAGAATGACCAAGGCAATTTCCATTCAAAATCCAGGCCTGAAACCAGATTGAACTGCACCCAGAAAATCAGTTTCATCCAGGAGTGCCTGGAGTTGATCAGCAACCACTCGCTTGAGCACCTTGTCCAAGAAGAGAATATTAGCAACCAGCCAAAAGTGCTCAAGATGTCTGGGTTTCATTTTTGAAAGTGGTCCGATGCATTTCAAACTTCACAGCTTTTTTTTTTGTTGCAACAGACAGAAGAAATGGTTCTATCAGGAAAGCCAGATAGAACCATTTCTTCTATCTGTTCTCTAGCCCTTGAAAAGAGTTGTTAAGCTGTAAACACACCAGGACATTCACTTGAAAAATGCCTGGCCCCATTGGGTGTTTTTGTCTTGTTTTGGCAGTGGATTAGTACAGATCACTCATTTCTGGATTCCCTTGTAAGAAACCACCAGTGTAGGCTCAGGGATCTTTAGGGGAAAGGATGTGTTGTCTAAGGATCCCTAGCCTCTCTTTGTAGAAATCTCTTTCAGCTGCCAGCCCTTTGCCAAATGGGTAAACCTTTCTCTTGTCCTTGCTATAAAATAAATAAAACCATGAATGTCATTTGTACTCAGAAATCAAAAGGTTCCAGTACCAGACTCATCAGGAATACAAGCAGGAGGGGGAAGGGAAATGCTGAAAAAACCAGAAAAGAGTAAAACTGTGTGTGACATCCAGTCGCGTGTGTTTTGAATTACTGTACATTAATCAAATGTTTTGTGAACCATTTTAAGTAAGTGGAAGAGACTAGTGGAATGAAACAATATAATCCAGTACAGTGAAAACATGCATCATGCCCTAAGGCAGGAAAACTTGTAGCTTTCTTTGCCATACCATAGCCAAAAGGGGTGAGGGGTTGATTTTTGTGTGTGCATTCAGGCAGTTGACTAAGGGGCATTTGAGAAAGCAGAGAGGTAGGGCAGAGAACATTAGGGGAATAGCCAGACTCTTTCTACAATCAGTGTGGCATAAATAGTGGGTTGAGGTTATGAACATATAAAGATGGCAAAAGTTGTGTGACAGTGATTTTAATTATGTTAGATTCATTTGTTGGTTGGTTTGGTTTTGTGTACAAGAATTAGTTGTGTGATCATGTGCAAATATTGTATAGTTATATGCATAGATAAGTATAGATTAAGTCTGTGTGTAGATCCAAATCTTTGCTCTTTCCAGTTCTCTACAACCGGGGTGGGTAGAAAGTAGATCTTAATCTACTGATAGATCTCTCTGTGTTTTGCAGTAGATTGGCAAGCATTTCTGACTCCCAAAAGCAGCAACAGAATTACTCTTCCCCCACCACACACACACACACACACCCTCCTGGCCAAAATTACTCTGCTGAAAAAAAGAAAATTTGGGGTAACTCACAATGGGTTTTTGTGTGGAGGGACTGTGAGTTCTGTTCAGTTCTGGTGTTCAAAACAAATCCCTGAGCTCGGAATAGAGATGGCCAAATCTGCCAGGTCCATTTCAGCCAATTTCGTCCATTTCCCATCTTCATGTCTGTTCCATAGCGGTTACATGCTGACTTTAAAACACACACACACACACACACACACCCAGAAATTAATCTGTATGGATTTGGAAGCATTTAATTTTTTTTTAATCCCACATTGCTGCGCACATTTTTCGTATTGTACACATTTTTTGCATGCATCCAGCAATTGACCAAAGCATGTTTGTGCTCATTTTTGAAACGTGTACATATTTGTGTGTTTTTCAAATGTGCATATTTCATTGGGTGCATTGTTTTCTGTTCCACTGAATGCATCACAAGTCCAGAAGGGTACAGATTTCTTTAAGCAAAATGCATCTGGACTGCATCCATTTCCAGGCACTGCGTATTGGGGGAAAATCTGTAATAAAATAAAAGTATAATACAACAGACTGGATTTTGCATGCAGCTGCAGCTCAGAATTCTTTAATTTTAAGAATATGTATTTTGTTTCAGTTGGTAGATCTTAGAATTCTTGTAAACAACAAAGTAGATCCTATAAGTTTGACATCTGTCCACCTCTGGACTACAAGAGTCTCATCAGTGGCCACAATTTACTATATATTCCATAGGGAGTTTAATCTGTTGCGAGAGCACACACACTTATGGCATTTTAAATATTATTTACCTCCCAACTTTTCAAGCATGAAAATAAAGATATGCTTGTCATACTTCTGTTCTTATATTGTGTCACAAACTAAAGCCTCAAGAACTTCAGTATTGTCATCTTCTCACCATTTCTGAAATCAGAAAGAGGGTCTGGAAATAAGGACAAATTTCTGAGGATTTCCAGCCATAACTTTGCAGTGTGTCCATATTTTCAAGCTAGTTACTACTTGCAGCCTTTTCCTGGATCCTGTTGAAGGCATTCATTTCTTGAAACTAATGATTAGCAAATAGTTCCACCTGCTTTTGAGACCTGTAAAGATGGGTGAGAATTTACGGTGATGAACTTAAACATGCGTGAGAATTTAGTTTCAGTTCGTTTTTGATCAGAATTTACTAAAACTCAAGTTCTTTCTGGACCAAAGGAACTTGAGATTTTTAAAATTAAAGTGCGTAAGAAGGTGGAACTGAAAGATTCATCCATTGCAGCAGAAAGCATGAGTGCTGAGCTCTTGAAAGTCTGGGTTTGATTCCCTGTGTATTCATTCATGTTTGAAGTGATGAATTAGGGTTGCCATCTCTTTTTTCTGACAGGCTCCTAATCTTTAACAGCTACATGGCAGGCAAGTACAACTAGGGATGTATGAGAATTTTGTTTTTTGCTCTCAAAATGTGCAAGCATGCCCTGTTCGAGCAAGCACATGTCCACTGAAAATATTTGTAACTTGTCAAACATGCATTGTGTTCAATTCATACAACTTTCCCAGTTTGATTTGTGCAACTTTCCTAATTTGTGCAAATTTCCCCCATGGACCGAGTCAGCCCTGCTTTAGTCTATGGAGGAAGTTCATGCAAATTTGGGGAGATTTATTCAAACTTGGGGAAATGTGCACAAAATTGACATTCAATTGCAGTTCAATTTGCTGTGTGAAGAAGTACTTCCTTTTATCTGTCCTGAATCTCCCAACAATCCGCTTCATGGGATGACCCCATTGGGTTCTAGTATTACAGTAAAGGGAGAAAAATGTCTCCCTATCCACCTTCTCCACACCATGCATAATTTTGTACATCTCTATCATGTCTCCCCTTAGCCTCCTTTTTTACAAGCTGCACAATCCCAGTTGTTGTAACCTTCCCTCACAGGGGAGATGCTCCAGCCCCTTAATCATTTAATTGCCCTTTTCTGCCCTTTTCCGATCTCTTCAATATCGATGATGATGACGATGATATGGTGACCAGAACTGTTCACAGTATTCTAAGTATGTTCGCACCATAGATTTGTATAAAGGCAGTACGATGCTGCCAATTTTATTCTCAATTCCTTATCTAATTATGCCTAACATGGAGTTTGCATTCTTTACAATGGCTGCACACTGGGATGACATTTTCATCAAGCTGTCCACCACAACACCAAGATCTCTTTCTTGGTCAGTCACTGCCAGCTCAGATCCCATAATGTTATGCTTGAAGTTGGGATTTTTGCCCCATTGTGCATCACTTTTCACTTGCTTACAATGAACTGCATCGGCCACCTATATCCAACCAGTAATGTATATTTTCACCCAAAGCCTAAAGCTGGAGTCTTCTTTCTGCAAGTATCACGAGAAGTTATGCTGAACATGTATCTGCCACTGTAAATGGCAACCATGCATTTAGCTAGCCTTTCCCCTTTGTAATGTCTAGTCAAACATACTTCATACCATGAAATCACAATATTCTGTGTTTTGCCATGAACAGCCAATCATGGCAGGATCTACACTGCTGCTTTAAAATGGTTTATAACAGTAGTGACAACTATTGGGGCCCAGGACACATTCCATATACAGATTTCAAACCATTTTCAAAGTGTCATATCCTGCTTAGTGTAGATCTGGCCCGTGTCATGGAATGGCAAGGTTCGTTCTACTAGACCAGCCTTCCCCAACCTGGTACCCTCCAGATGTGTTGGGGTACAGCCCCCACCATCCCCAATCAGCATGGCCACTGGTCATGGAGGTGGGAGTTGTAGGCCACCACATTTGGGTGACACAAGATTGGAGAAGCTTGTATGAAGAAGGGACCCAAACTCTTCAATGTTTTCCAAGTTCCAACTCATGTCCATATCAGATTGTGACCTTCCCCCCTTTTGTATGAAAAATTAAGCATATTTTCATGCATATTTTTCCATATGTACAGAGTAGTCGTGTGCATTTGTAACCCCTATGGAGTAGTTGGTTTAGTCCCTTGAGCTGAGCCCTCACTTAGAGGGAGGGCTAATATATATATATATATATATATATATATATATATATAATCTCAGCATCAATGTACATGAGAAGACATAGCTATAAATGTGAGTCAGTTGTTCTGCTGAAAGCTGAATGTTGGAAGGTTGCTATTTTATTGTGGGCTTTTATCGCCTTGTATAAGGTAAATTGAACTGTTAGTTCTGTGCAGTAGAATTTCAAGGGGATGGGGAGTCATTTTTTTGCATCCTTGATATTTGTCTGAATTATGTTATTGCAGGGCTAATACGTTGACCTACAATATTGAGTTACAGATTGGGGATTGCCCTGTGAAATTAAAGTTAAGAAAAATCTACAAAAGGGACTTCCAAAATCCTCAGCGCCTGGAGATACAGAACCATGTGGGACTGGGCTGCAAGCAAGAGATCCAGAGAGAGAGAGAGAGAGAGAGAGAGAGATTGTTTGGACCTAGAAGGACAAATTGTGGCATGTTTCTGTAAACTGATGTTCACTAAAGATGTATTTTGTTCAAATTATATATATATTGGCAAGTTTATTCTAATTAAGCCCCACAGAACCCACATGAGTAGAAGTTATACATTTATGAAATGTACGCATTTTCTCCCCTTCCTTGAAGCATGTTTGAGCACATTTTCCAAACGTACGCATTTTTTTGAACACTTCTTGCTGCCGTTCCACGGATCACATCACAAACTTGAAAATGTAGGCAGGCAGCACTTGAGTCCATGTTCAGTTCGAAGAGGTGTGGACTGTGTAATTTCTGATCAAAAGCAAACTGAAATGAATTTCTCATGCCTCCCTGTCCATCACCGGTCTGCACGCTTGCTGTCCTTTAAAACCCCACCCACCTTCCAGTGGTTCACCTTTGCAGGTTTTCAGGTTCATATGTTGCCTACCTCCAGGCAAATAGCCTGCCACAGCAATCTCCTTAGTTCTGAGATGGGAGCCACTACAAATGACCTTAAGCGGAATGACAAAGGACTACCTCATTTGAAAGCTTGCTTACCCATGCACTATTTACTTTTTTGTATGTGGACCGATCTACACCAAGCAGGATACAACACTTTGAAAACGTTTTGAAAACTGTAAATGCAGCGTGTCCTGGGCCCCAACAGTTGTCACTACTGTTATAAACCGCTTTCAACCGTTTTAAAGCAGTAGTGTAGATCCTGCCTGTGTGTAGTGGTGGTTTTCATTTTGACTTTCCTAAGAACGACCATCCTGGGATTCTGCATTTTAATTTGAGGGAGCATCCCTGAAGGGATTTTTAGAGGAGAATGGGCACATTTAAGGTGGAAATGCACATTCCACCTCCGCCTCACGCCTTTCAAGTCCAGCCACTGTTTCTTTCTGCAAATCAGGACCAGATTTGCTATTCGGTGAAGTAATGAATGGGATTAAGGTAATTAACCCTTTCCCACCATAGTTTTTCTCCACGCAACTCAACCTAGCTGCTTTTTTCCCAGCCTTATTCCAGATCCATGTCACCAATGGCCACTGTTTGTAGCGGAGAAGCAGCAGCAGAGCAAATATACAAGATAGATCCATCTGTTATAAAATGAACCCAAGAACTGGGGCTGAATTTCACAGTATTTCTCATCCAACCCCAATCACATTCTTTCTTCCCAGCAAGGTGTTCAGTAGGGTTGGATGAATCTGCCTGTTTCACTTTCCGTAATCTTGGCATTTTTCAGGCACAAGTACATTCCGTCCTACTTCTACAACATTTTTTAATTAAATCTGCAAAAATTCATTTACATTCTAAATTCATTAATTAATTAATGTTTATGCACTATCATCTGCATGAAAATACGTGTGCATTTTGTACACATTTTCCCCTAATAGAGGCATTTTTTTGCAAATTGTTTTCCCCTAAAGTATGTCCTTTTGTATGCAATTTCCCCTAAAGTACACATTTTTGTACAAAGTTTCCCCTAATGTACATATTATTGTATGCATTTCTGTGATCACATTCCCCACATTGCAAAATTCATAGAAGTGCAAAACCTGAAGGATAATTGTGTTCTGGTTTGTGCATTAGTTTGGGAAGTGCAAAGTAGAAAGTTTCATATTAAAATGCAAACAAAACTAATTTCTTCCCCTAGCCCTAGATTTGAGTACCTCCTTGTAACTCAGGCCTGGATTCTGCTGCCCCAAGGGAGGTACATATGGCATTGTGGGAGGGATGGTGTCTGAAAACGTGTTCCAGTATATGCTCCTTTTATGTGGGAAATTATAAGCAGAATCCAACCGGGCAGAATCTAGTCCCCACCGATTCTCTTCGGCCCCACTGACTGCATTGTGCAATTGTGCAACAGTGATTTATCCTTTCCAGGGCAACCAGAATGAATGGACATACTTGTTTCTGGAAGGAGGCAGGTTGGCAGGGCTCCGCCAACCTGCCTCCTTCCAGAAATGAGCATTTCCACTCATTTTGGGGCTTCCCTTTGGAAGCACTAAATCTGCTTCGAATAAGCAGCGAGTCCTGCTTGCACAAAGCAATCAGCAAGGCCCACTACTTGCAGAAGGGAATCAGTGGGGCAGAAAAAAATTGACAGGGGCATAAGCACCCACTTAGATTCTGTCCTATACCTCTGGGACGCTCAAAGACCTGGGCCTGGATGGGTGAATCTGTCAATTTCTGTTTCTCTCATATTCGCTTACTTTAAAATCTCAAGGTCTTTTCATCCCAAATATGAAGAAATTTTGGTAAATTCTTATCAAAACCAAACAGAAATAAAAGTCTCACCCATCCCTACCTACACCAATGGCAGCAAAATGTCTTGGGACACTAGCTCGATGAGTTGTGCTCCTTATGCTAATCCCCTGTATCTACTTTCAGTTTTGTCGCAGAATTGATATTCTGTGCACTGCACAAAGTGAGCACTACACAAAGAGTGTTTCCTTTCTTGCTTTTCTTCTACATAACCTCTAGGTGGCACTGTGGTATAGCTGAATAGTGCAACTGCACAAGTGGAAAAAACGCTTTCACAAATAATACTGCATTTTCCGTTTACCAAATTCACTGAAAGTGCTGTTTAAAAAAGAAACAACATTGGAAAGTCACAACATCATCTAAAGAACCTATAAACAGTCATGAGTAGGGAATGACAAGTGCAGAATAAATGACTCATGTAGAAAAGCTTTCTGATGAGCAATGCAATAGGGTTGTGTCAATGTCTCTGCTCTCTGTGAAAATATGTAGCACTTCCACTGGTTCCCCTGAGCCATGTCACACTTTGGCATCATCCGTCTTAAAAATAACATTATCTCTGATCTACCGCAGCTCCATCTTTCAGTAGTGTATATTTTTAGGACCACATGGAAGCAAACCATTGCTACATGCAAGCCTTTGTGTGTGTTGATTATTATCTTGTTAAGTTAGCCTGGCTTATTTCTTCCTCCTCCCCCCCCCCACACCTCCCTAATCAAACAGGAACACACTGTTCATGCACACTCTCTCCTTCCTTGCTTGTGTTTGTCTTGTAAAGTCCAATTTTCTCTAACTGCATCATGCCACGCACTATAAACCCCATTTGTGTCCCATTTAGACATCGAAACCACAACAGACGAAGAACAAAAAGAACCACACACCCTGCTTTTTTGACAAAAGTCCCACACATGAATAATTAGAAGCACATAAAATTGCTACACACACACACATACACACACAGAACTAGACAGCTGCTTCGCCTCGTGCTGCCTGTCTCAAGCTCTTCCACTTTCAATTCTACCAACAAAACTTCTTTTTTCAATCACTTGGAATAGTAAACAAGACAGGAGAAACATAATACAAACAGTCTGTGACACAACAGGGATAAATATCCAAATAAAGATTTCCCGACAAGTGTACGCAGTCAGGAGTCTTTGGGAAACCTTTATTCTAATTAGCTGTTGTTCGCCATGCACTTGTCTGCAAGAGGAGTGTGAACCTCCCTTCCTTTTCTCCTGTCGAACAGATGAATATTGGAAAACCCTGGGTTAGTGGCAAAGCAGATGAGAACGGACCGAGGGAATGACAGGTCTCTGCTATAACTGCCTTCAAACCTCTGATCTAGAACCAGTGGCCTTTCAATGGGAATGTTGCTTATTGCTTCCAGATGCCATGAATTGGCTTGGATAGGCCAGGAATGAAGTGTATTGTTCAATGTCCAGAACAACCTTCTTTCTGGATGGATCAAAGCCTGATGAAACAGGGAGCGGCTGTACAGACAAGATGGATTTTACAGATGACTCTCACAACAGCAACGGGGCAAACTGCAAAACGTCTATTCTTTTCTGGAAGGGATTGATACAATGGTTGGAAATAATGGCATTCAAACTTGGCCCAGCATAATTCGGGGTACCTGTGTGGGCAGTTCTAGAACCCCCCTGGTCAAATCTTAAACTCTATCATGGTTACAGCCATTTTCTGTTCTGTTGTTGCCCACGTTTTGGTCAGTTCCAGCAGAGAATACAGACTATGACTGTTTACTACACATTATATCAGCACCTGAAGTGTGCAAAAAAAAAAATCCTTGTAGAATTATATGGACCATCTGCTTACCAAAGAGTTATGCAAGCGCTGCAGCAATTTGTCTCTTGGTAAAACAAGTGCTAAGTTACATTAGCTGAATTGAATGGCCGCTTCTAAAAAAGCCCTCCCTGGACGCCCTGGATCTTAATAACTATAGACCAGTATAAAATCTTCCATTTCTGGGCAAGGTGATCGAGAAGGCAGTTGCCCTCCAACTCCAAGCAATTTTGGATGATACAGATTTTCTAGACCCATTTCAAACTGGCTTCAGGGCAGGATATGGAGTTGAAACTACTATGGTCACCTTAGTGGATGATCTATGCTTGAGTATTGACGGGGGAGTGTGTCTCTGCTGGTACTTCTGTATCTCTCAGTGGCTTTCAATACCATCGACCATGGTATCCTTCTGGAACACCTGAGGGGATTGGGAATTGGGGGCACTGTGCATCAGTCGTTCTGGTCCTACCTCTTGGGCAGGTTCCAGATGGTGATGCTTGGGGATAGTTGCTCCTCAAAGAAGGAGCTGTTGTATGGCGTACCACAAGGTACCATCCTATCCCCAATGCTGTTTAACATCTACGTGAAACCGCTGGAAGAGATCATCCGGAGCCATGGGGTGGGGTGCTATCAGTATGCTGATGACACCCAAATATATTTCTCTATGCCTTTGACAACAGCGTCAGCTAAGGATAGTGTGTCTCCTCTGAATGAATGCTTGGAGGTGGTAATGGGCTGGATGAGGAAAAACAAACTGAAGCTGAATTCAGACAAGATGGAGGTGCTTGCTGTCAAAGGCCCCAACCTGGGTTTGGAGGTGTGTCAACCAGTTCTGGATGGGGTTACACTCCTCCTGAAAGGCTGTGATCACAGCTTGGGGGTGCTCCTGGATCCATTGCTCCAAATAGCAGCTCAGATAGATGCAATGGCCAGGAGTGCCTACTATCAGCTTCAGCTGATATGCCAGCTGCGCCCCTTCCTAGAGTTGGAAGACCTAAAAACAGTATGCGCACGCTGGTAACTTTGAGGCTCAACTTCTGCAATGCGCTGTGCCTAGTCTGAAAACTTCAACTAGTTTGAAATATGGCAGCCAGGTTGGTCACCAGTACACCTAGGGGTGACCATATTACACCACATTTAAAATCACTCCACTGGTTGCCAATTAGTTTCCAGGCGAAGTACAAAGTGTTGGTTATTACCTTTGAAGCCCTACATGGTTTGGGTCCAGGTTACCTGTGGGATCGCCTTCTCCCATGCAATCTGCCCTGCATGCTCAGGTCCTCTGGGAAGAATTTGCTACAGTTGGCCAAAACCAGGCTGACAACCATTACACAGAGGACCTTCTCTTCTGCCGGAAGAGATTGGTCAACTTAATAGTCTCTTTGACTTTAAGAAAGCCATAAAGACCAATCTCTTCCGGCAGGCCTACCTAGTCGAATTTTAAGAGTTTTATTGGTATTTTAATAATGTTTTAATTTTATATGTTTTTAATTAGTTTTATGTATTTTATGTTATTTGCATTGATGCTGTTCAATGCAAATAACCTTCAATCCTGAGGGAAAGGCGGGTAAGAAATTATTATTATTATTATTATTATTATTATTATTATTATTATCTCTTTGCTCACACCTTCGTCTTCCTCTCCTCCTCCACTTTCTGTGGAAGACATTTAAGACAGATCATTTGCTGTCTTAAATGATGCTACCCTTTCTCCCTTGCTATGCTTTATGTCCAGGACTCCCTCCAAGATATGTAATGCACATCCTGGATTTCACCCATAGGCATATATGTTGCAGGGGTTGGGGGGCATCAAAGCAGGAATTACTATGTATCCATGGGGCTGTCTATATATGAGGGGGGAAAGCCCCATGGTGACTGTAAATCTGTGCTGTGTCAGTTATACGATGCAGATGCAGCTTCGGAGCCACTGCAAAGATTTCCCGTGAAACTGTGCATTGAAAAAGTCAAGGACTTACCCTGGCTTTTTCAATGGGAGTGAGGTCAGTGTGGCTCTTCTGCCATCTGCCGTTACTCTAGGGCAATCTGGGGCAGTCCCTGGTGGAAGGCTACCAGTGATTGGTTGCCTTCCACCAGGAAGAGGGGGGAGGTGGCTCCAGTACCTGGATGGCTGCCAGAAACCTTGCACTCCCTCCTTGGCGTTGGGATTACCTGACACCACTGCAGGTGAGCAAAACTGCGGGGGTTTGGAGGGATGTGGTGCCAACTCAGCACCATGAAGAGAGCCCCCATATCTTCTCAGTGGCTGCCCCGGGGCTATGGAACTCCCTTCTCATGGAAGCTAGACTGGCTCCCTCCTTGGTGTGCTTTCGGAGGCAGGCTAAAACTTTTCTGTTTCAGCAGGCCTTTGGGGAGTAGTTGAGACCTCTGTGGATGTGCTGCTTATAGTTTGGATTTTTAATTATGTTTACTTAAAATATTTTTAAATGTTTTAAATATTTTTAAATTGTACTATATTTAATTATATTTTTAATTTGTGTATATCACTATTTGTTTTAACTGTACATGTTTTAATTTGTAATCCCCCTTGAGACCCATTATTGGGAAAAGGGCAGGATATGAATAAATATAATAATAATAACAACAATAATAATAATAATAATAATAGCAGCTATGTCTTTTTTTCCACTTTTACTCAGTTTTATCCCAGACAGAGAGAGAGAGAGAGAGAGAGAGAGAGAGAGAGGAAGGCAAAAGTAGTTGCTTCCTGTAAATGAGAGTCTCATATCTTAAGGCAAATGCCTTCACCCCCAGCACTCCCCTTGCTGAGTAAACTCCCTTGATTGTGAGCTTGCTTATGAGCCACCTATAAAACAAATCAGACTAATAAAATACTGTGATGTTGTACCCTTGGGTGATTCAATTAGCTCCTTGTTCAAGAGTGAAAGGAGATGATAAACCTGCAAGGAAGTGGGATTTTTGGCCATGGGGGTATATTTTAAGAAACCTACATCTCAAGGAACCTAAATTTCAAGAAACCTACATCTCAACACATTTGAAATTGTGCTCTTCAATATTTAAAAAAGAAAGGGGGGAAAATAAAACCTAGGAAGTATACACAGAAAGATTTGTTTTAACTAAAATACAGCCATGTTGTGCAAGTGGGTATCAACAAGTCAAAATGGTCAGATGGCCAACCAGTGGGACAAAACAGGCTTTACTTTAAAGATTTAGCTAGCAACTTTTTTATTACTCTGGAATAGGCACAAAGCTGTCTGATCCATACTGGGATCCCAGCATGAGGTGTAGTGGGGGCTTTATACACTCAACAGCAGTTCACTCATCCAACACACTGCATTCTGGGATATGAACTGGATCTACAGTTTCCTCCAATTTCCTAATAAGAGACAATTTTTGGAATGGGAACAAAGGACTTAGGTATATAATGGAGAATATACTGAATGGTTTGATCAAAATGTGAACTTTTAGCTGCATATGTTTTGTTCATTAGATTCTCCATGAAGGACTATTTTATTTTCCCTGACTAGCATATAAGTAATTGAAATAATCCGATACCATATTGGGGTTCAAAATATGAGCTGGGATAATGTGTCACAAAGCTGAGCTTCACATTTACGCAAGCACTACAAAGGGTATTTTGAAAGATTTATTGTGCTGTTCTAAACCTAATGTCTTGTGTTATGTTTTCCTCCTAAAGAATCATACGAGGAATCAACATCGGTCTGCTTCTATCACTGCTCATTCACTTGGAGGTGATGGCTCCAATGACAATGGGGCAATGAATCCATTCTGTCAGCCTATCTACACTACTGCTTTAAAATGGTTTAAAATGGGTTATAACTGTTTTGAGAACTGTTGGGGCCCAGGACACACGCCATATACAGTTTTCAAAATGTTTTCAAAGTGTTTTATCCTGCGTGTGTAGAGAGGCTCTGGGTTTCAATCAGAATGAATCAAAATTCTAAAAGAGTGTTCTGATTGGTTCTGACTGAAACCCAGAGTAGATTCACTGCTCCAATGGTATATATACAAAAATATAATCAAAAGAGAAAAGCACATCAGTGAAAAACACATGAAGAAAATCAAGAATTAAGGAGCTTCCAACTGTTGCAGCCTTTTGCAGCAAACTGACAAGTCAGCTTAAAGAAAAAAAAGCCTGTCTCAAGAAGAACATCTTTGGCTGACAGCAGAAGGACATTGAAGATGAAGCTAGTTTGGCATCCCTCAGCAGGGAGTTCCAGAACCTGGGAGCCGCCTTCTTTCACATTCCCACCAAACATGCTTCCAATAATGGTGGGGTAGAGAAAAGGCTGGCAGAATGCAGTCTTTCAAATTGTCTCAAATCATTAGGTCTTTATAGGTTATCATAGAATCATAGAATAGTGGAAGGAGCCTATAAGGCCATTGAGTCCAACCCTCTGCTTAATGCAGGAATCCACCTTAAAGCATCCCTGACAGATGGCTGTCCAGCTGCATCTTGAATGCTTCTAGTGTGGGAGAGCCCACCACCTCCCTAGGTCATTGGTTCCCGATGTCCAGCCAGACTCTGGCTTCCTGTAACTTGAGACCATTATTCCATGTCCTGCACTCTGGGATGATCAAGAAGAAATCCTGTCCAATACTACCACTGCCCTTGTGGGAAGGACCACTAGTGCAACAGGAAAGTAGCACTTGCTAGTCCAACCTGAAACGACCACTTCTGGAAGGAGACAAGTCAGTGGGAGTCATGGAACTTGTCCCATTCCAGATGTGGTAGTTTTGGGTAGTTATTTGAATAAATAAGTGATTGTTGAGTTTCCCTATTTCATTGCCACAAGTGGGGCTAAGAGAGATAGACATGGGGGGGAGGGTGTTTTGGGCGCGAATGATGGTAACCGCAGGTAAACATAATGGTATAGAACAGAGGCACATTACATTTCTCTTCCCCAGATCCCTATATTTCTCTCCAGTAGCCTTTTAACCTATTTTCTATCAAATTAATACAAGAATTTCCTGTAGCTGCATTGCTTTGAACTTCTTCCCAGTGTTCCTTTCTTCTGTGTGTCCTCCACCCCACTTTAAAATCCACTGTGTTGTGCAACAAAGGTGGAAGGAAGGTATCATGAATCAGGCTTGTTGCACTTTAAAAAAAACAACAACAACAATCTCCAGTGATGATTGAAATTTGTTAATGGCTAATGCAATGTCAACCTCTGCCAGAAACAGTTAACATTCTTGGGCAGTCCAAACAACAAAAAGTAACTTGTAAAACCTTTTCTCAGGACTGGAAGATCTAATGGGCTAGAAAAGGAGTATTTATCATTATTTCCATTTTTGAAAAAAATAAATGAGATTTCTTATAAATCACATTTGTGGCTAGCCGGAATGGACTAGAAAGCCTTGTTGCGTATACCAAGGAGCACACATAATCGTAGGCTAAGGAAAAAGCATGTTGAATGCTACAGATCCTGCGGTCAATCCCTGTATTATAACAGAATTGAAAGGCACTGGATTCATTTGTGATGCAGACACTTGTCATCACAAAAAGCTGCTCAAGTAAAAGCATAGATGCTCAGACGAACAGATATGGGTTTTCTGAGCTTAGCGTCCACGCCTATATAACTTGTGACCCATCAAGGTGAATGCAGTCAGCGTGCCATACTTTCTAGCCTGCCAAGAACTTGACAAGCCCTTTTTCACCCCTAATTTTTGCTCCCACAGCCAGGCAATAATAGCAAGAGGTTTATCAAGATTCTAGTGGGCTACAAAACATGGTTCATGAAAACAGCTAAAGAATTTATATAAGTTCGCATGTAACTTTTTTTTTCTATCAGGAAATCCTATACATGTCTGCTCCCATTGAGTTCAGAAGGGCTCATTCACAGATAAGTATGTATAAGATTGCAGCCTTAGGGCATATCCAATGCAGCCCCTTGCATGGGCAGCCCAAGGCTGCTGGCCCTTGGGAGCACACCTCTGGCTTTGCTGGTGGCAGGGCGCACACAACTCCTACCACTGGCAGCTGCAAAGTAGCACTTCCAGGGGCAAGCTCCACAACAAGTGGAAACTCTCGAGGATTTCATTCGATTCACATTTTGAGATTATCTAACCCACTCCATACCTCCTGGTCTAACATGTGAATCAGAGAACTAATATACTTCACACTACACATTTCTCTGAACTTTGCAAGGTCCTTGAGTGGGTGGCTGCCAACCAGCTCCAGATGTTCTTGGATGAGGTTAGTTATCTAAATCTATCTCGGCCAGGATTCAGGCTGGGTTTTGGCATGGAAATGTCTTTGGTCACCCTGTATGATGACCTATGTAGAGAGACAGACAGAGACAGAGGGCTTTCGTCAGCTTTCAAAACCATTGACCATGGTATCCTTCTGGGATGATGATCTGAGTTGGGAGTGGGAGGTACTGCATTACAGTGGGTTTGCTCCTACTTGGATGGTGGTGCTTGGGGAATATTGCTTGGCTCCATATTGGTTTTCTCCCCCATACTATTCAACATCTACATGAAACAGTTGAGTTTTGGAGTACACTTTCATCACTATGCTGATGACATGCAGCTCAATCTCTCCTCTTCATTTTCTTCAAGTGATGCTGCGGATGTGCTACATCAGTGCCTGGCTGTGACAATGGACTGGATGAGGACTAATAAACTGAAACTCAATCCAGACAAGCCTAAGTGCTGTGCTGTTTGCTTATATGTTTATATGCAAATATAGAGGCTATACATGCCAACCACACCCAGCTCCCCAACCTCTTTTTGTCACTGATCCCTCCCTCCCTCCCTGAAAACAGTGTGGGTTCATCTGGTCATCCTACTGGGGGCCAAGTAAGAATTTTGGGCACATAGTCTGATTGGCCTCGGTTATGTGTCTTTTTGCTTACTTCACTAAGTGGGAAGAGAGAGTCTTTAGGGAAATAGATTGCTTTTTGGTGTTAGGTTAATTTGGTCACATATGGTCTCAGGCTGTTGGGGTGGCCACGGTTAGTGGCAACAGGGATGGTGTTCATTCTGAAGCACAGTTTTGGTGACAGGTGAGGCCTGAGGCCTTCCACTGAGGGTTTTGTAGCCCCAGTGTGGGGATCAGGGTTACCTGTGAGTCCAACTCATCTCACCTCACCCAATGTTTTGTGGCCCGGGGGTGACATGGGAAGGCCTACCCTCCCCAAAAGGGGTAGTCCTGGGGATGGCGATCTTACAGATGCCACTCAGCACAAATAGAAAGTTTCTCCCGAAATAATGCCAAGCTAGTTGCTGCCATTGATTAGGGGCATCCCAGTTTTTCCTTTGCAGATCTTCAATGAATGTGGCCTGAATTTGATACCATATATACTTGTCTTATCTCCTTATTCTCTCCTTCCTTTCGCAAGCAATGAATGAATGAACCAAGGTATAACCAGAGCAAGCGTGGAGTCAACACCTCTTTTTCAGACATAAGATGCCCCTGCATGTGATTCCCCAGAAGCATTTGGTTGGCCACCATGGGAAAAGAGGAAGGAGCTTTGGTCTGATCTAGAAAGGTTCTTCTAACATTCCTTACAAACCTATCCTTACCCTGATCCAGACTTTGGACTCTTCACAGGGGCAAGTCCAGCATAAGTAGCTTTTGAGAGAGCCAGAGAAAAGTTAATACAGCTACTCCACAGGTGAGTGCTACCTGGCCCATGGGCCACATGCAGCACTCTTCTCCCCCCTGCCCTCTGCTGTGGCCACCACCACCTTGTGCTGTCATCCCAAAAGTTGGGGGTGGGGGTGGAATCAAGCTAATTTTGATCCTTTTGGTACTCTGAAGTGCTACAAATGCCTTTATTTTTTGTGCCCAGAGTGGGGGACAGTGCAACCCACAAAGGATTCAAGGGGGCTAAAATGGCGCCTGGCCTCTTGTATTTCCCCATCCCTGATCTAGCCTCTTATTAGTGGTTCCCAGAACAGGACAGCAACTATTTCTAAATGGGAATGAGAAGTTAAAATAAAAATATGAGATTGAGCAATTAGTCAATGAAGGATATGGAGTTAACTTTAATACAATTGAAATACAGGAAACGTATGGGATAAATGACAAAATCGTGGCTACATACGGTGAAACAGGTCTTAAGCACAGCTGCTCTTTATCCACTAGTGTTGTTGCCCACCCAGTGACCTTGGGCTTCTTTCTACTTCGTCTCTGTTCAAAAACACGGAAGGTGCAACTGCAAAAGCTGTATGGTCCAGCAACTTGGGTGGTGCTTTATTTCACATATGCTTTAAGGGCATTGCTTGGGTAAGAGCAATTTAACACACACACACACACACACACACACACACACACATTTTATACTTATAAAAGGATAACAGCCAAGACTGAAATTGGTCAACATGCGGCATACTCCCATACATCCATACTGGAAAGGGAAAGGAGAGTTGCTAAGAAGGAGGAAATGGGCACATCACTCGTTTATAGCAAACTGCAACTTTCTCCCATAATGAAAAACAAGCCTGCAAGAGTCTCTGTGTGTCCTGCTCTTTTGCCAAGAAACAATACTCTCTTTCTTGTGTGTGGGGATTTACCTCAGGTCACTATGAAGAAAAAATGCAGGCATGGTCCAGTTTTCAGGAAAGTAAATGGAACAATTCCCATTGATTTCCATCCATTTTGGATAGGATTCTTGTATAACTGACTTGGTCATAGCAAAAAGAAGCAGCCCACATCCCCACCCCCACCCCCACCCCCACACACACAATGAACACCCTTTTCTTCACCTTTAGGAACTGGCTTAAATTTCTCCCTCTCCCTCTCTCTCTCTCTCTCTCTAGTTTTTTTCTCAAGATATTTCTTGGAATAATTCTAAAACATAATCCAATGAAAAGTATAAAAAGCATTACAGAGACTTACAACAGAGCTGACATTTAAAACAAACAAACAAACACAGCCAACAGCTGCCGCAAGTTGAACAAATGATAAACGCCATTACCTGAAAACAATTTAACAATACAAAAAGTATTCTAGCCTCATTGAACTGGATGGAGCATAATGATTAAGATTCTGAGCTAGGCAGTTCCCAGTTTAAACCATGAACATACTAGGTGAGCTTGTTTTCTAATGTAGCCCCTGTGTTTAACTGGAGATGGCAGACATTGAATTTGAGATCTTCTGCATGTAAAGTGTGTGCACTACCAACGAACTCTAGTTGCTTCTTCCTCATAAGTACACAAAGACCCTGTTCAGATGGCATGCTAAGCCATGATTAGTCTGCTAATGCTTTTTGCAGAAAAAAAATGTTAGTGAATGTTTTTAAACAGTGGTTATGTAGTCACCATGGTTAGGAATGTGGTTCATACGACAAGCTAAATCATGGTTCATATGAGACGCTATGCCATAATGTTTAGCTCAAAATGTTAACCATTGTGGCTTAGCATGTTGTCTGAACAGGATGAAAGAGTCCTAAATTAGGCTCTATTAGGTGCAACTCTCTTGTCCCATCTCAGCAACCTCTGGGAAGCACCACGTCTCCTCCAGTTGGGATGGGTGAGAATTCCATTCAGTTCGTCCTTGATATGAACTTACCAACACTTGCAAATGTCTTCAAAACAAGGATGGAAAGATCTCGAGATCTATAAATGTCAATATGGGAGGCAGCAAAGCTAACTGATTTGCCCATCCAGGCAGAGAACTTAGAATAATTAGCTATTAGGAGTCTGGGTTTCAATCCCTGAGTATTAATCATGTTTGAGGTGCTTAATATGGGTTGATGCTTCTTCTTTTTTGATAGGTTCCTCAACTTTAACAGCTACATGGCTTGCAGACACAGCATGGTCTCCTCCACACTGGGAATTGCTGCTTCTATTTGCTTTGGTCAGTGCAGATGGCTGTGAATCTTTTGGATCCATTTTTGACAAGAACTTATTAATCAACCTAATGGGATGGAAAGAATGTGAGATTTTTTAAAATTCAAATGTGGGGGGCAAGCAAAACTGATATATTTGTCCATCCCTACCTCCAGTACACACAAAGCATACATCACCACCTGTGACACCTTCCCATTCATTTGTCTGGAATAAGAAAGTTCATTTGACTACATGGAAATGAAATTAACAAGGCCAGTTCCAAATGCATGGAAACTCTGAATGCACATTTGCCGAGCATTGCATCTGGATGATAATCTTTGCCTCTTGTAACTATATTCATCTTGCGAAACATACATTTTGCAGAACTCCTTATCCTTTGGCTGTTGAGAGAAAAGGAAAGAAAAGTCGAACTACTGAAAATGTTGCAACCTCAATTTCCCTTGCAACAGCCCATTGTCATGGAGCAGGGAGGGGGTTTAAATCAGGCAGTCCAGGGACCAATTTTCAACAGGAGTGGGATGCATCCCTGCCACCACCAAATTCGGTAGTGTGGCAGCAAAAACAAAAAACTCCAATGGGATTCCCCTACATGCCACTCCTCCTCCTGCTTGGAAGAGCACTTACCTCTGAGTAAATATGTATAGGATTGCACTGCAAAAGCTTTTAAACCATTAATAAAATGGGTTGGTCAATTAAACATTTCAACCCCAATTATTATATTTTACCACCATGGGAAATGTCATTTGGATTTTCTCACTCAGGTCCCCACACATTTTGAGCCATCTCTTTGCAAACCTTTTACTTTGCTATTCGACAGGTATGGGGGGAAATCCTCAAAGATGGGCTACCATACCTGACTGGTTGACTGCAACAGGAACAGACCTGCCTTAGGCAATGGCAGGACTTCACTGTTGGTCTACATTGTGTCAGAACATAAGGCAATCCACTGTAACAGTTTGGCAACTTAAAGCTTCAAACACAGACAAGAACATTTCAGAACTCTTGTTTCACGCACTATGGGCAGTATATTATCAAACGCTATAAGCCTGAGGGACTCTTGCAGTTAAGCCAAAGTTGTATCTTTGCCTAGTATGCATTTCCATTTTCTGCTTACATTTTACTCCATTCCATTTATTATTGCTGCTAGTTATTCGGCAGATACAGGGGTTGATAAACACATCAAGATTTCAGATTCTCTCTCTCTCTCTCTCTCTCTCTCTCTCTCTCTCTCTGACTTTATGTTTGATTCTGTTATGTTTTCTTCCCCAGCCATCTGGTTTCATCTCTTGCTTTATAGCTTCGTTGTATTCACTAACTTTCCCTTTATCGTATTCTTTCCATCGAAGCTGGCTGGCTGGCTTGCAGACTGCTTAAACCACTCACTGACCAGATCTTTCCAGAGCTTCTCACACATAGCCCACTCCCTTGCAGCTTATTCTCTACAAGGGCAGGAAACATCGGAAAATGCCGATCTGTGTTCAAACCTAATGAGAAAGTAAACAGATCTAACACTTGGATGAGAGGATCTGAACTTGTTATGCAAGAGCAGTAGTAATGGAAAGAGAAATGAAGATGAAATTAAAAATGCTCCTTCGGTTGTATGATGGTTATTAATATGCATCGAAAGAAGAGAAACAATTCAAACTTTTGTACGAGTATGAGGATCTCTTCAACACTGTTGTTTCAGTTGTCATCGAATTTAAAGCAGTGGTGTTGAACTAGGGTGACCAGTTAAAATCCAAGTCAGGGCTCCTGTAACTTTAACAGTTGTAGAGAAAAGGGAATTTCAGCCAGAGTCATTTGTGTGCAATTAGTCCCTGGTGAAATTCCCTCTTCATCACAACAGTTAAAGGTGCATGCACTATACTAGAGTGACCATATACAAAAGAAGGCAGGGCCCCTGCAACTTTAATTGCTGTGATGAAGAGAGAATTTCCAGGAACTAATTGCATACAAATGACACTGGCTGAAATTCTCTTTTCTCTACAACTGTTAAAGTTACATGAGCCCTGACCTGGATTTTATGTGGTCACCCTATGTTGAACCTCTTTCAGCCTGAGGGATGAATTTAATTTCGAACATGCTCTTGAGGGTGCATTCCAGGTGTGGGTAGCATGGTGAAGTGTATGAAATCAGAATTTGGTCAATGAAGAGTTCATTGTTGAAGGAGGGGCACCTGCCTCTCAGAGGCAGTCTGGGTAGAAAAACTAGTTGTGTTCAATGTGCGTTGAAAGATGGCAGGCTGCAGTTAGAAACTCTAGGCCTCAATTGTGTTTCATATTAAATAAATAGTTCTAGTTATTCCCTAAACACGACAGGTGGGGCTAAAGCTAAAGGCAAAAGGTACAGGACCAAAATATCAAAAGTACCATAGCAGCTTGTTTTAGCTTAAAGCTCTTACTGCCAATAACTAAGCCTTAAGAGGGACATTTCAGCCTTTTAGAATGGAGAAAAAAACTGTGAAAAAGCTAGGAAACCACCAAGAAGACAGCAGTCATAGGATGGGGAAGACGGGACCAAGTGAAGGGCGTATGGCCAACTGATGGGCTAGATTTGGCCCACAGCCCTTAGGTTCAACGCTCCTGTTTTAAGGGTACAAAAATGTAAAATGTGAGTGTTACAAACATTGTATCATATAGGAATATGCACCACAGAACCAAACATGGCTGCCATTTTGAAATGTATGTTCTATAGCAAACAAAGAGAGGGGGAAGACAGAGTGCTTCTTTAGATGGGGGAATCGTGTTTCCCTCCCGTTGCTTTGCCTCATGCTACTGTCCCACAATAGGGATGAGCAGCTTCCTCTTCCTTCACACGCTGAAGAAAGAAGAAATAAACAAAGACCCCATGGCCCATTGAAGTGGGCGTATTTATCATGCTGCTCTCCCTGCACACAGCAGGAAATGGTGGTACATTTCGCTCTAGGAGGAAAAAACAGATTTTCTGGGGGCTTTTTTTAACAGAAAAATGACCAGAAGGAGAAGGATGTGTGAAGAAGGTGGACATCATCGTGAAAACGACCCATGAAAATCTGTGAGTGCCCAGTAATGAGAGTGCTATAAACTGCTTGTCTGATGAACCTCAGGGTAGTGATTGAGAGCAAAGAGGCTGAATGGTCAACCTTTGGGTTCTTCTGCCATTTCATAATATTTATGAACTGTGTCCTTTCAGTATATTTGGGACCCCTTTTAAATTTAATTTTGAATTTAATATTGGATTGACTTAAGCCCCCTCCTGCTTAAAAACACTAACTGTGGCCCCTGCAATGGACTATTACCCAATCTTCTGCTTTACTCCTGACTTACTTTGCTCCTGCTTCAACTTGACTATCTCTGAGGACTTCTGTTACAAATATTTGGCTCTAGAAGTCTAAATTCTGACAGTGCATTCCTTGGTTTCTTCTTTCCAAAAACAATGAGCCAACAGAGTTGCAACCAAAAAGCCAAAACTATGTGGACACAGAGAGCAATTTTCCCTTTTCAAAGCCAATAGTTGTGCACCTGGAGACAGACTTATCACAGCCCATATATTTATGCAACACACCTTCCCCTACAGGAGTCCAGCAGTTCATACTTTGCTTCCAAATAGCATCCACTCCATTCCACCATCTCAAATTATGCATTTCTATATGTGAGGTTTTACTATGCTGGAGAGTCACACACAATGAAAGCTTGGCTCACGGTCTCCAGTGATGGAAGATGTGCAAATTGAAAGTATGAAAGAAAACCAGTATTTCTTCTTTAAATGTAGTTGCATAAATGCCATCGGCATGAACTTTTGACCCACCCCCACCTCCCAAAGGCCATTGTAAATCACAGGAGCAAAAGTTTCAGTAAATGCCTGCAATTAACCTAGTTTCCACTGTTTGTCTAACACAGTCTGACGTCTAAGCATGTCATCATCCCGTTACTGGATGTGACCTTTATTTTTCATACTCCAGTGTCGGGAAAGGGAAAGTGAGTGAGTGTGTGTGTTGCCCACAAATCTTCTGCCAAAATGACTTACCATGGCTGCGTGCAATCTATCCTTAATACTTACCTAACGAAGGCTGTGACTGGCTTCATGCAAGACCCAGTGGTAACAGGGCAGCCTAGCTAGGCTGATTGTAAAGGCTTCGTAAATTATTAAGTTGCATATTTTCCTTTCAATGCATTCCACATATATTCACAAGCTGATCCCTGGCAGGCGTTCCAAAATAATCAACATGCAAGGCTATTTGTAGTCAAGCTGAATCTCCTTTGTCCTCACATCCCCATCCCTGCTCCAGAAAGCAAATCCTTAGGATTAAATCTAACAAACAAACAAACAAAAAGGCAAGCTTTATACTTGGCATAAACTGTATTCATCATTAGCACTTGTTTATGACTAAAGGGAGCAGGTGACTAATGTCATGGTCACTATGTTTGAATTCAGTAAAACTCTCTACACAGTCCCTTGGAACGTTTTAAATAGTATTTTAAAATGTTCCAAATAGGTGCATTCTAAAACGTCTTAGGCCACATAACTGAGTACTCACGTTACAGGAGAAAAATTCTTCAGTCTTTAAAGAGGTGTGTGCAGTCACACACTCTTTTGCCCTGTCTCTTTCTGTTTCGCTCTTACAATGAGTTTAGGGCAAGGCATTATGGCAGTTGTAGTTCAGTCACCCACTTCCTCCTTTGTTCCTCTGTCATTCCCTAGCGAGTATAGGACTAAGAATTGTGGGCGTTGCAGTTCACTCGCCCACTTCCTCCTTTGTTCCTCTGTCTTCCCCACCAATCAGCTGCTAAGCATTTGGGCACCAGTAAACGAAGCACTGCCCCCATGAATCACAACGGTAAGGAAGAACACATTATTTTACTTAAAACGATTTATTAAAAGTGAAACCGTTGTATATAACTGAAGTGAGTTTTAAAAAACCTCAGATATACAACTTTATAGGGAGTGCGTCATGTGGCCCAAAGAGTTTTCATAACCCTTCTAAAACGTTAAAAACCTAGCGTGTAGATCGGCTCTCAATTTGAACTTGGGATATTTTCAGATACTGGCCATGTTCAGACAACACGTTAAACCATGATGGTAAGCATTTTGAGCTAAATATTATGGCTTAGTGTGTCGTGTGAAGCATGACTTAAAGTGTCAAGTGAATCATTCCTCACAATGGTGGCTACATAACTACAGTTTAAACATGTTCACTAACCACTTGCTGCAAAAGGCTTAGCAACCTAACCATGGCTTAACATGTTGTCTGAACAAGCCCACTAGTAATCTCTGTTCAATGGAAACCCCTTGTCTGCCACAATCATGTGAATTGCTGCAGCCACATGAAAAGTTGCCCGTGTAGAAGCATCAGTTTACAAAACACCTCCACCACATGAGCTCTGGTATATAGGCTAGAGTGACCAGATAAAATCCAGGTCAGGGCTCATGTAACTTTAACAGTTGTAGAGAAAAGGGAATTTCAGCCAGTGTCATTTGTATGCAATTAGTTCCTGGTGAAATTCCCTCTTCATCACAACTGTTAAAGTTGCAGGGGCCCTGCCTTCTTTTGTATATGGTCACTCTAGTATAGTGCCTGCACCTTTAACTGTTGTGATGAAGAGGGAATTTCACCAGGAACTAATTGCATACAAATGACACTGGCTGAAATTCCCTTTTCTCTGCAACTGTTAAAGTTACCTGAGCCCTGACCTCCTTTTCATATGGTCAGCCTATATTTGAGCACACTCCCCGTCCCATGCTCCCCATGTATTTGCATTGAGGATGTTAGCTAGCAAACCTAATCCTTAGAGAGGATCAGAGTTAACTCTATTTGTCCTTTGCAATGTTTCACTTTTCTCCAGCTTGAATCACTGAGATATGTCTTGTGGGATTAACAGCTACAGGTATCTCAATATCTTAGCTCTCTTGCTATTGTGGTCCCTAGATAGATCGACTCCATTCAACTCAATTCAGAATCTGCTCAGTAATTGCAAACCTTTGCCAGAAGGCTGGGGACCCTCAAACATTTTCTAAGAGTTTTCTTTCCATCTTGTAATGTCGGTGAATGCAAGTTGATGCAACTTATTTTACCATCTCCTAAGAATTGTAGCTCCCAGCACAAGCTGTCCTGCTGTTGCTCCCTGGAGATGATGTAGTTATTTTATGGTGGACAGAAAGCAGAAACTCAGGATAACATTCTCATAGGAAGGAGTACAAACAAACTCCCATTTTAAAGAAGAGTTCATATTCATGATCCCTTCCCATTTGGTCTCCTCCCTGTGAAATTTACATGACCAAACTTGAATGTAGTGAATGTGGATTTACTTGCCCTGTGGTGCATGTAACGGTTCTTGAAGGGGTTGCTGTCTGTTTGCTGCAGCAGACACCTGACTCAGGTCAAACCATACCAAACGTACCACCAAGGAGCAGCTGAAAAAGTTGAGCAGTGATATGGCAAGGATGGTGTGCTGTGTTAACTGGATTCCATGCGGCATGAATCCATTCAATCAAGGCTAGCCAAGATATTTTACTGCTTGGGCAAAAAGACAAGATGGCACCCTGCCTTCCACCTACAGAAGCTGATCAGATTGGCAGTTTTCCACCAATAGGAGCTGATTGGATTGGCAATCAAATTTTATGTCAGCCCTGGCACGAGGATAGCATCCCCCACTGCACCAGACAGCATTGCATGAGCTGATGGAGCACAGGCGTGTGCTCAACCACAATTTCCCGGTGCCAATATCATAGGAAGTTGTTGCTTAACAAACCACAGCAAGTGCTGAGTCAAGGTGATTTATTGGCCCAGGATTGTTATGCCTGAATTGGGTCATGGTATTGGAAAGGATCTCTAGACCATTTTTTGCTCTTTAATCTCAAGTCGCATTTGGAGAACAAGTGCCACCTCTCTCAGCCTCCCTTTATCTTTATCCTATGCCCTCTGCACAACAGTTAACAGGTCTATCAACCCACCTTATCCTCTAATATCTGCCGCCTGATGTCTTTCCTTCCGCCTAATACTAGAACCAGCTCTGCATTCAGTCCATATTCAAAGTGCACTGGCCCGGCCTTACTGTGTCACAACGGAAGAGGCATTTAGTCACATTGAATAAGAGATGCAGCCATGTGGGTAGCTGACCTATAAGAGGATTGTGTAACTTGCACAGCTCAGACAGCTGGTCAGCTGACTTACAAGAGCCACATGTAAATCACCCAAAAAAATGCATTGCCAAAAAATGCAAAAAAAAAATGCATATGCTTATATGCATGCATGCACATTTAGAAATAATTGTTATAATTTAAACAGAAATGCAGTACATCGCACCCAAGTGTGCAAGATCATGACTAGGTGACCTGTGTGCCTTGCTCAGCTGGCTTTCCATCAGCTGTTGATGGGCAACTTCAGGGCCAAGCTCTTCCTTTTGATGGTTCTTGATCTTTATGCAGGACTTTGACAGGACAGCCCTTGAAATAAAGGACAGCCCACTGGCAACCCTTCAAATAGAGAACTGTCCTCTGTAAAAATGACACATGGTCAGCCTATGACCCCATGCGGAGACCAATAGAAACATAATGTGGAGAAGCTTTGGGTGTGGTCAGGGCTGGGTAAGGAATATGTAGAGGGGAAATTTTGTTATCTGGGCCAGGGAGACGTTTGGCTGATGGACGTCACACTTCAATCAGGCTTGGAGGGAGATGCCAATGAGGTATCAGTGGACTCCCAGTCTGGGACCCTTTATTGTACAGCTGCCAAAGAAAAAGAAGAGGACTGTAGACCAAGAAATCTTCTGAACCAACATCACAAAGCAGATAGAAGCCACTGCTCCTGTTAACATGAAAAAACACTGCAAATGATTGCTAAAAACTGGAAAGGGCAAGGGATATATACTATAGAAGAATGGTATAAAGAAATATGGGATATGGCACTTAATGATAAGCTAACGTGTAAAATGAAAATAAAGAGGGGAATGTCCAGTAAGAATGATTTTGGAGATATATGGAGCCCATTTTTGGAATATGTATTAAGAACGGGGAAGGGGCAAATACCTTCAAAAGAGTCTTTACAATTTTGGAAAGAAGAATAATGAATAATTGAAGGTCTCCTGGGGGGAGGGGAGCACGGGGGGTATGTGGTTATGTTTTGTATTTTATGTTGTTTTTATGTTGTATTATGTTGGAAAAAAATAAAAAAAAAAAAAGTAAAAAATAAAAAAAGAGAAAAAAAACACTGCAAATAAATTTATCAATTGGGGGAACCTATAAAAGCAGGGGAGTTGGGTCACTGGATGCCAAGGGGAACAGATGATACTTAGGCAGTATTGAGTTAAAAAACTTACAACACTGACCTTGGAAACCTCCAAAGGCCAAACTTTGAAGGCAAGTATGCATGAAACGTACACACAAATCCCATTTCTCAAAAAAGGGATTTGAGTACATACCTCTTGCCCACTCTTAGGAGAATGTATTCTAAGAATCTTCAACATGTCCACCCCATTCTAGGAGCCTCAAAAATGTTATTTCAATGAAGACTCTCCCTCTGCTCCAGCGTAAAAACCTGATATATCGACTTTACTGTGTTTACAGGTTAAAGCAAACATCCTTATGCTTTCAAAAATGCCTGGGTCAGTGCTTATGTGTTGTTATTGTTGTTCTTGTTGTTTTAAAGTAGAATCTACACTGTGCATGAAGATTGATTGCTTTGCCTCTGAGATTATGCAGAGAACTGTATGCAAAAGACATCCCAAGGATCTTCTGGTTGAATAGGAGACTGAATATATGAATGTAATATTGCAATCCAGAACTTCAGTTTGATGTTATTTCTATTTCCATAAATGGAGGAAGAAATCTAGGAGCTTTTCAATCAGTGAAGGAACTGCTTTGTCAGGAATAAAAGGGGGCACCATACTGTTTCAGGTTCTGACTCGTTTATTTATTTAGGGTGCAGTCTCTAGCAGAGAGCTACTGCTATTCAGAGTAGAAAATATGGCCCTAGACTGTGATATAGTCTGGCTTTATCCAAGGCCACTTCCTAAGGTTAACTTATTCCATATTCCACTTCTTGTCTGTGGAACTCCTATGTAGGTTTTCAGGCACCTATGCTTCTCTGGAATAATCACACATGCCTGGAAGCACAGGAAATATTTCCTAGTGGATGACTCAATCCTGAGCACCCCCATCAGAAGAATACAACAATGATCCTGTGCGACTTGGTCCAAAGAATTATCAAGGGGTGCTTCCAGATGAGGCTGTTATCATGCGATCACCCTGCCTCATTCATGGAATTTTAAGGAGAGTCAAGAAGATGTCATCTTCCTGTATTTTCCAACCACTTCTTCCGTCTTTTTTTCTTACCATAAAAAAATCTACTAGCTGCTCAGTGTCTTTGATTGGTAGCTCTAGGAGCCCTTCAACTGGAAGCTTCCGAGATATCATTTGAAGGGGCTGGAGAGAGCTATTACTTCTGCTAGCACCCATCTGCACCTCCATAAGGCCTCTAAGATTGGAAAAACAAGCATCTAACATTGTAAGTAAAAAACTGTAGCAGAATGTTATTGGAACTTGCTTGATTCATCTCTCTGCAGTGCTATACACATTTTCCTGCGCATACATCCCATTGAACTCAGTAGGGCTTACTTGAGAGCTTATAGTCTTGAGCTGCTTCCATTCATTTCATTGGCATTTGCTCAAGGGCATCCTTGAAAAGAGTAACTTGACTGTCTGGATACCCCTTGATTGTCCAGGGATATTGTCCAGAGCTCTGGTGGCTCAACGTGTAGGGCATCTGTGCACAAAGCCATGCGTTCCTGGTTCTAGCTATGGGTGCTCCTGACAGATGACTTATAGAGGGGTCATGAGCTTGTCTTGAGTTTGATAAATCTAAGGGCCGCATGCAAATGTTTTTTTGGGGGAAGAATAAACATGTGAACCATCTCAAATACTAACCCCAGTATCTGACTTACAATTATTCCTTTTATACTATGTGCTATCCACCCAGAGCCCTTGGGGTAGAACAGGATATTAATGCCAATAAAATTTAGAAACAGACTTTGCATTAGTGTCTGTTCAGTCATATCTAACTCAGGAAGTAGACAACCTGATGCCCTTCAGATGCTTTGGAGTGCAATTCCCAGAATCCCTAACCAATGGCCAGGTTGGCTGGGGATGATGGGAGTTGTAGTCCAAAACATCTGGAGGACACCATGTTGCCAACCCCTGATCTAAGGTGATACATTTCTGAAAAATGGGAGGGCTTCCTTGGAAAGCCTGAAAAGTCACAGAGGTTACTTGCTCTGAACTAAATTGGGATCAAGCCATTTACATCTGACTCTGGACTCCATGACATTAATTTGTTTCACTGGCTTGATTCTGCAAAGACTGATGAGTTCCCCATGTTGTACAAAGTAGTTTACCATCTTCCAAAGTGTTAACATTGTTTATAGAACACATCTGTTGCCCTATATCATGTAATCACTGAGCATTGTGTTTACAAACCGCTACACATAGAACAGGTTATAAAACTTCTCAAAACTCAGAAGAGCATGACATTTCTAATAAAAAAGCCATCTTTTTTGCCACGTGTTCCCACCCTCTGCCTATACTGAATAACATCAAAGTGCATCACCTCACCTACCAGTGGTGAAAATCCTACCAAACTCTAAGCTCTAGAGCCATGAAAGGCCCAAATACAAACCAGTAAGGAGAGTAGCAAAGGCTTGGGTGGGGTGTTGGTTCTTAAGCAATCAGGCACCCAGAGACACATGTTATGATCAAGGGCCATGCACACATCTCCTGAGGAAGTTCCTTTGAAATGAATGGGCATTGACTCAAGAACACCTCAGAGTGGCTCATGCCAATAGCTGGAGAGATACGTGTGGGTGGGAAGATTTTTGGCTCGCAAATCCAAGCATTGCAGTTAATCCGCTTGGTGCTCTCCAACCCCATCATAAGACAGCTAGCCCTCACACGCTGCGGAACATCCTTTCCAGTTTGCTACCTCCTATTGGCACCCCCTTCTATGACCTTTCTGCGGTCTGCTCACCACCTGTTCCCCAGTGTGCCAAGCAATCTGTGGAAATAACATCTTTCCATGTCCTTGGAATGAGAGGCATCCTCTGGCACACAGTCCGGCCATCATTTAAGAGTCCTTTAGGAACATTGTTTACAGAATCCTTATTATTCCCCTAACATTGGTACAAAACAGCTTGGACGCAATTTAGCCTCCACATGAGTCTCTTAACTCTGTGTATCCAGTAAAAAGTCAACCATATCATGAAGTTAGCCAAACAGAATCTTTCTCTTCGGATTCTGGAAGCCAGGGCTTTGTTTTTTTTCCATGACTAATACATCCCATCCCTGTTTACTCTGTTGAATCACACTGGTGCATCTTTCCCCTTCGTTCTGCTGTAGAGCGTGCTGCCTGCTACCAGGGCAATTAACACAGAACATTTGAACGCTCTGGACAATTTTGGATTCTAGCCAGCACAAGCTTTCGTTGCTACTGAGAATCCTTGTACACTCCTTTTATTTTTTACACATGCCGTCTTCAGGTGTAAGATTCTGGATATGTGAAGGGGCCTATGGAAAGGCACAGGACAGGCTCCACCCCCTCAATGACACACTGCATGCACACCACTCGTAAGCCAACACATGATTGGCTGAGTCTGGAGGAGGCCACCTTCATTGCACATAGGAAACCCTGATTGGACAGGGCTCCAGCACCCATGGTAGCAGCAGCATTCAAGGGACAGAGCTAGCCCCACACATTCCTGAGGGCCCCTTCATGTAGTGGTGCAGCGAAGTAACTTTGGTGACGTGTATTACTTCATTTGTGTAGCACACAACTAACATTTTTCTTTCCAACAACTCACCCAACCCCGCCCTGGATGTTCCATGCTTTACAACTATGCCTTCTACATTCCTGGTATATTAGAGCAAGCAAATAAACAGTTTGCTAACCCCAATTTTTTTTTGGGGGGGGGACCTCTGAGCATGTACAGTTTTCTACTCACTTAAATTGTAGCACCATCATGAAGGGTCTATTGCCCTCATGTCCTGTCTGCAGGCTTCCTGCAGGCCGCTGGTTGGCCACTGCGTGAACAGAATTCTGAACTAAGTGGACTGTTGGTCTGTCCCAGCACGGCTCCTCATCTGTCCTTATGACTACAGGAATGCAATGGAGTTTGCTTCTGCTGCCCTGATCAACACATTTACTTGGGAATAAACACCATTTTGTTGTAGAAAAAGACAATATATTTTTAAAGTTAAAATATTTAAATGAGCATATGTACCAACGTGCATGCCCAGCCAGCTGCGCCCTGACTATAAAATGTCTTTAAAAAGAAAAAGAAAAAAAAGGATGCTGCAGCGAGTAAAGTTAGCCCCAGCAGGTCCATGCTGATCCAAGTGCCCAGCTACTGATGCTGCACCTGTTTGCCATTGTCTCCATCAGCTGCTGCTCTCTGAGTGGTAATTTGTGGAGAGTGTGCTTGGTTGTGGGGCCCTGGACCTATGCCCCAAGGCATAGTCATACCTGCACCAGAAGTGAACAGCTGAAGGGAATTCATATCCCAGTCCAGAACTTCCAGATCTTTATGCAGCAGCCCGTGTGCTGAATCACTGAACTGGAAGTGGGACCCTTCTCTGTGAAGAATCTTCCATCCACAAAGCTGCCCACTAGATCTTTCTGAGCAGGAATTATTATTATTATTATTATTATTATTATTATTATTATTATTACTATACCACCCCATAGCCGAAGCTCTCTGGCAGTTTACAAACATTGAAAGTCTGAACAATAAAAATCAATATACAAAATGTAAAAAACATTAAAACATTTTAAAAAAGCCAACATTTAAAACAATTTTAAACTTTAGTTGATTAGTGGTAGGGAATGTTAATTGTTGAGGTTGCAGGTTAAGGATGTGCGTGCTTGTTTTTGAATAGGGTATTCCTGGTATGTTACTACACTATGGAATGGATAAGAATATATTAAAGATGGCCTTTGCAACTAACACGGGGTAGTAGTTTTTACATAGTACACTGGGAGTTATATTGGCATCCTTCTCTATCTCAAAGAAGCACCTATGCCTCAAAAGAGGTAATATGTATGTTTATTTAAATATAATCAATTGATTTATTAGTTGGCAAAAATTCATGCAATGAATTAGCTCAAAGTTCTTTAATTAGTCAACAGCCATAGCGTTTATCTTATCTTTAGGAACAAATTACTTTTTGGAGCATAGGTTATGGCTATGAAACACTCCCCCAGCATTATGTGTGCAGACATCCAGTTTGGTGCCTGGATTGGAAGCCTCACGCTGATATAACTCTATATATTAAGAGTTTCCTGTTTCAGCTGAGCCTTGCTTGAGCAACAAGGTGTTGCTGAGCTCTGGTGTGTTTTTGTATCCTTGGTTATTCTTCAGTTCTGGCTTCTGGTTTGTCCTTTGGCCCTGGCTTAAGAAGGTAAGAAGAGCCATGCTAGATCAGACCAAAGACTTGTCTAATCCAGCATTCTGTTCCCACATTGGCCATCCAAACATCTATGCAGCCTTGAGTGTAATAACACCCTCCTGTAGGGTGACCAGATAAAATCCAGGTCAGGGCTCATGTAACTTTAACAGTTGTAGAGAAAAGGGAATTTCAGCCAGTGTCATTTGTATGCAATTAGTTCCTGGTGATAGTCTCTCTTCATCACAATAGTTAAAGTTGCAGGGTCCCTGCCTTCTTTTGTATATGGTCACTCTAGTATAGTGCCTGCACCTTTAACTGTTGTGATGAAGTGGGAATTTCACCAGGAACTAATTGCATACAAATGACACTGGCTGAAATTCCCTTTTCTCTACAACTGTTAAAGTTACATGAGCCCTGACCTGGTTTTTATCTGGTCAGCCTACCCTCCTGCTCAGGTTCCCCAGCAACTGGTATTTCGAGAGATACAGTCTCTGATACTGGAGGTAATATATAGCTATCATGACCAATAGCCATTGAAAGCCTCCTCAGTCCTGACTTCTAACTTCCTCCTTGGCCTTGCCTAGTTGGTCGCACAGCTCCTGATTCCTGACTCATCCCAGGTTACTGTCAGCTCTCATGATCACAAGGTTTAAGACCAGATTTATGTTTTCCAAATTTAAGAAGCTGGTATCTCCATTTTGCAAAGTCAGCCCAGGGATGCAACATACAGTGCCACTGAGGGCTCAGTGCTAGTTACTGTCCTGTTACAGCTGGGTCTGGCTCAGTACTGGGGTGTACTGGCCCAAAACCATTTTGAAGAATCAGTAGGAAAGCACATATCAAAGTCCAATATCAGCAATCCAGAAAAAAGCCAGTGCAAAACCAGGGTCATATTAGGAGTCCAGAGATCAGTGATATGAGAGAGCAATCCAAGGAGTTGCAAGGTCAAGGAACCCAAGTTTCAAGGTACTTGAAGATGACATAAAGAACTTGTTCCAGCACCTAGTAGGTCTCAACTGAAGGCTTACAGAGCCAGGTCTCCATCCTATACTCAATACACCTGTAAACCATTAGTACTGGCTTCAGAACCTTCCTGTTTCTGAGGTGACCTTTATCTCAAGAACATTACTTTCAAGGAGCCTGGTAGTTTTACGCCTTCAGGCATGCACTTTGCCTCTACCGATTGGTTCTGGTGCTCTCTTGGGCTGGGCAGTTGCTCAGTCTCCCCTCTGACACCACAGGTGAGAAGCCTTCCTTGGGAGACCTGTCCATGGGTTTCTCAAGCTTCATCACTGTTGAAGGACCTGGTATCACTTACCCACAGATGTTGGAGAGGACTACGGTGGCACTAGCATCAGGGGCTTTCATGTAACAGAACCCATAGCATGCAGAAGGTCCCAGATTCACTCCCTGGCTACTTCAGGTAGGGTTGGGAAAGATCCCTGTCTGAAACCCTGGAGAACAATTGCCAGTCAGTGTCAACAATGACCCAGTTCAGATGACATGCTAAACCACAGTGGTTAAGTATTTTGAGCTAAACATTATGGTTTAGCGTAGGGTGACCAGATAAAATCTAGGTCAGGGCTCATGAAACTTTAACAGTTGTAGAGAAAAGGGAATTTCAGCCAGTGTCATTTGTATGAAATTAGTTCCTGGTGAAATTCCCTCTTCATCACAACAGTTAAAGTTGCAGGGGCCCTGCCTTCTTTTGTATATGGTCACTCTAGTATAGTGCATGCAACTTTAACTGTTGTGATGAAGAGGGCATATCACCAGGAACTAATTGCATACAAATGACACTGGCTGAAATTCCCTTTCTCTACAACTGTTAAAGTTAAATGAAACCTGACCTGGATTTTATCTGGTCAGCCTAGTTTAGCAGGTCATGTGAACCATTCCTAACCATGGTGGCTATGTAACCACAGTTTAAACATGCTCACTAACTACTTGCTGCAAAAGGGTTAGCAGCCTAACCATGCTTAGTGTGTCATCTGAACAGGGTCATTATTGGACTAGATGGACCGAAGGTCTGACTCAACATAAGGCAGCTTCCTATGTTGCTAAGTGGTTTTCAGGCTCTGTAATATCTGGTTGTTCACTCAAGAGACATCCTGGCCTGTGTCTGGGTCATGAATGACAGCTGTGTACTTAGGACCTTTTATCACAAGCAGATGATTGTTCTGTAACAGCAATAGACTTCTCGCAGTTGACTCAGCAGGATGAAAATTATGGTGTTTCTTTTTGGAACTGTGAGCTCCATAGATAATAATCCTCCAAGTTCGTTCATAGGTGATTGATAAGTTTTTGCTTATATGGGCCAAAGCTGAACATGATTTGGGGTACAGTTAAGAACCTTAACTATGTTGAGTGCATCATTTGGCCTTCCATGTTCTTGGTTTATTTGTTTTGTAAATAGCAGCTCTGGGAAGTATCAGGTCAGATGTATGGGTGGGAGATGTATGGGTGGGGTCAGTGGTGCTGTTAGAGAATTTTAGACGCCGGACTTAATGGTCTTATTTGAGCTGGGGGGAGAGAGATTTTTGAAAGATAACATGTATTACTTCACTTACTTCAAACTATGATAAGCCTGCCCTGCTGTGCTAGGGGGCCCCTCCTACTCATTCTGGTGAGTGATGCCCCAGATTTCTGCCCCAAAGTCCTTCACTGATGGTGCCACTGGGTGGGGTTTAACCAGGCTGACCAGATAAAATCCAGGTCAGGGCTCATGTAACTTTAACAGTTGTAGAGAAAAGGGAATTTCAGCCAGCGTCATTTGTATGCAATTAGTTCCTGGTGAAATTCCCTCTTCATCGCAACAGTTAAAGGTGCAGGCACTATACTAGAGTGACCATATACAAAAGAAGGCAGGGCCCCTGCAACTTTAACTGGTGTGATGAAGAGGGGATTTCACCAGGAACTAATTGCATACAAATGACCCTGATTGAAATTCCCTTTTCTCTACAACTGTTAAAGTTACATGAGCCCTGACCTGGATTTTATCTGGTCAGCCTAAAGTTTAACCTGTCTTCCCCTGCCACAAAAATTCTCCTCCCAAAGCTGCTATTTGCATCAGGGAAACCGTTGCCATTGGTGCCAATGCATTCAGTCTTCTAGGAACATCAGAAGAAGAGCCCTGCTGGATCAGACCAAGGGTCCATCTGGTCCAGCATTCTGTTCACACAGTGGCCAACCAGCTGTCGACGGGAAACCCACACAAAGGACGTGAGTGCAACAGCGCCCTTCCAGCAACTGGCGTATATAGGCACAGTGCCACTATCCTCTATGAATTTATCTAACCCCATTTTAAAGCCATTCCAATTGGTGGCTACCACTGCGTCTTGTGGTAGTGACGCCTTCTCTTTGCAACACTGCAGCTTCCTTGATTTAAAAAGGATCTGGTTTATTACTCCTGATTAATGCAATCCATTTCTGTGGTCAACATTGTACTGGATGCTTGGAAAGACAATGGCTGAGATTCAAAGTGTGGCTTGGGGGTCACATAAGGAATGTAGTCTTGCTGTAATCTTTTAAGGTTGTTTTTTTTTTTTAATCCTTTGATTCCCATGCTATATCACCAACTGATTTTGAAAGTCACACCAGTTTCAAACGTGGCTCGCCATATGGTATAGGAGCTGCTGCTGCTGCTGCTGCTGCTTTGAGAAACTCAGCTCTCCTTGGGGCTCATGGAACTAGTTTCACTGCTGGATCCTGGCCGATGTGGCTGAATGAAAACTCGGTCTGATCCAGGAAAGCAATTCTTAAATCCTTCATGATGGACTGACCTAATTTTACATTGGTGAGCAGCTGCGAGGCAATTATTTTGCCTTCCGGCTTGAATTACACTCGGGATCCATAAACAGAATGTCAAAGATCTGTGTCCCAAAGGATATAAGAAGAAAGAAAAATATTTATGTCCGTCATTTACCTTTGCTTTCCTTCCACATTCCTTATAAGAATGGCATATTTTCCAAGGCATGTCGCAGACTGGATATTTACATTCTTTTCTTTTCTTTGTTTAATGTCCTCCTTTGCTGACCATGGCAAAGGCTTCTCTTAGGGAGTTCTAGGTTTAAATCGATGGTAATGGAAAAGTGTGTGTATGTAACTGAAAAAAAAAACATGAGCACATATACTATTCTTATTTATATGTAGGTTTAGGGAGCATACATGCCAGGGCAGTCACAAGATGGTGGCAAAGTTGGGAATTTGCCAGGATCCCAAGACAGTAGAGGACCACCACCCTGCTACCATTTCCACTTTGCACAGAGTATCCAAGAATATTAGCTGCAGCCTCAGCAAATTCACCGATTGGCTCAAAACAGAGTCAGAACCTCAAGTTGCAGAGTGTTTAAGGATTGCACAGAAGGGAGAAAATTTTTAGCATCAA
This sequence comes from Anniella stebbinsi, assembly GCA_029215795.1. Classification (NCBI taxonomy): domain Eukaryota; kingdom Metazoa; phylum Chordata; class Lepidosauria; order Squamata; family Anniellidae; genus Anniella; species Anniella stebbinsi. The sequence goes on along the minus strand of JARDYH010000002.1, from coordinate 25,272,124 downwards.
ATTGCTGCAGGATCAGAAGCCGAATCTGGCAGAATTTCCCCCATTTTACAGGCACAGAAGCCCTCTCAGGGTCTGGAACCATAAGCCACTGGATGGCAGCTACTTGTATGCCTGCCTAGAAGTTGCATCAGTGTCCTCCAGAAATTAAGCGTTGCTGACAATGACATTTTCTCTCACATAGGAGACAAGCTCTGAACCCCAGCATCGCTGGTGTCTACATTGGTGGGTTTCAGAGTGAATCTAAGATCTTCAGGGGTGACCTTATTGTCCATGCCACATCCTGCAAGGTCCTATCCAGCTGCAAGACAACAACAGTCCTATGAGATGCTCTGCCAAAGCCCATAGGGTCAAGCCATTCATTACACCCCCAGATCCATTTGGTGTGTTTGTCCTTTTGGTTACAGGATCAGGCAACGTGGTGTTGAACAAATTTCAGTAGAAATCAGCCTGGTTAAATGAAAGAAAGAAAGAAAAAATATACTTTGCATTGTTTCTATTGGCCACATGTTCTTATTAATTTCAGTGGAGTGATATTTGTATCCATCCCCCTTTTGCCACAGCATCTGGGCACAGAAGAAGTTATAAACAAGGAACATAATAAATACATGACACTGCCCCCAAAAAACAGTCAATTATAAACAGCCCCCTCCCTGTATTACCTCAGCACATCATAGGAAAAAATCCCGGCAGTGCATCATCCAACAAATATTTCACTCCAGCGACATGCCTTGCATCATTCGCCAAAAGGTCGGTCAGCTTGTGTTCTCATGAGCTACCAATAGAACCTGGGTGGTCTTTGCAAACAGACAGGCTAGAGTTTGGGCCATTCTGGTCCCTGGTCCTGGCTCCTGTAGAACTTGACTGTGTAACCTATGAACTACCCAGTCTTCAGTGCTCCTGGCATGATTTCTACCAGACATGCCTACAGAGCAGACTTTTGCCTAGTTTCAGATTTGAGTACTGGGAAATCTGCTTGTGTTCATGCAATGTGTTTCAGGAAGCAGACTCATGCCACAGTAAACCATAGAATCAGAATGGGAAGCATCCAGAGTAGTCATTTAATCCAAGTCATGGAAGGTTTATATAACCCACTTCCCACTGCAGCTGCCATCATCCACAGGCAGCATGCTGGCTGTGGATTCTGGGAGTTCAAGTTCAACATACCTGAAAGGCACCAGATTGAGTTTATATTGTAGGACACACTAATCAGGAAGCTAGGCAAGAACTTCATTCACTCTATTCAAGTGGTCTGCTCCTCTTTGCATGGCTAGAATCATATAAACAGGGAGTTGGTGAATTATACCTAGGGATGTATAAATCTGTCTGTTTTGGTTTTTCTCAATTCTTGTTTGTCTAATCTTAATTTCAGTCCTGAATTTAGAGATTTTTTAAAATTCACATGAATTTTTTTACACATTTTTGTATGCATTACACCAAATACATGCACAAAATTATGTAATTTTTATGTATTATTTTGCCTATTAAAAGTATTTTTGCATCTGATTTTCCTAAAATAATACTTTTTGAATGCTTTTTTTCACCAGTGTCTGTGCACTGTTTCCTAATATGCATTATTTGTTTGGAGAACTCCATTGCAAAATTTGGAAAAATGCAAATTTTGAAGGATAACAGAGTTTCGGTCCAAGTATTGGTTCAAAAGTGCAAAATCAGGGAAGTTCACATTAAAATGCAAACTGGATTAATTTCTCGCTCCCTCTTCCTCCACATCCTCTGTTGCCAGCCCCACTGCCCTCCATGCTTTGGAAGACAAATCCAACAGAGACACAATGATAGGAGTGGAGCTAGCTAGTGTGTCCCCATTATCCCCTCACATGATTCTAAACCTCTAAAATGGGACTCTTCCCTTTCTTAAACAAAAGCAGAACAGGAAGAGGAAACTCCTGATTCCACCCAGATACAACCAAGTCTAGTGCCATCTAGTGACTGAGCCAAATAATGTCACTAGCCACACAGTCTGGTTCCCCTTTCTCAAGATCAAGGTCAAGCAATTATATATGAAGCAGCCTTGCACTATGTCATCTAACCCAGGGCAGTCTCCTCTGTTTGGCAGCATCTCTCTGATGTCTTAAGTAGAAAGGACTTTGTTTCTTGAGAATCTTTTACCTGGAGATGCTGGGATTAAGCCTGTGAAGTTCTGTAGATGAAGCATGTGCTCTATTACTGAGCTAGAGACTTTTAAATCACACCACCCAATACTGCCCCGCAGATTGACTTATGATTTGCGACTCAGTGTGCCAAGCAAAGGAATATTTTAAGAAGGTGCTTGCTGAGCAAATAACTCCAGATGGGCCAGTCAAGCAAGACAACACCCTTTGATTTGAAATTGCTTCTCTACTGAAATGCAGCAGATAATAATTAATCTGTAAGGTTCCATGAGTACATGTTGCTGAAGTTAAACACACACACTCCAAAGAGCTAAAAATTTGGGGGATAGTAGGAAACTCCTTAATGAAATCTACAGTTTCCACCCTGTTCTCTTCAATTTTAGCCACCACCACCACCACAAGTAGCATCTATATAAGAATACAGTAGTGTAAGGCATATTACTCAAGATCTACCAGACTGATTTTACTCATTTTTATTTTAAACTGTAGCTTGAGCAGCATAGTTGTGCAGAAAATTTTGAAAGTTTGAAAAAGTTCAAAGCTCAAGCTTTAATAGCCAAACAGTATGTTAACAAGAATACCCTCTCTGCCAAAAGTAAACATGGTGTTAATTGCTGTTGCTATGTTAACAGTGAAGCCTCTCTGCCAGAAACAAAGATGGTGGCTCCCACTAGTCAGTTTCTCTCTCCCATTTCTGCCTCTGTTAAAAACAAAAGCCTGTCCTGGCCAGAATCAAAGATGGCGTGACCTGCCATTGCCCCCTTCAAAAAGAACAGTGTCTCTGCCAAAGACAAAGATGGCACATGTCACTCCATTTATCCATCCTCCCCTCAAGTACTTTAGATGCTGAGCATGTGCAGAAAATGCTTCCCAAGACCAGAAGTTAACAAGAGAAAACTTTATTGATATAGAAGTAAATAAAATGGGGAAGAAGAAGAAGAAGAAGAAGAAGAAGAAGAAGAAGTGTTAAATCTTCTAATTTTTGTAAACCGCCCAGAGAGCTTTGGCTATGGGGCGGTATATAAGTGTAATAATAATAATAATAATAATAATAATAATAATATAATATAATAATAATAATAGAGAATATTGGTGAATTGTGCAGGGATGATGTCAGGAGGCTCCCAGAGGTGAGAGAAGAGGCCCTGTGGTTGCCATGGAAAACCTCCAGACTCTCATCTGTCCCCTCCCCTCCCCACCATCACCCCTTCAGAAAAAGAAATAAGTGGCAATATTGCCCATTGGAATGTATAGCAATTCCCCGTAAATGTCCCTGATCTTCTCATCCTCCTATCTTTCAATGACCTCCCCTCCTCAAGAAAGGGCCTCCTGTTTCTCCCTCTATCTCTCAGCAGGCTCTGTGGCATCTGCATCCAACTGTTTTTTTCTTCCCCCTCCAAGAAGTCTCCTTTGCCCCTTTCCTTTTAGGCTTTGGATCTTGGGTCCTCCATCAGCACCCTTTTATTGCTGCTTCCCCACTTCCCTTTCCTATGTGTCTTTATTTGCAATGGTTCTTTCTTTCTAACCACCCTAAATGATTATGATGATGCCGATGATGATTCATAACTCGCTGAAGGCAAGTGCGAAGGTGGGAAACAGCAGCCCCCGTGAAGGTACAACCTCCTCCTCGCTTTCCTCCAGCCTGGACTCAGAAGGCACATGGACCGTGTGTAGAACAGCCTGGACTGTGCCGAGCTGCTGCTGCTGCTTCTATGGAGTCAGGAGCGCATCACCCCCATCATCTCCTGGTACAGTAACTTTAAAAAGTCCAACTCTTCTCAGGCTTCCCAAGGGTGGGATTTTCTTATTGCTCAGGGATACCCAGAATCCAATTTGCAGTATGTGTTACCCTCAAACTTCTAGCACCCATGGCAACATCAGCTTTCCACTAGTTCTTTAGGTAGAGTTATGAATAGAATCTCATCATACTAGAACCCAGGAAGCTGATGGGTGGGAGATTCAAAACAGATAACAGAAAGTATTTCTTCACACAGCACATAGTTCAGTTTTGGAATTTGCTACCACAAGATATGGCCACCGATTTGGATGGCTCTCAAAGGAGATTAGATAAATTCATTTGTGAAGAACTATTTCATTTTGATTGTCCTGGATCTCCCCAGTGTTTAGCTTCAATAGATGACCCTGGTTCTAGTTTTATATGAGAGAGAGAGAGAGAGAGACAGAGACAGAGAGAGAGAGACAGAGACAGAGACAGAGACAGAGATCCAATTTCTTCACATCTATATTATTTTATACACCTCTATCATGCCCCCCTTACTCATCTTTTTTTCTCCTAAAATAAACAGCCCCAGATGTTATGAACTTTCTTCATAGGGGAGCTGCTGGAGCCCAGGTGTATTCAAGGTGTCTGAAACCCAGAGGCACAGTTGTCTTCAAAGACCTTGTAGTCATGTAGGGAAGCATTCCTAACAAATATGTCATATGGGAGATTTTGGTTCCTATGTGCTATGCCAAATTCTGAAACCCCTTCCAAGTTTCATTTTCAGGAGTACAACAGAAGGAAGGTGAGAAGTTCTCCTCCTAACTCAGGATGACTGCAATTTTTTCATCTACCATTCCAGGTTCAACACCTCATCAAGAGAAAGTGAATAATATTGGTACCATAAATGTCAGATGTTAAAATATTCATATCCAAATTCCAGAAAAACATTCTAGTTAAAAATCCTTTCCCCCTGCAGTCTAGCAGTCACTTTGGGAACACTTTGCCTCTGAATACCAGAGAAGACTGAACAATGCTAAACAGACCAACTCAGTATAAGGTAGTATGAAATGTTCATATACATATGTCCTATACCATGTCTAAAGGCAGCTGGACAGCCATCTGTCAGGTATGCTTTAAGGTGGATTCCTGCATTGAGCAGGGCATTGGACTTGATGGCCATATAGGCCCCTTCCAACTCTACTATTCTATGATTCTATATAACTAACCTATAGGGTATTATCAAATACCTGTCCAAGGAACATGTTTTCCAGTTTGTGAATTGCCCTTTCATGATATTCTTGATGACAACCAGGACTCTGTTTTAAGTTTGGAAAATACATAACAGATTCTGGGGAAAGCTTCCAAAACTGATCCACTCATGGTGAGAGATCACCCACTCAATGCATACTCTTTATGTATTGGATGCCCAGATTTTGGCAGTGGCCAAGAGCATATTTGAGCAGCTGAGACTAGTGCAATAACTGTGCCTATTCTTAGTTTTATCCTGTTTGGACTACTGTAACATTGGACTGCATGGGTCTGCCTTTGAAAACTGTTTGGAAACTTCAGCTCGTCCACAATGCTGCAGCCAGACTGTTGATCGGGGCTGGTTACAGGGAGCATATGACTCCCTTGTTACAACTAGGACTGTGCACAGTCCCCCTGATTCACCTCAGAGCCTGTATCAGAGCCCCCAAAACACCCCTGACTCATCTTGGGGTGCTTCAGGAGTTGCCCACCTTGCCTCAGCCCCAAGGTGACTCAGCCTTGCAAGTCCCTGGGTGCCAGCCATGCAGACAGCACCCAGGAAAGCCAGTAGCAAGGCTGGGCAGGAGTCCATTGGACTCCTGACTTCCTGCTACCTCCTTCATCACCCCCTCGCCCCCCCAAACCACAGCCATTGCCACCAGGACTTACCTGCTAATCTGCCTCCACCACATTCCTGCCACCATCGCTGCCTGCTGCACTGCTGCCACAACCAGGAAATGTGTTCTCCTGAGAACGAGGCCACAATTTCAAGATATTGCAGGAGATCCATTTTAGTACATCTATGGCCGCAAACTACAGTGGCCACAAAGGGTCATTTTCCCTTTACAGCTGCTGTAGTTTGCGGCCATAGATGTACTAAAATGGAGCCCCTGCAATATCTTCAAATTGTGGCCTAGTTCTCAGGAGGAGGATGCATTTCCTGGTCGCGCATAAGGTGACCATCTGTCCAGATTTGCCTGGACATGTCCTCCTTTTTCTGGCCTTGGGGCCATCCGGACGGATTTCTTAATTTTTCTTTAAAAAGTCCGGAAAAGGTGCAGTGGGGGAAGCAAGCCATGCGTTCTCCAAAGCTCTGGTAAGTGCGCAGATGACCTATGCTAACAGTGTCAGCCACCCGTGCACTTTCCAGAGCCCCAAAGAACGTGTGTCCTGCTCAGCCCCACACCTTTCCCAGGAGGAAAGGGTCTCTTAATGCTTGAATTAAGAGACCCTTTCATCCTGGGAAAGGTATGGGGGGGGGGGGGCAGAGCAGGCTGCACATTCTCCAGGGCTCCAGAAAGCGTGTAGATGTTGATGCAAAAATATCAACTAAATACCTGGCTATTTACCCAATCTCTGATTGGCTTTAACTTGGCTGTTGATTCATTTGCTTGTATTGTTGATTATTATAATGGATTGGTTTTATACTGATTTTTTTTTGTTCGTGTAACATGTCAAGGGGGTTGATATAGGGCAGGTTAGAAATACTTTAAATAATAAATAAAAATAAATACTAGGATAATTATTCTTTTGTATAGTACCATCAGTGAACACAGCATCTTACATGGTTATATTGGCAGAACTAGACAGGTCCCAGGAGATTACAGTGGAAAACAGTCAACAGGGGAAGCAACAGAGGAAGGTAACAGAGGGGCAAGTATAGAGAAGAATAATTAACATAGCTAGCCCAAGTCATTTTGCTGCCAGATGCAAAGGTCAAGATGGCGTCTGTCCCATTCCTCCTGGTGCCATGACTAGGCCTGTTCCCTTTATGCTGGAGGAAGGAGTTTCTGGCATTCACTCGGAATCAGATTCTGAAGCAGAAGAGACAGTGCAGGAAAAGTACCAGCTTACAAGCAAAGTGGGAGAGGTGATTCTCACAGGCTCTTCACCAGCTGGGGGTGAACCTTCGCCAGATCTTATCACTGAAAACGTTAAATCATCCTTCTTCAGAAGGGGAGGGCACTTCAAAGTTAACTGGTCCTAGAGTTCACTGCAGACTCAAACGGGCAGAGCTAAAGGAAGGCAAGAGAAGTTCGGCCTGGCTAGCTTTTCGCCAAAGGCTTCTTAAGAACCAGCCTCCTTGAAGCATTCTGAGAAAAGGCTTTCCCTTTTTCTTGAAAGGGCAATTGTACTGCTTAGTTTGCATAGTTTTACCTAGAAAGAAGTTCCTAGAAGTTAGACTCTCTTCAGGTGGGAAGAAGAGGTGTTTATTGCCTGAATAAAGCTTTGCGGATTACGTGGCAGACCTCTTTCTGGTCTCCCAATAAGGCAGGGGGGGTTGGGAAACACAACACATACAGAAGCCAACTGAACTAAGAGTTGAATCTCATATCAACATTGGCAATGGGATAGTGTTTTCCCCTGCACTTAAGGGTAGCAGGCTAGCTTACGGGGTGTAGGAAAGGCTGAATGGAGACAACTCTGTCTCCCAGCACATCGCTGCCATGCCATGCCATGGATCTGTCACCAGGATCTGTCACCTGAGGCAGCTGCCTCACTCTGCCTAATGGTAGGACTGGCCTTTGTAACAAATATGGGCAAATGTACTACATGAACTTAAAACCCGAGGAACATTAAAAAAAACATTCCTCAGTAGATGTCTTCCAAAAAAACACCTGGCTTGTGGCATTGCACGCAATAATATCAAAGGCATACATGTCCAGAACCAAGTCACATTTTCTAGTGTGCTCCTGCATAAGTATTCCAACACACTCAAATCACTCTCACTGTTACATAAAAAATAACTCCAGATAGATGTAGCAGAGAGGCAGTAGGAATACATACCAAAGAATGCTAAGACTGAATAATATTCTTTTTCTCGTGCCAGAATTTCAGTGATAAACTGATGGATGTTGTTGTTGTTAGCCTTTGCTGTCTGTACTTTTTCATGGGAAAATCCATACTTTATTCATGCTGTGAGACAACCTTCAATATGGAAACCATTAGTCCAATTGAATTTGGAATTTAGAAATTGGAAGGAGAAGTAATAAATTGAATAGGCTATTTGACAATGAGATTAATACTGAAACCCCAAACAATGTTGGTTTGCTTCCCTGTCTAGTGCTCATATAACTAATGAAAACAGGACTTGGCACATCTCGTATCTGTGACATCCTTTTGTTTTTATGCCTCCAGTGTAGGTTTTTTTTTTCTGATTTCTGGAGTGGGGGGGATGGATTCTGTGTCCAAATAGTTAACAAATGTTGATTTGCCCCTTTAAAAATTGTCCCTAATGGGCTTAGACTAATCAGGAGGAGTTATCTTTAAAATGCAGACATAGGAGATGGATAGAACTTTATACAGAAATTTTCTCTGAATGTGGTGATCAAATGTGTCACATTGGAGTGTTCTAAATTCTATGCTAAGCACTCTTACGAAGGAAATGCAATACCTTATGTGAGAAGCAATTATGTGTATTGATATTCAGCAATGTATTCAGCTACACCTGGGGCTCAGCCTGTACAGGATTCCAGAAGTAATATGAGAGTGAGGTGGTAGAGTCCTGAGATTTCAAATTGCAAGAGTAAGAACCGCATTTTTAATGCCTCCCAGTGCTATATAATATTCTCTGCAAGTACTAGACTAGAACTTTTCTCCTTGAGAAGCTAGCTTTCTACTTTTGGGTGATTTGGGAGTCCAGGCTACCATCTCATTCTGCTGCTTATGTAGATCTGTCCAGGGCATACATCTCCTCCAATATTACTCCAACTGTAACATGGCAAGAAACAGGAGAAGGAGTCAGGAGGGGGCACATTAAAATAATGTGTGAGAGGATTACCTAGCAGGCTCCACCATGCTACAGTTAGAAAAAGGGGAATTTCCCTCAGCCTCACTCTAAGCCAAGGAGTGGATGGATAGGTTGACTGATTCATTGATTTAAATTTTCATCCCACCTTTCTTCAAGGTAACACTAAGGTGCTTCCTTACCAATCCACAAAAGAAATGAATAAATAAAAGTTAAAAACACAATATAGTAACAAAAAAAGCAGTTAAAATTCTATGTGTGTGTTATTTCAAGGAAGTTTTAACTTGACTTAGGCCAAATCTACACCAAGCAGGATGGCAGAATGAAAGCAGTATGAAAGCGGCATATAAAAGGCCGGAACCACACCAAGCAGGATACAGCGGTATATGGTATGTGTCAATGGGCCCCAACAGTTGTCAGTGCACTTCAATACTGCTATAAAGCACTAGTGTGGCTCCTGACTTTTATATACTGCTTTCATACCGCTATATCCTGCTTGGTGTAGATCTGGCCTAAGACTGCATCCTATGAACGCTTAGACAGAATAAAGTCCTACAACTCCCAGAATTTGTGAAAACATACATAGGATTGTGCCTTAAAACACTAAAAATGTTAACACTGGAGCCCTATGAAGGCTTCTCCTCCCCCTCCCCCCACGACATGATCACCATCATGCAACGAATCAGTTATAATGTAACATATGATCATATAACAAATCACCTGCAAGGAAGCATAAGGAGACACTGGCATATTGTCCAAAACATCCCAGGGTGCCAGGAAAAACCCCTCGTCACCTTTAAAAGAACCGGGAACATTAGAGATCTTTTAATCAGGAGTGAATACAAAGAACACAGTAGAAGTTTACCCAATTCTTTACCTGGTGCTTCCATGCCTAAAGGACACTATTCCTGTGGACGCTGCTGCTGCTGCTGCAAATACACCCTCAAAGTCACAGAATTCAAAAACCCATCTGATCAACAAAGGTATTTCCTCAAACATTTCACCACCTGTAACAGCCCTTTTGTCATCTATGCCATCTAGTGCAAATGCCCAAAGATCTATATAGGCAAAACAATTAGACCTTTGAAAAGACATATAGGAGAGCACCTCAGTAACTTAAAGAACAACAGATCAGGTGCTCCTTTAGTTGATCATTTTTCGACACAAAATCGTTCTTTTGCAGATTTAAAGTTTTGGGCACTCAAAAAATTGGAAAGACAGGATGACACATTGTTATTAAGAAAGGAAATAGAATGGATCCTAACGTTAAAAACTCTAAACCCCAGTGGCTTAAACTCAGATCTCGAATTTTTGCCACTCCTGTGACTCAGTAATTATCTGCAGTGACTCTCACATAACAAGAATAACGATAGCAATCATGACATATTGCGAGACCTTGTACTTATCATTTCCACATGGAAACAACTGGCAAAGCAAAAAAAATGACAAAAAATGATGCAACAATGAGAAAAGATGAATTAGAAAAGAGGGCCCTGGAAAGATTGCATTTCCTCAGTCACCAGTGAATATCATAGGAGATTATCATCCTGCTAAGAGTTTTCTGCAGACATCTCTTACCAAGTAAGAACCAATATATTGAACTTTTGTTAAAAGTATTTTTATATCATACAATGTTTTTATATAGGCTGACCATCTGAAAAGGAGGACAGGGCTCCTTTAACTTTAACAGTTGTAGAGAAAAGGGAATTTCAGCCAGTGTCATTTGTAGGCAATTAGTTCCTGGTGAAATTCCCTCTTCATCACAACTGTTAAAGTTGCAGGGGCCCTGCATTCTTTTTTATATGGTCACTCTAGTATAGTGCCTGCACCTTTAACTGTTGTGATGAAGAGGGAATTACACCAGGAACTAATTGCATACAAATGACATTGGCTGAAATCCCCTTTTCTCTACAACTGTTAAAGTTACAGGAGCCCTGTCCTCCTTTTCAGATGGTCAGCCTATTTTTATATGATCTCTAGAAATTTTAATGTATAATGTGGACAGGCCCAAGAGCCTTCAAATTGAAAATAATTTTTAAAAAATTAAGAAACTTATATATGGGCACAGGCCTTTTGAGGCAATATGCCTAACTAACCCCCTAAACTGATACATTATATGTTATCCCCATAAACCTAATGTAATGTATTCTTGATGCTACAGCCCCCTGAAGAAGGCCTTAAAAAAACAACATAGACCGAAACGCATTGGGCGTGAACAATAATGTAGCTTAGCATTCTGAGAACCTGCTTCTCTTCCTTTTTTTTACCATGTGTCAATGGGCCCCAACAGTTGTCAGTGTACTTCAACACCACTATAAAGCAATAATGTGGCTCCTGCCTTTTATATACTGCTTCCATACCGCTTTCATGCCACTATATCCTGTTTGGTGTTGATCTGGCCTACGACTGCATCCTATGAACGTTTAGACAGGATAAAGTCCTACAACTCCCAGAATTTGTTAAAACATACATAGGATTGTGCCTTAAAACACTAAAAATGTTAACACTGGAGCCCTATGAAGGCTTCTCCTTCCTCCCCCTCCCCCCACGACATGATCATTGTCATGCAAGGGAAAGTGGCACCTATCAATCCACCACCGCCCACCACCCACATCACCATCACTGTTTCTGCAGTTCCCCCATGTATTCAGGCCTTAGCTTCTGCATTGGGGAGTGGAGTGGGAGCTGGTGGCTCCGATGTCAGTGGGGTTGTGAGTCCACTCTGGGTTTCAGTCAGAATGGCTGGTTTTGGACGACATATTAGGCAACAGAAGGGGAATTAGCGTACCAACCGTGAGTTAGGTAGGTGGAGCTCCGCACACAACACGTTGCAGCCTGTGTTGCTCGGCTGCAGCAAACGCTCTGTGGGTCACTAGCATACGCGGCCATGACTGACAAGCCGCCCGCCATGTTCCCTGCCCTCCAACCACTGCCAGGCCTCCCAGATGTATCCCAGCACACACCGAGGCATGAAATCCATGGCTGCTGCCATCAAAGCTGCAGGAGGACACGCCTCTCACACCCCATTGGATGCTCAGAGGCACTGGGCAGGACACCCCATCCCCGGGCGAAGCAGCAGACAGGAGGAGAGGAGGAGCCGAACTGACAGAGAGGGCCCCCACCACCCCCAACAAAGCACTCCAACTGCAGGCACCCACACCCTGGCACACCCGGTGCCCCGATGGGACCGTGCAAGGGCCAACCAGCTAGCCACAAGCCAGGCACAAAGCACGGCCGCCCAATCCATCCCCCACAGCGCCCCAGAGCTCCATCCATAGCTGAGGAAGGCTGCGCTTGGCCAATGGACGGGCAAGCCACAGCCGAAATGCACACCCGGGTGCCAGAGCCAGACGCAAGGCAGCCCTACCCCAGGAGTGCCCCACACCCACCCTACATTGGAGGTGTGGCAGCCGTGAGGGCACCCGATGCCCCCGAGCTCTTCCCCAAGATGCCCCCCCAAGTGCATCTTCCCGGACACAGAGGAATGATAGCAAGAGAGGGGGAAAGTGTACAAACTTTAATCAGCATGGCATATAAAAATGGTTACATGGGCACAGGACCGGTGCGAAGCATGGGTGGATTAATCAGAAAGGCAAGTCTCCCCCGGGCTGGGCGAAGGTGACCAGTAAGGCACAGTGGTTAGGGGTCAGCAAAGCATGGCACCTTGAAGCCGCAAGTGGCGGAAAGAGATGAAGGGAAAGCAGGTAGGGTCGCACTGCCAGGAAGCAACATCAGTCCACAGATGGCACCCCACAGCCTAAGCTCACACATCGGGGTGGTGCAGCCAAATCCATTCACCGATCCTCTCACGCACCCATGACACTTCAGCATGGGCACGGTGGTCCCCAGCAGGGTTCACGGGCCTGGGCAACGGCACAACATCACGCCCATCCACACCAATGGCATCGTCGTCCTCGCCCGGATGAAGGAGGTCAGGGTGGTCGGCCAGTAACACATCCCCATGGGACTCACAGATGTTGTTTCTCTCCGTTGCTTATTTTGCCTGCTTAGCGTACAGTGAGTTGTGTGTGCGTTGTGTGTTGCTCTCCACACGACACGATAAGCAACGCAACTGATGGTTGTTTACCCCTCCCCTCCGTTGCTTAATGTGTCAGCCGAAACCAGCCAATGAGTCAGAACTCTAAATGCTGAACCCATTTTGGAGATTGGGTTGAGCAACTTGGATAGCTCCTTAAGAGCTCTGACTGGTTCTGACTGAAATCTAGAATGGATTCGCAGCCCCACTGACACCCAAGCCAGCAGCCTTCACTGAGGGAGGAGGAGTTTTCTTCTTGTGGAAGCTCCTCTTTGGGGAGACTATCTGAGTAAAGAAGGCTCACCACTGCAAACATTGGTTGGGACCAAAGGACTTCTCCTCCGGTAATCACATGATGTGAAGAATGTCTGATTAGAGAGTGTTCCATAAGATTCCATAAGGCTGCCCCCCATAAGACTGTGGGGAGTCTTAGCCCCCATTGATTTACTAGTGAGGGTGGAAACCCTTGTAGCAGAGCAAAGACGGAGAGTGGAATAGAAGGTCATGTAGATTGTTCTACAGTTTCTTGGGAGATGCATCAGCCTGCTTTATATTAGATCAGATCACGTCTATCTCAGTTTGGTACCCTATGAATGTTTTGGGTGACAAAGCCCATTATGCCTGATCACTGCCCATGCTGTTTGGGGCTGATGGATATTGTCAGAAACATCTGGAGGACTCCAGGTTGAGAAAGACTAATCTAATCCATTATGGCCTACTCTGACAAGCAGCAGGTCTCCAAGTTCACAAGCAAAAAGAACTTTCACATCCCTGAAACATGAGATAATTTAAGGGGAGCAGCCAGAGATACCAAACCTGCTCAGACCTACTACATGCAAAGTATGGCATTATTATTATTATTATTTTAATTATTATTATTATTATTATTATTATTATTTACATTTCTATACTACCCCATAGCCAAAGTTTTCTGAGCAGTTTGCAATGATTAAAAACCATTTACATAAAAAAAACCACATGAGAGAGGGAGAGAGGGAGGGAGGGAGGGAGGGAGGGAGAGAGGGAGGGAGGGAGGGAGGGAGAGAGAGAGAGAGAGAGAGAGAGAGAGAGAGAGAGAGAGAGAATATATCTCTAAATCTACTTAAGCAATCAACCATGGTCATAAGAAAAATCCAGTACCTAATTAAACTCATTGTATGCTGCCAAATGCCTGAGAAAAGAGAAAGGTTTTGACCTGGAGCCACAAAGATAGCGATGTCTTTGCCTGGTGGGCCTTGGGGAAATGATTCCATAATTGGGGGGGGGGGGGGGGACAACTGAAAAGCCCCTCTTCCTTGTTGCCATCTTCCAAGTTTCCTTCAGAAGAGGCACCTGGAGGAGGACCTTAGATGCCAAGCATAGTGTACAGGTAGATTCATGTACTAATAGGGAAAAGATGTAATTTCTCCATTTCAACTCTAGTCTTTGGACTCACCCACGGTGGTGGTATATTGAGAGAGAGTCCTGATACCCTGTGCTGAGCTGTTCTTCTGACATGGCCTTTCCAGTGTCTCCATCCAGCTGAACAACAATGCCTTCCTTGTGTAATCACTCATCTCATATCCAGTCACATTTTACAAGTTCAAAGGGAGGACAAACTCTTACACATAAGCAGGAAAGCTAATGGGTAGTGAGCATTTAATAGTAGAAATGACAATGGTACATCAGTGGAGGTCTATGTAACTCACAGACATTCCCCCATCCATTTGTGTTAGTGATGCAAAATCATAGAGCTGAAAGGTTCCAAAATTAATTTTAGACCAACCCCCTGTGTCCCCACCTGCCCTCCCAATTTTGTTCCACTTAGCCAGGTCCACCCGTACCATAAATATATACGAGACCAAGACAGTAATGTGGGATGGGAAATTTCCCACAATATTGTTCCCTGCTGCTATATACATAGAATATTTACATAGAATATTTTCCAGTTTAAAAAAATGCATTGCTTGATCAAATTAATTAGTAATGTAATGGACAAGTGCAATACCTCTCAAACTAGACAACTGAAATGGACACAATACCAGTCAAATCCAAAATCAAACTTGTAATTAACTTTGTCCAAGTGATGTAACTAGGAACTAGGGGTGTGCACTGGATCAGCTCCAATCCACGATCCGAATCCAATCCAGGGGAAATCGGATACAATTATCCGATTTCCGATCTCACCACTGGATCGTCCGATCCAATCCGATCCGATCCGGAAAGGTTCCGATCCAGATCGGATGGATCGCTTCCATTGGCAGGCGCCAGTGGGAGCCCGCCGATGGAAGCGGACAACAGGGGCAGGGGGCAGCAGATGGGAGCGGACGTCCCCGGAACGTAAGCAGGGGGAGAGGGAGGGGGAGGGGGGCAGGCGGCCCGTGGCGTGCTTACCTTCCGTGGCCATCCGCTCCCGTCCGCTGCTAGCCGCTACTGTGAGCGGGTTTCGCGGCCTGCCCCTAGGTAGTGCGCCGGGTGATGACATCACCCGGCGCACTACTCAGGAGCAGGCCGCGAAGCCTGCTTGCAGTAGCGGCCAGCGGCGGACGGGAGCAGACAGCCATGGAAGGTAAGCAGGGGGCAGAGGGGAGGGGGGAGGGGGCAGGGGGAGGGGGCTTACCCCCCCAGAGCCGTTCGCTTCCATCCACTGGCACCCACGGGCGCCGGCGGATGGAAGCAGATGGCCCCGGGGGGGTAAGAGGCGCGGGGGAGGGGGAGGGGGCTTACCTGCTGGGGCCGTCCACAGCGGACGGCCCCGGGTGGGGACGAGGGAGTTAGCCTCACCCACCCACCGCCATTTTTTCCTCATAGACTTGCATTGGGGGAAAGCTTTCTTTCCCCCAATGGAAGTCTTTCTTTTCCCCCAATGGGGGGGGGGGGGGGAATGGCAGGCGATCCAAAAATCGGATGTCCGATTTTTGGATCGGGATCAGACCTGATCCGGTCCGGGGGGCTCCGATTTTGTCCGATCCGATCTGGGACAAAATTGGAGGTCCCGATCCGGGTCCCAATCCGATCCGGGGGGTCCGTGCACACCCCTACTAGGAACCACTTGTATTTATTTGCACAGTTCTTTGGACATGCTCTAACTGTGTTAATGATTTAACTGATCTGGTATACTTGGGTGTGTGGTGTTTTAATCTCATTATTTTTATTACATACTTCTGTTTTTAATCTGGAAGCTGCCTTGGGGGCCCTTTGAGGGGAAGAGGGGTAGCATTTTTCAAAAACAAATAATTAGTATGTTGACACTTTTCAGTGCTAAAATCTCAATAACGTAAGGGAAGTGTAAGCTATTGAGTTGTCATGTCTTGAAATATTTACAAGTGTTCCAGTAAAAATAATTTCCAAGTAAAGCTTTGAAAAGGACATTTAAACCACACTGGCAGAGCAATCCAGAGATGGGGAATCCCAGCCAGAACAACCACTAATTCCAAAGGACACAGGGCAGGGGGAGCATAGAGGGAAAATTAGTATGCCAGCTCCAGGGCTCGAGTGCTTTTCCCCCATTCTTGTGGGGTGGTGTCAAGAGAATGGGAGAACTTTGGCACCACTGGATTCTACCTGATCTGACCCATGAAATGACCCTTTTTTCCTGGTACCCCCCATCAGCTCACCAACAGCAAAGTAGCAAGGGCAGCAAAGGTTTACATGCCCACAATGGGGAGGCTTGTGAGGATGGAACACCTGCCCTGAAAACAGATGGGGAGATCTACTAAATGCTATACCCATCCTAGGACACTTTCACTGGACTGTGGCCTAAATGCACTTAACTGAATTTTTAAATTTGTTTTGTCCTGCCTATTTTCCCCCCATCTGGGGATGAGTGAGAATTTCATTTCAGTTTAGATATGGTAAGAATGTGCCTCTGCTCTGAAACGTGGCCAAGAAATGTTTAAAATTAATAATAATAATAATAATAATAATAATACCAACATTGGCAAAGTACTCCATATCTGGGACAAAAAGAACTTGAGTTTAAAACAATCAAATCTGGAAAAACTCAAAACGGATAGATTCATCCTTCCAGGCCTGGGATTGTGAGTACTTAGCACTTCCAAGTCTGCGTCTGAATCTCTGTGTATAAAGTGGGCTTTGAAAAAAAAGGGGGAGGTCTCCATTAGAGTCTTATTCACTTGAGCACCATGGTCCCAATCCAAATTGGAGTTGTGCATGCTTACTCAAGGGTAAGAAAAACTATCACGCAAAGTGTAGCTATGAATGTTTAGTTTGGCCCAATGTTTAGCCACAGCATGGCAGGAAAATGCACCAGCACATCAGTGACTATTAATCCTGAAAGCTAAATGGAATCTCCATGTTTAGAAACACAATATCTTGGAATATTAGATGATGTGGACAAACAAAGGAAGGCTTTGGCTTCATCTGCAGTGATGGACTTCCAGGAGGCATACAGCTGGCCCCTGATTAGAAGGAGGACGCTCCGCTAGATGGACCCTTGGCCGGATCGAGCAAGGCAGTTATTATGTTTTTACTCTGTGTTTAGCAATGACTGAACAGCAAGTGTGGCCATGTGTTCTACTTTATAGAGGACAATCCTCTATGTGAAGCTCCATCAGAGGATAGTCCTCTCTTTAAAGGTATCCTCTATTTGAAAGTATCTCCAGTCCAAGCCTGTTTTAAAGGCAAAGAACTATAAGAAGGGCAAGTAGATGCCATCAACAATTAGCACTCGGACAGCAGACAAAGCACACACACAGGTTACCTGGTCAAACAGTCTTTCCCAGTATGGTGAGATTACATTTTTCTCCCTCTCTCATAATACTAGAACCCAATGGGGTCATCCTGTGAAGCTGATCAGTGGGAGATTCAGGACAGATAAAAGGAAGTCCTTCTTCATACAGTGCATAGTTAAATTATGGAATTCACTACCACAAGATGCAGTGACGGCCACCAATTGGATGGCTTTAAAAGAGGGTTGGATACATTTCTGGAGGAGAAGACTATCAATGGCTACTAGCCCTGATGGCTATGTGCTACCTCCAGGATCAGTGGCAGTAAGACTATATATAACAGTTGCTGGGAACATGGGTGGAAGGGTGCTGTTGGTCCCTGGTCAACAACTGGTTGGCTACTGTGTGAACAGAGTGCTGGACTAGATGGACCTTCAGTCTGATCCAGCATGGCTCTTCTTATATTTTATGTCTTTATGTATATATCTATTTATAGCACTGATGTGCAACTTTTGAGCCTCCAGATGTTTGGGTGCCATGTCTTATTCTTTACCATATGCTATGCTGACTAGGGCTAATGGGAGTTCTAGGCCAAAATATCTGGAGGGCCATAATTGCCCACTCCTAATTTAAATGATTGCATTTCTAAATTTACATATATATATATATATATATATATATATATATATATTCAAGATGTGTATCCTCCTTGGCCTCTTTTTTGTGGGTGATTCATAAGATTATTCATAACCTTCAAAGGGGCATGTGTGTCTAGCAGAGAATTCTATATTCAACCCTAAAAAGGCTACAGCGTTAAAATGTTTCTGGGGAGAGAAGTTTTCAACCAAACAGCAAAGTAACTGTATCTGTTTGTCATTACGGAGCTGTTGTGCTTTGTGTTTAGTAGGTCAACAAACTGTCGGCCGATTAATTTGCGTCTGAGCCTATCACGCAAAGGCTGTTGTTTCACAGACGGTTTCAATCAGCACAGCCAAACCAGTAAAACAGGACATCCTGGTCAGAATTACTTTCTCAACCTCATCTTGAACTGTTGCTTTTCCAATCCCTCTTGGCAGATTTCATTAGAAGCCAGTCACTAGAGCATGCGTCTTTCACCAGACACAACCCATTTCACTTGAGAAAGGGGGTTTACCTTCTGGCACAACATTTGATAAAATCCCCAGTATAAAACCAAAAAAGGCAATCACATCGCTTGTGACTACATCCATCCTTTTTGCCTGACTGCCCACTTGCCAGTGAGGGTCCCCTGAGGTGTGATAATTGTGTCCCCAGCAAGCCATTAGTGCTCTAGAATGAGGTTCAGTGAATTAAATGTGGTTTGTCCTCTTAAGCACAGCCAGGGCCACCCAAGGAATTTGGATACCCAAGGCAGAGCTGCAAATGACTCCCTTCCCCCATCCTAAGTCAAGGTTCATAGTACCCAAGGGAGGTCACATTAGGATGGCTACAAAGGAGTCACCAAAAAAAGAGGAAATGCATCCCACAAAAATGAAGGTAAAAGAGGGAGGTGATTTACATAATATTTGCATATGCTAATTTATATGCATAGATGCAAATTTAGACATAATGATTATAACTTAAATAGAAATATGGTACATCTCATTATACTGTGGAAGACTATGACCAGGTGACTTGTAAGGCCTGCCTGTTTAGCTCGCTATCCAGGTGCTAAACTGTGGATGGACATCTGATCTTATGGTTGATGATCTGGAACTGGACGGGACAGCTCTTCAAACAGAGGTTGGCCCTCTGGCGGCCCCTCAAGTAAAGGACTGTCTTCTGTAAAAGAGGACACCTGGCCACCCTAGGTGGCATTATTTTGGCACCTGAGGAAGAAAAACCCAGATGTGCTTCTCTTCTCATTGGGGGTAAAAATACAATATTAATAAATGATATAACTGACCATTCATGACACTCCAGATCAGCTGCCTGAGTCACCCACATCACTCTTCTGACTGGTAGAAGATAGCACACTATGGCACCAACACAACACAACATGGCTTTTCCACACACATTTCCCTTGGCCTAGAGCAGCCTTCATCAACCTGGTGCCCCCAGATGTTTTGGACTACAACTCCCAGCATTCTTGAACATTGCCATGCTGGCTGGAGCTGATGGGAGTTGAAGTCCAATGCACATGCCTACTTATCGTCAACAATGATAGTTATTGCTTTTGCTGGAAATTTTACTTGCAGATTAATAATGATACTTTTAAAAAAAAATGGAGTGAGGAATTCAGAAGCTTTGCTCAGAATTCATGAGACATTCATGATCAGCTTTAGATATTTAGGAAAGTTGAAGATTTGGGCAGGATCCAGCAGGAAACTTTCTTGTGCAAGTTTCATGGAAATGAATGGGAACCACAGAAGGGCTTTTGAGCATCGCACGCTTTGTGTCCTTTAAGGGTAGGGTTTATTGGGCTATAGCCAGAGCCCTATTCAGAAATGATCCTCTTGGTCAAGAGTGGGCAACCTGCAGCCCTATTACCACATGTGGCCCTCAGCCCAATTTCAAATGCCCTCTGTGTGTGATCTCTTCACACCTCTAAGAGAGATCCATCCCTTCCCTGGCAGCTTCCCTTCCTGTTGAACAGGAAGAGAGAAAGGGAAAGAGAAAATGGAGTGGCAGAAAGAGACAAGTGGAGAGAAAGAAAGAACGAAAAAAGGAGAGTGGCAGAAAGAGAAAAGTGGAATGGAAGAAAGAGAACAGGGAAGTGGCAGAAAGAGAAAAGAAAGAGAAAAGAAAGAGAAATGGGAAGTGGTGGGAAAAGAAAATGGAGAGTAGTAGAAAGAGAAACAGGGTGACCAACTCTCACTTTTGGCCCTGGCCTTACCCACTCCTGGCTTCAACCTGTGACAGACTACCCATGAGGGAATATAGCCCTTGACAGAAAAAGGTTGCTCACTGCTCTAGGGGCAGGGGATGTTAGCAACCCCACTGACCTCATCCCTATGTCCATGCGTTGAATGCAGGCACCTCCGAAGAGCTGGATGCACACAGACACCTCATACAATCAGGACATCCAATATGCTAAAAATATGTAGTTACCCCCTTAAAGGGTGGGGCCATCAGGATGTGCAACACCAGAGGCGGGGCAAGGAGGTGTGATCCCCTCCCCACTCCACATGTTAGCCCTATGTTTAGAGAACAGTTTCTGAATAGAGTTCAGTGCTCTGTGTATTCTTGTTTCCCTCAAGTGCAGCAAAATCCAAGAGTTGACACTTTGGGAAGAGTTCAGCATTTCGTTTTTGAAAATGGAAATGGAAAAGAAGGCCAAAGTTAAACATCTTTGCACCCCACTGATTTCGACGAGACAGGTTTTTGAACTCACAGTCACGAAAAAAAAGCGATTGTGCAATTATACAAATTGGTGTAAGGCAGTTTGTTAGTTTGCTTGTGTGTTATTTAGATTTTAAAATGTGTTCTCTAGGCGTCAAGCAAATTGTGAAATAAAATAAAACATAATGCAATAAAAATCCAACCTACAAATATTTTTTAAAATCCTAAAACCAAGCTCCAAAACACAATTACCAGTGCTATAGCTAATAGGCAAGTCACAGGAGGTAAACCCACAGAAGCCAAGAAAAGGAGTTGAAACCACAGGGACTATACTATACTGAAATCTTCACAAGTATATAGCCCAACAACATCTCAGATCAGCTTTCCCCAACCTGCCACTCTTCATATGAATTATACTACAATTCCCATTCAGCATCTCAAAAACCATGATGGCTGGGGATGATGGAACTCATAGTCTGGATATATCTGGAGGGCGCCAGTTTCGGGAAGGCTGCTTTGGACCAACCTTCTTTGGCCTATACTTTACTGGAGTAAGAACTGCCAAGTACCAATTATCTCTGTTCTCCTATTGTTTACTTGAAACAAACTTCATTCTTTTGTTTCCCTTACACTTCCCATTTTATAATTGAATTTGTAGTTTCACCCATTGCTGTCATGTAGTGCAACTGCTTGTCCCCGCCCCCTCCTCTTGTCTCCCCCCACCCTGCTCTTTCCTGATAAAAGAACTGGGCTTGTTTTGTTTTGCTTGTAATTGTTTGTTATTATTTTGTTCTAGTGGAACATGGTGAAGATTAGTAAGCCAAAAATTTGACAGCATCTTTTACAAATCTTAGTAATCTTATCCATGTGCACCGGTGGTTTTAAACAAGGATGATCGCCATCGCCATCATAAAAGCCAGTAAAGCTGAGTTTCTGAAAATATCTTAAAATGGCATCTGCACATGCAGACGAGACGAGTGGGTTTAATTACATGTCTTAGGGATGCTTCTCATGTTACTAAAATGAGATGAACCCACCATTTTCACTCTCTTTGCTGAGGATTCCTTCTCTCCAGTTTTCCCATGTATGACTTCCATGTATGACTCCCGTGGCTGCATTAGACCCATATGCTCCAACAGGGAAAATGTATCAGGAACAATTTCCTGTTATCTGAGGTACCTGTCTCAAATCATTCATTAGTCCCTACTTTGGCCACTTCGGAGTGCATCATTTCAGTGTGGATAACGAGAGTTGCCAGGTGCAGGCTTGGTGAAAACACATAGGACCCATTCTCAAGATCATGGGGGAAGGGTAAATTATCCACAGAGCAAGGAGGGGTAGGAAAACCATGCTCCTGCCACACAACCATTATCCCCACAGAGCATCATGGTTTACTTACCCCTCCCCACTCTGTAGATGACCTTGCAGTCTCCCACCGCTGTGCCTGTGTATCCCAGGGGTAAATCAGGCTGCGGCAGCCACCCCAAACATCTGATGGGCTGCACAACCATAGAAATATCAACGATGGAAGTCACTCTTTACAGTGGACTCTATGGTCATTGCCATTGGACTCTATGGTGTTTGCCATAACAAGCAGTACTACCCGCGGGAGCATTCATGCCTGTAATGTTGCGTAAATGCCTCTTTACAGCCATATAACATTCCCTTCCTAGAAATACCCTAGCCACCATTGTTGCACAAAATGGCAGCTCAGTAAGAGGACGGATGGCCCTGCGGCTTCCTCAGGCTCTTGACAAGCTGTTGCAAAGCTTGTGTGGCTCTGAGAGCTGAGGCAGGAGGCAGCAGTGGTGGTCTGACGAATGGCTGCTGAAGCGATGCATAGGTGAGTCCATCCATCCCTTCCAGGAAGATATGGTGGACCATCTGCTAAAGAAAGATGTAAAATTTGAATGGGACACAGCATGCAAAAGACATTTCATGGAAATGTAACATTCTATTTATTATTGTTGTTGTTATTATTATTATTATTTATTACATTTATATACCGCCCCATAGCCAAAGTTCTCTGGGTGGTTTACAAAAATTTCCACTAGCCCAGCACTATTTCCACTAGCCCAGCACTAAGTGATTTTATTTTGTTTTATTTATTTATTTATTTATTTATTTATTTTTATTTTATTTAAATACCGCCCCATAGCCAAAGCTCCCTGGGCAGTTTACAAAGATTAAAAACAATATACAAAATTTTAAACCATAAAAAGCATAAAAACAAACTACATACCAACTATACAGGGGCCAGTTAAAAAACTCAACATAAGCTGTTAAATGCCTGGGAGAAGAGAAAAGTCTTAACCAGGCACCGAAAAGATAACAATGTTGGCGCCAGGTGAGCCTCGTCGGGGAGATCATTCCACAGTTGGGGGGGCACCACTGAAAAGGCCCTCTCCCTTGTTGCCATCCTTTGAGCTTCCCTCAGAGTAGGCACTCAGAGGAAGGCCTTAGATGTTGGCCATAGTGTACGGGTAGGTTCATGTCAGGAGAGGCATTCCACCAGAAAAGGGGCAGTGGTTGTAATACTATATCAGACAGGTGCCTAGCACCCAACCACTAGGCACCTGTCTGATATAGGAGAGGCATTCCATCAGGTATTGTGGTCCCAAGCTGTGTAAGGCTCTATAGGTTAAAACCAGCACCTTGAATCGGGCTCAGGAATGTACAGGCAGCCAATGCAAGCGGGCCAGAGTCAGTCTTATATGTTCGAACCTTCTGGTTCCTGATATCAATCTGGCTGCTGCGTTTTGCACAAGCTTCAGCTTCTGAGTCATCTTCAAAGGCAGCCCATGTAGAGCATGTTGCAGTAATCTAACTTGGAGGTTACCAGAGCATAGACAACTGAAGCCAGGTCATCCCTGTCCAAATAGTAGCGTAGCTGAGCCACCAACCAAAGTTGGTAGAATGCACTTTTGACTCCAAGAAGCAAACATTATGACATTATGGACTAAGTGCTGTTTTGACTCAGCTTAAAAAATGGGTGAGAAGTCACCATTGCTTTTGCCTCCAAAGTGCTGACTAATTCAGAGAAATTTTACTCATTTATAGAAAAAGAGGCTTTGGCATACTTCTGGGCTGTGAGACATTTTAGGACCAATCTATGGGGCAGAAAATTTATTCTAAGGTCTGCCCATAAACCTTTACCACAAGATGTTCAGGTCAAGCTACCCCATTGTGAAATTGGTAGGAGAAATGATGGATTTTGAAACTGTGTATCTGCCTGAATACAAGAATTTGACTGCTGATTACTTATCACATTTGCCTATCCCTTACTCAGATTATGAAGTGAAATCAGAGAATGAGAGAGACGTTATCATTACATAAATCACTGAAGGTATTCAAGGGATCATTTTAGCTTCAGAATATCTGGATATTAAAAGGAAGACCATGCATTAAATGAGTTGCAAGGCCACATAGTTAAAGGATGGCCATTCAAGAAGGAACTACTCAAACACACTTACAACCATTTCAACATGCTGAGCAGGACTTGTCAGCACTAGATGAATGGGTTCTGAGAAATGATTGCCTCATTGTTCCATTAAACTTGCAGAAGAGGTTGATTCATTTATCCCATGAAGGACATCTGGGAATGAGTCTTACAAAAAGACAACTGAGACAAGACAAGGGGTGGATAAACAAGTTGATGAGGTAATTATCCAATTCAATTTTTTATTATTTTCCAACTTTTATTATTTTCAAACACGTTGATGAGGTAATTAAGAACTGTGTGTCATGTGCTAGCAGTGACAAATCACTGAAGACCAATTGAACCCCTTAAATGCCAATGGAGTACCTTTCTTGCCCATTGGAGAAGTTATCCCTGGAAATAATGAGGATCAGCCAATAAGACAGAGACATGCTATAGTAATGATGGCCTGAAGTCACATTTCCTGTAAAAATAACTACACAGACGGTGATTAAATTCATAATTTCCATATTTGCCAGAGAAGGGTTCCCGAAAGAGCTTGTAACAGACAATGGCATTCAGTTACCATCCACAGAAATGCAGACATATCCACACAGCAATGGCATCAAACACAAAACCATTTCCTTATACCATCCAAGAGCTAATGGACTGGTTGAGAGAATGAATAGACTAGTAAAAGACAGTCTGCAGCTTGCCAGTCAACAACATGGGAAGATCATTTACAAAACACAGTGTTTGCCTATAGAACTACTCCTCATTCAACAACATGTATCATCGTTTGAGCTTTTAAGAGGATGCAAAGCCAACACAAGATTTAACTATATGTCCAGTTCACAATCTAGCTTGCAAATGTCCTGATGTGGCACTTTATGAACAAAAGAAATATAAGCAATCTGTAGATCAAAAGAAAGGAGCTAGAGCTCATAAACTGGAAACTAGGAACTTTTATGAGTGAAATTCTACATATTCAAGTCCTTTACAGACCTTGAGATCAGAGGAGATTTGGTGGTTCTTGAGGATGGAAAGAAATGGAATATCTGAAGACTTGCTAAAGTACTGCAAGCAGCAAATGAAGAAGATAGTGGTTTCCCTTTTGGATTTCAACACCTAGGTGATATTAATGTGGAAGAAGGACAGGACAGGGTTCCAGAGGCCATTCAGCCCTCCAGCTCTTCCACTGTTTCTCCAAAAGTGAGAAGAAGTGCAAGACATAGGAAACAGCCTAGAAGATTTGTTAATTGTTAATTGTACCTTGTTAATTGTACCTATTTTTTGGAGGAGAGCGATGTTGTATTCTAATAGTTGTATGTACTTCTTTGCTTTGAGTTACAAAGAGGTTTGTTGCTAGACGGCCCCAGGAGGAAAGAGGAAAGGGAGAGGGAGGGAGGAAAAAACAGATAGAAAATGTGGATTTGGAAAGAAAGTGAAGTTCTGTTTACATCCTAACCTTGTTTCTGAGGGGCTGTCTAAACACTCAGAAAGCCCTGGGCTGGGTGGGCAGTGGTGCGGTGTCAATTATATGACACTGCTACAATTGTGCATGCACTCTGGGGCTTTCCACTGAAGCTTCAGAGAAAAAAAGTCAGGAACTTACCCTGAATTTTTTCTCTGGAGTGAGGTAAGGACACGCAAGATGGCATCAAGGCAGTCCCAAAGCCTCACTCCGGAGTTGCAGCAGTGCCAGGTGGAAGGCGACCTGTGATTGATCGCCTTCCACCAGGAAGAGGGTGGGGGCAGCTCCAGTCCCAGGATAGCTGCCCAGAAACCCCACTCTCCCTCCTCAGTGTCGGCATTACCCAATGCCACCGCAAGGGAGGGAAAACACGGGTTTTCCAAGGGACACGGTGCCACCCCGGCACTGTGAAGACACCCCCTTGGTCCCCCTTACTGAGAAGTAAATACATAATTGGGCCCACTGGCAAGAACCTTCTGGAGCTGTTCCTCCTCTTTGCCTTTGTAACCTGATCGTTCACTGGCCTCTCATCCTGGCAACAGTAGTGGTGAGAAGGAGGAGCAGGAGATGCCACCGCCTGCTTGCTCACTGGCTCTCTGCCTGTCAAGCACATTGTAGCAATGATGAGCAAGAGAGTGAGGAATAAAAACAGCTAGTGACAATTATGGGGAGAAGGTAGACTTACTGGGGGGGGGGGGAGGGCATTGAGAGTGCTTTGCCCAAGGGCCTTCAAAAACCTAGAGCCGCCAATTTGCAATGTTAATTTATTTAAATAGTTGCAAATGTACAAATACTTATTCATCAATTTCTATTATACAAAAATACTATCCATAACTATTTGTTCACCAATTTGCTTTCTAACTTGTTCATAAATTATCTAGAGTTAGGGGGTGAGCAGTGAAGTGTCCAAGTATGTTGATGACACCAAATTACGTATGGCTTAAAAGGGGGGGGGGATTGTGAAGAGCTCTAAAATGGTACCTCCAAGCTGGGGGAGATGGGCATTCAAATGAGTGCTGTGCCTAAAATTTCTCCTTCGAAAATTTCGACCATTCTCATTCCATTTGATAGAAAAGAAATTGTTTCCAAAAGGGAATTCAAAGGAGAAGAAATTTCGGAGAAATTCTCATGCGTTTGGTTCAGGTTTCTTGTACCGACCTTACTTATGAGACGACTGAAGAGTGTGTGCGAGTGTCCCATCTTTCATTGTACAGTCACTTCTCTGGCAGCCTGTAGCCTCCTTGGATTCCTGTGCTTCCCACCCAGGGGAAGAATGAATTTATTCATCCCATAGGGTCTTTTCAGATCAGGAAGTGCAGGCAGCAATGGAGAGATGTGTAATAGAAAGAAAAATATAATCAGTACCTCAGACACCTCACAGTGATTAGTTAAGGTAAAAAAAAACCACCAACACATCCAAAATAAATTATTAACTGCCCTGAGAATGAGGCAGAAAAATGGAAGCCGTTTTCATGGGGAAAGAAAACTTTCAGGAAATTCCTGAAATTTTCCCTTCTCGCCTCTCAGGGGGAATCCACACAGTCCTTTGGAACATTTTAAATTGTATTTTAAAACGTTCCAAATAGGTGCGTTCTAAAACGTCTTAGGCCACATTACTGAGTACTCACGTTACAGGAGAAACAGTCTTCTGTCTTTAAAGCAGTGTGTGCGATCACACACTGTTCTGCCCTGTCTTTTCTTCTTTCGTTTTTCAATGAATTTAGGGCAAGGCATTGTGGGGGTTGTAGTTCAGTTACACACTTCCTTCTTAGTTCCTCTGTCATTCCCTAGCGAGTATAGGGCTAAGAATTGTGGTTGTTGTAGTTCACTGGTCCACTTCCTGTTTCTTCCCCACCAATCAACTGCTCAGCATTTGGGCACCAGTAAAGGAAGCACTGCCCCCATGAATCAGAAACGGTAAGGAAGGACACATTATTTTATTTAAAACGATTTATTAAAAGTGAAACCGTTGTATATAACTGAAGGGAGTTTTAAAAAACCTCAGATATACAACGTTATAGGGAGTGCGTCATGTGGCCCAAAGAGTTTTCATAACCCTTATAAAACGTCAAAAAACTCGTGTGTAGATCCGCCCCTAGAAATAAACGGACACTTTTCAGAATTTACTCCACATTTTCTTCATCATTATTTTTTGTGTTCACTGCATTCCTTCCCTCAATGCCTTGGAGTGATGCTAGGTATATGGGGCATTGTGAAGGATGTAAAATGGGTGGGGGGAGTTGCCAATACAGTTGATGCTGTTGCCACTTGCAGTAGCGGGGGGGGACAAAAACCCTTCGAAGGAAGAAAGAACGAAAGAAAGAAGCTGTTCTACAGCGCTTGCCAATGGTGATGCCGACCTGTAAGAAATTGTTGGAGAATTTCTCCTCCCCCTGGAGAAATTTGGTGAAATTGTCCACACAGTTCTCTACCCACAAATAGGGTGGAGAATTTTGATAGGGCCCTTGTGCATAGCTCTAACTAAAATGGCAAATGTGGTTCAATGGAAGCAAGTCTAAAGTGATCAACAAAATATTAACTTCACATATACACTAATAGGATCTGAGGTGGTGGTGACTGACCATGAAAGCTATCTTGGGGTTGTGGTGGATTGCTCTATAAGACCTACAAGATACAAAATGGGATTCTGCCGTTCAAGGGGCGTTATAGGAGCTACTCAAGTGGGTTATATTAATACAATTTGTTGCATCTATATGCAGACACAGATCTCACTACAACTCTGGAAAAAATAAACATATCTGATGGAACCCTCCAATTAACTTTCTGTCTGAATTGATATATGGAAGGGTGCTTTTATTTTAGTTTGCTCAAACAATAAGATGACCTTCTGTATCCTACCTAATTTTGCTTTGAAAATAGTTAATCAAGTTTCTTGGTTTTAGAAGAATGGAAATTGCCTAAGCTCTAGCTGGCTTCCTTAATTAATTTAAAGCACAAAAACAAAGAATGTTGTGTCAGACCAAGACCTTGCATTTATTATCTAATTACAAATAGGAACAGGGCTTCAGAGTTTGGATTCCTTCAGATTAAGATGTATTGGCACCCAAATAATCAGACTTTGGGTTTGTTTGTTCTGGTTAAGGAACTATTTGATGCTTGCTTCTAATAATTATAGCAGCCAACTCATCCCTTGGCCTGCCAACAAAAGAGAGAGTGAGGAGACAAGCCAATAAGCCTTCTACTCTGTCAACTGGGCAGAGCAAGCTAGGAGTAAACAAGGCACAGAAAGAAGCAGTCACAGAAGGACCACTTTTGCACAAAGAGCCTGAACATTCAAACCGCAAGATGTTTACTCTACATCAGGGATAGGTAACCTATGCGCCTCTTAGCCCAATGGTGAAATCCCTCTGCAGATGTGAATTGTCCTCCAAAGCAGGTAATTTAACTCACGATGAGCTGCAGTGCCCGCGGGTGTCAATTCTGCTCAAGGGTTGTCGTCTCATGCGAACCCAGTAAGCATGGGTTATGTGAGGGCTAAACAAACAAGCAACCCTCAAATAACCCTAAAACAGACCGTAAGTTATGTGAGAGATTTTTAACCCTCACATAACCCACGCTCGCTGGGGTTCACGCAACATGACAATCCTAGAGCGGGAGTTGCATATTCAAAAATGGTGGCTGCACATACCCCACACATGCTGCAACCTCACCATGAGTTAAATAACCCACACAGCCCCAGCATATGGAGAACCCCTTCGTTAGAAGCAAGATGTTTGTCCGGGGTGGCGCATATTCATTCAGCAC
The DNA here is from genome assembly GCA_029215795.1 of Anniella stebbinsi. Lineage (NCBI taxonomy): Eukaryota > Metazoa > Chordata > Lepidosauria > Squamata > Anniellidae > Anniella > Anniella stebbinsi. Next base: position 25,242,616 of record JARDYH010000002.1, on the reverse strand, counting down.
ATGGAGGGGTACCTCCCTTCATAATTCTGAGAATATCCATTGTCAATGTTGGCCCATTGCCTCAATCATCACTGTTCTTCAAAGGAGGCCTATCGGACTGATCCCAGACTGACTAATTACATGGCAAATAAAGAAACATTCTGGGTCCTAAACCAATTGTGAGATTCAAGAGAGACAGATTGTTATTTTTATTTTAAAATGCTCATTCAGTTCATGAAATCTTTTACATTACTCAAGTTCTTCCAGACAAATTTAAAACACATGGGGGGTGTGGGGGGTGTGAAAGAGAGAGAAAGTTTCAAGCCAATTTTACAAACTGGAAAATATTCAGTTGCTCATCTAAATTTTACCAAAACATGGAAATAGACAGAGAGACAGAGAGAGAGAGACTCCAAGCTTGATGAATGTGCAAGTGATGTCATCTTAAGTCCCAGGACAATTAAAAGGGGGGAAATGGGAAGGAATGTGTCACAGACATTTGGGGGAGAAAGAGAATTTAGGATTTTGCTGTTTGGTGTTTGCTCCAACAATATGCTTGATAACAATACTAATCTTTCTCACACAACCATTGCTTAAAGTGGATAACTCTCTTTATTTCACTGGGAACCATTTCTACAGAATCACAGCTAGAGCATTTCCCTCCTTTTATATTAGAACTAGCTTGGGTCTGTGAATAATGTTTATGACATTTATTTGATAAATAATAAATTTCTCTGCAACTTATTCATCTTTAGATTGGTTGTTGTTTTTAGTTTGGTTGAGTTCATAAATTGCTTTGTTAGAATAAATGGAAAATTGTGTTAATAAGAACTGTACTTTAAATTAGAGCTTCATGATAAACCACATTTTTTGTTTTACCTCAAATGCCTACACCTCCCATCATGCCTTGGCTGGAGCAGCCATCTAAACTTCAGAAACAATCAGGACACACAACCCCTTTCTACCAGCTAAAAAAGATCCAAACCTAAAAATATGTTTTCAAAATATACCTGGCATTGCCCGGATATCTGAATAACATACAGTAGGGAAGCAGATCTCAGTGGACATGAGGAACTGTTGTATGCATGTGCTCTGAAGTTATTGTTATGAAAAAAGGAAAGCAGCCAGAACACAGAATACTTTATTGGCATAATTTACTATATAATATCTACATTTAACAGGTTTTGGCAGAGAGCCAGGATGGTCAAGGAAACTGGTGACTTGGGCCTTTTAATGTTGGCTGAAGTGGAGTGGGAGGGAGGCAGTGAAAGGCCAAAAGAAGGAATGGCATGCACATCATCTGTCCTATACAGCAATAAACCAAGGTGGCATCTACAAGAGGATTAAAGGAAGAGGAAGCTGAGGAGGACTGACGGGCTGGAAAAGAAAGCCAATCGCCAGTGAAAAACATTCCTAAAGCAGGAGTTAAGGTAGTAAGGAGTAAGGAGCCGAATCCAGGATTTAAATGACAAAGATTTCAATCTCAGATGTTAAGTGACTCCAGGGAGAAAGCTGATGACCTGTTGCATAAGAGTGGCTTGGAACGTCTCGAGTGAAATTTCAACCAATCAGGTCACAGGTCGCTCTGGGCCAATCATGAGCTTTTCTACATGGTCTGCTGAGCTTCACCGTTATAGGATTGGCTGACAGCCCTTTCGCAGGCCTAATCATCTTAGGCTATCTGTTGGTACTAAATGTTCTGCCATGCCATCTGATTGGCATGGCAACCTGCAGCATTTTTCGCATTATGCCAGGAGCACAGGACGGAAAAGCACCGCCTCAGTTGGCCTAACAGTACTGCAGCTCTTCTCCAAAGTTCTGTCCCCTGACAAGAAATCATTTGCTCAGTGGAGGGGGAAGGGCCAGGATAGCAACATGTGAGTGAAGGGAAGGGGCCATAGCTCAGTAGTAGAGCCCCTGCTTTGCATGCAGAAGGTCCCAGGTTCGGTCCCCAGCATCTTCAAGTAGGGCAGGAAAAACTCCTGCCTGAAACCCTAGAGAGTTATTGTTGCCAGTCAGTGTTAACAATACTGGGCTAGATGGACCAAGGGTCTGACTCAGTATACGACAGCGTCCTATGTCAGGGAGGGGGTGTAACTCAGTGCAACAGAGTGCATGCTTGGCATGCAGGAAGTCCCAGGTTCAATCCCTGCCTTCTCCAGGTAGGGCAAGGAAAGAATCCTGCCTGAAAACCTGGAGAGCTGCTGCCAGTCAGTGTCGACAATACTGGGTTAAATGGACCCATGGCCTGACTCAGTATAAGGCAGCTTCCTATGTTCCTATGAAGGCGGTGGATGGGACTTCTCGGCCAGGAAACCTTTGCAAATCACAAATCCACCTCATACGGATATCCAAGCTTGATTGCATCGTCTTGGAGAATTCCGCAGCTGATCCACAAGCATTTAATTGGTTCTAATGCTCTCGGCCTTCTTTCCATTTAAGTTGTTTACTTCAGTGTCAGCAAAGCAAAACCCAAAATATCCAGAAATTGCACCATCGTAAGTCAAACAAGAATAGAGTGTGTCCTTCAGCATGTGACTAGCCATCAACTGATTATAAAACTGCATGTTTTTCAGAACAAGAATGGTGGCATTTTCCTAAGGAACTGAAATCCAAGGGAATGAATTTCTCTCTGCATCCTTTTGCTTTTCTTTTTTGAGAAAGGCGGGAGAGCATTCATGTTGTGGTGCAAGGGGAATTACATCACTTTAGCTCTATTTTCTGTTTGATTTACTTCTGCATTGTGTGTGTACACCCTGCGGGTTTGTAGATGGGTAAATGGCATAAATTAAAGAAAAGGAAGATGAGTAATTGGATTTAGAGAGTGTGCGTAGCACCGGAGCAACACAGAGGTTATTTACAAAGTTAAATCATACAAATTATACCCAAACCCCACGATGTGTAGCTTCAAAGACCCACAGCCCTGGCCACTAGACATGTTAGCAACCATTGTGTCAATGTGGTGGAGATAAAAACAAACGAACACACAAGTCAAAGGAGGAAAGAAGAAAACACCCTAAAGCTAAATAAATCAGACTAGCCTTGTTCCCTGGACGTGAGGAATCAATGGCTGTGATCCAGGCCTGTGATACGTGAGCTAGGAATGGCTTATATATTCTAGAGTTTTTTAAACTGTTATCCTTTCAGTGGCTCTTTATAAATTGGAGGAGTTTAACAAATCAGATCGTGTGTGTGTGTGTGTGTGTGTTTGTGTGTGTTGTGTGTAGGATTCATGGGGAAAGTTGCTAAAAGTAAACGAAAAAAAAAACTCCAGTGCTTGCTTATTATTACCTTTTTAGTGTTCAATCTTTTAAGTTTTGTAAACCGCCCAGAGAGCTTTGGCTAAGGGGCAGTATATAAATGTAATAAATCATCATCATCATCATCATCATCATCATCCAGCAATCCTTCTCCACATGCAGCGGGAAAATCCATAGTAAAGTGACCATGTGTCTAACTTTAGAGTGGGTAGTCCTCTCTTTCAAGGGCTGTCAGAGGACAGTACTCTCTATGAAGGTATCCACTATTTCAAGGGCTGTCCAAGATAATGAACCATAAGAAGCTGGGAAAACATCTTCTGATGGATGAAAGGTTGCCAACCAACAGCACCTGGTCAGCAGTCTGGACAGGCACACAGGTCACCTGGCTTCTGTCTAAACATTGACTTTGCCCCGTGGTGGCTCCAAATTGGTGCTGCGTCAGTTATATGCCACAGCCGCTGATTCGCTGCCACTGTGGGGCAAAGAGACAACAATGACTTTTCCTGCTGAAACGAGATCAACATGGCTCTTCCACTGTCTGTCCTTGCTCCAGAGCTGCACCGGGGGGGGGGGGGCATTCCCAGCGGAAGGCAACCTCCCATTGGTTACCGGAAGCCAGGCGAGGGGGCCAGGCTGGCCCAGCCAGGCGACTGGCCATTGGAAACCCCGCGCTGCCTCCCTTCATTTAGGTAACTTGCCACCACCCATGAGGTTTGGTGGCGGAGTGGCACCAACTCAGTGCCACAAAGGCAGGGCCCTGGTCGCAGTCTTCTCCACTATGAGAAGTGATGGGCAAACTACCCCCGAATGAATCTGTTATTTCACTGTTATTCCCCTGCTACCAACATGGTTATCTTTTCACCGCCAGGTTAAAATTGTCCTCTTTTCTCAGGCATTTGACAGCATATAATGAGTTTGATCAGGTCCTGGATTGGCTTTTGGTTGATTGATTATAAATTGATTTAGTTGCATGTTGTCACCGTGTGTGCTGTCTGCTTATATGTTTTTTTATGTAAATACTTTTTAAAGCTGTGTATAAAGTAATTTTAAATGGTTTTTAAACTTTCTGAACTGTCCAGAGAGCTTTGGCAATGGGGCAGTATAGAAATGCAACAAATAATAACAAATAAAAATAATAAATAACATTTACTCAGAAATCAACGAATTTGTCTATGTGAGTTCGGACAGGAGTTCTCCTTTAATACAAAATCTCATTCCATCTATATGGATTTTGAATGTGCACATTTTCAAAGGGTATCTTGGGAGGTATAGTTTGGAACCAAATCATGTGGCATGATGTCATGCAAAATCACATTAAGAACCCCCTTTTCGATGGGTTGTTTTCATGTGTAAAAAAGAGGGAGAAGATGTTTGATGTTGGCAAAGGATTTTAAAAGGTTATTTATTATCTGATATGGGTGCTGTTTTACGTCTAATCTTACATTGTTTTACATTTTATCTTTAAGTTGTCGTAGAGCAGATCGAAGAAGTTATTAAAGATTAAAGAAAAAGTCTATTTCATAGCACCAGAACTTGGCTCTCTCTTTTTCATCCATTTGTTTTCACATGGCCTGCCTGCACGATGGTGTCAGGTGAGGTCTGTTCATCATCGCCCATTGTTGGCTTGAAGATAGATCCACAGAATCCTCTTCATTAGAGCCAGAGCTGTGGTGATGATGACAATGATGGAAGCAACTAAGGAGACTACTTCAAATAAGTGTTTTTGGGTGGAGATCTAGGTGGTAGGATGACTGAACATTTAGAAGGAGGATCTGTGAACTACTTTACTGTACATATGTTGAAGTTGGTGCCTCCAGGGCCGTGCAGAGGGGGGGCAGTGGGACCAGTTGGCCTCCGACAAGGAGGTCCCCCCAAGTTTACGCTACTGCTTCCGTAGCGTAAGCAGCCCATCGAGAAGCGAGGAGCCAGCCTTCCAGAAACAGCACAGAAGCCATCCATCGTAAATACCACGGTAAGGCTACAAGCTCCAAAGGGCCATGCCGCATGCGGAGCGGGGATATATGTGCCTTGAAGTGTTGTAGAACAGGTTTAATATGAAGGTGTTATGTAGAATGGACATGTTGGTGGGCACGCCCCCTTGGGGTGGCCATGTTGTCCTCCTTTTTTGAAATGGGGGTGCACGCACTTCCCATCTGGCCTGGGCATATTACCAGCTCTGCATGGCCCTTGCATGCCTCTCTCTCTCTCTCTCTTCCTCCCCCAACTACATGGCCACATGTCCTCACTTACAGAGGACAGTCCTCTGTTTGAAAGACTGCCAGAGGACTTTTCGTCTTAAAGGCAACTTCTATTTGAAGGGCATCCGGTCCAAGTCTGGTAAGAAGATAAAAGAAAGAGCTGGGCCTTGAAGTTGCCCATCATCTGCACCTGGACTGGAAACCGAGCAAGGCACCAAGATCACCTGGACACACTCTCCCATACTAGTGAGATGTACTGTATTTCTGTTGAAATTACAATAATTATATCTAAATTTTATCTATATCTATATATATCTATAAACCCAGACAACCTTCAAAATCAGCAGAGGAGTTCTTGCTGGCCATTCCAAAACGGATGGAATGTCGTCATGAAGTACCCAGATGTGAGCCTTCTCTGTAGTGGCAACCACCATTTGGAAAAACCTCCCTTGTGTAGTTCGGAAGGCAGAAAATGTGGCATCATTCAAACACCTTCTAGAGACACACTCGTTCAACCAGGCCTTCCCTGGACCTTAAATAAATTAACTATGCCACTCTGTTTTACTGTCCCATTTTACTGCAGTTTTATTGTTGTTGGGAGTGGTTTAATGCTGTGTTTTTATGCTATGAGGATCATCAGATGAGCATTTTAGAGCACGCTCATTACTGGGCACTCATGGATTTTTATAGGTCCTTTTCACGACACCATCCTCCTTCCGTGCATCTCCTGCTCCTTCTGGTCATTTTCCCATTAAAAGAAAGACCCAGAAAGTCTGATTTTTCCTCCTACAGTGAAATGTGCTGCCATTTCCTGCTGTGTGCAGGGAAAGTAGCACAATAAAAACTTCCACTGAATGGGCCACGTGGTCATTGCTTGCTTCCTCTTTCTTCCCTGTGTGAAGAGAGAAGAAACTGCTCTTCCCTATTGTGGGACAGAAGCACAATTCAAAGAGACGGGAGGGAAACATGATTTCCCCCATCTGAAGAAGCCCTAAGTTTTAATACTGTGTTTTAATATTGTATTTTAATGTTGTGAACCATTGAGAGATTCTACTACATTCAGTGGTATATAAATTTTACAAATAAATAAAATAAATAAATAAATTGAATTCTTGAATTTAAGAGAGACATGAAGACTGATCTCTTCCGGCAGGCCTACCCAGTTGAATTTTAAGATATTTTTAATGATGTATTTGGTTTTATTTGGTTTTAATGTTTTATTTATTTTATGGTCCTTGTATTTATATTCATTGTGGTTCCCCGCCTTGAGGCGGGTTAGAAATAAATAAATAAATAAATAATTTATTATTATTATTATTATTATTATTAAATTAACATATGCAACGTGTATGCAGATCAATACCCTCTTGGTGAGGCATGTCTCTTTTTTGGTGATTTCTGAATGGCCACTCTGCCTTCACTCATGCCCTAGTCCCTGAAATGCTGCTACAACAACAGTGTTCCACACACCAGGAGCCCTGGAAATGTACCTTTGCCTTGGTCTCTGGCACACCTGGAATGCTAGATAATAAAGTTGCAGGTGCCAATGAGGGTGATAAGAGAAATCAGCTTGTGGTGGCAGAGCAACAACAGCCAAGAAAAATGTGGCAATGGAAGCTGCCAGATAAAAAGGTTTGGGTATTCGGGAGACTGATGATTATGAAGAAATCTAGACCTCAGGCTTGGTCGAGAGGGACCAGTCTCACTATTAATAGCCAGACCCAATCCAAAGAAAGCCTAGGGGAGTACACCCATCATTCATTATTTCCACAAGTCACTTCCTAGAATACTGCCATCATTTTATCCTTTTAGCCAATGCTGTTATTAATTAGTTTTTGGATGTGTTTTTAATTGTGTTTTTAATTTTTAGTTGTTTGTTGTAAATTGTATTGAGGCAGGAAAGTGGTTCATACATCGGAAAGAAAAACACACACAGAGAGAGAAAATGACCCCCCCCCCCATGTGTGCGTGCATCTACATTACCGTTGAGAAACACGGAGGTTGGGAATTACCATTTAAGCTTCCGAAAGATCTAGGATGACCAGGTTTGGAGCCAATAGCAAAAGGCAGAGGAAAAGGGCTGATCAAAGAGGTCTGCCGGCTACTTTCAGAAAACAGCGGTGGAGACAAGTTGAGGCTACGAAAGCAATGCTACCTGGGAAGCAGTCGAGCTGCTAAGCAGTCTGTTGAGCTCGCCAGCTGAAAGAAACAATATAGAAACACCACACCAACTGCATAGAATTACACGTGTCAACAGTCAATGAGCCCAGAAAGGAGAGGTAAATCATGCCTACTGACATTTGGCATTTCAAAATGTGAATTTAAAGCAGGTGCTTGCAGAGTGAAGAGACAGGGAGGAGGTCCCATCAATGCAGCTGGAGGAAACAAAGTACATGCCTAGAAGATCAGGACTAGAAGAGCAATCCAGGACTTCAGAAATTCTGTCAGTGCGGCCTTCCCCAGCCTGTTGCCCTCCACGTGTGTTCCACTACAACTCCCATGATCCCGCAGCCTGTTATCTCAAAGCACCCCTCCTGATGCATTTCTGCATGACATACTGCTCTGTGATGCCCTGGCTGGCTATGGGATTATGGGATTTTTAGTTCAATTTATCTGGAGGAGACCAGGCTGGGGAAGGGTGCGTTAGGTAGGCTGACCAGATAAAATCCAGGTCAGGGCTCATGTAACTTTAATAGTTGTAGAGAAAAGGGAATTTCAGCCAGTATCATTTGTAAGCAATTAGTTCCTGGTGATATTCCCTCTTCATCACAACGGTTAAAGTTGCAGGCACTATACTAGAGTGACCATATAAAAAAGAAGGTAGGGCCCCTGCAACTTTAACCGTTGTGATGAACAGGGAATTTCACCAGGAACTAATTGCACACAAATGACATTGGCTGAAATTCCCTTTTCTCTACAACTATTAAAGTTACAGGAGCCCTGACCTGGATTTTATCTGGTCAGCCTAGACTATAAGAGGACTTCTTGTTCCAGTTAAACTTTGCTTGTACAACTTGCCTTCCTGTGCTCTGGTGTATTCCTGCATCTTTTGATTGTCCACCAGTCCTGAGCCCCCGCTTTCTCTTCCATTCTACCTCTTGGTTTGCCCTTTGGTCCTGACTACTGGTTTCAGATTTCCAGCTTACTTTAGCTCTAACAGCATCTCCCTCATGCGTACTGCTTGGCAGGTGCACATATTGACCTGATCTGAGACCAAGCATCATGCTCACAGCTAGTGTGGTCATGTGTCTTACAAAGGACAGTCCTCTATTTCAGGGATCGAGAATGTGTAGCCAGGGCCAACCATATCATTAGGCAGAATCAGCAACTGCCTCAGGCAGCAGATTCTAGGGGACACTAATGGTAGTCCCTCAGCCATTCTAATCTCTTAGGAGGACAAAGCTGTGCCTTACATCCTCTAAACTAGCCTGCTTCCCTCAGGTGAGATGGAGGACTCTATCCTGTTCTTAGTATTAAAGTAAGGTTCAAATGCTTGCCCAGTTCATTTCTGTACCTGTAACGGAAGGGGGCACCATTTTGTCCTTTACCTCAGGCAGCAAAATGTCTTGGGATGGCTCTTCATGTGGCCCACAACTTCCATCGGCCTTAGTCAGATGGGAGTAACAGTCCAACGAACATAGGCTGACCATATGAAAAGGAGGACAGGGCTCCTGTATCTTTAACAGTTTCATAGAAAAGGGAATTTCATCAGGTGTCATTTGTATATATGCAGAACCTGGTGAAATTTCCTCCTCATCATAAAGTTAAAGCTGCAGAAGCCCTGCCCTCTTTTGTACATGGTCAAGAGGACAGGGCTCTTGCAGCTTTAACTGTTATGATGAAGAGGGAATTTCACTAGGTTCTGAATGCATACAAATGACACCTGCTGAAATTCCCTGTCCTTTGCAACTGTTAAAGATACAGGAGCCCTGTCCTCCTTTTCATATGGTCACCCTAAACAAACACCAACTGAATGGCTTCCTCTATTTGAATGGTTGTTGGAAGATAGTCCCGCATTTGAATGGTGGTCTAGTCCAAGTACAGTTAAAAGTTAAAAGAGCTATAAAACGGAAACGCGAGGGCCTCAAATCTGCCCATCCACAGTTGACTGAGAAGGCACACGAATCCCCTGGTCACAGTGGGCAGTATCCAACAGTATCATTCCGTTAGCACAAATGATGTTGCACTAACAGAAACCAAGTTCTGAACTATGAGCAAGAGAAGAATCTAACTAAAGTTACATTTTTACAAGCGGTTGTGCATTATACTTGCACAAACGATTACGCAAGCATAATGGGCAACCACTTGCACAATGGAACAATTCAACAGAGCTCCTCTGGCACTATTTGAGTTTGCAGAATGGCACCATTGGAAACTGACTACATTCTCACACTGTGGTGAGATGTATACTATTTCTATTTAGATTATAATACTTATTTCTAAATGTGCATCTAGATATATAAATGAGCATATGCCAGTGCAAATATGCTAACAATATTGTTCAAATATGTGCCCTCTTTTGTCCTTTTCTGATGATCTAAGTATCAGTTTTGCAATCATGTGAGCCAATCTAAAGGGCGTTCGGCACACCGATGATGGCTTATACATGCTAATTACATGCACTGAACTGGAGGAACAGGTCTATCATTTCATCTACCAAGGATACCTCCTAGAATTTTTGAGACCTCATGTTTTTATGTCTCCCAAGGTTCCTAAACATTGTAGTAAGAAAAATGAAAATCAAACAAAAAACATATGTGATGCTACATTTGTAGTTAATTAAGGCTGTGGTTTATTTCTGCATAAACCACATTTGTAACTTATTGAGAAACAACATAGTTTATTTAAAAATATGCATTACATCACAAGCAAAGTGATTGTAGTAATACCAAAGCAGAGGAATTCAGGCCTGTATTGGAACAGGCTTCACTCCTTAAAAAATAAATAAAAAGGTTGGAACTCCTATATAACCTACATTAAGGAGTTGAAATGCAATTAGGAAAAAAAGCAAAGGCAGTTTATCCTCTGTAAGTCACTGACTAGGGCCAAATCGGTTAAATATTAAAATGCAATATCCATTATATAAAAGTGCGGAAGATGATTTCATGAATAAACTTTTAATATATTTTTTTAAGGCAGGGTTCTAGTGCATTTTGCAGTGTGCATCTCAACTATCTGGAAACAGAGACAGGAGGTCCGTTGTGGGGACGGATGAAGACATGCACGTAGGAATCTCTTTGCAGAGAAACATATTACAGGTTCCTGCCATTCAAGCAGGAAGTGTGTGCTGAAAGAAAAACTAATCAGAAATATCCATCCTCTTTCAGAATGGAAATAATAATTTACATAACCTGTTGACTCACTGGTGACTTCCTATTGACTTGTTAATGGCATCCTAGAAACAGCCAGCGTAAAGAAAGGTTTGAACTTTGGGGAATACCCAATCTAGGCAATGTGAGATGAAACACCCAGAGGAAAGTTGCCTGGACTTCAAAAGTACCATTTTTGTCTGATTTAAAATTGAAGGCAGATTTCATTCTGCACGAGTCACAGTTTTGAGCAGTCTTCCTAATTGAAAAGAGGCAAGCGGGGTGCAATGACTCACGAAGAGGGTAACATGCAGGTAATTCTTTCTACAGGTCCCTTTACAAGGATTCGCTTTTGCGCCTGGTTAGCCGATTATGCGCATAATCGCAGAAGCGCATTTACGCCTAATCACTCTGCACGACAGGCGGCGAGAGGCGGCGAAGCGCATTAAAGGATGTCCAAAATGCGGTTTACAAGTAGTTAATGCGCATAAGCGCATAATCACACAGTCAAAATGCGCTTTAATGGACGGAGCACAATAAAACTCGCGATTTAACGCGCATTCGATAATGCGCATAATCGGAGAGATAACACGCCTCTACGCCCCATTTGCGCTCCGCTGGTGTGGAGGTAAATTTTTTAATGAGACTTCAAAGAGCATTAAACCTCTCGTGAAGAGGCACCCTGCGTCTCTCCCCACTAGGAATCCTTGAATGAACTCCCAGAAGACTCTAATCAGAATAAGACATCCTACAGCAGTAAGTCATGCAGAGGTGCAACGGGATGTGGGTGCTTGGGACTACGACAAGCCTCTAGTTATTAATCATTCCCAAACTGCACTGCCAGAGATCTTGCAGCTCATGAGCAGATCGCTGGCAGTGTAGTTTGGAAATGACTGGCCTAGGGTGGTTTTGCTTAGGACTCACTGGCTGCATTCAGACAACACAATAATCAACTTGGGGGGGGGGGGGGAACAATCGTCAGTTGTATTGACTATCATGTCATCCAAATGCTGCCATAATCAACTCAGCGCTGATCCTAATCCACACCATGGTTGATTATTTATTACCATGTTGTGTGGGGAGTACCCCCTAGATAAACAACTGTAAAGTTGGCTATTACCCCACCATTGACTATCGTGTTGTCTGATTGCAGCCACTGTCAGTCTCTCTACCCTATTGCTGTCCCCACAGCCAAAAGTCAAGTGAAATGACTGGGTCAAAGAGAAGTGGAAGCAAGCAGGGAAGTGGGTAACTCTGCAGGGATGTGGCGAGAGGGAAAGAAGGAAGAGGAAATCAGAGTCGGGAGGCCTCCCTCATGCCTTTCCCTCAACATTTTCCAATCTAGGGCTGGCGTCAGCGGCTAGCAAAATTGTGCACCTGCCAAGACCCAGGAGGACCCTTGGAGATATAGCTAAGGGAGCTATTACGAGGTGCATCTACACAGGATCAGCGTCAAGGGTTGGCATAGTTGGGCACCTGGCACAGGGCCCACACCCCAGCAGAGGCCCACTGACAAGAGCCCCTGGAGATGCACCTCCTCTTCACCACTGCAACCTTCTGGTTCACCTGCCTCTCATTCTGCCCAAATGGCAGTGGTAGTGAGAAGAAGGAGCAGAAGATTCCACGGCCTTCTTGCTTATTGGCTCTCTGCTGGTTGACAAGCAAACAACTGGCATCAATGATGAGAAAGAAGAGGAGGAGCAATGGCAGCTGGTGACAATTGTGGTGAGAAGAGAGACTCACTGAGGGAAAGGGATCCATTAAGGGGATCTTGCTCAAGGGCCCTCAGAAACCTGGAGCCAACTCTGTACCTACACTTCAGAAATGACCACTACATCATGGCGTGAGGCATTAAAAGAAAGAAGATTAAAAATAGAACTCCTCAGCCACTTCATACAGTAATTAAGTAAAGTAAGTGCCAATAACCCTCCTTCCCCCCCGCCTGTTCCATCACTGACAATTTCTCAGAAATTAACCCACTCCTGCCCAATTTTCAGAGGCAATCTCCCCACCGCCACCTTGGTGAATGGCCAAAGAAGCCAATGATTGAGACAAGACCAGAATAAACAGCATGAAGTTAGATGGGAGATGTTGTATGGCTTCAGAAATGGTCCAACTACCTCTCCAAATATTGTGGACACTCTGTCCACTTTTCTCAATTTGGACCTGTAAGTGTTGCGTGAAATGTGTCCATTAACCTTGGCTTCGCCTGTCTGGGAATCCAAGGAGATCTTCTGCCTTTGATTAGTGAGCAGTACATCTGGAAGTTCAGTTTACACTACGCAACCTACCCTCGGCTGCATATCTTACTCTGTCATCTGGACCATATAGTGTTAGTGTCAACAACAGCAATAAACAATACAAATGCAGTGAACATAAACATTTCAGAAACCGTAAGTACAGCCATCATTCAGAACTTTGCCCAAGAAATGACTAACATTTTCAGCATTCTAGCCCCCTGGATTACTAACTAAAAGTGTTCCAGAAGAGAAGAGAAAAGAAAAGAAAACAAGCACATCCAAAATCTGAACATCAAAATGAAAGAGAATGTGTGAGGAATAATCATTGCTTGGAATACACTGGAGCAAACATCTTCAGAAATTGATTAAACATGTAGTTGTGGGGCGTTTAGTGAAGCAGCTTTTCTTGATGACAAGGCTCTTTCTATTTTCTTGGTATTATTTTCTGCTGCTACGCATCACATTTTATGTAAAAGAATTCATCTTTATTTCTCTCTTGGTATTGCTTCATCTGCCTCACCTTCAAAACTCTGGTTGGCCTTGGCAGAAGAAGGGGAGGTAGCAGCAGCAGCAGCAGCAAGGATGCTCAGAGTATGCATTTCCCCTGCAGGGAATTAGCTGCAACTACACTTCCTAGCATGCCTTATGGGGGAAATGACATTTCCACCAGGCTGAGATGGCAGGAGGCATTTCAAGTGCCAGCAACTGTTTCCTGCATGTTCTTTTGGTGTGTACACAAAGGATCAAGCCCCCTTAGAGTGAACAAAAGGGGGCTTGGGCATCTCTGCATGGCACTCCAGTAACATTTAAACAAGACCTAAACATGTAACCCTGACAGCCCATCTGAAAGCTGAAGTAAGATGGCCAATTGTTTGGTGAACCATTCTAAAGCTTGTCTCCATATTTTGTTTGAGGACCTCTTAGGTGGAATCATTCTTCTATTTTGAGTGTGGGTAACTGCTGGAGGCCCAGGGGCTATCACCCCACAACCACCATCCCCCATGGGCCACACTGAGAAAATAAAATAATAATAATTAAATCACCAGGTTGCCACTGAATTTCTCTCCATGGTGCTCAGTGGTGCTAAAAGGGTTCAACATAGCTCATTTACAAGCAAAATTTGATCATTTTATCACTCCATAGACATTATGGAAGGCCATTTCTAAACCGCCCAGAGAGCTTCAGCTATGGGGCGGTATACAAATGTAATAAAATAAATAAATAAATAAATAAATAATTTCTAAAAGTTTGGTGATGTGTCAGGAGAAGTGGGGGGCATACCAAGGGGCAGGAGAATGCATGTTGCCACCCCTACATACTCTATAGGATATGTAGAGGCTGCTTAAAAACTCTGTGTAACTCAAGGTCTTTGGAGTTGCTGAGCTTTAACATCTCCACCATCCATGCTTCCTCAGATTTCCAAGAGGATAGATGATTGACAAATAAGTGTAGCTAAACATAAATTAACTACAAATAATGACATTGTATGAATTACGTCATAGGGATTAAGTGCCACCATCTCCTCTGTTATAGTATGAACTTCCTAAAGCTCTACTCTTTCATGATTTGTGAAGACAAGTTGCTGTCTACAGATGGCTTCCGACCCAGTGGAGCCTTTCCGCTGATGGAATGGGGAAGGAGGGAATCTTCACTGATTCCCTCCTCCCCTTGCAGTCCCCAAGACAACCCCCCCCATACAAAATGCACACATACAAAACACATACAAAAATGCTTCAAAGGCTAAGGGACCTTCCAGAACAATAGGGGATGTGTCACTGGAGGCTGCAAGTGGAGGGAGAATTGTGAAAGATAATCTCTTCCCACAACTTTTCCACCAATAGGAGCATTCTGAGAAGAACTCCACTCAGGTAATGGGTTTCCAGGTGGAAACGAACCTGGATACAAGCTATTATTATTATTATTATTATTATTATTATTATTATTATTATTTTAAGGATTACTAAACTGTCCTTCACCATGATAGATTCTAGGACAGTGCACAATAATAAAAACACAACATAATAATAATAATTTTTTAAAAACCAATGCAACACACATGTTTTAGGGACACATTGCATTTTAGTTTTAGCTATGGGCTAGGAAACTGGCAGCAATATATTCCTTGTGTTAGCAAAGAACGCATCATCCACAGCAGAAATTCAAGAAAAAATAAGAATTTAAACTGAACAGCTAAGTTACATCTAAATCAATGTCTTCAAAAATACGAGAGAAAATGCTTGTGCATAGGCAACGTATAATGTATTTGGATGAGCTGATCGCTTCCTTTTCAGTGTGAAGTCAATACCACAGTCACGTCTGAGGAATAAAGTAAATTTATGTCTGTACGTTAATAAAAAAAAAAACCCTATCATCTGCTTTCAGGAATAGTGTCCCATGAGGCGCTTGGAAGGCTTCTGGAACGAATTGAAGATGAGATGCTTTTCAAAAGCATTTGGCTTTTCAGCACAAATTTCACGACACACAACATAACTTGCAGTGCAATCCTATGCATGTCTACTCAGTGGAGGCTGGTGACTCCAATTCCTATGGGTCTGTGGGTTCCAGTCAGAAGAAGCCGGAACTCTAAAGGAGCTATCCAAGGTGCTGAACTCATTTTGGGGTGGGGTTCAGGATCTTGGATAGCTCCTTTAGAGTTCTGGCTGCTTCTGATTGAAACTCAGGATGGATTCACAGCAAAAATGAAATTGGAGCCACCAGCCTCCAGTGTGTCTACTCAGAAGTAAGCCCAATGATATACTTCCAGGTAAATGTGTAGAGGATTAAAGCTTTAAGGCTGCAAAACGTATGTATCTGAACAAACTCAACAAGGCCAAAGAAAAAGATCTAACTGCTTATCACACTTGACCTTGTCAGACAGATTTATTGATTTTTACCATGCAAGAAAGAGAGTTTCAAATTCTTATAGTTCAACATTAGCCATCAGATAAACAACAGCGCAGTAATGTGCTTAGCTCCTATGCTGCTATAGGCTTAATAAGGAAAAACCATCCAACACAGGTCAGAAAAAAGAGAAACGGGTTCTCAGGCGCAAAATGTTTATTTTCACAAAGCCCGATGTGTTTCCGACTTTACTTTATTCAAAGGCCTTCCTCAGGGGGTTGTTAAAATTTCTTCTAACATAATTTTTTCTAGCAAAATTATTGTCTCCTATAATCATCTATGGCAACTATAAAGAAGCCAGCCAACTAAGTAAGATATGAATTCAGATAACCCAGAACTACTCCTATTTCTGACACACGGAAACACATTTGCAATGTTTCAGACCATTCTTCTTGGGGCCATTTTCCTTCAGTGCCTTAGCTCCTGTGTCTTTGGTCTCATTCACCTACACTGACATTGCCTCTCACAATGACTTGTGGGGCTTGTTATGTCCAACGCGACGCCATCACAAATGCTCATAAACCAAATCATGAAGCCAATTTATTGCAAACTATCAAGCCACATCTTGGCTTCAATCCACAGTCCGCTACTCTGAAGAAATCCTACTTCTTGCCACAGCACTTACTTTTGTCATAAATAAGCTTGTCTTTAAAGCCTTTGTTTCTGGCAAAACTCTGCCATGTTTCCCTTCACAATCGTAAGACAAAGAGCTCCATCACACCAGAGATTTGGTGCACTCTCACCATGCCTGTTTTGTGGATTTGTAGCACGGTACTCACATGACACCGTGCCTGTCCCGTTGGCACCCCACCTCTTCCCCAGCCTTTCCTAGAATGCTAGAATTCTGGATTATTTTCCCTAAGCGCATTTAAAGTGCCTGAAGCCTCCATGTAGTCTTAAAGGACCTAGGGGCTTGAATGGATTGCATCAGGTCCTGGCAGGGAAAAGCAATCTTTCCCAGCAGCCGGCTCCAAGCCTCAACATAAAACCCAACCCTTGCATCCCAGGCTTGAAAGTGTTTTTTTTTTTTAATCATACAGTGCCTGAATCTCTGCAGAGACAGGATTGTACTCCCTCGATGCCCCCAAAGAGCCAGACTAAAGGATTGTTCCATTTTTGCCCGGCAGAAAAGCGGTCTGGTTGAAGTACTCATCTGACAGGACCTGAATGGAGGGAGAAAAAGAAGGGGAGGAGTGGAGTGGAGTGGAGCGGAGCGGAGCAGAAGAGCTAACGAACCAAGGAGCCAAAGAGCAGCTATTCAGGTGAAAGGGATCATAAGCTTGACCCGCTTTTGCCTCAGAGGTAAAAAAAAACTTGGAGGCAAACTGGGGAGGAGGGGAGAGAGAATTTGGTGTGATGGTCTCAAAAGAATCCATCTATGGTGACCACAACTCCGAGAGCTGGTTCAAAGTTTTAACAAGTGCACATGACACCATCCCATGAGTGTCATCCCATCACACATCACCTCAGGAAGCACCTAGGGAAGAGGTGGAGAGCAGCAAATACGACTCTCCTGGGGGCTATATCTGGCTAGGGGGTGACAAACCTGGCCCTCTGGGTTTTCCCCATCCTTAACCCCACTCCCTTTCATTCAAACACTTATCATCTGGTGGTTTTACAGCTTTCATTCAGTGGTTTCCCCCATTCTTAAAGGTTGAAATGCCTCTCCCAAGACTTGGGGGTTTTCTTCATGGCACAGAGTTGAAGCCTCTCTGCTTCCATGCTCTGCAGTTTCACTGGTACAGGGTGGCGGAAGTTATCCAGATAGAGGGAGGCAGCATGGGCTTTCTGGTGGCCATTAGGCTCGCCAGGCCCACCCCCTCCCCAATTTCATGCATCAACATAAGAAACACACAAGAGTTTCCTTGAGCTGAGACACAGTCAAAGAGAAGGAAGAGCAAAGGAAGTGTCAACTGTAGTACTAGCATCACTCCAGCCTAGGGGTTCGGGTAGGTGAGGGAAAAATCAGATGCCCTGCTTGCAAATTTTCAGGGGAGTCTTTAGGGCAGAGATACGAGGACAGCCCCACCCATGGCTTCCGGTGACCAGTGGCAGGTTGCCTTCTACCCGGGAAAGCCCCTGGAGCAACAACCGAGCAAGTACAGATGTGGAAGAGCTGTGGTGACCTTGCTCAAGCAGGAAATGTTGGGGTAAATCCCCAACTTTTCTGCTCCACATCTTTGGCTCTTTGCCCCGGGGTGCTTCCGAATCAGCAGCAGCATCATATAACCGATGTAGTGCAAATTCGGAGGCACCCCAGGGCAAAGACAATATATAGACAGCCCCTTGGTTACTAGCAGTAAGAGCTCTAAGCTACAGTGTGCTGTCATTATTAGTACTAGTAGTACTAGTAATAGTAGTAGTATATTTTGGATTCCATGCCTTTGCCTTTGGCTCCATGCACCACTGGAATATAGGTCCTGAAAACATCTCCAAAGGTGAATTCACTCCTTGGTCTAACAGGGTTCCTCACCTTTGACACAGGGAAATGACCATTCTGTTGGCAGCAGGACACCATGGGACACAACCCTGTATGTGCAAACTTTTCAAATGAAGATTAATGCTTGTTTGTTTGTTTATGTATTTATTTAAAACACATTTCTTTACAGCCCTTCATCATATCAGATTCCAGGGCAGTGTGCAATAGTGTAGATAATACATTTTTAATACATAATACAATACAATAAAACACGAACATCAGACAATAATGACAGAAACCAAGAAGAACATGGTGGAATTAAAGATTACACTAAGTAAAAAGATTGGGTAAAGAAAAATGTCTGAGGGTACAATCTCACGCATGTTTGGACAGAAAAAAGTCCTACAACTCTTACCATTCTTCAGCCAGCACAAGACCAGTTGAAGGACTTTTTTCTGTCTAAACTTGGATAGGATTATGCCTTTAACTTGGCACCAAAGTGGTTATTAAAAAAGCACAGCGCATGATTACAAAGGGCACTCCAAAGCCAGAGTGCTAACCTTTTCCCTGACATACTAGTTATGCTAGGGTGACCAGATAAAATCCAGGTCAGGGCTCATGTAACTTTAACAGTTGTAGAGAAAAGGGAATTTCAGCCAGTGTCATTTGTATGCAATTAGTTCCAGGTGAAATTCCCTCTTCATCACAATAGTTAAAGGTGCAGGCACTATACTAGAGTGACCATATACAAGAGAAGGCAGGGCCCCTGCAACTTTAACTGTTGTGATGAAGAGGGAATTTCACCAGGAACTAATTTCATACAAATGACTCTGGCTGAAATTCCCTTTTCTCTACAACTGTTAAAGTTACATGAGCCCTGACCTGGATTTTATCTGGTCACCCTAAGTTATGCTCACGTGGAGAAATGTTGACATGGAGAGCACATTAAAACATATGAACCTCCTTCTTTGCATATCAAGATGGCCGTCGCACATCTCAGATGCTTGATTCAGCCGGTTCAGCAATTAGTAGCATTTTCCCTGGAACACTTGAATCTCTAATATTTTTCAGTTGGGGAACAACTGTTTGGTTCATCCCATCCTAAGCATTCATTTATAGTTTTAAGATTGAGCCTTTTTTTATTACCAAGATGTACCTAATTAAATTCTAAAACCCAGTTCAAAAAGAAGATTCCCTTAGATTTCCATTACTTCGTTTTATAAAAGATAGAAATCATGAACCATGAGGGAGTGGAGAGAGATGACATTTTATTTTATTTTTTCAGATCCAAGCCTCTTGCTTCTTGTGGAAATGCAATTAAGTCTCTTCCATCCCGGTGATGCTTACTACATAAATACCAGGTTTTTACGCTTCTTGTAACCTCAATCAGTTTTTCCTTCGTTAGTGTAGTGCATACTTTCCGTGTGTGTGTGTGTGTTTGTCATAGTTGTTTGTGAGCCTCTGTTTGTTTGCCTGTTAGGAACATTAGCATACTGAACGAGATGGACAAGGAGATAACGAGCTGCAACAGCACTGGCGAGAGAAGGTAAAAAGGACAGGTTTCTTCCATTTGGGGGACTTGGGCTATAAATCTGAAGAAACATCAGATTCTAAATATTTCACTTACCAGAATTTTCTGTACATTCTCTGCTGAAGCTTACTACAGTAAACCTTGACTTTGGTCCAAGATGTGTTGCAAAGATTACCCCTTCTTGTTTATTCAGGACAAAATAATTAGAAAACCGCTTCAGCCACACTGACCCAAAATAGATGTCCATTAGTGTTTAAGATGACCTGAGGTTGTATACTATGGGCTCCTGCCAGGAGACTGTTGTCCTATTATGGCAAGATACTGTAGAAGGGATATAAGGAGCTTGGATTTTACTAAGTCAGACCACTGGCCCACCAAGCCTGTCACTGCTGATTCCAACTTAAGACTTTATTCATGCTAAGCATGTGCATTACCTCTGAGGACTCAGTTATAAAACTCCTATACCCAAAACTCTCAGAGATACGGTCATCACAATCCATACTGTTGTCACAATCCATAACTCAGTTATTCTGGGATGCATCCACTGTAGTCAATGGGATTCACATCCACTTGTGAATCACCCAAAAGAGGCCATGCATCACTAAAAGAGGGAACAAAGGAGGAAAACGGTTTGCATAAAATTTACATACGCTAATTTATATGAACAGGTGCCCATTTAGAAATAATCATTATCATTTAAATAGAAAAACAGACTGTGCACAGGTGACAACCTGTGTGACAGGTGACAGGTGCTGTTCATGGGCACCTTCAAGGCCCAACTCTTCCTTCTCATGGTTCTTTATCTTTATACCAGTCTTGGGACTGGACAGCCCTTCACACAGAGGATACCTTCAATCTAGAGGACAGTCCTCTAGCGGTCCATCAAATTGAGGACTGTACTCTATAAAAGAGGAGATGTGGCCACCCCACCTGGAACAGGCCCATTAACCTGACCCAACACAGCAAATAGGAAATCTGATGCCTGAGAGAAAATAATGCTATGTCTACAGAACAAAGAGACTAATGTCAGTGAATGAAGGAACTGTATGAGCATGGGGAGCTAGAACTGACTGTAGGCCACGCAAATGTAAGTATCATTTGTTGGAAGAAAGCATGTACCAGTTTGAATGATTAGGACTCCTCCACCTCTAGTCCAAAGCTGTCTCACCCAAATGAAACTAAACCCTAAAGCACGCCCCCTGAAACTCCCCATCACTCAGAGAAGTGTGGAGCATGTAACTATCCTGTAACTTTTTTAAATGAACAAGAAACAAGAGACATACATATATTTTCGTGCAGAGCATCATACAATAGCCAACATGTCTTGATGAACTTTCCCTGTATTTCAAATAGCCTACAAATGTCTTCCATTGCTGTAATAATGAAGATGGCCTGTTGTACCATAATCTACCTCTTGCAGGTTAAGAACATCTAGTCCAGGGCCAGATCTATACCAAGCAGGATATAACACTTTGAAAATGGTTTGAAAACTGTATATGGAGTGAGTCCTGGGCCTCAACAGTTGTCACTACTGTTATAAACCATTTTAAGGCAGTAATGTAGATCCTGCCCAGACCTCTGTTCACACAGTGGCCAACCAGATGTCGACCAGGGAACCACAAACAGAACATGATGCAACAGTACCATCCCACCCATGTTCCCCAACAACTAGTGTATACAGGCTTACTGCCTCTGATACTGAAAGTTGCATTTAGCCATCAGGACTAGTAGCCATTGATAGCCTTCTCCTCCAGGAATTTATCCAACCCCCTTTTAAAGCCATCCAAATTGGTGCCCAAGGATGCCTGTGCCGCCTCCAAAATTCTGGAGTTCCTTGCGCTTAAAGTCATTTACAGCTGTATCCCCCAAACAGTTATGCTGATGTATTTGGATATAAGCTCATCCATTTTATGTATATATTGCATTTCTCTTCCATCCAATGTAAGGCATTCCTTTTGTATATATTGCAATCCATTGCAAGCATTCCTTGATTAAGGGTGCTGCCAGATAGAGGGCTCCTAGCACTACCCATCAGAAGGCAGCTTGCAGTTATTCCTTCTTTTTATCTTTAATAGATTTTCCTCAATAGGAAAAAAAGGTGAAAGAAGTGCTAGGAAAACATGGGAGGGTTACAAGCGCAAAATGATGTCATTTGGGGCACCTCTATAACATTACATGAATGGGGCAATGTGATGGCATGACAGAAGCCTCATCTTGAAGAACCATAAGCAAGTCACAAGATGATGTCAACATCTCCAGGTTCCAGGTTTTGGAGGGCCTTTGGGCAAGACATCCTCAGTGTCCCCCTCCCTCAGTGAGAGCTCCTTCACACCAGCAATTTAGTGCACTCTCACCATGCCTGGTGTGAGGATTTGCAGCATGGTACTCACATGACGCTGTGCCTGTCCTGCTGACACTCCGCCTCTTCCCCAGCCTTTTCTGTTTTTTCCTAGAATGCTAAAAGTCTGGATTAATTTCCCTAATTGCATTTAAAGCACCCTAAGCCTCCATGTAGTTTTCCGATTTAAAGTTTTTTATTATTTTCAAACAAAGATAAAACACAAACAATACAACATACAACATTAAGATGGACTTCCAAATTTCTCCAACTTACAAAAATATCTAGTTTCTTTTACACTTTATTACAACAAAGATATAAAAATAATTTTTAAAAAAGAATAGGGAGTGAATTCCCTGACTTCCCTAACTTATCAATTGTTTTTCTTCCAATTTAATCGCTGGATCCACATGCAAATATAGTCTTCCCTTCTCTTTCTTTTAAAAAATCTATCAGAGGTTTCCATTCCTCCCTAAACCTTATAGTTGTTTTCTCTTTTATTATCGCAGTGAGTTTTGCCATTTCCACCAACTCTGTCATCTTCAATATCCATTCCTCCTCTGTTGGTATTTTCTTACTCTTCCAGTTCTGAGCATATATTAGTCTTGCTGCCATTATCATATATAAAAACAAAGTTCCATAACTTTGACTCAATTGTTCATCTATTAGCCCCAACAAAAAGTACTCCGGTCGCAGTTGTATTTTAATCTTCAATACTTTTTGCATTACATTATGCATTTGTATTCAAAAGGATTTTGCTTTTTTACATGTCCACCAAAGATGATAAAAGGTTCTTTCTTGATCTTCACATTTCCAACACCTCCCCGATGTCCCTTTATACATTTTTGCCAATTTTGACAGAGATATGTACCATCTATATATCATTTTGTAAAAATTGTCTTTCAATCTAGCACATAATGTAAATTTCAAGCCTCTCAACCACATGTTTTCCCACTGGTCCATTGTAATGTTATATGCAAAATTTTGAGCCCATTTTATCATACAATCTTTTACCTGTTCATCCTCAGTCTCATACTTAGTTCATCCTCAGTTTCATAAATTCTGAATTTGAAAGAGTATAAATGATGGGCATGTTACTCCGTGTAGTTTTAAAGGAACTGGGGGTTTGAATGGATTTCATCAAGTCCTGGCAGGGAAAAGCGATCTCTCCCAGCAGTTGGTTCCAAGCCTCAATATAAAACCCAAACCTTGCATCATACAATGCCTGAATCTCTGCAGAGACAAGATTGTACTCCTTCAATGCCCCCAAAGAGTCAGACTAAAGGGTCGTTCCATTTTTGCCCGGCAGAAAGGTGGTCTGGTTGAAGTACTCATCTGACAGGACCTGACTGGAGGGAGAAAGAGAAGGGGAGGGGTGGAGTGGAGTGGAGTGGAGTGGAAAAGCTTACCAGTGAAGGAGCGAAAGAGCAGCTCTTCAGGTGAAAGGGATCATAAGATTGACGCTCTTCTACACCAGAGGTAAAAAAAAACACGGAGGCATACCAGGGGGGGAAATTAGGTGTGGTGGAGGTCTCTATCTACCTTCTTGCCACTGTCACCAGCTACTCTCACTCTTCCTCCTCCTCCTCCTCCTCCTTTTCATTTCATTGCTTGCTTAACAAGGTAGAAAGCTAGGGAGCAAATCATTGGTGGCATCTGCAGCTCCTTCTCACCACCACCATTGTCTGAGGCAGAGCAAGAGGCCAATGAACAAGCAGGATGCAATGGAAGACTCTTGTCATTGGGCCCGGGCTGGTGCCCACCTGTCCCCACCCTGTGCCCTGTCTATATTATTATAGAGATTATTAAAGACTAGCTGTCAAACTAGGCATGAGATGAGTTAAACATCAAAATAGTCAGTTTAGCCTCACCCTATATAATCCTCAGATTTTAAGGGGCTTGTGGATCAGATTTACAGATTTACACTCTGCACTTTAATTTATCTTGGCTGAAGCTTAAGTGAGCTCATAATATTTTTCCCCAATTCATTCACACTCCAGTTTTCCCAGAACAAGTTAGCATATCAGAATCATCACCTTCCCGATTTTTTTTCATCATTATAGGCCAAATACTACTAAAACATCTGCTAGTTAATTCCCTGTTAAGAAGCTGTGTTTGTATGTTTCCCCCACCCCCATGCATTCCTTTGGTCTAACAGACACTCAAAATGATATTACCCATGTCTGAAACCCCATGTAAAAGATGGAAACCCACAAGAAATATGTCAGAAGCATATGAATAAGCCTCCCCCCCCCAATGTTTTGCCCAGAGCAATATGTCTAGAGCATTACCTAATTTAACATGGTAATGTTCACACAACGGATGAGAGGAAAAGTTTGAAAAACTGGATCAGGAAATAAGCTATTTGGGGTGACCTTAGACTGTGACAAAATTGAGAAATGTACCAGATATGTTAGGATGAGGACATTAGCTCTAAGGCTGCAATGTTTAGTTGAATCATTTGTTAGTTTAATCAAAAACCGTTTGATGGAGTAAAAGGGTGTCTTAAATTTATTGTGCGGCTGGTTGCTGTTCTTAAAGAATATTTTAAGTAATTACCAAAAAAACCCCAACAACACACCTTGGGTAGAAACAATATCAGAAGAGACATTTCTTTTCTACTGAATAAAATGCTTCTTGTAAGGTGGTATCTGGCCTCCTGTAAGACATATATGTAGGGGCAGCACCAGAAAAAAAATATTGAGAGGGGGCAAAGAGCATTTGTAATACATTTGGTCATTGCTTTTGAGCCAAACTGTGTGTGTGTGCGTGTGTGTGTGTGTTTATTGATGCAAAGGGAACTCACAATAAAACAACAAAAAGGAAACTGTTCCAATCTCCAACAGATATCCCCAGATTTTCCTACTCAGGACTTAGGCCATTCTATTCTAGGGATGTGTGAGAAATTCACTCTGTCATTTTTTTATGGATTCATCCAGTTTGCCCTTCCCAGACAAGGACTTGAATGCAATTTACACTCAGAAATCTGTACATTTCTGAGCTTGTGACAGGTTAGAGGGCGGAAATGTGTTCAATAATGTGGACACGTTTGAAAAATATGTGCATTTCCAAAATGCACATGTAACCCCTTTGGAGCAGATGGTTTGGTCCCTTGGGCAGAGTCCTCACTCAGGGGAGTGGAGGGGCTAGAGAACAAACAACTAAAAAAGAGAGTCAATTTGTTCTGCTGAAAGCTGAATTTTGGAAGATTGCTGTTTAATTATGGGCTCTCATCGCCTTGCATAAGGTAAATTGAACTGTTAATCGTGTACAGCGGAATTTCGGGGGATGGGGAATAATTTTTTGCATCCTTGATATTTGTCCGAATTATGTTATTCCAGGGCTAATATGTTGAACTACAATGTTGAGTTACGGATTGGGGATTGCCCTGTGAAATTAAAGTTTGGAAAATTCTACAAAGGGGACTTCCGAAATACTCAGCGCTTGGAGATACAGAACCATGTGGGACTGGGCTACAAGCAAATTATATATAATTTGTTTGGACATAAAAGGACAAATTATGGCCTATTTCTGTAAACTGATGTTTACTAAAGACATATTTTGTTCAAGTTATATATATTGTTCAAGTTATTTGATTTAAGACCCATAGAACCCACACGAGTATAAGTTATATACACAAACTACATTTTCATCGACGGATGCATGATGCACGATGCACGTGTTTAAAAACACATGAGTACATTGATGCGCACGTTATGAAAGGGGCTCACAAATTTCTGTACAGCTTTTTGTAAAAGAAACAAACAAACAAATTGCAAGCTCTTGTGGAAACAGGAGAGAATTATCTTATCCTCAAAACAATCCTGAGAAGACTGAGATTGAGAGGTCCATCCAACCCTTTTCCATTCAAAGTGAAATCCAATCCCTTTTTAACCCTTCCCTTCCCTCTCACCTTCTATAAAAATTGTTGCTGGAAGCTGTCTTTCCCAGCGGACACATTCAAAGTGTTCTTATAAAACATGCTCAGAGACCACAATTCTCTGCTTCCCCCTGTCCCCCATAGCAATGTTTATCTATCCTTCCCTAACTTCTTATCCTTAAAACTTAATTCACAAGCCAGCTCTTTGTTGTTGTTTCCATCCTTTGTCAATACATTGACAAAGCGGAATTCACTAGAATCTATGATGTATAACTTGTATTTTTACTTTCATTAGGTATTGACTTAGGCTGTTTTACTGTAGATGTTCCATAAGCGTATCAGTTATAGGCTAAAATTTATAATTAGTGAATTCCTTTGTTTCTTTAGTGACTTTGATTTACTGTTACGTACGTCCTTCTTTTTGTTGCCTTGTGGTTTTTTTATTGTGAGTTTAACAAAAAAAACAGATCATGAAAAGATGCGGAAAAAATAACAAGATATAACATGCACAGAAATATCAATACGACATTCTGGTGGGTGGGGAGGAGATAATGAGTAAACTTCAAGAATAGCAGACCAAATATCCATATATTTATTCATTTATGAGTGCCGCCTATATACCACCTATTCAAATATTGATAGCATTGTTGGGTCATCAATCCATGGCATTATAGACGGTGAACATTTATCCTTCCAATGTCATTTGGCTGTCATAAGCGCTTGGAAAATCTATTTGCGCTGAACATACATTAACTTCCAAGAAACTGCTAAATAGTTTAGGAGGACATGCACATCATTCAGTATTAAAGAGTGTTCCAATACAAAGTTTATCCATATTATGACCTCTGCCCAAAAGGAGGCGACTATTGGGCATTGCCAAAATATATGGATAAGAGAAGCATTGAATGCATTACATCTCCAACAATTATGCAAATTGGACAAACCCTTATTAAAAAGACATTGTGAAAACCAATAAGCTAGAAACAAGATTTTTTGCTGAATAAGGCATAGCCCAAGATTCATGGATACTTCTTTTGTTAACTTTATTTCCAAATAAAATAACATTTCATGATGGCAATCTAACTCCTATCTAGTGTTGCTGTGACCTTCCAGCAATGACATATCAGATCGTAGCTGCTATCGTCAGCAAGATGACCAAGAATAATAACGTTTCTTGGAAATGTATTAACTTGGACAAAACTACAAATGTTTCCATGAGTCACAATTCTAGATAACGTCTGGACATTTTCTAAAGGCTATTCTTTTCTCAAGGCTATTGTCTATAGACTATTCTTTAAAACAAAACAAAACAAAAATGAGTCAGTGATTTAGAGATCAGTGCTCTTAATATCACACAAAATAAAAGGACTTGCTATGCTTTAGGCTGCAATCTTATATCCACATACCTGGGAGTAAGTCCCACTGAACTCAATGGATCTTACCTTTGTCAGCCAGGATTTTCAGATCCCTAAGAGGCCAGACTCCTTTCCCCACCAATTACTCTTTATCAAATTGGGTACAGAAAAGAGAGAGAAGTATCCAATAACATCCATATTTGTGGGTTTCCTGTAGGTGGCTGGTTGGGCATTGTGGAAACAGAATTCTGGAGTAGCATGTCTCTTCTTATGTTCTTGTGTTCATTAGTGCTATGGACATTGCCCTGGTATAAACAATGGCTTCTGCAATGTTAATAGTGCTTGCTAGAGTGACGGGGTTCCCAGAAAACCCATCACGGTGGCAAGCACTACTGATGTTGTGCAAATATTGCTTTACGCTAGCACAACATAAATACAGCAAGTGCACAGATGTTGTTCGATCCTTCCCTTGATCTTAGACTGGACTGGATACTCCTTGCATCCAAATGGAAGCGTGACATCTTGGAAGGGAAAAGGGATGTTGTGCCTGCTTTTTTTTTTTTTTTTTTACAAACAGCAGCTGGAAGTGCAATTGCGCTCCAACAAAACCATGAGTTGTTTTTTTTAATGCTCCGACCCTGCTCCCCACCACACCCCGATGCCCTTGCATTCCCCCTGGACCAGCACCTTCCTTCTTGCTGACCCCTGCTACTCGTGGGGAGGAGGGAAGAAGCCATGATGGGTGCCCATACAGCCCGCAATCCTCGGGATCGTCCCAGGACCACAGGAAAAATCAGGATAACTGGGCAACCAGTTATCCTGGTAAAATACAGGAGTTGTCCCTACCTGCTCCCAGGATTCCCTGTGCGTCATTTGGACATACAGGGACGACCCAGTGACAACCCCAGGAAAAAAACATGGTGTAGACATGGCCAAAGTTAGGTATGTGCTGAAATGCTTCATATTTGATTTTGTGAGTGTCCAAAATCTTCTCCCATTTTCAGCACTCGTAATGAACAGATTCACATTATTCTGGCACTGCTCTTTGGGCTGTCATTTCCCTTTTATTCTTCTTTACCCTCACTGTCCTTGGCTACATTTGCCCTCACTGCTCTAATCTTTTTGGCTGTGTCCACGAACATGATTTTTCCCCCCAACAATCAGATCAAATAAACAGGTGGGCAAAATAAAGCCAAGCACAGTGAAGGAAAAGCATAAGAAATATAGTACTGAGTAGCAGCAGCTACTCAGTACTACTCAGGAGAATAAAAGGAATAATAAATATGCAACTTTAGAAGCAAAAAATAGTGTAGGGAATTTGTGGAAATATAAGGAGTCCCTTTAGGAGAAGGAATACTCTCAGCATCAGTGGGTTGAAAACTGAGGCTTGTCCATATGTTCTAAATACCCCATTGTGGCTGCACAGTTGCGCCCTGTCATTTATAGGACACAGCCACCAACTCGCAGCCACTTTGGGCTTTTCCCCTCAGAACGGATTTTTTTCTAAGTGTCAATTTACTGCGAGTTTTTTCCATTGCTCCGATGTCACCACAGTTGTTTCTTCATCTGTCTGTGGTGGCTTGAGTTTGGGTTTAGAAAGTAGGTGTAACTAGGGGCGGATCCCCGTGCAGGATAGGCGCTGGGAATGGGTTAGGATTAGGGTTAAGGTTAGGGTTAGGGCAGGGGGTGAGTGTGAGTGTGACAAGCCTCATAATGACTGCTATGATGATGTAAAAGTCGGGGAACGAAAGTAAGGGCAGTTAAGATATATGATGCTATCTGACTGTTGCTGTGAAATAGCAGCAATGGTACCCTATATATGTACTATTATGGAGGAATGGGGGAATCAGCAAGGTCTTAAATCATTGAGGTTCGCAGAATTTCACCTCAAAGCTCAGTCCACCTCATTCCCATTCCTGAATACGAGTTCTTTGTTGTTGTTGTTGTTGTCTGAATAGTGCATTTGAGTTCACTTTTTTTTCAGTGTGCATCCAAATGTGTACTTTTCCACCATTGACTAAAGTGTGAAAAATCTTGTGGAAAACTTTTCCAAAAGGCACATTTTTAAAGTGCTCTTTTTTCCCTAATGAACGCATTTTGCAAACGTGATTGCAAGCTCAGGAATATGCAAGCACTGCACAAAAAATATGCTCATGAACGGGACACGTTCAGATCAGACAGGAATCAAAACAAAGTCTTTGTACATCCTTGTACATCCCTTGTACATTATATGACCTGCCAAGGCAAACACCAGCGAGGTAGTGTGTTTTACCAAGGACTTGACAACCATCCTGTTGTTTTCCGTCCATGGCAGACAGTATCAACAGGACGTTTATTGAGTCCCTGGTGGTCTGTGAACATGGCTGGTAGCTTGGTGCACCACA
Organism: Anniella stebbinsi; assembly: GCA_029215795.1. Taxonomy (NCBI): domain Eukaryota; kingdom Metazoa; phylum Chordata; class Lepidosauria; order Squamata; family Anniellidae; genus Anniella; species Anniella stebbinsi. Next base: position 25,212,822 of record JARDYH010000002.1, on the reverse strand, counting down.
CGTTTGAGGAGACCTGAGCACACACGTGCCCTCGCTTGTGAGGGCACTGACATCTTTCACCCATTACTACGCCTTTGATGCCAACATAATCTAGTTAAAATGGAAATGTATTAAGAAAGTCAAACAATTAATTGATCCAAGAAAGATTGCTCCACGCTTTGTGTAAATCACAGCTCAAAATTCATTTGAGGAGCACGGCCATATTGCAGACTAAACAGAGCTTGGCGTGGGCCGAGGGGCTGACTGTGGGTGTTAAAAGTTGCTCGGCACTACACATGGTCAGTAATCCTCAGCAGAAATGTTAACTCAAATTGTCAGTATTATCTTTATGTCAACAGTAATGCTTAAATATTTACAATAGGCATAGTACTCCGAGGGGTTAGTAATGCAAGATAAATTGGAGAAATGCTAACAAAATGGATGGTACTAATAGAAGCCTTTGGCACTCGGTACTCTGCCATTTTTTTTAAGGCAAGGGAGATCGCCTGAAAGTTGGGTTTTATTATATTTTGATAGTTAGCTCACTAACTGACCTAAAGGGTGCTGTTAAAGTCAGGCAGCACTTCAAGCAATTGTACAGGATTTCTTTCTGTAATAACATGTGGAACATGTGGCATAGGCTGCAATTTTGCATTGTATGCCGAATGCTGTTTTCCCAAAGTTACAACAAAATACAGGCTTAAGGTGACCATATGGAAAGGAGGACAGGGCTCCTGTATCTTTAACAGTTGTACAGAAAAGGGAATTTCAGCCGGTATCATTTGTATGCATGCAGCACCTGGTGAAATTTCCTCCTCATCACAACAGTTACAGCTGCAGGAGCCCTGCCCTCTTGACCAGGTACCTTCCTATGTCTCTAAATGATATTCAAAGTAATCACCACTTTGAATTTCTAGCCAGGGCTAGATGGTTATCAATTAGATGGTTCAAAACCAAGCAATGGTCTATAGTTGATCTATCTTGTCGAAATCCGGCTTGTGCATCTGAAGGATATTCTCCTCCTTAATTTACTTATTGTATAGATGTTTTGAATACAATTTACTAATTACACACAGCAAACTAATTGGTCGGTAATTTGCTGGTTCAGTTTTAGGACCTTTCTTGTATAAGGGGACAATTATAGCAGTATCCCATGCCTTGGGTATTATCCCTGTTGAATCAATATGAGTGAATACAGCAGCCAGTAGTGGGGCCCACCAGTAGATATTAGATTTTAATAATTCACCCTAAGCCTAACCTACCTCACAGGGTTGCTGTAAAGATAGAGTGGAGAGGAGGAGGACCATGAGCTGCTTGGAGGAAGGGAGGGATATAAATGTAACAAAAGTAATAAATACAAATAAATATAATATATAATCCATTTGAAGGTCAATGTAAACCATACAATGATTGATTCATCCTTTGGGTATCCATAGGGCCTATGCAATTCTTCAGGCTTCATCAGACAGGAGGTGGGGAATCACGATTCCCTACCATCACTTCAAAAAAAACCCTGCTTCTGTCACACAATACTTCCTCTTTCTCACGGAGAAGAAAGAGGAAGTAAACAAAGACCCCATGGCCCATTCAGTGGGCATTTTTATTGCGTGGCTTTTCCTGCACACAGCAGGAGATCATGGCCAGTTGCGCTTCTAAAAATAAGTCGGACTTACGCTAGGGTGACCATATGAAAAGGAGAGCAGGGTTCCTGTATCTTTAATAGTTGCATAGAAACGGGAATTTCAGCAGGTGTCATTTGTATGCATGCATCACCTGGTGAAATTCCCTCTTCATCACAAAAGTCCAGGCTGCAGGAGCCCCGAAAGTGACCAGATACAAAAGAGGGCAGGGCTCTTGCAGCTTTAACTGTTGTGATGAAGAGGGAATTTCACCAGGTGCTGCATGCATACAAAGGACACCTGCTGAAATTCCCTTTTCTATGCAACTGTTAAAGATGCAGGAACCCTGTCCTCCTTTTCATATGGTCACTTACTGGCGTCTTATTTTGTGACAGAAAAAAGGCCAGAATGAGCGGGAGATGCATGAGAGGTGGACCACGGCATCAAAAGGACCCACAATGAACCATGAGTGGGCAGTAACAACTGTGCAGTGTGTGTGTGTGTGTGTGTGTGTGTGTGTGTGTGTGTGTGTGCATTTACATCCCTGAACATTCTTTATGTGCTTTAAAGAGCCCTAATCTTAGGTGAGTCCTTTTTTGTTTGGGGGGAAAAAATGAGATATGACCCACTACCTTCTTTTCCCCCCACTTTCATCTTCCAGGGAGAATGTCCTTTGTTCGTTCATTAAGGAACCCAGCTGGGATTTGAACGTTTCTTTGAAGGAAGCACAGAAGCAACGTTTGGGAAAGCTATGAAACCCCATCTTGTCTTTGAGCTGTCACTCACGCTTTTGAGCCTTTTGCCCTGCATTCTATTAGCCATTCTTGTACTGGACCTGTGATATCCGATTCCTTTTTCTGTAGTTTCCATCTTTTGTCTACCACTCTATTCTCTTTACAATAACACTATTCAGATAAGGTATGTCTTTGAATTGTCAGCTACTACTCTTTCCCCTCCCCACTCCCTTGTAAGGGTACCCTTAGCGCTGGGAGGATACAAAGCAGTGGCCCTTTTTTACTGAAATATTACGGATCACTTTTCAAAAACAGCACAGCTGAACATTAGCCGGGAGATTTATGTGTTGTTGGGCGTGTGTTGTCTTTTTCCATCGTTTACCTTGGTACTGATGGAAAGCCTTCTTTGATAAATGAAAGAATGCATAGAGCACAGCAACGGATACAGTTGTTGTATGTTTCGTATGGATTATGGCACTAAAGGGAAAAATGTGGAAGCCTTATTCTTAGTTAAGTCACCTTTTAAATATATAACATACCTTTTGTGACTCATAGCACATATAAATCCCCGTTCAGTTCAATGCAAGGAGGTTGAAATATTACCAAATAGAAAGTATCCGAAATAACCTTCAACACTTAGGGCCCCTGAAAAGAGTATATTGGAATTCCAGTTAAATATCTGTGATTCTCTGTTCCTGAAGGCAAGCCCACATATTTTTTTTCCTGTTATAGATAACTATCCAAACATGCAGAATTAGAAGTGGTGTTTGTCTGATTTGCAAAATGAAAAAGGCAACCAGTTAATTATGCATGCAATGAGCAGCAGTGATTCAGATTAGACCTGTGCTTTTGAATGGGATACGCCATTTAACCAGTTTGCAAGCGTGAAACAGCAACACACACGTTCATCTTTCAGAGCCTGCAGTCGGTACTATTGTGACCACCACAGATCTGCTTTTCTCTCCAACTTACAATGGTCAAGCAGATGAGCCCTTGTTTAAAATCCCATTGACCAGCTGACTGTTACTACGGATCAACAAATGAATACATAGATCAAAATTTAGATTGTATGGATGAATTGGTTCAGATGACTTGTCCTCAGATCTGCGCATGATCCCCTTTCAGTGAGTGAACCTTCTCACTGCCTTTGTCACCAGCTGCTCCTGCTCCTCTTTCTCATTATTGCAACCACTTGCTTCCTTGGCAGGCAGAGAGCTGGTGCGCAAGTCCTTCTCACCACCATCATTAAGAAAAGAAGAGGAGCCATGCTGGATCAGACCAAGCGTCCTTCTAATCCAGCATTCTGCTCACACAGTGGCCAACCAGCTGTCGACCAGGAACCCACAAGCAGGACATGGTGCAACAGCACCCACCCATGTTCCCCAGCAACTGGTGTATACAGGTGTACTGCCTCTAATACTGGAGGTTTCACTTAGCCATCAGGACTAGCAGTCGTTGATAGCCTTCTCGTCCAGGAATTTATCAAACCCACTTTTAAAGCTATCCAAATTGATGGCCATCTCCACATTTTGTGGTTGTGAATTCCAGAGTTTAACTATGCACTGTGTGAAGTGTTTCCTTTTATCTGTCCTGAATCTCCCACCAATCAGCTTTGTGGGATGACCCCATTGGGTTCTAGTATTATGAGAGAGGGAGAAAAATGTCTCCCAATTTACATTCTCCACACCATGCATAATTTTGTACAAATCTATCATGTCTCCTCTTACCATCCATTTTTCCCAAGCTAAATAGTCCCAGCTGTTGTAACCTTCAGTCATAAAGCAGATGCTGAAGCCCCTTGATCATTTTAGTTGCCCTTTTCTGCACTTTTCCCAGCTCTACAATATCTTTTTTTTTTTCTTTTTAGGTGTGGTGACCAGAACTGGACACTGCCAGTTTTATTGTCAATTCCTTTTCTAATTATGCCTAACATGAAGTCTGCTTTCTTTACTGTAGCTGCACACTGGGTTGACATTTTCATCAAGCTGTCCACCACAACACTAAGTCCTCTTTCTTGATCAGTCACTGCCAGCTCAGATCCCATCACGTTTGGGGAGATGCTCCAGTCCTTTGATCGTAGGGTGACCATATGACAAGGAGGACATGGCTCCTGTATCTTTAACTGTTGTATTGAAAGGGGAATTTCAGCAGGTGCCATTTGTATGCATGCAGCACCTGGTGAAATTCCCTCTTCAGCACAACAGTTAAAGCTGCAGGAGCTCATTTCAGTTGCATCTCCAGAGAGCTCTTATCAGTGGGCTCCTACAGGGTTATGGTCCTTCAATAGGTGCCCAACCATGCCTACCCTTGACAACAGTCCTGTACATGGCTTTTGACATTACCCCAACACCCTGCTTGAGAAGAAGACGGACCATGTGCCTTCATTTGAGAAGGTGATACCAGACTTGTTTTGTGCAATACCAAAAGATGCTTTACTCCAATTCATTTGCCACTGAATTGCTTTAAGATATATCAGCAAGCCCCTGAAATCTGTTAAAACCTTCCCTACATTTTGTTCAGTTGGGGATGCAGCAGGAAAGGAAGCTTCTTGGCTCAATTTGTATCCTATGGCAAAGTTCCCAATGACTTCTGTAGGGCAAGGTTTTCACCCTCAGCAATGTTTACCTGCAGATAAGGAAGCCCAGCTGAAAACCTGGAGAACAGGACATGCCAAATGTGATGGGGGAGTGAAGAATTAAACCCCTTGGCTTCCACTGTACCATTCCTGTTGACCTTCTGCAAGATAACCAATCTCAAAACCTAGTACTCCCGAGATACAAATATGGAGGAAGTTCCAATTTCTTGTCATGGCACTTACTCCCCAGGAGGTTGCAAAAGTAGCTGTTGGCTTTGGCTCCAACTTTATGTTCAGATGTGTCACGTATTTGGGCTGTTATGTGATCCATCTTTGCTGTTTTGCGCTCTTAAAAGCATTCTCCAGCCCCTGAGCTGCTACACATTTTTAATATTTGTAAATGAGGTGCCAGTTGAATCTTCATAAACTTGCAACGCAGCTCATTTTCTTATTGCAAAAGCCGGGGTGTGCAGTTTAGTCACTACCCTAAGTAGAAAGCACACACAAGATAATACAAAAATGGTCCTTGATAAGATTCTAGCCACTTATAAATGGGGGGACTTTAGAAATTCATACTTTGATTAAATATATGGACTGTACATTTTCTCATTAGCTACGGAATTATGTATTTTGTGCAGAAATCAGCCACGAAGTAATGTGTGAGCAAGAACTTTATCCAATTATACATGTCAACCTTGAAACCCAACCACCACATGTTTGCTGTTGAGAAGCATGTGATGGTTGGGTCCCAGATACATGAATGGAACCTCCTGCCAGTGAAGATATGCCAGAGGGATTTTTTTAGGTAAAGATAGTTTTTTTAAAATACTACAATATTGTGTTTTTATTGGTCTGATGTATATCATGTATTTGTTCCCATTGTTTTTATACACAAACACATACACATAGGTTTTAACTAGTTTGCAAAATTAAATATTTTTAAAAAATATTTCATTATTACTATTCTTTTATCTATATTTAATGTCACCAACCCAGTTGCTCTGTTTTATTGTAATAATTGAAACACACCATCACTGTGAGTGGGATATGGGTGTCACATATGCCATATTCTATATCCCTTCACTCCATGGCCAGCCCCTATCAATGGCACAACATTACACCAGCCCTAGACCTGATGCAGGAAATTTCCCTCCCATTGACATCAATGGGAGGGGAGAATAGCTTCCCTCAAATCTACAACCACCCCACCCACATCACCACAACAGAGCATAAAGAATACCCATAGCCATATCTTAGCCAAACACACACAAATGTGTCTAGCATATGGATGGATGGACACATAGACATATAGGACTAATCCCACATCATATTTCACATGTATAAATGGGATATGGGCAAGTCCAAGATTCCCGTTGCATTGTTCCACTGAGAAGGCTGTCTTCTGCATTTCAGTGGTTCACCACATGGGACAGCCATGCAGAGTCCTATCTCCACTGGTTAGCAAACATAGTATGGAACTCATTTCTTATACCAACCCTATAAGATTCTAGGAATGAAACTCTAGCTTCCTCTTCCCTTATCATCAAAGTAGAGCAAATTAATTACCTGCAATGAGATCTTCAAGACATCCATGAGATACACAAATAGCTTACCGGGAGAGCTAAAATTTCCTGCATCTACTGTTCAGATTGATATACTCCTCTTCATTTCCTGGCAGAGGATGAGCATCTGTAGGTGACTATATGGCATATCTATGTTATCACTCTTCTGGTTCATAATTAGCAGCCAATTCCATTTCCCCTTGGCTGATGTTTCATATGGTTAGAACTGATTAAATAAAGTTATCCGTAAAACCATGGTCATGAAGTGGTATGATTTTTGCTGATACTGAATATCTGGTTACCATTGGCAGAGTTTTCCTGTACCGTGTCAGGGCTTGGCTGTGTGCAGCACTCGGGAGCTGAGAATTGGAAGGTGAGAAGCCAGGACCAGCCTGAGACATTTTGTTGCCTGAAACAAAGAACAAGATGGCACCCTGTCCCATTTCATGTACAAAAGCCTGGCAGTTGAATCTTTCTTCAGCTATGGCAATGAGACAGCATCCGCCAGTGCACCTGAAGGCAGCAGACAAGGCTTAAGGAGCACAGGGCAGACATGTAACATACAACTCTCTCCTCCAACACCTTGCTGCCACCTCCCCATATCTGCCATCGGAGATGACCATCTCATTCTGCCTCATGGTAGGCCAGCCCTGTGAGCATCAGTTCCAGACTGCAACCTCAGAATGCTGCAGGTTCCCGCAAAACAGCAGAGCAGTGGTTATTGTTTTAATTGTCAGCAAAATGGAAGCATAGTACCTGCTTGCCAGCTCCAGTTAAAGCTGTAGGAGCCCTGCCCTCTTGACCAAATACAACAGAGGGCAGGAATTTCACCAGGTGCTGCATGTATACAAATGACACCTGCTGAAATTCCCTTTTTCTACAAAACTGTAAAAGATAAAGGAGCCCTGTCCTCCTTTTCATATGGTCACCCTATAATAAAACCAGAGAACGGAAAAGAATTGCAACACATAAGCAGTAGTTTAAAACAAGCACATAAATATGCACCACTTTGGGAGCATGGGATAATAACTGCAAGGCCAGTTCACTATTGTACATGAAATAGGAAGGGCTGCCATCTTGTTCTTTGCCTCAGGCAGCAAAATGGTTGGGCCGGCCCTAGCTTCTCACCTGTCCTGCCACAGATCCATATTCTCTAAAGCAACACCCAATTGCTCAGTAACATAACTTTTCATAACTAAATATAAGGTGTTCTTTATTCATTGATGAAGTATGAATTGTTGTGGATTTCATACACATACTTATAAACTGACAAGGAACTAGAGCATTGAGCAAAAATAGCAAGTGGAAAATTAAAGTGAGGACTCCTTTGCCAAAGGGTAAGTGTGGCAGTATCTGCAGTGCCAGCCGAGGAGATTTCAGCTAGTGAGCACAATGTTGCAGGCAGCCTGTGATGGTGTGGTACTAAACATTGGTTTGGTTCCAGATAGGAATGCTGGCGATATAAGCAACAGATTCAAATGAGTTCAGTTTTCTATCAATTCTGCAACAAATCACCTTTTCCCAAGTAGCATGGTTTCCATAGACTCGTAAACCCATTTTTTACTTATGGGGCAGAGATTTCTGCAAATGCACATTTGCAAGAAAGAATGAAATTCTTCTACAGCCCTAAAAAAACAAAAACAAAAATCCAATTCCATCAATAAGCAGACAACAGAACAAAAGATGCCTGACAAACAGTGAAACACAGATGGAACAGTTTTAACAAAAATCGTACATCCTTAGTTCCAGATTTAGTCATACTTACTGTAGATCCATTGAAATCAATGGGACAAGTTAGTCATGACTACCTCAAGTTTCTTTTATTTCAGTGGGCCTATTCTAAGCATGGCTGAGTCTGGATCCAGCCCATTGCCTCACCTGTGCCCATTCATAAGCGATATAATTGGAAGTAAATTGGAATTAAACCCAAAGTTAGCTCTACTAGCAATATGGGATAGTAGGAATAAGCATATAATTAATAGAGAATTGGTAAACAACCTCCTGGCACCCATTAGAATAATGATTGCTAAAAATTGGAAAGGGCAACGAAGTTATATAATAGAAGACTGGTATAAAGAAATCTGGGATTTAGCTTTGAATGATATGTTGACATGTAAAATGAAAATAAAGAGGGGAATGTCCAGTAAGAGTGATTTTGGAGAAATATGGACTCCCTTTTTGGAATATGTTTTAAGATCGGGAAAGGGACAAATGCCATCAAAAGAATCGTTAAAATTTTGGAAGGAGGAAGAATGATTATGAGAAGGTCTCGGGGGGGGGGTGCACGGGGGAAGTTGAGGGTGGTAGTTTGTTTTATATTGTGTATTATGTGTATGTTTGTTTTGTGGAAATTAATAAAAATTATAATAAAAAAAAAACCAACAATATTTATTAGATGCAATGGAGCCATATGTGAAATGTCTCCTATACAGGCTAAATTAGTAGCATAAAAAACTAGCCAAACAATTTTTAAATGGAGCATATTTTCACAATGAGTTGTTCTTAAACTAAGTTGAGATGTAAGAATCTGCCTTTTACTGCTGGAACATTAGTTGCTCTGGCTCAGTTTTGCTAACCCCAGGGGTCAGCAACTTCTAACCCGCCAGATGTTTCAGCCTACAGCTCCCATCAGTGCTAGCCAACATAGCCAATGGTGCGGGATGATGGAGAGGCAGAAGTTGCCCACCACTAATCAGAGATGGTTCTCCTGGATCCAATGCAGAGATTTTCAAGTTGTGGTCTATGGATTTCTGATGGTCCACAAGCTCCATTCAGGTGGCCTGTACAGTTGAGAATATCTGTACTTGGCTCAGTATTTTTTTGTTTTGTTTTTATGGTGACAGAGTTTGTTTAGACCAAGACCGGATTAACAAACAGGCTAACACAGGCCAAGGGCCTGTTGTTTTCACAATATGGTGTTGACTTTAGCAATGATGCTAGCATGGAAGAAAATATTTTATTAAAATATTGGTCCTGTATGCACTTTGATTTGTATAATATAGGCTGACCATCTGAAAAGGAGGACAGGGCTCATATAACTTTAACAGTTGTAGAGAAAAGGGAATTTCAGCCAGTGTCATTTGTATGCAATTAGTTCCTGGTGATATTCCCTCTTCATCACAACAGTTGAAGTTGCAGAGCCCTGCCTTCTTTTGTATATGCCACTCTAGTATAGTGCCTGCACCTTTAACAGTTGTGATGAAGAGGGAATTTCACCAGGAACTAATTGCATACAAATGACACCTGCTGAAATTCCCTTTTCTCTACAACTGTTAAAGTTATATGAGCCCTGTCCTCCTTTTCAGATGGTCAGCCTATATAATATGTTTGTTAGAAACGCCAGCAATGGCTAGGAATAATGGGAGTTGTAGTCTGACACATATGGATGGCACCAGGTGGGGGACATCAGACTGGAAGAATCCAGAATGGTCACCTAGCACAGTGGTCTTCAACCAGTGGGTCACGACCCAAACGTGGTTGAAAGATTAGTCCAGATGGGTCACGGAGAAGCTGTTGCCGCCAGGTTGGGCATGGAGAACATTGTAAAAGTGGGTCCCGTGTGTTGCAGGTTGGGAGTCCGAGGTGGGTCTTTGGGCCTGGACCAGTTGAAGACCATTTAACTAGCAGAAATCTCTGGTTACTCATGTTAATTATCTTTCTGTAGAACTGGATTTAAATGTGTGCTAATTATGCGGCCTCAAAGGGCAGCAGGGGGAGAAGATAAATAGTGCTTGAGACAGAAATGAGTGCTAAGGTGATCATGTAAGAATCATCAAAAGAGAGAGTGGTAATGTGTGGTAATATGATAGTTTATATGTACAGATGGAAATTTAGAAATAATTATTGCAATTTATATTGAAATATAGCACAACACTGTGGAAGACTGTGACCAGGTGACCCATGTGCCTGCCTGTTCAGTCTGCTGCCCAGGTACTAATTGCTGATGGGCAACAGTTCTTATGGTTTATTATTACTGGAAATGGAGAGGACAACTCTTCAAATAGAGGATGCCTTCAAATAGAGGACAGTCCTCTGGCAGCCCTTCAAACAGAAGGTTGTCCTCTGTAATAGAGGACACCTGGCCACCCTGGTTTTGCAATATATGACAATTCTCCCGGGCCCTCCATTGTTGTGTGTCCTTTCATTCCCTATGGTTTTGGCCTAGAACAAGGATGGGCAACTTGTGGCCCTCCAGATGTTTTGGCCTACAACTCCCATGATCCTGCAGCACTGGTATTTTGGCTAGGGCTGATGGGAGTTGTAGGCCAAAACATCTGGGCACTTCTGGCTTAGAAAAAGAAGTAAGTGATCTCTAGATCTGCCTCTTTGCCTACACAGGTAAGCACTATGTAACCTGCTGTTCCTCCAAGGATCACCTCAATAGTTCAGAAAAGTTTTGTGGTATAGTCCTTTTGGGACTGTATAATTTCACAATGCAGGTGAGGAAAGGGATTTAAAACACATTTAAAACAACACCTCCATGCCTGTACATACCAACTCATGTAGGACTTAGTCCTATATCTTTAAGCGGTACAGTCCTAAGAGGAGTGCTAAAATATGCCTTCTGTGAGCATTAGAAGAGGCTATTCAATAGAGCAAATAGTGCTTACCGGGGCAAAGGGCAAGCTCCGATTTTGTAGCGTTCAGATGGTTTTATGAGCATAAAATTTAGCACACAGAACTTCAAGAATTAGTTTGACTCACGGCTCATTTCCCATTTCTAAAACAGTACAATTAACTGTGTCTTTGTTGGTGTGTTTAATCAGTTCAAAACAAACCCCACGGATAAAGCAAAGAAACTTTATATGGGCAGGAAAAAGATATAGCCTTGAAATGCAGTATTCCTCTATGCATGCGCTGTACTTGCTGAAGGCTCTGTACGTTTTTATTTTTAAAGAAAGTGCAATTCCTAAAGAGAATTCGGAATCAGGTCATGGCAATCCCTGAGCACAAGCAGGATTACATCATAAACTAAATGTCCCACTCAGATTATCTGTTGTTTAGAAACAGACTTTTTAACTATGCTATCTATGTGAAATAAAGGCATAAACATTTCAGCTATCAACTCATCAGAAGTGCTTAAGCAAGCATGAAATATCTTCTTGGCACCAGGTAGCCACTGCATCCCCAATGGAGCCTCTTACTTGTCAGCTGCACAATTATGGATTCAGCTTAAGATAGAAAAGGGATGCATATTTACATACCCAGAATCGCCTTCTTTTTAATGAGGAGAGACAGTGGGTTTCTTCTTGTGGACAAAACAGTTTGCAGAATACAAGGAATATACATAAGGTCAAGAACAAATGGCAAGGCAAGAACATGTCAATAGTTACAGTGGGACACTTTTAGCGTCGCAAACACGAACGAAGCAGACAATGTAAACTTGTCTGTGAAAGAACCTAGTAAAACCTTTGAACTGTGGTGTGAGACCATTGGCTGAACTGCTGCTATGTCACAGAACGTCTGACGAAATATATTTAAAGGAAGGAAGCATGGAGAAAGCAAAGGCCTTTGGGAAAGGGAGGGCAGTAAAGAGTTGAGGGCAGAATAGAATGGTGGCAGCGTTAGAGGGGAGTCCAGTAGGAAAACAGCCAAAGTATCTGTAATTTCCAGCTTTAACTAGGTAAGGAAGACTAGAAGAAAAATATCACTGATCCTTCTTCCTCCCAGACAGGGCCGGCCCTACCATGAAGCAACAAGAAGCAGGCGCAGTGAGCAGCAGAGGATGGGAAGAGCAGCGCTCTCCCCCTCCAAAGGGTCTGCTGCTGCTTGGTCCTGCTGGCTGCTTGCCAGCAGGACCAAGAAGCAGCAGCCCCCGCTCGCTCGCTTGCCGTCCCCCCGCTGCGCACCACCTCACCTCACCACACCCCTCCTCACCTTGCCTCAACTCACCAGCCAGCCAGCTTATTCTCCCTAGCAGGCTGCCTGTAAGGTCTTTTGGCCTTCAGGAGCCGCACTGCGCCTGTGCAAGGTTGGGTAATCGCGAGAAGTACCAGGATCTCTCACAATACCCTGATGGACGCAAAGGCGCTGCGCAGCTCCTGAAGGCAGGAAGACCTTACAGGTAGCACGGGGGCCCATGCTAGGGAAAGTAAACTGGCTGGCAGGCAGAGTTGGGAGGCGTGGCGCAGCGGGGAGGTGTGCCGGAGAGGCACAGCATAGTGGAGGGGCAAGCGAGCAGCTGCTTCTTGTGGGGGAGGAGGCTGCAAGGAGGAGGTGGTGGTGAAGTGGATCCCACTTCAGGTGGCGATCTGCCTTGGGCTGCACCTGCTCCCAGAATCTATCTAGATAACTGAGGTTGAGATTTAATGCTTTTCATGTATGGATCAGGCAGGGTGCAGAACGTCTTTCAGCCCAAATTCTGAATCCCATTCCTGAGAAGCTCTTAGGGGCGGGACCAAAAAGACCAGCAAGTTGTAACTTAAGGCACTTGCTGCTATTAACTAAAACCTACGAGAAGGATTTCAACCTTTTAGACGGGGGAAAGTTGCAGAAAATCCAGGAAACCACCAAACTATCAGTGGTCACCGGGAAGAAGACGGGGCAAGGGGAAATGGGCCTGGCCTTCTGTTTGGAATATTGCAACCTCATCTGCAAGTTACAGGAAGGGGGCAGTGTTGCAGTTAGTTCATGGGCATTCTAACCACAGCTGGCCTTGCAATCTCTATAGCCTATAATGTGGTTTCCTGGGATTTCTTCCTTTTGCTCCTCCCCTTCCTTTCCCCCTCCCCAACCTCCTCCATCTCTGGGAGAAAATGGACTGAACAAAACTTTTGAAAGTCTCCGTTGTACCTGCATATTATATGCAAAAGTATTTGGGAGTAAAACTGTTTTTCCTTTTTTTCACTAAAGAAGGATGTGCGGTTTCCTTTATTATACTAAGATAGCCTGTACGCATGTGGGAGTGGTAAACACTCATTCTGCTTTGCCGTTTGTTTTTTCTCTACTAATTGCCTTTCTAACAGGAGGTATCATTACTAAATAATCGCATCAACCCCTCGCGGCTGAATAGGGACCTCCAAGATATGGATTGGGGACCCTGGTTTGACTTTCCTCAGCCCTGATACAAGGGCTGTAGTATCTTCTGTGAGATCAGAGGAACGCCCAATCCCTTAACTCAAAACCAGCATGGTATAGTGGTTAGAGACAGAAGTAGGGAGATCCAGCTTCAAATCCCTCCTCAGCTATGAAACTTGCTAGGTGGCCTTGGGTCACTACCTGTCTGCCTGACAGCATTGTTTGAGGACAACATGGAGTGAGGAGAACCATCATGGATGCTCATTTGATCTCCTTGGAGGAAAGGTAAGATGTACATGCAAACAGTGGAGGCTGGTGACTCCTATTTCAGTGGGGGCAGTGAATCCACTCTGGGATTCATTCAGAACCAGTCAGAACTCTAAAAGAGCTATCCAAAGTGCTTCTCCATTTTAGGGCTCGAGTTCAGCACTTTGGGTAGCTCCTTTGGAGTTCTGACCGGGTCTGATTGAATTCCAGGGCATGCTCACAACCTCAGTGAAATAGGAGCCACCAGCCTCCAGTTGATGCAATACTTGATATAATTACTCTGTGATATTAGGACTGTTTTACCATAGTAATAGCTTAGGCTAACCGGATTCCCTGCAACACCACATTGGAGAAGGCCAAGGACCAAGTCACCAGAAGAACAGCCCCAGTGCCCATAGAAGAGCAAGAAAATAGGGGGTCTAGGGGGGAAAACTAAGGTAGCCATGTGTCCTCTTTTTACAGTGGGCAGTCTTCTATTTGAAGGTGTTTTCTATTTTAAAGGCTATCCTGTTCAATTCCAGTTTAAAGATAAAGAACCATAAGTAGGCTGACCATCTGAAAAGGAGGACAGGGCTCATGTAACTTTAACAGTTGTAGAGAAAAGGTACATGAGCCCTGTCCTCCTTTTCATATGGTCAGCCTAACCATAAGAACTATTGTCCATCACCAGTTAGAACCTGGACCACAAGGTGGAACAGGTCACCTGGTCACAGTCTCCCACACAATGGTGAAATGTACTGTATTTCTTATTAAAACATCAGAATAAATGTGCATCTATACATAGGAATTTGCATGTGCACATGTTATGCAAATTGATCTCTTTTTGGTGATCTGGTTCCTCTTTGGGGGCGATTCATAAGGGGCCACCCTAGAAGAACCTGTCACGGGACTTAAGGATTGGAGAAATCTGTGTTGTTGGCAAGAGGGCAAAAGGAAAAGAGATGTGGGGGGGAGGGGGTTGCTCAGAAGCTATGGGAAGAGGGATAGAGGGGGAAGGAGGGCGCCTGGGAGAAAGAACATGGAATGGTGCAGAAGTGGAATTGAGCAAAGATGGAGCCAAAGGAGAAAGTGAGTACATGGAGAAATCTCACACACGGCCTATAAACAGGGTTGTGTGTTGTTCGCTGGAACGGAGTGGACATGCAAAGAAAAAAAAGGGGGTTGGATGGTGGGGTGTATAAGCCAGAGAGCCAAGAAACTATGAAAGCCAAAGAGAGGGTGGGTGGAATTTTTACATTTGACTTGACCAGCCCAAAGTTTGGCTGCAGGTCTCCGGTATAATATAATAAAACCCCAAGTGCTTACCAAAGTATTTATTAAATGCATTTTTAATCTGCCTCGTGCTGTCAGAATGTGTGCTTTTCCTGGCAGCTTTCATGGGCTGTATTAATCTTATATTGATTTTGGCAATTCTTATATGATTGTTCGCTTTTTGTTGTTCTACTCCATCTATACATCCATAAACAAAGTTGCCAAAGCTGCAACCTCTCAGAATTGGGCCTCGGGATGCCTGCGGATTCTCCGCTCCTGCAAGGCATTAAAATGGGATCAAGTGTGCTAAAGTGGTGCAACCTAGCTCACATGCGCCAAGTCATGATGGGCGAACTTTCTTCGGCTTAATGCTGAATTTGCTCATTAAAATTATGAGTTTTCTCAGTGTTTGGACAGAACTTGTCTCTTTTCCAAGAGTTCTCTCCTGTCTCATAATGTCAGATCATGTGTGCTGTTTTGCCGTCCACATGTGCCTTATCATCTTGTCCCCTGAGAACTGGAGTTCCCAGCACCAGCCGTCACAAAGAAATGTTCGGAAATTCAACCCTCTCACTCGCAAAACAAATGCATCTAGGAAATAAGGGAAGGAGGGTATTAGGACTGAAAGAGGTACATAAAATATTTGCAAGGAACAATCACAGAAAGTGACTTGTAGTGCAATCCTATACATGTCTACTCGGAAGTAAGCTCCATTGAATTTAATGGGACTTACTCCCAGATTCATGTGTAGAACAGCCTTCCTCAAATTTGGTGCCCTCCAGATGTTTTGGACTACAACTCCCATCACACCTTGGTCATGTTGAGTTGAAGAACATCAGGAGCGAACCAGGCTGGAATCAGCTGGTGTATAGGATGGTTGTTTGGATGGTTGTTTAGATGGATGACCTGGGCCCTGCAATCAATGAAAGTTTCAATGAGAATAAGGGTGTAAAGTTAAAGACCTTCTGCACATGTACCTACGAGGCAGCTACCTTTCTAGTTTTGGAGTTTCACGGCAGTCAATCAGGGTATCAGGAAAAAGTAAGGGATTTGACATTGAAGAACCGCGTGTTGCTGGCTGGAACGGAGTGGACAAGTAAAGAAGGTTTGGATGGTGAGGTGTGTACACCACCATGTGACAACAGAGCACCTGGCATTGGGAACTTGGTCTGCTGGATGCTGACCCTGCATGTACAGAACTTCATTTTACATTCTAAGCCAGAGAAGAACTTGACAGGGGGTAGGAGGAATGCCATTCAACATAGCCAAGCATATGAGCTGGGTTATTTGCATGCTGAACCACATGATTACGAATGTTGGCACCATCATGGATGCTGGACCTACACTGGGGTCTGAGAGGGAAGTTCATAGGAAATTAGGCTGACTTGGCCAGGTGACTTCTTTTACAGAAGACAGTCCTCTATTTGAAGGGCTGCCAGAGGTCTGTCCTCTACTTCAAAAAATCCTTTAGTTGAAAGCATCCTTTAGTCTTGTCCCTTTATAGTTTCAAGATAAGGAACCAAGATCTGTTGCCCACGAGCAGTGAACACTGGAGAGCAGGCTAAAATGGTCGGTTGGTCACAGTTTTCCACACTATGGAGAGATGTACTGCAGTTCTTTTTAAATTATAATTATTCTTTTGACTTTATACCGCTAAATTAGCATATGCACATATTATGCAAATCATGAAGCTCTTTTTTCCCCCAGTGATGCTTAACCTTTTTTTTGGGGGGGGGGGGGGGGATTCATAAGTGGCCAGCATAGGGCAAAGACACCTTCTGCCCCAATCACAAGAAGGATCTCCACCTGGTTTTCGGCAATGTTCTTTTTCCCCCTCAGCCGACCATGACACAGCCCATCACCTTCAGCAGGCCCCCAACCCTCAGGGAGCATTTTCAGAGGGATTCTGGGGACTGAAGGAGAGGAGCGGGTGGGAAAAAAAGTTTCCACCCACCTCCTTCTGCAGGAGGATAACTGGATTAGGGATGTACGGATTTTGTAAAATCCATTCTGTCTGCAGTTTGCAGATCGTCAGGTACCTTTCATTCCGTTGTCCACCCACTGATGGAATCAGATTTTTCCCCATTTCCCGAAGTTGTGCATATTCATATTTGCACTTGTGAAAATGTGCAAATTCCCCCATGTGCATATTTTTTCAACCAGTGGTGTTTTTTTTTTATTTTATGTATTTTTCTACCACTAAATTTGCATAAAATTCTGGAAAGTAAAAAACAACAAAATCTGTGAGATTTGGGAAAAGCCAGTCCACCGCAGAATCCGCCAGTCAGATTCATAGAAATCCAAACTCATTTGATTCTGCTGTGGATTTCTCCAACATCCCTAATCCGGCTCCATCCCACTGAGTGCACATTTTAATCTTTTTTCAAAAAATTCTGGGTCTTCATTTGCTTATTGGCAACAATAAGAGTAGGGTTGCAATTATTTTTTTCCACAGACAGAGCTGCCTTGCTTTTAAACTGCTGTATGGCAGGCAAAAAACAACAAGTCAAGCTTGTTTGCAGAAGACAAATACACACACACACAATTATTTAGGTAGTTCCTCATATTTGATAACCCAGAAACTTCACAACAAAAACAGAAGGTTTAGCAGCAGGCCTAATATAGGCAATGGTGCAGGCAGGGCTGGATCTTGAAGCCGAAATCCAAAACCCACAACCTGGGGGGGGGGGGGGGAGACCACCCAGGGAATGGCAGCTGATGAATGCTGTGGCCCTCTGGGGCTGGCGTCGCTTGCCACAGCATCTTTCCTTATGTACATTGTTAGAGATGTCCATTTTGTTATATTTACTTTTCAAATATATAATCCTTTATTCCCGAATAAATGTGTTTAGCATCAGGGCAGAAGAAGCAAACTTTATTTTATACCTGTCATCCTGACAATGCTATGATTTCAGTGTGTTTCAAATGCAAAACTGATGTGCTCAGAGCATTTCTGGTATGCGACACAACTGAAGTAATCATGCGCATGACCATCAAAAGCCACCCCCAACCCCAGGATCTAAAATGAGCTTGTCTCTGAAAATGAGTAGTTTTCTTTTCCAAGACAGCACCCTCCTCACTTCCATGTTAAATTTTAATTGTTTGCTTGCTTGCTAGATTTAGAGTGTCATCGCTATGGCCTCCAGCCCCATAATAGCGACATCTCTTTACATGGGGAGAGAAAGGGGAAGCAGCAATGGCCACGGGGCCCATTCAGTGGGCATTTTTATAGCGCTGCTTTTCCTGCACACAACAGGAAATGGTGGCAAGTTTTGTTTTAAAAGAATAACTCGGATTTTCTGGGTCTTTTTTTGCAGCGGAAAAATGACTGGAAGGAGCGGGAGATGGACGGTGTCATCTAAAGGACGCACAAGAAACCAGGCGTGGGCAGTAACAAGCGTGCAATAAAATGCCCGTCTGATGAACCTCAGATTTATAAACTGGTGTTTCATCTCAGGCAAGCACTGTAACAAAGTATTCTGTATTGTATTGTCAACACTGACATGGGAGTTCACGATATCTCCTGAACTACTACTAAGGAAAATGGGAGGAGGCTATTTCCGACTACATTGCAATTATGCCTCAGAAATCCCAATATCTCTGCCTGGCTCACAGGTTTTATATACTGAGGGCGCAATCCTTTGCCTGTTTAGACACACATTAAAAAAAGTCCTACAGCTCCCAACATTCCCTAGTGAGCATGGTGGGCTAGGAAATGGTGGCTACTGCAGGGTTTTTCTCTTCTGTCTAAACATGCATAGGATTGCAGCCTGAGAGAATTTGGTCACAAAGCATAGCATGGGACTGTGCAATGGTATGCATGCCAAAGACACAAATCCCTTTGCTTCGAAATAGGAGGGAAGAAAGGATCGATGAAAGAAAGAAAGAAAGAAAGAAAGAAAGAAAGAAAGAAAGAGAAGAAAGACAGACAGACAGACAGACAAGGCTTCTATGTTCTAGGTCAATAAAAATGGTATAAACTTGAAAGAAAATAATTACAATGCATACCTTTCAAATATTTTGGCTTTTCACCATTTCACCTTGAATGTATCTCTAGGGCTAAGCTGAATACCCTCTAAACTTTGCAGACCTATTTGCAGGCTCCCTGACTTAACATAATGGCAATCACACTCCCTGCTACTGCACGGGAGCATCTTTCATACAGAAAGAATTGTCCTCTCTCTGATTGGTTTTCAGACACTATCCCAAATCTCATTGCCAATGTTGTGAGTAGCCATGCAGCCAAATCAGAGTGACAGCAATTATTCCTGCTTTCATTCTGGTATCTTGCACCGGGGCAGGGGGAGGTTTTTTTACATCCAAGGTCCTCTTCCAAGTGCCTACTCCAAGGGAAGCTTGGAGGATGGTAAGAAGGGGCCTATTCAGTGGTGGCCCCCACAACTATGGAACGATATCCCCGAAGAGGCTCACCTGGCGCCAACACTGTTATCTTTTCGACACCAGGTTAAGACATTTCTCCCAGGCATTTAATGGCATATGTTGAGCTTCTTTTTTAAACTGACCCCTGGATAGGTTAAACAATATGTAGTTTGTTTTTAGGCTTTTATAGTTTAAAATTTTGTATATTGGTTTTAAATGTTCAATGTTTTTAATTTTTGTAAACCGCCCAGAGAGCTACGGCTAAGGGGTGGTATATAAATGTAATAAATAAAGAAATAATTTACAAAGCTGCAGCTGTAATTGGGAGCATGATCACCACCACTAAGACCATGAGCAGGAGGCAAGAGGTAGTTTTAAAACAAAAGTGGGGGGGGGGGGGGAACCGCAACAAAAAAACCATTTGAAGCTGAGAAAGTTTATCAGCAAACCTTTGGCTCATATCTGTGTCCAAAAGCAGGTCTTTGTATCTTGCCGAAGCTTGCTCCTTTCAAATATTGAAATCATTTCCCCCCCTCCCCTGCAAATAAAAATATCTCAAATGGTGCCCTGTTGTGAAAAGGTGTGTGCAAACATCTCTAAGAGGGATAAAAGCTCAGTAAGCTCCCCACCACCACTCCCAGAAAAGACCCAGCCATTTCAGTTAACACCCACATGCCCTCTATGATCCAAACCAGAACTGGGCAAAATAACAAGTGGAATTTGGAAGCGGGGGGGGGGGGAGGGGGGGAATGACCAGGCACCACTTTCCTCCCAGACAGCAAAAGAATTTGGAGTGGGTGAGATGAAAGAAGGGCTGCGCATTGTTCCTTGGGCATTGCAGCTGGTGGGAGAAGTCCTTAATGAATGCTTTGGCAGCGTGCCCATGTTGGCCCGAACCAGCCTTAGCTGTGAAGCGCAGCTTTTGGGGGAACGCGCACGTTTTAGTTTCACCTCCATCAGCACTTCCTTGGCAAAAGGATCTTCGCTCATTCCAAGCCCTACTTTCACACTGTAAGGAGCCATTGACTTCCTTTTTTTTATTACAGTGGGCTGACATACCATCAAGGATTAGAGAGAAACGCAAGAGGAATCCACTCTTATTCTCAGTTACTTTGGTGAGATAATTCCTTTGGGTTTGTATCATATTCCATTTAATGCCCTCCATTTTCTGAGACCTCTTTTTCCTCCTCCCCACCCCATGCCCGCCCCAGCCTATCCTCCCATAGAAGGCCTCTCAACTGACACACCAACAAGACGGCCTTTATCTGATGTCCCAAAGTGCCTGGGCTGACATGGTATCAGATAAACACTGCGGATGAGTGACTGGGGTTAACTAATGAAATTGCTAATTAAAGCCCAGTTTTCAACACTCTTGGAAGATTAACTGGATCGGACCTTTAGAAAACAGGGTGCAGGGGGGGTAGTTTTACTTTCAACTTTGTGTACACTGTTTGGTAACTAAAAGGCTTAATCTTTTCTAAGGAAATGGTACCAAGTAGCTGGTAAAAAAACCACAACAGCAACAACCACAACAACAGCAACAGCAACCTTCCTCCCACTTTCAAATATTGTACAAGACTGGCACAATTTCCTCAATCGCTTGGGAGGTTTGACTTTTGCAGACCATGTTTGTGAAGGGAAACTCGCTTAATATGCCCTGAATCCCAGACTCAAAGCGATCCAGTAACCTATAGCCAAGGCTGAGCAGAAACCGATCTCCATTTTTCCACAAACATTTTTGGTGATGGTGAAAAAGGCCTCCCCTGTGAGGCAATTTTTGACACTCCTTGTGTGCAATGTTCACTTACTTGCTTACATGGCCCCTGACACTTAACTGCCCTTGGTGATGTTCTTAGGTCCCCAAACCTGTTTGATATGTCAAACTGGATGGTTTTATTTACCGATAATTAGCAACTTGTATTGTATCAGTCCGATACAGTGTTGTGCCATCATTGCATTCATTGTGTGTCTCCTGATTTGATGGGATCAGACAAATGGTGGACTCCGAAAGACAGTAAAATGAAAGAGGGCACTAACCAGAACAAATGAATCAAAAGGTGCCAATGATACACAAAATAGCTATTGTGACAAGTAACAAATATTTATGACACAGTGGTGTAAACATATATATACAAGGATAAATGCCAAACGGTAAAGGTGGTTTACGCAACAGTATAATATACCAGTCGCCCTGGAAATTTATAGCTGTTTCGTACCTTCATCAGATCACACCCAACACTTTAATTGCAGGTTTTAGGGACTCTGAAACATAGCCATGGGAAACAAAGACACTCAAATGTATTTGGGAAAGATAAATGTTTTTGCGCAATCTATAACCCCAACCAAAATTGCTAGCTTTGACCTGAAAATCAAAACTGTCAATGCTTTCATGTAGCCCTAATCATTCCACCAACAACCATTAGCTTCTTCCAAAATTTTAAACTGGCCAACAAATCAAAAGTGCTAAAAAAAAAAAAACATACCTAAAAAAACCCCTGAAAGTCTACCAACACTCATTGGAGCTTCTCCTGCAATGTTCTTTTCTCCAAAGACCCTAGGAGTGAAGTTACACAATGACATAAGAATGTGGGGGTTCAGAAGATCCTCTTCCCACATTCAAAGAAAACATGAGGGGACCTGGGAGCCTGAAAGCCCTGTGCCTTTCACTGCCCGCACACCTGGCGACCATGACACCACAATCTACAGGTGTGGTGGACATGAGAAGGCGTGCTATGAATATACTGATGTGCATACCTAGATTCACCCATGGAAGGAGGGATCCTGACCCAATCAGGATCTTACATCATCACATAGGGCCGCTTCAAACTACATGTGGCAGTGGCAATTCTGTAACGACCATGGCCACATTGAAAAGGGGGATGGTGTCTAATTTTAACAGCACACATTGGTGAAGAGTGCAATATCATGCACTCTTAGTGCCACACAGTCCACTGCTTAGTGCCACACAGTCTACCCCCACCCAAACAATACCCACTTTTTTTCTCCCAACAGAAGTCTCTCCCAGGCCTCATCTACACCAAGCAGGATATTGCACTGTGAAAGTGGTATGAAAGCAGTATAAAAAAGGCAGGAGCCACGCCAAGCAGAATATAGCAGTATGAAAGCAGTATATGGTATGTGTCAATGGGCCTCAACAGTTGTCAGTGTGCTTCAATACTGTTATAAAGCAGTAGTGCAGCTCCTGCCTTTTATATACCACTTTCATACCACTTTCATAGTGCAATATCCTGCTTGGTGTAGATGGGACCCCAGTATCCCTGAGGAAGGAAGCCTACAGGGTACTATACTTTGGGTGGGAAAAGGTCCTACACTCCTTATCTATATGACCCTTTTGCCTTTAATATCAGACTCCCACAGCCCCCTTTCTCCATCAGGGTGGACAACATGTGGCCCACGGGCAGGTGCAGCCCCCACTGTGGCGATAACATGCCCCTACTGCCCCCCAGGAAATGGCATCCATAGTGACTATGGAGCACCAAAAGGGTCAAAATTAGCTTGCTTGCCCGCTACAGACACCATTTTAAAAAAATTCTCCAACACATTCTTGTTTTTCAGCACCTGTGGGGGGGGGGGGGGCATCCCATTGGGGGAGGTTGCCCCAAAATTGCCCAGCCCTGTTCTACATGGATGAGGCAGATCCATGTTTAAGAGCATGGAACTGCCATGCTCACAGCTACTTCGGTCCTGAATGAGACATAAGCAAAAGCATGAGTCACAAGAGCCTGATATAACAGGTGGAGTTTCTCACAGCAAAGCAAATTCATCAAAAGCAAAGCGCCAGATTCATCATGTCTCCTGTGAAGACTGTGGGGCTGGGATCAAGGCAACTATGCACTGGTGTTTTGAGCCTTGTAGGTCTTTGGTTTGTCGAAGGATCAGATGTAAGACACCAGAAGGAACCCATGCAAAAGCACCTGTTAATCGTATACAGGTTACATCAGGGAAAAAAAAACATAATCATGTGTTTTGTCATCATGATTAATTGCATTTATACTGATATAACCACATTCCAGTGGTGCATGGAGCAAAAGGCAAATGCATGGAATCCAAAATATACTACTACTACTACTACTACTAATAATAATAATAATAATAATAATAATGTCAGCTTAGGCAATTGTTTAAAACATTAGAAGAGCTCTGCTGGATCAGACCAAGGGTCCATCTAGTCCAGCACTCTGTTCACACAGTGGCCAACCAGCTGTCGACCAGGGACCCACAAGCAGGACCCAGGTGCAAAAGCACCTTCCTGCCCATGATGTCTCGAAACCTAATCCCATGAGCACGAACCTATAATGTTCAATATTATTAGACTGTAGTGATGTTAACCAATGAAGATGTTTTTTACTCCTGTACTCAAAGTTTATATAAGAGTGTGAAATCCTTTGTTCGGGGCGCTCTTGATTTGCTAGTGGCCGGAGCGCCGCTGCTGCAGCAGAGACAAATAAAGGGTCTCTGAGTCTTTATTGGACGAGAGATCTCAGAAGCCATAAACTCTCACCCGTTTAGGGACATCACCCATGTTCCCCAGTGACTGGTGTATATAAGCTTACTGCCTCTGATAATGGAGGTAGCACATGGCCATCAGGTCTAGTAGCCATTGATAGCCTTCTCCAGGAATTTATCCAACCACCTTTTAAAGCCATCCAAACCAGGGGGCATCACTACATCTTGTGGTAGTGAATTCCATAGTTTAACTATGAGTTGTGTGAAGTACTTCCTTTTATCTGTCCTGAAGGAAGTACTTCTTCACACAATGCATAGTTAAACTGTTATGCAAATTGTTGCTCTCATTTGTCTTCCTTTTACAATGAAGCATTTCATCTTTTCTGGCAATGCATAAGTGGGCACCCTAGACATCTTCAAAGCTGGCAGGTAGGAGAGCAGTAACTGCTGCTTCTCTGGACAAGGGTTCCATTCCCCTAGCAGCCTAGACAGACACCTGCACACACTCTGTTTTCCAGGAGTAGGGGTGCATGGTGAACAAAGCAAGCAGGAATGGAAGAGCTGTGTCCAATTACAAAAGCCAAACTAATTTATAGCCTATTGGGTAGGAGGTGGACCACCTGAGTGAATCTACAGGATTCCCAGGAGAAGAACCTACTCAGATAATATTCAGAACACTGCACACATTTGGACTGGAGTCAGGATGGGAGGGACATGAGCAACACAAACAAAGAATGACAGGAACTACAACAGCAAACTCACAGGAGACAACACTGGCTGAATTCAGACAACACGATAGTCAATGGTGGGGTAATAATCAACTTTACAGTTGTTCATCTAGGGGGTACTCCCCACACAACATGGTAATAAATAATCAACTGTGGTGTGGATTAGGATCAGCGTTGAGTTGACTATGGCAGCATTCGAATAACACGATAGTCAAAACAACTGACGATTGTTTCCCCCACACCAGTTGTTTATTGTGTCGTCCAAATTGAGCCACTGTGTGATGGTTGGTAGCTCAGCAGGAAAGTGGAAGGTAATGGGAAACAGAAGATGGCAAGGTGACCTCCACAGGGCAAAGCTTACCTAGTAATTGTTGTTTTAAAGCAATATATTTGGATGGACACAGAGTGGCCATTCCATCGCTCCGTCTTCCCCATTTGAGTCTTTGGGCAAGACACCCTCAATGGGCCCCACCCTATAGTGAGTCTACCTTCTCAACACTATTGTCACCAGCTGCTGTTGCTCCTCACCCTCTTTCTTGTCACTGTTGCCACTTGCTTGTTTGAGAAGAAGAGAGCCAGTGAGCAAACAGTCTGTGGTATCTACTGTTCCTCCTTCTCACTACCACAATAGCCTCAGCCAAACCAGGAGGCAGGTGAGCAAACAGGTTGCAATGGTGAAGAGTCCGGGGGGGGGGGGGGTCTCAGTAGACCCCTTCCGGGGGGTGGGCCCTCAGCAGGTGCCCAACCATGCCTACCCTTGATGCTGGCCCTGATGCAAAGCATGTGCTCTTCCACTGAGTTATGGCTAACTCTTATTTATAGGAGTGACATGAAGAAGTACTTTGCAACCACCGTAACTTCCCCAAGCTCTATTTTGCCTTTTCACTCTGTTCTTCATTAACTTAGGAATTCTCTCACTGGTCCATTAATCAAAGAACAGCTTGGTGCAAGGTTGGTTGGGGGCACTGAACATCTTATTTTAATCATCCTCCACATTTAATGTATTGCACCACATGCTTTATATAGGGTCTTGACGGAGCTGAGCACCCAAAAACATAAAGAATTTAACGGAATCTAAACTTTTAAAGATGTGAGTGATTTATTTTTGAAATTCTTGGAGCACAGAAGCTGCACCAAGTTCCCATGCATACTGAAGTAAATAATGTGTCATAATGTATATATCACATGACAACACAAACCGCAAAAAAATATAGAGTGGAGAAGAAAATATACATCCCTGTCTTGAACGTTGTGGATCATTTAGAGCCAAAGAACAAATATGGTAGGGTGACCATATTTTGGAAACCAAAAAGGAGGACAACATGGCCGTCCTAAGGGGGCATGCCCACCAAAATGTCCAGCCCCCAAGGGGGCATGCCCACCTGAACATGACCTTGGTCACACATCTGATTTCACAGCACACAAATAAAACAAGCTGTTTTATGTAACATCTTAATGTTAAAATCAATGAAATAAAGAACGTGAGACATTCAATGTATCTGAAATTAACTTCACTCACTCCTACTTTTGTAGCTTTTGCTGTACTTTGAAGCTTTTGCTATAATCTGTGTGGTACAGTCTCCCCTTCCTTCAAATATCTTTTCTGGCTGCAAATCCTTCACTGGATGACCATAGTCTCACCTTTCCTAACATTTAGCACTCTTTTCCCATCACCTTTCTCATATCCGTACTCACAGATTCAGCATACTGCTACTGCTGAACAAATGAAGCAGTTGACAAGTGCAGAAAAAACTAGTACAACAAACTAGCAACCTAGCATTCAGAAAGTATATAAAATACTATTACTCTGTAAGCATTAGCCATGGAACAAAATGGACTAAAGGCTTGTTGTAGTTCTAGTTTATCTGCAGTTCTCACTAGCACACCTTAGCTTGTGTCAACTTCTGGTTTATCAGTAAGAAACTAATCTAAGAAATTGTCATTATACCTCTGGTTCATTAGCCATGTACACAAGGCCATGGTCAGTAGCAATACAAAGAAAGGCCAGAACAGATGCCCATTATCACAATGCTAGACAAGGATCTTTCCCTCCTTTTATCCAAATATCTCCTGAATTTACACTAGCTCACTGTGCAGAGAACAGAAATCCCAATCAGGGACCCAAAGAAAACTGCCCAAAGAAACAACACAAACAACTCCCATTGATTTCAATAAAGCTTTCTCCCAGATAAATGAATATAGGATTGCAGCCTCTTCACATCTGTTCACCTTACTCTAGCAAGTGCAAGCCCCTCCTGTTAAGGAGAACTATGCACTCACCAGAACCTGGCTTCGAGGATCATGCAACCGGCAGGTGCTCTCCAGAAAGATGCTTTCAAAGCCTAGGAGGTCCAGACACACTCAAACAAGTTAAGCTAAGCCACTCTATGCACTCACTTGCTGGGACAGAACAATTCTGGACAAGGCAATACATTGTAATTGAACAGATACAAGAGTCATAAACAAAAAAGAAAAAGCACACCTACCTCATTGACATAGCAATACCTAATACCAAAAATGTTGCGTTAAAGGAAGAAGAGAGAAAAATATACACCGCTAACTATGGAAGTCAAAGAACTATGGCAACAGGAAAAAGTGACAATTATTCTGTTAGTCACATCAGTCACCAGCATCACATCAACTGTGCCTACATGGTGCTATTAAAATTATGATTTGGGAAAGCACCATGAATCTGCATCAAGATGGATAAATGCATTGATTTAACTTATAGCACGATAGGCAGAGCTAAATGAGACTTAAGCATTGAAACTCCCCATTTAGATATTTTACCTCTGAATGGATGGAGAGAAGGAAAGAATGTGTGGGGAATCGTTAGATGGCCTGCAGGTGGAAGTTAGTGGAAAGGAAAAGCAGTGCCTGGCAATTATCTAGTGGCTAGAGTGTGGGACTCAGACCTGGGTGGGCTGACTGGTATATATCACAGCTCATCCCAACTCTAGGGTCTCTCTGGGTGGTCTTGGGCTCGACCTCAATTTTCTCCCTGTGAAATGGGTTGAATAGTGACTTGGTGGCTGTGACATAAGGGTTTGTGGTTATATATGCTGAATGTTATGGTTAGATGTGGTTATATATCTTGAGTGTTAAGGTTGGATTGATGTATCTGTGTTGGGATGGGGTATATTAGGTAGAAGCATTTAAAAAGTGTGTGTTCATGAACAGAAGCTTGGACGTAGAACAGATCTGACAAACATGCCATCCTAAAAAGGTGTGTTGAAAACCAATAGACTTTTCAGCCTTTCATGCAAACTGTATTAGGTAAAGTACGCAAAGGTGGGAGATATGAACAAATAATAAATCCCCCTTCCAGTTGATTCATCTTACAGTGGGGTGGAGGTGTTAGCCTATTATTCTCAGTTGTGTCCTGTTTAAGAGAATGCAGCAGATGGGGCTGGCATTTTGTTGCCCCCAAATCACCAGGCAACACCATCAGAGACCAGTACTCCAGGAGTGTGTGCAACTTCATAGTGGATGCTGGGATATGCTACTTCACAGAAGATATTTAAAATATTGTTGCCCTAAGCTTGGATTGCTTGTGCATGAGAGCCGTCCCCACTGTGGATTGTTATGGATGGTAGCTTGAACTGGGAATGGATGGTAGCAAACACACAATGTTCCCATGATATGTGGCAATGGACCATAGATTCGTAGTAGAGCACATGCTTAGCCTGCAGAAGGCCCCAGATTCAATCCCTGGCATTCCCCTGTTAAAAAGATTGGGCAGCTAGTGATGGACAAGGGGGAAAAAACTACTTGAGACCCCAGAGAGCTGCTGACAGTCAGACTAGACGAGAGGACTAGATGGATAATGGTGCATATCAGGCAATTTCCAGTGTTTCTGATATAGCAGCTTGTGAAGGTGCAAAGCATTAAAAACAAGAAATATTGGGAAGGTGTGTGTATGTGTGTGTGTGTGTGTGTGTGTGTGTGAGAGAGAGAGAGAGAGAGAGAGAGAAGACAGATGGAAAGACTGAAAAGGGGGCAGGTATTGAGGGACTCACCTTCCACTTCTCCAGAGCCTTCTGAGGACAGAAGAGGAAGAACCACCAGCAACAGCAGCAGCAGCAGCAGGAGACAGCTACTATCCAATAGCTACTAGACCTGATGGCTAAGATCAAATATAAAATTGCACCTCTCTGCACCAGGAGTGAAGAACTTGTCTGACAACTAAGGGCATAATCCTATGCAAGTTTAGACATTTAAAAAGGCCTGCATTTTCCCCCCCACATGCTTAATTTTCTACAGAACAATATAGTTGGAATCCATTAGCTGCATGGAAGTTTTCTTTATACTTCATAAGAACAAATTATATTTAGTCTCTTTTCCATAATCTGAGGACAGGCTTTGACAAATACAGAGGTGTATGTCCCTGGTTTGTATATCAAATAAAAACATTCCATACATTTTGAAAATCAGATATTCTGCCTTAACTATCCCCAAATTTCATCTGGTACATCATATGTTTCTCAGCATATTCATTAAGAAATTTGATCTAAGAACTCAACTTGAGAATATTTATCTTTTAACACAAGTCTGCCGTGCTAGTCCTCATAAAATTTGAGGCAATTTGCAACTCACACGGTGTTAAAAACAAACAAAACAGACTGGATAAAAGCATCAGTAGTAAACCAGAAGCATATAAATAGCAATAACAAAAATACATTTCACTGTCAGTTATTATTTGTGCTTATTGGTGTAACATTACACAATCCCCCCTTCTCTGAGCAGAGAGAAAATTAATGGGCTATACTATATTGATTGATTTGATTTCTAATTTTTTTAAAAAAAGGGCACTCAAGGCAGTTTACCTTGGAGTAGACCGGAGTGGCGGTCCAGTCTCCTTGTGGGTCGTCGCGATGGTGGCAACCCAGCTGGAGTCTAAACGGGCAGCGGGGATGCAAATTTTCTGGATTTGGGGGCAAAAATTAGGATTTCCCCCCTGACTCCAATTTTGCTGCCATTTTCTGGACATGTCTGGGGGTTTCCAGTCATATGGTCACCCTAAAATATGGTCAGGCAGAAAGTTCATTGGTTTCATTCTCCCTACAAATACATCAGTAACGGGTTAGAGTGCAGAGATTTATGAAGAGGAAGGTGTAATTCAATTAACAAACTGGTCTTTAAGAGAGATTCCAAGAAGAGGGGGTGGGGAGAAAGAGAAGGGAAGAGGAAATTAAATATTTTTTCTCCAGCTTCTAGCTTTCATCATTATGCCCTCTTTTGTATCTGGTTGAGCAAGCAGGGCTCCTGCAGCTTTAACTGTTGTAATACAACTGCATGCATACAAATGACATCTGCTGAAATTCCCTTTTCTATGCAACTATTAAAGATACAAGAGCCCTGTCCTCTTTTTCATATGGTCACCTAATGCCCACTAGCTATTACTTGAAGTCATTAATTCCTTGGTCAGCAACTACTTTTCCCAGCAGACCACTAAAGGTGGGGAAGGTTAAGGTTTTAAGCCCCTCCCCATCTGCTAAAGTGACCTGTCTTCTATAATGCTGGAAGTTAAAATATATCATCACAGCTTTCATTCATCACATCAAATTAACATGTGCTAGAGCTAGGAATGTAGAACATAAGAATATTTATGATAAGTGCATATATTAGTTGTTTATAAAGGTTTATTATCTGTGCTCGTTGGAGAGAGAGGGGGGAGAGAGGGGGGAGAGAGAGAGAATGTGCCATCCGTGTGCATAGTATTTTATATAATAATAATAATAATAATAATAATAATAATAATAATAATTTCTTACCCGCCTCTCCGTTTGGATCGAGGCGGGGAATAACAATATAATAAAATACATAAAACTGATTAAAACATGACACACATTATTAAAACTGCTTTAAAATGCACGAGGATGCGCTTAGGGGCAGAAGCGTTGCCCTTTTGCTAACACGCTACCCTGAGAAGTGCCACTGAAAACTTTAAATGCAAAATTAAACAGGCAGCAAAGCACCCTATGATTACTATCCAGAACAGGAGCTAATATAAAAACCACTGTAAACAGCACGTTCACTTGAACGCAGTGGTTATCATTATTGGAAATTCAGAGCGCGGGACTCGGCTTTAACGAGCCTAGGTGACATGCAATTGCAGTCCCTTCCACTGACATGCAATCCCGTAACGCCCCAAAGGTGCCCCCTCCCCCCATTTGTGAATTTCCTCACCCGCGGGCTGACTAGAATAAGACGACGCCAGAGGACTCGCTCACCTCAGGTTGCAGCAATGGCAATGCCAGCTCCTCCGGGCTAACCGCTCTTGCCTCTCTCACTCCCCACAGCCGCCACCAACCCACCTAGAGCCCTTTGACGAACCCTGCCCTCCTCGGCCTACGCTGACCAATAGCTACGCCAGAGGCGGGTCTCGGACCCTCCCCCCAATGGAAAGGTTTCTTGCTAAAGAATATGCCAGTGTGGTGTAGTGATTAGAGTGTTGGCCTGGGAGTTGGGAGATCCGGGTTCAAATCCCCACTCAGCCATGGAAGCTCACTGGGTGACTTTGGACCAATCACAGACTCTCAGCCCAATCTTACCTCACAAAGTTGCTGTTTTTGTGAGGATAAAAATGGAGAGGAGGATTATGTATGCCTCCTTGGGTTCCTGAAGGAGGAAAAAAGGCAGGATATAAATGTAATAAATAAATAAATAAGCAGCAATTTATTAGTTATTTATTATTGTGTTTTTACCGCCAGGAGGAAGAAACATGCTTGTGGAATCTTCTGCCTCAACCAACTACTTAAATAAGTTGGCTGCCCTGGGTACTATATACCTTGATTGGGGTGGCAGATGTGTCATTTCTGACAGAAAGTGTTTCTAGTGGTTAGAGCATTGGACTGGGACTCAGGAGACCTGGGTTTTAGTCCCCACTCAGTCAAGAAGCTTACTGAGTGACTTTGGGCCAGTCACTGACTCTCAGCTTAACCTATTTCACAGGCTTGTTCTGGGGATAAAATGGAGTGGAACACACAAAGAAACAAACAAATTGCTGCTCCACCTCAGGCAGCAACAGGATCACTCCTTAC
This sequence comes from Anniella stebbinsi, assembly GCA_029215795.1. Taxonomy (NCBI): domain Eukaryota; kingdom Metazoa; phylum Chordata; class Lepidosauria; order Squamata; family Anniellidae; genus Anniella; species Anniella stebbinsi. The sequence goes on along the minus strand of JARDYH010000002.1, from coordinate 25,181,200 downwards.
TTATACTTAAAGGCTTAGTTGCAGTAGGACATGAGGTCTATGGGGTTGAGCCAAAGGCTTCATAGAACAGGTGAGCCTTAAGGACATATTTGAATGAAATAACAGAGGTAGCATCAAGCCAGTGTTCTGGGGCAATTAAGGTGGTTACTTATGAATTGTAGGGATGTGCACTGGATCGGACCCGATCCACGATCCGAGTCCGGTCCAGTGGGAAATCGGATAAATTATCCGATTTCCGATCCCGCAGCTGGATCGGCCGATCCAATCCGAACCGGTCCGAAAAAGCTCCGAACCGGTTCGGCGGATCGGCGGATCGGCGGGCGCCCACTGGCGCCCACCGCCGCTTCCATTGGCGGGCGCCAGCGGGCGCCCGCCGATGAAAGTGGACAGCGGGGGGGGGAGGAGGGGGCACTTACCTTCTCGGCCCGGTGGCTCCCGTCCGGCGCCGGCGCCTACTACTACTAGCAGGCTCCGCGGCCTGCTCTAGGGTGGCGCGCCGGGTGATGTCATCACCCGGCGCGCTACTCTAGAGCAGGCCGCGGAGCCTGCTGGTAGTAGTAGGCGCCGGCGCCGGACGGGAGCCGCCGGGCCGGAAAGGTAAGGAGGGGGTGCGTGGAGGGGAGGAGGGGTCGCGCGGAGGGGGGAGGGGGGCCCTTACCTTTCCGGCCCGGCGGCTCCCGTCCGGCGCCGGCGCCTACTATTCCCAGCAGGCTCCGCGGCCTGCTCTAGGATGGCGCGCCGGGTGATGTCATCACCCGGCGCGCTACTCTAGAGCAGGCCGCGGAGCCTGCTGGAAGTAGTAGGCGCCGGCGCCGGACGGGAGCCGCCGGGCCGGAAAGGTAAGGAGGGGGTGCGTGGAGGGGAGGAGGGGGCGCGCGGAGGGGGGAGGGGGGCCCTTACCTTTCCGGCCCGGCGGCTCCCGTCCGGCGCCGGCGCCTACTATTCCCAGCAGGCTCCGCGGCCTGCTCTAGGATGGCGCGCCGGGTGATGTCATCACCCGGCGCGCTACTCTAGAGCAGGCCGCGGAGCCTGCTGGAAGTAGTAGGCGCCGGCGCCGGACGGGAGCCGCCGGGCCGGAAAGGTAAGGAGGGGGTGCGTGGAGGGGAGGAGGGGGCGCGCGGAGGGGGGAGGGGGGCCCTTACCTTTCCGGCCCGGCGGCTCCCGTCCGGCGCCGGCGCCTACTATTCCCAGCAGGCTCCGCGGCCTGCTCTAGGATGGCGCGCCGGGTGATGTCATCACCCGGCGCGCTACTCTAGAGCAGGCCGCGGAGCCTGCTGGAAGTAGTAGGCGCCGGCGCCGGACGGGAGCCGCCGGGCCGGAAAGGTAAGGAGGGGGTGTGTGGAGGGGAGGAGGGGGCGCGCGGAGGGGGGAGGGGGGAGGAGGGGGCGCGCGGAGGGGGGAGGGGGGAGGGGGGCCCTTACCTGCCCGGCCCGGCGGCTCCCGTCCGGCGCCGGCGCCTACTACTACCAGCAGGCTCCGCGGCCTGCTCCAGGGTGGCGCGCCGGGTGATGTCATCACCCGGCGCGCTACTCGAGAGTAGGCCGCGGAGCCCGCTGGTAGTAGCCGCCGGCGCCGGACGTGCCGAGAAGGTAAGTGGCGGGGAAGGGGGCTTACCCCCCCCCCGGAGCCGTCCGCTTCTATCCGCTGGCGCCCGCGGGCGCCAGCGGATGGAAGCAGGCGGCCCCAGGGGGGGTAGGGAGCGCGGGGGAGGGGGTTTACCTGCCGGGGCCGTCCACAGCGGACGGCCCCGGGGGGGGGAGGGAGTTAGGCCCCCCCTTACCCACCCGCCGCCATTTTTTCCTCATAGACTTGCATTGCAATGCAAGTCTATGGGGAAAAAAATGGCGGCCGATCCAAAAATTTCCGATTTTTGGATCGGGATCGGACTCGATCCGGTCCGGGGGGCCTCCGATTTTGTCCGAACCGGTCCGGGACAAAATTGGAGGTCCCGATCCGGGTCCCGATCCGATCCGGGGGGTCCGTGCACACCCCTAATGAATTGCCATTAAAGAGAAACTGTACCAAAAAAGAGGATGATTGAGAAGTGGTTTGCCTATGCTAATTTATATGCATAAATACACGTTTGGAAATAATTATTACAATTTAAATAGAAATACATTAGATCTTTTCAAATTGTAGAAGACTGTAACCAGCTCACCTCTGTCCCTGACTGTTCTTTCTGCCTGCTGTCCAGGTGCTAACTGTTGATGGGCAACAGTAATTATGGTTCATTATCTTTAAACTTGAATTGGACAAGACAGCCCTTCAAATAGAGGACTGCCCTCTGTAAAAGGACAGAAAAAATAGATGACTCCTTCCATTCTCCATACCATAGTTCAGGAGTCAAAAGTAGATTTTGCCACACAAATTGACTCTTTTGTGAATAGCCGAGCTTTGTCATACAGTTGGTGCTATCTAGCAATAAAGACACCCCATTTCTGGGGCCTGTGTGTTAGCCAAAGCGTAGCCATCTTTGCTTACACGTACAGAATGCTTGGAACCTTGCTCAAGGCTGAAGGAAAATTTAAAGTGCATATGCAGCTGAAAAGGCCTTGCTACAAGCCCGTTTTCATCTGGTTGTAGCATTTGTCCTAATGCAAGGCTGTCAGCGCATCTTATCAGAAGCTACAGAATCTACCCTAGTAACAATTGAAACATGCACAGTAGCTTTCAACAGTGTGTCAAAGGGCAGAGACTCTCTCATTGGAATGCATGGGGTTTTGCTTGCGCTGTATAAAGCAATGACGTAGATCTTATGCTGTATAGTATAAAAAGGGGGGCTTGCTTGCCCCTAGGTGTGGCTCTGGTAAGCTGGGAGCTTGCTAGAGTGCACCCGCTCAGCTGAACGTAATAAAAGTGCGTTGGACCAGATCTTTGGAGTCTGTGCTTCTTAGTGGGAATTGGCATATCTACTAGGAAAACGAGCCTGTCACTTTTGGGCAACACGTGTGCTCATCAGACAAAAAAAGTCCAACTAGTTCAGCATTTTATTTCACACAGTGGCCAACCAGATGACCTTAGACATGCACAAGCAGGGCTTGAAAGCAATAATCCTTGAAAGTAATAATCAGTTGTTACTCCCCAGCAACAATTACTCTGTGGCATACTTCCACTGAACATGGTTTTTTTTGGGAAGACAGGCAGAATATCAGTCAAATAAGTAATATAGCCATCATAATTAGTAGCTAACGATAGAGTTCTCTTCCACCATGAATTTGACTAATCCTCTTTCAAAGCTGCAATATATGTTTATGTTATTGCCACCTAGTGATCAAAATGCAAAAATGTTTCTTTAGATGGGTTGGGACTGAGCATGCTCCAGCTCTGTACTTTTGGGTGTGGTTCCAAGATGGATGCCAGGCTGAGAATTATATGAAAAGGGACCAAGAAATAAAACCAGCTATTGTGGCACCTTACTGGTGTAGCCTACATATGTCCTTAAAGCCATCTACATATGTTCTAAAAACCATCTAACCTAGTGGCCATTGTCAATTTGTGTGACAGCTAATTAATTATATGTAGAAGTACTTCTAATTATATGTAGAAGTACTTCCTTCACACAAAATTCAAAAGAAAGGTGTACCATTAAAGTGCAGAATATCTCTGCTTCAAAAATGCCATGCATGTATATAACTGTTGTTGTTCTGTAATAATTACTTTGTATGGCATCTTAGAGGCTATAATGTTATCTGTGTAGGATTGAGGCCTTGCTTTGTTACTGTCAAAGGCCTATGTAGTAGTTGCTTAGCGGTATTCCGAAGCAGTGTGGAGACAATCACTTTTGAATATTTTTAGATGATGCCCGGATCAGGAAAATTCAATTCTAAGTGGTCTGGGAAACATCAGACTCTGAGCAGCGTCCAATGGTAGTTCTATCCAAACTAGGCCTATCTACTCTGTGTAGGAGAACCATTGGATACTGACCTCTGATTAGCTGGGGGTTCTAGTGAGTTGGAAAGAGCCATTTGGAAATGACAATTGACAGCTAGAAATTCCGAGTCAGTTAGTGAAGGAAGAGAGAGTCTGTTGGTTTGTGTATAGTATGAGAAAAAGGACTAGGAAAAAGCTGAGGAGAAAGTGCATAGTGGAGCTCTGAATATTAAGTTATGCCTTCTCTCTGTAAAACTGGTGCATTGCTGGTGAGGATTAGGGAGCAGATAGCTGTTGTGTCAGCAGCTGCCCTAAGTTCTTACAAGAAGAAGTTTACATAAACAGGCATTAAAAACCAGATAAACTTTCCAAGCAGCCAGTAGTACTTTGGCATCAGAGGAATATTGTACCCAAGTTCTGGACCTAGCTGTCAGTGAATGTGGCTGAGGTGAAGGTTTAAGAGATTTGGATTAAGATAAAAGAAGTAATCAAGGGTGCAGTCCTATGTCACATAGACAGCATTTGGGGGACACAGGGTTTTTCGGTTTCTGGGATCCGAGGTCAGAACCAGGGCTCCGACCTCGGAGCCCAGAAACCACAGTCCCTGCCCCCTCATAGCCGGCGCAGTTCTCTCTGTGTCGGCTACATGTTCACACTTGAAATGGAGCACGGAGACTGCAAAAAGACGGTGGTCCAGGGGGTTGGGAAGGGAGGAGACCATACAAGTGTGCCCCCCCTCTGAAGCTCCCCAACTAGACAGATGAAATCAACTGCCAAGTAAAAAATGCAGGGTGGCTGGATAGTTGTCTGCCTCTGACAACTATCCTGCCACGTTCTTTTGAAAACCCCAGAATAAATAGATAAATGTACAAAATATCCCTTTAATAAACCAATTGTTTAATAGTTCAAACTGTCTCTGGTGCTGGTGCATATCTCATGCCTAAGTCTCTTATATCAAGCTACTATGAGGTTTTAAACTATTCTAAGAAAATTGGTAGCAAAAAAAAGGACCCACTAGAGGCAGAGTCCCTTAGGCCCTGAAATATAAGCATTTGGGGGGGGGGGGGGAATAAGAAACCCCATGAATTGGATTGCCCAGTGAAGGAGTAGTTTTCCCATAATCTCATTATTATTCCATGCAAGTAAAGACTATGATCAAACATTTTACTATTCCTTGATTTAAATTTGTTAGTGTCACCAGAGCTCGGATGGTACAGGAATAAAAATACTTCTGGGGCTAAGATCCTGACATAAAATGCCATTTAAATTATTGAGTGATTTGCAGGGAAAATATGGAAACCCTGTATAAATTGGCCATTTATGAATCGCCAAACTAGAGGTCAAAAGAAAACAATGGGTTGCATAATATTTGTATAAGCTAATATATAGGTATAGATAAAAATAAATTATTATTATTATTATTATTATTTAAATAGAAATACAGTTCATTGCATCATACTGTGGAGGACTGTGACCTAAGGCAGAACTACACATAGTCCTCGGTGCGCCCTCCCTGCGCCACAAGCCGTCCTCGGAGCGCTGTACCCCACCCAGTGTGGACCAAGCCTTAGAGGCTCTGCTCACGCCCTTGCCACCGCCCTTTCATCCCGGCCGGTCCTGGGGAAGGAGAGGAGAGGGTTGTAAACAAAAGTCAGCAATTGGGAGAGGGATTTCCCAATCGCTGGCTTTTGTTTACAACCCTCCCTCCTCCCTCCCCGGGACCGGCCGAGATGAAAGGGCGGCGGTGGTGGCAAGGGTGAGGGCACGAGCAGAGCCTCCAAGGCTGGGGTACAGCGCTGTGAGGGCGGCTCGGGGCACAGGGAGGGCGCATAGATGGACTACGTGTAGTTGTGCCCCAAGTGACCTGTGTGCTTGCCTGTTCAATCTGCTGTCCAGGTGCTAACTGTTGTTACACACAAAAAAAGGGAAGTAAAGTCTCAGGATCCTGGACAAATTGATTATGGAAGAACCCAACACATTTCGGCCTCTTGCGTTTTGCCAGTGTATAAACACAAGACAGTCCATTGTAAATAATTTCTGCAGACATTGTTACAATTCCTTGAAGAAGGCCTAACAAAAAGCAAGAGGGCAAAATGCATCAGGCCACAATAAATTTGTCTATAGTATCCTGAGACTTTTCTCCCTTTTTTGTGTTCATCTTGGATGCTCACCTGCCTTGCTAACTGTTGATGGACAAGAGTTCTTATGGTCCTTTATCTTTAAACGAAAATTGGAATGGACAGCCCTTCAAATGGAGGAAACCTTCGAATAGAGGATGGTCCTATGACAACTGTTCAAATAGAGGACTGTCCTCTGCAAAAGAGGACACCTTTCCACCCTAGAACTCACCAAATGTTGCAATTAACAGCATCCAGCAGGCACAAAAACAAACCACATTTTTCAGAACTCAGCACAAAACCGTCCAAGTGTCTTGGAAGTGTTAAAAACGATAACACTTGGAGATTCTCACAGTCCACCCAGCAAAGAATCTGCTCACTCTAAATAAATCTGATTAGATATTCTGGCAAATGAGTCAGAAGGGGGAGGAGGACCCACACACAAAGGTGTCAATGTTCCTTGCCAGATAGTTTCTGCACAATAATAAGAGAGAGAGAAAACACACAATAACCCAGTTCTAACCTCTCTCTCTCTCTCTCTCTCTCTCTCTCATACACACACACACACACACACACACACATGGAAGTATTCTGCACATACAATCACAAGCTCACATATCAGTCTGTTCATTTCCTTCATTTCACATTCACTCTGGTAAGTACCTTCCTCCTGTCTCATTTCTATATTTGCTTCATTCATTTCCACAGTGACAGCAAGTGTCCAAAGTTTCAACTTACTTTGGGGGTGAAAGAAGCAGATAATAAATACAAACTTGAATTTGCCCTTTTTTATGGGCTGTTATTTAGGAATCTGTCCAAACACTAGCATATACGATGCTGTGCCAGGAACGAAGAAAAGCAACACAAGAAAAACAAATATTGAGATGTGGGACAGGCCTCTATGACCATTATGGCATGGAAGATACCACGGGTGTCATTAAATCCTGCAGAGCGTATATGTGGCCAAGCGCTAAAGTAGCTTTGAATACTGCAGTGCATGAGTGAGTTTTATACAAGTGGTTTTTTAAACTATGTTCTAAGGAAATCTGGAGTACTGTGGCCAATTCTAGGAACCACACTTGAAGAAGGATATAGTCAAATTGGAACAGGTTCAGAAGGCAAAAAAGGTGGTAAGCAGAATGGAAAACAAATCTTGTATGGAAAGATTTGAGGAACTGGGTGTTTAGCTTGGAAAACAGAAAGCTGAGGAGGGAAGTAATAGCACTCTTCAAATACAAGGGTTCTCACATAGAAGACCTCTTGTCTGCTGTCCGAGAGAGCAGGAGTTGTTCTAATAGGCTTAAGGTACCAGAGGCTAGATTTTGGTGAAAGGTTAGGAGAAACATCTTGATGGCAAGAGCAATTAAACAATGGAAACAATTATCTAGGGGACTGGTGGGTTCTTCCTCACTAGAAGTCTTCAAGGAAGAGGCTGGAGCTAGGGATGTAGATTTTATGAACTCTGCTTCTGATCACTCTAGGCAGGGCTCTTGCAGCTTTAACTGTTGTGATGAGGAGGAAATTTCACCAGGTGCTACATGTATACAAAGGACTGCTAGCTCCTCCCACTTCCAATCTTCTCTTGCAAAGGGCCTGTGGGGCATTTCCAACCCTTGCAGAACAATAGTGCTGTGCCAAAAGATTCTTCCATATTTTTTCCACCATTCTCATAATTTGATTTTTTAAAAAATGCTTTTGAAAACTTTGTCAAAAAAGAATATTTTATGTTTGTGGTGTGGTACTCTTGCTCTTCCCTTGATTATCAGGTGGCTGAGGGCTGTGTGATGGTGCCCATTCTTTCATTTCATAACCAGCAGCCACCACAGCTTCCCACACTTCAGTTAAAGCCTCATATGTGGCTTGATTAGATCAGAAAGTGCTATCAGCCAGGGAGGCTGCAGAATTATGGAGATCTATTTAACGCAGCGAGACACCTTGGCCACCTTGCAATGACAAGGTAGGCTCAAAAATGCCACCAAAGGAAATACAAAATTGCCCTGAAAATGAGGCAGACAAATGGAAAGTTCCTTTTTGGAAGGAAAAAAATTGGGGGAAAGATTTTTCTAGTGGAGAGCCATTAAAGGTCTGGCTAGCGGCTTACATTTTTGAAAAAAATATATTTTTATATCAGGCAAAATTTTAAAACAATAAAATATAAAATACAACTAACTAAAATAGCAGCATAAAACTTTTAAAATAACAGCAATGACAAGAACTTAGAAAATAAAACCAGGCATCCATTCCTTTAAAAGGAGATTGGAAGATTCAGGTCTTTAAGGCCACTTTAAAACAGTCAGGGAGGGGGCATATGCATGGGTATGGTATAGGTAGGGCATTGCATAGGGATGAGGCCACCACAGAAAAGGGCCTGTTACCATGAGCAACATGTGCTACACATATGTGCCAAATTTGAGATCGATCCTTCCAACCCTTGATTTTATATGAATTTATTAAAGATCGTTTCAGTTCTGACAGATCAGAATGACAGCTCACCACGTGCGTTCATTCAGACCTGCCAGAACGGAAACGATCTTTAATAAATTCATATAAAATCGAGGGTTGGAGGGATTGATCTCAAATTTCATACACATACTTAGGCATATCCCATAAGCACTGTGACCAAGTTTCAAGCCTCTAACTTTTAAAATACAGAAGTTATAGACATTTTTTCTTTAAAAATAGGGCTGCAAAAAATATCATTTTTTCACGATAATTATCGTGAAGACAATACGGATCACCTATGATATGAATGAAGACTATAATTTTTTTGGTCCAAAATGATGATAACAATAAACGACAATATTTTTTGGCATGCATACCCCTAGTTTGAACCACTACACTATTTAGGGATGATGGGAGGCAGCAACACCTCCTGTCCCTAGTTCAGGCTACATTGCAATTATACCTCAGAAATCCCAATATCTCTGCCTCGCTCATAGGTTTTATATGCCGAGGGCGCAATCCTTTGCATGTTAAGACACACACACAAAGTCCTACCGCTCCCAACATTCCCTAGTGAGCATGGCTGGCTGGGGAGTGGTGGGAGTTGTAGGACTTTTTTCAGTCTAAACACGGGATTGCGCCCTGAAGTGGGTAGTCAATGCACATAGTGGGATGCCTGATGTGTGAGGAGGAGGAGGAGGAGGAGGAGGAGGAGGAGGAGGAGGAGGGGAAGAAAAGAAGAAAGAATCCTGCATTGAATCAGCCAGCAAGATATGCAATTTCACATTGCTACTGATACATTTCTATCCAGTCACTGATAGCATCCCAAGACGTTAGTGTTTACTATGGCAATGAATGTGCCGTTCCTTGTGAATTTAGAGACTAATCTTCTAAAAGTCCCTGGCAAATATCCCTCAAATACAGCCTTATTATATTTTTTAATTTATTTTATTTATTAATAAATAAATAAATTTATAGCCTGCCTTTTTTTCCTCCAAAGAACCCAAGGCGGTGTACATAATCCTCCTCCACTCCATTTTATCCTCACAACAACCACCCTATGAGGTAGGTTGGGCTGAGAGTCTGTGACTGGCCCAAAGTCACCCAGTGGGTTTCTATGGCTGAGTGGGGACTAGGACCCAGATCTCCCACCTCCCAGTCCAATACTTTAGCCACGATACCACATTATATCTACTTCATCCCATGTGTATTCTTAATCAGTTAATTCCTTTAGCCTTTTCTCTACCATCCCCAGATCTGCATTCAAGATGGCAGCCTTCTCACTTCTTGCCATACTCCAAAGCAAGGAATTAACTAAACTGCTCTTTCTCCGTGGTCTATCACCCGTCATGGTCATTTTCTAGAAGCTCTGCTCTTCCCTATACACTCTCTGGGGAGTGGGATGCATTAATTTAATCTCACACAATATTTATGTTTCTTACCTAGATTGCTTCCTTATGTTTCTTTTGTCAGCTGCATTGTGTAACTTCGCAGTTTTGCATCCACATTTCAACATCTCTCTCTCTCTTAAATACTTCCTCCATGCTTTTTCATGGTTCTCCGTGCTTTGGATCTGTTTTACTCATAAAAGACGTTTCTGAGCATTCAGATCTCTCTTCATTAGCTACTAAATATAATGCACTCGTTTTAATGGATGGAGTGGGGGGAAATAGGAATATTTTGTAAGGAACATATATGACTATCAGATAGATGAATGATCAAGATTTTGTTTGCCACCACTCACATTTCTGTTCCATTAATCATACTTCAGCTGTCTCCATCCCACCACAATTTGTTTATCTAACTAATGCCCAATTCATGTCCTTCCCTGTTCCTGCATTGTCATGGTATGAATATACATATTAGAGTAGGCTGACCAGATAAAATCTGGTTGTACAGAAAAGGGAATTTCAGCCGGTGTCATTTGTATGCAACAGTTAAAGTTGCAGGGGGTCTGTCTTCTTTTGTATATGGTCACTCTAGTATAGTGCCTGCACCTTTAACTGTTGTGATGAAGAGGGAATTTCATCAGGAACTAATTGCATACAAATGACACTGGCTGAAATTCCCTTTTCTCTACAACTGTTAAAGTTACAGGAGCCATGACCTGGATTTTATCTGGTCACCCTAGTAGTGTTTAGAAGTACATAGAACAGTTACTAGGCACCCATGAGGTGTTTCCTCATTGTTCCTCCAACCATAGCTGACTGGAGACCTTCATGTATGTGACAGGTAGACAGGAAGACCCCCATGGGAGACCAAGCTTATGGTTATCTCAAGTCAGGACGTAACAACCGGGCCTCTGACAACATTCCACTTTCCAAGCCTATACAAAATACCTATACGTATATGTCATCTCCCTCTCCCAATGTTTAAATCCCTCAAAGTCTATGTGAAATATGCAACAAACCTTTTGTTATCTCTGCTCTCTTTGTTACCTAAATCACGATGTTACCAGGTGTGACAATATCACAATGCTTGCTGTGTTGTATCTGTATTAATGTATGGCTGAATTCGGACGACACAATAAGCAACTGGGGTGGGGGAAACAATCGTCAGTTGTATTGATTATCGTGTCGTCCAAATGTTGCCATAGTCAATTCAGCGCTGATCCTAATCCACACCACAGTTGATTATTTATTACCATGTTGTGTGAGGAGTACCCCCTAGATGAACAACTGTAAAGTTGATTATTATCCCACCATTGACTATCGTGTTGTCCAAATTCAGCCTATATGTGTTTACTATGTTAAATAGAACCCAGGTAACTTAAGGTTAATTGTATGGTAGAGAGGGAGTGAAAGATGCCAGGGGTGGGGTGTGGGTGTGGGTGGGTGTAGAATGAGTTTATAAAAGGCTGGAGCAGAATGTAAGTCAGTTAGATGGTAGATGGAGGTGATAGAGCCTTAGTGACAGATGAAACTACATCTAGTTAGTTAGGTGACCATATGGAAAGGAGGACAGGGCTCCTGTATCTTTAACAGTTGCATAGAAAAGGGCATTTTCGATATGGTCACTCTAATGAATGCATCCTGAGATATGAACGTTATATACCATGGATCACATACCAAAGACAGACGTTAGGAGATGTTACCACTCTAAATTGTTCAATTGTGTTTCGCTTGCCCGCCACAAGTTCAAACACTGCCTTATTATCTTTTGTATATACATGAAAGGACAGTGGTGTCAACCCTGTTCAGAGTTCCGAGAGGATTTGTTTCTGGAACTGTTGGACGCAACCAGGGCAACTAATTGCACTTGATGTGGCTTTATAGCAGCGGGGCCTTCGGTCGGTTGATTCCCACATATTGATGCTAATGGCACATTTTGTTTTGAGAGTGGGAGACCCCCATCTTGGGAAAGTCAGTTCAGTATTCAGGCTGGGGATTTGAGGCCTTTGATGAGAATGGCGTGTTTGGTCTAAATCTCAGTGCGCCGGTTTCTGTCGTGAACAGACTACAGTCCGTACATTAATGGCCGTGCTTCTGCTCTGCTGGTTTTGTTTGACCTGTTATTTGGGGGGAGGCTCTTCAGAGGCACCCAGTGATGAGAGAGAAATGTGTGTACTGTACTTTGCAAATTCCATGAATATTTTCCTCATTCATCAGTCGTATAGAATTAGGTATGCATAGCAGTGCGAGCAGCAGCAATGGTCCATGTGGCATGGAAAGAGACCACCAATACAATCTGAGAATCAAATGCAATGCAGAACATGTATTATATATTGAACCAAAATTAAGCATTTCAGCTAAGCATCCCATTGATATCAATGAGAGATAAGTAAGCACAGGTGTAATTCTGCCTTTATTAACAGGAAGTGCAGCACAATTCTAGGAATATTTACTTCAGTTGGAAGTGAGTCCCTTGAGTTCAACGGGGCACAAGATTGCAGTAATAAAGTGCTCAATTGTTCTGTTATCATGAAATGAAAGCCTAATATTTCTTCTTACGTATGCAAGCCTCTTCTGCAAAACCAGGGTGCCAAATTCTGTCCAATGATGGCCACTGATTTAGTGGTAAATTTGAAGTTCGGGGACTCATCATGACAATGAATCAGATTCGGACAAAGTCTAAAACCTGAGCAGAATTGGGCCACTGTCGGATCCTGAGGCAAAGCAGACTTCCCTCCAATACCAACAGAACTGAAGCTGGTCCAGAACAAGGGCTCATTTTTCGGATACAATAATTGCAGGCAGACTTTATGTCTTCAGATAGTGTCTTTTGGTTTTGTTTTTCTAAGTGCTGCAGGAGGAGGGAGGAACTGTGGTTGAGTGATTGACAGCTCCACCTTCTAATCTTAGGACATGTTTACCAGAGGCTTTAATCACTGGGCTTTAGGGGAAAACAAGGATGGGAACATCAGATGGTTATTCTTCCAATGACACCAGGCTTCACTATGAAAAAAAGCCTTACTGTGTTTCAATTATCATCAATCCCTAGCCCCTGCACCTATCCTTCTGAAACTTTGCAGGATGCTTACCTGCGGACACCTTTATGACATGTGCCATTTTCATACAAATTGTCCAAAACACTATGGGGGGGAGAGAGAAGGGGAAGTGAATTACTTCCACACCTTCCACATGAACTGCTGCACCTATCCTTTTGAAATTTTGCAGGTTTCTTACTTACAGCAACCTTACTTACAGCTGGTAATTTCCAGAAGAATGGTTTGAAGGAACATAGAGGGATACGTATATCCTTTTTTGGAGACCCACCACTGGGCTGACAGAACTTTGACCCTCATCTAGGGTAGAGAGAGGCCCTTTCTACACCATAGGGCCTTCCAGGATGCCGTGGGGAGGATCCCAGGAATTCCCACTTCCAGGATCATCCCCCAGTGTCTAGACGGCCAGATGATGTCCCGGAAGGGAAGAGGGATGTCGCAGCCGTCATTTATTATTTTTTAAGAAGAGGGGCCGGTCACGCAATTGTGATCCAGCGCAAATGTGAGTTTTTTAAAAAAAGAAACGCCCACCTGGGCATGGTGAAATTGTTCCCCCTCCCCCATGGGCACGGAGCCTCCCCGTACAGCTCCATGCTCACTGTAAAGTCTGTGCTACTTGTGAGGAGGTGGGAGTGGTGGCCACAACTCCCACGGTCCTCAGGATGGTCCTGTGACTGTGGGGAAAATTGGGATAATTGGGGAACCAGTTTTCCCAGGGAAATGGAGGGGTCATCCCTGCCTGCCCCTGGGATCACCTGTGCGTCATTTGAATGCACAAGGATGACCCTGGGAAAAACTCATGGTGAAGACATTAGGGGTGTGCACCAGATCGAGTCCTATCCACGATCTGGACCCGATCTGGCCGAAATCAGATAAAATTATCCGATTCTGATCCCGGCAGCTGGATCATTCGATCTCATCCGATCTGATCTGAAAGGACCTGATCCGGATCAAAAAATTACCAATTAGTTCTTGGTGAAATTCCCTCTTCATCACAACTGTTAAAGTTGCAGGGGCCCTGCCTTCTTTTGTATATGGTCACTCTAATATAGTGCATGCACCTTTAATTGTTGTGATGAAGAGGGAATTTCACCAGGAACTAATTGCATACAAATGACACTGGCTGAAATTCCCTTTTCTCTACAACTGTTAAAGTTACATGAGCCCTGTCCTCCTTTTCATATGGTCAGCCTAGCTGTATGAAAGCGGTATGAAAGTGGTTTATAAAAGGCAGGAGCCACACCAAGCAGGATATAGTGGTATATGGTATGTGTCAATAGGCCCCAACAGTTGTCACTGCACTTCAATACCACTGTAAAGCAGTAGTGCGGCTCCTGTCTTTTATATACCGCTTTCATACCACTTTCATACCACTTTCATACTGCAATATCCTGCTTAGTATAGATGAGGCCACAGTAACTGGGAGTGAATTTTCCCAGCAACAATATCTTGTTCCTTCATGTAATGCAAGTCCTTTGGGAAGGCTTGGTCTTGAATGGGCATTTAAGACCCATTAGTTTGACAAAAGACCTGTACCTGGTGGAGGTGAAAACTTTTAGTTTTGGTTATTGATAACATAGCAGCCTGCATTTTTGGACTTTCTTTGTGGGGACATGGTTATGGGCACTGTCATGACGAGCACCTGCATTTCAAAATTTACCACTACACCACTGGGGGCCACCTCGACTTCATGGGACAAAGTCTTCCACAGTCTTGGTGCAGCCACTGAGAAGGCCCTGGCTATTTCTGGTCTCCATCAGCCATGTCTCCATCCTCTCAACCGGGAGAAAATGTGTGCATCACACATGTTTGAAAATGATGCGTGCTTAATTTCTTGTGATGACATGAATTTGGAAGCCCAACAATCCTTAATGACAAAAGGATTACAATACAATCCCAAGTCAGCTTTTTTTTCTTCACTAGATGCAGTTCCAAATAGTAGATAAATTATTATCACTACACAAACATTTGTTGAAAGGCCTGGAAAATACCAGGTCCCTAGGTACCCAGGCTCCCAGAAATTTGATATTGTTCATTATGCAAGTAACCATTTTGTGCAGGCATGTGCAAACGTCTGCTGCTGGCCCTCAAAAAAACCCTGAATTTAGTGTTTATGAATCTGAAATATATTTTTCCCAGCCCTGACTATTTGTGTTTATCATGCAAAAGAGTCCAAGAACTGCTGAGAAAAATCTGGTTTACATATGGATTAGTTTATGTTCCTGCGGTCCTATTGTGTTGTCTCATCCATCTATTGTCTCATCTACCTATTTGGGTATTTATATGGATGGCCTGGTCCCAATGATGTGTAAGGTACTGCATTCTTTCCGAGTCGGAGATTATATTTAAATGCACTCAGTAATCTGGATGTTTTTGCTCAAGATGTTGACGGTAATGATTTGCTGCAACACGATCGATGCTCAGGGAACTTTATGGAGCAAAGAAAGAGACCCGTTCCTGTGGGAAGAGCCTTACAGTCTAATGTCAAACAAGGAAAAAGAAAGCAAGTACAGAGGATGACGAGGACTGCACATTAAGAAGACTGTGACTTTAATGGAGTTGTCCATGCACGTAAGGACATAAGAGCACTCTTGCTGGATCAGGTCTGAGTCCATCTAATTCAGCATTCTTCTGCCAACAGCTGCTAGCCAGATGCCTCTGGAAGATCATAAGCAAGGCAAGGAGGTGATGGATGTCTCCTGTTGTCTGTCTCTGGCATTTGTTCTCCCCCCTGCCGACATATTAATTTAACCCCACAGAAATAAAATTAAGCTATCACAGCTAATAGCCATCACAAAGCAGGACCTACAAAAATGTTGCAGTGTATCCTCACTTCTTAACAGGAGTGCTCCTGTTCAGGGTTTCTTCCACACAACCATGTTTTCCAGGATATTCATTTCACTGGCCCCACCATTTTTCCTTTCCCACCTACTCACATTCAATATTCCATAGCTACTGAGCATGCTCAGTCCTCGTTGTGCTGTTTTGTGTGTGCAGGATTCCCCCACTTAGATTTTAATTTTTAAAAAAAAATTTGAACTTCTGTGAATTCAAGAGTTCCCCGAAGCATGCTGGGATCTGCCTCCTGATTCTCGGTGGCCCCATTTTGGCTACATAATTATCATCACTCACCATACAAGTTCAATATTAGAGGGAGTGATAAAACTCTATCCTCCACAAATTTCTTCAGTTTCTTTTACAAGCCACATAAAATGGGTGTGACACAACCGGCCCTCAGGTCCGTCTGTCTCTGCTTTAGGTCACCTGTCCTCACTGATCCACAAGCTTCAGCCCCCATGTTCGCCAGGTAAAAGAGACAACCAATATGCCCAATTGGTTCCCTTTACCCACACAGGAGAAGTACCCAGGAATGAAGTACACTATTGGTAGTGCTGAAAGATGAACATGTGATATTTTATAGTTTTAAAACAAACTAATTAAAGTTTATTTAATACTAGAGATGTTATTTCATATACTCAGTCATTCAGTTCTTGGTCTTACCCTGCCTACTCTACCCCTTCTAACTCCCACTAACTATAGGGTGACCATATGAAAAAGAGGACAGGGTTCCTGTATCTTTAACAGTTCTATTGAAATGGGAATTTCAGCAGGTGACATTTGTATGCATGCAGCACCTGGTGAAATTACCTCTTCATTACAACAGTTAAAGCTGCAGAATCCCTCCCCTCTTTGGTATCTGCATGTGGCCAATGGGACCAAGAAGTGGCGGCTGCTCATTCGCACACCTAACCCACCCAATCTGCTTGCTTGGGAAGGCAGCTACACTCACCTTGGTTTTGCTGCTTCTTGTTCTGGCCTGTCACCTGCAGGGCCAGCCAGCTGGTTGGCCATGCAGGCCATCAGCTGGAACAAGAAGCAGCCAGCTGCTCTCTCACTTCCTCGCCTCTCCCGGAAGTCTCAAGTCTCATGAGACTTCCGGGATAAGGTCTTGCAAGACTCTTGCACCTCGTCCCAGAAGTCTCACAAGACTTGAGTATTCTGGGAGAGGCAGGGCGTGCGTAAGTGCACCAAAGGAAAAAACCAGGTGGATGGGCAGCAGCAGGCACACAGACAGGTGGCAGCAGCAGTGGTGATTCAGGAAGCTATATGCCTTGGAACAGGCCTAACACCAGTTCAAGCTGTGGCATAAGAGTATAAGAAGGGCCTTGCAGGATCAGACCAAGGGTCCAGCTAGCCCAGCTCTCTGTTTACACAGTGGCCACAACCAGCTGTCAACTAGGAACCACTCCCCCGCCCACGTTCGTCAGCAACTAATAAAGATGAACAAGTTTGCTATTAACTATAATAATGATAATATTTTCCTTCAGGCACATTATGGTCCAAAGAGTGTATAGGAACTAGGATCTGCCTCCTGCGAAGGGAAGGGCTCCACGTATTGCCTTTCATACTGGACATAGCACATAGCTGTCAGGACTAGTAGCCATTGATAGCCTTCTCCTCCAGGAATTTATCCAACCCCCTTTTAAAGCCATCCAAATTGGTGGCCATCAGTAGATCTTGTGGTAGTGAATTCCATAGTTTAACTATACTCTGTGTAAAGAAGTCCTTCCTTTTATCTGGCACACAGGTAGAGGGATCAAAACAGCAGAAGGAAGTGACGCAAGACGGGCATCTTCTACTTCCTGCCAATCAACATGATTTGTTACTTCTATAGTACTGAATGTGTACTAAGCATTTTACAATAAACAAACATTTCACAACATTCCTGCCTGAAGATTTACAATCTAATAAAATGGAAACAAAAGGATTGGGATGAAGATGTCAAGAGAGGGGAGAGGCTGGGTCAATCCTGGGCAAAGAAGAACAACATTAGAAAGAAATAAAAGCTAATGAATCAATAACTGTACAAGAATTATTGTATCAGGAAAAGAAAAAAATATAAAACATTTTAAAAGAACAGTTGCTGAAGAAATGTTGGATTCAGCAAGAGAGAAAAGATGAAAGCATGAAAGAACACAAGAAATGGAAGGTTTAACAAGAAGACTATTCTTAGAAGAATGGAAGATATAAGGGGGGAATACAGGGAAATCAAAGCAAGGAAATAGTGTCATGAGATCACATCGTTAAGGAGAAGCTTAAAGGATAAGCTCTCTGAATCTTCATTCAACTTGATAGAAAACAATTTGCTTTCCAAATAAAATGCAAAGTAGAAGAAAATTTAAATGAAATTCTTGTGGATGGGGATGCAAGGTTCTTGCACTTACCTTTGTGATGAGGTGGCCAGGGAGAGTGTGAAAGTCCTGTCTTTCATTGCACAAACTTCTCTCCATCAGCCTCCCCAACTTCCCACACTTCATTTATTTATTTATTACATTACATTTGTATACCACACCTTAGCCAAAGCTCTCTGGGCGGTTTACATAGGATTAAAAACAATTAAAAACAATATACAAAAATTAAAACAGCAAAAACATACAACATACACACAATCTGTACATTTAAAAACCACTTCAACACTTCAAAAAGCTACAAAAACAAAACAAAACAAACCCAGGCTTCTCAGATATTGCCAAATGCCTGAGAGAAGAGGAAAGTCTTGACCTGGCGCCGAAAAGATAACAATGTTGGCGCCAGGCAGGCCTCGTCGGGGAGATTGTTCCACAATTGGGGAGCCACCACAGAGAAGGCCCTCTCTCTTGTTGCCAACCTCCGAGCTTCCCTCGGAGAAGGCACTCGGAGGAGGGCCTTAGATGTTGAACGTAGTGTTCGAGTAGGTTCATGTTGGGAAAGGCGTTCCATCAGGTATTGTGCTTAGGGGGACAACATCATGAGGCTAATCCTCCCATGGGGATTTCTCAGATCAGGAAGTGTGAGCAGTTGGGGAGGCTGCAAAGCAATAGAAAGATGTCTAATAAAAAGGAAGGAATGTACAGACCTTACAATGATAAGTTAGACTAAAAAAAAAGAACTAAAAGAAATTCTAAAGTGCCATAGAATGAGGCAGGAAAAATGGTAGAAAACATTTGGGAAATGGCAGGAAAGGTTTACACACCCCACTACATTGAACTCAATGGGACTTCCTTTGAAACAAGTTGGATCCAGATTTATGTTTGTGCAATGGGGCTGGCAGAAGCAGACCTCGCCACCCACTCTCCCCACAACATGCTACACAGAGGGTCGGGTCCCTGCTGAATTGGGTAGACTGTGATGTGGGGAGAAGTTGGGGAATCCCTGAAAATTAGGTGCGGCACCTTCCAAGAGCAGAGCATTGCCTTCGGCCAATGTTCATGAATCCTCCTTTCTCCCTGCGCCACAGCCTATCCCATGCAGCAGGATCCCTCATAGGGCGGGAGGGCCTGCTGTGAGGAGGAGGAGTGGGTGGGGTGTTCCACACACCTAAATTTCAATTCAACTGAATCTGTTTCAGATTGCCTTGCAAAACAAACAAACCAAGGATCAGATAGGGCAGAAGGAGATACATCTAAGTAGAGTGACCGTGTGAAAACTAGGACAGGGCTCCTGTATCTTTAACAGTTGAACAGAAAAGAGAATTTCAGGAGGAGTCCTTTGTATATATGCAGCACCTGGTGAACTTCCTTCGTAATCACAACAGTGAAAGCTGCAGGAATATAGCTAGAGTGACCAGATATAAAAGAGGGCAGGGTTCCTGCAACTTTAACTGTTGTGATGAAGAGGGAATTTCACCAGGTGCTGCATGCATACAAATGACAACTGCTGAAATTCCCTTTTCTGTTCAACTGTTAAAGATACAGGAACCCTGTCCTCCTTTTCATGTGGTCACCCTACCTGAAGCAGAAAGGGAGTAACATAAAAACAAGATGGCATCCCCCTTGCTCACAATCATTCAGATGGCATTAACAACTTTTTAAAATGACCTTAAATCCCTCTTTTACTAAATCTTACAGGTAAGATCAGAAACACATGAATCATAGCTAGAATAAAGCTTGTCCAGGTCTAGGATTATTCCTGCAAACATACCACTTTCGGTTGCATGTTTTCTCTTTTCAAAAGTTACAGCACATCTTCCAAAAAAAAGAAAAGAAAAACTGTGAATGTCTGGAACCAAATTCACCATTTTGCTATGAAACTTGAAAGGAATTTTGAACACGTTGTTTACTGGAAGTTAGCAGCTACTTGAAATTGAACTTTTCCTGTGTGTATACATTACCATCCTCTGATCCCTCAGGAATTATACACAGATATCCAGCCCCACTGACGGAAAACATGATCAGGCGCAGTTGGCAAACATCACCCAACCAGAACTGACTTCTTTGCCAGAAGGTTTGAGGCTCCTTGCAAATAAATTGGATGTTCTGCAGATGACGCTCACTGGTGCTCCCTACTAGTCCTCTCCATCAACGAGCTCCACCCATTCATTCCTGTTACTTCATTTTGTTATTAAACAGTCATACTTGAGAGCCAGTGTGGGGTGGTGGTGGTTAGAATACTAGACTAGGACAGGTGAGACGAGTGGAGGCTTGGTGGTTCCACTGACGGTGGGGAGATGAATCTGCTCCGGGCTTCACTCAGAATCAGTCAGAACTCTAAAGGAGCTATCCAGGGTGCTTGGATAGGTATCCAAGAGAATACAGAAAAAAAGGCTGTAATCAGAGGGCTGTCTAAATGCTCAGAAAGCCCCAGGATTGGTGCACAGTGGCTCAGCTTCAATTATATGATGCCGCTGCAATTGCGCACACACCCTGTGGCTTTCTGCTGAAGCATCAGGTACTTACCCTGACTTTTTTCTCCAGAGCAAGGCAAGGATGCACAAGATGGAGTCAAGACAGCCCCTTGCCTTGCTCCGGAATTGCAGCGGAGGTGTGGCCAGGTGGTGCCTGGTGAAAGGTGACCTGCGATTGGACTCCTTCCACCAGGAAGAGGGCAGGGTGGCTCTGGTCCCCAGATGGCCACCTAGAAGCCCCGCGCTCCCTCCTTAGCATTGGGATTATCCAACGCCACCCCATGGAAGGGGAAGTGCGGGGTTCGAGAGGGAGGTGCTGCCAACCTGGCACCGTGAAAACACCCCCCAGGAGAATTCTTGAGAAGGAAACACAATTTTCTTAAAATAAGAGGTGGGGTTTGGGAGCAGCAAAATAGCTTAAGCTGTTTTGCAACCTCCCCCATCCCTGCATTATGCAATGAACACAAGGTGAAAAGTTACCAGGTTTTTAGGTGCCAAAGTATTTGGAATAAAGGGACTTAGGAAGTGATCAGAAGCCAACAGATAAAAGGGGAAAGAAGAAGGCGGAAGTGAAAGAAGAACAGCCATAGCAATAACAACAAGAATAACATTCTATTAATTACCATTCCTTGTCTCAGTTGACCTCTTGGGACCGGTCTATGTTACTGCTACCACCCAGTGGTTGTTATCATGTGATAATCTTTCATGCATGGCAGCCCACCGAACAGATTGGCTTTTTATGATGTTAATGGAAACACCTGGAAATAAATAGCTTTCATTGGCATGGAAAAAAGTGCCCCACTCCTCCTCTCCAACTATACCCAGAATGAAATATGGGATATTCAGCCCAAGCCTATATACCATTCTGTAGAAGTACCGTATGTCTCACTGGGTTCCTGCTCGTAGATATGTGTACACTGGGTTGTATTTTTAATACGAGATCCCCTTGATTTCAGAATAATGAGGTGCTCTTAACTCCAAATGCTTCACTTAAACCAGGAATGGCAGAAGGTAGAGATCTCTAGATGGTAGATCTTCACTACCCAAAAGCCCCTGCCAGAATCAGGAATTCTGGGAGCTGAAGTCCATAATATCTATTTTCTGCCCACCCCAGACTTAACCTATGTCATGGATTAAGCTCTAAAACTGTGCCAGTAGATGCTTCCCTTTCTTTGCATTGTCCATCATTGAAGGTACAAATCTACATCCCATTAAAATTAAAAGCAAGACTCCCACTGATTTCAGTGGAGCTGGGCAGCCCCTTTGAATGATGAAACAAGATGGTTCTATAGCCGTTAAATGTCATGTATGCTTCAGTCAGAAGAAATCTACCTGCACCTCAAATTTCTGTAAAAAGTTGCTTGAATCCTCAGGGTAGATGTGGGTCACCTGGGAAAGTGTTTGGTCAGAGAAATTTAAAATTAGGCTGACCATATGAAAAGGAGGACAGGGCTCATGTAACTTTAACAGTTGTAGAGAAAAGGGAATTCTAGCCAGTGTCATTTGTATGCAGTTAGTTCCTGGTGAAATTCCCTCTTCATCACAACAGTTAAAGTTGCAGGGGCCCTGCCTTCTTTTGTATATGGTCACTCTAGTATAGTGCTTCTGCTTATATTGCTTTATCAGGGCTGCCAATTGCACAGAAGATAGCATTTAAGCGAAGGTGAGCAAAGATTGATAGTACCTATAACATCCTGTTAGGTCCATCACATGAGAAAGATGGGAAACAGTAGGTACCACTTGCCTACATGCTCTCTGGCCTTCTGCTGGTCAAGCAAACAAGTGGTAGCAATTATTGGAAAGAGGAGGAGGAGCCTTAGCAGTTGGTGGCAATGGTGGTAAGTAGGTAGACTCAATGAAAGAGGGGGCCCACTGAGGGTGTCTTCTCCAAGGACCTCAGAAACTTGGAGCCAAGCCTGCTCAATTGCCACACCAAGCTCTAAATATCTCTTTCTAGAGATGCCCGTCTTGCCTCCTCTTTGACGGTGTTCCGCCAATAGGTGAAGGGCCCTCCTGTTTAAGAAGAGCTTTGGCTGTGGCTTGATTATCTTTCTGCCACGGCTTGGTGACATTAGTTTCATCAGCTGCTGCTTTTCTCTGCTCCTTTTTGTATATATTTGCTATGTGTGTTTTTATTATAGTGTAACGTTTGGTTTTGTTAGCAGTCTTGGGTGCGTACAACAGAGAAGTGGGAGAAAACCTGAAATATAGGGCTAACATAGGTTGTGAGTTGCCATGACTGGCGTCTGTTCATCATGCAAGACTGTCATCTGGTGATTAAATGTAAACGTTAGTAAGACATCAGTGTTATACACTGGTGTTTAGGAGTCTCTTTTTGCTTCTTCTGAGATGTTCAGCAAGTTTGTGTTGGCATCTATGGCCTTTAAAACAGAACACAGTGCGTGGGGACTATTGCATATTCTTATTGTCTATATTGCAGGTATTTGTTGCTGTTTGTATTTTTATTTTCCCACACTCTTTCTGGTGCCTCAAGGAGTCATTTAAGGAGTCTAATAATGGTATACATTATTGCAGTGCCCTTAAAGGCTCCCTGTGGCACCAAAAGAGCCTGGGAATATGAAAACAGAAACTAAATGGTCCTAATACAAGCACCCTATTTTGGGCTTTAAAACAATTAGGGACATATTAATTATTGTGGGGTGGGGGTATGCAATTGTTTGGATAAGGACAATGTGTTGAAATTCACAATGACTTGCAGAAAGGAGAAACTGTATAATAAATAAATAAAAAATCCCCTTCCTGGGTCTCACTGCTGTTTATGGTACTTTAGGTTGCAATTGATCATCCCAGAGTGCAGGACACGGAATGATGGGCTCAAGTTACAGGAAGCCAGATTCCAGCTGGGCATCAGGAAAAACATCCTGACTGTTAGAGCAGTATGACAATGGAACCAATTTCCTAGGGAGGTCATGGGTTCTCCTACACTAGAGGCCTTCAAGAGGCAGCTGGACAGCCATCTGTCAGGGATGCTTTAAGGTGGATTCCTGCATTGAGCAGAGGCTTGGACTCGATGGCCTTATAGGACCCTTCCAACTCCACTATTTTATGATACTATAACTATTTATGTAGAAGTAAGTCCCATTTAATTCAATAAAGCTGACTTCTGAGCAGATATGTATAGGATTGCATTAACAACTACCTCATACGAACATAAGAGCCATGTTGGACCAGAGCAAAGACCTACTCTGTTCCCATAGTGGCCAACCATGTACCTATGGGAAACCCACAAGCAGAACAAAAGCCCAACAGCATCCTCTCACTTGTGTTTCCCAGCAACTGGTATTGAGAGACATACACAAAGATTTACTTCTGTTAGTTTGGGCACTGTATCTCTTGGGAGGTGTAGAATGGACTCTCCTGTTTTCTTGAATTTTAGTGAGGGCATATCTAATTTCCACTACAAACAAGCCAATTTAACATTCATTCCTTCTTCCCGGGGAAATGTGGGTTATTATAGTGCTGTGAAGCAGGGGCTTCCAGGGATCCCTAGTCCAGAATTTGCAGTCAACCTGCCAAATTACAATCCCAAGATTCTTTGAGGGAGGACGCGGCAATTAGACTACTATAGAACTGGTGAAATCCTGTCCTACACAGAAACTGTAAGAGTGCACAATAAAGACACAAAATTGACTGAATTATATTGTAAGGTTGCCAGTTTTTGAACTGGCCATGGTAGCCAGTCTTCTGAACAATAGCTTGAGGTGCAGCATTCACATGGACCTCTGTCCATCCTATGAAAAGCTTCATCTGCTGGTTTTGAACATCAAGCTTCTGTTAAAGGCACAAGAGTGGGCTAGGATTTTTCCCCCCTGATCAGTTGGCATCTCTCATTATTGGCCCTGCTACAGGTTGCATTGGGTCTGCAAAGAGCAGGATTTTTTCTTGACCTATAATTCCTAATGACTCGAAGTCTATTCAGAAGTGGATCTCATGAGCGAGGACCGGCGATGTTCCGACAACTTCAGCTTGATGTCGCACACTGCAAGATGTTCTCTCCAAGGCTTCCATATGATCTAGAACTCTCCACAATCATGCTTCTGATCACATGGAAACCTTGATGAGTACAGATGTACCCACAGATGCTTGTGCTGGACATGTGGATTCCCTGGGGGCCGCTTGGAGTGTGAGACATCAGGGGCAGGACTAGCCAGTGCTCCCCACTCCTTGCTCATGCATTGATACAGCATGTGATCCCCACTTCTGAACAGGGCTGAATAGAACTAACTGGGCCAGGCCTATCATCAGGCAGAGTGAAGCAGCCACCTCAGGCAGCAGATGCTGGGGGTGGCACCAAGATGTTGGAGGACAGAGCTGTGTCTGTCCCACACCTCCTAAGCTAACCTGCTGTCCTCAGGTGCAGTAGAAGACACTGGCCCATCGCCACTGTCAAAGGAAGGTTCATCAGCTGGCCCGGCCAGCTTCCTCAGGCAGCAAAATGTCTTGGGTTGCTCTTGAGAATTAGGGTCAAGTGCGGACAAACCAATTTCCTAAGCACAAGCTGTGTCATTGGTTCAATTCTGGGTCATTGGGGGAGGGGCATGTAGCTTCCTTCTCTTGACGTGATCACCAGCTTCTCCACAAGGAGTCCAGAAATGACATCTCTGCACACTCAAACTGACGCCTGCAATAAACCACATGTCTCTGTGCTAATCCCAGAAGCAGCAACAAGGGGGAGAAAATGCCTGTGTCAGTTGTTTCCCAGTATTTTCATAGCCGCTGGTACTAGAGGTTATGAATTTCAGATGGAATGTGTTGACTCTGGGCTATGCAAGCACTAATAGCAGGTGCTCTGGGATTTGTCTGCTCTTTGGTAGCAAACTCAACGGTAGCTGTGCAGCTGAGACACAATTTCACAAATATGAGACTGTCAGAGAAGAACCAGGAGAGCAGCCTTGGCTACGTTCTGGGGAGAGTTATACAACTTTGCACATTCTTCAGGGAATTCCATTCTCAGGCCTGGATGATTCTTTTCCCATCGTTTTTCAGGTTGGGGGAGAAATCATGCAAGCATCAGAAGCCGATCATCTGCCCATTCACTGACTCCCACATTAAAGCAAAGGGATTGTGCAGTTCTAAATGAATTAACTTGGATTATTGGAGCTAATCGGAGAGGACAGGATGATGCTAAGCGACAATGGAAGAGGTTGACACAATTTTGGAGAAGTCAACAAATTATACTGTTTAGTAGCCCATTTTTGTTGATTAGGGTGACCCTCTGGAAAGGTCCTGTATCTTTAACAGTTGTATTGAAAAGGGAATTTCAGCAAGTGTCATTTGTATGCAGGCAGCACCTGGTGACATTCCCTCTTTGTCACAACAGTCAAAGCTGCAGGAGCCTTGCCCTCTTGACCAGATACCTTCCTATGTCCCTAAATGATATTCAAAGTCATCACCGCTTTGAATCTGTAGCTAGGGCTAGATCTGAGGAGCCCTGAACAGGTAGGGCCACCTTACTGCCCTCCAAACATGCTTGCCAAGCAGTGGAGACAGTAGCAGGCAAGGGTGGGAAGGGGCAGGCAGCAATAGCACGGTGGGGGGGTGGGGAGGTGGCCAGCCGCACCAGGATGAGCAGGGATACATGGCTTTGAAAGAAGCAGGAGTTCCAGCCAGGGTAGGCTGGTGGCTCCAATTTTGGTGGGGCTGTGGATCCATTCTGGGGTTTTGCCAGAACTCTAAAGGAGTTATCCAAAGTTCTGAGCCCTATTCTCAGAATAGGTTCAGCACCTTGGATAGCTCCTTTAGAGCTGTGGCTGGTTCTGACTAAAACCCCAAATTGGATTCACAATCCCACCAAAACTGGAACCGGCAGCCTCGACTGGGGCGGTATATAAATGTGATAAATCATCATCATTCTCATCATCATCTGCCTATAATACCCGAGTTCCTTTGGGGATCAATGTAGCATTGTGCATAGATGAGGGTGGCCACTGACACAGTGCCAGAAAAGAGGAAATGTTATCACCCACCGCCACCACCCAAAAAAAAGAGGACCAAAGAGGATGCAGTTTTGCATAAAATATGAATATTATATATATCCAGATTTTATGCAAATTTAGAGTTAGTGCAATTTAAATAGAAAAGCATCAGATTTTTGCTCAGCCTGATAGGCAACCATCAGATCCTCCCTGACAGAGCAGTCTTGAGAGCAGGCTTTGCTTGGGAGGCTGGGACCCAATGGAGGCTGGTGACTCTGATTCCGGTGGGACTGTGAATCCATTCTGGGGTTCAGTCAGAACCAGCCAGAAATCTAAAAGAGCTGTCCAAGGTGCTGAACTCATTTGGGGGGGGGGCTTCAGCACCTTGGATAGCTCCTTTAGACTTCAAACTGGTTCTGACTGAAAATTAAGAACGGATTCACAGCCCCATCCAAAATCTGAGCCACCAGCCTCCACTACTGGGACCAGGGGTGGATCTCCACTGCTGTTTTAAAACGCTTTAAAGCACTTTATAACAGTAGTGACAACTGTTTTGGAGTGTGTCCTGGGCCCCAACAGTTGTCACTACTGATCTAAAGCGCTTTAAAGCAGTTTATAAGTACTGACAACTCTTGGGCGCCAGGATACACTACAAAACAGTTGTCACTACTGTTATAAAGTGCTTTAAAGCACTTTAAAACATCAGTGTAGATCCTGCCCAGGTGACCTGGATGCCCAGACTGCCATTCAGGTGCTAACTGCTGGTCAGCAACTCTCCCTTCTTCTGGTTCTATATCTTTAAACTGGACTTGAACTGGAGACCTTCAAATAGAGGTCTGTCCCCAATACATGACCACCCTAGGATAGATGGTATGATGAAATGAGGGTGGTGGATGCTTCTGTGAGCCCTCTTCATCCCAGAACCCAGGCATTTGCCTGTCCATCTATTGCAAAGGGTACTCCCTCCATTTGAGATGTCATGTCACTTCCCTGTACATTCATCCAAGAGAAATGATGGGATAATGTAAACACAATTACAATAGACTTTATGAACTCTTATTACTGCCCAGGATCAAAACTACTTCTTCCTGATTGATGTAGGTAGCTGCAGGGTAAGGCAGAAAAGTCTCTGAAGGACCAGGATGAATGCCTACAGGCAATACAGGTAAGTATCTGCAGGATCAGGATAAATGTCCATGGAGTGGGGGGTAAATAGCTGCAGAATCAGGGTCAAGGCCAATGGGGTAACATAGGCTAGTATCTGAAACAATACCTATGTAGTGATGTAAGCCACCAGTGAATAGTTGTAGGTTCAAAATGATCTGGTACAGAGTTTCCTGTAGAAATGGTTAAGCCTTTTCTTGTTCACACATTCTTTGTCCTGATCCCCTTTCCTTCTCCTTAACTACCCCTAGCTGTGACTGGCTCCTGTTGCTGGGCAACCAAGGAACCTGGGAGATTGTCCAGGGACCCCCCCCCCCCCAATAGATCCTCAAACCATCCCATGTACTGACATGAAGCCTGTTTGGGGATTCCATTTAGTCATCATGGCTAGTAGCTTTTGACAGATTTCTTTTTAAGGCCATCTATACCCATAGCTACGATTACTATATTTTGTAGCTGCAAAGCTGTATTGTGGGAATGTCTGCCATGTATCTTCCTTGCTTCCCCCTGTCTCAGCCACCCCCAGCCACCCTTTATACATAACCTCTCTCAGACCTAAAACAGATGGGCAGAAGCTTCACAGGATACTCGCTGGCTGAGCTGCACCATGTCACACTGCAGGTGGAGGGAGGGGGGATATCAAACATCTGAATGCTTCCCTGTATAAAAAAAATACTCCTTCTACACAGAAAATTACTGGGATATAGGAAGAAGGTGCTAGGCCAGCTTTTTCACTGACATGCTATTTTTGGACATGCAGCGTATTTTTGGACAGTCAAACATTTGATCTCGCAACACTACCCAATTCACCAGAACGTGCAAACTGGCCCTTGTCCAATTGTCCCTCTAAATATTCCATTCAAATCCTGTACTCTGGAGTTCAGGATTGGTCATCTCCTATGGCAATAATAAAATATATGGTGCTTTTAGCAAATCGTGCTGTTTTCTGTTAAGAGACGATGCTATGTTATGATCTTCTCTGCTAACTGCTTCTGTTTTCCATCTAACTGACATTTCTTATTGGTGTGTGCACTCCCTTTAATACTCCACTGAAATATACAATAACATGACTGCTTGCTTCTTGGTAGATACCTATCCCTCAGTCCAAAACAGAGTCCTCCATTTACGTATTTTAATTAATTAATTAATGTCCCACCTTTCTGCCAAAGAATGGCACTAACAACAGAAGCTGAATAAAAACAAAATCTTAATTAAAACACAGCCTAAAAACAAAGTTTTAAAACTATTTTTAAAAATCAAAGAAATAAGCAGCATCAGCTACCATGGGTGAGGAACAGTCCTTTGGGATCCCGTCTAGAGGTTCCTGAGAATCTCCACTGATGCTGGAGATGCCTGGGGTCTCGCTAACATCAGGGAAGGCCCTTGGAAGCATATGAGACAGGTCAGGTTTGACATCTGATGAGTCATTCTGGCTGATGACAGTAAGCATGCTCAGCTGAACGTGCTTCCAATTCTTGCCACAGTTCAGAACCCTGCGATATCACAGTTCCTGGCGCAGGGAAGCAAGAGCACTGGGGATCTTTCTGCTCAGTGGGACTATCTATAAAGGAGCCAGCAGAGGCAATCTGTTCATTAGAGTAGGTTGGGCGGAGCTCTGCCATGCCTAGCCTGACCCCGCCACCCCAAGCCCAACCCCACACCCCAAGCTTGAGCCCACCATACTTTGAACCTTCACATACACAGGCTGAATGCCTGCATTGGGGGTAGGGTTACCAAGCAACTAATACTTCACTAATCCTACCAATAAAATCACATTCAGTCATGTAAATGATACTGGTCCCAGTAAATCAAGTAAATTTTCTATTCTGTCAGCCCACCCCACTCCCCGGGTTCTGCCACTTACCTGTGAAATTCCATTCTGACCGGATTCCTGATCTGACTGCATTTCTCATCCACAATCCATGCCTGTGTAATACCCTGTTCTTCAACCAAAATAATGCCCCCAGAGCAGCTTACAAACATTAATAAAGTGGCCCCTGCCTTCAAGCTTATGATCTAAAGACATGACACAAAAGGAAAAGGAATTGTGAGAGATGAGGAAAAAAGCAAACTCAGTTACAAGGTTCTTAGAGATGTTGTTTTTAGCAAGGAAGTGTGGAGCAAGCTGTTCCTTCCTTGGCTGTTGTATGGGGCCAGGTTGGTCTCTCTGTTATTTTCTTTATTTATTATATTTCTATCCCACCTTTTTCCTTCCAGGGAACCCTTACTCTCTATTTTTATCTTCACAATAACAACTCTGAGGGGTAAGTTGGGCTAAGAGTCTGTGGCTGGCCCAAAGTCACCCAGTGAGCTTCCATGGCCAAGTGGAGACCAGAACCTGAATCTCCTGACTCCCAACCCCATGGCTCTCTTGACATGAATGTTCTTCCTGAGAGGCAAGGGATGCAGCCATCCAGTGGCCCTTGGCTACTGCACAAGGAAAGAGTATAATTTCCTGGCCAGTGGACTAGGAACCTTTTCCACCACCATCACCACCAGTGGTCTGCCAACTTCTGCCCAGGCTTTCCCTATCTTGGCTAGGGGAACAACATTAAACATAAAATACAAAACTGATTAAAAGCACATAAAACCAATACATCATTAAAATACCAATAAAACACCAATAAAACACTAAAATTCATCTGGGTATGCCTGCCGGAAGAGATCAGTCTTTATAGATCTTTTAAATTCCTGAAGACTGGTGAGTTGGCGAATCTCTCCCGGCAGGTCATTCCACAATCTGGGAGCGGCAGAAGAGAAGGTCCTCTGGGTAATGGTTGTCAGTCTTGTTGTTGTTGACTGTAGTAAATGTAACACATTATTCCATGCAGTGTATGAATCCTAGCTTGCCTGTGATGTCCAAGTCTGTCTTTGTTTTCATCTGTTCCACAGTATCAGATTGTTACTAAATATTATAGCTCAGTTTTATTGACTCCAGGGACAGCTGTTGGGGAGAAAATTCCACATTTCAAGCCAAATATGGAGTTCATGTCTTAGCTCAAGGATTGGATACTATACAAAAATTTGTTGGAGATCTTCCCCCTGCCCCTTTCTGCTGTGAGTTGTCCAAACCCCCCAGAACTTTACATCAATAAAATGTGAACTACACCCAAATGACTTTGTGGCATCTATTTAGGCACATAAATAGGAAGCTGCCTTGTATCATGTCAGACCAGGGGTCCATATAGTTCCGTATTGACTTCATCAACTGGCAGGGGTTTTCCACAGTTTCAGAGGGCATCTCATCAGCCCCATCAGCATGACCAATGGTCAGGAATGCTTCCTTAAAGAATCTGGGGGATTGGACAGAGTGTTTCTCCCTCTCTTGTAATACTAGAACTTGGTCATCCAATGAACGGGTTGGCTGCAGGTTCAAGACAGACAAAAGAAAGTACTTCACACAGCTAAAAGCATATTAAATCATTAACACATTAAAACCCGTAGAATTTTTTTAAAGCAATAGAAACAATTAAAGACAATTAAAACTATGTACAACTATGGAGAATTTAGCCCTCAAAGGCCTTGATAAGAAGCCATGTTTTAACTTGGCACTGAAATGAAGCCAGTGTCGGTGCCAGTCAAGCCTCCAAGGGGAGGGTATTCCATAACTGGGTTGCCACAACAGAGAAAGCCCTCTCCCTTGTCCCACCATTATGGTTTAGCGTGTCATGTGAACCATTCCTAACCATGGTTGCTATATAACCATGGTTTAAACATGCTCCCTAACCACGGCTTAGTGTGTTGTCTGAATAGGCACAGCATCACATGTTGGGTTTTAGGTTAAAGTTGGACCGTTGTAGCAGAAACTAGAGAGAAGGGTGTAGGGCTTGCTTCCGCAGGATCGGAAAGATACAAGTGTTGCCGTTGTTTCTCTGAAGGGGGGAAAAGTCATGTAAACTTTGCATATTTGTATTGTGAAAGGGGCTGTTTGTTTCTGGAGCTGGAAGGGAAGATGGTGAAAGACACCCCCTTGGCAGATAAACAGACTGAACATGCTGGGGAAATGTATAAACAGTGCTTTTTCTTCTGTAAAATTAGAACTAAAACAAGCAGGCCTTTTCTAAAGGTTAGAACACTCTCACTCACTTTCTGCGGCACGCACATCCACCTCTTTCCCCGGAAATCCACACTTGACACTTTCGACCTCAGCTGGCCCTGCTTTCATTGTGCAACTGATGGAGTGTGTTGAATGCCTGTGGCAAGAGAAGAGGTTGGACAGAAATAACTGCCTCTTTGGGTCCCCTTCTCGGCTTGGGCGTGTGGGAATACAGCTCATTTTCTCCAGTTTCCTGCAAAATGATTCAATCTCCACAGAAGCTTTCCTTTTTTTTTTCTCTCTCTCTCTCTCTAAATGTCAAATCAAATAAGCGTAATCGAACCATGCCTTGTTTTGTAATGAAGCAGTTTTTCTGGGTCAGCAAAGTTGCTCAATGTGGGGAAACAGCACTGTCAGGTTTTAACGATCTGCATCTGAATTCTGCCACACTGACTGAGCCACTGGGGTAACCGAAGCCAGGGCCAGGGCCAAGGATAGGCATGGTGGGGCACCTGCTGGGAGCCCACACCCTAACAGGGGCCTATGGACAAGCGGCCCTGGAGTTACTCCTCTTCTTGACCCTTGCAACCTGCTTGTTCCCCTGCCTCTCACTCTGGCCCAGACAGCAGTGGTGGGCAGGAGGAGGAGGAGGAGCAGATGCCGCGGCTTACTTGCTCAGTGGCTCTCTGCCTTTCAACAAACAAGCAAGTGGCTGCTATGAGGAGGAAGAGGAGGAGGAGGAGGAGGAGCAATAGCAGATGCTAACAACAATGGTGAGAAAACTGACTCAGTCATGGAGAGGCCTCCTGAGAGTGTCTTGCCCATGGGCCCTCTGGATGGGGTTGCGCTCCCTCTGAAAGAGCAGGTTCGTACTTTGGGGGTACTCTTAGATCCATCTCTGTCGCTGGATGCTCAAGTGGACACGGCGGCTCGGAGTGCCTTTTACCAGCTTCGGCTGATTCACCAGCTATAGTCTCTCCTGGACAGGGATAGCTTGGCCTCAGTGGTACAGGCAGTAGTAACCTTAAGATTGGATTACTGCAATGCGCTCTGTGTGGGGCTGCCCTTAAAGCTGCTCCAGAAGCTGGAGCTAGTGCAGAATGCTGCAACTCAACTGTTGTCCGAAGCTGCCCTTTCCAGCATGTGACTCCTTTACTGAGGGAACTGCACTGGCTGCCTATTCGCTACTAGGCCATGCTTAAGATTCTTGTACTAGTGTACAAAGCCCTAAACAACTTGGGACCAGGGTACCTGAGAGAGTGCTTTCTCCCCTATCAACCTGCCCAGTCACTGGGGTCATCCGAGAGCATGCTCCTGGGTTCCACATAGACCTGTCGTCCAATTGGAGTCCACCAGGGGAAGAGCCTTCAGTGTGGTAGCCCCCTTCCAATGGAATTCCATGTCTCTGGAGGTCAGGCAGGCGCCAACTTTGTATTCCTTCTGGCACTTCCTGAAAATGTCTTTGCTCCAGGAAGCCTTCCCTTAATGACCAGCTGCGGTTTATTTTGCACTTTGTTTCTTTTAAAAATGTACTTTTAATGTGTTTTCATTTTATTTTGTCCACTGCTCCAAAATTCTGAATAGGGAGCGGTATATAAATATTGTAAGTAAATAAATAAAATAAATAAATAAAAACCTCGAGCTATCTTTGACCGATTCTGTTGTTCTTTGGTTTTCCTAAGAATAACACAATGTTGCAAGGACATATAAACCCATGAGGCTGGAACTACTGGTCCAGAGTTATGGATTACTTAATAAAGGGCTTGACATCAGCAGCAGACACCTTTGGGTAGCTGCCAAGTGCCCACATACCAGTTGGATCAGGCTGTATTAATGCCTGTCCTGGGGCTACTACACCAAAATGCCAAGTCTACAAGCCGCTGCTTTAAATTAGCTCACAATGCCCCAGCACAACACTAAGTCAAATGGTGGCTCATAGCTGTCCACGAATTCAAAAATTTGCATTGAAAGAGCTATCTCAATCCCTATTTTAAACATATTTGCTCTCAAAATATACATTTGCAAACATGTTTTCCCTCAAAATATGCACTGTGAAAATGCACTACGATACGCTTTTGAGCTGGAAACTGCAGCAGAACACTTGGGAAGGGTGAAAGTTAATTCTAAACTAAACCAGGAGGAGCGAATCAGATCAATTCGTATCTGAATTTGCAAAGTTCATATTCCTCAAGCATCCTTACCTGAACGAAAAGGCATTATGACATTTGTCGTGGGGTGAGAAGCGTATAAGACTAGCATACTGTTTTCTCACATGTCAAAATAAAACAGCCAGACTCCAAAGAAGTTGCTTTCTCAAGGGTGGGTGGAATCCTCTTGCAAGCTTTCTAACTCTATTCTGTAGGACGTTATTTATCCAAATCTGGCCAAATGCATTTGGTTACTGAAACAAAGAGCTTCATCAGATGAGTGTTTTCTAGCACACTTGTTACAGGCCACTTATGGATGTTCGCGGGTCCTTTTGACACCAACATCTACCTCCCATGCATCTCCCGCTTCTTCTGGTCCTTTTTCCATGAAAAAACAAGACCCAGAAAATCCGTCTTCTTTGGTTTGAAGCGAAATGTGCCATCATTTTCTGCTGTGTGCAGGAAAGCAGCGGGAAAAAAAACCCCACTGAATGGGCCATGTGGTCTTTGTTTACTTCCTCTTTCTTCAGTATGTGCAGGTAACTGCTCATCCATATTGTGGGACTGAAGCACAATTCAAAGCGATGGGAGGGAAACATGATTCCTCCCCGCTCCCCACCCCGGCTGAAGAAGCTTAAAATTAGCATAGGGTTGTATTTAATATGATACTGGTTCATTAAAGCTGTGAGCTCAGTTTCCCAATTGGTGTCTAAGATTGCCTCTCATGGTTAACACATGAAACAACCATTACCCAGAGGAGCTTCTCTTCTGCCGCTCCCAGACTGTGGAATGACCTGCTGGAGGAGACTCGTCAACTTAACAGTCTTTTAGAATTTAAGAAAGCCATAAAGACTGTTCTCTTCCGGCAGGCATATCCAGTAGAATTTTAGAATGTTTTTAGGATGTTTTTAGGATATTTTAGGATGTTTTAATGCAGTTTTAATAATGTGTGTCATGTTTTAATCAGTTTTATGTATTTTATCATATTGTTGTTCCCCGCCTCGATCCAAACGGAGAGGCAGGTAAGAAATAAATGAATAATAATAATAATAATAATAATAATAATAATAATAATAATATGAGCTCAGGATCGAGCTGATCGCAGGACCCAAAATAATGAGCAACAGAAACAGGGCAGAGGGTGGCCTTAGGATGGTGGCCTTAGGATGGTAGAACAAAATAGGAGATGCAGCCCATAAAAGAAAGGGACGATCCATGACTGACTACAGGGGATTCTTTCTATTAGCCAATTAGAGAAAACTTTCACAATACACTTAGATTGGTTCTGCTGAATTAGGGCCAAAGCAGCAAAATTGAGGAAGGGCTGAGGAGGGGGTAAGACAATTTAGACAGCAACATAGAAATTCAGGGCAGAAGGCTCCTATGGTTATTGTCCACTTTGGATGCTGCTTGGTGCACAGTTGTTTGCTTGATGTATATCTTCAAGGCCAAAAAAGAAAAAAGCAGGGTGAACCCTCCATTGGCAGTGTGGTGTAGTGGCTTAAGTGTTGGACTGGGAGTCGGGAGATCCAGGTTACTCATCCTCAGCTACGCAGGCCAGGAATTCCCAGTGACGAGCTCATAATACATCATCAGTATGGTAATCCAGCAATCAAAGTCTCCTTCGGCCTATTATACACTTACTTGGAAGTAAGCTTCATTGATCTCAACAGGACTTATTTCAGAGTGGATATGCATAGGATTCTCAATTTGCTTTCTGAAAAATTGAATGCGCTGTCAACTTTAAAAATATTTATCAAACCTACCACTGAACAGGCTTAAAGTCACATAACAGAACTAAAATAGTCTGAAAAGGTTAACAGATGGCTTTAATCTACATCTCCAATAAAAATATGCCCTCACTGGTGAAGACTGGTGCACCAATTAACCAGCTAATGTTCATAGTCCAATCCTATGAACATCTGCACAGAAGTAAATCCCAGTGGCTTAAAGGAAAACTTGCTCCAAGGCAAATGTATACTGGTTTGTAGCCCAAAGTTTGCAATTCTAATATATGAGCAAAATCCAAAGTCCTACGTAAAGCAGACTCATTGAAATGAATGGGACGTAAGTTAGTTGTGACTACCTTAAGTCCCATTCATTTCAATGGGTCTGCTCTAAGTAGGATTTAATTTGGATTTTATCCCATGTGTGTTGTTCCCTTTTTTACTAAAAGAACAGATCAATATAAAAATCCTCCTGAAATAGCCAAAACTGGCTAGCTAACTGGCTACCAGATTTTGTAAATCCAAGCATTCAGGGCCATTCTTGACTAAATAACATGGTGGCAATTTTCTAGAAAGCCAAATCAGATGGGTTTGAAAAATGGTCCATCACTGCCAGGGTAGCAGCAACACAAGAAAAGGAAGGAATGGTTAGAGATGAACACCTGAGCAGCAGGTGCCTGATTTTCTACTATCTTCCACACCACCCATAGTCCACACCACTCAGCATGGTCCCCCCAATCCTCAACAGAGCATATACAGGGGGCTTTGTGGACTGATAAGAAGTGGAGACAGAGAAGTCCGCATCCCACCCCCCATCTGTAAGCAGCAATCTGGATCCAACCTTGTAGGTTAATCATATGGGACAGGGCTCCTGTATCTTTAACAGTTGTATAGAAAAGGGAATTTTAGCAGGTGTCATTTGTATGCATGCAGCACCTGGTGAAATTCCCTCTTCATCACAACAGTTAAAGCTGCAGGAGCCCCGCTGTCTTTTGTATCTGGTCACTCCAAAAGAGGGCAGGGCTCCTGCAGTTTCAACTATTGTGATGAAGAGGGAATTTCACCAGGTGTTGCATGCATACAAAGGACACCTGCTGAAATGTCCTTTGCTATACAACTGTTAAAGATACAGGAGCCCTGTCCTTCTTCCCATATGGTCACCCTATGTTCTGAACAAGTTGACTTCTGCTTCATTGTGTCAATAAACTAAGAAGCATATTTCAAGTTTAACACTCTAGCCAAAGGGTGGGGAACCATAGGCCCGTGAGCCAAATCTGGCTTTCCTAAGATCACACACATTTGCGACATTTTGGCACACTTTCGATCACCTAAACATTTGAACATTCTTTCTTAATGCACCAACAGCAACAGATTTGACCAGAAGTTGTTCAGGGACCAATCTACACCAAGCAGGATATAACACTTTGAAAACTTTTTGAAAACTGTATATGGAGTGTGTCCTGGGCCCCAACAGTTGTCACTACTGTTATAAACCATTATAAACCATTATAAACCATTTTAAAGCAGTAGTGTAGATAGGCCCCAGGTCTCTTCTAGCCCTTTACGTCTAAAAATCACACAGCCATTTCTGCTGTGTGCCAAATTCTCAACCAGTCAGTTAAGATCCTCAGATAGATTTGTGCAGAGTAAGTGACATCCAGTGGTCGCTGCAGTTCACTGCTGGCTCTCAAACGTTATTGCTGAACAGCTTACAGCTCAATCCAGTCTCCTGGGTTTGACAGCATTTTTAAAGAGGACAAGACATTGGGTCGGGGGGGGGGGGGCAGGGGACGACCTCTTTTGCAGCTTGCAAATATGGCAGAGAAAAATGGGTGGTGCGGGAGGAGAGAGAAACAAAACAAAACCAGGCAGATGTTTGCACAGAGAGGGGAAAACAGGGCTTTGGGTGAAAGCTCTAGTAGAACATGAGCTTTTAGAAAAGGTCCTTCCTGGTGTTGAAGTTAGATTTTGCTGTAAATCTGGTTGGCTTCAGCACCTGGAATGGCGAAGAAGGTGCCATCTTGTCCTTTCTCTCAGGCAGTAAAATGCCTTGTGGTGGTTCTGTTGTGCCCTGCCCCTCTCCCAGCTAGCGTAAGAGCATCATCAGACGAGCGTTTTATTGCACGTTTGTTATTATCCACTCACGTTTTTTCTTGCATCCACCTTTTGCTCGCTTCCCACTCCCACTCATTTTCCCATCGCAAAAAAAAGACCCAGAAAATCTGACTTATTTTTTTCAAGCGAAACTTGGAGGCTATCTACACACAAGTTTTTTGACATTTTATAAGGGTTATGAAAACTGTTTGGGCCACATGACGCACTCCCTATAACGTTGTATATCTGAGGTTTTTTAAAACTCACTTCAGTTATATACAACGGTTTCACTTTTAATAAATCGTTTTAAGTAAAATAATGTGTCCTTCCTTACCGTTTGTAATTCCTGGGGGCAGTGCTTCCTTTACTGGTGCCCAAATGCTTAGCAGTTGATTGGTGGGAAAGAAAAAGGAAGTGGACCAGTGAACTACAACACCCACAATTCTTAGCCCTATACTCGCTAGGGAGTGACAGAGGAACTAAGAAGGAAGTGTGTAACTGAACTACAACCCCCACAATGCCTTGCCCTAAACTCATTGAAAAACGAAAGAGAAAGATACAGGGCAGAACAGCGTGTGACTGCACACACCGCTTTAAAGATGGAAGACTGTTCTCCTGTAACGTGAGTACTCAGTAATGTGGCCTAAGATGTTTTAGAACGCACCTATTTGGAACGTTTTAAAATACTTTTTAAAACGTTCCAAAGGACTGTGTGGATTCCCCCTTGCTGCCATTTCCTGCTGTGTGAAGCAAAAGCAGTGCACTAAAAATGTCCACTGAATGGGCCGCGTGGTCGTTGCTGCTTCCTCCTTCTCTCCCCATGTAAAGAGATCACTGCTATTGTGGGACAGCAGCAGGAGGCCATAGCAACGGGAAATGCAGAAATCCCCCCATCTGTTGACGACCAGGCTGACCATATGAAAAGGAGGACAGGGCTCATGTAACTTTAACAGTTGCAGAGAAAAGGGAATTTCAGCCGGCTTCATTTGTATGCAATTAGTACCTGGTGAAATCACCTCTTCATCAAAGCAATTAAAGTTGCATGCACTATACTAGAGTGACCAGATACAAAAGAGGGCAGGGCCCCTGCAGCTTTAAGTGTTGTAATGAAGAGGGAATTTCACCAGGTACAAATTGCATACAAATGACGCTGGCTGAAATTCCTTTTACCTACAGCTGTTAATGTTATATGAGCCCTGTCCTCCTTTTCATATGGTCAGCCTAGCCAGGCCACTGATAGTTATGCGAGGGTTGTTTGATATTCAAAATGGCGCCTGGCATGCACCACAGTTCGTTATGGGTTAAACGACCCCCAGTGAGCCGGCATGTCATGCAAAACACGCCATTGTCTTAATTGTGGGTTCCAGACACAAGAATTTCAGTCTGCAGAATCAAAGAGACACTCTTCACACAAATGTGCCTTTAAGTTTGGAAAAATATCTTGGAAGCTAAAGTATACCAGTATTGCAAAATGACTGCTGTGGGTAATACTGTACTGAAATTCTGAAGGGGAAAAGTCAACACAAATCAGTAGAATAGGCCAGAAGTTTGCCTTAATTATTTTTTAAAGCCCTTATCACCTTCATTATCCATCCCACAGCGAGAGAGAAATATATGCCATTTTAGAAAAAAAATTGCGATCATTGGCAGGGGAATAAAGGCCACCCTCTCAATTTGCAGGAAAACGTGTTTTAGTTACAAGCATATTTTTCACAATTTAATTATTTGTGGGTATACGGGGTGGTAAACTAACTTGGATGGCTGATTGGGGCCATGTCCAGCCGTGATGGTGCATTGTGACCCTTTCGTTTTGCAAGAATCACATGTTTGCAGACGGAAGCTCTAATTAATAGAATTATTTGTTCCTCCTAAGTGAGTTCAGACCAGCTGGGTTATGCAAGTCACTGCCATGAAAGCAGAAGAATTTTGGTCACCAGTCTAGTTGCTGGAGTAGCGGCCTGTGAAAAAGCTAGCAGCTCTCTAGGGGCTGGATGTTTAAACAAGAGGGCAGCCCCAACATTCCCATCATCCAAATTCTACAATGCAAAGTTTTCCTCAGGCCCTGGAAAGTCTGCTCCCTCATTGTACACACATAAGTACGGCAGTAGCAGTAGAAAGGTTTCAATTAACTCCTCGTATTTGGTTGCGTTTGTGGGATTGGAAGAGTGTTCAGTTCTCATTGATTCTTCTGTGCCACCTTTCCCAAGCTGGTGCCCTAGATGTGTTGGACTACAACTCCCATCCCAGACACCGTCTCCAGGGATCCAATAGGGGATGAGGAGAGAATGCCTATACACTCAAAGTGCACTATCTATGTAGATTGCATAAATCAGATTTTCCTGGTGTAGAATTTTTTGTTTTTAGTGTATTTTACCCATTTTGGTGGATATAAATCTGGGCTAAGACTAATCATAGAATCATAGAAGAGTTGGAAGGGGCCTATAAGGCCATCGAGTCCACCCCCTGCTCAATGCAGGAATCCACCTTAAAGCAAATCTGACACGTGGCTGTCCTGCTGCCTCTTGAATGCCTCTAGTGTGGGAGAGCCCACATCCTCCCTAGGTAATTGGTTCCATTGTTGTACTGCTCTAACAGTCAGGAAGCTTTTCCTGATGTCCAGCTGGAATCTGGCTTCCTGTAACTTCAGCCCATTATTTTGCATCCTGCACTCTGGGATGATCGAGATGAGATCCTGGCCCTCCTCTGTGTGACAGCCTTTCAAGTATTTGAAGAGTGCTATCATGTCTCCCTTCAATCTTCTCTCCTCCAGGCTAAACATGCCCAGTTCTTTCAGTCTCTCCTCATACAGCTTTGTTTCCAGACCCCTAATCATCCTTTTTGCCCTCTCACAAATAGTTTTCTCTGTTAAGGACATAGTCAGTGCCTGAATTGGAAGTTGCTTGAGAAACTCCTCATAAACTGCCTTGTGTTCCATATAAGAAAAATGGGGGCCAGGAGAGAAGTAGAATTAATACAATAAACACCTATCAAATATATGGCAGATTTCTGGAATGCTTAAATTTAATTTCATGAATTTCAGAGAAAGTAAACAATTGAAGAGTTTTGGAAAACAGCTTCTTGTTATTATCCAATAGAACTGAAAGAAAATTGGATTTTTTCTTTCTATACTAATATTCACCTATACTTTATTCTACTTGGTTTGACATGCAATAAATAAGTCAATTATTCCTTAGTTGGGAATGAAATAGCGTTATGGCAAAAGCACCTGAAGAATTTTAAACAATGGGGCGATTTTTAAAAATGATCAAATTCATTGTTCTTCATATCTTGGCAGTTCTAAGTGTATAGATGCAGTTTTTGTAGGAGTGGCTCAAGTTTATTGGTTATGAAAGTGATATTCAAATGCACTGCATGCAAAAATATGCAAATTAGCAGTTGGCCTAGGGGAAATTTACATCAGTATTCTAGAATAAATAATATCACATGTTTGGAGAATTTTGCAGGAGGCTTGATATTTTGTTCACTTCATTTTTTTTATTTTTAAATAGTTCTCTCATGTTCCATAATATAAACACAATTCTAACAGTAACAATCGTACTTCTGGTCCTCTTACAAGCTGCTTGTGTATCTTCAAATGAAAAGAATAAAATATTTTAAACAAGTCAGACACTATAGCTTTAAGGCTGCATTAAACCATCCAAAGGTAGCTCTCAGCCATGTTAACATGCAGGTTGTATAGAAATGTACGTACATTACCAATGCAATCAAATTGAGGTCCCAGAACAAGTTCCACCAAAACAGCTGCCCAAAACTTTTACATTAGAATGTGGTGGCTCAAGTATTATTATACATCAGAACAACTTATTGATGTTAGGTCCTTTTTGCTAAGCAGCTTAAACTGGAAAGCTTTCTAAAAACACAAGAGTGGTTTTTCTTCTCAAGTCCCGCTAAAATGAATGGGAGATGAGCCAAAGCACCCTTTCCATTGGGCCTGCAAGTTCAGAGCTCAGTTCAGCCCACTGTCGTCTCTTGATGTTCAACATACGGGATCTTCACCATACAAAAACAGGAGGTAGCTAGATGGACATAATTTTCATCTGCTATTAAATTAGAAGGTCACAAGAAGCACAATGATAAACATCAGGATTTATAAACAGTCAAGTTGGGCTAAGTTTAACTCACTTCATAGTAGTCTGTCTTGCCCAGATGTTAAGGCTTTCTAACACAATTACAGCTATTTATTTTGCCTCTGTCACCACGGACGGTTGCTACATCATTATGCAAACATGACAAATTCATTTTATTAGTCAAACATTTGAGCTCCACTCAAGTGCACTGAACATGATCAAGGCTGCACTGGAAGCCATAAAGAACCGTATTTACCACTGAACTGTAGTTTCAATAGTTATCTTTATTAAATTAAAAGGAAGACCAATAATCAGAATCTTTTTTTTCCTGAAGCGCATTAGTTCATCCATGTTCACTCACATAATTAAAAAGGTATTCCAGATAGTCTGGAATCGCATCTCTGTTGCAGCATCTGATGTTGGGCAAGAAAGTGCCCATTTCCAGCATCTCAAATGTGTTGATTACGAATGTATCAAAATGTGTTTCAAAAGTACAAAGGAAGATAGGAAGC
Organism: Anniella stebbinsi; assembly: GCA_029215795.1. Lineage (NCBI taxonomy): Eukaryota > Metazoa > Chordata > Lepidosauria > Squamata > Anniellidae > Anniella > Anniella stebbinsi. The sequence goes on along the minus strand of JARDYH010000002.1, from coordinate 25,138,960 downwards.
TTGCCTTACCCTGGGTCAGACCATTGATTCTTCTAGTCCAGTATGTCTACATTGACTGGCAGGAGAGCTTTAGACAAGCTCTTCCTGGAGATTCCGGGATTGAACCTGGGACCTTCTGCATACAAAGCCTGTGCTCTACCACTGAGCTATGGGCCCTTCTCATTGAGCTACAAGGCCTCCCATTAATACAAATTACCCTACACTCCCCCCCAAAACCCCCTAATCTGTTTCAAACTATCTTCCCTAACCTGGTTCCCTCCAAACATTTTGGACTGCAACTCCCATCAGCCTTAGCCACTACAGCCAAAGACCAGGAAAGTTTGGAGTTGTAATCCCAAACACCTGTAGGGCATCAGATTGAGGAAGGGTAATTTAAAAGCCAGTGAAATGTTAAAATATCTGGTTGAGGGTCGGACACTTTGCAAATGACTGATCAGCCAAATTGTGTGTTCGCTTGGAACCAATAGCAAAGATTGGAAGTCAAAGAATGTTTTTTAAAAAAAACAAAAATGGCAGCAACTGCCCTACGTTTATGCATGTTTCCCTTATCGTGGCACACTAGATGGTCAGATGCCCTAAATTCCTGAGTGTCATTGTATTACATGTGTAAGCTAACAAGGGAAAATTGTACTGCATTCAAAAATACTTATTCCAGGTTCTGGCCCCTCAAGAAGCCAGAATTGCATTTCAAGGTTTTTTTTTTTTCTTTTAATGTTTTTCTGGACCTTAACATTTTTTCCTTAGACCTTCATTTCAGGAACACTTTATTACCCTTGACTTTTAATGTTGATGTATATAACACTTCTAGAATTTTTGTTCATACTGGCCGAAGGGTGGCTTTTAATGAGACATTCATTTCTAGTAGCACTCTCTCACTCTGGCCTGCAAGGCATCACAGGTCTTCTTAGCATCCCCTAGAAGCATGGCGGTGTTGGGCTTGTAGAAGATGGGATTGTCCACAGCTGCATATCCAACACCAAGAGATCGCTTCATAACAATGACCTGAAACAAGAAGCTCGTGTTAGATATAGTCCAGATGTAGGCATTCAATAAACATAAAAGGGAGGGGGGGGGGGAGGAACACAGCCTCCACCACTGAGGAAAAAAATATATTTTGTGTATTGACACCTAACGTTGGTGCTAAAAGTTTTCCTCAGAGCTTCAGAAAGGCTAACTATACTGCTAAGAACTACCACAACTTTGTGCAAGAACACATGCAGATGCTGAGCACACCCCAATGCCACATCAGGGACCCCGTTGCCCTAGTGAATGCCCCCTAGTGCCCCCCTCCTGTAAGCTTGCCAGGTGGTGGACAGGGTTCTCCTTTTTTTCTTTTTCTTAGCCATTTGCAGGGGGAATAATACACCCCCGAAGACTGGGGCATGGTTGAAGTTCTTCAAAGCTTTCAGATGGCCTCAGCTTTTAGCCCATGAGGTGGCCACGGTTTTTCCCCCTCAGGGTGCCAACGCTGGAGCTCTCAAAGCCCTCCTCAGCCACGTTCCTTGGATGAGAACACTGCGAAGACAATGCTACTTCATCAGGTAGTATAATTTCCATAGCATTCTCATCCAAGGAAAAGGGCAAAGGAGGGTGCAGAGAACCACATGGCTGTATGAACAGATGTATTTTTTTTTAAAAAAGGTGCAAAGAAAGAAAAGGAAAACTCAGCCACCTCATTAGCTAAAACTATGGCAAGCCAACACACACACACACACACAGAGAGAACTCTGGCAAATGCACCTTTTGCTAAAAGTAGCCCAAAAGTAGTCCTATGAAAAGGGCAATTTCAGCCCACATTTAATGGGAAGGGCACATTGAGGAACAAAAGATAAGCCAAGGCCATTCACCATCCTCTTTTCCTGCAGAAAGCCTCTGGTCCCTTTGCAGTGCACCTGCCACTCAAGTCAAGATGTGTTGAAGGACTACACCTGGTCAGCCCTCGACTTGGTAGGCCTCCTGGGGCCCATGGGACCATGGCCATGACACCAGGCCTGGCATACCCATTTGAATCAGAACTGCAGAGTTCTCATTCATCTCCTTGCTCAAAATTGGAGCCCAGTTGTGAATGAAGCCCAGTTGGCTCTTAGGCTGAACTTAGAAGAAGAGCTTGGAAAGTATCTCTGGTAAACAGAAGACACTCACACAACAGGCTCCACAACACACGCAACTGGAAAGAGCAGGAAGAAGGGATGTAAGCAATCCGGGCGAAGCAGTTTTAATAGAACCTTATAGGAATCCTCGTTCTGTGAAAAAGATACACAGAGCCAGTGTGGCGTAGTGGCTAAAGTGTTGGACTGAGAGTTGGGAGATCCGGGTTCTAGTCCCCACTCAGCCATGGAAACCCACTGGGTGACTTTGGGCCAGTCACAGACTCTCAGCCCTGCCTACCTCACAGGGTTGTTGTTGTGAGGATAACATGGAGAGGATTATGTATGCTACCTTGGGTTCCTTGGAGGAAAAAGGCGGGATATAAATGGAATGATAGATAGATTTTATTTATTTTATTTATTATTTATTTTATTCCATTTATATACTGCCCCATAGCCGAAGCTCTCTAGGCGGTTTACAAAAATTAAAAACATTTAATTTAATGTAATTAATTTGTAGATAGATAGATAGATAGATAGATAGATAGATAGATAGATAGATAGATTAGATACAAGAAAGGCTGAGCAGGCTCTGTCAATACAACAGGGGCACACAGCAGCACACTTATGGTGGAGGGTCGAAGTAAGGCCATTGTCATCACCACCTATTCTTCTTTTAAACAGGCTGTGTGTTACATATCTTCAGAAATGGATTTTGACCCCTCGGGATTACAGAGCTTCCCCACCCCTGGCCAAGAGACCTTTGGCCAATGACAAAGTTTCATCCCCAGTTTTATGCCCAACTAGTACTTAAACTACAACAGGCTTTCTTAAAAGAACATTATAGATTTGAATGAGGAGAGTATAAGATTATGAGAATACTAAATGTAACAAATTCACACAGTGTTCAACACGCCTAAGCTTTAGAACTTGGTTAACTCAATTAGACTGCTGTCAAAATGCATAAAAAGCATCAGCACATTACAGGTAGTGCATTTGTATATACCTAATAACAGTATGGTGTACACTGCAGTATTTCATGTACAACCAGTATGTATTTAAAGCAATTAACACCAACAAAATGTCCATTACGTGGTAGAATGTGTATGTAGTAACTCTGCTGGTTGTTGCTCACTACTGTACACCCACATTCATTCTTTATGCTTTGTTTTGAAGATTCTTAAGCAAGGCAGCATTTTGCCCCTTCTGTTAGTATGAGATCTGTTGGTTGCTAGACATGCAAATAGGTCTGAGAGGAGGGTAAGGATTCCAAAAATATAGGCCTGACAATTAAGGCATTGGATGGTTCATTGCAGTGGGGGAAAGCAGCAATATTCCACTGTGTAATTTCCACGGGCAGGAGAATTTGCAAAGTATTCTCCCAGGTTTCCCAAACTCTTACATTCCCTATCTTCTCAGCTTCCCAAGAGTACCTACTCTCTTGCCCGTAATGGTAAAATGGTTCAGGAGGAGGAGGTTGGCAGAGAGAACTTTGTGAAGATGTAGACCAGCATGTAGTAGATTTTGGAATAAAGGAGTGGCAACACATGAAATTCCCAACAAAATGTTTTTATTTTTTTTACCCACCTGCTTTGCCTTCCAAACTTCTAGAACTGGCATTCCAGCAATGATAGAGTTTGGATCTTCCTGGGCAGCTGAATTCACTGTGTCATTAGCTCCAATGACAAGGACCAAATCCGTTTCTGCAGTAAAAAAAGAGATGCGTCAGCACACACAGTCATGAAGAGAATTCAATTTCTAATTGTTAGCAGCAGCAGCTTGTGTTGCAGCAATATAGATATGCCCTAACCAAGTCCCCAGTTTCTATTAGGAGCTATAAACTGGCAAGGATGGCCTTCCCTACACTAATTCTTGAAGAGTTAAGACAGTTGTTTTTTCTCAAAGCTTTTTAAAAAATGCCTAAAACTAATAAAAAAACTTAAGTTCCAAGACATGCATTTAGCAAAGAAACTGATAAGAATGGCTTTTAATAGAAAGCACGAGATAAGAATTGGCACAGTTTAGGTTGCCAAGTTTAATATTATAATCAATCTGCTACAATGTTAATTCATTTTTTAGAAAAAACAAACAGACTAAAGCAAAACAAAGTAGAGCCGTGTGTCCAAGTCTCCCACCTGGAAAGTCTTCATTGATCTCATCCATTTCTAGGACAATGTCGTACGGTACACCAGCTTCTGCAAGTAGCACATTCAGTTGTCCAGGCATACGACCAGCCACAGGATGAATACCAAACCTAAGTGTGGCCCAAGAAAGAGATGGCAAAATCATGTGATATGGTTCATATAAAACACTGGAAGTGCTTTAAATTCTTCTCTTATTAATCAGCGCAGCAAATTATCACACTGCAATCTCACGTTATGGTATAGAAAAACAAGACTGAGAGAATAAGAGGAACAGAGGATGCTGGACTAGATAGACCATTGGTCTGATCCAGCAAGACTTTTCTTTTATGTCTTTATACATGCAAATAGTTGTGAACTGCAGTAGCAGCTGCATGTTTGAAGCAATGTGTACCTTTGAAGTTCAGATTTCAGTTCAAAATTATATGGTATAACTGTGCTTCTAAAAGATGCAACAGCAGTCACGCTCCAAACTTGTCAAATCTAAAACCAGTTTAAACATAAGGCAAGAAAGGAATGTTGCCTATTTTAAAAATCAAATTGTATCACAAAGCCGGCCCCGGATGTCTACACCTAGAACTAGCTATGGGCGTCACCAGCTGCTAGTCACAGAACAGCTACAAGAGGGTAGACATATTTCACTGTTAAGTTTAAAATCAGGGATGGGAAACTTGCGACTCTCCAGGTGTTTTAGCCTTCAACTCCCATCAGCCCCAGTCAGCATAACCAGGAATAGGGCCAAAAACATCTGGAGAGCCACAAGTTGCCTACCCCAAGTTTTAAATTTAGCTGAACTTGAAGAGCTTTTCACAAACATCTCAAAAGTAAAAGGTTGTTAAAAAAAGAAAAAAGAAAAAAACATCTCCTTACAAGAATTCAAGATGACACAGAGGTTTTCTTTAGAATCCAGATCTGACCCAAATAGTGGAGATTTAATTGCTTCTGGATCAAGTCTCAAATTCATAAGAAATGAACAGCTGAAGTGATCAAGCTAATGGGTCTGATTTTTGCAATAAAATTACTAAAGAGATTAAACTTGTGGCAAGAAAGGGGACAGGGAGAGAAACCAATAGTACATTTGCTTAATTAACTCCACTTGGGCATTAAAAACATGTTTTTCAAAAGCTTTGCTTTCTATTCCTAGAACACTCTGGCCTGTATTTTAAAAACATGAAATAGTTGCATGTGGGGAAATGAAATAAAGCTACTCCCCAATGTACATAATCTGTACTACTGAATATAGTATTTGCCAACCCAGAAATGGTAAATTTATTTTTCTCCATCTATAGGTGGGTACACCACAGAGTAATGTAATAGAAATTATCATGCTTCATTATTAATCCCTTTCCTAATCCATCCTAGCCTCTAATTTGTATTTCCACACCACCATTTCAGTACATGGCCCCAAATTTTCATTGAGCTTTCAACCACAACCATATACATTTTATAGCTATTAAAAGTAATTGCAGGTGAGACATTTATAGTGCAATCACCCTTGATCCAGTCCCCACAATATACCCCTGTAAAAATTTTGAGGTCCAGACATTTTCTCTGATATGTGATCTTGAAGTATTGGATTAACATAATAATTTGGGTCTGATTCTTGTGCAAAACTTTTTTAGGCGCTATTTTCAAAATGGCGGACAGTTTTCTTTAGGTCGCTAGCTTTTGTCAACCACAGAAGTTAGTATCTTGTGTTTGGTATTCATAGGTTTTCAGGGTCAAGGAGTTCAAAGAATATGTTATTTTAATAGTCAGAGTACTCCTTCCACCATTTTCCAAGATGGCGCTGAAATGTTGAATCATTTTCTCATTTACTTGACAAATCAACTTACAAATGTGATTTTGACTTCAAAGTATAGGGCCCATAATGAGCCTGTTCAGAAGCCACCTTAACCACAGAGCCTGAAGTGTCATCTGAATGCTCATACTGAGAAAAAAGATAAAAATGTGAAGCAATAGTAGCAGCTGACTAGTATATAAAATAAAATATACTCAAATTTCATTCCTTTTTTTAATTAATGATGTAATTAACCATAATATTTTAGCATACACCATGAAAAAATGACCATATAAGCTATACATTTTCATTGAAGTGCCTATTGTAGAGATAAATGTTTGGATGCCATTTTTAATGATAGTAGGACAGTCTTCCATGAAAATCTCTGGACCTCACATTTTTTATTGTGGGGACAGGATTACCTGCCACATTCACAGAATTCTACGAGTCGAGGCATAGCCTTGTTCCATTTTTAACCCTGTATTTTACCACTTCCTCTTCTAACTTCTTTCTTACCACAGAAAATCTGTTGAGGGAAAGGCAGAATAGCTAGACGATGTCTTATAACAAGTAGCTCCCACCTAGAAGCACCTTAAAGAAAGTTGCAGCCAATTTAGACCTCATCAGCATGTATGGGATCAAGATTTTTTTTTTAAAAAAAAAAGACCCAAAACAAGGATGTTGCTATCACATTCTTCACGGGACTCCTAATAAATTATGAAAAATCTGATTTCAATATTTGGCCTTGGTTGTTCAAGGAACTTGGCAAGTTGTTTTTAAGCAAAGATTTTGATGGCGGCACTATGAAAATATAGTGGCAATACCATAGGTCTGGAGCAGGTGCAACTTTCCCCTTCTGAGGGTCGCTGTGGTACATGTACCTCCCATACTTACAGGGATGGCCCAAGACTCTTTGCTGCCTGAGGCAAAAAACAAGATGGCGCCCCCTTGCATTCAATGTACAAAAAAGATGACTGGACTTACAGATGGATCTGTCTTTAACACTGATGATGGGGCAGTATCCTCCACTGCCCCTGAAGGCTATAGATTAACTTAGGGGGTGCAGAGCAGGCTGCATATCCCACAGCTCTCTCCTCCAACACCTTGCTGCCCCCTCCCAGCATCTGCCACCTGAGGCAGCTGCTTCTCTTTGTCTAATGGTAGGCACTGCCCTGCATACTTACCTTATCTTTTCAGAATGAACTATGGTGCAACAACATTATGTTTGTACAAATGTTAACACTAACCAGATGTAGATCCAAACCAGAGTCCACACCAGGGTTAAACGAAAATTTATAAATGCTGTTTAAAGTTAACCATGGTTAAGCTTTCATACTGCTGCAGTTGTACTGCTGCACTGTGGTTACTCTACAAGGGGAAAAGGTAGGGAATTCAGGAGAGGGAGGGAGGGAGGGGGCAACATGTGTGTCTGTACAACACCCCTGTTGCACAGCATAAGGGCTAGGAACTTCAAGCGGGTGGGATAGGGTGAGAAGAAAGCCAGTAAGAACAGTAGGCTTTTTGCTTGCAAAGCACATCTGCAAACTGCACACAGCCCCAAATATATTTTAGAGGGAAAATATCTGCAATCCCTCTAGCAAAGACCAGATGTAGAATCAGATATACAACAGCAAAACAAATAGGACAAAATATTAAGAAGCTTAAAGTTTCAGCCAGCCAGCCACTCAGTAATTCAAGCCATGTGATACAATCCCTACTCTTTCCAGAAACCCCGCTGAAGCACAATAGCTTTTAGAAGACCTCTTGTGCTTAAGTCTATGTTAGAATCCGGGTAAGAAAAAAAAGTTATATTTAAACAACTGTTATTACAATGCAGATTTTCATTTCATACAGTACTCGGCTCTCTTAAATACCCTCCCCCCAGCAAAGATGTCCATGTTGTTGTTAAAGAATATACACGTATGCAAATTGATTTCCACTGCCGGTCCTTAAATCTAAGAAGTTACCAGCAAGGCTTCAAATTTAATTGCATTCCTTTTGTAATAGAGCAGAAGAGGGGACAGCATAGGATTCTTTCACTTGCATGACCCTGCCACAAGACCAGGCAACTAGGCGGCACGTAGAAGTGATCTCTGTGGTTGCAGCACAGCACCAGAATGCTCTTGGTCTTACCTTGCTTGGTCACCAAAGATGATGTCTCTGTTTGGCCACCCATACGTTATTGGTGCCAGATCTCAAGCCTGCAGCGAATTCTGAACTAGGGACCTGCTCTAAAACCAGTGTCAGGTATAAGTCTTCAACAAGGCCGGAAGCCTTGTTGAATGTAGATAAGATTTATTAGGAATAGTTTTAGAATGTCAATGTCTCTGCAAGCTTATCTCTGTCAGTTTCTCAGGGGAGTAGCTCTCTCACTCCCTGTCTCGGCCTTGAAGCTGAAGGGTTTCCCTGGGAATTTGAAAGGTGGAGGGCCCACTTGTTGAAAGACTCACTCAGATTGTAGCGTCATCTTAGTGGGTTGAGCAGTCCCGCCCTGTTGGCACATGGGCATGTTTTACAGGTCACGGGACCTGTCTGTCAAGTGGCTTTGAATACGCCAGGTCTCCGTTTATAAGACGGGGCAAAGCTGAAGAGCTTTGCTAGGTTCATCGTTCAACACAAGGCCTGAAATCCCTCCTGTTTGAATCCATCTCCGTTTGGGACTTTGAAAGCACTCTGCGCATGGACTCTCTGCTATTTGGACTTTGGTTTTCCAAGGACTGTGCCATGAAAAGTACTGTGAGGCTTTTCATAGACTTAAACTTGCATTCGTTGTGGATTGTGTGTTTATGGCCAGACTCAGGTGGCTGGGCGTTGCCAGTGCTAAGCAGAAGCACGAGACTCCTGTGCCTGAGATTTTACCTTCCCTGAGATCATACTTACCTAGTCAGCTCAGCGTTGGGCAGGCTGGGTTTGATAGTGCATGATTTTTCTCTGCCAGACTCAGGTGGCAGGGAGTTGCCAGTGATAAGCAGAAAGCATGGAGCTCCTGTGCTTGAGATTTTACCTTCCCTGAGATTGTATCTTCCTAGTCAGCTCAGCGTTTAGCAAGCTGGGTTTAGCTGTACAAACTGTTCCCTGCCAGGCTCAGGTGGAAAGGAGCTCCCAGTGCTAAGCAGAAGCACAAGACTCCAGTGCCTGAGATTTTACCCTTCCCGTGATCTTGTGGGCCTGGGCCATGTCCCCTGAGTTACCAGCATATGCGGCATTTGGAGAAGCTCCCTTGGGATGGTTTGCTATGTCTCTGAAGAATCCCCCCCACCGTGTAAGTGTATGAAAGATCATATCAGGAATGGAACCTAAAGCTTTCTGACCATCGTTCAGCTTTAAGTGTTTTTGGGAGTGTGTAACCGTTAAGCCTTTTACTGTGGGATTTCCTCAATAAAAAGAAGTCTCACTGATGTGAGTACCTCGTGATAGTATGCCAGCACATGTGAATGCCAGAGGGAACGGGCATGCCCATGACAACCACTGATTCAGCATATGTGCTGCTTCCCAAGCCCAGCCAAAGAAGGAACCAGCCAGTCTAGCAAAGAAGCCATTTAACAACAGTCCAAAACAGGTGTTATGCTGCCTTTCTGGTCAGGATTGCTCACTGGTCTCAGATGCAAGGAATTCTCCCTGGCATTGCACCATCTTTGATCTTGCCTTACAGCTAGGCAGAACTGGATTGAACCATTAGAGATTACAAAACCATGAGTTGCTTATTTTCCCTTTACAGTTTCCTATCTTCAGGATCGTCCTCCTCTAGCTCCAATTTACATGTTTTCCAAACCACCACAGAACTCCAAGTGTGAGTTGGTATGCCCTCTCGTTCATATCATATCCCTGATGAAAACAAGTGTGTTTGTAGGAAAACTGAGCCAAGGGCATGCTGGGAACAGAGAAAAGCTGCACGCACTGGGATAATCAGAGGCAGAGCAGCTAGTGGAACATGTTACACAGCAAATATATAACTCTCAGAAATGCTCAGAAATGTTATTGAGCAAGCAGAGATAGGCATCAAGCAGATGTAGTTTAGTAAGATCACTTATGCCCCAGTAATTCTGGCAAAAAGTAGAAGAGTCACTATTTGCACACAGATTATTAATTAAATTATAGCACACAAATTCGGTGATGGGTTGGATGCATGGGCTTCTATTGCGCTATTGTAGTACAAGCATTTTCATCCCAGCTTTATACTATAAAGACACTGGCTGCACTCCAGCTGTACAGCTTTGTGCTCACAAGCAGGGCTATAAAACTGGAAGCATAGTTAGAAGCTGAATACAATGATAAGCAAGACAAAGTGAGTCTAATAGGAACATAAGAACAGCCTTACTGGATCAGACCAACGGTCCATCTAGTCCAACATTCTGTTCAAACTGCGGCAAACCAGCTGCTGGTGGGAAACTCTCCAGTAAGAATTGAGAGCAACAGCAGCCTCCCGCTTGGGTTCAATCGGTGCACATAGACATATTGCCTGATACCGGAGGCATCGTAGAGCCATCAGGACCAGTAGCCATTGATGGCCTTGATAATGACTTGCATTTAAGCAATATCCACATATCAGAAAAACTGATTATTCCATATGTGGGCAGTATGCTACCCATCATGAGGCTAGAATAATTGTCTTCATCATTTTCAGGCCATCTTTAACAATAGCCTGCAACATGAAGCCTAGTTCTCTCTTTCTCTCTCTCCCCTCACATACACATACACATGTGTGTGTGTGTCTGTGCACGCACGTGTGACTTCCCTTCCCTTCTTCTCTTTCCATCTTTTTAAAATGGTGCAAGCCCCCCTTGGGTCAAGGTATGACCCAGTCTGAGGTTTGTGAGGAGCGCTGTTGGGAGGACAGGCCTTCTACCTGCCACTGCTAGGGTGAATGAGCCCTGCACGAGCTTTGGGCATGAACACTACTTCTTTCTTCCCCAGCCCATCCATGAGGAAGCATCGACTTCCTGGTTTAAAGTAACTGCAGTTTGTCCAAACACAGAACTGTGGTTAGTTTAAACTATGCTTTATTGGAACGAGCCAAGTTTAAAATCGACTACAGTTTCCGGTGTGGACATAAAGAACTGTGGTTAGTTTAAAAAGGAAGTGAATGCTTCCAATCAGCTCATGGCCACACCAGAGGAAGAGAGGGAAGTGGGGAGCGTGTGAGTCCAAGGCTTCAGTAGGCTTATCCCATAATGCAATAGTTTAGTGACATGCCGGATCCAAGCCACCATGTTTGGTATCTATTTTCCCACTTCCATGGAATTGCAAAATACATGCTATCCTAAGCAACTATGGGACAGATCAGCACAGGTTCTCATAAACCCAGGGTGGACGCACAGAAGAATGGTCCATAATACATGGACATTGTCACCAATCAGTATTTCGAGCATGCCCAGGTGACCTTTAAGATCATACCAGAAGGCGCTTTCGTAGGCATTACAGAATTAGCAGAACGTTGCCATGCAATACCCCAATGGTAGGCCTTTTCGGTAGCGGCCAGAACCCTTTGGAAAACCCTCCCACCGAACACGTTGAGAGGCAGAAAATACGACATTTTTTAAATGCCTCCTGAAAACACACATCTTCACCCAGGCTTTTCCCTGGGCTGTAATTAAATTAATCATGCCACTCCCATTTTACTGCCTGTGTTGCTTTTATTGTAATTGGAAGTATTTTGAATATTTATACGTGAACTTGGGGATATCTATCTATCTATATATCTATAGCAGTATTTAAACCTGTGCTGACACAACACCTCTACTGCTTACACTGATCCCATGATTTTTCTTCTCCCCCCTATACCGACAGTAAAGACATGTGGGGAACCAATATGGACCAAAATGGTATTGAGGATAACAGGGAACAAAGCATTGCAATGGAGTCACCATGGATGCACCTTAGGAAGCAAGAATTAATGGACACGATCAGCAGCACCATATGGTGCAGCTCTTTTACCAATCTCAGACTGCAGTTAGAGGACGGCATGTTTGGACTTTTCTGTATTTGCACAAAAAGCACGATCACCACCCTTCGTAAACTGGTTGCCAAGTGCAGCTTTTCTTGCTAACTTGAGAGCAGAGAAGTTTAGAGCATCTCAATATGGGCCAGTTTGTAATCCAAAGGTACGTGAAGCAGCAATCTTGCTAATGCTAAGCAGACCTGGGTCTAGTCTTTTCCCCTGCTCAATGCAGGAATCCACAATAAAGCATACCTGACAGGTGGCTGTCCAGCTGCCTCTTGAAGGCCTCCAGGGTGGGAGAGCCCACCATCTCCCTAGGTCATTGGTTCCATTGTCGTACTGCTCTAACAGTCAGGAAGTTTTTCCTGATGTCCAGCCGGAATCTGGCTTCCTGCACTCTGGGATGGTCGAGAAGAGATCCTGGCCCTCCTCTGTGTGACAACATATCAAGTACTTGAAGAGTGCTACCATGTCTCCCCTCAGTCTTCTCTTCTCAAGGCTAAATATGCCCTGTTCTTTCAGTCTTGCCTCATAGGGTTTTGTTTCCAGACCCCTGATCAACCTCGTTGCCCTCCTCTGAACCCGCTCCAGCTTGTCTGCATCCTTCTTGAAGTGTGGTGCCCAGAACTGGAAGTCACCTGGGTACCTTATGTGCACCACCTTGGTTAGGGGGAAGCAAGATCTCAGTGTAATGAAAAACAACAAGAAGAAAACCATACAACTCTTATCATACCATGGGCACTGTGTAGCTGGCAAAGCCATTTTCCTATATATAAACAAACAACAACAGAGCTTTGCGACCCCTTGCGTGCAACATGTAGGCACAGAAGGGGAAAAAGTGGGGAAGGATTTACAGCTCTTTCCAGATGCCTGCAATAGCCCTGAAGTAGAACTGTTGCAATGCATCACAACGTCCAAGTAGAAATACATATTTTAAGGTGCAGGGGCTCTGCAATAGCAGGAGTGGTACAAACAGTTGTTAATTACGTTGTGCTTGCAGGCTGGAAAGCACTAAACCTTTGACTTACAAGGTTTGTTGTGTTTATCTTTTGCCTTTGTTGAGTGGGGCATATTTACATTCTACAGCTAAGCACTCAGGGGGGAAAATATGTTTCTGATATTACTGGTTCACGGAATGGCAGACTGTTACACGACTTCTAAATTTAAAGTGGCATTTAGTAGGCTGTATTACTGAAACATCTCTGTGTTTCAAACAAGACATATAACACTATGTATAGAACATTAAAATGGGTGTAGATAGTTTAGACAGAATGTTATATATATATATATATATATCATAAGTGATTCAGAGATTCAGGACAGATAAAAGGAAGGGCTTCTTCACACAGCGCCAAGTTCAACTATGGAATTCACTACTACAAGATGTAGTGATGGCCACCAATTGGGATGGCTTTAAAAGGGGGATAAATCCCTGGAGAAGGCTATCGATGGCTACTAGTCCTGATGGGTATGTGCTACCTCCAGTATCAGACAGAGGCAGTAAAACTGTATACACCAGTTGCTGGGGAACATGGATGGGAGGGTGCTGCTGCACCAGGTGGCTGCTTGGCCACTGTGTAAACAGAGTGCTGGACCAGATGGACCCTTGGTCTGATCCAGCATGGCCCTTCTTATGTTCTTAAGTGAACCATAAACTGAAAGAGCCTTCAGTGACCGAATACATGGATGCAGCATAACCAACGTGGTCCCAGGGAGGTCGGGATTCAAATCCCAGCTCCTATACACTCAAGGAGATGGGCAAGAGGATGCTATTGCTCACCAGATTTTCCAGCTTGCAAAAACGGAAAATGTTACTTGCCTTACAGAACCATCTCAAAAGAAATTAAACAGAGAATGTGGCTAACTTGCTGGGGGAGAAGTAGACAACCTGGTGCAATCCCAAAACTGTAACCCCCATCATCAGTATAGAGGCAGCAAGCCTGTACACAACTGCTGGGGGAAATGGGTGTGAGCGTGCTGTTGCACCCATGTCCTGCTTGCGGGTTTCTAGTTGACAGCTGGCTGGCCACTGTGTGAACAGAGTGCTGGACTAGATGGACCCTTGGTCTGATCCAGCATGGATCTTCTGATGTTCTTATCATTGACCACTGCTCATGCTGGCTGGTGCTGATGCAGCCATAGCCCAAAAAATTGGAGGACGCCAAGTTGCCTACTCCTGATATAGAGCATTGCAAGAGCCAGAGTTTAGTCACAGAATTTCTTTTGAATGAGAACATGGGCCTTGGGAAAGAACACAGTGCCTGTGTTTATAAGAGGGATGGCGTATCTCTGGCCTGCAGGCTGAATTTGGCCCACCGTGTCAGCCTATCTGGCCCATGGGGCCTCAGTTGAGGCACCTCTACCTAGCCCCTGAAGGCTAGCAGAAGAGGATCAGTGATCGGAGAGATCCCCTTAGCACATTACTTGCCATCCCAACTGGGAGGCTGAGCAGCATAGTAAGTGCTTTGACGGCCCCTTTTGCTCCCCAACGGAAGAACGTTTTAGCGCAGGTGAAGCCAGATAACCGAGGCACTGGCTGGAGGGATGCTCGTGACAGCCAGAGAGCAGATGATATTAGGGGGCTTGGCCCCATTTCTGGTGTCATCTGTCCAACAAAGGGCTCAGGAGAGGAGCTCATCCAGTCCATGAAGGCCTTGGTGGGAAGGGGTCATCCAGCCCCCCCAGCCAGATACAATTCCTCACCCCTGCCTTATAAGAACATAAGAGCAGACCTGCTGGATCAGAGCAAAGGCCCATCGAGTCTAACATGCTGCTTCCCACATTGGCCAACAAGTTGCCTCCAAGAAGCTCACAAATAGCACTTGAAAACAGGAGTCCGCCCAATGCCGGATTTAGGAACAAGCCAAGTAAGCCATGGCTTAGGGCCTTATATTATGAGGAGCTTCTAAATATGTTGGAGTTAGCTAAGACAAAGGTAACTAAAATGAAATTGCTTTGGCTTAAATATTTTTGAAAAGTCTGGTGGGACTTACAGCAGAGTTGCTTTATATAGAGAAAGTGTGGCAAAACAGCATTTAGTATTGGAGGCAGTTTAAAATAAGTTCAAAGCAACTTATTTTATGAAGGGTATATAACACTGTTTAACTACAAGCACCCCCTTACGTTGAGTGGGACCCATTCATTACCCTTCCTATTATAATGTAATACACATTTTTCTCTTTATTTTTATGGTATGGGGCCTCTGAATTTTGATATGGTTTAGAGCCTCAGCATGGTTAATCCAGTCCTGACTCTGCCCCTTGGTCCCTTTCCTATCTCGTTTAGTGTGAAAAGACCTGTGTCTCTGTTGCTTCAGATGGCAGGACTACAACCAATGTGTGGAAATTGCAGAGAAGCAGATATGGATAAAGATTAGGGGAAACTTCCTAACAGTAAGAGCTGCTCAGAAGTGGCGCACATGACCTCAGGAATTGGTGGACTGTCCTTCACTGGGCCTATTTAAGCCAAGGCTGGCTAGCCATCTATCAGGGATGTTGCAATTGCAAAATTCCTTTGGTGAGCAGGGCTTTGTTCAAGATGATCTCCATGGTCCCTTCCAATTCTATCAATCTCAACTCTGGCCTGGGTGTGGACGATTCTTGCATCTCACTTTGTTGCTGCTTTGACTGATAGGACTGGAAAAATGAGCCAACTTCCTATGTGTCATAGGCCTTTTGATTTTCAGCAAGGTGAGAAGGGGTCAGAGACAGTAGGTGTCATAGAGAGACAGAAAGAGACAAAAACATGCCCACTATCAGCCCTGGCCCCACCCACTTTTGGCTTTGGTTCCACCCACTACCGACTCCTGCAGCCAAAACATTTCTCCTAAGGGAATGCAGCATTCAATATTTTAAAAAAGATTCTCCATTCTTGGCTTTATTATTGTTTGCTATTCATTCATTAATCGGTTAACTGCATCATCTAGTGAGGATTCTGTGTGTATAAATCTATTATTAAAAAAAACTACTATCAAAATAAGAACAGCACAGAGAGAATTCTCCTCTCACTCCTCTACTTTGACAGAGGTGGTTCCCACATTCACCTGCAAGTTATTTAGCAGCCAAACATCAGGTAAGAATCAACACTATGTAAAATGTTCAAACATACTTCTTCAAGGCACATGCCGCATCCATCTTCTAGACATTACTGTAACACGCAGTAAGACTGCAGTGGGTGGATGGGTGGGAGAGAACAGAAGCAAATCTATGTAACAGGCATATTTTCTTTCTTGGTTTTATTAATGCATTAAAGATGCAACCTGCTGCAAAGGAGAATCTGATGTCAAATGGTGATGTTAAGAAATGTTATCTTAATAATTCAGACAAGCGGATTTTCTCTCTCTCTTGAAATCTCTCCTGTACTTCTGAATCAGAAGTCTCCAGCAGAAGTATTAACGTGACATGTTACACAATCTATGACCTCTTCTGGAACGTGTTATGGCAATGGGCAAGGTTTACCGGAACAACAGCGTCTCGACATCACAGACAGTATGCCGTCAGGGAGGTGATAGAGCAGATGCAATTTTTCTTGGCACGGCACAGGTATTATACACTGATGGCAATCGTATGTCTGTGTTGCCATTCATCTGCCACAGATGTGCAAGCGTATCGCCACATCTGGATGCAGAGTGTCCTGAGGCTGTATGGGCCTGCAGGAAGCAGAGGGCGAGCAGCTGCACTCAATGAACACCACGGGCGTGCCATAAAAGTGATGAAAGACCCAACTTACCACAAACAGAACATACATATTCCTTTCATCAAAGCCCTCTAGGTAACGGTCGTGGGGAACGCTTGCCAACAAGGGGCTTTGAGATCTAATGCACTTATCTCAGAAAGTTCCGTTTCACATCTCTCTTGCACAAAGCTGACACACAAAAGCCATGCCCTTAATGCTTTCTGTTATCAAGTAAAAAGTAAAAAATTAAATTTAAAAAGAGTGAAAAGCTAGCCCACACAAAAGACAAAAGGAAAAGGAAAGTTATGGGGACAAGGGGGGGGGGAGCAGATTAGAAAGAACAGCCAGCATTTTGCTTAGTTATAAAGGAGTGTGGAATATCTTCCAGTCCTTGAGTTGAATACATTTTCAGAGAAGCTCTCGGGGGGGGGGGGGGGGGGGGAAACATTCCAGTGATGGTTGGGGGTAAAGGGGGTGGGTCCAAAAACACAAATACAATTTCTTTTTTTTTCAGCTTAAAGCTGTTAGTGCTAGTATCTAAGCCTTAGGAGAGGCATTTCAAGCTTTTTGAATCGGGGGGGGGGGGGGACGGGGGGGGGGGACGGAACAGTGCCAAAGACAAGAAACCACTAAAGAATTGGCAGCAAGGGAAATTGGGGGGGGGGGGGGGACCTGGGGAACCCTGGTTTTAGCCCACAGGCCCCCCCACCATGAGGGACACTGGGAGCTGAAGTTCAGCATATCTGGAGGGCATTAAGTTGGAGAAGGTGGGAATAGGATATGGGGAATTGGGGATTGTGTCAATGGCTTCACAGAAATACTGACTGGGTCCAGACAACACGATAACCAATGGTGGTTTAAATAGTCAACAGTTGGTTATTTAACCCACCATGGGTTATGGTGTTGTGTGGATGGAGTTTTTTATCCAGAGATTAATTATTTGGCCAAAATAACCAACGAAAATAACCAACGAAAATAACCAATGATGCGCAAAGTTGGCTATCTGAACCACCATTGGTTATCATGTTGTACGGAGGGCACTGCTGCTTATTTCCTTGGCCACCATTGGCTATTTCTTCAGCCACAGAATCGCAAGGTAAGAGTGGTCAAAGCAGTGGTTGCCACTCTAGTCCAGCTGGTAGGATAGATTTTTGGCAGCAGTGGCTGATGGGATACTAGCAGGAGGGCTATGGGGGGAGAAAGGGCAGGGGATGAGTGAGTCAACCCAGCATGGACTAATAGTCAACACAACAATCATTATCATGTTGTGGGGAGTATCCCCTAGATAAATAACTGTCGAGTTGATTTTTACCCCACTGTTGACTATCCTGTTGTCTGAACACAACCACTGTATTAGATTTTTCACTTGTACATGGTCTTCAGCATAAATATAATGAACAAAAAAGTATAATAGAAAAGAATAGCCTTCACTGATTTTCTTGGCATAGTTTCCTTAGGAGGTTCCTATAAAAGGGATGCTAGCACCTAAACAGCCCCCTCAAGTATGTATCTATATTATTTCTGCAGAGACAGAGGGAGAGAAAGAGAGAATTTTCTCCCAACACGCTGAGCCCTCGAGAGCGATAAGCACACCAATATAACCACCGGGTCCTCCACACATAATTTCCCTTCCTTCCCATCCACTCACCTGACATGTTTGCCTTGTTCACTCAGCATTTTCACCAAATCAGCAATTGGATACTGAGCCTTTGCTGCACATAGGCCATAACCTGAGGAAAGGGGTGGAAATCCAAGATTTATGATGTGTTTGAGCAATGCTTTGCATGTTTCCCAGTTTAATGAATGCCAGCGTGCCGTGGGGTGGAGGAAGACACACAACCTGGGTTAATTCGCTCTGCCTTCCCAACATGCCAAATCAACATGTTATGATGGATCAAGAAGTTTCAGAAACATGACATGAAAGGGTAGTGCCGACGAGGAGAGGAAAAATTTCCACTGCTATGTCTTTCCATTGAAAGTTTTCCTTTCGTTAATGAAATGCATTGTTCCATCAAATTACTTACTAATATAATGATGGAACACAAACTGTGCAAGTGGAATGGAGATTATCAGTCAAATCTAAAATCAAAAGTTACAATTAACATTTTGCAGAATATTCCCCTTGATGTAACATGCTTTGGGCATGCTAAAATCAGTATGTGAAAAGTTTCAGTACCTTCATATATATATATATATATATATATATATATATACATATATACAATGGAAGGAAAAATCAGTGGTTTTCTGTGAATTTGTCTTAAAATATTTAGAGGTGTTCCAACAAAAACAATGTTCAAGTGAAGCTTTGAATTTGTTTGAAAAATTAAATCACACTCAGCCCACTTTACTAATATTTCCTCCTAAAGAGGTATTTGAGGAGTTCAACTACTTTTGGCCACTGAAAAAAAAGTCCAAGCTATTTATTCAGAAAGTAAAATCAACAGGGCATATTTTCTAAGCTTTGTTTTGACTCAATATAAGTCAAACAAACATATTAAAATCAGTTCTGAATTTATTAAAGGCAATGGAAAATGTTCTGCTTCAACGTTTTGCAAAAATTCTTGCTGAGGCCTATGCCATTTGTAACATAGGAACATCAGAAGCATATTTAAGCCACAGTGGCTTGTTTAAATTGATAGCACGTTCCAAGTGCCATTAACCTAATTACCCACTCAGGCACGGCTTGCCATGTTGTCTGAACCCAACAACAGGTCATGGGTTACTTCAAACAAGTCATGCTGCCTGGATTCGGACAACACAACAAGCCACACCAATGTAAACTGGGTCAGATTCTTGGTCTATCTAACCTAATATTGTTGGCCTTGACTGGCAGCGGTTCTCCAGGGTTTCAGGCAGAGGTTTTCCCAGCCTTACCTGGAGATGACAGGGATTGAACCTGGGACCTTCTGGATGCAAAGCAGGTGCTCTGCCCACAAGCTACACACTTTTCCACTGACATAGAACACAACTCAAGTAAGTAATGTCAGAAATGAGAAGGAGACAGACATGGCAGGGGTGTCCAAATGACAAAGGAGACGGACAGAGCAAGGGTGTCCAGTGGCAGGCAGTACTAACATTTGTTGTCCAGCATACTCCCCCTCCCTCTTGCAATGTTTTGGTGTGCTTTTTCCATGAACCTGCTCTTCACTTTGCCTTACTTTCTCCCTCTTTACTGTTAAGGTATCAGCGTGTTTACTCAATACCTTAAAAAAAAAAATAGCTAACTCAAGTCACAAAGTGAGAAATACAAATTTTGTCCAAGTTCTAAAAAAAAAAAAAACTTTTCCAGACATTACCCAACACTCTAAAGGCTAACCAGCCTCCATCTCCAAATGATCAGGTTTCCTAATACTACATTTTTTATTTATTTATTACACTAAATTGCCTCTAGATTTTATCTTCTGTGCTTACCTAGCCTTAAATGCTGTTAGGCTAAATGGTTAGTGCCATTGGATATAAAAAACCGAGGCACCTTCCCCAATTGCTTAGAGTGCAGAAAGGTGCAGAAACCCATGGTGGTGGTAGAACAGCAGCTGGCTAACCCCACCCCTTCAAAACTGTTATTTTATTTCAACCGGGGACCAGCTATGGCTTTGAAGTTAGGCCGGTAAAAACATCTGCCCCGCCCTCTGGCCTTCCACACTATGCAAAGTACTTATGCCATGGAACCAGCCGTATGCAATATATGCGCAAACATTCTTAATTTACATATATTATTCATACATCATGAGCAGCCTCGTTTTACCTGGCGTGATTATGATGTTATTGGCTTCCTTTATCATGTCAACTGCACTGTCCACGTTCACTTCCGTATGAGTGCCAGTAATTTCCATTGGCTTTCCACCAGCTGTTGAAGTAGTGCCATATCCACCAAGAATCACGTTGGCAAGAGAACGGTTCATGGCCTAAGGGAGAAACACATACAAGCGAACGTTCTAAATAAGTTGGTTTTTAAACTAAAAAACATTAGACATAGTTCCACAAAGCAACATTTCATTAATATATCTCTTTGGGGTTATTACAGTCCAAGTTTCAATTTCCCATAATGCTCCAGCCTCAGGATGACACAATTACGCAATACCAAATTTGATTCTATCTAAAGGCAATGGAATATATTTTATTTATTTATTTTATTTACAATATTTATATATCGCTCCCTATCCAAGGATTTCGGAGCAGTGAACAAATGGGATAAAAGAATAAAAATAAAATAAAACATCATTAAAATTATATTTTAAAAGAACAAGTACAGATTGAACCTCGGCTGGTCATTCCGGGAAAGCTTCTGTGAACAATGTTTTCAGGACACACCAAAAACAATACAATGTTGGTGCCTCCCTTTTCTGCAATGTCAAAGAGTACCATAAGAAGGGGGCCAGCACGCTGAAGGCTCTTCTCCTGGTGGACTCCAATCAGGCCATAGGTCCATGAGTAACCACTAGGAGAATGCCCTCAGATAACCTCAGGGCAGGTTGATAAGAGGAGAAGGCGCTCTTTCAGGTATCCTGGTTTAGGGCTTTGTGCATTAGTACTAGAACCTTAAACTTGGCCCAGTATTGAATAGGTAGGCAGTGCAGTTCCCTCAACAAAGGAGTTACATGCTGAAAAGATACTAAAGGTCTGGCCCCTGGAAAATATGAGAAGGGAGAAAATGGCAGAAGAATCTATGAAAAGTTTGTGTCAGAAGAAAATTGGAAAGAATGTCAATACCAATTGAAGATGACTTGCATTTACCTCCCATATATATATATATATATATATATTCATTTTAAAAAGGCGAGAGAGATAAAAGAGAGTAGAACTACTGCATAGGACATCAGTATGATTTAATCTCCAGAATGAGTGACCTTTTTTAGAGATTCATTCATGCAGATTTGCTGCCACTCAGTGGCCATCCAAACAATGCACCTCAAATGTTTTTAAAAGTAAAACTGCAAATTACAAGTGGAGCCTTTTTAGCTGTATAGATAAAATAAGCATAATGTATTCAAAGTATCTATGAGCAGTATACATGGTATTATCACTATTATAACATTTTACATTTCTTTATCAAATGCATAATCACAATTTTAAGTTGGTCCAATACGTTCAGCAATTGAGCATATTAGCATATTATACTAACATTATCCCATCCTTGCATGTTTCTGAGGCCAGTTCAAATCGCTGGTTCTGAATTTTAGGATGCTAAAGATTAGAACAAGCACTCTGAACTGAACTGAGGCCAGGCCTTATCCAGTTTGAGACTAGAACACCTAAAGTAGGGATGCAAATTTTCTGGGATTTCCTGGTGGATTGCTGGATAGTTGACAGAAAAACTGACGAGTGTTTCTGACTCCCAACTGTTTAACAGCAGCAGTAACAAAAAGGTTTTAAAAAGCAAACACACACTAGGGTATTAGAATCCCTGATCTGCACTCACTCAAATGTATACCTGTAAATATATATGCAGGCCATTCCACTGTACGTTAGTTTAGGGAGCACAGTATTTATTTTATCTTTGGTCCCTGCCTCAGCATTTTGCTCCAGTTGGTGGGTGGGCTGAGGTTCAGGTTTTTGGGGTTTTTTAAAGTAGATCCAACAAACCTGAAGTCTCCCAATGACTGATCTGAAGGACCACCTCTTCCCATATGAACTTACCTCCACAATGAGATCTTCAAGTGAGACTCCGCACTGTGTCACAACCATCCTTAGAGGTGCAGTGGGTGTGGATGCAATAAAAGGCCTTTTCAGTTTTGTCACCCAGGCTTTGGAAACCTGTTGCCTTGGGAAGTTCAAATGCCCCCGCCTAATAGACTTTATGCATCAGGATAAGATGCCATTGCATCCCAGTTTAGTTTGGGATGCAAACAGGATAAGATGCCATTGCATCCCAGTTTAGTTTGGGATGCAAACATAGTTTGGGATGCAAACCCCATTATATTGTTACTATGGAAAGCAAACTTAGCCTGCAATCCTATACACCCTTTCCTAGGATGTATACTAGGCTATCCTAGCCATGTCTACTCTACTTCTGAGTAGACATGGCTAGGATTGCAGTGTAAAGTGGCCAAAGGGGCAGGAAGCACTATTTGAATCTGTAACTCACTTTTTGACTTGAGCCCCCAAAATTGGCTTCCAACAATTCCGTTCAAAACCATAACAGGGGGAAAAGAAAAAAAAAGGGGGGGGGGGGAAGGTGGGGAAGCCATGAGGAAAGAACAAGACGATGGGAATAGGTTGAGCACACATAGACTTTTGAAAAATTGAACTAAGAAAACCCACAACATAAAACTCTTCCCACACATGAGTAATGATTCATTCCTCCGGAGGGGGAAGGCACAGTTCTACGTTCTCCTTACCACACACATGATATAAGACAGGATGGCACCAGAGGAACCAATTAGTGCGCCCACAATCGTCAGCAAGTTGTTGTTGAGCAGGAATCCTTCAGCACAGAGCGCCCAGCCAGAATAGCTGTTCAGGACAGTAATGACGACTGGCATGTCAGCCCCTCCAATGGCTGCTGTTAGAGTGACACCCTGAGGAATGGAAATAAAACCAAGAATAAATGTTCAAGCTCTCGGACAAACATATTCATTAGCTCGGAACATTTTTGGAGGACTCCTGGAGCCCACAGGCACAGCCCTCTGTACCCAACAGTGGGTTGTTGTTGTTGTTGAAGTTTAACTAAATTCTCATACAATGTAACGAACATTGCATCAAGACAAAACTATATATTGTGATTGGTGTGTTACTATTACGCATACATTTGCTTACTTTTCATAACCAGGTTTTTGATAGCCATGAGGAGGGACTAATTATTATTTTTTTTGAATAATTTTTATTTATTTCAACATAATAATAACCAAAACAACATAAAATACATACATAATCCTCTACAATCCCCCCGTGCACCCCCACCCCATGAGACCTCTTAATCATTCTTCATCTATCCAGAAATTTATCGACTCTTTTGAAGGTTTTTGTCCCTTCCCCGATCTTAATACATATTCCAAAAAGGGACTCCATATTTCTCCAAAATCATTCTTACTGGACATTCCCCTCTTTATCTTCATTTTACAAGTCAACATATCATTCAAAGCCATATCCCATATTTCTTTATACCATTCTTCTATTGTATAGCTTCCTTGTCCTTTCCAATTTTTTGCAATCATTAATCTAACGGGTGTCAGGAGGTTGTTTATCAATTCTCTCTTAGTTTTATTCTCGTTCCCTCTATCCCATATTGCTAGTAGAGCAAGCTTTGGGTTTAACTCCACTTTACTTCCAATTATTTCACTTATTTCTTTAAACACCCTTTCCCAAAATTTTTGTACGTATTCACAGCTCCACCACATATGAAAATAGGTTCCAACCTCCTGGCAACCTCTCCAACAGTTTTTAGACACTTTTTTATCAATCTGGTGAAATCTAACAGGTGTTAGATACCACCTCCACAGTATCTTACAAAAATTCTCCTTAATTCTAATCGACAGCAGCTTTAACATTCTTGCATTCCACAACCTCTCCCAGTTATATTCATTGATTTTTCCCTTTACATCTTCTTCCCAGGAGGGACTAATTATTAATGGCGCTGAAGCTGCCTCCCTGAGCCAATGGAATTTCCCCTCCTGTATCATTCACACACTTCCTCGACTATCTTCACAAAGACCTCAACTGAACTTTGCACATCCTTTAAGTCAGGGTTTCCCAATGTGGCGCCTCCAGGTGCTATAGCACCCATGGGCGCCTCCAACCATGCCCATAAAGCTCTACACTCCCTGTCCCCTTCCTCAAAAACATTCATCAACGCTTTGGGGAAATGTTAGGGCAGTCTTCCCTCCCTCTCTAGCCTTGTTCTTTTGTAATGTTTCAGGCTTCTATAACCAGGATGAGAAGAGGCAGATTACAATCACTCCAGAGACCAACAAAATATGTATTTAACAAAACGGACTTTACTTAAAAAGGTTTTGGGAACAATAACATGAAGAAAACAATTAACACAACAATGCATCAAATATATTCAACTCCCCTTTCAACCCACAGTCCTCTGTGAAGAGCAATGCTAGTTTTGCTGGATGAACAACAGTTGTTTATTCCCGTTCCTTAGACCCCTAGTTGCTTGTCTCTCTGCGTGCGTGTGGAGTGCGCTCTTCATTAACCTGCAGGTTGCCTCCTTCACCACCACGCTGCTGGTTCTCCGTCTTTTCTCCTTCACTCCCTTTCTGCTTCTTCTTCTCTCCTCCTCTTCTCTCCCCTCCTGTTCCACTTCCTTCTTCAACTGATTTTTTGCTCTCCCCCCATGCCATTCCATGCCCCTCCACCTTTACTCTAGAGACAAGGCATTACACTTTCTCTCCCCACTTCCTTGATATTTCTCCCCCACCTCTTTAGCTCACTGTTTCTCCCCCTCCTAGCCTTGCCCTTTCTCTTCCCTCTACCCCTTTGCCTTGCGGTTTCCCACCTCCTCCCAGTCTCTAGGTTCACCATTTTTCTCCCCACCTCCTTACACCTTGCTGTTTCTCCCCACTCCCAGCCTCTAGTCTCGCTCTTTCTCTCCTCTCTGCCACTTTGCTTGCTATTTCCCCCCACTCCCGTCTCACTATTTCTCTCCCCCACGCCACACCTTTAGATCACTTTTGATGAACTAGGCCCCCACAGCAGCCATTATGTGACTAGCCGCTTCCTCCATGGAAGCCATTTTGTGGTGGTGCCCACAGCAGTTTCTCAGATCCCCAAAAGTGCCCACAGGTCCAAAAAGGTTGGGGCCACCTGCTTTAAGTCATAGAACCCAAGTTGAAGGGGGTTTTGTAGACCACATAGTCCATCCCCCCGGAGGATGCAGGAAATGCAGAGCTAGAGGATACCAAACAAATGTCTGCCCATCCTCTGCTTGAAGACCTCCAGTGAGGCAGAGATCACCACCATCTAGGTAACTGGCTCTGTTGTGAAACTGCTCTTACCAAAGCTTTTCGTAATGTTCAGTCGAAGTCTATCCTCCTGTAACTTAAGCCCATCTGATCTATTTCTGTTCTCTTGGGCAACAGAGAACATGTTTTTGCTGTTTTCAGTGCAACAGCTTTTTCAGTATTTGAAGAATGCTTTCATGTCCACCCATCCACTCCCAAACTTCCTTTCTCCAGGCTAAACATACCACCAAGTTCCCAATCTTTCATCATAGGACTTGTTTCCCATACCACTAATAATCTTCACTGCCTTCCTCCACGGCCATTTCAGTTTGTCTATATCACTCTTAAAGTGGTAAGATCTGGACACAGTATTCACTCACCTTTTTTCTAAGCTAAAACCAACCCCAGCTGTTGTAATCTTTCCTCATAGGGGAGTTGTTCCAGCCCCTTGATCATTTTAGTTGCCCTATTCCTGTACATTTTTCAACTCTCCAAGATCTGCATACCCAGTATTCTACAATATTCAGCAGAGCTAGTAACAAACACAAATATCTGCCTCAGTGTTTGCTGTTTGGATTTTTGCAGGTGTAGCATTTTTACACACACACACACACTTCTCACTTACCATAACAGCAGATAGAGCTGACACAGACCCTAAACAAGTAAGCCCAGTTGCATAACTAGGATCAATCATATAGGGAACCATTCCCCCTATGCTTGCAGCTAGCAAACCAGCATTCAATAAATGTCGTCCTGGTAGGAGGAGTGGGGCAGAATTCAGGACACCTGCAAGTATAAAATAATTTAATTCATATTTTGGAATTGGACTGCTGAAAAGACATTAGTAGTGATAAGGACAACAACAAAAGCTGGGAAATTATTTCTGTCTGCCTTATGTGGCTGCATCTTGTCATTAGTCCAATATCAACCTACCTCAACAGAGAGTAGGGTGCCTGACTCAACATGGTTTTCCTTTTTATTATTATTATCATTCCAGGATTCCACCTGGTATATGCCTGGTTCAAAGAAGCGCACCTATATACCGTGAAAGTAAATAATCAGAAGCTGTTGACTGATCATCAGCCCACCAGACTCTACTTCTGCCTACAATTGGAGATGGCCTACACCAGCCTTCGCCAACCTGCTGCTCTCCAGATGTGTTGGGACTGCATAGCTGGCTGAGGAACACATCTGAAGTGTGATAGGTTGGGAAAGCTACCTTACACATTTTGAGAAGTGTGTGTCTGTCACCCCACCCCACAAAGTCTGAAAATATGGACTTCCCTTAAAATGAAAGGTAGGATTTTTCAGTTCTGTAAATATTGTTTTGCTTTAGAATCTGAATTTCAAGCTGGCCCACAAACACATGAAAAAGCTTCCTAGTTCAATCCAACTTTCTTCTTTGGATGAAGGAAGGGAGAGAGGGGAGCCTCCTGAAAAGCCTTTAAGAGGTTTTCCCTTGATAAAGACCTACGTCGAAACGCGTTGGGAACAACTAGTACAGCTGTCTCTTGTTTGTTTTTGATGTGGTAAAGGCCAGACAGGAGTTTACCACCTCAGCGAGAACTATGCCAAAAGAGAAATGGAGATAAACTCTTCATACGTATAAAGTGTGCACACCCATAGACAAAGAAAGACTGGATGTGCCATCCCAAAAAGAGGGAGGGGGGAGTTACCCTGTAGCTTTCCATAAGCAACAAGAGAGCCACTGAAAGTTACGCCTCCAATATAGGTCCCAAGATAAGCCACAATCTTGGTGAGGTTTGCAGCTGGATCAGTCGCGAAATGGGGATACTCAATCATGTACTCCGCCACACAGGTGAGCACAGCAGCCAGACCAACCAAACTGTGGAAAGCAGCCACTAACTGAGGTAAATCCGAAATCTGGATACGCTTAGCAATTGTCAGACCTGTGGAGACAAAATGCACAAATTATTAGGTGCAGTTGTATGGCAATGGTGACTCAGCATATTGTTCCTCAATAACGGAGCCTGCAGGCTAGAGATAGAGAGAGAACACTCCAATAACTAAAGCTTTTCTGTCATTAGCATTGGCTTGCAATCTCTATAGTTGGCATTTCATGCCTTAGAGGATATAACATTCAAGGAAGCAAGTGCCTGAAACTATTACAATAAACCTGCTTTATACCAATTATGGTTTTGCAATAAAGTCATTTAAAAACAGCCAGTACCTATAACACAAGAAACTAAGGAGATACCTTCTACCAATTATTTTCTACCTCCTGCTATCCACAGGTCTATGATTTCAGGTAAAGGTTCTTCCCAACTCAGCTGCTTAAGATCTGTTTAACCGGAGATTGCAACTACGGCCTGGCAGATTGCAAAGCATGTACTTTGGCCTCTGCTACTGTCCCTTTTCATTAGTTACAGCAAAATCCAACGGGTTGAAGAGACAAATAGGACACCTGAGTCCTTCTCTAGGTGAACAGCCACATGCCTAGAGGCCATTTATGCAGAACCTGAATGACTGGGAGGGGGAAAGTCAAGCTGCTAAGAGGTTCAAATTTCCTCTATCAAGTTGTCTTAATAGTGGGTCACACCAAGAGCACAACTAGCCAACTACTGTCGACAGCACTGCAACTGGTCTTGAAAATCAACTTTCCAGGGTTGCATGCCAAGTTCTTTCCCAGACTGGGATCCCAACATTGAATCTCCACCCCAAAGAACCTCCCTCTGTGCCTTTCCCATTTTGAGCCAATCTGAAAGAACAGAGCTGCACATTTCTTATACTTTACAACCAAGAGCTCTCTATGAACTTGGCTACTTTACTTAAGCGTCACCAGGTCCTCTTATCCGCTAAAAAGATATCTATAATAATAAAAGAGGATGCTTGTCTGTCCATCTGTCAGCACCACAGTGCCAAGACCATGAAACCTAGACACCTGAAACTTGCCATGCATATGAAAGGGAACCTAGCATTATGTACCTCAAGGTTATTTTGTTTTTAAAACATTGATTTTAATTTTAATGTGCCCCTGTGATTGAGGCTTGCAATAACATCTTCAGCCACTAGGGACAGATTTTCCTAACCAAAGCAGAGTTTTAAAATCAATACTTTGAAGCCAGGGGAGATTTGTAGATGGAGTTATACTCCTGCCCACTCCCCCCTGTTGCAGGTAAGCCCCCCTCAAGGGCATGGAGAGGACAGACCCCTCCTTCAGGGTGCACCATCACAGGGGTCATTCCTAGGGGTGCCAGTGATGTGGCTTCACTCAGACAGGGTGGGCACAATGAGTCCACCTCTCTCAGTTGTGTAAATTTGCTTGAAGGCTTCGCTGTGCCAAACTAAGCACTATTCCAACCTGTGCAAAGCAGGGTCTGTTCTCTAGTCAGAAATAACACATGCAAATAACATGGAAGCATGAAAGCGTCAAAAAGGAGCATCACCTAGAGTAGGCTGAATTGCAATATGAGAGTGTCACGTATCTAATCTTGTGTCCCAAGATTTTCTAGACCAGGTGATGTTTCAGCTCTGCACTCACCTATAGTGCCACCCAGGGCCATTGCGCCTGACATCTGACTCAGCAGCTCAGGTGATGGTTTCAGGCCTCCAAGAGTAGCTGCCAAGCCCCCAGCAACTCCTATCATGCCCAATGCATTGCCAAGTCGAGCTGTTCTTTGGGTGGAGAGGCCAGCCAGAGCACCAACACAGCACAAGCCTGAGCCCAGATATATCATCTTAAAAAGTGAACATAAAACGTATGAGCACCTGAACTTGGTAGACATTGCAAACCAATTGGGAAGGTGGGGGAATACAGACCCTGCCCACATGCTCCCAATCTAAAAGAAAAGGCAAGATGTTAGGGAGGAAAGGAAAAGGAGACTAAAAGGAAAAGAAATCAATCAGCATTGCTAGTGTGTAAGACTGCATCAACATTTGCAAAATGTTCTAATATTTGGCATGACTGGGGCAAAGAGAGCTCTATCCAGTTTGGTTTCAGGCCTTTCGCGGCATATTCTGCCCATAAACAATTTAAGGTGTTCCTCTCCAACAGAGTTTTTTTTTCAAATGAAAAGCAGCAGCTAAATGTACAGCCAACAGCCACTTTCAGAAGCTGGGAGAATTTCTTGCAACTTTCAGAAAGGAAGCAAGCACAACCTGCTCAAAAATGCTCCTTCAGATATTACAAGCATCACCACCTTTAACAGCATCCAAAGCCGCTCTTTTTGACATGAAAAGTGTTCACAAAACATGAACAGCACTGATCGTGGCTCTTTGGATCATGGCAATTCATTTCTGCATTTGCTGGGAAATGTGGCTCTCTCAGCCAACAGATGCTAACACAATTAAGAAATGAGGAACCAAACTCAAGAATATGTGCTCCCACTCCATAGCCTCTCCTTGAATCAAATTTTCCACCCCATCTAAACCATGATAAGTCACCACCAATGTAAACCATGGTTAAGGTTTACCAGGATTCGAAACCATTATCTGAAGAGGGTTTCTGATCTTCGGTTAAAGAGTAACTCTAGTACTATCATATCGCTGAGCCAAGCTTAACATGTGGTGGGGATTAACTCCAGGGAAGGGGGATGCTGTGTCCTTTATGTTTCCTCCTTCCTGTCTTGTTGACTGAGGTTAACAGGAAGCCAGTGTTCAGAATGTCCACTGCAAAGGCTTATAAGCATTTTGAAAACGAGGTGATGCCAAAAGCATTTTGAAGACATCTCTCCCTCTGTCTTTCAGCTAAGATGGTGGCAAGAACTCTCTCATCCTCAATCACCTGGTACAGAACATAGAACAAGTATCTCTAGGGAAGTTTAGTTACATTTAGGAAAGCTTAAAACAATGGTAGTATTGTGGCTATGAGAGCAGCTATGAGGCAGGAGTTGAAATCTCACCTCAGCCACGAAGGTAGGCAGCCTTACGAGAAACACTATCTCCACCCTCCAAACAATTTATTTACTTGTTGCATTTATATCCTGCCTTTTTTACTCCAAGGAACCCAAGGCAGTGTCCTCTTTTCCATTTTATCCTCACAACAAACCTGTGAGGTAGGTTGGGCTGAGAGTGTGATTGGCCCAAAATCACCCAGTGAGCTTCCAAGGCTGAGTGGGGACTAGAACCTGGATCTCCTGACTCCAAGGTCAACACTCTAACCTCTAACTACTACAACCCAGTGGATTCATGATAATGCATCCTTTGGTAGGAATTACCAAAGACCAAAACACATGTGACATAGGGAGACCAAGTGATGGATGTCCTATTAAAAGAAAATATTTAAATAATTACAATGACTCCAGTTCTGGTTATCACACCACTGTTGGAGCGGAGGGTATGTAACCCTTTCCCCAATCTAAATCCACACACACACAACTCAAAGCTGCTACAAGAGCTGTCAGAAGAGAAAATACGGGCACCTCTATTTTTCCTAGAAGCTAATAGAAGCCTGGGGAGGGAAATTTAGATTGGTGATGTGATGTGGGGGGAAAGGGTAAGATACCATCTCCCTCAGTTTCAAAACTAGAACCCCCTACATTTGTTGTTGTTGTTGTTAAATGGGATCTCCCTGTTTTGACCCTCAATAATCCTCACATGATACTTAGGACAGAATTACTGCCATATTGCAAATGAGCCAGAGGATAAAATTGAAATAATCATGCTTTTCATAAGACCACCTAGCGAGTTCTTGTTATTGAGTAAGAATAGTGGTTTACTTGACCACAGAAGTACACAAATCCAGCTGCCAGTGGTGACTGCTCCCTCCCCTCACGGTGACAGTCCCTGCTGTGGGTATCCTGAGAAAATCCCCTCTCCTGAACAATCCATAAATTGCAAGGAACTGGGGGGGGGGGGGGAGTCCTTCACTATACCAAGCATAAGAACCAACCCCACTTCCTTTCTCTCACTTTGTGCTGTGCTTTAGAGAAGGCAGTCGTGGTGAGAGTCTCTCCTCTCTGGCTTACACAGCAGAAGGACACACTGTCCTTCCACTGTGCAAGTCGCATGACTCTGGGTGGGCGCAGTGAAGGCCACAAGCCATGGCTGGTTTCTAAGCCAAACCAAAATACGCAGATGCCTGCTCTCAACTTAGGGGAGAGGTTTAGGAACCCGCCCTGTCAACATTAGAAAGCTATCTGCATTACAGTGGAGCAACCTTAAAGATTCTGCAATTTTTTTCAGGTGGGGGCAAGCTTCAGCAAATATAGTTGAAAGACTGGAATTGGAATAACCTAAACCCCAGGGGCCAGATTCCTTCCTGGGACACCCCCAATCACTGATCAGATAACATCTGGGATTCCCAGCTCATAGCTGCAGAAAGGCAGCCCTTTCTGCAGCTCTGACCAGGGGGGAAACCCAGCAGGATAGAAAGGGGGGAAGTCTGGTGAAAGAACTGGCAGGCCAAACGGGGAACTGGAAGGCCAAATTTGAGCCATGAGCTGGAGCATCCCCATTTCTGGCCTAAACTGATATTTTGAACTAATGTTTGAGTGAACATTCCCGGATAACACAAACTAAACAGTTCAGCCTGAGGTTTAGATTACGCCTGTAACATACTCAAAAAGACAGTAAATTTATGTTCTTTTTACATAAAGAAAAATGTTTTAAAAGTGCCTGAGACAGCTTTTTACCTGTTCAACATTATACCCGCTTTGGAGAGCTGCTCCGTATCCTCCTACAAATACACCAGCAGGCAACAGGTATAAGTAATTGTATTCAGGAGGATCAGTGGGCCTCTTGAACATATCCAGCATCCTCTGCGTGACCAGGAAGCCACCTGTCCCATAAAAAAAGAGGACACAAACTTAGATGATGAAGCCAAGCAATAGTATTATTGAAAGCACTGAAATAGGGGAGCGCTGGGGAGGGGCTTTGGCTCAGTAGTAAAGCAGGAAATGTGCATGCAGAAGGTCCTAGGTTCGATCCCCAGTATTTCCAGGTAGCCCTGGAAAAATTCCTGTCTGAAACCCTAGAGAGCCGCTGCCAGTCAGTGTTGACAATATCGGGCTAGATGAAGATTATCAATGGCTACTAGTCTTGATGGCTAAGTGCTACTTCCAGTATCAGAGGCAGTAAGCCTGAATACACCAGTTGCTGGGGAACATGGTTGGAAGGGTGCAGTTGCACCGTGTTCTGCTTGTGGACCCCTGGTTGACAGGTGGTTGGCCACTGTGTGAACAGAATGCTGGACTAGATGGACCCTTGGTATGATCCAGCATGGCTCTTCTTATATTCTTATGAACTATGGTCTGATGCAGTATAAGGTAGCTTCCTAGATCCCTGTGAGTATTTCTCTAAGAAAATGGTCAGTTCTACTGAAGTCCAATCCTCCATTCAATAGCAGATCTCAACCCAACCCCCCCTAAGGAGGAGTGCCCTCGTCTGACTGTGCAATGATGTCATGATGCATGCAAGGAAAGAGAGGCAAAATCTAGAAAAGGTCTTGACGATCACTGGGACACGAGACAAGTGGCATGTTAGTGCATATCAGAATGGAGCAGCACAGGTTCCAAGGGGCCTCAACTCATGGCCTTTGGAAAATCTCAGAAGAATGGTGCATAGATTGTGCAGAAATATGTGAGCAAACAAGGTTTGGGATGGAAAGGTTCCATAACACAGCCAAAGATGCCCACCATAACTCCAGCCCACATCACAACACATGTTGGATCTTATTGCCTGTGTCCAAGCTTGAAGATCCACCTTTTTGGTGAACAAGAACTAGGGAGCCAGCTTGAAGCTCATTTTGTTGAGTGGTCTCCTCTCCCACCCACCCACCCGAACAAGGATATTGCACGCTTCAGCCATTGCAACACCACTTTTGGGGTTCATCGTTCCTGAAGATACTAAACAAGGACGCTAAAAGACGCTCAATACCTGCAATGTTGACCGAAGAGACAAAAGCCGCAAGAACAGCAAGGCTTTGAGGCATTGTTTCAGGGAGGTATTTGCCTCCCATCAGTGCTAACCCACCAACTGCAGTCAGCCCTGTTTCAAAAAAAAGGAAAAAGAAAAGGCATTTAAGTTCTTGAACAGCAGAGGAGAAATTATTTCTGGCTGTTAGATACACCCCTGATTCAAGAATTGGCAAAAGACCATCACTAGGTAATACCACCCATCATCCCTAACCATTAGCCATGCTGGCTGGCTAGGGCCATTGGAAGATGTACTCCAAAATATCTGGAGGGCATAAGTTTGTTGGGGAGAGAAAAGCGCTCCCTGTTCACTTAGTAAGCGTGAAGTCCAGAAGAAAGTCCAAGTAGTTGAAGGAATACTCACACTCAGCAGGATGGTGTATAATACAAGTCTTGACGATGTATTATATAATATATAATATAAATATATACAAGGCAACTGGTTCTTCCAGATAATACAGGCTTTTTCCTTATAGCTATAGCATAGTCCTCCATCAATCTCTCATTCCACCAGCCTCCGTCCACAAAATCTCCAGCCAAACCCACACCAGCCATTTCTATAAGCTGATTTAAATACATATTTCCTGAACCCTGGCTCAGCACAGTCAATTACCTTATCCTTCCAGAAAGATTCTCCCTATCTGCTTGACCTTTTCAGCAGCATAGAAAAAACTTACTTTATCTGATTATCAACTTCAGCTGGCTGTTCAGTTCTCCTGGACACTCAAACTCTTGTCCAGTTCTTTAAACAACTTAAACTGAAAATTTCCCTGACAAAGTTGCCTACCTTGGTTGAAGGTCAACAGGTGACCAATTTTGTAAAAAATAAAGGAAAAGTTGCATCAATAAAACTTTACAAAAAATTACTAAATTTGGCCTGAATACATTTATCCTATCCCTTACAAGGTTCTATAAATCCAAGCCATGTTAGACACAGAAGAATGCCTAGCTCAAATGTTAATTTATTGAATATATTAATTGCTACACAACTTCAAAGTAGATTAATCTATCTCCAGCCCTTTTCTCAGGCATGGCTTAATCTGTGACTCAGTTAACAGCCTTCAATTTACTAGTTCTTTGTTTTAAGAGCAACACATGCCTGCTTTTGTTTTAAAACATGTCTTTGTTTTAAAAAGCAGCATATTATGCAGGCCAGCAGCCCAAACTTGTAGCAAGCATTGTTTTCCTATGAAAATCAACACTAGAAAAAGCACCAAGGTGGTTCAAAAACAAACAAAACGCTTAAGCAACTCCCTACAACCCTACCTTTCTCAACATGCCTTGGAAATCATGGATAAATGGAGAGTCAAGGAATAATCCTACACATGTTTAGCCAGAAAAAAGTCCTCCAACTACCAGCATTCCCCAGGCAATGCTGGGAGTTGGAGGACTTTTTTCTGGCTAACATGTATCAGATTGCACATGTAGTTTACTAGAAAATTTAACTTAGCATTTCTTGGTCTAAATAGAGACTATGCAGTTTTCAATACGCACAGCTTCCCCGCCCCCCATGTGATTTAACCTATGTCAGAATGCGAAAATGGATGCTATCCAGCTAGCTAGGTATGCCTGGGTCTCTTGGCATTTATCTAGAATCCAAAAAGATTGGAACACACGTAACTCTCTTTAGGATCTGAACTAGATATTGGGCCTGTGCAGACAACACGCAAAGCTATGGTTAGGCCGCTAACCCTTTTGCAGCAAATGGTTAGTGAGCGTGTTCTAACCATAGTTATTTAGCCACCACAGTTAGGAATGGCTCATGACAGGCTAAGTCATGGTTCACATGACATGCTAAGCCATAATGTTTAGCTCAAAATGCTGAACCACCGTGGACTTAGAATGTCATCTGAACATGGTCATTCTTGTTTTTATTCATCACTGGGTAAATCGGTTTCACCTCCAATGCATATGAGCCTGCCAACTTTTCCAGGGCAAATCATGCATCTGATAAATAGGCTCTAGGCCATGCTGGCTGGGGATGATGGGAGTTGTAGTCCAACTCATTGAGTGGCAGATGGCTGAGTAAGGCTGGTCTAGCTTATGCCCTAGTAACTTTATTAGTCTCTAAGATGCCATGGGACTCTCTCACTTGTGGCAACCACAGTTAAAAACCCAAACTTCAGGCTTGTGAAGATGCTATGTGGCAGCAAACCAAAGTTTGCCACCAAACTTTATATGCTCAAACATGGAGCTACAACCAGTCCCGTGGCTAACTGCCTGTCTGTTGTGGCTACACACATTTCCAATTACGTGTTGCCTCACTCACACATTTTTATTGCAAAATTGCCCCCCAATTACAGTTTAGGATGAGCATGCCAATGTCAAAACCAAAAGCAGTCATCCCCCTACCTGAGATGGCATTCGTCACAGACATGAGTGGCGAGTGGAGCGCAGGAGTCACACCCCACACAGTGTGGTACCCAACGATCCCAGCCAAGCCGAACGTTGTCACTATCTGTGGGAAAGCTGAATTTGGAGCTGCAATCCCCAGCCCGAGCATGGTAGTGAGTCCTGCAAGACAAGACAACTTTTAAGTCTCAGAAAATATAAGAACGCTTCAATAGACAAAAGCTAAAATTGTATGTTCTGTGATGAGTTTTAAGCACTGGCAAACCTGTGTGTCCGTCCCCTTGTCCCAAATCTACTATACAGGCTCATTTTCTTTCTGCAGTCGCTATACCCAACTATAAGATGGCCAAGCCAAACACAAACCATCATCTTTCTCAAAGTAATTTTTAGTCTACCTAAATAACACACGAACCATGGAAATACTTAAGAACCAGACCATAACAGAGACTACATAGGGCTGTCTTTGAAAACTGCTCAGAAACTTCAGCTGGTCCAGAATGATGTGGTCAAGACCATTGATCAGGGCTGGTTAAACGGAGCACGTGACTCCCTTGTTACAACAGCTTCACTGGCCACCAGTCTGTTTCCGGGCACCGTGACCTACAAAGCCCTAAACAGCTTGGGACTGGGCTACCTGAAAGGCTGGCTTCTCCAATATGAACATGCCCATGTTTTAAGATCTTCAGGGGAGGCCCTTCTCTCAGTACTGACACCTTGAGAGGCATGTTTGGTGGCAATGCGAGAGAGGGCCTTCTCAGTGGCTGCTCCCAGGTTGTGGAACTCCCCAAGTGAGGCTAGGCTGGCTCCTTATCAGCAATTGAAGCAATAGAAACACAAAATAAGCATGAAAAATAACATATACATAATATAAAATAAGATCCATTAAAAGCTTCGTGGAACAAGAAGGCCTTCACTGCCTTCCTGAAAATGTAAGATAACCAGGTCAGGCAAATCTCCTCAGTTCCAGAAATGCAGTTCCACAGTGCAGAAGGTCAAACAGTCTAACCTCTGATCTTGAAGGCACATGGAGCTAGATCTCCCCGAAGACCTCAGTGAGGAAATGGACTTACACTATATAGATCTAGTTTGCATGTCATGGCAGCAATTCCTGGGTTGTTTAACCCAAGAATTGCAGGGAACGAAAGAGCCACGCATGAGCCGTTTCCAATTTCAATCAACAACCCAGGAAGCCATTCTTAGGTTGCTTTGTGATGTCAGAACATGGAAAGTCTGGGTTGTTTATGGGTAAACAACCAAAAGTTAACCCAATTGCCCACGTTTGTTGTTGGGTTAACTCTGGGCTGTTTCACATGAACAACTCAGACTTTCCAGGTTCAAATGTAATGAAACATCCTGGGTTGTTAACTGAAACCGGAAATGGTTCACATGCAGCTCGCTTGTTTGTCCCCAGCAATTCCAGGAACTACTGCGATGATATGCAAACCAGATCACTGTGTGCTACAAAAGCCAAGAATTTAAGTCACTTATCTGCCTGTGGCTTCAGGCTGAAGAAAGCAGAGGAAAAGAAGAAAAGCAGGACTATTCTACTGCATCTGAGACCAGCTGCCTTTGGCCCTCGCTCAACTGTGTGCTCGCAATAGCCATTCTGTGAAGGCTGCCTAAACTATTCCCATCCCAGGTAGCTGTTTTAAGAACGGTAACTCTAACAACTGGTGTCTAAGTTTCTTTTTTCCTCCTCCCTCCCCATCTGAATTTCTTTGTGTGTCATTCCTATAGACTGTAAACTTGAGGGCAGGGACCGCCTTCCTGC
The DNA here is from genome assembly GCA_029215795.1 of Anniella stebbinsi. NCBI lineage: Eukaryota > Metazoa > Chordata > Lepidosauria > Squamata > Anniellidae > Anniella > Anniella stebbinsi. The sequence continues at coordinate 25,101,452 of JARDYH010000002.1, read as the reverse complement.
TGATATTTGTAAGCAGCTGTGGGAGCTTTATTTTGCTAGAGCATGGGGTGGTACAAATGCTTTATAAATAAAGTACCTCTTGCCCTGCATTCAATATCTCACAGTGGTTAAGACTACACTCCGATGGATCAGAAGGCTATATATAATCTGGTGGGCAAGGTCAAGCCTTAGCCCTGGAACATTTTTGGCCGCTGGTTCCACAGAGAGGCCAGAATACCGCCCCTGAACCCCTCACCTGCCGTGTATGCAGAGGCAGTAGTCACTGTCTTCCTGAAGGGTGTAACTGTGGCTGCTTTTTCTGCTTCCAACTCCGCTACGGTCTTCTGTTTCACGGGTGCTGCCTGAGGAATGTTCTTAGGAGGTGGCGTGGGAAAAATCACCTTTCCATCCTAAAGAAATACACAGTTATGCTTTTGCCCAACAGATCAGAGGATTCACACTAAAGATCCAGAACAAGCAGTCTCTGGGAGCAAATGTGGCCTTCCAGGAGTCTGAGCTCCCCAGCAGTGCAAAGAGAACCATGCTGGCTGCCTCTCTGAGGTCACAAAAGCAATCCCAGAGGGAAGGTAAAGGGGTCGGGTCTGTGGGTGGGGAGGGACTGGATTGAGGAGACCGGCTTAAAATGAATCCTCTGGCCTCCCCAGCCTCCTTCTCTCCTGCTCCATAGAACCCCAGCTAGGTAGCCAAAAAGCCCACCTAGCAAAAATACCAAGTGGCAGGAGCATGGAGGCAAAGATCACCTCTGTGCTCCTCCCGCTCTGCACTGGATGGCCATAAGCCTCTGAGTTCGCAGCGTCATGTGATCCCCGTAAGACTGTGCCCTTACTTTCTCCATGACAATTAGTTATCTTTTTAGATTGAAGTACAGACCAGTGATTCTTGGTTGGAGCCATAAGCCTCCCCAGGGGATGATCTAGAAATCTGAGAGACATTCGGAATTCTAGGCAGTCCCTTCTCCCCTCATGCAATGACATCTGATGGAGGAGAGGAGTTGTATATTGCTCAACCCACCATGAGGATAAAATCTCAGATCCTAAATTTCTCCCTCAGGCCCTTAAAAAAAAAAGTGGCGCAAGGAAAAAGGAATCAAACAGGAATACCCTCTCCCCACATAAGAGGGGAAAAAATCAACAAAAAATATTGCTTCATCTCATTGTATATGGATAGAGGAGGACCGTGTGATGAGCTTCCAGAAAGAAAAAGAAGGTGGCACTATAATAGCAACAGAGAAAAGAGAGAAACAGGTTTGAACGACGACGACGTGCCAAGTGGATTCAAATAAGCCTAACATTAAGGAGTTGGCTGATGGCCATCAGAGATAAGAAATTATTAATTGCATGCCTGAGATCTGTGCTCATATTTATTTAACAGCGAACAGACTGGGATTAGCCTAATTACCCGCGCTGCATTACAAATTGCCGTGTAGTTTAAATCCAGCATGTGGCGCAGCCGTGGTAACTTTTCACCCACCCTACAATCCCTACTACAAGGCTAAGATTTGTAATTCGTTAATCCTTTGTTTCTTTAGTGGTACTGATCTACTATTATGTACGTTCATTTCTTTGTTGCCTTTAATTGGTTACATTTATTTCGAAATAAAATAAAATTTCATGATTAAAAAAAAATGAACACCTTCACTCCCCCAACGTTTCCTCACTCAACACCTCTATTCCATTTTGGGGCTTTTCTCTCTGCCTTGCCTCCCATAGTTCCAAATGGGCATTTGCAATAAAAAGAGGCAAGAGATCTGCATGGAGGAAATGGGGAAAATGTTAAGCACACCACCTTCATCCCCAATCTCAAATGGCCCCTCTAGAAATGCTTTTCCCCCCTGCTTAAAAAGGGCTGTCAGGCTAACATCACATGCATCTGCACTCAAGATTTAGTTCAGTCCTTACTGTTCAACTACCTTGGTTCTTCTCAAGTCAAAAGGTCTAAACTGGTGGAATTAGACCAGGATTAAGTGGTGCATGAATGGCATTGTAAAATAAGAACTGTGTTAGCAATATATAACAAATACAAAAAGACTACCTTCCTCACACAATGTCCTGCAATCACTATGGACTTTAAATCCGTATCTGTTACATCTTTTTTCTCCTTTTTACACTATAGCAGGTACAGGTGGCACAATCCAGATCTTTGAAACCCACCTGCCCCCTCTGCTAGGATCCCAATCTGGATCAGTGTCGTGACTAGGCCTGTTCCCCTTAGGCTGGGGGAAGGAGTTTCTGGCAATGAATTGGAATCAGATTCTGAAGCAGAAGAGACCGCGTCAGAAACGTACTGGCCCAGAAGCGAAGTGGGAGAGGTGATTCTCACAGGCACGTCACAAGCTGGGGATGAACCTTCACCAGACCTTATCACTGAAAATGTTAACAACATACAGTCTATGGGAAATCATTCTTCTTCAGAAAGGGAGGGCACTTCAAGCTTAAATGATCCTAGAGTTCGCCGCAGACTCAAATGGGTGGAACTAAAGGAAGGCAAGAGAAGATCAGCCCAGCTAGCTTCTCGCCAAAGGCTTCTTCAGAATCAGCCTCCTTTAAGGTGAAGTGTTCTAGGAAAAAGCTTTCCCTTTTTCTTGAGAAGACAACTGCCTTCCTTAGTTCGCATAGTTTTGCCTAGAGGATAGTTCCTAGAGTTTAGACTTCTCTTCAGGTGGGAAGAGATGCTTATTGCCTGAATAAAGCTTTGTGGATTACGTGGCAGACCCCTTTATTGCCTCCCCATAGGGCGGGAGGTTTTTGGAAACACGACAATCAGGTGGCCGTGCCTACTCTAGAATAAAAATGAATAGAAAGATGGATTTAAAGTAATGTCTGTTCTGGCCCTATGAAGACAGTTCATTCAGGGGAACCTCAAAATGTAAATTAGGATGTTTGCACTGCCACCTTGAGAAACAAAACCTGTTCACTTACCTTCATTACCACTGTTCCTCTAACAACATGGTCCAGAGTACCATAATCAAATTCATCCTTTAGGTCGAAGTAGAAGTTTTCTTTGTCCGGGCTTATAGCCTTTAGGAGCTTCGTGATGTTATTAGAATACAAGGTGCTGGCTTGGGTTGCCATTCTGCTGGGAAGGTCTGTGTAACCTACATGTGTTATTCCCTATAGACACCAATAATACAGATTCCTAAGTAAATAAATTGCAATACAACTCCTGAAAACAGAAAGAGTGACAAGAAAAATCCCACCCCTAGAATGAACATCTAAGCATGATAATAAATACTAATGAAACCACAACGAGCCCCTTCCGATTAATTTTGTGGGGCAAATGAAACATCTTTTATACCTTTAGAAATCTAAAGGTCTCCACAGATTTTCTACACACATAAAAAAAATCAATACAGCAATTGCTGACTTCATGGAACTATATTAAATATTTTAAAGAGTTATGAAACAGGCTGCCAATTTTCATGGAAGATTGATCCACTAGATTTAAAATGCTTTCTTTAGATAAAAGCATTTCGTACTTTTACAACCAAGTCCTGCCCAAGTATACATGGGCCTTCTTTTCTAAAGCAGAATTTCTATGAATAATTTTTAGATCAAGGCAGAAATTTGCCTCATGCCAGACCAAGGATACATCAATATACCAACAGTCAGCCTAGTATCAATTTGTACTAAGTCAGAGGAGACCTGGGTCAAAGGCTTTGCTCCATCCTTCCTTGGGCAGCTCTAAGGCTGGCTTACCTCACAGGAATTGCATGAGAATAAAATGATATAACCCTATGTATGAAATCCTAAGCAATTTGGAAAAGGGGAGGTTAAAACTGTGAGAAACAGACAACAGACGTATAGGTTAGAGAGTTCCCACCCCCCTCCATGCAAATAAAATTAAGTGTGGTCATTAAGAAGCCAGAACCTTGTGAATATGAAGCTCTCCTGGCTTTGTAGTTTCAATGTTTCCACCTGCTTCAGCAGCTAGATCTACAACAACTGAACCTTCCTTCATCAGTTCAATCATATCTTTTCGAAAGAGGATTGGAGCTTTTTTACCTGGAAAGAAAAGGAAGATGTTGCAAGGTCATAAGTATCAATCACACGGCATAGGAATAACCAGTGTTAACATTTTCTTCTAAAGGAAGACCTTTTAAAAAAATGTATTTGTAGATAAAACGGTAAACATTCTATTTCAGTTGCCTGGATGCATTTTCACACACTAACCTTATTCTCTTCAATAGCTGGTCAGTTTGCTCACAAATCCAGTTGGAGTAAACACTCTGAGACAGGCAGAAGCCCATACCTATTCATCTCCTCCACTAAGACCATAGCAAGGCATCATAGAAGGCAAAATTGGGGTGCTCCCAGATGAGGCTTTTATCATACAATCGCCCTGCCTCATTCATAGAGTTTTACAAGGAGTCCAGGCAATAGCCTGGGTTGTACACAATGCTAACCCATGGTTTGTTGCCCTACCCAGGGTTGTTGTTATGTGCGAACCCTACACTAAGGTTTAAATATGGATTGTTAATCACAAACAACCCAGGAAGAGAAATGCAGGTTGCTTACCTGTAACTGTAGTTCTTCGAGTGGTCATCTGTGCAGTCACACATATGGGCTCGCGCCGACGCCGAGCCCCGCTTCGGGAAACTTCTAAAGCTAGCTTAGTTTAGGCGGGAACCCCTCCCCCCACCGCCCTACTGTGCATGCTCCGGGTTCCCGCTCCCCTCAGTTCTATGAGACCGCTAGGCCTCGCAACCAAGGCAATGGAATGATAACGTTACAATAAATAAACGAGCATGCTCGGAAACCTCTTGCCCATCCGAAAGCGATGCCAAGAGGGGACAGTGGGTGGGTTGTGTGACTGCACAGATGACCACTCGAAGAACTACAGTTACAGGTAAGCAACCTGCATTTCTTCTTCGTGGTCTCTGTGCATCACACATATGGGCGAATAATAAGCCAACTTACCGGAGGTGGGTAGGCACGCTGAGGAGTCATTGGCAAATAGACGAGAGGACTGCCCTTCCAAACGAAGTGTCCTGTCGTGCTCTGACGTCCAACCTGTAATGCTTGACAAAGGTGGAAGCATTAGACCACGTCGCGGCTCTACAAAGGTCAGGGATAGACACCCCATGCAGAAGAGCCGCGGAAGTCGCTTGCCCTCTAGTGGAGTGCGCTGTAAATGAGGTGGGAGGCTCTTTCCCAACAACTTGGTAAGATAAAATAATAGCGTCCACTATCCACTTTGAGAAACGCTGTGTAGAGACCGGCGTACCCTTGCGTTTCCCTCCGTAACAAAGAAACAACTGTTGGGAATTGCGAAAGGGTTCAGTTCTAGTTTCGTAGAACGCTAATGCACGCCGAACATCTAAGGCATGTAGCGAAGAACATAACGGATCCGATGAAGCCTTGAAGAAGGTAGGTAGAACGATGTCCTGGTTGATATGGAAACTAGACGTAATTTTAGGTACAAACGAAGGGCCAGGACGTAACACAACTTTATTTGGAAAGAACTGTGTATAAGGCGGATCAACAAGTAAGGCTGTAAGCTCAGAAGCTCTTCGAGCAGATGTGATAGCTACCAGAAAGGCCGTCTTAAGCGTCAACAGTTGAATGCTAACAGTAGCTAATGGCTCAAAGGGTTTGCTAGTCAGAGCAGTGAGCACCACCGAAAGGCTCCATTGAGGGACTACAGGACGAACGGGAGGGAACATATTACGTAGTCCTTTAAGGAATGTCCTAGTGAGTGGGTTGTGAACACCGAGAATTCATCTACTAAATCGTGATTCACCTAAATGGCGGCGAGATAAACCCGGAGGGACGTAGCTTTTAGGCCAGTAATGTGTAGGTGGTGTAGAAATTTTATAACTCCAAGCACTGAGCCAGAAGAAGAGGGAAAGTCATTTGCCGTGACAAACGACTGGAAACGTTGCCATTTGCGAGCATAGGAAGACCTCGTAGAGGGTTTGCTAGCGGCTTCGAAAATATATTTGATGTCTTGTGGAAGTTCTAACTCTTGCCATTTGGCTGGATTCTCCACGCCGTGAGCTTCAATGTGCTGAGGTCTGGGTGAAGGACATTGCCTGCGTCCTTGAATAGGAGATCGGGTAGCGCAGGGAGATGCCAAACGCGGTGCCTTGATAACCTGAGGAGAGGCGTGAACCACGCTTGTCTCGGCCACCATGGGGCTATCAGGATGGCGTCTGCTCGATAACAGTGAGCCCGAGTAACCGCTTGAGCAATTAGCGGAAATGGTGGGAACATGTAAAGGAGACCCTGGGACCAGTCCCACTGAAAGGCATCGCCCAGTGAGGAGTGGCCTATTCCTGCTCTTAAGCAATATGCTGGGCATACAGCGTTTGCTTCCATGGCAAACAAGTCAATGTGGGGATACCCCCATCTGAGAAACAGGCGTTGGAAGATGAGTGGGGAGAGCTGCCACTCGTGGGTGTCGTTGAACGTACGGCTGAGTGCATCGGCTCTGGTATTGCCCGTGCCTGCTATGTGCAATGCGGAGAGGTTGATGCCGTGCGAAATGGCCCAAAGTAGAATGTCTCTCTTCAGGTGCAGGAGGCGTGGAGAGCGAGTGCCTCCCTGCTTGTTCAAGTACCACACGACGGTGGTGTTGTCCGATAATATGCGGACGTGGTGGTTCTGTAGAAGAGGGAAAAATGCGTGGAGAGCCTTTTGTATGGCAAGGAGCTCTAAGATGTTGATATGAAGGAGTTTCTCCAAATGTGACCATCTTCCCTGTATGCTTAGGTTGTCCAGGTGTGCCCCCCAGCCCTCTAGCGAGGCATCTGTCGTGACAGTGCGTGACGGGCCTGAGTCCACAAACGGCATCCCATGCGTGAGATTTCTCGAGACGGTCCACCAGTGGAGAGATCCCTTTACATGGTGAGGGATGGTAAGTATGACCTTGCGAGGATTTTGAGTCGAGATGTACGCCTATGAATTGTATAGCCTGTGTTGGTTGAAAAACTGATTTTTCTATGTTTATTTGCAGGCCGAGCGCAGAGAGGAGTGAGGTGACTGTACGAACATCCTGGAGCGCCTGGGACCTAGAAGGGGACACTATCAACCAATCGTCCAGGTAAGGATACAGTTCGATATTTCTGGAGCGAAGGTGAGCGCAGACTGCAGACATGCATTTCATGAACACCCTGGGGGCAGATTTTAGGCCGAACGGCAGGACGGAAAACTGGTAGACTTGATTGCCGATCATGAACCTCAAGTATCGGCGGTGAGCAGGATGGATGGTGATGTGAAAATAGGCGTCTTTTAAGTCTATTAATGTGAACCATCAATGCCTCTTGAGGAGTGGCAAAATCATAGAAAGTGTTATCATACGGAACTTTTTTGGTTTTATAAATTTGTTGAGACGCCTGAGATCCATAATAGGGCGAAGGCCCCCGTCCTTCTTTGGCACGGTGAAGTACCGAGAGTAAAACCCAGTCCGGAAGCGCGAGCTTGGGATCTTGTGTAGAAGCGAGGTCGTTTCTTCGAGCAAGACTCTCGAGGGTGGAGTGACCCTCACGGTGCCTAGAGGAGGAGGGACTTGAAACTCTATTTTGTAGCCGTTCGCAATGATGTTTAAGACCCAAAGGTCCGTGGTGATAGAGGCCCATGTGCGATAAAACGGCTGGAGCCTGCTGGGTGACAGATACTGCAGGTGCTGCAAAGAGTGAAGGGAGTCAAAGGCGACGCTTAGAGGCCGCATCCTGTTTGTTGCGGGACTGGCGGAAATGGGATGTCGGCTTTCGCTGCTGATAAGATGTACCTGGCTGCGCAGGTTGGTATCGTTGAGAACGTTCTGTTTGTTGTTGAGGTTGGTAAGGGACAGGCCTGTACCACTTCCGCTGGCGAAATGAGGTTTGTGAAGGTTGGCTAAATCCCATTTTACGAGCCGTGACTTTTGCCTTGTGTATAGTGTCCATGGTGTTGTCTGTGGACGCATTGAAGAGCCCCTCACCATCGAAGGGCAAGTCCTCTATCCTTGCTCTTGTCTCTTGAGGGAGGGTAGCCGAACGCAACCATGCGTGACGACGCAGAGCCACAGCACCAACCATTGCCTTAGCGGCACAGTCAGTTTGATGCCTGGAGGTGGTTAACTCTTGTTTGGAAAGGCGCACAGCCTCTGACTGGAAGACTCTGGCTAGCTCCAGTTGTTCGTCAAGTAGGTAGTCAGTTAGGGCGGAGATTTTTTCCCATAGGAAAAGTTGGTAACGCGCCATCATTGCTTGGTAGTTAGACCTTGATGCCCAGGGCCGCCGAAGAATATATACGCTGGCCAAAAGAGTCAAGCTTGCACCCCTCCTTGTCAGTAGGAGCAGAATGACTGCGACCGGATTTACCCTGGGAAGCTTCCACCACGATCGCATTCGGTTTTGGGTGGACAAAGAGAAACGGAGCATCCGACTCTTTTACTTTGTAGCGTGCGTCGAGTCTCTTTGAGGTTGGCCCCATGGTGGCCGGATTAGCCCAGGATTGCTTGACTGTCTTCAGCAGTGTGGGAACAACTGGTAAAGTTAGCTGTGGTGCAGGGTCTGTATACATCACTTCAAAGATCCTGTCATCCACGGTCTCCGAAGGCTGCTGTAGCTCGATCCCGAGCGATTGAGCCATTCGTTGCATCTGATCCAAAAAATTCCCAAGTTCCATGGATGGAGAGGCTCGTTCTGTAGTGCCCACCCCTTCAGTCGGTGACGGTAACGATGGAGCCAGGGACGCTACCGAAGAGGAATCAGAGATGTAATCCTCAACTGATTGCGGCGAAGTATCCTGCCGGGGATCTGTTACCGAAGGTACAAGTCCAGCAGGTGGTCATTGGTGACCAGAAGAACCGGCAGCGGTAACTTGACTCCGAGCGTAACCTCGATGTTGTGAGGAGGCGGTGTCGACATCTCGGTGTCGAGGAGGAGCGGTGCCAACGGCACGATGTCGAGAAGAAATGGCGGCAACGGTCCTATGCCCAGAAAAAGCGGTGTCGATGTCATGGCGTTGAGAAGAATCGGTGTCGATGGCTCGATGACGAGGAGATCTAGACGAAGAGTCATGTATCAAACGTTGTCCTGTAAAAGGATCGAAGCGGTAGAGCTGCTCCTGAGAAGACCGATAGGAACGGTCGGAGAATCTGTCCCAGCCACGCAAATGGGAGCGGGATCTAGATCGGGAGCGATATGATGAGCTGGCATGCGAAGTCCGAGACTGAGGGGAATGAGAAGGGTGCTCCACCACTGGCTCTTCTAAGGTGACTGGTAATGTCTCCACGAGCTCGACGTCTGAGGTGAAGTCCACCTGAAGGGGTGATGGTACCGAAGAAGGAGGCGGTAGCGAGGACGCTGGCGAAGTTGGAGCCATCGGTACCGACACACTCGGTATCGGTGATGGGCTGTGGGCGCGTGAGCGCGTCAACAGCGGCGAGGTAGCTACTGAAAGCGAGGGTGACCGGTCCGCCGCCGATGTCAGTCGCGATACCGATCCTGTTTTCGCGGCTGGTATCGATGGTGCCCGCGATGCTTTTTGGACTTCACTGGTCGATCTCGAGTCTTAAGCTTCGTTTTCTTAGAGGGTATGCCCTTCTGAGGTTTCGGTGCCATTCCCGAAGGATCCTGAGCTGCGACCCTAACAGAGGGCGAGCTAGGCGTTGCTGGGTTTGAGCTGCTTACAGGCAAAGGCCCGCGCTCCCCAGAAGAAGAAGGGGTCGGCTCCATCGATATCGGGCGTGGTCGATCCACTGCTGAGAGGGCCTTACACCAAAGAAGGCTGCGCAGTCTATCTGCCCTATTGCGCTGAGTTTGACGAGAAAAACTCATGCAATGGGCACAAGCCTCCACAATATGGGACTCGCCCAAACAAACTAAACAGAGGGAATGGCCGTCGGTGAGGGCTAACTTAGCCCGGCACCTGGAACAATGTTTGAAAAGAGCGGTCTGCGCCATAAGCTGGTGCAGGCCTACAAAAAAGCCTATCTATCTAACGACGGAAAAAATATATATTTTAATTTAACGTTGTGTTTTTTGTTTTTTTTTATATTAACAAAACGATGACGATAAACAACAACTAACTAAGCTAACTAACTACAATAACTGTTCTTCACAGAAAGATACGAACGTATCCGGACAAAGTCTCCCACGAAGCGATCAGCGCAGCGGTCGAAGAAGAACTGAGGGGAGCGGGAACCCCGAGCATGCGCGGTAGGGCAGTGGGGGGAGAGGTTCCTGCCTAAACTAAGCTAGCTTTAGAAGTTTCCCGAAGCGGGGCTCGGCATCAGCGCGAGCCCATATGTGTGATGCACAGAGACCACGAAGAAGAACCTACGGTTTTTTGCTGGGCTGTGAACAATGGATTGTTCGTAGTTAACAACCCACACAATTCAGCAACAACCCATGCTCAACCCATAGTCTGGGTTTTTGTTACATGCAAACCAAGTCAAAGACTACAAAACAAAAGGAAAATTTGTATACATTGAATCATGCCTGGCCCGACTTAACTTGCCGCCTCACATGTGCCGTAGCCACGCTTTTTTGCAGTGGCGACTTCCCCTCCTCTCTCCCTGCCCAGCAGAGGTGGTCCCTCCTCGTCCCTCCCTCAGCCAGAGATCTCGCAATATTTTGGCTGACTGTTTCAGGACCCCAGCTACTGAAGCAGAAGGCAGGAATGGCGGCCAAGGGGGGTGGGGAGGAGCCGACGCCACAGCCACACAACCGCAAACTGTTGGCCGGCTTGCCAAGCAGGCAAAGAGGGAGGCAGGAAGAAGTGGTGGTGGGAGAGAAAGTAGCAGGCTGGCCAGTCAGCCAAGCAGAGGCAGGCCCTTTGGGTGAGAAAGGAGGCACAATTTGCCGCTCTTCCCATTCCGCACCGCCTGATGCGCCTGCATCTGGCTGCTTCATTGTAGGGCCAGCCACATACTGAACTGCAAAATGTGAAGTCTTTTAAATAACACTGCCTAAGCAAAAATGTTAATTCTGACTGAAAGATAGCTCAGGGATGGGGGAGTGGCCCAGCCCTAGATAGGTCACCGCCTGAAACAGGTACCTGTCATTGCGGATCATCCCACCTGATCTGTGCACCCACCCGCCAGCTTCCTTTTTTGGCACGTGTATGTGCACATGCCCAGCTCGCCAGTACACCGCCTGCCTGTCAGGTGTTTCTACGCGGCGCCTGTGAATTCAGCCAAAGCATTACGATAGGCCCCAGAGGTTCCTGGACGTTCCAGAACTTCTCACAATACTTTGGCCAACGCCACAGGCACCGCACAGCTCCTGAAAGTGAAACACTAGACAGGTGGTGCGCGGACAAAGTGGGCACGCATACACGTGCCAAAAAAAGGCTGGATGGACAGGGCCAACTGTCCAAGCAGGTGAGGTGGACAGGCGGTGATTGAGCGGCTGCTTCTTGGTCCTGCTGGTGGCCTGCATGGCCAGGCAGTTGGCCATCCATGCAAGCAGCCGGCAGGACCAAGAAGTGGCAGGTCCTTCTGAAGGGGGAGAGCGGCACAATTCACCACTCTTCCCATATTCCTCTGCCTCGTGCGCCTGCATTAGGCCACTTCATAGCTGGGCCAGCCCTGCACAAAACAACGTTCGGCAAAACTGAAAAGGTTTGCTTCAAGTTTCTAATAGATTTTGTGTAAGAGGAAGAGTAAGTCAGGCTGATTATTCCCTTCAAAGGGTCAAATGCTGTTTAGTCATAGATACAATTTTGTGCGAAATGAAGTAGCAGCATTGAAGAAGGCAAGTGCTTCAAAAACCATGAATTAAGAAAGCACACACATGTACTAAAGAAATCACATTTTAAGAATGACATCTGCCCTTATAAAGCCAACAAGATTTCTCAGTAATCCCATGCCTGGCATAGAGAAAGGAGAGAGACAGAGACGTTTTTGTCCCACTCCCATGATACTAGAGCTCAGGGTCACCTAATGAACCTGACTGGCAGTAAATTAACGACCAACGACAGAAATAGCTTTTCGTACATTACCCTTGGCTTCAGATGGTATTTAAGTGGGATTAGACAAATTCAGGGAGATGAGGTCTATGAATGGCTACTAGACATAGTAGCTGAATGGGAGCTCCAGATTCAAAGCAAGTAAGTCACTCAATAACACTTGCTGGGGAGCCATAGTTGGAGAGGGCAAATGTCTTCATGCCCCAATTTTGGCTTCTCAGAGGTATCTAGTTGGTGAAGATGGAGATCCAGTCTGATCCAGCAAGGTTTCCTACATTCTCAAATCAAGGTTTCCTACATTCTTAAAACACAGTAAACTCTTGGCCTTCTGTCCACATCCTTCAGAGTGCATTGGTCCAAAGATTACAAAGTTTCTCAGGTCAACACATTCTAGAGCAGGGCTAGGGAACCTGTAGCACTCCAGATGTTGTTAGACTCCAATTTCCATCAGTCCCAACTAGCTGGCCAAGGGTGATGGATTAAGGTAATAGTCATTCATCAACATCTGGGGAGTCATATGTTTCACACCCCTGTTCTAGAGCAAAAGGCATGTCTTTCAGTCCTATAGACCAGGAATATATTTTCACTAGAACAGAGTGAAGGATGAGTGCTGGAGGAGAACCTATAGCATTCCATGTGACCTATGTTCCCCGTTCTGCCCTGCCGTAGAAGAATGCATACCAGGAATGAGTGCTGTTGTGATGATAATGTCGACATCTTGGCATTGTTTGGCGAAGAGTTTCATTTCAGCTTCAATGAACTCTTTGGACATCTCTTTTGCGTAACCTCCTTGGCCCTCTCCAGATTCTTTTAGGTGGACCTCCAAAGGCTCAGCACCTAGCGATTTGAATTGTTCCAATGCTGCAGCCCTGTAATGTGGAAAGAAACACAAGCTATTAACTATTAGGGGGAAAGAAGAAGAACAGTATAGTAAATGCTCAATCCAGGAAAGATTTTGTGTATGGGCCTTCAGAAAATGACAAAATAAGCTCTGTGGCAGTTTAAGTCTCACCAAAGCAGAGGCCTGGGATAGATTCAAGGTGACCCATCTGTGCAGTGATAAGCTTATCATGAGTGAATTTCCTTCAACAAAGGAAAAAATGCCTTGCAGTCATAGGGCAAGTTAATCACAGTAGGAGACTGTACAGAATGGAACTTTTAGGCAGCTAGATTCTTAAACGAAAGCTGTAATTGCCTTGTGACAAACCAAACTTTGCATTGGGTTCTTTTCCATTTTCACATGAAGAGCAGAGACTTGGTGTGGTATGGTGGAGCTCAGCCATGGAGCTCACTTTGGGCTAGTACCCAACTCTCAGACCGGTAACAAAGTCGTTCCGAGAATAAAATGGAGACAGCCCCGTCTATGCTGCCCTGAGCTCCTTGGAAGATGTGAGAGACACAAATGAAATAGTAACATAATTTAAGGTGGAGGTACCTGGTATCAAAGCCACGAACTACAGCACCCATCGACTTAGCTGCTCCTGCAGATGCTAATCCAGCAACTCCTCCTCCAATGATCAGAACCTGCGTCCGCACAATGAATTACCATTACATCAGGCACCAATTGGAATCACTTTAGCCAATTCACACACTAAACATTTGATGGTTTGCTGAGCCAGCATAATTTGAACAAGCTGGCTAGTTTCAAGTGGAGTCTAACTGTGGTCTATTTGCACGAAACCCCACACCAAGGAAGGAGCTAGCAAATCAAGGGGTATATTCCGCTCAGAAGGGTTGGAAGAAGGGTTGTTTCCCCCAGTGCTTTCAGATCCTTGCTGAACAGGGCAAGCTATTAGAGGAAGTAATTTTGAGTTTCCCCAAATTTGCGGGTCTGATGGACGCTGGAGAAGGGACTATGATAAGGGAACAGTGTCCAAGATTTCCCAAATATTATTTATTTATCAATTCATTCATTTCTACACCACCCCCTAGCCAGAGCTCTCTGAGCATTTTACAAAATAATTGTGTGTATTCTTTGATCAATTCTTTGGTCCCATTCTTACAATCACTACTGCAGTTTTTTAAAAAAGTTCACTCATAGTCATGCTTTGAAAAGGTCAGACTTCCCATGTACCGCACTGACTGAGAATACAAAAGGCAGGATAGATGAGGGAGGTATAAGCATATTTGGGGGAACCCCAAAGTTTGCAGAAGTTCAAAAATATGTTTAGAGAAGAACCCTAAGAAGGCAGAACTCCAAAATCAGCCCACTGGTCTGAGTGCGCCCACTGTTGCGGGGAGGGGTAATGAAATGGCCCGGCTAGAATCCTAAACAGCACTACTCCAAACCTCCATTTTCTTTTCCTTTTAAAGTCAAGTTTCTTGTTCTTATGGCTGTAACAAGTGTGCATACAAAGTTTGGTGAAACATCTAAAGCCAAAATGGGGGTCAGTGGGATTTCTAATGATCAAGAATGTAACTCTCCCCGCCCCCATAATACCCAGCAGAAGATGGATAAATTATGTGAACTATGGAAAATATATGCAGGATGCTTAATTTGCACAATGCAGACCACTAAATTCATCTTCTCTTGGCACAGAATTCTTGTATCATTAGTACATATGAACTCAGCCTCCAAGTGATTACTATATTGCTCTTGAAGGTCTATATTTACTCTTCCTCCAAGAGCAGGATTTGGTGCAACATTTTGCACTTTTATAGAGGCACTTAAAAACAAAATATCAGCGCACTATACAACACGAACACCTGATTTCTCCTTTAAAATGTACTGAATGATGGGCTCAATTCTTTCCCACTTTTAGAGAAGAAAGGGGCAAATCATACACACACACTCCGTGCTTGTTGAATTATCCATATATTTTGTCCTCTAGTTTCTGCACACAAGTACACAGCGTTGCTACAATAGCACCAGCATAGATACAGGTATTTGGGTGGCTGTGGACATAACCTCACAAGCCCTTAGCAAAACGGGACTCCCTAAAAACACGTCAATTCAAATTAAAATTCTAGGCACTGAACACAATTTAGCCTGAAGTCTAGATAAAGATCACAGCATCGCTGTAACCATAATTGCAGTTCATAACACACGTTATTAATACGCAGGAGTGACAAGGAGCATACAAAGGCTTTCCTGTTTTCCCAGGGAGAGCAAGCCAAATTTTATATTAATGTCTACAAGTCCAGTATCTTAAAGTTCAGTTTGAAAGATGCCAGTTAATAAACTACTCAGCATCCAAACAAACGCCTCACATCAAAAGAAACTGCATATGTCTAGCTAAGATGTGCTAAAAAGTATGGCAGAACATAAGTGCCCAAGGATCCATCTAGTCCAGCACTCTGCTCACACAGAGACCAAACAGCTGTCAACCAGGGACCCCTAAAAGCAGGACACAGAGCAACAGCATCCCCCCCCCCGCCCACATTCCCCAGCAACTGTTGTGCATAAACATACTGCCTCTGATACTGGAAGTAGCACATGGCCATCATGACTAGTAGCCATTGCTAGCCTTCTTCTCTAGGAATTTATCTAACCCCCTTTTGGAGCCATCCATATTGGTGGCCATCACTACATCCTGGGGTAGAGAATTCCATAGTTTAATTACGTGCTTTGTGAAGAAGGACTTCCTTTTATCTGTCCTGAATCTCCCACCGATCAGCTTCATGGGATGACCCCAGGTTTTAGTATCATGGGAGAGGGGGTAAAATGTCTCCCTATCCACATCATCTACATCATGAATCATTTTGCACGCCTCTATCACTATGCTAAAAACAAAAATTCCAAATAGCAATTATTATCATTAACATATAGAGCCATGAACAATTATTATCAACGGATGGCTGTTCCTGCCAATTTATTACTAGCATATGTTTCTTCCTCCACATACCTTAGCTGGAGGGACTTTGCCAGCTGCTGTGATTTGACCAGTGAAGAAACGACCAAAGTGATTTGCTGCTAACACAACTGCCTTGTACCTGTCAGGAGTAACAAGAGATAACAGGGAATTATCAGTATTGGTCCCATTCCTTATATTTCTCCAAAGGTAGGTAGTAGTTTGCAGTACTATCTACCAGGCAGATGCGGGGTGTCCGCACATAGCCTGCACTACCTGTGCTAATAAATCTACCACCTAGAATCCTACCATAGCAGCACTTGTGGATGGCTTAAAAAAACCTAGCATACTGAACTAATCATAGTCAATGAGCACTGGTAATCAAGAGCAACTTTGGACATTATGCCAATAAGGGAAGTGGGGGAACAAGTGGAGAAAAACAGGAAGCACATCATACTTCCTGTTCCTGCGCATCTCCATCCTGCCCAAAACACTTTTTCCTCCCATTCTTCCTTCCCCTAAGCTCTCAGTGTCAGCATGCTTCAGTCACTTTGGGCATTAAATCTTTGAGTTAAGTCTGCAGGAGCTCAAGACCTCCCTTTTACAAGCAAATATTACTATGCTTTTTCACTCCGTCCATAGTGTGTCCCACTCTCTGGTCTTCCCAGTTTCGTATTCTTTGAACACACATACACACACACACACAAATCCTTGCGAATTCCTTTCACAACTAGCATATCCCAACCCTCACTACTGGCAAAAACCTACTGGGTTTCAAATTCCCCCACATCCCTTGAACTTAGGCACTGCTTCTCAAATTTCCCCTCAAAATTGGATAGCTTGCATCTTGGCTACATCTCTTACTTCTATAATCCAAGAACAAGGCATAACTATGACAATTAGCTTATCAAAACAAAACACTCAAAACAAAAATGCACACTTTCAGAGGATATGAACCCCACTCAATAACCAACTGTCCATGGTTGCATTAGTATAGATGATTACAAACTATTATGGTTCCATACCCAGCTATGTTGGCCATGGAGCTAAGAGCATCATATCCCTGAGCAATGGTCACACGTGGGACCTGATCCATAGCCAAGACAGTAGTTTTTCTTTCAGCCAGTTTGTTCAAGAGGTCTGGGTTTTGAGCTGGATAGATAAAACTGATCAGGGTACCAGATGACTTGAACAGATCTGCCTCATGTACACCAAGAACAGGATTAAACATAGGAGCTCTTACCTGGAGAAGGGGAAAAAAATCATAAATTACACAATCCAAGAATGCAAGCATAAAAGCAATGAATAAGCATAAAAGAAAATAAATCTGTGCTTTAATTGTATTATTTGCTTTTAATTGGTCTTATATTTTAATTCTTGTATTTGTTTTGTGAGCCCAGCCCACCCCACCACCCAGAACCTGCATTATTGTTGGATATACAAAATAAGTAAATAATAAAAATTCTACTTCACATTTTTATAGCGCTTTGGAGTGCTCAAGGTGTTGCTCATAAATTATCTCAGTAATCCTAATGATCACCGTATGAAGTAGGCAGTTTTATTCCAATTCTGCAAATCGGAACCTGATGTTTAAGGCCAAACTAAGCAAGATGCCATTCAAGCCATTACCAATTGCTTTTAAAAAGTAAATAGCAGGTGCAGGAGCCTGATTTGGAACAAAGACCCTAAACACAGGTGAGGCCTTCATCCCCTTGTCCCCATTGTGGTCTTAATTAGATCAGGGGCCCCCCCCCCACATATTTGCATCAAGGGAGAAAGCACCATTCACACTAAGGGAAGCTTTTCTTCAAAGGCCAGTAGTAGGGTTGGGATCTGTATCAGGACCGCAATAGAGGCCATCCTTTAGCTTCCCACTAGAATTCTGATCCAAATCAGACCCCCTTCCTCCTATTTCCTTAATAAAACCATTCTCACAAGTGAATCTCCTCAACTAGCTTCACCCTAGCAGAACAGTGGTTGACCCAGGTCTACCTGCACAGCTAGTTTGCACGTAACAGCCACAAATCGTGGGTTAATTATCCCACAATTAACCCATGGTTTGTTCTTAGGTTAGCTGTGGGTTGTTTAACCCACAATTAAGTTATAGTGTCCAACTGCGGACATCGTGTAGCAACTCCTGATCAGCCTAATCAGGGGTTGAATATTTTAAAAGGCTGTGGCATGTGCCTAGCACTCATCACAGCAAATTGTGGGTTAATTACCCCACAATTTGCTGCCTTTACATATGAGCAATCTCACTGAGTTAATGACAGTAGTCAGTAGAGTACTATACGATATCTTGATAAACCTCAAATAATCCTGTCATGCTGTGTAGTAGTTTTATCTTCGTATTATTATCTGCATGGGCTGCGGTTGTGAGAGAATGATTTGCTTAAGGCCAATAAGAAGTTTGTGTGTGATATAGGGCTGGACCGGGAATATTCTCAAGCCAGCTCATGCTATTCCGCCACTGCAACACCACTGGATGAAGCCTCTGCTGTTCACAAAATTTAACATCTGATGCATTACAGGAAGGGCCATAGCCCAGTGGAAATTAACATAAAACTTGCCATGCTGGATCAGACCAAGGGTCCACCTAGTCCAGCACTCTGTTCACAGAGTGGCCAACCAGTTGTCAACCAGGGACCAACAAAGCAGGACACAGTGCAACAGCTCCCTCCCACCGATGTTCCCCAGCAACTGGTGCACACAGACTTACTGCCTCGGATACTGGACGTAGCACATAACCATCAGGACTAGCAGCCATTGATAGCCTTCTCCTCCCGGAATTTATCCAACCCCCTTTTAAAGCCATCCAAATTGGTGGCCATCACCACATCTTGTGGTAGTGAACTCCATAGTTTGACTATGTGCTGTGTGAAGAAGTCCTTTTTATTTGTCCTGAATCTCCCACCAATCAGCTGCATGAGATGATTGATCCCAAGTTCTAGTATTATGGGAGAAAAATGTTTCCATATCCACATTCTCCACACCAGGTACATCTCTATCACATCTCCCCTCAGCCTCCTTTTTTTCAAGTCAAACCATCCCAGCTGTTGCATACAAAAGGTCCTAAACCCCAGCATTTAGTAATGCAGTTATCATACTTTTAAATCACCCAATAGTCCACATTCTCGGGGTGGTGCAGAATGCATTAAGTACATAAAATGCAAACAATAAAACAATGAATAAAGACACCATGTGACAAAAAAAATCAAAATAAACCCAGCAGCGAAGAGTAAAAACAAACACTAAGACACATAAAATCAAAGTAAAACCTTCAATAAGGTCCCCTCTACAAGGATTCGCTTTTGCGCCTGGTTAGCCGATTATGCGCATAATCGCAGAAGCACATTTACGCCTAATCCCTCTGCACGAGAGGCGGCGAGAGGCGGCGAAGCGCATTCATGGATGTCCAAAATGCGGTTTACAAGTAGTTAATGCGCATAAGCGCATAGTCACACAGTCAAAATGCGCTTTAACGGCCGGAGCAAAATAAAACTCGCGATTTAACGCGCATTCGATAATGCGCATAATCGGAGAGATAACGTGCCTCTACGCCCCATTTGCGCTCCGCTGGTGTGGAGGTAAATTTTTTAATGAGACTTCAAAGAGCATTAAACCTCTCGTGAAGAGGCACCCTAAGAAAAGTACAGCGATGTAAAAGCACTAAAAACAGTTCTTAAAATAGCAATTCAAGATAGGGCTGGGAGAGAATCCTGCCTGAAACTCTGGAGAACTGCTGCCAGTCAGAACAACAGACAATACTATTCTGTATCAGTATAAGGAAACGTTCTATGTGCTCATATATAGTCGCTAAAGATTCAGACTATGGAAGCCAAGCCTTAGCACACTGTTGTCACTCAAGAAGAACTGTCAAATAAAAGGATGGACTTTGGTCGACTGATAGCATGCCTTGTGATGAATGCTTTTGTACCACAACAAACAGAGGTTTGCTCTGTTTGCTCACACATTTCGTAATAACTCCAAAGAAACCCCACTGTTAACACTTATGGTATTGCACACGTTTTTGGGGGAGGTTTTTTTTTAATGTATTTTTTAATGTATTTAATGTATTTTCCTTGCAAGATGGCAAGAAATGTGGGAAGCAGAAGTGATTGAATTTTGCAAGTATGTGGCTCATGTTGACAATATATCCAGAAGACTAAAACATAAATATTCAAACAATATTTTAAGGAAGGACAGAACTCATCCACAGCCCATCTGCTGAATACGTTTAGAGGGTTAGGAAAGGCCCAAGGGCTGCAATCGCCCAATGGAAGTAGCTAGTTGAATGGAAATTCTCCATTCAATGTAGATGACCAATGCAATGAGCCACTTTATATATTGCAGTCCCTGTAATATGTAGCAGCTGTACAGCAAAGCAGTTTCAAGAGGTCTTCTTGTGGCAACTGCAGTGTGTGGGGTGGCTCTTCGTTATTCCAAAGCATACAAATTACTAAGTGGCCATGACTTCCTTTGATATTCTTTGTATATCAGCACCCCTGATGCATGCCAAGAAAGCTCAGCAAGTGCAAGTTCTAGGGATGCAACTGACTTATTGGTATTCCCCTGCTGTTTGGTCATGCAAAAAAATAGCCAAATCAGTTCACATGCTATACAGCAGTGGTATTCCACCTTCCTATTCTCAGGGAACCCTTTCCATGCTGATTTGTCTGCTATCAACTCCCATACATACATTGCACCGCTGAATCCAAGAACGCTCACTACTCTCACTTGGCAATGGACCCTTGGTGGAACATGTTGCACTCACTGCTGCCTGTACTAACCATACACCCAACTCTCCCCTGTAGATGTACGCTGTAAGGGAAGTTTTGCAACGTGGACCAAACTGCCCATCAAGGTAGCTCACCCACAGTACTGCTACTGAACTTGGCATCAAGGATTCCTGATAAAGTTCCAAGAAACGACAGCATTTTCTAGAAGACAACTCAGAAAGCCACTACTGTACAGGATTAAGAGTAGTTTGGTGAGTCATGAAACACTGGGAGCTTCTACTTGGGAAAAGTCAATTCCATGTGCCGGTACAAACTCAAACTCAACATCTTTGTGCCATCTTTGCTATTTAAGTCATGAATTTGATGCAGTATGCCTGCACCCCATGAGGCAATCAAAGCCAAACTCAGTATTCTAGTTATGGCATATCCATTTCCACGCACAATACCATTATTTCCCAACTTACAGACACTCAAAACAACAATGCATTCATATGATAGGGTAAAAGCAATAATTACTTTGACCACTAAATCAGAAGCCAAAACTTCCTTTGTTCCTTGAATCTGTGCCCCTGCCTCTCTATAATGGTCATCAGAGAATTTGGAAGCTTCTCCTGCACTCGATTCCACGACAACATTGAAACCCTGTTTCACCAATGCTTGAACTCCAGCTGGCGACAAGGCAACTCTTTTCTCATTCTGAAAAACCTCCTTGGGAACGCCCACCGTCAGCTGTTTATATGGAATACCTATACAACATAGAGAAACAAAGAATGATTACTTTATCAGTTAAACAATCTGAACAAAATAACAAGCTCCTATGGAAAGTGTCTTTCACATGTACAATAGGCCTTCTTTCCATCGAAAGTCCTCATTTTAGCAAAGTGCTTGCGTCTGTTTTTGAAGCAGTTGGATATCTTCCAATCTCAGACAAGGCAGATTCCAGAGGTAGACGATGCCATGCATAATCATCTTTCAAAAAAATGCCTCACTGTTCTCCTACAGCCATCTGCATAGGAGGTTGGGTACAAAGGTTTTTACAGTTTTATTTGTTATCTTGGAATTGGCTCTTCTTTACTTTAGAGATGAAAAACTCCAGCTAAGAGACTTACCTGAGTCCAATTAATGAACCTTTAGCTGAACTAGGCCAGATCTACACTTTGAGTCAAATCATTACGAATCCATCATGGTAACACTATACCTCTCTTGCACTTTTATACCTCACAGGACACACAATGACATTTGTTGCGGTATTTTGGATAACGTGGAACAAAAAGCAGGAAATAACACTATGAAAGCAGCATATGGAATGCGTAATGTGGCCCAACAGTTATCAGTGCACTTCAATACCACTATAAAGGAGTAGTGTAGATCTAACCCTTGACTTAAAGCACGAGGTGAGGTTCAACATTGGCTTTTTATTGCAGAATAGTTTCTCTGGAGATCACAACTCCTCCAAAACACGGTGACAGCCATTCCTGAGACCCCACATCCTAATAACCCTGGATCATCAATAGCATAAATCAGTCTTCCCTACCAATACATTTGAACTATAATTCCAAACATCCCCGACCATTGGCCATGCTACTGGGGCTGATAGGAGTTGAAGTCTACAACATCTGGAGGGCATCAGGTTGGAGAAGGCTGCTATAACGTTTCTCCCTTCCACACATACCACTTTCCCCATGAAGATACAACACAACTGGGAGTATAGAGGTATAGAGTTGAAGAACTTTTTCCAACTCCTCAGGTTGCAGCAATGGCTTGGAAACTATAAAAAAACAGGGTAAGCATGCCTTCAACGCAACAGGTGGGCCACATGGCCAAACCAAATATTCATGGTAAGGAACTTAGACTGGGTTCAGAAAACACAGTAACCCAGAGAGGTTTAAATAGTTGACAGTTGGTTATTTAACCCACCATGGGTTATTGCGTTGTGTGGTGGGGGGTGGGGTGGGATGTTAACCAATGGTTGGCTATTTTGCCAAAATAACCAACACAAATAACCAACACTGTGCAGAGTTGGCTATTTGAACCACCGTTGGTTGAACCTCCACCATTGTGTGGAGGGTACACTGGTTATTTCGTCAGCTGCAGAGTCATAAGGCAAGAGCGGTCAAAGCGGTGGCTGCTGCTCTAGTCCAGCTGTCTTATACTGAGTCAGATCCTTGGTCCATCTAGCCCAGTATTGTCGACACTGACTGGCAGCAATGGCTCTCCAGGGTTACAGATGAGATTCCTTTCCTCGCCCTACCTGGAGAAGCCGGGGATTGAACTTGGGACCTTCTGCATGCAAAGCATGTGCTCTCTCACACTGAGCTATGACCCCTGCCAAATAAATGAACATTGGCTGTTGCACCCAGCAAGATGAGCACTGTCATAGGGCATCACCTGTTCACAGAGCACAATCCCTACCATGCATTCTCTCTGGTGAATTGAACATCACTCCATGTCCAGAGAAGCAAGGAAGCAACACCACCACCACGGAATCTCTATCTATTCACATGCAAAGAAACTCTCCACTTCTGGTTAGCAAAGCCAAACAGGACACATTTGTCAGCCCCTTGTGAATATGCACGAAATTGCTAGAGGAGTGCATATTAATTATGTACGTATTACTATATTTGAACGAAGAGAAAAATCCACCTGGTCATGCAACGCAAAATTTCTCACCTTATCTTAGGCAAGTCCGCTTGAGAGAGTTAAGCCTGCATTCTTCGTTCACTTATCTGGGAATAAGTTCCATGGAACGCAATAGAACTTACTTCTCAAGAAACATGTTTTGGGTTGCACTGTACAGATTTAAGGTTGGCTACGTTTTGTTCACTGGGCTTACACAGCAACAGCCCTGAAAGCATTACGCCTTACAGCAATCGTAGTACAAGAGTGTTCCAGACAGGTCATGCACTTCAAAACGTGCTATTAAGTGACAACCTTTACTTACAAGTGTGCCTAACATTCTTTTTTTTATCAGTACCACCATATTGTCTACCATCATATTCAATTTCAGCTTGTGCATGACATCCAAACTTAAAAACAGATTCTGTACAGCTGATAAAGTAATTAAATCCATTCAACGTTTTACTAACACCTGATACAACATGCTGCCAAACTACTCCGTTCAACTTATGCATTTCTTATCTTTCCTTCTCCTGACACTGTAAGCCAAGAGACAAAATGAGCCTATTTCTTGGAAGAACCAAACAAGAGCCCTGCCCTTTCCATAGCAGCAGCCTGGAGTCAACATCTTTCCCCACTCCCACCCCATCATGCACACACCCGGCTCATTTACAGGCAAACAACACTTCTGGCGTAAGAGGCAAATTAAGAAATAATGCAATTCCCCAGCCTAGGTTTGATATTTTATGAAGCATATTGTATTATCAGAAAAACTAACATTCTTGTCATTACAGGAATGACAGAAGGATTGCTCCCATTAAATACCGACAGAGAAGGTAAATCAGTTTCCTAGGAAAAGTTTTTTTTAAAAAAAAATTAGACAGAGGTAAATCCTCCCAAGGCGGTGTACAACAAAATTTAAAACCACACAGTTGCATCCAATGTTAACCTGACTTAGAGTAGACCCATTGAAATGAATGGGACTTAAGTTAGACTAGCATTGGATATAGCCCATAAAAATAAAATTAAAGCAATGCTAAAAACAACGATAAAGCCAAAATTAGCACATGAAATCAGATAGCACCATATGCACAACAGCCCCAGTGAAGTCCTAACTCAATTATAAGCCTAAGTAAATAACCAGGTCTTCAGGGCCCACCTGAAGGCCTGTAATGAGGGGGCCTAGCCCACCGTTATGTTTCACTTAAATCTCATAAGTAAGAAGAAAACCTACAGAAAATGGGGCACTGGGAACAAAAAAAAAGTCTTGTTAGTGTTCTTCATAGATTCCTCCGTGACTTTTCACAAGGGGGAAAAACATTCATATTAGTCATCGACAGTGCAATCAAAACAGGTTTATTCAGAAGTAAATCTCATTGAGTTCAATGGGCTTACTCCCTAGTCACTAAGAAAATGAGTAACCATTGCAGAACGCTACAAAAAAAATGCAACAGCCTCCAACTGTTAAACTTAACAATATGAAATGTGTAATTTATTGTACAAAAGGTGAAAATGTTGTTGCAGAAGTACAAAGTCCATATGCAAAGACAGCCACCAGATGCTCATCTGAGTATTGTCAGATTTGTACATCTTTGAATGAATCCCCGTTTGTGCATTTCGAATAATTAGTCCTGTTTCTTTGTGTTTCTCTTCTTTTGTAAATGAACTTTGTTGTTCTGCATAAATTGCACATTTTATAGTATTAATTATAACAGTTGGGTGCTGTTGCATTTTGTGTATGGATGGATGCGGCTTACTCCCTAGTATGTATGATTAGAATTGCAGCCTTAAGAGGTTTAGAAAAGGGACTGTTACAAACACTACTCACTACTGCTAAGATGGGAAAATGAAAACGCAAACATTTACCAAGGTATCAACTTACTATACTAACAGCTTCAGAAGAAGCTGCTCACCTTTTTTCAGAGTTCTGCAGGAAGACAAGGAGATAACCTGATGAAGTGAGGTGAAATGAAGACAAGAGGATACAATGAATAGCATAGAGATAGATCACGGCATTTCTAGTCAGCTTGTCAAATATGTACAGACATACCTACAACGCCCATGCCTAACAAAACAAATCTACCAGTGAAATTCAAAGACTACATCTATACACAAAACTACACCTGCAAGTGTAAAATGATGCAAGTTGGGGCAAAAAAAAAAAACCAACTTCAAGTATAACCTGGTGGGATCGGAGCTTGCAGTGACTGATGAAGGAAGAAATCATGGGGTTGTGGGGGACAGATCGATGAAAATGTCAACCCAGCATGCGGCTGCTATAAAAAAAGGCAAACTCTGAATGAATTCGGACAACACGAGTCAATGGTGGGGTAACAATCAACTTTACAGTTGTTCATCCAAGGGGTGCTTCCCACACAACTTGGTAATAAATAATCAACTGTGGTGTGGATTAGGATCAGCGCTGAGTTGGCTATGGCAGCATTCGGACAACACGATAGTCAATACAACTGACGATTGTTTCCCCACCCCCAGTTGCTTATTGTGTCGTCCGAAATCACCCTCTATGTTACACATTGTGATGTTCTACAGTTTGAAATGTGAATGTGTTGTAAAAGTTATTGTTTAGAGTTGCAGGTCTGGGTGAGTATGGAATGAGTGGTAAGTGAGAGCTGATTGGTTAGTTGTTTGGAGAGCCTGGATTGGTGGAGTGTGGGAGAGTGGGAGGAGCTGGGGAGCGAATAGAATATATAAATGTCAGACAGAGGGGAGAGCTGACAGGGAGTTGTTTTGGGTTGAATTGAGGAGGGAGGTAGAGTGTGTGTGTGTGTGTGTGTGTGTGTGTGAGAGAGAGAGAGAGAGAGAGAGAGAGAGAATCTAGTGAGGTGCTTTGATTGATTAATATATTGAGAGAAAAGATTAGCTTAAGAAACATTTTGAAAGATAGAGCATTATACTTGAAACCAATAAGCTTACTGTGCACGCAATTTACTTAATGTTAATAAATCTTGTTAATTTGATCAAACTAGTGTGGTCATTGAAAGTGTACCTGAGGAAGGTACTGGTGGCAGCAGGAACCCAGATGCTTGTCTGAGGCCAGGTTGCTGGGCTGTAGAGCTGTGGGGCCTAATAGTAAAGGCAGGACAGGGGCAGCAGCAGCAAGGGGCTAGGATAAGGCATCACACACATCACTAGGAAAGGAATTGAGAATAAAACTGCCAATATCATACTGCCCTTATACAAATCTATGGTGCGACCACACTTAGAATACTGTGCAAAGTTCTGGCCACCACATCTAAAATAGATATTGCAGAACTGGAAAAAGTGCAGAAAAGAGCAACGAAAATGATCAAGGGGCAGAAGCAACTCCCCCACAAAGGAAGGTTACAACAGCAGGAATTGTTTAGCTTGGGGGAAAAGCCTGTAAGTGGAGACATGACAGAGATGTGTGAAATTCTGTATAGTGTGGAGAAAGTGGATAAGGAGACATTTTTCTCCATCTCTCATATTAGAACCCAGGGTCATCCCAAGAAGTTGATTGGTGGGAGATTCAGGACAGATCAAAGTAAGTATCTATTCACACAAGCATATAGTTAAACTATGGAATTCGCTACCACAAGACATAGCAACGGCCACCCATTTGAATGACTTTAAAAAGGGGTTAGACAAATTCATGGAGGAGAAGGCTATCATTGGCTATCAGTCCTGGTAGCTCTGTGCTACCAACAATATCAGAGGCAGTATGCTTATGTACACCAGTTGCTGGGGAACATGGGTAAGAGGATACTGTAACACTCGTGTTCTGCTTGTGGATTCCTGGTCGAGAGCTGGTTGGCCACTGTGTGAACAGAATCCTAGATTAGATGGACCCTTGGTGTGATTCAGCATGGCTCTTAAGATCTTAAAGCAGTATCTTCACATATCACATGATAAACACAGCACTGGCTGGAGACCTCACAGAATCACAGAATAGAAGAGTTGGAAGGGGCCTATAAGGCTATCTAGTCCAACCCCCTGCTCAATGCAGGAATCCACCTTAAAGCATCCCTGACAAATGGTTGTCCAGCTGCCTCTTGAATGCCTCTAGTGTGGGAGAGCCCACCACCTCCCTAGGTCATTGGTTCCATTGTCATACTGCTCTAACAGTCAGGAAGTTTTTCCTAATGTCCAGCTGGAATCTGGCTTCCTGTATCTTCAGCCCATTATTCCATGTCCTGCACTCTGGGTTGATCGAGAAGAGATCCTGGCCTTCCTCTGTGTGACAACATTTCAAGTACTTGAAGAGTGCTATCATGTCTCCCCTCAATCTTCTCTTCTCCAGGCTAAACATGCCCAGTTCTTTTAGTCTCTCATAGGGCTTTGTTTCCAGACTCATGATCATCCTTTGTTGCCCTCCTCTGAACACACTCCAGCTTGTCTGTGTCCTTCTTGAAGTGTGGTGCCCAGAACTGGACACAATACTCAAGATGGGGCATAACCAGTACCGAATAGAAGGGAACCTGTACCTCACCCGAGTTGGAAGCTATACTTCTATTAATGCAGCCCAAAATAGCATTTCCTTTTTTTGCAGCCAAATCACACTGTTGGCTCATATTCAACTTGTGATCTACAACAATTCCAAGATCCTTCTTGCTTGTCATATTGCTGAGCCAAGTATTCCCCCATCTTGTAACTGTGCATTTGGTTTCTTTTTTAGGTGTAGAACTTGGCATTTATCACTTTTAAATTTTATTCTGCTGTTTCAGCCCAGCGCTCCAGTCTATCAAGATCACTTTCAAGTTTGTTACACCTGTTACAGCATTTGCCTCCACAATTGGGATCGAAGAAATGTCAAGCTCAATCATAAGTCACCACTTATGCTGGCTGGCAAAAAGTAACCTGCTGGCTTCTCTGAGGACCAAAGTATTAATCACATCTATATTGCTCCCTCTAATGAACTCATAGCAGTGTGCAAGTAGTTCTTTAAATGTTATCCTGCTTAAGTTAAACCAGCAGGCCAGCCTAACGTCATTCAGATACCTTCATAACTTACTTAACTGGTTTTCTGTTATCTCCTGTTTTACCGTTTTGTTGGTTTTGTACCCTACTCATTATTTTATAAAGAAAAGTGAGTAACAAATTGTAGAAATTAATAAATGGCTGAACAGGGTTCAAAGTCCAACACTGTATCCACTATGGATCCGTTCAGATGACACTTCAGGCTCTGTGGTTAGCGAAACTGTGGTTCTCTGGGGTCAGCACTAACCACAAGCCGGGCTGTCGCACACAACACTTTCAGCCACGGCTAGAGCCGCTAACAATGCTGCAGACAGTCTGACTGTGGTGAGTCAGCAGAGTTTAGCAAAACGCATCGCACAAGACACCTTAAACCCTGCTGCATAACCAAAAGCCTTAACCAGCAGGGTATAAGGTGTCTTCTGAACATGCCCATTATCACATTAAGCAACTGTGACGACAGGGAAGTGGTAGGGCAGGCAGGAAGAGTGCCACAAAGAGCAGATAACCATCAGACCATGAACAGGATGGCAGGGTTAGGCAAATTCCAAGAACTATTGCAGCCAACACGCATCTTGATTGCTATGTAGAAAGTGTCCTGCTGCTTTCTTCTGACATGCAAGGAAACTGGTGGTGTTAGTGGCAAGAGATGAGGTCCATGTACCCTCTCATTAAGAGGCTAACAACAGATAAATCACCCTAGATCGGCCTTCCCCAAGATGGTGCCTCCGGACGTGTTGTACAGCTCCCACAACCTCCAAGCAGCACAGAATCTGCTCAATCAAGGACTTTCAAAGTATGAGGTAGGCTATTTCTGTTGGCATCCACTTTCCTTGACCTTAAGCATCCCACAATAGCTGGTGCCAAAGATGGACTTGCTAAACCACTAAACTAAAGATTATCAATGCCCATGTTTCACCCAAAAAAATAAGTGTATGGGGGAGAAGCAGCAAAACAGCAACGGAGACATTAACATACTTCTGATTTTCACTTTCAGTTTATGCCTCACAGACATTAGACTGAGCTATTCTTCGTCATGCAGAACCAGGCTACATGAAGGGCTGTCTACAAACAGTAGGCACAAGAATAAACATGTCTTTCAGTGATTTAATCAGAGAAAAATCTCACCCATTTTTTCTCAGGCATTAAGACGCTGGTGCTCTTCAAGGAAAAACAGATGTCCTTTTACAGAGTGAAGGCCCTTCTGCGATGCAAACTACTATTATACTTACAGAATTTTGCACTGAGTTATGAAAATGAGTTTTGCATTTTGTTAGAATTCCATAATCACCTTTTGATACTCCATACCCGTCTATTCTTAACCAATTTCAAGAATGCGTGAACTCAGATTGCCCAAGCCAAGCATGATTAAAAGTCATTCCCCAGATGAGATGTCACTCATGGAAATACACTGCACCTAGAACACTGATGTCATAGCTTTTCATGTGTAAAGTTTCTCCCCACGGTCCTTAACTTTCCATTAAAAAACCACATTAGGTGCAAGCCTTTCTAATTCATTCACCTCCTCGTTGTTCTCTATTGCAGAACAATCATTCAATGAAACGTTTATCATTTCTATCGTCCTTCAGAGAGCAATCCTATGGTCCCTGGACAAGTATTCCAAGGACCACTGAATGGCTTGGAAACCATTCCAGACAACTTTCTGACCTTGAAAGGGGAAGTTGGAGATCCAACCCCTGATCCCTCACAGTCAGCCCAGAGAACTGGAAAACAGTTCTCCAAGAGGGGAAAAAGGGGGTATTCCGGTGGGCGGGGAAGAAAAGAAACTGGAGAGGCCAGGAAACAAATTACTGAATGACAACCTTATGTTATCAAATTAATGCAATGGGATGATGTAATCATATCAACCAAGACATCCATTTTTTTGAACAATTTTCCAAACTGTACGAAGTCACCAGACCTAAGTTATATTTCGCGAGAGATCCAATTCTTACAAGAATATCTAGGAAACATTGTATAACACATACTTGAAAACATTCTGAACTGGAAAAAATATAATCATTAAGGCATCATTAATTTACCAATCAAAATTGTTGATAGCTTGTGAATGGCAGTGCGAATGAAGTTTTTATATTCAACAGCCAAACTGGGTTTGGTAATGTTCCAGGGAGTAGGAGGATGGTCTAACAAATACCCAAGTTCCACTCGAAGATGCATGGTCCAGTTAAGAAGGGTCATGCAGAACATTTTTCATGAAACTCAGCCACTGCAAACTAAGCTATAACCTGAGCACAAACGTGTATAGACCCACTGATCTATTTAGATTAGTTCAGTTTTTTTAAAAAAAAAATCAGTAGACTAGCAAATATTTTGTGTTGCAGCCTACCTGCTTGCACTTCAATTTGTCATAAACTGACTTGAACAAGGATCCAGCCAGCTTAATTCTTGAAAGGAATTGTTACTTGCCCAAGGCAAATGCCTAATTGAAATGCTGAATAATTAACACATACATTTCTAAGGTACAGTCTATACATTCAAGTGTAACAACTCTCTTCACTAGCATATTAAGCAATTAATATACTGGGCAGGATGTATGTAGGTATGTCTGTATATTTACAAGGACCCCCAAGGTGCATTTGTCACTCTGGAAGGAAGCCTTTGCTCTTAAAAAAAAAGCAGTGTTTCAATTCCCCCTGAAAGAGGGCATGGCAACCATTCACTCCTATGGGAGAAAAGGGTACACGTAAAACCACCATTAGAATGAAGACTAAACCTGCTGTCAAGTAACCAAAGCTGTTGAGATGCATAGCCCATCTGGGATCTTTTCCTTGGTCACACTAGGAAGGTGACAGAATGCTGGGAGAGCAGAATGGGATGTTGGGAAGTGGTTACTGTGTGTCAATATCAAACCACTAAGTTTGAAATCATGCATTTCTATTAAAGCCACATACCTGGTTTGACAGGTGCCTGGCACCAGAGTACCTGGTGGGTGCGGAATGTCCGTAAGCATTGTGTCTTCACAGTCTTCACCTTGTGACACATCACATTGTTGAAAAGAGGACTGGAGCAATTAGTAACAACTGTACGCAGGAGGCTTGTCATGTTGGCTAAGATCCAGTAAGCGGGATTACGGCGTAGAAAACCGCACAGCTGTCCTGCTGTATACAAAAACAATTTGCTTTTCAGCAAACGATGGCACTAGAGATTTGGAAAGCATAAAATGTCTTATTAAAATGAATCTAATTTAAAGTCATGACGCACAACCACACATTGTGGTTGTACCAATAACACTGAAAAGATCCATAATCTTTTCTCTATGGGTAAGTAGCATTGTGTAATATATCATCATCTTAAGAATAAATACAGATAAAATATTTTAATGAAAATGCAACGTAATATGTGGATTGCATTTCACCATCATTCTAAAATAATATTTTAAAAAGTACGTTTTCTAGCTTATACACAACTACTTGGAAGCAATGTCAGTAGAAGGGCTGATGGTAAAACATGTGCTTTGCATGTAGGAGGTCCCACATCCAATCCCCAGCATCTTCAGTTAGGGCTAGCAAAATCCTTGTCAAAAACTCTGGAGAGCCACTGCTAGTCAGAGTAAAGACAATACTGACCTAGATAAGCCAAGGATCTGATTCGATATAAGATAATTTTATTTCTTCCTAAATTACTTCCAAGATTAAGGGCTAAAATCCAACATATTATTGAGCAACTATAATATAGACTAATTTAAGTCCCATTAGTTTCAATAGGTCTACTCTAGGTAGGATATGACCCTAGGATTGCAGCTTTATGTTTAAGAGTTGTTTTTATCCTTCCTAAGACAAAAACATTGAACTACAATTTATATAAAATTAAGTCACATCTATTCTAACCTAAAAATATTCAAGAGTGCCACTACTATCATCAACCAGCGCCAATACATTAAAAGGAGTTTGGCTACAATGGAACAGCACTGAAAGTCAATGAGGATTTTAGCAATGTTTCCAATGGGATTTAGATGACATTATTACTACTAAGCTAGTTAAATCCAGCTACCTGCATTTATGGTGATCTTCCCTTGAAAATAAAGATGGTAAAATTACATATATTGCATGGATGAAAACAAAAACAAGCCATAAGAATTTTAAAAACACTAAATTGTATACAGATGATAACCTATGACCAAGATTTGTTAATCTGCACCCCATGTTAAGCTACATGCAAGCAATACAGGTATTTAATAATGCTGGTACCAGTCAATAATGTGTGTCCCATAAAATTAATGTATTTTTTCTGTTGAAAATCTAACTAGTTCTACTGCAACCATAGCAACATCCAAAAGATTGAAAATAGTAGCAGCACTCTAGGACACAGAAAGCCTGCATATTCTCACTCCAATGTAAGTTATTCTAATAAAAGATTCATTGTTAGAACAGAAGTAGTTGCAACTCTATTTAGGAACTCACAAATCATGCGGAGATACCTAGCTAATTTGATGCCTACAGTTGCTCAATAATATTTAATGGGGGGGGGGGGACCATTCGAGCACTGAGAAAAAAACACATGATCATTCTAAATCCATAGCTGAAACAAGGACAACATTTTGCCAGTACTTCCTAAAATAATAATAATAATAAGTGAACACACTGAAAAGTGATCCCTACTATAAAGCTACCCAATAAACAGAAAGGAGATTAAGACAAGTCTTTCTCCAACTTCATATACAAGTAAAAAAAGTTTCCAGCAGGCATAGTTGCTAAGGAAACTGATATAAATAGAAAGGATTTTAACACAGGCTTATGCCACGTACTCAGATATTCAAAATGCATAAGAAATATACTCCCTCCAACAAAAAGAAAAGCAGCAGCATTTGTGACCCTCATTCCTTTGCCCTCAGAGGCTAATAGCTGCCAGATGAAAGTGTTCCTTTAAATGAATAACCCATATTAGTGCCCCGACTACCCAGGAATTACCACGTCTGCAGGAAATGCAAGAGGCTGGAGTCCCCATTCATTAACAAGTTTCCAATTGGCTGCTTGCTGAGGGCAACGCTGTGCATAATTTGCACCAGACACACATGATTGGATACAAGGACTTATCAGTCTCTGACTGGAGTCAAATTCATTCATTGAAGGAAGGACTTGTGAAAGCTGTCTCAGAGTCACAAACTTTTAATTTATGCAGCCTGCTATCACTGTCCAATCTCCTACTAAGACACACATGGTTTCAAATAACTATACTTCTTCATTATTGGAGTTTGAACCTGGAGATCAGAACACCTGTGTTTTACATCTAATTTTAGCCATTGATTTTTTCATTATTATGACTTTGTCCTTGACTGCTCCGGAGATATTTTTTCTTTTCTCCCAGGCATTCTAACAGCTTAAGTTTACGTTTTTAACTGAACTTTTGGGCAGGCGTAGAAGTTTAAAATGTTTAAAATATCAATTATTTTTATGTTTTATGGTTTTAAATTTTATATATTGACTTTTTAATGTTCAATCTTTTAAAATTTTGTAAGCTGCCCAGACAGCTTCGGCTATGGGGTGGTATATAAATGTAATAAATAATAAAAATAATTTCCATACGTGCAAATGTAAGGTTAGTTACTGTTTTTAATTTATGGACTCTGATATATTTATTAACATCCAATTTCTGATTACTTCAGTAGTTTGTTCCCAGGAAAATGTGCATAGTATTGTCCAAATCCCATCTTCCAGAATCCTTAACATAGAACACCAACTCAAAAATAAATGTCTCAATATCTAGTTTCCAAAATAATTTTCTACAGCTCTAAGGCAATCACTGCTCACTTTTCTTCCTATCCTTGCTATAAAATCCTGACAAATATATGCTATCTTCAAAGGGGGTTCTCAGCCAATTCCAAACATCAAATTAGGGAAGTAGGCTGTATGTTAGGACCCATTTGCAGTGTTAAACATTGGTCAAGAAAAGGAGACCAGCATAACCAAACCACTGGGGACAGTCAGTGACAAACACCAAGGAGCTGTGAACCAATTGCAACTCCCTGGTGTGAATCAGAAAGCTGAAAGAGACACAGACCCTTTTCAAGTTTTATTGGCATATAGCAACAGAACAGGTGAAAGCCAGTGCCTCAAGTTTATTTCTAGAGGACCACAGCAGGTAAGTCTATAAGAAGTCTGCTATAGTCTTTAATAGCTAAGGCTGCAGTCCTAAGCACTCTTCCTTGGGAGTACTCAGCAAGGCCTACACCTGAATAAATACACACAGGATTAAGGCACAAGGCCTCAAAACATTCCCCCCACCCCACCAAGGAGACTTTGGAGGTCAACTAAAAGTTAAAAGGACATAATACAGGGTGCTCCCAGACAACGCTTTTATTGTGCAATCACCCTGCCCCATTCACAGAATTTTATTGGAAAGGAAAGGGGTGCGGGTGTCCAAACATAGTTATCCTCCATTTGTAACTTTCCCAGATTTCCCCACTGCTTCTTCTGTCTTTTTTCAGAAAATCCATTTTAAGAAAAGTTGCACGATGTATTTTAATTGGTAGTGTCACCTGTCTGCTAGCACCCATTTTCATAAAGGGGATGCCCTAAATCACCCTTAAAACAGACGCTTAAAATGAGTCTTACATCATCTTCACCACCATGCTAACAATAATAATAGGGAGTCATGTACATTACCCTGCAGCTGTTGCACCTTAAGATGAAGGTGCAACTTCCAAGAACAGACTCAAGGCTTTTGAAGTCATGTGGGAAACAAGCAAGGGCTCTAAATTCTTAAACCACACATCTCAAGCTGGTTCCCACATTCTCACCCGAACCACACACCCTCCCCTATCCTTCATTGCTAAAAGACTAGCTAGATCTTTGAATGGGTTGAATAGTCCCTTTGCAAGGCTCAACCAAGGTCATCTCCTTGTTCCCACTGTACATTTGACCTCCACGTCATAAGCAGAGAGGCAACACAATGTTGACTTTAGCAACTGCTGCAACTCTCTTCTAACAAAAACTAGCTCACCCCGAACACACAGTTTTTCCCTTTCAGGGTTTTTTTCCCCCTACACAACATTAAAGCACAACTAATCCAGTTGCCAGATGACATAAATATACATTCCTCTACTATCCCCCACCATTCCCCAAGAAGCTTCCTTTTCCTTAGAAGGTATGCTGGGTTTACATATCTTGCCTACCAGTCCCAGCTCGTACTTCGTTTTAGGGCAGCCGTTTTCAAGGCAGCCAGGGCAAATGAGGACAGACGTGCCACAGTACCACTGATCTCTCGGTGGGTTTCAGGAAACCCAGCCTTCCCCAAGCGGGTGGACTCCAGATCTGTGGGGACTCCAACTCCCAATAGCGATGACTGGGGGCTGCTGAGAGTTGGGAGTGCAACACATCTGGGAAGGTAGCCGGTGGAAGGGCTCCCCCCTGGGCTGCAGCAAAAGGCACCTCCTCGCGAGCAACCCGATCCCAGCCTTACTCAGCTCCATCTGCCGACAGCGAACAATAAGGGCAGAATGGGAAGCAGCTGCTTCGCTTCCCTCTTCCCCGCTAACTTCGGGGGCCTAGAATAGCAAGAGTTCGGCGACTCCGCGTTGCCAAAAGTATTCGTCGCTTGCGGTTTGTGCGTGGAGGAAAACTGGAGGGCGGGTGGAAAGAATGAAGCAACGAAGCGCCCTCTCTCGCCCGCCTCCCCCCACCCCACATTCTGCGCTTTCCCGCAAGTGTGAAGGACGCAAAGATTCATCCTCATCATCTCATCATCATCTCTAATCCTTCTCCGTACAGCTACATACATTCACACGACAGATAAAAAGGTGAAAAGGGCAGCGGCTTAATCTTCAGCCCCAGCACCAGGGCAATCACAGCAAACAAGCAACGGTTTGTTGGTGTGTGTTTAAGCAAGACACCACTTCCCGCGCCCTGTGGAGAAAACGGGGGGGTGCGGGGGACCGGGGGGGTGGGGAGACAGTAGCAGCAGCAGCAGCAGCAGCAGCATCTACCTACCGCCCTTTGTGCCCTGCCCGCTCGCCTCGCGTGCAAATTGCTGTTGTACTGACCTTCCCGGCTCGCCGGAGCCGGCGCGAGACGGGAAGCAAAAGCCTGGCGCGAGGCCCCAGCCAAATGGGCGGGGCGCGAACCCTCCGACAACCCAGATTTGGAGAGAGATCGGAATTGGATCGCAAACACACACACGCCAATCCTGTCTAGGTAGAAATAGCGGAGGAGGTCACGTGACGAGGAGCCGCTCTCGCCTCTTTCAAAGAGAGGGGGCGGCAGAGGGTCTCGAGCACGTGATGGCCCTTGGACGGCGCCTATTGCTCTGCGCTCCAGCCTCCCCCCTTCCCTTCAGTGCGCAATTGCGCATGGGCGTGCTCGGCGCTTTTGGAGAGGTTTAGCGCGGGGAAATTGCTTGATATGTTACCGTCCTTTTTCTGTGAAGCTAGATTAGGAAAGTGGCGGTGAGGCACGCTTAAGAGGAAAGACGGTTGTGTTGGTAAGGTTGCGGGCTGGGGAGCTGTGTTTCTGCTTATATGTTGTGCGCCCCCTATTCCTTTTTTTTCCTCGTCTTAGTGCGCCGCGCCTCTGTCAAACATCCAACAGCAGGTTCTCAAAGTCGCTGGTTAGGACTTGTCGGCTGGGTATGATGGGAGTTGTAGTCCGCGTATCTGGAGGTTACCAGGTTGGGAAAGGCTGGCTTAGAAGCAAGTCATGCTGTTAGCTGGAAGCTGAAGGCATCTGCCTTCTTTTCTCTCTAAATTAAGAGGCAAATAAGCTGTAGACAGGGACATGTGGTGCTGTTAGACAGCAACTCAGGTCCCCTCTACAAGGATTCGCTTTTGCGCCTGGTTAGGCGATTATGCGCATAATCGCTGAAGCGCATTTACGCCTAATACCTCTGCATGAGAGGCGGCGAAGCGCATTAAGGGATGACCAAAATGCGCTTTACAAGTAGTTAATGCGCATAAGCGCTTGTTCACATAGGCAAAATGCGCTTTAACGGCCAGAGCAAAATAAAACTCGCTGTTTAACGCGCATTCGATAATGCGCATAATCGGAGAGATAACGCGCCTCTACGCCCGATTTGCACTCCGTTCTTGTAGAGGTAAATTTTTTTAAGCGCCTTGAAAGAGCATTAAACCTCTCTTGTAGAGGCAGCCTCAACTTCACTATTGGTTATCCTGGCTCAGGTTGATGGGAGGTGCAGTTGTTGTTGCGGTCTGACCACATCTGGAGGGTCAAATATTCCCTATGGCTGCAGTATGATGTACATGGCCTAAGGTTGTTCTCTAACTTCCAAAAATTAACATACTTTGAGAGCCACAGACCAATCATTTGCATAGTTTACCCCAGAATATAGCTCAAAATGTGGCGAATGTATGATAAAATGGGCACAAAACTTTGGATATAATATATCAATGGAACAATGGGGCAATATGTGGTTAAAAGATCTAAAGTTTACTTTAAGTGTCAGACTTAAAGAGAATTTTTATAAGATGTATAGATGGTATATGTCCCCTTCGAAATTAACTAAAATGTATAAGGGAGCTTCTGGAATGTGTTGGAAATGTGAAGAACAAGAAGGAACCTTTTATCTATGGTGGACTTGTAAGAAAGCAAAAGCGTTTTGGATACAAATTCATTCCTTAATGCAAAAAATCTTAAAGATTAACATACAATTGAAGCCAGAATATTTACTTTTGGGACTAATGGACAGTCAGATGAAAAGGAATTGTGGGACTTTATTTTTATATATGACGACAACAGCAAGATTGCTATATGCACAAAAATGGAAAGGTCCAGCACTACCCACAATGGACGAATGGATTTTGAAAGTTATGGAGCTGGCTGAGATGGCGAAACTTACATCAGTTATAAGGGAAAAGTCCACATCTGGTTTTAGGACTGAATGGAAACCTCTTATAGACTATTTGAAGGGACAAGAAAAAAATGAACTGTTTATCTGCGGATTCAACTATTGAGAAGGGTTAAGATAAAGGAGGGGGGAAACTGATTGTTTGTTTAGCGACAAGAATGAAGATGGTTATATATCTTTGCAGGGGGGAAATCCTGGAACCACCTTAACTTTGTATACGGTCCTCTTTTAGTATGTAGTTGATGTTGTCGATGATTTGTTGTTTTGTGTGTGTATAATAAATAAAAACTTAAACTCAAAAAAAAAGTATAAAACTTCCTAGCCTCTAATCCAGTCAACAATAATCCTCTCTCTCCCCCTCACACTCTCCTGCCCCACACTGTCCTGTCAGCTCTTGTCAGCTCTTAAATATATACACAGCCACTCTCACACAGCCAGCCAATCCAGGCACTCCCCCGCCACTATCCAATCAGCACTCACACATGAACTCCCCCCCCTTATGCTTACCTAGTTACAACATAACTGTTAGTCTATTTCACTTCTTTTAGGGCATTTTATAAACAACTACTTACAATATTTTATTTACCTCTAAAGTAGCTGAACATCACAGGCGCAGCAGCACCCGCCACACGACATGTTGCCCCTCCCCCGTCGCGTGGCTGAAAGTCCCGGCATCCTTCTGGGCTGCTGCATCTCCTCCCTCCCACCTCCCTCAGTCCTCCGGACGTATCCCAGCATGCAGCGCAAGTTCTGCTGGCTGTATCGGACCAGCCAGTTTTTTGGGGGGCTGCTTCAGCCGGCGAACTCTATGACCAAACGGAATAGTACACGGAGAGAGGGGAGTTCCCTCCACACAACACTTTAAACAATGGAGTTTGGAATAAACAATGTGCAAGAAGTACCCCAATAGCATACTGTCAGTTGTATGTGCGTTGTGTGTTGCCCTCCA
Organism: Anniella stebbinsi; assembly: GCA_029215795.1. Taxonomy (NCBI): domain Eukaryota; kingdom Metazoa; phylum Chordata; class Lepidosauria; order Squamata; family Anniellidae; genus Anniella; species Anniella stebbinsi. The sequence goes on along the minus strand of JARDYH010000002.1, from coordinate 25,062,691 downwards.
CACGACACAATAAGCAACACAACTGATTATTGTTCCCCCCCCCCCTTGATTATCCTGTCGTCTGAACCAGGCCGATGTCTGACAACCCTGTTTGGCCAATTAGCATGGCACAAAGGCAAGTTGCAGCTAAACAGGTAGGCTCTGATTGCCCGCCTCCATCTGCTTCTCTGGCAATCAGGAAGCATGAGTGAGTGGGAGGGGCTGTGCCTCATGTAAATTTTGGAGGGGGGATTCACTATGCATGAGCTTTATTTGCATCATTCATAAAACCTCTGTGGTGAAGGAACTGAGGGGCAAAAAAATGGAAAGGAGCAGGACAATTAGCGCTTTAGGATTATAAAATAATCCTAAAGCAGGGTACGAGCAATAAAATGCAGTAATATAATGCTACATTGACCAAACATAATCAAACAGGGACGAACAGTACTGAAAGGGTACATTCCCTCTTGCAATGTTCTGGTTGTTCTGGGAATTGTTTCAAATAAGAAGCAGTATGTACATATAGCAGCAGCATCACAATAACAATGGGTTATTCTAGAGTCTGATAATGATTGACTCTGAAAGGGAGAGCCTAAGCCAACTGCTGGAGTTCCTGCACAATTCAAAGCACTCTTTCCTGCAAATGAGCCATTGTTACCATCAGTGGGATATAATTCCAAAGAAGTATGCATTGGAAAGAATCTTCTCCCAGAACTGTGTCCATCCCAACTGGTCTTCATATGGACCATGTAAGCTTAAGAACTTGTGCCTTAATTTGCTTGTTTTTCTCCTCCCTTCCCATTCCATTTTTTTCCTTTTGTGTACTGTCTTTTAAATTGTACGGTTGCAGGCAGTGACTGTATTGTTTGTTACTGATCTTATGTAAACTGCTATGGGAACCTTTTCCACTGAGGAGCAGTGTAAACATATTTAAAATAAAATTAAAGATCAACACCAGTTACTCTGGTAGTCCTTTAATAGCTGGAATCACAACCACCAATCAGGTCCTCACATTTGCACAGTGGTTGCACAGAAAATGCAGCCATTAGTGCACATACATGTGCATGCACATTACAGAGCAATATATACTGGTGAAGGTAACAGTTCCTTTTTTTACACATAATGGGGTTATAAGCCACCTTGAGTGCTTCCTTGGAATTGTAAAGATGGGATATACATTTTCTAATAAATCATTTCATGAAGGCATTGCCAGCAATAGTCTGAGAAGTTCTTCTTGTTGGAAAGTGATAAATATTCAAAATATAAACAAACACTTTGCTTACATACCATCAGTCACTGATCAAACTCCAAAAAGGAAGCAGCACACTGTACTGGCCCAAATCAAACCCACACAATGCCAGGTACCAAGGTAAATTCACATATGGTAACAACAGCATCTGTTTCTGACTGTACACTACAGTTGGGATTGCAGGCATGAGTCAGGCATAAGAGACAAAACTGAAGTTGAAAAAAATAACAGAAGTAAGGCCACTTAATTGAAAGAGGAGGAAAGGTGAAAAGTGAGGGTCAAGACTCTCAAACATGGACTAGATTTAGGACATGAGTACAATGTCACCCTCCTACTCATGTGTCCCCGGAAACTGGTATTTAGAGGCATACTACCTCTATCCTGGAGGTAATATATAGCATATATAGCTCTTGGGAGAGCAGGGGCCCTCCCAAGATGGCATACAATGAACTAGTTATGACTAGTAGCCATTGATAGCCTTATCCTCCATGATGTTATCTAATCACCTTTTAAAGCTGTCTGTGTTGATGGCAAATTCCATAGTTTAACTATGTGCTGTGTAAATAAGTCATTCGATTTGTATCTCTTGAATCTCCCGCTATTCAACTTCATTGGATGACTGCAGGTTCTAGTATAATCAGATACTATCCACTTTTTCCGCATCATGCATGATTTTATACACCTCTATCATGTCCCTGCTTTCTCACCATTTTTGTAAGCTAAAAAGCTGCAACTGCTGTAACCTTTCCTCATAGGGGAATTGCTCCATCCCCTTGATCACTTTAGTTGCTCTTTTTTGCACCTTTCCCAGCTCTACAATATTCTTTTTGAGCTGCAATCATGAGTTTATAAAACCCTGCATAGCTAGGACGAAAGATGGCATTACTCCTGAGATTGCAGTCTTGATTTTGCAATAGTACACATTGAAACCATTCACAAGACCAAAATTATATAGATATTTGCCACAGGATGCAATCCTATGCACACTTCCTGGAAACAAGCCTCATTGAACATACTGGGATTTACTTCTAAATAAACATGATAGGATTGTGTGATTGTGCTGTGTTACTCCAGTCTTATGCACTTTCCATTGAGCATGATGGGGGCTTAATTTCAAGAAGATGCACATTGTGAAAAACCTCACCTTGCAGAGCTAAAAATGGTTTGATTTAGTCAGGTAAGGCCACACTTTGGGCCAGTTTAATGCAACTACATGAAGTTGTTTTCATTCAATGCTGAGTCTTTTGGGTGAGCCTAGATGGAAGCAAATTTTATTTCAGTTGCTCCAGAAGGTAGGGCCCAAACAAATGGGTTCAAATTACAAGAAAAATATTTATACTAAACATTGGGAAAAACATTCTAACACTACAAGCTGTTCAATAGTAGAACTGCCTCGAAGCTGGACAGCCACCCATCAGAGATGTCACAAGCCTGTAGAAACAGGTTTCCTGCTTCAACAGGGTTTGGATTAGATCAGGGGCAGACAGAAGGTAGATTGGGATCTGCTGTAGATCTCTAGGTGATTTGCAGTAGATCAGCAAGTATTTCTGAATTCATCATAGTTTAACAATAGTGAATAATTTTTTAATTTAAAATCTCTGCCACAGTTGGCCTTGTGCTAATTGCTTATCTCTTAGCCGCAGTGTTTCTCGACTGTAAAATATGAGTATACTATTGGTTGATTGCCTTTGACTAGACTTTGTATAACTCTTTCTTAGAATTCCTAACCTATAGTAACTCAGATGTAGATCATATGAATGAGTAGAATCCAACTAAAATCCTACTTAGAGTAGACATTGAAATGAATGGGACTTATGTTAGTCATGTCTAATTTAAGTGTCATTCAGTTCAATGCGTCTACTCCAAGTAGGACTTTAGTTGGATTCTACTATATGTGTATGGCTCATAGGGTGCAGTAGGTAATGGACACCTGGCTCATATTAGAAAACAGCAGATCCCACAAGATCAAAATCTGCCCATGCCTGAATTGGATAACCCTTGAGGTCCCTTCCAATTCCATCATTCTTTGAATCTGCATGTAGAAAATGAGTTGCCTGAGGCCTCCAGCAGATACATAAAACCTCATTTGCTGTGCTGTTCCAAACACTGAGGGGGCATGATTGAAGCTAGCCTAGAAGCTTGCCCCTCACCCTAAAAGCCAGCAAGTGGGGCCGTTTATTGCCATTGGTTGCTGTGGTGACCCAGGGAAACCAGGCGAGGCCTCCAGGCCGCTGTGAGGCGCTATGGGCCAAATTGATAGCCAAGCGGTGGGAGGAGGGGATTCTCGTTCATTGTGTGTGTGTGTGTGTGTGACGAGAAAAAGAGAGCAGGAGGGGAGGAACTGAAAGTGAAGCGGATTTCGTTCGGAGCAGGAGGGTGTTGCCGGCGCCTGGCGGCCCGGACCCCGCTGCCTGCGGGCCCAGGAGGACGCCTTTCCCTTCATGAGGAAGAGGAGGGCTTGAGGCCGACATGTCTGACAACGGCTTTGACCGGGCGCCCGGTGCGGGCCGAGGCCGCGGGGGAGGCGCCCCTCTGGCTCCTGAGAGTGGGGCCCGCTTGGGGATGAGCGGAGGCGGCGGTGGCGGCGGCGGCGGCTTCGGGGCTCCCGAGCAGCTCCTCAAGCAGGGCTTAGCACACCACCAGGAGCCCCTTCGGCCGCCCAAAACTGCGCCTCCAGGAACAAACGTCGCCTCAGGTATTGCCCGGTTCCGCTTCATGTCCCCTCCGCCCTCTCTCCTTCCAAGCCTTTAAAAAAATATTATCTGTTAAATGAATTGTGGTGGCCGAACTCTGCTCCCGCCCCAAATCACCTAGTTAAGGTTGTGAGGCTAACTCGTCGGGAACCTTCTTTTCTCGCTTGCGTAGCTAACCGGGGAATGCAAACCTGGTAAGAAAAGGAGCCTCTCCCCTTCCACATCTTTCCGCTCAGTCCCCCCCCCCCCAAACGAGTCTGGGGGTCACGCAGCAGGAGCGCCATTGAGGAAGGTTTGGGGTGGGGGAAGCCGCCGCGCCTCCTCTCAGACCCATTTTGATCTAACGCCCAGCATCGCTATTCTTCAAGAGCACCTTTATTTTTGGCCAACTCCGTAATTCTGAACATTGGGTGACTGTTGTTAAGAGATACGATTAAGCGTAGATCTCTTTCCATTTGGGGGAATGCCTGCGGACTGCTTGATTTGCACTTTCTGTAACTGATCATGCCATTGCATAAAATTAACATACGTTGGGGATTTAAGTGGGGTGGCCATTTCATCTTGAATAGATCTAAGAAGCAGGCCTTTATATTTCGTTGAGAAACTTCCATTGCCATCCTATGCACATTTTCCAGGGAGTAAACTCCATTGAACATAATAGGGCGTTCAAGAGACCATGCATAGGAATGCACTGATATTCCGCTTCCTGTAATCCTTTTGCTTGCTGAAATGGAATTGCTGAGGACCTGCCTTAAATTCTCTAGGCTGTGGATGAAAAATGGAACCCTTGTTCAGATATAAGGGCTGTGTAACCTCTGGTTGTATTTGTATGATGTGTCATGGCCCTGGACACCCTTTCCTCCATTTAGACTGCCCTTTAAAATGTTTTGCAATAAATAGGTATGTATGGTTGTGTCATTGGTCTATATTTGTGTAGTTTTTGATATTGCACAGTAAAGTGTGTGTAATTTAATATTTTCAATGCATAAGTCCTTTCCATACTTGTTTCTCATTGGGATATTTAGTGAGGGATAGGGCATGGGAAATTTTCCTAAGGGCATTTTCACACCTGATGCTGGAATCCTGTGATGACTTACTTGGAAGTAAGTTCTTCATAATCAGTAGGAGTTATTTCCAAGTACATATGTTTAGGATTGGGGTGAAAGGGTAGAATCACTAGCATGCAGATAAGGAAATAACAGTCCAGTCCTAAACATGATTATTCAGAATAAGTTCTGCTTAGTTGTGCATAGGATTGCAATGAACTCAGTGGTACTTATATCCAAGTAAACATGCTTAGAACAGGGCTGTAAAAGTCCTCATGGACTATTTCTGCGCATGACAGAGAGAGCTGTCTTTAAACTGAGTCTACATTTAGCCAATTGAATTACAGATTCGTGCAGTGCAAAAAGCAATGAGTCACTTAAGAATAGGCTGTAAGCCTGACATCTTAAACACCCTGATTTAGAAGAAAATGACATTGAAATCACTAGCTTGTTTCTTAGTAAATTCAGTGTATTTATTTGAATCATTTCTATGTCACCTTGTATTGTTTCCAGTAATTTAGGCTTGAAGTTTAAAATGAAGCAAAGCTAAACTGCATTTAAAAGAATTGCCCATTGCACAAACAGTCGAACATGAGAAAAAAATGTTATCTGTTGTAAATGAATGTCAAGCCTGCCTTATCCTTAAAGTTAAGAAAACATCTTTAAGGTGCAATCCTATGCACGTATAGGCAGAAAAAGTCCTACAACTCCCAGCATTCCCTAGACTTATTTTAAAAATCTGATTGTAACTTCCTTGGGGAAGAGGTGCTTATGTAACAATGTAAAGTGTTATATACATTTCTATATAAACATTGTTGATAAAATAAAATGCTTTATTCAATTCTATTACAACAAATTGGCTGTGCAGAAAAACTAACTCTTAGAAAATAAGTCTAAGATGCATACGATGCTACTGGTGATCAACCCTGTTATAAATACATTAATATGGGCAGTCATTAATATTCTCTGTGATAAGAGTGATGGAGAAAAGGCTAAACTTTAAAAAGGTCTGAAGTAGGATGGAAGAGACATTTTAAAACAATGCTTCTATCAGTCTTCTTGCAAGCAAGGTTGCTCAGTTGTGGTATTTGAAGCACTTTCAGGTTCAGTCAACAAAAAGACTGATGTCTGCTATTTTGTCTACAGAATGGCAAAGTGGCTCACTGCTATCATAAGTCAAACATTTTACTGCCTTATAAATTGGCCAAGAAAAAGTGTTATGTTGTGGTTTTGTGACTTTGCTTCATTCTGTGTAATCATGGCCTAGTTCACACATCACAACTCTGTTCAAGCTCTGTGTTGTCTCCATAAACAGCTCATAGTTTCCAGTTTGCACACAACACTAAACAACCCAGAGAGATCATCCCTGGGTAGATCATCTCCACCCACTTGTAGTGGGAGCGATCAGGCTGTGGGAGCAAGCATGCTCAATTGTTCACAACAACCCAAGGTTTTTGATCCAGCATGTTCATTGTTCACAACAACTCAAGGTTTCTTTAAAAAAAGGTGTAGCAATTTGGATTTCTCTCTATCTAGTATTAGATATATCACAACTTTGCTCATACAAAACTAAGCCATTTAGACTTTTGAGGCTGCAATTCTATGTGTGCTTCTCTGGAAGCAAGCTCCACTAAAGAGTGTCTTCTAAGTAAATATTCATAGAATTGGTCTGTAAACTTTATAAGTATTCTAAATAGTACAATTTCATGTTCTAGATTCTTGCGGGGAGGTGAAATTACCACCATGACCCAGTTGCTGCAATGCTGCCCTTTTACAAAATAGGGCTATGCAGTGGATACTGTATGTGCATCTGTCCTAAAACTATTAAAATTCATATTGTGATAGAAGCAAAGAGTTGTATTATATTATGGTTATCTGATACAACAATGAGCATGCATTGACACTTCTGTCAAATTTTAATATAATAAGAAATATAGCTTTTGATCAGTGACTATTTGATAAGTTTTTGCAATTAGCCAGAGAAGTAAACTCCTCCATGGTGGAGATACCTGTAATTTAAAGAAATAAGTTTAGTAAAACATAATATTAGAAGCTGAAAAAGGAAAAGGATGTTTCATCACAGTATTGTAAAGCAACACTGGGTAAACATACATATTTGTGGAAGATTAAAGTTCTGCAGTGCAACTGGAAAACCTGAAGAACTCCTAAAATATTTCACAAGAAAATCTAGGCCAGTTGGAATTATTATAACTATGGAAATGTGTTTGGCTAAAGATGCAACTAAAAGCATTTAAAATACCTCTGACAAAGGTACTATGGGTGCTGAATTCAGTTGTGATCTGCTTCAGAGATCCTTCTCTCAGGTCTGTTATTTATTTATTAAATTTATACGTCACTTCCCACCACCAAAAGCAATTTCGAAACTACTTACACACACTATACAGAAATCAATGATTAATATATAATAGGAAGAGGGAGAAAATATAAACCATAATCAGCAATGTAATACAAATAAAATAAATACCATAAAAACATAATCTAAAAACAATACGATATGAAAAGTGTTCATATACACAACTACACAATCACCCACTGCTTACTGCCTAGAGCAAACCTCACAAAAGCAACCTGGAACAATTGAGCCATAATGTCCAAATGCCTGGAAAAAATACATACCTCTTTGCTTGGTACTGAAAAGCTGGCTGTGTCTGTGCCAAATGAGCTTCCTTAGGGAGAGTGTTTTATAAACAAGTGGCTGTCACAGAAAAGCCCTGTTCCCATATTGACCCTCCCTGAGCTTTTCTCAAAGGTGGCACTCTCAGTTTACTTGACCCTCAGTTTACTTGCACTCATCCAGTCCGTTACCAAGGTCAGTCACCAGTTCAGCACATCCACTGCCACACCTACCTGAAATGAAAAGGAGAAGTAGAATTGCATGTCATCAGCACACTGATGATAGCACATCCCAAAACTTCAGATGACCCTGCCCACACAGCAGTTTCATCATTAGTTAAGATCTGGTCAGTGATATCAGGGACAGAACCTTTTCAGTGATGGCTCCACAGCTGTGGAATTTCTTCCCGGGAAACTCTCTCCTGCCATCTTCAGATGTGCTGCGAAGGCCTTTTTTGTTGTTGTTCTGCAAGGCTTTCTCCAAGTAAGTCTTCCTGTCTCTCTACTGACTTCTACATACTGCTTTAAACAGTTTTAGCTAATGAATTGTCTGATATATCTTCAATCATTCTTTACCATTGGGTTTATTGATACTATAAGCTGCTTTAGAAATATTTTATCTTGAAAAGCAGGGTATTATTCTCTGGACTATGTATCCTCTGTCAGAATATGTTCAATAATATAAGGGAAAAGAAAAATGGCTTTTAATTGTCTTGTGGTTATGCATGCTATGTTAAAATACTTGACTTTTTAACTAGTTTTCATTTAATTTTTTTTCAGAACAGGCAAGAGCAACATCTCTACCAGAAAAAAATTGTTCTAGGACATCAGAGGCTAAACCTCATGTAGTTGTGGCTCCAGTAGTAATGTCAAAGCTTTCAGTGAATGCTCCTGAATTTTACCCATCAGGATATGCTCCTAATCTTACTGTAAGTATTTAACTGCTCCAACTCTAAGCACGTGAAGCAGATATGTATGCTATTGGATAAACTTGATTGGAAGAAATGGCTTTGATCCTCAAAGTCCAAGCATTCCATCTCAGATTTTCCTTTGGTATTGTAAAAAGGTGTTTAAAGGCCAAAATGTTTAAAGTGAAGAAATTTCCTTTTCTAAGATGTTTCAGTGCTGCCATGTTTCTGAAACTATGCCTTGGGCATCCTGTAAGCAGCATTTTTAATTTGCTGAGATAATGATGATCTGAGATAATGATGATCCAAAAAGATGCTTTGGGGACAGCTTGAAAACCATTGCAGCTGAGTGACATAGAGTTTTGTGGAGAAAACATTCTCACAATAAATGCTCTCATCTGAAATAGTGTGTGCATAATATGGACTAGCTACTGTTCCATAAATGTCAACTTACCTACTTACCTAGTCTGAGATGATAGTCATATCCCTCTCTGTTGATACTGCGCCTAACACATTCTTGAGTGCTGTATCATTATAAATAATATTAGACTACAGTGCTGGATTACTTGATTTCGAAGATCCTCCTATCAAATTACGTATTTTGCTTTATTATTTTACTGGTTTGTTTCAAAGGTTTAATGTGCTACTACGTACCATATGCATAATTTCCCTTAGCATGGATCCACAGTCTTCCTTCCACCCACTGAAGAGCTCCTTCCATCTATGGAAGGCTTCCAATCCAGCAGAGCATTTCCACTGGCAGAATGGGTGAGGAAGCAATCTTTGATTCCCCCTATTCCCACAAAAATCTGCTCCGGAGGATTGGGGGAACCTTCAGCACAGTAGAGGAGGTGGTGCTGGAAGTTGCAGAGGGAGGGGGGAATTGATAAAGATTCCCCCCTTTCACCAACAGAACTCCACTCAAGAAATGCTCCCACTAGGGGAAAAGAAGTTACATCCATCCTCTTGTTATTAACATCTCCTATATAAAAATCAGTTTCAGTGTTAATTTTTATTCTGGCAATTTCACAAGTACATACATACACTATGCTCCTGATATTACAGAAGTTACTCTGGTCAATATCCATGAGCTTTTAGTTCATTACTTTGCTGATTCACAGGCATGCTGGGGCTAGTCCAAATGATTTCTGTGAGGGAAAAGAAATGTGTGAGAAATTCTAAGCACTGTATTTTTAAAAGTTGTTCCAGGGTCAGGATACAGGAAGTCTATGTACTGTTTTTGGTCAGTATACTTTAAAGTATATAAGCTTCCCCCACCTGTGTGCGTGTGTGTGCAATAGCTCTGCAACATTGTTGGAATTTTATTATTCACACTATAGCGTGCAAAATAAATATACATGCAGAAGATTTCAGTTGAATAACATTCGCTAATATGTATTAATGTTTTATTAGTATTTTTTAAACTAAGTAACAACCAATAAAGAATAAATCTTTTTTACTTTGTAGCAGACGTATAATAGCATTGTTCCTATTCAAACCCTACTGCAAAAATGTACTGCTTCATCATTGCTCTATAAGTATTAAGGAAGTAGTTAATCAAAATGATCAAGGGGCTGGAGAAAAGGTTACAATGTTTGTGGCTCTTTAGCTTAGAAAAATGGTGTGTAAGGGGAGACATGAAAAAGGTGTATAAAATGATGCATGATGTGGAGAAATAATATTAGAACCCAGGGTTATCCCATAAACCTTCATGATGGGAGATCCAGGACACATAAATGGAAGTTCTTAACGCAGCACATTATTAAACTCTGGAATTCCCTACCACAAGACATAGTGATAACCACCAGCATGAATGGCTTTAAAAGTAGATTAGATAAATTCATGGAGGATAAGGCTATCTATTGCTACTAGTCATGATGACCATATATTAACTCAGAGGTAGTATCACTTAGTTGCTTGTAGCACAAGTGGGAGAGTGCTGTGGCACTCATGTCCTACTTGTGGGTTTCACATGGTATTTGGTTGGCCACTATGTGAACAGAAATCTGGACTAGATAAGCCTTTGGTCTGATCCGGCATGGCTCTTATATTGTTGTGCAAAGGATTCTATATTCTAGAATCTAGGATATTATTAGAGGCTTGTAGAGAGCCACTTGCCTGCTCATTTGTTGTGAATACAAATTTCATTCAAGTGACCAGGAGGAGAATCTTTATTATGTCTTTTAGTAAAGAACAGGTATGTGTGAACAGACATGCTAGTAAATGGTTTTGTGGGATAGTATTTTCCCCCCATGAATATGTCAGCAAGGCATTTTTACCACTTGCGGTGATCTATGCAAGTTCTTTCACTCTGTTTTGGTGTAACTCTTCTCCTTTCCCACATTAACAAAAGTAGTACAGTTTTCTAAATCCCAGAATCCACGTTTTGTGGACAAGACAACACTGTACAATAGAGATCGCAGTTAGGACCTCTATAGAACCTTTTGACTATAGAACAATTGACTGTTTTCAATTGTAAAACTTCAGTTTTTGTTTTCACATTCCATTACTAAAGTCAGGAACAGATAGATAGATAGATAGATAGATAGATAGATAGATAGATAGATAGATAGAGTTCAAACAATTAAATGAGAAATGATCATGTTAAGTTTAATTCCTAAACTGCCTGAAATTGCTTTTAGGAACTTTCTTTAGAAGATGGTTGTGATGGATATCCAAGTCTAACTGAATATGTGCAGGACTTTCTAAACCGCCTTGCAGGACAGCCAGCTTGTTTTGAAACTGAAATAGCCCATTTTTCAGAAATTCTAAATGGCTGTGTCACTACAGATGAAGCATTACAAGAACTTGTTGAACTCATTTACCAACAGGTAATTTTTGTGTGAGTCAGACGGACAGGTTGCACATTATATATAAAATATTATTTATGTGAATTTCTAATATCACAATAACAAATAATTGATCAAAGCATTTCTTTGAAGTGAATAAAGTCTTCTGCCAACAGGTGTTTTTGAAGATCCAAACATTCATTGTATGCAGTGGGATTGGAGTTTCATCATGCATGTTTAAAACAGTAATAGAGAGGAGTGTGCTTTTGAATATTGAGCTCAAAGTAGTAATGCTCTCATCTGATTTAAAGCCTGTGAAGAAATAAACCTATCAGTTGCATGCAATGTTTGTCTTTTCTAAGTAAGACTAACATTACATACAACCCATAGGGTTGCAGCATTGCTTAGAAAGATTTGTGAAATATTTGCTGAACATTTTTAGCTACCAGAAGCAAATGAGAGAGGGATAATGAAGTCATATCTGCAGTATCATTTTTAATTTCTTGGACAGTTCTATTTGCTCTCTAAAAATTGTACAATATTTGAAACCCTAGGAAAGGTGTTTTTTTTTTAATGGAATACTTTCTCTTTTTACGATAAGATGCTGACTCCTAGTTTCATACTTTACTGCTGATTCCTAGTTTCATACTTTACTGAATAATAAATTAATTTAATTAGGAGCATCATTAAGTGCTACACTTTCTATGCAGTTCTGCTCAAGTGTGGAGAATTTTACTTCTAAACAAGTATTCCCTAACTTAAATATGTGTGCAACAAGGTTACAAAATATTTTGTGGAGTTACTAATCCATTTTTTTGTTACCGAAATGGGATATATCACTTTCTTTCTTTTTCTTGGTACACTTTCAATTCTTTGAAATGAATTCCTAAACTATTCCCAAAATTAACTTTGATAATTGTATGAGAGCAGATAGGCGTGAGTACAGAATTGGTGAATACCAAATGAAATCAAAGTTTAAGTAGGACTTATTTGATATGAGAGAGGAAACACTGCTTCAGTCCCTTCTTTTCAGTTCATCTCTTAATAGGATATATTCTATCCTGTTGACTCAAAAATAAGTCCCACTATGTTCAATGTGTGTTATTTCTTTGCCAAGAAAGAGACAGAGAAAGTGAGCCTATTGATTCTCTTGGACTTCCCAATGGCATTCGATATCATCAGCCATAGTATCCTTCTGGATATGCTGTCTGGGAGTTGGAGATACTGCACTGCAGTGGTCCTGCTCATACTTGGATGGCCTATTCCAGAAGGTGATGCTAGTGATTATTGCTCTGTACCTTGCACAGGGTTCTTCTTTATCCCCCATGCTCTCCAATATCTACATGAAACTACTTGGGGAAGTTATCTGGAGATATGGACTGAAGTATCACCAATATGTGGAAGACACTCCACTCTTTCTCGCCTTTCATCAAATCCAAGTGAGGCAGTAGATGTTCTGAATCAGTGCCTGGGTATAGCAAGGACCTGCATGAGGGCCAATAAACTGAAACTCAATCCAGACAAGACAGAAGTACTGTTAGTGGATGGTTCTTCGGCCTGGCTGAATGATATTCAACCTATTCTAGAGGGGAGTTGCGTTCCCCCTAAAAGATCAGGTTTGTAGTTTGTGGGTCCTCTCCAATCCACAATTCTCATTGGAGGCACAGGTGATGTCAGCGGCACAGAGCTGTTTTTATCAGATTAGGCTGATAACATTGTGGCACTCTGGTTGTAGAATAAGCTCACCAGAGAGGCTCACTTGGCACCTACATCATGCCTTTTTTTATCACGTTGTGTTTAATTGTTGTGAGCTTTGGCTATTGGGCAGTATAGAAATGTAATAAATTAAGAAAGCAATCTTATGCCCACCAGAGAGCATCTGGGCAGCATAGGATTGTTCAGTTTCCTGGCTCCAACCTCAGAAACAGGACTCCGACGTTAGAGAGAAGAAACTTTGCTTCCCGCCCCTTCCCCATCTATCTCATAGCTGGCACGGAGAGAACTGCGCTGGCTACTTCTCCGTGCTTCAGAAAACAGAGGCGTTTTCAGGAACACGGAGGGGAGGAGACAGGGGCAGCTGTCTTACGCCAAGGTACCAATGCTAGACATGCAAAATTGCCCCTCTAACACTAATGTAGAGTGGCTGGAGCATGGAGCCTCCACTGTCCTCCCACCCTGCATTGGATTCTCGGCAGCCTCTGAGTTGGGAGCCTGCATAAGATTGCGCCCTAAATAAATTAATAGAGTGAACATGCAGAACTGCCTGTTCTGGTGCTCTTATTGTATAAATGCAGCTAGATATTATTTTCAGTAGAAGATTGTAGTTGTAGCAAACAGACACTTTCTGTCAAATAGCAAATTTGAGGCCTCTTGGAAGTTTTGAAAATGAAGACAGAGACCTTGAATTGAACTCTATCAATTAGGAGACTTAGTAGAGAGAGCAGAGCAATCCATGTTCCTAAGTAATAATGTGTTGTGAGCCATGTTAATTGCATTTAGTTTCTGTTTTCTTTCAGCTCAGGTTTTAATTGCTGCTTGTTAAAATAAAGTGAAAATAACTAGTGCTATTTCACATATCAACTTCCTTCTTAATATTTAAATTAGAAATTCTGTCTTGGGAAAGGGCAGCTATTCATTTCTCTGTAGAAGATGGAGGTAGTTTGAACTAAATGAATGCAAACCACTTTATTGTAATCTTGAAAATTAATCATATATTCCATAGAAATCTTTCAAACTGATTTACTAACAGTCTCTCCCTCTCCCTTTTTCCATGGGTATATGGCGTTCATGAGATTTATTCTTCAGCTTCATTAGGTTGTATCCTTTTTAACTTTATGTTGGATAAATTAAGTGTCTTTTCTGGAGTACTAAGCCAAAATCCAACGCACAGGTTTGGTTTGAACAGAACTCAAAACTGTGCCATGGGCCACCTTGCTCAGTCCTCCCTCTTCATGTACTGATTCTGTCCTCCATTTTCACATTTCTCTAACCCCGGCTTGGTATGAGATCTGAACGGGGCCCTTGAAAATAGTTAGTGAGCTCAAGTGAACTGAAGATTGTCCTATTGAAATTCTTATTTTGTGGTCCAGGAAAATGTTCAGATAAATACAGTGGGGGGGGGGAACCAAAACAACTGCAACATTGTGTGTTTTCTAATTCCAATTATTCTTTTGCTTGGAAGGCTACATCTGTCCCAAATTTTTCCTATATGGGGGCAAGGCTGTGCAATTACCTTTCTCATCATCTCACCATTAATCCACAAAGTGGCAACTTCAGACAATTACTGCTTCATAGGTCAGTACATGTGTTTTCATGACAAATTCTTATGCTCAAAATTAGCTTGGTTTAATTCCATGTGTGTCTTCTCTGTTTAAACATCTGATTCCAGAGAGATTGGCCAACAGTTTCAGAACAGTTTTATTTCTTTCATAATTAATACTCCAGATATTCTTGCCCCCATACCTGTTAGGTCTTTTAAAGCTTTTTGTGATTCATATTCAAATATATAATTAAGCTTTTGATCACTTCTGTATCTGGTGTTTTTGCTGTAATGTTTTGGTAAATGAAGTTGACAGATTTTTTTTAGTATTGAAGGAAAAGCTGCTGTAGACATGACATCAGACACCAACCCTTGATTCAATCTGTGTGTATTCTATATATCTGTACAGTTTCTAAGAATCCCAGCGTTGTTGTTTTTAAAAGCAAATCTTTAGTCTGCATGATGGCAAGCATGTACAGATATGTAAGCTTTCAATCCCTGGAAATAATACTATTCATATAAACTTATTACAATTTGCATAACATAGTAAGTGAAGAATTTGGGTTTCTGTGTACAGAAGTTCAATTTTTTTATGGATATGTGTGGCAGAATATGGCTGGACATGCTTCAGCAAGTATGTTTTCTATGCCCAATAGTGTTGATAAGATGTCATGTAGTTTGCATTCTTAGCACAATCTAAAGTTCTTTTTTTGCATATTTTTGTGATATAAAATATAGCATGTTATGATATACTAGATCAGGGTGAGCAATTTCAGGATTTCCTTGGGCAATTTTCACCCCTAGGAATATCCCACCCACATAGGCTGACCCCCCCCCAAACGGGTGCCAAAACCAGGGGAAGACAATAAATAAAAAATAGAAACAAAATGGCATCCTGTGTAGCTACAGAGCACCAAAAGGATCAAAATTAGCTTGTTTGCAATCTAATTTTGAGCCTTTTTGGGTGCCGATGCAGCTCTGGGCACCATTTATTTTGCCGCACCCCCCCCCCAATTTTTTTTTAATCTTTACTTTGGGTTCTGTCCAAATTTCAGGGGTGGTGGGAGCCACTTTGGGGCTGCAGCGGCTGCATGTGGTCCACCCCTGCATTAGATAATTCGGTGTGAACACCCGTTGCCCATAATATATCAGACCTTTGTATCACTTTTATGTGGGGGGGAATTTTTGTGAGCATGTAGTAAAAGGCCGGGTTCACACAACACACTAACCCACCATGGGTTATCATGTTGTTTGAATGCAGGACGTTTTCCACATGGTGGGTTAACATGTTGTCTGAATGCAATGTATTTTCCTCAGGGTGACTTGTTAACCATGCAATGTGGTTTATTTTTTCAAACAAGCCACCTTGAGAACCCATGGCTTGTTGCTGGGTTGTTTAGAGTGGTTAACAAGCCACCCTGCAGAAAACATGCTGCGTTCAAACAACACAATAACCCTGCTCTGTGGAAAAAGCACTGTGTTCGGACAACACAATAACCCATCTTAGAACAACATCCCACACCAAGTGGGTTATCATGTTGTATGAACCTAGCCAATATGTCTGTTTCATATATTTTTATCTAAATTGTGCCCTTTTGTCAAGGAGCTCAGTACAGTACATATTAACTGTCACTCATCTTACTACAATAATAATTCTGTGAGGTTGTTTTGCATGAGAAATAATGCCCAGTTTCACAGCTGAGCAGGGACTTGAACCCAGATCTTCCTGGTGTAAGCACCATTCTGTCTTCACCATAACACAACGGCTGTGTGACTCTTTTACAGTGGCACTCCTTTTGATGGATGGGGTATAGGGATGGCCTCTATGTATCATGTAACTGTCGAGGTGTACATGTACAGTTTGTATGTCTGCACCCTGTGATGTCTATCGGTGTAGGCTGAGCCACCTATTTTTAAGGGTGAAGGGCAAATTCTACCCTCATACAAATGAATGGGAGGAGTTCATTTAAAGCAGGGGTGGGGGCATAGCTATTAGTGAGGGATGTAGGCCAAAACATCTGGAGGGTCACGTTGACCACCCCTGATTTAAAGTAAAAGGTGCATTCAGACACACAATTAGGATGAGTAAGTTTTGCCTGTTCACAATTGTATCCTTGATAGCATCTCATTTTTACCTTGCCTCCAAGAACTCAATAGAAGCTACTGCAAACTGAGCCAGCCCCTGTGTGCATAGCTCTGCCATGGTTTCCCTTTCTTGATTGCACTAGAGCACAGATGGGCAACCTTTGGCCCTCCATCTGTTGTTGGACTACAACTCCCATCAGCCATGCTGGCTGGGGCTGATGGGAGTTGGCATCCAGTATCTAGAGGGCCACAGATTACTGTGCTAGAATGTGACAGGAATTGGCAAAGTATAAGAAAATTGCATTTTAATAGGTTGCAGTGATATATTTGAATCATGAACAGCCACGTAAATATTTTCTTTGTAATAGCAAGAATTGATGAACATTGCAAATACTACTGAAAAAAAATGAAATTTTGATTCAAAGCTATCTCTTTCAGGTGTCGAAAAGAGTATGAAAATAGAGATGAAGCTGCCAAGGGAGATGAAGCTGCACGGAAAAGATTTCATGCCTTTGTGCTATTTTTAGCTGAACTTTATCTAAATTTAGAGGTAAAAGGATTTTCTATCTTGGTTAAAATTAAATAACACAAACTTACATAGTTGTAGTGCCAGAAATTTCGTGAGGAAAGGGGCCTAAGAGTATATTTGTTGGGGCAATGTAAATTGTGGAAAACAGTAAACATCAAAATACAAGTGACATTATCTTTACGGTTCTCTTATTTACTATATAATTTTAAAAAATAATTTAAATCATTGTCAGTTCCCCAAATCCCTGTCGCTTGCCTTTTCACTCACTTGCCAAA
Source organism: Anniella stebbinsi (assembly GCA_029215795.1). Lineage (NCBI taxonomy): Eukaryota > Metazoa > Chordata > Lepidosauria > Squamata > Anniellidae > Anniella > Anniella stebbinsi. The sequence goes on along the minus strand of JARDYH010000002.1, from coordinate 25,045,245 downwards.
ACTTTGTCCGATGAGAACTGGTTTATTTCTTTGGGAGAAATTAGGTGGAATACTGTCAGTATCTTTTTCATTATATTTGCATAAGTAAAAATACTAGTTCCTTCCAAACCATAGCTGAAAGTTTAGGTGAAGCACCTTGAATATTCCTAAGGACTACTCAGACAACAATATTAGTACATAAATCATGTCCATGTCCAAAAAGTGCAGCACTGCTCAGCCCACCAAGATGATGCTACAATCTGAGTGACTACTTCAACAAGGGGGGCCCACCTTTCTAAACGCTCTTACCAGTTTTCCAGGGAACTCTAACCGGCTCAAGGCCGGGGTGTGTGTCAACTCTTTCAATGAGAATCCTGACAGAGATAAGCTTGCACAGACATTCTAAACTAGTTTTTAATCTATTTACAACTTGCAAGGTCTCCACAGCCTTGCTGAAACCTATACCTGACACACAGAATAATCAAATGCAAAATGTGCTTCAATCGGATGTGCTAAAGTGTGAGGAAGGCTGTTTTAATATATTCCTCTACATCAAGGGACCCAACCTTTTTTGGAAATTTGAGATACTGCTGTGGGCACCGCTACAAAATGGCTCATCAGTGGGTCACTGCTTTGGCATCTGCTTATTGCGTCTATGGCTCTTAGGCTGCATCTTATTTAGCAAAAACATTTGCTTGATGTCTATTGGACACCACAATGTCTCTTTAATAAAGGATTGTCTCATTCAGCTAATTGTGGGCGGTGCAATACAGCTAATGCTGCTTTTAAACATATGTTTTGGCAGTGTCCAGATGTTGCTTCTTTTTGTGGGGAGATTATTACACAGAAATAAATTGTACTGGAACAATCTTTAATATTCACTGATGTATACATTATTTTTAATTACTAATCTGCTTCATGGAAATTAACAACTAGTGTACACGGATCTCTGCGCACACTTGACAGCTAAAAGACTGATATTACAACACTGGAAAGATAAATACTCACTTCATATAATGCAATGAATTGAATTCATATAATGCAATGAATTGACATGCAACACTTGGCATGTAGATGTTACCTTCAGATGGACACTTAACTTGGATATTTGCTCCACTTCTGTTGCAACCCCAAGTATAACTCCTAAAAAGTTGTGTGCATTTTATACAATCCATGCATGTGCATTTTTAAAAAAATTGGGAATTTTTTTAAAAAAATATTATTTTTAAATCATTATTATGTATCTCTTGCTCGAGGCGGTTTTTCTAGACGGACATGACAGGCGTTGCCAAGTCATGCTGTCATTTATTGATTCAGGAATTTCCTGACAATTGAGCATGTTTTAATTATGACTGCTTTCGGGGTGTTGGTGTGGATGTATTCTGGTAGGCCCAGTTTCTGGAGGTTTTCTGTATAGATTATTATTATTATTAATAATAATAATAATAATAATAATAATAATTTTAAAATATATCTTCCGGTGGCCATAGGCCCCATGTTGGGGATCCCTGCTGTACATACACACACACTTTCGGAGAGTTCCCATTGTTCCAGATGGACATTCTGGTCATTTGTTTGTACATCCCATAATTAAAATACAACTCAAGAAGCAGCATCAATGTTAAGAACATAAGAAGAGTTCTGCTGGATCACAGATCAAAGGCCTCTCTAATTCAGCACTGTTCCTACAGTTGCCAGCAATGTTCCTGCCTCCACACACTCTGGAGAGCCTTGAATAGAAACACCCAAACAAATTAGTTGCTCCTACATATCTGCTTTTATAAACTTGTACCTATTTAAACAAATTAATTTATAAAATCAGCCTTCTCTAGAAACTCATGCTGGCCTATGATTTGCCAAACCAACAGAGGCATAAAAACCACCATAGTTGAAAATAAAAGGAAAAACATATTAGCCTCCTTCTTACTGTGCCCAACAAAGGCTGATATGTAAGATAATTATTTATTTTAAAAATGAGAGAGACTGCAGCTGCAAAGGCTGTACATGTAGCCTGAAGTCTACCCTAACCCAGCTACTTCCCTCAAAACAAAAATGGGGAGAACATACAAACACAACACCAGAGCCTTTGAATGTAAAATGCCCCCCCAACACACACACACACACACACACACACACACACATGTTGTGCCTCTTCCACCAAATGGCCATGTCTCACTCCCCCCTCCCCCCCCCCATGCAAGTAGGTTAATCACAAGTGACCCACTAGGGCTGCAATCCTATGCACGCTTACTTGGGAGTGAACTCAGTGGGATTTATTTCTGGGTAGACATGCAGCGACTTGTGCTGTAATAGTGTTTTAAGGAAGTGAAAGGCTGGGAAGATGCCAATCTCGGGTCTCTCGCACCACACTCTGAAGGAGGGAAAACAATTGTGACCCAGCATGGCAACTCCTGGTATTGAGAGAGGAGAGGGATACACACATGCTTCTTCACCCATCAGCGTTCTCTTGCGAGTAGGGCAGCCAGCAGTGGAGGAGGTGGCTCAGTAACTGGTAAGTGGGGCAGGAGGTGGAGGGGTGAAATAAAGGGCCAGCAACAGAGGAATAGCAGCGGAGTTGTCATTAAGCATTGCAAGGAGCGATGCCTCAAATACTGTGGCTGTTGGGACAGTAGGGCACTCTTTCAAATCCTACAAGGAGAAAGGGAGGTGCGGTGGGGAGAGAGAAGCTGTACTTGAAGTCTTTCGAGCAGCCAATGGACCATGAGTCATAGTGAAGACCATGGCCCTAGAGTGAGAGAAAGGGGTGCACAATTTGTATTGGATTAAGAGTTCTGTCCAAACTGAAACTCCTGAGAAGTCCCATTGCTTCATTTTATTAGATCATAGGTGTTAATTTCTGTTCTATATGCAATTAGGTTTAAATAGGAATATACAACTCCAGATACTTTTCAGAACTTGCAGTATTTTTAATTTTGAAGTCCACAAGACAAGGGGTTCCAAACTTGGGAAAGTACTAAGAATTAATTTTAACATCCTGTAAATGTTCAGATATGTTTTTTTATATATTTATAGATTAAAGGAACTAAAGGTCAAGTAACCCGAGCAGAGATTCTTCAGACTGGACTTCAGGAATTATTAAACACGCTTTTTTCTAATCCTGTGGACAACAATTTAATCTGTGCAGTAAAGCTACTGAAAGTATGACATTTTCATTATTTGGGGCTTTATTCTTAAACTGTTTTTGAAAGTTTTGATGTTAAAATGCTACCGATGTATATCTGGATGTTAATTACTTTTAATATATATTCAATTTCTGTACTGGGTCACAGTGGATAAAGTGGCAGATGTGAACCAGGAAGCTGGATTCAGATCTTCGCCGATCCATGAAGTTTACTGGGTGCACATATCACAATCTATCGTTAAGCTATCTCAGAGGTAGTTGTGAGGATAAAATGGGATGATTCCCCATGTGCCTCACTCTGCTTCTTAGAGGAGAGGCAAGATATAAAATAGAAAATTCTTTGACAGCATTGGTTTGCGTTATTCCATTCTACCACTGCAGCCTCCTATGCTACATCCTGTGTTGTCCCAACCTGCAGGATCAGCTTTTCATGGGGCAGAGAAGAAAACAGTAGGAAGGAAAGAGCAGGAAAGCACACTGTACAAGCAGATATTCACTTCTGCAACTCTGAATCCAACCATTTAGGCTTAAGCAGCTTAGTCCAGTGAATGGTATCAATCAATCTAGTTTGTTGATAGTATCATAAGGGTGTGTGTGTATGGATAGCATGATTACTATTTTTTTAAAAGCAAAATAAACTTTATGTAGCAGTTAGTGTTGCTTTTTTGTGACATGGTTTGAATGCATAAAAAGAAATGAAGGTTGACTAATAGCAGTACTGTGTTTAAGAGCACAATTCTATGCATGTTTACTTGGAAATAGATCCCAATGATTGAAATGAGACTTAATTCCTGGTATGTGTGCATAATTGTACCATCTCTTTAATAAAGTACAATATTATGTTCTCCAAGCCGGGGAAGTGGGGCGGGGTTGGGGAGGAGCTAAGCTGAGCCTGGCTGGAGTTTATTGCCATGTTCCATGAAATTCAATATAATGTTCAAGATTACTCAATGTTGTCATTAGAAATCTTCAAAATATGGTTACCCATTAAAAAAAGGAGTATTCATGAACAATGGCATCCAGCCCTTTGTGACAATTTTGTGAGGCGTATCTAATGGACATTTTTGCAAGTCTTCCTTTATTCCACACTAGCTGATATGCTCAGCGTTGCTCGGGTCCGTGAATAATGTTTATAACATTTATTTGATAAATAATAAATTTCTCTACAACTGCTTCATCTTTAGGTTGGTTGGTTTTTTTTAGTTTGGTTGAGTTAGTAAATTGTCTTGTTAGAATCAATGGGAAACTGTGTTAATAAGAACTGTATTTTAAATTAGAGCTGCGTGATAAACCACATTTTTTGTTTTACCTGAAATGCCTACACCTCCCATCGTGCTTTGGCCGGAGCAGCCATCTAAACTTCAAAAACAATCAGGACATACAACACCCTTTCTACCAGCTAAAAATGATGCAAACCTACAGATATGTTTTCAAAACATACCTGGCATTGCCCAGATATTCGAATAACATATAGTAGGGAAGCAGATCTCAGTGGAAGCGGGGAACTATTGTATGTATGTGCTCTGAAGTTATTATTATGAAGAACGGAAAGCAGCCAGAACACAGGCCAGTGCTAAGCCTGTGAGTTAACTTTTAAACAAATTAAATTCATTTCTTTTTTTCCTCTCTCACCCTCATGACAACCTTGCAAGGTAGAGCAGTCCTAGGCCTGTGAGGTAACTTTAAAACAAATTAAATTCGTTTCTTCCCCACCCCCTCTCTCTCACACTCAATGCGTAGCCGGGGCCACCTTGACGCTGTCACCATGATTTTCCTTGTCCCCCAGAGAAAACAAAAACTACAACTCCTGGCATGCCTTTTGTTGTGGCGCCCAACTTGCCCAATGGGAGTCCTGCTGCTGAAGCTCATGAGAAGTGAAGTCTGGCTGAGCCAGTCCACACTACACTGAGGAAGCTGGCTGGCTGACTCACGGGTAGCTTGGCCGTTGCCATCGGTGACAGGCCCAGAGCTGCGACCTCCTGCCCTTCTGCTCCTGATGGTGCCTAGTAACCAAGGCAAACAGCCCAGGCAATCTCACTTCAGGCCCAGGATGGCGGGCTACCTCCAGATGATGGCTGCCAAAGTCCGATAAGTCTTCCCTCCCACCCACGGCATGTTGGGAGTTGTAGACGCAAGCCTAGCTCTCTGAATAACGTTAATCTTTGAATACATCTGAAGTGTCGTGGGAGAGCGGGCCTTCTTAGTTGTGGCACCCTGCTTAAGGATTTCTTTTTCCCAGGCAGGCTGGCTTGGTGACTGCATTAATGGCTTTTGAGTGCCAGGTGATTTTTTAAAAATATATATTTTCCAGGGCCTTTTAACTTGTTGAGATTTTTTATACTGCAGTTTTCCCCCCTGTTATAACTAAACCACAACATTCCAAGACAGAGGCAAGAATTACTGAATATCTGTTTCTGGGCATGCGCAGAGTGCCTCCCATTCCTCCCTCTTAAGGGCAAAAGTTGTGTGCTTGCTTCCCCCAGATTCTGAGAAAACAGCAATATCAGGGTGAAGTGCCTTTGAGCAAGTTTGTCCCCTCAAAGCCACGCTCTTGTATCTAGCCATGATTTTAAAATCACGCAGAGGGTAGGAGGAGGCACCACAAATGGACGCAGCCCATTTATGTGGGTTGTTTCCTTTTATGTAGAATTGGGTTGACTGTTCAAGACCAACCTTAGGAGTCAGGTTGTGAAAGACACGCAGCAGCCACCCACCTATGCACTCACAATGGCCACCAAAGGCCAGTAAGTCTGGTCTTCCGCCCAAGGCATGCTGGGAGTTGTAGGCATAACCCTTAGTTTTTATTAAATTCTTTAAAAATACTTAAACCCCCAAACTAATCAAGGGCCTTCAAATGCTCTCCTCTTGAGAAGCCCTTGCTTGCAGCTTAGTGCTGCACCTAAGTGGAACCAGATGTGAAGCCCTTTTAAGAGCTGCCTCTCCTGGTACTGAGCCAGCTGCTGTGGACAATTACATCAGTCCCCCTCCCTTCCTGGGAGGGATATTTAAGCTGCTGGCTGAAGGGGCCTGGGAAAGCCATCAACCTGCAGGAGAGGGAGGCCTGCTGCCAGGGGAGGAGAGGAGTGTGCCTGCCTGCCGGCTTTTTGTTTTTGTCTTTGTTTGTTTGTTTGTTTGTTTGTTTTTTCCCCTTTCCCCAGGCTTGAGCTATGTGCCTGGGAGGGAGGATACAGGGCCAGGTGGGGGGATCTGAGGGGAGCACAATCAGGGTAGTGACGGGTAGAGGGAGATAATGGCGTTGTGAGGAGGACTTGCCAGGTTAGGGGAACAAGGCCCAGACAGTTAATGGCTGTGCCTTGTTCCAGTTCCCCTCACACCCACAGGCTGGTTGGTTGCCCTATCAGCCAGCCCTCAGGCCTCCGGGTGCTGCTTTTAAATGCCAGATCAGTACATAATAAGATCTCCCTCATCCACGACTTAATTGTGGATGAGGCAGCCGATCTGGCATGTATAACCGAGACCTGGGTGGGAGAGCAGGGAGGAGTTAGTCTCTCCCAGTTATGCCCACCGGGGTACTTGGTTCAGCATCAGGGTAGACTTGAGGGCTGGGGAGGGGAGGGTTGCTGTGGTCTATAGGAATTCCATCCCCCTCTGCAGGCTCCCTGTCCATGCGACTACTGGTCTGGAGTGTTTGCACCTTGTGTTGGGCCAACGGGACAGATTAGGGATTCTGTTGGTGTACCGCCCACCCCGCTGCTCAACAGACTCCCTAGCTGAGCTGACAGAGGTGGTCTCTGGTGTACTGTTGAGGTCCCCCAGACTCTTGGTTCTGGGGGATGTCAACATTCATGCCGAGGGCACTTTATCTGGGGCAGCTCAGGATTTCATGGTCTCCATGACAACCATGGGACTGTCCCAGCATACCATCGGCCCAACGCATGTAGCAGGGCACACTCTAGACCTGGTTTTTTCAACTGGACATGGAGATGGGGATCTGAAAGTGGGGGACTTTACATCAACCCCTCTGACATGGTCAGATCACCACCTGCTGAGGTTTAGACTTACAGCGGCTTTTCCCCTCTGCAAGGGTGGGGGACACATTAAGATGGTCCGCCCCTGGAGGCTAATGGATCCAGATGGTTTCCAGAGGGCTCTGGGGAGTTTTCCGGCTGATAGGGCTGGCTCTCCTGTCGAAACCCTGGTTGATCTGTGGAATGCAGAAATGACCCGGGCAGTTGACACGATTGCTCCTGAGCGCCCTCTCCTGTGTAGAGCTCAAACGGCTCCGTGGTATACCCCAGAGCTGAGAGTGATGAAACAAAACAGGAGATGGCTTGAGGGCAGATGGAGACGAACTCCTGATGGATGAAATCAAACACTGGTAAGTGCTTATGGTAAGCTGTATTCAGGGGCAGTGAGGGCAGCAAAAAAACAATACTTTGCTGCCACTATTCAATCATCAACCTGCCGCCCAGCGGAGCTTTTCAGAGTTGTCCGAGGGCTTTTACATGCTGGCCCCAAGGACATGGTAGAACCATCTGAGGCCCGCTGTAATACATTTGCTGGGCACTTCCAGAATAAAATCTCTGGCATCCGTCAGGACTTAGACTCCAGTGTTATAGCAGATGAATCTAGTGAGGTATCCAGAGCACAGGCTTGTCCTGTTTTCTTGGATGAGTTTCAGTTGGTGCAGCTCGAGGATGTTGACAAGGTGCTTGGACAGGTTCGTGCAACCACTTCCATATTGGATCCCTGCCCCTCTTGGCTAATAAAAGCTAGCAGGGATGGAACAACTGGCTGGGCCAGGGAAGTGATTAATGCCTCTTTGCAAGAGGGAGTGGTCCCAGGCCTCCTGAAAGAGGCGGCAGTGAGACCACTCCTAAAGAAATCTTCCCTGGACCCTGAAAATCTTAATAACTACAGGCCAGTAGCAAATGTTCCATTCCTGGGCAAGGTCCTGGAGCGGGTGGTTGCGAGCCAGCTCCAGGCAGTCTTGGATGAGACTGATTATCTGGATCCATTTCAGTCGGGTTTCAGGCCTGGTTTTGGTACGGAAACAGCCTTGGTCGCCCTGTATGATGACCTATGTCAGGAGAAAGACAGGGGGAGTGTGACTCTGTTGTTTCTCCTTGATCTCTCAGCGGCTTTCGATACCATCAACCATGGTATCCTTCTGGGACGACTGGCTGAGTTGGGAGTGGGAGGCACTGCATTGCAGTGGTTCCGCTCCTACTTGGTGGGTCGGCTCCAGAAGGTGGTGCTTGGGGAACATTGCTCGGCCCCGTGGATTCTCCAGTATGGGGTTCCGCAGGGGTCAGTTTTGTCCCCCATGCTGTTCAATATCTACATGAAACCGTTGAGTGCAGTCATCCGGAGTTTTGGAGTGCGTTGTCATCAGTACGCTGATGACACGCAGCTCTATTTCTCCTTTTCATCTTCATCAGGTGAGGCTGTGGATGTGCTGAACCAGTGCCTGGCTGCGACAATGGACTGGATGAGGGCTAATAAACTGAAACTCAATCCAGACAAGACTGAGACGCTGTTAGTGGGTGGTTCCGCTGACCGGATGGAGGGTGTTTAACCTGTTCTGGATGGGGTTGCACTCCCCTTGAAGGAGCGGGTTCGTAGCTTGGGGGTTCTCCTAGAACCATCTCTGTCACTTGAGGCGCAGGTGGCCTCAGTGGCACGGAGTGCCTTCTACCAACTTCGGTTGGTGGCCCAGCTACGTCCCTATCTGGACAGGGATAACCTGGCTTCAGTTGTCCATGCTCTGGTAACCTCCAAGTTAGATTACTGCAATGCACTCTACGTGGGGCTGCCTTTGAAGGTGGTTCGGAAGCTGCAGTTTGTGCAAAATGCAGCGGCCAGATTGATAACTGGAACCAGTAGGTTCGAACATATAAGACCTACTCTGGCCCGCTTGCATTGGCTGCCTGTATGTTTCCGAGCCCGGTTCAAGGTGCTGGTTTTAACCTATAAAGCCTTACACGGCTTGGGACCACAATACCTGATGGAACGCCTTTCCCGACATGAACCTACCCAAACACTACGTTCAACGTCTAAGGCCCTCCTCCGAGTGCCTCCTCCGAGGGAAGCTCGGAGGTCCGCAACAAGAGAGAGGGCCTTCTCTGTGGTGGCTCCCCAATTGTGGGACGATCTCACCGATGAGGCCCGCCTGGCGCCAACATTGTTATCTTTTCTGCGCCAGGTCAAGACTTTCCTCTTCTCTCAAGCATTTGGCAATATCTGAGGAGCCTGGGGTTGTTTTGTTTTTGTAGTTTTTTGAAGTGTTGAAGTGGTTTTTAAATGTACAGATTGTGTGTATGTTGTATGTTTTTGCTGTTTAAATTTTTGTATATTGTTTTTAATTGTTTTTAATCCTATGTAAACCGCCCAGAGAGCTTCGGCTATGGGGCGGTATACAAATGTAATAAATAAATAAATAAATTTAGTGTTTTTAGATTTTTCTGGTACATTGTACAGCCAGACCTATTACTGTGTCACCGTATCAAGTTTCTAACTCATCTGGAAGTGGGTAAACATTTCCGGACATACATGATGCACACATACTTTCTGCTTTATAGGTAGAGATTCTGAAGTAAATAATAGACATGAGAGAAGCTGTTATCTTTATGTAGCATAGATACTAAAAAGATATCGGAGCAGCTTTCATTTTCATGGGTAAAGAAGAGCACATTACTAATGGAAGTGCGAAATCAATTTAGTAGGAATATAATCATGTGAAGTCCAGACCCCTCAGGTTTAAGGTACTAAAGGCCTCTGTATCATCAACTTCTTTAGAGATAGTCTGAAAATACTACTTGCTTCAACACACAACATACTACACAACATACTACACAACATACTACAGAAATTTCACTTACTTTAATGTCACTTTTCCAAATGGCTAATAGCATGCATTTCTCAGTTGACAGGGTCGGTACTAGAAGATGCATGGAAAGAAAAGGGAAAGTCTTACATGGATGACATAGTACAGAAAATAGAAAACGTTGTCTTGGATGCAAATTGCAGCAGGTAGTAAGAAAATTTGGTTTTTACCAGCATTCCTTTATGGCTGATTATTATTCCTTGCTATTTCTTAAGTTTATGTGGTAAAATCAAGCAGTTCTTTATAGATTTTTGTTCATTCCTCTTGTTAAGGATTGTCATTATATTATCAGTAATATAACTTATGCTAAAATATTTAACTAATACAACTCCCAATCCAGTCTTGTAATCATTATCTCCTTGTTTTATAACTGTTTATCATTTATTTCGATGTATATATTGCAAACCCCAGAGCAAGTAAGTGCCTTTTGTGGATCCTTTTGTGGAATCTCTGGTCCATGGGTCAATTTGGCCCACCAGGCTGACTTATCTGGCCCACAGAGCCTAAGGGAGAGGGGTTAGAGAGCAACTAAGCCATATCTTAGTCCCCTTCGCTCCTCTGTCAAAAAGCAATGGAGTAAGGGAATGGGACTGAGCCCGCTCAGCACTGCTCCTCCCCAACATTCCCCAGGCGGGGAATGCGAAGGAATACCAAAAGAGGATCCTGCAGAGAAAGGCAGCAGTGATCTCCTGTCTCTCTCTCCCTCTCTCTGTGGAGTTTAAATTCTCCATGCAGAGGATGGGAGACCTCTGCTGTCTCTCTATGCATTGAGAAACTGCAGAGAGTCTCCTGTCACTCTGTCTCTCTCCTCGGTGTGGAGTTTAAATTCTTCATGCACAGAGAGACAGGAATGATCACTCCTGTCTCTTTCTGCATGAGGAAAAGGAGTTTCTGCATTTAGCAAGAGGCATAGGTCATGTGTGTGCCTCTGCACGGAGAAGGTAACCTATGAGGGGACATTAACTATCTTATATTTTCAAAAATGATAGCCCACCTTTCTACCAACTATGACATTCAAGGCAGCTTACAAAAATCAGTAATAAAACAACCAAATATGAAAAAGCAATCAATACTAAACACACACACACACACAACTAGAAAAGATCTAACGCAAACATGTACCTGCAGAAAAACTAGCCAGTAAAAGCAATAATATCATAACAAACCAATATTAAATTAACCATAAAAGTTTTGGTGAACAGGACCAAATTTTGCTAGGTGCATAAAAGAGCACCAGTCAAAATCCATTGGAATAGGTTCCATACTGAAAGACAACTACAGAGAAGTTCCTGTCCCTAGAAATCAAGGGACATCTGGGCACAGGTGGTGATGATCTTAGCAGTTGGGCAGAATCATATGAGGAAAAAGGGACCTTGAAACCATTGGGTTTGTAGGCCAAAATTAAGCATTTAAATCATGCTGAAAAATAAACTGGGAGCCAGCATAGATGTTATCGGAATCCTAGATGGCTGTTTTTAATGTGTATTGATTTGTGTTTATGCTTTTAATATTATAAGCCCCTTTGTAAAGGTTGTTTTGCTTTAAAAAGTGAAGTATAAGTACCTACATACATCAATAAAAGCATAGGTGAAACATGCTCATTATTCTGTCCTGGTTAATAGTATGGCTGCAGCAAACACTTTTCAAAACTTGCCTTGTGTATTTATCCCTGCATCTTTGGAGAAGGGCAGGAGACAAGTCTAAATAGCTGTGCTTGACCAACCCAAACATCGGACAATCTTTAGATCCATGAGTGTCATGTCATATATATATGGTGACTAATGCCACATTTATATCAATCGCATGAGAGTATTGACTCCAAATTAAATGTATAAGAAATGTAAATAATTAGATCTTCCAAATTTAATTGCTTTTGGCAATGAGGTAACATTTAAGATGTGTTAGTGAGCAACTATGAATTACCAAAGGATATCAGGACTAGTTTTGTTGTCGTTATTTCCCCTCTTATTTGCTTCCACTTGTGTTGGGAATGTAGTGGTTTTTATTTTGTACTTTTGTCTGTTTTAGAGACGTAAAGCATATGCTTCTGAAACTAGTAGAACTGCGGTCAAGTAACTGGGGAAGGGTACATATAACGTCCACATACAGGGAAGCAACTCCAGAAAATGATCCTAACTACTTTATGGTAATGCTACATGCATTTTTCTTGTTTCAGATACATTTATCTGATTGTATGTACAAATGCTAGGCATGATAGAATTGGTGACGGTTTTATTTCGTTTCAGAATGAACCAACATTTTATACATCTGAAGGTGTGCCTTTCACTGCAGCAGATCCAGGTATGCCAACAATTCGATTTTGTTATTTTTTAAAAGTCACAAATTAGCTATAGTTTAAGAAGCTAATCAAATGTCATCTTTTTTTAAATCCACTAATATAGTTTAAATGGGTATCATGGAAGGCTCACACCAGCCTTCCCCAACTAAGTGCCTTCCAGATGCAAAGGACAACTCCCATTATTCCAGCCATTAATCCTATGTTAATGTGTTGTTTTAAATGCCATGAGCCATAGTCCAACACAGCAAAAGGGTATCAAGTTGGGGAAAATTGTCTTAGACACACCGGTCAGGAAACTGGACAGGAACTTTAACGTGTCTCCAACAAGAGCAGAGCAGCCACAAGAAACTCTTGACTCCACCCAGAAGCAGCAAAATCCACTGCCACCTAGTGACTACACTGCATTATGTCACTCATCTACAGAATGGCATATTGAACCATTGCTGTTTTTCTCATTTGTTAACAAATTATTACTAATGATTAGCAAATATTAGAGGAGTATGCGTTTTTCCACGATTGTTGTGATTCAAAGTCTCTCACTATTCCACCTCTTTGTTTTGTTGCTGAAGCCTCTGTGTGTGTGTGTGTGTGTGTGTGTGTGTGTGTGTGTGAGAGAGAGAGAGAGAGAGAGAGACAGTGCCATTGTGCTCATTTGCTTAGGCACCATGTTAATTTTATGTAATCTTTTTAAGCACAAGCTAAATGTTTCTACTTTAGCCTTAGGTTATAATCCTTTACCTTTTATGGCAGGGAAAACACTGGATCTTATTTAATGGGTAGGGAAGCGATTGCATGGATGCAGTTGGGCAAATTCAGAATCATTTTAAGTAAAGCTTATTGAGGACAAAATCTGATTGGGAAATGCGAAGTTCAGGATAAGTAAAAGTGATGAAACAGAGGACAACAGATCTGTTATTTATTTGCATACAGAAATGTATTTGTATATTACTGGTTTTGTAATGGATATAATGAATAAAATGCATTTGAAAGTGCAGCTTAATAAACAAAATTAATGCCTTTGCAGATTATCAAGAGAAATATCAAGAACTCCTTGACAGACAAGATTTGTTTCATGAGTATGAAGAAAATGGAACAGACTTATCAGGAGCTGGAGATCCGTAAGTTCTTGTTTTAATCAGATGCTTTTATGCAGATATTATAACTTCAATGTGATAATTAGAAGTCCTAAATTAAGGTATCACTTTTCAAGAGCACTCTTGTCAAAACTTACTGTTCTTAAAATATTTGATACTCACTGTGATGGAGCTCAAGATATATTTATATGCAAAGTCTTCTGCTGGTTTTATGCATTAGTTTGCAGAACAGCACTAATGAGTGGAAGGAGCTCACTCATACTTCTTTCAATGAAACTCTATAAAAAATTATGTTCTACAAGTATTTGCACAACCTGTTTCTGAGCACCTTGGTTTGATATTTGGTGGTATGTTTTAATTATACTGCAGCTGGACTGATGAACTTGAGTTACACAGAATGTTGTTTTATCAAATAAGCAGAAGCCACTCTATTCATTGTCAAGGCTACATATGTGTATAGGACTGTGACGTTAATCCTTATATTTGCCTTCTTAATCTGATGTCTTCATATCTGGAGAAATATATATATATCTAACAGCTGGATTTGTTTTAGGTATTTTGATGATGATGATGATGATGATGATGATGACGATGAAATGGACCCAGAAATTGAAGAAGCATATGAAAAATTTTGCTTAGAATCGGAACGTAAGAGGAAACAGTGAAATGTTGCACGTGAATATTAGCGGTTTTCTTTTTAAAAAAAACCAGCATAGATATGAATAGGAGGTAGAAGGGATGGAAAGTCCTTGTAATGTCCGTACCAAACAAAGGAAATTAAGTTTCTCCAATTACTCAAGTTATGCAATTTCCATTTTGTTAAACAGAATCTGCCAAAAAACCCTGTAAACTTAAATCCTGTAACTTAAAACAATGTGTATATATCATAGTTTATTTTATGTACAGTTAAATAAACAATGTTTTGGCTGGAACAAATTTTATTTGAAACATGTCACATTAATCTACAAATTTGAGGGTTATTGTATTAACGTTACATTTTTTTCTGAAAGTAAAATCCCTTGAATCAGAAATTACATATCGACTTGCTTTTGGAATGGTTTTGTATTGCCTTTCCTTTGTGAAGGACATAGCTGTTGTCCAATATTTTTAGACTCATGGAATGGCAAAATAACCTTTTTTAATGTTTTACAATCATGAAAATAGTGGGCACTGAAGGAAAATGTAAAAACTTGAAAGTAAGTTTTGTTTTCAAACAGTTAGATATTTGATAGGCATTTTAGTTCATGGAACTGATTTTCAACAAATTGGCTCGATCTGGATGCCTGTACAAGAGCCCACAGTTCCACAATACCCATGGTTTAGAGCAGCCTTTCCAAACCTTGGGTACCCAGATGTTGTTGGCCTACAAATCCTATCATCCCTGACCATTAGACATGCTGGCTAGGAATTATGGGAGTTGTAGTCCAAGAACATCTGGGGACTCAAAGTTATGAAAGACTGGATGTCTGAATTTAATAATAATAATAATATTTATTTATAACCCGCCTCTCCCTACGGATCGAGGCAGGGAACACAATACACATACAAGCATAACAAGGTTAAAAAATTAAAACAAGAGAAACACATCATTAAAACATTTAAAATTCATCTGGATAGGCCTGCCGGAAAAGAACAGTCTTCATGACTCTCTTGAATTCGTGAAGACTGTCAGTTTGTCTAACCTCCTCCGGCAGACCATTCCATAGTCTGGGAGCCATAGAAGAGAAGGTCCTCTGGGTAACACTCACCAGCCTAAATCTGGCTGGCTTGAGTACGTTCTTCGCAGAGGACCTAAGAGTGCGGGGCGGATTGTACGGGAGAAGGCGATCCCGTAGGTAGCCTGGGCCCAAACCATGTAGGGCTTTAAAGGTAATAACCAACACTTTATACTTCGCCCGGAAACTGACCGGCAGCCAGTGAAGTGATTTTAAAACTGGTGTAATGTGGTCACCCCTAGGTGTACCGGTGACCAACCTGGCTGCCATATTTTGAACAAGTTGAAGTTTCCGGACTAGGCACAAAGGTAGCCCTATGTACAGCGCATTGCAGAAGTCGAGCCACGAAGTTACCAGTGCGTGCACTACCGTCTTTAGGTCTTCCAACTCTAGGAAGGGGCGCAGCTGGCGTATCAGCCGAAGCTGATAGTAGGCACTCCTGGCCGTCGCATCAATCTGAGCTGTCATCTGGAGCGACGGATCCAGGAGTACCCCCAAGCTGTGAACACAGTCTTTCAGAGGGGGTATAACACCATCCAGAACTAGTTGACACACCTCCAAACCCAGGTTGGGGCCTTTGACAGCAAGCACCTCCGTCTTGTCTGGATTCAGCTTCAGTTTGTTTTTCCTCATCCAGCCCATTACCGCCTCCAAGCATTCGTTCAGAGGAGACACACTATCCTTAGCTGACAATGTTGTTGAAGGCATAGAGAAATATATTTGGGTGTTATCAGCATATTGATAGCACCCCGCCCCATGCCTTCGGATGATCTCTCCCAGCGGTTTCATGTAAATGTTAAACAGCATTGGGGAAAGGATGGCACCTTGCGGTACACCACATAGCAACTCCTTTTTTGAAGAGCAGCTATCCCCAAGCATCACCATCTGGAGCCTGCCCAAGAGATAGGATCGGAACCACTGAAGCACAGTGCCCCCGATTCCCAATTCCCCCAGGCGCTCCAGAAGGATACCATGGTCAATGGTATCGAAAGCCGCTGAGAGGTCCAGGAGTACCAGCAGGGACACACTCCCCCTGTCGATACTAAGGCGTAGATCATCTACTAAGGCGACCAAAGCGGTCTCAACGCCGTATCCTGCTCTGAAGCCGGTTTGAAATGGGTCTAGAAAATCAGTGTCATCCAAGACTGCCTGGAGTTGAAAGGCAACCGCTCTCTCGATCACCTTGCCCAAAAATGGAAGATTTGATACTGGCCTGTAGTTATTAAGGTCCAGGGGATCCAGGGAGGGCTTTTTTAGAAGCAGCCTTACCACCGCCTCTTTTAAACATGATGGAAAGCTGCCCTCCCTGAGAGATGCATTAATAATATGTTGTAAATGTGATCTAACTGCATCTCCTCCCTGGACGACCAGCCAGGAAGGACAGGGATCGAGAGGGCAAGTCGTCTTCCTCAAACATCCAAGCACCTTGTCCACATCCTCGGTACTCACCAACTGAAACTGATCAAGTGTAATCCTACTCACGGAGTCACTGGACACTCCACTGTCAGCCTCTGCTATAACAATGGCATCAAAAATACATGAAATTGCTTTTAAGTTAAAGTTGCACAGTAATGTGTGTAGCTTTGAAATACAGTACTAGGATGTCAGCATTTCTGCCACTCTTCAGTTTGGTAATTTAGGTATAATATGTGATCGCTTGTATAGAGTAAAACAGTTTTATATTACAAAAATAACAAATTCTAAATACTTCTGCTGGTTAGTGTATCTTCCCTTTTAATCATTATTTTTTTCTCTGTAAAATTTTGCCCAGGGCACTTCTAATCTTTTGTCCCTCATTTTATCTTGAATAGATAGAGTCTATTTCCTAACACCAGATGTGTGTTTTGAATTTCCCAAGAAGTAGGTAAAATAACTTATATAAAGAACAGAGGTTGTAAATATGCATGTAAATAGAGCTGTTTAATATTGCACTGTTATAACTTGGTATAATTTGTGTCTGTTAATGAAGTTAGCATCAACTACATCTTCTGGTTGTTCATTTGTTTAGCTTCTTAGTTATCACCCTATTTTGGAAAATAAACTGCTTTCTTTTGTTGGGTATATTTTGTCTACCTTTGTGTGTCTTTATATTCATAACACCATGGGATAGTACTAGACCTTCCTTGCTTTTCTTCTGCTCTGAGCAGCAGCATTTTTGCATCTGCTGGCAAGGGCACAGCATCACATTTATCAATCCTCTTTGAACTGGTATAATCAGATGACAAAATAATATTGCAGTTAATATGCAGTCACCACCAACTCAGACCCCATCAGAATATATGTGAATTTGGGATTTTTTACCCCAGTATGCATCTCTTTAGCTTGCTTGTACAGAACTACTGTTGGCATTTTTAATGTCATTCACCCAGTTGGGAGACATCCTATGGGAGTTCTTCACTGTCCCATTTTAAAATGTTAAAGAGAAATGTTTAATTTCCTTTTTTAATACAAAACTCAATTTGATTTGAATAAAATCTACTTGTGATTATTTTCCACATCATCCATTTTTATTTATTTATATTTATATCCTTTTCTTCCAAAGAGCTCAAGGCACTGTACATGGTTTTCACAACCTTGTTCTATCCTCACAACAACCCCGTGTGGTAGGTTAGGCTGAGAGAAATTGTTGGGTCAAGGTCACCCAATGAGCTTTGTGTTTGGCTAAGTATAAATTTGCACATCGATTTTCCTTGTCTGCGACCAGTACCCTAATCCACCACAGCAACACACTTTCATCGACCCTACCACCTATCTTCAAAAATTCTTGTGGAATTGTAAAAAACTGAAAAAGTACAGTCATACTTTTTCATTTGTCTCTTATATGTTGGTGAATTCTGAAATTTGATGATATAAGCTATCCAAGGCAAATTTTATGAATGAACAAAACTTAGATTCATTATCGGATGTCACTGTAAGAAACATTTAGAAATGCCTGGTACAATTACAGGTGGAGTGAAGGTTTGGATAATGCATGAAGGACTGTGGGGCTATGGAGGAGATTCTATACAAGGCTTGTTTTGCACTAGGAAAGGCAGGATGTACTAAAATGAATGACAAGGATGCTATTGGGAACAATGGGAGCTATTTGGAGATCAATAGAAAAAAATAATGGCAGCTGGAATGAGAGCGGTCATCAATCCAGTCTCTCATCATTCTCCATCAGTTCTTCTTGTCAATGTGGTTTGTTTATTTAGGAGACTTCTAAGCCAAACTCTTTCAAACTCTTTATTTTCCCAATATGGTTTAGATGATATAATAAAGTCATATTAAAGCAAGCATCAAAATTAATATTTAAAACAAAACAGAAATATCAGTATAAGCCATCTTGTTTCATTTCTATCCAGTGGTCCATTCCATTCCCTTTCAGGATGCCTTGCTTTATTTGTAGCTGACCTTGAAAGCAGTCAGTCACATCATTTGCCTTTATTTCCTAATATACTTTTGGATAGCTCTCATCATTTCCAGTGGACATTCCTGTCATTTGTTTTTGTTTTTTTAAAATAAATCTCCAAATCATCCAAAGAAGACTCCGCTGTAACCCAAGTGACTTAACTAGTTTGTTGTGTGGCTCCACAAATGGTACAGAGTTTGTTCAGGCCACAAGTGCAATTCAAACCTCTAAAAATCTATTTTAGATATGGAGTGGTATATAAATATTGTAAATAAATAAAGAAAAATACACAACTGGTCCCTAGTATATCAACAAAATTATAATTGTGGTTCAGGTAAGTTAGGAGATTTAGAACTACCCAAACCCGAATTTGCTCAGATCTCCAGTATGTTGTAAATTCTCCAACTAAAGGTTGCAGCGCTAGAGGAGAGAAAGGTTTGGGGGAAGTTGCCCAAAGCCAAGTGTACACTTGACTTTGGACTTGGCAAGCGCGTCCCTTTCACATGGGGAAGTCTGTTTTCTTACAGTTACCGTCGTTTCTCCACCCCTGCATTTGTCCCTCATTACCTCATCTGTTGAAAGAGGAAGTAAACAACTTGCACTGGGCCATTCAGTGTTGCTGTTTTGATCCCGCTGCTTCCCCTGCACACAGGAGGAGATAGCGGCAATTTCCAGTTTTAAAAATAAGTCGGACTTACTGTGGTTTTTTTTGTCTCAAGCAGAAGGCTAGAAGGGGCGGGAGACAGACGATGTGAGAGGGACCCACGAAAATCCGGAAGTGCCCAGTAACCAACATGTAGTAAAAATAAAATGCTCTTCTGATAGAGCTCTGACTTCAAGGCTGGCTCCAATCCTGCAGGCGGTTCAGTTCAGAGAATTATGGCGCACCGATAAGGAATCCTCACTTTCTCACCACTCCTCTCTGTCATTCGTTTTAGAAGAACTTCAAAAAACAGGAGAACCAAAAAGTCTTATGAAGAAAGGCTCATAGGGTGGGCGTGGGCGTTGCTTTGGTGGGGAGGCACTGAAAATAGGTCTAATCTGATCCTGCCAGGGGAGTACTAGAAAGCCATCGTTTGTTTAAGGTTCAGTTCATGGAGAGATTGGAGCTGTGATCTGATTAGGGTGGGTCTGCATTTGAGCTGTAATCGAAGGGTTGGCTTGCAGTATTTCCATTTGAGGATTCATACCTCGGATGTGGGGGGGGGGGGATGTTTGTACCTGGATCGATCCGATTTCACGATAGAAGTGTGTGTGTTTTTACCGACATTTTCACAGTGAATGATGGTGTTTCCCGTGTAGAAACCACGCAAATTCAGGAGGCTCGCTGGATATATCCATATAAAAGTCCAGTCCATTCAGATATGACCAGTGCTGGGAGTTGGGAGGTGGAAATCAAAGCTTTTTTCTGGGGGGGGGGGGGGGGGCAGGGGAAACCCAGCGCTAAATCGGCTGCGATCCAGTGTTGGACGCGCGCCCACCTTCAAAATTACGCCCACTATAGCAGCAGCTAGTCCATATGAACCCCCGCCCACATAGCCGCGCCCCTTGCGTTTTCTCGCGCGCTGTCTGGTTGGTTTACCCGCGTCTCGGCGCCGGATGGAAACAACGGAGTCGGACGGCTCTACCATAGTTTCGGTAAGCTGGGCGTAGACCGCACCCTTTTCTTACGTATCCTGCCTCGTTCTGCTTTGGGGTAGGGCTTGCTGAGGGGCGCGGTGCTTCGGCTGAGAAACAGTACCTGCGAGTTGGACCTGCAGCAAAATGTTGCGGTATATCTTGACCTCCTAGCAGGAGTGTTCACGATCGGGACCCCCTGTCAGCCAGCTCCCCCTCCAGAATAGCTGTAAGGGCAGGGCCTGTTGTTCTCTTTGCTCCCCCTCCCCCCCAGCTCCTGTTTTCTTTTTCCTTTCTTGCCCGGTGTGTAGTAGAAAGAGTTAACTTCTATCCAGCTAGGTTATATCATCAGGAAGGGACCGCTTTTTTTATTATTATTTTGGAGTTAGTTGTAATAAAGCACTTCAACAAATCAGACCTGCCTCTGGCCACTGAGCACCTTCAGTCCTCCTTGGGCGGTTTGGTGTTGCTGGTTTGTACGCCCCATAGCCTTGTTTGTTTACGTTTTATGCACTTCTACCATCTTCAGGGGTTCCCTAGTCTTGTGGATACCTCCCTCATATTTCTCCATGGTCTGGGTTTTCTTGCAGTCCTTCTGGCACTCATCACTTGAGTTTGTTTTGAGAGGGACTGGTATTGGGTTTAACTTCTGACTTGGGTCCCCTCTACAAGGATTCGCTTTTGTGCCCGGTTAGGCGATTATGCGCATAATCGCTGAAGCGCATTTACACCTAATCCCTCTGCACGAGAGGCGGCGAAGCGCATTAACGGATATCCAACAAGTAGTTAATGTGCATAAGCGCATATTCACACAGTCAAAATGCGCTTTAACAGACGGAGCAAAATAAAACTCGCGATTTAACACGCATTCGATAATGCGCATAATCGGGGAGATAACGCGCCTCTACGCCCGATTTGCGCTCCGTTCTTGTAGAGGTAATTTTTTTAATGCGCCTTGAAAGAGCTTTAAATGCCTCTTGTAGAGGCACCCCTAAAGGTTGGAGGGTTTCCCCTGTTTGGATCCATCCAACTGGGCCTGTTGTTGTTTTTTACTCCCAAGTAGATTCTTTGGAAGTCTTCCTGTCTTCTCCGCTATCAGTTGTGACTGTTAGTAGCCTTTATTTTGCTATCTGTAAAATAGTACTAAAGCTCCAGTGCAAGTGAGGCATACATTGTAAACCTCTTCTTGTATTCTGAAACAATATATAGGCTGCAATCTTCTACCCACTTACTTGGGAGTAAGCCCCTCATGGACTCGGAGGGGCTTACTTCTGATTAAACATCCATTGGATTGCATTTGCTCAATATTACTTTTTTATTTACATTTTGAAGATTGATGTCCTGCCTTCAAACTAAATGATGTGCAAGATGGCTTATAACAGTCTACGATAATACAAAGCAAGGGGTCTAGCAGAAAAACGAACACATACGTGCGGAGGGGCCATAACTCATGCCGAAGGTTCTAGGTTCGGTTCCCTGCATCTCCAGGTAAGGCTAGGCGCTCCATCAAACAAGCGTTTTATTGCACGCTCGTTAGTGGGCACTCATGGCACCTTCTCCAGCGTCATCTGCCTCCTGCCTCCTGCCCCTTCTAACTTTCTTCGCGCCACAGAAAAACACCCCAGTAAGTCCAACTTATTTTTAAAGATGGAAGTTGCCTCTATCTCCTGCTGTGTGCAGGAGAAGCAGCGGGATCAAAATGGGCCAGGTGCATGTTGTTTACTTCCTCTTTCAAAAGAGGAAGTAATGAGAGACAAACACACAGGTGGAGAAGTGATGGTAAGCAAACACGATTTTCCACTGTGTGATGATGCTCTAGGAAGGACTCCTGTCTGAAACCCCAGAGAGCCAATGTCGTCAATATTAGACTAGATTGAGCAAGGATATAATGACAACTCAGAGTATGGGTTGAGAATTGATTGTTGTGGAGTTGTGGTTGCATTATGGTTTAAGTAGGGATTGTTAAACATGAACAAGCAGGAAGAAACCCATGGTTTGTTAGTGAATTGTGAACTCTGGGTTGTTCATGATTAAAAATCCATAGTTAACCCATAGTTCAGGGTTGGCATGTAATGACAACTCACAATGCATCAACAACCCACGATTCAACAACAACCTATATTCAACCCGTGTTCTGGATTGTCATTACATGCAGACCAGGTCAGAGCGTGCTTCCCTTGTAGCAAGTTTGCTCCCTACAGCTGATCCTTCTCTGGCCGATAGTTAGAACTGGGCTGGTCTTCCCCTGGCTGGAATGAACTTCTTAGGATGCAGGGATATGACCTCTCAGTCCTTTGACCAATGAATGGGACCAGAGTGCATTTTCTTTCAGTTCCACAGTCCCAGGATAACATTTCTATCCCACCGTTTAATTCAAACCTGCTTCAAAAGCTAACAAATAGTAATAAAAATACATTGTGCCCATTACAGCAATGGCTATAATTAAAAGGATAATTAGCAATAAATCCAGACAGCAGAAATACAACAAGCTGTCATGTGCAGAGTGTATTGTGGTGGTTAGAATGCTAGGACTGTGAAGACCCAAGTTCAAATCTCTGTTTAGCCTGCCTTAAATTTCACTGAGTAATCTTGAGCCAGCCACCTACCTCACAATGTTGTTAGGAGGATAAAATGGAGGCTGGTTGGTGGGTAGGTCGTGTACACTGCCTTGGGCTCTTTCAAGAAAAGGTGGGGTATATATGCATTTAATAGTAAAAGAGGATGTGTGTCTGTCAGCGCTGTAGCACTAAGACCATGAAACCTAGACTCCTGAAACATGGCATGCATACTCAGAGGACCCTAGAGTGTGCACCTCAAGTTGTCTTGTTTTTACAATAAATTAATTTGTTTAAATTAATTTAAACGTGTCCATGTGTTTGAAATCTGCAATGCCATCTTCATTCACTAGGTGGCTAATCACTAGGTCAATACAGGTTGAAGACAGGGTGATGTAGCCTGAGCGAGAATTATACAGCTGCCCCTTCTCCTGCCCACTGTGGGGCAGACCCTCCCCTCAGGCAACGGAGTGGACAGATCTCTCCCACAGGGGCCTCTAGGCATGCACCAAAGCAGTGCAGTGCCTGTAACCTTGCATAAATAGCTGCTTTATGGCCACCATTTGCATAAAAAACCCTTTACATAAAAGAATGAGACACCATTTTTATTCAAAATGACTGCTCATCAAGGGAGCAGGCAGTCGCTATCAGGCAGATGGAGTCCATTGACTCCAGTACAAGGGGTCGAGCAGGTGGATGTCCGTCAGACTTCTCCCTCCCCCCCCAGATATCCGTGAGATCCCTATTGACTATAAGTCTGGGATCTTGATCATGTCTTCTCTGACAGTGCACCCCTGCACCTCCTGAGGGAGAGGTTTGTCCATTCCACTGAAGGGGGGCTGCCCCATAGCAGTTGGGAGGGGATAGGCCTATAACTCAGTCCCTCAGTCTACAAATCTCCCCTGGCTTCAAACTGTTAAGGGCTGCAAAGCTGTGTGCTGGTTAGGGATGTCTGTCTCTAGCAGCTGAAGTTGATATGGTGGGCTTCAACCACACAAACATATTTTCATTAATGAAAATTAATGCTTTTTAAAAACAAAATAACCCTCAGGTACACACCCGTAGGATCCCTTTTGTAGGCATGCCAAGTTTCAAATGTCTACGTTTCACAATCTTGGTGCAATGACATTGACAGACAGACAGACAGACAGACGACGCACATTGTATTATACAGTTGATAGTTCTGAATAAATTTGTGATTCTAGTACTGGCATCTGTGCCCTGTTACTTGAACCTACCCCATTAAGTTACGCTTAATGGATGAGGAAAAACAAACTGAAGCTGAATCCAGACAAGGCGGAGGTGCTTACTGTCAAGGGCCACAACCTGGAGTTGGAGGTGTGTCAACCAGTTCTGGATGGGGTTACACTCCCTCTGAAAGACTGTGTTCGCAGCTTGGGGGTGCTCCTGGATCCGTCGCTCCAAATGACAGCTCAGATAGATGCGACTGCCAGGAGTGCCTACTATCAGCTTCGGCTGATACGCCAGCTGCGCCCCTTCCTAGAGTTGGAAGACCTAAAATTGGTAGTGCACGCGCTGGTAACTTCGAGGCTTGACTTCTGCAGTGCGCTGTACATAGGGCTACCTCTGTGCCTAGTCCGGAAACTTCAACTAGTTCAAAATATGGCAGCCAGGTTGGTCACCGGTACATCTAGGGTTGACCACATTACACCAGTTTTAAAATCTCTTCACTGGCTGCCAATCAGTTTCCAGGCAAAGTACAAAGTGTTGGTTATTACCTGTAAAGCCCTACATGGTTTGGGTCCAGGTTACCTACGGGATCACCTTCTCCCATACAATCCGCTCCGCATGCACAGAACCTCTGGGAAGAATTTACTACAGTCAACAAGAACTAGACTGACAACCGTTACCCAGAGGACCTTCTCTTCTGCCGCTCCCAGATTGTGGAATGACCTGCCGGGAGAGATTCGCCAACTCACCAGTCTTCAGGAATTTAAAAGTTCTATAAAGGCTGATCTCTTCCGGCAGGCCTACCCAGATGAATTTTAAAGTGTTTTATTGGTGTTTTATTGGTATTTTAATGATGTATTGGTTTTATGTGCCAGGTTGGTCACCGGTACACCTAGGGGTGATCACATTACACCAGTTTTAAAATCGCTTCACTGGCTGCCAATCAGTTTCTGGGCGAAGTATAAAGTGTTGGTTATTACCTTTGAAGCCCTACATGGTTTGGGCCCAGGCTACCTACGGGATCGCCTTCTCCCGTACAATCCGCCCCGCACACTTAGGTCCTCTGGGAAGAACTTACTCAAGCCAGTCAGAACTAGGCTGGCGGGTGTTACCCAGAGGACCTTCTCTTCTATGACTTCCAGACTATGGAATGGTCTGTCGGAGGAGGTTAGACAAATTGACAGTCTTCATGAATTTAAGAGAGTCATGAAGACTGTCCTCTTCCGACAGGCCTATCCAGATGAATTTTAAGATGTTTTTAATGTTGTATTTTTCTCTTGTTTTTAAATTTTTTTAACTGTTGTGATTTTTATGTTTTATATTGTTGTTGTTCCCCGCCTCGATCCGGAGGGAGAGGCGGGCTACAAATAAATATTATTATTATTATTATTATTATTATTAATCAGTTTTGTATTTTATGTTTGATGCTGTTCTGTTGGGAGAGGCGGGTAATAAATAAATATATTATTATTATTATTATTATTATTATTATTTTCTACCCATCACAGGTTCCCTCTGAATCAACAGTAATTCACCTGTCACAATGGAGTTAGAGAGCCTCATGACCCTTTATGAGGATAACTCTGTAGAAGTGCACTATCTGGATGGATCCAGGTTGCTCCTTTCTCCTTGTGGGTCTGAGTTTTTATTTGAGCAGGCCGTTCCTGCCTCTGCCCATCCGCTGCAGCCGCCAGTGCGGGTTCGCCAGAGGACACAATTTGCTATTAGCATCTACCGGGTAAACAAGAACATTCTTTTTCCAAGCAGAGTGCCAGGAGAGAGAAGGGGACATTGTGGCATAATAAAGGTGGCATTTAGGGCATGTTTTCACCAGCACTGAAATAAAACTCCAAAGAGAGTGTCATCCCACTATGGGTCATTCAAAGTGCTGAACAAAACAGCCAAGGTTGCCAATCCTGAAGGGTAGACAGAGTTGGTGGGTTTGTGTTTGAAAAGAATGCGTGCAGATACGCCAAGCAGACGAATGGCTCGCCTGATCCAGTTCTTTTCTCCCTCATTCCCTCTCTTTCTGATGCTCTTGGTGTGAGTGATGTTCCTTAATATAGCCAATAATTTGAGTTCCAATCATTTTCAAATTTGTTTTCTGGGAAATGTTGGGATTCCTGGGACGCTCATTAAGGGAACCCTAATGAGAAGACCAGTAAGGGCAGACAGCTTGAACTGAAAGTCGGCTGCACTGTCATTGCCTTCCTCTGCAGGAGAGGTGTGTTCGGCAGTAGTTCTTGTGTGGCAATAACAAGGCCCAGTATGTGTGCACCTTGAAACGCTTCCCAGAATCCTCTGCAACACGCAGGAGTTTTGTGATGATAGGTGGGCAGAGCTTCCTTCACAGGCACATTGATATGGAAAGGATCCCTAAAAATAAAAGCTTGGGAACTGCTTTCCAAGGTCACAGGAAAGAGTCTCTCTTTTCCAGTCCTTCCACCTGAGACCTTAACAGGAAATGTCTGGAACTGAAATTGGGCCAGGAACCTTGTATGTGCAAAAAAACATGTTTCGTCTTCTTGGTATGTTGTTTACATTTGTTACTTTGTCCTATGCCATTAGGGCAGGGGTGGGGAGCCTTGGGTCTGGAGTCCCAACTTGGCCCTCCAAGGTTACCCAGAAGGCCATGCTCCCTCCCCCTGGTCTCGCCCCCTTTCCCTCCAATCACAGGTTTGGTCATTTCTTGGCTTTTGTGCAGTTTTTCTCCCTTTCTAAAAGGTTGAAATGCCTATCCTAAGGCTCAATTACTGGCAATAAGAACTTTTAAATTAAAATAAGCTGATATTTTGGTCCTTGCCTTTTTGCCTTTGACCCTTCCCACCACTGGAATGCAGTTCAGTGTCCCTCCTGCACTAATGGAGCTAAAGATGGATTTTTAACCATTCCTATTGGGGGGGAAATAAGATGGTTGGAGGTGAGGAGAGAATTAATTAGATGCTTTTGCAAATCTACAAATTCGCTTATATATTTGATACCCTTTTTTTCCTTTAGGAGCAACTTTTGCGTGCAATAGATTTCCGGAATCAATATTCCAATCGTCCCTATTTACCTTCAAGTATTATACCTCCTAAAAGGAAGAATGTAAGTTTTTTTTGCATGCTGGATTTTTTTTTTCAAACAAAAATAGGTTCTGACTAAAGTTTCAATTGGCTAATTATACTGATTTTTTTTCTTGAGTTATTAAATAACTCTGGTCGGGTTCACACAACCATCTAACCCACCATGGGTTGTCGTGTTGTCTGAATGCAGCGGATTTTCCACAGGGTGGGTTGTTAACCATGCAGTGTTTTACTTTTCTCAAGCAAATCACCTTGAGACCCTTTGGCTTGTTGTTGAGTTGCTCAGAGTGGTTAACAAACCACACTGCATGGTTCATATGCAACCTTGCAAAAAAACACTCTGCATTCATACAGCATGATAATCCACTCTGCAGAAACAGTAACAACCCACACTGGGTGGGTTAGCGTATTATGTGAACCCAGTTTTTATGTCATAATTCAAATTGCATTGAATAATTAAGGCTTGAAGTATATAAATATGTTTTGTGCATGCAAGTGCAAACACAGACTTTAATTGATGGCGATAATATCAGAGGAAATTGACATTTGGTACTATTCATTCTAAAACAATTTTCCCACAAGCCTGCGCAAAGTGGAAAATTATTCTCTATCATCCACAGATATTCCCAAATATCAAGACAGTGTTTCTTCCACTTCAGCCCGCAGCCCAGGCTGCCCAGCAGGATCCCTTGACCCTCAAGGGAACCTTTCTAGGAGGCTCTGGAAGGCAGTGGAGAGAATAAAGGGTGGTAAAGTCAGTTCCTGCCTGCTCCTTTCCATGGACAGATCTCTAGATCCAGCCCAGAGTTAATAATGCTTTTTAAATTGGAGATGCCTACTTTATTCTTAAGCTATTCAAGGAATTTAAGGTGTATACACTGGTAGCAGCGAGAACAGATTATGCCCCAAACCCAGAGAATTGTATTAATTTATTTCCTGAGCATTTAAACCACTCTGTAACCAAAGTTCCCCGGGTAGTGTACAATACATTAAAAACATAACAGTACAAATATTAAAAATGGAAATAACGACAGCACAGAATAAAGCAAAGATAAAACCAGCAGCAAAGAATAAAACCCCTGCAACATCATAAAAACATTAAAATCATCAGCGGAATCGAGTCTTTAAAAGCAGTTTTTAAAATACCTGGGAGAATAAAAAGGTCTTCACCTACTGCTGAAAATACTGTAACGTAGGTGCCAGGGGAGCCTCTCTGGGAAAAGCATTCCACAAGCGGGGTGCCACTACTGAAAAGCCCCCTCTCATGTAGCCTGCCTCATTTGGCAGGAGCACCTGGAGGAAGGTCTCAGAAGGTGATCTTAATGTCCAGGTGGATAAATGTGGAAGGAGACATTCTTTCTGATAATCTGGCCCTCAGCCATTTAAGGCTTTAAAGGTTAAAACCAGCACTTTGAAAACAATAATAATTCCTACCAATGAAAAATGGGAGAGCAAGGTATATCTGGGGTGGGCAGAACATTACCTGTTGCTTGATTTTTGGGTTATTTGCAATCAAGGGTTTCCCACTCCCAATTGTTTAACAGCAGTAACTACAATAGATTCCCCCCCCCCCCCACCAAGAAGAGGCTGCTGAAATGAAGAAAGCTTGTGAGATAACCAGGAATGTGAGGGGGACTGTGGGCTCAATTTAGATCTAATATCAGAAACAAATTCCTGGACTCAGAATGTGCTCAGAGGCACCCTGTTCTTTAATTCTATGTATATGCCTTTTGCACCCAGATCCACCAAGCAGAGTTCTAGTAAAAAAACAAACTAAATCTGAAGTCTTCCCACCTCTGAAGTATCTGATTGTTTGATCATGTCTAATCTAACTAAAGGTGCAATCCTATGTAGGATTTATTTTAAAATAAAGGCAGCAAAAAGAAGATCGTACATAATAATCACAATCATTGAGGAAAAAGGGAATTCATGATACATCTTACTCTTTAACTGCTATTTCTATGGAACATTTACAATTACATGATGTTAGGAGAACATAAGAAGAGCCCTGCTGGCTCAGTCCAAGGGTCCATCTAGTCCAGCAATCCGTTCACACAGTGGCCAACCACTTGTTGACCAGGAACCCACAAACAGAACATGGCGCAACAGCACCGTCCTGCCCATGTTCCCCAGCAACTGGTGAATATCGGCTTACTGCCTCAATTCCTAATGAAAGTAAAAATACAAGGTCTACACCATATAAAAGGAGCGCGTGCAGGTGTATGCCATTTTGTGTGTTTGGGCATATTAATCCGAAAAAAATACAAACAAGTGTACTTTGTTGGAACTTTATCGAAAGCTTGAAGTGCCTCAGCATAGGAAATGAGTGGAAACCATGGTGTCGTAATATCATTCTTCACATTAGGATTCCTTGCTCACTGCACTTAGTAAGTTTATACAGAGTCATAACCTCCTAAATTTATACATTTAACATTTTAAGAGACGTTTATCTTGTTTGCATAATTGTTTTGATTTTTTTTAAAAAAAATATTGATAGACATGTAATCCAACACGCTTTTGTACAGGACACACACACAAGAACATAAGAAGAGCTCTGCTGGATCAGATCAAGGATCCATCTAGTCCAGCACTCTGTTCACACAGTGGTCAACCAGCTGTCAGCCAGGGACCAACATAGCGGGACACAGTGCAACAGCACCCTCCCACCCATGTTCCCCAGCAACTGGTGCACACAGGCTTACTGTTTCGAATACTGGAGGTAGCACATAGTCATCAGGGCTAGTAGCCATTGATCCCCTTCTCCTTCAGAACATATTTTTAAATTCAGGGTGTCCAATGTTCATTACATCAGTGGTCACACAGAACCCTTACCAAAGCAGGCACAGTTCTGGGATAGGACTTTAGGTTGTGGGAGTTTGAAACCAGTCTCAGATTGGGTGAGGCAGGGCTTTCCAGTGACAGCCAGGAAAGTAGCTATGACTGCAAAATGCAAGCTGTGTTTACTAGTGGTGATGTATGTATGGATCGACTGAAATAATCAAAGTTTTAGCAGAGAGTTGTAAGGAAGATCTCGTGCTTAAGACTAAATAATTCGGCTTTCCTCTTTACAGGTTCTTTTTACAGATATCGGTGAAGCCAAATGGCCCAGTGCCCACACTGCTAAAGGGACAGTACGTGTGCATAATGGCAATGTGAAGGTCTCCTCTTTAGATGGTCACGCTTACCTCTTCTTGCCAGAGCTTCAGCAAGAATTTACGGTGGAGTTTTTATGCAAAGTCAGCCAGAAGTTTCTGTTTTTGGAGAAAAGTTGCAGCAAACTGTCCCAGGATTGGTGTGGAAGATCCAGCCAACATTCTGTCTTAAAACTGAGAACCGAAGGCAAAGACAAAATCCCCTGCAAGCCTGCAGAAAATCTCACGCAAGTGAGCAATTCAAGTCCTGCGCAAAAAGATGATGAGCTCTCCAGGTCTTTCCAGAACTGTTCCTCTGAATATTCTAGGGTTATGCAGCATCTGTCTGTGTCCTCCTGCCCCGAAGAATGGAGATACCCATTGTCACTGGCGCTCTCTTTTTACGAGTCGTACACCAGGAGCGAAGCTGAAGCTGATGAAGGAAGCAAAGACTGTGGAAATGGACAGGTTGATGCTTCTGCATGTGAAATGTCTAAGGCGGTCACTTCTTTGCCTTCGGCTTTACCACTCAATTGCGAAGCTCCATATCTGCACAGGTTAATTATATTTTATTTACACTGAAATATTAATATCCTGCTTTTCCGACTTTAAAAAAAAATCCTTCCCCCGAGGCAGCTAACGATCGGCATACAACGGACAATGATGTGAAGCGCAATTGGACTTTTCACTGGCTTTTTGCAATCTGCTTAGAAGATTTGGGGAAGACTCTTTCAGCCAGAAGGCCTCATTCAAGTTCAGAAGAGCTCGGGGAGGTGGTACATTCCAGGGTTGGTGAGGGCTGTAGATGAAGGGGGGCAGGGGGGCAGGCAAAAGGGGCGTGGCTAAAATGACCAGCCTATTTTAGCTTAAAGCTCTTGTTACCAGGAACTAAAGCCTTAGGAGATGCATTCCCAGCTTTCCAGAGTGGGGGGAAACTGCACAAACTCCGGGAAACCAAAAGTAATTGGTGGTTTCCATCTGCATAATGGGAATAATAGTGATGTCTCCGGGATGCTTTGGAGATTGGAGCTAGGAATTGTAAAGTCATCCACATATAAAAGTACTAGAGAAGTAGGCAGTAAAGTATATGTGCTCATGAGCAAGGAATAAGAATATTATGCTAGATACTAAGAATATTGCTTGAATCTATAGCTGAGAATTGCTTTGTGTATTTTAATGATGATGCCTAGCTATGTCTATTGATGATATTTCACTCCAGAACTCCAGATGATCTCTTTCAGAAATTTTATTTGATACATAGCAGGTAGGGAGATGGTGGAATGATATTGTCTCTGAAATAGGAGAACATAGCAGTAGAGGCTATGTCAGTGGAAGGGGGGAATCCATTCTGAGTTTCAGTCAGAATTCTAAAGGAACCTGGGAACATAGGCCAAGGATTGTCAGCATAAACGTCCTTTTGAAAGGGTACAATAATAAATTGCAGTATCTGTTAAATAGTTATAATAGACAGGAAATTATCTTCAGTTAGTATGGAAATCTTGTGTAGGCTCACAAAGCTTGCCTGTTACTGCCCAGAAACTGGTGGGCAGACAGGTGCAAGCATATATGTGTTTTTCATCTTAGGCTGCAATCCTATACACTAGAGGTGGGAAAGCTGTGACCCTCCAGATATTGTTGGACTGCAACTCCCATTAGCCACAGACAGCATGGCCAATAATCAGTGATGATGGGAGTTGTTTTCCAGCAATATCTGGAGGTCTGCAGGTTCCCCAACCCAGCTATAAACAGTAGGAATATGCTCCACTAAACAAAGTGGGATTTCCAGCTGAGGAAACAGGGATAGTATTATTTATAGTATGTATCCCGAATTGAATTGTTTTAAAGATTGCAGCTCAGTTTTGCTCAGTAAATGTCCCATTGATTCAATCCACAGGTGGAATTTCACAGATTCCTTCCAACTGAGAAAGGAAGATGGTGGACCTTATTCGCATTCCCAGCCAATCAAAGTACTGTGGAGCAAGGGTGTCATTTACAGGTTAAAGAAAACCGCTCTGTGTGTGTGCTGTGTGTTGACAAAGGCAGTTTTAAAGGCTAACAAATTAGTTGCCCTATCTAACTTTAAGAAAATTGTTGAGGGGGGTTGACTATTGGGAAATAATATTTAAATACGTTGGTATGCATCCAAAGATCCTGTGAACAGAACTCTGCTTACAGGATGATGCTTCTTCTGGCAGAAGGGAGAGAGGTGTGTGGAGGAGGGCCTTAGATCATAAGGATAGTGTATGGGTAGATTCATACTGGGAGAGATATTCTGTCTCAGATAAATGATAAAATTTAACAAAAGATAACTTTTTTTACATTAAAAGCAATGCCACAGTCTAGGACAGTTTCATGTTCTTAAGTCCAGCCGAGCTCAATAAAGCAGAAGCACAGAAAACTGTGAACTGGATTGCAGCCAGTGCGACTTTAGTACAATGGGTTGGATCCAGAGTACTTCAGTAACTCTGGATCCACCACAATAACAGAAAAATATTTAGTGGGACTAACGACTGATACTTCCCCCTTAGGTTTTTTCTTGAAAGGAAAAGTATAGAAATTTACCCTGGCGATGGATCTGTTTTCAAATCAGAAGGTTCCTTTTTGGGAAAATATTTCATTCGTTATTATATTCAGGAACAGACAAAGCAGGTAAATGACCACCGTTTTATTTCTTAACTCCGTTCTTGAATGTTTATGCTAGAAAACTAGCGCTTAAAGGTGGATGTTGATGTAAGGTAACAACAATTCAGTGTTTGGTATAAGGGAATGTGCTATGTATATAGTCCATCGAGAAAAACATAATGGAAATATATGTACTAGATACTAGGGTTTCCATTATGTTTTTCTTGGTACTTGAGAGATGGGAGGAGATGGAATACACAGGAATCTGCCTTTTTGGAAATAGTGAGATGTCCACCGAGTGGTGGAAATGTTTGAAATCCGAAGCCATGACTAAGTTGTCAGTTTGAGCTCCCCATTTTAAAGCATGCAAATAAGGCACATGGCTGAGGGCAAAGATTGGTTACCAGGCTGCTGCCCCTATAATGTTTGTGCCTTGAGAGAGTCTTTACTGTTGTCGCATTTCAGAAATTCTCTCTGTTGCACAATCCACAAACTCGACTTAATAGCTTTCCATCTTTGCTGATTGGTGATGGTACCTCTCCCTCCCATGAGTACACAATACATTTTGTATTTTAATGCCCTGGGAAACCTGGAAGCAGAATCTTATCTCACCTGGGCCCCTCAAAATGTACAAAACTTGCATTATGCTGAGTTAGGCCTTTGGCTCTTTTAATGAAGTACTGTCTACTGGAGGAGTGTCAACCCTCTTCCCAGGCCAAATTTAGTTTTGGAGAAGCTCTCATTGCTTGGATGGGGCTGAAGATAAAAGGATTGGGCCATATTTTTTTTTAAAAAATAGCTTAAAGAGAGCAGTCCTATGGTTTCTGGGCAAATGTCTCAGGGACCCTAGGATGCCTTGGAAAACCCTTTCTGAGGTCAGACATGGCGCTCCAACTTCAGAAAGGGAAGTCAGAGATCCACCCCCTCACTCCGCTGACTAGTCCCATTCTGTAAGTACTCATTTGGGTTAGTTTTCGGGATTGCATAGCAAGCGCTAGCTCTCTTTGGATTTAACGTTAGTTCCCGGTAGCACGGTGTTTTTAGCATTGTTTGACTACCAATATTTGATACTGCCACAAGAGTTGGAAGCAAGTTATTGTCAAACAAATTATTTGCTGAAATAAGTTCTTGCAGTTTGAAATATTGATATCTGCACATTTTGGGAGTTGGGGGATTGGAGCAAAGTAGAACAGCCATATGATGGTTTAAGATACAACAGACTACAACAGACTTTAAGATACAATCTACTATATTGGGAATCTTGTTTCCTACTTTTGTAAACATCTTCCTTCCTTTCATTCATTCTTTAATTTTCAAGAGAGAAGAAACAATGTATTCTGTATATAGTCTGCCACCTGATACACCTGGGAGCTGCTACTCTGTGTGGACAGTTATTACACAAGCAGTAAGGTGAAATATTTTGGCTATGTATTTTTATTAGCTGTTTGTTTACTTACTTATTTACTTACAGAATTTATACACTACCCTAAAACCAAAATGAATTATGTCACCATGATGGTGCAAACCAGTGACAAAAAATAATAGTAAAATCCAAACAGTCGATTCAAAACAGAGAACAGAGAAGTAAAACCACAAGGCCAGATCAGTTTAAAACAGAGAACAGAGGGATAAAAATCCAGAGGGCTGAACAAAATGAAAACCACAACATATATATTTTTTTAAAGTCCAGGGAAATAGGTATTTGGAACCAAATAATATTGGACTAGGTGCCAGGCAAGCCTCTATGAGGGCAGGGTGGGCATTCCTCAACTGGGGAGCCTCTACTTTTGTAGCCACCTGCCGTACCTCACTAGGAAGGGGGCACTGGGAGAAAGGACTCGGATGATGATCTCAGGGTTTGAGTAGTTTGAATGACGCCTAGAAATGACCAGGCGCAATAATATGATGAAGCACTGGCGTAATATATTCATACTGTCCAAACCCCAGTCCCTGTTTTTACCCGGGGGGGAGGAAGCATCAAAACATTTATTCTTTATTGTTTGAATAGAACCTCAAGTTCCAATAATCCAAGTCAGGTGCAAAAATAGTGGTTGAGGGGTGGAGCCAGATGAAAAATGGCAGTCTAGGGGTGGAGCTAATTACTGATGGCATTCTGTGAGCTACTTGTATGACCTGTATAGTAAAGTACAAATCTCCTCGCAGTAGAGAAGCATATTTTGGGAAAGCCTATTTTGTGGTGGTGGTGATTATTGGGACTCAGAAACCCTTGCCGATCTACTACAGTTCATGCAGTGGTTTACCAGTAGATCCCAGCCTACCTTCTGTGCACCATAGGGCTGTGGCACTATCAATAAACACCCAATTGAATATAAACTGGCAATACTAATATTTTAAAAGCCTGTGACCCTGTTCAGATGACACACTAAGCCACAGTGGTTAAGCATTTCGAGCTAAACATTATGGCTTAGTGTGTCATGCGAACCATGATTTAGTGTGTCATGTGAACCATTCCTAACCATGGTGGCTATATAAACATGGTTTAAGCATGCTTACTAACCATTTGCTGCAAAAGGGTTAGTGGCCTAACCATGGCTTAGTGTGTTGTCTGAACAGGCCTTGTATGTCATTATGAGATGCAGGGTGTGTTTTTCTTTCCTTTTCCTACCTAGAGTTCTTCAACATGATCTTGAGAACATGCTTTCGTTAACCCATAATTACAGTGTCTCCTGCTGGAAGGTGGTGAGTAAGTGCAGAAAAGCTGGCATTTTGTAAAGAACTGCCTGGTCATTTTGCCTGTGAGACTCCTCTTCATTTTCCAGGGTGTGTGTGTGTGTGTGTGTGTGTGCTATTTTAGATTTGTATCCCAACCCAGCCTGAAGATTCCAGATGTGCAACAGTATTGATAAAGATGTATATTTTAAAGGACCAGTGAAAATGAAACAAAATAAAGCCTAACAAAAAGAACCCCCAGGATCAAAGGCAGCATGTCTATGCATACTAGTTGCTGGGAACAATGGTGTAAATGGAACATTTTGAAGTGCAGGCACTCATCATGACAGTCCCCGTAGCCACATCCCCAAGGAGAGTCCAAAACTTCAAGTGGCTGCATTGATCCATATCAGTAAACCAGTTCTAGGAATTTTCCTCTACTAGGCACAGGACTTTTGTAAAGTTAATGGGTCGTATTATCCATTTAAGACCAACCCACGCCGAAATACTTTGCATTGCAACAAGGAGTAGTATATTGTTGCTGGGAAAATTCATTCCCCACCCTCTACCCCTAGGTACTGTGAGGACTGCAGCTAAACTAAGGAGAAACAGGGAAGCCTTAAGGGCAGGCAGAACAGATTAGCATTCCTGCTAATCAAAACCTACTGGTGCTGCATCCCTGTTTGCCCTGGTTCCATTACACCAGAACTCAGATCCACCTTGGACACCCAACCTACAACATGGGACCAAATTTCACAATTGCCCAACATGGTGGCAACAACTTTGCCATGACTCATCTGGACTGATTTTGTGCTACACCGCTGTTGTGGAACAGCAACAGGAGAGGGGCAATTGCCTTGTAGCATCTGGTTGGTCACGGCGGGAGACAGGATGCTGGACTAGATAGGACTAGATAGGCCTCTGGTCTGCTCCAGCAGGGCTTTTCTTGTGTCCTTAGCTCCTTAAAGTTTCCAGGTATGGTTGTGTTCATGTGGCATGCTCTACATCAAGGAGGCAGCAAAAGATAGATTGTGAGCCACTGGCCGATTTCTGCTGAATCTCATAGTGCCAGCTGTTTGCTGGGATTCTAGAATGTGTTCTTGGGTGGATCATGCTTTGATCCAGTCAGTTGCATCTTCTGTTAGACTGTCCAGCCCTTCTGTGACATCAGAACACCTGTCCAAACTTTGCCACTCCTTAAATTACTACAACAGTCCATGTGTGGCACGCCACAACATAGCCCTCCGTTTTTGGTGGAAGTTTTGTGGCTCTCTTCTCAAGGCTCTGTAATGGCAATTGTTTAATTGATTGGATGTCCTGTTTTCATCTGCAATATACAGTTTTGAGTGTTTTGAGTGGTAGTTGTTAACAAGTGATCGTGAGATCATTACTGAGAACATGAGTTTTAATCCAAACAAGGGCTAGAAAGCTTTTTCTGTTGTTTTTCTGAGACATTTTCCGCTGCTGAAGAAACAGACCACCTTTGAACAGCTTGTCTCTTCACCAGTGGAAACTGACATGACTCTTCTTCAAACCCCAGACAAGTTCCAAACGTTAGAACATATGAAGAGACATGCTAGATCAGACCAAGGGTCCATCTAATCCAGCGTTCTAGTTACGCATTGGCCAACCAGCTGCCAATCAGGAACCCGCAAGCAGTACAAGGTGCAACAGCATCCTCCCACCCATGTTCCCGAGCTGGTGCATGTAGGCTTACTGTCTCTGATACTGGACGTAGCACATAGCCATCAGGAATAGTAGCCATTGATAGCCTTCTCCTCCAGGAATTTATCCACCCCCCCTTTTAAAGCCATCCAAATTGATGGTCACCACTACATCTTGTGGTAGTGAATTCCATAGTTTAACTATGCGCTGTGTGAAGAAGTCCTTTTATCTGTCCTGAATCTCCCACCAATCAGCGTCATGGGATGATCCTGAATTCTAGCATTGAGAGAGATGGACAAAAATGTCTTCCTATCCACAATTTCCTCACCATGCATAATTTTGTACATCTCTGTTAGGTCTCCCCTTAGTCTCCATTTTTCCAAGCTAAACAATCCTAGCTATTGCAACCTTCCCTCATAGGGGAGATGCTCCAGCCCCTTGATCATTTTAGTTGCCCTTTTCTGCAGAACATTATCTTTTACAAAAACAAATGCAGGATTCAAAGTGGCTGGATTTTGGGTTTAGGAGCTGCGTTCTGAGATCTGCAGCACAATTAGGGCCTTGCATATTTCCAGACTTCCTGATGTTTAATGAGGTAAAGTGAAGCCTGGTGAGGAGAGCCAGTGTGGTATAGTGGCTAAAGTGTTTGACTGGGAGTCTGGAGATCCGAGTTCTAGTCCCCACTAGACCATGGAAACCCACTGGGTGACTTTGGGCCCGTCACAAACTCTCAGCCCAACCTACCTCACAGGGTTGTTGTGAGGATAAAATGGAGAGGAGGAGGAGGAGGATTATGTATGCCACCTTGGATTCCATGGAGGAAAAAAAGTGGGATATAAATGCAATAAAAATACATCAATAAATCAATTGCTTAATTTATTTAGTA
The DNA here is from genome assembly GCA_029215795.1 of Anniella stebbinsi. Taxonomy (NCBI): domain Eukaryota; kingdom Metazoa; phylum Chordata; class Lepidosauria; order Squamata; family Anniellidae; genus Anniella; species Anniella stebbinsi. The sequence goes on along the minus strand of JARDYH010000002.1, from coordinate 25,007,376 downwards.
TATTTATATCCCACCTTTCTCCCTCCATGAAACTTGCATGAGGCTCTCTGTAGTCTCCCATCCAGGCACTAATTAAACCCTGACCTGCTTACCTTCAACGAGATGGCTGCATTATATGCCCTCAGACCATGCCCATGGCCAGCCAAATGCTAGTACAAAGATGTATACTAGCACTGAACATAGTACTGAGAGCCAGTGTGGTGTAGTGGCTAGAGTGTTGGCTTGCAAGTCAGGCGATCCGGGTTCTAGTCCCCACTCGGCCATGGGAGCTCATTGGGTGACTTTGGGCCAGACACAGACTCTCGGTCCAACTTACCTTACAGGGTTGTTGTTGCGAGGATGAAATTGAGTGGAGGAGGATTATGTATGCTGCCTTGGGTTGCTTGGAGGAAAAAAGGCAAGTTATTAATGCAATCAGTACATAGATATATATTTTTCTCCTCTGCGGTTTGTTTTATAATAGTCTCCTGAGACAGGTGGAAGAGAAATGCTACCAGTCCCTCTGGCTGAAAAGGTTATTCCTAATGTTGGAAGATTGTTTGCATATTCAGATAACAAAGTACATGCTGTCTTTCATGATGGAATGATCCTGAACATGATGTGGGATTTTGGTTTTCATTATGGAAAGTCACAGGTGAGCCTAAAAAGGGAATTGGTTTCATTTATTCCATCTTTGAAGTTACTATGAGTCCCTCTCATGACGTCATCTGCGTCCCACACATCTCCCATCCCTTCTAGCCTTCGCACAACAAAAAAACACTTATAAGTCAGACTTATTTTTTGAGACGGAACTTGCCGCCAACCCCTGCTGTGTGCAGGAGGAACAGCGCGATCGAAATGGCCCACTGAATGAGCCACGTGCACATTGTTTACTTCCTCTTTCGAAAGAGGAAGTAATGAGGGACAAATGCGTGGGCGGAGAAACGCCGGTAAGGAAATGCGATTTTTCCCCCACATGTGCTGTTGCTCTAAGTCCTATTCGCAAGTTTCCTTGTGTGTACCAGTCTTTGCTTGTTCAGTTTCACCATGTGGATGGGCTTCTATAAAACTACTTTTAATACATGAAAATTAAAGGAGGAAGAGAGTCAGTTTTTAGTCACTCCTTGGTTGTGTAAACTGACCACAACTTATGATTAAAGCTCTGCAAGACACTCTCAAGTATAGATAATATTTATTTATGTATTTATTTAAAATATTTCTAGGCCGCCTTTTGGGGTAGAAGCCCTCCCAAGGTGGCTTTTTTAAAAATGTAATAACTTCTAAAATTCACAAAATGGCACAAGCAGAGTGGAAGGGAGTTATTGCTCATCACTGATGTTGCAGAGGTAGGTGTCCGACACAAAGACATCCCACACTGCACTCGCTTTAGTAATCAGTGTGCACTGTGGATGAGAAATTGCAGTTCCCCAACGAAGTATTGCTATTTGAACATTCAGAAAATGTGATTTCTGGATAAGTGAAGTGGCAACCTCGAATAAAGAAGTTGGGAGTTGTAGTCTATCAGATATAAAGGATTCCGGGGTTAGGAAATGCTGGTCTACTAGAGTGTGTAGATCAGGGTTGGTTCTACAGGTGTTTTTGCCTACAACTCCCATGATCCCTCACCATTGGTTATGCTGGTACAGGGAATGGGAGCCAAAACAACTGGAAGGCCCCTGGTGGAAGGTTAAAGTATTTTGTTCCTGGTGCTGTGATTGTCCAGCAGGTGGCAGTCATAGAATTGATTTAGGGATGCTCCGCTCTGCCTTTAAACAGCAGCAGATGAGGAAGGAGATTATTAGTCTGTTGGAGAGTCCAGGAGAGACTGGGTTGAGTTTGCTTCTGGGCTTGCAGCAGAACCAAAGGGAGATTTAGTACCATGAGTGGTACTCACCGGATTGTATGGGAGTATGCAGCAGCCCTGGTAGCCCTCAACCTGGAGAGGGAAGTAAAAAAATAACTCCCAGTCTGAAACAAATTGCAAGCAGGAGGTGGTTGGGATACAAAGTAGGTACTTTTCTTGATGTTGATTTTTCACAGGATGTTAACACAGGTTGGTGTAAACTGACTTCACCTGAAGGAACACAGCAGCTTCTCCGGATCGATAATCCAGGGCTCTATGAAAGGTATTGTTATTAGTAGCCTGCACATAATTCCTTTTCACATGTGGCAGTTGGGTAAGTGATTAAATACCCACCAATAATGTGTTGGGGTATAAAGACATCCAATGTGTTCCTTAATACGTTGTCATTTTCTTGTGGAGACTGAGCCACTTCGGGAGCCAATCTCAGCTGATGAGCAGGGGTATAAATGTAATAAGTACTTCAAAGCTACTAGAGATTGGAAATGCTGACTCCGTGCTTCTGAGCCTTTGAGCTCTGCCAAACCACATGATTGAGAGAAACCAACACTGGCTCTTTAGACTGCACAGAGAATGTCTTACACTACCAGCAATGTATATCAGGGTATCCTGAAAAGAATAGCATTTGGCTCACTCTGGATTGTAGGAACATAGGAAGCTGCCTTAGTCTGAATCGGACCATTAGTTCATCTAGCCCAGTATTGTTGACACTGACTGGCAGCAATGGTTCTCCAGGGTTTCTTTCAGACGGGCTTTTCCGGCCTGGAGATGCCGTGAATTAAAACTGGGACCTTCTGCGTGCAAAGCCGACGCTCTACCACTGAGTTTTGGCCTCTCCCTGCCCAGCACAACTTTTTTATTGTGTGCTGCACTTCCCAGCCAAGTGCAAGGAAAGTTGTTACCTGAATACATCATGAGAGTAAGGAATTTGCTTCTCTACAAGAGACACCCCCTTGCAGAGACAGGTGGGTTTGCCTTCCGTGCCAAAGGTGGAATGCCGCAGTTGCCCTGGGTTCTTTTTTTTTTTTTACTTAAATACATATAGCTTTATTATTTCCACATAGCTTATTTTCACTTCTAAAGGCTGGAAGACAAGGCAAATATATAAATGGACATTTAGGGTTACATTCTTGCAGGTAAATATATAGGTCAACACTCAAATGAGCGGAAGGAGGGAGGTTCACTTGCAGCAGCTGCATTTGGTAGAAGGGGGGCCTTTGCAGATAAAGCCCTGGGTGCACTTGGTACAGCCCACTGGGCAACAGGAGCAGCAACTCTTTTTACACAACTCGCACTTGCAGTTTTTGCACTGACAGTAGTTGCCGCAATTGCAACTACCACTGCTGGCGCAGGAGCGGTCTTGAGAATCTATCCCTCAGTCAAGCCGGTCTCTTGGGCGACGAAGGTCTCGGTGTTCAGGTACACGTGGCGCGCAATGAAGCCGTTGCCCTGGGTTCTTAGTGGGTGTTGACCACTCAGAATGGAAATAGCACAACTTCTTCCTCTCAAATGCAGATACATCACAACCGTGGTGGAATGGTGCAGAAGCTTGAACAAGGACAGAGAGAGATGTACGGATTCACCACAACCTATTCCTGAAGAAAACTGGTATTCTTCCTAAATGTCTGTCATAAATCACAAAACATAAGTCCTGCAAAGCCTGCAGCAGTATTTTCAAGGAACCAGGCCTTCCATTGGTTTTATTATTTTGAAGGTTTGATACAGCAGTAGAGCTCCCCACTCCCCCAAATTCAAGACACAGCACGTTCTGCCAACAGGTGACAAATGCAACATCCACTTTTGGGATTTTCATGTGAAAACGTTTTACAGTAGGGTAAAGGGAAGCAATGAAACAAAATGTTAAGCACTGTTAACACCATACCTACAGAGTTTTTTTGTGGGCTTAAATTGCAAATAGATTACCTAGGTCAGTGGCAATTTAATACATCTTAAAATCCTTAAAGAACATATTGCCTAAGGTAGACTGGCCGTATGAAAAGGAGGACAGAGCTCATGTAACTTTAACAGTTGTAGAGAAAAGGGAATTTCAGCCAGTGTCATTTGTATACAATTAGTTCCTGGCGAAATTCCCTCTTCATCACAACAGTTAAAGTTGCAGGGACCCTGCCTTCTTTTGTATATGGTCACTCTAGTATAGTGCCTGCAACTAACTGTTGTGATGAAGAGAGCATTTCACCAGGAACTAATTGCATGCAAATGACACTGGCTGAAATTCCCTTTTCTCTACAACTGTTAAAGTTACATGAGCCCTGTCCTCCTTTTCATATGGTCAGCCTAACTAAGGGTACATGTTATGTCTTGCTGTAACTGTTCTATTTTGGACGTAAAGATGCTGCTATATCCTAGTAGCAACTGCCATCTAGGACAGCCAAGTTAATAAGATTGGTTGAGAGTCTAAGCTATCTAACATTTCAGTTGCTAAACATCTTGTGCAAAAAGGCATACACACCAACCCTCAACACTTTGTGAGTGATCTTATTACTTTATTTAAATCATTTTTATTGTATTTATTTGTTATATTTATATCCTGCCTTTTCTTCCAAGGAGTATTCCTCCTCTCCATGTCATCCTCAAAACTGCTCTGTGAGGAGATTAGGTTGAGTGTCAAATGACTGGTCCAAAATCACCCTGTGACTGTCATGGTTAAGTGGGGACTTGCACCCAGGTCTCCCCAGTCCAACATGATGTCTTTCATCAAATCCAGATTTCAGGGTGTTGTACAATAAACAGCCCTGTTCAGACAACACTCTGGGCCATGGTTAGGCTGCTAACCCTTTTGCAGCAAATGGTGAGTGAGCATGTTTAAACTGTGGTTATGTAGCTACCATGTTTAGGAACGGCTCACACGACACACTAAGTCATGGTTCACACAACATGCTCAACCATACAGTTTAGCTCAAAATGCTTAACCACTGTGGCTTAACATGTCATCTGAACAAGAACAATAATATCAATATTATAATAAGAGGCAGCAAATAAAACCACAGGAACAACACAGAAGCATCCATCCAGTTCAAGGCATTTGGGGCAAAGCCTTAACAGAAGACCATAAAACATGCACAGAATGATATTGGAAGGAGTGCTCCGATAGACCTTAACGGGGAGTCAAATCAGTTCAAGTTAGATTTTAAAAATAATGATTTGGATAAATAAAAGTCAAATTCAGCAGACCTTGAACTGAAAAGTGGATAAAATCTATATTTCTCCATCCACTCCCCAAATTAGGACAGCTAAGATGATTTGGTTCACTGGACCTTACTTGTTGAAAAGTCCAAAGCCTTTGCTTTGATGGCTATGGCAGTGTCACTGTTTTCTGAAATTGGTTGACCTAAAGCACCAAAGACTAGGGATGTGCACTGGATCGGACCCGATCCACGATCCGAGTCCGGTCCAGTGGGAAATCGGATAAATTATCCGATTTCCGATCCCGCAGCTGGATCGGCCGATCCAATCCGAACCGGTCCGAAAAGGCTCCAAACCGGTTCGGCGGATCGGCGGGCGCCCACTGGCGCCCACCGCCGCTTCCATTGGCGGGCGCCAGCGGGCGCCCACCGATGAAAGTGGACAGCGGGGGGGGGGGAGGGGGGCGCTTACCTTCTCGGCCCGTCCGGCACTAGCAGCTACTACCAGCGGGCTCCGCGGCCTGCTCTAGGGTGGCGCGCCGGGTGATGTCATCACCCAGCGCACTACTCTAGAGCAGGCTGCGGAGCCTGCTGGTGGTAGCCGCCAGCCCCGGACGGGAGCGGACGGGCCGAGAAGGTAAGCAGGGGGTGCGTGGAGGGGAGGAGGGGGCGCGCGGAGGGGGCGCGCGGAGGGGGGAGGGGGGCCCTTACCTTCCCGTCCCGTCGGCTCCCGTCCCGGCGCCTACTACTACCAGCAGGCTCCGCGGCCTGCTCTAGGGTGGCGCGCCGGGTGATGACATCACCCGGCGCGCTACTCTAGAGCAGGCCGCGGAGCCTGCTGGTAGTAGTAGGCGCCGGACGGGAGCCGCCGGGCCGGGAAGGTAAGCAGGGGGTGCGTGGAGGGGAGGAGGGGGGAGGGGGGCCCTTACCTTCCCGTCCCGGCGGCTCCCGTCCCGGCGCCGGCGCCTACTACTACCAGCAGGCTCCGCGGCCTACTCCAGGGTGGCGCGCCGGGTGATGTCATCACCCGGCGCGCTACTCGAGAGTAGGCCGCAGAGCCCGCTGGTAGTAGCCGCCGGCGCCGGACGGGAGCGGACGGGCCAAGAAGGTAAGCAGTGGCGGGGAAGGGGGCTTACTCCCCCCCCGGAGCCGTCCGCTTCTATCCGCTGGCGCCCGCGGGCGCGAGCGGATGGAAGCGGGAGGCCCCAGGGGGGGTAGGGAGCGCGGGGGAGGGGGCTTACCTGCCGGGGCCGTCCACAGCGGACGGCCCCGGGGGGGGAGGGAGTTAGGCCCCCCCTCAGCCACCCGCCGCCATTTTTTCCTCATAGACTTGCATTGCAATGCAAGTCTATGGGGAAAAAAATGGCGGCCGATCCAAAAATTTACGATTTTTGGGTCGGGATCGGACTCGATCCGGTCCGGGGGGGCTCCGATTTTGTCCGAACCGGTCCGGGACAAAATTGGAGGTCCCAATCCGGGTCCCGATCCGATCCCGGGGGTCCGTGCACACCCCTACCAAAGACCATCAGAGCTTTTATTACAATATACAAAGATTTATATAGTTTGTGGAGTATCATTCTCCTTTCATTCAACCAGAAGACTGCTCAGACATTATTGCTATAGACAAAAATGCTTGTTAAAAAAAATATTAGAAATACACTGAACTGTACTCTTTAATTATTAAAACAGAAATAGGTTTTAGTGAATGAAAGATGAATGTTCACCTATACCTTTTCTGCCTCTCTTGTATATTTTTTTATAAAATGGTGGTAAGTGAAATGGCATTTTGAAAAATATGTTCTCAATTTGTTTTTTGTTTTAATAGGTCAGTTGCTGCTGAACTTGAAAAAATAAAAAGATTTAACTGTATCCTTTTATAACCTGTTTTGAATCTATAGAACTCTTCTTAAATTATTAGATCATATTTCCCTTAATGCAACCAGTACTAAATATTTTCTATACTTTGGTTAGGTTTGTTAGTCAAAGCAGCAGTAAAGTATGTGTAAATAGTATGAAAATGTTATAGCTCCTTCATGTGACTGTGTCTGTTACATAATAGTTAGTTGCTTACTTATGCTAGAGTTTTTCATTCCTTATTAAAAATGTTTCTGTCTTAGTCTGCTATATATGTACACATGTGGCAATATCTTGAAATATCCTGTGGATATTTTTAAATTTTGTATATCTACTCATGCCTTTTCAGAAGTATACATGTCTATTGAGAAGTAAGCCACATTGAGTTCAATGGAACTTACCCTCTTGTTGCTGGTGTGCGAAGAGCATTGCATTTTGTTTTTCAGTTTTGTGTTATTTTTTCCTTAACGATACAACTATAGTTTTAGTGGAAAACTGCAATATTCCAAGTAGGTTTTCAGCAGTGAAAAAAAATCAATCATCCAACATAGATAGGTCAGAGGACACTTTTTTAACTGAGGTTGTTAGTAAAACGAACATAGCTGAGACTCTGGAAAAAACTTCAAAGGTTATCAATGATATTGATTCTCTTTTAGCTTCTTCCAAAAAGCAAACCATGATCAAAAGTATTTCAAATGATGCTGTCTCTCATTAACCTGACTGAAGATGAAAAAGATTATCAGACTAGCAAGGTCAGGCAATCGATTTAGCTGTTTGTTCTGAGTCACTGACTTTATAGATAATCAGACCATAGTTTAAATAAGTTTTATAAACATAACAAACCATAGTTTATATAAAGGGCAAAAGGTGAGAGGTTTCTGTTACGACAAATGTAACTATTAAATGAATGTAACTGTATTGAATTCAAATTTTGAAGTTAATCCTGATTTCCCACATGCATGAAAAAAATCTTGCTCCCCTGTGAATGTTCAGCTGTGCTTTTTGATAACGTGGTTTTCTGATATTTGAGATTTTAGTGGAGAGTAGTTTATAGATGTTTGAAGAAGGCAACACCATGTGTTCTACTGTAACTTTTAAACTTTTTTTCTTGCCTTTCCAAGGATTTTTTATTGCTGTTTCTGTGCATGTATAGTTTCAGAATAATCACTATTGATAGAGGCCTGTCTTTATTCACTAGTTGTTGCAACTATAAATGTTTTTTCCAAAAGGATATTTATTGCCAATAAAACCTCACAAAATTAAATTACTGAATACCTCCTATATTTTCATTCATTCAGCATGACAGTAAATGATGTCTTGGAACAACTGGCTAATCAGTTTTCCATGCCTTCTGTTTTTAGTTTGCATATTGCAACAGGTACAGAGCCCACTTGGAGCAATATTCCTTATTATCTAATAGGCTGTGCCTGTCAGAGTGCAGATTACTTACCCTGTCACTTTCATGAGGCCCATGCTTGCTTCTGAAAACTCCTGCCATGGGGATACTGAACACTCCTGCATGAGGCATTCTGAGTAATAAGATCTAATGGCCATGTACAAGCCACAATACCCTTCACAGAGAGCAACCCCACAAAATATGGTCTTTAAAGAGAGATTACACAAATTCATGGAGGATTGATCTATCGGGTTACTAGTCATGAATATATATGCTACCTCTAAAAGAAGAGGCAGCATGCCTCTAAATAACACTAGCTGGAGAACAGCAGCTAAAGAGGGCTATTGCCTACTTGTGGACTTCCAGAGGCTTGTATTATTTATTACATTTGTATACTGCCCCATAGCTGAAGCTCTCTGGGTGGTTTACATAAGATTAAAACAATTAAAAACAATATACAAAAATTAAAACAGCAAAAACATAATATACATACAATATACACATACATTTAAAACTGCTATAATAACTTGAAAAAGCTATATGCCTAAAAAGCAAACAAACCCAGGCTCATCAAATATTGCTAAATGCCTGAGAGAAGAGGAAAGTCTTGACCTGGCGCTGAAAAGATAACAATGTTGGCATCAGGCGGGCCTTGTTGGGGAGATCGTTCCAGTACTGACTACTGTGGAAAGGTCTTTGGTCTGATCCAGCAGGGCTGCTTCTATATTATCAAGGCCTGGGCTCAATTCCTTGTTGGCATCTTGCATGCAAAGTCAAAAAGCTTGCTCCTTCAGTGTACTGCACTGTATCTGAAAGGGGATATTGAAGAGTTGGGAAAGGTGTAGAAAAAGGACAACCAAAATGATCAAGGGGCTGGAGCAGCTCCTCTTTGAGGAAAGGTAATGACATCTGGGTCAGTTCAGTTTAGAAAAAAGGCAAGTAGGAGGAGACATGATTTCCACCAAACATAATAGAGATGTACAGAATTATGCATGGTGGGGAGAAAGTACATAGGAAAACATTTATCACCCTCTCTCATAATACCCGAACCGGGGCTCACCCCATTGAACTGACTGATGGCAGATTCTGGACTGAAAAAAGAAAGTACTTCTTTACATAGCACATAGTCAAACTCTTCTACAAGATGTAGTGATGGCCACCAATTTGGATGACTTTAAAAGATTAGACAAATTCATGGAGAAAAAGGCTATCAATGGCTACTAGTCATGATTACTATATATTATCTCCAATATCAGGGGTGGTATGCCTATGTACCCCAGTTCTTCTTCGTGGTCTCTGTGCATCACACATATGGGCTCGCGCCGACGCCGAGCCTACTTCCGGGAAACTTCAATAGCTAGATAGAGTTTTGGCGGGAACCCCTCCCCCACCATCCATCGCGCATGCTCAGGGTTCCCGCTCTAATTTACCTCAGTTCTTCTTCGACCGCTTCGCTGTTAGCCTCGCGGGAGACTTCCTCGTCAATCCTTGACCTGTAAGACAGAGAATACTTATAGATTATTTAGTTATTAGTTAGATAGAGTTGTGTTTCTATAGTTATAGTTAGTTAGTTAGTTTAAAAAAAAAAAAAAAAAAAACAGTTTTTAGTAAAAATAATTAGTTGCTCTAGAACAGTGGTTTTATTTCTAAGCCACCATCTTATGGCGCAATCCGCGCTCTTCAGGAGGTGCTCCCGGTGTAGGGCTAAAATTGCCCTCACTGACGGCCATTCGCTCTGCCTTTTCTGCTTGGGGGAGACCCACATCGTTGACTCTTGCGCACACTGTATGCGTTTTTCGAGGCAGACGAGGAGAAATCGAGCAGACCGGCTTCGTAGCCTTTTATGGTCTAAAGCTCTCTCAGCAGTGGATAAGCCCCGACTGGCGGCAATGCAGGAGCCTATTTCTGGGGAGAGTCGAGGCCTCTCGACCCCAGCATCTCCGGCTTCGTCTCATACTCGCAGTGGACAGCCGGCATCTTTATCGGGGTTTTCACCCTCTTCATCTCCTCCTCCTGTTAAGAGGGCAAAAAAATCGAAGGCTTCGAAAGCAGCTCCTGCAACGGCGAAGAAGCGCCCATCTTCGAAACCATCGGTAACGAAAAAGTCGATGGAGCGTCCGGCATCGGTACCGTCTTCTTCAACGGTCAAAGTTGTAGCGATGGTACACAAGTCCGCCTCGCTACCGACGCAGTCTTCGGTGTCGAGGCAACGCACGGCATCAATAGGTTCCGCATCGCAGTCGTCCCTGCGTCCGGAGCTCTCTCCAGTACCGTCGGCATCGAAGAGGCGCACTCCTTCTGTGTTGTCTTCGCTGCGTACTCCTCCGACACCGATAGTTCAGATGCAACAGCCACTGTCGCCTTCGCGCTCGTTGCCGTCTCCGGGACCGATCTTTATCGCCTCCGATACCGAGCGCTCGTTACCGGCCGAACCGCAACAACCCATTCGTCAGGGTGAGGACCATCGGCGTCGAGCGCATCGATCTCGACAAAGATCTTCGATGTCGATATCCCGGTCGCGGTCGCGATCTCGGGAGTGGGAGGTCCCTTCTGCCCAATCGAGGCCGAGCGGTCACGACCGCTATCGTTTTGATCCGTACACGGGTCGGCGGCTCCAGGGCACCCAGTCTCCTGTTCGCCAGCGAGTGGGGGAATCCCCACCACCGGTTCCTCCGCATCGAACGGCGTCGTTGTCGAGGTATCCACGTCATGATCGGGAGTTGTCAACCTCAGCGTTACCGCCGGGCCGGGAGCGGTTATCAGTTCGACATCGGCAGCCTTCACAATCCTTCGAAGACTACGTTTCCGATTCATCGTCAGCCCCATCTCCTCGTCCTTCAGAGCCTTCCCCTTTGGACACGGTCGGCACAGAGGACAGAGCATCCCCAACAATGGAAATGGGGAATTTTTCAGAACAGATGTTGCGGCTTGCTCAGTCTCTCAATCTAGACTGTCAACAACCTGATGAGGATTCGGATGATGGCATTTACAACGTCATGTCCACGGAACCATCTCCACAAGTGTCTCTGCCAATGGTTAAAGCCTTGCTAAAGTCTTTAAAGCAGTCTTGGGAGCACCCTGCTACAGTAGGCCCGACTTCAAAGCGCTTGGACGCGATTTATAAAGTTAAACAGGATCAGGCACCATGCCTGTTCCAACACCCCAAGCCAAACTCAGTTGTGGTGGAAGCATCGCAGGGCAGGTCAGGCCGTACGCATTCTGCACCCACAGACAAGGAGGGCCGCAAATTAGATGCGTATGGACGGCGTATTTATGCATCTACATCTCTAGGTGTCAAAATAAACAACTATATGGCGTTAATGGCGCGGTACCAATTGTTCCTCTGGGAGAAGGTTTCGTCCTTGACGGACTACCTTCCGGACGATCAGCGGGAGCTAGCTCGCGTGTTTCAAGCAGAGGCCATTAGACTGTCACGCCAAGAACTAACGACAGCCCGCCATATCACTGACTGTTTGTCTAAGGCAATGGTTGGGGCAGTGGCATTGCGCCGCCACGCGTGGCTCCGTTCGGCTATGTTACCGCAGGAGACAAAAAACCGGATCGAAGATCTTCCCTTTGACGGGGAAGGTCTTTTCAATTCTGAAACGGATGCAACGCTGGATACCCTGCACAAAGCCAGGATGACGGCGAAGAAAATGAGTTCTCAACAACCTCAGCAGCATTTTAGGCAACGTAAATGGTACAGGCCTGTACCTTACAGGCAACAGCAACAGCTGGATAGGGTTCAGCGTTATCAGCCGGACACGTCTAGGTCGTACCAACAGCGAAAATCCGCAGGGCGTTTCCAACAACGCAACAAGCAACAACTGTCGAGCAAGCGTCGTCTTTGACTTGACGCCAGCACAGCTCGGAGACCAAACAAACAGGCTTCAACCCTTTCTGCAGACTTGGGCGTCCATAACTTCGGACGCTTGGGTATTGAACATCATCGCAGAGGGTTACAAAATGGAGTTCGAAGCCCCTCCTCCTCTTGGTACCATAAAATCTACGCCACCCTCACTAGTTCTAACGCAGGAAACCACCAAGCTGCTTCGCAAAAAGGCAATAACAAGGGTGAAGCCAAACCATCTACACTCCGGGTTTTATTCCCGGTATTTTACGGTGCCAAAAAGGGACAGGGGCCTTCGTCCCATTATGGATCTCAGAGCTTTGAACAAGTTCATACGAACCAGAAAATTTCGAATGATAACTCTGGCATCAGTTCTTCCCATGTTAAGGGAGGGAAGCTGGTTCACGCTAATAGACTTAAAGGATGCGTATTTCCACATCGCCATTCATCCGTTGTACCGACGTTACCTCCGGTTTATCATAGGACGCCAAGCGTACCAGTTCTCCGTTCTACCCTTCGGGCTCAAGTCTGCACCAAGGGTGTTCACCAAGTGCATGTCGGCGGTTTGTGCGCACCTTCGATCCAACAACATCGAGGTGTATCCTTACCTGGACGATTGGCTAATCGTTTCCGCATCCAGAAGCCAGGCGCTCGCCGACGTCCACGAGGTCATCGCGCTTCTATCGTCGCTTGGGCTGCAAATAAATTACAAAAAGTCAGTCACCCGACCAGCACGTCAAATACAGTTTATAGGAGTTACTCTGGATTCCGCTGTGGGAAGAGCCTTTCTTCCAGCAAACAGGGCTATGGTCCTACGGCAGTTTGCAGTACGGCTCAGGTCGAAAAACCGAATCTCAGCCTTTCAAATTTTAAGACTGCTGGGATTAATGGCAGCGAGCGTCTTCGTCGTCCGTTGGGCGAGGCTACGCATGCGGCCTCTCCAACAGTTTCTGCTCCAGTATTACTCCCCTCTGCAAAACCCCCACAAAGTAATACTTACCATACCGCTGTCTGTAAGAAGCTCGCTCCGGTGGTGGTCGGACGATCACAATCTCTCTCGGGGGATGCCGTTTATCATTCCGGCCCCATCTCGCGTGGTCACAACCGATGCGTCGCTAGCAGGTTGGGGTGCTCACCACGGCGACCTAGTAACACAAGGAAGATGGTCTCCTTCAGAAGCCCGCCTTCATATAAACATGTTAGAGCTTTTGGCGGTCAAAAAGGCCCTCCGGGTTTTCTCCCCTCACCTGCGGGGACATCATGTCCGCATTTTGACAGACAATACCACAGTAGTTTGGTATTTGAACAAAGAGGGCGGGACGCGGTCACATCGCCTCCTTCGTCTTGTGATGGACATTCTGCAATGGGCAATTTCCAACAATGTGCTGCTATCTGCGCTGCATATTGCGGGAACAGAGAATGTCATAGCGGACGACTTAAGCAGAGCGTTCAACGACACCCACGAATGGGAGCTCTCCCCTCATATCCTGGATCGTCTATTTGCTCGTTGGGGGTCCCCCAGCATCGACCTGTTTGCGACTGCTGCCAACACGGTGTGCCCAGCGTTCTGCTCAAGGGCGGGCATAGGGCAAGCATCGTTGGGGGACGCCATGCAATGGGACTGGTCGAAGGGGTTTCTTTATATCTTCCCTCCGTTTCCCATGCTGTCCTTGGCAGTAGCCAATGTCAGGCGCAGCAATGCAAATGCTATAATGATAGCTCCGTGGTGGCCAAGGCAGCCTTGGTTCACGCCGCTACTCAGACTGGCGAGATTGGAAGTGTGGCACCTTCCACGTGTCCCCAACCTCCTGTCCAGGGAGGGGGGGGAAATCCTGCATCCCGAGGTTCACACTCTGCATCTAACGGCGTGGAGAATCCGGCGTCTTGGAGAAACCTCGCGTTATCACCAGGTGTGAAAACTATCTTGGAGGCAGCTCGTAAGCCATCTACAAGGCTGTCATATAATAAAAAATGGAAGTGTTTTCAAGATTATGCACAGAGAAATGCCTTTGACCCTGTGAACGCGGATTTACCTAGCGTTGTCTCTTTTCTTTACTCTCTGCACTCGGCAGGGCTAAAGCCGGCTTCTATTCGTGTATACCTGTCTGCCATTGCGGCCAACCATGGGTTAGTGGACGGTTTTTCCGTGTTTACGCATCCCATGACAAAAACTTTTTTAAGAGGTTTAAATAATTTGTTCCCCAATATCCGTCCGGCAGTACCGCAGTGGAGTCTATCATTAGTTCTCACCATACTTACGTCAAAGCCCTTTGAACCATTAGCCACGATAGATGTTCGGTTGTTAACGCTTAAAACTCTTTTCTTGGTTGCAATAACATCTGCAAGGCGGGTCTCGGAGTTGGCAGCGCTACTAGTAGACCCTCCCTATTTACAGTTTTTTAGGGACAAGGTAGTCCTAAGGCCGGACCCAAGTTTTGTTCCGAAAATTTCTTCAAGGTTCCACGTGAATCAGGACATTGTTCTACCAACTTTCTTCAAACCATCCTCAGACCCGTTGTCTGCAACGTTACATGCATTGGATGTTAGAAGGGCACTAGCCTTCTATAAGTCGAGAACTGAGACTTTCAGAAAATCTCGCAAGTTGTTTATTTGTTATGGAGGAGTATCCAAAGGACTGCCTGTCTCTTCTCAACGCATATCCAAGTGGGTGGTAGAAACCATTACGCTAGCCTACCAGGTAGCGGGAAGGGACCCTCCGTTTCGACTGACGGCACATTCTGCTAGGGCGCAAGCGGCATCTTCGGCGTTGCTTCAGGGGGCTTCGCTGACTGATCTCTGCAAGGCAGCCACCTGGGCTAATGCTTCCACGTTTGTTAAGCATTATCGCCTCGATGTCAGAGCTCGACAGGACGCCTCTTTTGGAAGGGCGGTTCTCTCCTCGATTTGCCAGTGATCAAGCAGCGTGCCTACCCACCTCCGGTAAGTCTTGCTTGTTATTCGCCCATATGTGTGATGCACAGAGACCACGAAGAAGAAATGAAGGTTGCTTACCTGTAACTGTAGTTCTTCGAGTGGTCATCTGTGCAGTCACACAACCCTCCCACCATCCCCTCTTGGCATCGCTGTTGTGACGTCAAGTTGATTCGCCATGCTCTTGTTTGATTTCGTAAATTAATGCCTTAGTTGCGAGGCCAAGCGGTCTCAGAAGGACTGAGGTAAATTAGAGCGGGAACCCTGAGCATGCGCGATGGATGGTGGGGGAGGGGTTCCCGCCAAAACTCTATCTAGCTATTGAAGTTTCCCGGAAGTAGGCTCGGCGTCGGCGCGAGCCCATATGTGTGACTGCACAGATGACCACTCGAAGAACTACAGTTACAGGTAAGCAACCTTCATTTGCCAGGGTACATGAGTGAGGGTGCTATTGCATTCATATCCTCCTTGTAGGCTTCCCACAGGCAGCTGCTTACATACTATGAACCGAATTCTGGACTAGGATCTGATCCATCACAGCGCTTATGTTAGCTTTCAGAGAGGTAGTCTTGTAAGTTTGTTGCAACAAATACAGCTGTCTTGTGGCCTCTTGAAAATTAGAAAAGTTATTAATGGTGTACATTTTTATGTACTAGAGTCCACTTTTTCAGGTACACTAGGTCATTATACATTTATTGGTCTTTATGGTGCCTGCCCTAAGACTAGCTTTTTCCTCTCCAAAGCATGCCTTTTCTCTTCCATTTGTTTTGATGAGTTTGGTCCAGCTTTTCTTAAAGTATCCAAGACAAGTTACTTCTCAATTTCTCTTCATTAGAGAAACTGGAGTCCCTCTTCTTTGTGGCGAGCACGCGCACACACACACACACATAAAAATCAATTATGTGCTTAACATAGTTTTGTAACTCAAGGCATGAGGGACGGTGGTGGCTGTTTAGCATCCCATTGCAAATTCTTTTTAATTGTGCATTGCCTCGGGTTTTATCAATCGAATTAAAAAAGCCCCCTTGCTGGTCTTATAAATAAACAGTCATTCTTTCTTATTAGCCCTGTTCTTTAGCATGTACGATTTATTTTAGCCATAACCTAAGGCGGCGTCAATATAACGTCTGAATCGGGCCGGGGAGAGAAATAACCCGTTGCTAAGGAGTTGCTGAGCAGCTCACTGTCGCGGGGGGGGAGGGGCAAATGGGCGGTGTCTCTTAGCCGTCCCAGAATGCTGCGCGCGTGGTGCCAGCGGGAGGGGCTCGCGCATGAGTGCGCTCCGCTTTCTCTTGTGGCGGATGGGAGGTGAGCGTAACTGTTTTGGGGGGGGGGGGTTATTATGGGTGAGGGGGCGATTAAGAGAGGTGACCGTTAGAGGGGTGGGGCGCTGCGGGTGAGGGCATTTGGGGTGAAGTGTAAGATGGCTGAAGGGATGGAGGGGAGAAAGGAAGGCTATTTTCAGGGCACCTTAAATGCGGGGGAGAGACTGAACTGGAAGCAGGAGTCGGGCTGGCCACGGACCGCTTTGTAGGCGGGAGGGAAGAATGAGCTTAGTCACCAGAGTAGGTGACTGTCCAATTCCTGCCATCGCCGCCATGCATAGGTGCCGCTTGGCAGGTGTTTTCCCTTGGCAGTGCTTTTCGAACTGTGATGCTATGGGCAGAAGTTCAACAGGGGAAGCTTTAGTCGTCCTTGGGGGAAATGGGGGAGAGGAGACGTGCTGCATGAAATAAATGCACAGCTGTCAGACATTCAACAGCTCCTCTTGTTTTTACCCCGTCTTTTCTCCCCCACCCCATCACTGTATCCATACAGGGGTAAAGCTTCACCTGCTGAGTTTCTGCCCATTGCATATGCTGCTTAAGGGTGCAGGAGGGGTGGGGTATCTATCTATATATAGCTAAATCTAAGTACATGTACCTGAAACAACTGCATATTGCTTCCTTATTTACGCATCCTTCCACTTCCCTTCCTCTCCTGTTTTTTCCCATGTAAACTCCTCAGGGTCAAGAACAGTCTTCCTATACTCTAAAGAAGGGGTGGGCAGAAAATAGACCTCCAGATGCTTGTGGTTTCAATTCCCAGTATTCCTAACTATTGGTTATGTTTGCAGGAGGCTTCTGAGAGTTGAAGTCCAAAACATGGAGATCTACCCTCTGCCTCAACCCCTGCTGTAAAATACCACGATTGTGGTATATATGGTGGGAGTGTAGAGATTATAAGGACTTAGAAGGAGACACAAAACCTGAGAGAGGTTAAAATCTTGTGAGGGAGTTGGATGGGAAGCTGGGGAGGGCATTGCTTTTAAGTAAGAACAGGGATTAGGCTTTAAATTTAAACAGTCCTAGTGAAGGGTTTTGAGGGATTGGGGTGTTTAAGAAGGGCAGTGAAGGTAGGAGCTGACCTGCAAGCTAAAAATTGAAATAATAGAAAGTGGAGGTGGGTCCCGGAGTCAGTTGTTGAAGCAACGAGGACAGGGTTAGCCTTTGATATGTAGGATTAATATAGGCCAGAAATTGTATGTAGCAGTATTATTTGGAAGCACATTATAAGGTTCTCTTGTGAGTAAGATGCAATTGGCCCACCCCCTGGTTGAATGTGCACTTGATAGCAAGTCTGGGTTTCTTGCACACGTAACGTGCGCAATGACCCCTAGATAATGAACAGCTCAGTTAGTAAAATTTACTCTTCATGTCACTCATGCATATTCCACCACTCTAGGAAGTGGTAGAATATGCATGCAGCTCTGTGATGGTGGCCTCTGTATCCTCCCACTATCCTCCTAGTTGCTGCTGCCAGCAAAGTCGAACAATTTGCACAGCTTTAGGTGTCTCCCCCCACCTCTTTCCCTCAACAATGCTTAGTCTTCCACCAACATGTCTTTAGACGTCATTTGCCTTTTCTCCAATTCTGATTTGAAACTTCCCACTGGCATTGCAATACATGAACTGATGGATAGAGATGTAAAATATCTGGAATTTTGAGACCATGGGTGTTTTTCAGAGATTTTGGATGGAAAATGGGGTTTTTGGAAAAAATGAAAAATAAGCAATATTTTTAGCACTCTTTACAGATCTAAAGTGACTTTGTTGCTTTAAGACAGCCTTCCCCAATCTAGTGTTCTCCAGATACTTTGGGCTTCAGCTTCCATTACCTCCGGGCAGCATGGCCAGTGGTCAGGCATGCTGGGTACTGTAGTCCAAAACATTCAGAGGGTACAGGGTTGGACAGGACTGCTTTAGGAACATAAAGCAGCCTTTCTGTTCCTAAAGTTATTTTATATATAACTTAATTTGCTCATAAAATTATCATATTTTAAAACTTAAAAATAAACACAGTAAATTTGTAATTATTGCCTGAATAGATTAGTACTACATTAAATGACTGCTATGGCACCAGAAAAATAGGGCCCTGTAGAACAAAACCCAAACTGTCAAGAATGCACAATAGTAACTTTACTCACATGTTGGGAAACTAAGCATAAATGTCTATTGGTAAAATATACTATAGATCAATAATTTTTAATAAGGAATGAAAGAATTAACTGCTAGTAATCTTACAGAGAAGATTAAAAAAACATTCCCCCCATAACTTCATTATTTCCAGACATTTTATGTCTAGTCTTTCTATAAAAGTGTTCTCATTACATAGTTTTAGAAATCATTTTGAGGGAAGCAAAGGCTAGTTAAGAAGATACATTTTTTTCTTAAGTTTAAAAGAAAATATTTCATACTCCAAAGCTGTTAATTTTTTTCAATTTTTCAGGGAAAAACAAAAATAGTCCTTGGAAAAACTTTCCCCACCCCAAATATTTCCAGGCCTTCACATCTCCAGTGTTGGAGCACTAACTCCTCACCTATTTCTTTTGGTGCCACTACATTCTTCAGCTTTTTCAAACTTTTGACACCTATTCCTTCCCACAGAGGTTGAGAGGGAGTGGGCCTTGTAGACCCCTTAGCTATTCTCCATTACTTGGCTGTGATTGTGGAATTTATCCATATCCCCAACTAGTGTCCCAAGTATTATGAAGGATTTCAAAATTGCTGTTTTACGTTGTAGCATAGCTTTGAACATAGCATGCAAAAATATCCCCCCCTGCTTGTGACATGAGCTGGTTAATAATGTTGACAAGAAAGAGGGAACCAATTAGAGGTTGCTTGCTAATGAAAAGAAAAATTAAATATAGCTCACAAGTTTATTATATTAGTGAATTATTTCCATTATTGCTAGCGTTGCAAAACTAGCCTATTTTGATAACTGAACTGCATGTGCTCATTTCATCTTCCTCAGAACAACAATAGTTGCAAAGTAATAGTCGTCTTCTAAAAATATATTTATGAAATGCATAAAAGAGCACACAATTACATAAATTGAGTGTTTCTGCTGGAACGGGGGCAGGGGCAGGCATGGATAAAGAAGGCTTGTGTAAAAGCAGTCGTGACACATCAGAGATGGAATAATAGCTAGAAGAGACACGCTGTGAGCTTTTGAAAACGCTGTCGTGAAAATTTTGGGTGGAGGATAGGGAGCGTCTATGACACAGGTTGACACAACATTCACCGTTTTTGCTTTGTACAGGACCCCAGTGAGCTAGAAAAAATGTGTTTACAGGTACTCTATATAGCTCTCAGATTTCTGTGCTGTTCTGTGATCTCTCTGCTGGTTTAGGGATACAGATATATTTTTTCGTTCTGATAAGCCCTCTCATTAAGCTTTCTCTGTGATAATTACAGAATGACTGAAGATTTAACAGACAATGGGCCATATGTACCCTGATGGCATTTTGTGCATGGAGAAATGTTGCTTGCTATGGCATCTGAGACTGAAAAGACCCATGCTCTTCTCCAGTCGTTCAGCACAGCTTCTGTTATTTCAAGCCTAGGACTGGGGATTTTCTGCTTTGTAGCAGATAGACTTCTACAATTTTCTGTCATTCAGCAACATGACTGGCTGCGGGCACTCTCTGATAACACTGTGCATGGTGTTGTGGGATTGTGGTCATGGGCAATAGTGATTGGTCTCAAGAAGAAAAGTGACTTTACAGAAGTCATTTTAGCTGGTTTCCTCTCATCTGTGATTGATGTGGATCACTTTGTTCTAGCTGGCTCTCTTTCATTAAAGGTAAGAGAAATCACAGTTTAATAATTAAATTTACTTGAGTAATGATGTATCATTCAGTCTGAAATTATTGGAAATATCAAAGGTAAATGCTGCAATGATTTTGAAGTTAATATATGTACAGATTAATTTTTACATTACAAATGATGGCTTCAAGCTTCATCTATCTTATTTAGTAGATTTATACATTAAAATTTTAATTATATATTAAAACTAGCTCTCAGATTAATTGGGGTAGCTAAGTTTTGAAGGGTAGATTGCCATGTAGCCCATTCTAATGTGCCACCCCCACCCCCTCCTACCTGTGCTGGCTTGATAAAAAGGAAACATGGACAACTTTTTATGTTAATTGGTCTCCAAAGCTAAACCATTACGACTTTCCTTCTACAATAAGAAGTTGAAAATCAGGTATTATGTATTTTATATCTAGATCTTTGATTTTGGTGCCATTTGGGCTTAGTTCTGTGATAGTAATAGCAAATGTGCCACCAATACTTCATGTGAAAGGAAGTAACTTTAGCCTGTCTAATGCCAGAGGCAAATCTGCATAAGGTCAGTGTTCTAGGAGGTGCTATGGCTGAGACTTCTTTCCTGTACAAAGGGACAAGGGAAAAGATTCACAATTGGAGGGGGGGATTAGCCTCAGAGGATGCTTGTCCTCAAAGGCAAATCCCATCCTCACCAGTCCTTCTTTAGACTGGAATGCTATTCCCAGTTGCATTTTAAAACTGTGGGGGGAATTGGGCTTTTCATTTGTGAGCAGGTTTTCCCCCTCCTAGGTTAAAGGATCCTGGGTTGTGAGGGTAGATTGGGCTTGAACCCAGAAATGCTAGACTCAAGCAACGAGGTGGCCATTCAAATGGCTGTCCCCAGAGTTGACATCAGGGATTCCAGATTACGGAGGCCCTCAGCAGCCTCTGCTGAAGCCATAAGTTTCACCGTTCAAGCAGATGGGCTGAGCTATGGCATTGACCATGCATTCCACAAAGTAACTGGGTGGGGTGTGGGAAAACATGTTTGTGAGCATGATCCCTCCCCTTCCAGCTCCAGAGCCATTGTGTTAGACTCAGGAGAAATGCATCACGTTCACTATGCTTGAGCCCTGGCAAAAGC
The DNA here is from genome assembly GCA_029215795.1 of Anniella stebbinsi. Taxonomy (NCBI): domain Eukaryota; kingdom Metazoa; phylum Chordata; class Lepidosauria; order Squamata; family Anniellidae; genus Anniella; species Anniella stebbinsi. Next base: position 24,986,128 of record JARDYH010000002.1, on the reverse strand, counting down.
ATAACGATGGGGCAAAAATCCACCTGGGCTTGGCGGATTTTCACCCCATCACTGCTGCAGGACCTGCAGTGCTCCTTGTCTTTTCCCCCACTGCGGTAATGGCAGCTGCCATTAATGCAGCAGGGGAAAATACACAAATTCCCTAGCCTTTTGGAAATTGTGTTTCTCCACCCACCCTCTAGCGATGGGGTGTCTTAATGGTCCTAGTAACAGGACCTTTAAGGCCCCCATCAGCAGGTGGGCAGAAATGCTGGGAAATCACATATTTTTCCCCTCCACTCTGATGGCAGCCGCCATTATCGCAGTGGGGGAAAGGACAAAGGGCATGTGCAGATCAGAGCCATTAGTGCACCAGGGGAATTACAGACTTTCCGGAGGCTCCGGAAAGCATGTATTGCTGAGCGCTTGGCCAGGCCGGCTCCTGGAATACATTCCCTACAATAGCGTCGCGGTGAGGAAGTTTGATCTTACTCCTCTTCAGCTTCTGATCTCATCATGGAGAGTTATCATGTGTTGAAGGCAGGGGCGGGGGATGGAAAACAGAATTGGGCCTGATGATGTACATCCTCAGATCGATTCCCTCCTCAGCTCTCTAGGCTGAAAGCTGAAGGAAGGTTCCTTTCAGATAAGCTCTGAACCCCAACCGGCTGGAGCCTCACACATACATGCTGCTCTTTGCTGACAATATTCATTGGCAGAATGAGGTCAGCACACATGCGCAACCCTGGGCTGCCTCTTAGCTTTTGGAAGAGAAAAGCATCTCTCAAAAAATGGAGGGTTTTCCTACATACCTTGGAGTTATTATTATTTATTCAATTTGTACCCCACCTTACCACCAAGAAAATGATGCTCAGACAGGTTTCTTACCTCATAGGGACCCACTTGCTCATTGTGCGTGCATATCACATATCCACTTTACCAAATCGATTGCTATAAGCTATTTATTATTAAAGAAAAGGCAGTTATCTTACATTTAAGAGAAACAGTGCTCTTCAATATTCTCAAAAAGGCATTTTTATTAAAGTCTGAGCAAAATAATATTCTGCCCCCAGTTGTCTCTTTCTCCCCATAACTCCTTGTGGGTCTCATCGTGGTTATTACATTTGTAACCCACTTTCTAGGGGGTAAGACTAGTATATATTGGACTTCTCCTCCTCCCTCTCCCCAGCAATCCTTGTTTAGGCTGAGAGGTGGCCTAAGGCAGCATCATGATTAAATGGACATTTGAACCAAGAGCTCCCCCTCCCCTATATCAATTAACTGTTTTCTACTTATTTGTTGTGGCAGGAATAGAGAAGTTTGATCCTTGCCAGAATTTGTGTCATGTTTGAGTTATTAGATTAGTGGGGATCCCTGCTTATCTTAACTTCAATGATAAGCTTGAAACAACTGTAGCAACAATATCTGAATTTTAAAAATCAGTGCATAAAAGCCCACCTCATACCTATGCTAAAGAATTTGGGATATGACTACAATTTCTTCACTTTGTGTTCAGCAATATCAATTGAGAATTTACTGGTAATATAGTGTTAGTTTACAGCAGGGATAGGCAAGCTGGTGCTCTCCAGATATTTTGGACTACAATTCCCATAATCCCTGACCATTGGACATACTGGCTGGGGCTGTTGGGAGTTGTAGTCCAGAACATCTGGAAGGCACCAGATTCTCTAGCCCTAGTTTACATGTTCTTCAAAGGATCTTTAAGCCACATGCACACTCCTGTATGAATTATGAACAGCAATGCAAGTTCTGCCAAAATTCTGTTCTTACGCATTTCAGGCAGGCAATTGATGGGGAGCAGGTATAGTTCGATGACCGCTGTAAACTTTTTGCATCTCACTTTGAGGAAGAAAACGGCAAACTTGATGCTGTTGTTAGCGCATCTCCAATCAAGGTGTCTGATACCACCATCTCCCTGATTTTATGGAATCAATTTTAGTTGCTGTGGCCTGTTGATGTAGACAAGGTGCTTGCAGCAATGGGACCAACCACATGCCCTCATAATCCTTGCCCTTCCTGGCTAATAAAAGCTAACCCAAGGGGTATGACTGAGTGGGTCCAGGTAAATGCATGCTTGCATGTAGGAATGGTTCCTTCTGTCCTTAAGGATACAGTAGTGCGACCACTCCTGAAGAAACTCACTTTGGACTGAATTATATTTGGCCGCTACCATCCAGTTGTGAATACCTTTTTCTTAGGGAAGGTACTTGAGAGGGTTGTGGTGGAGCAACTGCAGGCATTCTTGGAGGATACTGATTATCTAGACACATTCCATTCTAGGTTTTGACCTGGTTACAGGACCAAATCAGTCCCGGGCACCCTGATTGATTACCTTTATCAAGAGAAAGGGGGAGTTTGACTGTCTTAATTCTGCTCAATCTCTCAATGGCTTTTGATACCATTGACCATTGTATCTTCCTGGATTGGCTCTGTGGGCAGGGCATTGGACACACTGTGTTACTGTCTTACCTATGGGGTTGATTTCAGAGAATAACAGGGTGACTATTCCTTGCCCCCTTATCAATTGAGCTTTCAAGTTCCGTAAGATGCCATATTGTTTCCAGTGTTGTTCAACATCTGTATCAAGCCTCTGGGAGCAGTCGTTAGTGTTTTTTGAGCAAAGTGCCATCAGTATGCTGATGATACACAGCTCTATATCCCTGTGAGATCTGAATCAGATGAGGCTGTGCAGATCCTGGGACAGTACCTAGACTCCATGATGGGCTGGATGAGGACCAGTAAATTGAAATTGAATCCTGGCAAAACGAAAAGGTCATGTGGGTGAGTGGTTCCAGAGTCTGAGAGATAGGCTTATCACGTATTCTGGATGCGGTTGCACTCTCTTTGAAAGACCAACTTTGTAGTCTCGGGGTACTCCTAGATCCATCACTGTCGCTGGAAGCTCAAGTGGCCACAGTGGCTTGGAGTGCCTTTTATCAGCTTCAGCTGTGGCTTCCCCTAGACAGGGATAACTTGGCTGCAGTGGTACAGGCTTTAGTAAAGTCAAGACTGGATTACCGTAACATGCTCTATTGGGCTGCCCTTAAGTCAGGTCCAGAAGCTGCAGCTAGTGCAAAATGCAGCAACTTGGCTGTTGTCAGGAGCTGCCTATTTGCTACTGGGACAGGTTTAAGGCTTTCTTTACTAGTATATAAAGCTCAAATCAACTTGGTACCAGGCAGGATACATGTTAGAGTGCCTTCTCCCTTACCAGCCTACCCAGTCGCTGAGATCATCAGTTCAGGAACTCCTAGTGTTTCTGCATGGTCCTGTAGCCCAGTTGGAGTCTACCCAGAGCAGAGCCTTCAGTGTCATGCCTCCCTCTCTGTGGAAGTTCCAGTCTCTGGATGTCAATCAGGCACCAAGATCGTTTTCTGTTTAAAACATTTTTATTTTAACACACTTTCCCCAGTTGATCAGCCCAATCCCTAAAATCTTCAGTTTAAAAAGAATGCCATGTAGCAAGACTGAGAGTGGAACCTTTGCCTAAATCCTTGGAAAGCTTCTGCTGCCAGTTGGAAGAGAGAGCATTAGCCCGATAGACAAATGCTCTGATGGAATATAATATGGTTTTGTAAGTTCATACATTAGGGGAAAGGAATTAAAAGCTTGGTTTGGACATTCGCGGCATGGGGGGAGGGTGAAAGAACCCATCATGGGATGTGTGTGTGGCTCTTCCCAGGCCTAGCTCCTTGAAGACTACAGCTAAAGCAGAATTTAAACCCTTTCCTGAGAGTGAAGAATCTGCGGCCCTCCAGATGTTGTTGGACTACAATTCCATCATCCTTGATAATTGGCCATGTTGGCTAAGGCTGATAGGAGTTGGGGTCTAACAATATCTGGAGGATGACAGCTCCATACAGCTGGTGCATAGCATTTCAGCCAAAGAGAATATTTTTTTAGAAGTTTGCACCACGTTGCCCTCTATTTTCTGGAACTAATCTCAGTCAAATATTTTGGTATTTAAAAGATAATGTGTATTCAGATGTACTTAGAGAAGCTCATCCCATCCACAGAAGGTATGTGGGCAAGATAAAAACTTTGAAGAGACTGTAAATCACAGGCAACTGAACTTTATTGGAGTTAACTAATTGCAAGAATTGATTCTATTCTGCTCATTGATGTTGTGTAGAAAATATTTTTCCCCACTAAGAACTGATTCTAACTGGCCAAAAATATGATTGTGCCAAATATGTAGAAGAAAAGTAGTAAAAAGCACAAGCAATGCTAAATGCCACCTGTTGTTGGCATACTTGTTGGAATACTTGTAAACATTTAAAGATAATAATGCTTGATTAATAAGTATCCTATCCTTCAGACTGGCTGGGAAAGAGGGCACAAGCACATGAAGCTCTCCATTGACTTCAGTAGGAATGTTTTTATATATGAAACATATTTTTGTAGCCAAAACTGAGTAGCCAAGGTGATAGAAATGAGCACGGAGGAAACATAGCATTCTGATTACAGTGGTACTCTTCTGGTCCTTCCCTACCCCCAGTGACGTGGGGTGGAAAACTTTCTAAAATGGAATGCTTTCCAGTGCTTTATTTTTCTTCTGGAAATTTTCCATTTCATAAGTTCATTAGTAGCAATGAATGGATGCCACTTGCAAATACAATATCAGGCAAGCTTGGCAGTTTCAAAATTGTAGCTGAGTGGTTTTCAGCACAGTTGTTTGGGTTGCTAAAATGTATTAGTGTGTCAACAGTTTTCAGTGCCTTTGTGTGTGTTTTCTTAAATTTACACAATGCTATTGTCTTTAAATATTTACAAATATTCCAATAAAAATAATTAATATAACATATAAATCACATTAAGTGTGCTTTAATTTTTTTCCTTAACTATTTTGGGTCAAAACATTAACATTGATTACTTTTTAAAGCGTTGTTGTCTACTAAATACAAATAAAATGAACATATTCAATAGAAGCCTGCTGCAACCTGCTGCCCTCTAGCTGCTTTAGATTACAATTTCCAGCATTCCTGACTATTATCTATGCTGGTTTGGGATGATGGAAGTTGGTCCAGGAAATCTGGAGGGCATGAGGTTGGGGAAGGCTGCTCCAAGGCATCAGGATTTTTTTCTAATGCAAAACTGAAAATGTTCCAGTGCAAATTACCTAATTCAGGTTACCCCAATTTTAAAAAACCCAGATATTACTAGCTACTATTCACCCTTCATTATCCTTATACTAGCTTTGTTCCAGTCTTTTTTTGCTGATCCAGTCTTCCTTCAGCCACAACAGTTCTGCCATAGTGGTCTGGATTCACTATGCGAGTGTAATTTTTTATTCCATCAGTATAAGGAGATTTACTTGTGGTTCAATCTTTGTTCAACCGGTTGGATCTGCTTCACAATAGGAAGCTGAAGGATCACAGTGCCAAATTAATATAAAGAGAGATAAAATATAATCCATAAGTGATTTAAATATGTAAAAGTAACGATCTTAAAGTCTTAGTTCATTCTGAGTTTTGTACTACAAAACTACAATTGATGAATTTCATAGCATTTCTGAAAAGACGTCAAGGTTTTTTTTCTAGTTTGCTTTCCCCATTTTGTGGGTATTTAGTATAAGGGAAGTGAATGCTTTTGAAATGAAAATTTCCTAAAATAGTGAACTAGTTCTCTAATTATCAGACTTTGATATTTTAATTTTAAGATCCGTCCTGTCTTGTGTTGGAATGCCAGGCATTGAAGCTGATCTTCTCACCTCTTTCCAGTAGATGGCACACTTCACAATGAATATAGCTGCAGACCTCTTTTGCATCTAGCGGGCTTAATTCTCAGGTGTTTATTTCTCCTCCCCAAGCATACATCTAGACTAATGTGCTAGAATAACTGTTTGGTTTATTATTTGTATTTATAATTTTTCTTTGAGGTTGTATGTTAACAGTGCATATTAATTTTAATACGTTTAAAGTGGTAGTATTGTCAAACAGCCCCAAGACTCTGACCAAAGTTGTAACTCAAGGTTTTTGTTGGTTGGGGATGAATGGAATTAATGTAAAGTTTATCATCATTTATACCCTGCTTTTCCAGCTTATGTGAGCTGCCCAAAGTACCTTACAGCTGCAATTAAAAACAATGAAACAGTCATTTAAAAACATAATAAGCATAATAGCAGCATTGGTTTCTGTTTACCTTGTCTTGCTATACAGAGGCTTAGAACATGAGCTCCAGGAGCATCCAGCCAAATGACCATGGGAAATTCATAGGCATGACATGTTGATAATAGCATTGTCTCTGGCATTTAGTACTTAGACACATATTGCTTCTGATTATGATAATTTTACTTTAAAACTGCAAATGTAGAAGAGTAATCAGAAATTAGAATAATCTAGAACAGTGACGTAGAAATTAGAAGATAACAAGTGGGACCTTGCAACAAAATGTTACAGTGTATCCCTGGTGAGTTGAAGCAATTAACATTAGCATCAAAGAAAGGAGTCTCTGCTCTAACTTAGATATTACTTTATGGCAACATTTATTTTATTTTTGTAGTGTTTGAACATTTAAAAGTGCAGCCAGTCTGTATGCAAGCCAGTGGAGCATGAGGCTTCTGCATGCAATTGAATGTTTGATCTAGCCTGAGAGGATGTCTTGAGCAGGATTCACATCGATTGACCTTTGCTGTGACCAAGTGGGAATCCAAACCAGTCCCACCTCTGGCTTGCAATGTTAATAGTGGACTATTTTGCAGGGATGTTGTGAGCAACTGGGAGAATGGTTTCTAGTCCCCTGCTTGGCCATGAAGCTCACTGGGTGACTGAGTCAGGCTGCCTCTACAAGAGGCATTTGAAGCTCTTTCAAGGCGCATTAAAAAATTTACCTCTACAAGAACGGAGCGCAATCGGGTGTAGAGGCGCTTTAAACATCCGATTATGTGCATTATCGAATGCACATTAAATAGCGAGTTTTATTTTGCTCCGGCCGTTAAAGCGCATTTTGACTATGTGAACAAGCGATTCTCCGCATGTCAACAGTTTAAATCGCGTTTTGGTCGTCCAGTAATGCGCTTCGCCGGCTCTCATACAGAGGTATTAGGCGTAAATGCACTTCTGCGAATATGCGCATAATCGCCTAACCAGGCGTAAAGGCGAATTCTTGTAGATGAGGCCTCAGTCACTGACTCTTAGCCTAACCTAGCTCACAGAATTGCTGTGAGGTTAAAATGGAGATTTCTCCATTTCTCTCAATACTAGAACCCAAGGTCATCCCATGAAGCTGATGGGTGGGAGATTCAGGACAGATAAAAGAAAGTACTTCTTCACACAGTGCATAGTTAAACTATGGAATTCACACCACATGATGTAGTGATGGCCTCCAATTAGGATGGCTTTAAAGAGGGTTACATAAATTCCTGGAGGAGAAGGCTATCAATGGCTACTAGTCCTGATGGCTATGTGCCTACTTCCAATGTTAGAGGCAGTTGGCCCATATACACCAGTTGCTGGGGAACATGGACAGGAGGATGCTGTTACACTTGTGTCCTGCTTGTGAGTATCATCTTCAGCCCAACCTACAGTTTGTGTCTGATACCTCAGGATAACACTGTAGGGTTGTTGTAAATTACTCAGTGCCTGACCAGCAGTATTCAGTATGAACGACACTGCAGGGCTATCATAAGTCACCTCTCTCCAAATCACATACTTCCAACCTGCAAGATTGGGAGAATGAGCTACCTTTGCTCTATGGTGTGTACAAGTTTTTTAAAGGTGTTTCATGCTAAGTAAGAACTGAATTAGAGCAGGAGCTCTTCCTGTTGCTGCTACCTTTGGCGATTGGAGGTAGGGTTATGATACCTAATCCCAGCTACATTTACATCTTTGATTTTTTCCATTGATTTCTATGGGGACAAATAAAAATATATCTTTGTGTCACTTCCTCCATCTGCTTTTTCCATGATACTCCATTCCATTCCCCCCCACAGTTTTCCATTCCCCTCCCCCTCTGAACAGACAGCATTCTTTAGCCACAGCATTTTAAGTCCTCATAGGCTGTTTGGTCTCCCCCATCCGCCACCTTGCATAGGGATTTCTCTAATGATTATGTTGTACTTCTGCAAACTTTGTGGTTCCCCTGAGTCCACTGATACCTCCCTCTTGTGTTGTGGCTGGCACCATTTTGGCTACAGAAGCGTCTGAAAATTTCTTTTGCCTGAAAATTGGAAATATAGTTATTTATAAGCCGTGTCTGATGTTCAATGTTTGCAACCTGTCTTTGCAACTTTAAGCACACACGTTCCAATATTGTTCGTTTGGAACCAGGAGCTATATTTGTGTAAAGTCCCTAAGCATTGAAAGGTGGACATTTGATGTTGGCATGTCCTGCTTCAATAGCTCTCAGGTTTGGCAGCAAACCATATGGCCCAAGCTTGCTGCCAATGTGGCAAATGGCAAATATAACAAATATCTCCCCATCCCTCCTGGTTTAGCAATTAAATGAAGAAGGAAAAACATTCTACTACCTGGAACAGGAAGTCCAGCTCAGCCAACAAACAGAAAGCAGTATATTATACCAAAGTATAAAATAGTAGAGGACGTACCAGATATACAGAAATCTGGGCAATGGGTGCTTTCTTTGCTGTATGTTGATTTCTGTCAAAATGCAGATAAATTAAATAGGTTCTACTGTTGAATACCAAATAAATGGTTTCCCTTATAATGCAGCTACCATTGTGCTCCGTGTTTTTCTTTCCCTCAGGCTGCCCTGACTCTTCCACGAAGACCATTCCTTCACTGTTCTACTGTGATCCCTGTGGTGTGTCTGATGTTGAAATTTATTATGCATCTCTTCAAGCTGAAAGATTCCTGGTGCTTTCTTCCCTGGATGCTGTTTATCTCCTGGACTTCACATCATATTCGAGATGGAATTCGTCATGGCCTGTGGATCTGCCCATTTGGAAAAACTGTTCCCCTGCCTTATTGGCTTTATGTGGCAATCACTGCATCATTACCTCATCTCTGTTCTTTTATTATGTATTTAACAGGAACAAGAGAACTGATGTCGATAAAACATGGGATTCGTATTGATGTCTAAGGATATTGTAGATGGTTGTGTTTGCGTCACTGAAATAATTCCCTCATGATTTCTAAGTTAGGTCTAGCTGAAGTCACAGCTTTATAGCTGCAATATTGATACCCTGAAGCCACTGCTACACAAGGTAATGTAATTGGTTTATGTCCCAAGCAATCTCTTCATTAGCATCTCCTTCAGTACGTGTTTTCCTTTGTTTTATTCCAAAATTCGTTAAGTATTTTATAAAAATCAGCTGATATCCTCATCTGTATCCCTCTTTTGGCAGCTTATAAATCAACCCCCAGCTCATAAATTCTAGTTCGAAGCAGGTAAAATATATTCTTCCCTTCTTGGCCTCTTGTATGACCTCGGGCCTCAAGAAAGGTTCATAGAGATGAGGACAAAGGCGTGGATCTTCCTAGGCAGCACAGGGAAGCAGTGTGGACTTATTCATTTATTTATTTCAAATATTTCTTGGCCGCCTTTCAAGATAGAAGCCCTGAAGACCTCCTTCATCCCAGTGCAAATTTATCTTGAAACAGTAAATATGGATCAAGTGGAAAGCCGAAAAGTTCCCTCCTCTCTTTCCCAACCTTGCTAAATATTTATTAGTGATTCTTTAATGTTCTCCTATTTGTATTTATGCTTTCTAAGCTTTATCCTTTCTCTGTTTAGTTGCCATATGTACAGCACTTTGAAGCATAAGTGCTAAAGACCAATAAGTGTTCAGAAAAATCTAACAACAGAGATTTTGCACTTTGTTTACATTAGGGTCAGCAACTGGAGGCTCTGGAGCCAAAGCTGGCACTTGAAGAGCACTGCCTGTCTATTGCCTGTCTATTGCAGGCCAATTATTTTGTTTGTCGATTATAGAGCTCTTACATTTTAAAAAACACTTTTAGTATTTAAAACATTTGAAAGATTATCTGGTTTTAGAATTAAGGGATTCCATCTTGAAAGGGGTGAAACAAAGCACTGACTGTGTCGAAAGATTATTTGTGGTACAGTAATAAAAGGATTTGTTTTAAGAGTTTTTGCTGGAATTATAACAAAATGAATAGTGCTGGAAAGGTAACTATGAAAGGTTTTCAGTTTGGAAGGTTTTCAGTTTACTTGTACAAGTTTTTCTTATTTAGAAGCTTTTGGTGAACTTTCATGTTCTTTTTGGTTTGTAGAAGAATGCTCAAATGTGGAAATTTATATTATTGCAGTCCATCAAGCACTGTAAATAAAATACAGCAACAAATTCAAGAAAATGGAATTAATTGGAGATATTTGTATCAGCAGTTTTCCACAGGAGCACGTTTGAGTAAACGCTGCTGTAAACATCTAGTTTCCTGTTCTTTAAAAGCCTTTCTAAACAAATGGCAGTCAAATTTTACTTGAAAACTTAGGTGTTGATGCTTTTATGGAACAGCTTTGGTAGAAGGGGACAGTTTTAAAGGCTTCACTTTTTGTGCATTTTATGGCTGCCTCTAACAAACGTCAACATGGCCCAAACTGAGCTAACCATTCCTCACAGCTCAGAATACAGGAGATACTTGCATATTTATTTATTTATTTATTTATTTTATTCCATTTATATACTGCCCCATAGCTGAAGCTCTCTGGGCGGTTTACAACAATTAAAAACATTGAACAATTAAAACACCGATATAGAAAATTTAAAAGCATAAAGCATAAAAACAAGTTAAAATTACAATATCCTTCTGGGTCAAAGCACAACAACAACACAAAAACACAAAACCCCTCATCATATGCTGTTAAATGCCTGGGAGAAGAGGAAAGTCTTGACCTGGCACCGAAAAGATAACAATGTTGGCACCAGGCGAGCCTCGTCGGGGAGATCATTCCATAATTGAGGGGCCACCACTGAAAAGGCCCTTTCCCTTGTTGCCACCCTCCGTGCCTCCCTTGGAGTAGGCAACCAGAGGAGGACCTTAGATGTGGATCGTAGTGTACGGGTAGGTTCGTGTCGGGAGAGGCATTCCATCAGGTATTGTGGTCCCAAGCCGTATAAGGCTTTATAGGTTAGAACCAGCACCTTGAATTGGGCTCGGAAACATATAGGCAGCCAATGCAAGTGGGCCAGAGTAGGTCTTATATGTTCGAACCTTCTGGTTCCTGTTATCACTCTGGCCGTTGCATTTTGCACAAGCTGCAGCTTCTGAACCGTCTTCAAAGGCAGCCCCACGTAGAGTGCATTGCAGTAATCCAATTTAGAGATTACCAGAGCATAGACAACTGAAGCCAGGTTATCCCTGTCCAGATAGGAGCGTAGCTGGGCCACCAACCAAAGTTGGTAGAAGGCACTCCGTGCCACCGAGGCCACCTGAGCCTCAAGTGACAGAGATGGTTTTAGGAGAACCACGAAGCTACAAACTCGGTCCTTCAGGAGGAGTGCAACCTCATCCAGAACAGGTTGAGCATCCTCCATCCGGTCAGCAGAACCACCCACTAACAGCGTCTCAGTCTTGTCTGGATTGAGTTTCAGTTTGTTAGCCCTCATCCAGTCCATTGTCGCAGCCAGGCACTGGTTCAGCACATCCACAGCCTCACCTGCTGAAGATGAGAAGGAGAAGTAGAGTTGTGTATCATCAGCGTACTGATGACAACGCACCCCAAAACACCAAATGACCACTCCCAATGGTTTCATGTAGATGTTGAACAGCATGGGGGACAAAACTGACCCCTGCGGAACCCCATACTGGAGAATCCACGGGGCCGAGCAATGTCCCCCAAGCACCACCTTCTGGAGCCGACCCACCAAGTAGGAGCGGAACCACTGCAATGCAGTGCCTCCCACTCCCAACTCAGCCAGTCGTCCCAGAAGGATACCATGGTTGATGGTATCGAAAGCCGCTGAAAGATCAAGGAGAATCCACAGAGTCACACTCCCCTTGTCCTTCTCCTGACATAGGTCATCATACAGGGCGACCAAGGCTGTTTCTGTACCAAAACCAGGCCTGAAACCCGACTGAAATGGATCTATATAATCATATCACATTAGAGACGTAGTGGTCATAATAGCAGATGGGGAGAACTTTAAAGCACAGAATCTTCTTGGAGTGAGATGCAGAGCGGCCATAGTTTTCATACTTGAGAATGTTACAGGTCTGGTGTGGACAGGAAGGAGGATAGCTGTGTGTGTGTATATATAGAGAGAGACTGGAGCACATGCAAACATTAATGCTGGTGCAGAAAATATTAGGGGTGTGCATCGGATCGGATCCGATCCACGATCCGAATCCGATCCGACCCAAAATCGGGAAAATCCGATCCGATCCGATCCGATCCGGACAACCTCCGATCCGATCCGATCCGATCCGATGAGGTCCGATCCGGATCGGACGCCATTTTGAATGCTTTTTCCCATAGCCAAGTATTGTTTTACAAAAACGCCTATAACTTTTTCATTTTTAAAGATAGAAGGATGAAACTTGGGCACATTGTAGACTGGTTAGGGGTAGTTATCTGTGAGAAATTTCAGAAAGATTGGTGCATGCATTTTGTGGCAATTAATTTTTTAATAAATACCCAGGAATGCCTATAACTTTGTCATTTTTAAAGTTACACACATGAAACTTCGCCACATTGTAGGGGGTACCTTGGGACCTATGTGTGTGAAATTTCAGAAACGTAGGTGCTTGTCTTGTGTGGCAATTAATTTTTAGAAAAATGGGTAGTAGTGGGGTAAATACAGTTACGCCTCCCATTTTTTTATTTTTGAAGATACAAACAGGAAACTTGGGCACATTACAGGTACCACTTGCCTTGATATGTGTGTGAAATTTCAGAAACATTGGAGCTTTCCTTGTGTGGCAATTAATTTTTGAAACAATGAGGAAAGAAACACCTATAACTTTGTCATTTTTAAAGTTACACACATGAAACTTTGCCACATTGTAGGTGGTACCTTGGGACCCATGTGTGTGAAATTTCGGAAACGTAGGTGCTTGCCTTGTGTGGCAATTAATTTTAGAAAAATGGGTAGTGGTGGGGTAAATACAGTTACGCCTCCCACTTTTTTATTTTTGAAGATACAAACAGGAAACATGGGCACATTACAGGTACCACTTGGCTTGATATGTGTGTAAAATTTCAGACAGCTGGGTCCAGGCATGTGGTGGCAAGGTATTTTTGAAACAATGAGGAAAGAAACGCCTATAACTTTTTTATTTTAAAAGTTAGAAGTCTGAACATTGCTCACTTTGTAGATGGGTTAGGGGTAGATATGTGTCAGAAATTTCAGAATGATAGGTCCAGGCATTTGATGGCTATGGAATTTTTAAATTACATGTTTCAAAAAAATTTCTACAGAGGCCAGGTCTTCCCCTCCCGCTTCCCGCGAAGAAAAGGAAACACTCTCTCGTCTCGATCCCTTTGAAGTTGCTAGTAGTATCCATTACAGGGCTCGTGTTTCCTTTCCTCCTTTCACTTTTCAAGCAGAACGGCTGAGCCTAGCTGAGTTTTGCAGCCATGCGTGCAAGGAAGGATCACTCTGGTCTCGATCCCTTTGATCCTTGGTAGTATCCATTACAGGGCTCGTGTCTGCTTTCACTTTGTACTCAAGCAGACACGAGCCCTGTAATGGATACTACCAAGGATCAAAGGGATCGAGACAAGAGAGTGTTTCCTTTTCTTCGCGGGAAGCGGGAGGGGAAGACCTGGCCTCTGTAGAAATTTTTTTGAAACATGTAATTTAAAAATTCCATAGCCATCAAATGCCTGGACCTATCATTCTGAAATTTCTGACACATATCTACCCCTAACCCATCTACAAAGTGAGCAATGTTCAGACTTCTAACTTTTAAAATAAAAAAGTTATAGGCGTTTCTTTCCTCATTGTTTCAAAAATACCTTGCCACCACATGCCTGGACCCAGCTGTCTGAAATTTTACACACATATCAAGCCAAGTGGTACCTGTAATGTGCCCATGTTTCCTGTTTGTATCTTCAAAAATAAAAAAGTGGGAGGCGTAACTGTATTTACCCCACCACTACCCATTTTTCTAAAATTAATTGCCACACAAGGCAAGCACCTACGTTTCCGAAATTTCACACACATAGGTCCCAAGGTACCGCCTACAATGTGGCAAAGTTTCATGTGTGTAACTTTAAAAATGACAAAGTTATAGGCATTCCTGGGTATTTATTAAAAAATTAATTGCCACACAAGGCAAGCACCTACGTTTCCGAAATTTCACACACATGGGTCCCAAGGTACCACCTACAATGTGGCAAAGTTTCATGTGTGTAACTTTAAAAATGACAAAGTTATAGGTGTTTCTTTCCTCATTGTTTCAAAAATTAATTGCCACACAAGGAAAGCTCCAATGTTTCTGAAATTTCACACACATATCAAGGCAAGTGGTACCTGTAATGTGCCCAAGTTTCCTGTTTGTATCTTCAAAAATAAAAAAATGGGAGGCGTAACTGTATTTACCCCACTACTACCCATTTTTCTAAAAATTAATTGCCACACAAGACAAGCACCTACGTTTCTGAAATTTCACACACATAGGTCCCAAGGTACCCCCTACAATGTGGCGAAGTTTCATGTGTGTAACTTTAAAAATGACAAAGTTATAGGCATTCCTGGGTATTTATTAAAAAATTAATTGCCACAAAATGCATGCACCAATCTTTCTGAAATTTCTCACAGACAACTACCCCTAACCAGTCTACAATGTGCCCAAGTTTCATCCTTCTATCTTTAAAAATGAAAAAGTTATAGGCGTTTTTGTAAAACAATACTTGGCTATGGGAAAAAGCATTCAAAATGGCGTCCGATCCGGATCGGACATCTGGTCCGATCCGATCCGACCAGCCTCCGATCCGATCCGATCCGATCCGACCCCCCAGGTCCGATTCCGATCCGCTATCCGATCCGATCCGGGGGGTCAGTGCACATCCCTAGAAAATATAGTTGAAGCCCCAAAACATGGCTTAATATAGGACCAATATGTGTTTGAATTGCATCCTATTCACAACTTAAGTTCAGTGTCAGATATACGACTCTTTTTGGTTTGCAAACAGGTGTAAAGTCTTTTGTGCACTTCAAGTTGCCGTTTCTCTTACCATCTTTATTCAGGGCTTTCCCACACATTACCTATCAGCCAATCCAGGTTTGTGAATAGAGTGTACACTTGTCAGTGAACTCCACTAAATTCTAGCATTCTCCTTAATATACCTGTATGATATTTGTGATTATAAACATGTCTTTTGCATTCGCACATTATATTTTAATGTACAATTAATTGCTGTATACATTTTTAGGTGCCCGCCTAAAATGTAATGTGTGAATTGACACATGAGCAGAAATGTAGGCAGGGGCATTGTGTAGGAAAAAAATTGGTTTGCAGGGAAAATCTTGATTTCCTGAACCTGCCAGCATGTCCCTTTTAAGCCTTAATGTGAATTGCATGCTATAAAAATTGAAGGGAACAGTATGGTATTGCAGATGCTCTTGGGTTTTCCATAGCATGTGATACTTTACTTAAGTGCTACCCAGAGAGAAATACAGTGCTGTTAAGGTGCTGTTTGTCTATATTTATATCACTGCAGTGCATTTGAAGAGTTACTTTTATGTGTTTTGTTAAAAGTTGAAATCCTCTTTCTGTGCTTCGATCCTTCTTAATTAGGTTCCAGACAATTTTCTGGCCTCCTTACCTTCCTAATTAGGTTCCAGAATAAGGTTTGCATTAGCTGGATTCTCGAAATTCAGCATTACTGAAACCCTTTCATTAGTTGTCTTTTAAAACTTGAATGATGCCCCCCTAACAATGCTATGCTAGAATACTATTATCTTTTATTTTGCTTCATACCCTTTCATTGTAAATTCAGGCACTTTAAGAAGTCTGATTAGGGCTGCAATCGTATACACACTTACCTTGGAGTAAGTCTCATTGAACTCAGTGGCACTTACTTCTAAGATGATTTTTATAAGATTGGGCTGAAATAGCTCTCATTGGGTGGCTTTTTAAAAAAATAATGAAGTTAGGGATTATTGACAAACGTATAATGTAGAGAGCATTCATGAAATTTGTTTATTTATTACCTTTCTATACCACCCAAGAGCCGAAGCTCTATGGGTGGTTCACAACATGTAAACGCTGCATGTATGAAAATTCAGGTTTGATTTCAAGTGACTCCACATACCCAGTCTTGAGATGGAGCACTGGGAAAGCCCTCCACCTTAATACCCTGAACTTTTGTGTCAGAGCTGTGAGGCTGGATCTCCTCAGTTTTTTTTCACAAAGGCTTTATGACAAAATCTAGGTCCCCTCACCCTTCATAGTTTGTGGAAATGACAAAATTACCATCGTCCAGCCCCTCGGTATAGCTGCCAATTTAATAAAGATTTAATGGTAGTTAAATCATTAAATCTCCATTTAATATAGATTTAATGATAGTTGACACAGACATCCCATGATGTGCTGATCCTAAGCTAGGATCTGGAAAGCCTAAGAGTTGCTATGGCTGGTCCTTTGTGCATGCAGAAGTACTCTCTGCTGCTATTTTAAGGCAGCAGGTTCATTAGTGCATTAGTTTTCAGATGTGTTCCAGGGAACACTGAAGTTTCTCATTGAGAAGAGTGGATAAGCTTCTCTGAAAGGCAATTTGCCCTCTGCTACCAATCTTCCCCTACAATGCACAATTAGAGGAGAGTGTTTTAGGGCTCCCTGTCAGTGCACACAGGGCAATGGTCAGGGCCAGTAGGCTTGGCCAGCACTCTTTGTGAACTGCCTGTATGTGCACCTTGGAACATGCCCCAGAGACTTCTACAGTGCACAAGATTCTTTGGCAGAGCCATCAATGAGGAAAGAGTTTCCTGATGATAGGAAGCCTGAAAATCTTTGCATTAGTAGTTTGAACTTTTACTACACCATTTAGAAGAAAGTTTGAATAAATACAGATCTACAAAGGAGCCTTATGCTCAGCCTCAGTAAAGTTACCCATGCCAGTGTTTTTTGAGGGGGAAAAGACTGTTGTTTCATCTGTCGCATCCTATGTTTGTAGGTGGCACTAGAGTGCAACCAAATGGATTGTTACAACTTGGCTACTGTTCCTACAGGGATAGGCAAGCTAGTGCCCTTTAGCTAGTGCCCTTTAGCTGCTTTGCGCTACAACTCCTATCAACCCCAGCTATCTTGGCCAGTTGTCATGGATTATGGGAGTTGTAGTTCATGTTGCTTATCTGCGCTCTCGATTCTTCCCAACAAGCTCTGTACAGGTGTGCTCTGCTGGTACTTAGGATGGGCTTCAAGTGACTGCTGTGACTGTCACTGCCTCACCTGTCCCTGGTCTCTGCATAAGTTTGGATTATCTACACAGACAATCAAGCCTGGGCAGGAACTCAAGTTTCCTGCACTGGACTCCTAATGATACAGATGACAGGTACAGCTAATACTCAGCTTCAGATGTTTATGCTTTAGGCCATCGTTTCTATTTTGAGCAGAAGCCTTATTTGAAGTTCTCTAGCATAGTGCCAAATAAACTAGTTTTCTCTCTCTCACTTTCTGGCCCTGTTCGCACATAGCGACAACCCAACAGTTTAAAACAGATGGCTTGTTGTACACAAGCAGGAGAGTGTGGGCACTCTGCTTGCAGCATGCCCATCTCTTCTGCTTTTACTCAGCATCCCACGATCAGTGGGTTCTCTTCCTGGGTTGTTTTTGTTTGTGAACCATAGTGCAGGGTTTGCAAGTAACAATAATCCATGATTCAACAACAACTCATATTCAACCTATGGTTTGTTGTTATGTGTGAACCAGGCTTCTCTCTCTCTCTCTCTCTCTCTCTCTCTCTCTCTCTCTCTCTCTCTCTCTCTCTCTCTCAGAAGTGTAATTTTTTCATAAATAAAATATTTGGAGAATGTATTGTTTTTCCCCATGTGTCACATTGTTGCTGTGTTGAATAAAACAGTGTTCAGTTTAATGACTCAAGCTTTAGAAAGAAATTTAGTACAAAGCATTAAGTATGTCATGAAAATTGTTGTATTTATCTAATGGCCTTAATAGGAAAGTGATCAGCAGCCCCCCACAAAAAACATAAAATCCATTTTTTTATTGCAGTTGATACTCTGAAGGCTGATACAATTTTCACTTTTAAAAAATTTACTAAATGCTCATGCTTGGGTGTCTAAAGTTTTGTAGTACATAGTCATAGGTGTGCACAAGGGGAGTGCCAGGTATGCCCAGGCACACCCTAATGTTGCAAGCAATAAGTGCCGAATTGAGGGGACGAATGAGTAGGGATTCAGAGGGGGATCGAGACAAAGCTAGAACAGTCCTTTGGCTGCTGCTACCCCCAACAGCATGCCATTGCTCCCGGTAGCAGGAGCGAAAAGGAATCACTGTGCTGGGAGCCACACTTCAAAGAGGCCAGGAGGATGGATCCTGAAGGCTAATATCGCTTTGTAAGCCCCTCCTCCAGCTAGTGTCCCCACAAAGCCACACCAATGCTGGGCCCTTCCATAGTCAGGCAAGCGAAACATGGAATAGGGCATCAGTGTCTATAGTGTTCAATGCACAAATTAATAAAAATAATGTGCTTTATGACTGAGTACTCAATAAATGTTTGCCTTTTAAAAAATAATCCCTGGGTGCATACCCTAATGAAATCTGCTGTTCAAAGCTGTTTTTGTTTCATTCACTTAGAGCAACATTGTTATAGGATTCACTCATGTAAAGAGTGACACAATGTTAGGAAGGTATCTGCATGATTGCAGTCTTGTGGTTTTAGTCAATCAACATGTATAATTATGTCTGTGCTTGGCTTCCTGGAGTTGGGATCACACATTTGTGGGTTTTGTATTTTTAGGCATGCCTCTTTTGAGGATGAGAATATGTAGGTTGTACCACCTTACCCCAAGTTTGTTTTTTTTCCTGTTGGTTGTGTTATGGCAACACTGGCATTTACCTTACAGAAGAAATATATTGATTTATACTCAAAACACCTCATTCTACACTTTCTACAGTAAGGATAGATATAAACCATTTCAGTTCTGTTGATGGAGAATGAACGTATTTTACACAATCACATGAAAAGCCTTTTTCCATTGTAATAGGAAAAAAATCTCACCTACATGGCTTTGTTTATAAATGATGAAATGACCGGGTCAAATACAGATAAGAGAATCAAACCCATGTAAGACCCTTGGGGAAGGTTTACCCCTAGTGATCATGCTTCAGTTTTCAAATTGCAAATGGATAAAAAAAACACAATTTCTTGTTTATAGGGACATACTTCTCTCACTTTAAAGGAAGCTGGTGAATGAAGTGATGTGAAAATGTAAATTTTAAATTTCTTTTGTTTCAAAACACGTTGGGGTTTGCAAAGCTAATAGAAACTGGCAACTTTTAAGATAAGTTCAGGTGGATTGTTCTGTGGTTAATGGCTAATGGAACATCCATCAAAACACTTTATATTTATTACTGACCTCCGTGTTCTAGCAAAACATGTAATGGTAATATCACAAGATACATTTCATGTAACTATACTATATTGTTTAATAACCTGCTTTTCAGCCAAGATTAGCTCCCAAAGCAGCTGCTTACAACAATTAAAATCAATCACAAAGTGCAATCTGTGGGTGTGCATAACATTTTCTTGTGGTCCCAGCAGAAGGGTCAGCTTACAATGTAATCCTTATATTGTAACATTTCTTGCATAATTGTGGTTATCATATGAGAGCTTGGTTGTGATAAATTAGCTATCATGCTTAACTTTTCCAAAACAGGTTGAAGGCATATTGTGCTATTTATTTATTTACAGGATTTTTATACCACCCACTGACTTAAGTTTTCTGGGCAGTGTTCAGGGGGGAAAAAAGTTATATCCATAAAATATAAACATTCAAGGTGCAACATAACAATGAAAAACATGTTAAAACAACATCAGAATAAAACCAGCAGCAGTGAAAACAGTAGTGCCCAAGGTTGAAAAAGCTCTAAATCATATTTTTAAAATTGAAAAACATGAGAAATTGATAAGGGCTTCAACCTAGGAGCCTATCAGGAGAGGTAATTCTACAACTGGGGTGCTGTCATAGAAAAGGCCCTCTTATCACTTGAAAATTGTCACTTGGCTTTATGACTTGATCAATATATGAGCTGTGGCAGATCAAACAACATCATCTGAACAAAGAACAATCAGTGGAAGCAAGCCAGTAAAAATAAGCACAATACCTTTTAAAGCGGTTGCTTGATTTTCCCCAAAGTAAATAAAAGAAAGCTCAGTTGCTGTCAATGAATTGGATCAGTTTCCAGAGCTCTAAGGGCCAAATTTGGAACTTTACAGTAACCTACATCTCTGTGCTGAGTTCAAAACTTGCATTAAAAACAAAAGTCCTAAAATTTACGTGACTGAATGTTTTTAAATGTGTTGCAGAAACTCACTGACACTAATGGAACTACTGCCTAGCTGATTTTCATTCCTTAAAGGGGAAGAAACTAGAATGATGAGATCTCCTTTTAATACACTGGACTATGTTCATGTTACCCTCATGTTTTGTGCTATTTCTGGACCACAACTGTGACTACTGGACTGTCTGATCGTATTGTTTTCCTAGTTAACACTAAAGTGGCATTAAAATGTTTAACAAAAAGATTTGCATTGTATATTTTATCATACCTTCTTGCATCTTTTATCCACCTATCCCTGATTTTTCTTCATTTCTTTTCATCTGTTCAGTCAGGCAAGCCAACTATATCAGATGAGTGATCATTCTCTAGTGACAACAGCTGGCCTATTTCTACAGTTTAGTTTGCCAGATGCTTTTTACAAAATAGTATGATTTAAAGCCATATTTTATCAAAATATTGGTGGCTGTGAAACATAATTTTAAGAACATATGGATCATTTTTCTGGATTAGACCAAATATCCATCTGGTCCAGAACTGTTTCCAAAATTGACAAGCCAATTAGCAGAAACAACTCTCAGACAGGGCATGATGGAGGTAGCTATCTCCATATATTTTATTACTAGAAAATATTTTAAAAACCAAATCTGTCACAAATTACATGTTTTGAGATTGAAGGTGCAGTCCTGTGCACGCATAGCTGGAAGTAAGTCCCATTGAAAAATATGGAACTTCTCAGTAGATAAGCAAATGCAGTAAATTTGCACTGCAGTATGGGTGCAATCCTGTGGCCATTAAACAATCCTGTGGCTCCCTCATAACCGGCGTGGTTCTTCCCCATCTCTGTGTTTGGAAATGAAACATGAAGACAGAAAGGGAGCGGTGCTTGTGGCGGGGAGGGGAGGAGACCATGGAAGCCACATTGCCACTTCCTATGTGCTATGCTATTCCCCCCCCCCCCCAATCTAAATCTCCCTGGCTAGACAGGCAAAATCTCCCATCTAGCAATAAATTCAGGGCTGCTGGAATACGGAGGCGAGGATCCCCTCTATGCTCCAGCTGCCCTGCATTGGATAGTTGTCAGCCTCCGAGTTCAGGGGCTGGCAACTATCTCCATAGCATTCTGCCCTATTCTAGGAGTGGGGGATTCTTTAGTAATGTGCACCCCTGTTCTTGTTATAACCCAAAAGCTAGGGAATCCTAGCTGTTGTTCAACAGAAACCATTTTTAGTCTTCAAGGTTGCAGAGATGTGAATGTGACTATGAAGCTCCTAGTAAAGTATCAAGAAAAATGAAAGCAATAAGAAGCCTGAATCCATTGGGTTTGATCCAGTTTGATTCTACCTGCAGGATGCTCTAGCTGGCGGATGTGTTGGAGCCAATTTTCACCAGTTCCTGCAGCCCCCAGCACCATGCTGTTTCAAAGGGTGTGCCAAACTTTCAGAGCAAATTTTTAAGAGGTATAAGCCTGCAGGGGGAGAGTGGAATCTGCCAAAATTGCTTGCTCCCATCTTCTGCCAGCAGAAATGCTCCACTGGATCATTTCCCTTCCATTTGTGGAAGGTAAGATCTGGATCCAAGCCAACATTTTTCTACCATGCATTTTTGAAGGACTGTCCCAAGCTTTTAAAGTTCTCTTAATAGATGGTAAAGCATTTAAAACTGCTGTTTGTTTGACATCTACCCCCTTTCATAAAGAATATGCTGATTATATGGAGTATGTACATTTGCTACAGATATCTTTTACATAATGGGTTTTTCAAATGGCCTTTGGTATCTGGAAAAAAGTTTATTGCCTCTGTCTTTAAGCTGTTTAATTGCATACAGTCTTAGAACATTTGAAAGCTTAAAAGAATCTTGTGCTACCTGTATTGCATATTGGCAGCAAATATCTGATCACGTATTGAAATTTTGCCAAATGTTTGTCTTTGTGAACTTTGACTGTACTTCCCTGTCATACGTCAAAGACTTGCACAATCATAAAATCTAGGAAAATGCTGCTTATGAACAGTTTACTAAATGTGCAGACATATTAGGCAGTGAAATACTGCAAAAGCATGAAAGCTGAGTGGTACATGGTTTAAAAGACTTATCTGTCTTTTTAAAATGGGAGAAGATAGACTAGCCTGGGGACATGAATGCAAGAGAACCCTCCTCCTTACATTCTCTAGCAACTATCATATAAAGGCATGCTGTCTCTGATATGGAAGGTAATATGGATTGTCCATCATGACTGGTAGCCACTGATACCCTTATTTTTCATTAATTTGTCAAATCCCATCGCTACATCATGTGGTAGCAAACTCTGTAGTTTAGATTTGTGGTATATGAAGAAATACTTCCTTTTGTCTCCCTATCCACTTCCTTCACACTGTACATAATTTGTAAACTTCTATCATGTTCCTCTTATTCACCCTTTTTTCTAAGTTATAGAGCCCCAAAAAGTTGAAACTTTTCAACATAGATGAGTTGCTCCAGCTCCTTGATCATTTGTGGGATTGAAAACAATTATAAAATTGTTAGTATGTTTAGTGGAGTAATACTTGTCTATTTCTAAACATTAAGAGGAAACGTTAATGACTCTGCTATTGTATTATTCTGTGTGTGTGTGTGTTTTGGGGGGGGGGGGTGAACAGATGAATAGTTTGGTGGAGTGTTTTCCTTGGGAGCATGGTGCAGGGTTAATATCCTGCAAGAATCTTTGAACCTCCAGCTGCAGACACAGTCTACCGACTTCCTCAGGTGCCTCCAGTTAGATGGACAAACACTAATTTCATACACATGCTCACACTTTGGAGTAGAGTCCTTTTCCATAGACGCAAGGAAGTTTTCACGCTAATTAACACCTCCCTTTTTTCTTTTCAAAGTAATCTGTTCACACGATGCCATTTTGAGTAATGCATTTCTGATACAGACCTGTTGTAACTGATGCTCTAGAGTCTTTCTCTACTCCACTTGCACGTCTTTGCTTCAGTCAGTTCAGAACATTTTGTTAAGGGGATGAAATGGAGCAGGAAGTGCAAGTCACAGATTGAAAACATGAAAATAACCGGGATTGTGGCAAGGGATTGTGGCAAGGGCTTACAACTAGGGCAGAGTTCTTCTCAGCTGTCATTTCGCATATGGCTACTTTGCTTTCTTTAAACAAGAGATGTGTAACTATTGAGACCTAGTTTGTGTGTTGTATACATTTAATCCTGTGTGGTATCCCACCCGTCTTCCAAATAGGTCTGTGTAGTATACATAGGCATTATCCCATTTTATCCGCAAAGATACGAGGTAGGTTTGGGTGAAAGAGATTGGCCCATGTTCACTCACTAAACTTCATGCATGAGAAAGGGTTTGACCTCAGTTTTTCTTGACCCGATCCTACACACGAACTTCCTACAACTTACTCTTTACAGTAGGTTGCAGGTCCTACCAACTCTTGGAAGGAAGAAATGGGATGTCATAATGGTGAGGGTATTTTTGTTTGCTACACTTACTTCCTCCAAAAAACTCAGCGCCTTACCCATGGGTCCCAGATGATCCATCTGGGCAGTTTTGGAGACAGACCAATAGATTAGAGTGAACCCAGATCTTGAGTCCATTTTCACCTTATAACTGTACACACATACACACTTTAAACCTCAGTTTCCCAGCTGCAAAAGATGCCATACTTTGCTGGGCTGTTGAAAGGGTGGACAAAATTACCAAATCAGAGTTTTGACAGTAGTGTATGAAAATATTTAGTTTATTTAATTAAAAGTCAATCGTACAGTGTAGTTCATTCCCTTGATCTGGGTATTTATTCAGGATGGGATGGTAAATTATTTTGGGCTGTTTTAGTGGTCACTGATACTAAATGCAACTTCAAATTTGAGTAGGTGTGATGTAGATTCCCATTTATGGACTATACATGTAGACTGGCCCTCACAAGTGCAGTCACTGGGTGTTTTTGCTGTGGTTATGTGTGTGTTTTTTAATGATGACGACGACTAAGGACCAACCATTGTTTCTTATCCTAGTTTAATCAAATTAAGTGTGTGTGTAACACCACCTGCCTTTCACCTTAAGGACTGTTACAAGCTGCTTTCCCGTGATTTATTTATTCATTATATTTATATCCTGCTGTTTCTCCTCAAGGTGGCTAACGATGCATAAAAACAAACTGATTAAAAACAATGAAAAGGTATGAGAAATAGAAATACAAATCACCCAGCCACTTACCCCTTCAGCAACAAGCTAGCTTGCATAACAAAAACTCGCCTGAATAAAAACGGATTTGCCTGCTGGCAAAAGGACAACAAAGAGGGAGCCAATTTTGCTTCCCTTGGCAGGAAATTCCAGAACAAGGGAACAGTTATGCCCCCACTTTCTCCCTAAACCTTGCTTACTCCTTTGATATTTTAGTTGGTCCAAATAATAAAGTTACTACCCCACTGTGGCTGTTGGGTTTATTTTTCGAATGGGCAAACACAGCTGTCCAACTTTTTTGTTTGAAGGCTTTGTATGTACTACAGGACCATTAGGGTATAACTCAAATTCTCTAGTATGTACATGGTGACGGGTTCGCACATCATGACCAATTCCTGGGTTGTTTAAGCCAGGAATGGCAAGGGCATGTGAGGGCAAGCATGCTGCCCCCCCCCCACTTGCCTCTTGCACTTTCAATTAATCCAGTTCTGTGATGTGCAAACCTGGAAACTGGGTTGTTTCAGTGTTAAACAACCTAGAGTTAACCCAGCAACAGACCATGACTTAGCTCTGGGTTGTGCAACCCAGAAACAGCCCAGAGTTCCCAGGTTCACAAGGCATGAAACAACCAGGAATAGGGCATTCCTGGGTTGTTAATTGAAAATACAAGCAAGTAAGCTAGAACCAGTGTGCTCACTCACTCCCATGCACTCATGAACAATCCATGGTTAACACACTCTGGGTTGTTTGTGCAAACGAGGCTAATGTGTGAAAAGTTTTGAGCCAATTCCTTCCTGATAATTTATCTTCTGCCAAAATAGAGCGAAAGGGGAAGGGGCTGCTTTATCTGGGCAATCAGTCCTTCTACTTCGGTTTCTGTCTTCTATGCCAAATACTTGAGAGTTGTTTTCGAGCTGGTCGTTTATTGGTTGTCAGCTACAATAAGCATCCAGATGACATTTCCCCCTAATCTGGTGATGAATGCCAAGCCAAAGGCTATAAAAACTTGCATTTGCCAGTCTTGTGATGCATCAAGGGGCATTCCCTTTCTTTGCTCATGTAAATTTCTTTTCTCTCTCGTTTTGCAGACAGTTTTCTGGGAAGCGGTATTGAAATAAGCACAGAGGCTGACCAAGAGAACATTAATTTATGCCTAATCCCTCTTAAATTGAATGGGACAGTGAGCACATATTTAACTGCTTGATATTGGTGGGGCTAAGACCACAAAGAAACATTACAATAGAGGAGGGGTCCTCCATCAATAATAGCCACCTGGACATCCTGCTCTCCCACTCTCCCTGCCAATGTCTAGTTATACAAAAGATGTGAGGTGATGTCACTCTGAGATTCCCCACCCCTAAAACGAGGCCAATGAAGTTGGATGTGGGTGGGGAAACATGCAGTACAATTCTATTAGGGCTAGTCCAATGTGGAGGGGGGGACTGCCCTTCAGCCTCTCCACTGGACTGTGTGCACCCTCTAGCCCTCTTCCTGCAGGGTAGGCATGGTTGAACACCTGCTGAGGGCCCACATCCCAGCAAGGGCCCACTGACAAGAGCCCCCTGGATTTCCCCCTCCTCTTCCCCATTGCAACCTTTGTTCACATCCCACTCTCTCTGGACCAGTCAACAGTAGTGGTGAGGAGGAGGAGATACCACTGCCTATTTGCTTTCTGATCCTCTGCCTGATAAGCAAAAAAGTGGTAACAATGGTCAGAAAGAAGATGAGCAATTGCAGTGAGAAGGTAGACTTACTAAGGGAAAAAAATCCCATTGACATTACCAGCCCAAGGTCCCTCAAAAATCGGGGGCCAGCACTGGATATCTGCGTGTTTAGGTGAATGAAAGGGACTTCTATGTACATATAGCTTGTTCCATGCACTCAAGAGCCCTGTATGAAAGGATCTCCAAGTGAATGGGAGGTTTATGTGTGCACAGTTGTATATGCAAAAGGGCCCCTTTCACATATTTGGCTAAATGCGTTCATGTTGGGGCAATGAATGATCCCACTTTCCCCTCATTCATTCACAAAATGCATGTCTGAAGAGCCCTCATATATTCCACCTGGCCTGTTTTTCTGCCTGAAGTGGATGTCAAGATGGTGCCCACCCCCTCCTCAGCCCATTCCACATACAAAAGCTCACGGTACAGAAGTTGAACCTTAGTTGAGCACTGGAAATGGGACAACTTCCTCCACCACACCTTAGGGCAGGGGTGGGCAACCTGTGGCCTTCCAGATGTTTTGGCCTGCAGCTTCCATTGACTATTAGCCAACACAGCCAATGGTGAGAGATTATGGACATTGTAGGTGAAAATGTGTGGAGGGTCACAGGCTAGTTTAGGGAGGATGGGGCAGGCCATCCTCCCTAAACACTGGAGGACACTCAGCTATGTCCTCCAATGCCTCACATCACCCTCACTCCAGCACCTGCTGCCTGAGGAGCTGTTCCACTCTGCCTAATGATAGGACTAGTCCTGCGTCACAAGTTTTAAATCACTTCATCACACTGCAGGAGGAAGAGATCTAAGGATGCTGTTTTAATTTGGGAAAAGCAGGAAAACAGCCTGATTCAGTATACCAAATAAAGTAGGCGGGACATTAGGATTTTGTAAGATATTGTGGTGGGTAGGGAGTGCCACTTAGCAAGGGGGAAACCACACAATCTCTCCACTCTGCCCTTGTTTTTCAGCTTATTTCTTGAGTTCAATCGTTCTGCTTGCTCATAACTATCACTTTTTTTTTTTAAAGACCAGCTTTATGGAATGGGCACAGACATCAACAGCACAGCCAAATCAATGGCGCAAAACAAACAGACGTGCTTGTTTCTCCCAATTTGGATTTTATTTATTTATTTGTTACATTACTATACTGCCCAATAGCCAAAGCTCTTTGGACAGTTTGCAACAATTAAAACCATAAAATACAAAAATGATAAAACATATTATCCAGTCCATTACCACACCTAAGCACTGATTTAGAACAGTCACTGCTTCACCTGGGTTTGATGAAAAGGAGAGATAGAGTAGGGTGTCATCTGCATATAGAGAACACCTCAGTCCACACCTCTGGATAATCTCCCCCATCAGTTTCATGTAGACATTGAACAGTATGAGGGATAGAATAGAGCCTCATGGCATCCCATTGAAGAACTGCCAAGGGACAGACAAAAATCCCCAGCACCACCCTCTGGAATTGGCTGTCCAGGTAAGAGCAGAATCACTACAGGACCGTACCTCCTTTCAACTCCCAACCCAGGCAGCCTATCTAGAAGGATACCGTGGCTGATGGTATTGAAAGCCACTGAGAGGCCCAAGAGAATCAACAGGGTCTCACCACCACCACCCATCCCTTTCTTGGCAAAGGTCATCCCACAGACAACCAAGGCAATTTCCACTCCAAAACCAGGTCTGAAGCTCAACTGAAATTGATATATATAAACACTTTCATTCAAGAGTGCCTGGAGGTGGCCAGCAACCACCCACTCAAACACCTTGCCTAGGAAGGGGATGTTGATTACTGGCCTATAGTTGTTAACATAATCGGGGTCCAGTTAGGCTTTTTTGGGAGAGTGGCTTAATTACCGCCTCCCTTAAAGAGACTGATACCAACCCCTTCCTCAAGGAGGAATTTACAACCTCCCAAACCAGCCAGATATCCCGTTCCTATTAGATCTAATAAGCCGTGAAGAGCAAGGGTGGAAGACTTGACTTGGCCAAGAACGTTGTCCACATCCTTAGGCCTCAACAACTAAAACTCATCCAATAGAACTGAACTAGATGATGCTCTCTGGCACCTCTACTAATGGAACTGCATTAATTGTGATGTCCAATTTGTTATGGATTTGATCGACTTTATCTACAAAATGCCATGCAAACTTGTCACAGCTTGCTACCAAAAGTTTCACCATCTCTCTCCTTGGCTCAGATTAAATGTTATATAACTTATTTATCCAGTGTTTCAGTAGTTTGTGAGCTTCTTCCTTGCCCACTAATATCAGGGGATGGGATCACTGGGCTGGGTGAATTTAAAGCCACCCACCCACCCAGCAATCCTGTTTTACTCCAGCTATCCTACAACCATGTCTATGATATACTAAGGAGTGTAATCAGGGAGTTTCTTAATGTTATTTCAAAATAAAATTCCACGAACAAGCTTGCTCAATAATCTGTACAGAAAGATTTTTCATGGCTAGAAAGAAGAGTGAGATATCTGGGGAAAACTGGCCAGAGTTTATGTAGTTGGCTGCCAAGTACGTTAATATGGTCACCATTGTGTCAACAAATGTGACACTTGGGGCATGTGGCACACCTCTACACACTCCCACATCTGCCTCTCTGTGAGGTACAAGCATTTATTCAGTCTTTGGACGTCAAGATATCAAATGTCACCACAGTTACATCTACCCAATGTTGCTTCATCTTTTATCTGTAAACAGACCACACTCCCTGGCTTAAATTTCTTGCTCTCTTTTTGCTGTGGGAATGGCGAGGGATGAGTTATTACATGGGAGACCTTCTGTCCCATTGTTAGAGGGAGGATTTGAGCCTGGTGCTTGGAGTAGAGATGGGAGAGAAAATTGTTTAATTTGCATTTCAATATAAACTTATTAAATGTGCAATTTCTGAA
Organism: Anniella stebbinsi; assembly: GCA_029215795.1. Classification (NCBI taxonomy): domain Eukaryota; kingdom Metazoa; phylum Chordata; class Lepidosauria; order Squamata; family Anniellidae; genus Anniella; species Anniella stebbinsi. The sequence goes on along the minus strand of JARDYH010000002.1, from coordinate 24,956,942 downwards.
CCAAAACACGAACTCGGACACAGTTTGCACAAGGTAACCTTGTGTTAAGAGGGCCTTTAAGGCCATGATTGGAGCATTGGGTGCAGGAAAGCTCACTTTCTGGAGCCTCCAGAAAGTGTGCGTCACCACCCCCGAGCCAATGAGGACCTTAAAGTCCCTCTTAATGCACAGGGGGGAGGGAAACATGTGATTTCTGGAAGTTCCAGAAATCACACATTCCCCCTCTCCATGCTAATGGTGCCATTAGCATGGAGGAGGGGAAATGCGCAATTTCCGGATCTCTAGAAATCATGCATTTCCCCATTTCGCACCAATGGTGGCCACCATTAGCATGGAGGGGGAAAAAGGCAGGCGGTTGACAAGGCCTCGCGGGGGCACAGTGTCCCTGCTCTTTGGGGTGGACCACGTGAACGGCAGTGTGAGCATTTGCAGTGCGGATGGTAGCTGGGCTCGTCAAACCCTATGTGTTTCCGAAGTTTGTGATGCAGTTCACAAAACAAAAAAATGTGTACAAAATGTGTTACAGATCTATTTAAAATGCACACAAAAATTCACACACACACACATACACACAAAACACTTCTTTCAGCGGGGAAAACTCTTTAAAAAATGCATACGTCTGCAAAACTGTGCACAAAAATGCATAGTTTGGGAGGGAAAAATGCATTTTTCAAAACAGCGATTAGCATAGCATTTTCACATGCTAATTTATATAGAGAATTTAAAAATAATTGTTACAGTTCAAATAGAAATACAGTACACATCTCACCATACTGTGGAAGACTGTAACCAAGAGTGTGAGTTATCAGAGTGGGTTCTTTTGGCCAAATAAGCCATTGTTGGTTAAAACAATTCCGCCAGATGACATGATAACCCATGATGGGTAAAATAAGCTACCATGGCTTATTTAACCCATCATGATTATCATATCATCTGAACCCAGTCTGTTTCTGCTGGTTCGGTCTGCTGTCCAGATGCTCACTGTTGATAGGCAGCAGTTCTTAGTGTTCCTTACCTTTAAACTGGAATTGGACAGGACAGCCCTTCAAATACAGAACACCCTCAAAGAGAGGACAGTACTCTGGCAGCACTAAGTAGAGGACTGTCCTCTATGAAAGAGGACATCTAGTCACCCTATACAGCTCTACCTATCCCCCAGATGATTTACATCCAGCTGGAATTTGAGACCAGAAGCAAGAAACTGGGGCGGGGGGTGGGTGGGCATTTTCCATGGGATAGGGAATTTTGAAAGCACAGACAGGGAAAGAATTCCTTCGTCATCTCTCATTTCTCTGTTCCGTATCCAGTGCCACCCAACAAAAGGGTGTGCCTCCATCACATCTAGCTCAGCTCATAGTCAACTTGTCATCTCCCATCTTCTCACAAGCAGTACAGGAAAAATAATAATTATATCTATTGACATTAATATCACCATCAAAATAATTAGGGCCGTACCTTGGAAGGTTCTTGCAAGACAGATAATATATGTCAAGGGATTTCAACATTTTAAATTATATATGCTATAAAACTCTATAGTTCCTGCTGGAAACCTTTTGATACAGATCTTAGATAGAAGCATCTCCCCATACAATTGAGTCAGATTTTCATCCAGCTTTGCTGTAATACTTTACTTTGCAGCGACAGCAGTTTGTTTATGTTGACATAATAGCACAAAGAGGAGGCCTCCTGACATAAATCAGCCAATTTCTGTTCCAACGTGTGGCCGTTGTTTTCATTTTCTTTTCTGTACCAAACACAGCACGTGGTGGCCTGAAGAACAAGGCCTCCATCCCTTGCTTCCCAGTCTTTTCCAGGGCCAGTAGCTATACTGGCTGGAGATATGGGATGACAACCCAACACCTCTAGAGAGTACCAGGCTGAGGAAGTCTGCCTTAAATGAATCTGCCCTCTCCATCATTTGCTCCCCATTATTATTATTATTATTATTATTATTATTATTATTATTATTATTTACCCACCTCTCCGGATCGAGGTGGGGAACAACATCAATACCAACAATATAAAATATAAAATACAAAATACAATACATAAACTGATTAAAAGCATATAAAATTAATACATTATTAAAATCAACAAAGTCTTAAAATTTGACCGGGTAGGCCTGCTGAAAGAGATCTGTCTTTATAGCTCTCTTAAATTCTTGAAGACTGGTAAGTTGGCAGATCTCTCCCGGCAGGTTGTTCCACAGTCTGGGAGCAGCAGAAGAGAAGGTCCTCTGGGTAACAGTTGTCAGCCTAGTCTTTGCTGACTGTAATAAATTCTTCCCAGAGGACCTAAGTGTGCGGGGCAGATTGTATGGGAGAAGGCGATCCCGCAGGTAACCTGGACCCAAACCATGTAGGGCTTTAAAGGTAATAACCAACACTTTGTACTTCGCCCGGAAACTAATTGGCAGCCAGTGAAGTGATTTTAAAGCTGGTGTGATATGGTCACCCCTAGGTGTACTGGTGACCAACCTGGCTGCCATATTTTGAACTAGTTGAAGTTTCTGGACTAGGCACAGAGGTAGCCCTATGTACAGTGCATTGCAGAAGTTGAGCCTCGAAGTTACCAGCGTATGCACTACCGTTTTTAGGTCTTTCAAGAGATGTAAAATTTCCAGAAATTTTGAAGCCACGGGAAAAAAAAGGTTTTTTTCCTGGTCTTTTTGGAAAAAACAAAAATTTTCAGAAAAATTGAAAAAGATGCAATATTAGCAGTTTTCACAGATTGAAAGTCACTTTGTTACTTTAAGAACATAAAATATAATTATGTATAAGTTGGTGTGGCATAAAATTATCATATTAGGTATATTCAAAGTACAGTGAATTCAAACCATTATACAAACTGAATTTACTTTTTAAAAATTTTACTTTATTTGGTAACAAATGGAGCTACAAGCTCCTGAACTGTAAAGAAAACCTGAACTGTAAAGAACTTCTTTGGTTTTGCCAGTTTATGAGGAACAGGCAAATTAAAAAAAAAAAACCCAGAAGAAACCATCAACATTAGTAACAAAGAAAAGCATATCTCTGCTAATCCTCCACAGTGTCAAGCAGATATAAAGCACCCATTCCCATAAAAAGAACTGAGAGAAAAAAAGGGGGGGAACAAGATTCAATGAGTAGACATGACATTTAATCAGACTCTTTCTCTCAGCTATAGCTATCACTATCAGTTTCAGTCTCTGCTTCTGCTTCGTTATGTTTATCATCATCATAGTTCTCATGGATTTCTGAAAACTGAAGGTTTGCCCGGATTGAAACAAGCTTCTCTACCCTTTCACATATCAGTTTATTTCTTGATTTGGTGTGAGCGTTTCCAAACATAGACCAGATTCTTTCACATGCTGCAGAAGGTGGAGGAGTCTGAAGAAGGCGAGAAGCAAGAGTAGTCAGAGGCTGTGTTGTGCAAAGACCTTGCCACCATGTTGTAGGAGGGATATGTTTGGCAGAATCCAAGACTGCATTCCTGGACCAAATCCTTGAAAGTGTTCTGTATTCTGCAACATTTGAAAGTACCTTTCCATCATCAAGTCCTAAGTGTGATGCATGTTTTGTAATCCAATCAAATGCAGTAGCAGTGCTATCATCACTGATATTTCCGCCTTTGAACCTTGGATCCAACAGATTTGCAGCAGCATGAATTGGATGGCAACAAAATTCTTCCCATTTTTTAATAAAATATTTCACTTTACTTTCTTCTGTAGTTGCAAGTGGAGATACACAGAGATTTTCAAAAATAGCTGTTTTTATCTTGGCCATTTGGTAAGGAATTTCTGTTAAAAGCGCACTGTCTGATTCAAATGCAGTCATTGCTGAAGAAAGTGGCTTTAGAATCTTCAAGGAATTCTGCAGCTGAACCCAGAAGACATCCTCATCAAGTACAGTGTTCCTTACACTCCTGGGTACTATAAGATCCTCAACTATTACTATTTCTTGAAGAGCTTCTTTGTTTTTTTAGAAAATTTTCAAAGGAGATCACCACTCCACCCCACCAAGTTTTAGTACAAAGCTTCAGTATCACTATTTTATTCTTTGCATTTTTTGCTTCTTCTTGAAAACTGCAGCTACAATATGGGTAGCTTTTACATGGTTTATAACTTCTTTGAAGGGTGTCCAGTTTCATAATATCATTAAGAAGCAAGTTTAGCCTATTGCAGTAATATATGGATACTTATCCATTATGATCTCCCATGCTGCTTTCATATTACTTGCATTGTCAGTCAGCAAAGCAAATACTTGTATTTGAGAGTTGCAGTCTCTCAGTTTGCAATCTAGGACTTGCTTGTCCTTGGTGCACAGAAATTGTAATAATCTAATACTGTAAATAGTTTTTAGAAATCACTTGTAGAAGTAATATATGAACACCTTGTCTTAAACATTTTATTCATCATGCTAAAAAAAACATTCCATAATCCAATTTTTCATTTTTTTTTCAATTTTTCCAATTTTTCAGAAAAAAAACCCAAAAAGCCTTTCGAAAAAACCAGAAAAAATTGGGTTTTTTTTCTCAATTTTTCCGGGTTTTTTCCAGCTCTTCACATCTCTACTTCCAACTCTAGTAAGGGGTGCAGCTGGCGTATCAGCCAAAGCTGGTAGTAGGCACTCCTTGCCGTCGCATCTATCTGCGCTGTCATTTGGAGCGATGGATCCAGGAGTACCCCCAAGCTGTGAACACAGCCTTTCAGGGGGAGTGTCTGGATTCAGCTTCAGTTTGTTTTTTCCTCATCCAGCCCATTACCGCCTCCAGGAATTCATTCAAAGAAGACACACTATCCTTAGCTGACGCTGTTGTTAAAAGCATAGAGAAATATATTTGGGTATCATCAGCATACTGATAGGAACCCGCCCCATGCCTCCAGATGATCTCTCCCAGCAGTTTCATGTAGATGTTAAACAGCATTGGAGATAGGATGGCACCTTGAGTTATGCCACACAACAGCTCCTTCTTTGAGGAACAACTATCCCCAAGCATCACCATCTGGAACCTGCCCAAGAGGGAGGGCCAGAACCACTGAAGCACAGTGCCCCCAAGTCCCAATCCCCTCAGACGTTCCAGAAGGATACCATGGCCAATGGTATCAAAAGCCGCTGAGAGGTCTAGAAGTACCAGCAGGGACACACTCCCCCTGTCAATACTCAAGCGTAGATCATCCACTAAGGCGACCATAGCAGTCTCAACTCCATATCCTGCCCTGAAACCAGTTTGAAATGGGTCTAGAAAAACTGTATCATCCAAAACTGCCTGGAGTTCGAAGGCAACCACCCTCTCGATCACCTTACTCAAAAATGGAAGATTTGATTCTGGTCTATAGTTATTAGGATCCAGGGGGTCCAGGGAGGGCTGTTTTTTTAGAAGCAGCTGAACCACAGCGGTCTCTGGTCGACAGCTAGTTGGCTACTGTGTGAACAGAGTGCTGGACTGCATAGACCCTTGGTCTGATCCAGCATGGCTCTTCTCATGTTCTTAAGGCAAAAGAAGGAAGGCGGGACTTTTAAGGAGGCATAGATCCTTAAAGAGTTGCTCAGGGAGTCCAGGTCATAGAAGGAACCCTGACACCTCCCAATGCAAAAAAACACCTGCAAAGGAGGGATTTTCCTCAGAATGCAAAGATGCATTTAATCTCTATTGTGGTTTGGCCCTCAAGAGTTTTGACATTAACAGCCCCAGAGGGTTTTTGGTTTGCTTTTTAAATTATTGTTTTCCTTTTCTTGGACTGTAAAACTGACACCAATTCCAGTTATAGATGTTCTCTCCAGGGAATCAAGCCGCGCTTCCAAACCTGCTGAGCAGCTTGTCAAATGGTCAAACTTAAATGCCAAGCTGAAGAGCGAAATGAGATATGTTCACACACAATTGCTGCAGATTTTAGTAATGCATAACAGATAGGATTGCATGAATAGTTACTAATCCCTAGTAGTTCCAGGAGTATCTCTCTGCAACCATGAAGAGAATGAGAGACGAATTGTGTTCAGGGATACGTGGGTGGAAGTCTTTAGCCTGCCAGTAAATCTGTACAGAACAAATTGGATGCTTGTGGTATGTTTTTTCTCCAAGTCTTGTTTTGAAGTATGAGATGGGTGTCACATTTGTCAGCTTCCCACTGGTATCTGATTGGCCACGGTCTGGGAATTATGGGAGTTGAAGTCCAACACGGTAGAGGCTGGTGGCTTTGATTTTGGTGGGGCTGTGAATCCATTCTGGGTTTCCATCAGTACCAGCCAGAACTCTAAAAGAGCTGTCCAAGGTGCTGAACACTGCCCCCAAAATTGGTTCAGCACTTTGGGTAGCTCTTTTAGAGTTCTGACAGAAATCAAGAATGGATTCACAGCCCCACCGAAATCAGAGCCACCAAGCTCCACTGATCCAACACATCTGGAGGGCGCCAAGTTGGGGAAGGCTAACACAGACAATACTGAGCTAGATGGACCAATGATCTGACTCAAACCGTTATCACACGGGCGGTTTTAAGCCCACTCACCGCGACTTTGATCCACTTCTTCAGCGAGGGACTCGCATGACATCGTCCCCCTCGCGCTGTTCTCGCGACCTGAGTGCTCCGTTTTTAGTTTCTGTTTTGATTTAACCCTGAACGGACAAAGTCAGTTCCAAGCAAGTTCAGCAGTCTGAGCTGAGGTAACAGAGCAAAACCGACTATGTGTGATTCAAAAGGAAACATAGGTGATTCGCATAGGAAACAGAGGGGGAACCTGCAGAAGCAAACTGGGTAGGCGTGATAAAGGTCTAAGATAGATTCCTGTATTCCATGCACATTTTTTAAAAAAGCATAGTGTTTTTTTTAATGTGGTGGGACTGTTTGGGAGTTTGGGCATTTGTGAAGGTTTGGATCTCAGTTGGGGCTGTCACTACTTCTAAATCCTCAGAATCTCCGGGTAAAGCAGAGGTGAGTAACCTACAGCTGTTGGGGTGTTTCCTTGCCATCTTCCAGTGCAGCTCCTGTGCCCGCAGCACGGCTAAACCTTGGCAGATGAATTTTGGTGGAAAACTGCTACAGAGGCTCAAGAAGGGCCCATTTCACTAGAAAACAAGCTAGAACTGTCCTTTTTACCCCTCCATGAATTTCAATGACAAACCGCAATTGTTTCTGCCAAGACTGCTGTGGCATCAACAGATTTTGGCGGCATTGGTAGGTGGCCATGGGGGTTCTGGGGTTGGAAAACGGCCCCTGGCCACCTCATGTTGCCTACCCATGTGTTAAAGAGATCTCATGAAAAACCTCTGGCTGAGACATCGAAGAGCCTCTGGGAGTCACAATAGACCACACTGGGCTAAGTAATCAGTGGTCTGACTAATATATGGCAGCTTCCTAGTTCATAGAACTGTTTCTTTGTGCTCCCTCTTTGCCACTGGGCTTCCAGGCTTCCATGTCCCAAAGGCTTCTACCGTCAATCAGCACCCAGCAGGTAAAATTGCATTGACAGTTTCTCCTTTGTAAAATTAAGAGGCGCATGGAAACGTAATGTTCTGGTAGCAAAGCCAAGCAGCTGAGGCACACTTCCACATGCTCCATCACACACACAAAGAGGCAGAACCAAACCAGGGCCACACCCAGTGGGAGAGAACCACATCAGGCAACTCTTAGAAGGGAAACTGGGATGTTTCATTACCAGTGGCAGTGCATGTTTTCACACCGCCTGAGCTGGGATGATGCGCACTGCTGTTGCTGCTGCCACCCACCCACTCACCCACCCACCCATTCCAGAATGAGAGATCAGGCAGGTGGCCTCTCCGAGAGCTGCCTAGGCTTGAATGCCATACTTTGAGGGATTGGGCCAAGGATTTCTGCAGAGGCCTCTTGAGAGGTCATGGGAATGGATTCAGAGCCAAATGAGGAAGCTTCAGGGAGACCGAAAAAGCCCAACTATAACTGTTCTATAGGAGGGAAACCCAGCAACTCACAGGAGGAGGGGGAGGAGGTGGACGTGAAAGACACAAGGATAAACATCGGGTCAAAAGCGATGAGCAGCTTCGAGAAGTAAGGCATTCTACAAGGTTGGCCCATCACAAGAAGTCGCTAGGCGAAGACTGTCCCTGAGGGCGGGACTGGAAAAACCTCTCAGGTTCTGTACTGCAGACTGGTGCCAGATTTGCAACGACTTCTCCCCCAACAGTAATGCATCCATCAAAGTGATCTTTGGGTAGTCTAGTTAATATTGTGTCAGCTTAATCAGGAATGTTAGCCCTAGGTTGCCTTAAGAAGACAAAGTTTGTAACAGGAACCGCTGTTAGACTGATGCATAATAAAACCAATTTGCTTGGAGATTGACTTCTTTGTTTGACTTAAAACATACTCTGAGGGTTTGGCACTTGGCAGTGTGAGGTGGCCCTGGAGAATGCCTCTATGAAGCAAGAGATCAAGCAGGCTCTCAAGAGAGTGGGTGTGTTTATGAGGAGGAGGAATGGTTTGAGAGAGAACAAATTCAAAAAATCCTTAAAAATCAACCAATGAAGGGATCAGCTTCAAACTTGGTATACCTAAACCCCTACTTAAGAGCTATCATGCTGCTGAGTTTCATCTCTTTATCTTTAAAAATGAGGGAGCTGTAAGCATTTTGGTTAATTCCAATAGGCTATAATGAAGACGTTATCTGAAAATGGAACTGAGGCGACCACACCACGTCCATCACAACATCCATCAAGGACAAGAGCCAATGAACTGGAGAGAGATGGAGGTGGGGCAGGATGGAGTGGGAGAGCGAATATGCCACAAGATGAAATAGCACAATAACTCACGCACGTGAAAGTGAGCAGCACTTGCTGCACTAATGAAACAGAGGTCAAAATCGCAGGTGCATATCAGGAGAAAAAAGTAGGTGTGATGGAGCTCAAAATGTTACCTAACTCCACCGCTGCCTGCTGGCAACAATTATCCTAGGAAATGAGAAGGGTTTTTCCCCAGCCCCGCTAGTGGAAATGTCAAGGAGTAAACCGAGGACATTATGTACATAAAGTAGATGCTCTTGCACAAAGCAATGGCTTTGTGTTTTCTTTTTTCCTAGCTCCTTTCCTCACCTTGGAAGACCCAGGAGAAACATAGAATGACAGGAGAAATAATGAAATGATCAAGATTTAAATCCAGCACAGCAATAAAACAACCATTAGTACCAATCCAGGCATGGTTAGATGCTCAAAACCCTGAGGAAAGAGCAAATAAGGCTTCCCTGGGAAGGGCATTTCACATGTGGAAAGCCACAACTAGTGAGGGGACCACCAATGATGATCAGGTTCGTCCAGGAGGTGGACAGACCATGCTTTGAACTGTGCTCACACTGTCCGTAAGTACAGTTCTTTAAACACTGGCAAGATGTGATGTATTCAGTGTGTGCTGGTTGGCAACCTAAGTAGCTTGTATCTTGAACCAGTGGTAGTTTCCCAGAAGTCTTCAATGGCAGCTCCATGAGAAATGAATTGCAGCAGTCTAGTCTAGACCAGAGATATTGTGGGCAGGTTCCCTTTGCCTGGAAGGGCTTGTAGCAGGTCACCTGCCTCTATGCATCAACTACAGAAAGACTAGATTCCAGTAAGGAGCTACTGAGGGCCAAACTAGATGTGATGTTGGATGTCTGATTGCCGGATATGGACCATCAGTGGGACTGAAGTCCCATCTGAGTCCTGCCTGTGACAAACTCTCAGTCCCAGACCGCCTGAAAAAAACTTCTACTATAAGTACCGCTGCAGATCTGTAGTCAGTGTTTCCAATCTCTGGCAGACCAGAGCCTGTGCAAAGGAGGGCAATCTCCTTCCTGCCCATGCTCCTTTCTCTGTTCTTTGTGCAGCCACAGCAGAGAAGTGGGAAAGAAGGCAGCAGGCAAACCCCCTATTTGGAGTGGGGGTCTTCCCCCCCAAACATGTTTAAGTTTACTTGAATCTCCTTTCTTCCCCCCCCCCCCTTTCTTTTATGGTTGGTATGTTTTAAGATTGCTTGGTTTCATTTTTTAAAAATTGGTTTTGCCTGGCAATGGTTAAACACACACACACACCACTGTTTGTTGATGGTTTTTTATTTCATAGGCGGGGGGGCAGGAGAAAAACTACTCCTGGGTGCTTGCTTGGTTTAGAAATATCTCCCCCTTTTTTAAAAAAAAAAAATCGGTTCCTGGTGGTTTATGGCCAATTCTGATTTTGCTGCTGCTGCTACTACTACTACTTCTGTCTTCTTCTCTTGGTTGCTGTGCTTGGGAGGCATGATGTTACTTTTCATGTGCTTCAGTTTCCCCGTCCTGTAGTATCATTTGCTGGCTCCTGTGGATTGTTTTTCTGTGTTAATCTGCAATAATAATGATGATTTAATATCATCATTATCCATCCCACCACCCTGTGTTTTGAAGGCTTGATCTAGGAGGCCATGTGCTCAGTTTCTCCTCCATGTCCCATGGTTTGCCTGCCCCTCTTGCTTTGCAGACCAGGGATCCACAAGCAGGACATGGTGCAACAGCACCCACCCACCCATGTTCCCCAGCAACTGGTGTACATAGGCTTACTGCAGCAACCACAGCCTACACTCAGTTTTTCTGCCATGCTAAATACTAGTAATGCGTTGCTTAGACATCTTTGGGGTCTTTGCAGAGGATGAGTGGCAAACAAAATATACTTGGCTCCACCTCTAGTGACCCACCCTTCACCCCACGAGTACCAGTGGGCAACAGCCGCCGCTCAGTGATAGGACACATGCTTTGCATGCAGAAGGCCACAGGTTCAATCTCCAGCCTAGAAAAAGAAAGAGAGCAGGCAGTAGGTGATAGGAGCAAAAAACGTCTGCCTGAGATCCTGGGAAGTTTGAGATCCTTAAAATATTCAGAGCAGAAAACACTGGGCTCATGGGGATGTTTCTTCCCTACAGGAGAGGTGGCAACATAATGAGAGTCCAAAACTCCTCAATGGGTTTCAGGTTGTATTTGTACTTTGCTAGGGGGTGGGGCTCTGAACAACTTCCTTTGTTCCTCTTCAACCAAGGAGCTGGCAATTGTTTTATCAGCTCTTTCCCTATCATTTTCAATCACTTCTAAAACCTCCGGCAACAGGGGAAACATGAATTTGAGCATACTCCTCATCACGTCGGGAATTGTGATAGCTCATCACATATCTGAGGGTAAGTCACGGCTAACCTTAATACATGCTTGCTGGGTTTTAAATTAAAGGCAATTCGTTTAGAAAAGTAGCTATTTTAAGTCTTGCACTCTGAAATCTCAGTAATCCTGCTTTTGCTTTTATTTTCTATCAATCACCAGAGAGAACTCTTCTAGGAAGCCCCTTTTGCATTCCTCAATCAATAAACAGGCAGTGGGAAAATCAAAACAAGAAGTCTTGAGATTTTGGAGGGGCAAGGAATGACAAGAGTTTGAACAAGGAAACATGATCTGGACAAAGGTCATCAGCAGAGGCTATCTGTAAACAGCAAAAGTTTGTGTGCAAAGTTTGCTTACTAAAAAACAACAATGGCAGTAGACGTGCCCTGTCGAATTGTCCTTTGCTGTGAAAACCTTTGCTGACCTGACCTAGAGAAGGAGAGCTTGGAATAACATGACCTAGGGAAGGAGAGCTTGGAATAACACGTGAAAAGTAGTTGTGAGAGAGTTGAAATTTTATTGGATGTGGGGTGCTTAACCCTTTCTCTCTGTGCCAGTTTCCCAGTTCAGCCCACCTTTTCTGATCCTTCAGGCTGTCCCCCCCATCTGCTCTTTTTTCCATGCCATTAAAAGTAATCAAGTTGTTTTACTCCTCAGCTCTTGTAAGCACAATATATTATACATAACCAAGTGGTTCCAGACAAGAGCTCTTAGTGCAGGAGTGCACAACATTTCTACCCTGAGGTCCAGTGTCCACTGGAGATCCAGGAGCTGCGCACATATGTACACTCAGTCACACATATGCACACTCTTCCCCACACACAAATCTCCCTTCCCTGCCTCCTGAAATCTAGGGAGCTCTGGGGTGTGTGGAAAGAAAATGCCTCTCCCATCACCGGTGATTGCCACTGAAATTGCTGTTTCTCCACCACTAATAAGCAGTGGGAAAACATTGATCTCGGAAGCCAGGGAGCAACATTTTTTTCCTGTAGACCAGGTGATCAGCTCGGCTGCGGGGGAAAGTGGGTTGCCAGCTTCACGGGCCCAGCCAGGGAGCAGACAAGGGCCGCGGGTTGTGCACCCCTATACTGGCACTAGCAATCAGGAAGCACTGTGCAGTTGTTTCATCTTTTCTTCCTTAATGGATTTTCTGTGGTAAGAAAAAAGACTGAAGAAGTGGTGGGAAAATATGGAGGGATTACAAGTGGATGATGACAACATATTGATCTTTAATAAAATTCTGTAAATTAGGCAGGGTGCTTTCATATATATTTCATTCATTCATCTGGAAGCACCCATAGAGTTTATTGAATTACATTTTTCCTCCAGTTTACATACCTTGGCCAAAATCTAGCCCAGATGTAAGGTGTGCAACTCTGCCACCTCAGACCAAAGTTATTTCAGTTCTCGCCCTCATAGGTGGAGATGACTCAAGGCACATGCCAAATGCTTGGAGCAAAGCATTTCTTGCTGTGGTCAATTGTACATTGACATTTATAACCCCACAATGGTCAAGCCATACCGAAGCCTAACACAAGTGCCACATTACAAAGCAGGTGCACACAGCTTGCAACAATAGTTTCTGGGCTTAAGCTGTGGTAAACCCTAGCTCCAATTCAACTTTGCCTGAAGCACTGAATTATTTTCCCTTACAAGTACTGTCCAACTAATTATACTAAGCGGAGCCTCCCAATTTATTTCAGTGGAACTTGATTTTAAGTGGCATAGTCCATAATTAAGGAAATGCAGTTATAAGTGCATACATTACAGTATATTAACATGGCCTGGTGCCAAACAACATGCCATTTTACGAACGGAAAAGCTAAAGTCTCGGCTATTCCTTTCAGCATGCGATCCACAGAGTGGGATAAGGATGTAGGCCGTAATATGCAAATCTTGTGGTTTCTTTTCCTGGCAGCCCTTCATTTATTTTAAATATGTTCAGTGAAATAAGCAAGAGCCTCCTTGTGGCTAAAAAAAAACCCTTCACTGAGCTTACAGAACTAAACACACTTACTAAGGGGTAAGCTGGGGTTTATTCTAAGGATTTTTTTCCAAATGCACAAGAAGTCAGTGCAGCCCCCTCTCCTTTTTCTAATCTGTGAACACCTCCCAAAAATGTTCTAATGGAAAAAAATAAAAATATGAAAGAGGGAAGAGTAAATGAGAATGATTAGAAAATTAAGAGAGAGATAGGAAGGAAAGCGGGAAGGAAAATAGAAATAAAGGATAGGAAAATAAAAAAAGGGGAAATGAAAGTGCCTTGCAAAGAATGGGTGAGATTATCTTCCCTCCTTAAACTATAGTTGAGGACTGAGATGTCCTCCCCACAAAAAGTATAACTGAAGGGCTGAGAACTCTCTTCTCTGATAATAATTGTGGAGAAGAGAACTTAATTCTTTCACAAGATGGCAGCTCAAAAAACTGCCTAGCTGCATAGCTACCCTTAACCTGCAAGAGACTTGGGAGCAATTGATGCAAGAGGAACACAAAGAAATTTAATTTTCATGTTATATGGTAAAGCATGTGGAAATAAATCCACTAGGAATTGGTGGACCTTTTAGACGCTAGGCGCTTTGCTATAAGAACGGGGGATGAATGAACTCTTGAGTTAGGAGACAGGGGGATTCCCTCTATTAAACAGGGAAGCAGACAGACACTACTCTACTGCAATGTAACAAGAATCCTGTGTCTTATTGACAATGTTCTCTGATTATATATATATATATATATATATATATATATATATATATAGTCAGGCTGCCTCGTGCTCTTTGGCCAAGCTCAGTCTATAAGGCCTAGCAGTCTGCTGAGCTGAGGCCTTGTCTCAGTTTGGGGGTCTCTCTGAGAGATCAGATGAGTGATTTATGGCATGCTCGCTACTGCCCACTCACAGTTTTTCCATGCATCCTTTAGATGACGCTGTCCGCCTCCCGCGCGTCTCCCGCTCCTTCTTGCATTTTTTCCATCACAAAATGGACCTCTTTCAATCTGAGTATTTTATTTTTGGAAACAGAATGTGCCGGCATTTCCTGCTGTGTACAGGAAAAACGGCGCAATAAAAATGCCACCTGAATGGGCCATGTGGTCTTTGTTTACTTCCTCTTTCTTGTCTGGGAAGAGGAAGAATTGTGGGACAGGAGTAGAGGCGGAGGAGCGATGGTAGGGAACTGAGATCCCCCCCCCCATCTGATGATGCTCATTGCCTCCCGAACAACCTGTGCTGAACTGAACCTTCTAGAAGTCCAGTCATGTGATATGAGCGTTCCTCAAGGATTTTATAGTTCTTTTGAAGAGTAAAGGACTAATACTGACAGATAGGAACAACAAGACCCCAATGAACCTTGGGAATTAGAGCATTGGGAACAATTCTATCACAAGGGAAGCGTTAAAGCACTCCAATTCTCAACCTTGACATCTATGTAAACCACACAGGCTTCCTCTATGGGAAAAGCAATATCCAAGGCCAATGAAAAACTAGCAAAGTTGGCATCTTCCTCCTGCACACTTCTGGAGTTGCAAAGAAACAGAATCTTGAGTGCGTAGTCATTTCCTGCAAGAGTAGTTGTGAGTAAATGAGCATCTTTTCCCCCCTATAACAGTGCAGAATTGGTACATAGGACTGAGACGGACTCTCAGTACTTAAAAGTCCATATTCTTAACTCCACAAAAACTTAGTTTCCACAGCATAATTTTTTCCAACTGCACAAAATGTGTCCAGCTGCATATTAGAATAAACTTCTCAGTAAAAATGCATAGGAGTGTGCTGCGAGTTCTTATATCTACCCACAATATTTGTGAGAAGTCTCCTCTAATACTATTTCCCCCACGTGACACACTGGTCTCGTTCCTTCCTCAAAGAAATCTCGAAGGGGTTTACAACAAAAAAACAAAATAAAATACAAAACATCCACCACTGAAATATTTGAAAACCAAAAATACAAACCTTCTCAGTAAGAAATACTTAATAACATACACCATCAATTGGAAAAAATTAAATTAAGGAACTAACAATCAACCAACTGGGCAGCACAGTCAGGGAAGGCCTGGGTGAAAAGGTAGGTTTTTAATTGGCCCCTAAAACATACTGCAGTTGGTGCCTCCCACCTTCCACAAGATGAACACCACCATGGGGAAAGGCTGACCCTGGGTTGCTAACAGATGTCAATCTGCAGGTTGTGGTTCAACTAGCAAAGCCTCCTCCAATGATCTTAGTGATTGAATGGGTCTATGTCATTGATGATGACATCTGAACCCTTTGTAAAATTTCTGTTAATGAGGTAGGGCAATTGCACAATAAAAGTCTCATCTGGAAGCACCCCTAGTGCTCATAAATCACTACTTTTCTACTTTAAATTACAAGGGTAATTGCAAATGATTTTGACTTTTCTACACTAATCAGGGTTATTTGCTTTTTCTCTAAGGCTGCCTCTACAAGAGGCATTTAAAGCTCTTTCAAGGCGCATTAAAAAAATTACCTCTACAAGAACGGAGCGCAAATCGGGCGTAGAGGCGCGTTTTCTCTCTGATTATGCACATTATCGAATGCGCGTTAAATAGCGAGTTTTATTTTGCTCCGGCCGTTAAAGCGCATTTTGACTATGTGAACAAGCGATTCTCCGCATTAACTACTTGTAAAGCGCATTTGAAACAACCGGTAAGGCCACCAGTTGAGTGCTCAATTGCCTCCTGCATACAAGCATTTATGATAAAGCACTTCAGCGATTATGCACATAATCGGCTAACCAGGCGTCAAACGGAATCCATCTAGAGGGGGTCTAAGTTCACCCCACACTGTTCCCACCACTGGGCAGTGCCAGTACAAGCTGCTGCCATTGCCACATGCCCCCCACCTCCTCTTGCCGCCATGCGCTCCTTCCCTTCTTGCCATTGCTGCTGGTCCTCCACTCCGCTTGCCATGTACCCCCTCCCCCCTCCACACAGACATCTTGCTGCTGCTGCACACCCCACCCCCTACCTTGCCATCATGTCTGTCAAAGGCCTGGCTCTGAGGAGATCCTTCCTCAGAGCAAGGCAGAGAGATGATGCAGGAGATTGCTTGGATTTCAGGCTGAACTGGCAGGCAGGTAGGTCACCTGGTCACAGTATTCCATAGTACAGTGAGAAGTAATGCATTTCTCTTTAAATTATAATTACTTCTAAGTTCGTGTCTATGCATATCGTTGTGGATTTCCAAGGCACTGACAAGAGAACAGTGTGACACTAGCAAACAGCTTTATTTTCAGCAGCAAAACAAAGTTAGCAAAGCTGTGGGCAGCACCCCAAAAAGAGAGAGGAGGACCCCGAGAGCAATTACAGCAGACCTTTTATACAGTAAACAATCAGTGTTTTCTTTTGTCCTGTTTTTTGGTGACGTATTTCCTCTTTTCTTTTTGGCCTGTCATAATTGGCAACCCTATTTTCTTTCCACACAAAAAATGTTAAGAAAAAATTGAAAAGCTGCACAATCTCTTTTAATTAGTAGTGTCTTGTCTAGAAGCCCCTCTATGGAAATAAAAGATGAAAGAACTGCTTGAATAATATGGGAGGATTACGACTGGATGATGATGTCTTGTAGATCTCCCATAAAATTTGAGCGAACAAAGCATGGCGATTCAACAATAAATGCTTAGTGGAGAAGAAACAACACTGTAAGCATCAGTCATAGTGAATTTTATATAAAGGCTGCAAAGCTATGCACACTCGCCAGGGGCTTATTTCTGAGTAAATTTGGTGAACACAATGAGATTTATTTTTGAGTAAATACACACAGGATTGTGTTGAAACTGAACAATTAACAGAATAATAACAACGATTAATGAAAGATTAACTTCAGATCTAATTAACTGAATGGATTTTAAAGGTGGATTCAAATAACCAAATAAATATGGAAAATATTATGAAAGAGTACTGCAGAGTTTGTAAAAGTTAGTTCAGGGGTGAACAACTTGTGGCCCTCCAGATGTTGTTGGATGGACCACAATCCCATTTATTTATTTGGTTTATACCCAACCTTTCTTCCAAAAAATGGCACTCAAGGCAGCTTACAGGCATAATTAAAATTGTTTTAAAAAAGAAAATACATGAAGGCATAATAAAAACATGACAATTACAGGGAGGAAATAAAGCCAGCACTAAACCCAACTGAGCCACTTCCAGGCCAAAGGCTTTCTTGAATAAAGCCGCCTTTGCCTGTCAGCAGAAGGACAGCAGAGAGAGAGTGAACATAGCCTCTTTTGGGAGGGAGTTCCGCAGCCTGGGAGTGATCACCGAAAAAGCCCTCTCTCAGGTTACCAACAAACGCGCCTTTGAAGGCAGCATTCTTGAAAGAAGAGTGTGAAATCTGCCCTTCCTTTCTGCCAGGCTTTCCCCTATTATCCCTTCATGCCTAGGATAATAAGCCCAACGAGTGAGAAGTCACAGTGAAATCAGCTATACCTACTGACTTAGCTAACCTTTTATCCAGCCACAATTAATGCCAAGCGTGTCGAATTTCCCCCTCCGATTTGGGAAGTGGGTGCTGGCTTTTGTATGTTCATGTATGCTAGGGGTGACCATATGGAAAGGAGGAGAGGGCTCTTGTATCTTTAACAGTTGTATAGAAGAGGGAATTTCAGCAGGTGTCATTTGTATGCATGCAGCACCTGGTGAAATTCCCTCTTCATCACAACAGTTAAAGTTGCAGGAGCCCTGCCCTCTTGACCAGATACAAAAGATGGTGCTCGGCTAATCTCCAAACCCTTTCTCCCCTAAAATTCACTTTCAAAACAGAAAATAACCCCTCCCCCACTACCCCAGGTAGAACTAAAACAGCCAATCACCCACAAGCCCCATCCCACCCACAGATAACCCATTCTTACCTGTATATACATTTCCTGCAAAACAAAATGCATTAATATTCATATAATAAAACGAATTAACACAACAAGCATGGGATTTTGTCAGAAAGGGCTATGCTGGCTAGGGTTGATGAGTGTTGCAGTCCAGGAAGTTGCTCCACCATGGTTGGTTTTTCTGGCTTGACCGCAAAGATATAGTGATCCTTTCTGAGAAGTGAATACTTCCTTGTTATTATGGACCTGGGAGAAGGAAAATTGAAACACAGTCTTTCAAAAACACAGGTGCACGCACACACACAGCTATGGAGGTAATAGGTGGCTTCATTAATGAGCCTCAAGAGATTTATGCTTGTAAGCTGTTGAAACCTGTGCTATTATAGTTAGCAGCAGCCGGAGAATGATGGGAGGCTTCCATGTTCTATCAGTACGATCCCACCCCTCCACTGTAATCCCTCCTCTCAATTCGGTGCAATTCCTCCCGGCCCTCTCATGTATTCTCAGTGCTCTGATTATGCACGAAGATGCTCCTTTTGTTCTGTCAGCATTGGGCCTGTTCACACATCATAACAAACAACCATAGGTTAATTAACCTACAGAGCTTTGCGATGTGCTCCAGCTGCCATTTTGAATATGCAAACCGTGGCAGGCATACACCGTGGCTTGTTGTGTGAATCCAGGCAGCATGAGTTGTGCAAGGGTTAAACAGAGGGTTGTTCTATGGTTTTCTGAGGGACATTTAACCCTTGCATAACACACCTTCCCCGAGTTCACACACCATGGTTTACATATTCAAAATGATATTTGACATGCATTGTAAAGCTCCATAGGTTAACTAGCCCATGGTGGCTTAGTGTGACATGTGAACCAGGTCAGTGTCTAGCTTCTGAACATTTACATTCTCACTTCCACTGCCACTTCCCTTACCTGCTGCTCTTGTGGTGCCATGAGTACTAGAGATAGCAGTTGTGTTAGGGTGACCAGATAACATCCAGGTCAGGGCTCCTGTAACTTTAACAGTTGTAGAGAAAAGGGAATTTCAGCCAGTGTCATTTGTATGCAATTAGTTCCTGGTGAAATTCCCTCTTCATCACAACAGTGAAAGGTGCATGCAGTATACTAGAGTGACCATATACAAAAGAAGGCAGCCCCCCTTATATAAGTGGGTATAGGATTAGAGCCTAAAAGATAATTTATATATTTTTTCTATTTCTTCCAGCTATGCTTCCAATGTTCTTTGACTGTTGCACTGAAGTGGCCCATTCCGTTCCCCTAAGATGGCTTAGAAGATCAGTGGTGAAGTTTGAGATCCAGAAGGGCAGGGATTTATGCATAATAGGAGCTGTGATGTAAGTGGCGCAAAAAAAGGTTTTATTTGATTGATTGATTGATTGATTGATTCCAAGTTAGAACAATTCGACATATCTGTAGCCTATGTGCAATTGTGTGGCTTTGGAATGATCCATCACACAAGATTTAGTCATAAAACACGTTCATTTGTAATGGAAGAGGAGGGTTAAGCCAGCAAAGAGCTGTAATCTTTTACCCAGTTTAGGCTGCAATTCCTTTATCCAGTTGCATAGAAAAGGGAATTTCAGCAGGTGTCATTTGTATGCATGCAGCACCTGGTGAAATCCCCTCTTCATCACAACAATTAAAGCTGCAAGAGCCCTGCTACATCTTTTGTATCTGGTCAAGAGGGCAGGGCTCCTGCAGCTTTAACTGTTGTGACAAGGAGGGTATTTCACCAGCTGCTTCATGCATACAAATGAACACCCGCTGAAATTCCCTTTTCGATACACTGTTAAAGATACAGAAGCCCTGCCCTCCTTTCCATATGGTCACTGTAGTGTTGTGTCTTTTTACATTGTAAGCCTGATTATATCATAAAATCATAGAATAGTAGATTTGGAAGGGACCTGTACAGCCATCGAGTCCAACCCCCTGCTCAATACAAGCTGCTTTGGCTGAGGAGCAGCATAAAATACTTGAAATAAATAAATACGGGATTTTTAAAAATTACTTTAAATAAAAAAAAAACCACCAATAACTTGCCCTTTATTTTGCCCCCAACAGCCTTCACACGAGGCACAAAAAGCTATGCGTAAGTCCGCAGAATAAAAATGTGAAGAAGTGGATGAAGCAGATGGTCAAGAGTCGCCAAAGGAAAGGGCACCACACCAGGAAGAGAAGGAAAGGGAAAAAGAGAAGGAAAAATGTGAAGACACAATGATGCACCAACTGCTGTCCCGACCACGGAGATGCTGCCATCTGTACTGTGCAAGAAAGTCAGCAAAGAGCTCATAAGGACTCGCCACATCTAGATATTCTTTAATAGTGTTGTAGAATTTCTGCACACCAAATACGACTCAGTTTGCTTTCTTGCCCAAACAGCCTTTATTTCTTATCAGTAAGGCAGACCACACACTGCAGCAGAGCTCTTCAACCTGCCGGAAGAAGAGACTGCCGCCCAGCCTCTGTTAGCAAAATATATAGGTTAATTGTCGCCATTGATCATTCTATGAATTTAACAAATCCAGTTATAGCTCATTTTGATAAGACTAGGTTACTACTATGCATGTGCTAGCTGCTTCTACTTCTTATCTCTGCCAAATGCTTGTTCAACACTTTGGGTGTTTCCCACAGACACAGTTTCTTCACATACACAGGTCTTATCAGCTACATTCTAATTCATACACTCCCAGCAAAATCCCATCACTTGCAAAATACTCTTAATGAAATTCCATTACCAACAGTTGTACAGAAAAGGGAATTTCAGCACGTGTGATTTGCATGCATACAGCACCTGGTGAAATTCCCTCTTCATCACAACAGTTAAAGCTGCAGGAGCCCTGCCCTCTTTTGTATCTGGTCACTCTACAAAAGAGGGCAAGGCTTCTGCAGCTTTAACTGCATACATACAGTGATGAAGAGGGAATTTCACCAGGTGCTGAATGCATACCAATGACACCTACTGAAAGTCCCTTTTCTATGCAACTGTTAAAGACACAGGAGTCCAGTCCTCCTTTCCATATGGTCACCTTACAAAAGTATCAAACCGTATTTTTAATCAGCATTTCTCAAAGGTTTTGAACTGTCCCTTCATTCTAAATTTACTTTCATAGCATGCCTCCGAACCCCAGAAAAACCCCTGACTGTGGAGGTTGGTGGCTTCAATATCAGTGGGGCAGTGAATCTGCTCTGAGTTTTAGTCAGAAGCAATCAGAACTCTTATTGGTTCTGATTGACTCCCAGAGCAGATTCACTGCCCTGCTGACATCGGAGCCACCAGCCTGCACTGGAAAAGAGGCAAAGGTTTGGGGTTTTACTCTGAAACTTGAATGATTGAGTGCCTGCTGGTCTTGCTCTGTTGTTCCAGGAGCTCAGTGCTCCAATTACAAGGGAAAAGAGGGTGAGCCACCAATTTAGATGGCTTTAAAAAGGGAGTGGATAAATTCATGGAGGAGAAGGCCATCAAAGGCTACTAGTTCTGTTGGCTATATGCGACCGCCAGTATCAGAGGCAGTGTGCCTATATACAACAGCTACTGGGGAACATGGGTGGGAGGGTGCTGTTACACATATCCTGTTTATGGGCAACTAGTTGGACACTGCTTAAACAAAATACTCAACTGGATGGACCCTTGGGGACTGTCTATATGGCACTGGGTTGCCGCCAAGTTAAACAAAATCCCGCGCTTTCTCTGCTGCGGGGTGGTGCTAGCTAATCCCGAAACAGAGGGAGGGTGCAGGGTTCTGGCTGCCATTTGGCTCACTAGACCCACCCTCTGCCCGGGCAGATGGCAACCAATCAGAGTTTGCCATCCGCCCAGTGTACGCCTCTGCCACGATGCCAAAGCAAGGATAAACGGTGGATGCTCCATATTCACCTTGCCCCGGCGAAATGGTCAGGGTAAGTATCCAACTTTTTAAAATTGTAGCTTTGTGGGAAATCCCTGCAATGGTTGCAAGCTGACTGCTGCGTTGTATAACCGATGCAGCAGCACCACGCATCCACCATGGGGCTTTCAGAGCATATAGGCAGTCCCCAAGTCAGATCCAGCATGGCTCTTCTTACGTTCTTAAGACAACATACCTGCCATAGTTCTAAAGGATGTTACCACATCTAGAAATTGATTTGGGAAACATCCAAAACATTGGGGGGGGCACCAGATTGGGGAAGGCTGGTGTAATGTATGCAAATAAAGTGTAGTCAGAATTAAGCCACCTGGTGGCAGCAACCCAAAAGAGTCTAGAGCAGAAAAGCTGGTAACTGATCCCAGTCCAAATAAAAGTTACAACTTTCTGAGGATCACAAAAAAATGTGCAAACAGAGGAGCAGTAGCTCAACCACAACACAGCATTTGGTTTGACTTCAAAAGTTTAGGGTGACCATATGAAAAGGAGGCCAGGGCTCCTGTATCTTTAACAGCTGTACAGAAAAGGCAATTTCAGCAGATGTCATTTGTATGCATGCAGCACCTGGTGAAATTGCCTCTTAATCACAACAGTCACAGTGACCAGATACAAAAGAGAGCAGGGCTCCTGCGGCTATAACTGTTGTGATGAAGAGGGAATTTCACCAGGTGCTGCATGCATTCAAATGACACCTGCTGAAATTCCCTTTTCTGTACAAGTGTTAAAGATGCAGGAGCCCTGTCCTCCTTTCCATATAGTCACCCTAACATAGCCACCAGGACTATTAGCCATTGTTAGCCTTCCCCTCCAGGAATTTATCTAACCCCCTTCTTGAAGCCACCCAAATTGGTGGCCATCACTACATCTTGTGGTAGCAAATTCTGTAATTTAACTATGCACTGTGTGAAGAAGCACTTCCTTTTATCTGTCCTGAATCTCAAAAATGATAGCTCATTTTTCCTGTTCTAAAAAATAATTGCAGAAAGTGCTGTTTACAGCAGAGGGGAGGGGGCAGGCCTAAAACTCGGCCTACTAGTCTTCCCTGGCTTCAAAATCTGATGTTCTTTTTTCATACTTTAACATGGGGTTGTTGTTTTTAATATTTGGGGCTTGCTGTTGTTTTTAATTTCTAAAAATCATGAATGTTGTATGGTTAAAATCTGCTCACTGCAGTGTTGAATCATCATGCAAAGTTTGGTTGAAATCGATCAAATGGTATTGAAGCAATACACAGTTTTGATTTTCTGTCTTTTTTGGTTCAAGATGGGGATTGAAATTTTCATTACACCTAAAAGCATTCCTGATAGAGGTAGAACAAATCCTAAAAGTTTCATAACAATGGGATGTCTGTCCATCCAGGACGTACAAACAAACAAACACTTCCTTTTATTTATATAAATAACCCTATGGTGAAGGTTATTGCATGATTCTGAATCTATTGTTTACAGAGCAGAGCCTAGGAGTGGACTGCAAGCTGAGTAGGTCACACACACCCCAGTAAGAACCACTCCATTCACCCCTGTAATGGCCATTGGCCCAAGGGCCTTTACGTGGGTGAAAGAAAGCAGTTAATTGCAGATCAGCCATTCTTGTGTTTGGTTGGCAAAGGTAGGCTGACGATATGGAAAGGAGGACAGGGCTCATGTAACTTTAACAGCTGCAGAGAAAAGGGAATTTCAGCTGGCTTCATTTGTATGCAATTAGTACCTGGTGTAATCACCTCTTCATCAAAGCAATTAAAGTTGCATGCACTATACTAGAGTGACCAGATACAAAAGAGGGCAGGGCCCCTGCAACTTTAAGTGTTGTAATGAAGAGGGAATTTCACCAGGTACAAATTGCATACAAATGACGCTGGCTGAAATTCCTTTTTCTCTACAACTGTTCAAGTTATATGAGCCCTGTCCTCCTTTTCATATTGTCAGCCTAGAAAGGGGAATGACAAAAGGACTCTGCAGTAGATCCTCTGACTACTATCAGCACTTCAATGGGTCTGCTGAGAAAAGGGAGGTCAATGGAGGCATGCAAGAAACCCCACAGAAAACCACCTTTGTTTTAACCTGCTGAATTGTCACAGCTTGCCATCCAGGCATCATGGGACTGTAGTTCTGTGACAGGGATAGTAATGTCTAACAAAGAATGATCAGCGCCCCCACAAGATATCAGCACCCAGGGTTCTTTGCTGCGACCGATACGCCCGATTCCCACCCTAAATTTGTAGCAGAGATAATAGCAATCACATGTGCGTACAGACATGCACATGTAGGGGGCGCTGACTATGTCACCTGCGCTGCCAGCATCCTCTTGTGCAAAAGTCATGCAAGCTCGGAGGATGGGGAATGGGAGCAGAGACGTATGCCTTGGTGCAGTGGAGCCGGGGCTCCAAGGGTCAACACCCCAGGACTTTTTAATGAGCAGGGACAATGACATCATCTGCTACTTCTTCGGGGTCTCTGTGCATCACACATATGGGCTCACGGCGACACCGAGCCCGCTTCGGGAAACTTCTATAGATAGCTTAGATTTAGGTGGGAACCCCTCCCCCACTGCCCTACTGCGCATGCTCGGGTTCCCGCTCACCTCAGTTCTTCTTCAACCGCTGCGCTGTTCGCCTTGCGGGAGACTTTGTCGAACGTAGTTCGTATTTGTTCTCTTGTCGAACGTAGTTCGTATTTCTTCTAGTTTAGCTTAGATAGTTAGTTAATTGTTGTTAGTATTGTTATAGGTATATATATATATATATATATATATATACTTAGATAGTTTTCTGGTTTGCTCCAGCTTATGGCGCAGACCGCTTTATTTAAAAAATGTTTGAAGTGCCGGGCGAAGCTAGCCCTTACTGATGGCCATTCGTTACGCCTGCTCTGCTTGGGGGAATCCCATATCGTCGAGGCCTGTGCCCATTGCATGAGTTTCTCCAGACAGGCAAGGAGAAATCGGGATGACCGTCTACGAGGCCTCCTTTGGAAAAAGGCACTTGAGGCAGTGGATTCCCCTCAGCCTATTCCTATGTCTTCGTCTGCCTCTATTTCTGGGGAGCGTGCCTGTAAACCGTTCGGACCCAGCGACACCTAGTTTGTCATCCGCTGTGATGAAAACTAAGAAACATCCTAAGAAGACAACTTCAAGGCCACCGGATGACACTAGGCTAAAAAAGAAGGCGAAAACGAAGAATTTGGAGAAATCCTCGAAGTCTCGCCCAACAAAGAGCGTTGGTATCGACACCCTCGGTACTGACGTCGATACCGACCAGGCACTCAGTGCCTTCACCACCGAAACCCACTACGATACCAACTCCGCCGAGATCGGCCTTGATACCGGCGATGCATCCGCTACCCTCGCCATCGAGATCTATCACAGTGCCGGCCTCTCCAACTCCGTCAGTGGTGGCCACTGAGCAGCCCACACTGATACCGGACGTCTCGATACCGATGCTTGTAGCGGACCAGATTCCAGCTTCAGTGTTGGATGGGGAAATCTTTGACTCTCAGCCTCTCGATCTACCGCAGCGACAACGGTCGGTCCGTTCCAGGTCTTCAACCTCTCGTGCCTCCAGGTGTGGCTCCAACTGCCATCACTCCCGATCCCGTTCGCGCTCTCGGTCGTGGGACTGGGATCGCTCCTCTGACCGCTCTGTTCAATCATCGCGATCAAACTTACCACCTCAGTACCGAGGCGATGAGACACTTCCCTCTCGGTACCGATATGCTTTCAATCCATATACTGGAGAACGGTTGTTACATGATCGCCCATTCGTCCCTCCTCAACCTCCTCGCCGGCCACCGTCTGCAACAGTTTCCGTTCCAACGCAGCTCCCTTCGGTACCGGAGCAACACCTTGAAGTACCGACCCCATCTTCACCTCAATCTGTGGAGGATTATGCTTCTGACACCTCATCGGTAGTATCTGCTCCCCCATCAGTACCGTCTCCACATGATGGTGTAGGAACAGAGGAACGAGCCTCTCCGTCCATGGAGCTCGGGAATTTCAACGAACAAATGCTTCGTATGGCACAATCTCTCGGTGTCGAGCATCAGCAACCCGTGGATAAGATGACAGATCCTATTTTTGACGTTATGTATACTGAACCATCTGCACAGCTCACTATCCCTGTTGTTCCTACGCTACTGAAAACTGTTCAACAATTGTGGAATAATCCATCCACTATGGGACCAACTTCAAAGCGTCTGGACGCCTTATATAAGGTGAAGGAGTCGGATGCCCCCTTTTTGTTTGTTCACCACAAGCCAAATTCAATTGTCGAAGCAGCACAGGGAAAGTCTGCAAGGAACCATTCGGCACCTACAGATAAGGAGGGCCGTAAGCTTGATATGTTTGGATGCCGTATCTATTCTTCAGCTGCTTTGGGCATTAAAGTGGCCAATTACCAGGCCATGATGGCCCGTTATCAACTGTTTCTATGGGAGAAAATGTCATCACTTTTGACTTATTTGCCTGATGACCAACACGAACTCACACAAGTTTTCCAGGCAGAAGCGGTTCATCTCTCTAAGCAGGAGCTTACCACTTCTTGTCACCAGACTGACTGTGCCTCTAAGGCGATGATTGCGGCAGTGGCCCTTCGTCACCATGCCTGGTTGAGGTCAGCTAATCTCCCACAGGAAACCAGGTCAAGGATTGAAGATCTACCATTTGATGGTGAAGGTCTCTTTAATGCCTCCACTGACACGACAATGGATACCATCCATAAGGCAAAAGTGATGGCCTGAAAAATGGGATTCGCCCAACCAGTGCCATCTGCATACCGTCCTCGGAAGTGGTACAGGCCTCTACATTATCAACCAAGGCAACCACAGCCACAAGATCGCCTCCTGCGATACCAGTCGCCCTCGACTACAACTTCTTACCAACAGAGGAAGAGCACCTCTCGCTTCAAGCTGCCCCGTAACAGGCAGGACACGACGCACAAACATCGCCTTTGACTCCCTTCATCTCCTGCCTCAGCCTCCAAGATTTGGGAGCACCCTCCACCAATTTCACCACGTGTGGGCATCAATCACCTCAGACAATTGGGTTCTGGATATTATCACCACAGGTTACAAGATAGAGTTCCAAGTCCTTCCTCCCATCGATATCATAAAAATAACGCCTCCATCACCAATTCTATCTCAAGAGACTTCAGCTTTGCTGCAAAAAGGAGCCATCACACGAGTCTCCTCATGCAACCTTCACAGAGGTTTCTATTCTCGTTATTTTACAGTCCCGAAAAGGGACGGAGGACTTTGCCCTATTATGGATCTCAGGCATCTCAACAAGTTCATAGTAACAAAAAAAATCCATATGATAACATTGGCGAGTATTCTACCCCTGCTAAAAAAGCAGCAGTGGTTCACATTAATAGACCTAAAAGATGCCTATTTTCATATCGCAATCCATCCTTCCCATCGGAAATACCTCAGGTTTGTGATGGGACATCACGCTTATCAATTTTCCGTCCTCCCATTTGGTCTAATGACGGCACCCAGAGTTTTTACGAAATGCATGGAAACGGTATGTGCCCACCTCCGCTCTCAGGGCATAGAGCTTTACCCGACTGGCTTGTTGTATCCCCATCTCGACATCAAGCTTCCAGAGACGTAGAGACGGTGAGAACTCTGTTATTGTCTCTAGGTCTACAAATAAATATGGAGAAGTCAGTCTTCCAACCCTGCCAGTCTATTCAGTTTATCGGCGTCCAGCTGGACTCGACAGTGGGAAGGGCGTTCCTCCCGCAGGACAGAGCTCTTGCGCTACGCAACCTTTCACTCTGTCTACGTCACCTGCCCCAAACATCGGCACTCGCTGTCCTAAGATTGTTAGACCTCATGGCTGCATCAGTATTCGTGGTCAGATGAGCCAGGTTACACATGCGGCCCCTGCAACAACTACTGCTGCAGAAGTTCAACCCTACCTTGAACCCCCGAAGAGTCATATTCGCCATACCACCTTCGGTACAGGATTCTCTGAGATGGTGGACAGACCTACCCAACCTCTCATCAGGAATACCATTTGTGGATCCGGGCCCGTCCAGACGCATCACCACGGATGCCTCCCTACGGGCCTGGGGAGCCCATTGCGACGACCTCAGCATCCAAGAAAAGTGGTCACCTTCGGAGAGACACCTACATATAAACATGCTGGAACTCCTGGCAGTCAAAAGAGCCCTACACACGTTCCAGACATATCTAAGGGGACATCACGTACAGGTCCTCTCAGACAACACAACTGTTGTCTGGTACCTCAACAAAGAGGGAGGCACACGCTCTGCTCCACTACTTCAGCTCACCATGGATATCCTCCTCTGGGCAATTCCCTGGAAAATTCAGCTCTCGGCACTATATATTGCCGGAACGGACAATGTTCAAGCAGACGACCTCAGCCGAAACTTCCTAGACACCCATGAGTGGCAGATGTCTCCGAGGGTCTTGAGACACTTTTTTGCCTGATGGGGTACTCCAGAGATAGACATCTTTGCAACGCAGAACAATGCTGTCTGTCGAGCTTATTGCTCCAGAGCCGGGATAGGCCGCTCTTCTCTGGGGGATGCCTTCACTCTGACTTTCCTCCTTTCCCTCTGATGACTCGGGTTGTCACCAGACTGTACAGACACCGCACGGATGCCATTCTGATAGCCCTGCGGTGGTCCAGGCAAGCTTGGTTCGCCCCACTCCTAAAACTTGCAAAGGGGCAGACGTGGTGCCTTCCCAACCTTCCGGATCTCTTATTCAAAGACAATGGCAGGATCTTCCACCCAGACCTGAAAACCCTGCAGCTCACTGCGTGGAGAATCCGACCAGATGGCAGAATCTGACTCTCCCGCCAGAGGTCAAGTCCATCCTGGAGGCGGCTCGGAAGCCCTCCACCAGGATGTCTTATTGCAGGAAATGGAATAAATTCCAACTCTTTGCACAGGACAGGGGCCTTGACCCTCAATCAGGGTCAATAGCGGATGTTGTGAATTTTCTCTATTCTCTTCTCACTTCGGGCCTGAAGGCTTCATCCATCAGAGTTTACTTGGCGGCCATCTCTGTGAACCACGACCTCGTGGATGGTTTCTCTGTTTTTTCACATCCTGTGTCTAAGACTTTTTTACGGGGTCTGCGAAACAATTGCCCTCCCTATCGTTTATTAGTCCCTCAATGGAGCCTGTCAGTGGTATTAAGTGCACTAACTGATAAACCCTTCGAGTCTTTGGCTACTACTGATATGCGTCTCCTGACACTTAAGACGGTTTTTCTAGTAGCCGTCACTTCAGCTAGGTGGGCCTCTGAACTTACTGCCTTAGTCGTGGATCCGCCTTATACCCAGTTTTTTAGGGATACGGTAGTTTTCAGACCTAATCCCTCGTTTACTCCCAAAGTCGTCTCCAGTTTCCACGTTAACCAAGACATCGTGTTGCCTACCTTTTTTCATGTATCCTCAGATCCGTTGTGTACTAAACTGCACTCCTTAGATTTAAGACGTGCATTGGCTTTCTATAAAACTAGATCGGAGATGTTTCGTAAGTCCCGCCAGCTGTTTGTCTGTTATGGTGGGAAGAACAAAGGCCTGCCAGTGTCTTCCCAGCGCCTATCCAGCTGGATTGTACAAACTATTTCGCTGGCCTATCAGTTAGCTGGCAAGGAGCCACCGCTCTCGGTTAGAGCACACTCCACGAGAGGGCAAGCCACATCCACTGCCTTGATCCGTGGTGTTTCCGTCCCTGACTTGTGTAGAGCTGCTACCTGGTCTAATGTTTCCACTTTTGTTAAACATTACAAGTTGGACGTGAGGGCCAGACAAGACTGCACCTTTGGCAGAGCTGTGCTCTCTTCAGTTCTTCAATAAATGGGTCAGCGAGCCTACCCTCCTCCGGTAAGTGTTGCTTGTTATTCGCCCATATGTGTGATGCACAGAGACCACGAAGAAGAATGCAGATTGCTTACTTGTAACCGTAGTTCTTCGAGTGGTCATCTGTGCAGTCACACAACCCACCCACCGTCCCCTCTTGGCGTCGCTTTTTTGATGGTCAAGACATTTACCTCTGTGCATGCTCATGAATTAATAGATTTTTAACATATATTCAAACAATATCTCAGTCACGAGGCCATGCGGTCTCAGAGAACTGAGGTGAGCGGGAACCCGAGCATGCGCAGTAGGGCGGTGGGGGAGGGGTTCCCGCCTAAATCTAAGCTAGCTATAGAAGTTTCCCGAAGCGGGCTCGGCGCCGGCGCAAGCCCATATGTGTGACTGCACAGATGACCACTCGAAGAACAACGGTTACAGGTAAGCAACCTGCATTTCCCTCAGGTTTCTCTGTTCCCTCTGAGTTCAGCTGCAATCATCACAGCCACTGGAGAAAAATTGATTTTCTTACTTGAAAAGAAACTGCTAGAAAATGTTGAGCTGGTGGTCTTATGCTGTTTGGGGATGCAGTGCATCCCTCTCTATCCTTTTCTCATGTAATATCGGGTTCCTACACCCAAAATCCAACGTGCTAATCATTACACTGCCCTTTGCCAGCTCATTATTCTATGACTGACAAGGTGATCCGAATTAATTGGGTATTATGTGACCTACTGCTGCTCTATCGTGTGGGTGTGGACACAGACACTGAACAACAAGAGGGAATAGATCACGGCGCTTTGAGATCAACAAGCTACTCCACCACCAGTTGTAGGTACAGAAGGTTCTGTCCCCTATCGAGTTTGGCCACTCTACCCTGGCCTTCCCCAACCTGCTGCCCTCCAAATGTTTTGAACTACAACTCCTAGCACTCTTGGCTATTGGCCATGCTGATGGGAGCTGAAGTCCAAAACATCTACACCCGCTACAGGAGGCGTCCCCAATGCGGCACCCACGACATTCTCCCCTCCCTGCCCCCTTCAAAAAAATTTTTTTAAAGAAAAACCTTGGAAAATGTTAGGCCACTTGGAAAATGTTAGGCCAGTCTTTCTTTCGCTCCCTTTCCAGCCTCAAGCCTTTCTCTTGCTGTTTCTCTCCCCTCTACCACTTTGCTTTGCTATTTCCCCCTCCCTCCCAGCCTCACACTTTCTCCCCATCTCTTTCGCTCACTGTTTCTCCCCCTCCCAGCCTCTAGCCTTACTCTTTGTTTCTCCACCAAAACTTCTTTAGTTCAGCTCCCCAAGGCAACCATTATGTGACTACTAGCCACATTCACCATGACAGCCATTTTGTGGTGGTGCCCACAGCACTTTCTCAAATTCCCAAATGTGCCCATGGGTTCAAAAAGGCTGGGAGACCTTTTCACAACAGCTATGCACAAGACAGCTCTATTTTCATGTCATGTATTATATTTCTATACCTCCAATAGCCGAAGCTCACTACCTTTTTAAAAATTTCTGAGGCTCACATAGCCTAAGACCGGTTCTGTGTGCCTACCAAAGTTTTCCCATGGCATGGTGATCAATCCTCAGTTGTCTAATTAAAACAGAGGAACAAAGAAAACACATAAGCACAATAACAGAGCTCTCTGAAAGCTACTTGTTGCAATATATGAACTTAAAACCACGGGAACAAAGTCGTAATCTAGTTATTGTGAATAGATCTTTCATTAACAAAACATTTGTACCCTGGTAAACTTTCAACCGGGTCTTATCTTGATGAGCACGTGAGTAAGAGCGCATTGCTGTTATTCTCCGCTGTATGTTGAAATTGGCTCTGCTACATCAATGTTACACAGCGGAGCCAGCCATCCTTAAAAACGGGTTTTTCAGTGCTGGGAAAAAACATACTTCCAGGTGGGGGCGGATAGAACCAATGTGATCAATAAGCTTGTTACCTGCCCCTCTCAGGCTTCCCCTGCAACATTGTGGGAAGGGGGAGGGGAATGAACTAACCCCACGGAACAATTTTTTTACAAACCAGAGAAGTGCAGCTGTGCAATAGCAAAGTAAAGAATAAAATCTGCTACCGGAAATGCGCATCTGTTAGGCTGACCAGGTGGCTCGGGATTTCCCGGTCCTAACTGGGAATCCAGGGGCAAACCGGCCCAACCGGGGGGCGGGGGGGGCAAACCGGGGTGGCGGGGGGTCACACGGCGGTGGCAGCAAGCAAGGAGCGGCGGTAGACCCGGCGGCGGAGGAGCCCGGGAAGCGGCCACCCCAGCAGGTAAGCACGAAGGGGGGCACTTACCTGCTGGGGCGGCCGCTTCCCGGGCTCCTCCGCCGCCTTCGCCGCCGCTGCCAGGCTCGTAAGGCCAGAGGCCGTGTGGAAGAGACGGGAGAGGGCCGGTTACGTCACTTCCGGATCCGGCCCTCTCCCGCCCCTTCCGAGCGGGTGGCGGAGGAACCCAACGGTAGGTCCAGGCTGGTTTTTTTTTGGGGGGGTGGCTTGGTGGGGGGGTTGTTTTGGGGGGGGCGGGGATTTTGATTTTTAAAATCTGGTCACCCTAGCATCTGTGCAAGAACAAAATAAAAAATAGAAGCTCCCCCTGGAAAACCACAGTTTCGGAAATGGATTGGGAATATGGGGTGAACTAACATGGCAGATAAACGAAGTAAGGCAGCATCAGACCTAAACAGTAACAGAACAGGCTAGGTAAAGGAGAGATTCAGAGGGGAAGGGGCAGCCCCACACCTTGAGAGCATCCCACAACAATTTCACTCCATTTCCGCTAAACTGTCACTGAGTTATAGCTTCCTACCCTAATTACTCCCACCAGAGAAGAGAAGCTAAATAACACAACATCAGAGAAGCTAAATATCAGAGAAGCAAACTATCGCAGCTTTGGAGAAGCTAATTAACACAACACCAGAGAAGCAAAGTAGGCAGCTATAAGAAGGCACCTAATTATGTCTCTCAATGGAACGGGAGGCGGAGGGATGGAGGGAAGGGCGGTCCCACCCCTTGACCACATCACAGGCATGCCCAGGACTTAACGTGGAGGAATGGGGGCACATGGCAGAATGAGTGCACGGGAACTGCGTCAACGAAAACAGTGAACGCAGTAAAACGACTCTGCAATGCTGCGGCTTTTTGAAGTGAAAGTGGCTGGATCGGTGCACACCGGCCATGACGTCATCTGCAGCAAAGGACCTGACAACCCACCCAAGCTGCAGGAAAACTCCTGCCAAGATAGACCCCCAGGAGTAGTTTAGTTGGAGGAAAAGGCTTTACAAGTTTCATACATCATAGCATTGTTGGACTCGAACACAGAACAATGAAGAGACTGACAGTTTTGTCCATGCAAAGATCCACACTTGGAGAATGAGTTCTCTGTTAGTATATGGGATAGACACATCGCACATAAGTGGGGGAAAGCAGCACAATACTCCTAGCAGGCTGTAGTTTTCTTTCTTCACATCAGTTTCCCAGAGAGAGGTATCTGCATGCCCGTATCAGAGCTCACCACTACCTCTAAGGGTGCCTCTACAAGAGCGATTTAAAGCTCTTTCAAGGTGCATTAAAAATTACCTTTACAAGAGCAGAACGCAAATTGGGAGTTGAGGCGCGTTTTCTGTCCGATTATGCGCATTATCGAATGCGCGTTAAATAGCGAGTTTTAATTTACCTCGGCAGTTAAAGTGCAGTATGACCATGTAAACATGCGGTTCTCCGCATTTCAACCACTTTAAAGCACATTTCATACTGCTGGTTATGCACTTCACTGCCTGTCATTTATAGGAATTAGGCGTAAAAGCGATGGTGAGAAGATGCGCATAATCGGACAACCAGGCGCCAAACCAAATTCTTCTAGAGGGGACCTTATCTCTCTCTCTCTCCCACTTTTTTCCATTTCTCTAGAAACTGCAATGTCTTCCCACAGCCACAGACTTTAGGATAAGCCCCAGTCCTTAGCTGTTGGGTGGGGAGAAGGTGTGACATCCTCCCATAACCTCTCCAATGGAGAAAACATCAGCCAGTCATCCTGAGGAAACTCCCTAACCAAAGGATGGTGTCTGGAACTGGGATGTTCTAACACAGGCCTGCATAATTTGTAACCCACCAAGACACCTGCAGCCTGGCAGCCACATGGGGTGGGATGCTAGGGGCTTAATTAAATTCTTCTCTGTTGCGCCTTCCATGGCTGCAAACAGAGCGATTGTCAAAGTGTGAGAGCCAGTGTGGTGTAGTGGCTAGAGTACTGGACTAAGAGTTGGGAGAAGAGTTGGGAGATCTGGATTATAGTGCCTACTCGGCCATGGAAGCTCACTGAGTGACTTTGGGCCAGTCACAGACTCAGTCCAGCCTACCTCACAGTGTTGTTGTTGGGAGGATAAAATGGAGAGGAGGATTATGTATGCCACCTTGGGTTCCTTGGAGGAAAAAAGGAGGGATATAAATGTAATAAATAAATAAAATACCTGGCAAATCACCATCACCGATCGCACAGACAAAGCCTACGCGCATAGGGTTGGATTTAGATTTAAACTGGATCAATTATGCAAGCGGAAGTAGACTTCTCCGCCTCCTCCTTCCCACGGCAGCCCTTCTAGTCCCCCAAAAATGCTACACTTAGACCTGGTTGACACATACTGTATGATGGTGGCCGCCATTTTGAATATTGGGGCTGTGAGGAGGGGAACTGAATGGAGCAGCTGCAGCCGGTTCCTGCTGTTCTGCCTGGCACACAGAAGAATGGGGCCTTGTGGGTCAGGTGGGACCATTGACTGTGTCCATCCCCCCCAAACCTGGTTATAGTAGATCTTGCAGTTAGTTGCCAGTTAACAAAGCTGGGAAGGAATTTTACCTGCCTTCTAATTGGCAAGAAAGGAGGGGGCAGGTTTTTCGCCTTCCTCGTTGCAATATTAGTCTATGTGTAATAAGTTGAACTATTTATTTGTGAGTTGTCTTGTGGAATTTTTATGTCATAACTTTGTGGGGCGTGATAGGCACTGGGCCTGGGTCAATTTGGGAGGGAGAGCAGGAGTGGGCTCCCCACTCCCCCATGGTGGGGATCCCCTTCAGGGATCTGGGTGGGTGTAGCACAAGACCAGGCCAGTATAGTGGCTGCAAGCATGCCACATACAGGGCTTCACGTTAGCGGCTCAGGAATGGAAATTGGACAGCAGTAGGGCTGCCCGATGGCGGAATCGACATCCTATGCCTCTGCCAATCCTATTCAAAATTAGTAAAGTTGTGGCCAATTTAATAACCCATTTAAGTTGGTGTCTCTGGATTGATCCTATCATCCACTGCACAGACCAAGTAGACGCTGCGCCACACAATTGATACACTTACAAACACACAGATGACCTGTGTCACATAATAACCTAGAGCTTTCCATAAAGCATTAGTTCAGTTTGTGTACTGGCAGATCTTCCTCATATCTACAAAGTTTACTCTGGAATAAGTGTACTTAGGACAGCAGCCAAAGTTTATCCAAACGACTGCTGTTAGCTCCCAGGTTGCCCCCAGTATCTGATGACTCTCTTCCCTTGGGACATTAAATCACTGGCTTAGAAATGCATTTTGTCGTAATATATGCAAATAAAGCTGCATGCAACTTTTTGACGTAAATACTGTTTCCTAGAACAGAAACTCTGTGATGAATTAAGGTAACCTTGACCAAGTCAAACTGGTTGACCCTTCATTTATCTGTTTTTTGAAGCAAACACTGTGCAACCCTCCCCACTGCCCACCCCCCAACTCTGTGCCAAATTGGTTATGCACAGCACATGCTAAAGCATTAAAGCTGGGGGAGGGATCTCTTAGGGCCCAAGGGCCAAAATCCATTTTGGAGGAGCTCTTGTGGGACGCATTCCGGGGGTGGGTGAGGCCGAAGGCAAAGTGGATGGGACCGAAAATACAAAACATACCAGCATGTTGTAACTTAAAGCTCTTGCATTTCAACTTTTTAAAAAATATATCGGACCGGGGGGGGGGGGGGGGAATCGTGTTTCCTTATCATCATTCTTGCTTCCTGCTTCTCTTCCATGATAGGGATGAGCATAATCACACAGGGGAGAAAGGGGAAACCAGCAGCGAACGACCACATGGCCCATTCAGTTTTGTGGGACAGCGCCTTCTAGTGGATGTTTTATAGCAAAATGTCTCCTGCACACAGCAGGAATTAGCAACCAATTTTGCTATAGCTCAGAAGAGTCGCATTTTCTGAGGATTATTTTAGAATGAAAAAAAATGCCGGAAGGAGAGGGAGACACGCAGGAGGATCACTGTGTCGTCAAAATGCCCCGCGAACAACCGTGAGTGGCCATTCACAAGCGTGCTATAAAATGCTTGTCTGAAAAAGCTCTTAGAATGGGGGAAAATGCAGAAACGCTGGGAAAACATCAAACAATCAGTGGTTGGGAGAATGGGAGTGGCTCCATGGAAAGTGGGCGTGGTCATCTAGGTAAACTCAGAGAGCCAGATTTGGCCCCCAGGAGGCCCCCATTCTTAACTTTCTCCACCCCTTCATTCACTGATTGGCCATTTCAGTGACAAGCAAGCACTAACATTAACTGTTCAGGTTGCACCCATCTCATGACATAACTACAGGGCCAAGCCTGGATATACTTTACTAGGCGTGCTTTCAGACAAGTATTTTATCGTGCAATCGCCCTGGCCCATACACAGAGGGTTATTGGGGAGGAAGGGTCGAGACAATAGTATCTTCCAGTTGCAACTCTCCCATGTTTTCTGCCATTTCTTCTGTCTTTTTTCCTTTCACAAAAAATAACATTAAAAAAAACTGTTAAGGAGAAAAAGGCAGAGTAGCCGCACCACAGCCCTGTTCAAACAACACACTAATCCATGATGGTTAAGTGTTTTGAGCTAACCATGATGACTTAACATATCCTGTGAATGGCATTTTTCCTAACCATGGTGGCTACAAAACCACGGTTTAACCATGCTAACTACTTGCGGCAAAAGGGTTAGCAACCCTAATCCATCAGGGCAACCAAGGGAGTCGGTCCCAAAACCATGCCTGAACATCTTGTGATTGGGACGGAATGACCAGAAGTGTACACAGCATTCTAAATGTGGCATCACCATAGATCTGTATCATGGCAGTGCTGGCTCCAGGTTTCGGAGGGCCCTTGGGAAAGACACCGTCAATGGGCCCCCTCCTTCTGTGATTCTGCCTTCTCACTGCACTGTTCACCAGCTGCTCTTGCTTCACATCCTCTTCCTCATCATTGCTACGACCACTTACTTGCTTGACAAGCAGAGAGCCAGCAAGCAAGTAGGCCGTGTCATCTGCTGCTTGGCCTTCTCACCATCACTGTTGTCTGGGGCAGAGTGAGAGGCAGGTGAAGAAGCAGGATGCAATGATGAAGAGGAGGAGCAGCTCCTGGGGGTTCTTGTCAGTGTGCCCCTGATGGGGTGTGGGCTCTTGACAGGTGCCCGACCATGCTTGCTCTTGATGCTAGCCCTTCTAGGGAAGATTACATGACATTGCCCCCACTCCCAACAGCACAGTGAGGACCGAGTATGCTCAGTGGGCACAGAATGCTGACTGGCGGCTGAGATGAGGGGGAAACTGGGAGAGGTAGCAGGGAAGGGCTGGGTGAGGGGAAAATATGGTTTGTCCTGAAAGAAGTAATACCTGGTTAGAATCCTGTACAGGAGCTCTCTTCCAAGGACCACTGGTATAATTCAATAATAATGAACTAACCTAGTAATTATCTAACCTAGAAATAATTATCTAACCTAAACTGAGGACAGAGCACAACATAACTTACCTGGAGAATCTCCTTCAACAAGCAACTCATTCGTCAAACCAGCGATATTTGGCATCACTCTGGATATTGTGGTCGATTTAAAATTATAGATCTCGTTATGTCTTTGATGAGTAAAGATGATACTTCTGTGTCATATATATACACTGGTGCTTGTTTGTAGATGGTTTTCTGCCCTGCATGGTGGTGTTTAACCTGTTCTGCAGTGTGAGGATGCTCATTCATAGAATCATAGAATAGTAGAGTTGGAAGGGGCCTATAAGGCCGAGTCCAACCCTCTGCTCAATGCAGGAATCCACCTTAAAGCATACCTGACAGATGGCTGTCCAGCTACATCTTGAATGCCTCTAGTATGGGAGAGCCCACAACCTCCCTAGGTCATTGGTTCCATTGTCGTACTGTTCTAACAGTCAGGAAGTTTTTCCTGATGTTCAGCCGGAATTTGGCTTCCTGTAGCTTGAGCCCATTATGCCATATCCTGCACTCTGGGATGATCGAGACGAGATCCTGGTCCTCCTCTCTGTGTGACAACATTTAAAGTATTTGAAGAATGCTATCAAGTCTCCCCTTAATCTTCTCTTCTCCAAGCTAAACATGACCAGTTCTTTCAGTCTCTCCTCATAGGGCTTTATTTCCAGACCCCTGATCATCCTCCTTGCCCTCTCATGAACACTCTCCAGCTTGTCTGCATCCTTCTTGAAGTGTGGTGTGCAGAGCTGGACGCAATACTCAAAATGAGGCCTAACCAGTGCCAAATAGCGGGGAACCAGTACCTTGTGCGATTTGGAAGGACAGGTTGCTTACCTGTAACTGTTGTTCTTCGAGTGGTCATCTGTGCAGTCACACATATGGGCTTCTGCGCCTGCGCGGAGGCTCAATTCGGGAAAAACTTCTATAGCTATTAGTTAACTTTGGGCGGGAACCCCTCCCCCACTGGCGAGTGCGCATGCGTGGGAGGGTTCCCGCCCAGTACCTCAGTTCTTCTGAGACCCCAATCGAGAGGTTCAAGCTGAAGTAACACTTTTAGAGACTCAATGTCCAGCCTGACACCATCCAGAGGGGATGGCAGGCGGGTTGTGTGACTGCACAGATGGCCACTCAAAGAACAACAGTTACAGGTAAGCAACCTGTCCTTCTTCTTCGTGGTCTCTGTGCATCACACATATGGGCGATTAGCAAGCTCACTTACCCAGAGATCGGGAGGTTGGCTCTAGGTGCAGATGGACAAGAGCACTGCCCTGCTGAAGGAGCAGTCTGCCCGAGACCTGACGTCCAAACGATAGTGCTGGGCGAAGGTAAGCGGTGTGGACCATGTGGCTGTATGGCAGATTTCCGTAATGGAGACGCCGCGTTGAAATGCTGAAGATGTAGCAATTGCCCGGGTAGAATTAGCTCTGACTGGGGCTGGTAGCTCAAGCTTTGCCATCTGGTAGGCTAAGGTAATGCCCTGTGCCAGCCATGCTGCGAGGCGCTGAGAAGAGGCTGGTTGTCCCTTCTTGGCCGTGCCGTAGCAGACAAATAGGCGCTTAGTTAAGCAAAATGTTTCTGTACGAGCTTTATAGAAGGCCAAAGCTCTACGCACATCCAGTGTGTGATGCGTCCGCTCCAGGACTGTGGCGGAGGACAGAAAGAATGCTGGGAGAATGAGGTCAGTAGTGGTGAGTGGTTCGAACGGCTTTGAAGTCAGGGCTTGAAGTATGACTGACAGACTCCACACTGGCTGAAGAGGTTGCCTAGGCGGAGCTAGGTTCAATAGTCCTTTAAGGAAACGTTTAGTTAAACGATGTGAAAACACCGTTGACCCTTCAACTTGGTCGTGTGAGGCCGAGATGGCGGCCAAGTAAACTTTAATTTAGAATAACTGCAGACTCTTGTCAACCAAATGAATAAAAAAAGACAGGATCTGCAAAACTGAACAAGTGGTGGGAGAGAAACCGTTATGTAAGGCAAAAGTTGAGGAGGCGTTCCACTTCTTGGCATATGATGCTCTGGTAGAGGGCCTAAGAGCTGTGTGTAAATCATCCTGAATCCTTGAATTCAGTAGGGAGGTTTGAGTCTCCATGCCATGAGGTGAATGGAGTCCAGGTCTGGGTGGTAGGCAAGAAAAAACCCGAAGGTAAGTCTTACTAAGTCCGAAGGTTTTAAAGATCTCTCTATTTTTTCACTTTTTCTACAGAAGTCCAGAGACGAAGTTCCCGACGATGCAGCCGCGATGGCGGTTGAAGAAGAACTGAGGTACTGGGCGGGAACCCTCCCACGCATGTGCACTCGCCAGTGGGGGAGGGGTTCCCACCCAAAGTTAACTAATAGCTATAGAAGTTTTTCCCGAATCGAGCCTCCGCGCAGGCGGAGAAGCCCATATGTGTGACTGCACAGAGACCATGAAGAAGAAGCTATACTTCTATTAATGCAGCCCAAAATAGCATTTCCTTTTTTGCAGCCACATTACACTGTTGGCTCATATTCAGCTTGTGATCTACAACAATTCCAATATTTGGTTTCTTTTTCCTAGGTGTAGAACTTGGGATTTATCCCTATTAAATTTAATTCTCTTGTTTTCAGCCCAGTGATCCGGTCTTTCAAGATCACTTTGAAGTTTGTTTCTGTCTTCCAGGGTATTAGCGATCCAATCCAATTTTGTGTCGTCTGCAAATTTGATAAGCATCCTCTGCACCTCCTCATCCAAATCATTAATAAAAATGTTGATGAGCACTGGGCCCAGAACTGAGTCCTGTGGTACCCCGCTCGTTACTTCCCCCCAGTTTGAGAAGGTACCATTGATAAGCACTCTTTGAGTCTGATTCTGTAGCCAACTGTGGATCCACCTAATAGTTGTTCCATCTAGTCCACTTTTAGCTAGTTTGTGAATCAGAATGTCATGGGGCACTTTGTCAAAAGCTTTGCTGAGGTCAAGATATATTATGTCCACAGCATTCCCACAGTCTGCAAGGGAGGTTACCAGATCAAAGAATGAGATTAGTCTGACAGGATTTGTTCTTGACAAATCTGTTCTGGCATCTAGTAATCACTGCATCGTTTTCAAGGTGTTTACAGATTGACTTCTTTATAATCTGCTCCAATATTTTCCCAGGGATGGATGTCAGACTGACTGGTCTGTAGTTCTCAGGTTCCTCCTTTTCATCCTTTTTTAAGATAGGAACAACATTAGCCCTCCTCCAGTCGTCTGGTACTTCACCCGACTTCCATGATTTCACAAAGACAACAGACAGTGGTTCTGAGAGTTCTTCTGCTAGCTCCTTTATTCTTCTTCGATGCAGTTCATTGGGCCCTAGAGATTTGAACTCATTCAAAGAAATTAGATATTCCTTGACCATTTGTTTATCAATCTCAAACTGCAATCCTGCCCCTTCAGCTTGTGCTTCATTTTTGCCAGCAATCCAGCCGTCTTTGTCATTGGAAGCCTAAGCGTCTTCTGTGCCTGCAAGGAATGC
Organism: Anniella stebbinsi; assembly: GCA_029215795.1. Lineage (NCBI taxonomy): Eukaryota > Metazoa > Chordata > Lepidosauria > Squamata > Anniellidae > Anniella > Anniella stebbinsi. The sequence continues at coordinate 24,916,018 of JARDYH010000002.1, read as the reverse complement.
CTTTCATGAGTATCACCTGTTGTAACAACTGCAATCTCTTCTGCACAGGGTAAGCCTCACCACATTTGTGAAGACTGTGGTATCCTGTAGATTAGACTAGTGTAATGAACTGTAAGTGGGGATGCCCTGGAAGGCTATTCAGAAATGGTAGTATACAGTTCAAAATGCAGCTGGAAATTACACCTACTGGCCAGTCCTCGTTAGCATGTCTTGCTGGTCTTTGAAATGCTACACTGGTTCGTTTCTGGGCAAAATAACCACTGGTAAACTTTAAAAATCATCACAGCTTGAAACTGGGGTACCTAAAGGATTGCCTATGTCCCCATTAGTCTGTCTGTGAACTAAGGCTGTTCTCTGGGTGACCACACTGAATGAAATATGGTGGCTGATGACTAGGGCGAGACCCTTCTTGGTGGTGAAGCCACACCTGTGGTACGCGCACCTCATGGAGGCTCACCTGGTACCTATGCTACTATCTTTTTAGTAACATGGCAACAATCTTGTTATTTTCCCAACAAAAACAAACAAGTCAACTTGGATTGGCTTTATGGTTCACTAACTCCTGTATATTTTCATTGTAATTTCTGTATCTTATGTTATTTTAATTGAAAGTAATTGGAAAATGTTTATTTGAAGGATGGGATGTAAATATGTAAATCAATCACACTTCTTTTAAAAAAATAATTAAAATTTGAGATAACATCAGTCACAATTTTTGGATCAGAGTCAGTGACTTTTTCAAGATAATGCAACACTCTTTATTGTAATGTAGAGGCTTGAATGGAGGACACATTTGTGCTACAAAAAATGTAAATAACCTTGACAGTTATTTCCCCAAAGGAATGTGGAAGCTGCTGAGATTTTTTTTTAAGTGTTCTGGCCCTGACACAAAACTACAATGCTCAGGGTTCCGTGGTTGGATGTAACAATAGTTTAAAAGTTCTGAAACTGGATTAACCTTGTAGATATATCTTGAGATTCCCATGTGCAAACCAAATATCCTCTCCACTGCATCACACTGTCCCTACAATGAGCATCAAAGATCAATAATGTCCTTGTTTTATATCCTCCATAAAGTGCAGTGGTGGGCTAGAAGACATGGACCGGGTTCACACAACACAATAACCTACACTCAGTGGTTGAGTATGGGCTAAGTGTGGGTTGTTATTGAACCGTGAGCTGTTGTTGAACAATGGGTTATCGTGTTGTCGGAACCCAGCCGTATTAACAAACCATGGCTTGTTAACCACGAACAACACACAGTTCACAACCAAACAACAAACCATGGCCTCTCAGGGTGGTTTGTTTGAGAAAAATAAGCCACTCTGAGGAGAACACACTGGGTTCGGAGAACACAACAACTCACGATTTAATAATAACCCACAATTCAATGACAACCCACACTCAACCCATACTAAACCACTGAATGTGGTGACTGTATTGTGAGAATCCATGAAGAAAATAAGATCAATACCAACCTTGTAAAAGGCTTACAAAATTCTAACAGCAAATAATATAAATAAGCATACTGGCACCTGTTGTCTTTACCAGAATGGTAACGATACACTTTTTCACAATGCTTAGTACAATTATCAGTCTAATAACATGGAACAAACCCTATGATTAGCCAAATTGAATTCCAACCTTTCATTATTGAGTTCTGCCCAGAGATAACCTTGCTTCATCAGTAGTGAATTACATTTTTGTACACCTATTTATGGAGGCAATTAGACTTATAGTAGTTGGATATAGGAGCTGATACAAGATCTTTGTACCTTTTCTGGGAGGAAGAAAACACCCAGTGAGAATTTACGAAGGATTTTTCCTTCAGAAATCTGGCAGGAAACAAGCATTATGGAACTCATCTAAAATTGCATAGTTTAAGGATGCAATCCTATACATATTTAGACAGGAAAAAGTCCTACAACCCCCAGCATTCCTCAGCTAGCCATGCATAGGACTGTACCTTAAGTCAGACCCGGGCTTCTGGCTTCTATTTCCCCAAGAAGGCTAGCTTCTACTAGCCAGCTATCAGAGTTTAAAGGAGTGCCAAGAGCATCTATTTTACCAAGTATTAAAATCTGAGGAGCAGAGAGCTAGTACAAGCAGCTCTACTGAGTTGCTTGGTGTGGACATCTATTGTGGAGAAAGATCTGTATTGCAAGCGGTGCTAATTAGCTAGCTCATAACTGATCTGGAGCTGGGATGGGAAGTGAAGGGGCTAAATTGGCAGATAACTCCAAATTATTCAGGATGGACAACTCTCAAATGGACTGTCAGGAGCTCTAAAGGTATCTTTCCAAAACAGGTGAATGAGCAACAAAATGGCATATGAGAGTCAATCTAAGTTAAATGAAATGTGATACATAGTAGGACAAACACCCCCTCCGCTCCAGCACATTTATATCAACATGGTCTGAATTGGCATTGACTCATCAGGAAAGAAATTCTGGGCTTGTAGTGGAGAGATCAATGAAAATGTTGATCCAGAGCTGTGAAAAAGACAAAATTCCATGCTAGTGATGATTAGCAAAGAATCTCTACCTATAAAATGGAAAGTATGTGTGCATCACGTATGTCCGGAAATGTTTACCCACGAGTTAGAAACTTGACACAGTGATAGGTCTGGCTGTACAATGTACCAGAAAAATCTAAAAACACAACTTTTTGAGGTTTAAGTATTTTTAAAGAATTTAATGAAAAACAAGGCTTATGCCAGCCTGCCTTGGGCAGAACTCCCAGCATGCCTTAGGCAGGAGGCCAGACTTACTGGCCTTTGGCGGCCATTGTGAGTGCACAGGCGGCTGGCTGCTGCATGTCTTTCACAACCTGACTCCTAAGATTGGTCTCGAACAGTCAACCCATTTCCACATAAAAGGAAACAACCCACATAAATGGGCTGTGTTCATTTGCGGTGCCTCCTCCTGCCCTCTGCATGGTTTTAAAATCGTGACTAGATACAACAGTGTGGCTTTGAGGGGCCAAACATGCTCAAAGGCACTTCACCCTGATATCGCTGTTTTCTCAGAATCTGGGGGAAGCAAGCGCACAACTTTTGCCCTTAAGAGGGAGGGAGGAAGGGGAGGCACTCTGTGCATGCCCAGAAACAGACCTGACAAAGGGGGGGGGGAAGTGCCCGGCCCAGGCCCGGCCCTTCAGTACAGGCTCCAGATGGAGCACTTGGTGGGTGAGAAGTGCAGGACGAGGCAATCCCAGCAGGATTGGCTGGAGCTGGGCATGTCCACTGACAGCTGCTTACATCCCCTCCTGGGTGATACTACTCCTTCATGCTCTATCGAGGAGCAGCATCGACAACAAGAGGATGTCTCAGAGGATGTGGGCAGCTGCGGGCTGCCAAATGCATGCTGGGAGGTGTAGTACTGGTATGCAGAGTGGCTGATTTTAAATAAAGTAGGGGTTAGTAAACCAGGTCACTATCTCTCAGTCCTAACTCAGCCCCACTTTCCTGACCTCTCACTAACTGGCGTTGTTCTCCTTCTAACAGACTATCCCCCAATTGCCACTCACCCCCCCCCCCCCACCATTCCATTCTAGCCTCAGCTATCAGTCATTCCTCCATTCACTCTTCTGTTTGAATAGTAAAGTCAGGCTTTTACATAAAAAAATCATAAACGTTATCCAGTAATTCTTGCATCTGTCTTGGAATGTTGTGGTTTAGTTATAACGGGGAAAACTGCAGCATAAAAAATCTCATCAACTGAAAAGGCCCTGGAATATATATATATATATATATATATATATAATATATTTATTTATTTATTACCCGCCTCTCCCTCTGGATCGAGGCGGGGAACAACATCATCACAAAACACACAAAACTGATTAAAAATACATAAAACCAGTACATCATTAAAATACCAACAAAACACCAATAAAACACTTAAAATTCATCTGGGTAGGCCTGCCGGAAGAGCTCAGTCTTTATAGATCTTTTAAATTCCTGAAGACTGGTGAGTTGACGGATCTCTCCCGGCAGGTCATTCCACAATCTGGGAGTGGCAGAAGAGAAGGTCCTCTGGGTAAAGGCTGTCAGTCTAGTTTTTGTTGACTGTAGTAAATTCTTCCCAGAGGACCTAAGCGTGCGGGGTGGATTGTATGGGAGAAGGCGATCCTGCAGGTAACCTGGACCCAAACCATGTAGGGCTTTAAAGTTAATGACCAACACTTTGTACTTCGTCCGGAAACTGATTGGCAGCCCCTAGGTGTATGGTCACCCCTAGGTGTACCAGTGACCAACCTGAACTAGTTGAACTATTTTGAACTAGTTGAAGTTTCCGGACTAGGCACTGAGGTAGCCCTATGTACAGCGCATTGAAGTCACCAGCGTGTGCACTACTGATTTTAGGTCTTCCAACTCTAGGAAGGGGCGCAGCTGGCGTATCAGTCGAAGCTGATAGTAGGCCCTCCTGGCCGTCGCATCTATCTGAGCTGTCATTTGGAGTGACGGATCCAGGAGCGCCCCCAAGCTGCGAACACAGCCTTTCAGGGGGAGTGTAACCCCATCCAGAACTGTTTGACACACCTCCAACCCCAGGTTGTGGCCCTTGACAGTAAGCACCTCCGTCTTGTCTGGATTCAGCTTCAGTTTGTTTTTCCTCATCCAGCCCATTACCGCCTCCAAGCATTCATTCAGAGGAGACACACTATCCTTAGCTGATGCTGTTGTCAGAGGCATAGAGAAATATATTTGGGTGTCATCAGCATACTGATAGCACCCCGCCCCATGCCTCCGGATGATCTCTCCCAGCAATTTCATGTAGATGTTAAACAACATTGGGGATAGGATGGTGCCTTGTGGTACACTACATAGCAGCTCCTTCTGTGAGGAGCAACTATCCCCAAGCATCACCATCTGGAACCTACCCGAGAGGTAGGACCGGAACCGCTGAAGCACAGTGCCCCCGAGTCCCAATCCCCTTAGGCGTTCCAGAAGGATACCATGGTCGATGGTATCGAAAGCCGCTGAGAGGTCCAGAAGTACCAGCAGGGACACACTCCCCCTGTCAATACTTAAGCATAGATCATCCACTAAGGTGACCATAGCAGTCTCAACTCCGTATCCTGCCCTGAAGCCAGTTTGAAATGGGTCTAGAAAATCTGTATCATCCAAACCTGCTTGGAGTTGGAAGGCAACCGCCCTCTCAATCACCTTGTCCAGAAACAGAAGGTTCAATACTTGTCTGTAATTATTAAGGTCCAGGGGATCCAGGGAGGGCTTTTTTAGAAGCAGCTGTACTACCACTTCTTTTAAACAAGATGGAAAACTCCCCTCCCTAGAGATGTATTAATAATATGTTGTAATTGTAATCTAATTATATCTCCTCCCTGGGCGACCAGCCAAGAAGGGCAGGGATCAAGAGGGCAAGTCGTCCTCCTTACTCGTCCAAGCAGCTTGTCCACGTCCTCGGTACTCACCAACTGAAACTGATCCAGTGTAATTCTACTCATGGAGTTGCTGGACACTCCATTGTCAGCGTCTGCTATAACAACGGCATCTAAGTCAGCTCTTATCCGAGAGATTTTATCTGTGAAATGATCGTTAAAAGCATCACAGCGAACTACCAAAGGCTCTAAAATCGGGTTCAGGGGGGAAGGTGCCTGAGTTAGACCCCTCACCACCCTGAACAGTTCTGCTGGATGTGAATTCGCAGAAGCAATGCGTGCTGCACGTATTGCCACCCCATAGGAACAAAGATGTTCTCTATGTCGTGTCTTATTGGATATAAGTCGTGTTTTCCGCCATCGGCGCTCCAGTCATCGTCCTTTCCGCTTCAACTCCCTGAGATCTTCTGTATACCACGGCGCCCGATTAGAAGCGGGTCGGAGAGGACGTTTGGGGGCGATCGTGTCGACAGCCCTAGTTAGGTCTTGATTCCATCTATTGACCAGGGCTTCTACAGGATCGTCGACAATACCAGCCATAGAACCCTCCAAGGCCTTCTGGAAGCCAGAAGGATCCATCAGCCTTCGAGGGCGGACCATCTTAATAGGTCCGCCACCCCTGCAGGGGTGGGTGGTAGCCATGATACTAAACCTGACCAGAAAGTGGTCTGTCCATGACAATGCAGAGGTATTTGTTATCTCCGCCCACAGATTTGTCTGTTCGGAGCTGAAGACAGCATCTAGGGTGTGACCTGCTGAATGGCACTTAAAAGTCATTAATGCAGTCACCAGGCCAGCCCACCTGGGAAAAAGAAACCCATAAGCAGGATACCACAACTAAGAGCCGATCTACACACGAACTTTGTAAAGTTTTATAAGGGTTATGAAAACTCTTTGGGCCACATGACGCACTCCCTTGAACGTTGTATACCCAAGGTTTTTTAAAACTCACTTCAGCTATATACAACTGTTTTTACTTTTAATAAATCGTTTTAAGTAAAATAATGTGTCCTTCCTTACCATTTGTGATTTGTGGGGGCAGTGCTTCGTTTACCAGCTCCCAAATGCTTAGCTGTTGATTGGTGGGGACGAAAGGGGGGCTAAGGAGGAAGAAGGTGAGTGAACTACAACACCCACAATGCTTAGCCCTATACTCATTGAAAGCTAAGGAATGAAAGGGGAACTAAGGAGGAAGTGGGCAAGTGAACTACAGTGCCCACAATGCCTTGCCGTAAACTCATTGTAAAAACAAAATAGAAAGAGACGGACAGAAGGGTGTGAGACCACACAAACCGCTTTGAAGACTGAATTTTTTTTCTCCTGTAACATGAGTACTCCTTAATGTGGCGTAAGACGTATTGGAATGCACCTATTTGGAACGTTTTAAAATACTATTTAAAACTTTCCAAGGTACTGTGTAGATAGGCTCTAAGAAGGCCCACTCTCCCATGACATCTCAGATGTATTCAAAGATTAAAATTATTCAGAGAGCTAGGCTTGCGCCTGCAACTCCCAGTATGCCTTGGGTGGGAGGGAAGATTTATCAGGCTTTGGCGGCCATCATCTGGAAGTAGCTCGCCATCCTGGGCCTGAAGAGAGAGTGCCTGGTCTGGCTGCCTTGGTTGCTAGGCACCATTGGGAGCAGAAGGGCAGGAGGTCACAGCTGTGGGCCTGTCACTGACGGCAATGGCCAAGCTTCCCGTGACTCAGCCAGCCAGCTCCCTCAGTGTAGTGTGGAATGGCTCAGCCAGACTTCATGTCCCATGAGCTTCAGTAGCAGGACTCCCATTGAGCAAGTCGGGTACCACAGCAAAAGGCATGCCGGGAGTTGTAGTTTTTGTTTTCTGTGGGAGACAAGGAAAATCATGATGACGGCTTCAAGGCAGCCTTGGCCATGCGTTGAGGGTGAGAGAGGGGTGGGGAGAAACTAATTTAATTTGTTTTAAAGTTACCTCACAGGCCTAGAACTACCCTACCTTGCAGGATTGTTGTGAGGTTGAGAGAGGAAAAAAGAAATGAATTTAATTTGTGTAAAAGTTAACTCATAGGCCTAGCACTGGCCTGTATTCTGGCTGCTTTCCTTTTATCATAATAACTTCAGAACACATGCACAGAATGGTTCCCTGCGTCCACTGAGTTCTGCTTCCCTATTATATATTATTCAGATATCTGGGCAAAGTAGGGTATATTTTCAAAACTTAGTTTTAGGTTTGCATCTTTTTAGCTGGTAGAAAGGGTGTTGTATGTCCTAACTGTTTTTGAAATTTAGACGGCTGCTCCGGCCAAAGCACGATGGGAGGTGTAGGCATTTCAGGTAAAACAAAAAATGTGGTTTATCATGAAGCTCTAATTTAAAATACAATTCTTATTAACACAATTTCCCATTGATTCTAACAAGACAATTTACTAACTCAACCAAACTAAAAAAAACCAACAACCTAAAGATGAATAAGTTGCAGAGAAATTTATTATTTTTCAAATAAATGTTATAAACATTATCCACGGACCCGACCAATGCTGGGCATATCAGCTAGTCTACAATAAAACTGCCAGTAATGTAAAGCCCTTATACAGGGCCGGTGTCGAGGGTAGCCACGATTGGGCCCTTGCTGTGGGCTCACAACCCACAAGGGCCCACTGACAAGAACTCCCTAGAATTGCTCCTCATCTTCACCACTGCATCCTGCTTGTTCATCTGCCTCTCACTCAGGCCCAGACAATGGTGGTTGGGAGGAGGAGAAGGAGCAGGAGATGCCCCTGCCTACTTGCTCACTGGTTCTCTGCCTATTCAACAAGCAAGTGATAGCAATGAAGCAAAAGAAGAGGAGGAGCAATAACAGATGGTAACAATGGTACTGCAATTGACAGGAGTGGGGCCATCGAGAGTGTCTTGTCCAAGGGCCTCAGAAATGTGGAGCCAGCACTGCCCTTATACAAATGTATGGTGCTGCCACATTTAGAATACTGTGTACTCTTCTGGCCATCCCATTCCATCTCAAGATGTCAGGCCTGATTTTGGCATAGACTGGGACAGGGGGAGTGCACCCCTGCTAATTCTCCAGTGGCTTTCAATACCATCAACCACAGTATCCTTCCAGATGCTGGAGTTGGGGGCCTGGCAATATGACATGTTAAAAGTTTTGGGCCAGGAACACGGCCCATCATACACACACACACACACACACAAAGAGAGAGAGAGAGAGAGAGAGAGAGAGAGAGAGAAAGCAAGCAGACAAGTACTTTGCTTTCATGGCATGTATAATTCAGCAATGGGACAGTTTGACAGCACCACAGCATATGTTACTCCCACAAGCCTCAAAGGATTACAGTTCTTAAAAGAAAGAAAAACAAGATAAATTTCTTCTATCCGAACAACAGGGCTGTCTTCACAGCACCTGGTTGGCACTGCCTCCCTCCAAAAAAACAGTTTCCCTCTCCCGGGGTGGCACACGGATTCCTGCAGCCATCTGGGTACTGGAGCTGGTCACCTCTCACCAGGGAGTGCCCCTGGATTGGCCCCAGAGGGACGTCAGATAGTGGAAGAGCTGTACTGACATCGCTCCGATTGAAAACATTGGGGAAAATCCCTGACTTTTTCAATCTGTGCCTTCGTGGGAAAGCCTGCGGTGGCTGCAAAGCTGCACCTGCATCATATAAGTGACGCAGCACAGATTCACAGCCACTGCTGGGCTTTCTCCATATATAGATAGCCCCCAGGAGAGATTGAAGCCCCCACACTCTGTCCGTTTGATATGAGGTCTTGAAGGAGGCCTTCATGAGGGAAAAGTCTCTGCCAGAGAGGAATTCCTGAACAGGGGACTCTGCTTCTGGCTAGCTTTCATTGGTTTTGCATGTGGACTACTGATTCTTTGGCTTCAGCCATTTCTCCCACCTCCTTGTCCTGCAGGCAAAGGGCCTATTTATGTACCTGGAGCTGGAAGGACCACTCAGCTGCCTCCCCGCCTTATCTTCCCTTTCTACCAACAAGTGCAGCAGCTTTTCATCAAGCCCAGTGTCTGGTTTTTGCAGGGCTGAATGCAGATTGACAGAAGCCTGCTGTCCAAACGTTAAAGAGTCAACAAGTAATCCTTGCTATTCCCTACCACACTGTCATTTCCCTTACCTTGGAGGGACAATACCAGAAGGCGGGGCTGGGGAAATACTGCTTAGCTACATGGCATTTATATTATGGGCCCTCACAGAGTTCTAGCTTGCCTCACATGCTTTTAAGTACTTACACAAAATTGCTGGGAGAGTTCATTTGGGGATTTGAAATGAGATTCCATCAGTATGCCAGTGACATCAAACTGTGTTTTTCTTAAGGGGGTGGGTGGTTTGTCTGCTCAGAAAGATGGTGTTCAGCTGCTCTAGAGGCAATTTTATCGCCTCTGTGGCAAGAAGTGCCTTTCAAAGAAGTGCCTTTCATCAGCTTAGGAATGTGCTACGACTTCTCCTGGACAGAGATTGCCTGTCCAATGCGCTGATAACATCTAGGAGTAACTGCAGTAATATGCTGTGCATGGAGCTGTCTTTGAAGAGTGTCGAAAAACTTAAGAGTTTAACATGCAGCGGCTCGTTTGTTGACTGTATAAAGAAACCAGTATCTTGACAGTAGTGACAGAATTTCACTGGCTGTTTCCAAGCACAATTCAAAGTGCTGGGGGCTGTCTTTATGTGGGGAACTCCGCAGTGGTGCTGTATTGTTTATATGGCCACCGTGGAGCCATCCCAGGGCTTTACCCCAATGCTCTGAAATAAAAAGTTGGGGACTTACCCTTACTTTTTCCTGTGGAGCAGGGCGACAACGGCACATCTGCTGTCTCTCGCTGGTCTGGAGTTGCGCTGGAGGCATGGCCAGGCAGATGGTGATCCATGATTGGTTGCCATCTGCCCGGACAGGGGGAGGGAGTGGGCCAGCAAGCTGAATAGCTGCTGGAGCGCCTCCGCATGCTTCCTTCGGCATTGTCGGAAGGAGTGAGGGCGGAGGAAAGAGAGACAATCTAAGCACAGCTACAGGTGCTTCTGAGCATGGTGGAGAGGGCAGGAACGTTTGGTGGGAAAAGCCCCGGGGGGGGGAGAACCAGGGGGGCACACAGAAGTGCATGGGGCACCAGCGGCTCCTCCTCTTCTGATTGATGCAAACCCTGCGCTTGCTCCTTGCCATGGGGACAATCCCACAGAACCACAAGTGCGGGGTTTGGGGGCTCATGGTGCCAATGTGCATCTTATAGTCACCCACTTCTGCTTACCTTTAAAGCTCTATATGGCTAAACACCCAGAAACCTGAAGGAATACCTGCTCTCATACCATTTGCCCATGCAACCAAACCATCTTTGGAGGCTTTCCCCCAAGTGCCCCCTACTATCCAAGACAAGGCAGGTGGTGATAAAAAAGGGAGCTTTCTCAATGAGTGCCCCCTTTGTGGAGTTTCCTCCCCAGAGAGGTTCACCTGGCATTACAACATTGTTTTCCTTTTGCTGCAAAGCAAATTCTTTTTTAAAATTCTCCCAACCTTTCTAATGTATTTTAATGTGTGTTTTTTTAACACGGTGTTATGTTTTATTTGTGTAATTTATCTTGTTTTTCCAAACTATCCTGGTAGGTCTGTTGAAAGGCCATACATAAATATTTTAAACAAACAAGGAAATCATAGAGCTGGAAACTGTCCAGAAAGGAGTGACCAAAATAATCATGGGGGGTTGATCACATTCCCTATAAGGAAAGGATAAAGCATTTGGTGCTTTTTTTATTTAGGAAAAGAAGGCAACTAAGAGCAAACATAAAATAATTCTATATCCATCATGTGTAGAAAATAGATGGAGAGTTCTACTTTCCTCATAATACATAATTTGGCTCATCCCATAAAACTGTTTGGCAGGAGAATCAGTACAAACAAAAAAGAAGTACTTTCCAATTTGGATGGCTTTAAAAAGGATTGGATAAATTCCTGGAGAAGGCAATCAATGGCTACTAGTCCTGATGGCTATGTGCTACCTCCAGTATCAGAGGCAGTAAGCCTATATGCACCAGTTGCTGGGGAACATGGGTGGAAGGATGCTATTGCACAGTGTCTTGCTTGTGGATCCCTGGTTGGCCGCTGTGTGAACAGAGTGCTGGACAAGATGGACCCTTGGTCAGATTCATCATGGCTCTTTTTATGTTCTTACTTCTTCACACAAAGCATTTGTTTTTTTAAAAAAACAACAACAACTATGGAATTTGCTTCCACAAGATGTAGTGTTGTCCACTAGCTTGGAGAGCTAAACTAGGACATTTTCCACCGGGTAGTTTGTTAACTATGCAGTGTGGCTTGTTGACCACCCTGAACAACCCAACAACAAACCATGGGTTCTCAAGGCGGCTTGTTCAAGAAAAATAAGGCACACTGTATGGCTAACCAGCCACCTTGTGGAAAATGTCTTCAATTCAGACAACACGCTAACCCATGGTTCAACAAACAACCCACAATTCAACAACAACCCACACTCAGCCACTGACAGTTAATGTGTTGTACGAATCCAAGTCACTGACCAGGTTCGCATGATCACAGCGGGGAAAATATGCCATGTTAACTTATTTCTCCCTCCTGTGTGTGCCTGTGGAATCTGCATTATTACTGCCATCGGTGCAGATTGCTGTGTCATGCAAACCATCCTGCATTTTTCTTAATTCATTGGGGTCAGAAGAGGCAGTGGAAGTGGTGAAGCAGGACGTGGAATTAGCAATGGGCAGGATGGGAGCCAATAAAACTAAATCCTGATAAATTCAGAAATCCTGTGGTTGGGTTGTTTTAAAAATGCTACATACCAACTAGGATACCTTCCACTTTTCTCTCCACAGACTAACTCGCTGACTAAACTCAACTGTCATACCTCAACTGTCATTTTCCAGTCCTTCTTTTCCACCTAGCTGTGAATTGAAATAAAACTATAATAATGCCACTGAAACAACTCCTATCAGTTTGAATACAGTACAAGCAAACAATGGCCCAGTTTGCATGTAACGACAATCCATGGATTGTTTAAACCCTGGGTTGTCATGGTCATGGGTTAACTTTGGGTTGTAAACATCCCAGAGTTCCTGGGTTCGTATGTCATGATAATAACCCAGGAATGAAGACAAATATAAACCAAATTTGGAGATAATATGGGAGGCCTAGAATGAACAGTGACAGATTGCACTGTGCCTCATCAAAATCTCTCGCCCTCAACCTGAAATGAAGGCCTTATTTATACAGGACATGGACCACAAGTAAGCCCTGCCAGTGTAAGCACTTCATGTAAAAACGGACAATTACCACATGCAGTGGCTTATTCACATGCAAAGATAGCATGTCAACAATGTGCCCTCTCAAGCCGTTCATTCCTGGCATAGCAACATTACAGAAAAAGCTAGACAAACCAATACAATTGTAAAATGATATATAACAGCGGGACAAATTAGGCAAAGATGGCTAAGAGTAACACAAGATAATTAAACAAACACACAGAAAACACATGTAATGGATATTATGCAAACACAAGAAGCGTGAACAGATGAGCAAGGATTTTACAGGAATCGGGTTTTGGCCCTCCATAAACAGAGACTTCCCACAGACCCTCTGGAAGCCCTCTTTTTGCTTGCATGTAAACAGGAGAGGTTAAGCATTCGTTAAAGTGAGGTGGGATAACTAGACTGTAATAAAGCAAATTTTTCATTAAGATGATGGATATCAAGAAAGAGAAGGTGACATGACTTTGTGACAAATTGATTATGGAGAGCAAAGGAGAGGGAAGTATGAAAACCCAAGGTGGGTTAAAGTGATTCAGGAAATGTATGATGAACTCTCTACCACATTTTGGTAACACCTGCAACCTGCTATACTTGTTCTGATGTGCTAATTTTCATAATGAGCAGAACAAAATACTGATTTAGTAACACATCATTCCCGAATTGGCAGTATACAAAATCAGCTTTGTGAAAAAGAGCTCAGCTCCTCCACACAACTAGCGAGAGAGGTTTTTTAAGGAGCTGAGCTGCCAGATCAAACCACAGATTCGCTTCAAGAGGTCACATACTTCTAGACCACATGGGGTGGTGGTGGAGAAAGTAGAGATCTACTTTCTGCCCACCCCTGCTCTAAAATGCACTAAGTAAATAATGCTAATTATTATTACTTTCCAAGTGGGTTAAGTATTGAGAACTTACGTTAAAAACGTAAAAAGCGAGCTTCTCATTCAGACCACAGTTCATCTAGCTCAGGGGTTCCACTGGATGGGGATGGTTATTGTTGCTTCCCAGCTTATTGTCTCTAAATCTGGAGTTTCCACATGGCCTCAGCAATACATGGTGCTGCCTTATACCCAGGACATCTGACCCAGTATTGTCTACTATGGGCTCCATCATACCAGTGATTTATTGCAGTCTCGCCATGCCTGGTATGTGTTTTTGCAGTACGGTACTCATATGATGTCGTCCCTGTCCTGTGCTCATCTCACCTCTTCCCCTCCGTTTTCCATCTTATTTTGGAGCGGGGAAAGTCTGTTTTCCCCCCTCCCTGTGCAATAAAGCTGCTCCTCCCTCCCATGTATTGCTGTCTTTGCGCTATATTGGACCATCCCATTTCTTGTTGGGGGCATGTGTGTCAAAGAGCAGGGTGGTTCTCCAATTAACTGCTCAACCATGAAGGGGGAGGAAGAGAGGGCACCCAAACACCCACAGAGAAGGCGAGCAAGGCTGCTGCCACCCATGTCCAGTCCCATTCAACTCTGTGGTTCTTACTCCTGAGTAGGCATGTCTAGATTTCCTGACCAGAACAATGTCAGCTTCCCCTTGCCATACCAACATACACAAACTTCTCCAAAAACTAATTGTAATACTTTCTCTTCACTTATATTGTTTAAAATTATCTTATGGGAAATCAAAGTGTGTTGTTTTACAGTAATTGCACAGTTTCAAGCTGCCGTACTATTGTACTTGCGCAGATTTTTTTTTAAAAAAATATAAAATTAACTGCGGGGGGAAGGAGAACATAAGGGGTGGGGTGGGATGTTTTAATGCAGTTTTAATCATGTATGTCATGTTTTAATCAGTTTTATGTATTTTATCATATTGTTGTTCCCTGCCTCGATCCAAACAGAGAGGCAGGTAAGAAATAAATTATTATTATTATTATTATTTCATCAGCATAGTAGCGATACAGGCGAAAAGATACATGAGCTGAAATAGTGCAACAACACACATATGTGAAAGTGCCCAGTGCTCGACTTGCTAAGGAAATGGAGAGAGAAACTGAGGATGCAAACCGAAGGGAAAAAAGTAGGTGTGATGGAACCCTAAAACTGGGAATGACTCCCAGCATCTCAGGCAGAGGTCTTTCCAATAACCTCCTACTTGATCTTTTTAAAGTGGATACAAGTGGACCCAGTCCTTTTGAATGCCAAGCAGGTGCCCTACTATCTTATCAGGCTAATTGATGTTCAGGTGGAACAACAGAAGCCCATGTTTTGGAATTCTCCATTGTTAGCAAGCATGCTGCGCTTTGTGGGGCCAAGCATGCTGGAGTTTTAGGGCCAAAACACACATTACTTTAAGGGCACTATCCTACACATGTTTAGACAAAAAAAAAAGAGAGAGAGAGAGAGAGAGAGAGAGAGAAAAGACGTACAACTTCCAGCATTCTTTAGCCAGCCTTGCTGGCTGGGGAATGCTAGGAGTTATGGGGCTTTTTTCTGTCTAAGCATAGGGTTGCACCATAAATATGTCTGTAGCAGCTATGTCTTCCTTATTCTAGAGTAGATACATGACCACCAATCTGGATCCTAAAATCACTCTGCCCTTTCTCTCATGGCAGGATCCTGATCTGGATCAAAGGCCCTGCACCTACTCTATAGAGGTTTTAAAAAAAGACAAAGCTGCTAGTCACACAGGGGTGTCTTCAAGGTGTGGAGTTGGCGCTGCGTTCCTTGGAAAACCTGGTTTCTTTCTCTGGTGTGGTGTTGGGTAATCCCAACACCGAGGAGGGAGCACAGGGTTTCTGGGTGGCCAGTCAGAGGCCGGAGCCATCCCCACCCTCTTCCTGGTGAACGGCGACCAATCGCAGGTTGTCGTCCACCAGGCACCACCCGACTACACCTCCGCTGCAACTCTGAAGCGATGCTTAGGGTCTGTCTTGACATCGTCTTACGTGCCCTCGCCTCATAGGCCTCCTCCACACGGGGCGTTTAATGAGCCTTGAAGGCTCATTATAAATTTTACCTACACACGAGCGGAGCGCAAAACGGGCGTACAGGCGCGTTATCTCCCCGATAATGCGCATTTTCGAACGCGCGTTAAATAGCGACTTTTATTTTGCTCCGGCCGTTAAAGCGCATTTTCGCTGTGTGAACAAGCGATTATGCGCATTAACTACCTGGAAAGCGCTTTTTGGGCATCTTTTAATGCGCTTCGCCGCTTCCCGCCGCCTCCCGTGCAGAGAGATTGTGAGTAAATGCGCCTCCGCGATAATGCGCATAATCGCGGAACCAGGCGCAAAGGCGCATTCTTGTGGAGGGGGCCATAGAAAAAAGTCTGGGTAATTCCCCGACATATTTTGTTCGCAGCTTCGGCAGAAAGCCCCAGGATGGGTGCGGGTTGCAGCTGTGTCATATAATCGACACCACACCACCATGCACTGACCCTGGGGCTTCCTGAGCGTTTAGACATCTCCACATTTAAAATAACAGCAGTTTTGGCCCTCAGTTGCCATCCTGCTTCTTGGGAGGCCCAGGGTCCTTCCAGATAAGGCATCTATAGAGCAATCACCCTGCCTTGGAATTTTATGAGGGCTCCAGACCTCATCTCTTCCACTCCTATTCCTCCCATGTTTCCCCACGGCTTCTTCTGCTTACCGCAGAAAATCCAATAAGAAAGAAAAGGCAGAATAGCTGCAAAATGCCTTTTATCTCTTAGCGCTAGGAGCCCTCTGTCTGGGAGCACTCAGTCAACATAAGCTGCTATATTATTTTTCTGTGTATTATCATGCTGATTATAGTTTATATTGATCCCCCCCCCCCACTGGAAGGTGGGTTTACCCGTTATATTAACCATGGTTATCTGTACTGTGTGTGTAAGTCCGTTCGAGAGTGCTTTTTGCACTGAGAAGGAACACATACTTTAAATAACAACAACAACGTTCATACTGATCCTCCTTAACCCACCATTCTTTCTTTCCCTGCTCCGATTGGGCTTCCTTTCCTTTGATCGAGAGTAACACGATGCTCCTGAGCGAGCTGAGCGCCTTCCTCCCGTTGCTAAGCGACCGTCTCCCCTTTCTCACCAGAGGACCTGCAGCCGCACTACCCTCACCCTGCAGTCGGCAGCGGGGTCCCTATTGGCCGCTGGCCCGCCACGTCACGCGCTCATTCGCCAGGCCGGGCCTCCATTGGGCGCCCTTCCTCTGGCCACGCGGCGTCATTTTCTCACACCATCCCCCCTCCTTTTCCTGCCTCGCTTCGCTCATTGGCGGAAAAGGGAACGAGGGGCCGGCTTGGGCGCTCCGGCCTCTGATTGGCCGTGGGGAGCTGCCGCTCACCGGTTACGAGCGTCTGCCTAGACGGCGGGGCTGGTTTAAAGGCGCATCTTCTGCCGCTGCTGCGTTCCGTTCAGAGTGAACAGCCGAGCGAGCGACAACTCCGCATAGGACGAGCCATTGCTGCACACAGGTGGGTGGTGGGAGCTGGAGGGGAAGGGTGCTGGTGCTGCCCTTATTCCTGTCCAGTGCATGAAGCCCCGTCCGCTTTGGTGTAAATTACCGGCAAGGTAAGGTATGCCTGTCTATTCAGAAGTAAGCTCCATTGAGTTCAATGGGATTTACTCCCAGGTAGGCGTGCATTGGATTGTAGGCTAAAGCATGGGTAGGGCTGCATTGTAAGAAAAGTCTCTGCTCTTTCGTAAGATCATTTTTTGGGTTTTCAGGATCAGAACTCAGACCCAGGGCAATTCTGGATTGGCAATGGTCTGTTCTGGGGAGGGGGGGGGGTCCTTTTTCTTCTATCTGCTTGTCTATTTTAGAGGGATTATAAGACCCCATAAAAAGGGAGGATAAGAGGGTAAAAGCTAGCGGAGACTGAGATGCCATCACGCCCAATGCCTTTGTCCCCAAAGAAAGATCTGTCACTCACAGGGGTAGTTTGAGATTACAGGAAGCCCTTGGCAACATGTCTCCGCTGGGTCCTCATCCTCCTTGTCCCTGCTCCAGGGGGACCAATCTTCCCTATCATGGCAACAACTAGCGAAACAAAGGGCAAGCAGGTGGGGGATTGGGCAAGTGGTGATTGCAAGGAACAGCAGCCACCGCCCATGACTGCATTTGAGGAGTCTCTCCCTATCTCTTTAAAACGGGTGGACAGAAGGTAGATCTCCAGATTTTTTTTAGAGTACCAACTCTCAGAAATCCCTGCCAGTATGGTCAGGAATGCTGGGAGTTGAAGTCCAGAATGTTGGGAGATGTACTTCCTGCCTCCTCCCATGACACCATCCAGAGAGAAAAAGTGATCAAGTAGTATCAGCCTCTTCCTCAGGCACTTGCACCCTCCCCCTGGAAAAACACAGCAGTGGTGATTTGGCCCTGTGAGACCAGTCCTCCACACCTTGCCACTCAGAGAGGGAAGGGTGAGTTGGCAGAGAGAGAGAGAGAGAGAGATCACTGCCTCCAACTCTTGCTCAATTTCTCCTTCCAGGCAGTGTAGCAGTGGGGAAGGGGCCCAGCTGACTCAATCCTTCCCACCGCACCACTGAGAAAGTGAGCGGGTAAAGGCAGCAAATTGCACCATCTCCAGGCTGCCATACTGGCCCATTCTTCTTCCCATCATGTTGCTTGGAGAGAGGAAGAGAGGGCAGGTATGTGGGTAGAGGCAGCATGTCTGCACACCCTAGGCTGACCAGATAAAATCCAGGGCTCCTGTAACTTTAACAGTTGTAGAGAAAAGGGAATTTCAGCCAGTGTTATTTGTATGCAATTAGTTCCTGGTGAAATTCCCTCTTCATCACAACAGTTAAAGGTGCAGGCACTATACTAGAGTGACCATATACAAAAGAAGGCCGGGCCTCTGCAACTTTAACAGTTGTGATGAAGAGGGAATTTCACCAGGAACTAATTGCATACAAATGACACTGGCTGAAATTCCCTTTTCTCTACAACGGTTAAAGTTACATGAGCCCTGACCTGGATTTTATCTGGTTACCCTAGCATACCCTCTAGGTGGAGTGTCGGGCTCTGCCCAAAGCCGGGAGGGAAGAGGGTGAGTGAATGATTAGAGGCAGCTGCTCCTTAAAAGCACTACTCATATGTCCACCTTTGCAGACAATGTTGCTCATGCCTTGGGTTAACTGCCCTCAGTCATCTGTGTAGGTTGGTGTTTGTTATGGCACAGGGAAGGGAGGAACTCTGACAAGGGAGACTAAACCTCCACTGGTGGTGGCTACACCTCAGCAGCAGCAAGGAGCTCTCCTGAACCCCAGATATGGGGCTTTTGGCAATGTCGCTGGCTGAAGCTGCTGGCTGGGTTTTCTAGACTAACTGAAGCTGATCCAGATATATGGCACCCCCCACCCTCCCACCCCCAGGCATAGAACAGAAGTGAATAAGGCAGACCAAGACAAAATTGCCTGCAGGCCAACAATATAAACCTGTAGTTTAAGCCTTCTGTGGATTCTGCCCACATGGCCAGGATTGTTTCTACTTTTGGTGCTTTCCATATCTTTCCATACAAGCCATTTTGCAGGTTTAGTCAGCATTTCATCATCTGGTAAAAATTCATCCCTGAGGATCCTAACACAGGGTAGGATTCCTACTTCTGGGAAGTCTTGTACCCAAACAAGCAATACCTGCTAATTCCTTGGTCTGATCAATGTGCCTGTTACGACAGAGTAGTTTTAAGCTTAAAACACAAATCAGCTTAACTTGCTTGAATTGCAGTCAAGAACAACTGCCCCAACTGTGGAATTAAGATATGGATGGGAAGGACAAGGGAGCCAGAGTTAGACTTGATAAATCTCATTTAAAAGGCATTCCCCTTTTCCTTCCATGGATCTAGTGAGTGTTCCTTGTCCTGTCAGACAGTTATGCCATAGCAGTCAAGCTGCCAAATCTTCATGGTGGCCATTGTTGAAATCTTCCTTGGCAACCCTACTCCAGGGGTGTACTGGCACTTCCATAGGGAGCTCCCTGATATGTAGTAGAGATAGAATTTAATGTGCCTTCATAGGCTGTACCTAGGACATATAAAATGGGTGTGTGTTGTGTCTTCTATGTGCAGTCAAGGGCGGCTGGGTGGGCACTCAACCAAGAGTCAGACTTGGATTGTGATTTTGTTGAGTATAGAGTGAATTTGCTGGCCTTTGCTAGTATTTTTCCTAGGAAAGCTGCACAAAGCAGCATGTTTGAGATTTGGATGGTAAACAAGCCACTACATATGTCAAGGCAAAACCTCATATTTTGAATCAATCATGTTCCTTACCTTGGAATGTTCTGGATGCAACCTAGCAAAAGTTAAGTCTTGACTGAGTGGTAAACCTGGCGTTTGAACGGTACTGCTTCAAAGAGCAAGTGGTAGTTCACATGATGAAATGGCCATCCAAACAAAACCACAAAGTCCCTGCACCTAGAAAACGTGATGCCAGGGGAAGGATTCTAAGCATAACCTTCTCTCAGACATACTTTTTTATTTGTAGGTGTGTTTGGTTGTTGTTTTATAACAGAGAGCAATTTGTCATATGAGTTTATCAGATGCAAGACAGAAACAGCCCACTCCACACATAAGTTTACCATCTCATCTCCTGTTTATAAGAACTTCTAGGGTTAAGGCTGAAATTCTTCGTATAAGTTCCAAGAGGTAAGCCCCGCTGACATTTTGTTGGGACTTCCTTCTGAGGAAGCCTGCTTACAATTTCACTGTTAATCTTAGCAAAGCTGTCCCATTTGTCTCAGTATAGTTTGGTCACTGCTAACAATTGCTGGATTGTGCCTTCTGTCTCTGTGGAATGGCACAGAAATGCCTGTTTGGTTTCTGTAGTTAGGTTTGTAGGATCAATATGCTGCTGAGATTTAAAGTGTGTTCTTTTGATGTCAATGTTTCTGACAAATTTAACATTTCTAAGTTAACCCAAGCAATGGAAGTGGAGGGGCAGGATCAAGGTGCTAAGTTAACCCAAGCAATGGCAGAGTGTGTAGTCTTCTCTACTAGAAGAAAACAGGCACTTCCAAGCTACAGCTTTGCACCATTACATCCCACTGATGTCAGTGGGAGAATTCTGCATTTCTTTAAACTTCTTCCATTGAATTTAAAGCTGCTTAGCTGTGGCTGCATTATGCACCTGTTCTGCCTCATTTCTCTTGGACACTGATCCTTGCTAGGCAGCCAAAGACTTGAATAGATAATGTAGGTGATGTCATTGCTTCATCTCATTTCTGAAATGTGTAGTCCATTTTGCAAGTGATCATATACCTTGCCTTGATATTTCATCACTGTTTTCTCTTATTGTTTAGATTTGAATTGGTGGGGCATTATTGCATCAGCTTCCGTACTCTAAGTATATGGGAATAGCAGAGAAACACACCGTGTTTGTTGAGATGTATTTCAGGGGGGTAACCATGTTAGTGTATTGCAAGAAAAGAAGGAAAGCAAAGCTTTGTGGGATGCTTAAAGACTTAAATTTGTTTTGGCATAAGCTTTAACAGTACAGAGTACACTTCATCTGTCACATGAGATTTAGTACCTTTGAGGATGACACCTGCCTTCCCACATAATGCTATTTTATTGCCTTAAACTAAAATGTTGTGTCTACTATAGCTGGAAAGTTTCTCATCTCAAAACTCAATGCATCCTAATTCTTTTCTCCTTTCCCTGAAAGGACTGGACAGACACAGTATTGCATGCAGTGTTTTATTTCTGGGCTTGAGAATTCTGTTACTTTCTCAAAACATTTATTTATTTATTGTATTTCTATACCGTCCAGTAGCTGAAGCTCTCTGGGTGGTTAACAAAAATTAAAACCATGAAGACATAAAACAAGGAACATTATAAAAATAAAGAATAAAAGCACAACCAAGATAAAACCGAGCAGCATTGCAGAGATTAATACAGATTTAAAATATGGATTTAAAATGGCAAACTTAAAAAAACTAAGATGATGAACTGTTAAAATACTGGGAAAATAAAAACTCACACTATGCAAAGCCTGCTTAACATGGCAGTTCCAAAGTACTTGCACTGGGTGCATCCAGCTGTTTCATGTATTCCAGAGAATATCTGCCTTAAAAGTGAGAACAATCCTAGGAATACTTACATGAGCTGCAAGTAGATAAAATGCACCTTCCTGAATATTTCAGTGTGGTAGCAGAAAGAATTTGACAAAATCTCACTCTCATACAGTAGATTTTTTCCAGTGTGGGCTCTGGCCTCCTCCAGGCGAAAGGAGGAGGAAAACAATCCAGGGGAGGCTGGTGGATCCAATTTGGGTAGGGTGAAGATTCCATTCTGGGTTTTAGTTACAACGAACCGGAAGTCTAAAGGAGCTATCCGAGTTGCTGGACCTATTTTGGGGATATGGTCTAGCACCTTGGATAGCTCCTTTAGACTTCCGACTGGTTGTAACTGAAACCCAGATTAGAATCTCCACCCCTCCAAAGTTGGATCTACCAGCCTCCCCTGACACAGTCGCTAGGTCCAGTTGCCTGAGTTTCCCATAGCAATGGTGAGCCAGGCTGAACGTATGAGCAATGTAGAGTGGAATGCAAAACAGTGATAGAAGACAGGTGACCTGAGAATGATGTATGTTGTGCACAGTGACTATTACAGGCTACGAGGGGGTGGCAGGAGTGTTTACAACTCTGAGGGAGATTGCATAGGGTTTAGTTCTCCTCTACTATTTGGAGAGAAGCTTGGCAATTTTACTTGGGGTATGTGGAAAGGAAACCCTAAGAGATGTAAGACAGTGACATCTTGTGGTTTTTCCCCCCTAGTGCTAGAATTGAGATTTCCTGTATTAGAGTGAAGTCTTTCGAATGCCAGCAGAGTCGAGCTGCCAGAAGTTAATCATGACTTACTCACAGTTATAATACTGTAACGGTTCTGTTTTGTCAAATGCGAGTGAGCAAAAGTGAGCTTGCTTCTCGCAGCCCCTAAGCCTGGCTTGTTGGCAATCTGCTATCCAGACCTTATCTATAGGCTACTTGAAAGATACACGGATCATCTGAGCGCTTGGTAGCCATGTGAATAGTTCATACATACAAGTGATTCCCAGCTTGTGGCAAACCAGTCATGTGCATCCCTGCCATGTGCAGGATTAGTTTTTGGCACAGCACCACAATAATTTTATTTCTTTTCCTTCAGCATTTTTTAGCTGCATTTCCTGGTGTGACTGGCACCAGAAGTGGCATCCAGTGCATTTAAGCATGTCTGAGGACTGCAAATAAAGCAGAATCCACTGCAGGCAGTGGAGGGGCAGGATCAAGGTGTTATAGTTTGGGGACAAATTTGCATGGCTTTCTCAAATGCCCTATGAACGTACCAAGTGGACTCCCATCAAAGCAAGTCATTATAAGCAAACTCATACATAGTAGTAGTAGTAGTAGCAGCAGCAGCAATCTCTCCAGTAGCAAGGGGAAGAAGGAAGATCAGTTACCCTGGGACTAACAGTGAGTGAGTTTTACAATTTTGCTAACTTGCTTACTTGCCTGGAATACCTTCCTCTTGATGCAGACAATCTGGCTCAGAGAATTTCTGCTTCCTAGAAAACCCTAGCAGTGACTTAGCATCTTTTCAGCAGCCCCAACTGGACCATCATTGGGACACAGAGACTATAAGAGAGACACGGCTTTTGGTGGAGGGTTTGCCACCTAAGGGGTGACCCCTTTGGGAGGCCAAAGGCACGTGTGTGTGTGTGTGTCCTCTTTGATGAGCTTGAAGTACTGCTTGGCCACTTAGAACCAGTATTCTTAGGTGGTGGTTTTAATGTTGTTATAGTGGGCTTTATGACATATGTCTTGAGAAGTGGGCAGATGGGAGCCGATTGGGAGCAATTATTCAAGAGTATTGAGCAATGAGGGCTATTACTTGTGTACACAACCCTTGCCCTTCTTGGCTGATTAAATTGGCCAAGGTGGGATTGATGCCATGGCTAAAGGAAGTGATTAATGCTTCTTTGCAGGATGGGGTAGTTCCCTCTAGCTTAAAAGAGGCAGTAATAAGAACTTTATTAAAGAAACCTTCCCTTGACCCAGGAGATTTGTCTAACTATAGGCCTGTCTCAAACATACTATTCTTGGTTAAGTGATCGTGAAGGTGTTATTGCAACTCCAAAAGTATTTGGATGATACAAATTTTCTGGACCAATGTCAACCAGGCTTCTGTTGACACACAGGACTGAAACTGCTTTGGTCGTCTTGTTGGGTGACCTACACTTGGAACTGAAGATGACCCTGTTAGTTCTCCTGGATCTCTCAGCAACTTTGATATCATTGACCATGATATCCTTCTCGACCACCAGACTGGGCAGTGGGGGTGCTGTTTTGCAGTGGTTTTGTCCTTTATTGGGCTGTGTCCAGAAGGTGGTGTTGAGAGATTACTGTGCAACTCTATAACCATTGGCCTAATGTGTTCCACAGGGTTCTATCTTGTCCCCCATAATTTTTTAATATTTACATGAAAATGTTGGGAAAGGTCATTTGGAACTTTGGAATAAGGTGCCACTGATGTACTGATGACACCTAACTCTATTATTTGTTGTCAGCCAATACCAAGGGTTAAAACACTTGAATGTTGCTTGGATTTGACCATAGGCTGGATAAGGTTGGTCAGTAGAAAGCCTGACTCAGGTATCAAGATTCAACCTATTCTGGAAAGGGTTGTACTCCCCTGAAGGATTGGGTCTATAGCATGAGAGTGCTCCTTAACACTGTGTGCCAACTATGACCCTTCTCCAATTGGTTTTACTTGGCAGCCATTATCCTTGCTTTTGTTACATTCCTTTTTGATTATTGGAATATGCTCTACATGGGGCTACCACTGAAGAGAGTCCAAACACCTCAATTGGTGTAAAATGCAGCAGCAAGGCTACTAACAGGTGCACAGAACTTGGATCCATGTCATACCTGTCCTGAAAGCTCTGCACTGGTTACCAATTGCTTTCCGGGCTCAATTCAAAGTGTTGGTTTTAACCTTTACATCCCTAAATGGCTTAGGACCTAGCCATCAAAGGGACAGCATTGTTCACAATGAACCTGCCCCATTGTTAAGACCTGCAAGAGTGAGAACAGAATTGCCCATAGAAGCCCTTTTGTCAGGCACATCCTGTATCAGACCTCTATCACACCTAATCCCCACCCCCAGTTTGCCTTCACAGTTTTTTACCGCTAAGGCAAAAGCGCATCAAGCTTATGATCCCTTTCACCTAAATAGCTGCTTCTTCGCTTGTTAGCTCTTCCTCTCCGCTCCACTCCACCTCTCCCCTTCTCTTTCTCCCTCCAGTCAGGTCCTGTCAGATGAGTATTTCAACCAGACCACCTTTCTGCCAGGCAAAAATGGAACGACCCTTTAGTCTGGCTCTTTGGGGGCAGTGAGGGAGTACAATCCTGTCTCTGCAGAGATTCAGGCATTGTATGGTTTTTAAAATGCTTTGGAGCCTGCCAGGACCTGATGCAATCCATTCAAGCCCCCAGTTCCTTTAAAACTACACAGAGACTTAGGGTGCGTTAAATGTGCTTAGGGAAAATAATCCAGACTGTTAGCGTTCTAGGAAAGGCTGAGGAAGAGGCAGAGTGTCAGCAGGACAGGCACGGCATCATGTGAGTACCGTGCTACAAATCCGCACACCAGGCATGGCGAGAGTGCACTAAATCGCTGGTGTGATGGATCTTTCACTCCCACACTATGGAAGTCCCTCAAAAACTACAGCTGGTCCACATTCACTTGGATTTTACAAAGAGTGTGAAGATATGTCTTTTTAATTTAGCCTTTTAAATTACGTAGTAGCTTTAATATTTTGCTATTTTTAATGTTTGTTTTTAATGCATTATTTTTTTTAAAAAAATTGTTGTACACCACCTTGTTACCTTTTTAGCAAATAATGCAGTATGTTAATAAATTATAATAAATATTAGGGGATTTCCCCTGATTGTTATATAGAGGAAAAGAAAGTAGCAAACTGGGAATACGAGTCACATTAAGACTCCAGTAGAAAAAAACAGCTGCATAAGCCAAAACGGGAGCTGGTAAACATTTTAAGGTAAGCCTGTTACAGGGTGAGGCTAGAGTTCAAAGACAAAACACTGTCTGTGCACTCACTCCTCCTAACTCCCTTTCCAGCATGTTTGTGGGACTGTTGCAAAGGGATGCACTGTAAACCCAACTGAGGGCCAAGACAGGTATGACTTTGGATAGCTGTGATCAGGGCTCAGAACAAAGTTGCCATTAGCCCTGCTGGGAGAAAATATACAGATACTTGTATGATACCTCATTCCCCCCCTCCAAATGGGGTTATTAGCAGCTGGAAGTTGAATTTAAATTGAGGAAAACAGTGGGGGCGGGGGAGGATTGGAAACCCCTTCCTCCAGTGCTGTTACTCTGATCAAAATCTGAGAGTTCAGTTCTGCCCCAGCTGATTTAGATTTAAAATAACGCAAACAAATCTGATCGTCTTTCCCATGTTGTATTCGATTTGGACATAAGCAGTGATGGACTGGACTTTGCCTCACCTGTACATTTCACTGCTTAGGGATAAAAGGATTGGTTGCAAACTCTTGAAACTAGATTGATTTGGAACTATTTCCCCAGCAGCAATAACAACAAAACACCACGGAAGAATACTTGTACAAATTTATAAAACCTTACAGCTCTTCAGCTGTGATGTAAATGCTAAATGTCTATGAATCATGCTTCCTGCTTAAAGAAATTTTTGTGGCTCGCAAATAAAACTAGTAGCTGGTGTACTAAGCTAGGGCACCATGAAGAACATACCTTGGTCTACATGGACATACCAAAACATGTATAGGGGTGCATCAAACCCTTGCCTACCCACAGTGAACAAGCGATTTATAGCTCAGGAAGAAATAAATGGCATGGTCATGCTAATTTTAAAAAACCTTTTTAACTCTCGGGTCTAAAAAAAAATGACATGTAGATGTCTTTAATCTGTATTAATGTCTAACAGTTTGCTCCCTATTTCTGAATCAAGTACTGCTCCCAGAGTTCTGAGATAGTAGCCCAGTTTAAATTCTTACCCAACTAGTTGGAATCCTCATGTGGTGGTGGAGCAGGCACCCTCCCACCCAGATTAACCCAGTTAAAACTTGCATTCTCTATCTTGAGAAACCAGAGCAGCAATACTTATAAAAACAATACTTATAAAAAGAGCATTGATGAAATGAAAGCAACAGCAGGTAAACCAGTCAATACATCAATGCATTTATTTATAGTATTTATTTATTTACGATATTTATATACCACTCCACATTCAAGAATTTTGGAGCGATGGACCAATAGAATAAAAGAATAAAAACAGAATAAAACACATTAAAAGTACGTGTTTTGCAAATAAAGCCACAGCTGGTCATTAAGGGGAAGGCTTCCTGAAACGATGGTTTCAAGAGGCGCCAGAAGGAATACAAAGTTGGCACCTGCCTGACCTCCAGAGGCAGGGAATTCCATAGGATGGGGTCTACCACACTGCAAATGAGTAAGAAATGCTCATGTGTGACATAGGCCTGCTCTGCAGGTATTTGATGCTTCTCCCTCAAAATAGGGTTAGGAATTAAGCCAGTTACTCACCTGTGCTATCAGGCATCCACATTATGCTTGTGAGCGTCGCCTGGGGGAGGAGGCATGTCTGTTGTGCCAGCCTGTAAAATCTTTCATAGGCCAGACAAATATTTGAACCCAGGCTCCAGAAAGAGCCCATATTTCTCTTTGGACTTCTTAACACAAAATGTTTGTCTTGTCATGTAGTCAAAGAATTGTGTAGGTAATGTCACTGCTTTTCTGTACTATGTTGCTGTATTGCACAACAGAAACCACTGCAGAATGAGAGCACCTCTTAATAGAATGTGCTTGAGGCCTCCCATGTCCTTATCTGATTGAACAACTCTTTGTTATGTCAGCCCGGATTGCGCTTGTATTCACATAATATATGCATTATGTATTAACCTTTTATAACCAGTGTAATACCTTTTATAATTACTTAGGTATGCTGTAGCCACCTCCTAAAAACTCGGCAAGTTATTGAACATGGTTACCCACAGAAACTTGGTGAGTTGCACCATTTCCCAGCACAGTAGGTTTGTGACTGGAAGGCAGATAAAGTGAGTACAAGGGGTGACAACAGGTAACCACAGAGGTTCTTTGTATGGAAGGCACATGCTTGAGTGTGAGCATGTGGTTAAGCTTCCATATTGAAACATAGTCCTTGTCAAAAATGGGAGGAAAAAATTGCTTGTTTTTTAAATTGTTTATTTTCTTCTCAAGCAAATGTATATAGCCAGTTCACACAATTGAACAACCCATTACGGTGCAAGCAAGTAGCCATTTTGAATATTCTATTCTTAGCCATGGCTTCTCATGGTGTGTGAACCCAGGGACGGTGGCTCATGCAAGGGTTAACCAACAGTCCCCAGATTCATATGACAAGCTGCAGCCAGGCATTTAATTATGCAAATCTCTCCTGGCATGTGTCGCAGCCCACCATGGCTGCTTTGATCATGCAAACCAGGTCAGTGGCTGGAACCAGTATAGGTCTCCCACAGACAGACAGAAGGGATGTTTCCATCCATGGGAGGCTTTGATCTAGCGGAAAAATCCCACTGGTAGAAGTTGATTTTCATTGTTTCCCTTAGGGATGTGAAGACCCAGGGGGAAAAACCAGGACCCCCCCCCCAGGCTTTTCCTAAGCCTTTTTGTTTTTTTCTGAAAAATTTGAAAAAATGAAAAAAATGAAGAAAAAATTGAATTATGGAATGTTTTATTTTAGCATGATGCATGAAATGTTTAAGACAAGGTGTTTATATATATACTTCTCCAAAAGATTTCTAAAAACTATATACAGTATCAGATTATTACAATTTCTGTGCACCGAGGACAAGCTAGTTCTAGGTTGCAAAATGAGACTACAACTCTCACATACAAGAGCAAGATGCATTTCTGCCTCTAGGGGGGCACTGCCATTAAAGCAGCGACTGAAACTGATAGTGATAGTTATAGCTCAGAAAATGAGTCTGATTAAATTTCATGCATATTCATTGAACCTTGGTCCCCCTTTTTTCTCAGTTCTTTTTATGGGAATGGGTGCTTTATGTCTGCTTGACACTGTGGAGGACTAGCGGAGACATAAATAATTTTCCTTGTTACTAATGTTGATGGTTTCTTCTGTTTGTTTTTTTTAAAAAAAATTTGCCTGCTCCTTATAAACTGGCACAACCATAGGGGTTCCTTACAGTTCAGGAGCTTGTAGCTCCATTTGTTTTTTGTTGTTGTTTTTTTAAAGGTGAAAATTTTTAAATTTTAAAAAGTAAATTCAATTTGTAATAATTGCTTGAATACACGATACTTTTAATATACCAACTGTGATATTTTTATGCCAAACCAACTTGTACATAACTACATTTTATGTTTCTAAAGTAACAAAGTGACTTTCAATCTGTCAATTTTTCTGAACCTCCCCCCCCCAAAACGAGGTTTTCCATGGCTTCAAAATTTCTGCAAATTTTACCTTCACCTTACCAGAATTTGCTATGGAGGGTTGGGGGACTCTCTGGAACATCTGGGAGGTTGTTTTAGTGGCTGCAGAAGTAGCTGCTGCAGAAGAAGGAAGAATCAAAGATCACCTCCCTTCACCTAGTGAGAGCATTCCAACTGGAACTCCGTTTAGGGGCTGCTCCAGCTGGCAAAATAAATGCTGGATCTATCTCTGTTGCTTCTAAACAAACGTAGAGCCTTGCATTTAGACGTTCATGACCATTTTTCTTCAAAGCTAAAGAAGCAAGATTTGGATAGAGAAGGCATCATGTATTGTATGTATAATAGAGCATTTTTAGCAGCACATTTTTAACAGCTCATCAGTACATTACATAACACCTCGTGTTCAGGTACATGCAGTATCCAAATCACACACTTCTCTCTCTTCATCTGACATTACTTGTAACCAAGTTCCTTTCTTCTAATGTTCTGTTCCAACCCACTCTCTTACATTCATCATCAAAAGTGTTGCAAGAGTTCTCTGATATTATCAATTGGAAGGGAGCTGGAAGAAAGACACTTTTTAAAACCCAACAAAATTGTTTTTCCAGGCACCTAATTGGAGGCAGTCTGGCTCAGATGCCAGGGGTATTTAATATAATTCTCTCAAACAAAACCATGGCCCCCTCCACAAGGATGCGCTTTTGCGCCCGGTTCGGCGATTATGCGCATTATCGCAGAGGCGCATTTACTCCTAATCCCTCTGCACGGGAGGCGGCGAGAGGCGGCGAAGCGCATTAATTGATGTCCAAAAAGCGCTTTACAAGAAGTTAATGCGCATAATCGCTTGTTCACACGGGGAAAATGCGCTTTAACGGCCGGAGCAAAATAAAACTCGCTATTTAACGCGCATTTGATAATGCGCATAATCCGGGAGATAACGCGCCTCTACGCCCGTTTTGCGCTCCGCTGGTGTGGAGGTAAAATTTATAATGAGCCTTCAAAGAGCATTAAACCTCTCTTGTGGAGGTAGCCCATGCTGTCAGGTCAGTTCTGCCTTGAAATCCCAACTACAAAGCAAGCGCTAAATGCACTGACTAGCTGGGTAAATAGACTAAACCAAACAATGGTTTTCTGGAAAATGTATAGACTAACAGGTATTGTTCAAAATCTATTTTGATCCTCATGTAAGTAATGCAAAAATAGAAAAGCTCACTGTCATGTAACAAGATCTTTCGAGTGCAATTTCCCAATCCTATTGCAAAGCAGCAGCAACAAGTTTAAATATTAAAGGTCTCCCCAAACTCATCTATATGTATAACCATAAAAATGCTCATCGGTTTTATGTGACATCCAGGAGCTGCACCTTCAGTCACAGTTTAAATAATCATTCGGTCTGTGAAATTGAAAGCTGGTAATAAAGCGGACTCACACAGCATTGTAATTGTAATTACTACTGGAATTTCAGAGAAGATATTAAAGCCATGGGCTGGCGTTTTGACGATACAGTTTTGCAAATAATTTAAAACTTTAAAAGAGACTTGTTTGCCAGACAGGTCGTTAGCCCAAGTCAAGGCAAGCAAACGGGTCCCCGCTTCACACGTAACGTTGGCGGGTGCACACCTAAAATATTTAACTATGTACGCCTCAAATGTGAAGTGCACACACGTGTCAAGAAGCTAGCATTGGGTAGCCGACCGGAGTTTAACCGGTCTAACGTGTGAAACAGACTTCGGGGTGAGTTGCCTCTTTCCAAGGCAGGAACAGAAGTTCCCTGCATAACACTTCCGCCGCCGCCTCGTCTCATTCATTACAGCGAAGGGATGGAATGTGTAGCTCACGGCAGCTGCTAATTTTCTGTTTTGTTCCCTGACTATGCAACAACCTTGCTTAGGTCCTGGGGCTGAAGAGAGCTCACACGTGAGCCTGACAGTTTCCTCTGTGCGCGGGGCGGGGACTGGAGGATAATAGGCGGGCGCAGAACGCCTAAGCGCCGTATCCGATGCAGGCTGCAGCGTCGAGCGCCCAATTACTAGGGAGGGGGCGTGGCCCGCTGGGACCGCGCTCGCGTCAGAATGAAGGAAGTGGGCGGGGGGGGGGGCGCGCATGCCCACTCTCGTGCTTTCAAGGTGACAGCGGTGGTGGGAGTCGGGAAGGCATGAAGGGTGCGCATGCGCGCTACGTTGCCGCCGATGTCTGCCGGTGATGGGATTCCACTGTCCGTGAGTGACCGAAGGGCTCGGGGCGGTTTCCCGTAAATGGGCTGGAGGTGGCCGGGCTCGTTCTTCCTCTCCGTGTTTTCCCCTCCCTCGTCAAGGGGCGCGGGGGCTCTGTGTGTAGGGAAGGAAGGACGGGGCTGCCTGGCCGCCGCCTTTCCTTCCCCCACCCCCTCAGTCATGGTGGTGGGTGAGGGAAGCTGAGGTAAATCCAGGGCCACTATGGGGCGATGGAAGTGTGTTTGGGGTAGGTGGGTGGCGGATAAGAAAGCTCCATCTAGTTACCTCAGAGTGAGAGTGGAAGGACAGAGGCGGGAGGGCTCCTTTCATGAGGGAAACGAGATCCTGACTCACTTTACACTTCCACTTTTTACTCCACCCTTAGGAATGTAGGAGTCTTGTGCAGTATTGCTGTATCTAGTGCAGTATTGCTGTACACCACCCTTGCCCAAATTAGTGCTGTTCAGACGTGTTGGACTACAACTCCCAACATCCCCACCCAGCCATGTTAGTTGAGGGATGCTGGGAGTTGTAGTCCGGCACAGCTGGGCGGCACCAGGCTGGGCAAGGCTGATTTACACTGATTGGCAGCAGCTCCCGAAGGTATTTTCCCGGCGTTGGAGATTGGACCATCCATCCTCTTTAGCCTCGTGGTCATCAGCTGGGATTTACTCCCATGTAAGTGAGCGTAGGTTTGTGGCTGCAGAGCCTACGTGTGATTCTCCCTCCACTTTCCATATGTCTTTCATGTGAGATTGCTACGTGCTCTTTTTCTGGTAATACTCCTATAATGTTTTTAACCAATCTTGGACTGATGAAGGTTTCCTCAGCAGTGTAGGAAGGCTTCACAATTCTGTTGTGTACCTGCATCCTCCTATATTACTTTCCAGTTAATATAGGTGGTGGTTTTGTTTTTAGAGTATACATTGCAAATGATTGTCAGCAACATGCGTTTGTAACTTCTGTCAGAATTGTGGGGTTGTTAAGATTGGCAGAGCTGCTGTAGTATTTGGATATATATCTTGTTTGGGCAGGTTTCTGGTGTTTAGGGCTAGGTTTAGTGTATGGAACGTTAATTCAGCTGATAATAGTTGAGTGAACTGTTGTTTTGTGGGCAAACAATGCTCCCCCCTTTTAAAGTGGTATATGCTGTGAGTCCTAGTATGTGCTATACATATAAACTATTTCAGTTTGATCTACTCTGGGGTAGGCTTGTTTCCCTCCACTGTTTCTCCTAAGAGGGCAAAAGCCATTGCTATGGGGAGCCTTCCCCAACCTAATACTCTCCAGATGTTTTGGGCTGCAATTCCCATTAGCCCCAGCTAGAATGGCACCAAAGATCAGGAATGCTTGGAGTTGTAGTCCAAAACTTCAGGAGTACATTAGGTTAGGGAACGCTGATGTAGGTTTTTGTGTGTGTATATACATGCATTTGGTGGTGACTGTGATAAATGCTTTTCCTTCTGGGAGCCAACTATAAAACAAAACTCCTGTCCCATTGCAGTGGCAAAGACTCAGACACTTAAAGTCTCCCTCTGGCACCAAGGAATGTGCTATGTTAACTTATGCATTGTAAACTTTGGCAGCAACCCGTGCTCACCTCTTGTTTTTGAGAGTAGCACCTTTCAAACAGTGTTGTTTTGCATCCTTCCTTAGTCAGCAAACCACTGTATGAACCTTCCAAGATTACGTAGGGTAAAGGTAAATTGTTTGCTTGACAGTCACTCTTGCCTGTGGATTGGCAGCAAGCAGTGCCAAGAGATTGATGGGGTGGTAAGGGAGCGATCAGGGCATGTAGAACCAAGAAAAGAGAACATCTTAGAAAATTAAATAGAAAGGTCTTTTGGCCCAGTGGAGACTGATGAATTTGGGAGGAGTAACAACCACCTTGGAAAAGCCTCTATCATATTTTAACAACCATTGCCATAGAGCCACCTGAATTTCTCAAAGACTGTTGTTCAATGGAGTATTGTAACAAAGGTCTGACCTGTCAGACTGCAGGTCACAGTTGAGCAATTGAACTGATGGTTAAGATTGGTTTTGTTTGTTCCCCAGGACTAGTAAGCTTAAACTTCAGCAGTTAAGGAATGTATGAGTCACTGTGAGCAGATCCTTAATTGATAGGAGAGGTTTCACCCTTCTTGTCAGATGATCTAAATGTTTTGTTCTGTTATCAGCCACTTTTATCATTGGCAGGGCTATTTGAGATAGTGTTCCATATCAATACATACATTTTTACATCTCACAAAAAGTTATCTACTTATCCACAAACATATTTTAGTTGTTGAATGACATCTGTGGTGGTTTGGCAAGCTGCTAGCCAAGAAAAAATGAATGCTGTGGTCAAATGCCACATGACTCCTCTGGTTTTACAAGTTCTCTGTTTCATAACCTTGTATTGCTTTGTTTTTGTCATAACCATCATTTGGTATAGAGACTGTCTTTATGTACTACTCCTATGCAGGAGTTTACCTGCACATGCATAGCGCTAAAGTGGGAAGCAGGGGTCATGAGTGCATATGTAAAACCAGCCCTACAGTATAATACACATTATAGCTCTTTGTGTATTCAGCACAAAGCTCTGAATAGGACTCTGGAACCTCTTGAGAGTGGCTCAGGACTTCATGGCCTCCATGACAACCATGGGTCTATCTTTACTGGTATCTGGTCCCACTGTCTGGATTGCCTGACTGAGTTGGGATTAGGAGATACTGTTTTATGGGGATTCCATCCTTTATGGAGGGATGATTTCAGATGTTGGTGCTGTGGGTCTCCTCTTTGGCACAGTGGCCACTGGCCTATAGCAGGGGTGGGCAGCTTATTATGATCCAGGTGTTTTGGCCTTCAGCACTCATCAGTGCTAGCCACCATAACCAGTAGTGAGGGATAATGGGTGTTACAGGCCATAAGTTGCCCACTGTGGTCAATAGCATTCCTTAGGGTTCTGTTTTCTGTTTTGTCCCCCATGCTACATGACCCATACATGAACTGTTGAGAGAGGTTGTTTGGAGTTCTGGGGTTCAGTGCCACCAGAATGCTGATGATACCCAAATATACCTCTCCTTTCTATCTAAATTCAAGGAAACTTCACTCCTAGCATGGACAGTTAAAAGACTCTGAGTAGTAGGGTTAGAAAAGACCTCTGTTAGAGTCCTTAGAGAGCAGTTGGACCATACAGTACTGGCTGGTCCATCCGTGGTATGACTGGATATAAAGCAACTTCATTGTTATCTTTTCAGTGCCAGGTCAAGACTTTCCTCTTCTCTGGCATTTTGCAATATCTGATGAGCCTGGGTCTGTTTTTGTTTTTTAGGCTTATAGCTTTTTAAGTTATTATAATGGTTTTAAATGTATTTGTATATTGTATGTTTTGCAGCTTTAATTTTTGTATATTGTTTTTAAATGTTTTAATCTTATGTACACCACCCAGAGAGCTTTAGCTATGGGGCGGTATACAAATGCAATAAATAAATAAATCAAATATATTCTTATGAAGTTTTTTTGGCATTTCCGCCCTGCCACCCAGCTTCACAATTAGGAGAAAAATGAAATCCATGCTCATGTAAATGTAAGGTGGCTTTCAATTGCTGTCTGTACACTTTTTCAGCCCAAAAGGCTGCTTTGCTTTAGTTTATTCCAGAGGAACAGCTTTAGATTCCTTTTGCTCTTTAAGGAACCTTCATTTTTCCCATTCCTCTCTTTGTCCTGGATAAATTAACCAAAGATCTCCAGTATCAATCTTCCCCAAGCTGGTGCCTTCCAAATGTGTTGGACTACAAGTTCCAGCATGGTAGAACCTTTCAGATGCTAGGAATTGTAGTCCAACATATCTGGAGGGCACTGGTTGTGCAAGGTTGTCTTATATGTACAGAGGAAAACAAGCCCTCTTCAGTGCTACTGCAGGAATCCTGGTGGGGCACTTTTTTAAAAAACAACAGCCCTGAAGCTTATTTCCTGACCAGAAGGGCATGTCCTAATGGTGCAGGGTGGAAAGTCTGTGTTATGAGGCTATACACAATATTGTTCTCACCTGGATGACTAACACCTTGACTAAAATAGTTGTGGAGTGACTGGCATGGAAGATCTTCCGCATAGAACAGTTGTGCTTGTCTACTACATGTTCTTTCAGTGTAGATGTGTACATACTTGTAATGTGAGTTATCTATACTAGTCTTCCCCAAGCTGGTGCTTTCCATATGTGTTGAATTACAACTCCCAGCATTCCCAGCAATATCTTTGCTGGCTGGAGATGATAGAAGTTGAAATCCAACATATCTGGAAGTCATGAGGTTGGGGAATGTTGGTCTGTACTGGACAGGTGCTGGGGGGGAACCTTTTTCCCTTCCTATTTGTAAAGCCAGTTAAAGAGACAGATGTTAATGGGAAATGTTCCCAGCTAACTACAACTGAGGCTATGCTACAAGGTCTCAACCCCAGTTCTGTCCAAATGTGTGGAGCTACTTCAACAGCTGTAGCCTCTGCATTTTTAAAATCAACAGCCCTGCAATCCCATCATCATTCAGTGATGTGGGCAAAACTACAGCCACATAATCTTTGCTGCAGTTCTCAGATTCCATTTTTGTCTTCTCTTCCCCCCCCCCCCCCCGCTCCAAATGCACATACCTATGTCAACTTGGAATAGGCTGCTTTTTTTTACACTTACCATATCAACTGTTAGATTATCAGAGAAACATTGTCAAAACACTTTAACCCTATGAGCAGATATAAGCCCCACTGAAGTAAATATACATAGGCTCAAACTGCACACTTACCTTAGCTCTTTTCAAATAATCAATGGTAACTTCTTTTCTTTCAGCTACACCACCATGCCTGGATCTCTTCCTGTGAATGCTGAAGCCTGTTGGCCGAAAGATGTGGGAATCGTTGCACTGGAGATCTATTTTCCTTCCCAGTATGTTGACCAGGCAGAGTTAGAGAAATTTGATGGCGTGGATGCAGGAAAATACACCATTGGCTTGGGCCAGTCCAAGATGGGCTTCTGCTCAGATAGGGAGGATATCAATTCGCTCTGTCTCACTGCAGTTCAGAAGCTTATGGAGAGGAACAGTCTCTCCTACAACTGCATTGGGAGGCTTGAAGTTGGAACAGAGACAATCATCGACAAATCCAAATCTGTAAAGACTGTCCTGATGCAGCTTTTTGAAGACTCTGGTAACACAGATGTGGAAGGTATCGACACAACCAATGCTTGCTATGGAGGCACTGCTGCACTCTTCAATGCTATTAACTGGGTGGAATCCAGTTCCTGGGATGGTGAGTTCAGTTATCTCAAACAAGCAACATTTCTGAGAAACTGCAAAAGCTAAAAGCAAGGATGGTAAATCACGTCCAGCATAAACTGGCAACTGGTGTCCAGGGGCACAATCTGGCTTTTGGGTTCAGTCTTTCTACCCCACAGCTCCCAAGGGTCTCCAGAATGGACCTTGGTAGTTACCTCCCATAAAGTCAAGACACAGCAGTTAAAGGCTCTGCAACACCCAATTGTCCAGTGTGAACAGCAACAATATCTTTGGCAGAGTTCTCCCCATGTGCACTTTAGCTGTACCACCTGAAAGATGGGAATGGAAGTGCATAAGGGGAGACCTCTGCTAAAACCCTCTGCTGCTGTTGACACCGTGGAGGAATGAGGGATAAAGAGCCCTTGCCTATGTCTTGCTTTGTACGAGTGTGTGTCTTATCTGTGGAGCTAACGTTGCTGTCTCTTCAGCCTCTAATCAATTAAAAATAAGGATCCTCCTAAAAATTAGTTGTTGACTTGGGCGCAAAATGGAATCTCATGATTGAACTTTGTCCTTCTAAAATAGGTAATAATACAGAAAGTATCTTATTCTAGTATTCCTATAGACATCAGAGGTGGATTAGACCAAGGGACTACATATCCTGGCATATAGAAACGTGGAATTTAGAAGTTATTATCTACAATCCTGCAAAAAGGTAGCCATGAGTCAGTCACGTTCCCAACTATAGAATGAGAACATAATCCTGACTGACACATCCCATTTATGTCAGTGGGGTTTGATGCCAATTAATTTTTGTTGTGCTGTGCTCTTTGGTTACATGGCAGATTTTCCATGAAGAAACTGTCTTTGCAGGAGTAAAAAGACAGAGGCTGTGTATCTTTGCTAGAGATATGAAGGCCCAGAAAAATCTAGGGGGAAAAACACAGTTCTTCTCTGTTTTTTTCCATGATAATTTTTGATGTTTTCTGAAAAATTGAACAGCTTTAGATTCTAAAATATTTCCTTGTAGAAAATATTTTACCAAGCCTTTGCTCCCCATCCAATGATTTTTAAAAACTGTGTAATAAGGGGGGGGAGGGGCCATAGCTCCTGGCATCACCAGAAAGGGCAGGCAAACCTCCTGCCTGTAACTCTGGAGAGCTGCTGCCAGTCAGTGTTGACAGTATTGGGCTAAATGCTCTGACTCAGTATAAGGCAGTTTCCTATGTTCCTGATATTTTTATAAAAAGGCTACAGATGTAAAATGTCTGTAAATAATGAAGCCACAAGGAAAATGCTTTTTATTCCTTTCTGTAAGTTTTCTTATTAAAATTATTGATCCATTGTGTCTTTTACTGATAAACATTTTGGGATGCTCCACCTCATGCTCAGTTTGCCAACTTAATGGGGAAGAAAATATGTATTCTTGACAGTTCTTCCTCCTCCTTCTAGCTTCTAGGATGATTCAGATGTTTCAGGGACTACTTGCTGAAGTTCCCTCTCATTAGACATAAACTTGGAACCTAAAATGCATTATGTATAACTTAATTTGCTTATAAAATTAATCATGTTTGATATATTAAATATATCAAGGCCATGAATGGCTACTTCCTGGAGGAGAAGGCTGTCAATGGCTATTAGCCCTGATGACTATGTGCTGCCTCCAGTATCCGAGGCAGTAAGTCTATATGCACCAATTGCTAGGGAACTTGGGTGGGAGGGTGCTGTTATACCGTGTCCTGCTTTGATGGTCCCTGGCCAACAGCTGGTTGGCCACTGTGTGAACAGAGTGCTGGACTAGATGGACCCTCGGTCTGATCCAGCATGGCACTTCTTATGTTCTTAAAAGTATAGTTTATTCAGACAAGAATTACAAATTTAATGAGTTCATTAAGTTATCAAATATAGTGATAATCTTATGAGAAAACCAGGCTATGTACAATATAACTTTAAGAGCATAAAGGCTGCTTTATGTTCTTAAAGTACTCTTCCTCAATGGTGTCCTACAGATGTTTTGGACTACAATGGCCAACATTGCTGGCCATTGGCCATCCTCCGTGAGTCTGGTAAGTGTTGAATAGTAAAAGCCTGGCTTCAGACCTGAGTTCAAACCTTCGCTGCATTGTGGGCTGAATGAGTACCCATAGGAAAACCTTGATCTTTTAAGCTGCTTTCATATCAAGATCTTTATTCATATTGGTAGCCTGCAAACTGTGTGGTGACTGTGCTGATTCTCAAATTGATGGTTGCAGCGCAAAGAGGCTGGTGGAATCAGTATGGGTGGCATAGACTGAATTGATGAGTGCAGCACTAAACTCTTGTGCTACCTGGAACCTTTTTTTCCTGGAACTTTCCTCCTTGTCTTATTTGCTGACTACTCCAACAGGTCCCATCAGGAAAGACCTCCAGATTGTTACATTTCTTAAAAATAACGATGTGCATAACAGGTTGTGTGTAAAAATGAGCATAATAATGTGTGAAGTACTTTGTAAGCTTTAAGTCAGGGGTGTTAAACCTCAGGCCAATTTTAGGCTACCCAGAGTCCCAATCCAGCCCTCTGTGGGTTCCCCAAATGGATAC
The DNA here is from genome assembly GCA_029215795.1 of Anniella stebbinsi. Lineage (NCBI taxonomy): Eukaryota > Metazoa > Chordata > Lepidosauria > Squamata > Anniellidae > Anniella > Anniella stebbinsi. The sequence continues at coordinate 24,876,895 of JARDYH010000002.1, read as the reverse complement.
GACCCTTTCCCAGTTCCCCTTCTCTTTCCCCCAAGTGCCAGTATTGCACTTTTTCATTCTAATTAATTGAAGTGTCTATTCTAAGGTAGTAAGAGCTTTAAGATAAAATATGCTGATATTTTTGGTATCTTGGCCAACCAGAGAAGCTCTTTTGCCCCAAGAGCTTCTCTGACATTGAATTTGGCTGAAAGAGATTCCACTTCCCTGTTTGAAGTTTTAAATGTGTTAATTAATGGCTGGGGCAGAATGAGTGTCAACATACAGGCCAAACTCAGTCCTATGAATTCATTGGGACGGCTTCCAAACACATGTACGCTCCAATGTAGCTGGTGTTTACTGCAGCTGATAATTCTATTAGCATTGGTGCAATCTTTTAAGTCTTTGCTTGTGTTTTGCAGGGCGTTATGCACTTGTTGTTGCTGGAGACATCGCTGTGTATGCCACTGGAAATGCCAGGCCAACTGGAGGAGCTGGTGCTGTCGCTATGCTTGTGGGTCCAAATGCACCTCTAATTTTTGAGAGAGGTTCGTTTCCTATCGATACTGACTGCAGAATAAATACTGCTCAAAGGGCTTGCGCAAGCATTCTGTTGCTGACAAGGCACCACAAGAGCAAACTAGTGCTAGATTGTCCTTTCCCATCTGTTGAGGGAAATCATACAAAATGCTCCTATTCACACTAACAAAACCAGGATCTTGAACATATTTACTCTTTCACTGCTCATGTAAGTAAATTCCTGTGTATAAGCAGCAATTTGTGCAAGTGAGCTGGCTACATTGTCATCAAGACCAGTGCATAATAATGCTAAAAGCAGCTCTTCTTACTGCTGAGTGGTCTAGTATTCTGACATTTTCTGGGCCATGTTCAATAGTGGAAGAGCTCTTCCGTTCTTCGCCACTCCACACTCCCCTTGGTTTAACCTGTGATTCTGCCAAGTGGCACCTTAAGACAGGAAAAGGAACTTATTAGTAGATTCAGTGCAGCATCTCCTTCAAGTCTGACTTCTTTCCTTAGGATTGCGTGGGACCCACATGCAGCACGCCTACGACTTCTATAAACCTGATATGGTATCTGAGTATCCTGTGGTTGATGGGAAACTATCTATACAATGCTACCTCAGTGCATTAGATCGTTGCTACACAGTCTATCACAAGAAAATCCGTGCTCAGTGGCAGAAAGGTATGTCTTACTAGACAATAGTACTGCAGAACCATGGACTTTCTTACTTTTGTTCTTGGATCCTGTCTTTTCATCCTCTACATTTGGGAAACTATTTCAGACCTAAAACATTTGCCAACCATAGCTGAAGATTGCGCAAAATGCTTTTACTGATTTAGAAAACTGGATTAACTTGTATCTAAAAATTTACAAGCATCCTGTACCACATTAATCACACCCACCCACACGACTGCAGTGTCGAATTACACTACACTGACACAACAATAAAATCAGCAAGAACAACAATGGCAATAGCAGTAAGAGTACTCATCATGAGAAGGCCATATTAAAATAAAATGTTTTCAAGACCTTCTTAAAACCCTATAAGGATGGTACATGGCACACCTCTGATGGAAGTTTGTTCCAAAGGTGTGGGGCCACTGCAGTGAAGGCCCTCTCCAGTGTAATCACCCACCTAATTGCTCTGACAGGTGGGCAAGTGAGAAGGGGCATAGGATTCTCAAAAGTCTCCAAGAACGGAGTGGGCGATGATCCAGTAGGATTGCACAGTTGCAGGCTTAGGTCAACACTGCAGCATGAGTTTACATGAGTAATAATAGGCCGTGTACCTGACAGAGTGGCATGTAAATTACATATCTAGAAATTACAAAATTGGCCTTCAAGTTTTAACAGCTCACTAATTGTAAGCTTTGACTTCTTAAAACTGTTTCAGCTGTATTCTAGAATTGATAGGCTTTGAACAATTGGCAAACTTGCCACCCTATGCATGTTTATTTGGAAATAAGCTCCATTGCATTCAATAACTCTTACTCCCAAGTAAGTGTATATAGAATCTGCAGACTTAGGTAGAATATCACCCATATTTTGTCTTTTCTCCCCTTTTCTTTCCAGAGGGAATTGACAAAGACTTTACCCTGAATGATTTTGGCTTCATGATCTTTCACTCTCCGTATTGCAAACTTGTACAGAAATCTGTAGCTCGTCTGTTGCTGAATGACTTTCTTAATGACTGGACATCCACAAAAGAAAATGGCATCTACAGTGGCTTGGAAGCTTTTAGGTAAAACAAACAAATAAAATACTGAAATGCAAGAAAAATGGCAAAAAGTAGAAATTAGTAACTAGAAGGGCTGCTAATCTTTGTTCTTTACTGTAACAAATTGTTGATGCTTTGATTTACATATTATCTTATTATATAGGTATTTCTTTAAAAATGCAAAGCATTTTGACAGGTACCTAAAATACTGATAACATTCTCTTATGCAAAGATGTCTTGGAAAACTTTTAAGTTGAAAAAAGATTGCTACATGTCCCCCCACCCCACCCCTTTAACTATCACCACTTTTCTTGATTTTGTGAAATAATTGCGTAGCAATAGCTGGCTAGCTGGGAGGTACAAGCTTGATTAATACATGAAGCTGGCCTTGAAAACCCAAAGAGGACTTGCTATTTAAGAGGCTTTTCTTAGCCTTTCCTATGTTAATGTCTGCAAGCAGGAGCTGGGCAAATTCAAAACAGAAAACAAAGTTATTTTAGAGGAGTAGCTATGTTGTAGCATAATCCTAAGAATGTTAACTCATAGCCAGTGTATTCAGTGGAATCTGTTTTCTAGTAAGTGAGTTTAGGTTTGCAGCCATGCCCTGTTATGGCAAATGCAAAAAAGAGTACTATGGCACTTTAAAGATTAACACACTTATCAGTTTGGTTTGTCCAATCATATATTGGCAGAATAAGTCAAGATACGAATGAGCCTTTTGCCTGCTCACACAGTTCTCTTCTCCTTTCTCATCTACACTACGAGATTATGGTTACCAGTTTTGGAACAAGCCAGGATCTTAAACCACATTGAAATTGGTTTAAGGTACTAGCTTGTCCTGAAGCTGGTAATCAGTCTCCCAATTCCGATGAAACAGGAACCTATGATTAATGAGGGTTCTGCATTGCATTCAGGTTGCGTACATGGGCACAAGACTCTTTGGACAATTGTCCAAATGAATACATCATGAAAGTTAAATTTGGGATTGAATATTATAGTATGTGACTTCTCAAAACAAAGTTGTGTCTGCTACTAAATGTCATTCTTTATGTCAAATTGAAAGGGCATAACTTGAAGGAACAGTGATCAATCTGGATACCTTCAAAAGAACTGGGAAAATGTCAGATATCAAATAGTACAGTTGCTAGGTATCCTGTGGGTTTCATAGGCCTCTAGTCTAGAAGTCTCCTGAATTGTCTTACTACATGACACAACCTTTCCCAGCTTGGTGTCCTCCCATCTTCCCCAGTTTAATGCCAAATGCTGGGGAGGTTGGAGAAGGCTGATACAGCATTTTTTTTCTAAATAGTTCTCTTATCTCTTCAGAGATGTAAAACTGGAAGACACCTACTTTGACCGAGATGTGGAGAAAGCTTTTATGAAGGCTAGTGCTGAGCTTTTCAACCAAAAAACGAAAGCTTCCTTGCTTGTTTCCAATCAGAATGGGAATATGTACACACCTTCAGTCTATGGCTGCCTCGCTTCTCTCCTAGCTCAGTAAGTATGATGGTAGCATGCGAAGTGGGGTTTGAGGTTTGTGTTTTGCAATGGCTTGACTAACTCAGGTACCAGCTTCGTAAAATACAAGTTTAGTTTGAGCCATGGCTCACTCCCACATCCTTTTTGTGAATTAGTAATGTGGAGTGCCTTTGAGCATGAAGAGAGAGTGCCTTCCCTTCTTTCCATTGAGGGACCAACATTACCTTTCCCATGATGAAAGAATTTCCAGGTAGAGAGGGTGACTCTCAAGTGGCTGGAACTTCCGTATTTCTTGCTTTTTGAAACAGAGGGTTGTCTAAAGAGGGTGGGTTGGACCTATACTTAGGCATGTGCAACTGGGCTGGTAGAAGCAGTCTTCCTTTCTCCCTCCTCTCCATGGCAGCCCCCTGAAATGCTACACAGAGGGGCAGGGAACCCTGCTGAATGGGATAGGCTGTGATATGGGGAGAAGGGTGGCGGGAATCCCTGAAGGTTCCTCTGCCTGATTTTCAGGGATTCCCCACTGTCCTTTCAGCCTAACCCATTCAGCATATTTGGGGTCTGGAGAAGCTGCAGCACGGAGGAGGTCTGCTTCAGGCAGCAAAGTTTCATGTATCTAAATCTGTATTGAGCCCAGTGTACAGAGCCATTGAGAAGTCTAGGGCAGTTGTGCATTCACTGTATATTTGTGTAACACTGTACATGTGTGTTAAATAATAGAAATTTGGAGCATGACGGTGACTAATTAAAGAATGAAATTTCTCAAATAGCACAGGTGTCCACTACTTATACTTGTCAGAAAGTGGTTGTAACTGTGACTAATAGTTTGCAACGTTTTTGTAAACCGCCCAGAGAGCTTCAACTATTGGGCGGTATAAAAATACAATAAATAAATAAATATTCACAAAACAGTTCACCAAATATATGAGTCTGATGGTCACACTGTTGTTGCAACTTCAAAGAAATTAGAGCTAGTGCCAGACTAGAACTGGGGAAACCTAGATTCAAATCCCAGTAACTCACTGGGTGATATTGGGCCTGTCATGATCTCTCAACTTCCCCTGCCTCACAGGGTTTTGGTGAGGATAAAAATAGGCAGGAGGACCATACACTCCACCTTGAGTTCCTTGGCAAGCTATAAATCAAATTCAGTAACTAAATATCTGTGTACCTTGTAACAAGGCCACCAATTTTTAGCTACCTGTTTTATAACTATTAAGATGCAGCACCCCAAGGCTCAAGAAGGATTACATATAACTCATCTGTGAATGTTAGGCATTGCAGCTGAAGAAAGGGTTGTGGAGATCAATAATTTCAAGTTGAGACAAAAGTAACAGCTTCCTGCTAAAATAGCGTGCTTTTAAAGATAATTAATTTGCCACTGGCAAAGAGGAGAAAGGACCCGCAGGCATTGTTGGATAGAGTCAGCTCATTACTAAAAGCAGCTGGCATAGAAGATGGGAAAAACAAGGCCAAAGGGAGTATTCTGTGTGCCCAGAGCAAGGCAATTAAACCTTATAGACAAATGACCAGGAAATGAGAGCTTTCATTCAGTCTTCCATAACATGTTTTTTGCTGACGTCTTGTCTTTTGGTGTGCAGGTATTCTCCTCAGCAACTGGCAGGGCAGAGGATTGGAGTGTTCTCTTATGGCTCTGGGTTTGCTGCTACCCTCTACTCCATCAAGGTTAGCCAAGATGCAACCCCTGGTAAGTAAAATCACTATGACTTGGTATACACAACCATCTCTAACAGTTATAGAATCAGTGTTGGGACACAGCCAGTGTTTAATTCCTATTTGCAATGCATACAGAGTACTGAATAATTCCTTGGCAGGACTGTGTGTATTCCATGATTCGGTGCAGCAAAAATAGCAGCAGCAGCAACAACAACACAGAACTCCACATTCTGAGAATCTTGGATTTCATTTCCTAAAAAGTGTCTAGCTCATATAGCTACCAAGGTAGAGGGGCTGTATACACACATGCTTGTGTGTCTCTCCACAGGACACCTCTTGAACTCTTGGCAGTCGGGATGGGCGTGGGAGGTTGCTTAGGATAGGGCCTGCTATGTTCTGGTACAACAGTTCTTGAGCTTTTACTAGTATAGCTATCTCTAGGTTAGCGGCATTCCAGCAGGGGCATGATGGAAAGAGTGTTCCCTCTCTCTTCTGCAGTATAATTGGAAGTCAAGGTGTTGCTTTTCCTAACTCAACTTTTTTCTTGAATTTCAGTCATATAACTATTATTTATGGTGTAAACTTTACATGAAATTATAAGAATGCTATCATAAATTATTGTTTTGTACTGCAGGCTCTTCCCTGGATAAAATAACAGCAAGTCTGTCTGATCTAAAAGCAAGGCTTGATTCAAGGAAATGTATTTCACCAGAGGCATTTGCAGAAAGCATGATGCTTAGACAAGAGACGCATCACTTAGGTGAGTGGTGGTGGAGAATCTATTGGTTGGATCCAGACGTAGCCATACCTAGAGTAGACCCAGTGAAATTAATGGGACTTACATTAAATCATAACTGAAGTCTCATTGATTTCAGTGGATCTATTTCCAAGTATGACTAATCTGGGTCCAATGCATTGTCTTTTCTGGGATGGAGTTTTAATTCTCTATCACAAGTTTAGAACTGATATTAAGCATGACATTAAGAGATGACATTAAGCATCATTTGTTAAATAATGAGGTTGGCTTATAAATCCATTTATCAGGAAAAGAGTTATCCAGTGTTGTTGTTATTGCTTGGATTACAAGTCTTAGATAATTCAGTACAGATCCAGTAAGCAAAGCCATCTCATCTTATGCCCAATAAGAACTAGCTTGTAATTTGAGACCCAAATCCTGCTGTTCTCTTCTCAGGTCTTTCACTGAGCAAGTTCAATGTGTACCTGAGCATCTTATTTTGTAGTTGCAAGGACTGTAGTAGGAAGCATGAGTATATAGAGCTTCCAATTCCCACATTTTCAGTGTAATGTAAGAAGGGAAAAATGTCTCATCTTCACCATCGGGAGAGTGAGATAGTGAGATTTCACATTACATGTGAGGCATTGAAAGGGAAAGGTTGACTTGATACCCATTTCTGTACTTTGTGTGATAACTTGCAGTGCATGTTAATTGCCGAAGATAAAAGGAACCAGAAGCTTGACAAATGATCCTATATGTAGGTTGAGCTAACACCAGGAGTAAGCTGTCTCTTCAGAGGTTCTGAATTTTATCTTTTCATAGCGAACTATATTCCACAATGTTCAGTGGATGATCTCTATGAGGGAACTTGGTACTTGGTGCGAGTAGATGAAAAGCACAGGAGAACCTACGCTCGTCGCCCAGTGTTGGGTGATGGTCCTTTGGAAGCGGGAGTGGAAGTGGTTCATCTGGGTCTTGCTCATGAGGTAAGTGTAAGGTCTTCTAATTCCCCTCCTTAACACCCAAGTGAAGGTGCACAGCTAATGGGGTTTATCTCTCAACTGTGGTTTAAGATGTTAGGAGCAGTCTGCAAGATTGCACTGAGCCATGAATCATGAAAACGTTAGCCTGGATGGTAACAATGCTTATGGCTTATCAGCATTATGTGCTTAAGCAGGATTGTTAGCCAGCTTCAAATCCTGGTTCAGCAGGGAAACTGGTGAGCCTTACGCATAGTTAACATCAGTGCTGATGTATTTGTTGACTGAACTCAAGGTGAGCATGGACAAAGGGAGGAGGGAGAAATGCTGTCTGGGAGGGAAGTGCACAGAGCTGTGATTTGCACCCAATCTCTTAACCATGGTTCCCTACCCCATTATATGTGGACCAGCCCCAAAGAAGTATGGGTTCTTTGCTAACTTTCCTTTTTCTTATTTCTCTTTGTTACCAAAATAAATTGCAGAATATTAAGTGCGTGTAGCGGAGTCTGTCTATAGTTGATATTCCAGTAAGTTACTATCTTCAGTAATACATAAACCCTGTCAAATCATATATTTTCTCCCTTTCCTGAGCTTAATATGGGCCTTGCTCACCCCCACTCCCTGCAATTTGTAAGACTCTCTGCTCTTCCACTGTGCACAGCATACAATTTTGTTGCAATTGACAAAACGATAACCAAAGGCCTTTCATTTATGTCAGGGGTGAACAATCCTTCTGCTTTCCCCCCGCACCATGCCTTAACTGCAGCCCCCATGGGTGCTTCCCCCTGTGATCCTCGTACAGCTTGTTCTTTTTCCATGGCAGCTAAACAGTGAGGAAAGAGTGATTTCTACTAGGATTGGTGGGATGTGTGACTGTGCACACGTGCGACCTCCAAGCTAGCATCCTATGTGGCTTTGGGGGATGAAAAAGTTGTGGACTCCTGTTTTATATTAACATGTTATATCAGTTCCAGCAAGATAACCTTTAAATCCTTTCTAGGCCTATATCTAAAATTTCATAGATCTCAGTGAACCTGTCGATATTAAGAAATGTTAGGAAAATCCCACCAAAGATGTAAAAAAAAACCCCAAGCTTTGGGCAGGGCTCATTTCCTCCAGTAAATTATATATCCTAGTATTTATCCTAGAAATCCTATTTAGCTTTTGTAGCCTCACATGCCACATAGATTGGGCTTCCATTGAATTTGGAATAGATAATGGCAGAAACTCCTTGTATCTGCATTCCCCCAATTTTAAACAATGCCCAACTGCTTTACGCTACTGCTGTTGAACTTCACTAACTCATAGTTAATAAACTCTCATTAATATCTTATAAATCTGGCACATGATCTTCTTTGGTTATTCTTCTATCAGTAATTTCTTCATTTCGGACAATTGTCCATTGGTTGATACCAACCCATTGTAAAATGTCAGATTTACACATTTTGAAAGAGATGTCTGCAACTTGACATCCTCTGAATAACTTCTCAGATGAGAACACTGCCATTCTCAGCTATAGCTAGCAGTCTATATCATCTGTGTTTGGTCCAACTTTGAAAACATCCTGGAGACCAATTGGGGTTGAAACCATTATTGTGCACTATGGAGAATTCTCTGGATTTAGTATTTGCTACTAAATTACTATTCTTTCCTATCTAAGTTTTTTCAAGATGACCTGGGAAAACCTAAAGTTAAAATAATGGGCAGCTGTGGGTTTTTTTTTTAATGTGTTCTGATCTATGGCTTTTTTCCTCCCCACCCTCTCTCTCCCACCCCCAGCACATCCCTAGCCCTGCCAAGAAAGTACCAAGAATTCCTGCGAAAACAGAAGCAGTTGCTGTTTCCCTTTCCAATGGGGAGCATTAAGACACCTCTGTGAGGTGGGAGTTGAATGATTAGGGAGAGATGTACATGGGCTTAACTGTTATTACCCACATTCTGCTGTACAGTATTGCTTAATTGGAGCATGAAAATGTCAACCCTGAAGCTCTGTCGTTTGATGCAGTTTGTTGACGTGTAGTTTCATAACACTAAAAGTTCTCGTGCTCCTTGGAACAGAAATTACCAAGGGTTCTTTCTGAGAAATGTAATTGTTTTTGGTTTTTCAAATAGGTTCAGGAATAGGTACTTTAATGTAGGCTCAGGAAAATGTAAGCTCCGCTTGCCCTGCCCCCCCCCCCCCCCGTTTTAATGAAAGTCTCTGCAACTTTTGTAATATTAGCCTAGCCTCCAGAGATGAAGCAAGTCTTCTTTTTTAAAGCCATTATTAAGAGAGATTAATGTTGACTTAAAGCCATTTGTGTGTTATCTTAGTCTTAAATGTTAGGGTCCTATGTGCCTTAACAGGACAAGCACCCTGTCTCTTAAAATACAAACCTTATTCTACCCTTCAAAATACCCCATGGATTTGAGGAGCGTGCAATGGGTTTGTTTTTCAAGGTGCTGTTAAATGGAGAATGTTTTTCCAATTGCTATTGGAAGTCCAAACCTATCCTAGGAAGGTGGAGGTCTGTGACTTATAGATGAATCCGGTTTCCAATTGTACGTTCATATCACTTGAAAAACCTCTTTTCCCCACCTCCACAAATATCATTTTTGTAGCAAAGTTAAAAAGTGCATACATGTGTAGTGGAAGTGCTCCTGGCAGAGTATAGCAATAGTGGCTGCTTGGAACTTAGAAATAGTTGGAACATAAATTCCTTTGAACTTCTCTTGTGTAATTTTTTATAAAGGTTACTTGAGAAACAGGCTTTACATACTCAGCTTCTAGATAACCAAGACTTGGTTGAATACTCATCCCAAATACTATGGTCAATCCTGGAACATTCTGCTCTTCAAGACATTTTCTATGTATGTGTTTGGGAGCATTCTGAAACAAAGAGGTGTGAGTCTGAACTGATGTATTTGTAGCTTCATATTTCCAGCTTATTTAAAACTCTATTTTCACTTGTGTAGGAATACTAGAACAGACATGCACACTTTGTAAACCCTAAAGCTGAACATAGTCCACCATCTATGTATGGCAGCTCAGCCAATAAACCTCCTGGGTTGACTGCCTGCGCCCAAGACAGGGGTGTTAGTAGAGCACCTAGCTGATCAGGCTATATGTCTTCGGAGCTCTTTTTGGCCCACAAGTTAATTCTCATCTAGAGCTGCTTGGGAATAAGTGCTTTGCCCATTGCAAGTATGTGTATTGGCCATTGCAAATATGTATATAGGCTCTCCAGAGGGAGTCCACTGGCATGTTGTGGGTGGGCTTGGATGAACTGGAATTAAAGGGAAAGAAAGCTCCTGCCTTGTAAAATACATTGCATTTACACTAAACTTCTAGTCTGTCCTGTTTTTATTTTGTGTTGAAATCCTATTAAAAGCTTTGTCTATTAAGACTTGCAGAATTGGTACATAGTGCTAAGTTACAAGATGCAAGGGGTTTGATGTTATGTAGTTGTTTTAAAAAAAGAAATTACTGACTAAGGTTTGATAATCTGTACATCATGTTGTACGAATGCTTTGACGTAACATGGACTGATAAAACAAATGATTGAAGTGCTGTGGCTTCGTGTGACAGAGGAGTGGAGCACAAGCTTGATATTTGTTCACATGTTGTCGGTAGCATATCAAGTCCATTGCAGGCAATGGACACGCTGAGAACCATAGCATAAAATTTCACCTTTATAAACCTCACAAACAATGAGGCAGATGCCTTGTAAAATAAATCTTGAGCTATTTGAACTACTTGTGTCGTTTGTACCTTAACCACACATGAGCCTGAACACAAGGAAGAGCTGCAGGCGCTACAGAAAGTGGATTTCATTAAGCAGATGAGTCATCATCAGCCATCTCCACATTCAAGCCAAAACAGGGTGAGCTTTGAACATGTCTCCTTCTTTAAGTTTTATCAAACTTGTTTTGGGTGGTGGTAGGTTTTGCAGGGGCCGGTAGGGAAGTTGCTTTATGGCTAAGCTAAATTTTTGTGTAAATAAGCCATTTAAGAGTATGTAGGTATATCAAGATCACACAGAGCTGACCTTTGAACTTGATGCAAATTTATCCACTTGCCTGCACAGTTTTAACTGTGCACACTTATGCACAAGACTGACATGGGTGAGCTCTTCCCTGAAATTGCTTAGGCAGTGTAGATGACAGATGGGGAAATGATTTTGGCAGAGTAAGGCACCTGTCCAGGGCAGAGCTCTGACTTCGGAGCATCCAAAGACCTGCTGGGCTCATGCCACAAACAATCCTATGGACTCTGGGATGCCCTCCCATAGGATTATAGCCTTAGTATTGGAAGCTTTCTCCCCTTCACAATGCATTGTAGACTGTTTTAGTGAAGTTTTTTTTTACTTAACGTTTCTCTTAGGATAACTTAGATTTAACCATGTTCGATTCTGGCTCAAAATGTTTTTTTATATATTTTAAAATGACAATAATATATTCTGGATGACACGCTAGAATTGTTTCTCTAAACCAGAAGGGGATTAAAAATGTAAACATGCTTCCCATCCAATTTTTAAAATACTGTATTGGCTCCAGATTTTGTAAACAGAGTTATGATTCTGCCCATAGATTAGGGTATCTTAGCTCCTCTTCCTTCACCCCTAAAATTCTACTTTGAAGGGCTGAGAGCATAGGAGTCTGGAGGAGAAAAGGGAATAATCAGAAATCTCCCCCCCCCCCACTTCTGCTTGGAAAAGCTCTGCTGGATTGAAGTTCCTTCCATGAGCAAAAAGGCATTTTTGGACCCAACCCAGTAATATTCTGTTTTATAAACACTCAAACCTTTAAATAAAAAGTAACATAGTAGGGCAGGAGATGGTAGCACATAAAAAATTTCACTAATCCCATGTCTCCTGGAATTAATGGAGATTAAATTTAGGGTCTTTTATATTCAGAGCATATGCTTTTCTTCAGCCTTCCCCAATTTGGCACCCTCCAAATGTTTTGGATTGCAAATCCCATCATTCCCAGACGGCATGGCCACTGGCCATGCTGGCTGGGAATTATGGAAGTTGCAGTACAACACATCAGGAGGGTACCAGTTTGGGGAAGGCTACTTCCTAGTCACAGCAGTCTTCCCCACAGGAATGAAGACATGAAGTTTCATTTTAAGGGCCACACTATAAGATGAGGTATTTGTCATGCAGATCTCAAATCTTCAGACTTAAAATAGCCAGTGCAGGGCCCCCAATCCAGATGGAATGTGGGGGAAGCTCCCATTAACTCCAGGGGACCAATCTGGATCAGGACCACAGTAGTGAACCAAGGTTTAAAGCCCTTACCCAGGTCCTGATTGTGATTCACCACCCCGCACAGGCTATTTATCTTTTGTTTGTTTTAAACCACACACTAGAGCTAATTTGGTGATTAATGCCATATTTAGTTTGGACCCCAAATTGCTACATTGCAAGGAACCGAGGCACATGCCGATAATATTTTGGTGGTAGGTTCTAACATACATAACCTACCCATAGCTCATCATGAATTCACTAGCACAGAATCCCCCCACCCACTGCTGAATGCTCTCATCTTTCTCTGTTCTGCTGCCTACGTCTGTCTCATGGACTGTCCACTCTCTTGCATGTGTGCATGCTGTAAAAGGGAGGGTTTGGGTGTCATGGCCATTTATACCTATGTAAAATTATGGCAGTTTAAAAAAAGAAAAGAAAAAAGGCAGCTACCAGTGGCTACTGCAATTGCCCAAATTTGGGTTGCCACATGTATAGCTGCAACACAGATAACCCAATTCCAATTCTTACCCAACATCTTTAATGGAGAATGCAACAGCATGGTTTCCTCTAAAGGGCTTGCACAGTTGTCCTGCAAAAGGCTTAGATGAAATAGCAGCTTGGTTGCCATGCAGTTGGGGACATCCCAAATTCAGGAGGCAGTAGGAAACATGTAGACTTAGACACTGTGCATAATCACCCACAGGTAGTCAGATGAAAAGGATGAATTTTGGCACCATTGCAGGGTGTAATGGAACAAGGATAGAGAAATATTATCAAGGGAATTTAATAATCCTAAAACTCTGAACACAGATCCCAGACTAACAGATGGGAGAGGGAAAGAGTATGTCACTGGTTGTGGGCATTTTTCAATAGGTGCTTGAACATGTCACAATAAGCTACACATTTGTACTATAGTAGTGATGTTTGCAGCTAATTTCACCAGGTTCTGTCTGAAGTTTTACATAAAGCCCCAGAAACCATTATACCAGAGAGTGTGTGGAGTCAAGTAAAACTAAATTTGTGTACCACAGGCATTGGCAACCCTATATCATTTCAGACTCTGAAAAACTATTGGCTGAATGTACCTCAAAAGAATTTCCAAATGATTCCCACAATCCTGACCCACATGGGGCAGGGAATGGTGGGGAGCCCACCTGTATTTGGCAGTGAAAACCAGCAGACTTCAATGTCCAGTCCAGGCTCATCCCACTGAAATACACAAAACTATTCCCAAATGGCTCACAGCCTAACACAGTGATTTCAAGCATGTTTATTCAGAAACAAGTCCCATACGGATCCCTGGGACATACTCCCTAATAACTATGCTTAGGATTACAGCCTTAGGCCTACAATCCTAGGCATGCTTACCTGGGAGTAAGCCCCACTGAACACAATGGGACTTACTCCTGAGTCAACATGCATGGGACTGCACATCATCTTTGTTGCTTACAATCTGTTCCATCCTAACTTTATGGGGCCAATATTACAGTAAAGTAACAGCGTAATACAACGCTCCAATACATGTTTTCTTTGGCCATTAGACTTTCGGGTTGAAATCATGATGCAGAAGTTTTAAGGCATCATTTTTTTTATTTCAAAATTACAAAAATGCTAAGAGCAAGAGTTAACTGGTACCAAACAAAAGGGCCCCATACGGTTTCCAGAAAACCAAGCCAGCAACATTGTTCATAAAATCAAACAGAGCTTCGATGAGTGTTTGAGGCCCCAATAGGTTGTCTGTTCTTTCTTCGACTCTTGTTCTGGCTGGCTGATTATAGGAACAGTCTCCATGGCCCGTTTCTTTTGTACTCTGTGCAAAATAATTCTGTATATCCCAGTTACTGAGCTGTGAGAAACTCGCCCGTGGTTATTCTGAATGTGCTCCTCCATGATTCCCAAATTGTTGAGGATGTTTTTCACTTCTGCTTCTTCCTCTCTGAGTGCTCCACTTTCCAATAAATATTTTGCATCCAGTTTAAATGGTTCCAAGGGCTTTGGATACTGTACTCCCTTCATCCATTCGTTGTTCATAATGTACTCAATGGAATGGCGGTGGGACGGTACTCGTTGAAGGACCCCCTGAATCAGCTTCTGGCAAGGTCCCGACAAGAATGGTGGTAACACATACATCCCCTCGAGAATGCATTTCTTCAGTTTAGCCACTGTGTCTGCTCGGAAGGGCATGATTCCGGTGGTCATAAAATACAGAAGAATTCCTAGTGCCCAGATGTCTACATAAACCCCAATGTAGCTTTCATCCCTGAAAAGTTCTGGCGCAGCATAAGGCGGTGAGCCGCAGAACGTGTTCAGGGTTTCCTCTTTGCTACTGATTGTGCTGAATCCAAAATCACCCACTTTTACGCAGGTGTTGCTGGTGTAAAAGACGTTTTCGGCTTTCAGGTCCCGGTGAATTATGTTGTTTTCATGCTACAGAGCAAAAAACAACAACAATGAAATAAACATAAAAGCAAGAACAGGTATTTCAAAGTCAGCTTTTCTTGTGGAGGGAACAAAAATATTGTGTGCGTTTTTTAGCTTTTAGAAATATGGTTTAATAATGCTGCAAATGTAACTGTAAACATCTTTAATAAAAGCTTTAATAACTGTGACTGTGTATTAGGCCACAGTAGGGCCCAAGGTGGTTTGGGGGTAGGAAGGGAAGCAAGGATATGTCAGGCCTCTTAACTATCATTACCACCACCCAAACCAGTAAGTCACTAGTCGTTTTACTTGTGTTGATAACAAGAAAAACATGCAGACAGCTTTGTACTCAATTGCTCATCAAGAAGTAATACAATTAAACAACTAAACATACCAAGCTTATTTATATTTATGCTCTGGCAAGACGACAATGATTCCCTACTACCTTTGGGCCCCTCCTTGCAAAAGGTCTAGCTACAGGCCTGACAATCAGAGAGTGTTTAAATACACCACAGTGGTAGGGCGACCATATGAAAAGGAGGACAGGGCTCCTGTGTCTTTAGCAGTTATATTGAAAAGGGAATTTCAGCAGGTGCCATTTGTATGCATGCAGCACCTGGTGAAATTCCCTCTTCATCACACAGTTAAAGCTGAAGCAGGAGCCCTGCCCTCTTTCGCTAGAGTGACCAGATACAAAAGAAATTAGGATTGTTTAATGAAGGCATGGAGATTCTCTGCTCCTCTGGGTGTACGAAATGGGTGAGGCACACTGCAAACAAGTGATCACAAATATAGGAAGCTGCCTTATACTGAGTCAGAACCTTGGTCTAGCTAGGCCAGTATTGTCAACACGGACTGGAAGCAGCTCTCCAGGGTTTCAAGCAGGAGTCCTTCCTGGCACCACCTGAGATACTGGGGACTGAACCTGGGACCTTGTGCATGCAAAGCAAGTGCTCTGACACTGGGCTATGGTCCCTCCCCCTGAAAACTGCTCTTATCTAGTCTGTAACACAAAATGTGATGTATTTGATGATGATGATGATGATGATGATGATGATGAATTTCTATACCGCCCCATGACCGAACCTCTCTGGGCGGTTTACAACAATTCACAAAAATACAACATAAAAAAAAAATCGTGGAAATTTTTTAACTTAGAAAAATAAAAATACTGTAAACAGCTAAAAACAATTCAAATATACAATGTTTTTTCCTAATTAGACCTCTACTAAATCAGAAGACATAGATGCCTCATTCATGTACCATTAAATGTCTGCAAGTAGGGGGTGGGCCTGTTCAGACAACACTTCAGGCTTTATGGTTAGCGAAACTGTGGTTCTCTGGGGTTAGAATTAACCATAAACCATGCTGTCACACACAACACTTTAAGCCACGGTTAGAGCCGCTAACACTGCTGCAGATGGTCCGGCTGTGGTTAGTGAGTGAGCCAGGTTTAGCAAAATGCATTGCACAAGTCACTTTAAACCCTGCTGCTTAACCAAAAGCCTTAACCAGCAGGATTTAAAGTGTATTCTGAACAGGCCTGGCGTCTTTACCTGGTGCCAAAAAGATGACAGTGTCGGTGCCAGGCAGGCCTCTGTGAAGAGCTCATTTTACTCGGGGGGGGGGGACACATGGAGAGCACATTCTCCATTGTTGCCACCTTCCAAGCCTCCCTTATTTATTGCATTTATATCCCATCTTTTTTCCTTAAAGGAATCCAAGGTGGTGTACATAATCCTCTCCCATTTTATCCTCACAACAACAACCCTGTGAGGGAGGTTGGGCTGAGCATCTGACTGGCCCAAAATCATCGAATGAGCTTCCAAGGAAGAGTGGGGGCTAGAACCCAGATCTCCTGACTCCTAGTCCAACCACTATAACACACTGGATTTCAATGGAGGTGGCACTCAGAGGGAGACCCCAGATGTTGATTGTATGTCAGATAGGTTCAGGTCGGAAGAGATGTTCAGAATTGGTCCCAGTTAGTAATCTGGCAGCCGCATTTTGCACAAGCTGCAGTTTCTGAACAGCCTTCAAAGGCAGTAGTCTAATATGAAGATTGCTAGAGCACAGATTAGTGAAACCAGGTTCTCTTTCCAGATAGGGGCATAACTAGGCCAGCAGCTGAAGTTGGTAGAAGGCACTCTGAGTCACCGGGGCCACATCTCACTATGTTTCAGTACTGCTCCGTCGGAAGCATTATAAGACTTCCCATGTGGCATAATCACCCCTCTCTGGGCATGCACAGCTCTGACTGCTTCTGCTGCGATCCTCTCCTCCCATAATGCCTGGTTCTAAGGTAGACAGCTGTTGACCCTTATCTTAAATGACCACCATTACTCTACTGAATGTGAACACCACTTTGATCATGGAAAGAATTATTACCACTACCACATACATGCAGTTGCAGGGGGGAAAGCTAGTCTGGCATTCCCTTCTTTTAGAGCAAGACATGCATAGCAAATTCATAGAGATACTCGAGGAACAAAAGCAAGTCAGGGAACATGTAGTCCTCCAGGTGTTGCTGGGCTGTAACTTGGTCTTCTCTAGGCAGCATAGCCAATATTGAGGGATGAAGGAGTTGCAGGCCAACAACATCTGGAGGGCCACCTGTTCCCCATCCCTGAACTGAAGGAATCAACTCACCATGTGTTTAACAGCAGACACAATCTGGGAGAAGATATGCTTACTCTCCACTTCAGATAACTTTCCCTCCGTCGTGATTTTAGCAAAGAGCTCCCCTCCGCTAGCGTATTCCATCACAAGGTGCAGTTTGGAGAGTGTCTCCATGACCTCGTAAAGCCTGATTATGTTTGGGTGGTGCAGCTTCTCCATGCTGGAAATCTCACGGGAGAGTAACCGCTGCGTCTTCTGGTCTAACTTCGTCTTATCCAAAATCTTGATAGCAACTTTTTCTGGAAATAAGTTTTTTTCATATTGTTAGTAAGTGCAACAGAAAGAAAGAAAGAAAGAAAGAAAGAAAGAAAGAAAAGATATATGAATGGACTTATAGGGTGATTCCTGGTGGACAGGTCCTAGCATTACCTGTTAAAAGGCAGAGGGCTGGTTTGCCAGCGGCTTGTCATACAGTAATGAAGCTAAAATCCCCCCTTCAGTTAGCATTCATGTATGTGATAAAAGACAGCTAAATCTTTTCCCCATCACAGGTGCCTACACTGACACTTTATTTGCTTAAAACAAATCCAGCTGATGGAGCAGGTCAGGTATCCAGAACCGATCCAGTCATTTGCCCAATGCATCCACAACCAGGTGTATTCCATGACTGCATGGTATGAACATGTTTTTGTTTGTAAGAAGCACAATCCACTACCTTGAGAACCTCAACTTACTTTCTGCCTATTTATTTATTTATTTATTTATTTTTTAAAGCAATTTTCTACTCAGCAACAGTAGGAAAGAGGCTTAACATATCCTGGCACAGCTTGGCAAAAACTCAGATGCATTAGAAGAGGAGGAAAGAGGAAGCGACCTTCTACCAGCTGAAACTACTGGTCCATCTTGTACTGTAACTGGCAGTGGCTCTCTAGAATCACAGGAAGAGCTATTTCCCATCACCTGCTACCTGCTCCTTTCAAATGGAGATTCTGGGGATTGAACATGGGACCACCTGCATGCAAAGCTTGACATAATTTAAGCAAATTGCAAAATTCAGCTTTAATTTAAAAAAAAATCACAATAGAACTAACAACTGCACTTTATAACAATCTATTTTCATCTAGAGCAGGGGGAAGGCAACTTGCACTCCCCCAGATGTTTTGGACTATAACTCCCATCAGCCACAGCCAGTACGGCCAACAGCAAGTGATTATGGGACTTGTATTCCAAAATATCTGGAGTGCACCAGGTTGCCAAACCTTGATCCAGAGACTAAGCATATAGTCATGACTGAGATAACTCTCTCAGCTCATTTCATCAACTCAAGCACAAAATACATTCTCCTCGAGAAGTTTTCTCATATTATTTCTGTGTGGCCAACTTTTGCCCAGCTATTATTGAAATCGGCAATCTCACCCTCTCCCTCTTCCTTGAAGTCTAAGCTGTCTAATTAAGGCTAGATGTTTTGTAAGCACAGAAAAAAAGCAACTTTGGCACAGCAATTTGATGTTTTCTGGAAGTGCGGCACATAGACTATCCAGTATATATTTCAGCAACATACTCTAAGGCCTGTCTATACGACGACGCTTTGTCTCCCCGTTCCCCCAAAACTCTGCAGCCTTGCGGCTGCGAAATTACACTGTTGCACCTGTGTCCTGCTTGTGGTTCCCTGGTCGATCTAGACGGAGAGGCGGGTAAGAAATAAATCATTATTATTATTATTATTATTATTATTATTATTGACAGCTGATTGGCCACTGTGAACAGAGTGCTGGACTAGATGAACCCTTGGTCTGATCCAGCACAGCTCTTATGTTTTATGTGATAGGAGTTTTAGTCCATATTATCTGGAGAGCATCAAATTGAGGAAGGCTGTACTACAGAATTCGTTTTAAGAACAGCAGCACCTTCAAAAGTGGTGTGCAGTGTCTGGAAATCAGAAGGTTATTTCAAGGCTAGACAAAACAAAAGCAGTAACAAATCCAGTGCAGACTCACTTCTGGCAGATGCCCAAGATCTTACCCTGCATCGTTAAATTTTACTTTTCCAGTCCTGCTTCTGCATTTCGTTTCAAGATGTGCAGGGGGAGAGCTCAGGTCATCCTGAAAATGCGGCTTGTCAGTCGCTTTGAGAAGTGGCCACCGCCTTGTCTGTGCCATCAGACTGAACCTAATCTTTGCTGCTGATGTAACCATCTGAAACAAAGCTTAGAGCTGGCACGCGAGGTACTGTCTGGAAAAGGAGCCAAATACCAGGCTGTGCTTTCTTGCATGTGGATGAACACATGAATCTGGCGAGCTCTCTTTAGGCTGTAATCCTATGCATGGTGTAGACAGAAAGAACGGCTACAATTCACAGCATTCCCCAGGAAAGGGGGGGGGGGCAAGGATTTCCTGGGATAGCCAGGAACACGTTTGAAATCAGCGAAGGTGTGTGCAACTTAGACCTTAATTAGGGTGACCATATGGAAAGGAAGACAGGGCTCCTGTATCTTTAACAGATGTATAGAAAAGGGAATTTCAGCAGGTATCATGAAATCCCCTCTTCATCAGAACAGTTAAAGCTGCAGGAGCCCTGCCCTCTATACTAGAAACTATACTAGAGTGACCAGATACAAAAAAGGGCAGGGCTCCTGCAGCTTTAATTGTTCTGATGAAGAGGGAATTTCACAAGATACTGCATGTATACAAATGACACCTGCTGAAATTCCCCTTTCAATACAACTGTTAAAGATACATGAGCTCTGTCCTCCTTTCTAAATGGTCACCCTACCTTCACACACTAACAGACCACATGCTGTATTTACTAGCGTGTGTCCACAAGGCGTGCACACACCAACTTATGGAAACAGCTACTGTAGGAGTCCTTGCTGATATTCATCAAAAAGGTCACTGAAGAACATTCTATATGAGAATTTAAGACCATACTCCTGTTACGCCACCTTGTTTTTGGGAATGTTGGCCCAGGCATGCTCTAGCACATGGGCAGAGGAACACACAATGTTCAAAGGGAGCCTGCACAGGAAGCTAATTTGTCTTAACTAATGAGTCACAAGGCAAAGAATCCTGTTCCCAGTTTCACCTACATCACTAACCTTTAAGTATGGGGGTGAGGAACTCCAGTCCAAGAGCTGGATGTACTCCTGATGAAGGGTCAATGAGGCGAAGGTTTTATATAGCTCTCTGGCAGAGATCTAAACACAGGCCTGCAGCGGGTTTTGCTTAGTCCAAAGGATGAGAGAGGACAGTTTGAGCTTTACTTAAGAGGACATTGCACTCCAAGCATCTTCCTGCAGCAGTGCCCAACCCTTCTTCACCTTATTCATTGGGTCCCACAACTATCGATACTGAGACTTGCACCATTTAACTTGCCCATAAATTATCATGAAAATTTTCAGTTCATAACAAATAATCCAAGATGGTGACGAACAGAGCGCAATGCAAAGAGCTCCTAAAGGATCCGTCTGAACCAGATGAAGGGACTACCAAATGGGAAATGAGGTTCAGTGTCAGTAAACGTAAAGTGATACATGTTGAGCATGCTACTGGGGAGTTTCAGAAGCAGTTCATGATGTGCCATGGGAGGCAGAATCCTGCCATCCAAAAGGAAAACTAGACAAAATTCCATCGGACGTGACTAAATCCACGCTTCAGTTCCAGTGCACTATCTTGCAGGCATTAATATTTGCAGCTGATCCCGAAAGTTGGCATGTAAGTGGTGTCCCCCAAATTCTCTTAGATGTGTTCAGATCTGCTATGGTTCTAATTTTGATCAAACTGCATCTCTCAAGATTAGCAGCAAGGATTACAATGGCTTCTGAACTTAATTCAGTCCTCTAGCATGGACACCCAGCATGCTTGCCAGGGAGAAAAATCCATCACTGGCAACCTGCCAACTTGGCATGGCATGAAGCACACACACACACACACACACACACACACACTGACCTCACTGATATTCCTAAATTTCAGGAAAGTCCTTGTTCAACTGGAAGTATTTATACAAATAAAATGATCTGACAACCAGCACAAGCCTTCTGTTTACCAGAGGCAAAAGTACAGCTCGGTGGTAGATCTTTGCATGCAGAAGGCCTCAGATTCAGGGCCGGCCATACCATTAGGGTGAGTGAGGCACTTACCTCAGGCGGCAGGTGATGGGAGACAGCACCAAGGTGTTGGAAGAGAGACCTGCATGGTATATAGCTTGCCCTGCCCTTCATAAAATAGCCTGCTGCCTTCAGAGGGAATAGAGGATGCTGTCCCATTGCCAGTCAGCTGTTGTACAAGGAACAGGAGCGGGCACCATCTTGTTCTTTGTCTCAGGCAGTAAAATGTTTTGGGCCACCCTGCCCAGTTTCAATCTCTAGCAACTTCGGTTAAATAAGGGTTGGATAGCAAGTGACAGGAAATACTTCTTTCTGAGACGCTGGAGAGCTGACACCAGTTACAGTAGACAATACTGGCCTAGTTGGGTTAACCACCTGCTTTGCATGCAGAAGGTCCCTAGTTTGATCCCCGGCATCTCCAGGAGGGTGAACCATTGCCAGTCAGTGTTGGCAATACTGGGCTAGATGGACCAATGGTCTAACTCATTATAAAGCAGGTTTCTATGTTCCTATGTTCAAGTAAGATGAGTTTGCACACCAACGAGAAGTAATTGCTCTTTCAAGCTACATTTAGCTCTCTGGAAAAAACAATCACTATTTGACCAAAGGCAACAAAAGAATAATGTGTGTATGTATGCTGGTGTTTGCTGTTTCCATGTTTGTTGTTTTTATGAATGTTATCTATACGATGATGATGATGATGAATGTTATGGTTGTTAGATGCCTTGGGAAGCCTCCTGTCCTGAAAGGTGGCCTAGTAATACTATAACTAAACTAAACTAACTAACTAACTAACTAACTCTCCTAAAAGTCACTGTGTCTCAAATCAAACTTATCCTTTCAATGGGACGAATCTCAACTTTCTCTTGACGGGGGCTAAACGTAAGGATGTTGGAGGAATACGTTGGTGAGGAGGGGTCAGCTTAGCCCCCTGGACTTCGGCTTTTTCTGCCGCAAACTAGCCCGACTTGATCTCCATCAAGTCAAACCAGATTGTGAATTTTTCCATTGTTAAAAAAATTACGTAAATAGAAATGTGTGCAAATTGTGTGTGTGTGTGGGGGGGAATTTGTATGATTCACACAAATGTTGACTGCAAGTTGCCACATTTGCGTAAATGATGCAAATTGTGCCATGCAATTTGTTCACATTAAAAAAACAAACCAGAAAATGTTTGCTGATTTTCAGGAAATGCCATGCAGGTCGCTGCTCAACGGGTGTCCGTCAAGCCCCAAAAGGGCCAGATTCCATAGCAACAGACATCCCTAGCCAAATTCCAAGAACTCCAATTAGAAGTTTTTCATAATAGAAGATCTGCAATACTGACCATTCTGAATCTGAGCTGGGCTACAAAAAAAATCAGTTAGCACTCTGCAACAGGTAACTAGCTGGAATG
Organism: Anniella stebbinsi; assembly: GCA_029215795.1. Lineage (NCBI taxonomy): Eukaryota > Metazoa > Chordata > Lepidosauria > Squamata > Anniellidae > Anniella > Anniella stebbinsi. The sequence continues at coordinate 24,854,036 of JARDYH010000002.1, read as the reverse complement.
GGTCTCTGAAGAAAAGACGTCCTGCAAGGTTGGAAGCTAATAAACAATGGAGTTATCTGATCAACAATATCCCAGATTATAAAGTTAGGTTAATTCCTCCAGACACAGAAGTTGGCCATAATGCAACCAAGAATAGTGAAGTAATTTTGGAGATACTGAAATTCAGGGCTTGGCATTTGGAAAAGCCCTCGCGGGCAGCATAGGAAAAGTTTTAGATGAAACAAGGAGATCTGTCTTCACCGTGTATTGAGCCCAATACTATGCATGCTTACTTAGAAGTACTTCAATGTAGTTCATTAGGCTTATTCCCAAGTAAGCGTGCGTAGTATTGCAGACCTAGTTTTGAACGGTAGCAAGTTTAGATAGATAGATAGATAGATAGATAGATAGATAGATAGATAGATAGATAGATGATTGATAGATAGATAGATAGATAGATAGATAGATAGATAGATAGATAGATCATATAGAGAAGATTCCCTCTTCTAATTATGCTGGTGAGATGATGAGCCATCTGAAACCAGATCTGAAAGATACACTCTTGAGAATAGCTTATTAACTTCATTACTTCAAAGTTGCTTCAGGATTTAATCCCTGGTTGACAAATAATTTATAATATTTCCAACACAATTATGCAGTCCTTAGCATTCTTTTCATTATGACAATTTCCCCCTGCATTTCCTACTGTTCTACCATTAGCACCTCAAGATCAGACTTCCCCCATCCCCTGTAAGGAAATAAAAATAATTTAACAATTACAAGTTGTTCTTCACATAAAAAATAGCGGGGTGAGCATTATGTGGTCCTCCGGGTGTTTTAGCCTACCTACAACTCCCATCAGCCCTAGTTAGAATAGTCAATGGTGAGTGCTGATGGGAGTTGTAGGCCACAATTTGCCCATTCCAGTCTACACTTTCCGGGACATTTAAATATATAGGTATCAACCAGGAGGGCTGTATTTATGTAACTTCCTAGGTTTTTCAAATTCCAAAAGCTGAATATATTTTATTCAGTTTTGGGGATTTGAATTTGAAAAACCTAGGAAATTACACAAATACATTTCTGGGTTTGGTCTACTCTACTGTGTGGAAGGGAGCTCATTACGACCGGCAAGGTGAAGAAATGGGGGCAAAGGACTCTTTTTAATCCTGTGCCCCTTTCCACGTGCATCAGACACTGGAGGATGGAGGATTGGGCCCTGAGGAAAATTCAGTCGATTTGCTGTGGGGGAGCAAAGAAATTTGTCATTGAATTCCAATTTAGTCATACTAAGAGCAGACCCATTGGAATCTTTGGAACTTAAGTCCCATTGACTTCAATGGGTCTACTTGAAGTATGACTAAATCTGGATCCAATCTGATATCAGCAGGTAGCACAACTAACATGGGATGAAGTGACACCCATTTGCATAAAGTATGTGTCAAGTGGTTTCAATGTGGCTTATATAGTTGGTGAGAGACAGAATTTGCAGAGCCAGTAAATCCTGAAGTTAGCTTTGGATAAAAGAGGACTGATCTGGAGGAGTATAAACAGACACCTTTATAGAGTACTCACATCCAACACAGGGAGGAGGGAGGTGTCAATCCAGATCATGTTTGATCTTTTGTAGTACCGTATTTCATCGATTCTAAGATGCAATTTTTCTCCCATGTTTACATCTGTAAAAATGGGCTGTGTCTTAGAATTGATGGTGCCTTGCAATCATGGCATTTCTCCCGCGTTTTGCAAAAGGTACAAGGGCTCACCATGCCCCCCTCCGCGACTCACCCTAGCAGGTCCCGAGGGACCCCACAAGGCCGGTCAGAAGTCCCCCCTCCCCACTAACCTTGATCGCTGCTGCCTCAGCCTGGGAAGGCTTCAGTACTGGGAAAGAGGCCGCGATCTCGTGAAATTTCTGAGATCGCGGCCTCTTTCCCAATACTGATGCCTTCCCAGGCTGAGGCAGCAGCGATCAAGGTAAGTGCGGAGGGAGGACTTGCAAGGGAGGAGGGGGGACTTGCGGGGCCCTAACCCTCCCACTCCCCACTCACCTCCATCGCCGTTGCCCGTCCTCGCCACTGCCGCCGCTGCTCCACTGCCACCACTGCTCCGCACCGCTGCCAGCGCTCGCCTCGGCCTGGCAAGGCGTCGTTCCCAGTAATGAGGCGAGCTTTGCCAGTGGCGTGGAGCAGCAGCAGTGGCGGCAGCGTGGATGGGTGGTGGAGGAGAGGGGGAGGGTTAGGGCCCCGCAAGGCCCCCCTCCCCCCCTCTTACCTTGATTGCTGCTGCCTTGGCCTGGTTGCCAGTAACGACACCTTGCCAGGCTGAGGGGAGCGATGCCAGCGGCACGGAGCAGCGGTGGCGGCAGCGAGGGCAGGCGACAGCAATGGCAATGCTCCCTTTGGCCTGGCAAGGCATTGTTACTGGGAACCAAGCCGAGGCAGCAGCGATCAAGGTAAGAGGGGCGGGGGAGAGGGGAGGGGGGACTTGCAGGGCCCTAACCCTCCCCCCTCCCCTCCATCGCCCATCCTCACTGCTGCCACTGCTGCTGCTCTGCACCACTGGCAAAGCTCACCTCATTACTGGGAACAATGCTTTGTCAGGCCAAGGCGAGCGCTGGTGGCAGCGCGGAGCAGTGGCGGCAGCGGCGAGGATGGGCGACAGCAATGGAGGTGAGTAGGGAGGAGGGAAGGGGTGCTGAAATTAAGGTGCATCTTAGAATTGACACAAAGCTTTTTCCCTGTTGGTGGCCCTGAAATTTAGGTGCGTCTTACAATCGATGGTGTCTTACATTCCGTGAAATACGGTATCATCAGCATAACCACACCTTTCTATAGCATCGGGCTATGATCCAGCAGCCAAATGTTCACACGACATTCTGTTCCAGCCTTTCACAACTGGGGGCTGTCCAGATATGCTGGCCTACAACTCCTGTCATTCCCAGTGATGATGGGAGTCGCAATCCAACACATCTGGATACCACCAGGTTGGCTAAGGCTAAACTAAAGCCAAAGGCCCACATTTGTCAGAGTTAGGGTGGCCATATGAAAAGGAGGACAGGGCTCCTGTATCTTTGAGCACCATCAGATGAGCATTTTATTGCAGGCTAGTTACTGGGCACTCACAGATTTTCGTAGGTCATCTGCCTCCCGCACACCTCCCACCCCTTCTAACCTTCTTCACGCAACAAAAAACCACTCCAGTAAATCTGACTTATTTTTAAAGATGGAAGTTGCCACTATCTCCTCCTGCTGAGTGCAGGAGAAGCAGCAGGATCAGAACAGCCCACTGAATGGGCCACATGCAAATTGTTTTCTTCATCTTTCAAAAGAGGAAGTAAGGAAGGACAAATGCACAGGCAGAGAAGCAACAGTAAGCAAATGTGATTTTTTTCTGTGTGATGATGCTCAGCACCTGGTGAAATGCCCTCTGCATCACAACAGTTAAAGCTGCAGGAGCCCTGTCCTCTTTGGTATCTGGTCAAGAGGGTAGGACTCCTGCAGCTTTAACTGTTGTGGTGAAGAGGGAATTTCACCACATGCTGCATGCATACGAATGACACCTGCTGAAATTCCCTTTTCTATGCAACTGTTAAAGATACAGGAGCCCCCTGTCCTCCGTAGCCAGAATTGCTGCTGAATCCCTATAAAGTGCGTGCAGTAGGCAGGTGAATTAACACACAGCATGGGAAGTGGATGCTGAACCCTCCCCCTTTTGCACTTTCTGTATTTTCTGTGCTTACCCCCCTGCAAACTATCTCTCCTAGGTGACTTTCTCCTGGTGAGGCTATGAGACTAGAGACAACCCTTCCAGGAGAAAAAACGTCGGGGGAGAGTGGTACAGATCAGGGGAAAGGACTCGGCCCCTCTCTCCCCACCAGCCCTTGAATTGCTTTTGTTGTCCATCATCCTGGGAGTCGTAGTCAACCATCTGGAGGGCACTAGGCTGCTCTAGTCTATGTGTAGAAACAGAGGTCCCCTCTACAAGGATTCGCTGTTGCGCCCGGTTAGGCTATTTTGCGCACTATCGCTGAAGCGCATTTACGCCTAATACCTCTGCACGAGAGGCGGTGACAAAAGGCGCTTCCCTCCCCTCCCCTTCCCTCTGGCTGGCTGGCAGGCTGTGGGCAGCAGGCGAGCGCTCCTCCTCCTCGCCTTCCTTTACCCCCTCTTCTCCTCCTCCTCCCGCCGGGCTCCCCCCCGCGGGCGGGCGGGCTCTCTTCCCTCCTTCGCTGCGGCCAGGCAGCCCCTTCCTCATGCTGCTCCGGCGAGCGGAAGGGACAGCCAGCGGGCGGAGGGTAGTCGCCCGCCTTCCCCATGTGTCTCCCCAGCTTCAGTTCAATGCGCTTTAATGGACGGAGCAAAAAACCCTCGCTATTTAACGCGCATTTGATAATGCGCACAATCGGGGAGATAACGCGCCTCTACGCCCCATTTGCACTCCGCTGGTGTAGAGGTAAATTTTTTAATGAGACTTCAAAGAGCATTAAACCTCTCTTGTAGAGGCAGCCAGACAGTTATCGGCATTGGCTTTCATATTACCTGATCAGCATTTTTCCTTTGTGAAACTGTTGTATAAAATGTCTCAAATTTATGTCCTGGGAACTGGAATGACCACAGTGATGTATGTTTTGAGGCCATCTTGTCTACTAGTTCCCTACATTTTTTTAAAAAAAGGAATCCCTTGGGAAAAAGCACTATGACACAGTTCCACCATACTGAAAGAGAGCACAGACTCAATTTTTTGCTCTACACTGCAACTCGAGTCTAATTTTCATAAAACCACATTCCTATTCTAAAATAATGACCCCCCCCCTCTCTGTGTCATTGCCCTCCTAGCTATTCATGCTGATTGGAGTAGCCATCCCTTGTTGCAAATAACTTGCCATGGAAAACAGAGTAAGTAGGTGGGGGGAATCTATCCATCCCAACAGTCAACCACCCCAAGAAAGTGTTCAAAGAATGCTAAAAGTGCAGCCAACCCATTTTTAAAAGCAGAGGTGGGCAATTTGGTGGTTTCGGAGGTCACATCTCTCCTCCCCTGGGATCCATCAGAATTCACACACCCTCCCCGCTGCCTAAATTACTGCCATCCTGCCACTGATTTTGCTCTTGAAATTAATGGGGGGGGGGGATGGGGTGAAAGGGAAATGGTCCTTTTTGCCATCACCACTGCACCGCCAAATGTCAGCAGCAAAGTATCACTTCTTTTGTCACCGCGCTGCCGGTCTGCAGCAGTGGAGGCCACAAAACAGGCTTGGGGGGGGGGGGGGAAGAGAAGCATGCAGCCCCTGGAGCATGCCCAGCCCTCTTTTTAAATTTCTGAGCTTGGCATGCAAGGTGAAGCCGAGATACTCCAGCTCCAAGCATGGCCTTCACTACATCCCCTTCGCTTCCACCGGACGCTGCATCTCACATGGTGCTTCCACACACGGTCTTGTCATTCCTCAGTCCCCATTCCATGCCTCTTTCTAGCATCACCCCCACTGCACAGCCCCACAGAAACCCACATTCCACACACCACATAGCCTACCTTTGGTCAGAGCATGGATTCCAAGCTTCACTTGTGAGAAATTCCCACTCCCAATCTCCCCTCTGATGCGGTAAAACCCAATCCTCTTCCCCAGAGTTAATTCTTTCACCACCTTTTCATCCTGGGACATATCCAGGGTCAGCTTCTCAAAAGGGGTCAGCCGGCGCTGGCTGCCCTGCTCGTCTTCGGCATAGAACTCGCTCTTTGTATAGTCCTCGCCGCTGTCTTCCCGATTCCATCTGGCGTATCGGTGGCTCCCTGGACCGCCATTGATATGTCCTGTGGTCATAGTCTGGGGCAGTCACCTATCCATCAGGTTCAACAGGCTGACCCACAGCTAGATCTCAGGAACACTGGCCCAAGCATAACAAGGTCTGTGCCGGCTGAAGCCGAAGCCGTTGCAAGTTCAAGGAACTGATTCGGTGCAGAATTGATTCAAAGCAGAGATTCCATATTCCTGTAAACACATTGCTGGTTTCCTCCAGGTGAAAATGACCAACGAGATAGAAGATCCTCCTTGCATCCTCTTTTAAAACTGGACTTAAGGAAAGATTTGCAATTAAAGTGGCAAACTCTATATCACAAAAGCAGGGAAGCGCATGCCTGGGTGATGTGTGGAACACTAGGGCAACCCCTTCGGGGCACTGCTTCGGCATGCAGGTTTCCACACACGGAGGGTGCGCGGTAATGGACCCCTCGACCTGGTGGCTGCTTCGAAGATGTCTCGAGGAGGCTTCAGTTCCTTTTGGACAGCTGACCTTATCAGGTAGGAGACGATGATAAAGGTCCCAGTCCAAGGGCTGAAAGCTGGCATTTCTGTCGCTACATTCTTTAGCTGGCAACCCTTGGGCTCCAACTGGTAAACACCGGAGTGCTTCCTCGAAGCCCTGCTGTAAAAAGATCACCTGTGCTCCTTTTCGCTGCCATCGCTGGGAAAAGGCTGACTCTGGAGGATGCCAGGGAGGCTCTAAGCCGAGTGCCGGTAGAAAAGGAAGGAGGGGGAGGGAGAAATCCGTTCTTCTGTGCTATTGAAGCCGCACGGAAGGGCAGCGCAGGATTAAGCAACGGCAGTCACTTTAACCCTCCTCCGTTCGGAGGAGGCTTCTTCGAAGCCTTGAGCCTTCTCAAAATGTTGCCAGTGGTGATGCACTCCTAAGAGGAGGGAGATGAAGAAAAAGTTGGTTAGAGCCTTTGCGTGACCCTCTCCAGTTCTCACACAGCAGCTGGTTTCTCCCTCAATTCGGTTTTAGAAAGCACCATAAATGCATCCTTTACTTCAGTGTTTCCTGCTAGCAATCAGTGAACTTGGAAGCACTCTCGCATGGATCATCTTGTATAATCAACACTGCACCACTCACAGCCACCATGGGCTAAATGGGACGTATAGACAAGCCCTGGGTTCAATTTTTTACTTTTATCCAGCAGTAAGTCCTACTCATTCCTTTTCTTTCTTTGAAGGAAAGAGAGACAATTGCGAGAGTTCTGCTCTGGCATGTGCTAAGTAATACTACAGCAGCCTTCCCTCCTGATGCTTTGAATTGCACCTCCATCACCCCCTGACCATTGGCCATGCTTGCTAAGGCTGATGGGGGTTATAGTCCCAAACAGGGTTGGGCAGAGTTTGAGCTTGTGTGATCTATTTTGTTTTTCACTAGGCACCATGAAGTCTAAAATGATCTACAGGCTGGTGCATCTCCCCTATGAGGTTACAACAGCTGGGATAGCTCAACTTGGGAAAAGGGAGGCTAAGGGGAGACATGATAGAGGTGTACAAAATTATGCATGGTGTGGAGAATGTGGAGCAGGAGACATTTTTCTCCCTTTCCCATAATACTAGAACCTGGGATTGTCCCATGAAGCTGATTGGTGGGAGATTCAGGACAGATAAAAGGAAGAACTTCTTCACACAGCGCATAGTTAAACTATGGAATTCACTACCACAAGATGTAGTAATGGTCACCGATTTGGATGGCTTTAAAGGGGGGTTGGATAAATTCCTGGAGGAGAAGGCTATCAATGGCTACAAGTCCTGATGGCTATGTGCTACCTCCAGTATCAGAAGCAGTAAGCCTGTATATACCAGGTGCTGGGGAACATGGGCAGGAGGGTGCTCTTTTGCAAAATCGTGGCTAAGAAAGAAGGATGCACATAGATGTAGAATTAAAGAACAGGGTACCTCTAAGTGGCCTCCAAGCTCCACCTTCTGGAGGAACCCCTTGAGGCTCCGCGGGCCAGTTGAAACTCTGGGTCCAAAGTTCCACACCCAACTGTAAGCAAATACACTTCTACAATTGGTTGTACTGTTGTTCCAAACTTTCCCAACATGGTGCCATCCATGTTCTGATATCTAACCAATTACTGGAGGGGCAGATGTGGCATAAAATGTTGGGACTTAGACCAAGGAGATGTGAGTTCAAATCACTACTCAGCCATGAAGTCTACTGGATGACCTCAGACCAGTCATTCTCTCCCATCGTAAGCTACTTCATAGGATTGTTGCAAGGATAAAACAGAGAGGATGGGGTATCATGTAAAATCACTTGGAGGATGGGTAGGCTAAAAATTTTGAATCAAACCTAGGTTCAATGGAGGTGGCATCAATACAAAAAAGATCTATATAAATTAAGTACATTACAGATCCCACTCTAGGGTGACCATACGGAAAGGAGGACAGGGCTCCTGTGTCTTTACAGTGGTATAGAAAAGGGAATTTCAGCAGGTGTCCTTTGTACGCATGCAGCACCTGGTGAAATTCCCTCTTCATCACAACAGTTAAAGCTGCAGGAGCTATATTAGAGTGACCAGATACAAAAAAGGGCAGGGGTCCTGCAGCTTTAACTGTTGTGATGAAGAGGGAATTTCACCAGGTGCTGCATGCGTACAAAGGACAGCTGCTGAACTTCCCTCTTCTATACAACCGTTAAAGATACAGGAGCCCTGTCCTCCTTTCCACGTGGTCACCCTAATCAATGCTGTCATAGCTCATCTACCAGGTTTGCCAAGGAGGGCCAGATTCCCCCCTCCCCCAGTATTTAGGCTCTCTTCAAACTGGGCACAATTTTCAGTGCTGAAAACCCACCTGCAAAACCTCCTAGGCAGAAAATCCAGAACTTGATCCTGACAGAAAACCCAGGGCAGAAAACTCAAACCCATGGGTCATGGTGCGTGCACAGATACACATAGGCAGACTCAGTGAGGCTTCATCTGTCATCTCACCAACCTTCTAGCGTCGACAATATTGTGTCCTGATAATTAGACTACATCCCATGATCACCGCTTGCTTTAATTTATAAAAAAAAATGCTGCATCACTGATAAGGCTTTAAAATGCTCAGGACCCTATGATTTCTGACAAAGCAAAACCAGACACTCAGCACTGGCTTTCTATATATGCTAGAAAACGGATATAAATAGTGGACCAGCTTAGAGGCAGTGCAGCTCAGGACAACTGTGGCAGATGGATATAGCAAAGGAGACAGTCCCCCACCCCACCCCATCTCACTCCTCTGGCACATTTATTATTCAGAGTCTATTTTTGCATTCCTGTTTCACAGCTGACGTTAATCCCGCTGCGCATGTCATATTCAATTGTAATAAATACACATCATGGGCACTGGAGCGTTCATTCCCACAATTACATAATCAGAACACATGTTGGAGCTTCTAACAAAAGACTGTGCATTCATTTATGACAATGGTAGTTATAAAACTATGGGCCATGCTGTTGGACTAATATTTCAGATGACTTTCCCTACTAGGGCTCTGGATGCTGCTTTGGTTAAGATCTGCAGCAGCCTGAAATGGACAAGTTCTGAGCACCACATCATGGCCCTTGGACCTCCGGGACTTTTGCAGCATGTTGCCACAATCATGCTGCCAAACTCATAGGAGCTGAACTCGTGGGATATACATTTATTCAATAAATGGATGTATGTTTACTTATTTTCCCATCATTTTAAAGCCCAGTGTTCTGTCTAAAGGGAACCAAGGCTGGCTCTACCATTAGATAGAGTGGGGCAGCTGCCTGAGACTGCAGGCGCTGCAGGGCAGGGGAGCAACGGTGAGGTGTTTGAGGACAGTGCTGTGCTTGTGCCACATGGCCTGACCTGAGCTCCTTAAGTGAGCCAGGTGCAGCAGAAGATGATGCCCAGACTCCAGTGTTGAAGAAAGATTCAAATACCAGATTGGCCACCTTTTGTACATGGAATGGGAGGGGAGCATCTTGTCCTTCGCCTCATGCACAAAGGGCTTTTCTACATGAAGCTTTTTACTGAGGCTTCTGCTTCTGGATTCTTTGTGGATTAAAATTGGCTCCTTTACATGTGTCCCGTCCCCCCCCGGATTGTTCATTCTCTGCATTTCTATATGGTCCCCTTCAGTCCTGCTCTCTTTTGTATCTGGTGACTCTAATATAGCTCCTGCAGCTTTAACTGTTGTGCTGAAGAGGGAATTTCACCAGGTGCTGCAAACATACAAAGGACACCTGCTGAAATTCCCTTTTCTATACAACTGTTAAAGATACAGGAGCCCCCTGTACTCCTTTCCATATGGTCATCCTAGCAGTGGACAATTTACTTTCTGTGTCCTCACATTGCAATTACCAAACCGCTGGTGATACCTCTTTGACAGGCTTTTAATCTCTGCCTGCAGTTGGCAAGACCAGCTTTTAAACAGCCTGCTCCAGTAACCCAGCTTTGACTGCTTTTAACTCAAGGAGATGCAGCAGCCTGTGTTGAGTGAAAAATGAAACTGCAATCCTCAGGAGCATTTTCTTTCCTCTTCCTGAAAAGGTGTGAAGTTCAGAGCAGCCTTGCAGGGTCAGTAGCTCTGCCTGGAGGAAAACCCACTGGAGTCTCTCTAAAAATTTTACTCACACCTCATATTTGCAACTCAATAGGAAGCCACTGCCAATCCTTTCAAAACAGAGAAAATTTTATTTCATTTTCAAAATCTACAAACCAGAAAGCATGAAAGATGGAGTCTTCTTTTTGTTTAAATGTTATTTATCAAATACCACGGCCTGTTCTTAAATGCTGCAGCTACTTTACATGACAAAAAGACAACCAGGTGCAACCTAGTTAGCATTCGAGCCTCTCCTGCTCATACCTCATTACCTTTCTAGCTTTTGTTTAATCAAACTGATCGAGGTTTCTCCCAGTTCTTTGAAATACAGAGTACGCACCCACACCAATGTGGGCTCTACTAAAATAGAAAGGTATTTTGAATTGCCTCCCCTTCAGATGTAGTCTTTTGAAATTATCTTTGCCAGGAATCCTCATGAAGTATGATAAAGTATTATTTTGTACACCCCTTTTTCCACCTGTCCCTGCAACCATTTCCCAACTGGTGAGAAGTCCAATTCTGTATTTATAGAGTACATTTAATTTGGCAGAGAGAACTGGATGTTAAACCTAGTTCATGCATAACACTAATCCGTAGTTTATTTAACCCATGGGTTGTTGAATTCTGGATTATAATGAAGTGCGAATTTAGCCACAATAACAAAGCATGGTTTGTTAACCACTAAGAACCCAGAAGGAGAATCCAGTTTGTTGTTGGGTTGTGAACTCTGGGTTGTTTAAATTACAGCTTGGCGCTACTTGTAAACCCGGAGTGTGGGTTGTTCATGGGTTGTTTTGCCATGCTATAGGGCTGCCAGGCAAAGTGGTTAAACACACACACACACACACACACACACACACCAGCCACTCTACATGCCAGTGCTACAAGTGCCACAAAAGTATTTGGGTTACAGGGAGGGAGAGAGAAACAAAGAACTCAGGGATTGAGATAACAAACCGTGGCTTGTGTGTTCATTTGCCAGACAAACCCTGGGTAAGGCAACAAACCATGGGTTAACAATGCGTTAAATAAACCATGAGTTAGCATTATGTGCCAACCATGTCTGTCTTTGCAATCATTCACAAAAATACCCCCTCCAAATTCAATGTTTTAGGATTTTAATACAGCTGTCATTCAGCACTAAGCTTGTACATCCCTAAACAAACGGTAACAGCAACAACAGGATTGTTTTGCTCTCGCTAAAAAAATCTTAGTGCGAAGCATTTAATTCTTTTTTCACATTAAAAAAATAGTCCTGCCACTACAAATCCCAAGGTAAATGCAGTTCATTATCTACATGTTTATGATTTGGAGGGATTGTGTGGGGGAAAAGAGTGGTTTATGACAGCCTTGCAATGTAGCTCATGCTGAAAACCATAGGCTCAGAGAGTGGTTTAAAACAACCCAGCAGTGTCATCCAGTGGTATTATACTCCTGTTGCAGGTTGGGGGCCTATGCTGGGAGACAGTGGGCTTCTCTAAATGAGCTGGCAACTTACAGAAGTTTCCAGGTTGATTGCATGACTCTGTAAACCTCCAGTGCCTCTCTTATACTTCAAAAGGATTTCTGCGGCTTAATTTGAAATGGAAAAAAAACTAGTAACAAAAAGACCCGCTTTCCATTTCAGCATGTAAAGAGGAAATCACGATACAAGAAGAGGCAGACCACAGTGCCACCTTGTGGCTGTATAAATGAAACATCTAGAACTCCTGGTTAAAGGGGAGGGGGAAGGGAAGTGTGTGTAAAGAGAGCATGTCATGATTGTAGGACAAAAATGGAAGCAAAAAGCTGGGCCAGATCTACACCAAGCAGGATAAAACACTCTGAAAAACTTTTAAAAACAGTATATGGAGTGTGTCATGGGCCCCAACAGATGTCAAAACTGTTATAAACCATTTTAAAGCAGTAGTGTAGATCCTGCCTTGCAGTAAAGTTGCAGGATTTCCCCTGGTGCAGAAATACCCAGTAACCTTTGGCAGCTCTGCAATGTAGTCCAAAGGTCACTCTACTTTATTTTCGCCCTCAGGTCTCCTCGCAGGCAAAACCCAGCACTGAGTTATTTGCAAGAAGCCTGACTTTGCATTGACTTGCATGCAGGCAGGATGTGTTTTTAAATGCTCAACACCCCCCCGCCCCCAATTAAGGACTGGACATCAAATAAGACCCACTTTAAAAAGAAAAGTAAATCTGTCTTTGCTACTTATTATTATTATTTTTGGATCAACATCTGCTACCTAATCACAAGGCCAGTAAAATCATAACTTTCTCCCATGATTTCAGCTCATGCTTCCACCCAGGGGGAAATAAAGAGGCCTACTGAAACCCTCCCAGTCCTGTTCTACAGCAACTGTTGTATGTAGGCACACTTCCTCTGAAACTGTAGCTAGATATAGCCATCAGGACTAGTAGCTATTGATAGCTTTATCCTTCATGAATTTGCCTAATCCCCTTTTAAAGCCATCGAATTGTTGACCTCCACAGCATCTTGCAGTAGTGAATAGTTTAACTACGCACAGTGTGAAGAAATACTTCCTTTTATCTTTCTTGAGTCTCCCACTAATCAGCTTCGCGGGATGACCCCTAGTATTATGAGGGAGAGATAAAAATGTCTCCCTCACCACATTCTCCACACCATGCGTGATTTTGTACACCTCTTATTGTGTCTTCCCTTACTGGCCTTTTCTCTAAGCTCAGAACGCAGAACTGACCAGAACTGCACGGGCACGAAAGAGAGATGAGCTCTGGTGCTGGAAATATTCCTGTTTTTTTTTAAAAAACAACATTTTTTTCTGTATTTTTTAAGAGAATTTTTTATTTTGTAATCTATCCACAATGCTCAACGACGTTTCCAAAACTGCACACAATATTCCAAGTGTGGTTGCACAATACATTTGCATAATGGCAGGATGGTATTGGCAGTTTTAATTTTGATTCCTTTTCTAATTATACCTGTCATGGAATTTGGCTTTTTCACAGCAACCAAACACTGGGTCGACATTTCCATCAAGTAAGTGTATACATATTCACAGTCTCTCAAATTTTATCAACCCACTGCTGTTTAATTGGTTGCTTTGCAGATCTCCAATTGCATAAGATCGCAACTTCTCTTTTTATTACCTTGACTCAACATCCCCTGTACACACAGAAATATATGCAAACTCTCCCTCATCCAGAACCACTTCAGAGACCCCCAGAAGACCCATTTGCCAACTGTCCTAACAACATTAAGGAACAAACATCATCACTGCAGCACTCCCCACATCGTTTTCGTGCCTGTTTTCCATCCAATGCAGAAACACTTGTGCATGAGTCTTTGCAAAAACGATACAGAACCCTTTTTGTCCAGAATGCTGACTAAAGGTTATATATCGAAAATCCCAGCTTGAATAGCAATTCTGAGTGCGATGGACAGTCTTTAAGTGAAACAGAATGTGCAAGCTAATACACACTTAATACGACCAAAAGTCCCGAAATAGCCAAAGCTATTTTTACATCCACATGAATGCAGTGCTTCTGGCATTTCATTCACAGACTGATCCATCCTGGATTTGTTTAATACTGTGCCTCACACCAGCCTGCCACAAGCAACAGCAGCTGCTTGACAGCCTTCAGTATTACATGGAAGCAGGAGCAGGGCTGGATTACTGACAGGCACACCGCACGCACCTGTCCAGGGCCTCTACATTTCTGAGGGAAAAACACATCCAGTACTTGGCCAAGGAAATCTTCTACAGTGAATGCATTTATTAACTTATACTTATGAATCAGTTTTCCACCCAAAGCCTTTAAAGTGGTGCACAACTGAAAAAGCAATCGGACAATAAAATATCACAATAACCTTAAAAAAAAAACACGCACTACTACCGCGCTTCCTTTATTTGTTTCGGGTTATTCCCATAAGTATTGCTGAATCAAAACTTAAATAATGGCAGACGATGCTACATAAATTCATTCACTTAAGCAAGAAACATCATTTACCGCAAAATACTTTGTATAGACCGAGCATGCAAGAAGGCGTGGCAGTTAGGGTGACCAGATTTTGAGGATCAAAATCCCGGACCCCCCCGCCACCCCACCCACCCAAAACAACCCCCCACCACACGACCGCGCCGCCCTGCCCCCCACCGCCCCCCAACCCCCACGCCGCCCCCCACGCCGCCCCCCGCCCCGCGCCCCCCCACGCCGCACCCCCCCCACGCCGCGCCGTCCCCCCGCGCCACACCACCCGCCCCACGCTCCTTGCCGGCTGGGGCGTCCGCTTCCCTGCGGTGCTCGGAATCTACTGAGAAACAGGCTTCCTGGCCTGTCTCTCAGTAGCGCGCCAGGTGATGACATCATCACCCGGCGCGCTACTGAGGGACAGGCCGCAAAGCCTGTTTCTCAGTAGATTCTGAGCACCGCAGGGAAGCGGACGCCCCAGCAGGTAAGTGCCTCACGCCGCCGCCCGTCCCGCGCAGGCCGCCCACCCGCCCGTCCTACCCGTGCCGCGCCCCCTGCGCCGCCCCCCCCCCGCGCTGCCCACCCCCGCGCTGCCCGCCCCGCGCTCCTTACCGGCTGGGGCATCCGCTTCCCTCCGGTGCTCGGAATCTACTAAGAAACAGGCTTCCTGGCCTGTCTCTCAGTAGCGCACCGAGTGATGATGTCATCACCCGGCGCGCTACTGAGGGACAGGCTGCAAAGCCTGTTTCTCAGTAGATTCTGAGCACCGGAGGGAAGCGGACGCCCCAGCAGGTAAGTGCCTCGCGCCGCCAGCCTCCCGCCACTGCCGTGTGACCCCCCGCCGTCCCGGTTTGCCCATGCCACCCCCCGGTTGGCCCGGATCACCCCAGGGCCATCTGGTCACCCTTTTGGGGGGCTAAATTTCTGAATTTGGCCCCCCAAAACAGTTTTTCTGCCCGGATGCGGATTTGCTCCCCATTTCCCGGGCATGTCCGGACAAATCCAGGCGGATGGTCACCCTAGTGGCAGTACCAAATTTGAAAAGGTACCACGATGCAGCACATCTACACAATGTAATGCTAATAGCTCAAGGCTCTGAAAAAGTGTCATGGCTAAGTGTGGAATACGAAGGGAACCGTGAGGCTTTACGTGGCCTACCCTTCCAATATGTAAGAAAGGGCCAGGATCCAACAACCCTTTTTTAGCTTCAGATCTCATAATATGGAAACAATGGGCTAGCAAGCTATGACTCTCGGTTTCACCAATAACACTCCTTCTTTTTCATCCATCCTTCTATAATAAAGATAGATTATATACTTTTGGGAGCTGGGAAATGAAGAGGTTATACTGAATCAGAGACTTTTATAAAGCCCCAAAATCACTTACCAGTCCAGAACTCCAGACAATTAGAAGATTTATATTACAAATGGATTACCATTCATCAAGTTATTCATCTCATAGGGCAACCAACTGTGTGTGAATAAGCTACTCGTACTTTAACCATTTTTTGAAAATTTAATGTATACGTGTAATCCACTGGATAAGGGGCTAATTTTCCAGGATTACAAAGCTATCATTTCTGCCTCATTAACACCCTTAAACTCACTCAAATCCCAATGGGGGAAAATATCTAGGTGAGGTAATCTTCTCAGTACCTTGTTGGAGGAATTGTGGTAGTAACATTGGTTCTTACTTCCACAAGTGGTGGGATTGCCCATCAGTCTCTGTATTCTGGGAAAAAATCTTTCATGAGGCTGAACCCATCACCAACCAAACTATTCCACTAAATCCTAAAATTGCCCTCCTATCAATATATGATGGGACAACACTAGATCTTACCCAAAAGGGCCTCATAACTCACCTGATGACAGCAACAAGACTCACTATAGCCAAATGTTGGAGATCCCTGGATGGAGATTTATTTGAAATCTGGCTGGCACACCTGTGGGACTTCGCTCTTATGAACAAATTAACAAATGAAGCCCAGAACTAAAGAAGCGACACAAACACCACCACTTTTTATAAAACTTGGTTAATTTTATTTCTTATGTGGTTACTAAGGAACATGGATATTGACCTCCAGCCTCACACAGTGATCGTTGGAACGCTACTTTTATTTAACTGGTAAAAGACCCGTATTTTTTTCTTTTTGCTACTGTAAACTTTGTTTTGTCCTTGCTATCCATATTTTTCAGTGGTATCTCATGGGGGGGGGGGGAGGGAGAGGGAACTGTTGTTTATTTGTATAGTTTTACCTAAAATAATAAAATATAATTTAAAAATATAATACAGATCAGCAGAACATCTCAAATAAAAGTAAAAGTCATTTTGAAATAAAAACGTATCTATTATTACACAGGTTTATATGCCACTTTCTGGTGAACCAGCAAAGCAGTTAAGAATAATAATACAGCTATAAAAATATTACAATAAAAATAAAAAAAGAATAATGCCTAGTCGGTAATAAGACTATAATTATACTGGCTGGGTCACTCTTATAATGCTCTTATAATATCTAGGGTGACCATATGAACAAAAGGTCAGAGTTCCTGTATCTTTAACAGTTCTATTGAAAAAGGAATTTCAGCAGGTGTCATTTGTATGCATTAAGCACCTGGTGAAATTCCCTCTTCACCAGAAGAGTTAAAGCTGCAGGAGCCCTGCCTTTTTTGTATCTGGTCACTCTAGTATAGAGTTAAAAATACATTTTGAGAACACAAATGGAGTCACGCACAGAATACCAAATCCAGGCAGAAAGGGAGGATCATGGAGAAGGCACACATGAACTCCCAAGCTGTTCCAGAACCCCAGATAACAGTTAATTGTATATCTGCATCAAGCCAAAGTTAATTACAATTTCTAAGCTGCAATCCTACGAGCACTTTATTTTGGTGTCAACGCCAAAGGGAAACGTGCTTGTGAATTCGTATGCATAGGATTCCTCAAAATAAAAAAGTTAAAATATACACAATATATGCTTTTTACAAAACCATGCCTAAATGTTACACATTCACAATAAAGCATTTATTCATCTAAAAAAACAAACATTTCTTTGTTTCATAAAATCCGACACCTTCTGCTCATAGCTACAAAAGGGCAAAGTAATAGAGAGAATATTATAAGTCAGAATAAAAGCCAGTGTGTCCTCACATCTCACAAAGTAAAGAGGTTGGACCTGAAGTAAATGTCCAGATGGCAATGTGGTTTGTGGGGAAGGTTTTGCCTGCTGTGGGAAAGGCCTTATTGAAAAGGTATTCTCACTGGGAGACAGGCAAGAATGCCACAGGTAAGACAGATGTAGTTGTACCTGATTTGGAGCAGCCCTTCCTAGTTGCTACAGATGCATCAGATGTAGGATTTGGAGGTGTGTTGCACCTTATTTATTTTATTTTATTTATTGCATTAATATCCCACCTTTTTTTCTTCTCTCCATTTTATCCTCACAACAACAATCACCCAGTGAGCTTCCATGGCTGAGGACTAGAACCTGGATCTCCCGACTTTCAGCCCAACACTCTAACCACTACACCATACCTTCCACACCTCCTCTTTCCTAACTTCCTTCAGCCTAACCTTTTCCATTGCCTTGCATCAAGTTTCCATCCCATGAAGGGTCCTCTTTCACAAATCAGCCCTTTCAGCTAGCTTGCCTGATGACCAGCTAAATCAGCCTTCCTCTACCTGGTACCACCCAGATGTTTTGGAGTACAATTCCCAGCATTCCTGACTGTTGGCCATACAGGCTGGAGCTGATGGGAGTTTGATGTCGAAAACGTCTGTAGGGTACCAGCTTGGGAAAGTCTAAGCTAAAATCAAAGACGCTAGAAGTTACATCCCTTCTGTTTCAGAGACGGAAAGAACTACTGCACAACAGAAGTGAGTGGATGAGGGATTTCTACTTAATATTACACAGTCAAAAATGGTTTCTGCTGCGCTGGGGACTCATCCCTTTCAAATAATTGGGTTTCTATTTAATTGAGGGTTTAATTTTCATGCAATGCATGAGACTGATCTGAGGTGGTCAGGCAAGCCGTCACTTTCATTATACTGCTGAACAAGCATTCAAAGGCTATTCAAGCTCCAGGTCACTGCAGGCCAACAATACAAAAGAGCAGATGTAATCTGCCCCTGGGAAGTCTGCCAATCCTGCCTCTTTATACTAGAGTGGTAGAGGGAGGGATGTGGATGGAGCCACTGCAGCATCCTCCTGATCCAGGGAGGTTTCAGCAGAAATAACCTCCAGCAGAAGCCAAGTGCAGTTGCAGGGCAGGGGGAGGGAGAGAAAATGAGCACCATGCCAGAAGTGCAGCCATTCATGCAATCAGCAGTTGTACAAATGGCTCTTTGAAGGTGAATTGCAGGCAAGCAGACACACCCAATCCAGATTGGGACCACAGTGTGGAGAGGAAGGGTTAAAGCCACCCACTCCCATGCCAGGGCCCCAATCTGCATCAGGTCTCCTATGCCTACAATTTGCTTTCAGGCAGCTCTTCATGCAATTGCTAGTTGTGTAAATGGTATCTCTTCCGTTTGACCCAGAGTATGAAGCAAATTGAAAACAGCAGGAAGAACTTAAGAGAAACAAACACATGGGCAAGCAGCTTCAAACTAGAAAAATGAAAATATTGAGCTACAATGACTAGCTCTCTGCTTCCTTTCTTTAACACCAGTTACCATAAGAGGACCCATCTGCTTTTCATAAGAACCCTCCTGGATCAGACCAAAGGCCTATCTTGTTCAGCACTGTGTTCCCAGTGTAGCCAATCAAGTATTTATGGGAAGTCCTTTGTTCTCCACAATCTTGCAGACAAGAACACCAGACAGAGGACATTTCCACATTTCTCACTTCTGGCAGAGGTGGCCCAGTCACATAGGACTTATCAACTGATGTGATCTTTAGATAACCAACATTTTTCAATTTGGTGATATGTTGAAAGGTCTATCCTGATTGGTTACATCTTCTGAGAAAGCCATGATGTCATTTGTTCCCACTTCCCACATCAGTTTTCACAGGCAAACAAAAAGCTTATGGGCTGGTTCAGACGTAATGCTAAACCATAGTTTATTGTTACAAGAATGAATCTAGCTCCCTTCCTGTTCCTGCCTCCCCACAGCACGGCTGTGAGAAATTTAGATGCTTTTGCTTCTGCTTTAGAATACTTGCAGTTTAGTGGGTCTAGGTTGGTTAGTGAAAATAAACCAATTTAAAACCATAGTTTATTAAACTGGCATGTTTTCACAAAGCATAGTTAAGATTAACCACAGTTTATTATTTGGTTGACACACTAAACTTCAGTTAATCTAAAACAGAAGTAGAAGCTTCTGATTTCTTCCTCAAAGCAATGCTAGAGGAGAGGAGAGGGGGTACATATTAGCACAGAGGAAATCTAGGCTCATTGTCTTAATGCTAAACCATGGTTTAGTGCAGGGCTGAAGTACCTCTGGTCCACGGGCTTAATTCGACCCATGGAGCTTCCAGACAAGACTGAGATGCTGTTAGTGAGTGGTTCCGCTGACCGGATGGAGGGTGTTCAACCTGTTCTGGATGGGGTTGCACTCCCCTTGAAGGAGCGTGTTCGTAGCTTGGGGGTTCTCCTAGACCCATCTCTGTCACTTGAGGCGCAGGTGGCCTCAGTGGCACAGAGTGCCTTCTACCAACTTCGGTTTGTGACCCAGCTACGTCCCTATCTGGACAGGGATAACCTGGCTTCAGTTGTCCATGCTCTGGTAACTCCAAGTTAGATTACTGCAATGCACTCTATGTGGGGCTGCCTTTGAAGGTGGTTCAGAAGCTGCAGCTTGTGCAAAATGCAGCGCCCAGATTGATAACTGGAACCAGTAGGTTCGAACATATAAGACCTACTCTGGCCCACTTGCATTGGCTGCCTGTATGTTTCCGAGCCCGGTTCAAGGTGCTGGTTTTAACCTATAAAGCCTTACACGGCTTGGGACCACAATACCTGATGGAACGCCTTTCCCGACATGAACCTACCCGAACACTACGTTCAACATCTAAGGCCCTCCTCCGAGTGCCTCCTCCGAGGGAAGCTCAGAGCTCGGAGGTCAGCAACAAGAGAGAGGGCCTTCTCTGTGGTGGCTCCCCAATTGTGGAACGATCTCCCCGACGAAGCCCGCCTGGTGCCAACATTGTTATCTTTTCGGCGCCAGGTCAAGACTTTTCTCTCAGGCATTTGGCAATATCTGAGGAGCCTGGGTTTGTTTTGTTTTGTTTTGGTTTTGTAGCTTTTTGAAGTGTTGAAGTGGTTTTTAAATGTACAGATTGTGTGTATGTTGTATGTTTTTGCTTTTTTAATTTTTGTATATTGTTTTTAATTGTTTTTAATCCTATGTAAACCGCCCAGAGAGCTTTGGCTATGTGGCGGTATACAAATGTAATAAATAAATAAAATAAATAAATATATTGTGCTCCTTCTGCAAGCCCTGCTCACGACCCAATATTGGTTCTCCCCCCCACCCTTGTTGAGTATGTTATTGTTAAGAGTTGTTGCTTAAGCATTCCTATTGGTTTTGTTTTAGGGTGACCAGATAAAATCCAGGTCAGGGCTCATGTAACTTTAACAGTTGTAGAGAAAAGGGAATTTCAGCCAGTGTCATTTGTATGCAATTAGTTCCTGGTGAAATTCCCTCTTCATCACCACAGTTAAAGTTGCAGGGGCCCTGCCTTCTTTTGTATATGGTCACTCTAGTATACTGCCAGCAACTTTAACTGTTGTGATGAAGAGGGAATTTCACCAGGAACTAATTGCATACAAATGACACTGGCTGAAATTCCCTTTTCTCTACAATTTTTAAAGTTACATGAGCCCTGACCTGGATTTTATCTGGTCACCCTATCTTGTTTGTCATCTGTTTCACCTCAGCAACCATGTGACAAGAACAATAACCGAGCCATGGCTTTCCTTGTCCTCAGGCACAGGGATGATGGCCACATGGTTGCTGCCTAACCCACAAATTGATCTTGCAACTTCAACCAAGCTTAAAGTACCCTACACAGGATGCAACATCTGTTCAGTGTAGGAAAATATTCTTAGCAAAAAATGCAAAGTGTTTAATGTTTTCTTTTTCTAAAACTAACTTTTCTGCTCCTGTTGGTGGTACTGTAATAATATGTTTACATAATTATCCAGACAATTCTGCACGTGTGATTCTTGAGAAGAACTCACACTATCTCCCACTGACTTAGATCACATATCTATGTACTGCCATTATAGAGGAAGATGTGCCCTAAAGGTTACTAATTGCTATATATAGTTCAGAACTGTGCAGCCTGGCCAAAAAGCATTGCAGGTGGTAGTGTTTATATTTTTAATCTAAAGGTTTTCATCTATCGAAGTGTACTTGAGGAGTTCAGTAAGTCTGTCTTACATCCACATCTCCACTAAAAAATTTAACAAATCAGTGTGGTGAGTGGGTTCAGTGGAGGCTGGTGGCTCCAATGTTAGTGGGGTGGTGAATCTACTCTGGGTTTCACTCAGAACCAGTCAAAAGTCCCTGCACTATTTCCACTCCAACTGGTCATTACAAGAACTGCTAGGTAATTTTAACCAGTGCCTACATTTGCTTATTTTGCTCTTCCTTCCTTCCTCCCTCACCTCTTTTTCCTTTTGTGCCGTGTCTCTTACATCGTAAACCTGCAGGCAGGAACTGATGTCTTTCTTGATCTTACGTAAGCTGGATGGCTGAAGAGCAGGGTAAGACTGGGTTCGGACGATACAATAATCCACAGTAGGTTAAATAAACCATGGTGGTTTATGTAACCTGTCGTGGGTTATTGTGTTGTCTGTTGGGTATTTTTTAATCTATGATGGTTTATTTGCCCAAAATAACCCACTCTGATAATCCACAGTCTTCAGTAAGGGTTATTTAAACCATCATGGCTTGTGTCGCTTGGTGCTCCACAGTGGCTTAAAGAGTGGTTTAAAGATTGCCTATAGAGTTGCTTGTCAAGAGTGGTCAAAACCAGCTAGCAGATCCCTGTTTCTGAGATCTGCCTAGCTACAGATTGCACTTAGTACCTTCAACTCAGGTAAACCATCATGTATTAAAGTGACATCCAAACACAGCCTACAAATGTTTAAACAAGGCATGCACATGGGCAGGGCTTTTCGCTACCTACTGATTGATAAGGACTCCATGCCCAATCCTTAACAAGCCAGGACAACATCTTTCCTTTGGTTCTTAAGCAATGCATTTAACCAGACTTGAAGTTTCAATTCAGGAAACTTATTGTTGGTCTGGCCTTCCTACTGGTGACGCAGGTGAGGAAGGGTGCTTAAGCCACCCAACTCTTTGCTTCTTCCCAAGACCTCTTTTCAACTGGTGGAAATGGACAGGCAGAATACAAAGGAAAAAGCAGCAGACAGGTGAAAGGTGGAATGCCCTTCGAGCATCTGCTGAATCTTTCCTCCAAACCACACCATACCTCACTCATTTTAAAAATGGTTGATCGAGGCCTGTGTTCAGATCTTCCACTGAATTTCTGGTTGGGTGACATGTCAGAGATTATTTCTGGCATTTTCACTGCACCGCTTGCATTGTTTCAGGCATTTTCCCCGCAAGGGGATAAAAAAGGGTTAAACCTACCTAATATCATGTGAGTGGATATCTGCTCATCCCATGGCTCTCTTTCTCCCCTCCGACAGTCCCCCTTGCCCCCCAAATCAGTTCTGGATGGCCCCCAATCCTCCAGACCAGATTTGGGGGAGTGCACAGGAAGACTGCAAGGGGAGGATCCATTCTGCCAGCCGTTTCCGTTCCGTTGGCAAACAGCAAGCACTGGATTCGACTCAAATATGTACAAACTATCATGGAAAATTAAAATGTAATTTAAGTTTCCCCACATTCTGCTGATTAATCCCTGAGCCCCAAAGGCTACCTTCAAAAAGGTGGGTTTTGTGATGCTTCGAAAAAGTGCTTAAGCCTGAACTGTGCAGTGAGGGGACCTCAACCGGGAAACAGCCATCAA
Organism: Anniella stebbinsi; assembly: GCA_029215795.1. NCBI lineage: Eukaryota > Metazoa > Chordata > Lepidosauria > Squamata > Anniellidae > Anniella > Anniella stebbinsi. Next base: position 24,830,759 of record JARDYH010000002.1, on the reverse strand, counting down.
AAATGCCTCTCTTCCCACACCCAAGCTCTTAACAGAGGTTAAACATGGAATCTCGAATTGCACACTGCTAAGCTCAGCAGGACTGGGGCCAGCCCAAATTCCTGAAAGGAATGCTGCTTGGCATCCTCCCGGATGGTGCTATGCGCTCCTTTAAGGAAGGAGGGGCGAGAAATGAAATAAAGAAATCAATTATTTGTATGCAATCTCTGAGCCCACACTGTGAAAGAGAAAGGAAGCTGGGCTCTCTGATCACTTGTGAGATTCTGCCCCATTGATCTGGAGTGTATAAAGCATGAGTGGGCAGAGAGAAGAGGGTAACAAGTGTAATTCTACAGGCACGCAACCAGAGTATTAACATGCAAATCACAAGGTTTGGGTTCCTCCGTGAGATTATACCAAAGACTCCAAGCTATGAAAGAGCTGCTGCAAAAATTCCCATAACCCTTAGAGGGTTCCCACAACCCTGTGCCTTTTTCACATGTGTGCACAGCAGCAAAAGGCAAGCTCTAAGGCACAGTGGTGACAGCAATTACTTCATGCTCCAGAGATTAGCTGGCAGCCTTCCCTCGAGATGGTATTGTTCAAGAGAGGACAAAGAGAAAGGAGAGAGAGATATTAAGCCATTGCTAGTAGTGCTACCATTTTTTCTGTCGCAGGTTTCCATGAATCTATATAAAAACACTCCACCTTCTTGCAAAGATTAAAAAAGAGTTTATTCATAACCTGCTGAAAGAGACAATAACATTCAAAAGTTACTGCACAGTCCCAAATTAGAAAGCAGTTTTGGCAGCAGCAGTAATATAAACACGGTCTTCTTGTGACGCTGCAGGCAAATTTGTATCCTGTACTCCACGGTTTACGGTGCCTTTTGCTTATTTACCACGTACAGCTTAACAGTGCAGAAGCAAGGACACAGGCAAGCAGTTCAGGTTTTCAGAAATATTAGTCTTCCTGTGCTGTCCTTTCTCCTCAAAATTTAAATTGGTAGGATCTCTTGCACCCACACAAGCCTGCCTGGGTCCCAATACAAGCTTGCAGGCCCACCACCAAGAAGCATTAGAGTGGCAGGCACTAGAGACAGAGGCTTTTCAGTGGTAGCACCATGCCTTTGGAATTCTCTGTCTAGACAGAGGCCTAGGGCCCCCACACTGCTGTCTTTTACAAGACGGTTGAAGTCTTATTTATTCTGAACAGCTTGTAACTGAGATTTACGTTTCATATTGAAGTGCTCCTAGTTTTAACTACCTGCCAATTGTGTGTCTGTGTGTGTTTTAAATAATTTGTTGTTTTTCCTATCAGTCTATATATTTCTATACCAGCTTACTCTGCTGCCACAATAATATTTTACATGTGTTCATGTGATTTCGATGGTTTTGTAATATGTGACTGTAGATTGTAGATTGAATTAATGTGTTTTGAACTGCCTCGAATGGGAGCCTATAAATAAACAAATAATCAAGGTCTTTACCATCCGAATCCAAAACAGACACAACGAGCTCTTCTACTGCCTGTCATTGCCTCAATTACAATACTTTTCAGTAGGAGCACTTTACATGTTCAGGAGCAAGTCAAATGGCCCCTTTCACACTGAGCATGTGGACATCTCTTTGCATGGCTTTGGCTAGTGTGAAGCAATGCTCACATCACCTGCACCCATTTTAGCAATGTATTTATTTAGAAGTTTAAACCCTGCTTCTCTGCTTTCTCTCTAAAGCACTGAAGATATCTATCACCTACAATAAAACAAATTAGAGAACAACAAATCTCATAAAACAGGATACTGCAGATAACACCATCTGCCAATAGCAGAGAAACACTTCATATTAGCGGTTATCCTTGCAGGAGACACACAGTTTGGGCATACACACATAATTTGGTTTGCCAACCACACCACACCCACATGGTGCATTAAAACAGAACTTGGAGTAATCAGATAAAAAAGCATAATATGTATGTAAATCAGTCCCAGTAGCTTGAAGCGCAGTGGCACCTGTGTAGGAACATCGCATGCCTTCATGTTCTAGCCCTGTCGCTAACCCTGTGCATTAGCGGGTCCAGTGCTTTTCAGAAGTTCCTGTGCATTGAAGCTGTCACATGCAAAGGACTTCAGTGCTAGCAATCCTGCACCCATGACTTGCTACCCCAACCAAGCTTATAAAATGTGCATTTGTTTTTAATCCAATCCCAGTTTTTTTATTTTTGTTTTAAAATCTCCTGAAGTGCAAAACAGCAATACAAAATATAAAAGCAAGAGTTCACCACACAGGGGATGGGAAAACTGAAGAAAACTGGACATACGTTTTGACTATGGCACTAGATGGTTAATGTCACATGACACATCAGACAGCTGACTGGCACATCCTGGAAAAAATATTTTTGGAAACAGCATGCATAATGCACCAACATACTTTTCCAGATACTCATTCTTGTTAGCCACTAGCTCAACACTAGAAGAATACAATTCCTGGATTTTCTTTTACTTCCTAGCTTCAGAAACCATGGGTTGGTATTAACAGTAGATAAACTCTTTTTCTTGGGCTTGACAATCTCGGTGATTCCCCCACCCCCTCACCCTTGAACGGTATCCACTCACTGTTATTAAATCAATCACTTTAGGACAGCGATTTTCAACTTTTGAGTTTCAGGAAACCGTTCCACGTTGACATGTTTGCTGTGTGCTAAGGCTTGTTTTAGTGTGTACACTCAGTTCACATTGAGCAGGGGGCTGGAGTAAATGGTCTCCAAGATCTCTTCCAACTATAAGATGGAGAAGAGGCCCTGCTTCTTTATTGCTCCTGCAGCTATGCATTACAGGAGATGAGTAGCGGTCAGCAAACAAAACTTATCCGAGATTACCAAGGATCTCCTATTGGGTGCTGCAAAGCACACAAAATATAACTCGATGGCAACGCTGCATGATTATTACTTTCAGGGATTACATAATGGCCAGGTTCGGATGCCAAGCTAAGCCAGTGGTGCCCAACCTTTTTGGGTCAGTGGGCACATTAGGAAGTTTGAGGATGTGTTGTGGGTGCTCTCACAAAATGGCTGCCATGGGGTGGGGCTTGCCAATTCATAAAATGCCTACTATGGTGGGCATGTCGAGTCACAAAACACTCATTTCTCAGTAGGCAAATTGGTGAAGCTAAAAGAAAAAAATAATTTCCCTCCAAAACCCCAAAACCAATACATGGCAGAGGCTGGTTAACCATGATTGCTGTATAACCATGTTCTAACCATCTTCACCAACCACAGGCCATGGTTCCACAGAATTACACGTTAATGGTAACCATAGTGAGATGTGGTTAACATAACCACATTCCCCAAAGTGTCATCTGAACATGGCCATAGTTTAGAAGACAAAGACAAATGACACTGTAAGCTTCGACCTCATGTGTACCACCAACATCACCTTTACTCCACCCACAAAGAAGATAGGAAATTTGTTACTGCCGTTCTACGGTTTAGCATGACATCCAAATGCAGCCAGCATCAGAGTGATACAGGAATGTGTGTGTTTTAATTAATCCCATGGCAACAATCCCTATATGTGAAGTGTGTGTATGTGTATGTTTTCCTGCTGCTTGATACTGATGAGCTAATCTTGAAATTAGATTAACCTGCATGGATTAACAAACTGCTGTGCGGAGTCACAGTTGTCAGGACAACGAACAGAAAATGTATCCTATTAATCCTCTCAGAAAAGAACTGCTCCCATGTAGCACTAACCAGGGGTGTGGTACCAGCCAAGCCAAACAAATGAATTTTATTATTGTTGTTTTTGTCTTAGTTGGCTGAATAACAAAGGGTGCCCAGGTTCATTAAGGAGTAGATTACTCGTTAAGGGATCACGGCCATAAACAAACAAGGAAGACCTTCTCACTACAATCAACTCTGGATGGAAGGAAGGCGTTTGAATAACATTTTCCAGTGAAAATACCCTCCCCGCCTCTTTCCTAGAACACTTCCAGTGAACATTTTCACATATTTGCTCCCAGGTACAATGCATGTTTATAAAGAACACCCTGCAATTACACTCCATTTATTTGTTTTCTATTTCCTGGGAGCTCAGCACTTTTTTTTTTTTTTAGCAAAGATGTACCATCTCTCAGTCATCACCTGCATTACAGCCAGAGTAGTACAGCAGCTAAGAGCGTGAAGTGAGAAGCCTCCAGTTCAAAATTCAGCAATCCACTTGCTGTCAAGCTCACCCCCAGCACAATATAGGGGATAATGTTATGCGTATTAACACACTCCAGTTCTGAGTGAATCTGACCCAGGATTCAGTGTCCTTAGAAGGAGGTCACCGGAGACTTGCGGGATATGAATTTTACATATGCACGCAGGCTGATCATAAGAAGAGGGTTCAAGCATTAACGCTCCAATAGATTCCTGCTCCCCATCAAATGTCTGGGGGCAACCAAGAGCAATGTCCTGCAGAGAGCAAAGTCAGCTCTCTGCCTCCTTTCCAGATCCAGTTGCAGCACAGACTGTCTGTTAAACACACAGCCTTAGCTTGCTTCTATTGCTCTGACCCCAGACTCAATTAGCACATTCCTTGGGGATGGGAGAAGTGAAAGATAAAAGATGAGCCTTCTCTGCCCAAGACCTATGCTTCCTTGGACCATCCCAGCTCCCATTAAAATTTATCAACAGAATGCGACCCACTCTCAGCTGCCTATTGTCGGGTCTTTGGTAGGTGTTGATTCCAAGCCACTACCGATAGCTCTACTTATAGGCTGGGTTCACACACAACATGCTAACCCAATGTAGGTTGTTGTTGAACCATGGGTTATCATGTTGTCTGAACGCAGCACATTTTCCACAGGGTGGGTTAACTTCTTGCCTGAACACAGTGTGTTTTCCGCAGGGTAGGTTAGCGTGTTGTCCAAACGCAGTGCATTTTCCATACGGTGACTGGTTAACCATGCAGTGTGGTTTATTTTTCTTGAACAAATCAACTTGAAAACCCATGGCTTGTTGTTGGGTTGTTAAGGGTGGTTAGCAAACCACACTACATGGTTAACAAGCCACCCTGAAGAAATGTGGTGCGTTCAGACAACATGATAACTCACCCTGCGGAAAACGTGCCGCGTTCAGACAACACATTAACCCAAGATTCAATAATAACCCACACTGGGTGGGTTACCATGTTGTGTGAACCCAGATAGAAACCTTAGAATCAGGAATTACATAGCTGGAGGATCTATGGAATCTCTTTGCAATCCACTGAGCTTAAAGACCACAACCTTGGCAGCATCGCCACCCTGCTGGAGACATGGTTGCTCCGAAGGCTCCCCAAGGTCTGCAGGCCCACAAATGCAGCTAAGCTCCCAGAGTGAAGGTCCCATCCCACACTCCTTCTGACAACCAACCCAAGTCCTAGTGATGGGTGTGCAACGATGCTGAAATGGGGTGCACACAGAATGCAACAGTGCATGGCTCACATGGGGTGAAGCCCAACCTGCACATAAAAGGCAACCAAGTAGTACAAGGCTGAGAGACCAATTTGAAGTCATTTCAGTTCATGTATTGTATTTCTATGCCACCCCATAGCAGAAGCTCTCTGGGCAGTTCACAAAAATTATAATGTATTTTAATGGTTTAAAAACAATCATGCAAAGGCATAAATAGATAGCACACACAACATTTGGCATTTGGCAATATCTGAGGAGCCTGGGTTTGTTTTGTTTTGGTTTTTGTAGCTTTTTGAAGTGTTGAAGTGGTTTTTAAATGCACAGATTGTGTGTATGTTGTATGTTTTTGCTGTTTTAATTTTTGTATATTGTTTTTAATTGTTTTTAATCCTATGTAAACCGCCCAGAGAGCTTCGGCTATGGGGCGGTATACAAATGTAATAAATAAATAAATAAATAAATAAACAACACCATGGCCCTGTCCAGAAGACACCTTAAACCACGGTTTAACCATGGTGAATACGGCGTTTTGCCTTATTCACCGTGGTTAAAGCCGTGGTTTAAAGTGTCTTCTGAACAGGGCCCATACATCTAAAACAAATGCCTGAGTGAAAAGCGCTGCTTTTATTTATTATTTATTTTATTGATTGATGACATTTCTATGCCCGCTGTTAGCCCCCCGTTAGCCCAAGCTCTCTGAGCAGCTTACAAGAGAAAGTGTAAAACCATAAAATACAATAACATAGGAAAACAGAACGTAAAACCATAACTTCAAAACAGAATAAAACCAAAGTAGTAACCAGCAGCAGTGCAAAGATCTAAAAATGCATTATGGGGATTTTTTAAACTGAAGGGCTAAAAAGCTTGGGAAGATAAAGAAATGTCGGCACTAGGTGAGCTTCTCTGGGGAGCTCATTCCACAACTGAGGGGCCAACACTGAGAAGGCCCTCTCCTTAATATCCAACTGCCTCACGTCATTCAGAGGGGAGGCTTCTGAGGATGATCTTAGAGTCCGGGCAGTATGTGCAAATTTTTTTGGCCACACCCGGGCCTAGAAGACACATGTGTACACTGAGATCAGGGGTGAGTAAACTGGTTTTGGGGTTGCTAACCCTAATCTCTCCTCCCCACACCCAACAATTGCAATGGACATTGTGCACAAAGACCTTAAGGTCAGCAGACTCAGTTTGGAAAGTGCCACACACCTCTTGAGTGATTGAGGACCTATTCAGAAGCACATAATGGGGTAATAATACTGCCAGGCACTCCTCCCCATCCCAGTATTGGGTGTATTCACACACACACACACACACACACACACGTGCAGCACACTTCTGCATGATATATGGAGAGCCAGTGTGATACAGTGTAGCAGTTAAAGTGTTGACCTCAGACCTGGTTCTTGTTCCCAGCGGGCCATGAAGCTCACTGGATGGCTTTGGGTCTAATCGACCTCACAGGGTTGTTGTGAGGGTAACTTGGTGAGGATGAGGACCATGTAAGCTGCCTGGGTTTCTTGCAAGAGTGAAAAAAGCAGGATATAAAGGCAATAATAAATTAAATTAAAATAAATATATGGAGCCCATTTCAGAGAATGATCTGTAGAATACACAGAGGCTTACTTTTATGCATGGACTAGTCTTGCTGCCTTGGGAGTTTATTGGGTATTCTGTATCACATAGTTCAAGGGAACACTTTACATAATATGCCAAAACTAATGACATTTTTGGAAAATCAATAATATAAATAGTCACATATTACTCACGAATAATAACATAAATAATAAGTTAATAATAGAGGACAACCTTCCCCAACCTGGTGCCCTCTACTTGTGCTGAACCACACCACCTATCACTCCCTGCTAGCATGATGGGGATGCTAGGAGTTGTAGTCCAACATATCTAGAGAAAGTTGATTTGGGGGAATTCTCCATAGAAGATCAAATTGGGAGCCACTTAATCTAGTAGGCTTTTAGGTGTACACCAAAGTATTTTTAAATATATATTCTAAAAACATACAGTATGAATGGGACAAACAGGTGTCTGAAGATATGCACCCCATAGATACACTTCTTAGTGGGCAGCTCCACACTTTACATGCATACCAGCAAACACATACTACATCGGTGACACAGAGATGTGTACATGTACAGCTTTGAACACTTGAGTACACAGATCTCAGAAATCTGATTGGTCTGGGATCATCCAAGTACATCATCCACACTTTGCTTGATTGCTAACTCAACTACCCACAGCAAACACATTTGCTGCATGAATTACGGAACTGCCCCAGAGAGACGGGTGTAAACTCCACAGCAAAACTGGGTTTATGCCTGTGCAATGGCTCCAAGAACACTCTGCATATGCACATATGCACACATGCACTAATGAACTAACACTAGGTTGACCATATGAAAAGGAGGGCAGGGCTCTTGTATCTTTGTATAGAAAAGGGAATTTCTATACAAAGTATTTGTATGCATGCAGCACCTGGTGAAATTCCCTCTTCACAACAGTTAAAGCTTCAGGAGCCCTGCACTCTTTTGTAGAGTGACCAGATACAAAAGAGGATAGGGCTCCTGCAGCTTTAACTGTTGTAATGAAGAGGGAATTTGACCAAGTGCTGCATGCAAATGACACCTGCTGAAATTCCCTTTTCTGTACAAAGATACAAGAGCCCTGTCCTCCTTTTCGTATGGTCATCCTAACCCATCCACTCTCTGTCCACCTTTAAGCACCACAAACACACACACAGAGGATAGCAAAATATCCTGCTGCACCCTTAAAGTCTGACACATTTATTACAACACCAGCATTCCACTTCATCAGACTCACAAAGTATTATCCTCAGTTGGCAGGCGCATACGCTTGGCACCTGCTCCTTATTCCAAGGAACAGTTACTCATGAACCTTATGCACCATAATGGAAGCAACTTCAATTTAATATACTACTAGATCGCGATAAAGTGCTGTTAATGTTCTGACACCTGTAATGTGTCATTTTCTTACAGCGTAAGTGGCCATAAGGTAGGTTTAGATCTACTGTATATCCATCTGGGTGATTTGCAATAGATCAGCAGGGGGGTTCCAACTTCACATGGTTTAGCAACAGCAGCAACAAAATGACTGCCTTCCCACCCATAGAATACTACTGAAATGAAGAAAGCTTGGGTAACCGGGAGAGGATTTTTTGTAAGGCAGGACTATGAGCGCCACTCAGTTCTGCTACTCAAACCAAATCCCTGGGCTCAAGATCTTTCAATTCTTAGGCTGCAAACCTATGCGCACACATTTACTTGGAAGTAAGCGCCACTGGATTCAATAGAACTTACTTATGAATAGATATTTATAGATTGCACTGTGGATATGTTTTGTGTGTGTTTTTGCACCAGGCTCTAGTTGGTGGATCTTGGGGTTCTGGTAAAACAACAACCCAAAGTAAATCCAGCAAGCCTCGTCTGGGCACAGTCTAAGGCCCCCTCCACAAGGATGCGCTTTTGCGCCCGGTTCAGGGATTATGCGCATTATCGCGGAGGCGCATTTACGCCTAATCCCTCTGCACGGGAGGCGGCGAGAGGCGGCGAAGCGCATTAATTGATGTCCAAAAAGCGCTTTAGAAGACGTTAATGCGCATAATCGCTTGTTCACACGGCGAAAATGCGCTTTAACGGCCGGAGCAAAATAAAAGTCGCTATTTAACGCGCATTCGAAAATGCGCATTATCGTGGAGATAACGCGCCTGTACGCCCGTTTTGCGCTCCGCTGGTGTGGAGGTAAAATTTATAATGAGCCTTCAAGGCTCATTAAACGTCTCGTGTGGAGGAGGCCCATGATGCGCTCCTTATTTTTAAGCTCATCAGTTTTACATGGATGGAGAGTAGAGCAGAGACCCACCTACTCTTCTTTTGGGAAGCAGGGCGGTGGATTCAGGATTCCGCCACGGAGGGCAATCAGAGTGAATTCCAAGTAATCATTCCACGAAATAGCAGCACCACAAAATATCCGAAGGGAAAAGGAGTTCATCAACAGCATGGTGTTGAAGGGTCACTTACCCATTTCTCTCCGCCCTCCCAGCGTAGGCTGCTGGCTCCGATTTCGGTGGGTCTGCAAATCCATTCTGGGTCTCAGACAGAACTAGCTAGAACCAAGCTAGGTTCAGCACCTCGGGTAGCTCCTATAGAGTTCCGAGCGTCTCTGATTGAAACCCAGAGTGAATTCACTGCCCCAGTGAAACAAGAGTCATTAGCCTCCACTGCCCCCCTCCCCATGGAGCCTGCAGCTGCCCCACTCCGCCCGGCAGAGCACCGCCTGCGCACCCTTACTTGGAAGTAAGTCCCACCCAACTCCGAGGGGGCTCCTCACATGCAAACACGCGGCGCGGCTTTCCTGGCTAACCGCATTGCCTCCCGCAGGAGACCGCAGAGAGGGAGCGGAAAGAAGCTCCGGCGGCGCTGCTCCCGCTCTCCTTACCTGCCGGGAGCCAGAGGCGGGCGACGGAGGCGAGCAGCAGCAGCAGCAGCAGCAGCCGCCCTCCGCAGGGCGTTTGTTGCAGGCGCCTCCGAGCTCGGCGGCCGCTGGGCAACCAATGAGGCGCGCCTTACTCGACGCGCGCCGCCGCTGCAAGGCGCGCCAGAGGGAGGGAGGGAGGGAGGCAGAGTGGGCTGGCTGGAACGCGCAAGGCCAGAAGGAAGAGCGCGGGGAGAGCTCGCCGGCAGGACCGATCCGCTCGCAGCCGGCCACTTGGGACGAAGGTTGGCTAGTTCCTAGAGCAGCCCGCGAGGGAATGGCTGCGAGGAGTGAAGCTTCAGCGGTTGCGTTCCTGCCTGCCATAGTACGCCGCAGGAGGGAGGGGGAAGCAAGCAGTGTGTGTGTGTATGTATATCTTCATCACAACAACTTTAACTGTTGTGATGAAGAGGGAGTTTCACCAGGTGCTGCACGCATACAAATGACACCTGCTGAAATTCCCTTTTCTTCCCAACTGTTAAACATACAGGAGCCCAGTCCTCCTTTTCATATGGTCACCCTATTTGAGTAGCCCTGGAAAGGATAGTCGCTTACTACCTTTCCCAAACTTCCTTTTGCAGCTGGGATTGGACTACAACTCCCATCATTCCAAGCCAAAGATACTGGGTGTTGTAGTCTAACATCAGGGGACTCAAGATCAGAAAGCCTTGTGCTTATTAATAAACACATTAATTGTGGCTAATATTAGGGTGACCAGATAAAATCCAGGTCAGGGCTCATGTAACTTTAACAGTTGTAGAGAAAAGGGAATTTCAGCCAGTGTCATTTGTATGCAATTAGTCCCTGGTGAAATTCCCTCTTCATCACAACAGTTAAAGTTGCAGGGGCCCTGCCTTCTTTTGTATGTGGCCACTCTAGTATAGTGCCTGCACCTTTAACTGTTGTGATGAAGAGGGAATTTCACCAGAAACTAATTGCATAATAATGACCCTGGCTGAAATTCCCTTTTCTCTACAACTGTTAAAGTTACATGAGCCCTGACCTGGATTTTATCTGGTCAGCCTAGAAATATGTTTATTAATTGCTGTTGTTAAAGCTGCGGCTAAAACTAGATTATAAATCTTGTGTGTGGGATAGATCTGCTTACTCTGTGAGGAAAGCAGGTGTTATTATCTATTAATCTTGTCCATATGCTGCTCAGTTCCAAAGACTTCCCACTGGCTTGCAAAATTTTGTACACCTCTAGCACGTCTCCCCTTAGCTTTCCTTTTTCCAAGTTGAACTATCCCAGCTGTTGTAACCTTCCCTCATAGGGAAGATGCTCCAGTATCTTGATCATTTTAGACTTCATGGTTCCTAGTTAAAAAAAAAAAAGATCCCACAAGCCTGAAGGCTGCCCAACCCTATTTGGGACTATTACTCTCATCAGCCTTAGCTAGCATGGCCAGTGGTCAGGGGGTGATGGAGGTGCAGTCCAAAACCTCGTGGGGGAAGGCCACTCTAGTATTACTTAGTACATGCCAGAGCAGAACCATGGTAATTTTCTCTCTTTCCTTCACACAAATGAACAGAAAGAAAAGAAATGAGTAGGACTTGCTGCTGGATAAAAGTAGGAAATTGAACCCAGGGGCTTGTCTATGTACCCTGTTTAGCCCATGGTGGCTGCAAGTTGGCACTGTGTTATTTATATGACACAGCTGCCAACTTGCAGCTTTTATCCTGGAACTGCACTTTTTAAAAGTCACTGACTTACTGCAACTTTTTCCTTTGCTCTGAGGTCACCCCCTTCTTTGCTCTGTCTGTCAGAGGTGACCTAGCTTTGGATTGAGGCTGGGGGAGTTCCAGGGGCGGATCAAGCCCCAGGGTAGGTTGTGGGAAGGGTGGGCAGAGGTGGGCTTGGTGAGCTAATTGGCCACCAGTGCTGCGGCTTTTTCGGCCAGAAAAGCCACGCCCCCTCGTGCCGTGGAGATTTGCCACTCTCACCTCTCAGCTGCGATGCCACAGGGGGGTTTGAGGGAACGAGCCGCAAAACGTCACCGTCAAGACAAAACTCAGCGCTGTGCTTCTAGGTAGGTTTGAGGCCTGCCTTCCCCAACCTGGCCTCTTCTGGATGTTTTGGACTACAACTCCCAGCATTTCTGACCATCGGGCATGCTGGCTAGGGTAGATGGGAATCGTAGTCCAACACATCTGGGTGGATGCTGAGTTGGAAAAGGGCTGTTTAAAAGACGCCGCTTGCTTGCTGTTCAAGCGTCACAATTTCTCCCTGGAAACCATGGACAGCTCCTCTCGCGGTGTCCTTTTCAATAAAGCGTAACAGATGCAATGCTAGGTAAAATCGCATGAACAGGGGCCATGAGATACTTGCGCAAAAAGCCTGAAGACGGAACAGTAGTAGTATTTGAAGAGCTGAACTTGGTTTAAAGGAGGGTGTGTGTGCTCATGGTACTAGGCACCCTTTTCCTTCTGTTGCCCCTGCTGAGCAGGCTTTTTCATTGTTTCCAAAGCCTATTTAACTGGAGGCAAACAGCAAGGCAAAAGAAATGTGCACACGCTACACATCATAGCGAGTAAAGCGTTTGTCAAAATACTTTGCGCTCACACAAACGCTCTTGGCCTGGGGCCTCACTTTCAGGGTTCACACAGAATGGGGATTTCCCACCTCCCACACTCTCAGCAGTCCCCAGTCCTTCCCCCCACCTTCAAAATCCACTCCAGTGGGTTGGGGGACCCTTGTGAATGGTCTGGGATATTATGGGGGAAGCGATAGATGGGAGGGGTAGTTGGCGGAAATTGTAACTCAGGATCCAAGCGGCTATATTCATATATATTTTAGTGCTTTTCTTCTGCTTTCCATTCAGAACGAAGTGCCCAAAACAGTTTTGATGATGATTAAAAACAAAGTAATAGGTCTGAGGAACTGGTATATAAGCCTATATATACACCAGTTGCTGGGGAACATGGGGGAAGGAGGGTGCTGTTGCACCATGTCCTGCTTGTGTTCACAAAGCTGGTTGGCCACTTTGTGAACAGGGTGCTGGACTAGATGGACATTTGGTCTGATCCAGCAGGGCTCTTCTTATGTTTGTTTCCTTTTAAGGGCCCCATTCCTACCTCAGCATCGTCGCCACTGTCTGGCAGTGGCTGTCCAGGGTTTCAGGCAGGAGTTTTTCCAGCCTTCTCTGGAGATGTTGGGGATTGAACCGGGGACCTTCTGCATGCAAAGCAGAGGTTCTACCATTAAGCTATGCTCCTCCACATGCCAGTGATGGGTGGGGCCAAAGTTGGCTGGGCCAGAGCCAAACATGGGCAAAGCCATCCCATTCTCTGCCTCTTTTCCCCTTCTGCACCCATTCTTACTAAGAAATAAATCACACCACCTTTATTACAACTATGATAAAAAGTCATTGCTGACCACTTGGTGGTGGTGGACTTCTTAGAAAGAGCCTTTTGCAATGTTGTTTTAAAATCTTGTGCCGCAGGATGCGCCTTTGTATGAGAACCATTGTTTTGGAGCCTCGCCTGGGGTGAGGATCATTGGACAAGAGAAATGCAGGTGGCTTCAGCTGCCAAAACCAATTCAGAGTTAAAGCTTGAAACAAAAGGTAGAGGGGAAGCCCCAACAGGAAGCCACAATCAACTCCTGCTTGATGGCAGAGCAAAGCCTGGCTAAAGGAGGGGACAGGGTTCAACCTGGCTCTCCAGACTTCTTCGCTTTAGTGGGCTTGAATTTCTTCTGTAACTGGAACTAGCATCCTCACTCTGTTCTGTACCCTATATCTTGAAGTTACTACCTTGAAGCATATGACATCCAAATCCTGAATAAGCAGATTGCAGTGGACTTTCCAGCACAGCTGTTCTTATGCCCCAGCCTGCATCTGTCTCAACATGCACAGGACTGCATCCTAAGAGACTAACCTATGAACCAGGAAAACCCTCGCTCAAACCTCATCACTGGCCTTTAGACAAGCTACTCTCGGTTTCAGCACCACCTCTGCCTCCCTTGCAATACAGCAAAGGTGTTGAACCTCTTTCAGTCCAAGGGCCAAATTCCATTTTTAAGAAGCTCTTGGGAGCCGCATTCCAGTGGAGGGCAGGGCTGAAGGCTGAAGGCCAAAGGGGGTGGGCCAAAATTAAAAACAAAACAAAACCCAGCAGCATATATTAGCTTAAAGCTCTTACTGCTACTAACTTAAGTCTTTGGAGAGGCATTTCAACATTTTAGAAAGGGGAACAAATTGCTCGAAAGCTGGAAAATCACCAGATGATCAGTCATCGGGAAGAAACGGGGTGTGGCCAGAGGACTGGATTGGGAGCCCAGGAGGGGCTAGATTTATCCCCCGAGTTTGAGGTCCTGCACTCCTGCAATGTGGGGACAATACTAACCTGCTTTACATGGTGGTTGTAAGGAGGACTGAAATATGCATGAATTGTGTTACGTCTCTGAGAAGTGCTACATCAGCGCTTGTCACTACATTGCCATATTTACAGCGATACACTTCCTTCAATATACATGCATATGCCTGGAAGCTGCTATTTACTGTATCTCTCCAGGCTGTGTATAATAAATGGTGGACCTCCTCCTACCTTGACAGGCCCTGGCAGCAGTGCTCTGAATGGCTGCTGGGCAGCTGGGTGCCACCATTTTAACTTCCCTATAATGCCCAGGATGATGATTCATCAGAGGCATTGTGGGAAATCAAAATAGCAGCTCCCAGCCACTTGGCACTCTTTTAGGGCCTTTCTACACCTACAGGTGTAGAGGAAGGGGACGATCATGGACGTACCTGCTTCCGGGATTGACCCTCGGCGTCCAAAGCAGAAGTGCGACATCTTGGGAAGTCGTGCTCATCACAGGTGCCTTTTTTAAAAAAACAAGAAGGAGCCGGGAGCATGGTGGAGAAGGTAAGAAACCCACCTGCGTGCCACCCCACCCCACCCCCTGCCATCCTGGGGATGGCAGACTTGCTCCCCCCCCATGGGCACGGAGCTGTGTGGGTCCATGCCTGTTTCTGGTGCCACACCTATTCACAAGTAAGCCGGCACCTGGCGGGACGGGCGCCCGCACCTCCAGCAGTTTCAGGATGGTCCTGGGACCGCTGAAAGATTCAGGTTTTCCCAGGGTTTCTTTATCCCTGGGAAAACCTGTGCCCATCCCCCCTGCCCCCTGGAGTCCCTGTGTGTCATTTGGACGCACAAGGAGCACCCAGGGATGGTCCCGGGGAAAAAGGCCGGTGTAGAAAAGGCCTTAAAGGTTTACCTGGCAGCTATGTTATACTCTTTTTGATGCCAGGTGAAGACCTTTTTATTTTCCCCACTATTTTAACAGTTTGCCATCTTAGCCTTTTTACTTTGCTATTTTAAATATTTATAAATTTCTGCACTGCTGCTGTTTGATCCTGATTATGATTCTATATTGTGTTTTTATATTGTGGTTTGTGTTATACCTTGAATTGTACTTGATGGTTTAAATTTTTTGAGAACCGCCCAGAGAAGCTTCAGCTATTGGGAGGTATATAAATGCAATAAATAAATAAACAAATAAAAGGTCCCAGGTCAGGTGTGGCTACATGCACAAAGTAAATACTCTTAGGGCATAATCCTATGCATACTTAGACCCAAAAAAGGCCTACAACCTGCAGCATGCCCCAGCCACCCATGAAAGCAAGGTAATGCTCTGAGATATAGGACTTTTCTCTGCCTAAACATGCATATGATTGCACCGTAAGGCTGTATTAAGCCTATACCAATTTACCTGGGGGTAAATCCCACTGAATTTAATGGGACTTACTTCTGAGTAGATACATAAAGGATTGTAGTGTAAGAACTTCAGAAGAGAAAATAACTTTGAAATGCTACTCTTGAATACTGTGAAAACATATTCTTGAAAGTTCTAACCCTGTTCTGCTACCAAATATTGGCCTTCAGGATGAATGACAAAATCCATAAAAAAGCAGAACAATAACACTATCTCAGTAAGTAAATTAATCAGCAGATGTGCACTTAACATTATTAATCAATATTAATCAATATTACTTATATAGAGGGATCTAAACATTCTTAGAATTCTAGCCTATAATATAAAGTCTAAGACAAGAGGACATGGATGGAGACAGTAACTTATACATCACTAATGCTAGTTAAGGTGAGAGATACTTAGTAGGTAGAGCCTAGCAATCATACTTATTTCATCTCCTCGTTTGGCCAATAGCAGACAATTGCTTTCCCATCCTCCTAAAGCCTAAAAGGAAACCCTGTCCCTCCCAGCTGTATTTTTCTCCCTTCTTGATCCATAATTAGTAGACATTTTTATGGCACCTCAGCATGCATCTAACAGAACAAGGCTCTCAGACAAGGGTGCTAAACACTTTTGCAGCATACAAAGGATACAACAAGGAACTGAGCTCACTCCCCAGTGTGAAAGCAGAACTGCCAAGATGGGCTTCAAGCACACCCAAAAGCCAACTCAAGTGGTAAGATATTGGCTTGATCAGGTGGCAGATTTCATCTTTGCTTATTAAGAAAAGACACTGCTCTCTCAGTAAGGTCTTCCCATCCTCCTTGTATAAGAAAGCTTGGTGCTGCCCTCTAGCCTACATAAGCATAAGTAACACCTTTCTTTAAAACTCTCAGTATAGCATATCCAGGGTCATTGAGTTTGCACACCATTAAGCACCCCAAATCCTACATGTTCGCAGAAAAAAAACAAACCACTCCTGACATTGTAGCTGTCAAAGCGAGTGTCAGTCCAACGTTTTGAAACAGAGTCATATTTAGTTACATACACTTGCTAGTGGCAGAAGCTGGCCTAAATGTATACTTAAGATTGCATAGCCCAACTTGGGCTGCTTCCACAATAGCTGTTTAATATATTGTGGAAGCAATCCTTTAACACATTTGTTTGGGTGTTTTATAGCATTGCCATCCTGTTTCATTTCAGTGTCTTCTGTACTGTCCTATCATATCAGTCCTGATTTATGGTAACTTTAAAGATTTTATAATGCTATTGCATGCCAGACTGTCTAAGATTGACAGGCAAATTGCTATCAAGGCTTTTGAGGACTTCTGTACCTTTAATAGCTTATTCCCTGAAGTTGTATCTCTGAAATAACACTATTGCACATTTAAATATATATATTTAACCTGTGGACTTCTGGATGTTACTGGACTCTAATTACCATCAGCTCCAGCCAACACGGCCAATGGGAGTTGGAGTTCGACAACATCTGTAGGGTCACAACCTCCCCATCCACTTTTAAAGTGTTGACCCTAGCAGGTAGGGTGGGATGTCACTTCAGTCAACAAAATTTCTTCGGCCAGCAATGACAAGCTGAAAACACATGTCGGAAGAAGGTATGCTTGTCAAAGAGGGAGAAACAGGAGAGCAATGCTCTGGTGCTACGTAAAATATATATTTTTCTTTATTTCTTTTATCTCATCTTCTAGCTGCTCGACACGTTTCAGTTACAAACCTTCGTCAGGAGCGACATAAAACAAATATAGCTACATTTGAGCCAACTCTAAGATACAACGTAAAATCATTAACAATTATTTTAAGAAAGCACGAAACACCCATATCAAACTGACACATCTTAGTTTACATTCCTTTGCTAACAAACACACCACAAATATTCAACATTTATACATTCATATGAAAGATTTTATACACTGTGTTTTTGTTAGCAAAGGAATGTAAACTAAGATGTGTTTCAGTTTGACATGGGTGTGGTTTCGTGCTTTCTTAAAATAATTGTTAATGATTTTACGTTGTATCTTAAGAGTTGGCTAAAATGTAGCTACATTTGTTTTATGTAGCTCCTGGCGAAGGTTTGTAATCGAAACGGGTCGAGCAGCTAGAAGATGAGATAAAAGAAATAAAAGAAAAATATATTTTTACATAGCACCAAAGCATCACTCTCCTTTTTCTCCAGCTTGTTGGTGCTTCCTTCCCTCCTTGTCCCATCATGCTTGTCAAAGAGCCAGGATTGGTTGCAGCTCCCTATAGAGCTCACACTCAGTGGCTCAGTTCAGATCACGATAGTCAATGGTGGGTTGACTAACCCTAACCCTAGGGCGTACTCCCCACACAAAATGGTAATAAATAATCAACTGTGGTGTGGATGAGGATCAGCGCTGAGTTGACTATGGCAGCATTCGGATGACACAATAGTCAAAACAACTGACGATTGTTTCCCCCACACCAGTTGTTTATTGTGTCGTCCGAATTGAGCCAGTGAAAAATCTGGGTTTGCAGCAGCAGAGTGAGGGACTGTGTCATCTGCCCCCATTCCGCTCTGACTTTACTTTACTTTGGAGACCAGTGGACTCTCAAACAGATCTGTCTGGACCACCATGCCTGGTGATTGGCTAATAGACCTCCCAACCTCAAGGAAGTGTCTTTGGTGCCTTTTAAGAACTCTCCAGACGGGGCTCTAAAGTCACAACCACCATCAAAGCCAATGACTGGGTTCAGGCAACATGATAACCAATGGTGGGTTGTGTCGTCTGTCGGGACTTTTTCACGCCACAGGTGGTTATTTGGACGAAATAACCAATGCTGTGCAAGAGTTGATTTGAACAACCGCTGGTTAGCATGTCGTGTGTTGGGCACCGTTGACTATTTCATCACACAGAATTGGTTATTTTCGGTAACTACACAGTCCCCTGGCAAGATCGACCAAAGCGGCGGTTGACGCTCTAGTCCAGCTGGCAGAACTTGCAATGGTTGATGGGATACTAGTGGGAGAACTGAGAGGGGGAGGTGTCAATCAAATAGCAGTGACTTAATCCACACCATGGTTGATTATAATCATGTCGTTTGGAGATGACTATTAACCCACCACTGAGTATTGTGTTGACCGAATGCAGCCAATTAGTCCTGGCTGATTGTTGCATGTGGCATGAAATCAGTGCAGAATGCCTCTCCCCCCCCCCCCCCCCATTATTAATCTGCGGTGAGAGGACAAATTTGACATGAGGTATTTTGGGGTTATGATGGCACTTTTTATTCTGTTAAATTAATTCTCTTATTGATTTTGCTTGTGCCTATTTTTTTCTTAGCTTTTGCTGGATATAATAATAATAATAATAATAATAATAATAATAATAATAATATATTTATTTATCACCCGCCTCTCCCAACGGATCGAGGCGGGGAACAACACCAAACACAAAATACAAAAACTGATTAAAAGCAGATAAAACCAGTACATCATTAAAACACCAATAAAACACCAATAAAACACTTTAAAATTCATCTGGGTAGGCCTGCCGGAAGAGATAAGTCTTTATAGATCTTTTAAATTCCGGAAGACTAGTAAATTGGCGAATCTCTCCCGGCAGGTCATTCCATAATCTGGGAGCGGCAGAAGAGAAGGTCCTCTGGGTAACGGTTGTCAGTCTAGTTCTTGTTGACTGTAATAAATTCTTCCCAGAGGACCTGAGCGTGCGGGGCGGATTGTATGGGAGAAGGCGATCCCGTAGGTAACCTGGACCCAAACCATGTAGGGCTTTAAAGGTAATAACCAACACTTTGTAGATTTGTCTCTTTTAATGGTCCGTCCAAATGGTTTAATGTATTGGCTTCTGGAGTGGGATTTAAGTGTGTATTTTTTGTTAAAAAGTGGATTGTATTATCCCCTTGTTTAATATTTTTAGGAATTTTGCATTTATTAACTGACTTGTTATTTAAGACCTGGATGGAAAATTAGTTTACACATTCATTTATTGCAGTATTTTTATTCTTAAAATATTTTTTTTTCATATTGTTGTCTTATTTGATACCATTGTATTTGTTACTGTGTAATGTTGTTGGAAGGTTTGGGGTAAAAATAAATGATGACGAGTGAAACAATCCTAAGAATCTGTATTCCAGAAGACTCAAATAACACTGCATTAACTGAGAACTTGTGGTTGGTACTGTTTTATTTTCCAATAATACTGATTAAAATATTTACACTCCTACTCTTATAAATCCACAGTTAAAACACTCATACCTATGGCTTTTGATTTTATTTTCAATCTTTTAAGCACAAGATCTTTCTGTAAAGGGTGAAAAAAAGTTTAAATAATAAAACAGTAGCCTGATGCATTGAGTAGACACATTTACTTTGTATTTTTAATGCTTTTTTTCCTTAAAATATAAAATGTACCTTTCCCACCCCCCTAAAAAATAAAAATTTGGTGATAAGATGCCAGTGCAACCTTTCAGCCAACTCATACCTTGTTACAGATGCAACCAAAATTTTCCTATTATAATTGGCCCTTAGGGGGAAAAAAACTGCCAGTGTTCAATCAATTTCCTTTCCCCCATCTAAGTTTATTTTAATGTCAGAAACAATAACACCTGGCAGCTAACAGGTGTAAGCAAAATTACAAAGCATTAAAGAGCAATATCTACACTGTCTGTTTTGCATTAGCTTTGTAAATATCCTAAAAGCTTTGTGGAAGTTTAATTACTTAAGTCATGAGAAGGCACAAGGGTTCTTTTAAAAACAAAAACAAAACCTTAGCACACTCTACCTTCATCCCAATCATTTTCTAGGCTTAGAAGGCAGTGGTTAAACATAAGAACATAAGTAGAGTGAAGGTTGCAGCTACTGCAAAATATTACAGGGAAAGGCAGGGGTGGGGGGGAGAGAATTGCCTGCATTTTCTAAGCAGATCACCCAACTGTCCTTAGATAATCCATATGAATGTTGGAACCTTTAAAACACTAAACTCAATATTCTGAAAGGAAAACAGAACTTGCTTCAGAAGTCTCTCACGATGACAAACAGTATAATCTAGTGGTACAATCTAGCAAAACTTTACAATTAAACTTCACACAAAGCTGTCTGTCTGTAGAATAGACTTTGTCCCGTGGTTGGTTGGTTTTTCTTAAAACAAAAGGGGGATTTCCCCCCCCCCCCAGAAGTACAAGAAGGGCAGTTTAGTCAAATATCCTAACTTTGGTCCACCTGTCCACCTCCCTAAGGTACAAGAGAGCCGTCTACTTGTGGTGCAAAAGTCAAACAAGAAAATTAACAAAAATAATTTGGTATGACATTTTCCAAATCACAGGTAGCACAGGCAACATTTTCTAGGTCTCCACCTTTTCCTCCTGCATGTCCACTATTGGCTGAGCTTTCAAATCATCAGCTTCCTCATGATCTGCTGCATGCGCCTTTGCCTCCTCCACCTGAACAGGAGCACTCGCTTCCAGTTCTCCTTGATCCACATGTCCTGATTCCACTTGCTCTAGATCAGTTTCCTCTATGAGCTGTGCCTGAACCTCTTCCATTTGTAACTGGTTCACATGGTCCACGTCTAGCTCCTCCATGTGCACTTCAGTGCCTTGTTCAGTCTGAATGTGCTCCACTTCTAAGTAGCTGATCTCTACCTGCTCTTGCAGCTCCGCTATTTGTTCACCTTTTATTTGATTATTCTGTATCAAATCTGGGTGCACCTGTTCTACTGTCACTTGTGCTGGATCCACCTGGACCTGAATTACAGGCAACACATGGACTTGTTCCACCTGCTCTATGATAGTCATGGATGCCACCGGATCGCTGTCCACCGGAAGAATGTCCTCAGTTATTATCCGTTCTGAAATGTTGTGAACTTCTTGCAGGTGCCTCCGCAGTTCACTGCTTTGCATAAACCACACATCACATAAGGTACAGTGGTTGGGCTTGTCACCTGTATGTATTACCAAATGATCCTTAAATTGATCCCAGCTGTTAAATACACTGTTGCAGACCTGAAAGAACAAGATACAGTGTCTTTAGGAACAATTAACCAAAGTTCATTATACATCTGCTGATCATTCTTTTGAGGTCAGTTTACATCCTTAAAACAATAGGCGGCCATAAATCCCACAGCAATAGTTTTCAGGATCTCACTGCCTATACATCAGCCTGTTTCGCTAACTGTAAACCAGTTCATGGTTGTTGTTGTTGTTATTAATTACTATTATATAATAATAGTTAACAACAACAATAGGCTACTCCTTCGTTATAGATCATCTCCAATCAATTATTATGCTCCTTTCTTTTACGCTCTCCTACCAATTCAGTTTCTTTTAGATTGAAGGGTCTTTTTCAGAGGCGGTGCTCCATCCTTAGAACACCCTCCTCCCCAGGAAGACTTGCCTGGTGCCTATATTGTTTTCTTTCACATGCAATGCAAACCTTATTTATTCTCCATGCACTTGAAATACTCTTGGCATTTAAAACCTCGGAAAGTACTCAGTTTTTACATGTGTTTTCATGGGAGGTGGGTGGGTTATGTTTTCATTTTGTAAGCGACCCTGAAACCCAATCTGGTGAAGGAGGATATATTATACATATCTGAAATAAAATACACAAATATAAACTCAGCTTGGGAAACAACATTATCTAGAGATATTACTGTAGATTTCAGTGTAATGTTTAAATGCGGGGTCTAAGAGTGTAATGTCTGAGATGGGTGACATGGCTAAATACTAGTGCTGGGCCGAAACCTGCCCCCTATTTTCAGGGACTTTCTCTCTCCCTACGAAAGAGGCATTGTTTTTTCTGCCTCTTTTGCAGGGAGGGGGGGAAATCCAGAGGATTTTTCTCCTTGAGGAGGGGGACAGGATTTCCACATACCTTTTTTAAGGGTAGCTGGTTGCTGAGGGCCCTTCTTCCTATTTTTTAGCTTTTCAAAAAACAACAACACCCCCTTCCTCTAGCATTTGGATGAGCCCAGCAGTTCTAAGTCAATGCCTATTGGAGACCATGTGACCTCAACCTGTCCAATAGGCATCCAATAAGCACTCCTGGGCTCCTAAAAATGCCAGCGGTATTTTGAAAAAAATAAAAACAACTGGCTACACTTTAAAAGATATGTGAAGAACCTGTTACCCTCCCCAAGGAGAAAATTCTCACCTCTCCCAACCTCTTTCGACTGAGTTTTCATTCCCCACCCACCCACGAAACGCCAAAAATGGCACAGTCGAACTTTTCAGCACAGCACTACTAAATCCATTACATCCTTGTGGTATAATCGGCCAGCATGTCCTTCCATGAAAAGGTAGGAAGATGGTTTGAACCTACCCAAGGAGTACTGTAGGCATTCCCCACTCTCAAGGGGAACAACTAACATCTTCATTCTTATCAGACAATGGGAGATGAGCAGAGGTGGGCAACTTGAGGCCCACCAGATCCTTTGGCCTACAACTCCCATCATCCCCTACCATTGGCTATGCTAGCAAGAGGGATAGGAGTTGTAGGCCAAAACATTTGGAGGACCACAAGTTGCCCACTCCTGCTTTCAGGCCTATTGACCCAACTATGAAGAAACTTCAACAGGAATTCTGGTGCAGAT
Organism: Anniella stebbinsi; assembly: GCA_029215795.1. Taxonomy (NCBI): domain Eukaryota; kingdom Metazoa; phylum Chordata; class Lepidosauria; order Squamata; family Anniellidae; genus Anniella; species Anniella stebbinsi. Next base: position 24,807,546 of record JARDYH010000002.1, on the reverse strand, counting down.
GTTATGCAAAGGGCATGATGGTTACTTCAAATGAGCAAGCATGTCCTACAGGGGATGTCATTTGAGCAGGTGCAAGGGTGAGTGGTAGAGGGCACTGTCAATCTTTCCCCAAAAAATTATGTCTTGTGGGCCAGCTTATTTCCCCCACCTCCTCTGACCTTTTCTCAGAGAAACACAGCATCAAAAGGAGAGCCAATAGACATTCAAGTAGTACAGCAGATTTTGGCACAGCCCCCTACCCATAGATATCCTCGGGAGGATAGAAGGTTGTACAGGCTTATCTCCTCCATATTCTTACATCTTCCCCAAGCAAAAAAGAGGATTGTAGTAGGTCATTAGGAACAGAGGGGCATAGAATGATAGAATAGCAGAGTTGGAAAGGGCCTATAAGGCCATCGATTCCAACCCCCTGCTCAATGCAGGAATCCACCTTAAAGCATACCTGACAGATGGTTGTCCAGCTGCCTACTGAATGCCTCCAATGTGGGAAAGCCCACGACCTCCCTAGGCAATCAATTCCATTGTCATACTGCTCTAACAGTCAGGAAGTTTTTCCTGATGTCCAGCCAGAATCTGGCTTCCTGTAACTTGAGCCCATTATTCCGTGTCCTGCACTCTGGGTTGATCGAGAAGAGTGTGACAACCTTCCAAGTATTTGAAGAGTGCTATCATGTCTCCCCTCAGTCTTCTCTTCTCCAGCCTAAACATGACCAGTTCTTTCAATCTCTCCTCATAGGGAGAGACGCTCCCTCCACCCCCACTCATTAAATAACTCCTTACTGATGCTAGAGGACACTAAAAGTGATATTACTTCGAAGGCTAAAGTGGGAAATGCAGGTTTATTTATCCTTTCACAGCATCCAAGAAGGGTAAAGATCTAGATCAGTCTTGCACTCCCTCACCCCACTACCCAGACATGTAAGTACTTCAATCCTGTGGTGTTTTCAAACATCAGAATTAAAATTTCTAGTCAGATAAAATGACATCAGTTACAGCAGCATCTTGGAGCACTTCCTTTCTCATGACACACACAAAACCCACCCATGCCTTTTTCTTCATTACATACCTGACATTCATAAAGTTTCTTCCGTCCCTTTTTAGCACCAGCACCAGACTGGCATGCTGTCAGGTGACATTTGAGTGTGCTGTTCCGAGCAAAACGTTCGTGGCAGTTTTGACACTCAAATGGTTTCTCACCTATCGAGGCAAACATAGGCATTTACAGAAAATGCAAACCAGTTCACCCTGATTTCATCTGTTAACTGTTAAAAATATGATGCTCCCCCAAATGGAACAATGCAGCTTTCCCATCACTGAAACTCAATTATCCAAGTATTGCAGATGTACACAAATTAGAGTTTAGTTTAAGGATGAGGATGTAGCTTCAATCAATCATCTATGCAGGATCAGATTCCATCTTGTGATATGGGCCTTGTAGATTGCTGCATTCACAAAGTGAGGCAATATCCCCAATTATTAGTCCATCTCTTAAAATGGAGATTCTCCCATGACTATTAGCTGGTGAGAGACCTATCCTCCGTTCGGTCATCTAATTTCTTTTACAGCCTGATCTTACACAGATTTTATTAGAAACATGCATACGAAATAAGAACGCATATGAAGTGAGTTCCACTGTGCCCAATGTGGCTTAGAAACAGGTAAAAGTGCATACGATTATAAGCCTTACACATTTGCTCGGTTCACATACAACATTAACCCAGGGGGGATTTAAACCATAAGTTACCGTGAGCAAACCAGCATGCTAGTTCATGCTACTTGATTGCTTCCGCTTGCCTCTTTGTGCCAGTAGGAGTGGCTAAATAACCCAGGGGTGCTCTTGGAATGAACCCTAGGTTCCAACTCTAGCTTGCTAAACAAGAGACAATCAGAGTTCTGGGTTCGAATACAATGCTAAACAAGCCAGGGACAGTGCATCTCCGGCTCGTTTAGTCACTCCTGCCAGCAGGAGCAGCCAAGTTGGAACAATCATCACATGAACTAGCATGCTGGCTCATTCACAGTAACCCAAGTTTGTAAAAATCCAGAGTTACAGTTGTGTGTGAACTAGGCCACCACTTTGTGAAATGTGTTCCCAACCTCTGTTTACTAAGGCAACATAAGTGTAGGGTGGCACAGAGAGAGAGAGAGAGAGAGAGAGAGAGAGAGAGAGAGAGAGAGAGATGTTTAATGCCTCCTGTGCATTAAACGGGAGCCTTGTAGATTGCTGCATTCACAAGGCAACTGCACCCCAATTTTGCCCTACAAATGCCCATTCCCCTTTTCCAGTCAGCAATGCTTAGTTCAGCCTCCAGGGCCCACCAGGGGTCACTTGCAGGAGGCAACTGACACAAGTAAAAGGAGAGCTCAATGCATATATACACTCAGTTCTCCTCTGCAAAATGACCCCACTACCACCATCTGCCTTACAAGGAAAACACTATTTTTGAGAATTCCATGTTGCCTCATGATGTGCAATTCTGTCCTTAAAGTCATAAATCGTTATACATTGTTTTAATTCTGCCTTTAATCCTTCCCATCAAAGGACTACAAATTCTTGTTTTTTGAAACTGAACACTTCTCCATCTAATCACACTGCGCATGATTTATAACTTATGTCTCACTAAGTGATGAAGAGTGAAAAAAATTCCAAAAGAGAAAAGTTTCTGGAAGAATTTCCAGTCCTTTATTTTTCTATGGGGGGAAAAAAAAAATCAATTTTATAAACGTATTTGTAAAAATGAATGGATGTCATTGCAAATACAGAATTAGGGAAGCATGGCAGTTTCAAAGTTGTAATTAATGTTTTTCAGGTGATTGTTCCTAAGAAGTAAGTGAGAGAACACAGATGTCACTGAAACCCTGGAAAACTAGTCACATCAGCACATGCTATGGGCATTGCGCTAAAGGTTGCTTATGTAAACACTATCTCAATGATGTAAGCGGAGCAGCGGTGCTGGATACTGCCCAAAGTATTTAAATTTGTACAACTATTACAAAAAAAAATCTACATCATATAACATTTAAATCACATTAAGTGCCCTTTAATTTCCCCCCTCAAATATTTCAGGTCAAATACTTGTGGTGTATTGATTAAGATGGCATACTTTTTTTTTTTTTTAGCTTTGATGTTTACTAAATACAAGTAAAATAAACATGCTAAATTAGATCTTTCTAGGGCAGGAGTGGGCAAGCTGTGGCCCTCCAGGTATTTTGGCCTACAGCTCCCATCATTTTTAGATGGCACAGTCAACGGGGACGGATGATGGAAATTGTAGGCCAAAACATCTGGAGCACCAAGTTGCCCACCCTTGCTCCACGGAATCAGAACATTTTCTGATACTAACTGACAACCTTCCTATGCAAATGACCCTATGTAGACCAGCCTAATTTGCACTGGAAAATTTTCCTTGGCAAATGGCTATGCAAATTAACCTAATCTGAACTGGAAAAAATTCCAAATCAAAGTTTTCTGGAAAACGACATCACTGCTCTTACTCAAGAATTCCCTCCCTTCCCGAAATCATTGTGCCCCCGTACAGAGTGTGGATGGCTCTCATTCATCCACTGCATGCCTCCTAAATCCTTCCAACTATGCTGTAGAAAAAAGCTTGAACTAGCATTGGGCACCAAGTAAATGAAAATGATATAATGCAACAATAAGAACAGGGCAATGCACATGTAGCTCAAGCTCCAGATGTTCAGAGACTAAAAAACACAAAAAGCAGTCTGTGGACTTTTTCTAGAAGCTACATATTCATTTATTGATGTATTCACAACTATAACCAGTAGACCGAGCTGTTCGGTAAGACAAAATCTGGCTTCTGATGTAGAAGATGGCTAACTGTTCTATCTCAGCTATCCTATTATAATTATTATAATTATAATTATTATTGGAAGCAAGTTTCAAATATTCATGGTTTAAGGAGAAAATTATGAATTTGTGCAGGTACTGATGATCTGAAACCAAATAGTCAGGAATATAGAATTCAGCCACTCCTAGCAATAAGGTATTACAAAATGAATTATTGTCCACTGCTTTTGTTGGAACTGATCACCCTCCTTTGCTAGATTTCTGATGTGATTCACAGATCAGTATTTGGATTGACTGAAAACCTGTACAATCTAATGGCTAGATCGCTGGAGCGGGATTTAAGGCCCACTCTGCAATTAGCAAATACTATGTTCTCCAGCTGCAAGAACTGAAAATTCAGGAGCAAGAGTGCTTGATTAGTTTACCTCCTAAGCCTCTAGGAATATGACCCAACTGTAGCACTGTGATGCCAAAGTAGCATGCAACATGGGTGGGGTTTTGCATGCTGCTAGGATTGTGCTGTGCAGAGCTTGCAGTCAATGGCGGGAGCCCTGCCAACTCACATCAGCAAAGTGTGTCCATGCGGTATGGTGAAGCTACAGCTAAGGCTGATATAACTGATTTGGTGGCTTTGATGGTTGGGTTTATTGCACTCATGTTCCCCTCTACACAGTCATCCATGCCAATTTAAGATACATGTGTGAGGGATTGGGGGAGATTTTGAAACCCAACCTGAGCTTTTCCATCTGTAGAGTGTATATTTCAGACATACTACAAGTAGTATCCAATGTCAGTCCTACACAGAATAGACCCATTGTAATGAATGAGATTTCATTTCAGTGGGTCTAGTCTACATAGGACTAACATTGGATACTACCCTACACAAACCATTTCTAATACATTCCCTTCTCATTCAAACGCTAATTCTCCTTAAAGCCAGGTCTTTAAAACAAACAAAACTATTTCCTTCCAATGGTCCTTTTCAATGCAACGTGTGGAAAAAATGGTTTAAAACAACAACAACCAACCAATCAGCCATTTTATCTTCTCCGTTTTTAAAATTATTTTATTAAATGTATCATGACCATATGAAAAGGAAGACAAGGCTCCTAAATCTTTAACAGTTGTATAGAAAAGAAATTTCAGCAGGTGTCCTTTGTATGCATGCAGCACCTGGTGAAATTCCCTCTTCATCACTACAGTTAAAGCTGCAGGAGCCCTGCCTAGTATGACCAGATACAAAAGAAGGCAGGGCTCCTGCAGCTTTAACTGTTGGGATAAAGAGGGAATTTCACCAGGTGCTGCATGCATACAAATGACACCTGCTGAAATTCCCTCTTCTATACAACTGTTAAAGATACAGGAGCCCTGTCCTCCTTTTCATATGGTCACCCTAACTAAATGTATATCCTGCCTTCCTGCTAAAAAAGCATTCAAGGCCAATAACACCAGAATATAAGATACAATACAAAACTAAAATTAAAACATAGAAGCAAATTAGATCAACACTTCAATAAAAAGAAATAAGCAGCACCCACCATTTAAAAGCTACTTCAGCATATAACTTGAAAACCAAAATCCTGTCTGAATATAACCATGTTTGCCTGTCAACAAAAGAACAACAAAGATAGAGCCAACGATCCCTACTGTCAGAACAGTTTCTTTGTTCCCTCCCACCCCAATATAATCCAAGGTTATCAGGATATGTGTGGGCAATGAATTTACAGATGTACACAGCCCTGTATAGAGGGCATATCAAGCAAACATTAGAACTAAATAACTATACATAGCCAGAACAGGGCTGAAAAAAGGATGTCTCAAACACTTCAATGCCAGCACCACCAGAGATTTTCCTACAGTCCTCCCTCTACTACTCTTTCCCGAGTCCAGACAGACCAACAGCAATGTCATCAGGCATGTGTGCTTTTTAGTAACGTCTTTTTTCAATAAAGTTCTATAAAAACTGTACAGAAATGTTTCGCAGGATTTTTTTTTTTTTTAGAATTAATGACACCTGTAGGTCTACCTCAGTAGCAGTGCCCTGAGTGTCCTGTTACTGAAGAGCGGCTTATACATTTATGGACCAATAAGTAAACAATTTGACAATTGATTAAAAATGACATGTGCCCATGATCATTGCTAATTTAGTGTTAAAGGCACAACAAAAACACTTTTCTCCCACCATTTATCTGTCATATTTGCCAATGTGTGCTGGGCTTGATCTCCAAAGCCTCTTGAAACTGGCTGGGGTGGGATGGGGTGTGGAAGACCCCCTAGAGTAAGGTTGGGGATCCTCTTTCAGTTTTCGGGGGCCACATGCCAGCAGTGGATGGGACTGAAAGTTAAAGGGGTGGGGCCAAAACACAAAAAATATCAGCATATTTTAGCTTAAAACTCTTACTGCTGGTATCTAAGCCCTAGGGGAGAGGCAGTTTAAACTTTTAGAACGGTGAAAGAATTGCAGAAAGGCTAGGAAAACACCCAGCGATGGCTAGACTGGACCCCAGGAGGGCCGGCTTTGGCCCCTGGGACTGAGGTTCCCACCCGTCCTAGAGAGACTTCCCATTCCATAAAGAGGCAATATAAGAGAGAGGGTTTATCCCAGTCCTCTAGCACAGGGGTGGGCAGAAGACAAATTTCCGGGTGTTTTAGACTTCAACTCCCAGCATTCTGGACCATGGGCCATGCTGTCATGGGCTTATGGGAATTGAAGTCAAACACATCTGGAAATCTACTTTCTGCCCACCCCTGCTCTAGCAACTGCAGGCACACGTGAAAACTTAAGGATGAAGGATGCCCCATAATATTATACCAATTCTGTACCAGTTACACTGGTTGCCAGTTCATTTCCAGCCCAATTCAACATGCTGATGTTGATCTTTAAAGCCTTAAATGGCTTGGGGCCAGGTTACCTGAAGGACTGCCTACACCCATATGTACCTGCCTCTACTATAAGGTCATAGAATCACAGAATTGTTGAGATGGAAGGGGCCACTAGAATCATCTAGTCCAACCTACTGCAATGTGCAGGAAAACCAATTAAACCATTCATGAGAGGTGGCTGCCCAGCCACTTTTTAAAAAGCTCCAGAGATGGAAAACCCATAAACCTTCGTAGGTAGATTGTTCCACTGTTGTACAGATCTTATCGTCAGGAAGTTTTTTCTTATATTTAATCGGAATCTAGGTGGCTGTAATTTATACCCATTATTTCAGGTCCTAATTTCTGTGGCCATGGAAAATAGTTCTTGACCATCTTCCCTGTGACATCCTTTTATGTACCTGAACGCTGCTAACATGTCTCCCCTCAGTCTTCTTTTCTCTAGATTGAACATCCCAAGTTCCTTCAGCCTGTCCTCAAGGGCATGTCCTCAAGTCCCTCTATCACCTTTGTTGCCCTCCTCTGAACCTGTTCTAACCTGTCAATATCCTTCTAGAAATGTGGTGCCCAGAATCGTACACAATACTCAAGGTGTGATAAGATCATCTTTGGAAGCCCTATTCACTGGCCCACCACTATAAACTTGGCAGGCACTGGAGAAAGGGCTTTCTCAGCAGTTGCCCCAAGAGCCAAATGAATTCCCTCTCAAGAGCCAAATGTCTGGCTCCTTAGGTGCTTTTAAAAAGGCATTAAAAACATACTTGATGTTTTTGTTGTTTGATACAGAATTTTACTCTTTTTGTATTGTAAGCCGTCTTGGGAAGACCATGGTTTTGAAAGGTGGCTAAGAAAAATATTAAATAAAATATAAAAATCAGTTAGAAGGCAAGTGATGTTGCTGCTTCCTGACTGGGAACAACCCATCCTAAAATCCAACAACCAAAAGGCATAGCCAGGATCATTCAGCCTGTAACTGAATCATAATACTATTGCAGGAGCCATTTCACTCAATTTCCCTCTAGAATTGGTAGGGGATGGGTAGGAAGAGAGAGGCCAAAACATCTCATAGCTCTCCTAAGCCAGTGAGAATCTTCTGGTGAATCATCAATATGTCTGTACTGCAAGCAGTGCAATAAGAACCTGAAGAAAGTTTCATGGTACTTCTTGTTCAGAAGCAGGTTACCTCCTACATGCTGAGGACAAGTAACAGCTAGTGGTCATCTATGTCATGCCCTGCTTGCAAGTTTCCTAAAGTCACTAGCTGACCACTGTTGGAAGTAGATTACTAGATTATATGGGCCTTTGGCCTGATCTAGGCAGGCAATTCTTATGTCCCTATATTACCATTTTGACACAGTGAAGCCACAGTTAGTACGTTAACATCATGGCTTAGTACATCCTGGAATACAGCAGACATTTTGATATGAAACAACATTCTTCACAAGGTCAGTCATACTTTCACCATGATGATGGCCTTACTAGTCTAAATAGATTGAGTGATCAGCCTGGAGCCAGTTTCATTTCTGATACTCAGTTTCAGAAAACGGAAAAATCGCAATCAAAGGAATCCCTTCCCTCAGGGAGAAAATAACGTTGGGCTCTAGGTGATTAGTTGAATTACGTTTTGTTGCAATATGGGTCTCTCCTCTATTATAAGAAGGAACCTATATCTTAATGGCATTCTTGTGAACTGGTGTGTACATCTGGTGTGTGATGTTAAGGCATTTAGGATATAATCCTATGCATTTTTATACAGAAAAAAACTCTTACAACCCCCAGCATTCCCCAGCCAGCCATACTGGGAGTTGTAAGAGTTTTTCTGTCTAAACATGCATAGGATTGCACCCTTAATGTGTTTCCAGCCTTGATTCAGGGTGTAAAAAAAAGAGGGGAAGTTATAAATATGTAGAGGTGGGGGAATCAAGCATTGGAAAAAAAACTTGTTTCCAGAGTCCAAAAAACTAACTGCCACAGCTTGGATTCAGATTATTAATATAACCATAAAGTATCTTTTATCGCCTGGTGACAAGGACTCCCAGCAATCTGTCAGGCTCTCACTTGTGTAAAGTTTGGATAAGAAATTGAACTTATCCAAATCTCTGTACAAGCGAGGCAAAATTCCACCTCTTGAGTTGTGCTTGCCAGAAGGCTTGGGACACAGACCTGATTCACATGTCACAGATACCCAAGGTTTCTTTAAAACCTGGGTAGTCATGAACGAGCAGGAGCTAGAAAGTGTGTTGGCTCCTGGCTGCCTGCCTACTCCTGCTGGACTAAACAATCCTGGATGGTTTAGCATGATGCTGAACCTGGAATTATGGACTGTTGTGGGGAAAAACAACCCAGAGTTAGAATGGGTTGGGTTTGGATGTCACGATAAACAATACAGTATGCTGGCTGGGGGTGATGGGAGTTATAGTTCAACACATCTGGAGGGCACCACGTTAGGGAAGGTTGCAATACACAATATAAATGTGATTAACATTAACCAAGGTGAGTTTCAGCAAGCTAGTTTCAGAAACCACGGTTTCATGTTTACTTGTTTTGAAACTAGCCATAGTTAATATCACCCACAGACAACTCAACAAGCTATAATTAACCAAAAAAAAAAAGGTTCCCACCTTCTCCTCCTGGCCACATGGGAGAGATGGGGATGTGCACATGAGCCCAAGGCTCTCTGCAGTTTGTTTCTGCTCATACACATTGTACTAAGCTATGATTTGGTGTCATCTGCGAGCATGGCCACTGCGGAGAGGCAAGAATCCCAGGATGAGGAAGAAATTGTAGTTACCTGTGTGTTTCCGAAGGTGTTCTTTAAAATGTCCAAAATGGTCAAATTGTTTATCACAGTACTGGCAGACATGTATTTTTTTGCCAGGTCTTTGTTTCTTGTTGGGTCCAGCTTCATCAAGGTGGTAACAGGTAAGGTGCTGCTTCAAAGCACTCTCACGCAAGTACCTTTTGTTGCATATGTCACACTTGTAACTTTCAGTGGAGTGCGTTTTCATGTGTTCCTTAAAGTGGTAAAACAACTTAAACGTACGGTTGCACTTTTCACAGTGGAAAAGATTGTTGACATGCGACAGCTGAAGTTCCATAATCTCAATGCCTTCCACCTGTTTTCCCATTGGATCAGAAATGCTATCACATTCCTCCTGAATTTCACTTTTCCTCTCCCCATGGCGGAACTTGCTGGTGATATCTGCCAGAAGAGCCAAAGCAGACTCATCTGACGTACCCGTGGTCTGTATATACTTTATAGACTGCTCAGCAGAAGCTACCTCCTCAAGGGCTTCAATGTTGTTTTCTTCCACATCAATAGCCCCTTCCGCAATCTCTACCTCGATTTCAACTGGCTCAGATTCCGCACAAGGCAGCGTTTCCGTAATAACATTGAAAGTCTCTGCTATCTTCCTCTTTTTGGCTTTATTTTTATCTTCTGCCTGATTTGATTCGAGTGGCGATGAATTTTCTTTGTTCCTGGAAAAATGGTGAAGAACACAGTAAGGATCCAAAAGGGCCAATTTAAACTGGGTTACAAATATTGTGATAAAACAAGAAATCTGGATAGTCTTAAGAACTCTAGGTGAGGGTTGTTTAAACCTCAAATAACTCCTACAGCCTGGGTTTGGACGACACAGCAACTCCTGGCTGAGAGTTGAATATTTATAACGCAAAATGGGGGGGGGGGGGTCATGTTGTCTGAACCAGGTCACTGTATGCTAAAACCTTAACACGTTATGTCAATTTACACACACCTATACTTAATGAATGAAGCTGCAAAACACCCAAGGTAAGCTGCCAGTTTCATAATAGAACCCAAATGCATTTAACCTCCTCAATGGGCCTTCTCTTACACCAGTTTTACTTAGGGCCAAATCATAGGTGCATAGCCAACATGTTTTTAGTATACATGTTTTAAAAAAGATGCAGACAAGTTTGTGAATCTCTTTCTCTCACACACACATGCACACTCACTCACAGTTGGGAGTGAGGATTGGATGTGGGCCCTTATCAAGTGCACTTTCAGTGGCAAACCCAGATTCCACTGCATGATGGACAAAAAGACCCTTGGACCACAGCACTGTCAACTCAGAAATATTTCAAAAGTTCATGGTCCTGGAAAATAAATGAGAAGGGAACCATCTAAAAGGAGCATCACAGATCGGTGTGGATGGTTCTTAGATGCCTCCTTAAGGTACAGCCCTCCAAAAAAAACTCACCTGATTTCAAGTGCTTTAATGGCTTCCAACATCTGAAGATACTCAGCTGCTTTCCAGACATCATTGGCTTCCTCTTCCCCTTGGACCATTAGCTTGGCGGTGTACGTGAACTCAATTAAGTGACGAAACGCCATGTTACTTACACCTGATTGAAGGCAAAAGACAAAATGAAACCTTCTTACACTTTGTGCAAATTTTGTTTCTTTTGTAAGAGTTGCCTTGCAGGATCAGGTCCCAAGACCATTAAGTCCAGCATTCCACCTACATGCATGACTAGTTAGAGTTTGGTAGTGGCCACTCCCTGTTGTCTGTTCCCACCATCAGATAATCAGGGATATTTCATATCTGAATGAGGGAGGTTGTATCTGCCTATCACAACATCAAAACACAAAATGAGAACATTCGCCTCCACACTGACCATCCAGAACAGGGCAAGCTGAATTTAGTCTTGTGAGGTCTAATTTCAAAAGAGCAAACAAACCTAGAATCAAATTATTTTAAATTTATGAACAACAGTGCTTACACAGGAAGCATTAACAGTCAGTGCAAAACTAATCTTGGTCAACTGATCACAAACATGCACTTGTACTTAAGACAATAAGAAAGAATCCCAACAAGCAGCAGGTACTAGGAATTGTTGCACCAAGATATTGGCCATTGTTCCATCACTGGACCTTGGCCTACTTTCTGTCCACCTCTGAGCTACAACTATTTTCAGGGATTTCAGAAAATCTTGCAATACTACAGCCAGAGAGTTTAGCACTAAACAACAAAAACCCAAATTCTGCAAGACAACAGATCACCCTTCCCCCAATCTGGTGCCCTTCTGATGTGTTTTTGACTACAATTTCCATCATCCCCAGCCAGCATAATTGGTCATGCTGTCTGGGGGTGATGGGAGTTGTAGTCCAACACATCTGAAGGGCCCAGGTTTGGGAAGGCTGCAATAAATCAAGGTAAGTTAAAGTAAGTTTAATCCATTTTCATACATGGCTCTGATTGCAAAATATGGTTGATTTCTTTTCTTTTGTTATTGTGGTAGGAGTGGTAAGAAGCTCAATCCTCTAAGAAGCCCATCCAGATTTCTAGACTTTCATCACTGATGTTTTCAGAAGATACTGCCACAGTTCTGATTATTCAGTAGCTCACTGGCCAGTGAAAGGTTTCTGTAGATCACTCTTCCTTTCAATCCAGAACTATTGGATTAAGTGCTTCATCTGTAAGAAGTGAGCTGGTGGGCCTGAAGTTACCACCACTGCTTCCTCTCAGACGACAGAACCCCTGTCTCCTATTTCCAGATACACAGGTGTAGTTGCCAGCAGCAAGGAAAAGGTAGCCTACACATACTCTGCCAGTCTGAAACTGCAGGAACGCAGTCATAGCAAGACACAATACACATAAACAAAACACACTTGACATTGGCTTGGTTCCTGAAGTTAAGCCTTGAAGCTGGTGGTTCTTTGGTGCAGCTGTGGTAGAGGTCTAGTCAGATATGGCCAGAGTGAGATCAATAGAGGGGAAACTTTCTACAAGGTATTTCTACTCTAAAATGGCTATCGATCCATCTTTTCTTCAGACTAAAACCATTCCCCAAGCAGGTGCGATGTTCCCTGGACAAGAACTAACCTATAAGGTAGCCAGATTCTATTCTATGTGCCAGTATACCTGTCTGGAATACTGCTGTATACTTCATTAATTTAGAAAACTTACACTAGTCCTTTCTAAACCATTTGAATCACTCAGGGCAGCTTACAATTAAAAACAGATCGCTCTAAAAAAAAAGACACAAAACTGCATAAAAATGGAAACAAACTCAGCAAATAAAGACATTCTGAAATCAGGGTCTACCTACCACAGAAAAAACCATCTGCCTGGCAAGACAAATGCTTGCTGAAACAGGTAAAGTGCTTGCCAGAACAGTATAAAAACAGGAAGAAAGGGGCAAAACAGATCTCAAAGGGTAAGGTATTCCATAATCTATGTACAATCACCAAGAAGGTCCTCTCTCTTGTCCTAACCAGTCATGCCTCGTCCAGGTACAAGGCACAGAGGAGCTCTCCAATAGTTCTTAGGGAATGGACAGGCTGGTACGGGAAGAGATGGACCCAAGCCACTGAATTGTGCCTAGAAACAAACTGGCAGCCTGTGCAGCTTTCGTAGACTAGGGGCAATATGATCTCACAGGGTAAGCACCCACCAAAACCCTCGCTGCTGCATTTGGGAACAAGTGAAGTTCCCAAAGACACTTCAAAAGGTAGTCCCATGTGCAGCATGTTGCAATAATCCAGCATGTTGCAATAATCCAGCCTAAGGCATGCGTTACTGTGGTCTGCTTTGATCTTCTCAGGAATGGCCGCAGCTAGTGGTGTACCAGCCTTAGCTGAGCAGAAGTATCCAGCCCAGCTGTGATCTAGGCATTCACATGCAAAGCAGGATCCAGGAATATGCCCGAATGGCATACTTGAATGTTCAAGGGGAGTAGAGCTGGAGAGGGGGCAGGGAGTGTCCTAGCACTTGGAATGGGCTTCGGTGGCCCTCTGAGTGCTTTCAAAGGCCAGCACAATTGCTGACCCAAGTTCTGCTTCTTCCAAGACAGAGAGGAGTACTGGGGCCTGTCTTCAGTAGGAGCGGTTTGGGAGCAGAGTGTGAGCAGGGACAAGTCCTTCTCTCCCACACACGCGCCCGCGCACACACACACACACACACACACACACTTCCTTAGGGGAAGTACAGGTTCTTGGGAACAATCAAATCCAAGACAACCAAAGTTTGTGAGCCCCTTGTGCACATATAATAACAACACCCCACTCTGCTGCACATTCCAGGACTAAAATCTGACAACAAGAAGTGCCTGGAATTAAACCCTATTTATGAAAATTATCTCTCAGTTGTGATCTGAGATTATGCCTGTTAGAATGGTTGGACCATTGAAGAAGTGGACATGGCAATTTCCCCCTAGTTCTTCTCTTAGAAGAGATCTGGATCAAGCAGTATCAATTACCTTCTATCTCTACTAGAGGTTCCTGAGTGAAGTCTTGGAAGAATTTGTAGAAAAACTGGCTGCAGGCAGCAAGAACAGCTTTATGAGCTTTAAAATGATGACCTGGAAGGAAAGAAGAGAACTGGGTATAAACCTGATATGCTAGATACCAATGGCAGGGAGAAAGACACATAATGTTAGCGTACAACATTATTTATTGACAAGACAAGAACAACCTAGGGTCTTTTGTTCCCCAAATTTTAACTTAACACATTATTTGTGGATGCCATCAAAACTTTCCGGAGGGGAGGGGACTCTTCCTCATATTAGGTACAGCAGCAGAATCGAGGCAGTGCTGATACATCCAACATAAGCCCAGCATGAAATAAAGAGAAAGAGAGAATATGCCCCCCCCCCCGGGGCTTGGCAAGAACTCTAGAAATTGTTTTGAGAAGAGCAGTCTCCTTCTTCCATTCAAAACATCATCAACAACAACCCCACAGCTATTCTTCAACAGATCTCTTCCCAAATTTCATTTTGGAGAGTTTAACATCAATGAATTTTGAGGGGAAATTGTATATTGCCTCCAAAGTTGAGGCAACATCTCCCTCAAACCTAGAGATGCTGTTCTTTTAACAGATTTTCACCAATTTATTTTTAACGGAATTAGAACATTCAATTACCACTGAATACAACTGTGTGAGAAGGCAGCCCATGTTAGAAAAGTTGGGGGTAATTTCTCTGCAGAAAACACCAGTATTGAGGAACAGTTCATTTTACCTCATTATAATGGAAATGCACACTGGGATGTTTGTCCCAAACCCAATAGCACATTCTGAATACTAATTTACAAGAACTTTAACCAACCAGGCCAGGCCTAAGGTTTCTTGACATCATTCATGCTACACCTAAACCTCACCACATGGCATTCCAGATCCGGACATACACCAAGCAAGAGCCCTTTTGTTTTCATATACAGGAATTCAAGTGCTGCATCTAAAATAGGCGATACTAAGAGCTTATCACGTGTCGCTTCAGCCCCTTTTTTTAAAAAAGGTCTGAACAGGAAAACAGTTTCTTGACTCCTTTTGACAAGTGGACAAACTGCCCCATCACAGAGGCAGGGGCTGAGAGCAGAATCCTGTAGGTCCTTGGCAGGCCTAATGCATTCCAAACTACTATTTTGGCTCTGCCACTGACAGGGAAACAGCAGAAGCAGAGAGCCCTGCCACTATCCAGGAAGGACCCCAGAAGCAGAACTCTCTCTTCACCAGCAAAGAGGGAGGTCTGTAGAATCCAACCGTTCCTTTGTCCAGCCTTGCAGGGAAGACAGGATTACTCACTAAGTCACTTTCATTTCAATTAAATCAAGCTGACTCAAACCCAGCTACTTTGGCTTAACTCTTCCATGGACTGGGCACTGAGCAAATTATGGATTGTATGCCTGTGTGAGACTCCATTTACATCACTACATACCATCCACAATCAGAGTGATGTCTGTGAACTGATCCTGCTCCCGCTGCTCATTCAGTCTGTCCAAAATTACTTTGTAATGTTCTGGAAATTCCTGAATGCATTCCATCGTCTCTTCGGCTTCCATGGCTAGATTTGTCTAGGAAAGATCACCAATCAAAATGAGGACTCTATAGTCTATAACTACAAATGTGAATAATTAGTAAGGATATGTGTCAGTAACAGGTCCCCAAAGTAAGAAACACAAACTATTATAACGAATAATCGTAGACCGCACACAATATTTCACCCACCATCTTTGAAGGGGTTTTCCTTCCTACGAAGCCAGCCAAATGAAAACTCACGAGCCAAAAATGCGGCTCAAAGGCAGTTGACGATAATATGAAACCCATGGTACGAACATACAAGGGGGTGCAGGGGCACGCCAGTCTCTTCAGGGCAAATGAAGCCCAGAAGTAATGGCAATGAGAAAGGGAGAAAAAATGGGTGACTGTTGGTGAGAGAGAAAAAAACTGTTTGAAGAGCTGTTTCTTATTGAGCTCATTCATAGGAAGATTTCAGCATCTAGCTCTTTGCCTTAGGAATCTGACACACACCTGTCTCATTATCTTGCGCACAATGGAATGAGATATGTCTTAATCTCCTCCTTCAACAAGGAGTAACTTAGGAAACCAAGGAAAAGGTCACTGTTTATTTATCTAGCTAATGTGGAATGTCTATTTATATTGCCTATGCTATGAACAAGGAAGCGGAGAAATAAAAAGAAGAACAAAACTATGTATTTAGGGAGCTATGTGGCCACAGTGAGCCTGACAGTAGCTGAACTGTTCTTGAGCTTGGGTGCTGTAGCGAACCACTAAAGAGGATGACTGGGGGAACAAGATAAGGTTGCCTAGGATGCACACATGCATGCACATGCACACACTGCAAGACCCAGTTCTCCTTAGTCAGATTCAATCTTCCTCTATTATGGAACTCAAAGCTGCCTATACAGGACTCCCAGGCAGTCTCCCATCCATGTATTGACCAGACCTAGGCTTTTCTTCAGCTTCAGCAAGACTGCTGTATCGCATTCCTCCAGACTATGCCATGGGGCCACCTGAGCATCGCAACCACTTGGGAAAAGCTCAAGGGCCATTACTTGAGATTAGCAATAACTAGCTTCAATTTTTCCACCAAAGCCAGCATCAGATTTGTTTTTTAGAGTCAGTTCTGTACAAAATGTTATGATTTTTGGGTACCAGCATCAATATTCCCCGGACAGACATCAGGGCATTTTTCCAGCCAAAGTGGGTACAATACACAAAACCACACTTTTTGATCCTGGATTTCAACAATTCTGAATAACTATGTTCTCTAGTCTAGGTAACCAAAACAGAATATTCGGGACCTAAAAAAGCTTGGTATTACTTTGAGAATGCAAAAATGAGGGTTAAGACTGACATCATGGCAAGAGGGAGAACAAACTAGGTCCATACATGGACCAGAGAGGGAACAGCTGCAGGGATTGTTTTACTCTTCCCTGCCAGAAAGAACACTAATGGAGCAATGCTATGGCCCCTAGACATTGTATGAAGGGCCACAGGATAGCTTAGATTCCCTCCTCTGAGATCAGAGAAAGCAGGAAGAGAGGGGGGAATTGGAGATCCACCCCTCCTCCCCCGTCCCACCACAGCCAGCATGGAAAGTACCATGCCAGCTGCTCTCTGAGATCAGAAAAGTAACCCCCAGAGAGGGGGAAAGGGGGTGTTTTGGTGGAGAAGGGAGGAGTCTTGAGAGGCCAGGATACAAGCTATCTTGAGCTATTTCCAGCCTCCTTCCTTTCCCACTTTGAGGCACCATCACTAGACAGGGAACAAAAGCCCATCAAGTGAAAAATGCAGGCAGGAGGATGGGGAGGCGAAGGCTGTCTCTGCTTCTCCTCCTGCCCTGCACTGGATGATGGGAGTTCAGGGGCTTCTGTTCATGGAGGAAGCAATCGATAGGCTTTCACTCTTAAGGCATAATCTTATGCATGTTTAGACAGAAAAAAGTCCTACAACTCTCATCTTTCCCCAGCCAGTCTGATGCAGGCTGGGGAACGCCTGGAATTGTAGGCATAGGATTGCGCCCTTATAAGAATTTTGAGACTAAGAACTTGTTCTGAATTTTTGCTGCTTTCCTCCTCCTCCCTCCCAATGCCTTTTCTTTGAGTGTTGTATCTAAAAGACTGAAAAGCCTGAAGCAGGGGGCTGTCTTATTATTTTTTGCAAGCTGTTCTTAGGGCCTTTTTTGGCTGAAGAGCGGGGTACCAATGCTGTAAATAAACACATATAATAAATGTCACAGGCTGTACCTCTTGCACTTCACAGATGTTTTTAACCATTGTTTCCCCCCCCCCCCCCTCCATATTCGTGTGTATGTGTTCACATTTCATATATCTGATAAAGTAGGCTGTAGTCTACCAGGTTTATACCACAATAACTCTGGTGGTTTTTAAGGCGCCATGCAAGAACTCTTCGCTTGCTCTCCCTTAGAACTCCTCAGGGATGCTCAGGAGCCCTGATGACCCCAGGAGCATCTCCCCTTAGGAGGATCACACGGCCTTTGACCTCATTGGGGGTACGCCTGCCAATCATTCCAACCCCAACCAATCGTAGCACAGAAAGGAAGAGAAAGGCGCCAATGAGCGCTCAAAGCGGGCTAAGCGGAAGGCCTAGCTGTTGAGGGGCGCCGAGAAGCGAAAGCGTCTCCTGAAGGCCAAAAAAAGGACGGAGCGGGAGGGTCCCGCACGGGCCGGCGCGAACGGAAAGACGCCACAGAAGCCGGCGCATGGACCAGCGCAATTCCAGCGGCGGCTCCGTCTCCAGAGCCGTTATTACGTCATCAAATCGCGCATTAAATCGATCCCTTTTCGACGCCCGCCTCGGCCGGAGGAGCGCGCCGACCCGGGGAAAACCGGCCCGTTCCGCAAAGCACTCACCGGGAGAAGCCTCCTGCCCTGCCGAGCCGCCTCGGCCGATGCTATCGCTTCCTGCCCGCCTAGCTCGCTGAAAAGCGAGGCAGGCGCCGGCCAATAGCGCTACTCGCATTCCCGTCCTGCATCGCGCACCGGAAACGGCGGACTCGTTGACCTTCTCTACCTGTCAGGGCGCTCTCGGGAAACTGGTGGAGCCAGGTGCACGCTGGGAAGTGCTCGCTTTGGGCCGCCCTCCACCCTCTAGGCCGCGAAGTGCACTCTGGGAGGAGTGGTCATGTTCCGTTTTGCCAATCTCTCCGCGCCAAGCGCACGTTCGCCTCGGAGTGATCGCTTTTGCTAAGTAGGTAATAAAATATACAATCAGTGCATATTAAGTAATGCACATGAAGTAATGCTAGTACATGCAAAATAACACCTGCAGGTCGAAGTTCTTTGATCTTGTTTCGGAGTAGAAAGTTCTCACTAGCATTTGTCATTTTAAAAAATAAGGTTAGGCAAATACTGTTGCACGTTAGAAGCAGCACCACAGAAGGAAGCCGAAAGCAGAAGGGCTAATCCTATGCACACTTTCCTAGGAGTGCCACTGAACTCAGTGGGGCTTCTGAGTAGACATCTACAGGACTAGATTCAGTAGAATCACAGTAGATGTATAACTGGAAGTGGCTTGTATGATTGCAAGTCTTAGATCCAGTTTATTATACAATGTTCCCTCTTTACCAGGAAAAATACAGCAGGGAGAAATATTTCTCTTCAACAAGGGGACCTGCTCCATTAGGGTGACCAGATAAAATCCAGGTCAGGGCTCATGTAACTTTAACAGTTGTAGAGAAAAGGGAATTTCAGCCAGTTTCATTTGTATGCAATTAGTTCCTGGTGCAATTCCCTCTTCATCATAACACTTAAAGTTGCATGCACTATACTAGAGTGACCATATACAAAAGAAAGCAGGCCCCCTGCAACTCTAACTGTTGTGATGAAGAGGGAATATCACCAGGAACTAATTGCATACAAATGACACTGGCTGAAATTCCCTTTTCTCTACAACTGTTAAAGTTACATGAGCCCTGACCTGGATTTTATCTGGTCAGCCTATGCTCCATATAAATAAGTGCTCGAATTCTAGTTTTAATCAAACTTTTAATTTTCTGACGGATGTTGCTCCTTCCTAATCTTCCATGTTTATTTCCTCTTGTATTTTATATATGTTTTACTTAATTGTAAATATTATGTTTATAAGCTTGTAATATTTCATTAAAAGAAAATCATTTTTTTTAAAAAAGCACCACCAAAAAGTGGTCTACTCTCAGCTCACCATTTCTAGAGACTACATTTCCTTGTTGAATTTTACCCTTGATGAAGAATGTCATCTTTTAGAAAGCATTAGATGTGTCAGTGTTTAACCTGTTTCCAGTATACGTTACAGGAAATTGGCCCTTAAAATATAAGTCTTTTAAAAAAGAGAAATACACATTTTTCGTGCATCCACAAACACTAGTGGTCATTAGATGGGGGAAATCGTGTTTCCTTACTGTTGTCCCCCCCCCCCTTCTGATCCAGGATACTTCCTCTTCCTTCACACAAGGGAAGAAAGAGGAAGTAAACAATGACCATGTGGCCCCATTCAGTAGCCATTTTTATCACGCTGTTTTTCCTTCACACAGCAGGAAATGGCAGCACATTTCAAAAATAAAAAAAACAGATTTAAAGGGGGCTATTTTGTGACAAAAAGAAGGCAAGAAGGAGTGGGAGACGCATGGAAGGTGGACGTTGTCATCAAAAGGACCAGCAAACATCCGTAAATGGGGAGTAACGAGTGTGCAATAAAACGCTTGTCTGATGACGCTCACTAAGGCTTGCTATCCGATGGATAGAATTGTCAATGGCTACATGAAACCTCAAGGTTATTATGCCTCTGAGTACCAGATGACAGTGGCAAATGAGTTGATCATCATTTCTGTGCCCCTCTTGTGAGTTCCTTGAAGTATTTTGCTGTTGGCTACAGAATGATGGCTTACGAGAATAAAGAACATAGGAAGAGCCCTGCCTATTCGTCTGGCATTCTGTTTCACACAATGGCATCCAGATGCCTCTAGGAAGCCCACAAGGAGGAGATGAGCCCTCTCGCACTACTGTTCCAAGCAAAATGGCTGTAACTTACACAGCTGGACATGTCATCCTTATAACTGCATTTGACCCTTCTAAGGAGAACTTAGCAGCTTACTGACACTGGCCTCTTTCAAAGGTTAGCCTGGTGGAGACTTGTTCAAAGTTGTAGCAGCTGTGCCGTAAGCCAGTATTGTGGCAGTGACTGAAGATCATGCAGCATCCATTGTGAGGCATCAGGTTTTTAGTTTAGCAAAACTACTTCATATGTTAGAACCTGAGGTCATCCAGTGAAGCTGAAGAGTGGGAGATTCAGGACAGACAAGAGACTAAGTCAATATAGTTTGGAATTCTATAGTAATGATTCAGTTCAGGCTGAGAGTTTATATGGGAACAAGGCCCCATCTTGATCCAGGCAGGTGCTTATATAAGCTCTCCCCTCCTTTCAAGTAATTCACATGCAGCTAACAGGGTATTTTACCAGCAGTCCTGAAGCTCCTCCCTGGCTCACTCTCTCTGCTGCTGCTGCAGTCTTAAGGCTAACAAGAGGGGGGCCAGGAACCCCCAGGCAACTGGTATTGAGCCCTCCTGTCCTGCAGCTGGGATGTCTGAATTCAAAGATTTGTAAGGGTTGTTGGTGATGCAGGTGGTCTGCTGGGGAAGGGGAATTGCTACTGTTGCTGCTGCTCCTCCTCTGAGGAGACCCCAGTTTCCAGGTCTGGACAGGACTGAACCCTGACAACAAGACACCCACAGGGACACTTGAAGCAGAACCTCCAGAGATGGTAAATTAGTAAAAGGTTTTCCTGCATTCCCTTCCAATACAGCAAGTGAAATACTAAATGTTAGCAATGCTTTTTACCATTGCTAACATTTAGTATTACAGTTGCTAAATGGAGGGGTGGAGAGGGGGAATTCCTTCTACTAATTATATATTTGCCCCTAAAACAGGCAGATATAAAAGTCTGCCATTCTCATGTCAATTATTATTATTATTATTATTATTATTATTAATCATTTACATTTATATACCATCCCATAGTTGAAGCTCTCTGGGCCGTTTAGAAAGATTTAAACATTGAACATTAAAAATCAATATATAAAATTTAAAAGCATAAAAGTCGACAACAGACAATATACATTCAAAACAACTGTAAACTCTCAGCCAGGCCTAGATGTAAATCTGGGGTCAATTAAAAATCTCAGCATATGCTGTTAAATGCCTGGGAGAAAAGTCTTGACCTGGCACCGAAAAGATAACAATGTTGGCGCCAAGTGGGCCTCATCAGGGAGATCATTCCATAATTGGGGAGCCACCACTGAGAAGGCCCTCCCCCTTGTTGCTGTCCTCTGAGCTTTTCTCAGAGTAGGCACCTGAAAGAGGGCCTTAGATGTTGAGAGTAGTGTACAGGTAAGTTCATCTTGGGACAGGCATTCCATCAGGTATTGTGGTCCCAAGCTGTGTAAGGTTTTATGGGTTAAAACCAGCACCTTGAATCGGGCTCAGAAACATACAGGCAGCCAATGCAAGCATTCCAGAGTCGGTCTTATATGTTTGAACCTCTTGGTCTTAGTTATTAATCTGTCTGCTGCATTTTGCACAAGCTGCAGCTTCTGAACCATCTTCAAAGGCAGCCCCACATAGAGTTCATTGCAGTAATCTAACTTGGAGGTTACCAGAGCATAGACAACTAAAGCCAGGTTATCCCTCTCCAGATAGGGGCGTAGCTGGCTAGCTGAGCCACCAACCAAAGCTGGTAGAAGGCATTCCGTGCCACTGAGGTCACCTGAGCCTCAAGTGACAGAGATGGTTCTAGGAGAACCCCCAAGCTACGAACCTGCTCCTTCAGGGGGAGTGCAACGCCATCCAGAACAGGTTGATGACCCTCCATCCGATCAGCAGAACCCTCCACTAACAGCATCTCAGTCTTGTCTGGATTGAGTTTCAGTTTATTAGCCTTCATCCAGTCCATTGTCTCAGCCAGGCACTGGTTCAGCACATCCACAGCTTCACCTGATGAAGATGAGAAGGAGCAGTAGAGCTGTGTGTTATCAGCGCACTGATGACAATGCACTCCAAAACTCTGGATGACCACATCCAACAGTTTCATGTAGCTGTTGAACAGTATGGGGGACAAAACTGACCCCTGCAGAACCCCATAGTGGAGAATCCACAGGGCCGAGCAATGTTCCCCAAGCACCACCTTCTGGAGCCGACCCACCAAGTAGGAGTGGAACTACTGCAATGCAGTGCCTCCCACTGCCAACTCAGGCTGCCTCTACAAGAGGCATTTAAAGCTCTTTCAAGGTGCATTAAAAATTTTACCTCTACAAGAACGGAGCGCAAATCGGGCGTAGAGGCGCATTTTCTCTCCGATTATGCGCATTATCGAATGCACGTTAAATAGCGAGTTTTATTTTGCTCCGGCTGTTAAAGCGCATTTTGACTATGTGAACAAGCGATTCTCCGCATGTCAACAGTTTAAATCACGTTTCGGTCGTCCAGTAATGCGCTCGTACAGAGGTATTAGGCGTAAATGCGCTTCTGCGAATATGCGCATAATCGCCTAACCAGGCGTAAAGGCGAATTCTTGTAGATGAGTCCTCAGCCAGTCGTCCCAGAAGGATACCATGGTTGATGGTATCGAAAGCCGCTGAGAGATCAAGGAGAATCAACAGAGTCACACTCCCCCTGTCTTTTTCCCAACATAGGTCATCACACAGGGCAACCAAGGCTGTTTCCATGCCAAAACCAGGCCTGAAACATGACTGAAATGGATCCACATAATTGGTCTCATTCAAGAGTGTCTGGAGCTGGCCCACTTGGGGTACTTCTAGACAGTTTATTTGCACCTCCTTGACTTTGCTCTAATGGCATTTAGGACAGACGAGCGGGGCGCAAATCAGACGTCTATGCGATTTATAGCCTCCATTAATGAGCATTTCCAAGGTGTCGATTTACCGTGACTTTTAATTTTTCTCTGAAGTTCGAGTGCATTATCGTCATGTAACCCTACCGACCGTTTGGATTAATGCTAATCATGGGCGTAGTTTGGTGGGCAGGACTGGTGGTGTCATGAGCGAATGACTGCCCCTTCGTTGCTAGAGGAAGTGGGTTGGAAAAAGGATGCGAGCTGTTCATTTTGAGTATTTGAGGTCCGCTAAGTCTTCATATCTACTCCATTTCCCTCTCTCTGTCTTGCTGGGATCGTGGCTGGAAAAAGGCAGGGGAACTTCTTTCAGTGCGAGAGAGTTCCTGGCATTGAGCTGCCGTCTTGTGCGCTGTTACTTGGGAGTAAGGTGCACTGAGCAGGTGGGGGGAGGACTTGCTCCCTGGGAAGCGTGGCACTTGAATTTGTCCCTAATTCAAGCCTCGTTGAACTCTGTAGTTCACATTTCCTGGTGCTAGTGAATTTTGTGTTCTAGTTCCTTTTACTGCCTGACATCTTCTTGGGCAAATCAGTTTAATACAAAATCAATCCCACAGGATGTTTCCAAGGAGACCCGATTTGCAACAAATTAACATCTGAAAGACAAGCAATCTTTCTATCTGACAGGAAGAGACTGCAATGTAACTTGCTTTACTGGTTTTACCAGGTGGGCAGGGGTAACGAACAGCGGAAAATGCAGGTGGGCGGTACCAAAAGCCACTAGAGCAGTACTTTCCTCAACTTTTCTTCGTTCAAGGCGCAATCTATGCTCCAACTATGATGTGAATCTACGCATATAAACAATTGTAAGGCGCACTATATGGAGCCCGTAATGCGCCTTCACAGCTCTCGTCTATCGCTATTAGACGTAAATTCGAATATAGGAAAAAGCTCATATTCAGAGGAACAGGCGCCAAAGCGACGTGGTATAGAGGGACCCCTGGTATAGGAAAATATACTTCTTCCAAGTGTGTTCAAAAGTTTCCTCTTCATCAGCTTATCAACCCAGGAAAGGCACCAAATGATTGCAAAACTGTTTACATCTTCAGGCTGGAAAGTACTTTGTATCTCCACAAATAAATTATTTGCTCTTTTCAGCATGCATTTGGATTCAGGCGCTTGCTCCTGTTGTCATATCCATTCTCATCTCTTTCCAACCACGGGATGTACTTCCCCTTTCTAGGCCAAAGTCCCTTGGCACCGAGCAACTTACATGAGACAGGAACACTCTGTTATTTGTTGTTTTGATAAAATGTGAACTTCAGCAAAATGAGTGCCTGAAATATTTGCTGTGGTTCATGTTGTTGTAGGGTGACCATATGAAAAGGGGGACGGGGCTCCTGTATCTTTAACAGTTGTCTAGAAAAGGGAATTTCAGCAGGTGTCATTTGTATGCGTGCAGCACCTGGTGAAATTCCCTCTGCATCACAACAGTTAAAGCTGCAGGAGCCCTGCCCTCTTGTATCTGGTTTCTCTTGTCAGTGGGCTCAATCATACCTAACCTTGCGCCGGCCCTGAGATTGCACATCCCTACCTCATCCCTGCATTGCTGATCATACCAAGGAGCAAGTAAAGACAGGCATTTGGAACACGAACCAGATTTAGCTTCTTAGGTAAGGACACTGAGTTGGGTCCCAGCATAAGACTCTGGGGCTCACACTGGTTGAATTTAGTACCTATAACAGCCTTTCCTAACCTGGTATCCTCTAGGGCAGGATCTACTACTACTTTAAAACACGTTATAACAGTATTGACAACTGTTGGGGCGCAGGACACACTCCATACACAGTTTTCCAACCATTTTCAAAGTGTTATATCTACTTGATATAGATTTGGCCAGATTTGTTTGATTACAACCCCCAGCATGCCCAGCCAGCCATCTGAGGGAACCAGGTTGGAGAAGGCTGGCCTACAGGATTACCATCGCCCTAAACCGATTACAAGATGCAGGATTACAAATAGATAGTCTCTGTATTAGAATCATAAGAGCTGTTCAAGTTATGAATTACAGATTTTATACAACAGTTCAAAGCTTTTGTTAGGCCTGTCCATAAAATCACACGGATAATTTCTGTAAATGCCTAAAGGATATATGCCTACAAAAACCAAGTCCCTTACTGTTGTAAGTCTGAAATCTAATTTATTGCAAAATGTATTGGAAGCGGGATCCTTGAAATACTGACTTGCCTAACATGTTTTAAGGATACTCTACCCAAAAGAATCAGGAGAAAAATTAAACTCAGAAAAGTACTAACTTGGGCTGCCTCTACAAGAGAGGTTTAAAGCTCTTTCAAGGCGCTTAAAAAAATTTACCTCTACAAGAACGGAGCGCAAATCGGGCGTAGAGGCGCGTTATCGCCCCGATTATGCGCATTATCGAATGCGCGTTAAATCGCGAGTTTTATTTTGCTCCGTCCGTTAAAGCGCATTTTGACTGTGTGAATAAGCGCTTATGCGCATTAACTACTTGTAAAGCGCATTTTGGACTTCTGTTAATGCTCTTCGCCGCCTCTCGCCGCCTCTCGTGCAGAGGGATTAGGCGTACATGCGCTTCTGCGATTATGCGCATAATCGCCTAACCAGGCGCAAAAGCGAATCCTTGTAGAGGGGACCTTGGAGAGTTTAACTTTCCCTCTGAAGAAAGCAGTTGTTCTTCAAAATGCTTGCCAGAGGCAAGAAAATATCCCTTTCACAAAGGACAGGAGCTCTATGCATGCTCAGGGACACTCTGCCCTTAGTCTTTTCAAACCTTGCATTCTGTTTGGGAACACCTGCATGGGGTCAGAGCTACTTAGCCCAATGTCCCTGTTTTTTAGAAAGAAAAACACTCAACCATAAAGGAGAAGGAAGTTGTCATTGCTTTATTTTTATCCTGGAGAAAATGAGAACATGTTTCTTGGGCATTTCTCTTTGTAGCAGATCCAATGGTAAACAAAAATGGAATCCTGGCTCATTAAGTAAATCCCTAATCCAGAAATAGCCAAAATGCTCAATGGTATCAAATTCCTCTGGTCTACACTTTTGCCACAGTGGATTTGCTAGCACAGTAAAATGTACTTTTTTTTTTTTAATACTGACTACGTTGCTTGACTTCCTCTTATCCTGGGGAGTGTAGGAGGGATTAAGTCCACAACTTGAAGGCTAAAATTATTTTAATGAGACTGTAGGCAAGCAAAGAACTGTCCAGAAGTGTTAGGAGTCTAATTGATACTTTAAAAACAACATGATGGATGTATCATTCTGTTGGTCTCCCATGGGCAGCTGTGATTATTGTCAGGTCACTGTGCCTTTGGAATGAGCTGAAACCAAAGCCTTTTGGAATACATTCACAGGGCCTAGGGTGACCATATGAAAAGGAGGACAGGGCTCCTGTATCTTTAACGGTTGTATGGAAAAGGGAATTTCAGGAGGTGTCATTTGCATGCATGCAGCACCAGGTGAAATTCCCTTATCATCACAGCAGTTAAGGCTGCAGGAACCCTGCTCTTTTGTATCTGGTCTTTCTAGCATACCATCATTTTCCACAGGTGACATGTTAACCATGCACTGTAATTTATTTTTCTCGAACAAGCCCTCTTGAGAACCCATGGCTTGTTGTTGGGTTGTTCAGGGTAGTTAACAAGCCATACTGCATTGTGCTGCATTCAGAGAACACGATAATCTGCCCTGCTGAAAAAAACGCTGAATTCAGGCAACATGATAACCCACCCTGCAGAAAACACAGTGTCTGAATTCGGACGACACAATAAGCAACTGGGAGGGGAAAACAGTTGTCAGTTCTATTGACTATCGTGTCATCCGAATGCTGCCATAGTCAACTCAGCGCTGATCCTCATCCACACCACAGTTGATTCTTTATTACCATGTTGTGTGGGGAGTCCTTTAAATCCGCAATTCCTAAGCATTGACACCTAGAGCATGGTATTGTTATGCTCACTCCCTCAAATGGTAAGAAGTTCCAGGGATGCAGTGCATAGCCAGGTTTGGTTTCCTTTGGAAAGAACTCACTGCAGGCTTAATGGCATTCTATAATATTTGAAATTATTTAATGGTGCTTGGAAAGGGAGGGGGAGGAGTATATATTGTGTGAAGGAGTGTTTTAGTGTATCTTATTGTCTTGGTTGGGTGGAGGGTAGTTGGGTGGAGGATAGCTGTGTGAGTTCTTGTCAGGAGTGTGTGAAGAGAGATTATAAGTACCTAGGATTATTATTAACAAGATCGTTTGAAGTATTGAGGATAGGCAGGTTTTAAATTGATTTGAAAAGACTGTTAACAACAATAAACGTTTTCTTTTATTTTTGCTACCACAAACCACGTGTCAGCTTGGCTTTGCAACCTGCTCTATCAGTTTAATAAAGAAACACAGATCATTACACCTTCAGCCAACATACTCACAGGAGAACCTTATTCAAAACCCTTAACACCCTTTTCCCCCTGCCATAAGGGAAAAGTGGTGCGTCTTTTGCCCTTCCCTCAGGTATTTAAGTGTTGGGGCTTAGCCTGAGAGGGGAGTGCTCATCTAGGCCTAGCGTTTGAGGCTGTGGCGGCACAACACCCCTATATGAAACCTGCACCATCAATTTTGGAGTGGGTGGGTGTGATTGCAGCTAAATCTGCTGTCTCAATGGCTAGGACTTGCACCACTAACGTCACTAACTAACTTTACAAGCCAAGCTCTCCTCCTCTCAGCTGACATGAGTTTCTATTCGGGAATAATGAAGGGCCCTTGATTTGTGTATTGTAAAGTGGCTCATAAGAAATAAAATTGGATGGGTGAAACATGACTGTGGCAAGGGTTGGGCTGGTCCTCGGACTGATGTCCAGGCCCCCTAAATGACTGTCCAGAGAACGGCAGCTGATGGGGACAGCAGCAGACAGGCCCATCTCCAGTGCTGCGACTGAGATGAATGAGCCACATCCCACCGAGGCTAAAGCTAGGGTGACCATATGGAAAGGAGGACAGAGCTCCTGAGGAGAGACAAAAGAGGGCAGAGCTCCTGCAGCTTTAACTGTTGTGATGAAGAGGGAATTTCACCAGGGGCTGCATGCATACAAATACTGGCTGCTGAAATTCCCTTTTCAAGACAACTGTTAAAGACACAGGAGCCATGTCCTCCTTTCCATATGGTCACCCTACATAAAGCTGCTCCATGCACCATTCTTTCTCCTATACTTAGGGGGCAACCGGCCAGGCAGATATATGGGAACAGGTGCTCATTTGATTATTTTTACTTTTAAAATATGTTATCCTTTTCTACTGGTGTGTGTGTGCGTACTTATTCCCAAGTAAATGTGTTTAGGGCATCAGACACAAACTCCACATTATTCCTGCATTCATGATGGCACCAGGGGGCTGTCTACATGCATCAAAAGCCCCAGGGTGGGTGGGCGGTGGCACTACATTGATTATATGACACAGCAGCCACTTCACAGCCATCACAGGGCTTTCCCGCAAAACTGCAAAGCAAAAAAGTTGGGGACTTACCCCAACTTTTTTCTCCAGAGTGAGGCAGGGTTTATTCTCGCTCCGGAGTTCTGGTGGAGCTGTGGACGGGAGGATGGCGCCCCTTAATTGGTCGCCTTCTGCCAGGGCAGAGGGCAGGGGATGGGCCCAGCCGCCGGAAACCCTGTGCTGCCCTGCAGCAGGAAAAGTGCAGGGTTTTGCTCATCGTGGTGGCAACCCACTGCGGTATAGGCAGCCCCCTGAATTTAAGAGCATTTAAAATGCAAAATTGCATATGCTCAAAGTATTTTGTTTTTCCCCCTTTGTCAAGAATGTAGAAGCAGTTGTAAAGCCTGCAAATGCTGGTTGGGAGAAGAGACATGTTAGTTATGAGATTGACAAGTGAAGTAACACACATGACCGTTTAAACATCTCCGTAAGACCATTAAGGGTGCAATCCTATGCATGTTTAGACAGAAAAAAAGCCCTATGACTCCCAGCATGCCCCAGCCAGCCCCATGCATAGGATTGCACCCTAAGTCCAGGATCTGAAATTACTTAGCTGCACTGATCCTTTATGATGTCTTCAAGAAGAGATGTCATTCAAAATGGGAGACCTGTTTCCCAGGAAAACAGGATTTTTAGAAATTAAAAAGGTGAAGTATTAATAATTCATACTATTAATATTCATGTTTTCCAAAATTCTTCTTCAGGCTGGATGTTAAAGCAAAGCAGAAAAGAAAGAAAAGGCCAGCTTGGTGCAGGAAACCATAAAGCCTGCATTTAGTCGCAATCTTACAACGAAGTTTTGGAGGAGAGAGCAGATTTGCAGTGCAGTTCTCTATGTGTCTGTGAGACCTTATCCTAGCCCCTTGCTGCTGCTGCCCCTGACCTGCCTTTACTATTAGGCCCCACAGCTCCACAGCCCAGCGACCTGGCCTCAGACAAGCATCTATGTTCTCGCTGCCACCAGTACCTTCCTCAGGTACACTTCAATGACCACACCAGTTGAATGAAATTAACAAGTTTTATTAACATCAAGTATATTGCGTGCACAGTAAGCTTATTGGCTTCTTTAGTTCATTTGCGTTGCGGTTTCAAGTGTAATGCTTATATGTTTCAAGTGTATTTAAAGCTAAACTGTTTCCTCTCACAATATCAAACACCTCACTAGATTCTCTCTCTCTCCCCCTCTCTCTCCTCTCCCTGCTCAACCCACAATCAACCCCCTCCTCAAATCAACCCAAAACAATCCTGTCAGCTCTTCCTCTGTCTGACATATATATCTCATTCGCTCTCCAGCTCCTCCCACTCTCCCACACCCCACCAATCCAGGCACTCCAAACAACTAACCAATCAGCGCTCACTTGCCACTCATTCCATACTCACCCAGACCTTCAACTCCAAATAATAACTTTTGCAACACATTCACATCCCTAAACAGTAGAACATCACAGTGTCTACTCCAAAGTAAACCCCACTGAGTTCAATGGGACCTGCTCCCAGCTAAAATGAGTATAGAGTCTCAGCCTTACAGAGCAAGGAAATCTGTGGCAAATGAAGTGCTACTTCTTCAGCTCTGCTGGTTCATGCCGGCTAAGGACAAATGCGGCAGTGGGGTTTTCCACCATCCATGCCCTCTTTTGTAGTTTTTTTTTTTAAAAAAATCCTGCCCATTGAGGCCAATGGCAGGGGACATCACTCTAGTTCTAGGGCTGGCAAAGTTGTTTTCTCTTGTCAGGGCAATTTTTTTATTTTTTATTTATTTATTTATTTATTTCATTTCTAACCCGCCTCTCCATCCAGATCGAGGCGGGGAACAACACTAAATATAAATATAAAAACAATAAAATAGATAAACCATTAAAACAGATAAAAACAAATACATTATTAAAAACATATTAAAATTAAACTGGATAGGCCTGCCGGAAGAGAGCAGTCTTCACGGCTTTCTTAAATTCCAGAAGACTGCTAATTTGTCGAATCTCCTCCGGAAGGCCATTCCACAGCCTGGGAACGGCAGAAGAGAAGGTCCTCTGGGTAACACTCGACAGCCTAGTTCTGGCTGACTGGAGTAAATTCTTCCCAGAGGACCTGAGTGTGCGGGGCGGATTATACGGGAGAAGGCGATCCCGCAGGTAACCTGGACCCAAACCATGTAGGGCTTTAAAGGTAATAACCAACACTTTATACATCGCCCGGAAACTAATGGGCAGCCAGTGGAGTGATTTTAAGATTGGTGTTATGTGGTCACCCCTAGGTGTACCGGTGACCAACCTGGCTGCCATATTTTGAACTAATTGAAGTTTCCGGACTAGGCATAAAGGTAGCCCTATGTACAGCGCATTGCAGAAGTCGAGCCTTGAAGTTACCAGTGAGTGCACTACCATCTTTAGGTCTTCCAACTCTAGGAAGGGCCGCAGCTGGCGTATCAGCTGAAGCTGATAGTAGGCACTCCTGGCCGTCGCATCTATCTGGGCTGTCATTTGGAGCAACGGATCCAGGAGTACCCCCAAGCTGCGAACACAGTTGTGGTTTGAAGCCTGTGGCATCCCGGCTATGGAATGAGCTGCCTAGAGCAGTTCGCCTGGCCCCATGTTATACTCTTTTCGACAACAGTTGAAGACCTTTTTATTTTTCCAGTATTTTAACATTTTACCATCTTAGTCTTTTAACTTTGCTGTTTTAAATCTGTATTAGGCCTCCTCCACACGAGACGTTTAATGAGCCTTGAAGGCTCATTAAAAAATTTACCTCCACAAGCATGGAGCGCAAAACGGGCGTACAGGCGCGTTATCTCCCCGATAATGCGCATTTTCGAACGCGCGTTAAATAGCGACTTTTATTTTGCTCCGGCCGTTAAAGCGCATTTTCGCGGTGTGAACAAGCGATTACGCGCATTAACTGCTTGTAAAGCGCTTTTTGGACATGAATTAATGCGCTTCGCCGCCTCTCGCCGCCTCCGGTGCAGAGGGATTAGGAGTAAAAGCGCCTCCGCGATAATGCGCATAATCGCGGAACCGGGCGCAAAAGCGCATCCTTGTGGAGGGGGCCTTATTTGCTTTTAGTGTTGTTCCCTGCCTCAATCCAGAGGGAGAAGCAGGTAAGAATAATTATTATTATTATTATTATTATTATTATTAATTATTTAAATCTAGGGGACGTCTATATGTGGGGAAAGCCCTGTGGTGGCTCTGCAGTGGCA
Organism: Anniella stebbinsi; assembly: GCA_029215795.1. Classification (NCBI taxonomy): domain Eukaryota; kingdom Metazoa; phylum Chordata; class Lepidosauria; order Squamata; family Anniellidae; genus Anniella; species Anniella stebbinsi. The sequence goes on along the minus strand of JARDYH010000002.1, from coordinate 24,775,539 downwards.
CTGGGTTGTTTATACAACACAGAAGCCACTGCGGAGTTATCCTGGGGCTTTCCCCCGGAGCTCTGAAATAAAAAAGTTGGAGACTTATCGCAATGTTTTTCTTTGGAGTGAGGCGAGAATGGTGCCTCTGTCGTCTGTTGCCACTCTGGAGTCGCAGCAGAGACATGGCCGGGCAGATGGCAACCCCTGATTGGTCGCCATTTGCCCGGACAGTGGGGAGGGGCGGGCTAGCGAGCCAAATGGCTGCTGGAATGCCTCCGTGCTTCCTCCATCATGGGGAGGAGGAAATACTCAGCAGGGAAAGCACCACAAGATAAGGTGGGAAAAAAATTGGGGAGGGATACACGGACGCGCAGCGGCACTCGTACATGACATGCAGTGGCGTGGCGGAGTATGGATCAGCGGTGCATGGGGCGGCAGCGGCTCCTCCAATTGATGGATGCAAAACCCACACTCACTCCTTGGCATGGGGACAACCCCGCAGCAGCGCAAGCGTGAGGTTTTGGGGGCTCGCGGTGCCAATGCGTTGTCGTCAAGACAGCCCCCTGTAGTTTAAATCTCTGTACTGCTGCTTGGTTTTTTATTCTGCTTGTCCTTTTATATTGTGTTGTTATATTGTGGTTTAAGGTGTTTTTTTTACTTTAATTTGTACTTTGTTGTTTTAATTTTTGTGAACTGCCCAGAGAGCTTCGGCTATTGGGCGTTATAGAAATGCAATAAATAAATCTACCCCTACACGCCCCTTTAATACCCCTTCTGCCACGGGTGAAACACTGCTAACAGTACATCTACACGAGTGTACCTTTCCGCTGGCTTATGGGGGACTCCCAGCGGGATCTTTCCGGGGAGTAAGTGCTGCCACACCAGTGGAACAGTACTTCTACAGCAGCCTACAACCCACTGAAAGCCAGCTGAAGTTTGCAGCCTTAATTAGATTAGGCTCTGGTGGGAGCAATGCAGGTTGCATCTAGGACTATAGGGACAAAGAAACAAAATATGGGCCAATGTCTCATTTTAAAATATAAAATCTGACATTCACCTGGATCCAGCCTTAAGTAAAACAGGTTTCTTGTGAGGTAGGGAACTGAGAAACACAGCCATCGTTTATATCAGAAAAGCTCGAGAATAATTTTAGGTAGCACAACATGGGGAAAATAAAGTCAAAAGAAGCCATTGTGCCTAGGGTGACCATATGAAAAGGAAGACAGGGCTCCTGTATCTTTAACAGTTATACAGAAAAGGGAATTTCAGCAGGTGTTGTTTGTATGCATGCAGCACCTGGTGAAATTCCCTTTTCATCACAATAGTTAAAGCTGCTGGAGCCCTGTCTCCTTTGTAGAGTGACCAGATACTTTTTATTTTATCTTGTACACTGCTCCAAAATTTTGAATGGGGAATGATATATAAATATTGCAAATAAATAATAAATAAATAAATAAATAAATACCAAAGAAGGCAGGGCTCCTGCAGCTTTAACGGTTGTGATGAAGAGGGAATTTCACTAGGTGCTGCATGCATGCAAATGACACCTGCTGAAATTCCCTTTTCTATAGAACTGTTAAAGATACAAGAGTCCTGTCTTCCTTTCCATATGGTAACTGTACAAATTGTGCCTCATGACACACACACACACCCTTCGCTGAACGTCCATGAAGAGTTTGGGGGGAATTCAAAAGTGTCCTCGTTATTTTATGAAACTTTGGTTGAACCTACTAAAAGTATCACCTGACTGTATATTTGGAATTTTTCTTATGGAACAACATGTGTTCCTTTGCTTTTCGTGTAACTTTTGTGTAACATTAGTTGTTGACTGCCTTGGAAACACAGCTGATAACCCTTCTAATTCCAGCCATCCCCATTTCTCAAAAAAAAAAAAAAAGTATCTCGCAGTTACATTTTGCTTCCTCCTTTCTTTTTCTCTCTCACAGGAAGTTTATCTAAGGTCTGGAGTTGCAGAGTCAGCAGAAAGCATGTCCTGTTTTTCCTTTTTCCTGACTGGCAAAAGTTCAGAGAACTGCAGGTTTAAACTAGTTCAAAAGCACAGCTGTGTTCTTGGGACATTCCTTCTCAAAACCATTAACAACTGTGCAATGAATAATAACTGGAGTCATTAAAGACAACTGATTATTATTACCGGTTTTCCTTTTTATTTCTTTGTGGTATGGGAGTGGAACTGGTACCACCAGGGGGTGTAAATATGCCCTGTAAACCCCATGGTGGCTGCGCGGTGGCGTTGCATCGTTTATTCAACACAACTGTCAACTCAAGAGCCACCACGGGCTATTTGGGCAACACTGCACAGTAAAAGAGTAGCCAGTTTACTGGGGCTTTTCCTTTTCCTGCAAGCTCAAAAGAAGGGAGCAGGGGCATGTTGGTGGGCAGGGAGCTAAAATGCAGAGCGCATTGGATACTCGTAAGCCTCCAGCACAAAATGAAAGGATCAGAGTTGCTTCCCACCCCACCTGCACGCCAGTGAACAACGATGATGATCCAGGAGGGGCCCCAGCCAGGAACTAGGGATTCTACTCATGCCACAGTGCACTAATATAATAGCACATATGTGTTGGACATCTCCTAAGTTCTCCAACAGTGCTTAATATATGCTCTCAAGCATATATACAACAACTATGTACAGAAGAACACATTACTGATAGCAACCTGAGAAACTAGGCCAAAGTTGTGACAAGGAGGACACAAGAATCACAAACACATATTTTTCTTGTAATGCTATTTATTGCAGGAGGGATAGAGAGACTTTTGCAGGGGAAAACTGGCATGTGGGAAAAGAGTGAACTCTGCTTGTCTATTGGTTATACCCTGCAAATGCTTTCAGGTGCAGTAGAATCAGCTTAATGTCTTACCACCTGTGTTATTGTTTGTCCTCTTTATCCTTTTCCCTGACCTGAATTTTAATGCCTTAAATCTAGTATCATAAAATCAAATGTTCAAATTGTAGCCCAATTAATCAACCAGGTTCAAACCCTTTTCCTGAGATAAGACCATAAAGTATTAATAATTTCTTCAAAGTCTCCCAATAACATTTCTCTGTGGGATGTTCCATCAGCTAACTGCTCTCCCAGTAAATGTTGTTCTTCAATACATTCAACCTACATCTGCCTCCCTGTAGTAATCATTTGTAACCAGGTCCTAATATGTGGTGTAAATGTTGTGGAACCAGTTGGTAAGAGTGACCACAGTGCTATCAGATTCAATATATATTTAAGCTTATACAAAAGCACCCTCATACAGTCTTGCGTTCCGTCTTATGTGTAAAGCATACACACCAGGAAACAGTTGGCCTAGATCAATGAAAGATTTCCATATGGACTTGCTGACATAGGAAGGACACTTTAAAAAAAACTTAACAATTCCTCATGGATTCTAAGTAATGATAGAGCCCTCTAGAGAGGACTGTGTGATACAGTGCTCTATTTGAAGAATCAGATCTGTGCCTTCTTGAAATGCAACACAAGCAGGGTCTACCCAAGCAGTATTTAACACTTTGAAAGAGAGTTGATTCAATGATACATCATCTATCTATCTATCTATCTATCTATCTATCTATCTATCTATCTATCTATCTATCTATCTATCTATCTATCTATCTATCATCTATCTATAATCTATCTATCTATCTATCTATCATCTATCTATCTATCTATCTATCTCTATCATCTATCTATAATCTATCTATCTATCTATCTATCTTCTATATCTATATAAATAAAAAGAAGTGTTTGTACGTTTTCAATGGTCTCGAAAACCATACATCCCATTGTTATGGAATTTTTAGGATTTGTTCTACCTCTATCTGGGATGGTTTTAGGCATAGACAAAATTTTGAACCCCATCTTGAACTAAAAAAGACAACAAATCAAAATGTTCGTTGATAAACTGCTTCGGTACCATTTCATCGATTTCAACCAAACTTCACATCATGATTCAGCGCTGCACCTGGCAGATTTTAACCATATATCATTCATGTTTTTCAGACATTTAAAGAAACACCCACAAGCCCCAAATCTTGAAAAACACCCCTACCCCATGTTAAAGTATGAAAAAAATAAAAAGAACAAGCACAGTTTGAAGCCAGGGAAGATCAATAGACTGAGTTATGGAGCTGCTCCCTCCCCCCTGCTGTGGGACCATTCTATCTAAGGGGGATGGAATGGATAACCACCTCCCTGATGGGGCTCTAAGGGTGGACCATGGCAGGGGCTGTGCCCAGGGGTGCCAGCAGGCATGCCTTCAGTCAGCTGGCACAGCTGTGTAAGTTTTCTTGAAGGTTACTCTGTATCAACCTAAAGGCAATTCCAACCTGTGTGAAGTCGGGTCCATTCACTAGTATAAAATACAAAATAAATGACTAGCAGATTGTCACATCGCAGTGCAGAAGCTTAGAGTAGTAGGTCTTCTTGAGGAGAGATGTGAAGGAGGAGAGGGAAATGCCTTGATGAACACACACTGTGCAAGGCTGTTTCAGACAGAGGGAGCAGTAAAGGAGAAGGCAGGAGTTTGGCTGGAGAAATTACGGAAATAAAGCTTAGGCCTTGAAGTGCTGGTAGCCTCAAATATTCTTTTTAATTTTTTTTTTCATTACGAATTTCAACAAAACCAAACCATGAAAAGAGAGGGGGAATATAACTAGATGTTTTGAATATACTGATTTCAATTGTGCATATATACAGCTTTCTAGAAAAAAAAAGTATATATATATATATATATATATATATATCAACAAAAGCAAACCAAAAATCCATATATGTACCCATTTGTGAGTGGTGTCTATAGATCACCCATTCAAATGTTGAAAGCGTTGTTAAGTCCTCAATCCACTGAATTATAGTAGGTGAGCGCTTATCCTTTTAATGTTATAAGATCAGTCTTTATGCTGTCAAAAGGATGCAGGAAATCCAGTTTCTGACTGTGCGTTAACTTCCAGGAAGCAGGTAGATAATTTAAAAGGGCAGGTACATCAGTAAATACTGGCACTGGTAGCTTCAAATATGGACTTGACCTCAAGACACGTACCATCCCCAACCTGGTGCCCTCAAGTCAAGATGTGTGGAAGTACAACGCCCATTATCACCAGCCACCACGGCTCCTGGTAGGCCATTTCATAGGCCAAACTGATATTGGCAAGTCAACTGTTTAAAGGCCAGCTGTAAACAGCTACCCACAGAAGAGCAACCAAAATAATATGTGTCCTGATGAGCTATCTGAACAATGTCCTATTTTATGTCTAGAAAATTGCAGTTATCAAATAGGACTATTTGGTGCACTTCATCTTCTATAATATAGATGCTGTATCATACTGGCATAAATCTTTGTTTGCTTGAGGGCTTATCTGGGGAGATAGGATCTTTGCCGTTTTAATAAATGACAATGACTGAAAGTGTCTTGACCTGAGGTTATTTTTTTCTTGTGAGGAAAAACACTCACGTAAACAAGCACATTTGACTCTCTCTTGTGCTATTTGTGCCACATACTGCTAATGCGGGAGAGAATGTGGAAGGGATTGCATCCAGGGTAATTCACACCATTTTATCTTCCCAGGCCGTTTAAACTCTTTCAAAATCTCAAATTTGTTTAATTTGTTCTTTTATACTGCTAAGTGCTATATCAATTTTATTCTCTGCTGTATATTTCATTGCTTATAGTTTTGTTTTATGGCTTTATTGTTATTGTGAGCCATCCAGATAACTTTGCTATCGGGCAGCATATAACTGTTGTCAATTAATACATAAATTCCCTACTCTTAATTTTTATTGTGTTGCAATGTTTGTAAATGTGTATATTATCATTCTGAAAATTCCTTGCTGACTGTTCTGGGCAGGGACAAATCACCCTTTTCCAGAGGGGTCACTCTGTTAGTTTGTTGTTTTTATTAAGGAAACTGAGGTCTTGCCCGATTCCCTAGAAAGCTTGCTCAGACTCTATTGGGCTTTTGAGATTACCTCAGCATAGCAACACACTTTCAAGCATCTCCACACAGCCTTGAGAACTAGAAACTTGAAATAAAATCACACCTGTCCCTCCTCTTATCTTGCCACTTTCTTCACGAATGTGCTTCCTTCTCTTTCCACCCAACCTTTTCTCAGGTTCCTGTTTTGAAGACTATCTTGGGGTTCTCTTCATGCTCAGTTGCCCACTCTTCAACCTGTCTTCCTGGCCCCACTTCTGTCTCTGTTCCCACTTCCTGTCCTCCAGCTTTTACTCTAATGAAAGATTGTTGTCTTCTCTCATAGAACATACCCCGGAGCTTGATTAACTATTGAGCATCGCTTGTTTACATGGTCATAAGGCACTTTAACTCCTATAGAGGCATCCTTTCTTGCTTCTCTCTCTCCTTTTCTCTCCTGCCTTCTTCCTCCAAAACTGTATGTTGGGGTTGTTGGTTATACTTGGCTCAGAGGATAGAATGGCATTGCACGCGCAGTGGGTGTGGGTGGGTGTGAATTGTGCAAATCTCTTTTGGGTCTATGGCTGATTGGTTTATGGTGCAGCTTCCACTGTAACTGTGGTTACCTCTACAATACGTGAGTGATCTCCTCTTGTGCTTCCACAGCCCTGAACTGTGGATTGTGCTGTAAATGTTTGATGAAAACATCTTGCCAATCTAGTTATTCTAAGGTCAGCAAATGTGCTGCAATGGTCTTTGTTGAAGCATTTAAGGGGAATAAAGAAGTAGAAAACAATGAGACAACACGTGACTTAGTTATTTTTCCAAATTTAAGCTAGCAGTCTAAGCTGCTGGTCAAACATGAAGGATGGGTCAGCTCCGGCTGACCCAAGACATCTTGCTGCCTGAGGAAAAGGACAAGATGGCACCCCCTCCCATTCCATGTAAAAAAGCTGACTACATTGGAAGATTAATCTGTCTTCCACACCAATGATAGGACAACATTCTCTACTAAACTTGAAGGCAGCAGGTTAACTTAGAGGGTACAGAATGGCTGCAAGGCATAAAGTTCTCTTCTTGAACATCTTGCTGCTGCCTTCCAGTATCTGCCGCCTGAGGCGACTGCCTCACCCTGCCTAATGGTAGGGCCAGCTCGGTATCCAGCATTTCATTTTGGCTGGAAGGGTAATGTTAGATCCTAACAATGGGACTTTCCAGGAAGATGGGCTAGGATCCAAATGGATGTGCAACTACTTTTGAGTGTGCAGAGGGTCTTCGGTTTCTTTTACTCAAACGGAAGCCCAACTCCCACCCCATGGCAACTCACTTTTGAAACGGTACTGCGTTTCAAAACAGGTTTGTGAGATAGCCTTGGCATCTGCTGTTCGAACAGAATCCATCTCCCATCCCTAACACTCCTGTGCTCATACAAATCTTTGGAGCATGCTAAACTAGCTCTTTGAATCCCAGCCTCAATTTCACCAAAGCAGAGCAGGAATCTTTAAGAACAGGCCAAAAAGACAGAGTGTCTGGAACAGGTTTCTTCAATTTAACAGTCTGTTAACTCGGTTAATTATTTGTTTCCAAAACACAAAACATGTAGGGAGGAAGTGCAATTATTGCCAATTTTATCAGTGTTCTAGCTCATAATTTTCTCAAGGCTGTCAAGCCTTGGTACTAAACATATTATACAGATAGGCCTTTGCTGTATATTGAAACAAAAACTTTCAGGTTCTCTGAAAAAGGAATTAAAAAAGACGATAAATGCCCTTCCCTAAAATAAATAATAGGCTGTAATTCAAGGTTGTTTGAGCATGCTGGGAGTTGAAGGACTTTTTTTCTATCTAAACATGTATAGGATTGCACTCTTAGTTTGTTTCTACTTCAACAATATGACCCAGATTGCTTCTAAATTCACAGACAAAAGGTGTCAAAATGAAGGCAAATCAGGGCCAAAGGATCACATGAGATAAAGGACACAATTCATCATTTATGAAGCTGTAGTGTCAGGAGGAGATAGCTCCATAAGGCTACGAGTTTCTAGAACAAAGTAATCTCTATTGACAGTATCAGACTGATGCAACCATTGTTCTGAATTGCTTGTGCTGTTCCTTTTTCTCCTATGTCCCAGGTTATATTTAAGTCTGGACAGCAGCAGAGAAAAGACCTTGGTGATTGTCATAGTGGTTTCTATCAGCAATAATGTGAACATATGAAGTGCTGTCTTATATTGGGCAGACCACTGACCCAACTAGCCCAGCTCGTCTGACTGTCAGCAGCAATCCAGATCAAAAGCAGAAATCTTGAGATCCTTTCTAAACAAAAACTGGAGTTGCTGGGAATTTAACAGGGTACTTTCTCTATGCAAAGCAGTTGCTCTACCATTGAGCTACGGCCAATTCCAATAGCATCTAGGCAGATGTAGGACTAGCAGATGTTTTAATATGGGAGAGAGGCGCAGTGGTTAGGATGAAACGAAGGTTGTTCCTCATAAACAGAATCACCTGAGCAGTGGCTACCATGCCTGGGCTGGTTAAGGGAAAAGGTTTTCGTCAAAACTGTCCAATGGTAATCGACGCCAAGCAGGATATAGCAGTATGAAAGTGGTATGAAAGTGGTAAATAAAAGGTAGGGACCACATGACTGCATTATAGCAGTATTGAAGTGCACTAACAACTGTTGGGACCCATTGACACATACCATACACTGCTATATCCTGCTTGGTGTGGCTCCTGCCTTTTATATACCGCTTTCATATGGGTTTCATACCGCTATATCCTGCTTGGTGTAGATCTGGCCAAAGAGCATGAAAACAGTGGAAAACATAGCTGCCTTTATTGCAGTGTAGGTATAGAAATCAAAAACTAGACTCATCTTTACCCTTAAAACCCTTGCTCCCTTGCCATTTCTTCACATGTATATAACCAATATATCCCTTCCTGTGATTTTCTGCAGCATTCTTAGTTATCTAAAGGTGCAATCCTATACATGTTTAGATGGGGAATGTTGGGAGGTATAGGACTTTTTTCTGTCTGTGTGTGCATAGGATTGCACCCTAAAGGTATTCTGCTCCTTCATACGTTTTTACCCCCTCACCTTTGCTGACTCTTCCCAGAACACCTGCATGACATCACTTCAAGACCCTCTTCAAAATTTTCATTAAGCTTTTGGCACAATTTATTTATTTATTTATTTGATTTCTGTACTGTCCAATAGCTGAAGATCTCTGGGTAGCTCACAATAACGAAAACCATAAAATAGAAGAGGGTAAAATACAGTGTAAAAACGTAAAAGTTTAAAGCAACAGTATAAAAAAATAAAATAATCACCAAATAGAACATAGCAGCGATGCAAATATTTAAAATACAGTACCAGATTTAAAACAGAAACGGATAAAAACTGAAATGCCTGGGAAAATAAAAAGCTCTTCACCCAGTGCTGAGAAAAAGTACAATCCAGGTACCAGGTGAGCCTCTCTGGGAAGCTTATTCCTCAACTGGGGTGCCACAACAGAAAAGACCCTCTATTTACTAGCCACGCATCTCACTTCCATTGGCAGGTGCTAAAGGGCGCAATCGTATAGAGATAGTTGTCAGTTGCCAAACCCAGAGGCTGATGACTATCCAGTTTTGGCTAGATGCACGATTTGCTTCGCTGGGTAACTTTGGAGCATGGGGTGGCTGCATGGCGCATAGGAAGCTGTGTAAACCAGCTCCTGCAGTCTCCTCCCCTCTCCACCCCCAGGACCGCCCCCTTTTCCGCCTCTCTACGCTCTGTTTCCAAGCTAGGAGAGGTAGACAGTGCAGCGAGAACCACAATGGCTATGATCGCGTGGGAGAGGGGAGAGTGGTTTCTAGGAATTGCGGCCAAAGCACTGGCTCCAACTTCGGAAACCAAACAATCCTATGACCCTCTAGACAGTGCCTAGTGGCCATAGGATTGCACCCTTACTCACCATAACCTGCTGTAAAGGAGCTGGGGTGGGGAATGCATATTCTTCCCTTGTTAATGTTTTGATTATTTTACTTTTTTACATAAAAAACTATAGCTATTAAGTGTTTTTGCACTAATAAAATATAAACCAAACAAGAAAGGTGTCAAAATGGCACCTACCACAAAAGTTATCATGCAGAGGTAGGAAAGCTGGTACCCTCTAGCTGCTTTTGGTTACAACTCTCACAGGCCCCAGCATGGCCAATCGTCAAGGATTATGGGAGCTGTGGCCCAAAACATCTGGAGGGCACCAGAGATGCTTCCAGATGGGGGGCTGCTAAGAATAAAAAAGTATTGGGCAGCAATTCCTTCCGTAATAGGTTTCTTTTTCTGGAAGCATCCCAGGTTGGCTACCACTGTAATGTATGCTGAGTTTCAAATGGCCACTCAGGTGAATCAAACCTTACCCTTCCCGCCCATGGCAGCTATCTTGCACCCTCTGATATGGATGGAACACAGTGGCATGAACATACTGAAAAAATGCAGCAACCCCTGAAGTGTGGAAAGCAAATTGTAATTCTGCTAATTGTGGGAGAGTTATGACGATCCAGACTAGAAGCAGTCGCTTTCTCCGTTCCCCTCCTTCTGTTGCTATATTCTCTGTATTGAATTTTAGATTGGAAGGTCCACAGAACAAGGACCAATCCTGTTATCCTCCTTCCATTGTTGTTATTATTATTATTACATTTCTATATCACCCTATAGCCGAAGCTCTCTGGGCAGTTTACATAAGATTAAAACCAGTAAAAATGGCCAATCTGCCCCCCCCCCCGATGTTTTGAACTACAAGTCCTATCGTCTCTGACCCCTGCTTGCAGAAATCAATGGGAGTTGCACTCCAAAACATCTGGAGAGCACGAGGTTAGGGAAAGCTGCTCTTCTGCTTTGCAAAGTGGAATGCCCATTATCGGTGCTAACAACACCAGATGGAGTGGAACTAAGTGGGTGGAACCTTCCCTAATGAGTGCTTTGGTCTCCTTCCCACCTAAGGCCTCAGGGTTGGCCTGGGACATTTCGCTGCCTGAAGAAAAGATAAGATGCTGCCCCCCCCCCCAATCCATTCAGACTGGCATCTGAACCTTACTTCAACACAGGCAATGGGATAGCATCCTCCACCACACCTGAGGCTGTGAGATCGACCATGTAACACACACAGCTCTGTCCTCCAAGAAAAAGGAAAGGGTAACAGGCTCAAGAAGATGGCTGTTGCCCCAGCTGACACCAGCTTTTCCTGTCTGCGTGGCTGCCTCACTCTGCCTAACAGCAGAGCCAGCCCTGTAAGGCCTTGCACTTTTGACTCCATATTGCCAACAGGAGTGAAAGCACGTTGACCTAATTGAAAACTAGCGGTTGGGTAGAGAAATGTACTTTGGCACCAACCTCCGGGGCAGAGTGCAGCGAAGGAAAGGAAAGGCCTGCCCAGTCCTGAGATCTTCTGGAGAAGAGGCCCTTCTTTTGAGATTGCCACTATCAGAGGCACATTTGTTGGAAACACAAGAGAGATTTTTTCTCTGGCTGCTCCCAGGCTGTGGAACTCCCTCCCAAGAGAGGCTAGCTTTACTCCCTCTCTGCTATCCTACCCAAGAGTGGCTAGCTTCACTCCCTCTCTGCTATCCTTCTGACGACAGGCAAAGACAGCTTGATTCAAGAAGGCCTTTGGCCTGGAAGTGGTTCTGTGGGTAGGATACTGTTTTTATTCTGTAATTGTTACATTTGTATTGTATTTTGGGGCACAATCCTATGACTTCTGCCCTTGACCTCAGAGGCTTATGAGCAACCAGTGCAGAGCAAGAACAATGACAGAAATAATTGTTGAATCTGCTACGGTCCCCTCTACAAGGATTCGCTTTTGCGCCCGGTTAGGCGATTATGCGCATAATCGCTGAAGCGCATTTACACCTAATACCTCTGCACAAGAGGCGGCGAAGCGCATTAACGGATGACCAAAATGTGCTTTCCAAGTAGTTAATGCGCATAAGCGCTTATTCACATAGTCAAAATGCGCTTTAACAGCCGGAGCAAAATAAAACTCGCGATTTAACGCGCATTCGATAATGCGCATAATCAGAGAGATAAGGTGCCTCTACGCCCGATTTGCGCTCCGTTCTTGTAGAGGTAACATTTTTTAAGCGCCTTGAAAGAGCTTTAAACCTCTCTTGTAGAGGCAGCCTACTTCTGTTCTGCATTGTTCACTAGCTAGGGGTTTGTTCGTTTGTTTTGCCTGTCTAGCTGAGCCGTTGGCAGAGGGAGGGAAGGAGACTGGAGAGGATAGCTCCTATCCTGGCCTCTCTAGTCTCCTCACCTCCCCGCCCATTGGAATGCCCCCTTTGCCCCCTCTCCAAGGTCAGATTCCTGACCTCGGAGAGCAGGTGGTACAATTATTTCTGCCCTGGCTGTGAGGGGGAGGGAGCAACGCAGAAATAGAGGTCAAAATCGCGGGTACATACCAGGAAAAAAAGTAGGTATGATGGAGCCTAAGTCACACTTTCCCTGCCCTAGAAAAAGCCGGAAAATGGAGGGGAAGAGGTGAGGTGACTGCAGGACAGGCACCACGTCATGCGAGAGTATCGCGGTTCAAGTCAGGAGATTGCGATAAAACGCTGGTGTGATGGAGCCCTAAAGCAGCTTCTGCAATCTCTTCCCCCGCCCCTGAACCCCACCTTTTTGCCCTCGGTTACAAGCACAGAGAGACAGCCATCACCGATTCACTTCAATGGGGAGCGAGAGGGTTAGGATTTCCTGGCTCTGAGCGCTGTGGCTGAGCTGGGAGCCAGACAACCGAATAATCCTATGTCCCCCCCCCAGACCTTATCCAAGGAGAGTAAGATCGGTCCTTAGTGTGTTTTATTGTTTTAATCGGTTGTTTTTGTAAGCCACCTTGATGGTAGAAAGGCGGCGTATAAAGCATAAAAATGCTGACAGAGCAGATACTTCCTTCTCTCGTTATAAATAAATAAATAAATATTCGTTTCTCTGACTATTTTGAGGTCCTTCCCACCTTCGGGAGAGGGGGTGGGTGGTGGAGAATTTGAAACTGCATTCATAAAAGCCACTTTTGTTGCAAAAACAAACAAACAAACAAACCCTTTCCCATGACAGCAGGAGAACCCGTTGTTAACTTCCCAATTAGTTAAGAAAAACAAACAGTTAGGTTGGTTTCGCTCCGCAGGACCATTGCAAAAGAGTCCTCTGAACTTTGAACCGCCTCCGAAAGCGGAGATAAACAGGCGAAGTATAAATACCAGGGAACTGCAACCGCCTCCGTTACTGTACTTGTTTTTACTTGCAAGGGTTGGAAGCGCGCAAGCCAAACTGCGAAGCAGCCCAGCGAAGGGCGGGGTCCGGGTAAGTGTTATTTTCATGTGAAGCTGGCTTTCCGATTTTTGCAGCTGTCGATGCACGGAATTGTGCTGGAGTTTGCAAATACTTGACACATCGGGGCAGCGGGGAGTTTACTTAAAAAACCTCCTTCTCTTCAGTGTGTAGTATTTCCTATAGGAGTATTCCTATAAAAGCCACAAAGTATACTACTGGCTTCAATGCGTTCAGTCGGGAAAAGATTGATGATTGTATATCTTATCTGTGTAAATATATTTGTCCAAGCAAGATTCTAGTCTACAAAACGTTGTGCTCTGGGACTTTTAAGCTATAGAACTTTAGTTTAATGTTGGAAGCTTTACACTGCAATCCTAAGCAAGTCTACTCAGAAGTCCCACTGAGTTCAGCCAAGCTTACTTTCAGGTAAGTGTGTATAGGATCGTAGCCTTATTGTTCCAATCGATATAGCATCTATACCGTGAACACACTAGTTTGCCTAATATTTTGTGTGTGAGAGTGTGTGGGTAGACTTATATGTTCCTCAGAAGCTGAAGCACCCGATAAAATTCCCAGGCTTTGGAAAGAAAAGAGAATAGGGTATTTTAAAAATAAATGATACACAAAATAGGTATTTCTGGAAATTAAAGAAGTTCTTACTGAATGTATCTTCTGTTCAGGCTTACCAGAATAGAGGAAAAAATACAGAGAAAGGAAATTCAGTCTGGCATTAACAGTGCAATCCTGTACATGTTTGCTCAGAAGTAAGCCCCACAATCCTGTACAAGTATACTCAGAAGTAAGTGGAGCTTACTCCAGGGTAAGTGTGTATAGGATTGCAGTTTAAAAGTATTTAATATTTCTCTTCCAGTGCAATCCTATGCATTCTTAGTATTAAACTGTATTGAGCTTAGTGGGGCTTCTGAGTAGATCAGGCTAAATATCTCTTTGGTTTGGTATGTAATTGTCCCATGATTTCAACCTTCAATACACATCAGTGGGAACGCAGCAGCTTATTTATTTATTTATTTATTACATTTGTATACCGCCCCATAGCCGAAGCTCTCTGGGCGGTTTACATAGGATTAAAAACAATTAAAAACAATATACAAAAATTAAAACAGCAAAAACATACAACATACACACAATCTGTACATTTAAAAACCACTTCAACACTTCAAAAAACTACAAAAACAAAACAAAACAAACCCAGGCTCCTCAGATATTGCCAAATGCCTGAGAGAAGAGGAAAGTCTTGACCTGGCGCCGAAAAGATAACAATGTTGGCGCCAGGCGGGCCTCGTCGGGGAGATCGTTCCACAATTGGGGAGCCACCACAGAGAAGGCCCTCTCTCTTGTTGCCGACCTCCGAGCTTCCCTCGGAGGAGGCACTCGGAGGAGGGCCTTAGATGTTGAACGTAGTGTTCGGGTAGGTTCATGTCGGGAAAGGCGCTCCATCAGGTATTGTGGTCCCAAGCCGTGTAAGGCTTTATAGGCTTATGTCTTTCTGTGGGCGTAGTAATCAAGAAAGCTGCATTCTAAAGGGGCAGAAAATGTATTTTTGAAACAAAAAATATTTACAAATGAGGAAAGCCTGAAAATGATGAATTCTGAAATATCCTCTTGAATTAAATGCAAAGTAATTTCTTTGTTGATACAGTTTTAATGTTTACCAAAGGGATTGGAGGAGAATGCCCTTAAAAAACAAGTACTGAACAAAGTTCTCTGAGTTTGTTTATTTCAAAGGTCTTCGACACAAGCGCATTGTGTGATCACTTATTATAAACTTGATCCGGAATTCCATCTCTTACTTTAACTTGTTTTCTTTGTTTTGCAGCTGTAGCCCAGCCATGTGGGTTGGGCTGGGGCTTGCCCTGGCTTTCTGTCTCCTCCCAGGGGGAGGGACGGAGAGCCAGGGTTCAAGTCCCCGTTGTAAAGAGCCTCCAGAATGGCTTATCGGGGAGCAAAATCCAATGCTGGACTCCAAAGGTTCTGTGACAGTGGTAGCCCTCCTCCAAGCTAGCTGATACTTGTGCCTGTTGCAGGCTTCCAGGTAAGGACACTCTGAAACTGTATCTGTAATTTGGAGGAGATCAGATTGGTTTTTGTTCTTCAAATTGAAACATTTGTTCAGGGACGGTTGAGAGAAGAAACAAATTCGTGGAGCTTTTACTTGTTCGAGACCCCTTCCAGATAAGGTTTTTACTCTGCAATCATCCCGTGTCCTTCATGGAATTTAACGGCTCCAGACATAATCGTGGTGTTCAGATTTTGTAGCCTTCTTGCTTGCATTTTCCCACCCGCTCTACCATCTTTTTTCTTATGAGAAAAAAATCAGTTAATGAGGGACAGCTCCGCAGTGCCTTTTGATTGGTAGTGCTAGGATCCCTCCCTCTGGAGGCACCCTCTGAATGGGTTCATATTACCGTTGTAAAGTTATTTTTGGCTCTGAAGCTAGCAGTGCTGATTTCACTGTTCCGAATCTATATGCTTGTGTAATAACAAAGCCTCCTCCTCCTCCTCTTGATCCTATAAGCTTCATTCTTCATTTTTGAACTTGTTGCAAGCTTGATTTCTGAACAGTACAGAGTACCACAGGTTTCTTGCGGTTGGTTTTTAATCCAGGTCATTTGAGCTGTCATGATTTTTCAATTCACTTCTCATGTTCTGTTGTGGGCTTCCAGGAGGGATTCCCATTTCTCATACCACTGTTTATTGTTTCTTGGAAAATCAAGTACGGCTGTCCAACTGCATTAAGAGTGCAGATGTGTAAGCTATCCCTGTATTTTGCAAATCAGGGAAGGATGACCTCCAAAGTCTTACATAGGGGAGCAACTTGAGACCCCCCTCTTTTTCAACCATATAGTTCAAAAGGTTTTGGTAGCCAGGCAAAGATTCCCAGGTTGTTCATAAAGGAGAAAATATGTGGGAATAGGTTGCTCCTGTCCACTGCAGCACAAATTAATGGTGGCTGTACCTGTGTTTTGGAGGGCAAGAAGGAGCTGCCAAATGATCTTCTGCTTTTGCTATTCCTTATCCTCCAGACGCATACAGCTTGGGGCTTGCACAGCAGTTGCAGAAAGATTAGGAAATGGCTGATGTAGTCACACATATATACATAACGTTCAACCTCCATTAAAAAAAAAGTAAAATAAAATGGTATATTGTCACTAATTTGCAAGCATTAACGTAAAGCCTTTGTAAAAGGGAGGGGAGCAGCACCAGGCTTTTAAGCATACATGTGGGAAAGCTTTTCGAACGGTACCTGTTTTAAAAGAAATATCTTCAATCAAGAAGGACCGGTTTTCCCCATATGCCGTTGAAATCCTCATGAGTAAATACTAAAACATAAACCTGGTCAAAGATTGTTTTCTGACTAAAGCAAGCAAACCAACTAACCCCAATAGTTGTTGTTTGACCCAGAATAGTTGTTTTTAAATAGATATTGTATTTATAACCTGTTTTATGCACATTATGGTTTAAAATGTTGTATATATTGTTTAATGTTCAATGTTTTTGATTTTTGTAAACCACCCAGAGAGCTTCAGCTATGGGGCAGTATATAAATGTAAATAATAATAATAATAATAATAATAATTAATTTCCAAAGCTAGAGGAAAGGAAAAAAGATGGTTTGGATAAGATAATCAGCTTTTCTCTTTATACCGATTAGATTGGAAGACCTGCAACTGAAGCTGGAAAGTGATGGGTTGATCAACGTCTCCTTTGTGGTGATCAATCACCAAGGGCATCACTCCCAGCTGAAGTATCACCAACTAAGAGAGAAGGTTTCAAAGAACATTCCTGTATACCAGCAGGATGCGAAACAGCCTGATGTCTGGAGTACTCTAAATGGAAAGAAGGATGACTTCCTGATTTACGACAGGTCTGTTTATAGATGGGAAGCTAAGAAAGTTCAAATCAGATGGATCACCATACACCACAAGATGTATCTTAGTGTAACGAATTTCATATAGAAAGCTGGATGTAAAAGAGAAGAGTTCCAACCTAGCCTCTCCCTGCTACACTATACCAAAATTTAAATGTATTAATGTCATTAATGTAGGGTGATACATTCTTTCATGTGAGTCCCCACATGCAACCTGAATGGTATTGTGTGAACTAGGGTCCCCTCTACAAGGATTTGCTTTTGCGCCCGGTTAGGCGATTATGCGCATAATCGCAGAAGCGCATTTACACCTAATCCCTCTGCACAAGAGGCAGCGAGAGGCGATGAAGCGCATTAACGGATGACCAAAATGCGCTTTTCAAGTAGTTAATGCGCATAAGCGCTTGTTCACATAGTCAAAATGCGCTTTAACGGCCGGAGCAAAATAAAACTCGCTATTTAACGCGCATTCGATAATGCGCATAATCGGAGAGATAACGCGCCTCTACGCCAAATTTGCGCTCCGTTCTTGTAGAGGTAAATTTTTTTAAGTGCCTTGAAAGAGCTTTAAACCTCTCTTGTAGAGTCAGCCTAGGTTTATGGGACAAGAATATAAGAAGAGCCATGCTCAATCAGACTAAAGGCCTATCTGGACTAGTGTTTTGTTTGCATAGTGGCCAATCAGCGTCCTGTGGGAAGCACGCAAGTAGGACATGAATGTCAGAGCACTCTCTTGCCTGTATTTCCCAGCAGCTTATATTCAGGGACATATTGTCTCCAGTCCTGAAGGTAATATATAGCTCTCATAACTAGTAGCTATTGAAAACTTTATCTTCAGTGAATTAGATTCTGCTGCTTTCAAGGATTTTTGACTGGAAAGAACTCCCTGCACTCAAAACAGGCATGGCAAGAGAAGATGCCTGGATCTCAGCAGTGCTGTTTGATGTGTTCTTGTAATAAAAGTCAGTTGAAAATGCCCTCCCCTTCGCAACCTTATTGGATTGGTGCAGCAGTGAAGTGCTTGCAGTAGATCTTTTCTAATGCAAGAAATTCATTTTTCAGTTTCAGCCGCATTGATATTATAACTTGACTAACTCTCTTATTAGGTGTGGCCGCCTTGTGTATCACCTTGGTTTGCCTTACTCTTATCTGAGTTTTCCATATGTGGAAGAAGCCATTCAGATCACATACTGTGAATCCAAGTGTGGAAACTGCTCTTACCCGGTAGGTATTTACTGTATTCTCCTCTCTTTAGTGTATGTGGGGAGGAGCTGGGGTGTTTGCATAATGGATGTGGGGCAGGGTGAACAACTTGTGGTTCTCCAGATGTTTTGGCCTACAACTCCCATTGATCTCACCATTGGCTAGGGCTGATGGGAGTTGTAGGACAAAAAATCTGGAGGGCCACAAGCTCCCCACCTCTGGTGTGGGGCATGCTGCATTTTGGAAGCTTCTGCCCTCTGGATGCTATGAACTTAAGGAAAATCCTGCCAAAATGCAGGCAGTTGAGCTCCTCCCAAGCTGATGCTGGATTCATGTGTCTAGCTTCCCCAGTTGCACACTTGCTGTATAGTCATTCCATTAAGAACTTCTAACTGAATTCAGTTCTATGAAAAGCTCCCACATATGAGGCCCAGGTAGCACCTTGTAATTCCATCACTGCAGTTAAGCAGGCCTGCCAGGCCTGTACCATGAGTGGAAGAACTCCTGAAACCCCCCTATACATCTCCTTGGAAGAACAGAGGAGGGGTGTCTATACAATAATGCTTTGCAGCTGATTTCCTCAAAACCCCGCAGCTTCGGTGCTGCATGGCACGAATGATCAATTTAGATGGCAGGAGGGAGTGTGGGCTATCCAGCTATTTGGCTCATCAAACCCACCCTCCCCTGTCTTCCCACACTTACCCTGGACTTGCATCCAACCTCAGCAATGCCCACTGATTTAACCCGACTGAGGCCACCACTGACAGACTGAGAAACAACATGGTGACTTCGAAACAACAGCAACAACAAAATCATGGTAAAACCACACTGCAAAAAAGCCAGTTTTGGGGGTGGAAGACCAGTGTGGCTGCAAATTGGCAGCTGCAGCATATAAACAATGCAGTGCCACTGCACAGCCATGATGGGATAAACAGACCATATAGACACTTCCTAGCAGAATGAATAAATAAAGTGTTTGTTCCCCAGCCAGCATGCAAATGGAAATCCTCATTTTTAATTGTTTTGGCACATGGCCAAGGAACTAAAAAATGCTGGATATTTTGTCAAATATGAGTTCTATAATCTCAGCATGGTGCAGATTCAGAAGTTACTGGGGAGAGGTGGAGAAGAGAGAAGTTATGCGTTTACATCTTTCAAGTTATATGTTTTTACATCTTTCAAGGACTACATAAATCTGAAAGTCTCTAACTAAAGTAGCAAGTATTGTCTTAGAGAAAAATTAAGCTTAACAATATTAGTTTGTTTAATCTGATTTAAGTTTAAGATGAAATACTGAGTATATAAGAATCAGTTGAGATTTTGTATATTTTTAAACAGACACACCTGTTTACTGAACCTGTGGGCGTTTACATTTTGTGAACTTTTTCCTTCCAGACACCATCAGGGGATGAAGAAATGTGCAAAAACTTATCAAAGAAACAAGACGAAAAGCTCACTGAAGCAGCATCTCCTCCCTCACGTCACCAGTTGACTCCTCATGGACATCATGGCCGTGGGCATCATGGTCATAGACATCGGTCCCCACAGAACAACCGACGGGTTACAGGGCAAAACTTAGAGGGTCAGGCAGGTAGCCAGGAGATTGTAGAGCCTGTTACACAAGGGAATAGGCTTTGACGAAAAGGAAATGCAATCTGCAACAGACACTTGAGCTGAAGCTGGCAGCAGCTGATAGGTTCTGCTACAGGTAGCTGATGCTGACATTGTCGGCACTTGTTGTTTGAAGATCTACGTAGCGTAGCCGCCTGACACTGTCGCGGAGAGCTCCCGTCTTCCTGCAGGTGACATGGGCAGCTGTTGGCAGAGAATATCACTGAGTCTTGTCAGTGACGTCTGCCAACTGCTGCTTGACGGTCACAAGCAGCAGGCGAGCATGAAACCTCTGATACCTGACAATGAGCCGGAAGGGCGGAAAACTGAGCCTGAGAAACAATCTAAACATCTTAAAACACTAGGGAAGAGTCCTCAATTTAGAACTTATTCTGTGATAATTAAGTATTGATACTATCAGCTTTACCAAATTGATTGGAAGATCTTATCAAAGACAACAAAAAGGAGTTAAAATACAGTGAGTGACTATTAAAATTGGGATCTTCCTCTCAGGTACCATTATGTGAATGTTTGGGGAAAAAAGCAATCTATGCAGCTCAATCCATAAATCAATTACATCAGACGACTTGAGTTTCAGCTATATTTGTTCAACTGTAGTCAAGTGGTGTTGCTTAACTGATTCGGTATTGAGTTGTCTGGGTCAGCTGACTAGAACAAAATGTTCTCATAATGGTATAAAATTGTTTTTCAGTGCCAGTTCTAAGTGTTTGCGGTGTTTGGTTAGCTTGTCTTTCTGGTTTCCTCTTCTACCATTCTGTTTGCTTTCGTGAAGACAGAAGCAGAAACTATAACCTAGGTGCCTCTGTTTGATATATAGCAACCAAGAACAGGAGAGGATAAGAAAAGACATGTTAACTAGCTTTTAAACTGTGTTTTTTGAAGACCAAGAAAATAAGAGCTTTTCCCCCACTAAAACCTTAGAGCCACTTAATGATCAAACTGTGTTATAAAATTTGGTGAACACTGAAAGCTTGCACATGAGCAATACTCCAAATAGTGTGTTTTCGCTATAGAGGGGTTTGCCAGAATGCATTACTGCAGAATAACTGATTTTCTACATGTGCGTTTAAGGAAAGATCCTGTAGCAAAGTATTTTTAAACATTCTGTGTTCCTGAAGCTAAGTATCACAGGCATTAGGAATTGGGAGTGAGAGTGAACATGTGGAGCAAGTACTAGCAAATTCCATTAAAGAATCAGGGCAAAACCCATCTCTATTGATCAAATATAAGTCTTGATCTAGCTATTAACAATTCCTGTTGACCTGTGGCTTATCATTGTAGGGTTGATTTGAGTCACCTTTTATAACTGATAAATGAAACTTTTATAATGTGTCTATGTAGCTAAATAATATGTCTCATTGTTATGCTTCATCTTTCCAAAATGAATTGAATTTTTGTGTTGTGTTTGGAGGATTTAGAGATGAAAAAAATGTTCAACAGAAAGAAACTGCTTAGATTGTGCTTGCCATAGTTCGTGATGGTTTAATAGGAAAACAACCTCCTACAAAACCTGAATTCTTTTATGGTGAACACTTATAAGCATGAAAGTAGCTCAGAATATAACTGGAAAGCTAGTGTGTGGTCAACCAATAAGAGAGTTTTTAATAAATGATTAAAGGCTGTTGATCCAGTGTGGCCAATCTCAAAGACAACATTTCTGGTGTTTTCTTGTAATTTTTAGAACTGTCTCCATTTGAGGTGGGAATCTTGACCTTTAACAAGCCTCTGTTCTAAGTCTTTTATGGTATTGCGAAGAAACTGAATTTCCTTGTTCTTTTCTTCTTGAAGATGCTGAAGCTTCTACAGAAATAGAAGCAAATATTTTGTTGTCCACTGAAACACAGATGTGAGATACAGACCCTAACAACCCACAGTTAACCAATCACTGGTCATTGAAAATGCAGGAGGAGGGAATGTGTGTGCCGCTTCCCATGTGCTTGCTCACTTATATGATAAACAAGCAAGGGACAGCCCATCCAAACTCAAAACTCTAGAGTTTGAGAGACAAACAGCTCAGAGTTTGAACCCATGGGCTCCCCCAACAACCCAGATTTCTGGGTTTGGACATCATATAAACAATAAAGGGATGAAGCGTCCCTGAATTGTTTGTCTGTCCCTCTGTTGTTTATTGAAATGGGTGGGTATGTGGGAACCAGCACACTCGCTCCCACTGCATTTTCAACAACCCATGGGTTAGCAACGTGCAAACTGGGTGACTGACCTTGTTCAGTCGACAAACTAAGCCACTGTGGTTAAGCATTTTAAGCTAAACATTATGGTTTAGCGTGTTTTATGAACCATGACTTAGTGTGTCATGTGAACCATTCCTAACCATGGTGGCTACAGAACCATGGTTTAAGCACTAACCATTTGCTGCAAAAGAATTCATGGCCAAACCATGGATTAGCGTGTTGTCTGAAAAAGCCCAGTATGTGTATGACAAAAATGCCACTGCTGTTGAAAAGTACTGGTATGTTCAAACAGCTCATGTGTATTATGATTAGCCACCCAGACAGCTTACCAGTCGAAGAAAATATAGATAGAGCACTTAATTGTAACTCCATAATTTGTGTGTACAGAAGTCAATTGAAGCTAACACATGGGATGGAACTGGTTCAAATAAGGACAAGACCACTGATAAACTCCACACATCTGCAGCAACTACTTTGCTCCCTTCCCTTCCCTTGGATGGCATGATTTACATCTTTCATTTGGCATGCAAAGGACATTCCAAAAATGTAATTTAGTGGTAAATGTAGCATTGCATATAATTTTACAAGGGCTGCCCATCTATCCAAATCACATTTAAGCTTGAAGAACTTTGTTGATGTATAAATGACAGAATTGCTATCAGAAGTGATGCATATTTGTAAGTAAGAACCACAAAGGTTTGTAGTTTTTGTAGTGGAAGTAAATGTATGAGAGTCACAGATCACCTTGATCCTGAGATCCATGTGAATACTATGCTCCCAATTCATTTAATGTGTGTGTGTGTGTGTGAATGTTTACAAATCAGCTCACTCTTTTGAAATAAGTGCCATATTGGATGGGGGCTCCTAACATACATCAGCATTCCTTTTCACACATGAATTATTATTTACATTTCCAGAGGCATTAATATACAGTAGGGAGAATAGGACACAACGTTTATAGTTAAAGCCTATTGGCCCTTAAATATTATGCACCTACCTATGCAACTGAACATACTGAAACAACATTTAGGAAGTGCTATAAAACATACCCTTCTGTAGATTTGAGGCAATGGTGTGGGATTTGGATACGATTTGGGTGTTCTGGCCTGAAGCCTTATCAGTTTAGCATCGAACTGAAATAATAATTTTTAAAAAAGGATGTTGATAAACCCAACAAGGAAAAACAACTATGCACATACTGCTACTTTAATAATAGGTGAAGCATATAGGGGAGACCTGGGTTCTAATCCCAACTTAGCCATGAAGCCAATCACCATCTCACTGCCTCCCCCTCCTCACAGAAGAGTGAGGATAAAGGGAGGGAGAACCTTGTATAACACTCAGCTTTCGGGAGGGAAGGCAAGGTATCAGTGGGACTGAAGAAATTATGGGATGCAGTGGAGGAAGATTGCAACCATGTGACAAAACAAGAGCAGATATTAAAGAACTAAAACTGAATACTTCCAGTGCTAAGAAGTGAAAGAACAAACAAAAACCCAAATTAAATATTTTTCTCTCTTACTGCCTTCTAAGAAATACAATGGGCAAGAAAACACAAAAGTATGAGCAACATAATCCTAAACTCATTGATTTAGAAAGTCCCATTACCGTATTTCACCGAATCTAAGACTTCATCGATTCCAAGATGCACCTTAATTTTAGGGCCACCAACGGGAAAAAAGTGTTGCGTCGATTCTAAGACGCACCCCATTTTCAGACACATAATATTGGGGATAAGTGCATCTTAGAATCGAAGAAATACGGTAGGGCTGTGCATGCCCCCCCTCGATTTGCCACCCAAGGACCTGCTGGGCTGGGCTGGCCTGGGCATGAATCCCCCTCCTCCTTTCCCCACTCACCACCAGCGCCGCCCCGGTCCGCGCCGCCAGTGCCGCTGGCAGCGGCCTACCCGACCTAGAACGCTGGCGGCGAGGACTGGGGCGGCGCTGGAGGCCAAGGAGGTCGGTGCCAGCGGCGTGGAGTGGCAGTGATAGAGGTGAGTGGGGAAGGTCGAGTCGCTTGGGTGGGCATGCAGAGCCCCTTTGTGAAAGCGTTGGGGATGGGGGGTGTATCTTCAACCACAAACCAGCGCTGGAGAAATCCAGTGATTCTTAGATGCCATCGATTCTAAGATGCACTCCATTTTTACAGACGTAAATATGGGGGGAAAAGTGCATCTTAGAATCGAGGAAATACAGTAATATGAGGGGAAATTATCTCCAGTTATTTCCAGGAATAGTATGAGACACTCTTATCAGTTGTCCAATAAAACAAAAAGTTACGTTCTTCTTTTAAGAGTAATTTACAAGTTGCTGCTTGGATTTTATATGCTTCTTTAGCGAACAGACCCAGTCTTTTTCACAGGGCATCTGTTATGGTTTCAAATACATAAAACATTTCCTTCTATGTCAACTGTTTATTTACAACCTGAGTGTGAATAGTCTCTGGTGTGGGGTTTCCTAATTACAAGCTGATAGAGGTTTTCACTGGTCCAAGAATGCTTGTACATACAACAAACCATAAGAGTGGTAATTTCCTCTTTTCCCCCAGTCTCTAATATCAGCATAAAGTCTCTTTGGAGGTCTGGGGTCATGTGCATAGCTTTTTTCCAAACAGACGGACTTCAGTCCCACTCCTGAAATCTCCCCATTAGCATTCTAGCATGCCAACAGGACAAAATTTCTGCATGGGAGCTGTTGCAAAATTCCTGCACTTATCAGTGGATTCCAGGGCTGAGCTATGAAAGTATTGACTCCTGCTATGTACAGGTCTCCTGTTTTATTGGCATAGCTCTCAAGTCTTGCTGCCTGTGGATTTCAAGTGCATACCTCTATTTGCAATTTGATTATCTCATTCTGTCTTTGCTTTTCTTGATCTCTCAGTTGCTTTGTTAGTTCCAAAATCTCCATATCTTTCTTCTCCATTAGTTGCTTATGTTCTTCCTTCTTTGTTTCCACTAACAAATGAAAGAAAATAATGTAAAACTTCATTGCATTAATTCAGTGGATTTTAAAGTGATGAAAAGCTGTGTATTTGAAACACTTGTTCAAATGTTTGTAACAAAACTAATTTAAGGGTGCAGTCCTGTCGAGACATCCACCATCCTCCAAACTCGGAGGCTGATGGTCATCCTATGCAGAGTGTGAGGAGTACATAGGTGATCCTTGCCTCCACAGTCACCTCACTCTGCATTTTAGCTAGATGGGTGTTTTCGCTCATCTAGCTGAGGCATTGGGGAGTGGGGGGAGGCTAGAGAAGGCTGGGGATAGCTTGTATCTCTGCTTCTCCAGTCCCCTCTGCCCACCAGCACACCTGTTCTCAAACATTTCTGCCCCTGGGAACATTTGGAAATTTGAGAAGCTGACTTGGGCACAACCATAGGATGACTGCCATGGGTGGGCATGGCTGGTTGCAAAGGACAAGTATCCTGCCGAGAGGCATTCATGGGAAATAAAGCTGGCAGTAACTACAGGCTCTCACTTCACTTTCAAGCAAGAAAAGTGCTGCCTTGGCCATGCCTAGATAAGTGTTACACTCATATTATTATGTGAATAGGGCAGACAGACACATAACTAACCAAATGTAGCTGCTAGCATGGCCCCCACCAGCAACCTCTGGCATCAGCATAAAGTCCTTCTGAAAACATGGTATTGAGCACAAATTTCCCTACGCTCTCCATGCCTCTACTCCAGGGGTAGGGAACCCTTTTGGGCCTGCAGGCACATTTGTCATTTCCCCCTGGGCCTCAGGTGCATTTGCCGTTTTCCCACAATTCCCTCCTTTCTTGCCTCCCTTTACATGAATTCCCTCTTTTCTTGCCTCCCTTATCTGGATTCCCTCTTTTCTTGCCTCCCCCATTCCCTCATCCTCCCCTCCATGCTCAGGGCTTCCTTTCCCTCACTGCTGCTCCTACTGCTCTCCTGCTGCTCCTCCCCTGCTCAGGATTGCTTTTGCCAGTTCCTCAACCTCTTGCTGGTTCTGCCTCCCTCTAGTAGACTCCCTGTAGTCAGTGTAGAGCCTACAAGCTAGGAGTAAAGACAACAACTGAGGTGCCTAATTTGCTGGAAGCCAAAACAAGCAACTACAGCTTAATTTAGAGATCATACATGTGGGGCTTTATATATCCCAATTTTTGAGTCTGCAAAGGTAATTTAAAATAGCTTTGAAATGTATAACTCTCAGACTAATGTTCTCTAGTGAAAAAGAGTCAGGTAGTACCTCCAACTAAAGATTATTCTTTTGATGTTACAAATCTCAGTATTTCCCAAATACGGTTTACACATATTATGCTCACTTTTTTTGTTCATGTCACAGTGAAACTTTCTTTGTTCAAGCTTGTGTTCTTCCTCCTTGCTTTCAATTTCTCTTAGGAGTCTATCAATCATGTTCTTATGTTCCTGTAAATGTATCCAAGCAATCTTTTAAAACAATAGACCTTGCAAACAGGGTGACCATATGAAAAGGAGGACAGGGCTCCTATATCTTTAACAGTTGTATAGAAAAGGGGATTTCAGCAGGTGTCATTTGTATGCATACAGCACCTGCAGAAATTCCCTCTTCATCACAACAGTTAAAGCTGCAGGAGCCCTGCCCTCTGGACCAGATACAAAAGAAGGCAGGGCTCCTGCAGCTTTAACTGTTGTGCAGGACAGGCCACATTTATTTATGTGCCAAATGGTGAGCCACAAGCTAAATGAGAATTTTAAACCAACACTCTTAACCTGCTTATATTCAAGAAGCTTGATGAAGACAATGATAATAACAAAAAGAACGATCAAAATGAAATGATCAAAATACAATAACCCCTCTTTAGCAAGCAGATTTAGCCTTTGTACATTGTTCCATAGCCAGAAGCCAGAGATTGTGAAGTCAGAAAGGTGAATGTTCCCACCTGTTCATGGATCTTCAGTTTCTCTTCCAAAATATGGGCTTTGTTCTCCAATCTCTCATTTTCATCTGTGTAAGGGAATTATTAAAAGTCAGACCTGTAGATAGAGTTCCTACCAAGGCAGGATCTACACTACTGCTCTAAAACGGTTTATAATGGGTGTGATAACAGTTGGGGCCCATGACACACCCAATATACACTTTTCAAAGTGTTATATCCTGCTTGGTGTAGATGTGGCCCTATTCTGTACAGTAAAAAAAAATATGGATTGAATAACAGCCCTTGACTTCTTGGGTCCAAACTAGGGTGAATGTGCATGGAGTATTTAAATAATCTAAACCTAAGGGGTTGGTGCAGGTAGGTCTGAAGGAAGAGTGACAGGAATATTACAAAGTCCTTGCCAACTTCCAGCCCCATGCACTCATCCAGTGTGGATTTGGATTATCCCCTTTCCAGTTAGACCTGCCTCCAAATGGCAAATAAATAAATATTATTTTTTAATGAGATTGGCAGAGGGCAATACAGGGAATGCAGGTTTGTATATGTGCTAGGGAAATGGCACCTATTCCATGGCAGACCAAACCAGGCACAATGTAGAAGAGCCGTGTATAGTCACCTGCTGATTATTATGTTATTTTTTTACAGAAAAGAAACTTGGGTGAGGAGGGAGGGCCTACAAACTTATCGACAGCAGCAGTGCTGGAAGGGGGGGATGTTTAACCCTTTCCTGTGTGTTAGTTTTTTAGTCAAAATCATGGGTATCAAAGCAGCTTGGGGAAGGTGATAAGAAAAACAGCCCACCATGAAGAGGTTAGATTATTCTTCCCCTATCCCAGTTGTATCAATGGTGTCATTCTGCTAATTCAAATAGTGCTAATGGACTTATGGCGAATCGTTCCAATGCACAAGTACCATTTGTTTAAACGGATGCACAATAGGTTGCACAAGCATACTGCACGAACGCTTGTACAACTGCACTTGCACAAAAATAATTTTAGCTGAATTCTCTTGTGCATAGTTCAGAACCTAGTTTCCACTAGCGCAGTATCATTTGTGCTACTTGAATGACACTGTTGGATACTACCTATGGCTTCATTTTAGGATTGTGTTTTTTTAATGTGTTGAGAACAGGCTTTGGTCAACCCAATGCTATTGTAACAGAAGAATGATTGGAGTAATGCTTGAATAGAGGTAAGATGGAATATTGGGTGGAGCACAGAGAATTATTTAGAGCTTTTCTATACAAGGCATTTGTTATGCACTCATCATTCCCTGATCATGGTTGTTTACGAGTTTTTCAGACGACATCATGACCCTCCAGTTTGCTTCTGTTTGTAAACAGCACTTTCCGCAAGTTTTTTTTAAAAGCAGGGAAAATGGGGTTTTATTTCTGATGGCGAAAGAAAGCACAATTTCCTCTTGTTTATTTGCATTATTCTGCTATACCATGTGCCACCTAGATATTATGGAGTAGAAAAGCAAGAAAAGAAATGCTCCTTACATAGTGCTCAGATCTTAATTCTGCAATGAAATTGAAAGCCTCATTAACAGCCTCGTGTAGAAAGGCCCTTAGATGTGAGAGCTGACAGTGACAGTGGGAAATTTGGATACCATCAATTGGGGCTGTCCTTAAGGCTGGTCTGGAAGCTGGAGCTGTTGTCAGGAGCTGCCCGTTTTCAGCATATAACTCCTTTGCTGAGGGAACTTCACTCACTGTCAGGCCAAGTTTAAAGTTTTCCTACTAGTGTGTAAAGTCCTAAACAACTTGGGACCAGGAAACTTGAGATAATGCCTTTTCCCTTATCAACCTGTCCAGTCACTGAGGTCATCAAATGGGATGCTCCTGGTGATTTCGCATGGACCTATGGCCCAGTTGGATTCCACCCAGAGTTCAGCTTTCTGTGTGGTGGCTCCCTTCCTGTGGAATGCTTTTCCTCTGGAGGTCAGGCAGCCACCAACATTGTGTTGTTTTCGGTGTCAGCTGAAGACATCTTTATTTCAACAAGCCTTCCTCAACTGACCAGCAATGGTTTTTATTAGTATTCTGTTTTTAAAAATGTTTAATATTGCATTTTATTCCTTTTATCTGTTTAGATGGGGAGAGGGATATAAATGTTGTAAATAAAAAATATTGAATTATGATGGAGTGAATTGGTGAGTAGGATCAGAGATAGTTGTTTAGAAGACAGAGAGCGTTAGTTGAGTT
Organism: Anniella stebbinsi; assembly: GCA_029215795.1. NCBI lineage: Eukaryota > Metazoa > Chordata > Lepidosauria > Squamata > Anniellidae > Anniella > Anniella stebbinsi. Next base: position 24,746,319 of record JARDYH010000002.1, on the reverse strand, counting down.
AGAAGTGGGAGGTGACAAAGTTGGTTGTTAGAATACAGAAAAAGGAGTTAATGAGATCAGAAATGTTAGGTTTGGTTATTAGAACCATTATTTATTATTATTTTTACCAGATGACTATTTGTTTTGGATGTTTTATGTTCCATAAAGAAATATATGTTTAATTTTTTAAAGTATCTATGTTCTGGTCTGGGTGGATACTAAGGTTGCCATTTCTCAATCCATATGCTGGCTTTGATATTCCACAAAATACATAAAAGGGGAATCCTACTGCTCTCAGTAGATGGTAGCAGCAGGTTATTTTGGAGGATATTTGGAATTCTGGACAAAATGCATCAGCTGAATGACTTATCCAGTGACTTCTAGTAGTCACAGTCTTGTCGTGGAACCCTACATAGTCATATTTTCTCCTTGTTATATACAAACACTATACGAACTGTGCAGCTAGCAAAACACATTCCCACTCTATTACCTCTCAAATTAAATTGGCTTTCTATAGTTTGTTGGAGACCCTTAATGACATTCTGGAGTGCAGTACCTTCTTTTAAAGAGAAAAATAAAGAGAGAAATTAGTATACTTATTTTTTATATTAGGGTATAACTATAGCAATTAAAACAATCTTGCTTAGGAATGAAGTGGAACGAAAAAAATGTTGTTATGCAGGTTTTCATACTTCTAAATTTTAAGCATTATTTCTGCCGTTTTAAGTTTATCCATTATTTAAGAACCTGCAAAACAATTGTATTTTAAAAGGCATTCTCTCATACTTTAAACTGCTTGCAATTTCAAGAAATGAACACAAGATGGACCTCTGATATAACCATATTTTCCAGGTCACTTAAACCTACATCCTATAATTGCCTTAAATTATCAAAATGTAAAACACTGCTTCTTTATATAGGAAGAAACGTGCAGTATGATCCGTCTGAGTTGTGTGCACAGGAGAGCATCCCCAAGTGGCATTATAGAGCCCTTCTCTTCACTCTTTCCCTGCTGACTGCAGGGCGATGTATCTAGCAATTGCTATCAATGGGATATGTGTCTATGGCTCCATGTAAGGTTCTAGTGACCCTGCTCCTGCTTTGACCCAAAGCATGTATTATGAGAATAGCTAGTTCATTTGCACCTGTTGTTTTCCATCTGTCTCCAAGGACAGCCTCACCTATAGTATGTCTGAGTAAAAATAATCCTGAATATTACCAATTGGTTCCTTCTTTCGTCTTTTAAAAATAATACAGAACAACAACAAAAATCACAGTTTAAAATGTGTCCAATGAGAATGAACCCTAACATTCAAAACTTGATACTGCACAGTTAAATACTGTTTATGAACATCATTATGGCCGTTGCTACACCAGGGTATTGGCCTGGTATTGTCCCCGGCTGGTCCCTGTGGATTCACATGACGCGCAGGGACTCCTGGGGGTGGGGTGGGGAATGGGCACAGGTATTCCCCGAGATAACAGATCCCTGGGGAAACCCGATTTTTCTGCGGTCCCGGGAAGTTCGCAGGACTGAGGGAGATGTGGCTGCCCGTCCCGGCTGAAGCCACGCTTACTCATGAGTAAGCGTGACAGCAAAAATGGGCACGGAGCTGCACCGCGCTGCTCCATGCCCATCAGGGGAGGGGGTGGCACCAGTTTCGCCACTCCCGGGAGGGCAGAGGGGGGGGGGGCTGATCGTGCACGTTTTTTAAAAAAACTTATTTGAGTGCATGAGCGCTCATGTGCTCTCCTCTGGGCCCAGGGAAAACAAAATGGCCGGCGTGATAAGCACAATGTGCCTGGGGGGAAGCAGAACTTCTGCTTCCTCTGTGAAGAAAGAAGAGGACAATTTCAGGAGCAGTCTGGGATCATCCTTTTGCCTTCCCTCCACACCCCATGGTGTAGAAAGGGCCTATGTCAGCCCCTCAGTACGGCTGCACCATCTGAGTGGGTAGATCCATCAATTAAAAACCTTCTGATCGTTTAAATGCAGATGTATTTTAAAACAGATGTTATTTTCAAGACATGTGCTTACAAAAAAACCCGCAAGCTGGACTAGATGGACTACTGGAACTCCATCAGATGAGCGTTTTATTGCACGCTCATTACTGGGCACTCATGGATTTTCACAGGTCCCTCTCACGTCGCTGCCTGCCTCCCACCTCTTCTAGCCTTCTTTGCACAACAACAAAAAATCCCAGTAAGTCCAACTTATTTTTAAAGATGGAAGTTGCCGCTATCTCCTTCGATGTGCAGGATAAACAGTGGGATCAAACCTGCCCACTGAATGGGCCGCTTGCAAGTTGTTTACTTTCTCTTTCAAAAGAGGAAGTAACGAGGGACAAACGCACAGGCAGAGAAGCGACGGTAAGCAAACATGATTTCCCTCTGTGTGATAATGCTCATGGTCTGATGTGGTCTGATTCAGTAAGTCTCTTCTTATGTACTCTTGTGCTACTCTCATTGAGAGTGTGGCTCACACTAGGGGAGTTCCTGGCAGGGCTGGTCTCAGCACCAGGCACGCTTGGACTACTGCCGGGGCTCCAGTTCCTGGCAGTGACCTTTGCTGATGGCTGCTTTTGGTCATCAGTGTCTAGGTGTAGCCAACATTTAATTTACCCACAATGGAGATGGGAGGCTACCTGAGGGCACTTTGCCCAGGGTTCCCTGAAACCAGGTGTTGGTCTTGGTTCTTGGATAGAATTGCATTAGAAACTTCTACTGCTTGCTTCCATCAGATTATTTGATGGAGGATTCCTCCAGTAGCTACCTTCCCACTCCCAAATGGATCAAGATGATATTCTCCTTGCTTAATCCAAGAAAGAAGAGCAGACCAATGAATTCTGCTTAACAAGTCATAAACCTGTCTCTGTGCTTTTATACTGTTCCCTTTCAATGCAGGAAAAAGCCTCTGCATTAGCAGAAATTGGAATGGATGGACTAATACATCATTTTCCATTTCTAAAAATCTATGATTTACAGGCAGTTTTTCTAGTCTACTCGGGCATTTGAAAGATGCTTTATAGACTGCAAAGTGCCCTCCATCCTCTGCCCATACAATTCTTAGCAGGTCTGTAAAATGACAGATTACTGAGATCAGGCAAACTGAAACATTTATTTTACAAAAATATATAATCCAGGCACAGATCTCCCCTGAAAAATATAACCATGATTAATTTTGATCATTCAGTTGTTATCCTTTGATACATATTGGATTGTGAAAGGAATACTTTCTACTAAAGTTAGCCCATTATTTGACTCTATTAAGAGAGGAATCCTATGGTCTATAGAAAGACAGGGGGGGAAACCCTCCAAGGCTGTAGAAAAAGCTACAACCTTGGATGGATTTTTTGATTTCAGAGTCCCCTCCTACTCCTCTAGCCACGACAGAAACCTTCACGGTCTTCCCTCTACAAGGTAAGAACTCCAACCTTGTAGTCGGGGGGGGGGGGGGGACTGGGCATTTCAGGGGTGTTTCAGAGGGTGGGGAGGGAATCGTCCAGTATCTGAGGAATTCTAAGCCTTCCCAAACCTGACCACACCTCTGTCCCAGGAAAGCATTTGTTGTTGTTGTTGTTGTTACATTTCTATATAGCCGCATAACTGAAGCTATCTGAGTGGTTTACAAATGTTACAAAACCCTCTGGGTGGTTTACAAAGGCTCAAGAGCATATCTAAATGTTTATCTCCCATTACTGGCAATGGAAGAGACTGGGGCCCCCTCTACAAGAGTTCGCTTTTCCGCCATTATGCACATTTCCTGTTAAGCACATTTACGCCTAATACCTATACACGAGAGCCGTTGAAGCACATGACGGGCTCTCTGGAAGGCGATTTACATGCGGAGAATCGCTTTATAAATTGGGGCTCGAACAAGGAAATGTTGCTGGAAGTAATGAGCTTTTTCCCAGAGGAACAGCCCACTCAGGTTCCTGCCGTTTCTTCTCCCCGCCCACCAGAATCTCCCACCTTTGGTTACCTGGGTTACCTGCCCATAATCACCTGGTTAACCTGTTCGGCTGCCTCTCTCTCCCCCCCTTTTGCCCGATCGCCATCTGAAGTTGTCCCCTCTCCCAGAACTGCTCAGGAGTAAAAAAATACTTTCCAACCTTCTCCTGCTAGGTGGATCTGCTGCCTCTCTGGCTCGCTTTCGTGGGCTCCCAGACACAAATTCTCTGGGGGCCGGAGAGAGAGAGAGAGAGAGAGAGAGAGAGAGAGAGAGATGAGAGAAGAAGCGAGTGAGCGAGCAAGTGTGTGTGTGTGTGAATGGATGGATGGATGGATGGATGGAGGAAGGCAGGCAGGCAGGCATGAAGAGGGTGTGCAGTGACTACCTGGTGAAGTTAAAAGCATGAAAAACCCCTCCCCCCAGTCCGTCCCCCCTTTCCCTGCTTCCCGTCTCAGTAATAACTTCTCTTTTTACAAACGCAGACACACACGCATCTCAATGTCAGGAACTCAGCAAGGGAGGGGACGATTTGTCTAAGTGGATAGCTAATTATCCGCATATACGCACACCCTACAACGCCCTTGCTTTCTGTGGAACCACCTCCATCTGGCCCCGTGTCTCCATGAACAAAATATTCCAGCAGGGGAGTTAAAAGCAACTTTATTTTCAGTTGATGTTAGGTCACCTATTCCTGGATCTTCCATCCTGAGAGACGAAGAACAAGGAGGAAGTGGCCAGGAGGAGGCAGGAAATAAAACAAAAAGAAAAACTGGGAGGTGTTCCCAGTGAAGGGGCAGTTCTATTCATGCATGACATCATAACCACAGTCCGCACCACTCTGATCGTTAATGCGACTGCACAGAAATTGTTTACACGGACATAAGGCGCTCTTACTCCCGCCGTAAATTTAAAGTCGCTATTTAACACGAATTCAAAAACGCGCAAAATAGGAGATAAAAAGCACCTGGACCCCTGATTTGCGCTCTGCTCTTGTAGGGGTAAAATCGGTAATGCGCCTTGAAAGAGCCTTAAATCGCTCATGTAGAGGGAGCCTGGTTTTTCTTCTTTATATGGACGAAAGAAAAATATAGTATGCCCTGCCTCCATCATGACTTCTGCCCTGCTCGTAAGAGCTGATATGGCATAGGAAGGAGTAGAGCCTGTCATATTGGAGGCTCCATTGAGAGTATAGGGTTGCTCTTTAGCCTATTACTCTTGAGAGTATATTACACTGGGCCTACAATCTATGCATACTTTACTTACAGAGAAGCCTGATTGAACTCAGTGTGGCTTGTCTTGCTCATTGGAATGTTTTAGACTTTTGAACATCTGCTGTTTGGTATGGCTTTAGCTCTCTCTCTCTCTCTTACTTTATATTAATTGTTTCAAAGCTGTTTTAGAATTTCATTTTTATATTGTAATCTTTTAAATTGTTTTATTACATGCTGTACATCACCCAGAGAATGTTGTTACTGGGCAACTAATACATTTAATGAACAAATATTTCCAAGTAAACATGCATAGAATCAGACTGAATGGCAGAAAAGTAAAACAACTCCTAGATTATCTACTTAACTGCACCATCATGCCTTTATTTATTTATGGAGTTATAGGGTTGGCTTCAACGCTGGTGTGAGAAGTCCACTCACATGACAGAACCATACTATTAGATACAACCTATAATCTGCTTTTCTATGCAAATGAGTTCTAAAAGTGAAAAACATTAAAACCAAATATTTCACACACACACACACACACACACACACTAAAATTACAAACCAAACTAGTAGCATTGAACAGTAGGGAGAATAATGCAACCTTTTACACAATTGCTAATTCTGTAAAATTGTTTTATATGTTTGTTTGTGGGAATGATTTTATGTTACTATACTGTATTTTTATGGTTTTAATCTTTGTAAACCACTCAGAGAGTGCTGGCTATTGGACATTATAGAAATGTAATATATTTATGGAATTAAATAAAACCTCAAGTAAACCCCATCACACTTGATGGTTAAATGCCTGATTAAAAATGAAAGACTTAAAAGAGCAGAGAGACTCAGGTTGCCTCACCATTGCCTGGCTGTTAGGTGTTCTCTACATTAGAAAAAAAAAACAAACCTGCTTTCTTACCACAAGCCCTCATCTCGGATCTTTTCGCATTCAAAACGGGCTCCTTCAGACAACAATGAAGAGCATGTGATTTTTAATTGAAAAGTGAACGTGATTGAAAAGAATAGGCTGCAGTAAAACAACGCCATCTAGTGGCAGTATAAAAACCCATCATGAATAAATAGTGGATTTAATCTGTGTTAAAATAAAACAGGATTGCTGGGGGAAAGGGCAGAAGAAGTCCTGTTAGCTTAAAATGTTGTGAAATTGACCTGTAAACTTCCAGGGGTGGCCAGTCACCAGCATGCTATAAATCACTGGTTTAGAGTATAGGCATAGACGGATGGGAGGACAGTGTGCACTAAAGATTTGAGAGACAGTCATTATGGTCCCTGTCACTAGCCAGTGGACCAAAGGCCACTGGAAGGTTGTGTTCCTTCCATCCCAAGAAGCAAAAACAACAACAACAACAACAAAAAACACCCCACAAAAAACCCCCACAGCAAGATAAACACAAGCCTGGGAACTTGCTTTTCCTGTCCCCCCCCAAATGTGCTTCCAATGCCAGTTCTGCTTGGACTACAGTAGCAAAGAGGATACTGAGCCTGGACAAAGGACCAGGGACTGCTGGGTAGTTGCACCAACTCCATCCCAGCAAAAACACTAGCAAGGGAAGATCAGGCTGGCTCTAACTTAACTTTTTGTTTGGGTGTTGTCAAACTAATAGCTCTACTTTACCATTTCCCTCAATTCATTTCCCCTTTTATAATATTTATTAGATTATAAACCTGAGAACAGGGCCTGCACATAGTTATTTTATTTGGATACAGCACATAGTTAAATGTGGGCACTCATATACATATATTATGTGCTATAAGGAGTTTCCCATCTGTTCTCTGTGTATGAAGGGTAGGACCATAATTTTTATATTTACAGAATGTAAATTGAGGCTTATGCTACTCTAAAATGTGATTTATTATGTTAGAAAATACTGCAATTATTGAATGCAGCAATGTGTAGTTATATTGTCGAGAGATGTAGATATTTAGTCAGTTGCACCAAAATGTCCTGTGGCACCTTAAAGACTTAACAAATTGATCATGGCTAAAGTCCACTTCATCAGATGTGTAGGCACACTTACCTTCTTTAGCTGACTCTTCCTTTGATTGACTTATTGTCAGTAACTTGTTTGTTTTATCCAACTGAAGAGTCAAAAGATTATTTTTTCCATGAAGTTCTGATATTTTCTGTAGGAAATTGTTTAAATTCCAAATGAAAACTTTTGTTCTAAATTTCTTACCAAGCTCCTCCTCAGTTACGTTGATAGATTAAGCTAATAATATGTAACAGACTGCAGTCTTCGTGAACGTTTAGTGACATTCAGACAATTAGAGATTTGAGAGCATGATCCACAAGGAAATTATGAACTTGCTTATTGGAAGAAACTGAATCCTTTCAGTGACAAGCATCCCTATCAACAGAAGGTCTGCTCATCATATTTACTTAAGTCTTGACACATTTAAGTATCATTGCCTCCATCGGGTTCCATTACACAACTTGACACACAAAGACGAAAAGAGAGACAGAGGGAGAGAGACTGCAATGGCACAGTCACATGGAAATAATAGATATTTGGGGGGAAATGTCATGGCAGAGCAAGCATGTTTAGACCAGGGACAGGCAACTTTATGGGGCTCAGAGGCCCCTTAACACCAGCACGGACCCCTCCCAGTCTACATTCTTGCTGCTGCTGGTGTGGCGGCAAAGAATGTAAGCTGTTTGCTGCTGAATTTTGGCAGCAAGCCAGTATGAAGCCTTAGAAAGACCAAATTTAGCAATAGGGCCAATATTTCTTGCCACAGAAGAGGATGGAGACGGGCAGGGGGAGGAATGCGGCCACAATTCTGAGTGCTGCCCACCCCTGCTTTAGGCTTTGCTTTTCTACAAGGCCTTGGTCATGTACCCCTAACTGCAAAATCCTATGCTTGATTACACAGATGCAAGTCTTTTTGTGTTCAATGAGACTTACTTCCATATTTACTTCAGACTAGGCAGGGCTTATGTTTTTTTTTCAGCTTTTTAAAATTATGTTATTGTAACCCACAGTTGGACATGGTTTTATGGAAAAGAGGTTTACAAAGATCATAAATAAATAAGTACAGTGACCTAGCAATTTTATGATGAAACTGAAAGTTCTATAGTTTCTTTACCATTTCTATATGTGAGAAGTCTTCTAAAAGCTTATCAAGATTTACCAGGCTAATTTTCTTCATGCTTGATTAGCTACTTAACTGTTTCCTGTAAATTAAAGAGAAAAATAATGAATAATTTGAATCTTCTTCTCACTAACACTGTGTCAAGGAATTTCTATGAGTGTCAAGTAAAGGAAGCACCCTCTAATTATTCTTGTATAGTAAAAAGTCCCACAGACAGCATTGGAAGCATTAGGTGAGAGATATGCATTCTGTTGTCTACACAAATATTATGTGTGTACACATTAAAGTGCCTTAAATCCCCTGGGTTTGGGATTAATTGATTACCAATAATTAAACATTTCTATGAACTTGTAAAGTCTGGTTTAAGAAGAGCTTTACTGCGTGAGAAAAGTGTAAAGTGCAGAGCAGAGCATTGACTTAGACTGTGGCTATGATTGGTTATGCAGAATCTTACACATTTCATAATAGGAGCCACATTAATCTAAAAAGCAAGGAAGAGTCCTGTGATTTGTTATTTATTTTGGCATAAGCTGGCATGGCTATAAATCAGTGTTTATGGCATAACAAATGTGTAAGTCAATCAGGGGTCTGTATTATGGTTGCAGAAACTTATGATACATTATTATAATTTTAGTATGGCATTTTAGTTTACAATTTATAATGTCATGCTTATCTTATTTAAATGCCCAGTTATCGTTAGCTTTGGTTGGCAAGCTCTTTAATACCAACCAAAGCTGTCTAAGGCAGGATCTACACTGCTGCTTTAAAGTGCTTTAAAGCGGTTTATAACAGTACTGACAATTGTTGGGGCCCAGGACACACTCCAAAAACAGTTGTCACTACTGTTATAAAACACTTTAAAGCACTTTAAAGCAGCAGTGTAGATCCGCCCTAAGAGAAAAAACAAACAAACAAACACAACATAGCTGGCTCTTACCCAGCATTTGTACATTTTCTTCATCAGTTTCTTGGTTTTGTTGTTTTAAGGTTTTATTATTCTAAATTGGTGTACATTGCCATCATGGCACTTTAGCAGGTTAGGCTATAAATAAACAAATAAATACATTTCTGTCAATATGTGCAAGACATTACATTTCTCCCCAGGGCAATGTCGAGGTTGTTAGACTATGTTATATGTATCTCAATTGTTTTCATATGTTGTGAGCAACTTTGTGAAGGCTAATGCTTTGTAAAGCGGGAATGAAATATCTACATAAATATAGGAACAACAACAACAACAACAACAACAGGCAAGTGAAAGCCTAATCAACTGATCAATAATATAGAATACCAGCTTAGTCTTCCAGCAGAAGTGTGGTTTAGTTTAGTTTGATCTCTCTCTCTCTCTCTGTGTGTATGTGTTTTAGTTTTATGATTGATAAAAAGGACCATTATGCATTGTGAGTGGGGCTGCCAATTTTTGAATTGGTCCCTTTAACAGCAGTCTGAATTAGCTGGCAATCATATTTAAAGGCATTGAGTTGTGAAGCTCACTGTGGCCTCATCTACACCAAACAGGATATTGCACTATGAAAGTGGTATGAAAACGGTATATAAAAGGCAGGAGTCACACTGCTGTTTTATAGTGGCATTGCACTGACAACTGTTGGGGACCATTGACACATACTATATACCACTTTCATACCGCTATATCCTGCTTGGTGTGGCTCCTGCCTTTTATATACCACTTTCATAGTGCAATATCCTGCTTGATGTAGGCCACTATGTGACCTTGAACCCGTCACCATCACTTAACAGAACAACCTCACAAATATTGAGGATAAAATGGGGGAGAGGGGATCATATATGCCACACCTTGAAGCTTATTAGAGAAAAAATGAAATATAAGTGTAATTAAGGAAAAAAGTTATGCTTTAGCACCATCTGATTTCTACACATATCAAACATTTCTTAAAAGGCAGAAGAACAAGGGTGTTTTCATAGTCAGCTGATAATTCTGCTTCTGAAGGAGAGTATCTTTCATTTTGAATATATTTTGAAGCTAGTGTAAAATATGATAGTATTGACAAGCTGTATGGAGGGCCGCCTCTACACCAGACGTTTAAAGCTCTTTAAAGTCTCATTAAAATTTTTACCTCTACAAGAGCAGAGCATAAATCGGGAGTTGAGGCGCTTTATCTCTCTGATTATGCGCATTATCGAATGCGCGTTAAATAGCGAGTTTTATTTTCCTCCTGCCATTAAAGCGCATGTTGCCTATGTGAACAAGCGATTCTCCGCATTAACTACTTCTAAAGCGCATTTCAAACAACCGGTAAGGCCACCAGTTGTGCACACAATTACCTCCTGGGTACAAGCATTTACGATAAAGCGCTTCAGCGATTATGTGCATAATTGGCTAACCAGGCCAATTCTCCCAGTATTTTAACAGTTAAATTAACTCAATTTTAATCCTTGCTGTTTTAAATTTGTATTTTAATCTGTATTAATTCCTGCTGCTTGGTTTTATTCTGGTTGTTTTTTTATATTGTATGTTATTCTGTGTTTTTAGATTGTGCCTTGTTTTATATATTTTAAAATGATTTCATGGTTTTAATTTTTGTGAACCGCCCAGAGAGCTTCGGCTATGGGGCGGTATAAAAATGCAATAAATAAATAAATAAATAAATAAATAAATAAATCTAGAGGGGGTCGAGGACAGCTGGGGTGGGATGGGGTGGGGGTGGCCATTGCTTGAAAAGAGGGACACAAGACTGAAAGCAGACAGCTACTGGTACGCAATCCTAGGCACATTTAGACAGAAAAATGTCCTACAATTCCCAGCATTCTCCAGCCAGCCATACTTTTCGCAGGGACTTTTTTTCCTGTTGAAACATGCATAGATTTGCACCCTTCTTCGGGGTTTTAAAAAAATACATTTTGTATACATTTATTTACGATACCTTTTATACCACCCCGCCACTTACAACACTAGGGCGGTATACAAAATGTATTTTTAAAAAACCCTAAGGGTCTAAACATGCATAGATTTGCACCCTTCCTGTTTGTATTATCATGAGGTGACACACGTGTCAGGAACAGGAAACAAAGTGGTCTTGAAACTGGCAAAACTAGGCCGCTGTGCTACCTATAAGTTTTTAATTCCTAAGCACAGTCTTCCCTTTTTTATAAAGAGAACTCTCTCTTTGCCTCATTGAACATTTTCTAAGAGAAATTTCCCTCAGGGTTAAAGCCCTGTTCTCTCAGCAACAATTCCGTTTTTTTAGCAGAACTGCCAGGCTGTCCCCAAAAGGCGGGAAAACCCTCTACCTCAAAAACCAACCCATGGAATGTACCATTAATGACTCACATGAGGTGGGGTGTGCGTGTGTGCGCGTGTCCCTGCACTAGCCTAATAATAGGTTTACTCACACAGCCCAAGCAGTTGGGGAGGGAATATGGACTCTCCTAGGATTTTGAGCAGTGCGTGCCTGGATGCCTGCCACTTTCCTCTTTGCTATCGTTTTGAGGAAGACCTCCATCACACCTCATCCCCCCCCCACCCAGTTTGCCTCTGCATTTTTTTTTAAACCTCTGAGGCAAAAGAGTGTTAAGCTTATGATCCCTTTCACCTGAATAGCTGCTCTTTCGCTCCTTCGCTCGTTTGCTCTTCCACTCCACTCCACTCCACCCCTCCTCTACTCTTTCTCTCTCCAGTCAGGTCCTGTCAGATGAGTACTTCACCCAGACCGCCTTTCTGCTGGGCCAAAAAATGGAACCACCCTTTAGTCTGGCTCTTCAGGGGCATTGAGGGAGTACAATCCTGTCTCTGCAGAGATTCAGACATTGTAGGATTTTAAAAAAGGCTTTCAAGCCTGGGATGCAAGGTTTGAGTTTTATATCGAGGCTTGGAGCCGGCTGCTGGGAGAGATCGCTTTTCCCTGCCAGGACCTGATGCAATCCATTCAAGTCCCCAGTTCCTTTAAAACTACACGAAAATAATCCAGACTTTTGGTTGTCCAGGAAAGGCTGGGTGTCGGCAGGACAGACACAGTGTCATGTGAGTGCCATGCTGCAAATCCGCACACCAGGCATGGTGAGAGTGCACTAAATCACTGGTGTGATGGAGCTCCTAAAGAGCAGTGACTCTATCACAGGTCCCCTCTACAAGGATTCGCTTTTGCGCCCGGTTAGGCGATTATGCGCATAATCGCTGAAGCGCATTTACACCTAATACCTCTGCACGACAGGCGGCGAAGCGCATTAACGGATGACCAAAATGCGCTTTACAAGTAGTTAATGCGCATAAGCGCTTGTTCACATGGTCAAAATGCGCTTTAACGGCCGGAGCAAAATAAAACTCGCGATTTAATGCGCATTCGATAATGCGCATAATTGGAGAGATAACGCGCCTCTACGCCCGATTTGCACTCCGTTCTTGTAGAGGTAAATTTTTAAAAGCGCTTTGAAAGAGCTTTAAACCTCTCTTGTAGAGGCAGCCACAGAGAGAAAGGGCTGTGTTTGACTCTGTTCAGTTGATAGGATTGTCATCTTTGGCCAGATCTGCACCTCGTTCCAGATCAATACAATCTCATCAGGTATTCCTCTTGTGCATTTATGCCTTGCCGTGCACACAATGACATCTGTTGTGGTAGTTTGGATAATACGGAATAAAAAGCGGGAAATACATCTAGAAAAGAGGGATACGGAATGTGCCCTAACAATTATCAGTGCACTTCAAGACTGATAAACACTAATGTAGATCCAGCTTCCCTCTTTTACTTGCCAGGGTTTCTGTGCCTTTAACAACTGCACGACAGCCAGAAAGTCAACATGTAAAGCATCAGACATCTCTGCATCTGCATGCTGAGGGGAAAGCATTATATACTGGATGTGTCTACCTGTTGTGCAGCTATTAAAGGTGCAGTAGCCTTGTTGAGGGGGGGAAATTCCCCCAGTGGACAATTTTTAATAAGTGTGGTGTCAGGGTTATGTTTGCTAGGAGCCAAGCCTAGGGTGACCAGATAAAATCCAGGTCAGGGTTCATGTAACTTTAACAGTTGTAGAGAAAAGGGAATTTCAGCCAGTGTCATTTGTATGCAATTAGTTCCTGGTGATATTCCCTCTTTATCACAAGGTTAAAGGTGCAGGCACTATACTAGAGTGACCATATACAAAAGAAGGCAGGGCCCCTGCAACTTTAACTGTTGTGATGAAGAGGGAATTTCACTAGGAACTAATTGCATACAAATGACACTGGCTGAAATTCCCTTTTCTCTACAACTGTTAAAGTTACATGAGCCCTGACCTGGATTTTATCTGGTCGCCCTAGCCAAGCCCTGTCGGGATTCAGGCCCTGAACCTGTTTTCCACACCGGAATTAGCTGTTGGTTTTGAAAGCCAATAACAAAAGTCCCCTCTACAAGAATTCAGTTTGACGCCTGGTTGTCCGATTATGCGCATCTTCTCGCAATTGCTTTTACGCCTAATCCCTATACACGGGAGGCGGTGAAACGCATTACCGGTTGAATGAAACACGCTTTAAAGGTGCTTAATGCGGAGAATCGCTTGTTTACATGGTCATAAGGTGCTTTAACTCCCTCAGTAAATTAAAACTCGCTATTTAACGCACGTTCAATAATGCATATTATTGGACAGAAAAAGTGCCTCAACCCCCGATTTGCACTCCGTTCATGTGGAGGTAAAATCGGTAATGTGCTTTGAAAGAGCTTTAAATCGTTCTTGTAGAGGCACCCAAAGAATGGTATCTTTGTTCCCTGAGCGCCTTTAAAGAGATTTCTTCTTCTCTTGGGTAATTCCAACCAACCTTCACACATACACACAACCTTCACATTAATTGTTGTGAACTTCCCAGACAGCTCCAGCTATTGGGTAGTAGAGAAATGTAGTAAATAAATAATTATAAGATGAGGGCAGTGGTTTCTCAGACGTTTTGAACTCAACCTCTTTCTCTGCTTACACTATCTTCTGAGCCCTCACCCCCAGCCATCTGTTCCTCAGGTGTACAGAGGTCCTTGGGGCTGCTTTCACGGCGCCGGTTTGGTGCTGCCTCCCTATCAAACCCTGTGTTTTCCCTCTCCTGGGGCGGTGTTGGGTAATCCCAGTGCTGAGGAGGGAGTGCGGGATTTTTGGGTGGCAAAAAGTGAAAGGGAAGGGACTGGTGCATCTGCTCCCTTCTAGGGAGTGGAAAGACTCCAGAGGGAAGGGAGTTGAGAGCTGCCAAAAAGCATTGCCCCCACATTTACTCACCACCCACCCAACCCCGGAGAGATGAAGGAGCAATTTATGAAGGTGTTGAGCACTGAGCGGCAGGATCCAAAGAGAAAGAAGAAGGAGAGAGAGGCAGGCGGGCTCTTTATTCTGCCATTGCCCATTCAAGGGCTTTCACAGCAGCTTCTCTTTCTACCGCCCTCTTTCTGGTGGAAGGCGACCAATTATTGGTTGCCTTCCACCAGGCACTACCCCTGTGTTGACCCCGGATTGGACCTGGAGTGATGTCAGATGGCGAAAGCACTGTATTGATGTCGCTCCATTTGAAAAAGTCGGGGTAAATCCCCAACTTTTTCAAATGGTAGCATTGCGGGCAAGCCCTGCGGTGGCTGTGCATCCGCGCTTGTGTTGTCTAACTGATGCAACACAGATCCACAGCCAGCATGGGGTTTTCCCCACATATAGACAGCCTCCTAGATCTGTGATCCGCTGTGTAAATGAGGGTAGCAATACAATATTGGAATTAAGTGCTGTTTATCTTTCCCCAAGGTATGTAGCTGGCTGGGTTCTGAGTGAAAACGGTGGGTGGAATCAGTGTTTCCTATTTTAAAAGTCTGTTTTGAACCTTAAACAGCTCAGTTGCAACTATTGTCATTTGAATTCACTCCCATTCTTCAATGGCCATCCATTTTTCTGTGGTTCTTCATAATAGATTATGCAATGAAAACAATGCTGTTGACCCTTTTTATTTGATGCCCTGGGATATATTTTTTATGAAGGGCAGTTAACAAATACCTTAAATAAAATAGAATCATCATTATCATAGCATGGGAAGAAGGGAATGCAGAGTGAAGGGAATGCCTTCTGATATGAAGTACCAAGAAAAAAAAAAGGCAAGCAGAGAGTATTTATTTATTTATTACATATCTATGCCACCCATTAGCTGAAGCTGTCTGGGCAGTTCACAACAATTAAAACCACAAAATTCATCGTAAAATGCAATGTAAAATGTAAACGTTTAAAATTACAATATAAAAGTACAAACCAAAATAAAACCTAGCAGCAAATGCAGAGATTTGAAATGCAGTAACAAATTTAAAACATCAGAGCTAAAAGTCTAAAATGCCTGGGAAAATAAAAGGGTCTTTATCTGGCACGGGAAAGAGCACAACATAGGTGCCAGGTAAGGCTATCTGGGAAGCTCATTCCAAATCTGGGATGTCACAGCAGAAAAGGCCCTCTTCTTGGTAGTCACCCACCTCACTTCCTTTGGCAGGGGCTTCCGGAGGACGGCTGAAGAATCATAGAATAGTAGAGCTGGAAGGGGCCTATAAGGCCACCGAGTCCAACCGTCTGCTCAATGCAGGAATCCACCTTAAAACATACCTGACAGGTGGCTGTTCAGCTGCATCTTGAATGCCTCTAGGGTGGGAGAGCTCACAACCTCCCTAGGTCATTGGTTCCAGTGTCGTACTGCTCTAACAGTCAGGAAGTTTTTCCTGATGTCCAGCCAGAATCTGGCTTCCTGTAACTTGAGTCCATTATTCCGTATCCTGCACTCTGGATTGATTGAGAAGAGATCCTGGCCCTCCTCTGTGTGACAACCTTTCAAGTATTTGAAGAGTGCTATCATGTCTCCCCTCAATCTTTTCTTCTCCAGGCTAAACATGCCCAGTTCTTTCAGTCTCTACTCATAAGGCTTTGTTTCCAGATCCCTAATCATCCTCAATCATCTTAGGGTCTAGGCAGGTACATATGGGAGGAGATGATCCTTCAGATAACCTTGCCCCAAAATGTTTAAGGCATTGAATGTTAATACCAGCTCTTTGAATTGGGCCTGGAAATGGATTGGCAGACAGTGCAGATGGAGTAGGAGCAGGGGATGAGAAATAACTTCAGTTTAGGAAGTCATGTGAGATGGTGTTGGGAAACGTATAAAAGGCGTGTGGAGTACAATGACCTCAGGTCATTTGAGCAGAGGGGCCATCTGACATGCAAGCAGTATTGAAATTAAAGGGAGTCCTGCCCCAGCCACAGGTTCTACAGGTGATGACAGCCACAGTTTTCTGGATTCTGCCTTAATTTGTGCACTGTAGGCAAGGCTAAGAGATACACACCTTAGGATAGCTTCTGTGTAGTGCATTTCTCTGGTTTAACAAAAAAGAACAGGAAATAGTTTTAAAATGCCTACAAACAGGAAGAAAGAACTGATAGTATTTTGCTGAGAGAGGGAAGTAAGCAGGTCAAAAGTTTGGTTATCAGTAATAAGTTGTTTTCTAAAACTGTGGCCAATTGTGCCATTTTAGAGCTGAGTATATAATGGATGCTTGTTGACAATGAGCAATATTCCACCTCCACAACTTGCAATTTTAAGCTCAAGGTCCACTCATCGTCCTCATTACAATAGTTGCTTGTGAGCTTAAGCAAATAATTTCAACAGAACAAACACTGCCATGTTCAGGGTTGCTTAATTGATTGTATTGTGAGGAATCGGTTGAATGGGTACTAGCCAGAGATTTTAGTGAAAAAGAGCATATAGAATAGATATTTTGATTGGTTCTTTGCAAAGCCCAACAAGATTGGTCTTTTTGCCTTTCACATGTGTATATATATATATATATATATAGTGTGTGTGTGTGTGTGTGTGTGTGTGTCTGTCTGTCTGTCTATCTATCTATCTATCTATCTAGATCTATCTATCTATCTATCTAGATCTATCTATCTATCTATCTATCTAGATCTATCTATCTATCTATCTAGATCTATCTATCTATCTATCTATCTAGATCTATCTATCTATCTATCTAGATCTATCTATCTATCTATCTAGATCTATCTATCTATCTATCTAGATCTATCTATCTATCTAGATCTATCTATCTATCTATCTAGATCTATCTATCTATCTAGATCTATCTATCTATCTAGATCTATCTATCTATCTATCTATCTAGATCTATCTATCTATCTATCTATCTAGATCTATCTATCTATCTAGATCTATCTATCTATCTATCTATCTAGATCTATCTATCTATCTAGATCTATCTATCTATCTATCTAGATCTATCTATCTATCTATCTAGATCTATCTAGATCTATCTATCTATCTATCTATCTATCTAGATCTATCTATCTATCTAGATCTATCTATCTATCTATCTAGATCTATCTATCTATCTATCTAGATCTATCTATCTATCTATCTATCTATCTAGATCTATCTATCTATCTATCTATCTAGATCTATCTATCTATCTATCTAGATCTATCTATCTATCTATCTATCTATCTAGATCTATCTATCTATCTAGATCTATCTATCTATCTATCTATCTAGATCTATCTATCTATCTATCTAGATCTATCTATCTATCTATCTAGATCTATCTATCTATCTATATCTATCTATCTATCTAGATCTATCTATCTATCTATCTAGATCTATCTATCTATCTAGATCTATCGATCTATCTATCTATCTAGATCTATCTATCTATCTATCTATCTAGATCTATCTATCTATCTATCTATCTATCTAGATCTATCTATCTATCTAGATCTATCTATCTATCTATCTATCTAGATCTATCTATCTATCTATCTATCTAGATCTATCTATCTATCTAGATCTATCTATCTATCTATCTATCTATCTAGATCTATCTAGATCTATCTATCTATCTATCTAGATCTATCTATCTATCTAGATCTATCTATCTATCTATCTATCTAGATCTATCTATCTATCTATCTAGATCTATCTATCTATCTATCTATCTAGATCTATCTATCTATCTATCTAGATCTATCTATCTATCTATCTAGATCTATCTATCTATCTATCTATCTATCATCTATCTATCTTGACTAGGGAAGTGTCTTGTGGAGTAGGTGGGTTCCAAAATTCTGTTGGGCTCACAAAACTAGTTTCACACTTCTTTGGATACCAGACCTCTCAGTATCAAGTCAAGGATAGCTGTTCCTCTAGTTCCTTCCTCTACTTTCTGTAAGAGAAAGTTATCAGCCACACATGTCAGGAATTTCTTGGAGGGGCCACTTTTGGCAGAATTTGTCTCCCAACAGATATCGGGGTAACTGAAGTCCCCCATTACTACTACATCGGATTTCCTTAAAACACTGGCAATTTGCTTGTCAAAAGTTTTGTCCTCATCTTCTCCTTGATTGAGTGGTCGGTAGTAGACTCCAACTATCATGCTCCTTTTATTCCTTGCCCCATTATAAGCCTATTGCTATCATTCCTCACCTATTCTCACCTCCACTTCTGGATTTCCAAGTGGTGACAAGTGATTATCTTACATCACACAAAGGCTGTTAGGATAAGCTCATATGTTTATGGATCTTTGCAATAGGAAGTTGGGAGAAGATATTACTTAAGCTTTCTCCCTCTCCCCAGTTGCGGGAGACTTTTGTTCTCCAAGGTGCTTTTTCTTCAATAACCACCAGACTTTGGGAGTAAAATGAAGTATGTTGAAGGTGTCGGATGCATGATGGATTCCAGAGTCAAATGCTTCGCGCTATGATGCAGTCATCTGGCTTGTATACTGAGCATTGGTTTTGAAGCAGCTCAACTCACAATATATAATTTACTCCTCTTTTTCACACCTTATGATCTATCCCTACAAAACATTACTTCTTGAGTGTTTATTAGTTAGTTAGCAACTAAGGCATACATGTCTTTTGATGAGAGCCAGTGTAGTATAGTGGTCAGAGTGTTGGACTGGGAATTGGGAGATCCAGTTTCTAGTCCCCACTCGGCCACAGAAGCTCACTAGGTGACTTTGGGCCAGTCACAGACTCTCATCCCAACCTACCTCACAGGGTTGTTGGTGTGAGGATAAAATGGAGAGGAAGATTATGTATGCTGCCTTGGGTTCCTTGGAAGAAAAAAAAGCAGGCTATAAATGTAATAAAATAAATAAATAAATTCTTTCACCCTTATGTTGGGTGACATGGATATGTGGTATGTATTAAACAATTAAGGAAATCTCATCAGAACATCTGAAATTATTTCCTCCCAGCTGGAATGGTTCCTTGCCTGCTCTATGACTGCTGTAGTGATAGCGTAAGGGCCAAACCAACCTAAGGGTGTAAAACCTCAGGCCCTGGATTTGAACCTCCTGAGGGTCAAATCCAGCCCTCTATAGTTCCCCAAATGGCCACTTCACCTTTCACCAATCCTGGATTGTTGGGTGGTTTCCCAGCTTTTTTGCACTTTCCCCCCATTCTAAAAGGTTTAGATGCCTCTTCTAAGGCTTAGTTACTGGCAGTAAGAGCTTTGAATGAAAATATGCTAGTATTTTGGCCACACCCCTTCTCTGAAATGAAATTTGGCCCTTGGGCACCCCTGAACAAAGCCAATTGCATGAACATAATTAAAATGCACACTTTGTGTTATGTAAATAGCAGCACTGGTGAAGCCTGAACAGCCTCTGCAGCATGGTAAGTGATAAGAGGAACTCAATAACCTGGTTCACACGACATGGTGTGGCTTGTCATGGGTTATTTAATCCAGGGTAAGCTACAGCACCCATGAATGCCACTTTGCATATCCAACTCCCAATTGGGGTTGTCATGTCATGTGAAACTGGCAAGCATGGGTTCTGCAAAGGTTAAATATTGTTTGTTTTAGGGTTATGCAAAGGTTGTTTAACCCTCATATAATCCATATTTTCCGGGTTCGCATGACACAACCACCAAGCGTGTGTGTGTGTGTGTGTGTGTGTGTGTGTATGCAAAATGGTAGTCCTACACATGCTGCTGCCACCATGGAAATAACTCTTGGTGGGCTGGCATGTCATGCAAACCAGACCTTTTTCTCTCTGCTACAGTTCTGATAAATAATAGTCTCTTCAAAGCTTATTTTTTTTAGTATTTGAGGGGAAACTCTATTGGCACCACTGCAGGTTTTCCATGAAAAACAAATAACAGCTTTGAAGAAAAGAAAACTTTTCTTCCCTCTCTCTCACACACACTATCCCCAAGCTGCACAGGGTTATGTAAATGACATGGCTACTATTTGCATAACAAAAATGTGTATGTGAATTGCATTCACACAATCAATGGAACAGCTTACTGGCCCAGTAGCATTTCACCACTCGGTCTGGTCCACAGTTTGCATGGGGAGTAAGTGGGGAAGGTTGGGAGTGGGGACTTTTTTTCTCAGCTTCCAAAGGTAGGGTGTTGGGAGCATGTGCCACCTGAAGTCTCTTGGATTATGGCTCTCAATCATGCCCTCTAAGTCCCACCCGTGGTTGAGGCTTACAGCCCATGGATGACATCTGGAAAATGGTGACGGACAAACAATAAAAGATTGATAACAGCTTACATGTGTCTTCGCCCTTTGTGAAGTTTCTGCAATAAAATTTGCAATTATATCATGATGGATTGAAGAAAATAAATTTATTAAACTTTGAGGAGGAAATAAGAACACTGACAATAGGCAACTTAAATATAAACAGAAAGACACACATCTTCATATTGTGGCATAATGGCTTATGTAACCAGCAAAGTACCAAAATGACATTCTGAGATTGATTGAGGTATTTAACTAGTTTTTTGGTGATTGAAACACTCTCTCAAGAGAAATGTAGCATAAGACTCCCTTGCCCTCCCCCACTCAAGAGAGACTTACATAGCTTTAATGGCATTAGTGCATAAAATGAAAGAAAGCAGCTATTAGAAAAAATGTAACAGCAAGTTAGCAGTTCATCTAATAAACATCATCTTAAAAGTACAAGCCAGACCAGTTCCAACCGTCAAGAAGGCAACTTTCTTGATTAAATTTGCTGTTTAAATATATAGTTGTTGAAATAATAAGAACATTAGAAAAGATGATTTCTGAAGTAAATAATGATTTGTTTCTGAGCTACATTCTTTGTGTAAAAAAATGTTTATGCGTGTGATTTGCTTCTCAAGGCTTGCTTACATGATCCTGGAATGCTGGAATTTTAAAATTCATTATTATTATTGTTGTCTCTCGGATTAAATTTGCTGTCAAAGAAAATGACAATAAAAATACCTGCGAACCATTTCAGGTTACTGTTAGAGCTGGCTGTCATCTGCTTATGTGGAGCTCCACCCACTTGAGATACAGGCTGTTACTTCTGACAGGGTCCCTTAGAGCAGGAGTACACAATTGTAACTCCCACAAGCCCCAACCAGCATAGCCAACGTTCAAGGATTGTGGGACCTGTTCTCCAAAATGTCTGTAGGGTAACGTGGTTGCTTATTATCCCTGCCTCACAACACATTACACTGACAGCCTGGCTACGCATTACAATCACAGTGTGAAACGAAAGCTCCTCCAGCTTTCCTGAATTGTTGGGAGAAAGCCGTCAAAATTCTAAATAATCAGTGAGTAATGTACAACCAAGCTCCAACTGCAGCAGTGCGATCCTAAGCATGTATTTAGAAGAAAGTACATAGAGTTCTGTGGGACTTTCTCCCTACTTAAGGCTGCAATCACAAAACACACTGACTGGGGAGTCAGCCCCATTGCACACTGTGGGAGTTACTTTCAAGTAAACATGGGTAGGGTTGTACTGCACTTATGATTAGGACTGTAGTCTAAGGCAAACATTGGTAACTGGGGGTCCAGATGTGGACCTTCATCCTATTAAAAAACAAATGAACAGGACTATCAACTTAATCACATTTCCAGGAAGATGCTTGTATTCCACAGTCCATGATCACAGTTTTTCAGATAGCCACAAACTTTGGTGGCCTGTTCTTGTTTTAAAAGTAACTATAGTGGAAAGGAAGAACCCGTGTTAATCCAAGGACTCTTCTCCTAGATTTAAATCCTGTCCAAGCCAATCCATACAAAAGCTCTTCTTACTTTCTCCACTCTGTTACATATTAGTGTGAACGTGGCAATATAGCCAGCTGCCATTTGGATGGCTGCAAGGTGCATCTTTGCCAGCCACCGCAATCAAGTGAACAAGAATGGCTTACGGTAAGGTTTCTCCGCATAGCTTTGTACCCACTGCCAGGGGTCACTAGCTCAGTGGTAGAGCATGTGCTTTACCTACAGGTTTGTTCCTTGGCATCTCTAGTTTAGAAAAAGGTTCAGGTAGCAGGTGATGCAAAAGACCTCCATTAAAGATGCTGGTGACCTCCTGTCAGGAATGGACAGCACTGGGCTAGATGGACCAATGGTCTGATTCAGCATAAGGCAGCTTTGTATGACCAGAAGTTTTGAGCTCCGAGTCTGAGGCTGGGTTCCAGGCTCCTGACTCAGGTCACCGACTTCAGGAAGTCTGAACTGGACACATTTCAGTTATAGATTCAGGTATGGCACCTGCAGGCTCAGTGCAGTAGTGACACCTAGCTATAAGACAACATAGGGGAAATAAGCATGCAGATCTTGCACATTTGTATAGGCCTTTGAATGTAACCCTTAAATTTTACCTTTGATTATGTAAACAAAATCTGAAATTGAAGCATGTTAAGACGTACCTTGAGAAAAAGAAAACTGATAAATGTAAATAAGGCTTAAGCTATGCTACTCCTTTAAAGCCTTTCTACTACAGCTAAGGTGTGCAGAATATGCAAACGAAAAAACAAACAAACCATCGATAAAAATACTGAACTGAGTTCTATAACTTTATTTGATTCAGAGTCTGAGCTTTAAAATAACCTGAAGTCCCCATCTCGGCTTTCACTCCATATTAGTGCTGAGTTCCTTAATAGATTTCTGAGTAAAGGGCCTAAGGATTTGTTGCGAAGAATAGTATTGTCAAATCACCAGTGCTTGTTCCTTGTGTGTTTCTAAATGTCCCCAAAAAGTGTAATTGTGTTCCTGAAAGGCCCTGAAAAATCCAAACCTATTTTACTTTTTACTGCTATATAAACTGTATGATGAATTGGTATAACAAAAAAGAAATATCTGATGATGGAAAGTATTGTACACATTGCAATTTGCTACAAAAAGTATGAATAGTACTTTCAGGAAACAAATAGGCCCCAATAAAGTAGTTTTGCAGCTTTAGTTCTCTATAGCTTTTGTGGAGGTATAAAAACGTTCTGTAAAAAATATTTTTTTCTTTATATTAATTTTTTCAAATTGCTACAATGGACTGCAGCAGAATCATTTCATAGACGGATCCTTATAACTATGGTGTACAGTGGAAATATAAAATACCCATATCTGCTCATCTAATGTATTAAAATAGGTTTATATTTATATAAATCAAAATCAATGCATTATTTAACCTAACAATTGTTGCTTCCCTACCCAATGTTTCATCCTCCAATTCCCAGTATAAACATCTCAGTATATGGTATGACTGAATGTCAAATGTTCAAAATGAATCTGCCCAGCTGATATTAGCTTTTTGAATAAAGATTATTTATGACACATTACACAGCCATCCAATTTGTTAAGGATATCCCAAAATTAACACCTACAACAACAAAACACAGTCACTGCTACTGAACAAGCCCCAGCAACATTTCATAAGACAATATTTACAAGACATGACAGCAATACTATGATTGATTCAACATTGCAGATAAAAGTGGAAGGTGTTGCACCATCACCCCCCTTTGAAAATATTGAACATATTTGTTTTGGTTTAAGCATACATGCGGCCAAGCCAACTCTATGCATATATATATATATATATATATATATATATATGCCCCAATTCAAAAGCTCCAAATGAGCATGCAGGGTCTCCAATATACACATGAAGCTCCACACGGACATGGGCTTCCCCATTCATGTAAATGCTCTGCAAACATGAAGCATTTTCTGTAATACTGAAGTGAATTAGGGAGCCCTTTTTCTTGGGGAGCTCCATGTGTGTTTTGGAGCCTCATGGAGGTGTGGTTTGAGAAGGATGACACTATTTTCCACATAGTCAAGGGGAAAAAAAGCTATGGCAGGATTTTGTTAAGTTGGTCTGTGCTCACATAACCACACGATACGAGGAACTCCTTGTCTGGCACAGGGTGAGCTGTAGCATTGAGCACAAGGCCTTGTGGAGACTGTACCACTTGAATGGAGGTATAGTCCGCCACAGGCATCTCCGAACGTTCTGGTTCTTCCTCCACTGCTGCTGTAGCAGGGTTCACAGCTCTAGTGGTAAGGCTCGCGGTGTCAAAGTAAGTATCCTCAGGAAAGCTTTGCTCTTGAACTTCTGGCTCTGCCTCTGCGCGAGGCATCACAGTGACACATTTTTTCACATCCAACTCACAGAAATAGTCAAAGCTTGGATGGCACTGTACAACCGGTTCTTTCTGAGCCTCACTTTGGGCTCTCCCCATCTTCAGTTTCTGTCCCGGAGAGAGCACAACACTTCCTCCTGGTGTAATGTTGCTGACCAGTGTGTAAAAGTCAATGTGAGCCACTGAACTCTGGTTGCTTAGTTGGGTTTGGACAGGCGGGACGGTCATCTCTGTACTGTCAGTGACAGAAACACGGGCTTTGGGCTGCTTGTCTTTGGCTGGGTCATCAGATGGCAGCTGAGTAGATGCATCATCAAGACCTGATGCTGGCTTCTCCTCACTGTCTTTTTGTTCAAGGCACAAGAGATCTTCTTCTTTGTTGCTTACCTTTTTAGATCGGTCAACTTCTGAGGTTCCATCACACGTGTCACTTGCACTGAAGTCGGTCTCCGGGATATCAGGCTCGCAGCAACTGGCCCTCCCGGAATCATCATCCCTCACTCCAAGGCAGCCGTGAGACTTCAAGCGGTCATCACCAAGGAGCAGGTCAGTATCTGACCCTTCCATCCTCTCTTCTGCTTCGTCTATGTCCAGCTCAATGAATTCCACCCAAGAGTCATCTCCGTACAGCTGTGGCATGTAGCTACCATGACTAGCTAAGATGGAGTTGACTTCATCAAGTTTTCCTTTCTACGGAGCAGATTTTTAAAACAAAATTGCATGAAAGGAGCAAAGATTATGCGATCGTTTCAACATGTCAACATTAGATGTGTTCATATAAAGTCCTAAACTGTGTGCTACAGAAGATTAGTTTGCTGGGAGAGAACTGCTAATGTGCCACTGACTGCATAGTTTAAGGCTTCTGAATGTCATCCAGACCCTAATTCAGAGGATTGGGAAGATTGGGGAGCAGGAGGGAACCATAGTAATACTAGCCTTGTTGCAGACTCCTACAAGAGGGGAGCACTGCCATTATCTGCTCCATCTGCCAGGAGAGATTTGCAGACTTAACAGTCTTCCAGAATTTAAGAAAGCGGTAAAGACTGATCTCTTCCGGCAGGCCTACCCAGTTGATTTTTTGGAGTTTTATTGGTATTTAAACAATGTAATAGTTTTTATATGTTTTAATCAGTTTTATGTATTTTATATCATGTGTTTTTAATGTTGTTCCCCGCCTTGTTCCGGAGGGAGAGGCGAGTAATAAATAAATAAATAAATAAATAAATAAATAAATAATTATTAGTAGTAGTATTATCTTCTTCCTCCTCCTTGGAAACATTGCAATGCAGTAGGACACCCTGTCATGACTACCCAAGGAGGCAGCAAGAGATTCCACAGCCCTGCTGGAGCCAAGGCCAGAGAAATAAGGCACAACCCCTTCAGAAGGAGTGGAGATACAGGCAAGACCCTGGCTTTGGAACTACTAAAGCCCACAGGAACTATTAAAGCCTACAGGTGGCTCCAGCAACTTCATTAGCTTGCTTAGAGTTGCTTTGATCTAGCCTCTTGCTCCACAGGGAGCTCACCAGCATCCTGATATCCTGCTCTAGGCCTGTTTTTTGCTGACTCTCACCAGCATCCCTATGGGGTCCCAGGTTGGAGCAGGATAATGTGAACCCAGTATGACCAACCAGTGGAGCCTGCCTGTTGCATCCCTGCATGATTTACTGTTCTGGGCTTGACTCCTGCAATCAAATTCTGGGGTGGGGGAGAAGGGAAAGGTTACTTCTGCTTTGTCTCTCCATCAACCACCCCAGATGAAGAGACAGCAGAATTAGTTGCCTTCAGAGGATGTTGCCCACTGTGGCTCAATTCGGACGACATATTAGGCAACGGAGGGGTAAATAACGTACTAACGTGTGTTAGGCAGGAGGAGTTCCACAGGCGACATGCTGCAGCCAGCGCTGCTCGGCACCGGCAAACGCCCCGGCTGCTACGAACTTGCAGCGGCCATTTTGGTTGCAGCCTCTCCTCCGTGTCCTCCAGCCGTATCCCAGCAGGCACCGTGAGTTCTGCCGGCTGCATAGAGCGGCCGGGGTTTTTTGGCTGCTCTAGGCAGCAGAACTCTATTCTGAAACGGAATAGTCCATGGAGAGAGGGGGGGCTGAATTCAGATGACACTTTAAACAACAGGGCTTTGGGCTAAACAACGTGCAAGCCCGTTGTTTCGCTCCAGTGTTTAAAGTGCCTGATTAACGTACTGTCAGTTGTGTGTGCGTTGTGTGTTGCCCTCCAAACGACACAATAAGCAGCACAACTGACGATTGTTCCCCCCCTCCTCCTTTGCCTAATGTGTCGTCCGAATTGAGCCTGTGTCTCTGCACCATATACTCCTCTGGACTTTTTCCCTCCCAATGCTCAGATCAACGACTCATTCAGAAACATGGGAGAGGGATTTCTTGGGTGGGATACTCTCATTCCTTTAAACTCTAAAAGGAAACCCTTTTTGGCTGTAAGACTGAAGTTTGCTTCTTAATTTGAACTCAGGGCAAAAAAGTGTGTCACACCTATCTATAAAGTGGAAAAATATGTACTATTACATGATTGGTATAGATTATTTCAGGTGAAATTAGAGCAGTGGCAGTGAAATTAAAAGGGGTATTTCAAGATTGATGAACGCAGCCCTTCAGTAGCTGAACCTTTTTCAGCCATTGTTTCCTGCTATTTCCCCCTGGGGTGTCAATGTCAGTCTGTGGCATTCTGGGGAAAATGGTGGCCACCAGCTAAAAAATGGTGCTCTGACCCCAATGCAGAAAAGTCAAAGTACATTCAAAGAGACCTGGCTGGCTGTTGTGGTTAATATACCGCCACTTCTATGGCGCAAGGCACACGGAAGACAGGTATGATCAGCTTCTCATCAGACCATCTTTGATTGCCCCATCTTTGATTGCTGCAGTCCTCTACCAACCTACCTGGACGTAAGCCTTGCTGAAATCAGTAGGACTTACTTCTGAGTACACATTATTTATTTATATTAAACATTTTTATACCGCCCCACTGCTTACGATACCAGAGCGATATACAAAATGTATTTTTAAAAACCCGAAGGGCACAATCCTAAGCATATTTGCATGGCTGGCTGGGGAATGCCGGGAGTTGCTGGACTTTTTTCTGTCTAAACATAAGAACGTAAGAGCCATGCTGGATCAGACCAAAGGTCCAACCTGCATAGGATTACACCCCAATACAATGTAGAAACCTTGAATGAATAAAAAAAAAGTATAGGATTTCGCCTATAGGTATTAGTGTTTCATTAGAGGTAGATAATTTGATCTCACAACCTTGAGAAAGGAGTCAGATAGCACAATTCTTTAGCTAGTGCTCCATTATAGGCCATTGTGACTGTAACAGTGGTCACTCTGCACACTAATTTTGTACAATTCCCCCACTCCGATTACCTTTAACAGCTCTGGATCAATTCCTTTAATTTTGGGCACTGGAACAGGAGGAAGAATCAGTATCTTTAACCTTGAAAAGAAATATGAACTTTTAACTTCCATTACCATTTTATGTCCGCAGTAGAAATAGTACATCATGAACAATACAGCAGATCTGTATATTTTGGCAGTGTGTCGTTAAATACATGGGTATCATTTGCATAGACCTGGCAGATCCCAAACCGTGATTGAAAGACATTTTCACTTTTTCTATAACACAGGTGGTTAGAAGATAGATAAAAATTTACTGGTTGATCTCTGGTAATTTGTAGTAGCTTGGAAAGGCTCTCTCTCAATTGTTTAACAATTGCAACAACAAAATGACTCCTTCCACCCCAAATTACATTGCTGAAATGAAAAAAAAGTGCGAGGTGGTAGGGTTTTGTGTGGAAGGACAGTGAGATGATCCCTTCAGTTCTGGTGCTCAAAACAAACTTCAAGAGTGTCATCACACAGGGGAAAATCATGTTTGCTTACCATCGCTTCTTCGCCTGTGTGGTTGTCCCTCATTACTTCCTCTTCTGAAAAAGGAAGTAAACAACTTGCACATGGCCCATTCAGTGGGCCGTTTTGATCCTGCTGCTTCTCCTGAACACAACAGGAGATAGCAGCAACTTCTGTCTTAAAAAATAAGTTGAATTTACTGGGTGTTTTTTTTTTATCGTGCAAAGAAGGCTAGAAAGGACGGAAGGCACATGGGAAGCAGACAACGTTGTGAAAGGGACCCGTGAAAATCCATGAGTGCCCAATAATTAACGTGCAATAAGATGCTTGTCTAATGGAGCTCCAAAACTAAATTCCTGGATGCAGAATTCTTTAATGCTAGGTGTAGGTCATTTGCACCTGGCTCTGATTGGTGGATCTCAGGAATCTAATAAAAAGCATCCTGCATACCTGACGTCTGCCCACCTGTGGTTTATAAGAGCCATTCTACGATAGAGATCAGATTCTGAGGTTGAAGAATTCTGCACTGTGCTATTTCAGACTCTTGGTAGGAGATAGCGTTTTTGAATTCTACCTCATGTAAAAAGCTCCGTTCATATATAAAATGAACACACCAGGGGGAAAGGTTTAATGTAGCACTCCTGCCGATATACACTTTATTGAACGCAGGGATTTTTTCATGTTGAAGAGCATTCAAAATTATGGCTCTCCCCACAGTAGTCTGAAGTGATACTGCCCAGAATTCTGTTCCTTTCATTCTGTCTAACTTGGAGAACGGCTCTAGGACCCTTATTTTGAAAATATTATTGATGGATTGGTTGCATTTTTACACTGCTGTTCAGCTGGAAAGGTTCCCAAAGAGGATTACAGGTCAATAAAAACAGGACAGGCTCTGCCTTCTGGATTACAATCTAAAAAGACGCAACTCAAAAGGGAAAAAAGGATCCGGAGGGAAAAGAAAAACAAGAGTACTTAGGAACCAATTCTTAATGCAAATGCAAAAAGGAACTTTCAAAAGTGAGGGACTTTTGAGAAGACTTCAAGTAATATAATTTAAATTTAACAATGTTCTAGGAAACCACATGTACTGTGATATGTGGCCAAGATGGGATTATTCAACATGCATAGTCACTCTTCTTATGAAAGGCAAAAGGCAGAGAAATGGACAGGAGGTCTACCAGCCCTATAAACAGATGGTTGGATATATTTCTTCTCATTAGTGACATTTAGCCAACAAAAAGTGAAAGCCAGCAAAAAAGTGAATGCATAACTAATTGGGAATTCAGTCTGCTTCAAGTCTGGCTTTCAGTAAAGGGTGAATTGCACTGTATGAAAACTTCATATTGAGTACTTTTGCAACCAGTTAATGGATTTCAAACATAAGTATATGTACATTTCTTCTCCTGCCTTTGCTCTGTTTTGAACACCTATTTACAATAGGTAACAAACGGGATAAAATGTTTGCTCCAAGGTTAAACCTGGTGGCCTTTGGAGGTTCCTGCTAATTCTATGATGCATACATTCAACCCGCTGATGACATGCATGTGCGAGATAGTCACCACAGTTCTAACATCAAAGCCAAATTTATCATCAGAGAAATCCCAAAACATATATACTTTGTCATCATGAGACTTTTCCTTTGTACAGGCGGGAAACTGGTAAGGAATTGTCAAGTTGGCCCTGGACATTCACAGTTAACAAGGGATTTAAACCCTCAGCCAACAGCTGTGCTCCCAACACTCTGATGAACCCGATTAAGGGCTAATGTACACAACCAGCTAGGTATAGTATGTATGCAGCTTGGGCATAGGATATGGGCTGCATTAAGCAGATGGTGAAGCTGGCAAACAATTGCCTCTCCACATGACTAGTTCATAGTGCAACATACCTATAGCATACTCACCCCCCCCCCCCAAGCTGGCTACACAGCGAAGCAATCACCACTCAAGCTATGAGCTGCTTTGGAGAATTAGTCCCATATGTGGAATGTGCAGGCGGCCTCATATTCTGTCCCAATTTGATGTTAGGGAGCCCACATTAGCAAGAGCTTTAATCAATTATGAATAACCTAAAGCTTGAGTTGATAATTGTCTCCCGCCTATTTGAAGTGGTGGGGTTGTTACGGGCACAATTTTTATATTGAGGCTGGTTTCAGTTCTGGTGGGTTACTGCAATGAGGTTGTGCAGTGGTAGATAACATGCTTTGTATTCAGAAGGTCCCAGGTTCAATCCCTGGCATCTCCAGGAAGGGTGAGAAAAGAATCCAGCCTGAAACCCTGGAGAGTTGCTGCCAGCCAGTGTTGTCAGTTCTGGGCTAGATGGACCAATGGTATAAGGCAGCTTTCCATGCTCCTATGGATGGAGAAGAAATGGCTTTTTCTTCTGACTCTGAATGGTATCTTTTGGTAATTAAATTAATGGGCAAATGTGAAAGAGGTCATCTTTCAGTATGCAAATAGATATAGTTGTAGTTCTATCAATTAATCAGATAAACGATATTTCCTCAACCAATTTGATCAACCAATTGATCAACTTAAATTGCTCAACAGCTGTAGGAACAAGGTGATCTGTATGATGGACTCAGTCAGTCTTTCATAGAATGTCTGCACAGTGAGGGCTAAACTACACCTGAACTTAAATAACATTTACCGTAGCTTTTCAAAAAATGCAAACAACCTAAGCTGGGCTTGGGGCTGATCATTTTTAGGACTGCAGCATGCATGGATTGGAAATTTAAGTCTTTCCTCCCTTGCTGTAGCCCTGAGAAAATTCCCTCCACTGAAACTTTTATTTACACTAGAAGGACTCTCATATTGGTGACAATGGAGCAGGGAGTTTCTTCCAAAGCCAATGGTCCTGTTCACATGGCATACTAAACCATGATGGTTAAGCGCTTTGAGCTAAACATTATGGCTTAGCATGTCATGTGAACTATGACTTAGTGTGTCATGAGAGCCATTCCTAACTATGGTGGCCACATAATCATGGTTTAAACATGCTCACTAACCACTTGATGCAAAAGGGTTAGCGGCCTAACCATGGCTTAGCTAGGGTGACCAGATTTTGAGGATCAAAATCCCAGACCCCCCCGCCCACCCAAAACACCCCCCCATGCAGCCCCCCCCGCGCCACCCGCCCCGCGCTCCTTACCGGCTGGGGCGTCTGCTTCCCTCCAGTGCTCGGAATCTACTGAGAAACAGGCTTCCTGGCCTGTCTCTCAGTACCGCGCCGTGTGATGACGTCATCACCCGGCGCGCTACTGAGGGACAGGCCGCGAAGCCTGTTTCTCAGTAGATTCCGAGCACCGGAGGGAAGCAGACGCCCCAGCAGGTAAGTGCCTCGTGCCGCCCCCCGCCCCGCGCAGGCCGCCCCCCCCTCCTCGCAGGAGGAGAACGAGCTGTTTCCCGGAGGTTGCCCCCTGGGGCCCGGTCGGCCCGGTTTGGCCCATTTTTCCCGTTTAGGACCGGGAAACCCCGGGGGGTCTGGTCAGCCTAGTTTAGCGTGTTGTCTGAACAGGCCCAATATCTGCCTCAGAGAAGGGATTTCCCTAAGATTTGCAGCAGGGGAGGAATCAGTTCAATTCCCTCTTCATGCCTGCACTGTCATGATCATGATCAGTCTTTCCCAGCGGATGCTATTCACATTTTTTAAGATCCACATTTAAGATCAGTTTGGCCCTGAGGCTTATTATGCGGGGCAATGGTGTTGCTGTATCCTGGGAATTAGGCTACAAGTCTGTTAATTTCACCCCTGCACATGCTAGATCATTGCTGACATTGTTTGGGAATCGAACCATATCTGGAAAGAACAGCTTCCACCACTTACAAATATGAAAATGGTAATCTTCAACACTGTTCGAGCTGTATATATTCAGGATAAGGATAGCTCTCTCCTACTTCTTCTAATAACTTCTCTTTAAAATGTTCCCTAGAGAAGATTCCCCCTCTTTCCCCCTTTTTTAGTCTGAGAACGTTATAGAAACTGAAAACAATTTTTCTCATCTGGTCTTATCTGTTCGACTGCAGATAAGCATAGTCTAACAGTTTAATCCAACCATGAGCCATTGGCTAATTTGAAGCATAAAACTGCTCTTGTCAGCAGTCTAACATCAGCATCATAAATTCACATGTGATCATGAGGCACGATTTCACATGCATTTATGGCTCCAATGTTACATGATGTTACATTAACAGAGTGCTCACATGACCTTTTTATTAGTGCAAGTTGGTCATCGGTATTTCATCAGAACCATCCAATGTAATCTAACCCTTTAAAAATAGTGTCATCTATCTGCAACTATAGAATTTTTGTTTGTCCTCCCTATGCCTTATGGGTGGAGTGAAGGGGTTTCAGAAAGGGCAAGTGGGATTTCTGGGGTGGGAGAGTTATATCTCATACATTAAATTCTCCCAATGGTCACAATGATATCTGTCACATTAACATTCCCACCCCAAGAGAATTCTCCCCAAGTCCCATTGGATTTTTGGGAGGCCGTCTCCAGGTAAACATCTTTAGGATTACAGCCATGCTGCACTTTTCAGATTATGAATCAATTATGACAACTGGGACCTACAACAAAATGTTGCAGTGCGGAGTGCTCCCATTCAGGGCTCTAGCTAGCCAATGATGCCCTCTTCCAGGATACCCCGTTCCATTTTTCCTTTGGTTTGCCCCTCTCAATAGTCACTCAGCGTTCCATGCCCACTGAGCATGCTGAGTCCTTACTGGGCAGTTTTGGGGTTCCCGACCCCTCTTAAGGTGTTTTTTCCCGTACAGATTTTATTTTTGTATCTCTGCAAATATTGGGTCCCCTCAAAAGCTTGCTGATATCTCCCTCTTGTGTGTGGATGGTGCTGCTTTGGCACATAAGGATCTATGCTCAGAAAATGATGAGTTTATCATTGTGTGATACACACACACATGGTTTGCATATTGAAAATGCCTTTCCTACAAACAACCATGGGGTCCGAGCAATGGGGCAGAGGAGACATGCAGAGGGGCAGGTCACTCATCCTCAGTGTCTCCACTTACCCTCCTCTCACACTGCCCATGAGGAATTTCCTGATGGTGCCTGGGCACCATCAATCCCGAGAAACCGTTTGGTAGGATAGAGTAGCAGGAACCCCTTCCATCCAGATAACTGTGCCCTCAGAATACATTCACCCTTACTAATCTTTTCCGTAGCAGTTCATCAAGTTTTACTGAAAAGTCACAGAAATGCATGAACTGAACATTTAGCTGTTCGATGATGACCCACCCTCGCATACAGTCTAGCAAATGTAGCAATACTTACTTCTGCTGTTTGGAAAAGAGGACTAGAGAGAACAGCACCATCAGGCCTAGCGTTCCAAAGGCCATCACCAACGGCCAAGGAACCTGGAATTCTGAAACAACAAAACAGCAACAACAGAGAACGTTGTGTCATTTTGCAGTGTTCTTTATATTCCAATAAGCACAGTGCTAAACCTTTCTACTCTGTTGCATTAAAGAACATTAATAGTTCCTGGTTTACATCTAGGCTGGCCAGATAAAATCCAGGTCAGGGCTCATGTAACTTTAACAGTTGTAGAGAAAAGGGAATTTCAGCCAGGAGCATTTGTATGCAATTAGTTCCTGGTGAAATTCCCTCTTCATCACAACAGTTAAAGTTGCAGGCACTATACTAGAGTGACCAGATACAAAAGAAGGCAGGGCCCCTGTAACTTTAACAGTTGTGATGAAGAAGGGAATTTCACCAGGAACTAATTGCATACAAATGACACTGGCTGAAATTCCCTTTTCTCTACAACTGTTAAAGTTACATGAGCCCTGACTTGGATTTTATCTGGTCACCCTATTTATATCCATTGCAACTAATAATATTCTCCACCAAAATACATTTATTTATTTATTTTATTTTATTACAATTGTATACCACCCCATAGCTGAAGCTCTCTGGGCAATTTACATAAGATTAAAACAATTAAAAACAATATACAAAAATTAAAACAGCAAAAACATACAATATACACACAATATACATGTACATATAAAACCACTAAAATAACTTTAAAAAGCTATAAGCCTAAAAGCAAAACAAACCCAGGCTCATCAGATATTTCTAAATGCCTGAGAGAAGAGAAAAGTCTTGACCTGACACCGAAAATATAATGTTGGCACTACATGGGCCCCATTGGGGAGATTGTTCCACAACTGGGGGGCCACCACAGAGAAGGCCCTTTCCCTTGTTGCCGACCTCCGAGCTTCCCGCAGAGTAGGCACTCGGAGGAGGACCTTAGATGTTGAACGCAGTGTTCGGGTAGGTTCATGTCGGGAGAGGCGTTCCATCAGGTATTGTGGTCTCAAGCCATGTAAGGCTTTATAGGTTAAAACCAGCACCTTGAATCGGGCTCGGAAACATACAGGCAGCCAATGCAAGTGCGCCTTCTGGTCCCAGTTATCAATCTGGCCGCTGCATTTTGCACAAGCTGTAGCTTCTGAACCATCTTCAAAGGCAGCCCCACGTAGAGTGCATTGCAGTAATCTAACTTGGAGGTTACCAGAGCATGGACAACTGAAGCCAGGTTATCCCTGTCTAGATAGGGGCGTAGCTGGGCCGCCAGCCGAAGTTGGTAGAAGGCACTCCGTGCCACCAAGACCTCCTGAGCCTCAAGTGACAGAGATGGTTCTAGGAGAACCCCCAAGCTACGAACCTGCTCCTTCAAGGGGAGTGCAACCCCATCCAGAACAGGTTGAAGGCCCTCCATCCAGTCAGCCAATTCTAATATTTTAAATATTGCACACTCCAGCTTGCTCGCCCTCTGCGTCGAATCTAACTGGTCTTTCCAGGGATAAAGAAGTTCAAATTTTATTCCGTACTTTTTTGGGTCTTTCAGCGGCTTGCATGGAGCAAACAAATTCATTAGTATCAGCTACTGGACTGCAGCACTGAAGCAACTGATACCAGAGATATCCAGAAGAGACATTCCTTTTTTCTCACATAGGGCACAGCTTAAGGAAACTCCAGTGGAGGCCGGTGGCTCCGATGTCAATGGAGCGGTGAATCAGTTAGTCAGAACTTTAAAGGAGCTGCTTCTGCATCTAGCCTCCACTGGGAAGCAAAAAATCTCTGTCAGACTGAGATAAGGCTGACGGAGTCCCTGTATAAACCCTTTGCCAGCTTCCCCTGACCCATATGAATCTAGGCAGAGTTGGGGGCAGGGCTGGTTGTTATACCAGCCGTGCCCCCAAACATACTGATGATAGTGTCATCATTTGATTTAGTAAGTGGCACTGGACTTAAGTTGTAGATAGGTGGAGTCAGGAATTTCCTGTGTCTGTTCTGTTCTTGTCGAGAGAGATAATAAAGTGTTGTAGCTTTTTGAACAGTGTACCCTCCCTCTAAGCCTTCATTGACACAGAGTGCTTCCAGACAAAGGGCTCGTACCACACCCAATCAGAAGGCATTGTGCGGTAATTCCATCTTATTTTCCTTAACAGTTTTTCTGCAGTAAGGAAAAAGATGGAAGCAGTTATGGGAAAACATGGGACCATTACAAGTACAAGATGTTGTCGGGATCCGATAAAATTCTGTGAGGGAGACAGTGTGATGACACAATAAAAGCCTCCTCCGGAAGCACCCATAGTGTCAGAATCACGTTATATACCCACAGATTCCTAACAAAACAAAGGACATGTCAGGGTGTTTCCATAATGACCAATATAACATGGCTAAGCTTTTCCACATATTTTGTGTTTTATTAAATACTCAAGGAAGGAATTATGTCAATCCTGAAAAGGGCTTTAAATGACAGTCACACAAGGCAATACTTTTATGCTATGTAAATTACACATTGTGGTGTTATGTTGGTCACAAGAACTGTTGCATGTAAAAAAAAATTCAGTTAGCATGTCATGACATTTTCGTTAATGCTAACAAATACAAAGAAGAGAATAAAGTGAAAACATACAGATTTCTCTTTGTTCTAAGCTCATCTGATTATTGCATTTATATCCTGCCTTTTTCCTCTAAGGAACCCTAGGCAGCATACATAATCCTCCAACTCTCCTTTTTATCCTCACAACAACAACCCTGTGAGGTAGGTTGGGCTGAGAGTCTGTGACTGGCCCAAAGTCAATCAGCGGTTTCCATGGCTGAGTGGGGACTAGAACCTGGATCTCCCGACTCCCAGTCCAACACTTTAGCCACTACACCACACTGGCTCTAATTTTGTTATTAATGTATATTTTTTTCAGTTTACGAAACGAGAAAACAAAATTATCATACAATAACGCATAGTTAACTATTGCTTATTTTCTCGGAGAGGGCTTTAACTGAAGATAGAAAACGAGAGATATTCTGACTCATCTTGCATGTCAAACATGGCTGTTTTACTCACGCATAAAATGCCATTTTGAAAAACTGTTGCCAGATAATGAAACTTTGGAAAATTATCTTTCAAATGAAATAGAACATGGTAGCTATATATTAAAATGAACAATGGGTCTGTAGGTTGACATTTCCATGGAATTTCCTAGCACAGTTTCCTGCACAAGAAGCCTTTGGGTTTGATAATCCAGCAGCCGCCTAAAAGGAAGGAAGTGATTGTCTTTTGCCTAGCCACAATGCTTCTCAAGGTGGAAGGAACAGTGCAAGCAGTTTTTATAAATCCATTACCTTTGCTGATGAGGCCCACAAGCACAATAATGACAGTGTTCTGGTCATGTCTAATGCTCGTTTCATCCCCATTACAAATGTGGTTTATGAGAAAGCCTGCTTCTATCAAAGCCCAGACGCCTGGAGAATCTACTGAATCATGGCACTAAATATCCAGCTTCCTCTAGAGCAGGAATAGGGAATTTCCAGCCCACGTGACTTAGGGTTTCTCTACAAGAGTGATTTAAAGCTCTTTCAAGATGCATTAAAAATTTTACTTCTACAAGAGCGGAGCGCAAATCGGGAGTTGAGGCGCCTTTTCTGTCCGATTATGCGCATTATCGAATGCGCATTAAATAGCGAGTTTTAATTTACCGCGGCCGTTAAAGCGCCTTATGACCATGTAAACAAGCGATGCTGCGCATGAAACACCTCTAAAGCGCGTTTTGTACAACCAGTAAGGCAACCAGTTATGCGCTTAACTGCCTCCCGCGTATAGTGATTTGCCGTAAAAGTGATTCTGAGAAGATGCGCATAATCGGACAACCAGGCGTCAAACTTAATTCTTGTAGAGGGGACCTAACATGGCCCGCAGGAGGTCCCCATCCGGCTTGCCAGCTTCCCTCCTATGTCTCCAATCACTGATAAGATTGATAAGCTAGATAAGAGTGGTAAGTCTGGAGAGATGACAATTTCCCTGCTTTAGGCCCACATTGCATTAAGACTTTAAAGCCAATGAAGGCTTTCAAAAACGCTAATGTGAGCAGGGTGGGGGGATTATTTAGTGTGGGAGATGCTAACCAGTGCAGTGAGTGGCTAAGGTATTATACGGGAGTTGGGACATCCGGGTTCTAGTCCCCACTCAGCCATGGAAACCCACTGGGTGATTTTGGGCCAGTCACAGACTCTCAGCCCAACCTAGCTCACAAGGATAAAATGTGAGAATAAAATGGAGAGGAGGAGAATTATGTACGCTGCCTTGGGTTCTTTGGAGGAAAAGGTGGGTAATAAATAAATAAATTTATTATTATTATTATTATTATTATTATTATTTCATCTCTTTCTTGCTTGTAGCGATTTTTCTAGATGGACATGATGGGCTTTGCCAAGTCATGCTGTCTTTTACAGATTCAGGAATTTCCTGACAATTGAACATGTTTTAAGTATGACTACTTTCTGGATGTTGTTGTGGATGTGTTTTGGTAGGCCCAGTTTCTGAAGGTTTTCTGTATAATATTTTGATGTGATGCCAGTGACTGAGGTGACTAACGGAATAATTGTGACCTTTTCCTGTTGCCATAGGTCTTTGACTTCCATGGCCAGTGGTGTATATTTGTCTCTCTTTTCTTCTTCCTGTTCAACAACATTTTTGTCATTCGGTATTGCTATGTTGATGAGGTATATATGTTTTTCT
The DNA here is from genome assembly GCA_029215795.1 of Anniella stebbinsi. NCBI lineage: Eukaryota > Metazoa > Chordata > Lepidosauria > Squamata > Anniellidae > Anniella > Anniella stebbinsi. The sequence continues at coordinate 24,707,765 of JARDYH010000002.1, read as the reverse complement.
TTTTTGTCTATGACCGTTATGTCTGGTTGGTTGCAGGGTACTGTCTTGTCGGTATGAATTGTTCTGTCCCAGTATATTTTATGATCTGCATTTTCCAAGATTGTTTTGGGTGAGTATGTATAGTATGGTGTAGATTGTTTGATAAGGTTGAATTTGATGGCCAGTTTTTGGTGAATTATTTTTGCAGCTGTATTGTGTCTGTCTGTATAGTCCATTCCTGCCAGAATTTTACATTATTATTATTATTATTATTATTAGGACAAATAAATAAATAAATAAATAACAAATAACCCTTCCCAAGACTGCGACCCTCCCTCAAAAAATTGCCCCCTACTGTAATCAGGCTTTTTAAAAGCCCCTATTGGGGCACAAGGAGGCTTTTTAAAATAGCCTGACTGCAGTGGGGAAGGTGCAGTGTGCGTGTGTGAGGGCAATCACATCATGGGGCCACATGCCAGCAGTGGGGTGATCCCATCCACTTTGAGGTGTATTGACACCCACTGCAGGGCATGTGACTCCAATATGCTTGCATAGAACCAACTTGGCTCTTGGATAGGAAAAGGTTCCCCATCCCTGGTCTAGAGCTTTAACTAAAATCCTTTGAGTATGTTCACAAGAAGAAGGAACAACTTCCTTGTTCTTATGCTCCCAGGCTAGTATCTCTAGCACAAACTGCACACAGTCTCTCACTTACCTTCCTCACATGGCACCAGGGCCATTGAACCAAAAGACACATAGAGCACTTCGCTGAACTCCCCATAAATTTCAGGTACTCCTTGTGCTCGGACTCGTATCTCATAATCATGGCATGTCTTCAATGCGTACACTGGAAATGTTGTGGCGTGGTTTGATTCCAGCTGTAATGATAAACCAAATATTCCTCAGTTGACTGTGACTTTATCTAGACCAGAACTATGCAATCTGATGCCCTCTCTATCTTTGGGGTTGTGACTCCCATCAGCCCCAGCCAGAAACAGATAGGGATTATGGGAGTTGTAGTCCAAAACGGGCACCAGGTTGCCTACTCCTGTTCTAGACATATAACCTTAAACAAGCAGTGAAAAGGAATGGTTAGCATCAGGATGTTAATATAGATACTAGGAAAGTACAGGACTAACACGGAGCAATACATTATTGCTAAATTAAGCTTCTGAAAATCTGCAATTTTGTATCGTGCTGAGTTTTTAGTTAAATTTTTATCCAGATTTATGTTGTGCATCAGAATGAAGATGATCAGAATAGCTTTGTTGGGTTTAGGGGGAACGCGGCACGAACTCGGCACCATGAAGACAGCCCCCAAAAGAGGATATTTCTCTAAAATGAAGGAACTGGTGAAAAGGAAGTTGAAAGGGGGAGTCAAGAGGCTTAAATCCCTTCAAAATGTGTGGAGGTTACTCAAGACAACAATAATAGTTTAGCTAAAATGTATACCACAGGTAGCACCAAGGTAGCACCAAGGAAAGGTAGCACCAAGTCCAAGAGGTCATCAGCATGGCTAACAAGCAGTGTCAACGACACTCTTGGAGAAAGAGGGATCTGATCAAAATTACCTTGATTTCGGTCATTAGAAAAAATAAACCAAGCACAGGATCAAAAGGTCCCTCTACAAGATTTCGGTTTGACGCCCGGTTTCCCGATTATGCGCATATACGGAGAAGTGCATTTGCTCCTAATACCTATTCACGAGAGGCGATGAAGTGCATTACGGGCTGTATGAAACGTGCTTTAAAGTTGTTTACATGTGGAGAATCGCATGTTTACATGGCCATAAGGTGCTTTAACTCCCACGGCAAATTAAAACTTGCTATTTAATGCCCATTCGATAATGCGCATAAGCGGAGATAAAAAGTGCCTCAACCCCTGATTTGCGCTCCGCTCTTGTAGAGGTAAAATTTGTAATGTGCCTTGAAAGAGCTTTAAATCACTCTTGTAGAGGCACCCAAATACAGATTTTCCCAACTGTTTCACAACCTTTCCGCAAACTACCAGTGGCCTGTGGACCATAATTTGAGAACTTCTGATCTATACTCCATAAATTTGTCTAATCCTTTTATGTGAACATAAGACAGGAACACTGAATATTTTGTCTGAGACTTTCGGACATGGAAAGCTAGAAACTGCGTGATTTTTAATTACATGGTTGTCTTGCAAAAATGTTTGCAACTGGCCCTGTCTTCCCACCACATCCTTCCAGAGTGTACACATGTTGAGAAACAACATGTGTCCACCTCACATAATATGGGGCAGAAGCAAATACACACTAAAGGTTGACTCCAGATTTATGCATGTCCAACTGATGGAATCCTCCCTGCCCTTCCTCCCCACAGCAGCTCCTCCAGCCCTCCAAAAATGAGACATAGAGGGTGGGGGGACCCTGATGCAGTGCGGGGAGAAGGGAGCATTAGGGGAAATTGGACACCTTCTGTACACATGTCTAAACCTGGATCCAGCCCTCTTATCTTTAATGTGTATTTATTTCCCCAGAAATGTGTGACTTGATCCTGACTGTGTCAACCTATTACCTGGACAACACAGGTACACTGCAGATCACAGATGTGATGTTCCATAACTGACCTACAACACCATTCCCCTCTGTTTCAATGTTCAGTCTGTGCATGTCATAGCTTACGTAGTCAAAATGGCATCACCCACACACAAGAGGGAAGTATCAGCTTGGCTTGAGTGAACACCAAGGTTTGCAGAAGGAAACATTGTTTTCCCTTAAAAAAGCAATGTAAGGGAGAGGCAACCCCAGCCTCCAATACCCCAATGGGAACTGAACTAATAGGACATTCCCAGCTTATGAACAGAACATTTAGGGTCTTTGAGATCTGCTCCTTCTATACGTACCACACTCCATTTTGTCACATTTACTTCTTTGTACTGTAGCTGGTAACTGAGCGTGATCCATCCATTCCGAACATCAGCGGAGGGCGGAGGCTTCCAGCTGACTTGGATATCTGCATAGATGCCTAGTGGGCTGGTGTTCAGCATTGTCCAGTTGAGTCCAACAGGAGGGTCTGGTATCACTGTGAATTAAAACACATTTTTTCCTAAACAGTAAACAAATGGCGATTCATTCCCCATGTATGTCCAATGACATAGGCCAAGAGATATACACAGAGCACGCCTGCCCCTGCTGGGTTCATGGAACACGTTAGGGGAAGCATGACTGCTCCCTAGCCTACTAGTCCAACCCCCCCTCTTCCAGGGATGATACGCCTAGCTTCAGTAGACTATGCTCTGGTAATCTCCAAGTTAGATAACTGCAATGCGCTCTGTGTGGGGCTGCCTTTGCAGATTGTTCGGAAGCTGCAGCTTGTGCAAAATGCAACAGCCAAATTGATAGCGGGGACCAGAAGTCTGAACACATAACACCGTCTCTGGCCTGTCTGCAATGGCTGCCTGTATGTTTCCAAACCCGATTCAAAGTGCTGGGTTGACTCGCTGTCTGGGTACTTCATAGCAACATACCATCCATTTTGGAATGATAAAAGTCACCTGGGTAAGTACAAGGGAAGGCGGTCTGCTAGGTATCCTGGCCCCAGGTTTTTTAGGGCTTCATTTGACAGTAACACAAGTAGCTAAAGGCCGCCAGTGCAGTTCTTTGAATACTGGTGTTATGTGAGCATAGCTGGATGTCCCAGTGAGCATCCCAGCTGCTGCATTCTGCACATCACAACACAATGTATAAAATGAATATGTGTTTTATGTATCATAGCTTATGACAGGCTAACTCGGCCAGAGAAAACAATCCTGCATATCTTATTGGTAACTGGATGATAAATAGGCAAGGCTTTGGTTTCCCCAAAGTGTGAGTTGTGACTCCACTGCACTTGCTTAAAAACAAGGAATCCAATCACGATTCCCTACGTCAGCCTTCCTCCAGATTGGCTGGACTACAATTCCCATCAGCCCCAGTCAGAAGAGTCCTGCCGGTTGAGGATGATGGTAAGTGTAGTTCAACACATCTGGAAGTCACCAGGTTGGGGAAACCTGCCCTAAGTAATATAGGTCCATTTGGAGGAAGACAAGTAGGGATTAGGAGGCAGAACTGGAAGGGAGGTGAGGAGCTGAGTTGGCGGGGTGGGGTGCGATTAAGTGAGGTGTAGTGAGGTGTATGTTGGAACTGCTAGGGGAGAGGGAGTTGGGGAAAAGCACAAATTGTACAGGAGCTGGTGGATTCACCTCATGAGAGTTCTTGTTCATGGGAATGCAAAAGTTCTAGTATACATAGGAGGAAAATGCCCAATTTTATAAAATGTGTGGAACACCTTATTACATCGCTCTCCTTTCTTTGGATCCCCAAAGCATTATGGAGAAAATGAACGCTCTGCTTTCATGTGTAATCACTTCATGTTCAATCTAATATGTCACTTCAAATAGGTTTGGTTACGGTGGTATCAAAGCAGCAGAACAGAGCACATGTTGGAAGTATACCTATGTCCTCCACACGGAAACAATAATCATCATCGTAAGTCTGGTTTCCGTCGACTAGTTTGATGCAGTAAGGAACCCAAACAGAGGTGTAGGAAGTGTTGAAGTAACAGCTGTTTTCACCGGCAGTTAGGTAGTCAGGACATTCTCTCCATTCTTTCCATTCACTCTGCCTAGAACAGCAAAATAATTAAATATATAATATTATGAACATCCTGAAGGAACAAAAGTTACGTTAGGTTTAGGGATGGATGCAGATTTAACCTGGATCAACCATGCTGGTGGAAGTGGACTTTCCTGCTCCCTCCTTCCCACAGCATCCCCTCCAGCGCTCTTAAAATGCTACACAGAGAGTCAGGAGACCCTGCTAAATGGGGTGAGCTGTGGTGTGTGTGGGGAGGTGGGATCCTCAAAAATCGGGCAGAAGAACCTTCCATGATTGGAGCCCTTTATTTTGCAGACAGCAGATCCTGGCTCCAACCCCTAGAGAAATAACACAAGAAGGCGTATGACTCCCCACCTCCAAACATGACTTGTATCTTTGTATTATTGCATGCAAAGCCTTTTTGCTTTCAAGCAGTGCCCTTTTGCCTGATTTTCCTGGATGAAATTCTCAAATGCATGATTGAAGGGACATACATAACCCCAAAAGCAATCTTCTTTTGTTTGCAAAAAAAATGTTTTTTTAAAAAAATAGTAGCTACTTCTTTTTTTAGCACTGTTATCTATTTCTGAGGACTCTTCAAGTCAAATCTGTTGTAAAGTACTTGTCTCTTTACTGTTGGAGGCAGCCTGCATAGAGGTGGCAAAACACTTGAAGCTGACTACAGAATATACAAAGCCAGGGCTGGCATCCATGGATGTTGCAGGCAGCGTTGCCAGAAAAGCTGACTCATCCCAGCAAATGGGTCAGAGATAGTGCTAAGCAGGATGTTTTCATTGAAACCTGGCACCTCTTTTTGTCTTTTGTGAATAAAGGAAATGGGAGCTTTGGACTCTCCCAGTGCCTCTCAACTTCTCCTGGAGAGATGTGTTATATTTGAAAAAAGAAGAAAAGAATACTGGTGCAATGTAAACATGTTTTTTCATGACTCATTGTACCCTTTGGTTACATTTAGTTAAATTTGTTTGTTTACAAAATAACTTGTAAAAATTAGTGGCTAGAGAATGCCGCAGCAATATTTCAAATTATGGAGGTCATGCTTCCCTAGTCTCCATAACAGGGATGCTAGCAGGGAAGGCAGAACCACCATTTCTATAATTGGAATTCCCCTTTGGATTAGAAAAAAAGAAATTATCCACTAGTATGTCTAACCTCCTTAAAGGTGGGGCCTGTATAAACAAATAAACCCCACATGGCAACTTGTAAAAAAACAAACAACCCACGTGGCAAGTAGAGCTCCACCAGATGAGTGTTTTATTGCATGCTTGTTACTGGGCACTCACAGATTTTCACGGGTCCCTCTCACAATGTTGCCTGCCTCCTGCATGCTTCCCTCCCTTTCTAGCCTTCTTCGCGCAACAAAAAAAGCCCCCGGTAAGTCTGTATTATTTTTAAAGACGGAAGTTGCCGCTATCTCCTGCTGTGTGTAGGAGAAGCGGCGCGATAAAGACGGCCCCTGCATGGGCCACGTGCACTTTTTTACTTCCTTTTTCCTCTCCCTGAGGGAAAGAGGAAGTATCGAGCAACAAAAGCAGGGGCGGAGAAGCAACGGTAGGTAAACGTGATTCCCCTCTTCCCCCCCCCCCCCCCCCCCCGTTTGAGGAGCTCGTAATCCTACTAAACGTTTGGGAATAAAAACATGAGAAAGTAATAGTGGGAAAGATACAGCTATTATATCTAGAGGCCAAGACCAATAATCTAGCTACCTGCTGCAAGGTTTTAAATCAGATTGTTAGCTCTTTCTGGTCTTCCCCCACCTGATGCTCGCATATGTGATAGACAATAACAGCCATCAACCCCAGCAAGCAGGCCATTTGCTAGGTTGGCTGGGGATGATAGGAGTCCAACACCTATAGTCCATCTGGGGGGGTACATTAAATTTGGGAAGGCTGGCTAATTCTAGTACTAAACAACTGCTGGTTTATTTGCTATTTGCCTTTGTTGCTTAAGGATTATTTTTCTAAAATAAACAAAAAACCTTTTAATAAGTCATCTTCATCTAGTTTTACAGGTATGGAGCATCCTAGCCCATTATCAGTACAGAAGCAAGAGTCAATTGGCAGTCTATTCAATGTCTATACATGGAATGGGGGGTGGGGTGAAACACCATTTTGTCCTTTGTCCAAGCAGCAAAATATTTTGGACCAGCCCTGTTTTGTCTGATCTCGCAGGCTGTTTCTTATGTTCTTACACAGTCAGCTTCCATGTGGCTTGTGAAGGCCCAGAAAAAACCTCGGAAAAAATCGGGAAAAAACATTCCCCACCCCCCGTTTTTCCCCTGAATCCTTTTTGTTTTGTTTTTTTTAAATGAAGAAAAAATGGATTATGGAAAGTTTTATTTTAGCATGATGAATAAAATGTTGGTGTTCTTCTGTTTTTTAAAATTGTTTTTTTGCCTGCTCCTCATAAACTGGCAAAACCAAAGAGGTTCCTTAGAGTTCAGGTGTTCCTTACAGTTCAAGAGCTTGTTACAAAAAAAAAAGAGTAAAAAATTTAAAAAGTAAATTCAGTTTGTACTAATTGTTTGAATACACGGTACTTTTAATATACAAAATGTGATAATTTTGTGCCAAACCAACTTGTACATAATTACATTTTATGTTCCTAAAGTAACAAAGTGATTTTCAATCTGCAAAAAGTGCTAATATTGTAGGAACTGGTTTTTTATCTACCTGTTATCCAACCATGGCACTGTCTCCTGCTTGCCAATTTAACATGCTAACTTGAAATTGACCTTAAGAGCCTCTGTGTCATGCAGATCTATGACTGGTATAGACTATTACATGTGAAAAAGCCACCTGTTTTCATTACCTTCCTCTAGGTATTTATTTCAGGTGCTGCAATACAGAATGGACTTTCATTATAGAAACATGATTGATTTCTCCGTACCTTTTGGAATACAGCAATTGTATTGTTCCTGGAGCAGTTAAGTGGGAGAAATCGCCGATACTCCAGTAACACGAAAATGTTTCCATTTCAGGTGATCTACACTTAATGATCTGTGGCCTTCCTGATGGAGCTGTAGGGAGCGGAAAGGGGAAAGAAGAAAGAGAAAAGAAAGACTGAGCATATGTTCAAACAGATTAAACCCAGCAACTGATTAATATAACACTACAGAACTCAACATGAACTAGATCCATGCCATGTCATCCCAATGTATTGGTTCTACGAAGAGCCATTGTCATAAACACGTCTGTTCTGTATATTCATTTTGTTTCCATATGGATTATAACAGCTGCACAGATAAAATAGTTGCATACTGAGTATTATATTGTCCCTTATTATGGGAATGTTTCTCAACTTCTTATTGCCTTTTCTCATCTGGAGCCTTTTTGTCAGACCCATCCTGGTTTTATTTGATTTCCACCAAAAACATGGTGCCTAAGGCGGCACTCAGGAGTGTTGCTCTCTCAGTAACTTTCTTCCCTAGTCTCCTTTCATCCCCCAGTTATAGCCCCCTCCCCATTTTCCAGGTCAATTCCTAGACCCCTCAAGTCCGTCCCCAAATTCCCCATTTACTTTTCAGCCTCTCCAGTCGTAGCCCCATAGTAATCTCCTTATTTCCCTCAGGACAGCATCTGTAGCCATAGCCTTACACTATACCTCTCCCCTCTTTCTCTCCATTATTCCCCATATGACAATCCCCCAACCTTCATCTTCTTTTTAGATACTCTTTCCCTCCCCTTCTCATTTAGTCCCTCCCTTAAGGTTTCCACTGGCTAATCATGCTGATGAGATCCTTAAAATATTGTTACAAAAAACAAATAAAAGATCTCACGTCACTTCTGTGAGAGCTAGGAAGTTGAGGTGGCCTCTTTACATGGTCTGTTTCCTTGTGATGAGAGCGAGCGAGAGCGAGAGAGCGCACTAGAGACGTTTGGTGATTTTGTAATATCTATTTATTTATAAGCGTTAATTCCCAAAGAGCAACTACACCCAAGGATGCTTTAATGATCACTAACTCCAGCTAAAAATTCCCAGCTCTCTGTCCAATTTCAAGAAACTGGTATAACATTTCAAAGACTGGGGAAAGATTCCAGTTCATCAAGGACCATTAAGTTCATTATGTTATGCCCATGATCATCTACTAGTTGATTCCCACTACTAGTTGCTTTTGTAGCAGGAAAACACATAGTACGATCATATCATGTAACACATTGTGATATGCTGACCAGGTAGCAGAAGGCTGTGCCAGATGTTACCAAAACAAGGAAAGACAGTAATACAGTTCTGTATCTCTTATATAGGGTAGCCATTTATGAATCACCAAAAAAGAGGAAACACAATACCAAAAAAGAGGAAAGCAATTTGTATAACATTTGCATATGCAAATTCATATGTATAGATGAAAATCTAGAATAAATTATTATAATTTAAATAATTTATAATTATTATAATTTAACCGCCCAGAGAGCTTCGGCTATGGGGCGGTATAAAAATGCAATAAATAAATAAAAAAATAGAAATTCAGTACATCTTACCATAGTGTGGAAGACTGTGACCACGTGATCTGTCGGCCTGCCTGTTCAGCTAACTTTATGGGCAACTGTTCCTACAGTTCTTTATCTTTAAATTGGAATTGGACAGGACAGCCCTTCAAATAGAAGACTGTCCTCAGTAAAAGAGGAAAAATGGCCACCCGTTGTCTTGTAACATCTAATTCTACCTTAGTTAGCTTCCATGATGGTCGTCATAAGATGATCCTAAGCCAGTATTTGCCCCCAGGTTACAGTAGACTGACCATATGAAAAGGAGGACAGGACTCATGTAACTTTAACAGTTGTAGAGAAAAGGGAATTTCAGCCAGTGTCATTTGTATGCAATTAGTTCCTGGTGATATTCCCTCTTCATCACAACAGTTAAAGTTTCAGGCACTATACTAGAGTGACCATATACAAAAGAAGGCAGGGCCCCTGCAACTTTAACTGTCGTGATGAAGAGGGAATTTCACCAGGAACTAATTGCATACAAATGGCACTGGCTGAAATTCCCTTTTCTCTACAACTGTTAAAGTTACATGAGCCCTGTCCTCCTTTTCATATGGTCAGTCTAGTTACAGACAAACACTGTACTTTGGGTTATTCACTGATGATTGTACATACCAGATATAATACTCCTACCACTCAAAGTAGCATTTCTAAAGTTGAAAACATTTATAAAATTGAAAGTCAGATTAAAATTGGGAGGTGGGTGGGAGACAAAAAATAAACGATCTTAGAACTAGGTATCGAGCTAAGAATTCCTGATTTGGCAGAGATTGATGACTCCCTTTAGATGCACTGTGATCTTTGATTTACTCAATAATCTTGAAGTGAGAGAAGGCATTGCTATCCCAGGATAATTTATGATGCACTGACGGCACCCTTTCATAATGTACATAGATCCCCCTTGCCTTTTCCGCCACGCTCCATGTTCTGCTCCATGTTCTGCTCCTATTATTATTATTATTATTATATTAGTATTAGTATTAGTATTTTTAAATGGTGCCCGTGATGAGTACAATGTCCCTGTTCCCTTCCGGGATGTTGCGCTTCTTGTTTGGACGGCCAGGGAGGATCGCGGAAGCTGGTAAGTCCGCGATCCTCCCCCCTCCCTCCCTCCCTCTACACCCTTAGGTGTAGAAAGAGCTTCTATGACATGAGAGCTAAAGGATATAGATCTATGAAAGGCATAATGATTTATTTGAGGGACACTATGTTATGTGTTTGTCCTCACTCCCTGTGTGGTGCTAGATGAAAGCAGAAAAGCAAAACATACAAAATGCATCAGAGTTCTGATACCAAAACTCGTTGCAAATACTGCTACTACCAACTCCTTTAGGGTGTAGGTATTCAACACTCCACAAGAATCATGCATACAAATGACACCTGCAGAAATTCCCTTTTCTATACAACTGATAAAGATACAGGAGCCCTGTCCTCCTTTTCATATGGTCACCCTACCCAACCTTGCTCTAAGAAGACTTCTCCCCCAGTCAATTTCAACAGGCTCTGGAGGCCAGAGTTGAACTATAAGGGCACATAGGGCTAAGACTTTTTGTCAATCATTTCTCTCATCTTGACCTTTAGGTAATGCTGGTGTATAAGAGGCCTGCATTACTTGAGATCCAACAGCCTACTAGCCAAGTATTCATGCATTATGGCCTTCAAGTCCTCAGCAGGCAGGAAAAATATAGGTTTATCGAAAGACTGCTTTTATGTAACATAAAACTGGTGTTGAAAAGTGGAGTATTTTGTGCCTTCAACAATGTGAACCCCAAGAGCTTCTCCAAAATCAATCCGGCCTTTGGGCTGAAAGAGTTTCAACACAGCTGCTTTCGTGGCTATTGAATTTACTGGCTCAATAGTAACAACCTAATTGGTTAAACAAGAAATATTGTCTTTTGTATTTACAAGTTTAAGCAGGCTCCCAAGCGCCCTTGGGATGGGTAAAAAAAAAACACTTTAAAAAGCAAACAAAACACCTCTGTAAAACACAACAATAAGATAGGCATATAGCTATACAGATGAAGGCTGCCGGAAAATGGCCTCGGGGACTATTGGCTGACACAGCCATTGCAATTCCAAGGGTAGGATCCAAACAAAAACCATTCAGAGCCTTATGTTTTGTTTTATTATGACCATGGGTTTTAGCTACAGTCTGAACTCTGGTCAAGCTGCAAGACAGCTGGTGCCAGTTCAGTAGCACCGAGTAATTGTGCAGTTAGGAGACATAATTCAGAAGGCGACCGTGTCACCTTCTTCCTTGAGGTTATCTTGGGATCATCACAATGTTCTTTCCCACTCTTTTGCAGTTATGGCACAACCACTCTAATATAATAACATAAAACCGTGACACTGCAGTCGGAAAAAGCCAGGCCTGCACAATGTCTGACTCATCGAGCCAAACGTAGCTCATCAGCCATGGATGCAGCTCAGCAGGCTTTCGATTAACCTATGTTATTCCTGGCTGCTGAAGACTTGCAGGCCATAATACATGGATATATGGCTAGTAGGCTGTATTTGACTTGATGGATCTCAAGTAATGCAGGCCTCTTATACACTGACGATACGGAACTGTAATTGACAGGAGGTGTATCATGGGTAATGGAGTCCAAAAGTCTAGATGAGAGGGATGATTGACAAAAGGTCTTAGCCCTATTTGCCCTTATAGATGTGTTAGTGCCTGTTCCAGGTTTATGAGGGCCCTTGAGCAAGATACCTTCAATGGGCCAACTCCTTCAGTGAGTCTACCTTCTCACCACCATCGTAACCAGCTGCTATTGCTCCTCATTCCCTTTCTCATCACGGCTACCACTTGCTTGCTTTTCATCTACTGCTCTTCCTTCTCACTACCTCCATTGCTAGGGTGACCAGATAAAATCCAGCTCAGAGCTCATGTAACTTTAACAGTTGTAGAGAAAAGGGAATTTCAGCCAGTGTCATTTGTTTGCAATTAGTTCCTGGTGAAATTCTCTCTTCATCACAACAGTTAAAGTTGCAGGCACTGTACTAGAGTGGCCATATACAAAAGAAGGCAGGGCCCCTGCAACTTGAACTGTTGTGATGAAGAGGGAATTGCACCAGGAACTAATTGCATACAAATGACACTGGATGAAATTCCCTTTTCTCTACAACTGTTAAAGTTACATGAGCCCTGACCTGGATTTTATCTGGTCAGCCTATCCATTGTCTAGGCCAAAGCAAGAAACAGTGAACAAGCAGGTTGCAGAGGTGGAGGAACAAATCCAGGGGTCTCCTGTCTGTGGGTCCCTGTTGGGCATGGACCCTTGGCAGGTGTTCAACTATGCCGACCCTTGAGGCTGACCCTGAGACGCATGTTCTGAAATGGAAGTCCAAATGTACAACACAAAAGTATGGAAGTCCATCAGAATTTTGCCAATACTTGGGACATACCCTCAATGGCAACTAGTGTACTGGCTTCCTTATGGCGCTCTTACATGCATAGCTATTGAGCCACTTTCCAAACTGCCTTATGGGAAAGTCGCAGTGACTGTGTTCCACTACTTCTTTCTTAATTCCAGAGCTGTCCTATGAAAATGAGTGAGACTGCTTTCAATATGCATGCTTTTCCAAAGCATCTTGAACAGCCTTTGTGTGCCTAGTCCCATAGCAGTACTAAACAGTCAACGGCTGCGTATCTTTGTCGGTTGCCCTGTGTTCATATCATTCCTTGTTGTGCACAATGCTGGCTCCAGGCTTGAGGGAGCCCCCAGCATAGTGTCCTCCACTCCAGTGGGGCTTTTCCTCCCAGTGGCACCATTCCTGTGATCAGCGCCTGGGAGCCATTTTATTTCCCCACAACGTCTAGATGTAGCATTGCTGGGAAATTTTAATTGCAACCCCTCAGTTAGAGCATTCTGGGAAATTCAATTCTGGCCACCCGGCAGTTCATATTGTTATTTTTTCTAAAGAGGACCCCAGGATTGGCATTGGTGGTGGGACCTCCTGGTATGTTTGGGCCCTATCAACTGCCCAAGGAAGCCAGATGATGACACAGGGCCTGGTCTTTTTCGTGTGTTTTTTTTTGGTAACTCTAAAGAGCACCCCTGCAGATGCATTGGCCTGCAACTCCTATTGGCCTTCCTGCCTCAGGATAATGGGAATTGTAGTGCAACATATCTAGAAGGCTTTGGGCTGGGGAAGACTGCTGTAGAGTATAATTCAAATTGATGGCATGCAATAATAATAAGAACAACAACAACAACGACGCCAATCCCTACTGAAATGCATGGGAGCAACACTACAGCTGCTTTCTCAGGCTGGTTTACAATAAAGTACCATCCCCAACAAAATTTAACTAGCCTGCCTACTCACACATTCACATGTCACTCAAGTGCTTGCTGAAGTTATTGAAATAGCAAGAATTATGGGCAGTTATATTTGTACTGCAGTGTCAGCTGTAAAAGAGCCACTAGGTGGCATTGTGTAAGAAAGCAACAGGTTTAAGGGGGGGGGGGGAACAAAATGTAATGTCTCTTGTGATTTCACCAAGATGTGCAGAGCAGTGGACTCACTAACCGTCCTGCGAGGGGAGGGGAACATGTGGCCCTCTAGAAGAGGTTGTTGGACTGCAAATCCCATCGTCCCTCACCATTGGTTATGCTGGGTGGGGCTGGTGGGAGTTGTAGTCCAACAGCACCTGAAGCCCCACATGTTCCCCACTTCTGCCAATGTCCTTCATGACGTCTATGAACTGGGAAGAGAACATTTTACATCATTGCCCCCTCCAGAACTTCGAAGAGCCAGGAGCTGCAGACAGTTCATCCCAAACAATTTCCATCCCAAGTGGAACCTTAAGGGCAGTGAATTAATAAGCAATATTAAAACAATAAAACAATATTTCCTCCATAAACTAGGCCACATATGCAAACAGCATGAGGTTTTTCAAAGGTGCTTGCAAGTACAGTACGCATATGTATGCTTTTTTCTTTTCCTGCAAGACAATAGAAGTAGCAGAGGCTTCCCATTATTTCCCAACTGATGCCTTATACGGAGTCCTTCAAACAATCACACCTTCTTAGTACTGTTTTCTAAAGAGTGCCCTGTTTTCTAAATAAAGATTGCCAGCAATACATTTATTGATCATCTCGTTAAGGACTGGAGTCAAGCAATACTGACTGCTGAAGCAGCAAGAGAGTCGTGTTTGGACCCTTATTGAACGGACAAGCAAAAGTGCATTTGGAGTGAGAGCTTTCAGTGGCGAATGAATGCTATTAAGTAGGGCTATGCACAGCCCTTCTGACTTGCCTTGGAGGCCGTTTCAGAGTCTCCGAAATGGCCCCAATAGAGTGCTTCAGGGGATGCCTGACTTGCCTCGGCGCCAAAGCAAGATCCCCTCGAAGCAACTCAGCCTTGCAGGTTCCTGGGTGCCAGGCGCAAGGCTAATCAGGAATCCATGGGAGCCCTGTCTCCCCATTCCCTGCTTGAAACCCCCTTGCCCCCCTCACTCCCCAAACCAGTGCCGCTGCCTAGACTTCTCTGCAAATCGTGTCTTCCTCCCAGAGAGCTGAGCCGCAATTAAAAGTTAAGGTCATGGTGGCTCTCTGTTTTTACTATATCTAGGGCCGCAAACTACGGAGGCCATAAAGAGGAATGGCCCTGCAGGAGCCCTGCCTAGTGTGCTCAGATACAAAATAGGGCAGGGCTCCTGCAGCTTTAACTGTTGTGACGAAGAGGGAACTTCACCTGGTGCTTCATGCATACAAATGACACCTGCTGAAATTCTATGCAACCTTCTTTCCATATGGTCACCCTATTCTCATAGGGACATAGAAAGCTGCCTTATACTGAGTCAGACCCTTGGTCCATCTAACCCAGTGTTGTTGACATTGACTGGCAGCAGCTCTCCAGCAGCTTCCCCCTCCCCCCCCGTGATTGAAACCAGGATCTTCTGCATGCAAAGCATGTGCTCTACCACTGAGCTATGTCCCCCTTCTCCTAGCAATCAATTTCCCCTTTGTTTTAAATTTTCAGCTTGAACAGTGCGATTTTGCAAGGCAAGAGGAATGAAACAGGCTTCTTTGCAATTAAATCATCCCAAACTGATACGATGGGACAGGATGGATATAGGCAAGGCATTAAATCTGAAGCTATACAGTTAACTATACCTGCTCAACGATTCATTAAAATTTCAATTATAACTTTAATCTTTCTCCCTGAAGAGAAGTTGGCAATATTTGCCTCCATGAATCTCATGTCTCATTTTCACTCGCACAGTGGTAGGATAGAATATTTATTCATCCTTAAGATGATTTCCTGGAATCAGAGAGCTTGCTAGATACCATGATTTTGGGTAGAAGATTAACTGTTCTGCATCCATATGATTTTAAGCTGTCAGTTACGGTTTTGTGCTATTATCTGACGTCATGCCTGGTTGCAAAGAGGACTATAGGACTAGAAGGCCTGCTGTTATCATTCACTTGGAAAAGAAATGCATACAGTACCTAAAATTTAGCAATACAGTTACAATTGTGACGTGGGGAAGGCTTGCCTGGGTACGGTGACCATGTGGAAAGGAGTCCAGGGCTCCTGTATCTTTAACAGTTGTATAGAAAGGGAATTTCAGTAGGTGTCATTTGTATGAATGTAGCACTCGGTGAAATTCCCTCTTCATCACAACAGTTAAAGCTACAGGAGTTATACTAGGGTGATCAGATACAAAAGAGGGCAGGGCTCCTGCAGCTTTAACTGTTGAGATGAACAAGGAATTTCACCAGGTGCTGCATGCATACAAATGACACCTTCTGAAATTCCCTTTTCTCTGCAACTGTTAAAGATGCAGGAGCCCTGTCCTCCTTTCCATGTGGTCACCCTATACCCGGGATCAGGCAAGGACATGTCAGGAAAGCCAATGGTTCCACTGGCTGGAGGCGGAAAATCAAGGCAAGGAAAGCTCTGCATGCAGGCTAGGGTGACCAGATAAAATCCAGGTCAGGGCTCATGTAACTTTAACAGTTGTAGAGAAAAGGGAATTTCAGTCAGTGTCATTTGTATGTAATTAGTTCCTGGTGAAATTCCCTCTTCATCACAACTGTTAAAGTTGAAGGGGCCCTGCCTTCTGTTGTATATGGTCATTCTAGTATAGTGCATGCACCTTTAACAGTTGTGATAAAGAGAGAATATCACCAGGAACTAATTGCATACAAATGACACTGGCTGAAATTCCCTTTTCTCTACATCTGTTAAAGTTACATGAGCCCTGACCTGGATTTTATCTGGACAGCCTAATGCAGGCTTATAATGTAATGTTCCTATTATGTATATATAGCCAAGATCTTCAGGTCAGGGCCTTCTCTTGGTACTGCCACCACCATCAGAAGCGTGTTTGGTGGGGACACAAGAGAGGGCCTTTTTGGTGGCTGCTCCTAGGTTTTAGAACTCCCTGCCAAGAGAGGCCATATTGGCTCCCTCTGTGCGGTCTTTCTGTTGGTAGGCAAAGTCGTTTTTAGTCCAGTGGGCCTTTGTCATGCAAGCTGGTCTATTGGATTGGGTTGAGAGCTGTTTTTATTCTTTTACTGTTGTGTTTTAATTGCGTTTTAATGTATTGCTTTATGATTGTTTTAAGTAAGTTTTATTTTCTTTTTTAAAACGTTGACTATTATTGTTAGCTGCCCTGAGCACCACTTCCTTGGTCAAAAGGCAGGGTATAAATCAAATCAATAGATAATAAATGAAACCAATAATTTAATAGATAATAATTCATCAATCATCAATTAATATAAGAATTACATTTTATAAGCTGGAATTTTCGAGCACTCTTGACTACTAAAAGACTGATACTGCAATACTGGAAAGATAAAGGCTCACTGCCTATAACGCAATGGACTGAACAACATGAGCAACAATTGACAGAGTGGTATATCAGCACCACTTGCAAATGGACTTATATTTGGTCTGCTTAGAGATGTAAAATTTCTGAAAATTTTGAAGCCATGGGGAAAAACCCATGGGGGGGGGGGGGTTCCAGAAAAAATGGCATTTTTTGGGAAAATGCAATATTAGTGCTTTTTTACAGATTGAAAGACACTTTGTTACTTTGGAACATAAAATGTAATGTACAAGTTGGTTCGGCATAAAATTATTACATTTGATATATTAAAAGCACAGTGCATTTAAACAATTATTATTTATTTTTTTAAAAGTTTAGGTGTTTGTTTGTTTTTTGTAACAAATGGAGCTACAAGCTCCTGAACTGTAAGGAAAGCCTGAACTGTAAGGAACCTCTTTGGATTTTCCAGTTTATGAGGAACAGGCAAAAAACAATAATAATAAAAAAAGAACCCAGAAGAAACCATCAACATTAGTAACAAAGAATATTATTTATGTCTCCGCCTCCACAGTGTCAAATAGACATAAAGTACCCATTTCCAAAGTTTTTAGAAATCATTTGGAGAAGTAAATATATGAACACCTTGTATTAAACATTTTATTCATCATGCCAGAATAAAACATTTCATAATCCATTTTTCCAATTTTTCGGAAAAAAACAAGAAAGGCTTCGGGGAAAAAATGGGAAAAAAACTAGTTTTCCCCCTGAATTTTTCTGTTTTTTCCGGCCTTCACATCTCCCCCACTCATTTTAGAATTTTGTATTTTTGAAACTGAGGCCTGTAAAGCATGTCGTTACGCTTGTGATTTTATGTTTGTCTGTTTTGCTTTGTCAAAATTTATAATAAAAATTGAGGAAAAAAAATCAAAACTCCAGGCAAATAATCAACCCAAACTGGGAGATATCAGCTGGGGTGGAACGTGGGGTGGGTCCTTCTCCGTGAGCTCCTGCCAAAGGAAGTGAGACAGGTGGCTACTAGGAGGAAGGCCTTCTCTGCTGTGGCACCCGGGCTGTGGAATGAGCTCCCCAGAGAGGTTCGCCTGGTGACTACATTATACTCCTTTAGACGCCAAGCGAAGACCTTTTTATTTTCACAGTGTTTTCACAGTTCTTCAGTATGATTTTTAACCTTGCTGTTTAAATTTGTATTTTAAATCCCTATCAATTTCTGAATGGTTGTTCAGTTTTTATCCTGGTTGTGCTTTTATCCTGTATTTTATATTATGTTTTTATACTGTCGTTGTTTTATATTTTGAATGATTTTTATGGTTTTAATTTTTGTAAACTGCCCAGAGAACTTCAGCTATTGGGCGGTATAGAAATGCAGTAAATAAATGAATAAATAATGTGGAAAACATGTGAAAACTTGGTGATGGTGATGAATATTTATATGCCACCTTATTTACTAAAATAAGAGAGCTTCAGCAAATTGGGTGGTATAGAAATACAGTAAATAAATAAAAAAATAAAATAAAAAGCCACCAAAGCAATCTACAACTTAAAACAATAAAACCATTAAAAAGTAAAACATCAAAGCATTAAAACAACTACATAATTTAAAAAGCCAAATAAAAAAGATGTGTCCTCACACCCTTTCTGAAAGCCAAGAGAGTGGGTGCTAACTGTAGTTACTGAGGGAGCGCACCCCATAATTTGGGAGTGGCATGGGAGAAAGACATTTTACACTAGGGTGACCAGATGCAAAAGAGGGCAGGGCTCCTGCAGCTTTAACTGTTGTGATGAAGAGGGAACTTCACCCGGTGCTTCATGCATACAAATGACACCTGCTGAAATTCCCGTTTCTATAAAACTGTTAAAGATACAGGAGCCCTGTCCTCCTTTCCATATGGTCACCCTATTTTACACGTGCCCGACAAATGGGCTTCTGCAGAAAATGTGCCCTCAAAAGAGCCTCTCCTGCAGACCTTAATAACCGGGAAGATTCATAATGAGACAGGCGCTCACTTAGATAGCAAGGTCCTAAGCTGTTTATTCGATCATGCTACCCTATATAGCCAAATACGCTAGATGGGAGCACATTTTTACAGTAGTTGTTATAAATGGGGCAGTAAAATATATCTAGCAAGGTTGCACTTGGAGAGGCAGCTAAAGAGTACAAGAAGGATACAGCAGGGGATCACATAATCCTCTTGCATAGGTACAGCACGTTTATCAAACAACTAGCTCTCTTCTATGATGAAAGTGGTAGTCAACACAGTGTTCAGGAACTTCAGACTGTTTGGCTAACTGAACAACTGAACATTCTGAGCCACTAGCTCAGCCAACCAGCCTCAGAGGCCTTTGTGCCGCAAGGACAATATTATGTACATTAACAAACAAGCTGTGGTACGATTGCATGAATTTGCAAATGGCACGTCTGCGGGAACATTAGCTCAAGTGCTGGCCTGACATGCGTACTTTTGTCCTCATTTTGTCAGGACAGTTCAGGAGGTTAAAGAACAAATCTTATGATTTCTAGAGCAGATGAACATCCTGAATGTTTAAGTAAAAAACAACTGTATAGAGACTGAACTCTTTGGGACTTGAGCTAAAGATGATACATTGATATTAAATCTGAATTACTTTTCACATCTCTCTTAAAATCTTGGAAAGATGTACCTATTGACATTCAGCAAACTATAAGAATCAGGTATCCAACGGTGCCCAACCACCAGTAGAACAGAAATTGCTGGTAGAATGGAAACTTTTGATGGAAAGGATTCCCCCTCCCCCCGTAGCCTCCCACACTCCCCCTTAAATCTGCTCTGGAGGGTTGGGTAGGGTGACCATATGAAAAGGAGGACAGGGTTCCTTGTCTTTAACAGTAGTATAGGCAAGAGAATTTCAGCAGGTGTCATTTGTATGCATGCAGCACCTGGTGAAATTCCTTCTTCATTACAAGAGTTAAAGCTGCAGGGGTACTGCCCTCTTTTTAGAGTGACCAGATACAAAAGGGGGTAGGACTCCTGCAGCTTTAACTGTTATGATGAAGAGGGAATTTCACCGGGTGCTGCATGCATACAAATGACACTTGCTGAAATTCCCTTGTCTAAGTAACTGTAAAAGATACAGGAGCCCTGTCCGCCTTTCCATATGGCCACCCTAGGGTTTGGTGAGCCTCTGCAGCAGATGGGGATGTAGGTGGGAGGAGAGCAGGAGATGCTCCACAAGGGGAAGTCCCACTGCATGAGCAGAAGACTGCTTCTATGACTTTGGATGTAGCCCCTTATGTCCAATTAGTTCTTCTCTCCGTAACCGGTACTGCTAGATAAGGCATATAAACAAAAGGAAGCTGTACCCAATCTTTTGTGTATGCTTCATTTAATTATTATTTATTATTATTTATTACATTTATATACCGCCCCATAGCCGAAGCTCTCTGGGCAGGTTACAAAAATTAAAAGTTTGAACATTAAAAAAACCACTATACAAAATTTAAAACCATAAAACATAAAATAGTTAATATTTAAAACATTTTAAACTTTAAGCGTGGCTAAAAATTCAGTTAAAAACCTCAACAAGCTGTTAAAATTGGAGCCCAAATACTATGCATGTTTACTCAGAAGCAGTTCTGAACATAAGAAGAGCCACAATGGATCAGACCAAGGGTTCATCTAGTCCAGTGTTTTGTTCACTCAGTGGCCAACCAGCTATTGACCAGGAACCCACAAGCATGACATGAGTGCAACAGCACCCTCCCACCCATGTTCCCCAGCAACTGGTGTACATAGGCATACTGCCGCTGATACTAGAGGTAGCATGTAGCCATCAAGACTAGTAGAAATCAATGGCCTTCTCCTCCATGAATTTGTTCAGTCCCCTTTTAAAGCCATCTGTATGTCTTGTGGAAGTGAATTCCATAGTTTAACTACGCACTGTGTGGAAAACTATGCTCTGTGTACTTCTTTTTATCTGTCCTGAATCTTTCACCAATCAGCTTCATGGGATGACCCTGGATTCTAGTATTATGAGAGAGGGGAAAAAATGTCTCCCTATCCACAATCTCCACCCCATGCATAATTTTGCCCACTTCTATCCTGTCTCCCTTTACCCACCTTTTTTCCATGCTAAACAATCCCAGCTGTTGTAACTTTTCCTCATAGAGGAGTTGCTGCAGCCTCTTGATCATTTACTAATGGTTGGGTTTACTCAGAAACCCAACTATGTCCACTGTGTTCAACTAGGCTGACCATATGAAAAGGAGGACAGGGCTCATGTAACTTTAACAGTTGTAGAGAAAAGGGAATTTCAGCCAGTGTCATTTGTATGCAATTAGTTCCTGGTGAAATTCCCTCTGCAACAGTTAAAGTTGCAGGTACTATACTAGAGCGACCAGATACAAAAGAAGGCAGGGCCCCTGCAACTTTAACTGTTGTGATGAAGAGGGAATTTCACCAGGAACTAACTGCATGCAAATGACACTGGCTGAAATTCCCTTTTCTCTACAACTGTTAAAGTTACATGAGCCCTGTCCTCCTTTTCATATGGTCAGCCTAGTTCAACCCTATTCCCAAGTGAGTGTGCATAGGGCTGCAGCCTTTAATTAACTGTTACGCCAACGTTTCCGAGAACTATACAGTCTCTCCACCTCAATGTTAAATAGAATTGTTTTCTTCTAGGTTTGTCTTAGAGAAAAGTACGGTATTTAAGAATTCTATAGCCAGGAATTCCACCAGGGCTGATGTTAGAGATCAGCATCCCAAATATCCAAATATCAGCCTTTATGATCAAGCCTTGCTCCCCACACATATTTTGTTTTGTTTTGCAAACTCAGGGCATTCAGTTTCTAAGTTGTTCCGAGTTCATTTGCTTTGAAATATTTCAGTTTCATCAACAAAAATGAATGCAATAAAAGAGATCTGCCTTCTGTCTCATGCTTTCAGGATCGAAAGGCCAATAGCGGTCACAAGGGTGCACATGAACGAGAAACATTAGGTCAAAAGGGGGGGGAGAAAAGGTTTGAACTAAAGCAAATGTTTGTTCATGCAACAGACTTTGTGATTATGATTATCTAGAAATATGAAACACAAGTGGAAAACAATCATCTTGCAAGTACAACGTGTCAATGTGAATGGGACCCTGAAATGCATGCCATCCAAACAGTGAACATGAATGCTGATGCTGGAAGGACTTCAAGAAGCTCTACTTTCAAAACAACGACAAACTAAGAAAAACTCTGCCCTTTCTTCCCACTGTTGGAGATGCAATTATGTGATGAACCAGATGTAATGCATTTATGATGGAGATGTTCTAAGATTCAAGAAGAATTTTGGAGCCAGGTCCAAGATGAGACTGAGTTGATGGGTCAGAGTATGGGTACCACATACAGCAATTCTAATTTTGGGACCTACAAGATGTTGTCTTTAGATAAGAGACGAAGATGGTGTTTCATTTGTTGAATTTTTTTTTACTTATTATCTTCTATTTGTTATATTTGTTCTTTTACCTATAAACGTGATTCCCTGGGGGACCCATTTAAAACATAGAATTCATAAAATACAACCACGGTGCATATTAAAAAATAAAAACAAAACAGAAACCAAAATCAGAACATATAAAACAAACTGATCATGAAGAGTTATAATAAACTAAGTGTACAAAACATATTCCAATCACTACAGAAACAGAGACTAAAGTGTTACTCTCAATATATAAACTTACTTGAAAAGTGTTAAGATGACATTACAAGGTCTTGGAGAACAGACTAGTGTATGCCTTGCACTGGAATGACACTAGCGATGGTGTCCAGGTGAGCTTCTCTAGGAAAAGTATTCTAGGGGTGTTTTCAAGGTCAAGCTACACATCACCTTAATTGTGTAGCATGCTGCTGACACCTTAAACAAATCTAAAGTAAGTGTGTGTGTACCCTGATTTGGATCAGGACCACTGTGCACCACTGGGACAGAAGCATTAAATCTCCCCCCCTCCACTGTTTGCTTCCCACAGGAGGTTAAAAAAATAAATACCTCCACTGAACTCAAAGGAGCAACCCCCACAAAGTGTGTGCGTGTGTGTGTGTTAATTTAGGGGGCAAATGGGTTCCAATCCAAATTGGGACTATACACTAGAGTAAAAAACAAAGAACATAAAAAGATACGCCTCAGCTACATCCTACACAATTAACATAACATATATTTGATCCTCAGACATGGCTGTCATTGCTTTGCCACATTCATGGAATTTTATGGGGGTAAAATTCATAACATTTTATGTCCTCCTGCACTCATAACTCTCCAGGCGTTGAGAGGTATACTGCCTCTAATATGAAAGGCTACTACAGAGCCATCTGGAACTGTATGGAACTCACGGTACTTCCATAACGCATTCCTTGTTACCCCCAAACTTTCTTAACTTCAGCAGAATAATTTAGGGTCTGGGGTGGGGCAAGGGAGCAACACCGTTGCTGGCTTTGTTAAACGGTTGGGAGTCAGAAATAATCCTTTCTGATCTACTGCAGTTCTACCAAGAGATCCAGATCTACCTTCTGCCCACCCCTGAGACAGATCTCTACTGGTGACCTTGGAGAACTGCTCCCAGTCTGAGGAGACAGTGGTCAGCTGGATGGACCAGTGGCTTGTCTCAATGTAAGGCAGCTTTTTATGCTGCACGCGCTGTGTATAGCATATCGAGGGGAAGGGAGGTAAACACCACACAAAATCCTTAATGACACCATTTCTCTGATCCAGATTTTTCAGGATATTTCCAGTTGTTATGAGATTTTGGCACAGCTTCCCAAGTTTCTTTGTCCCTGGCACAAACCAGTTATGTGAAAGGGAAGACTGAAAACTGAAGATAAGTATTAAACACAGGAAGAGCTTGGGATTAGAATCTGTTATTAAAGTCACTTAAAAAAAAGTCCATTTGTGGAATTAACTAGGTCGCTCTGACCTCTAATAGTATGATGTTGTTTATTGGAAACATCGAAGAGATGCCCAGCATTTTTCAATCTTGAGGCCTTTAGATAACAAAGACTGAGGCAAGACTAAAAGCCTATAGCCAAATCAATAAGTGAAATACTGTTCTTCCTCATTATCAACAGCTGCTTCTTGGGGTACCTCTAGACAGACTGTTTTCGTCGATATGGCTTCGCACTGGCAGCATTTTGGTTACATGATGCAGCCGCCAGTGCGAAGTCATCTAGGGGCAAATGCCCTTTGCTCCGATTTTAAAAAGTCAGCCATTTAGTGTGACTTTTTTTGGAGTGGAGTGGGCAGCCCAGGGAAAGGGGGTGGAGCAGCGAGCTCGCTGCACCGCCTCCACTGTCCTCCCTCCCAATTTGGATTTTTAAAAAAACGTACGTTACCAGCGAGGAGCTGATGCTCCCAGCCACCTCTCCAGTGGCGGCTCGAGGAAAAGCCAGCATGGCGCCCCTCATGTGTAGAGGTGCATCTGGGAGCGCAAACGTGCCTCGCGCCGGCCACCGCCACCAGCACAACATATAACCAACAGCGTCAGGAGGGGACATTGGTCTTTGTTGCCCCTTTCAGAGTCAAAAACGCTACAGTAACTGTGTAAACCTACACAACTGCAGCATTTTAATGTCAGGATTTAGACCAGGGGTGAGCAACCTGCATCCCTAGGGTGGAGGGGGTGAAAGAGGTGAAGGAGGCTGGGGATAATTTGTCCCCAGTCTCTTCCCCTTCTCACCCACGGGAATGCCTCCTTAATTCTATTTCTACATTCTGTTTTGTGAGCGCGGAGAGGTAGCCAGTGCAGTTCTCTCCACGTCCTCCTACAAAGAGGAGGGGGAGGGCGGGGCGTGGTTTCCTCCTTCCAGCTTGGAGCCCTGTCTACGAACTTGGAGCTAGGAAACTGAACAATCCTATCTCCCCACCCCCTGATGGTGTCTAGGGGGACATAGGATTGCTCTCTTAATAATTCCCCCTCCCCTCTACTGGGGTAAAACTGACTAGATCAGGAGCAAAATTGATTAGACCAGGAGCTGCATGTGTCCTCCTTGTGGGATCCTGGTCAACAGCTGGTTGGCAACTGTGTGAATAGAGTGCAGGAATAGATGGATACTTGGTCTGATCCAGCATGGCTCTTCTTATGTTCTTAATATCACCACTCCGTTCACCAATATAGGCACACCTTCACAAGTTGTGACCCACCTAGCCGAATGCAGTCTACCAGCCATGTATTGTGGTCTGACAGGTGATTGTTCCTGTCCCGTTTCTGCAATTCCAGGCAGGCAGAAAAATTAGGAGGCTTAGCTGTTGTCCAAAGTCCTCCCATACACAGGCTGTCTTTACCTTGATGGCTCACAAGTTGTGCAAGCCTGGCCATCAATCAGGAAAATGAGCGATCTCATGCAAAAATTCTCCCCCCTCCATATATTTGTATTGTTATTCATCTATCACTGCTGAACCAGATCTACTGGCACAGGAGTTCTCAACACGTGTTGTAAAAAAGGCAGCCTCATGGCTTGTAATGGCTAAGAAACCAAAGATGTCCAGCGGGTTGTATACATTTCACTCTCCTTCGTTTGGTTTGCACTGTTGAAAGAGTACTTTATGCCAAGCTTGGACTTTTTCAAGTTATACGTATAACTAGCCACCTGGTCCTATCCAGATCCTACAGTTTTGTAGCCAGAAATGGTTCATGAGAACAGGAATGAGTTGCAGTTGTAGCCTGCCCTACAGAGGTCTTCCTGGCGTGCGTGTTTTCCGTCTGTCTCTCTTTGCATTTTTGTCTTAAGGACGTTTTCTTGCCAAGAGCTTCAGTAAGTCTTGAAGGCACACAGGACCATCATTGATTTCACTTTCTGTTGTCAGGTTAGCTCTGAAAGGCAACCTTGTAAAGGAAACATATGCTAGTGTACACAGTATCTCCCCGGGGCGGAAGGCAGTATCAATCAAGAAGCCATGTTCTAATTAGCACAAAAGCTTTAGGATCTTGGGAGTTTTCAGATGAAACGAAGCATCAAATTAACCAATGATTTAATTAACCGGAAGGAACAGCACGTACAATGTAGCATAAAGAATGCTGTGAGTTTAAGCCTTCATTGTAATTTGTAAACAAATGAATAAACAAAGTGGTTTTCTATTGCTGCCTCTCTCTCTCTATCTCCTGTATGATCTACACAGCACTAAGGAAAACCTGCATTAAGAAACACTGATCTATCGCTATTGGAGATTATGAGTAAGCCAGCTACTCTCGGCAGTGTGTGGGCATATGTTTGTGTTTATCGGCAGCATTCAACTGCGTCATTCCACTAGTGCAAATGATGTTCCAAACTATGCGCAAGAGGAGAATTGTACAAAAGTTACAATAGCACAAGCATGATTGTACATGTGGTTGCATGACCCATGTGCAAGCAGTTCTGCATTATGCTTGTCCAACCCACTGAGCAACTGGTTGTGCATTAGGCTCACGCAACCAGTTGCGCAAGAGGTTGCACAAGCATAATGCACAACCGCTTACGCAATGGAAAGGTTCAGCAGAGCTCTGCTAGCGCTTTTAGGGTTTGTGGAATGACACTGTTGATCTTGCCCATTGTACACAATCGATGAAGTATTTGGTGACTGAGTTCAGTCTGGTGGGAATGTAGTTGGAAGCCTGGGATCTCCATTTCTTTCTTTACTTTTCAAATGTTGTGCACATTCCTAGTGAGGCAAGTACAGGGTGACCATATAAAAAGGAGGACCGGGCTCCTGTATTTTTAACAGTTGTACAGAAAAGGGAATTTCTGCAGGTGTCATTTGTGTGCATGCAGCACCTGGTGAAATTCCCTCTTCATCACAACAGTTAAAGTTGCAGGAGCCCTGCCCTTTTGACCAAATGCAAAAGAGGGCAGGGCTCCTGCAGCTTTAACTGTTGTGATGAAGAGGGACTTTCACCAGGTGCTGCATGCATACAAATGACACCTGCTGAAATTCCCTTTTCTATGCAACTGTTAAAGATACAGGAGCCCTGTCCTCTTTTTCATATGGTCACCCTAGGCAAGTATGGGTTGTTCTGCCCCAACTGGGCATTGTATTATTTGTCATATTGCCCCCTACTCTCTGCATTTAGAACTGGTTTAATTTTCCCTGTATAGATCCGTCAGCAACTGATCAGCCTTATTATCTGCTATAATGCATTGATTAGTTGTACCTAGGCAGAGCAGTTCAAACTAGTTTCATTCTACAAAAGGAATAATTCTCCCTCTGCCTGGTTCTCTGCTGCTATCCTGAGTTGCAGCCTGGAAGGCCTGGCCTAGCATTGTTTTTCCATCTCATCCATCCCATTATTTTATTTTGATTGCGTCGGCTCCCATTCATCACATTTTAACAGTTAAGTACTGGTCCTCTGCATTTATTATTGCACTCAGTGCCAGATTTAGGAACAAGCCAAGTAAGCCATGGTTTAAGGCTTCTTTTTAGGAGGGGCCTCTAAATATGCTGTAGATAAAGATGTAAGAAAACTAAGATGAAATTGCTTTAGGTGGGAAAGTCTGATGTGACTTACAGCAGAGTTGCCTTATATAGACAAAGCATGGCAATGCAGCATTTAGCATTGGAGGCAATAAGCACAAACTAGAGCCAGTTTAAAAGTTCAAACCAACTTTTAGACACATCTTCAGAAAAGGCTATCTTGCACGTTTAAATACAAGCATGCCCAAATGGTACCCTTTGCTTACTCTCCCTATTATAATGTAATATACTTCTTTCTCTTTTTTATGGTATGGGGCCTCTGAATCTGGATATGGCTTAGGGCCTCAGCATGTCTTAATCTGGCCCTGATTGCACTGTTCAAATTGTGCTTTCAATAAAATTGAAGATTTGATTTATATGCAAGCGAGGATTGGATATAAGTTTACAGCCTGGATAGACTCACAGGAGTCTGTCTATCCATTAACAGGAGCGCACCGATGTCTATCAGTCCTGTGATGTCCTGCAGGACTGATAGTCATCTTGGTGGCTTCCCTGTCACAATACCGTCATATGCCGCCAAGCTTGAAGGAAACATGCTAGGCAAGATGAAAAATGTGTATTGTTTTCCATTAGCCCTGATGAGTACACATCTGCTCAGTGAGGATGAGGCAAACTCTAGGGTGACCAGATAAAATCCAGGTCAGGGCTTTCAGCCAGTGTCATTTGTATGCAATTAGTTCCTGGTGAAATTCCTTCTTCATCACAACAGTTAAAGTTGCAGGCACTATACTAGAGTGACCATATACAAAAGAAGGCAGGGCCCCTGCAACTTTAACTGTTGTGATGAAGAGGGAATATCACCAGGAGCAAATTGCATACAAATGACACTGGCTGAAATTCCCTTTTCTCTACAACTGTTAAAGTTACATGAGCCCTGACCTGTATTTTATCTGGTCACCCTAGCAAACTCAAACAGTGCTTCTGATGGATGAAATGATAGGCCTCTGCATGAGCTTGCCTTGAACACAATGCATGAATGCATATACGATGCATATGGTTTTCCCCTTGTTGACTCAACAGATGTTGTCGTAAATGGATAGGGTAGAATAGCATGGCAGAGGATTTGATGTGCCTAGGTATCGCTTGTGCTGGTGGCATAGTTTGTACAGAATATTAAGATGACACAGAGATGCATACAGCTCACTCTAGTCCTTAATATTTATTTTGATGAATTCATGAATTATATTCATGCTCCACTTTGCAGCCAAGATTGGCTTCCAATTTGGTTTACAACTATTAACATTTTGCCTTCCCCCCCCCCCGCTTTCCATCTTTCATGCCATCTCTTCCTCAGCGCCCCCCCCCCCCTCTCTCTCTCACCATCCAGTGTTCTGTCTCAGGGTTAGTGAATGCATATGGCTACTTTACTTCCTTGAATCTGAAGGAAAAATCACACACCTGAAGGCTGTTCAGTGTTTCCTTAGTTACTACCTTGAAAAGTGAAGGGAGAACGTGAAACCATTTTCATTTGGTGCACAAACGATGGGCTGACATGCTACAACGAATAGATTTGAGAAATAAGATCCAAATATAAGAAATAAAAACTTTCCTTTGAAATGTGTGTTGAATCACAAGAATTCCTAAGACTGCAACCCTATGCATACTTACCTAGAATTAAGCACCACTAAACACAATGGGTCTCGCTTCTAAGTAAACATGCATAACATTGTGCTGCAAAAGACACATACAGTGAAATCCTATGCGTGTCTACTCAAAAGCAGACACCACTGAGAAGGGGAGAATATAAACAGCAGGGTCAAAAGGCCATGAAATGCAATAGAAATAGGAAGTATTGAGACATTTGTATGAAATGTTTATGGGCTCAATCACACATATTTTCCCCCCTGGTTTGCCTCCATGTTTTTTACCTATGTTTCATAAGCGCATCAAGCTAATGGTCCCTTTCATGTGGTATTGCGCTGCACTGTGAAACCTTCCTTTGGCTTGTTTGCGCTTCCACTCAAAGCACACACCCCCAACTGAGAGGACAGCAATACACGGAGGCTTAAGGGCGCATTAAATCCGCCTGGGGAAAATAATCCAGACTTTCCCCGCACCAAAATAATACACAAAATGGAGGAAAAGAGGTGAGATGGGTGCAGGACAGGGACAACATCATGTGAGTCTTGTGCTGCAAAACCAGATACCAGACATAGCGAGAGTGCATTAAACCACTGGTGCGATGGAGCTCTATGTCGCAAATCTCCTGTAGCTCTTACATTTCTTGGCTTTCTGGCCGTACTGTGGATATGTTCTGCCTCGCCACCAATATATGTATATAATGTTTCTAGATCTGCCAGCACAGTAAAAGACTCTTTGAATCTCACATGAGAGTTAATGGACATAAAAGCTCTGTTAGCCTTTACTGTGCCACAAGGCTCTTTTGTTGCTTTTGTTGTAATAAACAAATATGGCTACCCCATCCTCAAGGGCATATGTCAAGATGGTTTGTTTAGAACAGAGTATCTGCAGAGAAAAGCACATCCTGCACATGAGCTCATACTTTGTGCTCTGCTCTGAGGAGCTTGATGTCTGCTGCTTTTGGATTGATTGAATCTGGACTGGACTGGACAGGGACTTAGCTTCTGCTAACTCTGAGGAAATACGGAACATATAATTTCAATGTGTAACTACAGAGAAGTGAACCCTTTTTGAGTTTTTACAATGTAAGACACGTCATTTTGCTGCCCTCACCGGTGTGATGGTCACGCGCTCAATTATATGATGGTTCCTTGTGCCTAAATAATGTAAATAAAGGGCAACTAAAATGATCATGGGGCTGGAGCATCTCCCCTATGAGGGAAGGTTGCAATAGCTGGGATTGTTCAGCTTGGAAAAGAGGAGGCTAAGGGGAGACATGATAGAGTTGTATAAAATTATGCATGGTGTGGAGAACATGGATAGGAAGACATTCCCCCCCCCCTCCCATAATACTAGAACCCGGGGTCATCCCATGAAGCTGACTGGAGGGAGATTCAGGACAGATAGCAATGCACTCAGTGCATAATTAAACTATAGAATTCACTACCACAAGATATGGTGATGGCCACCAATTTGGATGGCTTTAAAATGGGGTTGGATAAATTCCTGGAGGAGAAGGCTATCAATGGCTACCAGTCCAGATAGCTAAGTACAACCACCAGTTTCAGAGGCAGTAAGCCTGAATACACTAGTTGCTGGGAAACATGGGTGGGAGGGTGCTGTTGCACCGTGTCTTGCTTGTGGGTCCCTGGTCGAAAGCTGTTTCGCCACTGTGTAAGCAAGAGTGCCGTTGCACCTTGGCCATGTCTACACCAGCCATTTATCCCGGGCTGATCATGTAGTTGTCCCTGAGCATCTAAATGATGCACAGGGAATCCCGGGGTTAACGAGGAACAACCACTCCCTTTGTCCGGGATAACTGGGTCCATGGTTTTACCAAATTTTACTGTGGTCCCGGGACAACCCCGAGGTATGTGTGCTGTGTGATGCCCCCTCCCTGGGTTTTCCCTTCTTCCCCGTGAGTAGTGGGGGTGAGCAAACAGGCCAGTAGGCCAAAGGGGAGAATGGATGGGTATCGAGGGTGAGTATTTTCACTGTCCCCTGGATGGTTCTTGGCGTCTTCAAGTGCCAAGTTGTTGAAGTTTTTTTTTTAAGTCCTACCTTCACGCAGGATTGAAGCTGCACAATCCTCTTCTTAATTTTTTTTTTTTTTTTTTTTTACCCCTGGAACGGCCCTCTTTCGTTTGCACCCTGGGGGACAATCCCAGAAGCGGAAAACCCTGTGATTGTCTCTCTCTCCCTCACCCGCCGGAAGGCCTGCAGGTGTAGATGAGCCCCATGTCCTACTTTGTTGGTCCCTGGTCAACAGCTAGGTGGCCACTGTGTGAACAGAGTGCTGGACTGATCCAGCATGGCTCTTCTTACGTTCTTAAATACTCCGTGCTGGAGTCTGCATATCTCTTTGAAGAGTGTTGAACCCTTAAGAGGCTGTTTTAAGAGTCCCATCCCTTGCCCCCCAGATCTAAAAGAGCCAATTCTCCCCAAAAGCAGTCATGTATTTTTTGTATTGTCTTTTTGTTCTATGTATTTATTCAGAAGGGGAAAATCCATTCTTGTGACATTATTTCTATTATTACGACAGCTTATATAATGATGGGTCTAGGTCACTGTAGGTCCCAGCATATTGGCAAGATCCTCACTTTGTTATATGAGCTAGGAAACCAAACCTGGGAGCAAACCTGGATGGAGTCCCAGCAGCACAGACAGAAGGGCACACGTTGTAATATTCTTAGAACAGCAGGGGAATGCTGACAGATTAATCTTCACCTGCCTGCAGAAAGTGCCCACAAGGTGTGTGCCTGGTTGGAGAAAGAGCTTGTCTTCGTTTAGATATTGCTGAAGCGAATGTTTTACAAAACCCTCTTTCTCCTTCCGTCTACAGCGTAACAAAACCCCCGTAGCACTATGACCAAAATAGAAGGGGCCACAAAGATACCTTCCAAGCTGAGGCTGAAACAAGCTGTGATGACAGATGTGGGGTGTGTTTAAACACGGAACTGCGCCAATCATGTGCAAAGAGCTGGCTAATTTTAAAAGCAAAAGGGGTGCGGAAGTGAGGAGTACAGAACTCTTTCCCACTTCCCACAGCTCCTGTCTCCAAGCTCTTTTCCACCAAGCCCGCAGTCTGATAACTGAAGCAGCGCCAGAATCAAAGGTCATTTGTTGAGGGTCCACACCAAGCAGGGGCCCACTAGCTAGGGTGACCATATGAAAAGGAGGACAGGACTCCTGTATCTTTAACAGTTGCAAAGGAAAGGGAATTTCAGCAGTTGTCATTTGTATGCATGCAGAACTAGTGAAATTCTCTCTTCATCACAACAGTTAAAGCTGCGAGAGCCTTGCCCTCTTTTGTATCTGGTCAAGAGGACTTGGCTCCTGCAGCCTTAATTGTTGTGATGAAGAGGGAATTTCCCCAGGTTCTGCTGAAATTCCCTTTCCTATGTAATTGTTAAAGATGCAGGAGCCCTGTCCTCCTTTTCATATGGTAACCCTACCACTAGCAAGAGCCCCCTGGACTTACTCCTCCTCTTAACACCATTGCAACCTGCTTTTTCACCTGCCTCTTGCTCTGGCCCACACAACAGAGGTGGTGTGAAGGAGCCTCTATCAGCTTGCTCACTGGCGGTCTTCCTGGCAAGCAAGCGGATGGTAGCAATGATGAGGAAAAGGAGGAGAATCAGCAACAATTGGTAAGTATGCTGGCAAGACCTGCTAAGGGAGAGGGAACTATTGAGGGTGTCTTGCCCAAGGGCCCTCCGAAACATAGAGCCAGCACTGATTTGAAGTCACCCTGCCTTACAGAAAGATGCTTCTGGAGAGGAAGTGCAGGGAGGTAAGCCACAGCAGGGGTGGAGAGGGATCAGCTCCCCTACCCGTTTGCTCCTTTTGCTTGCAATAGGGTGACCATATGGAATATGTATCTGGCCCCTGGAGTGACCAGATACAAAAGAGGGCAGGGGTCCTGCAGCTTTAACTGTTGTGATGAGGAGGGAATTTCACCAGGTGCTGCATGCATACAAATGACACCTGCTGAAATCCACTGTTCAATACAAATGTTAAAGATGCAGGAGCCCCGCTCTCCTTTCCATATGGTCACCTTAGCTTGTAAACATCAGATCCACCAGCCACTCTTTCTATGTGACTGGGGCAGCTCTATGTTTCAACACATGGAAATGCCTCCATTGTGTTAAGTTTGACCCTGAGCTGGAAGATACAAGTGGGATAGTGAATACCTGAGAATTGTGGTGCTCGTAGAACAGGCTGCTGCCTGAGAATTTTTTTTTTTACAAAAAGAGACATTTGGCACAAGCATTACAATTACAGCTGTAATGTTTAATCATGCAATAGGTTAGATTAACCCACAAAATTACTAGCCTGCAACATTTTTTACTAGCCTGCTAAAAGGCTAGTAGCCTGTATTTCCACGCTGGCCATGGAAGAAGGGAAGTCCCATCCACCATAACCAGTATGAGAACTAAGAGTGAGCCAAGAGCAATGGATCAACCCCGTCCTCTGACACCACCCCGTTGCATTTCCATGCAGGTCATGGAGGAAAGGAAGTCCCCTTTTCCATGCCTCGCATGGAAATCAAGTGGGCTAGTGGAGGAGGGACAGAGTAATCCGTCTCTCCTCTACCTGTCCATTTCCTCTTCCCTCACACAGACATGGGAAGGAGTGCCTCTTTTAAGATGATGCCTTCTAGGACAGATGTGTGCATCATCTAGAAAGAAAGGAAGTAGGCTTCTTGCTTCAGAATTTTTTTTAAAACTCATGCACATTTAATCAATAGATTAAACAATTAAAAGGCCTTTAATTTGGTTGCAACCTGAATCAAAATTCAATTCAAATTATTTATTCATTTGTTACATTTATATCCCATCTTTCTTCCAAGGGAGTGTACATGATCCTCCTCCTCTCCATTTTATCCTCACTATGATCCTGTGAGGTATGTTAGGCTGAGAGTCAGTGACTGGCCTAAAGTCAGCCAGTGAGCTTCACGACCAATTGGGGACTTGAACCCAGGTCTCCCCAGTCCACTGGCTCTCCCCAATTCAATTGGACAAATTCAGAATTTTATAGTTTTCCCCTCCAACTCCATGAGGTAAGGTTCTTCCAGGCGCTTAGCCCCCAGGGTAGGAAATACCCTGGGTGGGCAGGCTGGAGCCCAGTTATTTTTGAAAAAACAAAAAGGAAGAATCTGGTTTGCTTCGACAGAAGGTAGCAGAGCTGGGACTTTCTTATCAGCTAGTAGCATCTGATTGGCTCTGTGGTGTCACCTGACTTCCCAGGCCAGGAGGATTCTGGGCTGTTGTCCAGTTGTCTACTACAATTGCCTGCATTTTCCTCCATTCACTAGTATCCCTTGGTAATGCAAGGAGCATGAAGCCTGGGTCTGAACTGCAAAGCTCTTGGTTTGAGACCCATGGTGTTCAACATATTCTTAGCAAGGCATATACTTTGGGTATCTTTTTTAATAAATAGGTCTACTTGTTTTACATGAAGCAAAATGGGTGCCATCAGCATTAAAATTGCTGCAGTTCAATGGCTTGCCATCATGAGAATTACGGCTAATCAGCGTACGCCCTGTGCTAGTGAGTGAATAGGCAGCACCTTTTACCAGTAGTCATTTAACAAATTGTGCATTTAAGCAGGTGGTAAGCCTGTCGGTTTTATGAGGAGAATTGTGAGGAGAAATTGTGAGAAGAATTTTACCTGTTCTCTGCTTCTATTTCTGATGATGGGTTGACATGTGCAACTGCACTGTTGGAATCGGACTTCCCTGCTCCGCCTTCCCACAGCAGGTCCCCTTACCCCACTGAAAATACCACCCAGCTGAATAGAGTGGGCTGTGGTGTGGGAGGGAAGGGTGGATCCCCTAACGTCAGACAGAGGCACCTTTGGTGAGCAGAGCCTGTCAACTGAAGGCAGAGCCTGGATCCAACCCCAGGTGTGAAAATATGGTGAATCTCCCCTCGCCACTTCGCAGAAGACAGGACAGATGGCTGACTTACCAAGAGGTTATGTAAACAACACTTGAAAATTAATTGTCTGAATTACCCTACTCTTGTGTTTAGAAAAACTGAGGAGCCCCCAGTTAAGGGAGCCTCTTCCAAGCCACATGTATAAGCAGAGGGACAGCTGTACTTAAGAAATATTTCAAATGCAAGAAACATTTGTCATGCAAATTGAGGACAGATGCATTTGAAAGTGCCATGAAAGTGCCATGCAGAAATGTAATATTGGTTTTATGCCAGGGTGTCTGTCATGGTATAGTAATAATCCTGGGAACTGTAGCTTGGATGAGGATGTCGGGAAATCCTTGCTGGTTCCCTGCTGAAATTAAAACCAATTTAAATCTAGGGTGTAGAGGTATGTTCTTAAATTGCCATCTAGATTCCTGCAATTTCTTTAGTCCCGTAACATGTAATCTGTCTCCACAGAAGGCATTCTGCTTAATGATGTGCAAAGGGAACCAATCAAAGAACATAACAGGGTTCAGATTAACATTAATGTCAGGAATCTCAGTTACACCATATTTCACATCCATCTCCTTTCTGCCAGTAAGTTGTAAGAGTAAGCATTTTAAAACAAGGTGCTAGAACCAATATTGAATATATAATGATTTTGCTTTTATAACAAATGAAAATATGCTCAACTGGACTTATTACAAATGCTGCTTTTAAAAAATGAGTTTATAGAATCTCAGTACATCCAGGTTGTTGTTTTTTCCAAGGCTCCCTGAAACCATACTGCTTAGTAACACTTAGTACCAGCACCAGAATCCTGAGGTATGTTTACTTCATAAACAACAAGATATGCATGTTGGAAGCAAAATTGGGAGGATTTATGAAAGGAAGTCTTTCCAGCTGGCCTGTTTCCTTCTATTTCCTCTTTCCGTTTCTTGCCAATTTCCAAGCATCTTGCTTTCAGCTAATAAAACTGTAATTGGCAAAATCCCACTCATGGCAGGAAGAGAACAAACAGCTTCTCACATTTGCTTTATGCGAGGTCCATCTCCGAGGGAGGTTGACAGAACACCACAGAAGTTGTTTCCCAATACTGGGAAATGCATTTACTTATTAAAATGGTCATGCACCTTGCAAATTATGCTCGTAGAGATAGATGAAACAGCCATATTAAAGCCTAGTACCCTTCTAAAATAGAAATACAACTAAAATACCAACACTTTTCTCTCAAGACACCAAATGTTTGTTTAAATTAAAAGAAAATGTCTTCCATGACTTCTGGAAAATGCCAGTCTAAGATGAGGAAGGCTTTCTGCCAAGTCTATGTGAATATAGTCAAGAGGAATACAGCCAAAAAGCATTTTGGACTGTTTTTCCACACACTAAATTTTATATTTTCTTTTTCCCGGAAAAAGAAATGAGCAAAAGAAGTTACGTTATTAAGTCAAGTTTATTTATATGTCCCCTTTCTACATATACTGCACTCAATGCCCGAAACTCTCTGAGTGATTCACAACAATTTAATTTATATCAATATCAACTGATAAATATTGTTTAAATATTGCAATTTAAAACACAGCTGCTCATTAGGGAATGGGCAGGTATCCATCCTCCTTGCAATGTTGGTGTGTAGCCCAGTTTCTATTGCCTTCCACTTTGCCCTTTGCCCAGTGCATTCTGAGCAAACTCATGTTTTTGGAATTCTCCTACATCAGGGAATTATTTTTTCTAGTATTTCTCAATATCAATATGAGGCTTGCCTCTGTTTTTGCACTTGTGTGGAAATCAAACAGTGGAGAGAGGCGATTTTGCTTGTCCTTCGGTCCTTGCTCAAATAAAAGACACGCAAGTCTTAGGTTACAGTTATTTAAAGCATGAACCCAGTAACCCCCTTTCAGACTAACTCATATTTTTTTTAATACGGCATAAGCTTTCATAGTTTACAACCAAGCCTACTTCTTGAGGCTTCTTGAGATAAAATAGTGGAAAGGCAGTAGCAGCCAGACAGCAGTGCAAGGGGGTTAACAAATGAAAATTAGACTGAAAAGTTGCTACTTGATGCATACTTTAAATAATTATTTAGTTTCAGGCTAGGGCTTCATGGTATGCTTTGAACTGCCCAAGGGAAACAAAACCTATTAAAGAAAGGGGGTTGTTTCTGTACATTTTTATCCCACACTTCCTCCAGAGAGTCCAGGATGTCTTAGGAGGCTCTTCCCTCCCCCCCCCCCCAATCCCCATGTAAGGTAGGTTAGGCTGAGAAATAGTGACTCAGTGGGTAGTAACCAATGCTGTACTATAGCCTACAGAAATGATGTTATACTAGCACAAACTACACATGGTGACACACCAGTAAGCGCTTAGTGGTGCAGTTGGTTTCCTTGGAAAGTTTGGCATGCCAGCAAGTGCTATCAGCATTGCCCTAGAGATAGTTTAGCAACGTTATTTACGCTAGTGATAGTGCAGCGTTGGATACTGCCAAGTGTCAGCTAGTGAGCTTTATGGAGGAGTAAGGATTTGAACTGAGATCTCCTCACTGTTCATTCACCACCCTAACCGTTAGACCACACTGGCTACCCCCACCACCTGCCATTTAAAATCAATACACAAGGTATAACACACAGTTTGTATGAAATTGCTCTGACTGACAAAGTAGACAGGCATTTTCCCTATTTGTACAGTCAAGATGGACGCCATCAGTGATCTAAGGTAAACTAGTATTTTCCTCACAATTGTTACGCATCTGTGTTAGCTTCTACTTGTCCCCATGACCTGAACACTCTGCAGCTGATGGAAGTTGACGCCATTCTAGCTTCCCAAATATAGATAGAGAATGCCCCAACGGCTGTAGGAAGATAGAGGATATACCCCATTTTTTCTTGAATGCTCCTTGTACTTAGATTGAAGAACTCAATATCTTGATCCTCTTATTAATGATCTTAGAGACGATACTCCTTTAAAGAAAATTGTATTTTTATTAGCAGGAACAGATTACTATGCAT
Source organism: Anniella stebbinsi (assembly GCA_029215795.1). NCBI lineage: Eukaryota > Metazoa > Chordata > Lepidosauria > Squamata > Anniellidae > Anniella > Anniella stebbinsi. The sequence goes on along the minus strand of JARDYH010000002.1, from coordinate 24,669,910 downwards.
CATATCGAACTGCTAAGTATGCCAAGAAGTTTTTAATCTCTCTGATGCTAGTATATGCCCCTAGCATTATTTTAATTAATAATTATTAGTTCTATAGCATGTTGTACATTGATATTTATTTTATTTATTTTTATTTATTTATTGCATAAATAGCCGAAGCTCTCTGGGCGGTTTACATAAGATTAAAACATTTAAAAACAATATACAAAAACCTGCAAAACATACAATATACAAATACATTAAAAACCATTATAATAACTTAAAAAGCTATAAGCCTGAAAAACAAACAGACCCAGGCTCATCAGATATTGCCAAAATGCCTGAGAGAAGAGGAAAGTCTTGACCTGGTGCTAAAAAGATAACAATGTTGCCACCAGGCAGGCCTCGTCGGGGAGATCGTTCCACAATTTGGGGGCCATCACAGAGAAGGCCCTCTCCCTTGTTGCCAACCTCCGAGCTTCCCTCGGAGTAGGCACTCGGAGGAGGACCTGATATGTTGAACGTAGTGTATGGGTAGGTTCATGTCAGGAAAGGCGTTCCATCAGGTATTGTGGTCCCAAGCCGTGTATATAAGTTAAAAACCAGCACCTTGAATCAGGCTCGGATAATATTGATCTATTCCACTTTATTTTAATGATTGTTTTGTCATATGTCTGACTTGTTTCTCACAGTTGGCTAGAGTGTAATACATTCGTATTCGTGATAGTGTCTGAATTATTAAATGATCTGGGCACACAGGGAAATCTGCCAGTTTCTAATGCTGCGACAAAAACATTGCTTAAATCTTATTGCTTGAATATCACAGGAAATGCGCTGCGCTGCTGCGCTGCTCTGAGGCTACAAACTCTTCCTCAGAAGCAATTCACCAATATGTCACCATCTTTGCTTTAAACACCTTGCAGAATGCAAGTCTCTCCCCACCCGCCCCCACCTCTTTCAGCAACTTGTTATGTAGATTACTGACATATTCAGTACTATCAGAAGAATCCTCTCTTAGCGAGGCAGCTGGCACAACATATGCTCAATCAATTCAGTTGTTCACGCAAAGTATCCCATTCTATACTGGAGAATATAGTTGAAATCTGATTCTTCCCCACCCTGTGCAGACATGATAAGTGGCTAATTAAAACTCCTCTAACTAATTACATCCCTGGCTAAAGACAACTGTTTGCACAGACTGAAAAGGAGAATAGATCAACATTGAAACCAGTATTCATTCCCACTGAATGTGGAATGAAGTGAATAGCTGCAGTGGGAGGGACCACTTCAGACCACAGGTGGGGAGTCATAATTAAATTCACTGCAGCATAAAACACGCATGCACACATGCATATAGAAAACTAGCACATTAACAAGAAGGCTAGCCTACAATTCTTCTCCCTGGCATCTTTTTTTTTTAATCTACATGCAATTTGAGGAGGGACGAAGGAACATGTAAGTGTGAGCTCCTACCTACAGTCTGATATGGCACAGCTGAAAAATAGGGTTACCACCTCATCTAATACTTATGTGAACTAGGCTCTTTTTGTCATACTTCTAACTTCCAATAAAGATGACATTCAAAGTAGAACTTCTTCAGATGAGCTCACAGCATTGGAGAGTGGAGACTTATAAGAACAACTAGACCAAGTTTAAGGTTAAAACCAGCATCTTGAATTGTGTCGGAAATAAATTGGCAGCCAAGGCTTAGCTCAGAAGATATGGGTAGTACCCAACGGTGCACTACCGCTAAGGTGAATAACTATTCCTAGTGCAATACCAATAGAACTTGCTGGTGCAATCAGTTTCCCAGAAAATTCATCACATCAGGAAGCACTATTGGAGTTGTGCTAGATATAATTATGCTAGCACAATGTCATTTAAGTTAGCAGTAGTGCACCACTGGGTACTGCCCAGTGTTTTACTCCTACTTAGTGGATGCGGACGTTTTGTTCTGATTGAAATTTTTTGAACAGTCTTCAAGGACAGCCCCACATAAAACATGCTAGAGTAGTCCAGTCTGGAGACTGCCAATGCATATATCATGATGGCCATGATACATATTGCTTGAGAGGCCAAGGATTAATAGTTGAGCTACATCCAGGACTTCTGCATAATTATCCCTAAAATTGGGCTATGAGACACCAACATTTGCAGATGATAATTTTGAAAATATTTGTTGGGATCAAATTTGTTTCCGCTGAATCATTTGTTCCCATATGTCAATATATGGTCAAGTAGTTCAATCTACTATTGTTATCCACTGACTGATATTCATGCAGAGAAGGAATAAGTTATACACAGTGAGGCAAAAGTTATGTATCATCTGCGTCCATTTCACAAAGAAGCAACTTCATTGACAGGAGAGAAATTCAACATTATTTTTTTAACTGAACATCTTCAACAGGAGAGAGAAAAATACCCTGTCAATACACAAGATTGATTATTTTTCATGCTAGGAAAGTCTTTGTCCTTTTCTTCCTTTATAAATATCTCTATTTATAACAGCACCTGAATAACAGACCTGCCACTTCATTTCTCAGCATCTCTACAAAACAGGCACTAAACAGATTGTAATTAAACTAAACATAAATGAGGCAGGTGGGAAAAAGTCCAAGAACAATGGGTTATTATGCAGTTACCAGAGCAACAACAATTTTCTTCCCAGCGCAGGGTATACTAGTTATGAATGAAAATAATTCAAAGTGCGAAAGAGGAATAATCTTACAAAGTCTAACTAAACAAGATGCCCAGCTGGAAATGCTGGCTAGGAAGACAATATCCAAATACAGCTACAAGGCATTGAGTAGTAGAATCTGACAAAGGGATAATTAATTGATGTTTTCATGACATTCCTGAATCCATGTGGTTTTGTACTCAGTAGGCTGGATCCAGACTAAATTAGTTGAAATCAATGGAACTTAAATTATGACTAACTTTTCCCATTGATTTCAATGGAAATTAAGTCCAACTAACTTTGTTTATATTCAACCCAAAAGTTTCTCTAAGCCATGGGCCATGGTTCTTCATCCAATGGCTTGCCGATGGCTGTAGCTCAGTGGCAGAATACAGGCTTTGCATGCAAAAGGCCATAGGTTCAATCGCTTGCATAACTAGATAGGGCTGGGAACGACCCCTGTCTAAAACCCCAGGGAACAACTGCCACTGTACTGTAGACAATACTGAGTTCAATAGACCGATGGGCTGTACAGCTTCTTATGTATACCTCAATCTAAGGAGTTAGTAACCGCAGCACCACTATTGTTTGCTGGTGTTGTATAGGCTTTTTTTCTAAAGTCGGAACACGAGAGAAACAGCGACATACAGAGACAGAAAAAAAGAAAGGCATAAGGCAAAAAAAGAAAAGAAAAATGAGTCCTATGTCACAAGTTTGTGCTTAAATGTAGATTCGGCGTCTGACAAAAGGGCTAAAATCATTGCGTGAGGAGAAGTGCTCCTGTGCTGCCCCTCATTGCATTTGTTGCCCTCAACTGATGGAGGGCGAAACTCTGGAGGTGACACACTCCTCTGTCTGTGAAGGCTCTCCACATGAGCCAAAATGTGGATTTTTTACTCATCTGTGAATGCCTGAATAGGGCTAACGTGGAAGATTACTCTAGTGCAATTTTTAGTAATCCTCCACCAGCCAGTGATATAGCCAGACGTTTTAGACTCCTCCATGCTACTTACCTAGCTTGTTTCCCACTACTCCATTTCCATCTCCCTGCATTTCCTAGAAATCATCCAATTTCTATTCAGTGATCAGGAAAAGGACTTTGTAAGCTGCTTTATTCTAAGTTAAAGCTAACGTTTACACATCACTTAGCAGAAAATGCAAGAGTATTCTCAAAAGGAAATGGCAACAAATCCTGGGTGATTACTGTAGTTGCAGGATCCACATATTTGCAAACATGGCATACTTTGGGGGGCTGTTTTCACAGCGCTGGGTTGCTGCTGCATCCCTCGAGAATCCCACACTTTCCCTCCCCCAGGGTGACGTTGAGTAATCCCGATGCCTAGGAGGAGCACAGAGTTTCTGTAGGGCGACCGTATGAAAAGGAGGACAGTTAAAGCTGCAGAAGCCCTGCCCTCTTTTGTACCTGGTCACTCTAGAATAGCTCCTGCAGCTTTAACTGTTGTGATGAAGAAGGAATTTCACTAGGTGCTGCATGAATACCAATAACACCTGCTGAAATCCCCTTTTCTATACAACTGTAAAAGATACAGGAGCCCTGTCCTCCTTTGCATATGGTTACTGTAGTTTCTGGGCAGCCAACCGGGGACTGGAGTCGCCCCTGCCCTCTTTCTGGTGGAAGGTGAGCAATTGCAGGTCACCCTCCACCAGGCCCGGCCCGGCCACGCCTCTTCTGCGACTCCAGATCGAGGCTTTGGGACTGTCTTGATGCCGTCTTGCATTTGGAGTCCCCAACTTTTTTTCTCCGCAGCTTCGGCCAAAAGCCCCAGGGTGTGTGTGTGATCGCAGCGGCATTGTATAATCGAGGCTGCACCACTGTGCACCCATCCTGGGGCTTGCCGAGCATTTAGACAACCCCCGGGTCTCTTCCTTTACTGAAGTAAGGTTGTCATCTAGGATAGACAAACCTACCTGTGTTCTATAATGATCAATTTTTTTCCAAGCACAAGTTTCTGTGTCCTGATTTGGTAGCACTTTGGGTCTTCTTCTTTTAAAATCCACTCAAAGATTTCTACGCATTTATTAATTTCCCCAAATATATGCCTTTTTGTACTCCATTTTCATGAATGTATTTGGTACATTATTCACATATTCGTTTAGGAAGGTTTCTCTTGTGAATAGATAAATAAAATTTTGGCCACATTTACATCTTACATTTTTAGTAGGGGTGTGCATGGACCACCCGGATCGGAACCCGGATCGGGACCTCCAATTTTGTCACGGATCGGATCGGACAAAATCGGAGGCCCCCCAGACTGGATCGAGTCCGATCCCGATCCAAAAATCGGAAATTTTTAGACCGGCCGCCATTTTCCCCCCCATAGACTTGCATTGCAATGCAAGTCTATGAGGAAAAAATGGCGGTGGGGGGGTGAGGGGGGCCTAACACCCTCCCCCCTGGGGCCGTCTGCTGTGGACGGCCCTGGCAGGTAAGCCCCCTCCCCCGCGCTCCCTCCCCCCCGGGGCCGTCCGCTTCCATCCGCTGGCGCCCGCAGGTGCCAGCGGATAGAAGCGGACGGCCCTGGGGGGGGTAAGCCCCCTCCCCCCACCCCCTGCTTACCTCACAGGGACGTCCGCTCCCATCCGGCACCGGCTGCTACTGCCAGCGGGCTTTGCGGCCTGCTCCAGAGTGGCGCGCCAGGTGATGTCATCACCCGGCGCACCACCCTGGAGCAGGCCGCGAAGCCCGCTGGCAGTAGCAGCCGGCGCCGGATGGGAGCGGACGTCCCTGGAAGGTAAGCGTGCCATGGACAGCCCCGTTAGGGAAGCCCCCCCTGCTGTTCACTTTCATCGGCGGGCACCCACTAGTGCCCGCCAATGGAAGCGGCGGTGGGCGCCAGCGGGCGCCTGCCGATCCGCCGATCCATCCGAACCGGATCGGAACCTTTTCGGATCGGTTCGGATTGGATCGGCCGATCCAGCTGTGAGATCGGAAATCGGATAATTTATCTGATTTCCTTCTGGATCTGATTCGGATCGTGGATCCGATCCGATCCAGTGCACATCCCTAATTTTTAGGTGCACACTTCAAAAGGGCAATGTGTAACGTGTGTCTGAAAACTACTTCATTCTGTTACATGCTCCCCATCTCCCTGAATTGTGGGAACTTTCAGGATAGCATTCAATTTCCTTTGGGAGAAGAGAGTACTGGAAGCTTTACAGCATTCCACAACAGTCCATTAATTTACAAGGTTACCATTGAGTAGATACTCAAGAGATGTGGAAATTGGTACTACCGGTTGCTAGGCAACATCACCATTCCAACCCTTCTCCCCCTGCAACAGCTGTTTCTGCTACACATCAAGAGATAACAACATCTGCAGGTTTCACATTGTGGGGAGGAGGGAAGAGAAAGAATCATGACTCACTGCCACTTCTACGTAACAGCTTTAAGGGCTGCTTTATAATACATTATAAGGGCTCCCAGATGGAGGACTCTAGCACTACCACTCAGAGGTAGGGAGGCCACTTGCGATTAGCCAAAAAAGAAGAAAAGGTAAGAAAACTTGCATGAAATTAGTGTATGCTAATTTATATGTATAGATGCATCTTTTTTAAAAAATATATATAGATAGAAATACAATACATTTCATCATAGTGTGTATGATTGTGACCGGTTTAGCTGTGTGCCTTGCTCAGTCTGCTGTCCAGGTGCTGCTGATGGGGCAACTTCAAGGCCCACCTCTTCCTTCTGATGGTTCTTTTATCTTTATACTTGATTTAGACTGGACAGCCCTTCAAAGAGAGGATGCCTTCAAAATAGAGGGCAGTCTCTGGCAACTCTTCAAATAGAGGACTATCCTCTGTAAAAGAGGAGACATGGCCACCCTATATTGTGAAGCTATTCCATCTTGTCTTCCTTAACAAATAGAAGAAGTGGTGGGGAACCACGCCAGGATTATGAGTGGAAGACAATGCCATCTGAGCCCCCGTAATACTTCTTGAGTGTAGCAGGATGATGGTGTGAGAGAAAAGCCTCATCTGAGGAGGACCTATGTGGCCACAAACCCTTGTCTGCTATCCAGCGTACACAGTTTGGGAAGTCATGGTTCTCTGAAGGCCTTTCTTGAAAACTATGGTTAAGAGATTGGCTGCAAGAATTACATCGGCACCAGGCCTAATTTTGAGACAACATTAGAGGTGATTACACGGTTCAAAAATGATCGTGATGAAATAAGCACCAGCAGCATTTGCCCCCAAGGAAATGTAACTGCTCCTATTTAAAATGTCTCCTCTTTGGCTTCCTATTTTTCCCTTCAAGTCTGGCTGTGGTCTATTTGCTATGCTTTCTCTAATGTCTTGACACTTGCTTCAGAACGTAGGGCCATCATCTGCTACTAATTAAAGATGGCTAACATCTGGACTTCATCTGATAAAAGGTTAGACTGCAAATTGAAGAGGAAATTACATTTTATTCTTCAAATATTTCTGAATAACAGCAAGCTGATAGGAAACCATGCAATTCCTAGCCAGGACATAAGCACTTGTGTGCGTGTCTTCCATTTCTATTGCCAGAGGAAGAAAAGCAAATCCCATCGGTGTTCTTTAAACTGAGTTTCAGCTGAAAGAAGTCCGTTTGTTCATTTGAGTTTGATTTGTGAGCCTGTCCGGGTTTACCTATCTACAGAATTTATTAATTGGCCAAGTCTTTATTTGCTGCTGCACCCAAAACAAACCAACAAACCAACAACCCCAAAGCAGAGATTAGAATGTGTAGCAGAACGTGGCACTGTTCTACTTATTTTAAGATTTTATGTTTTATCCTTATGGTCTCTTTGTGACAATGAACTTTCCTTCTGGGCAAATAAACTGAACAATTTTTTTTTAAAAAAAAATCTGTCAAGTCAAGATTAAGGTTACCTTGAGAAGAAGCAACAGGAAAAGAAACCCAAAACATATCAAGTTTAAAATAAAAAGGTGAACTGCATGTTTCAAAATATTTGTTCAGCTACCAGAAGTATTTATTCAAAAGGAGCTTTGGGTTCTGGATACAAGTTGTGGATTTTATAAAAAAGATAATGGATTGTAGACTGCCTATGAACCCTTGGGTTCTATTAGCAGGTGATATTAAAGGGTCTGTAAAGAAAGAGGAGGGACAACCAATTGCTAATATGTCAATAGCAGCCTGCATTCTGATTGCAAAATTATGGAAAAAGAAGGAAAAACTACATCTTAAGTTATGGGAAAACAGCACATGGCAAAGAATATTAATGTACAAAATAACTTTATATTAAACAATCAGGCAACATAGAACAAGCAAGGCTCAATGAGACAATGGAGTAAATTGATTATTTATTGGAAAGGAAGAAATAAACATGATAGCTCAACTGAAGAAGTTTTGGAAGTAATTTAATTAATGGAAAACAGTATTCAAGTTAGTTAGGATAATAACTGTTGTTACTTTTTATTCATTTTTATTGCTGGAAGTCTTATGTAACGAGAGTGAATATAAATGGAGATCAATTTTTATTAGTATTATTATTTTGTGCTACCTCTGGTTCCTTTAGTACTTGGTTATTGATTGTACATTTGTAGATTGGATTGTTCCGGGGGGGCGGGGGCTCAAGTAATGGCAAAATAGAATTCTAGGCTTATTGTAATGTCTGGAGCAACTGAAAAGCCAATGACATACATAAGGTGTTAGGGGTCAAAGTGATCCTGCCAAATTCTGTTTATCTGTTATCTTGTTTACTAACAGATGGTTAGCCTAGTACCTGTTCTTTCCATTTTGTGTGAGTAAGGAAGGTAGAGGGTCAGAAAACAGTACCAGATAGACTAAAATCACATTTACAGTGTCCAACTAGTCAGGGAATTAGCTGAGAAAAATTTGATCTGGTTGGCACACAGAAAAACAAACAAATCAGAAATTCAAAAAAACCCAAACCATTTTTAGTTTTCAAAATGATTTGTCACTTGTTAGTTATGTACCAAAGAAATGACAGTAACTCTCCTTTCTTTGATACAGAAAGATGTAGCAATCTTATATAACAAATCCAAGAGTGAGGTCATTCATTATTATAATAAGACTACAGGTGGTGCAGACAACTGTGATTAGATAGCCATCACCGACATTTCTGAACATATTTTTATTTGTTTGTCATATTTGTATGCTGCCTCATAAGAAAACCTTTTCTGTGTGAGCAACGGTAAATATAAAAACAAATGGTGGCCAATAGATTCCCCCTTCCATTATGGCGGACGTTGCCTGTTTAAATGCCTGCTTCGTTTGGAAGCTGAACAGCCCATGATTGTGTGAACATCCAAAAAGATGGATTTACTTGTTGGCCTATATCTAGAACTCATCAAGCCCTTAGGCAGGGGTGCAAAACACCCCTGCCCTAGAACCCGCAAGTTACCCCAATCCAGCCCATGCAGGCTTTTGGGGATCCTCCAGGGGGCAAGCTAGATTCCCTAGAGGAATTGCCTTGAAGAAGCAACTCAGATTCAGCTGCTTCTTTTTTGCATGCCCTGCCTCCTTCCCACAATGGGGAAGGAGATGGGATGTACGAAGTGGCTGAGTCCACTTTGCTCTCCATCAGAGAAGCAAAGGCGACTCTCTTTCACATGTCCACAGCGGGAAGGAGGCAAGACATGTAAAGGTGGGGTAAATCTGACATAGTCTCCACTATTCCTCATCGGAGGAAACCAGGAAAGCCCACATGCAGCAAAGTCTGGTCCCTGGCCCAAGTGCTAGGTGGAAGATCCACTCAGCACTTGGGCCAGGGAGCAAGTGAGGTCAGGGAGGCGTGGCCATCCACACTGATGTTGAGGTTTATCCATGCCCACCTGTCATATGGTCCATAGAAGACTGGGTGAGGGGTCATCTGGTCAACAGCTGGTTGGCCACTGTGTGAACTGAGTGCCGGACTAGATAGACCCTTGGTCTGATCCAGCATGGTTCTTCCTATGTTCTTATCTGCCCCCATACCAAAAGTTGTTTTGCAGCCATTCTAGGGACACGGGGTGGGTCTTGGGATGTCCTAACCCTGCAGACGGCAAGAGATGGAATTGATGTTATCTCTATGTGATGCAATGACAGAAAATGTAACAACAATATGCTCCATGTTGCTGTTTTGTCTGTCCTACTCATGCAGTTGTGGGATGTGGTGATTGTGCATAGGTTGTTCAGGTTGCATGTGCCATGACTGCAAGGTCTGATTTTTAAAATTAATTTTTCTATTATAAATTTGAACAAAACAAAACAGATCATTAAAAAAAAAACAGACCTTGAAACTGGGTTGTATGTGCCATGGTTGCAAGGTCTGTAAGTTCTGTTGTTGGGTTACCGGAAATTCATAACACATGATTATTGTATCGTTATTTTTGTGCCAGTGTTATAATTCAATATTATGCAATTAAAGAGTCTGCCTGTCTTTTTTATATTATTATTACTATGCAAACCAGGGCTTGTCTACACCTGCCGTTTATCCCGGGGTGGTCACGAGGTCGTCCCTTCGTGTCCAAATGATGCACAGCTGATCCTGGGGTGAACCGGGGAAGAACACCCAGTTCTCCCAGGATAGCTGGGACTGCTTTTGTCCTGGTTTTTCCTGCTGTCTTGGGACCATCCCAAGCAACACAGGTGGTGTGACTCTCTCTCCCGGGGTCCTCCCTCTTCCCCATGAGTAGCGGGGCTCAGGAAACAGGCACAGAGCTGTCCAGGGGGAGTCCCTTAGCATTGGGGGGTGAGGGGGAGAGCATTTTCGGCATCTTTGGGATGGCACTTGGTGTCTTCCAGCACTGTGTTTGTTGTAAGTTTTTTTAACAAATTGTTCCTTTGCGCAGGATTACTGCTGCGCATTACACAAATGTCTCCTCTTAAAAAAAATATGGTGCCCTGGAATGTCCCTCTTTACTTCCGGGACAATTCGCTAGTGTGTGACCCCTGAGGGACAATCCTGGAAGTGGAAAACTCTGTGATTGTCCCTCCCCACTCCCCAAAGGGCTTCAGGTGTAGATGATCCCCCAAACTCAGACATTCTCAAAATGGCTAAAAGGTGGAGTTAAAACCTGCTGACTCCTAAATGAACAAAAAGTGTTGCAGTATTGTTAAACATATCCTAAATGGGCAATAGTTAATCAAAAGCAGAGTAAAATCAAAATAATCTGGTGGTTGTATCAATATATAGTGTGTGGAATGAGCTGAAAAGTGAATTGACTCTGGAATAATCACCAACAGAGCTTTCTTTCAATTTCAATCTGGTTTTATTCTGTTGTTTTAACTTTTTTAATTTTTGTATATTATTTTTTATGTTGTTATTATGGTTTTAAATCTTGTTTGTGAAGCACTTAGAAAGCTTCGGTTTTGGTAGGTATAGAAATGTAACGAATAAATAAAAATAAAATAAATGAATATGAAATATATTGGAATTAAGGACCATCCTAGATCAGATCTGACCATGGACCTTCTGTTTCTTTCATTTTTTGTGTAAAAGTCTGCTGCAGGGTCCCCCAATTTGGTTTGGATCACAGAGCTGGGGGAGGGGTGTTCCTCCCATGCCATTTCCCAATGGAAACTATCTCACCCTGAAGCTTATATTCGCCCCATTAGGGAAAAAACTATATATATACATTATTGTGTCCACCACAAGAAAAACATATTTATTATTTGAGTTATTCATTCATTTTTTAGTATGTTGCCATCCTGCAGGTGGGCAATAATAATAATAATAATAATAATAAACCAAGGGGTAATCCCACAAGGGATTACACCCGCGGACCCTAGCCAACCACGACTAGTCAGGGATAACCACCCTGCTCGTATGAAAAAATGGTTCCAGAAAGAAGAAAAAAAAGTCTTGAATGGGCAGCGTCAAGGCCGAGAATGCTGCATGAACCTAACAGTCGGCCAAAACAGAAATGAGCAGGCAATGAACAAGGAAAAGCACAACCCCCCAACACCCCCCCCCCAGACGTATTTTGCCTGTTCCACAGACAACCACTAAAGCGGGACACCCATGGCAATGCATAGCTTGGTCAGATGAAATGAACTGTAACGTTATGAGTTGTTACTATAAAAACACACAACTCGAAACAATAGCATCAGGATACTGAACTTCACAGACTATTTATGGAAATCTACCCCCACCTAATGGACACTGTAACAGAACAAAGACTAACAGATTAAAAAAGAGTTTTAATCAATAAAAAAGGGCTAACAGAACATGAAATTAAAAAAAAAATCAAAGAAATAGCACAACAGAACACCAACATGAAAAGCACAGATGTACCAACAACAAGCACACGACCATCCATGGAAGAAACAGCAACCCTAGACACAACAACCACACCAGAGGACTCCCGGACAACCCCACAACCCGAAACACACAACGACACAACAAACGTGAACATAGAGAAGCAACTGATGGAAGAAACTGAGACAAAACTAACAAAATGGAGAGAAACTGACCCAACAAAAAGAAACCTACTACCTAGACTAAAGTTTAACAAGGACACGCAGAAACTCATAAACATAATGAATAGTAAATTCATGACATTCATTAACAATGATAGCAACCTAGAAGACATCCACACAGTCATCTATGCAGCAGCCACAGCAGTCCTCACCTGTAACAAACAAGAACTCCCCACAAACAACAACACATGCAGAAGTTTAGAAACCAAACCAAAATGGCAAATCAGAATTGAAAACAAAATTGAAAAGCTACGAAAGGATATAGGAAGAATGATGCAATACATAAATGGAAATCGCTCGAAAAGCATCCTCAAAAACAGCCAACGCATCATAGCAAACAATAAAGAAACAGCAATAGTAGCTCTTGACACACTAAAACAAAAACTGGCAATCCAGAAAACCAGGCTAAGAAGATACAAAGAATCAAATGAAAGAAAAGTCCAAAACACTCTCCTTAAAAGAAACGAGAAATTATTATACCAAAGAATAAGCAGGAAAAAAGAAAACAACATTACACCCCCAACTAAAGAAGAAACAACCACATTCTGGAAAAAATATCTGGTCAGAACTGGTGCAACACAAAGAAAGCACAAACTGGATAAGACAAGAAGAAAGACAGAGACAACTACCACAGCAAACAGTATACAATAACTCTGGAGGAACTGAAGGAAACAATACAAAGGACACACAACTGGAAAGCACCTGGCCCGGACCAAATACAAAACTTCTGGTACAAACAGCTTACATCAACACACGAATGCCTCACTCAACAGATCAACACAGTCATAGAACACTCACACCTATTCCCTCTATTCCTAACCAAAGGCAAAACCTACATTAAACCAAAAACTCCAGATACCCAAAACCCAGCTAACTACAGACCCATAACATGCCTTCCAACACTCTACAAAATTATAACAGCCACAATCACAGAAAATTGAAGCACATCTCACCCAATATAATATACTCACAGAAGAACAAAAAGGATGTAAAAAGAACAGCAGAGGATGCAAAGAACAATTAATAATAGACAGTCATCATGAAGCAAACAGAAAAGAAACCTCCACACCTGCTACATAGACTATAAAAAGGCTTTCGACTCCGTCCCACACAGCTGGCTGAAAAAAGTACTCAAAATATACAATATACATCCCTCAATCCAAAACTTTCTGACAAGAATCATGGAGACATGGAGAACGACAATACATCTAACAACAGACAAGGATCATACACAGACAGAAAAAATAAATATCAAACGTGACGTATTCCAAGGTGCTCTATGGTTTTGCCTGTGTCTCAATCCACTATCCAACACCCTTAACAACACCACATATGGCATCGACATAAAACACCAAAAACAAGCAAATCACAGAATCAATCACCCCCTGTACATGGATGACATCAAAATCTATGCTTCAGCCTTGACACAGATAAAAGGCCTCCTGCAAATCACTGAGGAACTGACAACAGACATGAAAATGGAATTCAGGATGGGAAAATGCAAGAAAGAGGAAAATGGAAAGAAGAAGAAACAGCAGAAACACTAAATAACAAAATATTAGATAACATGGAAGAAAATGAAACATACAAATACTTAGGATTCCAACAAAACACAAAAATCAATCACTCTACAGTAAAAACTCAACTATAAAACTCGCCTATCACAAATTCTAAAATCTAAACTCAACTCGAAAAACGTTTTCAAAGCCATCAACACCTACGCAATACCCATTTTCACATAAAAGACAGCATGACTTGGCAAAGCCCATCATGTCCATCTAGAAAAAACGCCATGAGCGAGAGAGATGAAATAATAATAATAATAATAAATCATCATCATCATCATCATAGTATTTTGAAGAAAACATCTTTAATCCTTTGAGCAACAACATAAATAATGCAAAGGAAGGGTATACAAAAATTGTAAGGGAAATGAGAACTTTGAAATGAGTATTGTAAAAACTGTTTTGACACATTTGAAAGGAATGAACATAGATATAGAATGGCACTTTACAATTTTTAAAAATCTGCTGTACATTAGAGATAACTACATATTCTTTAAATACTGCCTTTTTGCTTGTACTGACAATTTCTTCCACCCATCCTCCCAATGAGCTGACATACTTGCAGGGCCTTTTAAAATTAATCCAGTGTTATTTGTAACTGCCTTCTGAAGCCTTTGCTGACAACTCGATAAATGTATTTTTTTTATGGAGATGAGCTATCATCTTTGTCTATATTAGGCAGCAAGAGGCTGTTTCTTCAGTCATGTTTCTGGACTTTCTGTGGCAAAAGGCAGTGTTTCGAAAGAACATATGTGTAAAGTATTTTCTGCCAGGAACATATTTTGGCAGGCATTCAAAGCAAAGGGGCCAGGACTTCTTCTCTTGGTTGAAGGGTCCCAGTAAAAACCAGGTGACTTCAAGTAACGCATGCCTGCTCACACATTTTGTCCAAAACACCCCTCTCCTCTAAACTAGAGTCTAGCATTCCCTCACCAGATATCTAACCATTATAATAGCAGCGTTAATCCCAAAGCTGCTTACGTTTTACGAGCCCTGTTTGCTTCAGCCATGATTTATAAGCCTTCAAAAATAGGATTGCAGCCCACAGAATGCTATTGCTAAATGCTTTGGAGACCGTTGGGGGAAAAATGTTATTTCCTCTACTCCACTCAATTGCTTGAACTCTCCTCCCACCCGAGAGCCAAACCTTTGTTCAAAATGAAGTTAGTGAAAAATAAATTTCCATTGACTTCAACAGCATTGGCCCCAACTGTACAGTTCTTTTGAAAAGTTTCCCCCGCCCCATCTCCACTAATGGTTTTTCTAAGTTCTTGTTTACATTACACAATGTTGGTTGTGGTCCTTTACTTCAATTCCCTAAGTTTCCTCCTCCTCCTCCTCCTCCTCCTCCTCCTCCTCCTCCTCCTCCTCTCCTCCGTTTCCTCCTTCTCTGATCCTTAAAAACACTTTAATGAAGAAATGGATCATACTGTTGACTGTTTTCCATGGCTCAGAAAATGGTCAGTCAGGACTTGAGAGGCCACAGAAGGTCCTGAACGTCAGAGCCAAAGGGATGCCTCTGAACTTAAAATCATAAATTAGGCCAAAGCACCATCCTCAATGTGAAGGCGTTCTCTATTTGAAGTAAGGATGTCGGAGAAATTTGAGATGGACTAAAATGGGTTCGGATTTCTAAGAATCCGACCTGCAGATGGGTTCGGATTTCTAAGAATCCGACCTGCAGAACCCATTGCAGACCGGCCTCCACAGCCCACTTGGGGTCCGTGGACTTCTGCATTTTATTTTATTTTTTACTTTCCCAAACTTTACGCAAACTCATTTGCAGGAAAATTCACAAGTTTCTGCTGAGAACCAGAAAAACATACAAACTGATAATCAGCTCTTCCGGCATCCAGAACTTGACTGCCAGGAGCCTGATTTTTGCTGGTGAAGCTTGACACAGGACAGAATTTGTACATAATGGTGGTAAATTGTTGGTCAAATTAGGGTGACCATATGGAAAGGAGGAAAGGGCTCCTGTAACTTTAACAGTTGTATAGAACAGGGAGCAGGTGTCATTTGTATGAATGCAGCACCTGGTGAAATTCCCTCTTCATCACGATTAGAGCTGAAGGAGCCCTGCCCTCTTTTGTATCTGGTGTCTCTAGTATAGTTCCTGCAGCTTTACCCTCAAATAGCCCCACGACAAGCCACAGTAACCTGCGGCTGTGATTTGCATTTTCATAATGGCGGTCAGCATGCACCACAGCTACTCATGAGTAAATTAGCCCATGATGGGCTGTCATGTCATGCAGGCCCGCCTTATGGGTTACTTCTGGGTTAGATAACCTACAGTTAACCTAACTACTAATTATAAGTTGACTGTGGGTTGTTTCACCCATGATTAACGTATGTCACCTAACAACTCCCGAGTTGAATGTTCAAGATGGCCATGCACTCAGTGGGCCTGCACTGAGGCAAATTTGCTGCTGTAATGTCCAAACCAGATCACAGTCTCAATATGACATCCTAGTTCAGAAGAAATTATTCTCTGGTAACATTATGAATGTCTTCTGCTGGAGTGGACTAGGGGTTCATCTACATCTATGAACGGGATGAGGTGGGGAGGATCCCGGGCTTTCTTGCTTCTGGGATCATCCCCCAGTGTGCACACAGTTGTGCGTCGTCCCAGAATTGAGGATGTTCTGGGACGCCATTTTTTTTCAAATCAGAGACAAGGAATGCGGGTGCGATCGTGCGCCAAAGTAAGTGTTTTTTAAAAAACTGCAAGAGCCATCGCTGCAATGGTAAAACAACTCCCCCCATCCCTGATGGACATGGAGCCCCCTCACAGAGATCCATGCCTGGTGGCAGAGCCCCGCTACTCGCGGAGAAGAAGGGAGGGCCCTGGGAGTGAGCGCCACACCGTTCATGGATCTCGGGTTGTCCCAGGACTGCGGTAAAATCTGGGGAAACTGCAGTCCCAGTTGTCCTGAGCAAAGTGAGCGGTCGTCCCTGGTTAACCCTGGCACCCCGTGCGTCATTTAGACGCTCAGGGACGACTGACCAGCCCGGGATAACTGGGTGTAGACATGCCCTAGGATTACTATAATGAGAAATAACTAGTATGCTGAGCATTCACTATGAAATATCATCTTCCTTGCGTCTAGGATGAGGACAAAGCATATCAATGGATGAGCAGCTTTGCAATAGAACATATGAATCATCACTGCAATCTCCCTTCCCTCAGTCATTCCTGCTGAATGCATGTTAATTTTTTTAAAAAATGTTCTTTTAATATATGTACTGAAATTTGGTTAGGTCAAGGAGTCCTTCTCTATTTTCAGTTGCTAACTTTGAACATCATATTTCATCATGTCCAGGTCAGGTGCCACATTGGATATGGGTCCGAAAGCAATTTATTTGAAATGAAACTCTTTGTGTGATGCAATTATTTTCAAATATACGTACAGGCTAGGATATTCTGTACTTTAATTTGTCAAGATAAGATTAGATACAGATTTTCCACCACTTGGAATTTGCTCCCTCGTTTCAAGCTACAACGTTTTTTCAAAGAACAGGTCAAGGGAGTTGAAGATGTCCTTTTAAAATTATGCTCACACGCCATGTGAACCAACCTCACAAAAATGTAACTTCAGCATGGACACCTTTCTCTTACGCAAAACAAGATTTGTCTGTTGGCATGTTTTTAATCTTTTTTGCTTCTAACGATAAATGTGCAAGCCCCCTATCTTCAATCTGAAGTAGGACAGCTTATTTCACTATTTTTTAAAATAACTAATAATAATGATGATAACAATAATAAACAAATAATGAATGCCCCCCAATAAGGAACAGGAGCTGACTATTTTAAGCAGGGGTGGGCAACTCTGAGGGGTCCAGAGGATGTTTTTCATCCTCTTGCCCCCCTCCCCCCTCCCCAGGCTGTTCTCCTGCCAGCACCATACCACTGAATTTTGGCAGCAGTGGCAAAATAATAATAAAAAGCTACGTTTTCCCACTGAAACCCTCTATAGTCATTTCCCACCAAAGTTCATTGGCAAACCATGGATTTTTTTGCCACTGCAAATTTTGGTGACAGCACAGCAGACAGTACGGGCTACACTGGAGTTTGGGGGAACACCTGTGACCCATGTCTCTTGTGTTTTGCATCCTTGATTTAAAGGTAGCGATGTGAGCAGCAGAAGGTGGAAGCTTCTTTTCAAGTTACAGCGGTACCTTTGCCTAATGGGACTTACTTCTGAGTAAACGTTATAGGAGGTGGGTGAGAAATTAACATATGTTCTTGTTTTGCTATTTAATCAATCATTGGCTTTAGAAGATATGTGAAATCTGATCTTATGTACTATCTAATCTATTTAGTTTATTTTATATTTAACTCATTCTTGGCTGTTTTGTGTGGTGTTACGAGAATTCGATCTATTTGATACTAAATTTACGTAACTCACTCTTTGATGTTTATTTGTGGTGTTATGCTGGGTGCTTTTGTTGAGTAGCTAAAATAATTGATTGTGTATAACGATTGTGTTGTATCACAATATGTTGTATATTTTTTCATTAAAAATTAAAAAAAAATATAGAAGGATGTTGGTGATTGGGTGTGCATTGCTGGATCATATTGTTGTTATATTAAGGATCACCAGAGATATATGGCTTAGTGAACTGTGTGTACTTTAGCTGCAAAGGAAGACATTGTATATAAGAAACAGGGCAAAGCTTCTATGCATGACAAAATATGGGCAGTGTTTTAAAGCACTTTGGGGATTGTAAATTTTCACAGTTGTGTAAACAATTCTGGCCTCTATTGTTACTTATTAATGGATGTACTGAAAATGAAATGCAATTCCATTTTTCCTTCTTTTCTCTTCCCCACCCACCCCTTTTACAACTTTTACATACCAAGTTGAATAAATGCAGATACCTTGCAAACTGCCTCTTTAAACATAAGGATACAAAACTGGAGAAGGGTGGAGGAACATTAGTTGGACTTGTATAAACGTTTTCTGTTCAGTTTTATACAGACTGAATTGCAAATGTTAAGAGTAATTAATACAACTATAAATTGAAAACAATGCTAGGCTCAATTGTTGAAAGCTATACTGAGGCTGTAATCCTACCCACTTACCTGGAAGTAAGCCCCACTGAATTCAATGGGCCTGATTTGCTGGTATACACATATAAAATTACACTGTTAGAGCGGCTGATTTGGCTCCACAGCCATGTCAATATCTGAATTCAGGAGCGTCAAAAGAAGTTGTGCCATCGGGATTATGGGAAAGGGCCTGAGAAGTTGTTGACATAACTGTAGCATGCACACTTTGCATATCTGCAAAGGGTTTATCCCACAATTATCCAGCAACTACAATAGTAAATATCTCCCATCATGCATAGTAAATGTCACCCATCATTTTAAAACTGCTAATGAGCTAAAAGTCTCTGTGACAGAAGACTGAGTGCTTTCCAATCTGTAGACCCACCCACGAAGTAGTATGGTCAAAAGACAGGAGAACTCTGTCATTAAGATTTTCAAAGGGAGCTATTTATCTAGTCTGAGATGAACAGAGACCATACATTGGTTGAGACACTCTTGTACCCCAGTGTTATACTGTTCTGGATTCAAGAAAAATGTCACTATGTTCTCCATTACCATAGCAACATTACATTTTGCACAACTGTCTGGCTCCAATTAAAGAGATTCTTCAGAAGCTTCCACTGCTCAATAGATGTCTTGGTGGACCATTGTTTTTACAAGCATCTCTTCTAGAACTTTCTTCCTTTACCCAAACTGTAACCTGCCACTAAAACTTGCTGGTTCTTTAGAACAAAGGACTGCTCCATCCAATGGGACAAATGTAATAATGTACTGTCAATAAACTGAAAACGGCAAATAGCTGTCCAATTTGTACGCACAGAAGAATTTGTCTGGCACCTCAAATTTATTTTATGAACATACAGCTACATAGGATTGTTCAGTTTTATTGAGTAGATGCGCATCCCAAGGATATACATTGGCTGCGTACAATAGTCAACTGTGGGGTAATAACCAACTCAACAGTTGTTAATCTAGGGGGTACTCTCCACCCAATATAATAATCAACCATGGTGTGGATTATGATCAGCATTGAATTGACTATTAGTCCATGCTGAGTTGACTAACTCATCCCCACCCTCTCCCCTACTCAGTCCTCCTGCTAGGATCCATCAGTCATTGCTGCTGAAAATCTATCCAGCCAGTTGGACTAGAGCGGCAACCACCTCTTTGACTGCTCTTGCCTTGCGACTCTGTGGCTGAGGAAATAACAATAGTGGCTGAGGAAATAACCAATGGTGCCCTACACACAACATGAGAACCGATGGTGGTTCAGATAGCCAACTCCGCACAGCGTTGGTTATTTGCATTGGTCATTTCGATCAAATAAACAACTGTTGGTTTAAAAATTCCCTCCACACAACATGATAACCTATGGTGTGTTAAATAACCAATCGTCAGCTATTTAAACTACCATTGGTTATTGTGTTGTCTGAACCCAGTCATTGTTTCTTTACCTGTCCAGCTCCATGGTCCTTGATGCCCCCTCTCTCTTTTTCTTCTGAATCCCTTCTCAAAACCAACCATTTCTGTGAAGATTTTGGCGCAACCTCTTAGTTTTTACACCCCATTGCAATTGAGTCTAAGTGCAAGTAACTGAAATGTAAAACCCTTCCCTGTTTACCCTGTCTGCATTTACCTCCCCTGTTGTCTATCCTGCAGATTGTAAACTCCATGGGGCAGGGATCTCTTATGCCATGCACACTGATAATGCCAGAAAAATAATGTGCAGGTGCCCTAATTTACCACTGCTGAAGATTCGTATTGGTAAGGCTGCCATCCGTGCACCTTCCTCAGCCATGCACCACTACATCTGCCACCATTAGGTTTTGCCAGTTCGAGGTAGAAAAAAGTAAGGGCATGTCAGTTGCCTAGCAACCACTTCTCAGTTTCTCTCTTCACATTTTCTCTTTCCATTACCAACTAACTGGTCAGGGGTCTTTCTTGGGCCTCTTGGGTAAGCTGCAGTAACCACAATCAAGTGCTATGCATCATTTTATGCAGATGGTTTCATTTTACATTCTGAACATTTCTTGTATAAGCTCAAACACAGCTATATTTTCTGCTTTTAGTCAAGAATATAATATGCATTCCAAATGCACCAATTTAAAATAGCCAATTACATTTTTCAAAATAAATTAAGATAACTAGACCTGGTTTGCCTGCCGGCTATATTTTTGTGCCTTCCACCCAAACAGCGATGTTAAGAGTGTACGTGTACAGCAGGAGAGGTAAATGGAAAGCCCTTGTCTCATGTTTAATTATGGATGGAAAGCATCTGAGCCGAGAAATGAATTAATTCAGGTGGCAGGTTGGGGCACCAATTACCCTCCTTGTACTCAGCGCAACTGAAAATTCCATTTTCTCAGCAAGGATAGCTATTGTGTAAGCATGTCTCCCACAAACGAAGTAAAGCAACTTTAGAGCAACAAATGTTTTCTGAAAAAGCCACTGTACTCAAAACACTTCTACACAGGACATAAAAAGACTAGTCTGAAATATTTTGGATTATAACCTTCTACTGTGAAGCCCTGGACCATTTCCGGGGGTCCTAATAATAGATTTCTACAGTGCTTTTGAGTGTTCAAAGCGAGTTTATGGAAGAGTCAAAATTCATAAGAAGGAACTTCCTGATTCATAGCTCAGTTTCTTTATCACAGAATTTTACTTTGCAATAAAGTGGAAAATACGGGCAACAAAAAATAACATCACGTAACAACAGAACAAGGTAACTAATTAAGTGGAATGAGGAACAGAAACCTCACTGATTATAATTCTTAGTATATCATGGCTGCACCTGTAGGACAAGCAGGCCTAGTTTGAATGACACAAAATCATAGAGTTGGAAGGAACCTCAAAGATCTTTTAGTCTACCTTTCCCAACCTGGTGCCCTCCAGATGTTTTGGACTACAGCTCCCATAATTCCTGACCATTGGCCATACTGGAAGTTGTAATCTGGAGGGCACCAGGTTGGGGAAGGCTTATCTACTCCAAACTCCACCACTGCAGTACCTCCAAGAGATGGTCACCTAGGCCTAATCTACACCAAGCAGTATGCACTATGAAAGTGGTATGAAAACAGTATATAAAAGGCAGGAGCCACACTATTGCTTTATAGCGGTATTGAAGTACACTGACAACTGTTGGGGCCCATTGACACATACCATATATCGTTTTCATACCACTATATCCTGCCTTTTATATACTGCTTTTATTGTATAATATCCTGCTTGGTATAGATTAGGCTCTAGTCTCTGATTTAACTGAAGGAGAGTCTACCATTTCCCAAGTCAGTCTGTTCCACTGTTGAACACCATGTACTTTCAGGACATTCTTCCTAAGAGTCTAAATTCTATTTTTTGTAATTTGAACCCATTGGTTCACTACCCCCTGGTGCAACAGAAAACAAATTTGCTCCATCATCCATATAACAGCTCTTCAAATATTTCAAGAGGGCCATCACACTGGCTCTTAATAATCTCTTCTCCAGGCTAAACATAACCAACTCCTTCAATGTTTCATCATAGGACCAGGTCTGCAGGCTCCATCAAATACTCTAGAGTGGAAAATATATGTCAATACTAAGGATGACGTATATGGTGAGAGGAGGCAATTCCTCTTTCTGTTTTTCAAAATAACGAAGTGTCTTATGTTACTTTAAAGATGATCAAATTTACCTTACATTATTTATTTATTTAAAAGATTTTTAACCTGTCTTTCAGGGAGCACTGCCCTCAGAAGGAAGTTTACAAAATAGAGAAAACCTACAAATTACAATTAAACACACAACAGCAGCAGCTAATGATTTTAAAGCATGAAATACAGTTTGGAAGAAATGTGCCTTCAGGGTTGGGTTTTTGTTTTTTTTTAAAGCCAGCAGTGATGAGACCATACATACCTCCCTGGGAAGGGAATTCCAAAGGCATGGGGCCACCACCGAGAAAGTCCCAGGCCCTGTGGACTTTGGGGAAGATTCAGATTTGGAGGAGGCTGATTAGAGCTTGATCAAGCTTTGGAATGTAAGGGTGAGAGCCCAACTCTGATTGCATTCCCAGATGAGAGCAGGCCAAAGGAGTGTGACACTCCTTGACAGTTGCATGATTCGAACTTGGAAAATGTGCCAATAGCACATGGGTCTGGGAG
Source organism: Anniella stebbinsi (assembly GCA_029215795.1). Lineage (NCBI taxonomy): Eukaryota > Metazoa > Chordata > Lepidosauria > Squamata > Anniellidae > Anniella > Anniella stebbinsi. The sequence continues at coordinate 24,647,062 of JARDYH010000002.1, read as the reverse complement.
ACTCTGTGGGAAACAACTAAGTTGGAGTTTTGGAAGAGGAAAGTGAGCTTTCAAGTTTGTCTCCTTGGAAACGGAGGCATCTAAAGAGAGCAGAAGACAGACACTCACTGAGGAATAGTTCATGATTACAGAAGAAGTTTGCCTGCAAGGACTGGTGGAGTGGCGAACAACTCTAGGCGCCCCACCTCTGTTGAAAAGCAGCTGCAGAGCCCAAGGAGCTTCATGAATACAGCACCTTTAGCAACAAAAACCTCTCTTGCCTAGACTATACCTGAAGCTTGATCGTTTGGCTTGCCTTGATTACCGTGTTTGTAGGACTTTGTCTTGGAAATTATTTCTAGACCCTAAACTCTTGTAAATCTAGAAATCTGTGTCTTTGAAACTCTGTCTTAGGAGCCATCTACACCATCCGTTTATTCTGGAAGGATATCAAGGTCGTCCCTACTGGGCCACATGACGTTCAACTACTCCCGCGGTGACCTCGGGACGACCGCTCAGTTGTTCCAGAATATCGCCGACTGGTTTTGTAGTGGCTTTTCCCCATCTCTTGTTACAATCCTGAAGTCCCTGGCTGGTGTGCCCCTCTTTTGCAAGTTCCTGGCTAGGCAAACAGCCAACCCACTCTCAGAGGAGTGTGCATGGGCATCGCCTCAGGCTACTGAGAACATTTGCACAAATTGAACTGTCAATTGGAAAAGAAATGAGCGTGAGCACATTTTCAATGATTTGCGAATATTTTCAGCAGACATGTGCTTGGTTTGTGGTTGGAGCTTCAAACACAGCATGTTTGCATGTTTTGTGAGCAAAAGCTAAATCCTCACACTTCCCTAGGGGAGGATGAATGGTGGAGAACTGAAAGGTGAGCTGATTATCAAGTTCATTATTCCCTTCTCCCAAGAGATTTGTTGGATGAAGCATTAGATGGGAGAGGAAACTTTCACTGTCATTACTGCAACTCTCCTAAAGACTTCCTCTCCTTGTTTTTGATCTGCTAATTTATTATGTCATTACTAGCTTCTCTACCTGCTAAGATTTTCCCATCAGTCCCCACAACCATTCACTAAGACCTCTCTGCTTTCCCCCCAAGTACATTACTTAAACCTTGCCAAACGAAGGAAGCCAATCGTGAAGTCACAATTTGGGAAATAAGGTCTGGACACTTTAGTCTGAATACCCCTAATGCACATTCTTAGGGTTCCCTGAACCAATGAGCTTGGGTTTGGGACTACGGGATCAGTAAGAATAAAACCACACTGCTGGATCACACTAAAGATTCATCTAGTCTAGTCCAACATCTTGCTTCCCACAGCAGCAAACCAGATGCTTTTGGCAAGCTTTCCAACAGGGTATGAAAGCAATTGCCCAAACTTGCTCTTGCTCTCCAGGAACCAGTATTTAAAGTAGGGGTAGGCAATACTGGAGGGTTGGGATGTGACTTTGGGTCTCACAGAACAATCCAGGAAATGCACCCCTCTCCTGCCACAGCACCTATTCTGCTAGGGAACAAGGTGCATGAGAAGTGTGTGGCTGAATTCGGACAACACGATAGTCAATGGTGGGGTAATAATCAACTTTACAGTTGTTCATCTAGGGGGTACTCCCCACACAACATGGTAATAAATAATAATCCGGTGTGGATTAGGATCAGCGCTGAGTTGACTATGGCAGCATTCAGACGACACGATAGTCAATACAATTGACGATTGTTTCCCCCCACCCAGTTGCTTATTGTGTCGTCCAAATTCAGCCTGTATCTTGTTTTCCAGCAGAATAGCGATCTCCTGAAGCACACCAAGCAGGATGCACGGGGAACACAAACCTTCTTTCCCAGCAGAATTGGTCTCCCCCAAGTGGTTTGGTGGGCTGGGAGGGGAAGTGTGATCTCCTGGGGATCTGGCAGCACAGCAGTGGTGGGGGCTGCACCATGGAGGCAGAGGACCTAGAGGGGGCAGCTGTGATTTGCAAGCTACATGTGTGTCACCCCTGATTTAGAGGCAGATTTCCTTTGAATGGGGATGTTCTATGCAACCACCATGGCTAAGCCATCAGTAGATGTCTCCTCCATGAATTTGTCTAATCCCGTTAAAGCCAACATGACAAGTGGCCATCACTACTACATCATGCAGGAGCAAATTCCAAACAGTATTTTCTCCTCCTGGGATCATTTTCTTTTGGATTTTGTTTTTAAACACAAGCACAGCCTTTGCTTGAAAAAAAATGATTGCTAAATTGCTTTAGAGCAACAACAACCATCAAATATTTAAGCAGTCACCATAACAAGGACTTTCCCAAAGTTTGTTTGCCATACTCAATAAATAAAGCTCAACCTCAGCCATGGAATTGCACAATGTTTTGCTGGGCTTCCCTGAGTTACACAAGTTTAAAACGTAGCAGTGGACAAATAAATTATATAAACAGATGTTGTGCAGTATTCTTCAGAAATTTTATTCTGGATCACTGTAACCAAACTTGATATCCAAAATCACTTTGCATTTTTTGTTAATAGACCGAAACTACAAAATGAAGCTCACTAATTAGCGAAGCCAGAGACTTTTTTAGGCAACAACATTCTACCAGATGCCCGGCAGCCTCCTTTCTAGGGCTGTTTTCAGCTGCAAGTTGCACGGTTTATGCATCGCGTTCCGTTACAAAGTGTTTTACATGCAAACGTGAAGACAAATGAAGTTTTCTAGCAAGCCTCCTACTCCTTTCATATTTTCGCTCCTTAAAGGAGAGAGAAAAACACATGTGGGGGAAATACTATCTACCCATGAAAGCTTGCCTGGAAGTTCTTGCACGGCTGTGTTGCTGTTTTTACACCCACTGATTTAACCCCCAAATGTAAAGGAGTTTACTCTTCAGAGCACAACTTATAGTAGAGGGGAAAAATTGGACATGGGCAGGATTTACACTACTGCTTTAAAACGGTTTATTATAGTATCATAGGCTGACCATATGAAAAGGAGGACAGGGCTCATGTAACTTTAACAGTTGTAGAGAAAAGGGAATTTCAGCCAGTGTCATTTGTATGCAGTTAGTTCCTGGTGAAATTCCCTCTTCATCACAACAGTTAAAGTTGCAGGCACTATAGTATAGTGACCATATACAAAAGAAGGCAGGGCCCCTGCAACTTTAACTGTTGTAATGAAGAGGGAATTTCACCAGGAACTAAATGCATACAAATGACACCTGCTGAAATTCCCTTTTCTCATCAACTGTTAAAGTTACATGAGCCCCATCCTCCTTTTCATATGGTCAGCCTAAGAATAGTAGAGTTGGAAGGGGCCTATAAGGCCATCGAGTCCAACCCCCTGTTCAATGCAGGAATCTACCTTCAAGCATCCCTGACAGATGGTTGTCCAGCTGCCTCTTGAATGCCTCTAATGTGGGAGAGCTCACCACCTCCCTAGGTTATTGGGTCCATTGTCGTATTGCTCTAACAGTCAGGAAGTTTTTTTGATGTCCAGCTGGAATCTGGCTTCCTGTAACTTGAGCCCATTATTCCGCATCTTGCACTCTGGGATGATCGAGAAGAGATCCTAGCCCAACCTTTCAAGTATTTGACAAGTGCTATCCTGTCTCCCTTCAATCTTCTCTTCTCCAGGCTATACATGCCCAGTTCTTTCAGTCTCTCCTCATAGGGCTTTGTTTATAATGGTGGTGACAACTGTTTTGGCCCTATATATGGTTTTCAAAACGTTTTCAAAGTGTCATATCCTGCTTGGCCCAGGTTTGAGGTGCAGAGGGTTTCCTAACTGCCTGATCATTCCAAGCTGAACTCCTGCTGCTGTTAAAGAAGAGGGCTGCAATCCTCAACTCATGTACTCCAGAGTAATCACAGAATTTTAGGAGTTGGACAGGATCTTGAAGGTTATTTAGTTATTTAGACTTCAGGATAGCAGGATCAACTTTGTTTTTAATAGAAGCCTGCAATCCACCAATCAGAGCCTACATACTCTTAGAATTAAAGAATTATGCGCCCAATCGTTTGTTTTAAGTTCCAGAACTTAGGGTGACCATATGAAATGGAGGACAGGGCCCCTGTATCTTTAACAGTTGTATAGAAAATGTATGCAGCACCTAGGGAAATTCCTTCATCACAACAGTTAAAGCTGCAGGAGCTTTGCCCTCTTGATCAGACACGAAAGAGGCTAAGGCCCAGTTCGCACGTAACAAGAAGCCACTGTGAGTGAATTTCCCCATGCGGCTTCTTGTTGTGGTGGTGGCCACCATTTTGAATTTTCAGGCCCCAGTGGGGGCATGCTGTAGCTTCCTGCCATGTGTGAACTTGGTGAGGGGGACTTGTCGGGGTGCTTTGACAAGCCACCTGCAACCCTAAAATAGCCCATGGTTTTCTGGGTGGCTTGTCAATCACCCCAACAACCCACCCTCACTAGTCTCACACATAACAAGCTACAATACGCCTCATTGTGCCCCAAATATTCAAAATGGCAGTGGCCACCACCACAATAAGCCTTATGGGGGAAATTCACCCACGGTGGCTTTTTATTATGTGTGAACTAGTTTGCTAAGTGTTATGTCTGAATAAGGCCTGACTATTGGCACTTTAGCAGCCAGTTCGCAATCTGCTTTTTTTGAGGCCCAGCCATTCCAATGTCTGCTGTGAATGAGTACTGGAAGCCACACACCTCCATGCTCCCTATTATAGAGTTGTATAATAGTTTATGGGTTGCCGTGGCGGCAAAGTAGTTGGCTCCGAATGGGCAGTGTGTTACAAAGAGCAGATGTGCCGATCACGGTGTAGACGCATTAAGAGGGTATATTTGCATATAATGACTCCATCTCTGCAGAGTAGATTGATTACATGCTAGCACAAATGCACGTCAGCTGCCTTTTAACTTTATTGCTCCAGCCATTTTCATTCAATACTGGGCTTTTTGAAAGGGCAATTGCTAGCAAAAGTCCATTAAAAAAAATAAAGTCTGAACCCTTTCAAAAATATGCCACAGAGAAAAGGACAATAGCATCTTTGGTTGAAAAATGTTTTTTCCCCAAAACATCAATAACAAACCACTTAAGCTTTACAAAAGTTTATAAGGGTGCTATCCTATGTAGGGTGACCATATGAAAAGGAGGACAGGGCTCCCGTATCTTTAACAGTTGCATAGAAAAGGGAATTTCAGCAGGTGTCATTGTTATGCATGCAGCACCTGGTGAAATTCCCTCTTCATCACAACAGTTAAAGCTGCAGGAGCCCTGCTTAGTGTGACCAGATGCAAAAGAGGGCAGGGCTCCTGCACCTTTAACTGTTGTGGTGAAGAGGGAATTTCATCAGGTGCTGCTTGCATACAAATGATACCTGCTGAAATTCCCTTTTCTATGCAACTGCTAAAGATACAAGAGCCCTGTCCTCCTTTCCATATGGTCACCGTAATCCTATGCACGTTTAGACATAAAGTCCTACAACTCCCAGCATGCTGGCTGGGGCATGCTGGGAATTGTGGGACTTCTCTTGTCTAAACATGCATAGGATTTCACCGTGAAACAACTGAGAGACTGAGGCAAGACTGGGTGCCAGGGGGTTAAGGAGGTACGAACCTGAGACATCGGCCTAATCTACACCAATCCATCTATGAGGGTGGTTTTGACCCACAGATCCCTAGACTCTGCCCCTTCTTCTCCCTACACCTGCTCAGGGTTATTTGTGCCCTACACTCAGATGGCAAAGGTGTGCAGCTGACACAGCCAAGAAGGTGCGTTTATACCCGAGCAACTGTTTGGCAGTGAAACAACACTTGCTCTGATCTCTGCAGGTTTTACGAATACAATGCTTTACAAACTAACGCTGACGCAAAGTGTTATCTAACTCAACAAATGAATAACTTCAGTTAGAAAATGCAGTTCATGAAGCTCCTACCAACACTCTTGGAACAAGTGCTTAGATGTTAAAGGCTATGCACTTACGTTAATGTCAGTGTTCCTTCTATGCATTCTAATTTGCTCCATCGAAAACAGAAAGATTGGCGTGAACTCGGAACCCTCTTCACATGCCTCTGTTCCTGCAGCCAGTAGACATGGTTGGACATCTGCCGAGGGCCCACAACCCAGCATGGGCCCACTGACAAAAACTCCCTGGAGTTGCTTGTCATTTTCACTATTGCAACCTGCTTGTTCACCTGTCTCTTGCTCTGGAATTCACTTCCACAAGATGTAGTGATAGCCACCAGTTGGATGGTTTTAAAAGCCATCCAAATGGATAAATTTCCTGGAGAAGGCTATCAATGGCTACTAGTCCCGATGGCTATGTGCTACCTCCAGTATCAGAGGCAGTAAGCCTATATGCACCAGTTGTTGGGGAACATGAGTGGGAGGGTGCTGTTGCACCATTTCCTGCTTATAGGTTGCTGGTTGACAGCTGGTTGGCCACTGTGTGAACAGAGCACTGGAGTAGATGGGCCCATTGTCTGATCCAGCATGGCTCTTCTTATGTTCTATCTCAGACAACAGTTGTCGAGAAGAGGAGGAGGAGGAGGAGATGCCACTGCCTACATGCTCAATGGCTTTCTGCCTGCCAAGCAAGCATATGGTAGCAGTGATGAGAATGTGGACAAGAAATCGTAAGAGGTGGTTGCAATTGTGGTGAGAGGGAGGGGGCCCACTGAGGGTAAGTCGGAGGGGGTCAATGAAAGGGGCCCATTGAGGGTGTCTTGCCCAAGAGCCCTCTACAACCTAGAGCTGTCCATGCCTATTCCATTCCATCCCATCAACCCCTTTGGGCGGCAGGCAATATGAAGCTACTGAACTGACCAGACCTGACAATAATTACCCTTACTTGTCAGTACTGCAGTACCTTCTTCCTGCTGCATTTTAGACCCTTTCTCTACCCTTGCCACTGAAATTAAGGAATTTTCACTAGATCTTGATTCAGGTGTGATGCACTCATGGCTCTGGCCTGCCTCTGACAAACACTATCGTCTGTTAAACCTTAGTTTCACAACTGCAAAATAGGATTCATAAATCAGAAGCTGTTATGGGAAAATTGAAAAGATGTCTGCGATAATAATCAGAAAGCAGTTCATTTGTCTGCTAAAATATACTAAAAATGGGGATTAATAATAATTCAGCTTCTTCCTGGACAAGCATGCCAAAATTGGCTGAGATACAATTAAATCCTTTGTTTTCTTAATGAATCGAGGGGAGTTATAAGTGCTCACTGGAGAACCAGAGCATAGCCCTTAGAAAATCAAACAAAATAGTCATGAACAGAAAATATATTTTTTTTTAAAAACAGAAGAAACTATGAATAATCAGTAACATCTAAACTACTTTAAGACAGTGTTATTCTACTAGAAATTGTATCGGCAACAGATTGGAAAGCTAAAGGGGTTGTTATTGTTGTACTCCAGAGACCTTTCCTTTCTCATGACTCTGAAAAAGTCCTGACCTCATAATATACCCAATCCCATGAAAGATTCAGAATTGATTTATAATTATAGAATCCATATTACTGTAATACCTTTTTAGGACAACTGAGAGGTCACAAAATACCATGCAAGCTTTTGAGTTCTCCAGAACTCTTCATCAGGCAAGATGGTAAAGAAAGCCAAAAGGGATGGGGAGCATCTGATGTTCAAGCCATGGACTCTGCATTTGGTTAGCAAAACTGATTCAACAATACAAAACAACAACAACCATGAAGTCAGAACCAGCCTTTCCATTACTACAAGATTGGTTTTAACAGCATATGCTGGTCTGTTGTTATGTTTCTGCTGTTTTTATTTTTGCTGTTGTTGTTACAGTTGGATTACCGTATTTCATCGATTCTAAGACACATTTTTTCTCCCATATTTACATCTGTAAAAACGGGGTGCATCTTAGAATCGATGGCGCCTCGCAATCGCGGGATTTCTCCCGCGTTTTGCAGACGGCACTAGGGCTCTGCATGCCCCCCCCCCTGCGACTTGCCCTAGCGGGTCCTGAGGGGACCCACAAGGCTGGTCAAAAGTCCCCCTCCCCACTCACCTTGATTGCTGCTGCCTCGGCCTGGGAAGGCTTCAGTACTATGAAGGAGGCCGCGATCGCAAGATCTCGGCCTCCTTCCAGTACTGAAGCCTTCCCAGGCCAAAGCAGCAGTGATTAGGATGAGCGGGGACTTGCGAGGGGGGAGCAGGGACTTGCGGGGCCCTAACCTTCCCACTCCCCACTTACCTCTATCGCCGTCGCCCGTCCTTGCTGCCGCCACCGCTGCTCCGTGCCACTGGGAACCCAGTAATGATGCCTTGCCAGGCCAAGGTGACAGCGATCAAAGTAAGAGGGGAGGGGGAGAGGGGACTTGCGGGGCCCTAACCCTCCCCCTCCCCTTCACTGCTGTCGCCCATCCTCGCTGCAGCCACCGCTGCTGCTCCACGCCGCTGGCAACACTCGCCTCATTACTGGGAATGACGCCTTGTCAGTATTGGCGGCGGCGTGGAGCGGCGGCGGCAGCGGCGAGGATGGGCGATGACGATGGAGGTGAGTGGGGAGGAGGGAAGGGGTGCTGAAATTAATGTGCATCTTACAATCGACGCAAAGCTTTTTCCCTGTTGGTGGCCCTGAAATTTAGGTGCGCCTTACAATCGATGGCGTCTTACATTCGGTGAAATACAGTATATTGCTGTTTTAAAGCTTGGCTTTTCTCATGAATTTTAATTACATTTGAATGTATATATATATCACATTTATATTGTTTATTGTATTGTTTATATCTTTGGAAGCCACCTTGGAAGGCTGTACCCTAAAAGGCTGCCTAAAAATACATAAATAAATGAAGACATTGAGATTGCTGCTGCATAAGATGTTTCCACACCTGCAAGCATATGTTCAATTAATGTATAGATATAGGAGTAGAATCATACCGCTGGCTCCACTCCTAAGTAGGGATGCCTGTTGCTGGGAAATCCAGTCTTTCTTGGCTCGATGGAGTTCTGAGGCACATGTGACTCGCTTTGTCTTGGCAAGCCAAGCTGCAAACTCCAGGAACTGTTTTACATTGGAATTTGTGTAAATCCAGTCATAATTTGTGCAAATTTGGCCATAATTAGTGCAAATTGCTCAGAAAGCTGCACAAATTGCAGAACCCACCCTCTCACACACAATCCAAGAAACAAGGCTTAACTGGAACAGGAAGCCCTTATAGTCTTTCCTGTCCTGAAGGATCACTCTAGGGTCATCAAAGATGCCAAACTGCCTAGGGAGATGCTGCAATTCAGTGGCTCATCACTCAGGGCAGCCACACTTAAACCCAAAGGTTCCCTGCATCTTTCTCCTGTCTTTCTCTCCAGCTTGCAGCAATAACATCTACCCTACTTCATTTACAAGAATTCAAACTGATTTCCCTTAAAATCCACATAAAACCAGAAGACGTCAGCCGACAAAACTAACAATCTAAACTGAACAGCAAACAAATTGGATAATGCCAAATGCCAAACATTCAGTTGGTTTCTCTCCAGGATATCTGCAAGGCACAAGGGATTATAGAGCAGGGATGCAGAAGCTCAGGTCTGTGCCATGGGGGTTCCCAGATGCCCTTCACCTAGGCCTACCCGCTTTTCTTCAACCACTGATCATCTGGTGCTTTCTTGGCTTCCTGCCCTTTTCCCCACTCTAAAAGGTTGAAATACGCCCACTAAGGCTTAATTACTGACAGTAATAGCTTTAAGCTAAAATGTCCTCATATTTTGGCCCCGAGAGTTTCTTCAACATGGAATTTGGCTCTCCAGCCAAAAGAGGTTCGACACCCTTGTTATAGAAAATCTGGGACGTAGCAGATTAAATCCTATCTTGAGCCCCCTGCATTAATGGAAGGAAGTCTAAGCAAGCCATCTCTATCAGGCCTAAAAAGTACATGGAATCAGCCACTGAAAAGGAGGAGGACCCGAAAAGAAAGTCTTGATCTGTCTTTGGCCAGCCAGAGTTTTGGAACATAGGAAACTGCCTTATACTGAGTCAGACCACTGGTCTAACTAGTTTAGTGCTGTCTCCAGTAACTGGCAGCAGCTCTCTGTCGCCAGATCTACACCTTGTGTCAAATCATTACAAATGTGGAATAAAAAGCAGGATGTAACACTATGAAAGCGGTATGTGGAATGTGTCCTGCGTCCCAACAGTTACCAGTGCACTTTGTAGATCTAACCCTTGGGTTCCAGGCAGAGGTCTTTCTCTACCCTACCTGGAGATGCTAGGGATCAAACCTGGCACCTTCTGCCTGCAAAGCAGGTGCTTTACTACTGAGCACAGCTGCACCACTTCCTCATAAATCTAAAAGTTTCAGTTGCTATTGCAACAAATTCAGCTTTGCAGAATGGGAAATCTGCCTTATGGAGTAGTAGATCATGAATCTAGATAGATCAAAATCTATCTTGTCTGAATGCTGTTTTGCTTTTCTTGACCCTGTGCTCTTGAAATACACATTCCTTCTCATCTCCCCACAAAGTAATTAATTTTTATTATCAGAAGGGCAGCACAACAGAGGCTTTAACGAGATCAAAGTTTATTCCATAACCCAAACAAAGAGGAGGTGTCCAGCCTCTTCCACCGGGAAGAGATCATTTGTTGAAAACACATTTGTACGTTTTTCCATGAGCTGCGGCTCTTACCCAAATGCCTATTCTCCTGCCGTTTGCTTACCAACTTGAGGATGGCTTATTCTACAAACTGGATAAACAACCTAGACCAAGGGCTTGTCTATATGCCCTGTTTAGCCCGTTCTGGCTATGCAGTGGCGCTGCATTGTTTATATGATGCCGTCGCAAACTCACAGCCACTTCGGGCTTCTCCCCACGAACTGCACGTTTTCACCATGTCGATTTACTGCAATTTTTTAAAGTTGCTCCGAGGTCACCATGTTCTGTCCTCCATCTGTGGGTGGTGGCCTCACTTCAGGTTGAGCCAGTGGGTGTTCCTGGGGGTTGATCGAAACCTAGGGGAGGTCCAGGTAAGAGCAGGAAGACAGGGCAGAGGGTGGGCTCAATCAGCTGAATGGCTACTATCACTGCAGCTTTTCTGGCTCCCTCCTGCCATCAGGATTTATTGTTTACACTCTGCAGGGGTGCTGTGGGGTTTTGTGGGAACCAAGCAGCAAAGCCCCCAATAGAGAGCAGAGTCAGCCACAATGTGATATTGTAATTTTTCCTCTATATGTTGATTTCATTGATCCTTCCACCTTGGAATGTTAGCTGAGGCCCCTTCTACACCTACTTCCGGGATCATCACCAAGCTTCTAAACGGAAGCGCGATGTCCCAGAAAGGAAGAGGGACATCGTGCCCGTTGTGCCCACCATTTTTTTTAAAGAGTCAGGAGCCCTCGTCGCGCAGCGGAAAATGTAGGAAACCCCCCTGCACCCCCCATCTCCTGCCAGCCTGGGGATGGCAAAATTGGTTCCCCCCCCCATGGGCACCGAGCCACCCCACATGGCTCTGTGTTCGTTTCAGGTCCCGGGATGGAGGGAAAACCGGGATATCCCCGGTTTCCGCTATCCCGGGGTTATCCCGAGGTCATCCCTAGGTCGTCCCCGGGATACCCTGTGCATCATTTAGATGCACAGGGACGACCCCAGGATAAATACCTGGTGTAGACATGGCCTGAGTAAAGTGGGAGGGCATGGAATGGAGCAAGGGGAAAGAAAAATGTCTGTTGAAGAAGGGAGTTGGGGGAGAGAAGTGATGAAGGCAGCACAAGAGAGAAGAAGGAGAGCTGAGAAGGAAATTTAGGGAAATCAGCAGTGTAGTGAAAAAAAGAAACAGATAAATAAGCCAAGAAGAAGAAGAAGAAGAAGAAGAAGAAGAAGAAGAAGAAGAAGAAGAAGAAGAAGAAGAGTGAACCTCCACAAGAGAGACTGGCCACAAAAGACTAAAGAACTGGGACAAGAGTAGCTCTGCACTTTATAGTGAACTGTGTCCAAAGGTTAGAGTTCTTGGTTTATCATATTGTTAATAGTGTTATTTACCAAACATTCTGAAGTGAAGTAAATTCTGTTAAATACCTATTTTGTTTGTCTCTGGAGTGATTGCAATCTGCCCCTCCTCATCCTGGTTAAAAAAAACACACACCCTGAACCATTACACTGAACATCCTGCAATCCTCAGATAGGTAGGTCTGCTTCACTTAGCTCCACCCCACTTTGTCCTCACTGCTGATCATTTTGGTGTTTTCCTGGCTTTTGTTAGGGATCTGTATCATATCATTAAAATGTCCGATAACGACACGATAAGGTCGTTATCGGACGTCCGATTAACGATAACGATAGAAAAACCTCCGATAAATATCCGATCCGAAAATTTTCAGCCCGATTATATTGGATTATTGGACTGCCATATAAATAAACCTATAACTTCTGTATTTTAAAAGTTAGAGGCTTGAAACTTGGTCACAGTGCTTATGGGGTATGCCTAAGTATGTGTATGAAATTTGAGATCAATCCCTCCAACCCTCGATTTTATATGAATTTTTTAAAGATTGTTTAAGTTCTGACAGGTCAGAATGACAGCTCGCTACGTGCATTCATGTAGACCTGTCAAAAAGTTGCAGGATCTTTAAAAAATTCATATAAAATACAGGGGTAAAGGGATTGACATGACTAGCCCATACACATGGGCTAGACATGTGTATGAAATTTGAGATCGATCCCTCCAACCCTCAATTTTATATGAATTTATTAAAGATCGTGCAACTTAATTGAGAGCTGGTTGACGGGGCCCCCGTGCTGTCATCTTGTTGTCTGCTTTTTTCCCCATAGGCTTGCATTGGGGGAAACTTGTGCATAACTTTTTTATTTGAAAAGATAATGACATGAAACTTGGGGAGCCAGGACTAGCAAGATCCAATCTGCAATGTCCAAGAAGTTTCATGTCTCTGTCTTTTCAAATTAAAAAGTTATATGGGGTCCCCCAAAAGCCCCAACCCCCGCTGTAACGTCTTCATTTTTAAAGATAAAAACTTGAAACTTGTGGGACATTGAAGATGGGATCTGGCTGGTCCTTTGTGAAAAAAATCAGAGCAATTGCTCAAACTCTCGATTTTCTATGAATATTTTAAAGACTGTGCTCGTTCTGAAAGCTGGTTGACTTTCGTAGAATTTTCTCCTTGGGGAGGGGGACAGGGTTTCCACATACCTTTTTAAGTGTAGGCAGTGGTTGAGGGGGTTTTCTTTCTATTTTATTTTTTAACATCCCCCCGGCACTTGCAGGAGCTCAGGAGTTCTTCCTGAATTCCTCTGGTGAGGTCATATGGTGTTCAACAGACATTCAGGAAGAACTGCCGGGATCCTCCAAGTGCCAGGGTTGAGGTGGATTTTTTTTTGTTTAGAAAAAAAAATAGAAAGAAGACCCCTCACAACTGGGTACACTTTAAAAAGTGATGTGGAAATGCAGTCCCCCTCCTCAAGGAGAAAATTCTCTGATTTTCTCCTCCTCCCTGCAAATAAAAAATTCCTCTTTCTCAGGGAGAGAAAAAGTTCCTAAATATAGGGGGGCAGGATTCAGCACAGCACTATTAAAAACTGATTTAATTGGGTCTTGCATGTAAGCCCTTCACAGAGTACATCTGGAGTGCTTCCCTGTGGCCATGAGGTACTGTGATTAAAGTGCTACATAAAATCCCAGCTACAACAATAGATTGTGGATGCATACCTCATTGACATCCGTAACATTTAAGAAGTTTAGAGAGTGTGAGAGGCTTACATGATCAGAAGACGAAAAAAGGGAAACTGTTCTTCTCAGAAGGGGCTACAGCTCGGAAACCTTTTAATATTGAGAGGGCTTGAAAAATGAGTTAATTTGCTTCCACTAAATGGAATGGGCTTTAGCAAATCCCATCATGTAAAAGAGTTCTTTGGGTCCGTTTGATTTAAAAGGCAACGAGCTACGTTTCATTTTAAAACAAAACAAAACGTGTGGTTGCATTCTCCAAGCAGCTGGAGCACCTCTTGACTGCCAAGCCCACGGAGACGCCTCTTAGACGTGAAACCAGGAAGAAGGAGCGCAGTCAATTCATTCCAGTACGCTGCACCTAAAGGGACTCAATTTGCAGCCTCTCTAGTTTGAGACCTTTCAACAGTTTCTTACATTGTTTGTGTGTTTTAGGAAGGGATTAGCAGCACTCCTCATGTAGCTTAAATGCTCCTTGCTTCCCCCAAAAAAGAAAAGAAAAGACTTTTTCACAACCTTCACGGGAATTTGCTTCAGACAAGGAGCTGTTAGGAATCTTTGCTACTGTTAGTACAGCTGTGGCTTTTAATGGCTGTTGGGAAGAAAGCACCATTCAAAAACAATTGTATATCTTCAGTTTCTCTTCTCCTGCTGAAAATAATATAACTCAATACAAGAAAATTAAAGGCTGCAATGCTTCTCATGTTTGCTTGGCTATCAAACACAACCTATACCACTAACCTGGAGTCTGTAGTTGCCTAACCCTGGGGCGGGGGGGATCAAACTCTGCCACATCATTTTTTTCTGAACACGCAGCACAACTTAGTGTCACTTTTACTTATTTAGCTAGGGTGACCCTATGGAAAGGAGGACAAAGCTCCTATATCTTTAACAGTTGTACAGAAAAGGGAATTTCAGCAGGTGTCATTTGTATGTATGCAGCAGCACCTGGTGAGATTCCTAGGCTGACCATATGCAAAGGAGGACAGGGCTCATGTAACTTTAACAGTTGTAGAGAAAAGGGAATTTCAGCCAGTGTCATTTGTATGCAATTAGTTCCTGGTGAAATTCCCTCTTCATCACAACAGTTAAAGGTGCAGGCACTATACTAGAGTGACCATATACAAAAGAAGGCAGGGCCCCTGCAACTTTAACTCTTGTGATGAAGAGGGAATTTCACCAGGAACTAATTGCATACAAATGACACTGGCTGAAATTCCCTTTTCTCTACAACTGTTAAAGTTACATGAGCCCTGACCTGGATTTTATCTGGTCACCCTAGCAAGTTACATGAGCCCTGTCCTCCTTTGCATATGGTCAGCCTACAGATTCCCCTCTTTATCACAACAGTTAAAGCTGCAGGAGCCCTGCCCTCTTTTGTGACCACTCTAGTATAGAAAATAAGGTCTTCACATGACGTCCCATTACTGCCGTGCTCTATACTGTCCCCTGCATGGGGTTCGGGGTTTTGTTGCGCACGTCTGCACGTAACATTCAACTAAGAGGTCTACATTTCAATCATCTGCTTGTTATGGGCATCTTGTATCAAAGAGTGTCATCGTTTTGCCTCCTGCTCCTGTCCCACAATAGGGACAAACAGCTTCCTCTTTCTTTACACTACACGGGGAAGCAAGCAATGACCACGTGGCCCAGCAGGAAATGTCAGCAAGTTTTGTCACAGCCAAAAGAATAGGATTTTCCGGAGGGGAGGGGTTGTCACTGGAAAACGAGCAGAAGGAGCAGGAGGCGCATGGGAGGTGGTAGGCAGCGTCATGAAAAGGACCCACGAAAATTCGTGAGTGGCCGGCATGTGATAAAACACCTGTCTGATGATGCTCTTTGGCTAGATCTACTTTACTGCTTTATAGCAGTATTGAAAGGTACTGATAACTGTTGGGGCACAATCCACATTTCATGTACCGCTTTCACAGTGTTATTTCCTGCTTTTTATTTGACATTCGTAATAAATTTACGCAAGATACAGATCTGACCTTAATGTTGTTTGCTCCCTTTATTAGAAAACACTTGAAATATAGACACCAGATGTATTTATTTATGGCTAAATATCGTGCTACTGGAAGTGTTGGTGGTCTTTTTTTCCCTCTTCTCTCCCTATTGCCCTTGCTGGATGCCCAAAATAAAACAATGTTAACATAATAAAACCAGAACACAGTAATCGAATTAGCAACACAAACCGGAACAAAACAAGCAATGATTGAACTCCAAATCAAATCAAATCCAAACAAATGGCTCAGTGCCAGAGAAAATGAAAAGCTCATGGCTAGAAAACACTCCAAAAATATATTTTCACAAGAATGAACCATTGCCTTCTTTTACAGCAGGGAACTATCTTTATTTGGCTGACATGTGTTTAGCTAGAGCAGGAGTGGGCAATCTTTTTTTTCACCACTGATAATAAACCATTTCCAACCACCCTGACCTATCTGTCTCTCAAAGCAGACAAAACAAACAAAGGAAAACAAAATAACCAGCAGCTTTTAATGTTCCAAGCCTTTGTAGGGAAGGGCACAATCACAACAGTTGAAGGTCATTGCACAAGCCTGGAGCCACAGTGGAAAAGGCCCTGCTCCTTACTGCGGATGGCTTCAAACTCCTGCTTTTAAGGAAATACAGGGCTAAACTAAACATTTGGCTAATCACATATAGGCCCTGTTTGAAAAAGCCTTATTCACCATGGTTAAAGCCGTGGTTTAAGGTGTCTTCCAAACAGCCAGTGGGAAGCTATATGTGATAGTTTCATTTACCTTTCTATAAGTGCTGTGGACCCAATTTGGATTGGGACCATGACTTAAAAGAAAGGGGGAAGCCTCCATTGACTCTGTGGTCCCAATCCAAGTCAGGGCCATGCACCCTTACACAAAGGTAAATAAAACTATCCTGCATAGCTCTACTATACATGATTGGCCGAAGATGTAGTTTGGTAGAATGTCCCTTGATAATGATCTCAACAGGTGGGGAGGTTCATAAGGGAGAGATGTGATTTAGTGTTAATGTACTGAACCAAGCTATCTGTAAACTGCTACAAATATGCGCCCATGCTGCACGCATCTAGACTTGCCAAAGATGTAGCTGTCTGGTATCAGGAGCAGTTATACAGCACACGGACGGAAGTGTCCATATGCCTTGCCTTACGTGCATCAGGCGGAGCTTAGCATCAGAAGCCTTTCCTTGTGACACTCACCCTTGCTCGTGGGGAAAGAATCACTCACAGACACCAATGCCAATGTAAACAGCAACAGCTGAGGACCCATACTTCTAGATTCTGCAACTGTAAAAAAAAAAAGGAGAGAAAAGAGACATTTATATAGCTCACTATAGTAAACACTTGTAAGAGGCAAACACTGTCTGCTTTTTTGTTGAATGGCTGGATGGAATGAAGCCAAAGATTTATGAAGGAAGCAGATTATAATAAAGGTTATTGCCCTGTAAAATTTTTACTGTGTATTACAGAATGTAAGAAGTAGTAAATCCTGGAAGCTATTGTCCCATGAATATTTGAAAACAGTGAAGGATTTCCTGGGCATATATCAGTTTTATACCCATATCACTGTCGGCTGTTCATCCAAAGAAACCTGGGGATTGTAGTGTGGTGAGGAATTCTCAGAGTTCTGTTAGGGAGACCTCTCCCCACCGCCCCAGGCTGGCCATAGAAGAAGGAAGAACTATTAAACCATTTTAAGGGATCAATCCTAAACTCTTGAGGAGGGGACAGAGGGTATAACAGCCCTCCCTTTCCATGGGCAGAGAAGGAGGTCTGTGTTTGGAGGCCTCTCTATGTGATGGTGGAAACCTTCACCGCTGCTGCTGACCTCCTGCTGGTCCTGTGTGTGGAGGGCCCAGGAACAGAGAGTTCAGAGGAGGCCATGGATTCACAGTATCCAAAGCCTCGTCCTTTCCTGGACATACCCCCATAGAAGCCCAAAACATATCCCATCTTTGGAGCTGGTGTACTTCGCTCCCTTCCCTTTACAGTCAATGAGAGGGAAATTTAAAAGAAATAGCCACTTGTGCTTTCTGCCTTGGCAAGCACCCCTAGCAGGGCTCCAGATGTTGCAGCGGCTGCTTTGCAGCGGCTGCGCTGCAGCTCACCCCTGCCCAGGAAGATAGGATCTCTCTGCCCGTGTGGTGTAGTTATGCTCTCAGTCTCTAGCCCAGGCTTGCGGAACCTAGGCTGATCATATGGAAAGGAGGACAGATGAGGAGGGAAATTCACCAGGTGCTGCGTGCATACAAATGTCACCTGCAACTGTTAAAGATACAGGAGCCCTATCCTCCTTTTAATATGGTCATCCCAAAAATGCTTAACCATCATGGCTTAGCATGTTGTCTGAACAGGGTCATTATAAACAAAGCCATCCCTCCATTTTTTCTGGGCCTCCTCGTCTAGAATTATATAGTGTGACAGGGTTCCTGTATCTTTCAAAGTTGTATTGAAAAGAGAATTTCAGCAGGTGTAATTTGTAAGCATGCAGCACCTGGTGTAATCCCCTTTTCATCACAACAGATAGGGGCAGGACACCTGCAGCTTTAACTGTTGTGATGAAGAGGGAATTTCATCAGGTGCTGCCTGCATACAAATAACATCTGCTGAAATTCCCTTTTCTATACAAATGTTAAAGATGCAGGAGCCCTGTACTCTTTTCCATATGGTCACACTATATAATTAGGGTGACCAGATAAAATCCAGGTCAGGGCTCATGTAACTTTAACAGTTGTAGAGAAAAGGGAATTCCAGCCAGTGTCATTTGTATGCAATTAGTTCCTGGTGAAATTCCTTCTTCATCACAACAGTTAAAGGCGCATGCACTATACTAGAGTGACCATATACAATGGCAGGGCCCCTGCACCTTTAACTGGTGTGATGAAGAGGGAATATCACCAGGAACTAATTGCATACAAATGACACTGGCTGAAATTCCCTTTTCTCTACAACTGTTAAAGTTACATGAGCCCTGAACTGGATTTTATCTGGTCGCCCTAGAGATGGCTTTGTTTATAATGACCCTGTTCAGACAACATGCTAAGCCATGTTGGTTAAGCATTTATATAGCCTAAGTAAAGAAAGTGTTAAAACTATTCAATTTTGCACTGTTTTCCTAGGGAACAGCCTTTTGTGCTGTCCTTGCAGATATTTATGCATTCCTCTCAAACTACCTCATGGCAAAATTTACAAAAGTGAAAAAGAGGGGGGGAGGAAACCTTTTTTATTTTTTAAAAAGTGTGTCAATTCTGTCCTTGCAAAATGAAATGCTCAGAGATTTCCACACGTCGGGGCCGGCTTTGAAGGCCTCTCCTCACTCAGTGGAAACGAGAGATTGCTGCTCGCCAGCTGGAAGGGATTAAATCCCTCCACAAACCTCCACAGTTGCAAAAGGCCTCAGGCCTCACAGCTATTCCTCTCCCACAGCTGACAGCCAGGGCCAACTTGTCTTAACCAATGGCACATGGGTAAAATGCCAGTGATGAAAGAATTCTCCTTGTTAGCCCACACTCTGCTGTGCTTTTCAGACAGATGCACAAAAAACGTTCTGCCTTCAAAATCAACGTGCTCAAGACCTCATTGCATAGATGTAACTCCTGGTCAGTCTTTAGGCAGTTATTTGGATTGTGTAAGGCACCATTTCTAAAATGAGAAGTCCCAAGGCAAGGAGGTATAGATTGACCCAGTTCAATATCACCTCCAAACCATGGTTTAGCCATCAGGAATGTGTAATAGGCTAGTGGAGTCACCGCTACCTGCTCCCCAAATGTATTCTGATTCCTTTGAGCACTTTTGTCAAAAACTAATCATCACAGAGGTACATTTCGACCCAGCCTTTATATTGATATATATTTTAAGAACGTAGTGAGCAGACTACAGAAGGAAAGTGAAGGGTCTTCTCTGCAGCGGCCCCACACCTTGGAGCAAGCTCCAATCAGAGGTCCACCATGCTCCATCATTGCAGGCTTTTAAGAAAGCCTTGGAAAACATATTATTTTACCATGGACTCCTCATGATATGAGTACTGTTACTGCTGCTATTGTTATTATTATTATTATTATTATTATTATTATTATTATTATAATATCGTTTTTATGTTTTTATTGCTTTTAATATTTTAACTGTTTTTATGCATTTTATTGTTGTAAGCTGCCTTGTGAGGGCTTCTGCCCTGAAAGGCTGCCAAGGAATGTTTTAAATAAATAAAATAAAAAGATTTACGAAGGTAATTGCGATCAACAGACTTAGAGAGATGCTCCTTTGGCTGTTAAAACAAAACAAATGAGTGGGGTGACCATATGGAAAGGAGGACAGGGCTCCTGTATTTTTAACAGTTGCATAGGAAAGGGAATTTCAGCTGGTGTCATTTGTATGCATGCAGCACCTGGTGAAATTCCCTCTTCATCACAACAGCTAAAGCTGCAGGAGCCCTGCCCTCTTTTATATCTGGTCACTCTAGTATAGCTCCTGCAGCTTCAACAGTTGTGATGAAGAGGGACTTTCACCAGGTGCTGCATGCATACAAGCTGGAACTCCTTTTTCTATACAACTGCTAAAGATACAGCAGCCCTGTCCTGCTTTTCCTATGGTCACCCTAGAAACGGGTGACAAGTGTTGGGCATGATCCAGCTGGATTGGGTACAACCTGAATGGAACTGGTACAACCAAAATGTAGGCACAGCTTATTTGCATGAATGTTAATGTGATGATAGGCACCAAGATGGTTACTTGTTGTAACACTGGACTAGTAACAAGTTTGAGGGAGATGAGTGATTTTATGGCATTCCATAGAAACGAATACCTCTTTGTTATATTGTCGGAGGCAGGCAAAAACTTTTTTGTTCTTGCAGGCTTTTGGAAATACTCTGGACCTGTGTTAATGTATTGGATTAAAAAAAACAAAAACAATTGTTACTGCTTTTTATTTTTTTAAAAAAATGTTTTGAATTTTACTGTGGGTTTCATTCTCTTTTAACTTTTGTAAACTTATATTTATATGTTGTAAATGTATATGTTTTAAACGTATAAAACGCCTTGAGTCCCAGTACTGGGAAAAAGGTGCAATATAAATAAATAGTATAATAATAATATAAAGTTATGCTTACTTTTAGAAGGAGCTGTGATTGCAGCCAATGTCTTCCTCCCCCCCTTAATCTGAGGACTAATGCAAAAAAAAAAAGGGGGGGGGGTTCTTTAAAGATGATCAGAATGTCAAAGTCCAGTGCATTAGCCAGCCTATCACCATGTTATTTTTAGGCACTAAATGATAATCTATGGGATGCCTCTCATGATACTGTTACACAGAACAGTGGCACCAACCTCCCTGCATTATAAATAGGGTGTTCCCTTTTTGAGCAGACTGATAACCAGCCAGCCAGATGCTTAGCTCACCTAATGTCATGACCCCCTCTGCAGAATGTTTGATGGTCACTCCTCTACTAACAGGTGTTGAACCAGGGGACAAATTCACTCAGGGCCAAACCACATTACAAATAGCTGTGGGTTGCTTTCCCTTATTTATTTATTTTTTTAAAACTGAAAAGCAGCCTTGGAGGCTGTAATTGAGAACAGATTTTATTTTATTTATTTTATTATTGAATTTATATCCTGCCTTTCTTCCTCCAAGGAACCCAAGGTGGCGTACATAATCCTCTTCCTCTCCATTCTATCCTCACAACAACAACCCTGTGAGGTAGGTTGGGGGTGAGAGTCTGTGATTGGCCCAAAGTGGGCTTCCATGGCTGAGTGGGGACTAGAACCCGGATCTCCCGACGCCCAGTCCAACACTTTAGCCACTACACCACACTGGCAAGATGAAAAGAATGGCAAGAGGGGCAGGGGCTGCTAATGCCTTTCCCTTCCTGCCATTAGTCCATTCAAAATCATGCTGTTTTTGTACCCAAAGTAAAAAAGTTATGAGGGATCCGTAACTCCCCACCTCAACCCCCACGTGTGGAAACAAGTGTTGAATGTTGCAATTTTGAGTAGACAAATAGCAGGAGGAGAAAGGTGGATATAACCTCCTAGCCTCTGTTTTTCTGCTTTCAACTGGGGCCTCCCGGGCTTCTTTTCAATTTAAAAAATGCAGAAAAGAAACATGCAACAAACTGTGTGAGTTGTGCAGCAAAATGTGTGCAGCAAAGTAGGATACCAACTCTATATTATATTATTGTTTTAACAGCAAAATGGGGTGATGAGATTTCATATTATTAGGAGGAGGACATCTGCAGTGTTTAGTGTCCTCTTTACAAAATCCTGGCTTGTTGTTACATTCAAACCAGAGACAGCAATTTAAAACAAATTGTGGTCGATTTATAAACTAGCCAACTTCAAACCATGCTTACGAAACTGGTTTATTTAACTAACCAGTGGTTGTTTTCTAACTGTGTTTTGGGATTCATATATAACAACTAAACGTTAACAAAAGTCTTCCTCCATGCCATGTGACACAAGATGCTCAGGCTCATCCTGGCTTGTGTACATAGTGCTAAACTATGGTTTAGCATTACGTACAAAGCAAGACAGTGATTCTGTTTGGACAACACCACACCACAGTGGTTAAGCATTTTGAGTTAAACATTATGGCTTAGTGTATTGTGTGAACCATGACTTAGCAGGTTGTGTGAACCATTCCTAACCATGGTGGCTACATGGTTTAAACACACTCACTAACTATTTGCTGCAAAAGGGTTAGCAGCCTAACCATGGCTTAGCGTGTTGTCTGAACAGACCCAGTATGAAGGAAACAGAGGTTTCCCAATCTCCTGTTTTCTTCATAATTCGAATGCAGGGCAGAGGGAAATTTGCAGAGGCAGGTAGTCAGCAGGCAGGCATGGAGTGCTTATTCTTTCCCTATCCTGTCAATACTTTCTTATAAATGCTCCTCAGGGTCCTGCTCGCCAGTTCTCTCCTGCAATTGCATTTATGATTTCAGCAGATATGGGTCTGGGGAACATACATTTGCCAGATTAAATATAGTTTCCCCAACAATCACTATGCTACACTCTTTTGAGAGCTGAATAATTCTGTGGTACTCATAAGGACTGCTTGGAAGAATTCCCCCCAGACAGTCCCACAATTCAATATCTCAATGTTAAAATCAGCCCTGATATTCCCCACCACCAACGTCTTGCTTGCTGGCTTCTGCTTTTCATTTTTTTCCATGTATGCTCAAGGATTTGCATAATGAAATAAGCAATGTGTCCCCAGATTATTTTTCTCTGGGAGAGGCTGCAGCTTTAGTCGGGCCTTTCAGGAAAAGGGTTTATTAACACCCTAGATGTGTCTGAGTATTGACTGGACCAAAGCAGCCGTGCTTTCAAATTAGCACTATGCCAGGGCTGGGCTTTAGCCAGGTACAGTTAAAACCCGAAGGTGAAGAGTCTCGCCTGAGAGACAAAGTCGATGTAAGGTTGCCAACCCTTGAAATAATAATAATAATAATTAATAATAATAATAATAATAATAATAATAATAAATTGTATCCGGGCACGAGCTGAGATGGAGCCCACAGAAAACGCTTTGTTCATCGAAGATGTACGGTAATTGCATGTCTTTTTCCACTTCTGAGCAATAGCATCCGTACATGATATCAGGCCCCAATAGATCACAACACAACTAAACTAGAACAAGGCAGGATCTACACTACTGCTTTATAACGGTTTATAATGGCTTTGACAACTGTTCGGGCCCAGGACACATTACATATATTGTTTTCAAACCGTTTTCAAAGTGTTATATTCTGCTTAGTGTAGATCTGGCCCAAATAAAAAGCCCTGTTTAGGTCTTCTCTAAGTGATTAAACGAAATGCATGAGGAGAGGGAACACAACAAGCCCCACCCCCTCAGTTATCAAGCTCATTGCCCTCTACTCATGGAGGAAGACTTTTTAGCATTCTCCATCATATGGAAAGCCTCCATGGAAACTCCTCCTAGACTAGGAGCGTCATCAGATGAGCGTTTTATTGTACACTCGTTACTCCCCACTTACAGATGTTCGTGGGGACTTTTGACATTGTCTGCCTCCTAAGCATCTCCTGCTCCTTCTTGCCTTCTTCCCATCACAAAATAGACCCCGGTAAATCCGATTTTTTTGGGGGGGGGACGAAGTGTGCCACCATTTCCTGCTGTGTGCAGGAAAAGCGGCGCAATAAAAATTGCCACTGAATGGGCCACGCGGTCTTTGTTTACTTCCTCTTTCTTCCCCTGTGTGAAGAAAGAGGAAGTATTATGGGACAGAAGTGGAGGAAAAGCAACGGTAAGGAAACACAATTCCTCACCCTGTCTGATGACGCTCCTTATCTACACTATGACTTTATAGCGGTATTGAAGTTCACTGGTAACTGTTGGGGTACAATCTACATTCCATATACCGCTTTCATATTGTTATATCCTGCTTTTTATTCCACATTTGTAATGATTTGACATAAGGTGTAGATCTGGCCCTAGTTTCTGCAACAGCTTGGCAAACAACAGGCCAGTGAGGGAGACCAGGTGCAGCCACCATTTTTTAATTTCTCATGTGTAGACTGTACTGTACCTACATAAACACCTGCTTCCTCTTCTTCCTTCACCCAAAACTTTCCTGGGCAGAAGGGATCAACACGGAAGCGTCATAGTGTTCAATAGGGTGCCCATATATATGAATCAACACTTTGAAACCACTCCATTTCCTTCAAAACCTTTGTCGCTGGCTTCTCCCACTTTACCAACTACTGGGCTGGAGAGTCATGAACTTTTCTGCTATCTCCACATGTCTATTTCCAGGTACCAATTTGTGGTAGGACATGGGGGCGGGCCTCTCCCTTAATGCACGGGGAAGTACATACTAGATATGCAGGATCTATGGTTTTAAAAGCAATAACCAAACACCTTGAACTGAGTTTGGAGTCTTACTGGGAGCCTGTGCAAATTGCCAGTGCATATTATGGGTGCAATACACTCCCTGCAGCCTTCCCTTTTGTGCCGATCCCACAAACTGTTTGGGTAGAGTTGTCCCTGCGTTCACCTTCAGTGTAGCCTAGATAGGAACGTAAATGTAATGTAAATCCCAGATGCTTTATGTTCCTAGAGCAGCCCTCCCCAACCTTGTGCCCTCTGGATGTTTTGGACTACAATGCCCAGCATGGCCATGCTGCCTGAGACTGACAGAGATGAAGTCCAAACTATCTGAGGGATACCAGGTTGGGGAAGGCTGTCTTAAAGCAACAAAGTGATTTTAATTCTGTAAAGTGCACTAAAAAAAAAAAAAAGGATTGCTTATTTTCAAAATTTTCAAAATTTCCAATTTTTCCAAACTCCCTGGAAAATGTTGTGTCACATATCACAAATTGATGCCACTGAGAATATTCTATAAGAACCAGAGGAGGCTGGTGGTTCCAATTTCGGTGGATGGTGAATCCATTCAGTCAAAACTAGCTAGAACTCTGAAGGAGCTATCCAAGGTGCTGAACGCTACCTCACAAATAGGTTTTCACAGCAGCCACACATGTGGGTCCATGTTTTCACTATCCCCCACCATCCCAACATCTCTTTGCTTGTCAGTCACCACCAGCTCAGACTCTATCAATGTCTACGTAAAGTTAGGATTAATAGCCCAAATGTACATCACTTAACACTTGCTTTACACTGAACCACATTTTTTATTATTATTATTTTCCTACCCCTGCCAGATTTTTGTCCTTAATTTTGATTTTATCTAGTCAAGTTGCCACTTGTGCTGTTTATTATTGCTGTGATTTCATAAATCATATTCATTTTTCAAATCGCTCTAGCGATGAATTTATACTGATGAGCAAAGTACATAAATAAATAAATAAATAAATAAATAAATGTCATTATACAAATCTATGGTGTGGTTGCATTTACAATATTGTGTAGAGTTCTGCAATTTCCTCCTCAAAAAGACATGTAAGTAGATTGTAGCACTGTCCCAATGAAGAAAGGATTTATGGATTTTAGTTTAGAAGGAAAAGGCCAGGCCCCACCTCCTGCTCTAGTCAGTGTGAGCCAGCAGGGCTTTGGAAGTGACAGATGATACATAACTTCATCACCCCCCACCCATATCCCTCTAGCCATGATAGAGCTGTACAGAATTAGCAGTGCTGTGGAGCGCATGATCCCTCACCACCCATTGGCTGCGTTCCCTCTCATAAAACTGAAGTCTTGCTGATCTGCATTAAGCTATCTGGCACTTTACCTTTTGCACTGTTTTGGTGAGATCTGCTGCTTTTAGTTTATTTACATGTTGTTGTTTTATCTGATTGTATTTTTGGTATTTAAGAACATAAGAAAGAGCAGCCATGCTGGATCAGACCAAAGGTTTGTCCAGTCCAGTACTCTGTTCACACAGTGGCCAACCAGCCGTCGGCCAGGGACCAACGAAGCAGGACATGGTACAAGCACCCTCCCATCCATGTTCTCCAACAACTAGTGTATACAGTTGTTATGCCTCCGATACTGGAGTTAGCACATAGCCATCAGGACTAGTAGCCATTGATAGCCTTCTCCTCCCGGAATTTATCCAAACTGGTGGTCATCACTATATCTTGTGGTAGTGAATTACAGAGTTTAACTATGTGCTGTATGAAGTACTTCCTTTTATCTGCCCTGAACCTCCCACCAATCAGCTTCATGGGATGACCCCCATTTCTAGTATTATGGGACAGGGAGAAAAATGTCTCCTTATCACATTCTCCACACCATGAATAATTTCTTTTATTGCCAGCGGCCAGCTCAGACTCCATTAGTCTGTGGTCAGGACATAAGTTTTAACAATAAATAAATAAAACTAGTTTTGAATCGTCCAGTGGTGCTTCTAAAGCAGTAGGCTCAAGACTAACACAAATTCACAAACTATAGGTCCGTTAAAGCTGCCTAGAGTATTTTGTATATAGGTGGGATATAAATTGAATATTAAAACATTTATATCCCGACCCATATCACTGGGATCTCAGGATGGTGTACAGATAAAATCAATTCAGGCAGTATAGAACAATAAATAATTTGCACAGCTAGCACATCATTAAGTCATTAACAAGCTAATACCAGTAAATCATTTAAAACAATAAAACAATTAAACTGTGTGCAGCTTTAGGCAAATTTAGCCCTCAAAGGCTTTGATTAAAAGCCGTGTTTTCACTTGGCACCAAAACGAATCCAGTGTCTGTACCAGTCAGGCCTCCAAACGGAGGGCATTCCACAACCGGGGTGCCACAACAGAGAAATAAATAAATAACGGCTATTAAACACGAATATAAACCTTCATATTCGGACACAGTGTTTTTCAGATGCCAAGGACAAACAGGCTCTTATCTAAATTTCCTGCTTGTGAGTTTCCTGGGGCATCTGGCTGGCTGCTTTAGAAACAGAATGTTAGACTACATGGAGGTTTGGGTCCAATCCAGGAAGGTGGTTCTTATATTCTCTTTTGGCCACAAAGAATCCTTAAGCTCTACACAAGAGCTATCGAAATTGACATACGCAACCGTGACACTTTCTGCGAAGTCAGAAATTCCTATCATACCCTTGAATGACCTTTCAAGTGAGCAGTTGATCGAACACAACCTGAGATCAGAGCTACTCTTTCCAGGAAGAAATGGGCACTGTGGATGTCGCAGTTTCAATAATATGCCTCAGCTGAACTTCACATGATCTGATAACATTCTGTCACTTTTAGAAGCTGTCGCATGAACCTAGGTAGCTTTTGCTAAGCCTGATTAAAAAAAATGCACTGCAGAAGAGCTATCAAGGGGGGACATGAATTCATGGTCAGCAACGAGGCCATTTCTCCTTTCAGATAGCCGGGGGGGGGGGGGGGGAAACGTGGCACGGAGTGGGATTTCACATTTCTCTTTGTGCATTTAGCTTCAATATCTACCACCAAAATTATATATTCCTATTAAATTCTTCAGATTCCTATTTTATAGATACGGAACTCCAAGTGACTCCTGTTTTGCATATTATCAGCAACCACTCTAGGGGGATCACTGTTTGGGTGAGTAAAATAGAGGTGCTGCTGAGCACGTTCCAAAGTAGCTTGAAAAGTGTTCAGAGCGCAAAGACGTTTAATTGGAGTGTCTTACAACTCCTCTTAAAGCTAAGCGGCACGAACAGCAGCATCACGTGGAGTAGAATCCATTTCAGGTTTAGAGGCAGGAGGATCACATGTTGGAATGCTCCTCTATTTAAAAAATCTCTGCACATAAAAAAAGATGACAGGAAAATGGCCAGTGGGAAGTAGTCAAAGGAATAAAGAGATGAAGTCCCAGGATGTTGAAAAAATAGGTAATTCATTCCAAGGAGTAGCCCTGCTTGTTTTGGCCCTGGTTAATATATATGGGCCTTTTTCAGGGGCCAGTGTTCTAAAAGTGCCTGTAGAGATCTCTTAAAAAGACAGACCAGGTTTGCACAACATGCTAGTCCACACTCAGTTGTTGTTATTGAACCATGGGTTGTTTGTTGAGCTGTAGGTTACTGTGTTGTCTGAATCCAGGACATTTTCCATTGTGTGGCTTATTAACTATACAGTGGCTTATTTTTCTTGAACAAGTCATCATGAGAACCCATGGTTTGTTGTTGGGTTGTTCAGGGTCGTTAACAAGCCACACTGCATGGTTAATTAGGGTTGTTTATCATGGGGAAATCAGGTCCTTTTAGGTACCAACAGATCCCTGCGATGGACCTGGCTTGGCATGCATTTGCGTGCCGAGGCATGTGATAATTTCCAAAACCTCGGAATGTTACCAAGGTTTTTTTGTGCAAAATTGTAGGCAGATTTGCACAAAATGGTGACCATAAATAGTGCAATTTGTGCAAAATTGTAGCTGTAAATTTCTGCAAATTAGACTATTTGTGGCCGTGATTTTATGATTTGCGCAACCCTCTTCTGGCAAACCCAAGAGTTGGCCCGAGTTCTTGTGTGCCGAGTTGGGCCAACTTGCCGGAAATTGAGTCAGAGTCTGGGGGGCTGAGCTGGTGAAATCGCACTGAGCTCCACTCCACAGATTCCTCAGACATCCCTATGGTTAACAACCAATCTGAGGGAAATGTCCTGGGTTCAGACAACCTACTGTTCAAAGAACAATCCATGGTTCAACAACAGCCCACACTCAACCACTGAGTGTGGGTTAGAGTTTTGTGTGAACAACCCCATAGTCTCCAAGATGAATCCTGCAAATAGGATTAATCTTTGAGGCTATCTTTTTCACAGATCTTTGTTTGCACTTTTAGAAATATTGACCCCTGAAGAAGGCCGATGACATGATGACATAGAGTTACTCCTTGGAATAAAATGACATATTTTTTCAACATCCTGAGACTTCATCTCTTTATTCCATTAGGCATTTGGGATGTTCTTGAGTTTTGTTTGATGCAGTTTGGAAATGGAGCAGTCCAGCCAGAATATTCTATGTAATTCTTATGACTTCTTAGGTACTCTGCTGAAAAGGGAAAATCCCCTTTTGACAGAGCTGCTACCAGCTGTATTTTAATCACTTTTTAAATTGTATTTAATTGTAACAACGTAATACCAATTCATTATATTTCAATACGCAGGCAAAACAGATCTTCCTATAATTCTCAAAATAAATGTCTATATAAAAAAATACTTCAATGGCATACAATTTTCAAAATGTCTCAAACATTTTAACAGGAATGTAAAGAAAAATAGTAGCTCACATCAGGATATATTAAATTCTTTTTTATAATAATTGATAAAAGGTTTCTGCTTTTCTTTAATATTATATCCCATTTCCTTTGTTCTAAAGTCATCACTGCTAGCAACCACATTTTATCAGACTGATTTAGATCCATTTCAGTCAGGATTCAGGTCAGGTTCTGGCATGAAACAGCCTTGATTGCTCTGTATGATAACCTATGTTGGGAAAGTGACGGGGGGATGTGTCCCTGTTCATTCTGCTTGATCTTTTGGCAGCTTTTGATACCATCAACCATGGTATCTGTCCTTCTGAGGCTATTCTCCAAGCTGGGAGGTACTGTATTGCAGTGTTTTCATTCCTACTTGAATGGCTGGCTCCAGAAGATGGTGCCTGAGGAGATATTGCTCAGCTCTGTGGATTCTCTGGTATGGTATTCCGCAGGGGTCAGTATTATTTGCCATGCTATTTAACATCTACATGAAACCACTGAGCAGGTCATCACAAATTCTGGAATGCGTTGTCATCAATATGTTGATGAAATGCAGCTCTATTGCTCCTTTTCATCTTCACCTTCATCCAAAGAGGGCATTCATGGTGGTTGCCCCACAATTATGGAACAATCTCCCCAGTGAGGCACACCTGGCACCAACACTGTCATATTTTAGGCATCTACACCCAGGCATTTGAGAGTGTATTATATTTTTTTTAAATGGGTCCTGAGATTTACTGTTGAAAGTTTTTAAATTGTCATATTTTTGTTGGTTGATTTTATGTTCTGTATTGTTTTTATATTATGTATTTGTAAATTGCCCAGACAGCTTTGGCTATTGGGCAGTATAGAAATGTAATAAATGATAAATGAAATGAAATGATATCACCAATCTTTTGCAGAAGGAAGTTTTTGAGATTTCAAAAAGGGCAGGAAAAGTAAGATCTCAAACACCAGGTTTATAATAATCTGTTTTAATACCTCCTGGAATCCTGTCTTTTGCTTGACTATATTTAACCTTTGCTTTAGGCCTTTATACCTGAGAGTTTCTTAGGAATCCTAAATTAAATGTAACGTTGTTTGATTTCTATGTAAATGGAAGATAGCCACAGTACTCAGTACAGAACAGGATGCATCTTTGTTGTGCAATTAATTGCAGCTTAATGAATCCTGTTGATTATCAGGTCCCTGGGTAGGCTGACCAGATAAAATCCAGGTCAGGGCTCATGTAACTTTAACAGTTGTAGGGAAAAGGGAATTTCAGCCAGAGTCATTTGTATGCAATTAGTTCCTGGTGATATTCTCTCTTCATCACAACTGTTAAAGGTGCATGCACTATACTAGAGTGACTATATACAAAAGGAGGCAGGGCCCCTGCAACTTTAACAGTTGTGATGAAGAGGGAATTTCACCAGGAACTAATTGCATACAAATGACACTGGCTGAAATTCCCTTTTCTCTACAACTGTTAAAGCTACATGAGCCCTGACCTGGATTTTATCTGGTCACACTATCCCTGGGTGTCTGCAAACTGGAAAGCCAGCACAGCCTGGTGAATAGATTGTGCTGGACAAATCCTGGCTCAGTCGCAGACTGAGGTCGCAAGAGCGTGAGAACTACTATGCTGGGTCAAACTCCCTGTGTGTGCAATGTGAGTCTCTGACTCCTTTACCACAAGTAGCTTTGCACAGTTTGCAACCTGCTTGCCATATGCTGTCAGGAGTCACCACAGGTTATAAAGAGAGAAAAGCAAAGCAAAGGAAAAAGCAAAGCCACTCCCCAAACAGTGGGCCAGTGCACAACTGGGACTGTGCATTCCAATCCAGAGTAGCCTGAGCAGGTGTACAAAGTTATGCATGATGTGGAGAATGTGGAGCAGGAGACATTTTTTCTCCCTATCTCATAATACTAGAACCTGGAATCATCCCATGAAATAGATTGGTCGGAGCTTTGAGACAGATAGAAGGAAGGACTTCATCACACAGTCTTTAAACTATGGAATTCGCTAATACAAGACGTAGTGATGGCCACCAATTTGGATGGCATTAAAGGGGGGTTGGATGGATTCCTGGAGGACAAATTATCAATGGCTACTAGTCCTGATTGCTACATTCTACCTCTTTTAGCAGAAGCAGTGCGCCTATATACACCAATTGCTTGGAAACATGGATGGGAGGGTGCTCTTGCACTCATTCCTCCAGGTTTCCCGTGGGCAGCTGGTTGGCCTCTGTGTGAACAGAATGCTGGCCTAGATGGATTCTTGGTCTGATCCAACATGTTCTTCTAATGTTCTTAAAGCAGGATGGCCTTGTTCAGACAAGCTAGGTCATGGTTAGGCCTAACCCTAATCTTAAAGAGAGAGGCCACACTTATCTCCTGAGGCAGGAGAAAGCCCTCTTATGCATTCTCCCCAACCATGCCTAAGATGGGTGTGGGTCACACCTGGGAACCTGGAGGAACCTCAGCTCAGTGGCAGAGCACATGCTTGTTTGACTATATGCAAAGCCTGTGCTCCACGACTGAACTACATAACTACAAGGAAACCAGCCAGACCAGCAACAATAGACCAGAGAGGGTAATTTGGAACTTCCTGGAATGGGATGAAATGGATTTATGAATGAACGTGTGTCAAGGTGACACAGACCAGAAATTGACAGATTTATCCATCCCTAGGCGTAGCCTCTGAAGTGCGTCTGGTCAGAAAACAGTTTGGGAACTAATGGTACATCAAAGAACAGAGAATCCAAGATTGTGCTCCTCAAATTACATTTGCAGGAAAAGAATAAGCAGCTGATTCCTTGCCAATCAGGTAAATATTCTTCATGCCTCTGGGGTTATTGTTTCATATTGTCCCAGAAAAATCTTATTTATAGAAAGAACACTTTGAATGGTCACAACTTGTTTACACTTAGAGCTCAGGGGCCATTTATACCACAGAGAAAATTACGCTTGGCAAAGGTTACAGTATTTGTTTGGGCTGACTGTGTAGATAGATTCAATTTGCTTCCTACAGGGATGATTCAATTTGCTTCCTACAGGGATGCTTTATTAAACAGACTTTGTTTCCCCCTCCCCTGGTTGTGCATCGCTACACTTGGAAATATTTGAAAACACATACAGAAGATTGTATATAATCCATTTGGATCATTGTGTGTGTATGCCTTTCTCTCCCTGTGTCTTTAACAGCTGCATGATAGAAGAAATCAACAGGTAAAGCCTTCCTCCATCACCTGTGGGGAAAATCTTCACTGGTTGAAGTTTTACTTGCCACTTTAACAACTAAAGCAAGGATGTTGAACCTCTTTCGGCTCGAGGGCCGAATCCCATTTCAGAGAAGCTCTTGGGGGCCACATTCCAGCTGTGGAAGGGCCAAAGTACCAAAAATGCCAACATATATTAGCTTAAAGCTCTTGCTGTCAGTTGCTAAGCCCTATGAGAGGTGTCATAACCTTTGATAATGGAGAAAATCTGCAGAAAATCTGGGAAACCCCAAAATGATCGGTTGTTGAGGGGAAAGGGGCATGGCCACCCAAGGAAGCCCTGAGAGCCTGAATGGGACACTAGGCGGGCTGAATGGGACCCCTGGTAAAGTTTCTCACTCCTGAACTAAAGGGGTGCAAGCCCTGCGAACAAGAAAAGCTGGCAGGCCTAAGTAGGAGAACTATTAAAGTTGCAGGAACCCTGTTCTCTTTTCCATCTAGGCACCCTATGTAGAAGACCTGAGATTCTAGAGAGCTGCTACTTGCCAGAGTAGGCAGTCAGGATCAGGCCTGGTCTCCCTGGTGTGTATCCCGAATCGGACTCGGAGCCTGAAGACGTAGACCAGCTAAGACAAAAAGCAGGGAGGAAATTCTCCAAGACTCTCCAGGAGGCAAAGAGGAATCTTCCCAGGAGCTTATTGGACAAGAAACCCAGGCTCAAAGATCATCCTCCCCACTCCCAGGAACTCAGTCTTTGTCAGAGTGGAAGGGAGCATCGGAATTGGCAGATCCCAGAGTCCTCCGCAGGGTCAAGTGGGCAGAGTTGAAAGGAGGTGGGAGATGGTCTTCTAGGCTAATCCCTCACCAAAAGTTACAACTTAAAGACACCCCTCCCTAAAGGAAGGGTTTGGTAAAAGCCTGTCGGGCACAGCATGAAACTGCCCGTTTAGTTGAGAGGCAACTGCCTTGCTTTGCTAGGCTCATTAAGCTTGGAGAACAGCTCCAAGTGTTCACACTCCCTTCCGGTGTGAAGAGAGGTCTATTTACTGTCTAGTTACTGAATAAAGCTTTGTGGATTGCACGGCAGACCTCTTTATTGTCTCACATCTTGTCGGAAGAGCTTGGAATCCCGACATAGGCAATACTGAGCTATATGGACAAATAGTCTGACCCAGTATAAGGCAGCTTCCTACATTCTCTCTGGGCATAGGTTCTGGTACATATAGGTTTGTTTTGTATGATCTCACCCCACCCAGCCCGGTGGAGGCTGGTGGCTCCGCTGACAGTGTGATGGTGAATCCGCTCCGGGCTTCAGACAAAACCAGTAAGAACTGCAAAGGAGTAATCCAAGGTGCAAAGCCAAAGCGGGTTCACCTCCCTACTGACATTGGAGTCACCATTACAACTTTTTAAATATTCATCGATTTAAAATATTTCTGGGTTGCCATTTAGGGCAGAAGCCCTCCCAAGGTGGTGTTCAGCAATAAAACCAGTGTGATATTAAGAATCATAAACAGATAATAAAATCAGTAAGAACACAATAAAAACAGCAATAACACTAACAATAAAATGAACAGCAAAAGCAATCATATTAGGAGAAAGCCAGAATAAAAGTTTTCAAGGCCTATTCATTTATTTATTAGCATTTCCAGACTGCCTTATCTGCTAAAAACCCATCAAGGTTGAATACAACAACTTAAAGCAATAAAAACAAGGATATTAAAAAGTGGTTCAAACATTAAATCATGTATCTGAAAAGGCTAATTGAAAAGATGCTAAATTAGAAACACGGGGGAAAGCTTTCACAGCATGCAGTGTTCAGCATTCACAAGGCATTATGTGTATGGATGGAGGAACATGCCACAGTGCTCAAATCACAGTGGGAAAAGTTGAGAGGCCTTTAGTGAAATCTACTGTCCCCAAACTAACTCCATCTAGTTTTAGCATATATCTCTGGGAGCCTCCTAAAACTAGTGGCTAAGGGAGCTGGCCCAAAAGGTAAGTGTGTGCCTCCCCACGTCCCTGTAATATGAGCACCAGTTGAGTCTGCACCTGCTCCTTCTGCTATGAATCATTAGGGTGACCGCATGAAAAGAAATACAGGGCTCCTGTATCTTTAACAGCTGTATAGAAAAGGGAATTTCAGCAGGTGTCAGCTCTATGCATGCAGCACCTGGTGAAATTCCCTTTTTAATACAACTGTTAAAGATACAGGAACCCTGACTTCTTTTGTATCTGGTAACTCTACAAAAGAGGGCAGGGATCCTGCAGCTTTAACTGTTGAGATGAGGAGGGAATTTCATCAGGTGCTGCATGCATACAAGTGACACCTCCTGAAATTCCCTTTTCTATACAGCTGTTAAATATACAGGAGCCCAGTCCTCCTTTCCACATGGTCACCCTAATGATTCATAGCAGAAGGAGCAGGTGCAGACTCAACCGGTGCTCATATTACAGGGATGAGGGGAAGCACACACTTACCTCCCTTAGCCACCAGTTTTAGAAGGCTCCCAGAGATATAT
The DNA here is from genome assembly GCA_029215795.1 of Anniella stebbinsi. Classification (NCBI taxonomy): domain Eukaryota; kingdom Metazoa; phylum Chordata; class Lepidosauria; order Squamata; family Anniellidae; genus Anniella; species Anniella stebbinsi. Next base: position 24,612,047 of record JARDYH010000002.1, on the reverse strand, counting down.
GTGGTCATCGTAGCTATGAAACAATTATCAGCTGGGTTGAAAGTGTCGAATGGCTTTAACTCTCTCATGGTTCTTCAGCTGTCTAACGGCAATATCATCATGGTGGTGAGCATGAATGTAAGCACTATACAAGTGAAGCATTTTGAAGTTTTATGCTGGAACGGATCCATGGCCCACAGAAATTCCAGTGTGGTTTTATTAACCCCGATAAGGTTGTCTCATTCACTTCAGCGAGGGGCTTGATGGTGAAGCAAACACTCTTTTTCTGAACATTCCTTCCAGATCCTGCTTCCATCACCATAAACATCTTCATCTGTTTTAAGCCAATGTGGTTGGCCACGGAAAATGCAGCTTTTCTTTACATTGGCATGCAAGACAGATCATGCTTTTGAGAGAGACAGAGAGAGGGAGAGTCTTCCCTCCCCTTCCTTCCACTGCTGACTTTATATAGTGAGCCTTTCTGAAACATACACTTTTTCCGTGCATACAATGGACAGAAGTAGCATTAATTTCAAGGCTGTGCAATTCACAACTGCAGCCCTTTACAACTCGGCCAATTTAGATTTCCCCGCTCTTTTCATCTGTTTATATTTTGAAAGTGAAATACCAGTGTTTAAAATGAATTCAAGGAGGCAACAGGTGGGTATATTTTAAATCAGTTTCAAAAATCTGAAAAAAGATTATGTATTTAAATGAAACTGGGTTAAAATTAAATGTAAATTTAATGCAACTGAACATCTTTAAGTGTCATGATCATCTGTATCAAGTAGACTGAGATAAAACTGCTTTGCTAGGAAAGAAAAAACTTTGCTGGGAAATATCTGGCTTCTGAGGTTAAGCATTATAAAAATGCCATGTCATGAATTGTTAGGCGTACATGGCTCTTGCACCTTTAACAGTTGCACGGAAGAGGGAATTTCAGCAGGTGTAGCTTGCATTATAAGCTACACCTGCTGAAATACCCTCTTCTACACACCTCCAGACCCCAACCTGGGTCTGGAGGTGTGTCAACCAGTTCTGGATGGGGTTACACCCCCCCCGAAAGATTGTGTTCACAGCTTGGGGGTACTCCTAGATCCGTCGCTCCAGATGACAGCCCAGATTGATGCGACGGCCAGGAGTGCCTACTATCAGCTTCGGCTGATACGCCAGCTGCGCCCCTTCCTAGAGTTGGAAGACCTAAAGACGGTAGTGCACGCGCTGGTAACTTTGAGGCTCGACTTCTGCAATGCGCTGTACATAGGGCTACCTTTGTGCCTAGTCCGGAAACTTCAACTTGTTCAAAATATGGCAGCCAGGTTGGTCACCGGTACACCTAGGGGTGACCACATTACACCAGTTTTAAAATCACTTCACTGGCTGCCGGTCAGTTTCCGGGCGAAGTATAAAGTGTTGGTTATTACCTTTAAAGCCCTACATGGTTTGGGCCCAGGCTACCTACGGGATCGTCTTCTCCCGTACAATCCGCCCCGCACTCTTAGGTCCTCTGGGAAGAACGTACTCAAGCCAGCCAGAACTAGGCTGGCGAGTGTTACCCAGAGGACCTTCTCTTCTATGGCTCCCAGACTATGGAATGGTCTGCCGGAGGAGGTTAGACAAATTGGCAGTCTTCATGAATTCAAGAGAGTCATGAAGACTGTTCTCTTCCGGCAGGCCTATCCGGATGAATTTTAAATTGTTTTTAATGTTGTATTGTTCTCTTGCTTTTTAAAAATTTTAACTGTTGTGATTTTTATGTTTATATTGTTGCTGTTCCCCGCCTTGATCCGGAGGGAGAGGCGGGTTACAAATAAATATTATTATTATTATTATTATTATTATTATTATTATTATAGGTGCAAGAGCTTGATTCTCTTTTACAACTGACCACCTTAAAAATAGGGACAATGGGCTTTCTTTTACATAAGAAGATAAGAAAAACCATGCTGGATCAAACCAAAGGTCCATCTAGCCCAGCATTCTGTTCACAGCACACAGTGGTCAACCAGATGCCCATCGGAAACCCACAAGCAGGACATGAGTGCAACAGCACCCTCCCACCCAAGTTCCCTAGCAACTGGTGTAAATACTGTCTCTGATACTGGAGGTAGCACATAGCTATCAGGATTAGTAGCCATTGATAGCCTTCTCCTCCAGGAACTTATCTAACCCTGTTTTAAAGCCATCAACATTGGTGGCCATCACTACATGTTGTGGTAGTGATTTCCATAGTTTATGTGCTGTATGAAGAAGCAATTATTTTTATCTGTCCTTAATCTCCCACCGATCAGCTTCATGGGACAACCCCGGATTCTAGTATTATGAGAGAGGGAGACAAATGTCTCCCTATCCACATTCTCTACACTATGCATAATTTTGCACATTTCGATCATGTCTTCCCTTAGCCTCCTTTTTTCCAGGCTAAACAATCCCAGTTGTTGTAACCTTCCCTCATAGGGGAGATGCTCCAGCCCCTTGACCATTTTGGTTGCCCTTTTCTGCACTTTTTCCAGCTCTACAATATCTTTTTTTTAAGCATGGTGACCAGAACTGTATTTAGTATTCCAAGTTACACCATAGATTTGCATCTGTAGAAGCTAGAGGCTAGCAACTCGTAAGAGACACTAGAATCCAAGAGATGCCGTCTTGTACATCCTGAGGACAATCCACAGAGCCCTTGTGTATGATTTTGTACTCCTATTTTATGCCCTCCAATTCTCTAAGTTCTACAATGTGTCCAGTTTTCAAGTTAAAAATATTTATGACCTTACCAAATAGCATGGACATTTAGATTCCGTCTCATCGGAAAACACTATTTTGTCCAGTAACAACAATCAGCACATCGTTCTGCACACTCAATCAAGAAAATGATCTTGCCTTACTATCCTTGCTAGCTCTGTCTCCGGTCCCCAAGCAGATACAATATTACAATGCATATGAGCTGCATGCCTAAAGGTTTTGGATTATTCTCCTAGATTGTACAAATGCTCTATTGACTTGCAAACCAATAACAACCAGTTGATATACATGCTTTTTTCAAGATACACATGAATTTCAACATAGAAAACTTGATTGAAATCAATCGTAAGGCTGGTGTAAAAGAAAATAAGACCCAGAGTGGAGTGGTTGGACTGGATCCTGATATTGCGATCGCAGTGAATAAAATATGAGTGGAGGATCGGGGAGAGAAGCTTTCCCCTTTTGACAAAATAATAAAAAAATAAAATACAAACGCTAGCTAGGAGGAATGAACATGATCTCAGATAATTATCAGCTAACAGTTCCAAGATGTGTCATTGCAGCCTCTTCTCTTGGGACCCCCGTATGGCCACACACAGGTTGGCTAGACACACGGGCAGCTGGAAACAGGCGCAGTATAAGAAGCTGGGTTGGCACAGGCTTTCTGAAGGCCCACCGAGGCTTTCACTGCTGATGGCAGCAACCTTTCTTAATTCTTTAAAAGAACATATTGTACTTAGAGGATAGCAACCCAGGCATGTTCGTGGCAACAGATGCTCATTTTATTGTTTTTACTTTTAAAACACGTTTATTTTTTTCTATAACAAAAATGGCACTTATTGCCAAAGTCAATGTGTTTCGCGTCAGGGCAGCAGAACCCAACTAGTCGTGATAGTGCTATGATTTAAGGGAGTTTAAATACGAAACTGCACAGTCTCAGAATATTTCATGTTTTCATCAGGTATGGCAAACAGGTTTTGTTTGTTTAACAAATCAGGAACGCAGAAGCACAGAATGACGGAGGGCACGGCAAAGAGAAATGCTAGTTGTGTGCTTTTTGACTGAGGTAACAGAAAAAGGCAACCTAAAGGGGCATGACCATGATGTCCACATTCTAAAATTATCTGGCTGCACTACTGGATTGCTCCGCCCCTTGATCCTAGAATAGTAGAGGTGGAAGGGGTCTATAAGGCCCTTGAGTCCAACCCCCTGCTCAATGCAGGAATCCACCTTAAAACATACCTGACTGATGGTTGTCTGGCTGCATCTTGAATGCCTCTAGGGTGGGAGAGCCCATGACTGCCCTAGGTAATTGGTTCCATTGTCGTACTGCTCTAATAGTCAGGAAGTTTTTCCTGATGTCCAGCCGGAATCTGGCTTCCTGTAACTTGAGACCATTATTAGGTGTCCTGCTCTCTGGGATGATCAAAAAGAGATCCTGGCTTCGATCATGCCGAGTGCCTAGAAAACACATGGGCACTTTATTCTTATTAATAAACACATTTAGTGAAATTGCATGCTAGGGAGCTCTACAGAAATCTGCTTTTTCGTTTATTATTTATTACTTATTTACAATATTTATATACCACCCTTCATCAATGAATTCCAAGGTGGTGTTTGTTTATATTTATATATTTATTTATTTATTTATTACATTTGTATACCGCCCCATAGCCGAAGCTCTCTGGGCGGTTTACATAGGATTAAAAACAATTAAAAACAATATACAAAAATTAAAACAGCAAAAACATACAACATACACACAATCTGTACATTTAAAAACCACTTCAACACTTCAAAAAAAAAACAAAACAAAACAAAACAAAAAAAAAAAAAAACAAAAAAAACCTACAAAAACAAAACAAAACAGACCCAGGCTCCTCAGATATTGCCAAATGCCTGAGAGAAGAGGAAAGTCTTGACCTGGCGCCGAAAAGATAACAATGTTGGCGCCAGGCGGGCCTCGACAGGGAGATCGTTCCACAATTGGGGAGCCACCACAGAGAAGGCCCTCTCTCTTGTTGCCGACCTCCGAGCTTCCCTCGGAGGAGGCACTCGGAGGAGGGCCTTAGATGTTGAACGTAGTGTTCGGGTAGGTTCATATGCTTCTTCTCATCCCTGAAAATGGCTCCCAAGGTGGTTTGAAACCATAAGTATACATCTTGATATATTTTATTTAGTTAAAGACTAAAAGCAATAAAAACTTTCAAAAGATCAATTATAGAAAAGGCTTAACAAACCATTTTAAAATTTGGCACAATAAAAATGTGTTGGCTGCCCGCCTAAATACCACCAAAGTTGGTGCCAATTGGACTTCCTTTAGGGCAGAGTACCATAACTGGGGTAGATTTCGCACCCAACTGACCACTAACCATTGCCAAACGCCTTATGGCATCCATTCCCAACCTGCTGCCTCCAGAAGTGTTGGACTGCAAGTCCCATAATTCCCATCCAGCATGACTATTACTGGCTGGAAATGATGGGACTTGCAATCCAACACATCTGAAGGGCACCAAGTTGGGGAAGGCTGCCTTATGAAATTGAATAGAGTTTAAGAAGCTGTATAATTGTCTTGGCACCAGCACCAGCCCTTAGACCTTTCAGTGTGCAGCAGATGATTCCAATGAAGATGAGGCAGAGGTAACATCTTCAAAAGTAGAACAGCCAGTGCTATATTCAGGGCCCTCCTGGCCAGTGAATCATCCCTGAGATAGTCCTCTGGCTCAGAAGATGAGTCCCTGGCAGAAGTTCTATCACCCCAACCTTGCAGTTTACAACATCAGATGAAGGCCTTTTCACAGTCCAATTAGGAGGGCAACAACTGACCACACTATAGGCCTTATCGGTCTATATAACGGTTGTTGGCTTTAGCTCCCTGCTGAGACAACATTCTCCTGTTGTTGTAATTGGAGGGAGTTCCATCCTGTAGGAACCACTTGGAGCTATCCAAGGTCCTATTTTCTTCTTGCCTTGTTCTGATGGCCATTGGATGCTACCAGCTTTCCTTGCAAGCTTTAAGGAACTACAAAATGGGTCAGTAATATTCAGGCACCCTTGAGTATAACCAGCCTCCAGAAGCAATTGCCATTCAAAGCAGGGCTAAAAAAAAGTAAAAACATAAGCGCAAGCGCACGCGGGCACACACACACACACATATATATATATATATGTATGTGATTTCCCAAGGGTTATTTCATGTCTCTGAAACAGGAGCAAGTTCTTTTATGGTATGTTTCAATGCAGAGTAATAATAAGACTGGCTGTGCCAAGAAAAAATAAAGCGCAACAAAATACCTCTGGTGAAAACAGAGCCAAGTAAGATTTCCAAATGTGCAAACATTCTTTGGGGATGTCAAACAGAGGCCAAAGACCACAATGAGATCATAGAAGAGGCAGAGGAGGAGGAAGAGGCGGTAGCTCTGAGCTTTAACATTTGACACCCTAACCCAAACATCAGAGTTATTCTAGGGCATTTGTTTAGGAAGTGACAAATAATAGATCACCATACACCACGGGGATTTATAAGAACCTGCATGAATGCATAAAGAAGTAACAGTTAGCATTTATAGAATGCATTCAGATGATCAATGAACTTAAGGAGACAGTACACATCTCAAGAATTCATACAACAGTCCCATTAGTTAGGCCAGTAGTATTATCCCTATATTACAAAAAAAAGAAAGCTAGGCATGTTTGCCAAAAGAAAATATGGAAATTATCCTTTGAACATCCCTGTTTTGCCGATGATAGATGGCTGTCAACCACCCATGCTGTCCCAAGGCTATATACTGAGCTCAGGTGGATTATTTCATACTTCATTTAAGTTAGCACTGCACTTCAGTAAGCTTAAATTAAAAGTAAATTTAATAATAGTTGCTGCTTCAGGGCTTGCTGCAAGTTATTATTTTATTGCTTTCCCTTCTCGTTTCTTTAGAGTATCAAATGAGAGGAACATTGTTTGGCTGCATATCAAAACAGACACAGAAAAATAAACAACAGTTTTATCTTCCTGATAAAGTACAGAAACAATACCATATTCTGGAGTTATTGTTAAATTTAATATTGTTTACGTTGTTTGTTGTAAGAGACATCTTGAACTGAGTTCATTCTGTGTATGGTCAGCACTACACCCTTTGCATTCTTGGGAAGCAATTTGTATATTGTTAATAGAAACTCAGGGCTCATCTAGACCAATGTGCCTTCCGGGACGGGGGGAGTGGGGAGGAACTCGGGCTTTCCGGTGCGGCTTTTTTTATTTTTTAAGGAGAGCCTAGATCCTGCACAACAGTAAGTTGAAAAAAAAAAGAGAGAAGGGGAACTCGGCGGTGCCATCCAAGGGATAGTGAAAATGCTACCCCCACCCCCAAGGGCATGGAGCCACCCCATGCAACTCTGTGCCCATTTGAGGACCTGGGAGTCCACGCCACACTGGCCGTGGTCCTCGGGGTTGTCCCGGGACTACAGAAAAACCGGGAAATCCGTGATTGCATATATCCCGGGGAAAGTCTCTGGTTGACCCCGGGATCTCCTGTGCGTCATTTGGACACACAGAGACGACCTAGAAACGACACCGGGATATATGCATGGTATAGACATGGCAGTATCCGTAATATTGTTATGTCTGCATCAAGTATAGGTTAAATGGAACCAACTAATGTTTATTATTGTTATATAGAATTTTTTGAACTTTATATATGGTTGTCACTACACCTTATTGCATTCCTAAGAAGCGATTGGTCCAATGTTAATTAGACATCTTGTGTATTTACTAGTATAAGCGAGTTCAGTTGGGTGCACATATACCACACATTTAAAGTAAAAGATTTAACTTTTTAATTCTGTGTATAATTTTGCTTTTTCTAATATACATCACTTGTGGGTCCATTGACTTGTTTGGTGTTTCATATTTGGAGGGTGGGGAATGTGTTTGTTTAAAAATGTGCACAAAAATGCATATATTAATCTGTATATTATGAAAAATATGCACAAAAAAGTACAACTTTCCATATGAATTTTAAAAAATAAATCACAGACATGCAGAAATGGAATGAGGTTGATCTCAAAATCCCAGCAATCTTGATGAGGCAGATATTGACAGATCCATCCGTTCCTAATGTTTACTCAGAAGTAAGCCCCATTGTGTTCAGCCTAACACAGCAATCATATGCAACAGTAAATACACCCAAGAGAAAACCCTATTGAACACAATAGGTCTTACTTCCGAGTAAGTGTGTATAGGGGTGTATAGCACTGTAAATGTTCAAAGCATAAAACTGGCTTAACACCACACCATTGAAGCACTTACAAAACCTTAGTGAGATGAGTTGGGCTCCTATGGGGAGAGAGCTGAAAGCTTAGCTGTTGCATTGACCTTTAGCAACTCAATATTAAATAGATAACAACAATATTTTCTCTTGTAGAAAAAAAAAATGAAGCAGCAGCACACACATCTAATTTCTTTTGCTACCATATTGCTGACAATCCAATTAACTCCCACGGTCGATAATCTGAAAATGCATTATAATGCTGCTAGACAAGAGCAAAACACTCTTGATTCAGGTAAAATTGGAGGAGTTGGTGAAAAACATCATTAATATGACCTGGAATGGCAGTAGCGTAGAATTTTATAAAGAAGATGTGCAATAGGGGTATGCATTGTCTTGACTGATAAATGACCCTAGAAAACAACTCTGTATTGATCATCACTACCAGTGCCAGCTCCAAGTTTTTGAGGGCCCATGGGCAAGCCACCCTCAATGGGTCTCCTCCCGCAGGGAATCTACCTTCTTGTTGCCATTGTCGTTAGCTACTATTGCTCTTCATCCTCTTTCTTAGCATTGCTACCATTTGATGCTTTATCAGTAGAGAGCCAATGAGCAAATAGGCAGAGACATCTTCTGCTACTCCTTCTCACCACCACTGTTGTCAGAGGTGTGAGAAGGGTCAGAGGGAGAGGCAGATGAATGGTGAAGAAGTGGAGCAACTCCAGAGGGCTCTTGTCATGGTGCCCAACCATGCCTACTTCTGATACCGCCCCTGATCACCACAGTATGAGACAGGCAGCTAAGTGTTGACTAATAAGATCCCTTTAGTGAAGAAGCCGTTGGAGCAAAACCAAATTATGTGACTGATTTCAGCTATCTTAGCTGGATGTGTGAAAACAGATGCAGATGGCACTGCACTTACTTGTATGTTGGTGGAATCTGGAATTTCCTCTTTGGGGAAATACTAGTCAAAAAGTTCCCCTTCTTCTCTCTCTGTCTGACCCTGACTCTCTTTCCATCCTGCTCCACCTGGCCTTCATCTCCAGAAAAATGGGGTAAGGTGAGAGGGGCTCCATGTGCTTTTGAGAAGCAGCATCCAACAGTATGCACTTCCCTCCACTTAGCACCTGATGGGCACTGCTTTCAAAGGGGCTCCATGTGCCTTTGAGAAGTGGCATTCAGTGCTCCGTTCCACCCAGTCTTTCCTGAAGGAAAGGCCACATGGAGGGCAGTGTACGCTGTTGGGCACTGTTTTTCAAAGTTACATGGATTGCCTTTGGTCACTGGCACCCAACAGTCCTACCCAACCTGGTCTTTCATGAGGGAAAAGCCAGGTGGAGAAAGGTGGGAACATGCTGTGGGCTGGACCAAACCTGCAGGATGGAGATTCCAAACCCTGATCTATTCTACCATTCTGTTTCCGACGATGGCCAACCGCATGCCTCTGTGAAGCTCAGAAGCAGGGCATGATTGTGATGGTGATGGCCACCCTTGCTCTTCATCTAGAGCAACTGGCACATGCCTCAAGTACAATAACCTTCAAATGCTGGCAAGTAAGCTTTGCACATAAGGTATTAGAAAATTTGTTAAAAGTTATATTAGAATGCACACATGATTAACAAATGTAGCATTGGAAGTAGTTATGACATACCTTATGGCCTAGAAATTGTGTCAAGGGCTACACAATTATTTTCTTAAGTTAAACAGTGTATATTTAAAGAGACATAACTAGGGTTTCTTAATTTTATTAAAATTTATATGAAAACAAACATGGTCCCTCCCCATTTTAGGTAATTTATAGTACATTTGCAATTGTAGGATGAGCTCTGGTGTGATGGTCACAACAACATGGATGGGGTGGAAGTTAGGCTGTTCATGATCATTATCAGCATCAATGATGGCACAGGACATGTCCAAAAGGTATCTGTGACCTTCAAGTCACTACATCCCAGAAAGCGCGCTAAATCACAATAGCCCTGCACTTGCCCAGAAACAGTACCTTGCAGTGTTGAACACAGGGGAAATGTGATACCCTTTAAATTGGGCAACCATATGAAAAGGAGGACAGGGCTCCTGTATCTTTAAGAGTTGTGTAGAAAAGGGAATTTCAGCTGGTGTCATTTGTATGCATGCAGCACCTGGTGAAATTCCCTCTTCATCACAACAGTTAAAGCTGTAGGAGCCCTGCCCTCTTTTGTATCTGGTCCCTCCTCCACTGGAGGAGTAAATGGGACTCATAAGAACGTACTAGATCAGACCAAGGGTCCCTATAGTCCAGCATGCTGTTCACACAGTGGCCAACCAGCTGTCAACAGGGAACCCACAAGCAGGACATGAGTGCAACAGTACCCTCCCACCCATGTTCCCCAGCAACTAGTGTACATAGGCATATTGCCTCTAATACTGGGAGGTAGCATAGAGCCATCAGGACTAGTACCCATTTTATCCCATGAATTTGTCTAAAGCCATCCAAACTGATGGCCATCACATCTTGTGGTAGCAAATTCTATGGTTTAACTATGTGCTGCATGACGGAGTGCTTTCTTTTATCTGTCCTGAATCTCCCATTAGTCAGCTTCATGGGATGACCCTAGTTTTATGAGGGAGGAAGAAAAATGTCTCCCAATCCACTTTCTCTGTACATGCATAATTTTGTACACCTCCATCATGTCTCCCCTCAGCCTCCTTTCCTCCAAGCTTTTTCTCGGCTTTGCCCACCCCATCACCTTCCCCTCCTTCTACAGCAATAGAAACAGTTCATTACTATTGGGGCATGTCTTGATGAACACTTGTTGGAACTCTGATGTGCTGGCTGGACCCCAGTTTAAGTGGGATGCTGGATGTGTATATATTACATCTGAGGGGATTTTTTTTCAAGCTAACAATATTCCATAACGATGATATTAAGAATGGCCTAGACAAATGATTTCTGAGGACAAGTAGCGATATTAAAGATGAATATCTTCCCCAGAGTTTTCATTCGCTTTGAATATGTCCCTATATTAATACCAATGCTTGTATTTTTTTAAAATTGAACTATTAATGAATTCTTTGTGGAATACTAAAAAACCCCCCCAAAAAACAAAAAACAAGAATATCTGTAATACCTTAGCAAAAGTTTATTTGTAAACGTGGTTTGAATTGTCCAGGCAGTTTTTACTGTTATGTGGTTTCAAGATTACAGATATTAGGTCAATGGTTAGATGACAGAGTTGAATCATGTCTTCATTTATTGGAGTATAGTTGCTCAAATATCTGGCAATATCTACCGCGGGCATATCAGTAAAAACACATGTGTTGTGTTTTTGTTTTTGTTTTTAAAAGCCAAGTTCTACAATAACAGCCTGCTTTGCAAGTTTGGGACAAATATAAGTGTATGTTGTCCTGTTAAATTTCCTTGCTGCAATCCTTTTAGCATAAAAATAAATGCCAATTAGCTGGTGACACGACTGAGTGGCTTAGACTCAAAATTCGAAAGATTAAAATGTAGGGCAATAATTATATATGTTTGAAAAGACAACCAGCCAAAGTTATAAGACTAAAAAATTGTTGACTTAGATTTACCAGGTACTACTTGCAGTGGATGACAGCAAAGGGAAATACTTTAAGATGTTAAATTGATTCCAATACTTTCAAAAGGGATTTTTAAAAAAAGAAGATTAAAAGGGTTTCAGGAGACAGAACGATGAGCTGAGGAGCTATAGCTCAGTTGTAGAGCCCCTGCTTTGAATGCAGAAGGGTCCCAGGTTCGATCCCTGCCATCTCCAGGCAGAAAAATGCCTGCCTGAAACCCTGCAGAGCCACTACCAGTCAGTGGCTGAATTCGGACGACACAATAAGCAACTGGGGCGTGGGTGGGTGGGTGGGGGGAAACAATAATCAGTTGTATTGACTATCATGTCGTCCGAATGCTGCCATAGTCAACTCAGTGCTGATCCTAATCCACACCACAGTTGATTATTTATTACCATGTTGTGTGGGGAGTACCCCCTAGATGAACAACTGTAAAGTTGATTATTACCCCACCATTGACTATCGTGTTGTCTGAATTCAGCCAGTGTCTAAGGCAAGCCAGAGTGGCTCTCCTGGAGGACAGGTGGCTCACCAGTGTGAACAGAGGCTTCGGACAAGTCCCACAGGAAGTGGGCAGCAGCTCACTGGGGTTGGGGAGTGAGCAGGAGGGGAGGGGACAGCAGGAAGGGAGGGGGCAGCGGGAGGGGAGACCTATGGACTCCCATTTGACCTTATGCCCAGGAAACCGCAGCAGCTGCACCTGTTTTGGATTTGGAGCCAGGGAGTTTCCGAGGCGCCCTGAGTCAAATTGGGACTGATTTCGAAGCTCAGAATCAGCCTCCGAGGCAATTCAGGGGGGCTGTGCATGGCCTTAGTAAATAGGCACTATGGCTAAATTAACAGAAATTGTTAAATAGACAAATAAAGCAAAAATGTGAACAATGCTGTTTGCTATTTATGTCCTATATGATTTGATATAAATGAACATAGATAATTTGCATTATTAGTGTAATTAGGTGATGTGTATCCTAATGTGTGTTATGTGTATATTGAAAGCTATGGAAAATCAGAGAGCTTTAGCATTTTCTGGCCATTGGTATTTTGTAATCATTTAGTATGTCTGTTTGTTTTTATGGATTTGTACTTGGATTAGCAATGCTCTGTACATTTGGTATATTACAAAATAAATATTAACAAAAAGGGTGGGGAGAAATCACAGGAACTCAACCAACAGCAGGAAAAGGGGGAGGGGCACTTAGGGATTGATACACAACAGGTAGCTTTTGTCCAGACTCAATTTTGTCTACGTTGTGTTAGATCTTATTTTAAATTCTTGTGCTCAGTGTCACAACTACTTTAAGGTGGGGAGCTGGTGCTTGCATGCACATGGAACTTCAACGTACCAGGGATCCATGTGCTTACACTCTGATGTGACAGTGTGATATGTGATGTGATATGATCCTCACTGGCCTCTCAAGTCTACTTGTTACGCAGAGCATGTGGAACCCACACAGGTAAGTTTGTTACTGTTGTTGTTGTTTCAACATGCCTGGTGTTATATTTAAACCGAGCAACAGGGCACAAAATATCAGTGTGCAATCACCCTTTGTGGGGTGGAGGGATGGGCAGAGGGAAGTGTTTCTGCTTACCACATTCTCCAGGGGGCTGTCTATATGCGGGGAAAGTGCTGCGGTGGCTGTGGATCTGCGCCCCATCGGTTAGATGGCACAGGTGCAGGTTCACAGCCACCGTGGGGCCTCCCCACGAAGCTGCGTTTTGAGAAAGTCGAGGATTTACCCATTTTTTTCAAAAGGAGTGACATTAACATGGGGCCAACCTGGGGGTGGAGCCTGGTGGAAGAGATTGGTCACCTTCTACCAGGAAGAGGGTGGGGGTGGCTCCTGGACTCAGATGGCCGCCCAGAACCCCAGCGCTCCCTCCTCAGCATCGGGATTATCTGACACCGCCCAGGGACAGGGAAAGTGTGGGGTTGAGGAGAGAGGCAACCCCCCAGTAATAACAGCATTACTTGAAGTGGGTAAAAATCCTGAGCAGATGTAATTTTGTGCAACAAAACTATATGTGAGGTTAAAAGTCTCTTTGAATTTAAGATATTATCATCATCATCTCAAGAAACAATAGACCATGTAAGAGGAAGATGTGAAATTCTGGCAGGAATGGAATACACAGACAGACAGAATACAGCTGGAAAAATAATTCACCAACAATTGGCCATTATATTCAACCTCATCAAATAACCTATACCATACTATACATACTCACCTGAAACAATTTGGAAAATGGAGATAATAAAATATACTGGGACAGAACAATTCATACGGACAAGTCAATATTTTGCAATCAACCAGACATAACAGTTATAGACAAAACCAACCAAACACCTACCTCATTGATATAGCAAAACCTACTGACAAAAGTGTTGTAGAAAAGGAAGAGGAAAAGAGAGGAAAATATACATCATTGGCTATGGAAGTTAAATAACTATGGCAAAAGGAAAAGGTCACAATTATTCCGTTACTCACATCAGTCACCGGCATCACATCAAAAAACTATACAGAAAACCTTCAGAAACTGGGGCCCCCAAAATACATCCACACCAACATCCAGAAGCAGTCACACTCAAAACATGTTCAATACTCAGGAAATTTCTGAATCAGTAAAAGACAGCATGACTTGGCAAAACCTGTCATGTTCATCTAAGAAAACTGCCATGAGCGAGAAAAGAGAGATATTAAAAATACAATCAGTGGAAACTAACACACGGTCAATGGAAATGGATTTTTCGTGCCCTTTTGACTGCCAAAAGAATTATTTTACAACATTGGAAAGATAAAACCACCCTCTCTATAATGCAATGGATTGAAGACTTAACAACAGTAGCAACATTTGAAAGAATGGCATACAGGCATCATTTATGAATGGACATTTACTTAGGCTGACCATATGAAAAGGAGGACAGGGCTCCTAAACAGTTCGTAGAAAATGGAATTTCAGCAGGTGTCATTTGTATATATGCAGAACCTGGTGAAATTTCCTTATCATCACAAAGTTAAAGCTGCAGGAGCCCTGCCCTCTTTTGTACATGGTCAAGAGTACAGGGCTCCTGCAGCTTTAACTGTTGTGATGAAGAGGGAATTTCACCAGGTTCTGTATGCATACGAACAACACCTGCTGAAATTCCCTGTCCTTTGCAACTGTTAAAGATACAGGAGCCCTGTCCTCCTTTTTATATGGTCACCCTACATTTACTCAGACATTTGGTCTGCCTTTACGGACGTTTATATGTAATTTATGCTACCTTTTCCCCTCCTCTTTTTTAATTACCTAGAAATTGTGATATTTGAAACTGAAGCTTTTGAAGTATGTGGCTGTATATGCTTATTTTTAAAATTATTTTTATTTTTTTATTTTCTTTATGGTTTTTTGTTTTGTTCACAAATTCACAATTAAAAATAGGTAAAAATTACAATCGGGGAGGAGCTAATTATCATTGGGGTCACAGGAGGTAAGGAGAGGGCATTTTAGTATTTCCTTCTCAGCTTGGATCCTCAGGAAAATCCCTCCTGTGAAGCTGCTATTTGCCATTGGGAAGAAATCTCCCCATTGACACCTATTTGCATTATTAACAAAACCTGCACATTAAATGCAAAGTCGCATGTAGATTGATCTCAAGGTGTCTGAAGAATCTATTACTATGTACTGGACTCCAAGTAATGATAATGCGTAAGCAACAGATTAGAGTTGCCAGGTTATCATCAAGAGGTAGTTCAACAAGGAGACAATGGAGTGAAGTTTCTCACATCCTATTCTTCCATTGATTCATCCACTCTGAGCCAAAGCCATTAAGTAGCATCCATTGTTATTGGCTCAAAGAATAGACGATGTACTTCTAAAGCTAAGCAGATCTGCCCCTATCAACTGCCTAAATGGGAGACTGCCTGTGAACCCTATGGTAAACTGCTCTGAACTGGAGGCAAAGGAGTTGTACAAGTGTGAGCAATTAAATCAATTAAAACAATTAATAGGGGTAGTGCTGCCAGCCTTCTAACCCACCACTTTAAGTGCACATTTAACAGCAGTCTGATGAGCACACATTAGCAGGTAATAAGGCTTATCTCCATGCTGTGAAAAGCCTCACCTGCTTATTTGCACCAATCATGTTGCTGTTAAAAGCACAAGAGTAGATCAGCCCAGTCTTTGCCAGGTCAGTTGGCAACCTCAATACCAAAGCTAAAGGGGAACTTTTGAATATCAGGACAATATTCACTCCAAGAAGGTTAAATAGATTTTGAAGTTGTTGCTGTTTCAGTTCATGGAGAAGTTCACTACTAGAGCCCAGAAAACTCCTGAGCTCATTTGATCATTTCCCCCTTCCCCACACAAATGCACTAATGACTGCATTTTACCAGGGTGATTTTCCTATTAACTTGCTCATGTCACTTTGACTTTGGCAAGCATTTCCCCATTTGGGTAACACTTGTAACTTGACTCATAATAATCCAGGTGTCGGAAGAATAAATATCACAGGCTTTCAAGGCTCTATGCATTTCTACAGTAACCAAAAGGCTGGAAAAAAAAATGACTGGGAAAACAAAAAACAGAAGCATAAAAGAAGTGCAGAAACACTCCACTGATAGCAAATGGGCACATGCTGGGTACATGAAAACACCAGAGCTAGAAAACAAGAAAGATTAGCAATGAAGAATAAATAAAGATTTTTTTAAAAGGGAGGGACTAAAAGCAGGTTAGCTTGGAAAAGGGAAAGCGGATAGGGCTCCTGTTCCAAAGACATACCAGAAACTATTTGCATGGTTAAATATGTTTAAGATAATCATCTTTTATCTCTCAGTGCTGTTTTTTATTTGAAATAAATGCTGCCGGTGCAAGGATTCAAACACAGCCAAAGCACTGATGCAGGACTAGTGCTGTTGCAACAGCGTACTGATGAATCCTCTACACTGGCACAGCCTGAAAAATCTGTCTGCCGCTTGACTGCAAGATGGTAGGAGGCGGCATAATTTGAAGGAGAGATGTAGCAGGGGTATGGGTGTTTTCTCTGTGTGTGTGTGTGTGTGTGTGTGTGTGTGTGTGTGTGTGTTCTTCTCTCATTTCCTCCTTTACATCTATAACCCCAACTTTCTATCCACTTTCCCCTCGCTGATGCAGCAAAGGTGTGTCAGAGAACCACAGGTTGGGGAAAGGGTCTCAAGGAGTGGGGCTGCAGAGAAGGGTTAAGCACACATGTCATATACACCTGGCTGCTGTTTCTCTACCACAGCCTACCCCAAGTTGGTGATCTCCAAATATTTTGGACTACAACTCCCATCAGCCCCAGCCAGCATGGCCAATGGTCAGGAATTCTGGGAATTGCAGCCTAAACAATCTGGAAGATAGCAAGTTGGGGAAGACTGCTCCGCTGTAAAACAGCTAAGGATGCTATAATGTGCAGTGCCTGATGAAGTCTGTGCTCTTAACCCTTCTCCCACCCGTCGCTTTCCCCTTGTAGTTGCACCACCCCCAGCTCTTTTCTCCTTCAGATGATGGGCAAAAACACATCAGGGAACAATGAGGGGGAAAGTGATTATTACCCCACCATTGACTATTACCTGAATGCAGCCTGTGTGTATGACGGCAGCAAAAAACAACCCACAGAACCAAGTTGTTAGAGGTTCATCCATCCATAAGGCAGAAGGATTACAGCTGAGTGTTTAGAGATTACGCATGCAAAATATCCCGTTTGATCAAAGGAATCACATATTAAAAGATACCAGGTAGTATAGCTAGAATTTTTTTTTTATCTGAAATGTTAGAGAGTCACTGCCAGAGCTTCTCATATTTATATTATATTATAATTATATTATATTATAAGGAAGTGTTTGTTTGTATGTCCTCGATCGACTTGAAAACCTCACATCCAATTGTTATGAAACTTTTAGAATTTGTTCTACCTCTATCTGGGATGGTTTTAGGCATCATGAAAATTTCATCTGCCATCTTGAAACAAAATGGCACCCAATTAACATTTTTAAAGATTTAATGCTTCAATACCATTTGATCGATTTCAACCAAACTTAGGATCATGATTCAGCACTGCAGCAAGCAGCTTCCAACCATACAACATTCATGTTTTTCATGGGTTTTTTTTTTAAGTCCCAAATATTGGGGGAAAGAACCATGTTAAAGTATGAAAAAAAGAACAAGCACAGTTTGAAGCCAGGCAAGATTAGTAGGTCTAGTTATGGGCTGCCCCCTCTCTTCTGCTGTATGGCAGCTCCATCTAAGGGGGATGGAGTGGACAGACCCCTCCCTCAGGAGGCTATGGGGTGGACCATGGCAAGGGCTGTACCTATGAGTGCCAGCAGGTGTTCCTGCAGTCAAGTGGGGTGGGCATAATGTGTTCAACTGTGACAGCTGTGTACGTTTGCTTGAAGGCTTCTCTGTATCAACATAAAGGCAATTTGAACTTGCACAAAGCCAGATCCGTTCGCTAGTATAGACAGTTAAGGAAGCAACTTATTTACAGGTGAAGAGCTAGGCGGGGCTGGGATTACTTTGTGATTCCACAGTACCAATGTAGAATACAACTTTCTAAGAATGACACTTTTTTAAAGTACATTTGTATTGTATACAATGAACAAGTTCACAAATCCCAGCTCATCACTAAACTATCACACCTAGCACTTTATGTTTCAGAACATCACTTTCTTGTGTATAATTCAGTCATACATTGTGACTAGTTATGGGGACAACATGTAACTGGACTCTCTGGGGTTATATTTACAGTGTGGACAGGCCATTACTTGCAAAGCATCAACAACTCTGCTATTTCTGTATGGTATGTTCCCCTCTCCCTCCCAACCCCATGAGCTCCCACCTTCAACCCTTAAAGAATTCCCTCTAAACTACATAAGGGCATGAACAAGATTAGCTCAAGTCACCTCACAAAAACATCAGCATAAATATGGCCATATTTCAGGAAAAGGGTTTTAGCTGCAAGGAAGAATACAGCAGAAATATCATCATTCATATTTCCTATTATTAAAGCACCCTGCCAGGATATTTATGAATGGATGCATCTTAGAGGAAATTCAGACATTAACTGCAGCGCACGGTACGAGATGAGATTCATAGCAAACACTTTATTTCACACTAAGATGATATATTGCAATCATGTTTACAGAGAGAGAGAGAGAGAGAGAGAGAGAGAGAATAAGGATTCAGTGTGTCAAAGAGTCCAGAAGATTTCTTCTCCCCATGTTGTCACCATGCTACAAAAAGCCATGAAAAAATCCAGCTCCCTGCGAACAGAATGGCATGTTGAAAAACCCTTTTTATTTACTTTTTTTTAAAATTAAAAATATTTTTATACTGCCCTTGAGGACACTGGGGTGGTGCAAAGAATATGAGCAAAATCATCATATGATGCACAACGATGCTTTACAAGAATAGGTTCTATACTGACCATTTGCGAAGAACACACATGCACACACAAACATTTGTCAGGATCGAAAATCAGCAAATTTGCGCACTCGCCACTTCCCCCACATGGTGAAAGGTTCCACTGGAAGCACTTCCCGGGTTTTGGTTTGCACTAGAGAGAGGGCGTGCCACTTAGGTATCACCAAAGAAGAGGACAAAAGAGGACCCTGATTTTTCTCCCTCTCTCATAATATTATAAACCAGGGTCATCCCATGAAGCTGATTGGTGGGAGATACAGAACAGATAAAAGGAAGTACTTCTTCACACAGCGTGCAGTTAAACTCTGGAATTCACTACCACAAATTGTGTTGATGGCCACCAATTTGGATGGCTCTAAAAGTGGATTGGATAAATTCCTCGAGGAGAAGGCTATCAGTGGCTTCTAGTCCTGATGGCTATGTGCTTCCTACGGTATCAGAGGCAGTAAGCCTGTATACACCAGTTGCTGGGGAAAATGGGTGGAGGGTACTGTTGCACTTGTGGGTTCCTGGTCACTGTGTCGATGGAGTGCTGCTCTAGTGGACCTTTGGTCTGAGCCAGCATGACTCTTCTTATGTTCTTCTTTGCATAAAACCTGCATATGTTAATTTATACGTATAGTTGCAAATTTAGAAATAATTGCTATGAATTGCAGTACATCTCACCAGACTGAGGAAGGCAGTGACCAGGTGACCTGCTCTCCCTTCTTATGGGTCTCGATCTTTAAAGTGGACTTGGTGTGGACAGCCCTTCAAAGTGAGGAGGCTGTCTTCTATTTGACTGCTCTTCAAATAGAAGACAGCCCTCTGAATAATAGAACATATGGACAACTTAACTGCAGACTTATGGGGTGTTTTTTTTTTTTTAAACGGTTTAGTCCCAATTTTGGACTCAGTGGATGACTGGGCCTGGTCAATCATAGCACCTCATCTTTGTAAGGCTCCCCCAGAGAATTTCAGTCAGCACCATCCCTGCATTCTTTTAGACAGCAAGTAAATAATAATGTTTCTTTAATCTCAGACATTTGCTTGTCAGCTGTCTATTAGTTGTTCTGCTTCTCTGAATTTATTTTGATGTGAGTGACTCTCAATTTGTTTTGCCATTAACTAAGGTGATTTTAATTCAGTTGCTTTGGGCACTAAAAATAAATATATTCACACAAACAAACACGCCATTCACTCAGCTCCATGTGTTCATGTAAGCTCTACACCAAAGTTTTAAATGCAACTTTTAATTTGCAGCCATATTTGGAATGGTGTCTTAAGATCCATGTTAAATACAGGTTGTAATGAAAAAATGTGTAGGTTTCTTTCATGTCAATTCCACTCTGAAACTCAATTCCACTCTGAAATTGGACAACAATACCTGCAACCCAGCCAATCTGTCTCCAGGACAGAGGCTGACAAGAGTGATATTCATCATCCCAAAAAGCCGTTGACATTTGTGAGGTCAAAAAACAATCTCTGAAGTGGCTCTAAGAAGATACTGTCTGTCACACTAACACGTACTTTGTCTGTTCAGCAGTAGAAACCATACTTCATCCAGTTGGATAAAGTAGCTCCTCCTCTCTTGGATATCCCCCCTCACCTACCGGTAGGGCTGTTCTACCCAAGGACTACACCTTTCTTCATGAGCAAATCACACCAGCTCTCAACACTGTGGTGACAGCAACAATATACTCCGTGAATCTAATCCGGGCTGAAAATGCCTCAACGTTCAAAGCAGAAGAGGCCTCCTGAATTACACATAGCCCCAGACCATGTATTCATTCATTGGTCTAAAACACAAAGGAGGAGACACATGGATATGCTTGATTTCAAAAACCAAAACCGAAAAGAGGAAAGCACCCAAGTCAATTCAAAAGAAGAAAGAAACAGGATGCAAAGGTATCATTTGTACGAAGCCCAACACGTTTCGGCCTGTGTCCTATTAAAGGCCTTCTTCAGGGGGCTGTAAACATTAAAAATACATTTTAAAACATTGTGGGACAACACATCAAATTAAAATATGTATCTCTACTATAAAGCAGAAAGTATGTGTCCGTCACGTATGTCTGGAAATGTTTACCCACTTCCAGATGAGTTAGAAACTTGACACGGTGACACAGTGATAGGTCTGCCTGTACAATGTACCAGAAAAATCTAAAAACATGAATTTGGGGGGTTTAAGTATCAACCAGTGTGCCTTCAGGTAATAGCTCATAAGTGAGTTTTCTCAATAGTGGTACCCACCCTCTGGAACACTATCTCACATATGATTTAAGAGGCGGAAACTGTGGTGAGCTTCAAACATCTCTTAAAAATTTGTTCACTAACTTGTATTCAGTTACAACACTGCATGGTTTTACTGTTTTTGTTGTAATGTTTTAAAGGTATTTATTGTTTCATACTGTTTTTATATTGGCTTTTATATTGTATTATATATGTTTTTATATAAACCGCTTTGAAATCCAAGGATGTCAAGCTGTATAGAAGCAGCTTAAATACATACATACATACATACATAAAATGTCCTGATGAGTTTTTTAAAAAAGCATTTTTTAAAGAATTTAATAAAAACCTAGGCTTATCCCTACAGCTCCCAGCATGCCTTGGGTGGAATTCCCAGCATGCCTTGGGCAGGAGGCCAGACTTACTGGCCTTTGGCGGCCATTGTGAGTGCACAGGTTGGTGGCTGCAGCATGTCTTTTACAACCCTGACTCCTAAGGTTGGTCTCGAACAGTCAACCCAATTCCACATAAAAGGAAACAACCCACATAAATGCCTCCTCCCGCCCTCTGTGTGGTTTTAAAAACATGGCTAGTTATAACAGCGTGGCTTTAAGGGGCCAAACATGCTCAAAGGCACTTCACCCTGATATTGCTGTTTTCTCAGAATCTGGGGGAAGCAACTGCACAACTTTTGCCCTTAAGAGGGAGGGAGGAAGGGGAGGCTCTCTGCGCATGCCCAGAAACAGACCCAACAAAGGGGGGAAGTGCCCGGCCCAGCCCCGGCCCTTCAGTACAGGCTCCAGATGGAGCACTTGGTGGGTGAGAAGTGCAGGACGAGGCAATCCCAGCAGGATTGGCTGGAGCTGGGCATGTCCACTGACAGCTGCTTACATCCCCTCCTGGGTGATGCTACTCCTTCATGTTCTATCGAGGAGCAGCATCGGCAACAAGAGAACGTCTCAGAGGATGTGGGCACCTGCGGGCTGCCAAAGGCATGCTGGGAGGTGTAGTACTGGGATGTAGAGTGGCTGATTTTAAATAAAGTAGGGGTTAGCAAACCAGGTCACTATCTCTAGCCTAACTCAGCCCCCACGGTCCTGACCTCTCACTAACTGTCTTTGTTCTCCTTCTAACTGACTTTCCCCAACTGTCACTCACCCTCCCCCAACACACACACCATTCCATTCTAGCCTCAGCTATCAGTCATTCCTCCATCCACTCTTCTGTTTCAATAGTAAAGTCAGGCTTTTACATAAAAATCTTAAACTTTATCCAGTAATTTTTGCATTTGTCTTGGAATGTTGTGGTTTAGTTATAACAGGGGAAAAAAAACTGCAGCATAAAAAATCTCATCAAGTTAAAAGTCGCTGGAAATTATATATATTTTTTTAAAAAACCACTTGGCACTTAAAAGCCATTAATGCAGTCACCAGGCCAGCCCGTCTGGGAAAAATAAATCCTTAAGCAGGGTGCCACAACTAAGAAGACCCGTTCTCCCACGACACCTCAGATGTATTCAAAGATTAACATTATTCAAAGAGCTAGTCTTGCACCTACAACTCCCAACATGCCTTGGGTGGGAGGGAAGACTTATCGGGCTTTGGCGGCCATCATCTGGAAGTAGCTCGCCATCCTGGGCCTGACGGGAGAGTATCTGGGCTGCCTGCCTTGGTTACTAGGCACCATTGGAAGCAGAAGGGGAGGAGGTCACAATTCTAGGCCTGTCACCGACAACAACGGCCAAGTTACCTGTGAGTCAGCCAGCCAGCTCCCTCAGTGTAATGTGGACTGACTCAGCCAAACTTCACTTCTCATGAGCTTCAGCAGCAGGACTCCCATTGGGCAAGTCGGGCACCACAGCAAAAGGCATGCTGGGAGTTGTAGTTTTGTTTTCTGTGGGGGACAAGAAAAATCATGGTGACAGCTTCAAGGCGGCCCTGGTCATGCGTTGAGAGTGAGAGAGAGAGGAGGGGGGAAGAAACTAATTTAATTTGTTTTAAAGTTACCTCACAGGTCTAGGACTGCCCTACCTTGTAGGGTTGTCATGAGGGTGAGAGAGGAAAAAAAGAAATGAATTTAATTTGTTTAAAAGTTGACTTACAGGCCTGGCACTGGCCTGTGTTCTGGCTTCAGAGCACATGCATACAACAGTTCCCTGCGTCCAATGAGATCTGCTTCCCTACTATATGTTATTCGGATATCTGGGCAATGCCGGGTAGATTTTGAAAACATATTTTTAGGTTCGCATCTTTTTTAAATGGTAGAAAGGGTGTTGTATGTCCTGATTGTTTTTGAAGTTTAGACGGCTGCTCCGGCCAAAGCACGATGGGAGGCGTAGGCATTTCAGGTAAAACAAAAAATGTGGTTTATCACGGAGCTCTAATTTAAAATACAGTTCTTATTAACACAGTTTCCCATTGATTCTAACAAGACAATTTACTAACTCAACCAAACTAAAAAAAAACAACCAACCTAAAGAGGAATGACTTGCAGAGAAATTTATTATTTATCAAATAAATGTTATAAACATTATTCACAGACCCGACCAACGCCGGGCATATCAGCTAGCATCATATAAAGTAACTTGGACATGTTGCCACAGGGCCTATGTACATATATAGGTTTTAAAAGGTATACTGATTACATGGGACTACTAGAGCCTATATACATGTGTCCAATTAAAACATATAAAATTGTTGTACATTAGAAATAATATAGTTCTTTATTTGTTAGAAGATGTCTGCAGATTTTCCTCTTGCAAGATATATATATATATATATATATATATATATATATATTAATTTGATGTGCTGTCCCACAATGTGTCAATTTTAATGTTTACAGCCCCCCGAAGAAGGCTTTTAAAAGGACACAGGCCGAAACGCATCGGGCTTCATACAAATTATTTCTTTGCATCCTGAGGACATGTTTCTTTCTTCTTTTGATTATGCTTGATTTCAACAGCAGGGTTAATTACATGCTCCATTAAAACATTTTGTAATGGCTGAACACCTGCAAGACATCAGGAGAAATATAACACATATAGTTTAGTTGTTGTTTTAAAGAAAAACATCTGAAATGATCTATCATGAGAAAAATCATTAAAGTGAAAGACCATTGTTTGTCTGCCCCATACCATGCTAAAAGCTGCCTCATTTGTAAACCTCTGATCGTTAAAAGTATTGTAGAAAAGAACCCTGTTGCTTTGATCAGATGTTTTCTTTCCAGTTTAGTTTTCAGACTCTGACAAGCACAGTACAAATGGGATATTAAGCTTTCCTCTCTAAAATTTATATTTTTGTTTTCCCTACATAGGTTCAGACAGAAAAAAGGCCTACAACTCCCAGCACTCCTCAGCCAGCACACTGGAAGTTGTAGGACTTTTTTCTTTTCAAAGATGCATAGGATTGCATCCTAACACACCTGATAGACTCAGGGGCTGTCTTCATGGCGCCGAATTGGTGCCGCATTCTCCCTAAACCTCACAGTTTCGCTCCTGCGAAGTGGCATCGGGTAATCCCCACGCCAAGGAGGAAGTGCGGGATTTCCGGTGGTCATCCGGGTAATGAAGCCCCCACCCTCTTCCTGGCTTTCGCCGACCAATCACTGGACATCATCCTCCAGGATACCTCCCGAATTAACCACAGAGTGAGGTCAGACAGCAGAAGAGCCGGGGTGACCTCGCTCCTACCGAAAAAGTTGGGGGCAAGTGCCCGACTTTTTTACCGCGCAGCTTCACGGAAAAGCCCCACAGTGCCTGCAAATCTGTCCCGTGTCAGTTATATGACATAGACGCAGATTCGCAGCCACTGTGGGGTTTTGAGCGTGTATAGAGAGCCCCACAGTCATGGTTTTATAAGGGCTGGGCAACTGCCTCTCATTTTCCTGCCTGGTCTTGTAAAATGGTCTGATATTTGGTGCATACAGAAGCCCACGTCTATCTATATACTAATTTAGGAAACTCAAGGAAAAAATATTTATTTATTTGAATTAATTCATTTTTAAATGTGTTTTCCAACCTTAAGTAGTAGTACTTCCAGGCTGGCTATATTATCAAGTGTGGAGAATATCTTTAGCCTGTTTTAGATTTGGCAGAATAGGAAACAAATGTTATTTTGTCCTCTTCTTTGGTGACGTGTAAATGGCCATTCTGAATGTTGGAGAGGAGCTGCCATCAGCGGCCAAAACAGATATTACTTTTTTTCATTTGTATCTAGGAGCGGAGGATCCAATGCAGATCAGGACGATAGTGTTGAGTGTAGGGGGGCTTTTACCCTTTCCTCACCCACTATGGTACCCATCAAGATTTGTATTGCAAAATAGAGATCCACAAAGCAAATTTTCATCATAGACAGTACTGAATATTTCATGCCGCGGCAGTCAGGTGTATAATCAAATGTGCTTAACCTGGCTGCCCATCTATCCTATGAGTTGACAGCAAAATAAAATAAATCCACTGAGATTCTGGCATCGGAATGTTTATTCACAAGAAAGATGGGAAGAGAATTTGCAGTCCCCACTCCCAGAACAGCCGAGGTGACTAGGTAATGATTCACTAGAGCCTTCATTCCTTGATGTTTGCACAAAGCTCAGGAGATAGAAAAGTGCTGAGTGTTGCAATTCCTGTTCGGAAATGCTTCTTCTTTTCAAGCACCAGGTCATGCAATAGTAGGCATGCCAGAATTGGAGATTAACCATGCTCCCCTAAAGTACATGTTGAAGCATGAACTACGTGAGCAAGTGTTATCTCCCACAGACCACACTGCCCAACGGCAACACTTTCCCCCTCTATTAGATGGCCCCAGTTCTTTTCATATAGTGAATATTGTGGTCTGAGTCCTAGAACAAGGTAAGAGTAGTGCAAGCTTTAGGAGCAGTGTGCAGATGGTGTGAAAAGGAGAACCAAGTGTGCTGTTTCATGTGTCATAAAATGAAAGGCCCTAAACATTGCTTGGAGAACCCAAAAATGTTCTATCTCAAGACATAAGAACTTAAGAAGAGCCATGCTAGATCAGACCGAGGGTCCATCTAGTCCAGCACTCTGTTCACACAGTGGCCAACCACCTGTCAGCCAGGGACCAACAAAGAAGGACATGGTGCAACAAGACTCAAACAACATGAACAGAATCACATGGTACAACTCTTACCGGGCTGTACCACTTCAGACTGCAAATGGGGGATAGATCGAAGACTAAATAGTCCACCTTATAAAAAAATACCTAAATGTGGATAACTGCTCTGTCAAGGAGAAAAAAATCTACACTTTTCCTGACATATGAGCTTTTTCTGCATTCAGGGAGTATGTTATAAGGGTGAGTTTTCAAACAAGCAATTATCCCACCAACAGTTGGATGTCGTATAGTCCAGTTAGATTGTACCAAATCCATGTAGTTTGCCTCCCAAACTCCCAAACCTCTAGCATGAAAGGAGCTGGGATCCAGAAAACAGGACATTCTCTGAGGTGAAGGCCAAACTAATAAACAACTGGTGTGGGGGAAACAATCGTCAGTTGTTTTGACTATTGTGTCATCCAAATGCTGCCATAGTCAACTCAGTGCTGATCCTAATCCACACCACAGTTGATTCTTTATTACCATGTTGTGTGGGGAGTACCCCCTAGTTGAACAACTGTAAAGTTAATTATTACCCCACCATTGACTATCGTGTCGTCCGAATTGAGCCATTGTGGGCCTAATCTACACCAAGCAAGATATTGCACTATAAAAGTGGTATGAAAGTGGTATATAAAGGCAGGATTTACAGTACTACTTCATAGCTGTATTGAATAGGCTGACCAGATGAAATCCAGGTCAGGGCTCCTGTATCTTTAACAGTTGTAGAGTAAAGGGAATTTCAGCCAGCATCATTTGTATGCAATTAGTTCCTGGTGATATTCCCTCTTCATCACAACAGTTAAAGGTGCAGGCACTATACTAGAGTGACCATATACAAAAGAAGGCAGGGCCCCTGCAACTTTGACTGTGGTGATGAAGAGGGAATTTCACCAGAAACTAATTGCATACAAATGACACTGGCTGAAACTCCCTTTTCTCTACAACTGTTAAAGTTACATGAGCCCTGACCTGGATTTTATCTGGTCACCCTAGTATTGAAGTGCGCTGACAACTGTTGGGGCCCATGACACATCCCATATACCGCTTTCATACCACTTTCATAGTGTTATATACGGCTTGGTGTAGATGTGTCATGGGCCCCAACAGTTATCAGTGCACTTCAATACCACTATAAAGCAGCAGTGTAGATCCAGCCGTGGTGATCGATAATAAAGTTCCAAAGAACTTCAGGATTTTAAAAAAATCCAGAGATGCAGCTGTAGTAGCTGTCTTCAGCATACATATGTGTGCATGCAGTCTTGTGTCTTCTTAAAGACAAGATGATTTATTGTTGCATAAGACACAATACATCTGGACCTGTTCGGACAACACACTAAACCATGGTTCAGCTGCTAACCTTTTTGGAGCAAATGGCTAGTGAGAGTCTTTAAACCATTGTTATGCAGTCACCATGGTAAGGAATGGTTCACATGACACACTAAGTCATGGTTCACATGACACACTGTCACTGAGCCATAATGTTTAGCTCAAAATGCTTAACCACCGTGGCTTAACGTGTCATCTGAACAGGATCTCAGTTAGCCACCATCATAGTTTGCCAGCAGTAAATTTGGGCCGACGGAGGGCCAGGGGCTGCATGCAGCTTGTGGGCTGTGTGTTGCCCACTCCTGGTATATAATTCTCTTTTTTATTAAAAGCATATACAGCTTGCTCTGAATTTAATGACTAGGAGTGCCACTTTCCATGTATTTACTGACCATGTTAATCAAAATTCTGTTATTTTATTTTTGTCCTTTAATGTAGCTTCTTTTTAAAGAAATAAAAAGTGTGATCAGCCATCAATGCCTTTAGATACCTGCTTCATGGTTTTGAAACTTGTGCCCGAACTTCCTCTTTGCCTTTCCATTCTTATCAAAATTGCCAATTTTGCTTTTCAGTCTCTATTGCCTAACATTTAATGTGAATGTCTATTCTTCTAAGTCATCCTTCCCCAACCCAGGTCCCTCCAGATGCATTTAATGACAAGAACTATACTGGCTGGGGGTGATGGGAGTTATAGACAAAGACATCTGGAGGCTTCCAGCTTGGGAAATGCTGATCTTGGTGGTGGTGATGTTTTTAAAATCAACAGCGTTGCTTTTGCTGTGCATATGTCTTTCTTGTAAAATTTACAGTTCTGTTAAAGATTGTCTTCCCTAGGCAGTGGAAGAACTGGTTTGTCACCAACAACAGATTACTTCTTGGAGAAAATAAGAGCATTCCCCCCTTTTCATCTTCTCAAAATCAATCCCATTAATGAAATAGCGACATTCACAAAATTGCATGACTTCAGCTGCTTCTACATACTTTGCAAAGTAAATATACCTATCAAGTCTCCACAACACCCCTATGACATGTGTTAGGCTGAAATAAGCCACTGGGCTGCAATCTACTTACATGGAGACCCAGAGATGTCCATTATAACCCCCAGTTTCCCTGGCAAGTGGCCACGCTGGGCACAAGCAACACAGGCAATTCAATTAAAGTGAGACTTTCCTTACTTGCCATATGAGCATGCCTGGTTTTCCTGGCATGTAGACTACTCACAGGAAGAACAGAAACGGAGCTACTCTGCTTCTTGCCTTCCACTTGTACGCATGCTGCAGGATTGCGGCTTTGTACTGCTACTTGAACTTCATGGCTAAGAAGGAAGTCGAGGCTAGACATTCCACACTCACGGCTAATGCTCTATCCAGTGCACCACACTACCCCAATGATATTTATTCTCTCTGCCAGCCTTCCCCAACCTAATGCTCGCCAGATGTTTTGGACTACAACTCCCATCAGCCTCAGATATCATGGCTAATGGTCAGGAACTCTAGGAGTTGCAATCCAAATCATCAAGGGGGGGAGGCATCAGGTTGAGAAAGGCTGCTCTACGCCAATATAAAAGCAAGATTATCTAAATGTCTCCCAGTCTGGTTGGATAAACACTGTATTATCTAAAAGTGAGAGGACATCTCCCTCTCTCCCTCTCTCTCTCTCTTTTTAAGCTGCTGTGTAGGGCTATATACTTGGTGTCAATGTCATCCCTTGACAGCAGCAATTACATTGGCCAGCATATCACAGATACTCCAACCAGCTGACACAATCTTTCAAGTGGGCTCTAGGCCGCCTTTGATAAGTTGGAATGTGGAAAAGTAACACGGCCATTTTATAAATGCGCCTGTGCATGCATATACGGACTGGCTGCTTGCTGCCGGAATACAGCATTAAATATAAACATAGTATTAACTTTCACCCTACTATTTGCATACCATGCAAGGGGGAAAAGGGAGAATTCATGCAGTAAGCATTACTTGAAAGCACATGAATTCTGCTACAAGCAGAGACAATATGAAGTTCAATGAAACTGACTTGATGAAAGAGCAATGGTCATAGAACCAATAAAACAGGGCTGGCCAGCTTGTGGCCTTCCAGATGTTCTGGTCTACTGCTTCCATCATCCTTCACCTTGCTGGCTAGGGATGATGTGAGTTGTAGGCAAAAACAACTGGAGGGCAACACATTGCCCACCCCTGCAATAAACACTGGACCAAGGTTGACTGAATCTGCCAGGGGTGGAAAGGAAGTGGTCAGACAGCCAATGAGGGACAGAAGAAAGGAGGATCCACCATTTGTCCTGGGGCCTTACCAAGTTGCTGCTTCAGACCTAGTCAGCAGCTCTACCAAGGAAAAGCCAAGATGGCAACACAGGTTTGGTTGCTGTTCCTCTGAACAGATCTGGACCCCAGCAACTGCTCAGCTCTTGGCTTCACGACTTTTTGAGGGAAGCACCTCTACATTGTTCTAACAACATGGTGACTATGAAAAACATGCTTCAGTTCAGAAGTCAGCTTCCCACTTAAACCAGGATACAGGCAGAGCAGATGATGGGATAGAGCCAACACACAGGTCAATCCTGAAGCAGAACAGGGACCATCCACTCCTTCCTAATGACTCACCTCAGATAAGAGTGAAGGCTTTATAGACTAAGAATATACAACCCCAGCCTCTGGACCACATGCAACCCCTCAAGGCCTTTTGTATGGTCTTCATGCCACCGTCCCACCCCCAACTAATTGGGCTTGCTGATTTCATGCTACTAATGTTGGCAGGGTACCAGCTATCCCCATCAGGTTTGCTGGGGGGTTGTGGTTGGAGTTTGTGGAGCTCAGCCAATCTCATCAAAAGCTTTGTCCAGATGCAGTATATGAGAAGAGGCACAGTCACAGTTCAAGGCTAGCTCAGCAGGTGAAGAGAGAGTATCAGTCAGAAACACAGCTGACTGGCTGGCCAAGTCAGGAACTCTTCCCTCCTCACCAGAAGCTGGACACTGGAAGGGCATGCCAGGTGGCACAGTGGTAAATTTGGAAGTGCAGGTATTCATCACCACGGCCAAGATCCCAAGAAGAGTCCAAAAATCCAGGTAGGTGTGTTGATCCATGTCAACATATCAGTTTGAGTAGTTTTATCTCCATCAGGAGCATGTATTTTGTAAAGCTAACGGGTCTTAATTGTTCATTCAAGGCCAGGCCAACACTAAATACTTTGTATTTCAACAGAGAACAACATCTAGTTGTTGAGAAAAATCATTCTCTCAAGCTACTGTGAGGGTTATGGCTAAACTCAGAGGGAACAAGGAATTCTGAGTGGGGTGACAGATGATGTCAGTGTCCCAGCTAATAAAAAAGTACCAGTGCTGCATCTCTGTGGGCCCTGACTCCACTACACCACTGGACATCCAGTGCTATAATGGTTTTTAAGAAGAGGCTGGACAGCCACCTCTCATGGAGGGTTGGACTTGTGGTCACTTCCAACTCCACAATTCTATGATTCTATGAGCCCATCTGGCAGAAGCAGTCTTTGCTCTGAATCACCAGCAAAGAAACAGACAGAGAACATGGGCAGCAGCACTATAAAGCCCACTTATGTGCATTAAGTAGGACTGCCCAGCTTTACTGACAACCACCTGCTCTTGGTACCTTCTGTCACTACAGAGCAACTGATTCCTCAGTTCAGGGCTTGAATAATGAATATTCAAGGCCCAATGTTGAGAATTAGCCTAATTGACTCCCTGGGATTGCATGCACAGCTCTCAGAGGCTTATTCAGGCACAGAAGGGTTCTGGCCCCTGCGAATGGCAGGCAGTATGGATATAGGAGTATTTCTTCCCTTGCGCAGCTGTGAGAGAACTCTGTTCCACCTGCATCCAGGCTGTAGCTCCTGCTCCAGCCACTGATTTGAGGTGGAAGACAAAATGTTTGGGGTGGGCCATAGCTCAGTGGTAGAGCACATGCATTGCATGCAGAAGGTCCCGGGTTCAATCCCTGGCACCTACAATTTACAACAAAAACAAACCAGGTAGAAAATGATGGGGGAAACCTCTACCCGAGATCCAGGAAAGCTGGTAAGAACATAAAAACATAAAAGCCATGCTGGATCAGGCCAAGGGTCCATCTAGTCCAGCATTCTGTTCACACAGTAGCCAACCAGCTATTGACCAGGAATCCTCAAGCAGGGCATGAGTGCAACAGCATTCTCACACCTATATTCGCCAGCAACTGGTGTACACAGATATACTGCCTCTGCTACTGGAGGTGGTGCACAGCCATCAGAACTAGTAGCCATGATAGCCTTCTCCTGCTATGCCAGTC
Source organism: Anniella stebbinsi (assembly GCA_029215795.1). Lineage (NCBI taxonomy): Eukaryota > Metazoa > Chordata > Lepidosauria > Squamata > Anniellidae > Anniella > Anniella stebbinsi. The sequence goes on along the minus strand of JARDYH010000002.1, from coordinate 24,580,112 downwards.
AGAGCACACAGTGCCAGACTAGACATACAAATAGTCTAACTTGGGACTTCTTATGTCCTGGTCTGGGTTGGGGTAGAACTTTCAGCCTGGGCTAGAAGCAATCACTCGTCATACTTTTACAGTCTGAAACCCTTCGTTCTTCTTCACGCCTCTCCTTTCATCCAAAGACATTCACCCTTTGCACCGTTTAGGTTACAACCCAGTCACCACCACATTTCCAGGAATGTGTGTGTGCGTGTGTGCGTGTGTGTGTGTGTATATATATATATATATCAGGGACAGCTGTTTGGCTCTGCGGCATGATTGCACTTAATGAGAACAATGACCCCACGTACCCAAAAGTCAATATCGTTTTCCAAGTATTCTAGAAACTGGACTCATTATTGCTCCGATTGGCAGCGTTTGTGTCTCTGACAATGCCAGAGACCGAGCGGCAGTGAGGAACATGTTCATTTTGCAACAGACCCAAGGGAGCATCCCTGCCGTTACCCAATCAGAACTCTCAACCGGATGGCATTTATCTTTGCTAAGTCTTATAAACAACGGTTAGGACTGAAGGGGGATTTTTTAAAATATGGTGAGTGGCTTAGTTCAAACTCCACAGTTATTACCCTAATCCCTGGGTAAGTGCGACAGGGATCTTTTACTGATCGAAAGCCAAGCAGAGCTTCAGTTTAAACTCGTGATCTGAATCAGCAAGAGTGCCACAGGCAACCCGGTAGTCTCCTTCTCATCTTATTGCTGGAACTTGTCCAAAATCCTCTCAAATATTCAGTGTTTCACCACTTTCCTGAAGATAAAATTCAGATTTCTGTCTCTTTTGTTTCCATGGGTTTTCTAAAATAACGTTTGCTTAAAAGTACACAAAGAGAAAGTGTAAGAACTCTCGAAGCGCAGGTGATAGCTAGATACTACCATTTCAGACAATCCAGTTTTCATATAAACTCTGACATTTAGAGTGCAAACCTATCAGGATGCCTATGCAGAGTGCGAGGAGCACAGAGATGATCTTCACCTCCATGCTCCTCTCGCTTTGAATTTTTCTAGATGGCCTTTTCGCCCCTCTAGCTGGAGTCTGTGGAGCAGTCGGGAAGAAGGCTGGGGAGGCCAGTGGATTCTTTGTAAGCCGGCTTCTCCAGTCCCCTCCTCTCCCAGAGCACTTCCCCGCTTCCCTCATCTCTGAGGTCAAAAGGCGACCTCAGAGAGGCAGCCAGTGCAATTCTATCCATGCCAGCTGCGAGGGGGAGGGGAGCTTGGACTCGGGGGTCTGAGGTCGAAGTGCTGTCTCTGACCTCAGATCCAGAAATCCAAACTATCCTCTGGCCCCTAGACACTCCATATAATGCTCCTGCTTTAAACACTGGCATTGGGATGGGCAATGCCAGGACAGCATTGTGGTTGGTGATGTTGTTGTTCTAGAAAGAAGGTAGGACTACCCCATCCTAAGACCTCTCTGCTTGATCATACACACTGTCACAATTGTTTACATGCGCTGTTCAATCCATGGCAGCCAGAGGGTTGCTCTTGCTTAAGAAGATCCCTTAAACTGAGTCAGACCATGTCTTTGTTTTTATTTATTTACATCGCCCTGCAAGTTAAGATGACTTACAATAATTGGTACATCTGGCTCAGTATTATCGACAGTGACTGACAGTGGTTCTTCAGGGTTTCACGCCAAGTTTTTCCCCAGCTCTGTATAGAGATGCCAGGGATTGTGCATGCAAAACATGTATGCTACCACTGAGCGAAGACCCTTCTCCAAACTGAAGAGGCCAGTGATTGAACCTGTCACCTTGTGCATGCAAAGTGCATGCTCTACCACTGAGCTATGCAAAGTACCCAACAAAGTCTCCCTGTAACAGACTCCTCCAACCTCCAGATATTTTGGACTACTACTCCCATCAACCCTAATAGGTATTGCCAATGGTCATCACATGCGAACAGATATATATTCCACACCTCTTAGCTCAGAGGTCAAGGTTGCCAATGGGTGTTTTTTTGTTTTGTTTTTACTGGTCCTTGCTTCTTTGCCTTTAACAGCAACTTGCTCTACAGACATCAGTAAGTGATGCTTTCCTCCATGTCACAAAATGCTTTCGATATCCGCAGATCGGGCCCCTGTTAAACGCAAATGAGAAAGCCAGGCTGCTTTTTTTCTGAAAGGCTAGCAAACTAATCATTTCCCCATCTCTGCCTTCAATCTTTGCTATTTTATCTTTTCCATGCTCCGTATGCACAGTGCCACACAACCGATACGAAAGGTCAAGATCTAAAATAGGGGGGGGCGCAGAAGGCAAATCAAGGGAGATTAAAAAGAAGCCTAGTTGGTATCTGGTGCAAACAGCCTCCCACTGTGCCGCTCTCTACCACCTAAGCCAATCCCCAAGCACACTTTGGACTCTATTTGATTAGTGGAAAGCATCTTTTCTTATAAATTTTGGTCTCTTCCTCTTAAATCAACCAAGCTTCAGAGAGCTGTGGTGTCTTCCACCATTAGGTTCATTATAAATGTGTTTTCAGATGTTACAGGCTATGCATTATATTTCAAAGTAATCTTGATATATGATGATGATGATCTATATACAAATATAAAAACCTGTTTACTTTTACTGTGAGCCTTGTGTGTGTGTGCAGAGAGAGAGAGAGAGAGAGAGAGAGAGAGAGAAATTTGCATTCCTTTTTGGTTCATCCTCCCTCCGCTAGATCATCTGGCTGCCATCTGTGGGGGAAAGGACAAGACAGAGTGTTGTTGGCGTGAGTTCCCTGCCCCACCTTCCTTTTTCAAGGAGCTGCAAGAATCTGCTGTTCTTTTCCAGCTTCCTTCTGTTATGAATCTGCAGCAGCTGGCGTTGCACATAAACCTGTAGCGGCATCTTACACATAAGGTTGCCAGATTGGCACCCAGAGATGGTCATGTATCTAAATCTACCAATGGGGAAGGAGACAAGGCAGCCATAACTTTTCCTACTGCTTAAGCCCTCCTCCATCATCCTGCACTTCTCCAAGCTTCTGACATCTTATCAGGGCTCCAAGTATGGCACCAGAAAAGTGCTGGGGGTATGAATGGGCCAGAGGAGCTGCCTTATTCCCTCATGCTTTGAGAGATTTAAAGGGATATGAATGCTCTAGCAACCATAATTGCATGATAGTTGGGATAGCATAGTCCAGCTTTCTACAATTTGGTGTCTTCTGGATGATTTAGACTACAGCATTCCTGACCATTGGCCGTGCTGGCTGGGGATGATGGGAGCTGGATAGCACCCAGTTGTGTAAGGCTGGCATGGTGATTAGGAAAATGGTGAGCCTTGAGCCAGCAAGTCTCAAGTCCAAATGTAACCTCAGTCTTAGGAAAGTTACCGACTTAGTTTGGACGACACTTTAGGCAATGGAGGGGGGAAGAGGCAACCGTCAGTTGTGTTGCTTATTGTGTCATGCAACACACAACACACACACAACTGATGGTACATTATTAAGCAACGGGGGGAAAACAACGGGCTGCTCTGTTGTTTTTCAGAGCCCCGTTGCTTATTATGAGGCCTCGACTTTCAGCCGCAAGATGGGGAGGGGCATCATGTCATGTGGAGTTTGTAAGTAACCTTTGGTTATCACATTTTAGTGACAAAACCAAGGGTAGACGATCACTTTCAATGTTGTTTCCCACCTCGCATCTAGTCACCCTCGCAAATAGTTCAGGGGACACGATGAAGTAGTCAACAGTAGAAGCTCCTAAACATGAGAGGAAAGTATATTCACCATTTCTATCTCCTTCCACATTGCCATTTACAATAACAAGATTTAGTCTATTTATCATTTGCATAAGACATAATCCAGCAAAATTGCATCCCCTATCTTTGGCCTGCCTCATCGGGAATGTTATCATGTCATCTGTTGTGGGAGGGAGGACATGAAATATGAAAACAGAGCCTCCTCATTTTGTCCCGTTCTGGCGTTGAAATCACCTGCCAATAGAATTGAGACATCTGGGTATAAAGCTATCTGCCTTGCCACATAGTCTTCTAACCTACTCCAGGTGTCCTTCACCTGTTTCTTCTGACGCTGGGGAGGGAGATAGACATTTATAATCAGCACATTTATTCGCGGAAGCTTGATGATCAAAGTGTTTGCAAGTCCAAGAAGGGGTTCAAGGTTAATTGTCCCAGCATAAATACTTGTTGAAACCATAAGTGAGAGTCCCCCTTTGGGGCGCCCGCCCTTTATACTTGGGTTTGCTTTTAGTGTAAGAGCTGTGTATCCATTCAAGGCTATATCCTCTGTGTCCCAAGTCTCCTGTAATAGTATTATGCCATGTTTTTGAATGAAATCCAAGAAGCTTAAATCTCCCTGTTTCCTTTTCCACCCTGCGATGTTCCATGAAAGTATTTTCAGTTGAGAGTTTGAGCAACCTGAATCTTGTCATGTTAAGTTTTGATGACTTGGAGACTTTATGAAAGGCCCTCTATTATTAACTGGATTCAGTGACTTAGGCCTTAAATCATTCACATATTCAATTCCTTCAGTTGGTAGCTCAATAACACTAACATTTGAAATCACTGATCCCACAGCATCAAATTTCCTACATGTTGTTTCTTTTCTCCACTTCTTGGGTGATCCGATTTCTTCCTCGTCAAGAAATCTCATCTTGAGATTTTACTGGCCTAGTTTTTATAACCTTTGTCGGGGACAATAGAACTGATACATTTTTGGTCTCCGTAGCTTGCTTCAGCATGTATCAGACAATTTGTGTCTCTAGTTTCCACACTTTGTGCTCCTAGACCAGCATTTGCTTTTTCTTTTATAGTTTCCAGGTATATCTCTTGCATTGAATCTGTTTTTTTCCCTGGCTGATGCCTGTTTCCAGAATGCGCTAAGTCCTTCCCTTCTACCTGGAGGTTAAGCAGGTGATACTTAAGAATTTCAAATCTTTGCATAATATCCTTTTGTGCTGTTGAGGGAAGAGCAGAGAAGGATTCTAGTAGCATCTTCTCTTCTTTAATCAGTGTGGGTTTGAATGTTGGAGATGTAATTTGAACCAGAGGTTCTGATTGAAGCACACTGTTTGGACCAACCTGTTCTTGTTCTTTATAGGGAAGGATACACTCTTCATCAGAATTAAGTTCAATCAGGTTTTCTACATAATTGTCCTCGTTAACTTCATTGCCTTTTTCATTTGCAGAAAAGTGTGGTCTTAGAATCAGAGGGGATGCTTGGTTTTCAAAGAATCTTAATATTGAAATACCTCTACGGCTTAGTACGCCCTTACGCTTTAAGAGTAGTTTGGCCTTGTCTTGGCCACTGAAGGTAACTACAACACGTGCTGAAATATAATTGTAGAACAAATATTCTACTCGTGTTATATCGTCTATGGTGAGGTGCTCTCGAAACTCTCCTTTTATCATTTCCAATAAATGGAGCTTACGTTCTATCTGTGTAAGCAAGCCCGGGGGTTTCGGGTAATTTAGCAGTACTAATTTCTTACGATTTAATACCAAGGCCCACCTTTCCTCGTCTAGAACCCACTCCTGTAAAGATGAATGTTGCAATGCAGCGGAATCTCGTGCTTCCTGTTGGTCTGATGTCTCTGCTGGTGCTGGAAGAAGTATAGGCGGGGCTGGTGGAGAGTCCAAATCTTCTTTCCGAGAGTGGTCCACAGTTGTATCTTTGTTACCCTTTAATATCTTTTCTGTACTTCTTTGCATCAGATTCTTTGCCATAGATTTCTGTGTTGTTCCGGTAGCCAAGAGCTTAAAGAGTTTTTCGAAATCTCTTTTATTATAGCGTTGGTTCTTTGATTTCCTTTTATTATTTATGTTTTTTATATTTTTACTCTTTTTCATCAGGGGATATTGTCTTATATCTTTCTTCTTGGCTGTTTTTTTCTTTCTCGTTTCTCGTTGGTTGTCAATTTTGTATTCCCCCTCTGTGATCGTAGCTCTTCCTGCCTCTTTTTGCTCTGCTCCCCCAATTACCAGTTTTGGGTCAGACTTCATAATCATTTCTACAAGGGTGGTTAAGAGATTGTTGCACTCCAACAAGAAGGTTTTGATTAAGTCTATTTCTCTTGTTAACATAAAAAGCCATCCTTCTAATGGTAGACTTTCCCCATCTCCTTCGGCCAGTTGGTTCGGAGAGAGTGACACCTTCTTGTTTTCTTTTTCTTCTGTGTTCACTAATGTCTCTTTGCTAAAGAGCTCATCCGTTTGTTTAATCATCAAATCATTAAGTTGTTTTGATATATCATCATTCTTCAGCACATTTTTCATGTTTGTGTAGCCAAATTTTCGGCCTGCAGGATCTCCTTTGCTAGATTATTTATGGATGGATTCATATCTGGGATTGTATACACTCCCTTTGTATCTACTGGCCAATCCGTAGGTTGCAACAGTTCCTGTACAGGTTTTTCTCCAAACCTTTCTCCTTTCCCCTCCATTCCTTTCATTCCTCTGGGCGTGCAGTACTGGGTAATTTGCATTTGCTTGCTACGTTTGTGGGCCTTTAGCTCAGGAACAGGTAGCATCCCTAGTCCTCTGTAATTACTTCTAGTGAGAACCATCTTAGAGTCATCGGTAGTGATTGTTTGTCAAGGGATACTCACTTCTTCTATGGCCAAGTTGTAAATGGCTTTAATCCTTGAATAGTCCGTCGTTGTTATCACCTACGGAAGCCAAAAGGCTGAGGGAGTCTCTTATCTTTCAGTTGTTTTCTTGCTGCTGGTAGATAGAAATAAGAATCCCAGGAAACCTCGCCATATCTTCACCTCCTAACAACAGCAAAAGGGAGTGAACTATCGTAATGCGGCTGGGATAAACCACTAATATCAGCTGCTTCTTTAGGGCTTAATTGGTCTGAAAGCACTAAAAAGGCCCAGATGAAGATAAAACAAATAAAATAAATAAAACAAGTAAAACACTTTAAGCAGGTTATAGCTAATTAAAATAAACGCCAAAGCACTGAAGCTGAGGCTTGGAAGCTCGGGCATCATGTCATGTGGAGGGCACTCCAAAAATAACATACCGTCCCCATTGCCTCTTCCCCCCTCCATTGCCTAAAGTGTCATCCGAACTAAGCCACTGTGTCCAAGGGCTCCTCTAAATGAGTGATTTATTGCACACTCATGATTGGCCACTCACAAAAGTTTGCTGGTCATTTAAACAACATTGTGTAATATCTGTGTAATAACCTCCTCCCCACAAAAAAGCAACAACTGGACACTGCCAAAACATATGTTTAAAAGAAGCATTTGCTGTATTGCACCAGCAATTAACTGAATTAGATAACCCCTTATTAAAAGAGATGTTGTGGTGTCCAACAGACATGAAAACAAGTTTTTGCTGAATAAGATGCAGCCGAAGATCCACAGACGCAAAAGGTAGAAGCCAAACGGCAATCTATTGATTAGGCATTTTGTATCTCAAATTCCCCAAAAGGTTGAGAACCTCTGCATTCCACTCCATCAAGATACTATTGATGGCATAGTCATAGGGTGACTAGGTGTCCTCTTTTACAGTGGACAGTCCTCTATTTGAAGGGCTGACAGAGGATAATCCTCTATTGAAAAGTGTCAACATTACTGTGCTAGATGGACTAAAGATCTGACTCAATATAAGTAAAGCTTCCTATGTTCCTGTGTTTCACCTGGCCAGCAGGCTGAAGTGGCGGTCATCTAATCACATTCTTCCATAGTATGGTGAGATGTACAGCCTTCTATTTAAATTGTCATGATCATTTCTAATTTTGCATCCATACATATAAATTAGCATATGCAAAAATTATGCAAATCACTGCCCTCATGTGTCCTCTTTTTTGGAGAGTCATAGGTGGCCACCCTGGTTATGGGCACTAGTTGAAGGCTGGCAACCTTCACCACAAATATATGTATATACAGTGGAAGCTGGTGGCTCCGATTTCGGTGGGGCTGTAAATCCATTCTGGGTTTCATTCAATAATATAATAATAATAATAATAATAATATTTATTTATAGCCCGCCTCTCCCTTCGGATCTAGGCAGGGAACAGCAACAATATAAAACACAAAAATCACAACAGTTAAAATCTTAAAAGCAAGAGAAAAATACAAAAATACAATCAAAATCAGCCAGAACTCTAAAGAAACTATCCAAGGCACCGAACCTAATTTGAGGATAGAGTTCAGCACCTTGGATAGTTCCTTTACAATTCTGGCTGGTGTTCACTGAAACCTGGATTGGATTCACAACCCCAATGAAATCAGAGCCACCAGCTTCTAGTGTCACCAGCGTCTCGTCTTGTTCTTGGAAAAGTAAGATGCTTTGTTCTTAGCTGCAGCAGGGAATTTTAACAGAGCTCGGCACCGTGATCATCCCATGCATGTTCTATGCCTGCATCGCTCCCAGGTAATGATGCACAGGATTGCAGACTGAGTCCTCATGGAAAAACTCCCAGGTAATGACATCATCACAGGGGCCCAGTTTGGCTAGGTACATAGCATAATGGCTAATTCGACACCATCATTTAGCTGTGGGATGGCAAATTGGGAATGGAGTAGGAGAGAAGCCCGACAAGGAATCAAGAGATCTGGATAACCATTACAGACTGCTCCTCAGTGTGTTTATCACAGCAGGGGTTCTGCAAAACAGCGGTGCAGTTTTCTTGAAAAAACATATTTTGCTAATTTAAGTCAGTAAATATAGATAGGCTACAATTCTAAATGCAGTTATTCACAAAAAGTATGAGAAAATTGAGGCCTAAGGAAGATCAGGTTCAAATTACCCTTTTTGGGTTCTTGTTTTTCATCCTGAGAGTCTGTTTATCAATCCATATTAAAAGTGGTTGTGCTGAAGCAGTCTTCTAAGACTTGGAATCTAAGTCATCTATCACAGGACCAAGCCCAGTAAAGCACCCAACCACAAAGTATTTTGAAGCATTTGTGGTATATGTTCTTTAAGCCTATATGCACTGCAACTTTAAAAAAGAAGAAAATGCATTAAGACAATAAAAAATAAAGCGCCCTTAAATGATCTAAGATAATATGTTAGTATTCATTCCAAAGTTATCAACAAAATTGCATAGGGTTGGGATTTCAGCGTTGGGGAGGGGAGTGCTTGTCACGCTTTATCAGCTACATAACACCCAGACAGATGAACTTTTCCTAGTGCAGTGCTTTCAGGCTAGGGACAGGATATAATGCAGCTGTCAACAAGTCAAATGGGCTAGACAGCTTCATAAAACAAGGACGTTGCTTCTCTCTGGGAGCCAGTGACGTGAGGCTTTTCTGCACAAGGCATTAATTATGCGCTCATCATTCACTACCCATAGTTGTTTATGGATTCTTTATACGATGTTGCGACCCTCCAGTTTCCTTCTGTGTCTAAAGAGCCCTTTTGGTGAGTTTATCTTAGAGCAGGGAACTTGCAGTATTTAATTGTAAAGTAAAAGAAAACATTTTTTCACTTTTGTACTTGCACTATTCTGGTATACCCACATTGACACCTAGAGGTTATTTAAGGGGAAAGCAGGAAAGGAAACACTCTTTGTGAAGTGATTGGATCTTAATTCTGTGATGAAACCAAAACTAGATACAGCAGATCAATAGACAAGCTCATAGTAGGCTAGGATGGGCAATTGTGGCCCTCCAAATGTTTTGACCTACAACCTCCATCAGCATCAACTACCATAGCCAATGGTGAGGGATCATGGGATTATGTAGACCAAAACATTTGGAAGGCCCCAGGTTGCTCACCCCTGTGGTGAAAGAACCACGTAATTTGCCTGATCTGAGTGGTTCCTGTTAATAGATGTTACTGCAGTGGCATGGAACCACAACACTACAACACATAGAATTGGTGCCCAGTTATGTATGAATTAGCCACAGAAGAAAGCAGACAAAGTATTTCCCTAAAAGACGTAGCAACAAGTACAGGATGCCACATGGTATGTGTACAATTGAGCATGGGGTTGGACTCGATGGCCTTATAGGCCCCTTCCAGCTCTAGTATTCTATGATTCTAATTTCAGAAGACATTGTTTTTCATCCAAGAAAGCCTTTTTGGAAGGAACGCCAAAAGTTGCACAAGACAGGAAGATGCAACTATGTTTATACTGTTTTGTAATATAACATATCCTTGCAAAGCCTCATGTACCTAGGGACTGCCAAATCTTTGGAGCATGACTTCAGCTATTATTTGGCATGGCCTCGCAGAAGTAAGATATAGTAAACAGCTAGGGAAACAATACAAAATAAAACAGTACCTGTGATGTTTTACTGTTTTTTGCCAGTTATATATAATGTAAGTGTTTGTAATGTTTAATGTTTATTGCCATTTAAGATGTAAGATGTAAGTGGACTTCAACTACAAGGTTGGTAAGTGGATAATGCTGTTGGGAGGGGGAGAGAGTGAATAGAATGTGAAGTGAATGCTGATTGGCTGGTGGTTCAAAGGTCTGGATTGGCAGTAAGTACAGAAAGGGAGGAGTTAAGGGAAGCAACAGTATTGTATGTGGAGAGAGTGAAGCAATTAGAATCTGGGATTGTCTGTGGAAGGGTCTAGAGAGAGAATAGGAACAACATCTTTTATTACTTTGGGGACAGAGTGACTGGGAGGAGAGAGTGTAGTCTAGGGGGTAGAGTAGGCAGGATTGCTCATGAAACTGTATTGAACCAAACAACTATTGAAACTGATGAAACCATAAGCTTTGTAAACTGAATAACCTTACTTATTGTTAATTGAAAGTTATTTCTCATTCATAAACTGGAGTGGATTCTTAAGATACCTGAGGTAGGGTGCAGTGTTCAATGGTGAAGGAAAATGAAAATGTAGGGTGCTGGGCTGGCTGCTGTGAGGCCAAAAAGGGTCAGTGTGGCACAGAGTCAGTGAGCAGCATTCTGATGGCCGTTCCATAGTTGGGACCCTTTGATTTATAGGAAGGAATAAAGGAGGACCAAAAGGGATGGTGTCATAGCACCTGTGGAAAAAAACTCTGTGCTCTCTGTTTGTGTGGTTGTTGCTGCTATTATTATTAGTAATAGTAGTCACTAGCCCATTACTAACAAAGTGTGGGGGAAGCACTTCTCCATTAAGACTCGATTCCATCAGCTTTCAGCTTCCCCTTGACTGAACTGAGCATAGATAAGGGTATGATCCAACCACACTTAAGCATATGTAAGTTCTACTGAATTAATGGGAAAGTTATGAATATCCTTACATGTCTTCCATTGAAACAAATGGGACTATAAAGTGCTTTTAACTTTGTTTGGGTCGTGCCGTGAGAGTTCTGGGGTTGAAACTCAGGTGAAAGATCAAAACAATAGATTGCATTCAACATTGTCCTTCCATTTGCAGAAAGGCTTTTGATTTAATGAGGGTGTCAGGTAATAGAAGGGGAAGGGGAATTTCCCAATTGTCCCTCCCCTCTACAGCTCCCCACATCACCTTCCATGCTATTCCAGAGGATTCCCTAACCCTAGAGAGCAAATGTTCAAAATACACAATGAAGTGGAATCTCCACTGATAGGGCTGCAGAAGAGTGCGCTTCCCTTCCATTCCACCAGTGCCAGATCCATGTTTTTGAATGCTCTTGGGCAAAGCACCTGCAATGGGCCCCCTCTCTCAGTGAGTCTACCTTCTCAGGGCCATTATCACCAGCTGCTTTTGTTCCTTATCCTCTTTCTCATCACTGCTAGCACCTGCTTGTTTGACAGGCAGAGAGCCAGGCAGCAAAAGCAGGAAGTGGCATCAGCTTCTCCTCCTTCTCACCACCACAACCATTACCTGGACCGGAGCAAATGGCAGATGAATAAGCAGGTTGCAAGGGTGAAACGGAGCAGCGACTTCAGGGGGCTCTTGCCATTGGGCACCTGTTAAGGAACAGGCCCTCAACAGATGCCCAACCATATCTAGCCTTGATGCCAGACCTCCTTTCCACAGCCAATATAGGAACACAGGCTATTGGCCTCTGAGCTGGCATGGGGGAAAAAAGTATATGTGCAGGCTAGTAAATTTGTAGGCTTATTTACAAGGCAGATTTAAAATGCAGTTTGTGGCTTGAACGTGGAGCCTCTGGAGCAAAATGAAGTTTTTAGAGGCTAGACACCGTCACAAGGGATGTGCTGTTTTCCTTCTTTCCGAGGGGGCCTCGCATTTAAAAGAGACAAGGATGCTCAGAGCTGAGCGAACCCAAAGTTGGCATGCAGCATGTTTTTTCATTACATCTTGGCTGCAAGGCAGCTTTTAAATTGTCAGGTTCAACAGACAGTGTCTTCTGATTGCTTCTTTCCTGTCCTAACTTATCTGACCTCTGTAAACAGAAGATGATGAAGCTGGAATCTTGGATGCAAGACAGAAGCTCTACGGGCCTTTTCATACGTTAAAATCCCCTACATAGGCATTCATCTCAGGGCAGAAAATTGCATGCAAATCATATTGTGCTGGTATTTTTCTTGCTGACTCTATGAAGATTGACCAGCTACCCTACATGTTGGCCATCCATGTACTGCATGGGGGGGGGGGGGGGAGGAAGCTTGTGCTGCATTTTACATCCGCCTTCCACAACCTGGTGCCTTCCAGATGTGCTGGCCTGCAACTCCAAGAATTTCCAGCCACCAAGGTGGCCACTGAAGACTTTGCTGGGAGAGAAGCAGCTTAGAAATATACATCTAACGATAAACATTTGGCAGATTAATATAGGCACATATGATTTGTGTTATATCATGAATTAACAAGGGAATCATAATATGGTAGCGAGCTCACAAGCAAGGCAAGCCACTTCCACGATAATGTGTGGGATGCCCTGACAAAGAATCATTTTAATCTCGAAAGATACATTTCTTAGAATGACGGTCTTCTAGGGTGACCAGGCATAAGGGAGAATAGGGCTTCTGTGCCATCAGTAGTTGCACAAAAGTGTGAATGTTAGCAGGTACAGCTTTCTTGTTAATTGTGTGACAAACTGCGCTTGCCAAGATGTCCTCACGTGTATGACTTTTAAGAGTAAAGAAACCTTGTTCTCCTCACTTTAGCATCTTTACGATAGCCAACCAACTGTCCACGGGAAACCCCAAAGCAGGACATGTGTGGAACAACACCCCTCTGCTCATGTTCCCCAGCAACTGGGGAACATGGCTTCCTGCTTTTAATAGTGGAAGTATCAGGTGCCTGCCTGGCACCAACATTGTATCTTTTCGGCGCCAGGTCAAGACTTTCCTCTTCTCTCAGGCATTTAGCAATATTTGATGAGCCTGGGTCTGTTTTTGTTTTTTAGGTTTATAGCATTTTACGTTATTATAATGGTTTTTAATTTATTTGTATATTGTATGTTTTGCAGTTTAAATTTTTGTATATTGTTTTAAATGTTTTAATCTTAAATAAACCACCCAGAGAGCTTCGGCTATGGGGCGGTATACAAATGCTAATAATAATAATAGTAATAATAGCCATTGACAGCTTTATCCTTTAGGAATTCATCCAATCGCTTTTTAAAACTATCCAAATTGGTGGCCATCGCTACATCTTCCAGAAGTGAATTCCATAGCTTAGCTATGTACTGTGTGAAGTTCCTTCTATCTGTCCTGAATCTACCACCAATCAGCTCCATGGGATCGTCCCACTGGGTTCTAGTATTATGGGAGAGGGAGAAAAATGACTCCCTATGCACTTTCTCCACATCATGCATAATTTTGTACACCTCCATCATGTCTCCCCTTACTCACATTTTTTCCATGGTAAACAATCTGTAAACAATCTGTTGTAACCTTTCCTCGTAGGGGAGGTGCTCCAGACCCATCATCTTTTTAAATGCCCTTTTCTGCACTTTTTCCAACGTTACAATGTTTTGATTTTGTCACACAGCACATCATCTCATTCTTGAAACCCAAATATATTCAGAATCTCAAGTTTTGCTACATGCTAGCAAAATTGGAGAATCCGTTTCTGAAACGTGATAGATAGCATCATGTCAGCCAAATGGACAGAATCCCCAGAAAAAAAAACGTGATATATTTCTTAGTAACCCAATAGACAGATAGAGAAAACAAATGAGTGTGGTCAAAAGGTATGCAAAAACTGCACCTATCAAATGATAGCCTGGTTATTTTAAGCTCCATCTCATATGGCAGGCAGCCTTCCCCAACCTGGTAACCTCCAGACGTGTTGGACTACAATTCCCATCATTTCCATCCAGCATGGCCATTGGCCCCTGCCCTCCCCTGCCACAAAAGACTTTGCATTTTTAGTAGAGAAGTTCTATGAAGCATGTACTTGCTTACCATTTGCCCTTACAGGACTGTTGTGATAGCCAATATGGAGAAGCTGTCGATAATAATGTCTCACAGTAGGCATTGGGGACTGAAAATACATTAAAATCCACATTTTAAATGGAAATTCCCTGCTACAGCCCCCTGAAAATGCTCACGCTTTGGTCAGGCTGAAGCGCTCAGATGTTTCCCAGATGTCAAACATGGTGCCAAGGCTACAATTCTCCATGGTGTTGCCATCTCGATGAGGCAGGGTCTATCTGATTCACCATGAAACAAGAGGAAGCAGTCCAGAGAGGGGATTCCAGACAGAGGTCCATTTCTCCTATCTCTAACCCTAATCCCCATGTGTCATTAAACCAAATAATCAGACAATTCACATATGGTTCAAAAATGTCTTAAGGACAAAATTTAAATTGGATGCAAGGATGGAATAGAGCAATCAATAGTTAGGGCTGACATAAGAGAGAGGGGGTGCTTAGGGCTATAAAGAAGTTATAGGACTATAAATCAAGGGCAACATCTCAAAATATGCCAGAAAAACAGAAAGCCAGGGTAGATGCAGGAGGTTAGGTGTGAATGTCACCTACCCAGTACGGTGACCACATGGAAAGGAGGACAGGGCTCCTGTATCTTTAACAGTTGTATAAAAAAGGGAATTTCAGCAGGTATCATTTGTATACATGCAGCACCTGGTGAAATTCCCTCTTCATCACAACTGTTAAAGATGCAGGAGCTTTGTCCTCTTTTGTATCTGGTCACTCTATACAAAAGAATTTCACCAGGTGCTGCATGCATAACAATGACACCTGCTGAAATTCCCTTTTCTATACATCTGTCAAAGATACAGAAGCTCTATCCTCCTTTCCATGTGGTCACCCTACCACCCAGGGCAAGAGGAACCAGACCAATAAGAAATTCTCCCTCCACATTGCTTAGCCAGCCAGGCTGACTCCCAGCCACCCTGCCAGTTTGAAAGCCGGTGCACCCACCAAATCCAGTTTTGATCTGTTTGGAGGCATTCAAACACAATTGCTTGAAAAGCTATGGTTGCAATTGGGATCCCAAAGCCAATACTTAACTTTTACTCATTCATCCTAAACATGCATACGCTTGCTATATCAAACAGCTTAACGATGGAACCCCATACATGTCTACTCAATGGGACTTACTTCCAAGTAAGTGTGTTATAAGACTGCAGTCTCAAGCTATGAACAATGTTGCTGCACTCACAAAAATCACAGATTGAAATTCCAGGTTTAGGAATCTGGATTAACTACAGTTTCTTCTTTCTCTACTCGCAATAAAAGCATATTAGAGACACCATTTTGCATATAAACCAAGAGTGGGACACATGCAACTCCCCCCCCCCCCAATGTTTTTTCAGACCCACCACCAAATTTGGCGATGGCAAAAATGTGGCTATTTTGCAAGGAAACAAGACATGCAGAGAGCCACTGTTGCAAACTTGGTGGCAATGGAGATAGCTATTACAGTGGTGGTGGGATGATGTGCCCCCGTGAGACAATGTACACCTTTGACCACTTACAAGCTGCCCACCGCTAATATAAACCTAACGAAGTTAGGCCCCTTTAAGCTTCATTGGTGTTGATGGAGTCCTGTACATGCTTATATAGAAGTTAAGTCCCATTGAACTCAGTGTTCCATTGAATTCTCATGATTGAAGCTCATTCATGTGCTTAGTCCACTGAAATCTATGGGATAAGCAGCCCAATACCATACACATGTAGCTAAAAGTAAGTCCCACTGTCTGTTCAAAAGTAAATCTTGTTGAGTTCAAAGGGGCTTACTCCCAAGTGAACCGCTCACAGAGCTTTGGCTATGGGCTGGTACAGAAATGTAATAGAGAAATAAGTAAGTCGATATTGTATTGCAGCCTTAGTCCTGAATAACTATGCATAGGATTGTGGACTTTGCCTGGATTATGCTCTATGTATTTTATCTGCATTGATGTAGATAAGGGACAGTTATATTTAATAGGTAAATTGAAACCAAATATTAAGAACCTGTTAATAAAATCAATAAGCTTGTCAATGAAATCCGTTACACTCATCTGGAAAAGTTTTAATATCACTGTGTAAATGATAACATTTACAGCACAATCCTAAACATGCCTGCTTAAAAGTATGTGCCACTGAGCTGAAAGGGGCTGACTCTATGGAGACTTGGTATAGGATGCAGCCTTAATGACACAGTACCTGCGATGCTATGTCGGAAGATTGAAGTTTAACATGTAACTATACAATTCTATACAATATATACCACACTTCAACAGGGCATGTGTAGGACATTTTAGCCATCCTGAATCTGTGAACCAAAGAGTAGTTAGTTTAAAAATAATAATGTGTTCATATTAAGGCTACGGAGTAAGTCCCACTGAAACTCAATGTGGCTCATTTCCGAGTGCATATGAGTGCGCTGTAAGATTGCAATCCTATGCACGCTTCCTTTGTAGAAAGTCCCACTTAACACAGAGGAGCTTAATTCCAAGTAAACATGGATAGGTTTAGGGGCTTCATGTGATCTTGATTCACGCTGGGAAGGTACAAAGGATCTCTTCTGTGAGGCTGTATGTTCCACGGAGAAGAGAAAAAGGAGTGTGTGGAATGTGGAATTTGGAGAAAAGTGAGTGGAGCAAGAATTAAAATTAAGTTGCTGACGTGACACCGTTTTATATCTCAAAATCTGTCAATCTGGAGTAACAGGTGAAGACAGCCAGTTTGTCAAAAGTTGCCCCAAAGTTAAACACAGTGAAAAATTCATTTTAGCCATGCAACTGAGGCTAGGGAATACCCCCCTTTTTTGCTGTTTATTTGCTAAGTAACCCCTCTCCTGGCCTTACAGCCTCTCATCCCCAATCCCATAAGCACAACAAACCAAATCGATCCATCAAAAAAACAACAACGACGAGTTAAAGATGAACACTTTTCTTACGGCACAACGTTCTGAGGGACCCTAAAATCCACGGGAAAGCTTGTGCCCTGAGAAAATCTGCTATTCTTTAAGGTGCCACAAAACTTTTCGTGGTTTCGTCTACTCCTCAGGAAATCCAACGGAAACATTCATTCCACTGAATAAACAGCATCAGCCTTCCCTCCAAGGTGTCAAAGCTTCAATAGCCCGCCTCATTCTTTCTTTTTAAATGTATTGGGTTGTGTGTGCTTTGCTACAATAAAACAAACAAGCCATCCCAGAATATCTTCCAACAAGAGCTGGCTTTTCCTTTCCTTCCCTTTTCCTCATCCCAACTTCCCATGGCTAGAGGAAGCGAATCCTGCCCATGCCTTCACTGGCTCTCCAAAACTTCCCCGAAGTTTGCAACCAACAGCCGGTTGCTGTTCAACCATTGCACCTGATACAGAGGAAAGCCAATAAAATACTCACACACCTAGACAGACATATAGCTAGCTGAACAGCAACAGCCTGTTGATTGCAAACTTCTAGCAAGTTATCCTTCTCTCCCCATCTTCAAGAAAATCTTGTCCCAAATGCACTAGGCGCAGGGGAAGGCAATAAAAACAGAAATCGCCAATAGAGCTGTGTATGTATCTCCCCCTACCCCACCCATGCCCCAAACCTCAGCCAGGGTTCCACGGCGTGGCTCCGATTTCCACTTCCCTCCAGGGGGGAAACAGCCGTGCCCTATGGAAGGGAGGGCAGAGAGAAGCCAGCCAGACCCCCCTCCCCTCCCCTCCCCTCCCCAACACACATGCACTCCTATCCCTCGAGGATCAAAAGGTGCCCAGTGCGACCTACCTGCGTTTCCAGCGAGGAGCAGCGGGACTTCTTCCCTGCCTTCTTCTCGGACGCCGCGCTCTCGCCGCGGTACATGGAGAGCTGCGATGAAACCAAAACAAACAAGGCAGCCAGCGACGCCCCTGGCTGCGCTCCCCCCGGGCTGCTTGGCCGCGCGGGCGCTGGGACCTTACTTGTCGCAGCCACAACACCACCAGCCGCCGCCTTCGCCGCCGCCACCACCTCCTCGTCGCCCTCGTCTTCTTGCCATGGCTGCGCAGCTGCCGCCTGCGCCCTAGTCGGGAGTTCGAAAGCGTCCGTCGCTCTCCTGGAAAGAGTCGCGGGTGGCGGGGGGAGAGGCAGGCGGCGCGCTCGAAGGGGCGGGGAGAGGCTGCTTTCCAGGGGAGGGGGGGGTGTCTTGCCTTCACTTTCTGGGCGGCGGGGAGGAGGGAGGAGGAGGCGGGCGGGCTGGCCGGCCGTGGCCCGCGGCGGGGAGATGGTTGGGAGGAGGTCACTGCATTCTTGGGAGCTCTGATTGCTGCCCAGCCTATGAGGAGTTGCGGATTAGTGCGTGTCACTTTTTGCCTGGATAGTTGGCGTTGAGTATTTTCTCGCGGACTTTCTTTTTCGGGGCTCCACCTAGAGAGAAAGCTTTGGGACTGCAGGGCTGCCTTCCCCAATGGATCCCACGAAGGGGTCTCTCAGCGGTAGACGTTCACTTTCTTTTGTGGGGCGGTTTGAGGGAGGGAAAATGAGGTCTTTATTTATATTGATATTACGCCCAAAGGCAGCTCACCAAAAGCTCTGGTCTCTTTGCATTTCCTTTGGGCCACCCATATAACAGATTATGATTATTATTATTATTATTATTAGCGTTTCTATATTGCCCAATAGCTGGAGCTCTCTAGCTGGTTCACAGCAATTCATAGGGAAAAGAATACAAACCGCAACATTATACAAGGTTATTATAAAACATAGGGCCTGCTTGGACGACATGGTTAGGCTGTTAACCCATTTGCAGCAAATGGTGAGTGAGCGTGGTTAAACCGTGGTTATGACACACTAATGTTTCGCTCAAAATGCTTAACCACCGTAGCTTAGCATGCCATCAGAACAGAGTCATAATCTAAAAAATGTTAAAAGTACAAAATTTAAAACAATTTCAACAGCTAAAAACAATTTTAGTAAACAATTTAAATAATACACCTGTTCAAGACAGCTGACATAAGTTCCCCGTCATATGCCATCAAATTCCTGAGATAAGAGGATAATCTTAAGCCACCATTGAAAAGATTATAATGTTGGGGCCAGGCAGGCCTCGGTGGGGAGCTCATTCTACAATCAGGGAGCCACCACTGAGAAAGCCCTCCCTCTGGTGCCACCCTCTGAGCCTCCCTCAGAAGAGGCACATGATGGAAGTCCCCAGATGTTGATCATAGTGTTTGGGTAGGTACTTTTTAGGAGAGGCATTCCATCAGGTATTGCGGTCACAAACTCTAAGGCTTCATAGGTTAAAACCAGCAGCTTGAACCGGACTTGGAATTATACAGGAAGCCAATTCAAGCAGTTGGCCCACTCAGCTAATATTTATTTTTAAACAGGGAACTCTACTCTGTCAAATGAGCTAGGACTCTATCTATCCATATTTAGTTGCAGAAAAGGGCAACTAAAATGATCAAGGGGCTGGAGCAACTCTCCTATGAAGAAAGATGTCATTTCGGATGCTTAGCTTAGGAAGAAGGCAAGTAAGGGAAGACATGATAGAGGTGTAAAATAATATCCACAAAAGTGGATAAGGAGACATTTTTCTCCTTCTTAATACTGGAACCTGGAATCAATCCATGACACTGATTGGTGGGAGATTCAGGACAGATAAAAGGCAGTAATTCACTTCCACAAGATGTAGTTATGGGCATCAATTTGGATGGCTTTAAAAGGGGATTGGATCAATTTCAGGAGGAGAAGGCTATCAATGGCTACTAACCCTGATGGCTATATGCTACCTCCAGTATCAGAATCAGTATGCCTATACATCAGTTGCTGGGGAACATGGGGAGGAGGGTGCCGTCACACTCATGGGGATTTGGTTGGCAACTGTGAGAACAGTATGCTAGACTAGATGGAGCCAGCATGGCTCTTCTTGTATATAAAAGTCCTCTGGCTTCGCGTCGTTCTGCATGTGATTGGAGGCATAGATCAGATTCAGACCTTAAACTGAATCATAAAACTGCAATGTACTCAGTAGATTGTTTGGAAGGAAAGGGTGTTGCTGAGGATCACCTCCTAATGTTTAGAGTAGGGGTAGGCAACCTGGTGCCCTCCATATGTTTGGGACTACAACTCCTAATTCCTGACCATCATCCATGCTGGCTGGGAGATGACAGTGCCCCAACATGGGCTCAGGCTCTCCCAGCTGGGTACTGTGTTAGTGAGCAGGTGAGGGAAAGTGGGCGGGGGAGGGGGCCGAGTAGCTGTGGTCTACAAAAGCAATCTTAACCTGACCAGACATCCTGTCCGGGAGCTGAATCACATCGAGTGTGTGTACCTGAGTCTTAAGGCCAGGGATAGACTAGGGATTCTGTTAGTGTACCAGCCACCCCGCTGCCTATCAGTCTCCATGGCCGAGCTCACGGAACTGGTCTCGGAGCTGGTGTTGGATTCGCCCAGGCTCTTGGTCCTGGGCGATTTCAACATCCCATTCGAGGCCGGTATGTCAGGTGGAGCTCGGGAGTTCATGGCATCCATGACAACCATGGGCCTATCCCAGTTGGTCTCTGGACCCACACATTCAGCAGGTCACACCCTCAATGCTGTTTTCAGTTCCGAACAGACGGATCTGTGGGCGGAGGTATTGAATACCTCCGAATTGTCATGGACAGATCATTTTCTGGTCAGGGTTAGTATCACAGCTACCACCCGTCCCTGCAGGGGTGGTGGACCTATTAAGATGGTCCGCCCTCGAAGGCTGATGGATCCTTCTGGATTCCAGAAAGCCTTGGAGGGTTCCATGGCTGGTATCGTCGACGATCCTGTAGAAGCCCTGGTCAATAGATGGAATCAAGACCTAACTAAGGCTATCGACATGATCGCCCCCAAACGTCCTCTCCGGCCCGCTTCTAATAGGGCGCCCTGGTATACAGAAGACCTCAGGGAGTTGAAGCGGAAAGGACGACGACTGGAGCGCAGATGGCGGAAAACTCGACTTATATCCGACAAGACACGACATAGAGAACATCTTCGTCTCTATGGAGTGGCAATACGTGCAGCGAAGAAAGCTTTCTTCTCTGCACGCATTGCGTCTGTGAATTCATGTCCAGCAGAACTGTTCAGGGTGGTGAGGGGTCTAACTCAGGCTCCTTCTCCCCTGAATCCGATTTTAGAGCCTTCAGTAGTTCGCTGTGATGCTTTTAATGATCATTTCTCAGATAAAATCTCTCGGATAAGAGCCGACTTAGATGCCATTGTTATAGCAGAGGCTGACAGTGGAGTGTCCAGTGACTCCGCGAGTAGGATTACACTTGATCAGTTTCAGTTGGTGAGTACCGAGGATGTGGACAAGGTGCTTGGATGTGTGAGGAAGACGACTTGCCCTCTCGATCCCTGTCCTTCCTGGCTGGTCATCCAGGGAGGAGATGCAGTTAGATCACATTTACAACATATTATTAATGCATCTCTCAGGGAGGGCAGTTTTCCATCATGTTTAAAAGAGGCGGTGGTAAGGCCGCTTCTAAAAAAGCCCTCCCTGGATCCCCTGGACCTTAATAACTACAGGCCAGTATCAAATCTTCCATTTTTGGGCAAGGTGATCGAGAGAGCGGTTGCCTTTCAACTCCAGGCAGTCTTGGATGACACTGATTTTCTAGACCCATTTCAAACCGGCTTCAGAGCAGGATACGGAGTTGAGACCGCTTTGGTCGCCTTAGTAGATGATCTACGCCTTAGTATCGAGAGGGGGAGTGTGTCCCTGCTGGTACTCCTGGACCTCTCAGCGGCTTTCGATACCATCGACCATGGTATCCTTCTGGAGCGCCTGGGGGAATTGGGAATCGGGGGCACTGTGCTTCAGTGGTTCCGATCCTATCTCTTGGGCAGGCTCCAGATGGTGATGCTTGGGGATAGCTGCTCTTCAAAAAAGGAGTTGCTATGTGGTGTACCGCAAGGTGCCATCCTTTCCCCAATGCTGTTTAACATTTACATGAAACCGCTGGGAGAGATCATCCAGAGGCAAGGGGCGGGGTGCTATCAATATGCTGATGACACCCAAATATATTTCTCTATGCCTTCAACAACATCGTCAGCTAAGGATAGTGTGTCTCCTCTGAACGAATGCTTGGAGGCGGTAATGGGCTGGATGAGGAAAAACAAACTGAAGCTGAATCCAGACAAGACAGAGGTGCTTGCTGTCAAAGGCCCCAACCTGGGTTTGGAGGTGTGTCAACCAGTTCTGGATGGGGTTACACCCCCCCTGAAAGACTGTGTTCACAGCTTGGGGGTACTCCTGGATCCGTCGCTCCAGATGACAGCTCAGATTGATGCGACGGCCAGGAGTGCCTACTATCAGCTTCGGCTGATAAGCCAGCTGCGCCCCTTCCTAGAGTTGGAAGACCTAAAGACGGTAGTGCACGCACTGGTAACTTCGAGGCTCGACTTCTGCAATGCGCTGTACATAGGGCTACCTTTGTGCCTAGTCCGGAAACTTCAACTTGTTCAAAATATGGCAGCCAGGTTGGTCACCGGTACACCTAGGGGTGACCACATTACACCAGTTTTAAAATCACTTCACTGGCTGCCGGTCAGTTTCCGGGCGAAGTATAAAGTGTTGGTTATTACCTTTAAAGCCCTACATGGTTTGGGCCCAGGCTACCTACGGGATCGCCTTCTCCCGTACAATCCGCCCCGCACTCTTAGGTTCTCTGGGAAGAACGTACTCAAGCCAGCCAGAACTAGGCTGGCGAGTGTTACCCAGAGGACCTTCTCTTCTATGGCTCCCAGACTATGGAATGGTCTGCCGGAGGAGGTTAGACAAACTGACAGTCTTCACGAATTCAAGAGAGTCGTGAAGACTGTTCTTTTCCGGCAGGCCTATCCGGATGAATTTTAAATGTTTTAATGATGTGTTTCTCTTGTTTTAATTTTTTAACTTTGTCATGCTTGTATGTGTCTTGTGTTCCCCGCCTCGATCCGTAGGGAGAGGTGGGTTATAAATAATAATAATAATAATAATTATTATTATAGTCTAAAACATCTGGTTTAGAGCAAGGAGGGTAGAAGGTGGACCTGCAACATCTGGATGGCTGCAGGCATCTCTCAGAGTAGTACAGCTCCATTCTTTCCCTTACCCCCACCCGTCAGGTCAATCTTCTGTAAAGTAAAAGGAGAAGCAGTCTCTGGATTTTTTTGCTTTGTTTTTGCATACTATAGATAAGGAGTAGGAAGCTCTAAATGTTTTGGCCCTCAACCCCCCTCAACCCCAGTCAGCATGGCCAATGGACAGATTCAATGGAGCTGTGTCTCCTTTATCCTTGCAGGCTTTTAAGAAGGCCTTGAAAACATTTCATTTTACCATGGCTTTCTCATGATGAGAAGGCCACTGCAAAACACTGTTATTACTGCTATTGCCATGGCTGTTTTTGCTGGTTTTATTGTTGGCTTTTATTTTTATTTTTAATTGTTAATTTATTGTGCTTATGTTCTTATTGCTTTTAATATTTTAACTGTTTTTTATGCATTTTATTGTTGTAAGTTGCCATGAGAGGGCCTCTGCCCTGAAAGGCAGCCAATAAATGTTTTAAATAAATATATAAATAAATAGATTGCTTTCAAGGCCTTTCTACACTTATGTCCTCACTGCCTTTTGTTAATTACTAGAAAACCAGGGAGATTATTTCAATACTGCAAGAACCAGTTATCCTTCGGAAGCTGCTACACTTCTGGACAGCACACTGGTTTGGCACCCCTAATTATATTAACAATGAAATGGGCCTATTATAGGACCATTTATTCATATTGAGCTCCATCACACCAGCGATTTAGTGCACTCTCGCCATGCCTGGTGTGCAGATTTGCCGGTACTCACATGGCACCATGTCTGTCCTGCTAACACCCCGCCTCTTCCCCAGCCTTTCCTAGAATGCTAAAAGTCTGGATTATTTTCCCTAAGTGCATTTAATGCACCTTAAGCCTCCGTGTAGTTTTAAAGGAACTGGGGACTTGGATGGATTGCATCAGGTCCTGGCAGGGAAAAGCAATCTCTCCCAGCAGCTGGTTCCAAGCCTCAATGTAAAACTCAATCCTTGCATCCCAGGCTTGAAAGCATTTTTAAAAAATCATACAATGCCTGAATCTCTGCAGAGATAGGATTGTACTCCCTCAATGCCCCCAAAGAGCCAGACTAAAGGGTCGTTCCATTTTTGCCTGGCAGAAAGGTGGTGTGGTTGAAGTACTCATCTGACAGGACCTGACTGGAGGGAGAAAGAGAAGGGGAGGGGTGGAGTGGAGTGGAGCAGAGAGGAAGAGCAATCGAGCGAAGGAGCGAAAGAGCAGCTATTCAGGTGAAAGGGATCAACAGCTTGATGCGCTTCTAAAAAAATGCGGAAGCAAACCAGGGGGAAAAATTAGGTGTGATGGACGTCATTGTGTGCATGTTTCTTTACAGCGTACAAGAGGATCAGGGCCTGCCCATGGAGCTTACAGTCTAAGAGCGTCATCCCACAGGGGAAAATCGCATTTGCTTAGTGTTGCTTCTCCGCCGTTTGTTCCTCATTACTTCTTCTTTTGAAAGAGGAAGTAAACAATTTGCACGCGGCCCATTCAGTGGGTCGGTTTGATCCTGCTGCTTCTCCTGCACACAGCAGGAGATAGCAGCAACTTTCATCTTTAAAAGCAAGTCGGACATTCTGGGGTGTTTTTTTTGTCACGCAAAGAAGGCTAGAAGGGGCGGGAGGCTCGCGAGAGGCAGATGACATTGTGAGGTGGACCCGTGAAAATCCGTGACTGCCCTGTAATGAGTATGCAATAAAACGCTATTCTGATGGAGCTCTAAAAATCGACACAGAAGAAATGACACTGGTCAGGGAGGGAAGTGGTGGCAGGGGAAAACAGGGAAAACGGGATCAATATGCAGTGGTTTCAGGGACAGGTGTTTTGGTTTAGCTGCAAGCAGAGTTACAGCTGAGCAAGGGAACTAGGGAATTGTGTCGAAGGCTTTATAGAAGGGGGTTAAAGAAAGTAAGCGAGAAGGCCTATGTGCCATCCATGTCAACAGCACAAATCCCTTTAGAGCGCATGGCTGGTTGCATTTCCCATCAATTGGCATATAGATTATATATTGTAGGTAATATAGAGCTATCATGTCCAGTAATAATTGACTAGTAGCTTTTGCTTTAGATCAGAAGGCAAGAGGTTGTTTGTGACTTTGACTTGTATTGTAGTTAATTTTGAGGCATGAAAAGGCAACTCATAGCAAATGCTCTTAAAACATAGATGTGGTTCTTTTTTCTTATGTTGATTTTGAATATGTTCAAGAATGAACTTTACAAACCTTGCTGAGTAACCCCTCCAACTAAATCTGAAATGGCACCCCTCCAGGGAACAATAAACACAGGCCAAACAAGATATAGCACTATGAAAGTGTTATATAAAAGGCAGGAGCCACACTACTGCTTTATAGTGGTATTGAAGTGCACTGACAACTGTTGGGGCCCATTGACACATACCATATACTACTGTATCCTGCTTGGTGTGGCTCCGGCCTTTTATATACCACTTTCATACCACTATATCCTGCTTGGTGTAGATCTGGCCACACTCTCCACCCAAATGAGCGAATGGTGGCACAAGCCAGGACAGAAGTAGAACAAGAGAGACTCCTACTATTCAGTCTGACTCCTGTCTGACTATAGGAAGTAAGACAAGCAGGATATGGAACCAAACTGGTAGCCACGCCATATGGAGAGCAGGCCAAGCTAGGGTGACCAGATAAAATCCAGGTCAGGGCTCATGTAACTTTAACAGTTGTAGAGAAAAGGGAATTTCAGCCAGTGTCATTTGTATGCAATTAGTTCCTGGTGAAATTCCCTCTTCATCACAACAGTTAAAGATGCAGGGGCCCTGCCTTCTTTTGTATCTGGTCACTCTAGTATAGTGCCTGCAACTTTAACTGTTGTGATGAAGAGGGAATATCACCAGGAACTAATTGCATACAAATAACCCTGGCTGAAATTCCCTTTTCTCTGCAACTGTTAAAGTTACAGGAGCCCTGACCTGGATTTTATCTGGTCACCCTAGGCCAAGCAGAAGAAACTCCAGTGGAGCTGGCTTCTCTCACCTAGAGATATCTACCACCACCTTACCCTACACTCCACCCTTAAGAGGAAAGGTAGTAGCTCAGTGGTAGAGCACATGCTTTGCATGCAGAAGGTCCCAGGTTTAATCCCCAGCATCTACCACCTTCAAAGGCAACCCCACATAGAGTGCATTGCAGTAATCTAACTTGGAGGTTACCAGAGCATGGACAACTGAAGCCAGGTTATCCCTGTCCAGATAAGGATGTAGCTGGGCCACCAACCGAAGTTGGTAGAAGGCACTCCGTGCCACTGAGGCCACCTGCGCCTCAAGGGGAGTGCAACCCCATCCAGAACAGGTTGAACACCCTCCATCCGGTCAGCGGAACCACCCACTAACAGCATCTCAGTCTTGTCTGGATTGAGTTTCAGTTTATTAGCCTTCATCCAGTCCATTGTCGCAGCCAGGCACTGGTTCAGCACATCCACAGCCTCACCTGATGTAGATGAAAAGAAGAAGTAGAGCTGCGTGTCATCAGCGTACTGATGACAATGCACTCCAAAACTCCGGATGACTGCACTCAACAGTTTCATGTAGATGTTGAACAGCATGGGGGACAAAACTGACCCCTGTGGAACCCCATACTGGAGAATCCATGGGGCCAAGCAGTGTTCCCCAAGCACCACCTTCTGGAGCCGACCCGCCAGGTAGGAGCGGAATCACTGTAATGCAGTGCCTCCCACTCCCAACTCAGCCAGTCGTCCCAGAAGGATACCATGGTTGATGGTATTGAAAGCCGCTGAGAGATCAAGGAGAATCAACAGAGTCACACTCCCCCTGTCTTTCTCCCAACATAGGTCATCATACAGGGCGACCAAGGCTATTTCCGTACCAAAACCAGGCCTGAAACCCGACTGAAATGGATCCAGATAATTGGTCTCATCCAAGAGTGCTTGGAGCTGGCTTGCAACCACCCGCTCCAGGACCTTGCCCAGGAATGGAACATTAGCTACTGGCCTGTAGTTATTAAGATTTTCAGGGTCCAGGGAAGATTTCTTTAGGAGTGGTCTCACTGCTGCCTCTTTCAGGAGGCCTGGGACCACTCCCTCTTGCAAAGAGGCATTAATCACTTCCCTGGCCCAGCCAGTTGTTCCATCCCTGCTAGCTTTTATTAGCCAAGAGGGGCAAGGATCCAATATAGAAGTGGTTGCACGAACCTGTCCAAGCACCTTGTCAACGTCCTCGAATAGTGTTTTGTGGTTGGGGTCAGTCTAAATTATCTCCAGGGGTCCCTTACTCAGTGCCTCTGATAGCAAAGAGATTGAGGATTTTCCCCAACTCTTACTCTTGAAGTTACTAGGCCTGTTGAAAATAGATTTTATAACATAAGCATGAAAACAGTGAATACCCCTTTTAACTTGTTAAACCAATGAAAACATGCCACACAAGAAGTCTTAAGATATGAATGGTTTACAAAGAAAAGTGAATGCAAAAGAACATCAGATGCAGAAGTGAAATCTGAAACATTACTACTACTAGTAGTAGTAGTATCCTGCCTTTTGCCCAATGCTGGGCCTCAGGGCAGCCTTACAAAACTAAAACATATACAGCTAAAACCTATAAATAGGAATATACTAGGCTGACCATATGAAAAGGAGGACAGGGCTCATGTAACTTTAACAGTTGTAGAGAAAAGGGGATTTCAGCCAGTGTCATTTGTATGCAATTAATTCCTGGTGAAATTCCCTCTTCATCACAACAGTTAAACCTCACCCTGCTTCATCAGGGAGCAAAAGAGCAAACTGCCCTTATGAAGATAGCCCAAAATACTCTCAGAGCCAAAGGAATGCATGTTCCAGAAGAGAAAAGAGAAACTCTTCTTCTTCTTCACACAAAAGGTCTGTGCTAGAGGCAGCAGCCATTTCACTCACCCACCCCACATTCTAAGAGAGGGGGGAGAGTGACGCTACTGAGCATGTGTTGCGCTATGAGGGAAGATGGCCACCTCATTGACTTGAATGAGAGGTGAAAATAGTCCTTAAAAGTCAACTGAAGGGAATTTTAAAAAAACGAAAAGCTTTCCACCAACTACAGTCAAGGAGGAAGAAGACCCCACCACTGGATTAATTAATAAGGCTCTAGAAATTATGCAAATTGTGAGCACAAAACTCGCAACCCGGAAGTAATTTTTCAAAAGCAGGGAGACAGGTTTGTATTCCTTTTCTACCTTAAACTGCTCTCCTTCCCTTAATCTTTCACCAATCTTTTTGAAATTTTCAGGTAATGTAAAACAAACATTTCTTTCTGGCACCTGTAAATTTCAGAAAGGTTGGTGAAACATTTTCAATTTTATGGCTGTTAGAATGACCCCCCCAATTATCACTTTAACATGGCGGAATGTGTTTTTTACTGACGGCCCTTAACAATGGAGACACGACTGTGCCTCCATTAATACATATAAACAACAACATAAAATACAATTTCGTCACAGAGGGCTTCTTGCCCAATGGCCCTCAGAAACCTGGAGCCGGCATTGGTCTTTCCCATCATTTGCTACCCGACCCTCTTAAATCACAAGGGCCTAATCTACACGAAGCAGGATATTGCACTATGAAAGTGATAGGAAAGCGGTATGTAAAAGGCAGGAAAAACTTTGCTAAGTAAGCGAGATAATTGCCCTTTCAACAAGAAGGGAAGGTCTTTTCATTGAGTTCTTTAACTTCAGGGAGGCTCCCGCTGAAGAAGTCTTTGGCACGAAGCTAGGCGAGCTGATTGCCTCTTGCGTTCTTTTAGCTCCGCCCATTTCAATTTGTGGCAGACTCTGGGACTGGCCAACTCAGAAGTCCCTTCACCCTCACAGGATTGCTGAGTTCTCACAAACTCTGAGTTGTTAAGATTCGGTGAAAATTCGTCCCTGGTCTGGGAAAACCTCCTTCGCTCTACCTGTGTCAGCCGGTAGGTGTCTAGTTCAGTTTCAGAATCTGATTCCGATTGATAGCCTGAAACTCCCTCCCCCACACTAAGGGGAACAGGTCTGATCACAACACCCAGCAGAGAAGCCCCTTCATGGGAGTGGGGGGCACCAGCATGGTCCAGGGGGCAGGTTGCTCAGGGCCCTCCTCAAACCTGGCTGTGCTTTTGGGCTTCCCAGGCAACTGGCTGGCCACGGTGGGAAACAGTTTGGTAGAATACATAGGCATTTGATTTGATCTAGCGGAGCAATTTGCATGTCCTTATAACAATGGTATAGCTGAACAGTAAACGCTAGAAGGTAAAGATAAATCAGTACTATAGCACATCTCCAGAGGATAGGCTGAAATATATAAACAAAGTGTTATATGCTATGCTGCCTGTTCTTATGCATGGCCACTGGGAAGTGCCCCATTTGATTCAACAGTACTTAGGTTGCTTCCAGAGAAGGCTTCTGTTGTGCATCCACACTGTCCCAATCACAGAATTTTACATCAGGTCCAGACAATGCTTGCCAGTGTGGAGTAGCGGTTAGAGTATTGGACTGGGACTGGGGCGACCTGCATTCAAGTCCCCACCTGGCCATGAAGCTCACTGTGTAACTTTGGGCCTAAGCCTAAGGTTTAAAATAAAGAGGAAGAGGATCACATATATGCTGCCTTGGGCTCCTTGGATGAAAAGGAGGGATGTAAATGTAATAAATAAATGAAAGTGTCATCAGACAGGGGGATCACATTTTCTACAGTCGCGTTGGCCTCCTGCTGCCGTTCCACAATAGTGACAGACAGCTTCCTCTTTCTTCACATGGGGAAGAAAGAAGCTGCAGCAACGAGCATGTGGACCATTCAGTGAGTGTTTTTATTACACCGCTTTTCTTGCACACAGCAAGAAATGGCAGCAATGTTTCACCTAAAAAAAAAAACACCACAGATTTACCGGGGCTTATTTTGACATGGAAAAAAGACCAGAAGGGGTGGGAGAAGCACAGGAGGTGGACGGTGGTGTGAAAAGGACCCGCCAAAAAATGTGAGTGGCCAGTAACGCGCATGCGATAAAACGCTCATCTGATGATGGGCTACACGTCACCTTCCAGTTCTAGTACTGCCTTGTTTTCCCACTACTTCTTCCACCTTTTCTCTTACCAGAAAAAAGAATCTGTTAAGGAAGAAAAGACAGCGTAGCTGCAGTACAATGCCTTTTGATTGCGAGCAATACGAGCTCACTGCATGGAAACCACACTTCCTCATGACTAGGAGCATCATCACACAGAGCAAAATTGTGTTTGCTTACTGTCGCTTCTCCGCCCGTACGTTTGCCCCTCATTACTTCCTCTTTTGAAAGAGGAAGTAAACAACTTGCACGAGACCCATTCATTGGGCCATTTTGATCCCACTGCTTCTCCTGAACACAGCAGGAAACAGCAGCAACTTCCATCTTTAAAAATAAGTTGAATTTACTGGGGTGTTTTTTTGTTTTTTGTTTTGGTTGTGCAAAGAAGGCTAGAAGGGACGAGAGGCGCGCTGGAGGCAGATGACGTCATGAGAAGGACCCGTGAAAATCCGTGATTGCCCAGTAACGAGCATGCAATAAAACACTCGTCTGATGGAGCTCTAAGGTCCCCTCTACAAGAATTTGGTTTGACACCTGGTTGTCCAATTATGCGCATCTTCTCACAATCGCGTTTACGCCTAAATCCTGTAAACGACAGGCGGTGAAGCGCATAACCGGCAGTATGAAACGCGCTTTAAAGTGGCTGAAATGCGGAGAATCACTTGTTTACATGGTCATAATGCGCTTTAACGGCCGCGGAGAATTAAAACTCGCTATTTAACGTGCATTCAATAATGCGTCTAATCGGACAGATAAAGCGCCTCAACCCCCGATTTGCGCTCCGTTGTAGAGGTAATTTTTTAAATATGACTTGAAAGAGCTTTAAATCACTCTTGTAGAGGCACCCTAAGTGTGCATAGGATAGTAGTCTGAACTAGGTAACTAGCTTCTAAGAAGCTTCTGCAGAAAGGAAGTAGTCCCTGTAGATAAGCAGGCTGCAATATGGTACACTTTTGCTAATGAGTCAGCCCCATTGAGCTCACTGGGACTAATTCTGAGGAAATACTGTGAGGTGTGGACTGCAAACATCCACCCACTTTGAGCATAGCAGTCTTTTGCGCAGGTATTTGAGAATATAAAACACACCAGTGTAAAACAGCAATTAAACATGGATTTGCGGATCTATTAATTATTAGAAATTTGCTGATGGAAGTGACAAAGACGCAACAACAGTTTCCCAACAGTCCTGCAGACATTTCATGTTTCACTCTTTTCTTTTTTAAAATTCCCATTTCAGCTTGCATGCTAATCTATTCTCTCTTGTACCAAGGTCTTGTTTATTCTGGCTAGACAAATGCTTCAATGCAGAACAAAGTTCAGTTCCTAGCTAGGCAGAGCAGCGCCTGGCAGTTCAGGAAAATCCTGTTCCAGTACCAAATTCCAGTGTAAACAGTAATTTCAGAGACAGGACTTTCCTGGATTTGTCCTGTTTTTTGTTCTACTCTGGGTGTCAGGGCGGATTTTCTGTAATTTTCTATAACGTCCTGGAATGACACACTTTCCCCTTTAAGACTGGCATTAGTGTGGCAGGAGGGAATGGCGCACTTTCTGGAGGACCCTATTGTAGGGTGACCAGATAAAATCCAGGTCAGGGCTCATGTAACCTTAACAGTTGTAGAGAAAAGGGAATTTCAGCCAGTGTCATTTGTATGCAATTAGTTCCTGGTGAAATTCCCTCTTCATCACAACAGTTAAAGTTGCAGGCACTATACTAGAGTGACCATATACAAAAGAAGGCAGGGCTCCTGCAACTTTAACAGTTGTGATGAAGAGAGAATTTCACCAGGAACTAATTACATACAAATGACACTGGCTGAAATTCCCTTTTCTCTACAACTATTAAAGTTACATGAGCCCTAACCTGGATTTTCTCTGGTCATCCTACCCTATTGGAGCAGTAGGGGGAGCAGGAATGACACGCTTTCCCCCTCCTTCTCCCCAGTCGGGGCCCTTAAGGCCCCAATTGGAGTGGAGGAGGGGGAAACATGCTTTCTGAGGCCTCTGGAAAGTGTGTCATTCACAACCGCCATACTAATGGCAGCTGCCAATAGCGTGGCGAGGGGAATGATGCGCTTTCCAGAGGCCCTGGAAAGTGGGCTTTCCTGCCCCCCGCACTGGGTGTCCTCTTCTTTGGCTTCCCAAATATGGTCACCCTATACTGTGAACAGCAGCAAAACAATTTAGGGGACATTTTCCCATGCCCAGGATTTTTTTTTTGTATTTCTTTTTTAATCAAGAGATTGTGAATGAAAGCCCACACGTTCACTATTCTGTGCCCAGGAAGCCAAAGATCACAAGGGGCAGCAGAGACTTCTCGGTGGAGGTGCCCACACTTCGGAGCACCCTCTCCAGAGATGTTTTTCAAGCTGATTCTCTTGTATGTTTCAGGAGGCGGGTAAGGACTATCTAGGCAGGCATTTATTTGGGTGGGCTGGGGAGGCTGACTTTTGAATCTGATATGCATATTTATGTCTGAGAAATAGTAGTTTTGGTAATTCTATGTCGTTTGATCCGATACTGATGACAGACCATCCTAGGGGTTTGACTGAGCCACATAAATAAATAAAAAAAAAAACTGTGGAAATTCCTTGACCCTTTATTTTAGGTTTCCCTAAGTTAAGGTGCATTTCTATGCATGTTTAGGAAGAGAAAAGTTCTACAACTTCCAGTATTCCCCAGACAGCATGGATGGTTGGGGAATGCTGGGTGTGGGGATTTTTTTCTGTCTAAACATGCATAGGATTGCACCCTTAGAAGCTAGAAGCCTCTCTTCTTTTCATGCATATGCAGTTCACATCATAAACCATCCTCAACTCTCTTTAGGCCATTTCTTAGGAACAGCTCTTTTTTCTAAGTCTATATCCCTATGAACTAGTGTGTGTGTGTGTATAATCATTGCCTCTATTTCTGATGTTCAGGCTGTGGAAGTTATTGCTCATGCAGAAAAAACTGGTACCACTCACGCACAAGAGAGAGGTATTAGCAGACTTGGGGGAACCACAGGGTTTGTCAAAATATCAAACAAACCAACCCTAAGGGAAAGGAGATCCTAAAACTGCTCAATGAGGACTGAACATGCTCAGTTGGCATAGAATGCTGGCTCACTGTTGCGGGCAAAATGGGGGAGGACGTGGACTGGAGTATTCTGAAAAGGGATGTGACTGGCTGGCGAGAACCCTGAACAGTCCATTCTGCAACATTCTATTGCTGGTTCACTTTGTAATGTCTCCTGTTTAAGAACATAAGAGGAACCCTGCTGGATCAGAGACAGGGCACTTCTAGAAGTGGCTTTTAGAGCATCATCACGCTGCTTCATTCATGGATTTTTACAGAGGTGGTCCATCCACCACCATCTTTCTCCTCCTGTGTATTCCCAACATTTCTTCCGTCTTTTTCCTTACCGTGGAAAATTTGATGAGGAAAAAAAGACATCATGATGATGATGATGATGATGTTTTCTACATCACCCCATAGCCAAAGCTCTCTGGGCGATTTGCAACAATTCACATAAAATACAACAATATTAAAAATATGCCATGATAAACAAACAGTCTAAAAATGTTAACATGATTTTTTAAAAAGCAATTTAAAGAGCTGAAAAGCAATGGCAGTAAACAGTCTTTCCATAATAGATCTGTTCAAAACAGCAGACATAGATGCCCCTTCATATGCCATTACATGCCTGGCCCCTCTGTTTGGAAGCACCCTAAAGGTCCTTTAGCCCAGCCGCCAGTTTCCAACAGTGGTCAGTCAGATGCTTCTGGGAATCAACAATATGGCATTAAGGCAACAGCTCTACCACTCTGTCCTGTCCCATTCACAACATATTTAGGTCGCAATCCTATGCATGTTTAGACAGAAAAAAAAAGTCTTACAACTCCGAGCGTTCCCCAGGCTGGCTGGGGAGTTGCAGGATTTTTTCCCCTGTCTAAACATGCATAGGACTGTGCTTTCATTTTACACAATGGGGTTTTAAAATCTGGCTGCAGAAAGCATGTTGAAACCTTACTGTGAATGAACAATAACCTTTTAAAAACTGTTAGGAAAAGAAAGAATCAAGTCTGTGGTTTCCAAGGGGTTAATTTCCCCCTTCCCCTTGCTAAAACTTTCTACTAAAAGTTTCATAACCATTACAAGGTGAAGATATAAAACAGTAACTTTTCGTGAACTTCGTTCTGCCACACATTGATTAGGAAATAAAATGCCCTTGGAATTATCTTGCTTTGGCAGACTCTAGATTTATATATGAAATGCACATCCTGACCACATTTTGACTAGTTATACGTGCTGGTGAATGTACGATGTGTATGTAAACTTTTTTTAAAAAGAAGGAAGGAAGGAAGGAAGGAAGGAAGGAAGGAAGGAAGAAAGAAAGAAAGAAAGAAAGAAAGAAAGAAAGAAAGAAAAACATGATTGCTCTGGAAATGTACAGAAACTGTTGCTGTCATGATAGTCTGCAGTGTTTCCTTCAAGCCCTGAATACTATAGATAAAACAAAGGACAAACAATAAACAAAGAGTAACCACCACTTTTCTTTTAAAGAAGTACATTGCTGAGGACCATCACGCATACACAATTTTGCAAAAATAGGGATGGAGCAGGGTAGGGTGGGAGGAATCAACTTTTGCAAGTTTTATCATTTGTTTTCCTCACTGTAATTAATCCAGAATGAATACCAATAACTGATTTCTTTGGATTAGAAGAATCATTTGGCTATAGTTTAGGTCACTAGTAACAATCTAATCCTATGCAGGGTTTACGTAGAAATCAGTCCCTCTAAATTTAATGAGATTTGCTTCCAAGTAAGTATGTATGTGATCGCAGCCATTAGGAGCATCAACACATGGGGGGAAATCACATTCACTTACCATCGCTTCTCTTCCCCCTTCTTCCCGGAGGGGAAAGAAGAAGTAAACAAAGACCATTTGGCCCATTCAGGGGACGTTTTTATCATGCCACTTTTCCTGCACACAGCAGGAAAGCGATGTTTTTTTGTTTGTTTTTGAAGTTGGATTAAAAGGGGTCTATTTTGCCACAGAAAAACAAGCGGAAGGAGCGGGAGGTGCATGGGAGGCAAATGACATCATCTAAAGGACGTGCACACATCTGTAAGTGGGCAGCTGCTTCCCTGCTCACAAGAGAGACCCCATCAGTGACCATTTCATCTGCTCATTTCTCTATACCACATTGTGTTTGTGGTAGTGAAGCCCCTGGCACTGATTGGCTGCACTGCTATGATGGTCTGGAATGTTCAAAACATTTCAAGTGTTCAGAGAACAAAGTTATCAAAATACTTTCAGTCCAGTTTCTTTCTTGGAAAGGAAGTTGTCAGTTCAATAGAGATTAACAGCTTAATCACACCAGTGATTTAGTGCACTCTCACCATGCCTGGTGTGCGGATTTGCAGCACAGTATTCACATGATGGCATGCCTGTCCTGCTGACACCCTGTCTCTTCCCCAGCCTTTCCTAGAATGCTAAAAGTCTAGATTATTTTCCCTAAGAGCATTTAATGCACCCTAAGCCTTTGTGTAGTTTTAAAGGAACTGGGGACTTGAATGGATTGCATCAGGGAAAAGCGATCTCTCCCAGCAGCCGGCTCCAAGCCTCAATGTAAAACCCAAAACTTGCATCCCAGGCTCGAAAGCGTTTTTTTTTTAAAAAAAAAATCATACAATGCCTGAATCTCTGAGAGATAGGATTGTACTCCCTTGATGCCCCCCAAGAGCCAGACTAAAGGGTCATTCCATTTTTGCCTGGCAGAAAGGTGGTCTGGTTGAAGTACTCATCTGTCAGTACTTGACTGGAGGGAGACAGAGAAGGGGAGGGATAGAGTGGAGTGGAAGAGCAAACAAGCGAAGGAGCGAAAGGGCAGCTATTCAGGTGAAAGGGACCATAAGCTTGAAGCATTTCTGCCTCAGAGGTAAAACAACAACAATGCGGAGGCAAACCAGGAGGGAAGTTAGGTGTGATGGAGGTCTAAAAGCTCATACAAATTCTAGCAACAATAGTTTTGTGGGCATGGTGAGAGCTGGAAAGAGATCCTGGGAGGTAGGGAAGTTGAGGGACAGACAACTCAGAGGCAAAGTGCTTGGAGGCAGGGTGAAGAGGATTGAGTAATTGATTGATCGACATTTTTAACCCTCCCTTCCTCCAAGGAGGTCAAGGTGGCTTACATGCTTCTTTCTCCCCGACCACCATGTTGTCCTCAAAACCATTCTGTGAGGGAGGGTAGACTGAAAGTCAAGGGAAGGATAAATAAAGGAGACTTTGAGGAGAAGAGCAAAGAAGATGGGAGACAAAGAGATTAAAAAGAGTGGAAGAGATCAAAGTTGAATAAATAGCCATTTGGTGTGGAGGGAAAACATGTAAAACAATCCGGCAAATTCGTATTTTATTCTTTGTAAAGTGTTTATAAGAGGTGCTTAATTGATAATGAAAATTAATATAAAGCTGAACATTTAATTGAATAATCTGTGAATCTATTTAAACAGTTGTGATTTGCTAAAAATAAATAAATCTGCCAGCAATAAATTGCTGAACAGATTTAAATTTGTTAAAATCTGTTTTAATATAAGTAGTTATAAAAACAAGTACTTATAAAAACAAGCAGCTCTGGGCCAAGTAGGTGTCATTTAGTACCATCTGTTGGCTCTGATGTCAATGGGGCAGTGAATCCGCTCCAGGTTTCAGTCAGAACCTTGGATGGCTCCTTTAGAGTTCTGACTGAAACCCGGAGCGGATTCAATGCCCCACTGACATCGGAGCCGCCAGTCCCCACTGGTGTCACTTCTGTCTTCTTTATCCCCAAAGCCTCTGGGCCTTTGATGTACACACAGGGCAGGGCAAAGAATTATTGGCCTTAAGAAAGATAGGGTGCCTCTACAAGAGGCATTTAAAGCTCTTTCAAGGCACATTAAAAAAATTACCTCTACAAGAACGGAGCGCAAATCGGGCGTAGAGGCGCGTTATCTCCCCGATTATGCGCATTATCGAATGCGCGTTAAATCACGAGTTTTATTTTGCTCCGTCCGTTAAAGCGCATTTTGACTGTGTGAATAAGCGCTTATGTGCATTAACTACTTGTAAAGCGCATTTTGGACATCTGTTAATGCGCTTCGCCGCCTCTCGCCGCCTCTCGTGCAGAGGGATTAGGCGTAAATGCACTTCTGCGATTATGCGCATAATCACCTAACCAGGCACAAAAGCGAATCCTTGTAGAGGGGACCATAAAGGCAGCAGTGGCTGGAGCGGCTTCACCCAGTGCTTCTCTTGACCGTGCCTGGCGGCAGGAGTATTTGGCGGCTGGAGCTGCCTTGCTTCTGAGTCACCACCTGTTCCCTTAGCTGCTCCTTGCTGCCTTCTCTTAATCACCCAGGTAAGATTTACACTAAAGTAGAAAAAAGTTAGGATCAGCTACACGCTGTATATTGAACAGACCACGTAGTTTAGCCCTTATCTAGGAGTTCCCTCAAGACAACAGTCTGGGGAGTTTGGATAAAGGGAAAGCAGCAGCTGGCTTTGTCTCTCTTCCTGTTAAAGCAAGCACTTTTGCCTCCGGTTGACTGCATCTGTAGCTCTTCCTTTTCTCTTCTGCATCGTTGCTTTCCCTTTTTGGTTCCACCCCCTCTTCGGGAAGTTCTCCAGGTATCCAGGCAGAAATGCTCGGGAATCCACTGCTGCGTTGGACCTCGACTGTAGTAATAAAGGAGGAAATGTCTCTGAGCCTGCACAGTGTACTTTTCAGCTTTACAATGCTGACTACGTAAACAATGGCACCGGAATGGAAATGAACATGAAGGCCTTTTCCACAGTATCATGGCACGAAGTAGCCGCTGTGGGAAGAGCACTTGAAAAGCTTGCCTGCATTGACTCCCAGCTGGTGGCAAGCTGGTTTATGTGCAGGATTTGTGTGGGCAAAGGAGTATTTTCACTGGAATGTCAAGAATTCAGTCATGCGCTGCGCATCCTGCACTTAGAGATCATTTAGTAAATGTCAGGCTCCCAGGCACAGCAGAGCCAAGTGAGATGAGAACCAGTGCATTGGGAGAACATAGTGAAAATGGCCAAATTGTAAGCTGCTATTTGCCTGGATCAAAACAGTCACACATCACAGAGTTCCTTTCCTGTGTGCAGTGGCTGTCTTCACAGCACCAAGTTGGCGCCGTCTCCCTCTTCAACCCCGCGCTTTCCCCCTCCTGGGGTGGCATTGGGTAATCCCGACAGCGAGGAGGGAGCACTGGGTTTCTGGGTGGTCATCCGGGTCCTGGAACTGCCCCTGCCCTCTTCCTGGTAGAAGGCAACCAATCACTGGTCACCTTCCACTAGGCTCTGCCCCTGGATAGACCCTGGATTGGCCCAGAGCAACATTACATAGAAGCGCTGTGTTGATATCACTCCCTAAAGTCAGGGTAAATCCCCACTTTTTCATATCACAGAATTGCAGGAAGCTGTTTCGTCTAACTGCCATGGTGCAGATCCACAGTGACCACGGGTCTTTCCCACATATAGACAGCCCCATGGTCAGTAAAGGCAACTTCTTCCTGCTGTGCAAACCTTTCCAATTTATTAACGGCACCCCCTCCTCAATTTTACCCTGTTGTTGCTTTGAGGGTGGCAACACGAGAGAGGGCCTTCTCGGTGGTGGCCTTCCAGTTATGGAATGATCTCCCTGATTAGGCCCGCTTGGTG
Source organism: Anniella stebbinsi (assembly GCA_029215795.1). Classification (NCBI taxonomy): domain Eukaryota; kingdom Metazoa; phylum Chordata; class Lepidosauria; order Squamata; family Anniellidae; genus Anniella; species Anniella stebbinsi. Next base: position 24,541,079 of record JARDYH010000002.1, on the reverse strand, counting down.
CCAACATTATTATCTCTTCAGCGCCAGGTTGAAACCGCCCTCTTCTCTCAGGCATTTGCCAGCATACAATGCATTTTAAATTAGGCCTTCGGTCATCTTTGGCTGATGGTTTAACAAATAGTTTTTAGGTATATTTTCTCTGTCTCTGTGCTGTCTGTTTATATGGTTTTATGTAAATGCCTCTGTTTTTGTACTTTGTATAATATTTAATTTTTTTGTTAACTGCCCAGAGAGTTTTGGCTATGGGACAATGTTGAAATGTGATAAATGAAGGAATGAAGGAATGATTAATACCCAAACTTCGATGGCTGCTAGCAGTCCTGTTTCCAAATGGGCAGGGACCCAGCAGAAGACAACCAGAGGCAAGTTTGTGCCCCTACTGTCCTTCTGCCTAACCACTTTTCTCCCAACCGGACTGATTTTCTGATGTCGGAACTGGCTGTCAGGGGAAAAAAATACTATCTGTGTGAGAGAAAGTGACAAACAGTGACTGGGTTCGGACGACATGATAACCAACGGTGGGTTAAATAGTCAACGGTTGGTTATTGTGCCGTCTGTTGGGACTTTTTCACACTATGGTGGGTTATTTGGCCGAAATAACCAACACAAATAACCAATGCTGTACAGAGTTGATTATTTGAACAACAGTTGGTTCTCTTGTTGTCTGTCAGGCACTGTTGACTATTTCATCACACATAGCTGGTTATTTCTGGCAACTACAGAGTCCCCTGGAAAGAACGGCCAAAGAGGTGGCAGCTTCTGTATTCCAGCCAGCATAACTCACAATGGCTGATGGGATTCCAGTGGGAGGACTGAGAGGGGGGAGACACTGTTGACTAATAGTCAACTCAACATTAGCCTTAATCCACACCACAGTTGATTATAATCATGTTGTGTGGGCAGTACCCCCTCGATAATCAACCTTGGAGTTAACTATTAACCCACCATTAACTATTGTGTTGTCTGAACGCAGCCAGTGAGATGGTGCTTGACACCCTTTACCTGAACATTAGTTTTGGGGCTTTAAGTTGCATCAGGTCACGTCCCTGAAAGCAATACAGCTCCAATCACTGAATACACTTTCAGCAGTGGAAGCTGATGGTTCTGATATTGGTGGGGCTGTGAATCCATTCTGGGTTTCAGTCAGGACTAGCCAGAACTCTAAAGGACTGCTCCAAGGTGCTGAACCTATGTTGGGGCTAGGGTTCAGCACCTTGGAGAGCTTTTAGAGTTCTGGCTGGTTCTGACTGAAACTTGGAAATAATTCACAGCTCCATTGAAATTGGAGCCACCAGCCTCCACTGGCCCAATGCTGCACTTAACAGCACTTGGCCATTTAAAAAATGTTACTTAAAAAAATGGGGGGGGGGGAGAGAGAGAGACCCAGCAGAAGATCTAGTGGGTCATCCAGGGATTTTCCTCACTAAGCTGGGTATGATTGCCAGTCCTGTCCTAAAGAGGGGATTGGTGGTTCTCACTAAATTACAATTCCCAAAAGTTTTTGTGGGGAAACCATAACAGTTAAAGTGGTATAAACCAATATAGATTTGTGTAGGGATGCTCTTCGTATGGCTTAGTAAGCATCTCACCCTGAGATTTTATCCAAATTCTTCCTTTGTCATATTAGCTGGCTGCAGCAAGACTAGCAACGAGACTAAATCTACCTCAAAAAGGAAGGCCACTTATGTACCCTGCCATCCAATTTGTCATGTGAAATTATTATTATCGTTATAATAATAATTACTAATAATAATAATTTTGGCATGGAGGAGCGTACAGTCTCAGGAACTGTGCTTGCATTTTAAGTGGTACAATCCAAAAATATCACGTCATCTGTGATATTGGTTTCTGAGCATTGGTACACACAGTTAGAAAAACTCATGAAGGGTTCATCTTGAGAATGCAATGATATCATCAGCATTTTGTAACCCACACACGTTGGTGTCTGCTTTTTTATGTGTTAAATTCTCCACGTTAAATTTGACATTAAGGGACAATACTTTTAGTCAGTCTCAAGGTCTGGAACAAACTAGTAGTACTTCTACTTAACCTTTACAAGTAATAGTGTCCAAGACCATTTTGATATATAAAAAAATACCTTGTAGCAAAATCACTCCACTGGTGACTCACCATCCTTGCCTTCTTGTGTGAGAAGCAATAAATAAAAGGAGAGATTGTCATGAAGGCACTTGAACAGTACAGTTTTCAAGGGTGGAAGTTGTAAAGGCTGGAAGACTTCTGTAACTGATTAAAACTTACACTTGGATAGCCAACATAACTGTGTATCAAACACAAACTAGGGATGAGAAAGAATTTCGTTGGGTTCACATTTTGATGCAAACTTAACCATTTCACACTTTCCAACCCAATCAAAAACTGGCGCATGGTTGCCACCTCGAAACCGCACTTTCCTGAACAATTTAAGTTCTAACATTTTTTTAAAAATGCACCAAAAATGCACATCGATCTATCCTACACATCTGTTTCAAAAAATGTACATAAGAAATGCACACAGCATTTATTTATTTATTTTGCATTCTTAACAATGCAGTTTCATTATTCTGATTTCAGTCTGACTAATTCACAGATTGATACAGGAACAGGGTGGAATGAGTTTAGAGGTGGAAATCTGACAAGTTAGTTGGAAACAGACATGACAGTGTTGTCCATCCCTAACAAAGGCTGCCTCTACATGAGAGGTTTAAAGCTCTTTCAAGTCTCATTAAAAATTTTACCTCTACATGAGCGGAGTGCAAATCGGGAGTTGAGGCGCATTATCTATCCGATTATGCGCATTATCGAATGTGCGTTAAATAGCGAGTTTTATTTTGCTGCGGCCGTTAAAGCGCATTTTGACTATGTGAACAAGCGATTCTCCGCATTAACTACTTCTAAAGCGCATTTCAAACAACCGGTAAGGCCACCAGTTATGTGCTCAATTACCTCCCGTGTACAGTCATTTACCGTAAAGCGCTTCCGAGAAGATGCGCATAATCGGAGAACCAGGCGTCAAACCGAATTCTTGTAGAGGGGGTCAAAGGCAACAAATGTTCAGAAATGTTCAGTGAACATTCTCCCAGGCCAAATGCAACAGCAAAAAAGATCATTTGGACTTATACAAGATCTTGCATTATCTTGGGTGGATTTTTGGACATTTGTTTTCCTTCCATTTCAAAAGTGGTTTGCAGGTGTACCCAGTTCACAAAGCAGAAGCCTCCACTGGATCCAATTCACTTCCACAAGTGAAAGGAAGCCTCTCATTTGTGGAACAGCAGGCCTGGATCCAGCGCTATAAATTTAACAAGTCATCCATAGTAACCAAAGATTGGAAAGATACATTTTCATTAAAAAATAAAGATTCCTGCAGGAATGCCAACGATAGCTGCTTTTTTGGCAATAGTTTTTAGTCTAGGCTTTTTCAAAATTATTATTATATTTAGGGTGACCATATGAAAAGGAGGAGAGGGCTCCTGTATCTTTAACAGTTGTATTGAAAAGGGAATTTCAGCAGGTGTCATTTGTATGCATGCAGCACCTGGTGAAATTCTCTTTTCATTACAACAGTAAAAGCTGTAGGAGCCCTGTCCTCATTTGTATCTAGTCACTATAGCTAAAGAGGGCAGGGCTCCTGCAGCTTTAACTGTTGTGATGAAGAGGGAATTCACCAGGTGCTGCATGCATAGAAATGACACCTGCTGAAATTCCCTTTTCTATATAACTATTAAAGATACAGGAGCCATGTCCACCTTTCCATATGGTCACCCTAATTATATTGCAGTGACACATCTGTTGTATCATCTTTTACAGACTTTCTGAAATCCAGAATTCCTACCAGAGTTCAAATTAAACAGAAACCAAAGCCCTTTTCTGGTGTTCTAAAGAATGGACGAGATCTCGGGATGAGGATGGGCATGCTGGCCCTAACCGCTTTATTCCCTGACTTTGCCACATGGAGAGGCAAGGTCTGAATTGGGGTTCTACTCACGTCCAATTGAACGTGAGTAGAACGTCTATTCCTTGTTGCAGAATGGAGGAAGTTGAGGGATGTTCCTGACCCCAATGTAAGCCCAATGGGGATATCAGTCCAGGTCTGCCCCAACCATTATGTAGGTTCAAGTGCCCACATCAGGTGGCAGAGCAGAAAAGAGCAGAGAATTGGGCCACTCTCCCCACCCTGTCCCTGACAAGAGGGCCACCACTTCTTCCCATCATGGATGACCGGAGCTTCAGCTACCGCCTGCCCAGCCTACCCGCCTGGCCAACCACTCCCTCACTTGCTCAGGCAGCTGGCTGACCACTTACTCCTGCCTTGTTCCTCAGCCACCTGCAGGGCTCCTATGAGCCATCGTGAGAGGCTGGCCCTAGTTAACCTCTCGCGGAGTTCGCAGGACCTCACCCAATATTGGGTGACAGAGCCAGAGCAGCAGCCACACCGGCAGGAACGAGCAACCGGCAGGAGCAAATGCCGCTGCTCTTCCTGCCCTGCCAGGAGGGCCACCATGTCTTCAGCCGCCCACCTAGCCTATCTGATCCTCCACTTGCTCAGTCGGGCAGCTAGCCACTTGCTTCTGCCTGCCCACTCCCTCCTGCCTTTAGCCCCCCTCACCTGCAAGGCTCTTAAGCTAAGCTACCATGAGAGGGCAGAGGGCGGGAGCAGCAGCTCTGCCTGCAGGAGCAAGTGACCAGCTGAGCTGGCTGGGTGAGTAAGTAAGGGGGAGGCCAGCTGGCTGGTCAGCCAAGCAGGTAGGGGGGAGGGTATGCAGGAGTGAGGGCGGTGGCAGCTGGGAGAGTGGGTGCGGAGGTAGGCTGGTCAGGTGGGTGGGTGGTGGCACTGCCAACCTGCCTGAGGCAGCAAGATACCTTGGGCCGGGCCTGAATCAGGCTGTTGGAATAATAGCAGAATGGGACTGAGAGAATCCCGTCAACCCCGTACAAAACACCATTAAATGGTTTCAGTGATCCTCATGGATTTAGGGATGGGAAAACCAGCGATACTTGAATACACTGAGATTCTCTAAGCATCGCCTCGAAGCTTGCTTTGCGTCCCTCCGGTTTTCATTTGTGATCTGTTTTTCTTTTCATTCCCACAGGGAAAAGAACGCACTTCTGGGTGCATTTTTCAAAAGTGCACACTTCCCCCTCCCCATGGACTAAAACACAGAAGTGTGTGAGCGCAGGCGTGTGTTTTGAATGCACATTTTTAAGTGCGCGTTTTTCGGACACGATTGCGAGTCCATGAACATGCACGCTTTTGGGGAACAGCACACTCCTGCTTGCATTCACGTGTGGGGTTTGCGAACGGGACAAGTTCTGATGATTTGCAAACCGAAGTGACATTCTCGCACATCCCCACACGCATTGAAAGGATGCATGGGGGTATGTGGGGTTGCCTTGGTGAGCTCCGCCCTAGTGGCCACATATACCATTCCGTGCACATTCGGCTGGTGTGTGAAGCGTTTCTACACGTGGGCTCAAGTAGGCTGACCATATAAAAAGGAGGTCAGGGCTCATGTAACTTTAACAGTTGTAGAGAAAAGGGAATTTCAGCCAGTGTCATTTGTATGCAAGTAGTTCCTGGTGAAATTCCCTCTTCATCACAACAGTTAAAGTTGCAGGGGCCCTGCCTTCTTTTGTATATGGTCACTCTAGTATAGTGCCTGCACCTTTCACTGTTGTGATGAAGAGGGAATATCACCAGGAACTAATTGCATACAAATGACACTGGCTGAAATTCCCTTTTCTCTACAACTGTTAAAGTTACATGAGCCCTGTCCTCCTTTTCATATGGTCAGCCTATCTCAAGTATACATACATGCAGAGATCTTCCATACCAGGTGAGAATCAACAGGACATACTTCTGAGTAGACATGTAGCACATTATGCTGTGTTTGTCTTGTTGCCACACCAGGAGCTATTTTTAATCTGTACCCTGTAACTGGTCCACAGTCATAGGGATTTATGTCCTTGTTTCCTGTAAATCCTCCCTTGGGGTTTCTTTCTTTGTTTCCCCTCTCCCCACCTCTCTCTCTTTCAAACTAAACTATTGATTTTTTCTCAGGGAACGGACACTGGCAGGATGACATTACAGTGTTGTTCTGTGGGAACACCAGAGCCTGGAGGCCATTTTATGATGGATGGATAGATGAGAAAGAACGCAAAAATGTACGATGCTGGAAAAAGTGCAGGAAAGGGCAACTAAAATGATCAAGTTGCTGGAGCAACTCCCCTGTGAGGGCTGGTTGCAACAGCTGGGATTGCTCAGCTTGGAAAAAAAGCAGGCAAGTAAGGGAAGACATGATAGAGGCATACAAAATTATGCATAGTGTGGGGAATGTGGATAGGAAGACACTTTTCTCCCTCTCTCAAAATACTAGAGCCCTGGGTCATCCCATGAAACTGATTGGGAGATTCAGGACAGATAAAAGGAAGTACTTATTCACACAGGGCATACTTAAACTATGACATTCACTACCATAAGATATGGTGATGGCCACCAATTTGGATGGCTGTAAAAGGGAGTTGGATAAATTCCTGGAGGAGAAGGCAATCAATGGCTACTGCTCCTGAAAGCTATGTGCTACCTCCAGTATCAGAGGCAGTAAGACTATGTACACCAACTGCTGGGGAACATGGATGGAAGGGTGTTGTTGCACTCATGTTCTGCATATGGCCACTCATGTTCTGCTGGCTGGCCACTGTGAAAACAGAATGCTGGACTAGATGGAGCCTTAGTCTGATCCAGCATGGCTCTTCTTACGTTCTTATGTTCTAAATATGCAGATGACATAAAACTGTGTGAGAGTGTAAACACTTCAGAGTAGAAGGTTTTAATTTGAAATCTAAATGAGCCTCATAAACTTAAATCCTATTGCATTTCTGTCATTAGAGACCAAATGAAAACAAACATTAATAAATATATCGAAGAACCAAATGTGCAAATATAGTAGGAAAACAAACTATCTTACTGCAGCTGCTGTTTTTCACATAGTACATTTCAAAACATGACAACAGCTGGTGTAATCTGTACTAACCCAGAAGATATACTCAGTTAAAACTCCACTTTTGGTTTCTCCCCCTTAAGAAAGATAGTACCTCATTAACGAAGTATCCCCTCCTCTTTCTTTGGAAAAACTCTACAGACCTTTTAATATTATTTCAGCTTCATATTTCATACTAGTGCAAGTTCTGTGTTGCCACGGGAGCTAGTATTCTGAGAATGGTTGGATAAAAATAGGTGTTCCTGTTTCCCTTGAAATTAGAACAACTTTACACTTTTCAAATAAATATACTACAAATTAACCAGCAACAGTGAAAAAAGATGTTATTTTTTAAAAAAGATAGATTACCATTTCTTGAAGTTTAAGGTTGAAAACATGTAAACACGTAATGTTAGATTTTTTTCTCTACCTTCTCCCTCTGCTGTCCTTTCAGCTTTTTCTCCTCAGCTTCTTTCTCCCCTACTCTATCATCAGCTGACTTTTCTTCAGCCCTTTTCCCCATCATTCTGTGCCTGTCCTTTCATTGCCTAGTACTCTAAGAACTCACAGGAGTAAGCATTATTACACACACATGTGTCACATGTGACATTAACCTCCCTTTTGCCTCCTCCCTTTCCCTTCCCCAGCTTCCTTAAGGTTGAACTTTGAACTTTTTCAAACTTTCAAAATTTTCTGCACATCTATACTGCTCAAGCTTCCATTTAAAGCAAAAATGAGCAAAATCAGTCTAGTAGATCGTTAGTAAAGCCTTACACTACTGTATTCTTATGTAAGAATTCTTTTCCGCTTCCGTCAAAATTACAGCATCTGCTGCCTGAGATGGCTGCCTCACTCTACCTAATGGTAGGGATGGCCCTTCATCTGAATCCCTGCTCTTTGGCCCATCGAAAGGAGATGTTAGGCTGAAGAGTACCAGAGACAGGTCTTTTCCAGTGGTGGCCCCATACTTATGGCATGCTCTCCCCCAAGAACTACATATAGCAAATTCCATGTTTTGAAAAAGGGTTCTTCCTATCAATTGTGCCTCTAATCTGAGTTCATTGAACATACCATTCTTTAACAGGAAGCCATGACACATATGCTCAGTACACAGAGCTAGGGACTTTCATTCTGTCAAGACTAGCACAGTTTAGCAGGTGAAACTTTTCCTGACACATATGCCAGCAGGGAACTGCTGAAGTTAAAGGCACAAAGGGAACTAAATCTATGCACTGTGGGCTATGATCTCTGGGGGGGGGGGGGACATTTTTTTCTGTTGAGGGCCTCATTTCCTTGGGTGTAATCTGTCAAGGACCACAGGACATGTCCACAGCCAGGGCCAAAAGTAGCTGGGGCTACTCTCTCTCTCTCTCTCTCTCTCTCTCTCTCTCTCTCTCTCTGTGCCACCCCTTCTCTCTTTAACTCTCCCTCTTCCTCCCTGCCTAATGGGTTACTGGGAGAGGGACAGATTGCTTTTGCAGAGGTCTGAACTGATTGCTTGCAGATGGGCTTTTGCAATTGGGCTGGGGCCTACAGCTTTCCCACCTCTGCTCTAGGGTATACCTTAGGGGTGTGCACGGCAAAAAAATCGTTGTTTATCGTTGTCGTCATTTCGGACCAAAAAACTTATCGTCTTCATTCATATTGTAGGTGAACCGTATCATCTTCACAATAATTATTGTGAAAAAATGATATTTTTTGCAGACCTATGTTTAAAGAAAAAATGCCTATAACTTCTGTATTTTAAAAGTTAGATGCTTGAAACTTGGTCACAGTGCTTATGGGGTATGCCTAAGTATGTGGATGAAATTTGAGATCAATCCCTCCAACCCTTGATTTTATATGATTTGTTTAATGATTGTTTCCATTCTGATAGGTCTGAACGAACGCATGTAGCGAGCTGTCATTTAGACCTGTCAGAACAGAAACAATCTTTTAAAAATTCATATAAAATCGAGGGTTGGAGGGATCGATCTCAAATTTCATACACATACTTAGGCATACTCCATAAGCACTGTGACCATGTTTCAAGCCTCTAACTTTTAAAATACAGAAGTTATAGGTATATTTATATGGCAGTCCGATAAAACAATAAAATCGCTCGAAAATTATTGTCTCCGATGATTATCTTAGGTTTTTCTATCGTATCGTCATCGTTAAATACATGCACGATAACAACCTTATCGTATCGTTATCGTACGTTTTAACGATACGATATGCATCCCTAGTATACCTCTCTAGGATGGTCTGCAAAGCCAAGCCAACTTTATCCACTGGTCTGGAATAATGAAATATATTTCACAACCAAACCAAGCATTAGGGCCCAGTAGCTGAAGGAACAAAGCAAGAGTTCTGGCAAAAGATGACAGGAGTTTAGCAGACTCAGAGGTAGCATTGTCTACTGTTCTTTACCCCTTAGCAAAAGTCCTGGACATGGAGCAAGTAGAACTTGTATTGAATCCTGGGCTTGTCATCCATATTACTTGACACACCACTTCTGACCTGACCGTCTTCCCCCTCACCTGAAGTGAGAGTCCAGTGGAGGATCTCCTGAGGCATTGTGATGGACTTGAGGCATGTACGTAGCACATGCTTTGCATGCAGATGTTTCTAGGATTGATCTCTCCAACATTTTCAGTTACACAGCAACTGCACAACTTCAGTGAGAACAAGGAAATTGTTTCCCTCCACCAAGTTTGGGATAATTAGTCAAGCTATTACTTGGTTCTTGCTCACTGTTCAAAGTCTTATTTGACCATAACAAAGGATTCCATTCAATGTCTAGAATGCTTCAAGGTAAAAAACAGGTTTGCTATGTACTAAACAATTGACCACTATTGGCTGCCCATTTTCCTCTAATATCCAAGGAACTGCAAGAGTTAGAGCCTCAGTTAAAAGAAAGAAAGAAACTGGACCAGTTAATGTCCTATACAGTCATTAGGTGGCATAGCCAAAACCTACCTATCTGGGCAACCCAGCTAGGACGTTTCGAAGCCTGAGCACTGAGCACATATGCTTATTCCCTCTCTTCCTCTCTCCTTCTGCAAGCTACTTTATTATTCTCTAATGCAGAAACCCAAAACCATGTTGGATTTCCAACATGGTCCAAAGTTCCTGCAGACATCTCTCTTGGCACCCACCAACATCCCTCCCCCACCTGATGTTTATTTTATTTCTTAATATATATTTTTTAAAATCTTACTTTTTTAATTGCGAGGATAGCACTCTCTTTATTTGGGATAAAAAGAGTGGTTTTGTGTTTTGGTGCTCAGAACCCACTGCTGCCTTGTACTTGGAGTACTTGAGCAAGGTCCTTTCCACACCATAGGGGTGTGGAGGGCGGGGAGTGGGTGATCCCGGAAGTAGCCACTTCCGGGATCGTTGCTCTCAAGCCACATGTAACGGGCACTCCTGTCATTGCGGGAAACTTCGCTTGCATGTGCCCCATGAGTGCCAATGGAGGAATCGGAAAATGTTGCAATCACCCCTCCTCCCTTGCAAAAGGGTTGTAGGTGTAGATTAGGCCCTGGGGCCCTCCAGATATTTTGGACTATAATTGCCATCAACCATTAAATGCCTGAAGCTGAAGAGCCTCAGCATTGGAGGACTATTGCCTTCACATCCCACTTGTGGTCTTTCTAGAGGGTCTTGGTTGGCCAATGTGGGAATATGGATGCTTGGCTAAATAGATATTTGGTCTAATCCCTCAGGACTCTTCTTAAGTTATTATGTTCTCATTTATAAAGAATTACTTTTTCTATCATGGCTATGGTTGTGGGTGTACCTCTGTTCAGTCCTGCTTAGTGCTCCTTGTAATTAAAGAGACAAATGCCATTTAACTTCTAATTTTAAACATAATCATGGTTTTGCAACAGCAGTATTCCTATTTCTCAATGCCAGCTCTATGAAACACCCTGCATTTTTCTCCCAGCTCTGATTTTTTTTCTTCTCCTCCCCAGCCTTTGCTTTATGTGTTGGGAATTGAACAGTAAGCATACTAACCCTGTGGCAAGAAGCTCGTGTCTGCACCAGTTTCCAACGGACAGATGTTAATGTCTGCCAGACTGCATCTTTTCAAGGCTTCCTAGTTTTTCTACACATTAACAATACAGTTATTACTCCCAATAGCAGCTAAAAGAAGAACAAGGTTAGGGTTGTATGCGTTTGAGCGTTTGAGTGCCAAAGGAAGTCTAAGCATTTATTTTATGATAAAAGATAGCAGGTTTACTTTAATATATATGTGGAGAGAGAGAGAGAGAGAGAGAGAGAGAGATTGTATGTCAGGTTTTGGCAGCACATGCAATCAGTGTGTGTGTGAGTACATGTATTGAACCTACTCCAGCTAGTATACCACTAAACTCCTGAAGCATGAACTTATCTGTTTACTACACTCATCATCTAAGTCTCTTTTCCAGGTGCCTCCTCCGAGGGAGGCACAGAAGTTGGCAACAAGGGAGAGGGCCTTCTCAATGGTGGCCACCAAATTATGGCACCATCTCCCCAACAATATATTCAGAATGTGTTGGGAACACACCAATCTTTGCTGCTGTCCGTTTTGTTTTGCAGCAGGTACCTTATAACATACACCACGATGGTAGCTTGCGTGTAGAGGGAAGAGTTAGCCTCCTCTCTGGCACTGCAGCGCCACCGCTGAAGATGACCAGAGGGTAGTACTGCAGCTTCTGGCTCAGGACGGATCTGGTTGAGCAAGGTGCCAATAAAGCCCCATCTGGCTCCATAAAGATGTCAATGTTGCCTTTGGCTCCTCAGTCTGACATTGCTCGGTAAAGAGTATTGTGAAATGCCTGCTTTCCTCTTGCCTTGATTCACTGCTTGATATGGCTGGTCTTAGATCGGATCATGGCTTCCTGAAGGAAACGTTTGGGCTCAGACCCCAAACTGCATTATGTCCCAATTTAAGATAGGGAGCGTCAGTAGCACCATTGCTATTTTCTGTGTTAGTGTTTTTGAATATTTGAAGAGAAACAGAGAGTGAAGGAGAGAGAGTGCCTATCTACACTACTGCTTTAAAATGGTTATTAACTGGTTTAAAACTGTTATAAACCATTTTAAAGCAGTAGTGTAGATAAAGATATGGGAAGCAGGTGTTTCACAAACTTTCCCATCAGATGCAAAAAGTAGCCTGTCTGTGGAAGAATGTGCAGGGGCAGAGTAGAGACCTTTCCTATGTGGCTCTTTTCTTCTGAAATTCCATCCCTAGAGAGGCTCTCCTGCTAGTGCCGGGCAAATACCCTTTTATTTTATTTTTATCCCTATACCTTTTTAATGATGCCATGGTTCTTAATCTTGTTTTAGCGCTTTAGGGTTGTTGTTTTTAATTAATCTGCTCCCTTCTCTTAATTGATCTGTTTTGATCTTCATCATTGGTGCGTTTGATTTTTGCTGCATTTTATTGTCATGCAATTGTTACTTTATTTTATTGTTTTACTCTATAAGACATCCAGAGAACTTTATTTTATTGGGTAGCCTACTGCTGCACCAAATTTCAGCCCCCAAGGATTTTGTTTGTCTCTGCCCCACTGTTGGCTCTCCTGTAGGACGGCTGTTGCTAGGATGCACTAATACCAGCAGGCCAGTTTTATTACCAGCATTTCGGCCAGCTTTTATCCCCCCCCCTTTGGTTTTATTCAGTCTTATCTTCCATTTTGTTTCAAATTACAGCACTTACTTCACAAAAGGTTTAATGCTAGCACTTTTTTGTATTTATTTCAGTCATTCTAGATGCCTTGGTTGCACAGGGAACCAATCAATGGTGGTTTATTCCATAAAATCCTTGTCAAAAGGATATTTCACATGTCTGAGACCAAGCCATCCTTTTTTTTCTTTTTTCTTTTTACAAAAGCACAAAATGACATAATAATAGAAGAGCTGCAGTGCTAGATCAGAGCGAGGTCTATAGAATCCAGCATTTTGACATTCAGCGGCAGGAAGCCAGTCAGTACTGGCTCCAGGTGTTTGAGGGCCTTTAAAGGGCCCCATCGCTCAGTGAGTCTACCTTCCCATCACCATTGTCACCAGCTGCTAATGATCCTCATTGATATTGTTCAGATGACAGGTTAAGCCACGGTGGTTAAGCATTTTAAGCTAAACATTATGGCTTAGTGTGTCATGTGAACGATTCCTAGCCATGGTGGTCACATGAATACAGTTTAAACACAGTCACTAACCATTTGCTTGCAAAGGGGTTAGTGGCTCAACCATGGCTTAGTGTGTTGTCTAAACAGGCCCAACCTCTTTTTTCATCATGGCTACCACTTGCTTGCTTGACATGCAGGGAACCAGCAAGCAGTATGCATGCAGTGGCGTCTTCTTCTCCTCCTTCTCCCCACCACCATTGTCTAGGCCAGAGGAAGAGGCGGCTGTACAAGCAGGTTGCAAGGGTGAAGAAAAAGAGCAAGTCCAGGGGGCTCTCATCAGTGGGGCCCTGCTGGGGTCAGGATCCTTGGCAAATGCCCAACCATGCCTACTCTTGATGCTGGACCTACAGCCAGTAGCCAAAGAGGATATGATAGGGATACGATCATTGCACACACAATGATCTTCTTGTCTCTTTGCTGACCTTGGCCATTTATCCAGTAGAGTACAGAGACATCAGAATATTTTCTCTTCTGCTAGCAAATGCTATTTTGGAATACCGTTCCATACCTATAACATGCAATAAATCTTCTTTAGAGAGTTTTATCGATTGTAAATAATGGACAAGGGAAATCCACGAACTCCACTCTATTAATAGCTATTAGCCACACCAACCTGGGAATTGTGGAATGCTCCTGTTTAGGTTGCTGGCCAGCTAGCCAGGTCTTCTTCCAGGATACTCCATTCCATTCCCACCCACCCCTCATTTTTTCCTGGACGTTTGTCATCTTCATTCTCTCATGACAGTAGTTACAAAGTCTTCCAACTTTGTGGACAAGATGGATGGGAATTTTCCCCAGAGGGCTTTTTGACATAAAGTTGCTACTTAGATTAACAACCTGCTCCCGAACTTCGTTTTTTGGGACAAAGGTGTATGGCACTGGTTTGACACCTTGGCAAATATAAAGAATGGAAAAATGATCATAAGGGTAAATAAAATGGTTGGATGGTGAGGCTAGACTCTGGCCTTTCTGAAGAAAACTAAATATTGCTTCATTTAAGGTCAGGTTATGCAAACACAATGACAGTTTCTTGTGGAGAGCAGAATTTGTCTCCCAACAGATATCAGGGTACTTGAAGTCCCCCATTACTACTATATCACATTTCCTTTAAAAACTGGCAATTTGCTTATCAAAATTTTCATCCTCATCTTCTCCTTGATTGGGTGGTCGGTAGTAGATTCTGACTATCATGTTTCTTGCCTCATTTATTTTAATCCGGATGCCCTCGATGGGGCTACCAGGCTCGTCCTCCTGTATTCCTGTGCAGGGATAATTTAAATAATATTTAAATAATATAAAAATATTTTATATTTTATATATTTAATTTTTTAAAAATTAAATATATGCACAGGTCTTATTTGCATTGCGCCCTATGAACTATTTATATGTAGTACTGAAATTGCTTTCTTGTTTACAAGTATGCACAGGCAATGTGCTTTTCTAGCCGCATTTTTTAAAATTTCTGTGTTGTCTTGTTCGTATTTTATATATGTATTTTTACAGCCCCTTCAAGAAGGCTCAATAAAGAGCAAGAAGCCTAAATGCATTGGGCTTTCGCACAATCAATTTCTCTATAGTATCCTGAGACGTTTCTCCCTTTTTGTGTTTAATTCATTTTCAACACCACAAATATGGCTAAACGCACAGGAATTCAAACCCAGACTTCTACGAGTGAAGCACTCAAAGCCTTGGGCCTGGATGGATGAATCTGTCTGCTTTGGTTTCTCCCATATTCCATTTTTTAAAATCTCAAGTTCTTTTCGTACCAGCTATGGAGAACTTTGCAAATTTTGATCAATTCTGTTCAAAAGTGAACTGACATGAAATTCTCTCCAATTCCTAAGCTGAGCTGCTGCCATTCCATTTCGGGATCTGTGGAACAATGGGACTGGACACCTAAGAGGCCAGATCACCGCTCTGGTGCACGCCATCTTCAGAAAGGGCCATAGCTCAGTGGTAGAGCCCATGAAAGTCAAGGGTCCAATTCCCGACATCTCCAGATAGGGCTGGAGAGCCTCTTGTCTGAAGCCTTGGACTGCTGCTGCCAGTCAAACAACAATGAACTAGATGGACCAAAGGTGTGATGGTATAAGGCAGCTTCCTCTGTTCCCAGGAATCCAAAGACTCTGGGTTCAAGTCGCATCGCAGTCATTTGGGGGAGGGACCATAGCTAGGTGATAGAGCACATACTTCGTATGCAGAACATGTCAGGTTTGATCCCTGATATCCCCAGTTAAGAGGGTCAGTTAGCAAATGATGGGAAAGACCGATGCCAGCTCCAGGTTTCTGAGGAAAGATGCCCTCAATGCCCCCTCAATGGTGGTGAGTCTACCTTCTCACCACCATTGTCACCAGCTGCTCTTGCTCTTGCTCTTGCTCCTCCTCCTCCTCCTCTTCCTCCTCTTCCTCATCATTGGCACCCTTTGCTTGCTTGACAGGCAGTGAGCAAGTAGGCCATGGCACCTCCTGATCCTCCTTCCCACCACCTCTGTTGTCTTGGCCAGAGTGAGAAGCAGGAGAAAACGCAAGTCCCACTGATGAAGAGGAGGAGCAGGTCCGGGGGGCTCTTGACACTGGGCCCCTACCGGGGTGTAGGTCTTCGGCAGGTGTCGACCACCCTTGATGCCAGCCCTGGGAAAGACCTCTCCCTGAGACCCTAAAGAGCCACTGCCATGTCAGAATGGATTATGCAGGAATAGACAAATAATCTGACCTGCTATAACGCTGCTTCCTATATTCCTTCATTGACCCCCAGTCCTGGTACTGTGAGTAGGGATACTTGAGGATTTCATTCGGTTTGCATTTTTAAGGGAACTGTCCTGATTGGCACTTCCTGGACTAATACACCAACTGGAATACAGATATCCTTCAGTTTTTTCACTTCTCCAAATGTGGTGATAAGGTTCTCATCTTTAAAAAGTACCAAAAAGCATATAGAAATCTATCTTTTAGGGGGGAAATGCATACAAAATGCAAATTTGGGGGCAAAACCAGTGCAAAAATGTGTATTCTCTCTCTCTCTCTCTCTCTGTCTGTCTCTGTCTCTCTCGAATTGTTGTGCAGGGTTTTTGGTTGTTGTTGTTGTTGTTGCTGCTGTTAAAGGCAGAAATTTACTAAGACAGGAAACAAACTGATACATCCGTTGTTAGTTATGCATTAGGGAGATTTCCCTCTGTCCACATTATTCACACTGTTCCTAATTTCATCAGCTTCTGTCATGACCATTCTGATGTCACTTTGTCTAAACTAAAAAGCCACGGACATTATAAAACATCAGCAGAACATTAAAACCAATGACAATGAAACACAGGTTCCACAGTTCAAAATTTTCTTAGATGTTGAGCATCATTAAAGGTAATAACGAAGATAATGGATGAAGTGAGATGGATGTGTCATTATGCAGTGTAGTCAGAACACAATGGAAAACACTCCCCATGCTCACACACATTTTGGAAAGGATGTGCTCACGCAGCAAGCCAAAGTAATTGCTGTTGGGAAATTTCCTCTTAAGTCCATCTCTGCTGGCTTGCACAGCTTGCCTCGCTTCATGGAGGTTCTTTTTTGTTATGTTTCCCAATACAAACATAAGAAACATGCTGGATTAGACTGAGGGTCCATCTAGCCCAGCACTCTGTTCACACAGTGGCCAACCAGCTGTCGACCAGGGACCAACAAAGCAGGTGTCATGACCAGGCTTGTTCCCCTTGATGTGGGGGAAGGAATTTCAGACTATCAATCAGAATCAGATTCCGAAGCTGAAGAAACAGGACTAGAAACATCCCACATTACACAGAGAGTGGAGGAGGTGATTCTCCCAGGCTCTTCACCCGCCGGGGATGAATCTTTGCAAGACCTTATCAGTGAGAACATGAACAACACACAGTCTGTGGGAACTCAAGAATCCTCTGAAGGGGAGGGAACTTCAGAGCTAACCGTTCCCAGAGTACACCGTAGATTCAGATGGGCAGAGCTAATGGTAGGCGAGAGGCGGTCAGCTAGGCTAGCCTCTCACCAAAGGAAAGAATTCCTTCTTGAAGTGAAAGGGTCTAAGGGAAAAGACCACTACCTTTGTTGAAAGAACAATTGTCTCATTTAGTTTAGCCAAATGTTAGCCTGGAGTAAGGTTCCTATGTTTAAACTCTCTTGAGGTGCAAGGAGATGTTTATTTACTGAATAAAGCTTTGAGGATTAATTACTTGGCAGACCTCTTTCTTGTCTCGCACTCCAGTGGGAAGGCTTGGAACCACAACAGCAGGACATGGTGCAACAGTACCCTCCCGCCCATGTTCCCCAGCAACTGGTGCACACAGGCTTACTGCCTCAGATACTGGAAGTAGCACATAGCCATCAGGGCTAGTAGCCATTGATAGCCTTCTCCTCCGGGAATTTATCCAATCCCCTTTTAAAGCCATCCAAATTGGTGGCCATCACTACATCTTGTGGTAGCAGAAATGCTTCTGGTCCCCTCTACAAGGATTCGCTTTTGCGCCTGGTTAGGCGATTATGCGCATAATCGCAGAAGTGCATTTACGCCTAATCCCTCTGCACGAGAGGCAGCGACAGGCGGCGAAGCACATTAATGGATGACCAAAATGCGCTTTACAAGTAGTTAATGCGCATAAGCGCTTGTTCACATAGTCAAAATGCGCTTTAACGGCCGGAGCAAAATAAAACTTGCTGTTTAACGCGCATTCGATAATGCGCATAATCGGAGAGATAACACGCCTCTACGCCCAATTTGCACTCCGTTCTTGTAGAGGTACATTTTTTAAAGCGCCTTGAAAGAGCTTTAAACCTCTCTTGTAGAGGCAGTCTCTGTTTATCTGATCTGAACCTCCCAAGAGTCTTTCCTAGAGTCCTTTTGGATTTTTTTTAATAACTTTTATTATAACGAAAGTCTCACCCCTCCCCACTGCTCTTTCTGCTTTGCTTGCAACATTTTTTTAATAATGGAATTTCTTAAATGCAGAATTCAAAGCAGAGACAGAACTGCTGTCAGCAACACTTCAGAACAAACTTCCCCAACCTAGTACCCTCCAGATGTGTTGATCAACAGCTCTCACACCATCAACATGCTGGCTGGGGATGGCGGGAGTTGTAGTCCAAAACATTTGGAGGCTAAACTCCTTTACAGTTAAAGGTTAAAGTAAAAGTTAAAGTTTTACGTTTAGTTTATTTGTATGCCACTTTTCCACCTTAAACTGTGTGCTCAAAGGAAAGTTCACTTATTGTCAACCTGCATAATAATGATATGAAAAAGCAATGTTACAAATGTTATCAATGAATTCAAATAAGACACTGGCTGAATTCGGATGACACATTAAGCAATGGGTGGTGGGGAAGGAAACAATCATTAGTTGTATTGACTATCGTGTCATCCAAATGCTGCCATAGTCAACTCAGCGCTGATCCTAATCCACACCACAGTTGATTATTTATTACCATGTTGTGTGGGGAGTGCCCCCTAGTTGAACAACTGTAAAGTTGATTATTACCCCACCATTGACTATCGTGTTGTCCGAATTCAGCCACTGTCAGGAATTCAATAAACAGAGGAAAAAATTCAGTATTACAACTACATCGCCTGTACATAACAAGTATAAAGAAAATTCAAAATTTACAGGGCAAAAAAACTGAGAATAATAATCTACATTCCTAGTTCTGGTCTTGGTGCACTCAGAGGTGCCACAGCAGCTTGGCTTAAATGCAGCTTAGAGGAGAAGGAGGCTTCTCACCAACCCAGATAATTTTTTGAGGACCATTGGGCAAGACATCCTCCATGGGTCCCCTCCACCTTCTCACCACCATTGTCATTAGCTGCTATTACTCCTCCCCTTTCTCATCATTGCTACCCCTTGCTGGCTTGACAGGCAGAGGGGCCAGTTAGTGGCATCTAATCCTCTTCCTGCTCACCACCACTGTTGTCTGTGCCAGAGCAAGAGGCAAGAGATCAAGTAGGGATACCGAGTAGCCACCTAGCCCCCATCATTGCCTTAAGAAGCAGGCAAGTAGGGCTTTTTTAAGAAAATGTGCTTGGCTACCAAAGAGGATTCTTTGGGCTTAAGGCCTGTAATGTGATGCAGCTGAGCCCTGGGTGGGGCTCTGGTAGCTCTAGAGCTATATATATTATAGCTGGTAGAGACCCTGTTCAGATGACATGCTAAGACATAATAGTTAAGCACATTTAATATACCCTAAGCCTCCATGTAGTTTTAAAGGAACTGGGGGCTTGAATGGATTACATCAGGTCCTGGCAGGGAAAAGCAATCTCTCCCAGCAGCTGGCTCCAAGCCTCAATATAAAATCCAAACCTTGCATCACAGGCTCAAAAGTGTTTTTTAAAATCGTACAATGCCTGAATCTCTGCAGAGACAGATTATACTCCCTCGATGCCCCGAAAGAGCCATACCCAAGGGTCGTTCCATTTCCCCGCGGCAGAAAGGCGGTCTGGTTGAAGTACTCATCTGCCAGGACCTGACTGGAGGGAGAAAGAGAAGGGGAGGGGTGGAGTGGAGTGGAATGGAGTGGAAGAGCAAAGGAGCGAAGGAGTGAAAGAGCAGCTATTCAGGTGAAAGGGATCATAAGCTTGAAGCATTTCTGCGTCAGAGGTAAAAAAAAGTGGAGGCAAACAAAGGGGAAAATAAGATGTGATTGAGGTCTATGCCTTAATGAATTCACTAGGACTTACTTCTGATTAAGCATAGGATCAGGCTGAAAATTGTTTCATTTAGCCTGCATTTTGGCTTTAATTTCTCTGCTTTCATTTCTGAATTGGATTCTTTTTTGGCCAGTTAGTCTGAGGTTGAATGTGCCCATTAATCAATACCATTGTTCTGACATGTTGTAAACCCTGGGTTACATTTTTCCACATTTTGGAAAAAGAGAAAGGAATATTTGAATATTGCGCCAGACTGTTACACAACTCAAATCCTTTTATCCATTTTTGGAGCACAGCAAGGAATCACATGGATGCCATGTGCTTGTTTCACACATGAATATGTAGTTGGTGGATCGAAAGAACTGCCCCCAAGCAAGTTAAGCAGAACTGATTGGTAAGTAAGGGGGTGTTTGGCCGCCATTTCTTCCTCTAAAAGCGGGCATGTGGCAGTGACTCACATTAGGGAGAGAGAGAAACCCACATGGACTAAGATAGCTTTCGCCATGCGTGCTTTCTCCACATCTGCTGGTCTACCATCTCTCTAGGTAATGGAATCCCATTTTCTAATTGCTCATACTATTAAGAGGTTTCCCCCAATATATTCTCCTTTAGCTAGGGAGGGGTGAGAATTTTGTTTGGTTCATAGGTGTTGTTTTTATAAGAACTTAATAAAATTCACAAATTACTTCATCAATAAGACAGAAAGAAATTGATTTTTTTTAAAAAAAAATTAGAATGTGGGTGAAAGAGAAGCTGGTAGATTAATCCATCCTGGCATAGGGCTTTTGAGTGCTTAGCTCTTAAAAGTATAGGTTCGGCACTGGTTGGGCCTCATCTTGAGTATTGCGTCCATACTTCAAGAAGGATGCAAATTGCGTGAGGTACTGGTTCCCCTCTATTTGGCACTGGTTAAGCCTCATCTTGAGTATTGCATCCAGTTCTGGGCACTGTAATTAGGGTGACCAGATAAAATCCAGGTCAGGGCTCATGTAACTTTAACAGTTGTAGAGAAAAGGGAATTTCAGCCAGTGTTGTTTGTATGCAATTAGTTCCTGGTGAAATTCCCTCTTCATCACAACAGTTAAATTTGCAGGGGCCCTGCCTTCTTTTGTATATGGTCACTCTAATATAGTGCCTGCAACTTTAACTGTTGTGATGAAGAGGGAATTTCACCAGGAACTAATTGCATACAAATGACACTGGCTGAAATTCCCTTTTCTCTACAACTGTTAAAGTTACATGAGTCCTGACCTGGATTTTATCTGGTCACCCTACCATAATTCAAGAAGGATGCAGACAGGCTGGAGGGGGTTCAGAGGAGGACAATGAAGATGGTCAGGGGTCTGGAAACAAAGCCCTATGAGGAGAGACTGAAAGAACTGGGCATGTTTTGCCTGGAGAAGAGAAGATTGAGGGGAGACATGATAGCGCTCTTCAAATACTTGAATGGTTGTCACACAGAGGAGGGCCAGGATCTCTTCTCGATCTTCCCAGAGTGCACGATGTGGAATAATGGGCTCATGTTACAGGAAGCCAGATTCTGGCTGGACATCAGGAAAAAAACTTCCTGACTGTTAGAGCAATACGATAATGGAACCAATGATCTCGGGAGGTCATGGGCTCTCCCTCACTAGAGGCATTCAAGAGGCAGCTGGACAACCATCTGTCAGGTATGCTTTAAGATGGATTCCTGCATTGAGCAGGGGGTTGGAATCGATGGCCTTATAGGACCCTTCCAACTTTACTATTCTATGATTCTAGGACACTTTCAAATGATTTGTGTGAACTGAAACAATTTGTTTGTACGTTCCTCTTTTGCTTGCCTTGCCTCTTTCTCTGCCATTCCTGCCTCACTGTTGTTCCTGGTGGGCATCAGTTATGAACAGATCTCAGCAATTCCTTTTCTTAGATGGTGCCTGCTGTAACATATACATAGCCCATGTAAAAGACAAAAAAGGATTGCTTTTGCTTCAAAATGATTGCTTTAGTCTTTTTTTAATTATTATTTTAATTAATGCATTTAACATGATAAAGTCATATAAAACATTATACCAAAGAAAGGAAACAGCACTAACAAAAAAAATTATCTCTCACCTATTATGTTGCCAGCTGTTGTACCAGTAAATAATAAAATAACTCCATTGGTCCACAGTACAAATTCGCTCTTGATTTCTCATTCTTCTGTGTATAATTTCAAATATCTTCCTGCCATTTCTAGACATTCATGTACTGAGGGGGAAATTGGAAGCTGTCTTCCGATTTCTAGCCCAAAGTATTTTAGCTGCAAGTAGCAAACTTATAACCAATCTCTTTTTGTTATTTAGTTAGTTAGAATTTATTTTTTTCATAGACCAGCCTTTTTATTATTTATTTAATATTAAAGATCTCCAAGCCATTCACATGCATTATTAAAAAATCATTTAAATACAATATTAAAACACTATTAATAGCTGTTTCAGCTAAAACCAAACAAATATATTTAAAATAACACGGTTATAAGGAATGTAAAAACTGCAATAACAATCCCAAAAGCAGTAATACAGAGAAGCATATGATCAATTGCAGTTATTTTCAAGCCAGAGAAGACCTCAGTGAACAAATGCATTTTCAGGAGGCATTTTAAATGTAGCACATTTTTTGCCTCCAGAACTTCACAGGGTTTTTTCCCAAAGGGCGGGCACCTTCAAAATATTTCACTGAGACAATGTGTTGGTCCCGAAATGACCAGCAAAGCATCCTCTGAAGAGCTGAACTGTTGGCTGGATATATATATATATATATATATTCATATTTGTTATAGCATATATATATATATATATATATAATTTTTCATATTTGTTACAGGAAATTCAATTACATTAAAAAGAATCTGCAAATGTATGCAGATCTCATAAATTAGTTAATTAATTCAAACTAATTTGATTAAATGACAAAGATGTCCTTAACTGGGTGACAACCCTTCAGTATGTGGTGTGTGTGTGTGTGTGTGTGTGTGTGTGAGAGAGAGAGAGAGAGAGAGAGAGAGAGAGAGAGATGTATCCTTACTAAAGGAGGATCAAATGAAAACTCTCATACATCTGCCAAAGTTAGGGTGACCATATAGTATAGCTCCTGCAACTTTAACTCTTGTGATGAAGAGGGAATTTCACCAGGTGCTGCATGTATGCAAATGACACCTGCTGAAATTCCCTTTTCAATACAACTGTTAAAGATACAGGAGCCCTGTCCTCCTTTTCATATGGTCAGCCTAGACATGTATCAAGGATAGTTATCCTGTCTTTCATGTGGGTAGTGCCCCTCTAGTCTGGCAACTGATCAGCACTGCAGAAAGAGATTAAGACATTGCCAACTACCTCAAGTGTGGCATATGAACCAGCTGCTCTATTTAAAGACTTTTCTATGTGAAAACCTTATGAGTGTAATTTGATCAGTACATTACCAAAGCAATTCTTTGAATCTCCAACATTGACTGAATTGAGAAGAAAATTACTCTGAGATGGAGGAGCACTACCTCATCAGATTTAGTAGAATATGGGCACAATCCTGTGCATGTTTAGACAGAAAAAAAAAGTCCTACAACTCCCAGCATTCCCCAGCCAGCCATGCTTATTTCACTAAACCTGGTAGTGTAGAGCTGGGAGTTGTAGGACTTTTCTCTGTCTAAACATAGATAGGATCATGTCCAAAACCTGGGCCATCTGTTGATACATTGACAACATCTGGAGTATCTCTTGATACTTTGCATGCAGAACATCCCAGGTTCAATCCCTGGCAAGTGGCAACTCCAGTTAAATAGATCAGGTAGCGGGAAACAGTTCCCTCTGCCTGAGACTCTGAACAGACACTGCTGGTCAGAACAAACACTACTGGGTAGATGGACAAATAGTTTGACATGGTTTGAAGATGCTACTTATGCTCCCATCATTTACCAATACCACTGGTGCATTTTCATGCTTTACTGTCAAAATATCACCATAGTGTTTGAATGTTGTACGAAAGAGCCTTCCATTAAAGGTTATGAGCATCACAGAAGATCCAGCAACCCCAAGTTTGCTGGTATGAAGCTAACTAAAATAATGGAAATTCATTCGAAGTGCTTTTCTAACAAATCTACAAAACAAGGATCAATAATTCATTTTCATATCTATTTCCTATCTTCTGAAAGTCATCATGACCTTCAGGATGTGCCACAGGGATCAATTAATTCATTCTCTTATCTATTTCCTATCTTCTGTGGGTTGTCATGAACTTCAGGATGTGCCACAAGTATCAATTCATTCATTCTCTTATCCATTTCCTATCTTCTGTGGGTCATCACGACCTTCAGGATGTGGCAATGAGTCTTTCAAGATGTTACATGAGCCAGAAAATTTGCTTCTCAGGATTGGATGGTGACCTGATGATACCAACACCTTTCTGATGCTGGTGTAATGCATAAAGCCAAACATGTCAGCTAAACACTTCAAAAAAAGAAGGAGGAAAAAGGCAGAACTGGAAAACTGAACATGAGAAGCGTGTTGAAATGATGTCAGAAGTCTTCAATGGATGGGTTGCAATTGCACATCAACCTGATCACAGTGGTTCTACTATCATCATTTTGTTAGGTTTTTTTTTAAAAAAAGACATTGACCTTTGGAATGTTATTGTCCTTCCACTAAGCCAAGAATGAACTGGCTCAGGGCCAGAGCACACATTACTAGGCTGACCATATGAAAAGGAGGACAGGGCTCATGTAACTTTGGCTGCCTCTACAAGAGAGGTTTAAAGCTCTTTCAAGGCACTTAAAAAAATTTACTAGGGATGTGCACTGGATCGGACCCGATCCACGATCCGAGTCCGGTCCAGTGGGAAATTGGATAAATTATCCGATTTCCGATCCCGCAGCTGGATCGGCCGATCCAATCCGAACCGGTCCAAAAAAGCTCCGAACCGGTTCGGCGGATCGGCGGATCGGCGGGCGCCCACTGGCGCCCACCGCCGCTTCCATTGGCGGGCGCCAGCGGGCGCCCGCCGATGAAAGTGGACAGCGGGGGGGGGGAGGAGGGGGGCACTTACCTTTCCGGCCCGGCGGCTCCCGTCCGGCGCCGGCGCCTACTACTTCCAGCAGGCTCCGCGGCCTGCTCTAGAGTAGCGCGCCGGGTGATGACATCACCCGGCGCGCCATCCTAGAGCAGGCCGCGGAGCCTGCTGGAAGTAGTAGGCGCCGGCGCCGGACGGGAGCCGCCGGGCCGGAAAGGTAAGGAGGGGGTGCGTGGAGGGGAGGAGGGGGCGCGCGGAGGGGGGAGGGGGGAGGGGGGCCCTTACCTTTCCGGCCCGGCGGCTCCCGTCCGGCGCCGGCGCCTACTACTCCCAGCAGGCTCCGCGGCCTGCTCTAGGATGGCGCGCCGGGTGCGCGCTACTCTAGAGCAGGCCGCGGAGCCTGCTGGAAGTAGTAGGCACCGGCGCCGGACGGGAGCCGCCGGGCCGGAAAGGTAAGGAGGGGGTGCGTGGAGGGGAGGAGGGGGCGCGCGGAGGGGGGAGGGGGGCCCTTACCTGCCCGGCCCGGCGGCTCCCGTCCGGCGCCGGCGCCTACTACTCCCAGCAGGCTCCGCGGCCTGCTCTAGGATGGCGCGGCGGGTGATGTCATCACCCGGCGCGCTACTCTAGAGCAGGCCGCGGAGCCTGCTGGAAGTAGTAGGCGCCGGCGCCGGACGGGAGCCGCCGGGCCGGAAAGGTAAGGAGGGGGTGCGTGGAGGGGAGGAGGGGGCGCGCGGAGGGGGGAGGGGGGCCCTTACCTGCCTGGCCCGGCGGCTCCCGTCCGGCGCCGGCGCCTACTACTCCCAGCAGGCTCCGCGGCCTGCTCTAGGATGGCGCGCCGGGTGATGTCATCACCCGGCGCGCTACTCGAGAGTAGGCCGCGGAGCCCGCTGGTAGTAGCCGCCGGCGCCGGATGGGCCGAGAAGGTAAGCAGTGGCGGGGAAGGGGGCTTACCCCCCCCCGGAGCCGTCCGCTTCTATCCGCTGGCGCCCGCGGGCGCCAGCGGATGGAAGCGGGCGGCCCCAGGGGGGGTAGGGAGCGCGGGGGAGGGGGTTTACCTGCCGGGGCCGTCCACAGCGGACGGCCCCGGGGGGGGGGAGGGAGTTAGGCCCCCCCTTACCCACCCGCCGCCATTTTTTCCTCATAGACTTGCATTGCAATGCAAGTCTATGGGGAAAAAAATGGCGGCCGATCCAAAAATGTACGATTTTTGGGTCGGGATCGGACTCGATCCGGTCCGGGGGGCCTCCGATTTTGTCCGAACCGGTCCGGGACAAAATTGGAGGTCCCGATCCGGGTCCCGATCCGATCCGGGGGGTCCGTGCACACCCCTAAAATTTACCTCTACAAGAATGGAGCGCAAATCGGGCGTAGAGGCGCGTTATCTCTCCGATTATGCGCATTATCGAATGCGTGTTAAATCGCGAGTTTTCTTTTGCTCCGGCCGTTAAAGCGCATTTTGACTATGTGAATAAGCGCTTATGCGCATTAACTACTTGGAAAGCGCATTTTGGTCATCCATTAATGTGCTTCGCCGCCTCTCGCCGCCTCTCGTGCAGAGGTATTAGGTGTAAATGCGCTCCAGCGATTATGCGCATAATCGCCTAACCAGGCGCAAAAGCGAATCCTTGTGGAGGGGACCTTTAACATTTGTAGAGAAAAGGGAATTTCAGCCAGTGTCATTTGTGTGCAATTAGTTCCTGGTGATACTCCCTCTTCATCACAACAGTTAAAGTTGCAGGGGCCCTGCCTTCTTTTGTATATGGTCACTCTAGTATAGTGCCTGCACCTTTAACTGTTGTGATGAAGAAGGAATTTCACCAGGAACTAATTGCATACAAATGACATTGGCTGAAATTCCCTTTTCTCTACAGCTGTTAAAGTTACATGAGCCCTGTCCTCCTTTTCATATGGTCAGCCTACACATTACCTTTGCTTTACTCTAGAGTAAGCACAGGGGCCTTGATCCTCACTGGGACCCTAGCATGGTGGTAGCAGGGCTTCTCTCTGCTGTAACCCTATTTTGTGTCAAGTGCCCTGCACCTGCAATATATATTGCCAGATAATGATTCATTTACTTTAAATTGCAGGTGCCCGGGGAGTGTGTGACTAATCCACAGACTATGATTGCAATCCAAATTGGTGCCACTGCACTTACTTTAGAGTCAAAAAATTTTAAAAAACCAGGAAGTGACGTGTGCTTTGGGACTCCATGGATCAGAACAGTAGATTCAAGCACCAGAGGGAAGCGGACGCCGCTGCAGGTAAGGAGCGCGAGGCGCGAGGGAGGGCACATACCTGCTGGGGCGGCCGCTTCCTGGGCTCCTCCGCCGCCACCGGATCTACTGCCGCTCACTGCCACCGCCGCGCGACCCCCCGGTTTGCCCCCGCCAACCCTCGGTTGGCCCGGATTGCCCGGATTGCCCCAGGTTTCCCGGTTAGGACCGGGAAACCCCAGGCCATCTGGTCACCCTAGATGTCCACATCACATACATCCCACTTCTCTCCTTACACGTCTGCCTTCTCCCCAGCTGTTCCAGATTAGGGCCCTGCAGCCGCTTTTTGTCCCAAATAAATGTGGCCAGATTGTTTAAACAACACGACTAATGTGACATGTACTTTGGCCCTGGTAATCTGTGGTGAATGGCTACAGCTCAGTGGTAGGGTACACGTTTTGTAGGCAGAAGGTCCTCTGTTCATCGCCAAGTAACCCTGGGGAAAACTTCCATGTGAAACCCTGGAGGCAGCAAGAGGGGAAGTGCCCCAAAGCAGAAGAGAAAATATTTCCAGGAACCTGAATTTTATTATTATTATTATTATTATTATTATTATTATTATTATTATTATGCCCCCAATGCATTTTGGAAAGGATTTTCCTTCCTCAGGAGCTGCTTATCTTTCTCCAAAGGTGTCACAAAGAATTCTTCCAATGCTTCTCTCTTAAAATGCTCCATTTTTCAGCACCTGAGAATATTTGAAGCACTGGGGAGAGAAATCCACGGGGGCTTTGGGGCTGTCTTCAGGGCACCAAGTTGGTGCCGCTCCACTGCCAAACCCTGCGCTTTTGCTGTTGCAGGGTGGCGGCAAGTTATCCAGATGGAGGGAGGCAGCACAGGCTTTCTGGTGGCCATTAGGTTCACCGGGACCACCCCTCCCCCTCCTGTGGCTTCCGGCGACATGGCAGGTCGCCTTCCAGCCAGGAACACCCCCCCCCCCAGTGCAGCATCCAAGCGAGGATAGATGGGGTAGAGCCATGCTGACCTTGCTCAGGCAGGGAAACTCGATCGGGCATCTTCTGCACTTTGTCCTGGGTGGCTCTGAATCGGCGGCTGCGCATTGTAACAACACAGCATAGATTCGGAGCCACCCTGGGCAAAGACAAAGTATAGACAGCCCTCTAGTCAGAGTCTGAATAGTTTGGATTCCCAGATCAGAGGTCAAAGACAATGCTCCAACCTTGGATCCAGGAGCCCAAGCTCCCCAACCCTGTCCCCTTGCAACTGTGCCAGCTGCCTCCTTGAAGTCGCAAAGGTGACCTCAGAGGAAAGGGAAAGGGGGCATCCTGGTGGGTAGGAAGGGTAGGGGACAGCTTATTCTGCATCCCCAGTCCTCCCCAGCCTCCTTCCCTCCCTCTCCCTGGCTCCTCAGCTAGATGTTGCAGAGTGGGAGGTGGGACAGAGGCGAGGATAGCCTCCACCATGCCTCCTGCTCTGCACTGTAAGCCTCGAAGTTTGGAGGCATACAAGTATCAAAGGTGGATCTGATAGGATTAGGCCCAATACTAAGAATATTTTCTGTTTTGAAACCCTGGAGAGCCACTCCAGCCAGTGTAGGCCAAGGATAGGCAACGTGGTGCCCACAGGCACCAGCATGCCCCGGACCCCTTGCATGGTTCCTAATGAGGTGCCCTAGCTCTTCCACTTAAACCCCCCCCCCCAAAAAAAAAACCCTTCTTCCTGCACTTGGGATTGCTCCAAATTAAAGCTGCTACCATCGTCATTTCCCATGAATGCCTCTGGGCCGCACGCAGGGCCTAGAATCATCCTTAGGAAATGAAGGGACTGATGTCTTCCTCTTCAGCATGCCCAGACTCCAAAGGAAAGAAGGTGGGGAAAGATAAAGGGGGCTCCTGTTGCTTCTGCCTCATAAGCTGGGGGAGCTAAAGAGAGCCGTAGGATGCTAGAGAGAACATTGAGAAGAAGGGCAGTGGTAAGCCAGGTGTGGTGGGGGGAGTGAAGGAAGTCAGCCGAGAAGGTGGGAGAGCAACAAGAAGCCAGCAGTGGTTGGGGAAGCCAACTGGGAGCAGTTTGGGGAAGGTTGTATATTTGTTATGCCTGAATGGACAGTGTGGCTGAATTCGGACAGCACAATAGTCAATGGTGGGGTAATAATCAACTTTACAGTTGTTCATCTAGGGGGTACTCCCCACACAACATGGTAATAAATAAACAACTGTGGTGTGGATTAGGATCAGCACTGAGTTGACTATGGCAGCATTCGGACGACATGATAGTCAATACAACTGACGATTGTTCTCCCCCCCAGTTGCTTATTGTGTTGTCCGATCAACCTGTGTGTGTGTGTGAGAGAGAGAGGGGGGGAGAGAGAGAAGAGAGAGAGAGAGAGAGAGAGAATGGGTGGTGATCCAGAGTGAGAGAAAGAAGAGATGGGGAATTTCTACACCGGCCTTTTGTCGTGGGATCGTCCCTGTGTGTCCAAATGATGCACAAGAACTCCTGGGGCCAGTGGGGATTGGCACAGGTTTTCCCAGGGATAAAGAAACCGTGGGAAAACCCAATTCTTCCCGTGGTCCCAGGAATGTCCTGAGACAGCGGGAGGTGTGGGCGGCCATCCCGCCCACACCTAGAAACAGGCACAGAGCCTCACCACACAGCTCCGTGCCCATCAGGGGAGAGGGTGGAAGCAATTTCGCCACCCCTGGGATGGCAGGGAGGGGGTTGGGGGCCTGATTTCAGGTGTGTGGGGTTTTTTTAAAAAAAACTTACATTGTTGCTGGAGCACAAGTGCTCTCTCTCCTCCGGTTTAAAAAAAAAATGGCGGGTGCAACAGCGAGATGTCATGGGAGGAATGCCATGCTTCCTGTTTGGAAAGAGGAGGACTATCCCGGATGCTGGTAAGCCTGGGATCATCCCCAGGCCCTTCCTCTACACTCTTAGGTGTGGAAAGGGCCTAAGTTGGCTGGCAGCAAGCAGGGCGGGTAGAAAAAGAGTTTGCCTCCTGTGAAATAGGTTTCTGTTGATTCGAACGAGTTGTTCAGGCCTTCTTTAGATTAAGGGGGAATCATGTTTCTTTACTGGGGCTATAATTGAAAACTTCCCCCCCCCCTCCATTCTCATAGTGACCCTTTTCAGATGACACACTAAGCCACGGTGTTTAAGCATTTTGAGCTAAACATTATGGCTTAGTGTGTCATGTGAACCATGACTTAGCATGTCGTGTGAACTATGGTTTAAATGCACTTACTAACCATTTGCTGCAAAAGGGTTAGCGGCCTAACCATAGCTTAGAGTATTGTCTGAACAGGCCCAGTATTGAATGGGACAGTGCCCTCTAGTGGATGCTTTGTAACTCAACTTCCCCTATACATGGTAGGAAATCCTGAGATATTTCAGCAGAATCAGGATATCACAGGTTTTTTTTTTTTTTTTAAATGGTATTACCAAGGGAAGGCACGGGAGGCGTGCAGGAGGCCAATCACCAGCATTCCTTATTTCACTCATATGAAGAAGCCCACAGTTTCCCATGCGGCCATTTTGTGGTGGTGCCCAGGTCGCCTGGGCAACAGGCGACCTAGGCACCACCTAGTTTCCCCCTAGTCCTCATGTAAGCAATACTGAACTCAGGGATCTGACTCAGTCTGAGGCAGCTTCCTGTGCGCTGAAATGCTTGGTACAGCAGCACCCTCACAGATAATAAAAGCATTGTCAGATATAATAGTTAGTGAAAGAACTGATGGCATTTCTGATCATTTAAAACGACAGGTAGTTCACTATATAAGACAAACTATGCATTTTGCAATACAATTAGATGACTCAACAGACTATCGAAGTGCACTATTCTTCTTGTGCATGTGAAGTATATATGTGGGAAGAAGAAACCAAAGAAGAAATGTTATTCAGAAAAGAATTGCTAACAATGCCTGCAGCAAACATTTTAAAAGCTTTGGACAGCTTGCTTCATTTTGCTTTGAAGTTGAATTTTCTTTGGTTTAAAGGTTGTTTTTACTCTTATTTTGTATTGTGTTGCTTTTATGCAAGGCACCTTCTGTAGAAATGTGGGGAACATATTCAACAACAGTAAGGGAATAATCCTATGACCTCTAGACAGCATCTGGGGGACATAGGTTGTTCAGTTCCTTGGCTTTGAGGTTGGAAACAGGGCTCTGATCTCAAAGCCAGAAAACCTTATTCCCCACCCCCTCCCCCTCATAGCCAGGGTGGAGACAACCATGCTGGCTACCTCTCTACACTCAGAAGACAGAGCATGGAGATAGGGAAAAAGGGCATTCCCAGGGATGGGGAAGGCAGGAGACCAGGACAGCAGCCATATGACAAACCCTACCCCAATCTCTTTCCGTCTCCCTCCCCAAAGCCTCTGCTAGATGGGTGAAAATGCCCATCTAGCTTAAAATGCCCTCTCTCCGCCGGCCGATTTGAGCCAAAACGTGTGATCATTTGAAAGTCTGGCCTAGTATTATTCTGAAAATATCTGCAAAAATATTTCACTACACACTGAAGTAAGGAGGTTCTCATGAGGAAAATTGATCCCAAGGCTGTTTGAACTTCACCACAAAATTCTTGAGAAGCAAATTATCCACTCACACTTCTTTGTTTTGGGGAAAATAAAGCTATCAATGGTTATTAGTTACAATGGCTATATATTATCTCCACTATCAGAGGCAGTATGCATTTGTCTGCCAGTTGCTGGAAACGTAAGTGGTAGGTGCCCTCATGTCCTGTTTGTGGCCTCCCCATCGGCCTCTGGTTGGCTGCTGTGCAAACAGAATGCTGGACTAGGTAGATATGTCGTCTAATCCAGCACAGCTCTACTTATATTCTTTAACTGACAACTAATTGAGGCTTTAAATGTGTGCGCATCATGCAGCACTAACTATGGTTTGTGCTTGCCCACTGAACCAGGATTGGAAGCCAGCTAGAAACCATGGTTTGCCATCCTGGTTTGGAGGGCAAAAGCAAATCACAGTTTGCCGGTTCAACACTACAACAATAAACTATAACCCTCTTCAGATATTTGGTTTGATTGACCTGGGTTCCTGTCCCACGTTGGAAACTCCTGTCCCACGTTGGCGACTATGACAAGATGACCTCTGTACCTAAATGTTCAGCCTGCGGTCAAGGTACTAACTGTTTATGGGCAACAGTTCTTAAGGTTCATGATCTTTAAACTAGAATTAGACAGGACAGTCCTTCAAATAGAGGATGGTCCTCTGTCAGCCCTTCAAATGGAGGACTGTCCTCTGCAAAAGAGGACACCTGGCCACCCTTACACTGTCCAGGCAGTGTGGTTTGCATATGCATGTCATTGCAGGAGAGGCCTAGCCCTGCATATTCCCACTTGGCCATCACATCTTCGATACTCATGAGTCCCAAATGGCTGAAAGGGGGCTATGGCCCTTTCTACAGAGGGAGGGGGGGGGACGATCCTGTAGTTGCCAGCTTCTGGGATCGTCACTCTTGTGCAAACGAGTGCGACGTCCTGGAAGGAAGCAGACATTGTGCCTGCCATTTTTTTAAAAAAAATCACAGAGGAAGGAGCGCAATTGCATTCCTGCGCAAAAGGTTAGTGGGTTGTTTTTTTTAAAAAAAGAACACACCCATAATTGGCCCCCAACCCCCTCCCTGCCATCCCAGAGGTAGCAAAATTGCTGCCACCCCCTCCCCATCGGTAAGTGGGCCCCAGGTGGGACGGCCGCCCATACCTCCCGCACTCTCGGGACGTTCCAGGACCACGGGAAGAATCGGGTTTTTCGGGGGATTTTTTATTCCTGGGAAAATCCGTGCCCATTGCCCCCGCCCCCGGGAGTCCCTGTGCATTATTTGAATGCAATCTCACATAAAAGGCCGTTGTAGGACCGGCCTGTGTTTTGCCTCAAACTAGGAAGCAGCTAATCTCAGTCAACAAGGGAGGTGGAGGAAAGTGTGCGTGAGCCTGAGGCCTGCTCCTTTGATTCCAAACTTTGAATTGACCCAGTGTGGGCAAAAGGAGACTGGAGTTAGGATGTGAGTTTGAGGAAGAATTCCTTAAGTTTGCTTGTGACAAAAGTTTAGAGCCAGTGAGGTGTAGTGGTTAGAGAGTCAAGAGATCCAGCTTCTAGTCCCACTCAGCCATGAAAGCTCACTGGGTGACTTTGGGCCAGCCCTGACTCTCAGCCCAACCTACCTCACAGGGTTGTTGTTGTGAAGATAAAAAGGAGAGAAGGAGCAGAATGCACGCTGCCTTGGATTCCTTAAAGAGGAAAAAAGGTGGGATATAAATGTAATAAATAAATGAATAAAACAAACGTTTAAAGTTGCAGTTTCAGCCAAGAAATGTCTGCAGTGTTTCTAGGCGAATGAGCAGGAAATGCAAACGTCAAATTATATGATTAAGTGCCCACACAAATAAATATTCAAGGGCCATAATCTAGCTGAGGAAGCCTTCTATGTGGCACTCAAAAACATTGGGAAGACATGTTGGTCCCAAATAAATATATCTTTGCCATGAAAGCAAAATATCAAGGCAAAGGTTTGGAACTAGCTATAGTTTTGACAAACCTGTGAAAAGATTGGATCTGAAATTATAACAGCACCAGGCCTTCCTTAACTTGCAAGTGTGTACCTGAGTGAGCTTCCTAGAGAATCTGAAAAGAAAGGGGGGGGAAGACTCACTATCCCTATTAGTATTAGTGTAACGTTGCGCATGTATGTCAGCGCACGCACATCAAAAAACCAAAAACAAAAATCACAGCTGGCTTGTTGACTTGTTATTGCTGGCAAGTTGGCTTGTTCTTGCTCTTTGGCACAGAAAGAAACTTGGCTACAGCCAAAGCAAGAATTGCTACTTGTGTATGCTTGAGAACTCTTGCGTGGTGCTGAAAGAAAGCAATTGCAGTTGCTGTGGGAAACACTGGTTTGCCAATATTTTTTCGCTGCAGGTGGAATAGCAGCTTAGGGAGAACGATGTTGATCAGAAAAATGGCCCACAGAGAAAGGTTTAATCACCTTTTGCCCTTCCACACAACTTAGCAGCCTCTCATAAGCGGCGGCTTCAGGGCCCTCCATGAGTGGGTCCACCTGCTCACTATTTGCTCATTTGCTTGCTTTCTCCTTCTAGCCCAGGCATCACCTCCACCAAGAGGGACTGGACAAGGCAAATGGAGGCTCCTCTGCCTCCTTTTTGCTCCTATCGCTCCTCCTGCACACCGACACACAAAGAGCGGGTGAACAGGCAATGGCAGCAAGACGGCCTAGCTGCAGGGCCAGGAGTTCTGGGGGAGTCAACAGTGCGCCATGTGCATGGGCGTGAGATTTGGCAGATGCTCAGTGATGCTGATCCCTGATGCCAACTCCCAATCCCAGGTGCTTTAAAAAAAATTTAAAAGCTATGAAACTTGTACGTTGTCATAAATTGCTTTCAAACTGACTCTGAGCTCAGAATTTTGAGACGACTGAGCCTATCGGGACATTACATGAGCAGAAAACTTTGGTCTTTATATCTTATTCTAGACTGAGCTTGTTGTGGTAATCATCACAAAAACGGCAGAGAAGTGCTGCAGGTCAGTGTATAAAATCTTTCAGATGAAAGTTCAAATGTTGAGTATTTGTGTTGTGTCTGTTAGCCAAAGAATGTAAACTAAGATGCGTTTCAGTTTTGATATGGGTGTTGTTTTGTGCTTTTTAAAACAATTTTTAATGATTGTACAATGTGTCTTAGAATTGGCTAAAATGTAGCTATATTTGTTTTATGTAGCTCCTGATGAAGGTTTGTAACCGAAACACGTCGAGCAGTGAGCAGTCAGAAGATAGAAAAAAGAAATAAAGAGAAATATTTTTATACAGCACCAGAGCATTGCTCTCCTTTCTCTTCATCTCAGGAAGAGGATGCATTTCCAGGTAAGTCCCAGCAGCGGCAGCTCTGGATTGGGAGGTGAGGGGGGGACGAGGGGGTGCAAGTGGGGAATGGGAAGTCAGGAGTTCAATGGACTCCCGGTCAGTCTTGCTCCCAACTCTCATGGATGCCGGCTGCGTTGCCAGCACCCAGGGACCCACAAGGCATGGTGGGCACCCCTGAAGCACCCTGAGTTGAATGAGGGGGGGGGCTTTTCACAGCCCTAATGACAAGACATAGTTTTATATCACACAAACACTCACCTAGGGTGGTTAGGTGGCTTTTTTTTTTTTTTTTTTTTTTTACAGAGAACAGCTGTCTACTTGAAGGGCTGCCAAAGGATCACCCACTATTTGAAGGCATCCTCAATTTGAAGGGCTGGACTGTCCAATTCCAATTTTAAGATTAAGAACCATAAGAAGTGGTGCCCATCCGTATTTAGCACCTGGGCAACAGACTGAACAGGTAAGCACACAGGAGACCTGGTCGCAGCCTTCCACACTATGCTGATAGACTGAATTTCTATTAAAATTATAGTAATGATTTCTAAATTTGCATCTCCACAATAATATGCTAATATAAATTTGTATATGCTAATATAAATTAGCTTATACAAACGGTATGCAAATCACTACCCTCTTTTCTCCTCTCTTTTTTCCCTAATTGGTCATCCTAACACACACACACACACACACTCCACACACACATGTATAATGGAACACTTGCAGGAGTGGAAGGCAGGGAGTGTCTCACCTTGCCACCAATCCCTCCAGCCCAG
The DNA here is from genome assembly GCA_029215795.1 of Anniella stebbinsi. Classification (NCBI taxonomy): domain Eukaryota; kingdom Metazoa; phylum Chordata; class Lepidosauria; order Squamata; family Anniellidae; genus Anniella; species Anniella stebbinsi. The sequence continues at coordinate 24,505,364 of JARDYH010000002.1, read as the reverse complement.
CAAAAGAGGGCAAGAAGGGAATTTCATCAGGTGCTGCATGCATACAAATGACACCTGCTGAATTTCCCTTTTCTATTCAACTGTTAAAGATACAAGAGCCCTGTCCTCCTTTTCATATGGTCACCCTAACCATATGTCCTCAGCGCTCTTTCATCCCAAGGGAGCAGACCCTGGAGCATCCTGCCACTTAGGTGAGACCTTCCCATTTTTGGTAACAATGGTCACACTATAGCTAGGCTGACCATATGAAAAGGAGGACAGGGCTCATGTAACTTTAACAGTTGTAGAGAAAAGGGAATTTCAGCCAGAGTCATTTGTATGCAATTAGTTCCTGGTGAAATTCCTTCTTCATCACAACAGTTAAAGTTGCAGGCACTATACTAGAGTTACCATATACAAAAGAAGGCAGGGCCCCTGCAACTTTGTGCTGAACTGCAACTCCTATCAACACCAGCCAAAGGATTATGGAAATTGTAGTCTGGCACATCTAGAAGGCATCAGGATGAGGAAGACCTCTATATGATTCCCAGGTGGGTTCTTCTCCAGGCAGTTTACAGGGGCACTTTACACGGTCATGGTTCTTCCTAAAGGCTCTGCAAGGTACTGGGTTGTACATCTCAAACTCTGGCCAGGCTCTGGTGCCTTCCCTCCAGTGCCACCTGTGCCCTGTTTCCACCGCAAGTCCAGTAGAGTGAGTACTTCAAGAGTACCAGACTAGGCTACAGTAAGTATTCATCTGCTTACCCAAAGGACTAATCCATATCCACCAAGCCCTATAAAATCTTAGCCTCAGAGTGATCTGGCTCACACGACATGACAAGCCAGAGTATGGGTTGAATATGGGTTGAACCGTGGGTTGTCATTGAACAGTGGGATGTCGTTGAACCATGGGTTGTTGTTGAACTGTGGATTGTCATTGAATCATGGGTTGCCATTGAACTGTGGGATGTCATTGAACTGTGGGTTGTCATTGAACTGTGGGTTGTCGTTGTGTGAACCCAATCACGCTAACAAATCATGGTTCAATGACAAACCATGGTTTGTTAACCACAAACAACCAAAACCCAACATGAGTGCTCTTCTTGGGCTGTTTGCAGGTTAATCTTCAAGGGCCTCCCCTAAGATCTTAAAACCTGGACACGCTTATATGGGAGAATATTGTTTTTCAAATAGCCTGGTCCCACATCACATAGGGTTTTATAGGTCATAAACTGAACTTTGAATTGTGACCAGAAATAGACCAGCAGCCAGTGAAACTGTTGCAACAAGGGAGTCACCTTCTCCCTATAACTGACACCTGTCAACAGTCTGGTCATAGCATTCTGGACAAGCAAAGTTTCCGAACAGCCCATATAGAGCACATTACAGTAGACCAAACAGAATGCAAACAAAACCCTATTCAGACATACTTATAGGGTATAATCAATACATTCTTGCTTACATGGAGACCTGTTCCAATAGTTGCCCTCCATGAGCAGAAGGTGATGGGTGTGATGAAAAAGTTGGGCGGTTTTGGAGCACATTCTCTCCTCATGCATTGATCACACCCAATTACGGAATGCCTGAATAGGGCTCTGTGTCACCATGGCCAGGTGACAACAGCAGGCACAAAAAGGCATTTGTATAGGCACAAGGCAAGGGTAGGGGAGCTCCTGAAGTGGAGTGCTACAGCTGAAAAGGCCCCATCTCATGTATCCACTTACTTCAGATGTCAGGGACCCCTGGACAAGTGCCTCTGAGTAAGATCTCCTTGTACAGGCGAACTGCTGCCGGAGAAGATGTTCCCTCAAGTATCCAACTCCTAAGCTATCCAGGCCATCTAGAAAGAGTTTATGGCAGCACTTAATATTTGAACTAAGGTCTTCTTTATTTGCAGATCAGTCTTTTAGCCACTACCCTACAATTATTCATAACAGAGCCAAGATGATATCCAAGTAAGATCTTGAGGGACCTTTGATTTTTCCCAACTACCCTTGCCCAATTTCCCAACAAACTCCCATCAGTGGGATATATTTATTCTGTAGCCAAAGGATAAAGTTATCTTATCTTTAGGATATTTGTTATTTCATCTACCTCAGCGTTAGTTGTCACAGCAACAGATTCGCTGCCAGTCATAAACACAATAAGCAACTTTTGCTATCCTCTTTTCTTCTATAGGAGCTGCCAAAATACCCCTTCATCTTGGTTTTCGGAAAGGGCTTTGTACATTCTCACATTTCTTCCCCTTTTTATATCTAAGGCAAACAATCCTTCTCCATCAGACAAAAAACCTAGGCCATCTGAAGTTTTGTTATTAAGGGTGGATCAGGAAGCTTCCCATTCTGAGCACTGCTCCCAATAGCTATAACTGAGAAAGAGATTGTTTCTTGAAGTGCTCAGACGCAGATTATGGTCAGCAATTAAATTCAGTCATGTTGAACTAATGGAACTCTAATGACTGGATTAGCAACAGCCCAAGAATCTGGATGCAGTGAATCAAATGCCTGGAATTTTGGTATCATGTCTGACTTGTGGATTTGATCACGCTGAACCAGATGTACCCACAGCAAATATCTTGGTAATTAAACAGTGTCAAGGGAGCTAGTGTAAAATGATAACCCTCTCCCTTCACGAGTGTTGAAGGTAGCTCTGAAGGAGGATTTCTACTTGGGTGCATTTAGGAATGTGGAGGAAATTCACTCGATCTAAACACAATTTGCAGCAGGAAATCCATACATTTCTGAACTAACAATGCATTCGGCAAAACAAATATTGCATTCAGTAACATGCACATGTTTGAAAAATGCTCAAAGGTAAACCTGGACATTTCTAAAGTGTGCTCAAATACACTTTAATCAATTGGTGCATGTGTCTAAAAATGTGCTTGTTTAAAAATGAGCTTGGAAATGCACATTTTATCCCAAAAACGCATATGCACGTTTCCATTCGAATTTTCTCTTTTAAAGGACCGCAAGTTCATGTGGGGAAAAAAATGGCACAAACTTGACCCCAAAGCCCCAACAATCTTGGCGACACCAAGACTGACAGATTCCCCCATCCCTGTGTGTGCATCCTTGAAAGGTATCTGTTCTGTTCCAAGTGATGCTCACAGCAGTGAAAGGGTCCTGGCCTAAGTGGGAGATTCACAGCAAGATTTTACGATCTGGCAAAGGAGTGTCAGGCAGGGGAGGGCAAAATCCAGTTTCATCAAAGCAGAGTAGGGTCAAGCAAGAGAAGGCAAGGTAAAGTTATATGTGTGTTTTAATTTTTTATTGTAAATTTAAACAAAACAAAATGATGACAACAGAGAAAAAATGTGACTACATAATTTGAAAGTATCAATTTCAATTGATGCATATGAAATGTATATCCGAAATGCATGTATTTATTTATTTATAATATTTATATACTATTCCATATCTAAAATAGATTCCGGAGCAGTGCACATAGGAATAAAACAGTAAAAAAAAAAAAAGATTAAAAACAGCAAATTAAAATAGTTCAATTTAAAACAAAAGACCAATAAAACAGTGGCTGGTCAGTTGAGGAATGCTTCCTAGAATAGAGTTTCCAGGAGGCACCGGAAACAGCCTATTGCTGGCACCCACCTGACCTCCAGGGGCAGGGAGTTCCAAAGAGAAGGGGCCACCACACTAAAGGCTGTTCTCCTGGTGGACTCGAATCGGGACAAATTAAAATTATACATAAAATTCAACAAAGGCAGATGAAATATCCATATATATATCCATTGCAAGTGGTGCCTATATACCAATCAGTGTTGGTATATTCCATTCAAATTGTTGAAAGTTTTTATTTTATTTTTTATTTAGTACATTTTTATATTGCCCAGTAACCAAGGCTCTCTGGGCAGTTCACAATTAAAGGTGGAGAAAAAGGAGAGCAAAGCTCTGGTGCTATGTAAAAATATATTTTTCTTTATTTCTTTTATCTTATCTTCTGTCTGCTCGACGCGTTTCAGTTACAAAACCTTCGTCAGGAGCTACACAAAACAGATATAGCCACATTTTAGCCAACTCTAAAACACAACATAAAATCATTAAAAATTGTCTTAAGCAAGCACGAAACAACACCCATATCAAACTGAAACATCTTAGTTTACATTCCTTTGCTATCAAACACACCAAAAGTATTCCACATTTACACATTGATGTGAGAGATTTTATACACTGACCTGGAGCACGTCTTTACAATTTGTAAATGTGTAAATGAGGACAGGGCTCATGTAACTTTAACAGTTGCAGAGAAAAGGGAATTTCAGCCAGTGTCATTTGTATGCAATTAGTTCCTGGTGAAATTCCCTCTTCATCACAACAGTTAAAGGTGCATGCACTATACTGGAGTGATCATATACAAAAGAAGGCAGGGCCCCTGCAACTTTAACTGTTGTGATGAAGAGGGAATTTCACCAGGGACTAATTACATACAAATGACACTGGCTGAAATTTCCTTTTCTCTACAACTGTTAAAGTTACATGAACCCTGTCCTCCTTTTCATATGGTCAGTCTAACTTTATTGTGCAGTATCATACTTTTCCGGCGTTTCTGTGGCCACCCTCCCCTCTCCCAGCCACTTCCTCCCCCCCCCCCCCCCGCAGCCCCACTCAAATGCTCAGTAACCCACAGGACTTACCTGAGGCCTCTGTGTATGCCAGTGAGCCACGCAGCCTCCTCTCTGGGCTTCCTCTCTCCCAGCCACCCCCCCCCAACGACCTCCAAGCTGCTGCCTCCCCACTTGCCTGCCTGTCAACCTTGGGGAGTTACTTGAGGCTTCCACGTGAACCATTTCGGCAACGATATGTTTCAATGCTGCTGCTCCCAACTGCTAAAGTTGCTCCATCGCTCACTCCCAGCCACTGTCCCTCCCACCTTGCTTGCCTGCCCACCGACCTGCGGGACTTACCTGAGGCCTCTGTCCCCAGCCTCCTCTCTGGGCTCCCCTTCCAGGACACCCCCCTGCTTCCTTCCAGCTTCTCTCCCCCCACTCCCGGCTGTGTTTATATATCTTATTGCAATTCTTCTAGCTCTGAACCTCCAGAGTACAAAGTTCTTCTTGTAACTTGGAACCTCCAGTGTGTCATAGTTCAGAACCTCCGTGCCACGTATTGCCATGCATCACCTTAGCATTGTATATAGATACAGATATTTCAGAAAAGGGGGGCTCCCTCTCCACACAAGCACACTTGCATATTTCATGAAAGGTTGGATTAATTTCACCTTTTAATTTATGTATGTTGGCTCTTTTTATCTATCATTACTGCTAGAGTAGTAGAATATTTATAAGATTTCCAGCCTGTTTGTAAGCTTTTATACAATTTTGTAGCATTTGACTGGCTGTTTTGGGTACGAATTTATTTAATGGTGCTTGACAAGTTTTCTAAATGGCTTCACATGAATGTATTAAAAATATGTGTAAGAATAGAAAATAGACATTTGACTCATCTGTGTTTTTCTGGAAAGAAAATAAGAGAACGCTATAAGTATTCACAACATTGTGGCAAGAATTCTCCCAGTGTCTCTAAGCTTCATATACTGTAGATGGTATTGTGCATTTTTCACTGTTTGGTAAAATCATTTGATGGCAAAGAGCACCTTTTACCAGCTTAGGCTGATATACCAACTGCACCCTTATCTGGACAGAGATAGCCTAGCTACAGTTATCCCTGCTCTCATAACCTCTCGTTTAGATTACTGCAATGCGTTATATGTGGGGCTGCCTTTGAAAACGGTCCAGAAACTTCAGCTGGTACAAAACAGGGCAGCCAGATTGTTAACGGGGACTGGCCAACGAGACCATATTACACTAGTCCTTTTCCAACTTCACTGGCTGCCGATCCAGGTCCGGGCCCAATTCAAAGTGCTGGTACTAACATTTAAAGCCCTAAACGGCTTGGGGCCAGGTTATCTAAAGGAACGCCTCCTCCCATATGTACCTGCCCGGACCCTAAGATCATCTACAGGGGTCCTTCTCCGTGAGCCCCTGCCAAAGGAAGTGAGGCAGGTGGCCACTAGGAGGAGGGCTTTCTCCGCTGTGGCACCCCGGCTGTGGAATGAGCTCCCCAGAGAGGTTCGCCTGGCGCCTACTTTGTACTCTTTTCGTTGCCAGGTGAAGACCTTTTTATTCTCCCAGTATTTTAACAGTTAAATTAACTCAATTTTAATCCTTGCTGTTTTAAATTTGTATTTTAATCTGTATTAATCCTACTGCTTGGTTTTATTCTGGTTGTGTTTTTATATTGTATGTTATTTTGTGTTTTTAGATTGTGGCTTGTTTTATATTTTTAAAATGATTTCATGGTTTTAATTTTTGTGAACTGCCCAGAGAGCTTTGGCTATGGGGCAGTATAAAAATGCAATAAATAAATAAATAATTTAAAATTTTTTTTTTATTTATTACATTTTTATACTACCCATCAACCAAGGCTCTCTGGGCAATGCACAATTAAAACCATAAAATACAACAAGTATAGATAAATTTAAAATGTTTACAGTTTGAAAAGGCAGTATAAAACCAGCTAAATTAAAATCCAGAGAAGGACTGTATGAACAGGTATGTTTTCAGGAGGCATTTAAAAGATGTTATGTTTTCTGCCTCCTGAACCACACAACAGAAGGTTTTCCAGAGGGTAGGTGCCACTACAGAGAAGGCCCGCTGGTGAGGTTCTTCATGGCGACATTCTGTTCATTTCAGAATGGCTAGTGGGACCTCCACTGAAGATCTTAATTGTCGTCCGGGTTTATGTAAGGGAAAGCAGTCTGCTAGGTATGCTGGGCCCAAGCTGTTTAGGGCTTTGCAGGATAACAGCATAAGCTTGTATGTGGCTCGGTAGCTTACAGGCAGCCAGTACAGTTCTTTTAACACAGGTTTTATATGAGCAGAGCTAGGTGTCCCCGTGAGCACCCTAACTCCTGCATTCTGCACTAGCTGCAGCTTCTGAACCACACACATGGGTGGCCCCACATAGAGTGCATTAGAGTACTCTAATTGTGAGGCTATCCTTATCCAGGGACGAGCATAGTTGGCATACCAACCAGAGTGGATAATGGGCGCTCTGGGTTTATGCCCAAATAGCGAGTCAGAAGTAGTTTATGTCCAAATAGTGAGTCAGGCTGTTGCCATTAAAATATGATCCTCTTCTTGGCAAGCAAGGCAGAATCAGAAATAATTAAATTTCAATAGACTTTATAATCAACTCCAGAAAGCAGTGAGTACCTATCACTAGGGAATGAATGAACTCTGCTTTGTGCAACTTTCAGATTTTTTGAAGCAGAAATTCTTTTTTTTAAAAAAAAATTTTTTAATTGATTTTCCAGAACAAAATCAAACCAAATAATGAAAAAGAAAAGAAGTAAATAAGTAAAAAGAAATACATTGAATTTAAATCAACTTATTGACAGATGGTGGTACATTTAATCTCAATTCATGTTTTTCGCATTTCTTTACAGAATGTGTGTGTGTGTGTGTGTGTGTAGTCCGTGGGCTGCTTAGAAGTTTTCTTTATAATTATTCTAATCATTCCATTCCATTTTTGCATTATTTTGCAAACATTTGGGTAACATGAAAATTAGTACACATTTTCGTATGCATTTCTCATTATATACATATTTGTGTATGCATTGCTCCTAATATATGCATTATTTGCAAATAATTTCCCTCATATATATATATATATATATATATATAGATGTCTTTTGGTACATAACTTCTCTGAATGTGCACCATTTTGTACACGTGATTTGATTGGAGAACGGCATCACAAAATTTGGAGAAGTGCAAAACCCGAAGGCTGATTATGTTCAAGGTCATGTATTAATTTGGGAAGTGCAACTTTTAAAAACCTTTTAACCTTTTAAATTTATGGTATACTTTGTATTTTTGTGGTTTAAATTGTGCACTGCTCGGTGAGCCTTGGTTATCGGGCAGTATAAAAATGTAATAAATAAATAAATAAATAAATAAATAAAATAAATCGTCTCTCCCATCGATGTTGTCTGCTATGGATTATTCACACTGTCTATTGCTTACACAAATTCCCATTTCACCAAAATAATTCATTTTCAGATGGCTCACATGGCCAGTAGATTTGGGACCATGTCTAAAGGGGAGGAACCAGATGAGGATGGTGTACCTCATAGCTCTTGCATCTGTTTGGAGGATAAAAGATAAAGACAAGTTCTAGGGCAGGTTGAAGGTCAATAACTGGAAACTATGAAGTGAACAGATTCAGTATAAGAATGGGACAATGTGTCTTTAATAAGCATGGAAAAAAGAGCATTCCAATTTCTCTGAACTTGACCAGTGTGGAAGAAAGGCTTGACCAGCAAGACTGAACACTTAGAGCGACCCTGCGGGGAAGTGATAAAGCAGCCCCTGGCTACAAAGTGGTTCTGCGGTTCCACTCCCAGGACTATCCCTATCGAGTCTGAAAGCATCTTACTGACTCTTGGATTTGGGAAGCTGCCACTTACAGTCCATGGGCAGCTGTCCACAGATCCCAGAAGCTCCTGACAGCAGAGCTGTTGCTTGCGAAGCAAAAGGTGGTCAATTCTAGTCCTGTTGTAAACATGAAGAAACAGGCATAACACTTCTGTTATATTTTTATCCTGCCCTTCCTTCCCAGTAGCTCAGGGCTGGAGTCAAAGGGAGGCATGTTTGGGCACCTGCTGAGGGCCCACACTCTGACAGCGGCCCATCGACAACAGCCCACTGGAACATTCTGCCTCTTCGTCGTCGTAACCTGCTTGTTCACTTTCCTCTCAATCTAACCCAGACAATTGTGGTGGTGAGGAAGAACGGTAGATCCCACAGCCAATTTGCTCCCTGGCTCCCTGCCTCAGGCAAACAAGTGGTAGCAAAGATGTGAAAGAGGTGAGGAGCAATAGCAGCTAGTGACAATGTTGGTGAGAAAGTAGAGGGGGATCCTTGAGGGTGTCTTGCTCAAGGGCCCTTAAAAACCTTGAGCCAGCACAGGCAGTATACATGCTTCTTTCACCCATGGCCGGCCCAAGACATTTTGTTGCCTGAGGCTAATAACAAAAAAAGGTGCCTTCTCCCATGCTTTCTACAAAAGCCAACTGGATTGTTTCTTCAAGAGCCTCTGTCGCTGTCCGTGAAGGCAACAGGCTAGTGTAGGGGGAGCAGGACAGGCCACTTGGCACACAGCTCTCTCCTCCAACACCTTGCTGCTGTCTCCCAGCTCCTGTCTTCTGAAGCGGCTGCTTCACTCTGTCTAATGGTAGGGGCGGCCCTGCTGTATCGTCCTTCATCCTCACAACAACTTGGGCAAGATCTACACGGCTGCTTTATAGTGGTATTGAAGTGCACTGACAACTGTTGGGGCCCATGACACATCTACACCAAGCAGGATATAACGCCATGAAAGCAGTACATAGAATGTGTCATGTGGGGCCATGACACATTCTATGTACTGCTTTCATGGCATTATCAGTGCACTTCAATACCGCTATAAAGCAGTATGTGTAGATCCTGCCTTTCATAGCACTTTGATAGCTCTATATCCTGCTTGGTGTAGAGCTGGCCCAGTGAAGTAGGCGGGGGTGGAGGGGAGAGACAGAGACTGACTGGTCCAAGATCATCCAGTGAGCTTTGTGGCTGACTGGGGATTTGAACCCTCCCTTTCCCCTCACCCATGCTCGTTTTCTGACCCTCTAACGACTACACCTCACTGACTCTCTAAAGATAATGCTCAGCCAATCAGCAAGCAGATAGCTATTCAAAAATGGTAGTGGAATAGACCTGCCATGCTATGGCACTGTCATCCATCAGGCAAAATTAATTACATTTCCCAGGGCATAAATCTTTTCGTCTAGCAGAAATACAGCTGCTGCCATGCAGCTCTTCTCTCACAGCACGGATTTCTTCCAGATTGGAAAATGAATGGTTTGATATCGCTGTGGCGTTATTAACTTATAGAAGATTTTGTCTGGTGCATATCATCTACTGATGTATTTATGCCCTGGAAATGTAATCTCCACCACATCACAGAAAGTGAGAATATGGCCGATTAAACTCAGCAAGGAGGCAGAACAATCAATTCTGTATAGGGAATGATGTCCAACGGGGTGTTTAGTTTGTGCTATATTTGTTAATGAAAACAATATAGTGACTGAGGAAGGAGGAAGATGAAGTAGGTGGTGAGCATTTTCCTGGATTAGAGGATTTATTATGCTAAGAAATGTTATTAGAGTTTGAATGATACATTACTGAATGAAACGTTGGATGTTTTGCATATGTTTGTGGGTTCCCACCCCCCAGGAATCTAACCTCTGTGGGGGAAGGAAACCCTTGGGTTCCTGAAAACATAGTTTCGTATTTATTTTTTTAAAAAGATGTTTCTAGTCCACATGGTTAGATAGACAGATATGCATTTGGAAATGTCCAGGCAGGGTTTGCAAGCATAGTGTTGCCTCTCCCTGGAGTTAATGCATTCCAAAAGTGGTGGTGCGAACTCTCCACTGGCTGAGGTGGGAGGATGCATGTGCTGTTGCTGCTGCCATGTCCCCCGCCCCCGAATTGCTACTTTTGTGTCTTCCCACCCCATTGCCACTGATATCGCTGTTGCCTTTGCTTACACTCTGGCTTGTTCTGAGGAACCCCTGAGTGAGCCAGATGATGGGCTGGCGCTGCTGGAGACCTGCATCAGTTAGAGAGAGCAGCACGCATGGCAAGCACAAATGCCTGGTTCTGAGGGGTCCTTCCTCAGAGCCACGCACTGTAGAAGAGATGTCCTGGAAAACTGCCCATAGTACAAGTGATCTTGCTCAACACCCTTCCCAGAATGCTTGGCTCTGAGGAAGGACCCTCTCAGAACCAGGCATTTGGGCCTGGCCAGCTCTCTGAAGAGTCACACGAGCTATTTCCCCTCTCTCTGGCTTGCTTTGAGGGCAGGCAGCTGTCCTGGAGAGCTCACTCGCCTGCTCTCTGGCTTGCTCCGAAGGGTTCCTCAGAGCAAAACAGTAGTTGCTTCAGAGAGCCCTTTCAGCAGTTTTCCCACTGTGGTATTTGGCACAGAGGAAGAGCGAGATCATGTGGCTCTCTCGAGCATCTGTTGTAGCGCTACGAGGCCAGCAGGTGCTCTGGAGAGCCCCGCCGGCCCTGCTTTCCTTCTGTGGCAAATGCCACGGTGAGAAAGCAGCTGGCAGGGCTCTTTGGAGCACCCACTGTAGTACTGCGTGGCTGGAGCACGGCAAGGGGGGCTCTCTTGGTAAGTGGTGTGCAGTTCACCATCCCTCTTGCTCTACCTCGTGGGAAGGTCGGCCCTGAATCCCGTTCTGAAAAGGTCAAGTCTCACATTTAGAATAAAGCATACACAGCTGCGTATATTGATTTATCTTGTTTGCACGATCCAAGCAAACTGAGGCACTTTTGAGTAGTATTGATTTCTGTGGGGCAGATTTAAGGGAAGTGGGAAATGACTCTTCTAAGATGACCTGCCACTCATATTTTTTGTATGTATTTATATAAAAACCTGTTACCCAGTTCATTGTGGCTGCCTTTTTAATTGATGACAAGCTATTTAATGGATGAGTCTGACCAACTGATCGACTAAACATTGCAGCCCTATTGCTAATGCATTTGTGAGACTATGGCTGAATTCGGACAACACGATAGTCAATGGTGGGGTAATAATCAACTTTACAGTTGTTCATCTAGGGGGTACTCCTCACACAACATGGTAATAAATAATCAACTGTGGTGTGGATTAGGATCAGCGCTGAGTTGACTATGGCAGCATTTGGACGACACGATAGTCAATACAACTGACGATTGTCCCCCCCCCCCCCCCCAGTTGCTTATTGTGTTGTCTGAATTCAGCCAATGTGTACTGGAAGTTGGTCCCCTTGTTTCCAGTGTATATCATAGAATCATAGAATCATAGAGTTGGAAGGGGCCTATAAAGCCATCGAGTCCACCCCCTGCTCAGTGCAGGAATCCACCTTAAAGCATACCTGACAGATGGCTGTCCAGCTACCTCTTGAATGCCTCTAGTATGGGAGAGCCCTCGACCTCCCGAGATCATTGGTTCCATTGTCATACTGCTCTAACAGTCAGGACGTTTTTCCTGATATTCAGCTCTTTATTCCTTGTCGTGCATTCTGGGATGGTCAAGTATAGATCCTGGCCCTCCTCTGTGTGACAACCTATCAAGTATTTGTGCTATCATGTCTCCCCTCAATCTTCTCTTCTCCAGGCTAAACATGCCCAGTTCTTTCTGTCACTCCTCATAGGGCTTGGTTTCCAGACCCCGATCACCCTCGTTGCCTTCCTCTGAACTCCCTCCAGCTTGTCTGCATCCTTCTTGAAGTGTGGTGTCCAGAACTGGACACAATACTCAAGATGGGGCCTAACCAGTGCTGAATAGAGGGGAACCAGTACCTCACACGATTTGGAAGCTATTCTTCTATTAATGCAGCCCAAAATAGCATTTGACATTTTTGCAGCCACATCATACTGTTGGCTTATATTCAGCTTGTGATCTACAACAATTCTAAGATCCTTCGTGCTTGTATTATTGCTGAGCCAAATATCCCCCATCTTGTAACTGTGCATTTGGTTTCTTTTTCCAAGGTGTAGAAGTTGGCGTTTATCCCTATTAAATTTCATTCTGTTGTTTTCAGCCCAGCTCTCCAGCCTATCAAGATCACTTTGAAGTTTGTTTCTGTCTTCCAGGGTATTAGCTATCCCAGCCAATTTTGTGTCATCTGCAAATTTGATAAGCATTTCCTGCACCTCCTCATCAAAGACATCAATAGAAATGTTGAACTGCTGTGAGAAGTGTGACAACAGGTCAAACGTTAACCTCTGTGCTGCTAATGGGTTGGATCCAGATATAATCATATGTGGATCAGACCTACTGAAATCAGTGGGATTTAAGAGTAGAATGGATCTATTCTGACTAAATCTGGATCCAATCCAATACTTTTGTCATTCTCTTTTATGATACTTGGGAGGGGTTAAGGCATTCTGATTGTAGGCGCCACAATTTAATACAATGCACCTGATGAAATGCCACAATAATATTCAATGATTAAAAAAAAATCCCTTGCCACTTTAAGACCAGAATTAAGATTATTTCATGTTGACTCAAGTTCCACAAAATTATGAAATTGGAAGCTAAGGCTGAACCAGATGTGTCCATGATCAGTAATGATGTTGTGCAATATCAAAAATTGTGCTTGCTTGCTGCAACAAATAGGTATACACCAATTCACAGGAGGATTCCTCTAGCAATACAGTGAGGCTCAGATGCTTTATAAAGCAATACAAGACCAATATGCCCTCTTTGTTGGTCCTAGACATTCCCATCCTCCCTAGGGTGACCATATGGAAACGAGGGCAGGGCTCCTGTATCTTTAACAGAAAAGGTAATTTCAGCAGGTGTCATTTGTATGCATGCAGCACCCCGGTGAAAATCCCTCTTCATCACAACACTTAAAGCTGCAGGAGCCTGTCCTCCTTTCCATATGTTCACCCTAATCCTCCCCATGTGAATTGTGGCCTGAAAGACCAAGGAAAAATGTGGATGCATAGACGGTGTGCTGTATTCTCATGCCCCTTTAATATACAGCTGTGAACCTTGTTATTTTCATGATAGTTCAATAAAATCTCCATACTTGGAAGCAGTATACCACTGAGTACCCAGTGATGGGGATTGGCCATCATCTTCCACCCCTTCTTGTGAGCTTCCAAAGGCATCTGCTTGACCGCTGTAGGAAACAGTATTCTGGACATTTCCTGTGAACATTATTATATTTCTAATCCACCCAATAACTAAAATTCTCTGAGTTTTCGAGGGCCCTTGAGTACCCTCAACTACCAAAGAGTATGCTTCGTGAAATGCAATCTTTCTTTTCCATTTGTTCTTCAATCAATAACATTTATTGCATTAGTCCTTGGGCTATAGCAGCCACAGCTGAGAAACAAAGATTACATAGGTTTGTAATACAGTGATCATCAATGAGAATTAGTCACTAAAATAACCTTAAAACATAAGGTTAATTAAGGTTTAAAACATACACTGCTGGTTAGAATCAGTAATTATAATTATTGAAATTAAAACATATTCCTAAAATAAGAAGCTTTACTTATAAAATACATAACATTATAAACTCATATCAGAATACATTTCTCATATTTCAGAATCTTCCTGACAATTTATGGCAATGGAGTTTACATACTTCTCCCTATGTTTAGTGGCATTTACTACAAAAGAAGCAACCCTCCAAACCATATATTGGTTTAGTTCCTTGAAACAGAAATCCCAATTCCTTCTTTACATCCCAAAATTTCATTAAAAGGGGATCTAAATAATGGGCTCTAATCTTAGTATATAATGGACATTCGAGGATATAACGTGCCAGATCTTCCAAAACTGGTTTCCCACAAATACACAATCTCTCTTGGAAATGGCGGCAAGTTTCACTATAGCCCACCAAAAACCAGATTTTTCTCTGTCTTATTTTATGATGAAAAAAACACCAGAAGGAGCAGGAGATGCGCAGGAGGTGGACGGTGTTGTCAAAAGGACCTATCCCCTGTAAATCTTGCTATTAAAAGAACCATAATGTGGTAATATCCAGAAAAAAAGTGGGATCTCCAGTATATAACTCTGGCATTGTGCAATAATTCCTCCACTAGTTGGCACTGTCTCAGTGAAGTGCAGAGCACGCAGAGAGGAGAATCACTCAGTTCAAACCACATGGTCACCCCCTCTGCCTGTGTAATGCAGCCATAACAATTGCTCAAAAGAAGCAGGAAACACAAAGCCCTGATAAGGCAATATGATTTCCCTTCTAATGTAGAAATGCTTTGTGTTCAAGCCACAACAGGAAAATAGGAAATGTATTATATGAGATCAGAGTATTGTCCATCATAATCCAGTATTGTCTCCTATGCCTGGTAGTGGCTCTTCAGCAGAAATTAAGGTGCCCATGTATCCTCTTTTACAAAGGACAGTTCTCTGGTTGAAGGTGTCCTCTATTTGAAAGGCTGCCCTGTACAATTCCATTTTAAAGATCATGGACCACAAGAAGTGTTGCCCACCAGCAATTAGCACCTGGACAGCAGGCACACAAGTCACAGTCTTCCACACTATAATGAGATGTATTATATTTCTATTTAAGTTATAATCATTAATTCTAAATGTAAAGCTTACACACATTTTATACAAATTGCTGTCCTCTTTTGTCCTCTTTTTTGGTGATGCATTTCACCTTTTTTGGCAATTCATAACCAACAAGTCATAACCGTTAGGCTGACCAGATAAAATCCAGGTCAGGGCTCCTGTAACTTTAACAGTTGTAGAGAAAAGGGAATTTCAGCCAGTGTCATTTGTATGCAATTAGTTCCTGGTGAAATTCCCTCTCCATCACAACTGTTAAAGTTGCAGGGGCCCTGCCTTCTTTTGTATATGGTCACTCTAGTATAGTGCATGCACCTTTAACAGTTGTGTTAATGCAAGTCTATGGGGAAAAAAATGGCGGCCGATCCAAAAATTTCCAATTTTTGGATCGGGATCAGACTCGATCCGGTCCGGGGGGCCTCCGATTTTGTCCAATCCAATCCGTGACAAAATTGGAGGTCCCGATCTGGGTCCCGATCCGATCCGGGGGGTCCGTGCACACCCCTAGTAATCAGCAAAAAATGCCTTTTCCCTTCCACTTGTGGGATTCTCCACTGAATCCAAAGCCCTCCATGAATGGAAGGATCCCTTGCATTCACTGAAGGCACACTTAGGATCCAAGTCTATATGTTACGAAGAAGGGAGAAACAGATGAGAAATAACAATAGCTCTATGATTCTTGGAAAGTGGTAGAAGCTGGGGGCTCCGATGGCAGTGAGGTGGTGAATCCGTTCCGGGTTTCAGCTATCCAAGGTGCTTCTTTAGAGTTCTGACTGAAACCTGGAGCGGATTCACTGCCCCACGGACATCGTCACCAGCCTGCACTGTTGAAAAGGCTAGTTCTGCCTTGAATAATAAACTGAAAGCATGACAGCTCTTAAAAGAGCATCCAGTGAGTGCGTAACCAGCTGAGTCAGAGTTATGGCTCAAAAGCTTCAAGTAGAAGGATTGTCTCAGTTAAAAGTTTCTGGAATAAATGAAAACAGTTGAAATCGTAGCAATGTTCTCGGCACTGGTTGAAGAAGTTACTGACTGACGCAGCTTATGGACGTCACAGTGCTCCAACGTGTGAAAGGAGGCAAGCAGACAAGAGGGCTGTGCATGGCTTTAGAATTCAGGGCGTCAAGATTTATGGCACCTTTCTCAAAGCAGCATATTTATTTATTCACGCAATTAATATATCAATAAAACACCTGAGCGATGAACAGTAAGAGAAGAAAAGCAACAACAATACCAACTGAAATACAGAATTAAAATCTTAAAATCAGGTGTAGAAAGCTGCCCTCTAAGGTGTTGGATAATAGGAACAACTCCTCATGCTTCCCAACACTAGGGAGCGATAGAGAATGTCCTGTAGCTTGATCAGTTCCTATTTCCTGCTCCCCCTTCTTCTTCCTTCTTCCTCTTACCTCTCTCTCTCTCATCTCTCATCTCTCTCTCTCTCATATCTTCACTCACATACACTCACCCATCTTTAGGAGCGTTTGTAGTTAAACAGCCTTAGATGGCCTTCTCTGACGAGGTGTATAAAACACGAATAAAGTAAGTTGATTTGAACTTCTTTGAAACTGACCCTAGCCTGTGTTATTGTCTCCAGTACTAAATGCTGTGTTGCCACACTTTGGCTATATAAAGCAATTCTGCTGTATGTCACACCAGACTTTCCAACAAAAGCTCCAGCTTTTCTGCTCTGAAATAGTCCCATACATTTCAATCAGGGTTAAATGGCACACTGCATTGAATAAGTAGCATGCAGCTGACCCTAACCATTTTGTTTGCCTTGCTGTGACCCTGATCCAGAGTGGGTCCACTGTGCGCAGGTAGGGGAAGCTTAAATTTCCCCCACCAATCCCCTCCCCCACACCACTACAGGTATGTATGTGGGGGGGGGGAGACTCTATTTGGGCAGTTACATTTTATTTGCTGTTCATTTATTCGTTGATTTCTTTACAACCGAAGGGTATCGCAGAATGAGGCTTTTTTGGGAGCATGAAAAAGAGACAAAGCAAATGAATAACACAATTATTTCATTGTAATTGCAAAAAACAAGGGTATCATTAGTGAGATCAGGAAACTTGCTAGACGTTTCCAAACCAACTTATGTCAAATGCTCTTCACAACACAGCATAGTTGCTAAATTAATGGGTTTTTTTTCTAATTTTCTTGATGGCTTCAGCAAACAAAGCCATCTTGTAGGTGGCAAATTAGTCCAGGATAGCAAGGCCTTTTGGGGACAGGGCCTTCTCCTTGCTGGAAATAATGTGTATAGCATCACTTTTCTCTGGGAATTCTGGGACTTGCACTTACAGGAAAACATGCTCCACGGGGGGGAGGCCTAAAGACCTCCACCAATAGGATATTTTCTGTCTAAATATGCATAGGATTGCACCCTAAGGCCTAATGCATACCAACCAGGATATTACCAGGAAAAAAAACTTCTCCAGAAGATCACAGCTTGGCTGCCTTTAATTGCCTACCACTAAAAATGTGTGATCAATAAAGAAACTGTTGCCTAACAGAATTCTACGCAGGAGGAAGAATTATGTATTCTTGACAACAGTGTTAAAACAAAATTAGACAATGTTCTGATGGGAAATTTCGGAAGGTGTGATTTTTACCTTCAGAGAGCAGAGAGTTGAATTAAGACTGATAAGAAGGTAAAATACTTGGGCATCACATTGACAGACAAGAATTGTATGTTGTTTAATAATAATTATGTCAAGGTATGGAGTGAAATTAAAAAAGATTTATTAAGATGGGATAAGGTTCAACTGTCACTCTTGGGCAGAATTGCGACAATTAAGATGAATGTGCTACCAAGAATGTTGTTCTTGTTTCAAACAACACCCATTGTGTTGTTGGAGTTTCCATTCAAGCAATGGCAGAGAGAGAGATCTAGATTCATATGACAAGCCAAAAAACCAAGAGTTAAATATAAAATATTACAGGATGCAAAGGAAAGGGGAGGCTTGGATCTTCCAAACCTGAAGTTATATTTCTCTGCATGTTGTTTGTTATGGATGAAAGAATGGATGACGTTGAAAAATAAAAGATTATTGGAACTTGAAGATCATGAACTGAGATTTGGGTGGCATGGATACTTGTGGTATGACAGAGCCAAGGTTAATGTTGAATTTAATAATCATTATGTGAGACATGCTGTTTTGAGAATATAGAATAAATACAAACCTAGGCTCTGTCAGAAAATACCATTGTGGCTGTCAGCTCAGGAAGCTTATCATAGAAGAGAATTGGCAAGTGTGCATGACTGGTTAACATACAATGATGTACTAGAAGGGATACAAGGTGAATATAAATTAAAAGCAAGAGAGGGGTTAATAAGAGAAGGTCATACATGCCAATGGTTCTCCTATCTATAAATTGCAGAAAGGTTTAAAATAGATAAAAAAACGGGGGAGTTTGAACAAACAAAATCTGAATTTGAAAGGGCATTATGTATAAATGATGAACATGTGATTTCAAAAGTACATAAGTTATTGCTGAAGTTTGAGACGGAAGATGAACAAGTGAAAGAATGTATGATAAAATGAGCACAAAATTTTGGATATAACATACAAATGGATCAATGGGAGAATATGTGGTCAAAAGGTTTAAAATTTACACTAAGTACTAGACTTAAAGAGAACTTTTATAAGATTATGTATAGATAGCATATGTCCCCTTGAAATTAGCTAAAATGTATAAAGGGGCCTCGGGAACCTGTTGGAAATATGAAGAGCAAGAAGGAACATTTTATTTAATTTTTTGTATTTTTTTTCAAGATATAAATTTTATTTTATTTAAAGTGATACAACAAAACAACAACAAAATAATAATACTAAAATAATAATCAATAATAATAAGTACAAATTTTTTTAATGTGCTGTGTCCTTCATTTATCATTACAATGTCCATATACTCAGAGCTGAAGCAGGCATACATTGTTGTGCATCTGGTTGCGATGCGTACTGAACAAATCTCCCCCATATAGCTTCAAATGATGTTGACTCAGATTTTCCTTGGATCTGAAGTAAATCATATGTTATTTTCTCAGAAAAGCTAAATGGAATAAAATATGGAACAACAGACCATTTAAATCCGTATCAGCCTCTATTCAGGAAACTTCATTGAAAATACTGCAAAGATGGTATTGAACGCCAGTACAACTAGCGCATATTATTAAAACTTGCAGTCCTCTCTGTTGGAGAGGATGCAAGATAAAAGGCATGTATTTTCATTTATGGTGGTCTTGCTCATATATACAAAGATTCTGGAGATCAATACATAGCGAAATAATGATTATTACTAGAGAAACAATTGTATATGATCCAGAATTGTTTTTATTATCAATATATAATGGACTTAATATTGGATTGAAATGCAAAGACTTAATATTATTCTTACTGATGGCTGCTTGACAGAAAATTACACAACAGTGGAAAAAACTGGACAATTTGAATTTATCGGCATGGTATCGTAATATTTGGTCTGTGGCAATCTCTGAGAAGGAACATTTTATCATGCATGGTGGACTTGTAAAAGATCAAAAACCTTCTGGATACAAATTCATTCTTTAATGCAAAAAATATTAAAGATCAATATACAATTGAAACCGGAATACTTCCTTTTTGGGTCTAATGGACAATCAGATGAGACGGCAGCGAGATTGTTGGATGCACAGAGGTGGAAAAGTACAATGCTACCTACACTGGAGGAATGGATCTTGAAGATGATGGAGATGGCGGAGATGGCAAAACTTACGTCAGTAATTACAGAAAAGTCAACAGTTAGATTCAGAACGGAATGGAAACCCCTTACAGACTTTGTGAAGGGACCAGAAAGGAATGACCTGTTTGTCTGTGGATTCAACGAATAAGAAGTAGGGTCTGAGATAAAAAAGAGAGGGGAAATGTATTTTTGTTTAGTAGCAAGGGAAAATATGGTTGCATGTCTTTGCTGGGGAGAAAATCGGGAATCCTCTGTAATTTTGTATTTTATCCTCTTTTAGTGTGTTGTTTTTGTTGTTCTGTTGGTTTTTGTACTGTGTGTTGTTTTAGTTTATTGATGTGTGGGAAAAAAAAGAAAGAAACTGTTGCAGCCAGCATGGCTGCATTATTACGACAATTAAAATGTACTAATTTGAATCCTGAGAGAGAGCGGGGGAGGGAGGGAGGAAGAGAGAGAGGAGAGAGAGAGAATTCAACCAAAAATTAAAGGAAGGCAACATCCCTCCAACCCAACCAAAGAATTGAAGTGGGGGATTGGACATTGAACTTTTTAATTAATTAAAATTCCTCGTTGGATGCTAATCATCTGCTTTTGTTCCATTTGTCATACTGAACAAAGAGCAGCATGATTTTTTGGAAATACTTCAGATTCAGCTATGAAGGCCAGGCCCATCTGTCTTCCTACAGCCAGAGCTGTCTGCTCTGAATAGCACTTACTAGATAATTGCTACAGCAGTGCAGTTCTCTCGTGCAAAATAAAGTGATGGTTCTCTTGCTAGGTTTTTGGTTTTTGTCTGGTACATGATGGTGAACAAGTGCTTGTTGCTTAATGGCCATTTTGTCTGCATTTTGTCTGAAGCTACATTGAAGTGTGAGCTAA
Organism: Anniella stebbinsi; assembly: GCA_029215795.1. Lineage (NCBI taxonomy): Eukaryota > Metazoa > Chordata > Lepidosauria > Squamata > Anniellidae > Anniella > Anniella stebbinsi. The sequence goes on along the minus strand of JARDYH010000002.1, from coordinate 24,484,617 downwards.
TCACATACCTATTGGAAACATGACAGAAACAGCTTTGGTCGCCTTGGTGGATGACCTACGCCGAGAACTGGACAGGGGGAGTGTGTCCCTGTTGGTTCTGCTGGACCTCTCAGCGGCATTCAATACCATTGACCATGGTATCCTGGTGTATATAAGCTTACTGCCTCTAATGCTAGAGGTAGCACATAGCCATCAGGATTAGTAGCCATTGATAGCCTTCTCCTCCAGGAATGTATCCAGTTTGTCTAATTTGCATAATTGTTGCAGATGCAATGAACCTAATGCTTCTTTAATTCATCTGTTTTGGCAATGTCCAGTAGTTGCCTCCTTTTGGGAGGAGGTTATAATAAGGATAAACTTTGTACTGAAACAATCTTTAATATGGAACAATGTGCATGTCCTCCTAAACTACCTACTGGCTTCTTGGGTTAACACAAGGTCAGCGCAAATGGATTTTCAGAGCCCTTAAGACAGCTAAAAGACTTATATTATCACATTGGACGATGAATGCTCACCTTCCATAATGCAGTGGACTGAGGACTTAACAATGTTATCAGCATTTGAACGGGTGTTATATAGACATCACTTGCGAGTAGATAAGTACATGGGTATTTGGTCTGCTTTTCTTGAAACCCATGAAAAACTCTCTCCCTTTTTTTCTCTCTGAATGGTATATCTGATGGAAAAAATGACGATATTCCTATGTATGTAATGTTTCTTTGTTTTTCCTTTTCAATATTCATTTTTGTTTTGTTTTGTTAAATTCACAATAAAAAAGAGAAAAGAGAGAGAGAGAGAGAGAGAGAGAGAGAGAGATGAGACCCTTAAGTGCTGTAATTTCCTTGCATTTTGGAGCTTGAGTGAACATCGAAAGTCCTTAATATGTTAAACCGAAAGGTTTTGTAGTTGAAAGTATGTACAGTCCAATCCTGTGCATAATTAATAATAATAATAATAATAATAATAATAATAATAATATATTTATTTATTACCCGCCTCTCCCAACGGATCGAGGTGGGGAACAGCACTAAACATAAAATACAAAACTGATTAAAAGCACATAAAACCATACATCATTAAAATACCAATAAAACACCAATAAAACACATTAAAATTCATCTGGGTAGGCCTGCCGGAAGAGATCAGTCTTTATAGATCTTTTAAATTCCTGAAGACTGGTGAGTTCGCGAATCTCTTCCGGCAGGTCATTCCACAATCTGGGAGCGGCAAAAGGAAGCCCCCACTGTGTTCAGGGTATTTAGGATTTCAGCCGAATTGTCTCCCAAAGATAACATTGGTCTACCTTTTCTTCCAGAGGAAGCTGAGACTGTAAATATACAGGAAAAAATGGAGAAATGAAGCCTAGAAAAGACTTTGGCAGAATGCTCCTGTATAGGTGGTGGAACGGGCTTCAAACACCTAAGCAAGAGGTGAGGCATCCCCCATAGTGCTGGGATTTATTTGTTTGTTTGTTTGTTTATTGCATTTCTATACTGCCCAGTAGCCGAAACTCTCTGGGCAGTTTACAAAAATTAAAACCATGAAAGCCATTCAAAATATAAAACAAACAACAGTATAAAAACATAATATAAAATTCAGTATAACAGCACAACCAGCAGCCATGCAGAAATTAATACAGATTTAAAATACAAATTCAAACAGCAAAGTTAAAAATTAAGTTGATAAACTGTTAAAATACTGAAAAAATAAAAGGCTCTTCACCTGGCGTCTAAAAGAATATTATGTAGATGCCAGGCGAACCTCTCTAGGGAGCTCATTCCACAGCCCGGGTGCCACAGCAGAGAAGGCCTTCCTCCTAGTAGCCACCTGCCTCACTTCCTTTGGCAGGGGCTCACGGAGAAGGACCCCTGAGGATGATCAAAGGCTGCCTCTACAGGAGAGGTTTAAAGCTCTTTCAAGTCTCATTAAAATGTTTACCTCTACATAAGCGGAGCACAAATCGGGAGTTGAGGTGCGTTATCTTTTTGATTATGCACATTATCGAATGCTCGTTAAATAGCGAGTTTTATTTTGCTGCGGCCCTGTTGACTATGTAAACAAGCGATTCTCCGCATTAACTACTTCTAAAGCGCATTTCAAACAACCGGTAAGGCCAGTTGTGCGTTCAATTACCTCCCGCGTACAGTCATTTACCATTAAAGCGCTTCAGAGAAGATGCGCATAATTGGAGAACCAGGATTCAAACCAAATTCTTGTAGAGGGGGTCTTAGGGTCTGGGCTGGTACATATGGGAGGAGGCGTTCCGTCAGATAACCTGGCCCCAAGCCGTTTAGGGCTTTGAATGTTAACACTAGCACTTTGAATTGGGTCCGGACTTGGACTGGTAGCCAGTGAAGCTGGAAAAGGACTGGCGTAATGTGGTCTCGTTGGCCAGTCCCCGTTAACAGTCTGGCTGCCCTGTTTTGTACCAGTTGAAGTTTCTGGGCCATTTTCAAAGGCAGCCCCATATATAATGCATTGCAGTAATCCAGACGAGAGGTTATCAGAGCATGGATAACTGTAGCTAGGCTATCTCTGTCCAGATAAGGGTAGTTGGCATATCAGCCTGTTCTGGATTCAGGAGCACCCCCAAACTACGAACCCGATCCTTTAGGGGGAGTACAACCCAATCCAAAACAGGGTGAACATCACCTAGCTAGACAGATGAACCACCCACAAACATTACCTCCATCTTGTCTGGATTGAGTCTCAGTTTGTTGGCCCTCATCCAGTCCATTACCATGCCAAGGCACTGATTCAGAACAGCCACTCTAAGTCTCATGCTCTGTCTGTTGCCTCTTCTCAGCAGAGCATAGAATCAGAGTGCCAAACAGCAGTCAGCAGAGATTTTAAAGGATGCACTTGACCTGGCATAATTACACTGGCATATATAAGGCCAAGCCAGTGAAGTTTAACGATCAGGGCCTGAATTTATGACTCATACATCTTCCTGTTATAATGTAAGCATTTCCTTGTTCTGTGTGTGTGTGCATGTGTGCCTGTTTATTAAGACATCATCTGCATCATTAAATGTTATTTTAGGATGAAACATACATGAATTGTTTCCTACTAGTTTCCAGAACGAAGAATCCCTGCACTGCAATCCATTACGCTTTAATTGGTTTCAAAGTGGACTATACTACAGCTTTTGTACTGCAGCATAATAGTAATAAGAAATTATAATAAACTTCTTGCCTTCCATTTAGAGCCTATCTACATTACTACCTGCAAATGTACCCAAATGGCCTGTCGTTCCATTTGTAATGTTCTAAAACGGAACATTAGAATTACTTTTTCTAAAGAGGAAGGCTAAATACCATCTTTAATCCATGCATAGGAAATATATTTGCTTATCGGACAGCAGGTGGGTTGTTTGATATTCTTACTCAATATTGAGGTCTTTTGCTAATTATTCATATTTTAAATGTTTTAAATGTTTAAAATATTTTAATATTGTACCATGTTTAATTATATTTTAAATTTTTATATATCTCTATCTGTTTTTAACTGTACATGTTTTAATTTGTAAAGCCGCCTTGAGTCCCAGTTTTGGGGAAAAGGTGGGATATAATAATAATAATAATAATAATAATAATAATTTTCTTTCTGTTCCAGGAAACTCCAGTTGGCTAATGAAGAAGTACAATAGAGCACTGTTGAAAATTAGCAAAAAAAAAAAAAAAATGCAATGTGTATGTATTAAGTGGGATATTCTCGGTGACAACTTTGAATAAAGGTGGCTGTGTTTGATTTTTATTTGCTCTGTGCCTATTTTAAGCTTCTGCATTCTCAAACCAGCAGTTGCTTGAAATTAATTTTATAAAAATTCCATTGAAGTTTCATTTAACAAAATTTTCTCAATTCATTTAGGGAAGTGGTTTTATTTACTTGGCTTCATTAATGTGCTACATTTATATCCCACCTTTCTTCAATAGAACTCAGGGTGCAATACACGAGGCTCCTAGATAGTCTCCTATCCATGCACTGATGAGACCCAGAACTTTTTAGCTTCAACACAGTTGCTTCTTCATGTGCATTCAGACCACAGTCCTTCCCATTTTTTCACTGGATGTAATGGGTGGTATATAGCAGGGGTGGGCAATGTATGGCCCACAGACCGCATGTGCCCCCCCCCCCAGGTCTTAAGTGCAGCCTTGCTGCCCACAGTCAATGCCATATTTGCTGCTATTTTTATTTTTATTTATTTTATTATTAAATTTATATCCCACCTTTTTTTCCACCTTAAGGAATCCAAGTTGGCATACATACCTCCTCCTCTCCATTTTATCTTCACAACAACAACCTTGTGAGGTAGGTTGGACTGAGAGTCTGTGGCCAGATCCACACCAAGCAGGATATAGCACTATGAAAGCAGAATGAAAGTGATTGGCAGGAGCCACAGGATATAGCACTATGAAAGTGATATGAAAGCGGTATATGGTATGTGTCTTGGGCCCCAACAGTTGTCAGTGCACTTCAATACCACTATAAAGCAGTAGTGTGGCTCCTGCCCAAGGGTCAGGAATACTGCAAGTTGTAGGGATCCTCTAAGCAAGTGATTTATTTCACCTTCATGATTGGCCACTCATGAAAGTTTGCGGGTCTTTTACATGATGTCGTCAACAACCAGGGCATCTCCTGCAGTATCCCCTGGAAATTCCACTATGAAAAGAACCATTTTTAAAGTGGTAACTTCCTGAAAAAGTGGGATCTTTCATGGCTAGATGGCAGTGTCTCATTGAAGTGAACAGAGGAGAAGTATTCAATTCCATTCAAACCATGTGGTCGCCCCTCTCCACCGTATAATGCAACCCTTAACAATTGTGCCCAAAAGAAGGAAGCACAAAAGCCCTGGGTAAGCAATATGATTTCCCCTTAATGTAGAGACACTCATAGTCCAAACATCTGGGAGGGGCACCATGTTTGGGAGAGCTGCCCTGTTAGCCACAAAACTCATTGAGTGATCGTATGCCAATCAGTTTCTTTCACATTAACTTCCTTAACAGGATTTATATGAGGATAAAATGGTGGTAGACTGGCAAAGAATCAAGTATCCTGTGGGGTAAAAATGTAATAAATAAAGGAGGCTCCTTAGTGGTCACCCATCCAGGTAAACATCAGGTCCACTTACCTTTGACATTAAATTCATCACTTGCCTGCTTCTACCCTCCTGAGCTTTAAGCCCTTCTGATCTTTGATTGCCATATAGGGTTACATGGGTAGTACAAGTTAATCTGCTCAGTGTCCTAGTGCAGATAGTTCCAACACAATCTGAAAGGTTGACCGTGTCGTCCTGGCAATTCTAGATTTCTATAAAACAATTGCTTTAGCTCTGTATCCTTTTCTTTCTGTATTTTATTCCTGGTAGGAATATTTCCCTGGTTTCATCTACAGATTTATAGGGTGCCTCTACAAGAGCGATTTAAAGGTCTTTCAAGGCGCATTACAGATTTTACCTCTACAAGAGTGGAGCGCAAATCGGGGGGTTGAGGCGCTTTTTACCGCCGATTATTCGCATTATCGAATGCGCGTTAAATAGCGACTTAAAATTTACCGCGGGAGTTAAAACGCCTTATGGCCATGTAAACATGTGATTCTCTGCATGTCAACAACTTTAAAGCACGTTTCATACAGCCCGTAATGCGCTTCACCGCCTCTCATGAATAGGTATTAGGAGTAAATGTGTTTATCCGTATATGCGCATAATTGGGCAACCGGGCATCAAAGCGAAATCTTGTAGAGGGGGCCTTAGGCTGGTTTCTCACAGCAAAGTATCAATGAACATCATCAGACGAGTGTTTGATCTCATTCACACTACTGCCCACTTACGGATGTTCATGTATCCTTTAGATGTCATCATCCATCTCCTGTTTGCCTCCCACTCCTTCTAGCCTGTTTTCCATCACAAAATGGACCCCTTTTAATCTGACTTTTTAAAAAATGGAATGTACCACCATTTCCTGCTGTGTGCAGGAAAAGTGGTGCGTTAAAAACAGTCCCTGAATGGGCCAATGTTTAGGTCTCTTGCTTGTATTAGCTTTAATATTTAAGTGAGATTGTGGGAAAAGGTCATAAAAGTCATTTGCCAAAAGTATTTTATAATAAGCAGGCTCCCACAATGTTTGCATAGATCACAGGTTAAAAAAAACCTTGAGCATGATATTTCTCCACATCACAACAAAAAATGCAAAAAAATGCATCTTTCCCTTCGGCAGTGATGAAGAGCTGGTGATCAGTGACAGGCGCGGCCAAAGGTTCTGTTTGCTTTTCTCTTTTTTAAAATGAGTGATATATTAAACTGATTGAATCAGACAAAAACAAATCAAACTGTCTGGGAACAGAAGAATGATGCGTCCAAAGGTAAATATGACCAGACACAAACTAGCGCTCCCCTCCTCATTTTTTATGATGACTCACCATAAATAAAATAGGGAACCAAAGATCAGGAATGCCAATACAGAGTGAGATGGAAAGAAATAAAGTTCCGCTTATCCAGCCTTCCCCATGTCAAGGATAAAAATACACTTTGGTTGTAAAGTAACTCTTGTTTTATTGAGCATAATACAGCTGTATGGATGGAGAGAGTCCTACAGACAAAGAACTTCTCAACTGGCAGCGTGAAAAGCAGGTATATTTATACATAGTAACATCTTAACTAATTAGCAGTTAGCAAAGTTCTAAAGCCAAACAAAGATAGATCAAAGAAAACTTCTTCATTATACCTTATCAACTCTTCTAGCAATGTCAGATTGACCTGGATGGTCAGCCCTCCTTATCAAGCTAGCTTATTTGCCTCATACTAAATAAAAAAGGTCTTGACAGAAATTCTAATTAAGCATTTCCTTCCAATTAAGCACTTTCAGCATTACTACTAGCTGATACTACTCGGACCTTATGAGGGAGAAGACAGGAAACGCAACCAGTTTGAGAAGCAAACAAAAGAATTTATTGAGAGGAATTGGGGATGGAAAATAGCAATGCAATATATAACAATACAAGATAAGCAAATGCAAATGGTATACAGAGAGTCTCACACCCTCTCTGGATTGAAAGACTTAGTTACAGAACACTCATAAAGTCAAACGAACTCAATGAGGGCAGAAATGCTTTGGAATTGTGCAAGCCCAGCCAATCAGAAAGTAGGGAACAAAGCTCTCTGGATTGCAGCCCTGCTAACAATGGGCAAAACTGTGAGGCACCCCAAAGCCACTTTTCTAGCCCCTTCCTGATCAGTAGCACAACCCCATTGAGTTGCACCAATCCAGCCAACTAAGTCTTGACAGCAGAGCTCCCAGGATCTCTCCTTGCTTTTAACGGGCAAGAAAGAAATTCATGCCAGAAGATCCCCCTTCTCACCTCTTAGTTGGTAGTGCAGCTCCTAAGGAGCTTTATTTTGCCCTCAGTTACCATGGCACTGTTTATCTAGTTGTCTCTGTCGAAAAAGAGACCACATTGCCTCCCTAGGTAATTGGTTCCATTGTCGTACTGCTCTAACAGTCAGGAAGTTTTTCCTGATGTCCAGCAGGAATCTGGCTTCCTGTAATTTGAGCCCATTGTTCCACGTCCCGCACTCTGGGATGATCGAGATGAGATCCTGGCCCTCCTGTATATGACAGCCTTTCAAGTACTTGAAGAGAAAGCATTCTCTAACCTCCTCTTCTCAAGGCAAAACATGCCCAGTTCTTTCAGTCTCTCCTCATAGGGCTTTGTTTCCAGACCCCGATCATCCTTGTTGCCCTCCCCTGAATCCCCTCTAGGTTGTCTGCATCCTTCTTGAAGTGTGGTGCCCAGAACTGGATGCAATACTCAAAATGAGGCCTAACTAGAGCTGAATAGAGGGGAACCGACACCTCACATGATTTGGAATCTATACTTCTATTAATGCAGTCCAAAATAGTGTTTGCTTTTTTTTGCAGCCACATCACACTGTTGGCTTATATCCAGCTTGTGATCTACAACAATTCCAAGATCCTTCTCACTAGTAGTATTGCTGAGCCAAGTATCCCCCACTTTTTTAGGTGTTTTCTTAAAGCAGCCCACACCAATGTGCAGCCCTCCAGATGTTTTGGACTTCAATTCCTATCAGCCCCAGCAACCATGGTCGATGATCTGGAATGATGGGAGTTGTGGTCTAAAACATATGAAGGATACCAGGTTGGTGAAGACTGTCTTAAAGTAATGCGATCAAGATCTAAGGCCCTTCTCTGGCTCAATTCGGACAACACGATAGTCAATGGTGGATTGACTAACCCTAACCCTAACCCTAGGGGGTACTCCCCAAACAACATGGTAATAAATAATCAACTGTGGTGTGGATTAGGATCAGCGCTGAGTTGACTATGGCAGCATTGGAATGACACAATAGTCAAAACAACTGACGATTGTTTCCCCCACACCAGTTGTTTATTGTGTCGTCCGAATTGAGCCTCTGAGTGCCTCCTCCAAGGATGGCACCAAGGGAGAGATGGTCCTTCAACTGGGAATGCTCTCTCCAGTGAGGTCCAATTGACTCCATCATTGTCATATTTTAGGCAACAGATTAAGATTTCCCTTTACTCCCTGGCATTTGACACCATATGACAGAGCTTCCAGATCTAGCTATTTTACTGGGCCTTGGTTGTTTTTCATTGTTCTGTTTTAACTTGTTTTAAATTCTGTATGTTTTTAACTCTTGCTGTAAGAGGCCTCGAGTCTTTTTTTTTTTTTTAACAGAAAATTTAATGAATTTATATTCTGCCTTTCTTTAATGATGAGCTACATAGAGCACCCATACAATCTCAGGGTATGGAAGCTAAATCTTACTGATTTCAAGTGGGAGGGAGTTAGCTCCAAGGCAAAAAGTAAGTACACCATATTTCAAATTATGATTTTCATTATAATGTGTTGTCTGAATAAATAAATCCTGTCTAATCTAGTGAAGAAAAAATCTATCAGATCGGAGCATCCCTCTTAGTTTACCACACACAGCCTCCCAAGTAGTTTATGGAAGGTTTCTATCTGATTGTGTTGTAATGTTTCTGCCAAGTCTCATTAGTCAGTTCTTTTCTAAACAAAATAATAATGTGCCAGTTAGCATATACCTAGGCAGTTAATTTGTCCTGGCTAAATTCCATATGGGCAATCATTATCATCCTAATCAATCTCCATAATAATAATAATGAACTTACATACATTTTGTTTGAGCAGCTGCAAAGCTTCCATTCCCAATTCCCTCTGCCGGGCACAGGTAAAGTAGCAGCCGACCTAATGCGATTGTGTGGAAGTTGCCATCAGAATGTCAGTTTAGTTACACTTCGCCTGAATCCTGATTTACTAGCAATAGGCCCCACTGTAGAGCTGTGCATGGTGATATTTAGAATTCATTTCATGCAGTTTTAGGGGGATTGGCATAGCGTCTCACCACCAATTCTCACACAGGGCACATAATGGTGCATGGTTTTACCCACAGCTAGAAGGCACATTTTCCCACCTCTGATGCAGCTGTTAATCTACACACCTCCTCCTTCCTTTTGATATTACACTTCCGCAAGGTGCTGGCCAGTGGAGGCTGGTGGCTCCACTGTGGGGTGGTGAATCCACTCCAGGATTCAGTCAGAACCAGTCAGAATTCTAAAGGAGCTAGCCAGTGTGCCCTAAAGAAGTTCGGACTGAAACCCAGAGCAGATTCACCACCCCACTGACATAGGAGCCACCAGCCTCCACTGGCAGGGACACTGAGCTGCATCACACTAGCGTTTTATTGCAACTTCGTCCTGCCTCGTTTACAGTTTTGACCCGCGATCCTCACAAGTTGTCATTGTTGTCCCTGTCCTGCAGGCATCTCGCCTCTTCCTCTCCATTTTCCATGTTTTTCTAGGGCAGGGAAAGTGCGGTATTTTTTCTCCATGCGGGATAAAACCGCCCTTCTGTCCCTGTGTATTGCCGTCCTCGCGCTATGTTGCAGAACATCCCTTCTTGGGGGCGTGTGCATTGAAGGGCAGTCTTGCTGATGAAAGAGGATGGTGGGGGCAATTCTCCTCCAGTCTGTAGAACCTCTCAACTGGGAAGGGGGAGGGAGGGAGAGATGGTGCGTGAAGACCCCATGCAGAAGGGAGCATCATCTCACTTCTAAAGGCAGAAATGGCACTGTGGCATGGTTGTCATAGTAACGGAATGTCATAGTAACGGAAGGAGGGAAAAAGGAGGATGTGGTGGTTGGAGGTGGAGGGAGAGGAAGGAGGAGAGGAGAAAGAAATAAGCGGAGGAAGAAGAGAAGGAGAAAGATTTTAAGGGATTGTGGAAAAGAGGAAAGATAAGACATCGGTGGACAGAAGGTCTGTAAGGAGCAGGGAATTGGGCAGCCTGCTACGTGCAAGAGCGTATGGGAAACGTCATCCATTTTACCCAGGCAACGTACAGAGCTCTGAAGAGACCATTGGGACAGTTATTTGATAGTTGCGCCCATCTAGGAAAAGTTAATGGATAAGTTGTTATTAATAAAGTTCAAGTTTTGTTAAACAAAGGACTTCCATGGTTGTTTAAGTTCCGGTGCCTCCACCAGATTCCTAGCGAACTGTCACAGCACCCAGCTGACAAAACGCTACATCACTAAAATGCTAGACAACAAAACCAGGAGTAGGGGGAAGGCTCCCATGCCCATCACAATGTCCATCAACCACAAGAACCAATGAACTGGAGGGGAAAGGGATGGGGTGGGGTGGGTGCAATAGAGGAGGAGAGAACAAGTTAAAAGAGATTTTGCCGACACAATGGCGATACCAGGAAGGCACATGAAAGGACCAGTGCTTGATGCGCTAATGAAACGGAGGTGGAAACAGCAGATCATACCTGGAAAAAAGTAGGTGTGATGGACCCCACTGTCTTCTGCCAACCCCCCTCAGACTACCCTGTTCCTTCTGAATGTAGTTGCAATCCTCACAATAGCTGGGGGTAGAGGGTGGGGAATGAATTTCCCCAGCAATGTTATCCTACTCCTTGTTGTAACACAAAGTATTTTGGGGTGGCTTGGTCCTGAATAACCCATTCTGAGCCATTTGCTTCACAAAAGAGCTGCTCGTGGTGGAGATGAAAATGGCTAGAATTGGCCTGTTGATATGGATCAAGACAGCGGTCTGCAATTGTGGACTCTCCTTGAGAGTGTGGCTAGGAGGACTGCCATGATAGCGCCTGCACTCAACATTTAGCAGAACACGCTGCACTTCGGAGCACACTGAAGTGAGAAAAGGAGTCAAGGGGACATAAAGCATGAGGAGACTGGGTTGGATTCAGACCAAGGCCATGTCTACACCATGGGTTTTTTTCCGGGGTTGTCCCTGTGCGTCCAAATGACACACAGGGGATCCCGGGGGCAGGCAGGGATGACCCCTCCATTTTCCCGGGATAACTGGTTCCCCAGTTATCCCGATTTTCCCCACAGTCCTGGGACCATTCGAGGATAGCAGGAGGTGTGTCCATCGCTCCACCTCCTCGCAAGTAGCATGGCCTTCAAAGCGGGCATGGAGCTATGCGGGGTGGCTCTGTGCCCATGGGGTGGAGGGTGGGGAATATATTTTTTTGCCATCCCTGCGATGGCAGGGGGTTGGGGCATGGTTTTTTTTTAAAAAAACTTTAATTTGTGATGGATCGCAATTGAGTAATGGGCCCCTCTTCTTCAAAAAAATTGTGGCAGTGACATCCCTCTAGCCTTCTGGGATGTCACGCAGCTGTCTAGATGCTGGGTGACAATCCCAGAAGAAGGAAATCCTGGGATCCTCCCTCCTGTGTCCCGGAAGGCCCTGTGGTGTAGAAAGGGCCCAAGTTAGTTGAACTTAGTTGTTGTTGAAATCAATGGGCCTTACGTTATAAGTCAGCAATGAAGAACCTCTGGCCCGGGGTCCCAATCTGGCCCTGCATGGTTTCTCAGATTCTCCCACCCGTTTTCCCCCAACCATCAATTGCTTTTGTGCGGTTTCCCCCCATTCTTAAAGCGGTAAGAGCAATTGTCGGATTTAGGAACAAGCCAAGTAAGCCATGGCTTAGGGCCTCATATTCTGAGGGGCCTCTAAATATGTTGCAGATAACAAAGATGTATGATAACTAAAATGTAATCGCTTTGGCTAAAATATGTTGGAAAGTCGGATGTGACTTACAACAGAGTTGCTTTAGATTAAGAGAAAATGTGTCAACACAGCATTTAGCATTGGAGGCAGTAAGCACGAACTAGTGCCAGTTTAAAAGAAATTCCAATCAATTTATTAATGCTTTTATATGCATCTTCAGAGAAGGCTATCTAACACTGTTTAACTACAAGCACCCCCTTATGCTAGGTGGTACACTTTGATTACCTTTTCTGCCATAATGTAATGCTATTTTTTCTCTTTATTTTTACGGTATGGGGCCTCTGAATCTTGACACAGTTTAGGGCCTCAACATGTCTTAATCCAGCCCTGGTAAGAGCTTTAAACTCAAATATGCTGGTATTTTGTTTAAAATTTGCCCTCCTTCTCTTTTTGCCTTTGGCCAGGCTCACCACTGGAATTTGGCTCCCGAGAGCTTCTCTAAAATGAAATCCGGCCCTCCTTGGGCTGAAAGAGGTTTAATACCCCTAAGTCATGACTTATTTGTCCCATTGATTTCAATGGACCTATGTCTAGAATCCCACCTGTAGTAGGGTGACCGTATGGAAATGAGGACAGGGGCTGCTGTATCTTTAACAGTTGTAGAGAAAAGGGAATTTCAGCAGGTGTCATTTGTATGCATGCATCACCTGGTGAAATTCCCTCTTTATCACAACAGTGAAACCTGCAGGAGCCCTGCCCTTTTTGTAGAGTGACCCAATGGGTCAGGTGACTTTTACATCCTTGGTGTAGAAAATATTGGGCTAGATGGACAAATTGTTCAAACTTTTTATGTATGTTGTTTGTTTGCTCTACACTTGCTCATATCTGAATGCATTAATGGAATGCACTAAAACAGCCTTCCCAACTCGGTGCCCTCCAGATATGTGCAACCGCTGGCTGGCCATGTTGCCTGGGAATGATGAGAGCTCCACACAGCTAGGGGGCACCAGGGGCTTTCTATACGCTTGTTGTGGCTGCGCAGTTGTGCCCCATCATTTAGATGACGCAGCTGCCAACTTGCAGCCACATTGGGCTTTTCCCCTTGAAACTGCGCTTTTTCTAAGTGTCGATTTACTGAGACTTCTTCCATTGCTCCGTTGTCACCACTGTTGTTTCTCCTTCTGTCAGTGGTGGATTCAGTTCGAATTTAGAAAGTGGGCGTACTCAGGGGCGGATCCTAGCACAGGGTAGGCGCGGGGAATGCAGGGCAGGGGGTGGACTCGACTAGCCTCATAATGGCTACTAGGCAATGTAGAAGCTGGGGAGCAAAAGTAAGGGCAGTTAAAATATATATCACACAAAAATTAAATGAACTGTAGCAGCACATCTTTGCTGCTACGGGTCTTCAAAATTGCGCAGAGTTGCCATTTTAAAAAAAGTTTTCCCCCCGGTTTCCCCGGTCCCTCGATATTTGCTCCCCAATTCCCATTCCCACCATCTGACAACAGTGCTACAATTTCCCCCAGGCTGGATAGCCCCCATGCACTCTTGCTGTATAACACTTTTGATTCAGCTTTGTAGCAGCGACGTTACGGGGTTTGGGGGGAATCAGGAGGCAAAGCGGAGTTGTATAGACATGGCATAGGTTAGAAGAGGCTGAAAAGCAGCCCATGTACATTCTGAACAATAAGGCTCTCTCTCTATATATACCTGAATTGATAGGGAAAGTTTTCGTTTTGTTGCTTTCCTTTTGTGAACTTTATTTTGATATAAATTTTCATGAGGAAAAAGACGGCACCTCAGTATATTTGCTAGAATGAAGTGTTTCAGAAGTGAGCCTTAAGTGCCAGTTCTTACAGAGGGTGGAATGGAGTGTGCTTTGCAGAAAGGAGTCAACGCACAGGAGCTGTTCACATGCAGCAAATTCAAAGGCATGTAATCAGTCAGTTATTGGGTTAATTAAACCTTTGAAGCTTGCTGCACTGAAAGATGATGCTATTGGATTCAAGGGGTCAACATATTTAAAGCACATCCTTGATCCCACTGATTTGAAGGCTCATTGGATGTGCTTGATTCATCATAGATTTAAGCGATAGGCTTGTTAAGAATGGGGCAAAGCATCAAGTACAATGGCAACCATTTTTTAAAAAATCCATTACAGGTGGGAGGTGGGGGAGAGAAAAAATTCTATGTCCTATGATAGACATTTATTTCAGATTTACAGGTATGGTAGTCCACAGCAGAAAATTTAAAAATTTTAAATGAGTACGAAGGAAGCTACCTCCTCAGACTGTTTCTCCCTCTAGTCCAGTGTCGCCTACTCGGACTGGCAACAACTATCTGGGGTCTCAGAGGTATTTAACATCACATGTTAGTTAGTCCATAAAACATAAGATGAGCCCTGCTGGATCAGACCAAGGGTCCAACTAGTCCAGCATTCTGTTCACACAGTCGCCAACCAGCTGTCGACCAAGAACCCACAAGCAGGACATGGTGCAACAGCACCCTCCCACCCATATTTCCCAGCAACTGGTGTATATAAGCTTACTGCCTCTGATATTGGAGATGGCACATAACCATCACGACTAGTAGCCATTGATAGCTGTCTCCTCCTGGAATTTATCCAACCCCCTTTTAAAGCCATCCAAATTGGTGGTCATCACTATATCGTGTGATAGCAAATTCCATAGTTTAACTGCATGCTGTGCAAAGCAGGACTTCATTTTATCTGTCCTGAATCTCCCACCAATCAGCTTCATGGGATCTAGTATTATGGAAAAGGACAAAAATGTCTCCCTCTCCACATTCTCCACACCATGCCTAACTTTGTACACCTCTATCACGTCTCTCTTAGCCTCCTTTTTGCCAAGCTGAACAATCCCAGCTGTTGTAACCTTCCCTCATAGGGGAGATGCTCCGGCCCTTTAATAATTTTAATTGCCCTTTTGAGCACTTTCAAGTCAGGAATGGGCAACTATGGGGGCTGCAGCCCTATTCCTGTGGTACTGAAATTGGTGGTGGCAGCAAAAATACCTTTCAGTGGTGTGGTGGCAGCAGCTGAAAAGAGCTAATTTAGTTTTAAAACCAAGCGAGCAGGGAGTGTGTACCTTGCTATAAGGCTAAATTTAGGGTGACCAGATTTTGGAAAGCAAAATCCAGGTCCAAAATGGCCGCCATAGTTGCCCCCCGAACATAAAATTAAAAAATTAAAAAGGCCGCCTGCCATGCGGCCAACAGACACCCCTGCCACCCCACCACCAGAAACAACCCCCCCCACCAAGCCACCTGCCCCCCCAAAAAACCCAGCCCGGACCTACCGAGTCCTCCACTGCCACCGCCGATCTCCTCCACTGCCGCGTGACCCCTGCAGCCCCCTCACCCTTCTTGCCCTGCTCCTGGGCTCCCTGGAGGTACCTGAGGAACAGCAGCAGGCAAAGGAGGAGGAAGAGCCTGCTTTAAAATGCCCGCACTGCCCCCTGGCCTCCGTAGGAAACAAGTGCTCAGCATTAGGGAGCGTCAACAAATTCCTTGTCTGGTGGCTAAAGCAGTTAGCTTTAGCCACCAGACAAGGAATTTGTTGACGCTCCCTAATGCTGAGCACTTGTTTCTTGCAGAGGCAAGGGAGCAGCGTGGGCATTTAAGGGCGGGAGGAGAGCTGATCCTTTCCCCGGTTTGCTCCCGCAGTCCCCCTGTCAGCCCGGATTGCCCCAGTTTTCCCGGTTAGGACCGGGAAATCCAGGGCGATCTGGTCACCCTACTAAATTGCCCCTTTTATGTTGCCGCTGCTGCACACCAAAATTTGGCAGCACAATCTTTTGTTTGGGTTTTTTGCTGCCACTGGAACCACAGTAAATTCGAGGCTGGTGCGCAGCGGGCCAAGAGGGTCCAATGTGCAGCTTGTGGTCTGCATGTTACCCACCCCTGTTTTAAGCAGAGATGCCAGGGATTGAATCTGGGACCTTCTGCATTTAATGCAGGTGTGGGACACCGTTTCTGTCAGGGTGGGGGATGCATTCCCTTGCAGGTAAACTGTTGGGACAGCAGATTGGCAGTGGGCTGTTCTTACTCCAGCAACGGACAAGGCCAGAGCCTCATTTCCTTTATCTTTCTGCCAGCCCTTTATCTCTCTCCCTTCCTCTTCCAGTGAAGGGACAGGTAGCTCTTACAAGAGGCCGGAACTGACTGCATGCAGAGGGTTTCTGAAATTAGGCAGAGGGCTGCAGGCTGCCCATCCCTGATACCACTGACTAATTTGAAATTAGAGCTATGG
Source organism: Anniella stebbinsi (assembly GCA_029215795.1). Taxonomy (NCBI): domain Eukaryota; kingdom Metazoa; phylum Chordata; class Lepidosauria; order Squamata; family Anniellidae; genus Anniella; species Anniella stebbinsi. The sequence goes on along the minus strand of JARDYH010000002.1, from coordinate 24,468,309 downwards.
AAGAGTCTGAAGAGCAAAGAATCTCCAATGTTGATCTCAATGTTCCCCAGATTGCAATCTTATGCACACACTTACCTAGGAATAGGCACCACTGAACACAGTGTGATTTACTTCTGAGCAAACATATGGAGGATTGTCTCCTTGCAGCATTGAAATGTGTCCTGCATCCTTTGCCAAGGTCAGTTTTAGGGGATCTCTAAACGTGCAATTTATAGCACGCTTGTGACTGGCTGCTCCTGGAAGTTTGTGGGTTGATTTCTGGATGTTGTAAACATCCAGGTTGTCTCCCGCCCTTTCCCCAAGCGATCCTGTGTTTTTAGAACACAGAGATAATCCAGTACCTATTTATGATGGTTTTTATTCCGCCACCAGATAGCACTGTTCATCGCAACCTATTCTTTCTAATAACATTCCCTTTTGGATTAAAATGCACATGGTTGCTGTTCATCACTGTCTGAAGGAGCTCATTTTGAAAGCAAAAAGCTCCGAGACCTGATAAGAAAGTGTTTTTTTGTATTTTCTAACACAGAAAATCTCTAAGCCTGAAAGGCAACATGACCAGGCAGGACTTAAAATGATTTGGGGGAAATTTTCAAGCATGGATGTTGGTGACTCTTCAGTGGAAGGGAGTTATTTATCATTAGTAGTGGTTGCAGAGGGAAATGAATATCACTGTTAAACTCACCCCGTTTTTCAAAGTTCCCGGAGCACAGCATGCTTACTCAGGCTGTTCTCTTTGGAAGGTCATTGGAGGCTTGTTGGCATTTGGTAATATCTATGTTTAGTTACGAATGGACAGATTGTGCATAGGTGGAGGCATACCTGAAATACTCCAGCGGGCAGCCAAATTCCACCACTCTTGTGTCAAATGACCAGAGAAAGAGCGAGCACCCCAAAACACAGCTCTTTCTGTCCCTCTCAGTGAACTTCCAGATGAAGTATTTATCCTACAGCCATGTCCTGCTTATGGCTTTCCTATGGGCAGCTGTCTGGTCACTGTGTGAATGGTACACTGACCATATATGAAAAGGAAGACAGGGTCTCTGTATCTTTAACAGTTGTATTGAAAAGAGAATTTTAGCAGGTGTCATTTGTATGCATGCAGCACCTGGTGAAACTCCCTCTTCATCACAACAGTTAAAGCTGCAAGAGCCCTGCCCTCTTTTGTATCTGGTTACTCTAGCAGGGCTCCTGCAGCTTTAACTGTTGCTGATGACACCTGCTGAAATTCCCTTTTCTATACAACTGTTAAAGATACAGGAACCCTGTCCTCCTTTTCATAAGGTCACACTAGTGAATGGAGTGCTAGATAAAATGGACTCGTGGTCTGATCCAGCATGGCTCATCTTATGTTTTTATGACACCTGGATTAGAGCATCCCCAGGTGGGGGTAGGGGTAGGGAAGTCGGGGGAAAGGATATCCTTTGGCTAAAATAGCTCTCACCTTCTACAGGACTGTCTGGCTTTATTTCCTAGCCATTGCAGCTAGTTTACCTGCAATTTCTGTAACAAAGGAGATGCTATGCAGGCCCATTAAGACAGTCTCAACAATTCCCCTGTCTACCTTGTGGTAACCTCCATTTTGAATATTCGGGGCTCAGTAGGGGCATGCTTGTTATGTGAAAAACTGGTAAGGGTGCGTTGTTGGGTTGCTTGACAAGCCACCCAGAACCCCTGGACTGTTTTAGGGTTGTAGGTGGCTTATCAACCATCCCCACAAACCATCTTTGCTGGATTCACACTTAATAAGTACCTGCAACCAGCTCCTGCCATGCCCCGATAATTTAAAATGGCAGCTACTACTACAGCAAGAAGTCCCACAGGGAAATTCACTCATGGTGGCTTCTCATTAAGTGTGAACCAGGCAATTATGTCTTAGTGGTTCAAAAGAAATTGAATCAGTAAGCCGTGCTTTTCTTTCCTGTGATTCTTTTTTTTTATGCAATCTCTGTAATGAGTTAATTAATCCATTAATCTCTTTGTATCCTGGAAGATTGTCTGAATACTGCATTCTCTTTTTTCTTTCTTTCTGACACAAAAGAGTGTGTTACAGAAACTGTAGCTAAGTAGTTGTTCAAAGTAATGAGGACAGAGGTTAAAATATTATTAATTAGAGTAAACTTGGTGGTTTTGTTTTGTATTAATAGAGACACCTCATCTATGTTTTTGGATTTTACTTCTGCAAGTTAAGTGGTGTTTTTGAATTTTATTCCTGCATGTTTATGGATGCATAAGACCTATTGTGAAGCCTCCTGACTGGGTCAATAAACTGATTGATTGATCTTACAACAATATAAACTCACTCAGATGACTGAGTAGGCACATAAATCACCTGGCCATAGCCTTCCCTTCTGTGCTGAGATGAAATATATTGTATTTTTATTTAAGGGCACAATCCCATGCATGTTTAGACAGAAAAAGTCCTACAACTCCGAGCATTCCCCAGCCAGGATTGTGCTCTAAATTATATAATGTATTTCTAAATTTGTGTTTATACATCTAAGTTAGCACATGGACATCCATGCAAAACTCTGTCCCCTTTTTGGTGATGCATTTCTGCATTTTTGACAGCACAGTGGCCAAACTTGCCCACCCCTCCTCTGCAGCAGCTGTATAAGGCCAAACTTCTTCATGTGGGCAACATCAAATACCCGCCACTGGTTCAGCTAGACCAGCCTCTCAATCTGGTGCCCTCCAGATTGGACTACAATTGCCGGAATCCTGAACCTGCATGGGGGGCTGGGGATGCTAATTATTGTAGTCCAACACGTCTAGGGGGCACCAAGTTGGGAGAGGCTGAATTAGACTGACCCCATCTTCTAACCACAAAGGCCAAGGTTAGTAGCCCAGCATTGTAAAATCCATCTTCTTCTCATGGGTCCACTGTCTTCATAATTTTAACTTTTATATTGTAAGAGGTCGTGATGGAATGATTGCTTTTTGTGAGCTGCTATGGATAGGCTGACCATATGAAAAGGAGGACAGGGCTCATGTAACTTTAACAGTTGTAGAGAAAAGGGAATTTCAGCCAGTGTCATTTGTATGCAATTAGTTCCTGGTGAAATGGCTGAAATTCCCTTTTCTCTACAATTGTTAAAGTTACATGAGCCCTGTCCTCCTTTTCATATGGTCAGCCTAGCTATGGAGAGTATAGAAATCTAAAATTAAATATTACAGTGGCTTACTGTGCTCGTTGTTTTATTATTTAAGTGAAAATGAAGTGATGTGGCCTTTTCTAAGTCAACAAGCAGTTCCAGTTTCCAGCTCCCTTACAAAGACATCATGTTTGCTTTTTAGATTGGAGACGTCTCATTAATCTGACCTGACCTCATTTTATCACCAGTACCAGTGCAATCTCATTGCGGAACGGGACATTCCACTATATCTGTCCTTGTAAATTAGATTTATGACACTGAATTTCATCTAATAAACATGCATCGGACAATTGGGCTTTACCCTATGAAGGCCAATGCCACAATTTATTTGCTAATCTTTAAGAGCTCCAAATGATAGCTGGTCAAAGGGAAGGGGGTATGGCCTTCTGGGAAACCTCAGAGGGCCAGATTGAGATCCCAGGCAGGCTAGATTTGGCCCCCAGCTCTGAGGTTTTGCATCCCAGTTCTGTACCCTTTAAAAAGCCAGCATACCCCACAATAGTCAAACTGACAGTCTTCACGAATTCAAGAGAGTCGTGAAGACTGTTCTTTTCTGGCAGGCCTATCCAGATGAATTTTAAATGTTTTAATGATGTGTTTCTCTTGTTTTAATTTTTTTAACTTTGTCATGCTTGTATGTGTATTGTGTTCCCCACCTCGATCCGTAGGGAGAGGCGGGTTATAAATAAATTACTATTATTATTATTATTATTATTATTATTATTCTGAATGAATTCCATATGTACAGTGATTATGTGGCTTTTGTCAGGTAACTGGCAAAACATTTTTTCCATCCGGTTGTGTCACTACAGCAGTACAAATATACAACCTTTGGATAGTTAAGTTTAAATTGGATTAAGTGTGCTAATAACAAAAGGATGAGGTTTTTATTTTTATTTTTGTCTTCGTGCTTCTGCAGTGCTTCAGAGCAATTAGATCTCTGCTTTTATTCTTCATCAATATTTTCTATTACTCTTGCTGACCAAAGATAAACAAACCACTTCAGTTTATTTTGCTTTTACCGGCTAGATGAAAATGTGTTTACTTCTAAAGAGATGAATTTAAGCAATTTGTTACTTGGGAACATTTCATTCTTACTGAGATGGTGTCAAGCAGCCTCAGCAGTCTAAAGAATATTTTCCTCTCTATTTTGAGTTGATTTTCTTTACCGAAGAGATAAACAAGTACAATTTCTTATGTGTCGAAGAAGAGGGATGCAGAGTTAAAGTTCAAGTTGATTTGGCTTTGGACTAAAGGTCAGAATGAGCCAGAAAAGAATCCAAGGAAAGGGAATCAACCACATTAATTTACAATAAAGTTTAAGGAAGATTAATACATATTAGTATATCCTACCCCCAAAATGCATTCCAACCCAATTTAAAAAGACGAAAAACATAGCAGTAACAACAACAAATCTAAAATTAGTACATTGCCCTGATTCATTCTATGCATTTGCATCTTTCCTTCATAGAAGTGACAGCAAAATTAGGCTGACCATCTGAAAAGGAGGACAGGGCTCATATAACTTTAACAGTTGTAGAGAAAAGGGAATTTCAGCAGGTGTCATTTGTATGCAATTAGTTCCTGGTGAAATTCCCTCTTCATCACAACTGTTAAAGGTGCAGGCACTATACTAGAGTGACCATATACAAAAGAAGGCAGGGCTCTGCAACTTTAACTGTTGTGATGAAGAGGGAATATCACCAGGAACTAATTGCATACAAATGACACTGGTTGAAATTCCCTTTTCTCTACAACTATTAAAGTTATATGAGCCCTGTCCTCCTTTTCAGATGGTCAGCCTAAGCAAAATCAGCAACCCTAAACTAGCCTGCTGCCTCAGATAGGGTGGAGGGCTCTACCCCATTGGCAGCGTTGCAGTAAGCCTTAACAGCAGTCCAGTCAGCTTCTGTATGTGGACTGGAGAGGGAGCGCCATCTTGTCATTTGCCTCAGGAAGCAAAATGTTTCGGGCAGACTCTGGGCAATGCTAATGAAGAATGGCCCATTTAGTTGTATGGGCAGTCAAAATAAATTGCTTTCAATGAGCTAAACTGTTTCGTGGGCAGGGGAGAAGACACCAGTTCCAGGGGACAGCTTTTTGCTCCTATCCTGATGGTTTTCCTAGTGGTTCTGCTTTATTTTCTACCATAGAAGTGAAAGGCTGCTGCACTTGGGAAAGCCACTTCAAGGAGGGCAAAACCTGCCCTGGATGCATGACACTGAGGCCCTTTCCACACGGATGTACCTGCTTCCAGGACTATCCCCCTATTTCCAAATTGGGAAACGCAATGTCCCAGCTTCCTCCTGGGCTGTTGCACTCACCATTTTTTTTTCAAACAGGAGGAGAGAGCACATTTGTGCTCCATTGCAAAATGTAAGTGTTTTTTTAAAAAAAATGAAATCGGGGCCCCAACCCCCCCCCCAGCGAAATTGCTGCCACCCCCTCTCCTGATGAGCATGGAGCTGCACGACGCCATGCCCATTTTTGGTACCCACTTACTCACGAGTAAGCGGGCACCAGGGGGACAGGTGCCCACACCTCCCGTAGTCTCGGGATGTTCCTAGGACTGCGGTGAGAATCCCTGGGAAAACCTGTGCCCATCCCCCCCCACCCCTGGGAGTCCCTGTGCATCATTTGGATGCACAGGGACCACCCAGGGGCAATCCCACAAAACAAGGCTGGTGTAGAAATGGCCTCTGATAGGAATGGCTTTTTAAAAAACCAACCACAACAAGCAAGCCAACTTAACATACAGTATTCTAAATGTGTCTGTCTTCAGTAACAGCCTCTGCAAGGCCATTGAGATCACAGTAGCCACATTGACATCAGTGAAAATCTTCTGGGGTAAGTGGAGACTATGAGCAATGACAGCTGACAGAGTACAAGGTTTTTGCAAAATACATCAAAGAGGGAAAGGCTGGCTGCAACGTTTCATCTTGCTGCAAATACCTTCTCGACATCATCAAAGGAGGCTTCAAACAGGAGATTGCTTTTTGAGGTTAAGACAAAATATGTCTGCGTGTATGTGTACACAGGGTGGAGTCTTAAGAGAGAGAAAAAAGAATCAGTAACAGTCAAGATGGTTAATCTTTTAATTATCCTAGTTCCTGGACACAAGCCTACAGTTTCAGATAGATTCCCTCCTCTTTTTCCTCACAGGAGAGTGAAATATCATTTAAGGTCAATGACTGTTAGCTTTGAAAGTTAAACAGAAACTTCTATATTTGGAGACAATCTGCTTATTTTATTATTTATTAGTGACTTATATGGGCCGGCGTCAAGGGTAGGCATAATTGAGGTGACTGCCAAGGGTAGGGTGACCAGATAAAATCCAGGTCAGGGCTCATGTAACTTTAACAGTTGTAGAGAAAGGGAATTTCAGCCAGTGTCATTTGTATGCAATTAGTTCCTGGTGAAATTCCCTCTTCATCACAACAGTTAAAGTTGCAGGGGCCCTGCCTTCTTTTGTATATGGTCACTCTAGTATAGTGCATGCACCTTTAACTGTTGTGATGAAGAGGGAATTTCACCAGGAACTAATTGCATACAAATGACTCTGGCTGAAATGCCCTTTTCTCTACAACTGTTAAAGTTACATGAGCCCTGACCTGGATTTTATCTGGTCAGCCTAGCCAAGGGCCCACACTCCAGAGAGTTCCTCCTCCTCCTCACCATTGGAATCTGCTTGTTCACTTGCTTCTAACTCTGGTCCAGGCAACTGTGGTAATGAGAAAGAGGAGCAGAAGATACTTCTGGCTACTTGCTCCAAGGGGGTGTTGGAAAGTGCTGTCGGATGAGGCAAAAAAGGACAGGATTCCTGTACCTTTAAGGGCTCCATCACACCTATTTCCCCCTCCCCCCTGGTTTGCCTCCACGTTTTTTACCTCTGTTTCATAAGCACGTCAAGCTAGTGGTCCCTTTCACGTGGGTTTGTGATATTGCGCTGCACCATAACATCTCCCTTTTGTTTGTTTGCTCTTCCACTCCACTCCACCCCACCCCTTCTCCTTCCACTTCCAGTTCATTGGTTGTGGTACTCTGATGGGCGTGGGCGTGGGCGTGGGCTCCCCCCCCCCCCCCGGTGTTGTTGTCTAGCGATTTAGTGATTTAACATTTCATCGTCTGGGTTCCGTTTCTGCAGGCAATGAGGGTGGGTTTGGAGCAGTAAAAACTCCATTCAATCGAATAAACATAAGTCCCTTCGTTTGACAAGGAGTACTGGAGGAGGAGAACCGCCCCACCCTCCCCTTTTGTCAGCAAGACTCCATTCAGAGCACACACACACCCAACAAAGGAAAAAGTGAGAGGATAGCCCTAGATGGAGTCTTAAGGGAGCATTAAATCCACTTGGGGAAAATAATCCAGACTTTCCCTGCAACAAAATAAAATGCAAAACAGAAGAAAAGAGACGAGATGGGTGCAAGACAGGGATGACATCATGTGAGTCCCGCGCTGCAAAACCAGTTACCAGATGTGGTGAGAGTGTGTTAAACTGCTGGTGTGATGGAGCTCTAAGAGTTGGGTAGTCAAGAGAAATTTGGCAGTTGTGGCTTGTCAGGTAGGAATGTTGAAATGCTAACCCACCATGGATCCCTCAAACTAGTGCTGTACCGAAAATTTCTCCCATGAAAATTTCAACCATTCTCATTCAGTTTGGTAGAAAAGAAACGGCTTTTGAAAAGAAATTCGGAGAAGAAATTTTCCGAGAAATTCTCATGCATTTGGTTCAGGGTTCTTGTGCTTACATTATTTATGAGCTAGCTGAGGAGTGTATCTGAGTATCCTGTCTTTCATTGTACCATTAGGGTGACCATATGAAAAGGAGGACAGGGCTCCTGTATCCTTAACAATTGTATATCAAAGGGAATTTCAGCAGGTCTCATTTGTATGCATGCAGCACCTAGTGAAATTCCCTCTTCATCACAACGGTTAAAGTTGCAGGAGCCCTGCCCTCTTTTGTATCTGGTCACTCCAATATAGCTCCATCAGCTTTAACCTGTGCCAATTCAGACTGATCCCTGCAATCTTGAGCACCTTCGAACAACTAAAAAAATTCAACCAGCACCCAAATACAGTGGTCTTTGCTTTTTTGGCTAATCAACTTTCAGATTGTGAGCATTCCACTCAGCCAACACCGCCGGGCTGATGCTTTTTCTTGGCAAATTGGAGATCTGAAGAAAGTGTCAGGTGCGCCTCTTGCATCTATGGAATTTTGCAGCCACCATCCAAGCCTCTGACTTGCTTACCCTTGTCCACCAATAGCAGTAAAAAGGTGCTTACACCCAAGCACAGATTCAAGCACTGGCAGATGACAGCCCTCCTGTGGGCAATGATGCATCTGATGGACTTCTGTATATGCATTCTTGCCTGTATATCACTGCTGGTCTCGCACATTGCCAGGTTCTTGACCTTTGTCATGATGGCCCCCTAGCAGGCCATTTTGGACTCTTCTAAACACTCCACTGAATAACCAGAGATTTCTGATGGGTACACATGAGGGAGGACACACAACGTTATGTTATATCCTATAAAAAGTGTGTCCATGTGAAGGATCACTCTGGGAAACCAGAGGGCCTGTTACCTCCTGAGCTACCTCCAGATGGACCTTGGGAAACGTTAAACCTAGAATTTAACACTAAGCTACCTCAACATCAATAATACATGGCCATCTGAGTGGTAGTTGACACCTTTAAGTTATTTTGTACCATGCAAAGGCTCATCTACACTAGAGGAAAACCACAATTGTATTTCCAACATATATTTTCACAAGACCTCCTGGACCAGCTGGTGTCTTATTGAAGATCTCAATTTTTGGCCATATTTTGGAAAGTATTTTCTTTCAGGTATTGGATGTAGGAGGACAGCTCTCCTCTCCTCATCACCCGCAAAGATATAGACAGACAGAACAGACAAATCAACCTCTGGAACAGCCTCTGTGTTGATATCCGACATATGTTCAAGATTAGTGAGCTTCACTATGATCCATGAATGAGTTTGCCTATAACAATGCTGTTCATGCATCTACGCAATCCAGCTCAATCTTCCCAAATTATGATTTCCACCCTCAGTACTTCACTAATCCTTGCCAATTCCTAGAAGACTTGCATGTGTACAGAAGGACCGTAGTGAAGTAGGGGAACAAGCAAAATCATTGTATAAGGCCCAGGGTTAGGCTGACCAGATTTTAAAAGTCAAAATCCCGGTCCCCCCCGCCCCCCCCACCCAAAACAACCCCCCCACCAAGCCACACCCCCCCAAAAAAAACCCCAGCCTGGACCTACCGCTGGGTTCCTCCGTCGGCCGCGCGGGGTCCTCTGTCGCTGCCCGCGCGGAAGAGGCGGGAGAGGGCCGGATCCGGAAGTGACGTAACCGGCCCTCTCCCGTCTCTTCCGCGCGGCCTCTGGCCTTTCTGGGGCTCGTCGCAATGGCGACGAGCCTCGAGGAGCCCGGACGCCCGCGCGGAAGAGGCGGGCGTGGGCGTCCGGGCTCCTCAGGGCTCATCGCCATCGCGATTGAGCCCCAAGGAGGCCAGAGGCTGCGCGGAAGAGGCGGGAGAGGGCCGGTTACGTCACTTCCGGATCCGGCCCTCTCCTGCCTGTTCTGCGCGGCCTCTGGCCTTACGAGCCCGGCAGCGGCGGCAAAGGCGGCGGAGGAGCCCGGGAAGCGGCCGCCCCAGCAGGTAAGAGCCCCCCTTTGTGCTTACCTGCAGGGGCGTCCGCTTCCCGAGCTCCTCCACCGCCTCCGGGTCTCGCTGCCACCGCCGCGTGACCCCCCGCCACCCCGGTTTCCCCCCGGTTGGCCCGGTTGGCCCGGTTGGCCTCTGGATTCCCGGTTAGGACCGGGAAATCCCGAGCCACCTGGTCAGCCTACCCAGGGTGACAAGAAGTGACGACCAAGCCAATCCTGAAAAATGAGACATAAAGTTTGGCTCTCCACCAAGTATTCCAAAAATTGTTCACCCCTGTTGAATGCTGGGTTATCGCTTCCTGGGACTTTCCCCAATAATCCAGATCATCATTCCTGTGGCTTTCCATCGCTGCCTTCCCAGCTCCTTCAAAATTCATCCAGTGTTCCTTCATTCCTTATTTGTTCCCTTCACAGCTGACTCAGACCCACATCAGTATCAAGCATCCCCACCTCCAATACAGATAGATAGAGAGGAAGAGTGTAGATCCATGATATTCTGGATTTCAAGGTACAGAGGACTGAGTCGAATATCTGGTTGATTGCAAAGGTTATGGACCAGAAGAACTCTCATGGGAGCCTCCATGTATGTCCAAGGAAAACAAGTCATCCAGATATTTCATGAATGATACCATCGAAGCCTGGACCAAGACAATCGAGATGGAGTGTGCCTAGAGGGGAGTATTGTGTCTCCTACTTTTGAGGCTCAACAGCACCCTAAGGATGACTGAGACTAAGACAGACCACATGCAGTTCCAGCTTGGGGGGAATCCTCAGCACCCCCTTCTATATCTGCATCTTCCCCTGTTCTTCAGCAACCAAGACAGACTACAGAAACTAAAGCCGACCCTCTAAAAACTGCAGGTAGTACGCAAAAGACCTGTCTCAGCCAGCTTTCTTAAGGCCCATCTTGACTGCAGACCTTCATCCAGTTCATGGGAACACCTGCATCCTCTTCCCTCAAGGTGCTTAGACTGGGAATCTGATAGGATTGTAGACAGGTCACATGACCTCATCAGGGTTCCTCCCTCTAGGGTAGGACTTCTTGGCATGGGGTTGGAAATGACCTGTAAGGGGTCACTACCAGTCCCCCACATGTACAGTGGGGGTCTACACCCTCATCCTATTGGTCCATGGGGTATGATGAGTTTGTCGAAGAGTCACATGACCCACATCCAATGATCCCTCCTTTCAGGGCAGGACTCCGGAAGTGGGACATGCGGGGAAGGGGGTCGGCCTTCCAGCAGGGGCTGAGTTAACCACCTCTCATGTTAAAATAAGGTGCAGGGTTTCCAATTTGGTGTGATGTGGTCCTTTTCACTCCTCCTGTGTGTGTGGGGCCCAGTGTGTGTGTGTGGGGGATAAGAACTATCTCTGCCCCATTGCAGGCTCAACTGGCCACAGAGATGGTATCCTTATGAGGCAGATCCATGGGGCATAGGGGAGAAAACACCACAGGAATGTAGGTACTGGGATGCCCAGGAAGTCTGTGCCAACTCTTCCCAGGACTGGATAAAGGTTTTGGGCCTGGCAAGGCAAGGCAGCCGTTGCAGAGAGAGTCACTCTGACATGGAAAAGTCCTCAGAGGCTGATGCTCCAAAGCAGGCGGGGGAGAAGCTTTGACCATCTAGCAATACCAAATTCTCTGCAACAAGGCAAAAGCAATTTTAGGTTCTATCACTGGAAGTATATCCAGTCACAGAAAGGGATAGTTCCACTCTCCTCTGCATGAGTGAGACCTCACTTTGGAGAATGTGTCTAGATTTGGACACCATCGCTGAAAAAAGATTGAGAAAAATTGGAATGAGCAAAAAGAGGATCGGGGACTAGAAACTAAGTCCGACAAGGAAAGATGGAAGAACGGGTAATATTTAGCCTTCCGAAGATTGAGGGCAGATATGATAGCACTTTCCATGTACCTACAGGGTTGTCCTACAGAAGAGGGCACAACCTATCCTTTTCTCATCCAAGACAAGAAATAACAGGCTTAATGTAGAGGAAGGCAGATTTTGGTTGAACCTCAGGAAAACTTCCTTCATGGTCACCGCCATCAGACAATGGAACCAACTGCCTATGGAAGTGCTGGGCTCTTAGTCACTGAAAGTATTCAAGCAGAGACTGGGCAGCCATTTGTCATGGATGCTTGAAACTGTATTTCTGCAGTGAGCAGGGGGTTGGCCTCATTGGCTTCTTCCTGGGCTGCCTCTACAAGAGGCATTTAAAGCTCTTTCAAGGCGCATTAAAATTTTTACCTCTACAAGAACGGAGCGCAAATCGGGCGTAGAAGCGCGTTTTCTCTCCGATTATGCGCATTATCGAAAGCGCGTTAAATAGTGAGTTTTATTTTGCTCTGGCCGTTAAAGCGCATTTTGACTATGTGAACAAGCGATTCTCCGCATTAACTACTTGTAAAGCGCATTTGAAACAACCGGTAAGGTCACCAGTTGAGTGCTCAATTACCTCCTGCATACAAGCATTTACGATAAAGCGCTTCAGCGAATATGCGCATAATCGGCTAACCAGGTGTCAAACGGAATCCATCTAGAGGGAGTCCAAGTCTAGGATGCTACGATTCCCCTGATTCTATCATCAAGGCATGGAAGAATTTTACTCAGAAGAGAATATCCATGGATGGGTCAGGTGTTCTCTGAAAGTCAGATGGGGTGGATGTTATGTGGGGGTTTCGTGGGCACTGTAGACCTGCCCCAATTCCCAAGATCCAGTGGAGGGTGGCACCAGTGGCATGCAGACTCCCATCTTGCCATGAGAGGAGAAGAAACAGAATGACCTCCTCCAACGCAAAGTGTTGTTTGTCTACCTTGCTTGTTTTTTTATTGCATATTTTATTGATTTTCTTGTTTTAATAATTTCATGTGAACTGCTTTGTGAGGTCAGTCTATGAAGCAATGAATAAATACATTTCATAAATCAATATCAAATAGCTAATTGCATGAATGATGCCATAGCTAGTTTTGCCCTTAGATCGAGTGTTTTTGGAAGGCCATTGTAGCTGCAATAAGTCTGATGACCGTTCCTCCCTCCCAATGTAATTCCACTTTCCCTACCTGCAATCCTGTGGGGTGGTGGAAATCATGGGACCTCTGTTCATACAGTGGTGAAATGGATAAGGGAGAAAATTGCTGATCCCAAACCAGACTGAACAGCCAAGGGACATTAAATAAAGGACTGTCTTCTGATGCACCTTCAAATAGAGGACTATCTTCAGTAAAATAGCACTTCTGGCCACCCTAGCCCTGGGCTCTGCAGTGTGTTTTGTTGGTGCCAAAATGTCCTCAGATGCCTCTCTTGGCGTCTGCCAGGCTCCCTCATTTTTACCTTATTTCATAAGATTTTTAAAAAATTAAACCATGTGTGTGTATGGTTTTAAACTGAGGGAGTTAATGTGCTGTCTTCCAGTGCCATCTTTTCTTGGGTTGAAAGGAGTGGTTTTGGGTTGAAAGGAGTGGAGCTTGAACCCCACCTCTCCCTCAGACTTAAGTTCTTGGGCAAGTTCCTTTTCGTTTGGCTTCACCAGTTGGCCTTCTGAGAACTGAGTGTTTTGTGAGCGACCATGACAACCATTTTATGAATGGACAAATTACCCCTTTGGTAGCCATTTTGTGAGGATCTCTCAAAAACCCCAATGTGACCCAAAAAGATTGCGGATGACTGGCTATTGCTCCCTTTTCCTGGTCTTTTCTTGGCCTCCACAGGACTTGCTTTTTCTATCTCCCTTTTTCATTTCCTCAGGACCTTTCTTCATCCGCTCCATCCCCCTTTTTCTCCTAAGAAACTCACTTTCACCTGTAGCCCTTCAGGATCAAAAACGGATCAAACTCTAGATATTTCTCCCTGTTGGTGATAGAGTTTGTTTGTTTTCCTCCTGTGAGTCTAGTCCAATATTCCAGCAGGTGCACTTCCTCCCACAGCTTAGATAAATCACTGCTCACAACACGTTTTTTCTTTAGGGGGTATTTTACTTGTTTAGATAAGCATTTCAAGAACTGAAATCAACTTATCTTCATACTTTACACAGTCTCTTTCTTCCGTTTGAGCAGCCGTTAACAAAATGATGAAGCAAAACAATATTCAAACATTTCTCTGCATTCTTCTGCTCTTTCCACAGCACAAACTGCTTTGCCTGTTCGTTACAGCTTTCCCAGTCAGCTTTTCTCAGTCAGCTTACTTCCCCAGAACCCAGCTTTTTCTTTTTTATGCAGTTAATAGAGTTAAATTCATGTGTGTCTTATACCTTAATTCAGAACACCTGCTTTCAATTTCTACTTTCATTCTCTCCTTATCTTCCTTGTTTTAAAAAATAATACATACTTAATTGCATTCCTTTCAATTACTAACACTCCCTCAGGGCTACATATTGCAAGGCTTACACTAGCTTTATCCATGATGGATTGCACTGTCCAAGTCTCTGAATGAGACAAAAAGGGTTTAAATGAGCAGCACTGGGGTGGATGAAGGTGAAATTTACTATGCCTCATGCAGTACATTGCCTTTTGGCCAGCCTGTTGGGTGGGAAAATGTAACTGAGATTGTACACAAAATTATGTGAGACACGGAAACAACTGGGCATAGAGATCTGTGGATGGGGGAACATGTTCAGGGTTACATCAAATTGAGTGTGTAATCCTAAACATATTTACTTAGAAGTAAGCTTAAGTAGGGTTGGAGATTTACTCCTTAACATACTGCAGCCTGCCTTATTCTAAGGTGACCATATGAAAAGGAGGACAGGGCTCTTGTACCTTTTAACAGTTGCATAGAACAGGGAATTGCAACAAGTGCCATTTATATGTATGCAGCACCTGGTGAAATTCCTTCTTCATCACAACAGTTAAAGCTGCAGAAACCCTGCCCTCTTTTGTATCTGGTCACTTTAGTATAGATCCTGCAGCTTTAACTGTTGTGATGAAGAGGGGATTTTACCAGGTGCTGCATGCATACAAATGACACTTGCTGAAATTCCTTTTTCCATGCAACTGTTAAAGATACAGGAGCCCTGTTCTCCTTTTCATATGGTCACCCTAACATTGAATACAAAAAAAATCTACAATGTCAAAAATATTGTGTAGGCAGGAAATAACATTTTCAGATCAGCTATTGAATAAAACATTTCAGAAATTGCACTCACCACATTCTAGACTAGTGGAGAGACCTTGATGGGTTCTCAGCCATGCACAGTCATTGTGCTCAAGTCTCTCTTATAAAATCAATTCTGAGCTACAGCTGTGTCCAAGGTAACAAAATCAAAAAGCTCTCTCAAGCTACAGTCACCCATTAGTATTTTTCTAGGGCCTTGTTCTCAGAGACATGAAAACCTTGGTAGTCTCACTTCAAACAAGAGGTGTTGGGAGGGGGGGCAGTCTCCTAAACCGGATATTCATCTTTATATAAACCATTGTCTGCACATAGAAAACTAGAGATCAGAAAGCCGAGTTCTGGTCAATGCCCCAAGTCTCACATGGAGGGAGTTATATCAGCAGTGGCATTGGTCAGTGACAATATAATAATTTCCATACTTTGGAGTTTTGATAAATGCTTCATTCATTGGCCTCAGTACAGGAATCTGCTCTTTCTGGGCTCCTCTAAATGAGCTATTTATTGCACGCTCGTTCATGGAAGTTTGCGGGTCTATTACATGACATCAACAACCAGGATGCCTCCCGCCCTATCCCCTTGAAATCCCACCTTTAAAAGAACCACAGATAATGTGGTAATATCCAGAAAAAGCGGGAACTCCCAGTGTATAATTTCAATTCAAACCATGTGTCTGCCCATGTAATTGAGCCAATTGCAATCCAAGAAAGAAAGTGGAAGCAGAAAGCCCGGGCAAGGCAGCAGGATATTTTTTTTAAAATATAGAAAAGTTCCCTGTCTTTCAGTTATATCTAGTTGTGTCATTACACCAGCAGAAGGGAACTACTGGTGGAACGGATTGCCCCCTCCTTCCCTGCAGTTTTCACTCACTCACTCACACTCAAGTCTGCTCTCGAGAGTTCCCCAACCCTCTGGAGCAGATTTGGTTCAAGGGGGTGCAGGGAGAGAGGAGAAGGGGACATCCAGTTGTGTAAGTGGAAGTCAAGTTGCGCAAGAGGACTTCCACTCGCATAGGAGTTGGATACTTAACTCACAAATTTAATCAATGTACAGGCAGTGGAGGCTGGTGGCTCTGATGTCAGTGGGGCAGTGAATCTGTGGCGGGTTTCAGTCAGAATCAATCAGAATTCTAACATAGCTATCCAAAGCATGGAGATTCCTGATCAGCAAGGAGTACTTACTGGCTCAGACACAGGGTTCAGCTTTGTATTTGATATTTATGATGAAAAGTGAAGTGAGGAAGGATCCTTGATGCAGGAGTGCTGTTGAAGATGCAATTAATTCCCTCAGCGTTGATTAATTAGAATAATAAAACAACTTGCTTCCCTTTCATGATACCCATGATGTGTGTTATTCCACGTGGGCTACAGATGCCAGCTTCCTAGTCAAAAATACTTAGGTATGTTTGCATGAATATGCGGACCGAACAGAATTCTCACCCATCCTACTGATGCTAGCCCAGAAGCTTGGCACATACTTCCGGGCATTTTTCAAGAGGCTCATGGAGCTTCCTGTGTGAGTGAGTCCCTAGATTTTATTTATTTGTTACACTTGTATCCTGCCTTTTCTCCAAGGAGCCAAGGTGGCACACATGAATCTCCTCCATTCCATTTTATTGTCACCACAACCCTGTGAGATAGGCTAGGCTAAGAGTCAGGGGCTGGCCCAAAGTCACTCAGGGCATAATCCTATCCAGATAGTTGCCAGCCTCCGAAATTGTAGGCTGATGAGTTTTCTATGCCAGGCACTGGACCACGAGGGGATCCTCTTCTCTGTGCTCCAGCTGTCCTGCATTTTTGCTTCGATGGGCAATTTCATCTGTTCAGGTGCAGCTTCCAGTAGGGGGAAGGAAGGGGCCTGGAGACCCAATGGGAAGCGGCATAAAGTAGCTTCCTCAGTCTCCTCCCTTCCCCACCCCTGGAACTGCCCCTCTCCACACGCCGTTTCTCAGCGCGGAGATGTAGGAGGCATGGCAAGAACTGGGCTGGCTATGAAAGGATGGGGAAGAGGGCAGGGAAAGCGATTCCTGGGCCTTGAGGTTGAAGCCCTGGTACTGATCTCAATTCCCAGAAACCAAAAAATCCTATGACCCTCTAGACAGTGACTGGATTCAGAAAACATGATAACCAATGGTGGTTTAAACAGTTGATGGATGGTTATTTAACCCACCATGGGTTATTATGTTGTGTGGTGTTTTTTTTAAAACCAACGGTTGGTATTTGGCCGAAATAACCAACCCTATGCAGAGTTGGTTATTTGAACCACCATTGGTTATCGTGTTGTGTGGAGGGCACCATTGGTTATTTTGTCAGCTACAGAGTCACAAGGCAAGAGTGGTCAAAGTGGTGGCAGGATAGATTTACATCAAATTCAGCACTAGTCCAACTGGCAGGATAGATTTGCGGCAGCAATGGCTGATGGGTTATTAGTGGGAGGACTGAGGGGGGAGAGAGGGCAGGGGATGAGTGAGTCAACTCAGGGTGGACTAATAGTTAACTCAACGCTGATCCTAATCCACATCACAGTTGATTGTTATCATGTTGTGAGGAGAGTACCCACTCGACAAACAACTGCAGAGTTGATTATTACCCCACCCTTGGTTATTGTGTTGTCTGAATGCAGCCATCGTCTAGTGGCCATAGGATTGTTCTCTCAGTGAGCTTCATGGCTGAGTAGGTACTGGAACCTGAGTCTCCAGAGTTCAAGTCCAACACTCTAACTCCTACACCACGTTGGCTCTCTTACACATGCTGGGCTCAAAGAAATGGTAACATAGGTGGAAGGAGCAACAAGTCTCAGCAAAGCACAATTTGCGACATCAGGCAAAACAAACCAATTGGCAGTGTGCCCAAAACAACAACAACCCAAAACAAAAGTCCAAACTAGAAGAAAAACGATCATCCTGCAATATCATCTGCTACTGCTGCCAATCAAATTTGACAGCTCACACGTCATCACTTCCTAGGGAGTAGATGATAAGCAAGACAATCAATCACACATGACAGACATTTCCTAGGTTCTTTAATGAATGTTTGGGAGCTGCTCAGCCCATTCACACAATGAGAAAGCTTTTAAACAAAGACAAATGGAACAAGAATATCTTCTCATTCCTTCTACTGGGAGATAATTTCTTCTTGTAGTCTGATTTTTAAGGGATTTACAGGAGCTCTAGAAATGCTCAAGGACAGGTTTTGATTGATGTAAATAAATAGCTCTTCCAAAATGTAATTTCCTGTCAGTTTGACCTTCCATGGCACATAATTAAGACATGTTTGTGTATGATTAACTGCTCCTCTCTCTTGGTGTGTAGGACTGCCAAGTGCTCATGGTTGTTTTTGTTTGTTTTAAAACTTTTAGAAAACAGATAAATTGTACAGGGAGGGAAATATATAGTTACCAGAAAAATGTACATACATAAAATACATTAAAAAAAAAAAAGTAACTGGCCTTTTTGCTGGAGCTCCAGATTTAAGCAGGAGGTGACAATGATAATCTCTGTGCTGTGAAAAAGCTTCCACCTGCTGTATTCGACACATCAAGCTGCTTTTCAAGGCGCAGGAGGAGGCCAGCCCATTGTTCCTGGTCAGTTGACATCTCTACTTTCAATTCATGATCTTAGCCAAAGGAAGCAAGAAGGCAGTGGTTTTAATTTGAAGAATTTGGGTGTGGTATTACAGCAGCTGTATTGAAATATATACATATGGAGGAGCAGAAAAAAGGAGGTTTTAATAATGTATTAGTTTTATATGTTTTTAATAATTCATTAGTTTTATATGTTTTTAATCAGTTTTATGTATTTTATGCTGTTTTGTATTTAATGTTGTTCCCCACCTCGAACCAGAGTGAGAGGTGGGTAAGAAATAAATTTATTATTATTATTATTATTATTATTATTATTTGATTTACGAAGGAATCACACACTGGGGAAACAGGATGAGTAGGTACTGCTCCATCCCTTGCTCCTTGTAGTTGTATCGTAGTAGTACTAACACCTCGATCCAAAAATTAAGGCAATGGTGGGACTGGCTTCCACTTTTCACTCCACCCAGCAAATCTGCATGTTTTCAGAAACTCTTAACAGGGTCTATTGTCCCCAGCCTCATTCGCTTCTATCTATCTGACCATCATACTTCAAATAATGGCACAAAACAGGCTGGTGTCAAGGATTGTATGGTCAGGCACCTGCCAAGGGCCCACATCCCAGTGGAGGCCTACTGGAGATGTTCCTCCTCTTCACTCATTCTGGTGTAGACAACGATGGTGTTGAGAAGAGGACCAGTAGCTGCTACTGCCCACTTGCTCAGTGGCTCTCTGCTTGTCAAGCAAGCAAGTCCTGTTTGTGGGTTCCTGGTTGACAGCTGGTTGGCTCTATGTGAACAGAATGCCGGACTAGATAGACCTTGGTCTGATCCAAGAGGGCTCTTCTTATGTTCTCAAGTGATAGCAATAGCAGGAAAGAGGAGGAGCTATAGCAGCCGGTTGCAATGATGGGAAGACAGACTCACTGAGGAAGGGGACATTGAGGGTGTCTTGCCCAAGGGCCCTCAGAAACCAGGAGCATGTACTGTTCCGAAATATTATAATACTTACAATAGAGAAAAACTATACTTATCAATACTTAATTTCATAGAACATATAAAACACAGCTATTATTATTATTATTATTATTATTATTTCCATATTTTGGTTACCATCCCTCATAAACTCTGTTAGTTTTGTTAGTTTTCCAGTTTTCCCAGCTTTCATTAACCATACCCTATAATTGAGGTACGGATGTGCTTCTTCAGTACTGAGCAGCCAACCTTCTCGCAGCAGTGAATAAATTCCAAATTAACTTGATCTGAGCAGCATGCTCTAAATAACTTAAGAGGACTATCCAGGGATTTAAGGGCATAGTCCAATGTACCATTTGAAAAATCAAATGACATACATTATTTATTTTTATTTATTTCCAATATTTATATACTGCTCCCCATTCAAGGATTTTGGAGTAGTGGACGAAGAAAATAAAAGAATCAAAACAGAATCAAAACGCATCAAAAGAACATTTTTAAAAGAAACAAAGTGCAAATAAAACCTCATTGCCCTCATTTGGGAAGCATCCTAAGCAAGGCTCTCCTTTCCCCCCCATCTCCCCCTTACTTGAAAAATGTGGCCACTAGAATAAAATTATTCTATTGTGCATTGTCAAATGTGTGACCTGATTAGCCTTAGCATCTAAGAGAGAGATAACACTGAGGCGACAGCCTGATACACACTTACCTCAGTTATGTATTAGAAAGCTGTACACACACTTACACATACATACATACATACATATAGCGTACACACACTTCATTTGTGTGTACTAAAATTGATACATTCACATTTATGTAGCTACATTTTCCCTCTTTATAATTTTGTTTTGTTGAAATTTTACAGTAAAAAGTGAATTAAAACAACAACCTATGAATAAGCTCCAGTTAACTCAATGGGAGAAACTTTTAAATAGACATGAGTAGGACTGAGCAATTAGGTGACATGTAGGCTTGATTCTGATGACATGATAATCAACAGTCAGTTGTGTTGATTATTGTGTTGTGTGTCGGGCAACACACAACGGACACACAACTGACAGTACACTATTTTGGTGAATTAAACAATGGGGAAAAACAATGGGCTGCTCCCTTGCTTATCCCGAAACCCATTGATTAAAATGTCGTGTGTTGGGCTCCGTTGCTGATTCCCCCTCATCGAGTGCTCTATTCTAGTTGGTCATAGAGTTCCCCGGCAGGAGTGGCCGAAACCCCCCCAGCCACTCCTATACAGCTGGCAGAACTTGAGGTGCATGATGGGATAGGGCTGGGAGGAGGGAAGGAGCACCAGCTGCCCAGAAGGATGCCGGGACTTTCAGCCGCGCAACGGGGAGGGGCAACATGCGGTGTGTCGGGCACCGGGAAAATAATGCACGGTGAGTGTGCTATTCCCCCTTGCGTTGCCTAAAGTGTCGTTCGAATGCAGCCATAGAGTTTTTAGCAGCAGTAATTTCTATTGTCTCTAATCCTCTGAAGCCGGCAGAGCTCCAGCTGTTCAGACACTCATGGAGGGTGGGTGAGTAGGGGAACTACGGAGAGGGGAGGGGTAGCAGCACCATGACAGGCAGGCCCACCACACAATCATGGAATCATGCCACGCCCCGTGGTTCTGCTACCCACCCCTCCTCCGTAGTCCTGTCACTTACCTCTGTGCAGTTCAACTGCACATCCCGCCATCCGCTGCAATCCAGACAGGCTCCTGACAGCAGCTACATTGGAATTAAAAAAATAAAAATGGCCGCCACCCATAGAGAAAGTCTGTGGCAGCAACAGTGTCGCCAGAAGTGGCGGCAGACTCTATGCTTGCTGCCATGTTACATTTTTTTAACCATCTCTGTCACTTGAGGCTCAGGTGGCCTCGGTGGCATGGAGTGCCTTCTACCAACTTCGGCTGGTGGCCCAGCTACACCCCTATCTGGACAGGAATAATCTGGCTTCAGTTGTCTACGCTCTGGTAATCTCTAAATTGGATTACTGCAATGCACTCTACGTGGGGCTGCCTTTGAAGACAGTTCAGAAGCTGCAGCTTGTGCAAAATGCAGCGACCAGATTGATAACAGGAACCAGAAGGTTCGAGTATATAAGACCTACTCTGGCCCGCTTGCATTGGCTGCCTATACATTTCAGAGCCCGATTCAAGGTGCTGCTTCTAACCTATAAAGCCTTACATGGCTTGGGACCACAATACCTGATGGAACGCCTCTCCCGACACGAACCTACCTGTACACTACGATCCACATCTAAGGTCCTCCTCCAGTCGCCTACTCCAAGGGAAGCACGGAGCGTGGCAACAAGGGAGAGGACCTTTTCAGTGGTGGCCCCCCAATTATGGAATTATCTCCCCGGCGAGGCTTGCCTGGCGCCAACATCGTTATCTTTTCAGCATCTGTTCTACATAACATCTTAATGTTACTTAAAATCACTGAAATGACAAGTGAGACATCCAATATATCTGAAATTAACTTCACTCACTCCTACTTTTGTAGCTTTTGTTGTACTTTGTTGCTATACTCTGTGTGATACATTCTCCCCTTCCCTCAAATATCTTTTCTGATTGTATCCTCACTCTGCTGCAAGCTGCTGCTTAACAGGGCTTGCAGCTGGCCGGCTTTTTTTTAGTTTTAAAGTTCAATTTTGTTTTGAAACTTGCTAAAAATCCACAGATAAACAGATCTGTTTGAAACTTGGCATGGCTAAAGCCCTACTTAAGATCTATCACGATGCCAAGTTTGATCTCCTTATTTTTAAAAATTATGTTTTTTAAAATAAAATTAATTTTAAAAACCTTAAAAAAAAAACCTAAAAATCAATGGATGAATGGATCTGCTTCAAACTTGGCATGGCTAAAGCCCTACGTAGGAGCTATCAAAGTGCCAAGTTTCATCTCTTTAGCTTTAAAAATGACATTAAAAAAAAAAATTAAAACATCAAATTTTTAAAAATTCCTAAAAATCAACAGATGAACGAACCTGCTTCAAATTTGGCATGGCTAAAGCCCTACCTAAGGGCTATCATGTTGCTAAGTTTCATCTCTTTATCTTTAAAAAATGTGGATCTGTAAACATTTCTGTTAATTCCCATTGACTATAAAGTAGAGCTGCCCTTTGGGTGGGGGAAGGATGGGGAAAATCCTGATTTTTCTTCAAATTTCATAATTCCCCCCCCCCTCATGGATTCTTTTACCAAAAATCCTGACATGTCCTGGTTTTTCTTGACATATTGTCACACTATCTCTAGGGTATTCCATATGTTGAATTTCTCAGGAGTGATTGTGCATATATCTTGTCTCTAATGCAGGTATGCTCAGCATCTAGGGTCCTCCTCTGGGTGCCTCCTCCAAGGGAAGCTCAGAGGACAGCAACAAGGGAGAGGGCCTTCTCTGTGGTGGCCCCCATTTTTGGAATGACCTCCCCGATGAGGCCCACCTGGCACCAACATTGTTATCTTATCGGCACCAGGTCAAAACGTTTTTCTGCCAGGCATTTAACAGCTTAAGTTGAGTTTTTAACTGAGTCTTGGTGTTGGGTCTATGTTCGCCCCCCTTCCTCAGGGCAATGAAAGTTCAGACAGCGATTCTGATTCTGGGGGAGAAATGCAGCAGGCGGGGGAGTTGCTGCCAGAAGGAGAACAGTTTCCCAAGGTGTCCTCTGCTTATGATCCCCAGGGAGACGCCCCTAACCTAACAGATAACACTTTCTCTTCTGAGAGCTTACAGACAAGCCAATTAAAGGATCCTATTATTCGCAGAAAGCTAAAGAAGGCGGAGCTCAAGCGGAGGACCGTTAGCCACTCGGAGAGGCTCGCAAAGAGAGCCCTGGAAGCGAATTCCTCTTAAATGTGACTCTTATTTGTCTCTCAGTTAACTCAACTGAATTGCTTGCATTTATAATCACGCCTTCGGGCAAACGCTTTCTAAGTGTGTAATCCTCTTTGCAGAGGCAGAGAGGGAGATTGGTTTTTGTATAATAAAGGACTGTTCTTCCCGAAGCAGGCCTCTTTACTGTCTACAACGGACGTTTGAAGTTACCGAGTCACGACGCTTGGCCTGGTTGAAAGTTTAATATTGTTTAAAATGTTAACTGTTTTTATGTCTTATGGTTTAAAATTTTGTATATTGACTTCTGGGAACAATTTACTACAGTCAACAAAAACTAGGTTGACAACTGTTACCCAGAGGACCTTCTCTTCTGCCGCTCCCAGATTGTGGAATGACCTGCTGGGAGAGATCCGCCAACTCACTAGTCTTCAAGAATTTAAAACAGCTATAAAGACTGATCTCTTCCGGCAGGCCTACCCAGATGAATTTTAAGTGTTTTATTGCTGTTTTACTGGTATTTTAATGATGTATTGGTTTTATGTGCTTTTAATCAGTTTGCGTATTTTACGCTTGATGTTGTTCCCCGCCTCAATCCGAAGGGAGAGGCGGGTAATAAATAAATAAATATATTATTATTATTATTATTATTATTATTAATGTTCAATCTTTAAATTTTTGTAAAGTGCTCAGAGAGCTTCAGCTATGGGGAGATACATAAATGTAATGAATAAATAAATAAACAAACAAATAAAGACAACACTGCTCCTTCCCTGAAAGCCCTGTAGCAGGTGTGAGGTGGGGGGAAGTGTTGCATCCAGCTCCAGGAAAAGGGTGGCGCTAACACTGTGCTAAAATCCATCTTCCAATTTCCTGAAAGTTTTCTTCCCCCATGAAAGAGGCTTCCATTTTTCTGCCTCATTCTCAGGGCATTTTGTAATTTATTTTGAATGTGCGTTGGTGGTGTTTTGAGCTTACCTAATCACTGTGAGGTGGCTGACGGTAGTATGGATTTTCCTTTCTATTACACATCTCATCATTGCTCTACAGTCTCCCAGGCAGTCTGCACTTCCTGATCTGAAAAGGCCCTATGGGAAGAATAAATTCATGATGTCTTTCCCTGGACGGAACGTACAGGAAGCCAAGGCAAGGCGCTACAGGCTGTCAGAGAGAAACTTGTACATAGGGTGACCATATGAAAAGGAGGCCAGGGCTCCTGTATCTTTAACAGTTGTAGAGAATGGGGAATTTCAGCAGGTGTCATTTGTATGCATGCAGCACCTGGTAAAATTCCCTCTTCATCACAACAGGAGCTATACTAGAGTGACCAGATACAAAAGAGGGCAGGACTTATTGCTCTGTACTTTAGCCACTATGGGGTTCCATGAGATTCTATTTTATCCCCCAGGCTGTTCAACCTCTACATGAAACTACTATAGGAGTTGGCTGAAGTTTCAGCAATATATGAATGACAACCAGGTTTATCTCTCCTTTACATCAAACCCAGGTGAGGCAATGACTATTAGGTTATTACAACATCTGGCTCACTGACGAGGGATATGATGAACTTGTCAACACATGGTACTCCGAAGTATTTTGTAGACCGGTTTTATGACAGCTTTTTTTCTTCATTGCTTTGTCACTTTGGTAGTGTTTTTGGTGCAGAGAAGCCTCTGCCCTGAAAGGCGGTCAAAAATGTTTCAAATTAATTAATTAATTAATTAAATGTGCTATTTTCAGTTGTATCACAGGGAGTGGCTTCAGAATGGAGTTAGCAGCCTGTCTTCCCTGCCATCACTTTTCACCTTGGATTTTCAGGAGTGAAAGTAGCTGAAGAGGGATGGGAATCAGAAAAGACTTCCCCTCCTTTCTTTTGGTGGGAGCGTCCCATGAGCAGAACTTCATTGAGGGAATGCTCCTGCAGATGGAGCAGTCATTAGGATACAAGCTAACAGGTTTAAGTTGAGAGACTGGAAGGCAGGACATAACTAAAGTCAAGGGAAGGTGAAACGGGAGTATGCAGAAGGTTTTTAGTGGAACTGGTTGATAAGAGTAGACAGATTTTTGTTCAAAAAAATATTCTAGAGAACCAACAAACCAACGTTTGGGACATGGGATTCTTATTGGGCCTATTCAAGTCCAAGTCATGACTCACATGACAAGCTAAGCCATAATGACCAGGTTCAGACGACATGCTAAGCCACGGTGGTTAAGCATTTTGAGCTCAACATTATGACTTAGCGTTTCGTGTGCAGTATTCCTAACCATGGTGGCTACATAACCACAGTTTAAACACAGTCACTAACTATTCGCTGCAAAAGGGTTAGCGGCCTAACCATGGCTTAGTGTGTTGTCTGAACAGACCCAATGTTTAGCTCAAAACGCTTAGCCACCATAGCGTAGCGAGTCATCTGAACAGGGTGACTATCAGGTGAAGGTGCAGCATTAACTTTTTCCACATGGGCCAAGGGCCCTCATTTTGTTCTTCTGGTGTGGGTCCCATGACACACTAGTAAGGTGAAAAGAAGTCCAAAGGCTGGTGCATAGCTGTGACTATGAAGACCTACATATATGTAGTGGTGTAAATCTACTTAGTTTGAGGTATTGTGCAGACTACAGAGAAATGTCAGCCTGTTTTCTTTATACCAGGCCCTGTTATCTAGTGTGTACCTGCACCCCCACCTCTCTCTATATTCACTCCTTGGAAATCAACACTTACGGACATGAGAAGAGAGTCAAACCATCCATCAAAGGTAATTATGGAAATTGAATAATTTGCTTCCGATGCCATTTGCACTTGACACTACCTCACAGAGAAGCCAGTTCATGCCATGTACATTTCGTTGGCCCTCTTACAATAATTATGCACCTCAGTAACAATTTCCATTAACACAACAGCTTTTTCAGGCATTGCTTTTTTAATGTTCTCTTTCCTTGTTCTGGCTCATACAGGGAATATACTCTTCAACCAGAATTCAAGGGCTTCTCATCACCTCACAAAACTCATTTGCTAAGGTACAGTCCTGTGATCAATTATTTACCATAATGCTAGTAATCTCATGTGTCAACTTCAGTAAATAATGTTAACATTTAGCACAATGGGTTGAATCCAACGTAAGTCTAATTTAAGTAACATTCATTTCAATAGGTCCACTGTAAATAAGACTGGCATTGGCTACTACCCAGTCTTTGTGCTAATATAGGTTCTTTTCACATACATACGCAGCAAACTTATGCATGAATGGGCAACCTATAGATGTTGTTGAGCTGTAACTCCCATCAGCCCTAGCCAGCATAGCCAATGGTGAAGCAGGTCCAACAGCAAGTTCCTCAACTCCTGCCATAGCTGCTCTGGGAGCCTTCTGGGGGAGGGCTGAAGAGTGGGATATTAGAATCATAGTAGAGTTGGAAAAGTCCTATAAGGCCATCAAG
This sequence comes from Anniella stebbinsi, assembly GCA_029215795.1. Lineage (NCBI taxonomy): Eukaryota > Metazoa > Chordata > Lepidosauria > Squamata > Anniellidae > Anniella > Anniella stebbinsi. Next base: position 24,441,535 of record JARDYH010000002.1, on the reverse strand, counting down.
TCAAATCCCCTGCTCAATTCAGGAATCCATTTAAAGGGTATAATCCTTTAAATGAATGAATGAACAATCCACACCTCTGTGGAAAGAGTGTGAATCAGAGGGGACCAATTGTGATGGACTTGTCCAATTCGTTAGTGTTCTATCAATAGGTAGGGTGCCAATTGCTTGGGGGAGTTCCCAAACAATTGGTTTTGGCTCCATCCACATAGTTTTGATAGCTATGTACACTTGAGCAGTATAGAGTTAAGCCTAGATCAACAATTCCCAGACCACTAGTTGTGTGTATAGGGCAGTGCTGGGTAACCTGCATGTAGCCTTTGAGTTAATTTCATGCAACGGGAAGGAGGGAGGGAGGGAGATGGATGGGGTGGCACAGAGAGAGAGAGCACACACATTATATAATCCTGCAATGTTGCAAACCCTGCTCATTTTTTTTATGCTTCACCAACAGGCACACACACACTCCCAACAGATTACCCAAGAACAGAGACAGTAGTCAGGCCCAGCATGAAAGGTGGGCATGGCTGACCACCTGCTAAAGGCTCACCTCTTACCTTGAGTCCACTGATAAGAGGGATTTAATTTCCTAGGGAAGTTAGCAATTCTGATGTTCTGGAGATATTTTAATTAAAAGTTACCAGAAATCCATTAGTAGGATCCATTATTGGGATAAAATCCAATGTACTTCAGTTCTATGTAACAAGGGCGACATCTGGTGGCTGGCAAGTAGGCCTCTGCTGCAAATACACAAGTTCCTTGGGTACAAATCCACTCAATTGACTCTTTTTGTGAATAGCATGCATAGGATTGCAGGGTTATACACAGAGAGGTTCTAAGAGTGCAATCCTACGCATGTTTAGATAGAAAAAAGTCCTACAAGTCCCAGCATTCCTCAGGCAGCATAGCTGCCCTAGGAAATGTTTGGAGTTATAGGATTTTTCCTGACTAAACAGGCATAGGATGGCATCCTATATTACTATATCCAAATTCTGTTCTCAACATTTTGTGTACTACAAAGGGGAAAGGATTATTATTCTTAAAATCACAAAGACAGCTGAGCTAGACCATGAAAGGGGGTGGTGGAATCCAACATCCACAGTTAGGCAATACCTTTTTAGGAACGACCAAGGTGCCAAAGAGGAGTGTGCAAACTTTCGAGTTCTCCAAAAGTATTCATCAAGCATTGACTACCTGTGGATTTTGATTTTTTTTTTTTTTGTCATGGCCCAGCAGGACTTTTTTTTTGTCATGGCCCAGCAGGAGAATATAGCATTCAGCCATTCAGGACAGAATCTACCACCACAAGAAGATTATTTTCTACTGTCTGAAGAAGGTCTTTGCATTTTGAGGGTTCCTCCAACCGCTAGGCAATAATACACAATCAGTCTTCAACTGACTTTTTATCTAGTAGATCACCTAAAATTATTTTCCGGCTTTGCTAATATAAAGATCGCCATGTTACTTTTCATGTCTGCTCTCTGCTATGCTGTAACTTGTTTATTTCACCCAAGGAAAAAGACAGGTTCTTGATCCATATAGAGAAACATATTAAAACATATTCTCATATTCAAATAATTCACAAACACATTCATACACAGACAACAGAAGCATATCCCCATGTTAAGGGTTCAATGGTTCACAGACAGGCAAAAATCACAATTACAAAAACTCAAGTAATGTGGCCATGAAATTTATTCATAAAACCAAAACTTAAAACTCTTTTATTGTAAGGTAATCAGTTGCATACATACAAATACGAGGAAGAGACTCACCTGTAAGGAAACAGTTTCAATTACAGGAGAGAGAACTCACCTGCCAGTGCTGAACAGCTTCCAACAGACTTTAGTTGGTCATCTACAGGTAGGACTATTACAGACAAATCAAAATGGATTCCTTTCTAAGCATGTAGTTTAGAACAATCTAAGCTATATGTTTTAATGTACTTCTAAAAACAATTGCATGAGTATTGCTTTATGTTTGGTCTTTGGACTGATAATCATTGGAGAGAACAAAGAAAGATTTGAGACGGCGTTTTTAGAAATCCTTAGCTTTTAAGCAGCTGATGGGCCTTTTTGGAAAATAATGGATAGAAGTGTAGTGAGTTCTTAGTTGCCTATATGTCCACATCACATTTCCTTGAAGGACAACCATTAACTATGGAAACAGTACTACCTGGCCAAATATGTGAACTGAATCCTAGTCTTATGGAGGCCAGATGCAGGTTTTTAATTTTTTTTCAAAAGGACATTTTGCTGCTTTGTTGTTTTACTGGGGTCTGGGTGTTTGACTCTTGGCTTTTGTTATTGTTTTTGTCCTTATTGTCTCGTTGAGAGCTGACTCCAAATAAACAAAGCAGAATTTGGCATTGATTACCATTATTTAAAACAGAATTTATGGAGGGGGTTCAGAGGAGAGCAACACGGAAACAACGTCCTATGAGGAGAGATTGAAGGAACTGGGTATGTTTAGCCTGGAGAAGATTGAGGGGAGACATGATAGAATTCTTCAAGTACTTGAAAGGTTGTCACACAGAGGAGGGCCAGGATCTTGTCTCGATCATCCCAGAGTACAAGACATGGAATAATGGGCTCAAGTTACAGGAAGCCAGAATCCGGCTGGACATCAGAAAAAACTTCCTGTCTATTAGAGCACTACAACAATGGAACCAATTACATAGGGAGGTCGTGGGTTCTCTCACACTAGAGGCATTCAAGAGGCAGCTGGACAGCCAACTGTCAGGTTTGCTTTAAGGTGGATTCCTCCATTGAGCAGGGGGTTGGACTCAGTGGCCTTATAGGCCTCTTCCAACTCAACTATTCTATGATTTGATGAATTGGCTTTTATGCACGGTTCCATCGACTTACTGGACACTCTTCCAACTCCATACTGCAGACATGTATTACTTCTGCAACCCAAAGGACAGTGGCACATCTGTCAGCTTTCCAATCCAGCAGGGGCAAGGAACTGGTGCCCCCTCCAGATGTTGTTGGACTTTGTCTCCCACCAGCGTCCAGCCAGCATGGGCAATAACATAAAGTGGACAGTAGGCTTCCCAACTCTGCTCTGCAGGCTTGCTCCTTCAAAATTCCTGGAAAAAGCTTCTCCCTGGTACATCCCTACCCAGACATTGAAAAGCTGGTCATGCACAGCTCACACTGGTTTTCCCCATGAGTTTTGTGGATAAGCAGGGAATTCTGGCCTACATTCCTTTGCACAGCTGGTCACTGTGCAAATTCACAAAGATAGTGATTTCAGGAAAACTCTGACAGAGTTCGGATGAACCACGGTGCCAGTGGGTGCCACGCTGCATATCTAACCCCCCACTTGGGGGTGTTGTGTCATGTAAACCCGGCGAGCATGGGTTAAACAACCCGTACATAGTCCTAAAACAGACCATGGTTTATGCAAGGGTTGTTTAATGTTTGCTGGGTTCGCATGACATGGCAACACCCGAGTGGGGGTGCTGTTCAAAATGGCATCCACACGTGCCCCGTGTTAGTAATTGAAAGGAATGAAATTAAGTATGTATTATTTTTTAAACAAGGAAGATAAGGAGAGAATGATAGTAGAAATTGAAAACAGGTGTTCTGAGTTAAGGTATAAGACACACCTGAATTTAACTCTATTAACTGCATAAAAAAGAAAGGAAAAAAGCAAAGAGTTCTGGGAAAAAGCTGATTGGGAACTGGGAAAAAGCTGACTGGGGAAGTAAGCTGACTGGGAAGTAAACTGGATGAGTAAGCTGTGCTGAGAAGTAAGCTGACTGGGAGAAAGCTGGATGAATAAGATGGCTGGGTAAGCTGAATGAGAAAAGCTGACTGGGAAAGCTGCAAGGAACAGGCAAAGCAGTTTGTGCTGTGGAAAGGGCAGAAGAATGCAGAGGAATGCTTGAATATTGTTTTGCTTCATCATTTTGTTATCGGCTGCTCAACGGAAGAAAGAGACTGTGTAAAGTCTGAAGATCAATTGATTTCAGTTCTTTAAATGCTTATCTAAACAAGTAAAATACTCCTTAAAAAGAAAAACATTGTTGTGAGCAGTGATTTATCTAATCTGTGGGAGGAAGTGCACCTGCTGGAATATCGGACTAGACTCACAGGAGGAAAACAAACAAACTCTATCACCAACACCCCACAGCCTTCCACGGGGGACCATCGTGTCATGCAAACAGCCATACCAAGTAATAACTTCTTGCTGTGGACAAACAGCCACATAAGGGAATTGGTTAACTTTAACATGGCCACTTATAGTAAGGAAAATTTCTCCTTGCCACATGGGCAGACTCTTCTGATGACCAATTTCCTCACATAGATGTATGTCTACTGTGGTAAGTTATCATTTGGTAACGGATCACCTGTATCCTTCCCAACCACTAGAGTACATTTATTATTACAGAAGTCCTACCGAGAATGTGCATTACAGTCCAGAATTCTGAGAGGAAAACCTTGATCCTCCAGTACTGAATATTGCCATAAGCAGCCTAATCACACAATCGTAGAGTTGGAAGGGGCCATTTAGGTAATCAAGGCCAACCAACTGCTCAGGGCAGAAATCCAGTTCAAAGCATCCTTGGCAGATGGCTAACCAATCTCTGCATGAATACCTCCAGTGATGAAGAGCCAACCACCTCCCATGGCCATTGGTTCCATTGTCTGACTGCTCTGACCATTAAGAAGTTATTCCTGATGATCCACCAAAATCTGTCTTCCTGCAACTTAAGCCCGTTATTTCATGTCCTACAGTCTTGGATGATAGAGAACTGGTTGCCCCTCTTTTCTGTGTGACAACCCATTAGGTTTTCAAAAAGCGCTATCGTATCCCCCAGTCAGTGTTCTCTTCTCAAGGCTAAACATACCAATTTTTTCTCGAAGGACTTCAGGTGTCTCCACATTAAGGAAAGAAACCCACATCCTTACTGGGATTTCTTATTGAATCTTTCCACGTTTACGACAGGCGCCTTTACACGAGGACCACGGGATTTTGAATTGAAAACTTTCCCTCTTGGTAATGCTTTATATTTTCAATGAAATAGCTCCATCTAGTGGCTGTATTATTGAGCAATGCCAGCTTTACATACTGTGGCATCCTGCAATTTTTTAAAATAATGCATTATCTGCTGCATTATTATTATTTGTAAAAAGCAAGATTACTGGGGAAAAGCGTAGGAGACGTCTTGGAAGAGGACAACATCATGTAAAAGACCCGCTAACTTCCATGAGTGGCCAATCACGAGCATGTAATAAATTGCTCATGTAGAGAAGCTCTTATTTTCTAGTCCCCTGATCATCTTTGTTACCCTTCTCTGAACTTGTTCCAATTTATCTGAATCCTTCTTAAAATGTGGTACCCAGAACTGGACACAGCATTCAAGGTGAAGTTTGATCACAGTGGAACTATTACTTCCTGTGATTTTGACGTTCTACTTCATTGATGCCTTTTTTTGCAGTCACATTACACAGCTTTCTCACGTCCAGCTTGCAATGGAGTACAACTCCAAGTTCCTTTTCACATGTACTATTACCATGCCAGGTATTCCTCATCTTATACCCGTGCTTTTGATTTCTTTTAATCCTACCCAAGTCTGGGGTTGCCACCTGATATCCTTCAGTATTTTCTGCCAGTACGTGAGTGATGTTGTGTCTAGGGCATTGTGGGAAATTAAAATGGCAGCCACCCAGTACCGACCAGAGGAACGCTGCCATTGGGGTAAGCCTGCTGAGCAGGAGGGACAACTGGCATAGGCTGATCAGAGGGTATTAATACCAAGGTCTGTTCCCCACCCCACCCTGCCAAGGCTGGATACGACCCTGATTCCACCCATCTTTTCTACATTTTTAAGCCTACATTTCAAAAAGCATAGAGTATGACAACATAGGTTCTTTTTAATAACAATAATTTCTTCTGAGTTCATATCAAATTAGGAGGAAAATGGTGCCCAAATCAAGTATTGCATGTAATTAAGGCATTTTTAAAAAATCCATTGGCACTTTTAACCATGTTTGATTATTGGGTGTTTTTATATTCAGTTTCTTCCAGCAGCCACTGAATTCCATCAAACAGTCCAGCTAATGTGGCAGCTTCAGTGTCCTGAACCTGGGGGGGTGGGGGGGGAGTAAAAAAAAAAGTTAGGGTTTCTCCCTGCAGTTTGTCTCCACCATCTAGTATCAATACTTCAGTACAATGGAGGCTAACAACCATCAACAGATCTGTCCTCTCTGAATTTGTCCAATCCTTTTTTTTTAAAGCTAGTACCCCACACTACCACATCTTGTAATAGTTATGTAACTTAGTGTGCAATCCTATGCATGCTGAGACAGAAAACAATCCTACAACACCCAGCAAGCCCCTCTCCAGCCATGCTGCCTGGGGAATGCTGGGAGTCCTAGAACTTTTCTCTATCTGAACATGCATAGGATTGCACCCCAACTAATTAAGGGCACAATCACATGCATGTTCAGACAGAATAAAGTCCTAGAACTCCTAGCATGGCTTTTTCTGTCTAAACAATGCATAGAATTGCACCCTTGGGCTGTAATCCTATATCCATTCTATGGGAACCCCCCCCCCCCCCTGAATTTAGTTAAACTTATATATGAGTGGACATGAAAATTGTGTTTATTTTGGCAGCGGATGAAGACCTTTATTTCCCCAGGCATTTAGGGTTTTTTTTTAGCTTGTTTTATATCTGGTATTGTACTTTAAATTTTTACACTGCTGCTAGCGTCTATTCGGTTATTATTTTTATTTTCACACTGTAGTTTTTAAAGTTTTATATTGCATTGTATCATTTGTATTTTATTGTCTTGAATTTTATGGTTTTAATTGTTGTGAACTGCCTAAGAGCTTTGGCTATTGGGCAGTATAACAATGAAATAAATAAATAAATAAATAAATAAATAGGGGGTGGGGAACCTCTGGCCCATGGGCAAAATGTGGATCTCCATGCCTCTAAATCTAGACCTCCAGCCTCTCCCGAGGCCTCACCCCTCACTGGCCTAACTTTGGGCCATTGATATTATTTACTTTGCCCCGCTCCATCCCCCAACTACAACCTTGCACAAGTTGGTGAAGGAGGATGCCTGGTTCCAAATGTTATTCCCTCTCAATGTGTACTGAACAAAGGTGTCACATCTGTAACTCTGCCCACTTGTAGTTCTGGGTCCGCACATTTTCCATACCTACAGCTAGAATGCTGCCTCTGACACATTTCAGCTTGGCCAATCGCCTTTCCCATTACATGCCTGTGTGATTAGGAGCACTGGAAGAGGTCTTGGTGGTTGTACCACGACCTCCAGACTGCCATTTTGTAGCAACCAGGAAACGGGCCTTCTTCCTGGTGGCACCAAATTTATGAAATGATCTCCCCCTCCCCCGGTCTTGGGGAGTCACCAACTATAACATTTTTAGGAGCCAGTTAAGGACCCATTTCTTTACTGAGGCCTTCCCTGAGTACTGTCCATTCTGTTTGTTCATAATTATGTGTTGTAGTGGTTTTAAATTGGGTTTAATGTGTTTATTAATGTTTTATATCATGTTTTTGTAATTATGCATTTTAATTGTGTTTTATTGCATATCACAATGTATTTTAATGTTTCTATTCTTGCAAATCACTTAGAGCTACTTTAAAATATGTACAGCGGTATATAAATCTATTAAGTAAATAAATAAATCTGAGGTAATGCAGTCCTCGATAGAGAAGTGATTCCTTAATCCTGATGTATAGAATTGTGCTCTTAGCCTTGGAGAAGTGTTTCCTGAAGCTAATGTCAAGCAGTTTCACAATGTGAAGGGCAGGGAAGATACTTAAAAACAAATAAATAAAAATACCATCCACGGTTGGTCAAGCTGATCTAGTTGCAGCTGATGTGCCATGTAAACACAAGGAATTCTTTCAATCCCAGCAGAGGAAATGCAGGACAGAATCAGCAGAGGTCTACTCGAAGGTCTGAGGGTTGGATCAAGCATCGCTGCCATCCGGGCAGATTCAATTTGACGGCTGTGTCCTGGAAAGAGAGACCCTTGTTTCAATATTCTCTACCAGCTGCACCAGGAAACATCCTTTCAGCAGCGTCAGCATCACTTAGAAGCCCTTACTTTTATGAGCCTCGCCATCTGCAACATAGATGAACCCGTCAATTAGCCTGCACATGTTTTTAACATGTTCGATCAGATTGTACCGTGTTGTCCCATCGACGTTGGTCTCTTCGAGGAACATCTTGTTGATGAGATTGGTGTCCTCTCCTTTTGCTCTGCATCTTTCCTTGCTGGAAAGAAAAGTAGACAACCAGCGTTTTTCAGGATATTTGAAAAAGCATCTTCCCCTTACCAGTCTGCCTGGTCACAGGCCATTAGAGAAGCATCTTCTCCCTTACCAGCCTGCCTGGTGTTTCTGCATGGACCTGCAGTCCTATTTGGTATCTACTCAAAGAGCCAGTGTGGCATAGTGGCTAGAGCGTTGGATTGGGAGTCGGGAATTTCGGGTGCTAGTCTCAAATTGGCCATGGAAGCTCACTGGGTGACTTTGGGCCAGTCACAGACTCTCAGCCCTACCTACCTCCCACGGTTGTTGTTGTGAGGATAAAATGGAGAGGAGGAAGATTACATATGCTGCCTTGGGTTCCTTGCAGGAAATAAGGCAGGATATACCTATAACAAGCAAATTAAATAAATAAAGCCCTCAGGGTATTTCCTCTCTCTTTGGAACTCCCTACTTGTGGAAGCCAGGCAGGTACCAACATGGGTTTATTTTCAGCACCTGCTGAAGACATTTTTATTTGAACAAGCCTTTTCTGACTGACTAGCTATGGTTTTATTGGCATAATTTGATTTTAAACTTTTTAATTCTGTATTTCGATGCTTTTCCCCCCTTTCTTTTTATCATTCACTGGTCAGGAATTTTATTAAATACAGAGCGGTAAATAAAACAGCAGGGAAATAAGACTGAGAAATTGCTTTGAATTTAAGGAATTGAGGACTAGAGTCTTAGGAGGAATAATATGGCCATTTGTTTACATCTAGGCCAAGCTACAAGCTGTACAAGTAAATCAATAATTCACTTGTTCATTGGCGACTTGGAGAACTGCCATTTGAAAAACACAACCCCAAATCCTTGCTGGGTGCACAGATCGAATCAGGCAGTGCTTTGGATTGTGTCCAGCGGCTTCCTTGATAGAAACTTTCATAGACAGAGTACTTAATGAAACAGGCTTGGCCTCCCATTGCAAAACAAACCCAACCAATCCTTACCGGGTTTTTGAATATAATGTCAGAATAGTGAATTTCTGGCTGTTCAAATGAAATGTGATTCCTGATCCTATCCCTGTTTGAGAAAAAAAAAGTCATTTTTTTAGATGAGTTTAGATTTGATATGTGTGTGTGTGGGGGGGGGGGGAATATCATAAATACATTCAGTATCTAATTAATCACAGCTATTCATAAGTGAGGATCCATTTGTGTCCTTACAAAGGCCAGGATATAAAGAACCACACAACTACTTTAGTGTATCCAAGGAATTGCTTTGTGTATCTCAGGGCTAAACTATATATTACGTTAAATATCTAGCTCATCTTTCCTTCCCAACCCCCTTTACATTAGTGTAAGCAGGGGTTAAACCCTCCCATGCAGCCACTTCCCTGTTCCTTTTCCAAAACCCGCCCCTTCCCATGTGTGTGGGGTTAAATTTAGGGGGGGGGGCTTGCTGGTTGGGAAGGTTTAACTGCCCCATAGTGGTCCCAATCTGGATTGGGACCCCCACATCCTTACACTGAAGTAAAAGAAGTTAGGATCATCTATGTGCTATGCATTTAACATAGCCTGTAGTTTACCAACCATTTATCAAATTAGTCAGATTAATTTTAAAACTTTTACGGCACGATCCTATTAGATCACATTTAGGCAGAAATAAGGCCAGCTGGGGGATGCTGGGAGTTGTAGGATTTATTTCCATTTAAACATGCATGGGATTGTGTCCTTAGTCTACTAAAAAGGTGTCCCCAATCAACAGAGCAGAAGAGGTTATATAAAGCTCTTCAGAACTTTAAAGGAGATAACCAACACCTTGAATTGGGTTCAGTAGCAAATAGGGAGCCAATGTAATTCCAGGATCTTCTGCAGTAGGCTTAGGTTTGTATGTTCAACATCGTCCTTTTTCTTTGCTTGCTTAGTTAAAAAAAACAAAACCAACAACAACAAAGGAAAAAATATATATTACCATGTATCTGTCTAGAAGGAATACCAGCTATCGGCAAAAGCTCCGGCTTAGTCATCATTTTGTGCACCAAAGATTCATCCAGATCTTCCAAACCTGGCCCAAACATAGCAAAGCGAGGATCTGGCTGGGTCATCAGGGACTGTAAAAAGGAAGCCATGATACCATAAGTGGATTTTGGACATCTTTTGCGACAAGAGCAGCACTTCTTATACCTGTGTAAAACAAACAAACAAATGTAATAATAAATAAAATGAGTGAATCTTAAAGGTGTGGTACACATTTTCCAGCATGACCTATAAACTTGTTAAGTCGAAGGCCACCACAGGTAGTATGGGGAAGTACTCAATGCTGTAACTCGGCTGAAGTGAAGTACAAATGGACCAGATTCCTACAAGGATGGGAAAACACTGGAAATCTGTTATTTATATTTTTTATTTTATTTATTTCGTTTCTAACCCGCCTCTCCATCTAGATCGAGGCGGGGAACAACACTAAATATAAATATAAAAACAATAAAATAGATAAACCATTAAAACAGATAAAAACAAATACATTATTAAAAACATCTTAAAATTAAACTGGATAGGCCTGCCGGAAGAGAGCAGTCTTCACGGCTTTCTTAAATTCCAGAAGACTGCTAATTTGTCGAATCTCCTCCGGCAGGCCATTCCACAGCCTGGGAGCGGCAGAAGAGAAGATCCTCTGGGTAACACTCGTCAGCCTAGTTCTGGCTGACTGGAGTAAATTCTTCCCAGAGGACCTGAGTGTGCGGGGCTCTCCCCTGCCAGAAAGAAGACCTATAAGAACTTTGAAACTAAGAACTGGTGCCTGAGCTTTGTTTTTTTCCCTCTTCCCTTCCGATTCGCTTTCCTTTTGTGTCATCTCTTATATTGTAAGCATTAGGGCAGCAATTGCCTTATTATTCTTTGTAAACTGCTTTCGGAGCCCTTTTTGGATGAAGAATGGGGTAAACATGCTATCAATAGAAAATGCTCATATTTCAATTGACTTAAAGCAGGGGTGGGCAACTTCTGCCTCTCCAGCTGTTGTTGGACTGCAATTCCCTTGATCCCTCACCATTGGTTATTGGCTAGGGATAATGGGAGTTACAATCCAGCAGCATCTGAAGGCCTACAAGTTGCCCACCTCTGTGTCAGAGGTTACTTACTCTGCCATGTAGTCACATGGGGCACTGTTATGCAGGTCAGCAACAGATCTAGTAAATATGTTTGGATCTGGGAGTGACTTCCAGTCAACAGAATGCCATGAAGGGAGATCCCGAATGAGGAAATATTTCCATAGCACGGGATCTTGGACTGTGAGCTTCCAGTAGTGATTGGTGCTCCCCAAATAACAGATATCTTTGGGAGTGAGGAAGGACATGATGTATAACTTCACATCAATCTGAAAATAAGCAAAAACAAACACTGCCAAAAATTAATCCCTAACAAAGTTTTCAAATATAAAAACCCAAACAAAATTTCCCCTCCGCGTGCATAAGAATGTTTTCTAAACAAACTTAATTTGTGCCAAGGAAACAACTACCAACCTCTATTGGTTCTGAAAAATAGTCCCATTTTCAAAGTATCCTTCTTCTCCTTTTCACAGTTCCCCATGGTCCATCAGCATTGCTCCTGAGCCAGCAAACCCTCAGTAGGGAGACCATATGAAAAGGAGGACAGAACTTCTGCATCTTTAACAACTGTACAGAAAGGGGAATTTCAGCAGGTGTCATTTGTATGCATGCAGCAGCAGGTGAAACAGGGCAGGGCTCCTGCAGCTTTAACTGTTGGGATAAAGAGGGAATTTCACCAGGTGCTGCATGCTTACAAATGACACCTGCTGAAATTCCCTTTTCTACACAACTGTTAATGATACAGGACCCCTATCCTCCTTTTCATATGGTTACCCTACCCATGAGGACCAAAGTATACCTGGCGCCATTCACGCGTTTAAAACAAGGGAGATTAACTTTGCTGCAAAAAGCGGCGACGGTGATGGAGAACAGCATCCAGGGAAGCGGCGATTTTCAGCACAAATCCCCAACACCCCCCTCCAAAAGAAAACCGGTCAGGCTCAGCCCGCTTGTTAGACAGGCGTGGATAACGTCACGTGTGGAATGGTTGACGGAAATGCAACCGGCGCCACCCACTCCGACTCCCGAAGCGTGCAACTGCACGGCAAGTAGCGGCGCCGCCCCGCAGGGTTGCGCCCAACCAGAAGCAGCGAGGGCGGCGGCCCAGGGCGGCTGTCCAACGTCCGCTTTTCCAACACGACCGGAAGCAGCGGCCGGTTGGACTCCGCCAAAGTGGAGGAAGGGAAGGGAAGGGGGGGGCGACGTGCTTACCGGCAGAGCTTCCAGGCCGCCGGGCTCCTGCTGCTGCTGCTGCCGCTGCGTCTCCGCGTCGCCATGCTCCGCCGCCCGTGCGCCCCAAGCTCCCCATTTGCCCCGGAGGAGGCGGAGGCTGCCGCGCAGCGCGGACTCCAGGCGTCGCCAGTCTCCTCTTTCGTCGCCCGCGGCCATCGCGCCGGGCGGGGGAAACGAAACGAAACGCGCCGCTTGTCCTCGCTGCGCCGCTTGAACGAACCGCGGAGCCAAGGCGCTCGGCGGGGGGCAGCGAAAGCTTGGCGCGTTGGGAGCCGCGGGTTCCCCTAGGGAGCGTGCGCAGGAGCCCTGTCGATGGGACGGAAGGAAGCGGCGCTCAGCTGGCTGCTGCTCAGCGGCGAGGCAAAAGCGCTTGGGAAGGCGAGCGAGCTCCGCCTCGGGTCCTGCCAGTCCCCTCCTTCCGCAGCAGCGCCTTCAGTCAACTCCCTCCGCCTAACGCTCAGCCCGCTGCCGAGGATATTTACACCGGGTTGGGCAACCTCGGAACAACCCCGCTGGGCTAGGGATGGGTGGTGTCTAAGATCTCGAAATCCCCGCATTTACGTCCCTGCATTTTGGGGTTGCAACAACGTCATAGGGGTATATAGTCTAATGCCACCATCTTTCAGTGGGTAGCATCCAATGTGAGTCCTGTGTAGAGTAGACCCATTGAAACGAATGAGGCTTGTTAGCCACAACTAATTTAAATCCCGTAGGACTAAAATGGGATAGGCCCCAAAGATTATCTTTTTAACTACTCATCGCAGAACCTCATGCAACCTTTCTTTCTAAGGCAGAGGCCGGTTGTGCTTCTGGGGGGTTTCGATTCTAAAATTTAGAAGGAGAAAAAACACACATTCCAAAGTAGGATTGAAGTGTGGATGGTGGTTATTGTTAAATAGATTTTTATACTGCCCCATAGCCAAAGCTGTCTGGACAGCTTACAAAGTTTAAAAGCCATTATATGGTTTTATGAAATTGGTTTTACACTTTGCATAAACAGACATCACACATAGAGACAACATATATCAAAAAATAATATTAAACAATCAAGCATAAGACAAATCCAGGGCCTGAATGCTTGCATGAAAATAAATCTGCAGGGGAAAATAACTCTTCAGGCGCCGAAAGGAGAACAATGTAGGCGTCCTGCGAATCTCTCTAGGGAGCTCATTCCACAGCCAGGGTGCCACAGCAGAAAAGGCTCTCTTCCTGGTAGCCACCCACCTCACTTTCTTGGGGAGGGGTGTCAAGGAAATTAGCTTGACCTATGGAGTTGAATCGCCAGCACAGGCTATGTCCAACCCAACAAGGTTTATTCAGTACGACATACGCAGGAGGAAGTGACACAATGGCTAATATCAAAATTCTCTGCCTGACAAAGGCAAAGCTGTTACATTTTATCTGTGTTTCAGGCTTTGATGTCACATTTCACTTGCCCCCCTCCTGTGATGGATTACATGTCAATAAATGTTTCAAACTAAAGTTATTTCTTAAACCATAATAAAAGCAATATCCTGGGTACTTGGTGCTCCAATGTGAATTATTGTTCTGCAGATAACCTTCGATCAAGAACACTTGACGGTACTTGGTTTCATCTAATGGCCGGCTTTCTTGGGGAGAAGCTGCAATTGTTTGCATTAAAGGTGCCGTCCTGTCTGTGAGAGTTGCCTTGAGTTATGTTTAATTTACAACTCAACCATATTGGAAACCAACTGGGGCAGGTTATCAGGGCTGATGTTTTAGTCTTTGTGTTTTTCCTTTGTAATGCTGGAATGTGAGGTGTGAACTTTAGCCTAGAAACGTCCATTTAGGGTTTTGAGGGAAACCAGAGTTCAGAATTTGCTTTAATATCAATGGCTGTATCAATTTTTCCTCATCAGGGGCTTATGGAGATAACCTTACGGTTCAGCCAGGTACATATGGGAGGAGACGATCCTTCAGATAACCTGGCCCCAAACCATTTACAACTTTGTTTACTAGCACCTTGAATGAAGCCCAGGCATGGACAGGCAGCCTGTGATGCACTATATATAGGATCAGAGTAGCCACCTTACATACTAACTGCAAACTCTTTCTCAGAGGATGGTTCCTCATGTAGCAAAACAGCACCATCCACGTACAAGAGAGAAATATCAGCAGGCTTAAGGCACCCCCTCCCTCAAAATGTATAGAAGCTCAAAATAATAAAAATAAAATCTGTAGAAATCCCCCCTTCCTCCAAAAGGAGAAGTCCATGTAGGGCTGTGCTCAGTTGTCACAGAACAAGGGTGCTTATCGTGTGGTGGGGGATAGAACAGAAAAGCAAAGGCAGGCTGGTACCTTGAACAGGACTTCACATACTACATTTGTGCTATGCTACATCAAGCATAAATTCAGCAATTACCCAAGCGTGGCAGCAATTGCAAACCAGACATTCTTGTTAAAATACACATGCGGCCTGAAGCCCATAATGCATCCTTGTGTATTACTGATTCCTGCTGCATCATGTTCGTGGCAATGTTGTGGCAATGTTGTGGCTATGTACATACAGCCAGTTTTATTCCAAATAGTATAAATATCGCTCCCGGTTTCACACACATACACAAACATTGTAGCCCAATGGTTTCTAGAAGCCGGGATGAATGAAACCATACAATCCACTGGACAGATTTCACAAAAGCCAGACAACTCTAACCTGAAACCCCATCCTAAAGTCTATGAAACTAAATCATGACAACTCCAGCAAAATGTCATGACTTGGAATAGTTTTGTAGATCACTCTAAAGTGACTTGTATAACTATTTCGGTGCAATTTCAGTCTGGATATGCTCTGAAATGTTGGATTCTTTTTTTAAAAAAAACAGGTACAAACACACTATTGAGGCACCTGTGTTGTTTTTTTTCTGTTTTATCATGCTTTGCTTTAGGAACATACATCACGTGCTTTAAATCAACTAGGCCGATAACTGTTTAAAATAGTCCAGTATGAGCTTTGCATTTTTTGTATCCCAGTCATGCAATCTCAGGGGCCCTTCGCACGCAGCTATGTATTTCTGCAACATTTTCTCTCCTGTCTCTCGAAAGTCTAGAACCTTGATGTGCGAGCTGCCGGGTTCTTCACTATTCAATTCTGGATCTGTGCTTTGCCTTGATTCCTTTTCTTTGGCACAATATTTCAGTCCCCAGTAACACATTTCTCCACAGTACATCATAGCCAGTAGATGAGTATCGCTAAATATACCTGCCAAAGGGGGAGAAACATAGTTCAAGTTCAGCAAATATTTTGATATGTTCCTTCTTCAGGACAATTTTTGGTGTACCTAGATGTGTTGCAGGAGCTCCTTTAAATCTTGAAGCTGGCCTTAATTCCTTAAAATGCTTAGCCTGGGTTTACTCGGTACATTACTGGCTTCGTTGCCATCTAGCAGTTTCTTCTGAGTCTCTTGTCCATAAAATCTATTCTGACTCTTATGTATCACCTTGGTTAAAAGTAGTCACGAACAAAATTTCTAGTATAGGGTTATCAATATCGCACCTCTATACAATAGGATTAAAAATGCTAGAATAGCATCTAAACAGAGATTATTGGATATCGATGGGCAAGAGTTAGGAATGGCATCAAAGGGTCTTTGCTCCCCATTATCATTAGGACTGATACTTTATAGGAACAGTAAAGGGGCTCAATATCTCATATGGTTATCGATTCCAAAATACAGGCAGGCCTTTATGCTAGCTAGGTTTAATGTGTTGCCTTCTAGATTATTGGAGGGCTGATTTGAGAAAACTGAGTGGTGTAATAGATGCTGTTCTTGTAATGCATCTGAGGTGGAAACAAGAACACACGTTTTGCTATCCTGTGAATATTATCGCCAGGCCAGAGCTGATTTAATTCGGCCCATTATACATTCCTTACCAGGAAGATCACCTGAACAACTTACAAATCTGTTACTACAAGGTTCGTCTAAGACAATAACAGAACAGGTGGCCAAGTTTCTGAATCCGGCAATACAAACAACAACATTAATATCAGCCTAATCATTTTAGAATAAAAGTATGTATATATATATATTATTCAGAATGTTTTTATATTTGTGATACCTTTGGTCTATTGACTGTAATAAAGGATATTTGATTTGAAATGCAAAGATCCTTTTCCTTTTGGAATACTCCACCATCAATCAGCCCCTGAGTCTACCTGCAGTTCCTGCTCTCCCTTCTCTGGCCTGGGCTAAGTCTTCAGCTATCAGAGATCAGAAGCAGGGATGGGTGAATGAGCAATGTCGCCAGGATTCTCTGAACATCGTCACCTCACACGTCTTGTGCCTGATTCCTGCTTGCAATCACCACTTGCTTGGCGCCAACAGGAGATTTGTGGAAATTGAGCAGCAATCGAATGGGAGATTTGCGCAAATGTTCCGCGCAATGGGGCTGATTCAGCCTCCCGAGGAATTTTGTGCAATTCGAACTCGGAACTGGGGACGAGACGAACGCAAGCGCATGTCTGACGACTTGCGAACATATTCGGTGGACACATGCTCATGCTCCCATTTGGAGCTTTGAACCGGACACGCTCGCATGTTTTGTGAGCAAAAAACCAAATCATCACACAACCCTAACCAGAAGAGCCATTCATAGTTTATCTCTTATGGTATTTTTTGCTGTGGAATTTAACTGTAAACATTTTTGGCAGCCAATCTTGGATGAAAATTATAAAATAAGTTAGTCTTCTCAGCTGAGACCACAGGGTAGGCCAGGGTGGGCAACTTCTATGCTGCCTCCTGGACGCCCATTGGGTAGCCACACACCCAACAAAGCAGCAGCTGGAGAAAGGGCCTATTTCGCTTTAAAATAGGCCCTTTTGTCGTGCCGCTGCCAATTTTTCCTTTTCAAATAGAGCTCTTCCCCCATAGCATGGGGGAATTTCAGGCCAGTGAGGGCTCGCCAAATGGGCTAGTTGTGTTGGGGGTGTGTGTGTGTGTCATGTTGCCCACTGCTGCTGTAGCCGTAATTCAAAACAACTGAATTGGCCACATTTGCAAACATACTCCCTTTCTATACTAGACTTGAGCTGCAGTGTTTGTAATTGGAAGGACATCCTGTTGCAGAAAACATTGGCCATTTATTCAAGACTGCAAAGAAAGGGCTGAGCTTGGAAAAGCTATGGAGAGGGCAGCAGTGGATGTGTCAAAGCAGGGGAGGGGGTGAAGGAAAGAGGGTCCTGGATGAGAATTGACAAGAACCCACAGAGGGGCTCAGTTCAGACAACACAGTGGGAAAACTCCACTCAACAGTTAAGTTTTTAGGAGGTACTCCCCACACAACATGTTCTAACTCCACCACTGTGTGACTGGGGGCTCCTGTGGAGTTGAGTAAAATCTATTGCGGCGTTTGATTGACAGTTCCTCTGCCCTCTTTCCTCCCAGGTCTGATGGTATCCCATCAGCCATGGCTGCAAAAAAACAATCCCAGTGGCTCTCCTAGAGCGGCACTTCCTCCTTTCACCGCTTTTGCCAGGGAACTCTGCAGCCAGTGGGAAAAGTCAACTCAACACAACAGGAAACTCCATGGAGCCCTCCACACAACACACAGGTTATGCAGGAGCTCTCCTCTACACAGCATGGCTATTCAGTGTGAAGTGTTTCCTAAAATAAATAAATAAATAAATAAATAATTTAATAAACCTCCACCGTGGGGTGGAGTTTTCCCTCCAAGCCAACACATTTCTCAAAGGTGGTGTAAAAACTCCGCTGTGGAGTTCTAAAACCACTGTAGAGAAACGTGTTGTCTGAACTGAGACAGAGTGAAGGGACACCTCTGTCATTAGGGAGGCTAAGAAGTGTTCCTCCCAAAGAAGTTCCTACATCCACTTTCCTTCAGTTCCGCTCATGTGAACAGATTACATGCATGGACTGAAAATAAAGAGAACGTGACAATCAGATCTTGCACTCATAGCTGGAAGGAAAAACAGGTGACGAGATTACAGCTGTGCCTGTTTACTGGGTGCTTTGCCCACCAATGACCATGCTGGCTGGGGATGATGGGGGGTTGTAGTCCCACATATCTAGAGAACACCAGGTTGGGAAAGGCTGGACTCACAAACTACTAGAGTGACGTGGCAAACTGTGATAAGAATTAGAAGCTCGCTGCTGTGTCAACTAGATTCATTTGCTTTTCCGTTAGGATTGTTGAATGCAAAAGACGACAGACGTGGGACATGCCCTTTGCTCTTTCCCCTCTGGTTTCTTAGCACAGTTGGGAATGCTTCCTTTCCAACCTCTGCTCATTTTTCCTTTACATAAATCCTTCAAAAGGGAAAAAAAAGAGTTGGGGGGAGGGGGGGGAGAAGCACCACACAGAACATTTACCTTCATGGACCAGTCTAGCTGTGGCTGCATCCCGAGACAAGAATTCCTCATGTGGGTTATCTGAACATCTGAATTCAAGCATCTTCACCAAGTAATGGACTCCTTCATTAAGAAACTAATGGAGAAGAGAGAATGTTTAGGAACGCATGCTCTAGATTGGTGGTTTTCACTATTTTTCAGGCAGGAGCCATTTTGCCTTCAGGCATGTCCACCAAGACCACGTGGGGGGGGGGGGAGAGCTCTCCTGGGCTGGTGGGGGCCTCTCTCTATCCTGGTCAAGCAGTGACGCTGTGTGCCAAACGCAGCTGGAGGCCTTTCCCCTCCACATCCAAGCAAGGCCTTCTGTCAGTCAGTCACAAACCAGGCAAATCCTGACATGTAATGCTGCCAAACAAAAGTCAGACAATAAGAGACAAATCCCCAACCCTAATCTAAATTAAATCCGAGTGTGTTGTTGTAAGAGGGAAAGGAGATTTTCAGTGCAGAGGAGTGACAATAAGAAAAAAATTACTTTTAATAGGTTAATTTAAGCATTGGTTGTCATCCAATGCTTAAACCTTCCCATTGTCATTTATTTTCCTTAGAAAACTCTGGAGCAGGGTGTCCTAAGGCAGAAGGCTGGTCAGGATCTAGTGGTTGATGCCTGCATGATCAGCAAGAGATTTAGCTTCCAATTGTTTAGTAATAGCAACTACAAAAAAAAATATGCCATGGCTGTCCTTGCGCTACTACTGCTCATTTCTCAGCATCAGTGTTCCTCACCTTTTTTTTTTCTTTTTTTTTTTTTTAAAGAGTATTACTTGGTTGCTTCTGACCAGGAGCAGTATCCAATCCAATTCATACTGGGACCACCACCCACTGGAAGGGGAAAAATACTGGGCAGTATTCAATGCTGCCTGTCCACAAGCAGGGCCCACCGCCGCTTCTGTTCTGTGAGTGGCCAGCCCTGTCGATTTCCTTCCACAAGTGGTGCACATCGCTTTCAGAACCAAGATTTAGCACTTCCAGGGGCCACCTGAATCAAGCAAAAACGCTCATTTCTGGAACAGGGCAGCTTGATGGAGCTCCCGTCTGCGAGCTCTGTCGGCCTGCCCCGTTCCAGAAAAGAGTGTTTCTGCTCATTTCAGGTGGTCCCTGAAAGCGCTAAATCTCGGTTCTGCCTCGGTCTCCACTGGATACCACCACACATCTTCGTGCAGCTCTGTTGGCCCATGTACAAAACCCTAATTTGTAATAATTTCTCAAGTTCATGGGGTACAGTCAGTAATTGGCTTCCCCTGATCCAGGAGCACACAGCCCTGATCCTGATCACTGCACACTGGCTGTGGTGGTTTAAATATTTCGTTCCCTGCCGCCCACCCCAGCTACTTCCTTCCCAATCTCTCTCCCTCACCCCCCTCCACTGATTTGTTTTAAAAACACCCGGAAGCAAGCAGCTGGGAGAGAAACTCGGAGATTGGCCAGCTGCACATTATGGAATTAACATAATGTGTAGTTTGACCTTGATTCTGGCTGCTTTTTAAACATAAGGGGGTGGGCGTACCTTCTTAAGCAAATCCGTCTTCTTCATCAGCCATTCTTTCCTTCCTTTAACCGTGTGACAAAACATGTAGAGCAAGGCTCCTCTCCTCCAGTAAAGGCATTCCAACAGTTCTGTACTAAGTACTGTGAATGGCTAAAAAATAATAATAAAAAATAATAACACCCCCACTCACATCAATTAAAATGCTTGGACCTTGAATAAAAGAGATAAACACAGCATATTTGGGACTTACTGGTAGAGTTTCGTGCCCGCTTCTGGGACTGTTTAATGGCATGAAACAAATCAGATTTTCAAAATCCACCCATGCCATACTTATAGGAGCTCAAATTCACAAGACACAGAAAAGCCTGGTTATTTTGAAGGATTGTTCTTTCAGGAATGTTTTTCTTTCGTAGGCTGCACTCCCTTGGAAGTCATCCATCACGAGCCGTATTGCCAAGTAGTGGAACCAGAGTCAGTGGTGGGTAGGACCAATGCTAAAAGTGGGCGGGGCCACACATATTTCCCCCCCCCCCCGCCATCCCCTTTTTGCCTCTTTCCCCCACTCCCGTTCCCCACCTCATGCCATCTGCATGAAATTAAGCCTAGTGGCTCTGCGCTGTTTTACAGGCATATATTGAACAGAGCCAACCCCCTAC
Organism: Anniella stebbinsi; assembly: GCA_029215795.1. Taxonomy (NCBI): domain Eukaryota; kingdom Metazoa; phylum Chordata; class Lepidosauria; order Squamata; family Anniellidae; genus Anniella; species Anniella stebbinsi. The sequence continues at coordinate 24,420,432 of JARDYH010000002.1, read as the reverse complement.
TAGAGTGTTAATATTGACTGGGTGCACAACTACAACCTATCTACACAATCCCACACCACATGTCCCCCAATTGTATTTTCCCTTTGTACTTCCCTCCTAGCATTCTGTCCAGCTCCCGTTAGCTGCTCAAAAAGAAGTTGGGTCAATTTCACTGAAGCTACCAAAAGGAGGTAAATAAAACTATTTTTAAAAAATACTGTTATTTTGACGAAGAGCATTATAAATGTCAGTCGCTTAATTTCTGTTAGGATGTTTTTTGTACTGCACATGGATTTTTTTTAAAAAAATAAGCCAATGTGGCTCAGGCTCAGGACTCACTTCTTGGGATGCACCACTTTCATTGACCAAAATTTCTGGCTCTGAAAGAACATGGATTAAATCCTCAACTTTCCATAATGAAGACTCTTCTGGAAATTCTTCATCGACCAGCTGGTTTTCTTCAAAGTATGTGATATCCAGCACAGCCTTTGGAAAGGTGGAAGAAAACAAACTCTGTAAGCTGCAACCTATTTAGTCCTTTCCTGGGTGTCAGCTCACCTTGTCAAGGCAAGATCTGTACTAAGCAAAGGTGGCTTTTAGAACTGGGGCTGCAGGAAACCTTCTCTACACTTCCCTTTCTCCCACTACCCAAGGATTCCTAAACCAGACATTCAAAAGACACAGTGCAAGAAATGGGTTTACTAAGCTCAGCTACGAGGTGGACTCAGTTTGTATGAGGGTTCACCGGCCTGCAACCTAGAATCCCCTTTCAAGAGCAGGGCTGCATTTTGGAATACAGAAATAAGATGTAAAAGCCTTGCCAAGCAGGGCCAGAATACCGTTGCCCTCAACACTCAGTAACCACTAGCTGTCATCATATCTTTAGGATTACAGATCAGGGCTTCCTAGACGTTTCTGAGCCAGGGAGTTCTCCCGATATCCCTTTTTTTAGAATTTTGAAATTAAACACCATATTGCAGATGTTTATGTAATAGACTTGTTGTTTTCTGCACTGATATGCCGTACTGATCTGATTCCTTGCACCAACTCATCAGTTTTAGGGCTCTTCCAGAAGGAATCATAACTTAGCGGCGTAAGACACGCTTTGCCAGCAGAAGGTTTCAAGTTCAATCTTTAGTATCTCCAGTGAAAACAAGGATCAGACAGCAGGGAAGAAGAAAAACTCTGGAGAGCTGCTACCAGTCAGAGTGGACATTAGATTAGATCAGATTTCCCCAAACTGGTGCTCTCCAGATGCTACACCTCCCATCAGCATGGTTAATGTTCAAGGATGATAGAAGTTGTAACCCAAACATCTACCAGGGTGGAGAAGGCTGGGCTAAATGGACAAATGGTTGCATGTAATGGCAGCAAAGCATGTTAACAGTTAATCTAAGAACTAATTGTAGGTTAACTATGGGCTGTTTAACCCACAATTAACTCATAGTGTCCAGGTTTGCACATCACAAATCAAGGATGCCTACTGTATGTTGATTATGCAAAATACATTAATTAACCCACGATTTGCCACCATTGCGTGCAAAAGGGCTCATGGTCTAACCTGATAAAAGGCAGCTTCCCTCTCAGTGCTTGCACTATGTCTGACAAGGATTCATGCTAGAATATATGGCTGTGTTTATCAACCACTTATCCAACTCATTTCAGTCAGATCAGCTGGGATAGTCTGGGAGGAAAAGCAATCAATCCTGTGATTCTTTTAGAAAGTTAAACCCCGCCCACAAAGCAAATCAAAAGCAGAAGGGATCTATATTAGGGGTCTCCAAACCTTTGGGGCCAGTGGGCACATTTGGCCTTTGGCAAAAGTGCCCTAGGCACCACCATAAATTAGCTGCTGTAGTCGGGTGGAGGCCCAACGACAAAAATGTTAGGAGTTATGTTTGTGCGTCAGCATGAATGTGCACCCTGTGCACGAATGCACACCCTCCTCCAGCCATTTTTGGCATGGACTCCCCCCCTCCCCCGTGCAACTGAATGGAGGAATTGCTCTATTCACTTGCAGAGGGGGGAAAATAGTTTGAAAGGCACCTCAGCCTGGCCTTGCAGGTGCCATGGTACCTGCAGGTGACACGCTGGAGACCCTTGATTGATATAGTTCAAGCTACAAAATGATCAAGGCAGAAAATGTGCATGTAAGAAGCGTTACGCAAATGAAAGCAATGGGATCACAATTGCAAGCACAACCCATCAAACTCATTTTTAAGTTCTTTCTCCAAGTTTGATATCAATTGTTCATGGATTAGGCTGTCCGTACCTATGTTGTATTACCGGTGCCATTGATTTTAACTCCATTCCAGTTCAACACAGTTGACACCATGATTCTAATCGATCATAAAAGCATTCCTATTATACTCTGCAATTGCTCTTTCAATAAGAAAATCTCTCACACCCCAATACTATGCATGCTTAGTTGGTATTGATTTTAATGAGACGTAAGCTTGGCATTGCAGCCTAAGACGCAGAAAATGCATCAGCGCACAATACCTGTGTATAAAGTTGCACCAGTCTGGGAAGTGTGGAATTTTCTCTGGGTTCCTCAAAAAGCTCTGACAAGCGTTCCAGTGTAGCAGAAGCCTGTGTTAAGAAGTCATCTGTTGATGGAGACCAAAGACTTCGTTAAAAGAGAATACGCAACCAAATTAGCCATGCAGCCAATATATGCTTGCATTGTTTCCAGGCACATCAGGAAAGCCTCTGGCAGTTGTTGGGGAAAAACAGTGGCAGAGGGCTATTGCCCTCATGTCCTGCTTGTGAGCTTCCCAGAGACGTTTGGTTGGCCACAGCAGGAAGGAGGATCCTGTGCTAGACAGGCCTTCGAGCCGATCTAGCAGGGCTCTCCTTCTGTTCTTAAGAAGTGGGAGAAAGAACAGAAGGATGGAAGCTAGAGAACGATAGCATGTAGAGCAAGGTGAATTCTGGAATTCACGACCACAAGCTGTATTGATGGCCAACACTTTGGATGGCTATAAAAGGGGGTTAGGTAAATTCCTGGAAAAGGCTATCAATGGCTATTAGTCCTGATGGCTAAGCGTAATCTCCAGTACCAGAGGCAGCAAGCCTGTGTAAACAGTTGTTGGGGAACATGGGTGGGAGAGTGATGTTGCACCATGTCCTACTTGTGAGTCCCTGGTCGACAGCTGGTTGGCCACTGTGTGAACAGAGCTAGACTAGATGGACCCTTGGTCTGATCCAGTATGGCTCTTATGTGATTAATTCCTAAAAGAAGAGGCTGTAGGATCTTCAGCCAGCCTGGCAGGGTAGGCTGTTGGTCTTCATAGAGGCAATAGAGGCGACCTGCCGAGGTCCACATCCCAGCAGAAGGTCCACTGTGATCCCCAGAGCCCCCGGCCCTTTTCCTCTTCCTCCTCCTCACTGTTGCTGCTTTTCACTTGCCCTCTCCAAGTGTAGGAGTTGCAGAACAAGACAAGAGGGGGAGCAGCCTCCGCTTACCTCTGACCCCCTCTAGATGGATTCTGTTTGACACCTGGTTAGCCGCTTATGCGCATAATCGAGGAAGCGCTTTATCGTAAACGCTTGTACGCAAGAAGTAATTGAGCGCACAACTGGTGGCCTTACCAGTTGTTTGAAATGCGCTTTACAAGTAGTTAATGCGGAGAATCGCGTGTTCACATAGGCAAAATGCGCTTTAACGGCTGGAGGAAAATAAAACTCGCTATTTAACGCGCATTTGATAATGCCCATAATCAGAGAGATAAAGCGCCTCAACTCCCAATTTACGCTCCGTTCTTGTAGAGGTAAAAATTTTAGACTTCAAAGAGCTTTAAACATCTCGTGTAGAGGCAGCCTTACTTTCTCATTCTGGTCAGTGCTGCATTTGTTTTAATGGCTCACTTTTCAGCACCGCCAGTTGCAAGTGCAAGTTCCCCAATGCATATTATTATTATTATTATTATTATTACTATTAATTGCATTTATATACCACCCCATAGCCGTAGCTTTCTGGGTGGTTTGCAAAGGGTTAAAGCCCCCTAACCCTTTCACACTTTCAAAACAATTTGGATCCCCTGCACTTTTGAGTAAAAGAAAAAACGGGGGGGGGGGAATGAAACACAATGGTTTGATCCTCAAGGTCCGAGCAAGAAATCTCGCACCACAAATGGGCAATCGTGAGAGTAGCAAGGAAGCAGATTCACCCAGTGCAGCTTGCCCTAGCCTGGCCTTCCCCAACATGGTGCCCTCCAGATTTGAACTACAGAGATAATGGGAGTTGTAATCCAAAGGAGGGAGGGCACTACGTTGACAAAAGCTCCACTTGTCCCAAACCTGTTCCCTGTAATGGAAAAAATATTGCGGGGCTAAGGGGCTGGAGCCAGACTTAGGCATGCTTCGAGTACACCCATCGAAAATCAAGGTGACTTAAGCTAGTCATGCCTAAAATCCCATTGATTTTGATGGGTCTACTCCGAGTAGGGTCAAATCTGGATTCAACCCAAAGTCTGGCCCAACTCTCCGAATGGGTTGGATGCTTCGGGAGGGGGAAGCGAGGAATTGCATCGCTGCCGACAAGGGAGGCTACAGCAAGGTAGTGCAACGGGGCCGGGTGGCCTCTCTCACCGGCGGAGTCTCCGCCTCGCCTCCAACGGTGCAGTCGCTGTCTGAGCCCCACAAGCCGCTGCTGCAGGGAATCAGCAAAGCCAGCCATAGGGAACGCCGCCTCCGCTCGCTTCCTACCGTCACGTGACCTCTTTCCCGGCTAGCTCTCACGTGACCACGCTCCCCTGCCGCCAGCACCCCCCCCCACCAACCATCACGTGACGCGTCCTAGCAGCGCAGGGAGTGTCAGGGAAGACAGAAGCCTCCCGATGCGGCGTCCCTAAGTGGAGGCGCGGGGGCCACAAGAGATAGGAAAAGGTTAGAGTGATAGCTCACCATAATTTCCGGCTCCTCTCTTTTCCGTAGGAAGGAAAGCTGAGCTGCCTTTTAAACTCAGTGAAGAAATTGTTTTTAAATCTAAAAACTTTTCTTTTTTCCCCAAGTTTCTGGAACCCTTAGTTTAGCTCGTATTTATTGTTGGTAATGTTGATTAGTTATTTTTGTAGTGTGTTTACTGCCCTTTTGCTGTATTCTCTTCCCTTCGTTTTGGTTTTATTTTGTGATTTTATTAGACTCTAAGCCTTTCTGGAAGGGATTTGTTGTTTTATTCACTACAGTGCGATACGCACTAATGGCGCTATATAAATAAATGATTATGATTATGATTATGATTATTATTCAGGATTGGACCATGCCTGAGATGACATAGGCCCCCTCCACAAGGATGTGCTTTTGCGCCCGGTTCGGGGATTATGCGCATTATCGCAGAGGCACATTTACTCCTAATCCCTCTGCACGGGAGGCGGCGAGAGGCGGCGAAGCGCATTAATTGATGTCCAAAAAGGGCTTTACATGTAGTTAATGCGCATAATTGCTTGTTCACACGGGGAAAATGCGCTTTAACGGCCGGAGCAAAATAAAAGTCGCTATTTAACGCGCATTCGATAATGCGCATAATCCGGGAGATAACGCGCCTCTACGCCCGTTTTGCGCTCCGCTGGTGTGGAGGTAAAATTTATAATGAGCCTTCAAAGAGCATTAAACCTCTCTTGTGGAGGTAGCCATAGCAAAACAACAGGAAGTTGCGGCGAAGACATGAGTTCTTATACTATTTAATACGGGTCTTATTATTTTCTGTGATTTTTATTATTTTCTGTTTTAAACATTTACAGTATAATCCTATATATGTCTACTCAGCAGTAAAGCCCATTGAGTTCAAAAGAACTTTATTCCAGCTAAGCGTATAGGGTGCAATCCGTAAAAGTGCATCCTATCTGCCTGCAATGGAAGGGGACACGATGCTTTGGCATGCACTCAAGCTCTGGATTTTGACCGAGAGGGAGGGGGCTTCAAGGTTGTTTTGTTTGGGGATTTGGTACTAGAATTCAAACCCATCTCCGCCCCACAGCTGACCTGATATATTACGTAAGTGTGGACTATATTGCAAGAGTTTGGTAAGAGGCTCTTTCTTTGACACGTTTCCCCAACCTTCAGTGAGAGGATTACAGCACTGGACTACATTAAAGGGTTTTTGTATGCTACTCTCTCAGCTGTAGCCTTATCTCCAACCTAGAATGGGGCTAATATTGGACTACATTGCAGGGTTGTTGTAAACGTCTTTCTCAGCCTTAGCGTGACCCCTAAATCTGCAGTAGGTCAGCAAAGGTTTCTGACTCCCAACTGTTCAGCAATAGTAACAATAAAATGACCTCCCTGAGCCAAATGTTACTGCTGAAAAGAAGAAAAGGGGTAGGGGTATCAAGATTCCTATGTGGCAGGACTCTGAGCTCCAATCTCTTCTGGTACTCAAAACAAATTCCTGGGTTCCGAGTTCTTTATTTTTAGCAGTGCAATCCTATATCCTCTTACCAGGGAGTCAATGGGATTTAGTTTTGTGTGCTTAACCTTTCTAATTATCACTTATTTTTTCAACTGCAACACCATCCCACCCAGCCTGTTTTATTCCTACCGAGCATCTCAGGTTCTAAAGCAATCCCATGTCTGCTGGTGGAAATCTTGACATGATGGCAAATTACTATTTTTTTCTCTTGGACATCATGTGGTAGTACCTAATCAAGAAAAATGAAACCTGGAATTGTATATATATATATATATATATATAATCCATTTAAGTGTTAAGAAGGCTGGGGAACTCACTCCCTTTTGTTTATACCCCTTTTTCTTTTTGTAAGTATAAAAGAAACTATATAATTTGTGGTGGAGAAATTCGGAAGTCCGTTTTAATGTTGTACGTTGTAATGTTTGTGTTTTATTTCTGTCTGGAAACAATAAAAAAATTTAAAACGAAAAAGAAAATGAAACCTGAACTCTCATGGCATTCAGTCTTATGGTAGTGCTATAGACAAACCTGCTCTGTGTGTAGCTAGCATAAGAACAGGGAAAGGTGCTACAAGGGGACCCCTTCTCACTGTTCAACTCATCCTGGGGAAGACCTCTGCTGCTGGAGACCTCAGAGTTAGTCTGAGTAGAAAGGTTTTGTTGATGCAGTTAATTTCTGAGAGTCCACTAGATAGCAGCAATGTGTTCAGCAATCTAGAGTTTTATGGATGATTGCCCAGAGTTCCCTGTATTGAACAGGAATTGAGTTAAGGTCATAAGAAGAGCCATACGGGGTCAAGGGTTCACACTCTGTTCACACAGTGGCCAACCAGCTGTCAACCAGGGACCCAAAAGCAGGACACAGGTGCAACAGACCCCTACCACCCATGTTCCCCAGCAAATGGTGTATATAAGCTTACAACCTCTGATACTGGAGGGAGCACATCGCCATCAGGACTAGTAGCCATTGATAGCCTTCTCCAGGAATTTATCCACCCCCCTTTTAAAACCCTCAAAATGGGCTAGAAGACCCCAAATGTCCCTTCCAATTCTAAAAGTCTATGTTTCCAATTCAGTGATTCTATGAGGACAATCATATCACCAAAATATTCACGTGTGAGCCAGTTGTATTTTTCAAAACTTTGCATGCACATGTATTTAGGAGAAGTGCTACCTTCAGGATCAGAGGCAGTAAGGTTGTATACACCAGTTGCTGGGGAATACAGGTGGGAGGGTGCTTGTAGGTTCCTGGCCGACAGCTGGTTGGCCGCTGTATGAACAGAGTGCTGGACTAGATGAACCCTTGGTCTGATCCAGCATGGTTCTTCTTATGTTGCCCGATTCCTCCCACTGCAAGCAGGAACAGATAAACAAGCCATTGACCTTCTGCCCATGATTTGGTTAGCATTGTCTCTCCCCGCAACAAACCAAAGAAAGAATCCCGGGTTCTTTCTCTGGATTGCTGGGAGAGAGACAAGGCTGGTTGTAATAGACAGAATGTTTGTATAGCTGCTCCTGCTTGCAATGGGAGAACTGCCTCGTTCATGATAACCACTTGCAGATTCAAATATGTCACCTGAAATAGGAGCGCTTGTAGTGATCTTTCTTAGGAAATAACCTTGCAATCCTTCCGCGGCTGTCTTTGCTATTCTGTCCTTTTTCTTTTTTCTTTTTTTTTTAAAATCCAACAGATTAACCTCACCCTCTCCACAAATGAGCTTGCATTATACAGCATATATGCAGTTGACAATACGTCCACCGTGTTATATGGAGAGTAGGAATAAGGAAGTACTTTGACTATTAATTTTTGAATCACGCAAATTGACTATTAATTTTTGAATCACGCAAATCCTGTTCTTAGTTGTATTAGATATGAATGGTCATGTTTAGGTTGTCAGCTAGAATACCATAGTCTTAGCTGCAACCCCTTCACCATGTTCACATGTGATTATATAGTGATTTTTCATATTAAAAGCAAACACACAGTTCAACACTACCCAAAGGCAATGGTCAGATATGGTTCCTCTCACAGGACAGGCTATCTGTTGCTAGCACAGCAACCTATTTTACTACATTTATAATCCTACCATTTCCCCAAAGAGCTCAATGCAGCATACATGATCCTCTCCCTGAATGCCCCCTCCCTCATTTTATCTTCACAACAACCTTGTGAGGTAGGTTTGTCTGAGAGAAAGTGACTGGCCCAAGGTCACCCAATGAAGATCACAGCTGAATGGCGATGCAAATTAGGCTCTTCCCTCGTCCAATATTCTAATCTCTAGCAGTAAGAAAGCCTGTCTTAGAAGCTTTTGCAGGAATCAAGGAATGGTCTCTTTGGCCTAGTGTTGTTGAGATACTTCCTTGCTGGTCTAGTTGATATTCCTGACATTTCCTCTTCTTGCCACAACTGTTATAGAGTTGGGTGGCACCTCAAAGGTCATCTAGTCCAATCCCTGCCAATGCAGGAAATGTGCTACTACAACATCCCTGATAGGTGGCCATCTAACCTCTACTTAAAAACCTCTAATGAAGGAGAGTCCATCACTTGAGCAGCTCGTCCTATCGGGAACTTCTTCCTATTTTTTTTTAAACTCTAAATCCCTTTTCTTATTATTTGAACCCATTGGTTCGGGTCCTAAATGTTGAACTCCATTGTAGGAGATGAATGCAGGAATGTTTCAGGACAACGTGTGAATATTTTTCCTCTAACAGCCTGTTTTCTCTGGATAATTTCCAACGTTGCTTTAACCAAGTGAGCTTTGCCATGGAATTGAAGTGTTTTGGTTAAGAATTAAGGAAATTATATGATCAGTATGTGTGATGATTAACTTACAGCAGGCATAACTGTAGATCCTTTTGTCACATTAACTGTGGCAAATGATCTCCATTCAGCATTAGAAGTTGGAAACTAGCTACTGTTTTCTACAAAATGTTGTACAAAGTAGATCATGTAAAATCTCTGTATGTGACTCTGCTTGGGAGTAAGTTTAATTGACCTCAACAAGACCTACTTCTGAGTAAACATGCATAAGTCAGAGCTGCATGCCACACTGAAACTTTGAAAGCAATGCAATGGCTTTGAAAGCAATGCAATCTTATTGGTTGTGATATGATTTAGGGCCAAATTACATATGAGATTTACTCAATCTAACACATACTCCCATTTACTCAATCTCTAGCACCATACCCATATTGGAACCTACCTATATCCCTCCCTCCCCACAGTAGGGCTAACAGTAGGCTGACCATCTGAAAAGGAGGACAGGGCTCATATAACTTTAACTGTTGTAGAGAAAAGGGAATTTCAGCAGGTGTCATTTGTATGCAATTAGTTCCTGGTGAAATTCCCTCTTCATCACAACAGTTAAAGGTGCAGGCACTATACTAGAGTGACTATATACAAAAGAAGGCAGGGCTCTGCAACTTTAACTGTTGTGATGAAGAGGGAATATCACCAGGAACTAATTGCATACAAATGACACTGGCTGAAATTCCCTTTTCTCTACAACTGTTAAAATTATATGAGCCCTGTCCTCCTTTTCAGATGGTCAGCCTAACAGCAGAGTAAGAAGGCCAGTGGATTTGGGGAAACAATTCAGGCTAAACATCTTTTTACCAGCAGCATTTCTGACCAAATTAATAGCCTTCCGTGGTTGCTTAGGAGGAGATAAAAACAATATAAGCAGTGCTGTGCAGCAACTAGCATATCATGTCACATCTGCTCAGCTGGAAAGGCTTTGGCCTGCAGTGGGATGGGTGACTGCATGTAGATGTTGTCTGCTATGGCTTCTTCACACCGCTAATCAAGAATGATTGGATCATTAGCCATGACTAACTTTGGCAGGATAGTGACAATAAGATGCTAAGAGCGCAATCCTATGCATGTTTAGACAGAAAAAAGTCTTTACAACTCCCAGCATGTCCCAGCCAGCATGGATGGTTGGGAAATGCTGGTTGCTGTAGGACTTTTTCGGTTGAAACATGCATTGGATTGCATCTTAAATTGCAAATACTAACTTCCACACACATTTCCGGACATAACCTGGATAATGGCAGGAGGATACTGAGAAACAAGATGATGCATTATATAAAAAATGCAAAAGATCTCTCAGGATTTGCTACCTCCTAGTGCAACCTTTTTTTTTTTAAGTACTTCAATAATTCTAGAGAAAGAGAGAGATTTATAAATAAAGGGGATTCGATGTCATGTACTAGTTAAAATAGGCTTGGTACCTCAGTGAGAGCCCATTGAAAGCTCTCTCCCAGTGTCAGCTCAACAAATTGCAGCTCTGGTTCATCAACCATCGCAGGAATTACAGAAACAGGAGCATACTCTGGAAGCAATGGGAGATGCAGGCAAGAACTTTTCACAGATGATTACAAATGTAATAAATAAAATAAATAAATTGCAAACACTTTATAGGACAGGATACACATGTAAATGTTCTCAATCTAGAAAGCTGGGCAGATACCAATGAAATGTGCATAGGAGGGAAAAATGCTTTATTTATTTATTTATTTATTTAATGTAGTTCTGTAACACCTTTCCAGGCAGAGACTAGACAATTCTAAGAAAGACTAGTGTAAAGCCCACATTGCCATTGGTGCTAGTAATCCTGTTCCTTTCCTGCTTTTCTATCCCTCAGTCCCCTCACCACAGAAGGGATCTTGAATAATGCAAATGTGGCGCAAGCATAGTGAATCCTCCTCTGAAATGTGCATGCGATGAGGCCCCGTCCCCTCTCTCAAATGCCCCAATTGGCCACCTCTGCCCCTTTTCCCCTCCCTGCTGACGGTGACTGCTGACGGCTGCACCCAGAACCCACCTTCATGCCACAGTGATTAGCCAAGCAGGGCTGTCCCTTATCCCTGGCACAGAGGAAATTAATTGTTATTAAAGCTCAAGCTTTGAACTTTTCCAAACTTTCAAATTTTTTCGCATGTTTACACTGTTCAGATTTCAGTTTAAAAGATAAATGAGCACATCCGGTCTGGTAGATCTTGAGTAATAATCCATACACTACCGTATTCTTATATAGATTGAATAAAAAAATAAATCTTAAAGTTTCTATAGCACTTCCGAATGTTCAAAGCACTTCCCATGCATAGTTGAAATCCTGACAAGCACCCTTTAAGATAAGTCAGCGTTATAATCCCCCATATAGCAGATGGCCATCTAGTGAGTTCATGGCATAGGCAAATTTCAAGCCAAGGGCTTCCTGATTGGTAATTCAGCCTCTTAAATTGCAATCCTATGCATGTTCAGACAGAAAAAAGTTATACAACTCCCAGCATTCCCCAGCAAGCATGAGTGGCTGGGGAATACTGGGAGTTGTATGACTTTTTTCTGTCTAAAAAGGCATAAGAAAATAAGAAGAGCCCTGCTGGATCAGAGCAAGGGTCAATCTAGTCCAGCACTCTGTTCACACAGTGGCCAACCAGCTGTTGACCAGGAACCTACAAACAGAACACAAGTGCAACAGCACCCTTCCACCCATGTTCCCCAGCAGTTGGTGTACATAGGCTTACTGCCTCTGATACTGGAGGTAGCACATAGCTTTCAGGACCAGTAGCCATTGAGTGCCTTCTCCTCCAGGAATTTATCCAACCCCCTTTTAAAGCCATCCAAATTGGCAGCCATCCCATCTTGTGGCAGTCAATTCCATAGTTTATGCACTGTGTGAAGTGGTTCTTCATTTTATCTGTCCTGAATCTCTCACCAATCAGCTTCATGGGATGACCCAGGGCTCTAGTATTAGGGGAGAGTTTTAGCCACTACCCTACACAGCACTGATCTGAGGGGTGGGGAACTGAAAAGGAGTTATACATACGATATCCAGAAGGGGTAGCTGTGTCAGCCTGTTGTGGCAAAAATAACAAAGAAACCTGTGCAACCTTAAAGACTAACACATTTATTATGGCATAAGCTTCCATGGACACTGTCCGCTTCATTAAAGGCATTAACCTCAAGCTGACACGTTTATACGCTTGGGGGATTATGTTGCTTTTTTCCTGATGTACAGGAAAGAGTTGTGTCAGCGTATGGGGGTGGTTCCTCTTATGTTTTGTTGGTGCTTACTGTTGCTCATCTATAAAACAGCAACACTGGAAGGAGCTATGCCACAACTATTTATAATACGCAGCCATTTAATTGCTCCTTTGCCTTGGCATATTTTAAAAAATCAGTCCTAATTTCCAATGCTCTTACGACTCCTACTTTCCCTCAATTTATTTTTTGCCTGTTCACTGAAAAACGACACCACATGGCGCATGACTGGGCATTAGCTCCTGGTTTCAAATGGTCACTTGGGGCTGTCACATGTTCTGCCAACTGAAAACTGAATGCTCTAAACCAGGGCTTGTCCACACTTCGTATCCTCAGGGACTGCTCTTTCCTGCAGAGAATAGACTAAATGACAGAAGGAAATTGTGCTGTGTTCTATGGTAAAACTGGTGCTACCCAGCACTAAGGGCTTCACAGTGACGAAGTACATGCATTTGGGCAGAGCTGGATCACTGAACACAAAGATAAATCCACAGTTAAAATGAAGGAGAATTTATCTTACACACATAACTTCTGACAGGCCAAACTTTAGGATTTGAGGGATATCAACCTAGAGATTATAATTGGGCTCCTTTAGTGATCAAGCGGTCAAAAGGGGAGAAAGGCATGCAAAAAAGGGGGAGCAGCTCACCCAAGTTAAAAAAAACATTTAAAACATAAGGAGCAGGGTGGGTATAGCTGTTAATCTGATCCAGCAAAAACAAGGAAAATGGGCTATGGGGCGGTATATAAATGGAATAAAATAAATAAATAAAAATAAATTAATTAAAGACTAACACATTTTTCAAGTCTAACACCATTTTAGTGTTGTGTGCCTCATTACTGTCACTTCCCCCTTCAGGGAATACCTCGTCTTTGGAAAGGCATTTAGGGGGCTCTTTAATTCAACCAATAGATGCAAGACATTGAACTATATATTTTAGAACCACTTCTGCAAATATTATTAGTGGCAATGGGGACAGATGTCCATACCAAACATTCTCCACTCAGCCTCTCTGAATTAGAAAAATAAAATGTGAAACGAAAAATTGTTTATGTTTAAGAGGATCGTAATATGCTGGACAGATTTTCCAACCTATTTCTTTTCTGGAGCCATTTTAGCCAATCCTCAGCATTTTTACTCATTAGATTGCACAGCTATATTTGTGCAGTTATTAGAAAATGACAGTACATTTCTAGATTTGTGATAATCCTATTGAGTTCAGTGGCATTTAGGTTTGGGTTGTGCAGTTGACTGAAATAATTACAGATTTTAAAGGATCTATATGGACCATTTATTTATTTATTTACAATATTTATATACTGTTCCCCATTCAGAATTTTGGAGCAGTGGACAAAACACAATAAGAATAAAAACAGAATAAAAACACATTAAAAGTACATTTTTAAAAGAAACAAAGTGCAAAATAAACCGTGGCTGGTAATTTAGGGAAGGCTTCCTGGAACAACAATGTTTTCAGGAGGCACCAGAAGAAATGCAAAGTTAGCGCCTGCCTGACCTCCAGAGGTAGGGAATTCCATAGGATGGGGGCCACCACACTGAAGGCTCTTTTCCTGGTGGACTTCAATCGGTCGATAGGTCTATGTGGAACCACCAGGAGCATGTCCTCGGATGACCTCAGTGACCGGGCAGGTTGATAGCAGATAAGGCATTCTCTCAGGTATCCTAGTCCCAAATTGTTTAATTCCAATCCCCAAACTGCCCCAAATACAACATGATAGAGGTCTATAACATTATACATGGGGTGGAGAAAGTCATCCAGCGAAGCTGAATGGTAGGGGATTCAGGACAGACAAAAGGAAGAAGTGTTTCACACAACACATAGCTTTTGCTTTGGTTTTAATGCATTTGATGTTGCATTTTAAAACTATTTTTACTGCTCTGTTATTTAGTCTTTTAAATGCTGATTTTTTTTTATTATTATTATTATTATTAGCTTTTAAAACAATGCTTTTCAATGTGTTTTATTATTGGTTTTATTGGTTTTGCTTTTATTATGTATTTTGGCCCGAAAGCTCCAGCTATAGGGTGACTCAGAAATTGTATTTAAAAATAGGTAAAGTATTGTCTTTGCTGCCACAAGATGTGATGACATCCACCCATCTTGACATCCTATGTATGTCTATTCAGAAGTCAGTCCTATTGAGTTCAATGGAATTTACACCCAGGTAAGCTTTACAAGATTTCAGTCTTAGATGGGTTTAAAAGTGAATTTACGGGGACACATTCATGGAGGATAAGGCTGGTTTGCACATTTAAACAACCCACGGGTTGTTGTTCACCAACGGAAGAGATAGAGCCCATTGCTTCCCACGCACTTGCCACTTCGGCTTTTATTCAGCAACCCACAATTGGTTCCTTCATAGGTTGTCGAGTGCGATGTCAGAATCCAGATCGATGGGTTGTTTAGATGCTAAACAACGCAGTAGTTAATCCATGGTTTGTTGTTGGGTTAAGCGTTGGGTCGTTTAGCCCTTGAACAACCCATCGGTCTAGGTTCAAATGTCACGCTCAACAACTAACGAAGGAGGCTGTTGTTGATTAAAAGCAGAAGTGGCTGCTTTTAATCAATAACAGATGGCTACACCTCTTTTCCTCCAACCACAAATTGTTTTGTGGGTTTCCCAGCATTTGTGTAATTTTTTCCTCACCTCTACATTAAGGAAAAAACTGCACCCTTATCATGCTTTCTTCTTCTGGGGTCTTTCACCTTTAGACAGTGATCAACAGAGACCACCTGATTTGTAATTGAAAACTTCCCCTCTACATGAAGGTCAATGAAACATCGCCATCTAGTGACTGTATTATAACACAACACCAATTTTACACACTGGGGATATCCTGCGATAATTTTAAAAAGTGCATTATCTGATCTTTTATAAAGCGAGATTACTAGGGGAAGGTGTGGGAGATGTCCTGGAGGTTGATGGCATCATGTAACGGACCCTCAAACTTCTGGGAGTGGCTAATCATGAGCGCCCAATAAATCACTCAAGTAGAGAAGCTCTAAAAGTTTGAGATGCCTCTGCTAAGTCTTAGTTACTGGCAGTTATGAGCCATAAACTACAACATGTTGGTAATTCCTATACTTTGGTCTTGGCTCTCGTCTTCTGCCTCACCCACCATTGGAATGCAGCCCCTGAGAACTTCTCCAAAACTGAATTTAGTCCTGGGGCTGAAATAAGTCCCCCACCCATGAGAACCCTCCCCTCCACCCTTTGGTCCATTCCAGCAGGACTCTTCTGCTCTTATTTTACAACTGCCATAGGCAGCATGTTTCAATGCAAAACAGTGAATGGAAAGGACTGGTTTCTTTTTAAAATACAGTTTGCAGGAACAAATAAAAGTTGCAGTTATGGGAATGGATTGGGGTGGGTGGGTTGCATGACCCAAACCAAATAGGGTTGTCAACTAGCTAGGAAACTAAAACAACTTGGCCTACATCTATACCTTTAACAGAACTTAATCTTTCATGTCATGAAGCCAAACTTAGAAAACAAAAACCTTCTAATTTCTGTGGCTCAAACTGCTTCTAAAGGGACAAATACAGGGCCAGTTAGAAAGTGGGCAACCCTAAAGCCAAACCATCATGCTCCATTCTTCAATTTGATTTGTGTGGAGAAGTTCTTCAAGCCTTAACAGAGTTGATTCAGAAACCCTATTCCGAAGTCAGTTCCAAATTCCTTCCGAATTAAGCATACGCTGACTTGCAGCCCTATCCTCTAAAGCCCGCCTTCCCCAATTTGGTGTCCTTCAAATGTTTTGGACTTCAACTCCCAGCAGCCCCAGCTGGCATGGCCGATAGCCGGGAATGCTGGGAACTGTAGTCCAAGATATCTGGCACGCTCGAGGTTGGGGAAGGCTGCATACCCGTTCCCTCCGCAAGCAAGTTCCATTCACTTCCGTGCAATTAAGGTTGCAACCCCTAGGCGCACTTTCGCCGGAGTCGGCTCCATTGAACACAGTGGGACTTACTTCAGAGTAAACCTGCGGAGGACTGCTTTGCTTGTGATTGGCAATGCTGCCTTAAGTCTTCTGCCTCTTACGCCCTTGGGCCTCCTCCCGTGGATCGCTCCCTTTCCCCACCCACTCTTGGAAGGGGTTAAGTTAGACGTCAAGGCCGAGCCCCTCACCCTCCCCCGGCCTGTGTCACCGCCTCCCATCCTCTTTGCTAGCCGGCCAGGCGCGTTTTTCTTTCCAGCAGCATCGCGCCGAGGGGGTTGGGCATCAACCGCCGCCACCTCTGCTTCGTCTCCAGCGCCGCCGATCGCCCGGGCTCCTTCCTCCTCGCCTTGCGCGCCGCACAACCTCGAAGATGGCGGCTCAGAGCCTCCTCGCCCGGTTTGCCCGCTGTCTCCCCGCTGCTTCCCGCTGGGGGCCCGGACGTGGGACGGTGCAGCTCGTCCTCGGAGCTCAGGCGAAGGTAAGAGCGGCGCGGGGAGGCGTTTGGAGGAACCCAGGATCCCCACCTTCGGCTTTGATTTCTAGGCGAGGGACCCGATCCGGTGCATATGCTTACTTGGAAGTAAGCCGTATTCATTGGAGCGAGACTTAGGGATAATTATCCAATCTTACGCAGAGTAGACCCATTGAAATGAATGCGGGCTAAGTTAGTAGTGTACGTCTCATTCATTTCAATGGGTCTACACTGCGTAGGACTAACATTGGATCCTACCCATTGACTCCTAGGTCGGTTGTGAGTGTGCTTTGCATAGGATCGCAGGGGGTGGTGTGTCCCTTTAAGAGCCGCTCGATTTGCAGTAATTAGCAGGCGGTCATGTTTCGCCCATGCAGTAATGCACAGAGTTTTTTTTTTAAAAAAGTGTGCAGTTGGACACAAAATGTGCAGTTGGGAAAAAAAATAATGTGCAGTTGGAAATCTGATAATGTGTAGTTGTGAAAGAGAAATAATGTGTTTGGCTTGAGCTAGGCGGGGGCAGGGGGTGTCTGACAAGGCATTTGTGCAGTTGGAAAATTCTGACAAGGCATTTGTGCAGTTGGAAAATTTGCTTAAAAAAAACCCTTGGTAATGCAAAGCTTCCCCTATTGAACTCAAACCTTAAATCTTAAAAGGCACAGGAGCAGGCTCGGCTGCTTTCTCTTCTCCCTTTCCTGGCCAGTTGGCAACCCTCCGCTTGAAATCGAAACGCGCCCCACTGACATTTCCTTGCCCTCTTTATGCTTGCGTGCCTCTTACCCGACAGCTAGCCTGGCCTGCTTCCCTTTGCTCCTAGCGGCGTCGGATCCACCTACAAGGGCTCTTCTTTCCCCTCCTGGAGAAGAGCATTTCCTTGAGGCAGAGGCCAGACGATGCCCCCGCCACCCTGCTGCAGAAGGAGTGACGCGCCCTCATCCTTGCGCACCGTTTCTTGCTTGACCAGGCCGACAGGTTGGCTGCAACGCGTCCTTCAGCGCTTGCAAATAAAAGACGCTGACCTTGGGGAGGAAGGGAGCTGGGCTTGCCTTGGTCGGATAGAGGACATGAAATAGAGGATGGTTGCAGTAAGGTTGCTAGGCCGAGTGTAGAGGACGCCTTGCCCCTTTAAGTAGGTGTGGGTTCAATTCTGTCTCTCTTAAGTCCTTGGAATGATGGCTTCTTACAGCCCGGTCTTAGCTAGGCACCTCTTACTCTGTAGCAAGGCCTACTATGCTTAATGGGGCTTATTCCAAAGTAAGTATGCGTACAATTCTGATTTTAAGGGCACAATGCTATCCACGTTTAGGCTGAAGAGGGTCCTACATCTCCCAGCATTCCCCAACCAGTAAACTTCTGCTGTTATGTGTGCAGCCCACGGAGCCCTACGGCCTCCTCCCCACAGCCCAGCTGATCAGCCTTCAGTTGGGCTTCAGAAAATAGCGATCTTGACCAGGATTGGTGTGTGTGTGTGTGAGTTAAAGCCTCTCCCCCTCCCCCAGCGATCCCACATCAGGATCATTTGGGGTGGCAAGATCAAAAGTTTTAACAACCTCCCCCACCCCCATGATCCTCCTCCTCCTAAGTATGTGAGTGTGAATTGTTGTCTTTGAAGGGGGGTGTGGGTGTCCTGGCTCACACACCACCAGCCCTGTCCACTTGTGTGGCCTGTCCGAAGGCTATGCAGGAGTCAGCGTGCCCACCTCTGTAGTTACACATGAGACCTCATGTTCTTAATGTGTATAATATTAGTTCTGCAAGTTTCCACTTTCGGAAGCTTAGACTCCCATGTTGCAGAATTAATTCGGAGGATGCGTCTTTTTGTGTGTGAAGTAATAAAGGACTCTTTGACCTAGACAGCACAGTTTGGCTGAAAAATGTGTCCTTGTTAGCCAGAGGTGATGAACCGGTTGCTTGGGACGTCTGCTGTTGTGCCAGTGTTGATGAAACCCGGCATGTGACTTTCCATGCTGTGGAGAACAAACTGTTGGCCGGTTTGTTCTGTTTCAAGTATAGTACGCATAATGCTGCCAGAAGCTTCTTGTTAAGCAATATTATTTCTGCTCCTGTTGCACTTATTAATGAGGAAAATGAGCTGCCTTTTCATGCTCACTAACCATTTGCTGCAAAAGGCTTAGTGGCCTAACCATGGCTTAGTGTATCGTCTGAACAGGGTCGCTGTGTCTGTTTTTGGTGTCCGTTTGGTAAGATAGACAAATCTTGGCCCTTATTTATTAAAAATTATATACTCTTTATATTACCTTAGTTTTAGAAATTTAAAAATACAACAATAAAAACAATAACATGGTTAGTAAAAGCCAGATAAAAATAGCTGCACAACATGGGATATAGCAGTCGACTTCTATCTTCAAAGGCCAATGGGAGTAAATAGGATTTTGGCTTTAGAGAAGAACAAGTACAGTATGTCCTCTTTCCTAAATAGTGTTCTTCTTCAGGATTCCAGCCATTTCCTCTAAGCAAGGCATTCCTCACTCCTCTTTCAGCACACCCACCCTACCACGGATGTTCCATTTTTTAAAAAATTCCAGCTATTAGTCTATATGCCATGATTAACACACTGATTTTTTTGGTTTTGCCCTCTTAGGTTTTTGAAAAGGATTTTCTGTATTTCTCCAAACCTTGTGGCTCTCTCAAGCATGCTGAAACCTTCCTCTTGTTTCTCATGGCTCTGTTTCAATAATAATCCTGTTGGCACTCACCACCTGAGTTTACTATTAGAAGGATTGCTCTTATGATTGCTGAGTTAGATCAAAGGTCTTTATAGATGAACATTGTGTTCTCACAGTGGCCAGCTAGATGCCTATGGGAAACCCATAAGCAGA
This sequence comes from Anniella stebbinsi, assembly GCA_029215795.1. NCBI lineage: Eukaryota > Metazoa > Chordata > Lepidosauria > Squamata > Anniellidae > Anniella > Anniella stebbinsi. Next base: position 24,400,720 of record JARDYH010000002.1, on the reverse strand, counting down.
ACATGAGGAAAATAGCTCCTTCTCATTTGTGTTCCCCCGCAACTGATATTGAGAGGCCCACTGCCTCGGATACTAGAGGTAATATAGTGGTCATCATGGTGAATAGCTATTGATAGCCTTATCTTCCATGACAAAGCTATAATAATTAGGTAAAAGATAAAGGGTGGATCACCTCTGCTGTTGGCAGTTGATGTTGTCCATTGGCCATAGCTGATGTAACACTGGCCTTGGCTTCTCTCTTTGCTGCTTATAGTCGCTGTCTGGAGAGAATGACATTGACAGTGTGTTCCTAAACACTCTTGAAGTTCAATCTTTAGTTTGATTATTTGGAAGACAAGAACTGATATGCTGTTAGCGGGCAGTTCTCCTGACTGGATGGAGGGGTGCTCAACCTGTTCTGGACGGGGCTGCACTGCCCGTGAAGGAGGAGGTTCATAGGTTGGAATTTCTCCTACAAACGCCTCTGTCACTTGAGGCTCAGGTGGCCTCAGTGGCATGGAGTGCCTTCTACCAACTTTGGCGCTTCAGCTACGCCCCTATCTGGACAGGGATAATCTGGCTTCAGTTGTCTGTGCTCTGGTAACCTCCAAGAGTTGGAGGATGTTTTCTGTCTATACATGCATATGCCTGTGCCCTAATTCTCAGTCAATGACACTTGCTTCTAGGTAGGCTTTCTTTAGGGTTGTAGTAGTATTAACTCTCATGCAACCGGTTTGTGAATTGCAGGCATTGTGTCAGACTTGAAATACGCTTTTGTTGCAAGTCTACAGAAAATAAGTTTCCTAGGAGTTGCTTAAGCTAGAGCTATAATCTGCTATATGTTGTTTTTGTCACTTAAAAATGTGGCCAGATGTATAGATAGACATCAGAATTGTAGCATTTGAGTGTATAAGAAACACCAAGATTACAACTTTTTTATTGCTTAAGGATATTGGCATTTGTAATACTTCTCTCTTTTTAATGGGTCAGTATCCTTATTTTCAATCAGCAAAGTATAAGCAGTTGTGTGATAATTTCAATCTTTCTTCTATTCTCCTCTTAAATATTTGCTACAGTGATTAAGAGCTAGCCATTAAAAGCTAGTTCATTATTACATTCTTTTTCATAACCTAGGCCAAAGTTACACCATCCATTTATCCCGGGGTCAGCTTGAGGTTGTCTCTGTGCATCCAAATGACGCACAGGGGATCCCAGGGTCAACTGGGGACAACCGCTCACTTTTCCCGGGATAAAATGGATGCTCTTATCCTGGTTTATCCCGCGATCCCGGGACAACCCCGAGGACTGTGGACAGTGAGGCGTGGGCTCCTGGGTCCTACCTACTCCATTCGAGAAGTGGGGCCTCAGGAAACGGGCACGGAGCTGTCCGTGAGGGCTCTGTGCCCACCAGGGTGGGGGCCAGCATTTTCTCCATCCCCAGGGTGTGGACTTCAATGATTTTTTTTCTTTTAAAAGTATTGGGACCGCACAATTGTGTGACTGGCTCCTTGGGGTAAAAAACGCCACGCCGGATGTCCCTCTTTACTTCTGGGACATTGCACTAACGTTTCGACGCTGTGGGAGGACCCTGGAAGACGGAAAGCCCAAGATCGTCCCCTCCCCCGTCCAGGAAGGCTAGTGAACAAAATAATATTTTGACAGTCTGTAAAAGCATCTCGATCAGAATCTAAGAAACACCTATCCAGTACATATGCTTAATACTTTCAGTAATTAGCATGGGCGGTTAATTATCTGGCTTATCCAATCAATGAGTTAACCAACTGAGATCTGCAATAAAGGTGCCTCTTTGAGAAGCTGAAGAAAGTGTGACCTCTTATAAAAAAAAAAGAAAAAAAGGCTATCACTCATTATTAGAAGGAAAAGCTTTCTTTATTGTTGAGCTTACTAAATAATGTTCCCTAAATGGCTGCTTTGTCATTCCAGAGAGATTAGAAGAGAATCTGGGATATGTGATATCCCTACGTTAAAAAAAGAAAGATAAATGAAAATGAAAAACATAAGATAGAGAGAATGGAAAAAAATAGATAGCAAAATTTTAACTCTCTTTCTCCCCCCCTCCCCCCAGTACTTCTCAATAATTTAGGCTAAATTGTAAGGATGTATAGACCAATTATTAATTTAATATATTCGTATTATCCATATACAATGTAGTTTATTCAATAAGATCATGCACAAATACTTTGAGAAGTGGATTTTGTGGAAGACTTGCAACATTCTGTTAGTTCAAAGTTTGTGGATTTTCAAAGTTTGTGGACAGCTAGCTAAAAGAATCTGGGAACAGAGGAGCTGTAATATATTTTATGGGGGAAGGGAGAGGTGCGTCCGTCTTCTCAACATTGTGTTTGTGGTCAAATTGTTTCATTCCACATCAAACTTGTTTAACTTCATCCATTCTTTAACTCTTCTATCTGCTCACCTTTTGGCCGGGTATTTGCTGAGGATATCTGAGTGTGCTCTTGTTATGAATACTGTGACTAGTGAATCTCTGGAAGCAGGTTCCTTATGGCAGCTTGTCAAATGACATTAGCATTGAATTTCTATTTGAAACTCACATACCCTCCTCATGGCTATCCTTTTATCACATCTACCATGTAGGTTGGGTGATTCTTTACCAAAGCCATATTGGAGGCACTATACCATTCTATACCAGTTCCTGGGGAACAGGAGCAGGATGGTTCTATGGCGCTTATATCATACTTAGGGGCTTACAATAGGCAGCTGTTTGGCCTCTGTGTGAACAGAATGCTCGATTAGATAGGTCTGTGGTCTGACTCTGCAAGGCTCTTGTTATGTTCTTAAGTTTATGTTCACCACAATTGGCCTGAAAGAGAGTATGCAGTGGCATGCCAGAAACATCCCAGTCTGGGTGGTGAGCCAATGGAAATCGCTTGGCTTGTATGTAGAAGTAGACACCATGTTGGAACACTATAAAGCTGCCTTCATTCGGTGGTTGATGCTGTTCATTTAACGATTGTTTCAGGTGTTCAGTAGACACCGCTTTGAAATTCTGTACAGAACCTATTCTTTACTCCTATGATTATGTTACTACAGCTTCTCCTTGCAGCACATAAGTAGGGCGTCCAGATGAAATGATTTGGCTTCAGGGTGGCTTGGGGACCTTTCAGTTTAGAAATGGTTATAATCCCAAGGTGTTTAATAACTTTCTAAAAGGGTGCGGTTGCCAGGGCTCTGTTTACTCTGCACCTTTTCTCTTTAAAAAAGCAAATAAAAGGTAAATTCTACACCTTTGTCTTAAACAGCTTGACCCAGGTTATCAAAGGGCTGCTTATTTCCATGTCATATGGCTCACCAGTTGAAGGGGCTCTGCTCTGTGTGCCAACTCTAATAGATGTTAATTGGTGGGTACATGGGATCAACCTTCTTGTGATGGTGCTGAAGTTTTGGAATTCCCTTCCCCTATAGCATGGTGGGTCCGGGAGAGGGTTCCCCCTCTGGAACCCACTGCGAGCTACATCCCCTCTCCTCTGCTTGAAATTCCTGCTAAGCTGCTCATTTTGCTGCCAAAATTTGATGACGTAGTGGCAAAAATCTGGATTTTTTTTCTTTAAAATAATGCTTGTGGGAAGCACATACTTTGCTGGGAATCAGATTCACACTCCTGTGATTCCGCTTCCCAGTGTGCCTTGTTTTAAGGGAGAACAGGCTTTTTATTTCTCTGTATTTGCTGTGGTGGTGGCAAATTCGGCAGCAGCTTGGAGGCGTCAGGGGCTGCAAAACCAGCCAGGGGGCTCTGTGTTGCCCGTCCCTGTTCTATTAAAATGTTTGGACTTTTCACATGCATCTTTTTAGAGTACACTTAGAACACTCCTCTTCTGCTGGGCATTTAATAATAATAATTGATCTGATTTGATTGATTACAATTTCTGCTTGTGCATTTTAATTCTTGTACACTGCTTTGTTGGCTTCGGTGCTGAAAAGCACTATAAAGGAAAGAAAATTCTTACACATTTGCAGAAATGATACAGTTTTCACAAATGAAAGCTGAAATTCTCAGGAAGATAAGTATCACATTCTGTGTCTCTTCTCCCCCCCCCCCCCCAACCCCACTGTGTAAAATTGTAGTGAGTATCCAAGCCTAACAGTAATGAGAGACGCTGTGTTGTGGTTGAATGCATCATATTGTACCCTGACACCTTTTCCACTTGCTTTTCCTCTTCTAGAGTTGTGGCTGCTATTTTTCTACCAGCAGCTGTCACAATACCAAATTTTATACTGATCCAGTGGAAGCAGTGAAAGACATACCCAATGGGTCCACGCTCCTTGTTGGTGGTAAGTAATGGAAGCTACTGCTCTTCCTCAAAGAAATTACCTGTTCGGTTCCCCCCCATCCCTGGGAATAAATGATATAATTTAGGTTTTCAATATTTCAATGCAACTTACCGATGGATTTTCATGCAGTTGATAGGATTGGCATTTAACGTAAGTTCTCCCACGTCTATCTGTCAGATCAGGCCTTTTCTCCCTACTGTGAGGGAAAGGGTTTCAGGGCCTAATTTGGACACAGAATCTGAAGAAGGAAGGAAGGACCAGGACCAGAAGTATACCAGCCCAAACAGGAAGCGAAGGAGGAGATTCTCCAAGACTCTGTAGGAGTCAAGGCTGAATCTTACCAGGAGCTTATTGGTCAGGATGCCAAAGGCTCAGAGACCATCCTCCACCTGCTCCAGGGAACTCAACCTCTGTCAGAGGAGAAGGGGACTTCAGAGTTGAAAGATCCCAAGAGTCCGCTGAGGGTTAAGCAAGCAGAGTTGAGAGGAAGTGGGAGATGGTTCCTTAGGATAGCTACTCACCAGTGGCCCCTTCAAAAAGACCTCCCTGAGGTAAAATGCCAGTTGGACTGCGGGACAACTCTCCATTTTAGTTGAAAGGCAACTGCCTATCTTTTTTAGGCTAATTAAGCTTAGAGGATGGCTCCTAGCATTCACATTCCCATCAGGTGTGAAGAGGTGTTTATTTGTTGAACAAGCTTTGTGGATTACACACGGACCTCTTTATTTTGCATCTTGGTGGGAGGGCTTGGAATCACGACATCTTTCTATTCTTCTATATTCTTCTATAGGTCTTCACAGACTTTCCCACGTGTTCAGTGTCAATCAGTGCCACCCCAAAATTCTTCGCATTATAACAGGGATAGCTCGCAACGATGTATTGCTGCTGGGAAAATCCAGTTTCTTCCCAGCTACTGTGAGGATTGCAGCTAAGCTCAGAGGGAACAAGGAAGTCTGAGGGGGGTGGCAGGTGATGTCATCACCCTGCTAATTAAAAAGTCCCACAGCGTTGACCCCGTGAGTCCTGGCTCCACTACATCACTGGTGTCAGTGTATCTCCAAGCTATGCCCCTTATGCATTTGGCAGACATAGCCTTTCCACACCATTGGGAATCCAGATTATCCTGAGTCCTAATCTTGTGTAGAGCCTACTTGTCTACAGCTGTATGCCATGTCTGAAGAGGCACTGTGTGGAGGTCAGGGGTGAAGACAGTGGACACGACCTTGCTCTCCTCCTATCCATTCAGTATCCATGCAGTTTAGGAGATCCAGAAAGGGCTTATATTTTGATTCGAAGCTGAGCATCAGTCTGCAACTGTCCCTCAACATGAGCTGCTATATCTCACCACCTACCATCCTTTGCTGAAGAACCCAAGTTATTAGTCCCTCCAGTGCTCTTAAGGTTGCAAAAACACCTGTGGATACACAGACCCATTGTCTTCAGTGCGTTTCTGTATGCATGGGCTTTCAGGGTTGGTAACCATGATGCTCATCTTTGCACCTGAACACTTAGAGTAGAAAGTTATAGGTGCAATTCAGGGTAAAAGCAAGCACAAAATATCTTTCTGCAACTAATGTTTCTTATGTGCTACCTGCAGTATCTGAGGCAGTAAGCCTGTGTGCACCAGTTGCTGGGGAACATGGGTGGGAGGGTGCTGTTGCACCATGTCTTACTTTGTTGGTCCCTGGCCGACAGCTGGGTTGGCCGCTGTGAACAGAGTGCTGGACTAGATGGTCCCTCAGTTTGATCCAGCATGGCACTTCTTATATTCTTATGACAAGGTGAGTCTTCAGAACACGGGTGATGGAGCATAAAATCCCTAAAGGCTGGGGGCTGTTAAGCTTGTAAACCATGTTGGCTGACTCCAGAAGTACACCTTCATCACCAGGAGATTTGCTCTGGAAGATCAACAGCCTATGGAAGATAGAACGATTAGTGGAGGAAACATGGCTTAGATCATTTTATTGCTGAATAAGTTTTATTGGTGTTTTACTGGTGTTGCAAGCCAGTATTTTCCGAAAGAAGAAATCCGTTCATAGTTCAGTGAATGAGGAAGCCATGGTCAGTGTGGTGGGGAAGGAGAGGAGTTTGCGTTTGTGCAATAAAAAAAGGAGCAATTATAGGAAGGCCCTTTCCTTCTAATGGGAAGGGCATAGCTGAATTTCTAAACGTACATGTGGAAACACTTTCAGCTGCTAGTTGTGATCCCCTAGCCTCCCTTTCACAATCCACGTAATTGGATCATTGTATTGACTTTCTCATAGGAGCTCATATGCTTTGCTTGCTAGTGAACCATAAATTGTGGTTTCCGCTGATCCCAAGTCTTCCATGTCTGCCAGGGGCAGACAGTGTTGTGTCTGCAGTCTCCAGTGCATCCCTGGACACATGTTTTAGCTCCCGCCAAGATCCCACATTTTTTTTAAAAAAATAGGATATGTTCTTACTAGCAGCTGGGTTTGCTGTGAAATAGGTTTCTGTTGGTGCTAAAAATTGTATGTTCAAAGGTGTTGTTTGGAGTTCTGGGACTCAGACCCCACTCTGCCTTGTACCTAGTCTTTTGGGCAGGTTGCTTGTCCTTTGCCATGCCTCCCATGGTAGCCGTTTCGTGGTGGTTTCTCAAATTGCCAACTGTGCCCATGGCCCAAAAAGGTTTCTTCCCTTGGTGTATGCCAAAGAACCTGGGGTGGGATGTATATGTTGTGTTGCTTTAAAAGTGGTTAAGATGCCTTTTTTCAGAACAAAAGCAAAATCCCAAGGTGACTTAAATTAAAATGTGCAAAATTTAAAACAGCTACAGCAATTAGCCATTAAAATACAGCTAGCTTATGAAACAACTAAAATGTCAGGGATGATTACAGACACTTCAACTATTGTATTAAACAGCCCATCCAATGCTGTCCAATGCCTGGGCTTAGAGGGAAGTCTTAACTTGGTGTCAAAATGATGACAATGTTGGCACTAGGCAGGCCTCACTGGGGAGAACATTCCGCAATCTGGGGGCCACCACCAAAAAGGCCCGTTCCCTTGTTGCCATCCTCCAAATCTCCTTTGTCTGCTTCAAAGCCCATCATGATATGAGAAAGATCCTTTCTCCTGAGTTAGGGGATTGGCAGGTGGGAGAGGATTTCCTTCAGGCTATACTAAGAAGCATCCCTTGTCTCAGGTGTGTGGATTGATTGGGTGGTGGTTGCATTTTTACAATAGAGTTGCTCACGGCTAAAAAATTTGTGTTGCATAGGTTTTGGGCTCTGTGGAATTCCCGAGAACCTCATAGGAGCTCTGTTGAAGACTGGTGTAAAAGGAGTAACTGCTGTCAGCAACAATGCAGGGTAGGTGTGCATCTTTTCTTAAAACACTAATTATATAAAATCTAACTGGGATTCTCTTCACATAGCTGATAATGCATGGTGGGAAGAAAGTACCCTATTCATTCCTCTGAAAGAACCAATCTTGCAACTTGAAATGATGAAGCCAAGACTACTCTACAAGTGTTATGCAAGTTTTAACGAGGTCTGAACTGCCAAAGAATGTGCTGGCTATATTCTCTCTCCCTCTAGTTATTTCAATGCAGTTTGTTTGGGGGCTATTACCTGGCAGGGCATTGTCAAAAGGAGCTATTGTTGCTGCAGCACATGGTGGGTTATTCATTATGTTGGATGCATGCTGTAAACATTAACAGTACTGATATATTGGAAAGAACACCTTTCCTTGTATCAGCCTGACTGTGCCTCTGTGACATGTGAGGGAAGACCATTCAATTGTCCTTCTACCAGGAGAGAGGAGGGACTTCTCTGTGATGGAGGAGGGGCTTCCAAAGTCAGGGCACCAAGAGGTTCACCTGGGCAGTTTTCAATATATTGTTTTATACTTTGACTGTTAAATGTTGTTTTTACCTCCACTTTGTTTGTTTTTAATGAAGGGTGAGATATAAATGGAAATAATAAATATGTATTCTACAATAAGAAGAACTCCTTTGAAATAAGGAGGGGCATTTCAAAGCAGAATGTCAGAACCTCAGTTTAATTAAGGATCCTCAATATTACAAAATCGATACAGTCACTAAAAAGTGACTGATATTCTTTATCTTTTCTGGGAGCTAGTGGTTGTTGTTTTTTAATGAAGTTTACAAATTGCCCTGAAAAAATAGGAAAGTAATGTAGATAAATCATGCATAATAATAGCAAACTCAGTTCTTCCAAAAGTTGATCTTTATCTAGCCCTAGGGCCAGTTCCAGGTGTGCAAGCTCCTGAGCTTCCTCACCCCCACCTGGCCACTGGTTGATGGAAAAGGAGGAGCTGTCACCTGTGCTACTGTGGGCCCTGCAGCATCTTTAATGTTTTCTTTCTTTCATTCCTGGAGCTCTATTGTAATGGGAGAAGAATGTCCCTTAGATGGACAGTGAACAAAATAAATACAAATGGTCAGTTCAGATGCCCTGAAGATCAGGCACTTCTCCCCTCTCATGTACTGATTCCTCTTCTTGTATATTTAGCTTTAACGCTGATTTGTTGTGACATCCCAATTTGGACTAATTGTGGTTGGGCTAACCAGCATTGCCTGTTTTAACTATGGTTTGAAATGGGCATGCACTGCAGGTAATTTTGCATAGTTTCAGGTAATTCTGGTTAGCTTGAACCATAGCTAGCCCTGATCCTGACTTTGATTTAACCATCCTTTGCTGCAAACATAGAACTGTGGGGCATCTTTTCTGGGGAACTATGATGTGATGTCTGAATTCAGCCGGAGCTACACACAATTAAGCTGGCTAATGGGCTTAGCTGCATTTAATTCTATCCTGGTTTGTTGCCAAGTGATCAGTGTTCTGAATTAGAGTATTTATTTATTTATTGCATTTTTATACTGCCCAATAGCCGAAGCTCCCTGGGAGGTACACAAAAATTAAAACCATAATAATTATTCAAAATATAAAACAACAACAGTATAAAAACATAGTATATAAGAACACAAGCAGGATAAAACCAAGCAGCAATAAAGATTTAAAATACAAATTTAAAACAGCAAAGTTAAAAATTAGACTAATAAGCTGTTAAAATACTAAGAAAATAAAGAGTCTAAAAATGTATAATATAGGTGCCAGGGGAACCTCTCTAGGGAGCTCATTCCACAACCAGGGTGCCACAGCAGAGAAGGCTGTCCTCCAGGTAGCTACCTGCCTCACTTCCTTTGGCAGGGGTTCACGGAGAAGGACCCCTGAAGATGATCTTAGGGTCTGGGCAGGTACATATGGGAGGAGGCGTTCCTTCAGATAACCTGGTCCCAAGCCACCTGGTCCCAAGCCATTTAGGGCTTTGAATGTTAATACCAGAACTTTGTATCGGCCCGGACCTGGACCGGCAGCCAGTGAAGCTGGAATAGGACTGGCGTAATATGGTCTCATTGTCTGTTAACAGTCTGGCTGCCCTGTTTTGTACCAGTTGAAGTTTCCGGACCGTTTTCAAAGGCAGCCCCACATATAATGCATTGCAGTAATCCGGAGGAGAGGTTATCAGAGCATGGATAACTGTAGCTAGGCTATCTCTGTCCAGATAAGGGCTCAGTTGGTATATCAGCTTAAGCTGATAAAAGGTGCTCCTTGCCACTGAGTTCACCTGTGCCTCAAGTGACAGTTCTGGATCCAGGAGCACCACCAAACTACGAACCTGATCCTTTAGGGGGAGTGCAACCCCATCCAGAACAGGGTGAACATCACCTCGCCGGACAGATGAACCACCCACAAACAGTACCTCCGTCTTGTCTGGATTGAGTCTCAGTTTGTTGGCCCTCATCCAGTCCATTACCGTGCCCAGGCACTGATTCAGAACAGCCACTGCCTCACCTGGGTTTGATGAAAAGGAGAGGTAGAGCTGGGTGTCATCTGCGTATTGATGACACCTCAGCCCACATCTCCAGATAACTTCTTCCATCAGTTTCATGTAAATGTTGAACAGCATAGGGGATAATATAGAGCCCTGTGGGACACGATGGCGTAGGTGCCACAGCACAGAGCAATAATCCCCCAGCACCACCTTCTGGAATTGGCCATCCAAGTAGGAGTGGAACCCCTGTAACGCAGTGCCTCCAACTCCCAGCCCAGACAACCTATCCAGAAGGATACCATGGTTGATGGTATTGAAAGCTGCTGAGAGGTCCAAGAGTACAGGCCATTGCAATCCCTATGTTCAGAATGTTGGTTTTATGCCAATGGCTGCTAGCCCAGTGGGTAACCCAATCAAGCCCAGATAGTACTAACAACTGAGCGCCACAACAGGAAGTATCTCTTCTTTAAGGCACATCCTGTTCTGTGCTATGGTCACACCTTGGAGAAATAACTCAAAGAACTCTTTCATGTGTCTGCCCCAAACCATTAAAGTAGTGATGGGGAACCTCCCCCACACCCCCAAGGGCTGCATTACCTTGGGGTTAATCTGTTGAGCAGGACCAAAACTCAAAGTGGGTGGGGCCTAAGTGACCCCACACAACCATTCATTTTCTCTCTGACCCGGTTCAGATGACATGCTTAGCTACAGTGGTTAAACATTTTGAGCTAAACATGGCTTAGCATGTTGTGTGAACCATTTCTAAACACAATGGCTACATAACCATGGTTTATACATGCTTACTAACCATTTGCTGCAAAAGGGTTAGCGGCCTAACCATGGCTTAGTGTGTTGTCTGAACAGCCCCCCCCTCTCTCAGGGGCATACACACACTCACAGAGAGCTTCAGCTGTTGGGCAGTATAAAAATGTAATAAATAAAAATCTGTCCCAGATCTTTTGCCTTCAGTTAACAGATTCCACCCCACCCCTAACATCCTACTTATTTAAAGACCTGAAGTATGTGAAATGTCCTTTATTTTTTATCCTAATTTTAGTGAGGGTAAAAGATTGGCATTATTTACCAGTGGATGCTATGTTGTGATAGGTGAAACGATTAGCATAGCTTATTGAAACCTAAATTAAATGGGGATTAAACAAAAACCATTATCCAAGTAAGGAATGCTTTCTCCTAGGATTATAAGTAAAACAACATTATATGCATTCTCCTTTAAATTAATGTTGTCTTACGTTATCAGTGTTAACAAGTGTCTCAAACCAAATGGCAGTGGGATTTGGATGCTTACTTTGTAGTGTGGAAGGCTAGATTCAGGCTTGCTATTCTAAAAGCTTTCCCCGAATGTTACACTTTGCAAGTTAAACATTAATAATGTTTTTTCCTCACTTATCAATGTTACTATTGACAGTGTAGCTGAATGATAAGATAATACTGATTCTCCCATCATTCAAACACTTTTAGACTTTTTTTCATTACCCAATTAGTAGGTCGTTGCTGGAAATTTGATATGGCATGCTGAGAATCTGTAAAAGGGTATATTTAATTGTGCTTAAGAAATGATGCTTAAGAAATACCAGATTTTTGTTAGTTACTTCTTTTTTCGTTTTTTGGTTATGCATTGGGAAATGTTTAGGAACTACTATAGAATTGAGTAACTAGGTATAATCTGTGCTTCTCTCTCTCTCTCTCTCTCTCTCTCTCTCTTTAAAACAATTCTCTAGCTTTGATACATGCTAGTGTTTCTCCAAACCATTAAGTATGGCAGCACAGGAGAAGCCCCTTTCGTGTGTTCTTGACAAACAGGCCTCAGTAGATAATGGTGCTCTCAATAGGACCTCTCTTGCAGATCTTAATGTTACAGGATCTAGCAATATCAGTGGTGCGTTCATCTGCTCATTCTTCAATGTGGTATATATGGCATCACTGTCATGCCCCTATTGAAATCCTCCTCTGAGGAGGAAGAGTTAGAGACCCCAGTTAAGGATTATGCCTTGTTCCTGTGAGGGGTCACACCGCAACAGGGACCTGAGTCCGTAGAGGAGTCTGCTGAAGTCCCAGCCACTCAGGAAGAGGGGGACTCTGTCTCAGAGGGGGAGGCTGAGCACACACAGACCCCAGTCCCAGGGGAGGCACTAGTGTGGCAGGGGGAAATGATGCGCTTTCCGGAGGCCCCTATTGGAGCAGTGGGGGGGGGGGGGCAGGAATGACACACTTTCCCCTCCTCCTCTCCAATCAGGGACTTTAAGGCCCCAATTGGAGTGGAGGAGGGGGAAACATGCTTTCTGAGGCCTCTGGAAAGTGTGTCATTCACAACTGCCAATAGCATGGCAGGGGGAATGATGTGATTTCTAGAGGCCCTGGAAAGTGTGCTCCCCCCCCCCCCCCGGGGTGTCCTTTTTTTTTTGATTTCCCAATTATGGTCACCCTGCTGCTCACTCACAAGAGAGCTACTTTGTAACAACTCACAAATCCTGTACCACTCATATTGACTCTGCAAAGGAGCTCTTTTTCTGCAGAGGGACTTCCATCTCTCCCAGGCAAAACTGAGGAGTCACTGAGGCCTACATGCTAGGCTCAGAGCAATGTCCTGGATTTCATGCCTGAAGGAAAGAAAAGACACCTTCCTCCTCTGTGTTAAGACTTAAAAACTTCTCAAAATCAGTGACCTCCCTCTTAATGCATACTATTTTATTTTAAAATATCTTAAGTTCATTGGTCCACATCATCTTTAAACTATCCTCTTCCCAGAATGTCCCAAAGCATCCCTCCCCATTCTAATGTAGCTTGTTTGTCCCTAAACTGTCCTTTGTTTTCATGTGGTCAACACTCTGGCTTACTTCTCTTTTCTTCCAGACATGGGAATTTCTAAACCACAACTCTACTTGACCAGTCACCTAGTTCCCTTATAAGGAATACATGCGGTGTGAGCCTTTATACAGCTTAAAGATCAACAAAACAAACAGCATCAATAAAACAATAAAACGTAGTGTATCTAAATAGCCTGTAACACAGTGTTTCTCCTACTTCCCTCCTTAGCCTTAAAGCGTTAGCCCCACTACTTATACATCCCTCTAAACACTTTCTGTGCCCCGAAAGCTTCTTTCCCTATGCTGTGCTAACAAGCCCTTATAACCCCCCACCCCTTACACATAATAAGTAAAGTTGCAAATCCCGAGAAAAATCCCTTCGGGTCTTAGCCCTTTTAAGCCTTGGAAATATCGGTGGGCTCTGGAGATAGTGGTGGATGGTTTAGGGATTTAGTGGGGTGGCTTCATCTTTCTTGCTGCTGGTGGTATTTGTGCACCAAGGAATCCTGAAAGGCGCCATATTTGTCCCCAAACTGGTGGGGACAAAAGATGGTGTCTCCGTGAAGCCCTCACACTGGCTTCACGGGGACACCTTGTTTTCCTGTGGCATCAATGTGAACTTGATCTATAGCGTGCTGGGGTCGAAAATGGCACCTGGAATCTGCCCAGGATGCCCAGAACACAATACTGAATTCTGGTAAGTTCATGGTGTACTCCCACCCTTTTTGTACTGCTGCTTCCAAAATCTCCGAAATGCTCCCCATCCCTACTTAACAGCATGCAAGAAAGGTGGGAAGAATTAGGCAGGCATGTTGTGGCTCTCCCCAAGTCCATTGTTTGCAAATCTGTCCCTTTTTTGAGACAGATGGATTGCTGTTGCTTGCTTGGCTCAGCTTGCATTTGTGAACCATGCCACGGGCTTTTCTTGATATCTAGGAACTTTTTTTTTCATAAATAGAAAGTTGTGCAAATTGCCACCCCAGTTTGTGCTTTGCGCAAATTCCGCCCCAATTTGTGTAATTTGCGCAAATCCTGGCCGTGAGTCGCACAACTTTCTATTTATGAAAGAAAACCCAAACCGGAAAATCTGCAAGCTGGCCCAACTTGATGCAGATTGAGTCAGGCCAGCTCATGGGGAAGCAAGCCAAAGCATGGGGTGGGGGTCAAGCCGATGAAAGCTTGGTGAGCTCTACCCCCTGGAGGGATCCCTCCAACACCCCTAGGTTCAACATCAAAATAAAAGAACTAAGGTGTACTTTCTTTGGCTTTCTTAAAATGACTCCAAATCAGCATGGATATTGCACACGAGCGTTGTTTAAGATACATAACTGGGACCAACAATGTGCAACAAGATGTTGTAGCGTGGCGTGTTCTGTTCAGGGTGCCAGCCAAGCATTCATGCCCTTTTCTATGATACTCCAATCCACTCTCCCCCACCCTTGATTTCTGTCTTCCCTCTCCCCCAACACCCATGTGGCATTCCGTGGCCACTGAGAATGCTCACTCCTCATTGGTCTGTTTTTGGGCTTTCCTCCCTCTTAAGTCCCCCCCTCAAATAGTTCTTGGACTCCTGCAAACCTTCAGGCTGCTTTGGCTCTGTAAGGATCCATACTTGGAGAGTGGGTTCGCTATATGTATAAATGATGATGATGTCCATGCAGTGTTGATCTTCTACAGTTTATTGTGTGTCGGATCCATGCCTTTTGTCTTTTGTGCCTTTGCCAGACATCAATTTAGTGAATGAGTAAACAAAAGGGACAAAGGCTATATGGGGTCATGTATTGGCCAAGTTTCTGTGTGAACAATTTTTAATTATCTAGCTGTAAGTATGCTGGTTTTAGCTTAAATGTTGTGAGTGCCTGACTTAATCTGTTGTTCTGCTGCCTACCATGCACCTTTGTACATGGGAACATGATAGAGACGTATAACATCAGGAAGGATGTTCAGTATTTTAAAAGAGAAATGTTAGAATGCCAAGCCATCCAGTATGTTCAGAAGTGTATGCAGAGCCATCAAAACGATGCATTGCTTAATGTAGTGTATGCAGTAATTTATTATATTTTATTCTTTGCTTCTTCCATTATGGAACTCAAGATAGCATACTTAGTGTTGCCAGGCAGTCTCCCATTCAGGCACTGACCAGAGTGTGCACCAAGGCTTGTTTACCTTCTGCAAGCATGCTGCATCATATGTCTTTAAGACCACGCTTGTGGCTAACTAACCACTGAAATTCATTGCCACGAGATATTTTTATAGAATTGAAGGGGTAGTGGTCTTAGGAACATAGGAAGCTGTCTTATACTGCGTCAGACACTTGGTCTATCCAGCCCAATGTTGTTGACACTGACTGGCAGCAGTTCTCTGGGGTTTCAAGCAGGAATTTTTTCCAGCCTTCACTGGGGATGCCGGAGATCAAACCTGGGACTTTCTGCATGCAAAGCAGATGCTCTGACCATTGAGCTAGGGTCCTGCCATGATCTTGTAGTCCACCCCCCTGCAGAGCGCAGGAAATCTTGAGCTAGAGCTTTCTCAATCGATGGAGATCCCCCAACAGCTTGAAGCCTCCAGTAAAGCAGAGCCTACTACTCCTGTAGATAATTTATTCCATTGTCGATAATTGATTCCATTGTCGAACTGCTCTTATAGTCTCGTAATGTTCAACCAAAATCTAGCCTGCTGTAACTTCGGGGCAGCAGAGAACAAGTCCTTACTCTTATGTGACAGTCCTTCAGATATTTGAAGAACGGCAGTTTCTTAAAAACACTGGGGAGATCTATTTTCCATTAATTTATTTGCCAACTATGATAGCACTGACCATCACTTTTCAGAGAGTATTCCTCCGCTTGCCAGATGTTGGTGAGACGCAATGGGATAGATAACCCCACACCCTGCTTGTGAGCTTCCTTGAAATATATAATTCAGTGTTTCCCAACCTTGGTTACGTCGATGATAATAGACTACAATTCCCACCATCTCTAGCCTGCATGACCAGATAGTTAGGGTTCATAGGTGTTGTAGTTCAACAACATCTGTGGATGAGCAAGACTGGTCTCATCCAGAAGCCTTAGAATCGTACTGTTCACTAAAGAAAAATCCATTTTAAAATGCCTGAAAGCAGCAAGTAGGTAATAGTGGAGTCACTCCAATTATTTCTTCTTCTATATAAAAATACCTTTCTGTCTGCTAATCCAAACTGTTTAGCAGTATTTCACCTAGAGATTATATTTTGCAAAAAGTTAGCATTTAGCATTTTCCATCAGTTCAGAAATTATCACATTGAGTGCAGATTGCTTTGAATGCTGCAAAACCCGCATTTTGAAATTAATTTCAAAATGAAATCCACATTTTTGGAGGTGAAACGCGAGCTTCTTTGCTCAAAGAGGGTCAGAGAAATACAAACAAATTCAAACTTTGCAATGTAAAATTAGTTTTACTGATTGTGGACGTGGGTTTCCAGCCTCTTGCTGTGCGTCATTTGAGCTTCAGTGGATTTGTTTGTCTCCATTTCTGCTCAGAACCTCAACAAATTGTGTATTTTGACATTGCCCAAAAAATGAAGCAATAACATTTATAAGAATCCTCAAAACAACCCAACTGTGTTAAATTAATTTTGAAAAAATATCTTAGCAGACACATCTGTGCTTATTTTTTTGAGTTGGCAATGTTAATCGTATCCTTCAGAATAGCTCTTTCTAATTTTAGCAGGGAGGTTATTCAATATTCTGGCAGGTCTTATTGTGCTGCTGTTCCTGAAATACGAATGGTGTAAAGATCCACACTCTGTTGACATGCTTGTATGCTATTCAGGCTACAAATGAGGGGTGGAAACATTGGAGATTTTTTCCAAGCTGAAGTCAACTCTTGCATTAGAACAACGTGTTATACAGGAGTGCCTAATCTTTTCCTGCCGTCCCTATTCGATTTCATTTGCTAGGCTTGTGATGATTGTGACTTTGTAAGATGTGGTGCATGTGTGAACATGGAAAAAAGCAACTGACGATTTCCACCCTGCTCAGAGTGATGAAGAAGCTGAAACTACTCTAGGTAGAGTTGTCATAAATATGCTGCAACGAGAGGGGGAGGTGTTGGAGCAGGAAATGTGGGAGAAGAGTAGGACGAGGACAGAAGAAAATGGGAGGGATGCAGAGATCTGACCCTCCCCCTGTCCCCGGTTTGTTGTTTGGGCATGAGCCAGGGTGCTTCCAAACAATGCTTTTTGTCCTGCTGTCACCCTGTTTCATTCATGGAATTTGACATGTGGTCAAGAAGATGTCATCTTCAGTTTGGAACTCTCCTGTGTTTCTCCGTTGCATCTTGTCTTTTTTATTATTATTATTTGACTTTTTTGGTTTCTTAACTTGGAGGAAAAAAAATACCACTGAAGTAGTGTAGAAAGTATGTTATGCCTGTGACATGCAGGTATCATGTGTGTTATGGGTTAAATTACTTGAATATGCAGCTTTGCTTCTGTTTTCATCTGTATACCTAAACGTTGAGATTAAATGTTGATGTATCTGGATGTACTTCTTGTTTGGTCTTACTCTCTGCCTGTTAATTTATACAGGTTACTGTGTGTTTTGTTTACAGACACTGGTGTGGACTTGATAATAAATTCTAGCAATATGGTTTGGTGATCTTACTGGCTTTCATAAGTATAGATTTACATCATTTCTTAACAGTCCATCTAGCCCTTTATGCTGTCGGATAACAGCTGGTTTAAAATAGAATTGCATAATAGGAGCTATTCCTGTTGTTCACATCCAACTTTTAAAGACTGGGTTCAGACAACACGATAACCAATGGTGGTTTAAATAGTCGACGGTTGGTTATTTAATCCACCATGGGTTATTGTGTTGTGTGGAGGGAGTTTTTTAACCAACAGTTGGCTATTTGAGCCACCATTGGTTATCGTGTTGTGTGGAGGGCACTGTTGGTTATTTCCTCAGCCTCCGTTTCCACAGAGTCACAAGGCAAGGGCGGTCAAAGCGATGGCTGGCGCTTGTCCAGCTGGCAGGATAGATTTTTGGCAGCAGTGGCTGATGGAATACTAGCAGGAGGACTGAGGAGGAGAGAGGGCAGGGGGTGAGCGAGTCAACTGGACTAATAGTCAACTCAACACTGATCCTAATCTATTCAATACTGATCCTAATCTACATTATTATCATGTTGTGTGGGGAATACTCCATAGATAAATAACTGTTGAGTTAATTATTACCCCACCATTGACTATTGTGTTGTCTGAATACAGTAAAAGTCTAGAGACACCTTAAATTTTGCCCATCCTAGCTAACGCCTATACCTGCCACCAAACAGATTTCATGTTGAATTGAGGACCTTTGACCAGCTAAGCAGATGACAGGCCATTATGACTTTATGGCTTGGAAGGAACAGAAACAAGGTGTGTATGTGAACACTGCTTGCAGGATATTCTGCTGGATGGGCTAGTTCTGTAATCTAGTAAAGGTGTGTGTGTGTGTGTGAGAGAGAGAGAGAGAGACAGAGAGAGAGAGAAGGAGAAGGAGAATCTCAGAGATAAAGCAGAATGTCAAGCAAAAAGTAGGGTTCAGGGCAGGTGAAGAGCTGAGCTCACTAAACGGTACAACATTTGCGCTACAGGATGACAGTTGACTTTTTAAGAAAATTGTTGGGTTTCGGGAAGTACTACATTATGACCTTAAAAGCCCAAACATTTGTGCCTTTTCTTTTAAACACAGACATAAATTTCTTTTAAACTAAATTGATTCCCAGATTATTTTTAATGGATTCCAGTTTTTGAAACAAACAAACAAAACCAGCCTCTTCTAAAATCTAGTGAACTCAGGGCAGTCTCATAGTGGCTCCATGAATGCCTAGTTTATGCTGAGTGGCCTTTATACAAGCAGACATTTGTCTGGTTCAAGTTTGGGTCAACTTGAGGTCAACAGCTTTCATCTGCTGCATACAGAAATCCCTTTGCTAGTGCTAACACCATTTCAGGTCCAGTAATGGGCAATATACTGAGGCAGGCGAACCAGTGGATTAGAGGAGCCCTTGATAACATGAGGCAGAAATCTCTCTGTAATCGTTAGCAAATCTGTCCTTGACCTTTTATTCCCTACTGTTCCCCCACTGAGCCGATTCTGTGTGCCGCATGCAAGCTGAAGCAGTGTATGCTCATCATTTGCTTCTGGTCACAATACAATATGCATTGTGGTACACAGGGTATTATAAAACAAAGAATGCTGTAACATTAAAGTATAGAATATTTCTTTCCTTATTTCTTACAATTTGAGAAAAAATATCCTTCATGTGATGCTGTGGGCAAGCTTTTTTTACCCCCACATATTGTTTTAGAATTTGGTAGGGCTTATAGGGACTGGATGCAATGACTTGAGGGTCTGCATCCTGGTCATGGGCCACTAGGTAGCCATCATTGTACTATGATGGATCGGCAACCTTTTTGGGCCCGTAAGCACATTTAGCAATTTTAGAAACTGCCCTGGGCACCACCACAAAATGGCTGCCATGGGAGGCTTGGCTAGTCACAAAGGATAAGCAATCTGCCCAAAAGACTGAGTACAACAGAGCTGGGTCTGAGCCCTGATGCGCTAAATGCCTTTGAACCCGCTGCTGGTAAGAAAATGTGTTAATTTTTTTAAAAAAAAAAAAGTGGGAGAAGTAGGGTGCCTTCTGGGGTGTAGGAAAAGTGTTCAAGTGTGTACTTGTGCCTGTGTGTACCACACTTCCTTACCCCTCTAGTATAATGAAGAGGCATTTTTGAGTAGGTTTTGTAAAGTCATTACATTGGTCTTCTCGGTCATATTTTCATTTTCCATCTTCAGGAATTGTAAGTGAACTGATGGTATTGATTATCAGTTACTTTTGTTTGTACATATTGTGGCTTAAAAGCCTATATTATTGGGGGGAGAGGTTAAGGAGATAGGAAAGAATAAATACATTTAGTTTAGTATCATAAATACAGGTAGTTCATTAGAAACGTGTATTTAATTGCATTACGTCTTTGTGCACAGTAGGGATGAGGAAATCTGTCAATTTCAGTTTTGCTCAGATTCTCATTTTCCTGATTGGAAGTTTGTTTCTGCCTCTTCCACAGCCATTCGTGAATTTGGCAGAGAAAAGTCAGCACGAACATTTGTATGCGTTTTTATGTACTTTTCTGTGCAAGCACCTCCGTGTTTTGAGTTAAGAACTGGTTCGAAAATTTCTGAGAAGTGTAGATTTTGATACGCGAGTGTGTTCCAGTTTGCTTATAGGTTTGGGCGGTGTGACTTGAATAAGTTCGTATAAAAATTCAGACCAAACAAATTTCTCTTCCATTCCTAGTGCACAGGTTGGAAGAATACCGTCTGTACACTTTACCTTACATCTATACTCACACGCAGGCACAGGCACAGAGAAAGCCAACAATTCATGAATGGGACGGAAAGAAGCAAGGTGCCGTAGCTCAGCATAACAGCACCTGCTTTGCATGCAGAAGGTCTCAGGTTTGATCTCCAGGTAGGGCTGGGAAAGAATCCTGCCTGAAACCCTGGAGAGCTGCTGCCAGTCAGTGTTGATAATAGTGGGCTAGATTGTCCAAAGGTCTGACTCAGTATAAGGCAGCTTTCTGTATTCCTAAGCAAGTGCAGTCTGGAGTGAGACAACGAGTAAACCAGTGTAACTTTCCAGTATCTGGAAAAGGGGAGGTGGGGTGTCCCCACATGAATTTTCATGACACTGTGTGCCTCGTTTTGTAATGACTGTTGCCCTATAACTTTTCCTGTGCAGCGTAGATAACTTTGGACTTGGACTCTTACTTCAAACCAAGCAGATCAAACGCATGGTGTCATCCTACGTTGGAGAGAACGCAGAATTTGAGCGGCAGTATTTATGTGGAGAACTGGAAGTCGAGCTTACGCCGCAGGTAAAATGGTTTCATGGGGCTAGCTGGTTATCCTTTTGTGGGGTCTATTATAGCTAAAACTGCTAACTATGGTGTCCATCTTTGGCTCCAGTTCCAAGGTTTGTGGCACAAGCAACTGCATAGCTAGCGTGCAGGTTGTTGAACCGTGCATGTCAAATACAAATGTGGAAGATTTCATTAAATAGGACAGGGTTATGAGAAATGATGTTCCACTTTTATACATGTGTATTTGGGAGGGGAAGGTAGATCAGTCCTCAAACTCTCAGCTTTTTGTATGTGATGTACTGCTGCCATCTTGTGGATAAAGCTGACGTTCGAAATATATACAAGTATTCCCCCACCCCTTTTGGCCGTTCTCTGGGTTTTCAGGCCTTATGTAGGTAAAGAAGTATATTTTACAAAGGTATTCAAGACTGCAGACATTTTGAAGGTGCTAGCAACAAAAGCACTGGATTTTAAATCCACAGAAGAGGTAATCATTCAATTCTTGCAAAGGACAGGAACAATCCAATAGCAGAATTTTACTGAGACTTGCACTGGGTTGTCATTCTGATGGGCTGTATTTTCATTCTCCCATAAAATATTTCCTTGGGCTGCTTTGTCTTTCTTTTTATCTTTGGGTGATATACTTTCATGTCACAGTAGGCAGGAATTGTGACTGCCTCTGTGGCCAGGCAGCAAAACTTGTGACTTATTTTCTGGTTGAGTTTTATTTGCTTTTGCATTTTTTTGGTTTTACGTTCTAGCTTGTATTTAAATTGTTTTTATGTTTATTGTAAACTGCCCAGAAAACTTAGTGTTTACAGCCTGTGGAGCAATCTACAAATGTCATTAATAATAAGAGGGAATGTGACATCACGGCAGGTCAGCCAATGAAATTGAGAGGTTTGAATCCTAAGGTCTGTGAGCAACCTTTGTGGAACTGAGCCCCTTAACTTTTCTTTGCACACCACTGCTTTCAAATGGTAGCTTATCTTTGGAGAAATATAGAAGCTGCTTGATGAGAACAGTCAGAAGTCAAAGATGGGAATTAGTGGAGGCTCCCCCTTCCCTCCCCCCCGTCCCTGCAGACTTTCTTTCCAGTCAAGTGGTTTGTTGTTATCAGTGCCTGTCCTTATCGATTTCTTCTCTTCTAGGGCACCCTTGCTGAACGGATCCGAGCAGGAGGAGCGGGCATTCCAGCTTTTTTCACCAGCACGGGCTATGGAACTCTAGTCCAAGAAGGAGGAGCCCCAATCAAATACAACAAAGATGGTACTGTCGCCCTTGCCAGTGAGCCAAGAGAGGTAAAGCATCCATGGATTTGAATTGGGTTGGGACCGGGGCAGAGGTGGGCAACTTATTTATTTATTTGCAATATTTATATACCGCTCCCCATTCAGAATTTCGGAGTGGTGGACAAAATAAAACAGAATAAAAACAGATTAAAAGTAAATTTTAAAAGAAACACAGCGGCTGGTTGTTAAGGGAAGGCTTCCTGGAATAACTTGAGTTCCTCCAGATGTTTTGGCCTACAGCTCCCATCATCCTTCAGCATTGGCTATGCTGGCTAGGGCACACAGATCCTATAGGCCAAAAAAAATCTGGAGGGCCACATGTTGCTCATTTTGGAACTAGGGGCTTGAGGCCAGCAGGGGATAAGGTTTCCGGTTCTTTGTATAAGCCTTTTCCACAGTTCTGTTTTGTGCAGTAGCTCTCAAGACGAAGGTAGGTGGATTTCAGGTTATTTAGAGACAGCGGAGAGTTCCACCTCCACAACAAAGAAATGACTACACCCCGATTCACCTTAGAGGATGTTTCGGAGCCTCCAAAACAGCCCTGATTTGACTTGGATCGCTTCAGGGCTTGACCGCCATGCTTCGGTACTGAAGCTGAAGCAAGGTTCGCTCCCCCTCCGAAGCGGGCCAGCCTTTGCGGGTTCCTGGGTGCAAAGCTGACTGGGAGTCCATTGGATCCATTGGACTCATTTTTGGGGAACCTCTTTTAGACGAATTCAGTTTCGGAGAACTCTTGGGGGCCACATTCCAGCGATGGGTGAGGCCAAGCACAAAGTGATGGGGCCAAAACCAAAATAAATACTGGCATATTGTAGCTTAAAGCTGTTACTACCAGTAAATAAGCTTTGGGAGATGCATGTCAACCTTTTAGAATGGCGGTGGGGGGAATAAATGCCACAAAACCTGAGAAACCAGAAAACTATCAGTATTTGGGGGAAAGGGCGGGGCCATCTAGGGAACCCTCGGCCAAATTTGGCCCCAGTGCTGAGGTTCCCCTCCCCTGCTTAAGACTATCAAAGTGCTGTAAACATACACACCCTGTTCAGACAACACGCTAAGCCACGGTGGTTAAGCGTTTTCAGCAAAGCATTATGGCTTGGCATGTCGTGTGAACCAAGACTTAGCATGTTGTGTGGAGCATTCCTAACCATGGTGGCTACATATCCACGTTTTAGACGCTTTCACTAACCATTTGCTGCAAAAGGGTTAGCGGCCTAACCTTGGCTTAGTGTGCGGTCTGAACAGACCCACTGAGAAGGGTTTTTAATCCGCTGTAACTTCCCCAAGTTTTATTGTTGTAAATCTTTCTAATTTAGGCCCTGTGTTTTGCTGACCATTTGGGGTTTCTAGTAATGTTCATGTTCTTGCCTCTCTCCCCACCTCCACTTGTGTACATGTGTGCTCACGCAGCCTGCTTCCCCCCCCCCCTCCGTTTCCTGCTCTCAGCCTTCAGAGTGGACGAAACCACAAGTTTTAAACAGGTTACATTTTAAATAAGTGGTTTCTAGGAATGTGGCCTTAAAATAAAATAACTACTAGTTCTTTCGACAAACCAGTGAAATCTTAAAATCGTAACATGCTAGATTGGTTCTAGAATATATTTTATTTTATTTCTACCCCATCTATAAAAAAATGGCCCTCAGGACAGCTAGAATGATTGGTTCATGGACATGCGTCAGAAGATAGGCAGCTGCTTTTGTGTGATGGCTGTCTCTTTTTGTGTGAAACGGTCTTGTAATCCAGCTATTATGGGTCTTAATTTCACTTACCACACTTGTATCCCACTCTTCCTTCAAAGAGCCTTGTATGTGAAGTGATCCGTTTTTTTTCTCCACCCTTGAAACCACTCATAGGCCCTCTTTCACCCCAAGTGCTGAATTAAATTTCAGGGAAGCCCTCCGGGGTTACGTTCTAGTGGTGGACATGTTTTAATTTAAAACTCTGACTGCTAGTAACTAAGCCTTAAGAGAGGCATTTCAAGTTTTCAAAATGGC
This sequence comes from Anniella stebbinsi, assembly GCA_029215795.1. NCBI lineage: Eukaryota > Metazoa > Chordata > Lepidosauria > Squamata > Anniellidae > Anniella > Anniella stebbinsi. The sequence continues at coordinate 24,376,614 of JARDYH010000002.1, read as the reverse complement.
GGAAAAATTGCTCAAAAGCTGGGCAACTACCACTTAATGGGCAGTCTGGGTTTGGGGAAGGAAAGCAGAAATCACCTGGTGATGTGGGGAAGGGGGCATGGCCATCTGGAGAATCCTGGATTTGGCCTCCGGATGGGCTGCATTTGGCACTGATGCCTGAGGTTCAACACCCTTGAATGAGTGAGTGAACTTCTGCAATACCAGCTCGTGAGAGAGGATTTGAACCCAGACTTTCTCAGCCCCAGTGTAATACTCTGTGCACTACACCACATTGACTGCTGGCAATTATCACATAATCATAATCAGGACATAAGAAGGGCCATGTTGGATTGGACCAAGCGTCCATTTAGTCCAGCATTCTGTTCACACAGTGACCAATCAGCTGTCAAGGGGAAACCCACAAGCAGGACATGAGTGCAACAACACCCTCCTGCCAATGTTCCCCAGCAACTGGTCTACATAGACATGCTGCCTCTGATACTGGATGTAGGATATGTCCATCAGTCCTATTAGGAATTGATAGACTTCTCCTTTGGGAATTTGTCCAGTCCCCCTTTAAATCTGTCCAAATTGGTTGCCACCACTAAATCTTGTTGTAGTGAGTTCCATAGTTCATGCACTGTGTGCAGAGTTCCTTCCTTTTGTCTGTCCTGGATCTCCCACAAAGCTTCCTAGGATAAGAGAGAGAGAGAGGAAGAAAATGTCTCTCTATCCACATTCACCACATCATGCAGAATTTTGTACACCTCCATCAGGTCTCCCCTTAGCCTCTCTTTTTCCAAGCTAAATAATCCCAGCTCTTGTAACCTTCCCCCATAGGGGAGAGGGCATTGATTTGCATAACATGTGCACATTCTAACTTCTCAGTATAGATACAAATTCAGAAATTATTATCGTTTCCAATAGAAATACAGGACATCTCACCATACTGTGGAAGACTGTGAACAGGTGACCTGAGTGCCTGCCTCTACAGTCTGCTGCCCAGGTGCTAACTATTGTTGGACAACAGTTTGTATGGTTCATGCTCTTGAAACTGGAATTGGTCAGGAGACCCCTTCAAATAGAGAGTCATGTCTAATGTTCACCAGTAGGAGTTGAGTGTACTGAATGGTATCTTGGTAACGCTCGTATTGGCATTGGCATTGTGTATGTCAGGCTGAATTAGAGTTTTTGCCATTCTATTCCTCTAAAATACACGTCCAAATATTGAATGTGATTTGCCATTGCTGCTGTTCTTTGTTTCTCCTCCACCCCTTTGCATGGCAGTCTGGAAGAAGAGCCTTCTTTAAATTCTAGTGTGGGGGCAGGTCATTTTAGTGAAAAATCATTCTACTGGTCTTTCCCACCCCCCTATTTCCTGTAGGTGAGGGAGTTTGGTGGACGGCACTATATTATGGAGAAGTCAATTACAGGAGATTTTGCCCTAGTGAAGGCGTGGAAATCTGATCGTGCTGGAAACATTATCTTCAGGTACAGTATGATTACAGAGCAGACATGGTTTTCTCTAAACTGTTTTCCAGGAAATCCTGGGAATTGCTTGGAAGCTTGTGTGGACATCCTGGATGAGGAGATCAGGAATATTAGACAAAGAGATATCCAGTGCATGACTGATATTATTATCCTGGTGGGCAGGAGTGGGCAACTTGTGGGTCTCCAGATGTTTTGTCCTACAACTCCCATCATCCCTCACTATTGGCTATGCTGACTAGGACTGATGGGAGTTGTGGCCCCCCAGATGTTATGGACTAGAACTCCCATCCCCAGGGAGAGCTCCAGGGGGCTTTTTGGTTTGTGCTAGGATGCAGGGAACCAGCAAGAGGGAAGGTACTTACGTGTCCCCAAAATAGAAGAGAAAAAGTTCTCAGGCACCTGAAAAAAAACTTTTATTTTGCCCATTCGTTTGATAAAGAAATTTATTTACATAAAATGCTGCATCAAATGCATCTGAAGACAGAAGAAACATTGGAAGAATTCCATTCGACACATTTGAAGAAAGATAAGTGGTCCCTGAGGAAGGACCCCCCCCCCCCCCCCCCGGAATGTATTGGGCAGAATAAAAGTTTTTTTCTGGCACCTAATAACTTTTCCTCTGTTTTGTGTTAGGATGCAACTTCAATTTGCACAGACTTACTGTGGAGGTCTACATGGACCGGACAACGCCCCATCTTTATTTAATTTTAATTAATGCATTTAAAATATTTTTGGCCATCCTAGCAAGGCACTACACAAAATTAAAAGACAGCATTAAACACACACACACACACACACACACACACAGCTGAAAAACAAACAGCAGAGCACCTTAGAGTATGCTCTAGAATCCCACACATCCATGCCAGGGTTCTGTGGCAGATGCATGAAGTCTCTTCTGCAGGCATGTTGGAGGCCATTAGGTCAGGGAAGACTGACCCACATTGACTGGCAAGCAGCTCTCCTGGGTTTCCCAGCCCTATCTGGAGATGCAGGCGATTGAACCCAGAACCTTTTGCATGCAAACCATGTGCTCTGCCACTGAGCTATGGTCCCCCTCTGTTGTTTTCCATTTCTGGGTCCTTGAAGTTGGCTACTAAGCCAGGAGTGCAGTAGGTAGGAATCCCTGCTCCATGGATCAGCTAAGGGCGCAAGATCACACTCCTGATACTTATGCTGGACCTGGGACAATCCAGAGTCTAAGGACACCTGCCCAATTGTATGGGCCGACATTGCCTTTATGTGCACCATAATGGCTCTGAGTGCACACAGTCCCAGATAGTTTGCTAGGCTCAGTCCCAGATGCACCTCCTACAGTTCTTGCTCAGAGTCCCTGAGTTGGGTTACAGAAATATGTTGATTTCTCCTCCGTTTGGCTGTGTCGGTGCACACAGCTGAGTTTTTCCTCTTTTAAGAACATAAGAAGAGCCGTGCTGGATCAGACCAAGGGTCCACCTAGTACAGTACTCTGTTCATACATTGGCCAACCAACTGTTAACCAGGGACCCACAAGCAGGGCACGGTGCAACAGCACCTTCCTACCCATATTCCCCAGCAACTGGTGTATGTAGGCTTTACTGCCACTGATACTGGAGGTAGCACATAGCCATCAAGACTAGTAGCCATTGACAGCCTTCTCCTCCAGGAATTTATCCAACCCCCTTTCTTTTTTGAACAGCAGGCTGCTGTAGTTTCTTGAGAGGTGTTTAAGCAGCAATTTGCAGGGCTAAATGTGGGTGAAGTTGCTATCTCGGAAAGAGAAATGGTGGCCTTTAGATTTTTTTGACAGCATTGAATTTTATATAGCCTCTAAGGGCACAATCCTATGTATGTTTAGACAGAAGAAGGGCCTACAACTCCCGGTGCCCATTTGGCCAGCCATGCTGGCTGGGTAATGCTGGGAACAATGGGATTTTCCCCCTGTTGAAATATGCATAGGATTGCGCTCTAAGGAAGCTTCCAAACATAGGTGCCTGTGAAATCCCAAGGCAATGACAGTCTGTGGAAAAACGCACACCTGAATGCTTCTATGTTTCTTCTCATAATACGATGGAAGCTTAGTTACACCTGATGATTAATTGAATATTTAATTTAATAAAAAGGGGGTGGAAATTCGACATTTCATTGGGATTTCAAAATATTTCATCCCAAATGTTGAACTCCAACCTCAGTATTGCATTTGCTAACCACATGGATTCACTTAGTATGTGGCAAAGCAAAATAACCAGGAGGGGGCAGTAGAAACCCAACATTTTCTATGTTGTTTGAGAATTGAGAGAGAAATATTCTAGAAAACGGCATTCATTGGTTCGGTTAATATTGTGAGTCTTCTCCACTGAGGCTTATACCATCAATGGAGACACATTATCAGAAAAGTCCATATCCATAGGAATGCAGTGTTTAAAATGGATAAAACTTAATCTTTATAACATTACATAGATATTCAAACTGGGACATGTTAGGAGGACCTTGGAGGAACATTTGTAGAGAAATACAATGAAAATGTTGCTTTTCTGAACAGTGTCAGCATATGGTTAAATAGATCATTTATTTGTTACATTTCTATCCCGCCTTTTCCTCCAAGAATCCCAAGGCAGCATACATGTTCCTCCTCCTCCTCCTCCTCCTCCTCCTCCTCCTCCTCCTCCTCCTCCTCCTCCCATTTTATCCTCACAACAACCCTGTGAGGTAGGTTAGGCTGAGAATTAATGACTGGCTTGAAGTCACCCATTGACCTTCATGGCTGAGTGTGGGGATTTGAACCTGGGTCTCTCCAGGCCTAGCTCCACACTCTAACCATTACCCCACACTGGCTCTCAGAGCTGAATTCAGCTTGGAGACCTGAATTTAAAACAATTATCATTTTCTTCCTGAATGACAGGAAGAAAACATATCCCCAAACTAAAACCCAGAGTGTGATCCGAAGAATCATGAAACTAATTCTGTGGCTGGTTCCAGAGGATGGCAAGGTGGAGCAGTCGCCAGGGCCCAGAGTATATGGCCTGGGTGCACACGGAATCATAAAATCATAGAGTTATAGCAGGCCTTGTGGCCCATCCAGTTCAACTCCCTGATCAATGCAGGATATAACATAGACTTTGCAGCCATCTGTTGAAGACTTACAGCGCAGGAGAGCTCTCTCGCCTCAAGGTCATTGGTTCTATTATTGAGCTTGCTGTTACCATCGAGATGTTTCTCCTACTATTCAACCAAAATCTATCCTCCTGTGCCTTAAGCCCATTAGAACTGGACCTGTCTTCTGGGGCACCAGAGAACAAGTTTTTGCTGACTTCTGTATAGACTGGTGCTGAGCGATAGCAGAAATCTTTAATGTAGCACTGCACATTTTGGAGTAACAACGTCTCCTTCAGGAGATGGAAAGGAAAATGCAGGAATTCCAGAAGTAAGAAGCTAGGAGTGCAATATATTTAGATAGAAAAACGTCCTGCAACTGTCAACAACCTTAAAAATACTATTTAGTAAGTTAATGACACAAAAAAGCATTTATATACAACAAATATAAACAATTTTAACAATCAACAAGAAGAAATCCCAGGGCGCAGTAAAAACACTTTCATATGTTGTGAAATGCCTGGGAGGAAAGGAAGGACTTAACCTGGCACTGCAAAGATGACAATGTTGATGCCGAGTGGGCCTAACTGGGGAGAGCATTCCATAATTGGGGGCCACCACTGAGATGGACCTTTCTCTTGTTTGCTTACGGAAATCATCTGGGTAGGAGACAATGATGTGCTTTCTCCTCCTCGTCTTGCTGTTCCCTGTCACAGGTTAAAAAAGGTTCCCTGGAACCCCCCAGAATCTTGCAACCTGCTCTGATTAGTTTTGTGAATCTATAAGAACCCTTAGGCTACATTCCTCTATCCATTGACCTCAGAGGAACTTGTATCCGAGTAGGCGTGTATAGGATTAGACTTACTTCTTTTCTTTTCAAACACATTCTCACCCCGCACCTACCTCCAGCATGGAAAACTGTTTGTAGTTTACCGTTTAAATATGTTCCTTAAACCTATTCCAGCTACACACACACACACACACACACACACACACCACCCTACTGCAGCTTTCCCCAACCTGGTGCCCTCCAGATGTGTTGGACTCCCAACTTGAATAATTTCCAACAAGCTTGGCCTACAGATATTTTTGTCTAGGGGACACAATCGTATGCATGTTTAGACTGGTAAAAGTCCTACAAATTCCAGCATTTCCCAGCCAGCATATTGTAGGACTTTTATTCTGTCTAAACATGTGTGGGATTCTGCCCTAATTCAGTTAGGCCAACATAATGCCATTCCTGATTTTACGGCAGCATTTTATAGCAGCCTTAATCTAAACATAATGTATTATCGTATCTCTTATCTGCAACCCCCTTAACTCTTTCCCCACCTCTTCTCTTCCTCAAATAGAAAAACTGCAAGAAATTTTAACCAGCCCATGTGCAAAGCTGCCAGAACAACTGTGGTAGAGGTAAGCTAGAACACTGTTTTTTTCAAGAGCTGTTCGTATGCTTTACTTCAAAGCTAAAGCACTGTCATGTACAATTTACTGACAAGAAGATAATGTGTGGTTTCATGTTACAGTGCAACTGTTGTCTGTTGTGTTTGTGGCTTTGTGTTGTACACCAGCCCTTCCTCAGCCCATTACTTCAAGAGTTATCTCTCTTTTGCTTCTAATACCAACCCTGTGTTGTCTTGGGTTAAATCAGGAAGAGGTGTTTGTCCATATGTGAGATTGTGTTGTTCTTTGCCTCCCTTTGTTAGACCTGGAGGCCTTTGTGAAGAGCACAAAGAGCGTTGAAACATGATGTACACACATAATTGACAACAAACCGCTGACAACTGTGGGAAGTGGGTGATATTGCCTTCACTTACAGCAGGAATGGAATCATTAAAGGCTTCTGTGTCATTTACTTAAACAAAAAACTGAGCACCTGTTTCCAAGAATAACTAAGAAAGGCCTTCTGCTCACCTGAGGCCTAAGCTGTTCTCTATAGCTCAGTAGGGGGACTTTTTCCTGTTAAGTTCTGCATTACCTCAGTCGAAGCATTTGGACTCTTGTGTTCCAGCAGCTTCTGGGCCAGAGCCAAAGTGGGTGAGGTTTGCAAAGTGGGCTGAGGTCCACATGAAACCAGGTCGAGATCCACATATGGCACTTGGGCCTCAGGTTCTGCATCCTGTGCTGCAGGTGGAGGCCCACATGACTGAGTGTTCTTCCACACACCAAAAATCCCCTTCACATAGAAAACGTGCATGGCTTCAAGAAGGCTAGGCTAGAACCTTTCTGGCTGACATTGGGCATGTTCAGATGACACTTCAGGCTCTGTGGTTAGTGAAACTGTGGTTCTCTGGGTTTAGCCGCTAACCCTGCTGCAGATGGTGTGACTGGTTAGTGAGTGAGCAGGGTTTAGCAAAACGCATCGCACAAGGCACCTTAAACCCTGCTGCTGAACTTAAAACTTTAACCAGCAAAAGGCTTAAGGTATCTTCTGAACAGGCCCATTGTTTTCCATGTGGAGGGAATTTTGGGGGGGATGTGGGGGAAATGTTGTCATAGCGGGGTGCTATCAGTATGTTGATGACACCCAAATATATTTCTCTATGCCTTCGACAACATCGTCAGCTAAGGATAGTGTGTCTCCTCTGAATGAATGCTTGGAGGCGGTAATGGGCTGGATGAGGAAAAACAAACTGAAGCTGAATCCAGACAAGACGGAGGTGCTTACTGTCAAAAGCCGCAACCTGGGTTTGGAGGTGTGTCAACTGGTTCTGGATGGGGTTACACTCCCCCTGAAAGACTGTGTTCGCAGCTTGGGGGTGCTTCTGGATCCGTCGCTCCAAATGACAGCCCAGATAGATGCGACGGCCAGGAGTGCCTACTATCAGCTTCGGCTGATACGCCAGCTGCACCCCTTCCTAGAGTTGGAAGACCTAAAGAAGACCTAAAGATGGTAGTGCACGCGCTGGTAACTTCGAGGCTCGACTTCTGCAATGCGCTGTACATAGGGCTACCTTTGTGCCTAGTCCGGAAACTTCAACTAGTTCAAAATATGGCAGCCAGGTTGGTCACCGGTACATCTAGGGGTGACCACATTACACCAGTTTTAAAATCACTTCACTGGCTGCCGGTCAGTTTCCGGGCAAAGTATAAAGTCTTGGTTATTACCTTTAAAGCCCTACATGGTTTGGGTCCAGGTTACCTGCGGGATCGCCTTCTCCCGTACAATCCGCCCCGCACGCTCAGGTCCTCTGGGAAGAACTTACTGCGGTCGGCCAAGACTAGGCTGACAACCGTTACCCAGAGGACCTTCTCTTCTGCCGCTCCCAGACTGTGGAATGACCTGCCGGAGGAGACTCGATAACTTAAAAGTCTTTTAGAATTTAAGAAAGCTATAAAGACTGTTCTCTTCCGGCAGGCATATCCAGTGTAATTTTTTAGAATGTTTTTAGGATGTTTTAGGATGTTTTAATGCAGTTTTAATAATATTTGTCATGTTTTAATTAGTTTTATGTATTTTATCATGTTGTTGTTCCCCGCCTCGATCTAGACGGAGAGGCGGGTAAGAAATAAATCGTTATTATTATTATTATTATGAAAGATTCTAGTCTCACACCTGCTTGTTTTCTATGTGAAGGTGTGCATGCTATGGATGAGCATTCAGTCGCTAGGCCTCTACCTGCTGTCCGAAGCGGTACAACACAGTTCTTGTAATGGCGAACTATGATTTCATGTTATTCCTGAACCAGCCCTTGAACTGGCAGATTCACCGTTCAGGTCTTGGAACTTGAGGAAGGATTTCCTGAAGGTTCAAATGGCCGAATATCAAGCTGGCGATCTGCAGGAAGCACTCTTGTCCTTTTTATGTAGTATTTTGTGTCACTTTTAAAATACTTGTTTGCTCTCTGGGTGGTTCACAACAATTTAAACCACAAAATACATCAAAAATGCAATATAAAATGTAAAAGCTTAACATGAGAGTATAAAAAGTACAAACCAAAATAAAACCAAGCAGCAACGCAGCGATTGAAAATACAATAACAGATTTAAAACAACAGAGCTAATAGACTAAAATGCCTGGCAAAATGAAAAAGTCTTTACCTTGTGTTGAAAAGAGATCAGGCGAGCCTCTCTGTGAAGCTTATTCTATAGCTGGGGTGCCACAGCAGGAAAGGCCCCCTTCTTGATACCCATCCACCCATCTCACTTCCTTTGGCAGGGGCTCCCAGAGAAGGACTGCGGAAGATAATGGGAGGAGATGATCCTTCTAATTATGTTGCCCCAAGCTGTTTAGGGCTTTGAAAGTCAGTTAATACAGGCACTTTAATCAGGCCTGGCAATGGTCAGTCAGCCAGTGCAGATGATTAGAAAGAACCTTTTTAGTTGACCAATAAATGGGACAGAATGGAAAGCAATGCATTTTAGCTACGGAGAACACAAATCTTAACTGAATTGATAAGGTATGATCCACAATCGTAGCTTGTGAAAGCTAGGCCCAAACCAAACTTTGCTTTGGGGAATAAAGACAAGCAGAATTCTCTTGCATCACCCTTACAAAGTTTGCTATCCATTAAAGACTGCGCCAGGGATTATTTCTGAAGTGGGAACGTAGGTAGCCTGGCTTTCTCACCCTTGGCCCCCTGGCATCAACAGTTTTTAAAAGGATCTTGGATAGTACATTTTGGGAAGACACACTGCCTCAGATCCTGGAGTGCTGTAGCCACTTGAACTAGACAAAGCTGAACTGGATTGACTAATGATGTTCCGATTCGATATAATGGAACTTCATGCCTTCAGTATTTCTATCCTGATACCATCTCTGACGCAACTGCTTCTTCTTCCTCCAGCCTTTTCACAGCCCATTCTTTTGGGTTTCCCCCCCTTTCCCTTCATAGTGTACTTTTTAAATGGATTCTTTTCTTGCCAAAGAAAGAAGAAGGTAGAATAACACAGGACTAGTTTTTCTTTTGATTTTTGAGACGTACGTCCATTATGGAATAGTCAGGGCTGCCAAATGACTTTTGAATTGAGGAAGAAAAGGGAACATGTGGGGAGGGGGGTTAGAATTGTGTGCAGAAATGTTCTCTCACCCATAACTAATTAAACAAATGTAATTAAAAATCCTACAATGTATCCCCAGTTGCTTAGCAACAACACTCCGGTTCCATTATCATTTTGCTACCACAGGTACAATGGACCTCATTATATTGTGGGCAGAAATGAATGGGATCCATTAGTCACCTAACATCTTGGCATTTGTTTTCTGTTGTTAACATTGGGGCACTGATAAATGGTCGTGCTTATAAATATACACCTATAGTGAATAAAGCCTTAGCTCTTGGGTCTTCTTAATTCTAATTTTACCTGGCATGGTAGAATTCTGGAAAGGTCCCACGTCCCACTTTCTAAAAGGATTAAAGAAGGGTATTTTCAACCTGGTCTGCAATAGCCTTGAAAAGATGCCCAGAAATTATGCTAGCCCATATGGCCCACCTACCAACGCCGCTTGCCGAAGCTCCACCGGCAGTTCAACCCTGTTCAGCTCCCTGGATGAACTGCCATGTGATCTGTGGCCGCCCAGCGAGCGACATACGGTCACCTGACCCCTCAACAAGCCACCATTTGGGGAAAAAATGGCGGCTTGGGTTTGTTTTTTGTAAAAAGGCTTTTATATAAATGTTAGCTGTAAAGGGGCTATTTATTCAAACTTACAGGTGTGAATGGACCTTTACAGACACCATTTATGCAAAAGGCTCTTTATGGAAAAAAACGAACCACCATTTCTTCACAAAATGGTGGCTCGCTGAGCCGGTTTGGTGGCCACCTGCCAGGTGCTTGCAGACCACGCGGCAACTCATCCAAGGAACTAATCAGGGTCGATAAGTGTGGCAGACCACAGAGTCTGGAAGGATGAGCAGGGGGGAGTGCTACAAACTCCCCCCCCCTCAGACATCCCTAACCCATGTATACCTATGTTAGCGCAGCAATGTTAACACAGCAGCATTAAGGATCATACCCTATCAATTCAGTTTAGAGTTGTGTTCTCAGTTGCTAAAATGCATTGATTTCCATTCCGTTCCATTTGTTTGTCAACTAAAATAAAAAGATTCTAACCATTTATAGCAAACAAATATTAAGTGTTTACCATTGCAGGTGCCATTTTATACAGCACGAGGTGTGCATTTGCACTTACAAAATGGTGAACATTGGCGAGCCCCTATCTGTCTACTCTTATCTGCTTCAGAGTTGTAAGGATATATGATGTTAGATGGCCTCCCCCAAACTGGTGCCCTCCTGATGTTTGGGGCAACAACTCTCAGCATTCTTGACCATTGGCCATACTGGCAGGGGCTGATGGGAGTAGAAGTCCAAAACATTGGAGGGCATCAGGCTGGCTGAGGGTGATGTAAGAGAATTAGCCTTTTGTGAATGGGTCATTTTTATACAAATGATGAATAATAATACATTGTAAGCTTGACACACTATCCTGCCAACCCCCCCCCCCCAAACAACAACAACAACACAGATATAGCTTCCTGATTCACCACACCAAACTGGCTCATACAACAATTTGCTCATGACGCCATGTTTTTCTTCCAGGTTTGGGCTATAGGAAACTGTCTACTTCCTGTTACAGAGCACTAGATTTGTTCCTTTATTTTTCTTTTTAAAAGTTTAAGAACGTTGTTATATGGGCAGGTGGGATGAAACATGTGGTTTGGTAGGGTCTGAGGACTAGAAATAGAAATTTGACTTCGATTTTTTGCTTTCGTTGTCTGCTATGTACCTACCGGTGTTCTACAAACTATGGCAGGATGGAATGCAGCTTGGCTGTTTGCTTCTGTGAAATTGGAAATTGCACATTTGTTTTTTACTGTGCTTATCAAACCTATTTGGAGTTTCTCTAGGAAATTGGTGTGCTCCAGCTACAATGTGGCAATAGCTCAGTTCAGACAACACGTCTCCCAATGGTGGTTTATAACTCCACAATGGAGTTTTTACACCACCCTTGAGAAATGTGTTGTCTGGCGGGAAAACTCCGCACAACGGTAGAGTTATTTTGGAAAACACCTCACACGGAATATCCACGCTGTGCAGAGGAGAGTTCCTGCACAATCATTGTGTTGTGTGGTGGGCTCCGTGGAGTTTTTTGTTGCATTGAGTGACTTTTCTCACTGGCTATGGAGTTCCCTGGCAAAAGCGGCGAAGAGAGCGAGTGCCCCTCTAGGAGAGCCACCGGGATATTTTTTTTTGAAGCAATGGCTGATTGGATACTGTTGGGAGGGCCGGGGGAGGAGAGAGGGCAGAGGAACTGTCAATCAAATGCCGCAACGGATTTTACTCAACTCCACGGTATCCCACAGTCACACAACGGTGGAGTTAGAACATGTTGTGTGGGGAGTACCCCCTAAAAACTCAACCGTTGAGTGGAGTTTTCACACTGGGTTGACTAATGTGTTGTCTAAACTGAGTTAATATGTATCTTGTGTCATGGTGGGTTGCTCTGACTGTAATTTCAGTTCTTTGCAAGCTTAAAACGACAGATTATGTCAAGAGAACTATGTGAGGAAGAATGTGGTCCAATTGCTCTATTTTTATTAGGAAAATATTGTATAAATGGTAGCCATTCGCCCTGGGGAAGGGTGGGCCATGTTTAGGCTGCAACTCAATAGGGCAGGAAGTAAAACCCATTGGTTTCAGCAAGATTTACTTCCAGGCAGGCGGCTGTTGTGTCATATAACCGATGTCGCACCACCATGCAGCCACCGCGGTGCTTTTAAAACATATAGTTTGCAGCTGAGTGACCTAAGAATCCCAATAAACCTTGTTATTTTAATTTGAGCAACGCCTACAGAAATTATTTTATGTAAAGCTCCAAATACAGCTCCAGAGCCTTCATCTGCTTTTATAAAGTAACATTTATCTGTTACTGGGTACTAAAATAGGGATTGGCAACTTTGGGGGGGGATCTAGGAAGCCACTTTCTACCCCTGTGGGCTGCACTTCTGCTGCCACACTATCCAAATTCAGCAGTGGCAACCCCCCCCCCCCCCAAATCTGTGATTTGCCACTGAACTTCAAAGACATAAAAGGGACAAATGTAGCTTGTTTCAATGCAGTTGCAGTAGCCATACTAGGAGCCTGTGGAGCTGCATGCGGCTTGTGGGTTGCTTTTGCCCACCCCTGTGCTAAGGTTTGATGCCACTGTAACATCTTCCCTCTTCCCATATCCTATCCATACTTACATCCTGAAAGGCAGTTGAAGGAAAGGCAGTTGAAGTGTTGCTCTCTGCGAAAGCTTTTATGAATTCTGTTGTGTACACCCTCTGATGGGCTTTTTCCTTTTTTTTATATCTATCCAGGTAGAAGAAATCGTTGATGTAGGGTCATTTGCCCCTGAAGATATTCATGTTCCCAAGATCTATGTCCATCGCCTTATTAAAGGGGACAAGTATGAAAAGAGAATTGAGGTAAGTTTAAACGGCTTTGAGGCCATACTGTGAGTTTGCGCACATAGTGTGGGCACATTTGCGTAATTAATCTCATTTTGCGTAATTTATTCTGGTTTAGCTAGTCATGGGGAGGGATAAGGAGCCGTGCATGGCACTGAAGCCATGCTCTCAAGTGCTGGAAATCTTGCTTAGCCCAACCTCTCTTGATTTCTAAAAATTCAACAGTCACACATGCTTTCAGGCATTCAGTGGTGGCCTCCCAATTATGGAACGATTTCCCCGACGAGGCTCGCCTGGCGCCAACATTGTTATCTTTTCGGCGCCAGGTCAAGACTTTCCTCTTCTCCCAGGCATTTAACAGCATATGATGAGGGTTTTGTGTTGTTGTTGTGCTTTGACCCAGAATTGTTGTTTTAAAGGATATTGTAATTCTAACTTGTTTTTATTCTTTATGGTTTAAAATTTTGTACGTCGGTGTTTTTAATGTTCAGTGTTTTAAATTTTTGTAAACCGCCCAGAGAGCTTCGGCTATGGGGCGGTATATAAATGGAATAAAATAAATAAATAAAAATTCCTTCAAGGCTTGAAACTTGTTTCTCTTTAAACAAAAACTGATATTCTCATGAAACTGGATTATGGAACACTACTCCACTTTCTGTGGAGTAGTTTCATACACAGTGCCGTATGCATACCCCATTGAAAGTAGAAGGTGAAGACCACTGCTGTCAACCAAACAGAACATCCCCTCCCTAGCTCTTCATTATTATTATTATTATTATTATTATTATCATCATCATCATCATCATTCATTATTTGTTACATTTATATACCGCCCCATAGCCAAAGCTCTCTGGGCGGTTTACAAGGATTAAAAACAGTGAACATTAAAAACCGATATACAAAATTTAAAACTATAAAAACCATAAAACAGATTACATTCAATATCCATTTTAAAACACCTATTCCCGGTCAAAACAACAACAACAAAACTCAACATATGCCTTTAAATGCCTGGGAGAAGAGAAAAGTCTTGACCTGCCTCCGAAAAGATAACAATTTTGGTGCCAGGTGAGCCTCGCCGGGGAGATACTTCCATAATTGTGGGGCCACCACTGAAAAGGCTCTCTCTCTTGTTGCCATCGTCCAAGCTTCCCTTGGAGTAGGCACTGGACGAGGACCTTAGATGTTGAGCCTAGTGTACGGGGAAGTTCATGTCGGGAGAGGCGTTCCCTCAGGTATTGTGGTCCCCAGCCACGTCTGACCTCCATTTTCTCATCCCCATAAACACAGCTGCATGAAATGTCCCTTAGTAAGACTTGGTGGGTGCATTTGAGCGCATGCTTGAGATCTGATGATCGTTATAGATTGGGTCATGAAGAAAACTGTCTAGTTACCCTAGGATCGGGAGGTGGGGAGGTGATCGCTTGGCATGGTGTGTGGGGTGTATGTGCATGGCCATCCCTGGGTCCTTTGACTGTGTTACTTTGCAAGCATATTTGGGTACCACACCTGTTCTCAGCTGCAAACAGAGTGTAGTTTGTATGTCCTAGGGCAGGGTTGGGCAACTTGTGGCCCTCCAGATCTTTTGGCCTAAGCTCCCACGATCCTTCACTATTGGCTATGCTGGCCAGGGCTGATGGGACTTGTGGCCCTTCAGAGGTTTTGGCCTACATATTGACCACCCTGGCCTTGGTTGATTTGTGCAAAATCTGTTGACTAGATTTTCCTATTTCATAGCAGGATGGGACTAGGTGGCCTTGCGTTTTTTCTGGTGCTTATTTGACTGAAATTTAATGCCTATAAATGGTTTTCACAAAGTCATCTGAGGAATCCTGGGGCTCCTTGGATAGTTAACAGGAGTCCCTCAATGAGAAGGTCAATAATGGTGGTGAAACTCCAGACCGCTATCCCCCATCAACTGAGCATGTCCTCTAGAATGTGCCCCAGAATCCTTTCTTTGCAAACTGCAAGGGTTCCATAGCAGACATGTGGTCCTTTCTTAGTAGACATATCAATATGGAAAGTTTTGCCTGAAGATAGAAAGCTTGAAATCCATTTTCCTTATTATAACCTCTGCATCTGCTTATGATGTTCCACCTTTCCCAATAGGTACTTTGGTCCTAGGGCAAGGTCTAAGGCTATATGATGTAGTCACGTTTCATTGTTGCTAAGCAGAGCTGGCCCTAGTTGGTGCCTAGAGACCGCTTGGGACCATATAGGCCACTTTTAAGTTCTGCAAAGGAAGAAAAGGGAATATAAATGTAATGAGTAAAACACATCTTTCGTGTGCTGGACAAAGAGTTCTGCTGCAAAAGCTTGCCATATTTTAAGGCTACTCCTCAAATATTGCTCTTGGTTCTTCTTTGACTTGATAACTGCAATGGACCCCCTTTTTGGGGGGACCAGAAGGTTGATGTAGATCTTTTTCATAATACAGCCATATCATCTATTGTTTTCTATTTCTTCGATTCCCCGGCTCTGCTTTCCTTCTGTCTTCAACTCCCCCCAACACACACTTTTTTGCAGTCTCATTTTTTAAGTGTTTTATATAGTCTAGACCAAAGTTATAGCAGGGATTAATTTTGATCTGCTGAGTTTTGAATTCCTGCTAGGGATCTGTCTTGTCAAATAGGCAATGAAACCGCAAGCTTCTCTATTTACTGACTTGAGCTGGTGAAGAGAGGAGGGAAGGAGGCAAGCGACTGTAAATATAGCATCTGTCTAGGAGCTTCTAGCTGCATTTTGCAAACGTAAATTGTATTGGATGTAATGCAGTTTTCCTCCAGAGTGCTGGGCGAGGAATCCAGCGGAAAGCAAATTTAACTTAAGAGTGCCTGGAAAAGGAAGATACACTCTTATCGTATTATAAATGGCATAATTACAGTCATATATCTGGCCTGGCTGTGACCGAGAGAGCAAAACGGCCAACTGGAAACCTAGTTTTTAGCTGAACTTTGATTAAATCTCTCTTTCGAATGCCTGTTTTCCTGGGGCTTAATTTCTAAAATGGGAAGCAGGAGGCTTTGGGGTCAAGGTACACGTCACAGCTGTAGATGCAGGTGCCACGTACCAAGACAGTTGCAAACGTCATGGAAGTGGACTGGCCCTTGCCCAATCCCCACTCTTGGTTCTAGGGCTTAATCACACGGGGAAAATTGCGTTTGCTAACCGTCGCTTCTCCGCCCACGCATTTGTCCCTCATTACTTCCTCCTTTGAAAGAGGAAGTAAACAACGTGCACGTGGCCCATTTTGATCCCGCTGCTTCTCCTGCACACAGCAGGAGATTGTGGCAACTTCCGTCTTTAAAAAATAAGTCGGTCTTACTGGGGTGCTTTTTTGTGGCGCAAAGAAGGCTAGAAGGGACAGGAGGCACGCGGGAGGCAGACGATGTCATGAGAGGGATCTGCGAAAAGTGGTGAGTGCCCAGTAACGAGCGTGCAATAAAACGCTCGTCTGATGGAGCTCCTAGTGTGCATACAAGAGTGTTCTTGGCTTCTGTGGACAGGGGGAAGGTGAAGAAACTTTAGTTTCTCAACTCCGGCCTCTGTTGAAAACCTGCTCTGCTTAATCAGGCGTGTTGAACCTCTTTAATCTTGAGGGCCAAATTGTATTTCGGAGAAGAATTTTAGGAATGGAACCAGAATAGCAAAAATACCAGCATATTTTAGCTTAAAGCTCTTACTGCCAGTAACTAAGCTTTAGGGAGAGACATTTTTCAACCTTTTCGAATGGTGGGAAAAGCTGCACAAATGTCGGGAAATCATCAGCGGTTGGGCAAAAAGGGGGTGAGGCCATCTGGAGAACCCAGGTGGTCTGGATTTGGACCCCCAGGCCTGAGATCCTGCACCCCTGTGCTAAATACATCCACATGTCTGGGATTCAAACGGAACAGTGTTTTATTCAACCATTTTTGGGGAGGTGGGATTGAAAAGGCTTTTAAAAACCTCTCTCCTAAGTGGAAGCACTTTGATATAAGCTGATGTCAGTGGGCCCATGCTGACTGTTATCGAAGCATTTGCTTACTTATAGGACTAATTCGCAGTCCACTTATCTTTCCAACCCAAGTCAACTTTCACTTAAGAGCTTCTGAATGTTTGCCCCGGTCTCCTTGTGAATCCATATAGATGTATGCCAGCAAAAGAGGTGCTATCTATAGAAGGAGACAAAATCAGCAGCATTGCTAAATGATAAAAAATCCCATTGAGCGTTCAGTCTGTGCCTGGTTCATTTCGTGTATGTTCATTTTCATACTGAGCCTGGAAGATTTCTTGTCTTTGCTGCTGCTACTGCGTTTCATTGCTCTCTGCCTGTGTTAAATTCCAGCACAGGTTTCCCTGGGTATTTGGTTTCAGAGAATGAGGGTGGCGACAGTGTTTTTCCAATCCACCATTTGAGAATATCTGTTTTAAGGCCAGCATTCCCTTGGGCTAAGCAAGAGAAGAGAATACTAGACAAAACTCATAACAGCAGATGGCAGCCTGGAGCAACACTTTTGTTGAAACAAAAGCTGGAAGAGACTCTCTGTTTCCTATGCTATGCTTGGTGAATATGCTTCTGCTGCTCAGGAATAACCTGATGATGTGGAAAGGAAAAGAAGGGAGCAGGGAACTGAATTATCCATTAACTCAAGGGATGGGTGAACAGCAGTCCAGTTGGGGAGGGACCATTGCTCATTAGTAGCAATGCAAACAGAAGGTTCCTGATTAAAGTGCTGGCATTTCCAGTTGAAAGGATCATGGAAGAGTTGATATGAAAGACCCCTGCCTCAGTCCCTGTATAACTCCTGGCCAGTCAGGGTAGAAGATATTAGGTTTCAACGCTAACCGGTAGAGGAGGAGAATTTTTTTTTATCCTGGGGGCTGGATTTCTTCTTAAGACTTCCCCTAAGTGGTGGATGATATTAGGGGGTGGTCCCCTCCCCCGCAAATCCCTGTCTGTTCTGTCTGAAGCCACACTCCTGATCTTGGACTCCTCCATGCAGAGAAGCATTGAGTGATGGGTCTGTGCCTCTCTGCAGAGAGAAAGGAGTGAGCCGAAAACCCCCACTCTTATGTCCAATTCCTGATTGGAGATAAGAGCTTGTTGTCTCTGCTTAATACTAGAGAAAGTTGTCACCCCTAGACTAGTAGGACAAATTATCTGACCTTGTATAAGGCAGCTTCTTGTGTTCTACAGAGACCTGGGCAAAGTTCATAGAAAACCTTGGACAGCAAGGGGAGATGAGTTGTGGACCATCAACATAAGATAGCTAGCTGATATGGTTTTAGGAATGAGGAGCCTCAAGATCATGTTGGGTAGTTGAGAAAAAGGCAGGTAAGCCCTGGCATTCTTGCTTCCATGGCAAAGTGGTGATAGTTTGACGAGGTTGATGCCCTCTTCAGGGCCAGATTTAAATGAACTTTGAGAAGGTGTTTGTTGGAACATATATTTGTGGTCCTCTAATAACAGAAACTGGATCCATGCTAAACACAGCACAGACAGATGTGTTTGGTGTGCAGTAGATGGTCTCTATGGTCCATTCCGTCAATATTTAGAATTTACCCACTTTCAGGGAAAATAGCTGCTATTCTTTGATCTTTTGATATGGAACCAAGGACCATTGGAAGGATCTGTCTAATCAAATAAGCAATGAAACTGGAGGCTTCTCTAATTACTGATTCAGGAGGGAGAACAAACAATTGTGACTTGGTGAAGTACCTGATACCCTCCAGATGTTTTGGATCAGTTCCCAACAGCCCTAGCCAACATGATGAATGGTCAGGAATTCTGGGAGTTGTAGTCCAAAATATCTGAAGGGCTCTAGGTTGAGGAAACCTAGTTTAAATAATCAGACTTCAGCAGGAGCTCCTTCTTAATGCCGTGGTGCTGTCAGGGCAGTTTTTTGAGGTGGATGTCCAGCTCCCTAATTGCCAGAATGGGCTCCCAGATACAATAGGGCTGTCTTACCACATTTCAAGTAAATGAAGTTATACACATTACCTTCTAAAAGGGTTGGGAGCCTGTAAAATGCTTACATCCAGAATCTAAAATCACCGAGCTGTTCTGTTGACACAGTGCTTAGCATAAATCAGCCCTAGTCCATCTTAACTAAATTTCCTACTACTTCAAGGTGCCCCAAACCTTACTTGACTGTAAAGAACCATCAGTTTCTGTAAGGGCTATGATATAATATCTGCCTATCTTCGATGTCCTATGAAAGGGTGTAATAAATGCCACCATTTTTGGCTCTGCTTATATTTTCTAGCGATTATCGCTCCGCAAAGCTGAAGATACGCAAAGCAAGCAGAAAAAAAGTGGCGATAATGTGAGAGAGAGGATCATCAGGCGAGCAGCTCTTGAATTCGAGGATGGCATGTATGGTATCCTTTGGCTGCGTTGAATGTCCTTGCCTATTCTTGTTGTCGAAGGCACAGATGCATGACTACAGTTTTGCAAAGGATGAGTTGAACCTTGACTAATTCTCTTAAGCTAACCTTGGTATCGGCATTCCACTGCTTGCCAGCAACTTCATTAGTCCCGACATAACCGTTCATCTACAGAGTGAAAATGGAGTCCTTGGTTTGGTAAGAATGGAATATGGATGTAGTTACAGAAACCACTACAATATGGGGAGGAAGGAGCATTTGTGGAAGACACCATTGAATGTTTGACTGCAAGGTTGATTCTGTATATATATGTTTTATTTCAAATTAGGGACCTTATCCAACTGAAAATGAAGTTGACCCTGACCTCATCAATGCAGGTAATCCTGTTTGTCTATCATTCCCAATTCTATGCTGCCCTTCCTTCAACTAGTTCAGTGCAGTGTACTGTCCTGTTCCATGTAGAGTCCACGGGGAGAACCAGAGAAACGGGTTCAGGCTGGTGGGACCTGGAGAGTGTCCCATTTGGTATGAATCGTTCCTAAAGGATGAAGGTGATAATGTTTTTGATAGCCGAAATGGAGAAGGGGTAGAAATACCCATGAGCAAAGAGTAGAAAATAATAGGCTGCTAAAGAGCCATATGGGAGAAATTCACACACCAGCGACATTTAGAGATGTTTTTTTCTTTGCAAATGCTTGAAGCCTGCAAGCTAAGATGGGGGATTGGAATGCTTGGTTTTAAAGGAGAACGCAGATATAGTGGGCATAATAGAAAACTGGTGGGATGGAGAAAAGTTGTGGGATACGGTCATCTCTTGATACAAACTCTATAGAAAGGACAGGGAAGGGTTTGTTGTGTGTGTGTAATGTGACTCTGTCTGTCAAAGTGGGGGTATAGTGTCAAACTAAATAGAATCCTTAAAAGGGGCAGATTCCTCCACAGAAATGATCAAGGTGATCTTGAGACGGAGAATGAAATCAGGGAGGCATCCAAAGGAGAAAGTGTTGTAGTAATGGGTGACTTCAGTTACCTTCGACCAGACTGGATAAAAGCATGTTCTGGTCAAAGCAAAGAAGCTACATGTTTGGATAACCTAAACAATTGTGCTCTACAGCAGTTGGTAAGAACTCACTGGGTCTGTTTACACAACATACTAACTGACATTCAGTGGTTGAGTGTGGATTGTTGTTGAACTATGGGTTGTTTGTTGAACTGTGGGTTATCATGTTGTCTGAATGCAGTACATTTCCACAGGGTGACTTGTTAACCATGCAGTGTGGGTTGTTAACCCTGAATAACCTTGCAACAAACCATGGTTTGTTCAGGTGGCTTGGAGAAATATAAGCCACACTGTACAGTTAACAAGCCATCCTGCAGAAAATGTCCTGAGTTCAGACAACACGCTAACCCACAGTTCATAAAACAACCACATGGTTTAACCACTGAACATGGGTTAGCATGTTGTGCGAAACCGGTGGGCAAGATGCCTCTCAATCAGATCTGGAATGGCTGCTCTTATGATCTTAAGCAGAGAAGCAGGACCATCGACAGCTCCGAGTGGAGCCAGGCAGAATACAGGTGAGATACAGGCCTCCAAGGGCAGCAGACTAGAACGTTGCTCCGGTGAAGGTCTGGAGCCAATGGAGATTTTAAATAGGCAGCAGGCAAGTCAGAATTTCTAGCTCTGCCCGTTGCTGGAGAAGCCCTTGATTGTTCAGATTTTGTCTCCAGCGGAGCTACAGTGGCCTTCTTGAGAGTTAGAGGAGGAGGGCAGAGTGACCTCCTTAGGCCATGGAGGGCAATGGCAGTGCTAGTTACTGCAGGTCTCCGTGCACCAAGGTCTCTGGCTGAGCAGAGTCTCTGATGGGTCCATTTTGTGGGCCTTTTCAGCAGCCAGTGTTTCCCCTCCTTGGTGTTCTTCCATCATTCTCGTGGTTGTTGGTCTGACCCCTCCCTAAGTCATGACATAAACACAGCTCTCCCCATTATCCTCCTAACAACCCCTTGAGATCGGTTAGAATGAGTGCCTCATGGTCTTCCAATATACTTCATTTCTGGTAAGGAACTTTAACCCTGGCCTCCCTGATTCAAGTTCAGCACTTGATCCGCTATCGTAGGAGTTGGGAACCCCAGCCCCAAAAGCCAAATCCAACCCTCCTAGGGTCTCAGTCCGACTCTCTGGAGTTGCCCAGATGACCCCTTTCCGCCCTGCCTCTCAGTCTCTGTCAATTGTTTGGTGTTTCCTAGCCTTTGCACGCTCTTTTCCCATTCTAAAATGTTGAAACACCTCCCCTAAGGCTTAACGACTGGCAGTAAAAGCTTTAAGATAAGATAAGCCAGTATTTTGTGTGTGTGTAGACTCCACCCCTTTTGCCTTTGGTCCCACCCACTTTTGCTTTCAGTCCCGCCCACCATTGGAATGCAGCCCCCACAGTTTCTCTGAAATTGAATTTGACCCTCTGGCTGAAAAAGGTTCAACATCCCAGCATTACAGCACACTGACTCTTAGACAAGATTTCATTTCTCTGCAGCATATTTTTATGTTAAAGATCTTTATCTAAAGGCATGCCGTATAACCCTCACTTTCTCTGAGTCACGGATGAGAATCCCTGTTCTCAATCTTCTTCCACTGCAAAATTTCCCTTGACGTTGGTCAGACTCTTGTCATTGCAGGATAAATGACTGTTTTTGCCTATCTGTCCTCATTCTCCTCAAAAATAAAAGCTTTTCATGTCCTTCAAGTAAGTTGTTATTGTCACAGAGAGAATAGATACTCAATACCAGTTGGCTGTTTTAAGCTTATTTCTTCTACAGGTAAAGAGACGGTCACTGTGCTTCCAGGATCTTCCTACTTCTCTAGTGATGAATCTTTTGCAATGATTCGAGGGTACGTAATGAAAAGACCTAATTTGTTAAATGTCAAGAGCACAGGCCCAGCTGGTAGGTGAACTTATTTGTAGTCCTCCACAAAGGGGCTATCTGTCAGTCTTCTGCAAAACAGTCATGATTTAGTAGCTAGATATTGGAACTCAATAGATTTAACAGCTGGATATTGGGGCTCAAAATAGTCAACTCTGCTAGCTCTAACAGTTGTTAAATTGACTCTTGTTTCTACAAATCCTTTGCATTCTATCCCGTGGACAGAATATGGGTTGTGGCCCATATGAGCCCCCCCACTCCCAGCCTTAAGTATGCCACCACCATATTTGCTGCTGTTTAAAGCTAAATTTTGGCTTTTTAGGACATCTCTGCAGTTTGCTGTTGTTTGGCAGCATGCAGCACGGGTTGAAATTGGCCCTTGGAGACCTTGATGTTGCCAGTGCCTGCATTATATGAACTAAAAGTCCTCTTGCAGTGAATCCATGCAAAATACGACCTTTTTGTGATATTCTTATAAGTATTACCTTTGACGTTGTTCAGCAAATTTCAAGTGTTCCAGGTTTGACTCATAGAGAACCAGCCCGAGCCACTGGGTTTAATGTGACATATTCCCAAATTAATGTGCATGGAATTTGTCTCACATTTATCCAGCTGTACTTACTGCTGATACAGAGGCAGTAATCAGGAATGTTTAGCAGGCTTGTAAATGGAGCTAAAGAGTGTTCCCGGAGTTCTTCATGTTGCTCTTCTTCCAAATGTGTTTTGATTTCTTGTTTTAACAGGGGACATGTTAATTTGACTATGCTTGGAGCAATGCAGGTGTCTAAATATGGTGATCTAGCCAACTGGATGATCCCTGTAAGTAGTTAGTTTAATATTTTGCCTTTTTTCCATTGCATTTAATTTGAAGTGATTGATAAATGCCTTTGCAAAAGGTGCTTCGCTGAAATCTGTGTTTGCAACAGATGTTAAGAACAAAATAGAAGGTTCCTTCTGGGTGCATGCACATTTCATTGGCAAGGGTTGTCTCCACAATTTGCCCAACAGTGATGTCAATACTATGTTTTTGTTTTGTAATTGAGGATCTTTGTTGAAAAAAATAAAATAGAATTCAGCGTCAATTCATGAAATCTTGCCAGAGCAAGTTGGGTATGGTGACTCATTCCAATATAACGTTGTTTTCCTCATGTAATCAAAGTAGCTATTCTAAAAGTCACAGAAAGTTTGAACCAACGCTTTGACCCAAGGATGGGAACCTGTAGCCCTGCAGTTGTTATTGGACTTCAAATCCCATCCCCAGCCAGGATGGCCAATGGTCAGGGGTGATAGAAGCTGTAGTTCAGCAACATCTGGAGGGGCACAGTTCATTCACCCCTGATTTCATCTGCCTGACCCCAAATTTGGAAAGAGACAGTACCTGCCTACAGTTGAATATCTGGTCATTGCTTTATTGCTGCTGACCTTCAGTATGCATGCAGGGTGTTGCTTCCTCCCCCTCCCCCTGCCCCCCCCCCCCGGCAACTTGCTAGGCCAAAATCCCCTCCCGCTTTCTCATTTTTTGATATAGTTGGTTGGTTGAAAACCTTCACCTATCAGCTAAAGCATTTTTGATTCTCCATTTTGTATTTTAGCTGTTTCCAGATAGGTTGGGGGGGGGGGGGGGTTCCAGCAAGGAATCCAGCTGTTCTTAGCCAAACTGGCAAAAGCCTAAAATATAAGTGACTGGAGGAATTTAATCAATTTCCAAAGGTAAATACATTTGTAATAAAAGACAAAGGAAAATACTTTCAGACCCCATCTGACAGTTTTTTTCTTGCAAGGTTTTCCTTTTTATTACTGTGCAAGGCTGGGGTTCAGAGTCAATTCACTTCCCACTGTGAGCCTACAACTTGTGATATTGCACTGTTGGCAGTTAAGCCTTTATGCATCGTCGCCTGGCACCATTTTAGGGATCCTGGAAAAATACTCTGGTTCACTCTCAAGACCTGTCTAAGGAAAGGTGAAGAGAACCTAATGTTTAGGCCCTCTCTTTGCGTCGTATTCTAGTTATTTCCAAACATGTTTTTGATTCAAAGAAAAGCAAATATGATAGGAATTGTAGCCCAGAACATCTGGAGGTTGAGGAAGGCTGTTTTAGCCATTCCATAAAAGCCTTAAAGTGCAATTCTGTACCTGGGATTAAGTCCTATCAAACAAAATGGTGCTTGCTTCTGAGTACATAAGAACATAAGTAGAGCCATGCTGGATCAGACCAAGGATCTCTCTAGTCCAGCATTGGCTTTAACCCAACCTGGTGTCCTTGAGACTACAATGCCCATCAGCCTACAGCTAGCATGTCCAAAGGTGATGGGAGTTGCATCCAAAGCATCTTAGGAACACCAGATTGGGATAGGCTTGTATAAAGCCATAGTGTACTGCACTCATAAAGCCAGCCAGCTCATCTCAAGGAGCCCTCTGGATAGTGACCGTGAGGCAGGCCTAGCATTTGTGGTCAGCACTGTTGCGTGGTTGTAGACAGCCCCAGCCCTCTGGAGGGCCCACCGCCAAGTCTCCTGCCAATCCAAAATGTTAGCTCCAGCTCCCAGGCCCAGCGGTTCTTTCAGCACTCCTTTATCCAAGGGCGGGAATCCTGGTGGTTCTGGCTGGTGACTCCAATTTTAATGTGTCCCCGCCTCCCC
Organism: Anniella stebbinsi; assembly: GCA_029215795.1. Lineage (NCBI taxonomy): Eukaryota > Metazoa > Chordata > Lepidosauria > Squamata > Anniellidae > Anniella > Anniella stebbinsi. Next base: position 24,351,755 of record JARDYH010000002.1, on the reverse strand, counting down.
CCCCCCATGGCTCTGGAGCAATGCTACACCACAGAGGCATTATTGGGGAATTAAAATGGCAGGCAGCAGAGATTATACGCTTAACCAGTTTTTCTTGCTGCTGCTGTGTCCCTTACACTGCTGAGGGAAGGAAGGAAGGGCCCCACCTGGGATGGGGTGGGGGAGGCTCTGAGAGCCCACGAAACCTGGCACTGGCTTTGCTGCAAGGTATTGGCTTGTTTTATATAGCCACTGATAACTGGAGCAAAGGATGGCCTTTGGAGAGAAGAACTACATGAATGAATGAATGAATGGCATTTGGTTATATTGAATGGGAAATGTTCAGACTTAAGAAAACACCTTTATGTTAAATAAGAGAAAATTCATACAATTTCATGTAAATTATTCTTAACTAATTAACTTCATGAGTTATAATGGGTGCTACATTCCCTGGTCCGGCTGTTTTAGAAAAACTGGACATTCCCTGGCCATGCTATTCGAGATACTAATTATTGTTGATGAATGTTGCTTTTTAGCTGCAAGTCAGGACACAGTTTTGTTTTTAGAAAAAGCAGCATACTGGGGTTCTTTGTGTGATGGATTTAGTTTGCCTAGAATCTCATCATTATATATATATATATATATATATATATATATATATATATTGCTATGAGTTATGTTATCTTCTTTGGCAAGGAAAAAGTTTGGGGGTGCCAGGAGAGAAGCACTGAATATGATATTGTAGTTTCTTTTACTAATGATGCTTTTATATTGGGAAAATAGCCCTAAGCCATTGAGGATCACACTTTAAGAACAGAGTGGCAGGAAGTGGAGGAAGAATTAAAAGTGATGGATGAAGTTTCCTACGGATTTATGCATATGAATACCATAAATACTGGTGTTGCTGATTTGATGCAATGGCAAATAAAGCACTGAGACAGTGACAGATGCCCTGAGGCTAACAGTTGATGAACCCTAAAGGATAAATCTGGGGAAAGTCCTACAGTTAGCATATGAATATATAGAAAATTGCTGCCAACTTTTATCTGTTACTCTTGTATTCAGAAATAGTTCTTATGAAATCCCTGCACTCTGGTAGCTTATCGTGGGCAAAATCTTATTATTGAGGCTGCCTTGTACAGAGACCATTGGTCCATCTACTCTTGAGAATAGTTCTCCAGGGACTCAGCCAGAGACCTTTCTGGCCTCTTTGTATTTACCTTTTTAGGGTGCTTTTTAAAAGAATCTTAAAGTTCCCAAACTCATTTATCATCGCAGCACCCTTGTGAGGTAGTGACTATTGTGGGAGGAAAGGTCACCTTATCATGCCGCTTCTGCTTCGAGAACGGTAGATTAAATCACCCCCAAAGAAAACAGAGGACCATGACATTTTTCAAGTGTCAAGAGAGTCTCCATTTAGGAAAACCAAAAAATAAGTGCAAAGTTGGCAGTAGTATTTAGTTCATTCACATCTGTGGATTGTGTGTGTGAACGTTCATGTGCGCGTCAACTCTCAAATGAATTTCTTCGTAGGGAAGAAAAAGTTGTGATGTGTGAATTGCTTCTCAGATTGATCTCTTCGGGAGTATGTTCGCCGAGAGCTCATTGGGGATTTGATCTGTGCTACTCTTTCTCCCAGCTTCATTGTAACTAAAGGAGCACCACAGTGAGAGGAAAGAAGTGGTAGTTCAGGGTGAGCAAAAGATGGATCAGGATCTGCTGGTAGATCTCCAGGAGATTTGCACTACATCAGCAAGCAGTTCCAACTCCCAATAGGTGATCAATATCAACAATACAAAGCTTTTTATTTTTTTCCTAAGGCTGCTGAAATCCAGGAAGCTTGGATGGCAAAACCAGAGTAGATGTCTGTACAAAAGGATTTGTGTGCAAACTGCAGCTCTGGTTCTGATAAAGAATTCCCGGGCCAAGCATGTGCTAAGAAGGCATCTGTTCCTCAATTCTGTGTCCCCTTTCCTGAGCCACTATTTTGCACCTGTCTTCGGCTGGTGGGTCTTAACAAAGTAGATTCTGCAAGCCTGACAACTGACCATCGCTGGAGTAGATGATCTTCAGATGTTGTTGGACCACAACTCCCATATGACTCAGTAGGAGTAGTGGTCCAAAATACTTGGAGGGCCCCAGGTTATGCACCCCTGAAGTAAGTGATGATAGCAGTGGAATCTGAGGGGTTGCAAGGTAGAATGCCCCAGAGATTGGGATGGTTGGATGGCAGATGGTGGAGAGAACTGCCAATGAGGATGGTCGGAGTAGTGATTTGGGGGAAAAGGAGAGGTGGTAGAAGTTCTTTGTTCCAGCCACATGGACTTGAAAAAATGTGGTGATAAAAAAGACGTATGATGCAGAGGGGTTGGACTCGATGGCCTTATAGGCCCCTTCCAACTCAACTATTCTATGATTCTAAGCAAGTCTGGATCCGGTCATTGCCTGGATGGGAAGCCCCCGCCTTGATTTCCATGATGAAAGAAAGGCAGGAAAAAAACATATTAAATAATTAAGGAATAAATACTTTTGCAATAGGCATTACAGTCCACACTGAATCGCAAATATACTTATATGTAGGAAATGAGCTCATTCCTTAACCTGTTGTTAGTTGCAATCTTAACCTGTTACAAAAAAAAAAGCATACAACCAACCCTAAAAAAAAAAATCCACAAAAGTTTTTAATGGATCTGCTTGCCTAGACGGACTTATTTTAGTTACATGTAGTAAACTGCCATTTTGGGGGTGGCTGGGTGGCTAGAGATATGTTAAAGTAGAACAACCTTCCTCAACCCTAGTTCCTCCAGAACTTTAGCCTACAATTCCCATCAGGCTCAACTAGCATGGCTAATGGCCAGGGAAGATGAGAGTTATAGTCCATAATATTTGGAGGGACCCCAGTTGGAGAAGGCTGAGCTAGAAGCTTCCCTGATTTCTTGGAGATTTTGCTGGCTGCAGGTTCTTTTCAAGTTTGATCTCTATAGAGGAGGAAGACACTAGCAACCCCTTAAGATAATTGTAGAGTTATTATCGCAACCACAGGAAGAAAAGTGTGCAAAGGAAGAAACAGATGCGGCTAAAAGCACAGCTTGCCAGGGGTTGTTAAGTGAACTGGCCTGTATGTGTGTATTGTTTTCCACCAGTGCCACAAGATCGGCCAAGTTAGATATATTCATCACTACAGTTTACTATCTGTAGAGGACAGTGTAAGCCAAGACATTAAGGATGTGTAAGCAGGAATTGATTTCACAACTAGGGAAGCATGTGAGAGCCGTTGGACAATGGAAACAATTCCCTAGAGCAGTCTTCAACTGGTCCAGACCCAAGACCCACCTCGGACTCCCAGCCTGCAACATGGGGCCCACTTCCACAATTTTCTCCATGCCCAACATGGTGGCAACAGCTTTGCTGCGACCCATTTGGACTGATCTCGTGACCCACCAGTTGAAGACCAATGCCCTAAAAGGTGGTGGACTCTCTCTTGCTAGAGGTTTTTGAGCAGAGGTCAGACAGCCATCTGTCAGCAATGCTGTGAGTTTTCCTGCAATGCTGTTATTCTAAGTAGCTTTGGATATGCATGGTTTATATCCAGTGAGCCACCTTATGTGTACATAACAGCTCCTCTCCTCCCTCCCAGAGCTCATAAATACTACGAATGTCCTGTGACACACACCATGGGACTCAACTAGAGAAGGAAGAAAGATGTTTCATGCACAGAGATTTCCCCCATGCACATATTTCTAGGCTTTGGCCAAGGGCCACCATCCAGCTACAGTACTTGCATGCAGGTCTTTCGAGGTTTTGCCGCAGATCAAGCAGATGATGCTTGTAAAGGAGGAGTATCTGGTCTTTCTGCCCAAGGGCTAAACTAATTTTTGGACCAACTCTAAGGGGCAGCATTCCAGTGGGAAACTGGGCCAAAGACAAAGGGGCAGGGCAAATGGCAAAGGGACAGAGCCAAAGTACCAAATATACTTGCATATTTTAGCTTAATGCTCTTACCGCCAGAAACTAAGCCTTGGGAGAGGCGTTTCAACTGGGTAGAATGGGAGGACAGGACACAAAAAGGGCAGAAAACCACCAAACAATCACTAGCCAGGGAAAAGGGGGTGGCTATCTGGGGAACCCAGGAGGGCTGGATCAGAGGTTCAAACGCCCCGCCCCCCGGTTCTCAAAGATGCCTTTTATAATTGAACTGTGCCCTCTTTGTGTATTTCGGCCGCCTGAATGTAGGTGGCAGAACCGTCATGCCCGTTTTTTGCATAACGCATGCAATTCCATTCTGTGAATTGTGGCCAGTGTGATTGTCGGGCGCATGCAGGTGTCTGCAAGTAGATGCAGGTTGAAAAGCAGGGTTGCTCCGAGGGGTTTGAAAGGAGGGCGGAAGTTCTGACTGCGCCTGTGTTCGGATTGGCATGCGTAGATCTTTCTGCATCCCATTTCAAGGATCTTTAACCAGTTCTCGCTCTACGGCTTCTTTTATTCTTTCTACTGCAGAAAAAAGAACTGCCTTTATAGTCATTTCCTCGCATTCTTTAGCAATGTTCCTTGGGTCCTTCGTTCCCCTTTTTCTCTCCCTTTCCCATCTTCCAAATCTAATCTAGCTGTCTGAGATGGCAGTATGATGACAATAATTCTGTAATTGTGCCATTTTGCAGCCGGTAGTCAATAGGGGAAAAGAATGACAGAGCAAATATATTTCAAAAGCAATTCATCTTTGGTTCTTGCCGGCCATGTACTTTTTATTGAGGAAATGTGAAACAAAGTACTGGAATACGTGGAGGTTATCTTTTTCCTTTTTCCTTTTCTTTTTTTGTTATCATCTCAAGATGTAATATTGGTCAATGGATATTAATGTTCTTTAAGCTTTACTAAAAAAGTTGTTTGAAACATATCCACTTGGGGAAGAAGGGAAATTGTTCAGGCCTCCTTACAGTCAGTTAGTTGTTGACAACTTCAATTATTTCTAAACCTGCAAAAATAACATATTGCTGAGCGCTGGTTTTTGTGCAGTTATTTTTAAGTTTTTTAAGCTTCTTCCGTGGAAGGAGAGTATAAATAAAATTTCATTTAACCCTTTTGGGTACTTTATACTTTCCAAAGCTAGCTCTGTTTAACTACCCCTTCTAGAATTGCCAGGTGTTCTCTTTTATAGGGGACAGTCCTCTGTTTGTAGGGCTGCCAAAGGACTGTCCTCTATTTGAAGGCACTATTTGAATGGGTCTCCTGACCAATTCCAGTTTCAAGAGCATGAACCATACAAACTGTTGCCCATCAGTAGTTAGCACGTGGACAGCAGACAGAGCAGACAGAGAGGCAGGCACTCAGGTCACCTGTTCACAGTCTTCCATAGTATGGTGAGATGTCCTGTATTTTTATTTAAACGATAATAATTATTTCTGAATTTGAATCTATACCTAGAAATTAGCATGTGCAAACGCTATGCAAATCAATGGCCTCTCCCCTATGAGGGAAGGTTACAACAGCTGGGATTGTTTAACCTGGAAAAAGGGAGGCTAAGGGGAGACCTGATGGAGGTGTAAAAAATTCTGCATGGTGTGGAGAATGTGGATAGGGAGACATTTTTCTCCATCTCCCATAATGCTAGAACCCGGGGTCATCCCATGAAGCTGATTGGTGGGAGATACAAGATAGATAAAAGGAAGTACTTCTTCACACAGCTCATAGTTAAACTATGGAATTCACTACCACAAGTTGTAGTGATGGCCACCAATTTGGATGGTTTTAAAAGGGTTGGATAAATTCCTGAAGGCTATCAATGGCTACTAGTCCTGATGGCTATGTATACACCAGTAGCTGGGGAACATGAGTGGAGGATGCTGTTGCACCATGTCCTGCTTGTAGGTCCCTGGTTGGCAGCTGGTTGGCCTGTGTGTGAACAGAATGCTGGACTAGATAGACCCTTGGTCTGATCCAGCGTGGCCCTTCTTATGTGCTTATGTCCATCTGTTCTTTTTTGGGGGTGTGTGTGTGATACATTTCCTCTTTTCTGGCTACTTTGTTACTAAATAGGTTTACTTGGTGTGGGGCCCTCTTGCCTCAGATGTGGTTGTTACTGACAATACCACTGCTATGTGAAGGCCTTTAAGGCCGACTCCTGTTTTTTCGGGAGGCATTTGTGTAATGTCTTGGCCTAGAAGAGCCCTTTCACTGTTGGGAGGAGAAAAAATAGAGCTGATGAGAGATGGAGGAAGTGGGTAGTGTGAAACTGGAGAACATCCTGGAGTCCCCTGTACCACCCCAAAAGACACAGACCTGGTGGGGTTAGAGCACTTGTTTGCTGCCTTGAGCTGCCTTAGACTTCTAGGCAAGAGAGAACCAAAATGGTGGTGCTGTCTGTATGTTGATGGGCCTGTATGTTGATGGGCCCTAGCAATGGGCCTGTATGTTGATAGGCCCTAGCGACTATCAACTCTGCTGACCTCTGACACTTGCCATGGAGACTTTCCACCCAACTGGTCCAGTCCTCAGAATAAGTTAATCACATATGGTAATATAGGCAGCTGTCGCAGTGCTTGTATGAGTTGTGGGTCTGTGCTTCAGTAAACAAGTGGGAGTTGATTTCCAGGCATGTATTTTATTTATCTATTTATTTTTGTTTTATTTTTCAATATTGATACACTACCCAGGAACAAATGTTCTCACCTTCAAGTAAAGTATTAAAACAACAATATTCAATACTACAATGTGAAAATTAAATCTAAAACTGGATAAAAGAGCAAAGGAATAAAATCAGCATCAACAAATAAGTGTGTAGGATTGTCAGCTACACGTTTTGAACGTACCTGGACCTTACTCCTAAATAACATCACTGGTCCTGAGCAAAAGGAAATACTAATTTTAACCTAGAGTTTTCCATTGGGAAATTCATGTATTTCCAGAACAAGCATGCATATTAAGTATTATATAAGAACATAAGAAGAGCTATGCTGGGTCAGTCCAAGGGTCCATCTAATCCAGCACTCTGTTCACACAGTGGCCAACCAGCTGTCAACGGGAAACTCACAAAAAGGACATGAGTGCAGCAGCATCCGCCTGCTCATGTTCCCCTAGCAACTGGTGTATATAGGCGTACTGCCTCTGATACTGGAAATAGTACATAGCCACCAGGACTAGTAGCCATGCAGTGATTGTTAAGGGTTTGTGCAACTAAAGAGAGCCTTTGTTTGCCTAGGCACGTTATCCAGAGCCTCCAGTCATGCAGCCCAAATGCACTTCAGAATTATATCTGCTTAGAGAAACAAGAGACAAATTCCTGTTTGGCCTTATTTCCCTATAGATAAAATGGGAACGACAGTACCAGCAGGGATCAGAAAAAACAGATGTAAGGCTGGAATCCAAAATCAGAAAAGAGACAGCTGCACTGGGTATGTTCCCGACGCATTTCGACACAGGTCTTTATCGAGGGAATAAAGAGAAGAGTTTTTTTCCCCCCCTTGGTGAACACCTGTATCGAAACGCACTGGGGACACAACCAGTGCAGCTGCCTCTTCTTGGAATGCGAATGGCCCATTTCACATGGTGGTTGCGGGGATGACTGAGCTAGAACTTAGGGCACTTCTGATACATAAAGACATGGAGATGATGTCTTAGTTTTGTATTTTGTGCAGGTTTGGTGATTATTTAATTTTACAGAAATTGGGAGGGGGGGAGCGAAGAGCTTCAGTATATTAGTATTTCTGTTTAAGCTTGTTTTTCTTGAAATTTGTGTTTTTTAGGGTAAGATGGTGAAAGGAATGGGCGGCGCCATGGACTTGGTATCCAGCGCAAGAACTAAAGTGGTTGTCACTATGGAGCACTCGGCAAAGGTAAGGAAAAATGTAATATCCTCTTCGTGGTGTTTTAATAATAATAATAATAATAATAATAATAATAATAATAATTTATTTATAACCCGCCACTCCCTCCGGATCGAGGCGGGGAACAACAACAATATAAAACACAAGAATCACAAAACAGTTTAAAAAAATTTAAACAAGAAAAAAACACATCATTAAAAACATCTTAAAATTCATCTGGATAGGCTTGCCGGATATTGGCTGCTATCCTGTGATGCCCATGCCCTCGTGGGAGCGATCGTTCATGCGACAACGCTTTCACACTTCTAAAAATAACTCGAAACAAGTGGAAATGTTCGTTACAGAGCTAATCAACATTGCTCGCAGAAGGGAGCTCCGCTGAACTATCCTGATCCACCAACGTATGTTTCTGGGGTTATCTGTAGGAGTGCGAAAGCCCCCGTCGCACAAGTGGCCACTCCTGTGAGCACAACAGAACCAGTAGAGGCAGAGCAGCCCTGTTGAATACTGGCCTAGACTGAAAACAGGCACTGTTTCTCTACGTACATTGGGCTCTACGTATGTCTGGTACATTGGGCTTTCTCTCCGATTCCTGTCTTGTATCTGTATGTCACACCGTTACATGAATGGCTTTCCATGTGGAACAGCTGTTGTCCTGAGGCCACTCCAGTGGCATCCATCTGTCTACCATACTAAGAGGAGGAGGAAGAGCATAGCTCAGTGGGAGAGCACCTGCTTGGTATGCAGAAGGTCCCAGGTTCAATTCCTGGTATCTCCGGGTAGGATTGGAAAAACTCCTGCCTGAAACCTTGAGAGCCTCTGCCAGTCAGTGTCAACAATACTGGGCTTAGATGGACTCATGGTCTGACTTAGAATTAAGTGGCTTCCTAGGTTCCCCATGTAGAGAAGTGGCCTTAAGAACATAAGAGCCCTGTCAGTCCATTCTTTTCACACAGTGGCCAGCAGCTGCCCCTGGGCAACCCACAAACAGGAGATGAGTGCAGCCATATCCTCCTGCCCATGTTCCACAGCAGCTGGTGTACATAGGCCTATTGCCTCCTAAGCTGGAGGTAATACAAAGCCATCATTGGCAGAGGGGATTCCAGTGTGCATTGAGAAAAGTTGAGCAACCGTTATGCTCAGAGAATCTGCAGGGGATGTGTATGAAAAAGACGTGAGAACCGCAGAAGAGCCCTGGTGGATCAGACCAAGCATTCTGTTCACACAGCAGCCAACCGGCTGCCTATGGAAATCCTCAACTAAGACATGAGTGCAATAGCACGCACCCACTCATGCACCCCAGCAGCTGATGCACCCCGGAACCCCAGTATACTGCCTCTAATACTAGTAGCCATCGATAGCCTTATCCTCCATGAAAGAGGTCAGGAAAATAGTAGCAGACCTCCTCCTCTGCACACTGCCATATTTCTGATTAAAATAGTAGGTGAGGAAATGCTTCCTCCGTTACAGCAGGGACATGGGAGTTGCGTGGCAGTGGTAAGATGTTGTACTGTCCAAAGCCAGTATCTGTATGGCAGAGCCTTTTTTTTTTTAACCTCAAAGAGTGCAGTAGTGGGCAGTGGATATTAGCGTTCTTTAAATGTTACAGGAAATGTTGCCTTTGAAACCAGTGGAAGCTGATGGCTCCAATGACCCTGGATAGTTCTGACTGGTTGTGACTGAAACCCAGTGCAGATTTACCACCCCGCTGACATCGGAGCCATCCAGCCTCCACGTATTTGGAAAAAAATATTTGCTTGCGGAAGAAGTGAATGGTTGAAATCCTCCCTTACAGTTTGACATTGCCCATCTTGGTCTGGTATACAACTGCCTATTGCAGCAACTTGGGACCTTGCCATGAATGAGCAGAGGTATTATGGGAAGGGGCGCCACAGCACTAATATTTCTCCCTCTTGCTACTGCATCGGTGCAGATCCGATCTGGTTTTATTTGTTTGTTTATTCAGTGATATGTAAACTGCTTTTCAGGTGAGCCTTCAGTGTAGTGGCCCCCTTCCTATGGAATTCCATGCCTCTGGAGGTCAGGCAGGCACCAACTTTGTCTTTCTTCCAGCGCCTCCTGAAAACATTGTTCCAGGAAGCCTTCCCTTCATGACCAGCCTCAGTTTTATTTGCACTTTTGATTCTTTTAAAAATGTCTTTAACTTGTTTTTATTCTTTATTCTGTTTGTTCACCACTCTGAAATTCTTGGATGGGTAATAATAATAATAATAATTCTCATGAGCTGTATACAAAATTTCATCACAAACAATTATGAAATATTACCATCCAATTAAAACCACAGCACACAAGCTGAGGGTAAGCAGGTAAATAATCCCAGGAATGAGTAAGAAGCAAGCTGGCTTTATTATTTTTTTAAAAAAAGGTTTTTAACTTTTTAGAAATAATAACCCTGGCAATTCTTGATCCACGAGAATTCAGCTGGGTATGGGGTTCAGGAGATTGCTGTGTCTTCCCCTTCTTCTAGCTCACTGGGAGATCTCGCATCCACTTTGCAAAAATCCTGGTATGGGCTGAGCTCTCCATTCTTCCATTCCTATTTTGATGGCTTTCTGTAGATACAGCTTTAGGTAGGTTTTAACCACTGCTGTAATAATAATGGGGTGGCAGCAAGGTCACCTTCAACTGTAGCATTCTGTAATGTTGGGATCACGTTGGCTGTCTTGAAAGCCATCTCTTTCCACAAGCCTGTGCATTTCAATCTCCACGGAATGCTTAGAAGAGATATTACGTGACCTTAAAGGTATTCCTGATGGGTTGATGAACACTTTCCTTTAAAAATAGCACTGATAAATCATTACCGTGCCAGGAACAGAGCTTGAAAGGTCCTTGAATGAAGCGTTGTCGTAGTCTTGTAGTCATTTTTCCTGAATTCCAGTCAGTTTCATTGTGGGTGCTAGCTGTCTTGATAGCAGATGAAGATGTTAACTGGTATAAATAAGAATGAAACCATTATTCCCTACAGCAAAGGGGAAAAATGGGTAGTGGGGGGCGGTGGGAGGATTCTCTTTGAGAACACCCACTGCTTCTCTACAGATAAGCAGAGCCATCATCAGCATAAAATCCATAAAATTAATCTCTGATTAATATAAGCTTGTAACATTCTTCTAAGTTGTCTCTTGAAGTATAGAAATGCAAATGAACAATTGGAGATGAAAGCAAAAGGGGTGCAAGATAACCAAAGCTGTTCACCTACTGTTAATTTCCAGACTTCTGAAAATGTTAAAGGGGCTTCTCTATTGCGTATTGACTTGTAACTCTTTGCAGCCAGATTCAGAGACTAATCTTTGCAATTTAAAGCAATGGTTTTAAAATGAATATAGGGCAGGATCTACACTGCTGTTTTAAAGCGCTTTAAAGTGCTTTATAACAGTAGTGACAACTGTTTTGGAGTGCGTCCTGGGCCCCAACAATTGTTAGTACTGTTATAAACCGCTTTAGAGCACTTTATAACAGTAGTGACAACTGTTGGAGTCCAGGACACACTCCAAACAGTTGTCACTACTGTTATAAAGCGTTTTAAAGCAGCAGTGTAGATACGCCCTAGGTTTAACACACACCTGTCCTCGGCCATGTGTAAAAATGCCCGAGATACCTATTTACTTATAAGACATTCTGCTCTGCTTGTCTGAAGACTTCAGTGTGGCCTACAATTTTGAAATAGTTCTGAGGTCTGTAGCTAATTTCGGGCTTCTCTAGGGGAAGGCCAAGCTAAGTCTTGGAGTGAGAGAAGGGACAGTGGTTGTTTTCCCAGAAAAGCTGGGTTTGGAGGAAATAGGGACAACCTCTAAGGAGTCGGAGAATAGATCTGACTTTGAGAAAAATACTATAGATGACAGTTCTGGCTAGTTAGCCCTAATGGCTCTGTGCTACCTCCAGTTTCCAAGACAGTAAGCCGATATGTACCAGTTGCTGGGGAATGTGGGCAGGAGGGTGCTGTTGCACCGTCTCCTGCTTTATTGGTCCCTGGTTGACATCTGGTTGGCCACTGTATGAACAGAGAGCTGGATTAGATGAACCCTTGGTCTAATCCAGCATGGCTTTTCTTATGTTCTTATGTTTGTTTTGGTTTTTTGGTTGGATGTGCCAACCAAAGTGGAACAATAGGGCAAAAAGGGCAAGATTATACAATTGAACTTTCATCCTTGTTACTTTTGTCCTTGAAGCGTTGCCTGTTCTTGGGTAGAGGATGATACACTGTCACAGCGCTATATTAGAACATATACATCTTTTGGATTACAAAAGATGAGCGTAGAATTGGTGCTTTGTAAGGCAATATGTCTTGGAAAATGCATTGTTCTATTCATAAACTGAAGCTACATTTGCCGAGTTATTTTAAGGAGTCAAGATAACCATATCTTCTGATAGCACCATTGGAAACAGCTTCTGTGTGGTTCAGTCCCAGAATGCATCAGTAACGTCTGGTGAATGTTACTCCTCCCACCAAACAACTGGCATAGTCCCTTCTGGCCACCATTATTGCTGGCATTTGAAGGAACTACATAATCTGCCAAACACATGTGGTTCCTCTGTGCATATATTAATGGTGTATTGGAAGATCGTAGGAACAAGGACATTAAGTGCAGGAATTAGGAAGGTAAGGCAAATCATTTTTGAACTGTAAATGAGCTCGCAAAAGTCTTTAACCGTTGAGTAAGGCATATTTGTGACATGAATAAGTCAACCTAGAACAGCCTTCCACAACCTGGTGCCCTCTAGATGTTTTGGACTTCCAACTCTCATCAGTCTCATCAATGGTCAGGAATGCTGGGAGTTGTAGTCCAAAACAGTGGAGGGCACTAGGATGGTCCTAGAATATTTAAGCAATGAATTAAGGAGTCTTCCATAAAAAGCTCAGTGAACCACTGTGGACGCTTCGCTGATGGAATCTGTACATATTTGGGGTGCGTTTTGAAGCTGCTTATTGTGAGGCCTTCAGAATTTCAAGCAGACTATTTTCTCTTGTTCATTTGTGTGTCTTTTCTCCTTATAGGGCAACGCCCACAAAATTTTGGAAAGCTGTACTCTGCCAATTACTGGGAAACAGTGTGTGGATCGCATCATAACGGAAAAGGTAGAGTGTTTTACTTTTGTTAATCCCATCTTTTCCCTAAGCAGCTCAGAGGGGCATTTTTATCTTTAAAACAGTCCAGTAAGATAGGTTAGGTTGTGAATTGCCCAAGGTAGAATCTGGAATGTTAATATACAAAAGCTCACTTTGTGAGAATGCCCACTTTTTACCTGGATCAGGAAGAATAAGCAGGTATATTCCCCACTTCCCCTCAAATATAGGAAATCCTTCTTCTCCCCCCCCCCCCCCCCAATGACTGCCTCTTTTGGCAATGCAGCCTTAGCTCTGTTCAGGCATTTGCCGGACACATATGGGAGCTTAAAATGGGAAGGGGTCAGGCCATACAGTATAGAAATGTAATGAATGAATTGGTTTTACCAGGTTGAAACATTGGCTGCAGGCCTCTACTTGAACTAGTAAGGCTGCCCTTCTTTCCTTTGTAGAATAAAACTATTTTGCAATTCCTTTTTATCTTGCAGGCTGTGTTTGATGTTGACAAGAAAAAGGGGCTGTGTCTGATTGAAATCTGGGAAGGCTTGTCGGTGGATGAAATCAAGAAAAGCACTGGTGTCGAATTCACAGTAAGTTGTTGTCTGCTCATAAGCTGCACTGGGACTGACTCCTGAGTAGACTTAGAATTGAGCTGTGTTTTGCATGTTCGGTGGGAAAACGTCCAAATTGATATGAATTACTTCTGGTCCTCGTCGCTTTGCTTTCTCTGCCCTTAACCCCGCCCTATGCCCTGAGCCCCGCCCACTGCTGGAATGTGGCCCCCGAGGCTCTTCTGAAATTGGAATGTAGTCCCAGGCTGGAAAAGGTTCAACACCCCTGGTTTAGAATACAGCAATAAAGAAGTACTGTGGATTTGGGAAGAGATGCAGCTGTACATGCCTATTTTCATAACTTTTTTTTAAAAAAACATCTGCTAGACAACATATGTAGCAGTCCCATGACAAGAGAGAAATGGTTTAGAGCAACCTGTCACCATTATGAAGGTGGCATTATATCAAGAATAAGCAATCCATTTTGGATTTTGCTCGGCTGCAAAGACAAACTTTTCCCCCCTTGTACCCTTAAATCAAATCTACAGCTTCGCTCATAGATTATCCTGATGGGGCAATCTGTTCTGGTTTGCAGGACAACTTTATAACCGGAATTATAACAACACCATAAAAAACAGAATGGAAAGCCTTAACTGTAAATTTGTTACATTATAAAATAATAACCATTAGTTGAGTTCCGTACACGTCACAGTTAGCTGCCTTGCCTTCCTGTGAATGCCTGATTCTCTGTTAAGGAACACAAAAACATATTAAGGTGCAATCCTATATAATACTTTCTTGGGAGTAAGCTTCATTGAACTCAATGGGGGTTACTTCTGAATAGATCTGTATAAGATCTAGGCTAAGATTCCAATGTAGCTTTCAATCAAAGTGGCTTTTAGAAGAAGGATAAACATAATTCGTAGTTCTATAGCAATCTAGCCATTTGGTAAAAGGAATCTTAGGTCAAGTTTTCATAACATCTCCTTGTTTCAGAGCTCCCGTGTACACTGGAATGTACAGAGTTTTTGTGTGTACAGGTTTTCCGATTTATTTCAGTGCACAGAGTTGATTGTGCATACAAATTGATACACATATAGATTTGTTTCTATTCCCTCCATTGAAATGAATGAGGGTGCTTTGGCAAGCAGAAGAGCATGAGGTATGCAGTAAAATCCTCAGTGCCTCCAGCTGGATCAGTAGAGGGAGCAAATGTTTCTCATGTAATAATTATGTTCTTGCTTGTGCAACTGTTAGCATTGACCATCTGTTGTTGATACATCTGTAGCTCATGGATCATCAATGGTTGGAGACAGTCATGGTGGGTTTTGTTTTAGAGAGTTGAAAATGTATTGACGTAAAATCTTGATGGCTTGGTTTGCACATAAGCCATTGTTCATTTAACCCATGATTTGTTGCCCTACCCAGCCTTTATCTGGCAGATAGTCAAATAAACCATGATTTGTTTTCCCAATCCCTGGATTGGTTGTTTCCCTCTCGCTCCCTCCCTGTATCCCAACTGCATTGTGGTGCTGTAATACTGGCATTTAGAGCAGCTGGGTTCTTTGACTGCTCTTGCCCGCTGCCTCTGTAACCTGGCAAAACAGCCCATGGTTCTTGGTTTACACATAACAACAACCCATGATTTAAACAACACAGAGCTACATCATAGCCACAAGCATTAGGGGCTCCACACAGACTGTGACCATCAGGGCTGGCTGCACACACAAGGTCCCTATTGGATCCTGGCCTCTCTCTGCTCATATTCTTCCTCAAAATCCATCTTTTTCTTCTTCGTCTTCTGTGAAGCCTTTAACTTAACCCTTGAGTCCTCATCCCCAACCAAACTGGCTTTTAATTTGGAGATACATAGTACTTTTCGGGTGTTCAAAGCACTCGGCTTTGTAAGGTAGGACATTGTTATACTCATTATGTTGCTGGTCAGGTTGTGTTGCCTGAAATTGTTTTTTCATCATCAAGCTTCTGCCTTTATAGTGCAAAGGAGCCATCTTATGAAGCAGGGATCCATCCTGCCAGAAGGATGGAACAACATAGCAGAAGCAGTGCCTTCATGTCTAGGACTGAATAATGAACAGGGAACTCCATTAATGGACATGAAACTCCATTATATGAGGAAATGGTTCCAGGAAGATAGAGTTTCGCAGACCATAACATGCAGAGGTGGAACTAGGAACTGGCTCTCATAACATGTCCATTGACTTCCATAACATCTGAATAAGAACCTAACCAAGTAACAAGACAGCTTGTGAAACTTTTCTTTCCAAGATGAATGTTTAGTTGTTGTCACTGGGGGAAGGTTCACCTTGCTACCTAGCTCACAAGTATAGATGTTAGGCTAGCAAGCTTTTGCATTTGAGCACCTGATGCTTCAAAATTCATGGGCACCTCCTTCTGTGGGCCTGGTGTTGCATTCACCTTTTGGAACTATCCACAATAAATGTGAAATTTTATTAGTCTATCAGCAATATGTAACTGAGTCTGTGTGGGTGAATTCCTACTCTCCTTTAGCACCTTTATGGATACGTTTTTGGGGCTAGCAAAACCATCTAGTGAGTTCATGGCAGAGGTGACCTTGAGCTGGGGACCTCCTGACTCAAAACTCACTCTTATCCACTATATATCAATAGGTCTCAAAAATGCTTGGGCCTATCCCTTGTTAGCCTTGTCTCTGCCCACTTTTGTTATTTTTTCCAGTGTTGAAATTGAGATTGGGAACTGCTGGAGGCAGAAACCTGTGTTTTCCTTCTGTTCCTATGTAATATCCCCCACGGACATTAATGGTGCTGGTACCTGGCATTACTAAAAACTACTTCATATGGCTGTAAGACTGCTGAAAATCAGGTATCCATTCATTTTTTTCTCTCTCTTTCTCACTAGGTTTCACCAAACCTCATGCCGATGAAGCAGATTTCAACCTGAAAAGTAGACTGGGCTTATTATCTTCCATGCTTCCAGTGAAGGGGAATCAAATGTCTGTTTTGCAATTACACATTTTAAAGAGGTCTTTGGAAGTAGTTTCTTTGGTAGTTAGCATCAGGCTGCCTATTGTAACTATAACTCCTTAAATGTTTATTCGCCCACAACAGTACAGTACAGTTTCCAAAAATAAACTCAATTTTGTACCTAGATATTTATAAGAATCATATTGTAGGTTTGACTGTTAATACACAGTGGCAAGAGGGTAATCATATCTCGGTTTGTTAAGCTGAAATATGCGCAGGCCTTTGCCCCCCCCCCCCATGCAACACTTTTGCACAAGCCATGATTAAACCAGGAAATTTCTAATTAACCATGGTTTCCATTTTGTCCGAATCGGGAATCCATGGTTAACAACTTCAGAACAAGCCAGGGTCTTAAATCAACTTCAACCCGTCTGAATGCGGCCAGTGCCTTCTAGGTGTGGTCCTGATGCTGTAATTTTGGGCAGAGGCCAGTTTCTCACATTGACCATGCTAACTTGCAAGTGCCTGTACATTGACTGCAACTGCACGCACACACAGGCATGGGACAACATGTTATTGACATAAACCATGTGAATAATCAGAACTTTGAATATTCGAGTGTCCTCATTACAAAAAGTCACTTCAATATAAGGTTATATGCAAGGCTGTTTATATTCTGTAATCAAAAGTCAGTATTCTTTTAAACCATCAAGTTTCTAGTCCTCAAGGCTGCAAAGAGAACCTTGAACGTCTGTGGGGAATGCCTGGTGCGATTCCAGAGAACAAGGAAAGATGCTTGCTTTTGAGATTTCTATTGGTGCGGGGATAAGGCTTCTGTGCTCTGCATAACACCTTCCTTTTCTCATGAGGAGCCCTTAAAGCCCATTTGCTGATGGTACAGGTTATATACACAAAATGTCTAGCAGATTAAACCATACAAAGTAAGCATACGAATTTGCTTAACTTGCATACCTTATAATTTCTTTGTGAAAAATTTGAATTGCCGAGGCATAGCATTTTGATACTTTAAGTGCCGAAATATACACAGCCCTGGGTTGCATAGGAAGCGTACAGTGCGTTGCTCAGCTTTCAGATAATAGAGGCTCTGTTGCAATGGAAGTTTATTGTCATAATGATCTTGTGGGGACTTTTTTTTTTTTACTGACCTTTTAATAAATACATACACATGTGCATCTAATGTGTGAATTCTGCCTTCCTTTTGTTAACAATGACTCATTCGCACAAATGTCTAGTGGAATCCATGGGAGTAAGGCAGAGTCTTTTTTTTCCACTGAAGTTGATATGCCATCTATGTGTTGTATAGTTATTATAACATTTGAAATTGGAATTAAAACAGTGGCAGATAATGTCTCTCTTTCTTTCTCGGTTTGGGCAGTTCCAAACGTCTGTACCTTTCCCCCACTCCAAAGCTTTAGATGAGAGATTAATTAAGGTGGAAATGTACAAATTGTTATAACTGGTGGCTGACCTAACTGAGGTTGCTTGTCTAATCTAGGTGTCAAGAATGGTAACAACATTAACAGAGGATTGAATTTCAAGCTAATTACATCTTTTATGATGCCAAAGGGAAGGAAGCTTTTCCATAATACAGCTTCAGTGAAACGCAAAAGACTGCCCCAGGGCTTAAATAGCCAATCCTGAGCTCTCTGTTAAGGATGGCTTTTGCAAGGTCGAGAAGTTGCCACCCAATTAACAATAGGCAGCTTACGGTAAAACCCAAAAGGCTGATTAAACCCCTCCCTTAGGGTGGCTTCCTTTTACGTATGCTCTGGTGAGTGGCAATTCCGGCAGAGTGTCTCAAACTGCTCCCTATCTATGCCGGCTTAGATTGACAACGCAGCCTTGCATCCACCAAATCGTCATCCTCCGCCGCCTTGGGGACTTGGTTTCCCATGGGGCAGTGGAGGTAATGTCTCAGCCTGGGCCACCTGGTTGCCAAGGCCTTGGGAACATTCTTCTCCAACTCCTGGAGACTCTCCGGGAGTTTCCTCCACCACTCTCTGGTCTAAGTGTTTTCGTCCCAGCTCTGAATCAGAATAATCAGAAACTGCAGAGGCCCCTAGTCACAGTCTTGACAATAGGTTTGGATATGAGTACCTTGGTTTCCAACCCCTGTTCAACCATTAAGGTTATTGGGTAGTCTTGGGGCAAAACAGTCTCAGCCTACCATACCTCACAGGGTTGTTGTACTGTTCTTGAACATCTGTTGAACTGCATTCAGCAGATGCATATGCTGGAGTTCTGCTCCATCCATGTGGACAGTGCTTCTGTTGTGTTGCATGCGTGCATTCAGGTGGCCTCGAGAAGGACTCATCCTCCATCCTTGTCTTTTGCCAGAACATGACTCCTTCATGGTGGCAGGCAAGCAGAAGAATAACAAGGGTAGGATCCCTTTTTTCATGACTGCCTGCTTTGCCCTTGTAGGATTCTTCGGAAAGGTTATTTTGAGCTTGGTGCTGAACCAACTTTTTAGGTTCTTGCACCCCTTTACTTGATTTGAAACCTCCTGCCTCAGTCCATTCTGTCACCAATGTGCAGTCACTATTACCAGAAGTAACCTATACTAGTCGAGTTTCTGGTGGACTTCCAGGAGGTTGGCACCATGCTTAGCCATGCTTACAGAAGACCAAATGGATTCAATGGAACTTAAGTTAGTTTTATTAATTTCAACAGGTATACTCTTAAGCATGGTTAAATCTGGATCTAATCCACTATTACGTTTTTCAGGGCAAGTACCACACCATTCCCCAGGAACTTTAAAACCAAGGTTGGATATTGTCATTCATTCATCAGTGCTGAATAAGATCATATCCGGATTGTTTGATTGATTACATTTCTATACTGCCCAATATCCAAAGCTCTCTGTGCCCTACTGTTTTATGTGACACTGTAAATGAATCAACTTGGCTTCTCAGCAGGAGATGCACACATCTATGGACAATTGGATTCATGTAAGAGAGTGCCCAGTCCTGGGTTGGACTTAATATGTTCCTTAAATATATACATTAGGTAGCAGCCATGACAGGCCTTTGAAAGATGAGAACTGGAATTTTTCATTTCTCCTTCATAGTATATGCCTGCAAAAGGACTAGTGGATGATAATGTCACATTGGATAGTAAAGCATTTCAAAACAGGAGGAGATAGTGTTTGGGGCATCTTAGTTCAGAAAAATGTTGCCGGTGGTGAGGACACATGACAGATGATAATGAAACTGTGCATGGCACATTGAGAATAGGTAGAACTCCCATCACACTTTGAACCACCTTCCCCAATGTGGTGCCCTCCAAAAGCTTTGGACTCCGATTCCTGGCATTCAGTACTATTGACCACATTGACTGGGGATGATGATAGTTGAAGTCTGAAACATCTGGGGAGCACCAGGGTGGGAAAAGGTATACTAGAACATTGGGCAGGGGTCACCCAATGAAACTGGTGAACAGTAGCTTCAGGACAGATGAAAAGGAAGTCTTTCTTCACACAAGGTACAGTTAACTTAAGGAATTTTGTGCCAGGAGGTGACTTTGATGGATTTAAAGGGGGTTTCACAGATGAATGGAGGTGATGTCTATCGACAGCTATTAGATAGGACAGCTATAGACGCCTTCCACTTTTGTGGAATGAATTCCAGCTTCTGGTGGCAACAACAGGAAAGAACAAGTTCAGCCTCCTCTCCTAACCGTTGGCTAGGCTTGCTGGAGATGATTGGGATTGTAGTCCAAGACATCCGAAGACTTTCAGGTTGGGGAAGGCTGAGCTATTGCCTTCAAGCTTTGGTTGTGGATTTCCCAGATTCATCTGGTTGATCAGTGTGGGGGAATAGGAAGCTGGGCAGGATAGACCTTTGACCAGATCCAGCAGGGCAGCTCTTGCATCCTTACAGCACATTCTGTTCAAATTTCAGGCAATGTATACAGAATAGCAACAGAAGTGATGTTCTTCCTGCGCCCCTTCATCCACTGGATTTTGCTTTCTTTCATGTTTTGTGTGCCGTGCTTTTGGTTCTGTCCATTGACAAAAATGTAAACAGTTGACCGAGCTAATGAATGTACAGTAAACTGTGTGTCCAGGTCTCTTTTACGTGTACTTGCAAAAAGTCAATAAAACAAATCACACAAAGATAATGTACTGCTGTCAGTCTTGTCAAGGAGAACGTGACTTGTTGGAAACAAGAGGTGTGTTTTACAACACCTTTGAGGTGGGACTGTATGTAGGTCACTGGGGAAGAGTACATGCTTTGGATGCAGAAGGTCCCAGGTTCAATCACTGGAAAGTAGGGCTAAGAAAGAAACTTGCCTGAAACCCTGTAGAGTCTTTGCCAATTGGGCTAGATGGACCAATAGTCTGATGTTGTATAAGTTTCCTGTATTCCTATCTTCTGCAATTAATAATAATTCATCAATAATGATTAAACATCTGTTGAGAGCTGGGTGGTATATGGTGGTTAAAAGATGGTGGTTCTGCCTGCAGGATTGCCATTCATAACATGGCACCATTTGCACTTTACTTCAAAGAAGGGAAGGTGTGATTTTGAATAAGTTATGGGTAGGGATGTGCACATCTGAAAATATCGTATCGTTATCAGAATTTCGGACCAAAAAAATTATCGTCTCTGATTATATCTTAGGTGACCCGTATCGTATTTCCGATATTATATCGTTTCTCCATTTTGCCCTAGAGACTCTAGGGTTGATTTTTGAGTCAGAAAGGCCTAAAACTTCTTAATTTTCCAAGTTACAGGTTTGAAACTTGGACACAGTGCAGACTGAGTGTTGCTAGTCTTGTGTGCCAAATTTTAGAACAATCAGTGCGAGTGTTACTCAGAAGTAAGCTTTCAAATACACTGTTTCAGGTGGCTGAAATGTGGTCCTTTTTCAAGAGATGTTGTCATCCAGTACTCATGGGCATCTCACAGATGGCCTTGAGGGGACTCATCTGTGCCCAATTTCAGACGCACAGCTGCAGGCGTTACTGAGCTCTCAACAACATGCACTGTTTCCGGTAATGCACTTCATGCTGCTGCTGCTGAGACTTATAGGTATATTTTTATGAATGCAATGAACTTTCAAAACCTGTGGCTGAACCTAGGCAGTGCCTTCCATATGCAGTCATAAAAGTAAAATGTGTTAATCAGAAGATGGTGAACTGCTGCTGCCTTGTCTCATTGATTAGGCCACGCATGTCTACAAATCAAAAGGATTGGGGGAGGGGGGAGGGGAATAGCACGGGTGTTACATTTATTTTAGAGCCAGCCTTAGCAGGCAGGGCCCCATTGGGCCAGGAGATACCCTGGAAGCGCGGAAACCTGGAGGATCCCACTAGCGCCTATGCGTGGCACAGTGAGTGTACGCATTCCACTGCAGTAGCAGAACTGCTGCTGCCTTGTCTCATTGCTTAGGCCACACATGTCTAAGTACAAATGAAATAATAAAAGGATTGGGGGGTAGGGGACTAGCACAGGCGTTACAGTTATTTATTTATTTTAGAGCCAGCCTTAGCCAGGCTGGGCCTCATTGGGCCAGGAGATACCCCAGAAGCGCGGAAACCTGCAGGATCCCACTAAAACTAAAAAAGAACTTTAAAGCATATTATTATTCTCCGCGCCAATGCATGTGTGGCACAGTGAGTGGATGCATTCCGCTGCAGTAGAACTGCTGCCTTGTCTCTAGATTAGGCCACACATGTCTATGTACAAATGAAATAATAAAAGGATTGGTGGGTAGGGGAATAGCACGGGCGTTACAGTTATTTTAGCCAGCCTTAGCAGGCAGGGCTTCATTGGGCCGGGAGATACCCCAGGTAGCGAGGAAACCTGGAGGTTCCCAACAAAACCCTCACGCACCGCCTTGACCTCATCGTGCTTGAAAATTAAAATGACCCAGTCTGCCTGCTATCTCTGTGCAGGCAGGTGGGCAGTTCTTCATGCCAGAGCTGCACACATTAGCTGGAGCAGTGGCAAATAAAAGTCATCTTCTGGGTAGGCACATTGGCAAATTAATATAAGTCACGTTCTGGGTAGGCACACTGGCAAATTAATATAAGTCACGTTCTGGGTAGAAGTGGGCACATTGGCTGGAGCAGAGAGAATAGTTACATTCCGGGTAGAGGTAGGCACATTGCCAAATAAAAAGTCACATTCGGGGTAGAGGTAGGCACCTTGCCTGGACCAGAGTCTCCAAAAAAAAAAAAAAAATGCATGAGGGGGATGCTTCTGCAGTCCCTCACTAACGGAGGAGCAGACCCAGGGACGTAGTGACGAAAAATAATAATACAGGAATCTCTCAAAGCTCACTAAAGCAGTCCCTCCAGACTGGAAACATTGGATGGAGCAGTGTCTTTAATAAAGAAATAAAATGTGTGAGAGGGAGAGATAGCCACCCCAGAACTGCCCCCAGCAGCAATAGCATCTCTCCTAGACCCAGAGCCACCTCGCCCAAGGCGCACCTTAGACCCACGTTTCATACTGCTACAAAGAGATTGAAAATTAAATTATTATTTATGTTAATAACAATCCTTTGCAAACTGTCTGTGTGCTGCTTTGACCACAGATTGTGTAATGTTATCCTGTATAGCAGGCTACAGGACACACCAGCACACTCACAGTCAATCAAGCAAACACACACACCCAGAGAGAGAGGGAGAGAAATATATATTTTTTAATATATATATATATATATATATATATATATATATATATATATATATTGTTTTTAAAAGAAAGTTAAACAGGGAAGAGGACAAAACACACTCAGTCACAGTACCCCCACTCATGCTAACCTAACCCTTCAATCAAACCAACCAGAAAACGTATAAAAACTATAACTCAAACACTCAAGCAATGAACAGCCACACGAACCTCAGAAGGGAACAAAAAGATGCAAGACTACAATGAATCTCCAACAATTCGCCACCAAGTAACTATAAGACCCAGGAGTCAGGACAGAGCTCCAACAAAATCCACCCTTCTCCCCTCAACGCTTAACTCCCAACAGAGCTGGAACACCAAGTGTGGGGGTTTTATGCGGGGATATCCTTAGCCCTCCTCCAACATTGTGATTGGAGCCTGCTGGAATCCTTGCTGCATGATTGGTCACTGTCTCAGCAAGCACACCCCACCTTCTGGCTCCATCCATGTGGCAGCAAAAGAGAAAGAGCCTTCCGATAAAACAATAACATACAATAATTATCATAGGATTTGTTTATCGTCTCTGATAATTATCGTAGGCTTCCCTATCATATTGTTATCGTTAAATGCATGCACGATAAAGAGCATATTTTATCATTATCGTACATTTTAACGATACGATACACATCCCTAGTTATGGGGGAATTGGATACATGTGTACTCAGAAGTAAACAGGTGTGAAACTCCCTCAGAAATGCATTTGCCTGAGTTCTGCTGCATAGTTACTACCAACTGTGCTCCAAATAAAGTCATTTTAACTACTTTCTGATAGAAAATGATTGCCTGATCCATCACACCTAATCCCCCCTCGGTTTGCCTCCATGTTTTTTTTTTTACCTCTAATGCAGAAGCACGTCAAGCTTATGATCCCTTTCACCTGCTCTTTCGCTCCTTCGCTCTTCCACCCCACCCTTCTTCTTCTCCCTCCAGTCAGGTCCTGTCAGATGAGTACTTTAACCAGACCGCCTTTCTGCCGGGCAAAAATGGAACGACCCTTTAGTCTGGCTCTTTGGGGGCATCGAGGGAGTACAATCCTGTCTCTACAGAGATTCAGGCATTGTATGACTTAAAAAAATGCTTTCGAGCCTGGGATGCCAGGTTTGGGTTTGATATTGAGGCTTGAAGCCGGCTGCTGGGTAAGATTGCTTTTCACTGCCAGGACCTGATGCAATCCATTCAAGCCCCCAGTTCCTTTAAAACTACACGGAGGATTAGGGTGCATTAAATGCGCTTAGGGAAAATAATCCAGGCTTTTAGCATTCTAGAAAAGGCTGGGGAAGAGGCGGGGTGTCAGCAGGACAGGCACGGCGTCATGTGAGTACCGTGCTGCAAATCTGCACACCAGGCATGGTGAGAGTGCAGTAAATTGCTGGTGTGATGGAGCTCTGATTCAAAGTGTTGGTGGTCTGCTTCTTCATGGAGCTTTTCTGCTGCCCCTCACTTCTCCCCCCACTCCAAGTTACTGTTGACGGACCTTCTGGAACAGACTATGACGAGATGCAGGGACCTACAGCTGGGGAGGATATGGAGTATAAAAATGAGAGAGAAACTGGTGATACAATGATCCTCTCAGGAGCAAGAAATCCTGGAGTTTAAAAGTGAGCAATTCTGGTTCAATGGCTCCCTGGTATTGCAAGTTTTTTTGTGCAGGGTTGCAAACACTACGAAGCCATTCCAGATACAGACCATCATATAACAAAATCATTGAGACAAATATGGTTCTTGAAATACATATAAGAAGGGCAGTAAACCAGTATTGGGGGGGTTGTCTTGTGAGAGCAAAGGGGCACCAAACTGATTCTTAGCAACCATAAAGGCAGTAAGTGTTGCCTTGTTGCGTAAGTGTTGATGGGTTTGGCTGATGGCAGTGGTGGGAAGGACTCCTACTGTGTTGAATTGACTGATAGCAATTTTTATGTCAGTGGAGCTGTTTGAGGCTCAGAGTCTACTGCCTGTTTCCTAATTTGCTGGGAAATAAGAGTGAGCTCTGTGATGGCTCAGTTTGTAATAGCAATTTCACACTTTCTAGCAATCAACTGGTAGTGAGATGATAGTATAAAAGGGTTGATGCCATTTTGTATAACTCTGTGATAACTAGTTGATTTGGGAAGTGTAAAAATCAGACAAAAATGGTGAAGGTGGGACTGGCAGGCGTACATTTTGTGCAGCATTGGCTCAGTTCGGACGACACATTAGGCAACGGAGGAGGGGGGAACAATCGTCAGTTGTGTTGCTTATTGTGTCATCTGGAGGGCAGCACATAACGCACACACAAATGGCAGTACATTAATCAGGCACTTTAAACAACAGAGCGAAACAACGGGCTTGCACGTTGTTTAGCCCGAAGCCCTGTTGTTTAAAGTGTCATCCGAATTCAGCCCCCTCTCTCTCCGTGGACTATTCCATTTCAGAATAGAGTTCTGCTGCCTAGAGCAGCCAAAAAACCCCAGCCGCTCTATGCAGCCGGCAGAACTCACGGTGCATGCTGGGATACGGCTGGGGGACACAAGGAGGAGAAGATGCAACCAAAATGGCCGCCGCAAGTTCCTTGCAGCCGGGGCGTTTGCTGGTTCCGAGCAGTGCCGGTTGCAGTGTGTCGTCTGTGGAGCTCCTCCTGCCTAACACACGGTCAGTACGTTATTTACCCCTCCGTTGCTTAATATGTCGTCCGAACTGAGCCAGTGCGTTGTTTGTTCAAGAGCAAGCCTTGGTTGATGCCATTGACTCCAAATGGGCTATTCACAAAATGCCCAGGGTACTAAGTGTAAAAGGATGGTGCTCAGTGGTGTAGTGGAAATTCCAAAGTACAAGTGCTCATCATGATAGTCCCTATAACCAAATACACTTAGGGTAGGGTGACCAGATTTTGGAACCCAAAATCCGGGTCCCCCCCCCGCCACCCAAAACAACCCCCCCACCAAGCCACCCACCCACCCAAAACAACCTCCCAAGCCACCCCCCCAAAACACCCCCCCAAGCCACCCCCCCAAAACAACCCCCCCAAGCCACCCACCCACCCAAAACAAACCCCCCACCAAGCCACCCACCCCCAAAAAACATCAGCCCGGACCTACCGGGTTCTCTTCCGCTGCCGCCCCCGCCGGGTCCACTACCCCCCCCCCCCAGTCCGCCGCCGCCGGGTCTTCCTCCGCCGCCGCCAGGTCCCCTGCCGCTGGGCTCGTAAGGCCAGTGGCCGCGCAGAAGAGGCAGGGGAGGGCCGGATCCGGAAGTGACATAATCGGCCCTCCCCCACCTGTCCCTCAGTATCCGGATCCTGTCCCTCAGTATCGCGCCAGGTGATGACATCATCACCCGGCGCGCTACTGAGGGACAGGCCGCGAAGCCTGTTTCTCAGTAGATTCGAGCACCGGAGGGAAGAGGACGCCCCTGCGGGTAAGGAGCGTGAGGCGCGAGGGAGGGCACTTACCTGCTGGGGCGGCCGCTTCCCGGGCTCCTCAGCCGCCACCGCCGCCAGGTCTACCGCCGCTCCTCGCTTGCTGCCACCGCCGTGTGACCCCCCGCCACCCCGGTTTGCCCCCACTGCCCCCCGGTTGGGCCGGTTCTCCCCAGGTTTCCCGGTTAGGACCGGGAAACCCCGAGCCATCTGGTCACCCTAACTTAGGGAAAGGGCCATGACTCAGTGGTAGAGCATAAGCTGAGAGGGAACAGAGTCCTGAGGAGGTGGGTGGCAGATAATATAAAGGTCCCTGCTTTCCTGGGTTCCCCCCCCCCCCCCCCAGCTGCGATCATGTTTTAATGATGCAGTTGCTGTTTGGGAGAAAGGAAACATCCTCACCCCGGTGCCAATGCTGTCACCCCCTCACCGAAAAATTACCCCTCTGCTGCTGCAATCAGGCTTTGAGCGTGTCCCAGACTTGCTTGCCCAGAACCAATTTATTCCTCCAGCTGAAAAGGTACCCCCATCTTCGATTGAAGCCTTTTACAAGGAAACAAAGAGGCCTAGCAATGGCCAAGAGGGTCCAGCAGCAGCATGTGAGGAAAGTAGACCTTAAGTTGCATGTGAAACATGGGATGATGATGGGCAGACAGTCCATCTTGACCCAGGGGGCGGGGGAGAGTTGGAGCTTCTGTAGGACTACATTTGACCATTGGAATGTGGCCCCCAAGAGCTTCTCTGAAATTGCATTCGGCCCTTGGACTGAAAGAGGTTCCCCACCTCTGCTGTAGTTCGTAACAGATCTGTTTGCACTCGCAGCCAGAGTCGAAGGCGGACTTGCAGTTGCAAGCAACGAGATGCCAGACAACCGGGTGCAGTAGATAATCAATCATGCCTTGTGCCCTTTCGTCATAGATATGTCATCAAAAAGTGATGCTGGACGTGGTGCTCTTTATAGGCAAGACACGATGACAACCCTGCTTCACTTTTAACAACACAAATGATGTGTTGGACCAGCTGGTTTGGATTAGTAATCTTTGTGTCTCCTCTTGTCGCCGCAGATGACAGGGGACAGCCTCACTTTCCCTCTGCAGATGATCACTGTAGGTTTAGCTGACACATCTTTCCTTCGTGGAAAAGCCACACTGTAGTGGCAAATGAAACAAACCCACTTTAATCCAGTGACAAATTTTAAACATGATTTTCCTCATTCCCTCCCACCCCCTTCAATTTACACTGAAAACTTAGCTGGTAGATGCCTAAATCATAGCTTTCCGAGATGGCGTGCCTGTGATGATGGCGGGATTGAAAGCAGGGCCTCCCCTGAAGATCTCAGGACACGGGCAGGCTCATAAGGGAGAATACGGTCTTTCAGATAAACTGGACCCAAGCCATATAGGGCTTGATAGGTCATAACCAGCACTTTGAATTGTGCCTGGAAACAAACTGTTATGATGTGCCTTTCCATTTTTGTCCTTCAATACTTGTGTTTTCAGAGCCACCAACAGAATATCAGTAGAAATATAATGGACACAGTGGGTTGGATCCAGACTTGGGGTTGGATCCAGGTTTGTGCTGGATCAACTGTGCTGTCAGAAGTGGACTTGCCCTCTTCCTCCTCGTGCCAGCATTTCCAGCCCCCCAAAAGTGCTACACAGAGAAAAGACAAAAGAACATAAGAAGAGCCATGCTGGATCAGACCAAGGGTCCATCTAGGCCAGCATTCTGTCCACAAAGTGGTCAACCAGCTGCCCACAGGAAACCCACAAGCAGGACCTGAGTGCAACAGTACCTTCCCACCCATGATGCCCAGCAACTGGTGTATGTAGACATACTGCCTCTGATACTGGAAGTAGCATGTAGCCAGAAGGATTAGTAGCCATTGATGGCCTTCTTCAGGAATTTGTCAACCTCCCTTTTAAAGCCAAATTGTTGACCATCACTACATCTTGTGGTTGACCCTGCTGAATGGGGTGAGCTGTAATGTGTGTGGGAGGTGGATTCCCCAAAATTAGACAGATCCTGGATCTAACCCTTAGTCAAACTCTGAGTAAACCCCTTGAAATCAATGGGACTTAAGGTGACCATGACTAACTTAAATCCCTTTGATTTCAAGGGGTTTATTCTAAGTATAATTAAAGGCTAAACTATATGCTACATTAAGTGTGTAGTGTGTACTGGATCCTAATGATTAAAACTTTCCTGTAAGTGTGCAGGACCCTGATCCAGATGTGGGACTACCGCTGAAAATGGCATCTCCACCTGCAGTTCTACCTGTAAACCACCCCAATGCACAGCTTGATGACAGTCATAACTTTGTACTTTCCCTCAACTCATGCTCCAGATCATTGGCTGACACTTTCATGGTCTACAGTTGACTTCATCAGATGCATGAATCGTTATCCTGAGTTACATGAATGTTTAGAATGTTTTCCGGATGTTTTTATGACGTTTTAATAATGTGTGCCATGTTTTTAATCAGTTTTATGTATCTTATCATATTTTGTATTTACTGTTGTTCCCCGCCTCGATCCAAATGGAGAGGCGGGTAGAAATAAAATTTATTATTATTATTATTATTATTATTATTATTATTATTATATACACATGGTTAGGGGTGGGAACTGTAAACAGAGAGGTCAGAGGGAGAAGAAATACAGAAAGTACAGACATTGACAACTATATTAACTGTGACCATTCGTAAAACAATTGTTGGTGTCAACAAACAATGCCAGGATCACAGACAACAGTTTTGTGAATGTCCACCATTCTATCTCATCTAAATCACTAGTTTTGATCTGAAAATACAAACTAGAAAATATTTGACATTCCTTAGTCACAAATACATGGCCTTTGAAGTGTAGCCAGGGAGGGAAATAAGCCACTGTTGCTATTCTCTTTCTACCCATCTTATTTAGTCTTGTCTCTGCACGGTGCCTTGTCTTGTGTCTGATGAATGTTCAGTTCCTCTTACCCTTTCACACAGACCAAAATTCACATTTGAATGGCTTTGGTTATTTGCTGTTTAAATCAACTTTGTATTTATTTATTTCTATCTGTTATTTTGTACACGCTCCGCTCAAGCCGTATTCCAAGGCGTATTGTGTTTGGTTCAAATTGAAATCTCGTGTGTTCCTTGATAGACGCATATTGCAAGAAATGCGGTATTCCATATTGGGCGCACAGCTTGTCAGATTGTCTCCTCGTATCAAATTTCTGGAATACAAGAATCCAATTCGAGCTGCTGTAATTGAGAGAGCATAAGGTTGCCAAGAATAGCAACTGCAGGGTTTATCCGCTGACAGGCGTCTTGCTTGTGAATTATTACATTTTTGCTGTACTTGCTTTGACGCATGCTAACCAAACAGGTTGTTATTCCTAATGACCCTATTCTTATAGCTTAATTCAGGCAGAGCTTTGGAGTAATCATTCTTCAGTGCCCCTTTTACCTTTTCCATAAGACACTAGAACAGATGGAGATTTTCAAATATAAATTGTACGTTTTTTAATTTATTTTATTAGGATAATTTATGACCCATCTTTTTACTCAACGCGTTTCCATGCCAGCTTCCAGAAATATATAAATCATAAATAGAAACCACAAATAGAAGTAAAATATATAACTTACTTAAATGAACTGTAATCAACAAATATATACCATGACAGTTATCAATGAAAACAAGTGATTTTGCAATATGGGCCTTCCATATTTGCAAGACCAGAAAAGCTCATTAAACACACACACACACACACACACGGGAATACACACTCTAGCTATTTCAAAGAGAGGGTGAAACCCAAGATGTCATAGCAGAGGGGCTGTGGCTTAGTGAACACAGCACTTTTTCCACAGGGTGGGTTAATGTGTTGTCTGAACACATTTTCCACAGGGGGGGTCTGTTAACCATGCAGTGTGGTTTATTTTACTCGAACAAGCCACCTTGAGAACCCATGGCTTGTTGTTGGGTTGTTCAGAGTGGTTAACATTCCACACTGCATGGTTAATAAACAACCCCACAGAAAATGCGCTGTGTTCAGACAACATGATAACGCTTCTGTAGAAAAAGTGTTGCATTTGGACAAGACAATAACAACAGCCCACACTGGGTGGAATAACATATTGTGTGAACCCAACCACAGATTTGCGTCTTCTTTATGTGTCCATCTTTCCCCTTATTTTAACTGCTCCAGGAACTGGGGTGGGTTGGTTCATGACATCACTACATACCAGCCAATAGGCAATATCAAAAGGTGAACACTGTATTCCAACATCACCACCTGGAAAACCTGCACAACCCTTGTTTTTCAGGAGCTCGCTTTGGTATGTCTGGGTGAAATCTACTGTTGCATGAGTGGACTGCTGTTCTCACAGTGGTACTTCCCCTCCTATGCCCTGCACTCTCCAAATCTTCTAAAATCTTCTACAGAATCCCATCCTTCAAAATCCTCCATAATAATAATAACAACAATATATTTATTTATTTCTTACCCGCCTCTCCCTCTGGATTGAGGCAGGGAACAACATTAAAAGCAAAATATATAAAATACATAAAATTGATTAAAAACATATAAAAACTAATACATTATTAAAATACTAATACAACTCTTAAAATTCGACTGGGTAGGCCTGCTGGAAAAGATCGGTCTTTATAGCTTTCTTAAATTCTGGAAGACTGTTAAGTTGGTGGATCTCTTCCAGTAGGCCATTCCACAGTCTGGGAGTGGTAGACTTCTTCTTCTTCTTCTTCTTCTTCTTCTTCTTCTTCTTCTTCTTCTTCCATTATTATTATTATTATTATTAATTATTATTATTATAGCATTATTCACCACTACCCAACTGAAACATTATGCACTTTAAAATAGGGATGGTATTTTAAAAGTGGGGTGGTTGCACATGGAGTTGTAGAGCGTCATCACACAGGGGGAAATCGCGTTTGCTTACTGTTGCTTCTCCGCTCAGGTGTTTGTCCCTCATTACTTCCTCTTTTGAAAGAGGAAGCAAACAACATGCACTTGGCCCATTCAGTGCACTGTTTTGAACGCGCTGCTTCTCTTGCACACAGCAGGAGATAGCGGCAACTTCCATCTTTCAAATAAGCCAGACTTACTGGGGTGTTTTTTTGCGGCACAAAGGCTAGAAGGGGCAGGAGGCAGACAATGTCAGGAGAGGGACCCGCAAAAATCCATGAGTGCACAGTAACGAGCATGCAATAAAACACTCACCTGATGGAGCTTGCAATAAGCACTAAAAGCAAGCATCGGAACTGAAAATGCAACCCTACATTTGGAGAATTGCTTCTTTTAGAAGTAGCAATGTTCAGAAAATAACTGAGAAGGCATGGTTTGGTCAAGGCATGCTGGGTGCTAGGAGACATCTTCTGCACATTGACATCTCAATGCATTTGACACATGATAATTCTATGACTTTGGGGAGAAATTGGGAGGACTCCTACTTGCCCTGTTGCATCACGAAACCCCATATGGACTGAAGCAAAAAGGAGAAAATAAAATATTCCAACAATGTTTTGCATGCAGAAGACCCCAAGTTCAAGCACCAGCATTTCCAGGTATAGCTGGGAAATACTCCTGTCTGAAATCCTGGACAGTGTTTGCTAGTTAGTGCAGGCAATACGAGATGGATTCATGTTCTGACCTATAGGAGAGCTTCCTAAGCCAGGGCCAGTCCCCAGTGGAATAAGAGAAAGGCAAGAATGGGCAAGGAAAATGCAACAGTAGATCAAGATCTGCAGAAGGCCACAAGATGCCTATTATTAGTATTATTCCTCCCAAGTATTAATAGAGGTCTTAACTTAAACCAAAGTCAGCACGCAAAGCAAAATGAGAGCTTGTAAAGTGCAAAATTAGGATGGAGCTATCATTAAATAAATGTTAATAAAATAAAATTTGATAAAGTAACTAATTTATAATGCAAAATATTAAAAAATAACGTTTTTATAACCGTATGAAATTATACTCAAATGGAAAGTAGACAGTCCACAAACATGGTGACATAACTTGCTTCTCATAATCATATAGTAGGCTACAATAGTACACATCTACCTGTCTCAGACCCGTTTTAACCCAAGAGTCGGGCTGCCTCTACAAGAGGCATTTAAAGCTCTTTCAAGGCGCTTAAATTTTTTTATCTCTACAAGAACGGAGCGCAAATCAGGCGTAGAGGCGCGTTATCTCTCCGATTATGCGCATTATCAAATGCGCGTTAAATCGCAAGTTTTATTTTGCTCTGGCCGTTAAAGCGCATTTTGACTATGTGAACAAGCGCTTATGCGCATTAACTACTTGTAAAGCGCATTTTGGTCATCCGTTAATGCGCTTCGCCGCCTCTCACCGCCTCTCGTGCAGAGGTATTAGGTGTAAATGCGCTTCAGCGATTATGCGCATAATCGCCTAACCGGGCGCAAAAGCGAATCCTTGTAGAGGGGACCTTTGTCAGTGGGATAAAGAATGTTGGCATAACTATAGCCCTGAAAAACTAAATTTTGTTAATTGTCAAAAATAGACCTGGAAGACCAAAACAATGATAGCAGGTTACAGGCACACAATGACACTTTCATTAAAAAGTACACCTTGGATAGCTCCTTTAGAGTTTTGACTGGTGCTGACTAAAACCTGGAGCAGATTCACCGCCCACTGCCATTAGAGCCACCAATCCCCATTGGCCACAATTCCTATTAGAGAGGAAAAAAACCCTCACCAAACATGTACGCACACGGTATTTAATCAACAAACATCATGATTGCTAGTCACAATGTTAGCATCATTTGTAGTTAGGGCCCCAATCTCCCTCCAGACTTTGACTCATCTTAGAATCATTGCGGCTTCTCCTGTGGACCAAAAAGGACTGTACTGTAGAATTTACATAGAGGTTGCCAAGGGTTCCGCGCCTATTTATTGATATTTATGCAGTGAAAAGTGTATAGTGGAAGCAAGCATGGGCCATGCGTTTGTGGAGCTAGATGTGGTGAATGATCACAATTCCAATGAGAAATTCAGGCCAATTTGAATATGATTTGCATAAATGATTTATTATTATTATTATTATTATTATTATTATTATTGTTATTATTATTATTATTTACATACTGCCCTATAACCGAAGCTCTCTGGACGGTTTACAAAAATTAATGGAGTTGATATAACAACACCATATTCATTCACTGCACAAATATTCCCACTATAGTTTATAATGTCCAGGACACTAATTGGTAAACTGTTTGCTTTATATCTGAGCAGTTTGAAGGTACAAGGTCCTTTGACTGAGAGAACACGGAAAGCTTATTAATATTAGTTTTATTTACAAGTACACCACAGAGCAGTAGAGTCAAATAGGCATTCCCATAGCAGGTACCTTAAGAGCATTGCCAGCTCGAGGCTTCTGAGGGCTCTGGGGTAAATCCCCCTCAATAGGTCCCCTCTTTCACTGTCTACTTTCTCAATGCCATTGTCACAAGCTACTCTCGTTTGAGCTGGAGTGAGGGGCAGGTGAACAAGTAGGTTGCGATGATGAAGAGATGAGAAAGTCCAACAGGCTCCTGTCAATAGGCCCCTGTTGGGTTGTGGACCTTTCGCAAGTGCCTGACCACGCCTACCACGCCTACCTTCTCCTGGAAAGGAAGGTTTATCAATGGCTACTAGTCCTGATGGCTAAGTGCAAGCTCCAGTATCGGAGGCAGTAAACCTGTATACCCTAGTTGTTGGGGAACATGGGTGGGAGGGTGCTGATGCACTATGTCCTGCTTGTGGGTTCCTGGTCATCAACTGTCTGGCCACCGTGTGAACAGAGTGCTGGACGAGATGGCCCCTTGCTCTGATCCAGCAGGGTTTATGTTCTTACCTTTGATGCTGGCCCTGCTTGAGAGCAACTAGAATGTGGCAGTTAGATGTCCTGGGAGAGCTAGATGTTCAGATCATTTCACACCACTGTCAGATCATTTACATTGGCTGCTGGTTATCTTCCGGTTCCAATTCAAGGTGTTGGCTTTGGCCTTTAAAGCCCTAAAGCCTTCAGATGATGTGGTTTGGGACCACATCATCTGAAGGACCATCTACACCTGTATTAGCCTGCCCAAGCATTAAGATTAGTGTTGGAGGACCAACTTTCTGGTCTACCAGCGAGAGCCATTAAGCTAGTGAGTACATTGGATAGGGCTTTCTCAGTGGTGACCCCACACCTTTGGAGCTCCCTCCCCAAGGAGGTACATATGGTCTAATAATTACTGGCTTTAACAAACAAAACCAAAACCTGAAGACACATTTATTCCAGTCTTCATTTGGTGTTTAAAAAACTACCAGGGCAGGATCTACACTACTGCTTTATAATGGTATTGACAACTGTTGGGGCCCATGACACATTCCATATACCGTTTCCAATCCACTTTCAAAGTGTTATATTCTGCTTGGTGGAGGTCCGGTCTAGCTGCCACTGCTGCTGCTGTTGTGTAAATATGTGTGTGTTTAATTATAATTTGTATGCTGATGTTTTCGTAATATTATAAGCCGTCTTGTGAGGGAACTGCACCCTGAAAGGTGATGAGAGAGAGAGAGAGAGAGAGAGAGAGTTCTGCCTCTTCTTGCTCATCCTGGCTTGCCCTACTTCCAGATAATGTCAGCTAGAGACCCTTGATTCTGTTTTGAATTCAAACTCGAGCTGCAGGGAGGGAGCAGAGAGATAGCAAGAAACTGTATGGTGAGGTGTCATTTCTTTCCAAGCTTGGATGAGTCTCTTGAGAGATTCTCACCTATCAGGAGATCATCCTCTGTCATTAACTCCCATTGACAAAACATCTGTCATTCTGAGCTATTAGCTGGCAATTCACCTGATGCAGAAATGATCAGCCAGCAGCCATAACAACATTTTAAATAGTACTGTGTGGAAATTTTCTCCCACATTTTTTGACCATTCTCTTTCAATTAGATAGAAAATAAATTGCTTTTGAAAAGAAATTCAAGACAATTTTGGAGAAATTCTCATGGGTTGGGTTTGGGGTTCTTGTGCTAAGGAGTAGGCGCTAGTGATGTGTTTTCCATTGTATGCTCATCTCTACAGGAGCCTCTTCAGCTACCTGCATGTCAATTAAACCCCAGGGGAAGACATCATGAGAAATTGAGTGAAATTTTACCCCAGTTTGGACCCCATGTTGTCCACAAATAGGGTGGGGGATTTTGAGAGGCCGTTTGCACACAGCTCTAGTTTTAAATGATTACTTTGCAAGGAAGGTTGGCTGCAAAAATAATTGTGAACTTCTCCTATGCATGTTATGCAGGGGGGGGAAAGCCCTACAATGCTGGCTGGAGAATACCGGGAGTTGTTGGACATTTTCTTTCTCAACCTTTCATTTTATTTTATTTGAAAGATAATATAAAGCTTTAAAGGTTCAATAATACGCGGTAAAGCCAAAATAAACATCTCAGCAGTTAAAGCCCAGGGATAGCCTTTGCAAAAAGATGTGTTTTCAGGAGGCGTTTAAAGCATGTTACAGTTTCCACCTCCCGATCTGCACGAGGGAGGGCTTTCCAGAGGGTGGGTGCGGCCACCGAGAAGGCCTGCCATTGAGGTTTTTCATGGCGACATTCCATTTGTTCTGGAATGACGAGCAAGACCTCCTCTGAAGATCTTAAATGTCATCCGGGTGTATATAAGGGAAGACGGTTTGCTAAATAATAATAATAATAATAATAATAATAATAATAATGATTTATTTCTTACCCACCTCTCCATCTGGATCCCAAGACAACCTGGTCCCAAGTTGTTTAGAGCTTTTAGGAAAATAACATAACCTGTTGTCTAAGGTTCAATCCTATAAATATGCATAGGATTGCACCATAGACAACTTGCATTGCACTCTTTCTCTGTTTAAAACATTCAGGGAGTGAGGAAAGCCTCTATTGCAAATGCAAGTTGTTGCTGTTGTTCAACAATACCTAACCAAACAGTCTCATATAGTTTTTTAAGACCACATCTCATGTAGTCCATCCCTGACTGACATGTGGTTCTATCTGTATTTTTAAAGCAATATTTTTTTAAACAATTCTGAAGTGTCTGGTGTACCTTCTATTTTGACAGGATGACAGCCTACCTCCTCCAAATGATTGTGAAGCTGAAGAATAGAGAGAAGGCACTTTTGACTATTGAGGTTCCTTGGTTTTTTTTTAGGTTTGGGAGTATTTTTTTCTGTTTGAAAACTAAAATAAGGACGTGTGCATCCTTTGTATATCAGCATTTTTATGCCACCGTTCTTCCCAGAGACTTCCAAAGCAGCTCACAAAACAACTTTAAACAAGCCTAATTAAAATACAACAAAGTAATTAATCAAAGTTAACAATCAATAAATGTTTTCTTGGAATACATATCATAGCAGCAGGAGCCAGTCTTCACATCTTAACCCTGGAGAAAAGCTAAACAACCCTCAAAAGCCCTTTGAAATAAGGTGGCCAGTACAAGGTATCAAAAATTGGAAGGAACCAAATGGGCCTTCTGATGGAGGGAGTTGGGGAACCTAGGGGTCACAACTGAAAAGTCCCTGTCCTTTGTATCCTAACCTCAGATGCTTTGGTGACATGAGGCAGAGGGTGCCTCTACAAGAGCGATTTAAAGCTCTTTCAAGCCGCATTAGGAAATTTACCTCTACAAGAGCGGAGCGCAAATCAGGGGCTCAGGCACGTTTTCTCTCCGATTATTCGCATTTTCGAATGCACGTTAATTAGCGAGTTTTAATTTACGGTGAGAGTAAGAGCGCCTTATGTCTGTATAAACAAATTTCTGAGGAGGTGCATTAACGATCAGGGGTTGGACTGTGGTCGTAATGTCATGCATAGAACTGCTCCTTCGCTGAGAAAACCTCCCACTTTTTGGTTTAGTTTCCTTTCCTCTCTCCTCCTGGCAACTTCCTCCTTGTACTCCGTCTCTCTGGATGGAAGCTCCAAGAAGAGGTGACCCAACGTGAACCAAAAATAAAGTTTCTTTGAAGTACCCTGATGAAATATTTTTAACATGGAGACAAGGGGCCAGATGGAGGTGGTTTTATGAGACGTAAAGGAGGTAGGAAGGATGTGCGGATGTACATATAATTAACCATCAGCAGACATAACTTCCCCTCGCTTCTTGCTGGGTTCCTGAGCTGAGTTTTGTGTGTGTGTGTATGTGTGTGTATGTTTTACAATTGTTGAGCTCGCTGGGAAGTGGAGGGGGAAGGAACGAAGCAGCATCCCCCTGTCTGTTTTGGTGTGTGTATGTGTGTGTGTGTGTGTGTGAGAGAGAAAGAGAGACACATTGCCATTTACTCCTGAGGAGGTCATGGCAATCGGGCAAAGGAGGGGGGAAAACAGGTAGCCGAACATGTTAATCAGCTCATTCCTTTCAGGTAGCCTAGGAAACCAAAGGCGGGAGATTCTGGTGGGCAGGGAGAATAAAGGGAGGGAACCGGTTTGGGAAGTTTCTTTGGGACAAAGCGCATTACTTTCAGCAACATTTACATGCGATTCTCAGCATGTCAAAAACTTTAAAATTAGGGTGACCAGATTTTGAGAACCAAAAACCCGGTCCCCCCCACCCCCCCCAGCCAAAACAACCCCCCCACCGCGCCCCCGCCCCCACCCCCGCCCCGCGCCGCCAGCCCGCCTTGCCTTGCCCCGCCTGCTGCCTTGCCCCGCGCCGCGCCGCGGCGCTCCTCCCCGCCCCCCCGCCCGCCCCGCGCCACCAGCCCATCTCGCCCCGCCCGCCCGCCCGCGCCGCCCGCCCGGCCCCTGCCCCGCGCCGCTCCACCCTGCCCGCACACCCCCCTGCCCCGCGCCGCTCCACCCCGCCCGCCCCCCCGCCCCCCGCCGCTCCACCCCGCCCGCCTGCCCCCCCGCCTCACGCCACCAGCCCACCTCGCCCCGCCCGCCCACGCTGCCCCGCGCCGCTCGCCCCGCGCCGCTCGTCATCACCCGGCGCGCTACTGAGGGACAGGCCGCGAAGCCTGTTTCTCAGTAGATTCAGAGCACCGGAGGGAAGCGGACGCCCCAGCAGGTAAGTGCCTCGCGTCGCCCGCCTCGCACCGCCCGCCCGCCTCCTGCCACCGCCGCGTGACCCCCCCGCCGCCCCGGTTTTCCCCCGCTGCCCCCCCGGTTGGCCCGGATCGGGAAATCCCGGGCCATCTGGTCACCCTATTAAAATGCCTTTCATACAGCCCGTAATGCGCTTCAATGCCTCCCATGTATAGGGATTAGGCGTAAAAGCGATTGAGAGAAGATGTGCATAATCGGGGAACCGGGCGTCAAACCGAAATCTTGTAGAGGGGGGCAGAGCCTCCTCAGAAGAACTTAATGGGCAGGCAGGCAGGCAGGTGGGCAGGCAGGCAGGTTCCTATGGGATTATGCATTCCTTCAAATACTGTGGATGGACACCATTAAGAATTTGGACCAGGATGACCAGCACTTTGAATTGGACTCAGAATCAAAGCCATTGCATATCAACTAATTTTGGACTGAAAAGAACCATAGAACTAGTCCCCAGCCACCCCCAAACAACACCCTGGTAGCAGCATTCTTTGTAATTTCCAGATATTCTTCAAGGGCAGCCCCATGCAGAACATGTTGCAGTAATCTAATCTGATATGACCAAAGCGTGCACTGACCTGATCTGCTTTTTCCAGAAAGTGCCAGTGATGTTTTACTATTCATTGCCAGTTATTTATATGATGTAAGTATTTGTGATGTTTTGATGATGTTTACGTTTAAGATGTATGTGCTGTGTGATTTCAAATACAAGGTTGGTAAGTATGTAAATCTAGTGAGAGAGTGGACAGAATGTGAAGTGAATGCTGATTGGCTGATGGTTCAAAGGTCTGGATTGGTTGATAATAGTGAGAGGGAGGAGTTAAAGAAGCAAGAGAATTGTATGTGTGAGAGAGTGAGGGAGTCAGGGTTA
Organism: Anniella stebbinsi; assembly: GCA_029215795.1. Classification (NCBI taxonomy): domain Eukaryota; kingdom Metazoa; phylum Chordata; class Lepidosauria; order Squamata; family Anniellidae; genus Anniella; species Anniella stebbinsi. Next base: position 24,312,330 of record JARDYH010000002.1, on the reverse strand, counting down.
GGGTCTGTTGAAGAGAGTTGAGATCCGGGGTTTGTCTGTGGAGGGTCTAGATTTAGTGTAGGAACAATGTGTTTTGATATTTTGGGGGACAGAGTGAAGGGAGGAGAGTTAGTGTAGTCCAGAGGGTAGAGTAGGCAGGGTTGTATATGGAACTGTACTGAAACAAATAAGCTTGAACCATTACATTCTTTAAGTGCTTAACCTTACTTGTTGTTAATAAACATTCCTTTTGTTTCACACTGGAGTGTTTTGTGAGGTACCTGAGGTAGGGTACAGGATTCAATGGTGGCCGCGGAAGGGAAGGTGTGAGTATAGAGGACTGGGCTGCTGTGAGGCCAGACAAGGGTGGCGAGTCACAGAGCCAGTGGGCAGCATTCTGATAGTAGCCATACCCCTTGGTTAGGAGTCTTTGATTTAATAAGAGAAATAACGGAAGCTCAAGGGGGCGGCATCACAGTGCCACAACTGCAGCACTAGTCAAAGCTGTGTACAAAAAGTCCTCCTAGTCACAGCCCAACCTGAGTACTTGGAACGGCCACAGTGGGCTTTGCCATTTTGCTTGTCATGCATTGCACTGAAATGTTGCAGTTGTTGCAATATCCTGATTGGTTTGGGGGCTTTGGGCAATATCGCAGCCTGAGGTGGTGCCTTGGTGCAGGGGCTTTGCACCGGATCCTGCCCACCTCTTCTTGCTTTGCACAGAAGAGCATGCTTTATATAACATCCCAGTGAGAATACCAAAATACCAGTCCTTGAGTGGAGCGTTCAGCCTCTCAGCTATAAAAGCAAACGTTTGTAATCTAAACTTACCACATATTGCTATGCACTGCTGGAAATATTTTTGCTGGAGCATTGAACGTCATTAACGTCAGGAAGAAAAGAAGAGTTGACGAATACCTTTCAGAGACTGTTAGCGTTTTCAAATCCAATCCATCAATTTACAAATGTAAATCACAATTTCAGGGTTTTGATCACTGATCTCTTATTTAACAGGCAGATTCGTGTGAAGAACTTTACTTTCTGCATGACAATTTGATCTCAAATAATACAAATCTTTGATTGATCCTAGTTTAATCTATCGCTGTGCACAGACCCCCCCCCCAATCCAATCTGGGTCCCGATCTGGGGGGTCTGGATCGGGCTCAATCCAACCCGTGTCAGATCGGGCCCGATCTTCCTCGGATATGGATCTGGATCCACTCCAGATCTGTGCAGAGTCCTCTCTTCTGCTCTCCCCCCTCCCTCCCTCCCTCCCTCCCTCCCTCCCCCCAATCGCCCTACTTACCTGCAGCCTCCTCCGCAGCATCCTCCACAGCATCCTGCCTCCTTGATGTCAGACACCACATTTCCTGGTTGCGGCAGGTGATGTCATCACCTGGCACAAGCGGGAAAGTGGCCGGCCGACATCGAGGAGGCAGGATGCCACGGAGGAGGCTGCAGGTAAGGAGGGCGATAGGGATGTTGGAGGGAGAGAGCGGGGAGAGCAGGAGGGCTCTGCACGGACCCAGAGCGGATCCGAATTGTGGATCTGATCCGGCCCCATCTGATCCAGTTTGGATTGGCCCGGATTGGCCCGATTTGCTCTGGATTCAGGATCTGGATCCATGCACAGCCCTAGTTTAATCTATTTGAAGCTCCATATAAATATATTTGGACTCATCCTGTTCTGCCACCAGCCACCAGCCACTCCTGTGGGAGGAGAGGAGTGAACAGAAATCTCTCTCTCTCTCTCTCTCTCTCATACACACACACACACACACACACACACACTCCAAATTGGGTTGGGGTGGATAAATGTTTGGGTTGAGGGGTTGGCACTTACTTTACTTGATATCTGGAAGAGATGGCTGAGAGTTTAGATTCTTAATTTTATTTTCTTTTGAACCTTAAAAACCCAAACACCAGCCTTTTCTTGCTGGCTGTGGCACAAAGACCTCCACCCCCAGGAGCAACACGATCTGGAATGCCCTTGTGAGTTCTGCATAAGGAATCACTGGTTCAATTGAGTTCTAGAAACACTTCCAGTTCACAGCTGAATATGACCATTGGGAAGAACCTTACACATGGGCATGTTCGGTTGGGAACCATAAAGGTTGCTAGAGCTTTGTTGAGTCTGTGACCCCATTGGATGAATTAAGAGTTTGGTTGGTTTATTAAATAAATCACAAATTTGATCTTGCGTGAGGAGGTGAAGAACATACTGTGACTTCCCCCCTCAGTGTTATCTCTGTCTTCATCCCAAGCTACATTTTTGCTCTAACTTGAATGCAACAAAATGCAGTGGAGGATGATGGCTCTGATTTTGGTGGGGCTGTGAATCCATTCTGGGATTCAGTCAGACTAGCCAAAATTATTAAGGAGCTATCCAAGGTGCCGAACCCAATTCCCAAAATAGATTTGGCACACTGGATAGCTTCTTTAGAGTTCTGGACGGTTTTGATTGAAATTCGCAGCCCCAATGAAATTGGAACCACCAACCTCCACTGATAAAAAGCATGGAGGCTGTATCTCTACCAGGGCCTGTTGAGGATTAGCCCACAGGGATCAGTTATCTGGGCCCCCAGGGAGTTGACTGCCATTGTAACGGTGCAGAAAGTACATATGGGCCAAGTGTCTCTATTTACCAGATTCAGTCCCTTGGTAGTTTCTAAAGCACTGCTAAAGCACTGTCCCTATTTTATTCCTATTTCTGCCTTTCACACAGGGCCACTTTCAGATCTGAGTGGTGGGGCTGGACAAAGGGCCTTGGAAGTTTTACCTGGCACAAGGTGGCTGTGAGGACTATTTCTCACAATGCCCCAGAGCAATGCTGCATCTGTAGGCTGACCATCTGAAAAGGAGGACAGGGCTCATATAACTTTAACAGTTGTAGAGAAAAGGGAATTTCAGCCAGTTTAATTTGTATGCAATTAGTTCCTGGTGAAATTCCCTCATCACAACAGTTAAAGGTGCATGCACTATACTAGAGTGACCATATACAAAAGAAGGCAGGGCTCTGCAACTTTAACTGTTGTGATGAAGAGGGAATTTCACCAGGAACTAACTGCATACAAATGACACCTGCTGAAATTCCCTTTTCTCTACAACTGTTAAAGTTACATGAGTCCTGTCCTCCTTTTCATATGGCCAGCCTATGCATCTGGGGAATTGTGGGAAATTAAAATGGCAACTAGACTCAGCCACCTGCTGCGTCTCAGTGCACTAGCCTGGAAGGATTTCCCAGAGCAGAAATAATATTTATCTGCTAAGGTTATTTGAGCAGATGCAGGGTTATTTGCATGCAAAAGAATATAAACTACTTTCTTACAGAATAGTATGCTAAACAGACAAGAATTACCAGGGGAGCCTTTACTGGAAACAGAAAGTACCTGAGCCCACTTTAACGGTGGAATCTCTTGTTTCTTTTTAATTAAAATTATTCTTTTCTCTATTTGGTTTATTAAAACCTGCACTCACGAGAAATGGAGGCGGGGAGGATCACCTCTTGGGCTGTACAAATACTTGCCAAAATAAACGGTGAATAAATTTTGGTGAAGACTCTGTAACCACTGCTTTGGATTGTGTAAATCTTCATGCAGGGCCTATAATATAGCAGTCCAACATGTGGGAAAAAGGGAAGTTGCTCAGTAGTGATTCTGTGGGCGTCTCCTGGGCAACTCAGAATGGGGGAAAGGCTGAACCCTCAACTCACAAACATAACGTGTAATTTGGAGCTTGTATCCTTGAAGGTTTTGAATGGTGATATAATGTTGTTTCATGATCCTGCTTTACCAAAGGAAACCATTAGCGGAAAAGCTTTTCTAGCAAAGAAATTCAGTGGGGATTCTGCATTGAGAAACACTACATTCCCAACAGCTAAAAATCTATACTACAGCTAGATTATCCTGAAGAGCATGATTATTTTTGAGCAGTTGGTGGAGGTAGCGTAGTCCCTAATGCGGCTAGATTTCAATCCATTAAGAACCATGTGGACTGGGATCACGCCAAGCTTATTTTTAGGTTTGTGTGTCTACATCCCTGATGTTTTCTTCAAAGCTGAGCCCTTTACTAAGAACCAAACTCTTAGCCCAAACGTTCCAAGGCTGAAGTTTTATAGTGTGGTTGTACAAAACGTTTTTACAGCAGCGGAGCCCTGCAGTGTTTTCGCCAGCAATGGGAGTGATCTGAGAAATACGTTTTTAAAAAGACAAAAGCTCTGGCCACAGTGTTGTGGAATAATACATGCTTTGCAGGCAAGAGGTCCCTAGTATGTTTCATGGCGACTGCAGGGAAAATGATTTCCAGTGGGAGTGCTTGGAAGAATTATGCTCAAAGCCTTGGGGAGCTGCCTGTCAGAATACATCAGATTTCCCCAAATTGGTACCTTCCAGATTTTTGGACTACAACTTTTATCAGCCCCAGGCAGGGTGGCCAATGTTCAGGGATCATAGGAATTGTAGTCCAAAATATCTGGAGGGCACCAGTAGGGATGTACAGAATTTGTAAACTCTGTTCCATCTGCATTTCATGGATTGTCAGATGACTTTTGTTCCATTTTCCGCTCATTGACAGAATGGGTGTTTTTCCCCTAATTCCTTGCATTTGCACAAACTCACATTTGCACAGATTTGCACTTGCGGAAATTGATCAGATACAAAAGAGGGCAGGGCTCCTGCAGCTATAACTGTTGTGATGAAGAGGGAATTTCACCAGGTGCTGCATGCATACAAATTACACCTGCTGAAATTCCCTTTTCTATGCAACTTAAAGATACAGGAGCCCTGTCTTCCTTTCCATATGGTCACCCAAACCCACCCCACTCACATAACGTGTAATTTGGCACTTGTATCCTTTGCTCTCCCAAAGTTGGTGTGACCACATGAGAAGGAGGACAGGGATCCTGAGTCTTTAACAGTGTAGAAAAGAGAATTTCAGCAGGTGTCATTTGTATGCATGCAGCACATGGTGAAACTCCCTCTTCATCATAACAGTTAAAGTTGCAGGAGCTATACTAGAGTGACCAGATACAAGAGAGGGCAGGACCAGATACAAGAGAGGGCAGGGCTCCTGCAGCTTTTACTGTTGTGATGAAGGGAGAATTTCACCAGGTGCTGTATGCATAGGCTGATCATATGAAAAGGAGGACAGGGCTCATGTAACTTTAACAGTTGTAGAGAAAAGGGAATTTCAGCCAGTGTCATTTGTATGCAATTAGTTCCTGGTGAAATTCCCTCTTCATTGCAACAGTTCAAGTTGCAGGCACTATACTAGAGTGACCATATACAAAAGAAGGCAGGGCCCCTGCAACTTGAACTGTTGTGATGAAGAGGGAATTTCACCAGGAACTAATTACATACAAATGACACTGGCTGAAATTCCCTTTTCTCTACAACTGTTAAAGTTACATGAGCCCTGTCCTCCTTTTCATAGGGTCAGCCTATGTATGCATATAAATGACACCTGCTGAAATTCCTTTTCCTATATTATTGTTAAAGATACAGGAGCCCTGACCTCCTTTCCATATGGTCACCCTAGAAATATAATAAATGAAACGAAATAAAATGATTGTTACTGTGGAAAATGGGACATACACAGAATCAGAGCCAAATCAAAATTTTGCACACATTAGAAATGCGACAAGATTTCAAATGTCAGCCATGAATAAATAAATGTACTTTTAAAATTCCTCCCATTATGCAGCAATCTTAATCATGCTTACTCAGGAGTAGATATGATTGAACTCAGTGATGCTTACATCTGGTAGAAGTGAATGAGATTGTGCTGTTAGGGTCCATTCATTTCCTACTTCACAGTCCAGGCTCCAGTGGAGGACGGTGGCTCTGATTTGGTGGAGCAGTGAATACTCTCTGGATTTCAGTCAGAACTGTAAAGGAACTACCCAAGGTGTGAAGCTGAGGGTTGGGGGGGCACTTTTTCTGTGAGAGGAGAGGCATTTATGGCAAAGGCTATGCCACGCAGCCATTACCAGACGAGAGCCACCTTCTCCTCCAATTCTGTTAGAGATGGCATTTCTGAAAGGCTCCTCAAGCCACCCAGCGGCCTTGGTTCCATGCCCTCTGTTGCAAGCGAGATCAGTTGTTCTTAATAATTCTGATTTATCATTGTAAGTAGAAGCTTTAAGATCTAAGTGTCCTAGTTGTCAAGGAAGAGTCGTGGTAGTGGAGCAGAATATTGAAAAGAGCACTCTTGCTGCTGGCAATTGTCCCCCCCCCCCCCCCGCCATCCCATCCTTTTTCCTAGATCAGATACAGCCTTTGGCATATTTTAAATTTTCTTTTCTCTTGTTGTTGTGTTTTTAATTTGAAAAGACTGGGTGGTGAATATCAAGATGAAAGTGCCTGTTAAAAATGTAATGAAATAATCAAATGGACGTTTTGTAGAAAAATCCATATCTCATCCTTTTAGGTATAATCCTATGGATGTTTAGTCTATGTATGCTGGCTAGGGAATGCTTTGAGTTGTAGAACTTTTTTCCTGTCTAAACATGCATCGGATTGCACCCTTAATCTTTCTAAATGCAGAAGACGTGTGTGCCTTAAGCCAACCTTTCCCAATTTGATGCATGCCAGATGTTTTGGACTGTAATGCCTCACATTCCTGACCATTGGCCCTGCTGCATCTGAACCCATCTTCTCTAGGGTATATGTTAGGGTATATGTTAGAACCGGTCTGGATCTTACACTAGTTATTCAGTAAGTGATGACTGACAATGATCTCTTCTGGCAGATCAACCCAGTTGAATTTTAAGATGCCTTTTAATAATGTATTAGTTTTATATGTTTTTAATAATGTATTAGTTTTATATGTTTTTAATCGGTTTTATGAATTTTATGCTGTTTTGCATTTAATGTTGTTCCCTGCCTCGATCCAGAGGGAGAGGCAGGTAAGAAATAAATATATTATTATTATTATTATTATTATTATTACGTACATGGCAAAACAGTTGTCCAATTGCTCCACCACACACCCCAGATGGTGATGCTCCTAATCAGTTAGAGACATTCACCAGCAGGCTACTGAACTCTGAATCACACCCCAGGGTCTCTAATGTGCACATGTGTGCATGGAAATGGAGGAAGGTGGCTTAATGGGCTCATTAAAAAAAGGCATTTCTTCTGAGTCTGGAAGAAATCAGAAGTGGGAGAGGAGGGGTTGTTTTATGGACCCTTCAAACTTCCATTGGCTCTGGGTTTCTCCAAACTAATGAAAGTGGTAGTATCAATCATTTTGAGGGTGCTTTCTTCCATCCCATTAGTCTCTCCATTCTCTCTCTCTCTCTCTCGCACACACACACACACACACACACACAAATCAAAGGGCATAAAGTGCACAGATTGATATTAAAGAGAAAATCACTATTTTTATCACTATTTAAAAAACATTAATCTCCAAACCAAAGTAATGATTACTGGGGGGTGCACTCCGCACCAAAAATCTGTGGGTCCTACAGAGCTCCGAAATCATGGTGTGGTTAGGGATCAGCAGCCTTTGTGTGTCTCTCCACGCTCCCCTTTGTGTGTTAATGGCTGAATTCGGACAACACATTAAGCAACTGAGGGGAGGGGAAACAATAATCAGTTGTGTTGCTTTTTGTGTTGTGTGAGGGATAACACGCTGCTCACAAACTACTGACGGTATGCTATTCCGCCCAAATAAGCAACTGAGAGAAACAACTGGCTTGCAAATTGTTTAGCTCAAAGCCTGTTGTTTAAAGTGTTGTGTGGAGGGGTGAGTGTGTTAATGGCGTGTTGTGAGTGGGTTAAAACACAAGCCCATAGAGGCAGGTGGCAAGAGCGACCAAAGTGGAGGCTGCCACTCTGTTACAACTGGTGCAACTTGCAGAGGCTGCTGGGATAGAACTGGGAGAACTGAGGGAGGAGGGAGGGTGGGGAGAGGGGCTGGGGCTGTGTCAGTCAAATGCTGGGTTGACTATTAGTAGGCTGACCAGATTTTGAGACCCAAAATCCCAGTCCCCCCCCCACATAAAACAACCCCCCCCGCACGCACGCCCCCCCGCGCGGCCCTCCCGCCCCCCCGCCTGCCCCCCCGCCCGCCTGCGCGCCCGCCCCCCCGCCCCCCCGCGCGGCCCGCCCACTCCCTCCGCCCGTGCTGCGCTGCGCCGCCCGCCCCGCTCGCCCCACGCTGCTCGCGCCGCCCGCCCGCCTCGCGCTCCTTACCTGTGCAGGCCGCGTCCGCTTCCCTCCAGTGCTCGGAATCTACTGAGAAACAGGCTTCACGGCCTGTCTCTCAGTATCGCGCTGGGTGATGGCGTCATCACCCGGCGCGCTACTGAGGGACAGGCCGTGAAGCCTGTTTCTCAGTAGATTCGAGCACTGGAGGGAAGCGGACGCGGCCTGCACAGGTAAGGAGCTCGAGGCGCGGGGCACTTACCTGCTGGGGCGGGCGCTTCCCGGGCTCCTCCTCCGCCACCGCCGCCGGGTCTACCGCCGCTCCTCGCTTGCTGCACCGCCGCGTGACCCCCCGCCACCCCGGTTTGCCCCCCCCGCCCCCCGGTTGGGCCGGTTTGCTCCTGGATTCCCGGTTAGGACCAGGAAATCCCAAGCCATCTGGACAGCCTACTATTAGTCCACTCAATGCCAGCCCCAACCACCCAAAGTTGTGTAGGAATATGTTGTGAGGGGAGTACCCACAAAATAACCAACTCTGAGTTGGCTACTCAACCCACCATTGATTAATGTGTTGTTCGAATGCAGCCATTGAGTGTGTGTGTGTGTTCTTGTTTCACACATGGAGACAGGGGACTTCGATTTTTGTAGAAGGTTTCTAGTTTCTGAAACTTCTGCAAGATCTCTTGAGGGAAGATGGTGTGCATCTGAAATGTGTGTGTGTGTGTATGGGGGGTTGTGGGGGAATAGTTTGAGGGGGGATTTTTTAAAAATCAAGGAATAAAGGAAACTACTTTAAACTTGGCTTGGCTAAAGCCCTACTTAAGAGCTACCAGGGTGCCAAGTTTCATCTCTTTATCTGTAAACATGACTGATGTAAGCATTTTTGTAAATTCCCATTGACAATAATAGCACGGTTACCCCAAAATGGAGTGGTTTCCTGAAGGGTAAACTGACAGTGCTGGGAGACAGACCCCCTCCAAATATCAGAGAGGAGAATCGCCTCAGTGGCGAAGCTTCAGTGGAGCTTCACGCTGAATTTCAGGGAGGAGCAAACCTGCTCTGCACACCCCTATTGATTACTTAACCAACAGGTTTAATCAGAGATTCAACCTAGCCTACTGATCACTTAATTACATTCATTATAAGACAATAGATAATAAATACACAACTTCCCATTATCCATAGAAGACAAAACCATTAATTATTTTAGCAAACTCCCAAAAACCTATATATGATATCCCATTATTCTTAAAATGCTTGAAGTAATTCTGAAACACAAAAAAACAATGTGAGTCCTTGTGGTAATGCTGTCACTAATCTCATAGGATCAAGATGCTAATGAATAGGTATAGTTTAGGGGTATTATTTATTTCTTGGGAAATTTCTGTGCATTCAGTACAGCTGCACAACAGGCAATTGTTCAACAGGTGAAGCTTCACCAGCTTCCCAATGCAATGCTCAAAATTTTCCACCCAATATGTCAGCATTACAGTGGGCAGCATAGCAGCATTACTTTGTGACTGAGGCGGTATTGCTACACTTCCTACACCTGGGAATAAATTCCATTGAACTCAATGGGATTTACTTCATAGTAGACATAAGGTTTCACAGCATGGTACCAACATGAAGGATTCGTGAACAGTTACATAATTGGATACCACATTTAAGAATTACAAACGTCAACATAAAAACAAATTCATATTGTACAACATTTTTGTTATTTAGTAAATCTTTAAAGCACTGCTTACTACTTGATAGGCAACCAAATCCACAAGCTAATGAGCTAGCAGGGTGTGCTATATAATGGATTTTACCCTTATAAATGAAAATGGCTGACAGACTAATGGCTATTGAATGGAAAGGCTCAACTCACAGCAAGGGGCTAGACCTGATAATCTTTCATCTTTTACAACTCTTCTTTGATTCCACAAGTTCTCATTCAAAACAAGGAATGTAAAGGGGTTCAAAAACCATTGCCTTTGACTTTGCAGGGTGATCGCAACTCCTCCATAACTGCAACAGCTCCATAACTCCATAACTGCAACAACTCCATAACTTCAGTCGTCTCTGTTGGACATTGGCAACAGGGATTTTAGTTATAGTCTAGGTTTAGCAGCAACTACCGAAGCTCTTCTACCTGTCTGTGCTCATTAGCAGTTAGGTACATTTTATGCCTACCCTCCGGCTGAGGAAAACTGGCTTTTAATGGGCTTCATCTGTTTCCTGAACAGCCCTGGGCCTTATCTGTTTTCTCTAAACTGACCCACATGTAATCAGTCCAGAGAGCCTTCTGGCCAGTGCATGCTAATGTAGCTTATGATTCCAAGAACTTCCTTCCCCAGACACAAAATTGCTCAACGTCTTTCTTCTCTAAACATCAGCACACAAACACTACTCAGCATTATGACTGTATGTAGTAGCTATTATCTGTATTTCTTTATCTCAGTTTGGATTTTTTTTGTGGGGGGGAGATAGGGTGATATTGGAATGCATGTAGCTCTGCTGGTTTGACGGGGGTGTTGGGAATGAAAACCACTGATGTTAGAAGAGCTAGGAAGCCTACTGTGGGCAAGGAATGACTTACATCATATTACTAGGGCATCCAAGGCACGTTGCCCCTATCATGTTTCTGCTCCCCAAGTCAACTCCTTCCCATGACTAGCAATATGTCTTCATCACCAACTGTGGGGATCAAGAGGCAATGGGTAGGAAGAGACCTTGATACCTGCTATATGCAAACATTTTCTGATATCCGTCCCCATCACTCCCAAGCAGCTCCATGACCATTCCACTAGACAGATGTCCTGCATCAAAGCTAGGATTGAATCACCAGTGCAGCACCACCAAAAACAACCACTGCTACGCCAGAACCTGTGAGTTGATGCCTTAAGTTCAAAAGTCCACAGAAACAGGATTTCACCCTGCATTGAAGCTAAGGAGAATGAGGTTGCAATCCTACACACCTTTACCTGAGAGTAAGTCCCATTGACCTGCATAGGACTTACTTCTGAGTAGATGTACCAATAGTTGCACTGCAAGCTGGTTTAAGTGGAAGTGATCCATACTAATAATTGAGATCCCCAAATCATTTGCTCCTTGGCATTACTGATGTAACACATTTCACACTGAGCTCCAGATGCTGCATAATCAAAACATGGAGATAGGAGAGGGAGTGATTTGTGCTTGTTGCTTTCCTTTGAAAATCCAGGAAGTGCGGCTTTAGTAATTCCTTAACTTCACAGGATCTTTACAAATTTCCTCTTCTTGCCGATGACTCCCCTGTAAAATTACTTAATCCTGTTGCCAATCCAAAAGCCCAGGTGCTGTGTACATTAGCGATCACGATAGAGCGGCATGCTTGCTGTGCAGTGGGAAGATCATTTGACAGGTTATTACTAAATTTATTTTGCACTGACACATGTCGGAGCCACTTGGCTATATTTTCAATCATCCTTTTCTTTTCCTTCTTCCAAAAAAATAATAATAATGGGGGGAGTCTGGTTTTTTCCAGCCTTAAGTTTTTCAGAGAAGTTATGATTGAGATATCAATGTCTCTTGCTGCAGTTCATCAGAAGTTGTAGTTTTCCATTGTGGAGAACTGTATGAAATGAGTTGGTGAACTTGGTCTGTTCCCTAGGAAGCAGCAATCTTACCACAAAATGGAAACAATCCTTCACACCTAACTATGCCTATGCTGGGCTAAGTCCAACTGATTTACTTTCAAGAAAATAGATTGGGATTTGGGGCAAATATTGCAGGTAAAGTCCTATTCAAAGACTGTGTTATAGACCATGCCAGATTTAGGAACAAGCCAAGTAAGCCATGGCTTAGAGTCTCATATTATGAGAGGTCTCTAAATAGGTTGGAGATAAATAAGATGTAAGGTAACTAAAACAAAATGCCTTGGCTTAAATATGTTGGAAAGTCTGGTATGACTTACAGCAGAATTGCTTTATGCAGAAAAAGTGTGGCAATGCAACATTTAGTATTGGGGGCAATGAGCACAAACTAAGGCCAGTTTAATTAGGCTGACCATATGAAAAGGAGGACAGGACTCATGTAACTTTAACAGTTGTAGAGAAAAGGGAATTTCAGCCAGTATCATTTGTATGCAATTAGTTCCTGGTGAAATTCCGTCTTCATCACAACAGTTAAAGTTGCAGGGGCCCTGCCTTCTTTTGTAAATGGTCACTCTAGTATAGTGCATGCACCTTTAACTGTTGTGATGAGGGAATTTCACCAGGAACTAATTGCATACAAATTACACTGGCTGAAATTCCCTTTTCTCTACAACTGTTAAAGTTATATGAGCCCTGTCCTCCTTTTCAGGTGGTCAGCCTAGTTTAATAGAAGTTCAAATCAACTTACTTCATTCATCTCGTTATACCCATCTTCAAAGAAGGCTATCTAACCTTGTTTAATTCCGAAACCCCACCAATGCTGGGTGGTACTTTTTCATTACCCTTCCTATTATAATGTAATACTTATTTTCCTCTTTATTTTTATTGTATAGGGCCTCTAAAACTTGATACAGCTTAGGGCCTCAACATGTCTATAACTAGCCTTGGTTATAGAACTTCATTAGAAAGATTGACTATGAATAAGAATATAAGAAGAGCCTTTCTGGATCAGATCAAATGTTTATCTAGTCCAGCATTCTGTACCCACCACAGCCAAACACATTGATTGATTGATTGATTGATTGCATTTCTATACTGACCAGTAAGCCTTTGGGATTGCTATTGTAGTATAAGGGTTGGAATATTATTAATTTTCTTGCCATTGCTGTTAGTGTCTGCCACTGTCATTGTTTGAGATGGGAGAAAACCGCCAGGGACTATCACTGTATGTTCTGGTCTAACAATTGTTGCCACCTTAAGAACTGCTGCTAATAAGATCAAAGAATTAGATAGCATGACTGTTATATCTGCACATCAGTGGAGACTGTTAGGAGAGGTTTAATTGGGTCAGAAAATGCCAAGGGAATGCATTTCTTACATGAGTTAATGTCTTTCTGGGTGGTATGTGTAAATGGCAAGACATTTATAAGGAGCATTTCAGTGAGACAAATGCTTTTATTTTTCAGCATATCAAGTGACTGGTATGGATATACAAATGCCACCATATGACTAAGGAGTGCTGGTCTCAGGCAATAGGTACAGGAAGGTTATAATGTATGGTGACCATATGAAAAGGAGGACAGGGCTTCTGTATCTTTAACAGTTGAATAGAACAGAGTATCTCAGCAGGTGTCCTTTGTATGCATGCAGCACCTGGTGAAATTCCCTCTTCATCACAACAGTTAAAGCTGCAGGAGCCCTACCTAGTATGGCCAGATACAAAAGAGGGCAGGGCTCCTGTAGTTTTGTTGTGATGAAGAGGGAATTTCGCCAGGTGCTGTATGCATACAATGACACCTGCTGAAATTCCCTTTTCTATGCAACTGTTAAAGATACAGGAGCCCTGTACTCCTTTTCATATGGTCACCCTAGCATTGCATGCTCCAGACCCAGTCAACAGTCTGGCTGTAGCATTCTGTACCAGCTGAAGTTTCTGAATAGTTTTTGAAGGCAGCTCCACATAGCACTTTTTACAATCGTCCAAATGGGGATGTAACTAAGGCATGTGTGACCATGGCCAGATCAGACAGCTCTAGGAATGGACACTGTTGGCACACTAGCCTCAGTTGTATAAACTCACTCCTGGCCACCTCTAAGACATGGGCATCCAGGTTCAGGCCAAGTCCAAGAGTGCACCCAAACTGTGAACCTTAGAGCTCCATCACACCAACTATTTAGTGCACTCTCGCCATGCCTGGTGTGCAGATTTGCAGCACGGTACTCACATGACACCGTGCCTGTCCTGCTGACACTCTGCCTCTTCCCTAGCCTTTCCTAGAATGCTAAAAGTCTGGATTATTTTCCTTAAGTGCATTTAATGCGCCCTGAGCCTCCATGTAGTTTTAAAGGAACTGTGGGCTTGAATGGATTGCATCAGGTCCTGGAAAGGAAAAGTGATCTCTCCCAGCAGCTGGCTCCAAGCCCAGTATAAAACCCAAACCTGGCATCCCAGGCTCGAAAGCATTTTTTAAAATCACACAATGCCTGACTTTCTGCATCCCTAAGTATGAAAGACTGTGACCAGGTGACCTATGTGCCTGCCTGTTTAGCATGCTGCTCAGGTGTTAGCTATGGATGGGCAGCAGTTTGTATGGTTCATTATCTTTACAATATAGAGGACAGTCCTCTGGCAGTCATTTAAATAGCTGACTATCCTCAGTAAAAGAGGATGCCTGGCCACCCTTTGCCCCTGCCCACCCTAGGGTGACCATATGGAATGGAGGACCAGATACAAAAGAGGGCAGGGGTCCTGCAGCTTTAACTGTCGTGATGAAGAGGGAATTTCACCAGGTGCTGCGTGCATACAAACAACACCTGCTAAAATTCCCTTTTCTATACAACTGTTAAAGAGACAGGAGCCCTGTACTCCTTTCCATATGGCCATTGTATGCAATGCCCTTGAGTCAACACCAGTTGCAGGTAGGGCAACCTCAGATGTACTCTAAGAGGCTTGGGACAGCCTCTCTTCCCCCCCCCCCATCTAAGTCTGCCATTCTATACACATTTCCTTGGCATAACCCCATTTAAGTGAATGGAATTTACTTCTGAGTAAGCATGCATAGGGTTATATAGGCTGACCATATGAAAAGGAGGACAGGGCTCCTGTAACTTTAACAGTTGTAGAGAAAAGGGAATTTCAGCCAGTGTCATTTGTATGCAATTAGTTCCTGGTGAAATTCCCTCTTCATCACAACTGTTAAAGATGCAGGCACTATACTAGAGTGACCTTATACAAAAGAAGGCAGGGCCCCTGCAACTTTAACTGTTGTGATGAAGAGGGAATTTCACCAGGAACTAATTGCATAAAATGACACTGGCTGAAATTCCCTTTGCTCTACAACAGTTAAAGTTACAGGAGCCCTGTCCTCCTTTTCATATGGTCAGCCTAGGGTTATAGTTAGTTGTCAGCAAATCCTATTGAAATGAATGGAACAAGTGAAGTAACTGAAATGCAAATGTTTTCAATGCAACTTGCTATCCAATCCTAGACATGGTTACCTAGACCTAAATCCCATTGGTGTAAGTGGGAGTTCTTTCCAAGGAAGTGCATGCAGGATCAGAGCCTTATTCATAGCTAGATTTAATGGGACTGGGGCCAGGTTTTCGTACTGCAGCTAACTGCCTTATTAATAAACATTGATTATTCCTGCTCGATTACCAGGCTATATGGACCCTAGAGAGTCCACCTTGCATAAGAGAACAGAAGAGCCCTAATAGTATTATCAATCATGTCTTAATGGCACAGGCTTGCCCCTCAGCATACTATTAATTAAAATGCACCTACTGCTGCCAGAGTTACCTTGAGTCCTGAATTCCCAGTCACTCTTAAGACAACTCTTTCCCCACAGGAGCCTCCAACCTTTTCAAGTCTTGCTATTCATCTTCTCCTGTATTTCCTCCAGGAACTGTCCTTGTCAACCAAGGTTCCAGCATGGTCCTCTATCAACAGCTGAAGGGCCATTTTTGGCAAAGAAGATCTTTACCTAAGTCTCCTTGTGCTTTTGCTTCTATTTTCCATCAGTGGACTATTTCCTCTCCGTTGCTTAAGGTGTTGTCCGAACTCACCCAGATGCTCGGCTAGGAGCAGGCTTTTTAATTGCCACCAGCTAGTATTGAATTGGATTGGTTCAATGTTTTAAAGGCCAATCAGAGTTAGATATATAAAACCCAGCATTATGTTTCTGATAGCAATCTCTCTGGCTGGAGATAGACAATTTTTTTAATGAGTGAAACAGCTGAAAATGATTCAAGAGAAGTATTGCATTCTATGGCATGTACTCTTATTTATTTTTGTCCCAGGGTCCAACAGGTTCTCCAGGCTTTGAAACAAATCCAGAACCTGGAAAACCTGTTTACCAGAGATAGAAGTGTGATGAGTATGCTGTTCACCTAGGCTCTTCTGCCTCCGATAATATATCCTGATTTCTAAATTAAAGCATGCACCCCCAAAACACTTGACCAATTTAGTTCTTCAGTATCCTATAAGACCAATTAAAAATATCAGTAGAGTCAAGTTAAAGTTTAAAAATTGACTAAAATTTTTGAAACATACCCACCTCAGTGGTGATGAAAAATGTGTTATTTTGTACAATACTGAAAGCAAGAAAAAGCCTCACACAGCTAATAAACTATAGTGCTGGAACAATTACAGATACATCTGATAGATCTCAAAGTCAAAGAATGTATAAACTTTGCTAAGAGGTCTAAGATGATAATGACAAAAATGATAATGGTGAGTGAAGAATGTAGCAATTGTACCTAAAGACCAAGAAAGAAATCTAGTATTTCAAAAAAGATTTGGTCTTATCATCTAATTAGGTTGTGACAGGCAGTACAGATACCATGACAGAAAGATGACCCAGGCAGATCCTCTTCAGAGTGGCTATCTGACTAGTGTTTTGGCTTTCATTTTATTGGGGGGAGGGGGAAACCACAGATGTTCTTAGAAATTACCTGATCAACATGCATGAGATCATAAGTCAATGGAAAGATGAAAATACCTGATTTGGAACCCATATTGGATTTCATATTGTCAGGTCCCAGTGGGTGAGAGGAAAACTGTGTAGTCCAGGACAGGCAATGGTCAATGCCCAAACCAGCAATTGAAGGGCAGGAGGTAGGCAGTGTAGCCCAAAACAGACCAATGGTCAGATTTCAGACACGTAGACATAGTTCAGAGGGGTCAGAGATAGACGACCTGGTCCAAGACAGACTTATGGACAGATTTCAAAAGGTAGAGGAAGCTAGACAAGGTGAGATAAGGCACGGGGGGGGGGGGGTGTCTGTATTAGGCTGACCATATGAAAAGGAGGACAGGGCTGATGTAACATTAACAGTTGTAGAGAAAAGGGAATTTCAACCAGTGTCATTTGTATGCAATTAGTTCCTGGTGAAATTCCCTCTTCATCATAACAGTTAAAGTTGCAGGGGCCCTGCCTTCTCTTGTATATGGTCACTCTAGTATAGTGCCTGCAACTTTAACTGTTGTGATGATGAGGGAATTTCACCAGGAACTAATTGCATACAAATGACACTGGCTGAAATTCCCTTTTCTCTACAACTGTTAAAGTTACATGAGCCCTGACCTCCTTTTCATATGGTCAGCCTAGTCTGTATTGCTACTGGAGAAAATGGGGAGCAAAGCCAAACCTAAGGCTGTTCTTACACAAGCCAGCAGGGCCTCTATTGGCTCCCCAGGTCACCTGATTCCTCTGGGCTAGCCAGCTGCAATTTCTCTTCCTGCCTTTGTCAGGGTGGCACTGTGGAGCAGGAAGGCTCAAGCCAACCATTCCCTCCCCCTGGAAGTTGTTCTGCTGGTTTGGAGGGGATGGCACCTGGGCCCTTCTGTCAGATTCTCTGGTTTGAGCCCACTGCCACCACTCACATATAGGCTGACCAGGTGGCTCGGGATTTCCCGGTCCTAACCCCGCGCGGCCGCGTGGGTGAAGGAGGACCCGGCGTGGCCGCGCGGGCGGTGAAGGAGGACCCCACGCGGGCGGCGGAGGAACCCGGCGGTAGGTCCAGGCTGGTTTTTTTTTGGGGGGGTGGCTTGGTGGGGGGGTTGTTTTGGGTGGGGGGGCGGGGGGGACCAGGATTTTTGTTTTTAAAATCTGATCACCCTACTCACATATTTGTAGGACAAATCCAAGTCCGTTCATCACGGTCCATGACCAGATTGAGAACACAAAATATATAAGATTTGTAGTCATCAATTTATCTGTATGCCATGTTTCTATGATAAAACCGTGCTCAAAACAATTTACAGCAACATCAGGAAAAATTACACAATAAAATACAGCGACATTTCCAGATGGTTCATTAAGAATTGCAAGCCATGACAATATTTGTCAGACAAATAGGGTGAATACCTCACAATATATATGCTCTTAGATTAAGCAATCCAACAACAATTCATATGAAGGCCTAACAGAAGAAAAATGCAAGAAAATAATCTAAATAGCTGGGGAAATAATACATCGCAACCAAAGCTAAGTGCTATAGGTTGATCTAAGTAAGCCTACTACTAAATGATATTTTCACCCCTATCCAAACTTATGTCAATCACAGATGTCAGCCTGATTATCATGATACAAAAACTTTGTGTGGGTGATGTCTCTGGTAACTAAGACATTGTTGAAATTCTTTGCTAAAGATGAATCCTCCTTTTCGAAGGCTGAAGTGCCATGCCTCCCTTTTGGTTTCCGCTTTTCCATTTCTGGCCTAGATCCTCCCTTAGTTGTCAATAATAACTACCCTCTAAAATAGCTAGCTGTTTGCCCTAGGCTAGGGTGACCATATGAAAAGGAGGACATGGCTCCCGTATCTTTAACAGTTGTATTAAAAAAGGAATTTCAACAGGTGTCAGTTGTATACATGCAGCACCTGGTGAAATTCCCTCTTCATCACAAAAGTTAAAGCTGCAGGAGCTATACTAGAGTGCCCAGATACAAAAGAGGGCAGGGCTCATGCAGCTTTAACTGTTGTGATGAAGAGGGAATTTTATCAGGTGCTGCATGCATACAAGTGCCTGCTGAAATTCCCTTTTCTATGCAACTGTTAAAGACACAGGAGCCCTGTCCTCCTTTCCATATGGTCACCTACCCTAGACAAACTGGACACACCACCACAAGCAGTGACCCTATTTTCAGACTACTCTCAAATCAGGGTGGCCGTGATGTGACTTCGTTTGACAAATGAATAATAAAATGAATGAATGTTTAAATAATGGGGACAAATGGAATAATAAAAAGAGGCAAATACGCTTCACTCCCAGGACAAAAATAGGAAAAAAACATGCACTCCCCCCCAAAAGAAGGGCTGTCCTTCATAAATAGGCGCTGTAGAAATATATCATATTATTATCATCTTCATGTTGCAGATTGAGTGGGAGGGGATGGAGGAGGAGCCGGCCAGAGTTTTGTGCAAATCAGTTTTGCTGAAATTAGGGGGCGGTGTTTGATGTTGCTTTTGTTAACTGTGAAAGTGGTCTATATATCAGACACACTGAAATCTGGCTGTGATTCAGAATTCCTTTTACAAAGAAAAATAGTGATGCCAGAAGAAAGATAATCAACCAACAATGTAATCCTCTACACGTCTACTCAGAAGTGAGCCCATTAAGTTCATTGAGTATAGGACTGCTGCTCAAGGGTGTCATTTTATGCATGTTTAGACAGGAAAAAGCCCTACAACTCCAATGTTGGGAGTTGTAGGACGTTTTCTATCTAAACATGCATACAATGGCACCCTAAGTGTGGCAGACCAAGGAATTACCATCTAACCGAAGTTTGGTGGTGTATGGGGGTTTGGATGAATGGCTAATGCACTTTAAAAAGAATCATTAACCCTTTTTACTATCAACAGGAACTTTTTTTTTCTTTTTAAGGCACTTTCCATTGGTAGGGAAGCTCTTTCCCTGCTGGTACCAAAGAAATATATTAGTCACTGTGTTTATTGGATGTGTCATACCATCTCCCAGATTAGAAAAAGGTTTATTATGTTACTGCATCTCTTATGTTTCTATTTTCTCTGTTTGCAGCAATAACACGGTCTGTATCTATAATCTGAATCATATTTTCTCCTCACCATTCTTAAGGGCGAAAGGAAAGAGCAATGAGAGGAGTTCTATGAAGCCAATTTTGAGAAACAGGTATAGAAAGGCCAGGGGCAAGCAGAGGTGCTGTGTAGGTGTTTGTGTGTGTGTGGGGGGGGGAAAGAAATTCACAGATTATGTCTTTCCAATCCTGCATCTCGATTGCTGTAAAAACATAACATGAAAATGAAAAATGCAGGCAATTTGCTTCCCTTTTGACAGGCTTTCTAGATCTAGCGAGTCACACTTGGGAATACACACCATTCACAGGGGGAATGGGTTTTATACTTTGGGGCTTTCCCCCCTTTACATTTCATCAGGTCATTGCCTTATCACTAGTTTCATACAAAACCACACAGTACAGCTTTTCCTGGACTCGACAGCTTCAGGCTGGGATGGGGCACAATATTTCAGTACATCCCTAAGGTGGTGGTGGTGGTGGAATCCTTGCCTGCCCAGACAAAAGTAGCATGTTAAAAAGAAAGCTATGTGGAACCACCCTGCGTCTCTAGCATTGGCAAAGAAGACCCCATGGAAAGGTTAAGAAGAAGCAAATCCCATGAGAGGTCTCCAGCGAAAACAGGAGCTAAGCAGGCAGGGTTACATTCAGCCCAAGATCAGACGCCAGAGAGAGGAAAACAAGGGAGAGGGGCGGGGGAGAGAACAGACAGTCCCATCAGCACCCTGGACAGCGCCTAGAGCGCAAGCAACTTGTTCTGACGTACATTTAACTAAGGGTGTTGGAGGAATCAGACTGGGCAGTGGAACTTGACAAGGCACCACGGACTCCATTCCATCTTCTGCCAGCTGGCCCGACTCAGTGCACCACGATTCTGGACAGCTGGCAGAATTTCTGTAAATTACTAAAAAAAAAATTCATAAAAAGACAATCACGCAAATGACGGCTGTACGTTGCGTAATTTGCACAGGTTATGGCTGCAATTTGTTCAGATTACATAATTTACAGCCATGGGTTATGAAAATTGTGAAAATTTGTGCAAATTACAGCTGAGGCAAAAACCACACAAAATACATTAAAAAATCCCCAGAACTTGGAGAAACCGCCCAGCTCGGCTTCCAGAAGCAAACCGGCTCAGGTGTGCTGCAGTAGTCTGTGATTCCCAAAAGGGCTGGATTTTCAGGTGAAGGACATCCCAACCATTACTGTGTCATTGCTTTTCTCATCCCCATGACCTCCAGAAAATGGCAGCTGTCAGGAAGGATCCAGATTTGGACCATGGCGTAGTAGAAGTTTTTGGTTTTTTGTTTTTAGAAAAAACATTTTCCCAGTGCCATTTTCCTTCAGAAAATTGGCTCAGAATCTGCTATATGTCCTCAAACTTGCCCTTTACTTTAATGCCATCTTTGGGGCATGAGGGAGAAAGGAGCAGGCAAAGGGAACATCAAAGCCTGCTCCAGTTCAACTCCCTCTATCCTACTGGGTCAATTGGCATCAGTTTCCTTTGTGAAGGAAAATTCAAAGTCCTGCCTCTTGCTCCAGTTGAACTGGATATGTTTTCCAGTTTTGTTCTGTTCTTGGGCATGTGGTTCTTGCTGTATCAGTTGAATTCTAGTTGAACTTGAACTCTTAATGCATGAAAGCAAATATAACTTGATAGGTATAACTGAAACCTGGTGGGATGACTCCCATGAGTGGAATACAGTAATTGAAGGGTATCATTTGTTCAAAAAGAACAGAAGAAATAGGAAGGGAGGTAGAGTTGCACTATATCTTAAAAATAGTTACCCCTGCACAGAAATACAGGAGGATGAGCCTGGGAGCCCCATCGAGAGTATCTGGATTAAAATAAATGGGGCAAGGAATAAAAGGAGCATGATAGTTGGAGTCTCCTACCAACCACCCAATCAAGGAGAAGACAAGGATGAAACTTTTGTAAAGCAAATTGCCAGTGTTTCAAGGAAGTGTGATGTAGTAGTGATGGGGACTTCAATTACCCTGATATCTGTTGGGAGACAAATTCTGCCAAAAGTGGCCCTTCCAAGAAATTCCTGACATGTGTGGCTGATAAATCTCTCCTACAGCAAGTGGAGGAAGGAACTAGAGGATCGGCTATCCTTGACTTGATACTGACTAATAGGGATGACTTAGTGGATAAAGTGGCAGTTACGGGAACTCTAGGGCAAAGTGATTACGTCCTACTTGAGTTTTTGATTTTAAAGGAAGCAAAAACTGAGTGAAGCCATACACATATTCTGAATTTCAGGAAAGCTGATTTTAATAAACTCAGAACTATGATAAGCAAGGTCCCATGGCAAGTGACTCTAATGAGCTGAGTGGGAGTTTTTAAACAAGGAAATTTTAAAGACACGATTTCAAACAATCTCAACAAGGAAAAAGGATAGAAGACAACAGAAGAAACCAATGTGGCTCCACAAAAAAGCTTAGATATAACCTGAAAACAAAAAAGGATACATATAGGAAGTGGAAGGATGGCCAGGCTACAAAAGAAGAGTACAGGTAGGTAGCACAGAAGTGCAGGAATGGCATCAGGAAGGCTAAAGCTGAGAAAGAGCTGAGGCTAGTGAGGAATGCGAAAAGCAACAAAAAAAATCTTCAGATACGTGAATAGTAAAAGGCAGAGGAAAGAAATGGTGGTTCAACTGCTTAATGAGGATGGCAAATTGATAACAGAGGACAAAGAAAAGGCCGAAGTGCTCAATTCCTACTTTGGCTCAGTCTACTCTCAAAAGTGGGTCTATGATTCCCCCCCCCCCCAGCAAAAGTGAAGTACAAGCTGAAGGGGCAGGATTGAAACTTGAGATTGATAAACAAACGGTCAAGGAACACCTAATAAATTTCTTTGAATAAGTTAAAATCTCCAGGGTCTGATGAACTGCATACTAGAGTAATAAAGGGGCTGGCAGAAGACTCTCAGAACCACTGTCTATTCTCTTTGCGAAATCATGGAAGATGAGTGAAGTGCTGGGTGACTGGAGGAGGGCTAATGTTGTCCCTGTCTTCAAAAAGGGTGAAAGGGAGGAACCTGGGAACTACAGACCAGTTAGTCTGACATCCATCCCAGGGAAATTTTTGGAGCAGATTATTAAAAAGTCAATCTGTAAACACCTTGAAAATAATGCAGTGATTACTAGAAGCCAGCATGGATTTGTCAAGAACAAATCCTGCCAGACTAATCTGATCTCATTTTTGATTTGGTAACCTCCCTTGTGGACTGTGGAAATGCTGTGGATATAATATATCTTGACTTCAGCAAAGCTTTTGACAAAGTACCATATGACATTCTGATCAGTAAGCTAGCTAAAAGTGGGCTAGATGGAACAACTATTAGGTCGATCCATGATTGGCTATAGAATTGGACTCAAAAGTGCTTATCAATGGTACCTTCTCAAATTGGGGGAAGGTAACGAGCGGCGTGACGCAAGGCTCAGTCCTGGGCACAGTGCTCTTCAACATTTTTATTAATGACTTGGATGAGGAAGTGCAGGGAATGCTTATCAAATTTGTAGATGACACAAAATTGGCTGGGATAGCTAATACCCTGGAAGACAGAAACAAACTTCAAAGTGATCTTGATAGGCTGGCGTGCTGGGCTGAAAACAGCAGAATGAAATTTAATAGGGATAAATGCCAAGTTATCTAGGAAAAATAAACCAAATGCACAGTTACAAAATGGGGGATACTTTGCTCAGCAATATAACAAGCGAGAAGGATCTTTCAATTGTTGTAGATCACAAGGTGAATATGAGCCAACAGTGTGATGTGGCTGCAAAAAAAGGCAAATGCTATGTTGGGCTGCATTATTAGAAGTATAGCTTCCAGATTGTGTGAGGTACTGGTTCCCCTCTATTTGGCACTGGATTTGCCTCATCTTGAGCATTGTGTCCAGTTCTGGGCACCACACTTCGAAAAGGATGCAGACAAGTTGGAGGGGGGTTCAGAGGAGGGCAATGGAACCAATTACCTAGGGAGATCATGGGCTCTCCCACATTAGAGGCATTCAAGATACAGCTGGACAGCCGTCTGTCAGGTATGCTTTAAAGTGGATTCCTGCATTGAGCAGGGGGTTGGAATCGATGGCCTTATATGCCCCTTCCAACTCTTCTGTTCTATAGTTCTATGATTCTATGAAAATAAATCTACAAATTAAGCACAATTTAAAAGCCCAAAGAATCAGACACACATGATAATGTCTTTAACATCATAACTACTCTGGCTCTAACTGAGCCCTCTTATCCTTCCTATGCATGACTATTGCTATTGGGCTCTGCTCACTTCCAGAGGAGTAGGTAGCTGTAAAGGGACAATCCTCTTGGCTGGCGTCTAGCACTTCAGCCTCTCTGCTAGTTCCTGCTGGGTGCAATGCCTTTGTTTGCAAGAGGATAGTGCAGGGATGGGAAAGATGTAGATGCTTTCATCTACAATTGCCATCAGCCCTAGCCAGCAAATGCATTGGTGATGGTTGATGGGATTTGTAAGCAAAAACATCTAGAGAACTACAAGTTGTCCAGTCCTGAGATAGAGCAAAGCCATTGGTGCTGAGGTTTCTGGTCTCTGAGAAGAATCCAGCCTTGGGCTTATGTCTACAGGGGCCCCAGGTCAGAAATCTTTGATTTCAGAAGCTCTTGGTTGTTGCATTCATGCTCAATGTTAGGTCCCCTCTACAAGGATTTGCTTTTGCGCCTGGTTAGGTGATTATGCGCATAATCGCTGAAGCGCATTTACGCCTATTACCTCTGCACGAGAGGCGGCGAGAGGCGGCGAAGCGCATTAAGGGATGACCAAAATGCGCTTTACAAGTAGTTAATGCAAACATAGGCAAAATGCGCTTTAACGGCCGGAGCAAAATAAAACTCGCTGTTTAACGCTCATTCGATAATGCGCATAATCGGAGAGATAACGCGCCTCTACACCCGATTTGCACTCCGTTCTTGTAGAGGTAAATTTTTTTAAGCGCCTTGAAAGAGCATTAAACCTCTCTTGTAGAGGCAGCCTCAGTGCCAAGGTCGGATGCTTCCATGGCTTGGGCAATTGGCTCTCCTGAGCTGGCCAATCCCTCTCTCTGTGTGGCATGATCAGAGAGATTGCTAGGTACTTCAAGGATCCTGGGCACAAGCCCATGACACAAATTTGCATGTGCTTATACACACACCCACACCCACCCACCCACCCACCCACACAAACACACAATTTATTTACATTTCACCAATATTAGCAAAAAATAGCAGTGAAATGAAAAGTACCTCAGAGCATATGCAGAATGTTGTTCTCTCACCACTGAGCAATTACAGTCTCCCCCT
This sequence comes from Anniella stebbinsi, assembly GCA_029215795.1. Classification (NCBI taxonomy): domain Eukaryota; kingdom Metazoa; phylum Chordata; class Lepidosauria; order Squamata; family Anniellidae; genus Anniella; species Anniella stebbinsi. The sequence goes on along the minus strand of JARDYH010000002.1, from coordinate 24,287,209 downwards.
CTCCATACAGTGAGGACAGTGGCTGAGAGTCCTTTGGAACTTGCAGACCCATGGCATCTCTCCTCAGTACCTGCTGGCATGCCCCCTTCTGTCCTTCTCTTCCTCTTCCTGTCATGGCCCCACTGGGGTACTACTCCTAAGAGGAAGGGCTACAGCTCCCAGAAACTGAGGGCACCCCAGATCAGTCACTGTCACCAGACTAGGAGGAGGAGCCTGTCATGGAGAAGGGATTCTGCTTCTGAGGCAGACCTTAAGCAACCCCCCACCAAAGAGTCTCTTCACATCAAGCAACAGGCCAGTAGGGCTCCCATGAAGAGGACTGTTTGCTTGTCAAGAAGGACTCCTCAGGAGAAAATGACTCCTCATCAGTAGGGTTCTTGTCGAAGAGCTCTAAGGTACTGCAGCTGAGTCCTGAGTGGGTCTCAGCAGGCTTGGGTGTTAAACACCTTCAGAGTCTGCCTAGCCAGTGCTGGGAACAATGTTTTTGCCTTCTCCTACTGCCTTGTATTCTGTTTTCTTGATCTTGCCTTGTAACTGAATTTCCATGCTACTGACCTTGGGCCCCTTCTTTACTCTGCTTCTTGGACCATGTATTTAACTGTTTATCTCTGTTTTTGACTGTAGTTGTTCTTCAGATCTCTCTTTTGGATTGCACCCGCTTCTCTATTAAAACTCTGCTTTTGACTATTGCCTACTGATTGACTTGCTTTTGGGTTGCCCCTTACTTTAACCTGAGCCTGATGCAGCCATTGCAGCACATGGAGGTTGGAGCTTTGATCTCAGGAAAGTAAGCCCACTTGGATCTCCCCCTAGAAGGGAGAAATCCTCTGGATGCTATGGCCCCTCAGTTGCAGTATAGAGGCCATAGGCTTGCACTCTGAAATTCAGAGGTTCATTGACCTCAATTCCATGAATTGGGTGACAGATCTACAGTTGAAACCATCTGAATACTTGATTAGTGGACGATATAAAAAGAACTTTATACCAACTCTTGGTTTCAATCTGGGACAAAATCTTATATACTAAAAGGGTTTTATTTTGGGAAAGGTCAAATAATAAATCTTTTAACTGAAGTTTTTTTTCTTTAAAAAAAAGAAAAAAAAAGAAAATGCAAGAACTGAATGGCCATCTTCCTTGGCATGGCTCACTAAAAGGATACTTTTAACTTAGGCTATTTCAAATCCCAGCTGATCTTTCTCTGTTCCTAGGCTGGAGAAATAAAAAAGAAAACTCTATTTCTTCTTACAGCTCCTGGAACATAAGGTGTCCCCTTGGGGATTTGACACCTACCTCTGCAAGTCCCTGGCTGTTGCTCTTTTCATATAAGCAAATAATAAACAAGCATGCAACTAGGTTTAAAAAATGCAAAAATGTTGTACCAGGGCTATAATTTGTGGTGTGAATAGTTGGCCAATTAACATACTGCTGACTCCTGGAGGGAACGGAAGAGCGTCCGTGTTGCTTTTTTTGCAATCGCTTATTTGTAGGAAGGTGCTAAATATAGAGTGTGGATGGAAAGTATGAATGATTTAATGAGGAGAAAGTGGGCTTGCCTATTAGCAAACTGATCCAGAAGGCAGGTAAGTCAAACACTTAGCTTAAAGACTGTTGAGTCTCCTTGGTTAAGCAATGAATTAATTAGAATGGCCTCAAACTAGCAAAAACTTTATTGGCTCAAAAATAAAAAAAGCAAGTACAGTAAAATAATACCTTTATTAGGGTCAACGAAAGAGCTTACAAAGAGGTGAGCAAGGTTTTGAGTTTAATGGGTTAATGCAGGAGTGGGGAATCTGTAGCCCTCCAGATGATGTTGGCCTACAACTCCCATCATCCCTGACAATTGGCCAGGCTGGCAGGGGATGATGGAAGCTGGAGTCCAGCAACATTGGGAAGGACACTTATTCCTCACACTGGAATTAATGAGTTTAGAACTCCAATTGAACAGGTAGGTAACTGGGATTGATCTGTTGATCCGTATGACTGGTTAGCTATAGGGGCCTGTTTCTATTGCTCTCCAGGCTCAATGGACATTTGTTTTGCAGAGAATCCAGAAGCAGCAGAACCCCCAAATGGAGTGTTTTCCTGATCCAGATTGGTCCTTGCACCCCCTCTTTTGCTAGTTTGCCCCAAAGGCAAAACACATCTTGAGGGACAAATAGAAGCTGGATGGGTGGAGGATTGCTGCAAGGCCTGATCCGGATTCTGGATTGGGGCCCCGTGGATATCTTTTCTTCAAAATAAAAGTGGCACATTTAATCAGACTTTTTTTTTTAAAGAATGTTTATCAGAATGTGTAGTTTGGCCTCATATGAAATGCAAAGTTTTTAGAAACATTTCTTCTTTACTTTCAATATCTGACTGCTATGAGCTACATGGCCTGACCAGGCCTAACCAAGAAGCCTTCTGTTATGGGGATGTTTTCTCTATTTGGGTCAAATGTTTCTTGCAAACATTTTATGTGCTTCCTGTACTCCATCTGTATATACTCTGAGGGTTTCGTCAATTATCTGCTGGGGTGGCAGAGGTCATCTATACATGCAAATTACCATACAACATGCTTCTGTCTGTCTGTCTGTCTGTCTGTCTCATACCCTCACTCACTCACTCACTCACTCACTCACTCAAATCTAACTCTTGCTCATGAGAATTTCAGAGGTCTGGCACCTGCTTTGATCAGATAAAACCAACACCATGTTTCCTGCCATAGCAGCTCCATTTCTAGATTGTTTTAGAAAGTGTTGAATAACAGGAACAACTTTTTTAGAGTTCTGGCTCGTTCTGACTGAAACCCAGGATGGATACACAGCTCACCAAAATTGGAGCCACCAGCCTCCACTGGGCTAAGGGGGGGGGGGGCTCCTGTAGCCCATGAGCTGCATATTTTGCTCCCCTATATCTACAATCCATTCTTGTTCATATATAAAGATTTGTGAAGAGAATGGTTGAATTTCCAAGGCATTTTTCACCATAGCCAATTTTGAGAACTACAATTCCAAGGAGACAATATGATAAGGTGCATGCATGTGGCCCAGCTGAGAGAACTTTCTGTCTGAAAACAGATCTCCCTCCCTCCCACCAAAAATGCTCATAAGGCAGCTCATAATAGCCACACTAGGTGACAAGCTGGCAGAGGCATAGTTCCTTACCTCTTCAAAGCTGGCAAGTGGCAAAGCCTATCATAAGTGAATTAATGAAATCTGCCCTAAAAAGATCGGGATTCATGTATGTAAATGAAGTAAGAAAGAGATCAAGAAAGGTTACTATGCAACTAGGTTAAAAAAAAGGAGGAAGTATGCTTTTGATAATAGATTTGGCCTAGAAAGGAATCAATTTAAGAAGTGGAGGGATTCCTTTAACAATTATATTGTTTCTAGCTGAGCTGCAGTAAGATTTCTTTGTTTCTTTACAACATAGCCCTAATGCTACTCTTTAATCACAAGAGATTTGACAGCCAGGAGGGAAGAATAGCGATCAGGAAGAAGAGAAAATGGATGGATTTCATGCATTACAAATACAAGGATAACAGTGAGTTTGGGGAGGATGCATACCCCTCATTGTTCCATGACTGCTCCTGTGCAAATGATGGGGAAGGTTGTTAGAAAACCTTATGGAAATTGGTGCAGGGCAGGAGCGTTTCCTAGTGGTTTGGGCTCCATATTATTATTGCAGCCCAAGTACATTCTCCAGTGTCAGGAAGGTGTGAGTGTTTAGTCCATCCAAGACGAAATGGGTGCTACTTTGTATTAATGACTATAGCTTTACACTTGCTTTCATTCAAGAACTGAAAAGACTAATTGTGTATGCCATAGCTGTCGGCTGTTTAACTTTAAATAGAAACATGAGAATGGCAGGCAGAGTATTAAAATGGAGTTAGGACAGTGGCTTCAGCGTCAAGAAGGATCATGACAACTTTGCTTTAGGCTTGGATTCATAGATTAATTGACTTGGATTTCTTGGGGGCTATTTAATCTAGTCCCATTAGGGAGTAAAATGCCAAATTTTGTGCATTGCTAAAAATAGGGAAGAGATGCCTTTATAGCAGGTGATTTCTGATCACTTGATAGCAATTGAGGCCATTATTAGAGCTCCTGATTTGAACACTGATGCTGTAATACACTTTACTAGGAATGGCATGAGAGCCACCTCTTCATCCTACTCCCAGGCTCCATCTGTAGAGAGGTACCACATGGGTGGGTTGAATGACATTGATCTTTTCCATGCCAACATTGCCCCTCCCTGGTTTCCAATAATCCCTGGCAGAATTGGAAACTACTGTAGTCATTCTGGTTGCAACAGGAGAAGAACAGGGGAAATGAAATGTGACTTTATTAATTCTTCTGGACCTCTCAGAGAGGGTGACCAGATAAAATCCAGGTCAGGGCTCATGTAACTTTAACAGTCATAGACAAAAGGGAATTTCAGCCAGTGTCATTTGTATGCAATTAGTTCCTGGTGAAATTCCCTCTTCATCACAACAGTTAAAGGTGCAGGCACTATACTAGAGTGACCATATACAACAGAAGGCAGGGCCCCTGCAACTTTAACTGTTGTGATGAAGAGGGAATTTCACCAGGAACTAATTGCATACAAATGACGCTGGCTGAAATTCCCTTTTCTCTACAACTTTTAAAGTTACATGAGCCCTGACCTGGGTTTTATCTGGTCACCCTAGCATTGTGGGAAATTTAAATGGTGGCTTCAAACCACCTGATGTGGCCAGCTTGGGGCTGGAGTTGACAGAGCAGTAGGCCCTTCTGGGATGCCGGGACCTCAAAGATGCTCCATGTTGACTCTGGGTATGTTCAGCTTCATAGGAATTATTTGGTGGGATCCCACAGGAATAGGTATTGTCTCCCACGTTAATCTACATGAAACTGCTTGGTGAAGCCATGTGAAAATTTGGATGACTATAGGGTCCTCCTTAAACCTGGACCCATCCCTAGGGTGGAGTAAGAGTTCTATATTTCCCTTTCAACCGATCCAGCTGTGGTGGTGACCTACCTGAATGAATACTTAAAATCAGTGCACCCACTCACCCACCCCCACCCAAATCTGTCCCTGCTGCCTACAGCAGAAACAACACTCTCTGCCCTCTCTTGTCCGTTGTTCCAGTGCAGTAACAGAGGAGAAACAGAGGAGAAATTTGGGGAAAAAAGAGTTCAGGGGATTGGTAGATTGCAGCTGATGTAGTTCTCAGAGCTCTTGAAAACAGTGATATGAACTGCTTCCTGGCACTCTTTTGTGTGTGCGTCTGGGAAGGGGAGGAAACTTTCTCTTTTGACTGTTGCTGGTACCTCTACTTCTATGCTGCTCCCAAGGACAAGATAAGGGTGGGGGTGTTCATGAGGGTTGGTGTCGTGCAGGGACAGTTTTAGGAAGGGATGTAAGAAGTGGTGGAGATGAGCAAGGGGACAGGGCAGGACTTCTCTCCGAGTGCTCGGATTTGTTGGGAATATTGCAATCTCATCTTCAAGTTACAGAAAGGGGGCAGTGTTGTAGTTAGCTAGTCAATGCTTGGGAATTTTTGGTCTAGTTCGCTTCAGGATTTCTATAGCCTACCGTTTCCTGCTCCTCCCTGCCCCCCTGTATCTTCCTCCGTTGCTGGGAGCACAGGGTTTGCACATGTTCTCTCCCCTGCTGTAGAATACAAAGAAACGGCTGGACAAACTCTCTTGAGACCCTGGCTGCCTCTACAAGAGAGGTTTAAAGCTCTTTCAAGGTGCTTAAATTTTTTTACCTCTACAAGGAGGGAGCGCAAATCGGGCGTAGAGGCGCGCTATCCCTCTGATTGTGCGCATTATCGAATGCGCGTTAAATAGCGAGTTTTATTTTGCGGCGGGATGTGAAGCCGGTGCCCTGCCTCCCGAGTAGTGCTGCTGCTGCTGCTGCTGCTGCTGGCTCCCCCGCTCGGCTCCTGGCTCCGCTCCTACTGGGCTCCGTCTTCCAGCTCCCTTTTCCCTTTTTCTTGCCCTGTTCCCCCCCCTTGCTCCGTTTCATTCAATCGCCCCGTCAGTTCCTTCGCTCTCCAGCATAACAACTCACAGGGACCTGCCTTAAAGAGACAGGCGCCCGCCTGCCCGCCCTACCTCCCCCCTCCCCTCTCCCTGCCTGCCTCTCTTGCAGAGGTATTAGGCGTAAATGCGCTTCAGCGATAAAGCGCATAATCACTTAACCAGGCGCAAAAGCGAATCCTTGTGGAGGGGACCCCTGTGCTGTACTGTGCCTGCATTGTATGTGCAAAAATAGTTGTGGATAAGCTGTTTTTCTTTCTTCATTAAAGAAAAGTGTGATCTCTTTTTTAGCCTTTTGTGTGCATGTGGGACTGGGAAACACTCATTCCATGATGGACTTTGTTTTTGTCTGCTAGCTGCCTTTTTAACAGGAGGCAGCAAACCGTATAATTCCCATGGGAATTTTGGTCTGAGCAAAAGAAATTCAGGGGTTAGAAGACTTTTCATTCCTTTTGGGGTGAGTGTTCTGAATCCCCAAGGTTCTTCTCCAGGCCAGACTTGGTTGAGCTTCTATGCCATCGCCAGCTGTAAGCACTTGCTGCTCAGACACTGGCTGCATTCAGACTACATGATAGTCAATGGTGGGGTAATAATCAACTTTACAGTTGTTCATCTAGGGGGCACTCCCCACACAACATGGTAATAAATAATGAACCGTGGTGTGGATTAGGATCAGTCAATACAACTGACAATTGTCCCCCCCCCCCCAGTTGATTATTGTGTTTTCTGAATGCAGCCACTGCCTCTGAATATGGCAGCTCATTTAACTACTAGCTACTGACAACTCAATTAACTTCTTTAATAGAAACAACAAGCGTTTCAAAGTAGCGACTATCAGGATTGACCAGGGGTCAGCAGAGGGTAGGTCTGGAAGATATGCTGTAGATCAGTGAAGATTTCTGATTCCCAATTGTTTAATAATAACAGCAGCAAAATGGCGCACACACACACACAAACAAACACATACCACCACTGCTATCAATCACAGTGCTGTAAAGAAGCAAGCTTGGGGATTTTTGCATGGAAGGAGACTCAAGACAAATTTCTGCGCTTGAAGTTCTGTGATTCAAAGTGTATGTCTTTTGCAACAGGCTCCGGTTGATTGATTTCCAGGAGTTCTAGTAAAAAAAAAGAAAAAAGCTTGCAGTCTCCCCACTCCTGCGGTTGTGAATTTTCTACATGAGGCATTCATTCTTCGCTCATGATTACTTAATAATAATAATAATAATAATAATAATAATATATTTATTTATCACCCGCCTCTCCCAACGGATCGAGGCGGGGAACAACACCAAACACAAAATACAAAAACTGATTAAAAGCAGATAAAACCAGTACATCATTAAAACACCAATAAAACACCAATAAAACACTTTAAAATTCATCTGGGTAGGCCTGCCGGAAGAGATAAGTCTTTATAGATCTTTTAAATTCCGGAAGACTAGTGAGTTGGCGAATCTCTCCCGGCAGGTCATTCCATAATCTGGGAGCGGCAGAAGAGAAGGTCCTCTGGGTAACGGTTGTCAGTCTAGTTCTTGTTGACTGTAATAAATTCTTCCCAGAGGACCTGAGCGTGCGGGGCGGATTGTATGGGAGAAGGCGATCCCGTAGGTAACCTGGACCCAAACCATGTAGGGCTTTAAAGGTAATAACCAACACTTTGTACTTCGCCCGGAAACTGATTGGCAGCCAGTGAAGAGATTTTAAAACTGGTGTAATGTGGTCACCCCTAGATGTACCGGTGACCAACCTGGCTGCCATATTTTGAACTAATTGAAGTTTCTGGACTAGGCACAGAGGTAGCCCTATGTACAGCGCATTGCAGAAGTCGAGCCTCGAAGTTACCAGTGCGTGCACTACTGATTTTAGGTCTTCCAACTCTAGGAAGGGGCGCAGCTGGCGTATCAGCCGAAGCTGATAGTAGGCACTCCTGGCAGTCGCATCTATCTGAGCTGTCATTTGGAGCGACGGATCCAGGAGCACCCCCAAGCTGCGAACACAGTCTTTCAGGGGGAGTGTAACCCCATCCAGAACTGGTTGACATACCTCCAACCCCAGGTTGTGGCCCTTGACAGTAAGCACCTCCATCTTGTCTGGATTCAGCTTCAGTTTGTTTTTCCTCATCCAGCCCATTACCGCCTCCAAGCATTCATTCAGAGGAGACACACTATCCTTAGCTGATGCTGTTGTCGAAGGCATAGAGAAATATATTTGGGTGTCATCAGCATACTGATAGCACCCCGCCCCATGCCTCTGGATGATCTCTCCCAGCGGTTTCATGTAAATGTTAAACAGCATTGGGGAAAGGATGGCACCTTGTGGTACACCACATAGCAACTCTTTTTTTGAAGAGCAGCTATCCCCAAGCATCACCATCTGGAACCTGCCCGAGAGGTAGGACCGGAACCACTGAAGCACAGTGCCCCCGAGTCCCAATTCCCTCAGGCGATCCAGAAGGATACCATGGTCGATGGTATCGAAAGCCGCTGAGAGGTCCAGGAGTACCAACAGGGACACACTCCCCCTGTCAATACTTAGGCGTAGATCATCCACTAAGGCGACCATAGCAGTCTCAACTCCGTATCCTGCTCTGAAGCCAGTTTGAAATGGGTCTAGAAAATCTGTATCATCCAAAACTGCTTGCAGTTGGAAGGCAACCGCCCTCTCGATCACCTTGCCCAAAAATGGAAGATTTGATACTGGCCTATAGTTATTAAAGTCCAGGGGATCCAGGGAGGGCTTTTTTAGAAGCGGCCGTACTACCGCTTCTTTTAAACATGATGGAAAACTCCCCTCCCTGAGGGATGCATTAATAATATATTGTAGTTGTGATCTAACTGCATCTCCTCCCTGGGCGACCAGCCAAGAAGGACAGGGATCGAGAGGGCAAGTCGTCCTCCTCACTCGACCAAGCAGCTTGTCCACGTACTCAGTACTCACCAACTGAAACAAACTCACGGTTGTTTATGCGTTCTTTAGATGACATTGTGATCCTCCAGTTTCGCTTCTGTTTTTTTACAAGCACTTTCCTGGTCTTTTTCTTAGAGTGGGTATTATTTCTGAAAGCGAATGAACTGCTTGTGTATTTGCACTATTCTGCTACAGCACAGCACCACCTAGAGGTTATGTAGCAGAGAAATAAGAAAGGAAAAGCTCTTTGTGTAGAGCTTAGATCTCAATTTTGTGACTGAAAGTAAAGGCAGCAATTATGTAGAAAAGCTCAGAGAAAGAAAGAAAGTAATGAGAGAAAGAGAGAGAGAGGAGGGAGGGTGAGTAGGAGGAAGGAAAGAACATGGACCAATTTATTCTGTGAATTTAATTTTCATTCTTACCAATAGAAATTGAAAGGATAATGTCTTCACAGAATACAGTGACACTACATGACAAGAGCCCTGTGCTGTCTTTCGTTGTTAATGCTAAATGTTCGCCTGCCTAGCTGTAATGCATTCTATCAGAATGGAGAGCCCTCTTGTTATTTATCACTGTCAACAGTATATAGAGAATGGTGTGTGTGTGTGTGTGTGTGTGTGTGTGTGTGTATTCTGAAAGGACACTTCAAATGAATGGCAAATGTAATGATTTATGCCTGAGTCCAGGGAACTTCTTTCAAAGATCCCCCCCCCCCCCCAAAGGACAAGCTGATAGTTTTGCATTTTGAAAATTAAGTTTGGAGAAATGGCAGAGGTCAATCAGGGCACTGTAATTACTTTTTAAGACTTCTTTATTACTGCCACTAAAAAGGGGAATCAGTAATAGAACACATGCTTCACCTGCAGAAGGTCCAAGGTTTGTTAGTTCATTCGTTCATTCCCTGGATCGTACTAGAATGACAAACAGAATCCAAGAAATGGCTTGTATAGATGTGATGTGTGCTGTAGTACCCCCCACTGCCATAAAGACAAATCCTCTTTAGACTGATCGGTAGCTTGTCTCTTTGATTGTGGGGACTATGGTGTTGACCATGTCTGTCATTGATCCTTTCTACATGGTCCTGTTAATCACATTATCTCATTTCGGTTTCATCACAGAACTGAGATTCAAACTTTTCCTTTCTTGCTTTTCTACTACATAACCTCTAGGTGGTGGTGTGCTACAGCAGAATAAGACAATTGTACAAGAAGGAAAATGCCTTTCCTTTAGCTTTCAGAAATAACACATTTTCCTTGCTCTAATGACCCCACCCACGGGAACATGCTCTTTAAAAACAAGCCTGAAACTGGAGAATCATGTCTAAAGAATATGTAAACAAACACAAGTAAGGAATCGCAAGCACACAAGAAATGCCTTATGTAGAAAAGCTCTCTGACATCATCCGGGATGACTCATCAAAGAGCTTGATCTGGCAGAGCACACACTCCCTGTGGGTCTCCCTGATGCTAGCTAGTCTTTAAGCACTTCTGGCATCAGTAGAGAAGATGCATCATCCCCTTCTATAGCAGCAGACTCTGAGGGATCCCCTGAGGACTGTAACTTACCTGAGGCAGTAGAAGAGAAAACTGAGTGCCCACTCAGCCCTCAGTGTGCTAGCTCTAGAATGCAAAGGCAGAGGTTGTCATGCAGAGATGAAGTGTGCACCTTAAGAATCATAGTAACCAGACTCCTCACAAGTCCAAATCTACTTGGGAATAAAGGTGCTCTTTATGAGTAACTCTTTTACCAAGATGCAGAGGACTTGCAACTGAGCTTTTGGATGGGGCTCTGGAAGCTCTGACTATTATCAGCTGCAATCTGGAATTTGAGATCTGCTAGAACAATGACTTATTTCCACCTCCAGTGCCTTGTTTCTCTGAATGAACTGCTGTGCCACTGATCATTGGACTTCTGCTTGACTCTGCCTCTTGGACAGCATTTGTGTTAGGCTACTCATCTGTGCTTTGACCTTGGTATGCCTCAGAACTTTCTTTTGGAATACATAGGCTGAATTCGGATGACATATTAGGCAACGGAGGGGGAAATAGCATACTCACCGTGTGTTAGGCAGGCAGTGTTCCCCAAACAACATGCTGCAGCCGGCGTTGCTTGGCACCGGCAAACACACTGGCTGCTAAGAACGGACAGCAGCCATTTTGGTTGCAGCATCTCCTCCTTCCCCTTCCCTCAGTCCCCCAGCTGTCTCCCAGAATGCACCGTGAGTTCTGCCATCTGTATAGAGCGGCCGGGGGGTTTCGGCTGCTCTGGCCGGCAGAACTCTTTCCCCAAACGGAATAGTCCACGGAGACACGGGGGGCTCAATTCGGACGACAGTTTAAACAACGGGGCTTCGGGCTAAACAACGTGCAAGCCCCTTGTTTCCCTCCGTTGTTTAAATTTCCTGATTAGCATACTGTCAGTTGTGCGTGGTGTGTTACTCCTCACACGACACAATAAGCAACACAACTGACGATTGTTCCCCCACTCCTCTGTTGCCTAATATGTCGTCTGAATTCAGCCATACTCTTGTCTGGCAATACTGTGCCTTCGATCATTGCCTGTATCCTGGCAACTGCCATGAACTGCTCTCTTGCTGTACTGATACCTCTGTGTTTGACCACTTGCCTGTTAATTGACTTCCCATGTCGGGGTTGGCCCTGAATTTGTCTATGCTGAGTCTGACCAGCCAAAGCAATGCAATGTCAAAGGAAGCTTTATGCTTGTGTTTCGGCTCTAACTCTTGCTTCTCTTGATTATAGCTATTATGCGTTGTGTTTTAGCCATTGGTGTGGTGGTTGTACCATGAAATCAATGCTGGTGTTACCTCTAGATACCATGGGGCTATCTACATCCTAAAAACAATGTTTATTTAGTTCTTTCTCACTCCAATTATGTGGAAAGATTGTGATCCCTGGTTTTAAAGATAGGAGAAGAGACAAGGAGATCATGGTTGACTTATGGTCAATCACACAGTAAAAGCAGGCTGAGCATAATGTGAACACCATTTTCCAGTAATTTGACCACAAATCCATAGTGATACTCAATAACTAATTAGTGAGATTTAAAAAACAGCCTGAAAACATAGATTGTGCAACAGCATGTATGGACAAATAGACTTTTTTCTAGCCCTTTCTTCAGGGATCAATTTCACCCTTAATAAAACAAGATGTTTTATTATTCTGTGGGATGTCATTAGAACATTGCATGGGGGAGAAATCCAAATACACCAATGGCATTAATCAGTTACATACATCTATTGCTTTGCTTTGCTAAATGAGGCTGCATGTAACTGGGAAGGTACAATATCAGCTTAGTAAAAGATGGCAATTTTATTGACTACATGGGCTAAGAATAAAAAGAGGCAGCTGCATGCAGCTCTTTATCATTTAATGAGAAAATTGGATAGAGAGTCCTTCCCCTCTGTGTTAAAAGGCGCTGATAAATATGCCAGTTTACTGCATTTATGGCACCTGTTAATCAGATTCATAGAATTACGGGAAATTCATATTGCTTTAGCACTGCCCAGGGAAGTTATACGTAGAACCTCTATGACCTTTTATTGGCTAAAGTGCTATTTGGGGGTCTTGGTTCTTCAAAACAATTGCTATAGCCAGGTAATAGCAAACAAGTAGGATCTGTTTACTAATCATTTCAGAAAGATGTTGACACATTGGCTGTGGCAAAGCTCTACCCTTTTTCTTGTAAAGCAGGTGTGGGGAACCTTCAGCCTATGGGCCACATGCAGACCACCAGGCATCTCAATCCAGACCTCTGGATTCTCCCTCAGTGTTCTGCCAATCAATCAGAGAGGTTTTGGATTTCAGAAGCAATAACAACACAAGTGGGTAGAAGTGTAATGCTTTATTACCTAGCAAGCTAAAGATCACAGTTACACAGACAAGGTGAAATAAACAAAGCTGAGCGAGATATTGTACATCTCCGTTCTGTTGTCGGGAGACCCAGGAAGCGACAATGGAGCGACTCCAGCTGGCTGAATTATGCAGCACCCTCTGTAGTTCTGGTTTGTGCTGAAGCTCCAACCAAGTGAGACTTTGGATGAGTTTCTATACATAAGTTCTGCTTGGACTATATGCGGTTTTGCACGGCACCTTAATTGATCACACCAGTGGTGTGACAATCTAAATCCCAATCTCTTGATGTTTATGCATTCTTTATCTCACTAAAAGCGAGTGGACAGTAGCCAAGCTGGTACACTGAGACTCTCCCGCATTCCAAGGCCATCCCATCCCGAGTAGAGATGTAACCTTGAGGAACAGAATATTCAGCCAAGACATTGAAGGCTTTAAACTCTATGAGAGACCTGATTATGGAGGTTCAGGCATGAATAGAACTGCAGGCATAAAAGAAGCAGTTATAACATGTCACATCTACCTCTTCAAGATACAATAGTCTTCCAGTGCATTTCCATTACACTTGTCCTTTAAAAGGAGCTATTTATTCAAATGAGAGAACCAAATCTAGATGATCAAATAAAAAGCAATTCACAGTCAGCAGCCAATAAATAAATAAAAAAATAAATTGCATCCCAACCCTTGCTGGACAAGCTCAAAGTCCGTCTAGTTCAGTAGACTGTTCACAAGAGCACATATCCAGATGCCTGTGATATGTTCACAGCATATGAAGTTGATGGTTTTTCTCAGGTTTAGCCATAGCTAGCTTACCAGGGAAATACAAGGCAGGATGTCTGTGAGCTGGTGCAGAGATGTCATTCCAGCACTCCATGCCTAGGCCTACCCAGAGCAGAGCTGCAGGCCATCAGTGCTACCTGAGGAATGGTGTGGTAGTGAACAGAGCCTTTCTCATGTAGAGTCCTTATTCCTCAAGCAGGCATTTCTGCCTCTGGCAACTGGCTGAACCTGTACATTTTGGCACCTGCGCTCACTGGGGCTAGGTGTTTGCTTAGCATCTCTGAGTTCGAGAGGGGGCTACCTCCATTATGAGGGATAGAGTCAACAGCTGTCCCCTGGCCCAGGATTCCCGTGATCCACGGGAGGCTGTTGGCTCTGATTTCGGTGAGGCTGTCTAGCCATTCTCGGTTTCAGTCAGAGCCAGCCAGAACTAAGTAGCTGTCCAAGGAACTGAACCTCAGCCCCAAATACAGGTTCAGCACCTTGGATGGCTCCACTGAAATCGGAGCCAACTGCCTCCACAGCCCTGATCAAAACAAGATACTGTGCACACATAATATTCAAGCTGACCAGGGTTCATGGGCAGCTGGGTTTTTTGTTTTGTTTTTAATATTAGCTCCTTACTCTAGATGACATTCTTGTTGATTGTTATTGCCTCAGGTACCTAGATATGTAATTAGATCCAAACAACAGGGCGAGATTAACACAAATTCATAACACACATTTATAAAAGAAAGGAAAGGAAAGTACATAATTCAGTTAATAAAGAAAGGGGTCTGGGTTTCAGTAAGAACTCTAAAGTAGTTATCCAAGGTGCTGAACCCTATCCCAAAACTAGATTCAGCACCTTGGATAGCTCCACTGAAACAGAATCACCAGTTTCCACTGGCCTGATCAAAACAAAGTTCTGTACACACATTATCAATATTGAGGCTGAACAGAGTTCATGTGCAACTGTTTTTTTAATGTTAGTCCCTTCCTTTAGATGCCATTCTTGTTGATTGCAATGAAACAACATGACCAGACCACCCAGCGAAGCAACTTTTTGTTTGGTGAAGATCTTCTCTGATTGGGTCAAGTCTAAATTTTTTGCTGTGACTATACAGATCTGATCTAATCTCTCTTGTTCCTGGGGAAAAGGCTTTTGATAAAGAAAACTCTCAGAAAAAGGTAAGTCTTGGAGAAAGCTCAAAATTACTGAGTTAGTTCAGCCATTACTATAACATTTATGCTTGAAAAAAGATATATCTATATCAGTTGACATAAAGCCAAGATGATGCTCTCTCTGGGATTAGTAGTGTAGTGGCTTAGTTAGGACTCTCTCGGTTTATAAAATCAATATTTTATGTATCAGTTACATTTATATTTACATTTACAAAGGAGCTATCCAAGGTGCTTCCTTAGATATCTCCTTTTAAGTTCCGACTTGTTCTGACTGAAACCCGGAGTGGATTCACCACCTGCCTCCACTATTTATAGTTCAACTTTCTCTGATGGACTCAAGATGGTTCCTAGTAGGCATGAATAAGAATTCGATCCAAATTTAACAATATTGGCAAAGCTTTCCATATTTTGGAGAAAGAGAATCTGTGATTAAAAAAAAAAATTGTAGGAGAAACTAAAACTGACAGATTTATCTATCCAAGCCCAGGGCGTTGCATGCTTATCTCTTAAAAGTCTGGGTTTGAATCCCTGCATATCCAACCATGTTAGGGTTGTCACCTTTTTGTTCTGATAGGCTTTTCATTTTTAACAGCTATCTAGCAGACACGTCATGATCCTCTCTATGTTGAAATAGCTGTGCCTAGTGAATTTGGCTGGTGCAGATGGCTGAGAATTTTATTTCAGTTCATTAAAGATTTTACCAAAATTCAAGAGAGGAATAACTTGAGGTTTTAGAAATTCAGATGCAGGAGTAAGTGAAATTGACAGATTCCCCAGTCCCTTCCTAAATCATTTTCCGCTAGTCACCAACCATGCCAACTTCCTTACATTAGCTTCAGATTGAGCCCTCTTTGGGCATTGTGCCTGTGAAGAGAGGGAAGGTGTTGCCCTAGCTCCCAGCTGCCACCACCCTTTATGTCCACCTTACCCTGAGCCAAGGGCTCTCAGATCTTGCAGGACACTCTTGAGGCTTAGGAAGTAGGGGTTCACCCTACTGCACTCTATTCCCAAGCTCAAGCCTAAAATGTTAAACAGTAGCAACTACCCAAGCAGAAGGCTCTGGATTGAGTACATAGGCTTACTTGGTGCACACAAATCTTGAGGTAGGTATTCAGTTTATTAACAAAAGGAAAGGGGGGAAGGGATTAAAAAGGTAAACAAGAACCAGAGTGAAGTTTGGAAACAATCCTTCAGACAGAAAAAAAAAACAAGTTACCTATGCCTGTTTTTATCTAGGCATGGGTCTTCAATAGGACAGGGCCCCAAATGGAAATGCTCAAAGTTACAAGCCAGCTGGGCCAGGGAAGTGATTAATGCCTCACTACGAGAGGGAGTGGTACCAGTCCATCTGAAAGAGGCAGTAGTGAGACCACTCCTGAAGAAAGCTTCCCTGGACCAAGAAAATCTGAATAACTATAGGCCGGTGGCAAATGTTCCATTCCTGAGCAAGGTCCTTGAGCGGGTGGTTGCTGGCCAGCTCCAGACACTCTTGAATAAGACAGATTATCTGGATCCATTTCAGTCAGGTTTCAGGCCTGGTTTTGGCATGGAAACAGCCTTGGTCGCCCTGTATGATGACCTATGTCGGGAGAAGGACTGGGGGAGTGAGACTCTGTTGATTCTCCTTGATCTCTCAGTGGCTTTAGATATCATCGACCATGGTATCTTTCTGGCACGACTGGCTGAGTTAGGAGTGGGAGGCACTGCATTGCAGTGGTTCTGCTCCTACTTGACAGGTTGGCTTCAGAAGGTGGTGCTTGGGGGACATTGCTCAGCCCCGTGGATTCTCCAGTATGGGGTTCCGCAGGGATCAGGTATGCTTTAAGGTGGACTCCTGCTTTGAGCAGGGGATTGGACTCAATGGCCTTATAGGTCCCTTCCAATTCTACTATTCTATGATTCTATGAACTACACTACTGCTTTATAGCAATATTGAAGGACGCTGATCATCGTTGGGGCACAGGACACATTCCATATACCGCTTTTGTACTGTTATTTCCTGCTTTTTATTCCACATTTGTAATTATTTGATACAAGGGGTAGATCATTCCTTAGACATTCCTCCAAAAAAGAGGCAGTGGTTGTAATACTATATCAGACAGGTGCCTAGCACCCAACCACTTATAATTACAAAGGACTCCAAAAAATTGATAAGTCCACAATTGTGTTTATCTTTATCAATGAACAACAGTGTTCATATAATTTATAACTCATTATATGCACATAAGTGTTACAGATACAATTCCAAACATTGTCCTCTGTATAATATTTTACAATATCTCAAGCATATATATTCTCTTAAAGTATAACCAATTGTTTTAAAATAAATTGATCCACATACAGAGATACACTCATGAACACATTCCCATCAGTATTATTTAGTAGTACTATTCCAACGTTGTCCACTGGATATTATTTTATATATTAATCAGCATATAATATTTCATATTACAGGACTTCGGTATTCCACCTGTTTTGAACAACTTCATCAGAATATGCTGTAATAAAATATAATAAATGACATTATAACAGCCATAATTCACATTGATAAAGATAAACACAATTGTGGACTTATCAATTTTTTGGAGTCCTTTGTAATTATAAGTGGTTGGGTGCTTAGACATTCCTCACCACCATTTCTCAGCCTAACCTACACAGGGTTGTTATGATAATAATATAGATGTGTATGTTTAAGAGAACCATGTACCCTGCCCTGAGCTTCTTGGAGGAATGGTGAGATTAAGGATGCAATCCTGTGCATGTTTAGACAAAAATAAGTCCTTCAACTCCCAGGATTCCTCAGCCAACCATGGATGGCTGGGGCATGCTGGGAATTGTAAGGCTTCTTTTTGCCTAAACATATACAGGATTGCATCCTTAATCTCACCATTCCTCCAAGAAGCTCAGGGCAGGGTACATGGTTCTCTTAAACATACACATCTATATTATTCTCATAACAACCCTGTGTAGGTTAGGCTGAGAAATGGTGGTGAGGAATGTCTAAGCACCCAACCACTTATAATTACAAAGGACTCCAAAAAATTGATAAGTCCACAATTGTGTTTATCTTTATCAATGTGAATTATGGCTGTTATAATGTCATTTATTATATTTTATTACAGCATATTCTGATGAAGTTGTTCAAAACAGGTGGAATACCGAAGTCCTGTAATATGAAATATTATATGCTGATTAATATATAAAATAATATCCAGTGGATGTCTAAAATCTAATAAATAAAAGGGAAAATAAAACAATTTCTGTTATTTTTGGGCACAAGGACAGCCTCCCTCACAACAAGTTGAGTTCCCCCATTGACGTCTTTCATTATGTAATAGCAGGCACATTTTGGTTTTCCTGAATTAACATATATTAGCCACAACGTTAGACTTAATAGAGTTTGTTGCTCCAGTTCCATACAAATAACACCTGACAGTCTTGCCCAAAAAGAAGACCAAGTTTTCTCTAGTAAAAGAATACAAAACAGCTGTCAGGTTTTCAGCATCCCAAAGCAGTGGGGTCTGCTGATGTCATAGGAGGGGTCCTGATGATGTCACAAGCTTGCCAACTCTTAAAATGACAAAACATTAGTACCTGGGTGCAGCCCAGGAGAAAATACTATTTGTTTGAGGCAGGGATGGGCAAGTTGTGGGCCCAAATGTCTGGAGGGTCACAACTCCCATCATTCCTCACCATTGGCTATGCTGGCTAGGGCTGACAGGAGTTGTAGGCCAAACAGCTTTAGGGGACACAAGTTGTTCAACCCTGGTTTAGCTATTGTATATGCATACAATCCCCCTGTACCATGCTATATGTTCATCACACCAGCAGTGATCAACCTCACAACCCCAGCCTCCAATTGTGTCACAAATACAAAGCAAGAACGAAAAGGGCATCACTCCAAATTGGGTGAGGCTAGCCAAGGGACAGTCTGAATCAGAAAACATCAGATGTAAAGTACATCAAAGCTGCAGGACAATGAATTCCAGTGAGCCAAGCTGCAGGAGTCAGTGAATGCATGGCTGAGAACTGAAACGTATGTACAACCTATCACTCAAGGGAGTGAACCATCTCTCTCCCTCTCCCACATGCATGTGTGCACGTGCACACACACAAACATATGTGTATAAGACATTGATCAAGCATCTCTCCTGGCATGAACCTACTCTCACGCTATGCTCATCATCTAATAGTGCAATCCTGTGGGTTTTGGACAGAAGAGAAGTCTTACAACTCAGAGCATTCCTTAGCTATCCATCCTGGTTGGGCATGCTGGGAGTTGTAGGCCTTTCTGTCTCTCTAAACATGCATAGGATTGCACCCTATGGCACTCTTCCAGTGCCATAGGGTGCACTGGAAGAGTCATGGGTTGTGCAGCCCAATGGCCTGCTGGCTAAGACTGCAATGAGACTTAGTACTGAGTAGGCATTCATAAGATTGCCCTGTTAGTCATACTTAGAGTAGACACATTGAAATCAGTGGGACTTAAATTAATCATGACCAACTTAAGATGCATTGATTGTAACAGCCCTGTTCAGACAACATACTAAAAGCCATGGTGGTTAAGCATTTTGAGCTAAACATTATAGCTTAGCATGTTATGTGAACTATGACTTAGTGTGTCATGTGAAGTATTCCTAACCATGGTGGCTACATAACCACAGTTTGAACATGCTCACTAACCATTTGCTGCAGAGGGGTTAACAGCCTAACCATGGCTTAGTGTGTTGTCTGAACAAGCCCAATGGGTCTACTCTTAATTATGAATAAACCTGGGACTAACTATCTCTCTCCCTCTCCGTGAATGATTGAGTTGAGCAGGCCTTTTACACACACTCCTTTCAGAGTCAGCATTTACCAGAAACCATTTCCCTGAGAAATCATCCTTGAAATTAGTATGCAACACAGCCCTGATATTTTGTCCATTTTCAAATTTTGTCAAACCTGCTTTATGAATATATGAAATCAGACCAATCTTTTCCAGCACTGCTACTTGAGTTTGTTTAAGTGGGAGTGTCAATGATTTGCACACACACCTCCTATGCAAACCCATTTAATTGCATGTGTAGAACTCTTGCATTTGCCAGGGCTCCTGTGGATAAACATATGTGGGTGGAAATGTGGTGGGGAGGAGATAAAGGACATTTTTTGCTCTCCCAGAGTTAGGTTGACCATATGGAAAGGAGGACAGGGCTCCTGTATCTTTAACAGTTGTGTAAAAACAGGGAATTTCCAGAGGTGTCATTTGTATGCATGCAGGACCTGGTGAAATTCCCTCTTCATCATCATAACAGTTAAAGCTGCAGGAGGTATGCTAGAGTGACCAGATACAAGAGAGGGCAGGGCTTCTGCACCTTTAACTGTTGCGATAAAGAGGAACTTTCACCAGGTGCTGCAAGCATACAAATGGCACCTGCTGAAATTCCCTCTTCTCTACAACTGTTAAAGATACAGGAGGCCTGTCCTCCTTTCCATATGGTCACTCTACCCAAAGTGATGTCCCTAGTAAGACCAGATGAACCAGCTGGAAAAAATAAACCAGAGGTTGCAAACAAGTTTGTCTAAACACTGGAAAATGTTGTGTAACAACCTCAGCATGAGAAAAATCAAAGTGACTGTTCTATTTCTCCATCCTTAGTCCCTTTCCCCAGGCTATGTGTTGGCCATAACATTTCACGGAATGGCTCAGGTTTAGACGGAACATCAGCAGCAACCCCTTTCAGAAATCTAGCAGGGCTTCCATTTTGCCAGCGCCGGGTGTTCTATGAAATGAACAATTTCTTTTATCCATAGTTTCCTTCTGCTCAAAGACTTTATATTTTGTAAAACCTTTCTTTGAAAATATATATATCATTGATTTGGTCTATAAAGCAGGTGTTTATTGGAGGCACGCTGTGAAAATTGCAAACTGTTAGCTTTCTTGCCTTTTTGGCTTGGCTTGACTTTTCAGCACGACTTGTTGCCCAGCAAAGCTAAACTTATTGAAAGTAGTTGTTTTAGTTGGAGTGTTTTCATACTTAGACCTGAAAGGCAGCTGAAAATTGCAGGCAGCCAAACTGCATCTGACATGAGAGCTCTGGAATCAGATTTCCCAGCTTTTACCTCTTTATTTAAAATCAGCCATGGGACTGGGTGGGTGTGGGGATAACCCTTTGTGCCCACACTGTCTTCCAAATCTAACTTTCCTCTGTTGTTTACGTGCCAGGGAAAATAATTCAAGTATCATGCCTATATTTCTATTTTCCTGGTGGGGCTTTGGGAGCATAGAAAGGGTTAAAACTCCAATCCAGTTGAGAGCCTACCTCCACTTGCAGTTGTTTTAAGTGTACAGGCTGGATCAAGCCTGAAGTGCTGACAGTGAAGCTTCTCCTGCTGGTATTACTGGACCTTGCTGAAGAAGCTTGGAGAGAGGGTTAAAGACCCTGGCTAGACAGTGCCCCTGAGGTTCTGAAATCCTTCAATGGCTGCATTTGGACAACACTTTAGGCAATGGAGGGGGGAATAGCACACTCGCCAGGCATTATTTTGCTGGTGCCCAACATACAACATGTTGCCCCTCCCACCATTGCACAGTGAAAGTCTCGGCATCCTCCTGGGCGGCTGGTGCTCCTTCCTTCCTCCTCTCTCAGTCCTCCGGCCCTATCCCATCATGCACCTCAAGTTCTACCAGCTGTATAGGGCCGGCGAGTTTTTTTCAACCACTCTTGCCAGGGAACTCTATGACCAACTGGAATAGTGCACTCGATGAGGGAGGAATCAGCAACGGAGCCCGACATATGACATTTTAATTAGGGATGTGCACTGACCCCCCGGATCGGATCGGATAGCGGATCGGAATCGGACCTGGGGGGTCGGATCGGATCGGATCGGATCGGAGGATGGTCGGATCGGATCGGACCGGATGTCCGATCCGGATCGGACGCCATTTTGAATGCTTTTTCCCATAGCCAAGTATTGTTTTACAAAAACGCCTATAACTTTTTCATTTTTAAAGATAGAAGGATGAAACTTGGGCACATTATACACTGGTTAGGGATAGTTATCTGTGAGAAATTTCAGAAAGATTGGTGCATGAGTTTTGTGGCAATTAATTGTTTAATAAATACCCAGAAATGCCTATAACTTTGTCATTTTTAAAGTTACAAACATTAAACTTTGCCACATTGTAGGTGGTACCTTGGGACCTATCTGTGAGAAATTTCAGAAACTTAGGTGCTTGCCTTGTGTGGCAATTAATTTTAGAAAAATGGGTAGTAGTGGGGTAAATACATTTACGCCTCCCATTTTTTTATTTTTGAAGATACAAACAGGAAACTTGGGCACATTACAGGTACCACTTGCCTTGATATGTGTGTGAAATTTCAGAAACATTGGAGCTTGCCTTGTGTGGCAATTAATTTTTGAAACAATGAGGAAAGAAACACCTATAACTTTGTCATTTTTAAAGTTACACACATGAAACTTTGCCACATTGTAGGTGGTACCTTGGGACCTATGTGTGTGAAATTTCAGAAACATAGGTGCTTGCCTTGTGTGGCAATTAATTTTTTAATAAATACCCAGGAATGCCTATAACTTTGTCATTTGTAAAGTTACACACATGAAACTTTGCCACATTGTAGGCGGTACCTTGGGACCCATGTGTGTAAAATTTCAGAAACGTAGGTGCTTGTATTGTGTGGCAATTAATTTTTGAAACAATGAGGGATTCATTGGACAGCACTTGCCCATAGGGATTCATTGGACAGTACATGCCCATAGGGATTCATTGGACAGTACTTGCCCATAGGGATTCATTGGACAGTACTTTCCTATAGGAAATCATTGGAAAGCACTTGCCCATAGAAAATCATTGGAAAGCACTTGCCCATTGAGAAATACAGTTATGCCTCCCACTTTTTTATTTTTGAAGATACAAACAGGAAACTTGGGCACATTGTAGACTGGTTAGGGATAGTTATCTGTGAGAAATTTCAGAAAGATTGGTGCATGCGTTTTGTGGCAATTAATTTTTTAATAAATACCCAGGAATGCCTATAACTTTGTCATTTTTAAAGTTACATACATGAAACTTTGCCACATTGTAGGTGGTACCTTGGGATCTATGTGTGTAAAATTTCAAAAACGTAGGTGCTTGCCTTGTATGGCAATTAATTTTAGAAAAATGGGTAGTAGTGGGGTAAATACATTTACGCCTCCCATTTTTTTATTTTTAAAGATACAAACAGGAAACATGGGCACATTACAGGGAACACTTCACTTGATATGTGTGTAAAATTTCAGAATGATAGGTCCAGGCATGTGGTGGCAAGGTGTCTGCACACACCACTTTGAAGACTGTAGAAAATTTCTCCTGTAACGATCCCAGCGAGAGAGAGTGATCCTAGGCTCAGCCGTTCTGCTTGAGTGAAAGTATCAAAGCAGACACGAGCCAAGTGCTACTTTGTTTCTCCTTTTGTAATGGATACTAGCTCAGTTGCAGCCAAGCGTGCAAGGATCAAAGAGATGAGAGAAAGTGTTTCCTTCTTCTTCCCGGGAGGCGGGAGGGTGCAATTGACAGCCCCAGCCTCTGTGTAAAAAAGGTTAATAACTTTTAATCTAAAAAATTCGTAGCCACCAAATGCCTGGACCTATCATTCTGAAATTTTACACACATATCAAGTGAAGTGTTCCCTGTAATGTGCCCATGTTTCCTGTTTGTATCTTTAAAAATAAAAAAATGGGAGGCGTAAATGTATTTACCCCACTACTACCCATTTTTCTAAAATTAATTGCCATACAAGGCAAGCACCTACGTTTTTGAAATTTTACACACATAGGTCCCAAGGTACCACCTACAATGTGGCAAAGTTTCATGTATGTAACTTTAAAAATGACAAAGTTATAGGCATTCCTGGGTATTTATTAAAAAATTAATTGCCACAAAACGCATGCACCAATCTTTCTGAAATTTCTGACAGATAACTATCCCTAACCAGTCTACAATGTGCCCAAGTTTCCTGTTTGTATCTTCAAAAATAAAAAAGTGGGAGGCATAACTGTATTTCTCAATGGGCAAGTGCTTTCCAATGATTTTCTATGGGCAAGTGCTTTCCAATGATTTCCTATAGGAAAGTACTGTCCAATGAATCCCTATGGGCAAGTACTGTCCAATGAATCCCTATGGGCAAGTGCTGTCCAATGAATCCCTCATTGTTTCAAAAATTAATTGCCACACAATACAAGCACCTACGTTTCTGAAATTTTACACACATGGGTCCCAAGGTACCGCCTACAATGTGGCAAAGTTTCATGTGTGTAACTTTACAAATGACAAAGTTATAGGCATTCCTGGGTATTTATTAAAAAATTAATTGCCACACAAGGCAAGCACCTATGTTTCTGAAATTTCACACACATAGGTCCCAAGGTACCACCTACAATGTGGCAAAGTTTCATGTGTGTAACTTTAAAAATGACAAAGTTATAGGTGTTTCTTTCCTCATTGTTTCAAAAATTAATTGCCACACAAGGCAAGCTCCAATGTTTCTGAAATTTCACACACATATCAAGGCAAGTGGTACCTGTAATGTGCCCAAGTTTCCTGTTTGTATCTTCAAAAATAAAAAAATGGGAGGCGTAAATGTATTTACCCCACTACTACCCATTTTTCTAAAATTAATTGCCACACAAGGCAAGCACCTAAGTTTCTGAAATTTCTCACAGATAGGTCCCAAGGTACCACCTACAACGTGGCAAAGTTTCATGTTTGTAACTTTAAAAATGACAAAGTTATAGGCATTTCTGGGTATTTATTAAACAATTAATTGCCACAAAACGCATGCACCAATCTTTCTGAAATTTCTCACAGATAACTATCCCTAACCAGTGTATAATATGCCCAAGTTTCATCCTTCTATCTTTAAAAATGAAAAAGTTATAGGCGTTTTTGTAAAACAATACTTGGCTATGGGAAAAAGCATTCAAAATGGCGTCCGATCCGGATCGGACCTCGTCGGATCGGATCGGATCGGATCGGAGGTTGATCGGATCGGATAGGATCGGATCGGATTTTCCTGATTTTGGGGCGGATCGGATTCGGATCGTGGATCGGATCCGATCCGATGCACACCCCTAATTTTAATCAATGGGTTTTGGGATAAGCAACGGAGAAGCCCATTGTTTTCCCCCGTTGTTTAATTCACCAACATAGTGTACTGTCAGTTTTGTGTCCGTTGTGTGTTGCCTGACACATGACACAATAATCAACACAACTGATGGTTGCTTCCCCTCTCCATTGATTATCATGTCATCCGAATCAAACCAATGCCTGGAAGTGTAGGGGCACTGGCTGGATCGAGCCTGAAATGCTGATAGCAATGATGGGAAGCCTTGCTGGCCTGTGCTTACTGGGCCGGGGTGGGGAAGCTTGGAAGAAGGATTAAACATGTTAGCTAGACTGCTCAAAAACTAGAATCTTTCAATGGCTGGACTTGGAGTGCCCAAAACATCCTGATCGAGACAATTCCTTCTTCCATCCTGCCTTGCCAAGTTGAAACTTTAAATCTGGCATGCTGATAGGTCTGGCTGTACAATGTACCAGAAAAATCTAAAAACATGAAATTTTGAATTTTAAGTATTTTTATGTCAGATAAAAGGGCCAAGTCACCAGTGGCTTTCACCATCCTGGTTCTCTGCCAAAACCTGTTAAACATAGATATTATATAGTAAATTATGCCAATAAAGTATTCTGTGTTCTGGCTGCTTTCCTTTTTTCATAATAATAACTTCAGAGCACATGCATACAACTGTTCCTCATGTCTACTGAAATCCGCTTTCCTACTATGTTATTCAGTTATCTGGGCAATCCGGGTCTATTTTGAAAATATATTTTTAGGTTTGGATCTTTTTTAGCTGGTAGAAAGGGTGTTGTGTGTCCTGATTGTTTTTGAAGTTTAGACGGCTGCTTCAGCCAAGGCATGATGGGAGGTGTAGGCATTTCAGGTAAAACAAAAAATGTGGTTTATTACAAAGCTCTAATTTAAAATACAGTTCTTATTAACACAATTCTCCATTTATTCTAACAAAACAATTTATGAACTCAACCAAACTAAAACCAACCAACCAACCTAAAGATGAATAAGTTGCAGAGAAATTTAAATGTCATTAACATTATTCATGGACCTGAGCAATGCCAGACATATCAGCTAGAATAAAATAAACGTATTGCTGTAAGAAGGGCCTCATGGGTGGCTTTGAAATGTTGGGAAGGGGTGTTCTCTACAGTGGAGGAAATGCTCCCCAAGATAATCAGGGACCAGTCCATTTAAAGCTTGATAGTGTTCCCAGTGAGGGGGCTGAAGGAGAGTGATAAATCATTCACTAGAGATGCCATGCATACTGTTAAATGATGAAACTGATTCACTGAGATAGTTTCCAAGAATATAATATTAATGCACCTGGTTGAGTCTTCCAGAAGATTTTTATGCAGGCTAGGCATAGCTATCCAAAGGAGGTGATTTTTACTGCCTCAGCCTCTCCAAAGCATTGTTCCAAAACAAAGTTCAATGAGTGTATGAATTTCTACTAGCCACTCATTGGGAAGGACCTCTACCCCAGCTTCCCCCAACCTGGTACCCTCCAGGTGTTTTAGACTACAACTCCCATCATCCCTGAACATTGGCCATGCTGCCTTGGGCTTCTGGGAGTTGTAGTCCAAAACACCTGGAGGGCACCAGGATGGGGAAGGCTGCTCCACCTTTTGGGCCATTTCTCCTGCCTCAGCATCAAGTAACCCATCATATTCCCAAGAAATGTTTCAGAGTATATGCTCTGGTGCAGAAGCACCCTCCCCTGATCCTTTCAGGAGAATGTGACTCCATCCAGGACAGGTATTATCCCTGCTAATCAACCAGTCCCCTGAACCCTCCTACCTTAATAAATTTGGCCTTACCTGGCTTGAGCTCTAAATCATGCACAGTATGAGTGAAGTTCATTGCACATGCTGAAAACATTGATTTATAGCTCTCCCCTGCAGTTTTCATGTAGTTTAGGTACAAATCTGTCTTTTATAAATATTTCACTCTCATCTGAATGCAATCCCCTTAACTCACTCTCTGCTATATCACTTCTTCCAAAACTCTGTACATCTTAAGATGGTAATCCTTCAAAGCACAATCCATAAGCTACCGTTTCAGTTGTGTGTTTGTGTGGGTGGGTGGGTAGGTGTTCGAAGCTGTTTTCTGAAAATGAGAGAAACTATATTGTATTTTTCAACATTGAGCAATTGGATTAATAGAGAAGTGTTTCTCCATGTTTCAGAGAACAAATGTTCCATGGAATACGCTACTAAACCATATCAATCTATTCCGGTGATTGGCTTGTCACAGCAATCTATCAGTTTTGATCCATGAACGTTAACAAAATACTTGTAATTTACCAGTTTAATGGGCCAATACGATGGACTGTGGCTTTGAGAAAAAACTGCACCATCTTTCAAGGAACAACTCATTCTCCATTCTATGACACAGCCACAGCTGTTACTTTCACTTTCACTAACTCTTCCATTCTGATTGCCCCCTAGGGGGCTCATCACTGCTCTCTAGAGGGCTTCTC
Organism: Anniella stebbinsi; assembly: GCA_029215795.1. Taxonomy (NCBI): domain Eukaryota; kingdom Metazoa; phylum Chordata; class Lepidosauria; order Squamata; family Anniellidae; genus Anniella; species Anniella stebbinsi. Next base: position 24,259,881 of record JARDYH010000002.1, on the reverse strand, counting down.
TTGATGGGACCTTGAGACACAACAGGGGGATCTTGGGCTCTCAGGGGAGATGGCTGCCATATTTTTCCCTCAAGCAACACTTAGCCCCATCTCAGATGCAGGGGCAGCCACTAGCCCCAGGGAGCACAGGTGCCTAAAGGTACAGGCTCAGCTGGCTATCACACACACAGAAGCATCTACCCTAGGCATAAGGACTTCTCATGAGTAAAGGTATGAGCAAGGCTCTACTCACAAATAGACCATTCTTCAGATGACACTGATGGCCTGCAGCTGTGCTATGGATGGAGCTCTGAAAACTCAGGCCTAGGTACAAAATGCTGAAATGATTTCTATGCATTAGCGTGACCATATGAAAAGGAGGGCAGGGCTCCTGTTTCTTTAACAGTTGTACAGAAAAGGGAAATTCAGCATCTGGTCAAGAGGGCAGGGCTCCTGCAGCTTTAACAGTTGCATAGAAAAGGGAATTTCCACAGGTTTCATTTGTATGCATGCAGCACCTGGTGAAATTCTTTTTCCAATCCTGCGTCCATTGTTCCAATTGTATACATTTGAACCAAGAGATCTTTTGTCCTCTTAATACTTCTTCTATTTACTCCTTATTAAACATTCTTTTCAACCAATCTTTCACTTTAATAATTTTCTGTTCCCTCAATACCCCTTCCATATCTCTTCTTAGATTCCCTGGGAAGTTCTCCAGTAATACCACTGGAGTCAGAGGAGAAATTCCTGGTGCTATTTTTTAATATATATTTTTCCCAAATCTCTACAATATTTTTTAAAAGGGGATTTTCCATTTCCTTCAATTGTTTCTTTTGTATTTTGCTATTTTTTTTTTTTGCAATTCTAACTCTATTTCTCCTATCTGCATCTCTAATCATTCTAAATCCTCTTTTCCTACTATGCTATTTATAACATGTCTTAATTGATTAGCTATGTAATACATCTTTATATTTGGAAGTCCCAACCCTCCTTCCTTTTGTATCTTATACCATTTCCCTTTATTAATTCTTGCATTTTTATCTCCATTACAATAATTATTTATCATACTTTGCCAACTCTTTATTTCTACTTTTGTTATTTTAATTGGTAACATTCTAAACAAAAAAAAAATCTTAGGTAATATTTTCATTTTAATAACCGCTATTCTACCAAACCATGAATGCTTTAACTTCCTATAAGCCTCTAATTTTTTCCTTATCTGTTTCTTCAAGCTACTAAAATTAATTTCTTCTAACTTTTCTAAATCTTTTATAATATTAACTCCTAAGCAGCGCACTCTATTTTTAATCTTAAAACCAAGTTTTATACTACACTCCTCCCTTTCCTCTTTATTATAAATAAATAACATAATTTCTGATTTTCCCCAGTTTACTTGTAATCCTGTATTCTCCCCAAATTCTCTCAAATGATGCTTTATTTCCTCCAAAGTCTCCATTGGATTTTCTAATGTCATTAATGTATCATCCGCAAACATATTAATTTTTATCTTTTCTTTCCTCCTATCCCTTTTAATCTGCCATCTCCCCTAATAACATTTGCCAAAATTTCTATAACTATTGCAAATAATATTGGGGAGAGTGGACACCCTGTTCTAGTACCTCGGGCTAAGGTAATTTGTTGTGTCAACCCATCATTAACCATCACTACTGCTTTATTATTTGCATATAACTGATTAATCACTCCTATAATTTTTTCTCCAAACCCAAATGTTTTTATAATTGTTTTTAGCACTGGCCATTCCACACAATCAAAGGCTTTAAAAATATCTAATGCTATCAACCCTGCTTTTATATTCCTTTGTAAAATAACATTTATTATATTCAATACTCTCCCAATTATATTAGGCATTTGCCTCTCTGAAATAAATCCACATTGATTCTTTTTTATATATTTATTTATTTATACAAGTATTCATTCTTGTTGCTATAATTGCCGTAAAAAATTTTGAATCTTGATTTATTAAAGATATAGGTCTATATGAAGCTCGGTCCGTTAAATCCTTATCTGGTTTTGGGATTAATATAATCAGAGAATTTTCCCATGATGGTGGGGTCTTCTCTCCCTCTAATATATCGTTATATAATACTTTCAATTTCAGTACTAATAACTCTCTAAATATCTTGTAATATTCCAGCACCAACCCATCTAAACCCGGAGATTTCCCTCCTTTTAATTTATCAATAATTCCTTCTATTTTATTTTCCGTCACTAAACCTTTCATATGTTCCAATTCCTCTCTACATAATCCACTATCCTTGCCTGTGGGCACACTCCTGATGCATACAATTTCTGATAGAATTCTTGAAATATATTTAATTTAGCTTTCATTAAACTACAGCTTTTCCCTGTTTTATCTTTAATTGTCCCTATCATATTCTTTGCCTTCTTCGACTGCGTGGACCTGGCCAGCATTTTAGAATTTTTATTACTATGTTCAAAGAAATCCCTTTTAAATATATCAAATCTTTCTGAACTCTCTCAAAATCCTCTTTCTCGAGTTCCTTCTCTTTAGCTTGAAGCTGAGCGTATATTCGTTTATCTTTAGTTATTCTCAATTGTTCCTCTAAGTTCCTAACCTTCTTTTCAATCTTTTTACTTTGCACTTCTTGTTGTCTTCTTAATTTACATGATTCTCTAATACATATCCCTCTTACTACTGCTTTCATCGTGTCCCATATTATCTCTTGAGAGTTTTGCCCTGTTTCATTAATTTCCCATATTGTCTGTATTTCTTTTTTCATTTTCTCAACAATGTTTTTATAATTTAAAATCTTTGTATCCATTCTCCACCTTTTCGCTTCTCTATAATCTTTCTTCATTTTAATATCCATACTTAATAATGCATGATCTGTGACTTTAATAACTCCTATTTCACACTCTATAATCTTAGAAATCAAATTCTTTGACACAAAAATATAATCAATCCTAGAATAACTCTTATATTTCGGTGAATAAAAGGTGTACTTCCTTTCTTCCCCTTTTATTAACCTCCAGACATCTACTAATTCTTTTTCATCCATTACTTTACTTAAACCAGTTTTACCACTACCTTTTAAAGTTCTCAATATATTATCTTTATCTTTCAATTTATCCATCACCATATTAAAGTCTCCAGCCATTACAATATTCGCTTTCCCCATATTTCCCATAGCTTTAAACACTTTATCATAAAATTCCATCTGGTTTTCATTTGGAGCATAAACGTTAATCAGTACATATTCCTCTTCCCCCACAGTACAGTATATTATTAAAAATCTTCCCATATCATCCTTCTTTACTTTTACTATGTTGAGACCACATTTTTTTTAGAAATTATTATTGCTACTCCTCTCGCTTTAGAAGTTCCAAATGCCTTTTCATATATGCCCAAATCCCACATTTTAAGCTCATTTACTCCATCTTTCGATTGATGAGTTTCTTGTAAAAATATTATAGCTGCTTTTTCTTTATTTAACAACACTTCCAACCTCTTCCTTTTAACAACATTTCCCAGCCCTTTAACATTTAAAGATAGAATTCTTAATTTATTTTCCATCTTTCCAACCTTAGTTCTCTTTGTAGGTCTCTTTTTGTGTTATATTTACCCCCTCCCTCCCACCCCCTCCCACAAATACTGCCCATTTCCCCCTCTCATCACCAGGAATTCCTGGGCAATGGCTCCCTTATTCCCTTTTCAGGACCCTTCGGTGGGGGAGGCGACTTCACCCCCCTGGAGCCACAGTAGATCCTCTCCTCCCTTTAATTCTCTTCTTCTATCCCTTTTTAATCCAAAACTCAGTCACAGACTGCCTCCTCCTGCCCCTTGATCTTTTGCTTCTTGTTCTTGCCTTCCATCAGCATCTTTCTCTATCAGGCCCAGCTTCCCCAGTAATTCCATCCCTTGCTCACATGATGTTATTCTATGTTGTTTCCCCTGCCACACAAATCTCAGAAATACTGGGTATCCCCAGCTGTAAACAATTGCATTCTTCCGCAGGGTTGTTGTACACAACTTCACACTTTTCCTCCATTGGATCATTTGAGAACAAAGATCATTATAAACCTGTATCAGTGTTGATTGGAACATCAGTTGACCAGCACGTCTAATTGCTTGCATCAATTTTTCTTTGTTATAGTAATTTGCAAATTTTACAATTATGTCCCTTGGGAACATCCCCTTTTTCTTATATCCAACTCTGTGGATCCTTTCAATATCAGCATCTTCCCAAGCCGTTTGGGGGTCCATCTCCTTGATCCATTCCATTATCTTATCTCTCAAAATCTTTGGATTTTCCACCTGCTGTTCCTGGAAGGATCTGATTTGAATATTTAGTCTTCGATCTCTGTCCTCCATAGAAATTAGACATAAACCCATTTCTTGAATTTTAATATCTCGCTGTTTATTTTTTTCTTTGTTCTGTTCTGTTTGTTGTTCCAAGGATGACAGTTTGGCATTAACTGCTTGAAGGCTTGTCTGTAATTCCATCTGAGAATTATAAATTTTGCTTTAACCTCTTTCATGATTTCTCCCTTCTGCCTGTCTAAGCTGTTGTCCATCATAGTTTGGATATTTGCTAGTAACTCTGCTGAAGACATTTGTTGACATTCCTGTGGTTTGGTTCCCTTACGAACGGCTCCTGGCTTAGTTCCAGTTTTATGATTACCACTTCTGGTCTGAGACAGGCCCGCTTTGTTCTCTCCTTTTCCTTCCCCTTTCATGATTACTTCGTCTGACACCGTTCTTGTCAAACGTGCCAAATTTTTATCAGAAGGGTGTATTTTAGCCTTCCTCACCCACTTAGGAGAATTACTTCTTCCTCTGTGATCTCTATGCATCTGCATCCAGCCAGCTACTCCAGAGCCTTTCATCACTCAATCTCAGTTTTTATTTTAAGTTTTTTCCTTCTTTCATATATCAGTTCTTAAAGTCCATAATATCCCTTTTATTTTTATTTTTTTAGGACAACAGCTAAGGCAGATATGTTTTCAGAAAGACTTTACTGAGCCTCGAAGCAGTTGGCATCCAGCCCAAATTCTTCCGGGGCTAATCAGAGCTGTTTTACGCTGTTTTCACTTAATCTCCCACCACATTCCTGTACTGATATGCTTCCCATACACAAATTTAGTTTTTAACTTACAGTCCATTCATTATGAAGATAGGGATTTTTCCTTTTCCTTTTTCCATTCCGGGAGGTCCGAAAAACTCCACTGCTCACTCCATAGCAGAAGCCACGCCCCCCCCCCTTTGGATGGTTCCGGTGTTTCTGTTGTCCACACGACTCCATTATGTACTTGAACTCGGCAGTACTTAGAGATGGATTTGGGAAAGTATAGGGCAATGTAACGTTAACATGCACTAAGAAAATGAATGCCAGTTGATGTGGCTAATTAACAAAGATGCTTGGAAATGTCAGGCTCTTTATTTTCAGACAATTGTTATAGAGAAGCACGTAGAGTTTACAGGCTGTCAAGGATGGTGCTATTGTGATTGCACAAGATAAACTACTTTAAAACAATCTGATATAACAGGAGTTTTCATTGGAATTATTTCAAGCTCATTATGGGTCAAAAAAGAATAAATTAACATAGCTATTATTGGATTATTGTGTCTTCTGTTGGGGCTTTTTCACACCACGGTTGGTTATTTGGCCGAATAACCATCAGAAATAACCAACACTGTGCAGAGTTGATTATTTGAACAACCATTGGTTACCATGCCGTGTGTTAGGCACCATTGACTATTTGGTCACACACAGTTGGTTATTTTCGGTGACTACAGAGTCCCCTGGCAAGAGCAATTAAAGCAGCAGCTGCCGCTCTAATCTTGATAATCAACTGTGGAGTTGACTATTAACCCACCATTGACTATTGTGTTGTCCAAACACAGCTTTAGCCTGTGTACTCATGGGTGCGACTTGAAGGAGTTTTTCTTCAGCCTTATTGAGCACTTATAAGGGAGGTAATGCTTTGAGGTTAACATTGTATCAGGAGATAGAAGCTTTGGAGTATAGATAAAGATAAGCCTGGGGGGCAGGGGCAGAAGCATGATTTGATATCACTTGCTGGATTAGTCATAATTGTCCTGCACTTGTGCCATCAGTAGGTATTCATTATAAAGAAACTAGATGTACTGGTCAAGTGTTACAGAAAGGTAGAATTGTGGTTTAAAAATCCCTGTATCTGGAAGAAAATTCTACTACTACTACTACTACTACTAAGAATAAAAAATATTTCTTACCCACCTCTCCCTCAGGATTGAGGCGGGGAACAACATCAATACAAATGACATAAAATACATAAAACTATTTGAAATCATATAAAATTAATACATTATCAAAATATCAATAAAACTCTTAAAATTCGACTGGGTAGGCCTGTTGACCACACAAAAAGCAGAAGTGTTGTCCAGTTTAGACAAAAAACAAATATGTCAGTAAAGATTAGGTATTTTGGGAAGAAGATAGTCTAAACTGATGATGTGGACCAATTGACTTAGATATTTTAAAATAAATTGATATGTTTTAGTAGGGAGGTCTCTGACTTTGAGAAGCATTTTTAAGTCTGAACACAGAGGAGGAAGGTGTCTTTCCTTTCCTTAAGGCATGAGATCCAAGGATGTTGCTCTGAGCCTAGCATGTAGACCTCAGTGACTCTTTGGTTTTGCCTGGGAGAAGTAGAAGTCCCTTTGCAGGAAAAAAAATCCCTTTTGCAGAGCCAGCAGGAGTGGTGCAGCATTGAGCAGGGGGTGGACTCGATGGCCTTATAGGCCCCTTCCAACTCTTACTATCCTATGATTCTATGATTTGTGAGTATACAGCTGCAGGATTTGTGAATAAGTTATTTTGCCTTGCTTGGGTAGAAGGTGTGTAATTGTGTTCAATTTTGTCTTTTCTTTAATAAAATGCATTCAATTTTAAAGTCCGAGTAGATATTTTAATTTCTAAGTGTAATCTGGTGAATGCAAACATTCCATCTTGAATCCTCAAGTGCACCTGCACCTACAACACTTGGGCTAAACTAAAGCTATTTGAAATGGGTGTGTCTGAGTATTTAATACCAGGGACTCTAGAATTTTAGCCTTTTAGCCCCACCACCACCATCACACACACAGACTGCTTGTGCAACAGAGCTTTTGTGCTTCTAAAAATAACTTGAAATGAACCAAAATACTCATTTCCAGAACAGGTCAAGTTGGCAAAGTTTGCAGAACGGAGCTTTGCTGACCTGTTCTGATCTGGAAACAAGGATTTCTGCTCATTTGTGAGGTTAACATTTGTATTTAATATTCTATGTTTGAAAGTGGCTATACTGTATTTTGCATTTGACATTCTGTGGCAATCAGTGCATGTGAGAGCATTCTTGAGCCACATCATTCATGGGCTGTGCCATTATTGACCTCCTTTCCATTGGAAGTTTTCCATAAGCCCAAGAATATGGGTAGTTTTTTTTAAAAAAAGAAGATCTATATACAGAGGGAAGGCCTACCAGATTTCATTTTGGCAAGAAAACCCAAACTATTTTTGTATGTATATATCTAAAGGCTGTAATTATTTTGTACATTTTGAACTTAAATAGTTTGAGTTTATTTTTAGATAAAATGAATGCTTTTGCTTGATCTGCCATTTAATAGCTTGGATTAATAAGGTGTTGTTTGCAGTATTTTTCAATCATCATCATCATCTGCACTTTTAGACAACCCAATAACTGAACTTCCCTGGATGTTGTACAGACAAATCATAAGTTAATAAGGATTGCCTACTCCCTTATCAAACTGAATATTAAGAGGGGGTTCAGATGACACCCCCCATCACAAGGAACATGTGGGGGGGGGAGTCACGGGGCCACACTAACTAGCCCTGCTTTCCACTGCTGATGTATCCATTAGCCATACCATCCCCATTGTCCACTTGCTCAATGCACAGGAAAAGGGACTCAGCTACAATGTATCAATGCATGGAGGCTCTCCATGCAAGTAGGCTAGTATATGGATAGGACCACTTCACATGCCATCCAAATGTGCAGTTGGTTAGGGTGACCAACTGTCAGGATTTCCCCGGATTTGTCCTGGTTTTTGTTCTATCCTGGGTGTCAGGGGGGATTTTCGGTAATTTTCTACAATGTCCTGGAAAGACACGCTTTCCCCTTTAAGGCTGCCGTTAGCATGGTGGGAGGGAATGATGTGCTTTCTGGAGGCGGGTCATTTCCCTCCCATTGCTCCAATCACAGCCTTAAAGGGGAAAGTGTATCATTCCCAGACATTATAGAAAAGGCCCCGATTGGAGCAGTGGAGGCAGGATTGCCACACTTTCCCATCCTCTGCTCCAATTGGGGCCTTTAAGGAGGCAGGGGGAATGACGCACTTTCCAGAGGCCCAAGAAAGCTGCTTTCCCGCCCACCCTCCCAGCTTGTCCTCTTTTTTGGTCTCCCAAATATGGTCACCCTACAGTTGGTGCCATTGGTGGGTGGACCAATTTGCTGCTGAGTACAACCCTGCTGCCTCCTCAACATGTGAAGGGTGTTTGTATAAAATCCTTGATTTTTTAATTGAGACCCAAACTAACCTTGCCTCAGAGATAAGGTGTGTGCCAATAAAGGAGCTAGCATTTCCATCTAAGGGACACCAGTTATACAGCACCTTCCCCAAAGATCCTCGCCTGGAACTAGGAATGTACGGAGTTTGCTAAATCCATTCCATCCATGTTTCATAGATTTCCAGGCGTCTTTCATTCTGCCATCTGCTCATTGACAAGATCGGGTTTTTAAAATAAATAAATACATCATAATTTCGTTCTACTTGCACACTGAGGCCAGTGTGGTGTAGTGGTTAAAGTGTTGGGACTGGGAGTCAGGAGATCCAGGTTCTATTCCCCACTCGGCCATGGAAACCCACTGGGTGACTTTGGGCCAGTCACAGACTCTTAGCCCAACCTACCTCACAGGGTTGTTGTTGTGAGGATAAAATGGAGAGGAGGAAGATTAGGTATGCCGCCTTGAGTTCTTTGGAAGAAAAAAGGCCGACTATAAATGCAATAATAATAATTATAATAATAATTTTGCATTAGCATAATGCACATTACCGCTAATGCAAATTAGCACAACCCCCCCCCCCCAGCCTCAAGTGAAAAGCCAATTCACAAGTCAGCCGAATTAATGTGAGTCAGAAAAAGCTGGTATTTTGCAGAATTGGCAGGTCAGAGACATAGAAATCTCAGCTCATTTGAATCCACTTTATTATCTTCCAGTTGCCAGCTTTTATTCTCTTAGGCATTTTCATGAGTTCATTACATTTGATGCATTTTTATGAGTTCTTCATTTTTGGAAGCTTCCCACTCTGTTTACTATTTTCATGGGTTTTGCTGCTTTATTGATTTAAAATGTTTTATTCTGTATTTATATTGTGGTTGTTTTGGATTTTGAATTGCATTGTAAACCACTCTGGGATAAATGTTTATGAAGGTTGGTATACAAATGTTGCAAATAAATTAAATGCACATGATGTATGCACATTCAGGACCCCCTCCCCCACAGACAAACCCAGAGCATATAATTATATCTTATTTCATCTATTTATTCATATGTTGTTTTCCACAAAATTGTGCCCTAAGCTGCTCATAAGATCACAAATGAACAGCAGTAAATACAATTTACAACATAACAGATTATATATATATATATATATATATATATAAATACAGTAGAAGCAATTACAAATGTTGGCAGATAAATACATAATATAAATATAATATGTACAATATCCAATAAAACATTACAAACGAACTAATCCAATCCAACAACTGAGCACTAAACAGGAGAGAGAATAAAGCATAACACAGACTTATAAGCAACTCTTTCTACACAGATAAATAAATTCCATGTGGGGTCTTCACACTTAGTGTACAAACACTGGTTGGCAGCCACACCTCTTATTGGGGGCAGCCTTCCTTCCTCCCATCTCTCACCTGGGGAAATAAAGAGCTCCTTCAGATTTGGGGGGATCATGCTCCCTTACTGTGGCTCTGCTTCCTGCTTCTCTTCTGCTTCTGCAATGAGCACTAATTACACAAGGAAGAGAGCGGCAGCCATGTGACTTGTACAGCTTCAATGCAGTTGAATGGGACAACACTCTCTAGTGGGCATTTTATAGTGCAATGGCAGGAAAACCCAACAAATATCGATATATCCCAGAAGAGATGGGTTTTCTGAGGTTTTATTTTTAGCACTAAAACTGGAAAATGGAGCGGGAGATGCACAGAAGATTGATGGAGGTGTCCAAATGACCTGTGAACATCCATGGGTGGCCAGTAACAAGCATGGTATGAAATGCTCATTTAAAGATGCTCAAAGACTGCCAGTCCTCTTTCAAGCCCCACATACCCACAAAGTTTCAATGTTACTCAATCTCTCTCTACAAAGCAACTCTTCCAGTACTGGTCTTCAGGCAGTAGGCTTTAACAGGCTCCAAGGTGGTGGATGGGGTGAGAAAGATGGAAATGCTCAACCCCATGATGTCAGTCTCTCTAACATCAAGGGTGTATGTATGGACCACAACCATCCTTCTTTCCTCATTCTGTGACTCCCCCCTTTCTCTTGCAATCTCCCCCTTGACCTCTGATCTTGCCATCTGCCCCCAACTGCCTTTAGCCAACCTGCTCTGACGTTCATAGGCAGGCATCTACATAAAGATAGCGGTAGGACCTATGCTATACTGCAGGACTGCAGAATTTGCCAATTGCGAGCCATCGAACCAAAATTGGCCCCATCAGCTACGTAGGGTAGCCTGCCAGTTGTGTGTGGCAACCCTTTGGTCTTTTCAGAACCAAGGCAGGCAGCAATGACAAAATGTTGCAGTGTGAACTCAGAGCCGGCTCCAGGGTTTGGAGGACCCTTGTACAAAGGGCCCCTTCCCCAGTGAGATGAGCTTCTCACTCCCATTGACATCACCTACTACTGTGCCTCATCCTAACCACTGCTACCATTTGCTTGCTTAACAGGCAGAGAGCCAGCGAGCGAGTAGACACGGGTATCTGCTCCTCTGCCTTCTCACCACCACCATTATCTGGACCAGAGTGAGAGGCAAACAAGCAGGATGCAAGGCTGAAGAGGATGAGCAATTCCAGGGGGCTCTGATAGGGTGTGCGCCATGGCAGGTGCCCCACCATGCCTACCTTTGAGGCCAGCCCTGAATGTAGTGCTCTGGTCAGGGCTTCAGCCATCCAGTCATGCTCTCTTCCAAAAAACTAAATTACATTTCTGCCCCCTCCCCCACCCAGATTTTCTATCCCCCCTCCTTAGTTGTCAGTGAGCATTCTGCGCCCGTTGAACATGCTCTGTCCTCAACAGGCTGGTTTTTGTTCGCCCCCATTAATTTATTTTCCTAAAGATTTGGAAATTTTGGGGTCCCCACAAACTTGCTGATTCCTCCCTTGTGCTCTTTTGGCTTCATAAGGATCCACACTTGCAAAAGGAGTTTGCTATTAGTATATAGGACACAGCCTGTCAAGCGAGCGCTCCTGGAGTTTTAACTCTGTAGCATTTGTGTTTTATTTTTCTCCTTCATTTATTTTAAATTCCAAACAAGATTCTTACACTTGTTGGGGGGAAACTGAAGAAATCTCCCAGGGCGAACTCCTTATTTAATCCGTCTCTGCTAACAGCGGTACGTTCACTTTGCAAGATCCAGTAGCTAAAGCGTATAACTCAAATTGGAAAATAATGAGATCTAATCCCAGAGGGTTTGCGCTTTTTATTAGCAATTCATCTCTTATTTCCCCCACTGTTGTTACATTTTGAACGCCTAATTATCTTCCTAATCCAAAACTATTTTGAACTTAATGCAAATGTTTCAACATATGCATTTAAACGGTTTGCATATAACACCAACTTCCCTTTCGAGAAGTGGGGGGGGGGAAGGGGGGAAAGAATGAAAAAAAAGAAAAAGTTAAGGTTGAAATACGTACAGAAGCTATTTTTAGGAATAGGCAAAATGGAACTGTAGAAAATAAACTGACAGTTTTAAGGAAGTAGATTTAAGGTAAGCACATGACCTTGTCAGCCATGGCTCAGGTGATGGTGAACCTGGAGATCTCGTCAACAAAGAATGATAACTATTCTACCAGCACCAACAATGATAGTTGTTGTTCTACAATAAATGCATTGCATTTATATTGTTTAATCACAGTTATACCACCTTATAATTATATGGTTCTTTTCTTTATCTTTTGTAAGGACTGTGTTTTGTGTACCTTCTTCTTTGTGTTTTCTTGTTCAGGGAGACTAAGATTTCCTCACCCCAATCCCAGGGTCCTTTCCCTTGGCTGCTATTTACATAGCATAAAAAAACCCCCAGGTACATAAATTGCAATTATCATCCTGTCTGGATTTGTCCTTAGCTTGTGTGGATTCAAGGTGCCCTCTTGGATGCAGTTCCAGCCTGGATATAATCAGCTAACCCTACAGTCTCAGCTGACTGTTCAAGCCAGAGGGTTAAATTCCATGGTTTAAATTTTTCTAAACCACCCAGAGAGCTTCGGCTATTGGGCAGTATAGAAATACAATAAATATATTTCAGAGAAGATTTGAGGAGCGAGGGGGGAGGAAACATTCCAGCGGTGAGCAGGGCTAAAGACAAAGGAGGTAGGACCAAACTTACCCCAAATGCCAGCATATTTTAGTTCAGGGCTCTTCCGCCAGTAACTCAGCTGCCACTCCCAGCCTCTAACCTTGCTCTTTCTCTACCCATTTGCTTTGCTGTTTCCCACTCCCTCCCAGTCACTAGTCTCACTATTTCCCCTCTACCCCATCCCTTCAGTTCAGTTTTGATGAGCCAGCCCTTTCCCCCGGGCAGCCATTATGTGATTAGCCACATCCTCCATGGGAGCCATTTTGTGGTAGTGCCCACAGCGGTTTCTCAAATTCCCAAATGTGGCCATGGGTCCAAAAATCTTGGGGACTTCTGGTGTATCCACTACTGGAGAAAGGAATGACATATCCCATGTTGAATAATGACATTTACCTTTATTGAGTTACCATCACTATTCAGCACTGGAGACATCCTCTCTTTCTTGGCTTGTGCGTTTGAGGCGCTCTTTCCTTCCCCCACCCCCCTGCCCCGCCACACCCCAGTACCAGGGAACATACATCTGTGAACAAATGAAGCTGTCTTATACCAATTTGGGCCATCAGCCCACCTACCTCAGTATTTCCTGGACTAACCAGCAGTGACTCAGGTAGAAGATCTTCTCCATCACCTGCAACCTGCTGCTTTTAACTGGAGGTGCCATGCATTGAAACTGGGACCTTCTGCATGCAAAGCAGATGTTCTACCCCTTCTCCAATAAATTGCCACCTACACCAGAAGCTTGCTAGCTTTTGTCGAGTGCATGTAGCTGCCTATACAAGGGTAATGGACAATGTATCTATTTTTAGCAGATGGTTGATCTTCACTACTCTAAAGTGTACTGACCTACAAAGCAGCCTTTTCATTAGTGAACCTTGAATCAGGCCTCAAAAGACCACGGAGAAACAGCAAACTATTTTTTTATTAATTCAGCAGCCTTTGGGCCTGTTGTTTCATTCGGTAACATTTGGTGTGTAGAAGTGAATCCCGCATCAAGAGTCTTTTATCAGTAGAGTCAACCTCTATGTGGCTGAGTCTCCTTCACCATATCACCACTCAGATAATACATAAAACAAGGCTCTCTCTGGAGGTTTGGGGTTGCCCTTCCTCTGACCCCAGATAGAATAAAGCAATCAGAAATGCATGACTCACAGCCTAATGACATTCTGTCATAATTAAGATGAATTGCAAGGTGTAGCAGCAAACATCTTGTGGTAAAATCCACCTAACTTCTCACAGATCAAGAGCGCCACTTCCATAAGCATGGAGAATGCATTATTTACTAGCTTAATCCAAATAGCTTAATCAGAGAGACAGAAAGAGAGAAAAGTATGTTAATAACAAAGTCTCTCCTTCAAAGACTCTTATCACTTATGCTCTAATGCTACCAATTATGTTACTGGAAAGGGATCCAATGGATCAACCAGATCATCACTTTTCCAAGAGTATACTTTACCTACATCCACACTGAAAGGTGCCTGAACATATGGCAACCTAGACAAGGAGTATCTTCAACATGGAGTGGGAATGGAAAAGAATATCCTGAAGGGCATAGCTGACTGACTGGAACACTCCACACTGCAATACTCGACGCTGCAACATTTTGTTACAGCTCCCACTTGTAGTAAATTATACAAACCAATGACAGAATTCAGCCCAGAGTCAATATTTCAAAATAACATTGACCATGCATTAGTTATAATGGACAATGCTTTTGATGTTATTAGAGATCTTAGGATATCAAGGGGTATACAAGGAGCTTAAATAAATAAAATATTGGCATTAAAAGTGTTTATGTTTAAAAAGTGTGTGGTAGAACTGGAGCAGTGCATGTTGGGGATCCTGTACATCTCTGTAGAGCAAACAGGATTGGCTTCCTCTATTGTTAGGACTTCAGTGATAGCCAACACTGTCATTTTAACAGTGGTACAAATTTAATGGCAAAGTCTAGGCAAAGTTCCTTCTAGTCCTATGCAAGTGTGATTAAATTGACCAGGCTGAGTCTAAGCAGCTTCTGGTCTAATCAATTTCACTCTGGAGGGGAACTTGAATAGAAAAGCTCTTGAATGATGGTCTATTGCAGAGAGGAAGCTATAGCCCTGTGCTTTCTTTTAATACAGCACAAGAAAAGTTGCAAAACTTCAGAGAAGCACAACAGAAGTTGATACTTGCCTTGGAGATAGTCCAGGAGGGTAAAACTGTACACATTCCAGCAGTAGTAATGCTGACAGTGCTAGTTGGGGGAATCAGGTTTTACACCCCAGTCATCATGATTTGTGGCTTCTTGAGTTCTGGTAAAAACTGGGATCTGCAGCCATTTGGGCCTCAACCTGATACAAAGATGTTTGTATCTTCTTCTGCTACCAAGCATATTTTTAAAAACCCTGATGCCTGTGCCAAAAGAGGAAAGAAAACATATCTGTGCAATGCTGTTATAAAAGGAACGGCACTGTGGCACAGATAGTAAAAGATGAAAAGATACAAATTGGTGCAGGTTGAACATCCTGATCGGACTGAGCATGGGAGCATTGATAAGATCACAAGGCAGTATAATCTCAATATAAATAATCTTCTGGGTAGGAGTGACGAAAGCAAATGTCTAGCTAGCGCAGCATCTTGTGCCTCACAGTGGCCAATCAGACATTTCCAGGAAACTGGCAACCAGGGCATGAAGGCAATAGGCCTCTCCTGGTTTGCTGCACAGCAACTGGTAGTCAGTGATATACTGCCCCTGAACCTGGAGGTTCCATAGAGCTGGCATGGATGCTAGTAGCCACTGATAGCTTTATCATCCATGAATTTGCCAAATCCCATTTCAATGCTGTCAAAGGTAGTGGCAATTGCCACATTATGTGGCAGCAAATTCTATAGTTAACTATGATAGGTTGACCAGATAAAATCCAGGTCAGGGCTCATGTAACTTTAACAGTTATAGAGAAAAAGGAATTTCAGCCAGTGTCATTTGTATGCAATTAGTCCCTGGTGAAATTCCCTCTTCATCACAACAGTTAAACTTGCAGGCACTATACTAGAGTGACCATATACAAAAGAAGGCAGGGCCCCTGCAACTTTAACAGTTGTGATGAAGAGGGAATTTCACCAGGACCTAATTGCATACAAATGACACTGGCTGAAATTCTGTTTTCTCTACAACTGTTAAAGTTACATGAGCCCTGACCTGGATTTTATCTGGTCACCCTAAACTATGAGCTTTTGTACATGAGCCTTTTATTGTGTGCTTGTGATTGCTCATTCATGGTACTTTGTGGGGTCTTCTTGTGGGTCATCCTCCAAGGCCTCCTCCATGCTTGGCAATGATTATTGCAGGGTGGGTGGGTTCCTAACCAGGGAAGTCTGGTATTATTTAGAAACAGCAGAATGAGAGTCTCATGCAATTGCACAATTCCGCTAGACCACAGCACCATCTAATGGTTGTATAATGGAACATACAGAAAGGCAGAGAAAGACGCGCACACACGGAAAAATCACATTGTGTCCAATCTTCCTGCTAGGGCAAACACTTTAAAAAGTCTTGTTGCAATATTTGGACACAAATTCCTGCCTTCACAGTGCCACCTCAAGCAGGCAGGTTCACCTTCAGCCCTTGCATCTGTGTGTGTGTGTGTGTGTGTGTGTGTGTGTGTGATCGATCCAGATCAGGAGCATGAAATGGGAAAAGTACCCCCAGCTGTTCTTTTCCTGGGAGTAAAAGCATATATGATGCATATGTCAGAGGTGACAACCTGACAGCCTGCAGATGTGTTTGACTACAACTCCCATCATCTCAAGCTGGGGATGAACAGATATTGTTAAATTGATCTGTTTCTGTATCACAGATTGTCAAGCATCTTTCTTTCTGTCAGTTTTTCATTGATGGAATGGGATTTTTTTGGGGGGGGGGATGTACAAGAATTTTGTTCCAGTTGTGCAAGCACACATGAGCATTAGTGTGAATGAGCATGGGTACAAAATGTCACAGAGAGAAAGGGTTAAACTTTCTTCCACCTGTGCCTTGGTCTCAATTTGGATCAAAGTCCCCTCTGGCTGATTTTTGGTTTAAAACTCTTTCAAGGCGCTTTAAAAAATTTACCTCTACAAGAACGGAGTGCAAATCGGGCGTAGAGGCGCGTTATCTCTCCGATTATGCACATTATTGAATGCGCGTTAAATCGTGAGTTTTATTTTGCTCCAGCCATTAAAGCGCATTTTGACTATGTGAACAAGCGCTTATGCGCATTAACTACTTGTAAAGCGCATTTTGGTCATCCGTTAATGCGCTTCACCACCTCTTGCCACCTCTCGTGCAGAGGTATTAGGTGTAAATGCGCTTCAGCGATTATGCGCATAATCGCCTAACCGGGCACAAAAGCGAATCCTTGTAGAGGGGACCCTTGTCTAATCTGGCCCTCAGACTAAAATGCAAAGCATACTTACATAAGGGTGAGCAGATCTGGAATCAGTTTGGAGGGTTTTATAATTGGAACTAAGTAATTGCTTTGGTTGCCTTCTTCATGGCTTTCTTCCGCTCATTCCCTTAAACATATCCCATTTAAAAAAAAATCTGGAGTGAGCTGAATGTTGCATTCCTATTCGAAGTACTGCTATCAAATTAGAGATAAATGTGAAAGAGACAGAGGGGTGAAAAACAACCCTCCAGGTTCCATCCTACACATCCTTTTGGTGACTGTGTAAATATGACACCTTCATGTTCAACAGGACACTTCAGAGATAAAAATACTTTTCCGGTTCCTTTTAGCTGTGCTGAACAACACAGCTAAAACTGCAAGGCGGCCGGGGGGGTGGGGGGAGAGAATTCAATCTCTTGTTTAGTAACACCAAAGCAAGAACTGAATTTGCTTTAAAAACAAACACATGAACAAAACAGCTATGAAGATCAGCAAGAACTGGTGCCCCCCCCCATGCCCATACTTTGCAAGGATCTATAGCAGCCTTTTACTACCTGATGTCCTCCAGAGGTATTGGACTGCAATTCCCGGCATGCTGGCTGGGGTGATGGTGCTGGAAGCTGTAGTCCAACACCTCAGGAAGACACCAGGTTGGGGATGGCTGATTTATAGTGTCTCCTCCAGAGGAAGATGGTGGATATATTCACAATGGTCTATAGAGTATTATGAAGAGGTAAAAGACTATCATGGAAATCACTGGGTTTTCTGTCATAAATAGAGCTGGGCATGAATGTCCTCTCAAAGTTCTCCATCCTATTTGTAGCTGGAGAAATTGGGAGGACAATTTCACCAAATTTCTCCAAGGGGAGGAGAACATAAGAACATAAGAAGTGCCATGCTTAGGCTGACCATATGAAAAGGAGGACAGGACTCATGTAACTTTAACAGTTGCAGAGAAAAGGGAATTTCAGCCGGTGTCATTTGTATGTAATTAGTTCCTGGTGAAATTCCCTCTTCATCACAACAGTTAAAGTTGCAGGCACTGTACTAGAGTGACCATATACAAAAGAAGGCAGGGACCCTGCAACTTTAACTGTTGTAATGAAGAGGGAATTTCACCAGATACGAATTACATACAAATGACGCTGGCTGAAATTCCCTCTTCTCTACAACTGTTAAAGTTACATGAGCCCTGTCCTCCTTTTTATATGGTCAGCCTAGCCATGCTGGATCAGACTGCGGATCCATCTAGTCCAGCACTCTGTTCACACAGTAGCCAACCAGCTGTCCACCAGGGGCCAACAAAGCAGAACCTGGTGCAACAGCACCCTCCCACCCATATTCCCCAGCAACTGGTGCACACAGGCTTACTGCTTCAGATACTGGAGGTAGCACAAAACCATCAGGGCTAGTAGCCATTGATAGACTTCTCCTTCAGGAATTTATCCAACCCCCTTTTAAAGCCATCCAACTTGGTGACCTTCACTACATTGTCTCCAACAGTTTCTCACAGGTAGGGCTCATCATTAGCCGTGGTTGTAACACAGCTTCTCCTTTCATAAGGGTTTTGGGGTGTGGAGGAAGTAGGAGGAAAGCTGCAAGAGCAGTAACTGTATTATCAGCCTGGGCCCCATTTTACATTCTCCGCAATGTCCCACACCTAGCAGGTATGCTTGTTCAAGCGCATTGTGTGTGTGTGTGTGTGGGGGGGGGGACGACACACGGCAGGAAGGTGGCTGCTATATAAAATTAATTGAAGTGTGGGAAGTTGAGGAAGCTACAAGCTGCGAGATAGATGATTGTACAGTGAAAGATGGGGCACTTGTTCACACTCCTCAACCTTCTCATAAGTAAGGTAAGCACAAGAGAACTCTGAATCAAATCCATGAGAATTTCTCTGAAATTTCTTCTCCTCTGAGTTTCTTTTAGAAAGCAATTTCTTTTCTTTCAAATTGAATGAGAATGGTCAAAAAATGTGGGAGAAATTTTCAGCACAGCTAGTCATAAAGCTAGGCTCCAGGCCTGACATCTGTACACACGAAACCCACCCACCCCTTACTATGGGTCCCTTATTGTGCCTCTTGCATGGGGGGGGGGGAAGGAGACGAGGTGAGGATGGGGATGATCAAGGGTCTGGAAACAAAGCCCTGTGGGGAGAGACTGAAAGAACTGGCCATGTTTAGCCTGGAGAAGAGAAGACATGATAGCGTTCTACAAGGACTTGAAAGGTTGTCACACAGAGGAGGGCCAGGATCTCTTCTCAATTATCCCAGAGTGCAGGGCGAGGAATAATGGGATCAAGTTACAGGAAGCCAGATTCTGGCTAAACATCAGGAAAAACTTCCTGTACAACAATGGAAACAATTACCTGGGGAGGTGGTGGGCACTCCCATACTAGAGACATTCTAGAGGCAGCTGGACAGCCATCTGTCAGGTATGCTTCAATGTGGATTCCTGCAATGAGCAGGGCATTGAGCATGGCTTTATAGGCCCCTTCCAACTCTCCTAGTCTATAATTTGATGATACTATAATCCCGCTATTGCGATTGGCAGTTCACTGAACTGGGCCATAGCTGACACTCCATTTCTAGAGCCAATTGGCTGTGCTCTTTGTTTCCTGAGGTCCTCGGAGAGGACTGGAGAGGGAACCTTTTCTCTCTGCTCTGCTCCTAGGGCAGGAGTCAGGAAAACTTTGGGGGCCTGTAGGCACACTTGGTAATGTGGGACACTGTCCTGAGCACCATCATAAAATGGCTGCTGTCAGAGGAGTGGCTTACTAAACAAAAGTGACTGGAGTCCCATTTTCTCCCCCTCTTCATTTTTCTTAGAGGATGGACCTGCTGCAAAGGAAAGCATTGGCCTGCAGCCACCTGTGATCTTTGTTTCCTAAGAATATCTCTGAACCCCATGTGTAGGCTGACCAGATAAAATCCAGGTCAGGGCTCATGTAACTTTAACAGTTGTAGAGGAAAGGGAATTTCAGCCAGTGTCATTTGTATACAATTAGTTCCTGGTGATATTCCCTCTTCAACGGTGCAGGGCCCCTGCCTTCTTTTGTATATGGTCACTGTAGTATAGTGCCTGCACCTTTAACTGTTGTGATGAAGAGGGAATTTCACCAGGAACTAATTGCATACAAATGACATTGGCTGAAATTCCCTTTTCTCTACAACTGTTAAAGTTACATGAGCCTTGACCTGGATTTCATCTGGTCAGCCTACTGAAGGGCCGAGGACCTAGACCATGTAAGGCCTTAAATGTAATAACCAGCACCTTATATTTTGCCCAGAAACAAATTGGCAGCCTGTGTAAAGCTTTTAAAACCAGTATAATATGGTCTCCACGGGAAGTCCCAGAGACCAACCTGGCTACCCCTGTTCTAGGTCATAAATAGGGGACCTGGCTGGGCTTCCAACTTCACCCAGGCTGCATACCATGAGGAGGAGCTCCTTGGGCTTAAAGGAGGAGGATGCCAGAGCTGAGAACAACCACTGAGAGCCTATCTACACACGAGTTTTTTGATGTTTTATAAGGGTTATGAAAACTCTTTGGGCCACATGACGCACTCCCTATAACGTTGTATATCTGAGGTTTTTTAAAACTCACTTCAGTTATATACAACGGTTTCACTTTTAATACATCGTTTTAAGTAAAAGAATGTGTCCTTCCTTACCATTTGAGATTCCTGGGGGCAGTGCTTCCTTTACTGGTGCCCAAATGCTTAGCAGTTGATTGGTGGGGAAGAAAAAGGAAGTGGACCAGTGAACTACAACACCCACAATTCTTAGCCCTATACTCGCTAGGGAATGACAGAGGAACTAAGAAGGAAGTGGGTGACTGAACTACAACCCCCACAATGCCTTGCCCTAAATTCATTGAAAAACGAAAGAGAAAGAGACAGGGCAGAACAGCGTGTGACCGCACACACCGCTTTAAAGATGGAAGACTGTTCTCCTGTAACGTGAGTACTCAATAATGTGGCCTGAGACGTTTTAGAACGCACCTACTTGGAATGTTTTAAAATACTTTTTAAAACGTTCCAAAGGACTGTGTGGATTCCCCCTGAGACTCTGACAGACACTGATGCCATGGCCTCCAGACTGCCTGTGATTGGGTCTGCCTCTACCATTGTCACCGGAGCTGATTAATACAGTTACTTTTAAAGAGTTAAGCAGATTCTTCAAGTGGGTGGCTGAGGACAGTGGGGAACATAGAGAAGGGGATGGCTGCTAGTCCCCTAAGGCCACACTGCTCAAGGGCATCTTATTGATAGCATCTTCTTCACTTCCTGGCCCTGTCTGCCCTTCTTTGCTGCCACCCAGTGGCAATTACTGGTCTGTAGATGCCATCAGTAGCTCTTTCTACACACGGGGCAAATTTCAAATTGGATGCCCTCCACCTCTGGAGCACAGCACCACACAATTTTTAGAAACAACAACAACACACCAACAAATCCACTATCTGGAATATTATACTGACAAATCCAAAGTATGGTACCCAATCAAAATGTCATAAAGCTGTGAACAAGCCTTTGAGTTCTCCAGAGCTGTTCAGAAAGCTGGATGTTAAATAAAACAAGGGGGAGGGAGAGAGAAAATCCATCCAACCTGTTTAAGAGCTCTGTAGAACTCAAAAGCTTGCTCACAGTTTTATAGCATCTTGTTCGGTCTGAACCATACTGTGGACATTTGGATTATATATATATTAGTTTAAACTGCATTTAAAATGTCAACATAAATAATCAAAACTCATTTTAACAGCATAACAATATCCAATTTTCTAATGCACCAACATGCCTACCTGCTATATATTGGTGAGATATTATATATAATAGACAAAGAAGTTAAGAGTATAAACTTGAGTATAATCACTGTGGAGAGTGACTGATAAAATGTGGAATAATTAGCTGTGGACCTTGATAGGATACTCCTGAAGCTGTCCAGTGCCACATGTCTGATTTTATTCTTTCCCATTAGTGATTTTCAATGGCTAAATGTGTTGGGCTGTGTTAGGCTGCAGTCACAAAGAAAATGAGATCCTGTAATCCCTTTGCCTAGCCTGCTGCCTCTAATACACACCTGATTGTTCTATCCCCAGAAGAATCATTGCATTATATGCAAATGCCACGGCATCCTATATATGCAAATAGTGAACTCCTTCTCTGAGTGTGGATCCTCATGTAGTCAAAGTGTCGCATGTGATGCAAAAGGGAGAAATATCAACAGGCTGGAGGGGAGTCCCTCAAGGTTTCCGAGTTATTTATTTTATTTAAATTACTAGTATACCACTCGATATCCTAAGATCGCTAAGCAGTTTACATAAAAACAGATAAAATACGATATAAAAACCTATATAAAAACAGTCTAAGATAATAACATTGCACGAAGAGTAAAACAGAGCAGTGCAATGACAAGTCTGGAAATGCTTGAGTAAGTAGACACGTCTTCAAGAGATTTCTAATACTCTCCACAGTTTCCACCTCTTGGACCACACGTCAGAAAGCACTCCAAAGAAAGAGAAAGAGCAGGGCTGGAGGCTAGAGAGAAAGATGACTGCCCTAATGTTTTTACTGGGTTTTGATTTTGGTTTTTATTTTAAGAGGATAGGGAGTGGAGAACTTTGTGGGTGCCATGTTGGGAAACCATATCATTGGGCTAGTTGGGCCCAATTCCGGTCATCATGGTACTCAGAGGGAAAAAGTGAGCGAGTGCAGAGGTGAATAGCTGAGAGGATGCGCCATCAATACTGCGCTGCCCAGACAAAGAAAGTGAGTGAGGTGGTTAGTGGTGGCCGCTCACTCTTTCCCTCCCTGTCCTGCCCTGCTGCTGTCCCGATATGTTGCAACTCCCATCATGGCTACCGTGCTTGCCAGGGATGATGGGAGTTGCAGTTCAACACATCTTGCGGAAGGCTGCTCTAGGTAGCACTGGGGACCCAGTTCGCCCTGCCATCCTGCTGGGAGAAGGTGAGCAAGAAGGAAGAGGTTGGAGGCATATCAAGGGTGTAGGGTGGGGTGGGGGACCAGTTCCAGAGGACCTCCTAGTTGCTTGTGTGTATATGTGTGTGTGTGTGTGTGTGTATTTACATAGGCTGACCATATGAAAAGGAGGACAGGACTCATGTAACTTTTACAGTTGTAGGGAAAAGGGAATTTCAAGCCAGTGTCATTTGTATGCAGTTAGTCCCTGGTGAAATTCCCTCTTCATCACAACAGTTAAAGTTGCAGGCACTATACTAGAGTGACCATATACAAAAGAAGGCAGGGCCCCTGCAACTTTTAACTGTTGTGATGAGGAGGGAATCTCACCAGGAACTAATTGCATACAAATGACACTGGCTGAAATTCCCTTTTCTCTACAACTGTTAAAGTTACATGAGCCCTGTCCTCCTTTTCATATGGTCAGGCAATATTCTTTTCCATTCTCTGCTGAAGGAACATGGGGAAGGAGGAGAAACTGGGTAGTATCGAATGCTAAGTCGTAGATAGCGTAGACCCACTGAAATGAATGGGGCTTGCATTAGTGAGGACTGACTTAACGTTTCAGTCATTTCAATGGGTCTGTTCTGCTTAGGCCTAACACGGGATGCTCTCCAGTGCTCTTGATCGTTTACTGTTTGAGCCTCTCTCCTCCCTTCCTAATAAAAGCGGCAGGGCTAAGCACCCTCTTCCCCAACGCACGTTTTAACATCCTGCGGCAGGTTAGGGAGACCAAAGGGTCGTCGTTGCTTTGAAACGCGGCGAGAGGTGCGCGCGCGGGGAAGGCTGCTGCGTGCGCCACACCAGCTCCGCCGGCAAAACGGGCTCCAGAGCAGGCTTGGAGCGCTCGGCATACTAATTCGAATTAGCATGTGCTTACGCCATCAGCCAGTGGGTGTGGCGCAGCGCAGCGTGTAAACTCTCTAGCAAAGCGAGGACTGGAGAGGAGCAAACAGACTGCGATTCAAGGATCCAGGAAAAGAGGAGGAGGAGGAGGAGGAGGAAGCTGCTGCTGCTGCTGCTGCTGCTACCAACTGAGACGAAAGAGCAGCAGCGGTAGTAATATTATTATTATTCTCCCTTTTTCAAGCAGCAAGCATGGCTTCATCGCAAGGCAAGACTGAGATGAAATTCGCAGACTGGATGGCAACTTTGCCGGGAAGCATCCATAACGTGCCCCTGTCTAACCTGGCGATCCCAGGTAGGAGATTAAAAATCCAGAAGCCAGGGGGGTGTTATTGGGGATGATGGTTTGTTTCCTCTTTTCTTTTCCTTTATTTTGAAGAATTGTGATCGTCAGTGAGAAGGGACGTTTACCCTGTTTTGATTAGCTCTCTGGCACATCCGATTCTCATCTCTCAGCCTTTGTTTCCATCCGTGGGAAAGTGACATTGCTTGGAGATCTCTCGGTTAGCGTCACCTGTTAGGTGGGGGTTCTTCTGGGGGTTGGCTTGTGTGCACGATGGAGGATTTAAGGAGCATGATCCGTGGCACCTATAGATAGATAGATAGATAGATAGATGTGTGTGTATCTAGATAAGTCCTTGTCTTCTTCCTCTGTATGGGCAGGAGATCTTGTGTTTGATTCGCATTGGGTGGCTGTCCATCATCGCCTATCCAGGGTTCTTAATATTCTCCTCCAGTCTTGCTCTGAGCACAGGAGAGAGGAAAGTTCAGGCTCATAGAATCGTTTCTCTGCCTTCTTTCCCTCCCTCCCTCCTTCCACCCTAAAACCATCTCTCCTTTTGGATCTGTTAAAAAACAACTACACAAGAGAGAGAATTGACGACACCTTGACGTGTGTCCCATACAATGATGATTTATGCAGTGAATCTTTCTGGCTCAGTTCACACATGCACACATTTTATTCTCTGCATCTGTTTACCATATCCTGAGAACTGGCAGCTGAGAGGGCCAAATTAGACATTTGGCAGCCCTAAGCATTTGTGAGTTAAAATTGGACACATGCCCCCCCACTGCTGCCGCCAGTACGCATACCCACCCTCTTTCTCCGCACCTGCTTTCTACGGGATTGGGGCTATTTTGTGTTTAAACCTTCAGGCATGTCTCAGTTCAGCCCTGAGCATGTGAAGCTGGAAAGCCTCACCTTTCAGGTGAGGCGAGGTGAAATCTAAACTCTGCCTCAGCTTGGTGTAGTTTTGTAGGATCCATTCGCACATTTGCTTGATGTTGTGGTGATGGAGAGATGGCTGTACCTGGGTGAACGCCTTTTGTAGGGAGGCGTGTGTGTTTGTACAAGAAGCAAGAGGTAGTGAACAAACCATTCCAATGGGAGAGACCTCCGTGCCATGTTCTGAGAGGATCAAGTGGAGCAGGTAGAGGAAGTCTGCTGGAGTTGATTCTCTTGACCGGTCTTCCCTAACCTGGTGTCCTGCAGAGGCTTTGGACTTCAACTCCTATCAGCCCCAGCCAGCATGGCCAATGGTCAGGAACACTGGGAGCTGTAGTCCAAAACATCAGTGGGGGATGCGGGGGAGAAGACTACTCTTGACACTGCATAGTTGATAGCTTTCTTCTATGAAGGAAGAAACTCACCTGTCGTTCAACATCTACCCAAGAACCATTGCCACAGCGTAGCTTTTCGAAAAGCTGCACACACACACCCCCGACCACTGCGCCAAGGTGATGTGATGGGGAGAAGTGTCGGGATTGAAATGCGGGAGAATTGGAGGGTCCAATGCTTTCTCAATCATGTCATTTATGGGGGGGGGGGAAGGTCAGTTGTTGTCTCAGCCTTCACTTAACCTCACAGCCAGGGTGAGAAACCTGGTGCCATCCAGATTTTGTAAGGCTATCACTCCCATTATCCTTGGCCATTGACCATTGTAGCTGAGGCTGATTGGAACTGGAGTCCAGCAACATCAGGCGGGCCACAGGTTCCCAATCCTTGTCTCACAGGGCTGTTGTGAGGATAAATTGCGTAAACCTCTGACGTCCTTGGCGGATGGAGTGGAATGGAAATGTTACCGCTATTATATTATGCACCTGCCCACCTCAAATGCAGCTTCAGAAAAAGTGTTTTTACCTTGAAAATCAAAATATTCATTTAGGGTTATTCATCCTAATGATTAAGCCCCCCCCCCCCATTTTTAGCCAGTTTCATTATCCTTATTTCTTCTCTACCAATACTGTTCTCATACACGGCATATTACCTTGTGCTATTTCTGTGAATTCCTGGATGATTTTAGAATAAGGCTGTTTTCCGCTCTCCAGACTGATTGGACTACAACTCCCACACATCACAGGGGTGATGGGAGTTGTAGTTGACACATCTGGAGGGCACCCGACTGGGGAAAGCTGGCATAGGCGATAAAGCAAATGAGCATTCAGACAGGTGTTAGATTTTCTGTTTGTACTACAAATGGATCAAAGCAAGAAATGCCTTACATCTCAGTTGTCAAAATGCCATACGTGCAATGTACGTGCTGCCAAACCAAAATGCCAAATGCATGATAGTCCCTGTAGTATTGGGGAAAGAAATGAGGTGTGTGTGTGTGTGTGCGCACATGTTTATGTGTATGTGAAATAAGGGACATCGTTGTGCACTGGCTGACCTGGAACAAAGGACATGACCTTAAAATATGGAATGCTTTTCAGAATAACAGATGTCTGCTCATTTTGGCGATATCAATTAAACTAAAATATGAAAAAGCTCCCATGTAGATGGCCATGGGTGGTTCAAAATTCACAAGAGCTAGAGAGTTGTGATGCTTGATTATTGTCGAAACCAATGATAATGTTAACATTGGTCTGCCTCTTAACCAGCAGTGCGCAGAGTAAGGTGTCAGCAGGAGGCAGAGGAAAGGTAA
The DNA here is from genome assembly GCA_029215795.1 of Anniella stebbinsi. NCBI lineage: Eukaryota > Metazoa > Chordata > Lepidosauria > Squamata > Anniellidae > Anniella > Anniella stebbinsi. The sequence continues at coordinate 24,233,073 of JARDYH010000002.1, read as the reverse complement.
AATCAGTTCGCTTCTTGGGGAAAATATATATTCCAATATGCACTCTGAATAATTACCTTGTTTGAAAAGAATTTGCCTGCAATGACAGTTTGGAGGGGGGGAGGGATCGAGAAAGAGGGGAGGGAAATCTTTTGTATCCTGCCTTACAAAGAGATGGATTCTCTGCTAATTGCTAATTGAAATCTAATACATGCTAATTGAAATCTAATGCGTGGAAATAGGTTAATTGCTCTGACTTAGCAAGGGGATAGCTTGCTGACTGGAGTTGTCTTTATCTGGCTAGTTAAATTTAAAAACAAAAACACACAGTTATTGCTTCCCCCCCCCCCCCCCCCCAGCATTTTAAGTACCTACTTTAAACCCTGAACTAATCAGCTAGGGAAGTGGGACACGAGATAAGCTTTCATGTACACTGAGCCATTGAAAGACAGAAGTCACTGTCACTGTGAAGGGGGCCAAGTTTATGGAACAGCTGAATTGCACTTACAATAATAGAGGATGGGTATCTGCCGGTGGATAGCATTTCTTCCGTCTGTTGAACAGACCCAAGACATTTCACAGCTCAGTGGAAAAGCCCATGAAAAATGAGGTCCGTGTTCAATTCCCAGCATTTCCAGGTAGGGCTGAGAAAAATTCCTCCTTCAAATCCAGTGGTACAGCTAGGCAATTTGAGACCCTGGACTCAGTGGTCTTTTGGGGCTCATGTATATCATGACGTCCGTTGTGAAGAACCCAACATTTCTGTTCTCTTCACATAGACCCAGCTCCCCCACCAGGTCCGGCCTTAGGGGTGGGCGAGCAGGGCGGTTGCCTGGGATGTTGAGCTGAGGTGGGTGCCAATCTGAGCTGAGGTGGGTGCCAACATCACACCTGCACCAGGCCCCATGAACCTTCTGGGTAGCTCTGCACAAGTGATCACAGTTGGTGCTATTTATCCTTTGACCTTCAACATTCCATGCTTTACAACTGTGTCTGTATTCCTAAGAAAGCCATAAAGACTGATCTCTTCTGGCAGCTGAATTTTAAGATGTTTGATTGTTATTTTAATAATATATGTATTTGATATGTTTTTAATCAGTTTTATGTATTTTGTAGTATTTTCTATTCAGCGTTGTTCCTCGCCTTGATCCAGAGGGAGAGGCGGGTAAGATATAAGTATATTACAGTATAATAATAATTATTAGAGCAACAATTCCACCTTTCCCCAATAAAAAACAAGAAATCCTCTCAGCATGTGCAGTTTCGCATTTTGAACTCATTGAAATCATAGTGCTGTCATGTCTACAGAAATATCATGGCTGTTTGCTTCTGCTGCCCTGTTTACTTGGGAACGAGGACTGTTTTGTTGTAGAAGAGGATAATACATTTCAAAAGGTGTCCCTCCCCCCCCCCAATAAACGAAGAATAAAATGAGCATTTGGAACTGTGTACATGCCTGGTTGGCTCCCCTCTAACAATAATGTGTTTTTAAAAATAAGGAAGGAAGAAAGGATGCTGCAGTGACCAGTGTCAGCCCTGCGCTGCTCATGTGGTGCTGTTGCTGTTTGCTGGGTGGTCATTTGGGGACCTCCTGAGCAGTGGGGGTCCTGGACTTTGGCCCAGCCCTAGCTGTGTCACTGCTGAAGCCGCTGCCACTTACTTTCCAGTGAGCATCATGAACCAATGGTCTGACTCAGTATGAAGTAGCTCCCTATGTTCCTAAAGGAACGTGCCATCTCAAAGGCCCCCCATCTCCTTTCAGAAACAAGGGCTTTGCAGGTCAGTGGATACATGGTTTGGAATTGATTTGGGTGCGCACGTGAAAGAAGTAAAAATAAGGAAATCCAGCTGATTGCTCACTCGTGCTTCTGTTTCGTAATGAGAGAGGCACATCTTGCACTGGGAGGACTTTCTCCTCCGTTCCTGTCATGGGTCGTTTTGATGACCTTTGTGTAGGACGTCCCAGTGGGCTCCACGGAGGCATCTGAGTTGGAAGAGATGGGATGTGCAAGCAGTGTTTTCTCATGTGGTCTGTGTAAATGGCAGTGCTTTCGGGGCAGGGGGTCCTCTTGTCACTCTTCAGACACCAGCACATGTCCATGATGGAACCAGGGCTGGATGGATCCCTTTATTCCAAAGCCTTCCCTTGGGGTAGGGGTGCAGAGTCTCTTTCAGCCGAGGGCCAAATTCCATTTGGGAAAAACTCTTGGGGGCCGCGTTCCAGTGGTGGGTGGAGCCAAAGACAATGGGGCAGTTTCCAAAATACCAAAAATGCCAGCATATTTTGGCTTAAAACTCTTACTGCCAGTATCTAAGCCTTAGAAAATGCGTTTTAACCTTATTAAACCTGTACCAGAGTCAGGAAGCCACATGATCCATAGTTGGGGGGAAGGGGGGAAGGGGTGTGGCCTTCTGGAGAATTCCAAAGGGCCAGGTTTGGCCCTTGGAGCTGAGGTTTTGCACCTCTGCTTTAGGGCTTATTCCTAAACACTACTCTGCATTGACCTTGGCCATATTGATTGTGCACTCTAATTCTCTTTCTTAGAAAGAGATAGCAAAAGATCATAATCTTGTGTCGTTGTAGTTGTAAGGAGCTGAGGATGTGGTCAAACTTTCAAAACTAGGAGGGAGAGAATTGAAAATGAATCAAAGGCACCTCAGCCCAAGGCTGCAATTGTATGCACGCTTGTCATGGAGAAAGCCCCATTGACCATAGTGAGGTTTATGTCGGAATAAACGTGTGTAGGAATGCACTGCAAGCAGATCTAAATGCCTTCTTTTGTTAAGCCAGGCGAAACACGCTAACGGTGTCATTCTGATGTTGCAGTTCGGCTTGACTTAAATCCTCTTCAGTTTTAAATACCTAGACAGGAGAGTAAAACATACGCAGCGTATGTCTTAACTGAGTAAACTTAGCAATGCTGATTCAGTTAGTGACTTGGGACACAGTCCTGTGTATGTTTAGACAGGACCCTTAAAAGCCTTTTGGCAATCACACTAGGGTCCCAATCCAGACTGGGACCCCTGTACCTACTCTGGAGTAAGAATGAAAAAGATGCTGCTGCTAGGCACAGATTTAAAATGATGCCTGCTTGGCCCCCAGATTATTATGACTTTTTTCTAGGATGGTAATCCACCTTGTGAAATTTGCGAATATTTTGTCATAAATGGCCACAAATGGTGATGATAGCTTTAGTCCTTATTTGCAAGCCTACCTCTGGAAATCCATACCTCTTCCCAAGCCCACTGGCATTTTTTTATCACTTGTTCTTATCTTCATTAAAGTATTACTGCGTCTGCCCGGCAGCAGAATTTAATTTGTTTTTCCAGCTGGAAGAATGTCAGTCTCACTGTTGACGTAGCCAAAATTGAGTTGAGTTCTTGAACATTATCTGCATCTGTTGTTACAACGGGAGAAAACATTCACAGGATAAGTTATCTTCAGTTTCCTAATGGTTTTGTCTTGACTGATTCAATATTGAAGATGTTCTAGAGGTAATAAAATACAAATGGTTCCTGATAATTCACTGTGGTTCTGTATATTGTTTGTTCTTTGTGCTTGGAATCAAAAAGACACATATGGCTTGTGTTAGACTTGGGCTTCGGGGGTGGGTGGGATATGATTAAAGATGACACTGAATCTTCTAATCAGCCAGTTCATCCTACAAATCAAACCAATTTATAATTCCCATATGTATAATGAACCCTGATTCTGCTGCCCCCAAATTGTAATATGTTCGAAATCAGAAATGAGAGTTATTAATATGCTGACTTCACTTGTCTGTTTCTGTGTGGCCTGTGGGGTGGGCATGACTAAGGAGTTGAAGACTGGTGGAATCAACCATCTTTGCACATGGTCAGATGCTGTTTACTTCTTTAGTTACTCTCTGTCTGTCCAGAATCTCTTTCAGCCTGATGACTGAATTGCATTTTGGAGAAGCGCTCAGGGCTGGCATTCCTATGGTGAGCAGGCTCAAAGGCAAAGTGGGGCAGAGCCCGAATCACAAAAATTCCAGCCCATTGTAGCTTAACACTCTTACTGCCAGTAACTGAGCCTTAGGAGACACATTTCAATGGGTGAAAAGGGCACAAAAGCTGGGAAGTCCCCCAACGATCAGTGCTGGGAGAAAGGGGAGGAGCCTATGAAAGGGGTGTAACCATTTGGGGAACTCTGGATGGCCCGATTGGGAGCCCAGATGGTTCGGATTTGACCCTGGGCCTGAGCTTTTGCATCCCTGATCTAATCAGTTTGTAAAGAGAACATGTGTGACGACAGTCAAACAGAACAGTGGGTTGTGATGCATGGCTGTTTGATGCTAGCCCTCTTCAGAAGTACTTTTTCACTTAGCACATAGTTAAACTGTGGAACTCAGTACCACAAGATGTAAGGATGGTTACCAATTTGCATGGCTTTAAATGGGAATAAGACAACTCATGGAGGAGAAGGATATCTATGGCTACTAGTCCTGATGGCTATGTGCAACCTCCAGTATTAGAAGCAGTATGGCTGTGTGCACCAGTTGCTGGGGAACATGGGTGGGAGGGTGCTGTTGCAGACATGTTCTGTTTGTGTGTTTCCCGTTCTATGTGGGGCTGTATTTGAAAATGGTCCTGGAACTACAGCTGGTCTAAAATAGGGCAGTGAGATTGTTAATGGGGATTGGCCAACGTGATCATATCAACATGATCATAAATAAATTCAGGACAGATAAAAGAAAGCACTTCTTCACATAATGCATAGTTAAACTGTAGAATTCACTTCCACAAGATGTAGTAGTGGCCACCAGTTTGGATGGCTTTAAAAGGGGATTAGACAAATTCATGGAGGATAATGCTGTCCACTGCTTCTAGTCCTGATGGCTATATGCTACCTCTAGTGTCAGAGACAGTAGGCCTATGTACATCAGATAACGGGAAACATGGGTGGGAGGATGCTCTTGCACTCATGTCCTATTTGTGGTTTTCCCGTGGGCATCTGGTTGGCTAATGTGTGAACAGAATGCTTGTCTAGATGGACCCTTGATTTGATCCAACATGGCTCTTCTTATATTCTCTGTGTTCGACCAGTAGACCTGGAACTCATGAAATATGGTGGCGGAGCTGGCTGGGACATTGAAGGGCGAGGCCGCCATACACAGCCATGCTCTCCTCCCCCTCCATGCCTTGTTAGTACACACAGATGCGAACTTCTGAAAGGGGCTGTGGAGGGGCAGAAGAGGAATGGCCACATTTTGAAAGGAGAATGTGTACCTACAAACGTTTGAGCTAGTGCTGTGCCAAGAATTTCTCTCACACTTTTTTTGTTGACTTTTTTCATTCAATCTGATGGAAAGCCAATTGTTTTTAGGAAGAAATTCAACGCTGAAGAAAATTTCCAAGAAATTGTCTTGGGTTGAGTTTGGGTTTTAACTGCTTACCTTATTTAGGAGGTGGCTGAGGAGTGTGCACAAATGTCCTGTTTTTCATTGTACACTCATCGCTCCACTAGCCTGTAGCCTCGTCAGCTTCCAACACTTCAGTTAAAGGCCGGGGAAAGACATAATGAGATAATTCCTCCCATAGGGCTTTTTCGATTCAGGAAGCACGGGCCGCCTGGGAGACAGCAAAGCAATGGAGAGACGTATAAGAAAACACACACACTGTGTCCTTGGTCACCTTATAATTCTTAGATAACATCACCAATATAAATGATAAAGCACCCTGAGAAAGAAACAGATTTTGGCTCAGCTCTAGCTCCGCCTCTTCCCTGGAGCCAGACACTGTATTGTCCCCTGACACCTAGATTGTAGTGGATACAAAATGAGGACCAGCCGGCCAAGACATTTAATGCTGTAGCCACTTATAGTGGCAGCACACACACATGCGTGCACACACACGCACACACAGACACATAAAACCCTTACGCAAAAAGAAAGAAGCTGTGCTACAACCTTTGCCAATAGTGAGCGCGACCTGTGAGAAATAGTTGGAGAATATTTCCTCCCCCTGGAGAAATTTGGTGAAATTTCCCCCCAGTTTTTCTGCCCGCAAGTAGAGCGGAAAATTTCAGGTGGCCATTTGTGCTCAGCTCTAGTTTGAGCATGACTCGAAAGCTTGGAATATGGAAGTCCTTTCTCCCTTGTTTGTATTCAGCTGTGCTTGTAAATTGCACGCAGTTCTGAATTGCCACACGATTGGCTTGTCGATCACTTGTTACAATTCTGGGTGCACTGATTTGGGAGCGAGCTGGAATAATAATAATAATAATAATAATAATAATAATAATAATATTTCTTACCCGCCTCTCCGTTTGGATCGAGGTGGGGAACAACAGTAAATATAAAACACGATAAAATACATAAAACTGATTAAAACATGGCAAACATTAAAATAGTAATAAAACATCATAAAAAGTTATGTGGCTTGCAGCACAATCCTATTCATGGCTATTCTGAGGTAAACCCCATCAACTTCAGTGAGATGTACTCTTAGGTAAGTGTGCATAGGATTTCAGCCATAGTCCTGATATATGAGGGTGACCATATGGAAAGGAGGACAAGGCTCCTGTATAGAAAAGGGGATTTCAGCAGGTGTCATTTGTATGCATACAGCATCTGGTGAAATTCCCTGTTCATCACAACAGTTAAAGCTGCAGGAGTATAGCTAGAGTGACCAGATACAAAAGAGGGGAGGGCTCCTGCAGCTTTAACTGTCATGATCAAGAGGGAATTTCACCAGGTACTGCATGCATACAATGACACCTGCTGAAATTCCCTTTTCTATACAACTGTTAAAGATACAGGAGCCCTGTCCTCCTTTTCATATGGCCTCCCGACGATATATACATGGTGGAGTCAGGAAGTGGTAGAGCACCACTTCATGATGCTTTTGAGAGATGCCCTTTTTGAATGCACAAGTACATATTCCCAGCAAATTAAAAAACACACACCCTCCAATGAGATAGCACATCAGGGAGAAAAGTTCTATTTCAGCCCTCTCCCTGCTATGCTTGATTTCTACTGGCAGGGATTGCTTAAAGTATTTGAAAATGTGCTTCTCCCTTCCCCTACACTTATAACTGAGTCTTTGGCCTGACTGAAAGTTTGAAATTGTTTTAAACGTTAGCTGTTTTTATGTTTTATGGTTTTAAATTTTGTATATTGACTTTTAATGTTTAATCTTTTAATTTTTGTAAACCGCCCAGAGAGTGTCTGCTATCGGACAGTATATAAATGTAATAAATAATTATAATAATAACAACAATCCAAAATTATGTAGGCTGGTCTGCCTCTGTAGGATTCTGCTACCTCATCAGTAGGTGATTCTACTGCATGTGTAAATCGGCCCTCACTTCCAAGTAAGCAAGCATAGCAATGGGCTGCTAAGTTGAAACCATATGCAGGATTTAATGCTGAGAAGATATGCATTGAGTTGAGCTCCGCATTAGATCTGGATTCCTGGATGGATGAAATACGAAGAGGGTCAGGGAATGGAGCTTTGCAAAGGAGTTGCCAGTGCAGTTTCCCATAAGGGTTCTGAGTGAGACCTTGTAGCCCTGGGATCGCCAGTGTGGAACAATGTGCCCTTCCTGATTTTTATCTCTTACGATTTTTTGAAATTAAAAACATTTAATTTTTACTGGGAGGCAGGCATGCTGCAAAGTGAAGTTCTGCCACCCAGCGCCATCTTTATTTGGGTTCATGGAGGTTAGGAACTGCCTCTGCCTTGTACTTAGGTTCTTGGGCAGGTTACTTTTTTCTGTTAAAGCCTATCTACACTACCGCTTTAAAATGGTTTATAACAGTTTTAAAGCGGTTAATATTAACCGGTTTAGAACTGTTATAAACCGTTTTAAAGCGGTAGTGTAGATAGGCTCTTAGTCTCACCAATTTGCTGTCTGGGGAATAAGTGTTTTGTGCCTGGGCATGCCCACTGTAACAGTCATTTTGTGAGAGTGCTCACAAAACACTCAAAATTCCAAATGTGCCCACTGACCCCAAAAGCCACCCCCCCCCCCCGGTTGTAGCCAATCATGCAGGAATTGTGTACCATACGGTTGGCATCATGTAGTCATCCTTGTTCATTTCATTTATTAAATTTATGTGGTACCTTTCTTCCGAGGAGCTTAAGGTAGCATATACTGCTCTCTTCCCTGCCCACATGCACAAACACACATTTTATCTTTACAACAACCCTGCAAGGGAGGTTAGGCTGAGAGAGAGTGACTGGCCGAAGATCACCCAGGGTGCTTCATGGCTGAGTGGGGATTTGAACCTGGCTCTCCCCAGTCCTAGTCTGACATTTTCTGTTTTCAGGTTTTTTAGCATGATGATTCCAATAAGAAATGAATGGAGCCCATTTCTCACCAAAGTCACCTGACATCACCCTGCGTCTGTTCCTTCTGCACACATTATCTGTTAATGGATCCATTTCAATGATGTCCAGTGCCTTAATTATCCACTCAATTGATGCAGATTTCAAATGCTGAGCAAGAGCAGAGTAGCTTTGCAGCTACTGTGAGTTTCTGCAATCACAATAATTTGATTGCCCTTGATAACCCTCTTCTGGAGAGTTCACTATTAAAGTTAATAAATCAGCTGTCAGCCTGACACCCCTCATTTGAACAATAACCTCTGTCATCTGGATCCAATAAGGCCGGAGATGATGACATCTTACTGAAGGTTAATCCAGTGCAAGGATCAGTCGCTTGCCAAGGTCAGAGCCAAGTTGTCCACCGTGGGGGCTGGAAGCTGGTTGTAGAAAAAGGGGAAGCGGGTGGGCTGGTCCAAAAAGGAAGTGAGCCAGAGTTGGCCCAAAACATTTTGCTGCTTGAGAAAAAGGACAAGAGGGCACCCCCTTCCATTCCTGGTACAGAAACCAAGTGGACTTGGACCTCTGGCAGCCCTTCAAATAGAGGACTGACCTCTATAAAGTAGGACATATGGCCTCCTGGTTTTAGGTTACACCCAAGACTGTTGGGACAAATAAAGGCATAATGGCCCGATTCCTTCATTTTTGAAATGATAATATCCAGTCGTTGCTCGGATTTGTCTCAAGATTTGTCTTGAAACACACAAAAAATGAGCCATTAAAAAGAGTGGTGCTGGAGCAATGAAATAGTCAGCAAAAAGAAAGAACATGTTACATAGGAACATAGGATGTTGTCTTATACTGAGTCAGACCCTGAGGCCAGATCTTCACCAAGCAGGATATAATACTTTGAAAACGGTTTGAAAACTGTATATGGAGTGTGTCATGGGCCCGAACAGTTGTCAAAACTGTTATAAACCGTTTTAAAGCAGTAGTGTAGATCCTGCCTGGGTCTATCCAGCCCTGGATTGTCGACAATAAGGCCAGATCTACACCAAGCAGGATGTGACACAGGGGCTCAGTTCAGAACAACATGTTTCTCAATGGTGGTTTTAGAAGTCCACAGTGGAGTTTTTATACCACTGTTGAGAAATGTGTTGTCTTTTAGGAAAACACTCCACGCAGAATATCAGCGCTGTGCAGAAGAGAGTTTCCATCACAACCATTGTGTTGCGTGTTGTGTGGTGGGCTGCATGGAGTTTTCTGTTGCATTGAGTTGACTTTTCCCACTGGCTACAGAGTTCCCTGGCTAGAATGATGAAAGGAGTGAATGCTGCTCTAGGAGAGCCGCCAATACTGTGGTTTTTTCCCCCAGCAATGGCTGATGGAATACCATCGGGAGGACTGGGGGAGGAGAGAGGATGGAGGAACTGTCAATCAAACATTGTGTTGACTGTTACTCAACTCCACGGTAGCCCACAGTCACACAACGGTGGAATTAGAACATGTTGTGCGGGGAGTGCCTCCTAAATACTCAACTGTTGAGTGGAGTTTTCACACTGCGTTGACTAATGTGTTGTCTGAACTGAGCCTTTGAAAACGGTTTGAAAACTCTATATGGAATGTGTCCTGGGCCCCAACAGTTGTCAGTGCACTTCAATACTGTTATAAAGCAGTAGTGTAGATCCTGCCTTAGAGGCAGAGGCTCTCTGGGTTTTCAGGTGGGATTCTTTCTTAGCTGTACCTGGGGATAGTGGAGATCGAACCTGGGACCTTCTGCATGCCAGGCAGGTGCTCTGCTGCACTGAGCTACAGCCCCTCCCATTGGAAATAGTCTGCTCCCAAGCTTAACTCTCCCCTCTCCCTGAAAATACAAGAGATAAGAGGATGGGGAGGCAAAGATCGCTTCCGCTGCTCCCCCCCCCCAGCCCTGACGGCTTCAGTTTGGTAGGGCAAAGGAATCTCAGAAGCCCAAAGGGTTGCACCCTTAATATCCTAAAACCTGTAAGAGGTTCACAATACATATATAATGTGGATGTTCTGTATTCCAGCTTCTGCTATTTGTTGGCTCATTCTCCTGAATATTGATATATAAAAGAATATTTTTCTTATACGACAGGAGTGTTCTCTCTCTCTCTCTCTCTCTCTTTCTCTCTCCGTTTTAATTCTAGCCCATCTTTTGGCATCTTCAACTTGGTGGTGTATATTATCTCTTAGCCTGACATTTCATAGGCTTATATTTGGCCAAGATCAAAATTTTCTTGGAAAGTTTTAAGAACATCTGTTCAGCCATTTGGGGGGGGGGGTGTGAGCGTGTAGAAATTATGCCATTCAGCTGTTTAAATATGGCTGAAATACTTCTTCCTCTTTTAGTGTTGGCATGAATAGAAAATAGTTCATGCACAATAACTGAGAATTTCAAAATTGGCTTCCACATGGATTTTCCTCTGGGGTCTCCTCTCTCTCCCCCCCACCCGCCCAGTTTATCCTGATCGTAGCTACTGTTCTGCCACTAAAGATGCTCCACTATCATCCTTGAGAGCCACTGCAATTAAAATGAACAAAGTGTTTTGCTAGGACTGGGAAGACCTGGGTTCAAATTCTTAGTCAGTCATGAAGTTTGCAATGTGTCCTTGGGCCAATGACTGTATTGATGCAATACAGGATTGTGGTTTAACATTACGTGCATGAACATTGGGCTCTTAGTGTTAAATCCAATGTTGTGCCAGCGTAAGTCCATTAGCATGACAGAAATTTCTCCCTCTCTTCTCTCCCCTGCATTCTTCTGCACTGCCCGAAAAACTTGTCCAGAGGGTTTCCCAGCTTTCCAGAGCATATTTTAAGGGCATGTGAGAGGCTATGGGGGGAGGCGGAATCCCTCATCCTGGTTCCTCTAACGGAACAGCTTCCATCAGTGGGATAATACAGTTGGGTACAATCCATGTGCTTCCCCTCCCCTCCCCTGGTATCGCTCTGAGGAGAAGATCTGAAGCTTTCATTTCCATTTTCAATTAATTGCAGTTTAACATTAAGTCAGAACCCTAAACTATGGATAAACGTAACTATGCTTTATTAAAACAAGCCAGCTTTGTAACCACAATATGAAATTGGCTTGTTTCAGGGAATGATCGTTAAGACTATGCAAGAGAGGGCCTTCTTGGTTACTGCTCCCAGGCTCTGAAACCTGTGGAGGGAGTCTAGGTTCATTTCCTCTCTGCTGTCCTTCCAACAGGCAAAGGCCTCTTTATTCAAACAGGCTTTTAGTGTGTAAGCAAGTCTGTTGTGTTGGATGCTGTTTTTATTCTGTTATTGCTATGTTTTTATGGTGTTTTAATGTATCATTTTATTCGTGTTTTAATCAAGGTTTAGTTATGATTGTAAGCCACCTTGAGTGCCAGTTTTCTTGGGGAAAAGGTTTCCTGGCTTTTGAGTATTTTTTTTTCTCCATTGCAAAAGGTTGAAAAGTCTTTCTGAAGGCTTAATTATTGCCAGTAAGAGATGTAAGCTAAAATACAGTGACATTTTGGCCCCGCCCCTTTGGCCCTGCCCACCAGTAGAATGCAGCCCCTGAGACCTCGTCTGAAATGACATTCGGCCCTTGGGCTGAAAGAGGTTCAACACCCCTGACTGAATGGTATGGCCAGCCTGCTCTGTTCCCAATGTCTTCTTTTAATTGTTTGTTTCAGGCATTTAAACCCCACCTTTCCATAGGGATGCTTGAGGATTTTGATTCATTAATATTTCAGTACGACCTGACCTCATCCCCACTTCTAATGGTGAGATTGGAACACAGCCCTCCATCAGATTTTGCACTTATCCAGATCTCACACCACAATTCTCAAACCGGAGAACACATCGATAATAGATGGAGAAGTGAGCATTTTGAGAGGAAAAGTTTAGAAGTGTGTATTTAATGACCAGGGCTGGCCCTACGATAAAACGGGAGGGGGCAGAATATGGGAAGAGTGGTGCTTTCCCCCTCCAAAGGGTCTGCCGCTGCATGGCCAGGGGGCTGCATGGCCGTCTCTGCTTGCTCGCCTGCGTGCTGTGCCCTGCTTGGCAGCCAACCCAGCTGGCCCCGCCTGTCATCTGTGCAACCGGACAGCCACCTGGGTGGCTTACTTTTCTTGGTGAACATACCATGTGTCTGCCTTACCATGCATGGCTTGCAAGGTATTTCCACCTTCAGGAGCCGTGCCGTGCCTATGTGAGGTCAGGCAAGGTTTTATTTATGTATTTATTAAAACATTTATATCCTGCCCTATATCACAAGGATCTCAGGGCGGAGTACAGATAAAATCATACATATAAAATAGAATAAATACACAATTCTAAAACAAGTTAAAACCATTCATATATTAAAACCAATACAAAATTTAAAAACAGTTTAAATCCAGTTAAAACAAGACAGAGCCTATCTCCACACACAGGATAAAACACTTTGAAAACGTTTTGAAAACTGTATATGGAGTGTGTCCTGGGCCCCAACAATTCTCAAAACGGTTATAAACCATTTTAAACCATTTTAAAACGTTTTAAAGCCGTAGTGTAGATAGGCTCACAGTGTGCAGGCAGGTGGATTTACCCATCAAAGGCTTTATTAAAAAGCCGTGTCTTGACCTGGCACTGAAATGAAGCCAGTGCCGGCACCAGTTGGGCTTCCAGAGGGAGGGCATTCCACAGCTGGGGTGCCACAATGGAGAAAGCCCTCTCCCATGTCCCACCATAGTGTATATCTTGCGTTGGTGGGGCACTGAGAAGGGTTCCTCCGACAGATCTCAGGTCTCAGGCAGGCAGTTTGTGAGAGGTCCCGGATCTTCCCAAACTTGCGCAGGCGCCACACAGCTCCCGAAGGTGGAAACACTTTACGGGCAACGTGCTGGTGAGGCGCATGCTCATATGGGCACCAAGAACAGTAAGCCGGTGGGTAGGCAGGTCTGGTGGAAAGGGCAGTGGCGGCAGTGGGTCCCCGCTTCAGGTGGCGACCTGCCTTTGACTGGGCCTGTCAATTATGTGTTTAAATGCAAATGTTAGTGTGTTTTTCTCAAATTAAAAATTAAAAGTGCAGATTAATGTGGAAACAGGACAGAACAGAATCATTAAGGGATACATTCTAGAATGGCATCATTTAGAAATAGACTTTGTCCATTTCTGCCTTTTTTAATTCGATGCTGAGTCTGCTTTACATAAAACTAGAAATAGGCAAGCTCTTTCAATACTCATGTCAGATTGCCTTGATAAATGAGCTATTCCCAGAAAATCAGATATAATTTGGCTTTTTGTAAAAAAATAATAATAAAAAAATTGAGCCAATCTAATATTCAGAAAATATGGAGCTTGGAGGTACTTTAGTCCAATTCCCTGCAATGCAGGTGCAACTCCAGCATCCTTGCGGGCTAGGGGATTATGGGGATTGTAGTCCAACATCAGCTTGGGGAAGGCTGCCTTATAGTTCAAATTGTACCTGAATCATAAAGAACTCTATTTTTGCATCATGCCTGTCCATGACGTTGTTTCTGCTCTGTTCCTTTTGAAAAGCTTCCAGTTGCAAAGGATTTAACATTAAATGGGAAGTAAATGAGGTAGAGAGAGATATAGGAACAATTCCAGATGGCAAAGAAATGCTTTCGCCTCCACAGAACCTGACAATAGCAGTGTAATTTTATTGAGGGGTAGGGATTAAGTTTCATCTTTTTTTCCCGCCTGGTGAAAATAAAACACAGAGGAGAAACTAGGGGTGTGCACGGACCCCCCAGATCAGATCGGGACCCAGATCGGGACCTCCAATTTTGTCCCAGATCAGATCGGACAAAATCGGAGACCCCCCAGACTGGATTGAGTCCGATCCCGATCCAAAAATTGGACATCCGATTTTTGAATCGGCTGCCATTTCCCCCTCCCCCCCATAGACTTGCATTGGGGGAAAGAAAGCTTTCCCCCAATGCAAGTCTATGAGGAAAAAATGGCGGCGGGTGGGTGAGGGTGGGCCTAACTCCCTCCTCCCCCCCTGGGGCCATCCGCTGAGGACGGCCCCGGCAGGGAAGCCCCCTCCCCCGTGCTCCTTACGCCTCTGGGGCCGTCCGCTTCCATCCGCTGGTGCCCGCGGGTGCCAGCGGATGGAAGCAGATGGCTCCGGGGGGGCAAGCCCCCTCCCCCTGCTTACCTACCGTGGCCGTCTGCTCCCGTCCACCGCTGGCCGCTACTGCAAGCAGGCTTCGCGGCTTGCCCATAGGTGTGAACTGTTTCCATGTTGTTCATAAAGGCTGTTTAATCTCCCTTCCACCTAACCTTCAATTCCACCGACCTTGGGGACTCTGGAAAGAATGAAATACTTTTCACCAAGTCAATTTCAGACTAAGCTGCACTCGATATGTGGCACTTTTGAACCGGGCCCTGCAGATTAGCAGAGATGTATGACACAGGCTTGCTGTTGCTAGGGAGGCAAAAGCCTATTGAGGAGGCTTATTGGATTACAAAATTTGCTCTTCAAAATGAGACAGGGAGGAAGTGGAGCTATTCCAACCATTGAAATAATTCCTGTAATATGATTTTTTGAAACACGGGGTAGCTAGAATAAGAAAACAGCTTCGTGGTTTGAAATTGTCAGGCTGCTATTATCCGAACATGGAATCTTGATGGAAACCAAGGCCTTTCATTGTGCCTATGACTAGCGATTTTTTAATATGAGCAAGAGATTTAAGTAATTTGGTGGTTGCATATTCCCAGCATGAGTACAAAAAGACAACAAACCAGATTGAAATATCGGCAAATGCTGGGGATCAAGGCAAATTAAGGGTATACTTACTGGAGTTAGGAGGGATAGATTTAAGGTAAACCATACATTGGCTGAGATCCGGTAAGCCGCTTTATTGTTTGATTTCTTTTTTTTTTTTTGTATATTTATGCAGTATAATAACCAAATCCTGATCACACCCAACTTATTAAATGTATACAGCCAACTTCAAATTATAGCTCTTGCCTGAGTTATCCATTTGACATTTCTCAATCAATATTATCGTTTACATGCCGTGAGCCACCTTGGGAAGATTGTGGTTTTGAAAGGCAGCTAAGAAATGGATTAAACAAATAAACAAACATAGAAGTAAAGACAAGTATGGAGAGAATCAAGCATTGGAGGAAGTTTCCAATAGGTTAATGTCTATTTTATTAAATATTTCAGTTTCTCCATGTGGTTTTTAAAGATTATTTTTTTCATAACTCAGTAAGATACACAGCTGTTATAACCATTCCCATTTGTCTGGAGAACAATTACATTTTCAGAGGAATTTCTTTCTTTCTAAAATTTATACCCTGCATCTAAAATGTCAGTCAGCACACTCAGGATGGCTTACAACAAGCAATAGAATAAACTCCTTGCTCTAGTCATAAGAAAACTCCTGTGCATCTGTCATTGACCGAATTCAGATAATCTCTCCAAAAGGTGAAAGCATTCTAAAATGGCATGAATAAATGAGAAGCAACATAATAACTGCTTCCCAAATCAGATTGCTAAAATTAAAAGCATTTTGCAAGAAAGATACATTCTGTGACGTATAAACACAGGAACCAGCCTTATGCTGAGAATGTCTCTATGTTAAGGAAAAAATCTGTAACCTTACCAGGCTTCCCCCTCCCCTCAGGTATTTCTGCATTCACTACGGGCTTCTTTAGATGGCAACCAACGGTGACTACATGACTTTGAATTGAAAACCTCCCCTCTGCGCAATGCTATTCTGCTAAACGAAGCAATGCTATCTAGTGGCAGAATTAATCCCATGATACTTTAAATACTGCATTATCTCCATTATTTTTTTTAAAAAAGCGAGAGTACTGGGGGGAAAGCATGAGAGACATCCTGGAGGTTAACAACATCATGTAAAGAACCCACAAACTTCCATGAGTGGCCAATCATGAGCATGCAATAAATCTCTCATGTAGAGAAACAGTGAGTCAGACTGTCAGTCCATTTACCCCAGTATTGTCAACACTGATTGGCAGCACTTCCCCAGGATTTCAGGCAGGAGTTTTTCCTGTCCTACCTGGAGAAGCCAGAGATTGAATCTGGCACTTATCTGCACACAAAGCATGTACTGTACCACTGAGCTACCACTGAGCTGTGATTTTCCTGGTGCTTGCACTTCTCCAATATTGATCAGACCCTGACCCTGTCAGAGAGCAGTAGCAGAAGCTGATTTTGAACTGGTCACAAGTTTGGCAGTTGTTCACAAGTGGCTGGTTGGCCACTGTGTGAACAGAACACTGGACTAGATGGAACCTTGGTCTGATCCAGCATGGCTTTTAATTAAAAAGGAGGAAAAGGAGGTGAATCTTAATGGGGTGCCTAATACTGTTAATTGCTCAATGTATGTCAACAAATGTTTTCACCAGAGGCAGCTGCAAATCTCAATAGACAAAAAGTAAATTGAACAATGCCACGATTCTATTTAATAAATAATGTGAATAGCAGTCATAAGAAAATGTTCAGAGCACAAAATGGATAAAACCAGAACCTAATAATATGAAGCACTAATAATATGATACCAATGTCAGGATGACATCTGGAATCTTTTTTAAAAAAGAAAGAACTATGAACAGCAGATGTATAAAACAGATAATTACCAAACAGCTTTCCACATTCTGAACTCTCTCTCTCTCTCTCACTCACTCACACACACACACACACACACACACACACAGAATGTTGTTTAAAAATGTGATAGTTTTGGGCTAAAATCTGTGCCCTGCTGGCTCTGGCTCCTGTATTGCTGCATCACACTGACTCTGGAGCATCTAAAAAGTGGTGCTTATATACCAGGGATGCGCAACCTTTTTAGCCACGAGGGCCACACAAGATGCTGGCTTGGGAGCCACATGCATGCATGCACACACATACACTTCAGCAATTCTGATACAGGTCGCCCTTTCCATCCCCTCCCTCAGCAATTCTGATACAGACTCTTTGCTCGCTGTTCCCAGTGGTGGAAGATGAGTGATCTGTATGCAGAGCCAGTTGGGAGTGGGGAGAGAAAAGGCTAGTCCCATTGGAGGGGGCACAGTTGGGCCTGTAGCCAGCAGGGACTGGGGGTCTGCCCCCCAATTTTCTCTGCCCTCCCCAAATAAATTGATCATCTCAAGCCATTCAGAAACACAAATATAACCGGTTTGATCAGTCGTTGATCATGACTTTCCCAATTGTGAGTAGAACAGAATAGACCCACACATTCAGCAGGTCACACTTGATGCTTTTTTTCAGTTCCGAACAGATGGATCTGTGGGCGGAGGTGATAAATAATTCTGCGCTGTCATGGACAGATCATTTTCTGGACAGGACTAATATCACGGCCACCATCCACTCCTGCAGGTTGGTGGACCTATTAAGATGGTCCACCTGCGAAGTCTGATGGATCCTTTTTGATTCCAGATAGCCTTAAAGGGTTCTATGGCTGATATCGTTGACAATCCTGTAGAAGCCCTGGTCAATAGATGGAATCAAAACCTAACAAGGGCTATTGACACGATTGCCCCCAAAGTCCTCTCTGACTTGCTTCCAACCAGGCACCTTGGTATATAGAAGATCTCAGGGAGCTGAAGCAGGAAGGACAACGACTGGAGCACCGATGGCAGAAAACTCATCTTACATCTGACAAGACATAGAGAACATGTTCGTTCCTATGGGGTGGCAATACGTGCAGCGAAGAAAGCTTTCTTCTCTACATGCATTGCGTTTGTGAATTCGCACCCAGCAGAACTGTTCAGGGCTGGATGAGGAAAAACAAACAAGACGGAGGTGCTTACTGTCAAAGGCCCCAACCTGGGTTTGGAGGTGTGTCAACCAGTTCTGGATGGGGTTACACTCCCCCTGAAAGACTGTGCTCACATCTTGGGGGTGCTTCTGGATCCGGCGCTCCAAATGACAGCTCAGATAGATGCAACGGCCAGGAGTGCCTACTATCAGCTTTGGCTGATACACCAGTTGTGCCCCTTCCTAGAGTTGGAAGACCTAAAGATAGTAGTGCATGCACTGGTAACTTCGAGGCCTGACTTCTGCAATGCGCTGTACATAGGGACACCTTTGTGCCTAGTCCAACAAGTTCAAAATATGGCAGCCAGGTTGGTCACCAGTACACCTAGAGATGACCATATTACACCAATTTTAAAATCACTTCACTGGCTGCCAATTTGTTTCTGGGCAAAGTATAAAGTGTTGGTTATTACCTTTAAAGCTCTACATGATTTTGGTCCAGGTTACCTGTGGGATGGATCGCCTTCCCCCATACAATCCACCCCACACATGCAGGTCCTCTGGGAAGAATTTCCTTCAGTCAGCCAAAACTAGCCTGACAGCTGTTACCCAGAGGACCTTTTCTTCTGCTGCCCCCAGACTGTGGAATGGCCTGCTGGGAAAGATTCATCAATTTAATACTCTCTCTGAGTTTTAGGCAGCCATAAATACTCATCTCTTCCGGCAGGCCTACCCAGATGAATTTTAAGATGTCTGATTGTTATTTTAATATTGTATGTACATTGTATGTACATTGATGGTGCTCTATATAATAATAATAATAATAATAATAATAATAATAATAATAATGTATTGGTTTTATATGTTTTAATCAGTTTTAAGCATATGATTTATGTTGTTCCCCACCTCAATCCAGAGGGAGAGGCGGGTAAGAAATAAATAGTAGCAGTAGTAGTACCACTTATGCTCCACGTATACATTTATAAATAAAACTAGTGAAGGCTGGTGGCTGCGGTATTGGTGGGGCTGTGAATACATCCTGAGTTTCAATCAAAACCAGCCAGAACTCAAATTGAGCAGTTTAAGGTGCTGAACCTTTTCCCCCTCCCAAATAGATTCAGGACCTTGGACAGTTCTAGCTGGTTTTGACTGAAACCCAGAATAGATTCACAGACCCACTGAAATTGGAGTCAGCAGCCTCCGCTGAATAAAACACATATTGCAAATTCAAGAAAAGTCTCCAGTGTTCTGTCCTCCAAAAGAAACGAAACCCAATCGTGCTGCCTCAGGAATTGCTCACTGCATGGGCAAGGCAGGCCCATGCAATGCTAGAATGATTTTCTATGTTCTTGGCCATCATTTATATTATTTTGAAGCACTTATTCTAATCAGTGGATTGGATCTGGAGCTTTGCCATCAATACTGTGAACTTCTGTGAACCAGTACTGTGGTGGTGGAGGAGGACTTGTTAAACATTTATGCAATGGGTAATTGTACAATTAGATCATTTAGGGGAAGTGCTGGATCACGCCCCAGGTTATTTTCCCGCTAGTCCTTTGCTGAAAAGACAGCGGGAAGCAAATGCCACTATGAATTGTCCAGCATGGAGCTGTTCCTTGCAAATAATTTGCAAAGGTTCAGTTAGCAGAATCATCTCTGTCCACCTCCACTCCTCAGGCAAGCTTTGTGCTAAGTGGGTTTTGGCTTAGTGGAAAGTTCTGGGTGGTTGTCTATACAATGGACAGTGGAACAACATATGTTCAGGACAGGTGGTCATAACTGAATCAAAAGTTAGGTTCTGTATGTCCTGCAGCTTACTGCAGTGCAGCATGCTATAGAGCAGGGGTGTTGAACCTCAGGCCCGTGGGCCAAATCCAGCCCTCCTAGCACCCCAATTGGACCCAGAAGGCCACACCCCCTAGTCCTAACTCCACCCCTTTCCCCTGAATACCAGTCATTTGGTGGTTTTAGCACTTTCTCCCCATTCTAAACAATTAAAATGCTTCTCCTAAGGCTTAGTAATGGGCATCAAGAGCTTTAAGCTAAAATATGCTGGCTGGTTTTGGTATTTTGGCATTTGCCTTTGCCCACCACTGAAACGCGCCCCCTGAGACCTTGTCCAAAATTGAATCCGGCCTCTCGGATGCAAGAGGTTCAACATCCCTGCAGTAGGAGGTTGCTGTGAAGGTGTTGAGTTTCCCGGCCCCTCGGGCAAGCACACATTCTGGCAAACTGACACAGGACACCCAAATCAGTGAGGCTTCTTTATTGGAGGAAATCCCATGGCAAACACTTAATGGTTTCACACTTTAGAAATCATATAGCTGATGGTTAGTAGCTATAGGCTCTAAGAAATTCTAGGATAGTTAAAAGCTAATCACTACTACCATGATGAGATCCTTATCGACATGGTTTCTCCGTTGCTATCTCTATGATTCAGAACACAAGGGAAGGTCAAATCCATACACGGGTTCCAAACCCAGACAAGGAAGGGGGATGCTTCTTAACATGATCCCTCAGGCAATTAAATTCTTGCAAGGCTTAACAAGCCACCCAAAGAGAGCTAGTTCAACTTTGGATCATCTGTTGGTCAAGGCTTAAATAAGATCACGGGGAAGGTAAACCCTCAAACATGAGGAGTTCTGTGCTACTGCTTTCGCATGAGCAACTCTTCACTGCATGAGTTTAGGCAGAGGAGAGAAGGCCCAACAATCAGTGATCCAATCCAGTCTGATGGTGCACTGAGCTGACAATAAACAAAACCTCACAATTTGCAGCCAATGAGAGTTCAAATCTATGAAAAGGTCCACAGTACTTTTCATGGCAAGTTCTTCCCAATCTAAAGTTCTACCAGGAGCGAGCATGTGCAGAGTGCTCCCAGAGTTTTAAATGATGATAGATCCAAACAAAGAAGTTTTCTAGGAATGCAGAGCAGATGTTCTTAGCTACATCTCTTCACTTCTGCATTAGCTTAAAAAAAGGAAGTGTAAGCTTCTTCCAAACAGAGCAGCACTTCTCAGCTCTCCACAACTGCCAGTATCATACTGCCTTTATACAAAGCTATGGTGTGACCACACTTAGAGTACTGTGCACAGTTCTGGTCACTACACCTAAAAAAGACATTATAGAGTTGGAAAAAGTGCAGAAAAGGGCAACTAGAATAGTTAAGGGGCTGGAGCATCTTCCCTATGAGGGAAGGTTACAACAGCTGGGACTGTGTAGCTTGGAAAAAAGGAGGCCAAGGGGAGAACTGATAGAAGTGTACAAAATTGTGCATGGTGTGAAGAATGTGGAGAATGCGGATAGGGAGACATTTTTCTCACTCTCCCATAATGCTAGAACCTGGGGTCATCCAATGAAGCTGATTGGTGGGAGATTCAGGAAAAATAAAAGGAAGTACTTCATCACAAAGCACATAGTTAAACTATGGCATTCACTACCAAAAGATGTAACGATGGCCACCAATTTGGATGACTTTAAAGGGGGATTGGATAAATTCCTGGAGGAGAAGGCTATCAATGGCTACTAGTCCTGATTGCTATGTGCTACCTTCAGTATTTCTTTCCTCTTCTCACAGGCATTTAACAGCATATGATGAGGGTTTTTGTGTTGTTGTGTTGTTGTTGTGCTTTGACCCAGAAGGATATTGTAATTTTAACTTGTTTTTATGCTTTATGCTTTTAAATTTTGTATATCGGTGTTTTAATTGTTCAATGTTTTTAATTTTTGTAAACCGCTCAGAGAGCTTCGGCTATGGGGCGGTATATAAATGGAATAAAATAATAAATATATAAATAAATAAATAAGTATCTGAGGCAGTAAGCCTATATGCACTAGGGGTGTGCATCGTATCGGATCCGATACCCGATTTCCGATTAAAATCGGAGAAAATCGGACGTCCGATCCCGATTCTGATATGAAAATTTTGGTTTCCAATTTTTCCCGATAATATTTTTTTCTCTCTGATTCATATTGGGAAAAATCGGAAAATCAGACGCCATTTTGAATGCTTTTCTCCATAGCCTAGTATTGTGTTACAAAAATGCCTATAACGTTTTCATTTTTAAAGATAGAAAGATGAAATTTGGGCACTTTGTAGATAGGTTAGGGATAGTTATCTGTGAGAAATTTCAGAAAGAATGGCGCAGGCATTTTGTGGGAATGAATTTTTTAATAACGAACCAGGAATGCCTATAACTTTTTCATTTTTAAAGTTCCACACATGAAACTTTGCCACATTGCAGGTGGTATGTTGGGACCATGTGTGTGAAATTTCAGCAACATAGGTGCTTGCCTTGTGTAGCAATTAATTTTAGAAAAATGGGTAGCAGTGGGGTAAATACAGTTATGCCTTCAATTTTTTTATTTTAAAAGATACAAACAGGAAACTTGGGCACATTACAGGTACCACTTTGGTTGATATGTGTGAGAAATTTCAGAAAGATAGGTCCAGGCATGTAGTGGCAAGGTATTTTTGAAACAATGAGGAAAGAAACGCCTATAACTTTTTCATTTTAAAAGTTAGAAGTCTGAAAGTTGCTCACTTTGTAAATGATTAGGGGTCGTTATCTGTGAGAAATTTCAGAAAGATAGATCCAGGCATTTCATGGCTACAAATTTTTTAGATTAAAAGTTACAAAAGTTTTTCCACAGAGGCTTGAGCTGTCAATTGCACCCCCTCCCCCACCCTCTTTTATCTGTCAAAACTCCATGTTGTTGTAACTTTTAATCTAAAAAATTCATAGCCACCAAATGCCTGGACCTATCTTTCTGAAATTTGTCACAGATAACTACCCCTAACCCATCTACAAATTGAGCAACTTTCCTACTTCTAACTTTTAAAATAAAAAAGCTATAGGCGTTTCTTCCCTTATTTTTCAAAAATACCTTGCCACTACACACTTGAAGCTATGCTTCTGAAATTTCTCCACATTAGACATACCACTTTGGTCTGATACAAAATCGGACATCCGATTTTCGTATCAGAATTGGATCCGATACTATACAGAGGACCTCCAATTTTTTCTGATCTGATTTTTTTTTTTAAAAAAAAAATCAATTCCAATTCCGATCCGATTTTTCCGTCCGTGCACATCCCTAATATGCACCAGTTGCTGGGGAATGTGGGTGAGAAGGTGTCCTGCTTGTGGGTCCCTGGCCGACAGCTGGTTGGCCACTGTGTGAACAGAGTGCTGGACTAGATAGACCCTTGCTCTGATCCAGCAGGGCTCTTCTTATGTTCTTATGTTTTTAAGATAACACTTCAATCTGAGTGACTCTTCTGCAAACTCCTACCCTTTCTCCATCAGTTTCTTACAGTTCCTTGCTGAAGCTGAAGCTGAAGCAAGCAAGTAGCTTGCAAAGAGTAAAAGCACTCGCACAACTCTGCTCTGAGAACACCAATAGAAATCAGTTCACACACACTGTAATATTCTAGAAGCTAACCAAGCTCAAAGCTTTCTAAACTACTACCAATTAAACATTATCTAAGCTACAAAACTCCACAGCTGTGCTGTCTATTCCTAACAGGAGGTCATGAGTGGCAAGGTGTCAAAAACCACCTATGCCAGAATTCTAAGCTTGGTGTGGCCTCTTGTGAAATGGAGAACCGTGACCTTATTGGGAGGGGAGGGGTGGATGGGATCCAAATTCAGACTGGGAGAATTAACACCTTCTGAGGGACAACCTCAGGCCACTTCATCTGACACTTTGTTCCAGGAGGCTGCGACATAGAGGAACCCAATACCCCCTTAATAGGACTCCAACACCAGCTCCAGATCCTTCATCATCAACCCCATCAGCATAGGAGCAGAGGCAGTGACTGGTCCCTGCTAACATGCAGTAGCAGGGATACAATGCTCATTTTGCAACCTGAGATCATCCCTCCCTCACACTTACATGGAAGGAGGTGAGCACTGGAGTGCACTGGTCCTGATAGCTAAGTGCAGCCTCCAGTATCAGAGGCAGTAAGCCTGTATACACTAGTTGTTGGGGAACATGGGTGGGAGGGTGCTGTTGCACCCGTGTCCTGCTTGTGGGTTCCTGGTCAACAGCTGGTTGGCCACTGTGTGAACAGAATGCTGGACTAGATGGACCTTTGGTCTGATCCAGTATGGCCCTTCTTAAGTTCAGTTGAACCAGGACCTTCTAGTTACCTGAAGGAGGCCAAGTCTGCTATAACTAGGGAAATTTGGAGAATTCATATTTCCCCCCTGTTTGTGGCCCCATCACACTCTGTTGCTGGGCTTTTTGTAGCAGAAGTGGGCCATAGTTCCTGGCTACAGCAGCTACTTTGCACAGGACCTGAGTCCTTTGCTTGACCAAGGCATTTGCTGGTGGGATTAGCAGAACACTTTCTGCTACCAGATGCTAGCTATGTGAAAATTCTAGATCTCTCCATTGTTTTCTATGAGCATCACTCACATTCTATTCAGGAGACATAATATATTTTTAAAGACTTCCAAAGAGAACCCTGATTCTAGACACTATGTCTGAGTGTAGGTATTACGAGTAGGGATCCAGGGGAAATCGGATACAATTATCCAATTTCCGATCTCACCGCTGGATCCTCCGATCCAATCCGATCCGATCTGGAAAGGTTCCGATCCAGATTGGATGGATTGGAGGATCGGCGGCCGCCCACTGGCGCCCACCACCGCTTCCATCGGTGGGCACCAGCAGGCGCCCGCCGATGGAAGCGGACAGTGGAGGGGGGGGGCTTCCCTGGTGGGGCTTTCCGCTTCCATCGGCGGGCGCCCGCCAATGGAAGCGGACAACGGAGGCAGGCAGCGGCGGATGGGAGCAGACGTCCCCAGAAGGTAAGCAGGGGGGAGGGGGGAGGGTAAGCCCCCTCCCCCTCCCCCTGCTTACATTCCATGGCCGTCCGCTCCTGTCTGCCGCTGGCAGATACTGTGAGCGGGCTTAGCGGCCTGCCCCTAGGTAGCACGTCAGTTGATGACATCACCTGGCGCGCTACTCAGGAGCAGGCCGCGAAGCCCGCTCGCAGTAGCGGCCAGCGGCAGACAGGAGCGGATGGCCACGGAAGGTAAGCAGGGGGCAGGGGGCAGGGGGCAGGGGGGGGAGGGGGGGCCTGTGGCAGGCTTACCTTCCGTGGCCGACTGCTCCCATCTACCGCTGGCTGCTACTGCGAGCGGGCTTCGCGGCCTGCCCCTAGGTAGCACGTCAGGTGATGATCACCTGGCGCGCTACCTAGGGGCAGGCCGCAAAGCCTGCTCAAGGTAGTGGCCAGCGGCGGACAGGAGCGGACGGCCGTGGAATGTAAGCAGGGGGAGGGGGCTTACCCCCTGGAGCCGTCCACAGCGGACAGCCCCGGGGGGGAGGAGGGAGTTAGGCCCCCTCACCCACCCGCCGCCATTTTTTCCTCATAGACTTGCATTGGGGGAAACCTTTCTTTCCCCCAATGCAAGTCTATGTGGGGAAAAATGGCGTCCGATCAGGATAGGACCTGATCCGGTCTGGGGGCCCTCCGATTTTGTCCGATCCGATCCGGGACAAAATTGGAGGTCCCCGATCCGGGTCCTGATCTGATCCGGGGGGTCCGTGCACACCCCTAATTATGAGTTTATAGTTACCTTTAATGCAATTGATCTGTACTATGACTGCATCAATGCATGTTTGTGAGACATAGCTAGAAATCAGTTCTTGAGTTCTTGAGTTAGAGGACTTCAGGTAGCAGTGAAAGACTTCTGTCTGAAGTCATGGAGATCAGCTTTTATGGGCAGTGGTTATTCAAGGTTACAAGCATAGGGATCAGGGAAAAATTAATTTATTTCACATTTCAGTGCCAACTGATCAGAAGTCTTCACTTTCCAATCAGCACCAAAATTTGTACATTTCTGAAGTTTGTGATGAGGCGTGCAATAGCCCCCCCCCAAATGTGCACAAAAATGTTTATATTGGGACAAGAATATGCACAAACATTGGTCATTGCCTGCGTTAGTCACTATGGCAGTATGTAAGCTCCATGCCACTGAATACCAGCTGCCAGATAGCAATACAGGAGCAAGGCTGCCGAGAGTGGGTTTGGGCCCCAGTGAAACAAAATATTTGGGCCTCCTAGCAAAGATGATCCCTGTAATGTTATGAGGTCAAGAAACAATCCATGCAAGTTGGAAGAGTCTTGGAAAGAATTGAGAAAGGCAACAGGAGGAGTGTTCACATTTTCTCTTGGAGAGGTCCTAAGGTTTTGATGCCTGATGCAGTGTTTTTTGGGAATACATTGTGGGCGGTTGGGAAGGATGTGTGTGGGGATCTGTTAGACTGAAAAGAAACAGCTCCTTTCCACTCAGTTGTCCTCCCTGGTGGTTTCTATGGTCTTCCGTGCGGATAATTTCAATCGAGCATCTCTTTCCACTGAGAAGCAACCTGCATGCGCCTGCTGCAAAAGAGCTTTTTGTTTTGTTACAAAAAAGCAAGTAGGCCATTTAACCTTTTGTAATTAAAGAATATCTAAAATAAATTAAATATATCTCTACCTTTAAAGTCTAAAGTATGTGTGTGCGATGTATGTCCGGAAATGTTGACCCACTTCCAGATGAGTGAGAAACTTGAAATGTACCAGAAAAATTGAAAAACACAAAATTTGTGGTTTTAAGTATTTTTACAGAATTTAATAAAAAACCTAAGCTTTTGCCTACAACTCCAAGCATGCCTTGGGTGGAACTCCCAGCATGCCTTGGGTAGGAGGCCAGACTTACCGGTCTTTGGCAGCCATCTGGAACCTGCCCGAGAGATAGGACCGGAACTACTGAAGCACAGGGCCCCCGATTCCTAATCCCTCCAGGCGTTCCAGAAGGATACTATGGTCGATGGTATCAAAAGCCGCTGAGAGGTCCAGAAGTACCAACAGGGACACACTCCACCTGTCAATACTCAGGTGTAGATCATCCACTAAGGTGACCATAGTACTCTCAACTCTGTATCCCGCCCTGAAGCCGGTTTGAAATGGGTCTAGAAAATCTGTATCATCCAAAACTGCTTGGAGGTGGAAGGCAACCGCCCTCTCAATCACCTTGCCCAAAAATGGAAGATTTGATACCGGCCTGTAATTATTAAGGCCCAGAGGATCCAGGGGGTTTTGTTTTTAGAAGCGGCCGTACTACCGCTTCTTTTAAACATGTTGGAATACTCCTCTCCCTGAGAGATGCATTAGTAATATGTTGTCGATCAGATCTAACTGCATCTCCTCCCTGGACGACCAGCCAAGAAGAACAGGGATCGAGGGCAAGTTATCCTCCTCACTTGTCCAAGCAGCTTGTCCACGTCCTCGGAACTCACCAACTGAAACTGATCCAGTGCAGTTTTTATTTTCTGTGGGGACAAGAAAAATCATAGTGGTGGCTTTAAGGCGGCCCTGGCCATGCATCAAGGGTGTGTGTGTGTGAGAGAGAGAGAGACAGAGAGAGAGAAAAGAAACAAATTTAATTCATTTTAAAGTTACCTCACAGGCCTAGCATCAGCCTACCTTGCAGGGTTGTCATGAGGGTGAGAGAGGGAACAAATAAACAAATGTAATTTCATTAAAAGTTAATTCACAGGCCTAGCACCGGCCTACTACTTTAAGATGATTACCTCACAGACATAAATCATAGGGGGCCCAAGCAATGCCTGGTATATCAGCTAGTACTTTAATAAAATAAAATTGTACCCAAAATGCCCAAATTACAACTCTATTCATAAAAAGCTACATTTAAAAACAATTGATTCAGGAAAGTTGCATTTTGCAAAATTTACTGTATTTATTTACACTGTATTTATTTATATCAGCGGAGCTTTACAAGCTTTGCGATTTGCAAATAAATCAATAACTTCAGAAAAATCACATTTTCTCGCTAATTCAGCCTCCACTGACAGTAAACCTAAATCTGCTAATCGGTTTTGGGCCATTGTAGACTTTAACACGTCTTATATTCTAGAAAGACAACTGAAAGAGTGTTCTCCTTGAGCCATTATTACTGGTATGGTGCAGAACAACCTTAAAGCAATGACTACATTTGGAAAAAGAATTTCAAGTTTTAATTCTCTTAGTTTATTCAAAAGGTTTACTGGCGAAAGAAAATTTTCTTACAAATTTGATTTATATATATACTCGGAAATGCTCAGTTCACGGCACAAGTTAGCAAGACATTATTTAGAATTGTGCATGCATTGAACATGAAATATATATTTTGTTAAGAATTACATTGAAATATAATTATATTCTGTTTCTAATATGTAATTAGTAGTGCTTTGGTTGATTAGAGTCTATAATGGCTGATAACTGACAGAATTTTGTATATCATTATTTTCTTTGAAATTCACTGAGTT
The DNA here is from genome assembly GCA_029215795.1 of Anniella stebbinsi. NCBI lineage: Eukaryota > Metazoa > Chordata > Lepidosauria > Squamata > Anniellidae > Anniella > Anniella stebbinsi. The sequence continues at coordinate 24,204,737 of JARDYH010000002.1, read as the reverse complement.
TACAGTGGATGTCAAAAACAAAGACAAAAACATATGCAACATAGTCGGGCCCCAGGGCCCCTTCTGGACCCCGGGCCCCGGTACTTTGTACCGGCTCCCCACCCCCTTGTCAGCTCTGTACAGGAGAGGGTTATTACCTTCCCTGCTTGTGAGCTTCTCTGAAGCATCTGGTCGATCCTTCCAGGTAGAGGGATGCTGGAGTGGCATGGGTTGTCATGGTAATGGAAGGAGGAGAAAAGAGGGGAATGGCAGTTGGGAGCGGTTAGGAGAGGAGGAGGAGGAGGAGGAGGAGGAGGAGGAGGAGGAGGAGGAGGAGGAAGAAGAAGAAGAAGAAGAAGAAGAAGAAGAAGAAGAAGAAGAAGAAGAAGAAGAAGAAGAAGATGGCGGCAAGCAGGAAGGTTTGTGAGGGATTATGGGAAGATAAGAAAGAGAAGGCAACGTTGGACAGAATATCTGTAAGGAGCAGGGAATTGGGCAGCCTGCCACGGTGAACAGCATTTCAGGAGTGGCATCCAGAAGTTTATCTAGGCAACGTGCAGAGCCCTGCAGGAACAGTTGGACAGCTATTTAGGAGTTGAGACAACTCAGGGACTCACAGTGTGTGAAGTTGTTAGTAATAAATTCATAAGTTTTATAAAATGAAGGGCTTCCGTGTTAGACTTAAGTTCCGGTGTCTTACCCAGATGCCTTGCTTACGGTTACACTAACATGGAGGCTGGTGGCTCCGAATATGGTGGAGTTGTGAATCTATTCTGGGTTTCAGTCAGAACCAGCCAGAACTCCAAAGGTGCTATCCAACATGCTGAAACTAATTTGGGGATGTGGTTCAGCACCATGGATTGCACCTTTAGAGTCCTGGCTGATTCTGACTGAAGCCCAGAGAATGGATTCACAGCCCCACCAAAATTGAGGCCACCAGCCTCCTCTGGATGTTAGAGAAGACTAAGCAGATGTTTGGTTTGATCTAGTCAAGCTCTCTTTATGTTCTCGGCTACCGGGGACCATTTTAACTGGAGACATCAGCTAGAATCCAGGCTCTTCTGTATGCAAAGCACGCACTCGGTCGCTGGGCTGAGGCCCATCCAGTGGACTGACACAATACAAGCCAGCTCCTCTTGAATCCTGTCCCCAGTCTGCAAGCCGCCACTCTCTGGTTTAAGACTTGTTGCTGAGTAAAATTCTGTAAGTAGCAAAAAGCAAAAAAAATACAAAAACAAAACCACCAATCTTAAATAAATTGTTCTTTTGGGGCCGCTCTTTTCAAACCCTTTCAAAGCAGGAATTCCCCATATGTAATTTTCTTTTTAGTTTGAAGCCATTGTTTAGCTCTGAGTGACAATAACGATGTGCCATAACTTACAAAACAGAGGTTCTGCTGTCGTTTAAACACCAATTAATGCAATAATTTCTTGGCTGCAGGAGGATTCCTTTTCATGCATTAATTTGCACAGATCCTTGAAAGGGTGCATTAATCTGCCATTGCTTAGCAGGGCGTCATTACTTTATGGGATCACATTACTTCCCTGTCCTTCTTTCAGTGGTTTTGTATGGTAATTTCTTCGCCTTTTGTGGGAAATGAAAAGGGGGAAAACCCAATCCAAGCCATTGCTGTGTACTTGCTTTTCTGTCTTTGCTATTGATGCTGCCTACACAGATATGCTATGCCTTGCAGATCTTTAAACACATTATGCATTTCAATGAGGATGGCATGCTTGGTAGGGACTCTCTGATTTCTGTTATGTGGCACTCCATGAGTGCAATAATCAAGCTTTCTAAGAAAAGCACGTTAGAGTTTCATTTTTTTTTTGGTAGCTTTTTGGAGTGTTGTAGTGGTTTTAAATGTACAGATTGTGTGTATGTTGTATGTTTTTGTTGTTTTAATTTTTGTATATTGTTTTTAATTGTTTTTAATCCTATGTAAACCGCCCAGAGAGCTTCCGCTATGGGGCAGTATACAATATATATATATATATATATATATATATATATATATATAATCAGAATGGCTGGTTCTAAAAAATTTTGTATGTAAAGACATCTTTTGAAAGTTAGTTTTGTTTGAGCAGGCCAGTTCTGAAAAGGCTGCATTGGCTTTTTCATATATTGGTAAAGTAAAACAAATATGTTGTTCTTGATATAAAATAAATCTGAACCCCAGGTGCCCCAAGTCTCTGACAAAGTTTCAGGAGGAAATGCAAAAGTAAATTGCACCAAGCATGAGAGGTTTTCACACCCCACATTCCAGAATGACAAAAAGACAAAGAACAGAGCTGGAAAGGCAAAGGCCTCACCCATCTCTCCTTCCTCTCTACCATTTCCTTCCCCCCCCTCCCTGCCTTGCCCATAGAGTTGGAAATTTAGTATGACCCATCTGCCTTGAAGTCTGAGTCCCAGAGACATCCAGGCACCCATTTGCCTGAGATAAGGTAAACATGTAAATACTCCCCTTACAGACTGTGGTCAGATCTCTCCAAGATGTCCGGCTCAAATGCCCTTGATATGGTTATCAGGGAACAATAAGTCACAAGAACTGCCAAGTACCCAAGATATTGCTTTTATGATGTGTATGTTAAAATTGTTGTTACATTTATTGACATGTAATTCATCACCGGAAGGGAGGGGGCGAGAGTGAGTGACATCAAAGCCTCAGACATAGATAAATGTTGCATGTTGCCTTTGTTCGGCAGTTGGCCAGGATCAGCTCACTGGTAATGGCCTTCTCCTATGTACGTAGTTTCTAATAAACCTTGTTGGACCGAGTCTCTGCCTGTTTGGTTTTCTTCAACGTTTGGAGTGTCGGCTATTTTCCTTGATATATATATATATATATATATATATAATGCACTAAGGAATTTTTCTTTGATAAATCTCTTGAAAGTGATTGGCTGAGCTGCCCTACATCACAGAGGATCTCTGACTAACATTGGTAGACTCCAGGGCAGTCCAGGCAGAAGAGTGGGTGCAGAAGGCCATAGGAAAGGAGCATGCTGGGGTTTAAGAAGGTGGTAGGGTCAAGAAAGTAGGAACACAAGTGGTTTCCTTATATCTTGTGTACGTCTAGATGATATCATCTGCACTGATTGACAGTGGCTCTCTGGGGTTTCAGGAAGGATACTTTCCCAGCACAACGTGAAGATGCTAAGGATTGAACCAGGGATCTTTTGCATGCAAAGCGCATACCAGTGAGCTGCAATTCCTCCCCATTAGCATTGGATCAAAAATCCGCCTGGGCCCGTGAGGGCAGCGGATGCCCCTGCATCTGGCCCTCATGAGCCCAGGCGGCCCAGCCCAGCACTGACTGCTCTTGAGCCTTCAACAGCAGTCAGGTGTGGGTCCGCCTATTAACAGGCATTTAAGGCCCCCATTGGCGAGGGGGAGAGTGGAGGGGAAATTAGAGTGGAGAGGGAAATACACAATTTCCCCAGCCTTGGGGAAATCACATTTCTCCTCCCCCCCCCCCCCCCGGGCCAATTGGGGCCTTAAAGACCCTCTTAACCTTGCATTAAGAAAGCCTTTAAGTCCCCGATAGGTGTGTGTGTGGGGGGGCAAAGCATGCTTTCCAGGCCTCCGGAAAATGTGCAATTCCCTCAGCTATGCAAATGCCGTGCCTGGGGGATTGTGCACTTTCCAGAGGCCCTGGAAAGTATGCTTTGCTGAGGGTTTGGGAGGCAAAGTCTTGCATGGCCTGGCTCAGTGAGCTCGCGGGACAGGCCCATAGAGAAGTCTCTAAATCTTACTCCCCATTAGTGTGGGTAACTGCAAATCACCCCAAAAGAGGACATGTATCGCCAAATAAGAGGAGAAAAGAGGACACCTATTTGTATAAGCTTTGTATATGATATATATATATATATATATATATATATATATATATGCTAACTTAGAAATAATAATTATAATTTAAATAAGAATACATGGTGTGGGAGACTTTAACTAGGCAACCTGTGCATCCAGATGTTGTTGAACTTGCTCTTTATATCAGACTTGGACTGGACAGCCATTCAAACAGAGGATGCTTTCAAAACAGAGGACAGTCCTCTGGCAGTTCTTCAAACCATCCTCTGTAAAACAGGACACATGGGCACGTTAGTTGTTGTGAATGAGGTTAGCATACTGGTGCATACTGCCCCAATGCTACCACTGTAACAACAACCCACTGATACCCTGTCCCTGGACTGCTTAGCGTTGTATCCAAACCCAGACCTCTGGCTTGTCTCACCCCCAACAAGCCAGAGAACAATCCTGATATGTTGGGTTGTTTATTTTATTCATTGATTACATTTCTGTATCACCCATTAACTAAAGCTCTTTAGGCAATTCACAGAACAATTTTTCTCTGGCTTAAAGCAGGAGAGACAAGCCAGAGGTCCAGTTTCAGATGCAACACTAAACAACTCAGGGACTGAGCATCCCTGGGTTGTTTAGCTGCTCATGCTTGCAATGAAAATGAGCATGTGGTGTTCACCAGTACACTTGCTCATTCCCAACAACCCAGGTTTTAAAAGACAACCTGGGATGTTGTGACATCCAAACCGGGCTGTTGTAAACTCCCTTGAAGCATGGATCAGATAAGGGGCCCATTGTACAATTACTAAAGGTCTTCATGGTGCTGCTTTGCTGTCCCCCTGAAACCCCACAGTATCGCTGCTGTGGGGTGGGTGCGGGAAATTCCCATGCCAGGAGGGAGTACAGGGTTTCCTTGTGTTCATTTGGGTACTGGAGCTTGCCCTCGCCCTCTTCCTGGCTTCTGGTGACCATCCACTGTTGATTGCCCCGGCTTGAGCCGGAGTGATCTCGCTTCAAAGGGAAAAGTTGGGGTAAGTCCTTGACTTTTTTCTAGTGCAACCTCAGGGGAAAAGCCCTGCAGTTGTATACCTGACGCAGCACCACCGCACAGCCACCGCAGGGCAAGAAGTCATTTAGGCAGCCCTCAGGAGTGGGGCTGCACTGCTGACCACCCTGCCAGACATCAACATGTTGGCATAGCTTTTCCCTATGCAGTTTGTTGATGCCAATGTGTGGATGTCTGGGGGTGGGGAAGGCCAAAATTGTGTCCTATGCCAGGTGGGAGACCAACAGCGCGTCTCCATTCCCAGTAATGGCATGACGTCCGATCCCTAAGATTCCTGAACGAAGGGGGCTCTAGACTGTAAGAAAGGACTTATATCCGCTCATCTCTATCCTTTTGCTATGAGTCACCTGAATAAACTTGCCAAGTTTATTTGTACCATCTGAAATCTCTGTCTGTGTGCTTATCGGAGTGTGTGCCCTTCCATAAAGGGAGAAATAAGAAGCCCAGACAGAGAGAATAAGCCAGCCGAACCCTGGAAAGGTTCACCGCCTGCCAGCAAGTACCTGACAAACTTAACAAATATGTGGCCATCATCCCAGGGATGTTCATTTTCCTTCTGAGAGTGCCGTGCCATTAGTAGGAATAGCAAATAGGGTATTAAAAGTGTTTGCACACACATTAGTTTCAGCTTGATTAACACAGAGTAGATGAATTGTTCATTTTTCTTCATTAACTCATTTCATAAAGAGAGAGACAGAGAAAGTGCACTAACTGCAACTTGGCTTCTGGAGGCAGGGTGATGTTCTTGGATGCCGGGAAAAATATTTCTCCCTTCCTGAGGGTTGGTGAGGTATGTGAAGAGGAAACACTGTCCCTCACCCTCCCATCTGTTTCTACAAACATCCATTCGTGCCCTTCAATCTGAAGTTGATTCAGTTATGTGAAGTGGCCTCCTGCCCTCCACATGACCCATGAAGGGGATTTACAATTTGACTTGATGTTTGGTGGAGTACTGACCCCTGTTATGGATAGACATCGACCGTTTCTACACCACGCTGTTTGCCTGGGATGGCACCCGGCTGGTCCCTGTGTGCCGATGGTGTGTATTAGGTACTTCCGGGATTGCCCTCGCTCCCTCTCTGTGTACCAATGCTGTGTATTAGGTACTTCCAGGATCTATCTCCCTCCCTCCCTCCCTCCCTCCCTCCCTCCCTCCCTCTACACCCCTATGGTGTAGAAAGGGCCATCCTCTCTTGCCCTCATTCTAGATTATATCCTAGTTCTGCTCTGTTTCCTAGTGCTCCTGTCCCCTATGGAGCCAGGATGGGAGCCAGGTCTGCTCTTTTACAGAAGGGCTGCCTGAGGGTTGTTTTCTGTTTTGAAGATGGCCTCCATTTGAACACCTGTCCCATCCGTGTCAGGGTTAAAGATGAAGGACCATCACAAGGAAGAGTTGGGCCTTGAAGATGCCCATTTCAACACCTGGAATAGCAGGCTGATCAAGTTCATCTGGTCACAGCCTGGAACACCAGGCTGATCAAGATCATCTGGTCACAGCCTTGTCTCTGTGCATATCACTCATTTTTCAGGGAAACTTTCCTCTTGCATGACCCTCTGTATCAGAGCTGGCACCACCACCTGGCACGTCTGGGCAAATGCCAGAGTCCATGATCCTCAGATGCCCCCCTGGGGCTGACGCCAGGATTTTGAATTTTTTTTAAGGGTGGACATGACAAAAATAGAATAATGTTGGCTCAGTGGCTGCTGCAGCATGTGCCAACTGCTTTCCCTTGAATGTGTCTGGGCCCTGCTCCCCCTCACAGCAGTGTTAGGGGGAGGGGCAGGAGCCTTTGGGGGAGAGAAAATGGCAGCTGCTGCAGAACCGTTTCTCCTTTCAGTGCCGAATCTTTGAAAGGAAAAATAAATAGATGGGCCAGGCCCAGTGGCATATGTGTTTTTCTCCTTTTCAAAGAACCAGCACTGAAAGGAGAAACCCAAGGTGAGGTGGTTCTGCAGCAGCCAATCCTCCACCACTTGGTAACCTTCCTGGAGGTGGTAAGCAGGGATGACCAAAATGCTCAGGGGATGGGTTGGGGTGGGGAGACCAGAACACCATGAAGGTGATGGGAGAGGGGGAGAGACTGGAATACCATGAGGATGGGGATGGAGTGGGTGGGAGAGAGACTGGAATGCTGGCTTTAGAGATTTTGTAGAAATCTGCTCTGTGTGTGTGTGTGTGTGTGTGTGTGTGTGTGTGGAGTCTGATGAATTTTCCTAGGCTTAGCCCACCCTGGACGTCATTTTGGTTTGTATTGTGGTGCCCAACTCAACCTGCAGTGAGTCGGGCCAGTTTGCAGATTTTATGGGAATTTGGGGCATTTTATGTGTGTGATTTATTCTGCAATTTGTAGACACTTTTGAGCAATTTGCACAAATTACAGCTGAAGTTGTGAAAATTATGGCCATATTTGTGTAAATTACAGCCACATTTGTGCAAATTATGGCTACATTTCCATAATTTCACAAATTTGGCTGCAATTTGAGCAAGGTGCTCAGAAATTTGGGCAAATTGTTCAGAAATTTGGCCAAATTGCAGAAACACCTCCCACAAATATTGTGTGAAAATTTCCCGGTGTTCGGGAACAGCCTTCAGCTCAGCTCACAGACGCAAAGCGAGTTGCGAAATTTCATCCAGCCCAATATGAACTGGAACTTCCAGCAATGAACAACCGTAGCTACTTTAATTAAAATTTAAAAAAAATGCTAAGATTTCAACTTCTCTGCCATTGGAAATCCACATCATATAACAATCTCTTAAGCCTTCTGTGAGATAGTTGGATTAGAAAAGTGTCCTTACCAGTGCAAACCTGTTAGGATGGCCAAATCATCCCCTCACCCTAGATATGTCATCTGAGAAGGACAGCCATTGTAAACAGCCACCAAGAACAACTCCTGATGGACACCTACCTGTCTTCATTTGACTCTCTGTAATATTTTCTATCTGGGACATACATGAGCCTTCTTAGCTTGCAAAGAATAAAGTAAAAAAAGATGTTTCATCAAAAACAGTTCCTCTTCCTTTCTCAACTCTAAAGATGGAAATGTTGGAACAAGCTTGATTGGAAAGGATACCAAGCAGCTTTTAGGTCAAACTAACCCACTTTCCTGCTGTGGCATCTTACAAAGATTGAAAGATGAAAGGGGCTTGAAAGTCCAGTGCTGTGCCTTTAACCATGAGTCCCAGAAAACTAATGCGTGCAGTAAAGGTGTCCCATTGCAGTAGACCCAACTCATTTAAAACTACCTGGAAACCTTTACACTTATTTTAGCAACTGTCTGAAAAAGTTACCTTAACACAGTTTCTTTCTTTTTTAACTTTGGGATATAGATAGATAGATAGATAGATAGATAGATAGATAGATAGATGATAGATAGAGATAGATTTAGATATAGAAGAGCATCCTAGAGAATGGTGATGCTGGAATCACATAACTGAGGCAGGATCTACACTGCTGCTTTAAAACGGTTTATAACAGTAGCGACAACTGTTGGGGCCCAGGACACACTCCATATACAGTTTTCAAACCATTTTCAAAGTGTCACATCCTGCTTGGTGTAGAACTGGCCTGACTCTACAAATCTCCTGTAAGCTGTGCAAACCCTGCATGTCCAAGGTACTGGAGAATTTAAATGAACCCAGCGTTTTCAAAATTAACAGAACACTGTTAATACAAAGGGGCAAAGGAGTCCTTCCATTCACGAATAGTGTCCTGCCGTTCATGTAGTTCCGCTACGCACCCACCCACCCCTCCATGGTTACTGCATATACCTCTGTATGATTTAACCACGCATCTTGGCATCCTCTACAGCATGAATGGCTCCCGGCGGCCACTCAGTCGAAAACAGTGATAATAAAAATGGCCGCCCAACTGTAGAGAAAGTCTGGGGCAGCTAGAGCATTGCTAGAAGGGATTGTATATTAGGGAAAGTAATGCTGAAACAGAAAAATTGCTTGCAAAAATGTGTCTGTTAAGCAGAAATGCATGTATCATGAGATGCAGACAAAAATGCTCATGAATTTTCAACTTTAAAAAAAATATCAAATGCTTGGGATGAACCAAATTTATGACTGGAGAATTCTCAAAGATTTAGATGAACTGCATTTAAGATTGGTAAAAATGAGAGGTTAAGAGAAACCATCATTGATAGATTCATTTATCCCAAGTCAAATGCTAGTGTCTTCTCAGAGAGACGTATGCTTCCCTGACCAGCCATTTGCTGCATTGTATGCCCGCAACAAGCCACCTTGTAGAAAATGTCCTGGGTTGCCTGTGTGTTGCAGTGGGACCTAGAAGATTCAGGTTCCACTGTCCACTTAGCCATGAACCTCGCTGGGTGACTTTGGGCCAGTCACTGATTCTCAGCCTAACCTACCTCACAGGGTTGTTGTAGAGGATAAAATGAAGAGGGGTAGGCTGACCAGATAAAATCCAGGTCAGGGCTCATGTAACTTTAACAGTTGTAGAGAAAAGGGAATTTCAGCCAGTGTCATTTGTATGCAATTAGTTCCTGGTGAAATTCCCTCTTCATCACAACAGTTAAAGTTGCAGGGGCCCTGCCTTCTTTTGTATCTGGTCACTCTAGTATAGTGCCTGCAACTTTAACTGTTGTGATGAAGAGGGAATTTTACCAGGAACTAATTGCATACAAATGACTCTGGCTGAAATCCTCTTTTCTCTACAACTGTTAAAGTTACATGAGCCCTGACCTGGATTTTATCTGGTCAGCCTAAGGAGGGGGAGGAGCATGTAAACAGCTTTGAGTTCCTTGCAAGAGGAAAAAAGGTGGGATACAAATGTAATAACAACAAACAAACTGTGGTTCAACAACAACCCACTCAACCACTGAGTATGGCTTAGTGTATGGTGTGAACCCCAGTCAAAGCTTTTCAGCAGAGACATATGATGATGGGTTTGGCAATGATCTAATGGGAGATGAAGTGACGTAGTTGTGTGTATGAGCCGACCCTAAGAGTCGAATGAGACAAAAAGCAGTCACCCTCACGAAGCTGCTATTTTCCCCAACTAGAAAAATGTATGGACACTGCCCTTTCTTCCCAACTATTTCTTCTAACCTGGGGCAAATATTAGTTTTGGAGTGAGCATTTTTCAGGAGGAAAATGACATGGGGGAAGAGTTAAACCCTCCTTCCCCTGTGCTGTGGCCCTTATCCACACTGTGGTGGCACCAGCATTGTTGATGTATGAAAAAGAAAAAAAATGTCAGGCATTCCAGGTATGCAACACCAACATTGTGTTCAGTTTGGCCCTTAGAAGAGGCGCGGGGAACTTGTGGTCCTCCAGATGTTTTGGCCTACAACTCCCATCAACTATTGCCATTGGCTATGCTGGCTGGGGCTGGTGGGAATTGTAGCTGAAAACATCTGGTGGGCCACAAGTTGCCCACCCCTGCCTCAGAAGGATGATAGATCAGCAGAGACGGCCACTGAACAGCAACAAGTAATGAAAACCTGGTTCAATGACTAAATGGATTCAAAGTCTATGCACGTCTAATGTGATCCAAATTAATGGTGCATGTTCACATCTCCCGAACAGCAGATGTTTATTCTGGCAGTAAAAGTAATCCACCTCTATTTTGCTCATACCCCAGTTGCCTGAATGCGACTTTTGCCGTTCATTGATTCACAACACAGCATGCTGGCAACCTGATGACTCCTAACTAATGGGTTTTGTTTCCCTGCTTTAATCAGATAAAAGTGTATTTTCTCTCAACCACCCTTATCCTGGTTTTTCCTGCTCTCCTTTATTTATCCACCTGACTGCAGCCAGAAGCATAAAGACACTGCAGGTGTCTTGTGCAATATTGTGAGTTTGTTTGTATTTGTTTTGCATTTTTCTTTGTCTAGAGGCCAATGAGTCAAGCAATTAGACGGTCCTTTCCTCTCTGCCCCCTTCAGTTTCTGCACACTACGGCATTTTCTATATACCCCATCCAAAGCATATGGCTCCGAAGATTTCTCCCCAAATCAGAAAGCTTTACAAACAAATCAGGTATCAGCTCTGTTCTAAGAGACTGTGTTACAAATGAGAAAACCTCTGGTCTGAATCTCGTCCCTGCCATGCTCAATAGGTGGCCTCAATCATCCTTGATATACCTCTTACTTCAGCCATGAACCCAAGGGGCATGGCTCTCTGGTCTAGGTCAAACAATAATCTAAATCTTCTCATTTGCCCAGCTGTGAAGGCAATTAGGTGGGTTTCCACACGGGACCAGGCCTTCTCTGCTGTGGCCCCAAACCTTGTTGAGCCCTGCTGTGTGTGTGTTGGTGATTGGGTCTGTCAGCACTCCACGGTTCAGTGAGCGGTTGCAGAGGTCACACACAGTAGGGTCTACTAGACTCCTGCACCCAGAGTGCAGGATATCCCAGACTGCAGGGCGGAGAATAGTGGGCTCACAGGAATCCAGATTTCGGCTGGACACCAAGAAAAACTTCCTGACTGTTCGAGCAGTATGACAATGGAACTGATTACCTAGGGAGGTCGTGGGCTCTCGCGCATTAGAGACATTCAAGAAGCAGCTGGACAATCATCTGCCAAGTATGCTTTGATGTGGATTCTTGCATTGAGCAGGGGGTTGAACTTGATGGCCTTGTAGGCTCCTTCCAACTCTACTACTATTCTATAATTCTATGACTCTAGCGGGCGCTTACAACATCCCTAATAGGGAATGAACTATGTCTTACCTCAGGCTTGTGTGCCCCTCTCCTCATTTGATGCAAGAGGAGGGAGGAAGCCTGCACTTTCACCTTAAAATAAATTACAGTTCTGTGTTACATACAAACTTGGGAAATTATGGTTTGTTCTAACTAATGTTAGAAGAAACCACAGTTCCCTGATCTTGTATGTAATGAGAAACTGAAGTTTAGTTTTTTCCCAAGATTTCACTCTCCTGCTGTTGTACATAAAGGAGGAAGAGAGGGGAAGGGGTGTGTGCATGAGCTGGCGGTTTAGATGATAATCTAAAATAAGCCTCTCTTTCAACCACTTTGTGTGTGATATGTGAATATAATATATATTTATTGTCCTGTCCTTCAGTCCTTGGACTTTCAGAGATGCTTACATTAAAAGAAAAAGAAGGGGGAAAAAACAGTCAATGCTTGTTTTAAAACAGCATCTCAGCACAGCCTCAGATTAAAACAGAACAGCCTCCTCAACTATGGGAAGTACTGAGAGAATTATGTCAAGCAGTCTGAGCGCATAGGAAAATGTGCTATATCAACACTTGTTACTATCGAAAATATAGTTTAAAAAAGTGAGATTTTTTTTTAAAAAATCTGACATACATTTTAATGCAAAATTGTGATTCAGAATATGTTTCTCAGTTTGCAAGGGAAAGATGTACAGGATATTCTGGACAGAGTCATATCAAGGAAAGGGTTTCTTTCTCTTAGGGAAAAAACAGGCGTTAATTGCTTGGGGTTCATGGTCTTCTGTCATTCGTACATGAAAACAGGACAGTGTTTTGCATCAGCATCTTGGAGCATAAAAAGTTACTTTAACAGTAAGCTTTATGAGAGCCTCAAGGAAGTAGAATCATAGAATCCTAGAATAGTAGAGTTTGAAGGGGCCTATAATGCCACTGAGTCCAACCCACTGCTCTATGCACGAATCCATCTTAAAGCATACCTGACACATGGCTGTCCAGCTGCTTCTTGAATGCCTCTAGTGTGGTAGAGCCCATGACCTCTCTAGGTCATTGGTTCCATTATTGTACTGCTCTAACAGTCAGGAAGTTTTTTTCTGATGTTCAGCTGGAATCTGGCTTCCTGTCACTTCAGCCCATTATTCTGCGCCTTGCACTCTGGGAGATCTTGGCCCTCCTCTGTGTGACAACCTTTCAAGTTTTTGAATCGTGCTATCATGTCTCCCCTAAATCTTCTCTTCTCCAGGCTAAACATGCCTAGTTCTTTCAGTCCCTCCGCATAGGGATTTGTTTCCAGACCCCTGATCATCCTCGTTGCCCTCCTCTGAACATGTTCCAGCGTATCTGCATCCTTCTTGAAGTGTGGTGCCCAGAACTGGATGCTATACTGAGATGAGACCTAACAAGTATGGGATGACCCAGTGAGGGAGGATGGCACAGTGCACTTTTTGGGGGCAACAAAAGAGCTGTGTTCAGAAATCATGGTAAACCATAGTTTAGCATAGTTTATCACTTGGATTCACATGCTCCTCCTCCCTTCTTTTCATGCGCAGGTTCTCATTTCGGATTTTGATTAATCACAGTTTAGAGTGCCATCTGAACCCTAAATTGGTTCATTTTAACCGTGGCTAGTTAAAACAAGACAGTTTATTTTCTTGAAGTTTGCTTGCTTCAGACAAAACAAAGCTCAGGTTGACCACAGTTTATTGAGTTCGGATGACATGGGCAAGCTGTGGTTGATCTCAACTGGAAGTGAAAGCTTCTGGCCCTTCTTTGTGGCCGTGTTGGAGGAGGCACACAAGCCTGAGGCTTGCTTCGGCACATTCTTGGCATGCTAAACTGTGGTTGCATGACATCCAAACCAGGCCAAAATCTTGTGTTTAAGTACAGCAACCCCAACCTCAGAGATAGTGAACTGCTACCCTGTTGTTCTCTGAATGCTTTCTGCCTAATCACTCTGTTACAGAGGGACAGGCCTGTTTCACTAATGTAAACAGCTGCCAGTGAAAGCATATAAGACTTTAGAAAGAGCCCCAGATGGCATCACTGACGACATTATTAGATCGAATAATAGCGGAGGCAAAAAAGAGAGGACACATAAGTGTGCTGCTGGTCATTGTTCTTTCGTCTGTCCCTCTGTTGCTGACAAGGTTCCTCCCCTCCTTCCAATGTCCAGTCTAATATGTGCATATTGATGCTGCAACGTTGTCATTGGAAAGGTCTTCACAGGGCTATAGCCAAAAAGAACAAATATGACTGATACATACTTTGGGTGGGCTGAGATAGGCATACAGTACTTGACTGTTTAGCACTGGGGGTTTTAATGCTAGTGATAGCATAGAGTGGCCAGGGGTCCTCTTTTACAGAAGACCATTTTAGAGATAAAGAACCATAGGAACTGTTGCCCATCCACAGTTAGCACCTGGGCAGCAGGTTGGACAAGAGGCACATAGGTCACCTGCTCACAGTCTTCCACAGTATAATAATAATAATAATAATAATAATAATAATAATAATAACTACATTGGCATATATACACATATAAATTAGCATATGCAATTATTATGCAAATCCCTGTCATTTTTGTGGTGGTGGTGATGTCTTTCCTCTTTCCCCCTCCTAACTCTCCTTCTGGGTTCAATTTGGGGTGGGGTTTTCCTAAAAGATTTGAACAATAGTTGGATTTATTTTATTCCAGTTCCAGATTTGGAAACCCTGTCAAACTGCTGATCAACAAGTGAACAGGAAAGCTACCAAATACCACCCCCATGGGCTCTGACCATTGTCTCCCACTGTCCCCTTCATTACAATAATAACAGCAGTAAAGGAGAAGATTGGGAGGGGGGACAAAAGCTTCCCCTTTCTTCCTGCTGCCTCTCTAGTGCCTGTAATTTCGGCCTCCCAGGCACTGATTTCTGGGACTCAAGTGTTCCAGATGCCAGAAAGAAGGAAGGTGCACAGAGGGAGGCGTCTAAAGCCTCCAGCTGTCTTTCTCCACTGATCTTGTTGTTTTAGTGCAGGGGTGTTGAACTTCAGGTTTAAACTTCTCTCTGAGCCCCTACCAAAGGAAGTGAGGTGGACGGCTACCAGGAAGAGGGTCTTTTCTGCTGTGGCACCCTAGCTGTGGAACGAGCTCCCTGAAGCACTTTACCTGGCACCTTCATTGTACTCCTTTTGGCACCAGGTGAAGACCTTTTTATTTTCCCAGTATTTTAGCATTTTAGCATCCCAGTCTTTTAGGTCTGCTGTTTTAAATATGTATTTTAAATCTCTGCATTGCTGCTAGGTTCTATTCTGGTTGTACTTTTATATTGTGTTTTTAAGCTTCCATATTATGGTTTTAAGCAGCTATTGGGCAATATAGAAATGAAATAAAAAAATGAAATAAAAAATAAAATAAAAAATAAAAATAAAGTATTTTTATGAGCTCAGGCAGAGAGAATAGCTGCATTCATAAAGACTTGCAGTGCACTCCTATACATTTACTCAAATGTTCTCACGTAGTGTAATTGGTATTGCAGCCTTCGGATGCATCCAAATTAACTAGTTACTGTCATTCCCTCCAGGGAACACTGGGAATTCTAGTTCTGTGAAAGGATGGACGGTATCAGAGAATCCTCACCAAATTGCAATTCCCAGGATCCTTTGGGGAAACCACAATCCGTGAAGGAATAGGAACTGTAGGGTAGGATTTCCTTATTTCTTAAGCCCTTATTTCTTAAGCCCTCCAAGTGACCTGTAAAATCTGAGAGTTCCTTCTTCATCACAACAGTTAAAGTTGCAGAGGCCCTGCCTTCTTTTGTATATGGTCACTCTAGTATAGTGCATGCAACTTTAACTGTTGTGATGAAGAGGGAATTTCACCAGGAACTAATTGCATACAAATGGCACTGGCTGAAATTCCCTTTTCTCTACAACTGTTAATGTTACATGAGCCCTGTCCTCCTTTTCAGATGGTCAGCCTAACTGAACACAATCTAACCAAAGTCAAGCACTAAGTTTCATTGATTTCCCTGGGAAAGGTATAAGCATATGCAACACTCCCATTGAAATCAATGGGGCTCAAAGGAGGTTCTTGTTGGTTGAATTGTGCCTGTTGCTATCAAGGCTGGCCCCAGGCAACCAGCCCACAGGCCCAAAAAGGTTGCTTGGCTTTGATTTACATTATGTATAGCTTGCTTTTCTACATGAACATGCACTGAAAGTAGGTCACACATTTAGCTCATAAAGCAGTAAACAATTAACAACACATTAAAAGAAAATAGCGGTCATAATCCTCCCTAAGAGCTTATGATGTCTGCAAAATTAATCCATTTGTGACAAATAGAAAAATAGCCATTTTTTTTTAAAAAAATCCATTTTAGTCAATGAGGCTATGAATTCTCAGATTTGGTACCTAGGTTGAAGTGGATGACCTCCGAATCAGTCCAAGCAGAATTGGGTCACTTTCCACATCAGGGTCCTAGTCATATCTTGTGGTCATATCATTTTTATATATACGTATATACCTATATATCAATCCTCATCCTTCATTATATTTTGTCTTCTTGTAAGTTTTGTTTTATGCTGGTTTTATGCTTGTTTTTTTAGAATTTATTTATTTATTTATTTATTACATTTGTATACCGCCCCATAGCCGAAGCTCTCTGGGCGGTTTACATAGGATTAAAAACAATTAAAAATAATATACAAAAATTAAAACAGCAAAAACATACAACATACACACAATCTTTACATTTAAAAACCACTTCAACACTTCAAAAAGAATGTTTGCTGCTGATGCTGTTTTTATAGTGTTTTTACTGTTTGTATGTTTGTTTTTGTCACTGCATCGTTGTTTGCTATACGTTTTATTGGGAGAGCTCTTGCCCTGAAAGGCGACAAAAAAATATTTTAAATAAATAAATATGCATAATTATACAACTCTTCTGCTAATTTTCCTAACTGCAGCTGATGCAAAGAGCTGATGTAAACCATATCATAATAGTACATTGCACTTAGATAATTACAGTAATCATATACACTAAGGACAGGAGCCATGGTGCAAACAAGTTTATGTTTATTTTTATGTTTGGGTACTGGAGAAGAGTAGTGCCTGAACATTGGAAGTGCTGAAAAAATGGAAATGCAAAAAGTTAATCAAGAGACAGCAAGTCAAATTCTGCAGATAAAATAAATGAAATTAACCAATACGATATATGTTCACATTTTGGCGTAATTGTCGCTTTATTCTGAATATGCCATTGTCCTTTGGGTGAAGCTCCCTTACATTTTTTATGCTTTCTCTTTCACTGAGGCGTGTTCTCATAAAGCCTGGCTCCATGTTCTTTGCATTTGCTCCAACTGTTGCTAACGATGCAAGTAGACTTGGTGAGATAAAACAGCGTAGTCAAGTATGTAACCTTTTCCTGGACTGTACCATTTTAGGCTGTAAGTGGGTGCTGCATATTGGAACATTTCACCTGAGGGTGGGGGGGAATAAACTCACTGCATGCAGAAAATAATCATGTCATGGTGAGATATTCAACCTAGTTTTCTCCAACCCATGATTCTTCCATGTACAGAACAGCAGGTGTGCGTGCACAGCATTCAAACTTGTAACCCCCAAGTCTACAGCACGAAATGGTACAGCGCAAGAAAAACTGAATGTATAAAAAAGGGTGGCTGGGTGTCCTCTTTTACAGTCCTCTTTTTGAAGGGCTGCCCTGTCCAATTTCAGTTTAAAGATAATGAACTTTAAGAACTGTAGCCCATCCACAGTTAGCACCTGGACAAAAGGCTGAACATTCAGACACACAGTATACGGACATTTTATGTAATTGCTATATACTTTTGTCCTCTTTTTTAGTGATGCATTTCCTCTTTTTTGGAGATCCGTAACTGACCAACCTAGTCCTTACTTATACCAGAGACGTCTCGAACATCTGTGTGTGTGTGTGTGTGTGTGTGTGTACGCACATGTGTTTGTCTTTCACAAGGCTTACTGTGACAATTTAAGAACTCCCTGATCTAAACACAGTTGCTATGAAATCAACGTATTTTAACAGATACAAATTTTGTGGATATTGTTCTATTCAGCTCTAGACAATGCACATTGCACTTTGTATATAGTTGGGTCTTTGGAAATATTGAAAAGGAAGTATCAAAACAATTTTGCTTTGCTTCTTTAAAGCTGCAAACCTGCAATCTTTTGTTAATAATGATTATAGTGGGAGATAAACAATGAACAAAGTGGTTCTCATTCTCTCTCTCTCTCTCTCAACTGTAAAATGGGTTTTGAAAGGGGGGGGGGGAAGAATCCCCAGCACAGTCATAAAGAATTAAAATGTGCACAGAGTCTCTCTCATTCTCCATTGCTTTTGGCAATAAACCACTTTGCACATTGTGTTACTGGCATGCTTTAATTAGCCCTAATTCATACTTTATAATAACTGTCTAGAAAAATTTTGATGCATTTGTTGGGAAGGAACGTTATGTTCTGATCAACACATATATTTACTTGTTAGCATGTAGAAGCTGCAAATGCTCCAGAGTGGGTGCAAAGGGACAAACAATTGACAGCCCCAATCTTCACCCTCTCCCACCTCCTGATCATATATCTCCTGATCAGGCCCAGGGCTCAACTGTACCATATAATAGCTTTGGAAGAAGGAAGGAACTTGTGTCTGAATGGTGCAGAAAGACTTTTAAAGCAGGGTTCCCCTGTGGGCACCACCACGACATGGCTCCCATGGAGGGATGTGGCTAGTCACATAATAGGTGCTACAGGGGGGCTGGCTAGTCAAAAGTGAGCTAAAGAGAGGTGGGGGAGGGAAATAGTGAGGGTACAGGCTGGGCGGGAGAGAAACACCAATGTAAAGAGGTGGGGAGAGAAATGGCAAAGCTGGAGGCTGGGAGGTAGGGGTAAACAGCAAGGAAAAGAGAGAGGCTGCGTTCGGACAACACAAAAACAACCGATGATTTTAGGAGTCAACTTTCAGTGGATTGGTCAACAGTTGCTAGTTGTGTCATCTGTCGGGCAATTTCAACCCCACAGTTGAATTTTTAGGCAGAAAAACAACTGGAGAAACACAACTAGCTGCAGAGTTGACATCTCACACAACCGGTGTTTTTTGTGTTGTCCAAACCGAGCCAGTGGTATTTCCAACCCGTTGAGTTGATTTTTTTGTCTGGCAGAGTTCCCAGGCAAGAGTGGCCAAAACCGAGCCGGCCACTCTGCTACAGCGGGCACAACTCACAGAGGCTGCTGAGATAGCACTGGGAGGACTGAGGGAGGAGGGAGAGCGGGGAAAGGGGCAGAGGCTGTGTCAATCAAATGCCAGTTTGAATATAAATCTACTCCACGCGAGCCTCAACCACCCACAGTTGTGTAGGAACACGTGTGGGGAGTACCTGCAAGAAACGCAACTGTGAGTTGTCCACTCCACCCACCATTGACAAAAGTACTGTCTGAACTGAGCCATAGAGAAAGAGCAAGGATAAAGGCTAGGAGAGGGAGGAACAGAGAACTTAAAGTGGTGGTGGGATGAAATAGTGAGGCTAATGGTTAGGATGGAGGGGGGAATAGCAAGGCAAAGGGGGAGAGGGGAGAGAAAGAGCAAGGCTAGAAAGGGAGTGAAAGAAGAGTGCCCAACCGTTTTCCAAGTTTTTTCTTCAAACAATTTGTTTTGACGGGGTCAGGGAGGGAACAGCTTTGTAGGCGGTGTTGGAGGTCTACGTGGATGCTGCATGCATCTTTGTAAACCGCCCTGAGAGCTTCAGATGAACATAGAGCAGCAACTGATGGAAGAAATTGAAACAAATCTAACAAAATGGAGAGAAACAGACCCAACGAAAAGAAACCTATTTCCTAGACTAAAGTTTAACAAGGGCACGCAGAAACTCATAAACATAATGAATTGTAAACTCACAACATACATTAACGATGATAGCGACCTAGAAGACATCCACACAGTCATCTACGCAACAGCCGCAGAAGTCCTGAGCTGTAACAAACAGGAACTCCCCACAAACAACAACACACGCAGAAGATTAGAAACCAAACCAAAATGGCAAATCAGAATTGAAAACAAATTTGAAAAGCTACGAAAGGTTATAGGAAGACTAACACAATACATAAATGGAAATCGCTCAAAAATACCCTCAAAAATACCCATAGCAAACATCATAGCAAACAATAAAGAAACAGCAATAGTAGCTCTCAGCACACTGAAACAAAAACTGGCAGTCCAGAAAACCAGGCTAAGAAGATACAAAGAATCAAATGAAAGAAAAGCCCAAAATGCTCCCTTTAAAAGAAACGAGAAATTATTATACCAAAGAATAAGCAGGAAAAAAGAAAACAACATTACATCCCCAACTAAAGAAGAAATAACCACATTCTGGAAAAATATCTGGTCAGAACCAGTACAACACAAAGAAAGCACAAGCTGGATAAGTCAAGAAGAAGGAAGACAGAGACAACTATCACAGCAAACAGAGTATACAATAACCCTGGAGGAACTGAAGGAAACAATAAAAAGGACACACAACTGGAAAACATCCGGCCCAGACCAAATTCAAAATTTCTGGTACAAACAGCTCACATCAATACACGAATACCTCGCTCAACAAGATCAACACAGTCATAAAATACCCACACCTATTCCCCCCTATTCTTTACTGAAGGCAAAACCTACATTAAACCAAAAACTCCAGATACTCAAAACCCAGCTAACTGCAGACCCATAACATGCCTTCCAACACTCTACAAAATTATAACTGCCACAATCACACAGAAAATTGAAGCACATCTCACCCAACAAACATACTTACAGAAGAACAAAAAGGCTGTAAAAAGAACAGCAAAGGGTGCAAAGAACAGTTAATAATAGACAGTATCATCATGAAGGAAACAGAAAAACAGAAAAGAAACCTGCACACCTGCTACATAGACTATAAAAAGGATTTCGACTCTGTAATAATAATAATAATAATAATAATAATAATAATAGGAGACCCCTGTTTTAAAGTGTTGGCCCAAGTGGGAGTGGGGTGGCATTTGGCTTCAGTTCAGGCAGCAATATATCTTGGGCCAACAAACTCATTGATCCAAAGCCCTGCCCCCATTTATTATACTCCTTGGGTGCTTTTTCTTATACAACCTGAAACACAGGCCAAGGGCCCTGCCACACCATCTTCTGTTACCATGAACAAACAGAAATATTGCCACTCCAGCCTGCTCTAAGACCAGTTAAAATCTAGGTCAGGGCTCATGTAACTTTAACAGTTGTAGAGAAAAGGGAATTTCAGCCAGTGTCATTTGTACGCAATTAGTTCCTGGTGATATTCCCTCTTCATCACAACAGTTGCAGGGGCCCTGCCTTCTTTTGCACCTTTAACTGTCGTGATGAAGAGGGAATTTCACCAGGAACTAATTGCATACAAATGACCCTGGCTGAAATTCCCTTTTCTCTACAACTGTTAAAGTTACATGAGCTCTGATCTGGATTTTATCTGGTCACCCTAAGAGGTGGGCAAGCTGCAGCTAGGGTGGGCGAATTAGCCCATGCCAGCTTGAGGGGGGCTCACCCCATTGCCACTACAGTTTGTCCCACTTGCCAGGCTGTGCGAGCATTCATGCCTTTACCTTTGCATCAATGGGACCTTTAAAGCTGCCACTGGCACATGGGGAGGGAAATGTGAAATTTATGGAGGCTCCTGAAAATGTGCACTTTCCCCATTGTGTCAATTGCAATTGCCATTGATTCAGGAAGGAGGAAGTGCACAACTTTGGGGCTCGGGCAGACAACTGCTGAGGGCTTGCTGGGGTCTTGCATGCACTCAGGGGCATCCGTACTTGCAAGAGGAGCACCTCACTGGGTCTGGGAGGACGAATGTGTGTGGGGGTGTTTGCCCGGCTCTTGGACCTAGTCGGGTGCTCATGACAACCCTAGCTGCAGCCAAGTAGCCACATTTGCCCCTTGGCCTTATTTTTTGCAGCCCTCGGCCTAATTTCTAGAGCCCTCTGCAAGCAGTCAGTTCAGGGTTATAGAAAGAATGATCTATCTCTCCCCAGAAGCTTGGTGAATGGAGAGGAAAAAGGAGAGAAGGAAAGAGAGAGAGAGAGAGAGAGAGAGAGAGAAGGGCTGGTAGAGAGAAAAAAGTGGGTAGCAGAAAGAGAGGGAGAGAGCTCCATCAGAATGGGGAAATCATTATTCCCTACCATCGCTTCACTGCTCCCGCTTTTGTTGCTTGATACTTCTGATCGCGCTGCTTCTTCTTCTGGACAGAGCAGGAGATAGCGGCAACTTCTGTTTTTAAAAATATATTGGACTTTCTGGGTGGGTTTTTTTTGTGGCGGGAGAAAAGCCAGAAGGGGCGGGAGGCATGTGGGAGGCAGACAACATTGTGAGAGGGACCCGCGAAAATCTGTGAGTGCCCAGTAAAGAGCATGCAATAAAATGCTCATCTGATGGAGCTGAGAGAGAGAGAGAGAACGAGAGAGAGGGAGAACGAGAATGGTTGGGAGAGTGAGAAAAGTGGGTGCCAGAAAAAGAGAGGAAAAGTGGATGTCAGAAAGAGAGGGCGGGGGGGGAGGGAGGTGGCAGAGTGAGAAAATGGGTTAGAGAAAATATTCCAGAAAGAGAGAGAGAAAGGGGTGGCAGAGAAAGAGAGAGAAAGGGGGGTCAGTTCCAGCCATCACCAGCATGCAGCCCGTCACAGGTTATCCTCAAGGCAAGGCAGCTCTTGATACAACAGGGTACCTCACCCTTGCTCTAACAGGTGAGGCATCTTCTCAACATATCAATATGTGCCAGGAGTATGGAATACCTGTTCTTTAAGGGCTTGGAATGTGAGCTGTATAAAGTGGGCACGAAAAGGGGAGAGAGGAGAGCAGGAAGGAAAGAAAGAAAAGGGCTGGAGGAGAAGAGGAGGAGGCAGCAGTACAGTGAAGGAGTGCAGCTGAGAAGAAAGTTCAGGGAAGGCCGCCGTGTGGTAAAGAAAAGAAACAGGCAGAGAGAGCAGCCCTCAGCCATAGAGGAAGAATGCACCATCATAACAGAAGACAGCAACAACAGACCAAAGGAACTGACTGAAGGAATTGGGACCAGCAACATCGGTGCTGTTTGCACGACACAACACCCTATCTTGGGTTATTTAACCCAGGGTGCATGTAGCTGCCATGTTGAATATGCAACCTCCGCTCAAGTTTGTTGTGACATGCAAACCTGGCAGGCATGGGTTATGTGAGGGTTATCCTGTTGCAGGGTTATGCAAGGATTGTTAAGTCTTGCATAACCCACACTCATGAGTTCCCACAATACGATAACCCCCGAATGAAGGTCGCATATACAAAATGGTGCATGTGGACGCTGTGGCTCATTGTGGGTTAAATAACCCATGACGAGCATGTTCTCCGAAGCCAATTACTGTGTTGTGAACTGTGGTTTAAAGTTAGAGTTGTTCATATTAGCTTTATTAAGTTCTGTTTGTTATTTCATTAATATTATTATTTACCAGAAATCCTAAAGCTAAGTAAATACTGTTAAATATTTAGCAGCTTGTCTCTGGGGTGATTGCAATCTGCCCCTCCTCATCCTAATTATATTAACTTTACAGATAGTCCCAATTTTGTGGTTCCTGCCTCTGATAAATCCTTGTCCCTATTCATGCCTTTTGGGGCTGCCTTCTTAGTGTGAGTTACTAGAGCTGTTTTCATTATCCTTCAGAATTTACCTCACTCCCAGTGGCTCCCTAGAACATAAATCTCTCAGATGACCATGGATGCATCTTGGCTCTGGTGCAACTACACATATTATAAATGCATGTGCGTTGACATTAAAACAACATGCTGAGCACAGCTTGATATTTCACCAGCTACAGCTGCTGAGGTATATTCTGAAGTGTTGAGAACACATTGTGGGCAATTACATTTTTATGGATACCTTTCGGCAAAAGAACAAACACCGCTTGGTTAACTTTTAAAGCCGCAGGGGACAGGTTATGGCAGAGTAAGCCAATTCCGCATATCGCAGGCACAGTGAAGTTGTCAATGATGCGTAACACTACAGTGGTGTCCAACTCATCCTCATCAGGTGAGGCTGTGGATTTGCTGAACCAGTGCCTGGCCACGACAATGGACTTGATGAGGGCTAATAAACTGAAACTCAACCCAGACAAGACTGAGATGCTGTTAGTGGGTGGTTCTGCTGACCGGATGGTGTTCAACCTGTTCTGGACAGGGTTGCACTTCCCCTGAAGGAGCAGGTTCATAGTGTGGGAGTTCTGCTAGAACCATCTCCATCACTTGAGTCTCAGGTGGCCTTGGTGGCATGGAGTGCCTTCTACCAATTTCGGTTAGTGACCCAGCTATGCCCCTATCTGGACAGGGATAACTCTGAGACAGTTTCTTGGTATATACACCAGGGGTGAAGGGGTTAATGGTTGAACTGAGAGGGAGGTGACCTGTGGATTGATAATGGGTGGGTTAAGGCATGGAGATTATTCTACCTCCTGTAAAGGGCCATACAATGCATTGCCATAAACATATGGCTTGTGCCCCAAACAACAATTTTGTGTCTGGTTCTTCTCCCTCAATGATATCTAGTGAAACTTAGCTCATCATGAGATCATGGCTTTTGGTGTTTCCCAGCCAACATTGGATAGTGGAGGTGCAGAAATGTGGGCTGATGTGATGTCACAACTTGAGGTAAAAGTTATTAGAGGAAAGGGCATAGCTTAGTGGTAGAGCACATGCTTGACATGAAGGCAATCCCAGATTCACTTCCCTGGCATCTCCAGGTAGGACTTGGAAAAGAATCCTGCCTGAAACCCTGGACAGCCGCTGTCAGTCAGTGTTGACAGTACTGGGCTAGATGAACAGAGGGTTGGACTCAATATAAGGCAGTTTCCTGTGTTCTTGTGTTATAGAAGGGGAATTGGCAGGAAACTGGAAACCATAGCAACTGTTATGAGTGGCAGCTGCATGCTTAGGGTAACATGTAGTTTGACTTTTACTGGAAGACCCCATAGACTGATTTCCAGGATGGCATGGGGGTCATGAGTTTGAGGGCCATCTTCTCCTCAGTATCTTCTTCTCAGAAGGAGATCTTCTTGAATCTGTTCATTGGTTACTTCACAGCCCATCATATGATCTTACTCAGCCCAATATCTCTTGGGCGGAACCATGGGGAAGAGAACATGCTTTGCTCACAGGAGATCCCCAGCTCAATTGTGGGCACCTTCTGATCAAGAAAGGGACCTCAGGCAGCAAGAGATGTGAAAGAACTCTGCCTGAGACACCTGACAGCTACCACCAGTGGGAATAGATGTTACTGGGTTAGATAGACAAAAGTCTGGCCAGGAGTAAGGCAGCTTTCGCTGTTCTCAAATTTCTTTGCTCAACTCATTGCCCTGAGATACTGTTCCTAGCACTTGCTTCCTTTTCTGATCATATATATATATATATATATATATATATATATATATATGGGAGTTCGTTGGTCATCCCTTTGTGACTGCCTTCCCGTTGACCGATTCTCATGAAACACACTTCATTGGAAAGCTCTTGACACACAGATACCAGAGATAACAACAGTTTTCAGTATAATGCTAAGTTGTGAGTATATTTATATCCATAACCCCCCTTTTTTAAGAATTAAGCTATCTTCTATAACAATGTGCTATAAAGTTTTATTTTTAATATCAAAAAGTCAAGTGTAATTAAACAAACATAATTGATTGCAAATTGGCGCAAAGTGAAATATGAATACACACAAAAGTCTCTGTACACCTTTATAAACACAGGTGCAGGCCAAAGTACAACGATGTGCTAGTTACATAAGTCCTGTAAACGAATCAGAAGGGATTAAGAGATGCCTACAGTTAAATGGAACCCAATCAAAATTTATTATTTTTTCAGAAAGGAAGTCTCCAGCTGTTCAGTTTAACAAAACATCATACAAAAGTCTCTGTAAACCATTAGTTAAACTAAACATTGTGCTAGATTTGATTTTTCTCTGTGACCTGTGTTCACGGGGAACCAACTTGTTTGTTTCTATAATAAAAAATGAGCTCAACAGAAGCTGAGTCAATGGAAAGGTAGAAAGTGAGCCCCTGGATAATTAGAGGCTCTTTACTCTCCCTACTCTTCCTGTTTCATACTGGGGTCATTACAGAAAAATAGTAATGACGGTCATTATTTTGGAGAACTTAAAAGTGAAGACAGGCCAAATTTGCTTCAGACAAGATACCCCACCAAACACATTCCTATGATAGATATGCCCTCCCAGTCCATATGCTGTTTCCTTTCCTGGCCTAGATGTACAAAAAGAGTTCCAAAACCTGGGAATAATAATCAAAACAAATAAGTCCCAGTGTTGGGAAAAAGGTGGGATATAAATAAACAAACAACAACAATAAATCAATTCATGCAAATGCATCTGATTTGCATATTTAACACTAGTCAAAGGATCAAGGGAAAAGGAATTCATGCTTTTGGCTTTGGAATATTTATTTATTTATTTATTTATTTTCTCATCCATCCAAGAACTAATGTTTTCTGGGCAGATTTCAAACAGAAGGCTAAAATGCAACAGAACAGTTAAAAATATAAACTACAACACTAATATTTAAAAGATTTAAAATACAATGCAATGCAAAACAACAAACAGCACAAGAATCGATAAAACACAGAACACCAGTAATATGTAACTATGGTACAGACCCTGGAATTATTTAACAGTCTTAACAAAACCTACTATACATGTGGTAGATGAAAGTAATATACACATTCTGCAGAGAGTCTAAAAATATACATCTAAGTCCGCCTTGCACTGAAGAAGGGCTGTACAGATCACACTGAAGGAACATTACAAGAGAAAAAGATCAGCCAGAGATCCAGAAAGTCTTCTTTGGTGATGAGCTCCAGTAATTGGGACAAAGGCCATTTTTGTTCATCAATTGTGTCATCGCAAGCACTGTACTTCAACGATTATTTTTCTCCCACTGCAAAATCTATTAAGCATCCTTATTTTTACAGATAACACAAATTAAGTAAGAGACAGCTCAGGGAAATGAGGACATTCATTGACTTCTCCTTTTTGCTAGAAAGCATTACACTCATTCACTTAATGCCGTGCTATTAACACCTTGGCAGGACCATATAGAATTTCCATCATTTTATTTAACAGAGGAGACTGTCCTTCCCAGCTACTTTGTCAATAGAAGCATCGGGATTGGTACAAACAAGAAGGATAATGAGGAAGCAGCAGCATTAAGGACCTGCTGTCTCACATGCTCAACAGAGCAAATTTGCCTGGGGTCGCCTGAGCTTTGCTCCGCTCCTTGAGGGAGGGGAAAAATGCAAGCATGGGTGATTTCCCATAGAGGAGTGGTAATGCTGATAACTTTTTCCACCTGGACAAATTGATCATGCTTGTGTGAGAAAAGAGTTCCTAGCTCTTATTACAAGAGCTCCATGCCTTTAGTCCATGTAACTGATAGATTAATCAACTGATGTTGATTAATAGGTTTAGTTGACTAATGAACTAGAACTAAAGTTGATTAGTTTTAGTTGATTAATCAGTGGGGCTGCAAATCAAGTGGGCATGTTTATTTTTTGAGGCTCTTTCGCCTCAGGTGTGTTGCATACTTTATGTCAGGGTCTGGAGTGCTCACCAGTAGTATAGTGGAGCCAGGGCTCATAGGACTCAGCACAAGCACTTTTTAAAAAAAAATTTAGGAGGGATGCTGACATCATCTGCCACCCCCGTCAGAGTTCCCTGTTTCCTCTGAACTTAGCTGAATTTTCCCAGCAACCATATATTGTTTACTGATGTAATGCAAAGTATTTTGGGGCATCTTGTCTTTAATGGGCAATTAAGCTTTACAAAAGACCTGCTCCTGATGGAGATGAAAACTACCACAACTATAGGGTGACAATATTTGGGAATCCAAAAAGAGGACACCCAGTGTGTGGGGCTGGGGGCGGGAAAGTGTGCCAATTGGATGGGAAAGCATGTCATTCCCACCCACCCACTGCTCCAATCAGGTCCTTTTCTATCATGACTGTTTTCCCCTTTAAGCGCTGATTAAAGCAGTGGTGGTGGGGAATGATGTGCCTCCAGAAATCATGTCACTCCCCCCACCATACAAATGGTGTCCTTAAAGGGGAAAGCATGTCATTTCAGGACATTACAGAAAATCCCCTCTGACACCCAGAATAGAACAAAAACCAGGACAAATCCAGGGAAATCCTGACAGTCACCCTATGTGATATGGATCAACTTAGCTGCCTGAATGTTTGGACTCTCACTGGGGGCATGGCTGTGAGGATTGTCATGATGAACACTCGCACTTCAAAATTTACCACTGCTAGTCAGGTTTTTTTGTGGGGGAGGGGAGGCTATCAGTCCAACAGGACCAAAGACATAGAGTTCTAGGCAGACTAGAAGCAGTAACCAAAAAGCAGGAAGGCTCAAAGAAGTGGGTAATGTAGTTCAAGCTTGTCAGGAGGTCAAGAAGGTCAAGTTGAAGATCAGAAGGTTTAGAAACAAGTCAAGTATGGGAAGGGAGCCCCCCCACCACTACAACCTCCAAGGGAGACTTGGAAGGTGGAAACATGAGAGAGGGCCTTCTCAGTGGTGGCCCCCTGACTATGGAATGAGCCCCACTGAGGCCCGGCTGGCACCACTACATCTTTTTGGCACCAGATAAAGACTACTCTCTACTCTCAGGCATTTAATGGCATATGATAACATCTATGTCTGCTGTTTTAGAACAGGTCTATTAGGAAAAAACCCATTGTTAAACATTTTAGGTTATGTTTTATTATTTCTGTACTTTGTATTTTTATGAATTGTAAACCACCCAGAGAGCTTCAGCTATGGGGCAGAATAGAAATGAAAAGAAATGAATAAACAAATGATGATGTTATATACACACTCACCCAAAACAATCTTGGAAAATGCACAACATAATATATACTGGGACAGAACAATACCATGCAACCAACATAGACAAAAAAGAAAAACACATGTACCTCATTGACATAGCAATACCTAATAAGAAAAATGTTGTAGAAAAGGAAGAAGAAAAGAGAAACATATACACCACTGGCCATGGAAGTCAAAGAACTACAGCAACAGGAAAGGGTCGCATTTATTCCATTAACCACATCAGCCACCAGCATCACATCAAAAAACTATACAAAAAACCTTCAGAAACAGGGCCTATACATCCACACCAACATCCAGAAAGTAGTCATGATTAGAACAAACTCAATTGTCAGGAAATTCCTGAATCTGTAAAAGACAGCATGACTTGGCAAAGCTTGTCATGTCCATCTAGAAAAACTGCCACAAGCAAGAAAGAAGAAAAAGAAGTTGGGCCCTCTCCAGTGAGTCAAGTGGCTCAAATTGAAAACTAAGCTCTAAGGCTGGGGTTTTAGAAGGTGTGGTAGAGCTTGATTGGTCCTTTGAGTCATCTGACTACTTGCTATGTTGAGTGGCAGGGCTTGCATTGCAGCCTAGATAATGCTGTTGAGGATCACAGTTCAGTCTACAAGGCTTTGGCAGCAAACTAATGACGTGGCTGTGTGAAGAATCTCCTGTTACTCAGCTGCATTGGATGATCCTAAATTTAGTTTTATGATTGAAGGCCACATCTAGCTTTGTTGATATGTCCCTATCTCTTAATATACATGGCCACTGTGCAACATGCCAAAGCATCTAATGGCTGCATTTGCACATAGCCATACATCACATCTATGGTTATGTGCATGAGCAGGAACAAACCCATGTGATGTGCAAGGCTCTTCCTCCTATGTGACCAGGCTTCAGTTTTTGCTTTAGCATGGTGGTTAGGAGAAAGAGGATAGGGTTAGGAAAAGGTTGCATAACCTCTTGTAATAGCTCCTGCAACTCCAGGTGTACTGGATTAGACCGCATGCCTGAGGTTCCCCATCCCTGCTTTAGCAGATCCCTGTCTTGTAATTATGTGCAAACCAGGAACTGTGGTTTCAAATTAATTCTAGTTTTCTAAACTATCCACAAAAACAATTCATGGCTTGATGTTGGTTTGTTCAGCAATTGACTAGTGTTTTGTAGCAACAAACCAGGATGTGGCTGAAATGAAACTAAATTCTGGTTTATTCCTCCTCTTAGATGTGCAGGAAAATGTCAGTGCTTCTTATGGGCACATTTCCGCTCATGCATATAACCCACCGATCCAGACTAGGACCCTAGCGTGAGAACTAGGGAGGCTTTAAATATTTCCCTCCTATGGACCCATTCCAGATCAGCCCCCCTGCACCTACTCTAGAGTAAAAATGAGGAAAGTGTAGCCGCTAGATATGGATTTAAAGCAATGCCTGTTTTGACTCTTTCAGGCTTGCACTATTATCTCTAATTTTAGAAGTTTCAGATTGATTTATCCTAGAAGGATTTCTTCTTTAAAATAATAATAATAACAATAATAATAATAACAACAACAACAACAACAATACCTTCCTTTCTTTATCTGAAGAATGAGCCTTTGAAACCCGCACAGGTCAACATTGCCGACTCTGAGCTGATTAATTGACTGGTAGTAGTTCTCTGCACTTTTTTATATTTGACTTGGGAGAAAGAATTAGATTTTAACCATTGATTTATTTTTGGTTTGATGATACGATGCAAACATGTTATGCTGGGTAAATAGCTTTATTTATGCATGCTTTTATTTGACTGATGGCTTATTCTGTGAAATGGCACTTGTGTCACAAGGAAGTCTCAACTTGCTGATCACTTGAAGGACATGGAGATGCAAAAAAAGGGAGGGAATGGAGATGTGTGTGCAAATAGTATCGTCCGTCATCAAAAGCAACAGCATTGCATGTTTCAAATGGGATGTTGCCCAGTGAAGTTCATGGTTGAACAGGAAAGTGAACCAAGTGGTGGACAACATACCCTTCAGATGTGTTGGACTACAACTCCCAATGCTGGCTGATGATGGGAATTGTAGTCCTACACATCTGGAGGGCACCAGATTGGAGAACACTTCTAACAGGAAGTCATTTATCAATGAAGAAGGAACACCAAAAAACAAACAAACCAAGATTAATAGAAGGCAGTGTTTGCATGTGAATGAACAGACCTGGGTTTTCTAAACATAATGGTTGTGTGGGAGTAAGACAATCTCAGATTAGTAGATAATGAAGTGAAAGAATAGCCAAGTCTGCCAGATTACTTTCCTTGCAGGCACAAACATGTTTAAATCCATACATTGGTATGGTTGTCTTTGTAACAAGCTCAAATGCTGGTCTCTCTTACTGTTTTCCTACAAAAAATTCACCAGCATTTGAAGTTATCATTGAAATACTTCCTACCGATATTGGTGGGAACTTTTTCAAAGATAGATTAAATGCTGGTGAAAGTTGCCAAGAAGACCAAAGACTGTGATTATTGCTGACTTTTCATAACATGTCTGAACTGACTCCAATGGTACTTGATTTAGGTTTGCAAGCCACCATTTAGTGCTTCAATTACATTACTTGACAAACATTCATACGTGAATTAGCCCTCAGAAACCATTTCAAGGTAAGATAAAATAGAGTTCTGCCCTCCTGTGCATTCACCCCAGCACCTGGCATACTGTCTCTAATACTAGAGGTCGTATATAGTAATCATGACAAGTAGACATTGATAGCCTTCTCCTCCATGAATTTGTCTAATCCTTTTTAAAGCCATCCAAGTTAGTGGCCATCACTACATCTTGTGATACATTCCTCTAGTAACGGACGACAGCACACGCAATCCTCCACAGACCATATGTGGGTTACAGATTTGATAGATCTATCAATCTTTGCTCATCCATCCATCCATCCATCCATCCAAGCCCACGGAAATAGTACAGCTTCTCCCCCTCACCTGGAAAGGTTGTTAGACTCATGCACCATAGCACCACCTATAATGATCTAGCTCTTACCGTGTGAGACCAACATGGCAACTGTTCCTTTCTTCGTCTGTCTACCTGAAATTGTGTACCAGTATCTCCACAACACCAGCACAATGTCACATTTGGTGATGCTTCAATGGCACATGGTTGTGCTCGAAACCGAATATGTATTTGATGCCGCAGATGTTTGAACTATTCCTTTTCCCTTGCAATTTAAACAGGTGTTGTATACTGTGGAATTGACATCATTTGGAGTTATTCCTCACTGACATGGAGTTAGATCCACCCCATGTGTTTCCTGCATGGCTAATGGCACAAATAAGATCCATTCAAACACATCAAGGGCTTATGGAATGAAAACCAAGCAATTGTAAGTGCTGAGGCATATGCAGTGCCAGAAGCAGGACTCAGAGGAAACTTGGCACAGGCAGAGTTCAGCAACAGCCTCTTGTAGAAGAAGAGTCAGTTCAACCATTGCTAAAAATATGCTTTGACCTCCAAACAATAAAATACAGTGAAACCAAAGCTATCTCCCTTATTGACTCAGCAAGGTGCAAATGAATACTGGAATGGATCCAGCTTTATGTTGGATCAACTGCACTGGCAGAAGTGAGCTTTACCTCCTCTTCCCCATGGCAGCTCCTCCAGAAAATGCTACACAGAGAGACAGAAAATGCTGCTGCATGGGGTAAATGTGATGTGGGGGAGGATTCCCAAAAATCAAGCAGGGGAGTTTCTGCGAATGGAGCCCTTTCTCTCACAGAACCATCTTGGATCCATCTCACTAGGGCTTTTCGCATGATACAACAGCCCACCATGGGTTAAATAACTGCAGGGCATGCAGGGGTATGTGTAGCTGCCATTTTGAATATGCAACCCCCGCTCGAGGGTTGCCATGCCGTGTAAACCTGGCGAGCGTGGGTTATGCAAGGGTTAAACAACCCTAGTGGAACCCATAGATTGTTTTAGAACACCATGGCTTGTCATAGGTTAAATAACCCACAATGAGCCATGCCGTGTCATCCAAGCCTAGTCACTGTCTTCTAGCATCTTACATGATGCAAATTAAACACCAGCTTAATTCAAAGAAAAGAAACATATAAGTTCATTAAAAGCACCTTCTAAAAAGAAATTATTTCCTGATTCGCTAGTCACAAGTACCCTATTTCCCTTCATTAATTGCTACGAGTGACATGTTTTTTATGCTAAATGAGAGGGGAAGTAAGTGAGTTGTATTGCCCCCCAGTGAACTTCCACTAGAAATTTAGGCAATCTTGCTGTATCACTGTTTACAAACCTTGCACTGTTTTTTTTTTAAAAAAACAAAACCTTTCTTTTCTTTATTATCTCTAGGGTCTCATGATTCATTTAGCTTCTACATTGACGAGGCCTCTCCAGTTGGACCTGAGCAACCAGAAACTGTCCAGAATTTTGTCTCTGTGTTTGGAACTGTGGCTAAAAAGCTGATGAGAAAATGGTTGGCTACACAGACAATGAATTTCACAAGCCAGCTCGGAGCAGGCATTCGGTATTTTGATCTAAGAATCTCCACAAAGCCCAGAGACCCTGACAACGAACTCTACTTTGCTCATGGTTTATTCAGTGCCAAAGTCAACGAGGGCCTCAAGGAGATCAGTGCCTTTCTTGTTGACCACCATAAGGAAGTGGTCTTCTTGGACTTCAATCACTTTTATGGGATGCAGAAATGCCACCACGAAAAACTGGTCCAAATGCTCAAAGATACTTTTGGGAGTAAAATGTGCCCTGCCATATTTGCCCACGAAGTCTGTCTCCAATACCTGTGGGAGAAGGATTATCAAGTTTTGGTCTTTTACCACAGTCCAGTGGCTTTGGAAGTCTCATTTCTATGGCCAGGACAGATGATGCCGGCTCCATGGGCAAACACAACTGATCCAGAAAAACTGATCCAGTTTCTCCAGACATCAGTCATTGAGAGAAGGAAGAAGGGCTCTTTTTTTATATCTCAGGTGGTGCTGACCCCAAAGGCTAGTACTGTGGTCAAGGGAGTCACTAGCGGTCTCAGAGAAACAATCACAGAAAGGTGAGTGTCTACATATTGAGATGTGTTCAGATAGATGTCAGAATCTCTGTAAACCAGGGGTGGGTAGAAGGTAGACATCCAGATGTCAACTCCCACATTCCTGCCCATTGGTTATGCTGGCTGAGGCTTCTGGGAGCTCAAATCCAAAACATCTGGAGATCTACTCTCTGCTCATCCCTGCTGTAAACTCCTATGAGAAGAGGTGAAGATCCCTTTCTCATTGGGATTTTCTTCCCTGTTTCCATCTATGGCCAAAATACAGGAATAAAGTTGAAACATTGCAAAGGAACAAAAAAAAAGGTTGTTTTTAGTTTGGTCAGGGGTTTAATTGGCCAGAAATTAGATAATTAATGTTTTGGATACAATTTTCTTCTTTTTGTTTCTTATTGGCAACATTTATATTTGTTATAATAAATTATAATAAATTTAACACGCACACACACACATACTTCTAGTGGTATGAAGGTTGCTGCAGGAATTCATTTTTCTTCCCTTGAGTGCTTTAGTCTGCTTCCCGTGCCCTCTTGCAATATTATTAGACGAAAATAGGACAAGATCAAAGCTCAGATGCTCTCTGGGTTTGGAGTACATCTAAGCCTTAAAGGCTTTTGGTGGATCACTTATTTGTACCTTTTCTGTCAGGAATTTGTTCCTATTGTTACTGTATGTATTTCAAACCCTAATGAATAATTATGCAAGAATTATTTGAAGTCCTTGACTTGCTAAACAGTAATTGATATTTCAGGTTTCTGTCCCAAGCCCAAACCTCTACACACAGACACAAAAGCTGTAAATGTGAGCCCTGCAGATATAGTTAAAAATATCTTTTAGCATCCTCATTCTCTTATGTTCTGTTTCCCCTCCCTTGCATTTTTCTCTTATGGGCGGGGGGTCGGATGAAGAAATTTTGGTTGCTGGGAATGGTGCATGATGGGTAAATCTCATTGTTAATCCTAACTTCCAAGACAATGGTTTGGATCCAGATTTACTCAGACTCATACTTAGACTAGACCCATTGATCAATGGGACTTAAGTTAGTTATGCCCAACTTAAATCCTACTGATTTAATTGAGGCCTACTCTTAAGTGTGGGTAGATCTGGATTCAGCCCATTAGGATTATAAATAATGGGTCAGATTATGTAATCAGAGGAATAAAGACCAAACAGTAGATTCCATTAAAGTGTAGCAAGACACATACAAGCACACAGGGGACAAAACACATGACTTTCTGAACAGAGGATAAAGAGCACTGTCCCCTTTGAAATGGGCATCTGTCAAGGATGCCATTGCTGCCCCTGCACTGAGCAGGAGGGTGGAGTAGATGACCTCCAAAGTGTCTTCTGACCTAAAATTCCATGATTCTAATTCTGTACTTCTTGTACTTCCTGATTCATACTCCCACCAATCAAAAATTAATTTTAAACCCCTCGACCTAGAACTAGTCCCTTTATCCCAAGCAGTCTTGAAATATGCAGTCCTCATCTGACTGATAGAGAGGGCCTCTTCAGAATCCATCTTCTAAACATGGTTTGAATTGGTACATTCTGGAAGCCAGGATGTGGTTGGATCTGGGATGGGGATTGGCCATCCCCAGGGCATGGAACTTTCATAGCTTCAGCTACCCTTTCCTTCCTGTAATTAAGACTTCAGATGCAGAAAAAATTGGGGTGAAGGACATTCACAAGGGTAGGTGTCTGCCACCATCTTAGAAGCATTTCCCCTTCTCTGCCACACGCCCAGAGGAGGGTATTCCTCCTTTTCTTTTCTTTCCTTTTCTTTATCAATGTTTTGTTACAGAAAGAAATGCCTGTTCTAAGATGGCACCTGCTGTGACACATACATAGACTATTTAAAAACAAAATAAGTATGGTCTTTTGTCCCCTCCCTTCTAATCAATAGCTTACGCACATGCAAATCTGTACAGATTTACAATGTCATTGCACACACGTCCACTCAGAAGTATGTCCATTGAGATCATTGTGGTTTATCCCAGGTGAGTGGTTATATGATTGCAGCCTTCATCAAATAATGAATTCATTGATTAAACATTCCTAAGATGAATCCACTTCAATGTCTTTAAGTAAGTGATTGCCCTAGTGGGTATTCTATCTGGCTTGCAACCTTTTCTAGCTGCCAAATATGCATGTTTAGACCAGAACCGTCCAAATGCAAATTAGGCATGAGAACAGAAATCTATGCTCCCGTCATTAGGTCTTTGCAGATAGTTCTGTCCACTGATAAGGTACGACAGTGTATGCCCACAACAAAGGAGCTTGCGCTGATGCCATGTGCTGACGCCGTGCGCTGACGCACAAGCACAGTCCCACCTGACATAAAGCTGTGTCTCTAATACAAATGGGAATTACAAGGGCAAATTTGTCTGTCCTGCTCAGAATGAAAAATGGCTTTGCTTTTTCTCCACACGCACCCCGCACCACCCTAATACACAGATACACACAAGCAGCACAGCAATTGTACAATACAGGAACATCGTGTAATCAAGATAAGAGTAAAGTGAGTCTCTGGGTCTTCCCTAAAACACGGCTCAATAGCCAAAACACTGTCTGTTTTAGGCTGATAATGTTCATTTAAAAGCTTTGCTGTGGATACCGGAGGCAGCTAGTCCCTGGGGTCTAATAATTTGAAGGGAGGACATATAACAATGTATGTTCCCATGCATAGGGAGGAGGAGGAGGAGATTCCTACAAGCTCTTTTCTAAATTCAAAAATGCAACCTAGTTTAAGACTGTATGCCGCAGCAGTTGGCAAGGGTGGATGAATGGCAAGACACAGCCAGAGATCTTCATGTTATTTTGTCTCTCTAGACTTTCTTAAGAAATATGCAGAGCTCACAATCTGTTTTCAGTCTTCACGTATTCTGCTGTACAGAGATTACATGCCAAGTTCGCTTCTTTGATTAGCAGGCTGCCCCTGCCAAATTAATCACGGTACTGCCGTTTTTTGTTGTTGTTACTGTTCTTTTCTTTCTTCTTTCTTTCTTTCTTTCTTTCTTTCTTTCTTTCTTTCTTTCTTTCTTTCGGTTTTACAATCCAGCAGACAGGAAAATGGGTGCCTTTACTAAAACTGTGTACTCAGCACCAGATGCTGGGAGATAAACTATTGTAAGTGACATAAGAACATAAGAAGAGTCACACCAAATCAGACCAAAATTTCCTCACTCCTGCTTAGAGAGCTTTTCTGCATGAGGCATTTACTGTTTGCTTGTGATTCTTTGCTCACGGTTGTTTATGGTTTCATTAGCTGATGTTGTTTTGCTTCTGTTTTTTTCAGAGCACTTTCCCACTTTTGCTTTTTAGAACAAGGAAATGGGGTATTAATTCTGAAAGCGCTGTTTAGTACAGCTCCACCTAGGAAAGGAAAAAGCTGTTTGCGTAGAACTCAGATCTCAATCCTGCAACAAACCAAAAGTAGATACAGTGATTAACATCCTAGTGTAGAAAAGCTCCTTGTAGTTTTTGCTGTTAATCTTCATGCTAAAGACGGAGACTTATGGGTATGGCACATAAGAAGCAAGAGGATGTTTTCAAATTTTGAATGCTTAGTATGAGTTGTAAGAGCTGGTGTCAGTCTTCAGGCTCCCTCTTCAGGGAGCCCATCTGCACCAAGCAGGATAAAACACTTTGAAATTTTTTTGAAAACTGTAAATGGAATGTGTCCTGGGCCCCAACAGTTCTCAAAACTGTTATAAACCGCTTTAAATTGTTTTAAAGCAGTAGTGTAGATAAGCTGAGGGTCTCTATAAGATATATTTCCAAGTGGGATATTGGATGCATTTTGTCTCCAGTGCAGCTGCATGTAAATGAGCGCACGCAGTCATGCAAGCTTGCACAGATGGGCATTTTACACGCTAGGGAGGTTTATTATGTTTTTCTACTATAGAATAATTCACTTTACTTTATTATATTTATGTTTTGCCTCTCGTCCAGGAAATAAAGATCTTCCCATTTTTGTACTCGCAACAACCCTGTGAGGTAGGTTAGACTGAGAGGTAGTCGCTGAGAAATGAGAAACACTTGCTGGTCCTCCTGAAGCAGGAAAATATGCTGGGCCAGCAGTGATTTTGTACGTGCCTGTCCTGTTTGACTGTTGTGGCTGAATGAGACAGTGACTCAATCTGTGTGTCTTTCTTGAGTGTGTGTGTGTGTGTGTGTGTGTGTGTGAAAGAGAGAGAGAGAGAAATTGCATTTATTTATTTATTTATTTATTTATTTCATTTATATCCCAAGTTTTTTCATCTAAGGAACCCCAGGCGGCACACATAATCCTCCTCCTCCTCTCCATTTTATCCTCACAACAACAACCCTGTGAGGTAGGTTGGGCTGAGAGTCTGTGACTGGCCCAAAGTCACCCAGTGAGCTTCCATGGCCAAGTGGGGACTAGAACCTGGATCTCCCAACTCCCAGTCCAGCACTTTAGCCGCTACACCACACTGGCTTTGATGTGTGTTTATGTTTTCTGGGTCTGTGGGCTGCATGCTGCAAAAGGTGAAGCTTTGTGTTTGTATTTCAGTGTTCTACCATTTTAGTCTCCCCTCCGCCAGGAAAGCATGGAAGATGACTAAAATATGTAGTGAAAATGTTTCCCCATTATTATTGTACGTTGCTGACTGTGTGTGTTTTTTGTGTGTACACAAATGTCATGTGTGTGAGTTCAGTATTGGGAGCAGAATGGGGAGGCATTATAGATGGCTACTCCAGCACCCATCATGGCCTTCATTCGGCCCTGAAACTTGCTAATCCTGCGCTAAACATCTCTGAGGCAAAGAAACTCACAATGCAAGCTCAACTGAAGAGTTGCAAATGCAGCATCCTTGGTTGGGAGAGGTGCCGGGCATCCAATGACCATCCAATGAACAAAGGGAGATATTCCACATTTATTATGTTTGGCTAAGAGGAGGACAGGAGTAGCTGATTTTTCTTTCCTTCTGGACTGGGAGATGAAGCTAGGAAAGTGTTAATTAAAAGAGGGATGCTTTGCCAAGCTCTGGCCAACTAGGTATATCAAAAAGCTGCCTATTTTGTGGATGTGGAAGTCTGAGAAATACATGTGTCATTCAAGGAGCCCTATGGAGGCCAGCTGTCCTGGTCAGGGATGCATGTCTCTGTAGAGAAATGGACTCTGAAGGCTAGCTCAGAGTCACAGTGGTCATCATCTTTATGTCCATTGGGAGCTTGATGGCTTCCTGGGGGATCTGAATGGCCAGTTTGGGAAACAAAAACAGCTGGCAAGCCTGATGCTCTTAATTCATCTGGATGATTCTTGTTTAACAAACAAGGCTCACCATTTTCAGTAAGTGTAATGTTTTAGGAATCAAGAGAACAGCTTTAGCCACTGCACCACATTGGTGTAGGAAGTCTCATGTTCTGCCGTATTACATTTGCATCTCACGTACAGAAACACAGGCAAAATATCTCCAGAAATGGCCACTCACATCTCATTTTCTTCCATGTGAAGAGCAAATTATAACAGCATCATGGGGCTCCGTGAAGCTAAACCCATTAATGTTTGCAAGGCACTTCTCATGATTTTTCATTGTAGGGACAAATCCAGATTTTTTCCTCCCAAATAGCAGCATAAAAGACAGTAATTTCTTTATTGCTATTATTATTGGTTTTGGTTTTGGTTCCTTTAAGGGCCGTTAATCCAATTTTATTGCACTTTCCTTGTGTATAAATCTGCAATTTGGCCTGAAATGAGATTTTACAGGCAAAGAGATAAAAGTTGCATAAGAGTAGTTTGTAAGAGAGATACTTTTGTACACACACACACATGTACACACACACACACCACACACACACACACACACACACATATACACACAAAAGGACAGAAAGAAAGAGAAAAAGACATATTATGTTTGGACTAAAACAGACGCCTCAGCTCTTCTGATGAAGGTTTTTCCATTCTTCTCGACTTGAACTGGTAGATGGACAAACAATGAAGCAACCGAAGGATCATTCAACGAGCTTTGACCTTTGGCAAGATTTTTAAATGGTAGAGCCCTCGGAGCAAGAGTTCTGGTAGCTAAGCAACCGTCATGTAGCATATATTATGGCTTGGTAAAGCGGCTTTAAGGAGTGAAGCAAACCTGATTGTTGATGAGCAGTTTGGAGCCTTGGAGAACTGCCAGGTTCATCCTTTTGTTTACGGAGCTTCATCAGAGACGAGTGTTTTGCCTCCACAGCCTTAAGACAATTACAGTAATACAGAGTGTGAAGCATTAGCTATCCACCAAAAAACAAAAACAACACATAGGCTGAATTCGGACAACACGATAGTCAATGGTGGGGTAATAATCAACTTTACAGTGGCTCATCTAGGGGGTACTCCCCACACAACATAGTAATAAATAATCAACGGTGGTGTGGATTAGAATCAGCACTGAGTTGACTATGGCAGCATTCAGACGACACAATAGTTAATACAACTGACAATTGTTTCCACCCCCCAGTTGCTTATTGTGTCGTCCAAATTCAGCCATACACACACTGGAAACCACCAATGAGTTCACAGTGGTGCCTTTGAAGTGAGATTGGCATGGCAGGACCCTTGCTTTCAAAGGCTGCGTTTTGCTTCTATTTCAGAAAAAAATCGTCAGGCAGATGTTAATTTCTGGCTGGGCAACAAGCAGAGATCATGGTACCAGGACAAACTTGCCTTAAAGCCGGGCTTTCCGACCATCTCCGATATCTTTGGGCCAAATCTAGACCAAGCAGGGTGTAACACTTTGAAAGCGGTTTGAAAATGGTATATAGAATGTGTCATCGGTCCCAACAGTAGTCAATACCGTTATAAACCATTGTAAAGCAGTAGTGTAGATCCTGTCCTTGTTTACTCAGTTATAGGGGAAAGGCACATCCATGTTCCGAAGTGTTCCCTTCTTCTCATTGCCTTGACCGGATTGGTGTATTGGCAGTTTGCCATGTGACCGAGAAATTGCACTGTCATGGGGGGAGGTCACGGGTTAGCGGCACAGCACAGGGTTGATGTTGTTTTTCTTGTTTAGGGTCCCAAGTTCAGTCTACAGCATCTCCAGTCAAGAAGGCTCACAAGCCATTGGGGCTGGAAAGGCTTTTGTTGATCAGAGAAGACAATTATGATCCACTGTAGATGGTCTGGCTTGATATACAATTTTTCACATCCAGTTAAATGGATCAGGTCACGGTGGCAAAAACTTCTCTCTGAAACCCTGGAGAGCAGGGTTACAAGAAGTCCACTTTCTTTGAGTTGCCTAGACCAACCTTCTCCAACCTGGTGCCCTCCAGATGTTTTGGACTTCAATTCCTGTCAGCCCCAGCCACCATAGCCATTGGCCAGGAAATCTGAGAGTTGTGATCCAAAAGAAGGCTGGCCTAAGCATGGGGTTTTGGCCAAGATTTAGGTGAAACCTGGCTGGTTGGAGAGGAATTCCATGCCACCCTGATCCCCAGGGCAGCCCCTCAAGCCTCTGAAAATGCGGCTCAATGGTGACACGGTGGGGAGGCAGAATGCCCCAAAATTGCCCAGAAGCACCTTCTGTGAGTGAGTCCTTTTGCCCACTGAAGCCAGATCCTGAATCAGTGGAGGCTGGTAGCTCGGATTTCGGTAGGGCTGGGAATCCATTCTGGGTTTCAGTCAGAACCAGGTAGAATGCTAATGGAGTTATCCAAGGTGCTGAACCCTAGCCCCAAATAGTTCAGCACCTTAGATAGCTTCTTTAGAGTCCTGTCTGGTTCTGACTGAAATCCAGAATGGATTCACAACCCACCAAAATTGGAACCACCAGCTTCCATTGTCATGTATCCAACTAGTGATGCTGCCAAATTTCGTAATCAGACATCTCATTGGTCAAAACCCATGTGTTCATAATCCTCACCTTTTCTAGAAAACTTGAATCGCTCTCTTATATGTTTGTTATTAATTGTGAGCTTTGGAGCATGCACAATATACATCTAAACCACAGCATGTCTTCACATGTGCTGAGTTGTTTTCTTTTAACCCTTTTCTTTTTGGAGGAAATGTGATGGTGTTATTTTAACATTTTGGGGAAAGGTTGGTATTTGAACTCGTTTCACAAACCAACCATGTTCAAATAGACAGCTGCATAGGTTTTAGACACCTCCATATACCAATACCTACATCTCTTCTCCGTACACTGATGAGTGATGATGAGTAAACATTACATAGAAAGGCCAAGTGGTAACGAACAATCACGAATCGGTACATAACATGGTGACACATCATTTCATGACACATGACGAGATTCCAAGCTACAATTCCCAAGATGATAGTTTGATATTGTGCATGCGCAAAAAACCATTTACCCAGAATGAGATCTCAAACTAAGGGAGAACGCAGATAAATCATTACTTTCTGAGGAAGTAACAAATTCATTTGGGGTATGTTCACCCCCATCACCATGTAATTGTGTGTGTGTATGGTAAGGGTATACACTCATAGCCCTGTTCTTAATTATACTGCAAAGGCAGTTTAATTTAGCCAGTTCAGGGCATTTTATCATAGAGTTGATTTGGGTGAGGGAGATTGTTTTGTTGGTGGCACCATGGGATACTGGTAAAACTGTACAACTTTTAATCACTCTGATAGGGTTACCTTAGATAAGTAGTCCAATGCCAAGGGATGGGAACCAGAAGGCAGTTCTACG
The DNA here is from genome assembly GCA_029215795.1 of Anniella stebbinsi. Classification (NCBI taxonomy): domain Eukaryota; kingdom Metazoa; phylum Chordata; class Lepidosauria; order Squamata; family Anniellidae; genus Anniella; species Anniella stebbinsi. The sequence goes on along the minus strand of JARDYH010000002.1, from coordinate 24,162,578 downwards.
ATTGGCTGATGAGCCTGTGATTTAAGCTGTATCACACCTGAGAGGTTGAAAAAGTGGGCTTCCCAGTCATAAGGTGGTCTTGCAAAAGAGAGCATTGATAAATTCAATATGGAATTAGTTGATACATGGGGAAAAAGGATGTATATTTCAGCTGAGAGGTTGGCTAAAGACACAGAATGTAGGAAGCTGCTTGTCTATTGAGTCCAGTATTTCCAGAGTTTCCCATCATCTTTTACTTGAGACCCTTTTAAGTGGAGATGCCAGGGATTGAACTGACAACCTTCTGTATGCAAAGCATGTGCTGATCCGCTGAGCTTCAGCCCTTTGGCAGCCTTTAAAAAACAACAATCCAATACACATTCGCTAGCCACAGGAATCAGTCATTGTAATTTTGTGTTGCAGAAGCGCTCAGCAGGGTTCCTCTGTTATTTGGCAGCAATAGTGAGAAATTCAGCAGTAGCCCCAGGCACAGTAGAGAGCAGCTGTTATGGCAGTGGGTTGCATGACCCGAATGTGTCTAGCGTAATGTGGGACCACCACCACTCTGCTCATTGCGGGGTTGCATGCAGAGGGGAAGCCTGCTGCTTCATGAGAGGACAATTAAAACCAATTTGAGGGCCTTATCTTGCAGGAGACCCATCACTTCTACAAGGAAGGACATCAGCACAGGATTGACAGAGTTTACTGGAAATGTTGCAATTGGGTGTGGTTGCAATTGGATGAGGAGGATAAGTCAAGATATCTCGCAAAGAACTCCAACTTGATTGGGATTGACAAAGAAATCCACTTGATTGGGGTTGGCAAAGAGATCCAACTCGATTTGGGGTTGACCCAAGGTTTTGGAACTATACAAAAGGTTCCCATCATGTTAGGCACAGGTCTATATAAGGAAAAGGTCTCATATTAGCAGGTGTGTCCTGCATGTGTTTGAGCAGCCTTCAGAAACCTTGGTTCTTCCAAATGTCTTGGACTTCAAAACCCATTACAGGTTCAAATCTCCTTTCAGCCATGACTTTTGCTGGGTGAGCTTCAGCAGAGACTCTCTCTCTCAACCTAACCTAACTCACAGGTTTGTTATGAGGATAAAATGGGGGCGGAGGGAGACCATGAGCACTCAGATATAGAAGTGGAATATCATGTAATGAATAATGATATCGGAAAGTGACTTGCATACAACTGCCCCAATGATATTGGCAGGGAAGGAATAGTGTTTTAGATTTGAGCTTGCTGGACTCTGGAGCCTGAAATGACTTCACCTGGGGATGCTGGAGAAATCCATCGCAGACTTAAATGAGGCCAGATCCCAAAGAATCTGACCCACAATGGACCAGCCCCACTCACTTTCAGGTCCTTAAGAGTTCCTGCAGGGTGGCTTTCTGGTCTTTGAAAAGGAGCGATAGGGTAATGACGGCTGCCTAATGCAGGAAAATGACACCCAGTGTGGTATAGTGGTTAAGTGCTGGACTGGGAGTCAGGAGATCTGGGTTCTAATCCCCACTCATCCATGGAAGCTCACTGGGTGACTTTTCGCCAGTCACAGACTCTCAGCCCAACCTACCTCACAGGGTGGTTGTTGTTGTGAGGATAAAATGGAGAGGAGGAGGATTATGTACGCCACCTTAGGTCCCTTACGGAGGAAAAAAGGCAGGATATAAATGTAATCAATCAATAGAAATCAACCAGTTATTTGCATCCATAAAACACTTACTTTTACATAAATCTCTGCTTGAAGGCATCCTCTGTTTGAAGGGCTGTCCAGCCTGAGGCCAGTTTAAAGATACAGGACCATAAGGGGCCTCAACAGTTAGCACCTGGATACACCGGTCACCTGGTCACAGTCTTTCTCACCTATAGTGAGATGTATTATATTTCTTTTTAAACGATAATAATTCTTTCTAAATGTGGGCCTGTATAAATGTAAAGGACATTTTATGCAAGTTGAATTTTGAAACTGGAGGGGTATATAATCCTTTAATGTAGTTACTACATATTAATGACCATATTTCATTCAAAATGGTTAAGGGAGCAATCCTATGGGCCCTAGACATTAACTGAGGGGCCACAGAATTGTTCGGAGTTCCCCCTCCATGGTTGGAGACAGCACTCCAAGCTCAGAAGGGGGACTCAGAGATCCCCCATCCCCGCTCAGCTCCCTTATAGCTGGCATGGAACGAACCACGCTGGTTTCTCTCCGATGCCGGAAAGCAACCTTGGGGCAGTTTGGTGGGCCGGGAGGGAAGGGGACTGGAGAGGCCAGGATACGATTTCTCTTAGATTCCTTCCCTCCCCCTCCAAAGCGCCCCAGCTAGACAGGCTTGTCTAGTTAAATATGCAGGGTGGGAGGACAGGGGGGTGAAGATCATAGGATGATCATAAGCTTCTGGGTTCGGGGGCTTATGATCAGTGGGGGTATAATTGATAGGATTGCACCCCAAATGTCAGATTTTTTTAAAAAAAACCAATCTTTCATTTGCATATTAATAAATAATAAAATTAATTGCATGTTTTATAGTTTGGTAGGATCCTCCTTTAGCTCTGATATAGGCCCCTTCCAACTCTACTATTCTATGATTCATTGAACTCTGATGCTCTCTTTTTCTCTGCCTCTTGGTGAGGAAATCAATACATATCCCATAAAGATAACATAAGATCCAATTCCAGTTAAAAGAACCTCAGATGCCTGAGACCCTGAAAAGCTGTATGGTAGACAATACAGAACTAGATAAATCAATAGTCTTACCTTTGTATGTTCCTAATTTCCAGTCTAGGCGCAGAACAAGCAGAAAAAAGTCCTTTAACTCCCAGCATTCCTTAGCCAGCCATGCTGGCTGAGGAATACTGGGAGTTGTAGGATGTTTTTCTGTCTAAACATGCATAGGATTGCATCCTTAGTCTGAGTTACCTAATTTCTACTGCAGAACCTTTTAGATAAGGTTCGTAGGAGAATCACTACCAACCATGTATGTATGCAAATGTCATTGCTACCCGGTAGCATTGCTGTTGTTGTTGAATATTGTATGAGGATGCTGTTATTTTACCCAGTCCATTCCCATTTCAAACTATGCTGAGGAGAAATAAAAATTCCACATAATATATATGCTGATACGATATTCTAAGCATCATTTTACAACTGCAGTGGAGTGTGAACATGCGTTAAACTCAGCCATTCATTATAAAAGGTTAGCAGTAGACATTTTATCAAGATATTTGCTGGAAAGGATGATCTATCCACTCTTATCTACATTTGCAGGGTGGGGATTTAGATGAGATATAATGATGAAATCCAACATAAAGGAAGGAGACTGTATAGGGGACATCCACTTATTTGCCATATCCGGTCAGCTTTGACATTTGGACAGATACAGATTTTCAGTAGGCTTCCCTCACATGCTAAAGAACAGCTCTCAACCTGTGAAGAGGAGTCTAAACATTGCCATGATGTAGGAAAACCACTTTTTACCACCTAAAATATATATTTGCCTTGTTCAGGCTTCGTAGGAAGTCGTGGTTTCTCACTATGTGAATGAACCACATTGACCCTCACACTTTGGTGCTCCTCTTCCTTTCCTTCCTTTTTTGCATCCCAGAGAAGGCGAACTGAAGCACTTGCTTCTATTTTTAAACAAACTATCATTCCCCAAGATGCCTGAACTCTGGAAATTCTGGCTTGTTTAAACTATGGTTTCACGACAAACCAACATATGACACCACAGGGGCTACATTCCAGTGATGGGTAGGTCCAAAATTACAAAAAATACTGACATATTTTAGCTTACAGCTCTTACTGCCAGGAACTGAGCCTTAGGAGAGTCATTTCAATCTTTTAGAAGGGGGAAGGGGTGGAATATAAAAGCCAGGAAACCACCAAATGCTTGGCAATCAGGGGGAAAAGGGTGGAGCCTTTTTGGCGTTGCATAAATGGCCACTGTAGAATCTGCCCAGCTGTTAAGATCATCATTAAAGGCTCAGCTCTGGGTGCCTTTAGGATGACCATATGGAAAGGAGGACTGAGCTCCTATATAATAATAATAATAATAATAATAATAATAATAATAATAATATTTATTTGTAGCCCGCCTCTCCCTCCGGATCGAGGCGGGGAACAACAACAATATAAAACATAAAAATCACAACAGTTAAAAAAATTTAAAAACAAGAGAAAAATACAACATTAAAAAGATCTTAAAATTCATCTGGATAGGCCTGTCGGAAGAGAACAGTCTTCATGACTCTCTTAAATTCATGAAGACTGTCAATTTGTCTAACCTCCTCCGACAGACCATTCCATAGTCTGGGAGCGATGGAAGAGAAGGTCCTCTGGGTAACACCCGCCAGCCTAGTTCTGACTGGCTTGAGTAAGTTCTTCCCAGAGGACCTAAGTGTGCGGGGCGGATTGTACGGGAGAAGGCGATCCCGTAGGTACCCTGGACCCAAACCATGTAGGGCTTTAAAGGTAATAACCAACACTTTATACTTCGCCCGGAAACTGATTGGCAGCCAGTGAAGCGATTTTAAAACTGGTGTAATGTGATCACCCCTAGGTGTACCGGTGACCAACCTGGCTGCCATATTTTGAACAAGCTGAAGTTTCCGGACTAGGCACAAAGGTAGCCCTATGTACAGTGCATTGCAGAAGTCGAGCCTCGAAGTTACCAGTGCGTGCACTACCGTCTTTAGGTCTTCCAACTCTAGGAAGGGGCGCAGCTGGCGTATCAGCCGAAGCTGATAGTAGGCACTCCTGGCCGTCGCATCAATCTGAGCTGTCATCTGGAGCGACGGATCCAGGAGTACCCCCAAGCTGCGAACACAATCTTTCAGGGGGGGTGTAACCCCATCCAGAACTGGTTGACACACCTCCAGACCCAGGTTGGGGCCTTTGACAGCAAGCACCTCCGTCTTGTCTGGATTCAGCTTCAGTTTGTTTTTCCTCATCCAGCCCATTACCGCCTCCAAGCATTCATTCAGAGGAGACACACTATCCTTAGCTGACGATGTTGTCGAAGGCATAGAGAAATATATTTGGGTGTCATCAGCGTATTGATAGCACCCTGCCCCATGCCTCCGGATGATCTCTCCCAGCGGTTTCATGTAAATGTTAAACAGCATTGGGGAAAGGATGGCACCTTGTGGTACGCCACATAGCAGCTCCTTTTTTGAAGAGCAGCTATCCCCAAGCATCACCATCTGGAGCCTGCCCGAGAGATAGGATCGGAACCACTGAAGCACAGTGCCCCTGATTCCCAATTCACCCCGGCGCTCCAGAAGGATACCATGGTCGATGGTATCGAAAGCCACTGAGAGGTCCAAGAGTACCAGCAAGGACACACTCCCACTGTCGATACTAAGGCGTAGATAATCTACTAAGGCGACCAAAGCGGTCTCAACTCCGTATCCTGCTCTGAAGCCGGTTTGAAATGGGTCTAGAAAATCAGTGTCATCCAAGACTGCCTGGAGTTGGAAGGCAACTGCCCTCTTGATCACCTTGCCCAAAAATGGAAGATTTGATACTGGCCTGAAGTTATTAAAGTCCAGGGGATCCAGGGAGGGCTTTTTTAGAAGCGGCCTTACCACCGCCTCTTTTAAACATGATGGAAAGCTCCCCTCCCTGAGAGATGCATTAATGATATGCTGTAGATGTGATCTAACTGCATCTCCTCCCTGGACGACCAGCCAGGAAGGACAGGGATCGAGAGGGCAAGTCGTCTTCCTCACACATCCAAGTACCTTGTCCACGTCCTCGGTACTCACTAACTGAAACTGATCAAGTGTAATCCTACTCGCGGAGTCACTGGACACTCCACTGTCAACCTCTGCTATAACAATGGCATCTAAGTCGGCTCTTATCCGAGAGATTTTATCTGAGAAATGATCGTTAAAGGCATCACAGCGAACTGCCGAAGGCTCTAAAATCGGATTCAGGGGAGAAGGAGCCTGAGTTAGACCCCTCACCACCCTGAACAGTTCTGCTGGATGTGAATTCGCAGACGCAATGCGTGCAGAGAAGAAAGCTTTCTTCGCTGCACGTATTGCCACTCCATAGAAACGAAGATGTTCTCTATGTCGTGTCTTGTCAGATATAAGTCGAGTTTTCCGCCATCGGCGCTCCAGTCGTCATCCTTTCCGCTTCAACTCCCTGAGGTCTTCCGTATACCAGGGCGCCCTATTAGAAGCGGGCCGGAGAGGATGTTTGGGGGCGATCGTGTCGATAGCCCTAGTTAGGTCTTGATTCCATCTATTGACCAGGGCTTCTACAGGATCGTCGACGATACCAGCCATGGAACCCTCCAAGGCTTTCTGGAATCCAGCAGGATCCATCAGCCTTCGAGGTCGGACCATCTTAATTGGTCCGCCACCCCTGCAGGGACGGGTGGTAGCCGTGATACTAACCCTGACCAGAAAATGGTCTGTCCATGACAATTCGGAGGTATTCAGTACCTCCGCCCACAGATCCGTCTGTTCGGAACTGAAAACAGCATCGATAGTGTGACCTGCTGAATGTGTGGGTCCAGAGACCAATTGGGATAGGCCCATGTTTGTCATGGATGCCATGAACTCCCGAGCCCCACCTGACAAACTGGCCTCGAATGGGATGTTGAAATCGCCCAGGACCAAGAGCCTGGGCGAATCCAACACCAGCTCCGAGACCAGTTCTGTGAGCTCGGCCAGGGAGTCTGACAGGCAGCGGGGTGGCCGGTACACTAACAGAATCCCTAGTCTATCCCTGGTCTTCAGACTCAGGTACACACACTCGATGTGATTCAGTTGCCGGACAGGATGTCTGGTCAGGTTAAGATGATTTTTGTAGACCACAGCTACTCCGCCCCCCCGCCCACTTTCCCTCACCTGCTCACTAACACAGTACCCAGCTGGGAGAGCCTGAGCCCATATCGGGCCACTGTCATCTCCCAGCCAGGTCTCTGTGAAGCATGCCAGGTCGGCCTCCTCTTCTATGAGGAGGTCATAGATTATGCTTGTTTTGTTTTTAACCGACCTGGCATTGCATAGGAGCAAGGAAAGGTTCTGTGGGTGGCCTGGATCATTCCCCAAGATCCCCGGGGTAGCAGGGCGACCGGAAGGTAAGATGGGTATTAAATATCCATCTCTCCTTCCCCTGTAACGGCATTTCGTCCTGCTATAGCCATATCTCCCTCTGCCCCATACAACAGATATTGATGCTCCCAGACACATTTCAGTCACCTCCAAGATGTCCCGTCGTCTCTCTCTCGCACGCAAGAGAGAGAGAAAGAGGGGGCGGGGGTTAGTGCAAAGGTATCCACTGCACTTTGTCTTTCTTTCTCCCCCCACTCACGCCGCCGCTGTTCTCCCGCGGCCAGTTCACGGCTGCCTCCGGTTGTCCCGTCTCTCTTGCGTGCGCAAGAGAGAGAAAGAGAGGGGGCGGGGGTTAGTGCAAAGATGTCCGCTGCACTTTGTCTCTCTTTCTCCCCCCACTCACGCCGCCGCTGTTCTCCCGCGGCCAGTTCACGGCTGCATCTGGTCGTCCCGTCTCTCTCGCGCGCGCAAGAGAGAGAAAGAGAGGGGGCGGAGGTTAGTGCAAAGATGTCCGCTGCACTCTGTCTTTCCTTCTCCCTCCACTCACGCCGCCGCTGTTCTCCCGCGGCCAGTTCACGGCTGCCTCCGGTTATCCCGTCTCTCTCGCGTGCGCAAGAGAGAGAAAGAGAGGGGGCGGGGGTTAGTGCAAAGATGTCCGCTGCACTTTGTCTCTCTTTCTCCCCCCACTCACGCCGCCGCTGTTCTCCCGCGGCCAGTTCACGGCTGCCTCCGGTCGTCCCGTCTCTCTCTCTCGCGCAAGAGAGAGAAAGAGAGGGGGCGGGGGTTAGTGCAAAGATGTCCGCTGCACTTTGTCTCTCTTTCTCCCCCCACTCACTCCGCCGCTGTTCTCCCGCGGCCAGTTCACGGCTGCCTCCGGTCGTCCCGTCTCTCTCGCGCGCGCAAGAGAGAGAAAGAGAGGGGGCGGGGGTTAGAGCAAAGATGTCCGCTGCACTCTGTCTTTCCTTCTCCCTCCACTCACGGCGCCGCTGTTCTCCCGCGGCCAGTTCACTGCTGCCTCCGGTTGTCCCGTCTCTCTCGCGTGCGCAAGAGAGAGAAAGAGAGGGGGCGGGGGTTAGTGCAAAGATGTCCGCTGCACTTTGTCTCTCTTTCTCCCCCCACTCACGCCGCTGCTGTTCTCCCGCGGCCAGTTCACGGCTGCCTCTGGTCGTCTACTATCTTTAATAGTTATACAGAAAAGCAAATTTCAGCAGGTATGCATGCAGCGCCTGGTCAAAATCCCTCTTCAACACAACAGTTAAAGTTGCAGGAGCCCTGCCCTTTCAACCAGCTACAAAAGAAGGCAGGGCTCCTGCAGCTTGAAGTGTGATAAAGAGGGATTTTCACCAGGTGCTGCATGCATACAAAAGACACCTGCTGAAATTACCTTTTCTCTACAATGATACAGGAGCTCTGTAAACCGCCCAGAGAGCTTCGGCTATGGGGCGGTATATAAGTGTAATTAATAATTAATAATAATAATAATAATAATAATAATAAATAATAATAATAAGGTCACCCTATTTTTAAAGAAATGAACTCCTCTGCTGTGGTGCCTTAGTTATTGAACTCCCTCCCTTAGTCTGCTCACCTGGTGCCAATTTGGATGAATTTTAGGCCTCATGTAAAAATGATTCTGTTTTCCTGGGTGTTAATGGCTTGTAATTGGCCTAGAGTGTTGTTGCTTCAGCTGCTTAGCAGTATTAAATGGCTCTTGAGGATTTTGCTACTGTTGAAAAGGAATGTGCACTTGTTGTATTTGTTTTGTTGTTAATTGGTTTTAAATGATGTTATCAACTGCCATGGGAATTTTGTACTGAGGGAGACTGTAAAAATATTTCACATAAATAAATGCATAGGGTTGGATCCAGGATCTGCCTTCCACAAAGATGGAGGGCTCTGCTCACGGAAGGTGCCTCTGACCAATATTTTTTTATCCCCTCTCTCCCCCTCTGCCATAGGGTGGCTACAGATGAATCATCAAAAAGGAGAAACTGCATCACTAAAAAGAGTTCAAGCTTTCTATTTATTTATTACATATCTTGCCTTTCCAAGAAAAAGCCCAAGTGTACGTGATCCACCTCCTCTCTACTTTATCCTCACAATAACACTGTGAGGTAGGTTGGGCTGAGAGTCAGCAACTGGCCCAAAGTAACCTGGTGAGCTTCATGGCTGTGAATGGGAACTAGAACCTTTTGAGTCCCAGTTCAACGCTGTAACCACTACACCAGACTGGCTCCCTTCTTCAGGATAGATGATACAAAAAGCAGGTTGCAGGGATTGGAGAGAAAAAAGAGGGACTACCCCTAGGTCTGATGGGATGAAAATATGAACAAACAGTGGTTGATTCCCCGAATATGTGTGTGTGTGTGTGTGTCATATATATATATATATATATATATACACACATACACACACATACACACACACACACACACACACACTAAAGGATGATGATGATGATGATGATGATTATTATTATTATTATTATTATTATTATTATTTCCTGCCTTTTCCCCAGTACTGGGACTCAAGGTGGTTTACAAGATTAAAACATATACAATTTTCAAAAGTTAAAATAGAATTCACAGTAAAATTAAAACATTTTTAAAAATTTAAAAAGCAGTAACACTTTAAAAAAAAATCCAATACATTAACACAGATCCAGAGTATTTCCAAAAGCCTGCCAGAACAAAAAAAGTTTTTGCCTGCCTCTGAAAGTGTCACAAAGAGGCAGCCAGTCTAGCCTCCCCAGGAAGGAAGTTCCAGAGCTTTGGAGCAGCCACTGAAAAGGCCCTCTCCCACATACCTATCAGGCATGCCTGTGATGTTGGTGGGACCAAGAGAAAGACCTCCCCAGATCTCAGAGCACAGGCAGGCTTGTATGGGAGAATACAGTCTTTCAGATAACCTGGACCCAAGCCATATAGGGCTTTATAGGTGTTAACCAGCACTTTGAATTGTGCCCGGAAACAGACTGGAAGCCAGTGGAGCTGTTGTAACAGGGGAGTTGTATGCTCCCTGTAACCAGCCCCAGTCAACAATCTGGCTGCGGCTCTTTGAACCAGCTGAAGTTCCAAGCACTCTTCAAAGGCAGCCCCACATAGAATGTAACTAAAGATCAACCAATCAACCATTGGTCCAACCTGAAACCATCACCTGGTGTAGCGTAAGTTGAATGTCTTCAGACCCTTCTCCCACATTTCATCTTAAGACTCTAACCATGCAGACTTCATGTCTTCAACATCAAATTAGCCGTACCCCCCTCCTCTCCCCTGGCTGTCACTTTTTTGTAACATCTTGCCAGGTTTTTACTGGGCCATTGTCACTGGATAGAAACCTTACCTCTCTTTGCTCCCCATTCTCTGTTCATGTCATTTATCTCATCATCTGTCCTCCTGCTCTTTCTTTATATCTCTCTTGATTGCTAGGTCCCTGAGCTAGCTAGGTTCAGTTTCTGGGATTCTCACATCAGTGCCCCATTTCACAGCTGCAAGGTTAACCATGTCACTTTGGCTCCTAGTCCTGCTTATTCACTGAATATTCCATCAAGGGGAATGCATCCAAACCGCACAGGGATATATCAGCGCAGGTCCTATTGGTTCAGTTGTGGCTCCCCCTTGCAGAGGAAACACTCTTGTCTTCGATAGTGGTTTTGTTTCGGGGATAACATATTCTGTGCACAGGAAGGCAAAACAGGGCTATTGTAATTTGCCCGGAGCTGAAGTACCTCCAGTTGTGTTCTTGTCAGATATCATAAGCAAAGACAGTCTGAGCCTGGCCAGGACTTTGAGAAGAAATCTCTGGTGGCTATACAGCTTCCACAAAAATCAATGATAGGAATTCCGCATTAACAAACTGTATTTGTGACATGATGTGAGCTGTAAGGAATCTCATGTCACTTAGCTAGGCCACATACACCTGCGCATGGGTGGCCAGCAGAATTGGACACTTCCCTTCAGTGATCGCATTCATGAACCGATTCAGTCATTGACACCACAAACTGGAACTCTGTCATGTCGACTCAGTCATTTTCTTCCTTGCTTCCTTCCTTCCATTCATTCATGTACTTCTTTATAATACATCTATAACACATAATATTTAAAAAGATCTCCCAAAACGGCTCACATTAAAACATCTCTCTATATCTATACATATATAGATGTATAAAATACAATATGAGAACTATATAAATACAATATAAAATAATAAATAATTAACTTTACAAACAGTAAAATGGGGCAGTAACAAAATCCATTACAGTCTGTGCAAGCAAGTATGTTTTCAAGAGGCATTGGGAGAGTATTCCAGATGGTAGGTGCTACTACCAAGAAGGCCTGCTTATGCACTGTTACCTAACAACGATCTCAGGGGGTTGGATGGATGTATATTAGGGATATACTAAAGACTGGTTTACTCACAACTGTGTTTATCATTGCTAGTTGATGCGCATGTGTGAATGTCCCAACACATAAAATGCCACAGATAGAACATTTATATTGGCTCAAGCAAACTCAAATGTAATTCTGTTCAATGGAGTTTAGTTCCCACTTCCAAGAAACAAAGGATGAGAAATAGCATGCATGTGTGAACCACCACGATAACCTCACAAGTGCCCTAGACAGGCTACCATCAGTGATAGCCAGGCTATACCAGGCGGTTATCGTGGTGATAATATAGACTTAGTGCATAGGACCTTATGCTAGTTCCCACCTACCCCAGACAGGGCTGGGCTTGCACATTATGTCACTGGAGGAGGAGGTCTTAATGGTCCCCTGTACAGTGGTAGGCCTCACTACAGATCTTACTGTAAATAGGGGGATGTGGAACCTCAGGCCTAAGGATTACGTCTGGCCCTTGTGCATTCCCACTGTAGCCCCATATGCAGTTCCCCATATGGCCATACCTCTTCCTTGGTCCCATGCTGGAAATAGCTGTACCTATTGAATTTGGCAGGTGCGGATGGGTGAAGATTTTTTTCCCCCTGTTCAGTTTTGATAAGAATTTACCCAAATGATCAAATTTCTACATATTCAGGATGGAAAGAACTTGAGATTTCAAAATTCCGAAGTGAGAGAAAGAGAAACTAACATATTCATCCATTCGCAGTCATCTCCTGAGGTCACTGCTGGGGAAAATACCCCAAGACCATGCTGCATATATGCACTAATTGCAAGCTTGTAGAGCACTTGCATTGGGTTGGTGCCATCTTGGACAAGATGCTCCAATAATTTCAGTGGGGCTTGTGCTGGAGAACTTGGTGGGTTGTGCTCTGAAACTGGGTTTAGGAGGTGAAATACTTCCTGAATCTGGATAGTGTTATGCTTGTTATGATTTGTTACAATTGCTTGATTAACTAACATATAAGGCAGTTAGATAATTATTTAATAATAATAATAACCGTGTTGGAAATTAATGTCTCATCTGTGGTCCCTTGAGGCTTACAGGGGAAGCTAGTAGCATCCAATGGCAGTCAGAACAAGGCAAGAAGAAAATAGAAATTTTGATAGCTCCAAATGGGTGCTGCTGTGACTGATCCTCTGAGATGCTGTTCTTTGGACCCTTCCTTGACTCTGCTCTTGAGACTGCATTTCTATTGGACTGCTTATCTCTTCTTTAACCTTGGCCACACCTCAGATCCTTCTCCTAAAACTTTCCTTCTTGACTGGTAATCCTGTGTTCTTGACTATTGGATATTTACTTCTTGACTGTTAGACTTGCTCCATAGTTTTCCCTAATGCTGAGCATGAACCAGCCAAAGCTGGAGAGGTGGGGAGATGGAGGGTCTGCTGGGGACTCATCCTCTGAGCCAGAGGATGAGAACTTAAGAAAAGCCATGCTGGATCAGACCAAGGGTCCATCTAACCCAGCACTCTGTTCACACAGTGGCAAATCAACTGTTGACAAGGAACTGACAAGCAGGACATGAGTGCAACAGCACCCTCCTGCCCATGTTCCCCAGCAACTGATGTATATAGGCTTACCGCCTCTGATACTGGAGGAAGCACATAGCCATCAGGACTAGCAGCCATTGATAGCTTTATCCTCCAGGAATTTATCCAACCCCCTTTTAAAGCCATCCAAATTGGTGGCCATCACAGCACCTTGTGATAGTGAATTCCATAGTTTAATTATACACTGTGTGCAGCAGTACTTCCTTTTATCTATCCTGACTCTCCCACCAATCAGCTTCATGGGATGACCCCAGGTTCTAGTATGATGGGAGAGGAAGAAAAATGTCTCCCTATCCACTTTCTTCACACCAAGCATAATTTTGCACACCTCTATCATATCTTCCCTTACCCTCTTTTTTCCAAACTACACAATCCCAACTGTTGTAATCTTCCCTCACAGGAAGTCTTGCTTTGTTACTCTGTTTTGTTACTAATTTTATCTGTATGCTGCTCTAAGATCCTAGTGATATTGGGCGGGATGCAAATTTAATAAAATAAAACATAAGAAGAGCCATGCTAGATCTGACCAAGGGTCCATCTAATCCAGAACTTAGTTCACACAGTGGCCAACCAGCTGTTAACCATCCACAAGCAGGAACTGAGTGAAACAGCACCCTCCCACCCATGTTCCCCAGCAACTGGTGTACATAGGCTTACTGCCTCTGATATGGAGGTAGTACATAGCCATCAGGACTAGTAGCCATTGATAGCCTTCTCCTCCAGAGGTGGCAGGGCTGTGTTCTCTGGCCAGGAGAGCCCAGAATACAGCCCTAACTACACCTGAGGAAGGAGCTTGTGTCTCATCCTCTACTCCTCAGAATGCTCTGCTGCTCCCTGGAAAATCTGAGAGCTGGGGGTCAATACACCGACCTCGGTACCGGAACCAGATGCCAAACCACATCAGCCCAATAAATGGGCAGGAATTACCCCAATTGCTCGATGTAGAATCCTAGCGCCTGCTGGCATTGGTTAGCTGGCAGGGAGGCTTTTGCTGGGATATTTATATGATGTAGAGACTAATTCAAAGGATCCAATTAAAACAGTGGCTGAGGTGAATTCCTCAGCTGGAAGAAATAATTGCCAGAGGAGGCCTGGTGGCAAGGGAGCTGAATTTCCACAATGGCATGCAAATGCAGGCTGCTCTGCCAAGTGGCCTCCGGCGTCTTTTCCCTGTGCTTGTGGGAGTTTGAACAGAGGGTTTGTCTTATCACCAGAGAAGGTTGTGCAGCTTGTGGATAGGAATAGACACCACAGAGTCAGACCCTTCTTGGTCACCTGTGAGACTGCCTGACAGTAACATAAGGTATGCCCTTGCAGCCAACTGTCTAGGAAATTCAATAGACCTCATTGGCTAGGCAGCTCGCCATGCTTTATCCAACCTTTGTTATGTTTTAAGGCTTTGTGCAAAAGCCAGCAATTTGCCCACACAGATGTTTCCATGTTTGTAGCCACATGGGGGAATGTCTGGCAATGTGGATCCCTTAAGTGATCCCCCCTCCTTTGAATGCATCTCTCTCTCTCTCTCTCTCTCTCTCTCTCTCTCTCTCTCTCTCTGTCACACACACACACACCAACCACACTTTTACATACTTCTTACTACTTTAAGAAGAAAAGCTGTTGCCACCTCCCATTATTCTGGGCAACGAGTGCCAAGGCACCGAGACAGCCCATGGCCATGCTGGTTGGGAATGATTGGACTTGCAATACAAACATATTTGTAGGGCACAAGGTTGGGGAAGGCTGCCCTAGGGATGTGCATTTTTTTAATCTGAAAGAAGAAGAAAAAGAAATAGGAAAGAGCCCAATTCCTATATACTTTTGCATTAAATAAATATAAATGAAAAGTAATACAAATTGCTAATTCCAAGTTATTTTTTTATTTCTCTCTCATATATGTCTCTACCCATAAAGCTGAAAAGTATGTGTGTGGGTTTGTATGTCCAGAAATGTTTACTCACTTGGAGTTGAGGTACAATCTTAAAACTGGCCACACAGATAGGTCTTCCCGTACAGTGATCATAAAAAAAAACTAACACCCACTATTTCTTGGTTTTAACTATTTTTAATTAATTAAAAACTAAACTTATGCTGACGCCTACAATGCCTAGCATGCCTAGAACTCCATGCAACTGAGAGGGGGGGTTGTGTTGCTTGCATCTAATGGTTTACATTGCGTTCTGTCACCTCAATCTCCATGGTCTTGCATGAAGAAGAAAGAAAGGCTGCACACCCTCAAAAATGGCTGGTGGGGTAAGGGACCAACAAGGACTGTGTTGCCCCACATGTACTTTGGTAGGGGGCAGGTTTCCCCCAGGCCCCCATCCAGCCATTCTCAGGAGTAAAGCCTTTCTTTCCTGCTGTGCAAATCAATGGAGACATTTCCATCTCCATTCTCTTACACAGAGGAAAAGGGAAGACTGCACCACTAGAAATGTTGGTGGGGAGAAGCCCCCACCCACCCAGCTAGGACCCTTATGTCAATGGTGTTCTTGTTGTGTGTGGGCTTTCCTATTACAAGCCATTTTTGGAAGTGCATCTTTCCTTCCATGCAAGACCTTGGAGACAGGGCCATGCTGGCTGGGGATGATGCCCTCCAGATGTAGTCCAGCACATCTGGAGGGCATCAGTATGGGAAAGGCTGATACAGAAGATGGATTGCTATAGACATGGCAGTTCTTCACAGGTTGATTACAGGGCCAGACTCGGGCGTTGGCATCTTGGACAGCTGCCAAGGCCCTGCCCTGCTGCTTCTGAGGCACTGCCCAGCTGCCAGTGGTACCTTATTTCCCTGGCCGCTGTGCAGATGGAGAGGACAGATGGCACCTGCTCCACTGTGTTACTCAGTGTTTGCCTCCCTGAGTCAATGGCTGCATTCGGACAACACATTAGTCAATGGTGGGTTGAGTAGCCAACTCACAGTTGGTTATTTTATGGGTACTCCCCACACAACATATTCCTACACAACTGTGGGTGGTTGGGGCAGGCATTGAGTGGACTAATAGTCAACCCAGCATTTGACTGACACAACCCCTGCCCCTCTCCCCACCCTCCTTCCTCCCTCAGTCCTCCCAGTTCTATCCCAGCAGCCTCTGCAAGTTGCACCAGTTGTAGCAGAGTGGCCGCTGCCGCTTTGGTTGCTCTTGCCGCCTGTCTCTATGGGCTTGTATTTTAACCCACTCACCACATGCCATTAACACACTCACCCCTCCACACAACACTTTAAACGACTGGCTTCGAGCTAAACAACTTGCAAGCCAGTTGTTTCTCTCAGTTGCTTATTTGGGCGAAAAAGCATACCATCAGTAGTTTGTGAGCGGCGTGTTACCCTCCACACAACACAATAAGCAACACAACTGACGATTGTTCCCCCCCAGTTGCTTAATGTGTTGTCCGAATGCAGCCAGTGGCTGCATTCAGACAACACAATAATCAACTGGGTGGGGGACAATAGTCAGTTGTATTGACTAGCGTGTCGTCCAAATGCTGCCATAGTCAACTCAGCGCTGATCCTAATCCACACCACGGTTGATTATTTATTACTATGTTGTGTGGGAGTACCTCCTAGATAAACAATTGTAAAGTTTATTATTACCCCACCATTGACTATCATGTTGTCTGAATGCAGCCAGTGTGTGATGGATGACCCTAATAAGGAGTAGCAACAGCCGTGGCTACTGCCACTACCTGGAGGCAGTGAACACAGATGAGTAGGCAGCTGGAAGTGACTGCTGATCCTTCCCTCCTTGCTCATAGGGTGGCCATTTATGAAAATGCCAAGAAAGAGGAAACGCATCACCAGCCACAATGATTTGCATAACTTTTTCATACATTGGTTTAGATGTATAGATGCAAATTTAGAAACCATTATTATACTTTAAACAGAAAAGCAATACATTTCAGCATACGGTGGAAGACTGTGACCAGGTGGTCTGTGGGCCTACCTGTTCAAATGAGCTAACTTGTTGACGATGTGATGCCCATCTGGAAGCACAAAGCTTCCTGTGCCTGAGTCTACACTCAAGGACCATGTGGGATGGTAAAGCTGCATTTGCTGATGTGATACCTCATCTGCTCAGCTCTCAGGGATGCCTTAGCTGGATAGGTGTCTTGCTGTCATAGAAAACTTGATCCCTGACACTACTGGACAGCAGGGAATCTGAGCCACACAGAAGTTGTGGTGGAGATGGGGCATTAATAATAAGAAAATATTAACAGGGCCGGCTCTAATATGAGGCAGAGTGAGACAGCCACCTCAGGTGGCAAATGCTGCAAGGTGGCAGCCAAGTGTTGGAGGAGAGAGCTGTGTCCCACCTGGCCTGCTCTTCACCCCCTGTTGCTGCCTTCAGGAGTGGGGGAGGATGCTGATCAATTGGCAATTCAATGGCCAAGTCATTGAATGGGAGGGTTGCCATTTTTCCTTCACCTCAGACAGCAGAATATCTCAGGACGGCCCTGAATATCAAAGACCAAGATTGTGTTAGCACCGTTGGTAGTTGAATATTCCATCATCATCTTCCCAGTCTCTGAACCTCAATGTAGAGAGTTGTGGCACAAGAGCCAGGGTGAGGTGAGGGATGGAATAAGGCTTTTCCATTTTTGAAACGATAAACCTGGAGCAATTTCAGCTTGAAGAGGCTAGAGGGAAACCAGTGTTATCAATTCTTGAGAGTCAAGTTATGGCAAAGCTAATCACATTAACATTTAGTTGAGTAAAGAAAAGATGAATATTCACTCCTGGGCTGCTGAAGTTTTGCTGTCTGAGTCATAATGTTCTGACAATGTGATAGAATGTTAATGATGTCAACATTCTAATGAAAGTGCCTCCTGTGGTGGAGAACATCAGTTATACCTAACCGAGCTTTCAAGTGAGGGGGGTGGGAAGTAAGGCAGAAAGGCAACAGGCAAATGCAGAAGAGCCATCTACTCTATTGGCTCAAAACACAATTGCTTTAAAGGCCTGTGGCAGCTATCCTTTTAGAACAAGGGTGGATAACATGACCCTCCAGAGGTTTTGGCTTACAATCTAGGGTGAGCATATGAAAAGGTGGCCAGGACTCTTGAATCTTTAACAGTTGCACAGAAAAGGGAATTTCGGCAGGTGTCATTTGTATGCACGCAGCACATGGTAAAATTCCCTCTTCATCACAACAGTTAAAGCTGCAGGAGCTATACTAGAGTGATCAGGTGCAAAAGAGGGCAGGGCTCCTGCAGCTTTAAGTGTTGTGATGAAGAGGGATTTTCACCAGGTGCTCCATGCATACAAATGAAACCTGCTGAAATTCCCTTTTCTATATAACTGTTAAAGATACAGGAGCCCTGGCCTCCTTTTCATATGGTCACTGTACTACTGTCCATCAGTCCCAGACAGCATAGCCAAATGGTGAGGAATAATTGGAAGTTGTAGGCCAAACATCTGGAGGGCCACAAGTTGCCCATGCGTTTTGGAAGGTACGGCATTTGAAAGGAAGCCAACCAGATCTGCATGTCCTGGACTAATGTGTGAATCACAACACAGTTACCCTTTGGATTTTGCAGTTGATTGGATTTTGCAATGCAGCTCTCAGTGCAGTGTATGAAAAGGCATTTTTTAAAAAGATAACATACATTTAGAAATATGCAGTTTGACAGAACAGACCTTGAACAATGGATATATTGTGAGAAAATACAATTAAAACTATGTATCTAAATATGAAATTTTGTGCATTTTTTTGTTTAAAAAATACACAGATTAATGTGGGAATATGACAAAATAGATTTATGAATGAACACATGAAAAACTGACACAGACTGGAACTAGACTGATCCACCCATCCGTAGTAGCAGCTGAGTGGAAGAGCGCATTGCTTTCATGCAAAAATTCCCCAGGTTGCATCCCTGCCTTCTCTATGTCAGGGTGGGGGAAACTCCTATTTGAAACCCCAAGTAACCCCAGTCAGTGTAGAAAATGCTGAGCTACTTATTTATTTATTACATTTATATCCCACCTTTTTTCCTCCATAAAGAACACAAGGTAGCAAACATAATTCTCCTCCTCTTCATTTTATCCTCACCACAACCCTGTGAAGTAGGTTGGGCTGAGAGTCTGTGACTGGTCCAAAGCCACCCAGTGAGCTTCCATGGCTGAGCAGGGACTAGAACCTGGATCTCCCAACCCCCAGTCCAACACTCTAACCACTAAACCACACTGGCTCTCCTAGAGCCAGCTAGAGAAACCAGTGGTCTGAGTTGGTTTAAGATATCTTCCAATAAGTGTTCAGGGCCTGCATCAAGGGTAGGCATGTTCAGGCACCTGCCAAGAGCCCGTTTCCCAGCAAGGGGCCTACTGACAAGAGCCCCCTGGATGTGCTCCTCCTTTTCACTATTGCTTCCTATTTGTTCACCTGCCTTTTGCTCTGGTCCAATAATGGTGGTGATAAAAAGGAGGAGCAAGAGATGCCAGCGTCCATTTGCTCTCTGGCACTGCTGCAAAGTAACCAAGTTGTAGCAGTGATGGGTAAGAGGATGAGGAATGATAGAGGCTGGTGACGACGGCCATGAGAAGGTAGACTCACTGAGGAAAAGGGACCCATTGCCTACAGACCCCGAAAAACCTGGAGCCACCACTGTGTGCGTGCAAGAAAAAGGATTTCCCAGTTTGGAGGACTACCATTAAAACTGAAGGATGGCCAGTTAACAGAACTCTCAAACCTGTTGTTTCCTCTGCTTTTACCAACAGCCTGGCATGCTGAAATGAAGCCAGTGACATGGAGAGAAAGCTATGAGGGTGGGTGGGTTGCAGAGGAATTCACCTTTTTAGTTTCTGTGTAATGGGTTCAAGGAAGAAGAGCAGTGCCAGTTAAATAATAATAATAATAATAATAATAATAATAATAGTGACGAAAGTAACAGTGAGTGTAGTCATGGTGACGTTAAAGTAGGAAGGAGCCAAAGTGTTCCATACTTTGGTGGCTTTTTAGCAAATAAAGCAGGATGTAAATGTTAATAGTAAATAATAGAGAGAAAACAGAAAAAGAAAAAGAACACAGAGCAGCAGCAGCCATTTCCTGTCACGTAAGAGATGAACAAGATTAAGAATTTGCTGAATCTCCAGTCTCTGTGTTCATAAGCTCCCAGCAGCAGTAGCAGCAGATGTTACAGTGAAGGCTTGGTTTATTATTACCTACATAACTGCAAGGGGAATTCAGAATATATACCACTGGTATGCTTGGCCCATCTTTTGAAGAGATCTTTTCATGCCCTCTTGTCTTTCTATGTATTTGCTGTTGGCTCCCAGTTATTGCCAAAGGACTGCAGAGCGATAAATTGGTAATGTGCCTGCATTTTTTTTTGCTAGTTTGTTTATTATTTAAAGCATTTTTATCCCCTTCTTCAGACAAAAAGGCTGCCAGAGAGGCTTAAATACAACAATACAAACATGGCGGTCCCTGCCTACAGGCTTACAATCTAAAAGACATGACACAAAAGAGCAAAGAGATGGGGGAGGGAAAAGGGGGGAAGCAAACTCAGCTTCCAATTCTTAAAGTTGAAAAGTACATAAGAACATAAGAAGAGCCATGCTGGATCAGATCAAGGGTCCATCTAGTCCAGTACTCTGTTCACACAGTGGCCGACCAGCTGTCAACCAGGGAACCACAAGCAAGTCACGGTACAACAGCACCCTCCCACCCATGTTCCCCAATAACTAATGTATACAGGCTTACTGCCCCTGATACTGGAGGTTGCACTTAGCCTTCTCCTCCAGGTATTTCTCCAACCCCCTTTTAAAGCCATCCAAATTGGTGGCCATCACCACATCTTCTGGTAGCGAATTCCATAGTTTAACTATGCGCTGTGTGAAGAAGTGCTTCCTTTTATCTGTCCTGAATCTCCCACCAATCAGCTTCATGGGATGACCCGGGTTCTAGTATTATGGGTGAGGGAGAAAAAGGTCTCGCTATCCACATTCCCCACACTATGCATAATTTTGTATGCCTCTAGCATATCTCCCTTCAGCCTTCTTTTTTCCAAGCTGAACAATCCCAGCTGTGATTGTTAATAGTAGTACTTATAGAGCCACCATCAAGGGTAGGCATGCTTGGGCACCTGCTGAGGGCCCACCCACCAGCAAGGGCCCACTGACAAGAGAGCCTGTTGGATTGCTCCACCACTCAACTGCTTGTTCACCTGCCTCACAGCCTACACAATGGTGGTGGTGAAAAGGAGGAGTGATTAATGCCACGGCCTGCTTTCTCATTGGCTCTCTGCCTATCAAGCAAGGAAGTGGTAGCAATGAAGAGAAAGAGGAGGAGCAATAGCAGCCAGTGACAATGTGAGAATTAGAAGGCATATTCTTTGAGGGAGCTGGTGAACGCGTGACTGGGGCTGGCGATGCTTTTAAGCCACAAGAGCTGTAGAGAGATGTGCCCTTGAGTAAATTCCACCAGAGAACTCACAGTAGGAGTGGCATCAAGGGTAGGCATGGTTGGGCAACTGCCAAAGGCCCATAGTTCAGCAGGGGCCTACTGATAAGAGCCTCCTGGAGTTGCTCCTACTCTTCATCATTGCAACCTGCTTGATCAGTGGCCTTCACACTTGTCCAGACAGAAGTGGTGGTGAGAAGGAGGCGCAACAGATGCCGTTGTCTCCTTGCTCATTGGCTCTCTGCCTGCCTGGCAAGCAAGTGGTGATACCAGTGATGAGGAAGAAGATGAGGAGTAAGAGCAGTTAGTGACAATGATGGTCAGAAAGCAGACTCACTGAGGGAGGGGGCTCACTGAGAGTGTCTTGCCTCAGGGTCCTCAAAATCCTAGAGCCGATACTGAGTACCTTTAATGACCAGCTGGAATGGAAACCCTTCAGGGGGATTAAGCTCCACTGGAGCTGATCTTTCAGCAGAGCTGATGAGAGGGCCATGCTTCCCATTTCTCTCTGCTGCCACCTGAGGAAATGGCTGTTGCCAGGGGGCGGCAGCATTTTGGTTGCATAGCTCCCCTGCATTTCTAAGGAGCCAGGAACGACAATTCTATGTATGACCTTATGAGTCTCAGACTCGCAGGAAACTAGTGGAAGGAATGCTAACAAATGTATGAACCTGTTGCCAAATTCAAGTTTCCTACATTACCATTTGGTGGTTATAGGATTCATGGCCCTGAAGTGGTTATCTATAATTCAGCATCCGCTAATTGCTGGATGAAATGAAATACAATATGGGAGCAGATTCAATCAGATGGCACAGTTTGACCTTTCAAACCCCTTTGGAACAGCAGATTCCCCCTTTTTCCTCTCTCTCTCTCTCTCTCTCTCTCTGCTAGTATCTGAGACTGTAAGCCTATGTTCACACCACACTGGTGAGAGGATGCTGTTGCACCTGTGTCCTGTTTGTTGGTCCCTGGTCGACAGCTGGTTGGCCACTGTGTGAACAGAGTGCTGGACTAGATGGACCCTCGGTCTGATCCAGCATGGCACTTCTCATGTTCTTACTAATTAGACCAGTTTCTTTACTGAGAAAACCATCTGCTGTGCTGAACTTTCTGCCTGTGAAGAGACCCCTAGAAAAGGGATGAGGAACCTTCTTCACTCGAGGGTCATATTCCCTTGTGCCAGGCATGCTCCCAGTAGTGGGTGAGTCCAGATCCCAAAGTGGGCACAATCAATGCCACACACTTCCCTGTGCACACACGCTCATACATGCACACACATTCTCATGCATAATGCACATGGACATACAAAGACCCTCCCATGCTACAATTAGGTTTGAAAAAGGTTTCTGATTAGCTCCACTGGGCCTAATTCCCATGTGGGGGCAATTTTTAAGGGGGCTCACAGGTTGTGGGGAGAGGAGGGTTAACCCTCTTCTCCCCAGCTGTTACCCCCCCCAATCACCCCCCTGCTTGTTCATTTCCTGTAAGCAGCCGGTTGGCCACTCTATGAATAGAACGCTGAACCAGATGGACCCTTGGAATGATCCAGGATGGCTCTTCTTACATTCTTAATTTGACTTGGGGGAAGGGGAAATTACCTTCACCGTTGCCATTCACAAAATGTTGGGTAATAATAATAATAATAATAATAATAATAATATGTTTATCACCCGCCTCTCCCAACGGATCGAGGCGGGGAACAACACCAAACACAAAATACAAAAACTGATTAAAAGCAGATAAAACCAGTACATCATTAAAACACCAATAAAACACCAATAAAACACTTTAAAATTCATCTAGGTAGGCCTGCCAGAAGAGATCAGTCTTTATAGATCTTTTAAATTCCTGAAGACTAGTAAGTTGGCGAATCTCTCCCGGCAGGTCATTCCACAATCTGGGAGCGGCAGAAGAGAAGGTCCTCTGGGTAACAGTTGTTAGTCTAGTTCTTGTTGACTGTAATAAATTCTTCCCAGAGGACCTGAGCGTGCGGGGCGGATTGTATGGGAGAAGGCGATCCCATAGATAACCTGGACCCAAACCATGTAGGGCTTTAAAGGTAATAACCAACACTTTGTACTTCGCCCGGAAACTGATTGGCAGCCAGTGAAGAGATTTTAAAACTGGTGTAATGTGGTCACCCCTAGATGTACCGGTGACCAACCTGGCTGCCATATTTTGAACTAATTGAAGTTTCCGGACTAGGCACAGAGGTAGCCCTATGTACAGCGCATTGCAGAAGTCGAGCCTCGAAGTTACCAGTGCGTGCACTACTGATTTTAGGTCTTCCAACTCTAGGAAGGGGCGCAGCTGGCGTATCAGCCGAAGCTGATAGTAGGCACTCCTGGCAGTCGCATCTATCTGAGCTGTCATTTGGAGCAACGGATCCAGGAGCACCCCCAAGCTGCGAACACAGTCTTTCAGGGGGAGTGTAACCCCATCCAGAACTGGTTGACACACCTCCAACCCCAGGTTGTGGCCCTTGACAGTAAGCACCTCCGTCTTGTCTGGATTCAGCTTCAGTTTGTTTTTCCTCATCCAGCCCATTACCGCCTCCAAGCATTCATTCAGAGGAGACACACTATCCTTAGCTGATGCTGTTGTCGAAGGCATAGAGAAATATATTTGGGTGTCATCAGCGTATTGATAGCACCCCGCCCCATGCCTCCGGATGATTTCTCCCAGCGGTTTCATGTATATATTAAACAGCATTGGGGATAGGATGGCACCTTGTGGTACACCACATAGCTGCTCCTTCTTTGAAGAGCAACTATCCCCAAGCATCACCATCTGGAACCTGCCCGAGAGGTAGGACCGGAACCACTGAAGCACAGTGCCCCCGAGTCCCAATTCCCTCAGGCGTTCCAGAAGGATACCATGGTCGATGGTATCGAAAGCCGCTGAGAGGTCCAGGAGTACCAACAGGGACACACTCCCCCTGTCAATACTTAAGCGTAGATCATCCACTAAGGCGACCATAGCGGTCTCAACTCCATATCCTGCTCTGAAGCCAGTTTGAAATGGGTCTAGAAAATCTGTATCATCCAAAACTGCTTGCAGTTGGAAGGCAACCGCCCTCTCGATCACCTTGCCCAAAAATGGAAGATTTGATACTGGCCTATAGTTATTAAAGTCCAGGGGATCCAGGGAGGGCTTTTTTAGAAGTGGCCGTACTACTGCTTCTTTTAAACATGATGGAAAACTCCCCTCCCTGAGAGATGCATTAATAATATATTGTAATTGTGATCTAACTGCATCTCCTCCCTGGGCGACCAGCCAAGAAGGACAGGGATCGAGAGGGCAAGTCGTCCTCCTTACTCGACCAAGCAGCTTGTCCACGTCCTCGGTACTCACCAACTGAAACTGATCCAGTGTAATTCTACTCGCGGAGTTGCTGGACACTCCATTGTCAGCCTCTGCTATAACGACAGCATCTAAGTCGGCTCTTATCCGAGAGATTTTATCTGTGAAATGATTGTTAAAGGCATCACAGTGAACTACTGAAGGCTCTAACATCGGGTTCAGGGGGGAGGGTGCCTGAGTTAGACCCCTCACCACCCTGAACAGTTCTGCTGGACGCGAATTCGCAGACGCAATGCGTGCAGAGAAGTAAGCTTTCTTCGCTGCACGTATTGCCACCCCATAGGAACGAAGATGTTCTCTATGTCGTGTCTTATCGGATATAAGTCGAGTTTTCCGCCATCGGCGCTCCAGTCGTCGTCCTTTCCGCTTCAACTCCCTGAGATCTTCTGTATACCAGGGCGCCCGATTAGAAGCGGGTCGGAGAGGACGTTTGGGGGCGATCGTGTCGATAGCCCTAGTTAGGTCTTGATTCCATCTATTGACCAGGGCTTCTACAGGATCGTCGACGATACCAGCCATAGATCCCTCCAAGGCCTTCTGGAATCCAAAAGGATCCATCAGCCTTCGAGGGCGGACCATCTTAATAGGTCCGCCACCCCTGCAGGGGCGGGTGGTAGCTGTGATACTAACCCTGACCAGAAAGTGGTCTGTCCATGACAATGCAGAGGTATTTGTTACCTCCGCCCACAGATTTGTCTGTTCGGAGCTGAAGACAGCATCGAGGGTGTGACCTGCTGAATGTGTAGGTCCAGAGACCAATTGGGATAGGCCCATGGTTGTCATGGATGCCATGAACTCCCGAGCTGCACCTGACAAACCAGCCTCGAATGGGATGTTGAAATCGCCCAGGACCAAAAGCCTGGGCGAATCCAACACCAACTCCGAGACCAGTTCCGTGAGCTCGGCCAGGGAGTCTGATAGGCAGTGGGGTGGCCGGTACACTAACAGAATCCCTAGTCTATCCCTGGCCTTCAGACTCAGGTACACACACTCGATGTGCTTCAATTGCCGGACAGGAAGTCTGGTCAGGTTAAGATTGTCTTTGTAGACCACAGCTACTCCGCCCCCCTGCCCACTTTCCCTCACCTGCTCACTAACACAGTACCCAGCTGGGAGAGCCTGAGCACATGTTTTCAGTAATGTGTCAATAAACATATGTCATGTGACTAAAAACAAAACAAAACCTTTGTCCTTATTCAAAGCGCAAAAAATAGAATCAAACCTCTCTTACTTCAGCAATTTAATGTTGGCATCTGTTCATTGAAATTCCTTTCCACAATGCTTTAGGAATGGCTTATTCCAACATAAATGTGTTAGTCTTTAAGGCTTGTTGTTATTTTTGCATGAATAAAGAGATGCTTCCTTGATTTGCCAAGGGCAAAAATCCATTTCTTGGGTACCTGCAGGATTTTATACTGGGAAAGCGAAACACATTTGGCCAAGCTTATTATCTACTTTCATCTCTTTTTTATTATCTTATAGACAGCCATAAGGTGTTTGCTAATGTCAGGGTATATAAGGTAACTGTTCTAGGCTTCGGAAAGTATTCAACTATGTGAGTAGCTGTTACGCAGCAGGCTCTACATTTTCCCTGAGTAAAATACTTAATGAGGCCAATTACAAGGACTAAGGCATGCAGAGACTGGAAATTATAGGGAGGGGTAAGAAAGTTTTGTATGGCCACCTGAAAGACGCCACCACCTCACAACACACACACACACGGAAAACACCAAATCTGGCTTACTCCCATCATCAACATCAGTATAGAAGGTATTTCCATTAACTCTGAAAAATGGTTCAGAGTTTTTGTCGTGGTCTGGATGTAGACTCATTCTCTGTGGAAGGGCAAAGATGCTGTCCATTTTGTGAACTTCACAAAGAGTCAAATGAAGAATGCTTTTGGCAACCGCTGCAAGTGGGATTCTGTGATACACATTTTCTGATGGTTTTTGCTGCCTCCAGTTTTTTGGGGCTGCTCTGTCTGTTCCACATCAGAAGCAGTAATAATAGGCTTGTCAACTGACCAATGGGGAAATGGCCTGTGTAATTCTTGTGCCTTGATTTGGGACTGGTTCCAGGTTTGAGGGTGTCCTCAGCAAAATGCCCACTGGTAGGCCCTCTTCTACCTTTGGCAGGCTTAAGAACATAAGAAGAGCCATGCTGGATCAGGCCAAGGGTCCATCTAGTCCAGCACTCTGTTCAGACAGTGCCAACCAGCTGTCAACCAGGAAACCACAAGCAGGACATGGGTACAACTGCACCCTTCTGCCCATGTTCCCCAGGTGAGGATAGAGGCGTGCCTCCTCTATCTTCCTCCAGCACAGCTGCAAGGAAGAGTCTGGAAGCTTTCCCTTTCCTTTTAGATAGGCTGCAGCTGACCTGCACAAACTGTAGTCAGTCTTAACTATGGTTAATAATAATAATAATAATAATAATAATAATAATAATAATTTATTTCTTACCCGCCTCTCCGTCTGGATCGAGGCGGGGAACAACAACATGATAAAATACATAAAACTGATTAAAACATGACACATATTATTAAAACTGCATAAAAATCCTAAAACATCCTAAAAACATCCTTAAAACATTCTAAAATTACTGGAAGCTAATCATAATTAATCATAGTTAAGATTAATCCCAGTTGAAAGTTCAGACAACATTGTGGTAGATCAGGCAAATCTTTCATATTTTCACGACCTTATTCCTACTGCTCAGTTTGGAAATTCAGTAATTAAATGTCTCCAAGAGAATTCTGGATTAAAGAATGGGATCCCAGTTGCTAATGTAATCCAGCTTGGCCTCTTGGCATGAGAGTAATTAAAGTCATATTATTATTGAGGTTTCTCAGTTGGGAGACAGAAGAAGTGCCAGGCCGTCAGTAACAGGCAATTGGCTCATTAGTAGTTTTTACTGATAAGAACGGAATCCAAACAATAAGTGCCTGGTTTTGCAGTTGGGGTACCAAGAGGTGAGGGTCTATATTAGTTTTATAGTAACATCTCCCTTGAAGTAGTGTAAAAACAACCATAAAAACAATTAGGGTAGCCATACAACAATTAGCTTGGTAATAAACCAGGTATGCCATCAATAAGGTAATAGGAGGGAGTTTCCCCAGATCATAAATATAATAGGGTGACCATATGGAAAGGAGGCCAGGGCTTGTGTATCTTTAACAGTTGCATAGAAAAGGGAATTCCAACAGGTGTTATTTGTATGCATGAAGCACTTGGTAAAATTCCCTCTTCATCACAATAGTTAAAGCTGCAGGAGACCTGCCCTCTTTGGTATCTGGTCAAGATATGTGTTTTGAGAAGACATACAGATTGAAGTCACAGATATAATTCTGGTGTCACAAACACTCCTGAAACATATCATGGGATTCTGGAATGTTTTTAGATGTATGTGGTTACAAGTACTTATTTTGATAAGAAGTTTGAAGTTCAGCATTATTATTTGGACATGTTGATTTAATATAGCCTTAGGAATGTGAACACAAATTTATGGAGTAAAACCAATCTAAACATGTTGAATAGCTTCAAAAGACTATATAAAAGGGATTCTGAACACATGAAATTGGGAGTTCTCTCAAGGAGAACTTACCGTCATCTTTAAGAGCCAGGTAAGCTTCATGCTGATGATCATTGAGACTGATAATTTAAGACGATGTTGAATGAATCAAACGTTTGAATCTACACATGTATAAGCCTTGTATTTAGCATGGCTGTGCTAATATTTTTATAGTAAAGAAACAAAGATCTTATCTGAGAGAGTGATTTCTGGAAATAGAAAACTCTGTATGACCAATATCTAGAGTGAAGAACTGGTCTCACTTTAAAATGGCGACTGGGATTTGGGAGAAATGTAATGATGTCAATTAAACAGGTAGTTCAGAGTTGCCCACATACTGGTAACATATTTTGAAAAAAACTCACAACCAGGACATATGTCACACATGATAAAACATGGTTGATCTAAAATGGAAGAGGAAGCTTCTGATCTCATAGCCACACTGGAGGAGAAGAAGGGAGGGGGTGCATGAACCCGGTGGGAGGCTCGCCTTATTTTCATAAGGCTAAACCGTGGGAGAAGGCCTTCTCAGTGGCTGCCCCGGAACTCTGGAACTCCCTTCCCAGGGAAGCTAGACTGGCTCCCTCCGTAGTGTGCTTTCGGAATTAGACTAAAACTTTTCTGTTTCTGCAGGCCTTTGGGGAGTAGTTTGGACCTCTGCTGATGTGTTGTTATAGCTTGGATTTTTTTTTTTGAATTATTTGTATTTTAAATGTTTTAAATATTTTAATATTGTACCATGTTTAATTATATTTTTAATTTTTGTGTATCTCTATCTGTTTTTAACTTTACATGTTTTAATTTGTAAGCTGCCTTGAGTCCCAGTATTGGGAAAAAGGTGGGTTATAAATATAATAATAATAATAATAATAATAATAATAATAATAATAATACAACCCTGGAGTTCTAATGCAGTTATGTCCTTGCTTGCTTTCCACTCCATGGTTCTACAGAGGATGGCATCATCTCTATTTTCATCAGTACAAAGTGATATAGATTCTAACTGGAACTTTTTCTCTGAGAAACTGCATATAAACACTAGCAAACAGTCAAGATATAGGTGTCTTGGTTTAAAGCAGGAGGTTATGCCCATTTCTAGAGGTGCCCCTAGATTTAAGGGCCACCAGGGTCAGTTGCTTTCCTGCCTGCTGCCCTGACAGCTCTTTAAAAAAACAATAATTGGGGGAGTGGCTCCGGTCCCCTGAAAACCCCTTTTTCCCCCCTGGGGCAGGTGGCAATGCCTCCTCCTCCTAGCTGACTTGCTTGCTAAAGGAAATACCTTTTAACCGACCCTAGTTTGGTTTCATGAAACATGAACCTTGGACTCATACCCTGTGGTTTAGCCCTGGTAGCATCAGTGCTCAATTAGCTTGGTTAATACTGAGTTTTGCCAGCTAGGCGCAAAAGGAACTGTAGGCAAATCCAACAGGCAGAGAAAGCAATTGTTTGCAACAAAATCCTCCCAGCTCATGGGTAATTCTTGTCCTTTTTCTTCTGCAGAGCTCTCCCTGCCATGATGCAGTGGGTCCGGGCTCAGACACCAGGTGAAAGCGGTATCAACATTGTCACTGCGGACTTTGTAGAACTTGGCGACTTTATCAGCACAGTCATAAAGCTGAACTGCATCCTGGATGAAGATGAAGCCGATACGACTTGATACCGTACCGTACCGTACCGTGTCTGATATGCTACAGAATGGAACTTTTATTCCAGTTGTGTTAGGTTAGGTTGTAATCTTGTAACAGATTTTACAAGCACATGCTGAATATTAATTTTATTATTGTTTTGGACGCGTCAAAAGGTTGGTGAAAGGGGGACGTGTTTTTCCACTTGATCGTTTCTTGACATTGATGAGTTCGCGTCTCATGAAACCCAGCCAGGTTTTCTTACTTGAGTTTTCTTATTTGAGAAAGCCATTAATAAATATTCTGCCAGCAACCAAACGTGGTTTTGGCTATATGGATGATCGTTCACTATGCTTCATTCATAACTGGCAGCCATATATTGCCCTCTGTCTGTGCAATAGATTCCCATTCTAATTTTGCTACTGAACAAAAACATTCTATTACCCCATTTGCTGGTCTTGCGACCGTAATAAATTCTATTCTATTCTATTACCCCATCAATATGCTCCATCGGCCAATAAGCTTCACATATTATGGTTGCACTAACTGGTGGTATGACATTTGTTCAACTAGGGTTGGTGGGGGGTGGAGGGGGGGATATGCCATTAGCATTAAAGATCAGCCAAAAATTAGCAAAGAGTTGCAGTTCCAGTGTTTAGTGTGCTGATTTTCCAGAAATCATCATCACTTTGAACATGTTAGTATTGTTTTTTATTTTTTTAAAAAAGCCCTCAATGTTCATCCAGCTTTGTCCTCCTCCAGGTAGCAGAAGGTTTGCCATAGATTTCTGTACAGAGTTCTATTATACACTTTTAGAGGTTGAATCCCACTTTAATATCTGAAATTATGGCTTCTCAACCAGTCAACCGAAACCATTCCTTATATTCATTGGCCTCTTTTAGAGAACAATCCTATGCATGTTTAGACATAAAAGATCCTACAGCTTCTAGCATTCTCTACCCAGCCTTTTTCTGTCTAAACATGCATAGAATTGCTCCCTGAGTTAGTCAGAGTGCCATCCTATAAATGTCTACTCAGAAGTAAGTGCCATTGCATTCAGTGGAACTTACTCCCAGGAAAGTGGCTATAGGATTGCAGCTGTAGTTAGATAGTTATTTGATTGCAAAATGTATTCATAAACTTACAGCCAAAAAGATACTCAAGGTGATGTCCAAGTAATTGCCAACTGAAAATTGCAATAACAATCCCTTTGAAAATACAGAAAGAAGCTGCAAACACAATTTTGGAACTGAATAATAATTATGTACTATTTAACAATGAGTAAATGCACTTAATAAAACTGCCAGGGTACACTTAAATATGTAGATCAGATTCAAACTTAGACATGCTTAGAGTTGTGCCATTGAAATCAGTGGGACAAGGTAGTCATGATTAGTCCCTTTGATTTCAATAGTTTTACTCTAAGGATTACTAAATTTGGATCTAAATCTTTTTTTAAAAAATCCTTAGAAAGGAATGTTTACATCCCTAATAATGACTTTTGATAATATAGTAGTATATATTTCTATTTAAAAGAGCTGTAAGCACAGAGACTGATGTTGTCTCAGCTCACCTCAAATTGAAAAAATGCAAAAGGCACCAATTCAACAGTGGGGAAATACTTTTCTTTAAAGAGTGGAATAGGTCAGTGTGCGGTTAATAGCATTAAGCTATAATAGCCTTTCATTGTCTGGGTGAAATAATGCGTGAGGAAAAGCTATTCTGAAGTCACCATCGGCAGCACATTACAATGGAAAGCTCTCCTACTCGATTTGTTCTTAAGGGAATATCCAAAATGCGAAGAGGTGAGAAAGTTGATGATTTAAGGAAATATTAGCTTTCTTCCACCCACCCACCGACCCCCATAAGCTGGATCATACTCTGGCCTGGAATTTAGAGATACCGTTGGAGGATGTGGGAGCCCAGAATAGTTACGTGGAATGATCTTAAGACCTCGTCGTTGGATGTAAAAGAAGAGGCCAAATATATGATTTGGATTTCAAGTTTTCTCTCTCAGGGCCATTTGATGGACAGCCTAGCTTAGTTCAAACCGGGTCTTTTGTGACCACCCCTCCTACTCCTCCTATCACTAGTTTCCCGCATCTGAATCTCACATCCGTGTTCCTCTTTTAACTCCCCCATGCCCCTTGCTTCATCGTGACTGGAAAATTGGCAAGTCACTTCATCTTCCCACTCTGTTGCCTCTCAGGTGATTCATCCCTCCACTTCCTGGGACTGAGATGTACTCCTCCTCCCCACAGTCCTCAGGCGGTCTCTTCTTCACCCCTCTTTCCTAAGGACACAGATATTTCCCTTCTCTCCCTCACCGTGCCACAGTTTAACACCTTAATGTGAGATAGGAATCCTTTGTCCAGTTCCATGGGTAGCTACAATTGAGCTTAGTAGTGGGGGAAGGTTGCACTCATGTCCTGCTTGTGGATCCCTGGTCGACAGCTGCTTGGCCACTTCATGAACAGACTAGATGGACCCTTGGCCTGATCCAGCATGGCTCTTCTTACGTTCTTATAAATGTGCCCATTTGCTAATATGCAACCTTCCTCCGATCAATATCTGTGATCATATCAGCGGCTATATCAGGACATTAACCATCCTATATTCAAATGTACCTTTTTTTTAAAAAAAAAAAGAGAATTAATGGGGTGAAGGACACACCTTTTTTAGGCTGTGCCTGCCACAATATGGACACCATTCACAATCGTACCCATCTGCAGTCCAGATAACACAGGCTGGTTGTACAACCAACTCGTTTACAACTGGCTTTCACCGCAAGTACATTTGCTGGTGATTCAAGCACACTTACAAAGCTTTACATTCAGTAAAATTAATAGAATCGGCTTCCATGTGATAGATCTATCCACCTTAAGGATTGCCTTTCAAATGACTTTTGAAAAGTATGAGCATTCTTCTAGGAGGCATGTCTACATCTGATGATTCATGAGAGCTCAAACACTGAACTGCATTTATCTTGGAGAGAAGACAAATACATTGTAGAACTATTGCTTATTTGATGCCCTGGATAGATGCATTGTCATTCCTAAGAGTGCTGCATGTTACAAAGACCTTAAATAATGTCTCCTTTGAAGCAGGCTGCCCAGCGAGATAGATGATTGCTTATTTATTGGACACTAGTGACCTATGTCCTACAATTAGACTAGTTATTTAAATCAATAGGGGAAATTCAGCTGCCATCTCTTGCAAACCTTGCATGCTACAGCACACAGTTCCACCAGTTCCTAGGTCCTGTGTGATTTTTTTTCTCCACTGCACTCTTATGTTCTCTTGGCTCTTTGGCCTTGAGCCCTCCATCTCTTATCCCTTGCCATCCAGCTCCTCAGTCCCTTTGTGAGGCTTCTACCACACATCCCAAGCCAATCTGACCTGCCACTTTCCCCAAAACAACTCCACTGGTTGCCAGCATTCCATGACTTAACAAGATTCCTTCCTCATCAGAAGTTAGAATGTTCACTAACATTCTGTGACATCATGGCAGCTCCGCGAATGGCACATAGGAAAGCTTACAGGGGCCGTAGCTCAATGGTAAAGTGCACGCTGTGCATGCAGAAGGCCTGTGGTTCAAACTCTGGCATCTCCAGGAAGGGCTAGGGAAGAATCCTGCCTGAAATCCTGGAGAGCTACTGCCAGTTAGTGTTGACGATACTGAACTAGATGGTCCAATGGTCCAGTATAAGATAGCTTCCTATGTTCCTAACTACTATTTTTTATTATATAAGATATAGACTTAATGGCTGAACTACACTTGTCGTTGATCAATAAAACTGATACATTTTTAGACGTTGCTTCTCAGAACTAGAGGTCAGGTGCCAACATCACTGGAACAAAGGAATATGGACAATGTGATGGGATCAACTCATGCCTGATCCCAGCCTCACTCAAAGTTGAGTTTTGCTGTGTTCCAAATGGTACACTGAACCAATTCACAAAACCAGTTTCTGCATGGATCTCAGCAGTGTGCTGAATGCCATAAGTCCCAACATGATCATGTAAATTGGCCCTTTCTCCACACATTTTCCCCAACAGCATCTACACAACAGCATCTATGCAACATGTGCCCTGGTAACACATCTCATATGTAACATACATTGACAAGTGTTACGAAAAGTTTGATAAGTATTACAGAAATAAATAATGCCAAACAAAAGGAGAGATTATTGAGTGCTAATAATAGTCACTATGCCCATGGCTCCTTTTTTTCTTGGCATGGGAGTTCAATGACTGCTATGCA
Organism: Anniella stebbinsi; assembly: GCA_029215795.1. Classification (NCBI taxonomy): domain Eukaryota; kingdom Metazoa; phylum Chordata; class Lepidosauria; order Squamata; family Anniellidae; genus Anniella; species Anniella stebbinsi. Next base: position 24,128,356 of record JARDYH010000002.1, on the reverse strand, counting down.
GTGGCATAATCCTATTGACTTCAATGGGTCCCCGCTGGTGTAAATGATTATTGAATGACTTTCAGGCCCAGCAGCACCACACAGCCCGGTCAGGCAGCTGCTGACAGCCTAGTGTCACCTCTTTGCCACTTTCCCCTGCTTCTCTCCAACTATGTTTCCAGTATTGCCACCTCCTTCTCTCCTTGCCCGCTGTGTGCAAGATGATTCCACCCACCCACTGACCCGCAGGCTAATAGTGGACGTTTACAGAACAGAGGGTAAACTGAACAGAACATAGCAAGGCAGTGAGTGGGGAGAGATGCCAAGGGCCCATGCAAAGCCGGAGCCAGCCCTGATGGCTATTTTATATATCATGCAAGAAAACAATCCCCCAAATTCAAAGAATGGCCTTTTGCATCCTCTCTGTAGTGCCTAATGCAGACAGAGAAAAAAATGCCTACTCATAACCTTATATTTCCATTGTCCTTTTAAAAATAAATAAATAGCCTACTATATTTTATTTTATTGGGGGCGGGTGGGGGAAATAGTGCTACATCATTTTAAGCTAGGATGAAGAAATAAGGTTGAAATCCTATGCTGATGCCCTCAGACCCTGTTTTAAGCTCGCTGGAAACATCTCACCAGCTATATTTCAAAGCGGAATTAGAATAGGTGGACCTTTGGTCTAATCAAGCAGGGTTCTTCTCATGTCTATATGCACACAGTTGGAAATAAGGTCCAAAACAGACCTTCCTAGCTGTCATCTAGCAGCTATGTCTTTTTTCATCCTTACTCTAAGGTAGGTGCAGAGCCCCCAATCCAGATTTTTAAACCCTACTTACTCCCCAGCCTATATTAGGGCCTCAGTCTGGACCAGGAGCCCTGAGCCTTCTCTCGAGTAATAAATAAATGAATAAATAAATAGATGTATCTGGTAGGCACACATTTAAAGTAAGGTCTGTTTGGGCCTTATGTCACATTAAATCCATTGGAACTTACGTCTGAGCAAACATGCACAGGGTTGACTGTGCGTCTGACTAGTTGTTTGGCTCACAACTCTTGCTTCTGTTTTAAGGCTACAACGCTACATGCTTTTGTTTATGTATATTTCAGTTCCCTTGAACTCAGAGGAACCAAGGTGCACATGATGCCATTCCAGACTGTAGCGCAAGGGCCGAACTATACGTGACGTGAAGCGCATGGTGTTGCGTGCAACTTTCATAGAAATGATAAATAGAAGCTTCTGGGACCCCCAATCATAACTGGGATACAGAAAGGGGGATTAACCCTTTCCTCCCCTACTGTGATTCCCCCTGAACAGCACCCCTCCAAGTTGATATTAGCAGTAGTGCAGCTAAGTAATGGACCCAAAGCCCCCAAAATTATTGCCCAGAGAGTGGCAGGTGCAGAAGCAAACTTCATTCTATTCCTGTAACCGTGACGGTGCTATGATTTAAGTAAACTTAAAAATGCACAACTGCACATGCTCAGAGTATTATTATGTTTATCAGTTTGGCAAACAATGTTGTGGTTGCTCTTCTAACGTATCAGGAACGTAGAGGCAGTTTGAAAGCATGGAATGGCGGTTGGAATGGGGCAAAAGCAATGCTAGCTGTATGCTTCACAACTGAAGTAAGACACATGGCCATCTAAAGCCATCCTCACCCCCCCATCAAACCGTTAAGGCCAGGGTTTAAAATTACCTAGTTGCACCAGTGGCTATTAGTGATGCCCACTGGCGCTTCTTTACAGTGCCAAATAACTGTGTGTGTGTGTGCGGTGGAGGCGGGGAGATTTGTGTCAGGACCGCAGTGTTGGAGGAAATGGTTAAACTCTCCTTCCCATATGAAATGACCCCAATCCGGATTGGGTCTTGCAGTTGCTGCTATTTATAGTTTTTAAAAGGTAGACACAGTGCTAAACCACATGCTTAATGTCCTGTGTCATTTGGATCTAGGGGCTACAATGCCAAGTTCCTACTAGGTTCACACAACCTTCTTCATACACTGGCCTTATTCACATGCAATGACAACCCAGTGTATAGGTTAGGTATGGGGTTTCACTGAATCATGAGTTGTTGTTATGTGGGAACCTGACACGTTGGTTTAAATAGAGCTTGTCAACCACAAGCAACCCAGGAAGAGAATCCATGGTTTGTTGCTGGGTTGTGAACTCTGGGTTGTTTGTGGTTAACAATCTGTAGTTAATCCATAGTGCAGGGTTTGTATGTAATGACAACCCACAATTCAACAGCAACCCATACTCAATCCATAATGTGGCTTGTTGTTATGTGAGAACCAGGTGTTGGAAAGCACAGGTCGGGGTGTGAGGGTCCACATTGTCCAGCTTTGTCTACTTGACACCCACGCATGTGTTGGCTACACCTCTTGCCATTGTGCACATTCCAAGGACCCTGCACTCATACCAATGTACACATATAGCGCTCCTCAATTAGGGATGGGTGAATAATCAATTTCCAAACCTCCCAAGGCTTTCCTTTTCGCACCCTGATATTCCTTTCGCTTAACTCTCTTGCAAGCACAACTAGATGGCTTTTGTTTTTGTTTTTCAAACTGGAAAGTTTCAAACAGGAGAAATGTGCACTTTCCCCCTTTTGATTCAAGTGTGAAAACAGGTCCTTTTGGGAAAGTGCTTTATTTAAAGTGCATATTTTTTAAAAAGACTGCATTTTCCAAATGCAAAGACAAGCTCAAGAATGTGCAAGTTTTTCCCAAAAATTTGGACTGGATTTGCGTTTGCATTCAGAGTTGCAAGCAGCCCATTTTTCCAGCATCCATGAAATTCCCATGCATTCCTTTTCTCAATGCAAGATGGTTTCCTGATTGGCTGGGTTCCCCGCTTCACACAGAGGAGCCCTGTGCGAAGATGTCGGTATACGTGTAGGGACCCTTCACATGGCTGCCAATGTGAAGCTAGCGCTTCTGGAGCCCCCATTGTTGTTGGAGTGGGTGTAGCTAGCATGACCCTACAACTCTTAAGTGTGCTTTCAGTGCATCAGGGTATGCGTATGTGTGTGAATCCTCCCCCTCCCCCAGAGAAGCCTACAGACAAAACCACCACAGTGGTTTCATTTATAATAAACACAAATGAGGGATGTTACCATGTATCTTAAGATGTATTATATATAAATATATGTAGCTAGACTGTGTCTTGAACTTTCTGGAAATGTTAACGTGCCTGCTTAGCATCACTTGTATTTGTTGACTGGGAAAATATAAGGAAAATGTGCGAAAAGAACCAAGGCCTTTGCAGAAATAAGATAAAAGAAAAAATATGTTGTTTCTTTAGAAACTTTATTTTAGCGATGTTACTGAACTGGAGAGAGAGAGAGAGAGAGAGAGAGAGAGTTGGGTGTGTATTTTTGTGTAACTAATCATCTCCTTTTAAGTGGAGAAGCACAGAATATTACGGAAATGATAAATTTGCCTTAATTAATGAAGGAGATATAAAATAACATTGGCTGGGTTCACACAATACATTAACCCACCAAGTGAAGGTTGCTGTCGAACCGAGGATTATTGTGTTGTCTGAATGCAGCACTTCATCCGCAGGGTGTCTTGTGAACCATGCAGTGTGACTTGTTAACCACCTGAAAAACCAACAACAAACAATAGGGTCTCAAGGTGGCTTGTTAGAGAAAAATAATCCACACTGCTTGGTTAACAACAACCCACATTACCCTGTGGCTTGTTGACAACACAATAGATAACCCACAGTTCAACAACCCACACTGGGTGGGTTCACATGTTGTGTGGACCCAACCATTTTGTTCATTGATGGGTATAATGGAAAGAAGTTGTTAGCATGACTGGTAGCATCTTCAGAAGCGTACAATTGACTTAACAGCCTGACACCACTGATAAGAGCTACTTACAATTTCAACAGAAAACTATTTGCACTGTCTGAATATAACCGCCACTTAGATCAGATCTATGTAGTAGAAGATAGGTAGCTAATGCTGAAATGATATTTTCAGCTGTTTTCTCCCCAGCCATCTGTAGGGGTGAGGGGTGAAAACGGAACTCCCCCAAAGATGGGAGGCTGGAAATTGGGGGATGGGTTTGGCTTACCTTGACTGAGTGAGAACATTCCAATCTGGCCACCCCCAGCAAGAAATTCAGCTAGGTCAGGAGGAAAAAGCAGAAGTCCTCAGCCATCTCATTCAATTAGGATGAGCCAACTGACCCCCATTAGAACTTCACAGAAAGTTAATCCCCCCCCCAAAAGGAGCAGAAATCCTTCCCCCCACTTTAATGGGATAAATTATCTCCCAAAATTTGGTTTAGCGTTACTACAAACTGATTGACCCCCTTCTTCTAATCCTTGTGACTTTAAATCAATGATGCCTGAGCTTTCAGAGTACCCTTTCTGCATCAAGTCTGTCAAGGTGTCTTGGGCATTGCACAAACTTCCCATTCATGGTGCAGAGCTGGTCCATATGGAGCACTAGGCAGGCCTGTTGCATCTCCTTGTGGTCCTGCATAAATGGAAAGAACATCATAGAACATGTACCACGCATTGCAAGCAAACATCAGTGGTAGTGGACAAGCTGTCCCAGAGATCTCATTGAGGAACCCTTGAGAAGCTTCCAAGCAAACCCATGGTTCCCCAATATATGGTTTCAAAACCTTTTACATCCTGAGTCTTCTCTTGGTGCCTGCTAGCCCCCTGCCCTTCCTGATTTTTATTTCATTTCTTAAGGGATTTTTTGTTTGCTAGTTGCAAAATAAAGTGATGCCCTCCAGAGTCTTCTGTATTTGTGTTTTTGTGTTTTGGAACTCAGACCCCACCTCTGCCTTATACTTAGATTCTTTGCCAAGTTACTTTTCTTTAAGTCTCATCCTTCTGGGAAATTAGTTTTCTGTGACCACCAATGCCCACGATGGAATCCATTTTATGACTGGGAAGGTGCCCTCATGGAATCCATTTTATGAGTGGGTGAAGTGCCCCATGGCATCCATTTTGTAAGAGTGCCCATGACACCCTCTCAAAAGTCCAAATGTACTCACTGACTCAAAAGGGCATCCATAGCACAAAGTGTTTGTCTTTGTTGGCCTTATCCCGTGTTTCCATTCTTTACACCCATTTAAATCCGATGTGATTTTCACTGTTTCAAAGGAGTGTCCAGACACACTCCTTACAGGTGTGTAGCTGAGCAAAAACCAATGGGCCCATTGCGAGGCCTTAGAATGAATGATTCTGAAGATACGCTATCAGCATCACAGAACAGCTTCTGTGTGTTTTGGTTTCAAGCAGGGCACCTCAAGAGACCAGCATAGCTGCCTGAAAAGGCCCCTTTCTGGGGACATAAGAGCTCAGCTGATAGCTATCTTAGGAGTCCATTTTCTTTTACAGTGAAGCAAAAGCTAGTAACGTATAATACAATATGTGTGGCATAGCACTGCGATAGCTTCTGTGTTGACATTGTTCTGAACTGTATCTGTTTACCTGACAACAAAAGCTACAATATGCTATATACTATGTAAAATGTATTGATTACAAAATTTGTTCGGAGTTCGGTGATTCCTTCCCCCCCCCCCCCATAATTTTGGAAATTGTGCCTGTGTCCCTGTAAGTTTTCATGTGTGTGTTTGTGTGTGCGTGTGTGTGTATGTGTATGTGTGCAGGGGCGTGGGTTGTGTACATTGTACAATATGTGATAAAATTAGCAACTTAATCCTAAATGAAAAGGGTAGTTGTCTTATCTTTCTTAAATGCTGGATCTGCTTAATTTTGTGCAACCTTGAAATTTCATGTGTGGTTGAGGATTTATGTATTTGGGCTGAGATCCAGAGTGCTCTTTAAAAGCAACTCCATCGACTGCATGGAATTCTCACTATGGCCCCTTGGATCTCAGCCTTAGGTTTGATTGTTTCCCTTCTTAATATGCAAGTTTTTATTATAAAAATGAAAATGAATGTGTGTGTTTTAAAATCAATCTACAACCACAAAAATGAAATGGAATAATGTATTTGTAGGTTTCATGGCGATGAGATTAGATGTTCATCACAGAATTTGAAACTTATCATCAATGTGTGGTGCACTGTTGGGTTAGTTTCAAACCTGAGAAGGAGGGCACAGGGATGCTGTAATATTTGTAACCCATATCTGATAAGAGAAGTCCTAGTTTTATTCCTGAAACCTGGATTTTGAACTTAGAAGGAAAGGAAGGCTACGATTTGTTCAAAATAAATAAATAAATAAATAAATAATACATTTTGCTAGATTTTGTGATTGTTCTTGAGTGTTCAGGATAGAATCCAATTATTATGGTATGGAGGAATTAATCCAATGTCAAATTCCAATGAAAATTCATTTCAGCACTAAAGTATGGCCAATTTACACAGCCTCCCTGGGGCTGCAATCCTATGCACACTTACCTGGGACTGAGGTCCACTTAAGTTGATGGGACATCCTTTGGAGCAGACATTAATAGGATTGCACAATAAATGAGTTGGAGGACCTAATTGTCATGGACAGGGGAGGGTATGGCTGAACATAAACAGAATCAGAACACAGCTGTTAGGCTGTTGTCAGGAGGTACCTCTTTTCAGCATATAACTCCTTTGCTGGTTGCCTATTGGATACCAGGTCAGGTTTAAGGTTTTGGTACTAGTGTACAAAGCCCTAAACAACCTGGGACCTGGATACCTGAGAGAGCACCTTTTCCTTTACCAACCTGCCTGATCACTGAGGTCATTTGAGGGCATGCTCCTGGTAGTTCCATATGGACCTATGGCCAGATTGGAGTCCCTCAGGAGAAGAGCTTTTAATGTGGTGGCCCCTTCTCTTTGGAACTCCCTGCCCCTGGAGGTCAGGCAGGCGCCAACACTATGCTGTTTCCAGCACTTCCTAAAAACAACTTTTTTCCAGGAAGCATTCCTCAAGTGACCAGCCACCGTTTGTATTGGTCCTTTGTTTTAAATTGAACAATTTTAATTAGCTGTTTTTAATCTTCTTTCTTTTTTTCCCTGTTTCATTCCTATGTGCACCACTCCAGAATCTGTTTTAGATATGTAGTGATATATAAATATTGCAAATCATCATCATCATCATCATCATCATCATCATCATCAAATAGGAAATTCCTGAATCGGTAAAAGACAGCATGACTTGGCAAAGTCCGTCATGTCTGTCAAGAAAAAACTCCACGGGTGAGAAAAGAGATGATGATGATCATCATCATCACCCTTTATTCTGACACATACAGATGATCCCTGTTCACACCAACAGTCTTGGGTTACTAAATACATCTCAGGGTGGAGTGTGATCATATGTGCTCACCCGACCCTTGAAAATAATGTTCTGAAGTTCTGCTTGGAACCTTTGCCCTCTCTTTTCAACTTACCACCTTCTCTTTACCCAGTTTGCCTGGGGCATGCTGGGACTTGTAGGCCTTTTTTCTGTCTAAACGTGCATAGGATTGAGCTCTATGGCTGCAATCCAAAACTCTCTTAACTGGGAGGAAGTTCTATTGAATACAGTAGGACTTACTTTTTTATTATACATCCATAGGATAGCGCTAGAAGGCTATTCACACTTATGTTGGAGTAAATCCCATTGACAGCTATGGGACTGACGTCTCAGTAAACTGGCATAGGAGTATGCTGTGCTTTTTAAAGAGTACACTTCTGGAATTAGGCCTACGGTTTGAATGCAGTCCTATTCTGAAATTCAGTTCAAAATTCAGTTGAAGGTCAGGGCCCATGTGCACACTTCAGCTTTCTTGTTGAGGCCACCATAAATCTCTTTTGGTGGAAGTCTTCATCACATGGCACATTGTGTGGAGCCATTCATTGGATGTGTGGAGGGAGGCAATCGTCTCCCCAGCCATAACCAATAAATGGGAATTCTGAGGTGCTCCGTAATCTACCATACTTTTGATCATCTTATAATGACCCTGGTTGCTGAAATGAGGTTGTTTCGTACTTATAGGTACCCCCTTACACTATCAAATTAGGGAAGCTATTCTGTGCAATGCACTGACTGTGTTGCTGTTTCTACCAACCCAGCTCCATTCTAGGTCCAAATTGCCCATTGAAACAAACACAATGCAGCAAGGGCTCCTGAACTGAAGTGGCTTTTCTGGTGCTTTTATGCCACATTGCAACTGTGTTCACTTTGAACGGTATGACGGTGGCCTTATGGGATTACAGAATCCGCAAACGGTGCCTGAAGTTTCGTTGATTACCATTGAGAACTTTGGTCCTAGACCGGTTAAAAATAATTGTGGCTAAAGCTTTGGGAGTATGTCCCACTGGGCCTTGTTTCTGAGTAGGTATGTATAGAATTAGGCAATGTGCTCCACTGAAAGCAACGGAACAAGTCCGTTGCATGCCTGGTGGCTAATGTATTGCTTTCGGTGGGATGTTGAGCACAATTAACCAATTGGATTGGGGCCATAATCATTATTCAAAAACAAACAAGGGAATCCCAGTGGGTTTTTCTACTGGCCAGCATTAATTCCTATACTACCTGACTATATTGGTTCTGAGTTACTGCTATTGGATGCTATGACCTTTCTTTATTCTCCAGGAAAGCACGTGGTAAAGGCGGGCTCCCTACTTTTGCTAATGAATCAGAGTGACTTGATATTTTGGGGATGGATGGAAGTTGTGGCCGTGTGAAGTCAGCTGAGATTGCAATGTACCAAAGGTTTACAGGTTTGCACCTTTTCCCCCTCTCTTTCTTTTAGGATCCGGGTACTTTAATAAATGTTGCATTAAAAATAAAAAATAAAACACCTACAGTTCCGTAAAGCAAATGTGAATTTTTATTACGAGAGTGTGTATTTAATGTAAGAACAAACAAACAAATGTTTCTTTGTATTCAGTGAAATGTCAAATAAAGCCCTGGTACCCAATAACCTTCTTTTGATGATTTTGTCCAATGCCTACATACAACAAGGTTCCAAAATAAGATGGTTCCATACACAGTGCACTTCGGTTTACTGTACTGAAACCTACTTGATGTAGGTAGCTGCTTGAATGGAACAAGTGTTTTCTAAACAGAAGAAGATGCTTCCAACACAGTGATGCAGGCAGTGTGTTTTTCTGCCAGGGATCATGGGTCTTGAACTCCACTCTCCATTTCCATTGAGGTGGGTGAGGAAAGATGATGCCAATGTCACTAACTCAGCAGCATCCTCTTCAGATTACAAATAAGCACAAGGGAAGATAACTTCTTCTAAGGAATGTTCGCTGCCTGCTACCCTGCACTGGCTCCCACGGTGAACATTTTCCCTTTGAGGGCCAGGATGGAGGAGCTGATATGTGTTCATGAGTGGAATCAAGGTAGACAGTCTGTTTGAGATGGGTTGTGCTGCCCCCCCCCCCGATTTGGCATGCAGATCTTGACTTAGGCAGTCACTTGCACATCACCAAAAAGGACAAACGATGATGCAGATTCACACATGTTAATTTATATGTATAGATGCATATTTGGAGAGAATTATTGTGACTTACATTGAAATACAGTGCATCTCACCATAGTGACCAAGGACCTTTCTACATGCAACTTTTACTGTATGCTCATGTGTGTTCACTCATGGTAGTCTGCAGGTCTTTTACATGATGTCGTCATTATCCAGGGCTTCTCCCATGCTTTGCCACCATTATTGTGGGTTTTTTTTCCTAATGGGGAAAGTCTGGTATTATTTAGAAACAGAGACTCATGTAATTGTGTACTACAGCACCATCTAGTGGTTGTATAATGAAACATATAGAAAGGCAGAGAAAGGAAAACCCCATTAAAAAACATGTATAAAGGACCCAATCTTAATGCCACAAAGGATCTGGATGCAGAAGCCTTGGTAAAGGTGCAGGATAAAAGCCTCATGTAGAAATGCCCCAGGTGACCTGCGTGCCTGCTTGATTTTGCTGTCCAGGTGCTAACTGTTGACAGGTATCTTCAAGCCCCCCTGCTCTCCCTTCTTAGGTTTTCATCCTGACTTGGGCTGAACTGCCCTTGAAATAAAGGATGCCTTCCAACAGAGGACTGTCCTCTGCAATGTAGGCCACTCTAATTTGAACAGGAATACTGCTCATCTATATGAGCAGTGCTACTTGCTTTCTCAAAAACATCCCTAAGTTGAGCTATGAGCCTTTTACTCAGCACAAACATACCTTTTGCAATCTGGGCCAAGCTTTGAGAAACTGGTTCTGCAAGTTCTCAGTGCAGATCACTTTAAGCCAGGACCCGATCAACGTGTGGACACTTTCTAACACAATTCAGTTTAAATAGGGTGACCATATGAAAAGGACAGGGCTCCTGCAGCTTTAACTGTTGTGATGAAGGGAGGATTTCACCAGATGCTGCATGCTTACAAATGACACCTGCTGAATCCCCTTTTCATCGCAACTGTTAAAGATACAGGAGCCCTGTCCTCCTTTCCATATGGTCACCCTAGACTTTAAAACCACACTTTCATCCATTCAGATTTGTTCCGTGGAACATGCAGCCAAGTAAAGCATCTTATACATAAGGGGGGGAAACAATTTCATGTGGCAGACAGCATGAGAAACTGCATATCTGGCATATGTGGAATGGAGTCTTGTGATATCAACAAGTCCTTAAACCTATGGGCAGGTCTGCTGCAGTGAAATAGCAGAGCCGGAAAACACACTTCCTTCTTTAAAGTCATTAAACTTACAGTTCCGCTGCAGCAGATAAGGGGAGATTGGAAGCAAAAGGCCAAGCAGTACTCAATTGCCCATACCTCTCTCCCTTCCCATGGTGAGTAAGTGCAATTGAAGAAAATGTGATTTACTTATGAGAAGACAAGCTTACCCAGGCTGTCTTCAGCTAGTTGTACCTTGAGGCCATTCATCTTATGCAACTAGGCATACTTGTGTAGAAATCCCAAAAGCAACATGCTGACTTTCTCAGGAGTGAGGCTCATTTGGGGAAAAATCTAAATGCGATCAGCAGAGAGTGAAGCCAACTCCTCTCCTCAGGTCCACCCTTTGCTGATGCAACGTTCCCAGAGCTGCTTCTCGCAGCCGCCGCCACTGCCAAAGCCGGTATCACAAGTTGAGGTCACATAGACTCCCAACCCGCGCTGAAGCCATCACGATGGGAAAATCCGCCACAAAACGACATTGCAAAAATGTGAGTTTTGCAGCATGAAAACCCGCAGTTGCTGCGGAGAGGGGGGAATGCCATGTATATGATCGTGTGTTATCCCAGTGTTCTTCCACCCCTAACCCACCACAGTACATTTGCACAGAGACAGTTGCATTGGAGCACATGATTACCAGCAAATTAATGTAAGTAGTGGATGCGGATTTGTTTTATTTCAGCCTCCACCTCTGATGTCAGGGAATGCAGATCTCCAAAGGTGAAAAGCCAACTCATCATCAGTTATTAGTTTACATTTTTGTATTAATCTCTTGTAGTCGGAAAAGTCAAGATTGATGGGCTACCATAAAGTCAATTTCTCATGTTGTAGAAGAAAATGCAAATTGACCTCCGCAATAACTTCTTCGCTTGAGGGAACGCTCACTGGGATTTAGGAGGAAGGATAATTTGTGTGATTATTACAGATATCCATTGTCTGTTACTTGCAAACTTTTCAGTAGTCCTTCCTTTTCACTTTTCCCCCTTTTAAGTAAAAAAAACAAGTCCGAAAACTGCTCCAGGGATGCTGGCAGGAAAGGTGTGTGTCAGTGACATCATGCATACTAGCTAATAGGCACCTACACAGCCAATTGTTTCCTGGGCTGGATCTACACCGGGGATTTACTCTAGGGTGACCAGATAAAATCCAAGTCAGGGCTCATGTAACTTTAACAGTTGTAGAGAAAAGGGAATTCCAGCCAGTGTCATTTGTATGCAATTAGTTCCTGGTGATATTCCCTCTTCATCACAATAGTTAAAGTTGCAGGGGCCCTGCCTTCTTTTGTATATGGTCACTCTAGTTTAGTGCATGCACCTTTCACTGTTGTGATGAAGAGGGAATTTCACCAGGTGCTGCATGCATACAAAGGACACCCGCTGAAATTCCCTTTTCCATGCAACTGTTAAAGAGCCCTGTCCTCCTTTTCATATGGTCACCCTAACATGAAGCACAAAGACTTGGGCTCTGACTACCTGAAAGCCAGATCAAAAACACTTCTGCAAAATTTAGAGCACCATTCTTACGTACTCCTCTGCAACATGCTCTCCCCCTCCCACTCCACTGCACAACACACACACACACACACACACACACACTGAGTTTTTATAGGTCATTGAACAAAATGTAATTGAATTGTTCCCATCACTCGCTTTTGTCAAAGTGAGGGCCCTCGCTCCCTGCTTCTGTTCTCAAGTGCATGGTTTCAAATTGCGCTTTAAAAATGGCTCTCTTATGAATGAGGAGAGGTGGCAATTTACTCGTGGCATCGATTCAAGCAATCTCGATGCAAATTAGCCCTGGTTGCAAAAGGTGAAGGCAAACTAATAAAACGGCATGACTGCCCGCCCGCCCCGCCTTATCACACAAAGGCTAATGGCGCTGCATACAAATGAAGCCCCAATAGTTCGGTAACAATGTTCTGCTGTGACTAAATTAATTAAAACCTGGTTTTATGGATGTCTCTGGGGGTTAAGGGGGAAATTGATCATTGTTCGAATTCATAAATTCCTAAGCAGTCGGCTCAATGAGTAATGAAATAATATTTAAGCATTTAATCTTCCAGCCGTGGCGCTTTGCCGTTTCTGCCAAATGCAACATGGTAAACAGCAAAACTGGACATCAGACAGGGTGAAAGCAATCTATGGCCCCAAGACAGTGTTTTGGGATGGCCTTCGGATAGTTCAGATTCCTTGATCCGTGGTTGGAGACAGTGCTCCAACCTTGCACCCAGGAGTGCGAGCTCTCTGTCGCTCCGCCTCTCACTTGCAACCAGTGTGGAAAGAACTGGTACAACCGGCATGGAGAGGAGCGAAAGGGGGTGACTCTATGGGCGGGGAAAGGAGGGGACTGGAGAAGCAGGGATAAGAGCTATCCTCAGCCCACATCAGCCTTCGTCCCTACCCCTTACTTAGGTCCCCTCTACAAGGTTTCGATTTGACGCCCGGTTGCCCGATTATGCGCATCTTCTTGGAAGTGCTTTTACTCCTAATACCTCTGCACGAGAGGCAGCGAAGCACATTATGGGATGTATGAAACGTGCTTTAAAGTTGTTTACATGTGGAGAATCGCATGTTTACACAGCCATAAGGTGCTCTAACTCCCGTGGTAAATTAAAACTCACTATTTAATGCGCATTCGAAAATGCAAATAATCGGAGATAAAACGCTCCTCAACCCCCGATTTGCACTCCACTCTTGTAGAGGTAAAATCTGTAATGCGCTTTGAAAGAGCTTTAAATCGCTCTTGTGGAGGCACCCTTACTTATTCTTCTTCCCAACAAACACTGAATGGGTGGTGCCTTCCCCCAAAAAACCCAAAACAAAAAGCAGCTCAATGAGGACGGCGTAAGCTCAGTGAGCACAGATTGCTGACTGACTGTTGAGAGGTTGTTGGTTTAAAAAAAACAAAAAAACACCCAGCAAACTGGAGGTGAGGAAGAATGTAGTGGAATGGAGTATCCTGCAAAAGGGTGTGCCTGGCTGGCTGGGATCTTGAGCTGGAGCTCTTCACACTGCAGGATTTTGTTGCAGTTTTCACCATGACAAATAGCTATTGATGGCCTTCCTCTCCATGAATTCGTCTAGCAGAAACTTGTAACACACTTCCCCCCCTTTTTATATTTTTAGACATAAGAAATCATTCCAAGTGTCTTTCATCATTGAACGACTCTACAGCAGAGCAAATGTTAGGATAAATGTATTAATCCGTTATTAATCAAATACCAAATGAAAGAAATGGCTCACAAGCTGTCCATGGTAAGACTTGATGGTGATTGACCCAGGCAGACTGGAAAATCAGGTCTCTGAGACTTTCTGTACCAGATACATAATTTTACTTCACAGGCACCTTGTTGTAGAGTTGGCACCCTGTTGGATGCCAATCTTCTTCCAATAATAGTGTTAGAGAAACCTATTCCTGCAGCTCTCCTTTCTTGCCTCATGTTTACCAGCTATTGTGTATCATGTTCAACAGGCCAGGCCTTATCAGCCAGATAGGGTCGAAATAGTCTGCTTTTATATTTTTGATTTTCCACGCTGGAACAAAAGTAAGGGGGACCATATGAAAAGGAGGACAGGGCTCCTGTATCTTTAACAGTTGCATTGAAAGGGGAATTTCAGTAGGTATCATTTGTATCCATGCAGACCCTCTTCATCATAACAGTTAAAGCTGCAGGAGCCCTGCCCACTTGACCAGAGACAAAAGAGGGCAAGGCTCCTACAGCTTTAACAGTTATGATGAAGAGGGAATTTCACCAGGTGCTGCATTCATACAAATGACACCTGCTGAAATTCCCTTTTCTATGAAACTGTTAAAGACACAGGAGCCCTGGCCTCCTTTCCATATGGTCACCCTAACAAGAGTATGCTACAATTACAGAACCCTCCACCTTTAGAACTCTTTTTCTGTGATGACCAACAAAGCCCCAATTCTGCAACATCACATTAGAAGTAATAAGGAGTCTTTAGCAGCTGGTGTTTTGTGTAAACATGTGTACTGATTATGTGTTCATAATTGTAACTCCCTGAGACTTCAGGGGTTGTGTGTACCTTTTTTAAAAAAATCTACACTGAGGAATATTTATAATGCTGAAGCATTTGGAACGCCTCATACCTTTCTATCTACAGTTGGTGCGGAATTCCTTCTAACATACATACAAATATTTAGCAGGATCAGGGTTCTCCTATTGAAGAAGGGTGTATGGCAAGTGTTAGCAATGTCGTCTGTGAAAAGAACCAATAGCTCATGCGACTTTAAATTGTCCAAACCCATGATTCTGTGTGACTGCAAGAAAATTATTTATTTATTTATTTATTGCATTTTTATACGGCCCAATATTTATTTATTTATTTATTTATTTATTACATTTGTATACCGCCCCATAGCCGAAGCTCTCTGGGCAGTTTACATAGGATTAAAACAATTAAAAACAATATACAAAAATTAAAACAGCAAAAACATACAACATACACACAATCTGTACATTTAAAAACCACTACAACACTTCAAAAAAGCTACAAAAACAAAACAAAACAAAACAAACCCAGGCTCCTCAGATATTGCCAAATGCCTGAGAGAAGAGGAAAGTCTTGACCTGGCGCTGAAAAGATAACAATGTTGGCGCCAGGCGGGCCTCGTCGGGGAGATCGTTCCACAATTGGGGGGCCACCACAGAGAAGGCCCTCTCTCTTGTTGCTGACCTCCGAGCTTCCCTCGGAGGAGGCACTTGGAGGAGGGCCTTAGATGTTGAACGTAGTGTTCGGGTAGGTTCATGTCGGGAAAGGAGTTCCATCAGGTATTGTGGGCCCTAGCCGTGTAAGGCTTTATAGGTTAAAACCAGCACCATGAATCGGGCTCGGAAACATACAGGCAGCCAATGCAAGCGGGCCAGAGTAGGTCTTATATGTTCGAACCTACTGGTTCCGGTTATCAATCTGGCCGCTGCATTTTGCACAAGCTGCAGCTTCCGAATACCTTCAAAGGCAGCCCCACATAGAGTGCATTGCAGTAATCTAACTTGGAGGTTACCAGAGCATGGACAACTGAAGCCAGGTTATCCCTGTCCAGTTAGGGACGTAGCTGGGCCACCAACCAAAGTTGGTAGAAGGCACTCCGTGCCACGGAGGCCACCTGCGCCTCAAGTGACAAAGATGGTTCTAGGAGAACCCCCAAGCTACGAACCCGCTCCTTCAAGGGGAGTGCAACCCCATCCAGAACGGTTTGGACGGTTTACAAAAATTAATATATAAGCACATAAATTTAGGGCTCCTGCAGTTATGTGCTGGCAGCAATATACAAGAACTGCTTTGGTTGGTTTTCGTATGCTGCAGCACACGGTTGTATTCCAAGAGGTTTTTCTTAAAGAATATAGAAAATGTTTCCCTTGATGACGTTCTTCAAAATGCATTGGGAATCATACCAACTGGTGCAGTTGTCTTTCTAATTGGCCTTGAGAGCAGCACCAACATCTCTAAGCATAAGGAAAATCCCAACTCCCATCTTAAAAAGGAGGAGCAAGCAGCAGCCAGATGTGGAGAATGCAGATAGGGAGACGATTTTTCTCCCTCTCTTAAAATCCTAGAATTCGGGATCATCCCATGAAGCTGAATGGCGGGAGATTCAGGATAGATAATCTTCACACAGTGCATGGTTAAACTATGGAATTCATTACCATAAGATGTAGTGATGGCTGCATCTTATGGTAATTAGAAAAAAACATGGAGGAGAAGGCTACCAATGCCTACTAGTCGTGATGGCTGCATCCTAACTCCAGTATAAGAGGCAGTATACCTATATACACCATTTGTTAGGGAACATGGGTGGAAGGGTGTTGTTGCACCCATGTCCTACTTGTGTTTCCCTGGTCAACATCTGGTTGGCCATTGTGTGAACAGAGTGCTGGACAAGATGGACCCTCGGTCTGATCCAGCATGGCACGTCTTATGTTCTAAGAGATTCTGCGCCCCTGATTGAAAAGCACAGCGTCTCACTAACATCTGGAATTTGGCATGTAGATGCATAGAAATCATTTGTTTTGATCTGGCAAAATGGATCTGGAGGTGAAATTTTTCAGAGGGCATTCACTCAACCACCATGAATAATTTGCTCTCCACTTGTTGACACTCACACACACAAAAAGACAACAAAACCTGGAACGAAGCTGGACTTTATCCCTTTTTAAACTCTCGCTTCTATTTGATTTCCATCTGAGCATGTCGCAAATGCTTTGCTTGCCAGAAGCGACGTGAAGGAAACCCACCGTGATTTGTTTATACCTCAGAGAGAAATGGCAAAGTAATTCTAATTATGCAATGCGTAAGCAAGCACTCTCAGCTGAGCGCACACCTCAACCACATTCCATAATCCGCATACCGCTTGACAAAGAGCTTCTTTGCTTCACTTGGCTCCTTCCTTCCAGCAGCTCCTCAGCTTACCATCAGTTTGTGCGTGTACTTGTTGCATTTTATGCTTGGAAGTTGGGGGGGGGGGTGTCCAATTATGCAATTGGATATCCAGTTTCTGTGCTAGGAGGGATATTGGATTTAATGCAGTGCTTTCGGAGATCCGTGTGCCATTACTGAAATTCACTATCAGGGTCAGCCCTACCATGAAGCAGCCTGATGTAGGCGCAGCAGGTGGCGGAATATAGGAAGAGTGGCAAATTGCACCACTCTCCCCTTCCAAAATGCCTGCTTCTTCTTGATCCTGCCCACTCATGCAACCCACTCGTGCAACTCCCATCCGCCCGACCTGCATGGCCAACCAACTCAGCTGGCCCAGCTTCCCTCTAATTGTCCAGCTAGAATTGACTAGAATTCACCCTATGTTAGTCAATTTCACGTGGTTTCTCACTGGAACAAGCCTTGTGCCTAGTCAATTTTGTTGTCTCCCTATTTTGTTCTCTTGGCACGGAACTGTTCCAAAAGGACTCCATCTGTAGCCCTGTCCATAACCTGGGGGATATACAGAGTGCTACCATCTCTTGAAAGAGGCATGATGGAGTATCAAGCTAAGGTTGAAACGGACAGGGGTGGGTGAGCTCCCTGTCTTTGATCATCTCAACGGGCCTCTCTGTAAAAGCAGCAGCACACTGTTAATAGTATCAGGAAGCACCAAGCTGGGATAGCATCTGGAGCATCACAAGGAACTTAGCCCCATGTAATTACGTTAATTGCATTTAATTACAGCCAGAGACCCACACATGCTGCTTTGGAGTTATGCACGATCCAATGGTAGTGAGTTAATTTAGAAAGCAACTTCAACAAGCACGTATACAACGTTGCAGCATGATATTCTTACTCAATGGTCCCAGCAGATGATCTGTGAGCACTTGATGCTATAGCATTATTAGACAGAGACCTGATCAATGGTGGGATGGCAAGTGGCTTGGTGCCCCATGCAAGCTGCACCTACCTAGGGTGACCATATGGAAAGGTTCTTAAGATTTTTTTTTAATATATTATTTTTTACTGGGAGGCTGGCATGCTGTACACTGAAGTGCTGTCCTCCACCACCACCTTTATTTGGATTCAGAAGGGCAGTTTTGTGTTTGGAGCTCAGCCCCACCTCTGCCTTGTATTTTGATTCTTGGGCAAGTTGCTTTTCTTTTAGTCTCGTCACTCACTTCTGGGAAATGTGTATTTTGCAACTGGCCGTGCCCACCATGGTAGCCATTTTATGAATGGGAAAACCCCACCCCATTGCAACCATTTTGTGAGAGCACCAAAACACTCTTTCAAAATTCCAAATGCTGCCTACCAATCAAAAAAGGCTGGGGACTAGGATGACCATGTGAAAAGGAGGACAGGGCTCCTATATCTATAGAAGTTCTACAAAAAAAGTAATTTCAACAGTTGTCATTTGTATGCATGCAGCACCTGGTGAAATTCCCTCTTCATCACAACAGTTAAAGCCGCAGGAGCCCTGCCCTCTTTGGTATCTGGTCAAGGGGGCAGGTCTCCTGCAGCTTTAACTGTTATGATGAAGAGGGAATTTCACTAGGTGCTGCATGCGTACAAATGGTACCTGCTGAAATTCCCTCTTCTCTACAACTGTTAAAGATACAGGAGCCCTGTCCTCCTTTCCATATGGTCACCCTATCAGGGACTCTGAGCTAACCCAATACAGTGGCTGGGTTCGGACGACATGATAATCAGTGGGGGGCGGGGGTGGGGGCGAGAGGCAATCATCCATTGTGTTGGTTATTGTGTCATATGGGGGCAACACACAACGGGCACACAACTCACAGTACGTTATTTTCTGGAATTAAACAATGGTGTGGGGGGGGGACAACAGGCTGCTCCGTTGCTTATCTAGAGACCCGATGATTAAGATGTCGTGTGACGGGCTCCATTGTATAATCTGCCCCATCGAGCGCACTATTCCAGAAGGTCATAGAGTTCTCTAGCAGGAGTGGCCAAAAGCACCCCGGCCGCTCCTGCACAACCAGCAGAACTTGCAATGCATGATGGGATAGGGCCGGGTGGACTGAGGGAGGAAGGCGCACCAGCTGCCCAGAAGAATGCCAGGACTTTCAGCTGTGTAATGGGGGAGTGGCAACATGTCATGTGGGGAGTACCTCTGAAATAAGGTACAGTGCATTGCTTATTCCCTCGTCCGTTGCCAAAAGTGTTATCTGAACACGACCAGTCTGTAGCCTCAGATGGAGGTCTTCCTAGAGCTAAAGAGTTCTGAGGATCTTGTAAGGCCATCTAGTGCAACCAGGACATGGTCTGAAGGCACATGAAACAGCCATCTTGCTGCAGCTAAGCAGGTCTGGGTCTGGTCAGTGCTTGGAGGAGAGACTTCCTGGGAACCATATGTTGCCCACCTTGAGTTCAATGATGGAAAAAAGGTGGGATATAAATATAACCAATAAATAAACAAACAAACAACCCCCCTGCACACAGAAATGTAGCAAATGATGCTTTTTCCTAGCGGTTATCTCCATGCCAGGAAAAGAGGTACCTGTTACATTTGTATGTCTCAAATCTACGGTTAAAGGAACAGGAGCCAGTCTGGGGCTGTGGTTGTTGTTAATAAAGAAACCAACTGTGCTTCATTCTCTCTCTTCTCTGCCCAGCAGAAAAACAATCAGCTGGCCTGTTTTGCATATTGCAATAATAAACACACACACACACAGCGAACAGCACTCGAGCACGATGACAGCTTTTGCCATTCAAGCCCTTGCGAAGCCCTTTCCCGGTTTTATTTTACAGTCACCTGCACGCTGCATTTATCTGTGCGCCACAAATGTCTTCCCCACTAATGAGTGCTTTTATAAATGGCAAAAGGCAGGTGTATACCTTTGCGGACAGAGCAAGCCCAGAAGGGCTGGAATGGGCCGTGACGTTCCTGTGGTTGTTTTCCGACGCTTCCCCAGCTGCTGCCAAATAATTTGCAGTTTAGGAAAGGCTAATGGGGCCATAAACAAAGCACAGATGCTGCCGTGTCTTTCTTTATTGTGTCGCATTACAGAAATGGTCCTCTGGATATTGCTGGTGCTGAGGCGGTGGGCGGGAGATGCCTGTCAGAAGCCATAGTGATAAATTTATAGATTCTGGTCCTGAGCCTTTTAGGTTGACGGGTCTCATTATACACCAACAGCCTTATTGTTTCAACGCTGGTGGAATATTACCAGCATTGTGAATTCCTTCAGGGACTTCGTTCGCCACAGGCACCAAGCTGGACTTTTCTATGCCAGGGACAGGTGCCCACCCCAGCCCACTCCGCTGCAAGACCTGCACTGCTGGGGCAAGTTAAGAATGGCTGGGGACCTTTCAGAATATTGCTGCTGAAATGCTAAGTTCTCATTGCTTAGGGTGGCCATATGAAAAGGAGGACTCCTGTATCTTTAACAGTTGCATAGAAAAGGGAATTTCAGCAGGTCTCCTTTGTACACATGCAGCACCTGGTGAAATTCCTTCTTCATCACAACAGTTAAAGCTGAAGGAGCCCTGCCCTCTTTAGCTAGGGTGACCAGATACAAAAGAGGGCAGGGCTCCTGGTTTTAACTGTTGTGATGAAGAAGGGAATTTCACCAGGTGCTGCATGCAAAGGACACCTGCTGAAATTCCCTAAACTGGAATAGGACAGAGGAGCCCTTCAACTAGAGGACACCTTCAACTAGAGGACAGTCTTCTAGCAGCCCTTCATTTAGAGGACTGTCCCTTAACAGATGGTCATCCAGTATCTGCTTGAATACCTTAAGTGTTAGATACCCATCATCTCCTGAAGCAGACTGTCTCACTGTCAAAGAGCTCTTCACAGTGGATCCGTTCAGCACTTCTTTAGCTTTAGGAGAGGATAGTTGTTTGTTGTGTGGAAGCACCCATCATGGTACATACTGGCTGTTCCTTTATCTCTTGTGCAAAAGGTCTGTACCCTTTCCATGAATGCTCAGCTCAGCTTTCTCAGAGGAGCAGCAGCAGCAGCAGGAGCAGCTTTGGAGATGGAAAGCGGAACATAGAGGCTGGTTTTGGACAACACATTAGGCGATGGAGGGGGAAATAGCATACTGACTGTGCGTTAGGTAGGCGGTACTCCAGACATGACAAGCTGCAACTCCGGTGCTTGTACAGCTGAAAGTTCCGACAGCCATCTTGGTTGTTACGTCTGCTCCCTCCCCCTCCCTCAGTCCTCCAGCCGTATCCCAGCATGCACCACGAGTTCTGCTGACTGTATAGAGCAGCCGGGGGGGTTCGGCTGCTCCAGCCGGCAGAACTGTATTCCCAAATGCAATGGTTTTGGATGACATTTTAAACAATGGGGCTTCAGGCTAAACAACGTGCAAGCCCGCTGTTTCCCTCCGTTGCTTAATTGGGCGGAATAGCATACTGTCAGTTGTGTGTGTGTGGTGTGTAACCCTCCACACAACACTATAAGCAACACAACTGATTATTGTTCCCCCCCCCTCAGTTGCTTAATGTGTCGTCCAAAACCAGCCAGAGTCTGTATTCTACCCAGTTGCTTAGAGAGGTGTAAATCTGCTCCTGCTGCTAGTAGCTGGTATTTTGGCCAATCTACTGGTAGAACTGACAGGAACTATTCAGAGCAGGGGATCTTTGGGGTGATTATATCAGCCAGGGGCTCCAATTCCCAATTCTTTAACAAAAGCAACAGCAAAAAAAGAGGGGAAGGGGGAAAAAAAGACTACCCCCAATGGCAGTAGAAATTCCAGAAATCAGTTTGAGCCAGCAGAGAAACTGGGATGGCACCAAGGATGCAACAGTGTGGAAGAAACAGCATCTGGATTATTGAGAATAAATGGGTGTGGAAATTATGTCAATACAGAGAGGGGGCGGTAGGAGGGGGAATGACAGCTAATGCGGGAATGCAGTCACTTCAGGCTGCAACCACTGAGCTTCCGGGCACAGTTTTGTTTTGCTTTTCAATTAAATGAGCTGAACAACTCAGGATTCAGTAGGGATGTTGGAGAAATCCACAACAGATTCAAATGAGTTCAGGTTTCTATGAATCCAACCTGCAGACACCACAGTGGACTGGCTTTCTTCAAGTCACATGGATTGTGTTGACCAGTGTTGTTGTTTTAAAAAAAAATTGGGGTGGATCTGTATAGATTTGCACTACCACCAATGCACATCAGTACAAGTGTGAATTAGAAATAATGCACATCAGTGGTGAAGTGCACTTGCGCAAGTGGAACAAAATTCTCGTACGTCCCTTAAAAATACCCAATTGTGTCCATGAGTGGATGATGGAACGAAACACACCTGACAACCTGTGAAACACAGATGAAAGGGATTAAGCAACATCTGTACCTTCCTAGGACTCTGGAATATTTGGCATATTGATCGTGGCTGCAGCTTAATTAAAATAAATGGGACACTAACAGTTGAGATGTTTGTCTGATGCAGTCTTGAAGTTACATTACACCCATTGACCTTATAGTGTTCCATTGTGTGTGTGTGTGTGCGCGCGTGCGCGTGCTTTGAAGGGAAGACCTCCTGAATCACTAGCATACTGGTGCTCCCTAGTGGTGAAGTTTGATTTAAATACAAGCTTTGCACACATTTATGCAAGCCAGTATTTATTAATAGGCAATTGTCCTCTGCAAACAAATTTTTTTTGCAAAACTGCTGCCTTCTGGGGTGGCCCGTCCACATAGGTGAACAAGGCAGCTACCTACGGCA
Source organism: Anniella stebbinsi (assembly GCA_029215795.1). Taxonomy (NCBI): domain Eukaryota; kingdom Metazoa; phylum Chordata; class Lepidosauria; order Squamata; family Anniellidae; genus Anniella; species Anniella stebbinsi. Next base: position 24,105,589 of record JARDYH010000002.1, on the reverse strand, counting down.
CAAAGTTAAGTGGGGCGCCAAATTCCCAAATACATTTTTAAAAAGAAAATGAAAATGAAAATGAAAATTGGTCTATTTTATCTGTTCTCAGAAATATTGCTTGGACAGACAGAGAGAAAAACCTGAACAATTATGACTCTGCTTAAATAAATATGAGTAAGATGCTTAGTGGTGCATTTAGCATCATGGGTAGTTTGAGTTTTAGGTGACCATGGGTCAATCACCACCGCTCAGCTTGACCTATCTCCCTGGGTTACGGTGAGAGCAATCCTATGGCCCCTAGACAATGTCAGGTGCGGGGACATAGGATTGTTTGGTTTCTGGTTCTGAGGTCAGAGACAGAGCTCTGACCTGGGAGCCAAGAAACCTCTCTCCCCACTTCTGCCCCCTCCCCTCACAATTGGTGAGGAGAAAACTGTACTGGCTACCTCTCCACTCTTGGAAAATGGAGTACAGAGATGGGGGAAATTGGGCATTCCCAGGGCTAGGGAGGAGAGGAGGCTAAGGCGGCTGCGGTATGCTGTTTCCTATGGCTGCTCCAGCCTCCTTCCCTCGTCCTCTGAGGCACCACTGCTAGATGGGCAAAATCACCCATCTAGCAGAAATGAAGGGTGGCTGGAGCACAGAGGCAAAGATCGCCTCCGCTGTCCTCTCGCCCTGCACTTGATAGTTGGCAGCCTCCAAATTTGGAGGCGCCTGACTATCCACATAGGATTAGACCCTGTAATGATAAAATGGGAGAGGGAGGTGGGAGACAAACATGCAAACTGCCCTAAGTATATGATAATTCCGTGAAAAGGTTCACCTGCTGATTTCTATATCACAAGTGGCTGATCAAGGCACAATGGCAGGTACTTTTTTTCTGGAGAATTAGCAACCTTTGTCTGAGGCAAAATGTGAAGCGCAAACTTCCTGGCTCACAGCTTATAATTTTGGTTCTCATCAGAATTTGCTTTTTTAAAAAACAACAACACTGCAATCTGAAATTGAATTTTTGCTAAATATTCAGTATAACTTTCAGAATAACCTTCAGTCTCACCCCAGGTAGCACACTTGAAAAATACAAGGGGTAGCTGTGGCTTGCCAATTTTACAAAGAGGAGCAAGAGTGTCCCTGTCCTGAAGCTACATAGCAGAGACACAACCTGAGCTTGGAACTGAGCCCAAGAAGCCTAACAGAGGTGGTATCCAACTGCATCATTCCACTAGTAGAGATTCGATTCCGGACTATGTACAAGAGGAGAACCAACAAAAGTTACGATTGAGCAAGTGCAGTTGCACAACAGAAAGATTTGGCATGGCTTTGCTAGCAGCATGTGACTTTGCAGAATGATACTGGTGGAGACTGCCCCAAGAATTTAGCTAGTGGGATGTTGATTCAGAAGGTCAAACTAGGAATGTTTTGAATGGGGGCACAGGTGCACAGCACAGTGGGGGGAGGCAAAGATAAATGTCTTGTCAGGTTTACACAATGCGCTGCAACACTAGAATCAATTTGGGGAGAGGGTCTCGTGATGCAGTGTTTTACCATAGCATCAGTTTCCATCTGTGTTGCTGTGCAATCGACAAATTGAGTTCATTACAATAATAATAAAGCTTTGCACTTTGAAGCACCTAGCATTGAAATTCTTTAGAGATGAGAATTGATTGCAGCTTCATAACAGATGTGTGATAGGAATTATAAATGTATCTTGTATGCTACATAAATGAAAATGGAGGAACTGGGAGAATAAAAATGAATCACCTTCATTTATCAGAACACGGTCTCTCTCTGAGGAATTCAATGCAGCGTATCAGAACTGCAGCAGCGTATTCACTTCTGTAGTCTGCTGATGACCTGAGGTGAAGATGTTTCCAAGTCGCCTGGAGACAATCTAATTCAGAATTTGCACATGAACTGGCTACAGTTCAGGCTCAAGAGAAACATAAGAAGAGGGGGTCCATTTATACAGAAACACTTCTAATTTCGCTAATTCCAGTAGCAATTGAATGGATGCCATGGCTGGACAAAGTAGACAGTTTACCAGTTGATACTAACTTGGGAGGAACTGCAAACTTTTTAGAGGACATACTAAAAAGTCAAAATACTCTCAATCAGTTGCAGAGCTGAGATGATTGTAATGAAATTAGATTTAAAAATACAGCTGAAAACCATAATACATAGGAAAGACAAGGCAAATAGATTGAGGAAGATTTCAATTAAAAATGGAATCATAGATTGAAAATGAATCAATGTGATGGTCATAGTACAAAAATTCTTCTGCCATTTTGAGCGTAATTTTCAAGGTCCGGGGAATAATAGTACAGTTACAGTGCAATCCTGTGTGTCTACTCACAGGTAAGCTCCATTGAGTTTAATGGGACTTACGTTCAGGTGAGTGGGTATACCTGGGGGTATGCACCATTGAACTTAGTAAGACGTCCTTCTGAACAGACATGCTTAGGATTGCACAGTTAGTGTAGCTCCTGAGCATCTTTCGCCTTACATCTCTGGAGACATGCAATGTGATCTTAACCATGTTAGCACACAAGTAAGTCAGACTGAGTTCAACAGGATGGGATTTTCCTCAAATAATTCCCCCAATGGGGCTTATTCCATTCAGATTCCTTTTCTCTGTATCCCACATCACCATTTAATGAGTTCTCTTCAGTCTGCGTATATTTAAATAAACTGAGCAATATCTGTATAGAGCCGATGAAACTGTTTCCTTTGATCGTCTGTCTAGTTTAATCATCTAGATGATTACTCTAGTTTCATGAAGAGAAGAACGTGAGTCCTTGAATTTCTTTGAGTCCATTCCATCTGTTAAAGGAAATACCCTTCATAAAACCTTATGATGAGAATATACTGCAAGCAACTGACAGAGAGGCTGCCTTCATGGCACCAAGTTAGTGCTGCTCTGCTGCCAAACCTCATGGTTCTGCTGGTGCAGGGTGGTGGCAAGGTATGCAGATGGAGGGAGACAGCGTCGGCTTTTGGGTGGCCATTAGGCTTGCTGGTCCCGCCCCCTCCCATGTCTTCCGGTAGGGTGACCAGATAAAATCCAGGTCAGGGCTCATATAACTTTAACAGTTGTAGAGAAAAGGGAATTTCAGCCAGTGTCATTTGTATGCAATTAGTTCCTGGTGAAATTCCCTCTTCATCACAACAGTTAAAGTTGCAGGGGCCCTGCCTTCTTTTGTACATGGTCACTCTAGTAGTGCCTGCACCTTTAACTGTTGTGATGAAGAGGGACTATCACCAGGAACTAATTGCATACAAATGACACTGGCTGAAATTCCCTTTTCTCTACAACTGTTAAAGTTACAAGAGCCCTGACCTGGATTTTATCTGGTCAGCCTACTTCTGGCAACCAATGGCAGGTTGCCTTCTGCTTGGAAAAGCCCCCTGGAGCAACGCCTGAGTGAGGACAGACAGGGAAAAACTATGCTGACCTCGCCCAGGCAGGAAAAGTCAGGGTAAGTCCTATTTGCCACGAGGTGGCTCCGAATTGATGGCTGTGTCATATAATTGACACAGAGCATATATGGAGCCACCCAGGGGCAAAGACATTGAATAGGCAGCTTAGAGCTTGGGTATTTAGGATCTAGGATCCAATCACTGATGGTGTTAGTTTCACAGGTATTGTGTGTTGCAGTGTGAACTTCCCCAACAAATGTGAGAAGCGTGGCCATCTGCTGCAGATAGAATTCTCTTGGGCAATTTTATTCTCATGAAGACCCAAGATGAATGCAGGAAAGAGCATGAATATATATTGGCAACCAATCTTCAAAACTGATGTGTACATATTGGATCCAGATCTAGTCATAACTAACTTACCTCCCACTGATTTCAGTGGGTCTACTCTAGCTAAATCTGGGTCCATCCGCTAGGCTGACCATATGAAAAGGAGGACAGGGCTTATGTAACTTTAACTGTTGTAGAGAAAAGGGAATTTCAGCCAGTGTCATTAGTATGCAATTAGTTCCTGGTGAAATTCCCTCTTCATCACAACAGTTAAAGTTGCAGGCACTATACTAGAGTGACCATATACAAAAGAAGGCAGGGCCCCTGCAACTTTAACTGGTGTGATGAAGAGGGAATTTCACCATCAACTAACTGCATACAAATGACACTGGCTGAAATTCCCTTTTCTCTACAACTGTTAAAGTTACATGAGCCCTGTCCTCCTTTTCATATGGTCAGCCTATCCATCCCACTGGGTTCTCTCTCTCTCTCTTTCTCTCTTGGCATCTCCCTCTTCACAGAAGTTGGATTTGGAGATATGATCTTCCGTGGAACCAGTCTGAAAGCACAGATCTACTTTCCTACTGAGCTGCTTTGGACTCGGACATTACAGGCCTTTAAATGGGCTTTAAAAACATATTTCAGATGGCCTTTCTTTGAGGTTTTAGTGCTACCCTATTGAGTTGTCTTAAACATGATTTTAATGTATGTCTTGTTTATTGGAGTTTTCAATTGTTGCTTCTTGCTGTTTTATTAAAATAATAGTTTATCTTGCCCATGTCTTGATACGCTGCTGTTTTATGTCTATGTCTGTATTGTAGGCCACCTTGGTTGGGCTTAGCAGCATGTAAATAGATAAATTCTCAGCTAGAACTTTGTGAGGATGAACTTGGCCTACAGCATCCCTCTCCAACCAGGTGTTTCCTAGATATGTTGGACTGCACCTCCTCTCATAGATTGTGTTGCCAAGAGACAACAGTTCTTTTTAAGATTCAGAATACAATGAACGCATTAATGAGAGGAGGCAAAAAGTTTTATTAAGCGGGAGCAAATTAACAAAGCAAAAGAAACCAAAATACTACAGAGCGAGATTATAAACCTACATCCATACATTTCCTGTGGGATCCCATCAAAATGACAATGGACATGACTTCAATAACAGCCTGGTAACGCAGCACCTTTTTGAATTGGCCTGTGTAGAGATTCAACTCTGGGAGTGTCTCAGAGATTCAAATATATTATTATGCTCATCAAGCTCAGCCCAAGGCAGGTTGCCACCTGGCCGCCTGAAGGGTGGACCCTCCGCCACCGCTGCCACCCTCTCCCAATCTGCCCACCTGCCTGCTAACTTACTTTTCTTGGCATGTGTACGCAAGCCCACCTTGCTGTTGTGCTGCCTTTAAGGTGTTTCCATCTTCAGGAGCTGCACAGCACCTGTGCGTCAGGCAAAGTATCGCAAGAGATCCTAGAACTTCCTGAACTTCTTATGATACTTTGCCTGACCTTGCACAGGCCCTGTGTGGCTCCTGAAGACTGCCTTATGGGCAGCACGCTGGTGAGGCAGGCTCGCATACATGCACCGAGAAATGTAAGCCGGCCAGCCGGCTGGTAGCCAAGCAGGTAGGGTAATTTGGGTTGGGAGGCCAATGAGCGAGGTGGGGCAGGAGGTGCATGAGAGAGCAAGCAGCTGCTTCTTGGTCCTGTTGGCTGCCTGCATGCCTGGCCATGCAGTCAGCCAGCAGGACCAAGAAGCATAGATCTTTGGAGGGGGAGAGTGCCGCTCTTCTCATACTCTGTTGCCTGTTGCGCCCACATCCTCCCACTTCATGGTAAGGCCGGCCCTCATGGTCATATAAAGCCCACAACTGTTCTGAAGCTCTACTCCTATGACTTTGAGGATGTTTGGCAGTAAGCCAGCATAGATAACTCCATCCCAGTGTAACCCAAAAGCACACACATTGCATTTTGAATGTTAGTTGGATGAAATAAAATATATAATTTCACTGACCCATATATTTTTTAAAAACTGGGTCAATATGGCTGCTCAAGGTTTTATCTATAAACATGTGGCTGTAAGGACAAGATCTCTATTATTCTGGATTCATTTTTGATCAGCATTGTATTCAATTTATGACAAGAAATGGATCAAGCACAGAAAAATGCTAATGTGTCCCTTTAATCCTGCACCAGTATATCTTTAAGCAAAGATTGGTTTCTTTTCTGAGTGCAAAAACCTTCATTTTTGCTTAGTTGCTATAGCAGGTTGCCATGGTAACAGCTGCTATTAAAATCCTTTAAACTATTTATTAAAATCAAGGCCAAAAGAAGCAAAGCAGGCAAAAAATAAATAAAGATTATACAATGTCCTTGCTCCCTTTAAGTATAATGTACTGTTTTTTAGATAACGGCCTTAACTGATGTCATAGGCCCAAGTTATCCATTACCCAAGATGAGTGAACCGCTTCACTGTAGTCAGTCCCTGTCAGGGTCCAGGACCATGAACCCTCATCCTCAGGGGATCCCAACTTCTCATCCCCAGAAGAAGAGCCCCCTGAGGTAATAGTTCAGGGTTAGAATTCTGTTACCAAAAAGTCTCACAAGACTTCCACTTCCTCAGGACCAGGTACTCTAAGAGGCCTACCTCTCCCTGCATCCAGAGAAGGTTGCATTGTTATCCTCAGACTCTGAGGAGTCCAACCACGCAGACACCAACATACTCCACCCACCCTATATCATTGCCACCTGAGGCTGCTATATCTTTTTAATTTTTATTATTTTATTGGGGTTTTTTTATCGTTAACAGACAAAATATTAAGAATAATATAGTATGTCCTTCAGATCTTTGCACAACATGATGGATAGAATTCAATTATCATAAATGCTCATCTACATGGTCTTTACTATGCCCGTGAGCCTGAAACTCTTTCTTCCCCTGGAGTTAGCAATTGCAGGTGGGGAAATAAGTAGTCTAAATGAGTGTATCTTTTAATAACATGTAATAAGAAGCAATGGGGAAAAGAGAAGAAAAAGGAAAGTGGGGAGGACAATGAGATGAGGTTATGCATAGTTGGAGAAACTGGAAGGAGAAAGATATTTCTCCCTCTTCCATAATATTAGAACCTGGGCTCATCCAATGAATCTGAATGGAAGGAGATTCAGGACAGTCAAAAGGAAGTACTTCTTCACACAGCTCATAGCCAACTGCAGAATTTCCTTCCACAAGATGGCTTTAAAAGGGATTAGACAAATTATTTGAAAAGAAGGCTATCAATGGCTGCTAATGATGATGGCTAAATTCATTGCCAATGTTCAGAGATAGCATCCTAGGGAACATGAGAGGTAGAATGCTACAAGTCCTGCTTTGGGGCTTCCTAGAGGCATCCGGTTGATCACTAGGGAAAGCAGGGTACTGGATAAGATAGGCCAATGGCCATGCTGACTGGGGATGTTGGGAGTTTTAGCCCAACAGACTGAGGGGGGCAGCAGGTTGGAGAAGGCTGGCATAAACGATCTCCTCATAAATAAACCAAACTTGGGAGGCAAAGGGTAAATGTCATTACTGGGTCTGGCAAGGCCCCAATATGCATGAACTTCATGTACATTATTTTGATGCTCAAGCAGGAAGTTGCTGCACTGTGTTAGAATTGAAATGGGAAAAGCCAGGGAATTCCCCCTTGAGGAAATAAATATTTCACAGTCTATACTCAGGCCCTCTCAACACCAAATGTTGCTTAAGGATTTGAGAGGACGGTTGAAATGCTTCCAAAACCATGTAATCCTACCTCTAGGTCATTGGCTGGTTAATGAATAACAAATAGCAGGAATCTTATGAAAATGAGAGAAAGACAGAAAAAGGGAGGGAGCGCTGTTCAGACAACATGCTAAGCCATGGTGAGGCCGTTAACCATAGGTGTGCACACAGGGTGTACTGGGTGTGCCCAGGCACACCCTAATTTCCCAGGACACCTCTGCTTTCCTGTCCTCCCCCCCCCCCCCGCTTGAATTGGGGCTTTTAAAAGGATGGGACATCCTCTGGAAAGCCGCCATTAGCATCCCTGGGGGAACTGGAGGCCCTGGAAAGTGTGCTTTCTCACCCCCACTGCTCCAATTGGGGCCTTAGGCCCCAATTGGAGCAGTGGAGGGGTGAGAAAGCACGCTTTCATCTCCTCTGCTCCAATCAGGGCCTTTAAGGTGCACACTCTAATGAAATGAGCTGTGCACGCCTATGCCGTTAACCCCTTTGCAGTAAATATTTAGTGAGCATGTTTAAAGTGTGGTTATGTAGCCACCATAGTTAGGAATGGTTCCCACGACATGTGAAGCCATAAAGTTTAGCTCAAAATGCTTAACCACCATGGCTTAGCATATTGTCTGAACAGGGTCAGAGAGAGAGAAAGAGAGAGAGGGAGAGAAACCTTCATGTCTGGTATTTTTCTTGAATGATCAAACATAGCATTGCGTTCCAGCGTTTCAACTTTGATTGATACTGAAAGTTCACATTCAGAGTGAATTATGTGTGTGTGTGTGTTGTGTGTGTGCGTAGGAAGCTACTATCATTGAAAAAAAGGCAACTGGTTTGATTAACAGTAGCACATATTAAGAAAAAGAAATAAGTCAGTGTGGCGGTTGAGCAATGCCCATGTTCTCAGACTGGTTCTTTACTTTTACATTGCTACAACAGATAGGGAACAGTGAGTTACTACAGGATCCGGCTGTATTAATTTCTCCTCTGTAGGAGAAAGGTCCTGCCTTATAGTTTGCTAAACCCTGGATTATGCTTCCACCCTCTTCCACACAGATACTGGTAATGTGTAAGCAGGTTTATATAGATATACAGCAGATCTCTATTTTATGAACTGGAGGTGCACAGCTGCCCCTCATCAAAGTAAAGGAAAACCAATCCTCCACAGATGCAAACAGGTGGAATTTCGCATTGGTGAACTATCAGGACCATGGCCTAAGGGGGAAAATTAAGAAAATCCTAAAATATCAAGAGCCAATCTGATTCAAACTTGGCATGCCAAAAGTCCTACTTAAGACCTATCACCTTGCCAAGTTTCATCTCTTCAGTTTTAATAATTACACAGATGTAAGCATTTTGGTTAATTTCCATTTTAAAAAATTCTAAAAATCAAGGGATAAATCGATCTGATTCAAACTTGGCATCCCTAAAGCCCTATCTAAGATCTCTCAGGATCCCAAGTTTCAAATTTTTACCTTTAAAAATGGGGGAGCTATAAGCATTTTGGTTCATTCCCATAGGAGCGACAACGAGGAAGGGGAAGGCTACGATCTCCATCACAATGTCCATCAACAACAAGAACCAATGAAGTGGAGGGGGAGGAGAAGGGGTGGGGTGGGGCAGGCACATTATCAGCAGGAGAGCAAACAAGTGAAAAGAGAATCCACCGGTATAGCAACCATAGTGAAAGGGAGGACCGCTTGCTGCGCTAATGAAATGGAGGTAAAAATTGCAGATGCATATCAGGAAAAGAAAGTAGGTGTGATGGAGCTCTTAAGCATCGCAAAAAAGACAACAGAAGAGGACAACAATTTGCATAACATTTGCATATGCAAAGTCCTATGTATAGGTGCACATCTAGGGGGGAAAAACGCTCTAGTTTAAATAGAAATACAATCATAGTGTCCGGGCAGGTTCAAGTCGGGAGACGAATTCCATGAGGTATTGCGATCCCAAGCCATATAAGGCTTTATAGGTTAGAACCAGCACCTTGAATCAGGCTCAGAAACACACAGGCAGCCAATGCAAACCAACCAGAATTGGTTTTATGTGCTTGGACCTTCTGGTCCCATTTATTAATCTGGCTGCCACATTTTGCACAAGCTGCTCACAAAATTACACGTTAACGTGGAAATGGGATGGAATGGACCTATGAGTGAAGATACATGGAAGCATCACAAAATGGAAACAGACCAATTCGTCCAACACAAATGCCGTCATACAGTTGGGCAGAAACAAGCAACCAACAGATGTGCCATAGCTGAGAACAGCTGAGTGCTGTTGCTGTTTCTTTTTAAATGTAAGCCCCATCCGATGTGGTTACACTTCTCTAAACCCACCATTCAGTTTTCCTGAAAAGCAGCTTTATAAATTGCACCTGGCAGATCCTGTTAAGAATTGACTGGCAATTTTTCTGACACTTCCCACCCCCACCCCCGCCGCTAGTCATAATAAGGGAGAAGGTGACAAGCCTTCTGAATCTGCTCAAGTCCTTTCAGCCAAGTTTCTTGGAACTTTTAAGGAGTAACTGGAGGAAAAAAGAATAATGAGCTTCTCAAATATCTTCTCTTCAGCAGCTCTTCTAAATCTGTGGCTTATTTAAGGTGTGTGTGTGTGTGTGTGTGTGTGTGTGTGTGTGTGTGTGTAGAGAGAGGAGGGAGGGGGGAAGGGAAGGGAGAGTGGACTTGGGCTTCCAGTAATGGATTGAGAAATGTTTCAGCAAGCTGTTATAGTTATGAGAACCATGTGTTCTTTGACTTTGAAAATTCCAGGCATTCTTTATTTAAAGAACAAGCAAACCTAGGGGCTGTCTTCACAGTGGCAGGTTGGCTCTGCCTCCCTTCTCAACCTCGCGCTTTCCCTCTCCCAGAGAGGCATCGGGTAATCCCGACGCCAAGGAGGGAATGTGGGGTTTCTGGGCAGCCATCTGGGTCCCCAAGCTGCCCCTGCCCTCTTCGGGTGAAAGGTGACCAAGCGCTGGTCACCTTCCACCAGGCTCCACCCCCGGGTTGGCCCTGGATTGGCCACAGAGCGATGTTACATGGTGTAACCTTGTTGACACTGGTCCCTTTGAAAAAGTCGGGGCAAATCCCTGACTTTTTCAGACCGCAGCATCACGGGGGAGCCCCGTGGTGGCTGCGAACCTGCACCTGCTTCATCTAACCAACAGGGCACAGATCCACAGCCACCACGGGGTTTTCCCTGTGTGTAGACAGCCCCCTAAAGCTATGAAAAATCCTCAGTGAGAAATTGCACTAACCTATCCATGATCTCTTTTTATCTAGAAATCCTAAGCCACATTAGTTTGCCCAAGGGCAAAATGATATTTTGTAGGGCAAAACATGGCACTGCAACATGTTAATGCAGGGGCACGTGGAGGGCCATCTCAGCAAGCAAACAGGTACACTCAATTCATCCCTCACCCAATCCTGCCCTACAAATGCTCCCCCTTTAAGCTATTTCAACTTCTTCCTTCCTTTCCATCACATCACATGTAGCGGTGGTCACTTGGGATTCTTCCCTGCTAGAGAAAGAGACTCGATAAAGGGTGTATAAGAGACTGCATAGTGTAAATTTTCTCCCCCTCTCATAAAACCCAAACCTGGGGTCATCTTGAGCATCATCAGATGAGTGTTTCATCGCACGCTCGTTACTGGCCACTCACAGATTTTTGCAGGGCGTTTTCATGACGCTGTCCATCACGCATGCACCTCCTGCTCCTTCTGCTCATTTTCCTGTCACAAAAAAAGACCCAGAAAATCTGACTTTTTTTTTTTGGCTGCAGTGAAACCTGCCGCCACTTCCTGCTGTGTGCAGGAGATGCTGTGGGATAAAAACGCTCACTGAATGGGCTGCGTCGTCGTTGCTGCTTCCTCTTTCTTCCCCATGTGAAGAAAGAGGAAGCTGCTTGTCCTTATCATGGGGACACTCTGATGACGCTCCCAGTGAAGCTGAATGGTGAGGGATTCAAGGCAGACAAAAGGAAGTTGCCTTGCCTTCATAGAGCACACAGTTAAACTATTTGCTTCTGCAAGATGTGGTGTTGCCTCCAAGACAGCAGGGCCAGCCAAGAGATTTTGCTGCCTGGCGCAAAGGTCAAGATGGTGGCCTTCTCACAAAAGTCAACCAGACTGGTGGATGAATCTTATTTCAATGCTGGTAATGGGACAGCATCCTCCTCTGCACCTGAGGGCAGCAGGCTAGCTCAGTGCAAGGCAGGCTTGGTGACACACACCGTCTTGCCCTCCAATGCCTCACCACTATTTCTGCATCCAACATCTGATGCTGGAGGCAGCCACCTCACTCTGCCGAATGGTAGGGCCGATCCTGCAGACAGCTTTAAATGGGGGCTAGACAAATTCTTGCAGGATAAAGCTGTGAATGGATAAGTAGTGGAGCTCAAGGACTGCATTCCCCTATGGGCAAGTTCTTAGGGGTTTGGATTCCTGTTGAGGGTGGGGCAGGAGTCAAAAGTAGATGGGGCATTCATACACATACATACTGGCTTGATTCGGACGACATGATAATCAACCGGGAGGGATCAACCGTTAGTTGTGTTGATTATTGTGTCGGGTATAGGGCAACACACACCTGACACATAATGCTATTTTGGTGAATTAAACAATGGGGAAAAACAACGGGCTGCTCTGTTACTTATCCTGAAACCCGTTGATTAAAATGTCGTGTGTCAGGATCCCCCCTCTCACCATGTACTATTCCAGTTGGTCATAGAGTTCCCCAGCAGGAGTGACTGAAAACCCCCAGCTGTTCCTATACAGCTGGCAGAACTTGAAATGCATGATGGGATAGGGCCGGAGGACTGAGGGAGGAGGGAGGGAAGAGCACCAGCAGCCCAGGAGGATGCCGGACTTTCAGCCGCATGATGGGGGGAGGGGCAACATGTAGTGTGTCAGGCACCAGGAAAATAATGCATGGTGAGTGTGCTATTCCCCTCTCGGTTGCCTAATATGTCATCCAAACTCTCCCACTGCCTGCACTCCCCGAAAGACTTTGGGAGGACGTCAAACTGTATCAAAACTTTAAAAGCCTTACTTTTAACTTTTTTTTAAAAAAAAAAAAATCAGACCTTACTCAGGTATTCCACAGGCAGGCTGCCTGGACTTTGATGTCCTACCAAAAAGTTTCAGGAAGCCTGGGAGGCTACAAAATGCTGCAGAAGGACTGTTGTAAGCAAGAACTATTCGCTACCAGCCAGATTTAAGGTTTTGGCACAAAGTGTACAAAGCCCTAAACAACTTGGGACCAGGATATCTGAGAGAGCACCTTTTCCCTTACCAACCTGACTGGTCGCTGAGATCACCAGAGGGCCTGCTCCTGGTGGTTCCACATAGACCTATGGCCCGACTGGAGTCCACCAGGAGAACAGCCTTCACTTTGGGGGGCCCCTTTCTTTGGAACTCCCTGCCCCTGGAGGTTAGGTAGGTGCCAACTGTGTTGCTTCTGTGCGCTTCCTGAAAACAGCTCTATTCCAGAAAGCCTTTCTTAACTGACAGACAGTGTTATTGGCACCCTGTTTTTTAAATGTATAATTATAATGTGATTTTTTAATGTGTTTTTTTCTTTTTACTGTTTTACTTCTTATATTCCCTGCTCTGGAACCTGTTTGTGTTATGGGGCAGTGTACAAATGTTGTAAATAAATAAATAAGTCACACACAAACAAACACACAGAGGCTTCTTGGAAGAAAGGTAGGATAGGAATGTAGTAAGTATGGTAAATAAAAAAGAGGCAAACAGGACATTGTAGCCTTCCCCTCCCTCACCCTCCTTCTGAGAAGCCCAGGCTGAACAGAGGCTGGAGTGACAACATTGGAGCCAGCTGAACGGCAGTTAGAATGTGTCAGGGAGTGGCAATTTGTGTTGTGCAGGGCAAAGGGAGATATAGCGATAGCAGGGCGAAATGCCGTTACAGGGGAAGGAGAGATAGATATCTAACACCTATCTTACCTTCCAGTTGCCCTGCTACCCCGGGGATCTTGGAGAAAGAACCAGGCCACCCACAGAACCTCTCCTTGCTCCTATGTAATGCCAGGTTGGTTAAAAATAAAACAAACATCATCCATGATCTTCTTCTAGATGAGAAGGCCGACCTGGCATGTTTCACAGAGACCTGGCTGGGAGATGACAGTGGCCCGACATGGGTCCAGGTCCTCCCAGCTGGGTACTGTGTCAGTGAGCAGGTGAGGGAAAGTGGGCGGGGGGGCGGAGTAGCTGTGGTCTACAAAGACAATCTTAACCTGACCAGACTTCCTGTCCGGCAATTGAAGCACATTGAGTGTGTGTACCTGAGTCTGAAGGCCAGGGATAGACTAGGGATTCTGTTAGTGTACCGGCCACCCCACTGCCTATCAGACTCCCTGGCCGAGCTCACGGAACTGATCTCGGAGCTGGTGTTGGATTCGCCCAGGCTTTTGGTCCTGGGTGACTTCAACATCCCATTCGAGGCTGGTTTGTCAGGTGCAGCTCGGGAGTTCATGGCATCCATGACAACCATGGGCCTATCCCAATTGGTCTCTGGACCTACACATTCAGCAGGTCACACCCTCGATGCTGTCTTCAGCTCCGAACAGACAAATCTGTGGGCGGAGGTAACAAATACCTCTGCATTGTCATGGACAGACCACTTTCTGGTCAGGGTTAGTATCACAGCTACCACCCGCCCCTGCAGGGGTGGCGGACCTATTAAGATGGTCCGCCCTCGAAGGCTAATGGATCCTTTTGGATTCCAGAAGGCCTTGGAGGGATCTATGGCTGGTATCGTCGACGATCCTGTAGAAGCCCTGGTCAATAGATGGAATCAAGACCTAACTAGGGCTATCGACACGATCGCCCCCAAACGTCCTCTCCGACCCGCTTCTAATCGGGCGCCCTGGTATACGGAAGATCTCAGGGAGTTGAAGCGGGAAGGACGACGACTGGAGCGACGATGGCGGAAAACTCAACTTGTATCTGACAAGACACGACATAGAGAACATCTTCGTTCCTATGGAATGGCAATACGTGCAGCGAAGAAAGCTTTCTTCTCTGCACGCATTGCGTCTGCGAATTCGCATCCAGCAGAACTGTTCAGGGTGGTGAGGGGTCTAACTCAGGCACCTTCCCCCCTGAACCCGATTTTACAGCCTTCGGCAGTTCGCTGTGATGCCTTTAATGACCATTTCACAGATAAAATCTCTCGGATAAGAGCCGACTTAGACGCCATCATTATAGCAGAGGCTGACAATGGAGTGTCCAGTAACTCCGCGAGTGGAATTACACTGGATCAGTTTCAGTTGGTGAGTACTGAGGACGTGGACAAGCTGCTTGGACAAGTGAGGACGACGACTTGCCCTCTCGATCCCTGTCCTTCTTGGCTTGTTGTCCAGGGAGGAGATGCAGTTCGATCACATCTACAATGTATTATTAATGCATCTCTCAGGGAGGGGAGTTTTCCAAAATGTTTAAAAGAGGCGGTAGTACGGCCGCTTCTAAAAAAGCCCTCCCTGAACCCTCTGGACCTTAATAACTACAGGCCAGTATCAAATCTTCAATTTTTGGGCAAGGTGATCGAGAGAGCGGTTGCCTCCCAACTCCAAGCAGTTTTGGATGATACAGATTTTCTAGACCCATTTCAAACTGGCTTCAGAGCAGGATATGGAGTTGAGACCGCTATGGTCGCCTTAGTGGATGATCTACGCCTGAGTATTGACAGGGGGAGTGTGTCCCTGCTGGTACTCCTGGACCTCTCAGCAGCTTTTGATACCATCGACCATGGTATTCTTCTGGAACGTCTGAGGGGATTGGGAATCGGGGGCACTGTGCTTCAGTGGTTCCGGTCCTATCTCTTGGGCAGGTTCCAGATGGTAATGCTTGGGGATAGCTGCTCTTCAAAGAAGGAGCTGCTATGTGGTGTACCACAAGGTGCCATCCTTTCCCCAATGCTGTTTAATATTTACATGAAACCGCTGGGAGAGATCATCCGGAGGCATGGGGCGGGGTGCTATCAGTACGCTGATGACACCCAAATATATTTCTCTGTGCCTTCGACAACATCGTCAGCTAAGGATAGTGTGTCTCCTCTGAATGAATGTTTGGAGGCGGTAATGGGCTGGATGAGGAAAAACAAACTGAAGCTGAATGCAGACAAGACGGAGGTGCTTGCTGTCAAAGGCCACAACCTGGGTTTGGAGGTGTGTCAACCAGTTCTGGATGGGGTTACACCCCACCTGAAAGACTGTGTTCACAGCTTGGGGGTACTCCTGGATCCGTCGCTCCAAATGACAGCCCAGATAGATGCGACGGCCAGGAGTGCCTACTATCAGCTTCGGCTGATACGCCAGCTGTGCCCCTTCTTAGAGTTGGAAGACCTAAAGATGGTAGTGCACGCACTGGTAACTTCGAGGCTCGACTGCTGCAATGCGCTGTACATAGGGCTACCTTTGTGCCTAGTCCGGAAACTTTAATTAGTTCAAAATATGGCAGCCAGGTTGGTCACCGGTACACCTAGGGGTGACCACATAACACCAATCTTAAAATCACTCCACTGGCTGCCCATTAGTTTCCGGGCAACATATAAAATGTTGGTTATTACCTTTAAAGCCCTACATGGTTTGGGTCCAGGTTACCTGCGGGATCGCCTTCTCCCGTATAATCCGCCCCGCACACTCAGGTCCTCTGGGAAGAATTTACTCCAGTCAGCCAGAACTAGGCTGACGAGTGTTACCCAGAGGACCTTCTCTTCTGCCGCTCCCAGGCTGTGGAATGGCCTGCCGGAGGAGATTCGACAAATTAGCAGTCTTCTGGAATTTAGGAAAGCCGTGAAGACTGCTCTCTTCTGGCAGGCCTATCCAGTTTAATTTTAAGATGTTTTTAATAATGTATTTGTTTTTATCTGTTTTAACGGTTTATCTATTTTATTGTTTTTATATTTATATTTGGTGTTGTTCCCCGCCTCGATCTAGATGGAGAGGCGGGTTAGAAATGAAATAAATAAATAAATAAATAAGTCACTGGTGTACTTATTTTTTGTCTGTACTTTTTTGTATATATTTTTTAAAATTCATTTATTTATTTATTTATTAAAACGTTTGTATCCTACCCTATTATCATTGGGATCTCAGGCCGGCATACCGATAAAATCATATATTAGTGGCTACAGACGATGCAACCATCATTCTGGAGTACAAATAGCTACTCTTAGGCCAGATCTACACCAAGCAGGATATAGCACTATTAGGGTGACCAGATTTTGAGAACCAAAATCCCGGTCCCCCCCTGCCACCCCCCCACCCAAAACAACCCCCCCACCGCGAGCCCGTGCACCCGCCCCCCGCCCCCCCGCCCGCCCCGCGCGGCCCGCACGCCCCCCGCGGCCCGCACTTCAATACCACTATAAAACAGTAGTGTAGATCCTGCCTTAGATTTACAGTCCAGTTGTAACCATGTTTATTCTAAAGTAAGCCTTGGTGATTTTAGTTAGACTTATTTCCATAGAGGTAAGCATGTTTACAATTGCATACTTGGTTACATTTTAACTGACCGCAAACAGAACCCTTGCATTACACCATCACCATGTGTCTCTTGGTCAACAAAGAGCCATATTCTGCAACCAGATGCTACAGGTGCAACCAAAGTGGTTCACTTTGCCTGCAGGAGCCCTGTGGGAACCATATTTCTTCCTCACACACAAATTGTAAGGGTAAGGTTTTACTGCATGTATACAACTTGACTTATGATCATGATGAATGAACATACGTAGCACACCTGCAGTATTTTGTGTGACTCTTCTAAAGCATCAAATAGATATGATCTAGTAGATTAAGGAATGCAGCAAATAATGCCAGGATTAGCTTTTATTTTTGTGGCTTGCCACACCTGCCATTGATTTCAAAGCTGAGACAGTACTATAGGGAATAAGAGAAACTGTAATTCCAGTTCAACTGCTTGCTAATGAATTCTGGTTTTTCTCCATGTGGGTAAGTACCCAAACCAATTCTATGGCACACAGGAGAGCTTCGTGGATTATTTTTGATCTCATAAATTGGAAGAAAGAGCTCCTTATGAACTTATTTACTATGGTAAATACGTTGGATGTAAGGAAAATAATGGGCTTAAATTAAAATGGGAGAAGCAAGAATCCACAATAATTATTTTAAAATTAGTTGGCAGCCTAATTTTAACAATTAGGTAGAAGGACTATAGTAGGCTGAGCATATGAAAAGGAGGACAGGGCTCATGTAACTTTAACAGTTGTAGAGAAAAGGGAATTTCAGCCAGTGTCATTTGTATGCAATTAGTTCCTGGTGAATTCCCTCTTCATCACAACAGTTAAAGTTGCAGGGGCCCTGCCTTCTTTTGTATATGGTCACTCTAGTATAGTGCCTGCAACTTGAACTGTTGCAATGAAGAGGGAGTTTCACCAGGAACTAATTGCATACAAATGACACTGGCTGAAATTCCCTTTTCTCTACAACTGTTAAAGTTATATGAGCCCTGTCCTCCTTTTCATATGGTCAGCCTAGACTATAGTGTTCTTTATAGCTTTGTTAATGTTAATGCCACCTCCCTCCCTTGTCCTGCTCTTATGCCTTTAAAAGGACCTTGACTTACAAAAATTCAGCTGCTGAAACTTTTTGTAGAAATGGGAAAAGTGTTGGCAGGGCAGGAACTCCACTAGCTTAATTACTGAGTTTCAGGCCAGTAAAGAAACAAGTAACAAGCCTAGCAAATACAGGCAACATATTTGAAAACTTGTAAATGGAGGTAAACACAGTTAGAAAATGCTGCAATATAATATGAAAAAAATGTCTGAAGGATGGGGAATATAGAGTTGGCATATTTGAGATTGCACTGCATGGTTTCCTTTTTCAGGCTGGCTGGAGCCTTGAACGGGTACCTGTCTTTTTGCGAGTGAAGATACACTGTAACATTTTGTGGACATCCCACTTGAACAGTTCTGTTGTCAAAGTATCCCGCATCCCTCCAAACTAAAAAAAAGAGAGGGTTCTATGGATTCAGTCTTTATTGTTCAGGTAGTGATGAATTTGCCTTTGCTCGAGGATCTTTTGAATTTTGATTTCTGTGTGTTGTTGGCTGTTGAGTAACAATTAATTGCTCACACTTGATTTCCCAAGAGCAAAGTGCCACTCTGGGGGCATGTCTTCATGGCGCCCCTTTGCTGCTCCTTCAGAGTAAAACCCCACGGTATCGCTGCTATGGAGTGGGGTGGGAAATCCCCATGGCAGCAGGGAGCGTGGGCTTTCTGGCAGCCGTTTGGCTTGTCAGGCCGACTCCTGCCCTGTGCTCCTCTTCCGGCGACCTATCAGCTCAACGCCAATGAAAGCTCATGCAGTGGAAGGACTGTAGTGACTTTGCTTCAGAGGAAAAAGTTGGGATAAATCCCGACTTATTAAATGCACAGCTTTGGGGATTGCATTGTATAACTGATACAGTGCCACAGCATAGCCACAGCAGGGCAAATAATTCATATAGGACAGGGGTAAGCTTCTTTCTACCCAAGTGCTGAATTCAGTTTCGGAGAAGCTCTTGGGGACTGTAGTACAGTGATGAGTGGAGCCAATGACAGAACAGAGGAGGGCCAAAGGCGGAAGGAGCAGAGCCAAACAAATAATAAAAAATGCCAGCATAGGTTAGCCTAAAGCTTTTGCTATCAGTAGCTAAACCTGAGGAGAGGCTAAATGAGGACAAAATTGGCAATTTGGGGGTGGGGGATGGGGGCAAATGGCAATTTTTCTGACACTTCCCTCCCCCTCTAGTAATAATCAGAGAGAGGATAACATGCCTTCTGAATCTTCTCAAATCCTTTCAGCCACATTTCTCAGAATTTTTAAAGAGTAATTGGGGAAAAAGAATAACGAGCTTTCTGAATATCTTCTCTTCAGCAGCTCTTCCAAATCTGAGGCATGACTTTTTAAGGTGTGTGTGTGCGTTTGTGTGTATGTGTGCATAGAGAAAGCATACAAAAGCCAGGAATCCATCAAACAATCGGCAAATGGGGAAAGGGAATGTAGCCATCTGGGGAATTTGGACCCTAGGAGGGCTACAAGGTAGTGGTGAAACTGGAACTAACCACAGCATAGGATACCATTATATATATATATATATATATATATATATATATATAATCACTTTAATAATGGATCTCTTAAGTGCATGAGCTTGAGTGAATGTGGAAAGCCCTTAACACAACATGTTAAGCCAATTTATTTCTTTATTTTTGCTTCCTGAATATACATGTCCCCCTGACCCTCTGGTTCATGACTTGCCAGATCTACACCAAGCAGGATATAGCACTGTGAAAGCGGTATTAAAGTGGCATAAGGGATGTGTTAATGGGCCCCAACAGTTGTCAGTGCACTTCAATACCGTTTTAAAGCAGTAGTGTGGCTTCTGCCTTTTATATACCACTTTCATACCACTTTCAAAGTGGTATATCCTGTTTGGTGTAGATTAGGCACAGGTCTCTGACAGAGCCAACAAGCATCCAGAATATTCTACTTTCCACTTCTGGATAATCTACAGGACCTCATATCTCATTATGAATCTGTCTGGTTATTAAAATCCACAGGAGAGGCCCTCCTGGGGATGCCATGGCCCACAACGACCCATTTGTTGGGGATGCTAGAAAAAGCTGTCTTCTACATCTCTCTCAAACTGTGGAATACACTCCCTCAAGAACTACAATTGGACCCTACTTCCTTGGGCCCCATTCACATGATCACAAGGGGAGGGAAGGTAAATTATCCATGGAGTAGAAAGGAGTAGGAAAAATACAAGGCACGCCCTCATCACAGAACCAGTACCCTGTGGAGCACCATGGTTTACTTAACCCTCCTTGCTCCATGGATAACCTTGCAGCCTCCTGCTGCTGCACCCGTGTATCCCAGTGGGTGCCATGGTGTGAATTAGTTGCAGCAGGTGCTCCAGCTGTCGAAGGGGCCCCATGGCCATAATAAAAGTCCATCCTAGCAAGAGCATCACTGGAAGTGGTGGCAGACTCTGCAGAAGTAGGGTGATCAGATAAAATCCAGGTCAGGGCTCATGTAACTTTAACAGTTGTATAGCAAAGGGAATTTCAGCCAGTGTCATTTGTATGCAATTAGTTCCTAGTGAAATTCCCTCTTCATCACAACAGTTAAAGTTGCAGCAGCCCTGCCTTCTTTTGTATATGGTCACTCTAGTATAGTGCATGCATGTTTAACTGTTGTGATGAAGAAGGAATATCACCAGGAACTAATTGCATACAAATGACTCTGGCTGAAATTCCCTTTTCTCTACAACTGTTAAAGTTATATGAGCCCTGACCTGGATTTTATCTGGTCAGCCTATGCAGAAGGCGGGTAGCAGGTGTGGGTAGTTGGAACACCATGGTGGGGGACTCCTACCACACAACACACTAACTCACTGTGGATCATGTTTTCGATCCACATCGAATATAACAGTTTTATTATATTTTTATGGTTTTTCAGTTTTATTTTACATTGGCCGAACACCACCTAGCTAGTTTTTTGGCAAAAAGGGGCAGTATAGAAATATTAAATGATAAAATCTAGATGGGATTGTATCCGATGGGCATGTATCACAGAAGTCTGATGCTTTGGCAGTTCCTTTGGCACTAATTTGGACAAAGGGTTCAGTATAGGCATTTTAATGACTGCTCCTCGTATGTCTGGTGAGTCACCGAATTCTCTCCATGCTTGTTCATGCAGTGGTGCAAATCAATGGCTTTGGGTGCCCCATCCTGCTTTCACTTAACATTTTTAACAGTTATCACAGTTTGATCCAGCAGTCCGTCATTCTCTGCAATATATTGCATTGTAGATTAGCTCTTAAACTGCCCTATTGTACAAATGGAAGTCAAACTGTTCTAACTGCAGCCCTTCCCCACTTTTGCATTGTAGGCTTCATTGACATTGCTAGCTTCATGGCCATAGCTATGGACAAAAGAATTAATTGGCTACTCCTTGTCCTGTTGCACGCCACAATTGAACACAGCGAGGGATGCTACTGTGACCATTATCCATGGACTCCCTGGTCGAGCTGTTCAAGGACTTGCAATTATGGGACTCAAAGCAGGCAAAGGTATGTGAGAAACACCATATTGATTATATAACGGATACATTTTTAACTTTCAAGTTGTCTGATAACGAACATGTCTTTTTAGAACTTCTCTGTTCAATTTTTTTTTTTAATAATGTTGCATGATGGTCACTTTTTATTCCCAGTGTCAAGCACTCCCTCTACCGCTGCTTCTTTTGCCGGGAAAAAACACTTCTGAATTTATTGATTTATTGGGCCTACCTTCTTTTGTATATGGTCACTCTAGTATAGTACCTGCAACTTTAACCATTATGATGAAGAAGGAATTTCATCAGGGACTAATTGCATACAAATGGCACTGGCTGAAATCCCCTTTTCTCTACAACTGTTAAAGTTACATGAGCCCTGTCCTCCTTTTCATATGGTCAGCCTAGACAACTCGCTAAGCTAAGCCTTGGTTAGGTAGAGTGACCAAGTGGCAGGAAAAATACGGATTTATTAGGAATTTTGCTAACAAATCCGGGAAAGGGGGGGATTTGTGAAATTTGAAGAAAAATCTGGATTCCCCCCCATTCTCTCCACCTAAAGAGCCTATGAAGTTAAGGCCATAGCAGCTCTCAATTTTTCCTATATCTATGGCTGCAAACTATAGTAGCCTACAGTGGCCATGAAGAGGAATGGCCCTTTATGGCTGCCCTAGTTTGCAGCCATAGATATAGTAAAAACAGGGCCGCCATTATCTTAATGTCATAGGCCTGGGGGAACAGGGCTGCCATTGCTTGTGAGCCTATCTACACTATGGCTTTAAAATGGTTTATAACAGTTTTAAACCGGTTAATAACCATTGACCGGTTTAAAACTGTTATAAACCGTTTTAAAGCAGTAGTGTAGATAGGCTCTTTGCCTTCACGCACGCATGCTCAACCACATCATAAGGGCTTTCTGAAAGGGCAGGGGGTGGGTGAGTGGGTTCTGGGTGGGGGAAAGGAGGAGGAAGAGGAGGGCGACGCCCAATGTATTTTGAGACTGGGCTGGCCTGACTGTCTGTTTAGCCAAAAGAGGAGGAGAGGAGTCCAAGGAGCAAGAAAAATGGTAGGAAAGAGACCTGAGCCAAGGGAAGGGGGTCCCACCTATGTTCAGTGAGGCTTACTCCCAGGAAAGTGTAATTGGTTTGCAGCCCAACTATCCTATTGAAATGTTACCCCCTGCCAACTCATCCTTTTGCATGTTTAGCCTCACATGTCAGGAATCTTCTGTCTGGAATGGGAGTCATTCATATTCTTCTGCAAATGGAAACTGAGGGTGAGAGTTGATAACAATAAGTGGCAACAATCCTATGTACACATAGTTGGAACCCTTGGAGTAAATCTCGTTGAGCTCTGTGGGACTTAATTCTGAGTAAATATATGCATGGCCTGGGCTGCACGACATCACTCCAGGGTCTTTGAAGGGAGGGTGGAACTTTACAACTGCCTTGCCACAGTATCTCACTGGCAAATCTCCCATTAAGGTATTTCCATTGGAGTTCAACTGATGAAACTTCTGACCAGCAAATATTTCAACCTATGCCAATATGAACAAGATTTCCTAAAACCTTTGCTGGGTCATCATACTTGGGATCAGGAATTTTGAGTCATGAAGGAAATTCTTTCCCGACATAGATAGTTGTTTTTAGCCATCCTCTGTGGTATGTGGTTTGGCTCGCTTGCTTGAGTTATTTGTGCCTACTTGCTCCGTAGTGCAAAGGAAGAAGTGGGTCTCGAGCTGGTGCTAGAAGATAGTAATTCATTTTTTTAATCATGCATTTTGACACATAGACCTTCCTCTCCAATTTGCTTTGATATAATCAGCATGATGTATATTTTGTAACAATTGCTGATAATTGTTCATCCCTCTTAAAAAAATCTTTAAAAAAGATTAACAGGGTTATTATTATTATTATTATTATTTCTCTTTTCTTGCTCATTGTGGTTTTTTAGATGAACACGATGGGCTTTTCCAAGTCATGCTGTTTTTTACTGATTCAGAAATTTCCTGGCTATTGAACGTGTTTTAAGTATGACTGCTTTCTGGATATTGGTGTGGATGTATTTTGGTAGGCCTAGTTTCTGAAAGTTTTCTGTAAAATAATAATAATATTGATGATGTGATGCCGGTGACTGATGTGTCTAACGGAATAATTGTAACTTTTCTCTGTTGCCATAGTTCTTTAACTTCCATAGCCAGTGGTGCATATTTTTCTCTCTTTTCCTCTGCCTTTTCTGCAACATTTTTGACATTAGGTATTGCTATGTCAATGAGGTAGTTGTGTTTTTCTTTTTTTGTTTATGACTGTTATGTCTGGTCAATTGCAAAATATTGTCTTGTCCCAGAATTGTTCTGTCCCAACAAGATAATATGTGAGTGCATAGTGTGAGTTGGCTTGACTTGTCTGAGTGTGTCTGGATCTCCTAGGCTCTGGAAGCACCTTTCTGGAGAGCACCTGCTGGCTGCATGATCCACAAGGCCAGGTTCTCATGAGTGCGTAGTTCTCCTTGACAGGAGGGGCTTGTACTTGCTAGAAGAGGCTGCAATCCTATATTCATTTATCTGGGAGTAAGCTTTATTGAAATTAAGGGGACTTGTTTCTGAGGTTTCTTTTTGGGCAGTTTGCATTGGGTCCCTGATTGGAGTTTCTGTTCTCTACATGCTGAGGCAATGTAAATTCAGGAGATATTTGGATAAAAGCAGGGAAAGATCCTTGTCTAGCATTGTGATAATTAATGGGCATCTGTTCTGGTCTTTCTTTGTATTGCTACTGACCATTGTCTTGTTTACATGGCTAATGAACCAGTGATATAATGATACATTTTTAGATTAGTTTCTCATTGATAAACCAGAAATTGAAACAAGCTAAGAGGTGCTAGTGAGAACTGATTGCAACAAACCTTTAGTCCATGTTGTTCCATGGCTAATGTTTGTAGGATAATAGTATTTTATACTCTTGCTGAATGCTGGGTTGCTAGTTTGTTGTACTAGATTTTTCTGCACTTGTCAACTGCTTCATTTGTTCATTGGTAGCAGTATTCTGAATCCATGAGTATGGATATGAGAAAGGTGATGGGGAAAGAGTGTTAAACGTCAGGAAAAGTGAGATTATGGTCATCCAGTGAAGAATTTGCAGTCAGAAAAGATATCTGAGGGAAGGGGAGACTGTATCACACATAGTATAGCAAAAAGCTACAAAAGTAGGAGTGAGTGAATTTCAGATACATTGAATGTCTCATTTGTTCTTTATTTCAGTGATTTTAACATTAAGATGTTATGTAGAACAGGTTTGTCTTAATTGTGTGCTGTGAAATGAGACATGTGACCAAGGCTATGTTCAGGTGGGCACGCCCCCATGGGGGCTAGACACACCCCCTTGGTGGCCGGCCATGTTGTCCTCTTTTTTGGTTTCCAAAATATGGTCACCCCATAGTACAGGAATGTTTGGCTCTATTTCTCTCTTGTATTAATACAAATATACATTTCCAATTAAAATACAAGTTGTAAAATATTTAAAAATAATACAGTTATTTTTCCAAAGCATTTCTTGTTGTTTCAAAAGAGAGCATTGCTGAGTCCATTTTCCTTATCTAGTCTTCTCTATAGAGTTGTCTGGCAGTGTCACAGGCTAGGGGCTTCGACATAAAAGTGGTTATCTGACCCCTGAAGCAGGCCATATTTATACAGTTTCTAAAATATTGCCTCCTTGTCAATATGTCAATACTAATTCCTATTTCATAAATCTGGGCTCACGATCTTGACTTCTAAAAGAAACCTTTATGATCAAAATGCATGTACAACAGCTTAGACATACACCTTTTACGTTAGATACAATTAATTTTGACATATACCTTTGACAAAGTGATTTCTTTCTCAAAGTTTACTAATTAAATCTAAGTGCATTTTTCCCTAGGCATCTACATATCATGCTTTTTAATGTTTACACTTTACACAATTTTTTTGGCTTATTAATTGATGAGCAAACGCTTTACGTTCACTTTGACCTGGAATACAGTTTGATGTTTCTCCATCTCTTGCATGATCCTTTTGATCTTTAGAGATTAGCTATAATTCAGCATTTTCTCATTACATATTATCCAAACTGCGTTGTCCATTTCATTTGTTTTATTGGTATTTTATTGGTATGTTAATGATATATTGTTTTTATGTGCTTTTAATCAGTTTTGTGTATTTTATGTTTGATGTTGTTCCCCGCCTCGATCCGGAGGGAGAGGCGGGTAATAAATAAATAACTAAATACATTATTATTATTATTATTATTATTGGCAACAGTTATCTAAAGTACATTATGGTCTCATTTGTATCTTCCCTATTGGCACCAGTTACCTTATTATTTATTTAATTCTCTGTGTTCCTAATTGCCTTTTATGCAGCTTGTTTAATTGCATGGTGTTTGCAGGTTCCAAGACAAGACTACTTTTGCTGTGTTCTGTGCATAATAGTCACTTCAATAATCATTTTGAGCACATTAAGGACTGTACCACCAGCCTTTTGTCGCAGATCCATGACAAGAATGATATTCCCTTCCTTTGACGGTTTGCTCATTGGCCTGCATAGAATTACGTGTGCTCACCTGCGTGGAATTCTTGGTCACCTATGGTGACCAAGTATGTTGTCAACCCTTTACCCACCAGCTCTCTTCTGCTTCTGCTTGCCCTCAGTTGCACCTCTGCCCCCATGAGGGTAAATATGCATGCACCTGGAACTCTATGAAGGTATAGGAGAGATCTCCTTTCAAAACAAAAACAACTCTCCTTAAACTGCTTTTCATTAATGAAATGGTTGTTGGAACTTTGTTAGATGCATTACTCGTAAAAATGTTGATTGCCCTTTGATCTGCATTTATTCCTCCTCTGTCCTCCTTCCCCACAGAACGTTCCAAACTGTTTCAGCAAAATGATTTTCTAAAGTATAACTCTTCTGTCAGACCAGATTAATATTTTAACCCCCATCCCTTGTGGTTGAGGGTGACTTTCAGAATCCCAAGTACAGCTCAGGGATGCCAGAGACAAAGTATGTGCAGCGACTAATTGCACATTGATTGGCATCTATCCGTTGTCCCCATCAACTAGCAGATTCCAAGGTGGACATTCTGTTATTTCACTTGACAGAACCTCTTGATGCCTCTTGTATTCTAGGCAAATAAGGATGGATGAGTACTACAACAAAAACTTTTGTGCCCAACTTTGCACCACTCAGGAATCGAGGGCCTGCAACCAGCAGATGTGTCCTATCAATTGCCAGATTGGAGACTTTGGCCCCTGGTCAGAATGTGACCCATGTATTAAAAAACAAGTAAGTGCAAAAGGAGGGGGGGATGTAGGTGGAAAAGTGAGGCAGTGGGAAACAGCAATGATCATTTCTCTCTTCCAGAAACAAGAACATTTGGGGCGTGACATAAGAAGGGTCTAGGATGTAGCTCATTGATGGAGCGCCTGCTTTGCATGCAGAAGGACCTAGGCTCATTCCTTGGAATTTCCAATTAAAGGATCAAGTAGCCAGTGAAGGGAAAGACATCTGCCTGAGACCCTGGATAGTAGCTGCCGGACAGAGGAGACAATATTGGGATAGATCAGGGGCAGGCAACTTGTGATCCATCACCTTTGGGCAACTTGCGTCCCTCCAAATGTTTTGGCTGATAGCTCCCATGGTCCTTCACCACTGGATATGCTGAGTAGGGATGATGGGTGTTGTAGGCCACAACTTCTGGAGGGCCACACGTTGCCCACCCCGGGCTAAATGGACAAGCAGTCTGTCCTGGCATAAGGTGACCTCCATGTTTCTAGAATATGGGGGATCTCAGAGAACTTTCAATGAGATTGGTCAGGCTGTGTTCACCTGGGCTTAAGATACTTTTGATGAGTATCTTCAGAAGGCTACATTTGATTACATTTCATCAAAGTATTGATACACTAGCATCTTTTGTGTGTGTTTTTTTAACTCTGGTGTTTGCTTTGTGAATCAGTGCAGCTGTGTGTGTGTGTGTGCACACTCTTTTGCACTATTCGTATATATGCTCTTGTTTTTGCCATAACTAAGCATATTCAATATTAAGATATATTCCCATATTAAGGTTGAACGAGTTTGATTCTAATCAATGCATTCATGCTGACATCCTATAACATTTTACTGACCTTTTCACTGACCTGCTATTGTTAAAGGAACATGGAAAGAGCAGGTAGAGCCATTTTCCCCATCTACAGTAAGGAAAAATCAACTTGTGAATCAGATAGGAAAGTTGAAGGAAGGATATTTGCTTGTGTGTAGTATTGTTCATATGCCCTAATTATGATATGAATGAGTAAAGATGACGTTAAATATTTTGGAAAGTTAATAAACCTGAAAAAGAATTCAAATTTAAAATAGCAAGACAGTAAAAGCTGCAGAAAGGAATGCAGACAGTAGCCTGTTTAAAAACCCGAGAGAATGTGGCTCAATAGTGATGGCAAGGATTTGTATTTCCAAATCATAGCTGGAAATTTTGAAGAAAGAATAATTCACTGTTAATGAGTCCTGCTCTGAAGTTCCATTCTTTATGAAAACATAAGTAAACTGCTCATAAAAATTATATAAATATGAGAGCCAGAGCTGAGGAAAGTTAGGACATAACATCTATCTCCATCAGCTTCTCTATTAATTTTAAAACTGCTTAGAAATGTATTTTGGACAAGCTAATTTACTCTTCTCTGTTTTTAAGATGGCTTATTCCTAAAACTAAACTCAGAAAGTGGTAGTTTTGCTTGCAACCACTTTGTATGTTAATATATATACGTTCAAATGTTCTTATATCCTATTTTGAAACATGTAAAAACTGCTTAAGCTTTTGAGGTAAAAGATAAAAAGATATGCCTGATCTCAGAGTCCAGTTAGGTTTTCTGTGTGATAATGCCAGAAGCCAGTAAACTTGCATTCCAAGTGGTACTTTGTTCTTGGGAAATGGCATGGGATACATCACCTGGTGATCCATGTGTCATAAATCACCAGTGTTAAACTCAATAAGCATGAGGGAAACATCAATAAGCAGTCCGTTGTCAAAAGCCAAAATATCTGTCAGAAGCCAGGTCAAACAATACTGGGTTCAGGAAAGCGTCAAAGAGGAGTAGTCAGGGTCCAGTCCAAGGTCAGGATATTTCCAGGCAAGATCAAGGAGCTGGGCTGCAAGCAATGAAGACAAGCCACCAAGAACAATAGTTGCTTCCAGCATCGCTTCTGAGTTCTGGTATGTCTTTTATGGGGATGGTGGTGATTTGGGAATTGCTGTCAGCTGCATTAGCCTTCAGCTGGCTTCTGTCTGTTCCTGTGAAGGCCACTCCCCAAACACTCCCCAGCTCAGCTGTTCCTCCTTTCTGTTTAATCCCTCAAACTGAAGCACAACACCATAATTAAGCTAAATACAGAATTTCATTCATAGACAAGGAAAAATTCATTACAAGGGGAAATGTTATAGGGATTACCTTACAGTATGGCTGTTCCAAATTGACAAGGACCATTTATTAGCCATTTCACCCACCTCAAAATTAGCTGGATTTTTTCAGCTCTATTTCAGCCCTCTTCAC
This sequence comes from Anniella stebbinsi, assembly GCA_029215795.1. Classification (NCBI taxonomy): domain Eukaryota; kingdom Metazoa; phylum Chordata; class Lepidosauria; order Squamata; family Anniellidae; genus Anniella; species Anniella stebbinsi. Next base: position 24,076,460 of record JARDYH010000002.1, on the reverse strand, counting down.
ATTTCAATAAGCTGTTGTTCTACGTTTCAGTTTCGTACCAGAACCCTGAACCGACCCTCTCAGTTTCGGGGACAACCCTGCAATGAGCAGCTGGTAGAGTCTCGGAGGTGCTACCCAACCAAACTTTGCAACATAGAAGAAGTAAACTGTGTGAATAAATTCCAGTGTGAAAATGGTAACTCTCTTTTTTTTATCCCCACCTAATTTAGATTTAAATCTGTGATTTAAAACAATTTAAGATGTTTGTCTGTTTATTCATGTATGTATTTATTTTCAAAAATAGACATAATGAAAGCATCCGGAATATCCATAATCCGATATAACACTCTGGTGGGCCAATCTGGGCAGGAACACAGAGGAAAAGATGATTCATAGAAAATATTTTCTACTGCATAATGGCAGTGCCAGCCATCTCTTCAACCAGCTCCTGATGTTATTCGGAGTCAAAAAGACTAAAACACTGTAGATGATGATTTAGTCTGGGGGTTCTGATCCTGTCAGGTCCCAGTCAAACCAGATTTCTGCATGCTAAAGTGAGACAAAATAATAAATGGATCAGTTTACTGAGTGTACACAGATGATAAATGGAGGCAGAAACAATATGCAAAGAAGGCTCACATCCCTTCAGTTGACAAAGAGACCTTTGCTATAGCTGATTGTACCCTTGGGGTCCCAAAACATACAAAACGTTCCCCTAGTACCGGTAAGTGTTCTCCAGGCTGGTAGCATGTGTATTCCCCCTTGGAGTGAGACCAAAGAGCAAAACCCTCTTGTTTCTTCCTAATTCAGGAGCTGACAATCTGGCACACGCACCTCTCTCCCCATTTAGGAGAGGGTGGCCTCACAAAGTGAGATCATACAGCCGGCCAAAACAGCTTCAAGGTGAAGCTGTAAATTTCCAGCCTGTGTGAGAGGTCTTCCAAATTAACTACAAAGCTGCTGGTTAGGCTAAACACATCTCTATGCATTCAAACAGCGTATAGAACATTGTGTCAGTTCAAACCTTTGACTCTTCGCCAGTCTTCCACTGTCAAACTCACTACAGATAAAGTACCAGATCCATCCAATCTAAAGCAGTTCTTGGTAGGAGTCCGCTTGCTCAATGGCAATTTAGCACTTCCAAAGCAAACCAAAATGCTTGTTTCTGGAAGGAGGCAAGTTGGTGGTGCTCACATAAGGGAGCACCATTGACCTGCCTCTTTACATAAACAAGTGTTTCCTCTAGTTATGAGGTTTCCCCTAGGAAATGCTAGATCTCTCTCACATAGGTGGTGGTTCCCACTTGTCAACGGAATTGCTGGAACCCACCGCTTGCAGAAGGGAACTGATGGGATGGAAAGGAATCGGCAGGGGCATAAGCAACCTGTTGGATTCTGCCTCTTGTCTGTGATTTGGAGTTGTAGTTGTCTTTTGATGATGATGATGATAACGATGTGACTGTGAAATGGAAAGGAGTCCACACATTTTTAATGAATATACTATATTTATTTAAAATATTTATATGCTGCTGTTCAGTATCAAATCACAGTGTACAAAATGCATTAAAACAAGAAATAAAATAAAATTCAAAGATGAAAAGAATGACAAAGAACATCTACCAGTCTAGGCATTAAAATCAGCAAATTCCTGTGTATACAGATAAGTTTTTAACATGCATCAAAACATTGTCAAGGATGGCACCTATCAAACTGCAGGGGAGGGGGGGGAGAATTCCAAAGGTAAGGTACTCTTCCCTCGGTTGTTATCCGATGTACCTGTGTAGGTGATGGGACAGCCAGTAGGCCCTGATCTGTAGATTTCAGTGAATGGGCCAGTTGATATGGGAGAAGGCGCTCCCTCAGGTAATCAAATCTAATATAGATTTGGGTGAATATGCAAGGAAGGACAGGGCTCCTGCACGTTTAATAATTGTCCAGAAAAAGGGTTTTCAACAGGCTCTGATGACATGGCAGAAGACTATGGCTCCACTTGGGTCTCCAGGTCAGGGTTCATGGACTCAAAGAATGGCAGTGCAGCCTCCTCATGCTGGGGTGGTGGTAGTGAGATAGGTTCTTGATGCAGAGGGGCTTCTAAGGCAGTATGGGTTTGGTGTTGGGGGCTATTTCTGACCTACACTGGGCCAGGTTTAAGCATCTGGAACTTGTTTACAAAGCCCTAAACATCTCAGGTCTGGGATACTTAAGAGATCTCCTGACCCCCGCACCCACCCTATCTGCCTTTTTGGTTCTGCACTCATCAACAGATAGCCTCCTGATGATTCTCAAGATTTTGGAGGTTCAGAATATAATGGCTCAGAACAGGGGCATTTAATATTGTAGCACCCACTCTCTGGAACTCCCTACCATTACAAGCTAGGCAGGCACTGACCCTACTGGGGTTTTGGTGCCTTCTGAAATCATAGATTTCCTGCCTTCTGTATAAATTATATTATTTAATTATGATTTTATACGGTATTGTCCTGAACATCACTTAGAAATGCACTTTAATGTGAGCAATTCATATGTATTGTTAAATAAATAAAGTATTCCCTTTCCCACATGCTCTTGAGTCCATGGCTTCATCTCCCGAAACTGGGGACTCTGACCCTGGGGTCACAATGCCACCCATCGCTGTGTTGCCAGAATCCCCCTGCATGGGAAATAGGGAGAACTAGACCCACACCTGCTATTTTCAGGGACAGCTGACCATTTGTAGTAATATTTAGTTTGGCCCTCCGGATCTGAAAATTTACTTGGCATGAATGATATTTCATTCTCCTGTCCAATGATGCAAATGTAATGAAAGATGTGTTCCTGTTGGAGCTTCTCACTCCTAATGCTGTGGCCTGAAAAAGAAGCCAGTCGAGATGCTGCTCTTTCTTTGCAACAGGTCGCTGCATCAGCCGAAATTTGGAATGCAATGGAGAAAATGACTGTGAGGACAATTCGGATGAAAGGAATTGTCGGCGTGTACGGGCTGTGTGCAACAGAAGACATGAGAGCCTTCCTGGTGTGCATCTGATGAGCCATGGGTAAGTTACTAACATTTTACTATTGTCCTTGAAAAGGGAGGGCTACACAAAGGCTGAAATGCAAGTTTTGAGCACACTCTGATTATATACAAACATCTTGCAAAAGAGATCTGGTTGGAAATGTTGAGAGGATCTGTTCCAGCCTTACCACCATCCTCTGTGCCCTCCAGCTACATCTCCCATGAACCCTATCCATTATGGCCATTGGTCAGGAATGATGGTAGCACATAAGTACTTTAGGGAGGGTGGGTTATTCTAATGAGTTTTTGTTTGTTTGTATACTTTGTTGCCAATTTACATTCCACCTTCAGAAGTAAGTCCCATTGATTTTCAGTGGGGCCTACTTCCCAGTAAATATGCATGGGCATATAGTTTTATTTATTCTTCTGCAAAGTCAAATTCTTCCCCCATCAGTCAAAGGGGGAAGAAAACCAAGTGCGACCCTTGGTGCTCATTGTGACGGGCTAGATTTTCTGAAATATTTTCTTCCTTTAGATATCACCTTTTGGCAGGAGAGAACCGAGGAGAAATCCTTGGTAATTCGTTCAATGGAGGCAAATGCACACTGGTCAAAAACAACGACACGAGGAAAATGTTTCGTGTTCCTGCAAACCTAGAAGCTGTCAGCTTTCAGGTAATGGTCAAAAGATATTAAGCATCAGATCTTGGATAGAAACACTTTACAATGCTCATAAGGCCAGTGATAGTTCTTGGGTGCCTAGCCTTTGCATAATGGGCACTGGCATTTTCCCTTGTGCATTGTATTTTATGAGGAGCTTGGTAGAATTTGGGACCGGTTGCAGAACACTGAGAATCTCAACCTTTTTAAGGAGGAAGTTTCTTGTCCAAGGGTGTATGTATTCTGAAGACATGCGGACCAAGGCCAGATCTACACCAAACAGGATATAGCACTATGAAAGCGGGGGGAGGAGGAAAGGGAGGGAGCTTGGATTCCTGGCTCTGAAAGCGGGGCAGTGTCTCTTACCTCAGATCCTGGAATCCAAAATATCCTATACACCACCCCTGGACTCTGTCTAAAGCCCCTAGCATTGCTCCCTACATAAATTACTTTGCATTACAACAGGGACCAGTGTACTGCTGCTGGGAAAATTCATCACCAGCTACTGAGGGCTCACAGCTTAAGCTCGAAGGGATGTCTGATGGAGGTGGACTGCAGATGGCCTCAGTATCCCTGCTAATATCTGTGAACCTCTGCTCCACTACACCACTGCCATGTTGAACAAGGTTCCCACCCCCATGTTGAACAAAATAATATGTGAAGACTGGTCTTAACATTGCACCTTTTCTTGAGTGTGCCTATCCATCAGGTGGCCATCTATGTTTTACCTCTCCATAGGTCGAAAATGATGAGGATGATGTGGCCTCTGATTTCTACAGTGATTTGATCCCCTTAGAATCCAGTGTGACTGCCTTGCATTCTTCCTCTGGCTCTCACAGGGGCTCTTCTGGAATCCCCTTTCTGTTCTCCAGAAAGAAAAAAGTGAAGGTCACATCCTCATCGTCCTTCAAGGAAGCCATTCAAGCTTCGTACACAAAGGTATTCAATCCATGCTTTTGTTCTGTCGTTTGGTCTCCATCCACTGGAGCTGACTTCTGGCTTGAGAAAGGACAGATCTGGAAAAGGCAAAGGTTTAATGTCCAGCTAACATGAAAACATTCCTGCTGCAAATTGCTTGCATTGTAGAGAGCAGAAGAGGGTCTGCCAAAGGAGATTACTTCTCAATTTTAAAAGAGGCCATTTGGTTCATTTGAGGGCGGGGAAGAGAGACATAATGTTTCATATGTGGGTTATTGATTTCTCTTTTCGAAAGATTGCTGGTGGGTGAAATTAGATTTTCTCAAACCCAATGAAACCATTGGGATTGCATCTGAATAAGAGAGATCTCCCCTTGTTTCCTGATTACTGATTCAGCAGGAGAGGCTGATGATGTTATATATAGTACAATGGGAAAAGTATCACTATCATAAAGTTTTGGGATGCAAGTCTACTGAAAATGCAGCAGCATTGAGGTTGAGGTTATCAGTGGGAGATCTGTGGCTGTGTGTGGATTGGTGAGGGTTCCTCAGGCAGCAGGTCAGGGTCGGCATTAAAGGTAGACATAGTTAGGCATCTGCCGAGGGCCCGTATCCCAGTAGGGGCCTGCTGCCAAAGCCTCATGGAGTTGCTCCTCCTTTTCGCCATTGCGTCATGCTTGTTCTTCTGCCTCTTACTCTGGCCATTCCCACCACCACTGACAAGGGCAGTGGTGAGACGGAGGAGCAGTAGATGCCACTGTCTGTTTTCTGACTGGCTCTCTACTTGTCAAGCAAGTGAATGGTAGCATGAAGATGAGGAGCACTAGCAGCTATAGACAATGGTGGTGAAAACATAGGCTCAGTGAGGGTGTCTTGCCCAAGGGCCTGAAAACATTGGGAGCTGACACCATACAGAGACTCTGGAGATGTGTTTCCAATCAATGTAGGCAGCAGTACTGGATTAGATGTTCTTGACTAGGACTTGGCTTCAGTCATCCATGCTTCCCCTGCCTCCAGACTGGATTACTGTAATGCTCTTTACATGGGGCTGCCTTTGAAGATGGTTTGGAAGCTTCAATTGATCCAAAATGCAGTGGCCAGACTTTTGTCTGGCACTTGCAGCACCAGAGCATATAACTCCAATTTTGAATCTGCTCCAGTGGCTTCCTACTTGTGTCCAGGTGCTAGATGCAGGAGTCCACCACTGGGAACTTTATATGCAGGGCAGCACTCATTTTTCCATGGGACCCGACCCACGACACTACCTCCCCATGAAAACTTGCTTCGGAACAGACATCACCACCACTAAAACTGGGCGCCTGTGATTCTAATATATCTGGCAATAGTTTAGATGGAAGCCAGTGTGGTGAAGTAGGTACAGTGTTGGCCTAGGACTTAGGAAACCCGGGTTCAAATCCCCATTCAACCATGGAGGTTACTGGATGACCTTGGGCAAATCATTGTCTCAGCTTGGTTAGGCTGAGAGACAATGATTCACTCAAATGTCAGGGTTGATTTGAGGATAAAATGGAAGAGTTAAGCATATTCATTGCCTGGAGTTCCTTAGAGGGAAGACAATATATAAATGGAATAATTTTTTTTTAAAAAAAATCTGTTTCTCAAAAGTATATTCTACATGATGGATTTATTTATTTTTATCATGGTGCAACATCTGTGCTGTCTTTCAAATATATGTATGTAAATCCTAAATCAATTCACAATGGCTAATGTTCCAGTAAAACCATGAGTATTACAATGTATATTTTTTAAAACAACAATGCATTGTTTAAAAATTGTGCTTGTTGGAATTTGTTTAATAAAAGGCTACATTCCTTTTCCCAAGTGAAATGAATATGTACATAATTGTTTTTTAGTGTGTGCAGTGTAGAGATAAGCTTTTTCTTGACCAAAAAGTACAAAAAATAATAATCCGACGTTTCAGCAAGAACAATGGCCAAGAATTTTAAATGGGAAAAGTTTTAATAAGAAAGGAATTATCGGTGCCGGCAGCCATTCTGGCTAGAACTATTGCTATTTACAATTAAAGGATTCACAAATCAACAAAGAACTAATGTTAAGCCTCTTTCTAATAAATTCATTGCCATAAGATGTGATAAGAATTAGGGATGTGTATCGTATCATTAAAATGTACGATAACGATATGATAAGGCCATTATCGTGCATATGTTTAATGCTGACGATACAATAGAAAAACCTACGATAATCATTGGAGACGATAATTTTCGGGCAATTTTATCGTTTTATCGGACTGCCATATAAATATACCTATAACTTCTGTATTTTAAATGTTAGAGGCTTGAAACTTGGTCACAGTGCTTATGGGGTATGCCTAAGTATGTGTATGAAATTTGAGATCAATCCCTCCAACCCTCGATTTTATATGAATTTGTTAAAGATTGTTTCCATTCTGACAGGTCTGAATGAACGCACATGGCGAGCCGTCATTCTGATCTGTCAGAACTGAAATGATCTCAAAATTTGTACAGCAGCACTGAGGAAGAAATCGATATCTTACAGCTGGGCATATCCAGTATTTTTGAGATTTATGTGGCAAGGGAAGCAAGAAAGAATAACATCGTGTGAGCAGGGAATGGAGCTGTTGGAGAAGCTGGGCATAATCGATGCCAATGATGGGGGAGAAATAGAGCAAGAAGAAGGCGCGGTTGGAGGATCCAGTCAAGGATAAGGGATTAGAAGGGAAAAATAAATAAAAAGGAGGGGAGGATTGGACTTTGCTCTGAGGGTTGGGCCAGGTTCCCCCCCCTGAAGAGTTCTAAAATAATTGGGACCAGTGCCCAGATGTCTGGTGAGGAGGGGGGTAAAAATGGGGGTGTATGTGGGGGGAGGGAAGGGAGGGGGGGTATGTGTTTCACTGACCGAGATCAATTTAAAGATATGGGTGAAAGTAAGAAATGGAAAATAAATTGAGATGGGCAACTTTAAATGTTAAGGGGCTAGGAACAATTGTAAAAAGACGAAGAAAAAGACGTTGAAAAGAAATAAAATAGATATAATTTTTTTGCAGGAAATTCATCAGATAAAGGAGGGGGCTAATGAGTTACGAATGAGGGAAGTAGGAGCGTATGAAAAGTCATTTGGTACTTCTAAAGTGAGAGGTGTGGCAATAATAATATCGAAGAAATGTGGTATTAATATTCAAAGTATAAAGAAAGATAAGAATGGAAGGATCCTTATAATTTACTGTACGATGGAAGAGGAGGAATTTGTCTTGATTAATGTCTATGCTCCAAATGGGAAACAAATGGAATTTTTTAAAGAAGTATTCGATATGGTGGGAGACGTAGGGAAAAAGAACATTGTGATGGCAGGAGATTTTAATATGGTACTTGATAAAGGAAAAGATAGGGATAACATTATTAGACAAGTTAGAGGAGAGGGGAAGACGGAGTTAGCTAAATTAATGGAGAGGAAAGAATTAGTGGATGTATGGAGAGCTTTAAAAGGGGAAGAAAGAAAATACACTTTCTATTCACCTAGATTTAAGAGTTATTCAAGGATTGATTATATTTTTATATCAAAGAACATAGTACCTGAAGTAATAGATAGTGATATTTGAGTAATTAAGATCACTGACCATGCATTAATGTTGATGGATATCAAAATGAAGAAGGATTACAAACAAGCAAAGAGATGGAGACTGGACGGAAGAATTTTTAAAAATAAAAACATAGTGGATAAATTAAAAAAGGAAGTGCAGGAAATATGGCAGATAAATGAAAAAGGAGTTAAATCGCAAGGGTTATTATGGGATATGATGAAAGCAGTAATAAGAGGGATCTGTATTAGGGAAATGTCCACACTCAAAAAGCAACAGGAAGTACTTAATAAAAAGGCTGAAGAAGAGATAAAGAGTCTAGAGGAGAGATTAAGAGAGACAAAAGATAAGCGGTTATATGCCCTAATTCAAGCAAAAAAAAAAAGGAATTGGAGAAAGAAGAAATAGAACAGGTTCAAAAGAACTTGTTATATTTAAAGAGAGATTTTTTTGAATATAATAATAGAAATTCTAAGATGCTGGCTAGATCCACGCAGCCAGAGAAGGCTAAGAATATGATAGGGACAATAAGAGATAAATTAGGGAATACATGTAATTTAATGAAAGATAAATTAATTACATTTCAGGAATTTTATAAAGATTTATATACATCAGAAGCGGTTTCACAAGATAAGATTCAGGAATATGTAGATAGAAATTGGAAAATAAGACTGGATGATCAAGATAGGGAGTGTATGGAAGCCTTGGTTACTGAGGAAGAAATTGAGGAAATTATTGGAAAACTAAAAGGAGGTAAGTCTCCGGGGATTGATGGATTGGGGCCGGAATTTTATAAAATATTTAAGGATATTTTAATACCAAGATTAAAAAAATTATACAACAATATAATAGAAGGAGGAATGACTCCGCCATCGTGGGACCAGTCCTTGGTTATTTTAATACAAAAGCCAGGTAAGGACTTGACGGATCCAGCATCATATAGACCAATATCTTTAATAAACCAGGATACAAAAATATTTTCAGCAATAATGGCTAAAAGAATGGGTACATTTATTTTTAAATATATTAAAAAAGATCAATGCGGATTTATTTTAGGTAGGAAAATGCCGAATTTAATTGGGAGAGTTATAAATATAATAAATATTATTAAAAAAAGGAATATAAAAGCAGGATTATTAGCATTGGATATTTTCAAAGTCTTTGATTGCGTGGAATGGCCAGCGTTAAAAATTATATTAAAAACATTTGGGTTTGGACATAAATTTATGGGAGTGATTAACCAGTTCTACAAAAATAATAAAGCGGAAATAATGGTTAATGATGGGTTAACGCAACAAATTACACTAGCTCGTGGAACTAGGCAAGGTTGTCCACTTTCACCGATTTTATTTGCAATAGTTATAGAAATTTTAGCAAACGTAATTAGGGAAGATGAAAGATTAAAGGGGATAGGAAGAAATCATAAGATTAAAGTAAATATGTTTGCGGATGACATGTTATTGACACTAGAAGATCCCCTAGAAAGTGGGGAGACGACTCAGAAGCACTTGAGAGAATTTGGGGAAATTACAGGATTACAAATTAATTGGGGGAAGTCAGAAATGATATTGTATAATTATAACAAGGAAGAGATGGAGAAATGTAAAGCTAAGTTAGGATTAAGGCATAAAAATATAATACGATATTTAGGAGTTAATATAGATAAAGAATTAGAAAGATTAGAGGAACTTAATTTTGTAAGGTTAAGAAAAGAGGTAGGGGAGAAATTACAGATATATAGAAAATTAAATCATTCTTGGTTTAGTAGAATAGCGGTTATTAAAATGAAGATTTTACCTAAGGTTAATTTTCTGTTTAGAATGTTACCGATTAGAATTTCAGTAGCTGAGATTAAAAGATGGCAAAATATGATTAATGCTTATTGTAATGGGGATAAAAGAGCTAGGATAAATAAAGGGTTATGGTATAAGGCTCAAAAGAAAGGAGGTTTAGGACTTCCGAATATTAAGAATTATTATATTGCTAATCAGTTAAGATATGTTATTCATGGTATTTTAGGGGAGGAAGATTTGGAATGGTTGGAACCGCAAACAGTAGAGATAGAATGTAAATTGCGAAATATATTTTTTTCTAAAATGCAAAAGAAAGAATTGAAGGTACTGGACAACCCATTGTTGGAAAATATATTAATGATATGGGAGAAGTATAGAGGGAAGTTGATACCAGGGGATTCTCCGCTCGCCCCAGTTGTAGTAGTGGGTAACTTCCCAAGAGTATTAAAATCAGAGATAGAAGCGAGACTGAAAGAACAAGATATAATTAAGCTAAGGAATTGGATGGAAAAGATGAAGGATAGTGAGCATATTAAAGATTTGTTTAAAGGACAAAAGATAGCTTGGTTCAAGTGTTTGCAATTGGTAAAATGGACACAGGAATGGAGGTTGAAAAACAAGAAATGTAGAAACAACACTAGATTTGAAGATTTAATTGAACTAATAGGGAAAAAAGTAGAAGTTGGAGCTAAGAAAGGACTGACTAGCGAGATATATAAAATATTAATAGAAGAGGAATTTCAGGACTCACTTAAGGTTATAAAAGAGGTATGGGAAGAAGATGTAAGGGAAATAATTAACGAAGATAATTGGGGGAGGATATGGAATGTAAGAATGTTAAAGTTATTGTCGATTAGAATAAAGGAGAACTATTATAAGACAGTTTGGAGATGGTATCTAACACCTGTAAGATTTCACCAGATTGATAAAAAAGTGTCTAAGAATTGTTGGAGGGGATGTCAGGAGGTTGGGACCTATTTTCATATGTGGTGGAGCTGTGAACAAGTACAAAAATTTTGGGAAAGGGTTTTTAAAGAAATAAGTGATATAATTGGAAGTAAATTGGAATTAAACCCAAAGTTAGCTCTACTAGCAATATGGGATAGTAGGAATAAGCATATAATTAATAGAGAATTGGTAAACAACCTCCTGGCACCCGTTAGAATAATGATTGCTAAAAATTGGAAAGGGCAACGAAGTTATATAATAGAAGATTGGTATAAAGAAATCTGGGATTTAGCTTTGAATGATATGTTGACATGTAAAATGAAAATAAAGAGGGGAATGTCCAGTAAGAGTGATTTTGGAGAAATATGGACTCCCTTTTTGGAATATGTTTTAAGATCGGGAAAGGGACAAACGCCTTCAAAAGAATCGTTAAAATTTTGGAAGGAGGAAGAATGATTATGACAAGGTCTCGGGGGGGGGTGCACGGGGGAAGTTGAGGGTGGTAGTTTGTTTTATATTGTGTACTATGTGTATGTTTGTTTTGTGGAAATTAATAAAAATTATTAAAAAAAAAAAAGAACTGAAACGATCTTTAAAAAATTCATATAAAATTGAGGGTTGGAGGGATTGATCTCAAATTTCATACACATACTTAGGCATACCCCATAAGCACTGTGACCAAGTTTCCAGTCTCTAACTTGTAAAATACAGAAGTTATAAGCATTTTTTCTTTAAAAATAGGGCTGCAAAAAATATCACTTTTCACGATAATTATCGTGAAGACGATACGGTTCACCTACGATTTGAATGAAGACGAAAATCTTTTGGGCCGAAATGATGATAACGATAAATGACAATATTTTTTGGCATGCTCACCCCTAATAAGAATCACTAGCTAAGTTGGCTTTAAAAGATGAATATGGATGGGGTAACATTTTTATAAGAAATCTACCTAATTTTCACTCCGTTAACTAATACGTGACCTGTAAAACAATTATTCTTTGATTTTCACACTTCTCTGACTTTTACAATGTAGTCTTCTGATCAACGAATGCATACAAAAATGTGTATATTACGAAAAACTGCATTCGGAAAGAAATATGTTAGGGCAATGTGCTTGCAAGAAATATTAATATTAGGGGAAATTACGTACCGAAAATGCATACGAATTTTCCTGCATACAAAAATATGCACAAAAATGCATGCAAGGGTTCATGCGGACATTTAATATTTGTTTGCAAGCTGATGGGGAAATGGGATGGAGTGAATCTGTGCTTGGAAAAAAATGGAATGTAATAAAACAAAAGTGAATCTAAGAGATTCAGCTGTTCCAAGGGATGAGACATGTTCATGGAGAACAGATCTAGAAATGGCTGTTAGCCATCATTTCCTCTAATAGTGAAACAAAGAGGTGAGTGCTGCTGATAGAAATGGAGCCAAAATAGGGCCATTGAGAAACAGAAGATATCGGTATGCTGGGGGAACAACCTCCCCCCAAAAAACTTTTTTTAAAAAATGAGGGGGCAAAAACCAGCCCAATGAGGACTGAGTGGAATACCCTGTTTGAGCAAATTACATCTTATAGAATCATGGAAGAGGGCATGGCTGGCTGACTGTTTCTCAGCCTATCCTACTGCCAAGGTTGTGGGGGTGAATTGGGGTGGTGGAACTATGTGTGTTCCTCTGAGGGACATCGAGAAAGGGTGGTCTAAAAATGAAAATGTATACACACGTACCAATCCATAACATTCTGCCACAAGAAACTCTACATCTTATTATCAACTGGAGCATTATCTCTTCTTCTTCATCATCATCATCATCACCTCCTCCTCCTCCTCCTCCTTCTCCTCCTTCTCTTTCAGAACTCCAACTTCATTCGAATCCATAAAGTGATTTCAGTATTAAACTTCACAGTGAAAGAGTCAGACTTGCTGCTCTCTGGAGTGTTTCTAAAGGCTCTCAACAGCCTCCCTCTGGAGTACAACTATGCCCTCTACGGCCGGATATTTGATGACTTTGGGACTCATTACTTCACCTCTGGTTCAATGGGGGGCACATATGACCTCCTCTATCAATACAGTGCTGAAGAAATGAAAAATTCAGGTATAGTGCTGTTGTCAAGGGAAGGCCAAACCAATCATTTCACTAGTCACACATAGCCTACTGATGTGTGATGATTTTATTTACCTTCATGTAAGCGTGTGTGGCTCCAGTTCAGATTGGGGCCTTAGTGCTCCGGGAGGGGTAGTTCAATCTCCCCTTCCCAATTTTCACCCCAAAATTAAAAACAACAACAACCATGAGGGGAAATGCTAAAAGAAAGAAAATCTCTCCCCCTTTTTTAAATTCCCCACAGGTTGGTGGAATTTGATGGGGGGAAATGGGGGAAGGTTTAACCTCCCCCCCCCCGGAACTGCACTCTCATTCGCAATTGGGGAAATTTGAGGTAAAAACGAATCAAAGCGAATTTCTCATTCATCCCTACTGTGAGCTGTGTGCTAAAAGTTATGTGCACACAAGAGTTTTTCAGCCTTCAAACAAATGCCTGGAAGAGGGCAGTTGGAGGAGGGGAGGGGAGGGCACTGGTGGCTAGAATCAGCATAAACAGCCAGCTATCATACCGGGGGTGATTAAGTATCACAAACATTTTGTCTCAAGTGTTCATAAAGCTGCAAAATCTCTTCTTTTCTTAGAACCATAGAATAGAGTTGGAAGGAGCATATAAGGCCATCGAGTCCAACCCCCTGCTCAGTGCAGGAATCCACCTTAAAGCTGCCTCTTGAATGCCTATAGTGTGGAAGAGCCCATGACCACCCTAGGTCATTGGTTCCATTGTCGTACTGCTCCAACAGTCGGGAAGTTTTTCCTGATGTTCAGCCGGAATCTGGCTTCCTGTAACTTGAACACATTATTCTGTGTCCTGCACCCTGGGTTGATTGAGAAGAGATCCTGTCCCTCCTCTATGTGACAACCTTTCAAGTATTTGAAGAGTGCTACCATGTCTCCCCTCAATCTTCTCTTCTCCATGCTAAAGAAGCCCAGTTGGCTTTAGGCAAGAAGCTCTCCCTCAGTCTTCATTGCCTTATCTGTAAAATGGGTATAAGCTGCTCATAGTGTTGTTTCCAAGGGGGGGGGGAGAATGATGAGCGCCGGATTCTTTTGTGACTTTTAAAGTGTGATAGAAATAACTTCTCTCCCATAGGTTTAACAGAGCAAGAATCACAGGAGTGTGTCCGGACAGAAACGACAAAGCGTTTCCTTTGGAAAAAGAAAACGAAAGTGCATACAAGATGCGAACGCAATAAGATGAGCGCTCGCCATGAAGGTGACTATAACGGAAAATGTGTTACATGAAGTGCATATGATCATTTTCAGTAGTCCAGGATTTTTGGTATGTGAACAATATGAACACAATGACCACCATGCTGAATCCAACCAGTAGTCAGGTTATCTCTGTATCCTGTCATTTTCGAATGGCAAGGGCATGTAAAGAAGGCACAATGGATCATATCCAGAGCTGCATCTATTTTGTACTAATTAATATATGTTTTAAATTAATGAGGTGCAGCGGGGGCTGATGGCTCTGATGTCAGTGGGGTGATGAATCCGCTCCAGGTTTCACTCAGCATCAGTCAGAACTCTAAAGGAGCTATCCATGGTCCTTTAGAGTTCTGACTGGTTCTGACTGAAACCCGGAACAGATTCACCGCCCTACTAACATTGGAGCCACCAGCCTCTACTGATCAGATCCTGTCCTAGAAAAGTTCAAGTGTTTATTGTTAAAAACCACCTTCAGGGACAAACTACACATGATGCTACGTATGTCGTTGCTTTGAACGTGCAGTTTTTAAAAAATCCAAATAACATCAGCTCATCAGGGAACTGCTAACTACCCGGATCAAAGCAGGCACCTCCCTTGCATATATTTGGATGTTATTTGCATCTTTTTAACGTGCATGTTAAATGCAGTGATGCATTTAAAGTTACATTTAGTTTGGCCCTGAGAATTTAGCCTGAAAACGGTGGTTCATAAATATTGAAAGAATAAATGGATCACAAAAAGTTCCATTCTGCAACTTGCCTGCCATTGTGCAATTTCAGGCTGCAATCCTATCTAGACTTACCTGGGAGTAAGTTGCATTGTGCTAAACTGGGCCAGTTTTTGCATGGATAGGATTGCACTGTCACTGAATTTGCCTGTGCTTCTTCTTTCACATAATTTACGTGGCTTTGGCAAATCATAGTGAGTGGAAAAGTGATTTCCAAAGCATGGAAGTTATTAGGGGTGTGCACGGACCCCCCGGATCGGATCGGGAGCTGGATCGGGACCTCCAATTTTGTCATGGATCGGTTCGGACAAAATCGGAGGCCCCCCGGACCGGATCGAGTCCGATCCCGATCCAAAAATCTGAAATTTTTGGATCAGCCGCCATTTTTTTCCCCATAGACTTGCATTGCAATGCAAGTCTATGAGGAAAAAATGGTGGCTGGTGGGTGAGGGGGGCCTAACTCCCTCCCCCCTGGGGCTGTCTGCTGTGGACGGCCCCGGCAGGTAAGCCCCCTCCCCCATGCTCCCTACCCCCCTGGGGCCGTCCGCTTCCATCCACTGGCGCCCGCGGATAGAAGCGGACGGCTCCGGGGGGGGGGTAAGCCCCCTTCCCTGCCACTGCTTACCTTTTAGGGATGCCCACTCCCGTCCGGCGCCGGCGGCTACTGCCAGCGGGCTTTGCGGCCTGCTCTAGAGTAGCGTGCCGGGTGATCACCCGGCGCACCACCCTGGAGCAGGCCGCGGAGCCCGCTGGTAGTAGCCGCCGGCGACGGACAGGTGTCCCTAAAAGGTAAGCGCCCCCCTCCTCCCCTCCGTGTGCCCCCTCCTCACCTTTCCGGGACGTTCGCTCCCGTCCGGCGCTGGCGGCTACCGCCAGCGGGCTTTGCGGCTTGCTCTAGAGTAGTGCGCCAGGTGATCACCTGTCGCGCCACCCTGGAGCATGCTGCGGAGCCTGCTGGTAGTAGCCGCCAGCGCCGGACGGGAGCGGGCGTCCCGGAAAGGTAAGGGCCCCCCTCCTTCCCTCCGCACCTCCCCCTCCTTCCCTCCGCACGCCCCCTGCTTACCTTTCCGGGCCGTCCGCTCCCGTCCGGCGCCAGCAGCTACTACCAGCGGGCTCCGCGGCCTGCTCTAGAGTAGCGCGCCGGGTGATGTCATCACCCGGCGCGCCACCCTGGAGCAGGCCGCGGAGCCCGCTGGTAGTAGCCGCCGGCGCCGGACGGGAGCGGACGTAAGCGCCCCTTTCCTCCCCTCCGCCCCTCCCCCACTGTCCACTTTCATCGGCGGGCGCCCGCTGGCGCCCGCCAATGGAAGCAGCGGTGGGCACCAGCGGGCGCCCGCTGATCCGCCAAACCGGTTTGGAGCCTTTTTGGATCAGTTCGGACTGGATCAGCAGATCCAGCTGTTGGATTGGAAATCAGATAATTTATCCGATTTCCCACTGGACCGGACTGGGATCGTGGATCGGGTCCGATCCAGTGCACATCCCTAGAAGTTATGTCCCCTGACCTCTCATTCATAATATTGCTCTCCCTCTGGCTTCTGAAATTTTACCAGACACTTTCAGATTTTATTATCATTACTTGAAGGCTAGAAACTTGCTTTTTCAAAAAACAAAAATGAAAAGAAAAGGAAGCTAAGATTCTCAGGGTCGGAGATTCTGTGCCTGCTATCAAACTCTGCATGTGAGTAGTGATCTTGCAGAATTGTGGAATACACAGAGCCCTGACAACAGTGCTTTCTCAGCGGTTAATCCTCAGTGTATTCCATGATAGGCATGATTCCATTTAGGGTATAATTAGGAAATGAATTGAAAATAAAAATGCCATTGTCGTAGGGCCCTCATAGAAATCTATGGTGCAACCACACTTGAAGTGCTATGTACAGTTCTAGTCACAGCATCTAAAAGGGGATATTATAGACTGGAAAAGGTGTAGGAAAGAGCAACCAAAATCATCAAGGGGCTAGAGTAACTCCCCTATGAGGAAAAATGACAATGCCTGGGACAGTTTAGCTTGGGAAAAGGCAAGTTCAGGGAGACATGATGGAGGTGTATAGTGTTGAAAAAGTGGATAAGGATATGTTTTTCTCCCTCTCTGCTAACATTAGAACCCGGGGTCTTCCCATAAAGCTGAATGGTGAAGTACCCAGGGTAGAGAAAAGGAAGTACTATTTTACACACTGCATACTTAAACTAAGGAATTTGCTATCACAAGATTTATTGATGGCCACCAGCTTGGATGGCTTTAAAAGGGGATTGGACAAATTCATGGAAGATAAAGCCATCAATGGCTACTGATCATGATGGCTTTCCCTCCAGTCTGGGAGGTAGTAGGCCTCTCTATACCAGTTGCTGGGGAACTTGAGTGGGGAGGTGCTATTGCACTCATATCCTACTTGTGGGTTTTCCACAGATAGCTGGTTGGTCACTGTGTGAACAAAATGCTGACCTAGATTGGGCTATGGTCTGATTCAGCCTGGCTTTTCTTATGTGTAGTAAAAGCTATACTTTCTGAATATGTATATGATTCCAGTGAATGTTGCAGTGGCATATAAGCCTTAAGGCATCTGGCACAGTGATGATAACACCCACCCAAACAAATTTAGCAAAAGATAAGGGTGGGTGAATATATTTCTTTTTACTTCCTGCCATTTTATAACGGTGTCCTCTGCAAACTGTTTTCTGCCTAAACTCTGAATGGATGTTGTGAATTTGATCACGTATGTGGTGGCCAAACTCTTGAAATTCACTAATTTCAAATCTGTCTCAGGTTCATTTTTGCAGTCCTCTGAAAAGTCAATCTCGTTAGTAAAAGGCGGAAGGTCCCAATATGCTGCAGCTCTTGCCTGGGAACAAAAAGGAGCTTTCCCCGACCAAGTAGTTTATACCAATTGGCTGGAATCCGCCAAAGAAAATCCAATTGTTGTTGACTTTGAGGTAGGAAAACAGAGAGGAGTAAGATCGAAAGAATGTGTTGGTTTGACCCATGAAGATATTGCTATTTTAAAAAATAATAATTAAAAATTAACACAGATCCTATATCTTTCAGTTCACAGTTTTGCTAGCCTGGTTGCGATTCTTGTGGGTACAAAATAGTTAAACGTTATTTCCAAGTGAAGCTGCAACAAAATATTGCAGTGCAGCGCAGCGTTGTTCAATGTTGCAGTCAGTTTGCCACACACCCTTTCTGGATACTCCATTCTATTCCCCCACCCACATGGGTTTCCTTCCTCCCACCAACTGTCTGTCAGGATTCTGTGGCCACTGGGCATGCTCAGTCTCTGTTGGGCTGCTTCTGGGGTTCCCCTCACCCTGGTGTTTTTTTCCACTGAAATGTGTGTATGTGGGGGGGGGGGGCATATGTAGGATGACCATATTTGGGAAACCAAAATAGAGGACACCCTGTGGGGGGGCAGGAAAGCATGTCTTCCCCCCCCCCACATCTTAAAGACCCCAGTTGGAGTGGAGGAGGAGAAAGCGTGTCATTCCCACCCCCACTGCTCCAATCGGGGCCTTTTCTATAATGTCCGGGAATGACACACTTTCCCCTTTAAGGCCCTGAATGGAGCAGTGGGAAAGAAATGACATGCCTCCAGAAAGTGTGTCATTCTCTCCCACCATGCTAATGGCAGCCTTAAAGGGGAAAGCGTGTCTTTCCAGGAGCCGATCTACACACTAGCTTTGAGAAGTTTCATAAGAGTTTCATAAGCCAAAGTCTGGTGTGTGTGTGTAACCTGATGTCATCTCGGTGAACATCACCCCATGGACGGATTCCTCTGACATCCCTACTCCAGTTGGGGGATCTTGGAGTTCTAGTAAAAGAAAAAGTGGATCATGGAATCCTGAAGCCTGCCCAACTTGGCATTAAAATATGTCATGTAGAATAACTGTGATGTTTCATCCTTTGATTGTTGGTGTTCCGGCACCTCATATGGCAAGAAATGTTTTGTTGCATGCAAATTGCATATTTCTTATTTTATTACATTTCCATACTGCCCAATACCCGAAGCTCTCTGAGCAGTTCACAACAATGAAAATCATAAAATACAATATAAAAGTTTAAAACTACAGTATAAAAAATAATAATAACGAAATTAAACCTAGCAGCAGTGCAAGATTTAAATTACAACACCACATTTAAAACAGAAACTGAAAAACTCAATGCCTGGGAACATTGTACCAAAAAGAGTACAATGTAGGCACCAGGCTAATTGGAGAGGCTAATTGCTGGAAAAATAAGGAAAAAAAACATAATGATTTTGACCTGTAGCAACATTATTGACATCTGTTTATACTGGGCATAAAACTCAAAGTTATTTTAAATAACTTAAACATGAGTACACTTTTGCTCCAGGTTAATATTGGGTTTTGCCCTTCAAGGCATCCAAAATATATAAATAGACAGACAGATAAATTTTAAAGAGCACACAGACACAGAAACATTTTTTAAAAAATAAAAGATGGTGGGGTATATCGTATTAAGGCAATCATTCTCTTTATTTCCAATGTTTGTGTATTGGATGCTGCTGCTTAGATAGCCAAAATGACACCATACACACACGCAGCCCACCACTGCCAATGTGCGTGCACACACACACACACACACACACACAAAAGGGAAGCACCAGCAAACTTTGTAGTAGTTGTAATAATACAGAAAAATGGAGGGAACCAAAGAGAAGAACCCCAAACAGCCCAATGTTTCCGTTCAGTGGCTATGGAAAGCTGATGCTGCTGGGAAGGGAAAAGACCAGAAAACCAAGGGCGGAGGAGGACTGGAATGGAGTGACTGAAATTCTGAAGAAGCATTCTACGCTGCAATGCTTTGTTGCAGGTCTCCCCTGTTTTGATATCATCTCAAAGGCTTTGAAGTCTGAGATGCATTTATGTTCTGCAACTGCTCTAGTCCTAATTGCTTCCTGTGCACTTGCTCTTTAGCTGTCTTCCATTTTAGATTTGGTGAAGAACTTCCCTTGCGCAGCGACGAAGCGTCGTAATCTCCGGAGAGCTCTTGTTGACTACATGGAACGATTTGACCCATGCCGATGTGCGCCGTGTCCCAACAATGGCAGGGCTGTGCTATCTGGAATGGAATGCCTCTGTGTGTGTCAGGCTGGTACTTACGGCGATAACTGTGAGATGCGAGCGCCCGACTACACATCCGGTATGATGTGTTAATATATAGCGGGGAAAGTACTTTCGCCGTAGCAGTGCAAAGTAGACAGATGGTATTTTTGAGCAACATGGTGGCTGTTAGTCAGCACGCTGCAGACACCATCTTGTGCTATTCTGCTGGCAGCAAATAAGAACAGAAGAAGAGCCATGCTGGATCAGACCAAGGGTCCATCTAGTTCAGCACTCTATTCACACAGTGGCCTACCAGCTGTTGCCCAGGGACCCACAAGCAGGACACGGGTGTAACAGCACCGTCTCACCCATGTTCCTCAGCAACTGGTGTATATGGGCTTACTGCCTCTGGAGATAGCACATAGCCATCAGGACTAGTAGCCATTCACAGAGCTTTTGCACCTGTACTCTTGCGTAAGTGAGGCCTTTACGGCTACCATTTACACAATGGGGGAAATACATAATTTCTAGAGCCTCCATTGTGAAACTGGAAAAAGGTGAATTGCTGAAAAGCGCTCATCAGTTTTGGCAGGCACTTGTTGCGTGGGTCTGCAAATGCAGTGTGGGTGTCCAACTGGGTCCAGGGGAAAGACCCAAGGGAGTCCGTTGAACTCCTAGACTCAGTCAAGCACTAATGACCTCCCTAGTGGTGGCATCTTATATGCTAGGCTCCAGCCCTAAAAACAGAGCTCAGGTTGAGGAAGAGGAGCAAGTGGTGGTGGGAAAAAAGAAAGCCACAGGCCTTCTCTGGAACCTTGATGTGGTAGCAGCCCACTTTGTAGCAGCCCCAGACCAAGCAGGAGCATCAAAGGGAACGCAGTTCCACATCCCTGGGTAACCATTAGGACTTCAGATAGGCTCAGTTCACGCAACACATTTCTATATGCCGTATGAAAACTCCACTCAATGGTTGAGTTTGTAGGGGGTACTCAGTCACCACACAACATCTTCCAACTCCACCATTGTGTGAATGTGGGCTCCCATGCAGTTTAGTAAAAGTCAAGGTTGCATTTGATTGGCAGTTCCTCTACCCTCTCTCCTCCCCCAGTCCTCCCAATGGTATCCCATCAGTCCTTGCTGCAAAAGAAAACCCAATCCTGGTGGCTCTCCTAGAGGGACACTCACTTCTTTCACTACTCTAGCCAGAGAACTCTGTAGCCAGTGGGAAAAGTCCACTCAATGCAACAGGAAACTCCATGGAGCCCTCCACACAACATGGAACACAACAGTTGTGCAGGAACTCTCCTCTGCACAGCATGGATATTCAGTGTGGAGTGTTTTCTAAAACAACAAAAACAAAAACTCCACTGTGGGGTGGAGTTTTCCCTTCAGACAACATATCTCTCAACAGTGGTGTAAAAACTCCATGGTGGAGTTCTAAAACCATCGTTGAGAAACGTGTTGTCTGAACTGAGCCATATTCTTATAAGTTCATCCTAGCCAAGGCCTTATCAACCACATTAGATACTATCAGCTTTTGTAGAACAACTGGGAAGGGCCTTTGTTCTGCATTCACCTCTCTTAGGGCACAGCAGCATATCACAGAAACATATCTAAGGTGGTCAGGTGTCCTCTTTTACAGAGGACAATCCTGTATTTGAAAGGCTACCAGAGGACCGTCCACTATTCAGAGGTGTCCTCTGTTTGAAGGCTTGTTTACAGAGAATGAACCATAAAACTATTCCCCATCTACTGTTAGCAACTGAGCAGCAGACTGAGCAAGGCAGACAGGTCACCTGGTCACAGTCTTCCACACTACGGTGAGATGTACTGGGTTTCTACTTAAAGTATAACAATTCTTTCTAAATTTGCATCTAGATATATAGATTAGCATATGCAAGTGTTATGCCAATCACCACCCTGATTTGCTGAAGCATTTCCCTGTTTGGAATTGTCGGGGGTGGGAGGCTATTCCTAAGTGGCCACCCTAAAAATGCCAGCCTATCTTTGGTGATCAGTGATGATGAAGACATCAATTAGAACATGTTTTAGCTAGGGATGTGCACTGACCCCCCGGATCGGATCACGGATCGGAATTGGACCTGGGGGGTCGGATCGGATCAGATTGGAGGTTGGGCGGATTGGATCCGATCCGATCCCGATCCGCAGATCGGATGTCTGATCCGCGGATCGGACGCCATTTTGAATGCATTTCCCCATAGCCTAGTATTGTGTTACAATAATGCCTATAACTTTTTCATTTTTAAAGATAGAAGGATGAAACTTGGGCACTTTGTAGATGGGATAGGGGTAGTTATCTGTCAGAAATTTCAGAAAGATTGGTGTACGCATTTTTTGGCAAATATTTTTTTAATAAATAACCAGGAATGCCTATAACTTTTTTATTTTTAAAGTTCCACACATGAAACTTTGCCACATTGTAGGTGGTACATTGGGACCTATGTGTGTGAAATTTCAGAAACATAGGTGCTTGCCTTGTGTGGCATTTAATTTTAGAAAAATGGGTAGTAGTGGGGTAAATACAGTTATGCCTCCAACTTTTTTATTTTTAAAGATACAAACAGGAAACTTGGGCACATTACAGGTAACACTTTGCTTGATATGTGTGTGAAATTTCAGAAAGCTAGGTCCAGGCATGTGGTGGCAAGGTATTTTTGAAACAATGAGGAAAGAAACACCTATAACTTTTTTATTTTAAAAGTTAGAAGTCTGAAAGTTGCTCACTTTGTAGATGGGTTAGGGGTAGTTGTCTGTCAGAAATTTCAGAATGATAGGTCCAGGCATTTGGTGGCTACGAACTTTTTAGATTAAAAGTTACAAAAGTTTTTCCACAGAGGCTTGGGCTGTCAATTGCACCCCCCTCCCCCTCCCCCGCCTCCCCCTCCCTCTTTTATCTGTCAAAACTCTGTGTTGTTGTAACTTTTAATACCATGGAAGTTAAATGCAAATACAATATCTCACTCCCCAGATAGGGAAAAAACTATTCTTTGGCACACAGAGAGATGCCCCTAGTACCGGTGTTGCATTGTGAAGAGCATCATGGTGAATCCAGGCCTGCTTGGACCTTCTGTTCCTCTGTTTCAGTTGTTGTGGATGGTTCCTGGAGTTGCTGGTCCATGTGGAGTTCCTGCGATGCCTCCCGTAAGAGACGGAGGAGCCGTGTTTGCGACAATCCCTCGCCGCTAAATGGAGGGAAGCTGTGTGAAGGCCAACAGGAGGAAGAGGACGAGTGTTACTTCTCCATATTTGCTGACAGGTGAGAATGAAAGAGTAAAGGCTGATTGAGGTAAGGGCTGTAGCTCAGCTGCAGAGCAAGTGCACTGCAGAGGCAAAGTCCCGAGTTTGATTTCTGGAATCTCCAGTAAGGCTGGGAAAGACTCCCTTTCTGAAACTTTGTTGAGCTGCTGCTCTGTTGAGATGACAGCTAAGCCACGGTGGTTAAGCATTTTGGGCTAATCATTTTGGCTTAGCGTGTTGTATGATCCATGACTTAGCGTGTCATGGGAACCATTCCTAGCCATGGTAGCTACATAACCACAGTTTACACATACTCACTAACCATTTGCTGCAAAAGGATTAGCGGCCTAACCATGGCTTAGCATGCTGCCTGAACAGGCCCAGTGTTGACAACACTAAGCTAAATGGACCAATAAGCTAAATGGACTTCTTGGACCACTAAGCTAAATGGATCAATGATCTGGCTTACTGCAGCTTCCTATGATCTGAGGGCAGCCTTGCTCGCTGGGGACTGCTGAGGGTTGTAGTCCAATACATTATGTTGGGGAAGGCAGCCCTAAATCTTCTCCACTGAGGGAAGGATTCATAAGTCTTTTTAATATGTCACAACAAACACCCTCTTCAGCCTATTCTAATTCAGCCTTCCCCTCCCAAAGCTTTAGACCACAACTCCACTTGATCGCAGGTTCACTACTGACAACATGCCTGGTCTCAGACAGGCTCTTTCACACCACCTGCTACCTGAGCCTTTGAACCGGAGATATAGCCTTAAAGCACATGGACATAGACCAGAAATAGAATAAACCAGTAGAGGCTGGTGGCTCCGAGGTTAGTGGGGCTGCGAATCCATTCCAGGTTTCTATCAGAGCTGGTCAGAACTCTAAAGGAGCAACCCAAGGTGCACCTTGGGTAGCTCCTTTTGAGTTCTGACTGGCTCTGATGGAAACCCAGAGCAGATTCATCACCCCTCTGACAGTAGAGGCTCCAGCCTCCACTGGATTAAACCTGGGATCTTTGGCATGCAAACCACTGAACTCTGGTTCCTCCCTCAAGGGTCAAAAAGATGGCCATCTTAATGCCTTCCAAGTCAACAGTTCTGTTCTTTCAGGGGGGGCTTGTGTATAAATGACGATGACGCCATCAAGGAGTTGGACATTTTTGTCGGCCAGCCTGAATCTGGATGCTTTAAACCAGTCCCACCAGAACATGCATTCATCAGGGTAAGTGTTGGAGATTCGCAGCATGGCTGTGGTTTTAACAAGCATCCCTGCTCTAAATGGGATGCTCATTAAAAAGGCAAAACACTGCGCCAAAATTAGCAGCTTGCTCTTACTCCTCCTGGCTGCAGCAGTTAGGGCCGAAACAGACATTACTTTGAATGTGTATTGAGCAGCTACGACTTTTATTCATTTTTACTGTAGAGTAGGTGCAGGGGCCCTGATTTGGAAAAGGAACCTAGCATGGGAAGTAAGGGCCTTTTAAGTTCTGGATTGAGGCCAAATGAAAATGACATAACTGTTTAAAGTTAATGTCTGTTTTGACCCTCAGAGTGATGGTGGTTACTAAACTGGAAGGTTTTTCAAAGGACTGGACACTGTCATAGAGGATAAGTCTGTTGACAGCCTTTAGCTAATAAATAGAACCTCCATATTCAAAGTCAGCTTACCTCTGAGGACTGGAACCTGGGGGCAAAATGGCCATTATCTCTTTATGAGGTTCCTGGTTAGCTACCAAGGTGGAGGCTAGCACTGTAATGGTGATGGGCCTAAGCTATTGGGAGGTTTTCGTAGATGCTGCAAGCCTGTTAAATTAATGGGAGCCGGGTAAGAGCTCTGTGGGAAGCAAGCAGGGCAGAGCTGCACAGATCTACCTGCCTTGCCTGTAAAGATAGGAGCAGAGGTGCACAACTTTGGAAAGTCCGGGGGCATTTTTGCCCCTGGGGGCTGCAATCTGTGCGGTGACCCGAATTTTTTTTCAGGGAGTGGGGGGAAATGGCTCCTGTAACAGCTTGCAAGCTCAATTTGACCCTATGGGCATTCTATCACATATGTGGACACCTTTCCTCACCTAAAATAATTTAAATAAAAATAAAAATTGGGTTGCTTCAAATTTGGCAGGGTGGCATGGGTGCAGGTGGCCACAGTCTGCATATTGCTTTGAATCCTGGCAGGCAGAACACTGCAGTTGTATCATGTGCTCAGAGCCATGCTGATTGCCTTTTGGATACAGTACAAGATAATACTAGGAGCCAGTGTAGGGGAGTGGTTAGAGCGCACAGCAAAACGAAAGAATTCACTTCCACAAGATGTAGTGATGGCCACCAATTTGGATGGCTTTAAAAGGGGGTTGGATAAATTCATGGAGGAGAAGGCTAGCAATGGCTACTAGCCCTGATGGCTATGTGCTACCCCCAGTATCAAAGGAAGTAAGCCTATATGCACCAGTTGCTGGGGAACATGGGTGGGAGGGTGCTGTTGCACTTGTGGGTGCTTGTGGGTTCCTGGTCAAGAGCTGGTTGGCCACTGTATGAACAGAGTGCTGGACTAGATGGACCTTTGGTCTGATCCAGCATGGCTCCTCCTATGTTCTTATGAGTGCCAGACTAGGAAGAGGGACAACCAGGTTCAAATCCCAACTCAGCCATTGAGCTGAATGAGCTGACCTCAGTACAGTCGCTCTTCCTTTCAGCCTAACCTGCCTTGCAGGCTTGCTGTGAGGATAAAAGAATTGGAGCAGAACAGTGAATTTGTTAGCCACCCCTGATAGAACTTTTACTGACAATTGGGATAAATCTCACTTCATAAGTTAAAAGGGTCAGCGATACCCTGAGGCAAAGTTCTGTGAAAAGCCACTGTGTTCCCACACGAACCTAAGGTCTTGTCTCTCAAAGGTTTCTGACTGTCCGTGCGTTCTGTCAGCTGGTGGATGATTTCCCAATGTTGATTTCAGAATGAAAAGAACCACTATGCAGTCGGGGAAGATGCAGAGGTCGTGTGTTTGAGTGGCTATAATCTCGTCGGGTATCAGTTCCTTCGCTGTCTGCCGGATCAAACGTGGGCACAACAGCCTGTCGAATGCCAGCGTAAGAGCCGAACAAATTACTTGCAATTAAACTGGTAACTCCAAGAAAGTAAAAAATAACAGGCGTAAACACACATGGCACACATGACCCCCTTCATGCATTCAACTAATGTGTGAGGGGCTTGTGGGGTGATACCTGCTGGCTCTGCGGAGATGCTAGCCTCTCATGACACCTGTCTGGTGTGTGTTAACTGGCCACAGTGGGAATGGGCCCTATTATGTGGATACAGATGTATGCACATAGAGCTCTTCCACCTGAGTGAGCAATTGGCCCAGTCTCTCCCCTCATTTATTTATTTCATCTTTATACTGCCCATCAGCCAAAGCTGTCTGGGCAGTGCACAATTAAAACCCATAAAAATAACATTATAAATGTAAACGTTAAAAAGTTAAAAAGGCAATGTAAAATGAGCTACATTAAAAACCAGGGAAAGCCCGTGTAAAAAGGTATGTCTTCAGGAGGCATTTAAAAGATGTAACATTTTCTGTCTCCCGCACTGCACGAGGGAGGGTTTTCCAGAGGGTGGGTGCCACTACAGAGAAGGCCCGCTGCCGAGGTTCTTCATGGCGGCATTCCGTTCATCTCGGAATGGCCTTTAGGACCTCCTCTGAGGATCGTAGTTGTTGTCCAGGTATATATAAGGGAGGAACTAGTCTATGCAGGCATAGTATGCACATAAGGTCCATTTTCACTGAGGCTGAATGTGTAGCCAGCAGGGGAGGGGATCGTTGGTGTGCTCCCCCTCCCTCCCTAATTTAATCTGAATAGCTACCTGTCCATCCACACACGCACACACTAGTGAAAAGACCTGGATTGTCGTTTGATACAGCAAAGCCATCAAAGAAAGTTACACAAATATTAGTTTGAAGCCATGCCCACTGCCCCTGTCCCTGCTATGATGCCTCCCCCAAGGAGGGCTCTATCCATTCTCCTGCCGGAAGGTACTGCCCCACAGCAGGTTGAGTGGGGAGCCATATAACTCCCCACTCACCCTGGCTTCAAACTGAGTTGATTTAGGGATGTCCATCACTGGAAAATCCAGATGGGTTTTTTTTTTTTGGTTCCACAAAGTTTCAATGCATGTACGACTCGTTTTGCATCTGTGAGCCAAGCTGCAAGCTGTTCCCTGAACTCCAAGAACCTGTTTGTGCATTTTTGGTGGTGGGGGAAGTTTCTACAGTTTGTGCAGATTTCTGAGCAATTTCCTCAAATTGTGACCGAATTTGCACAAATTACACAAATCCAGCTGTAATTTGCACAAATTTGGCTGTAACCTGCAGAAAATGCAGAACCTTCCCCCCCAACATTGCTCAAAATTCCCAGTAT
Source organism: Anniella stebbinsi (assembly GCA_029215795.1). Lineage (NCBI taxonomy): Eukaryota > Metazoa > Chordata > Lepidosauria > Squamata > Anniellidae > Anniella > Anniella stebbinsi. Next base: position 24,048,817 of record JARDYH010000002.1, on the reverse strand, counting down.
ATCCAAAAATTGGCCCAACTTATGGCAGATCAAGTTGGTCATCACAATGGGAACCAAAATGAAGTCTGGGGGGACAAACCGAGGAAAACTTGTGAAACTGTACACCCCCCCCCAAATGGATTTCTCTTACATCCATAAGTCAATTGGAATGCTATGTGCTAGTTAAGAAAGTCTGCCACCTACCACAGGCTTCAAACATATGGACATATTAAAATTAATTTAAATTAATTAAGTCATCTAAAAAACCAAATAACAACCCTATACCTGCTTAGTATGAATGCCATGTTTCAGGGGCCTATGTTCATGGTCTTGGCACTGTAACACAGAACAGAAAACACATCTTCATTGGGGATGACCTCCTGAGGGTATTAAGATTGGAGGTTATTCTGTACAACACCCAATTAATATGCTCCTGTTTGCCCAGGCATTTTGAGGAACATTTTGACATTTCAAAATGAAGTCTAAATTGATTTTTAGATTGTTTCTTTATTTACTGGATTTATGATTTATATGCCTCTGTTTAAATTTTATAGTTCTATTATATTGTTTCTATAATTTATGTATACTACCTTGGGATTGCCGTTGATGATAAAGGAGCAGTGTATAAACGATTTTTAAAAAATTAAAATGCTACCTTCTGTGGATGGAAGCACATTCTTTCGAGGAAGTTTACTTCCATAGGATCAGGCTGTCCATTTTCTAAATGGATTAAAAACAAAAGTTCACATTTGAAGTTTCAGCCACAAGGTAATAACAAAACAGTTTGTTGCATCTTAAATTGCAATCCTATGTATGTTTAGATATAAAAATGTCCTACAACTCCCAGCATTCCTCAGCCAGTATGGAGAACGCTGGGAGCTGTAGGACATTTTTCCGTTTAAGCATGCATAGGATTGCACCCTTAATCTGTGTTTAATATGCAGGTGCTTTGCCACAATGTGTTAATTTCAGCTTGTTTTTTTTACTCCAGCATCTGCTTGCCCCAGGCCGTCAGCATCTCTTGATGTTGCTATTACTCCATATAAGAGTGAATACAAGATTGGGGAAACTGTCCAGCTAAGCTGCCCTCCGACTCTCAGCCTAAATGGCCCCACGCAATACACTTGTGATCAAGGCCCATCCTGGAACCCTCCTGTTTTGAGACTACGTACCTGTGAGACAGGTAAAAGGACCTGAGAGGGTCCAGGTGATATAGTAGTTCGGCGGTTGGACTAGGACTCAGTAGACCAAATTCAAGTCCCCCCACCCCACCCAGCCATGAAGCTCATTGAGTAACCTAGGATCAGTCACACTCTCAGCCTAACCTTTATTGCAGGGTTGTTGTGAAGATGACATTGGGGGAGGGGCACCTCTATATCCTCCCCTCAGCTCCATGGGGGAAGGGTAAGTTAAAACCATAAGAAAGAAATAACATTTAGGGTATAATCCTATGCATATTTAGATAGAAAAAAGTCTTACAACAACCAACATCTCTCAGCCATCCATGGATAGGATTACCCCCTAAGGTCCACCCAAGCCTCCTTGATAGATCTCCAAAAAAAATACTGGCATAATTCTTGACTTAGGCTTGTATAATATTGGCATTCATATTTCTGTGCCTCTCAAAGTCATTGCATTGCTTACTCTTGCAGCTAATCAAGCTCAAAGGAGGTGCAGTCCTGGTCAAAAACAGTCTGGATCGCAATGTGTGTGCATGTCCCCAACAGAGGATTGCGGGTAAGGTATATGTCAAAGAATGTCACTTTTTGCACACTACTGGAGATGTTTTTAGCTCATAACAGAAACATTAACACTTGGTTCCAAGTAAAGCCCTCTTCATAGGTTCTCTTGAATGAAGGAGGGCTAAAACTGGGCATGGGGCTTCACATGTTGCCTCCACCCCAGGGCCGGCATCAAGGCTAAGCATGATTGGGCATCTGCCAGGGCCCACACTCCAGCAGGGCCCCCCTGGCAAAATTCCCTTAGAGTTGCTCCTCCTCTTCACCATTGCAACCTGATTGTTGTTCTTCTGCTTTCTCTGATCCAGATGATGGTGGGAGTGAGAAGGGGAAGCAGTACACACACTTTACACCTGGAATTTGCGCAAATTATGCAAATTGCATCCACAATTTGTGCAACTTTCTCTTGACGAGAGAAGAAAACCCCTGGAAAATCTGCAAGCTGTCTCGACTCGACGCAGATTGAATCATGTCAGCTGGTGGGGAAGCGAACCGAAGTTTGGGGAGCTGAGCTGTTGATAGCTAGGTGAACTCCGACATCCCTGCTCCTAACAGATGTAGTTAGTTTACTGCAATGTGCTCTACGTGGGGCTGCCTTTGAAGATAGTTCGGAAGCTGCAGCTTGTGCAAAATGCAGCAGCCAGATTGGTAACAGGGACCAGATGGTTTGAACATATAAGACCGATTCTGGCCCGCTTACATTGGCTGCTTGTACGTTTCCGAGCCCGATTCAAGGTGCTAGTTTTAACCTATAAAGCCTTACATGGCTTGGGCCCACAATACCTGATGGAACACCTTTCCCGACATGAACCTACCCGTACACTACTCTCAACATCAAAGGTCCTCCTCCGAGTGCCTACTCCGAGGGAAGCTCGGAGGATGGCAACTAGGGAGAGGGCCTTCTCTGTGGTGGCCCCCCAATTATGGAATGATCTCCCCAATGAGGCCCGCCTGGCACCAACACTTGTTATCTTTTCGGCACCAGGTCAAAACTTTTCTTTTCTCCCAGGCATTTTAACAGCTTAAGTTGAGATTTTAACTGACTTTGTGGCCAGGCTTAACAGTTTAAAATGTTTTAAATATCTGCTGTTTTATGTTTTATGGTTTTAAATTTTGTACATTGACTTTTTAATGTTCAATCTTTTAATTTTTGTAAACTGCTCAGAGAGCTTTGGCTATGGGGCGGTAAATAAATTTACTAAATAATAAAAATAATAATCCTAAAAGTGTGTTAATCCTTTCCCTCATGCCTGTCCTTCACTTTGGAGTCAAGTGGCCATGCTCAGAATGTCTATGTGCCCCTTTAGTAAACTAAAGAGAGCCAGTGTGGTGTCATAATTAGTGTTGGACTGGGAGTCGGGAGATGTGGGTTCTAGTCTCTACTCGGCCATGGAAGCTCACTGTCAGAGACTTTCAGCCCAACCTACCTCGCAGAGGAGGAGGATTATCTATGTTGCTTTGGGTCCCTTGAGGAGGAAAAGGAGCAAGATATAAATGTAATAAATAAATAAATAAATGGCTATGATAGCGATTTTCCCTTAAGGAGGAGCTTTTGGCCTTTTGTAACCTGTGCTTTACCCCATCTTGCACTTGATCCTGTTTTTCTGCACATAGAGAACGTAGTTTAATATTTTTTATTTAGCCTTGAAGTAAATCTGAGCAACTCTTGCAATTGCCTTGATGTCACCTCCACAGGCAGCCTGACAAATTCACTACTGTTGTTTTGTATCTAGTGGTGGCTAAACCGATCTGGAATGCATTGACTTGGCTTTCCAGATCGAGATGACTCCGGTCAACAATCTCCGAAACAAATCCAAGTGTTCCTGACATTGTAAACTAATCTGGAGAATGCCTCCTTGTGAGCCGTGCCTTTCATGCTTCTATTACCCAGTAAGGTTTTTCTTTGTCCTTTGGCAGCCACTATTCTGAAAATGTTTGTGTAATACTGGATGCAGCTTCTGAGCAAGCCATTACAAAGCCCAGCTGTCAGTTCTTGGCCGAAAAATGCCTGGGAGAGAATTCACCCCATTTCCTGCATTCTGGTCCCTGCCGCAGGGATGCTGACTTGAGCTGGGCCCTCGAAAGGCTCAAACTCTCTACAGGCAGCATAAAGCGTGAACCCTGTGGCTACGACACGTGCTATGATTGGGAGAAATGTGCAGGTATGTATGCCTCCTGGATTCTGTGATTGCTCTGGGTTGAGGAAAGGGACATACGGATTTTGTAAAAATCAATTCTGTTTGAATTTCATGCAATGTCAAGTGCCCTTCGTTCCGTCATCTGCTCATTTTTCCTAATTTCTCCAATTTGCACAAAATTTTATTTGGGCAAATTCACACTTGCAAAATTGTGCAAATTTCTCCATGTATAAATCCTCCCCCAAAATGTGCAAATCCCACCTCTCAAAACACATATTTTCATGGAAATGCACATTTTCACGTTTTTTTATTATTATTTTATTTTACGTATTTATATATGATGAAATTTGAGTAAAATTCAAGAAAGTAGAAAAGAAAAGAAAAGAAAAAGATCTAGAAGTTTGCAGAATGCTTGCAACTTGGGGAAAGCCAGTAAGCTGCAAACTCCATGGAGCCTGCCCACTTTTGTGTTAGGTCACTCCAGTTTGGCTCCTGCAGCTTTAACTGTTGTGATGAAGAGGGGATTTCACCAGGTGCTGCATGCATACAAAGGACCCCTGCTGAAATTCCCTTTTCTATACAGGAGCCCTGTCCTCCTTTCCATATGGTCACCCAACCAATAAACCACCCAGAGAGCTTTGGCTATTGGGCGGTATAAAAATGCAATAAATAAATAAATAAATAATCCTCTTCACACTTTTGCCTCAAAAGACTTTTTTCACTTCTACATCTCAGTCTTGGAACATGTGAGGTAATAAGGAGATGGGGCTTCTGAGCATATTTTGCATGTGTTCCTCCCATTGGGTAATTGTAGCCATAAGCTGCCTGGAATTAAACAGGCCAGAACAATTGGGACATCTTGCAGCTCAGACTGGAGGATTTCTAACGTGCAGGTCTTCTCATTTTAGCAAGTGAATGTTGCAAAATCCCTGGGTCACCCTTGGAAATTCCAACATGCCCTTATCAGCGCTGTGATCTCCTTCGCCCCACGCAGCATCCTAAATCCCTCTTGAGCAAACAGCTGCAATGGTGGCAGCGGGGGGAAGGGGAGGGATGTTTTCTGTTTAATGGAGAGGTTATGGTTTCTGTGGTTTGGGTGTGCATGTGCCAAGAAGCCAAACACCCGTGAGATTATTTGTCCAACCGTTCTTGTGCAACAAGGTGAAAGGCTCATGGTTTTTCCCGTAAGGTTGTGAAATATTTGTCGCTTGGCGTGGTGCACAGAATAGCCCAGCCAAAAAAACAGAGGGCGGGGAGGGGGGAGAGAAATGTTAGCTCTGTGTGAACAGAGTTCAGGAAGGAGGGTGGTGTGGGAAAGAAATGTCACTGGGATGAAATGTGCCTCCCCTCCCTCTGGGATCAGCCAGTTTTTAGTACAATGTTTCTCAACTGGTGAGCTAAGCTGAACAGCTGGGTAACCGTCTGAAATTCTGTTTTTGACCTATCAGAGGCCAGGGCTGGCCCAAGACATTTTGCGAGCCACTGTAGTGTACTGGCTAGAGTGTCAAACTGGGATTGGGGAGACTCGAGTTCTAGTCCGCCCAACATGCTAACCCACACTAAGCGGTTCAGTGTGAATTGTTGTTATACCGCAGGTTATACTGTTGTCTCAACACAGCACATTTTCCACAGGGCGGCTTGTGAACCATGCAGTGTGGCTTGTTGTTTTCAAACAAGCCACCTTGAGAACTTATGGTTTGTTGTTGGGTGGTTAACAAGCTACGCTGCGTGGTTAACAAGCCACCCGGCACATAACACACTATGTTCAAATGACACGATAACCCCCGATTCAATGACCGATCCTGATTCAACAACAATCCACATCCAACCGAGTGTGGTTTAGCGTGTTGTGTGAACCCAGGTACTGATTCTCAACCTAACCTACCTCACAGGGTTGTTGTGAGGATGAAATGGAGAGGAGGAGGATCATATACACTGCCTTGGACTCCTTGGAGGAAAGTTGGGATATAAATGTAACAAATAAATAAAGCAAGTTGCTGCCTGAGGCCAAGGACAAGAAGGCACCCACAATTCAGCACCTGCTGCTTGACACAGCTACCTCACTTTGCCAAATAGTAAAGTTGGCCCTGTTAGGAGCTGTGGGCTTCCAAACCTGGTTCCTTGGGAACAGGATAAACTCCCCTGCTTTCTGTACCACTGTGGCAGGAAGTCAAAAGAGAGGAGAAGACAGGTGATAGTGGAATTATTAAAATCCAGCCTACAATTGTAAACACAATCCTCTGAGACAGGAAGTTAATAACAATTTACCTCTGGGTCCAGCAGCATGGTGGTCTTCACCATGTAACTTCCTGGATCTCATCAACTGTCCAGTCTAAACTAGGGATGTGTGTCACTGGGAAATCCAGTTTGTTTATGGCTCAGTGGAGTTCTGTGACATGTATGACTCACTTTATGTCTGTAAGCTGAGCTACAGGCTGTTCCCTGAACTCCCGGAACTTTTTTGCACATTTTGCAGGTGGGGGGAGAAAATTCTGCAATTGGTGCAAATTTCTGACCTGTTTGCACAAATTTGACTGTAACTTCATACTTTGCGCAAATTCAGCCATCATTTGTGCAAATTCAGCTGTCATTTGTGCAAATTGCTCTGAAATTTGTGCAAATTGCTGGGTATTATGGGAGCTGCAGTCTGACACACCTGGCAGGTACCAGTCAACTGGCCGGTACCTATGTTACACTCATGCACTGGGACGAATCCATGGCAATGCAACTATTGTGGTGCCAGTGTAATGCTTGAAAAAAAGCATGGGAAAAGGTTATTGCCTTGTTGTAGTCCGGATTATCTACTAGCATGAAAGTGGAGATTCACCCACGCAGTTGGCCCAGGATGCTGGGTACATTCCTCAGCAACAGGTCAGATCTCGAAGCCTTGCTAGGTTGTTTTGAATGCCCTTGAGTGCGGCAAACAGACAGAAGACATACAGCTTCATTGCTTCCACACTAGGCCTTTCCTCTAGGCTGGCAATCCCTTGTCCATTCTCTTTTTACAGAGCATCCAGATGTCCACCATTAAATGTGGATGTCTACCCAGGAAAGCCTACATGCATAGACCTCTGTGAGCATAAGTGTTCCATGTGTTCTGAAACCCTGATCGTGCAGGGAATCAGATGCATGAAAAGCCTGCATACATCAAAGTTTACCCATGTAGGCTTTCCACTGCAGACATCAATGCCTCACACATGGACTTACAAGAGAGGTGTTGGGATCATCATGCAATTTTGGGATGGGCAAGCACTGCAGCCCAGTTCTATGCATGGTGCCCATGCATGGAAGAGCCTACAACCTGTCTCTTGTTCCTTTTACAACATTTCCAGCCCTTTCAAAATATGTCCGTGGGTTGCTTTGGGCTAAAACTCAAAACCCATTTTCTTCCTTTTGTAGAGTCAAGTGGTCAGTGCATCTGCCTGCTGCCTAGCCAGTGCCCGCGAGGTGGTGAGGAGCACCTTTTCTGCATCCAAATTAGGACAAGAAAGAAGACGGTCAGCCTCTGCATGCTGGGAGCGATAAAATGCTCCAAAATGAACATTGAACTGCTACATGAAGGAAGCTGTTCAGCCGAAGAACCATCAAGGTCATCAGTGGAACTTCCTCAGCTTTAGCAGCTGCTTTTCCTCTTGGCATCTACAGACGGTTCTAATTTCAGGGACTGAGTATCCCGATCCAGCCTTTTTTAATCCAGCATTTATTTTTTTTATCCCTGCAGTCTAAATGTTCATGGGGTTCAGGATGTCGCAGAAATCTACAATGAAATCACATGAGTTCAGATTTCTTTGAATCCAACCTGTGGATTCTGTAGCAGACCGGCATTTCCCGACTTGCACGGATTCCATGGGCTTGCAGACTTTTATTTTTAACTTTCTGAAATTTTACGCAAATTTAGTCATAGAAAAATACTTCAAATTTTTTTAAAAACAGCCGAAAATGTGCATTTCCCTCATAGGCTAAAGCATGAAAATGCACATTTTCAAGGGATCTGCGGATATTGAGGGGATTTGGCACTTGCCCAAGTGCGAATTTTCACAAATTTGGGAAATTGGAAAAAAATAAGATTCCGTCAGAGGATGACAAAACAAAATCCATGAAACACAGATGGAATGGATTTTACAAAACCTGTACATCCCTATTCAGCAACATGCTAGTTCACTTTCCCTTCAGTTGAGTGCCTCTGAGCATGTGTAGAGCAACTTTTGCTTGAAAGAAATCAGCTTTTGTTCTAATAAGATGGGTCTGAGGACACAGTGCATTTGAGTATCTGTAGAGTGCTTCTGTCTAAACTTGCATAGGATTGCAGCTTTATAAAAACGAAAGGGCAGTGCCACTGAGCATACACGAAGCATTACGATATAGAAAGTGCAGACATAACCAAAAATGCCAAACAATCAAAACTGAGGCCAGATGGCAGTACCAGCTCAAAGCATTTGGCTGCCTGAAGCTTATCCCAAATTGCTCTCCCCCTGCTAATCTACCTCCCCTTGCCTCATGGTGCTACCTGAAGCAAGTTGCTTCAGGCTGCTGCATGGCGGGGCTGATCTTATCACTTGACAAATGTAGCCCACTGCTAGTCCAAACAGCTCATCTGAGCCGGCAACCTGGGCCTTTCAGCTGGCTGGCTTCTTACGTTCTGCAGAGCAGTTTCCCAGCTAGGATGACCACTTATGAATGGCCAAAAAAGAGGATAAAAGAGGATGGCGGTTTGCATAATGTGCATCTATAAATGCGCATTTAGAAATACTTATTAAGATTAATGTAGAAACACAATACATCTCTCCGTAGCATGGAAAATTGGGTCCAGGTGACCTGAGTGCCTGCCAGTTCAGCCTGCTGCCAAGGTGCTAAGTGCTGATGGGCAACAATTCTTATGGTTCATTATCTCTAAACTGGAATCGGACAGGGCAGCCCTTTAAATAAAGGATTGTAAAAGAGCCACCCTAGCTCCTAACTCAGTGTTAAAGCATGGCATGAACCCGGATTGGACACCCACCATCGCCAGTGAAAGAGATCTCAGGAAGCAGCCCTAGGGAAAAATCTTTGCCTAAGAATTTGGAGAGACGCCACCAATTGATGTAGATAAAACTGGGCTAGACTGACCAGTGGTGTGACTTGCTATAAGGCAGCTTCATAAGTTCATATGGTGGCTGCCTTTATCTGACCGAGGCTCTTTCTACACCTAAGGGTGTAGAGAGAGGGCCTGGGGATGATCCCAGACTTGCCAGCTTCCAGGGTTGTCCCCGTCTTTCCAAATAGGGAGCATGACGTCCTGGCTTCCTCCCGGGCCGTCGTGCCTGCCATTTTTTCCCAAACCAGAGAAGAGAGCGCACTTGCGCTCCAGCGCAAAAAGGAAGTTTTTTTAAAAAATGAAATAGGGCCCCCAACCCCCTCCCTGCCATCCCAAGGGTAGCAAAGTTGCTGCCACCCCCTCTCCTGATGGGCACGGAGCCATGCGGCACAGCTCCATGCCTGTTTCTGGTGCCCGCTTCCTCACAAATAAGTGGGCACCAGGCAGGATGGGCGCCCACACCTCCCGTGGTCTCGAGACATTTTCCCAGAGATTCGTTATCCCTGGGAAAACCCGTGCCCATCCCCCCCTGCCCCTGGGAGTCCCTGTGCATCATTTAGACACACAGGCGCCACCCAGGGGCAATCCCACGAAAAAAGGCCAATGTAGACATGGCCCAAGAGTGCAGGAGGCTGCAATTCAAGTGTGCCCTGAAATTGCAAGCTTTCTTCAATTTCAGTCCCTTTGCTAGCAAGGGTTAAGACCTAGAAGAGTAGGCCTAATGACAAGGGTTTTTTTAAAAAAAAAGTGGGGGAGGGGAAAACATTGAAGATCATGTTGTACAACAGCATTTTAAGGGTGCAACCCTATATACGTTTAGACAGAAAAAAGCCCTACTACTGCTAGCATCTACCAGCCAGCCAAGCTTCTGTCTAAACTTGCATAGGATCGCACCCTAAAACTCTTATATGTGTCTACTTAGAGTACAACAGGACTTACTCCTAAGTAAGTGTGTTCTCTTTTCGGACAAGCCATGTTTTTACACATTGTGTTGATTAGAATGAATAATTTAAAATCATGACTTTTGTATAATTTTCTAGAATTCCTTCTGCATAAAATGGTTGTCTGGAGTCTCAGCAATATGTGCTCAACATAATTATAACCTAGGGTCCGCTTGGCTTACATGAAGTTCAGTTTTTGTTTTGTTGAAACTCAACGAATACAAATAAATGCTTGATCAGAAAGGCCAATTATATTTCTTCTTTTCATGGATTGCTTTAAAACCTTCTCAACTGCTTGTGTTTGACTGAGGATGCAAGCAGTGCCGTTTCCTTTACTGTACTGTCAACCTGACCTGACATTTTGTGGCTTCCCTCACATGGTTTTTAGTCCACCAGGTTAAACCTCCCTTCTTTTGCAGATGTTAATTCATGTATACCTTGGGCTATATATGCTTTAATAAACTAACATAAGAATTGCCTTGCTGGATCACATCAAGTTTCAGCAACTTAATGAAGACCATCTAGATGGTTCTGGAAAGTTCACAAGCAGGGCTTGACAGCACCTGGAATTCAGGGAGATATTACCTCGGAAGGCAGAGATTTGATTTAGCTGTCCTTCCCTCAAATGGCAAGTCCAGCTGGTGAGTGCCAACAGGAATGGAGCCAAAACAGGATCACAGAGAAACAGGTGGGAGATGTCAACATGCTACGGGGAGCCTTGAGGTTTGCAGAAGTACAAATTTTAAAAAGCTCCTGAAATTCCCTTTTCTATACAACTATTAAAGATACAGAAGCCCTGTCCTTCTTTTCTTATGGTCACCCTAGTAGAATACAATCGCTCGGTTACTTACTGGGATGCTTTGTCACACACGTACCTGTGTTAAAGGATCTACACTGGCTACTCATTAACTACCAAACTAGGGTTAAGGTGCTGGTGTCAGTATACAAAGCCCTGTACAATAGGGTGCCCATATGAAAAGGAAGACAGGGCTCCTGTACCCGAAACAGTTGTATAGGAAATGGAATTTCAGCAGGCGGCATGCAAATGTGTATCTGGTCAAGAGGGTAGGGCTCTTGCAGCTTTAACTGTTGTGATGATGGAATTTCACCAGGTACAAATGACACCTGCTGAAATTCCCTTTTCTACACAACTGTTAACACAGTTGTGTTCTACACAGGAGCCGTGTCCTCCTTTTCATATGGTCACCCTACTATACAAATCAGGACTAGGTTACCTCAAAGAACATCTCCCCCTATAGTAACTTTCCAGGCCAGTATGATCTTCAGGGTAGACCCTGTTATCCATGTCTATGGATTTCCATTTGGCAATTACATACAATTCTGTATGGTTGTGCCCATACTGTGGAATGATCTCCCCTCTGAGGTGTGTCAGGCTTCAACGCTTGCGCTGTTTCAGACGTTTATTGAAAACATCTCTGTTACTTTGGCTTTTCCCCAACCATGAGCAGTCTTTGAACCAATGTCATGATACTAATGTGTTGTGTGTGCGCTTGGGTTTTTTATTTGTTTTTTTTTTTTTAATCTGTTGTAAACTACTTTGAGATATGTTCAAATGAGAATCAGTATATCAATATTGCTGATAAAAAACCAGCATTAATTTGAAAGTATCTTCATCCTTGCAGGGTGAGATACCAGAGTGAGTATTATTTTAAGAATTCTTGTGAGACATTTTGGAGATGGAGTGAATCTCGAGCGTGTAACCAGCACATCTGCCCCACAAATTGCCAGCTCAGCGACTAGGACAGCTGGTCAGAATACGACCCATGTGTTAAGAAACAAGTAAGCAAGTTAATCCCACGGTGCATGAGGAAATAGGAGACACGCAGTTTGGTTTTGCTTTCAAGGACTGCATGCACAATTCAGAAAACAGAACAAGATGAACTGAAGAATTCCAAGAAATTCTCTTTGTGGTACTAGAGCTGCTTTCAGCTTAATACTCATAGTAATAGACTATTCAATTATTTATCTTCTAGTACAGGAGGGTTTCTGAGCAGACACTACTGAGCCTTTCTATACAAGGCATTTATTGCGCCCTCATGATTCCTTATGCACAATTGTTTACGGGTTCTTTACTCTACATTGTGATCTTCCAGTTCCATTCCTGTTTTTTAAGAGCACTTTCGGGGTTTGGGGGGGGCTTTAAAGCAAGGAAAAAGGAGTATTATTTCTGAAAGCAGAAGAAAAGGTTTTCCCTACTTGTGCAATTGTGATATTATGCTATAGCAGAGTGGCACCTAGAGGCTATTTAGCAGAAAAGCAGGGAAGGAAAAGCTCTTTGCATAAAGCTCGAATCTTATGTAGAAAAGCTTACTATCTCAGTATCGAAGATCTTCTTCTGTGCCCAATTCCCTGTGCAAACAGTGCATATGAAGTCAGGCATTGTTCCAGAAGGAATTACTATAGCTGAAGTATCCCCAAGCAGCATTTGGCAGCTTAAGTGCATTTAATACTGGCTTTTGCAGAGGGAAGTTGGCACAAGAGCTAACATTTCATGATCCTTTCCCACTCCTTCTCTTCCTCTATCTATCCTATCCTGGAAACCTAAGACACATTCTGGAAAGGGGGGGGGGTCAGTAGAAAGTTGGGGTGCTTCAAACATTATGAAATATGGGTGCACTTGGCTACTGGGGGGGAGAACACTGTTCTTTGTTCAAACGTTGGAACAAAAGCTACTTTTGAGTAGGGCTGTGTACAGCCCCCGACTTGCCTTGGAGGCTGCTTCGGACATCCGAAACGCCCTGATTTAACTCGAGGTGCTTCGGGGGGTGCTTTGGGAGCAAGGCTAACCAGGAGCAAGGCTAACTCCCTACTCTTTGCCTTCCTTCCTCCACTGCCCCCACACCACCCTTTCATGCCCCCTAACCCAGAGCTGCCACTGCTGGGACTTACCTGCAAACACATTCTCCTCCTGAGAGCCAGGCCACGATTTAAAGTAATGGTGGGGGCTCTTTACTTTTACCATATCTATGGCCGCAAACTATGGCAGCCATAAAGGGCCATTTCATACAGTTCTCAGTTTGGTATCCATCTTCGAACCACCTCCAACAGCACAGTTAAAGCTGCAGGAGCCCTGCCCTCTTTTGTATCTGGTCAGGAGGGCAGGGCTCCTGCAGCTTTAACTGTTGTGATGAAGAGGGTATTTCACCGGGTGCTGCGTGCATACAAATGGCACCTCCTGAAATTCCCTTTTTTTCTACAATTGTTAAAGATATAGGAGCCCTGTCTTCCTTTCCATATGGTCACCCTAGCTGAGGGCTGCAGGTTGCAACCTCTTGATATATATAAAGTCATATAAGGGTGCAATCCTATACACGTTTAAACAGCGGGGAGTGTGGCTGGGGCGTACTGGGAGTTGTAGGACTTTTTTCTATCTAAATTTGTATAGGATAGTGCCCTAAATTTCTGTATAAAATGTATAAACATATGAGTAACAATGATTCATACTTTTCCTCTTCTGAAACACATTTTGATTCCTTTTGAAAATCATGGCTTTAAAAATTGGGACTTTTCCCACAACACATTTATATATATTTAAAGTGATTAGGCAAAATACATTTGATGGCAGTGGCTTTTACTTCGACCATTCTCTACATCCCAAACATGATTACCTGGATCTTTGTTGATTGGCGAAAAATTAAGAAGACGACATGAAAACACATTACTACAGAGACTTAATACCCATGATACATTCTCATAGTAAATTAAGTTTTTCCAAGTGAACCGAAGAAAGTTCTTCTGGAATACCATATTTTAGGGGCTCAGTAACAAACACAGAAGCTACATCAGCTTCTGACTTCCAGGAAGCTATTAAGTCATCCCATAAAATGGTAAGAATATCGTATCTGCTTTCACACTAGAGTGCTTTCATATTGCCAGGTCTTACTTTTCTTCAATTAGCTGGAAGCAGAATTAAAATGGGCATTCTACACAAGCACTTAATTTAGCACAATATTATATCAGAAGTGCCCATCCCAATGGCCAGGATCTTTCCCAGATGTCTACTTGTGAGTACATTCCACTTAGCAAAGTCCCTTTTCTAATGTTAAAGTTTACTCGTCCACTTTCAGCCCGTTTTATTGCTGTCCGGCTCAGCACAACTGCAGGATTAGTGTTGATTTGTCCCTTATACAGGGAGTAACTAGATATGATATTATTTCTACCCTTGTGTGGCTGCTTCTTTTTCATTTCATTTTTCTAAAACAAATAGTGGGCACCAATATGAGTTTTCCAACTATTGCAGATAAGTGGTATGCAGTGGAGGCCGGTGGCTCCGATGTCAGTTGGGTGGTGAATCCGCTCCCGGTTTCAGTTAGAACCAGTCAGAACTGTAGAGTTCTGGCTGGTTCTGACTGAAACCTGCTTTGGCTAGGGTGACTATCTGAAAAAGAGGACAGGGCTCCTGTATCTTTAACAATTGCATTGAAAAGAGAGTTTAAGCAGGTATCATTGTTATGCATGCAGCACCTAGTGAAATTCCCTCCGCATCAAAACAGTTAAAGCTGCAGAAGTCCTGCCCTCTTTTGTATCTGGTCACTCTAGTATAGCTTCTGCACCTTTAGCTGTTGTGATAAAGAGGGACTTTCACCAGGTGCTGTATGCATAACAACAACACCTGCTGAAATTCCTCTTTCAATACAACTGTTAAAGATACAGGAGCCTTGTCCTTCTTTTCATATGGTCACCCTAGCCAAAGTACCACCAGCTTGAACTGGACCGTTGAAAGGGCAAACCTTTCGGCAAACAGCACAAGGAAGGAGCCTTGTGGATTTGATGTATGACTGGGAAATATGTTCAGGTATGTCTCTTGCACATTGCAGCTTTAAACTGGAAAGTCAAATTTATTTATTACTTATTTATTTTATTACATTTGTATGCCGCCCCATAGCCAAAGCTCTCTGGGTGGTTTATATAAGATTAGATTAGTTAAATTAAAAGTCTAATGTATGTAGAAAAACAGAATTATGTATTTAGATAAATACCTGATTTCAGCTAATGATACATAAGCTCTGAATCAATTATATATGTGTATATGTATATATATATATATATATATATATATATATATATTTACAAATCAAGCAGCTTCGAAGCACTCACAATTATTCATAAAGAAAATAAATGGAAGTTAAATAGCATCCTGAAAGTAATTGTTTCAATATTCTACAGACAGATTACATTTTCCCATAAATCCCTTTTACTCCGCTTTTTATTTCTGAAATAATATGTAACAGACATATCAGCAGTATGCCATATATTTAAATACCATTCTGAAATAGAAGATGGATTACCATTTTTCTCAGCTACACATATCTTAGCTGCTCTAATATTAATATAATAATAATAATAATAATAATAATAATAAACATGAAAATGTATAACAAATTCAAGTAGTCAAAGAGCTGTGAGCTGACAGCCACTTGTGCAACAGGACAGTTCCTGCCCTCGATCTGCTCAGGAGGGTCTCCTGAAACCTATGCGTTAAGACCCATGTTTGTTTAACTTTAATGAAAAAAGCGAGAGGGCAAAAGAATACAAATGGAACTATGTCAGTGTTAGTTACTCAACTTGTTGTTCACTGGGTAACAGGGTGATAGCAATTGTGGGTTTTCTTGTAAAAGGCTTTGGCTGAAAACACAGGAATAAGTTTTCTGCCAAGAAATGACAGCTCGTCTGGTTGCATTCTTCACCTCCTGCATTCTTTGTGTGATTTTTTCTGCTTTAGCCTGAAGTACAAGTAGAGTCAGTTTTAGACGTTTTCAGAAAAAAGTCTCTCTCTCTCTCTCACTCACTCTCACACACACACACACACACACACTTTCAATCAAGCCGAAGGAAAACTTATATTTTTAAAAGCAACACATAGTGATTGGTGGCAGGAAAATGAAGACTGATAGGGAGGTAGCAGTCAAATCGATAAATAGCAGCTAAAATATTTGTCATTGATAATCAGAAGAAATCTGTTGCGCATCCATTAGGGTCAGTGCCAGACTTCTGGACATGGTGCCACCAGAGGCCCTGTCCTCCTTCCTGCTTTCATCCCCACCCTCCCACCGGCTCCGTTTGCCTCCCCCTCCCCCAGCTCTCAGCACATTGCACTTATGGAAACAACTGCTAGCACAAGGGGAAAGTAGTGCTTGCTTGAACAATTCAAAATACTACCTAAAACAATCATTTCCAGAATAGAACAAGTTAGCAGAGCTCCCTTTTGTGACCTCTGCTGACTTGTCTGTTTCCAGAAGTGGTAGGCTCTGGTTGTGTCACGTGCTAGCTTTTGGTTGTGCTAGCTAGTGTTCATTCCTGCTTCCACAGGGGCATCATGGGATACTGCCCACTGAATTTTAGAGTTGGAAGGGATCTTGGTGGTCCTCTAGTCCAGCGCTCGGCCCAGTACAGGAATCTTTCTGCTACCACATCCTCAATAGATGGTCATCCAACCTCTGCTTAAATATCTCCAGTGAAGAAGAGCTCACTTCATCCTGAACAAGTTTGTTTTATCACTGAACAGGTCTTAGGGTGCCTCTACAAGACGATTTAAAGCTCTTTCAAGGCGCATTAAAAATATTACCTCTATAAGAGCGGAGCACAAATTGGGGGTCGAGGCACTTTTATCCCTGATTATTTGCATTTTCGAATGCGTGTTAAATAGCTAGTTTTAATTTGCTGCGGGAGTTGAAGCGCATTTTGGCCATGTAAACATGCGATTCTCCGCATGTAAACAACTTTAAAGCGTGTTTCATATAGCCCGTAATGCGCTTCACCGCCTCTCGTGTGTAGTTATTAGATGTAAATGCGCTTCCACAAAGATGCGCATAATCGGGCAACCAGGAGCCAAACCGAATTCTTCTAGAAGGGACCTTACTGTGAGGGCCTGCTTAGCTGAAACCTGTTTCCTTGCAATTTCCACCTATTGGTTCTAGTTCTGCTCTCCATCTTCTGCATGACAGATCTTCAGACAGGTGAAGACCACTCTCATGTCACCCCATAATTCTGCTTCTCCTTTTCTATTCACAAACAGAATCACGGTGTACCTGCTTGCTTCCATACCAGTGCCCAAAGGATGAGGACCAGTTCTACTGCATCCAGTCTGGATCTAAGAAACGAAACAAGACATCCACCCTCATTGCACTGGGGGCAATGAAATGTGTCAAGATGAGGACAGAACTTTTGCATCTTGGGAAATGCTTGGGTGGCAAACCCATGTCTCCTTATGGAAGGAAATCCAGACAGTCACATTTCAGTCACTATTCCAAATAAATATCAACAAATGTTAATATTTTGGTGTCAGATTCATTGAGATCAGGGCTTCCTGGTTGATTCAAGTTACATTGCATGTACAACTGGGGGGAGGACCTTTTTAGTTGTGGCACCCCATCTTTGCAATTCTCTCCCTCCCCCCTCCCCCTGCCCTTCTGCAGTATGAGAGGCACCAATCTCTGGTGGTTAAAAATGTATGTAGGCATATGTTAAAAATGTATTTGTTTAACCAAGCATGAGCTCTTTTAAATTTCTATTTCAATGAAATTCTTGTTTTTACTGTAGATATCTATTTCATTAATTGCTGTTTTAGTGAATACTCTACACTGCCCTCAAATTTGTTAATGAAGGGCAGTAGATATGCATTTACAATAATTACTGATGAATGTGGCCCTTTATATGTGTTCTAACTAGACCATGTACCTTTCATCTGCACTTATGGTTCAAGTATACTCCTGACTGTTATAGTCTCCCCCACCCCCTGTATTCATCCACAGAGGTCTAAGATCCTGCTTAACCCTCACTCCAAAGTTTTGTTACCTCCTTCCTTGAGTGGTGAGAAATTTCAATGGCAGGAAAACCAGGTTTAATTTCCTTTGGATGAGAGCACAGTGAAGTTAAAGGTAACTTTCTAATACTGGCTGTAATTTCAAACGTACAAGCAAAGTATAAGTGGAAGCAAACAGGCATTGTTATAAGGCCACAGATTCATACTGCTCATCAAATCCCCACACAAAGTTCCTGCACCCAAGGGGTTTCTCTTTCAGCCAGCTCAAAGCACTCTTTGACATGGTTTGCACATAATGGCAACAAATCCTGGGTGAATTAACCAAAGATTTGCTGGGGTTGCGTGGGACCACCATTTTCAATATGCAACCTCCAATCAGCCTGATTGAAGCTTTTTATGTGGTGTGCGAACTCAGGTACTATGGAAGCCACAGTTAAACTAAGAACTGATCATAGGTTAACTGTGGGTTCTTTAAGCCACAATTAATCCATCATGACAGGGTTTGCACATTACAGAATACTCTCCGATCGAGCCAAGTGGAGGTTGCATATTCAAAAAGGTGACAGGATACACTGGGCATGTGCCACATCAAATTGTGGTGTTATTACATGCAAACAGAGTCTTTCTCTCTTATACACACCTGCCAATCACTAGGAAACAAATTATATTATCAGGAACATGAAAACTGCCCCGGAGGATATCTAGCTAGTTCCTACAAACTTGTGACATTCCCTCTGGCTAGTAGGGTGGCCACTTATGCATAGCCAAAAAAGAGGGAAAAGGAGGATACAGATTTGCATGAATTACATACACGCTAATGTGTATGTACAAATGAAACTTAAAAATAAGTATAATTTGACTAGAAATACAATTTCACCATAGACTTGGGAAGACTGTGACCAGGGGACCTGTGTGCCTTGCTCATTCTGCTGTCCAGGAATTAACTGTGGATGGGCAACTCCAAACTCCTGCTCTCCCTTCTTATGGTTCTACATCCGTAAGCCAGATTTGGACAGGACACCACTTCAAATACAGGACTGTCCTCTATAAAAGAGGACACGTGGCATTCCAAACCCTACGCTTCTCCATGCAAGCCTCTTTTGCTCACAGCCACCAACTTATGTAAATGTGTCCAACTTTACAGGTTAGAAGGAGCGTTCAAGGAGAGAGTTCTTCCTCCTTGGCTAATGCCCCAGAGAGTCAAGTTCATTATTTGCCCTTGCATAACAGGCAGGCATCTAATTATGCAGCCCAGCCTGGAGCTTTTCTATCCACCATGAATGTTCTGTCTAGGGAGATCCTGTGATGTTTCCCGTAGCATTAGTTCTACACCGTCGCTGTTTTTCTTTCCTCGCCGACACAGAAGGTAAGTACCTTGGATTTATCTTTTGGCCCATTTCTCCGGCATCGAGAATTTCCCCAGTGGCCAACTTGATCAACAAACCTTCTACAGTGAAGGAAAATGGGCAAATACATTAAAGTGAAGCCAAGATTTGAGTTACAGGGGGAAAACCTGAGAGCCAAACAACTCTGACTCATATTACCTTTTCTTGACAGAAAACCCGGCGGTACTTTACACAGGCAGAAGGGCAGCGGCAGGCACGGTAGCCAGGATACATTTTGCTGATGCAAAGACGATCTCCCTGTTGCTGCTTCCATGCATGGCTCTTGCTCCAGGTGCCTCCCATGTGCTCTCTAGCCTCTACTTTGTAACTGCAACCTACCCTTTTCAGATGTGACTATTTCTTTAGGCCCTCCCCAAATGGCCCCACCTTTCACAACGTATTTGTCACCAGTTCTGTACCAGGACCAGCCAGAGGCAGACAAAACAAAGGAAATGCATCACCAAAAGTGGACACTACCTTACACACACACACACACACACACACACACACACATATATACCGTTTAATCGCATGTCAGTAGTATCCCTTAATTTTTTTAATGTAGGTGCAGATTTAGAAATAATATATGACAACTTGTACAGAGGACTTTCTGCATGGGGGGGGGGAGTCCTCACTCAAAGGGCTGCATGTCAGCAGTGCGTAGGGCACAACCTTTCCACACATGGACTGCACCACCCCAGCTTAGGCTGACCAGATAAAATCCAGGTCAGGGCTCATGTAACTTTAACAGTTGTCCCACAAACAAGAATACAGGAATATATAGAGAAAAATGGGAAGATAAGATTACAAGGCAAGGATAGGGATTATATGGAAGCATTAGTGACGGAAAAAGAAATAGAGGGAATCATTGACAAATTGAAAGGAGGGAAATCTCCAGGAGTAGATGGGCTGGGGCCGGAATATTATAAGATATTTAAAGAGCTTTTACTACCAAAAATGGAAAAATTGTATAATAATATAATAAAGGGAGAGAAGACCCCACCATCATGGGAACATTCGTTATAATATTAATCCCGAAACCAGATAAGGATTTAACGGACCCAGCATCATATAGACCTATTTCACCAGGAACTAATTGCATACAAATGACACAGGCTGAAATTCCCTTTTCTCTACAACTGTTAAAGTTACATGAGCCCTGACCTGGATTTTATCTGGTCAGCCTAGCCCCCCCCCCCCCCCCCCCATGCACACACTCAACCCTCACTCCAAGATACACCCGCTTGGGGCAATTCAGCTTCCAAAAACCAACAACCCTTCCATTGGAACCACATGGGCTGCAAAGCTCCAATTGGTGGACTGGGGGATTTTCAGGTCAGGGGTACACAAGCAGAATGGGTTAACCCTTCCCTCCCCAGCTGCCACCTCACCCAAATTGCTCCTCTGCATTGCAATTATGCTTGGGGGGAAAAGCCTCCCATGGGTTCCAATGGGAGGCTTTTCCTCCCAAGCCTAACGGGTGTGGGGACAGCTGGTTGGAGAGTCCCCACAGGCTGCTAATTCTTCACCCCTGCTGTGCATGCTAACTAATGTTACACGGTCAATACCAGGTTTTTTGTTTGAAAGGCATGCTGAAATGATTGCGAAACACATGGGTATATTAGACGAAAGAAACCTAATTTATGAAGAAGACTTGCACTGCTGCATTTTTTTTTAGAGAAACATTATTTATTGATGTGTGATACATATTGTCATCAACTCTGAGTGTTTTAGGATTGCTGAAAAAGTCTAGCATGGCACAGTTCTTCTGCTTCCTTTAATAAGTCAATGGGAAATAAATGTGGCTTACTGCAGGCCTATGCACCTTATGCCCCACCAAGCAAAATGCAGATCCCTAAATTAGGGTGACCATATGGAAAGGAGGACAGGGCTCCTGTATCTTTAACAGTTGCATAGAAAAGGGAATTTCAGCAGGTGTCATTTGGATGCATGCGGCACCTGGTGAAATTCCCTCTTCATCATGACAGTTAAGGCTGCAGGAGCCCTGCCCTCCTTTGTATCTGGACACTCTAGCTATACTTCTGCAGATTTAACTGCATGCATACAAATGGCACCTGCTGAAATTCCCTTTTCTATTCAACAGTTAAAAATACAGGAGCCCTGTCCTCCTTTTCAAATGGTTACCCTACATTAGGGTGACCAGATAAAACCCAGGTCAGGGCTCATGTAACTTTAACAGTTGTAGAGAAAAGGGAATTTCAACCAGTGTCATTTGTATGCAATTAGTTCCTGGTGAAATTCCCTCTTCATCACAACAGTTAAAGGTGCATGCACTATAATAGAGTGACCATATACAAAAGAAGGCAGGGCCCCTGCAACTTTAACTGTTGTGATGAAGAGGGAATTTCACCAGGAACTAATGAGCACCAAAGGAGCGGAAGTTTTCAATTACAAACCACACGGTTGGTCAGTTCAAACCATGTGGTCATCCCTGTCCACCTGTGTAATGGAGCCCATCACAATCGTGCAAAGGAGTAGCCCTGATAAGGCAATGCAGTTTTCCCCTAATGTAGGCCCTTTCTACACCACGGGGTGTAGAGGGCCAGAGAACCCAGAAGTAGCCACTTCCGGGTTCACCGTGATCAATTCACACCACCAACGCGACAACCCAGGCTGCTACTGCCATTAAAAAACAACACCACAAAAAAACAGAAGAACGCACGAGCGCTCCAGCGCAAGGGTAAGTCTTTTTTAAAAACCTGCACACGGCCCCCTCCCATTCCTCCCTGCCCTTCCAGGGGTGGCAAAACTGGTGCCGCCCCCTCCTCTGCTGGGCATGGAGCCACGCAGCGTGGCTCCATGCCGTTTGCTGCCGTGCTTACTCGCAAGTAAGCACGGCGGCACCCAGGATGGGTGGGCACATTCTTCTGCAGTCCCGGGAGCTTCCCAGGACCATGGAAGAATCGGGATTTTTGAGGTTTCAGTAAACCTGCAAAAATCCCCTCTCCCCCATTTGGATTCACAGGGAACAGCCGGGGTCCATCCCAGGCGTTTGGCCTGGTGTGAAAACGGCCCTTGAGACACTCCAAATGCTTTCACATCATCAAGAAACAGAACTAAATATAAGCCAGGGAAATAGGAGGTGGCTTTTCATTCTCAATGGGTGGGATCAGCAGGTGCAAATAGCAGTTTAATAGCATGCCTGTAGTGTCCCCAAATGCACCCCTTTACTTTCTCCCATATAAATGAACAATTTCCATTCACTCCCCTGGGAAAACATAAAGCACCACACTTGGGGTCACACCTGCAATACGGGCACAATCTATCCTACATCTCACATTGGGTGACCTTCCCGTCTTCGACAAGTATCTGAGGAGAGGGGAATGTACCTCCCCAGATACCCATCCAAGAGGTATACAAGCCTTTTCTCTCCGTATCACATACGCAGTGATGGTCCTTGAAATATACAAGCCTTTTCTTCCCCATCACATCTAGAGTGATGTTCATCTCGGTTTGTTAGTGTTGATCATTCCCCTGCCCCCTTCATTGCACTTTGTTTATATCACACTGTAAATCTTGCCCTGCTACTGATGCATCTTGGTTATTGGGGACTTTGTACAACACAAGGCCTGATGCCAACAACGTTGATGTTCTGTCCCTGGCATTTGAGGATGCCAGCCTCGCATTCCGTCATAGTTTGCTGGGCACCGTTGCCATCCACGCGGACACAAATGGGTATTCCTGCACTGCTGCTGCACTGTCCTGCTTCTCTGCATGCACATTGGTGGGTTGTACCTAAAAGAACAGCCACACATTAGTAAGTTAATCCAGTGAAAGGGAAAAATCAGACATTGGGGGGGGGGGCTGTCTTGATGTCTTCTTTGTTCCGGGATGGCTCCGAATCTGCGCGGCGTCAGTTAGATGACGCAGCCGCAGATTTGAAGCCACCCTGGGGCAAAGAGCCAAAAATGTGCAGCTGAGAAGTCGGGGACTTATCCCGACTTTTCCAGCCACAGCGAGAGCAGACTTGCTCTTCCGCCACTCTGTCCTCACTCAGGAGCTGCTCAGGAGCCACTCTGGGGGCGTTCCCAGCAACTGGAGACCCCTAATTGGGCAGAGGGCAGGGGAACAGGACGGAGAGCGCAATGGATGCCAGAATGCCCTGCACTGCCTTGCTGTGGAGAGAATAGTTTATTTTCTTCTCCCAAGCGGCCACTGCCACCACTGATCCTCATAAAACAAATTATTTTCTCCCACCGCCGAACTGCCTCCTCCTCCTCCTCCTCCTCCTCTTCCTCAACTATTCCCCCCCCCTTGAGCTACTGCTGCTTCTGCCTCTTCCTCCTCGCCCTAGTTTCAGGGAGGGACGGGGGAGGGGGCGGATGACAGCCATAGACCCTGCGCTTGCTCCTTGGCATGGTGATTATCTGGCGCAACCCCGCAGGAGTGAAAGTGCGGGTTTTGGGGGAATGCGGCGCCAACTTGGTCCCCCCCCCAATTAACTGAACAACCTGAACAAATAAGCAACTGCAGAAAGAACAAAAAAGAAAGAAAAGAAAAAAGCTGGAGTGGGGGGAGATGTTCAACAAGCTCTTGGGGGGGCCACATTCCAGTAGTGGGTGGGGCCAAGGGCAAAAGGGGTGGGGCCAAAAATATTGGGATATTTTATCGTATCGCTCTTACCGCAGATAACTATGCCTTAGAAGGGACATTTCAGCCTTGTAGAATGGGGGGAAAGTTGCCCCAATCCAGGGAAGCGTCAAACGATTGGTGGTTAGGGGAAAAGGGGAGGGGCCATGGCCATCCAAGAAACCCTGAAGAGCCAGTTTGGGACCCCAGGTGGGCCGGATTTAACCCACGGGCCTAAAGTTCCACGACCTTGGTGCTAATGATACAATGAGATGAGATAGGAAGCTTCTAACTCTTAAACAGTTCCCCAGTGGAACAAGCTGACTAGGGAGAGCGTGAAGTCTTTTTTTTCTCAGAGGTTCTCCTCAAACTGCAGAAGCACAAATGTAGAAGGGACCCAAGGAGTTGTGGTCCACCAGAGGTTCATACTTCTGCTGTAGAACGTCACTGTCAAACAGCAAGCAAAGGTGAGAGGGGCAGTTCAAGCCATGCAGACATTAACAATTTGCAGAGATTCAGAGGCATGTCATATTCTACACAGGTGGAAAGGTATTCCATCCATGTAGTAGAGATGGTCTGCAGTGCAAACGATAATGTCCTCATGGGACATGCTTGGGGCGAGCACTCCAATCCCCTAGCATGGGGCAGGAAAACTCGGCTAGATAAATTATGAAGTGTGGGCTCTCCTCATGACAGTCTGTATAGCTATGTTCCCAAGGAGAGTCCAAAAAATGCAGGCAATTGTCGTATGCGTGTGTATGTATATTTTACCTCAAGCGGAAACATTTTCTCTCAAGGGGAAAAACAACAACCCAGTTTAGCTCCACCAGGAGCAGGTCTTTTGTAAAGCTGGTGTGTCAACTGCCCCTTCAAAATGAAGCCACCCCAAAATACTTTGCATTACAACAGAGATAGCTCACGATGATATATTGTAGCAGGGAAAACCCATTTTCTGCCAGCTACTGTGAGATCAGGGCCGGATTAAGGCCAGCTGATGCCCTAAGCACAGCCCAATAATGGTGCCCCCTTGGCCCTTCCATTGCTTAGCCGGCAAGACATTAAGACTCAATAAGTGCTGAAAGTGGTCCCCTCTACAAGGATTCGCTTTTGCGCCCTGTTCGGCGAAAGTGCGCATTATCGCAAATGCGCATTTACTCCTAATCCCTCTGTACGGCAGGCGGCGAGAGGCGGCGAGGCGCATTAATAGATGTCAAAAAAGCGCTTTACAATAAGTTAATGCGCATTAGCGCTTGTTCACATGGAAAAAATGTGCCTTAACGGCCGGAGCAAAATAAAACTCGCGATTTAACGCGCATTCGAAAATGCGCATTATCGAGGAGATAACGCGCCTCTACGCCCCATTTGCGCTCCGTTCTTGTAGAGGTAATTTTTTTTAAGCGCCTTGAAAGAGCTTTAAACCTCTCTTGTAGAGGCACCCAGTGAAAAAAGACATTAAAAACTCAGTTTTCTTCAAGGCCATCATCCCCCACGCCAGAACACACAACTATATTAAATATTAACTGTTTTTTATTATATTTATATATTCCTTAAAATTAGATGGCTATAGCTATGGTACCGGTACTCTGTGGTGCCCCCCCCCACTTCCCTTGGAGCCCTAAGCACGTGCTTATATGGCTAAATGGTTAATCCAGGGCTGTGTGAGATCACTGCTAAGGTCAAAGGGAACAGGGAAGTTTGAGGGAGGCGGGATATGATGTCATTGTCCCTGCTAATCAAAATGGCCCAGCACTTTGACCCTGTGAGCCCTGACTCCATGACACCACCAGCAGTGAACAAGAACATTTGTTCTATCTACCTATACAGCAAACATGACATAAATAAAGGAGCTGAACCCTATGGATCCTGGTTTAGGTCCCCTCTACAAGGATTCGCTTTTGCGCCTGGTTAGGCGATTATGCGCATAATCGCAGAAGCGCATTGACGCCTAATCCCTCTGCACGAGAGGCGGCGAGAGGCGGCGAAGCGCATTAACAGATGTCCAAAATGCACTTTACAAGTAGTTAATGCGCCTAAGCGCTTATTCACACAGTCAAAATGCGCTTTAACGGACGGAGCAAAATAAAACTCGCGATTTAACGCGCATTCGATAATGCGCATAATCGGGGAGATAACGCGCCTCTATGCCCGATTTGCGCTCCGTTCTTGTAGAGGTAATTTTTTTAATACGCCTTGAAAGAGCTTTAAATGCCTCTTGTAGAGGCACCCTTAGCTAGGAAATCAGTTTCTGTATTCCTAAAGCGCTGCCAATTAATCGTTTTAAAGTGGATAGAGAGATGTCCTTGGTTATGAATAACAGGCACAGCCTTGAGAACAACGCCTGTCTATATCCCTCCTAGTTTCCAGATGTGTTCTCAAGAATCACTGGTAGAATTCAGCGGAGTCTGGTGGTGCCGACATCAGCGGGGCAGTGAATCCACTCCAGATTTCAGTCAGAACTGGTCAGAACTCTGAAAGAGCTATGCACCCATCTTAAGAGTTCTGACCAACTCTGACTGAAACCTGGAGAGGTAGAGTTGTTGTTGGCAGGTCCCTTGAAGAAGACCAGAGTCCATTATTACCTTTCTGCCATGCGGAAGAGCCTCAAAAGAGCATTTAGGCACATTCTTGGGCATATGTTGATTTTGCTTGAGACAATGGCAAAACTAAACAGGCCTGGCCTGCGTCCCATTGAAACTGAGAATGCACCCTAGAACCCCCTTCTCTATTGGTATTCCTCAACAAATTGATGTTAACTCCCCCTCCCCCCAAGAATAGTAAGTTTGAAAAGCCCTGCAATACATTCCCTCCAGTTGCTTCCCTCTCATCTCTGGTAATGATTCATAATTCACCATCTTCATGGTTCTGAAGTGCATATCGGGGAATATGGGACATGTATTCCAGTAGATTTGGACCATTCCCCCCCCCCGAGGCTAATCCTGTATTTAGCCCAGGAGGCCAAATGGACAGATTTCCATTAAAACTCATGAACAGATGGGATCTAGCAGAGGTTGAAGCACCCCACAATCCCACTTGCTGGGGCAGGATATAAGGAAAACCTCTTACCATCACAGGTCTCCCACATCTGACAGGAGCCACAAGGCCTCTCAGCCGCAGCACGAGTCCTGCAGTTTTCCTGCCCGACCAAAGCGTATTGCCTTCCCATGCACTCGAGGGCATGCAGCTTACAAACTGTTATCAGTGTGCTTTTCTGGGTCCTTTGGTCTGTAGCACAGATGTCCAGAGAAGGGCTGAAAAGGAAAGCAGGAAATCACACTGTTAGCATCATGCGCCGTAGAGCCGGATCGGGATCCCAGGAGGCCATGCCTTCGTCCCCTGTCGTTTCCCACACCCCCATTTTTTTACAGATCAAACAGAACCAACACTCCCTTTTCAACGCCTGTTCATTGAACTGAGCCCCATCTCTGCTAGCACCAAATGACACCTCTTTCAAGCCAGGTTAAATGATGAGACAGAGTAAAGTGGCCAGAGCCAGGGACTAGGGAGGCTGAGGGAGCGGGTTTTTTTTTTAATGGTAAACGAAGCTCAAAGATGATTTCTCCAAAGCTCTCTTATCTGTCACGGCCTCACGGCCTTGGAAATGTACGTTTTCAAATGGACGTTCCAACCTCTTGCAACTCACCCACATTCATATGGCATCTTACACACGCATCCCGTCCCCTGGACCTTCTCCCACGGCCGGCATGCGATCCTTGTGGGTTCAGTAGCCACACTGGGAGCTGAGGTAAAAGACGAAACACAAGCTCCAGAACAGGAGGGAAAGGCAAAGACTGGACCACCAACACATCTGCCAGAATATTCTCACTGGCTGCAGCGAGCTGACCCAAACTGCCATTTTGAGGCAGGGTTCGCCAAGGAACTGCTTGTGTTTAATCTGCAGAGTTGGTGTGAACATAGTGCAGAAGTGGAGAACCTGAGGCGTGGGGGGCAAATCTGGCTTGGGGGAGTCACCAATCACAAATGGCCACACCCCTTTCCCCCAGCCCCAGCCCTTTCCCCCCAACCACCAATTGTATGCTTATTTAGTGGTTTTTCCAGCCCCCCCCCCATTCTAAAAGGTTGAAATGCTTAGTTCCTGTCAGTAAGAGCTTTATGCTACAATATTTTGGTGTTGGGTGGGGTGGGGTGGTTTGCCATGCCCTGTTTTGCGTTTGGCCCTGCCTGCCACTGGAATGGAATCCCCGAGAGCTTCTCCATCATTAAATTCTGCTCTTGTGTTGAAAGAGGTTCTGCACACAACTGACATAGAGCTCCATCACACCAGCGGTTTAACGCACTCTCGCCACATCTGGTATCTGGTTTGGCAGCGAGGGACTCACATGACATCATCCCTGTCCAGCACCCATCTCACCTCTTTTCTTCCGTTTTGCATATTATTTTGGTGTGGGGAAAGTCTGGATTATTTCCCCCAACCAGATTGTGCCCTTAAGCCTCCGTGTAGTGCTTTTTCCTTATTCACCATGGTTAAAGTTATGGTTTAAGGTGTCTTCTGAACACAGCCCAGCTTTCTGGCTTAACCACCATGGTTAAAGCCTGGTTTAAAGTGTCTTCTGAATGGGGCCATCAATAATAATAATAATAATAATAATAATAATAATAATGGGAGGTGCTGGGCCTGAAGCTAGCCTCAGAGCCATGCTCTCAGCTCTGAAAGGCCTCCCTAAGGCAGCCTTCCCCCAAAGTGGTACCCTTCAGTTATGTTGGACTTCAACTCCCATCATTCCATCATGTATTATTAAATAATAATACAACTACACCCCCTTTGCAGTCTTCTTGCCAGTTTTCTCTCTAGTTTACAAAAAGGCACAGAGGAATCTATTGATTCCTTTCATTCTACCATGCCTCAAAAAGGCCAGTTATGTTTACTTTAGAACCTCTCACAAAGACAGTTAATCCGGCTCATCCATTTTTAATATATGTGTTTTAAGCACACAAATACACACAGCTCTTTTGCACATCTTATCTGATGCACTTCGGGGTTGTTGCTGTTGTTGCCGCTGTTGTTTTAAAAAAGCACTCACTGTTTATTGCCTTAGTCATTTGATGTTTTCCTAATCACTGAGTTGTTTTGTGTTCTGTTTCATTTTTGGCATGGGTATGTGGGTGTCCTTCCTGTGTATATGGCTTTTCTCTGAGCACCACCAGTTTGCAATCTGTTTTGGGCTTCTGTTTGGGCTTCTGGGGTTCAGAGTCCCCCACCTTCGCCTTGTGTCGCGTTTCGTGGCCAATTTACTTTTCTTTTAACCTCACCAACTTGCTGTTGGGGAAATGGGCATTTTTTGATAGTCCATGCCCACCATGGCACCCATTTTGTGAGAGCACCCACAACGCTCTCTCAAAAGTTCCGATGTGCTCCCGGCACCAAAGTTGGAGACCCCTAATGGTGGTAATGGGACAAACTCCAAAACCGTGCAGTGGGCTGGGGAGTGGGGACACTGAATTGTAGGTATCTGCCCCCTCTCCCCATGCCCACTTGAATTGAATCCCAAACCTTCTAGAGTCCACTGCTCAACCTTAAATGGATGCCTAATTTTCCCAGTCCTTGATGCCTCATTCTCTGGAAACTTCTACCACCAACATTCTCAAACACTTTGTATTTACCAATGCAAGGAAGAGTGCTATTACCTTACCAACTCAGAAGAGTGCTCTTTCATCCCTATCTGGACCCAAGAATCATGATGGGGACATACCTCTTCTCCTGCACTGGATGTCATTGGTATTAGGAGACCATCTCAGACTAGGTTCACACAAAAGCAGAGCTGCTCCTTCCAGCTGCATGTCAACTGGGCATGACAGGCGTACTTTTTCTCCAATCTGATATGAGGGTTTCACTGGGTCTCCAATTAATCCTCCTTCCAACGTAGGTAAGACACAAGCTGTTTCTAAAAAAATGGGAAGCAAAGTGGCTCTTTTCTATCTTCTCTAGAAGGTTTAAGTTTCTTAAGTCAGTAGTCCTCAACCTTTCTAGACCCAGAAACTATTTTTAACCTCAACCAGAAACAATGGGATCCATGATTAGTATTTTTTTCACTACATATGTTCATTTTCTCTTCTCTACTTTCCTCCTTGTCTCCCTCTTTCTGTCTTTCTCCTATTCTCTACATCTTTTTCATTCCTTCTTTTGAAAGTGTAAACAAATAAACAAGAAAAGGATGGTTTAGTAATTGGTGGAATAAACCATAGGCAAGTTTTAGGTATGGCCCACCAGTCAAAGTCTCCTATTTTCTTACACGTACTCTGGCACCTTATCTGTCCCATGGTCCACTTGAAGCCTTCACCACATGTAGCAATCCGTTCCCCAACAAGGGCGTATCCATTATTGCAGGTGTAGCTGATGCTTTTCCCCATGGGATATGAAGAATCGGCATCCTTAAAAGAAGAAAATTTGGGGAATCACTGAACATGACAAGGGCAAATCCAAAAATCTTTACGTGATGGAACAATTCTTGCAGAATTCATCAGAAGAGACCACGCTATGGCTTTTCTTGCATTTTGGATGTTTAACTGCCTCAGCCCTGGACCTGGACACTTCTGCTTCAATATTCTGGGACACTGAGAAATGTGGTCATGGAAAAGACCCACCATCTGTTAGGAAGCAGTCACTGAGGCAACACAACCTCTTGGCTGTCCTCCGGTAAACATACAAGACAAGACTTCCTTGGATGCAAAAGAACCCCAAGAGAGAAGGTGCTTCCTCTATCCCCTAACCCAGGGCTATGGGACAGAAGCCCCCCCCCAGCCATTTTTGCTGCCCCTTTGCCCCCACTGGTGCCGAATCTGCCACTGCAACAGTGGCAAAAAAGTGGCAATTTTGCAAGGAAGCAAAGTGCTAAGGACAAAAATGAAATGTGGCCTATAAAAAGGAAAGATCACAACTGCACACTAAATATGGCTTTACTCCAGTGCAACTTAAAGCAGACATCATGCTGAAGTTATACTACTTAGTAAAGACTAGTAGTATACTTGTAGTAAACTAACAGTGTAATCCTCTACGTATCTACTCAGAAGTTCCCCACTTGAGTTCACCACGGCTTATGCCTGTGCAGGTAGGTCTAGAATTGCATTAAGTTATACCACTGTATCTCCACATAGAACCTAGGTAAGGAAGACATTCTCTTGTGCTTCACCTACTTGAACATATCCATTTTCCAAGGGAGGAGGTGGAGGACAGGATTCTGTGCCAAATGCAGACATATCAAAGCAGTGTGGTTCTATTGAACTATAAAGCAAAACATGTTAAAATACCATTATTATTATTATTATTATTATTATTATTATCATCATCATCCAGCGTTCAAGAGATTTGTCATCACTCATTTCAAAAGGCTGCACTTCTCAGGGAAGTGCAAGGTTATTAAACTTCAATCAGATGAAAATGATGATCACCTAGAGGTTGGGAGAGGGGAACCCAATGCAGAAACAAGAGCTGGGTGGTGCTCCTCAGCTTTGCTTCCCCCCCCCTGCATCCCCCCAATGCCATCCTTTTCTTATTCCAGTATAAATAAAATATCCCAAAGCTTTGAACCTCACATGAAAATGTTATTTTGAGCAAGGGCTTTTTCCTAGTCACAATCAGATTCAAAGTCTCACTTGCCTAATGGACAATTTCAATGAACTGTGTGTACGTGTGTGCATGTGTATGTGTGTATTAGTGTTTGGACCTTAATTTGATACGGCAAAGCCTTCAAGCAAACGTATGCAGCTGTCATTAAGTGGACACATTGTGCCCACCCAGCCTGAGTGAAGCCAGGCCCACTGGCAACCTATAGCCCCCGTGGGACGGGTCCATCTTCATTCCAGTGGGGGGGAAGCTGCCTTACAGCAGAAGGGAGGGGGCAAGTATATAACTGGCCGTCTGCCTATTCATCTCCCATCACTTTAAAATCTAAGGACTGCAAAGCTAGTTCTAGTTAGGGAAGACTGCCCTCAGGGGCTGATGGTGTTGCTGCAGGCTTCAATCACATGGGCACATTTAAATGAATGAAAACAAATTAAAGCGTTTCTAAAACAGAATGACCATGAGGTGCATACCCCAAAGGTTGCTGTAGTATGCATGCCAAGTTTCAGGTGTCTAGGTTTCACAGTCTTGGTACTATTGTGCTGATGGACAGATGGGCAGACAAACATTCATCCTCTTTTAGTGTGTGTGTGTGTGTGTGTGTGTGTGTACACCCACTGGCTATCTATCTTACACAGGGTATCCCTGTGGTATCCATACCGAAAATATTGCAACTCCTCATCCTCGCACTGACAGTTTTCAAACGCTTCTCCAATGCAGGACCTTCCGCCACCACTAGGGTATGGATTGTTACAGGTTCGCTGCCTTGACTTCCTTCCTGCTGTACAAGAACTCCAAGAGGACCAGCAGCTCCAGCCTCCGTCAATGACACCTGCATAATGGCAGGAAGGGCCACTTGTCAAAAACTCACAGAATGTTTGATTTGGAAGGGAGGTCCTCTAGCCTAACGCTCCTGCTCAGAGCAGGAATCTTGCAATGACAGCATACCTGATAGATCAGCCTCTGCTGAAATACCTCCAGTGAAGGAGAGCCTACCATCTCCTGAGACAGCCTATCCCACTGTTGAACAGCTCTTATAAAATTCTTCCTAAGGTTTAGCCAATATCTAGCCTGCAATTTCCATCCATCCGTTCTAGTCCTGCCCTCTGAAGAAGCCTGCTCCACTTTCATTCTGAAGTGCCCTGAAGACCACTATCCTGTCTCCCCTTAATCTTCTCTTTTTCCAATCTAAACACATCCAACACTTTCAACCATTTCTCAGAGGATTTGGTTCCCAGATCCCTCACCATCCTGGTTGCCCTCCTCTGGACACACTCCAGTTTGTCAACAATGAAGGGGATGGGTCTGAAGTGCTCCTCTCCGCCCACATTCATTGAACAAGGTAGGAAGAATGCCCAAACAAAGCTTGTTGCTACTTGTGGTCTTGACATATGCATCTCTTACTGTAGCCTAAGATTGCATTAGCTTAGGCTACATTAAGAGATGCACATTAACTGCTTGCCCATGTTCAGCTTGTGATCAATTGATCAGACACTATGCAACCAACCAGCCCCAAAATGTGCATGCAATCCCTCATTGGACAGAAGAGCCTGGAGCCTGGACTATGTCAGTACATTTGCCATATTTGGTTCCATCAACTAATGATGGAGCGTTCTGTAGGAGCTTTCAATTGTCCACCATAAGCCTCTGTTCAGTTGTTGAAAATGGGTGAGTGTTGCTTGGCTATATATTTCAAACTTAGTTGGAACTGCTTCAGAGGCAGGAGAAGGTAAATTGGTGTCTATCTCTGGGTGATTTACTGTAGATCTATAAGAATTGCTGACTCTCAATAGTTTAATGAATAGTAAGTGGAAAAAAATACATATCTGCCATGTCTGGCCTTGTACCAATTGCTTTTATTTCCATTTCAGGGTTCCCCACCTATAAAGCTATGTGTATTCACTGGCTGTCTTTGACCTGATCTTTGTGCAGCTCTGCTGGCGCTTTTCTACATGAGGCTATTCATCCACTGTATCGAGTTTTGGTTTCATTGCAGAATTGAGATCCAAGCGCTACACGAAGAGCATTTCCTTTCCTGCTTTTCTACTACATAACCTCTAGGTGGTGCTGCACAAGAGGAATCACACTTTCTTTTGTCATCAGAAATGAAACGGACTTTTCCTGCTCTAAAAAATCTTGTGGAAAGTGCCATTTACAAACATAAGCAAAACTGGAAGATCATGATGTCATCTAAAGAAACCATAAGCAACTATGAGTAGGGAGTGATGAGTACACAACAAATGCCTCATGTAGAAAAGCCCCTGGTCTGTTTTAATGTTCTGTGTTAGGATCCCTGGGTGATCTACTGGGTTATCATCCCACAGTTGAGGTGCTGCTACAGAAAAGGCCCTGTCTCAGGTAACCAACAACCCTAGCCTCATACAACAGGCCTCTGATGAAGTCCACAAAGTACAGGTAGACTCATACAGAAGATATCCTGGCCCCAAGCCATTTGGGCTTTATAGATCAAAACCAGCACCTTGAATTGGGCACAGGAACAAACTGGAAGGCAGTACAGCAGGTTCAGGACTAGCGATACACATTGCCCAGCATGCTTTAAATACCTGGAATCTTAAACTGAAGAAATATCACTTGCCTGACTGGTCTTGTACAAGAGTTCCCAGTTCACAAGATGGTCCAAATGTATACGGTTTGCAGAAACATAAGCACTGAGTTTCTATAATGGCTGCTTGGCCGCCATTTGGACATGGCCGGCATCTGCAGGGATCATTTTCACTCAAGTACTCTTCAATGGCTTGTTTCAGGTGAAGCCTTTTGACTGAGGCACACGGGACTTCCTTCACCAACTCATACAGTGGTGTGAGCTGTATATATAATTAACATGTTCAGCCTTAAAAAAACATTGTCGTTCAAACTGGAACACATACACACACATACACACACACACACACACACACACATATATATATATATATATATATATATATATATATAATTATACCAGTCTTTCGCCATTTTCATGGAGCACAACTCAGCCAAAGTTAAACTCTTTTAAGTTCCACTGACTAGAGCGCGAGAAGGTTGAACAAGTACTTAACAATCTCATGAAGATCAGTGGGACTTAAATGACCTTTTATTTTGATTGAATCATGCTCATGGAGTTTTCCAGGATCTCCGATATAAGAGCTAGCTAGGCTTAGATCTGCATAGCAGTGGCAGAGATATTCAGCATCCCCAGACTCTTCTCTGGACTAGGCACATATGAGAAATTCATTTCAGTTCATTTTTTTTAAATCAAAATTTACCTAGTTCATACTTCCTGGAACTGAATACAGACCAAAACATACTTTGCAGTTGAAGTCCATACTCTGAGTTTGTGACATAATTCGAGGAACAAAAAAAATGTGTTTGAACAATGCGTACATTTGAGAAATGTGCACGCTTCATTTAATGGGAGAAAATGCGTAGATTTCAAAATGTTTGCAATCCATGCAAACACTTGGGGAAATGCACATGAAACTTGTCAAAATTTTCACGCAAAAAGAGAAAAAAAAGCTCGCAATCTGATGCAAGCGCAAGTCAGAACGAGCTTCGAAGTAGAATTTGGAGAAGCTCAAAGAGCTCAAAGTCTGCTGATTTACACAGGCCATAAAACCTTAAAAGTAGATTATCCAACTTCTTTATTTATGAATTTATACCCTGCCTTTCAGTGTACAAAAATATATTTCTAGGATGGCATACAAAACACAAGGCAATGCCAAGAGATAACACACACACACACACACACACATATACACACATACAAATAAATGAACAGAAAAATAGAAGTAGCAGTTAAGGCAGCTCTACCACAGATTACAATATTTTAAGAATTAATACTTCATTTGGCATGCAAGATACGGGTTGCAGATTTCTGTGTGATTTCAATTTAATAAACATTTAGCATAACAAAAAAGTAAACTATCTTCTGGCAGAGAGAGAGAGAGAGACAGAGACAGAGACAGAGACAGAGAGAGAGACAGAGAGAGAGAGATTTGCATTCCATTAGAGACTGACAAAACTACTAATTGACCTATGATAATGACAGTTATCAAGTGTTTAAGAGTTAAAAGCTTCCTAACTCACTTCATTGTATTGTTAACACCAGGGGTGTTGAACCTCAGGAGCATGGGCCAAATCTGGCTCACGTGGGATCCCAATCTGATTCTCTGGGGTTCCCCAGATAGCAGTGAAGGCTAGTGTGGAAGCACCTTGGATAATTCCTTTAGAGTTCTGACTCAAACCCTAAGCAGAGTCACCACTCCAGTGATATTGGAGCCACCAGCCTCCATTACTTAAATCTGACATCTTAACATTTTTGCTTATTAGGTCTGAAACCTGAGCGAGCCAGATGTTCCTTCATCTCCTTGCAAACAAGCTACAATGATCACAGGGATTTCCTTTGATTTCCTGTTCCTTGACTTAGCCAGGTCAGCTCAGTGGCCAGTTCCATGAGACCTTAAGTAGCATAGATGGGGAATTACAGCAAAAGTGGAAAAGCAAAGCAAAGCGAGAAGCTTGGTAGTTTTAAGCAAGAGGCAGTGAGGTCAGACTTTAAATCAGCTCGCCCCAAGAGGAAGACTTGGCTGGTCTGGGTATCAAACAACTGTGCAAAGAGCTGGCCAATGTATGGAGATGAAGATATATCGAGCAGTCAATGTACGGCTGGTTCAAGTTATATGGAGTGATGTTATACTGAAACATAAGGACACTTAAGCCTCCTCCTCCTGGTGGCTCTCAACCATCTTCAGGATGCCTGCCAGTTTGATTCCTCTTTTCTTCCACTAGAAAGAAGTTCATAGCCTTTTTCATGTGGTCAAAACCTAGGGATGCTCAACGTGGGGAGGGGATCAACTGCCTCAGCTCCTCCAAACATTGACCATTCCTCTTTGAACAGAGTCTAGGCAAGTACACATGGCTTGCACACAGGCTCTTGTTATGTGGTTGGGAACCCTGCATTTTGCAGAGCACCACATCACCTGTGCAAAGCCAACATGGGTGCAAATTGAAAGTGTGCAGGTTCTACCCAGGAGATCAGATTGACACCTGGAGGTCAGAAGCAGAGACAGCAACCACCATCCCGCTGATCCCCTCCCAAGTGCTGAGAATCCCTGGATTTCTGGGTAAACCGGGCTCATCGTATCAAGCTAAGAACTCCATCTCTTACCTTTCGCTTAACGACTCTAGGATAAAGGGTCACAGATCGAGCCCAACGAGAATATCGTTCCGAATTTGCAACAGGATTCTGCACATCCAAGTAGACCAGGCCAGCCACTTCTCCTGGACTCCCTCCCTCTACAAAGGGGTCAGCTTTAATCTGATGGCTGCTGGTACCTGGAAGAACAAGTGGAGTACAGTATATATTGTCCGATCGTTAGTGTGTTTGCAGTCAGTGTAAATGACCTTTCAGGGATCCTTCGCAGCCCAGGGCTTCTGATTGCAAAGAGATCTCTACTATGCAATTTTTGATTCTAAGCTTTCTGGAAGTAGAGCTATCAGTGTAGACACCTGGAAGCAGTAACTCCCAAAGTCCTGACAATAGACAGCTGAGAGTAGGTTGCATTCTGTTGATGTGTTTTAATGGGAGCTGGGATGGCTCAAGAAGACATAGGTCTTGAATGGAAATGGATCATCTTTGACCTTACACTCCCCAACCTGAATAATACAAGCAACCTAAGTGTCTCTGCGGCTGTTCACATCACACACTAACCCACACTTAGTAGCTGAGTGTGGGTTGTTTTGAACTGTAGGTTGTTTGTTGAACTGTGGGTTATCATGTTGTCTGAACACAGCCAGGGTGGCTTGTTAACCATGCAGTGTGGCTTATTTTCTTGAACAAGCCACCTTGAGATTCCATGGTTTGCTTTTGGGTTATTCAGGGTGGTTAACAAGCCACAGTGCATGGTTAACAAGCCACGCTGTGGAAAATGCGCTGCATTCAGACAACATGCTAATCCACAGTTTAACAAACAACTTACAGTTCAAAACAACCCACATTCAACGAATGAGTGTGGGTTAGTGTGTTGTGTGAACAGCCCCTCTGTGTAATAGGCAGCCAGTGCTGGGACTAGATCTTGAAAGAATGCAGGAAGCTGACTATGCTCTCTGAAGGAATTCCTACACTATGGGTTCTCCTAGACCAGGGGTGCAGAATCTCTTGCTTGAGGGCTTAATCTGTACAGAGACTGCCAGGCAGGATGCCATTAAACAGAAATACATACAATGAAGTGAAGTAATACCATCAGCAATAAAATGCTAACAAAACAGGGAAATTTTAAAACAATTACATTGGCACCTAAAGCTAAATAAGCTAGGAATATATCAGGGGAGCATGTAACACAGTTTGAGATGCCACCACAGCGAAGACCCTGTCTCTGGTTGGTGGTCACCACCTGCCTAACCAATGAAAGTGAGGACACATGGAAGATCATTTTAATGAATGGACAGGCTAGTGTGAGAGTAGGTGGTCCTTAGATATATTGGCCCTAAACCATATAGGCCTTTATGGATGAACAACAGCACTGTGAACTGTACTAGGAAACACACGGAAACCTATCCGTGAAAACATCTTAACACTTCTTCCATGCAGCTGCTGTGCTTTGCATGAGTTGAAGTTTCCAGGTTTTCTTCAAAGGCAGCCTCACATGCAATACATTGCAGTAATTTAATCTGGATGTTATCAGGGCATGGATAACCATAGACACAGCTGGCGCACAAGTCTGCTGATATTCCCTCTTAACTACACAGGAGCCCCACTCTGCTTGTTTGGTAAACTATTTAGTCCATTAACCTGGAGTAGTAGGCAATGGAGACTGGGCAGGCGGTAGCAGCGTGCACAAGACCCCTACCACTAGCGGCTATGATGTAGCATTTCCAGGGGGAGGCATTGCGACGAGAAGAAATGCTTGTTTCTGGAAGGGACCGGTCAAGCCCCTTCCTAAAATGACCTTTCTGCTTGTTGTGGCACTTCCCCCCAGAAGAGCTACATTACAGGCATTGGCAGTAGGGGCCAGGTGAGCCACCCACACAAGGGCTCCGTCCAAGAATATCCACGCAGTCATTTACCTGAAGATTCCCGCAATAGCTCATCCACTTTTTCACATTCTGTTTTCTTCTTCTTTGCAAAAAAATAATTCTTGCTCGACGAAGAGCATTTGTGCATGTCTATTATGCTCAAACCTAGTACAAGGAACAACCATTAACTTTGACTATGCAATGAAGGATCAACACAATAATTTCTAATGAGCAGAAGAATTTCCTGCCAGACATAGCCTAGTTTTATCCTACCACTTAAGCTTGCTTGCTTGCTTTCTAAAAGTTTTATCCCACCTTTCTGCCTAAACCCAAAGTCTTTAAGGCAGTTCACCCCCTTTTTTTAAAAAAAATCACCTTAATAAAAGCGAACATAATAAAGGTAATTATTCAGGCTCCATGAAGGAAAAATATAGTAGGATGTCCCATAGTCTGGGTGCCACTGCAGAAATGTCTTTTCTGACCAGCCCCTTTACCTCTGAAAGTAAGGTACATGAAACTGGTCCAGTAGCATCACTAGAACAAAATATATGGGGGTGGCCACAGAATCGGTAAAGGGAATTTTAGGGAGGGGGAGTTTGTGTCACATTGTATTTCTGAAAGATATATTCTAATAGCCAGGATATATTCTAATATATTCTAATAGGCCTCAGGTGGCAAATGCTAGGAGGAGGCAGCAAGGTGTTGGAGGAGAGAGCTAGGTGCCAAGCAGCATGCCCTGTGCCCCCTAAGCTAGCCTGCTGCTTTCAGGGGCAGTGGAGGATGCTGATCTATTGTCAGTATTGAAGAAACAGTCCAGTTGGCTTTTGTACATGGAATGGGAGAGGGCGCCATCTTGTTCTTTGCCTCAGCCACCAAAATGTCTTGGGCCAGCCCTGCTAATAGTGATTGCAAAGTCAGCTCTTGGTGTTAACATAGAATGAGATATCAAAGCCATTCTGACCAATGTCTGCCACCAAACACCGATATACATATATGGTTAGATCCAGAGTGGAATGAGTGGAAGAAATGCTGGCCGTGGCACTGCTCTTTGAGCTGTTGTGCAAGAGCTAGCGGAAGACATTGTCTAACGTTGCACAAAGAGATTGTGAAATGCCTTGCGCAAGTGGAAGCACATCTCTGGGTTTCACTTTCCTTTTATTACCCAAGGAACTTGCACTAAATCAGAGCTTAACTACACGCTACTTTAGATGTGCAGCAAGTCAGTAATCTTAATTCTTCTTTTTTTTTACTTTAGTATAAGCTTTTAGGGAATCTGGGTTGGAAGGTTAAACACCCCTACCCACATGTGGTGGTCCCAGTCCACATTGGGCACTCACGCACTTACACCAAAGTAAAAAAATATATGTTAGGATTGGCTACATGCTATACACTTAACATAGCATGTAGTTTAGCCCTCAGAAAAAAGCCCTTCCATACACAGAAGGCATCTAGCATTTTCAGCTTATCCCATGGTGGTTTTGTCAATCTGCTAAGACAATAAAAATCAGACATAACTATGGTAGACAGTATTCGACACTTTTCAAGGTATTTGCTCCAAGTGTTCTTTATTGAAAAGAAACTCCTCCCAGCATTGTCCAAACTGCTGTGATGTCATGGAATGCTCACTGGCTTGAGTTTTTAAATCTCCAGCATAAAGGGCCTAAAGACAGAAATGGGCTGTATGAACTTTGTAAGAAGGGGTGTAGAGACTTTTGCAGCAAGGAGAGTTAGGCTGTGCGTATTTGGTGTGTGATGGGAGATGTTAAGTAGCATCTATGGTGTATAAATGGAGAGTGTGACTGGGTTTAGATAACACGATAAGCAATAGTGGTTTAAATAGTCATGGTTGGTTATTTAACCCACCATGGGTTATCATATTGTGTGGAGGGAGTTTTTTAATCAACGGTTGGTTATTTGGCTGAAATAACTATCGCAAATACCCAACGCTGTGCAGAGTTGGATATTTGAACCGCCATTGGTTATCATGTTGTGTAGAGGGCACAGTTGGTCATTTCCTCAGCTACCATTGGTTATTTTGTCAGCCACACAGTCACAAGGCAAAAGTGGTCAAAGTGGTGGTTGACGCTCTAGTCCAGCTGGCAGGATAGATTTTCAGCAGCAATGGCTGATGGGATACGAGCAGGAGAACTGAGGGGGGAGAGAAGGCAGGGGATGAGCGAGTCAACTCAGTGTGGACTAATAGTCAACTCAATGCTGATCCTAATCCACACCACGGTAGATCATTATCACATTATGCGGGGAATAACCCCTAGAGTTGATAACTACCCTACCATTGACTATACTCAACTCAGCAACAGTGTGATATGAAGGAAGCGCAGGATATATGTGACAAACGTTTCAATGGCAAATGGGCACAGAGAAAGCAAACAGATGTGTCTGTCAATTTCACAAGTCTCCATGTTTTCCTTCTAATACCAATTCAAATATCCCCATGCATGTGCTTACATTTCAAAACCCTAAGCACCCCCACGCAAGACTCAGCAGACTCAGGTTAACCCTGAGGACTTACCCAACTGTGTCATTTCACTACTGCAAATGATGATGCACTAGCAAAAAGTAGCTTCTAAACTATATGCTATGGGAGAATCCAACTAAAGTTCCACTTGCGCAAGAGGCTGTGCAAGAGGTTGCACAACGACTTTCAGGAATGGGCCATGGGTTGTGCAACTAAAAGACTCAGCAAAGCTCTGCTAGGGCTATTGGCGTTTGTGGAATGACACCATTAGATACCTCCCCGAGATGCACATAATTAGAAACAATCTGAAGTGGGGGAACTCCCCTCTCACAACCCCATAATAATTCAGTGGAAGACTGAGAGCATCTGTACATTAAGGAAAACCCCTGCCCCATTACCAGTCTGTTTTTTCTCGGGCCTTTCCGCATTCATTACAGGCTCCTTCAAATGTGATCATGTGATTTACAACTGAAACCTTCCCCTCTGTGCAGTGTTCCATAAAGTTCAATGAAACAGGGCCATCTAGTGGCAGAATTAATCCCACAATTATTTTAATTACCAAATTATCTCGGGGGGGGGGGTGTTAAGCGAGATTTCCGGGGGAAGGCACGGGAGAAGTCCTGGAGGTTGATGATGTCATGCAAAGGATCTACAAACTTCTGTGACTGGCCAATCATGATTGTGCAATAAATTGCTCATGTAGAGAAAAACTGATGCTCCCAGATTAGGCTTTATTTGAGCAATCGCCCTGCCTCCAACACAGAATTGTATGGGGACTGCAGACGCTGACATTTTCCATTTGTAACCCTCCTGTGTGTGGGGAGGGCTGGCGTTCTACCCTCCCCACCCTACTCACACCTGCGATTTGCTTTTTTGAAAACACCTCTGCAAGATCTTAAGATACTTGGGTCTCAGCCTGCAAAAGTGTCAGTGTGGGACCAGGCTGATCTGGGTGTTTGTTCAAGTGTGCCACTCCCGCTCATTTCAGTAGGCCTTGGGCAGGAGAATGTCCCCACTGGATTGCACACCTGGTTCCTAGAATAAGCAACTTTTCCTGCATTATATAAAAATGGAGAATAATATTTGGGGAGTGCTTGGTTGTTTAGATGTAAGAATAAGAAGGCAGTTTATTCACCAATGAGCTCCTTCACTATTTGGAAATTGATACCCCGACACTGTACCTTTTGCTTTTCTGCTATCTGATGCCACATGAAACAGCAGTTTGTAATATCCACCCAAAGATCCAGACTGCACGAAATGTGTTCCAAAATGCTCAATTAATCTCCGGTATGCATTATGTTCATAGAAGGTGGGAAGGTTTGCAAGCTCCTTCCAGAAGGGTTCGGCCAGAGTTAGAAATTCCGGCCGATTATTGATGAATTGAGCAACTTCAACATTGTTTTCAATAACTATGAGGTGGTTACTCTAGGATGACAAAAATAAAGACTTCAACATAGGAACATGGGAAGTTGCCTTCTACTCAGACCATTGGTCCTTCTACCCCAGTAGCATCCTCCCCCCTTATTTTTAATTTATTTTAATAAGTAATCATAACAATATATCAAATACAGTCACAGATATACATTATGTCAATTAGAATATTATATCTATTGTTAATTACATATTAATTAGTCCATTTCTATACCAAACTAGAATCTACTGTGCCAAAAATTCAATTGATTAATTGGAGGCTCATCTTCTGTATTCAGTTCTAAACCAAACGTTAAGAATGGGTGCTAAGATGCTACAAATTATCTGCTTTTGCTTCTCCTCTAACCATATGGAAACAACTGGTTAGTTTCTCCGCAAGTGCGGCCAACCATGTTCTATCAAGATATCTCTGGAGTGAAAGTCCTTGGGCTTTTTCCAGACTCTAGCAATCTTGGTTCTCTAGCCCAATATTGCCAACTGTTGTTAAACTTTTCCTTTTTAACAACATAAATACCACAAACCACTTTTGCAACTGTCCTGTTTTCTAAAGTCATTTGTCATGCAGCACAGGGCTGGGGATGGATGTGAACTTCATCCAAAAGTTTTAGGGGATCATCAAACAAGTGTTTTATAGCACGGTCCTTACTGGGCACTCATGGATTTTTGCGGGTCCTTTTCACAATGGCGTCTGCCTTCCGTGTGCCTCCCGCTCGTTCTGGTCGTTTTCCAATAATAATAAAAAAGACCACGAAAAATCAGATTTTTCCTCTTAGAGCAAAATGTGCCGCCATTTCCTGCTGTGTGCAGGGAGAGTAGCGTGATAAAAACACCCAGTTCAATGGGCCATGTGGTCTTTGTTTACTTCC
Source organism: Anniella stebbinsi (assembly GCA_029215795.1). Lineage (NCBI taxonomy): Eukaryota > Metazoa > Chordata > Lepidosauria > Squamata > Anniellidae > Anniella > Anniella stebbinsi. The sequence goes on along the minus strand of JARDYH010000002.1, from coordinate 24,005,825 downwards.
TCTTTCTTCAGCGTGTGAAGGAAGAGGAAGCTGTTCGTTCCTATTGTGGGACAGTAGCACAAGGCAAAGCGATGGGAGGGAGACATGATTCCCTCCCCCCATCTGAAGAAGCTCTTAAACACTCTTGGGTGCCATGAAAAAGCTGGAGGGACTTTTGAGTCCTGGCCTAGTTTTTGTACAGACTGGGAGCTAATGCTAAACAAGAGTTGGTTAATGACCGGAATATTTGGGTTATACGCCAGTAGAAGGGAAACTATTCGGAAAATGGATTCCCCCTTCCCACTGAAGCTCTCATGCATGTGGAGGGCTGCAGGGGGAAGAGAGCAAGTTGCGTGAATAGAGGCCAGTCACTCAATGTCGGGTTTAACCCTTTGCCCTTTTTTTTTGTTCTAAAGCAGATGTACAGAATCACACACATCCCAACTGGGGTCCCAATCTGGCCCTCCAAGGTTCTTCTCCAGGTAGCCACGCCCCTTTCCACTGGCTCGACCCCCTTTCCCCTGACTACCAATTGTTCAGAGGTTTCCTGGTATTTGTGCAGCTTGTCCCCCATTCTATAAATCTGATGCCTCTTCTAAGGCTTTACTTACTGGCAGTAAGAGCTTTAAACTGGAATTTATGCTGGATTTTTTTAGCCCAGCCCCTTTGGCCTTTGGCCCTCTGCACTGTCCGGAGTTTTGCTTTTATTGAAACCTTGTCTGCAAATTACAGGAAGGGGGCAGCATTGCAGTTAGTTAGTTAATACATGGGCACAGCTAGCCTTAGGCTCTCTATAGCCTACAGTGAGGTTTCCTGCTCCTCCCCTTCCTTTTCTCTCTTTCTCTGGCTTCCAACATTGCTGGGAACCAGTGTTATAGAAGACAAAGAAATGGCACTGAACAAACTTTGTTTGAAACTATGTGTTGTACCTGTATTTTTATGCAAGAAATTGTGAGTAAACCAATTTTTCTTTTTGTCACTAAAGAAGGGTGTGGCCCTCTCTCTCTTTTTTTAAGCCTTTGAGTGTATGTGGGACTGGTAAACATTCATTCTGTTCTGGCTTTTGTATTTCTCTGCTATGTGCCTTTTTAACAGGAAGCAGCAATATCAAATAATTCCCATCAAGCACTATTGGAATGTGCCCCTCAACACCCTCCGAGAACTTCCCTAAAATGGAATTTGGCCATCAGGCTGAAAGTAGTTCAACACCCTCGTTCTAAATCCACCTTGAAACGCTCACACTACCCGCTAGGAAGAAAACAGAGTGTGTGGGTGTGTTGTTGTCTACCCTGGCAGATACATCAAGAATATTGGGAGCTCTTGGATGTTGTAAAAACACTTTGTTGTCACTGTGTGATTACTTCTGCACACAGACACACACAGACACGTCCAGTCTACACATTTTGCACGTCTCTCCTCCAAGAAAAAGTATCTCTGCAAATACTGTTCTGATCTTTCCACTAATTGCGACAGGAATGGTACGAAGGTGTATTTACCGCTGAATAGTTTTCTTCATTTTTCGATGGTGTGTACTGTCGGTAATTATTTGCAGTTACAAGAGTCTCTGTGTGTTTCATATATGCCCAGGAACTGTTATAAAACTCAGCGCTGAAGTCGTTCTGAATTTTCACCTATAAAAAGGAACAACCCCCACTTAATTTACAAATCTTTTATTTTTTCCTACGAAGTAAGAAAATATTTACAATTACATTCTAACTCTTGGTACAGCTGTGGTTTGTTTCCGCAATAGGCCTTGTGTTAAGAAGAGGAACAATAATAGCTGACACTACCAAAAATTAAGTGAGAGATTAAAATTTTAAAACCCACAAATTATGCCACAGTTAACGAACGAACCTCCCCCGCCCCCCGCCCCCCCCCACTCCCACCAAGATTCTCTATTGGGGCTGCCACCACAATAGGACCATGCTACCCACACACCCCTTGAAGTGTTAAGTTGGAGAAATTACTTGACAGCTAAAATTGAATGACAGCCAAGGGGGAGAGGAGGCCCATTCCTTTTCAATGGAGCAGCCTAGATCAGCACTGTGCCACTGTGTGGGCAGCAGCACTACACACTGCTGAACCAGGGTCCCTGGGCCTCTGATGTCACTTCCTGTTACCTATCGGTAAGGATGTGGAGGCTACCCTTCTCCTTGGTTGCTGCTAGGAACAGATGAGTCTGCCCACATCACCTTCAGGTGTTAGACCTGTTCAGGTGTTCGTCTGAATGCATGACAGCCCAAAGTGGGAACGGGATAGGGGGGCACACATGCTAGGTTCTCCCCCATCTGCTCCACCCCAATCTGCATATGTTCTACATGCCTTCAGTTGAATGTGCTTAGAAGCCTCTTGGTGACTGGGAACATCACTTGATCAGGTTTTCCTGGTTGCACAGGGGCTTCTAAGCATATTCATCTGAACACACACACAAGTCCCCTTCAGTCCTTTGTGCTAAACATGTGAAGTTTGGGGGCAGTGCTGATGGGATAATGTATACAGTGAGGGTCAGAGCAGGGCTGGTGTGTGCACCCTGTCTCCACCTTTAGCCTTCAAGCATTTGTAGTATGTGTGTGTAAATATGTATGTATAAAAATATATATGTTTTTATACATAATTTCATTCTGTTAATTTAAGAGAGCCATGAAGACTGATCTCTTCCGGCAGGCCTACCCAGTTGAATTTTAAGATGTTTTTAATGATGTATTCGTTTTAATTTGTTTTAATGTTTTATCTATTTTGTGGTCCTTGTGTTTATATTTATTGTTGTTCCCCACCTCGATCTGAATGGAGACATGGGTTATAAATAAATTTATTATTATTATTATTATTATTATTAATCAGATTTCTTTTAAAAGTTCCTCTCAAAATGTGTCTTTCAGTAGGCATTTAAATTTGTAATTTAATACCTATTTTAACACATATTTCAGTGTTATCTCTCTCTTAAAATGTGTATTCTCTCAAAGTGTCTTTAAATGCACATTTTCTAAGAAAATACATATTTAAATGACAGAATTATCCACCTAAAGCTTGAAATTATAGTATTCAGGAAATGTTTCATCCCTTTTCTTTTATTTTTTTGCTGAATGTCTAAACGGGCCACAGATCACAATGAATTTTTGATGGATTATGTCCATTCAGTATAATTCAAACGGAACCCTCAAGATATTGCAGATTATATGCCCTCCCACATGTTTTTAAAGAGAATCTCAAAGATAATACCATGACTAGAATAGAATAAACACACCTGGAATGTGTAAGCAAGGACACTATCGCTCAGCCGATAATATTTTCTCTGGTCACCACTGTACACCTTTCTGCATTGGCCACCAAAGCTCTTTGTGTGAATGACCCCAGCTCTGGTCTCACCAGTAAGGGCATCAAAGCTGCAACCAATCAGAGTTATGACACAGACTGTAATGTTCACTGGATTTAGGAACGAGCAATTGTGTAACTAAACACTGATATATCTGCAGACTACATTCAAAACTAAATTACGCAGAGAGCAGGGCTGTGTATAATTCTGTACTGACTAAGAGCGTCATCAGACGGGGGGGGGGGGAATCGTGTTTCCTTACCGTCACTTCTCCACCCGCACGTTTGTCCCTCATTACTTTCTCTTTCAAAAGAGGAAGTAAACAACATGCACGTGGCCCATTCAGTGGCCATTTTGATCGAGCTGCTTCTTCTGCACAGAGCAGGAGATAGCGGCAACTTCCATCTCAAAATATAAGTCGGACTTACTGGGGTGTTTTTTGGTCATGCAAAGAAGGCTAGAAGGGGCGGGAGGTGGATAACATCATGAGAGGGACCCGTGAGCATCCGTGAGTGCCCAGTAATGAGTGTGCAATAAAATGCTCGTCTGATGGAGCCCTGAGCCATAGCACATATCCCATCATAGTGTGCTGCACCAGGGAAAACAAGACTACTCCCCATGATTGTGTCAACAGTAGAGAGCAAGTACTTGCTAATTCTAATGCATTTTATCTCTATGGCAACTGTCTTTGCTAAGTTACGTTTCTAGATAAAATCGATGCAACTTGACGAACAACAATGGCCAATCTCCTCCCATCTTTTTTTTGTGTGCACTCCGAACTGAGGTCATCTGGCAGGCCTCAGGGACACATCAACCTGAAATGTGTTTGCTTTGAAGCAAGCCTTTATGCTGGCATTCTTGTAAACCCACCAAGTGTGGATCTACAAAGCTAAAGAATAGCAGCAGTAGCTCATGACCAACCCTATGAGACACCATATTCAGACAGTGACTTATAAGAACAGGTGGTGGAGGACCAAAGACTGGTCTCATAGCAACCCAGTAAGCCAACCTGGAAGACCTAGAAACTGAAAACAGGAGACTTTGGCAAACAGAATCAAACCCATTCTGAGCATCACTGTGGCGGTTTACTTGATGAAGGAGATGCTGGCAAACTTTCTGCTGCACTTGAGCACCACCAGTGATGCAAGTCTAGAGATGTGAAGGCCAGAAAAAAAAAACCCAGAAAAATACGGGGTGGGGGAATGGTTTATTTCCGAGGACGGTTCTTGTTTCTCCCACAAAAAAGCAGAAAAATTGATCAGCTTTAGATTATGAAATATTTTCTTTTAGAATTTAAGACAACATATTTAAATGTTGTTACTCAGCCTTTACTACCCCCAAAATGATTTCTAAAAACTATTCTAAAAACCTTCTCCCGTACAATCTGCCCCGCACGCTCAGGTCCTCTGGGAAGAACTTACTGCGGTCGGCCAAGACTAGGCTGACAACTGTTACCCAGAGGACCTTCTCTTCTGCCGCTCCCAGACTGTGGAATGACCTGCCGGAGGAGACTCGTCAACTTAACAGTCTTTTAGAATTTAAGAAAGCTATAAAGACTGTTCTCTTCCGGCAGGCATATCCAGTGTAATTTTTAGAATGTTTTTAGGATGTTTTAGGATGTTTTAATGCAGTTTTAATAATATTTGTCATGTTTTAATTAGTTTTATGTATTTTATCATGTTGTTGTTCCCCGCCTCGATCTAGACGGAGAGGCGGGTAAGAAATAAATCATTATTATTATTATTATTATTATTATTATTATGTTATAAGAACACTTTTATAGAAAGATTAGAGATGTAAAATGTCTGAAAGTAATGAAGACATGTGGGGGAATGGTTTTTTTTATCCTCTCTGTAAGATTCCCAGCATAGTTATTTTTTTCATTCCTTCTTAAAATTATGTATCTAAAGTATATTTTACTGATAGACATTTATGCTCCATTTCCTAACTGAGAGTGTTCTTGACAGCCTTCTTGACAGTTTAGGTTTGGTCCATAGAATCCTGTGTTTCTGATGCTGCAGCAGTCATTTAATGTAGTTCTAATCTATTCAGACAATAATTATAAATTTACAAACTGAGTTTACTTTTTAAAGTTTTAAAATATAATGACAATTTTACAGACAAACTAAAGTTATACATAAAATAACTTTAGGAACAGAAAGTCTGTTTTATGTTCCTAAAGCAATCCTTCTCAACCTGGTGTGGTCCAGATGCTTTGACTGCAATGCCCAGCATTCCTGAAAATGGCCATGCTGCCTGAGGCTGATGGGAGCTGAAGTCCAAAATATCTGGAGGAGACCAGGTTGGGGAAGACTGTCTTAAAGCAACAAAGTGACTTTAGATCTGCAAAGAGCACTAAAAAATTCTTATTTTTCTATTTCCCCCAAAATTTCAGTGTCCCCTCACCTGCCAAAAAAAGACACACACACAAAAAAGCTTTTCGCCCCATGGCTTTCAAAATTCACATAAATTTTACATCTCTATGCAGGTCAGGAAGTGCTACTGCAGTTGCTATCTCAGCAGCTATCAGCTGACACAAGGGGCCTATAGGTAGGGTGACCATATGAAAAGGAGGACAGGGCTCCTGTCTCTTTAACAGTTGCGTAGAAAAGGGAATTCCAGCGGTTGCCATTTGTATGCATGCAGCACCTGGTGAAATTCCCTCTTCATCAGAACAGTTAAAGCTACAGGAGCCCTGCTCTCTTTTGTATCTGGTCAAGAGGACAGGGCTCCTGCAGCATTAACTGTTATGATGAAGAGGGAATTTCACCAGGTGCTGCATGCATACAAATGACACCTGCTGAAATTCCCTTTTCTGTGCAACTGTTAAAGATACAGGAGCCCTGTCCTCCTTTCCATATGGCCTCCCTACCTGTAGGGATCTACCTGACCTAAAACATGGGTGGCCCTGGCTGCTCAGTTTAAACAACTTGTTGCATGAATCAAGAACAGGCGGCTGCAGACTGTGCCTGCCCATCTGGGTATTCATCTGTTTGATCAGAGCGTGCTTTGCCTCCACACCACTGACTGTGACCTAACTCAGGTAAAAATATCCTTTACCTTCCCCTGCACAGCCAGGAGGATTGATTAACTGGATTTGATCAAATGTTCTGCTATAATTTTATGACATGCTAATCAAGTATTATATAATCTACCTATAACAGAGCTGGATTGACTCTGATCTAGGATGGCCAGGTGTCACTTTTGACAGAGGGCAGCCCACTATTAGAAGGGCTGCCAAAGAATTGTCCTCTATTTTGATGGCTGCCCTGTCCAAGTCTGGTATAAAGATCAAGAGCCATCAGAAGGAAGTGCAGGGCCTTGAAGTTGCCCATCAACAGCACCTGGACAGCAGACTGAGCCAAGGCACACAAGTCACCTGGTCGCAGTCTTCCATGCAGTAGATTTCCATAGTTTTATTTAAATTATAATAATTATTTCTAAATCTGTATCTGTACATATAGATTAGCATGTGCACATTTTATGCAAATAAACATCCTTTTTCATCTCCTTTTTCGGTGATGCGTGCCATCTTTTATGACAATTCACAAGTGGCCGCCCAATGCTAGGTGCTCTGCAAAGCAGTGCCCCTAGTTAAGTTTTGTGTGTGGGAATGGGTTTGGGGGCAGGTGCCATGGTTCAATTATCAGGAGGTTTCCATTATGTAAAAAGAATACCTACCTACTCCTACGATTAAGGAACAGGATAGGGCAGCAAATGGAAAACAAATGGTAGAATATTGCAAATTACCCATAACCCATGGGATAGATATACGCAAATTCAAATTAGGCCTTCTTTCCTATTCCCTCCCTACCACTTCTTCCTTTTGTATCATGTTTATTAGATTGCAAACCTGTGGGCAGGAAGTGTCTTGTTTTCTTAATCTATGGACAGTGGCTAGAAGACATAAGACACATGTTGTTGTTGTTGTTGCTGCTATTGTTGTTGTTGTAATTAATAATAATATCCTCTCTCCAGCTCCCATGCAATCAAGTGGAATCTGCATTGGTCAAGCATCTTCAAGCCATCAAGGATCCATTATAGAAGTACTTTTTCTCTATTGATCCAAGTGAAATGGTCAACTTCTCACTTCATATGGCCACCAAAACATAATGTGAAATACTTTCAATGCTTGAAATACACTATATTCATCATTATCATCATTACTGCAGCAATGAGAACCACAAAGAAAATTACCCTGCTCCTGTAAGCTCTACATTAGGAGGAGGCTTCAGAGGAGGCGTAATGTTTTCACACACGGTAATGACCATCTCACACCCATCTTCATCAGCGCCATCTTCTTCGCAGTCGTGATCTCCATTGCACATCAACAGTTTGCTAATGCACTGTCCTAAGGTGGTAAAGGTAGATAATAACAACAGTGAAAAATTCCTGTACCCAGCTAGAGAATGAATCATAGAACAGTAGAGTTGGAAGGGGCCTATAAGGCCTCCGAGTCCAACCCCCTGCTCAATGCAGGAATCCACCTTAAATAATAATAATAATAACAATAATAATAATAATTTATTTCTTACCCACCTCTCCCTCTGGATTGAGGCGGGAAACAACATTAAAAGCAAATGATATAAAATACATAAAACCGATTAAAAACATAAAAACTAATACATTATTAAAATACCAATAAAACTCTTAAAGCATTCCTGACAGATGGCTGTCCAGCTGCCTCTTTAATGTCTCTAGTGCAGGAGAGCCCACGACCTCCCTAGGTTATTAGTTCCATTGTCGTACTGCTGTAATGGTCAGGAAGTTTTTCCTGATGTCCTGTCGGAATCTGGCTTCCTGGAACTGGAGCTCATTATTCCGTGTCCTGCACTCTGGGTTGATTGAGAACAGATCCTGGCCCGCCTCTGTGTGACAACCTTTCAAGTATTTGAAGAGTGCTATCATGTCTCCCCTCAATACTAATAATACTAATACTAATAATATATTTATTTATTTATTACCCGCCTCTCCCTCCGGATCAAGGCGGGGAACAACATCAAACATAAAATACACAAAACTGATTAAAAGCACATAAAACCAATACATCATTAAAATACCAATAAAATACCAATAAAAACACTTAAAATTCATCTGGGTAGGCCTGCCGGAAGAGATCAGTCTTTATAGCTCTTTTAAATTCTTGGTGAGTTGGCGGATCTCTCCCGGCAGGTCATTCCACAATCTGGGAACGGCAGAAGAAAAGGTCCTCTGGGTAACGGTTGTCAGCCTAGTTTTTGTTGACTGTAGTAAATTCTTCCCAGAGGACCTAAGTGTGCGGGGTGGATTCTATGGGAGAAGGCGATCCCGCAGGTAACCTGGACTCAAACCATGTAGGGCTTTAAAGGTAATGACCAACACTTTGTACTTCGCCCGGAAACTAATTGGCAGCCAGTGGAGAGATTTCAAAGCTGGTGTGATATGGTCAGCCCAGGTGTACCAGTAACCAACCTGGCTGCCATATTTTGAACTAGTTGAAGTTTCCGGACTAGGCACAGAGGTAGTCCTATGTACAGTGCATTGCAGAAGTCAAGCCTCGAAGTTACCAGCGCGTGCACTACTGACTTTAGGTCTTCCAACTCTAGGAAGGGGCGCAGCTGGCGTATCAGCCGAAGCTGATAGTAGGCACTCCTGGCCGTCGCATCTATCTGAGCCGTCATTTGGAGCGATGGATCCAGGAGCACCCCCAAGCTGCGAACACAGCCTTTCAGGGTGAGTGTAACCCCATCCAGAACTGGTTGACACACCTCCAACCCCAGGTTGTGGCCCTTGACAGTAAGCACCTCCGTCTTGTCTGGATTCAACTTCAGTTTGTTTTTCCTCATCTGGCCCATTACTGCCTCCAAGCATTCATTCAGAGGAGACACACTATCCTTAGCTGACGCTGTTGTCAAAGGCATAGAGAAATAATATTTGGGTGTCAACAGTGTACTGATAGCACTCCGCCCCATGCCTCCAGATGATCTCTCCCAGCGGTTTCATGTAGATGTTAAACAGCATTGGGGTTAGGATGGTGCCTTGTGGTACACCACATAGCAGCTCCTTCTTTGAGGAGCAACTATCCCCAAGCATCACCATCTGGAACCTGCCCGAGAGGTCAGATCTGAACCACTGAAGCACAGTGCCTCAATCTTCTCTTCTCCAGGCTAAATATGCCCAGTTCTTTCAGTCTCTCCTCATAGGGTTTCGTTTCCAGACCCCTGATCATCCTCATTGCCTTCCTCTGAACCCCCTCCAGCTTTTCTGCATCCTTCTTGTAGTGTGGTGCCCAGAACTGGACACAATACTCGAGATGGGGCCAAACCAGTGCCGCATAGAGGGGAACCAGTACCTCGCACGATTTGGAAGCTATACTTCTATTAATGCAGCCCAACATAGCATTTGTTTTGCAGCCATGTCTTCTCCATCACTTAAACACCCAGACCTGAGATGTCAAGATCATACAAAAAAGACCAATGAACTTTTTCTGCCCCCTTTTTAAATGTCATGCAGTAGCTGTGGAGTCAGTGTAAGCCTTACTGACATATGACATAGAAGACCTGAGTTTGGATCTAACCTTTACTAGAGCTATGTATCAGTTGCCAGTCTTGGAAACCTGTGACTTGCTTCTATTACCTCCCGAGGGCAGGCCTCATCATTAGGCAGAGTGAGGTGACTACCTCAGGCGGCAGATGCTGCTGCCAGGGGCCGGGCAGCAATGGCAGCCTCCCAGCTCTTTCTCATGAACTCTCGAGCTGTTCTCCTCTGACTGAAACTAGAGCTGTGTCTGCCACACAAACTTCCTAGCCTGTAAATTAGCCTTGAATTAAGATACAAATGGCAGTCAGGTACGTTGGCAGGGGAGAGTGTGACATCTTGTTCCCCACCTCAGACAGCAAAATGTCTTGAGCTGGCCCTGCTCCTCATCCTTTACGTTTCAGGCTTTGGATCTTATTCTGCGATCCCTGCTCTGGCTGCTTCACTACATTCTGCCCCACCAACACCCTCAACTGTCCCCTTGCTTTCCCAAATCTCCCTCTGCTTTGTCTTGAGCGGATCCCATTGGCTTCCCCTGTGGCACCATAGAGAGGTCGCTTGGGTTCTTGAAGCAACATACCTGAGGAACACCTAAAACGATCACCGCAGCCTTCTTCTGTGGGGCACCCTCTTGTAGGAACACATGAACGGGTTTCAAAGGAATTCCCCGAACATGGATGTCCTCCAAACTGTCCGTAAACTGCTATTGTCCGTCTACGAATCTAAATCCAAAAGCAATCTTTTATTCCCTTGAGCAGTGTTACAGAACTAGTTTGGGGGAGGGGGGACAATGACCCCCGCCCAGTCCTCTGGGGTACCCTGACTTCAGTCGGCATGGGCATGGCCCTGACATGAATGGTGTGGCCACTCCTACCTGATGCTGCTTGCTTCCTGGACCAAGTGCTAGGTGGATCATACCCATGCTTGCACCAGGGGACAGACTTCATCATGCATGGGATTTCCTGCTTAGGGATGCCTCATGCACAGCAAAGCCAAGCTGTCCAAGTCCCCATCACTCTGAGGAGGAAGAGTGTCAGGGACTCGGCTGGCTCTGCCCCATCTTTACATGCCCAGTTGTCAGGACTGGACCCAGGCTCCCTGGTTTGGTTTTGGATCCTGATTCAGGCCCTTTCTACACCACAGAGGTGCAGAGGGAGGGAGGGAAGGAGGGCATTCCCGGAAGTACCTAATACACACCATCGGCGCACAGGGAGAGAGGGCAATCCCGGAAGTACCTAATACACACTATCTGTGCACAGGGACCAGCTGGGGGCCATCCCAGGCAAACAGCCTGGTGTAGAAAGGGCCTCAGATTCAGATTTAGAGGTGGAGCTAGAAGAAGCCCAGCCAAGACAGGAAGCGGGAAATTCCCCAAGACTCTCCAGAAGTCAAGGATGAATCTTCCCAGGGGCTTATCAAACAGGAGGCTCAGGTTCAGTCAGCCTCTGTGGGAGAGGGAGGGAGCACCGGAATTGGCATGCAAGAGTTCAGTGCAGAGTTCAGCAGGCAGAGTTGAAAAGAGGTGGAAGGCGGTCCACCAGATTGGCTGCCCGTAAGAAGTTGAGTCAGGAGGACCCTCCCTGAAGGAGGAGCCCAGTAAAAGCCTGAGCACGGTGTGAAACTGTCTACTTGCATTGAAAGGCAACTGCCTTGCTTTACTTAGCTAATTAGGCTTAGAGGACAGCTCACCTTCATGGAAGCTACAAGTGTAAAGAGGTGATATTAACTGAATAAAGAGTTTGTGGACTGCACAGCAAGTTTCTGTTGCCTTACTATTCAGTGGGAGGGCTTGGAATCCTGACACCTACCTCCTTCATGCAACAAGGGAAGGACACTGGACAGGTGAAGCAAAAGGAGACTCTCCCAAGTGGGGAAGGGCAGCTGCTCTCCCCAGTGCAGATGAGTCACGTTGCCTGTTGCTCCTATCTTCAATCTGAGATTGGAGATAAGTGTGGGGGTCCTGTTGCTGATGGACACCGGTAGGAGAATCCCTGCTGTTATCTCAGATGAGTGGTAGCAGTAGGGAGATGCCCTCTGAGGAGATTATACCGGGGGTGGGGCTTATACAGGGCAAGGGGCTGGACTGGCCAGATTGGGGTGTGCCACAGGCCAGAGGTTCTGCACCCCTGTCCTTCAGGATAAACAGTCAGGGGCCAGATGGTGGCAGTGGGCAAGGGCAGAACCAAAAGGGGGCATGGCAACCCCCGTTTTACTCTTCTTTTCTGCCACCCTATTTCTCTCTCCCTTTCTCCATCCCAAAGGTGGCCACTTACACATTACCAGAACAGACGAAATGCATCGCACATCCCCAAAAGGATTGAAATGTGCATATGCAAAGCTTATGCGAATTATCATTTGCATGACCTTTGCATATGCAAATTTGGGTGCATAGGCACACATTTAGAAATCATAACTGTTTTTTGAATAGAAATATAAGACATCTCACCATAGTAACAAAGACTGACCAGGCGAGCTGTGTGCCTGCTCAGACTGCTGCCCAGGTGCAAACTGTCAGTGGGCAACTTCAGTGCCCCTCCCTGCTCTGTCTTCTGGTGGTTCTTTATCTTTAAACTGGGCTTGGATTGGACAGCCCTTCAAACAGAGGACACCTTCAAATAGAGTGCTGTGCTCTGCCAGTTCTCCAAAACAGAGGGCTGCCCTCTGTAAAGCAGGGCACCTTGACCATCTTATTCCTCCCTCTTTCCCTCTCCCTTCATACCCAGTGGGATAGCAGAGGGGGGACCGATCTCTCTTGCCAGACATCTGAGCTGATCGCTCACAAAGGGCTTTCGAATTCAAGCGAAGGGACACATCAAATTAGGTTGCCAGCCCCTGTTTTAGGGGTATGTTCAGACGGCGCTCTTGGGCTGCTATATCCTTCTCATTTCTTTGGAAGTGAGCCTATGGAATTCAAAGAAACTTACTTCTGAATAAAGTAAGCAGGGGCAAATCATCAAGGCCCTGCTTAGCATCTTTGATGAGATGTAATCTTTATGAGTCTAAATGCACTTAACTTGAGCTCAGGATTTTGGATCAGAGGGCCCAGCTCATATACAGGTGAGAAACATTTCTAGTACCTCAGTCTTACTACAGCCATCACATTCTGACCAAGGACCGAATGGATTCCAGCTGCAATGGACTGGAGAAGAAGCCCTGTTGGATTTTATATAGAGAGAAGGAGAAGCATTGTCACGGATTGCGTCATTGAGACAAGTGATGTAGCTTGATTGTATAGCACGAGCTTTGCATTCAAGAGGTCCCAGGTTACATCCCCAGCATCCCCAGGTAAGATGGGAGGCAGCCTTCAAGGTGTTGGGTTGGCGCTGCCTCCCTCTGAAACCCCACGCTTTCCCTCTCCCAGGGCAGCATTGGGTAATCCCAACACTGAGGAGGGAGTGCAGGGTTTCTGGGTTGCCATCCAGGTACCAGAGCCACCCCAGCCCTCTTCCTGGTGGAAGGCGACCAATCACCCCGCACGCCCCGCACGCTCAGGTCCTCTGGGAAGAACTGACTACACTCGGCCAAGACTAGGCTGACAACCGTCACCCAGAGGATCTTTTCTTCTACCGCTCCCAGACTGTGGAATGACCTGCCGGAGGAGACTCGTCAACTTAACGGTCTTTTAGAATTTAAGAAAGCTATAAAGACTGGTCTCTTCCGGCAGGCATATCCAGTGGAATTTTAGAATGTTTTTAGGATGTTTTTAGGATGTTTTATTGCGATTTTAATAATGTGCACCATGTTTTTAATCAGTTTTATGTATTTTATCATATTTTATATTTACTGTTGTTCCCCGCCTTGATCCAAATGGAGAAGCAGGTAAGAAATAAATGCATTATTATTGTTGTTATCGCTGGTTGCTTTCCATCAGGCACCGCCCTTGGATTGACTCCGGATTGACTCCAGAGCGACGTCAGAAGAACCGTACTGACGTCGCTCTGATTGAAAAAGTCAGGGTAAATTCCCAAATTCTTCAAAGTCAGTCCCTGTGGTGACTGCGAAGCTGCGCCTGCGTCATCTACCTGATACAGCGCAGATCCGCAGCTACCGTGGGGCTTTCCCTATGTATAGACAGCCCAGGAAAAGGCCCCTGCTTGAAATCCTAAAGTGTTGCTGCCAGTCAGTGTGTAGACAATACTGAGCTAGATATAACTATGGCCCAAGGGCCAAACTAAATGTTCTATTAATCACACACAGTGTAGCTATGCAACTTTTCCTACTCTTGGGTAAGTGTGCATGGCCCTCATTCAGCTCAGGACAATGGTGCTCTGGGAGGGGGTGGTTTAATTTACCAATTTTTTCCTGCTCTAACTCAGAGTCCCTAATCTCTGTTTCCAGTACCACGTCTGTTTTGGCCCTTACTAGTGCAGGGACCGCATGGGAAGTGGCCATATTGGCATACTTCACAACATCATGAGAATAAGATATAGGAATTTTAAAGCCTTCTGAATGCTCCAGAATTCCATGGATGTAGTTTCTCCACTATTCTGAACTATCGTAATAAGAAATCGGTTGTGCACAGGGATTCTACATCGAGTAGCCAGCCTTTGAGAAGCTTCTTCTTTTTTTTTCTTTTTCTTTTTTTGCAGGCTTCCCATGCCTTTAACAGTTGAATTTCTGCCTGTAATTCAGCTGTTAAAGGCATAGGAATCCCATCTAACGAAAAGAATGACAACCTAGAAAAAAAAGTTGATCTCCTTGAATCCACAACCTATTCCATATAACTGAAAAATAACAGCCATGCTGTCCTTGCCCTTGAATATATATTACACATACATACATACCCCAAGTGGCCTAAAAGTAGGTATACAGTATACTCTTCCCAATTGTCATTCTGATTCCACCCATCAACATTCTAAACAACTGTATACCTACTTTTGGGCCACCCGGTATACACACACACACACACACACACACACACACCTCCTCCTAATAGAGAATGGAGGTGCTGAGTGGTGACAGAAATTGAGTCAACATGGGGTTGCTGAGAAACAAGAGGAAGGTATCAGCATACTTGGGGAAACTTCAAGGTTTGCAGAAGTTTTTTTAAAAATCTTTTTTTTGGGGGGGAACACTCTCCCGGGGTAACCACCCCCAAAAGACAGCCCAAGGAGAACTAAGCTTGCTCAGTGGGTATAGAAAGTTGGGTGTCCATTGGAAAATAAAACTGGGGGTACAAGAATGGTGAATCCTGCAACAGAGCATGGCCGGCTGGAAACATGAACAGGAACACTCCTATAGCACATCAACGTACTGTTGCAGGTCCTACCTGTGCTAAATAAAACACATTTTGATTTTAAATAAACCCTTACTAGTGCCAAAGGACCACTTACCCTGTAAGAGGAGGAAAGGAGCCCACAATTTCCAACAGAATGAAAATTTCAAGTGTCTAAAATGAGGAAAGGGAAGGGAGAAATTATTCATTATAATTAAAGTGTCTATATGTTTGGTCTGGTTTTCCAAATGTTAACCAAGCAGATTTCTCCTGCAAACAGAGGCCGCTATCAATGACGCTGACACGAAATGTATACATTCCAGTTATTGTTGCCTCTGGCATTGATCACCTTCCTTCCCCCCCCCCCCCTTTGAACTTTTCTTCCGAAGACCTGCCCTATATAAATTCCTATTTCATTAACATTTGTTTCACTGGTAGAAACTGGCTCAGTGAGTGCCTTACCTTCATGATCGTAGAAATTCTGGGCTACACAGCAACTAGCAGTGAAAAACACATTCCTCCTTTGGGACAAGAATACAGTTCAGAAGCCGGAGGAGCAGTCGTCAGTCTGTCTGCCTCTAAACTTCTGGAGACTTGTCTCCCCGAATGTTTCACTTTTTCTTTCGCTAGGGAGGCTTTAAGCAACACAGTGGAATGTTCAGACTAACCCATCTCAGCGTCTCTGGGGATGCAAACAGCCTGTTCCCATAACCTCTCAAATATCTTAAAGTACTAAAACAAAAAACCTTTAAGATTATAAATCAAAGCTTGGCTGTCTACACTGCAAAGCACTGGAATACAGTCCACAAAAAAAACCTCTGAAAAAAAGAGGTCTTGGGAAGCTGCCTTTCAGCAGGTCGGATTTTTGGTCCATCTTGCCAAGTATCATTTATTCCATGGTAGGCAAGACTTTGACTACAGTAAGATTTGCTTCCTTCCCAGTAAACATGACTAGGGTTGCACTGTAAATATAGCAAGAGTCAAGAGGAAGAAGGAGAAAGGTTAAACTAGCTCTTTGGTGATTAAACACATTCCTTAATACGTGCTTGGACAAACTATTTGCATTTATAGACACTAAACACCTGTCTCCATATTATTCATGTTATTAACACAAAGTGATTCTAGACAAAAGAGTAGGCAAAAAAGATATGTGCCAAGATTGGCCTTGAATATCTCTCAGGGTTGTGAATTCACATTTTCCCTCAACAGTCCATGTAGCCAACTACTTTCATCTGATCCTTTAAGATGGAGCTGATGGCTTGTGTTGTTTGCCTTTGCTTCTGTTCCTTTGTAACATTATATTTCTTTCCAAATAAAGAGATGTGGGTTGATTCCAATTGTGCTTCCTAAGCAGAGATTCATTGAGGAAAGTTAACCTTCTAATATCATCCTATTGGCATTCTCTTTGTTTATTTATAACATGTGATCTCTGTTGAAGACGGAGGGCCAAGCTACATGAGATGCGAATCACACAATTAGGAATTGCATTAATGGTTTTCTAAAAGTAAATTGCAAGGTGGGCTGGGGACCAATCCAGACTGGGACTCTGGCATGGGAAGACAGGAGGGCTTTGCCTCCCACTGTGCTCCTGAGCAGGTCCATCTATTCTTACTATATGTCCTTGGTCATACATGTGTATATACATGTACTCTAGGCTGACCAGATAAAATCCAGGTCAGGGCTCATGTAACTTTAACAGTTGTAGAGAAAAGGGAATTTCAGCCAGTGTCATTTGTATGCAATTAGTTCCTGGTGATATTCCCTCTTCATCACAACAGTTAAAGGTGCAGGCATTATACTAGAGTGACCAGATACAAAAGAAGGCAGGGCCCCTGCAACTTTAACTGTTGTGATGAAGAGGGAATTTCACCAGGAACTAATTGCATACAAATGACACTGGCTGAAATTCCCTTTTCTCTACAACTGTTAAAGTTACATGAGCCTTGACCTGGATTTTATCTGGTCAGCCTAATGTACTCGACCAAGCCATGTATTTTAGGATCTTGAACCTAGAGTCATGCTGTGCCTCAGGGAGCTCACACAGTAAACTTATATACCATGGGGAAATTAGCAGTAGGCTGACCATATGAAAAGGAGGACAGGGCTCATGTAACTTTAAACAGTTGTAGAGAAAAGGGAATTTCAGCCAGTGTCATCTGTATGCAATTAGTTCCTGGTGAAATTCCCTCTTCATCACAACCGTTAAAGTTGCATGCACTCTACTAGAGTGACCATATACAAAAGAAGGCAGGGCCCCTGCAACTTTAACGGTATTAGCTTTGGGCAATGTGATAGAATCTCTGCCTAGGCAATGGGATGGTTAAGGAACTTATTGCTGAGGAAAGGAAAACTGAGAAATGAAAGAAGTGAGGAAGAAGAGACTATATGACATCTTGGCCACCCACCCCACACGTCTTTGTTCAGTGCAAGAACTTATTTTAAACTTGCTTCACAAATATACACCACTATAAGCTAAAGCCTAGGGACTAATTGGATATTTATACTTTGGTATCTTCAAATTGCTTCCATCTGGCATCTAGCAGTGGGATAAAACAGAAGGCACTGCCTAAGAGACCAGAATAACTCTTCTTCCGAAAGTGGTGTACTCTAACAGGGAGTCTAGAACACTTCCTTATTAGTTTTTGGCTCTTTTTATTCAACAGATAGGAAGGTTCCTCCTTAAATTTCAAATGACCTTGGATTTTAACATCACATCCATGGAAACTGATTTTAAGTCTTAGAAGGTGTTTTGGTCTTGATCTGGACTAAAGCTGAAGGAGAACTAACTCATCCCTTGATGCACCAATGCTGTTAATGTACATGAAATTCCACTTTTCATTCATTATCTTCTTATGTTTCCAGATGCCAGCTCATCTCCTCTATTACCTCTGCAGATGGCAAGGATCAAATAATGGTTGGAAAGAGAGAGAATGCCCGGTTGTTAAATTCTTAGCTTGTGAAATTGGCTTTCAGCAAAAGTTTCTGGACTTGTTTCTGTTAGCAAATGTCATCTGCCTTTTTCTAATTAGCTGTAATTAGCTCCAAGACTCAAAAGGTATTGATCTTACTTCAGGGACTTAACTGAATGTGCCTGGAGACCTGCATCTCGGAAATGTGTCAAATGACAGTCTTTGGCTATTTTCCCCAGCACAAATTGTTCTTTCCCAAGTGGCTTAATGGAAGCAGACTTTTATGAATATACTAAGCTTTCGGTGGCATCCAAGGAAAATGAAGGGTTTAGCTACACATTCATGGAAGAGATTAAATGCGTCACCTTTAAAAAAAAATGCAATGGTTTAGCAGGTTTTTTTAAGCATCATGCAGAGAAAATCCTAAAGGCAGACCCATAGCACAAAAGCTTTTTTTCCCCTGTAGCAGGGGGAGGGCATTATAAGTCAATGTAAAATTTTAGGCAAGTTACTACCCAATTCCACAGTAGAAGTAAACCTGTCTCAAACTGGTCACCATTCCTCACTTATACTTTAAGTTCTTTATTACAAATGAATTTAATTGGCTATCTTACGGTCCCTGGGATAGCATGTCAAGGGCCATAGGATGTAGTGGAACTCCTTCTTTACCCACTTTGGCTCCCTCTACAAGGATTTGCTTTTGCGCCCGGTTCGGCGATTATGCGCATTATCGCAGACGCGCATTTACTCCTAATCCCTCTGCACGGGAGGCGGCAAGAGGCGGCGAAGCGCATTAATAGATGTCCAAAAAGCACTTTACAAGAAGTTAATGCGCATAATCGCTTGTTCACACGGGGAAAATGCGCTTTAATGGCCGGAGCAAAATAAAACTCGCGATTTAACGCACATTCAAAAATGCGCATTATCGGGGAGATAACGCGCCTCTACACCCGATTTGCGCTCCGTTCTTGTAGAGGTAAAATTTTTAATGAACCTTCAAAGCGCATTAAACCTCTCTTGTAGAGGCACCCAGAGAGGGAGATCCATGGGCAAAGCAGCGCCATCCTCAGAAGCCTCCTACGCAACAGCAGAAAGGTCCACCGCTGTTGCCCCTCCACTGTTGGCATAGGGATGGGGAGAATTTAGTTTGGTCCACATTTTTAAGCAAACCAACCTAATTTGCACTTCCATGACTAACATGTAGATTGGAACACAGTTATCCTTAGGAATGCACACTTTGCTGGATTCTGTGATGAAGTTCTCAGCTCAAATAT
Source organism: Anniella stebbinsi (assembly GCA_029215795.1). Lineage (NCBI taxonomy): Eukaryota > Metazoa > Chordata > Lepidosauria > Squamata > Anniellidae > Anniella > Anniella stebbinsi. Next base: position 23,986,619 of record JARDYH010000002.1, on the reverse strand, counting down.
TATGTACGAAAATGTGAATATTAGAGAAATTCTAACATACAAAAATGTGTATGTTAGGGAAGGTTGCACACAAAAATGTATGCGTCAAGGAGCTGCGTGTGAACATGAATGCACATTTCATGTGTGTTTCTAGCAGATGGATGTGGAAATTACATGGAATGAACTTACGACTGAATACATGAGAGACTGATGTGGACCGGTCGGTTATAGACTGATTTATGCACCCCTACATTGAAGGTCCAATGGCACAGAGGGCAAGAAGGAATTGTTCTGCAGGCATCTGGAACAGAGGGGAAACTTGAAGTTGGCAATGGAAGGGGAAAGTTAAAAAAAACAGAAAGGAGAAATGCCCCCACCCCGATCTTCCATCCTGCCATTGGGAGCCCAACAGGGCATAGGAAGTAGTGATTCAGCGCTGTCCTCTCCTTAATATTTGCATATGATTTGTTTGCAGAGAAATGAATGACTGCTATACCACACTGGAAGGCAGGGTTCTGGATGGCACTCTTGAAGGCCAGAGCTCAGTCTACCAGGCTTGCAATAGAAACAACAGAGTGGTGATGAAGAAGGTAATATTACAGCCTGATTTGAGCTGCCTTTTCTCTTGCTGGCACCTTACACCAACATGGAGGAAGATAATCATTTAGAACTGTGATATTATCCTTTCTGCTTTTGTTTATGTGTTGTGTGTTTCATGACCAAGTAAAACTCCATCCCACAATTTTTCTTAAATACTTAAAACTTTTGCAAAAGATTACTTTTTAGGACTTGTTGGAATTTAACAGTGCTCATTTCAAGAAACAGAACATACAAAAAGCTTCAAAAAAACCTGCAGAATGAATTACAGTTCTGTTGTGCAAAGTGACTTGCTTCTGTTGAATTTTGGATGGTTCCAAATCTATTGTTGTTCTTCGATTTCTGTTAAAAAAAATATCTCAGTATATTTCTGCTGCAATTTCTGTTCTATTTTTCTACTTCCCCTTCAAAATAAATGCAATGCTTCCTTACTGAATGGCATTCATTTTTTCATACAGCAATAATTACATAAATAAAATATATCATGATACATTGAAAATATATTTCTCAGGAGTGAAAGGGTAGAGACAAGCCAGCAACCAATTTAAGGGCAAGGTTTAAGAATCTCTACCTTAGCGTTAAGAACCCAGAAATATTATTTCCATAAGTTTAAATCTTATGTTCATAGGGTGCATATTTGAAATTTTTGTGAATGTTTCTTTCAGCAATCAACTGTCTTAATATTAAAGAAATATTACAATGGGCTTTTCCACTTGATCATTCACTTTAATTTGACTCCATGTTAAATTTAATTTCCCTCTACTGGCCCTTTTTAAAATCACAGTAATTATAATCAACCATTTCCCCCATCATCTGGGCAGATGCAAGCAGTTAAATGAAAATATACTGACCTCTAGTGGCAATCTTGGTTTGTGTTCTCTGCATTAGGCCTGCACAATGTAACACACCAAGAAAAGCACATTCCCTCCGCCATATAGACTTCCATCATACCTAATTCCCCCCCGTTTGCCTCCACATATTTTTTTACCTCAGATGCAAAAGCGCGTCAAGCTTATGATCCCTTTCACCTGAATAGCTGATCTTTCGCTCTTTTGCTCTTCCACTCCACTCTATCCCTCCCCTTCTCTTTCTCCCTCCAGTCAGGTTCTGTCAGATGAGTACTTCAACCAGACCGCTTTTCTGCTGGGCAAAAATGGAACGATCCTTTAGACTGGCTCTTTGGGGGCATCGAGGGAGTACAGTCCTGTCTCTGCAGAGATTCAGGCGTTGTATGATTTAAAAAACAAACACTTTCAAGCCTGGGATGCAAGGTTTGGGTTTTGTATTGAGGCTTGGAGCCGGCTGCTGGAAGAGATCACTTTTCCCTGCCAGGATCTGATGCAATCCATTCAAGCCCCCAGTTCCTTTAAAACTACATGGAGGCTTAGGCCGCATTAAATGCGCTTAGGGAGAATAATGCAGACTTTTAGTGTTCTAGGAAAAGCTGGGGAAGAGGCGGGGTGCCAGCAGGACAGGCATGGCATCATGTGAGTATTGTGCCGCAAATCCGCACACCAGGCATGGTGAGAGTGCACTAAATCGCTGGTGTGATGGAGATAATATTTTAACAGTCTCAGGCAGGCTGCAAAACCAGGAAGTTTATCAAGCCCTGGTGAGTCACTGGGTGGATTCGGACGACACTTAAGGCAACGGAGGGGGAAATAGCATACAAGCGTACTGACCATGCGCTATTTTGGCGGTGGGGCGGTGGCACCCCTTCCCCCCACAACATGCTGCCTCTCCCACTGTTGCACGGCTAAAAGTTCCAGAGCCCTTCTGGGCTTCTGCGTCTCATCCCTCCCACCTCCCTCAGTTCTCCAGCCATATCCCAGCATGCACCACAAGTTCTGCTGGCTGTATCGGAGCAGCCAGGGTTTTTTCGGTTGCTCCAGGAGGCAAACTCTATGACCAAATGGAATGGTACACGGAGAGAGGGGGGTTCTCTCCACACGACACTTCAAACAACAGAATTTGGGATAAACAACGTGCAAGCCCGTTGTTTTTCTCCGTTGTTTAAGTGCCTAAAATAGCGTACTGTCAGTTGTGTGTGCGTTGTGTGTTGCCCTCCGCATGACACAATAAGCAACACAACTAACGATTGTTCCCCCCCCCCCCTGTTGATTATCATGTCGTCCAAACCAGGCCACTGGTGTAGTCTGCATTTTGCTTGATAGGACAAATTCTTACTAGTTAAATCTAATGACAAACACAATATGAAAATAAAACCTGTGGGTCACATTGTTACAAGCATTTAACTATTTTATTCCAGTTTCACATAGCTATTTTAAGATATCCTGATTTTTCAAGGTTGTTTATCTGCTACATTCAAAAATTAAGCCTTTCAATGCCAAAAATTATCAGAGACATGCAACAAATGAAACATAAGTAGCATGAACAGTGTTGGCTACTACAACAAATTGTGAGTTACAGCACAATGATTTGAAATGAACTCCTATGTGACCCCTCACCCTCTTTTCTAAAAGCACAATCTTATGCATGTTTAAACAGGGAAAAAGTCCTACAACTCCCAGCATGCGAATGCTGGGAGATGTAGGACTTTTGTTGTCTAAACATGCACAGGATTGTCCTAAGTCTTAAAAATACACTCATTTGCACAAATCAGAAACAGCCAACCACCTGCCCTTAAAACAATCCCATATCTTCTCCATCCAGTCCCTCAAATATAGCAGCATTTTTGTTTTTAAACAAGAGAATGCTATTTCTGAACACTAAATTAGGATTTAACAAGTGAAAACTATCAACAGATTACCTTTCCTAGCCTGGGGATGGTGGGAATTGTCATTCAATAAACCAGGAGGGCGCCAGATTGGGAAAGCTGGTTGAAGAGATGGCATCTTTGCACCATTGGCAAAGTCTTGCAATATTTTCCTTCATAAGTGGCTGCTGATTGCTCTCTGAGCTAGTTCATTTATTTTTGTGCTTACTGACTTTGCTGTTTATGTTTGCCTTGTAAACCTCAAGGGTACAACACGTTCTGGGTCTACTCTAAGTAAGACTAGAAGTAGATACAACCCATTATTATTATTGCTAATAACAGTAATAATAATAATAATAATTTGTTATTGTTGTTTCAGCTCAGCCCACAGTGACATGTCCTTTTCCCTCGCCGCAATTTCGACGCAGAAAAAAAGGGGGCTGAGATATGACAACAAAAAAAGCCACAACTTCTCTACTGCCAACTTCACCTCAACCTCTGCGCGGGTAATTTATCTCCGAGCTATATATGCGAGCCTATATGTAGGTCGCGTGACGTCACTTCTTCGCGTCACCCCTTTCTCCTTCCGACGCTGACGGAGCCATTTAGCCTCCGCACTCCGTTCGCCGGAAGTGGGGTGAGCATATTGCGGAAGCTGGGGGCGGAGCAAGCTCTCTTTCGTTCTGGCGGCTGAAGGAAGATGGTGAGTGTGGGCCTGGGGCCGGTGGGGAATCCGCGTTCATCTGTGGCCATCCGAGTCCCTTGCTCCGGGGGCGCGTGAGGAAAAGCTTGCCTAGAACTTACTGGGACCGGGGAGCCGTGTATGTCCCCGACGCGCCGCCTGTCTCGTAGGCGAGGCGGCGGGCCAACAGCCGCAGCCTTCAGTCCCAGTCCTAAATCCAGATCCGTAGCGCCCTTAGGGAGGGTGGTGGCCTCACTGGGAAAGGGCTCCCGTGGCTGTGAGCCGATGTCGTGGCTGCCCGCGAAGTCTCGCTCTGAGTGGGAGAAGGAGCATACTTTCGATATGCTGAGGGCCCCTTTGTTCAAGGGTATCGCTGTTCTCCGTGATGCCATCTCCTCTTCTCTACTAGTTGCACCAGATTGGTCCATAAGTATTTAAGGGTGCAAGCCTATGCAGGTTTGGAGCCGAAAGACGCCCTACAACTCCCAGCATTCTCCAGCTAGCATGGCAGGCTGGGGAAAGCTGGGTGTTGCAGGCCGTTTTTCGGCCCCCAAGCCTGCATAGAAGTGCCCCCTAAATGGGATTCGGCATTGCATCGGAGGGGAACCTACTTCTAAAGAGTAGTTGCTAGGAAAAACAAGAAGGAAGGGGGGCTGAGGCCTTCCTGTTCTGCACATGGGTTTTCCAGAGGAATCGGCTTGGTCTCTGTAGTAACAGGATGCTGGATTAGGTAGGTCTTTGGTCTGATCCGGCAAGGGTCGTTTTAAGATGAAGAAAGGAAGACCAGGTAGAGCAGCTTTTCCTTACGTGGTACCCTCCAAATGTTTTAGACTACAAATTTTAGTATTCCTGGCCATGTTGACTGGGGCTGATGGAGTTGAAGTTCAAAGCAACTGAAGTATGCCCAGGTTGGGGAAGGCTAATATAGAAGGTCATGATCGAATCCTCTTCCATTTTGTCGTGCCTGTTGTGTGTTGCCTCGTTTCTACCACTGTTTTAAGGGCCCAACTGTGTGGTGGAAGAGTTGTAGTCCAGTGGGAGTGAGTTTAGCTGGCGAAGGTTGTGGGGAAGTGCTCTTTGTAGCATCTGTTGACATACTCTATGGTTTAATGTGTGTTCTTGGGCAACAGATGCTTCTGCTCTGAAAATAACTATGCAGGTGGCTTGTGTTTGGCCATAAGGTGATTGTAAAGCTCTCTTTAAAAAAATGAAGTACATGCTCATCTCTAAGTGGATCCTTTTTCATCTATAAGGTTGCACTAATAGCTATGCTGTGGCCTATATAATATATAAATTCTATTAAAATATCTCAGGGTGTCTCAGTGGATTATGTGAATGTGAAAAAAGTTTTACAGCCTGATCCTTTCTATGTATACTTGGCACTAAACCTCACTTCAGTGTGACTTGCTCCCAAGTGATGAGCAAGCATAGATTGCATCCCTACTTCATTAAAAAAAGGTACTTGTTTGTCATTAATTTACCTAGCAAATTCACTGCAGAGAATAGAGCTGAGTGGAGATTTTGCAGCTCATACTCTTTTAACTGCTGTGCTGCAGCAACTTGTTATGTTTTGCACACAATTATATATTTTTTAAAAACTTTATTTTCTCTAAAGCCCTTGTGTTACCTACTGACAGTTTGTCAAAAGTGTAACATTAAGAATCTTTTAGGTCTATTAACTGTAGTTATACAAAACGGTATGAGTTGGAGTAATTGCAGCATTTGCATAAACTAATTTTCAACTGTTTCAGACGAAAGGAACATCATCCTTTGGCAAGCGCCGCAATAAGACGCACACTTTGTGCCGTCGATGTGGGTCCAAGGCCTATCACCTCCAGAAGTCCACCTGTGGGAAATGTGGCTATCCTGCTAAACGCAAGAGAAAGTGTAAGTACAGAACTTCCTAAAAATGCAAGACACTTATACATGACTGCTCCTGGGATATTTTGCTCCTTTGGAAGAAATGGTGCTACATACATAAATGCAAATACAAATTCATGGATCTTCCTTGAATTTAATAGAAATATTTTATGTGCAGAAACCTGTGTGTTTAATATATAGCCAGTTTAATACAGACAAATACTTAACAAATCTGCTAGCCATGGGCAATGGGGAATTCCATACAGGCAAGTGAACAGATTGACAGAGAAGGGACAGATCACTCCATCGTGCCTCCCACCCCGAATGGAAATTCAGGCTATTAGCCTTTTCACAAACTAGTAAAAAAATGACTTTCAATTTTTGTGGGTTGACTTACAAGGCCACTTTAATATATATGGAGTAGAACTTCACCAAATGCTTCGTTATTTTCTGAGATTGCTATTATTCCCCTTGGCCTTTTCAGAGAGAGCCGGCATGGTGTAGTGGTTAGAATGAACTAGGTCATTTAACCTCAAGAATTGGAGTGACAAGGGGCGCATGATCCATTTCAGTTTCTAATTAACCCAGGAACGCCCCTTTCTTGGGATGTTTTGTGATGTCCACACCCAAAAACCCTTGGTTGTTTATGGATTAAACAACCCAGAGTTACCCAACAACAAACCATGAGTGATCGTTGAGTTAAAGCTGAGTTGTTTAACCTCTAAACAACCCAAAGTTCTGGGATTGGACATTACAAAACAACCCAGGAATTGCTGCTGTGATGTGCAAACTGAGTCCATTTTTGACGAAGACTGGGGAAACTCAGGTTCAACTCCTCACCCAGTCATATAGCTTGTTGGTGATTTTGGGCCAGTCATCCTCTTTCTGCCTTACCTACCTCACAGTGTTGTGAGGATAACAATAGTCAGGGGGACCATATACACCAAGCTCATGAGAGAAAAGGCAGGATATAATTCTGATAAATTCAATATAGATTGTATACCACCAACTTTGATCTAATGCTTCACTCAATTCATTCTGCTAGATAACTGGAGTGCTAAAGCCAAGAGACGCAATACTACCGGGACTGGCCGTATGAGGCATCTGAAAAAAGTATACCGTAGATTCAGGTATAGTAGTATAATTTTAGCATCACAGAAAATGTGCTAGAATGCAGTGTTTTCTTTAATACAACATCTGTTTGGATTTTTTAAATATCAGTGCTTTTAATATAACTTATCTTCCTCTGTTACACCTGTCTTATAACATACGTTTCAATTATTGAAATGTTGGCATTTTTAATAGTTTAGAAATAACAATGTGAGCAAATTTGTGCTCTATGGTGATAAAATTTTAACCCCGATGCCTTACACATTTATGGTCAAATATGTATATAGTTGGGAAGAAGATAGAACTTCATCTTACCTAGCAAGCGTGTATTGAATAGGGCTGTGCACCAAACCGCTGACTCATAGCTTCCAGATTAGCCCCAATTTGACTTGGGCCGCTTCAGGCCTGAGCTTGCATGCTTTGGTGTCAGATTTGAAGCAAGATCCGTGCACCCAAAGTGAGTCCACTGTTGTAGGTTCCCAGGTGTCTACTGAGCAGCTGCTCAGTAGGCACCCAGGATAGCTGGGCACAAGGCCAAACAAGAGTCCATTAGACTCCCCCTCCCACCCCCATTTGCTCCCCCCCCCAAACCCAGAGCTGCTGCCTCCGCCTGCCTGTGGGACTTACCTGACCCACCTGGCGTGAGAGCTGCCATTTTAAATGAAGATGGGGACTCTGTTGTTTTGTAGATCTGAGGTCGCAAACTACAGCAGCTGGTCATGTAAGTCCTGCGGGTGGGTGGGGGCAGTGGTTTACTATCAGTCCGATCCAGATTCGGACCAAGGCAGGCCAAATTGGCCCACTTTGGTTTGGATTTGAGATTCAGACCCAAAGCAATGCACAGCCCTAGTATTGAAGTTTGGTATCCATTTGAAACCGCTGCAATTTGAACAACTGTATTACTTGTTACAGATTGTGTGTATGTATACACATATGAATCCATTTATTACTAGCATTTATATACCGCCTTATTTGCTAAAGCCATCAAAATGGTGTATGACAATTTTAAACAATAAGGGACAATAACACAACAGCTACATAATTTAAACGGCTAAGTTAAAAATATGTTTTCACACCCTTTGTAAAAGCCAAGAGAGTGGGGGCCAATTCTTGTTCTTGAGGGAGCGCATTCCAGAGTTTGGGAGCAGCAAGGAGAAATCATTTTACACGTGCCTGACAACAGGCCTCTGCAGGGAATGGTGTCCTCAAAAGGGCATCTCCTGCAGATCTTATGAACCTGGGACAAGTTCATAATGAGACATGTGCTCCCTTAGCCAGGACCAAAGCGGTTTCTAGCTTTAAAATTTAAAACTGGCACCTTGATTTGAGCATGGAAAACAATTGGCGCAAGTCTTTCAAGACAGGTTCTGATATGGTGCATCTAGCTGCTGCATTTTGCACCAATTTAAGCTTCTGGACACTTCAAGGATAGCCCCATGTAGACCACGTTGCAGATGTCTAAACATGATGTAACCAAATAAATTTGACCCAAGCTAACAAATACTGTTGAAGTTCTTGATATGCCATTGGTAATAAGACCTAGACAGTTAGCTGTATGAATGAGCAAACATTCTTGTTAGCATCGAAAACCATCTGGGTTTTGTGATCATTCCTTGTATGCACTTGGATTGACTCATTTAATTGCAATTTCGACTGCTTGCCCATTCCTCCTTAACTATGCTAATAGTATCCTTGTGCATTGGAGGAATTAGAATAGCTCGTGCTTATGTGGCTGCTGTTAGTGTTTAAGTCCTTAGTGGTACTTTTGGTCTCTCCCACCCCCTGTAAGAAATAGCGGTATAATACACTATGCTACCTTCCTACAAGTTGGCTTAGATATCACCGGAGTGAATATTTTGGTGTACATTTTGTTTAAAATTTTGAAGTGTTTGCTTGCAAATACTACCTAATTTTAAGACGAAAGAGGCACACAAGTGTGAAAGTAAAAATGATATGGATTTTAGCAGCTTATCTGTGATGTTTCTCTTTTCAAAAATGTCTGAACATCTGAGTTCATAAGTGATTTCATTTTATAACTGAGATAAGCTGATTTTAAAAAAGCACCAATAAAATGCAAGTACTCCCTTGCAGAAAGTCCTTACTCTTATTTGTCTTGTATATACAGGAATGGATTCCGTGAAGGAACAGCGCCAAAGCCCAAGAGAGCAGCCGTTGCAGCTTCCAGCTCATCTTAAGAACCCAAATGCCTGTTTAAAATAAATGGTCTGAACCATGGAGAAATGTTGTCATTATATATTCTTCAGTGTCTGGTCTTCTGCATAATTAGAAGTTTGTCCCGATTATTCAGATTATTCCTAATGAAGAGTATAATTTGAAATTTGATGGGAAAGTATACAGAAGTTTCTTTTCAAATACACAAAATGCATTTCATAAAACTTTGTAACTGTTGTGTGAAGCTTTGCTTGGGTAATGTGCAATTGGATTTGCCTCAATATAACGATAAAATGTGGTTAAGAAACATACAAAATGCAGGTTTATTAATTTTTCAATAGCGTTCATAACTAGCTTTGTATATCCCCATACACAGAACAGTCATTTAAGCTGTAATTCTCAACCCGCTTATTCTGAAGCAGCCCACTGACTGCAGTATTGCAGTTTTATCTCTTGTGGTTTGTTGGTTGTTGGTACAAAATGACTTTGTTTTTATTGCTGCCAAGGACTTGATTTGGATAATATCCCTGTATTTTTATCCAATTTTGGGAAAAAACTTGGTAGGGGTGACGCTGTCAGTTGTTCAAGGCCAGAACAAGGCAATGAGCTTTAAGTAGGCATTTACATACACCTTGGGCCTGGCTGATCTTCTAACGTTGGTGTTTTTGCTTAAATAGCAGTTGGTGACTATTTGGCCAATGGATGGGGCCCAAGTGTTCTTTTCCTTTACTTATGCAGTCCCAGGGCTCCAGGCAGTTAGAGCCGAGTGCTCTTTCTGGTAAGGAGCGGGGAAGTGAATGTCTTGCAACAGTTCCTCTGTATGATGAATAGGCCATGCACCCTTCTAGAGGTTTTTGGTCCCCTGGCTGATGGCAGAAGCCAGAGTGCACTTCCCTTCTCTACTCTCCCAGGACAACTCTTACAGATACGTCTCCCAGAGGGTTGACAAAGGTACAGCAAAAGCAGGCTTCCACATCTAGATCAAAGTTTTCAAACATCTAAATGTCATTAAACAGGCAAAATTCAGCTGTAATAATTCTATAGTAAACGGATACTTGGTAGGGAAGACGCTGTTCAAGGTTTATATCTAGCGCAATAAGGAAGTATGCCATTTTTTGCTAACAATTAAAATGTTGCTTTTTTTTCTTGCAACAGTGTATGCCAGGTTATAGTGAGTAAAGTGTACATTTACTTTTTTGTATTATTGAAATTGCCAATTCATGGTAAATTAAAATATGGCATATTGTATTTGCTTTTATATATTGCCAAAATTACTAATCCTGTGGATTAGTATGCACTCTATGCAAATGTGCAAATTGAAATTACGTGTAAGGTAAGCATGATGTTTTGTATAACTGCATAGCTACGCTGTCTGTGCCTGTCACAGACCTGTTCTTTTCCCTACTAATGGCATGAACTCAACTAGAACTCTATTCTAAGGAGAATGCTGTTAGTCACCATTTTTAATAATGTTATGTCTAGAACCAGGCTGCAGTTACTGTAGGGTAATCTTAAACTGAAGAATTCAAGCCCTTATCCCTGTAAGGTGAAATAACTAATGTGTTGGGTTTGGATGTGGGAAAACCTGGCTCATTTGGGGGTAGCTATGGGTCGGTCTCTGAGAGGGGCTAAAAGAAAACTAGAAACCTTAAAAAAGACATACGCCACATAATAGCAATGGGTGACTACCAGATTCCCAAAAGTAATGTACCATGACCAAAATACTCCAGTTGATCTTGAAATGGAGAATGAAAACAGGGAGGCATCAAAACAAGGAGATGCTGTAGTGATGGGTAACTTCAATTACCTTCACATTGCCCGGATAAATGCATGTTTCAGTTATAACAAAGCGGTTACATTTCTCAGTGCCTTATACAACTGTCCAAAACAGTTGTTTGTGAAACTGACCAGAGGAGAGGTAACCCAACCAACTGAGAGGTACAAATGTTGTTGAAAGAACAGGAAACCGTGACCACAATGCCATCAAATCTTAATTTATAGTTAAGGGAAATTGCTAAGGAAGTCCAACACCCATTTGAATTCAAAAGTGGAAACTTCTCTAAAATGAGGTAACTTATGAAAAGAGAAGTCAAGAAGGTTAAATCACTCCCAAACGCTTGGAGGTAAATAAAAAAATACAATCATTGAAGTTCAAATAGAATGTATACTGGAGGTCAGGAAAGATATCACCAAGTCCAGAAGGGCACCAGTGTGGTTAACAAGCAGTGTCAAGGAAACAGCGTGTTCAGAGGAGGGCAACAGGGATGATCAGGGGTCTGGAAACAGCCCTATGAGGAGAGACTGGGCATGTTTAGCCTGGAGAAGATTGAGGGGAGACATGATAGCACTCCTCAAATACTTGAAAGGTTGTCACACAGGAGAGCCAGGATCTCTTCTCAATCATCCCAGAGTGCAGGACACAGAATAATGGGCTGAAGTTGCAGGAAGCCAGATTCCGACTGGAAATCAGGAAAAACTTCCTGACTGTTAGAGCAGTACAACAATGGAACCAATGATCTAGAGAGGTTGTGGGCTCTCCCACATTAGAGGCATTCAAGAGGCAGCTGGACAGCCATGTGTCAAGTATGCTTTACAGTGGATTCCTGCACTGAACAGGGGGTTGGACTCAATGGCCTTGTAGGTCCCTTCCAACTCTTATGATTCTATGAAAAGGAGGCTTCCTTCAGAAATTAAGTCTTTCCCAAACGAGAACAAAAAATACCACAAACTTGCATGTAGGGAATGCAAGCAGATAATAAGAGAGGCATAAAGTATTGTGAGGAGCATATAGCTAATAACACTGAGGCCAACACTGCATTTTTTAAATGTATGAGAAGCAGGAAACCTGCTGGAGAGGCAGTTGGACCATTAGATGACAAAGGAGTACTAAAGGGGGTGAGGCAGGACAGGTATTCAAGTTTGAACTGATATTTTCAGGGAAAGAGTGAGGAAATGAGTCAAATAACGGTGACAAGAGATTAGTAGGGGTGTGCATGCCAAAAAATATCATCTTTTATCGTTATCGTCATTTCAGACCCAAAAAATTATCGTCTTCATATCGTAGGTGATTCGTATCGTCTTCACGATAATTATCGTTAAAAAATGATATTTTTGGCAGAAAGAAAAAAATGCCTATAACTTCTGTATTTTAAAAGTTAGAGGCTTGAAACTTGATCACAGTGCTTATGGGGTATGCCTACGTTATGTGTATGAAATTTGAGATCGATCCCTCCAACCCTTGATTTTATATGAATTTTTTAAAGAGCGTTTCCGTTCTGATAGGTCTGAATGAATGCACATGGCAAGCTGTCATTTTGGTCTGTCAGAACGGAAACGATCTTTAAAAAAATCATATAAAATCGAGAGTTGAAGTGATCGATCTCAAATTTCATACACATACTTAGGCATACCCCATAAGCACTGTGACCAAGTTCCAAGCCTCTAACTTCTAAAATACAGAAGTTATAGGCATTTTATATGGCAGTCCGATAAAACGATAAAATCGCCTGAAAATTATCGTCTCCGATGATTATCGTAGGTTTTTCTATCATATCGTCATCGTAACTTTTAGGCACGATAGAGGGTATATCGTATCGTTATCATAAATTCTAACGATGCGATACACATCCCTAGAGATTAGTTCCAGGCCTTATTGACAATGAATGCTGACAAATCACTGGGCCCACATGCTATCCATCCCAGAGTTCTTAAAGGAAATGTGATGTACAGTCCCTAAGATCAGCCTCTATACCAGAGAACTGGCCACTGGAATGTGAATTTTTAAAAGGGAATCCAGGAAAGGATAATTCTACTTTTCTTTAAAAAAAAAAAAGATCAACATGGCTTCTGTAAAGGTATGTTTTGTCTCACTAAAATATTAGAGTTGTTGAGAGTGTCAATCAACATGTGGATGAGTGGTTACTAGACTTCCAAGGGACTTTTGATGAAGTCCCTCCCCAAAGACTTTGCAGTCATGAAATAAGAAGTGAGGTCTTATTTCAGGCTCTCAGGGCAGTTTACAATTAAAACCCTAATATACAAAAACCAAAATTTAAAACTTTTTTTTAATGTCATCTAAAATCAGAATAACTTACAGTTCAGGGAAAGCTTGTCTAAAAAGATAGGTTTTCAGGAGGCATTTGAAGGATATTACATTTTCTGCCAACCGAACGAGGGAGGGTTTACTAGTAGGAATCCATTTCTGTAATTGGTATAAATAGTGAGCTTCCAAAGGACTTGCATCGGGACCAGTTGTAACGTGTTCATAAATAATCCTGGAATTAGGAGTGAGCAGTGAGGTGGCCAAGTTTGCTGATAACAGCAAATTATTTATGGTGGTTAAAACAAGAGTTTGTGAAGCACTCAAATAGGATCCAAACTGAAAGAATTGAAAATAAAACACTTATACTGCCCTTATACAAAATATTGTGTGACCATGTGTGGAATGCTGTACAAGTCTGGTCACTGCACCTCAAGAAGGATATTGTAGAGTTGGAAAAGGTGCAGAAAATGGCCAAAATCATTTGACAGTGGTTGGAGCGACCTTTCCCCAGTGAGGAAAGGTTACCAAAGTCTGTGCCTGTTTAGCTTGGAACAAAGTTGAGTAAAGTGAGACATGCTAGAAGTGTACAAAATTATGAGTAGTATAAAGAAAATGGATGAGAAAATGAAGGAGAGGGTAGAGCATGCAGAAGGTCCCAGGTTAAATTCCTGGCATTTCCAGGTAGGGCTAGAAAATCTGCCTGAAATCCTGGAGAGCCTCTGCCAGTCAGTATTGACAATATTAGGCTAGATGGATGAATGGTCTGATGGTGTAAGACAGCTTCCTATAGTCCTATGATGGAGAATTTGGGGTCATCTTTGTGGAAGATTCAGGACAATGCGTAGTTAAACTATGGAATCCCCTGCTGCAAGATGTAATGATGGCCACCATTTTGGATTTTTTTAAAAAGGGAATTAGACAAAGTCATGGAGGATATGGCTATATATTACAGTACCTTGCATGAGTATTCTCTCTTTCTCTCTCACCTCCTCCCCCCCCCCTTTGACTTGTCCACATTTTGTGGTGTTACAACCTGGATTAAAAATGGCGTTGATTGGCATGTTTACCATTTGATTTACACAAAATAGTCCATAATGTTGAATTGGAGAAAGAATCTATATGTTTTACAAAATGATTTACAAATACAAAACAGAGGTTTTGATTGCGTAAGTATTCACCCATTGTGCTGTGGTACCCCTAAATGAGCTCTAAATATGCAAGGCACTCTACCTCTAGTATTGGAAGCGGTATGCCAGTTGCTGGGGAATCCAAGTAGGGTGCTATTGGCCACTGTGAACAGAATGCTGGACTTGGTCTGATCCAGCAGGGCTCTTACGTTCTTATGTGTAGTGATTGTAGGGGATGAGAAGTCTGTATATTCCCTGAGCTGTCTGAAGGAAGAGCAGGATACAAATGTGCTAAGTGGTTTTATATGCCAGTTGTGAAAGTAATTAAGATGTTGAGATAATAGATGGTGGAATCTGAAAAGGTGGACAGTTGATAACATCTGGATCTGTTTATTTCAAAGTCTTGACAATACAATAGATTAATTCACTGATTTAGAAGTCTAACGTGCAATCCTATGCATGTTTAGCCAGGGGGGAAAATGTCCTACAACTCCCAGCCTTCCTCAGCCAAGAGCTGTAGGACCCTTTTTCTGTCTAAACATGCAAAGGCTTGCACGCCTAATTATATAAATAATACCTATGGTTACTATAGAAGCATTGAAACAAGAGCATATTGAAGGGAATTTTTAAAATAGGGCTCACTCTAAAACGCAGGGTAATCTAAAATGACATCTGAACTTTTATGGCACAGACTGGATTGGACGGGTTTTCTGAGTTTTTCAAGGAGAAGAGACAGACCTTCCCGTTGCAATACAGAGCAGACAAAACACATTTTATGACCAATTTGCTGCCTGGACTAGAAAATCCAATATGCAGTTGAAGAGAAAAATGGCAAACTCTTTACAAATACTGCCTTGCAGGTCCACTGATGTGAATTTATATTGGTCCGTGGCATCAACTCGAAAGAGGTCAATTCACGTCGTACTGAAATAGAAGTGCTGGAGCAGAAAATCAATCGTATTTGTAACTGATAGAAAATAATTTCAAAGCATTTTTTTTTTTGCTATGCAGAATTAAACTTTTGCTTCTTTGCGGTATATAAAATTAGCCTTACCCATTCTTTTTCTGGATCAACTTATCCATGCGGTTGGCAAGAACAACCAACATGAGGGTTGGAGGGCCCGACGCTGCCAGGAGTTGTCATTCTTGCCAGTGTCAGCTCCAGGTTTCTGAAGAACCTTGGGCAAGATACCCTCAGTGGTCCTCCTCCCTCTTTGACCCTGTTCAAGTGACATGCTAAGCCACGGTGGTTAAGCATTTTGAGCTAAACGTTATGGCTTAGTGTGTCATGTGAACCATTCCTAACCACAGTTTAAACACGCTCAGTAACCATTTGCTCCAAAAGGGTTAACGGCCTAACCATGGTTTAGCTTGTTGTCTGAACAGGCCCAGTGAGTTGACCTTCTCACTGCCATAGTCACCAGCTGTTATTGTTCCTCATCCTCTTTCCCATTGCTGCTCCCACTTGCTTGCTTGACAAGTAAGAGAGCCAGTGAGCAAGCAGGCGGTGGCATCTTCTGCTCGTCCTTCTCATCGTCACCATTGTCTGAGCCAGTGTGAGAGGCGCATGAACAAGCAGGCTGGAATGGGGAAGAGGAGGAGCAACTCCAGGGGGCTCTTGTCAGTGGGCCCTTCTTGAGTGTGGGCTCTCAGCAGGTGCCCAACAATGCCTACACTTGACACCAGCTCTGGTTCTTGTAGCTGCTTTGTTGGGTGTGCCTAGTAATCTGAACAGGTAGGTGGCTACTGGAAAGCAGCATCAACTGAATTGCCTCCATGGTTCAAAAGCAGCACCCCAGTTCTAGATTGCCAACATCAGGAGTGGCAGCTTATTTCACTGAGCCCTTCTCTGGTTTGTGGGGAGGGGGGCAGTAATGCAAATAGAAAAGTAACTGGATAGATTCTCTCCCTCCACTTCTCGAGCTCAACAGTTCAATGGGCATCAAAGCCTTGTAAAGATGGTCTTGGCTGGGTTGTCCAACTATAGTGCTTTAAATTTAGAATATCACCCCCACCCCACCCCCTGGTCAAAGATCTTAAATGAAAAGCATGCTGTTCTTCATCTCTCAGTAGCTCTGCCTGTTCCCTTTTGTTTACCAAACCATGGCAAAACCTAGCATCCTGTAGCATAGGAAACCTAAAAGCATCGCAGGTAACGCCTGCCCTTATTTACCACCAGCAAATAAGGATGTGAGGGTGTGTTTTGACACGCTTGTGTTAATTGTGTCATTCCCCCCACTTGATTATCCCCAAAGCAACTGATTGAATCCAAGCAAAATGGATCACAAACAAAATATCCTAGTAAATACACAGATTGGATGAAGAGCCTCTAAAGCAGGAGCATTTGAACTTCTTTCAACCCAAGGACTGGATTCAATTTAGGAGAAGCTCTTGGCTACATTCCAGTGGTAGGTAGGGCTGAAGGCAAAAATGGGATGGGCCCAAAATATTAAATATACCAGTCTATTTTAGTTTGAATCTTTTACTGCCAATAACTAACCCTTAGGAGAGGCATCTCAGTAGTTGCGTTTGGACAACATGATAGTCAGTGGCTGAATTCGGACAACATGATAGTCAATGGTGGGGTAATAATCAACTTTACAATTGTTCATCTAGAGGGTACTCCCCACACAACATGGTAATAAATAATCAACTGTGGTATGGATTAGGATCAGCGCTGAGTTGACTATGGCAGAATTCGGATGACATGACAGTCAATACAACTGAGGATTGATTCCTCCCCCCCAGTTACTTATTGTGTCATCCGAATTCAGCCAATGGTGGGTTAACAGTCAACTCACAGTGGGGTACTCCCCACACAACATGTTCCTACACAACGGTGGAGTGGTTGGGACTGGCGTTGAGTGGACTAATAGTCAACCCAGCATTTGACTGACACAGCCCCTGCTCCTCTCCCCACCCTCCCTCCACCTCAGTCCTCCAGCTGGTATCCCATCAGCCTTTGAAAGTTCTGCCGGCTTTAGCAAAGCGGCCAGCATGGTTTCGGCTGCTCTTGCCTGGGAACTCTGTAGCCAACCCTGCAAAATAGTCCACTGAGCCTGACAGACAACATGCTAACCAATGGTTGTGTGACTAGTCAACTCTGCAGAGCGTTGTGTTTCTCATTTAGTTAATTTGGAGTCAACCGTGAAGTGGTTTTGGCCTTACAGACAATAACCAACCATTGACTATTCAACTGAAGGTTCATTACTTAAACCACCGTTGGTTATCGTGTTGTCTGAACTGAGCCAGTCTTTTAGAATGGGGCTGGGGTTGACCAATGATCACACAACAGGTGAGAAAACACTGAACATTCAGGGGGTGGGAAAAGGTATGGAGCCGGGAAAAGGGGGTATGGCCCTCTGGGGAAACCCAGTGGGCCAGATTTGGTTCTGTATCCCTGATCTAAAAGGTTACTCAAAATCTTGAAACTAACAAAGTTGGGAAGAAAAACAGTAGTCATTTTAATTTATGGCTTCCTTAGGTGTTTTTTCTTGGTGGTCTTTGAGCTTGAAAATATTGATGTGCCCACTGAGTCTCATATTTGAGACTCAAATTTTTCTCAAATATTTGATCAACATTTCAATGTAATATTATTTTGAAATGCTTAGGTTTCCAAAACAGATTCCTAGTAACTGTTCCAGTTAACTCCCATCACATGAAGATTGACTACAGTATTCTCTCATATATACAAAGCCATATTTTTCTCTTACATGTTTAAGTCACCCCTGAGGTAGGGAGGCTTTCACTCCATGAGTTAATGATCACTGCAACAGTAAACTGGATGTTTCTGATTTCAGCATAACTGGGACTTTGCACATTTAGCAACTCTGAGTTAAAGAGCTTAAAAGCAATGTTAGTAAAGGCATTGAGGTATTTCCCAGTAACTCCAAATTTGTCGTTTTAAAATGAAGAGAAATGAAATGAAGTGGGTACACAGAAAACAATAGAGTTGGAATTGCAAATATGAAAAGGGGACATCCTTATCCTTAGTACAGATTACTCTGCTTACTGAATATATTATATATTACATGTGTTCCCCTCTTTCTGATAGGATCTGTATGCTCCCTTTTGCCAGGTGCTAACATGAAACTGCCTTGGGATAAGCTTTCGTGGACGCTGTCTACTTCATTAGATGCATAATAAAATTGTTAGGCTTTAAGATGCCAGAAGATCTTTGCTGAGTTTTCTGCAAGAGATCACTGCAGAATACATACTTGAGTTTCCTACTGTGGATAGTGTGTATAATGTGTGTTCAGGGCTAGATCTACACTACTGTTTTACAGCAGTATTGAAGTGTAGTGATAACTTGGGGTGCATTACACATTCTATATACTGGTATCATATTTCCTGCTGTTAATTCCACATTATCCAAAATACTGCAACAAATGTTGTTGTGTGTCCTACAAGATATAAATGAGCAAGAGGGATATAGTGTTACCATGATGGGATTGCAATGATATGACCACAAAGTGTAGCCTGTACCTCCTCTTCCTCCTCTTCTTCTTGCCTCTGCTATGGCTGTTGCTGGCTAGGCATGCAAAAAATGGGGTTAGCTTCAGTTTTGGAGAGGAGGGACCCAAGCTCAGCAGTAAAGTACATGTGTTACAGTGGAACTATAGTTACATTCAAATCCAGGTTGAATCCCTGTCATTACCAATTAAAAGGATCAGGTAGCAAGTTACGGGAAATATTTGGTATGAGACTCTGGAGAGTCACTGTGGCCCTGTTCAGAAGACACCTAAAACCACAGCTTTAACCATGGTGAATAAGGCTTTGTGCCTTATTCACCATGGTTAAAGGTGTCTTCTGAACAAGGCCTGTTATTTGGAGGAAATGACAGGGTTCGCACAACACATTAACCCACACTTACTGGTTGGGTATGGGTTGTTGTTAAGCTGTGGATTGTTTGTTGATCGAGGTTTGCGTGTTGTCTGAACCCAAGACATTTTCTGCAGGGTGGCTTGTTAACCATGCAGTGTAGCTTATTTTTCCTCAAACAAGCCACCTTGGGAACCCATGTTTTGTTGTTGGGTTATTCAACGTGGTTAAAAAACCACACTGTGGAAAGTGTCCTGGGTTCAGGAAACACGCTAACTCATATTTCAAACTAACAACCCTCGCTTCAACAACTCACACTGAGTGTGAGTTAGCATGATGTGTGAACAACCCCAATATGGGCAGATGGGACAAGGGACCCGACCTGGTGAAAGGTAGCTTCTTATGTGCACTGTATTTGTATACAGAAGTTCAATCCCTCATACCTCCCATTAAGATTCCAGGTAACAATGCTGGGAACTTGAGACTTTGGAGGGTAACTATTAGGAAGTTGAGACTTTGGAGAAGATGCACCAGGCTAGATAAAGCAAAGATTTGACTCAATATATGGAATCTTCTCATGTTCAAGTTTCTTATGCTTTGAATCAAAGTGTCCTAATTCTAAAGGCTGTGTTCATCCTACAGCCAATAATGAGGAAATGGTGTTGATGGAATAAATATTTCAGTTGTGATAAGAGATACCATGAGTGTGGTTATTTTGTAGCATTTATGGGGAACAAGTGGCTCTTCAGATGTTATTGAACTGCAATTTGCATCATCCCTCACCATTGACTCTGCCGGTTAGGGTTGATGGGAGATTGTATTGCCTCCACTGGTGACTTCACTCCACCCTTACTGAAAAGGCCACCAAATTTGTTGCTGCAGTGGCAGCAAAACAAGGTGATATTGCAAGGAAACAAGGGGGGGGGGGAGTGGGGCTCATGTTAGCAAGCAGAATCGCTCTCCTGGAAGGCTTCCGGGAGTGCAATTCCACTTACAAACAAGGGGCACATTCCCCGTGTGCTTTGTTTCTTTGCAAAATGACCGCTTTTGGGCTGCCATGACAAATTTGGTGGTGCCCCCTCCCTGCAGAATGGCCACAGGGACCATAGGCATGCGCAAGGGGTGTGCAGGTGTGCTCATGCACACCCTAATGCCTCAAGCAATAAGCATGAATTGAGGGGGCCATTGTGTAGGGATCCAGAGGGGGATTCAGATGCAGCAGGAACAGTCCTCTGGCTGCCCTCTGGCTGCTCCACTGCCACGCCGAAGAACCACTGCCTCTGAAACAGCACCGTTGCTCCCACCAGCAGGAGTGAAAAGGAATTGCTCTGCTGGGAGCCTCTCTGCTGGGAGCCGTGCTTCAAAGAGGCCAAGAGGAGGCCTCCCAAAGGCTAATATTGCCTCGTAAGCCCCTCCTCCGGCCTGTGTCACCACAAAGCCCCACCAATGCTGGGCCTTGAGGACCATTTCCTCATTCCCCCCCTCATCTGTAATGGCCCTCCTGTGGTCAGGCAAGCCGAATGCGGAATAGGGCATCAGTGTCTAGTGTTTAATAAATAAATGAATAAAAATAATGTCCTTTATGACTGAGTATTCAATAAATGTTCACCTTTTTAAAAAAAAAAAATCCTTAGGTGCACCCCCTAATGAAATATGCTGTGCACGCCTCTGATAGGGGGCCACATGCAGCACATCTATTGCTCACCCCTGATTTATAAGGGTGGCGCAAGTGTGATGAATGCCGTGAATTGGCTGCTATTTGGTGAAAGGCATGGGTGGATCAAAGCCACTGACTTGCAATAATGCAAACATAAAGGCATTGACCAAGTGGCACTGAACTGTTCCTTCCACAGAGTGTTATTTCTGGGTTCTGTACAGTGCCTTGTATTCCGCTGGCCTAATTAGCAACTGGTATGGAGGTGTTTTATTATAGCTGCAAACCAACGAACACACTTAGGAACACCTCCCATGCAATGTACTGGGACTTACTTTTGAGTAATCATCCCAAAATACAGGTTGCATATGTGCTGAAATTACACTCCTCTCTCTCTCTCTTTTTGAAAGAAGAGCTGTGAGTCAGCCTTTCTTCTCTGTCCATTTGCACCTCTCTTCTGTCTTGAGGCCCTGGTCATTATTTAATTTTCTAGAGAGAGAAATGGAGGGGGTTTGTGCTCTTCTGGAATAGATTTAATAACTTTTTTTTTACTGACTGCTCCTGTGCCTTTTAACAGCAGCCTGAACTACAAGGTGAAACTTTTTTTGATCATCTTCTCTCTATGCCAGGAAAAGCTTGTACCTGCTAAATTTCTAATACGTTTTAAAAATCTGAAATCTAGCCTTTTAGGGCACAAGCCTATGCATGTTTAGACAGAAAAAAGTTCTGGCTGGGACATCCTGGGCGTTGTAAGAACTTTTCTGTCTAAACATGCATAGGATTGCACCCTTAACAGTTCACATAGATGTGCACGTCATGTTGCCGGTAAAACAAAGTACCAAGGGCATTTTCTTTTTTTAAGACGTTGCTCAATTTTAGTCATGTCCACTCAGAAGCAAGTCCTGCTGGGTTGGGCGCTGATTCTCACTTAAGTGTGCATAGGGTTGCAGCTTAGGGCAAGTCTGGAAGCTGTACCCCACTCCTCCCCCTGACCAGGCCCGCCCTATCATTAGGCAAAGTGAGTCAACTGCCTCAGGCGGCAGATGCTAGGAGGCAGAAGCGGTAGTTCCCTTGCTATTCTACTCTCTTAGGAGGATAAAGCTGTGTGTGCCTCACAGCCTGTCCAACATCTCCTAAAATTGTCTACTTCCCACAGGTGTGGTGGTAGAACCTTAAAGTAAGGTTCAAGTGCCAGTCCAGTTGGTTTTTGTACCTGGAATGGAAGGGGGTGCCATCTTGTTTTTTACTTCAGGCAGCAAAAGGTCTTGGGCTGGACCTGCCCCCCAACTTCCATGTGTGGTGGTCAGAGATCGTTGCAATGTCCAAGTCATGAAGCACTTTTCGCATGCTTAGAAGCCCTCATCTTCACAAACACGCCATAAGCAGTGGGACCCCCAAACTGCTCTGTAGATATGTATGCCAACCCACTATTGTGATTAATGATTTAATAGAGGGCATACATACACATGCTTATATAAACAAAGAAACAAATGTCTCCAGTTTCCTCTAGGCAGACCTTCCTTACACCACCACCACCACCATGATAAATAATAATAATAATAATAATAATAATAATTTCTTACCTGCCTCTCCCTCTGGATCGAGGTGGGGAACAATATCAAATAAAAATACATAAACCCATGAAAAGGGGTGGAGAGATTAGTGTTCTAGGATAATAACAATAATAATACAATTATTCCATTACTCACATTAGTCACCAGCATCACATCACATTTTTTTTTTTTTTACAAAAACCTTCAGAAACTGGGCTTATCAAAATACATCCACGCCATCCAGAAAGCAGTTATACTTAAAACAGGTTCAATAGTCAGGAAATTCCTGAATCTGTAAAAGTCAGCGTGACTTGGCAAAGCCCGTCATGTCCGTCTAGAAAAACCTCCAGGAGCGAGAAAAGAGAGATGATGATGATGATGATGATGATGATGATGATTGATAATGATCATCATCATCATACCCGTCCTATGGTGCTCTCTCTCCCCCCCCCTCCCTTTCGGAGGAGAGGAACAACCAGAGAACCAGTTAAGCAGCAGCGGTGCTGCTCTGGTTTTGAAGCGGGCGGGCGCTCGTGTGGTTGAGCCGCTCCCTCCTTGTCGTGTCTGGCTTCCCCCTCCTGCCTCCTCTGGGAGGGACGAGGAGGAGGAGGCGGCGGGGGGTGGGGGAGGAATCGTCTCGTCCTTCGCTCTCTTCTGCGCAGGCCCGGCTCTTGGCGCAAGATGGCGGCGGCGGCGGATAAACAGAAACATGAGCACGGGCGGGTGAAGATAGGGCACTACATTTTGGGGGACACGCTGGGCGTGGGCACCTTCGGCAAAGTCAAGGGTGAGTGCTCGAAAGGGAGGGCGGAGGAGGAGGCTGCTGCAGGAGCAGGCTTCTCCCCCATCCCCGGGGGTCTGGATAATATGGGGTTGGGGTGAAGGTGAAGAAAGGCGGCTGTGTCCTTTTCGCCCCCATAGATTCTTAGGAGCAGCGCTAGTGCGCTTTGCTTCGCCCCCAAGGGAATTGGGGTGTATGTGTGTGAGGCAAGGATCGGGGGGGGGGGTTGTGTAGCATCCTCGGGCGGGGATGCTTGGATCAGTGGAAGCCCCCGCCCCAAGTTTTGCAAAACGGGACTCCCCTGTTTTTTGGCTGCACTGGGGAGCCTATTATTTCTGTTAGGAGTGGCTTAAAAACGACAGCCTCAGAAACTCACCAAGCTATCCGACAACCCAGATCTCCCCCTCAGTGTAATCCTGTCACATGTCTACATAGATTTTGGATGTTTTATGTCTACGCAGAAGTAACCTCCATTGGGTTCAATGGGGCTTGCTTCCAAGTGAAAGGGTGTAGGATCGTAACCTTACGATTCCGTGCCACCGAAGCTTACGCACCTTTGTTCGAAAGTTAGGCTCCTTCCGTCCATTGGCGCTTTTCTCCCAGGGCGGTGTAGGATGGTATTTTTACAACCCGATCCAAAGCGGTGTGTAATCAGATGCGAGCCCTGGTGAGAACAGTGGGTTTTACTCCCTGGGAAGTGCATTTCAAGGCTGCAGCATTCCAATGTGAAACCCATTGCTTATTTTACTTGGAAGTGAGCCCCACTGAGTTCAATGTGTCTTTCTCCCAAGTAAGTGTGCATACAGTTGCTGCTTTGGTGACCGCTACTTTCATTATTTCAGGTTAGTGAATGTGGGGCAAAAGTAAGTAGTCTTGAAAACTCACCTTCAGGCTCTCCCTGTAGCTGTCACCTTGCCCTCCCAGCTAGGGCTAAGTTCCTTGTTCGTGCCCCATCCAGTTTCAACCAGTCAAGGCTGCATGCTCTCTCTTCCCCCCTCCCAAACTTTGATGAGGTTTACATCCTCTAAGTAATTTGTTAAAATAGGGAGGCGAGAGTGGCAATTACCATGTTTAGGAACGGATCTGTGTCGTTGTGCTCAGTAATCAACAATTTAAATTCTCTTGCAACACAATGGGCTGACTGTGAACGTTTTGCCAAAGTGATATGTGTATTTGTGTCGGATCTCAAGTTCATGGTGTTCCTAAAACTTCCTCTTCTAATGGAAAGCTGAGGTTGAATATCAAGGAAGGAATTTGCTTCTCTATTATTTCTTGCACCCCCCATCCCCCCTTAAAATCACAATTGGAGACATGCCAATGACAGCTTGGATCTTGCTGCCTGATCCTAAGCAAGTTTACTTAGAAGCAAGTCTCAGGGTGTTCATGAAATGAAGCAAAGGTTTGATGATTTGTCATGAATCTGAAGGGTTATTGTGGACCTATAAGAGTCCTCAGTTTCATCTGTTTGCTTAAGTGTATTTTGCTTATAAAAATTACTCCATTGCCTTCCTACAGAAATTGGGCTTGACGTGATATGCAAACCGTAATTCCAAATATCACAGTAAATAATCCAGCATCGTAAAATAATGGCAGCGCATTGAAATAATTAAGACAAAGTAATTGTATATTTAAAACCTGCTGAATTTAATGAGGTTTTGCTTGTCTTCCATATTTATTTATTTAAATCATTTCTTGGCCACCTTTCAGGGCAGAAACCCTCACAAAGTTGACTTACAACAATAAAATAGCAATAAAAAACAATAAAAAGACAACAGTAAAACCAGCAACTACAAAAATGGCAATGGCCCCAATGACAGTAGTCATAACATGATAAGGCCATGGTAAAATAACATGTTTTCAAGGCCTTCTTAAAAGCCGGCAATGACGGACCTCTGATGGGAGCTTGTTCCAAAGCTGTGGGGCCACTGCAGAGAAGGTCCTCTGCAATAGCTTTACGGTCTAGCATGCCTTCTCTGGATACATATGCTCCATTTGTGATGCCACCATAGAGGGAGCCTTATCTTGTAACCTACTTGTGAGTCAAACCGTGATTTGGTTATTGAGCCTGTATTTCAGGCTCAGCTGCACTCCATCCTCCCCTTGCATGCTACTTTTCCTTCCCTCACTTCTTGGTTCAGGCAAAGTGTTATTGCATTTCTTTTGGGAAAACCATAAGCCAGGGGCACGTAACCTCTTTCAGCCTGAGGGTGAAATTCCACTTTGGAGAATTTTGTATGGGCCTCATTTCCAGAGTGGGTGAGGCTGAAGGAAAAGGGGCAGGGCCAAAGGCAAATGAGGTGGGATCAAAATACCAAAAATACTATCATGCTGATATGGTTGGGGGAATGGGGGTGGGGTCAGTGGAAGAGAAGTTGCCTTTTGGGGAACCCTGGAGGGCTGGATTTGGTCCCCTGGGCCTGAGTTTATGCACCCCTTCCATAAGCCATAGTGAACAAGAGAGGGGATCTGGAGCATATGATGGAGTGTATGAGCTCAATCCATGGTCCCAACACCCAGTCCACCATTACGACCATTGTGTGTGAACTGCGCCACTGACTTAAACCAGTGCGGATTTGAGTTTATTTATTTATTTACAATATTTATATACCGCTCCGTATCCAAAAGATATCGGAGCAGTGAACAATAGATAGAATCAAATAATAAAAACACCATATTAAGGATGACTGTTTTAAAAGAGCAGAATTCTGATAAAACCCAAGTTCTGGTAAAATTGCGGAAGGTCATGCAAGGAAAGCTACCCGAAGCAACGTTTTCAGGTGGCGCTGGAAGCAACACAACGCTGGCGCCTGCCTGACCTCCAAAGACAGGGAATTCCATAGAAAGGGGGCCACCACACTTAAGGCTCTTCTCCTGGTGGACTCCAATCATGTGGAACCTCCAGGAGCATGCCCTTAGATGAAGGCAGGGTCTGGCACAGAAGACACATTATTCTTTTTCTGTTTCACTTGTAGTATAACTGAGGCAGGATCTACACTACTGCTTTATAGTGGTATTGAAGTACATTGGCAACTGTTGGGGCCCATAACTCATACCATACATATACCTACCACTTTCATACTACTTTCATAGTGTTATATTCTGCTTGGTGTAGATGTGTCATGTGCCCCAACAGTTGTCAGTGCACTTCAATACCACTATAAAGCAGTAGTGTAGATCCTGTCTCAGTTATGCTACAAGTGAAACAGAACAAGAATAATGTGTCTTCTATGCCAGACCCTAGTTAGCAGTCAGGTGGTAGAAATTTGTACCAGTTAGAGCCTCTAAACTGCCTTTCTTGTTGGAATTGATCTAGAGGTTACAAGTGCATAAGTTACTTTGACAAATCCCTATCTTTAGGGACGGGTGGCAGAGAGCTTACTAGATGCAGCTGGTTAAATCTAGCGCGTTTCCATGTTAAGTTTTTGTTTGCATTAGTAAGTTGCCATGATCTATTGGCACCTGATATCTGACATGAAAAGCTTTCACTCTTGTCATCGCAAATGACCAGAGCAGTGCTAGAAGCTATTTCTTGCTGTTACTAAATTGCACCCAAAATATTCAAAACATGGTTGTTCGTTCTTAATTAAGATGTATATATGGACTTGACCATAAACTTTGAACTGGTTTGTAGCTGAGCATTACCTAGCTTTCCAGTTTGCAGGTCAACATGTTGTGTACGTCACTCACCAGAAACACTTGCCAAATCAATAGCTTGGCCCCATGTGCTAAGGTGGGATCTTCTATAGTCCACATAGTGCTTACAAACATGTACACGGCCTAAATGGCCTCTTCCAACTTCATAATTCTGTGTTTACACTGTATAATGTGTGTCATCCAAGGATAGGAACTAATGAGGACCTTGTAAGGCAATGACCAAGTTTCCTAAAGGTGATGGATTAGGTCAATATCAAAGATGAATGTAAAATTGAAGTCCCATTCCAATTTGTTCCCTTTCTTTCTCATTCAATGCATCTTATGCATCTTATCGTTATTATTACATTTGTATACCGCACCATAGCCGAAGCTCTCTGGGTGGTTTACATAAGATTAAAACATTTTAAAACAATATACAAAAATTAAAACTGCAAAACATACAATACACACATACATTTAAAACCGGTATAATAACTTAAAAAGCTATAAGCCTAAAAAAGCAAAACAGACCCAGGCTCATCAGATATTGCTAAATACCTGAGAGATGTTGGGTTGCTGTGGGACTGTAACATGGTCCTGTTGCCAACAAAGCAGAAATGCTCACCTTGCAGCCTGATCCTCCTATGTATATTTATTTAGAAGTTCCACAGTGTTCAGTGGGGCTTACTCCCAAAGTATGCATAGGGTTGTAGACTTAAGTTACTAAATGCTGTTGTGTTTCCAGCTTTTCATGAAGTTATTAAAAGGAGGTATCCATTCGTGTTCCTAATGTGTGCGTGTGAGGTTTGCGTGACGGGATTGCTTTGGGATGTCATTAATGAGACCGATAATTAGCAGGCTTGTTTAGAAACAAATGGAATGAGAAGAGGGTGTCTGCAACACAACTGTCTAGTAACATAGAAAGAAAGAAAGAAAGAAAGAAAGAAAGAAAGAAAGAAAGAAAGTGGAGCGAGCTGTTAATGCCGATCTTGGTGGAGAAATTGTCTCTCTTCCTGCCATTACTCTGTGGGCAATTCTAAGAAGTATATTAAGCATCTGCTGTTGTGCTTGCTGCAGTCTGAGGCAGGATTTTGAATCGGATGAATCACTAGATGTACGAATCAAAGTGCCAATTTCTAACACTCTTCCAGCGTCTCTGACTAATACCGACAAAAGCTGAATTGGCTTAAGGGGAGTGTCGGTGTGATAATAACTGAATCAGAGACAAGTTCTTAGTACCCTTGTGTGTAGGGATTTGCAATGGGGACATCTGGGAAATGCAGGCAAGTGTTGAAGTGGCCACCTGTGTGTTTGCGCGTGCGTAGAAAACATTGGTACCTTTTCCTCTTCCAACAGAACGTGGAAGCATTTTGATTCTTTTACTTCAGCAGTCAGAATTATGGTGTGATTATTTGGACAGCATGCCGCAGATTCTTTGTTCTTTTCCTGTGTCATCCTCACAGGAAATTGCAGCTGAATTGCCACTGGTTGAGCTCTATGTTGTGTTGCAAAAATAAAAGAACCCCGCCTTTGGCAAGAAATGAAGTTTTATTCCATGTTGCAGAATCTCCTTAATTCACTCCTTAGGCTTCATTGTCAACCCCAGCTGCTGTTAATGAGAGTGAGAAAGCAAAGCCACCAGCCTGGATATACCTGCTCTGCATGTAGAGGCCTCTCTGTATGTAGTTTGGTTCTTGCAAGTGAACTGCATGATGGGATTGGAATGATGTATGCACCTGAATGTGCTGTAATGCTGAATTGGAGTTTCTAACTGTCAATCTGACATCGCTAGCAGAGTTATGGGACACCTGTTGATAAGGGATAATGACGACGTTTTCTTTGATCTGTCTTTGTTGTGCTTCAGAATTTTACCAACTGCTAATTACTTAAGATGCTAATATGTATAAATATACCTGCTTTTCTCATGGCCAGCTGAGAAGGTCTTTGTCTGTAAGACCCTCTCCATGCAGCTGCATTATGCTCAATAAAACAGAATTGCCTTACAACCAAAGTGGATTTTTATGCTTGACAATAGCTTGGCAGATATTTCAATGCTTTGGGGCCAACACGGATTCTTTGGGAGTACTGGGCAGTCAGGTGCCTCAGAGTTTTCAGTCCTATGGGGCCATGTGCTTCATGGTTGTATCGCACTACATTTGTTTAACTCCATTTTTAAGCAAGTAGAAACTCGCTCCTATAAGAGCTTGTGGTTCAGCTTCCTTGAGACATAGCCAGAAATCTGGTCTTTCTGCTTTAAAGTGAAACGGCTTTCCTTCAGAGTCTATTATCTTCCGGCTTATTCCAGAATACATTGGTTTGTCTTTAAGGTGCTTCAAGACTCTTTGTTGCCTTATCTTCAGGTGAACTGTCTATATTGGAGATGGCTAACTTCGAGCCTGCAGGCCATGTAGCGTCTGAAGCAACATTATCTCCCCCGCCTCTCCGCAGTCCTGCCAAATTTTAATCAAGCTGTCATTACAGTTTTTTTGCTCAGTTTTCAGTTTTAAGCAAAAAGAGCAATGAGTCCTTGGCTGTGTTCAGACAACACAATCGTCAATGGTGGGGTAATAGTCAACTTGACAGTTGTTTATCTAGGGGATACTCCCCACACAACATGATAATAATCAACCGTGGTGTGGATTAGGATCAGCGTTGAGTTGACTATTAGTCTACGCTGAGTTGACTCACTCATCCCCACCCTCTCTCCCTCTTCAGTCCTCCCACTATTATCCCATCAGCCGTTGCTGCTGAAAATCTATCCTGCCAGCTAGACTAGAGAAGCAGCAACCGCTTTGACCGCTCTTGCCTTGTGACTCTGTGGCTAATGAAATAAGCAACGGTGGCTGAGGAAATAACCAACGATGCCCTCTACACAACATGATAACCAATGGTGGTTCAAATAGCCAACTCTGCACAGTGTTGGTTATTTGCGTTGATTATTTCAGCCAAATAAAAAACTCCCTCCACACAACACAATAACCCCTGTTGGGTTAAATAACCAACTGTCAACTATTTAAACAACCATTGGTTATCGTGTTTGTCTGAACCCAGTCCTTGTGTAGTGCTAGTAAAACAAAGGACCACAGCTTATTGAGGAGAGCTTTTTGGAGGAACAATTATCTGTCTGTACCCATAGTGATGATCTCATATCATGCTGCATGTGTTAAGTACCTGTGAAATTACTAAATTGTTCAAGAGTCTTAGCATCTGTGAATCTGTTGGATTGTCTGACTGCTGGACTAGTGGCTGAAGGATGGGGTGGCCCCTGAGAATGTGGAAGCTGGCCATTTTTGCTTTGTATCTTATTTAATGGTGATTTCCTGATACGTGGATGATGTCTTCTGCTGAGACATTCATATGCAGCTTGATCCTATGCATATTTATGTGGAAGTAAGTCCTGCTGTGTTTGTTTATTATTTACTTCCATTATTGAAATCTCACCTTGCAGGATGCAAATCATTCCAAGGCACCTTCCAAATTAGCATCAACAATAATTAATAAAATCACAATAAGCAATATTTTTGCTTAGAAAGTGATCAGGGTCTTTCCCACAGGCAGATAGTGAAAAATGGCTGTGCTGACGTGGGGTTGGGGTGGGGGAGAGGATGCAGAGAAGTCCAGTTGGAGCAGGCTCTGAAATGGTATTTGCCTGCCTTTTCTCCCTACTGGAATCGTTCCCACAGGGCTGATGATGGTTGATGGACCTGTGGCGGAGTGGGACAGTCTGGCTCCAAGCTGCTGTTTGCCTACCTTCTGATCCACTGGGCTCAATCCCAGGGGGGGGGGGTGTCCGTGTGTCTGCAGCTGTCTTTAGAAACCCAGAGTCCAAACGTTTGAAATCATAAAATAAGTTTAGAAATCACCGGGGCAAAAAGTATAAATCTGATTATTTAGTTGCCCTTATCATCTCTGTCTATATATATATATATATATATATATATATAATTTTCTGAAACAAAATTGGCTGAAAGATTGAAAAATAAAAAGGAAGTAAATAAATAAAAAGAAATACATTGAATTTAAATCAAATGATTGACAGAGGGTAGTACGTCTAACTTCATATTTTTTGCTTTGTTTTACAGAGCAAAATATATGCCGAGCCTGTGGGTTGCTTAGAGGTTTTCTTTATAATTCTTCTCTATATCAAACTCATCATCTTTCAGTATTTTGTTTTGCTTAGTAAATGAACTATCGTTGTTGCAAAAAAATGCCACTTTATATATGACTAAATGTGTTTTTCTGCATTCCAGTTGGTAGGGATGCTTCTACGAAGAGGTTGTGTGATGGTGCCTTCGCTGTTATGGCCCAGTGGCTTTGGAATACCCTTCCTTTCAATGCCTTTATTGAGTTTTAGGGAAATGATTTAAGAAATTGCATGTTCTACTCAGCATTTAGAAATATGATGTTTCTCTGCTGTTGGTTGTTTTTGACCTGGTTTGCACATAATTACAAAACATGGTTTGTTGCATTGTGGGTTGTCATTACGTGTGAACCTGGAACTATAGGGTAACTATGGGTTATTAACCATGAACAACTTACAAAGAAAGTCCATGCATGGTTGTTGGGTTGCGAACTGTGAGTTCTTTAAACCAAGGGTTATCATTATGTGTGAAACCAGAATTGTGGGTTGTTCATAGATTGTTTTGCCACACAACAGAGGCAGTAAGCAAGAGCAGTCAAACAACCCAGCATCTTTACATGCCAATACTACAGTGCCACAAAAGGAGGGAGTGGGTGAAGGAGGGAAACAAACAACCCAGGGACTAAAAAAACCAATAATAGTTTGTTCAGTTGCCTGAGCAACAAACCATGGTTGAAATAAACTATAGGTTAGTAGTATGAGTAAACCATGCCTTACAGGAGTTAATATGCTAAAGATAATGGTGTCTGTGATTGGTTTTTATTGTGCATGTTTGTAATACACTGCCCCAGGCAGCTGCGTGAGTGGAAGGGGGTAATCTATGCACTTCAGTAATAATCATAAACTACTTTAGTTGTTAAGGAACTAGCCTGACGTAAAAATTCCAGTTGGCTTATCTATTTTTTTTTTCTCCCAGAGGCCCCTTGCTCTCATAGTTTGTAGCATGCTGGGTTGTATGCTTTATGTTTCATAACAGTTCAAGGCCTGGTCTTAGAAAGGCTACTACTTTGACCTTAGTCGACAGTCCTGCTGTGTTTTGTGTATATTGAATCGGATCCCTCCTGTGCTTTGTTGTGAGAAACAATACTTGTGCTCTAGCGTTACTGTTTTCTCTTCTAGTTGTTCTGCATAGCTTTTAAAGTTTTGTTGAAACAGGGCTTCGTTTTGCAGGCCGCGTGCCAGGCTAAACATACTCCCAACAGCATCAAAATCAGGCTTTGTTTGTGTGCTTTACGGGGCTTGATAGCTGGGAGTAATGTGAACACAGTCCAAGAATGTATTTCTCGTCCCATTTAAGCACAGTGATACTGTATCATTGAAGGCTGAAAGTCATTGTTTAGTCCCCCAAATCTTAATCCAGGTTCAGCCCACTGAAAGCCACATAGTTCTTGTTTGTAAATAGGCAGTCAGCTGCAGAGAGTAAAAACAGCCCCCAGGTGAGCAGGCTGGAAAATGTTTGTAAACTTGAAAATAATTAGTTCTTCCTTTTCTTTCAGATTATCAGTGTGTTTCAAGTGACTGGCATGGGCATTTGAGACCATGCAGGCTAGTTAAATATAAATAAATTGTGGACTAGTAACTTTTGTGGACAGTTTATTTATTTAAGATATCTATATGCCATTTTTCAGGCAAACCTCACAAAATGATTATTAAAACAGAAAACATCAACCAACTACTAAAAAGTAAGCATCAATATGCAACCCAAGAGAGAAAGGACTGTTTTTCTTTCTTCTTCCCTCAGGGCAAAATGGTTCTTCAGAAACCCCTGACTAGCTTTGCTTCCTTGCCCTCTCTTGGTGCTCACCATGCTTGCTGCCTCACCTGGTTTTTATTTTATTAAGATAGTGTAATGAAAAAAATAACTGGGAAAATGGCATACTACAAAGTGAGTTCAAAAGAGCAGTTTGGGGTTTTAGAGCTCAGCTCGCACCTCTGGCTTGCAGTTTGGCTCTTGGGCAATATACTTATCCATTGTCTTCTGGGTGTTTTATGACTGGCCATGCCTATCATGACCATAGAAGCCATTTTGTAAGAGTGGCCATAACACATTCCCTCAAAATTCCAAATGTGTTCACCTGTCCAAGAAGGTTGGGGATCCCTGTGCAAGACTGTCTGAACCTGCCTCTCTTTGGAATATTTTCAATCGACTATATCATGCTCTGATTTTCAAAAAGCTTGGTTTTTTTACCCTTGGTTTGTGCTGGAAATGACTTGATTGAAGATAGGAGGAAAGTTTGCTTTGCTGTTCTCCTACTTTCCCACAGAAACGGAGCAATTGGCATGAACTCTTCAAGACTGCTTTGAACTTTACAATTCAGTTGCGGAGGTGAAGGCAGCCAACAATATGTCACAATTGAATTTTGTGTCAGGTCCTTTCAGCACTTTTCTGCTTAGCAGATGTTCTCATAATTTTATTTCCTTTTCCTTCTTCCTTTTTATTATTAAAAGCCTGCAATTGGGCAAATTAACTTGGTTAGGCTCCTCTAGAAGTCTTCTAGCAGAGGTGCAATAAAGTTAAATTATTTTCTGTTGAAGACACTATAACATTGGGTTTGGACGATCATGATGGGAAAAGAAGCCATCGTGGATTCTCCCTCCATCCCTCTGCATGCCCCACATGTGCCCATTGTTTATATAATTACCTGCACTGCAGTGTGAGTTGGTGGGTCATGAGACCGGGCCTGGTGGGGGATGGCTTCGTACCCACCCTACAGCCCACAACATGCAGTTGGGGTTGTAGGGTGGGTACGAAGCCACCCTTGCTACTTGCCAGGTTTGCATGGTATGCCAAGACGTGCTGCAGCGTGGGTAATTATGTAAACAACA
The DNA here is from genome assembly GCA_029215795.1 of Anniella stebbinsi. Taxonomy (NCBI): domain Eukaryota; kingdom Metazoa; phylum Chordata; class Lepidosauria; order Squamata; family Anniellidae; genus Anniella; species Anniella stebbinsi. The sequence goes on along the minus strand of JARDYH010000002.1, from coordinate 23,952,925 downwards.
GGCGTGTGCGTGGCACACATCGGGGCAGGGGAAAAAGCCACGATGGCTTCTTTCCCCCTGCGATCGTCCGAACACCCCTAAAAGGAAACTGCAAAGGTGCAAAACGTTTCTAGGCACGAAGAGAATTTTTTTTTGCTTATTCGCTGTCCTGTATGGAAAAAAGGCCTTGCAAGTCATCCTTTGGGGTCAGGAAAGCTAATTACCATTTTGAGGCATACCCTTTTCTACATTTAAACATTTGGCCGTGGCCTGGGAGTTGCAACTCCATTTGCCAAGAGCACAAGGATCCATCCACACAGCATACTTTTTATGTAATATCACAAATTACCTTGGACATATTTCTCTGTTGGCACAGGGAGGCCTGCTGTAACAGATTTTGGCATCTGGGGAGTTTGCATAGGAAATGATTGGGATTATCTCGGGCATCTGGCATTGTGGATGAGTGATCTTGTCTATGAATTAGTTTGTGCCACATGGCTGCTAGCATAAACCAGGGAGTCTAGCAGAAGAGATTGATGGCTGTTTTGCACATGCATACGCATTGCTATTTGACTGGAAAATCAAGTGATGATTTGCATGGGTGATGCCTCAGTCAGCTCTTGCATTAATGGTTACAAAGAAGCTTTTGATGTCACCTTTAGATGGAAACCATTTGCAGAGTGGACTAAAAGTCATCAAGTAAATGTTTGAAGTACCCAGAATGCAATGAAATAGCTCTTCCTACTTCTCTCTGTACATATGCGTGTCACTCGGGGAATCTGCCATAGTCACTAAAAAATTTAGTTTTGTTCCTGAGCAGCCCCAAGTTCCGGGTTCAGATGTCGTGTAAACAACGCAGGGAAAGGATGTCTCTGGGTTGTTTATTGCCGCAGCAGCAGTGAGCATGCGTGTGGGAACCAGCACCTGCACTTGCTCCTGCTGTGTTTCCAACACCCCCCGATTTGTTAACTGTGGGTTTTTACACAGAACAAAATGGGTTTTAAAAAATTAGTACAATACCAGGTTCAAATGGAGCTACCACTGTGCACACTAAGATGAAAATTAATGAAATAACTGATCCGTACTATTAAGCATAAAAAGTACTAGTAAACACGTAATGATTTAATAATTTAATGATTTAACACATAACATAAAATTATACCAGAATAAACAGTCCACAAGCTCTAATGGAAACTACACATTTCACTTGTTTCTACTGGTCATTTGGAAGGCTATATACATCCAATTGTAACTGTGGGTTTTTGCCAATGTGCGATCCAAATCGGTATCTTCTTCGTTCACAGTTTTATTTTCAGCAGTGAGAAACCTGATCTTTGACAATAATGTCTAGCTCGTATTTTTTTTATGTAACTTTTGACAATTAAATCCTCCCCAGTTTTCCTGAATGGATTTGACCTTCGTAGGCATACATTTGTGCTTCTCTTGAAGTATTTTTTCACACATTTGAATTTCAGTATTATTATTTCTAGACAGTTTTCTGTTTCTATCGTTATTGCTTTCAAGCAGCTGAGTGAGTCTTAACTGTTGAAACGGATCTTGGGCACTGCTTTTGATTGAATCCTGAGTTGCCTCTGCACTTACTGTTGTGGGGAAGAAAATATTCCGAGGCTTAAACTATTTTTAAATGTCATTTTTATTTGTCCTACATCCCACGCACCTAAAGGGCTTGAGCCAGGTAGCAGTATGGGAATTATTCTACCCTGTCCCTGGTCCTGCTTCTGGAAACTGTACAAGCAGGTGTCGGGAACCTCAGGCCTGGGGTCCCAAACTGTTCCTCTGGGGCTCCCCAAACACCTGCATGCTCTTTATTGTGGGCCTAGATGCTTTCCCGCAGCCATCGTTCATTGGGTCATTTCCCAGGTTTTGTGCAGTTTTTCTCCCATTTTAAAAGCTTGGAATGCCTCTGGTATGGCTTAATTACTGACAATAAGAACTTGAAGCTACAATTCCTTTATCTTTAGCTCCATCCACCACTGGAATGTGGCCCCCGAGAGCCTTTCTGAAATTGAATTTGGCTCTTGGGCTCAAAGAGGTTCCCCACCCCTGCTGTACCTCCTCAGCCTTTGGCGAGTCTCCAAGTGTGAGACTTCCACTTACCAAGAGCACCTTCGTTTGCCCAAGCGTGTTGAAACTGAAGTCGCCTTTTGTCTCTCTGGCTGCCTCCTTAATCTCTCCTCATGTTTGAGGACAACCAAATAACCTATTGTTTTCAAATAACATGATCCTGAGTTAATGGATCCGTAAATCCACAATTCCTTAAACACTGTGCAATAACCACATATTTTTCTGAGTTGCTTCCTATGGCGGTTTCTTTTCTACAATAATCTCTCCCTTATAAGACAGACTGTTCCTTAGGAAGCCAAGCTTTTCTCTTGCTGTGTAAATGAGTGCTGGCAGTTTTTCAAGTAGAATTGTGTCTCTTCCTTCTGCTCTATGGATGAATAGTGACGGACAACAATTTATAATTCATGTGTCTCTTCACTTTTCTATTCCAAAAAGACACTCAAGTAAAACATGAAGGCTTCTTAATAGCAAACAACACAATACCAAAAAAATGGTTAATTACTACTCTGTAGAAAACTATGGGATACAAGGCTGAATGTGTGTTGTATTTGTTCGTGGAGTAAGGGGATGCAGGCTCTCTGAGATGATCCTTATGTTTCAGGCTGCCAAGTCATTTTCAGCTGAACTAAAAATGAAAAGGGGGATCTGTGATCAAGATCTTCCAGCTTTTAGTCATTAGCAGTTCTCCAGGGCTACTTTGAAGATTAGGGAAACTGCCCAGGGCACACAGAGCCAGTAGTAACTTTGGAGGAATCATTTAAGTTTCGGAAGCGATATGGAGGCAGAAGTTTAATGCTCCCCTCACCCTTTCCATAATCTTCAAAGCAGCCATGTGGGGCTACTAATTACTTGGAGGAAAATCACCAAAAAATCTTAGACATCCAGATCATGGATTTCCTGTGTCATTTTAGTTTGGCTGTTATGTAAGCAACTTGGAAGTGTTAGCTTATGGAATCTGGCTATTGTTCTGGCCTTACAGAAAGGATATACTCTTGGCTGACCCTTTCTGAACCTTAATGAAAAGCTACGGCAGTATTAAGGAGTTTGTCAGCTAGCCTTCCCCTGCCCCCACTTTAAGTGCCAAAGTGAGCAAATGTAGATTAATATGACTTCAGTTACCCTATTACCTTGTCTGGAGGGATAACGTCTAAAATAATTATTTCCTTACTTTTAACTATGAGACCAAGGGAGCAACCCTATAGCTCTTAGAGAGCATCTGAGGGACAATAAGATATTTTGGATTCCCAGATCTGACGTCGGAGACAGTGCCTCCAGTATCAGAGGCAGAAAGTCTATATATACCAGTTGCTGGGGAACATGGGCAGGAGGATGCTGTTGCACCATGTCCTGCTTATGGGTCCCTGGTTGACAGCTGGTTGGCCACTGTGGGAACAGAGTACTGGACTAGATGGACCCTCGGTCTGATCCAGCACAACTCTTTTTATGTTCTTATAAACAGGGAATCCGCACTCTGCTGCCCTCCCTTTGCAGTGTGCAGAAAGAATTGTTCTCCAAGGTCAGGAAATCAACCATGGCGGATGAAGAAAGGGGCAGTTTCAGTGAGCGGGGAAGGAGGAGACAGAAGAGGCCTCGTTACAAGCTATTTTGAGGCCTCTCCAGCCTCCTCCCCTCCCCTTCGAAGTGCCCCAGATAGGGGGCAAAAAAAGCCCATCTAATGAAAATGCAAAGCAGGAAGATCGCCTCTGCTGCGCCTCTGTGCGGCATTGGATGATTGTAAGCCTCCCAAGGTCATTTAGCTGATGCTCATCGAGGGCGGAAACAATAGGATTGCACCCTTATATTGATCACCCCATTTGACAACGATTGGATTTAATACCTTTCTCGTCTATCCCCATTGCCAATACAGAAGTTGACTGACTTGTGATTCCATCTTCACGATGCTTTCACACACTATTACAATCTTGTGTTTAGGAATTACTCTTCTAAAGCAGCTTTGCACACAAGTCTGTGCAAGTGACTAGTCCACAACAGTTGTTGCTGTTACTACCTCATCTGCCCACACACATGCCTGCTAGCCATTTTTGGTGGCACATCGGTGTCCTGAAACAATTGGATATCTTCCAGTTTGCAAACGCTCCCTTGCCTAGTTGCCTAGAAGCAATTCTTACACAGCTCAGGCAACCTACTGTACATTCTTTACTGTAGAATTATAGAGGATAGTTGAATTTTTAATATGTTCACCTCAGTGGTTACATGCTGAAAAACACACTTCACACACTTTAGCTCTGTGTTGCCCTCATGGAACTTGATCCCCATTTTGGTAGGAAAAACTGAGGAAGGCACTGTTGTACATCAACTGAGTTCACGCCATCAGCTTCTGAAGAAAATATCAAGAGACTGAGCAGTTGGGCCTTCCTAACCCCTACCCTTCCTGTGTGCCCTGAGGGAAGACGCCCAGGTCAGGGTGCTTCATGCTGCCATCAGCTTCTGAAAAGACCCAAGTCTGCTGTTTCATTTGTGTTGTTTATAACTTCAGTTTGTGTGAAATTGTAAAGCGCTTTGAATGTCTTGGCAGAAAAGGCAGGATTCAAATTAGTAAACAAATAAAACAGTATGGATGTAAGGTGTGTCCTGCTGAACAATTCTTATAGAAGTACCCAGTGTTGCTTGCATTTCTTCATGGGAAGACGAACTGAGAAGAACTCTTTCTCTTTCTACCTCTTTTAAGGGAAACACACTGGATTGGTGTAGTCGTAATGAAAGGCTTTGTGAGCAATCCCCTGATCTCTGGAGCTTTTAAAATCAATATTTATCAACCCTGGCTAAACTTTTTTCTTTCTTTCTTGTAGTTGGCAAGCATGAGCTGACTGGACACAAAGTGGCAGTGAAGATCTTGAACAGGCAGAAGATCCGCAGCCTTGACGTTGTGGGAAAAATCCGCAGGGAGATTCAGAATCTGAAGCTTTTTCGGCATCCGCACATAATTAAGCTGTAAGTTTGGGGACATTTCTGCTCAAGAATAATCTCTATAATGATGGGTGTTATTTGAGAAATGGAGCTTTCCCGTTCATTGGGCAAAATGAACATTGGCAGGTTTTCTGGTGGGATTCTCTTCCTTCTTCGTGGTGCTATAAACCAATAATGTCAAGAAACCGTTTATGATTTGCATGGAGCTGGACGGCCCTCGGCTAAAATGTCGAGCAAAGGCTTCTTAGTCGAATAATAACAAGGGTAGAGAATGACTCCTTTGAGGTTTGGGGAAGGCAATGGGAGACTAAAGCAAGACTGAATGTGTGGGATGTGTTTCGATTATTTTGGAATGCAGTTTCCCCTTGGCAAGCGGTTGAACGGCAAACTTCCCCTTTCCCCCCACTGACGTCCTGTTCGTCTAGCAAGCTGTTGCAGGTCTTAGGTAGGGTGACCATCTGAAAAGGAGGACAGGGCTCCTGTATCTTTAGCAGTTGCATAGAAAAGGCAGCAGGTGTCATTTGTATGCATGCAGCACCTGGTGAAATTCCCTCTTCATCACAACAGTTAAAGCTGCAGGAGGACTCCTGAAGCTTTAACTGTTGTGATGAAGAGGGAATTTCACCAGGTGCTGCATGCATACAAATGACACCTGCTGAAATTCCCTTTTCTGTGCAACTGTTAAAGATACAGGAGCCCTGTCCTCCTTTCCATATGGTCACCCTGGCCTTAGGAGCCAGCCAATGTAGGGCAGCTCTGTATTTTTCCTGACTGAGAAAATGCCACAACGATTGCATGTTGCTACAAAAGTTGCCATCAACACTTGGCTGTTTCCAACTGTCTTGCCCCAGCTTGGGCCACAGGAGTAGGGATGGGGTGCAGCGAGAAATTCATTCACATAATTTTGCACTTCTGAGCCACTACGCAAACAGAAACTTGGTTACCCTTTGAAATTTTGCGATGGAGTTCTCCAATTAAAAATGAAGCGTGTAGTAGTAATACTACTACTACTAATTTATTATTATTATTATTATTTTCTGTATTACCCCATAACCGAAGCTCTTTGGGCGGTTCACAACAGTTGATAAAAATGCAATTGGTAGGGACAGAAGCGTTAAAAATTGTTTGCAAAAAAAAACAAAACACAAAAGTGTATCGCAGGCAAACGCTCATACAAAAATGTATGTATTAGGGAGAAATTTTGATAGGAATGCTTCTGCTGTTTCAAAAAAGAACCACAATGTCATATTGGACAACTGAGAGAAACCAAAATTGACCCATTCGTCCATCCTTGCCTAGGATGCTCAGCAAGGGACCCACTGCCTTCTGGCCCTTTGGATGTACTTATAGGAGCTTGTGTGGGGCCACTGTGAGTTAATGCTGTTGGCCTTGAGACTACATCTGGTATGTGTGTATGAGGACACCTGCCCAGGGAGAGTCTTTGGTCCACCTTGCCCCTCCTGGGGCACTGCTGCCAAGAGACAGTCAGGAAGGGTGTTGCCATGGGGGTGAGGGTGCCCTTTCTTGGCTCAGGACATGGGATCCTGGTGAGGGGGCTGGGGGTTGTCTCTTTCTGCCGTGTGAGGATGGGCTGTCTGAAGTCCCTTTTGGTTATTTTATCCTTCCCTTTTTGTGCTGAGTTTGATATGAGCTCTGGCTTAGATGTCTTAATATGCGCTGTCTGATGAGTTGCTGACTGTGAATATGTTGTTGTCGATATTGGATATTGTTAACTGACCTGTTGGTAAGTTTTTTTGTTTGTTTAAACTTTTGTTATGTTTTAAAGGAACTCTAATTGAGTTAATGTAATGTGGTAATGTCTTATAATTATGGTTATTATTTTTTGTGAACAGCTTTGAGCGCACTATTTGTGTGTAATGTCATACATGAGTTGGCTATGATTAGGTGTAAAGAGAAAGAGGTGGGGATCTTGATCCTGGCATGTGCTCAGTCTTCAGCTATGCAGATGCAGGTCATGGGACCTACTAGTTCTGGCTTGTTATGTTTTCGTCCCATCTGCCTTTTCCCAGCCCAGCTACAATATTCCAGCTATGTCCTTCTTCTAAAGCAGGGGTGGGGAACCTTTCAGTCTGAGGGCCGAATTGCAAACTGGGAAAGGTCTCGGGGCCCACGTTCCATCTGTGGGTGAGGTGAAATGCAGACTGGGCAAGGCTGATTGGGTGATTATTGCCATTTCAAGCCTACTTAGAAGTAAGCAGGACTGAATCACTCAGCAGTACTTTTCAAATAGCATCCCGAATACCAAGCCTGTGTGTATTTCAACTCACAAGTAAGCATGCCTCCTGCATGCAAAATGGAACAGCTCAAAATCATTGCAATTGCACCAATACTTTGCAGAATGTTAAATACTGCCTTCTCCAATCAGTGATTGGAGATAACAACAACAGAAGCTTGTAGGTTGGATGGGGAACCCCCAGGGTGCATCCAGAGGTTTCCATCACTGTTCTAAAGGCTGGGACTGGGGCATAGGATAGCATTGCAACAATACAATGGCAGGTAGTAACACAGAGAACAGGAGCAGATAGCTAGCAGCAGAGGAGAGAATAGGAGAATCAGCAGTAGAGATGTCGAAGGGTGACCGTTATTTGCACTGTTGGTTTGTAATTTGCTGCTTCTCTTAGTAACTAGCTGTAAGCTTTCAACAATGAATTTAAATAAACCTGTTGCCTAATGTGCTGTTTTGTGAAATTGGGTTTTAGAAGTGCAGTCAACTGATCAAATACTGTCTTGAGCAATATGAATTAGTCTCCTGGCCCTGTCTTTATTATAACAGGTGAGAAAAGGGAAGTTTGATTCCATTGGGAATCTTTCTCCATGGCATATAAGTGGAGCAAAAGTTGCCCAGATTTAGGTTTCAGTTAAGACGCCAGTTCTGTTTCATGGAAGGACTTTAGATCTTGATTATGATTCACAGCTTGCTTTGAATGAAGGATTAGGAACCTTATATGGCCACTTGCCAGCTTCCAGTGAGTCGACTTGCAAGAAATCCTACCCGTCCACTTTCACATGTAAACACGCAGTGCATAAAGAACTGCATATTCTCTTGCGTGATGCAGAAATGCCTCTTCAGCTGATGGACAGAACGGATGTGACTGAAACCCTTTGTCATAGATGTCTACCTCTGATTTCTTTCTACCTCATGTGACATGACCCAAAATTGATTGGAGCCCTGAAAGGAAAAAAAAGGCCAGTTTTCACTCCTGTATCTAAGGTTTAACTAAATCTTTACACACTTACTTACTTGCACACTTACTTGGGGAATTCAAGACTTCCTTCCAACTGAACATGCATGTGATTGGGCTGTCCTGGATTACAAGGCCTACTTTATATGGGGTGTGTAAGTGTATACAGTCAGTTAAATAATAATATTGTCTTTCTCAGGTACCAGGTTATCAGCACACCATCTGACATTTTCATGGTGATGGAATATGTTTCAGGAGGTGAACTGTTTGATTACATCTGTAAAAATGGAAGGGTAAGAACCACCAGCTTTCCAAAGTGCTAACTTGACTTTTTGCAGCCTTGGATGGGTGCCTTATACATGACTGAATTGTGCAAAAAACAGGGGTCCTGTGAGTGGTTTGCTTCCCTGAGCTTCCCTCCTTTCTTCCCTGTGATTTGTAAAATCACAGTTGCACGGTTCACAGAAGGAATCTGGTGAACTTGAATGAGTTGACTTTGCCTGCATTATATTGTTCACATGATCAGACCTCTTGCAAGAACAGTGTTTTTGCGCAAGAAAGCCTTTGTTGCGTATTGGAATCAAATTCGTGTGGCTCTGAGAATGTGTAGATAGGCAAACAGTGTGATGGTTATTAGTTGTAACTGGAGATAATGAGGTGCATAAAATCCTTACATATGATTTTAAGGGGAGATCACCGTATAAGTAATCAAATCCCAATGGTGTCTTGCTATTTCTGGGGTTGACATCTAAAGAGAGCATCTACAGCCAATACTTACGTTCATTAGCGGTACACTTCTAATACTAGCCCATCCTTGCATTGCATGTCAGCTGGCATTTTTCTCATTCCCCTAGAAGCAGGTGCAAAATAATTAACAATGAAATAGAAATGTAAATGGTGGAAAGTCTTTTGCTACCAGTGACATTTAGTCATGTATTTGGGTGTGCAGCTTTTTCTTTTCAAATAGATTTCTATTGCATGATGACCGTGTGGTTTGCAGAACCATATAGCATTTGGTTAGGCAGCAGCTAACTTGTAGCTTCAAGGTTGCAGACTGCTCCTTTGGTCTCATAGCTCACTGTACGTTTTGCCTGCAAAAGGTCCCAGCAGTATTGGATAGCAGGTGACTCCTGCTGGGGCTACCAGATGGACATTGCCAGTTAGAGTAAATACTGGGCAAGTTAGGCAATTATCTGACCTTAGGCAGATAGCTTCATTATGTGTATTCCAGCAGTGTTACTTGAGCTTCTGTGAGAAGAAGGGCTCTTCCATTGATCTCGTAATGAGGGGAGCCCCAGATTCTCAACTCAGTTGCAAATATGGAGCTAAGTTATGTTCCAAGTGTGAGCTCCATGTATGATCTAATAAAGCTTTGCATATGAGTCCTGAACTGAGTAGAACTCATGGTGAAAAGCTTCAATCCTTTCAGTGAACCAGAATTTGCATCCAAAGGGATTCTGAGATGCTGAGAGCTCTAGCTATCTGTACATATCAACTCCAAAATGAGAGACGATAGAACTCTTCAATTTTGCTGTAGGAGTGATTACTAGTTTTGCATACATGCAGCTGCATTACTTCTTTAAAAAGGAAATGGCAGATTCCGATGTTAGCATCACTAAAGCGCTGTAATGGTGTTCAGAGATTTTCATTTAGTTGTTTTGTGGTTGCTGTCTTTTTAAAGTGTTGACCTTTTAAGGTTAGAAGTTATTGCAGCAAGCCTTCTAAGAAGCTGTTGTCTTTATTGTGAGTGTTGATTCCTGCACTTTTCACACTGGTGATTGTTAGGAGGCCGGAGGATTTTCAGTTCAAGTCTCAGTACTACCACAACGTCAGCAAGAACATAAGGACTGCTTTTCTTTTCTTTTTCTACTTCTTTTGCATCTATATTGTATTTCATCACTCTTCTCCTCTTTTTTATTTTTTATTTTTAAAAGAATCACATTTGACATTCTTTAATGCTACAAAATGTGTCTTATATCGAGATCTAATGTCTTGCTGTGCCATTGAAATACTTGAAATGCTCAAGTTTTTAGTATGTGTATGTGTGTCTTTAAAAATGTACTCCCTTTTTTCTTCTTTTTGTCTCTCCCAATCCCCTTTGTTAGCTTGATGAAAAGGAGAGTAGACGTCTGTTCCAGCAAATCCTTTCTGGAGTGGATTATTGCCACAGGCACATGGTAGTCCATAGAGATTTGAAACCGGAAAATGTGCTGCTCGATGCGCACATGAATGCCAAGATTGCTGATTTTGGTAGGTTTTCCTCTGAAGTGCAACTTTATTTTTGGTTGATTATTTAGGTATTGCCGAGTTTCAGGTACTTATGTTCAACTCCATTACTGAACAGAAATATTTTACTTCTGGTGTCAGACATTCCTTTGCCTACATAGGAACTGTATAGTTCAATGTTGCTGTGGTTTTCTGCTTTGGGTACCTATTTTTTAAATTTAGGCATTTGCTAGTGTTTGTTTTTAAAATTTCCATTAAGGCGAAATCCCTCTGCGTCCAGATAAGGCGCACATCATATATTTTAAAAATACTCAGTACAAGATATTCTAGCAAAGGTTGTTGGAGTAAAACATAACACTGCAGTGTGCTCTGTATCCTTTCTGTGATACTGTTCACATTGACATGCAACAGGTTTATTTTAGATTTAAAAGCACACAAATTCAGCATGCAACTTGGTGAATAGACCTGCAAAGAGGGAAGCAAATGATTTGCTAAATCTGACTCCCCCTCCCCCGTTCTGTCCTATTTATAATGGATCAAAGCTGATGCCACAAGTTGCTTTAACCAACAGTGTAAGGGATTTGCAGCCTAGTCCTGTGTGTTTGTACTCAGTTGTAAGTCCCACCTGAGTTCCAACAGCACTTGCTTCCAAGTAACCGTACATAGGATTGCAACCTGAACAGCACACTCCTATGCATGCTTATTCAGAAGTAAGTCCCACCATATTCAGTTGGGTTTATGGGAGTATGCATAAGACTGCAGCATCAGTCTTCGTTGCATCCCTATAAGAGCTGCTTCCATGAGTCAGTGTCTCTCAATCTGTCGTTCTTTCTGTCCCATTCCTCTAGAGGGAAGAGCCTGGATGGTATCACCATCCCCCAGTGGCCAGAAGAGTCTCCCCGAGCTCTCACCACTAACACATGCTTGATTATATTGTATCCCTCTGTGGATTTTATTTGGAAGCCAATTTTGACCCTTGAGTATAAATACATGATAAACTAGAGCAGCCTTTCCCAGTCTGGTGCCCTCCAAATGTTTTGGACTATAACCCCCAGCATTCCTGACTATTAGCCATGTGGGCTGGGGCTGATGGGAGTGGAAGTCTAAAATATCTTGAGGGCACCAAATTGGGGAAGGCTGAACTAGAAAGAGCAAAATCACAAATGAAATGTTTGTCTATTGGTCTGTCCGTATGAAGCATTCATGGCATAAAAATACAGAAATATTGAAACATAATTGCACGTCTCATCAAACAACCCAGGGACGGGGTGTTTGTGGGTTGTTGCTGAAAGCAGATACGAGCAGGCGGGAGGCAGCGCACTCCTGCGCGGCCCCAACAACCCATGGTTGTTACGTGCGAATGGAGCATAGCTACAACTGTGTGACTAAGCTCTAGCTTGGCTGAAGAAGACCTCCACCCCTTTCCCTCACTGGAAACTTTTTTTTACCTTGCCATGAAACCGAAAACAAAACCCGATGCCACAACTTGCAAGTAGCAAAGGCCATGGACATAATTGGTGGCACATCCATTTATTGAGTCTTGTAATGAATGGTATCTTCATACTATCTTTGTTCCCTCTCCCCCCCCCCCCCCTTTTTGTGTGTGTATTGTGAAGGATACATGAGACAGCATTTGCTCCTCAAAAGAATTAAAATTAGTATGTGACATCTATAAAATAAGCCTGCCATTAGCTACCAATAAAGCTGCTAATGTAATTAATATGAAACTGTTTAAATTGATGTGAAGGAGCATTCCTTCTGCATCTTTTCTTTCCTGTTTTCCGTGTTACCGTAGTGGTTTTGTTTTTTAAATGGTGTTTGTTATTGTAAGAATTTGATATTTTCAGGCTATTCTGTGTTCAGCCTCTTTAAAAACTCCCAACATATTTTGTTCTTGCCACATACCCTGTACTAGTCTTAAAACACCAATTCCTTTTAACCTAAAACATAGGATTGGGAGGGGGGATTTTTTTTAGACATGTTTCACTACATTTTAAACTTCAGTCAAGAGCAGTACCATGAGAGCAATTTCGTTGAATTATCATATGCGATGTCCTTCGGGTATTATTTTTGTGTGCGCCAGGCAGTATAATTCCAGGTAACAGAATGTTTTTGTTCAGATAAATTAATAACTTGTTAGCATGTTGAAAGGTTTAATATGTGTTAGTCCTCTGGGGCTGGTCATCTTTATTTGAACTTCTTTTTGCATTTGCAGGCCTTTCAAATATGATGTCAGATGGAGAATTTTTAAGAACAAGTTGTGGTTCTCCTAACTACGCTGCACCAGAAGTGATTTCAGGAAGGTAGTTTCTCTTCTTGGATAAATGTATATATGTATTCTCAAAAACAAAACCCTGCTCTTCAGTGTTAAAGCTGCAAGGTAGATTGCTAAATTTCCAGGTTTGGACATTTGAACTTCCTGGGCTTTGATGGCTTCTGTTGATTAGTCTCACTGTTTTTTTATGTATAAGACTATGGTCTTGTTTGCATTCTTGCCCTCTCAACAAAGGCCACTGGGAGCCTATGATTTGTTTTCTCTCCTGTATTTCAATTATTGTAGCATGGTATTGTTTTTTATAGATGCTGTCTTAGTGGGGAATGCATTATCTTAATAGAAAATGCTTGTTTCTCCTATCTTAATGGTTGTGATTAGGTGCTACTTGGTGCAAGAATATGGATACTTCTGCCTCAAGTCAAAAGCTCCCAGATTTATTTAGGATTTAATGTAATTCTGTGACAGTGGCTAATGTTATTCAACATATAATTTGATTTATTGCATTTGTTCCATGCTGCTCTTGCAAGGAGCTCAGGGCATATTTTATTTTTATCCTCTCAATAATCTTAGGATGCAAGTTAAGCTGAGTGACAAGGCCTTTGTAGGCGTAGCACTGCCCGTCCTTTAACTATAAGTTAAGCAGGCCATGAACTGGGCGTGGAATTGTGCTCTGCATTTCCTCTTGCACATAAATTCCCCTGTGAGCCAGACTTAGCTGTTATATAATGTTAACTATAGTTAGTGCTGGCAGCTGTTTGCTTCTAACCAGGTTATTGAAACCAAGCCCCCTGCTATGTATGTTGATTTAGACATCATGATTAACCATGGATTTGGAAGCATTTTATGGGGGGGGGAAGACCTAGTTTGAGTAGGGGGGGAAGGAGGTTGTACAACCCTATGTCATATTTCTGATCCCTTAACCATTGCACCATATTAGATTTATGCCAGAGTAGCCCAATTAGCTTTATGGATGACTGTTGATTTGGATCCAGGTCTGCCTGGCTCCGGCACTCAATTCACTACAGCACTTTGTCTCCATTTTATATTAACAAACACAACTAAATATGTGGATTCTAGTGCCTTTTGTAATATTTCCCACTGACTGCTGAAAGATTTATCAACCACTTTGAAAACTGCTTCGTGTAGGTATTTGTTACTTGAACAAAATTAATTACAAACCCCATTTTTCAGGTTATATGCAGGCCCAGAAGTGGACATCTGGAGCAGTGGAGTTATTCTCTATGCTTTGTTATGTGGAACCCTTCCATTTGATGATGATCATGTGCCAACGCTTTTTAAGAAGATATGTGATGGTATCTTTTATACTCCTCAGTACCTGAATCCAGCAGTAATTAGCCTTTTGAAACACATGCTGCAAGTGGATCCAATGAAGAGAGCTACAATAAGAGACATAAGGTATCTCTCACCTGATGGTTCAAATATTGACTATGACACACAACCCTAATTCTAAACATTTGCACCAGCTTTACTGCACATTTGGCTTGACATTGTCCCAGTTTGAGTGTAACGTTTACCATGGTTTGGCCTTATATGAATGAACCTTTGGTTCGAGTGCTCCTTTCCCATCTTCTGGTATCGCTACTGATTTGAACTAAGTACAGATTGTCATTGCATCTGAAACAGACCAAAGTATACTTAGTTTAAACTATAGTTTCCTGAAACAAGCCAAGATCAGAAACCAAGGTTTGATCTTGGCTTGTTTCAATAAACCATAGTAGAAATTAGCCTTCCCTTAACCTGGTGTTTTGAACTACAACTCTCAGAGTTCCTGTCCATTAGCCATACTGACTGAGGCTGATAGGAGTTGAAGTCCAAAATGTCAGGAGGGCACCAGGTTAGGGAAGAATGGTTTAAATATTTTGGTCTGGTTTGGCTGAGATTAGTTTAAACCAGGAAGTGGATGCTTTCAAACTCCTCCTTTAGCCATGCCGGAGAAAGAGATGGGGATGGGAAGCACACAGGACCAAGGCTTTCCAACCTCTTCTGGTAGCTCTAAGCTAGCATTCACCTGAACTGGCAATTCTGTATTGAGATTTTATGGTAATTGGTATAATCCAGCTCGTCTTGTATTGGAAGCCCAGCATACTGTAAGTTCATAAATCTTTTAATGCAGTGCTTAGTTCACTAAAATAAAATAAATGTATTTTACTTTTTTAAGAAGTGTACTTTTAATGTAACATTAATTCCAATTTCTTTGGTGTTTTTTTTTGCATAACTTCTTGAAATCATGCTTTTAAAAAATGGTACGTGCAGGAAATCATTTTAGATAGCATTTTTTAAGTTGCTGTTGCATTTTAAGCTCTTACTATAATAGGTTGATTTTTATATTCGATTTTATTGCAGTTTGAGTATGTTTTGCAACTTTCATATATCAATCTCAAATAATATGAAAATAGCCACTTTACAGAATAAAGAAAAGTTTGGAATTAGTTGTCAACAGAAAGTGCTATGTCATATTCTAAGTGCATTTGTAACCCCTAAGGCTGCAATCCTATTACCCACTTACTTGGAAGTAAGCCCCACTGAACTCAGTGGGGCTTGTTTCTGAGTAGACAAGTATGCATTGCACTGTAAGATTATTACTTTTTCATATTGATCTGAAATAATACCTCTTGAGATAGAAGGAGCAATTGTATGCTCCCTCAATAGCGTCTGGGGCGGCCATTGGATATTTCTGATTTCTGGATCTGAGGTTGGAGATAGCACTCCAACCTTGGATCCGGGAATCCATGCTCTGCTCCCCCATACTGGCTGCTTCTCCAAGGTCGGGAACTCAACCTCAGAGAGGGGGTAATGCAGGTATTCTGATGGGCTGGGAAGGGACTGGACTGGACTGACCTCTCCAGCTTCCTTCCCTCTCTCTCTGGAACACCCCGGCCAGATGGACAAAAAAGTCTGTGTAGCAAAAATGCAAAGCAGGAGGAGCGGTGGAGATGAGGATTGCCCCCGGCACTCCTTCTCTGTACTGGATGCTCATAAACCTCTTGAGTTTGGAGGCTTAGGAGCATTGAAGGCACAAGACCAAGAATTGTACCCTAAGAGAATTAACCTTCTGCAGGTGGGGAGCTAAAAATATTTATATACCTTTATTTAATACTTTAATACCGTTTCATACATTCAGCTTTCAGAATCAGTCTTTAAGTAAAATCCGTGTTTGCAGTATTTTTTTGTTTTGGTGGAAGTCTTATTAAATACATGAATGGCTAGTTTTTAAAATGACTAGATTGCCTTGCATCTAGGGAACATGAATGGTTTAAGCAAGACCTCCCTAAGTACCTCTTTCCGGAAGACCCATCCTACAGTTCGACGATGATTGATGATGAAGCCTTAAAAGAGGTCTGTGATAAGTTTGAATGCACAGAGGAGGAAGTGCTCAGCTGCTTGTACAACCGAAATCATCAGGATCCGTTAGCAGTTGCCTATCACCTAATTATAGATAACAGAAGAATAATGAACGAAGCGAAGGACTTCTACTTGGCTACCAGCCCGCCAGATTCCTTTCTTGATGATCACTTCTCCCGTCCCCACCCCGAAAGAGTGCCATTTTTAGTGGCTGAAGTACCAAGGCCACGCCATACACTTGATGAGCTAAACCCACAGAAGTCCAAGCATCAAGGGGTCAGAAGAGCTAAGTGGCATTTGGGAATCCGGAGTCAAAGTCGACCAAATGACATAATGGCAGAAGTTTGTCGAGCGATCAAACAGTTGGATTATGAATGGAAGGTGAGATTGCTCAAGTGGGCTCCCAGCCCCAGGCAGTATTTTAAAATGGAAATAACAAAGAACAGATTTAGAAAACAGGTATTTTGGTGTTAGTTGATATTAACTTTAAGCTCTGCTTCCTAGGTTGTAAATCCATACTACTTGCGTGTTCGAAGGAAGAATCCAGTGACTGGCACGTATTCCAAAATGAGCCTGCAGTTATACCAGGTCGACAGTAGGACTTACCTACTGGATTTTCGTAGCATTGATGGTATGTGAAGTTGATTATTTGCCGATAGTCTTGTAGATTGAAAGCACACGTTACATTAAAGACATAGCGGCTCAGTTCACACAACACCTTACGCAGTGTGAAAACTCCACTCAGTGGTGGAGCTTTTAGGAGGTACTCACCACACAACATGTTCCAACTCCACTATTGTGTGACTGTGGGCTACCGTGGAGTAGAGTAAAACTCAGTGCGGTGTTTGATTGTCAGTTCCTCCGCCCTCTCTCCTCCCCCAGTCCTCTTGATGCTATCCCATCAGCCATTGTTGCAAAACAACAATCCTGGTGGCTGTCCTAGAGAGGCACTTCCTCCTTTGGCCACTCTAGCCAGGGAACTCTAGCCAGTGGGGAAACTCCACTCAATGCAGCAAGAAACTCCACAGAGCCCTCCAGACAACACAGCACACAACGGTTGTGCAGGTACTCTCCTCCGCACAGCGTGGATATTCAGGGTGGAGCTTTCCATGCAGACAAAACATTTCTCAATGGTGGTGTAACAACTCCACCGTGGAGTTCTAAAACCACCGTTGAGAAATGTGTTGTCTGAACTGAGCCAGCTAGTAACTTTGTCATCTTCTGTTTTACTCTAGAGTAATTGCATGGATCCAGATTCTAGCATGGGGCTAGGGGAGGCTTTAACACCCACCCACACCCACTGCTGTCCCAGTCTGATTAGGGAGCCCATGCTCAATTTATATTGCCAGATAATGATTTATTAAAACAAAAGGATCACTATTTGGCAATATTATTGCAGGCACAGTGTGTGTGTGTGTGTGGTTGAAATCTCAGCAGGTGGGAAGGATTAACCATCCTGCCCCCATGCTAGGGTCCCGATCTGGACCCCTGCACTTACTCTAGAGAAAAGGAAGAAAAAAATACTTTATTCCACAATGATATGTGTGCTTTAGCCCTTATGTAAGATGCTATAAAATTCTTACTGTATTTTATCCTATCCCCAAATTTGTCATTGTTATGCCAGTGTTATAGATGTAGGATCTGAGGTTGTAAAGATATGTTGCTTAAGACACAATGGAATGTTACTGCAGCAGGGTCAAAAGATGACAGATTTTTTAAAATTTATATCACACTTTTCCACTAAAAAGAGTGCTCAAGGCGGCTGGCAATAATAAAATACAGAGAAAATGTCACTTCATTCAAATATAATGCAAAACCTAAATAGAATTTACTAGAGGTGGTGATGGATACTGGCCATGACTTTCATGGAGAATAGGTGTCAGTGGCTACCTGTGCTAGATATATGGAGACTCCATGTTGAGAAGCCACGTGCTTTCAAATACCAGATACTGGAAACAAATGGGGTGGCCAACACCATTGCAACCTGCTTGTGAGCTTTCTGGCTGGGCACTTGTGAAAAAGAAATGCTTTGCCTAGATGGTCTAATCTAGCAAACAATTCTAATGAATTAGGCCACCCGGTTAATAGGATTACATCTGGGCCAAAATGTCACACTTGATCCACTGAACCAGATTGGCTCAGGCTGGTGATTTATTACCATAACGACCCACCTGCCGTCATCGTATTTGCCTTATCTTCCACTGTACGGCCATGCCAGCATGCCTTTAAATTGTTCTCTTTTCTCGCATTAGATGAAATGACTGAAGGAAAATCAGGGACGACGACTCCCCAGAGGTCGGGCTCTGTGACTAACTACAGATCTTGTCAGAAGGATTTGGACACTGATGCTCAAGGAAAATCCTCTGATGTGTCTCTTACCTCATCGGTGACCTCTTCCCTTGACTCTTCTGCAGCTGAGTTAACTCCGAGATCAGGGAGCCACACGATAGAATTTTTTGAGATGTGTGCAAATCTTATTAAAATACTTGCACAATGATTTGTAGGATTGGCTTGTTATTATTATTTTTTACAGCAATAAGCATGCCTAAAAAAAAAAATCATAGTCAAATGCTTCCAATTATAATCAAGTTACAGTTAACTTTGGCGCGCTGAGAAGACTAGCCACATTGCAATTTGCACAGGAATTGAACATACATTTAAAAGCAGTCTAGACCTCTTAACGTAATGAAGCAAATGATGATTAGACAGTCCATTGGTATGATACAGGTACAAGAAATGACAGCCTTCTTGAGCAGAGTTTATTTTTCATTGTGTACACATTGGGGGTTCGTGGAGTATTAACCATAAAGACCTTTTCGTAGGTTGTCTTTATATTGCTGATTATCTATTCAAGTTACAGTATAAGTGGTCACTTGTTAGATCAGGGGTTCATGAAGGTGACTTCCTTTGGATCCCAGTCTTCACTTGCACCCTGCTCTATCAGTATAAATGTTCTCCTTGTCAAACAGCACTCGAACATCTGGCACTTGCTCCATGTTTCTGGCAGCCGGCAGTGCACTTTGGGTGGGAGAGGCTAAAGCAGCCCCGATCTGGCTTTTTACCAATGTTCATGTGTTGTGGCAAATCCAGAACCAAAATCCTCCCATGTTTGAATTCTTGTAAGGTACAGGAGTGAAAATTGCAGGGCCAAATATAGTCAGTAGAAGCAGTGTTGGGTTCAGTGCTATGAAAAGAATGACGAAATGGACAGAGATCTAAAGAAGCCTGGAATTTATTCTCTTGGCCCACCCGGGGGCTTTAGGCCTGGCTTTTCTCACACGGGGGGACTTTCAGAAGCAGTTTGTGATATAGCATGGGGGAGGGCCTGCTTTCCAAGGGTGGGAGGCCAGTGAAAAGTTCTACTGTCCAAGCGCAAGCCCCTTCCGTGAGCCTGAACAGATGCTTGGATCCTGATTATGGGTTTTAGTTGAGGATTAGACTGAGACTCAGTTCACACGATTGCAGGGGTGAAAGAAGCCATCATGGCTTCTCCTTCTGCCCTGTGTGTGTTGTGCTTGTGCGTGCCAGTTCTTTACATAATTACCCACACTGCAGCCCAGGTTGGTATGTTGTTTGAACCTGGTGCATGGCGTGGCAGGGATGGCTTCATACCCATGGGTTGTAGGGGTGGTAGAAAGCCACCCCCGTTGCGCCGTGTACCGGGTTTGCACAGCACACCAACACGGACTGCAGGATGGGTAATTATGGAAATAACCGGTTGCTTTTACCCCTGCGATCGTGTGAACTTGGAAAGGGGGTATCCAGCCTTGGGCACCAACCAATCCGTTAAGATGAGAAGATGCTTTTTAGATTTACAACTATGCAGATGCCCTGTGTGTCATGCTGGTAGTTAATAAGCAGCGTCTTGCAATGCCCCAAATGGATTGGCTCACGCAGTTTTTGGAATCTTGCACTGAGAATCCTGTGTCTCCTGTTTTCATATGGCTTTCGTATGCAGACTTTTTTTGGTAGAATAACTCTTCTAGTAATGGATGATTTGGATCTTGCCTGTGTTGCATAATCACTTTTTTACACCACTTTTTTATACTGAATTAAGATTTCTAAAAGTAATGGAACACTGAAGTAGCTTTTGTTTGGTTTTGCAATGTACAAAAATCCATTGGTGAGAAATGAGTGAGCAGGTTTGGCTGCGAGAAACCAAGCCTGCATTTGGTAATGTATTTCAAGTGTTGACATAATGCTCCCCCCAAAACCTGGCACTTTTTTTATTAGACATGTTTAGTCCAAATATTCCTTGATTTAGATTAAATATGCAGGTAGTGATACTACATGTTTCCAGTCATTCTTGCTTGGTGCAGACATACAACTTCATGGTTAGCATTAACTCTAGTTCACTGCCTTAATTCTGATTAACATCCCAAACATACCAGCTATGTTTGCACAGAGCAACAAGCCCAGAGTTCCAGAGTATTCTGGTTTATTGTGAATGAGCGGCATGCTAGTGTAGGCAGCCTGTTTTCTTCTGTTTACTCCTACCTGCTAACACAACTGCTTAATAAACCAGGAATGGTTTTTTTAGTGTGACGTCTGAACTGGATATCTGAGCTTGTTGCTGCAAAACAAGTCCAGAATCGCGAACCAGGGTTTGTTCTCATTTTACGATTCCTGGCTTGTTTTGGAAAAAATCAGGAGCCCCAGTTCAAACAACATGGCACACAAAACTTTCCTGGCTTGTTTAGTCACCGTGCTAGAAGTGAGGACAAAATGGGCTGTAGGTACTAGCACCCACCTCGTTTATGGTAAGCCAGATTCTCCAAAATTCTGGCTTATCGTTCCGTGCCACTGATCCACAGTAAAGCTATGGGATTAACTTGCCAAGCTTAAGCCCTGCCTCCCAGAAAGCATTTATAGGGAGGCACCATGGAGACCTTATTTTCATCTCACAAGCAGACAGGCAGGGGAAACTGCCTTACCATGGTTTGCTTGGTGCAGATATAACACCTTAACCATGGTTAATGCAAACTCATTGCAAACAAAGGTTTCATACTTTTGTTTGTGGCCAATTCTTAACTATGATTTAGGTATTTATATGGTTAAGGAAAACAAAACCATGGTAAGTGTTGTATATGTATAGGACCTATAGCATGTGCAGATGCCAGAAAAAACAGAGATCCCTTAATCCTTCATTTCAATGGAAATGTGTGGGTAGGAGAGGTTCCCAATGGATTGTGCCAGCAATGAATTAAGATCAACCAAGGAAGTGGTTCTCTAACCTGCATCTGCTGAGCGAGTTGACATTTGCAGTTCAGGATGCACTGAATTAGACGAAACATGCAGCCACCGATGCCCGCATCTGGTGCGTGAATTCAGGGCTTGTACTGTTGTCGGTTGGTATTTTAACTAGGTAGACACTTGACCTTAAATTTTGTGCTATTTTCAAAAACCCATAAACCTCGTAGTCACTGTTAGAATCTTGCCATGTGCTGGTCTTTCAAAGACGAGACGTAGCATGGTCTTCTCATGTTACGTTTTCACACCTCTTGAAATAATGGCGTTACTTTCCAGAATGCAACAATGTCTTTAGAATGAAAAATTGATTAGAAGTCCTTAATGTGTACTCCAAAAGGAATATGTGTGTGGAGGGGGGTGGGCGGCGGGCGCGCTGAAAAGGAACATTTCGATATATAGTACTACTGTAATACCGCAAGAGAGAGGTTGTCTTGGGGGACCAAGTAATTGTCCTGCCTTTGTAATTTACAAAAAAATGTACTTTTTATGTCTGGTTCTGCTGCACCGATTCAATAATTGTGTGTTGTTGGTTTTTTTTTTTTTTTAGTTATGCTGTGTAAATCTTGAAATTTGTTAATATTGCACTTGGCAAAGGGCATGAATGCACACTTATTCCCTCCCCCCCCCCCCTTTTTATTGCTGGGTAGCCTCCCAGGATAGGTTTAGTAATCCACAATCTCTGGCTTTGGCAAACATCAAACAGTAGTGGCCATCGTGCATCGTCTTGTATATTCCAGTGGGACATGCAGCCCAACTGTATGGGTGTTTACACTGAAGGAACTCACACTGAGTTCAGTGGGGCTTTACTCCAAAGTATTGATTGCATTAGGGCTGCAGCTTTGGTGTGACTCCTATGCAAGTTTCACTGAAATGATTGGAAGGTGTCTGCCAGCAGCATTTGTTGGATCACATCCAGTGTCTTTGCCTTGGAAAGTTACACGGCTCAACAAACTTTAATTTTTATACATAGACATTTTTGTTCAAAGCTACCAGGCTTTACGTTTTATCCTGCGACATGGAAGTTAAATTACATAACAGAAAGGTACAGTTGCCTATACTTAAATGGTCAGTTTTATTTTATTTTTTAAAAAAACAAAAACGAAAATAGCCTTTGGATGTTTTTTAATGCATTTTTTTCATAGCTGGGGCCGTCCAATGTGTATTATTCAAGCAAAAAACATCACTTTTTGTAACTTTTTTTACAAATATTGATAGTGAAATAATTTCTTTTCACTATTATTACTCTTAGTGTTACGTTAGGAAATCGCAGTAGATGGTGACACAAGTAGAGGAGCTGCTTTCTGAGACAGCTACGGAACTGAGAAGAAAAAAGGGCTTACCTAACACCATCTTCAGAAGCTAGTCATAGGGAGCATTGTGTAACTGGCCAAGTACCTCTTTTTAAAAAATAGTGTTTCTCCAGGTTTGTTCCAGCAGTAAAGCCCTTCACGTGATATTATATATATATATATATATATACACACACACACACACATATATTGCAATTCATAATTGATTGGGTAGTGGGTGGGGATACAACTGTCCATGTGCAATGTAACTTAACACTGGTAAGAAGGTAGAAGTCCATCTTTATGGTGCAATATTTTCAACGACCAACTTTTGTATATGTTTTGACATTTTAAGTGTTTCAATACAAGCTTTGAGAGATATACTTTGTCAATTGATTTTACCATTGTATAGCTTGAGAAATGGATGACCACCTTTTCTTACAAACAAGATGTGCCTACTTCCATTGCAGATTCCCCCCCCCCCCCTTTTCTCTCATTGTTTTTTGGGGGGCAATACTGAATGAAAAACTGCTTGTGATAGCTGTATATGACTTGTTACTTTTAACAAACATTAAATTGTATGCAAGTAAATCTATGCGATGTTTCTCTGTTTGCATGGTGTCCTAGCTTTCTTCATCTCTATGTCAAATTTTAATTAACCGATTGCTGGTGAATGGCTAAACCCTGTTTCAGGTTTAGAAAAGTGGAAAGAAGTATATTCTGCATCATTGAGTATCAGGGTTCTCAAACTGTGTTCCTTCAGATCCCAGGATTCTAGGAATCCCAGGGTTTCTAGAAGTTTGTCAGAGATCCCTTAATAAGATGGTTAGTAATGGCAGACAATCTTCCTGAAAGACAACTTGTCTGTCATTGCTGATGTGCTGGCTGTATTCTAGGTGCCCATGCAGTTCTTGTGGGGGGGGGGGGGGAAGCACATTCTAGGGTACATTCTGGAAGATGACACTGAGGCCTACAAGTTCTGGTCGCTGCCTTGGGAACTGAGGGCATCTTAGGCCATACCCCAGAATCCTCTGCAACATGCTGGAGTAGATCTGCAAAAGTTTTTTGAATATAAGAAGCTGTACCAAGCCAATCCATCTAGCCCCAAATTGTTGTATCTGACTGGAAGTAGCCCTGGAGTTGAAGCCCTGGCTCACATTAAGAAGTCTTTCCCACCCCTTCTACCTGAAATCCTTTGAAGTGGATTGCACCTGAGACTGTATGCTTGCACAGCATGTACTCTAACACTGAGCAGTTGCCCCATTATGAAGAACGGAATCACAAGCATAGAATCTGGTAAAACTGGTACTGATGATGACCATGGTTCCCATTGGGAGTTAGGATGGCCTCAGGCAGGGCTGGGGAATTTATAGCCCCATCAATATCCGGAGGGCCACAGGCTGCCCTGCCCTAAGAATGCCCAAGTAGTTACGCATTGTGGAGAGGGGTCTAGATGTCTTTGGGACTTCCCTTTTTGCTTACTGCTAACCATAAATTATTACAGCTACAACCTATGGTTAAGCATGCGAGCAATTGCTGCCTAAGACAAGGCAACCTGTGCTCTCCAGATGTTTTGGATGTCATCTCTCATCATTCGCTATGCTGGCTGTGGTGGATTGGAGTTCTAGTCCCAAACATCTGGAGGGCGCCATGTTGCTTACTCCTGAAGGATCTCTCTCTCTGGGACAAAATGGGCATCAGTTACTCTACAAACTCATTACACACTCATGCATCACTGTAATGAAATCTGAGAACTGGTCCAGGGAGAAATATGTGAAAATAGCAGTGGTGGACTTGCTACTCAATGCAAGGAATGTGTTTTTGGTCACTGATTTACTTGGCACTAAGTTTACACAATGTTACAAAGTGATAATGGAAGAGAAAGTGGCTGAAAGCTTTTTTTTTTCTCACTTCGCTGCCAAGGATTGCCCTTGACTTTGGAACTGGAGATCATTAAATTTGCAATGGATACCTCCAAACTAGAAATGCGTGTGCTCCAATTCACACTTGCAGTGAGACTAATGCTCTTTTCAAATGCCTCCAAATTTATAAGCACCTTGTATGCGGCTTGTGATTGTTATAGCATGTACAGTGCTGTAACACACTGCGGTTAAAATGAATCTTTTTGATTTTTAATTCCAGTTACTCGTTGGGAGTCCGTGAGGCCTTATACCATAATAATTCGTTAGGCTTTAAGGTGCCACAAGACACTGTTTTTGCTGCAACAGACAAACATAGCTAGTTACCCTTCTGGAAATTGTTCCTGCTACTGCACTCTTGAAAGAGCCATTGTTTTCAGATCCCTGTTTTTTATACATTGAAAATTTGAACAGAAAGATACTTCTGAAATATTCAATTTGATGGGAACCAAATTTAGTTGGGTCCAGTGGAACCTGCAACAAAATGTTGTATGGAGTGCTCCTTTTCAGGGTGCCAGCCAGCCCCTTCCCTTCTGTTTCCCCCTATTTAAATAGTCTGCATTCTGTAACCTCGGAGTATGCTCAGTCCTCATTGGGTTGTTTCTGAGGTTCTTTCCTGCCCTAGGAGGGGGTTCTAAGGGTTTTCTGTTCCTACCACCTCCTTGTGGGTGTTATGGTTTGGGCTACAGTATGGTGTAGTGGTTAAAATGTTGGACTGGGACTTAGGAGATCCGTGGGCTAGTCCCCACCCAGGCCATGAAGATCACTGGGTTACTTTGGGCTAGTCACTGACTCTCAGCCTAACTTACCTCAGAGCTGTTGTGGGTATAAAATGGAAAGGAGGAGGACCATGTGTTCCTTGCAGAGGAAAAAAAGGTGGGATGTGTATGTAATAATAAGAATAACAACAGTATCTTCACTCTTAAAATATTAGTTGTATATATAATTCTGTCTCCTTCAGCAGAATAGATTTGGAAAAGGTATTTGCATACATAACAAGAGACATGCTGGATCAGACCAAGGATTCATCTAGTCCAGCACTCTGTTCACAGAGCGGTCAAACACCTGTCGACCAGGGACCCACAAGCAGAACAGGAATGCAACAGCACCCTCCCACCCATGTTCCCCAGCAAATGGTGTACATATACTGCCTCTGATCGCTGCTTTCCAAAACATCTGGAGGTCACGAGTTTGGGGAAGGCTGATTTATAGGGTTGCATCCAATATCAGCCCTACTTAGAGTAGACCCATTGAACTGAATGCCTGTTACGTTAGTGGATACAGTCCCCTAAGTTTTCAGAGTACATTATTTCAGGAGATTAAAAGCAGCGAGTTGTATTTCACCCTCCCCGGGCTAGATTGCTTTTGTGTGTGTGTGTGTGTGTGTGTGTGTGTCTTGCACAATCCTATCAAGCGACCTCCGCTCAGCCCTGAAGCGGCCACTGGGACTTCGTCACACCGCTCTTAGCAGCAGCACAGAAGACCCACGTTCCGCCGGCCACCTTCACACTACATCACCCAGCATGCTTTGGGGCGTCATCGTAGCATGCACAAAAACTAGGGGCTTGGCTGGAAGGTGTCGTGTTTCCGCGCTCTTCGGCTCTCGATGCCATAGAGATAGATTAAAAAGAGAGAGACACACAGCCTCAACTTCCGGTAAACGCGGAAAGCCGCTAGGATTGGCGGAGTCGGAAGAGCCGTCGCTCTAAGGCGTTGGTACAGCTACGACTGTCTACTTGGTACCGGAAGTTAAGAGGAGAGCTACTTCCGTTTTCGACCGGAAGCTTCGGAATGGACGGCCATAGACGCGGATGATCCAAACTGGGAGCGCAGTTGTTTCCGGTTTTGTCGCTTCCGGAGAGGCGGGCCTTAATCCAGAGGTGAGGAGAGGGGAGTTCAGGTAACTCTTCGTCCTTTTTTCAGTGAGGCTTCATTCCCTTTCCCCCGTTTGTGAGTAGAGAGAATAGCGTTAGCCTAAACACTTGCTACTACTCCCCCTTCCTTCAACAGCCTTCTCTCTGCCCCTTCCTTCCCTCCCCCGCCGATGGGGTGGCCCCTTATGAGTCGCCAAAAAAGAGGGCACCGATTTGCAAAAAATAAATAAATGCATATGTTTATTTATACGTATAGGTTAAAAGGTAGAAATACTTGTTATAATTTAAATAGAAGCGTAGCGTGGAAGAAAGGGGCCAGGTGCCTTTTGCTGCCCTGGCAAAGCTTCCAGGCCCAGCTCTGCCTGCTGATGTTAGAACAAAAGTGCTTTGCTGGATCAGTCGAAGGGTCCAGCAGTCTGTTCACACAGTGGCCAAACAGCTGTCGATCAAGGATCCATAAAACAGGAGACTGTGTAATAGCACCCTGCTGCCCATGTTCCCCAGCAACTGGTGTATATGGGTCAACTGCCTCTTAACATTGGAGGTAGCCATTGATAGCCATTTTCTCCAGGAATTTATCCAACCCCTTTTAAAGCCATCCAAATTGATGGCTAACAGAGTGATTTACAGAGTTTATGTGCTGCTTGAAGGAGTTTATCTGTCCTGAATCTCCCACGAATCAGTTTCATAGAATGACCCCAGGTTTTATTTTTATGGGAGAGGGAGAAAAAATGTTCTTTATCTTTAAACCAGACCTGGACTGGACAGCCCTTCAAATACTGTATGCCTTCAAAGTAGAGGACAGTTGTCTGGCAGCCATTCAAATAGAGGACAGTCCTCTGTAAAAGAGGACATCTGGTCCCCTTAGCAATTGTCATTCAGGTTTTGGTGGGTGAGGAGTGCATCTCCCAACCCTCCGCCACCATTATTGGCCCACTGAAAATCGGCTGGGTGAGACTGTCTTTTCCCTCGTTAACTGCTAAAAGGGGACCTCCATGTTCAAGAGGCAGCATGCCACTGGCTACCTGCTACTTGAGGGCAACAGATGGGCAGTCCTGATAGGTCAATGGCTACTTGCTGTGATGGTTAAAAAATTGGAAACTCCATATTTCAGGGGCAGCATGCCACTGAATCCCCGTGGTGGATGAGGTGTTGCCCTCCTATCTTGCTTTAAATTTTGTAGATGCGTCTGGCTGTCCACTCTTGGAAACAGGATGCTGGGTTTGATGGGTTCCAAATCAGATCCATTGGGGCTTTCTTACTCTCTCACTCCTAGAGCTGCAGGGTGACTGTTGGAACATAAGGTGGAGAGAGCTCTGTTTAACTGGTCCTCTGAATGCAAAACATACATCCTCACCTCACCCCTACTTACACACACTTAAAAAAGAATAGTATGATTACTGTTGGAGTATTAACTCCTGTAGGACGTGTTAAGTGCCCATCGCTTTAGCGTTTTGGATTCTCACTAAGATCCTTCCAGACCGTTCAGTACAAAGTAATTTGATGGACATCTGTCCATCTTGGCTGATCAGGTCCTTCTCTGGGAATGTGTGTTTCTTCACATCTCCTTTTCTTGCCTCAGCGATGGCCAGAGTCCTTCCGTGGATGGGAGGTCTTATTGCTTCTTCCTTGAGCTGTCCAGTTCTGGGTCCCCCCCCCCCCCCCCCCGCTCTGCTCCTATATTGCTTAGTTTTTCACTGTAAACTGAGATGTTTCCTTATTGTCCTTTATAAACATTGGAGCTACAGCAAACATGGATATGGCAGGTGTATGAATATGTCATAGATATACTATTAACTGTGTGGTTTGATAGAGACTTTTCTTCCACTACACACCTGAGAAAAATACCAATAATATTTAATAGATTTTAAAGGGTTTCTTTTTTAAAACAAGCCTCAGGGATTGATTTGGCAATCTGGAATTGTATATTACCCACTTAAAACCTTTATGTGTGATGCCTGTAGATTCTGACTAAAATTAAGCCCAGAATTAACACCTCTGCAGATATGTGGAAATTCAGGAAGCTGAAGCTTGGGAATGCTGGGCTCAGCCATTTGTTCATGCTTGTCTGAACCTTCAGCGGCAGAAATGTGGAAGTAGAATGGCTGAAATGTGATCTAAATGTCCCTTTCATAATAAATAAGTAAATAATAAACTCAGGCTATCTTTTGGTTTTCATTTCAGAAGGTTAGATAGGATTGTTTTTGAAGTCATAGATCATGGCCAGAATTTGTTTGCAAAAATTAGGTTTTTGTTAGGCTTTTGTTAGGTTTTGTTACCTGTGTTAGGACTAATTTCAGTTGTAATCTGTTACATCTCATGTAAAAACAGAATTGTGTAATTGGTTGACAATACCTTTTTCCAGTGTTCTGAAATGGCTTCCTTTGGATGGAAGAGGAAGATTGGCGAGAAGGTGTCGAAGGTAACATCGCAGCAATTTGAAGCTCAGGCTGCTGATGAACAAGATCTTGTTGACAACGATGAGGTTGATTTGCTTCATGAAGCTAAAAGAAAAAAAGGAGTTCTGGAAGACTGCTTGGCCAAAAGTAAATGTTTAAAGGATGAAGGAGCAATTTTGGCTGAAAATGAAAGGTATGGAAGCTGCTTTCAATTTCCTATGATGGCTAGACCTTTTTCAGGTGTGCACATTGTGTATCTAATTAGAGAACGTCTTTTAAAGCATATTAGATTTAGGAAATCTGCAGTTTGCCAAAATCTCGTGCATATGTTCCTAATTGCCTAACTTATGGGTGCTCACACGGTTCTCCCAGCTCATTTCTTCTCCTTCCTTCTCACATGGCATTCCTGTTCCTTTTCAGTTTCAGAGTTAACTATACTTAGAGGTGTGTCTGCATTAATTTATTTGTTTATTGCATTTATAACTTGCCTTTTTTCCTCCAAGGAACTCAAGGTGGCGTACATAATCCAGCTCTCCATTTTTATCCTCACAACAACAACACTGTGAGGCAGATTGGACTGAGAGTCTGTGACTGGCCCAAAGTCTCCCAGTAAGCTTCCATGGCCGAGTGGGGACTCGAACCCGGATCTCCCAATTCCCAGTCCAGTACTATAGCCACTGCACCGCATTGGCTCTAATCTTAACACTAATCACATTTATCACCAAACCTTGCTAACTATGCTAACCTGACTAACTATGGTTACTGGTAAGATCAGTGCAGACATAACATTACCCATAGTTAGATCTGGAAAGAAAGGAGAAGGGGATGGGAGAAGGTGGAATGACTATCGCTCAAGCCTGTGTGGGGCTGTTTTTGATTCCTAATCATGGTAAAGTAGCCAGGCTATTTCACATTTCTACCAATCCAAAGTATTTGATTCCTGCGGGGGTTGGACTCAGTGGGCTAAATGACCCCTTCCAATTATATATAATATATTGATGTCAGTTCTTTAGACCTCTTTTTAGCATATATGAAACAAGAGCTTTGATGGATCAGACCAAATGCCTATATTGTTCAGCTACCTGTTTCCCGCAATGGCTAACTGGGTACATATAAGAAGCCCACAGAAGGGCATGATGAGGATAGCCCTCTCCCCAAGAACTTGCATTCAGAGGCAACCTGAAGGTAATATCCAGCCATCAAGACTAACTGTTGATAGTTTTATTCTCCATGAATTTATCTAATCCCTATATAATGCTGTGCAAATTCTGTTTTATGGTAGCAAATTATAGTAGCAAATTGCATAGTTTAACCATATGCTTCCTTCTGTCTGCCCTGGATCTCACACCATTCAGCTTTATTGGTTGACCCCATATTCTAGTCTTATGAGAGAGGGAGAAAAATATATCTCTATCCACTTTCTTCGCATTATGTATAATTGTATAAATGTCTATCATCCCCCCCCCCCCCACTCTTTTTCGTGCTTTTTTACTAAACTAAAAAGCTTGTTGTAACTTTTCCTTGTATGGGAGTTATTCGGTTCCCTGATAATTTTGGTTGCTCTCCAATATCCTTTTTCAGATGCAGTGTGTTAAATACTGGTTCCCCTCTATTCAGCACTGGTTAGGCCTCATCTTGAGCATTGTGTCCAGTTCTGGGCACCACACTTCAAGAAGGATGCAGACAAACTGGTGCATGTTCAGAGGAGGGCAACGAAGATGATCAGGGGTCTGGAAACAAAGCCCTATGAGGAGAGACTGAAAGAACTGGACATGTTTAGCCTGGAGAAGAGATGACTGAGGGGAGACATGATAGCACTCTTCACTTGAAAGGTTGTCACACAGAGGAGGGACAGGATCTCTTCTCCATCTTCCCAGAGTGCAGGATGTGGAATAATGGGCTCAAGTTACAAGAAGCCAGATTCTGGCTGGAAATCAGGAAAAAGCATCCTGACTGTTAGAGCAGTATGACAATAGAACCAATGACCTAGAGAGGTCATGGGCTCTCCCACCCTAGAGGCCTTCAAGAGGCAGCTGGACAGCCATCTGTCAGGTATGCTTTAAGATGGATTCCTGTATTGAGCAGGGGGTTGGACTCAATGGCCTTACAGCCCCCTTCCAACTCAACTATTCTATGACTCTAAGTAAGCATGTTATCCACGCTTCTGCCAGTTTGCATGGCGTGATAGCCCAACCTTCGCATATACCATGAAGGTGAGGTGTGCATGACATGGCAACCTTTAGTCAGGAGTTGAATATGCAAAATGCTGCCCGTAGGCACCGCAGCTTGTCATGGGTTAAGTAACCCATGTTGAGGTGTGGCTTGGCATGCGAAACAGGTCATTGTATGATGGGTTTTTTCTGAGCCTTGCTTGCCAGTCATTCAGTAGCAAATAGTATTACGGTTAGCTTCTATTTTCCCCCACCACTGTATTTAAGAGGCATATGGCACTATATAACAGCCAGTGATTCCATTTCTATGTAATGTACAAAACTACATCTTGTTTGGTGCGCTGCACATAAAAATTGGAGCTCAATTTGCAGAGGTGGATGCATCCTTTTAATGGTGACTATCTGTTAGAAGATTTACAATGCAGTCTTATGGACATCTACTCAGAAGTAAGTCTCATTGAGTTCAGTGGAACCTACTCCCAGGAAAGTATGCATAGTATTGTAACCTTAGTGGTGTTTGCAGACTGTCTTTGTGTTCCTTTTTGGTGCCCCTTGGTTTTAAACAAATAATGAAATCCCAGAACAAGTGAACTTAACTGGTTTAGTTGCCTGGTAAAATGTCATAATCAAGTTCACATTTGCATGAGATAAACCTAAGTTTGCTTCTTGTATACCCTCAGGAGGAAGCTGCAGCCAATCACAGCTCTCTAACGGAGATGCACATGTTCATCAAATTCACACTTTACATTTTTACACATACACTTGGAATGTTTTGTCAAAAGAGGACTGTGTTCAAAAAAAGGCATAAAATTTAATTTATAAATGTAATAAATTGAGTCATGGCCTAGTAGTAAAGCTGCCTAGCCACTAGATGACAGTAGAGACCATTTTAATCCTGCACTATCTAGGAGGATACAGAAATAGGATCACTTTCTTTTGATGGAGTTCTCAAGCTTTTAAATAAAAAGGCCTTTGGGAAGAATGGAAAGGTAGCTAGTCATCTAAATAGGCAGCACAGAAAGAAATTCAGAGATTTATTTTGGTCACTGTAGATATTTTGGTCACCATCAGATAATGCTGAGCTGGTTAGATCAGTGCTCATACCTACTTTGCTTGCTGTAATAATTATTTATTTGTGGGAAATGTACTAGGTGTAAAATTGTTTGAACTTTCCACCTTAGTTCTACACTTGAAAGTAACTGGGAAGGTTCTGCTGTATTCATAGAT
This sequence comes from Anniella stebbinsi, assembly GCA_029215795.1. Lineage (NCBI taxonomy): Eukaryota > Metazoa > Chordata > Lepidosauria > Squamata > Anniellidae > Anniella > Anniella stebbinsi. The sequence continues at coordinate 23,920,737 of JARDYH010000002.1, read as the reverse complement.
AATTGTGTTTGTAAACTGCATGGTCTGTATATCTTTTTATGTGAATTAGTTCTCATTCTATGTTGATTATTTTTTTATTTAGTAACAATATTTATATACCATTTCTAATTTGAAACAAATCATTGTAGGTACATACACACAACATTAAAGGTAAGAAGCTGGATATTTGTATTACTATAATCTTTGTTACCAAAATAGACATCTGCACTGTAGCATCATGCAAAAGTTTGCTTCATTTCTTGACAGATTTGTCTACATGATGTCTTCATATTATTTTTTTAAAGTGATTGGCTGGTACACTTTCTAATACCTTGTGGGAGTCAACGAAACCTAATTAATTTCTTGACCAGAAAGAACAATTAGAAGCAGCTTCCTACATCCTCTAGTCTAGACCAGCCTTTCTTAGTCAGGTGTCCTCCAGATGGGAGTGTACCCATAAAAATAGTTGGTAAAAACACTTTCAGATTCATGTTTACCCCCTTACTTGTATTTTTTTTTCTTTTGCCTGTTTATTTAACCCATGGGTTCTGGGTTGTTGTGATGTGCGGACCTAGCTGTGCTAACAAAGCATGGCTTGTTAATCATGAACAACCCATGGTTTGTTGTTGGGTTGTGTGGCGATACCCCACATTTCTGTTCCCTTAGGTATGTCTGAGTGTGTTTAGAGAGCTCGGAATGTTAGGCTGAGTGGGTGTGGCTAGTGATGCTAGGTAAGGGAGTGGGGAGGAGTTAGTCAGTTAGTCTGTTAGCAGTTAGTCAGTTGGTTGGGAGTCTGTGGTGGTTAGTTGGGATTTGTAGGTGGCTGAGTGTGAGAAGACCGTGTGAGAAAGGAACAGATATAAGATTGTAGAGATTTAGGATTATTAGTATTAGGATTGTTATTACTAGTACTATTAAGAATAGGCAGGATTTAAATTGAATTTGAAGAAACTAAGAACTGTAAACGACGATAAACATTTTCTTTATTTTGCTACCATAAACTACGCGTCAGCTTGGCTTTGTCACCTGCTCTATTGGTTCCTAAATACACAAATTATATTAAACCTTTAGCCCAGTATAGTCACAGCAGAACCTATTCCCCAAACCTTTGTCTTGTTCCCTCATAGAGAGGGGAAAGGTAGTGTTATTTTGCCCTTCCCTCAGGCTTATTCAAGTGGTGGCGCTTGTCCTGAGAAGGGGTGCTCATGGCCGGGCCTAATATATAGGTGGTGTGGCACAGGTTGTTTAAACTGTGGGTGGTTGTTAATCTGTGAAACAACCATGGGTTGTTTTGCTAGGCTACAGAGGCAGCAGGCAAGAGTAGCAAAAACTAAACCATGGGCTAAATAAACCATGAATTAGTGTTATGAGTGAACCAGGTCAATATCTTTCAACTGAACTTACTTCACAGGGTTGTTGTGAGGATAAAAAAAGATTGAGGTAATAATGTTCACTACCTTGAGCTCCTGGAAGAAATGTGGGATATGACTACAATACAAAAATAATAAAGGCAATGCATGAAGGAGTTGAACTTACCAGATTTTGTTTTTAATACATATTTTTTCTGTGAAAAGTTTTATTAAAACACTACAACATTTTTACCACTGCTAATCTATATATGAATGTGGATATCTTTCTCTGCTTTTATTTCTCTTCCCTTGTTTTCTTTTTAACCTTAAGTGCTAGATTATTGATAAATATAGAAGCCATTAACAACTTCCTTCCTAAGTATTGCTTCTCAGGTTTATTAAAAAAATGTGATAGAGGACAAAGCTCTTAAGATTACTTAATCAGTTGACCTAGCCACAGCATAAAAATGAACACCAAAAAACACGTTTTGTTGTTTTTTTTGAGAATTTTATAAAACTTCCATAGAATTTTATAAAACTTACAAAACGTAATAATATCTCTCGTTGCTGCTGAATTACAGACAGATATGCATGCAGTGAAATAACTTTCTTTCCGGGCTACCAATTACTCTTAGCTGTGAGGAATGTTGACAGAGGACAAAGCTGTTTGAACTGTTTAATCAGTTGAGGAAGTTGGCACTTCTTGCATCAATGTAATATGACGAAGTGATATTTTTAATGAGCCAAATAATCTCTGGGGAAATACAGCAACTGTTTAATAGCACATAATATGCAACAGGATAGGAAATGAAGAACAGGGCATGCAGTTGTAAGGACAAATACAGGCTTCTGAGAGATTATTGCTCAGGCTGAGATTCCCCAGGGATGCAAAGGCCTGGATCTTAAACAGTTAAACTGCTTCATGCAGTGTGGGCAAACCATAAAGGCAAGAAATGTGGAGCTGCCATTCAAAAATCTACTCTGTGTCAAGTTTTGCTCCCATCTACTCTATGGCTCAGTTCGGACGATACAATAAACAACTGGTGTGGGGGAAACAATTGTCAGTTGTTTTGACTATTGTGTCATCCGAATGCTGCCATAGTCAACTCAGCGCTGATCCTCATCCACACCACAGTTTATTATTTATTACCATGTTGTGTGGGGAGTGCCCCCTAGGATTAGCGTGAGGGTTAGGGTTAGTCAACCCACCGTTGACTATCGTGTCATCCAAATTGAGCCTATGGCTGTGTTTGGATAACACAATAGTCAATGGTGGGTTGACTATTCCAGCTGGACATCAGGAAAAACTTCCTGACTGTTAGAACAATATGACAATGGAACCAATTACCTAGGGAGGTCGTGGGCTCTCCCACAATAGAGGCCTTCAGGAGGCAGCTGGACAGCCATCTTTCAGGGCTGCTTTAAGGTCGATTCCTGCATTGAGCAGAGGGTTGGACTCGGTGGCCTTATAGCCCCCTTCCAACTCTACTATTCTATTTTTCTATGATAGTCAACACAGTTGATTATCAAGGGGGTACTCCACATACGACATGATCATAGTCAATCATGGTGTGGATTAAGGCCAGTGTTGAGTTGACTATTAGTCATCGGTGTGTTTGATTGACACATTCCCCGCCCTCTCCCCCCCCCCCCCCCAGTCCTCCCGCTGCTATCCTGTCAACCATTGTGAGTTCTGCCGGCTGGACTAGAGCGGCAGCTGCTGCTTTGGTCACTCTTGCCAGGGGACTCTGTAGTTGCTGAAAATAACCAACTGTGTGTGACGAAATAGTCAACAGTGCCCAACAGATGTCACGATAACCAGTGGTTGTTCAAATAATCAACTCTGCACAATGTTGGTTATTTGCGTTGGTTATTTTGGCTGAATAACCAACCGTGGTGTGAAAAAGTCCTGACAGACAACAAAATAACCAACTGTTGACTATTTAACCCACATTAGGCTATCTTGTTATCTGAACCCAGTCTATGGAGGTGGAGACGCAGCTCTGTGATCAAGAACGTGCTTTGCATTCAGAAAGTCCCAGGTTTGATCATCGGCATCCCCAGGCAGGGCTGGAAAAATGCCTGGCCTGAAACTCTAGTGAGCCATTGCCTGTTAGTGTCGACAATACTGAGCTAGATGGACCAAGAGTGAGTTGGTATAAGGAAGTTTCCCATGCTCATAGCCCACCCTTCTACCAAGAAAATGGCACTCAAGGCAGGTTACAATCAAACCATTAAAAAAAGACTGAAAAATTGGTTAAAACAATAATAAAATTAATTAAAAGCACAATTAAAAATGCAACAATAGCAGAATAAAAGCAGCAGCACCCAACTGACCAGCATACGCACCAAAGGCCTGCTTGAATAAAAATGTCTCTGCCTCTTGGTGGAAGGACAGCCTCCCTCAGCAGGGAATTAAACACGGGACACCATTTTTGGTGGCATTCCTGTGTTTCGGATGATGTGTACTCTGTACCCGCTGTCTGATCTCTGAGACTATCCAGTTTGCAGAAGCAAAGGCCTGTCAGATTGCTACAAGCATAGAATACAGAACTGGGCAGGCGAGATGGGGAAAGATTAGGGCTGGGGCCCTTTGCACATTCTCCTGGGAGTATGCCCCACTGAATGTTGTGGGACATACTTCTGAATAAATAGGTGTAGGGTTTGCACAGTAGGATGCTTGAATAGTGGAGGCTCCAGGGGCCATAAAAGATATCTTGTTCTGCTATTGTCAAATAAAGTAAGAGTCATCTCGGTTCTTTGAGTGCTGTCACTTATCCATACACAAAAAGGAGGTCTAAACAGACTTGGGGGAGCCCCATAGCTCGCAGAAATCCAAAAAGATTTGCAGGCAGGGGTGGGGATCATAAATGTTGACAGGATGAGCTGGAGCAAATGGAAGCCCAGATGGGAGGGCAAATAGAATGGGTGGAACCCTGAACAGAAATGTTCCACACTGCAACATTTTGTTGCAGGTCCCACTTTATAGCCTCCCTCCCCCCCCCCCCCCCCCCAGCAAGAAAGTACTGAGCTTGCTTGACTCACCTTTTTTGGGGATGGAGGAGGGGAACAGAAAACCAAGTGGGAGGGGGATGTGATGGAGTATCATGAAGGAGGGCATGGCTGGCTCACAGAACTAGTGAATAGGGGGACTCTGTACTGTATCTTTAGGTAAAACTGGCGTCAGGCCCTCTCCTTGACCTGCTTGTTTTCTATTATGCACAGAGAGGCTTTTGCTTTTTTGTTTGTTTGTTTGTTTGTTTTAAGGTGAATAGTCTGAAGTGGTAATAGCCCAGGAAAACCTTTGCCATGTAATTTTGTGTGTAAGGGTGGGATAATATATCATCTGTTCTTTAAAAAAAAAAAGTGAAAAATGGACAGGCTTTGGGTAAAACTATTGTCGACAGAACCTAATAAGGAGACTGCATAATCTCTGGAACCCAAGGGAACCATTATGCTCTTTCTGAAGGCAAATTTGGGCAGCGGCTATTGTGTACTGACAGCCATATGCCCAGATGACGCCTATCAGTCTGTAGGATACTTTCCCAAACTTGTTGATAAAAGACTTTGTCACGAAGATGTTTTAAAGGCAACACTTGATAAATTAGTCATCTTTTTGGAGACTGGATCCTCCTTTGTTATGGAAATCTCCCTTAACCGAACAGGTCTTTGCTGTTTCTTGTTTCATTTCTTCCAAAGGGAAGTAGTAATGAGCTCCTGCAAAAGGTCCACAAAGCATTATTTTTCCAGGGTAATAAAAAGCACAGAGACAACAATTGCTTGAAAGAGGAAAAGAAATGCATTTGCAATGCTCCTGGTTACCATGGTAGATTTATATAGCGGGGGAAGGGGAGAACTTCAGGGAGCTAAATTATTAAATGCATATAAAAGAGATAGATGGAAGGGGGTGACATTATTTGCTATTGATTTTTGCAAAGCCAATTACCCCTCCCCACCCTCCAAGCTCAAATGAGCTGTTGCTCTTAAAAGATCAGATCTTCTGTACAGAAGTCGTAGTCATGAAATCTCACATTGCCCTAAATTGCAGAATGATACCCCCCCCCCCCCCACAACCTGGGGCCACTGACCAACCTGGCTGGGAATTATGGGAGTTGCAGTCCAACACATTTGGAAGGGGGCAGGTTGGGGAAGGCTGGGTTGGGTCAAAGGATCTCTAGTGGAGAGTTCTGGCTACCCTTGAAAAATGACATTTGCCAGAGGCCCTTGAGTGAAGTCGTGACACTTTAATATGGTTGCCAACAGACGGGTGTGTGTGTGTGTGTGTGTGTGTGTGTGTGTGTAACATGGATGTGCCCCAAAAGTATGATTGGTTGTTGACTAACTTGTAAAAGAACAATGCCAGAGGCCTTTGGAAGAGGAGCTGTTTAATTTGATTTTTAGAGCAGCGACCCTTACAGTGTGCTAGATAATTCAAAGTGCATTTAAATAATAGAATAAAGGTCTAAAAGGGCCTTATATATTAATGACTTCTAAGATGTGTGTCTTAGAGCTAACATCCTTAGAGTCTCTTCAAGAGACCAGTGCACAGGAAGAGCAGCAACGAGAACAATTGTGATTGACTGTAATGTTTCATCACTGATACAGTTTTCCCCTTTCCCTTACACTGAAATGGCTTTGCATAATGAAATATTATTTACCCAAAGGGAGGAGATCTCCTGCAATATTTCCCGAAAATGGAATGTGACTTCCCAAGAAAGTCAGCAGCTTTTATGTTTCAAATATCCAATTATATTAGTTTTTCTCTTACTAATCCTGATGTCATCCTTCAGTATTTTTAAGGAAAGCTTCCAGTTAGTTAAGAGGACACTGGTGCTCTGTGACTCATGAGGTAATAGATTAGAATACAGGTTCAGAGGAAAGTAAAATATAGTGTCCGTTCTAGCGTTATTGAAAAATGTGCCTCATTTATCATAGCTTAGCTTGTTGCGTCATCAAAACATTGTAACACCATCACGACAAGAGGATTAGTGACTTATATGTATTTTTTATATTGTTGTCTTTTGCACAGACTCCATTTGTGGGTTGCAGAAGTTCCTGTCTCCATTTTGATATAATGAACAGAATAAACGAGGTTTTGAACACACATACCCCAACACACACACACACACACACACACACACACACTTACGTGTATAGCATATGGTCCATATCCTTGTTCTTGGTGGCCTTCCTCTCTCTTGTATGTGCCAGTGACATGAACATGGCAACTCCTTTGATTAGGAATGGATACCTGGTGTGCTTGGGCAGACAAGGCAACCTGTTTTTAAGAAAAGAAGGAAAACCATCCTGGATCAGACCCAAGACCTATCTAGTCCAGCATTCTGTTTGCACAGTGGCCAACAGGAAGCCAACAAGCAGGACCTGCAAGCAGAAGCCCAAAAGCTGGATGATGAGGGGTCTGGAAATAAAGCCCTATGAGGAGAGGTTGAAAGAACTGGGCATGTTTAGCTTGGAGAAGAGAAGATTGAGGGGAGACATGATAGCACTCCTCAAATACTTGAAAGGTTGTCACACAGAGGAGGACCAGGATCTCTTCTCTATCATCCCAGAGTGCAGGACGTGGAATAATGGGCTCAAGTGACAGGAAGCCAGATTCCGTCTGGACATCAGTAAAAACCAATGACCTAGGGAGGTAGTGGGCTCTCCCACACTAGAGGCATTCAAGATGCAGCTGGACAGCCATCTGTCAGGGATGCTTTAAGGTGGATTCTTGCATTGAGCAGGAGGTTGGACTCAATGGCCTTATAGGCCCTTTCCAACTCTGCGATTTTATGATTCTAAGCATACTGCTTCTGATACTGGAGGTAATATATTGCCATCGTGGCTAGTGGTCATTGAAATCCTTATCCTCCATGAAGCTAGATATCGTGCATGTGCAGTGGTTGGCAATCAGTTTTGACAGTATTGGGCAGAATGGACCAATAACATTCAGTTCAACATGATATGATGAAGTCTCATTGATTTCAGTGATTACTTTCCAAATGGGTGTGATTCGGATTCTTGTCTGCCTGTTGTCACGAGAATATCAGAAGAACCATGGACCGAAGGTCCATGTAGTCCACATTCTTTTCACACATTATGTACACCTATATCATGTCTCCCCTCACTTGCCTCTTTTCTAAGCTGAACAATCCCAGATATTGTAACCTTTCCTCATTGGGGAGTTGCTACAGCACCTTAATCATTTTGGTTGCCCTTTTCTGCCCTTGTTCTAACTCTACAATTGCCTTTTTTTTAGGTGCAATGACCAGAACTGTACACAGTATTGTACGTGTGTTCACACCATAGATTTATTGTCATAGTGTAGCATCTGTCAGGTTTCTTGTATCATACTGTTCTTTGTACATTGCATGTTTATAAGAGAACTATAAAAATGGTGATATTCACTGTCTGGACCCAATGATTCTTCTGCTTCTTTGCAGCTGCGTGGCTCTACATTGATCTGTTTATGAAATCAATTTCTAATGTATTTCTACTTTTTACAGTATAGTTGTATATGCTTTTTGTTCTTTTTTGGGGAGGGAACCCACACTTTCTGGTAGTTCTTATGGAGGTGCTACCAGTAGTTTATAAACAGAAGACGAGGAGAGTCTTTACCAATGAAACTGACAGGAAATTGTTAGCAAAGCCTCCCATGTAAATCTGATTTTTTTTTTAAAAAAATGACTTAATTAAAGCTGTAAAACTGCTCTTTCTCCGTCAGCACAATGTGACACAATGCACGTTAGAATCCCTGTTTCCACTCATGAGCATGCATTGAAAGATTAGTTCCTATAGTTTTTGTTTTCTTTAGCAATCCTGGTTATGAGGTCAAAAAAGTGTACCATGATTGCAGTGTTAAATGATCTCGAAGACTTATCTTTTCAGGGAGATCTTTAATAACCAACAGTCGAATATGACAAAAATACAAAGACTCAGGCTGAATTCGGACAACACGATAGTCAATGGTGGGGTAATAATAAACTTTACAGTTGTTCATCTAGGGGGTACTCCCCACACAACATGGTAATAAATAATCAACCGTGGTGTGGATTAGGATCAGCACTGAGTTGACTATGGCAGCGTTCGGACAACACATTAGTCAATACAACTGACGATTGCTTCCCCCCCACCCCCCAGTTGCTTATTGTGTCGTCCGAATTCAGCCTCAGACTAGCGATGCCTTCAACAGCACCGCATTTCTCAGAATCATCGGTCACCAACGCTGTAATAAGAAATTGTATTTCATAAGGAAGAAGGCTGCCAAACTAAATCAGCAATGCCACTTCCTGTCACATTCTGAACTGTTTCTGATGGTGCTGAGTGTTGCTTAGATTTTGCTGGGTGGTTGCCGGCTTTGCAGTCATGTATATAGAGGCAATTAAAAAGATAAACACCTTCAATAAGAAAAGCTGTTCTCTAGCTTTTGTGGTGTCTCTTGTGTTTCATAGAAGGAAAGAAGGCTAGATCATTCTTGGTGGTACTTTCAGCTCAACCTTGAACCTTTGTTTGCATTGTTACTCACTGGTTGTAATGGAAATGAGGTTTGTTTTACTGGCAAAACCACGTCTAGGTTGTTAACACATCAGAAGGCGAAAGAGAATAATGTTCTTGAATGCGTTGCATACGTACTGTGGGAACCCCTAAAATATACTTACAGACATCAGGACAGGCACCTACAGTGTGATATCTCCTAAGATTAACTGTTTTCTTTAAAGTTTTGAGATTAATGAGTAAGTAGATTTGACTTGTATGGAAATAATATTGTTTTTCTTATCACGCTGGGAAGGTTGCAACAGGATATTCTTATCAAATAGCAGATACTGTGTCAGGTTTAGGAGTAATATACTTCACAGACTGATCTTTGAACTTGCTTTCCATTTATTTGTGTTCCTGTTCATGTGGCTGTTGGACAGGGTGATTATATCGTATCCTCTTTGTCAAATGAAAATAGATATATTAGTTTTAAGCTCAGCGAAAGAATAGCTCCTTGTGCCAGGCTCCACTCATGGAAGATGCCTCTGCCCAATTTTGGGGTTTGGGGCTCCCTGTTTCTTTCTTTACTACAGCTGATCCCATTCAACAGGGTCCCCTGACCCTCTGTGTAGCATGGGGGTGGGGTTGTCATGCGGAGAAATGGTGGTGATGTCTGCAACCTCCAGCCCAGTTGCATACACCTAAACCAGAATTCAACCCTAAATGACTGTAATGCTATATCTTCTTTTTCTGCTGGATTCCTGCCATTTTGTTTTTATATATTTTCTAAATAAATAAAGCTCTGTATCTGCACTGGCTTTCAAGATTATGAACTCTGTTCTTCTCAAGGCTCGCCAAAGCCTGAACTTGATCATCTTAGAGTTACGAATTTATGAAGATCCCAGCTACATTAAACAAAAGGCCTATGTAGACCAAGATCTTATTCTTATACTGGTCAACCAGATACCTCTGGGAAGCTCATAAGCGAGATATTTGGGCAATAGCCTTCTCCCGCTCTTGTCTCCTAGCAACTGGCCATTCAGAGACATAGGCTGGTTTCGGACGACACATTAAGCAATAGAGGGGAGGAACAGTCATCAGTTGTGTTGCTTATTGTGTCATGTGGAGGGTTACACACCATGCACACACAACTGACACTATGCTATTCCGCCCAATTAAGCAATGGAGAGAAACAACGGGCTTGCATGTTGTTTAGCCCGAAGCCCCGTTGTTTAAAGTGTTATCCAAAACCAACCCCCCCTCTCTCCGTGGACTATTCCGTTTGGAAATAGAGTTCTGCCAGCCGGAGCAGCCAAAACCCCCCAGCTGTTCTATACAGCCAGCAGAAGTGCATGCTGGGATACGGCTGGAGGACTGAGGGAGGGGGAGGGAGCAGCCGTAGCAACCAAGATGGCCACCGGAACTTTTAGCTGCACAAGCACCGGAGTTGCATCATGTCGTGTGGGGAGCACCGCCTGCCTAATGCACGGTCAGTACACTATCTCCCCCTCCGTTGCCTAATGTGTCGTCTGAAACCAGCCATAGGCGCAGTTCAGATGACATGTTAGTCAATGGTGCACTATTTAATCAACTGTTGCTTAAATAGTCCACTATTGACTATTGTGTCGTCTGTTGGGCAAAAACCACACCACAGAGATAACCGACAGTTTGCAGAGTTGACTATTCGCACAACGGTTATTGTGTCGTGTGGCGGTCTCTGTTGATTATTTCCCCTGCTGACAGAGTTGCAAGGCAAGAGCGGCAGAAACCCTGGCCGCTCTAGCCCAGCGGGACTCCGGCATCAGGGAAAATAATTCCATGCTAGCAAGTGCTTTAGGAGGCCCACTCATGCCATCCCTTGGTGGGGTGGCACGGTCCTCAGCTCCCCGCATGCTTCCTGGAACAGGCACATGCCATCCCAGGGTGGGGAAGCACTGATCGCAGCGCCCCACGTGTTCCCAGGGATGTGCATGTCCCTTGCCACCCCCTCCACCCTCTATCCATCTGGAGATAGGCATGAGGGGATAGAAGGAGCCCCTTCTATTCCCTCAAGCTGATTTCGAAATGGATAGTGGGGTGAGGTGGGGGCGAAGGATGCCTCCCGCAGCTGGATGTGAAACATTCAACCGCAGGAGAAACCCATCTGCCAATATTGGGGTGGGGGGCGTGCAAGCATCCGCCTGCCTCAGCAAAGATTCCCCTTCTGTTCTCGTGAATGGGGATGTGACGTGGAAGAATCCGCCCTGCTTATCACAGCAGCAGCTTGAATCCTTGTGCGCCCCTCCATCGCCGTCATTTCCATTGCTGTAGCTGTCCCTGACCCTGTTGCTGTGGGGACGAGGGTGAAGGATGTGTCAGCGCAGAGAGAACTTCTCTGATGCGAGGGCATCAGTTGTCTCGGTGGTGCCTCTTCCGTCCCCATCTAGTTTCTAGTCAGAGAGTGGGGAGAGCTGCGATCATCAGATTTCCCTGCTCTCTGCCTTGAAACTAGATGCGGACTGAAGGGGTGCCACTGAGACAAATTATGCCCTCTCAATGGAGAAGTTCTCTCCATATTGATGCATCGTTCCCCATCAGGACCATGGCAACAGGGAAGGGGGCAGCATTGCTAGAGCCATCCACTTCCCTGTTGCCATGGCCCCAACGGGGAAGGACACGTTGACACTGAGCCATGTGATCCCCTGTGAGGGATGACATCGCTTGGCGTTGATGTGTCCTTTGCCGGAGGCTGGATCGCCCACCCTGACACACAAGGAGACTGTTCCAAAGCCCCTTGCTCCTACGGCAGGGATGGTGTGTGTTTCTCCACAGGCTGCCGCCGCAGAAGCAACAAGCTTCAGAATGGTCTCCTGTGTGTCAGGGCATGCGATCCAGCCTCCGGCGACGGCCACGGCGTGTCTTTCACAGTGATCACTGCCGGAGAAGGCAGTCCCGGTGGAGCCCTCCCTCCTCTTGACAGGAGGTGGGATTGATCTGCCGCTGCTGCCATCGCTCTGCAACGGGTGCGCCACATTTCCATGTGTTGCGTCTCTCCTCCCCATGGAATGGCGACATCCCGGTGTGGAGTGCCGAGGGGTGGGGAGAGACGACAACTCCATGGAGTGGAAATAGTCCACTCCACAGAGTAGCACTTCTGTGTTGCCCAAAGGCACCATGGAAATAGCCATCCGTAGAATGGACTATTTCCATTCCGTGGACTAAAGTGTTGTCCAAACACACCCATCGCGTCTCTGACTCTGGAGGTAGCATATAGCCATTATGAATTGATACGGTTGAACAGTGCAATCCTATATGTGCTCGCTTAGAAGTAAATCACACTTCGTTCAATGGGGCTTCACAGTATCACTCCTGTGTTACAGTATGACACATTAGGGACATACTGGGTGAGTTCGCACATCACTTTAAGTCACAATGGTTTGTAAGCTACTCACAGTGGTTTATTTTGAAAATAAGCTACTGTTATCCACCACACAATCGAACAAATAAGTTACTGTGCGTAGCTAATTTTCCCCTCGCCCCTCCTCCCTCTACAGTCCTCCCACTCAGCTGGGATGGTACCCCAGTTTTCTTTGCGTTAGGAATCAAATCCTGGTGAGACCTGCACCGCCGCTGTGTCACCTGCATCTCTCCAATCGGCCTGTCTCATGCTAGGGGAGTATTCTTCTGCCTCCTGTCTCTGCTGGATTCCCGCCATTATCAGCGTGTTGCTGATTGTTAGCCTCTTTTCCGCTTCCTCCTTGCCCCACCCAACCAGCGGCACCCCGATTCTCCAGGAGTTCCCTCCCCCTCCCCCCTCTCCTGTCACTGCCGCTACTCACTTCCCAGCTGGGTTTCAAAACCCTGCCCGCCTGCATCGCCATCTCTCCTCGCACTACTGCGGCGGGCTATAGCACAGCCATCTGTAGAACTAGAATTTTCTCTCAGTGTCCATGAACTCTGATTAGGGAGTCCATGCCATGCTGTTCTTCAGCGCATAAAGGCAGCCCAGGCTGTTTGTCTTTTAAGCAGTTGGCAATTTGCTCTTCCCACTCCCCACCCCGCCTGCCCACATCAGAAAGTTTTCATACAGAGGTTCCCCTAATAGGGAGGCACCCGAAGCATAATGAAAACCCTGTGTGATGACAAAGAAGTGTGAGTGAAAGCAGGTTTTCACCAAAAAGCCTTGGAAGTTTGCAGGACCAGGCCAATACTTCATACACAGCACCCCCTGTTAGGGAGGCATTTGATGCATAGTGAAAATCCGACCCAGAAAGTGCTTGACACTTAGAGAATTTGCAGAGTGCACCAGGGGAAGGATTGGGGCAGGGCTGGGTGGCGAGCACAATCTGTTTGCTAGGCAGATCTCAGAATCAGAGATCTGTCAACTGAAGCAGTGCAGCGGCAGTAGTTTTGACCGCTCTTGCCAAGCAACTCTGTAGCTCATCTGTAAACCACTCTTTAAGCCACTGTGGAGTGCCAGACGACACAATAGGCCATGATGGTTTAAATAAACCTCACTGCAGACCATGGTTTATCAGATACTTGTTTTAAAAAATCCCTAAAGTGGTAACCGCCCCCCTCCAAATGCCTATTGAGGTCTGAGCATGCTCTGTAGCTGTATCCTGTTCATTGCACTTCATTGCACTTTTGCACGCCAGTGACCCTTAGCTAGTTTATGCCTCTTTCTTGCCCATGTTAGCACTGACCATTCAAATGAACTGTAGAAAAACAGATGAATAGGATGGGGACATGTGGCAACAGACTGATCCTGTGCATGTTACTTAGAAGTAAATTCAACTGATTTCAGTGATACTTAATCTCTGTAGTAGTGTTCCAGATGTCCACGACTAATATGGTCAGGAGAGTTGAAAGAGAGGGAAAATAATAGGCTGCACTGGGAGAACCGCTCAAGAGTTCCTAGTGCTCCACTCGATTAGATGAATCATAAGGGAAATGCTATTGCGGTACAGATTTAATGCCATTGTGACATCATCAGCCAATAATCCAATCCTCTCTCACCGCTGTCTTCACGTTTTGTTTGCTCAACTATTCTAAAACACTACATAGCAAGATGGGCTGTTCTGCCGGTTTCGATCATTCCTTTGCTAGTTCTACATGATAGTTGTGAACTCAGGGTCCAAGGTGCATATGCAAGAGAGTTGCACAAGCCATCAGAAGAGTCTATTGCACAGCTGAGCCATGCTTAGAGCTTATCGCTAGGGTAGAGGTCCCAAATGAGTGTACATGTGGATTTTTCTGCATGTGTTTCACTTGGGCTTTGGCATTGCAGCAAATATATTTTAGACTGGAATGCTTTAAAAAAACCGTGCACTACAGAAGTGATGGGAATGAAACTCGTAAAGGTAGACCCTTCAGAAGAATGAATTGAAATATATCATTACCCTGACAGTGGTGTTTCATCTGTGGCTATATAACTTCAAGAACGTTCTCCTGCTGCAGAGATTAAGTGTTTCGTGAGTGAGTTAACATGAATGTTCTTGGCGGCATGTAGGATTCGTTAGGATGGAAAGAGAAACGTCAAGATGGATTTTGAAAATCTTAAGAGCATATTGAAAATGCAAGCAATTATTTTCTTTTTATCCAAACTCCCATCTTCTGATAGCAGGAAGGTCCCCCACTCCACCCCCCCCCCCCCCCACGGAAATTAAATAAGCTGTCATTCTAGAGCCTGTCACTCCAGGTGCAAAAGAAGTTACCAAGATGGCATCTGAATAATCTTTTGTTCATAAATATATTTTGAATTAAAAAACCACAAACTTCCAAAATTAAAATCAGTGGAATGTAAGTACATACCACTGCACATGAAATTATTACCTAAATGTGCACCTTTAATTTGCACACATGTGTCTAATGATCCATATTTCAGAAGTTGGATTGTTGCTGCCAAGGGGTCTATATCTTATGCAAATAGTTGTTGTTCCGATGTGTGACACTTGTAAATTTATAGAAATAAACAAATTTCTGCTGTGCAACATTGGGGACACCAGTTGCTCCAGGGCTTCAAAAGTATTTTATTTCCTCTTAATTTTTAATTTCTGGACATAGAAAGATTTGGCTGCTACAAACTTGCCAAGCATATCAAGACACATTGAGACGAGCGTAGAATTGTTTGATGACTGGATGCCTTCAAGTGGTGAAAATCACGCTGTTGTCTGTTGTAATTAAATTATACCCAGGTGGTCACACAGAGGTACTATTCTCAGGATATTTTAGGAAGACTGCCTGTTTCTGTCTACATGGATGCAAAACCAACCACAGTTCATCATGCCTAAGGCTGGATCTCACAGATTCTTAGTTGGAAGTAAGCCACCTTGAAACTTGTGGGATTTGCTTCTGAGTAATCATGCATAGGGTCAAGCTAAACATAACATTGAAGACAGTGTGGCTTCATTTTTAAAGTGGGTCCTTTGCCACTATCGGTGTAGCATTAGCATTAGCATGCCAGGACTAGCCTGGGCCTTGCTTTCCTTTTATTCTTATTTTACATACGAAAGTGAGGTGGCTCTGTTTAAGTGAAACACCAGGCGCTTCAGAATGCAATATTAGTAGTGTTTTGAGAACCTTCACCATCACTTCTGAATTGGGCTTTAGTTACTATTAACTTGAGCTAAATTGGGTCCCTTGAACATTTGGTTCTTTTATTCAAAAATGGCAATTGAAGGGAGACATCCCCAAACTGGTGCCATCCAGATGTTTTGGACTTCAACACTCATCATCCCCAGCCAGCATGGCCAATTGGCAGGAATGCTGGGATTTTTTTATTTATTTATTTGTATCCCGCCTTTTCCCCAATACTGGAACTCAAAGCGGCTTTACAAAATTGAAACATATATAATTAAAACATATAAATAGAAATATACAAAAGTTAAAAATATAATTAAATCATCTGTAATATTCCCCAACTTGGTTATGGAAGGCTGGTTTAAGATAATGTATGTAGCATATGTGAAAAAACGAAAGTTACAAAACTCAAGTTAATTTTCTCCACCTCCCCATTAGTTTTTCACATATTGATTTTTTTAACCTTCATGAAACTGCTCCTAAATGGTAGGATCCTATTCTCTCACAGAAGGCATAGAGAAGGGGAGTGCCATTGCTCATTTGCACACAATCAACGAAATGTACACATATTTCTGGATCAGTTCATTGCAAAGTATCAGGGGAAGACATTAAATAAGCAGCAAGTGAAACAAACAGACAGGGTACAATCCCTTCATGGTCACTTTGTGGCAACCGCTGAGAGAGAATCCACCAGGCCAGATTTAGTATACTGGCTTGTATGTTCACTTGGGGGAGGGGGGAAGCCAGAGTTTATTCGAGCACACAATATTTGTGTTGTGGACCATGTTCTCTTTTTCGGGCAATCCTAGGTTATGTGGATTCATCTACAGTGATTTTTTTTCACTCAGGCATATAGAAGTCCAACCTGATGAGCCTTTCTAAGCCTATGATTCTTCAAACCTCATTGAGAGGCTGAATCTATGTAGGAATGTCTCCGGCCTATATTAAGCAATATTCACACAAAATATACACCGAGACTTGCTTTGCAAATACCCGACTGCCCAGATTGAGCTTCAATGACAGCCGAATGAGCAAAGCGTAAAACATGAAGTTCTACTGGCCTGGTAGTACTGAATTGCCCGCATTGTGGGCAAATTTGTTGGTCTAAGTGTTTCGATCTTGAGTGCAATCCATGATCATCAGTTGTCAGGAACAATACATTGACATACTCCAAGATCAGTAGCTTGAGAGCTGTAGCTTTAGGTATGCCGAGAGCCAGTGTGGTGCAGTAATTGGAATGTTAGGTATGGACTGGGGAGACTTTGACCCTGTTCAGATGAAGTGCTAAGCTATGATGGTTAAGTATTTTTGAGCTAACATTATGGCGTAGCGTGTCGTGTGAACCATTCCTAACCATGGTGGCTACATAACCAAGGTTTACTCATGCTCACCATTTGCTACAAAAGGGTTAGTGGCCTAACCATAGCTTAGCATGTTGTCTGAACAGGCCATTTTGATCATTTAGTGGCGTTAACATGGCCTGGAAGGAGGTATAAACCAGGTAAGTTCACTGGCAAGTAAAAGTGCATACACAGAGGCCAAGAAATAGAGGGAGGGTGTGGCAATTCAGACACAATACTGTGTTAGCCTGAACTGAAGGGATGATAACAATTCTGACAAGTTTTCCACACCACTTATGCTGGCTGAGTGCTTGAGGCCTCTGCAGCTGCCTCTGAACTTGAAGGATCTAGGTAAGGGATAGGAACCTGGTGCCCTCCAGATGCTTTGGACTACAATTCCCATCAGCCCCACCTAGCCTGGCCAATGGATTAGTGGCATTGTAGGAGGATGGCATCTAGTTTCCTACCCATGATCAAGATTTTAGTCTGTACAGGCAACACCTGAATCAAGATGCTGAATTTGTTCCTTTGTGCAAATGTATGTTCCACTGGCAATTTCTAAAAATCTAAAGTTTTTCTATTCCTATTTTGCTCATATGAAAAATATGTTATCTTCCAGCTCTTGGCATGGGACATAGCCTGCATTTTTTCATTCATTTTGCTGACACTGTAAACTCCAAAAGGGTTTAACTGATTACAGCTAGAAAGTCATGGTTTTAGTCAACCTATTTTGTCCTAACGATTTTATGGTTGTATCTTTTTGTCCTGCAGATATTTTCAGTAGCATGTCCAACATTTAATATGCTGCATGTTTTGGCATTAAATAAATGTTAATATCTGTGTTTCCTGTGGGGATGTATTTTTATAATTATTAAACAGTGTGTTTAACCATTGACCATGGTTTATGTTTGTCAGATAGCACTTAGTAAAAAATGGAGATGCTGTACAGTTTACTTTTTCACAATGGAAAACCCACCTTTAAGATGCATTATACATTGTTATGAAACTGTAACATTCATTCTGGTGTTTATAAAACATTAAAGGTAAACGTTATTTGTTTTAAGATGGGACTGAAAATTAGTTTTTATGTTCACAAGAGCTGTGTGGGATGGGCCTTCATAATTTTAAAGGTTGTGCTGAACTACAGTAGCACATTTCTATTACCGACTTTTGAAGAGCTCTACCTCATCAGAGGCTTCTTTTAATCTTACAGCTTGAAGCCAACAGAACTTCAGAAGCTGGAGAACAGTTAAAGGAGCGTTCATTATTTTTCCTTAATATGTACTCCCCCTCCTCAACATTATCAACCAGATCCTGTGCTCCCTTCTGGGTACATGACAGGGGTGCAGAACCTCAGACCTGAGGGTCATATCCAGCCCACCTGGGGTCCCAATCTGGCCTTCTGGGGTTCTCCAAAGAGCCATGTCGCCTTCCCTGCCCCCGGCCCTTTTTCCTTATCACCAAGTGGTGGCTTCCTGGCTTTTGTATGCTCTCCTAAGGCTTAGTTACTGGCAGTAATAGCTTTTAGACCCATCCCAGTTGCCTTCAGCCTGACCCCCCCCTTTTGACTTCAGCCCTACCCACCACTGGAATGTCTCACCTGAGAGATTCTACAAATCTCGAGGATCCACAATAAAGTTTCTTCACCCACCACGGCCTTTCCTTTCACATTGTGATGGGGATATGTCTACATGTGCAAATTTGCACCTTTTAGATGAAATAAACATGGAAGCCTAGCCTCATGGGTTTCTGTCTACACATTGGAGCTGTAATCGGGATTCACTCAGGGGGTTAGTATGTTCTTCTTGCAAGGGACATGGGACAGACTGCTGTTGCATGGGCTCCAGGCAATGGCTGAACTCTGAATGCCTTCCAAAATATGTCTTGCTTTGGCTATGAGATCACATGCTGATGCTTGCTTAGTTCCCCATCAATGTGATTGCAAGAGTATGGAACTACTCAAACAAAAACTAAACCATGTTTACTGTTAAAGAGCACAAGCGTTTGTACATGCTCTCCTTTTCCTCTTCACACTCAGCAACTGAAGACTTATGTTTGTAAGCCCCCTTCACACATGAGAAAAGAGGTCCACACAGTGACTGTGGAGCCACTGGTCCTGCCCTCTGGATGTCTATACAATGGTGCGGACATCTGCAGGGAGGAAGCCTGTGGCTGAATTCGGACAACACGATAATGGTGGGGTAATAATCAACTTTACAGTTGTTCATCTAGGGGGTACTCCCCACACAACATGGTAATAAATAATCAACCGTGGTGTGGATTAGGATCAGCGCTGAGTTGACTATGGCAGCATTCGGATGACATGATAGTCAATACAACTGACGATTGTCCCCCCCCCCCTTGACTATTGTGTTGTCCAAATTCAGCCTGTGTGTGAGCAGCTGCTTGCACATAGCTTTCACACAATCAGGACCTCCCATATAGACTTCCTCTCTGCAGACATCCACATCAACATGCAGTTGTCCAAGGGAGAGGTCAGCGACATGTTCAGGGGGAGGGTCAGACTTCGCATGGATCTCCTGAACGTGATTAATATGTGAAGCTGGCTCTAGTTGAACAGCAAACTATCAGAGTTTGCTGCTAAGTCCAGACCTGGTTTGATCCTAGCATGTGGGCAAACTATGGTGTGCTTCACTTGTGTCAGGGAACAGTTTTAGCACTGCAGTGGGCCTTGTGGTTTATAGCGAAGATTTAATTAGAAGTAGTCTGGATGGGTTTGGGCCTCTTCAGGCTGTGGAATGTCAGAAACTGTGTGAGCTTATCTCTGTCAGTGTTCTCAGAGCAGAGCACCTGCTGGCTCAGCCTTGGGAGGCTGGTAGCTCTCTGTGAGAACCTGACAGAGGAGGGGAAGGGGTTTGCAGGGTCACCCAGACTGAAGCATCATCCTGGAGGGCCAAGCCATTGGGTGTCCCGTGTCATTTTGCCAGATTGTGTGCTTGGTTGAAGAACCAGGAAACCTGACAACTTGTTGTGCCTACTGGTATCGTTGTGACCCATCAGGGAGCCTCTTTCTTTGTTTGGTTCTCTAAGGCTCAATCCATAGGGTTCTCAGGGCATGCTGTTGGCCCGTCATGGTTCATTTCTAATTTGCTTTCCCAGATGTTGAGCACCAGAGTAAGCATTGCTCAAAGAACCACATGTCTTCATTTGCTGTGGTTGGGGTAGCTCTGAAAAATATACAAAAGCTTATGTAACATGGTGCCTTCTAGATGTTTTGGACAACAACTCTCAGCATCCCAAGCCATTGGCTCTGCTGGCTGGGGCTGATTGGAGTTGATGTACAGAATACCTGAAAGGCACCAGCTTGGGGAAGCCTGTTATATATTCTTAAAGGGCATGCTATGTTTAGTTTCAGGTCTTTTACTTATAACCAAGGGTGGGAAAATGTTTACAAAATATATGGAGCAAGTGAAAGTTTTTAGGAGCCAGATAGGAGAAGACACCTGCTTCTTAACTTCTGCAATAATCCAGGTCTAATATTTTCAGTCCTAGTGGCTTCTAGGTGCCTGCTATTACAGCCTTTACCAGAAACTAGGCTCAACTCTGATTCCATGCAATAAGAAATTTACAATAGACTTTCTACTATTTCTTATGAGGTGATATTATTATTATTATTATTTATGACATGTTTGCAATAGATATCATTCTAGTCAAAACCATCTTAGCCCCTTGATGAAATGGTAAAATACCATCTTTTTGAAGTTTAAAACATCCATAAATCTAGTGAGAATGTATTATTGTTTTAACAACTTGCAGGTACCGGGAGGCTGTTCAGAAATGGGATGAAGCCCTTCAGTTAACTCCTGAAGATGCTACCCTCTATGAGATGAAATCACAGGTAACGCATGACAGTCCCTCAGCAGCTTAAAAATATGTGGATATTGATTTGTTCTGGCCCTAGGCCATGACTCAAACAAAAAGTAGTGCAAATTCATCAGCTCAATGATGAAGTACAGGGAATACATAGTATAATATCACCAATAACTCAGACAGCAAAAGAGGTAGAACAACAAAATCCATAAAATGCCTCCACAACTAAGTATATCACTGCCTGGAATGCAATATTCACAGCAATCAAAGCAAAAAATGCTACTTGTTTTGCAATAAAAGACCACATACCTCACTAAAAGTAAAGTTATATCCAAGAGAAAACATTGAATATATCTGTTGACAACTGGCAATATCCATTTTACCTTTTAAAAATCTCATTACAGAGTACCATAACTTTCTTTCTCTTGTATGGTTTATGAGTTTGGAAAGATGCCTTTGGATGGCCAGGCTATATGAAATAGAGCATGTATTAGTAAAGCATAGTCCCCATTCACTTACTAGAATAACAGAGGGAAGTCAGTTCAATTCAGATATCATGCTAAGCCATGGTTAAGGAAACGAAACCACAGTTTGGTATGATGTCTGAATCTGAATACATGATTTGAAATGGGTTTGTAGAGCATGGTTTTTGCTAACTATGGCTTGGTGTAACATCTGAATTAATATATCATAGTTAAGACTGTTGCTGCACTGTATCTAGAGACTGGAATGCTGGCCATGGAGCTTTATACCATGGTTTGCTTGGAGTTTGGAAGTTCAAGCATAGTTTGGGTTCTAATCTGTTAACACAAATCATAGCTTGTGATGTTTGCATTGAACTACTGTTTGGGTAGCTAGATATCTGGATAAATAATGTCCTATTGACACACAGATTTAGAGACACAATTACATGCACAACAATATTCAGATAATTATAGTTACGTTAATGAAAAGTTTCTACAAGTTGTTAGATTTGTTGTGATAAAGTAATAGGATAAAAGTGATAAGATAAAAATAAGTGACCAAGAACTGTGTCAGATACGATCACTGCTGATATACTGGTGTTTCCTACAGCAAACAGGTAAAGTATGGACAATATGTCTATGTTCTTTAACACCTTGCATACACATGACTGGGAACCTTTATGCATGTTCATGAGCATTTCAAATCTTGGGTTTTATAATTTACAAGGTTGTTGTGGGAAATACTAGTATAATGCCAGTATATTCACAGCAATTGTGTCTGGATAAAGTGTGGAACTGTTCTAAGAGAGTTCCTTTGCAGAAGGACAAGAGTTGAAGGAAAAGATTCTGACGGTACTTCATAAGCCTTTTTAAATCTACTTTCAAATGAATATTACTTTCTGAAAAGCAAACGTGGGAGTAAAACTACAAAATGATCACAAGGTGTCAGCTATATAATACTTGAAACAAATTGGCATAGAAATAGCTCTTTTGTAGTTTGTACGTATGCATTTATTATCCCTTTTGTATGGCTAAATCTTGCATATTAATGCCTGTTATTCCAACACTTTTGTAATCTGAATAGAATGTGATGTTAATGACACTAAAAGAGTTCACCCATATAAAGTCTGGATCTTTTCATAGAAAACAATTTGTTAATGAACCTGTTTTCCTTCGAACATATTGAGTATATTCCTGGGATAGAGGTGAATGTATTTCAGCATGTTCAAAGTCCATTTCCCTACTCCTTAAATAATTGCATATGTTTGCAAAATCAGCTGAGCAACTAAAATCACCAGTCTTCCCCTTTTGTCCACTTATGGCCATGCCTAGGTTTATGGGGCGGGGGAGTTGTAATACAGCAGCTGGTTCCATTTACTTTATCAGCAGCATGTAATGTGTTGCAAGGTTTCAGTGATGTTCTCTAAATAAACAGTTCTGATGAATATGCTGGCTAATGAGAAATCCATTAATATTTAAATTGAATTTGAAATACTCAAATATTTAAATAAAGGAGTTAAAAGTCACCTCTGCGGGCTCTATCTAATTTACTCATCTTTTTCTGGCCATTAGGGGAATTATATGTTTACATAAATTATGGAGAACGATAAACTCCCATTAATCTGTTTCATAATTTCTAAAGAGAGAGACCTTGGGGCACACTCAAACAGTTTGTGTGAGCTCTGTGTAGTGAATATAAATGAGATGCTCAACCCATGGAGGTCAGTTAGACCTTCTCATGGGCTCTAGCTTGTAAGTGCCTCTTGGGCTCTACAGGAACACAAACATAGACCAGAATCCAAAGACATTTACAAACCCAACTTGGTTTTGAACTTGTGAAGCTCCTTTATCAAATCTGGAGTTGAATCAGAGGGGAGGAGTCACCAATGTGGAAAGCCTCAAGCAGCCTTCACACAAATCTTTGGAGTTCCCCTTTGACAACTGGTTTTTGCATGAAATGGAGCATCATATTAATTCTTTTTACTTTGTCCTCATTTATATTCTTTCCCTTTCCTCATTAGGTTCTGGGTTATATTCTGTTCTAACGTGGGGTCTTTCTAAATATGTTGGTTTTTTGGGTTTAAGAAATTTCTTTGATGGCAAGGAGGCTGATACTTCAAATCTGAAAGCCTCGCCACCCTCCCGGCATTGAATGGTGGGTAGAAGGATTGCTGGGACTTCAGGATGTGGCTTATTATATGAGACAGACCCTTGAAACTTACCCCTTTCTTTATCCATTTCTTTAGGCAGGGTTCCACAAATTTTGGCCAGCCTTGCTAGCCAAGTCAAAACTGAGCATCAGGACCTAGTTTGGCCCTGAGCATTGGAAGCCGGTCCGAGCACATACTTTAGAGGGCATATTTTGAGTTGATCAAAATGTTTTCACTTGCTTAATTGAACCAATGATTACATTAAATGTTATGGCCCTAATGCTTAAATTGTACAATAGATTTTGTACATACTTGGGCAAGGAATGAAAGTTCCTTGATCCTGTGACAGAGCACAGTGTTAAGTGTAGAGTGTGTCAGCTACTCGCAATATATAGTAGAGTGAACGGTGCTGACAGAAAACCCCAAGGAAGCATCAAAATGAAAGTTTTAATTTTTTTAAATGCCCTTTAGAATTGGAACATGGTTTGAAAGGTTTATTGCCCTCAAATTATTGTAGTTAAATGTAGATGACTGAAGCTACGAAGGGCCATGAGCCAGTGAAAGAGTAATTGACTATTCTGCTATAAAAGTATTAAAAGACATAAAAACCAAGATATGAAGGATTTTATTCTTATTAAATTTGAATTTTATATGGAACAAAATATCAGGTCATTTTGGAAGGTATCCACATGTTGTAGAGAAGTATAATTACAACTGTAGGCTTGTCTTAAGCAAAAGCTCGCTGCCATAAAATCCCCATGAATGGGCAACTTAAGCAATTCAGACTGTAGTTTGTGCAAAGAAATAACCAATATTGAATTCCTTAATTCTGATTATACAGATGGTGAATGCTAAATAGCATTTTAATGCCCTGACTTCTTCGGGAAAAGTAGCTGCTTCTCATCTTAGCAGCTTCGGCTGAACCACCAGGTGCATCTTTGGTAGAGAAGTCAATCCTCTCATATGCTCCAGTCTCACCTGGATTAGATTCCTATAATGCACTCTACATGGAGCTGCCTCTGAAGACATTTTGGAAACTTCGTTGGTTCCAGGTGCAGCTGCCAGGGGGTTTGCTAGAGCTTGCTGTCTGGATCATATAACTCTTAGGTTATGGGTTGCAGCCAATGGTATCCTTCTCCCAGTGGAAAAGACATCCCAGGTGAATTGGAGTCGTCCTCTCCCAGAAGCCCCTCATGCACTCCACACCTGCAAACTTTCTCCGGAGGCTTAGAGGACCCTCCACAGCAGATTTGGCAGTGCGCTGGAGGCTGGAGAAGAGAAAAGGAAACTCCCATTACATGAGCAGCAGTCTGGTTCTAGCCCTATGTCATCTTCATCAGCAATTTATTTATGGGCTCAGTTCTGATGCTGGTTCTGACCTTCAAAGCTTTAAACAGCCTTGGTCAGCCTTCCCGAACCTGGTGTCCTCCTGCATTCCTGAACATTGGTTATGATGGCTGGGGTCGATGGGAGTTGAAGTTCAAGGCATCTGGAAAGCACCAGGTTGGGCAAAGCTAGTCCAAGGCCAAGGTATCTTGAGAATTGTTGATGAACATTATCAAGCATTGCCAACTTTGGAGACTGTGTTCTGTGTCACTTCATCATCATAAGTCAAGTGGGTAAGCATGAGGGACAGGGTCTTATCTGCTGTGGCATCAAAGCTATGTAACATCCTGCCAAGGAAGGCCCACCTAAAGCAGGAAGCAGGTGTTAAAGGCCACACACATACACAGCCCACATAGGACTGAATTGTATTTCTGGGTCAGTAACACATGCAGCATTCTATAAAAAGCCAGGGTTGGGGGCATCACACAGGGACCGATATGCTTCTGCTACTTACCTTAGACCTAGCGGCTAGCTGGATCCAAGGTACATGGTTGTGGCAGACAATTGGTTGATATGCTAAAAGGAAGGGAAACAGACAGTTGATTAATAAGAATATGAAGTGGCTAACTGACCCATCAGACCTTACGTTACATGGATGGTTTTTTTTACAAACTGATGATTCTCATCCACAAGCAGTTGATAGCTGGTACCAGCACTCAAGAGGCTTAGAGTCCATGTCCTTTCAAATGATGTATGGGAGCTTTCACAGCCACATTAAAGGAAGCCACCATTTTTATTTTTATTTTTGCTGATCAGTATTTGACCTTTCTCAAACCCTTTTTTTTACTTTGACCGAATATCTTGATTACTCAGGCGATCCTATAACAACTTCCTGGCTCAATCCACTGCTCAGCTATAAACATCTTGGCTGCCTCCTTGTCTGTGCTACTTTGCTTCCTGCTCCATTTTTCTAACCCTGCCAGCTTGCTTATTGGTCCTGCTTATTGCTGCTGGTAGTTTTAATTTATGTAGCATCAGTAATGCTCAAAGTATATTCAATGTGTTTTCTTCCCACCATAACTGTGGGAGGTATGCAGCTATTGTGGTCATTTTGCAGATAAGAAACAGCCTCAGACAGAGCAACTTGTGCAAGGCTAGCAGTGAATAGCATCAGAAGTAGAATTTGATCCTAGGGCACACATATACAATTGCCTGGGTGTTGGATCCCAGCCCCATCAAGAAATGTCCATTTGTGCATGTCCATGTGCAAGTCCAGATGCAATCCATATCATTGGCACAGGAACTCGTGAGGATGGGGAGAATGGGCAGAGCCTGCATACCCACCTTCCCTCATAAGTACCCTTCCGAATGTTACATCAGAAGACTGTCATGTTTCCTCTCCTGCAGACTTCTCTGGAACATCCAAAGCCAGTCTGAATTTAAACTGATCCAACTTTGACAATATGGCCACTGTCCACAGAATCACTCAACTAGCTCCACTTGGCCATCTGGGCTCCAGCCCCTGAGGATGATATTGGAGGATCTGACTCAGTGGTATAGTGGTAAATTTTGAAGTGCAGGTACTCATCATGCCAGTTCCCATAGCCACGCCCCCAAGGAAAGTCCAAAAATGCATGCACCTGTGTAGAGCTGAAAAAAAAAAGTGCATAAAAGGGTAACTAAAATGATCAAGGGGCTGGAGCAACTCCCCTATGCGGGAAGGTGACAACACCTGGATTGTTTAGCTTGGAAAAAAAGGAGGCTAAAGGGAGACCTGCTAGAGATGTACAAAATTATGCATAGTGTGGAGAATGTGGATAGGAAGGCATTTTTCTCCCTCTCTCATAATACTAAAACTCAATGGGTTTATCTCATGAAGCTGATTAATGGAGGATTCCAGACAGATAAAAGGAAGTACTTCTTCACATGGCACATAGTTAAACTATGGAATTTGCTACCACAAGATGTAGGGGTGGCTACCAATTTGGATAGCTTTAAAGGGGTGTTAGATAAATTCCTGGAGGAGAAGGCTATCAATGGCTACTCGTCCTTATGGTTATGTGCTACTGCCAGTATCAGTACAGTAAGCTTATGTATACCAGTTGCTGGGGAACATAAGTGGGAGGGTGCTGTTGCATTCATATCCTGCTTGTGGGTTCCTGGTTGACAGCTGGTTAGCCACTGTGTGAATAGAGTGCTCGACTAGATGGACCCTTGGTCTTATCCAGCATGGCTCTTCTCATGTTCGTATGTCCCATGTCAACAAACCAGTTCTAGCAGTTGTCATGTCCAGCAGGACCAGTCCTTTTGTAAAGCTAATGGGTCATCTTCCATAATTGCCCATTCAAGACTAAGCCATCCAGTCATACATTGCATTACAGCAGGAAACAATGTATTGTTGTTGAGAAAACTCATCTCCATCCCAGCGCTACAGGACTGCAGCTAAGCTCAGGGGGAACAGGGAATTCTGAGGGAGGGGTTGGCAGATGACATCAGCATTTCCACTGCTCCCAACATGGCATCCCTGTGCCCCCTGGTTCCATTACACCACTGATCTGACTATTTGATTCAGTGTTTAGACAAATATTAAAAGGTTGTGAGGATCTGTGCCTGTTACAAATGGCTAATAATAAGAAATCATTCTTAAGTCGTTATGTTGGTGTTCTCAGTAGTGTGTATATCTGTTTTTGCACCCAACTTTCTCTGAGTTAGAACTGTGTTGACTCTTTTCTTTGGGACGACCTTATCGTTAACGGCATTTTGAAGCGGTATGTTGACTCTGTATGGGTTGTTTCTCACAAGCGATGTGCAGCGATAGCATTCCTCCCCACTGGGAATTGTTAAGTTTACTGTGTGTGAAAAGTTAAATAAAGATTCTGAGTGTCAAAAGGCTGCACCTGTGCCATGGGAGACATAACCTGAAGGCAAAGGTGAAGGATCAGTGAATGTTTTATTGTTACAGACAGTGCTGATGTTTTGGCTGTAGTGTATAGGAGGCTCATTCTGAGCACATTGTTCTGTTCTAGGTGATGTACAAACACAAGGCCTGGAAAGGGCATCCCACTTTACATCTTTACAACCAGTGGTATCCTGTAATTGTTCCCATTTGTTCTCATTTCCCCATGTCACATTGGAAGAATTAATACTCATTAGTGGCTCAGAGAGAGAGACTGGATCTTCCAAACTGCTGCCGTATCCTTTGCAAAATCCAGTTTTTTCTGAGGTAGACGCCTAGGTTAAGTCTTTGCCAATTGACAGCTTGTATAGCTTTCCTACGCAAGTCCCCTTTAAATGTGAGGAACAGGGAAGATGAGCCTAAATGGTGCTTCTTGGTTGGATGCTCTTGTTTTGTCATCATTGAAGCAACTCCTATGAGACCACAACTTTCCAGAAGCATGGTCTGCTAGCTACTGGATAGATCATTGTTTGGCATAAGATGGAAACTGATCTACCCAGGTCCTAAATGTTCATAATTAGAAAACTGAGCACTCAAATAATTAACAAGTAGCCAGTATGTATGAAATTGGGAGTATGAGGTTGCTCAGCTGGGCTTTGTGGACAGTCCTAATGAGATAAAAGATGGTGCCTTGAAGCATCACATAGCTTGATCCTAATTAAAGTTGTTGATTCAGAGGCAAGGGGTGTGTGTGGAAGGAGTGGTGATTGTGGCACAACTTGTTGTAAATTCCTGGAGCTGGGGCTCTGGGGCGGGGTGGGGATGGGCTGATCCTCCATCTAATTACTGCATTGCATGTAATCTTTAATATTGCTCTTTTTCTTACATTCAGATCCCATTTTAACTGAGCTTGTTTTAACACGTGACGTATAATCTATTTATTCCAATGTCTGATTTAAATCAGCACTCATTTTTCTGTTTAAACAAAGAAACATTTTTTATAAACCCTGGGATGCACTTGAGAACTCCTGTATTCCACTTTTGCCTCCATTAGTCATCTCACCTTAAATGCAGTCAGACACGTCTGTAGTGCTGCAAAGGAAGCAAGGAACTGTTATTTTCCACTGTGGTCATTATTTTTGTGTCTTTCCCTCAAACAGCTTCCTATTCTCTCTAGGTAAGCACTTCTCTCTGATAACCCCTGGTGCAGGCTAAATACAGGAATGTCTGTGAGTGGTGTTCATTGGGCTCCCAGCTGATGTTAATATGGGAAAGAGTCTGAACTCGTGTAGCTTACAGAACTGGCCACAATAAAACAGATCGTCAAACTGCTTACCAGGTTGCACTTTTAGAAAACATTTAGAGCAGATTGAATAAGTAGGGTGTTCTGTTTGTGTTCACACACAAGTGTTTTTAAAATTAATGCGATTATGAGTTCTTTTGCAAGTCACTATCGATCTCATAACTTACCATAGAATCATTGAATAGAAGAGTTGTGGCCTACAGGGCCATCGAGTCCAACCCTCTGCTTAATGCAGGAATCCACCTTAAACATACCTGACAGATGGCTGTCCAGCTGCATTTTGAAGGCCTCTAGTGTGGGAGAGCCCACAACCTCCCTAGGTGATTGGTTCCATTGTCGTACTGCACTAACAGTCAGGAAATTTTTCCTGATGTCCAGAGGGAATCTGGCTTCCTGTAACTTGAGCCCATTATTGTGTCCTGCACTCTGGGATGATCAAGAAGAGATCCTGGCCCTCCTCTGTGTGACAACCTTTCAAGTGTTTGAAGAGTGCTATCATGTCTCTCAGTCTTCTCCAGGCTAAACATGCTCAGTTCTTTCAGTCCCTCCTCATAGGGCTTTGTTTCCAGAGCCCTGATCATCCTCATTGCCCTCCTCTGAACCCTCTCCATCTTGTCGGCATCCTTCTTGCAGTGTGGTGCCCAGAACTGGATGCAGTACTCAAGATGAGGCCTAACCAGTGCCGAATAGAGGGGAACCAGTACCTCACATACTTTTGAGCTCTTTCAGATTTTGCAATATCAAAATGCCTCCTCCCTGCCAGAAAGAAACATTTGGCTCCAAATGACAGTTGCCCTGGGACTACAGAAGGAGCAGGAAAGAACACTCAGCCTCCATCTATTGGCCTAAAGAACAAGGCCATTCAAATAAGAAACTAGCAAGGGAAGATCAGTCTGATCCAAAGTGCATTTACATGTTCACTTATAACTCACCACCTTGTTCTTAACTTGGAGGAACTGATATTTTTCCTTTTCTTTCTACTCCCCTTCCCTTGTACGGCTCGTCATTTTAGTTTTTCAGCCTGGTGGCGAGGCCTCTCTCTCTCTCTCTCTCTCTCTCTCTCTCTTGAATTGATGTCATCCACTTTGGGAGACCAGAATTGCCTGAAAAGCGGGATAGAAGTGCTGTCATTAAATAAATAATATAGTTGGTTGGTTGAAGACTCACTCTTTATTTTTCCCTTCTCCCAATTAGGTCCTGATGTCTCTGCATGAAATGTTCCCTGCAGCGCATGCAGCAGAAATGGCTGTCCAGAGAGATCCTCATTCTTGGGAGGCACGGCAGACGTTGGGACGTGCCCAGCTTGGCTTAGGAGAAATTGCACTGGTAAGTGTAAAAAAGGGAAATGCTAATCTCCCATTTGAAATTTCTTTCAGCCAACATAGGTATAAGTTGAAAGCAATTTTTTAAGCTACTCAGTTTTCTTTTTTAAAAATGTACTACAAATGCAAAAATTCTGCTCCAAATACCGTCTCTGTTAATTCTTTCTTTCGTGTATTGTTCAACTAGATGGAGTGTACACAGAGTAATTTGTCTACTATTCAGTTGGTGTATCCAGTGCTCATCTGCTGTGTGGCCTTCGCAGTGCATGAAATTCTTTTAAACTTCCTCAGATCAATATATCACACATCCATTTGTATCTTTACCCTCCCAAGAAAGACATCAAGTTTAAAAACAAGCAGGATTCAAACACACAGCCTTGAGGATTATAGATGGATGGCTCCGCTAATCAGCCTTAGGTGACAAGGGCTTCTATGAAACACAGTAATTCTCTCTCCCCCCCCCCCCCCCCAATTTGTTTTTTTTTAACAGCCAGGAGCTTTTGGAGTCATCTCTGGCTTATGGGAGAGCTTCAAAAACAGGGGCATGTTCCAAGGTGTCCTGCTGTTTATTTTTCTGTTTTTAAAAAAGGATCAGAAAAGATCCAGTCTGTGTCAAGGAAGCACTTTCCTTCAGAGTAGCTTTTATACTACTGGAAGAAATGAATGCTGGTTGTTCTGTCTTCTATCTGCTTCGGATATCAAGTGGGCAGAACAAAGAAAATGTCATTGCTTTCAACAGCATGGAAATCGTCTGCAATCAAAGTGCTTACTTAAATACGTCAGGTCTTTTCTGGTTCTTCTTGGAATAGATAGAGATCAGCTACAGCACTTTGGGATGTTCATGCCCTATTTCCCAACATCATTGGTGCAGCCTTCAGGATATTTTTTTTGTTTAGTGGGAAAGCTACCCAGGATAGAAAGCAATGAGATGTCGGGTTGACATCTTGTTTCTTGTAGTTGCATTGATGCATCTTGTTTCTTTTATTTGCGTTGGCTGTAAAGAGCTGGAGAAATTGGTGAGGATACGCAGCCCAGAGCAGGAAGTAATCACAAAGCAGGCTATTGAATGCCATCTGCAAGCCCATTACAAGTGCGGTTCCCTGGCAGTTAACTCTCAACATGAGGCTTGGTCACATTGCATTTTGCAAGGCTTTCATTTTTCACACTGTCCGACAGATGAAAACAGGCACATGCATACAAACATCTGATTCTCATACCAGGTAATACGATTCTCAACCGCTCCTCCCAATTACATGTTATAAAGATATGCTAGAGCAGCCTTCCCCAACCTGGTGCCCTCCAGATGTTTTGGACAACAACTCCCGGGACTCCTGACCATTGGCCATGCCAGCTGGCTGGGACTGATGGGAGTGAAAATCCAAAACGTCCCCAGGTTGGGAAAGGCAGCACTCCAAAAACAACATGATCTCAGAGTTCAAAATGAGCCTCCTCTGCGTGTAAAATTGCCTTCTAGCCCTGCTTGTAGGCTCCCTAGAGACATCCGACTGGCTCCTGTGGGAAAGAGAATTTTGGATCAAACTGAACAGGGCCCTCATAGTGTTTGTGCATGCATTAATTGTGTCGTTTTTAACAGACATTTTTTAAAGCACCCTATTGCATCCTTCCTCAACTTGGCTTCCTCTAGATGTGCTGGACTACAACTCCCACAATCCCCCAGACAGTTATGCTGTCTGGGGCTTATGGGAGTTGTAGTCCAACACATCTGGTGTCTGCTTGGGGAAGGCTGTCCCATTGCAAGAGTGAGGTAGAACATTTCTTAATAGGTTAAATGTGCATTAAAGGCAAGGCAGATCCCGCTTACCCTCTCATTTAATGACCAGAGTTGAACTTTGAAAAATGACATCTCTAGCAATTCACACTCAAGGACATTTTGACAAGGTTCCCAAAAGGCGAAAGTAGGAGCTGAGTCATAGCAGGAACGGGATCCAGAAAATTAGGACTTTAGATAGGCGCCCTTGGAGCATACGATTTCTTTGTTTCGCTGAAAAGGCTCTGCAGTTATCCTTTGGACCAGAAGACCTGAATAGGAATGGAAAGTTCCAGAGCTTCTCAAGAGCTGGTGTACAAGTACCTACCTCTGGGTGTGTCTGGCAGTGAAATGTAAACCCAAACCCTCAGCTCTGTAGTATCGCAGCGACAAATGCTGGCATGCCAGTGATTTATCCCCATTCTTTTATATTGCCAAACTGTGCTTCTCTTGGCAACATGATAAAGCCAACTGCATTGATTTGGGCCAGGGCGGGGGGTGGGAGCAATGGAGGAAACCACTTCAGCAAGGCAATGCAAACAATCAGAAGCATTATTGGTACGGAAACAGCCTTGGTCGCCCTGTATGATGACCTATGTCGGGAGAAAGACAGGGGGAGTGTGACTCTGTTGATTCTCCTTGATCTCTCAGCGGCTTTCGATACCATCGACCATGGTATCCTTCTGGGACGACTGGCTGAGTTGGGAGAGGGAGGCACTGCATTGCAGTGGTTCCGCTCCTACTTGAGGGGTCGGCTCCAGAAGGTGGTGCTTGGGGAACATTGCTCGGCCCCGTGGATTCTCCAGTATGGGGTTCCGCAGGGGTCAGTTTTGTCCCCCATGTTGTTCAACATCTACATGAAACCGTTGAGTGCAGTCATCCGGAGTTTTGGAGTGCGTTGTCATCAGTACGCTGATGACACGCAGCTTTATTTCTCCTTTTCATCTTCATCAGGTGAGGCTGTGGATGTGCTGAACCAGTGCCTGGCTGCAACAATGGACTGGATGAGGGCTAATAAACGGAAACTCAATCCAGACAAGACTGAGACGCTGTTAGTGGGTGGTTCCGCTGACCGGATGGAGGGTGTTCAACCTGTTCTGGATGGGGTTGCACTCCCCTTGAAGGAGCGGGTTCGTAGCTTGGGGGTTCTCCTAGACCCATCTCTGTCACTTGAGGCGCAGGTGGCCTCAGTGGCACGGAGTGCCTTCTACCAACTTCGGTTCGTGGCCCAGCTACGTCCCTATCTGGACAGGGATAACCTGGCTTCAGTTGTCCATGCTCTGGTAACCTCCAGGTTAGATTACTGCAATGCACTCTACGTGGGGCTGCCTTTGAAGGTGGTTCGGAAGCTGCAGCTTGTGCAAAATGCAGAGGCCAGATTGATAACTGGAACCAGTAGGTTCGAACATATAAGACCTACTCTGGCCCACTTGCATTGGCTGCCTGTATGTTTCCGAGCCCGGTTCAAGGTGCTGGTTTTAACCTATAAAGCCTTACACGGCTTGGGACCACAATACCTGATGGAACGCCTTTCCCGACATGAACCTACCCGAACACTACGTTCAACATCTAAGGCCCTCCTCCGAGTGCATCCTCCGAGGGAAGCTCGGAGGTCGGCAACAAGAGAGAGGGCCTTCTCTGTGGTGGCTCCCCAATTGTGGAATGATCTCCCCGACGAGGCCCGCCTGGCGCCAACATTGTTATCTTTTCGGCGCCAGGTCAAGACTTTCCTCTTCTCTCAGGCATTTGGCAATATCTGAGGAGCCTGGGTTTGTTTTGTTTTGTTTTTGTAGCTTTTTGAAGTGTTGAAGTGGTTTTTAAATGTACAGATTGTGTGTATGTTGTATGTTTTTGCTGTTTTAATTTTTGTATATTGTTTTTAATTGTTTTTAATCCTGTGTAAACCGCCCAGAGAGCTTCGGCTATGGGGCGGTATACAAATGTAATAAATAAAGAAATAAATATTATTGGGAATGGACTTGGTCATGCTACCATTTTTACTGCAAGGGGCCATTCATCTATCTCAGGGGTGGGGAACCTCTGGCCCACAGACCATCCCCAGCCCATGTAGGTTCCCCAACAGGCCCATGAACTTCTTCTGCAGGCCCCCGCCTTCTCTCTCCAGTCTTATGCACAAAACCGCTGCTGTTATCTCCAGTCACTGCTTGGAGATAACAGCAGTGATTTTCCTATTGAGCACTAAAGAAACACTGTCTGGGCAATCCTGATAAGAGATTTAAAGGCATTTAAACTTAAAATATGCTGCTCTTCAAGGGTATTTCTTCTCAGTAAAGAGAGGGTAGGGAAACTGAAGGTCTGTGTTTTATAAGTCAATTTCTGTAGCTTACTTCTGAGTAGACAAGCATAGAACCAAACTGCGTTTTGTATGCCTGAAATCTGTTGCGCTGGGGTTTACTCCTGAGTAGATATGCAAAGAAATGAGCTATGCTTTGGCAGAAAAATGTCCAAATTCGTACATCCTCTTTGCTTTGGTCCAACCTAATCTGTCCTCAGTCCTCTCCTGTCTGCCCTTAGCTCCAGCCCTGAGATGCTTCCCAAATTGGAATTTACCCCAAAGGGCCAAAAAGTATTTCCCTGATCTGTGTTACATATCTCTAGCAAATGTATGTGCTATTCCTGTGGAAATCATAGTTGTCCCTCAGTGCATATACACACAGTTTGGTCTACCTTAAAGTTTTACTATAAGAATTACTGAGATCATTTATCTATAATACTTTGAACCAGGCTTCCCCGACCATCCCTCCTCCAGATGTGTTGGTGGCTGGGAATGATGTGATTTGTAGTCCAACACGTCTGAAGGCACCCTGTTGGGGAAAGCAGCTTTCAACATTCAAGAAAACCGTTATATAAATGCATCTAGTGGTGAAAATGTATGTCATTCTGAGGATTCTCAGGTCACTTTTCATTCTTTGTGAGATTCCCAATTACTATTTTATCTAGGCCAGTTATGAAAGAGGACATGTTGGCAGAGTGCTTATGGTTTAGCATCTGTGTTTGGCAGCTGTGGTCCAGTTGTATTAGGAAGCCTGGGTTCAAGTCCCATTTCCTCCCCCCCCCCCCGAATTTGGTGGTAATCCTAGCATTTATTTACCCTCCTCCACCCACAAATATTTGCTTATTTACTGTTGATTTAGTACCATTCTTTTCAAGTGTTCTGCCTCCATGGAATGCTTCCTTCATCATCTTGTTCTCCAGAGAGCACGTGCAAATCAGCTCTAGAATCCCTGAAGGATATTTTAGGGTATGATTTGTTATTCACAGCATAGACACAGTGACTCAGGTTGCATGTAATGGCAGCAGATTTTGGATTTTGAATGTGCAAGTCCAATCAACCCAGTCTGAGGTTATTCCATGATGAGCAAACCCAGACACTGTGAGTTAAACATGGGTTAAACAACCCACTGTTAACCCACGATTTGCCACTGTTATGTTCAAACGGGGTGATTCTCTCTCCCACCCACCCTACTGCCACCACCTCTGACAAACTCATGATTGGCACAACCCTATACATACACAATCCAATTCCAGTAAGCATGCCCAGGGCTATGAACTGGCTCAGTCTCTCTCCCTCTATTTGTGTAAGCCCTATACTATAGGAGGAAAGGAATTTATTTCAGGTTATCATTTCTCCTGCATGCTAAAATGTAAACTCCCAAATTCCCCATTTCACAATCCCATTGAGAGAAAGACTTACAAAGCCGAATTTCCCAAGCATTTTGATGTTCAGCTTGTAAAGGAAGACGGGCCTTGGCACCGTCCCCTGGCAGAGATGCACAGAACTCAGAGAATCAAAACCAAGACTCAATTTACTTGAGATATAAGACTTTATTAGATTAAGAGCAGGTTAAGTAGTCTGCGACTCTAAAAATCTACAACAAGACCCAGCATGCATATATAAGAGACAATAAAACCTATTACTCAGCCGGACCTGGCTCCTTTGGCTACCTCAAGGCAGAAAGCACCCCGAATGTTTTCCAAGCCTCTAGCTTTATCCCTCCTCCTAGGGATCCCCCTCCCTTCTTGGCGCCAGTCTCCATTTCACTTTCACACCTCCCTTTCCCAGCCTTGGATTTTATGGCTGAGATAAGACCAGTTCTTCCTGGCCTGGTTTTCGCCCTTGGGCCATCCATCTCCCTCCAGGTGGAAAGCCAAGGTCTTTTGTTATTCTAACTCCCCCCTCAACCCCTTTTGTTTCTCTAACTCATACTAAAACCTTTACTAAAACCCATGCTTTGCTCCGTGTACTATTCTACTACAAAACCTACTATCTTCTCAGCGCAGTCTATCTGTTTTCCCTTACACCTTCCCCCTTAAGATGGAACTCCGGGGAAGCCGCTTTCTTCTGAACCTTTTTGTCCCTGGATCTTCCCTGAGTTCCATCTCTTCTTCTGCTCTCCTTTTTTATTAGGAATTCTCTGTTTGCGTATGGTCAATTTCTCAGGCGCACCTCCTTCCTTTGTTCTATGTCTCGGGGGGGGGCTCCATCCCCTCCTCCCTCAACCCTGTCTTCGTGGTGGCTTCGGGATAGCCCATCTGCCACAACATTATCCTTCCCCTTGATGTGAGAAGCTGTAAATTCGTAGTCCTGTAGGGCCAAGCTCCAACGTAACAATTTTTGGTTGGTGTTTTTCACTCTGGATAGCCAGCACAAGGGGGAGTGGTCGGTTTGCAACTTAAAGGGCTGGCCCCACAAATAAGGCCTTAATTTCTTTACTGCCCAAACGATGGCTAGGCACTCTTTCTCAATAGTGGCCAACGCCTTCTCCCGGGGCAACAACTTTTTGCTAATAAATGCAATGGGGCGTAGCTGTCCTTCTAGGCCCTCTTGTAACAACACCGCCCCCAACCCTTCTCTGAAGCATCAGTTTGTAGCGTAAAAGGTTTATCAAAGTCGGGAGCCTGCAGTACCGGGCTTTGCCTCAAACATCTCTTCAGGCCCTCAAAAGCTTTTTGACACTGCTCTGTCCACTGGACTCGGGTTGGTTGTCGTTTTTTACACAAGTCAGTAAGGGGGGCCACCCGGGCGCTAAAGCTTGGGACAAATCGCCTATAGTATCCTGCCAGCCCTAGGAACGACTGCACTTGTTTTTTCGTCTGAGGCACCGGCCAGTTTTGAATAGCCTCTACCTTAGCCTCCAGGGGGTTCACGCTAACCCCCCCCCCCACTTGGTGCTCCAGATATGTAACTTCCCCCAACCCAAACTGACATTTAGCCGCTTGTACGGTCAACCCAGCCTGCTTTAGCCGACCCAAAACCTGCACCAAATGGCCCAAGTTCTGGTCCCACGTCTGGCTGTACACCGCAATGTCATCCAGGTAAACACATGAGAACGCCCCCAAATCTCTCAGCACCCCATCCATTAACCTCTGAAAGGTATTTGGAGCTGAGTGTAGGCCAAACGGCAACACATTAAATTGATACAGGCCTTGGGGCATGGCAAAGGCAGATTTTAGTGCAGCATCTTCATCTAGGGGCACCTGCCAGTATCCCTTGGTTAGATCTAACGTGGAAATGTATTTGTCCCGCCCCAATGTCTCGACGAGCTCTTCAGTGCGTGGCATTGGGTAGGAATCCCCCGCAGCGATTTTATTTAGGGCATGGTAATCAATGCAGAATCTGACCCCCCCCCCCATTTTTCTTGACCACCAAGACTATAGGGGAGGACCATGGGCTCTGACTTTCCTTTATTACCCCCATGGCCAGCATTTCTTTAATCTCTTGCTTGATCACCTCTGCGTGCTTTCCTGTAATCCTATAGTTGGGAGATCTAATAGGGGGTGGTTCCCTGTGTGAATAGAGTGATAGGCTAAGTTTGTCCGGCCCGGTAACCCTGAAAACAGCTCTTTGAATTTTTTTAACTGTTGTTCCAGCTGTGACCGCTGGAGGGCAGTCAAAGACTCCGAAAAAACCACTTGCGATAGACCTCCATTGTGCCGATATTCCCTCAATAGGTCCGGTAATTGGCTCCCCTCTCAGGGCCCCTCTTCCACCTTTTGTACAGCTGCCTCCCGTTCCCTAAAGGGCTTCATCATGTTTACATGGAATACTTTAGATCGACCCTTGCCCTGAGGCGGTTTTAACAAGTAATTTACCTCGTTCAGCCTTTTCTCTACCACCAAAGGACCCTCCCAGCGCACGGCCAGTTTCTCAGGTTGAATAGGCTTCAACACCAGTACCTTGTCTCCCTCCTTAAACTCTCTCTGTCTAGCTTTAAGATCGTACCACTTCTTTTGTGTTTGTTGTGCTTGAGCTAGATGGGTTTGCGCTGCCTCCCCCACCTACCGTAAGACGTTCTGTAGTTGTTGCATGTAATCTACTACTGAGGTAGGGGTATGGGGTGACTTCCCCTTTCTCTCAGCAACACTAGAGGGCCCCTCAGTTCTCTTCCGAACAACAATTCATTAGGAGAAAACCCCATACTGTCTTGCGGTGCATCCCGGTAAGCAAACATCAAATAAGGCAGAGCCACATCCCAGTCCATTTTGTGAGAGACTGCATAGGCTTTTAACATTTTCCCCAGCATTTGATTAAACCGCTCCACTAAACCATTCCCCTCATGGTGATATGCGGCAGAAGTGCACTGTTGAACTCCGGCTAGTTTCCATAGTTCTTTCAAAAGCTGGGACATGAAACCGCCTCCCAAATCGTGCACCAAAAGGCGCGGCATTCCTAAGTGAGTAAAAACAGACATCAAAGCTTTAGCCAACTGAGCAGCAGAAATAGATGTAAGCGGCACAGCTTCTGCGTACTGGGTAGCATAGTCTACCATAGTGAGAATATATTTTTTTCCCGTTCTCGTAGCCGGGGCAAAGGGTCCCAAGATATCCACCCCCACCTTCTCAAAAGGCGTTCCCGAAGTAGGCGAGGGGCGTAGAGGGGCCCGTGGATGGTCCTTTGGGAATCCTACCCTCTGGCAAGGCTCACAGGAGTTACAGAAGTCCCGAATGTCTGCTGCAACTAAGGGCCAATAAAACCCCCTGCTCACTCTGGCCAGTGTACGGCGGATTCCCAAATGCCCCCCCCCCATAACGTCTCGTGTGCCGCTTCCATCACCTTCTGTCTAAACTCTTGTGGCACCACTAGTTGAATCCTCTCTGTCCCTCCCCCCTTCTTTGGACGAAACACACGGTACAACAACCCCTTTTCCCATTTAAAGTCAGCCAAACGCCTCCCTCCTTCTCCCGGCCCTTTCCCCACTGCTCCATCTCTACACGGCTGTAAGGAGGGGTCCTTCTGTTGTCCCTCTCGGAACCCAGGGTCTTCCATCTCTTCCAGGGCTACGTCTTCTATGGAGGGGGTACTCAAGGGGGACTGTTCTTCTGCCTTCTTCTCCACCCCTTTTGCCAACTGTCCCCGTGTAGTCACTTGTAGTTGGGACGTTTTAAAGCATATGTCATTTCCCAGGAGGAAAAGTGGCCCTGTTTTGTGCACCAATATTGTCAACTCCCCTTGCCACCCCCCATAGTCCACAGTTATTCGGGCCAGGGGGGCTTTAAAAGGAGCTGCCCCATAAGGAGTGACCCTTAAGGTCTGGTTTTTTAGCTTTTGTCCCTCCTGCAGCAGGCTCTGATGTATTGAAGATAAATCCGCCCCTTTGCGCCCGAGTCAGCCTCCCATTTACCCGTAATAACTCACAGAATAAATCTGCCCCTTTGTGCCCGAGTCAGCCTCCCATTTACCCGTAATAACTCACAGAATTGCCGTCGGCTCCATTGCAGCTGTGCTGGGGAGACCAATCTCATCGAGAGGTCCTTGGTGGCTTGTTGGGCTACTCCCACAGGTGGCTCGCTATTTCCCTCCGGGTAGCTCCGTCCCTCTGCCACTGCTCCAGCATCTGCATATTCCCATTCCAGGTCTCAGGTTTCTCCGTCACTGTCGTCGCTGCAGTTGGAAGAGGGCGATGCTGGGGGGGGGGGGGGGTGGCTGCCGCTCGCACCAAAGCTCTCGTCAGGGTTTTTTTTTCTGTTCCAGCTGGCTGCTTCGCTGCTAGTTTCGGACAATCTTGTTTGAGATGCCCCATTTCTTTGCAGTAAAAACACCCCCCGTTTTGCAGCTTGGCCACCGGGCGTTGATTTTCCCGTTCTGCTCGCTCTCCTGCTGGCCACGCTGCCTTCTTCCCCGGAATCAGCCCTGTGGGGCGTCGATTTTCCACTCCTCGTCCTCCGACCTGCTCTCTCCTTCCAAAAGCACTCAGCCGATCCGCCATCTGCGCTGCCTCCGCGGCCGTGCCGGGATTCTTCTCTCCCATCCAGGCATCGTATTTCTTAGGGAATTGCCTGGAGAGCTGTTCATTGACCATTAGATCTCTCAGCTTCTCTCGGCTATCTATGCCGGCGGCCTCCATCCAGGCATCAAAGACTCATCAGCCGAGCCGTGAAGGCAGTAAATGTCTCTGTGGGCTTCATCGTCAACTGCCGGAATCTCTTCCTGCAGTGCTCTGCCGCGAGCGCATATTGGGTTCTCACCAACTTCTTGAAGTAATCATAGTCGGACCGTGATTCACGTGGGAGCGTCGCCATCAGCTCCAATAGAGTCCCCGACACTTGCGTCCTGAGGAGAGTCATCCGTTGATTCCCGGACACTCCCGCCTCCTCGCACGCCACCTCGCACGCCACCTCGAACACCGTAAAGAACGACGCCACATCATCTCCTTCCTTGTAGGCAGGGAACATTCGCCTATCCAGGCGCGGTGTTTGGGGAGTCAGAGGCGAGGTCACGGCCCGCTGCAGTGCCTCTTCTCTTTCTTCCTTCATCCTTGCCCACCGCATCTGCTGTGTCGCCAACTCCAGATAATCTGCATGCATTTGCCGGATCTGCTCTTCTCGTGGATCTATCTCCTCCCTTAGGAGATGTCTTCCTGACTCCCCACTTCCCAATCCCTGGGTAAGCGGGACTTTGGGACGCGTCCCACCTGGATTTACACCAGCCGACATTACCAGTGGGGGCTGCTTGTTTAATGGTTTCTTCATCAACTCAGTCCCCCCTGCTGAAACGTCACTCACGATCCATTCAATCGTCGTATGGTCGGGCCCTGCGGCTCCTTCATCCCTCCCGGCTTTTGGCAGTGATTGTTCCACTGTCTCTATCCCTTGCATTTTTGTTCTTCCTATTCTGCCTTTCCCGGGTCTTGTTGTCACTACTTCTCAACCCACTAATAGAATTTGATCTCTCCGGTTCTGTGCAGTATCCCACCGGAAGACGGGCCTTGGCATCGTCCCCTGGCAGAGATGCACAGAACTCAGAGAATCAAAACCAAGACTCAATTTACTTGAGATATAAGACTTTATTAGATTAAGAGCAGGTTAAGTAGTCTGCGACTCTAAAAATCTACAACAAGACCCAGCATGCATATATAAGAGACAATAAAACCTATTACCCAGCCGGACCTGGCTCCTTTGGCTACCTCAAGGCAGAAAGCACCCCGAACGTTTTCCAAGCCTCTAGCTTTATCCCTCCTCCTAGGGATCCCCCTCCCTTCTTGGCGCCAGTCTCCATTTCACTTTCACACCTCCCTTTCCCAGCCTTGGATTTTATGGCTGAGATAAGACCAGTTCTTCCTGGCCTGGTTTTCGCCCTTGGGCCATCCATCTCCTTCCAGGTGGCCCAGCCAAGGTCTTTTGTTATTCTAACTCCCCGTTCAACCCCTTTTGTTTCTCTAACTCATACTAAAACCTTTACTAAAACCCATGCTTTGCTCCGTGTACTATTCTACTACAAAACCTACTATCTTTTCAGCGTAGTCTATCTGTTTTCCCTTACAATACTCTCCGGTACTTTTCTTTTTTTTCTTCTTCTCTCTTTTCAGATAGCTTTTCTGTTTCACTGATACATGGAATGTGTCAGTCAATTCCTCCAAAGATGAGTCAGCAAATATCAATGCTATCTGTTCTGTGCAGTTGTGCTTTGTTAATGAGAACTCTGTCCGAAACAGGGGAAGAGGCCTATTTTCACGTGGGAATATGTTTTAGTACTTTCCTAAGAAACCCACAAGTTTTATGAGAAAAATCTCCATTCCACTGAACTTCATTCTGTGCTGTCTGTCTGATTTACTTATGCCCAAAGATATTCAGCTCCTGCTTTGATTGTTTTAACTCTCCTTTGTCCCGTGTACAGCCCACAGTGAGTTTCCACTGGACATCACTTAATTCTAATCTGGAAGAGATAGCCTCTCCTGGGGTCAGTGACTGAGGAATCCTTCTTTCAAAGCCTAGAAGTCCCCTGGTCTTAAATCAGCATAACTGGACCAAATTGTGTTACATAGTTCTTGTTTATAGGTGTCCTCTGCCAGCTATTCTTTTTTATACTATTTTCAACAAAGACAGTGCACAGAGTTGCAAACCACTCCCTGTGCAATAACTGAGATCATCCAAACAATGTCGTGATTTCAGCAAACTTATGCAATGGTGCTAGCAAGCCAATATAAGAAGTTCAGCAGTGTATGAACTCTAATCAGTAAGTTCACAAAGCTCAGCAACTTGTCCTGTGACTACAGTTATATTTAGACCTTAAGCCCACTTCAACCACCTTGTTCCACTTCCTCAGGGACTGTGTTCTTTAGGGCCTTTTGTCATGTTCATGTTCATGCCCATGCCCATATCCCCCTGCTAATATGATCAGCAGTTAAGCACATAAGAAGAGCCATGCAGGAGCACACCAAAGTCCATCTCATTCAGCATGTTCACACAGTGGCCAATAAGCTGCCTGTGGGAAACCCCCAAGTAGGACACGATTCCAAGAACTACCTCTGATCCTGGAGGTAGCATATAGGCATCAGGACTATTAGGCACTCATAGCCTTTTCTTCTATGAATTTGTCTAATTCCCTTTTAAAGCCATCCAAATTGGTGTCCATCATTTCATCTTGCGTTAGCAAATTCCATAGTTTAACTGTGCGCTGTGTGAAGAAGTCCTTCCTTTTAGCTGCCCTGAATCTCTCGCCATTCAGCTTCATGGGATGATGACCCCATTGAGTTATAGGATTATGAACAAGGGAGAAAAATGTCTCCTATGCATACTTTTGTATACTTCTACTTGCCTCTTTTCTAACCTAAACAGCCCCAAACCTTTTAACCTTTCCTCATAGGGGAGTTGCTTCACCCCTTGATAGTTTTAGTTGCCGTTTTCTGCTGTTTTTCCTTTTCTACAATATCCCCTTTTAGATGTGGTGAACATCTGTACACAGTATTCCATGTCTGGTTGCACCAAAGATTAGTGTAAGGGCAGTATGATATTGGCAGTTTAATTTTCCTAATTATGCCTAACATGGAGTTTTCCTTTTTCACAACACACTAAGTTGACATTTTCATTGAGCTGTCCACTACAACTCCAAGATCTCTTTCTTGGTCAGTCACTGCCAGCTCAGTTCCGAATTGCTATATATATTTGTCTCATCATATCAGCAGATGTTTATTTCCATGCTAGCTATGATCTGCTGATGAAGGGTTTTTTTTACCACACTTTGCATGCAAAATGGTATTTGCTACACCAGAACACCATCTTCTGTGGAAGCCCAGGTATTCATAGACCAGGTGTCCTTTCAAGGAAGCATGCAAAAAAAAAAAAAAAAGGGTGAGGGACTCTCACTGTCAAACTGATCAAAAGAAAGGACCTAATGAAATGGTTAATAACCAACAAGATCAGTATATAATATATGACAAATTATGAATTTAAAGGGGCAATATCACCAAAATGAAATATACAAATACTCCTTATTAAACACTCCTCATAAGTCAATTAGTAATGCAATACTAAATGAAATCCGAGAAGGAAGTTTCTTTGGCAGGTTACCATTTACTTTCTAATTTCTCAAAGCCTTTGATACCATATTAACATGTTGACAAGTGTAATCCACACTTAAAATTGTCTAATTATCATTACAGTTGACGACTGATAGCTTACTTTAATTAATGGGTATCCAATATCTACCTAAGGAGAATTAACTTACCACCTAGGAAGGTAACAAGTCTGCTTTACCCATTTTTACACCAGTAAATACTTTTGAAGTAAATTACTCATACCTTTACTTTCACTTCATTTTAGTGCCCAGTCCCCTCCAGGAGTCAGAGTGAATATAACTCCATACTTTTGGCGCAGTTGAAAACATCTTAACATTACAACTAATATATTACTGATGAAGATTAATTGGAAACGGAGTACACAATCTAGAGTTACCGTTTATTATTTTTCATCGTTTAGACTATTCATGTATTAGCATTACTTACCATGTTCTGAATACAGGCAATTGTACATTTTAATATTAAGGATTGTATGTCCATTCTGTTTGGAATATTTGTTATATGTAAGATTTCAATATTAATGTGATTTTTCACAACTGCATTCTCTGATATCTGTTCTCAGTTTTCATTTAGTATTGCATTACTAATTGACTTATGAAGAATGTTTAATAAGGGGTACTTGTATATTTCATTTTGGTGATATAGTCCCTTTAAATTCATAATTTGTCATTTATAGCAAATATAACTATCTCATTACCGAGCTTGTTGGTTATTAACCATTTCATTAGGTCCTTTTGATCACTTTCAAGGAAGCATGGCAGCTATTACGAATC
This sequence comes from Anniella stebbinsi, assembly GCA_029215795.1. Classification (NCBI taxonomy): domain Eukaryota; kingdom Metazoa; phylum Chordata; class Lepidosauria; order Squamata; family Anniellidae; genus Anniella; species Anniella stebbinsi. The sequence goes on along the minus strand of JARDYH010000002.1, from coordinate 23,876,383 downwards.
TTTTCACTGAGGAATCTCTGAAAAGCTTCAAATGAACCCCAGGTTTTCAGGGATCACATTTTGAAAATCGCTGGCTATATGCAACAAGACCAGTTATGAATCAATCAGTTGCAGGGATGCATTATATTTATTTATTTATTCCATTTATATACCACCCCATAGCCAAAGCTCTCTGGGCGGTTTACAAAAATTAAAAACATTGAGCATGAAAAAACTGATATACAAAAGTTAAAACCATAAAAAGCATACAAATATGTTATAAATACAATATCATTGAAAAACAACTATTCTGGGTCAAATCACAACAACAACAACAAAACCCTCAACATACGCTGTTAAATGCCTGGAAGAAGAGGAAAGTCTTGACCTGGCGCCGAAAAGATAACAATGTTGGCGCCAGGCAAGCCTCGTCGGGGAGATCATTCCATAATTGGGGGGCCACCACTGAAAAGGCCCTCTCCCTTGTTGCCACCCTCCATGCTTCCCTCAGAGTAGGCAACCGGAGGAGGACCTTAGATGTGGATCGTAGTGTACGGGTAGGTTCATGTCGGCAGAGGCGTTCCATCATTTTCTAAACCAAAGGCCGTTTTGTTAACAGAAATGACCTTTTTCTGTTGAGCCATCCTTTCTTTTACAGGCTGTTAAACAAGCCATTCCAATAATTGAAAGTAAAAGTACCTTGAGAGTACCAGGAGCTAAGAATGGTGATCAGATTGACCTGAGATTTTGGAAAGCTATGCCCTAGCTTACAGCAGTAACCATGTATCTGTGGATGAAGGCAATTGTCAAATTAACCAAAAAAGAAATCAATAAAACATAATGATGGAGAACATCAGCTGGCAGGAAGAGAGGAAATATGACTAGGTCTCCAAATGGATAGAATGAGCAATCACTTTATCATTGGAACATTATTGAACCAATTTGTTAAAGAAGCTATTCTTTAACAATCTTCAGTCACTACTGTGGCCAAAAATTACATTCTATAATGTTGTGTTTCCATATTTCTATGATAGTACATAAGAGGAAATTGTTGGTGCTCGCACAGATATGTCATTTCTCATACACCAGTTTTTGGCTTGGTCCCGAAAGTCTTACGGATTTCTCAAACTTTTCACTTAATAAATAAAGCATACTTAAAATTCCAAAGTTGAATAATGGCAAGATTAAGATCAACATAATTAGAGAAAGTTGTGGGTGTTTTTTTTTAAAAAAAAAGTTTTAGAGAACATATTTGGGGGGGGGGGGGGTGCTATTCTTGGTAGCTGACCAGATGGTAAAAGGGACAGAATGTTACACAGCTGAAAATGATGTTTTCATCTTCCTGCAGGAAGGAAAAAGCTTCTTCCTCCGCTTAGTAGTTACACTGGAAAAAATATCTAGATAATAACTGTAGTCACAGAGGCAAAAATGTACTTTACATGTCATATATATTGATGCACACGGATCTTAACCTGGGTCTCTCAAAGCCTGGGAGGCAAGCCCCACTTCCTGCCCTCCAGATGTTACTAAGGGAAGCACTTCCGGAAAGTGTGGGGCATGGAAGCACCAAGGGACAGGACAGCATACCTAGCTCTTCTCTTGCGTACAGCAGCTAAACCAGTGGCAGCAACAAAGCCGATGTGGGGAATAGGCCCACACATCTGCAGAGGCACCCCCAATAGATATGGGTGATTTGGAGTCTGAGGGGGAGGAGGGGGAGGGGTCTGCTGAAGCATCAAAGTTGCAGGGGACTGGCAGTTGGAAAGTAGCCAGCCAGGGCCCTCTTTGCCCGTGGGAATGCCAGAGCAGAAGGAGTTAGAAATACAAGATCCCAGGTTGAGATGTTGGGCTAGGCGAGGTGTTCCAAAAGGCTGGTTGCACCAGGAAATTCCCTCTGGAAAGACCTGCCTTCAGGGGACTGGCAGATTGTCAAAGGGGGGGGGGGGACTGGTGCCAGTTTTTGTTGCAGCTATCTAACATGGTGCATTGACCAAAGAGAGTTGATTGTAGCTTACACAGTCCTGTATTATGCAAAGCTGTACTTAGTATGGCTTAGGACCTAGTGCAGTCATGGATTCCAGTTGTGACCTGAGGCATTGCTGATCGAACTGCAGTTTGCATAATAAAAGAGACCGGATGCTGTGTAGTTGACAGTGATCTCCTTGGTGGTCAGCTGGGTACTGCTGAAAATGTGGGGAAACGACAACCCAGCCTTACCCTCCTGTTCATTTATATTTTTGGGACATGGAACATCTTATTCATGCAGCTAGAGTGATGATGATGATGATGATGGTGATGATGATGATGATGATAATGATATATGACAATTCAGTCATAGAATCCCTAACTCTATTGACAAGATTTGAAACATGGTCACTCTGATCTATCTACAGGGCATACTCACACAGAAACGGGAGGGGGGGTCCCCTCCCCTGATCCAGCTGCTGGGGTTGTGCGTGTGTAGCCCTATTAGAAAAAGGTGATGAAATTGATAGCAGTTTGGGCAGAAATTTAGTGGCAGGGTGGGGGAGAGAGTCATATTTAATTTCTCCTTCTCCTCTCCCTGCCAAGCTGATGGTTGCTGATTGATTGACAGAACTGTATGCAGTTCTGACTCCCACCACATACATCTACATGCCTATATTTCAGTTTATCCTTTCCTTTTATTATCCCTGAAATTGAAATGGGGGGAAAATCAGCCAATTATTTGTAAAGAGCCTAGAAGTTCCATTAAATGATTTCCAACATGGGTTCTAGAATGGGTGAAAGCAGCTTTTCTATTTCTGCAACCGACCATAATTTGCCTAGCCATGGTTAACACCTCTCTCCATTTCCAACATTTGGCAAAGCTTACTGTGCCACCACACACCACCTATATACTAGGCCCGGTCGTGAGCACCCCTTCTCAAGACAAGCTCCACCACTTGAATAAGCCTGAGGGAAGGGCAAAATAACACTACCTTTCCCCCTCTCTGTGAGGGAACAAGGCGAAGACTTTGGGAAATAGGTTCTGCTTGTGGATGTTGTGAGCTAACATTTTGTTTAAGTGTATCTCATTAATACCTATGTTGAAGCAGGTGAGGAATCTGAGCGAACACGTGGTTTTATGGTAACAAACCAAAGTTTACTACACGTGAACAGAACTTTGTTATTGTCAATGTAAACCAAACCTGCTTATTTCGTTTAATATCTCAACCATTCTAATCCCCTAGTAATATAACTCCTTTCACTCCTCATGTAACTCCTGACCAGCAACTACCCTTTACTCTCCACACTCCCCTCCAACTAACTCCCCTCCACTCCCTACCAACCGTTTTTATCTTTTATAACTCCTCCCCCTCTTTTCCCCAGCATCATCAGCCACATCCAACTAGGCACTCTCTAGACTCACACACAGACATACTTAGGGAACAGAATGTGGGGTATCGCCACGCTCACCTTTTCCACTGCTGATAAATTCACAAACATAAGCACCTGGTTCTTCTTCTAACCCTAACTCTTTTAGATATCTTTACAAAATAAGTTCAGGATTTCTCCCTAAATAATGCCCTCTTCTGATGCTGCATTATAACCAGCACTTCTCTCCAGTGCATCTTAACTTTTAAGCATTGTCCCCAAAACACGAAACAAGCAATATCCTTCATTCTGAAAAACAGGGTGTTTAGAGGACGACTTGTCTTTGATAGGGGTTAGAGTTAAAAGACCTACCACAGTTGTCAAATTTTATGCTAAGATTGTTACATTTCAGTATCCCTGAAAGACTTGTGTCTGAAGATGGAATTATTTTTAATCCAACAGCAAGCATTCATCTAGAGATACTGTTGGAACAAAGGTGCTTAGTAATGCAATTTTACAGCCTCATAAAAGCAAATGGTATTCTACTGACGATGTTACGTCGTGACAAAATATTCCCGGAAGAACTCTTTTTAAAATAATAATAATGATGATGATGATGATGATGATGATGATGAAATAAAAGTGATTGTTTGTGTTGTGTTGCAATACTTTGGATGTTGTCATGTTTACTTAGTCTAAACAGCCTCTTGATGCTAACAGCTGTTGATGGGTGCTGTGATTGAAGAATTAAGCTGTGCTGTATCAAGTGTCTGCTGTATCCAGATTTTTTTCAGAAACGTTAAGTGTTGGGAGTAGGCCTTCAAACAACATTTCTCCCCACCCACGCACCCATTTCCCCCTTGGAAATCAATGGCAGTTGATCAAGACCAAAAAGCAAACAAAGAGATCGCAATTATAATCTGCGATTCAGCATTTATTCTCAGAAATGACAAAAGTTCATAACTCTTTTCTGCTGGGACCAATACGTCTCCATATGGAATGCATATTTTGCAATGACAACTGGGGTAGGATAGGAATATGTTAAGTCTTTTTTTCTGCCTCTGGAAGAGAACTTTGCTACAAGCAGTCCTGATATTTTGACAGAAGTGTACAAAATGAAATGATCTCTCTTTGGATTTTTGTCGGTATTAATATAGAAAAGCTTTGGAGTCACACAGACCTTTTATTTATTTATTTATTTATTTACAACATTTACATACTGCTACACATCTAAACAGATTCTGGAGCAGTGAGCAATAAGAAAGAGAAATAAAAAGATAAAAAGACTAAAGCACCATATTATAATTATTCTTTCTGAAAACAGAGCGCCAATAGAAACCGTGGCTGGTCAGTCAAGGAAGACTTCCTGGAATGGAGCTGTTTTCAGGAGGCATCAGAAACAACACAATGTTGGTACCTGTCTAACTTTGAGAGGCATAGAAAGGGCCCCACCACACTGAAGACTCTTCTCTGGGTGGACTCCAGTCGGGCCAAAGGTCCATGTGGAACCACCAGGGGCCCATTTGCTGGGGAGAGTGTTAACAAGGCCCCAGACCATATGAAAGAGCTTTGCTGGGTGGCTACTTGAGAACTCAATGGAAGTAGCAAAATAAGTTTTCTCTGCCGCCCGCATCACCATGCAATAGGCACATTTATGTGCTCTAGAGCATGCTCAGTCATCTTCACTTTGAGTCTTGCGCCAAACATCAAAGTTCAACAAAGCCTGAATACTTATACACTAGCACATACACAAGTAAAGGAGTGAAAGAGAGACAGAGAAAGCAATGTGATTACTTTTGTAATAAAGTTACTGTTGTGATTCTGTTTAGCTCTCAGCTTTTGCAAATGACAAAATGCAGCCAAGAGTTGGTCTGCCAATTCAGCTGTAGGCAAATAATTACTCACGTAGGCAGAGTGACATTAGAGCTGCATATTCATGCAATATCACGACTCCTCTTCTGTGATCTGGAACAGTAGCAATTACCAGAATGATCACTCACATAAGCAGTTGTTTACAGATGTGAGTGGTCAGCTGATTGTAGGCATCAACTCTAAGACGTAATTACTCATTTCTGAAGCACTTTGAACTCATTAAACGCATGTTATAAATGCAAAGTAGTATCATTACACTTGTCTAAATCCACCAGTGAGTATGTGACAGGAATTTGAACCCAATTCCACTAGGTTTAAGTTCAACACTCAATCCTCTGGCTCTCATTATTTGAAAAGCTTAGATTTAGTATTATTAGTATTTATATAGCAACGTCAGTGCTTTACATGGTAACGTACTGTCCTTTATTCTCTTATTTTGCATTGAAAAATTCTAATTTGTGCTGATTCCACACCCGTGTTTATAGGCTATCCGAAGTTTCCAGATCGCCTTACATATCTGCCCACTGAGTCCTGAACTATGGAATGAAGATCTCTCTTGGGCAAGAAAGTTACAACGGGAGAAGAAAGCAACAAAAACGGAGGCAGGCTCACAAAGAAGGGCCGCTCAGGGAGAGACTTCGGATGAACCAATCCCGGATTACGATTTTGAAAGCGACGAGATTTTGGCTGTGTGTGCAGCCATTGCCGAGAAGGAGAAAACCGCATTGGCCTCTAAAACTGTAGTGATCGTGTCTGCTTCAGGGGAGGTTGAGACTGTAACAGAAAAGGAGGAATGTGCAACGACCCCTGACGGTACTGTTTTTATCAAAGCCCGGTAGACAGCATCCACTCTTCTGGAAACAGCCATGGAGCATTGGAGTTCCCTTGCCCTTCTAACAGAGTTATGGTTGCATCACTTCATTTCCTGAGCTGCTTGCTACTAAAATGAGGGAAACCTTCTAAGGGGCCACACGTCAATTAGGCTCCATCACTATTGGATGATCGCACATTGAATGCCAGTATGTGTGAGATGATCAATTATGGGAAATGGCTCAGAGCACCATTTAGATAGGAGCGTAGAGCCATTTACCTTGGCCACGTTGTGTTCCTGATCTGGAAATGGCGGCTTTCAATTGGGAACTGGAAGTTTGGGGGCTTTGTGCATTCAGAAACCTATAAACGATCCCTCATTATGTTTTCCTTGTTTGCCTTACTTGATTTGTATCTCTGCTCTTTATACGCACTACACGCATGCCCAGGGTTGCTTTATCAGCTTGCTGTCCATGACCATGCCTTCCTATGGCTGCTCATGGCTATGAGCAGGGAGGAAAAGAGGGTACTATCAGAGGGGGGTGGAGAGAAAGGGAAATGGGGAGGAAAACCTCAGAACGATGTTCAGAAGTTAGGAAGTTTATTGTGGTAGGCCAAACATATTTCAGTTTATAGTCTTCGGGGACAAGAAGGTCTTAAGACAATAGGCTGCTTTGCATGACATAACAGCCCATGTGTTAATTTATCCACAGGGGTTGTCGCGTTGTGCTGGACACCACAGGCACCATATTAGCATGGTCTTCACAGGCACCCGATTTGCCATGGATTGACATGTCATGCGAACCCAGGCAGAAGGAGTTGTTTGGGGGTTAGTCAACCCTTAAATTGCCCTAAAATAAGCCATGGGATATTTGAGAGCTATCTAACCCTCAAACAACCCCTGCTGACAGGGTTTGTATGACATGACAACCTTGGCAAGCAGGGCGCCCATGGGTGCCTGGCATGACGCGACAGACCCCGCAGGTAAGCTAACCCGTGGTGAGCTGTAATATTGTGTGAACTAGGCCGATTTGATTCCACTGTCTTATTGCAGCAGTTTATGGTATCAAATGTTTTTATTGATATTATGTTCTTAGGTGTTTTGAAATCCAGTTATAAACAAATTCCCCTTTTTCCACTTGAATAGGATACTCATAGGATGACCATATGTCAGGAAAAAACAGGACATGTCAGGAATTTTGGTAACAAATCCAGATTTGGGGGGGGGGGCAGAATTATGAAATTTGAAGAAAAATCCGGATTTTTCTGATCCTTCCCCCACCCAAAGGGCAGCTTTACTTTATAGTCAGTGGGAATTAACACAAATGCTTACAGCTACGTCACTTTTAAAGATAAAGAGATGAAGCTTGGCACTATGGTAGCTCTTAGGTAGGTCTTTACCCATGCCAAATTTGAAGCAGATCCATTCATTTGTTGACTTCTAGGATTTTTTTTTTAAAAAGTTTGAGGTTTTAAAATTAATTTTTTGAAAAACCATAATTTTTTAAAGATAAAGAGATGAAATTTGGCACCATGATATCTCTTAAGTAGGGCTTTATCCATGCCAAGTTTGAAGCAGATCTGTTCATCTGTTGATTTTTAGGAATTTTTTAAAGCTTGAGGTTTTAAAGTTATTATTTTTTAAAAATCACTGGGTCTATACCCTTCAAACTCAGGTTGTCAAACCTCCTCTTTGGGGTCTTGCACTTTGAGCAGTTTCAGCCCTTGGCATCAAGGGGATCTTGAGTTTTTAGCTAAGAAGTGCGGGGTGAGCATGGCACCTTTCCTGTTGCAGATTTGTTGGGCAGTTAGGCACCTGGAGCTCAGCAGAGGCAAAGCATCTGTAGATCAAAATATGGGGAAAAAGAGGTCAATCAAAGCAGCCCACAGGGCCAGAGGCCTTTTTCTCAGAGTTCCACATCATGGGCGATGAAGGATCATCCTTAGAAAAAAAACTCTCATGACCAACAGTGAGGTGCCAGTCGAGAGAGAGGCTCTCATCTTTACAGGATGCCCTGTTGCTGCAGATGTTGGAACCTGGCATGTCGTTGCTTTGCTTTGCTTCGCTACCCCTTCCCTTCCACTTCACTTTGTTCACTTGTGAGCTAGGCTTTGTCTGCACTGCTGGCATGCAATGCAGAATGTTTGAAGTGTGTGTCAGAGAAAAATAGATTTGTGGCTTTGGCTGGCTGGCACATCTCTTAGAGACAGACTCAAAGATGGCTGAGCCCTGAGAAGCTGGTGTGCCACACAGAGCCTTTTCAGAGCATCTCAGAGTCCAGTGTTGGTGCAGGCAGAGGCAGCTGGTGGTGGAGGTGGTTTTTAAATTAAGAGTCACCAGACATGACCAAGCAATAAACTGACACCTTTCCCCCTGGCCACAGGGTACAAGTGTGCAACCTAGCTGGACCATTGGGAGACTTTGGTAGAGGGAGGGAGATTGATTGTTTGAGGCTGGAGGCTTTGGTTTGGCTGCCATGACTTAGAGAGAGACAACAGAGGCTGCACAGACAACCCAGAGACACCTATTGTAACTTAGCCCCATGGTGCTGGCATGCAACACAGGGCATTAGAAAGAGGGTCTCAAGAGTTGTGTGTTTGTGCAGGAAGTAGACAGGAGTTCAAAGTCTGATTATGTGAAGTGGTGCCAACACACAAGCCTTGAGAAGCTAATGTATATAAATGAGAAGTGTGAATGGGTGCAGTAATGTCTGCTGCCCACAACACCCACCCTAATGTTAGAGTAGAGAAACTTGTGACAATCATACACAAGTTTCAAAAATAAATTGAACTTTAAAAATAAAAAGCCAGCCAGTCGGCAGCAAGTCGTGTTTAGCAGCAGCTTGCAGCAGAGTGAGGATACAATCAGAAAATATATTTGAGGGAAGGAGAGAATATCACACAGAGTATAGCAACAAAGTACAGCAAAAGCTACAAAAATAGGAGTGAATTGAAGTGAATTTCAAATACATTGCATGTCTCAGTTGTTATTTCAGTGATTTTAACATTAAGATGTTATGTAGAACAGATTTGTCTTAATTGTGTGCTGTAAGATCAGACATGTGACCAAGCCTGTGTTCAGATGGACACACCTCCTTAGTGCTGGACCCCCCCCCCCCCCCCCGAGGGTGGACATGTTGGTGGGGACACCCCCATGGGGGCTGACCATATTGTCCTCCTTTTTGGTTTCTAAAATATGGTCATCCTACACATGAGGAGCACAGGGTGTCATTTGCCCTCTTCTCTTACCCCAGCCATTTTCAGAACTTTTCAAAGAAACAATATTAGCATATATATTTGTCATTTGAAAGTGGCATGTGTACCCAAGAGTTCCCAGAACATAAACCCAAAGAACCAGGGTGTGATTCATCACAAAAAGAAATGCACTGCAGAGCAATTGGTGGCAGCAATTTGGGGTACAAATACTATTCAAATTATATGTACTCAAATATGTACGTAAACTGTGATCTTTCAGCTCATTTTCTATTTCCAGCATAGTCAGCTGCTGTTGCCATCAAGGTTTGGAAAGCATTGCTTTTTTGCAATTATTACTGCAATTTTAAAACAAAACGCCAAGTGGAAGCTCTGAAGAAACAAGCTAGAATGCAGCTGTCCCAGTAATATTTGATCTTATGCTAATGCTGCATGGCCAAGTCATCATTCATGGCTAATGAAATTCTAGTGTATAATTTGTGCTCTTTTGTGATAATACTCTGGAAATCCCAATCCATTTGCTTTGTAAATAAAACTGCCCCACAGTACGACTTTCCAAGTCAAGCATTCAAATGAAGTTTAGCTGCATTGAATTCTTTCAATTTGGAATAAACTATCTGGTACACAAAGCTGGATAGAATCCTTTGAATTGGTTAAAGAAAAACTTAGGTGAGTGATCCTTTCATCAACAATTGCTTACCCAACACCATCTCGATAATAAAACTTTATACGGATTTTTTCCATAAAATTTCCCAGATATCAAGTGGGATTTCTCCTTGCTCTTCTCCCTGCTGCACCTCCCAGATCTGCTCTGGAGAGTACTTCAACCTTCGAACACAACTGAGGGTGTGCAGAGGGCTGCAGTGGGGAACAGAAAACGGCTCCACTTTTGATTTCTGTTCCGCTGGCAGATGATGAGTGTTGGATCCATCTCCAGGTCTTTAACTCAAATCATTAACGCTTTCTCTCAGAAGAGTAACAGATTTATTTATTTTTTCTAGCCAAGACTCCTATCTAGCTGATCCTGCCCATGTTCCCTCAAAAGCCCTACTTGCTTTAAAGGAAATTATTTCATGTAAATGTACATCTGACTGCAGCCTATGAGAAATATTGGGAAACTGGAAACAACAGACACATTTTTCTGAGCATCCTTGAATAGTGTCATTGTGAACTCATCTAAGCATATTAGGACTTTCTTATTTCAGTCTCTGACTTGGGAGACAATGCAAATTATTCAACAGGACAGAAGACCCCATCAGCGCTTCCCTCCCCAATATGTAAATTCATTGAATAGACTCATAAGAAGTAGCAGCCAGTCAGTTTTCTTTGATCATTGGTATTCTATCAAAATAACCGGTTTTATCAAACCGAATTTCCTATGATGGTTTAGGTTTTGCATGCCTAGGTTGTCACTGAATATACCTAAGTTGTAATTAAAATTTGCTTCCTCTGAGAACAAAATCTTTGTTTAAAATGTATGAGGTCTAGAAGTACAGCACAGCGATACTCAAATCAGTTTGTGGGCTGGGCCCCATGGCTGTGCATTCCTCATGCTAAACAAATAACTAAATTCTGCATCTAGTCTAGCACTCTGTTCACACAGTGGCCAACCAGCTGTCGACCAGGGACCCACAAGCAGGGCATGGGTGCAACAGCACCCTCCCCCCATGTTCCCCAGCAATTGGTGTATATTGGTGTATATAGGCATAGTTCCTCTGATGCTGGAGATAGCACATGACCATCAGGGCTATTAGCCAGTGGTAGCCTTCTCCTCCAGGAATTTATCCAATCCCCCTTTAAAGCTATCCAAATTGGTGGCCAAGACTACTACATCCTGTGGTAGCAAATTAACTATGTGCTGTGTGAAGAAGTCCTTCCTTTTATCTGTCCTGAATCTCCAACCAAACAGCTTCATGGGATGACCCCGGGTTCTGGTATTATGGGAGAGGGAGAAAAATGTCTCCTTCTCCACACCATGCATAATTTTGTACACCTCTACCATGTCTCCCCTTAGCCTCCTTTTTTCCAAGCTAAACAATCCCAGCTGTTGTAACCTTCCCTCACAAGGGAGATGCTCCAGCCCCTTGATCATTTTTGTTGCCCTTTTCTGCACTTTTTCCAGCTCTACAATATCTTTTTTTAGGTGTGGTGACCAGAACTGTACACGGTATTCTAAGTGTGGTCGCATCATAGATTTGCATAAAGGCAGTATGATACTGGCAGTTTTTTTCTCAATTCCTTTTCTAATAATGCCTAACATGGAGTTTGCCTTCTTTACAGTGGTCATATCAAATTTCAGCTTGTTGGTGTGAGATCATTTTGTGGTTCATTTTGAGGGGGTGATACATAAGCACCCTACTTTTCAGACTTCTGTAGTTATCAGAATGTCTGATTACTCCACATACACCAGATTTCAGCTTTCTCAGTAAGTACTCTTAACAATTTTGATGGTTTCCAGAGGAGCAACCATGTGTCTCTGTTGCAGCAAAACTACCAAAGAGACTTGTGGCACCTTAAAAAAATTAACACATTTATTATGGCGTAAGCTTTCATCAGATGCAGGGAATGTTATCCTAAGTTGGCAGGTATGTATACACATGACCAGAGAGAAAAATGTGACTTCACTGCTAACATTTTTCTCTGTCTACTTACCGATGTGTATATATACCTGCCAGCTCACACTAACATTGTGCTCTATTTTTAAATGTTTTTCTCTCTTGCTTTTAGTATGTTATTTATTATGATACTGTTTTATATGATTTAAGTTGTATGTCACCTTGGGCCAAAATGTGGCTAACAATTTAATAAGTAAGCAAGCATTCCATGCATCTGTTGGAGTCTGCACTCATATACCACTATAACAGGTTCATTTTAGCATCTTCCATATTCTCATGCTGATCCTAGAGATTTCTTTTCTCCCTCAAGTATGTTACTGCATTGGATGTGTACACCAATACATTTTTAGACCTGAGGAAACCGCACTGCATGGACAACAGTGTAGATTGCAAAGCTTATCCCAGTAAGTCATGTGCTGTGCGTACTGGTGAGAGTCATATGTTAGCTGAAGCATTGTTTCCTTGCCCTGCTGGGCAGTTAATGTGTTGATTACGAGGCAGTCAAATGGTTAGGTCTGAGAATGAGTAGACAAATACGTACTCACTTTGACTTCTGTATTCCAGTGGCATGTCTGCATTTAATTGTGATTTCCGCCAGTTACAAACAGTTTCGCAAAATGTATCACCAACATTCAGGCTCAGAATTCTAATTCCAACAGAAAGCAATTCGCAATTCACATGAAAACCACGTTAAGCAAGCTCAAGTGCTTGATATTTTCTTTGCAAAAAGCAGTCCTCCAACTACCAGTACAAGGTAACAACACCAGGACACAAAAATCGAACCCGCTGAACATGGTACACAAACAGAATTCATTCTGGCTTTTAGTGGCTGTCTGTTTTTGACAAGATGACAACTTAAGCCTAACGGTACCTGTGGTATCCTACCAGTCATTTCTTATAATAAATATACCTCTGTTATTTGCTTTTTGTTCAATATATTAATTTTTAAGTACAGTGCACTCCTTTCCCAAAAGCATTTGTGCAAAGTTATTGTATCTGGTATAACAAGTGAACAGCATAAGATCAAATTTAGCAATCACTTTTCAGGAGGGCTGAAACACAGCAGCAGCGGGAGTTTGGAATACATCCAAAGAAAATGTCACAATGGACAAGATCACACCTGCATCCCGAAAAATAAATACCATCCATCTCTAAGTTCAGTTACAATCAGCATATAAGCACACACACACGTAACACAGCATTGAACCCAGTCATGGGTTTCCTATGTTTGTCAATTGACTGGTTTGCATGATTGACTAGCACACTGCAGTGCATGCTGGCAGCCATTTTAAAGATTCAGAACGCAGCTGTGGCTTGTCATGTCACCTGAACCCAGGGATCATGGGTTATGCAAGGGTTAAATGACCTTTGCATAACCCATGGTCCTTGGATGCAGACGACATGACAAGCCACAGCTTGAATGTTCAAAAACCACCTGCCACGTTCTATGGCTCAATGTGGCTTAAGCAAGCCACGGTGATCATGCGAGTCAGGTGAATCTCTTGTACAGTGATCCTGTCCTTGATATAAATGGTAACAAGTATTTTGCCAGATGTGGCAGCCTTCCCCAACATGGTACCCTCCAGATGTTGGCATTGAAATTCAACACATCTGGAGGATGCCAGGTTGGAAAAGTGTGATCTATGAAGAGGGAGAAAGTGTTCAGAGTAAGCAACTGGCAATATTATGGCCACGTAAGTGGAGTGCACTTTAGCGATTAACAACGTTTAACAAGTAAAACAAAATGCATTAGAATTATCAGCTCTCATATGATCACCTCCAACAGCAGGTGGGATTGATGATGGACTCATGACCGAATGATATGAACCAGCACTTCCACTCTGAGGGTCAGAATATACATGCAGCCCCCAAAATTATGCCATCTGCAGTGTCCCTTTTTTGAGTCCACAAACACATGAATTGCAGTGGCTGCATGTAAACCTTCATGTGGAGGCATCAGGTCATAACACCTTCACTCTGGTTGGGCCATATGTCCATCAATGGCCCTGCATACTGGCTACATGAACTGGTCCTGGCGTTACAATCCTAAACCTAATTACTTGACCTAAATTCAACTGAGATGGACTTCCTTCCAAACAAACGTGATTAGGGTTGGACGTTGGCCAGAGACGCGTGTTCGGACCCTTGATCCAACAAACACTTTTGGAGAAGTACTTCGACGTGGACAAATTTCCCATTGGCACCATTAAGGCTTGAACCTTATGACATTTACCTGGGAGTAAGCTCCACTGAATACAGTGGGGCTTCTCAGTAAACTTGCATAGGATTGGATCATAGGTGTGTATCCAATGTTTAGAGAACTGGGTTATTAGCCTAGGTAAGAGGCCAGTGCATTTTAATGAGAAACACATTCACAGCACATAAACTCTGCTTTTGTTTTAAGTATACACAGACAATATCTCGAACATTTAAAAACAAAAAGCTTTTATTGCCCCCAGTGGTATAACATGTTCCCCGAATGATTCTAACATCCTCCAATTCTGTCTTGCGAATAGCTCTGCTTTGGCCCATTGAGTTTGCGTATCTGAAAAATAAATCTAATGTAAAATTATCTATCAGCAGGCATGGGGGTGTGGGGAGAAGACTGACAATATTTCTTTTCTATATACTTTGTATTAAGAATTCACCTTCTCACAGAGAAGAATACAACATTTTTTAAATATATTAATTCACAATATACACAGCCAGAGAAATTCACATTTTGTTTTTCACACCATGGGAGAGATTTTCAATTCCATATCAACTGGAGCACTTTGCCCAGCTACCAGCGAGGGTCTTTTAATTAGTTCTCTCTAAACCTTCTTAAGTAATAAAGCAGGAGAGAGAAATGGCGACTCTTTCCAATCTTGGACTCATGAAAACAGCCCCAAGGCTATGAAACAAACAGCAGCCTACACTTCTGATACCATTACATTCATCTGTTACATTGGAAACGTCTGATGGCAGAAGACGGGTCGGTAGGGTGTTCCTTAGTCCCCTGCAAGGACTGTGCTTATGACATAATAAAAAACAAAACACCACTGGCAGCTACATTTTCCTTTCTTTTTTTCAGGATAGATGGTACACTTAGTGTGTAGATTCGTAGCATCCAAGAAGATAGGGTGCTATTCCCACCCCAATGGCTGCCATTTTGTGTCCCGTATGGTCTCTCACTAAGTACCCATTTCTAGCCCACTTTGCTCTAAATGGCTACACGTTCCCATTAGACTGGGGAAGCGAAAAGCCAGATAGGTCTTGGGTGTGCCTTAGCTATGACAGGCCAACAGACGGGATGGCAAAGGATACACAGTTGATATGTCCGTTGTACCCGCTCCTCCTAGGTCTTCCTCTGGAGAATCACCTGCATCTTAATTCCTTCTGTTGCTTATATACACTTCTCCGACAAGTTCAGTGGCTCATTGGGGAAGGTGACTTGAAGAGAGCTGCCCTTCAGAGTAGTACTGACTCCACCACCGGGCCTGAGTTCATTCACCAAAAGAACATTCTCACAGTCTTGCCCCTGTGAAGACTCTGAGGTGTTTGAACTCCTCAGTGTCCTTATGGATGTAGTATCTGATTGGGCCAGGCTGCTGCTCGCTCCTGGCAACAGCATCCGTTCGCCAATGGTCCCTTCGCTCGGCTCGAGGGGGTACAAAAGAGTCTGTGAGGTACTGCTGATCTCCCTCAACTCTCGAGAGATGAAGGAAGGCGAATGGGCGGCTGTGGTGGAGGACGCCCTGCGGCCGTCCGTGCAGTTGCAGTTGCTCCCCGAGTGCGGCCGGTGGGCACCTCCGATGCGGCAGAAGAGACACTTGACCTTCTCAATGGCTTTGCTCAGCACGGTCTTGCGAAGCAGAATGTAGACCCACGGATCGAGGATGGGGTTCACCGAGGCTATACGGATGGCCTGCAGGTCAGGGTTTTGCCTAATGTCCCTCACTAAAGGTGGCTGGTACAGCTGGTTCACGAAGACACGCACCTGGAAGGGGGAAAAGAAATAATAAGGATCCGTATAGAATTGGATGACAGAAGGCCAGGCTGGCATTTCACAGCGAACAGCTGGCTTAGCAACTGCCCATTGCAACAGGAAGGGAGGAAGGCAGAGCATGGCTCTCTGTCATTTCGGAAGGGAGATATTTTTAGAATGGGAAAAAAATCCCAGCAAGTTGACTTCATGTGGAGATAAAAGACCTTTCCCTCTTCTGCATTATCAAAACCACTGGAATATCTATTGGACAAAAAACCTTTTGTGGATCCTAGGTGATACGCCTGCTTTCTCCACTCCCAGGAGTTCATTGTTCCCTAATTTAGGACGCTTAACTGAGCATCACAGGTTTCCTTGTTTTTTTAAACAGCCAAATCTTCTGTACAACCAACTATGCTATTAAGTGTTCTGGGTGTGTAAAAGCTACAGAATGTGGCTTTGAGTCATTCTAGGAAAACTAGCCAACCACTGAATACGCTAATCCAGCCAACCTCCCATAAATATACATTTCAAAACAAAATTGGGCCTGCGTTTCCATCTCACAGGCAAATTCTCCTTCAGGGACAGGCCTGGAACTGTAGGTTCTTTGAGGTTAGAAGTACTGTTTGCTGGTATTTTCCAAGACTTGAGTATTCAAGGAAAAGTTGTTTTTAATACCTGCCAAATTTTGCTTGTAGTAGCTTGTTATTTTCTTTAAAGACAGGTTGCCTGGAATGATCTCCCACCCCCCCCCCCCAGATTTTTTTTTTTAGAAAGATGAAAAGCGTTAAATTGTTCTGTTGACATTGTTCCATGTGAAGCTGGTCCATCCTATTTATAATGTATTACACACAGATGCTGGCTGTGATCCCAGGAATATTTAAAGGTACACCACAAATGCATCGGATGGTAGCCAGGAACTTAGAGGTATTCAGTAGTCTTCACGTTCAAGCCCAACTCACTCCAGATAAGTAGTCATAGTAGATTTTTGCAGCAAAAAGAAAAAAAAAGTTATGTGTTAAAGTGAAGGCTAAGGGTACAACTCAGCCAAAGTTATTCACTTTTAAGTCTCACTGTTTTAATGGGAGAAAATCTAGAGAGTGCTTAACATTTCAGTGAACTCAATGGGATTTGCAACGTCTGAACTTTGGCTGGACTGGATGATCCTAAGTAATCATACTTTTCATTTTGGAAATGAGCTGTTGGAGCAGCTAAGAGGCTGAGCTGTAGATCAAGGTGGCTCCAGTTCAAATCTCAGCTCTTGCTAATTGGGCTTAAGCAAGTCACTCATCTCTACCTGCAATACGGAGATAAATATGCTGACTTATCTTACAGGCTTGGAAAGACTGCAGAGCTAATGTATGTGAAGCTTTGGACACTTTGGATAGTATTAGGCAGGACTGCAAGCTTTTATTTGTTAGTTACATTAGATTAAACAACTAAAGGTGTAGTTGATTAATTTTTGGACATTAAAATTAATCAAGTGTGTTGAGAGTTAAGGGCACACATTTGGTTAAAGGGAGCTGATAGCTAACTGCAATAAGGCCTGGAAAATGGCCATTTCTTCTAACGATGAGTAATGGCTTTTGTTTGTTAAACTGTAAATTATTTTATACTGAACATTTGGCAATATGGAAATACACAACTTTACTGGAGAATATTGCTATGAATGAACAGATCAGTTTGACCTGAAAGCTTATTGGTGGAACTGAAGTGAACACATTTTATAACCACTAGGTGGCACAATAACTTCACTTCTGGAAGTTCCTCTCCTGTGAACGATTTGGGAAAGCATGAAAGAGGGTTGCTATCAGAGTTGGCTTTTGAATGGCTGTGGCCAAACTTTAAAGTTGGCGCAATAAAGGAGGAGCAGCAGCAGCAAGAACAAACAACAAGGGTGAAGGATTTGAACGCCCAACAGATTAGAGTACCAAAATTCAAATGATAAGCATTGCAACCAATGAGTAGCAGCAACAGGGAGTTAATCACTTAAACAGTTAAGCCTTTATTTATTTAGAGCTCACCCTATATATTATCATAATTTAGGGCAGTGGTTCCAAAACTGTGTTCTGGAAACCTAGAGCTCCTTGAAAACTTATCTGATGCTCCTCAATGAGAAGACCAGTAATGGTGAGCAGCCAACTTCCCTGAAAGAGAGGTAGCCCACCACTTAGGATGTTCCTGAGTAATGTGCAGATGCAAGAGTGGCTGAGTTCGGATGACACTTTAGGCAACGGAGGGGGGGAATAGCATACTGACCATGTGTTATTTTGGCGGCGGCGTTGGCGGCGTGGCAGCACCCGCCACACCACATGTTGCCCCTCCCCCATAGCTCAGCTGAAAGTCCCGGCATCCTTCTGGGCTGCTGCATCTCCTCCCTCCCACCTCCTTCAGTCCTCCGGCTGTATCCCAGCATGCACCACAAGTTCTGCCAGCTGTATCAGAGCAGCCGGGATTTTTTCGGCTGCTCCGACCGGTGAACTCTATGACCAAACAGAATAGTACACGGAGAGAGGGGGGTTTCCCTCCACACAACACTTTAAACAACGGAGTTAGGGATAAACAACGTGCAAGCCCGTTGTTTTTCTAAGTTCTCCAAATAGCGTACTGTCAGTTGTGTGTGCATTGTGTGTTGCCCTCCACACGACACAATAAGCAACATAACTGACGATTGTTTCCCCCCACTCCCCATCCCCCGGTTGATTATCGTGTCGTCCAAACCAGGTCAGAGTCTCAGCTGCAAACTGCATGTGATGCTCGTCACATAGCTCCACTCTTAAGTCCAGGGTTTGGGTGGAGGTGTTTTGTATTGTTTTGTTTTTGTTTTTACAAATAGCCAATGTGGTCCCTCTGTACCTTTAAACTCCCCCCCCCCACTTCAGTGGGGCCAAATGGATTGTGGGGAACACCTGCAATTTCAACTGTAAAAAAAGTTCCCATCAAAACAAATGGGATCTTTTTTGCAAGCACTGGGGTGGGGTAGATCTGGATTAGGCCTGCAGCGGGCGGTTAAAGTGTACCTATTCCCCACGTTAGAGTCCTGATCTGTATAGGGAGCTCCACTCTGGCTGTTTGGAAAAATGTGCAGGGATTTCCCTCAAATATTCCCCAGAATCCATTGTGGGGATTATAGAATGAATGCTCAATTATTCCTTGGCAGACAAGTCTGAAAGCCAATGGCCCAAGGTAACAATATTTCCACATCATCCTGTCCTTGCAATCACCATTTTACAGTGGGGAAAACAGAGGCAAGCTACAAGGGACTTGCCAAGGGCTGTAATTTGAGTCTTCAGCAGGATGGAGATTTGAACTCATGCCCAACTCCAAAGTTTTGATCCACTGAAGCATGTTGCGAGTCCAGTTTCATACTGCTAAGTAAGTGGTAACAACAAAATTACCATAGGAAATGGTAATCAACTAAGCTTATACCTCCTGCCCCACAAACGGCCTACATTTTCAACTTAGGTTCCAGTTACTCCCCGTATCTCTCGTTCCTTGGTGACTCACCAAAGCCTACACCCAAACATCTTTTAGGAATCTGTCACACTGTTCTGCTAAGGCTGACTTTGGGTGGCCAGGGTTAAAGGTAGTATGAGGGTCAACTTAATGCAAATCTTTTAATTTAATTGTGCAATCCTAGGCATGTCTACTCAGAAGTAAACCCGACTGAATTCAATGGGGCTTACTCCCAGGTAAGTATTATAGGATGGCAAACTTAGCTGCTCTTTTTACATACGGTTCAACGTTTTTCAGTCTTGCATATAAGACCGCATGTTAGTAGCCCACAAGGCTACTCACTAAGCCTTCCTGACCACAGATATCTACGTTAGCAATCTGTTTTCTAAAAGGAGGAGGAAATTGTATAATCTTTCTACCTCAGAGGTTCATGTTAACCATCTATGAGCGAAGGCCGTAACTCAGAGTACAGGCTTTGCATGCGCATTCAATCCAAGCTTCTCCTATAAAAATATACTGGGTACTAGTTGATGAGAAAGCAGTGGAGGCTGGTTGCTCTGATATCAGCGGGGCTGTGAATCCACTCGGGGTTTCAGTCAGAACCAATCAGAACTCTAAAGAACCTCTCCAAGGTGTGGAACCAATAACCTCCACTGTGAGAAAAAAAAAACTTTGGATGCAAGAGAGCCAATGCCAGTCAGAAGATGACAACGCCGAAGTAGAAGTACTAATGGCCGGATTGAGGAGAAAGTAGTTTTATATGTTCATGTAGAAACTAATGATAAATACCTTTGCAATAAATACGTCCAAAAAAAACCCTCAAGGTGAGCTTAAAGACCTTCAGAACAATCAAATGAAGGCCAACTGTCTCCAAAATAATGGCCCCTTAAAATGCCAAATATGCATGCTAGCACCCCAGGGGTAAATGGACAGTTGAAGATGTGCAGTTCACCCACATAAATCACACCCGTATAACAACATTTTAGACGGACATGTGAAAAATGTATGGTACTGAACCGCCTCTTTTGCACAACACATATTTGGTATGTTCTAGGAGAGCCGTCCCCAACATGGTGCCCCCAGAGGTGACAGACTACAACCCCCATCATCCCCAGACAACCTGGGGATCACGGGAGTTGTAGTCATGCATCTCTGGGGGGAACCATGTTGGGGATGACTTTCCCAGTAGGTTCTGAACAATCCTTTAGAATAATGGCTATCTATCTAGCAACTCTTTGCTTCTTATGAGCTCTTTTGCAAGCACTGCTGAATTCCAAACACAGACAGAAAAAACTTATCTGAATTCCTGATACTGATGTCTTCCCCCACCCCTGATAATTGCATAAATGAAGTTCCATGATAATCCTCTTGATTTAATAGGGCCACTCTGGGGAAATGCAGTCATGGCCTAAATCCCAATCGCAGATGAACATCTTGTCCGCAATGCTTTCTGAGGCAGAGACCACTCACTTTGGGAAAATATTAGTGTGTATCCAGCTGTTGCTAAAACTCCTACAATGCTGACATGGTACGCTTGACTAAAACAGAAACCAGAGGAAAAAACAACCTGCAAGATACTAAACAGGCTGCTAGAACGTTTAGTTCAATCACTTTTCTTTATCACAAAGCTGAATTAATATTTATTTATTGTACCTTTTTTCAGGGTCTGGGCTGGTGGCACCTCCCGGTTATAATCACGCCTTCCAAATCCAGTGTAATGAGGCAAACGAAAACCTTGCTACTGAATGGTGTTCTAACCAATTCCGCCAAGGTCTACCAAACAACGTTCTAGCCAATACTGTGAAAGTCTACCAAATGACATTCTACCCAATTCCACTAAGGTCGGTGCTGCTAATCCATCTTGAACAGTTCAATTCTCCTACACATGTTCAACCCAAAAGTAAGCCCAACTGAAGTTCAATGGGACTTACTCTCAGGTAACTCTCTGGGAGTTACTCTCAGGTAAGCATGCATAATTTTGCAGCTTAAGGCAAGGAATTAACTGAAACTAATCAACTGACTGGTGGATGGGTCTGTGTTTTGGAGTCCTACAAATCATAAGGACATGGGCAGTGGTTTTTGAGATGCTCATCAGGTCTGATGTATGTACTAGAACAGCCTCTCTTGACCAGGTGCCCTCCAGATGTGTGGGACTACAACTCCCATAATTCCCAGACATCTGGAAGGCACCAGGTTCTAGAAATCTAGTTTGGAGCTTTGCTTCAGCCAGAACTGTTATACTTAACTGTAACAGGCAAAAGGTTTTTTCCAGTAAAATACCATCTCCATTATCCCCAGCCACGTCATGTCAGTTGGGGCTCATAGGAATGGTGGTGCAACACATCTGGAGGGCACTAGGTTGGGGAAGGCTGCTTTAGCTCTTGCCAAAGTTTCCACATGACTTCTATACCCACCCTCTTCTAATTTAAACCAAAGAAGGTGGGGAAATCCCTGTTGTGTGGGTTTACCTTACACCTACTTTCAGTGCTGTTCACATCTAGAATGTGTGAGTTAAAAGTGAAGAGTGTTTTTTCTGATCACATGCAAAAGGAATTTCCCTCAGCATGAGGTAGCCACGGTTAGCCCCAAATGAACCTGAGATGAGGCTTCCAGATGCAAGAATGCAACTTCTGGGCAAGCTGCATTCTTAGGCACGTCTGCACCCAGAAATTAATGACTAGATATGGCATTAGAAAAGGTGTGAGCAGTCTTCTGATTTTTTTTTTTTAAGATTGCTTTGTTCCTGCAATGCAGCCTGGTAGAGAGGCTGGGGTACTATTTAACCCTTTCCCCACAGGTAGGGTGACCATATGGAAAGGAGGACAGGGCTTCTGTATCTTTAACAGTTGTATAGAAAAGGGAATTTCAGCAGGTGTCATTTGTAGGCATGCAACAGTGACCAGATACAAAAGAGGGCAGGGCTCCTGCAGCTTTAACTGTTGAGATGAAGAGGGAATTTCACCAGGTGTTGCATGCCTACAAATGACACCTGTTGAAATTCCCTTTTCTATACAACTGTTAAAGATGCAGGAGCCCTTTCCTCCTTTCCATATGGTCAAAATTGCCTCCCACCCAAAACTGCTTTTCTCCCTAGACATTAAGGGAAGAAAGGATTTCCCCCCTCCTGACTAATGGTAAACATAAAGTATTGCTTACCAGAAAGTGCCCTGTTACAACAGTTACCTCCCACAACAAACAAAGGAGTAGCCTTCCATAAAGTCTTCACCTGTCTTCATAAAATTCCCTCTATCGCATTCTGATACACAGCGGTATATAGACAACTAGTTAATATTAAGTGGGAAGCCAAATTTACTAAGTAACCTCTGCCCAGAAGAACTTGGTATTTATTTCAGCATGTCTCCATATGCTTCCAAAATCTGTTCAACCATCTCATCAGTGAGACCAAACTAAAAGATATGGGGACCTTATGGTTTTACTATGTTCTGAGACCTCAGGTGAACAGACGTGACTACAAGAAGACATCCCATTCCACTCCCCCACCACAACTGTTTTTGTAGTCAAAGTTGTTGTGTGTTTAAAGAAGAGAGAGTAGAAGGAAAATGCCATACATACAGGAAAACATTAAAAGTTATTCTCATGTTGCAGGCTCTGAAAACAGGAAAGATCACTGTTTTAATTATTGTAAGAGTTCTACTTTCAGTCAGGGTTCATTTTCAGCCAAGTCCCAACCTAAGAACACATGAAGTAGGTTTGCACTTTCAAACAGCTGTATGACAGGCAGAAACTCAATAGGTGAAAACTTCCCCATGGCTGCATTTCCATATTGGGAAAAATTGCACCCGTGACATTTCTATCATGCAACAAAGAGATAAGGATCATGCCAGATTAAATATGGCAACCCTATGAAACAATAACAGGGACTGCTTTTGGGCATGTGTAAAGTACTTTCCTCCAAAAATGGGTAGCTACAATCAGCACACTCACATGTTTGAGATTAGGTCGGAGGTCATGATTTCCAGGATTCTACACTCCTAATATGTTATCATTTCAAAAGTTAAATATCAATATCAATGAACACTACCTCCAATGAACTCATGAAGGAACTGGCTATGTAGGGTGACCATATGAAAAGGAGGACAGGGCTCCTGTAACTTTAACTGTTGCAAAGAAAAGGGAATTTCAGCAGGTGTCTTTTGTATACATGCAGAACCTGGTGAAATTCCCTCTTCATAACAACAGTTAAAGCTGCAAGAGCCCTGTCTTCCTTTTATCTGGTCAATTGGGCAGGGCTCCTGTAGCTTTAACTGTTGTGATGAAGAGGGAATTTCGCCAATTGCTTCATGCATATAAATGACACCAGCTAAAATTCCCTTTTCTTTACAACACTTAGATACAGGAGCCCTGTCCTCTTTTTCATATGGTCACCCTAAGTCTACTAGACATGATGGCTATATATTACCTCCAATATCAGAATGAGCATGCCGTTCGGTACTAGTTGCCGGAGAACATAAGCGAGAGGGTTGCTATTACCTCATTTCCTGTTTCTGGGATTCTGAGAAGCTTTTGGTTGGCCATTGTGGGAACAGAACACTGGACTAGATAGGCCTTGGGTCTCATCCAGCATGGCTCCTTATATGTACATATGTTAACAATCAGCCTCTCGCACTTCAATGGAAAATAAGCTGTGCAAATCACTGAGCCACTTTCGGTGAAACAAAGAATTGCCTGGCAAATGTTCTGGCTTCCATCTTCAAATGCAAGATCCTGTTATACTGAATACATTGACCTGCACAGTTACTTCTCTCTAGTATGTTGATAGTGGAATAAAGTATGTCTGACTCGTACTAGTTCAAATTCCTGCTCAGCTAGAAAGCTTAGTGAATCAGTCTTGGCCAGTCAAGAATCTCTCAGTCTGACTTATTCTCACACAGTTGTCATGAGTATAAAGCAAGGGAAAGCCCCATGTATTTTGGGGGATTAACACATGACACAATATTTTATTTTTTTATTTATTTTTTTAAAAACCTGTATTGGTACTTAGCCTCATGTAGCAGTGAACTCCCAAAAATGCTACTGTGTTTGTCTTTTGCTTATTGGTTAAATATACACCTCTTTAGTTTTCTTATCTGCCTCTTCACTCTAATGGTAGGCTAAAAGCCTTCATTCAATATTTGACAATGAATCTATGAAAGTTTTAAACACATATGTAGAAGTGGAACACTTCTATTTGGCCATGTGCTTTGCTTTTCTTCCCATTTTCTGCCAGATTTTTTGTTAACTAATTAATTTTAGCTGATTCCTTCATTGCTTAGAAAATTTTAAAATTAAAGGCATCAGTTTCTGAAATGAGGTCCAGGAGGCTAATTAAACTGACTCACCATTGAACTACGTTCATATTTATTAACCAGTTTTAATAGCAACTGGTATAACTTAGCATGATAACTTTTATAGTTGTCTATTCCCTGCACATTTTTTAAAAAGATTAAGCTCCGTTCACCGAACCCTCTGTCTTTTGTCAGCCTCGTGAAGGCAAAGGCTTTTCTCTTCTGTGACTTTGCCCCTCGTTCAATAAGAAATTTTACAAAATATCACAGCCACATAGTGACCACTGCACTAGCAATGCCACACTCAGTTTTAACATTTGCACAACACAAAATACGCTTGGTGCACTTGAGAGTGTTGGATTTGGACCAGAAATATTTGCATTCAAATTTCCACTCATCCATGAAGCTCAAAAGATGGCCTTGGGAAAGCCACTTCCTCTTAGTGTAATTGCACTCGCAGGATTGTTGTGAGGATAAAATGGATGCAGACCCATATAATGCAATACATAAATAATGCACTAAAGGAAACTCAACTCTCGATCAATCTCCTCTGCAATAAATGCATAATTTAATCATCAGTGCATCTTTTCTCTTTTTTTAAAAAAGGAGTATGTGCATTTCTATTTATTGGGAAGTCAATCCCACTGAACTCAATGGGACTTCTTAAAGTGCAGATGTTTAGAAATGGATGTGATTATGTGATTCTCCCATCTGTGAGGCCAACTGCTGTTTTAGTGACCTATTTCTCGTGATCTATTTCATTTCGAAATCTCAGATGCTTTTAATAAGATCCCTCCTGGATCGGGCCATCTAGTTCAGCATCTTGTTCCCACAGTGTTCAAATATTTATTTTAGTGCTTTCTGAAACCTCTCTCTTCTCAAACTTTGCATCCTGCTATACAAATTAAACCACCATTGTTTTTCTGCTCACTAACGTCAGATACACAATTTTCAACGCTACCTATATATGTTAGTAACACAACTGTTAGTAACACAACTCTTTCTGGAAAATGGTCCTGCAGTTCCTGTACCTTGGATGCTCAAACGTCTGAGGGTGGGTGTTTTGTTTTGTTTTTTTTGTCTATCACGACAGACTTTGAGAACCAGGGGTCCACAAATGTTGTCTTGCCAGCCATTTTTTGTAGCCCTCTCCTGTATCTTGAGACATGCACAGAAGGCTTGGGAGAGAAACAGGAGGAGTCTCTCTTGCTTCTCACAAGGGAAAATGCAGTGGAAATGAGACCTGCCAGGTAGAGATCTGTATGATGCAAAGTGTCCTATTCGCCATAGGGAAGGGGACACTCGCCCCTGGCAACCAGGACTTCTAGTTGTCTATTGAGAACAGCCTATCCAAAGGGTTAAAAGAATGAGGTGCTACTATATGGGCTGTACCACTTCAGACTGCAGGTGGGGTGTTCATATTTTTAAGCACTCCCTCCGTGTTCTAAAAAGGCAACACGAGCAAATACAACTCTTTCCATGACGTAAACCAGCACATTAGGCAGAAACAATGAGCACAGTCCTCTCTTTGGCTTTACTACATGCAGGGAAACTTTTGTAGGAGATTCATCCAAAAATATAGCAGCCTCCAATTTGCAATCTTAACTGGTATGGTCCAGAATGCTATCACCTCCAAATTATGTAGGAGGCTCTAACACCGCCCGCTCAGTATGGTCTAGCTTCTAGGATAGTGAACTGCCATTTAAGATATATTCAGATGGAGAAACAGGTATTCCAATAAATACCCCTACAAATTACAGCATCACTGAAATGCTTGTGTTATTACATTGACAACAGAGTCCAGCTATTTCCAGAACAAAACATGTTTGTGTCTAAGCACTAAACAAGGTTCATTTTAGCTGTATGGGTTTCGGTTTGGTTTGGTTTTTTTTTGTTGTTGTTGAGGACACAACTAATTAAGCAGCAATTCCCTCCATTTGCTAACGGGTTATACATGCAATATCTCATTAGAAAATTGCCTTAATGGATTGCATGTTGTAAGGGGCTGCTTTTTGGAGTCATGTTGCTTCCTACATGGAGATCACCTCCCTCCATCAAGTAAAAGTAACAGCGAGAATGCACCAGGGTCCATTTTGCAGCAAGGATTTTTTTGTTTGCTTGTTTTGGTAAAGAATTTATAGCATGTACTTTGTGATGTAAACTTTTTTTTTACCACCTTTTGGCACCGCAAGAAAGATATCGCATGCAAAACAGCATCTGGCAAGCTGTGAGTGCTGGTATTCCAGACCAGGTATCCATAGCTGGATTGTGTTAGTTATGTTGCAAAACTGGCCTAACATGTAAAATTATACCATTTACCTGAATAGCTCAGGACTGTGCTCTGCCCAGTCTTCTGATTCCCCTTCATTAGGAGGCTCCCTTGTTTTGCTACACCCTTGATCAAGAGCCATTTCAGAATGACCCTCGCCTACAATAAACTCCATTGCACTGAGTAGGGTACTCCAGACACAGACTTCTCTCTAACAACAACTGCTGAGCTCCCAGGATGAAAGGGCGGGGCGAAAGCAAGTATGCACTGTCAGTTTTTTGTTTAACCGATCCCTGCCAAGAAAAAGGAGTTTGCCGTGTTTTATTGGTAAGTTTACAGGAAGGGGGGGGCAAGTCCCAGCTAATCCCACAACTAGTGTTTTGTTTTATTTTTCTACCTTCTCAGGAGTCAAATGGAAAGAGAGAAGACAGAAGCAGGTCACTAATTAAAGAGTCCGGGTTTTTTGTTTTACCCAATGGGCAGAGGTGGAGCCTTTACCTCCTAAAACCAAGCACACAAACCTCGTGGCACCTCTACCATTCTCAGTGGGAGATCTTAAGTCTTCCTTGAACCCCAGGTCGTTTTGCTAAAATTAGCAGCAGCTCCTGACAAGAGCGGTTTTGGTGGCAGGCGCTATCACACGACTGTAAATCTTTCAGCCTGAAAACTCCATCCAGAAATATTTATGCAACACGCCTATTACTGACACTGAGCGATTTTAAAGTAGTTTGGCAGGCTTTTCATCCTCTGGAGTTTGAATGGCTCTGCAAACTTTGCACTAGTCCTATAAACCCTTAGAAATTTAATCAGCATGCAGGGCTGGCCCCAAATGTCATACGGTTCCAAGGAGTTTTAAGATGGGCATGTATCTTGCTCAGTCTTTGTATGTGTTTCTCTGAGACAGGCTGGAAGCAACACTGTGTTAGTTTCCATTGTTTAGTCTGTCCCACAACCCATTTAAGCAAAGACATTTGGAATTTAGGCTGCAAGCCTTTGCACACTCACCTGGAAGAAAGCCCCACGGAGACAATGGGACTTACTTCTGAGTAAACATACAAAATATAGTGCTGCATGTCTATTTTTGACCCTTTAAAGAAGATGACTTGTATACCATATTAAATCCAAGTAATATGGCTTAACTATTTGATAGGTGGGGTCACTTGTATATCTGGAGAGTTATTGACATTTTATGGGACACAATGGGCGTTTTCATTTATTAGGCTGAAACCCATTCCCCTCCCCCTTAACTTTGACTGTAATGTATGTTTAAAACTTCGACTGTCAAGAATGCACATTTGAGTTCACTTCAGGATACTGTGATGGTGTTATCAGCATTAAAATGTGCAATAAATGGCAAAACGGCGGTTCAAAGGTACTTTTTAGTTCCTTGTGTGAACGTGGCCATAGGCTTAACTGCCTAGTCATGAACAATGTGAAAGAGGAAGGTTTAGATGGAGTTGGTTCCTTACTATATCCCGGGATAAAAAAAGTTTTAAGTCACATGCATGAAAATAACACAAGTAGGAACCTCACTTTTCAGCCACAGAAGCAATGGTGGCGTTTGGTTTTTCCTACCCAGGAAAATGATATTTGGAGGAAAGGGTCAACCCAGCATTACTCACCACTAGAGGAATGGAGCAAATCAACACAACCAAGGAGGTGGCAATGAGCAAGATGACCATTTGAATCTCTGCTCCGGCCATGCGCCGGAAACTCCTGCGCCGGCGAACGTCCGACAAGCGGCTGGCGGTGTGGTCCGTACCCAAGGAGGTGCGCCGCATGAACTGACGGTGCATGCGGATCAGGGCCATGCACACCAAGACGTTGGAAACCACAGTGACCATGATTAAAAAGGAGCTGAAGCCAGCGTACATGTAAGAGTAAGCGGCATAGGTGGAAACGTTAGTCCGCCAGTCTATGAAGCACCATGTCTGGGGGTACTGCAGCTTCGTGCTACCCAAACCCATGCTCGGTAGGGCACAGAAGAGGACGTTAGAAACATAGATAGCAAAGAGAGTAAGCGCAGCCAGCTTCTTATCCACATAATGGCTATAGAAGTAGGCATGGTTGATGGCCAGGTACCTCTCGATAGACATGGCGCAGATGATGCTGAGTCCAGACAGTCCAAAGAAGAGGAGGATGAAGGTGCTGTATTCGCACAGAGGGTCACCACCCGGCCACTCATTCTTCAGGTATGTGGCAATCGTGACTGGACTTACCAGGCAGGTGCCCAGTAGGTCTGTGACAGCCAGCCCACAAACCAGCGTATAGAAAGTGGTCTCTTTCTGCTCCTTCCGGGATTTGCAAAGCACCACAATGGCTATGAGGTTTCCAACCACCCCGAAGATGAACATGACAGTGGGGATAGTCACAGGTTTCCTGTGATCCAGCTCTTCAGTCCCATTGGATGAGCTGTTGGCAGAAGACAGCACGGTGTGGTTGAAAGACATGATGATGATGGTGATGATGATGAAAAGTGTGGGGGTTTGTTATTGTTTTTTAATTAAGAGCCAAGGCTTACAAATTTTCAGTTCGAAGTTAAGCAAAGAAAACAAATGCAATCCAAATTGGGGGGAAATAAAGATGCCTGCATTTCAAAGGCAGAACAGGGAGAGATGGGGTGGCAACACGGCAGGGTTGTTGTTTCTAGAAAATCAAGAAAATAGGGAGCAGAGGTCCCTACATATGCAGGGTCAGTGTCTAGACTTCCTCTTAGGATTCCCCCCTCTTCTTCTTCTACAGGAGGTTTTGCACTTTTCAAAGTTCAGCTTGGGAACCGATCTTTCCTTCTGTCAGGAGGATTTCCCATCCCTCTCTCCTCGTAAAAGCAGTCCTTTCCCCCTCAGATGCAATATTCCACTATATCTCCTCCAAATCCCCCTGCGAATCCAAAGCCGGTCGCCCCGCTCAGTTGCTGCAATCGCCTTCCATCCCTTTCGGGAGGTGTTTCAGCCAGCTGCTCCCCAGTCCGCTGGCGGAGGCGACCCAATCGCCGGCTTCTCAGAGGTCCCGGTTGCTGCGATCACAGCGTCGTCCCGGCAGCAGAAGGCAGGGGGTGGCGGTTCTCGGCGCTCCCACCCCTCGCTCGGAGCGCACAAGCGCCACCGCCTTCGGAGGGCAGCTTGGAAAGGGGCGTCCCAGGCAATCCGGGATGCAGAGGACTGTGGGAGCGGCGGTGGCGGCGGCGATGATAACGACGATCGCCGCCTGAATCCAGTGCGTCCTCTCCGGCTCCGACCATGTGCTCTTCGCTGCCTGAGGATTACTCGCTCCTTTGCAACTTCGCTCCTTCAAGTTTCTCCAAGCTGGGAGGCGGCTCGGCTCGGCTCCACCCAGTCTCGGGCCTCATTGGTCGGAGGGCGGCAGCGGGAGGAGGAGGAGGAGGACGACGCGCCGAACGCCGCTTTTGCGCCTCCGCAGGCCCCCGCTGAGCGCTGGGCGGCGAGAGCGACGCGGCCGAGGACCTGGCCGCGCACGACAGCGGATGGGGCTGGGAAAGGGCGCCGGGCGCCGCATGGCCGTTCTCCTTTGGAAAGGGAAGCAGCTGGTTGGCGAGGAGAGGGAATCAAACGGGCAACAGGGTCGCTTCTCCTCTCCCCTGTCCTGCTGCTGGTTGGGAGGAGGTGAGGGGACCCCCCCGGAGCTAGGAAGCCCCCAGGTCCCCCCCCCCCCCAAACCTCTGCCCCGTCTCATCTGAATTTGGCCACTCAGGGAGCAGAAGGGAAGCGTGCAAGAGAAGGCAGCAGCTTCGCCGACCTTCCCGCTCGCTGGGCGCCGTGGCAAGGAGGATCGGGCCTACAGGACTCCCCAGACAGAAAGGGAGAGCGTGCGTGAACAAAAGCCTCCTTTCTCTCGCTCGCCCTGCCTCTAAGAACATCAGAAGAGCCATGCTGGATCAGGCCAAGGGTCCATCTAGTCCAGTATTTCTGTGCACACCTTGGCCAACCAACTGTCGATGGGAGACCCGCAAGTAGGGCATGAAGGCAACAGCACCCCGCTCCCAACCCGGGTCATGTTTCCCAGCATACTGCCTCTGATACTGGAGGGAGCATAGAGGCACCAGGACTTTCTCAGCAGGCAGTGCAACATACAGGGTTGGTTATTTAAAGGTGCCCTGGGGAAGGGGCTCATCCTTTCGCACACACCCAGCACTCTCCCTCTGATGGCTAAACTACATTCAGCGCATAGACCATCCATTTTTTTCTCTCTATTACTATTGGAACTATGTGGGACCCTGACCTAGATCGTAACTTCTGCACAAGTGGGGGGGGGGCGTTCAACACTCCCCCAGCCCACTCCCATGCACTGGAGCTTAAAAATAAGAGTCTGGGGGTTAAATTGTGGGGTGGGAGTTAGAATTGGGGCTTGGAGGGAGAGTTTAACCTCCTTAACTGTGTGTGGTGGTTCTGATCTGGATCAGGACCTTGCATGCTTACACTAAAGAAAAGACGAACAGCTACACTCTAGCAGTTAGTGTAGCGTGTAATTTAGCCCTGAGTGGCATGGCGGTGGGATTGGGCCCAGCTAGCCCAACAGTGAGAGAAGGTGAACAAGCAGGCAAATGTGGCACCTTTTGCTTGCTCTCTCCCTCTGGATGGCTAAGCTCCACCCTTCATGCTTGGCCCAAAGAGTTAGGATACCCAAGCAGGTGGCGCGTGCGCCGGGGCAGGAGAGCAATCAGATTGATGTGCAGCTGTCACTTCTCCAATCTTTCCTGCCAAGAAAAGGAAAAGCTGAATGATGGTGTAGTGGGGAAGAAGTGTGGGAGGAAGAGAAGGCAGTGGTTGCTCCTCCCTCCCTCTATTCTCTTGCTCACTCTTTCATGGTGCTCCCAAAAGAGAGCAGGTGGCTGCCTTGGCCCGCTTGCTCACTCCACTCCCTCTCTGGGTGATGCAGCATTCATCATGGAACGGAGCAGCCAACCAAATCTCTTACTTTCTCACCTGAATTCTCCCTCTGGGCTGCACAGTAGTGAGGATTCTGTTCAGTGGACTAAATCCTCCCTGCTGTGCCACCCAGGGAGAGTGAGCAGGAAGAGGAGGAGGAGGAGGCAGTTCCTTGCAGGAGCAGCTCTGCCTCCCCTCAGCAGCAAAGGCTGGGGAAGTGATGCTTGCTACTCCCTTTGATTGATCCCTTGCCCCTCACCCTGTGCAATGCTCTACCTGATGGCACATCCTGTCTCTTCAGGTGATGCAACTGGAAGGATTGGGCTTAGCAAAGCCTTCCAGAGGGAAGGAATGAGCAAAAGGAGGTCATGGCCACCCGCTTTGTCCCTTGCTTCCCCCCCCCCCATTTCCCCCTTGCTTCTCCCATTTCCCCCTCCCTGATTCTGCCTGCTTTCGCCTTGCCTCTTCCCGCTTCCTCTGCTCCCCCAACCTCTGCCTGCTTCCACCCCCCCCCCCCAGTGTAGAGGAGCAGGAGCGAGTAAGCACAGCCCTCACCTTTGCCTGCTCATCCTCCCTCTGTGTGATATGGAGGATTGGGCTGCCTTAGGTGAGTGAGCATGAGGGAGAGGATGAGGCAGCTGCTCCTTCAGTGACCAGTCCTTTGCTGTGCTGCTCAGAGAAAGAGGATGAGCGAGCGGGCAGAAACACCTATGCCCTCTCTCTGGGCAGCATTGTGGGCTCAATCCTCCAAAAGAGGGCAAAGCAGAGAATGTGTGGGGTGGTGGAAGGGCCCTTCTTGGCTGGGGAGTTCTTTTCCTCTGTTCTTTTCCAGCCTCTGCTGCAGCACAGTGGAGAATAGGAGAGGTGGCTATTCAATATTCATCTCAGCAGCTTTTGTTTAAAATAAAAGTGGCAGTGTTAAGCACCCTTTTTCAAAGATGTGCTTAACTTAACGTCTGAGGAAGCCAGGAGCACAAGAGCCTGTCCAAGCTGCGCATGAAAAATAGAATCTTTCTTTGCAACAGGAGGTCTCTCTCTCTCTCTCTCTCCATCACTTCTGCTGCACTAAGAAGATACTGTGGCTCAAAAATGGGAAGCCCACCTTTCGAAAACAGTCCAACCGTTCAGCACTTCTGCGAAGCAAAAGCAGCAGGACAGTAAGGGCCAAACAGCCTAGCCCAGTCCTGATTTTAGAGCCTTGGTAGTGCGCTGTGATGCCTTTAACGATCATTTCACAGATAAAATCTCTCGGATAAGAGCCAACTTAGATGCTGTCGTTATAGCAGAAGCTGACAACGGAGTGTCCAGGAACTCCGCAAGTAGAATTACACTGGATCAGTTTCAGTCAGTGAGTACCGAGGACTTGGACAAGCTGCTTGGATGAGTGAGGAGGACAATGTGCTCTCTCGATCCCTGTCCTTGGCTGGTCGCCCAGGGAGGAGATGCAATTAGACTACAACTACAGCATATTATTAATGCATCTTTCTGGGAGGGGAGTTTCCCACCATGTTCAAAAGAAGTGGTGATACGGCCGCTTCTTAAAAAACCTTCCCTGGACCCCTGAATTACAGACCAGTATGAAATCTTCCATTTTTGGGCAAGGTGATCGAGAGGGCAGTTGCCTTCCAACTCAAAGCAGTTCTGGATGATATAGATTTTCTAGACCCATTTCAAGCCGGCTTCAGGGCAGGATACGGAGTTGAGACCGCTATGGTTGCCTTAGTGGATAATCTACGTTTGAGTATTGACAGGGGGAGTGTGTCCCTGTTGGTCCTTTTGGACTTCTCAGTGGCTTTCGATGGACCGTGGAATTCTTCTGGAACGCCTGAGGGGATTGGGAATCGGGGGCACTGTGCTCCAGTAGTTCTGGTCCTACCTCTCAAGTAGGTTTCAGGTGGTGATGCTTGGGGATAGTTACTTCTCAAAGAAGGAGCCGTTGTACAACGTACCACAAGGCGCCATCCTATCCCCAGTGCTATTTGACATCTACATAAAACCGCTGGAAGAGATCATCCGGAGGCATGGGGCAGGGTGCTATCAGTATGCTGATGACCCCCAAATATATTTCTCCATGCCTTCATTAACAATGTTAGCTAAGGATAGTGTGTCTCCTATGAATGAATGTTTGGTGGCAGTAATGGGCTGGATGAAGAAAAACAAACTGAAGTTGAATCCAGACAAGACAGAGGTGCTTACTGTCAAAGGCCCTAACCTGGGTTTGGAGGTATGTCAACCAGTTCTGGATGGGGCTACACTTCCCCTGAAAGACCGTGTTCGCAGCTTGGGGGTGTTCCTGGATCCAGCGTTCCTGGATCTGACACTCCAAATGACAGTCCAGATAGATGCGACAACCAAGAATGCCTATTATCAGCTTCGGCTAATACGCCAGCTGTGTCCTTTCTTTGAGTTGGAAGACCTAAAGACGGTATTGCACGTGCTGGTAACTTCGAGGCTCGACTTCTGCAATATGCTGTACATGGGGTTACCTTTGTACCTAGTTCAGAAACTTCAACTAGTTCAAATTATGGCAGCCAGGTTGGTCACCGGCACACCTAGAGGTGACCATATTACACCAACATTAAAATCACTCCACTGGCTGCCAATTAGTTTCCGAGTGAATAAGAAGTGTTGGTTATTACCTTTAAAGCCCTACATGGTTTGGGTCCAGGTTACCTGCACGATCGCCTTCCCCCATACCATCCGCCCCGCATACTCAGGTCCTCTGGGGAGAATTTACTCCAGTCAGCCAAAACTAGGCTGACAACTGTTAACCAGAGGACCTTTTCTTCTGCTGCCCCCAGACTGTGGAATGGCCTGCCGGGAGAGATTTGTCAACTTAAAACACTGAGTTTAAGACAGCCATAAAGACTAATCTCTTCCGGCAGGCCTACCCAGATGAATTTTAAACCTAAGAATTTTAAGTTGTTGTGATTATTATTTTAATATTGTGTCAGTTTTATATGCTCTTTTAACCAGTTTTATGTATTGTATTGTATTTAATGTTGTTCCCAGCCTCAATCCAGAGGGAGAGGCAGATAAGGAATAAAATTATTGTTATTATCATCATCATCATGGAGAACATAGGTTTTTATTAAATTAATTTTTAAATGCAAAGAAATAGCAGTAATCAAAATACCCAACCCACCTATGCCTCCCTAAAATCATTCCTCCCTGCCGTCAATGAACCCTACCTGCTTGTCAACATTAATTTTGAGAGTTCCAACTATTGGGTGTTATAGAAATGTAATAAATCAATCAACAACCAGTATCTACAACAGATGATTCAGCGTACAAACTTAGGGCCCTCCAGATATTTTGGATTTCCATTCCCATCAGCCCCGCCAGCATGGCCAATGGTCAGGAGTGCTGGAAGTTGTGGTCCAAAGCATCTGTAGGGCACCATGATGGGGAACCAGTGTTTTAGAGTGTTCATAGTTTTTGCCTACATTAGGTTGGATCTAAAGGAAGGGGTGCTTCCAGATGAGGGGTTAGATCCAGGATTTGCCTTCTGTGGATGGAAGTGCTCTGGTCACTGAAGATGCCTCCCCTTCTTATTCAGAGATTCCCCCCTCCTCTCTGCACCACACTCTACCAGGTGGTCTTCAACCTGTCCAGTCCCGAGACTCACCATGGACTCCCAACCTGTAACATGGGACCACTTTCACAATTTTCTCCATATTCAACATGGCGGCAACAACTTTGCCGAGACCCATCTGGACTGATCTAGCGACCCACTTTTGGGTCGCAACCCACCAGTTGAAGACCACTTCTCTGTCCCATTCAGCAGTATCCCCCAACCATCTGTTTAGCATTTTGGAGAGAAAGGGGCGAGGAATTCTTCAGTCACCACAGTTACTTCTGGAGCCAACCTGAGACTTATTTTCAGCCCCATTCATTGGCATTTTCCATTTGTAACCCTGTGTTTTTCCACTACTGCTTCTGATATTTTTTCTTACACAGAAAAACCAGGAGGAGGGAAGGATGGAATAACTGCACAATGCCTTTAGTAGTGTTTGGAGCTGTCTATCTGGAAGCCCCCTAATGCTACAATCCTATACCCACTTAACTGTGAGTCAGCCCCACTGAACTCAAACATGCATTGGATTGCGCTACAGGTTAGTTGAGCTTCAGTCCCACTGAAATCAATACGTCAAGTTAATCATGACTTAAGTCCCCTTTGATTTGGACTCAGCCCAATAGCTATCCTTCTTTTACCAATCCTGTGAGGCAGGTCAGTATTATTAACCCCTTCCCCACATTGCAGATTGAAGGATGAGGCAGCGGGGTTGTATAAGAGAAGCTTGTTTAAGATCATCCCAGGAAGAGGGCCTTTTCTGCTGTGGCACTCTTGCTGTGGAATGAGCTCCCTAGAGAAGTTTATCTGGCATCTACATTGTACTTCTTTCGGCGCCAGATGAAGACCTTTTTATTTTCCTAGTATTTAACATTTTTGCATCCTAGTCTTTCACTCCTGTTTTAAATCTGTATTTTAAATTTCTGCATTACTGCTCGGTTTTATTCTGCTTGTACTTCATATGATAGTTTTAGGCTTCCATATGTTATATTTTATGCTGTACCTTATGATGTTAATTTTTGTGAACTGCCCAAAGTACTTTGGCCATTGGGTGGTGTAGAAATGAAAATAAATAAATAAATACATCTTGCAAGTTTGTGATGAAGGCAAAATTCAAACCCAGGACTTTTTCTTTCATAGCTCAGTCTCTTCCAATGCAATCTGATGCAATCCTTACTTTGATATGAACCTGGTTGATTTCAGTGGGGTTTACATCTGAGTGAACAGCATAGGATCAGGCTGTAAGGCGCTGTGCTATGCCAGTTCCCTTAAACTGGGGTGGTTGACAAAGTCTTTAGGGTGACAATATGGAAAGGAGGACAGGGCTTCTGTATCTTTAACAGTTGTATAGAAAAGGGAATTTCAGCAGGAGTCCTTTGTATGCATGCAGCACTTGGTGAAATCGCCTCTTCATCACAACAGTTAAAATTTCAGGAAATATACAAGAGTTAACAGATACAAAAGAGGGCAGGGCTCCTGCAGCTTTAACTGTTGTGATGAAGAGGGGATTTCACCAGGTTCTGCCTGCATACAAATGACACTTGCTGAAATTCCCTTTTCTATGCAACTGTTAAATATGCATGAGCCCTGTCCTCCTTTCCATATGGTCACCGTAGGCAAAGTGTGCTTTAGCAGTGCTAAAACTAAGGTGAAATGGGACTTCTGGAAGAGGGCTGTGCCTCCTTGAGGGCACTATGTGCAGCTGAAGGTGTGTACAGGTAACGATGGCATTCCTTGCAATTAGCTAATGAGGAGGGGGAGGATGCCACATGCTGTGAGTGCCATAAAAGGGAAAGACGGGCATGTGAAAACCAAGGTTGCTAATTGTTTCCTGGGAGCCAACAAAGTGATCTCAGTCTTCTAAGAAATGAGAAGATCTTGCTGTCTCTTGGCAAAATATAGTCAAAGCCCCAAGCAATTGACTCTGCTACTGCTTTTCTGCTGCTGTGGTGAGATTAACTTCCCGCCACACAAAGAGCCATCTGCGCTCAAGGATCCTCTTTGTCTGGCAGAGAATCAAGAATTAAACTGTGGGTGCCTCTACAAGAGAGGTTTAATGCGCTTTGAAGGTTCATTAAAAATTTTACCTCTACAAGAACGGAGCGCAAATCGGGCGTAGAGGCGCGTTATCTCCCCGATAATGCGCATTTTCAAATGCGCATTAAATCGCGAGTTTTATTTTGCTCCGGCCGTTAAAGCGCATTTTCCCCGTGTGAACAAGCGATTATGCACATTAACTTCTTGTAAAGCGCTTTTTGGACATCTATTAATGCATTTCGCCACCTCTCGCAGCCTCCCGTGCAGAGGGATTAGGAGTAAATGCGCGTCTGCGATAATGCGCATAATTGCACAACCGGGCGCAAAAGCGCATCCTTGTAGAGGGGGCCTGTGTTACTTAATCACGAGGAGAGTGTCTCTGTATGGGGAACAAAATAAGTCTTAGAACCAGGGGTCTGTCTACAAACGGGGAAAGCCCCATGGTGGCCGTGGATCAGCACCCTGTCAGTTAGACAACGGAGGTGCGGGTTCGCAGCCACCACAGGGCTTTCCCCCCATGCAGCATGAACGGTTAAAGCTGCAGGAGCTATACTAGAGTGACCAGGTACAAAACAGGGCAGGGCTCCTGCCACTTTTACAGTTGTGATGAAGAGGGAATTTCACCAGGTGCTGCAGGCATACAAATAACACCTGCTGAAATTCCCTTTTCAATACAGCTGTTAAAGATACAGAAGCCCTGTCCTCCTTTCCATAGGGTCACCTTAGGCTGCCTCTACAAGAGGCATTTAAAGCTCTTTCAAGGCGCTTAAAAAATTTTACCTCTACAAGAACGGAGCGCAAATCGGGCGTAGAGGCGCGTTATCTCTCCGATTGTGCGCATTATCGAATGCGCGTTAAATCGCGAGTTTTATTTTGCTCCGGCTGTTAAAGCGCATTTTGACTATGTGAACAAGCGCTTATGCGCATTAACTACTTGAAAAGCGCATTTTGGTCATCCGTTAATGCGCTTCATCGCCTCTCGCCGCCTCTTATGCAGAGGGATTAGGTGTAAATGCGCTTCTGCGATTATGCGCATAATTGCCTAACTGGGCGCAAAAGCGAATCCTTGTAGAGGGGACCTTAGTTAAAGTTAGTAATAGCTATTTCAGTGTGGGGGTGGGCAGATTTAGTGAAGCTCAAAGAATTGATCTTAAAGTGTTCTTTAGCTAACCTGTGAAAAAGTGGTGTATTTCAAAAGCATTTGTGATTTTTTTAATGTCTCATAATAACTGTAACTATAGAAATGTTATCAATGCAAGAGAAGCAGGTGCGATACCAAAAGTTAATATTAACCGGGCTAGTCTGCAGCTGCAATGCCTGCCCATTGTTGTGGAAGTTTATTGAGAATATCTATCTATCTATCTATCGCACTGTAAGAGTTGAAATGTGGTTCCAGTTTTAATCCAGAACAGAAAAGGACCCCAGATATCAAAAGTCTGAGAAACATAGACCTAAACTCACAAGTTAAGGAATTTCTAAAAGGCTTGAATAATACCCAGAAAGCATTGCACAAGTTATTGAGTCGGGTGCTTTCCTCAAGACAAGCTGCTTAAACAACATTTTGTGACCAGATTTCTATCCAGCCTTAATTTCAGCGCTTCTAGTGAAGGGAGAGGTTCTGATTACAAACCAGATTATTTCTATCATCTCTACCCTAAAAGCAAGGAAGAGGCCTGGAGCTCCTTAAACAGTGCTTCTATAGGAAGTGTTGATTGTGCAATCCTGCTGCCTCCTTCACTGAAAGAATAGAATCAAGTGTCTTGATGAGTTCTAATTCTGCCATTTCATGCTGGAGTCTTCCTTCGGAATTCTTGTGCATGAGAATAGAAACTTGTAGGTCAGTGGTTAGGGATGTCAGAGGAAGTGGTGAATTTTGCCCAGCTAGATTTGGCCACATACTCATGAGCTGGCCTGACTCGATGCTAGCTCATTCATTTTCAGGGTTTCCCCCCTCCCCTTAAATTGACATTTGTGCAAATTGTGGCTGCAATTTGTGTAATTGTGAAAATTTCAGCTATAATTTGCTTGATTTGCACAAACTGTGGCCGTAATATGCTTCATTTGTGTTCGTGATTTGTACAGACCAGCACTACAATTTGCATAAATTAAACACATTACAGATGCAATATATGCAAATGAAGCAAAATATGCCCCAAATTTGTGCAAATTGCAGGTGCAATTTGTGTAAATGATGATTTAAGGGGGAACCTCCCCCCCCCCGCAAAAAGAATTCAGGAAAAAGTCTGTGGCTTGGCTAGCAAATGCAAGCTGAGCTGGGGGGCTCTGGGGAAATGGTGAGCCTAAAAAGGTCCGGATTTCCCCACGACCTCCATCCCAATCAGTAGAAGAGTGTCCTGCAAGGTTGAAATGTCTCCTCATTGGTTTCTGAATATTGCCCTATTTGTGTCCATCAATTCTTTTGCATGGAGACTCACCTGGGGTGATCTCAGATGGAAGGCTCCTCTGCCACCCATCCAAAGGCACCATGCAGCTATTGAATCTTAACAGATTTTTTTTCTGATAAGAAAAATGGTGGAAGAAGTGGTGGGAAAATATGGGAGGTTTACAAATTGAAGATGTCATCATCTGACCCTCCCTGTAAAATTTCACCTAATTGTCCTGTGTAAAGGCAAAAGGGCATTATTGGAGGTAATGGTGTAGTGTGGTGTGGTGGCTGAAGTGTTGGACTGGGAGTCGGGAGGCCCGGGTTCTAGTCCCCACTAAGTCATGGAAGCTCACTGAGCGACTTTGGGACCAGTCACAGACTCTCAGCCCAACCTGCCTCACAGGGTTGTTGTGAGGATAAAATGTAGAGGACGAGGATTATGTACGCCACCTTGGGTTCCTTGGAGGAAAAAAGGCAGGATATAAATGCAATAAATAAATGTTTTTTTCCTATTTAAATTATAGTTATCACTTTTAAGTTTTGCAGCCTATATGTATCAAGGGTTAAGCACTTCCCCTCCCACTCTGCTTCTCTGATGCCCCATCATCATTCTGCAAACAGCTTTTCCTGTTCAGAAGGGGCACTTTGGGTGGTGATACATGGGTCTGTGGTGCAATGTCTACTTTGGAGCACAGGCAAGGGCACCAGGTGTAGAGATGGGGCTATTTATCCCATCGGAAGAGCCAGTGTGGTGTAGCGGATAGAGTGTTGGACTGGGAGTCGGGAGATCTGGGTTCTAATCCCCACTTGGACATGGAAACCCACTGGGTGACTTCGGGCCAGTCACAGACTCTCAGCCCAACCTGCCTCACAGGGTTATTGTTGTGAGGATAAAATGGAGAGGAGGAGGGCTATGTACACCACCTTGGGTTCCTTGGAGGAAAAAAGACAGGATATAAATGCAATAATAAAACAAATAAATAAAATAAAGAGTGTAAATGATGTTGTAGCTGCTCATCTTTCAGCTTGCTCATAAAGAAACTCTCTCCTCCGCTCCATCTTTTCTCTGCCACTCCCCCACCCCCATGTGCGCACACACACACACACATACACACACAAAAGAAAGTGTGACTGATGAAACACCCCTGTCAAGTCAGGATCCGCAACTCATTTGTGGTCCTTACTCGCCAGCTGAAAGATCCCCAGTCCATGACATTTTGGCAATTTAGGGTTAGTTTCTTTCCAAGTCCACTCCTTTCCAAGTCCACTCCTTCTCATTTTTATTGAGCCGCTGTTTACATCTATCTTCATTCTCAGTTGTCCCACAATTGCCATTTGCTCAGCAGCATCTTTTGTTTTTGTTTTTACGTTTAAAAAGAAAT
Source organism: Anniella stebbinsi (assembly GCA_029215795.1). NCBI lineage: Eukaryota > Metazoa > Chordata > Lepidosauria > Squamata > Anniellidae > Anniella > Anniella stebbinsi. The sequence goes on along the minus strand of JARDYH010000002.1, from coordinate 23,835,319 downwards.
CTCATGTTCACATGTTTATTGGGGTAAAAATAGAATGTTCAGTTTCGATGGGTGTAATCCTGCGTTTGTAGCAAAATGTGCCTGTTTCCCCCCCCCCCCCCCCGTAATGACGTGGTGACACGTCAACATCATGATATGCTCATCTCCATTTACAGGGAGTTCAAGTTCAGTGACACAAAGACTGGCTGCACACTGAACTGCAGCATAAGGGTGAGCGTGATTAAAGGTCACTAAATAACCTGGGCAAGGAACTTTTAATGCCAGGGGTATTGCTGCCTCTAATACTAGGAAGGTGCTGCGGCTCAGTGCGAGATCACCTGCTTTGCCTGCAGAAGGCCTCGGGTTCAATTCCTGGCATCTCCACGTAGAGCTAGGAACGAATCCTACCTGAAACCCTGGAGAACGTTGTGTTAACAGTACTGAGGTAGATGGGCCTGACAGGGTCTGACTTCCTGTGTTCCTACGATTTGTAGTATACTTTTATAGGTGGGGAACACTACTTAAGTGTGTGTGTGTGTGTGTGTGTGTTGTATTCATTAGTGCTCGCCACAGACATTTTTATACTTGAAGTCAAAATGAAGCCCTCTCTCAGCCCCTCTACAAGGATTCGCTTTTGCGCCTGGTTAGGCGATTATGCGCATAATTGCAGAAGCGCATTTATGCCTAATCCCTCTGCACGAGAGGCGGTGAGAGGCGGCGAAGCGCATTAACGGATGTCCAAAATGCGCTTTACAAGTAGTTAATGCGCATAAGCGCTTATTCACACAGTCAAAATGCGCTTTAACGGACGGAGCAAAACAAAACTCGCGATTTAACGCGCATTCGATAATGCGCATAATCGGGGAGATAAATCGCCTCTACGCCCGATTTGCACTCCGTTCTTGTAGAGGTAATTTTTTTAATGCGCCTTGAAAGAGCTTTAAATGCCTCTTGTAGAGGCACCCTCACTCTTTGGGAGTTGGGATGACACAAAGACGATCATTGGAAATGATGGAATGGACCCCTGACACACACATACACACACAAAGACACACGCGTACGGACAGGAATCTGACTATTAAATCAACAGCTTCATGTCACTTCATGGCAAGGCCTATCATGTCTAAGTTCAAACCCCTGAGCTAATTATTGAATATGCTTTGAAAGATCCAGGTTTGCATTTATACAGAATGAAATCATAATAACAGAGAAGGGTGTGAGGGACTGGGCAGCTTTCTTGCACAATCACTCCCGAGTTTAGAAGAAAAGCATCCCAAAGAACTCGGAGAATGACAAGCCGATAAATGAGTGTCAGCGAAAACTCAGATCAGTATTCAAGTACTGGGATTGTTCAAAACTGTTCTTAAGTTTCATCATTTGGTTTTATGTGCATGAACGGAATGTTCAGCTGTAGAACATCTTGAGGGCCCCTAGTTTCTTAAACACAGTTTGGAAGTGGCTTACGCATTGCATATTGAATTAAGACATACAACATGCATAGGATTGCACCCTAAGAGAGATATAATGAAGTTAAAATGACTATGAGATCTTAACAACTAAACATGATAGTCAAACAAAATATGCACTAACATTAAAAGTAGCACTCCAAAAAGTAACGTTGGCTTTTAGCAAAAAGCAGTTGAAATGAGGAAAGAGTTGGTTGGGTTTAACAAATAGGAAAACATTTCCATTTTAAACACACGATCAAGAAACGTTTTGTCTAAGCATGGCCAAACTGAGGCTGCTTATAGTTACCTAGGGTGACCATATGAAAAGGAGGACAGGGCTCCTGTATCTTTAACAGTTGTATAGAAAAGGGAATTTTAGCAGGAGTCGTATGGATGCAGCACCTGGTGAAATTCCCTCTTCATCACAACAGTTAAACCTGCAGGAGCCCTGCCCTCTTTTGTATCTGGTCAAGACTTAGTTACCAGAGTTCCTCGGAGCTAGGCTGGTTACTTTCAGGGAGTGTTACTCTGGAAAATCCAACAAACAACTATTGACTGGAGCAGCTGCTTCCCTTATTATAGGACAATTGATAACATAGAATGCCAAAACCACAACAACTCCCAAAAAACTAAATTCTTGGAAACGAAGCCACAGCTGTATATGCAACATTTGATGAACGGGGTCACACATATATTCATCAGCTTATCAGGGACAAGGACTGTGTTGTTGTTTTGTTATCCTGGTGAGACATCTCGTTCATCGAGCCAAATACCGTCTATTCATAATGCATGTTTATATTAATGTCTGCGTGATGTAAAATGGAGTGTCGGACTGGGATCTGTGTTCTAGTCCCCACTTGGCCACAAAGCTCACTGGATGATTTGGGGCAAGTCACTGATTCCCAACCAAACCTACCTTGCACAGTTGTTGTGAGACTAAAATGGAGAAGAGGAGGATTGTGTAAGCCGCGTTGGGCTCCTTGCAAGAAGAAAAACAGTTGGATATAAATGCAATAATAATTTAAATACATGACGTGAGAAGCACAAGCAAGTTTTTAAAGTCAGCACAAAATGAGTTTGACATCGGCATGGCAAAATCTGTCATTTTTTTGTGAAGTTTAGGAATTGCTTTGAATTTTAGGAATTTCATGCTACTTTCCTTCCAGTTCCAATTCTGCTCTCCTGTTCCTTTTACTCCTATGACTATCACTGCCCGTTGCCAGTGCCACAACCACTACACGTGCTTATTGTTACTCTGGTACTGTAGAAAACTTAGAAATGATAAGATCATGGGAAACGCTTTGCCAGAGATTCCATCTCTGCCACCCACTCACCCATGCACAACTTGAATGTGTGGGGGGTGCTTGATCTGAAATTTCATCTTTCATCTAAATATATCCCACTGCTTTTACCAGGGGCTAGAAAACGTGTTTCCATTTTCAAAAGATTCTTGATTTTAGGGCGTCATCAGGTGAGTGTTTTATCACATGTTCATTACTGCCCACTCACGGGTTTGTTTGTTTTTTGCATGTCCTTTTGACAATGCCGTCTGCCTCCCACGTGTCTCCTGCCCCTTCTGGCCTTTTTTTCCGCCTCACAATAGAACACGGTGAATCCAACTTATTTTTTTAAAGCGAAACTTGCCGTCATTTCCTGCTGTGTGCAGGAAAAGCAACAAATTAGAAACCGCCACTGAATGGGCCACGTGGTCGTTGCTGCTTCCTCTTTCTTTTTCTATGTAAAGAAATCATCACTGTTGTGGGACAGCAGCAGGAGGCCGTAGCGATGGTAGGAAAACACAATTCCTCACCCTACCCCGTCTGATGATGCTCTTAGTCTCGCCTGCCTATACAAAGGATGTTCAAGCACTTCTAAGAGCCACACCCTGGCCAGTGAAAATCGTTTATAGTAAGTCATTTGTTACTGAAGGAAATGCCCTCTGCACAAGCTTGGTGGTACTGTTATGATCATCCAGGATTCTTGAGGTGAGCCCAAGAACAATTGAAGTCCTGCTCATGCCACAGAACTATTTATTTATTTATTCATTTATTCACTGCATCTCTATACTTCTCAATAGCTGAAGCTCTCTGGGCGGTTTACAAAAATAAAACCAAGAAAACCTATTCAAAATATAAAACAACAGTATAAAAACATAATATAAAATACAGGACAATAGCACATCCAGGATAAAAACCGAGCAGCTATGCAGAAATTAATACAGATTTAAAATACAAATTTAAACAGCAAGGTTAAAAATCAAACTGAAGAAATGTTAAAATACAGAAAAACTAAAAAGGTCTTCACCTGGCGTCTAAAGGAGTGTAATGTAGACACTGGCCGAACCTCTCTAGGGAGTTCATTCCACAGCCGGGGTGCCACAGCAGAGAAGGCCCTCCTCCTGGTAGCCACCTGCCTCACTTCCTTTGGCAGGGGCTCATGGAGAAGGGCAGGTGAATCTTAAATCATCCTTGAGCTGCTTTTGCATGGAACACAGGACTATAGTAAGCTGCCATATGGAGTCAGAGCGTTTTTCCAAATTGAAATCTGTTTCTTGCGGTCCATGATCAAATTGAAAAAGCAAGGTATACAAGTTATGTTTACAAAAACAAAGAGGGCAACAAAAAGACCATTTGTCCATCCAGTCTGGTATCAACATGGACTAACAGTGGCTCTCCAGGCAAGAATTTTTCCTGCCCTACCTGGAGATTGAACTGGAGCCATCTTCATGCAAAGCCTGTGCTCTACCATTGAGCTATGCTGCCTTCCCCTAATAATATTAACTCCTGATTTTCCACAAAAGCAGAGAAGAGTCAAAATAAAGGAAAGGCATTGATAATATCAATATTGTAACTAAATAAATATACAAATATTGTAAATAAATATATACACCAGTGTGGTGTAGTGGCTAAAGTGTTGGACAGGGAGTCGGAAGATCCAGGTTCTAGTCCCCACTCAGCTATGGAAACCCACTGGGTGACTTTGGGGCAGTCACAGACTCTCAGCCCATCCTACCTCACAGGGTTGTTGTTGTGAGGATAAAATGGAGAGGAGGAGGAGGAGGAGGAGGAGGAGGATTATGAATGCCGCCTTGGTTTCCTTGGAGGAAATAATTATAATAATATATTTATTTCTTACCCACCTCTCCCTTTGGATCGAGGCAGGGAACAACATTAGTACAATACAATATAGATCAAATACATGAAGCTAATTAAAAGAGCATATAAAACAGTCATCTTAAAATTTTTGGGTTAATATTCATCTGGGTAGGCCTGCCGGAAGAGGTTAGTCTTTATGGCTGTTTTAAACTCGGAGAGAGTGTTTAAGTTGACGAATCTCTGGCAGCATTTCAGAGTCTGGGGGTGACAGAAGAAAAGGTCCTCTGGTTAACAGTTGCCAGCCTAGTTCTGGCTGACTGAAGTAAGTTCTCCCCAGAGGACCTGAGTGTGTGGGGCGGATTGTATGGGAGAAGGCGATCCCGCAGGTAACCTGGACCCAAACCATGTAGGGCTTTAAAGGTAATAACCAACACTTTGTACTTTGCCCGGAAACTAATTGGCAGACAGTGGAGTGATTTTAATATTGGTGTGATTTGCTCACCTCTAGATATACTGGTGGCCAACCTGGCTGCCATATTTTGAACTAATTGAAGTTTCCTAACTAGGTACAATGGTAGCACTATGTACAGCGCATTGCAGAAGTCAAGCCTTGAAGTTACCAGCGTGTGCACTGCTGTCTTTAGATCTTCCAACTCTAGGAAAGGGCGCAGCTGGTGTATCAGTCGAAGCTGATAGTAGACATTCCTGGCCATTGCATCTATCTTGGCTGTCATTTGGAGCGATGGATCCAGGAGCACCCCCAAGCTGCGAACACAGTCTTTTAGGGGGAGTGTAGCCCCATCCAAAACTGGTTGACACACCTCCAAACCCAGGTCAGAGCCCTTGACAGCAAGCATCTCCATCTTGTCTGGATTCAGCTTCATTTTGTTTTTCCTCATCCAGTCCATTACCACCTTTAAGCATTCATTCACACACTGTCTTTAGCTGATGCTGTTATCAAAGGCATAGAGAAATATATTTGGGTGTCATGGCATACTGATAGCATCCCACTCCATGCCTCCGGATCATCTCTCCTCGCGGTTTCATGTAGATGTTAAAGAGCATTGGGGATAGGATAGTGCCTTGCGGTACGCCATACAACAGCTCCTTTTTTGAGGAGCAACTATTCCCAAGCATCACCATCTGGAACCTACCCGAGAGGTAGGACTGGAACCATTGGAGCACAGTGCTCCCGATTCCCAAACCCCTCAGGCATCCCAAAAGGATACCATGGTCCATAGTATCGAAAGCTGCTGAGAGGTCCAAAAGTACCAACAGGGACACCCTCCACCTGTCAATACTCAAGTGTAGATCATCCACTAAGGGATATTAAAAGGCGGAATATAAATAAAATGAAATAAATAAATAAATAAAATAATGACTGATCTGGCCAATAGAGGCTATTAACTTGCATTACAAATGAAGCAATGGCTGCTTTAAACCCCAGGTCTGAAATTGCTTTCAGGGTGCAATCCTATGCATGTTTAGATAAAAGGAAAGTCCTATAATTCCCAGCATTCTCCAGCCAGGCTGGTGAATGTTGAGAGTTATATGACTTTTTTTCTGTCAAAACATGCATTGAATTGCACCCTTAGTTTCATACTCTTGCGGTTCATTTTCCACCCACGGTTGTGTGCTTACAGGTGTAGGTATAGAACTTTCTGCTAAAACAGTATCTTGGGTTTGGGCAATCTCATTTAACTGTTCTGAAGAAAAGTGAATGTTCAGTGTGATTGATCTTCATTACAGATGAACTGTGCAACCCTCCGTGGGCCTCGGAAAAACTGTTGTGGTTTTCCAGCAAGCAGGGGATGATTCATGCACATTGGCTCAGGAAGAAGCTGATGGGTTAATCCCATGCTTCGGAAATCTATAGAAATTACACTATTTTTTTCTGCTGCCATTTCCATACAGGCGGGGAACAGAGGAGCAGCCTTCTTACTGTAGATCAGACCAAAGCAACTCCATCCAGCATCTTGTTTGCAACACTGTGCAGCAATGCCTCTGGTAAACATGGACACAGCTTGTAAATGGCCTTTCCCTGTTTGTCCCCAGTATCTGATACTCAGCGGTCTTATCTCCTTTGAACAAGGAGAATCCACTTAGCTTTCATGGCGCATAATCATTGTTGGCTCCATCTCATGGAGTTTTTCCTAATCCTTTTTAAAGTCACCTAAGCTTTTGGCCAGCACCCAGTCTTATAGTAGTGCGTTGCTTGAGTTAATTGCACGTCACAATTAGTGATGGACAAATCTGTCGATTTTGATTTCTCTCCACTTGTTATTTTTCCAATCCTATATGCGATTTGTCCTCATCTCTGAGGTTTTTGTTTAAAAGGGTCTGCATGAAAAGTGTCCATTTCTCTTAATTCATGCATTTCTGAATGCATTTTTTGCAAGCAGTTTTCTTAGCAGAATGCGTTTTTGAACACGATTTTCACAAATATACCCAATCCAATCCAATCCAATCCTTTATTGCAGTCCATAGACCAAAGGAAATATGACAAGAGTAAAGTTATTACAGAATAAAAAAATTAAAATTGTTAATAACAGGATCCAACACACCTTAAAATACTTTATACATTTCATAAAAGTTAAAACACTTATCTTAACCAACAACCATTGCTCTGATGGACATAGCCACATTCAAAAACTTGGCCACTTGTATAGTAATATCCTCATTTGTGCCCTGTAGCAAGAGGTTTAAATGATATCCTGGGGTGAGATTTGTTAAAGGTCGTATAAAAGGCCAGATTAAATCCTCCCTTGCTTTTTGATAAAATCGACATGAGAACAAAACGTGCTCAGCGGTCTCTACGTCTAAATTGTTACATGGGCAAATTCTGAGGAACCACGTGGACTTCTTGAATCTGCCCTCAAGAACCTTCGAAGGGAGGGCGTTGAATCTGGCCAACGTAAAGGCCTTCCTGTATTTGGGAATGATTAACCACTTCAAGTACTGCATTCCATCTTTAGTAGGATTGGATGACAACCCCAGCGATTGAGGCGCACAAGGGCCCCATGTAGCACCAAGAAGTTCCTGGTTGTCAATATCTATCAATCGTTGTTTAGATAAGGCCCTGGCCTTTTCCGGGCCTAATGACAACAAATAAGAGGGCGAAAGCCCGATAGAAGTGATTTTTTTCCTATGGATTTAACCCATGGGGAGACATATGAGTCAGCATATAACTTGGGAATCAAGGAATTGGAAGATGTCAAGAAACGACATCGAAGCCAAAAATGGGTTGCGTGAATCCAGGCCGTGCATTTTAATGAGTTCAAACCTGCTTCTACAATATACCCATTTTTGTGCGCACTTTCTCCGAATACAGTTTTGTATGCATTTTTTTTAAAAAAAATTAATTGGGGAACTGCATTGCCAGATTCAGAGAAGTGAGGATATCGAAAGAGAGCTGAGTTTTGGTTTGCGCATTGGTTTGAAAGTGCAAAATTGGGTGCGTTCTCATTAAAATACAAACTGAACTCATTTCTCTCCCATCCCTAGTTGCAATAATATCCGCTGTTGTACATCACTTTATGTATTTATTGCATTTTTATCCTGCTTTTCAGACAAATATTAAAATGGGGTTGCTCTGCTTCAGGCACGTGTGATAAGATGCTCTTTAAGAGGAGAGGAAGGAGAGAGGAAGGATAAAAAGAAAGGTCAAAGCACCATGGTTTCCATTCACTTCATTTCCTGTGCTGAGGCACTTCAAGCTTTTAACAAAGTTCCAGCAGTTGCCTATATTATTTGTCTGATTAATATGCCCAAACACACAAAATGGCATACACCTGCCCACAATCCTCTTCTATGTTGTATTTTTACTTTCATTAAGAATTACACTCCTACTTAAGCCATTTAATTGTAAATGTTCCATTAAAAAATATCAGTCATAGGCTAAAATTTATCATTAGTGAATTCCTTTGTTTCTTTAGTATTCTGTACATTCTTCTTTTTGTTGCTTTGGATTTATTAACCTTATTTCAAAATAAAATAAAATTTCATGAGGGAAAAAAAGCGCTGAGATCTGTTGTTTTGAGGGGGGGCAGCTATGTTGGTTATATTCTTTATGAGGGTGTGTTGTTTTTTTAAACCTAACTCTTCATTATACTATTTGATATTTTATTGTAATTTTTAATAGTCCTGTCCAGTTTCTTGCATTTTTTCTCCTATCTCTTGAATTTTGTGCTTACGAATCCAACATTTTTATAGTGTTTTATAGACCCTAAGTCAGGAGGAGGAGGAGGAGGAGGAGGAGGAGGAGGAGGAGGAGGAGGAAGAAGAAGAAGAAGAAGAAGAAGAAGAAGAAGAAGAAGAAGAAGAAGAAGAAGAGAGGTCTTTGCACTTATTTAAGAAGCTTGTCTAATTTCCTCCCTGCGTGACTCAGGCAGTCAGATGAGTCATTCACCTTTCACCAAGTGGATGGAGACAACCCTAGTTTTATTTATCCTACAGGAGAAGCAGCAGGGGGGAAAGAGGCAAATATTTAAACACTTAAAATAAATGGTTTGGTTTTGATCAAAGAGAGCATGAGGGTCGTTTCGTATGTTAACTTTTTAATGTGTTACTTGTATAATTGTCCTGCAACTGTGGAGCTGGACAGGAGCAAAGGACCACTGGGAAGGAAGAATGGGGAAAATCCAACTGGGCCCCATCCGTCAGCTAGTGAAGATGCAGCTCAGGGGTGTTGCTAGTCCTGGATCCATGGGACCCTGGCTCTGACTCTGTTTTCCACAGCCCTGGATCGATTTCCAAATGCACCGAGTGTCCATTGATGCCAATGGAAGGTGTTTTCAAAGCTTAATTGCCAAGAGTGGTGGTGAGGGTGATTTTGTGGGAGGAAGGGATTTTAACACTGGGGGTGGGGTGGGGGATATTTGTCAGGAGGGTAAAAATAGAAAATGGTTCACTGCACACTGCAATTCTGAATCCTCATTCCACCTCCCCTCCTCCGGCGGCTGCTACTTAGGGTGATCATGGCTGCATTCGGACAACACATTAAGCAACTGAGGTGGGGAGGAAAACAATCGATAGTTGTGTTGCTTATCGTGTTGTGTGGAGGGTAACACGCTGCTCCCAAACTACTGACGGTATGCTATTCTGCCCAAATAAACAACTGAGAAAAACAACTGGCTTGCAAGTTGTTTAGCTTGAAGCCAGTTGTTTAAAGTGTTGTGTGGAGGGATGAGTGTGTTAATGGTGTGCGGTGAGTGAGTTAAAACACAAGCCCATAGAGGCAGGCGGCAAGAGCGACCAAAGCTGCGGCTGCCACTCTGCTACAACTGTTGCAACTTGCAGAGGCTGCTGGGTTAGGACTGGGAGGACTGAGGGAGGAGGGAAGGTGGGGAGAGGGGCGGGGGCTGTGTCAGTCAAATGCTGGGTTGACTATTAGTCCACTCAACGCCAGCCCGAACCACCCACAGTTATGTAGGAATATGTTGTGTGGGGAGTACCCACAAAATAACTAACTGTGAGTTGGCTACTCAACCCACCATTGACTAATGTGTTGTCCAAATTCAGCCCATATGAAAAGGAGGCCATGGCTCCTGTATCTTTAACAGTTGTATAGAAAAGGGAATTTCAACAGGTGTCATTGGTATGCATGCAGCACCTGGTGAGATTCCCTCTTCATCACAACAGTTAAAGCTGCAGAAGCTATACTAGAGTGATCAGATACAAAAGAGGGCAGGACTCCTGCTACAGCTTTAACTGTTGTGATGAAGAGGCAATTTCACCAGGTGCTGTATGCATACCAATGACACCTGCTGAAATGTCCTTTTCTGTACAACTGTTAAAGATACAGAAGCCTTGTCCTCCTTTCCATATGGTCACCCTACTGCTATTTAACCAAAGTAACCAATGCAGAGACATGAAATGCCATTAAATGTAATGGGCTGCTCAGCCCTCAGCTGCTCAGGGCTGCCAGTCAGGGATGTTGGGGCTAGCTGTTGCCCAGCACAAGCTGAAGCCGTGCATTTCAGGAGAGCATAGCTAACAATGGATTCAGAGGAACTTACTGATCTCCTCACTGAGGCATCTCTCACGACCTTTCAAGGAGCCCCAGGATCTTGTAGAACAAACTTTGAAAATCACCCCGTAAAGGAAATCCGTTTCTGGTTGCAGGCTGTTGCTGTGTTTAAGGGGGAAGTTTATCCTCTGAGAAAACAGGTTTCTGAAAGAAGTAGACGGAATGAATGAGTACAGAAGAAAGAGAGCATTATGCTCCCCTACTGGCTTTATAGAGACAAAGAGCCTGTTCAGAAGACACGCTAAGCCATGGTGGGTAAGGATTTTGAGCTAAACGTTATGGCTTAGCGTGCCATGTAGGGTGACCATATGGAAAGGAGGATAGAGCTTTTGTATCTATAACAGTTATATAGAAAAGGGAATTCCAGAAGATGTCATTTGTATGCATGCAGCACCTGGTGAAATTCTTCATCACAATAGTTAAACCTGCAGGAGCTATACTAGAGTGACCAGATACAAAAGAGGGCAGGGCTCCTGCAGTTTTAACTGTTGTGATGAAAAGGGAATTTCACCAAGTCTGCATGCATACAAATGACACCTGCTGAAATTCTCCTTTCTCTACAAATGTTGAAGATACAGGAGCCCTGTCCTCTTTTTTTATATGGTCACCCTCATGTGAAACATGACTTAGGCTGTTTCTGCACCAGGCTGTTTGCCTAGGATGGCCCCCGGCTGGTCCCTGTGAGTCTAAATGACGCACGGGGACTCCCAGAGGCAGGGTGGGCAGGCACAGGATTTTCCAGGGATAAGGAATCCCTGGAAAATCTCAAATCTTCCATGATCCTGGAAAGTTCCAGGAACCGCAGGAGATGTGGTTGCCTGTCCTGGCTGCTGCCGCACTTAATCGCAAGGAAGTGTGGTAGCAGAAATGGGCACGGAGCCGCACTGTGTGGCTCCATGCCCATCAGGGAAGCCCCCCCCAAGTCCGCCATCCCCAGGATGTGGGGGGGGAGGGCCCCCCAATTTCACACACATTTTTTTTTAAATTTACCTTCTGTGATGGAATGCAAGACTGCTTTCCCTGTTTTTTTTAAAAAAAGAAATGGTGCCCACGATGGTGTGACCGCCCGGGAAGAAGCCAGGATATCACGTCCATAATGTGGTTTCATAGTAGGGATGTGCACACCCAAAAATATCGTATTTTATCGTTATCGGAATTTCGGACCAAAACAATTATCGTCTCCAATAATATTGTAGGTTAATCGTATCGTCTTCATGATAATTATTGGAAATCTGATATTTAATTTGCAGCCCCACTGTGCCCTATAGAGCTGAATTTTTAAAAGAAAAAAATGCCTATAACTTCTGTATTTTCAAAATTACAGGCTTGAAACTTGGTCACAATGCTTATGGGGTATGCCTAAGTATGCGTATGAAATTTGAGATTGATCCCTCCAACCCTTGATTTTATATGAATTTATTAAAGAACAATTAAGTTCTGACATGTCAGAACGACAGCTCACCACGTGCGTTCATTCAGACCTGTCAAAAAGTTGCAGGATCTTTCAAAAATTCATATAAAATACAGGGGTGGAGGGATTGATCTGAAATTTAGCATATGTGTATGAAATTTGAGATTGATCCCACCAACTCTCGATTTTATATGAATTCATTAAAGTTCGTGCAACTTTATTGACACAGCTGGTTGACCGGGCCTCCGTGCTGTCATCTTGTTGTCTGCTTTTCCCCCCATAGGCATGTATTGGGGGAAACGCGTGCATAACTTTTAAATTTGAAATGATAATGACATGAAACTTGGGAAGCCAGGACAACAAGATCCAATCTGCAATGTCTAAGAAGTTTCATGTCGCTATCTTTTCAAATTAAAAAGTTATAGGGGGTCCCCCAAAAGCCTCACCCCCCGCTGTAACTTCTTCATTTTTAAAGATAAAAACTTGAAACTTGTGGGACATTGAAGATGGGATCTGGCTGGTCATTTGTGGAAAAAAAAATCAGAGCAATTGCTCAAACCCTTGATTTTGTATGAATTTTTAAAAGATCGTGCTCGTTCTGAAAGGTGAGGCCCGGTCAACCAGGTGTACATTGCAAACAGTGGCCTATAGAGGCTTACAGGATATGTTGATTTATTTCCTGAAAGCTCCTTTCCATATGCTCGCCCTAACTAGGATGGCCCTTTTACAGAGGTCAGTCCTCTACTCGAAGGGCTGCCAGAGGAGCATTCTCTGTTTGAGAGGCTGCCCTGTTCAATTCGTTTGAAGCCAATGGACCACAAGAACTGTTGCCCATCGCCACGTTAGCACCTTGGCAACAGGACGAACAGGTAGGGCGCACAGGTCACAATCTCATGCTCTGTGGTGAAGTGTATTGTATTTCAGTTTCAATTATAATAATTATTTCTAAATGAGCATCTATGCAGAAAAATTAGCACATGCAAATTGTATGCAAATCTAACTTTGGTCTTCTTTTATGGTGATTCATAAGTGGAGGACCCAGGGAAAGAGAGGGAGCTATTGGTGACCATAAATGATGAGCGGCTAGTAAGCAGATATTTGCAGACTTCCTATATTAAAGCAGGTAAATGTATGAAGGCTATTGCCAGTTCCATTTTCCAAGCCACTAAGGGTGCATCCAGAGAGAGATGAAGCGTTTATTGTTCAACTGAAACAATAAATGCCCCGCCTCAACTGGAACATTTTATGAGGGCCCCATCTTTCTCCTGTGTTTTTCTCCTGCTCCTTCTGACTTTTTTGTGTGCTTTCCACAAAAAAATCCCTAACGAGGAAAAGATGGAAGTGTTGCACAATGCCGCTTGATTGGTAACATGAGGAGCTATCCATTTGGAATCCCCCTAAAAGTGGCATTTGTGTGCATGTGTGTTTGTGTTTATTTATTTATTTATTGCATTTCTATACCGCCCAATAGCCGAAGCTCTCTGTGTGGTTTACAAAAATTAAAACCATGAAAACCATTCAAAGTATAAAACAACAGTATGAAAACATAATATAAAATACAGTATAAAAGCACAACCAGGATAAAACCGAGCAGCCATGCAGAAATTCATACAGATTTAAAATACAAATTTAAACAGCAAAGTTAAAAATTAAGCTGATGAACTGTTAAAATACAGAGAAAATAAAAAGGTCTTCACCTGATGTCTAAAAGAGTATAACGTAGGTGCCAGGTGAACCTCTCTAGGGAGCTCATTCTACAGCTGGGGTGCCACAGCAGAGAAGGCCCTCCTCCTGGTAGCCACCTGCCTCACTTCCTTTGGCAGGGGCTCATGGAGAAAGACCCCTGAGGATGATCTTAGGGTCTGGGCAGGCACATATGGGAGGAGGATAACCTGGCCCCAATCCGTTTAGGGCTTTGAATGTTAATGTTTAAAGGGTTGATAATTAAAAATAAGTACCGCATATGAAACTAGTCCTAATGCTATTTTCTTTCCCACTGTAAAACCTTTTGCCGGAAAAAAAAATGACATTTGATATATAGGAGGGAATGTTTATATAATTATAAAAAGAATTGCAGATTTATCATTTTAACATGCTCTTACCTTGCAAAATCTGGAAACTTGGCATCTCTGAAAGAATTCATTTATTTATTTTTGAATAGATATCACTTACACGGTGTGCTTTGGCAAGCTCTCTTGTATTTACTATCAATAGTTTTATGTAATACGAAATTGTGCCCAGATTTTACAGGCTTCTCTTTCCTCCTATCTACCTCTTCCTGGCAAAGCACTTAAAGGGATACAGCTATTGCGTTGGAGCAGTTAAGAGAATGGGGATAGTGTTGAAGGCTTGAATTACTTTCATAAAAAAAAAAAGATTATGCCTCCATTGCATAATATTACCTTCAACAGACGGGTTGATTATCGGTGGATTGTCAGTTCTCTAAACTGCCCAAGAGCTTGGATTTAAGCTGTTTCAATTACCTTTCATCTGTGGTATTCCAGTTTAATCAGGTTGTGGATCAAGGTGTGAATACCTTCCCAGGAAACTTTGTCTGCAATCCTTGAATAATTTGTTCTGCACGGAATGGCCCATCTCGGCAGCATATGGCTTTTGAGAACAGTAGCCTTTGTTTGTGTGCAAAACATGTTAGGGCATTGTGAGAAGGTACAATTACACTGATAAGCCTGGGGTTCTTTTGTTTTGTTTCTATTTTGGTCTATAGACAAAGGGATTTTTCTTATAATATAATGACTTGTTTCCCACTGAGCAGCAAGATGTTCTGGGGCAGTGCTGCTCAGACAAGTTCCCTTTGGAGGGTGGCCCCTTAGGATGAATCACCAAGACAGGATGGTGATTTGCATGAAATGTGCATATGCTGATGTCTATGTATAGATGCAAATATAAACATACTTATTATAATGCAAATAGCAATACTGTACATCTCTCCATAGTGTAGCAGACTGTGACCAGGGGACTTGTGTGCCTGTCTCTTTGGTCCACTGCCCAAAGGCTAATTATTGATGGGAAATAATTATTATGGTTCTTTACCTTTTAACCAGACTTGGGGGCTGTCTGTATGCAAGGAAAGCCCCAGGGTGGGTGCACGGTGGCGCTGCGTCAATTATACAATGCAGCAGCCACTTTGTACCCACCCTGGGGTTTCCCATAAAGCTACAAAAGAAAAAAAGTTGGGGAATTGCCCCGGCTTTTTTCTCTGGAGTGATGCGAGTACGGCGCATCTGCTGCATATCCTCGCTCCGGAGTTGTGGCGGAGGTATGGCCAGGTGGATGGTAATCCTGATTGGCCACTATCCTCCTGGGCAGAGGGGCAGGGGGTGGGCCTGGCCACTGGAAACCCTGCACTTTTGCTGCAGCATCGGGATTAGCAGCCGCCAACCAGAAGCAACATAAATGTGGGGGTTTACTTATTGCGGCAGCAACCCACCACCGTATAGGCAATCCCCAGGACTCAAAATTCCTTCAAACCGATTAGGGGCGAGCAGCATGTGGCCCCCGGTGCAGCCTCCACTGCCCTTGCTGCACCCCAAATATAAACATATAATAATTTAGGTGCACTCCTATGCATGTTTAGACAAAAAAAAAATCCCTACAACTTCCAGCCCTGTTGGCTGGGGAATGCTGGGAGTCGTAGGACTTTATTCTGCCTAAATATGCATAGGATTGTGCCCTTAAAAGACAAAAACAAAATGGTAGTCTGTAGCCACTATGGAATGCTAAAAGGGTCACATTTAACCCTTTCAGCAACCCTCCCTTAATTGTTGTGGAGTGGAATTTTGGTGGCAAGCTGGCGATTTTACTTCATTTATGGATTTATTTATTTTTGACCACCCCATGACATTCATGGGTAGATGTGTCTGGTGTGTGTATGTGTGTGTATGAAGATGGCCCCTGGATTTCCCACAGTTGCCCACCCCTGAAATAAAGGATGCTTTCAAATGGAGAGCAGTCCTATGCCAGCTCTTCAAATAGAGTCCTCTCCTCTGTAACGGAGATCACCTGGCCACCCTAAGACCTCACCCAGGCAGCGACTTAGGCAATCCCCCCAACTGTTAGTCTGCATCTTCAGTTTCAGCTAACTTTATTTCACATACAGCCAGCTTTCTCTGCCTGTCTTTTCCCAAACTGCTCACTGTGCCCCCCCTCACACTCTCAGCTGAACAGATATCTCATTTAAAAAGGTATCCCCACCTATCATGAGGTAATCTCCTAGCCAGTAGTTTTCATATATTGTTGCTGCTGCTTTCAAATTCTTTCTGTGGACTCCATCACACCAGTGATTTAGTGCTCTCTTGCCATGCCTGGTGTGCGGATTTGCAGCACAGTACTCAGATGATGCTGTGCCTGTCCTGCTGACACCCGCCTCTCCCCAGCCTTTCCTAGAAGTCTGGATTATTTTCCCTAAGAACATTTAAAGTGACCGAAGTCTCTGTGTAGTTTTAAAGGAACTAGGGGCTTGAATGGATTGTATCAGGTCCTGGCAGGGAAAAGCGATCTCTCCCTGCAGCCGGCTCCAAGCTTCAATATAAAACCCAAACCTTGCATCCCGGGCATTTTTAAAAATCATACAACACCAGAATCTCTGCAGAGACAGGATTGTACTCCCTCAATGCCCCCAAAGAGCCAGACTAAAGGGTTGTTCCATTTTTGCCCAGCAGAAAGGCGGTCTGGTTGAAGTACTCATCTGACAGGACCTGACTGGAGGAAGAAAGGGAAGGGGAGGGGTGGAGTGGAGCGGAAGAGCAAACAAGCGAAGGAGCGAAAGAGCAGCTCTTCAGGTGAAAGGGATCATAAGCTTGATGCACTTTTGCCTCAGAGGTAAAAAAAATGCAGAGGCAAACCAGCGCGGGACAGGGGGGAATTAGGTGTGATGGAGGTTTTAGTGTTTTATCATTGGTTCCATTGTATTTTTGTTTGTTTGTTTGTAATGTATTTCATGTTTTATACTTGTTCCACTGAGAGCTTCAGATATAGGGCAATCTATAACCTGCATCAATCATAATAAATACTGATTTCACCCCCTCCTGCTATAACTTGTACCAAAGTCGTATCTTTCTATCTCTCGTCAGAGATAAAAATGCCGATGGATTCATTATTCATTCCTCTTCCTGAAAAAAATAGACATATCTGTTGCAGCTGAGGGTTAGCAGATTTCAGACTTTGAAGCCTGTTTCCTGTTGAGCAAGGGTTGGGCTCACGCCCAAATCTGTTCGCTCCCTCGTAGTTTTCTCTCTGCCACGCTATTATCTCAGAACAGGCCTTGAGGTCCCAGCTGTCCCAGAAGCTCCATTCTAGAGCCATCGGAGTTCTAGACTTAAAACCATAATCAGATTAGCTAGGCTGCAAGGTTTCTCCCCACCACTTTAAACATATGCTGCTTCAAAAATGTATGAAATTTGTGATGATATTAGCCCCATGTGACATAGGCTGACCATCTGAAAAGGAGGACAGGGCTCCTGTAACTTTAACAGTTGTAGAGAAAAGGGAATTTCAGCCAGTGTCATTTGTATGCTATTAGTTCCTGATGAAATTCCCTCTTCATCACAACTGTTAAAGTTGCAGGGGCCCTGCCTTCTTTTGTATATGGTCACTCTAGTATAGTGCCTACAACTTTAACTGTTGTGATGAAGAGGGAATTTCACCAGGGACTAATTGCATACAAATGACACTGGCTGAAATTCCCTTTTCTCTACAACTGTTAAAGTTACAGGAGCCCTGTCCTCCTTTTCAGATGGTCAGCCTACCCATGTGTGTCCTACTTTTTGAGGGCTTCTAGAGGTCTGTCCTCTAGTTTGAAAGTGTTCTCTATTTGCAGGGCTGTCGAATCCAAGCAAGTTTCAGCATCCTCCAAATGGTAACTGTAATGTTTGAATTGGCCCTAAACAGCAGGATTTCGGGATGAGTGTGTGCTGGCTTATCCCAAAATTTGTCACAGCGAGTCCCTGTAAATTAAAGCAAATAAACATTTTCAAGCCTCTGCTGGAATAAAAAAGACACAACAAGGGAGGATACTTCACCGGTGACACTAAGGGGCTCATCTACACCTAAGGGAGTAGAAGGAGGGAGTGGGGAGGATCTTGAACTTACCTGCTTCCACGCTTCTCCCCCAGGGTCTAGATGGCCGAGCAACATCCCTCTTCCCTTCCGGGACATCGCAGGCACCATTTTTTGTAAGAGGAGCTGTGGCCCTGATCTGATCTGGCGAAAACGGAAAGAAACACCCCCGCCAAAACCTGTACTCACCCACTCCCCCGCCATCCTGGGGATGGCAAAATTGCTACTCCCCCATGGGCACGGAGCCACCCTGCGTGGCTCTGTGCCCGCTTCAGGACCCAGGAGCACATACCACACAAGGAACAATCCTCAGGATGGTCCCGGGACTATGGAAAATCAGGATATCCCCAGTTTCCGTTATCCTGGGGTTGTCCCTAGGTCATTCCCAGTTGATCCTGGGATCCCCTGTGCATCATATGGACACGCATGGATGATCTAGAAATGACCCCGGGATAAATGGCTGGTGTAGACATGGCCTAACTCGTGTGCCAGTTACACCAGCAGATAAAGAAAAGGAAAAGGAACAATGGCAGGGCCTGAGGGCATTTGGTATAGCTTTTTTGCTAAATCTAAGCTGGTCTGGGCCTAATCAGTACTTGGATGGGTAACTGCTAGAAAAACCAATGTCAGCAGCCTTGAATTCCACGATGGAAGGACATGTCTACTCAAAAGAAAGGGGGATATGTGCCTTCTCTTCCTCTTACTAAGGACTGTCCTCTATTTGATGTGCTGCCGGAGGACTTCCATTTTGAAGGCATCCTCCATTTGAAAGTCTGTCCAAGCCTAGTTTAAAAATAGAAAACCATCAGAAGGAAGAGCTGGGCCTCAAAGATGCCCATCAACAGCACCTGGACTGAGCAAGGCACTTAGGTCACCCGGCCACAACCTTCCACACGATGGTGAGAGGTATTGTTTTTTATTTAAATTATAATAATTATTTATAAATTTGCATATATACAGATAGGGTGACCATATGAACAGGAGGACATCTTTAACAGGTGTATAGAAAAGGGGATTTCAGCAGATGCTATTTGAATGCATGCAGCACCTGCAGAAATTCCCTCTTCATCACAACAGTTAAAGCTGCAGAAGCTATACTAGAGTGATCCAATACAAAAGAGGGCAGGGCTCCTGCTACAGCTTTAACTGTTGTGATGAAGAGGGAATTTCACCAGGTGCTGCCTGCGTACAAATGACAGCTGTTAAAATTCCCTTTTCTATACAGCTGTTAAAGATACAGGAGCCCTGTCCTCCTTTCCATATGGTCACCCTATCTCCTCTGCCCTAAGTCCATTCATTGTGAATATGTGTAACGATCACAGTATCTCAGGGAACTTGCTTAGATCTTGAGAATGGATTTGGAGGCCTTTCTTTGGGTTCTATCAGCATCTAAGGTAAGTCAGGCACGGACACCGAGAAAGGGCCTCTATAGATGGGTCCTTTATTTATTTATTTACAAAATTTGTACACTGCTCCATATCTGAAACAGATTTTGGAGCGGTGAACATAAGAACTAAAACACTAAAAGATACAAAAATTAATTCACCATTATTATGCTAAAAACACACAGAATTCCAATAAAAACCTTGGCTGTCAGTCAAGTAATGCTTCCTGGAATAAGACTGTTTTAAGGAGGTGCTGGTAATAATGCAGTGTTGGCAGTTGCCTGACTTCCAGGGTCAGGGAGTTCTACAGAAAGGGAGCCACCACACTGAAGGCTCTTCTCCGGGCGGACTCCAGTCGGGTCATAGGTCCATGTGGAACAGGCAGGTTGGTAAGGAAGAAGGTGCTCTCTCGGATATCCTGGTCCCAGGTTTGTTTGTTTTTTCTTCTACAACAGATTTCCCTCTGGAAGTTGTTAACTGTCAGAGGTTCTGTTATTTGCCAAAACCTAACATTTTGATGTTCTGATATTGTTTTCACTTGTTGGCGTAGATTTGTTTGTTTGTTTTTAACATCAGTAATGTTCAGGTTTTTAATATATATATATATATATATATATATAATTTCATTGTGCTGATTTTTCTTTTGTATTGCTGATTTTAATTGTTAGCCCTTTCAAGATTACAAAGCAGGATACAAATGTGTAGATAAAAAGAAGAATTAAATATGAGAGGGTACAGATGCCAAAGAAATGATTATCTACGTCATAATCACTAATGCTTCTAGCATATCACATTCAGCTCTTTTAAAGCTCTGCTGCTAAGCTTCAGCCTTAATGTTTTATGAAGTAGCATGTTTATTTATGGCACCAGCGTTTATGCAATCGTAGTCATGGCTGCTAGTCATTAATGCTGGCTATAGATGTATAAATGTTCCTAAAGCTTTGGAAAGATGTAGTCAGAACTGATGTAACTGTAGCCATAAAGCTGCTAGCATCTAGGGATAAATATTGTTTTGAACAACAACAAGGCTATATCGACAAGTAATTTTATCAGCGTGCAAACTCATTGACACCTTTAGGAGAAATTGTGATGGCAACCGGATTGCCAATGGACTTAAACAGAACATTTCTTTAGTATTTAATGTACTGTATGTACCACCGTGATCCTGGTTTTTAAAATAGCTGGTAGGTGTTAATGTTAACATCTGTTTGCTAAAGAGTGTTTTACTAGGACAGCATGGAGGTGAAGGAGGACTAAACTGTAGGGATGTGCACTGACCCCCCGGATCGGATCGGATAGCGGATCGGAATCGGACCTGGGGGGTCGGATCGGATCGGATCGGATCGGAGGCTGGTCGGATCGGATCGGACCAGATGTCCGATCCGGATCGGACGCCATTTTGAATGCTTTTTCCCATAGCCAAGTATTGTTTTACAAAAACGCCTATAACTTTTTCATTTTTAAAGATAGAAGGATGAAACTTGGGGACATTGTAGACTGGTTAGGGATAGTTATCTGTGAGAAATTTCAGAAAGATTGGTGCATGCGTTTTGTGGCAATTAATTTTTTAATAAATACCCAGGAATGCTTATAACTTTGTCATTTTTAAAGTTACAAACATGAAACTTTGCCACATTGTAGGAGGTACCTTGGGACCTATGTGTGTGAAATTTCAGAAACATAGGTGCTTGCCTTGTGTGGCAATTAATTTTAGAAAAATGGGTAGTAGTGGGGTAAATACAGTTACGCCTCCCATTTTTTTATTTTTTAAGATACAAACAGGAAACTTGGGCACATTACAGATACCACTTTCCTTGATATGTGAGTGAAATTTCAGAAACATTGGAGCTTGCCTTGTGTGGCAATTAAGTTTTGAAACAATGAGGAAAGAAACACCTATAACTTTGTCATTTTTAAAGTTACACACATGAAACTTTGCCACATTGTAGGTGGTACCTTGGGACCTATGTGTGTGAAATTTCAGAAACATAGGTGCTTGCCTTGTGTGCCAATTAATTTTAGAAAAATGGGTAGTAGTGGGGTAAATACAGTTACGCCTCCCATTTTTTTAGTTTTGAAGATACAAACAGGAAACTTGGGCACATTACAGGGAACACTTCACTTGATATGTGTGTAAAATTTCAGAAACATTGGTGCTTGCCTGGTGTGGCAATTAATTTTTGAAACAATGAGGGATTCATTGGACAGCACTTGCCCATAGGGATTCATTGGACAGTACTTTCCCATAGGGAATCATTGCATTGCACTTTCCCATAGGGAATCATTGCATTGCACTTTCCCATAGGGAATCATTGCATTGCACTTTCCCACTGAGAAATACAGTTATGCCTCCCACATTTTTATTTTTGAAGATACAAACAGGAAACTTGGGCACATTGTAGACTGGTTAGGGATAGTTATCTGTGAGAAATTTCAGAAAGATTGGTGCATGCGTTTTGTGGCAATTAATTTTTTAATAAATACCCAGGAATGCCTATAACTTTGTCATTTTTAAAGTTACACACATGAAACTTTGCCACATTGTAGGTGGTACCTTGGGACCTATGTGTGTGAAATTTCAAAAACGTAGGTGCTTGCCTTGTATGGCAATTAATTTTAGAAAAATGGGTAGTAGTGGGGTAAATACAGTTACGCCTCCCATTTTTTTATTTTTTAAGATACAAACAGGAAACATGGGCACATTACAGGGAACACTTCACTTGATAGGTGTGTAAAATTTCCGAAAGCTGGGTCCAGGCATGTGGTGGCAATTAATTTTTGAAACAATGAGGAAAGAAACGCCTATAACTTTTTTATTTTAAAAGTTAGAAGTCTGAACATTGCTCACTTTGTAGATGGGTTAGGGGTAGATATGTGTCAGAAATTTCAGAATGATAGGTCCAGGCATTTGATGGCTATGGAATTTTTAGATTAAATGTTTCAAAAAATGTTCCACAGAGGCCAGGTCTTCCTTTCCTCCCCCTCCCGCTTCCCGCGAAGAAAAGGAAACACTGTCTCGTCTCGATCCCTTTGATCCTTGCTAGTATCCATTACAGGGCTCGTGTCTGCTTGAGTAAAAAGTGAAAGTAGGAAAGCAGACACGAGCCCTGTAATGGATACTAGCAAGGATCAAAGGGATCGAGACGAGACAGTGTTTCCTTTTCTTCGCGGGAAGCGGGAGGGGGAGGAAAGGAAGACCTGGCCTCTGTGGAACATTTTTTGAAACATTTAATCTAAAAATTCCATAGCCATCAAATGCCTGGACCTATCATTCTGAAATTTCTGACACATATCTACCCCTAACCCATCTACAAAGTGAGCAATGTTCAGACTTCTAACTTTTAAAATAAAAAAGTTATAGGCGTTTCTTTCCTCATTGTTTCAAAAATTAATTGCCACCACATGCCTGGACCCAGCTTTCGGAAATTTTACACACCTATCAAGTGAAGTGTTCCCTGTAATGTGCCCATGTTTCCTGTTTGTATCTTAAAAAATAAAAAAATGGGAGGCGTAACTGTATTTACCCCACTACTACCCATTTTTCTAAAATTAATTGCCATACAAGGCAAGCACCTACGTTTTTGAAATTTCACACACATAGGTCCCAAGGTACCACCTACAATGTGGCAAAGTTTCATGTGTGTAACTTTAAAAATGACAAAGTTATAGGCATTCCTGGGTATTTATTAAAAAATTAATTGCCACAAAACGCATGCACCAATCTTTCTGAAATTTCTCACAGATAACTATCCCTAACCAGTCTACAATGTGCCCAAGTTTCCTGTTTGTATCTTCAAAAATAAAAATGTGGGAGGCATAACTGTATTTCTCAGTGGGAAAGTGCAATGCAATGATTCCCTATGGGAAAGTGCAATGCAATGATTCCCTATGGGAAAGTGCAATGCAATGATTCCCTATGGGAAAGTACTGTCCAATGAATCCCTATGGGCAAGTGCTGTCCAATGAATCCCTCATTGTTTCAAAAATTAATTGCCACACCAGGCAAGCACCAATGTTTCTGAAATTTTACACACATATCAAGTGAAGTGTTCCCTGTAATGTGCCCAAGTTTCCTGTTTGTATCTTCAAAACTAAAAAAATGGGAGGCGTAACTGTATTTACCCCACTACTACCCATTTTTCTAAAATTAATTGGCACACAAGGCAAGCACCTATGTTTCTGAAATTTCACACACATAGGTCCCAAGGTACCACCTACAATGTGGCAAAGTTTCATGTGTGTAACTTTAAAAATGACAAAGTTATAGGTGTTTCTTTCCTCATTGTTTCAAAACTTAATTGCCACACAAGGCAAGCTCCAATGTTTCTGAAATTTCACTCACATATCAAGGAAAGTGGTATCTGTAATGTGCCCAAGTTTCCTGTTTGTATCTTAAAAAATAAAAAAATGGGAGGCGTAACTGTATTTACCCCACTACTACCCATTTTTCTAAAATTAATTGCCACACAAGGCAAGCACCTATGTTTCTGAAATTTCACACACATAGGTCCCAAGGTACCTCCTACAATGTGGCAAAGTTTCATGTTTGTAACTTTAAAAATGACAAAGTTATAAGCATTCCTGGGTATTTATTAAAAAATTAATTGCCACAAAACGCATGCACCAATCTTTCTGAAATTTCTCACAGATAACTATCCCTAACCAGTCTACAATGTCCCCAAGTTTCATCCTTCTATCTTTAAAAATGAAAAAGTTATAGGCGTTTTTGTAAAACAATACTTGGCTATGGGAAAAAGCATTCAAAATGGCGTCCGATCCGGATCGGACCTCATCGGATCGGATCGGATCGGATCGGAGGTTGGCCGGATCGGATCGGATCGGATCGGATTTTCCCGATTTTGGGTCGGATCGGATTCGGATCGTGGATCGGATCCGATCCGATGCACACCCCTACTAAACTGTTTACATGTTGGCTTCCACAATTTCATTATTTTGCTTGCATTTCTTCTCCCTCTACCAAAAGGAACGCTGAATTTATCTTTAAAAAAAGTATTCCAGCAGTAATAGATTGCAGGACATTTTTTTTAAAATGAACTCTTTAAATAAAAGGTTTTCTCATCATAAGGTGAATTGCAGAGCTTGGTATGTCACCAGCATAGAGTTCAAACCAGAAAACCAAAGATTCAGAAGCCTGGTCTCCACATACAGCAGGATGAGGTGGTAGAATCCTGAAGACTGCACCACTTCACACTGTATAGGAGAGAGTGGAACACTAGGCTGACCAGATAAAATCCAGGTCAGGCCTCATGTATCTTTAACAGTTGTAGAGAAAAGGGAATTTCAGCCAGTGTCATTTGTATGCAATTAGTTCCTGATGAAATTCCCTCTTCATCACAACAGTTAAAGTTGCAGGGGCCCTGTCTTCTTTTGTATATGGCCACTCTAGTATAGTGCATGCACCTTTAACTGTTGTGATGAGGAGGGAATATCACCAGGAACTAATTGCATACAAATGACACTGGCTGAAATTCCCTTTGCTCTACAACTGTTAAAGTCATATGAGCCCTGACCTGGATTTTATCTGGTCAGCCTATGGAACACAGTTCTTAATATAGCCCCATATAAAAGTCATGTCGTGTGATGTTTGAATTTAATGTTATGAAGAAAGAGAGAAAGAGGCTGCATTTGGATGATACAAAACAACCGATGTTTTGGGGAGTCAACTGTCAGTGGATTCATCAACGGTTGCTTAGGGTGACCAGATAAAATTCAGGTTAGGGCTCATATAACTTTAACAGTTGTAGAGAAAAGGGAATTTCAGCCAGTGTCATTTGTATGCAATTAGGTGCTGGTGAAATTCCCTCTTCATCACAACAGTTAAAGGTGCAGGCACTATACTAGAGTGGCCATATACAAAAGAAGACAGGGCCCCTGCAACTTTAACAGTTGTGATGAAGAGGGAATTTCACCAGGAACTAATTGCATACAAATGACACTGGCTGAAATTCCCTTTTCTCTACAACTGTTAAAGTTACATGAGCCCTGACCTGGATTTTATCTGATAACCCTACGGTTGCTATTTGTGTCATCTGTCGGCAATTTCAACTCCAAGGTGGAAGTTTTGGGCAGAAAAACTCTGGAGAAACACAACTGTCTGCAGAGTTGATTTTTCACACAACCGGTGGTTTTTGTGTTGTCCAAACTGAGCCAGTTGTTTTTCCGACCCGTTGAGTTGCTTTTCTTGCCTGGCTACAGAGTTCCCAGGCAAGAGCAGCCAAAACCAAACCGGCCACTCTGCTACAGCCAGCACAACTCGCAGAGGCTTCTGGGATAACCCCTGGAGGACTGAGGGAGGAGGGAGGGCGTGGAGAAGGGAGGAGGCTGTGTCAATCAAATGCCGGTTTGAATTGTAATTCACTCCATGCGAGCCTCAACGCTCCACGGGGGTGGGGCAGCATGTCATGTGGGGAGTACCCTCAAGAAACGCATCTGTCAGTTGACGTGTCAACCCGCCATTGACAAAAGTGGTGTCCGAACACAGCCAGAGAGTACAACAGAATAAAAGATGTTTTTTGCTGGTTCAGGCTGAATGCCTATCAACTCCATCATCCTGTTCCCACAGTGAGCAACCAGATGCTATAGGGAAGCTTTCCTATCAAATATTAGTTGAAATATATCTCTGTTAGTACTAATTTGTTGGAGGGCAGTATCCAATTTGTAGCCCATGCAATTGTTTGCAAGCTACACTTGACCATTTTAGCACTCCATAGCAGCTACGGACTACCATTTTGTTTTTGTTTTTAAGGGTGCAATCCTATGCATGTTTAGATAGAAAAAAGACCTAAAACTCCCAGCATTTCCCAGCCAATTGTACTGGGAGTTGTAGGATGTTTTTCTGTCCAAATATACACAGGATTGCATCTTTACTTTCCTATTAATGGAAGTCTGTTGAAGAGAAATCATGAGGGGTGGGGGTGGGAGAAATTTTAAATTTACTAGTCTAATTAAAGTGTGAATTAACTATGAATTATGTTTAATATATTTTAATGAAAGTGAAAAGGTTTTAAAAACAAATGTTCTTTTTAAATGTTCATGTAAATTGTGCCTTTTAGTCTGAGACCATTTCTTTGTTTTGCAGAATTCAGAGTCTGTTATTCTAAAACTTCCAGAAAATTATTGGTGCCATGCTAAAGAATGTGCAATTGAAACGGAGAATTATTAAAAATAAATAAATGTGAATTTTCATGCAATTTTTAAAAAATCACAGGCGGATGGGGAAATTGGATGGGATAGACTTTTAATTGAATACAGGTGAAAATTATATGGGCTGGGTATTGATTTGTCCATCCCTTCTGGAAATACACTGATTCACAAATGCCGATTCCCAGATCCCATAGAAAAAAATATGCAGGGAAATCTGAGCTTTAACATGAAAGGATCACGTAGTCTTGGAGGAATGTCCCATTTTGCTCCGAAATGCAGTGCTATGTCTGCAGTGCCTTTTCAACGGTATTACAAAAATAACAGCTGGAACTGAGCCCCATAATGTCAACAGTGCCAAATATGGGAGATCCAAAATTAGGACAAGAGAAAGAAAATTAGGATTTAAATTCAATTTGGAGGAGGGGGGGGAAACACTGATAATCTCCCACTCAGAGGTCTTCTAAAAACCCTGGACTGACTCAGGCTTGGAGTATGACATGTTCTTTCAGGGTATAGAGGTAGACTGTGATTTTTGCATAGCAGAAGGCAGCTTTCCTAACATAGCAATTACTGCTGGATACGAACACTGCATTCCATAATCCATGCAGCCCACTGAGGGTTCTTCCCTTGGTGTTGGTTTATGGCACACCCAGGATAAAAAACCCAGCAGCCATGCAGAAATTTATAGGGATTTAAATACAAATTTACACGGCAAGGTTAAAAATCAAACTGATGAACTGTTAAAACACTGTGAAAATAAAAAGGTCTTCACCTGGCATCTAAAGGAGTGTAATGTAGACACTGGCCGAACCTCTCTGGGGAGCTCATTCCATAGCTGGGGTGCCACAGCAGAGAAGGCCCTCCTCCTAGTAGCCACCTGCCTCATTTCCTTTGGCAAGGGCTCACAGAGAAAGACCCCTGAGGATGATCTTAGGGTCAGCGCAGGTACCCTAAGATCAGGTTTGAGGCCAGGTTATCCTTCAGATAACCTGGCCTCAAACCATTTAGGGCTTTGAATGTTAATACCAGCACTTTGAATCAGGCCCGGATCTGGACCGGCAGCCATTGAAGCTGGAAAAGGAGTGGCGTAATGTGGTCTCGTTGGCCAGTCCCCATTAACAGTCTGGCTGCCCTGTTTTGTACCAGTTGAAGTTTCCGGATAGGGTTGCCATACATCCTGGAAAACCGGGAATGTTCTGATGTCTACGTGATTCTGAAATGTCCTGACTGGCTGGGCAAGAATCCCAGCTTTCCAGTCCAGCTGGCTGGAGAAATTCTGACCTCCAACAGTGCATTAAGCCTGTCCAGTGGAGCGACAGCAGCAGAGAAAGAGACACATCAATTTATTTATTTATTTATTTATTTATTTATTACATTTGTATACCGCCCCATAGCCGAAGCTCTCTGGGCGGTTTACATAGGATTAAAAACAATTAAAAACAATATACAAAAATTAAAACAGCAAAAACATACAACATACACACAATCTGTACATTTAAAACCACTACAACACTTCAAAAAGCTACAAAAAAACCAAAACAAACCAAAACAAACCCAGGCTCCTCAGATATTGCCAAATGCCTGAGAGAAAAGGAAAGTCTTGACCTGGCGCCGAAAAGATAACAATGTTGGCGCCAGGCGGGCCTCGTCGGGGAGATCGTTCCACAATTTGCCGCCTTTTCCAGAGCGCTGCTGCTCCTCCACAGTCTCAGCTGAGTCACTCACTGTGACTCACCTTTTTGTGCCTGTGGCTGCGTAGAAAAGTAAGAACAACAGGTAAAGACGCACATGCTCTCCTCAGGCTGCCTGAATTTGGTGAGTTTGCCTGTTTGCTGTCAGCGCTTTGGAGGAAGCGCTGGGCAGAGACGCTGGGGGGAAGAAAGAGAGTTTTTTTGGGGGGAGTGAGGGTGGAAGAAGAGGAAAGGAGGGAGGGGAGAAAGAAAAGAAAAGTCCTTTCCAAAAAAACTCCCTTTAAAAATCCACCTCCTTAGATTTCGGGTGCAAGCCTCAAATCTGTTACTTGGAAGTAAGTTGCAGTGAATGTAAGATGTCTGGTTTTACAATTGTTGATGTTTTAATTTAAAATTGCACTTTGCAAAAACGTGAAGTAGCTTTCCTGTTATGTGTGTAGAAAAATATTTCTCAATTAAAAAGAAGGAAAACAAAAACATCACTTTGCAACAAAGCACAAAAGCAAACTTTCATTTTAACTGAATAAAATACATTAAAGGAGATTTTCATCTGGATTTTAAAAACAAAAAAATACACACATAACGGTACGATCCAGCTACTATTAAACACTTTTAGCTACCTAAACTTATGCATGTTTAATTAGAAGTATTTTCCACAGAACTCACTGGGACTTACTTCTGAGTAGACACACAGTAAGTCCCATTGTCTGCAGTGGGGCTTGCTTTCAGGACAGGTGAATGTGCTGGGCTGCTCAGACATAAGTCCCACTGTGGTTCAATGGGTCTTACTCCCAGGTAAACATGCATGGAATTGCAGCCTTAAAAGTGCTTAACTTTGGTTGGATCATGCCTTAAGTTTAATTTGGGATGTGTGTGTGTGTGTCTTTTTAAATATGTATAGGAAAATCAACATTATTGTTGTTGTTATTTACAATTCATTTTGATCTCTTCAGTTAGTGGCACCGAACAGTACATATTCTGCTAGGTGGCTACTTTGGGGTTAAAAGATATATTTTAATATTAATATCCTTAATATCTTATGGTAACTACTTGGGCGACTGGGGTGGGAGTAAGTCTCCGTATTGAATTCTCCTCTAGCTTTTGAGAATTAGTGGAGAAATGTAATTTAGTGTCATTTTTTTTGTTTGATTGCTTAAACTGTTCTTTGCCTATTATTTATTTGCAGATGCTTAAATACTTTAGGCTACAATCCTATACATACTTACCTGGGAATAAGTCCTATTTAACTCAATAGGATTTATTTCTGAGTAGACACACATAGGATTGCTGCTGTTAGATCGCTTTCTTTCTTTCCCTAGACCTTTGCATATTGCTCAGTTTTTAAAAACATTCTAGCCAAAAAATAAAATAAAAAAATATTGTCCCGGTTTTGTGGATTCAGAATATGGCAACCCTATGTCCGGATCATTTTCAAAGGTAGCCCCATGTATAAAAGCATTGCAGTAATCCAGATGAGAGGTTATCAGAGCATGGATAACTGTAGCTAGGCTATCTCTGTCCAGATAAGGGTGCAGTTGGTATATCAGCCTAAGCTGATAAAATGTGCACCTTGCCACTGAGTTCACCTGTGCCTCAAATGACAGTTCTGGATCCAGGAGCACCCCCAAACTACAGACCCGATCCTTTAGGGGGAGTGCAACCCCCTCCAGAACAGGATGAACATCACCTAACCGGTCAGACGAACCACCCAACACTGGATCGAGTCTCAGTTTATTGGCCCTCATCCAGTCCATTACCATGCCCAAGCACTGATTCAGAACAGCCACTGCCTCACCTGGGTTTGATGAAAAGGAGAGGTAGAGCTGGGTGTCATCTGCAAATTGATGACACCTCAGCCTACATCTCCGGATAACCTCTCCCAGCAGTTTCATGTAAACGTTGAACAGCATAGGGGATAATATAGGGCCCTGTGGGACCTGATGGCGTAGATGCCACGGCACAGAGCAATAATACCCCAGCACCACTTTCTGGAATTGGTCATCCAAGTAGGAGTGGAACCACTGCAACACAGTGCCTCCAATCCCAGCCCAGACAACCTATCCAGAAGGATACCATGGTTGATGGTATCAAAAGCCACTGAGAGGTCCAAGAGAATTAACAGGGTTGCACTCCCCCTGTCTCTCTCCCGGCAAAGGTCATCCCACAGGGCGACCAAGGCAGTTTCTGTTCCAAAACCAGGCCCGAAGCTCGATTGAAATGGATCTAGATAATCCGTTTCACTCAAGAGTGCCTGGAGTTGTCCTGCAACCACAGGTACAGATGCAAATTTAGAAATAATTACTATAATTTAATGAAACTATAGTGCATCTTGCCATACTGTAGAAGACTGTGAGCAGGTGACCTGTGTTCAGCCTGCTGGGCAGGTGTGATCTCTTGGTGGGCAACTGTTCTTTTGGTTCCTTATCTTTAAAATGGAATTGGACACGACAGTCCTTCAAATGGAGGACACCTTCAAATGGAGGATTGTTCTCTGTAAAAGAGAACACCTGGCCATCCTACATATGATGTTAGTCACAAATGTAAGCAAACATGCTTAACTGGGCTGCCTTTTGTGTGTGTATGTGACCCTATTCAGATGACACGGTAAGCCATGGTTGGACCCCTAACCTTGTGTAAACCATGGTTAGGTAGCTACCATGGTTAGGTAGCCACCATGGTTAGGTAGCCACCATGGTTAGTAATGGTTCACACAACACACTAAGCTCAAAATGTTTAACCACTGTGGCTTAGGCCCTTTCCACACCAGGCTTTTTGCTTGGGATGGCCCCCGGCTGGTCCCTATGCACCGATGGTGTGTATTACGTACTTCCGGGATCGCCCTCCCTCTATACTCCTATGGTGTAGAAAGGGCCTTACTGTGTTGTCCGTGTATTTCCCTATATATGTGTAAAAAAGCAGTTGAGGGCCCCAACCTGGAACGTTCTCTTAGTCAAGATCAGGGCTCTGTACTGTTTTTCTGCTGGTAATTGCCACTTTAACCTGGCTGCTATTTACCCCTGAAAGTGCTGTTCACATTGTACAGCACTTTGGGGTGGATGCCAAACAGTGAAAATGCAGTTGTTTTCAGCAGAAAACCAGTGTGGCCTCAATCCTGATCAGGAGGAGCACATTCTGGGTCTGGAGCAGGGCCTCACAGCTGCTAATTCTCCAAAATAAAAGTGACCATTTGAGTCACATGTGTGAGTTTCGCTTTGCAGTGGATGAGATGGGGGCAGGCTGCTAATCACCTACTGTGATAGCAAATAGCCAAACAAATAAACTCTTTTATGTCAAGGTTCCTTCAGCCTCCAGGCCAGATCTCCCCACATTCCACAAGTCTTTGTTGTCCTCATTCCTAATCTTTTCCCCCCAGGCGTATATTCCATCCTGGGAGTGGGGTGGGTACCTACATCACGTTGCTTCCTAGAACGACAACAACTATGCCAAAGTTCTTGGATATATTCTACACACTTATGGAATTAGCATGGAAGTTCTACCTACCTTCTCTTCCATTAGAATTGAACAGCTGTTCAAAGAAAGAATTCATCTATACTCTCAGCGGTGGGACCTATATTCTATCTCACAAATGCTGTATTCAAAATGGTATCCATTCAATAAAATGGCATTGGGTCTGGAGCAATAATTTACAACTTTTACTGTGGCTCCTTTAAGAAAATCATTCACAGCTTTGTGACTCCAGTGTATGCCCTCTGCTAATTTGGATGGGAGATTTAACAATACCCCAAGTCAACAATGATTCTGCATCTTTGTGTCCAGTGAAATTGAGGATATTGAACCTTATTTACTACGCTGCCTCCTGTATAGGCTGACCATATGAAAAGGAGGACAGGGCTCATGTAACTTTAACAGTTGTAGAGAAAAGGGAATTTCAGCCAGTGTCATTTGTATGCAATTAGTTCCTGGTGAAATTCCCTCTTCATCACAACAGTTAAAGGTGCAGGCACTATACTAGAGTGACCATATACAAAAGAAGGCAGGGCCCCTGCAACTTTAACTGTTGTGATGAAGAGGGAATTTCACCAGGAACTAATTGCATACACATGACACTGGCTGAAATTCCCTTTTCCCTACAACTGTTAAAGTTACATGAGCCCTGTCCTCCTTTTCATATGGTTAGGCTGACCAGATAAAATCCAGGTCAGGGCTCATGTAACTTTAACAGTTAAAGTTACATGAGCCCTGACCTGGATTTTATCTGGTCACCCTACATATGGTCAGCCTACTCCTGTATGACTCCCCAAAGTATAATTTTCTTCATCATGCCTTCAGCTCTTTGTCAAATAGACCTTTTCTGGATCAGACTTGTACACTGCTTGCAGGCCGTGATGTATATATTAGGGGTGTGCATCGGATCGGATCCGATCCACGATCCGAATCCGATCCGCCCCAAAAATCGGAAAATCCGATCCGATCCGATCCGATCCGATACACCATCCGATCCGATCCGATCCGATCCGGCGAGGTCCGATCCGGATCGGATCGGATCGGCGGATCGGACGCCATTTTAAATGCGTTTTTCCCATAGCAAAGTATTGTTGTTTTACAAAAACGCCTATAACTTTTTCATTTTTAACGACAGAAGGATGAAACTTGGGCACATTGTACACTGGTTAGGGATAGGTATCTGTGAGAAATTTCAGAAAGATTGGTGCATGCAGTTTGTGGCAATTAATTTTTTAATAAATAACATGGAATGCCTATAACTCGGTCATTTTTAAAGTTACACACATGAAACTTTGCCACATTGTAGGTGGAACCTTGGGACCCACGTGTGTGAAATCCCAGAACCGTGGGTGCTTGCCTGGTGTGGCAATGAATTTTTGAAAAATGGGTAGTAGTGGGGTAAATGCAGTTATGCCTCCCATGTTTTTATTTTTAAAGATACAAACAGGACACTTCGGCACATTACAGGGAACACTTCCCTTGATATGTGTGTAAAATTTCAGACAGCTAGCTCCAGGCATGTGTTGGCAATGAATTGTTGAAAATTGGGTAGCAGTGGGGTAAAATACAGTTTTGCCTCCCATTTTTTTATTTTCAAAGATACAAACGGGAAACTTTGGCACATTGCAGGGAACACTTCACTTCAAATGTGTGTGAAATTTCCGGAAGCTAGGTGCAACATTTTAGTGGGAAACGAACGTTTATTCATGGCATTTCACATGGGATTTATGGGTTGGTTTTAAGAGCTACAAACCTCTAACTCGCTCACATGGCACAGGACCTATGCCCGCTCAAACGCTGGAAATTTAACAAACTTTGGTGCAATGCTTTAGTGGGAAAACAAAGGTTTATGCATGGCATTTCACATGGGATTTATGGGTTGGTTTTAAGAGCTACAAACCTCTAACTCGCTCACATGGCACAGGACCTATGCCCGCTCAAACGCTGGAAATTTAACAAACTTTGGTGCAATGCTTTAGTGGGAAAACAAAGGTTTATGCATGGCATTTCACATGGGATTTATGGGTTGGTTTTAAGAGCTACAAACCTCTAACTCGCTCACATGGCACAGGACCTATGCCCGCTCAAACGCTGGAAATTTAACAAACTTTGGTGCAATGCTTTAGTGGGAAAACAAAGGTTTATGCATGGCATTTCACATGGGATTTATGGGTTGGTTTTAAGAGCTACAAACCTCTAACTCGCTCACATGGCACAGGACCTATGCCCGCTCAAACGCTGGAAATTTAACAAACTTTGGTGCAATGCTTTAGTGGGAAAACAAAGGTTAAACTTTATTATTTTAAACCTTCAGGAAAGGGAGGGGGAGGCTGTGTTTGTGTGTGTGTGTTTGACAGCTTGATCCACCAATTGTGCTTTAGAATACATGACTGAATCACCCAATCCTGTGAAGACTTTCTTCAGCCTCCAATCGCAATGCTGGAGGAGGGCACCAGTATATATTCTCTCAGCCCTGCCCTTCTGGCTCTTTGTGGATTGAACGTGGAGGAGATTAGGGAGTGTTTTGGAGCTGTGTTGGAGAGACTGTATTGATTTGATTGCATTTGGAGGTGGTTTTGAGGAGTTTCTGATCTTTTACTTCAGCTTTTCTTGTTCTCTCTCTTGGCTTTCCTTTCTCTCTTGCCTTTCCTTTCTTAGATAGCACGTTTGTTTGTCTGTGAGTTCAGTTTGTCTTTGCAGTGAGTGTGTTTGTTTGTTCTACTTTCGCTTTCTGAAAAAAACCCAAAAAAATAATAAAAAAATATTTCTATCCTCTCTCTCTCTCTCTCTCTTTCTCTGTGTGTGTGTGTGTGTGTGCGCGCTTGTGAGTGAGTGTGTGTTGCTGGGCTGTGTAGCCTGCTGCTACAAACACAAAAAAAGTCAGCAAAGCACACACTTACACAAAAATAAATAATAATAAAAATAAAATGAAGCGTGGCACTCAAAGGGGGGGTGCTCCCAAGGCAGCATTTGGGAGAGGCCGCTCTGGGCATGGCGCTGCTGCTGCTGCTGCTGGGACCAGCAGCAGGCAGCCTACTTCCACACCCCCAGTTAAACTGAGGCGTTCTCCACTGGGGCAGCAGAAGCAGGCAGAGGCAACTCAAAGTAGTGCCTGCAGGGCACTCTTTCAGCAACATGAGGCAGGTGCTGGGAGCAGCAGTGGGCATGAAGAAGGAGCACTATATCCAGCTCCTTCTTTGGTGGGTGAGCCTGTGAACCCGCTGACTGATCTTTTCCCAGATCTTGTGGAAGTCAGCGAGGTTCAGAGTGAGAAGGAGGACTCTGATGTGGGGCAAGAGGAAGAGCAGGCAGCACCAGAGACTTACTCTCCACAATCCGTCCTCTCTTCCACTCATTCCCTTGCTCCTGAGGTGACACCACAGAGCGAAGGCGCCGGCAGGCCGTCTGTGTCACCCCAGAAGCGACAGGCAAGCAAGGTGTGGGACCACTTTGAGGTGGCAGTGGATTCCCGCTTTGCTGTCTGTCGCCACTGCAAGATGTCAGTGAGCAGGGGAAAAATGCCAGGCCACTTCACCACCACGAACCTCACCCGCCACATGCAGAGGCACCACCAGTCTGTTTTGCTTGGGACCGAGGCGGGCACCTCGCAGCAGACTGGTGCTAGCGGCAAGGGCAAGCAGAAGGCTCCTGCAACTTCTGCCAGCTCTCGACCTCCCATCCCCAAGAGGCTTCGCCAGGCCACCATGGAAGAGATGGGGTGGGGGAAGTATGGAGCCACAAGGTGGCGTTTTCCAGCGCCCAACCAGATCACCAATTGCATCGGTGAGATGGTGGCGTTGGATGACCAGCCATTCAGCCTCGTCGAGAACGCAGGCTTCAAGAGGCTGATGGCTCTTGTGGTTCCATACTACAAGCCGCCGTGTCGCACCACCCTGAGCAGGCGTGTGGTGCCCTCCCTGTACCAGGCATGCAGGGAGTTAGTTCTGGGTCGTCTGTGCCAGGCAGAGGCACAGAAGGTGCACTTCACTTCGGACATCTGGTCCAGCGAAGGAGGAGTGCACGCTTACCTGTCCCTGACGGCTCACTGGTGGGGAGCCTCAGGGCAGGAAGCACCCAGGACTTCTGGGACTGGGAAGGAGGGCTGCCGCTGGGCCCTCCTTCATACCGCAGTCATGGACCAGTCCCACACGGCGGAGGAGATTACGGAGGCCATGAACCGCATGGTGGCAGGGTGGCTGGGCGGGCACCAGCACACCCGCGGTTACATGGTCACGGACGGGGGAGCCAATATGCTGAAGGCGGTGCGCGATGGCGGATTTGAGGGCATCCGCTGCATCGCGCACGTCTTCAACCTGGTCGTCAGGGATGGCCTTGGAGGCAGCAAGGCCCCTCTCCCTCCCCAAATCCGTAATCTCCTAGAGAGCTGCAGGAAGGTGGCTGGGCATTTCCACCACAGCGTGAAGGGCAGTCGGTTGCTGCGGGAGAAGCAGCAGGAGCTGGGACTTCCGCAGCACCGGCTAGTGCAGGACGTGGCAACACGTTGGAACTCCACCTACCACATGCTCGAGCGTGTGGTGGAGCAACAGCGTGTTGTCCACGAGATGTTCAGGGTCGGGGACATTGGCATCCAGGCCCCACTGTCCAGGCAGCAGTGGGAGGCCATGTCCCAGCTTCTGGTGGTCCTCAAGCCGTTCCTTGAGGCCACCGAGACCCTGAGCAGCAGCACTGCCCTTCTCAGCCAGGTGCTCCCCGTGGCCAGGCATCTCCAGAATCAGATGGGCGAGTTTCTGGAGGCCGGGGATGCCGTCACCGGCAGGCGCTTCCTGCCAGAGGTGCGGGAAGTGGTGACGAGGCTGAGGGAAAGCCTATCCCGCCGGGTCCAGCCTCTCTACAACGAGAGGCAGTACATGTTGGCCACCATGTGCGACCCGCGCATCAAGGATGGGTTATGTGGGCAGACTTCCCGGGCAGGTTGGGTGGAAATGCTGGTGACGGACGTTCGGGCGGCCCGGGATGCCAGGATTGGGCAGGCAGAGGAGGAGCCCACCGAAGCCCAGGCGCTAAGTCCGCTGAGCACCACCAGCAGCGGCGGCACCAGCACCACCACACCCAGCAGGGGGACAGGCCAGGGGTTTTGGGACAAGGCTTTGCAGGCTGCGGTTGGGCATAGAGGCACTCAACCCAGCCGCCGCCAGGATGACGCTGCAGCAGCAGTGCAGCGTTACCTGGCGGAGCAGATGGAGGACGGCTCCATCGAACCCCTGGCCTACTGGTCATCTCGGCGCCAGATGTGGCCTGATCTGGCGCGGGTGGCCATGGACAGAATCAGCTGCCCACCGTCCAGCGTTCCAAGCGAGCGGGTGTTTTCCATGGCGGGCGACGTGGTCACACCCCACCGCTCTCGCTTGGACGCTGAGATTGTGGAGCAGCTGGTCTTCCTCAAGGTCAATCTGCCCCTGCTGGGATACCCCACCCTCATGCCCGCGGGGGAGTAATTGGCAGGCACCCCCCATCCATCCCACACCTTTGGGCAGGCACCGGCAGGCCCTTGATTTTTTAATTCTTATTTTCGGTTAATTAATTTTCTTTACTTTAATTTACTGGCTGTGTTGTTTACAGCTCAGTAACTCAACTCTGAACGATGGATCCCGAAGGGATCTAGTTTCTTCTCCTAGCCTCTTACATTGAGGGGATGCACAAGCATCTCACACATTCTATGTTGTTTGACTTGAACCAATGTGCTTGCACGTGTGCCTCTGAAATTGGACTCCGATGGCTCCCTCCAGGCCTTCTGTAAGGTCCCACACTTCCATGGGCGTTTCTTCTTGTAAGACCACGTCAGAGGCTCATGAGAACTTTGGATAAGAAGAAGGCTTAATTTTATCGCCAAGGAACGCATGCACCTCTCTGACTATGAACGAAGGACGCGATAGGATTCCTCTTCCAGGCTCCTACATTGAGTGGATGACAAGCAGCATCCCACACTGTTTCTGACTGTGTCTTTTGGACTTATGTGGCAGCCTTGCAGGGCTGTCACTGTGTGTTGTGTTTATTTTGGCTATATGATTTAAAAAACTGCCTGCCCGCCTGCCCGCCTGCTAGGTTGCCGCCATTGTGAAGTAGCCGGAATGCGTGGGCTGGTCTCACGGTTCTATTGCTTACTTGTGCAATGCGCAAGCGCCTGGCATCATGCCCGCCTCTGCCTCTGCCTCTGCCTGCCTGCCTGCCCGCCTGCTAGGTTGCCGCCATTGTGAAGTAGCCGGAATGCGTGGGCTGGTCTCACGGTTCTATTGCTTACTTGTGCAATGCGCAAGCGCCTGGCATCATGCCCGCCTCTGCCTCTGCCTCTGCCTGCCTGCCTGCCCGCCTGCTAGGTTGCCGCCATTGTGAAGTAGCCGGAATGCGTGGGCTGGTCTCACGGTTCTATTGCTTACTTGTGCAATGCGCAAGCGCCTGGCATCATGCCCGCCTCTGCCTCTGCCTCTGCCTGCCTGCCTGCCTGCCCGCCTGCCCACCTGCTAGGTTGCCGCCATTGTGAAGTAGCCGGAATGCGTGGGCTGGTCTCACGGTTCTATTGCTTACTTGTGCAATGCGCAAGCGCCTGGCATCATGCCCGCCTCTGCCTCTGCCTGCCTGCCTGCCTGCCCGCCTGCCCACCTGCTAGGTTGCCGCCATTGTGAAGTAGCCGGAATGCGTGGGCTGGTCTCACGGTTCTATTGCTTACTTGTGCAATGCGCAAGCGCCTGGCATCATGCCCGCCTCTGCCTCTGCCTCTGCCTGCCTGCCTGCCCGCCTGCTAGGTTGCCGCCATTGTGAAGTAGCCGGAATGCGTGGGCTGGTCTCACGGTTCTATTGCTTACTTGTGCAATGCGCAAGCGCCTGGCATCATGCCCGCCTCTGCCTCTGCCTCTGCCTGCCTGCCTGCCTGCCCGCCTGCCCACCTGCTAGGTTGCCGCCATTGTGAAGTAGCCGGAATGCGTGGGCTGGTCTCACGGTTCTATTGCTTACTTGTGCAATGTGCAAGCGCCTGGCATCATGCCCGCCTCTGCCTGCCCGCCCGCCTGCCTGCCTGGAGGTGCCCATGCAGCTGTGACTTTGCCTCTGCCAGTGGGACTTTGCCTCTGCCACTGGGACTTTGCCTGGAGGACCCTGTGCCAACGTGACTTTGCCTGGAGGAGCCTATGCCACTGGGACTTTGCCTGGAGGACCCTGTGCCAATGTGACTTTGCCTGGAGGGAGCTGTGCCAAACTGTGACTTTGCCTGGAGGACCCTGTGCCAATGTGACTTTGCCTGGAGGGAGCTGTGCCAAACTGTGACTTTGCCTGGAGGACCCTGTGCCAATGTGACTTTGCCTGGAGGGAGCTGTGCCAAACTGTGACTTTGCCTGGAGGACCCTGTGCCAACGTGACTTTGCCTGGAGGGAGCTGTGCCAAACTGTGACTTTGCCTGGAGGACCCTGTGCCAATGTGACTTTGCCTGGAGGGAGCTGTGCCAAACTGTGACTTTGCCTGGAGGACCCTGTGCCAATGTGACTTTGCCTGGAGGGAGCTGTGCCAAACTGTGACTTTGCCTGGAGGACCCTGTGCCAATGTGACTTTGCCTGGAGGGAGCTGTGCCAAACTGTGACTTTGCCTGGAGGACCCTGTGCCAATGTGACTTTGCCTGGAGGAGCCTATGCCACTGGGACTTTGCCTGGAGGACCCTGTGCCAATGTGACTTTGCCTGGAGGACCCTGTGCCAATGTGACTTTGCCTGGAGGGAGCTGTGCCAAACTGTGACTTTGCCTGGAGGACCCTGTGCCAATGTGACTTTGCCTGGAGTAGCCTATGCCACTGGGACTTTGCCTGGAGGAGCCTATGTGCCACTGGAGTCCTCCGATCCACAGCCGCCGCACGAATAAGGTAAGTGTGTGCACTGTGCAGTCAACGCAGGGACACCTGAGAGTGTCCAGAAGTGGGGCAGTGTGAGATCTTACTTCCGAGTAAGCAAGCAGACTGCCCATCTGCCCCAGCCACGGCCGCATGGAGGTGGCCCCTCGATTCACGTCGCCCCTACGACTCAGGTAAGAGTGCAGGCAGAGTGGCCATATAGAAAAGAAGGCAGGGCCCCTGCACCTTTAACTGTTGTGATGAAGAGGGAATCTCAGCAGGAACTAATTCCATACAAATGACACTGGCAGAAATTCCCTTTTCTCTACAACTGCTGAAGTTAGGAACCCTGACCTGGATTTGATCTGGTCAGCCTAACGTAGGGTGCTATTAGGAGTGAATGAATAACCCAAGGACAAAAGAAATGGTGATTCTCTAATGATCCGGTAAGCTGTGTCCTGCCAGACACAAAAGGATAGCCAATCCCTCTAACAATGGGCTCAGAAGAGTGATTTAGAAAGGGAGGGGTGCAGGAGAAAGAGGATTGCATCACAAACAAGAGAAGTGTGCCGGTGGGAGACTAGTTACTAGGACTTGTTTGTATTAATTAATACAAATCTTTATTTATTTTCCTTTCTTCTTTTGCAGTATAAAAGTATTTATGTAATATTCATTATCCCCCTCCTCTTCTTTTGCAGCCTATGGCACTCTCACTGCCACAGTGCCCGGGAAAGGAGAGACTTTGCCCATTACATGCCAGCCTGCCCGCCCGCTGCTGATGCCGCCTGCCGCCTTCCAGATCGTTCCTGCGAGGCGGGCCAGCCGCCTTTCTTGCACAAGCCATGGGACTAGGGTTCCTCCAGGAGAATCTCACCGAGTCCTCAACGCCCTCAGGACTATGGTAAGTGTTCTGTGAATGGGGGGGGGGCACCTTCCACCTAACTGAAGGTTGGCTGTCTGCCTGCTAACTTCCGAGTGAGCAGGCAGCCCCGTGTGCCTGCTGGGGCGTGGGCACTCAGGACCGGGCACATGCCAGTCTTGGGTGGGAGGGAGCCAGTGGTGGAAAAGTATCATTTTTCTCATATTCTCCCCCCCCCCCTTCTTCTTTTGCAGCCTATGGAACTCTTTGCCACAGTGCCCAGGAGAGACGGTAATGCAGACTGCCCACCTGCCCGTCACTGCCCGCCTGGAAGTGGCATCTTATCAACAACGCCCTCAGGAGGACTACGGTAAGTGTTCTGTGAATGGGGGGGGGCACCTTCCACCTAACTGAAGGTTGGCTGTCTGCCTGCTAACTTCCGAGTGAGCAGGCAGCCCCGTGTGCCTGCTGGGGCGTGGGCACTCAGGAAGGGCAATCCTGGGTGGAAGGGAGCTGGTTGTGTTGAAGTGGTCAACTAATATTCATTCTTTTTTCCCCCCCCTTCTTCTTTTGCAGCCTATGGCACTCTCACTGCCACAGTGCCCGGGAAAGGAGAGACTTTGCCCATTAAATGCCAGCCTGCCCGCCCGCTGCTGATGCCGCCTGCCGCCTTCCAGATCCTTCCTGCAAAGAGAGCAAGCCGCCCTCCTCGCACAAGCCATGGGACTTGGCATTCGCCCTCAAGGAGAATGTCACCCAGTCCCCAATGCCGCTGTTGGACTTTGCCCATTAAATGCCAGCCTGCCCGCCCGCTGCTGATGCCGCCTGCCGCCTCCCAGATCCTTCCTGCAAAGAGAGCAAGCCGCCCTCCTCGCACAAGCCATGGGACTTGGCATTCGCCCTCAAGGAGAATGTCACCCAGTCCCCAATGCCGCTGTTGGACTTTGCCCATTAAATGCCAGCCTGCCCGCCCGCTGCTG
Organism: Anniella stebbinsi; assembly: GCA_029215795.1. Classification (NCBI taxonomy): domain Eukaryota; kingdom Metazoa; phylum Chordata; class Lepidosauria; order Squamata; family Anniellidae; genus Anniella; species Anniella stebbinsi. Next base: position 23,793,909 of record JARDYH010000002.1, on the reverse strand, counting down.
ATGCCGCCTGCCGCCTCCCAGATCCTTCCTGCAAAGAGAGCAAGCCGCCCTCCTCGCACAAGCCATGGGACTTGGCATTCGCCCTCAAGGAGAATGTCACCCAGTCCCCAATGCCGCTGTTGGACTTTGCCCATTAAATGCCAGCCTGCCCGCCCGCTGCTGATGCCGCCTGCCGCCTTCCAGATCCTTCCTGCAAAGAGAGCAAGCCGCCCTCCTCGCACAAGCCATGGGACTTGGCATTCGCCCTCAAGGAGAATGTCACCCAGTCCCCAATGCCGCTGTTGGACTTTGCCCATTAAATGCCAGCCTGCCCGCCCGCTGCTGATGCCGCCTGCCGCCTTCCAGATCCTTCCTGCAAAGAGAGCAAGCCGCCCTCCTCGCACAAGCCATGGGACTTGGCATTCGCCCTCAAGGAGAATGTCACCCAGTCCCCAATGCCGCTGTTGGACTTTGCCCATTAAATGCCAGCCTGCCTGCCCGCCTTCCAGATTCTGCTGTGGAAGGAGAAATAAATAATACTAGGTGCTGCAAGAGACCATGTGGATTGGCTCTACATCAAAGCAGCCTTCTGGTTTAGAATTACATAGTACACAAGAAAAGAACAATCACTTATCCTGCAAGATCCCTTCCCAGGCTAGGATCTGAATAATAGCTATTAGCTAGGATCTGAATAGCTATTACCTGGGATTAGCTACTAGTGCATTTGGTAGCATTCCTGCAACCAACACCTGTCTTGTCATGTAAATGTATGGGTCCCTAAAGCAATTTACAATCACTTTACATTTTACAAATGAATAAGTGAAACTTTCTTCCCTCATTACCAATCCACACCAGGCAGGCAATGTCCCCTTCCTGAAGGTTTAAAATAATAAAGTTTAACCTTTGTTTTCCCACTAAAGCATTGCACCAAAGTTTGTTAAATTTCCAGCGTTTGAGCGGGCATAGGTCCTGTGCCATGTGAGCGAGTTAGAGGTTTGTAGCTCTTAAAACCAACCCATAAATCCCATGTGAAATGCCATGCATAAACCTTTGTTTTCCCACTAAAGCATTGCACCAAAGTTTGTTAAATTTCCAGCGTTTGAGCGGGCATAGGTCCTGTGCCATGTGAGCGAGTTAGAGGTTTGTAGCTCTTAAAACCAACCCATAAATCCCATGTGAAATGCCATGCATAAACCTTTGTTTTCCCACTAAAGCATTGCACCAAAGTTTGTTAAATTTCCAGCGTTTGAGCGGGCATAGGTCCTGTGCCATGTGAGCGAGTTAGAGGTTTGTAGCTCTTAAAACCAACCCATAAATCCCATGTGAAATGCCATGCATAAACCTTTGTTTTCCCACTAAAGCATTGCACCAAAGTTTGTTAAATTTCCAGCGTTTGAGCGGGCATAGGTCCTGTGCCATGTGAGCGAGTTAGAGGTTTGTAGCTCTTAAAACCAACCCATAAATCCCATGTGAAATGCCATGAATAAACGTTCGTTTCCCACTAAAATGTTGCACCTAGCTTCCGGAAATTTCACACACATTTGAAGTGAAGTGTTCCCTGCAATGTGCCAAAGTTTCCCGTTTGTATCTTTGAAAATAAAAAAATGGGAGGCAAAACTGTATTTTACCCCACTGCTACCCAATTTTCAACAATTCATTGCCAACACATGCCTGGAGCTAGCTGTCTGAAATTTTACACACATATCAAGGGAAGTGTTCCCTGTAATGTGCCGAAGTGTCCTGTTTGTATCTTTAAAAATAAAAACATGGGAGGCATAACTGCATTTACCCCACTACTACCCATTTTTCAAAAATTCATTGCCACACCAGGCAAGCACCCACGGTTCTGGGATTTCACACACGTGGGTCCCAAGGTTCCACCTACAATGTGGCAAAGTTTCATGTGTGTAACTTTAAAAATGACCGAGTTATAGGCATTCCATGTTATTTATTAAAAAATTAATTGCCACAAACTGCATGCACCAATCTTTCTGAAATTTCTCACAGATACCTATCCCTAACCAGTGTACAATGTGCCCAAGTTTCATCCTTCTGTCGTTAAAAATGAAAAAGTTATAGGCGTTTTTGTAAAACAATAATTTGCTATAGGAAAAAGCATTCAAAATGGCGTCCGATCCGGATCGGAAAATCCGATCCGCGGATCGGAATCGGATCCGATCCGATCCGACACACGATCCGATCCGATCCGATCCGATCCGACCCCCCAGGTCCGATTCCGATCCGCTATCCGATCCGATCCGGGGGGTCAGTGCACATCCCTAGTATATATTACAACCCAGGTTGCAAAATTTGCCCTGCCAGATAACTAAGGGCCAGGCATCATACTGTACCCTCCCATTAATTGATCAGGAAGGGCTGTATTTTTCTTTTATTGCTGTTGCTCCAGAGGGGAAGTGTGATTTGAATGTGTTATTTTAATTATTGTCTGAGAAATTTAAACTGGTCTTTTGTATTGCATTTTATTATTCCTTTTTATTTGGAATTGTGTTGGTCAATGACTTTGAACAATAAAGATAAACACACCACACAGTTACTAGGGCGACCATATGGAAAGGAGGGCAGGGCTCCTGTATCTTTAACAATTGTATAGAAAAGGGAATTTCAGCAGGTTTCCTTTGTATGCATGCAGCGCCTGGTGAAATTCCCTCTTCATCACAACAGTTAAAGCTGCAGGAGCCCTGCCCTCTTTTGTAGCTGGTCACTCTAGCTATACTCCTGCAGCTTTAACTGTTGTGATGAAGAGGGAATTTCACCAGGTGATGCATGCATACAAAGGACACCTGCTGAAATCTCCTTTTCTATACAGCTGTTAATGATACAGGAGCCTTGTCCTCCTTTCCATATGTTCACCCTAAATAATACTCTTCTTGCTGTTTTATGAATCCAAATGAAATGTGTCCTACATGAGGATAAACCAGAAATTATATGTAGATCAGTCACTCAGTTGGTGCATTCTGTCACTCAGTTGATGTATTCTCAGCACCATTTTCCCCACCCTCCAGGCTGAAAAAATGGTTTGAGTCCGTGAACTGCTTAAGCAAGACATTTCTAAGAAGGGCAGTTCCATGCCTTTTAAACATGCTTGGTGCTATTTTTGTTTCTATCTGCCGATTGTGCAGTTGAATCACAATATAGTCAAGCTAGACATTTAGATGTGACAGAATTTTTCTTCTGTTCCCTGCCCCTTCCTTTTAAAGTCCAATGTAGGACATGTAGGGCACAATCCTTGCATGTTTAGATGGAAAAGGTCAGTTAACTCCCAGCATTCCACAGCCAGTCTAATAAAGGAATGCTGGGAGCTGTAGGACAGTTTCCTGTCGAAACATGCATTGAATTGTACCCTTAAAATAGTTTTTCTGATCTTATAATGACAAGGACCATAAAAGCATTACCAGATAGTCAGGCTTGGACAATGTTTGCTTATGTCCTCTGTCGCTGCTCATGACTTAGAAGATAGATTCCACCTTGTCCAAAGGCATAGAAACACAGTACATCCCAACATTTGGATCATCTGATTTGCTTCCTTTTGCCTTGTGACATATTCATTTTCACTGGTTTAGGAATGTTGTGAAAATGCTTTCCTCATAAGAACCCATCTCTCCTTTTTTAGGAGCAATAAGTACATGAAGGGTTGGCCCTATCATTAGGGAAAGTGAAATGATTGCCTCAGGCAACAGAAGCTGTGGGGCAGAAGGGGCAGCCTCTTAGTTTTTCCTCATGAACTCTCTGGCTGTTCCCTCTATCAGAAGAAAGACTGGTGTATGCCACACAAACTGAGGCCAGATCTATACCAAGCAGGATATAGCACCATGAAAGTGGTATGAAAGTGGTATGTGGTATGTGTCAATGGGCCCCAACAGTTGTCAGTGCACTTCAATTAGGCTGACCAGATAAAATCCAGGTCAGGGCTCATATGACTTTAACAGTTGTAGAGCAAAGGGAATTTCAGCCAGTGTCATTTGTATGCAATTAGTTCCTGGTGAAATTCCCTCTTCATCACAACAGTTAAAGGTGCATGCACTATACTAGAGTGGCCATATACAAAAGAAGACAGGGCCCCTGCAACTTTAACTGTTGTGATGAAGAGGGAATTTCATCAGGAACTAATTGCATACAAATGACACTGGCTGAAATTCCCTTTTCTCTACAACTGTTAAAGATACATGAGGCCTGACCTGGATTTTATCTGGTCAGCCTACTTCAATGCCACTATAAAGCGGTAGTGTGGCTAGTGCCTTTTATATACCGCTTTCATACTGCTTCCATGGTGCAATATCCTGCTTGGTGTGGATTAGGCCTGAGCTAGTGGCCCTAAACTAGCCTGCTGCTTCAGGTGTGGTAGAAAACCAGTATTGAATTAAGATTCAACAGCCAGTTCAGTCTCTTCTGTATGTAGATGATGGGGGTGGTGATAAGTTGTTCTTCGCCTCAGAGAGCAAAAGGTCTTGGTCCAGCCCTACTGAAATGGGTTGCCATCTGGGCTCTGTCAAGACCCAAAGTTGCAACGTTTTAGGAAGACCTTGAAGACTTATTTATTTTCTCTGGCCTTTTTCTGATTATAGTTTATTGCATTGTTCTGGGTTTTTAGATACAATTGTGTTTTAGATTTTAGTACTGTCTGGGCTCAATGTTTTATTGTTGGTGTTCGTCGATTTTATTCATTTTTGGTGTTGTCTCTTTGTATGGGTTTTTAATGTGCGTATGGGATTTTTGTGTGTGTAAGCTGCTTTGGGAGATTCATGACAGATAAAAGGAAGTACTTCTTCACACAACACATAGTTCAACGATGGAATCCACTACTACAAGAAGTTGGGATGGCCACCAATTTGGATGACTTTAAAAGGGGGTTGCACAAATCCCTGGAGTAGAAGGCTATCAATGGCTACTAACCCTGATGGCTATGCACTATCTCCAGTAGCAGAGACAGTAAACCTATATACACCAGTTGCTGGGGAATATGGGCGGGAGGCTTGTAGGTTCCTGGTCGACGGTTGGCCATGGTGTGAGCAGAGTGCTGGACTAGATGGAGTCTTGCTCTGATCTAGCATGGCTCTTCTTATGTTGTTGTGAGAATTCTTGCCTTGAAAAGTGGCCTAAGTCAGCTTTGCCCAACATGGCAACCCCCCCAGATCTTTTGGACTACAATTCCCATAAGTCTCAACCAACTTGGCCAATAGTCATGGACAGGAGTTGTTGTCCACAACATCTGGAGGACACTGTCTGTGTTTGTTGGCGACAAGGGGAGTTTTACAGCCGTTGTTAGTAAGTGCGGAGGCTGAGCCAGATAAACGGCAGCAGGCTTCCTCAGCTTGAATGCCTGCGGAGTCGAAATGATGCTGTCCAGAGTCAATGGGCAATGTTTCTGGATGCAGGCAGAGTTTAGGGTCATGGTTCCAGGGGTCATGATTTAGCAGGGAGTCCAAATGCCTGGAAAGCTGGATATGCCGAACACCGAAGTGGGTGTGTTATTTTTGACATCTTTGCTGTGCTCCTCTGAGCCTTTAAAATCTTAACCCAACACCAGGTGCCGGCAATTAGCCCCGTAGCTTCCGTGCTCTGGCAGCCTGCTGACGTTGCTCCCTCACTCTCAGTAGCCTGCATTCAGCTGGGTTGGAGGAGCCTCATGATCCCCGGCAGGCCTATCTGGATGAATTTTAAGATGTTTTCATGATTTATTTATTTATTTATTTATTTATTGCATTTTTATACCGCCCCATAGCCGAAGCTCTCTGGGCGGTTCACAAAAATTAAAACCATGAAATCATTTTAAAATATATAAAACAAGGCACAATCTCAAAACACAGAATAACATACAATTTTCTTGTTTTTAATTTTTTTTTAACTGTTTGTGATTCTTGTGTTTTATATTGTTGTTGTTCCCTGCCTCGATCTGAAGGGAGAGGCGGGTTATAAATAATAATAATATTTATTATTATTATTATTAATCATTCTCTGAGTCCATTAAAGGGGCTTCTGCCGGGTCTTGCCTGCTCCCTGAGAGTAAGGGCTGCTGTTCACCTTTGCCGCTAGTCCCCTCTCCAGGATCTGTTGGAGCTTGGTCTTCCCCTTCGTCTGCTGACGATGAGGATTCTGGGGGAGGCATGACAGACGCCACCTCAGGGAAGGCAGTAGTAAGTCCTTTTCACGTACGAAGAGCTCCATAATGCCCCTCTCTGAGTGTGTGGGATGGTAATATTGGTGTAGCAGAGCTAGATGTTTGTATTGATCCATCACCCTATGTCCGTGTTACATGTGTATTCAGGGATCAGGACTGAATGATCACATTGTCGGCACTGAATACATTCCATAGCAGAAGTGGTTTGTAAAGGTTAAACTGTATATCCTGCCATGCATAGTATGGATGCATAGGAGAAGATGATGAAATGGAAAATACTAAAGGTGATGCAACAAGCCTTTTCCTAGTCTGCTTGACTGTCCGGCTTGATGGAATACAAAGGCTTTCCGAAAAGAAATTTGACAAAAGGAGAGAAAGTGCTGGGCTTCATCTTGATGAGCACGAGAGGAAAGTGCATTGCTCTTATTCTCCGCAGTATAATGAAATTGGCTCTGCTCCATCAGTGTTATATGGCAGAGCCAGCTGTTCCTAAAACCCGGATTTTCAGTGCAGAGAAAAACATACTTCTGGGTGAGGGGAGGGGAGTAATAGGTTCCACCCCCTCATCCCATTATGCCCACTGTTCTGAGAAGAAGCAAAAGTCCCAAGTTATCCAGGGGAGGATCTGAAGGGAGGATCTGCACATTTGCGGAGGGAGCTTTCATCCTTTATTTTGCTGATGCACAGCTGTGCATCTCCAATTCATAAAAATAGAGATTTGCTGCATTCCCTGGCAGTTTGCTGGAATGGGGTGAAATGGGGAGGTGCTCTCCCTATAAAAAGCATCCCCACCCCAATTTTGCTCCATTAGAGAAAACTGTCAGGGAATGCAGCAAATCTCTATTTTTTTATAAACTGGAGCTGCACAGCTGCGCATCAGCAAAGTAAAGGATAAAAGCTCCCTCCACAAATGTGCAGTTCTGGATATAAATTGGGGTGAATTAACGCAGCATCTGAGAAGTTCATCAATACAACCCTGCCCCCTGCCCAGCTTCCGGCAACCGATTGGGGTTGCCATTCACCCTGGCTCAACTCCGGAGCAAGGTCACACGGCAGAAGGGCTGTGGTGACCATGCTTTGAAGAAAAAAGTCGGGGCAAGTTCCCAACTTTTTTACCGCTCAGCTGCCCCCTGGGAAGTCCACAAATAGGACATGAGTGCAACTGCACACACACACACACTCCAGCAACCAGTACTCTGGAGGCAATATACAGTTGTGCTGTGCCGAAAATTTCTCCCAAGAAAACTTCTCCCATTCTCATTCAATCTGATAGAAAAGAAATTGCTTTCTCATAGGTTGGGCCCAGGCTTCTTGTGCTTACCTAGGCTGACCATCTGAAAAGGAGGACAGGGCTCCTATAACTTTAACAGTTGTAGAAAAAAGGGAATTTCAGCCAGGGTCATTTGTATGCAATTAGTTCCTGGTGATATTCCCTCTTCATCACAACAGTTAAAGTTGCAGAGCCCTGCCTTCTTTTGTATATGGCCACTCTAGTATAGCGCCTGCAACTTTAACAGTTGTGATGAAGAGGGAATTTCACCAGGAACTAATTGCATACAAATGACACCTGCTGAAATTCCCTTTTCTCTACAACTGTTAAAGTTATTTGAGCCCTGTCCTCCTTTTCAGATGGTCAGCCTCGCACCTTACTTATGAGATGGTTGAGGAGTGTGTGTGAGCGTCTTGGTTTTCATTGTACAACCATCTCTCTGACAGCCTGTACCTTCCTTGGCTTCCCACACTTCCTGCCCAGGAGGAAGACATCTTAAATGTATTCGTTCCATAGGGCCTTTCCAGTTCAGGAAGTGCAAGCAGCCTGGGAGACTGTAGAGCAATGGAAAGACGTGTAACAGAAAGAAAAATATTGACAGTACCCTCAGTCACCTCGTAGTGTTTAGTTAAGTTCAAAAATAAAAACAAACAAACAAAAACAAAACAAAAGATCACTAAAACACATTCAAAATAAATTATAAACTGCCCTGAGAATGAGGCAGAAAAATGGAAGCCCCTTTCACAGGGGAAAGAAAACGTCAGGAAATCCTAAGGTTTTTCTTTTCTTAGCCCCTAGAAATAAAAGGACATATTTCAGAATTTTCTCCACCATTCCCTCTTGTCAATGCCCTGGAATGATGCCAGGTATATGGGGCATTGTGGGAAATGCAAAATGAGGGCTAGGCTGCCAACCCAGGCCCCCTCCACAAGGATGCGCTTTTGCGCCTAATCCCTCTGCACCGGAGGCGGCGAGAGGCGGCGAAGCGCATTAATTCATGTCCAAAAAGCGCTTTACAAGCAGTTAATGCGCGTAATCGCTTGTTCACACCGCGAAAATGCGCTTTAACGGCCGGAGCAAAATAAAAGTCGCTATTTAACGCGCGTTCGAAAATGCGCATTATCGGGGAGATAACGCGCCTGTACGCCCGTTTTGCGCTCCGTGCTTGTGGAGGTAAATTTTTTAATGAGCCTTCAAGGCTCATTAAACGTCTCGTGTGGAGGAGGCCACAGTTGGTGCTGGTGCCACTTGCAGTATATTGCAAAAAACAACTCCAAAATCCTTAAGGAAAAAGAAAAGAAATAAGCTGTTCTACAACCGTTGCCGATGGCGATGCCTACCTGTGAGAAATTGTTGGAGAATTTCTCTTCCTCCCGGAGCAATTTGGGGAAAGTGTTCCCCCTCCAAGTTCTCTAACCAAAAATAGGGTGCAGAATTTTGAGAGGCCCCTTGTGCACAGCTCTAATATGCAGCCATCACGACTAGTAGATATTGATAGCGATATCCACCATGAATTTAGGACCTACTCTATTTGACCAGTGGTGCTCTGGGCTCTCAGGTGCAGAGGGAATTGGAGAGCGCATCATGGACCTCTGAGTTTGGAGGATTTTATATTGGCTCAGCCTGGACTAAATACAGGGTGCCTGTCCTTCCTCCCTTGCTTGGTCAGCCGAGGATTACATCTGGCCCAGCTGACCCTGGTGATCCTTGGCTGGAAAGCACATGTTCCATGTGTGGACTTAAGTTTCAGCAACAACAGCAATTCCGCTAGGCCACTTCTTAAATAAAGCATCAGCGTGAAAAATGAGTCAGTAATGGGTATTCAATTTGGCTCTAAAGGCTTAGATTGAATAATTTCTGTAAAATATGGTTTAAGTGCCGGTTGACCTTGTATTCCTTCTTCAGAGCCTTGTGTGTGGCCTCCATATTTTTTGAAATCACTTCTGTAAACGTTGACTCATCCTATCCAATCATCTTCACTTTGCAAGTGGCTGCTTTCAGTTTGCAATCACTGTACAAAGTTTACAAACAGGGGCAATGCACTACCTGGGAAGGGATTCAGTAGCCATTCAATACATTTTTAAAAAGCAGAGCACGTGTTTTTTTCAAACAGGAATCTGCACGAATGTTAATGTTTGAAGAAAACAATTATATACACACATATAAATTTAAAATACAGGTGTCTTTCAATAAGGACATGTAAGCGCCTTTATAAAGAAGAATTTAAAGGGAGAATTCAAGCATATGTACATCCAGAGAAAGTGTGCATTTATTGCCATATATATATATATATATATATATATAATAAAAAATAGAAGAATATACTTCATTATTCTATATATAAAAACTTTTTGAAAAGAAAGGAATGTATAACTTCTGATGGGTGTTGTCAGCATTTTTATTGACCATTGTATATTTGATTCATTGTTTATAGCTCCTGAAGAAGGATCATATCCGAAACGTCGGGCTTTTAATACAATATATTAAAGAACATGCGTACTAGCACCAGACTTTGTCTTCTTTCTTCTCGCACTCAAGCTGCACCAGAATGCGATGGCCTGGACTTCTCCCGGGCTGTCGCAACTCGCGCCCACCATTTTTTTTTTGTAACGAAGAAGAGCGCATGAGCGCTTGTATGCACAAGGTTAGATTATTTTTTTTAAAAAAAATGCGCATGGGCCCCACCCCCTTCCTGCCCTCCCGGGGGTAGCGAAACTGCTGCCACCCCCTCCCCTGATGGACAGGGAGCTGCACGGTGCAGCCACACTTACTCGTAAGTAAGCTCGGCTGTACCGAGGCAGCCAGCCACATTTTTCCATGGTCCCAGGAACTTCCTGGGGCCGTGGAAAAATTTGATTTTTTCTGGTTCCTGAGAACCGGGAAAAATCCCATGCCCTCTCCCACCCCACCCCCGCTACTCCCTGTGTGTCATGTGGATGCACAGGGAGCAGCGGGGGTCCATCCCAGGCGAAAAGCCTGGTGAGGAAAGGGCCTCAGATTCAGGCTTCAGAAACAAGGCGAATCACAGCCCTGTTACAAATATGATATGAGGAAGCAAGTTTTGGCAGCCTCCGTGTGATCCTCAGTCAGTGGATTCTCCTGTAGTGGTATTTGTTAGCTTGCATCTAGGGATGGTGAAGATATTTATTGTGTCTGAATTTTTATGTGGATTTAATAATAATAATAATAATAATAATAATAATAATAATTATTTGTAACCCGCCTCTCCCTCCGGATCGAGGCGGGGAACAACAACAATATAAACACAAAAATTCACAACAGTTAAAAATTTTAAAAACAAGAGAACAACACAACATTAAAAATATCCTAAAATTCATCTGGATAGGCCTGTCGGAAGAGGACAGTCTTCATGACTCTCTTAAATTCATGAAGACTGTCAATTTGTCTAACCTCCTCCGACAGACCATTCCACAGTCTGGGAGCAATGGAAGAAAAGGTCCTCTGGGTAACACTTGCCAGCCTAGTTCTGGCTGGCTTGAGTAAGTTCTTCCCAGAGGACCTAAGTGTGCGGGGCGGATTGTACGGGAGAAGGCGATCCCGCAGGTACCCTGGACCCAAACCATGTAGGGCTTTAAAGGTAATAACCAACACTTTATACTTTAAAGGTAATAACCAACACTTTATATTTATCACATTTGTACTTCTTGAATCAATAAGCAAACTGGAACTCATTAGAGAAAAGTCAGCACAAAAATCCATGCAGTAGGCAGGCCTAGCATCAGGACTTGGAAAGGCCCGGCAGCAGCTGATGGTCCATAGTCTCAGTCAGAAGGGTTCATCCCTGCTGACCTTCCATTAACCAGAGCTACCACTGCCACCATGCATCCTCTGGAGAGCTGTGTTGGCAGAAGGATGTGGTTGGCACAGGTTTTCAGAAAGCCGGCCAGACTCAAGGCTGGATTATCCATTGGGCACAATAGGCACAGTGCAGAGGGCCTACGAAGCTCCCAAGGGCCTATTAAAAGATCTGGGGGCTACCAAAGGAGTCAATTCAATTAAAGCAAATTATGGGTTGATTTAGCAGTTTACTCATACAGGTATAAGATGTCTTAAGTAAATATAAATTCAACGTTAACTTTGTTAGCAAAATCACAAATTATATCTTCAATTTATTTATTTATTTATTTATTTTTGCAAAAGCTGATTCTCCATTGAGACTAGTGCAAATGAAGGGAGTCATTTCTGCCCAACGGTTGACCTGAGGCAGTTCTTTATGCATTTCAGTTTTGGAAAACCTGTTTCAAAAGTGGCAAGACAATTCCAAATGTCGACTTTTGGAAAACTTGCCACCAACTTGTCTGTTACCTGTGCAATGTTCATTTCTGTCACAGACCTCCTGTCTGTGAAAAAGAAAGGCAAAAAAATGAGAAGCTGAGTGGAAGCAAAATGGACAGATTCACCCATTCATTCTTGTAGCTTAAACGAAATCAAGAGGACCAATTCAGTCTAAGCATTTTTGGGGAAATATAGCAAGCACAGGCTACTTCCCATATTACAATCTCAGAGTCTTTTGCTCTTTCTTAGAGCCTATCTACACAGTACCTTGGAACGTTTTAAATAGTATTTTAAAACATTCCAAATAGGTGCGTTCTAAAACGTCTTAGGCCACATTAAGGAGTACTCACGTTATAGGAGAAAAATTCTTCAGTCTTCAAAGTGGTGTGTGTGGTCTCACACTCTTCTGTCCATCTCTTTCTCTTTTGTTTTTACAATGAGTTTAGGGCAAGGCATTGTGGGCGCTGTAGTTCACTCACCCACTTCCTACTTAGTTCCCCTTTCATTCCCTAGCTTTCAATGAGTATTGTGAGTGTTGTAGTTCACTCGCCCACTTCCTCCTTAGCCCCTTTTTCTTCCCCACCAATCAACGGCTAAGCATTTGGGCGCTGGTAAATGAAGCACTTCCCCCACGAATCACAAACGGTAAGGAAGGACACATTATTTTACTTAAAATGATTTATTAAAAGTAAAAACCGTTGTATATAGCTGAAGTGAGTTTTAAAAAACCTCGGGTATACAACGTTCAAGGGAGTGCGTCATGTGGCCCAAAGAGTTTTCATAACCCTTATAAAACATTGCAAAGCTAGTGTGTAGATTGGCTCTTAAACTCCATTCTTTTCAAAGAGATTTTTGCATGGAAATTTCCTGATGGATTCTGCCTAAGGAAGATATGATCAACATTCTGGGTTAGATGATGCTGGGATAAAAATGGCATTAATTCCAACTACCTTGTATAATTAAGAGTCCTTCACTTTTGGAACATAAACATGCACTTGACGATGCAACTTTGCTCCAGTCCAGCAGGTGAATCAGTCACAAATCAGTCTGTTTAATGCACATCTCCCTCCACCGTGGTATCATTCTTCCTGACCACTATTCTGCCATAAATTCATTTCTGTGTCTCTTCACACATTTCAGAATGGAAAGTTTGGCTAATAGAATTAAAAAGAAAAAGAAAAGACTATTTTTGGAGTCAGCGGAAAATTACAACATCCTTTCATCCAAGCTCACTTGCCAAAAAAAAATAGGCAGTGAAAGTGGTGATTCACACCCTTGAGCTTTAGGAACATAGCCCCTGGCGAAAATGAAAGTGTTCTGTGTGTCTGGCTCTCCCAAGCTGTAACTGGGGAGGGATTGTAGCCTAGTGGCAGAGTGGAGAGGTACATGGCATGCTGAAGGTCCCTGCCCTCTCCAGTTACAACAGATCACATATCAGGTGATGGCAATGACCTCTGTCTGGGAGTAGTAAAAGGGCTTCTGTGTAAATAATGTAAATCAGGAGTAAGCAACCTTTTTGGGCCCATCTGGCAAATTTGAGAGACTGTCATGGGCACCACCACAAAATGGCTGCCACGGGAGATGTGGCAAGGGCAAGGAACCTGCCCCAAAGACTGAGTACAAGATACAGCCGGGGTATGAGCCCCCAAATTCTAAACAATTCCTGTGAGCCCACAGTTTTCAGCGCCAACACAAATCTATTTTGCAGCAATCCTAGCTACGGGCAGGGATGGCCCATCCATATAGGCACCAAGTTAAATGGGGCGCCATGTCCGAGGAAGAAAAATAAGCAAAACTACATGCCCCTACAGAGGGAATATGAGCGAGGCCATGAAGGTGAGCAAGGCAATGCTGGATGTCCTCTTGCTCCCCCAAGACCAGCCACCCTCAGAGGGCTGAGCCTAGGGGTTGGCAGTGTCTAGTTGGCCATGTCGACCCAAGGATGCAACTAGGACCCTTCTTCCAGGGTCCTCCCTTGGGCGTTGGGGATAGGAATTCTATTCCTCCACAGAGCCAATGGCTGTGCTCACCTCCTTTGTTGTTTTTATCAGACAGACTTTCTGTGCTGATAGAGTATTTTTGAAAAAAAATCACACACACAACATTTTGGGCATGTGTTATTATAAATGATACTATTTCTGCTTCTGAAGATTCAGGTGGGCGGGGAGGTTGCCTGTTCATCAAACAGAAAACAGGAGCAGTTTACCTAGGCTGACCATATGAAAAGGAGGACAGGGCTCCTGTATCTTTAACAGTTGCAAAAGACAGGGAATTTCGGCAGGTATCGTTTGTATGCATACAGAACCTAATGAAATTCCCTTTTCATCTCAACAGTTAAAGCTGCAGGAGCTATACTAGAGTGACCAGATACAAAAGAGGGCAAGGCTTCTGCAGCTTTAATTTTGTGAAGATGAGGAAATTTCACCAGGTTCTGCATATATACAAATGACACCTGTTGAAATTCCATTTTCTATGAAACTGTTAAAGATACAGGAGCCCTGTCCTCCTTTTCATATGGTCAGCCTAAGTTTACCAAACATCTCATCCTAGATCTCACCTTGGGGTGTGGGCACCAATTGCACAGTTCATCTACAACATCAGTTGCTGGCAGCTAGTCTAGGGCTGCCCCTGGCCGCTGGTGAGAAAAATGTTCCTTTTTTTAAAAAAGTGGGAGGGGTAGGGCACCATATTACCTACCCCTGCTTTATGTGGAGTTCCCTAACTGATCCTGATACTAACAGATGTTGATGCATTTAGTGGTGGTGGCGGGATTTTTTTGGCATGGAATGTTCCCTCTTCATGGCTCTGGATGGCCTATGGGGGATATTTTTAAATTATTTATTTAAAATATTTCTAGGCTGCCTGTCAGGGCAGAGCCCCCCACCCCAAGGTGGTTTCCAACAGTAACATTTCATATAGTAAAAGCCCTTACAATGATAAAACAGCAAAAAATAATAAAAACGGCAAAACAAGGCAAATAAAATGTCTGGCCTACACGATACTAAAATCTACAACTCAGTTGCAGCTACAAACTGGAACAGTCCAACAAAACACAAATCAGGGGAAGGCCAGAGAAAACCAGTAAGTGAGTCTTCAATAGGAATGTGCATGGCCGAAATTATCGTATCGTATTGTTATTGGAAATCCCGGTAGAAAAACATTTCGGATCCGATTATATCGTAAGTATCCTGTATCAAATTGGATCGGATATCCAATAATTATTGGATTTCCGATATTTAATTCAGAATATTTTGCCCTATACAGTTGCTTTTTGAGACAGAAATGTCTCAAAAAGTTTCTGTATTTTAACTCTAACTTCTGTATTTTAAAAGTTAGAGACTTGAAACTTGGTCACAGTGCTTATGGAATATGCCTAAGTATGTGTATGAAATTTCAGAATAATCCCTCCACCCCTGTATTTTATATGAATTTTTGAAAGTTCGTGCAACTTTTTGACAGCTGTGAATGACAGCTAAAGCCACGTGCATTCAGAGCTGTCAAAAAGTTGCACGCTCTTTCAAAAATTCATATAAAATACAGGGGTGGAGGGATTGTTCTGAAATTTCATACACATACTTAGGCGTATCACATAAGCACTTTGGGCCACTCTCAAGTCTCTAACTTAAAAAATTAGAAAAGTTATATAAAAAAGTATTAGACAATAGATACATACACTTTCCTTAAAGAACTTAAATGGGTGTAACTTTTTTATTTTAAAAGATAGAGACATGAAACTTGTTGGACTTTGCAGATGGGATGTTGCTAGTCCTGGCTCCCCAAGTTGCATGTCTCCATCTTTAAAAAATAAAAAAGTTATAGGGGTCCCCCAAAAGCCCCACCCATCCATAACTTCATTATTTTAAAAGTTTGAAACTTGAAATTATTTCCCCAGTGCAGCTAGTCTATTGCTAGTCATTTGTGAAAAAAAAATTCAGAGCAATTGCTCAAACCATCGATTTTATATGCATTTTTAAAAGATCGTTCTAGTTCACAGCTGGTTGACCGGTCCTCCCAATTGCTTTCAAAGTACCATGATTGTTAAAAAAAATCATATAAAATACAGGGTTGGAGGGATTGATCTGAAATTTGGCACCCATGTCTAGGATGTGTGCCTTGGATGGCTTGGTTGGTTAGGAACTGGACAGGAGGAAGGCCTCCTGGAGGTACCATGCCCATTGCATTAGAGTAGAAACCCCACTTGATATATATACAAAAGAGAACAGCCCATGTGATTTGCTTTATCACCCTCTACAACCAGGCTATTACTTGATGTACCTTATTATAACAATATGGAAGCTTCTAGAGTCAAGGTGTTATTATGCTTAAAATGGTAGCTGGCTGGACTCCTTGGTAGCAGTTTGATTTCCAAAACGAGAATGCAAATTGCTCTTTGCTAACGCATAAACATGAAAAGGTCCCAGGCAAGGTCCCCAAAACAGGGGTGCATAACCTGTGGCTCATGAGCCACATCAAGACTTTTATTGCCACGACCCCTGCCACAAAATTCCCCCAAATTCCCCCATGATCTCTACTCCCTCACCCAGAGATTCTCAGACAGATCGCTCTTTCCCTGATGCTGCTATAGCAGTGAGTAAACGTGATCTGTGTTTGTTTATCAAATTTAAATATCACCCAACTGGCAGATGCCCTCGGGGCATTTAACAACAACATGATCATCATCATCAACAACTATATAAAAACAACCAAAACAATACATACAATTGTATTATAATGTTAAACTACTTAAAACCTTGAAGAGATAGCAGTAAAGTTCATAATCAGAGGAGCCGATTAAAGATTAAATGCCCATTGGAAGAGGAAGGTCTTGCTCTGGTGTCTAAAGGTATATAGTGGAGATCTCCCTGGGAAGGGCATTGCACAGATGAGGGCCACCACAAATAATAATAATAATAATAATAATAATAATAATAATAATAATAATGATAATATAAAAAAATAAAATATTCTTTCCCTAGTAGCCACCTATTATGCCACTGTGGATATCAACACCCAGGATCTGGATTCTGGGCATATCACTGGGATGTGTGTGTGCAGAACCTGATCCCCAAACCACCATCTCCACAGTAATGATGGTGGAACTGGATTCTTCCTTGGGGCTTTGTTAAGCCTATGTTTCCAGTAAAGTTGCTGGGGAATATGGGTTGGAGGGTGCTGTTGCACCATGTCCTGTTTTGTAGGTCCCTGGTCAACAGATGGTTGGCCACTGTGTGAACAGAGTGCTGGACTAGATGGACCCTCAGTTCGATCCAGTATCACACTTCTTATGTTCCTATCTCCTGAAGTTTTGGTTTGACACAAAATGGGGAAGTAGGTGAAATTCCCATACTGATGTGCCCAGAAAGAGATATATCCACCTTGAAGTTTCGACATGTTACAAATTGAAGACCCACTGGGTCAGAAGTTATCTCCACCTCAATGTCTAGGAGACTCGTCATCTCCCAAGAAGATCCCTGAGCTAAACTATTACTTGGGAGTAACTGGAATGGACTGCTGCATTGCTATAGCCATATTCATGTCCACATATTAACCCTGGGATTCCATTGATGATGATGGATATGAAAAGCATTGAGAGTTATCCACTTTGTGATGACAGAATATTTTGTGATGATAGAATAACTCACTGGAAAAAGGTAGTCGCACCCACAAACTACTTCAGTCTGTCCTGTGCTAGTGAAAATGAAGACAAGCAAAATTGTCACAGGCCCAGAAAGATGGTTTAAAAACATAAGAAGAGCCATGCTGGATCAGACCAAGGGTCCATCCAGTCCAGCATTCTGCTCACACAGTGTCCCAGCTGTCAACCACAGACCCACAAGCAGGACATGGTGCAACAGCACCCTCCTGTCCATGTTCCCCAGTAACTGGTGTATATAGGCTTACTACCTCTGATCCTGGAGGTAGCACATAGCCATCAGGACTAGTAGCCATTGGTCACTATTTTTCCTCTTTCAAGGAATGTAAGGCATCTTACATAATCCTCCCCCTCCTCTCCATTTTATCCTCACAAGTACAACCCTGTGAGGTTGGTTAGACTGAGTTTGTTTTGCCAGTTCAGTGTCATTGAGAGAAGCTCTTACTTGCACAACTTTCAGTCTGATTATCTGGCATGATAGAAATCTATGATTTGTTTAGCATATTAAAAGAAAAAAACCATGCCCTTGAGACTTTACTCAATGGCATCACACAATCACCTTATCGTATATGCAAACATGTAATACTATATTTGTGAATATATATGCCTTCAGACTAAAGCAAGTTTCTGCTTGCTCTTCTTGTTTGATCCGGGTAAATTCCTTCCTTCCTCCTTGTGCAATATGTCAAGATGAATTGTTGTCTTGCTGCTGGAACTTTTCCTCATAGAACTTGCAATGCTTCAACAGTGGCCAGCCATACAATTCAGTACTCCATACTCTGGTGGAAGAGCGCATAAGCTAGGGTGAGCAGATAAAATCCAGGTCAGGGCTCATGTATGCATTTGTATGCAATTAGTTCCTAGTGATATTCCCTTTTCAACACAACAGTTAAAGGTGCATGCACTATACTAGAGTGACCATATACAAAAGAAGGCAGGGCCCCTGCAACTTTAACTGCTGTGATGAAGAGGGAATTTCACCAGGAACTAATTGCATACAAATGACACTGGCTGAAACTCCCTTTTCTCTACAACTGTTAAAGTTACATGAGCTCTGACCTGGATTTTTTCTGGTCACCCTAATGGCATAAGCAGTGTGCCGTATTTGGGCTAAGGTAAAGTGTTATTTTTAAGTTGCTTCTATATTGACTCTAAGCCGCCTTTCTGCAATCCAAATTTATACAGCTAAGACTCTGGCCCAACTTACTTATGGTATTCCTATTTGGATACTGGGATTTGATGCCCAAATTGAAAGAGTGTAGTCTATATTTCTTAGGAAATTTACTGGGCTTTCCTTCCTGTGTGGGGAACACACAAATAGAATATAAGAATAAAAACAGAATAAAAACAAATTAAAAGTAAATTTTTAAAAGAGGCTGGTCATTAAAGGCTGGTCATTAAAGGAAGCCTTCCTGGAACAACTAAACTACCTTACAGGGCTGTTCTTGTGAGGATAAAATGGAGAGGAGGAGGATTATTCCTTGTGATAGCGAAAAAGGCAGGATATAAATGTAATATCACCATCATCATCCAATAATAATGATAATAATAATATCTAGAGACAACACAGGTGTGTGGAGAATTTTCTCCTTTGTAATGTCTTGACCACTTTGCTTTCTAGTCACTCAGCAGAGGATCCTGTGGCCAGGCCAGATAAGCTGCCCTGAGCTTACTTTTCACTTCATCAGTGACCACCCTTCCCCTACCTGATCTCCTCCAGAAGGTTTGGACTACACCTCTCACCATCCCTTGCCATGCTGGCTGGGGATGGTGGGAGTCCTAGTCTAAAACATTTGATGGATACCATGTTGGGGGAGGCTGCCCTAGTCACAGGAAGTTGACTGACTCATCTATAAACCAAGCTGCCATGAGCTGGTTTCCTTACAGCTCAGAAGGGCAAGAAACGTGGACCACGGTTCTGAATTTTAATTGCATTATACAGTAGGGACTCACTTGGCCATTGCAACATATTGGCCCTGCAAGGACTCATGCGGTACAGCAGAGATGGGGAACCCCCATGAACCTCATCTGACTAATGGAGGTTTCCAGCCAACCTGCAGAGCCTCCTTGGGTTCCTCTGGGTGTGGGCAGGGGGTTCCCCCAAAGGAATCCCCTGCTGTTATCTCTGATTTATGCTTGGAGATTCCTCTGCATGTGCTGCTCCCCATACCAGTTGTAGATTCACAGTGGAATCCCCCATGTTATCTCTGATACTAGATAACAACGATCTGTGAGTCGCAGATCAGAGATAACAGGGAGAATGTGGTGTGCACTGCGTTGGGGACTTGCTGGGTGCTGGGAGGCGCAGCTCCTCCTAGCATCAGTCAAGTCTCTTTCTCCATGCTGAGAAAGGCATGGAACTTCATGTTTCACTCAGCAGGGCTAGCCCAAGAGATTTTGCTGCCTGAAGCAAAGAACAAGATGGCGTCCTCTCCCATTTCATACACAAAAGCTGTCTGGACCATTTCTTCAACACTGAGAGTGGGACAGCATTCTCCACTGCCCCTGCCCTGAAGGCAGCAGGTTAGCTTAGGGGTCACGGCAAGCCGCTTGGCACTCAACTCTCTCCTCCACCTTGTTGCTGCCTCCCAGCATCTGCCGCCTGTGGTGACTGCCTCACTCCGCCTAATGGTAGGGCCGGCCCTGTCTCTCAGTACAGAGAGAAGCAAAATGGGTGGGGGACAATGTCAGCAAGTGTGGCCATGCCCACTGACTTATCCACCCTGTGGAGGGCTCAGGGGGAGGGCAATTTGGGCCTCATTGTGATGTTGCTCTCCACCTCTGCATTATGAGTTCATTCATATAGGTGGGACACATAGCCAGAGGAGCAACTCAGACAACTAAATGTATATCCTAGGTCAGGGAAAGGGAATCTCTAGCTCACAGTCTGGATATCCCCCCCCCCCCCCCAGGGGAATTTCTTATCCTGTCCACCAGCTTTACTCTCAGGCCCCACCCAATATGCATTGCTTGCGAAAGGCAACCTTCCCCTAGTCCTGAGCATGGAAAGGCAGTGCCTTTTTCTGTGCAGGGGGAGGAGCCTGAATATGCCAGGGGGCAGGGCTTTGCTTTGCATGAAGAGGTGGAGCTTTGGAGGGAGGGGCATGGTGCTGACATCATCAGGCCAAATTCACCAAGTTCCCTGTCTTAGTTTTTATGGGTTTTGTTTTTAAAGGGAGAGTGGAGATAACCATAGAAAGGCTCAGATTACAGAGTCCTCCTGGGCTGTAAATGGCGAGAAAGCAACCACCACTTGTACCTTCTCCTCTTCTCCCCTGCAGAAGAAAGAACATGGCAGGGAAGAGAAATAGGATCTAGGGAAGTGAGCTTTATGTCTGCCAATAGAGTGTAGTCTTGGAACAGGGACATGTGGTTTCACATTCTTGCTCCACCATGAAGCTCACGGAGTAGCCTTTGAGAAACTACTCACTTCCAGCAGGACTCACATCAGCCTGGACACGCTGTTGAGCTGCCACCTGCCCTGCCCTCTAACCAGAGCTCCAGTCTAATGAGCATGGCACAGCTGGGTTGAGGCAGTGTTACTCCAGGGCATTGTGGGAAATTAAAGTGGCAGCTCCACTAGAGTACTGCTTCTTGCTGCCACCACTGCCAGGTAAGCTCATGGCACTGGAAGACCCACTAGGATGGATTGACAGAAAAAGAGGATAGTGTTTTGCATAATGTTTAGATATGCTAATTTATAAGAAGAGAGGCACATTTAGAAATTATTAATGTACTTTAACTTGAAGTACAGTGAA
Source organism: Anniella stebbinsi (assembly GCA_029215795.1). NCBI lineage: Eukaryota > Metazoa > Chordata > Lepidosauria > Squamata > Anniellidae > Anniella > Anniella stebbinsi. Next base: position 23,772,817 of record JARDYH010000002.1, on the reverse strand, counting down.
TCTCAGCAAGGTATGGAAGGCTGCGACCACTTGTCCTCCATGCCTGTTCAGTTTTGCTAACTTTCTATGGGCAATGATTCTTACGGTTCATTATCATTATACTGGAATTGGACAGGAAAGGACTTCAAATTGAGGATGACTTAAACTAGAGGACGCTCCTCTAGAAGCCCTTTAAACTAGGGCTGTGTATGGTCCCCCCAATTTGCCTTGGAGGCCATTTCAGAGCCCCTGAAATGGCCTTGATTTGGGGTGCTTTGGGGGTTGCCTGCCTCACCTCTCCACCAAAGCTGGGGGCTCTGTTTTAGTACATCTATGGCTGCAAACTACGGTGGCCACAAAGGGCCACTTTCCCTTTATGATTGCTATAGTTTGCAACCATAGATTTTCAAAATACAGAGACCCTGAGATATCTTGAAATTGCGGCCTGGTTCTCAGGAGGATGGCACATTTCCTGGTTGCGGCGGCAGAGTAGTGGGTGGCGATGGCAGCCACAAAACGGCAGCGGCGGTGATGCAGCAGCGGCAGGTGAGTTGGGAGAGGGAGGTGAGTCCAATGGACGCATGGCTGGCCTTGTGCCAGCTTTCCCAGGATGGTGGAAGGGCACAGCGCTGCTCCGAAGTGGCCTGAGGCACCCTGAAGCTTTGATAGTGATCTTCTTCAGCTTCTGGTCACCTTGGGCCGACCCGGAACTGAGGCCTCCTCCACACGAGACGTTTAATGAGCCTTGAAGGCTCATTATAAATTTTACCTACACACGAGCGGAGCGCAAAACGGGCGTACAGGCGCGTTATCTCCCCGATAATGCGCATTTTCGAACGCGCGTTAAATAGCGACTTTTATTTTGCTCCGGCCGTTAAAGCGCATTTTCGCTGTGTGAACAAGCGATTATGCGCATTAACTACCTGTAAAGTGCTTTTTGGGCATCTTTTAATGCGCTTCGCCGCTTCTCGCCGCCTCCCGTGCAGAGGGATTAGGCGTAAATGCGCCTCCGCGAAAATGCGCATAATCCCCGAACCGGGCGCAAAAGCGCATCCTTGTGGAGGGGGCCTGACTCGGAACTGAGGCGGTGCACAACTCTGCTTTAAACACAGGACTGACCTCTATAAAAGAAGAGACCTGGCCACCTTGCACTTTGCCCTCTCAAACCACTAGTTGGACTTGTCTCTCAGCTAATTCACTTCACAAGATGGTTGTGAGGATAAAATAAAGTTATTCAGTGAATGCTTCCCTGAGGTTTTTTTTTTTTTTAAACAAGGTGGGATACAAATGTAGTACACAGCTAAATATCTCCTGTCCCCTGATGTAAGGTAGGTTATTTTTAAATACTTGGTGTTCCCTAGCTTTGAGCATGATCAGCTTTTAATGCACATGACAACAACGGATTCATCCCCCAGCTTCCATTCTGTGCATCATTGCAGCCTTAATGAGCATAGAAGGTCTGGAGGTTAGATTCTCTTCTAGTTACATTTCCTGTTAGAAAAAATGAATTAAATTTAAACCTGAAGAACCTACCTCAAAAAAGATAATGGAAAGAGGGGGCGGGAGAAACCCTAGTGGAAAGAAAGAAAATGTGTTACCTCAAATATACGTTTCCGGTTATAATAATGAATTCAACTCAATGTAGCAACATATAAATTGAAAAAAACGGAAAGGGAAAGAGAGGACTGGGGACAAGGGTACTGGATGACATGAAGTCATCATTTTCTTCAAACACTTGATTGTCTGAATAGGCAAGAGGAGAGCATGTAACATTTCCCTCACTCTATTGCATCATTCCCTCACGTTTTTTTTTCATGACTATCACAAGATGCTATGTAATGGATATTAAACAGACTCACTCAGTTCTTTGGCAGGCTCCATCGGCGACTGAATGGCAGGTCTGGAATTGCCTTTAGTAAAGGCCTTTTGGCTTTCTTTTATGGAGAAGAATTGCTGCCTGATCCTACCTATGCAAATCCCACAATGACATAAGCCCTTTCATTGTGAAAGGGGTGTGTGTGTGTGTGTGCTCCTCCTCCTCCTCCTTGTTCATATTTGGTGTTTGCTTGCTGTACACCCTGCAGCTATCAGGTTTAGACAACATTTCGGCATCACGTTAGCTGGCACATCAAGAGGAAAACAGAAGACAACATGTCCTCCAAGGCAGGGGGCGAGGAAAGACAGGTGTATCACAATTAGAGGCAGGGGTCACAATCCAATGCAGACCTAGATGCATGGATTTCAATGGCAGTACCAGTTCTAAGTTTTTGAGGACAGTGGTGCACGTAGGCAATTTTAGACGTAGCGGTATTATGTGCTCCCCCAGCCTCCAGACAGCCATGGGCAGTACTTCCATTGCGAAGCAGACAAGTAACTTTTCTCTTTTCTCTCTCTGCCATGCTACACTTTCCAATAACTTCTACATCCCTGATGCATCAAAGCAGTGGTCTTTAACTGGCCCAGACCCAAGACTCACTCAGACTCCCAACCTGCGGCATGGGACCCACTTTCACAATGTTACTTTTGAATTATACTTCATTGTCCTCATGCCGTGACCCATCTGGACTTCAACCCATCGGTTGAAGACCACTGCATTAGAAGAAAAAAGAAAAAAGTCCATTCTTAACTTCTAATTCCTTAATTCCAGTAGACACGGACATCTTCTGGAACTTTCACTGAAAAACAAGTCTGGCCTGGACACCATTCCTCATGGGAAACTATTCAGTACAGCAGCTTCCAATATGGCTTGCCCTACTTCAACCATGCATATGTTGTTCTGGCTTTCTGTGACTACCACACTGGAACGATAATGAGTGAACGATAATGAGCCTAAATTGTAGTGGAACGATAATGAGCCTAAATTGTAGCCATTCCTCTATTTTTTAGTCATTGCATGCTTTTGCCCAAGGCTCCTATGAAACAGGATTTTTGAAAGAAACGTACACCTTGATCCTCAAAAGATGATGGCACGAGATCAAAGCATTTGCCAAGTTATCCAAGCCCCCCAGCCCCCCCACCCATGCAACAGTGGTAGCACATTTCCCAAATTCCAAAGTCCTGTATAAAGCTCCTTTTAATTGGCAACTAGGGTTGTGTTGCTCCATCCCTGAACAATTTAGTCTGCCTGAACAACAATTAGCATCATCAGTTGGTTGCGTCTCAGGGATCTTTCACATGTTATAGAAAGTGATGTGCAGTAGGGTACAGATGTGATGAAAAGCGAAGCATATCCTGCCCCCTGAAGTGAGCTAGTTAGAAGTTAGATTCTCTTCTGTTTCCTGCTAGAATCGTGAATTACATTCAAAGTTGAAGAATCTACCTTGAAAAAGATAAAGGAAAGAGCGGGCAGGGGTAACCCTAGTGGAGGGACTTTGTCGGCAACGGGCAAGTCTTTATTACCAGTGTAAAATGTTTTAAACTGAAAACAAAAGTGAAGCTAGTCATGTTGACTGTAAGAAAACCCCCAAAATCCACATTGGTATAATACCTTTTATTAGGCCAACCCAAACACACACACACACACACACTGTGCAAGCCTTTGAGATCTCCAGATCTCTTCATTAGGCAAGATTTTACCAAAAGCAGGTTTGGGTGGACAGGAATAGAGAAGAAAAAAAATCTCATTGAGGGTGAAGTCAAAGTATCTGCAGTGTTCAGAATTCTGAGAGGGAGTGTGGGAAAAGCACCATCACATGAACTGCAGAGCCAATTTTGGATGCCTTCAGACCTTTCCTTCTTCAATCTGTCTTGAGACCCCATGACTTCACCATCATGTCAGATTCTCACACCTGTTACCCCTTCAGCCTGAAACCTGCTTTTTGTAACATCACACCGTCGCTTCTCCACCCCTGTGTTTGTCCATCATTACTTCCTCTTCAGCCAGGAGGGGAAACAGGAAGTAAACAAAGACCCCACATGGCCCATTCAGGGGGCATTTTAATCATGCCACATTTCGTGCATGCAGCAGGAGATCGCAACACATTCGGGTTTATTATTATTATTATTTTAAAAATCAGATTAAAAGGGGTCTATTTTCTGACAGAAAAATTAGCAGAAGGAGCAGGAGGTGCATGGGAGACAGACATTGTCGTTGTCTAAAGTACATGCGCACATCTGTAAGTGGGCAGTAGCAAGTGTGCGATAAAATGCTCATCTGATGAATCTCTAGGAGATCTGGAGATCTCAAAAGCTTACACTTGGTGATCTTTTGGTTGGCCTAGCAAAGACCTTATACTAATATGGATTTTGTTGCCAACTGCTTTGGTTTTCTGGCCTTCCACTGAAGAACCTCAAGAAATCATTGTTTCGTGGGGTTGCTGGGGCTTCTGTTGTCAAATGCAGAACGAGAGTTCTTAGGGTTTCTTAGCCTCCTAATTCAAGTTAAGTGTTTAGGTTAGAAATATCTTTTCTTTATCAGTTTTTTGGCCAGAGAAAACCTTCCTTTATCTCCCATGGTACGTGAGATATACAAGGATTTGTGTTTGTTATTGAATATCAGAGTAAATGGCAGGGATGGTTTACCTTGTGAACGTAGGCCTATCCATACCAAGGCCTGTTTGACTAGGAATCTGAGATGGGTCAGCTGCATTGGTCTTACTTATCTATTTTTGCTTCTCCATAAAAAAGAAAGAAAGAAACCTTTCTTCGTTGGAGGCAGAGAAGCAAACACGTCTTGATCTGCTGTCCTCCACGCCCTCCACCCCTTTGCTCTGCCTCTTTTGGCTTTCCTGCCTTGCCAAGATTTGGGAGGGGGGTGGATCAGGTTTTTCTTTTTTGGGGGCAAGATTAGATTAATGAGTGTTCAGGGAGAGATATGAAATTTCAGAATTCATAGACCTGGAAGCAATAGGACATGAAACATGAAAACCTGAACGTCTTAGACGCCTGCAGGGTTTCCTGTTAACATCGCCTCTCATCTTCTTATACCATGGCATTTCATTGGCATGTCTCCTGCTTCTACCCCACTCCCTAATTCCTGGGAACTCTGTTGTTGAAGAATAAAAAAATATACCCTCTGGCTGGAGGTAGGATGGGAGAGGCTTAGCAAGCCTGAATTTGTTTACCTGTGTTTGGCACCTTTATTTAAGTTTATATCTATATCTATATATATACACACACACATATACTGAATGCAGTTCTCATCGTAAACGTGTTCTTGCAACACTGCAGTCAAAATCTCTCCGCAAAGTCTGTTATAACAGGAGTGTTTTTCAGACATAAGCTTGACTCGATTTGAAGCTTTTCCCTTGCCCTTCACAGTAAGCTAACAAGAAGGCTGAAGCGAGGCATTTGTAATGCAAATGGGTCATGACCTCTTCATGATCTGTCCCTTTCTGTAACTCCCTCCCCCACTCAGCTATGCTCCAATAATATCAAAATCTAGTTTGACTGGGAGAAATGTGCCTGGGCGCAGATTCCGTGGACTTGCGGGCCATTTTTTAAAAAACTTTCTGGAATTTTATGCAAATTTAGTCATAGAAAATATGTAAAATAAGAAAAGACTGGCTGAAAATGCGCATTTGGGGGGGGTGCATTTTGGGAGAGATTTGCACATTTTGGGGGAGTGCACATTTTTGCAAGACTGAATTTGTGTAAAGGCGAATTTGCACAAATTCAGAAAACTAGAAAAGATCTTATTCTATGAATGACCAGGCAATAGGATGAAAGGCACCTAACAATCTGTCAAAATGCAGATGGACTGGATTTTACAATATCCGTACATGCCTCCTGATAAGTGGCAAGTTCCGCAAATCTCTTTTACTTGCACGTCTGCTTTGCACTTAAATTTGGACATTCCCTTGCTTTATGTGAGGCCGGGGCAGACTCACCTTTAAAAAGAACAGTTGGCAGCCATCACATCCAGTGAGGCCATGAAAACACTCTGAAGAGTGTGTTGCCCACGGTCACCTGAAGAGCAAAGAAAGTGTTGAGGCTCAAGCTGATGCTGGAAAGAAGTTATTTACTTCTTGATGAAGAATGGCCAATATGTTTCAACCGTGGGTTTTCCTGTGTCTTCTTTTGTGTTATTTTGATACAACTAAAGCAAGTGACTCAGGAATATATTCTTACAGTTCTTCATAACATACTCACCTATTTTCCAGCACCTGAGTCCCATCCCATCCTTTGCTCCTTCCTTTTCCAGTTTTTTTTAGTGCTACGACCCGTTCTTTTGTGGCAGTGTTACCTGACCATAACTAGCACCTCCCTGCTTTTCAGTATAGATTCCAAAATAATAAATATTTATGCCCGACCTTTCTGTCTTTCCCCCCAAAACATCCCAAGGCAGCAAACGGATAATGCAATCCCCAAGAATGCTCTACGAGAAAGCACATTGGAGCAGTATTATTTTTGATGTCTAAAGGTTTGGAGAGGAGGAACCAGCTGGATCTCATGAGGCAGGGAGTACCACTTGGGGGCCACCACTAGGAAGGACCTAACTTCTCCCCTTTTCTATCTATTTAGCATAAGCAAACCCTGAATTTTTGCCTACAACCCTTTTCTCAGATAACGAGAGCCACTTCTGTCCCTTGTCTGAGGGAGAAGCAGGCCTTGGCAGTGCTGGACCTACCATTAGGCAAAGTAAGGTCGCCTCAGGTGGCAGATACTGGGAGGTGGCAGCAAGGTTTTGGGGAGAGAGCTGTGTGCTACATAGCCTGTGTGCTAGGGGTGTGCAGAGGGGGTCTTCTCCGCCCCTAAATTCGGGGTGCAGCTCCAATGAGGCAATTCTCCTCTCCGATTTTCGGAGGGGGCTGTCTACCTCGCACCGTCAGTTTATCTGTTGGAGAACTGCGCTGTTTTTGGGTAACTGCTACGTTCTCATCAATGGGAATTAGCAGAAATGCTCACTGCTCCCTCAGTTCTAAAGATAAACACATCAAAATTGGCACCATGACAGCTTTTAAAGAGGGCTTTAGGAGCAGATCTCTGCAGCAGGAAATGTGCTTAGGCTTGCAGGACGAGGAACCCCTCCCCCACTGTGCTTGGCACATTGGAGTGAGTTGAGATGAAACAACAACAGTTTCCCTGTAGGAGGCTAGCCAGCCAATAGGAGTAATAGTTTAACTGAGAAATAAAACAGCCTGCCTGACTTGGGTGTAGAAGCCTACTCAGCCCTCCTCTCCCCCCACGGCCAGAACTCCCCCCCCATCAGCAGCAGTCAGTGATTCCCACATCTCATGATGGAATGTTATCAAAGTGTGCTTTATTAATTGTGTACTGTTTGTGTGTACTGCACAACCCTAAAACACACAAATGTACAAGTACAAGAAGAAGACACTTGTAACTTTGAAGCCAAGTGCTGCCGAGAAGGCTCAGCTTTGAGGAAGGAGAGCTACAGCATGTCAAACCGTTAAGGTAAAATATAATAATAATAATAATAATAATAATAATAATAATGCACAACCCAGCCCTGCAAGGCGGGACAGGCAGGCACATTGGAGGAAAAAACTTTAACAGAACAGGCAGGCATACACGAACACACTGGGGTGGAACAGGAGAAACAAACGAAGCATACAAAGACAGCCAAACGAAAACAGTCCCCCCTCTGCAAAGAAACAGAGTTGTCTTGAGATCTCATAGATCTCTCTCTCCCTCCCTCTCTAAATCTCACTTTGTAAACAAACGCCCCCACCTTACTTTGCACTGTGTGTGCAATGATAAAAGAATCTCTCTCTCTCTCTCTCTCTCTCTCTCTCTCTCTCTGACTGAAACAAACGCTGCAAATCCGAGAACAGCAATGAGCGTGTGGAATCAAGGACCGTGAGAAAATTCCTGAACACTGCGACTGGAGGAGAACAGAACATGGTCATAGACAGCGCTGTGGCAATTTCTAATTGGTTAGCCACAGATGTCAATATCAGTTATCAAACCGTCCCTGCCCCATCACCCCAACTTCCTTATCGGGAGATTTTCAATTTAGACACACACAAAATAGTCATGTTCCTTATTGGGACACACCACACACACAAAATGATAGGATAATTTCGGAGACTTTAAGAGCTCCAATTGGGCACGTTTCTGCTCTGACATTATTTGATGGGTTTAGAAGCAGCCAATCCCTGCTCTGGAAGATCGAATGCATCGCAGATGTTTGAGGTGATCAGATCATTCCAAAGCGGAGCGCACACCTCTACTGTGTGCTAAAGTAGCCTGCTGCTTTCAGGTGCAGTGGAGGCTGTCACATTGCCAATACTGAAAACAACAACAACTGCCAGTCCAATTGGGTTTTGTACATGAAACAGGATGGGGCACCATCTTGTTCTTTGCCTCAGGCAGCAAAATTTGCCACCATCTTTTACTTACCTTGGTTTATTAATCTTGGATTTGATGAGTTTCACATTTTTCGTAAGTGGCCATAGATTCACCATCGATTTCCAAAGATCAAATAGGCCTTTGTTTTCATCAGTATTCCTCCTGCCTCCACAGTTCAGACTCCTGGCTGTCTCCACTATCACAGCTTGCCCTGGAGACAACTTCATTGCTATCTGGAACATGACTGTATAGCACACATTGGCAGTTGCATAGGTGATAAAAAACTGGAAAAGACAGATCTCCCATAGAGCTAAGCATGCAAAATCTTTTTTAAATAACTCCCCCCCCCCCAGTGCTCCTACATTTCCATATTCTTCCTCCCCTCTCAGGAGCCGGTCAAACTGTATCACTTTCCTAAGCCTCCTTCCTTATGGAACCCAATTAGGTTCTACTGCCTCCTAGAAAAATGGCTGGAATCTGGTTGCTTCTATTGACCATGCAAACACTGTCATTGTAAGCCTGTTGAATTCCAATGTATTTTGTATCACCCTCCTAGTTTTCTCACCAGATCTGATTTGTGTTGAGTGTTTGGGTAACAAAGTGCAATCGCAGTGCAGGCCTCTTCATTTTGGACTGGTGAAGTGCTTTTGAAGCTTTTGAGGGCTCTTGTGCTTTTAATAAAGCACTTCCTGTTTGCAGGTTCACCCTGCTTTCTGACTTCTTGATAAGCACCAGTGGAGAATTACAGAGCAATCTTAACTTCCACTGGCTAGGGGGTGTTAGGATGAGGTGAGAATGTCCCTCTGCCAGTGAAGAATAGGGATGGCCACCACAGGGAAATCCAGCCCTTTTTAGGTTCACCAGATTTCCCTGGGTCCAGGCTCTGTTCATATTTGCGAGCCAAGCTGTGGGCTTTTTCCTGAAATCCAGGAACTGTCCTTGTATTTTTTTTCCTTCTTAAATTAACATTCATGCAAATTGCTGCTGCAATTGGCATAATTTTTATAATTTGCAGCTGCAATTTGTGTAATTTGTGCAAATTTTGACCATAATTTGCTTAGTTTGTGCAAACTGTGGCTGTAACATGTTTAATTTATGCAAATTGTTCTCATTTCTGGCCACTGTAGTTTACTACAGTAGTTCTATGGCAGGTCAGATTGGATCTTCTGGTGGATGGGCGGTTCACCGGCATGAATGAAGTCTTCAGGTACATCCTGCAGGTAAGCAGGGAGCAACTCTCCGGGTTTAGGGAGTGAGAGGGAGGGGAGTCCCATGGGAGTCTTATGGGCACCTGGGAAACCAAAACAGTTGGCCGGCCAGCTTCAGATTGGAAGCAAATATGAAGTGGGTTGGAGCAGTACCAAGGTGCCTCAACTCAGGGCTGATTTGGAAGCTCGTAATCAGCCTTTGAGGCGAATCAGGGATACATACAAGGTTATGCTGTTATCCTACAAAACCCTAAACAACTTGGGACCAGCATACCTAGCAGACCACCTTCCCTTATATATACCTGGACGACAACTACGATCCTCAGAGGAGGCCCTACTGGCCATTCTGAGATGAACGGAATGCTGCCATGAAGAAACTTGGTGGCGGGCCTTCTCTGTAGTGGCACCCACCCTCTGGAAAACCCTCCCTCGTGCAGTCCTGGAGGCGGAAAACGTAATATTTTTTAAACGCCTCCTGAAGACGTACCTTTTTACACAGGCTTTCCCTAGTTTTTAATGTAGCTCATTTTATGCTGTCTTTTAAACTTTTTAATGTTTAAATTTATATTGTTACCTTTTATGTGTTTTAATTGCGCACTGCCCAGAGAGCTTCGGCTGATGGGCAGTATAAAGATGTAATAAAATAAATAAATAAATAAAATCTATCTATCAGCACAATCCTATGCATGTTTAGACAGAAAAAGCCCTACAGCTCCCTGCAGTAGCATTGTATGGATCTAAGATTCATTTTCTAGGAGTTAGTTTTTCTGCAAAACCAGTTTGTTTTAATTGCATTTAATAAGACACTTTTTTTTGTTCCCAATGTATATATGGCAATGTATATGTCACTTTACAGAGTTGTCTAAGCAACTCTGCCTCGAGGTTACAATCAAAATTTTAAAATGAGGGTGGGGAACGCTGGGACTTGTAGGACTTTATCCACCTAAACATGCATAGCCTTATGCCTTAAAAGTGTTGGGTTGGGAGCCAACCAATGTAATCAGTTAATAGAGGGGAAAAAATCTCAGTGTGCTTTTTCCATTTCTTTTAAAGTAATAAAATTGGCATTCTTGAAGCAATGTGTGGGAAAGTTTTCAAAAAATTTATATTAAAAAATTCAAAAAACTTAGGTCGGAAAGAAGCATCCAGTTTGGTTTTGTAAATTTTTTGAGGCTTTGTTTTTGACAGTGATGTTTGAGAAGGATCCAACACTGAAATAAAATTAGGCTTGAGCATTTATCAGCATCCATTTTCTTCAGAACCAATGCTGAGCTATGGAAACGAGTTTGAGATTTTATTATTATTATTATTATTATTATTATTATTATTTTAATAGAAAGGCTCTAAAGTAACATTTCTCTTTGAAATTGACTTGGACACATTTTGATGAAAAGAAAGCAGTCCTCCAAAAAAATAAGAATTTAGGGAGGGAGAAGTAAGGCGGGAGAAATATTGGGATGCTGGGAAAATATTTAGGCTATATGAGTAGTTTTCCAATACCTTTTCTGAATTTTGTTTTGGAACATTCTAGGATATTAGATTTTGGAGTTAGGAAGGACATTTTTGTGGTGTCCCACCCCACAAGGAACATTAAACACCCCCACAAAAATCTATTATTACCCTTCTTTAAGCTTTTTCATTTTAAAAGCAACAGCAAACATGAATGCTCAGGAAGGCTTGAGGTAACAAATGTTTTGGACAGGCATAGTAAAGTCCACCAGGAATTGGGCAAATTTATGAGGATCAAGGACACTGTGATAGGCCAAGGAAGGCACATAGGAAGTCCTGAGGGAGATCAAGAGAGGATAAAGATAAGAACTAGGGTTGGATGAGCCAAATGCAGGGCTGGCCCAAGACATGTTGCTACCTGAGGCAAAGGACAAGATGGTGCCCCTTTCCTTCCATTCCTTGATCAAACCTGAGGAAAGCAGGCTAGTTTAGGGGATCAAAGACAGACTGTGAGGCACACACAGTCCTCCGAAAAGAGTAGAATGTCTGGGGGATTACCACTGCTGCCATCTAGCATTTGCCACCTGAGGTGGTTGCCTCACTCTGCCTAATGATAGGGCCAGCCTCAGCTGAATGAATTGTCTCCTAACTCAGACAACATAGCCTATTGATAAATAGGGAAAATTATGTTCTCACAGAAGATCTCACGTAAATGTGATAGGAGTTGGAAGTCTTGTGGAACTTCACAAGGCCAAGAATGTGATGTGGGTGGAGCTGAAACCGATGTTGGGTCTATATAGCCTGAGTGGGGATCCAACTGACTGTCTGGAACCAGATTTTTTAAAAATACATGTTGTTTTTTAATTGCATTGCTCAAAGGTGGAAACAAGTCAAAATAGAAATTGCTTCAGGGAGCTCCCCCTGCAGAGACATCAGCTAGGGATGGGCAAATGAGTTTTGTTCGAAATCGCCAGGATTCTCTGAACATCATCTCATGCCTGATTCCCCTGTGTTTATGATCGCTGCTTGCTCTGCATGAATAGGAAAATTGCACAAACCAAGCAGTGATCCAATGTGAAATTCATGCAACTTTTCCCCTGTTCGATTTATGCACATTTCCTAAATTTATGCACATTTATACATTTCCTTCATAGATTAAAGGGGGGCTGATTCAATCTATGGGAGAAATTTGTGTAAATTTTCAAAATGTATGTAAATGTTAAAAAATGCATAGATTTCAAACGTCTGTGCTGTTTGAACGCAAACTCACATGTGCAGTGATTTACAAATGCTTTTGATGGGCATGTACTCATGTTTAAAGTTGCAAACAGGGCATGATCATATGTTTTGCAAGTCATCCCTACTGTCAGCCACCATCGCAAGGAGCCAGGTGGCAGAGACAAAGCAGAGAAGATATTGGATCGGTTTCTCATCTTTGGCCAGCACTTCCTCAGTCACTGTTGGTGGCATAAGCTCATGAAGGCTGGAATCCACACACCCCGAACCTTCCAAGCTGCCCAGGCCTGCTCCCCCTCATAGGCACGTCTTTCTGCAGGTGTAACAGCAATGATGTGATGTGTCATCATTTCTTCAAGGCTACAGATCCCTCCTTCTCGAGCCTGGAAAGTCAGCAGCAGTGGCAACACCAGCAGGAGCAAAAGGAATTCCTCTGTTAAAGGGAAGTGCAAAGCACATCAAGGCTTGCTTGAAAACTTTCCCCAGTGGGATTTGAAGTGAAATCAAAACCCAGAAGGAGGGCAGAAATCAAATACAATTAAATATGGGCCTCGGTATGTAAATCTATTAGTAATAAAGAAATAAATGGCCAAAACAAAGCAACAACCATGGTCAGTTCCATTTGGCTGACCATCTCTGGAAGCAGTAGCAATTGAAATGATTAGAACTGATACAGACTGGGATCCAAACACAGGTAGACGTGCTTAGGTACCATTGAAATCAAGGGGACTTTTACTAGCTATGATTTACATTTTCATGTTTCTTTCACATTGGGAGCTAAGCACTGCTCACTTGCTCTGAATCCAACCCATAGATATTGAACGTTCAGGGATTGAGATGTTCTCCCACTGGCATGGACCTGAAATCTCTCAGCTGGGGCTGGATAATAATTGTATCCCTTATCAGGATTAGCATTTTCTGGCGGGGGAAAAAATAATCATCAGATGGATTGATTGGTGAAGGTCTCCTCCGAAGTGGAGGATTTCATTTCATAGTTAAACTGCGGAATTCACTTTCACAAGATCCAGTGATGGGCACCAACTTAGGTGATTTTAAAAAGAGATTAGACAGATCCATGGAGGACAAGGCTATCAGTGACTAATAGTCATGATGGCTATCCAGTATCGGACGAAGAATGCCTATGTACACCAGTTGCTGGGGAACATGAGAAGGAGGATGCTATTACATTCATGTCCTACTTGTGGGTTGGGCCCTGTGTGAACAGAATACTGGACTTAAATGGACCCTTGGTCTGATTCAACAGGCTTTTCTTATGTTCTTTCTCCCCAACCCAGTGCATCAATTCTTTTATCCACAAAATGAAGGAAAGGCTCCAAGGTACCCATTTTTGTCTCTTGGCTCCACCTACTGTTGTTTCTGGCTCCATCAACATTTGTATTTGGCTCCACCCACCTGCACCGACCATCATGACAATGAGCTGAGGACAAAGACACACAATATTTTATTAGAACCTTCTATTGCTTTTTCAATATGTGAGGAATGGTCCATTGGTACTGATCCCATTCACTGATCTAGTGGTACAAAGACGTTCTACACTACATGTTACCATTGGGCATCTTTGCCTTAAAATGTATCCAGTTACCATTAGGCAGATGTGTCGCATAGAAAGGGGCACTTGAGACTTTGGGCTGTGTTCCATTCCTTGGCCATATGTGTGTCTTCTCCCAGCACATCATAAAGGTCAAGATCTGTGTCATTTTAGATGACTCCTCCATCAATCCTCAGATTTCTGTGGATGTTCTTATCATGGTGCCTGGGGATTTGTTCACATATCTTTCATCAACTCTAATGGGGATTATGTGCGTAAGTCCCTTTAATCAAATCCAAGCTATCAATAGAGCCTGTAATTTGGAGCTGGTGGATGTTCTTGTTTACATGAGTGTCATCTGAGATATCGATCGGTGATTTATTCTTTCAAGATTAATATACTTTGGAAAGGGGGGTGGAATTTGGCGAATTTGTTAAAACTGCCCAAGAACAAAAGCCATTTTAGGGTCCCTCTTTGTAGCAATAGCTACATAGTATGAGAGGGTTGTTTTGGAGTTTCAGAGTAAGTTAAATCTGGCCTTTGAAAGAGCCATATGTTACTTCTGACAGTGCCCTGGAAAATGCGGCAGGTAATGTTATTGGTTACAGTGTTAATAAATGGATGACTTGCTGTATCTGCGCACCAGAAACTATTGTCATGAAACACCTAATGGCACACCTCAAGCTGGAAAATCCAAGGGAGTTTACCATTAGCAACACATAAGGCACACTGGCTTGGGAGTGATGTTGTTTTTATTGATCTGTGTAACTGAATGTCCATTAAACAAACACAAAGATGAATGGCCAACAGACTTAAAACTGCACAGAAGGGGAACTGCCTCTTGAGGCATGGAGTCTGTGAGTGCCATCAGACGGGAGAAAATCATGGTTCCTACTGTTGCTTCTCTGCCCCCGCTCCTGTCCCATACTTCCTCTTTCTTCCTGGAGAAGAGAGGAAGTAAACAAAGACCACATGGCCCATTCAGGGGCCATTTTTATTGTGCTGCTTTTCTTGCACACAGCAGGAAATGGTGGCATGTTCCGTTTCCTAAAAAAAGTAAGATTAGAAGGGGTCCATTTTGTGATAGAAAAAGGGAGGAAGGAGGGGAGGCATGTGAGAGGCAGACATCATCTAAAGGATGCCCCAAATGCGATAACACACTTGTCTGATGAACCCCTGTATTTGGCACACATTTTAACATAAATAACAATACTAACAGCTCAGTCCTATGGCCCATGGGCTAAAGGATATTGTGGACTTCTCCTTCCATGAACAGAGAGGGAAGCCACCAGGGACCTCCTTCTTGCAATGGCAGAAATATCTGCCACCATCCCCCCTCTGCCATCAGTGCTTTGATGAAGGTAGCAACACCAACAACATTGGCTGGCATGATGGATTTGCAGCTAACACTATTGCTGTAGCATTAAAGGTCTCTTATGCTAGAATAACAGAATTTATGTTAGCACTCATGTCCAATTAGATACTTCCCAAAGCCCTCTTATTTCCCCAGCCCAGTTCCCAAATAGGAAGGATATACTCCAGTCCTGGACTGGCATCGTGAAAAGCAGTGGAGATCAAACATCTTAGCAGTTGGATTGCTCCTTTAGAGTTCTGACCAAAATCTGGAGCGGATTCACCACTCCACTGACATTTGAAACCCCTTCCCTAATACTTCAGGTGGGCTGCCTTTCTTTCTTTTTTCCAGGCTCATTATAAACATTCATTCACTTGAATGTTCACTCAGCACCTTTGTGGGGATGGGATTGAAAATTTGACAATTTGAAAGACCATTCCAGAAGGTGAGGGAGGAGGGGATTGTGTGGTGATGGCATAGGCACTAGCCATGAGGTGCCCTCCACAGCCAGCTTTCTCATGGTTCAGACTGAACGGTACTGAAAAACATGTAAAACTGCGAGTTATTTTGGAGCTTACCTCGGGAGACAAAAGGATATTTAATTTACTTATTTATTTGAAGCATTTTTTTGCCTCACGCTTCTTCCAAAATGGCTCCCAGAGTGACGTACAAAGAACTGTTTTTAAATCTGTGTTTCTAAATTTGGGGGTAATTTTGGTTTGGTTTTGTTCATTGCTAAATTTTATGTTGCTTTAGATTTTATGGTTTTATGTTCTATTTTGCATTTAAATTGTTTTCATCTTTATTTATTGTAAATTACTCAGAAAATGTTATGTTTTGGGGCAGCATAAAATGCAATCAATATTACAAATACTGGAAAGACAGAATTGTCAAAACAATAAAAAAAATGATGACTTGCAGGCTTATTTTTAAAATACCAACAGCAACAACATATCTTAAAACAAATCGATATTTTCTTTTATTATCCAGCATTGCAGACATTTCATATAGCTTGTAATATACTACAAAATACCAGCTTCCTCAGTCCTTTATATCAAAGCACATGTCGACATGAAATACGCATAGCAGCCAGCATTCTCTGCCTCTTTGTCCCCTTTTATTGATTTTTTAAAATAGTATTTATAGGCCAGCTTTTAGTGCCATGCCTTCTTAAGGCTACTTACATAAAAATATAATTCCAATAAAACACAATAATATTAAAACAGCAGTTCAAACATTCCGAAGGCCAGCAACACATTCATATAAAATTATTTTCAACAACTAAAATGAGCAATGTGATTCAACAAAAGCAATAAAAGCAGTTAAAAACATTCAGCACTGCTCCTGAACTAAAAGCAGATTGGAATCGACGGGTTCTCAAAGCCCACTTAAAAGTGAACGTTGATGGGCCGAACTAGAGGTGATCCAGTTGTTCATCCTCTCCCCCCCTCCCCCAATTTGTCCAAGTTCAGGGTTTCCATGTTGGGACAAAAATCTTCCTGAAGATCAGCAAGAAGGGATGGATTTTTTGGGGATGGGAAAAGGTTCGGCGAGGGGGTGGGCAGCAATACTCAGTAGAGGCTGGTGGCTCCAATTTGGGTGGAGCTTCCTGTGTTTCAGTCAGAACCAGCCAGAACTCTAAAGGAGTTATCCAAGGTGCTGAACCCCAACCCCAAAACAGGTCAAACATCTTAGATAGCTCATTTAGAGTTCTAGCATAAAACTCTTACTGCTTACCCTCCTCGATCCAAACGGAGAGGCGGGTAAGAAATAAATTATTATTATTATTATTATTAGTAGTAGTAGTAACTAAGCTTAGGAAGAGGAATTTTAACTTTTTAGAATGGGGGGGAAATCCACATAAAATCTGGGTCATCCCCAAATGATTGGAGGTGGGCTGGTGGTGGTGGAGAAAAGGGGTTGAGCCATCTGGGAAATCCTAGATGGATGGATTGAGACCCACAGCAGGCCAGATTTGACCCATGGCCCTGAGGGCCAACATTCCCATTTTAAATGCTAGAAAAATAGTTGGGGTCGGGGGAGAATCAAGAAGCCATTGTAATGAAGGTTGACAATAAATTCTACTTCCTCCACCTGAAGGTGATTCCCTCCAGGCATTGTCTGTACTAATTCTCTGTGTCCCCTCACCCCATTTTTTGCTCCAATTAAAGTATGTTGTGTTGTAGTGGTTTTAAATGTACAGATTATGTGTATGTTGTATGTTTTTGCTGTTTTAATTTTTGTATATTGTTTTTAATTGTTTTAATCCTATGTAAACTGCCCAGAGAGCTTCGGCTATGGGGCGGTATACAAATGTAATAAATAAATAAATAAATAAATATGCAAGGAAGGGCTGTAGCTCAGTGGTAGACTCCATCCACTCCATGTGGAAGATCCCAAGTTCAATCCCTGGCTTTGCCAGGTAGGGTTGGGAAAGAGCCCTGATTGGCTGCTACCACTGTCAATCAGTGTGGACAGAACTGGGCTAGATTGGCCAATGGTTTGACTCTGTAGAAGGCCATTGTCTGTCCTCATCCTGACCTATTAACCTCCAGGGTTACCGTATCAATTTACACAGTTCAGAAGTTGGGGCTGTAGACCAACTTGAGCTTATTTGTGCAACACTTGCTCAGATCCGAATATCCCAATGCCTGCATCATCAGAACTGTGGTTGCTCTATTAGTGACAGGTGGCAAAACATAACTGAGTCTGGGATTACCTGGTAACCCTGATTGTAAATGTTTATACGTTAAGCCTAAAGAAAACCCTGACGTTTCCTTGATGTAGTCCAAAGGTCAAAGACAGCTGATCACATAGTAGGCCTGTGTCTGGACTGGACCAATTCTGACTAATATCTGACAGAATATTATTCTGCTTATAAAATAGAATTCCCTCTGCACAGAGAAAGCTAGTTATCAGGAGCCAGTGTTCTAAAGCTCTCCCTGATAAGCTAGTCTTCTATGTGCAAGGATTTTGTATGGTATTGCACGAAAAGGGAGGTACTTTTAAATTGAAAGCCACCTTGAAATTATGGGATTCGATGTGAATACGTAAGTTTTACTCTTGTAGTCTGTGCTTAGGACATTTTATGGCTGGTTCCCAGGAAGTCTCCCATCCGTGTATATAGTGTTAGGCCTGCTTAGCTTCTCTAGTAGAATTGTATTGTGTGCTTTTAACCTGGAGGATCTGTCACATTATGTCCTCGAATGTCAATTATACATTAGAGCACATTATTTAGATCCCTTTTTAAAGAAAATGGAATTTTGGGATGTAAAGAGGTAATTGGGATTTCTGCTGCTAGGAACTAACCAATATGTGGTTTGGAGGGTGGCTTCTCTTGCAGTAAAGGCTACTAAACATAGGGAGGAGTATGTAAACTCCATTGCTGTAAATTGCTGGGGAGATTCTGAAATATGAGAAATGCATTCTAATACGAGTTTATAATGTTATGTATTTTATAAGGATAGATTGTAATGTTATTATTATTATTATTATTATTATTATTATTTACATTTATATACCGCCCCATAGCTGAAGCTCTCTGGTCACATGGGAACAGTTATCATTTTGCTTCTGCATGAAGCGACAAATCTATGCTGAGCATCACTTCTTGATGGAACCACAAGTCATTTTATTTTCCCCTGCAAAAGAACGGCCTTTTAGATACTGCCAAATCTAAGAGGCTTCTGGCTGTAAGAATTTCATGAGGGGCCTGATTCCCAGCAATGCCGAAGCCAATGGGAGCAATAGCTGTAACGTCAATGGGCTGAGTCAGATTATAATTTCACGTAAACATTTGGAGGCTGGAATCTCCATTGGACAATGACTCCATTTTCCAAGCCACATTTTTTCCCCCAAGGATTTGGTTTATTTTCTGGCTCTCCAAAATTATATTTTTCTTAATGGGTTCTTTGTAGTCCCACCATACAGAACACAGATGGGACCTTCTAGGAAGCTCTGGAGAGTTTGTGATGTTGGATGCTCTCTCCACCCCCACCCCCATTCCATGCATGGTGAGGAGATCTGTCTGCTCAGTTCTTTTCTGATCATGGCAGTTGAATCCAAAGAGCAGGGCAGAAGGTGGTGAGCCCTTCAAACATTCCTTTCAAATGGCAACTCACTGCCGCTCAAGTGTTTTTGAGCATTCAAAAGAAATGCTGAAAAGGTTCAATTAATTTTGGGGCCATGCATTAGGTTATCTACAAACTTCTTTGTGGGCTTCCATCTCGGATATTTTGAGACATTATATATTCTAAAAATGCTTCAATTACACCTCATTGTCTCTCGACAAAAAGCTGCAGTGAACAGCAGCAGTGTGGCTGAAATAATCTGTCCTTAAGCTTCCCAAGATGGGCTCAGATCAGAGTGTGTGTGTGTGGGAAGATACCAGCTAGGGATGGGGGAGAATTCATTCAGTTCATTTTTCATGAGAACATACCTAATTTCTGACCCTCGAACCATGGCCTGAACCCAAACCTTGTTATTCTTTAAAAATTGCACTTTTCTGAATTTTTCAATGGAGTTTGATATATATATATATATATATATATATATGAAAATAAAATTCAAATATTTGTTATGTTAGAAAAGCTGCTTGCAAAAGAAATGTATATTAGGCAAAATACATAAAAATGCAAGTATTTGGAGAAATCTGCACAAAAACGCTTATGCATTTTCATGCAGACATAAAAATGAAATCTCAAATTTTGTAATGAACCATATTTGATGATAGCAATTTAAAACTGTTCATTTTTCAAATGTGCATTGGAAAAAGGTGCATTTCATGCTTTATTCAATGGCGGGAAAGTGCACATTTTGGAAAAATGCACAGTTTTCCCATTCGAATGAGCTGAGAAAACCTATCAGGAATGAGAATGGGAGTGAGCCAAACCAAGCTTTGGGGCAAAATCGAAGAATTCCAGGGATCCCGAGCATCTATCATTCTCCCATTGCTACTCAGGGTCTCATGCCCATCCTGTCTCCTTGTGTAGGTGTCATCACACAGATAATGTAATCAGAACTTGGGACTTTTATATTTCAAACAGAGGAAACAACTTTGCTTTCATTCCCACTTCTTAAAATATAAAACAAAAAAGCGCAGGCAATTGATCATAGCCACTGATGAAGAAGGTAGGAGACCAGTTTAGACTCCAGCAGAGAGTCTGGCAGCTTTCCTGTAATAAGTTTGTCATGTTTAGTTTTCCAATCTTCGTAAGTGCCATTCCTCTGTCATTTATTTCACATCGGATTGAACATTGTGTTTATTACAGGGCATTATGTTTGTGTTCCCTTCCCATTCATCTTGTGCTCTTTTCGCCTTGCAGGAATAAGGTTGGCAGAAAGGTTGGAGACAAAACTTTCACGGACTCCTGGAAAGTGAAGACTTTGGCTTTGGAATGGAAGTGGCATCATATTTAGATCTAGCTCTGCATGCAGCGTTTGCAAAGATTTTTAATCAGATGCCAATTTATGCACATGAAGACCAGTAACCCAACTATAGAAGCCCACAACTCAACTACAGAAGCCCACAATTGGCCCACAGTTAGCTACTTGACTGGCTACGATTCACTATTTTAAAGTTCAGGCAATGACCAGGAAAGCTATTACCTAAGCTGTCAATGAAGCTTGGGCTCCTTGGTGCCTTTTTGTGACTTCACTTTTGCCATGTGATCAATGCTTTATTTACAAGACAGGTGCTCTGCCTTTAGATAAAACAATTGACATAAATGCCCCATCATATGCCTGTGAGTAGAGGACAGTCTTAACCTGGTGCTGAAAATATGACAATGTCGGCACCAGACAGACCTCTCTGGGAAGAACATTCCATAATTGGGGGGGACCACCACTGAGAAGGCCCCTTCCCTTGTTTTCAACTTTTAAACCTCCCTTGGAGGAGGCATTAGAAGAAAAGCCTCTAATGTTGATTGTAATGTCCAGGTAGGTTCAGGTTGGGAGAGTCTCTCCATCAGGTATTAGACAAAGTCATTGAGAAGAAGGCTATCAAGGTCCTGGTTCTAACCTATAAAGCCTGACGCTGCTCTGGACCACAATACCTGATGGAATGCCTTTCCCGACAAGAACCTACCCATATACTATGCTCAATATTTAAGGTCCTCCTCTGGGTGCCTATTCTGAGGGAAACCATGTCTACACCATCCATTTATCCCGGGGTCAGCTCGAGGTTGTCCCTGTGCATTCAAACGGCGCACAGGGAATCCTGGGGTCAACCGAAGATGACTTCTCACTTTCCCCGGGATAACTGCAACCACGGTTTTCCCAGTTTTTCCTGTGGTCCCTGGGACAGCCCCAAGGACTGCGGGTGGTGTGGCACAGGCTCCCGGGTCCTACCTTCTCCCTGCAAGTAGCGGGGCCTCAGGAAATGGGCATGGGGGGGCTATGTGCCCATTGGGGGTGGGGGCCGTATTTTCGCCATTCTTTGGATGGCTCTCGGTGTGTTGGGGCTCTGAGTTTCCTGGGTTTTTTTTATAACTTACCTTGGCACTGGATCATGCCCACTCAATTACGCAACATCTTTTTTTTTTAACCCACTTTCTTGCCACATTCTTGCCACTATGCATTATATTTCTATTGAAATTAAACGAACTATTTTCAAATGTGCATCCATGCATATAAATTAATGCATGCAATTTTTTATACCAACCCGTGTCCTATTTTTGTCCTCCCTTTTGGTGATAAGTTTCCTCTTCTTTGGTAATGGATAAATGACCCACCCCCCAACCCCAGCCGTTAGAAGTTGATCCACCTTGTGCTATGCCTAGGTCCAATGTTCTATCGTTGGGCTTGCCCATATACTCTCCTGAAACAACTAATCTTTAAACAGAGTTACTTTTTTTCAATATATATAAAATATCTTTGTATAATTACCGACAAAGTCCAAACTGGTGGGAGAACAGCTTTGGAAGAGGCAAGATGCAGCCAAACCACAAATAGTTCTGCTACGCTGAGATTCCTTTGAATCCAGAAGTTAATGAAGAAAGACTATCCCCCAGTGAGACGTGAGAGACGGGAAAAGGCGGATGAGATCAGATGGGCAAACCGCAATGTGGACAAAAAAATTCCATCCTACAAGGTAGAAAGTTTGAGAAACTTTCATGGTAGACATCTGCTGTCTCAGGGTGTTGGGAGTCATTTTTGCATAAAAGAGAATTTCTATAGGAGTATATGACCTCACAGAAGCCATAAATAAAAGCTGCTTTTGGTTCACAAAAGAATGGCAGTGAAAAATGAAAGAGGTAAAAGAAAGAAGCACCATATGAAGTACCATATGAAGCACCATATAAATATGGTGGAGATCAAGACAGGAGTGATAAAACTGAAGGACCATCATCTCTGTAGCCTAAGGCCCACAAAACATCCCAGGAAAGGGAGATTACAACCTAGACAATGTTCATTGATTTTAGGTTGGATTGTTTTCAATGGGAGAGACTTAAGAATGTGCATAGGACTGTAACCTTAAACTCCCCGGGGCAGTCACCCACATGCAACCTGAGAGCATCAAATCCATCATTTTTCAATGTCCAAAAGTTTTCAATAGTCTGATTTCACAACCATTTTCTTCAGGCTAAGTTGGGAGATCATGAACTGTAAGCGTCCCATCATTTTTCAGCGAAATAACTCTTTACTTTCCTGTTGCTCTTTCCTTCTCTTACTGTAGGGAGTAAAGAGTTAGGGACTTCTTGTTAGGCTGACCATATGAAAAGGAGGACAGGACTTATGTAACTTTAACAGTTGTAGAGAAAAGGGAATTTCAGCCAGTGTTATTTGTATGCAATTAGTTCCTGGTTAAATTCTGTCTTCATCACAACAGTTAAAGTTGCAGGCACTATACTAGAGTGACCAGATACAAAAGAAGGCAGGGCCCCTGCAACTTTCACCAGGAACTAATTGCATACAAATGACACTGGCTGAAATTCCCTTTTCTCTACAACTGTTAAAGTTACATGAGCCCTGTCCTCCTTTTCATATGGTCAGCCTACTTCTTGTCAAGTGGAATAGCTCCACTGAAAGCAAGGATTTGCTGACCTCAGGCCTTAGTTCTGGGGGTTGAGGCTAGGACTGCACTGCCCCCCCAACCCCCCTCAGAGGCTGATTTGGGAGCTCCAAATTGCCCTCTATTCGACTCAGGGCTCAAACATAGGCTGACCATATGAAAAGGAGGACAGGGCTCATGTAACTTTAACTGTTGTAGAGAAAAGGGAATTTCAGCAGGTGTCATTTGTATGCAATTAGTTCCTGGTGAAATTCCCTCTTCATCACAACTGTTAAAGTTGCAGGGGCCCTGCCTTCTTTTGTATATGGTCACTCTAGTATAGTGCCTGCAACTTTAACTGTTGTGATGCAGAGGGAATTTCGCCAGGAACTAATTGCATACAAATGACTCTGGCTGAAATTCCCTTTTCTCTAAAACTGTTAAAGTTACAGGAGCCCTGTCCTCCTTTTCACATGGTCAGCCTACTCAAACAGCCCCCCCCCCGCCTTCTCCCCCTTCCCCACTGTTTTGGAACTTTTGGAACTTTTAAAGTAAAAAATATATAGCCACAAAACGCCTGCACCAATGTTTCTGAAATTTCTCACACATAAGTACTTCAAACCCATCTGCAATGTGGCCAAGTTTCATGTTTCTATCTTTAAAAATAAAACAGTAATAGGCATTTCTTTCCTCATTTTTCCAAAAATACATTGCCACTACACGCCTCCACCTATGTTTCTGAAATTTGTCACACATGACTACCTACATGCCATCTCCAATGTGACCAAGTTTTATGCTTCTATCTTTAAAACTAAAAAAGTGATAGGTGCTACTTTCTTTCTCCCAATACAACCGATTCTTCAAAATTTCCTTGCAAGTAAACCCCTGCACTTATTTTTCTAAAATTTGGCACACATGAGTACCAACATACTATCTGCAATGTGGTCAAGTTTGATATGTGGATCTTTAAAAATAAAGAAGTTTTAGGCATTCCTGGTTCATTTTTCAAAATGTCAAAGCCACAAAACGCCTGCACCTATCTTTCTGAAATTTCTCACACATAAGTACCTGAAACCCATCTGCAATGTGGAGAAGTATCATGCTTCTATCTTTTAAAATAAAAAAGTTATAGGCATTTTTTAACCACAATACTAGGCTAAGGGGAAAATCATTCAAAATGGCATTCGATTCTCCGATTTTATCCGATGCAAATCGGACCAAAAAAATAGGATCGGATAAAATTGGAGCTCCTTGAACCAGCATCGTAATAGGGTACCGGATTCGATTCAATGCACATCCCTAGTTCAGACCCCCCTGAAGGGGCTTTTCTGACCGGAAGTCCATTGGACTTCCCACTCCCTCCCTCCCTGCCTGCCCTAGAACCTGGAACTGTTGCCTACATCACCCTCAGGAGTTACTTTAGCTACACATCATCAATTAGAGCTGCCATTCCACACAAAGATGGAGGCTTTGTAGTTTTCCTAGATCTATGGTCACAAATGGCTCTTTGCAGCCACCGTACTTTACGACCATAGATCAAGGAAAATCACACCGCCCCCATGCTCATGTAAAATGGCAGTGCTAATCAAGGACACACAGCTGAGGTAAGTCCTCCTAAGGTAAGTCCTGTGGGCAGTAGGGGCAGCGGAGGAGATGGAGTGAGAATAAGTCCTGTGGGCAGTAGGAGAAGGAGGGGGAGGGGGTGAGTGAGGAGTCCAATGGACTCCTGGTAGGCCTCACAGCAGGTGGGGGCAGTGGCTCACCACCACCGTGTAGGCTGACCATATGAAAAGGAGGACAGGGCTCCTGTAACTTTAACAGTTGTAGAGAAAAGGGAATTTCAGCCAGTGTCATTTGTATGCAATTAGTTCCTGGTGAAATTCCCTCTTCATCGCAACAGTTAAAGTTGCAGGGGCCCTGCCTTCTTTTGTGTATGGTCACTCTAGTATAGTGCATGCACCTTTAACTGTTGTGCTGAAGAGGGAATTTCACCAGGAACTAATTGCATACAAATGACACTGTCTGAAATTCCCTTTTCTCTACAACTGTTAAAGTTACATGAGCCCTGTCCTCCTTTGCATATGGTCAGCCTATTCACTGGTACATATGAACAAAGTTGCCACAAATAGAACAATGGGTCCTTTCATTCCAGGAATTGTTTTTCATGAAGAAGGAAATTGTCATTCAGAACTTGATCCAATACCATGTAAGCCAATGGAATATCCTCCATGTTCTTCAAAATGTTTTGGATCTGTCCCTTTAATAACAGCGGAAGTTTTTCTTGGGTGACTTTTGAGGAAACACTTTCATGAAATGACAGCCGTGCCAATCACAAAGATGAGAATCTGGCATGATTCATAATTCCCTGGGTATGTTATACACTGGGAATATAGAAGAAGATTCACCCGCAGAATCAGCTGAAGAGGTGTGCAAGTCGCAACCACTCCGCACAACTACATTACAAATACGATGACTTGATAGTGGCACGTTAATGACAGCCATTTACCCTCTCGGTTTAAACAAGGGTTTTATTGGAAATCCAACTTGTTGGCACATGTCAGATGACATTTAAAACATGGTATTTGATGGGAATATTTTTCCTTACACAGTTCAGAATGAAGACATGTGGCATATACTCTGGTGTGTTATTGACATGAGTTGCTTTGTTGCATAACTTATTACGTGCAAACAGAGATGTTGTAATCATGTGTAGACAAATTAACCTTTATATAAATGTTCATTAAACAGCCAGAGATGATGCACTTATCCTCTGCTGATTTATTCATGCGCTAGACTGTTTGAGCATAGTATATGCTTGGCTGGTGTATGTTCTATACACAGTCAAGACGGATGGTTGACTTTCAAGCAGCCAAAATATCACACTGGGAAATTGTTTTAAGGCATAGCCACACTACATCAGGGATGGCCATTGCAGAGTGTTCCTTTTGAGGCTCAGCGGGTTTTATCACTGCTCCCAGCGCACCCTGAATTGGCAAGCCAAGCCAGGAGCTTTTCCCCAAAATCCAGGAACTTAATCAGGGTTTTCGGTTTATTTGCTTGGGTAAACTTATGAAAGCAAACAAACCTCATTCCCATCACACACACACACACACACACACCCATCATGGGAGAAGCTTATCTGTAAATAGAACTCACAGATATTCAACATGTGTCTGGCCTGAATTTGAACTCCCATAAATTGGATGTATTATTACTTGGTTTGAGGTAGCAAAGAAAATCTTATTCCTGGTTCATCTACCAAAGCCAGCATTTCTTCAGAATTCATGACATGCTTGGAGCATTGAACGCTTTTCTCAGGCCACAACCTCAGGGAGCAAGGTTGAGCTCTGATTTTTACACACATCGGCTGAATTCGGATGACACATTAAGCAACTGGGGGGAGGGGAAACAATTGTCAGTTGTGTTGCTTATTGTGTTATGTGGAGGGTAACACACCGCTCACAAACTACTGACGGTATGCTATTGTGCCCAAATAAGCAACTAAGAGAAACAACTGGCTTGCAAGTTGTTTAGCTCGAAGCCAGTTGTTTAAAGTGTTGTGTAGAGGGGTGCGTGGGTTAATGGCGTGTGGTGAGTGGGTTAAAACACAAGCCCATAGAGGCAGGTGGCAAGAGCGATGACTGCCACTCTGCTACAACTGGGGCAACTTGCAAAGGCTGCTGGGATAGAACTGGGTGGACTGAGGGAGGAGGGAGGGTGGGGAGAGGGGCGGGGGCTGTGTCAGTCAAATGCTGGGTTGACTATTAATCCACTCAACGCCAGCCCCACCCACCCACAGTTGTGTAGGAACATGTTGTGTGGGGAGTACCCACAAAATAACCAACTGTGAGTTGGCTACTCAACCCACCATTGTCTAATGTGTTGTCCAAATTCAGCCACTACTTCATTGTCTGTGCCTACTTCTGGATTGGGGCCTCTGTTTGTAATAGTTCTGTGAACTGCTAACAACTGAATAGTTAGGTTCTTTGGACTTCCCTTTGACTTTTTCTTTGGCTTAATAATATTTTTCTTTTTCTGTATCATGGTTTCCAACGTGTCATTACCAGCCCATTATCTGAGAATGCCGGATGTTTGATGTTGGGCTTTGACAAGCAGTGTTAGGAGGACTGGAGTCCTCAAAGGGATTGTATAACACATAAACATTACATGATAAGGTAGGCTGACCAGATAAAATCCAGGTCAGGGCTCATGTAACTTTAACAGTTGTAGATGAAAGGGAATTTCAGCAGGTGTCATTTGTATACAATTAGTTCCTGGTGAAATTCCCTCTTCATCACAACTGTTAAAGGTGCAGGCACTATACTAGAGTGACCATATACAAAAGAAGGCAGGGCCCCTGCATCTTTAACTGTTGTGATGAAGAGGAAATATCACCAGGAACTAATTGCATACAAATGGCACTGGCTGAAATCCCCTTTTCTCTACAACTGTTAAAGTTACAAGAGCCCTGAACTGGATTTTATCTGGTCACCCTAGATAAGGAAAACAAGCAAGTTGAGAAATGCATGTACATTATTCACATGTCTTCTGCTTCTTTGTTTTGGGGTAGCTGTAATGTGCCAGAATTTGGAGCAGTTCTAGCCCAGATTATAGGAATTGCTTAATTAGGCTGACCATATGAAAAGGAAGACAGGGCTTATGTAACTTTAACAGTTGTAGAGAAAAGGGCATTTCAGCCAGTGTCATTTGTATGCAATTAGTTCCTGGTGAAATTCCCTCTTCATCACAATAGTTAAAGTTGCAGCCACTATCCTAGAGTGACCATATACAAAAGAAGGCAGGGCCCCTGCAACTTTAACTGTTGTGATGAAGATGGAATTTCATCAGGAACTAATTGCATACAAATGACACTGGCTGAAATTCCCTTTTCTCTACAACTGTTAAAAGTTACATGAGCCCTGTCCTCCTTTTCATAGGGTCAGCCTAGCTTAATGATTAATCCTTAATCTGTCTCTACAGGATGGGCCTGCCTAGGAAGGAAGGAAAGGTTCTGATAGGATTCAGTGTGGCTGTGTATTCAGTTTGTATTGGACCCGTTTCAATAACTGACGTCTTTTCTCTGACTATTACTGGTCTATGAAGTTCAGGACAGCATGCATTTTCATAGGCAAGCAAGGTATTACAGTTTTGATTTCAGAGCTCTGTCTGTGGGGTCTCCAACCTGGTGCTAGTGGGCATCACTGTGCCCACAAACACCACAAACACCTACCAGAGTCAACATCCCTCCTGATTTTTTTTACCTCTCTCTCTCTCTCTCTCTCTCTCTCTGTGTGTGTGTGTGTGTCTCTCATGTGTGTGTGTTTAACTGAAAGGTTGGCATGCTGCAAATTAAAATGTCTTCCCCCAACACTGCCTTTATTTCCATGAATTCTTCTGGCTCCCATGCTTCATTTTAAAGCATGCCCACCTGTCCAGGTAAAGGTAAGAAAAAGGTAAACTGAAGGTGATAGGGGGTGTTCTAGTGGGGCTAGGAAGGGAGAGGAGGACCATTGGAGGGCACTTTGCCTGTGTATGTGTGTGTGTGTGTGTGAGTGCGCATTACTTGTGTGTGTTTGTGAATGAATTATTTATTATATGGTCAGAGACCAATATGAATTTTAGTACAGGGGCGCACAAAATTGTTACTTTTTAATGTAAGCTTTCAAATTTTCTCAGAATTCAGGACAAAGTGAACTTAAGATTGAAAAAAGAGAGAAACCAAACTTGACGGATTCATCTATCACTCTCCCTAATAAAGGTTTAAATACTGGCGTGACTGCGGGCCAGCCATTCTTTGGTTAGCTGGATTGCTGGGTAACAGCCCAGAACAATGGGCTGATGTTACAGCAAGGGGAGCTAATTGTTAGCAAATGGTCTGGGCTAGTATAAAGAGCTGCTGTTGACAGGGCCATGTTAATAATGTGGAAGTATAGGTTATGATATATAGATATTGCTCCCCTGTACCTACCCAAGGGCTCCCCATGACTCAAAGGAGTTCTGCTGGTTCATCTGTCATGGTAGTGGTATATCTGGCATAGGGAAGTTGGAGAAATCTGTTTGGGTAGTGGAGTTTGATGAGTTTTGCTAGGCTAGCTTCAACCCCAGACTTTGTTCCAGTTCCCATTGTGGAATCTGGCTTTATTTGTAAGAGGTCAGGCCAGTTCACAGATTTGTGCATTCTTTGGGGGAGGTTCTGCAATTTGCATGAATTTCTGAGCAATTTCAGCAGACTAAGGCTGAGTTTCCACAAGTTATGCCCAAATTAGTGCAAACCATAGCTGAATTTGCGTAAGTTGCACAAATTCGGGAGTAATGTGCGCAAATCACTCAGGAATGCGTGCAGTTTGACGAACCTTGCAAAAATGGTCAAACAAGTTTCCATAGTTCAAGGAAAAGCCTGCAGCTGGGCTGGCAGATTCAAAGAGAGTTGTACAACCTGCGGAAATCGTCGAGTAAAAAAAGAACCTGATATGCAGCATAGAGAATGAATAAATAACTCCTGGAGCAATCATACAACCTGACTTGCTCCACAATTTAAGATCAACGAGCAAATCATCCTGTTTCAAAGTTTTATTTATGCCCTATTCCATCGTACATGGATTTAAAGTAGGGTGACCAGATAAAATCCAGGTCAGGGCTCATGTAACTTTAACAGTTGTAGAGAAAAGGGAATTTCAGCCAGAGTCATTTGCATGCAATTAGTTCCTGGTGAAATTCTCTCTTCATCACAACAGTTAAAGTTGCAGGGGCCCTGCCTTCTTTTGTATATGTTCACTCTAGTATAGTGCCTGCACCTTTAACTGTTGTGATGAAGAGGGAATATCACCAGGAACTAATTCCATACAAATGACACTGGCTGAAATTCCCTTTTCTCTACAACTGTTAAAGTTACATGAGCCCATACCTGGATTTTATCTGGTCACCCTAATTTAAAGTGGCTTTAACAAACATAATTAAAAGAGACGGTTAAAATAAGGATTGTGCAAATCAGCTTTCAACTATTGCTCCACTCTGCTTGAAGAAGACTTTGTGGAATTTGAACATTTGCCAGCATAAGAACCAGAAATTCAGCCCTCAATCTTCAGTAAATTGAAGCTCATAGATATCCCAGGTCGGGATTCCCAGCTGTCAGGGAATTTACTGAGATAAGCTGGGTAATCAATCGCTTGTTTTGCATACCGCTGTTGTTGTTTCATCTTGCATAGGAATTATTCAATAAAAGGGATCACCTTATCAACAATATCTATTTCACTCCCTGGCCCCAACCCAGCAATAACACACTGTACCAAAGTAAATTTACAGACAGAACAGGGGGGGGGGGGGAAGGTGCTTTGCAGCTTATTGGTGCAATCCACTCTGTTGGCCATTAATATTTTGGGAAGATGTGCCAATGGGTATTGTTGGCTCCTCTTCCCAAAATATTAATGTCGGGCTTAGTACACACACTTTACTATGTAGCTTCTCTCTGCTTGTGGAACCTTGTAGTTGTGACTAAGTAGGTTAATCCCATGGGATCTGGGATGTACTCCTCCATTTGTAGTAGGAAGACTTGTGTCTTCCAAATCTGAAGCTAAGAAGTGAGCAATTGGTGAGAAGGCTTCCCCCTTTCTATATAAGCATATATGATCTCGGTGATCTTTACTTGATTTTGCTTTTTCATTTCCCTTTTTCTAATCCCATGGAAATCTTCCTGATCTCAAAAGTGACCCCACCATGCCTTGCTTAGCAAGATTATACTTCAGTCTTATAGTACAGATATTCATAGAATCATAGAATAGTAGAGTTGGAACGGGGCTATAAGGCCATTGAGTCAAACCTCCTGCTCAATGCAGGAATCCACCTTAACAATACCTGACTGATGGTTGTCCAGATGTATCTTGAATACTTCTAGGGTGGGATAGCCCATGACCTCCCTAGGTAATTGGTTCCATTGTGGTACTGCCCTAACAGTCAGGAAGTTTTTCCTGATGTCCAGCCGGAATTGGGCTTCCTGTACGTTGGGCCCATTATTCTGCATCCTGCAATCTGGGATGATCGAGAAGAGATCCTGGTCTTCCTTTGTGTGACAAGCTTTCACATACTTGAAGAGTGCTATCATGTCTTCCTCAGTCTTCTCTTCTGCTGGCTAAACATGCCTAGTTCTTTCAGTCTCTTCTCATAGGGCTTTATTTCCAGACCCCTGATCATCCTCGTTGTCCCTCTTCTGAATACAATGAAAACTTAACTGGTTTTAACAGTCATGGCTTCCTGCAAAAAAACTATGGGAATTATAATTCTATAAGTGAGGAATAAGAATTCTGTCAAACTGTTACAGAAAATGACATGTTCTCATTTTCATTCATTTGTGGGTTGGGTGTGTGGGTGTGCAGAGGGAAGACAGCCATAATAATTCCATTACATGTGAGATGTGAGATGTTGCAGAGAACATTTCATGAGAGTAACTAGAGTAAAATAGGGCCTTAATGCTTTGTTTTATTGGGATTTACAAATAACATAAAAATTTAAATCCAAGCAACCAACCAGACAACTAACCAAAGTGGAATATTCAGGTGTTCCCAGCCAGCACAACATCCTGGAAAATATTGACATTGGCAGTAAACTAGGTCAGTTTGGCATAATCTGCTTATTGATTCTTGGGATATCCAGGCCAACAGAAATTCTCAGGCATGGTTGCCAACTTCAGTTTTCAAACACTTTGGCACCTTAGACTGAGTGCCTCTGAGCACATGCAAAATGCCTTTCCCTTAGGGGGAATGAACATTATTTTTTAAAAAGGATCTATGGGCAAAGTGTTTGTAAGCTGAGCAGGTGCAGAGTGCATAGCTGACACAAAGGGATTCTGCTATTAAAATCAAGAGTTTGCTTCAGTGTATTTACAGGGCGTGGCTTCTCCCTGCTAGGATATAGTTTCATTTATATGAATATTTATATAAATCTGTATGGAGTGAAGATGCATGTACAACTTGCCTTCTGAGGAGTTCCCTTTAATACCAGTCTAAGCAATCACTGTAAATAGACTTTTGTGTGCCAATGGCAGAATCATACACATTTTTGTAGCTCTCTCATGCAGTTCTGGTAATAGGCCAGAAACTTCAGCAGGGGATTAATAAAATTCTGGAAACCCCATTCCTGGATGGCAGCTGTTACCAGGTTTATTCAGAGCATTTCCTACTTGACTTTGCACATGCTGGCATTTATCCATGGATAGGCTGAACATATGAAAAGGAGGACAGGGCTCATGTAACTTTAACAGTTGTAGAGAAAAGGGAATTTCAGCCAGTGTTATTTGTATGCAATTAGTTCCTGGTGAAATTCCCTCTTCATCACAACAGTTAAAGTTGCAGGCACTATACTAGAGTGGCCATATACAAAAGAAGGCAGGGCCCCTGCAACTTTAACTGTTGTGATGAAGAGGGAATTTCACCAGGAACTAATTGCATACAAACGACACTGGCTGAAATTCCCTTTTCTCTACAACTGTTAAAGTTACATGAGCCCTGTCCTCCTTTTCATATGGTCAGCCTATTCTCCAATATATATTCCATTACTTTATTGCGCAATAGCCAGTCATGCACAGATTTAAAAGCAAAGAGTGTGTGCAAGGGTTTTGGGTTAAAATTATGCTGGAAAGAAACCAAATTGTTGTTCTATGTACCAGATTTGGCCTGCATCAAACCCACCAGTTTCTCTCCAAGGCCCTGCTCATTTTCCCTCCCAGATTTCACCAAATGCTCAGTGCTGGAGAGAGAGAGCCTAGCATGTGGCTATTATTGTAATGTATATGCCTATGTTGTTAAAAGTAACCCAGGTAAGATAGAGTTAATAGTATGCTAGTGAGTGAGTGAAAAGTGGGTGGGGCTTGTGTGTATGAAGATTCTAAGGTTACATAAAGGAAGGTCTGATCCTTAGTCAGATGCATCAGGTTTAAGGCATGGAGAAGCAGCATCTAGTTAGTGGGGTTTGGGTATAGGATTTTAGAAGGGGTAGAGTAGGTAGGGGATATAGGATCAAACATTGATTATAATAATAATAATAATAATAATAACGATTTATTTCTTACCCGCCTCTCCGTCTAGATCGAGGCGGGGAACAACAACATGATAAAATACATAAAACTAATTAAAACATGACAAATATTATTAAAACTGCATTAAAACATCCTAAAACATCCTAAAAACATTCTAAAAATTACACTGGATATGCCTGCCGGAAGAGAACAGTCTTTATAGCTTTCTTAAATTCTAAAAGACTGTTAAGTTGACGAGTCTCCTCCGGCAGGTCATTCCACAGTCTGGGAGCAGCAGAAGACAAGGTCCTCTGGGTAACGGTTGTCAGCCTAGTCTTCGCCGACCGCAGTAAGTTCTTCCCAGAGGACCTGAGCGTGCGGGGCGGATTGTACGGGAGAAGGCGATCCCGCAGGTAACCTGGACTATCTTCATAATTTAAATAAATCTTTGTGTGTGTGTTTTAAATACAAACTCCTACGTGTTGACTGACTTATTATACTGCCATTATTAAATCTATTTCCTTGTTCCTTCTCCTGTAGTGGGTTGAGGGAACCAATACGACGTATTGGGTGTCTCTGGAACCCAGAGAGAGGGATTGGGCTGAAGCGTGGGTGTCAGTGGGGACAACTAATCCATGTGAAAGCAGGAGTTGCTAAGAGGTGTGCTTCTCCATTTCTGAGGTAGTAACTGGAGAAGGGTGAAACCTAGGCAGAAATGTCACAGGCAGCCTTTTCTCTACCACTGAACAGGGAAAACCCGCTCTTATCTCTGATCAGTACAGTGCCTCTCTCTGCATGGAGAAAGGAATCTGATGATGGCCGTGATGGGTGGGCTTCAGGAGAACAGTAGCAGAACTTTGGGAGAGCTTCCGAAGGGAGGGACTTATCCCCTGACATTATCCCACACCTAGGGGTATTCCAGAAGGCAATCCAGCTCCTTCAGCTAAAAACGTTCCCCACTACTGCTTTATACTAATAGCAAACCCAGTTCTCCAAGCAGGGATTCTCAATTAGCCAAAAGGCACCCTCCTTGCATAAGACAGATTTCTTCTTCAAAAAAGGGCCCCATGGAAGGCATTAGTGGTTGGCCCTGCATAACCATTACAATCAACATGCCTATTGCAGGAATGGAATGCATAATATATACACAGTCTATGCACCTACAAACTGTGCTGCACAATCAGAAACCCCACAAGGAACTCTGTTGGCATGTCGTTTTTTGTTGTTTTTGTTGTTATCAGTGTGGGTGGAACTTTATAAAGTATAAGACAATTGGTCCTTGCCCCAAGGAGCATCCAATCTAAAATTCAAGAAAGACAACAGAGGAAGGAAAAGGAAGT
Organism: Anniella stebbinsi; assembly: GCA_029215795.1. Taxonomy (NCBI): domain Eukaryota; kingdom Metazoa; phylum Chordata; class Lepidosauria; order Squamata; family Anniellidae; genus Anniella; species Anniella stebbinsi. Next base: position 23,738,456 of record JARDYH010000002.1, on the reverse strand, counting down.
GGAGACTGGGATAAATGGAGGAAGAAGATGTGTTCAGTTACAAAAGTTAAGACTAAGGCCATATCTACACCTTGGCCCAATCTATACCAAGCAGGATATTGCACTATGAAAGCAGTATGAAAGTGGTACATAAGAGGCAGGAGCCACACTATGGCTTTATAGCACTATTGAAGTGCACTGACAACTGTTGGGGCCCATGACACATACCATATAACGCTTTCGTACCACTTTCATAGTGCTATATCCTGCTTGGTATAGATCTGGCCCTTGCGTCAAATCATTACCATCCCATTTGTTGAGATACTTTGAATAATGTGGATGAAAAAGCAGGAAATAACGCTATGAAAGTGGTATATGGGTTGCGTAATGTGCCCCAACAGTTATCAGTGCACTTCCATACTTCTATAATGCAGTAGCGTGTAGGGTGACCAGATAAAATCCAGCTCAGGATGTAACTTTAACAGTTGTCGAGAAAAGGGAATTTCAGCCAGTTTCATTTGTATGCAATTAGTTCCTGGTGAAATACCCTCTTCATCACAACAGTTAAAGTTGCAGGGGCCCTGCCTTCTTTTGTATATGGTCACCCTAGTATAGTGCCTGCACCTTTAACTGTTGTGATGAAGAGGGAATATCACCAGGAACTAATTGCATACAAATGAAACTGGCTGAAATTCCCTTTTCTCTACAACTGTTAAAGTTACATGAGCCCTGACCTGGATTTTATCTGGTCACCCTAGTAGTGTGGATCTAGACTAAGGCAGGACCTACACTACTGCTTTAAGACAGTTTGTAACAGTAGTGACAATTGTTGGGGCCCTGGACGTACTCCATATACAGTTTTCGAATCGTTTTCAAAGTGTTGTATCCTGCTTGGTGTATATGTGGCCTAAGTTACAGTAAGGGCATAAAAACTAGAGGATGTGACAAAAGCTTTACAGAGGACGTGAGGTTGGAGGAGGGGTTTGAAGCAAACAAGGGAAGTAGCGTCACACAGATATTTTGGGAGGCAGTTGCAACCGTAAGGGGCAGGAAGGGAGAGAGGGTGAATATGATTAAGGGAGCAGAAGACCTTCATTCTTTAATTTCTGCACAGATGTAACATGTACAATACTAGATGCTGTAGTCGTCAAGTCACTATCGGCTTCTGTGGAACGTCCCGCAAAAAAGCAGGTTTTGAGAAGTCCAGCCTAAATAGAAGAAAAAGCTACCATGTTCATTTTTTTCACAGGGTGTTAATAGCTGCAAAGCTGCCAATGGTAGCATGCATCTTCTGCTCTAGGAAAGCACTCATAACTCTTTCCAACATACAACTGAAGATGACCTGCATCTCATTTTTGACAACCTCATCAATGTCCACACGCACAGAAACACTTACATTTACATAGAGCATGTAAATTAGCATAAAGAAGGTTTACAGGGTGACCTCTGAGCTGCTTAACTTTAATTCGTATAGACAAGGTAGAGAGAGGGAAAGTCTCCACCTAAATACAAGGAAGATCCTAGCAGGAAGGAATTTTTGAACAAATTGTCCGTTTAAAGCCTCCATAGCTGCTCTAGGCAATTTTACATATTTTCCTATTTCACCTATTCATGTATCTCTATTATTTCCCCCAGCCAAAGAATGAGAGGTGATCTTTCATCCCAACACTCTAAACTAGGGATGGATGAATCTCTCAAATATTCTCATTTTCCCAATCTTTGGCCAGATCTACACCCAGTAGGATATAGCACTATCAGTGGTATGAAAGTGGTATATAAAGGCAGGATCTACACTACTGCTTTATAGCAGTATTGAAGTGCACTGACAACTGTTGGGGCCCATTGACACATACCAAATACCACTTTCATGGTGTTATATCCTGCTTGGTGTAGATGTGTCATGGGCCCCGTCAGTGCAGTTCAATACTGCTATAAAACAGTAGTGTAAATTCTGCCCTAGTTTCATTCATCAGAAATGCTGAGTTTTTTAAAAAACATTTTTTTAGGAATATGCATTTCTCCTAATACTGCAGTTGTGTATGGAAATTTGCCTAATAAAAACATTTTTTGCAAGCCATTTCCCTAATATAATGCATTCTTAACATTATTTTCACTAATATATGTATTATTGTGTAAGTGTTTGGTTGCAGAACTCCATTGCAAGATTCGGAGAATTGCAAATTTCAAAGGATAGCTGTGTTTCTTCTGGCTACTAGTGCCGATGGCTAAATGTTAGCTCCAGTATTGGAGGCAGTATGCTGGGGAACATGGGTGGAAGGGTGCTGTCACACTCATGTCTTGCTTGTGGGTTTCCAATGGGCAGCTGCTTGGCCACTGTGTGAACAGAATGCTGGACTCTGCATAGCTCTTATATTCATATGATTTTACACTGAAGAGGACCCAAGCGGCACTGGTATAGCAATCATCATCATCATCATCATCATCATCATCATCATCATCATCATCATCTTATTTATTTGAACAATTATAGTATTGCATTTAAAAAGGAAGTCCTTGATGGATATTAGTCCCCACACCTCCCCATTAAAGTTTTTATTGGCCCTCACTGTTCAGAAACCCATATTGGCAAATGATGCCTTTGTAATGGGAGTCTACTTCTCAGCCTAATTTACTAGAAGATGTTCAAGGGACATAAATTGATGTGCTCTATATAAGATGTGAACATGCCATCTGTTTTGCATCGATCTAACTTGTCTTCTCTTTTCCAGCATCAGTATGAAGTCTTTTCTTCCATCCAACAAAAATCTGAAATAATACCCCCAACCCCACCCGCCATTCCAATAATATGCAGTTCCTGGAGGCAGAACTCATAAAGGTTTTGAAGCCATCAGCTGTTTCTCATGCTCTGTAGCTCCATGTGGTGATTAAACATGGCCTTGCATGAAAACCCCTGTGATCTGCGTTGTGTTTGTTCACCTTTTGCCATCTGTATCGTCTCGCACAAGAGGCTCTTGCAAAGATAAAAGAGGAGAATCTCAAACCATCATGAATCCTGTGGAGAAAGGGCAAGATATAACAGGAATAAATGTTCCATGTAAGAACTCTAGTCTGTAAGTGCGTTTGTTCGTGAATGCGTGGGTGGGTGTATGCTAGATTTGTGTGCAAATGGCCGCTCAAAACTCTCTACGCTATTTGTGGGGAAGAAAATTAATGAAACAGTTTCACCAGAATTCTTCAGTGGGAGAAGAAATTCTCAACAATTCCCCACAAGCAGGGATCACCATTGGCAGGGGTTGTAGCACAGATTCTTTCTTTTTCATATTGATTTTTTTTCACGGCTGCTTCAAGTCGCATCAACTGTGTTGGCAGCTTAGGCCCTTTCTACACCATAGGGGTGTGGAAAACCACTATCAGTCAGTGAGGACAACACTGAGTTGTACTGGACCAAAGGTCTGACATGGTGTAACTGCAGCTTTCTGGGTTCACTTCATATCCATGCAGGTAGGTTATGTCCACAAGTGATGTCAACAGTCAAAAAGACTGGACATTTGCTGGGAACCTGAAATCGACAAGATGGCCATGCTCCCAACTGAATAACAATTCTCGAAATGCAAGTGTTATTGGAGATAGAGAGACATTCACACAGACTCTGACCTCCCTGGGCATCCAACAAGAATGGAGAGAAATCACTCCCCTTCTCAGCCCATGCAACCCTACCCAACCTTTCCCCATTACCCACCTTGTCCACTCCAAAAACTGAAACCAAATATGGAAGATAGATACTATCTAATACATCCAGCCTTATCGAAGTTTCGAGGTAAGTGATTCATTTGTCCTATGACTCTGTTCCTGCTTAGAATAAGGTGTTTGCCTATTAAGTACGCCTGCAGTATCCTCCCACATAGGAAGTTATTTAGGCACATGCTGTGCTATCGCTGTGTTGCCCCAGTCTCTTATAAATCATGATAATACACGAGAATTTAGAGTTCAAAAATTAAATTTCCTGGCTGACCAATTTGTCAACCCTGCATGTGATTAGCCTTGGTGAATCCCTAAGCAAGAAGAAACTCCCAAAGAAGTAAAAGTGATTTATTTATTTATTTATTTGTGTGTCGTTGTTCCACAAAGTGGCTCACAACATAACAAATGAACAGCAGTAAATATAATTTACAACATAACAGCAATAAATATAACAATACAATAACAAATACAATAGAAAGTCGTTACAAATAACAATAAAGTTGGTGGATAAATGCACAATACCAAATGCATACAATATCCAATAAAACAGTATGAATAAACTAATCGAATCCAACAGCTGAGCACTAAACAGTAGAGAGAATAAAGCATAACACAGAAATATAAGCAAGATCCCTAGGAAGATAAATAGATCTCCATTCCACATGGACTCTCCACACTTGTGGCAGCTTTCCTCCCAGCTCTCACGCAGCATGATAGATGATAAAGGTGTGCTGACCTAGGTGGGATGTTGGATGTTGCCATCCAAAAGAGGAAGCTTACAGTAGGAGGAAGATGATACGATGGACAGATATGTATGAGAGTCAATGAGGGGTGAAAAACTCCCACACTGGAAAGGTTTGTGAAGTTCATATCCCTTGCTAAAACTCACAAAATACTAAACAATCTCCTGCCTCTAAGCCTAACTTGATTCACTATGGGACAAGCCAGACATGACTTCAAATCCATATCTAGCAGCACCATCCTTTTCCATATTTACTCTAGAGTAGGATGTCTGTCACAGAAATATAGAACTTGATATCACCAGAATACTCATGACAACTCACTCTAAAGCAGGGGTGGGGAACTTGTGGTCCTCCAGATGTTTTGCCCTAGAACCCCCATCAACCCTAGCCAGCACAGCCAATGAGAGTTGCAGGCCAAAACACTGGAGGGTGACAAGTTGCCCACTATTGCTCTAAAGCTATGGATGTGCTCTCCCTGTGGCTTCCTATAGATATTAAATAGCAGAGGTGACAACACCAAGCCCCTCTGAAGAGCACACAACAAATTCCACAAGGCTGATCAGACAGAAAGGAATGAGGCTGCTGAAGACCCAGTGTAGATACCCAAACCAGATGTTCAAGATAATGTAAAAGAATTGTGTAGTTCACACTAGCAAAAGTCCAATATGATCAACACAAGTGAGAGGTCAAATATGGTCAACAGAACTGCAACAGCCTTATCAATCTCTGGATGAAGATCATCAAACGTGGTCAAACAAAGCTTTCAGGAAGATCTGGAATTGTTCCGCCACCAGATGTTTCACCACTTTCCTTAAAAAAATATGGTTCTGCAACCACATGTTCTGCCATCACATGTTGTACCATTTCCCCTAAAAGGATACAGGCTAAAATTGACCGTATCTTCCTTGCATAAAAATCTCTGTCTTTACCACTGGATCACTGTCCTTTTTAAGGATGGTGAGATCCTACCCTTCTCCAATGAGGCATTCACAATTCTGGCCAGAAACCAACCCCTCTCTCATCTAGGATAATGTGACTGGCTTCCACCAACCATGGTGTGCAGAGGTCCAACTCACACATGGCAGCCTTCACAGTACCAACAATTTTGTAATCAAAGGAGATGAGGCTGAACTGATCCAACAACCATGACAAGCAGGTGCTTCTGACACTTGCACTACAGACTTTGAACTTGTTGCAGGTAGGTCAGATGGAAGCTGAGTGTCTTTGCCAGCAAAATATATTCAGAAAATTTGTCACTTTTCCATGTTAAATCTTTGTTCAGTCTGAGCTCATCCTAACTTAAGTAGGCAGATATTAATATTTTAAAGACATTCTCTTACATAAGATGCTATTTATGAATTAAAATATTATACTCTGCTTCTCTGTCTCATCAATGGAACATACATACGCATACGCGCGCACAAACATAAAGAGATAGAGAGGTCATTAATATTAAGGGAATGGTACTTCAAGGATCTGGATCCATTTCAGTCGGGTTCAGGCCTGGTTTTGGTACGGAAACAGCCTTGGTAGCCCTGTATGATGACCTATGTCGGGAGAAAGACAGGGGGAGTGTGACTCTGTTGATTCTCCTTGATCTCTCAGCGGCTTTCGATACCATCGACCATGGTATCCTTCTGGGATGACTGGCTGAAGTGGGAGTGGGCGGCACTGCATTGCAGTGGTTCCTCTCCTACTTGGGGGGTCAGCTCCAGAAGGTGGTGCTTGGGGAACATTGCTCGGCCCCATGGATTCTCCAGTATGGGGTTCCGCAGGGGTCAGTCTTGTCCTCCATGCTGTTCGACATCTACATGAAACCGTTGAGTGCAGTCATCCGGAGTTTTGGAGTGCGTTGTCATCAGTACGCTGATGACACGCAGCTCTATTTCTCCTTTTCATCTTCATCAGGTGAGGCTGTGGATGTGCTGAACCAGTGCCTGGCTGCGACAATGGACTGGATGAGAGCTAATAAACTGAAACTCAATCCAGACAAGACTGAGACGCTGTTAGTGGGTGGTTCCGCTGACCGGATGGAGGGTGTTCAACCTGTTCTGGATGGGGTTGCACTCCCCTTGAAGGAGCGGGTTCATAGCTTGGGGGTTCTCCTAGAACCATCTCTGTCACTTGAGGCGCAGGTGGCCTCAGTGGCATGGAGTGCCTTCTACCAACTTCGGTTGGTGGCCCAGCTACGTCTCTATCTGGACAGGGATAACCTGGCTTCAGTTGTCCATGCTCTGGTAACCTCCAAGTTAGATTACTGCAATGCACTCTATGTGGGGCTGCCTTTGAAGGTGGTTCGGAAGCTGCAGCTTGTGCAAAATGCAGCGGCCAGATTGATAACCGGAACCAGTAGGTTTGAGCATATAAGACCTACTCTGGCCCACCTGCATTGGCTGCCTGTATGTTTCCAAGCCCGATTCAAGGTGCTGGTTTTAACCTATAAAGCTTTACATGGCTTGGGACCACAATACCTGATGGAACGCCTTTCCCGACATGAACCTACCTAAACACCACGTTCAACATCTAAGGCCCTCCTCCGAGTACCTACTCCGAGGGAAGCTCGGAGGTCAGCAACAAGAGAGAGGGCCTTCTCTGTGGTGGCCCCCCAATTGTGGAACGATCTCCCTGATGAGGCCCGCCTGGCACCAACATTGTTATCTTTTTGGCGCCAGGTCAAGACTTTCCTCTTCTCTCAGGCATTTGGCAATATCTGAGGAGCCTGGGTTTGTTTTTGTTTTTTGTAGCTTTTGGGGGTGTTGTAGTGTTTTAAATGTACAGATTGTGTGTATGTTGTATGTTTTCGCTGTTTTAATTTTTGTATGTTGTTTTTAATTGTTTTTATCCTATGTAAACCACCCAGAGAGCTTCGGCCATGGGGCAGTATACAAATGTAATAAATAAATACATAAATAAGGAGCTGTACTAAGATCACTGGAGCTTGTTGGATCAAATAAAGCCTTGAGACAGCTATATTAGTTGTTTAATCTCTCTGTTACAGCTGTGTTTTATTTCATTCCTTGCTTCTGTTGCCCACATTACAATAATAATAATATAATAATAATAATATTTATTTGTAACCCGCCTCTCCCTCCGGATCGAGGCGGGGAACAACAACAATATAAACACTAACACTAGTGAGGTTGTTTGTAGGGCACCAATACAGAATGACTTGTCCTTAAATCCAATGAAATGAGCAGGCATGAACACAAGTAAATGTTATGTTCATACAAAGTTGAAACTAGAGCAGGCCAATTTGAAGGGATCTAAAAAGAATTTGAGGGGATCCATCTTCAGAGTTAGGAGTCTCACAAATATTTAATCACAAATGAAAGTAAAGAATTCAGTCCTATTGTGGATTGTGAGAGACCTTGGCAAGGAGAAGAACCAAATTGACACCACAGCTGAATTCATTGACATATAAGTAACAATGGAACAGCATTAGAATTTGAATTCTGATTTGACCCGTGATGTTGACAAGTGCAATTCATTTCAGTGATAAAATCTGAATAAGAGTTTAATATTAGATCACATGTAGCTATTTCACTACAGTTTATTATGTCAACTGTTGACATAGCACACAAAGGTTATCTCAAAAGACACTTGCGGAATCTATTCTCAACAGCACTCTAAAATATACTCTTTTGAGCTCATCAAATTAATTTAGCCCCATATTCCATTTAGAGGCTCATCCATTTGTGGGTGCTGGTCACATATACCATTCTAAATGTTGTGAAACCATTTCTACCATTACTCTCTGTTTGAAACATCCTCATTCTTCTGTCTGAAACATTCACCTTAGGGCTGAAATGGTCCAATCTTAGTCCCCGTTATTTAAAAAACAAAACAAAAAAAAAACAAACATACCCAAAGTCAGTTACATTTTTAAAAAGTAAATTTTGCATTTCGGAATATCTATAACACAGAGAGAGGTGATTGCCCATCTCCTTAGAGATGGATTCTCCATTTAAAGAAGAAGAGCAAAGTTCAACTACATTTCACTTAGAGAGCAATCCTATGGCCCCTAGTCAGAATCTCAGGGGACCAGAGGTTAGTTCAAATTCCTGGATCCAAAGTTGGAAACAGCACTCTGACCTCGGGCCCAGGAGTCCAAGCTCCCTGCTCCTCCCCCTCATAGCCAGCATAGACAGAACCATGCCGGCTGCCCCTCCAAGGTAACAAAGGCAATCTCAGAGGAGGGAAAGGAGGCGGTTCTGTGAGCAGGGATGGGAGGGGACTAAGGAGTTTGACTTAGGAAGAATCTTTTTAATTTTTTTTTATTTATTTTTCAACATAAAATACAACATAACCACAACATAAAATACAATACCAAACTAACAATCCCTTCACAACCCCCCCCGTGCTCCCCTCCCCTCAGAGACCTGTCTTTCTTCATTTATACATTTTTCCAAAATTGTAAAGAATCTTTTAAAGGTGAACAACCTTTCCCCTTTATTAATACATATTCCAAAAATGGACTCCATATGTTTTCAAAATCATTCTTCCTGGATAGTCCCCTCTTTACTTTAAGATTACATGTTAGTTTATCATTAAGTGCAATATCCTGTATTTCTTTATACCATTCTTCTATTGTATAATTCCCTTGCATCTTCCAATTCTTAGCTATCATTAATCTAACGGGTGCCAGGAGGTTGTTAATCAATTCCATCATGCTTAGCTTCCCAATTCCTTTATCCCATATTGAAAGTAAAGCCAGACTTAGGAAGAATCTTCTGGACTCCCCATTCTCCTTCCCTCCCACTCTCTGATGCTTCAGCTAGACAGGCAAAAAAAGCCCATCTAGCTAAAATGCAAAGTGGGAGGAACACAGAGGCAAAGATGCCTTCCACCGCTCCTTCCGTTCTCCATTAGATGGCCCTAGGCCTCCAAACTCAGAGGCTGAGGCACACCGCTCAAATGTGGACCCTGAGAACTTCTCCAAAACAGAATTCAGCCCTTGGCCTGAAAGAGGTTCAAGAGCCATACCTATGAAAGCCTTAAGGCCATGCAGTGCCAAGTTTTTTAAAAATATTTTATTATTTATTTATTTATTTTATTCCATTTATATACCACACCATAGCCGAAGCTCTCGGCAGGATCTGAACTTGGGCAGGATCCAACAGGGTCCTTCCATGTGTAGGCAGCCCCCATCATTGTCCATTCATTGATGGAATTGGATTTTTTCATAGGGATATATGAGAATTTTGTTCCACTTGCACGAATGTGCATTAGTTCTATTTTGTGCTTTGTGCTGATGCACATGAGTGCAAGTTCGCATTAGTGAAAATCTCAACACCACTACCACCCAAGTTTTTAAAAAATGGTCCACAAGTCTGAATGAAACATGTACAGTTTTACAGATCTGATCTATCCCAAAGGCCAAGCTGTCTTTCGGAGCTGCTTGTCTGCAGCTGTAACTGACCTTCTCACAGTGGAAACTCTGATAAGCTTCCAAGGATTCTTACAAGCATAGTATGAAAAAAAAAACCTGCTGCAGTAAGGGATTGTGTTCTGATTGAAGCTAAACTATTTACAAGGCTGGATGGATTTGCACTGCTACCTGATCCCCACAGGCATCGGATTTGAGTGAGAATCATTTGGACTTTGGTCTTGGGAATAGGCCTGCTAAACATCGAGTTCCCATTGCCCACACATGCCTTCGCAATTCAAATACTGATGCCTGCCAGACACATGGTAGCAGAGACATAAAATGCCTTCAACATCTATGCTAGCAAACAATGATAGAACACACCATTCTGATTCTGCATGTGTTTTGGGGTGAAAACAAATGTTCCTCATTGTAGTCCTTCATCCCCTTTTGCAACTTCTTTCGTCCTGACTGTTCAATTCACCAAAGACACATTTAACCTATTAGTTTATGGCTTTTTAAAATGTCCCTGGGATCATCTTTCTCACTGGAGGAATGCTAGTAATTTGAAACATCAAGTATGGAAACCTTTACTGGAAGTGGTGTAGTAGAGCCAGGACTCACAGGGAGGAAGGGCAAGCTCTTTTTTATTAGCAGGGACACTGATGTCCTATGCCACCCCATCTCCCTCCAGAATTTCCTGTTCCCTCTGAACTTAGCTGCAATACTCTCAGTAGCTGGAGGAAACATACATTTTCCCAACAACAATATATTCTTCACTATTGTAATGCAAAGTATTATGTGGCCAGGTCTTGAATGAGCAATTGAGACCCATTCACTTTACCAAAGACCTGCTCACAGTGGAGATGAAAACTGCTAGAACTGGTTTGTTGAAATGGATCAACACAGTTGCCTGAATTTTTGGACTTGCTTTGGAGGCATGGCTATGGGAGACTTTCAAATTTTGAAGCAGCTGCACTTCAAAAATTTACGGCTATATTGCAGTTTACTGATAAAGTGTGGACAATCTGAATCCATTTTTTAACATCTCCCCCCCCCCCCTTTTATTGTGACTTTAACAAAACAAAACAGAAAACAAATTGTGAAAAGAAAAAATGAAAAAGTAACAGAAACTTACATGCATAGAAATATCAATATGCCATCATGCAACATTTTTTTAAAAACAAACAAACTGGGGGGTTATGTTTTAAAGCCTGTTCCAATACAAAGTTTATCCATATTATGAACTCCTTGCAAAAAGAGGTGACTATTGGGCATTGCCAAAACATATGAATAAAAGACACGTTAGGTGTGTTACATCTCCAACAACTATGTGAATTAGACAAGCCCTTCTTAAAAAGGTGTTGTGGAGTCCAGTAATTCCAAAGCAAGTTTTTTTTGCTGAATAATGCATAGCCTAAGATCCATAGAAACTTCAGAATCAGACACTAAAACAAATGATCCATTGATTGGGCAAAATAGATGCTCCAATTCTGCAATTCCATTCCTGTCTTAGATCCTGAGTACCATATTTATTTACTAATAACAAGTATGTATATACAATCTGAATCCATAACATGGGACCCACAACAGCAGTGCTTTTCAATTCAAAGAGCCATGGATAGTCTGGGGATTAGGGGTGGAAATAGAACGTCCTCTGTTTTGATTTGTAAAATCCCAGTAAAAAACCAAAACACTTGTAAATCCCCAAAAGTGCTAGAACATTGTTCAGAGAGCTTTCATTACATGTTTCCCATTACTATTGATCCGCAGCTACTCATAGAGTTTTGTCTGAGGCTTCGAGTAAAGAGAAGCAGGAAATATTAAAGCCATTATGTCATGGGAACGAGGAACTGAAATGAGGAGAGGGCCACATGGGACTTCCCTGCCTCTCTTTCACGTCAGCGGCATTCGAGGTACAACTAAGCAATCTCGTAATGGCCATACTCATATCTTTTCCATGTATTAGTCTCAATTCTTCACAAAAATGTACATTAATAGTTTCTGCTCACATGATCTGACATATGAGTCAGCCTGTTTGTTATTCAAATTTGTAGCAGACAGGAAACATATGTCCCTGTGGGGCATTTTTCTCTGGCCTGTCTTAGGGGCTAACTACACATTACATGCCATCATATATAACAGAGCTTAAGGGCCAAACTAGATGCTTTGCGCAATTAGCACTTATATGAATGGCTTTTTGAAAGGAAGTAGTAGGAATATTGAGAGAGGGAGATATCTGGATCCTGTCACTTCGACCCTTTTCTCCCCACTGTAGTTCCAGTCTATATAGGGTCCCCTGTGCCTGCTATTTGCATGGAGGGGGAAAGCTTCCATTGGTAAATGACAGCTCTCCCCCCACCCCAGTACAAATAGCAGGCATGGGTAGAGGGTGCAATCCAGGATCACAATGTGAGGGGGTGGGAAGGGATCAAACCTGCATAACATTCCAGATGTTTTGGACTGCACTTCCCATCAGCTCCAGCCAGCACAACCAATGCAAAGGGATGATGGGAGTATTAGTCCCAAACATCTGGGAGATGCCATGTTGGGGAAGGCTGCCTTACATTGCCGTGTCAAAGGCTGCCTGGTTTGCTTCATGGTTCAAACTCAAGATTTTTTCAATCTGTTCAACACAGCCTTCACTGGCTCTTCATGGAGGGAATTGCCAGGTAGGGCACATGCTTTGCATGCAGAAGATCCCAGGTTCAGTCCCCCGCTTCTCCAGGCAAGAAGGAACCCTGCCTGCAACTTTGGAGAACCATGGCCAGTCAGTGTTGATAGTACTTGGCTAGATGACCCCAGTGGACGCTGGGAGGCTCCACTTTCGGTGGGGCTGTGAATCTATTCCGGGTTTCAGTTAGAACCAGTCAGAATTCTAAAGGAGCTGTCCAAGGTGCTGAGCCAGCTTCCATTGGATGGACCTGTGGTCTGCTCAGTATAAGGCAGCTTCCTATGTTCCTCCTAATACCTGTGACTGCATCCACACATCCAAAGTAACTTCAGAACACGGCCTCAGATTTACAAAGCAAGATCACTGTAACTATTTTATCAACTGTGAACAAAGAATATCTCAGCTGGCTACAAATCAACTAAAACAAGTTTTGTTTATTTCTAATTATGTGAGACAGAAAGATATAGGAATATTTAGAGTTGGTAAAATTAAAAGCCTTTTAGACAATGCAGTTAAACATCTTCATGCGTTCTCTTGCTGCTGTTCGTGAAGGAGAAATGATCAGATATGAAGGAGGATGGTTTATTATTATTATTATTATTATTATTATTAATTCCTGTGCCCTTTGTGTGGGTAGCAACTACAGCATGCGTTGATAGCTTCTAATTTGTTTTCCATCGGTGCATTGATTTGCCCAATGATAGGGAACGTCATGAACTAGGTAACAAAGCAAACAGTTCCGTAATTAAAATATCCAGCACCCGGTGTTTGTGAGAGAGAGGACTGGAGGAGGGAGCAGGGGTAGAGGAACTCTTGTGGGGAGAAGAGATCTTCAGACAGGGAAGCTTTGAACATATTATCTGCAGGAAGAACATAGTGCAGGTTTGATGTGGGCAGGATTTAGGATGCTGCTCAGTGCCGCCTCCAGGTTTTGAAGAGCCCTTGGGTAAGATGCCCTCTGGGCCCAATCCACATAACTGCCCAGGAGGGAGGATTCTCTTTTGTCATTGCTTGCATGATCAGAGATGGCAGGTGAACAGGTAGTGACAGTGAGGAGAAGGAAGAGCAGGATCAGGAGGCTCCAGTGGACCACCTGTAGGCATGGGGGCCCCTGCAGGTACCCATTTACCTTTAATACCAGCTCCGATGCTGCTACCCAAATCCATCACAAAATGTAGTGGTCTTTCGCACTAACCCATAGCATACATTACTTATGGAAACGATGGCCAACTTTCTTATTATTTCACTTTATTTTGTTTAAAATTATTTTGGGGGCACCATTAAGAGTGGAACCCTCTGTTTGTCTTTTGTCTCTGGTCTGCTTCTTTTGTGTGGTCTACACAGGAATCGAATAGCATAGTAGGAGAAGCAGGGCCGAGGTCAAAAGCAGTCCAGAGGTTGATCCACAGAAGTCAGTTGTGCCAAGCATCAAAGCCAGACAGGGGATGTCCAGGAGGGTGGTCCAGGTGGGCCGCTGAGGGTCCAGGAGTCAGCAAGGTCTGGAGAAGCAAGGCAACAAGTGAATTCACAGTTGACTGCAGCTGATCAGCACAGCTGGCTAATTAGGTCAGTGTGTTTTCTTAAGGGAGCCCCCACAGTGTGGCTTCTTCTTGCTTCTCTGCTTCTTGCGTCTGAGCCTACTCTGTTCAGAAGGATGAATCATCTCCGGCTTTGCCTCTGCATTTGGGAGACTCCATGAATGACACTGGAGGGGCCAGGCTGCTCTTCTAATGGTTCCAGGGGAGTGCTGTTGGCTGGAGCCTCCAGCTCTCTGCCTGGCTCCAGCTGGGGCCTGCTGTGCTGGCTCTCCCCCTCCTCTTCCTCATCTGATGAATCCTCCTCCAGGTAAGGCATGACAATGGAAGTGGCTCTAGAAAGTCTGAAACTGAGAAAGGCTACAAAAATTAGGACCTGAAATAAAGAATATAAGTTACAGCTACCTAGATTCTGATTAAATATAAGGGAAACCTTCCTGATGGTAAGATCTGTACAACAGACTACCTAGGAGGTTGTGGGGTTTCCATCTCTGGAGCTTTTGAAGAAGAGGCTGGGCAGCCACTTCTCATGTATAGTTTAACTGATTTTCCTGCACATTGAAGAGGGTTGGACTAGCTGATCCTTGTGAATCCTTCCAACTCAACAATTCTATGATTCTATGAAACAGGGCAGAGCCAGGGGAAGGGGACATGGCCACCTGGAGAACTCTAGGGGGCCAGACTAGACCCCCAGCTGGGCTGGATTTGGCCCCTAGGCCTAAGGTTCTACATCCTGATTATGGGTGGGTGGGTGCCATAACATGTAACGTAAATGCATTTAGGCCCATGCTGCCTAGGAAATCTAGAAGTAAAGGCAAACAGAAAGCAACCTTCCTTCATATATAGGCTGACCAGATAAAATCCAGGTCAGGGCTCATGTAACTTTAACAGTTGTAGAGCAAAGGGAATTTCAGCCAGTGTCATTTGTATGCAATTAGTTCCTGGTGAAATTCCCTCTTCATCACAACAGTTAAAGGTGCAGGCACTATACTAGAGTGACCATATACAAAAGAAGGCAGGGCCCCTGCAACTTTAACTATTGTGATGAAGAGGGGATTTCACCAGGAACTAATTGCATACAAATGACACTGGCTGAAATTCCCTTTGCTCTACAACTGTTAAAGTTACAGGAGCCCTGACCTGGATTTTATCTGGTCACCCTATTCATATATATATATATATATATATATATTAGAGCCTACATTACATGGAGACTTCCTTGTATCATAGTTTTCCAATTGGCCTGAAAAATTAGCCACTTCAGTCTCCAAGTAGAAGAATAGTCAATCACATTGTTAATAACACGTGCCCCATTATAGATGCTCAGGGGCATCTATAATGGTTAATATTTTGTTCTGGAAGCACTCATCTGCTTTTTTACTGAGACCCATGAGATGACTTAATCTGAAGAGGTAATAAAAACATATTCATTTTATTGTTCAATTTATGACATTTTTTGACCTTATAAAACAGTTCTCCGCATTATCCTGCTGTTATTATCAGTTCTGTTTGTTTCTCTCCTCAGACATGCCACAGTGATCTTCTTTACTGCCAGTTCACACAGGAGGGACTGTAGCCTTGTGGAAGAGCACATGCTTTGTATGCGGAAGAATTCCTGTAAACCATCATGTAAGCCACATCTTGAAGTTGGTTTAAGATCCTGGCTTGTTTGGAACCTGCTAAGCATAGTTTCTCAGTTTGGACAAAATGGGAAACTATAGTTAATTGGAGGCCATGTCTACATCAGTCATTTATCCCAGGGTCAGCTCAAGGCCATCCCTGTGTGTCCAAATGACCCACAGGGGATCCCGGGATCATCCGGGGATGACCTCTCACTTTCCCACAGATAAAATGGATGGGACTTATCCCAGTTTTCCCCACGGTCCCAGGACAACCCCAAGGACCATGGGCGGTATGGCACAGGCTCCCGGGTCTCCTTCCTCCCAGTGAGTGGTGGGGCTTTGCAAATGGGCACAGAGCTGTGCGTTATTTACCCCTCCGTTGCTTAATATGTCATCTGAACTGAGCCAATGCCGCCACCCTCACCCCTGCATTGTTGCCTGGGCTGTTTGCCTGGAATGGCCCCCGGCTGGTCCCTGTGTGCCGATGGTGTGTATTAGGTACTTCCGGGATCACCCTCCCTCCCTCCCTCTATACCTAGGCTGACCATATGAAAAGGAGGACAGGGCTCATGTAACTTTAACAATTGTAGAGAAAAGGGAATTTCAGCCAGTGTCATTTGTATGCAATTAGTTCCTGGTGAAATTCCCTCTTCATCACAACAGTTAAAGGTGCATGCACTATACTAGAGTGACCAGATACAAAAGAAGGCAGGGCCCCTGCAACTTTAACAGTTGTGATGAAGAGGGAATTTCACCAGGAACTAATTGCATACAAATGACACTGGCTGAAATTCCCTTTGCTCTACAACTGTTAAAAGGCCCCCTCCACAAGGATGCGCTTTTGCGCCCGGTTCCGGGATTATGCGCATTATCGCGGAGGCGCATTTACGCCTAATCCCTCTGCACGGGAGGCGGCGGGAGGCGGCGAAGCGCATTAATTCATGTCCAAAAAGTGCTTTAGAAGACGTTAACGCGCATAATCGCTTGTTCACACCGCGATAATGCGCTTTAACGGCCGGAGCAAAATAAAAGTCGCTATTTAACGCGCATTCGAAAATGCGCATTATCGGGGAAATAACGCGCCTGTACGCCCGTTTTGCGCTCCGCTGGTGTGGAGGTAAAATTTATAATGAGCCTCTAAGGCTCATTAAACGTCTCGTGTGGAGGAGGCCAAAGTTACAGGAGCCCTGTCCTCCTTTTCATATGGTCAGCCTACCTTAAAGGTCAGATGGACTACTTTTAAAGGGTTATATATACAGCACGTTTAAAGACTTAGAGCGTCATCACACTGGAGGTTTAATGCACATCTGCCGCGACTTTGATCCACTTTTTCAGAGTTGGACTCGCTCAGGGCGAGGGAACAGCACGACAGGGACAACATCATACTAGTCCAGTGCTGAAAAAGTGGATCAAAGTCGTGGCAGATGTGCATTAAACCTCCAGTGTGATGACGCTACAGATGTTATTTCCCCTCTTGAATGTGACTTTCAGCCTGGCCTTAAAAAAATCATCAACTTAAAAGCAAGTTCCACTGAGTTCAGTGCAACTTATTTCCTGGTGCCCTTGAGATGGTGTTGGACTACAGCTCCCAGCAGCCCCAGCCAGCACAGGCAGTGGTCAGGGATTGCAGGAGTTGGAATCTGAACCATCTGGAGGCCTTAACTCCAAATATTCTATAGGTCTCTTCAAAAGGTAGAATATCAGGGAAAGACAAATGTAACTTTACTCAAATTATGTAGCCCTGGTAGTAAAATTAGGTTTTCTTGGTGTCTGTTCTGCAGAATTCTTTTCAGCAGAGCCATATTATAGTGGGACAGACATGTGCAAGTTCTATCTCGCTAGGGCATTTATCTCTAACTCCCTCCCCACTCCCCTGTGTTTTGAGCAGGAATTGTCTTCTATTTTTGTGCAGTTATGCTAGGAAAGACACTGTATGTAAACAAGATGAGGTTCCTTAAATGCCCTATTATTCCTTATTAATCCTAGCCCAACACCACCACACTAAATTGCCCACTGATTCCATAAGGTGCTGACTATTCTTGTCCATTGCTATGAAACACTGAAGTAGCAATTTAGGGGCACAATTCTATGCATGTTTAATCGGGGGGGGGGGGGGGAAAGTCCTACAACATCTAGCCAGTCTGCCTAAACAAGCGTAGGATTATACCATAAGAGTCTTTTGGGTGATGGGTTGGTTGCCTTCTGAAAAACCAAAATATCCTTTGTCAGCTGCAATGTTAATTCCCAGCACATCTATGTTCCTTGTGCATTTGAGCAATTTCCATCTGGGGAACAACAGCCAGCCAGATTTGATCCATGGGCCTGAGGTTTCATACCCTTCCTTTAAAGTTAGTTTGGTCAGTCTCTGTTCAAAGTTTCCTTAATATGAGAGGCTGGGGTGATTATAGGAAAAGGTAAGCATTATTTGGCCATAGAGCTCTAGTTATTGTTATAGCTATTTTTAATGGTGGGGGTTTTGTGTGTGCTGGATTTGGAATTGTTCTGCTTTTATTTTTATTTTTGGGTTGATTTGGTGGTCTTGCGTTTGTTTGGATGGCTTTAGATGATTATTGGATTTTAAGAATTTAATTTTTGTGTGTAACCCACTTCAAATATCTTGGAGAGATGGGGAAATTGGTAATATAAATATTTAATAATGAAGAAAGAATAGGTCCTTGATGGGCATGCCACATAGCACAGGCTTTTCATCTTTATGATTTCTCCATATGGTTCAACTAATATTATACATTTATCTAAAGAGGGTAAATATGTATTTGTGTCTGCAAAAAAAAGTTTCCTTTTCTTTCTGTGCAATAGCAACTTCTTATTTTGACAGGTATTATCAGCAATGACAACAAGAAAAATTAGATAACTGTAATGAACTGAATTTGCTATTAGCTATTGTTTAACCAAGAAAACTTTTCACTTGTAGGAAGGATTAACATTGATGTCTGTTGACCTTCTTAAGACCATCTGGGGAAACCTATGAAAAGCATACCCAAGGAAGTCATAGTAAGCTGTGCGCATTGACACAGCTTTAAAACAAAAGCAGATCATGGGCTTGATTGAGGGCTCTAGGGATTACAAAAATTACCTGTGCTAAATTCTGAATTTAGACAGAATGGCCATATCAATGAAATATGCATGCTATTATTTTACTTTGCTACAGTAAACGATCACTGAGAAACTGGAAAGTAAGAGAGCAGCTAAACTTTTTTTAAAGCACTTTTTATTCAGCAAGGAAATCTGTATTGCCTTCTGAGATATATTTAATCAGCTGATTGGAGTCTGACAGGAGTTGGGCATGAATAAACAAATGCTGTATTGCTAGCTACAGCTATGCAAACATAATCTATGACACTGGTATCACAAAACCATAGGACTGCTTCAGATACTCAGTGGACTCCATGTGATCAGTTGTGAAAGCATATTGCTACAACCCCACAAGGACTACATAGAGGTTAAATGAGAAAAGAAAGAGTGTTAAATGTTAGGAAAGGTGAGACTATGGTCATCCAGTGAAGGATTTGCAGTCAGAAAAGATATTTGAGGGAAGGGGAGACTGTATCACACAGAGCATAGCAATAGCTTCAAAGTACAGCAAAAGCTAAAAAAGTAGGAGTGTATGAAGTTAATTTCAGATACATTGAATGTCTCATTTGTTCTTTATTTCAGTGATTTTAACGTTAAGATATTATGTAGAACAGGTTTGTCTTAATTGTGTACTATGAAATCAGACATGTGACCAAGGCCATGTTTGGGGGGGCACGCCCCCTTGGGGCTGGACATGTTGGTGGGCATGCCCCCTTGGGGGCTGGACATGTTGGTGGGCACACCCCCTTGGGGGCTGGATATGTTGGTGGGCATGCCCCCTTGGGGCGGCCATGTTGTCCTCCTTTTTGATTTCCAAAATATGGTCAGCCTACTAGAGATGCCAGAGATTGAGCCTAGGACTAGTTTGGGTTGCCTGGTCTGTAGGATCCACAGTATGATGCCACTATGGGATCCTTTAGGAATGGATGAATCTGTCAAATTCTACTCAGTTTCTCATTTTCCAACATTAAGTCAGTTCCATCTCATTTCCATTTCAGTTTGCAATTGTTTTTCTGAATCCCTGCATACAAATTTGTACATAGTTATGTATGCATTTTACCTAATATATACACTTTTGTACACAATTTCCACTTTTCCAAATATATATGTTTTGTATTTACATTTCCAAATACACATTTTCCCCCAAGCAAATTTCCGTAATATAATGCATTTTCATGCACTTTCCCTCTTAATATTTGCATTTTTGTGTGCATTTTCTCATACTATATACATTTTGCGCACACTTTTCCCTATTATATGTATTTGTTGTGTGCAGTTTTTGATTTGCAAACTGCATCTGAAAAGTGCAAATAACACCATATATCATTATTATTACTATTATTACATTACATTTTATTAGTAGTACATTAAATTTTTATCATGCCTTTTTCTTCCTGCAAGGAACCCAAGGTGGCTAACATGATCCCCTCCCCCTCCTCTTCATTTTATCCTCACACTTACCCTGTGAGGGTAGGTATGAGAATAAAATGGAGAGTGACTGGCCCAAAGTCACCCAGAGAGCTTCAAGGCTAAGTGGGGACTAGAACCCAGGATCTCCTGAGTCTCAGTCCAACACTGTAACCGCTACACCACACTGGTTTGGTCCAGTTCATATGCAGGGTTGGGAAGTGTGAATTTGGTAACGCAACGCATTCACACCCATCCTATGATTCTTCCATATAACATTACATCCTTTTTTAAATGACCAACTTTTCCCTTGCTCCTGATTCATCACTAAACTGTCAAACAAGGAATGAGAAAATGGTCTATGCCAATCCACTCCTGATTTCTTTAGGAGCTCTTGATGAGATTTGTCAGAAAACGTTTTGAAAAACTCAAGTGCCTTCCTGATCACAAATTGCCTGAGTGTTTGTTGATTCTCTCAGATTTCTCTAACGTGTTAAGAGAACAATCCATTACTGAGGAAGTTATTGAGCATAGTCCAGACAGAAACAAGTGCTTTAAAACCTAATTGGTTTTAATTGATTTCAGTGGGAGAATTAAGCAGAGCATTTTTTCTCTCTGTTAAGGGCCGTAACTTCTCACTGGTAATCCGTTGGGGGGATAAAGCAAGCTCCCGGCAAGTTGGGCCAGAGCCTAAAGTTGGTGGGCTCCCCTTTTCTCTCTCTTTCTGACACTCCCTTCTCTTTCCCTGTCCTGCTCTCCCTCCCCACCCAACAGGCTGCCAGGGAGGGAGGGATTGCTTTTACCAGAGGGCTTTTGAAATTAGGCTGAGGGCTACAAGCTTCCCATCTCTGTCCAAGGGGCTGTCTATACTTCTTCTACAGCCCACAGTGGCTGTGAATTGGTGCTGCGTTGGTTATATGCACCAGTTATTATTATAATAATAATAATAATAATAATATTTATTTGTAGCCCACCTCTCCCTCCGGATTGAGGCGGGGAACAACAACAATATAAAACATAAAATCACAACAGTTAAAATTTTAAAAAAGCAAGAGAAAAATACAACATTAAAAACATCTTAAAATTCATCTGGATAGGCCTGTCGGAAGAGGACAGTCTTCATGACTCTCTTAAATTCATGAAGACTGTCAATTTGTCTAACCTCCTCCTCCGACAGACCATTCCATAGTCTGGGAGCGATGGAAGAGAAGGTCCTCCGGGTAACACCCGCCAGCCTAGTTCTGGCTGGCTTGAGTAAGTTCTTCCCAGAGGACCTAAGTGTGTGGGGCGGATTGTACGGGAGAAGGCGATCCCGCAGGTACCCTGGACCCAAACCATGTAGGGCTTTAAAGGTAATAACCAACACTTTATACTTCGCCCGGAAACTAATTGGCAGCCAATGAAGCGATTTAAAAACTGGTGTGATATGATCACCCCTAGGTGTACCGGTGACCAACCTGGCTGCTATATTTTGAACAAGTTGAAGTTTCCGGACTAGGCACAAAGGTAGCCCTATGTACAGCGCATTGCAGAAGTCGAGCCTCGAAGTTACCAGTGCGTGCACTATCGTCTTTATACGATGCAGCTGCCAATTCCCAGCCATTGTAGGGCTTTCCTGCAAAGCTGCATATTTGAAAAGTCAGGCACTTACCCCAACTTTTACCACTGAAGTGGGTTCACCACAGCCCTTCTGTCATCTGCCCTCGCTCTAGTGTCGAGGCGAGGGCATTCCAGGGTGGATGGTGACCCCTGATTGGTGTGATTGGAAGATGGGTGAAGGGCAGGGGACAGGCCTGGCAAGATGATTGGATGCCGGAAAGCCCCCGCTGCCTCCAGCAGTTGCCACCCCACAGAAATGAAGCAGCAGAATTTAGCAGGAAAGTGTCAGCAACATGGCACCATCAAGGCAGGACTTTAAATCAGCGAGACTTAAAAGCCCAGGGTTGGCCCAAGACATTATGCTGCCTGAGGCAAAGAACAAGATGGCACCCCTCCTATTCCATGTACAGAAGCTGAATTCACTAGCAGTTGAATCTGCTTTTTCAACACTGCTGATGGGACAGCATCCTCCATCACACCTTATAGCAGCAGACTCGTTCATGGGCCACAGGACAGGCTGTGGGGCACACAGTTCTCTCTTCCAACATCTTGCTGCTATCTGCCAGTGTCTGCCACCAGACTCTGAGGTGACTGACTCACTCTGCCCAATGGTAGGGCCGGCCCTGGAAAAACTCCTCTCCTGCACTGGATCTCTGTTATATGTTGTTTGTCAACAGAGGGGCTTCATGGTTTTCCCTGTGGAGAGTTTCCCCTCTCTGCATTCATATAAGTGATTATAAACAACACCAATGAAGATGTACTAGAAGAGAGATAGAGAGAAAACATGTTTACAATTGAAATTCAGATGTTTGGCCCAGGAAGGCAATGGGGATTCAGTAGCCCTCACACTGTGGCACACATTGGTTACAAAAAAACAAGCCATTATCCCCCCGCCTCCATGTGTAAGCCAAACCACAATTCGATGATGAAACCATATTGAAGATATTATGCAATCTCAGAAAACCAAGTCTCTCCTTTGACTATAAATCAATTGTACCTTTCTGGAGGTTGAGATCAGGGGTTATTGACCTAGGGCACATGTGCCAAAAGCGGCAGGGGCAGCAGAGATTGCTGATACACTGAAGAAGGCATGGGAAGGCCTTAAGACTGGGTTGCTTTATGTTTAGAAAGAACCATGCACACTCAGCCTGGCATCTTTCATCTAAAGATGCCAAGGATTGATCATTTTGGTAAAAATAATTTTAAAACCTTTATTTTGTCTAAATTAAATACAGAGTGTGTTTGGCTTGAAAATAGCTTGCATTCTTTTCCTTTTGCAGTCAACAGTTTACCCCTTCTTGAGAAAAGTGTATAAGAAAAACCAGAAAGACCAGTGTAAAATGAAGATGCAGCTGCCACAGGTAAGTGATCGCTCCTGTTGACAGGCAAATAATGGATTCAAACTGAGATGGCTTGGTCTGAGCTGTTAGATTCAAGGAGTGATCTTCTAACAGCCTCTCCTTGATCATCACTAGCCAGGAGAACCCCCAACTTGCTCAAATAGCAAACAGAGCAATCAGATCCAGTGCATGAAACAACTTCAATCTCTCCCAAAGGAAAATTAAGGCTGCAAACCTATGACCCCTGGGAAGAGTTCAACTTGTAGAGTTCAACATGTGGTGAGTGAGGTGGATCCATGTAGAGTAGGGGTGTGCACGGACCCCCTGGATCGGATCGGGACCCGGATCGGGACCTCCAATTTTGTCATGGATCGGTTCGGACAAAATTGGAGGCCCCCCGGACCGGATCGAGTCCGATCCCGATCCAAAAATCAGAAATTTTTGGATCGGCCGCCATTTCCCCCCCCCCCCATAGACTTGCATTGCAATGCAAGTCTATGAGGAAAAAATGGCGGCGGGTGGGTGAGGGGGGGCCTAACTCCCTCCCCCCCCGGGGCCGTCCGCTGTGGACGGCCCCGGCAGGTAAGCCCCCTCCCCTGCGCTCCCTCCCCCCCCTGGGGCCGTCCGCTTCCATCCGCAGGCGCCCGCGGGCGCCCGCGGATAGAAGCGGACAGCTCCGTGGGGGGGTAAGCCCCCTTCCCCGCCACTGCTTACCTTCCCGGCCCGTCCGCTCCCGTCCGGCGCCGGCGGCTACTACCAGCGGGCTCCGCGGCCTGCTCTAGAGTAGCGCGCCGGGTGATGACATCACCCGGCGCGCCACCCTGGAACAGGCCGTGGAGCCGCTGGTAGTAGCCGCCGGCGCCGGACGGGAGCGGACGGGCCGGAAAGGTAAGGGCCCCCTCCTCCCGCCCCCTCCTCCCCCCCCGCTGTCCACTTTCATCGGCGGGCGCCTGCTGGCGCCCGCCAATGAAAGCGGCGGTGGGCGCCAGTGGGCGCCCGCCGATCCGCCGATCCGCCGAACCGGTTCGGAGCCTTTTCGGACCGGTTCGGATTGGATCGGCCAATCCAGCTCTCGGATCGGAAATCGGATAATTTATCCGATTTCCCACTGGACCGGACTCGGATCGTGGATCGGGTCCGATCCAGTGCACATCCCTAATGTAGAGCTCAATGTGAGGTGAGTGAGCTGGATACATGTAGAGTTCAACATGAGGCGTGTGAGGCAGGATCCATGTAGAGCTCAATGTCAGGAGAGTGAGGTGGACCCATGAAGAGGCAGGATCCATCTAAAGTTCAACATGAGGTGAGTATATGTTATAGCAATCATGCAATAGCTATGCCAATCACTCAGCTCACTTGGAACTACAACTGGCCCATCTCCACCGGCCATTTTGTCTGTGCAAAGTGGCCCTAAATGAAGAAGGGCTAGATATCTTTCACCATGATCTTACTCAGTTGTGTTCTGTGTCAGAATATGCTTGTTGATGTCATTATATATCCTGCTGTCACTCCAGTGTTTACATAAAGTCATGATTTGTGGCCATACACTGGTGTACCTGGTGTTCAGCAAGCCCTTCTGTGCAAGCCCTTACATGCTGGGGATATATGTCTTCCATGATTTCACAGGAGCACTGTAAAGCCACCAGACTGTGTAATGTTCCCTGAGAGGATGACCCTCTTCCTCCTACTTCTCTACTACCCCTGTATTCCTTTTCCACTACTGCAAGGATACACTTGCAAATGTGTGAGCAATGTTGGGTGCAACATGACCAATGTTGCTGATGAAGAGAGAAAGAGAGAGTGAGGTTTTAATGCTGTTTGCCCTTTCCTGTGACCCAGGTCGTTATCACACGCACAGTTTGATGCACACCCACCTCGACTTTGTTCCACTTCTTCAGCGCTGGACCCGCAGGATGTTGTCCCCATCCTGCTGCTCTCTCACCCTGAGGTTGCAGTTTTTAGTTTCTGTTTCGATTTATCCCTGAACAGGCCAAGTCCAAAACAGGCAAAGTTCAACAGGCCAAGCTGAAGTATCGCAGCTATACTAATCACATGTGGTTCCAAACACTAGACTCGCATAGGAAGTGGAGGGGGAACCAGCAGAAGCAAACTGGGGGAAAAATAGTAGGTGTGATAAAGGCCTCAAAGAAACTGATGAAGAGAGTAATCCTTATGCATATTTACTTAGATGTATGTCCTACTGTGTTTATTACTTACTTACTTACTTAGGGTGCCTCTACAAGAGGCATTTAAAGCTCTTTCAAGGCGCATTAAAAAAATTACCTCTACAAGAACAGAGCGCAAATCGGGTGTAGAGGCACGTTATCTCCCCGATTATGCGCATTATCAAATACGCGTTAAATCGCAAGTTTTATTTTGCTCCGTCCGTTAAAGCGCATTTTGACTGTGTGAATAAGCGCTTATGCGCATTAACTACTTGTAAAGCGCATTTTGGACATCTGTTAATGCGCTTCGCTGCCTCTCTCTGCCTCTCGTGCAGAGGGATTAGGCGTAAATGCGCTTCTGCGATTATGCGCATAATCGCCTAACCAGGCGCAAAAGCGAATCCTTGTAGAGGGAACCTTACTTACTGCATTTCTATACTGCCCAATAGCCGAAGCTCTCTGGGCTGTTTACAAAAATTAAAACCATAAAAACCATTCAAAATATAAAACAATGCCAGTATAAAAACATAATTTAAAATACAGTATAAAAGCACAACCAGGATAAAAACCAAGCAGCCATGCAGGAATTAACAGGGATTTAAAATACAAATTTAAACAGCAAGGTTAAAAATCAAACTGAAGAACAATTAAAACCCTAGTAAGTGGGTTGGATCCAGGATCTGCCTTCTGTGAGAGGAAGGGCTCCTCCACTCATGGAAAGTCCCTCAGACCAAATTTTGGGGATTCCCCCTTTCCCCAACAACACAGCTCACCCCATTCAGCAGCCTCTCCTGGTTCTCTCTGTAGCTTGGGAAGGAGGTGGCAGGCTGGTTCATACAATTTATCACGATTAAGTCTGGATCCAGCCCAGTATATTTAGTATTGCAATGTAAATTATGCAACTTTTTTAAAATTGCAGAATAACAAACAAATAAAAAAGCAAACATGTTGCATATACCTCATTTTTGCAGACTGTAATAATGTGAGTTAATCTGGTGGAAGATTTTGAATTTGGAGATCTGCAGGGTCAGCAGTTCTTAGGACCAAACTGGATAGGATGAGGAAATTGTGGCCAGAACTACACCTTGTGTCAAATCATTACGAATGTGGAATAAAAAGCAGGATATAACACGATGGTGAAAATTCCTGCTTCTCATCCGCATTTGCAACAAGCTGTATATACATGAAGAAGAGAGTTGCAACCACAGCTCAATGTGACTATAGCTCAATGCAGTTGAATGAGACAGCACCCTCTAATTCCATCTTATAGCGCAACTTTGCCTGCACACAGCAGGAAAACCCGACAAATATCGATATATCCCAGAAGAGTTGGGTTTTCGGAGGTTTATTTTTTAGGATTAAAACCAGAACATGGAGCGGGAGATGCACAGGAGGCTGAAGGCATCATCAGAATTACCTGAAAACATCTGTGAGTGGCCAGTTTTACTCATGCTATAAAACACTCTTTTAAAGAAGCCCTACAAAAGCGGTACATGACATGTGGCTTGTGCCCAACAGTTATCAGTGCACTTCAATGCCGCTATAAAGCAGTGGTATAGATCTAACCACAGTTTCCAATCTCATCTTTTTTTTGGTAGTAACCCGAATAGGGGTGGTGGGGGGCTAAAGGTCATTTACAGGAGAGTACAGAAAGTGGTGTTAACTTCTCCAGAGCAGTTGCTAAAGTGTTTGTTCCCAGATGGGCTCCGAAAGCAGAAGTGAGCCAGGTTGAAGGGACATGACTTTGGGCAGAACTATCAGGTACAGGAAGGGTTAAGTGCTCCTACCTGCATCTTCTCCCATAACAGTGCAGTCCCCACCCTCCCTGCATCCCCAGTTATCTTGCAAACCTTCAACTGGAGCCATGCCTTTTGCAAAGATAAACATCTCGCTCAACCCTGATGGTCAGGGTGTCATTACTTGGTGATTTCAACTTGCTCCCCTCTCTCGTTCCCTCCACCTCTTGTGCTGATTTCATGTTCAGAGAGGCAGCCCTGCAGAAGGCAAAGCACAAACTTGCTTTTTCAGATCTCCGATCAGCTGAGGCTTGAGGGCTAATTCTTTTCAGAAGATGTTTGGCTCCTGGCACAGCAGATAATCCCTGATAATCATGGACTAGACGCAAAAAGTTCAGGTTAGAAGTTCATCATCTGAGCAATGGCTTTACTTTTGCTACTGAATCCCAGCATGGTTAAGAGCAATCTTAAAGGAAAACCTTAGTAGCTTGACATATCTAGACATGTCAAAATAGATTTGAGGTGCAATCCCAAGACCGTTTAGGTAAAAAAAAAACAACCTCTGAGCATACTGGAAACTGTACTCCTTGCCCCATCTAAACATGCACAGGATTGCACCCTTAGATGTTGTCTTTTATTGTACCAGTTTCTGCTGGAGAATGCCAAGTTCCTAAGTTATTAATTGTGATGCCCAAGTTCTTGAGCATAACATAAAGGATTGTTACCTTTTCTTTCAATCTTCCTTCCTCTTTAACATCTGTATGCCAAATTCATCTTCATCCATGGATGAAAATATTTTCCCCATCACAACATCTGACTGTCAGCTGCACATATTAAATATTTGCCTGTCACACAGAAGTCTTTCAAGGAAATCCCTTCACAGTAAAATGCTGCACTTGCCTACTCAGAAGTAAGTCCTATTGAGTTCAATGGGGCTTATTCCCATGTAAATAGGTATAGGTTTGCAGCCTGATAGATGTCTTATTGAAACCAGATCATGAGAAATAAGGATGCTAAAATAACTTTTGGGAAGTAGTGAAATTAAGAACTGGAATCAATTTCTGTTTTAGATAATACTGAGGCCAGATCTACACCAAGCAGGACATAAAATTATGCAAGTGGTTTGAAAATGGTACATGGAATGTGTCATGAGCCCCAACAGTTGTCAGTGCACTTCAATACCATTATAAAGCAGTAGTGTAGATCCTGCCAAATTCTGCATTACTTCATTTTCAGCTAATTTTGATGTATTCCACAATAGGAGAACCATGAACCATGAAGCTCTTTATTATTTCCAGTGTATGCTAAGCGAAGCTCAGTTTTGCTTATATCTCTTTTTCCTCAAGGCCAGAATATAAAATGCAATTCAAGTTCGAACAACAGACATTGCTCCGATAAAATATAGGAATTTGTTTCAGCTCTCTCCCTTTCGGAGGAATTAACTAGACAATCCTTTTGCTTAGATTTATGAACCTGCTCGTCTTAGGTTCATTAACAAAATATGAGCGTGGTACAGTCCTTAATACTCTTGCCCTCATGAAAACACCTATGATTGAGGAAAGTAATAATTATCTCTACCATGTGAAGGGGAGTAAATGAGCCACAAAGTAAACAAGTTACCACATTGCACATAATCTCTGCTGAATCATGGAATCAAATTCTTCTCTTGAACTTTCAAGGGCAGCACATTTATTAATTATTTGTTTAGAAGCTAAAAATAACTTGCAGGCAATGAACACACTGAAAAAAACCTGCCATAATTATCCAATAACACTAGATCAGATGTTGGTCACTTATAATATTCCTAGATGATAATATATGAACTGTGAGTTGGATCTTTTTATTTCGATGGATGATGGGGAAAGGATTTTGCATCACTTCCTATACTGTTGAGTTTCCTATACTAATTGTACATGGTTTCATTAGGCTAGAGATGAGTGAATACTACTTAAGAATCAATATTTTAGGAGTGCTTAGAAGCAACTCAATATTCATTTACTCAATACTCCTTTAGCACTTTCACCTACTTGGTAGAGGTGTGCAAGATACATTTTTTATTTAGTTATTCCACTCATATTTCTTTTAATTATTATTATCCTTACATTTGTTTTAATTTCCTCCAGTCATTTTCATTTCCCATTGCTTCCAGTAGGAGACCCAGCTGCTCCTCTATTGCCCAGACATTTTGTGTTTTCTGTCTGATTGGCATGAAATTTTAGACAGGCTAAATTCTGGCAGGCCTACCCAGTTTAATTTTAAGATGTTTTTAATAATGTATTTGTTTTTATCTATTTTAATGGTTTGTCTATTTTATTGTTTTTATATTTATATTTATTGTTGTTCCCCGCCTCGATCTGGATGGAGAGGCAGGTTAGAAATGGAATAAATAAGTAAAAATAAATAAATAAAATAGACATTCTGCTACTCATTGAAGAGATCAGGGCTGGATCTACACCAAGCAGGATATAACACGGTGGAAGTGGTTGTCAGTGCACATTAAAACCATTATAAAGCAGTAGTGTAGATCCTGCCCAGTCCTGCCAAATTTGAGTCGAATAGGAAAAATGGTCCCTATTTTATAGACAGACTCCCAGAGATGAGATTATTAACTAATACGTCTCAATAAACTATGAGCCACAAGTGACTTAGCACAAAGGAATGGAAAATATAGGGAAACACAGTGCGGAATGAACAGAAAATGCTTACAGGAATTATAATAAGTGACTGACTGGGAACTGCTTTTATCATAAAAAACAGACCAACAGAAGAACCCGTGAAGGTGCACGCTCCAAAAAACAAAGAATCCTCTCAGATTAAAAAAAAACCAAATCTTTGTGTCCCTCTTTTATAGACTTCCACAAGCCCCTCCCCTTGCCACCGTGATTGGATGATTCTATGTGGAAAGTAAACTTTCAGTATGTTTGATACTTCTGCTAAAATGTGTTTGGGTTAGGGATGGGCGAACTCACCCGCGTCAGATTCATTGGACGCTCACTTCTTTTGAGGTTCGGCAAGGCCAGACGAGCGCTCAGCAACTGTCTGCCCTCGCTCCAGAAATTACATATCCCCCCCCCCCGGTTGCATAAATGAGACCTTTACAGGCACCATTACACAATGGGGGGAAATATACAATTTCCAGAGCCTCCATTGTGGCTCGCATTGGAGGCTCTGGGTGAAGGCAGACAGATGCCAAGCGCTCACTGGGGGCTCGGAGCATGGATCCGCGAATGCACTGTAGATGCCTGACTGGGTCCAGGATGGTGGTGCATGCAGGGGAGTCCATTAGATTCCCGGACTCAGTTGGGCATCCATGACATCCCTAGTTTGAGTTGAGTTGACATTTTATAGTGTCAACCTTCCTTTTCCTGGTCTCTCTTCCTCACACTCCCTGTAACTCCTCTAGTTGACTCATGCGGCTGCTAAGGGAAAATAAATGGCCCTTCATGGGTAATGAATGAGCAGCAAATGAACATATAACATTTGGAACTCATTTGTGACTCTGTCATTTGTTTCCATTTTTCATTTATTATGAAATGAATGCACGCCCCTAAAAGTAAGGGGCGTTTCCATAGAATAGGCTTTGGTGATGCACTATCAAGGATTCCTGGACTAGAAGTAAGAAGTTCAAAGTCTAAGACTGGAATGCCGCTCAGGGAGCCACTGGGCATTTATTTCATAGAATAATAGAATAGTAGAGTTGGAAGGGGCCTATAAGGCCATCAAGTCTGACTCCTTGCACAATGCAGAAATCTATACCGCCCAATAGCCAGTTCACAAAAATTAAAACCACAAGGTACAGCATAAAATATATAATATGGAAGGTTGAAACCAAAATATAAAAATACAACCAGAATAAAACTGTGCAGTAATGCAGATATTTAAAATACAGATTTTAAACAGCAGAGCTAAAAAGACTAGGATACTTAAATGCTAAAATACTGGGCAAATAAAGAGGTCTTCACTTGGCTCTGAAAGGAGTACAATGTAGGTGCCAGATGAACCTCTCTAGGAAGCTCATTCCACAGCCGGGTGCAACAGCAGAAAAGAACCTCCTCCTGGTAGCCACCCACCTCACTTCCTTGGGCAGAGGCTCATGAAGAAGGACCCCCTGAAGGTGATCTTAGGGTCTGGGCAGGTACATGTGGGAGGAGACGATCCTTCAGATAACCTGGCCCCAATCTGTTTAGGGCTTTGAATGTTAATACCAGCACTTTGAATTAGGCCCAGGGATGCTTGGGACTCCTCATTGTAGGGTGGCTGTGTGTCCTGTTTTACAGAAGACAGCCCTCTATTTGAAGGGCTTGGGCCCACGGGACTGAGGTTCAACAGCCCTGCTCTACCAGGAGCAGAGTAAGAGATGCTAAATAGTCAACATTGTACAATAAGTGTTGCAAAATAAGAAGTGCCACATAGAATTTGATGCAGAATTGTGATCTCTTTTTAACGCTCTGCCTTTAATTTATCCTGATGGTGTCCTGGTGTCCCAAATTAAAAATCTGTGGCACATCAGAGTCAAAGCATCTTACTAACATCTCTATAGCAGGAGCTTTTGGTGTCTTGAAATATCACAAAACATTCAGTTAGAAGTGTGTGTTTGTGTGTGTGTGTGTGTGTGTGTGTGCAGATTTCTATTAAAAACAATTTCCCCACTTTATGACTGTTTTACCCTTCTGTGCTCTTGAGACCAACTAGGTACCACATTATCGCTAGCTATGTAAAACCAGCATCTGTCTTGCACTCTCTGCAGATGTGTCCATGAATAGCTGCAAAAAAAATGTGGTGCCTAGCTTTAATGAACAGCAGGACACAAATAAAATCTAATGTGGAGCTGAGCAATTTTTTAAAAAAGCCAAACAATTCCCAGAGGCCTTGTAAATATGAAGGGTCCAGTTGTAACCATCTGGATTTCCATATGTTTGCCTTAGGATTATGATGTGTGTCTCTTCCCTCTTTGATTTGAATTTGAAATATGTGCACTGGCTCTAGTAGTGTGCAGATAAATTGTGGGAGAACTGCATTTAGGAGACCTGGATTTATCTGCTTTCTCTTACTGATTTCATTCATTGATTCTGGGCATATATATATATATATATATAGACACAGAAACGCCAACATGCAAGATCAAAGGAAAAAAATAATCATGGTTACAGCCTAAGTCAGTGGTGGCCTCTCATTCCCCCCCACCCCACCCACCCACAAGTGTGCCACAAATCAAACTTGAAGTATTAGCACCGTGACAGAAGGCAGCGTAGTACACTTGCAGCTCTCACTGCCTTTGTGTCCTTTTCTTCTCAAACAAGATGTTTAGCGCTCCATTACACCAGCGATTTAGTACACTCTCGCCATGCCTGGTGTGCAGATTTGCAGCACAGTACTCACTTGATGCCGTGGCTGTCCTGCTGACACCCCGCCTCTTCCCCAGCCTTTTTTAGAACACTAGAAGTCTGGATTATTTTCCCTAAGCACATTTAATGTACCCTAAGACTCCGTGTAGTTTTAAAGGAACTGGAGGCTTGAATGGACTGCATCATTGAATGGACTGCAATCTCTCTCAGTAGCTGGCTCCAAGCCTCAATATAAAACACAAACCTTGCATCCCAGGTTCGAAAGCATTTTTTTTAAAAAATTATACAATGCCTGAAACTCTGCAGAGACAGGATTGCACTCCCTCGATGCCCCAACAGAGCCAGTCTAAAGGGCCGTTCCATTTTTGCCCGGCAGAAAAGCAGTCTGGTTGAAGTACTCATCTGACAGGACTTGACTGGAGGGAGAAAGAGAAGGGGAGGGGTGGGGTGGAGTGAAGAGCAAACAAGCGAAGGAGTGAAAGAGCAGCTATTCAGGTGAAAGGGATCATAAGCTTGACACGCTTCTGCATCAGAGGTAAAAATATGTGGCGGCAAACCAGGGGGGAAATTCAGTGTGATGGAGGTCCTAATCACAAAACTGATGGGGAGATTGAAACCAGAGTGGCGGTGGTGGGGAGAATGGGAGGATTTCAGGGGGGAGTCTTGTTCAAAAAGGGCCAGATTTACACCAAGCAGGATATAACAGTATGAAAGTGTTATATAAAAGGCAGGAGCCACACTACTACTTTATAGCAGTATTAAAGTGCACTGACAACTGTTGGGGCCCATTGACATATACCATATCACTTTCATACCGCTATATCCTGCTTGGTGTGGCTCCTGACTTTTATATATGCTTTCATACCATTTTCATACTGCTGTATCCTGCTTGGTGTAGATCTGGCCAAGGTGCATCTGTGTAAAAATCCATTGTACTAAATTTGCAGATTTTGCCTGGGATGTCAGCTGTGCAGTGTTAGATGTTGCACATGTACACCCTGTTAGACTGCTAGACTGTTGCATGAAGCATGAAGATCTGGCAGTGTTGGTGGCTGGACAGGCACAGTATGGGAGGGAAGAGGGGATGCATGTTTAACAGTGCAGCCTACATTTATCAACTCAAAAGTGGGTTCTGTTGAGTTCAAGGGGATGTACTCACAAGTAACTGTGTATAGGATTGGAACCTTACCACCCCACCATGTAGAGAGTGAAGGATCTAGATAAGCAGATTGTCCAGTATGGCTCAGATCTATCTACCTATCTCTATCTATCATCTGTCTGTCTATCTATCTATCTATCTATCTATCTATCTATCTATCATCTATCTATCCACACAAACAGCAGATTCACCCACAAATAAAATGTGTGAATCAGCAAAATTCAAGCTTGCAGAAATTCTCCAAATCCCAGCTCGCAGCTCATGCCAACTCGAGTCCGTTTCAGATTGCGAGTTTTGTTTTTCTTTCTTTTCACATCAAAATCTGTGTGCATTTTTGTGCATACTTTTTCTGAACGAACACATCAATTGTGCACATCTTTGAAACGTATGAATTCTTTTCCCCATTGATTAAAGCACCTTTGTGTGCATTTTTCCAAAAGTACGCATGGTGTGGAATGCATTTGTTTTGGTCCACAAATCACATTGCTAAGTTCAGAAATGTATGGACTTTAATCGCAGGTTGCATCTGAGTCCATGTTCGATCTGGGTAAATCCTGGGTAAATCAAAATTAAACTGAAAAAAAAAATTCTCATAGGTTTCTCATAGATCTCTATCCTCAAGCTTCTAACGCAATCATCACCACAGAGGAGAGCTTTAACAAATCCTGAGCATGTGAGGGCCATATTAAGAGGAGAACATTGCCTTGGGACTGGGGTGCTATGCAACCCTCAGGGGCTGCATTGAGCAGTTGCTCAGCCCTAATTTATGGATAAATGTCTGGATTGGATCAATTTAAAGGAATTTTTAAATCACTAGTTAATACTTAATATTTCCCCATTGCTCTAGATTTTATTTCTAAGCATATAGATCCTTTTCTAAGATGGGTCTTTTTGTTGTTGTTATTGCTTGACCAAGTATGTTTCCAGATGAAGTCATAATCTGCGGCCCCTATAACCTCCTACATCTTCCTCTTGTAATCTTCCTGGGTTTTCCCATGCTTCTTCCATCTTTGTCTTTGAGCTCCTTCAGGTGGGGGAAAATCGCGTTCCCTTACCATGACTCTGCTTGCTGCATCTCTTCTGCATTTTCAATGAGCAGTAATTACATGAGGAAGAAAGCAGGTAGAGAGCAGCGACCACACGGCTTGTACAGCCTCAATGCAGTTGAATGGGACAGCACCATCTAGTGGGTATTTTATAGCACAACTTTGCCAGCACATGGCAGGAAAACCCAACAAATATCGATTTATCCCAGAACAGTCAGGTTTTCTGAAGTTTTATTTTTAGCGCTAAAACTGGAAAGTGGAGCGGGAGATGCACAGGAGGCTGACATTGTTATCAGGATGACCCGTGGACATCAGTGAGTGGCCAGTAATGAGTGTGCTATAAAACACTCATTTAAAGAAGCTCTTTATCGCAGACGAAGGAAAGATGGAATGTTACATAATGCCTTCCAAGTAGTAGTGCTAGGAGCCCTCTGTATGGATGTACCCCAGTTCATACGAAAGCAGAGAGCTAATACAATGGAAGATGAGGTAATATAATATGATGAGCTCAATCCATATGATAGAAGCATAAATAACAGGAAAGGGCTCACCAGGAAAGTGTATGTCTGTTTCCATTCCCAAAGAAGTTCATTGCTGCAAATCAGTTTATGAAGAAATGCTCAAAGCTACATTGTTCCTCTGCCCCACATGGCAGACTAAATTACCACATTAAGAACTTTGTTAATTTGATCCTGTAATTCATCTCCTGTGGCTTCAGTGCTCATAATAAACTGAGATGGCTGCAGTGCCATCTGTTCGTTCAGGAAAACGTAACATCTGAAAAGTGTCTGGAAACTTCTGCTGGTTCACAAGGTGGTGGCCTGAGTGAGCAAGGCTGGCCCTAAATATTGTTCTACCTGAGGCAAAGCTCCCTTACCCCGAGCCCCATAAGTCCACATACAGAATCTAGACTGGCAATTGAATTTTATTTCATCACTGGAGATGGGGTGCAGGGTAATTTAGAGGTGCAGGATAGGCCATTTAGCACACACCCCTCGGTCACTTAGTAGAAGGGAATGGCTGGGAGGCTCAGGATGAACAGCCAATGTGCTGTCCCTGTTGCCTCAAAGCGTCTGCCGCCTGAGACAGTTGCCCCTTTCTACCTAACGGTAGGGCCGGCCCTGCAACTGAGACTCACCATAGGGTAATCCATTTATTTATTCATTACATTTCTCTACATGTCCTCTTCTGTGAAGCATCATGCACACTGAAAGATCAGGTTCATAGTTTGATGGTACGCTTAGATCCATCTCTGTCGCTGGAGGCTCAAGCGGTCATGGTGGCTAGGAGATTAACACCTTTGCCTTTCTGTGTTTTCCTAGAGTGGGGAAAGTCCAGCTTAGTTCGTCCATGTGGTATCTATCAGATTTTTTAAAATGTCAAATTCTTCCCATTCTAAATCTGAAGAAGTTTGTGAATTTTGGTAAGTTCTTATAAAAAAAATGAACTGAAACTAAATTCTCACCCATCTCAGGTGGAGAGAGCTGTGCTCATGTGCAGTTACACATAGAGAGAAATTTCCAGGCATTATACTGAATAGGTGGAGGTTAAGCATGTGCAATCTTGCCTGACCTCCATGTGTGCAGGGAACATCTCAACAGGGCCTGGCAGGTTGTGCCTTACCTTTGTCTGCAATTTTGTCCCCAAGACTTTCCAGGCTGTGATTGGCATCTTTAGGCAAGTCTCTATTTCTTCTTATCGATATGACTGTCAACATTGGGTTCTGATTATTGTTGCCAGGTCTTTTGCTGCTCCTCTTGTATTTTCTGTTAAACTGTTTTAGTGCACCGTTTGAAGATTCTGTATTTGAATTTATACACCACTTAAGGGCACTTTAAGTAGAAACGCTGCCCAGAAGTGGAATGTATAAACAAAGAAGCAAAAACTTATATATATATATATATATATATATATATATAACATTTTATATCCTGCCTTTTCCCCCCATTTTGCAAGGAACTCAATGTGGCTTACATAGACATCATCCTCTCCATTTTATCCTCATAACAACCTTGTGAGGTAGGTTAGGTTGAGAGTCATTGACTGCCCAAAGTCACCCAGTCAGCTTCATGGCTGAGTGGGGCCTTGAACCCAGATCTCCCCAGTCCCCATCCAATACTATAACTATTGTGCCACACTGGCTCTTCAGGGTCTTTTGATCTAGAAACACTTTCCCAGTGTCACTGGGGCTATAGATCAGCCTTCCTCAACCTGTTTTTTAAAATGTTATTGATTTTTATTTTTTGCATTTATATCCCACCTTTTTTCCTCCAGGGAACCCAAGGTGGTATACATAATCCTCCTCCTCTCCATTTTTATCCTCACAACAACAACCCTGTGAGGTAGGTTGGGCTGAGAGTCTGTGACTGGCCCAAAGTCACCCAGTGGGTTTCCATGGCCAAGTGGGGACTAGAACCTGGATCTCCTGACTCCCAGTCCAACACTTTAGCCACTACAGCACACTGGCTGTTGCCTTCCAGATTCATTGGACTACAATTCCCAGCATGCACCAGCCAGCCATATTTGTTAGAGTATGCTGGGAGTTGTGGTCCACAACATCTGGAAGCCACCAGGTTGCCTGGATTAATGCAGCTCTTTTTTTTCACCCTTCATTAGGCATCTCCCAGAAGTGTACATAAAAACTTAAGCTATCTCTGGCTGTGAAAAACACTGGAGGGCATTAACAATTCAGAACCATTAAGCCCACATCCTACAACGAAAATGCTCGTAGCATTGTGGGACCGAGTCATTCCAGGTCAAAGTGGGATGGCTTCCAAAACTGTAGGATGACATAACGCTCTTGTGGTGCTGTGTAAGCTGCTATAAAGCTAGCTAACTCTAATAATATATAATCATCCTCGTGTGAGGCAATCCTTAAATTCAAATACAATTGCATCTCTGAGGTTTATTTGTGTTCCAGGCCACGGGATTATCTGGAGGTGTGAATATGCTAGGTCACAGAGTTATGCAGTTGCCCGATGAGGTATCTGCCCAAGAGCTTTGAGTCCCGTGACTCCCGGTAGGAGGACGTAGCTGAGCTTAAGGAAGTCATGAAACTTGGACAGCTTCTGGGTTGATTAGTTCCAAAGAGGACATGGATCATGTAGCTTAAGAGTAGTATAGTAGGGGGATTTGAGGCAGATGCCCTTACAGAATAAGTTGTATTTGTTAAAATTCCTTCTGTGCAAGTACTAAAGGCTGTGGAACTCCCTGCTGAGGGAAGTTCTCTTCCTCTCTGTTGACCTTCCACTGGCAGGCAACTTTATTTTTATTCATGCAGGCCTTTGGCATGTAAGCAGACCTCTTGGCTTGGCTGCTGCTTTTATTCTGTCATTGTGTTTTTAATTGTGTTTCAATGTTTTTGTGTTACTATTGTTTTAATCAAGTTTTATTCATCCATTTTCTCAGTAGAAAGGAGGGATGGATGGATGGATAGATAGATGATAGATATTAGGCTGACCAGATAAAATCCAGGTCAGGGCTCCTGTAACTTTAACAGTTGTAGAGAAAAGGGAATTTCAGTCAGTGTCATTTGTATGCAATTAGTTCCTGGTGAAATTCCCTCTTCATCACAACAGTTAAAGTTGCAGGGGCCCTGCCTTCTTTTGTATATGGTCACTCTAGTATAGGGCATGCACCTTTAACAGTTGTGATAAAGAGGGAATTTCACCAGGAACTAATTGCATACAAATGACACTGGCTGAAATTCCCTTTTCTCTACAGCTGTTAAAGTTTCAGGAGCCCTGACCTGGATTTTATCTGGTCAGCCTAAGATAGATAGATAGATAGATAGATAGATAGAGATAGATAGAGATAGATAGATAGATAGATAGAATAAAGTAGAGTTGGGGGACATGTGGCCTTCCAGATGTTGTTGCACTTCAACTCCCATCAGACCCAGCCAGCAAAGTCTGGGATGCTGGGTGTTGTAGTCCAACAACATCTGGAGGGCACAGATTCCCACTTTGCATTTGTCACTCACCATATTTCTGCCTGCCACAGAGTGACTGCTGCTCCCTCACTAGGAAGCAGAGGAGTCCATCATGCCTAGATGCAACTCCAGCTGAAAGCTGAGGACTTCAGCGGAAGAGGAACCAGCAGTGAAAAGCACTGGAGCAGCACCAGGAAAAGTTGTTGATGGGGTTCCCAGCTGACTCCAGAAAGTGATCCCAACAGTAGCTTGACCTGTAGAAGTCAGTAGGAGACATTTTTCATGGTAGGTGTTACCATCTGCTAATGTCTGAAAACCAAGCCACAAGAGAAGCAACTGGGGGGAGGGGGAATGGCAAAAGTCATCAGAAAGAAACCTGGAACAATGGTAGCCACC
Source organism: Anniella stebbinsi (assembly GCA_029215795.1). Classification (NCBI taxonomy): domain Eukaryota; kingdom Metazoa; phylum Chordata; class Lepidosauria; order Squamata; family Anniellidae; genus Anniella; species Anniella stebbinsi. The sequence goes on along the minus strand of JARDYH010000002.1, from coordinate 23,699,619 downwards.
TGACGCACAGTGCAGAAAGGAAGGCCACGGTTTGTTGACCTTTGCAGAAAAGAGCACGGTTTCTAGGAACGTTCTTTCTAATAATATCGACTCATAAAATAATTACACAGGAAGGTTTGTGGGATTCTTCCCCACTTCATTATTGTTGCATGCAAACCTCTGAACTCAGACACAACACCTTGAGGTGTAATGGACATCAAATCCTTGCAGGGTACCTCAGCAGCCAGTCCTTGTATGTAGGGTGACCATATTTTGGAAATCAAAAAGGAGGACAACATGGTTGGCCCCAAAGGGGGCATCCCCACCCATATGTCCGCCCCAGGGGGCATGTCAAACACCAAGGGGGCGTGCCCTCCTGAACATAGCCTTGGTCACATGTCTGATTTTACAGCACACAATTAAGACAAATCTGTTCTACATAACATCTTAATGTTAAAATCACTGAAATAATAAGTGAGACATCCAATGTATCTAAAATTAACTTCACCCACTCCTACTTTTGTAGCTTTTTCTGTACTTTGTTGCTATACTCTGTGTGATATAGTCTCCCCTTCCCTCAAATATATTTTCTGATTGTATCCACACTCCTCTGCAAGCTGCTGCTTAACAGGGTTTGCTGCTGGAGGCCAGCCGGCTTTTTTATTTATTTTATTTTTAAAGTTCAATTTTGTTTTGAAACTTGCTTTCTTATTTTGCCCACCACATCTGAAAATATGAAAGTCCTTCCTGCACTTCCAGAGTTACTAAATATGTGGATGAGGCATTTTGTAAATCTGTGATGCCATGGAGGTGCAGCCATCATACCTGAAGCCAGCCTTTTCCCTCATTTTCCTCACCTCGCCTACTTTGTGGGGTGCCACTGACTTTGGAATGTCCTTCCAAAGGAGATACAATTCACACCAACTTTGTTTTCTTTTTGGTGCCTAATTAAAGCATTTATTTTTGCCCAGGCATTTTAACATTTTAACATTTTTGAATTTTACAGTTTAAAATTTGATTTATTTTAAAATTGAATTGATTATTGTGTTTTTGTTTGGCTTTTAATTTGTCTTTCAGTGTATAATTGTATGGGCTTTATATTGGATTTGTTTGCTTCTTTTTAATGTGGTGTACATTGCTATGGCATTCCTTATGGATGAAGGATAGTTTATACATCTTAGAAATAAATGCATTAAAAAATACTTGTGGCTGTAGTGTGCCAGTGTGGTAGCAGTGTATCAGAGTTTCTGTGTGCATCTTTCCATGGTTGGCCCGCACTGGGTACCAAGCTCATGAAATCCATTAGCATACTGGCACCAGCCCACATAGTAGCTGAAAAGAACCAGCCAGGATCTTCCAGCAACTGAGATGGCAAGCTAAATAAGCAGGGCACAGATCCTGAAGGCACAACAGTAGGGCTAGACGTGGCTATGCGGATGCTTCACTACAGCCAGTCCCAACTTTTCAATGTAGGCTGACATTAGTTTTAGACTATTGTTCCATCTTCTAGTGATAATACACCCGCTTGGAATGTTTAGGCTGACCATATGAAAAGGAGGACAGGGCTCATGTAACTTTAACAGTTGTTGAGAAAAGGGAATTTCAGCTGGCGTCATTTGTATACAATTCATACCTGGTGAAATTCCCTCTTCATCACAACAGTTAAAGCTGCAGGGGCTCTGCCCTCTTTTGTATATGGCCACTCTAGTATAGTGCATGCAACTTTAATTGCTGTGATGAAGAGGGGATTTCACCAGGTACTAATTGCATACAAATGATGCCAGCTGAAATTCCCTTTTCTCAGCAACTGTTAAAGTTACATGAGCCCTGTCCTCCTTTTCATATGGTCAGCCTAGGAATGTTGAACTGCTAATGGGTGAGTGGGAAAAGAAGCAAACAATGGCTAGTGTGAAGACACCACATATGGTATTATTGGATGCCACAATGTCTTAACAAGGTAGAGAGGAGTCCTCATCATAGCTTGGAGGGCTGTTTGCAGGATGCCTGTGCTGGAATGCTCTTATTAAATGGAAACATTGCAACACCCTAGGTTTACCATTGCAAAAAGTAGAGCAGCAGCTTTCGGCGCCTGAGGACATGGGAGGCAAGGAAGGCATATGAGTGATCAGAGTGCATTTCAAGGAGCGTTACCAAATAAATATTGAACTGAGAACAAAGTGATCCAGACTTGTGTCTTCCATTGCTAGATCCCAGGATTTTAAAGTGGGCTCTTAGAATAAATGACAGTGTTGCCCTGAAATAGGGTAAATGGCCTTATTGCATTCCTATGGCTGACTCATTCTCTCTCAATTAGCCATGACAAAATGCTTGTGATAGTTACACAGGCTTCAGTCTCCAAGGCTGGAGTAATCTCCCAGAAGTCAATGGACACAATCCAGCCAATGCTCAATGTTTTTAACTCCCGTTGATTCAATGGGCCTTGTCTAGCCAAAGCTCCATGCTTTCAAGTCCCATTGATTTTAATAGAAGAGAGTTAAGGGGATTTCCCCCCCACATTCAGAGTAATGCGACTTAAAAGCTCTTAACTTTGGCTGAATTGGGCCCAAGTGCTGATGTGATTTCTTTATTTTCCAGAATTTCTTAACATCCTAAGAAATTCCTGGTCACATCCATATGTGACCAGGAATAGAATAAATCAATTTCACAAAGTTTTAGGTTGTACGCTGTAAAGTTCTGGGTTGGTATCTCCTAGGCTGACCATCTGAAAAGGAGGACAGGGCTCATGTAACTTTAACAGTTGTAGAGAAAAGGGAATTTCAGCCAGTGTCATTTGTATGCAATTAGTTCCTGGTGATATTCCCTCTTCATCACAACTGTTAAAGTTGCAGGGGCCCTGCCTTCTTTTGTATATGGTCACTCTAGTATAGTGCATGCAACTTTAACTGTTGTGATGAAGAGGGAATTTCACCAGGAACTAATTGCATACAAATGATGCTGGCTGAAATTCCCTTTTCTCTACAACTGTTAAAGTTACATGAGCCCTGACCTGGATTTTATCTGGTCAGCCTACACTCTAGTATAGTGCCTGCAACTTTATCTGTTGTGATGAAGAGGGAATTTCACCAGGAACTAATTGCATACAAATGACACTGGCTGAAATTCCCTTTTCTCTACAACGGTTAAAATTACATGAGCCCTGTCCTCCTTTTCATATGGTCAGCCTAGTATATCCCCTCCAGAAGTGATGAAAGCTATGAGACACTGTAGAAGTGATGAAAGCTATGAGACACTGTAGCCACCAGAGAGGCAAAAGATTGTCATGGTCCCAGCCTCAACATGGAGTCAGAGGAGGAAGTTGAGCTAGCCAAGTCTGAGGCAGCAGAAGAGGTGGACCAGATTCCTCATGCTGAGCCCATGGAACCAGAGCCAGGACCCCTGGACCCATGTTGCTTGGAACATGATGCAAATGGAAGGTGATTAGTTTCCTCTTTTCTTTCTATGATCACAGTGAGCTTGCTCTCCTCTTGTTCTTCCTTTGCTCATGTCTTCATTTGTAATACCATGTCCTGGACCTACATTATTTCACACTTGCACACTAAGAGCTTCTTCAGATGGACATTTTATAGCACACTCATGACTTGCTACTCACGGTTGTTCACAGGTCATTTTGATGACACAGTGGTCCTCCTGCACATCTCCCGTGTGTTTCCTGCTCCTTTTTTTCAGTATTAAATAAACCTCAGAAAATGTAACTCTTCTGAACTATAGTGAAATTGGTCGTATGCAAATGTTTCTCTATAAAACGTCCACTAGAGGGCAGTGTCCCACTATACTGAATGGGCCATGTGGGCTCTCGCTGCTGGCTTCCCCTTTCTCCCCTGTGTGTTTCTGCTCATTCCTATCACAGAAGAGAAGCAGGAAGCAGGAGTGACAGTAAGGAAACACAACTTTCATCTTGCTGATGGCAGCTAAAATTACTGGGTTTGAAGGTCTTCACTGCAATGGATTAGTGGTGTCACAAGGGCCCCCTAAACGTGGAGGGCTAAAAAGCCAGTCTGATTTGTCCAAGATCTTATTTAGGGCTATTCATGGAGATGGATCTCTGTATTTGGAGTATGGGTGGCAAGACACATCCCTTTGGTGGTCTCTGTGTTACTCCTCAGTCACATACTCATATTGGTCAATCACTGCACATCTCAGCTTCTCAATATACTGGTCCTATCATACAAACATTACATGAGAGGAAGACCTGCTATTTTTAAATGCAGTGAGACACTGGAATTTTATAAGAGTCCCATATATACTAATAGCAAACTCATACTCTGAGTGCCCATGTTTGGGTTTACCCATGCGGTGCCAGGCTCTTTGCCCCTCCTGATTTTTATTTTGCCCCTTCCGAGGACTCAGACCTCACCTCAGCCTCAAACTTAGGTTCTTGGGGAAGTTATTTTCTTTTACTCATCAGTTTGCCATCTGGGAAATGAGGGTGGGTTGTTGTTTTTCACTTGCTTTGCCCACCATGGCAGTCAGTTTATGACTGAGCAAGCCCTACCACCATGGCACCCCATTTTGTGAGAGTGTCCACAACACTCTGTCAGCAACCTAATAAAGTGGAGAACTCTTACGTTATGTAGCCAAAACAGCACCATCCATGCACTAGAGGGAGATATCAGTGAAGTTGGGTGTACTGCATGGTTTAATGAAGTGCAAAAAGATTTAATAATAATAAAAAAAATCCTATGAGGGCACAAAGGAGGATTATGTGAACTCAGTGGGTGCATTGTCTTTTCTTTGGCAGGGGTATGAAAAACCAGAGGGTTGCAGAGTGTTGTTGTTGTTGGTGGAATGGAATGGCTAGAACCCTGAAAAGAAGCACTCCACACCAATGTTTTGTTTCAAGTTTCAGTTGTCTATTACATTCATAGTATCTAATCAAAATTTCAATTTTATATTGACTCCAGTAGCATATTCGGTAACTGCACATCTCACAGTAGAAGAGAGTGACAGACTGTGTCATATCCCAGTATAACCTCCCTCCTCACCACCCCCGATACTTAATAACGTGCCAGCAATCTCAGGAAATTTCATAATTCATTTCTGTGGTATAGATCTTGTTAAGAACGTATGAATCATCCATTTGTTCTCTTATACCTTGAGACAGTCAGTACTGGAGAATCAGTACTTCTCTATTCACGGAATCAAATTAAGAAGCAGGAAATGCTACTTAAGTACAGTAGATTACAGTTGGACTGGGAGTTGGGAGATCCTGGTTCTAGTCCCCACTCGGCCATGGAAACCCACTGGGTGACTTTGGGCCAGTCACAGACTCTCAGCCCAACCTACCTCACAGGGTTGTTGTTGTGAAGATGAAAATGGAGAGGAAGAGGATTATGTAGGCCGCCTTGGGTTCTTTGGAGGACAAAAGGTGGGAAATAAATAAATAATAAATAGATATACTGGAAGGTTACATTCTTTATACATATGACGTAACATTTCTTGAGACAATGTATGACATGTGAGTCAGTCCCTTACTGGAGGCTCACTAGAAAGCCATAGAATCATAGAGATGGAGGAGTCTTGTAAGCCATCTAGTCCAACCACATACACAATGCAGGAAATCCAGAGTTAGAACATCCTTTGCCTAACTTAACATGGAGACCCATGATTTATTTCCTCAGTGTGTTACAAACTCATTTAAAAAGCAGTTGAAAAATGATACTTGCACCGTGACCTTCTTGGTTGGTCTCTGGCCGACAGCTGATTGGCCACTGTGTGGACAGAGTTCTGGACCAGGTAGACCCTTGGTCTGATCCAGCATGGCACTTCTTATGTTCTTATTTCCAACAGAGGGCTGTCCCAGCTTTGTGTGAAGACCTCCAGCTTGGCAAAGGCCACCTTCCATCAAGGTCGTTGGTTCCATTGCTGAACTGCCCTTACCATCAAGATGTTTCTTTTAATGTTCAAACAAAATCTACCCTTTCGCAACTTAAACACATAAGATCTAGTCCTGGCCTATGGGGCAGCAGAGAATAAGTATTTACAGTATTCTGTATGATGGTATGACAAATAGCTTTTCAGATATTTGAAGGGTTCCATGTCTTCTCTCATTCTTGTCATCCCCAGTTCCTTCATGCCCAGTTCCTTCAACCGTTCACTACAGGGCTCCCCCCCACTACTATCTTACCATCTTCATTGTTCTCCTCTGAACTCATGTCAGTTTGTCTATATCCTGCATAAACTGTGGCATCTCAAACCTGTATACAGTACATTCTTTTCTCATGACTTGACAGTAAATAAAATCATGTGAGTGGGCACAGCCAATCAGCTTTGTCTATATGATGATGTCACTGAGGGCAATTGAGAGTGAGGGCAGCCTGCTCCTCAGCATGTGTCCCCAGAATAAGTCCCATTGGGTTCAATGGTACATAATTTCTAGGGGCACATTCACACCATCCATTTATCCTGGGGTCAGGTCGATGTCATCCCTGTGCATCCAAATGCCACACAGGGGATCCCGGGGTCAACCAGGGATGACAATTCACTTCCCCCGGGATAAAATGGGCTAAATATTTCCTGGGTTTTCCTGCAGTCCCGGGACAACCCCAAGAACTGCAGGTGGTGTGGGGCAGGCTCCCAGTTCCTCCCTCCTCCCTGTGAGTAGGGCCTTAGCAAATGGGCACAGAGCTGTGGAAGGGCAGCAGTTTCGCCATCCCCAGGATGGCTGCTGGTGCTTTTTGGCGCTGAGTTTTTCTTTGTTCTTTTGTTTTTTACTTACATTTTGCACAGGAACGGGGCTGCGCAATTGTGTGACCTGCTCCTGCTTAAAATAATAATAAAAAAACCCACGCCATGCCGGAACGTCTCTCTTGAGTTCCGGGACGTTGCGCTGGCACATGCACCCTGGGGGACGATCCCGGAAGCTGTAAAGCCTGGGATCCTCCCCCCTCTCTCCTGGAAGGCTCATAGGTGTAGATGAGTCCTAGGACTGCAGTCTTAGGGCAGTATTCCACTGTGCCATTCCGCTAGCAGAAACTAGGTTCGGAACTTTGAGCAAGGGTAGCATGCAACGAAAGGTCTACTTGTGCAACCAGTTGGGCAGCCACTTGTGCAAGACATTACACAACACTTTCAGGAGTGGGCCATGTGCTCCACTAGCACATGCTCTTTAAGTGCAATACACAAGTGCTTGCACAACTGAACGATTTGGCAGAGCTTCATCAGTGTTATTTGAGTCTGCAGAATGATACCATTGGATACTGCCCTTAGTGTTCCTTTTGCAGGGATTGCTCAAACAGTATCCCAAAGAGAATACGTTGAAAATATTTATGAAAAACTATGTGTAGTTTTGGCTTAATATAGATAATAAATGGTATTTAGAAACAAATTATGAAAGCTATGAGCCTCAAGAACCCAGATGATACCAGATAGTATAAATGAAAATCCATAGATGTGCAGAATACACAGAATCTGGACTAAATATTGATCCTCTATAGATAATCTAAGCATTTATATTTAGTACCCAAGTCATTAATGTGCTCCCTTTGTTACACCATCTGCTCTATTATATTAACCACCCCCAACCCAGATAGTCTATTTCTTCTATCACCTTCAACTTGGCTATTTTCACTCACACTTTTCAACTATTGAACATGTTTCAACAACAGGCATTTAGGGCTCATATTGTTTGCTTGCTTTATGATTTCACACTTTGTGCCCAGCAATATATTTTTATAGGTTAATAAATACAGTAGGGCAACACAACCATGTGCAAATGATGGTAGCAACCATCTCCTTAATGATTTTCGATAGGGCATGTGAGCATAGTATGCTCTCTCTTGGGGGGGGGGGAATGATCTCGCCGTCATTAATAAACTGCTATTTGCAAAACAAATATAATGCTCACACTGCAAACAACAGTTAGTATTCTATTGTGCCATGTGCTCCTCGGAGCCACCGCTCATGCAATGAGCCTTTTGTGTTTCTAAAGGGAACCAGAATGGGGCTCATTTCCAAAATGGGGCACGTCAGTGAAATTCTTAGAAGGGAGCTCCGTCGATCTGTCCCGATCTGGAAGAAAGTGTTTCCTCTCATTTCTGGGATTGTTTTTAGAATTGCAAAAGCCCCGTTGCATGAGTGAATTGCTCCTGCGAGTCCAATGGAACCAAAAGAGGCAGAGTGGTCCTGTTGGATACTGCTCAAAATCACTGATACTTGCATTGGGCTGAGACAACCTGTTAAGCCATGGTTAGACCACTAAACCTTTTGCAGCAAATAGTTAATGAGCATTTTTAAACCGTAGTTATGTAGCCACCATGGTTAGGAATGGTTCACACGACACACCACAATGTTTAGCTCAAAATACTTAACCACCATGGATTAGTGTGTTGTCTGAACAGGATCGCTAACTAATGAATGGAGGCTGGTGTCTGGTGTCAGTGGAGTGGTGAATCTGCTCTGGGTTTCCGTTAGAACCAGTCAGAATTATGGGTGCGATTTGTGCAAATTATGGATGCAATGTGGGCAAATCATGCAAATTACAGCTGCAGTTTGCATAATTGTGCAAATTATGACGAAGGGCTCATCTATAGCTTCAGCCCTTCTGAGATGGAGGAGGGATGATTGCGAGGTTTCCTGCCTCTGCAATAGTTGCTCATGGGGCACAAACAAGGGAATTTTCCCACAAGTAAAGGAGAGCCGTTGCGGGAGGACATGTGCCCCGTGATGGAGGCTCCAATGCGCATCAGCAGAAGTGGGCGGGACTAGACAAATGGGTCCGGGGCATGGATTTTTTAAAATAACTCCTCCGAGATGCACACAGCCACAAACACACAGCCACACCGGGGGGGGGGGGATAGGTACTTTGTCAAAATTGCATCATTGCACATCGATATGTTTTTGTAAAAAAAACACGAGTCAGTCAGTGATGAAACACGGTGATGCCCATACATACTCCTCTGACTGCGGGTTGGCTATCTGCCAAGCCAGGAACTCACAAAGGGGGAGGGCACACTAGCCGGGGACTTTGGGATTGTAGAGAGAGATGGGGAAAACCCTACGAAACCAGTCAGCGATATTCCGGAACAACTGAGGGGTTGTCCCGTGATCACGGTGGGAGAAGGTGAACATCATGTGGCCCAGTAGGGACGACTGCGATATTATTCCAGAATAAATGGCTGGTGTACATGGCCCCCCAAATATATGGAAATTCATGCAAAATAAGGACAAAATGTGCACAAATTGCTTTTGTCACAAATTTTTAAAAACTCTGGCAATCTGCAGACTGGCAGATCATGTTGGGCCAGCTCATGGGAAAGCGAGCCAAAGTTTGGCGGGCTGAGCAGATTAAAGATTGGTTAACTTCACTCCCCAGATGGATTCCTCCAACATCTCCACCCACAGCAACTGGTTCCTGGCTTTTAGCTCACATCGGACTGCTGAGGGAGACATGTATGAGCTCCAATTGCAAGGTGAGGACATGGCCTCTCCCCTGAAATATCAGTTTTCTCAAAAGCAAATGGCAGATGTTCACAGAGGTCCCCTGCCCTCAGGGAACTCCAAAACATTGTTGGCTGCATCCCACCGCCAAACCATTTGTTCCTTGTCAAGATTTGCAGAACACAAGCAGAACACCACTCTCAACTTCAAAGATTGGCTGGTAGGATCCCCCACCCCCCGGATCTAGTAGCTACCAGCCATCAAATCCATCGAAGAAAGATCTTTGAACCATTAATATCAATTGAGGAAATACCTTGTTCTATTAGTTAAACAAAAGAATAAAAAATCCTATTATAGTAGTCAGACAACATGACATATTTAGAGCTGTAACACTTCTCTTCTGGTTCAGTAACTTCCATTGACCAGCAAGACCACATGTTACTTTTGTTGAAAGTAGTTGGCATAGTGATGAGTGAGTAGGTTTAGGCTGGGCATAGACTAGATTATAGTCTTCAACTGGGAGAAAGTCCTTCTCATTTAAACCTCAAAGCAATTCCCACTACTCCATGCCATTCAACTGCCATGTTAATCAATAATGCTACCTCCATTTTATGAATTTGGAAGTTTCTTGTAAATGTGGAGAAAATGTAGTTAGGCAAACTCAGAAATAGGGGCAGGCATTTCAGGTTTGGGGAATTTGCACATGAACTAGCCACACTGGTTAATCTTGTTACATTAATAAGACAAGTAATGCAAAAAATGATTCATTTGGAAACCAATTATTGGGTAGTAAAAGTTTACACAATGAATGTTGTCTGCATTTATTAGTAGCCTGTCAACTCTAATTGGACATAAGACACACTGTACTATTAGAATTCTATAAATGAACGTGTTTTTTTCCCCCTAAATCTAAAATATATTAGAACAATTTCTTTCATTCATTAGAAAAAGAGTGATTGCATACATTGGTTATAAGGCAGCATGAGTTTGCATGTGATCTGTGTTTCTGGATTCAGATGTCCATGCCTGTCCACATCATAAGAACTTAAGAAGAACATAAGCAGAGCCATGCTGGATCAGATCAAGGGTCCATCTAGTCCAGCACTCTGTTCACACAGTGGCCAACCAGCTGTCAACCAGGGACCCACAAGATGGACATGAGTGCAACAGTAGCTTTTAGTATAGTTGTCTTTTTATATTTTATAGTTTTTTATATATTTTTTCTCATTTGTTTGGTGTTTCACAAGGATATTTACAAAGAGCCTAGTGCAACCTTAAAGACTAATGACACATCTGGCCAAGTGGGCTTTGGTTCTGGAAAGTTTATGCTGCAAAAATGTGTCAGGGTGCTCCGCACCATCATACTGCTTTATTCACATAATTTGATGGGAGGTCCGCATGATGACGTCTTCCACTTCCCACCACTTCTCCCAACTTTTTTCTTACAGTGAAGAATCTGTTAAGAAGGAAAAGATGGAACAGCTGCAAACTGCCTCCTGAGGTGTTTCCAGATGAGGCATTTCTTGTGCCATCGCTCTGTCTCGTTCACACAAGTTTACAGGGCTCCAGGTGATGCTGTCTTCTATTCTTGACCCTCCCATGATTTCTTAGCACTTCTTCCATCTCCTTCCTTAATGCACACAAGGAATCTGTTAAGGAGAAAATGGTGGAGCAGCTGCATAGCACCTTGTGATTGGTAGCGCCCAGAGCCCTTGGTCTGGACACACCTGTAGTCTTTTAATGTGCCTTAGGACTTTTGGTTGCTTTTGTTGCAATTGTTTTTGCCACCTCTCTGCAATTTGGTGCTAACGGTCAGAAGGCATTGTGTATCTATGCCATCTTTTATTTAGATAACAACATAAGAAGACTCATGCTGGATTAGACCAAAGGTCCATCTCGTCCAGTACTCTGCTCACACAGTGGCCAACCAGCTGTCGACTGGGAACCAACAAGCAGGACATGAGTGCAACAGCACCCTCCTGCCCATGTTCCCCAGCAACTGTAATAGATAGTCTTACTGTCACTGATACAGGAGGTAGCATGTAGCCATCAGGACTAGCAGCCATTGACAGCCACATCCTCCTCAGCTACATTGGTGGCTGTTTAAGGAATTGGAAAGATTGGAAAGATAATATTTTTCTTCTATGGAGATATTGTTTTTGTCGGAAAAATAATCTCCACAGGGTTAGTGTCATGGGTTAGTATCATCATTGCATTGGGCAAAAGGCGGGATATAAATAAAGATTATAATAATAAATAATAATCAGGCAACTACTAAAGCCTATACTCCAGGCCGGGCTTGCTGTTAATACCCAGAGCCCCCTACTGCTCTCCCTTGCCTATTTATCTGCCCTCTTTCTGTGACTGAGCAGTGACAAGAGTGAAGAGAAGGAGCAATAGCCTCCACTTGCCTTGTCCAGTCCCTCTGGATGGTGTGTGTGCATGTGTGCACATGTGCAGATTGTGTGCATATGTGCAGACTGGAGATAGAGGGAAAGGGCAACTGAATGGGCTGCGGTGGCAGAAGGGTGTTGAGCTATGCATTGCCAAAAGAAAGAAGAAATGCATCCGCAAGAAAGAGGATGCAGATTTGCATAAAACTTGCATATGCTAGCTGAACGTGTTCAAAGTGTTGTTGTTGACATTCGACACCCTAAAAAAACTCTGGACCAGAGTACCTAGCAAACGGTCTTCCTCTGTATACACTAAATTGACCACTGAGATCCTTCAGGGAGATGGTGGTGGCCAGATCTACACCAAGCAGGATATAGCGGTATGAAAGCGGTATATAAAAAGCAGGAGCCACACTACTGTTTTATAGAAGTATTGAAGTGCATTGACAACTGTTGGGGCCCATTGACACATGCCATATACTGCTTTCATACAGCTTTCATACCGCTATATCCTGCTTGGTGTAGATCTGGCCCTTGTTGGTAATTTCATGACCCACAAGCATATTGTCAGGTTATGGCATGTCAATGGGTCTGCAGAAGGCGGAAATTGTGCTGAACTTTAGATGCCTCTTGATGTTGCACCTGTTTACTCTGGTTTTTCCTAATGTGTAATTGCACAATTCTATTTTACTGTTTCTGCAATGTGTTTAATGGATTGATTATTTTATATTATTTTTATATTGACATTCATATTGTATTTTATGTAAACAGCTTAGAGATCTCATGATATCAAGTGGTATATCAACAGTTGAAATAACAAGATAATTTGTAGGTACAGGTACAGATTTAGAAATAATTGCTATCCATTAAACAGAAATACAACATACCTTGCCATCATGGGGATGGCTATGACGAAGTGGCCTGTGTGCCTGCTTGGTTGGCTGCCCAGGCGTTAACGGCGAAAGGGCAATTTCAAGGCTCCTGCTCTCTTTCTTGTAGTTCTTTATAATTGTCTTCAATGAGAGGATTGTTATCTGACAGCACTTCAAATGGAGGACTGTCCTTGGTAAGTAGGACACATGTGCACCCTTGGTGACAATGGTAAGGAGATGGATCCCCTAGGGGTGGGGGCATTGAGGGGATCTTGAGGGCATTGAGGGTGCTGTTTCATTCATGTCTGCTTGTGGATTTTCTTTGGGCAGCTGGCTGGCCACTGTGTGAGCAGAATGCTAGATTAGACTGCTTGGTCTGAACCAGCATAGCTCTTCTTATGATCTTATGACCTTCCAAAGCCTGAAACCACCACTGTATGCACATCATCATTTGTGGAAAGCGGTATGAGTACAGTTTAATGCTTCCCTTGAGTACATGTCCCTTGATGTATAAAACACTCCATCACTCCCAGGACTGAAGATTTCACCTTCAACCTGCATTATGAAGATTAGCAGATGCCTGACCAAAATATCATGAATTATATGGACATTTTTGTAGCATATTTTGCTCATGCAATCTGCTAAACAGAACAAACCTATTGGCAAGGTTATGTACATGCTGATTGAAGGGTCGGTTATTCATAGTGGCGTACAGAGGCGGCAAGACATTTTGGAGAAATTGCTTCTGTTGGGGAGGCAGAATCCTGGCACTAGAAGGTAACTAATGTCATGCTTGTTATCTAAAATTTTGGCTATCACTGAAGGCATTGCTGCTTTGTAAGCATTACCTATGATAGATCTGGATATTTACTGCATGATGTCACTCAGAAAATGCCAATCTGGTTCAAAGATTTTCTGCCGAGCGCTGTCCTACTATATTATTTTATAATATTTTTAGTCCACCATTCGGGCAATAATTGCTTGTCTAAGGCGCTCAAATTGGCCTATCAATTTTGGTTCCTCTCATTTCCTCATTTTTTTTTCGATCTTAAATTCAGTTCATCCTCCACAATGAGATATTTTTTTTTAAAAAAAAAACCAGGATGAAAAAAATGTGTATGCATGGTTGTGTGCATCTCTTCTAAAACATTTATTTTTGTATATAAATTTGCTAATGCACACATTTTTCCAAATTAGTTTTGCCTAATATACATTTCAACGTTATTTTCACTAATATACATGTTTCCCTAATGTACACATTTTTGTAATTTTTAAATATATATATATTGAAGGGCTCCATTGCAAAAGTCAAAGGAGTGAGAATTTTGAACTTAAAAACATAAAAAAGCCATTCTGGATCAGACCAAGGATCCATCTCGTCCAGTACTCTGTTCACACAGTGACCAGCCAGCTGTTGGCCAGGAACCCACAAGCAGGATACGGGTGCAACAGCATTCTCCCGCCTAGGTTCCCTAGCAACTGGTATATATAGGCTTACTGCCTCTGATATTGGATAACTGCTGGTTCGGTTCGTATATTTGTTCAAAATGTGAAATAAGATAAGTTTGCATTAAAATGCAGAACAAACAAATTTCTCCCCTCTTCCCCGGTGGCAGCTGACATACATAAATGAGGATGAGATCAGACCCTACCCTCAGTCTTAGAAATGGAGAGCCCTCAGGCTTACAGAGGAATAAACAATGGGACTATCTTCCAAAACACCAGCTTTTTTGAGGGGGTGATCATCAGGATCATGGGAGGGCAGAAAGGATTCAACTCCCTGTCCCATCTTCCACAGACTTGAGCCTCTGATTTCTGTTTGCATTTGGGGGGAAAAAAAAGATTCCCACAACCAGGGAGGTACGGATTTTGTTAAATTTGTTTTGCATGTGTTGTTCAGATAGTCAGGCCACTTTAGTTCCACCAACCCTTCATTGATGGAACTGAGTTTTTTTTTGTACAAGGCTGTCGACCATTGACACTCTTGTGCCAAAATGCACTTGTGCTAATGCACTCTTGTGCTGGTGCACATTACTGCTAAGGTGTGCTGCACGAATGCTCATTTGTTCAAATCTCTCCTAAAAGGTTTAAAAAACAAAAAACAAGAAAATGTGGTCCACAAGGCCATGAAATCCTCATTAAATCCGCAGGTCAGGTTTACAGAAATCCATCCTCATTTGAATCTACTGCAGGTTTCTCTGACATCCTTAACCACAATTTCAAGAAATATGTTTGGTGTCGTGGCCTTGAGAAGTCGAGGAGATTCAACCGGGTTTCATTCTCTCTGTCCATCTCCTGGTGGAGGTCATCCACCACGGTGACCAAGGTACTTTCAGTTCAAAACCCAAGCCAGAAACCAGATAAGATAGGAAGAGATAGCGTTCACAGCCGTTATCAAATGAGGGCCATGCGTATGCAAACCAGCCCTTAGAGCTTTGGGATTCCTACTTAGTCTTTACCCTGGCCATATAAAAGGGCAAGGGGTCTATGTTTTTACTGTCACATGAGAGCAGGCTAAGTAGAGGCTGTGAGTCCTTCAAGTGGAAAGAATGCAAAACCAACAAGGTCACCGTCCTAGCTTCCCCTCCCTGAGCTGTGAAGAGCTGGAAGCTATTTCTGGCTTCTTTCACAGCTTTTGTTGACACAAATGGCCACCGAGCTACAGAGACTTCAATATTATGAGGGTTTATGACTTGCTGACTGACACCGCAGACATGTGCTAATGGTTTTCTTGGTTTCTGATGAGTTTGTAGAATGTGCTGATGGGAAGGAGTGTCAGGAGGTTTGTTTTTTTTAAAAAAACAAAAGTGGGAGAGAAGTTGGTTAATGATCTGATCAGGATTGTTTAGAAAAGATAATATTTGGGAATTCTTTGCTGCTGGGATATGAAAAATGAAGTGCAATAAAGCTTCACATTCACTGTATATACTCGCTAATGAATCTAGCCCAGCTAACAATTTGTTTTATGTATTTTACTGTGACTTGAATTAGTTAATTGGTTCAGTTTCGATAAATTGCATATCAGCAAACCTTTTGAGGATGCTGAAAAAAAGTGATCTAACACAGGGGGGGGGCAGGAGGTAGATTTGGATCCACTGGAAGATCTCTGAATGGTTTTCAGGAGATTGGCAAGGATTTCTGACTCCCAATTTTTTTAAAAAAAATACCAACAACAAAATGACACATACTCCCTCCAACATAAATGGGGAACGCTTGGGGTAATCCAAGAGTGGATGGACTGTGACTTTTATTCAGTTCTGGTATACCAAAAAACTCACACCCGTCTCACTATTCTTTAATCCTAAGCATATGTCTTTTACACCAGGCTCTGGATGGTGGATCATGGGGGTTCCAACAACTCCCCCCAAAAGTAGCTCATGCAATTCCAAAGTCTCCCCAACTCTGAGCTAACCTCATTTATTAAGCAAAAGCTACCATACATGTTTAGAAGCCAGGGCCATCATGACTGTTTTTTTCCATTCCCTATTGTAACACACCAAATCCAAAATTACTTCCAAAAATGAAGAAGTGGACCTGTTTTGTTTCAGTCACATATTATATATGAGCTAGAGATGTACAAATCAGGAAAACTTCAGCTCATCAAGGTTGTCCAAATTCCACCTTGAAGCTTGTTCTGACTAGGGATGTCTGTTGCTGGGAAATCCAGACCTATTGGGGCTCGTCGGATTTCTGCAGCGCCCCTGGCTCGGCTTGCATTTGTGAAATGAACTGCAGGTTTTCTCCAAAATCCAGATGCTTTGGGGGGGTTGTTCCTCCCATTTGTAAATAGAAATTTATGCAAATGATGCACATTGCAGCAGCAATTTGTGCTAATTTCTATTTACGACTCGTGAGTAAATGAGCCAAAGTCCAGTGTGCTGAACTGATGAAAGTTTGGTCAACTTCACCCCCTCCCCAGACTGATTCCTCTGATACTCCTAGTTCTGACTTGTGTCCATATCAGATTGCATGACTCATGTATCTTTTCATGTGTATTTTCTCAAGTGTGTGCATCAGTTGTACACATCTTTGAAATGTACACATCCTCTCCTATTGAGGAAAGCACATTTGCGAGCATCTTTCGAAAGTACATGTTTTTTCAGTCTCATATTTCAAAGGTACACATTTTCAACTTAAGTATTTGTACACAAATTGCACGAATCGGGTGTTTGATTCTGTGGATGACATTGCAGGCTCGGAAATGTTCGGACCTCAACCGCAGTTTGCATTTGGGTCCATGATAGGTTCCAGGAGGTGTGAACTTGGTAAATTCTAATTAAATGAATTTCTCATGCATCCTTACTATGATCATTACAACAATGATTATAGGGCCCCCTGTTCCATAACTCATAATTT
This sequence comes from Anniella stebbinsi, assembly GCA_029215795.1. NCBI lineage: Eukaryota > Metazoa > Chordata > Lepidosauria > Squamata > Anniellidae > Anniella > Anniella stebbinsi. The sequence goes on along the minus strand of JARDYH010000002.1, from coordinate 23,682,623 downwards.
TATTAAAGAAAAGACTCACATACACTATTATTACTTCTCATTTGCCCATGGGGACAACAGGAAGAATGCTCTCCCTGCGTCTTCTTCGTTTGTACTAGAGTCAGCATCAGAGATCTCAGGGAGCTATGAGCAATGGGGAAATGTTGTCATGCACTTATCTCCATTTTACTGTCAAGTAATTGACTAGTTGTGAAGAAATAATTACATTCATGGACAGCCAACACTTCAGTGAGTAAGAAAACCTTCACCTGCTACCTATTTCTCATTGATGTAGAATAATGCAATCAGAGAGTTAATTGGTTGTCAAGAAAGGAACAAGCGTTACCTAACTCACCCCAACTCAAAACAATAACAACACACACACACACACACACACACACACACAGTTTGTTCGAAATTTATGTTTTGTTGTTGCTGCTGCTGCTGCTTCAGTTAGATGATGGAAGTTAGAGAAGTCTTTTACGCAGAACTTTCGCTGCAAATGATCGGTGTGGTCATGTTGTGACTGGCTTTTCTATTCAACCACATCCTGCTGTTTTCAAGCGCCTTGGTTCAGAACCACACACGTCTTGGAAAGAAGGGCTGCAACTGGCTCATTTCCCTCTGTTGAGTGCACCCAAAGACAGGACCATTGCTTCAGAAAACTGCATAATCTGTATGTAAGGCCAGGACATGTGAGTATAGGCTGACTGGTCATTAACAGGTTAGCTATTAAATGAGCACATAGGCCAGGCCAGAACCTGAGAAGCGGTTGGGCCTGTAGAACTGGATGTGGTGCAGTCACTTGGCTTAAAAGCTGACTATCGCTCAGAGAGAATGTGTCACTTGGTCCTCATGCTGGCTTGTGTAAACCACTGACTTTTTCATCAGTAGGCAAAAGAATTCCTTATGTGCATACTTCGCTGGTGATCTAAAGGCCATCTTGTGATATAAACATCCATGTTGTTTTGGAAGGCTGGTTCACTGAGGAGTGTGCATTTGTAACAAAGGGCCAGCAATTAAAGATAGAGGAGACTTGCATTCAGTTAACATGTTGGCCAGAACTTACCAAATTCACACTTCCAAAATCAATATGCGAACTGAAATGCCATGATCCTTTAGTATTTGCCCTTCTCGCAATTTCGCGATGCAGCTCTGTGAACCCCCCACCCGCAAAAAAAACCCATTAAAAATGTGTATATTAGTGGGAAAAATGTACCCTTCCCAAAAGTATTATATGTAAACTGCTTGTATAGAAGGATAACAGTGCATGAAAATACATACGCATTTCCCTCTGGACCTTTTTTTCAACTACTTTACTCAGGTAGGTGACCTGTTTTTCATGTAATTGACAACATGCAAATACTGGTGTGTTTCTACTTGTACAGTTTACATAGAACAGGAAGTTCTACAAGGTTTGAATGACAATTCAAGGCGAAAAGGTGAATGATGGGATTTTATTATGCAAAAACGTAGCAATGCAAGGCCAAAGATCAGCATTTTAAATACAGAAAGCAACAAACTGAACTGACTTTGAGTCATTGTTTTGCTTTCTTTCTCACCCCAGGTAATTGGTGTAAGTGCCATTTCAGAAAAGAGGAGATGCCATAATAGCTTGGGATAATGATACACAAGATCCAGAATCTGAGCCATTACCGTGTAATTCAGAAGGCATTCATGTGGCCAGTGGAACCCGGTGGCTGCAATTTTGGTGGGGTTGTGAATCCATTCTGGGTTTCTGTCAGAACTAGCCAAAACTCTAAAAGAGCTGCATAAGGTTCTGAGCCCTATCCCCAAAATGGTTCAGCACCTTGGAAAGTTCCTTTAGAGTTCTGTCTGGCTCTGACTGAACCATGTTATGGTTAGGAACTCTCATACCCGGGCTTCCTCCAAATAGCTTAGATCAGCATACAGTTGCCTTGTTTACATGCCTACTTTACAAATTCAAGATTCATAGCTGATATTCCCAAGGGCACAGTGTGAGTATTTGGCAGAGAGTTTTTCCACCAGGTCCCTAAATCATTGCCTGAGAAACAACCCTGAGATTGTAGAACAATGTTTGATGGCTCTTCCTGAGATTTACGTATTCTTCCCCAGATCCTTTCTCAGAGCCAAAACAGTCATCACTTTAAATCTAGTACCAATGCCTTTATCATGATTTTTACTCTAGAGTGGGTGCAGGGCATACTCAGGGTTTCTAGCATGGAGTCCCTAGCATGAGAAAAGGGGGGCTTTTTCAATTAGGGCCCTGCATCTACTCTAGGGTAAACTGGGAAAAAAATATGTAGCTGCTAGGACTGGTGGCTCCAATGTCAGTGGAGCAGTACATCCACTCCAGGTTTCAGTCAGAAGCTGGAGCATCTCCCCTATGAGGGAAGGTTACAACAGCTGGGATTGTTTAGCTTGGAAAAAAGGAGGTTAAAGGGAGACATGATAGAGGTGTACAAAATTATGCATGGTGTGGAGAACGTGGATGGGGAGACATTTTTCTCCCTCTCTCAAAATACTAGGACCTGGGGTCATTCCTTGAAGCTGATTGGTGGGAGATTCAGGACAAATAAAAGGAAGTACTTCTTCACACAGCTTATAGTTAAATCAAGGAATTCACTACCACAAAATGTTGTGATGACCACCAATTTGAATGGCTTTAAAAGGGGGGTGGATAAATTCCTGGAGGAGAAGGTTATCAATGGCTACTAGCCCAGCCACCCATCCGAGGCAGTAAACCTGTGTGCACCAGTTGCTGGGGAACATGGGTAGGAGGGTGCTGTTACACCATGTCCTGCTTTGTTGGTCCCTGGTCAACAGCTGGTTGGCTACTGTGTGAACAGAGTGCTGGACCAGATGGACCCTCGGTCTGATCTAGCATGACACGTTTTATGTTCTTAACCAATCAGAACTCTAAAAGAGCTATCCAAGCTAGCTCCTTTAGGGTTCTGACAGGCTCTGAATGAAAACCGGAGGGGATTCACCATCTACTGACATCAGAGACACTGGCCTCCACTGGCTGCTAGATATGGATTCAAAGTAATGTCTGTTTTGGTTCTCAGCCTGACAGCTTCTTCTGCTCAGCCTTTTCTATTCTGAATGAAAAACAAGTAGTGACTGTGAGGGAGTTTCTGTTGCAGTTGAACTTGCTGTGCCCTGCCATGAACATTATTGCTCTCCCACCATGCTGACCATGCAGACCTCTATAAAAACTGTGAGGTACACTGCTGAGGTAGAGCAAAAGCCTTCATTATTTGTATCCTCCCTTGGAGTAAATTTATTGCTTTGTAAAAACAACAAATTAGTGGGCTTCTCTCAGAAATCTCCTGTTAGAAATGTACTCTTATTTATCTTAAAGCACCAGGCTGTGAGAAACCATAAGGTTAAATGTTGCCTAGAAATTATGGTTGTCCACAACTTAAAGATGTTTTAATTGGTTGATCCAGATTTCAACTGAAAATTAGGTTATTACATTTAAATAAATGTGTATGCTCTGAAACCAACACACACACACACACACACATTATACTTAAGTAAGTGTCAGAAGATATAATTTAACAAATAATGGGTATTGCTCCTAATGAAATGGAATGATAAGCTTAAAGACGGCGGCACCCATTCTAATAAGAGGAATGCTTGCTGTTAGCATACAACTGGTGTCCTGTAGTGCAGTTAGGGCTGAACCTGGAGGCTATATTTCAGGAACCCACATCCTAGCAAGGGCCCAAATGACCAGGGGGCTGTCTTGATGTTGTCTTTGCCCTGGGGTGGCTCCGAATCCACAATGCATCAGTTAGATGACGCAGCTGCAGATTCGAAGCCATCCTGGAGCAAAGAAGCGAAGATGCGCGGCTGAAAAGTTGGGAACTTACCTCAACTTTTTCAGCCATGGCGAGAGCAGCCCAGCTCTTCCACCAGACTGTCCTTGCTTGAAGCCACTCTGGGGGCGTTCCCAGGCAGAAGGCAACCTCCTATTGGTCGCTGGAAACTGCGGGGGGGGGGGAGGTGGCAGGTGTGGAGAGCCCAATGGCCGCCAGAAAGCCTGCTCCCCCCCCCTCCAAAATTAGGACAAGTTGTTGCTGCTGCACACCAGCGAGAGCGCTGGGTTTGGCAGCAGAGCAGCGCCAACCTGGCACCGTGAAGACAACCGCTAGGTGTAGTGTGCTTTTGGAGGCAGGCTAAAACTTTTCCGTTTCAGCAGGCCTTTGGGTTTAATTGAGACCTCTGTGGATGTGCTGCTTATAGTTTGTATTTTTTTAAAAAAAAATGTATTTAAAATGTTTTTAAAGGTTCTAAATATTTTTAAATTGTACTATGTTTAATTATATTTTTAATTTTTGTGTATCTCTAATTGTTTTAACTGTACATGTTTTAATTTGTAAGCCGCCTTGAGTCCCAGTATTGGGAAAAAGGTGGGATATCATATCATATAATATAAATGTAATAATAATAATAATAATAATAATAATAATGGTCAAAAAGGCAGCAGAAGCAAATGTCATTTTATTCCCACAGTCATGATGGTGTCAGGATTTAAGTAAGTTTAATCGGCAAAATAGCACATGATCAGACTGTTTTGATTTTTGTTGTTGTTCTACTATATCAGTAATGCAGAAGCAGTTTTAAAGCATGGAATGGGGGTGGGACTGTGGGGGTGGGGAGAGAAATCTTAGTTGTGTCCTTCACAAGTGAAGTAATACACATGCTCACAATAAATGCCCCCCCTTGCATAAGACCATTAAGTCCAGGGTCTGAAATTACCTCGCTGCACCACTACTGGTGTCTAATAGTTGTCATTCTTTTGTTGTAACAGCGATCTATAAAAGTCAGTTTTCAATATTCTGTCACATGAACCTCCCTGGGCTCAATTTGGAACTGAGCTTTATTCCTAAAACAAATACGAGAGCTGTTTGGCCCCATCACACTCCAGATGATGTCATCAGGAGTCCACAAAGATCCAGAACCTTCCTTCCAACCTCCCCATTAATTCCTGTTCCCCACTACTCTCCTTATCTGGTTGTAGCAGCTTCCTTCCCTCCCTCCCTTGTGCCTAGATTATTCCTTCAGCAGTGGCCCAGGCATCAGTATTCTTAGGAAATGTAATTTTCTAGGGTGTTCACATGCTATCGGCTTCCGTGTTGGCAGCCTCCGTATTGGCTTCCAGGTGGCAAATGAAAAATGTTTCATTTCAAGGAGTTTTTTAAAAAAAATTGGGTTGGTTTTAAACTGGATTTTTCTCTTTTTAATTGTTATTTATTTTAAGCTGCATTTGGTATTTTATTGATTGATTTTTAATGCTTGTTCTGTTCCTCTTTGGAATTTTACTGTACTCTATCGCAAACTGTTCAGACAGCTTCACTATGGAGTAATGTATGAAGTTAAAAAAGGTTGCAGGGTTAAGGATCATTGCAGAGTTAAGAGTCATTGGCCACAATGTAATGCAGAGTTAAGGGCCCTTACGTCCTTTGATTTCAATGGGATTAAGTGTGCTTCACTCTATGTTGGATTGTGGGCACTGTTGTCTTGTAGCATAAATAACTGTGCTGTAAGTGATATATATCATAACTATATCTGGAGTAACCACTTTTCATGATTTTCATAAATACCAGAAATTCCATTATTTTTCCACTATTTGACTAAGGTAGTGCACTTGCGATTCCATCTAGTATGGTACTTTCCCTTTCTGGGATGAGGATACATGAGAAATAGCAATGAAATGTCTAAAGGCTCTCCTATAAAAAATAGGACTCCAACACTTCTAAAAATATATGGCAGTTGACCTCAAGTGCATGTAAAGGGGGCATATTTATATTGCACTCTATTAAATCTATTACAAGATTACAAACAGGCAATGTTTAAACATTTTACCACTGAAGATGAGATCTTTCCTATTTCTACAGTATTGTGGAGCAGCTGATGAAGTGATGTGGATATTTCTGGAATTTATAGAAAAGGTGGATTTGTTTAGTAAGGCGATAAATGAACAAAGTAAGCAAGTATATCTTAGAATCGAAAGGCACTTTGGAGGTTACACGGTCATATCTTCCGCTAAAGTCCAGGACCCTTCAGCCTCCTAAAGACGACCAGTGGAGCCCACATTGTCTACAGGGAGGGGAGGGAGCTGCGTGAGGAGAAAGAATGCCGGGTGGGTCCGTTACCCGGCTCTTAAGCCCTGGACCCAGCCCCGCCCAGTGGCACCATATGAGGCCACCAATAGCGAGCCTCCACCTCACCTCGCCACACACACACACACACACACACACACACCTTTCCTCCCCCACCCAATTGGGCGTGGGGATGTGCATTTAAATCTAAAATGCAACATGCAATCACAGCATCCCTGATAGATGGCCATTCTTGCCTCTATTTAAATATATCCAGTGAAGATCAGTCCATTTCTCTTACCAGTAGGAAATAGCAATTGTTCTAATGTTTAACTGAAATATGCTTCCCTGCAATTTCCACCCATTCGATCTAGCTCTATTACCTGGACAGAACAGCTCTACCTCATTTTTTTGCAGGACAGCCTTTCAGATATTTGAAGATAGCTGTCATATCACCCCTTAGCCTTCTCTTCTCCAGGCTTAACATACCCAACTCTTTCAGAGTGCCGGAGAACTTTGTGATGGTGTCCAGCATCAGAAAGCAAGCCTACTGAGAAGAAGTTGTCTTTATCTATTGCTACTAGTAATGCTGACTACTGAAGCATCTCACCCTAGTTTTTCTGAAAGAAATAGTGGAGAAACCAATGAACTTTTCACCCTAAAAAAGCTGAGTTCACAGACTTGTTTGATCTAGACGAGAATCAAAGAAGGGTGAAGCTCATATAGTGGATTTTTAAAAGTAGAACCATTTGTTATTTCCTGCACTTGCCATTATTTTTTTTCTCCTTTTGAGCACACCAGATGAATCCACCTGAGTGGAACCATCCATTAGCTTTTCCCTACAGTTTTTGTTGTCCTGTTCAGCTAGCTATGAGGAAGAACAGCTATCCCATCTTGAGTTTTGCAGCTTTCATTTGAAAATATAACAAAATGTCTATTGCGTGGGCAGCACTTAATTGGGTCTGGTTGGCAAAGGGATGAGGACAAATAGACCCACAGGCATAGCTGTGATAATAAATTGGCCACAACTATATTGACCCACTTGAATAGGCTTGGCGGCGGAATAGAGCATGGATCCTGTCATTGGACATCCTGCCTGCTGACCGATTCCCCTTCCTGGCCCACATGCCAGGAGCACTGGTGGTGGAAGGAAGGGCACACCACGGCTCAGACAGCTAACGTGAACCCCTTTCCACCACCACAGATGTGGCCAGCTCACAGCCCCCATGCTGATCTACAGTTTTGGGTGTCCTATTCAGCTATGAGGAAGAAATGCTATCCCATCCTGAGCTTTGCCACTTTCATTTGAAAATCAAACAAAATGTCTAATCTTATAATTACCTGTGCCAGTAGTAGGTATATATCAGGGCACTATTAAATTAAATCCATTTTGTTTGTGTTTCACATATTGTCAGGTGTTTTTTGTTCCATCATTTGCTTGTTGGCAGAATTGGATTTTTTTAAAACCAGAATTCACTACTTGTGCTATTTTGCATTAGCACTAATTTGTATTAATGAATGTGCATTAGCATTCATGCGAATTTGTGCAAATCCCATCCCCAAAGTGAAAAAGGCTGGCCTACTACAGAATCCGCAGGATAGGTTCATAGAAATTTGGATCTGTTGCTTATTTGAATCCGTTGTGGATTTCTCTGGTATCCCTACTTGGAAGACTCTACAGTCAAAAGTAATGGCTGGGGTGTCCTGTGATTAATAGTACAACTCTTTAGAAATCTCCATTCCTAATATGCCTTAATGGCCCTGTTCAGACAACACTTATGTTTTTTGAACTAAACATTATGGCTTAGCGTATCGTGTGAACCCTTCCTAACCATGGTCACTACATAACCAAGGTTTAAACATGCTTGCTAACCATGGGCTGCAAAAGGGTTAGTGGCCTAACCATGGCTTAGCATGCAATTTGTATGCAATTAGTTCCTGGTGATATTCCCTCTTCATCACAACAGTTAAAGTTGCAGGCACTATACTAGAGTGACCATATACAAAAGAAGGCAGGGCCCCTGCAACTTTAACTGTTGTGATGAAGAGGGAATATCACCAGGAACTAATTGCATACAAATGACACTGGCTGAAATTCCCTTTTCTCTACAACTGTTAAAGTTACATGAGCCCTGACCTGGATTTTATCTGGTCACCCTAATTTATTTACACAGACAGCTTCTTCTACTGCACCCCAACAAGCAACATTTCTCACAGAAGGCAATGAATATATTTGTTGGTTCTGCTGGACAACACTTATAATAATGGACAAAACAAGTTTTCCCTAACACATTTTGTATTGAAAATGTAATCTCTTGCATTTTTTTTAAAAAAATTAAGAAACCATAGCTCAAAAGTTGAGCACATGCTTAGCAAATAAAAGATCTCTGAATCACTCATTCAGCATCTCTAGTTAAGGCTGGGAAAGTCTCCTTCTTGGCCTTGGAGAACTGCTGCCAGTCAAAGTACCAATATTGAGCTAGATAAACCAATGGTCTAACCCAACATAAAGCAGCTTCCTGAGTTCTACTTACGCTGGCATGCAGCCTGAACTTATTCTTTGTGTGATTTTAAGACAAAGACAAAGTTAGGATAGAAACTTGTAGTTCCCTGGACAACTAACTACAAAGGTCCCATAACTGAGTGGTAGGTCCTAGGTCACTATTTTGAAAATCAAATCGTCAAACTAAAAACTACTGGCACTGAATTCAGCTCAAATATTATTAACTGTGAAATGAGCAGCCAAATGGTTCATCCAGCTATTTTTATCCAGCAAACATCCTGAAACTAATGATCCACACTTAATTTCTAAATGCTTGCTTGGAATGTAGCTTTTACTCCCTCAAATCCATCTGTTTCACTTCATCGAAAGGTGTTTTTTTAAAGCCATTATTAAAACACACACACACACAACCCCCCCCCCCCCACACACACACACTATGGATGCAAATTATACTGCAGAGTGATGGCCGTCCTGCCTGAACAGGATGCATTGCAAGCCAAAATGTAGCCGGTTTAGATCTTCTGTACATATTTCAATAGAATATATGACACCATGTCTACATCAGCAGCATTTCACATGACGTGGCTGCTGCTAATTGTGTGTGGAGGGTATGTTGTTCATACAGTCACATCCCATGAACGGTTCTAATTTGCATTCTACTTCCAGGGCAGGATCTACACTATTGCTTTAAAATGGTTTGTAATGGTTTTGACAACTGTTGGGGCCCATGACACACTCCATATACAGTTTTCAAACTGTTTTCAAAGTATTATATCCTGCTTGCTGTAGATGTGGTCCTGGGCTAGTTGTGTTAAAAATGCTCCTCTACAAGGAGGAAAAGTGTGCAGGGATCTCATGTCCTTACATTTAGTGGCCATTGTCTTCCTAACCTTTATCCTAATTAATACTACTACTATTCCTATTACTACTATCTGGGCTTCTTAAAATCATCATCATCATCTGGATACCATTACACATGTGGAAGGAACAATTGTGTTGAAGCAATGGTACAAATGTTACTATTAGTAATATATATGCTTAAATCTCTGTACATTCATTATTGGGGGGCAAAGCTAGGCTGACCAGATAAAATCCAGGTCAGGGCTCATGTAACTTTAACAGTTGTAGAGAAAAGGGAATTTCAGCCAGTGTCATTTGTATGCAATCAGTTCCTGGTGAAATTCCCTCTTCATCACAACAGTTAAAGGTGCATGCACTATACTAGAGTGACCATATACAAAAGAAGGCAGGGCCCCTGCCACTTTAACAGTTGTGATGAAGAGGGAATTTCACCAGAAACTGATTGCATACAAATGACCCTGGCTGAAATTTCCTTTTCTCTACAACTGTTAAAGTTACATGAGACCTGACCTGGATTTTATCTGGTCAGCCTAGGCAAGGCCTTTTTTTTAGAGGGAGCAATGCAGTCAGTTGTCCTGGACCTCATACATGAAGGGACCCACGTTGATCAAGAGTTTACTCCCAACTGAGAAAAAAAATTGACACAGGGTGCACTGAGGAGCCCCCCCCCCCAAGTAACCTTCAGCACCTGGGCCTCTCAAGAGTCTTCAAACTGAGCCCCTAGGAGGTTGTGGGAAATTAAAATGGCTGCCTGCCACTGCCAGGTAATTCTGTAGCCAAGAGTCCACTGGTGTGGGAGGATGCCCACCTACTGTTACTTCACCAAAGACCCTCTCAAGCCTTGAGCTGCCCAGCATGGATCTTCTACCACCTCATTTACTTGTGTTCTAAGCTCACCTTAACAGGGGTTTTAGCCTGGGCCCCCGTTACAACCTTTCTGCATCATGCTTGGAGCACTTAGGCTGCAGTGGATTCCAAGTTTCCACAATGGCTGCAGGCCTGTTCTGTCACTAGCTCTTGATTATAACCGTCATCCCTTTCATCACCAACCCTTTGCTCTTATCACTGGATCAGTACATTTGATCTATGCCAACATGTTCTTGGCTCATTGCCACAACCGTTCTCCACCCTCCCCTTTTCTTTCACGACATGAGGATTCTCCTTGGTTAATGTAGAGGCCTTCTCCTGGTATCAGAGGCAGGAACAAGAGCCAGATGCTTATCAGCTTTGGGAGGAGCCACCGCCCAGAAAACCCAAGAATCTAGACAGTGTAAATTGGGTGTCTTGGCCAATGGCATCTGCCCTCCCATTATTCCACCCTCCTCCCCATGGCTTCTTCATGGTCTTTTTCATTTGTTCAACCATTCTTGACTTATGGGTACATTTGCTATTGTGTACAACCTGTTTAGGAAGGCAATATAAGAAGAAGAGCCATGCTGGATCAGACCAAGAGTCCATCTAGTCCAGCACTCTGTTCATACAATGGCCAACCAGATATTGACAAGGGAAAAGCAAGCAGGACATGGGTGCAACAGCACTCTCCTATCCATGTTCCCCAGCAACTGGTGTATACAGGCTTATTGCCTCTGATACTGGAGGTAGCACATAGCCATCAGGACTAGCAATTAGTACTGATCTTTCTCCAGGAATTTATCCAGACCCCTTTTAAAGTCATCCAAATTGGTGGCCATCACTACACCTTGTAGTAGTGACTTCCATAGTTTCTGAGCTGGGTGAAGAGGTACTTCCTTTTATCTGTCTTGAATGTCCCACCAAATCAACTTCATGGGGTGACCCTGGGTTCAAGCATCATGGGAAAGCCAGAAGGCCTCTGTAAGAAGACACCATATCTCCTATCACTCATACTCTCTAGATCTACTTACCAGAGAATACAGAGTGATTATATGTGTATGTGTGTATTAATACATATAATATTCATCAGGTGTTCATGCGATGTCACATGTAGATATGAGTCTCTCTCTCTCTCTCTCTCTCTCTCTCTCTAACACAGATTCATAACATATCTACATGTGACAGCATAAATATGAACTCCTGATGTTTCTACTACTTATTGTTTGGGGCTGGATATGCTCCTGCCCAATCACAGCTACACTAAAATCCTGGATTTCTCAATGGTTTTCAATGGGCAGTAATCACTATTCTATAAGAATAGACAAAAAATGGGGTTCCAATGAACCAGGAAGCCCCTTCTGCAGAGAAAGGCCTTTTAACCATGCCTGGCTTGCCTGTGTGTGGGGAGGCAGTTGCAGGTGGAGGCGAAAGGCAACGTGCAGAGGCATGCCATTGGCTGCCACCAGGACAGGGAAGGAGTCCGCGCCTTTATAGGGGACCGCAACCTCCCCCCCCCCTCCACCTTCTTTGTTTCTCGGCTCTCCGTCGAAGGACGTGTGGCGCGCGACAGAGAGCAAGCCAGGGAGGATCAGGGGAGGAGCAGCATCAGGAGGTGAGAATGAAGAAGCCCTGGAGCAGGATGCCAATGAAGCCCATGCCAGTGGGCATCATTCCAGGCCTGTGGGGCCTTAGGTTTGGTGGGTGGACCAGATGGCCTGCCCAATCGTGGCCTAAAATGCAGCCGTGATTTTTGCCTACAGGGGAAAGGCTGAGGAGACCCACCCGAACGCCCATGCACCACATGCCACGCAGCACAATCAGCAGGAGGTGACTGGGGTCTGTCTTTAGGCAGGACGTGGGCCAAGCAGCCATGCACTGCCTCCCTCCACACCTAAAGAGCTGGGGAATAAGGACAGGGTAATCCTCAGGCCCAAATTGAAGGGCTTAGAAAGGTGCTGGGTGGGCAGGGAAGGGAACCCCTTTAGGGAAACGCTGCCTTCCACCGTATCTGTGGAAAGGATTGGGGTGGGGGATATATATTCACACTGGGATTGGGTAAATCTCTCCACTACAGTATGGTTTTGAGTGCAGGGGAAGCCTGGTAGAGAAGGCGATTTTTGCCAGTTGTGTAGCACATACCCCTTTCATAATGTTAAGACAATTTTGAAGTACAGAAGTTTGGAAGAAGAAATTCCCATAGTTAACTCAAATTAGGATTTAACGCACCAAATTTATTCAACAATCATGCCTCCAACAAAGGGGGGAGGGAAGGAAAAGGAAAAGCTCCCCACCCACCACCCAAAAGGGCTAGGGAAAGACATTCATCAGCCTCTGACAAGGAAATCAACCCCGATAGTCAGGCAATTTTAAATAGACTTGAAGTGGTGGAAAAGGACAAGGGAATCAGACCCCCTATAGTGGTACCTGGCAACCCAATGGGATGAGGCGTCGGAGACCTACAGACTAGGAAAAAGATGCAGGATCAATTATGGCTTTCCGTTGCAGCATGCTTGGACAAAATAGAAGCTTCAACCAGTTCTAGTACAGCTCAAAGTGAACGCTCCATGCCTGTGCAGAACCACTCCTTGCCTGTGCAGCACCCAACCAGGGCAGATGCAGGGCCATTACCTCTGGGAAGCGCAGAACCAACCCCAGCATCCATATTGACAACACCCACTGCACATGAGAGTAGCCCATCCACGCAGCCAGATTCAGGTGAGATGCGGCAACACACATTGCCTCAGCCTAGTTTAAACTGGAACAATACGCCACCATGGGGTTGGTATCCTTGGCTGGCCGGGATGGGGTGGTCAGTACCTGCGATGGCGGGTAATAACCCACCAGGTCAACAATCCACTCATTTTACACCATTATCTGACCATAGGAATGTAGTAGGGCAAGAAGGGAACACACCACAACAAGCAATGCACACATAGGCAGCACCTACAGTAGAAGCCCCTTTTAATATCATGGCACCACCACAAGGGGGCAGCTCAACCGGTGCAGCAATAATTCTGGCAACCGGCTCCACGAGCCTGACACAGACCCAACAGCCGATACCGTCGGCCGCCACCGCCTGTGCAGTGGTGTGGAAAGGCCCAGCTGAGGCTATAATATCTAATAAACAGGACACGGTGACAAGTTCATGTGATCCTTGAGCAGCGGCTCCCTTGGGTTACCACCTTACATGTCACAAGAGATAAAGTCTGGAAAGGGGAATACATTGATATTTTCTCGCTGTTTTTCCATGAAGTTGAAAGCAGCGAGAAAGATAAAGGTCAGGATAAAGATCTAGAAAGTTTAAGACGCAAAAGAGTGGCCAGAAACTGGGCCAATTGGCTGTCCAGTTTTCTAATTTATATGGGAGTACTGCAACAATGTTTTCCCGAACGAGGTGGTATTCTTACCAAGTATTTGGATATGATCTACAGAGCATATACCGAATACGAGGGCGGGGCCTGGTTAACCTATGACAAATCATTTTGTTGCAAAGCTGCTTATGACCATTCTTTGCACTGGGATGCCAAAGACCATGATCTTTGGCTCCAGTTTATGACCGCTGCACGGCCAGGGTTTGACAAATGGGCCGATAGCAGACATATATTGTCTAGACAACAGCCCACTCCCCCTTACAAAGGAGGAGCGGGGCAGGGGGTTCAATTCCGCCTGTCCTGTTGGGAGTATAGCTCATGGGGCATTTGCAATGCCCAGTGTGCAATGGGCAACATCCAGCCACAGATTTCCCCAGGATCAGAGGTGGCAGGGGAAATTTCCAAGATGGATACGGAGGCAAGAAACCAGGTGGTCAACAGCCATCGCCTAAAGCTCCCCAGCCCAATTAAACTGGACACTTTGTGCCAATTGTTAAGGGACTACCCAAATTGCCATGATGCAACATACTTAGAGCTCGGCTTTACGGAAGGTTTCCATATTCCTTTTAAGGGACCACACCTGCTTCATTTTCTAGGAACCACAAATCCGTGCTTTTCTTGGAACATTTAGTCAAAGAAAAAATAGATAAGGAAGTGCAATCAGGTTGAGTGATCGGCCCTTTCCCACAACCGCCCATACCCAATTTATGTGTTTCTCCATTGGGCGTAGTACCCAAAAAGACAGCAGGGGAATATCGGTTGATATATAACCTTTCGTTCCCACATGGAGAAGCAGTTGGCCAAGAGAGGATGCCTGCTCAGGCCTCCATCTACCTCTGCAGAGCATGGGAAATTAATAAATGTGGCCCTGTTTAAACCCAACTTTCTTGTGTCACCTCGTTATTTTGTCCTCCATTCCTGCAAATGCTCACTCTGTACATATCTCTAAGCATGGAATGTGACCTTACTCATTGGCTAAACACACTGAAAGGTGGCAGCAGGCTCATTTCTCACAAAACAATTGGATAAAATAGTGCCTGGTCATTTTGTATCATATCCTGGGTGCCACAAAGGCTTGCTATTTTTCATTTGAAAGCTGGGAATCTGGGCTAGCTAGTGGACCTCCTGAGATGGTGGACAAAAGGGCTGCAGACCAATGGTTTTATCTGGCCATGTCTGGGTACTGTCTCTATCGCTGGTTAACATCATGGTTCACCTATGGGAACTCAAGCTTACCTCTCCTCATTCTTCCTTTTGGCAGAGAGAATAGACAGAGCTATCAAGAGTTGTTCTAACACCTGAGAGCATCAGGCTAGCAGGTGTGACAATGTGGACTTATTCTATTTGCTCAGAACATTTGCTGTGCCTTGAAAGGTCACATGCAGCCTGCCTGTGGGCAATCTCTGTCTCCTCTTCCCGGATGTTCAGGTTTGTAAGCACAGCCAGGAAAGATTTGTATAGCAAACAGACTAGAACACATCGTAACTTTAATTTGAAAGTTCAGGTGTTACACTCCTGTTATTTGCAGTGGTGTCAATTACAGGAGAGAAAATAGCCTGTGTATCACATATCTCTGACTCATCTTCAGCCGTTCTTTCAAGACCGCAAGTCAAAGTCACACATTTCGTTCTGTCTTGAACATGTCATTTCAATCTCTGGCCAAAACGTTTTGTCTTTTGAACTGGAAAAGGAAAGCATATTCTCAGGGCTAAATCCTCCAGGCTGAGCAGGAGGACTCAATGAACAGGCATCACTGTGATAAAGCCATTGAGTTCAGTGGGTCTAGGCTGGTGTTTTCACTGGAGGGGTTAAGCACAACTCTTACGGGTCCCCTTCATGAAATCAACCCAAATTGGCTATTCAGCTTTACAAACATTCACTTCCAAGGTGGGAGGCTGGACTGAGGATGATTGATGATTCCATCTGGTAGCAAGAGAACAATGGCCACTTATGAATCACCAGAAAAAGAAAAAGAAAAGAAAAAGAGGAAACGCATCACCAAAAAAGAGGACAAAAGATGACAGTGATTGGCAAAAAATCTGCATACGAAAACTTAACAATACGTATTACAACCTAAATAGATACAGTACATTCATACTTTTCCACAACATGGAAGACTATGACCAGATGACTTGTGTGCCTTGCTCAGTCTGCTGTCCAAGTGCTGCTGATGGGCAACTTCAAGACCCAGCTCTTCTTTCTGATGGTTCATTGTCTTTAAACTGGACTTGGGCTGGTCAGCCCTTCAAACAGAGGACAGTCCTCAGGCTGCCCTTCATTTAGAGGATTGTCCTTTGCAAAAGAGGACACATGGCCAGCCTGGCTACTATAGCATGGTTGTGATGAATGAAACTGGTATGAAGAAGAGGGAAAAGAGCACCACCAAACCGATGAAAAAAAGAGAGCCCAGCTCTGGTACTATGACACAACCTTTGTCTTTAATCTTTAATAATATTCTTCAATCTGCTCTACATGTTTCGGAAAAACATCCTTCATCAGGAGCTGAGGAAAAATGCACTTCTCTATAATTTCATGGTCATTACCACAACATTAAAACAATAAAACCTGAATGCAAAATGCCAATGGAAACAGTTCTCAGCTTTTGGGGCATCCCCGCAGGCTCCTCAGCTCCTGTTGAAGGATTTTTCCAAAATGCGTAGAGCAAATTGAAGAATATTAATAAAGATTAAAGACCGAGATTGTTTCATAGAACCAGAGCTGGGCTCTCTTTTTTTTTCATCGGTGTGATAATTGAAGCCCAGCCAACTCACCTGCCCTTTAGCTCCTTTTTTAGCTTCATAAGAACTTAAGAAGAGCCATGCTGGATCAAACCAAGAGTACACCTAGTCCATCATTCCGCTCACAAAGTGGCCAAACAGCTGTTGACTAGCTTGCCCTTTCTTTCTTTCCTTCCCTCTCCAGCCAGGCAGAAATGGTAAGGACTGATCATCTGGGTGGGGGAAAAGGAAAAATTAGTGTAGGGTGTCCCACTTGGAGCTTCCCAGTCTCTCTTCTCACAATGGTGGAGACTGGATGTTAATATCCTCTGATTTCCATACCACGAGCCCTGCATCAGATCTTGGATTCTGGCTCAAGGAAAGCTCAAGGCTAGAGCCTCTCCAGACTGGCAGCATTCATGCTTATCACAGGAGGGAGAGGGTTGTTGCTGGAAGCTTAGTGTGTAGCTTTCCATCTTTCTTGTTATCTCTTTCATTTCGTACTAGCAGCGTACTCCGTTACTGGGGCTCAGGAGACTTCTAAACCACTCTGTTTGATTTGTTTCTGGTCATGATGGGAAACTTGCTAGGAATCAGCCCACCTCTGCTTCATGCAGCCTACCATCCAGTTATTCACAACGATCTTATATTTTGCTTAATAGGATTACTCTGGGGATGCCACAAATTGATGTAGTGCTGAACCTTGTGTAAGCTGCCAAGGGCACATCAGAAGCATTATGTGTATTGTTATGTTCAATTATGTGTTGGAGAAAGGCGAGTAAGAAATATAGCAAATAATATTATAGGTAGAGGGGTGTGTGTGTGTGTGTGTGTGAGATGTTTGAAAATGTTGTTACTCATTTTTTATTTTTGGAATTTAATTTTTTTTAGTAACATTGTCTTTTTGTGGTTTATATTGTTGCATACTGTTTTAAGAGAACAATCAAATGGTACCTGGGCGAGCATCCCAAGGACCATAGGATGGTTCAGAAAATGCCTCCGAGGTCGGAGATCGTATGCTGACCTCGAAAGGGGGCATCAGAGATCCAACACCCCACCCCTGCCTCTTTGCAGCTGTCAGAGAAAGAACTGTTCTTTCCAGGGGGCACCCCATTTGTAGAATGCTGTCCCCAGAGATGCTTGCATTGAACCTGTCTTACAGTCTTTTGGGAACCACATGAACACTTCCCCCCCCCCCAGGCATTTTGGGAACTGTTGCTTAGTGTTTTTAATACTTTATTCTGCTGTTGTTTTTAATTCGGTTATATGTGCTTGAATTGTTTCATTCCTTGCAGCTTTTGTATCTTGGGCCCTTTCTACACCATCGGTGCACAGGGAAGGAGGGAGGGAGATCCCGGAAGTACCTAATACACACCATCGGCACACAGAGACCAACAGGGGGCCATCCCAGGCAAACAGCCTGGTGTAGGAACAGCCTTAGTTTTATTCTGCATTGCATTTATTTATTTATTCATGTTTGTATTTTATGTTTTTAATGGGCCTGTTCAGAGGACATGCTAAGCCATGATTAGGCTGCTAACCCTTTTGCAGCAAATGGTTAGTGAGTGTATTTAAACCATGGTTATGTAGCCACCATGGTTAAGAATAGTTCACATGACATGCTAAGCCATAAGGTTTAGCTCAAAATGCTTAACCACTGTGGCTTAGTGTGTCATCTGAACAGGGTCAATGTATTGTGCACTGCCCAGGGAACTTTGGTTTTGGGGTGATTTATCAGTACAGTGAGTAAGTGAGTAAATAAAATTATTCAAGAGTGGGCCTTTGAACCTTGCTGCATATCCTGTCTATTCATATTCTCCCCACAATCCCTTTGTCCTCCAACTCTGTCCAGTGGACCACACTTTCCCTTGTGATCACTATGAATCTCATCTGTCTTCCCATATGCCTGTCACCATTTGTTTATTTGTGATGCACAGCCGCAGTTCAAGCAAGCCAGCAAAACACCCAACTTCCTCCTAGACCTTTACCACACAACCCAGTAGCTGCCACAGGAAGTAAACTTGAACATTAACACACAGAGAAGATCATCATGCTCAGCGCACATGTCGGAATGACCTGTTTACTTAATGATAACCATGAGTGTTTGTATACTGATCATTTCAAAAGTACTGTGGTTAGAAGCCATGCATGCTATGTTACAGCTTTTAGGAAAACGTTAAGCTTGCAAATAATAGTAAGAAAGTGTTCCTTTTCAGTCTGATAATGACCTTTTCAGTTCATTATTGGCTATCGTAACAATACGATACACTTCCCTACTAGAGAGTTATATCGGATATAGTGAGATTTACTTCCAACGAAATATGCATTGCATTGCATTGCACAACAGCAGTTTTCAAACATTCTGTCCTCAGAAATTCCTTTCTGGAATGATTTTTTTGTTGAGGAACTCCGAAATCCCTGCAAGTTGCAAAGGATTCTAGGCTGGACAGGACACTTCTGGTATTCTTGTACAATTATGCTTATTTATAGTTACAAACAGGGCTGGCCTTCCTGTGAGGTCGGTGAAAGTCCTGCCTCAGGTGGCGCAAGGGAGGAGCTGCAAATTGCACCCCCTTGCTTTCCTCCTCAGTGAGTGCTCTGGAGAGCCTCCCTAGCAATTTCCCTGCCATGATATTTGCTGCAGCGGGAGAGCAGCCACTTGCACGGTGATGCAAGCAGGTGTTCCAGAGAGCTCTTTGGTCCCACTCTCCCACCATGGCAAAGGCCACAGTGAGAGAATGGCCAGCAAGAATCATGATGGCAGCAGCCTTCCCTCTGTTTGGCTCTGAGGAGATCCTCAGAGCAAAACACAGGAAGCGTGGCTGCTTGCAGCAACCCATACTGTGGGATTCTCAGTGTGAGCTAGGGGGTGTGCAGATTCTCTGGAGAGCCGGGTTGACCAATGGAGCAGCCAATGTGGCTCTTCAGGCGAAAACAAACAAACAAACAAACACACATGCAAACAAATGAGTTCTTACACATGCACAGCACAGCAAAAACCATCCACTCTTGGTACCTGCCCCACCTCATGATACTCCCTACCAGTGGAGGCTGGTGGCTCCGGTGTCAATTGAGTTGTGAATCTCTCCTGGTTTCAGTCAAGACAAAGCAAAGCACCTTGGAAAGCACCTATAGAGTTCCAACTGAAACCCAGAACAGGTTCACCGCCCTACTGACATCGGAGCCACCAGCCTCCAGTGCTCCCTAACACCCTTTCCTTTTCCTTTTCCTGGGCACACATCAAAACAAAGCCCTGAGCTGCAGCCACCTGCCATTTTTGAATTTGGCACGGGGCCCAGAGGAGTTCTTGTTAATAAAGATGGCATTGGAAGCCAGCCGTTCACTTTGCAGCATGCCAGCCTCCCATTTTTTTTTAAAAAAAGTAAAGTAAAATAAAATAAAATAAATTAGTAAATATTGAGAAGGGACAGGTACCAAGAGAGGTTTTGGTGCGCATAGTGATGCTCATAGGTACCGCATCGGGGACTCTAGGAATAGGAGATTTCAACTCCCCCCACATACAGAGATGGGGCAGGAGGTAGGGACAGCTCTTTGCAAAACTGACTTCTCCCTCCCTCCCTCCCTCCCTCCCTCCCTCCCTCCCTCCCTCCCTCTCTCTCTCACACACACACACACACACACGGCAAAGAGAAGAGAACATAAGAACATAAAAAGAGCCATGCTGGATCAGAGCAAGAGTCCATCTAGTGCAGCACTCTATTCGCACAGTGGCCGACCAGCTGTTGGGCAGGGACACAGGTGCAACAGCAACCTCCCACCCATGTTCCCCAGCAACTGGTGTGTCTAGGCTTACTGAGACAAGCTGGGACTTTAAGGTAGCTTAAAACTAGAGTGCAGTCATGGCGCAGGGCTGCACCTGTTGCTTTCTGGGAAACTGATCAATGATGGTCCCGTGTACCTACGGGGTTGCATTTGCTTCCACTTTGGCTTTGCTTGCATATTTGTCAATAATGCAACTATTTCAAAGGCATCTGGTTATTTATCCTGCTTTGCCATGTATTTTGGCTTCTTCAGAAAAAAAACACATTTCATTGTTTGTAAAAAAAAAGAAAAGATAAACATATACATAAGACACACTGAATACAATTTAATATTGAATCATTATTTTCAAAAAAAACATTGAAAGAAAATCAAAAGAGATACAAAATGCTTTTGATTTTCTTTTGATGCTTTTTGAAAATATTAAATGTATTCAATGTGTATTATGTATACGTTTATCAGGGTTTTTTTTACAAATATTTCAAAGGCACGCTAAGCCTCCACTGCACTCATGTTCAAAGGAAATGGAAATTTGTGGTGCTCACTAGCCCTGGAACATCTCACCACTAGGCAGTGTCAGGGATATGTAACAAACATTTGATTTTAGGTATAGGACGGAGCTATTCTAAAAACAACAGTGCACGTCAGAGTGAAAACAATACAGCCTCGGGTTATATTAGTCAAAGCTGGCATTCTCTTTTGGTTTGGTATCTCCTATAAGATACAGGTTGCAGACTTCATTAGCCACAAATGATGTCACTGGAACAAAATGCCAGGTACACATATAATTTCAGTTATCCAGTAACTTGCATCCGACGCAAAGTTCCCTCACACAGCGACAGAAACACAATTAATTGTAAACACAAAGTTCAGGGAGCAGTACAGTGAGCAGAATGTTCTGTCAGGCAAACTGCGGAGAAGACGTCTCCATTCTAAAGTAATGGCTTCTTAGGGGACACGGGGTTGCTCCAAAACTTCTCGTAGGTGCCTTGAAGTGGAGAATAATAATAATGGAGAGCAAGCTCTACTGAAAACTAGCGTGACCATCACTTCCAGTCTTTCAGTGCACAGCTGAAAGGGAGTGCTGGGTGCATTATGGGGCATTTGATGGGCTCACATAGTGTCAGCAGCAAGTTTCAGCAGGCCTGGCCAGCCCAGCACCCCACATGAATGGAAAGTATGCTCTAGAATGCACGGTCAAAAATGTCTATAATCTCCCGTGGTTCTATGGCAGATATACAGCCCCTTCTTCTTCTTCTTCTTCTTCTTCTTCTTCTTCTTCTTCTTCTTCTTCTTCTTCTTCTTCATTATTTACATTTCTATACCACCCCACAGCCAAAGCTCTCTACAAAGTTTACAGTAGATTAAAACATTAAACATTAAAAATCGATACACAAAATTTAAAACCAAAAAAGCATAAAACTGTTCAGCATACAAAGACAACATACATTTAAAAACAACTTTGAATTCTCAGCCAAGCCTAAAGCTAGATCTGGGATTGGTTAAAAACTGAACATATGCTGCTATATCCCTGGGAGAAGAGAAAAGTCTTGACCTGGCACTGGAAAGGTAACAATGTTGGCACCAGGAGGGGGCCTTGTCAGGGAGATCATTCTATAATTGGGAGGCCACCACTGAGAAGGCCCTCTCCCTTGTTGCTGTCTTCCAAGCTTCGGAGTAGGTCCTCAGTAGACAATAGCCCCAAGCACATCTTCTTCATAGGCTCAATTAATGCACATGGTGGATGGCATAATGTCATCAAGCTTTACTTCTCACCTATTTCTGTTCACAAGAACATCTGTAGAGAGAGCTTCCTCAGGCACAGGTGAGATCAGGGACCCATGGAAATCTTCTACAGATGGCCTAATGCAGCCTTCCCCTACCTGGTAGACTACAACACCCAGCATTCCTGGTCATGTTGGCTGGGGTTGATGGAAGTTGAAATCCAAAACATCAGGAGGGAACCAGGTTGAGGAAGGTTGTTCCAATGAATGAGCCTGGGTGAGGGTATAGGATGGCCATATGTCCTACTTTATAGAGGACAGACCTCTGTTTGAAGGTGTTTCTATTTGAAGGGTTGTCCAAGTCCAATCTAAAGATAAAGAACCCTAAGAAGAGAGAAGGGAGAGGCCTTGAAGATGCCCATCAACAATTGGCACCTGGATAGCAGATGTAGCAGGGACATGCTCAGGAACACTGGTTCTCCAAGCAATTTTCAAATAAAAGACTCAGCTGATTTGCACTAGAGAGAGACAGAGAGACAGACAGAGAGAGCACACTTTCAAGCAGAAGAGGAAGGGAGTAGTTCCCAGCATTTACCCAGGAGTGTGAAAGAAAGAACAGTAGTTACTCATTGGTGTGTGTATGTGTGTGTGGACAGATCAGTACCAGCTCCAGATCTCTGAGCTGGTGGCCCCTCAATGGGTCCTCTCCCTCCTTGAGTCTACCTTCTCACTGCCATTGTCACCAGCTGATGTTGCTCCTCCTCCTCTTTCTCCTCATTGTTACCACTTGCTTGCTTGACAGGCAGAGAGCCACCAAGCAAGTAGGCTGTGGCATCTCCTGCTCCTCCTTCTCACCACCTCCATTGTTGCCAGAGTGAGATGTGAAGAAGTGAAGAGTGCCAGAGTGAAGGAGAGGAGCAAGTCCAGGGGGCTCTTATCAGTGGGCCCCTGGTGGGGTCTGGGCCCTTGGCAGGTACTCAATCATACCTCAAACTTGGTCCAAGACCATCTTTGGCTGACGAGTATTGTGCTTCTTTCTTTCTAAAAATAATAATAATTGAATGGAAGAGTAGCCAGGATCTCTAAACTATTTAAATAAAACCAAGATAGAAATAAAGTTAAAAAGAAAAAAAAGGAGAAGCGTCTGACTGATGATCCCCTGGAAACACTTCTTTTAGATTTTTTCCAAACCACTCGGGAATGTAGAGAAAGTGCACCGCCCTTTCGCAAGCCTGAGAATGTGGTTGAGAAAGGGAGGAGGCACAATTTCCATTGTGTGTTTCAGAACGCCTTATTTTTTATCCCGAACATGGTTTTGTATTTGCAGAGTGCAAAATACACTCTTACAGTCCCGTTTCTCAGTCTTATTGTTTGCTTAAGGCCATGCTAAACTGAAAGTCTTCTACACCTTCCAAATGGCCAGTTCAAAGCTGATGTTATTAAATGGGGAGATTCCATGATAAAACAATGACCTTTCCTAGCAGACGGTGCTAACCCAATGAAAGAAAACAAAGCCTGATCATTTGATTTCTAAAGGACTGTCGAGACCAGCATGGTGTCATCCAGTAAACTTCAATTAATTTCAGTACAAGGGATAAGCAATTGCTTAACCTTTTGCTGCTGAAATCAATGAAATTCAGACAATTGACTTTCACTGGTCTGTGGACAGGGATGGCCCTATCTTTAGGCAAAATGAAGCACACACCTCAGGTGGCATATGTTGGGAGATGGCAGCAAGGTACTGGAGGAGAGACCTGTGTGACATGCTGCCTGCTGCCCCTTAACTGAGCCTGCTGCCTTCAAGTGCAGATGAAGATGATGCCCAATTGTCGGTGTTGAAGTAAGATTCAACTGCCAGTCCAGTTGGTTTTTGTGCATGGAATGGGAGGGGGCGCCATCTTGTTTTTTGCCTCAGGTAGCAAAATGTCTAAGGTCACCACTGCCTGTGGTTGTATTTTAAGAGTGTTTAACTGAGTCTTTGGCATGGCTGAAAGTTTAAAATTGTTTCAAACGTTAGCTGTTTTTATGTTTTATGGTTTTTAATTGTGTATATTGACTTTTAATGTTCAGTCTTTGAATTTTTGTAAACTCTATGGGAATTCTCCACACAAGTCAGAACATGGATTTTCCAAATCCCTGGCTTGTGTGGAGATCCCCCATGGAGTACAGAGAGACAAACATGATGGAGGAGAATGGCCGGGCTGGAGCACTTCTTCTCATGCATTGCTTTTAACTCTTTTCTGAATGCCTGAACATGGCTTTAGTCAGCCATGTATCTTGTGGTCATGCATCACAGATGTAGCCTCTCAGAGCCTAGGAGAGAAGAGGCAGTTTAGTTAAGACTGGTTCACAGGAAACAGTCACCAAATGCTTGAAACTGAAAGAGGAATTCTTATTTATAGTAACCTCCTGATTAGTCCATGCCTGATACTGAAAGCGGAATAAAAGAATAAGCCCCAAAGAATAGATAAATGAGGTTATTTATTTGTTTTAAATTTATTTGAGAAATCCACTTTTCTACCAAATGTGTGTATTGGGGGGGGGGGGGCAGGGCGACTGAGGATTTATCCAAAGGTCTTGTTCCACCAGTGGAACTGCTGGAGGAACAGATTTCCCCTTTCCACTGCAGCGCTTCCCCCCATATTCCCCCAAATCTGGAAGTCGTGTTGTGCAAGAGGATTTCTACTTGTGCAACAGTTTGTTGCAACTCATTAAAACTACAAAGTCACTCAACAAATTTAAAGCAATTAAAGCAACATGGAGAAGGCAGGAGAAATCAAAGCATATGGCTGGAACTACAACAAACCATTCATATGAGCAGAAGCAGGACGGCAGTAAAGTTCACAACAAACCAGGTTTGAGCTTGCGGGATCTACTTCATTTTTTACTAGCATTCAGGGCTTACCTGAGTCAGGTGCAAAACGACAGCTCGGGGAGGCAGAGACATACTAAGAATTAAGGAACAGGGTCCCTGTGACAAAATGGTGTGTGTGTGTGTGTTTGGTTCAGGTTTGGATCTGCTGTGGCCTATTCTTTTCTTGTTCAGGAAATGGTAAGTAAGTGGGAGGGTGGAGTTAGAATCGTGAGCTGTGTGAATGGTGTCGTCTCATTGGGTGGTTGATTTGGGCAATGTCTATACCTGCCTCTTTTCCTGGGGTCGTCCCTGGGTCGTCCGGGTGCGTCCAAATGATGCACAAGGGATCCTGGGAGCAGGCAGGGATGACCCCTCCATTTTCTGGTTGCCCAGTTATCCTGATTTTCCCTGTGGTCCTGGGACTATCCTGAGGACCATGGGCAGTGTGGGTGCCCATCCTGGCTTTTTCCTTCCTCCCCACGAGTAGCGGGGGTCAGCAAGGGGGAAGGAGCTAGTCTGGAGGGAGTCCAGGGACATCAGGGTGGGGGATGAGCAGGGTCAGGCTTCCCCACTTACTTTTCATTGGAGCACAATTGCGTTCCTAGCTCTGCCTTAAAAAAAAATGGCAGGCGCAATGTCCCTGTTTGTTTCTGGGACATCATGCGTCCATTTAGACGCTGGGGGAGGATTGCAGAAGCAGATAAGTCTGCGATCCTCTCCTTCCTCCCTCCCTCCCTCCCTCCCTCTACAGCCTTAGGTGTAGAAAGGGCCTTTGACTGAAAAGAGAGAGAGAGAGAGAACAAGGGGGGAGTGAAGAGACAGAGACTTAGAGAGTGAGAGCCAGTTAGGGAGTTAGGGAGGGCTGGAGTGAGTGAGGTTTAGTAGAGGCTTGCATCAGAATAGGATTAGGAAAGTGGGGTTATTGGGAGGTGGTTAATATTCCCTGGGAGGTGGAGGGAGGTAGATTTATGTGTACAACTTGAAACAAACTTAAGGTGTCTTTTAGAACCTTTTACTTTATGAATAAAGTTCATTCTTATTTTGTTATATCAACCACATCTGCTCAGTCTTATGCATTACTTCAGCTGAACAATACACACCCACACTCAAACAAATAATTAATTACAAGAAATTTTATATTTCCCTCATTCTTTTTGAGTCTAAAGAATAGGGTGGTAGCTGCAAAAGGTTAGTGGCTAACCATAGCTTAGCTATGTTGTGTGAACAGGCCCAGTGTGTATTGCATTGTAAACCAAGAACAAATCAGTTCAAGTTAGGGGAGATAAATAGTTTTAGGCTGTGGTCTTATATTCACTGTCCTGGGAGCGAGCCCCATTGAACACTGTGATTTTTTTGAAGATCTATGCCCTGGAATAGAACATATGATCAAAATGTAGTATTGGAGGTCTTACACCTGTACACAGTTAATTATCTTTTTAAAATTATTTTTGGAGCAATTGGTCACCTAGCACAGATAACTGGAGTGAATATGATGTATCTGCAATGGTAATCTAATTTAAGTCCCTTACATTTCAGTGGATTTACTCTAAGAGGTTCATCAGGTGAGTGTTTTATCGCAGGCTCGCTACTGCCCACTTACAGATGTGTGCACATCCTTTAGACAACAATGTCCACCTCCTACGTGCCTCCCACTCCTCCCACTCATTTTTCCATCACAAAATAGACCTCTTTTCATCCAACTTATTTTTAAAAACAGAATGTGCCACCATTTCCTGATGTGTGCAGGAAAAGCAGCGTAACTAAAACTGCCCCTGAATGGGCCACGTGGTCTTTGTTTACTATTTCTTTCCCCTCTGGGCAGAAGAGGAAGTAATGAGGGAGAAACATAGGGGCGGAGAAGCGACTGCAATGAAACCCGAATTCCCCCCATGTGATGATGCTCTAAGAAGAACTAACATTGGATACAACCCATGGCTGTGCAGGAGGCTAGTCTGGAATTCTTGCATTGCTGAGGTGCATGGAGGGAAAGGTTTACACCGAAGCATCCATACTAATAAGCATTTCTCCAAGGCAAGTCGTGTGACTATTTTTTTCTGCGTTGGTTATGACACATTGGCTTATTCTCCAGTCCAGTTTGCACTTTCTGAACTTTTCTTCCAAAGTTTTTAACGTGTGTCTAAGCTACGACTTGCTGCCTCTTGAAAAAAATTCAAAAGTTGGATTGAACCCAGATGTGCCCTGCAATGATCTAGCATATGTTGCAACTTTTGCAAAGACAAGATCCAAGACATATGTAGACTCAATTGAAAAAGTAAACTTGTTTTCACTTCCACCCTGATTTAATTAGGCTCATTTCCCATAAGCAACTGGAACCGTGTTAATAGAGTCGAAGGAATCTGAAGGGCTGGGACAATTCCTACAAAGAACATTCCAACTCACAGCTCAAGATGTGTTTATTGTTCCACTTTGAAGCTGGGGAAAGTAGACTGAGTGACAGTGAGCTTGGTCACAGTGGAGGCTGGTGGCTCCAATTTCAATGGGGCTGTGAATCCATTCTGGGTTTTCCTCAGAACCACCTAGTACTCTAAAGGAGTTATCAAAGCTGCAGAACCCTATCCCCAAAATAAGTTCAGCACCTTGGATAGCTCCTTTAGAGTCCTGACAGTACACTGATGACATGCAGCTCTATTTCTACTTTTCATCTTCACCAGGTGAGGCTGTGGATGTGCTGAACCAGTGCCTGGCTGCGACAATGGACTGGATGAGGGCTAATAAACTGAAACTCAATCCAGACAAGACTGATTGGGTGGTTAGCGGGTGGTTCTGCTGACCGGATGGAGGGTCATCAACCTGTTCTGGATGGGGTTGCACTCCCCTTGAAGGAGCGGGTTCGTAGCTTGGGGGTTCTCCTAGAACCATCTCTGTCACTTGAGGCTCAGGTGGCCTCAGTGGCATAGAGTGCTTTCCACCAACTTCGCCCCTATCTGGACAGGGATAACCTGGCTTCAGTTGTCCATGCTCTGGTAACCTCTGTGTTAGATTACTGCAATGCACTCTACTTGGGGCTGCCTTTGAAGATGGTTTGGAAACTGCAGCTTGTGCAAAATGCAGTGGCCACATTAATAACTGGGCCAGAAGGTTCGAGCATATAAGACCTACTCTGGACTGCTTGCATTGGCTGCCTGTATGTTTCCAAGCCTGATTCAAGGTGCTGGTTTTAACCTATAAAGCCTTACACGGCTAGGGCCCACAATACCTGACGGAACGCCTCTCCCAACATGAACCTACCCAAACACTACCTTCAACATCTAATGTTCTCCTCCATGTGCCTCCTCCGAGGGAAGCTCGGAGGTTGGCAACAAGGGAGAGGGCCTTCTCTGTGGTGGCCCCCCAATTGTGGAATGATTTCCCTGATAAGGCCCGCCTGGCGCCAACACAGTTATCTGTTCGGTGCCAGGTCAAGACTTTCCTCTTCTCCCAGGCATTTAGCAATATCTGATGAGCCTTGTTTAGTTTTGTTTTTAGGCTTATAGCTTTTTAAAGTTATTATAGTGGTTTTAAATGTATGTGTATATTGTATGTTTTTGCTGTTTAAATTTTTGTATATCATTTTAATTGTTTTAATTTTATGTAAACCGCCCAGAGAGCTTCGGCTATGGGACGGTATACAAATGAAACAAAAGAAATAAATAGATTTGTAAAATGGGAAGCAGCATATATTTATACACACACAATATACATATGCATTTATTTCTTTACAGTCTTTCTGATCACTCAGGATTTCTATCACTCATCATCTAAATAGATTATGCCATAGAGTTCTGTGTGTCTTAGGAGGTTGTCGTATATTCTTCTCAATAGTAGTAAATTCAATGAATGGATACCATATTTCATTAAAAAGTGTCAATTTCGACTTGGCCCATTTGTATCTGAAGACCTTTAGCGAGGTTTTCCATTAGTGCAAGGTCCCAAATGTTCTGTTTCTGTAAGATAATGTTTAAATAAATAAAATAAAATAAAAACCATCTGATCAGGTTGTCTCTCAGAGACAAGTATAGATATCTTCTGCTCTAGCTTTCTTTCCTTTAAAAAATCAGGCATTTTTGTATGTGAAAATCAACTCATTTCCAATTTGTGTTACAATTCCTTTCATGTTGAAGTGTATAGCAAGCCTCCCAATGATTTTAATACGTCTCAGTTGGACCCCTGGGGGATTGTGTTGAGTCATGAGTTTTAAAGCACCAGTCCCTGACTCAAAAAATAAGAATTCTTTGGTGACTGAAGCCAAAGGGACACAGGGCTACTGAATATGATTCCATAACTGTAAATTTTCAAGGTGATAAAAGCATGAATCAAAAAGTCTGCCTTTGGGTGCTTAGTCATGTTCTACTAGTGGTTAAATCAAAGAACTTGGCAAGATTTCAGAAGTGAGCTTTCAAAGAAATGTTTGTGATTCAGAGATGATGCAAATATATCTAAAGTCACAGCCAGGTGTGAAAAAATTTGTGATATTCTAGATTGGAAATCTAATATTTCCAGAAATGCTGAAGAAGCAGGAGCTGGGAGGGGGATAAGCAAATTTGAGGGAAAATTGCTTTTTTGTTAGTTACACTTTTTATTTGAACATCAACACAAATAAAAATTCCTTATTTATTTATATCATTTTGACCATACTCTGTAGCCGAAACAGGCCCCCAGGGTAGTTTACAAAGATTAATAATAAGACAGCCCTTGCCCTGAGGCTTACAATTTAAAAGGAGTGACATGAAAGGAAAACAGACCGGGAGGGAGAAGGGAGAAAAAAGCCAACCACTTCAGGCATTTGTACTCGTTTGCAAAGTTCTTAGGTTATTTCTCGCAAGGAAGAGTGAAGCAAGGTCCCTGGAGCTGCTTTTTCTATGGCAGATGGTTGGGGCCAGGCTGGTCACCGCTTGCCATGATGTTCTTCCTGGGAGGCAGCAAGAGCAGCCTCCTGGTGACTATTGTGAGTCCAAGCCCTCCTGCCAAGATGTGAGACAATAAAGAGGTATGCTGTGTGATCCACAAAACTCTTTATTCATTAAAGAGACACCACACCTGAAGGGAATGTGAATGATGGGAGCTATCCTCTCAGCTTAATTAACCTAACAAAGCAAAGCAGTTGCCTATCAACTAAATGGATGGTTTCCCACCATACCTGACAGGCTTTTACCAGACCCCTCCTTCAGGGAGGGTCTTCTAGCTGTAACCTCTGGCAAGTGGCTAGCCTAGAGGACTGCTTCTCACTTCCCCTCAACTCCGCCCACTTGACTCTGCGGTGGACTATGGGATCTGTCAGTTTTGAAGCTTCCTCCCCTTCTGACAAGGACTGAGTTCCCAGGGAGGGGGAGAAGATGGAAGATGCCTGGGACTCCTGTTTAAAAAGCTCTTGGGAAGATTCCTGGTGAGTCTTGGAGAATTCCCCCCCCCCCTCCATTTCTGTCTTGGCTGATCACACCAGGGAGACTGGGCCTGATCCTGACAGCAGCTCTTAGTCTCCTACCCAATGGCCAAAATGTGTTGCCTTTCTGCTCTGCAGTCCCATGGCAACCACAATAGGTTATGGCAGTGGCCTTTACCGACCTGGTACCCTTCAGATGTTTTGGGCTACAACTCCCAGCATCCCTGAGCATAAGCCACCTTGGATGGAGCTGACAGAAGTTGTAGTCCAGAGCACCTGGAAGACCCCAGGTTGGAGAAGGCTTTGTTATGGTGACACAAAACCAACTTCAACATCTGATCAACGTCGCCTTTGTGGATCGTGAAGGACAGCTGTTGCTGACAACTTTTAAGCATTAGAATATTTATGGTCCAACTAACATTGGAGGCTTCACTTCCACATGTACAATACAACACAGAGTTACCCAAAGGCCAGAATTGCCAGCTTAGAGCAATGCAAATACAGGGAAGAGGTTAGGGGTAGCCCAAAATATTCTGCCACCAGAGGGAAGGACAAGATGGTGCCCCCCACCGTCTTGTCCAGACTGGCAGTTGAATCTTACCTCAACACTGGAGACAGGGCAGCATCTTCCACCACATCTGAGGGAAGCATGCTAGCTTTGTGGAATGCAGGGCAGGCCACGTGGAGCACACTTCCCTATCTTCCAAGGTCTTGCTATCATCTTCTTATTGGTGGAATAGGATTTTTTTCCCAATTTCCCAAATTTGTGCAAATTGACACTTATAGTCCACAACTCCGTAGAATCCATGCGAGTCGGAAAAATCCAGACCACTGCAGAATCTGTGCATCAGATTCATACAAATCTGAAATAATTTGATCCTGTTGCAGATTTCTCTGACATCCTTAGTGAGTTCACACTGCCTAATGGAAGGGTCAGCTCCAGACTACCTTATACGGGCCAGACTATTTGTCCATCTTGCCCTTCCTTGTCTTCCCTAACTAACATCTGATCTTAGGCAGAGATCGTTCACCTCACTTGCTAACTGGAGTGTGTTCAGAGGAGGGCAACAAGGATGATCAGGGATCTGGAAACAAAGCACTATGAGGAGAGCTTGAAGGAACTGGGCATGTTTAGCCTGGAAAAGAGAATATTGAGGGGAGACATGATAGCACTCTTCAAATACTTGAAAGGTTGTCACACGGAGGAGGGCCAGGATCTCTTCTCGACCAACTCAGAGTGCAGGACATGGAATAATGGGCTTAAGTTACAGGAAGCCAAATTCCAGCTGGACATCAGAAAAAAAAATCCTAACTGTTAGAGCAATACGACAATGGAACCAATTACCTAGGGAGGTCATGGGTTCTCCTACATTGGAGGCATTCAAGAGGCAGCTGGACAACCATCTGTCAGGTATACTTTAAAGTAGATTCCTGCATTGAGCAGGGGGTTGGATCTGATGGCCTTATAGGCCCCTTCCAACTCTACAATTCTATAATTCTATAAACTTTTTAACTAGAAATGCCAGAGATGGAAACTGGGACCTTCTGCCTACAAAGTATGTTCTGTACCGCTGAGCTGTGGTGATTAGCAAGACTGTGTAATACGAATAAATGTTTGAATGTAGCCTTCTTGTCTGGCTTTTAAAATGAAATTGCCTCAGATTCAGGGTTATCCAAATCAATCATCCATATGAAAAACACCAAAAGAACATTCATTCTATTAATGCTACCAGCCATTTTATGTTTTTGTTTTTTCCAAAAGGTAAAGATATTTTGATAGAAAGTGTTTGTACATGGCTCAACTCAGGCCCTTAAAAGCTATTTATGGATTTCTTTCATTGCCCAAATAAAACACAGACGAGAGGTTGAGATCAATGTGTAATACATGATCAGACCTTCAAAATGAGAATTATGTTTGTTCATAATATGGGGAAATCTCACGCAGTCAAGACAAAAAGGAGCTTGCAGCCATCCTAGAGGGAGCACATGCTGGAACAAGTGTTGGTTGTAGTTGCACGCATGGAAATAGCATTGCCATAGTTCCCAGGAGAGAAGATGCAGAGGCCGCATGTAGGTGTGTTATATGTTCAAGTCGAAGTGGGTATACATCAGGGATAGGCAATTTTGGGAATTCCAGGGACCATTTTTCTCTGCCACCTCCAGTATCGGAGACAGTATGCTTATGTACACCAATTGCTGGGGAACATAGGTGGGAGGGTGCTATTGCACTTGTGTCCTGCCTGTAGATTTCTGAACAACAGCTGGTCAGCCACAGTGTGAACACAAGGCTGGACTAGAGGGACCCTTGGTCTGATCTATCATGGCTCTTCTTATGTTCTTACAGATGCCCCCTCAGACCACCCCCCAGGATTCCAAAACAAGAATTTAAAAAATTTAAAAGTGGCCCCTATAATGGCTATGGAGTGCCAGTAGTCAACCTAAGGTGCAGAAGGCTCAGAGATAGGAGGACTGAAGAAGTAGGCACTACGCAGTTGGGGATGGGGCAAAAGGAAGAAGCAGAACCCTAGGGAAAATGCTTGGGAACTGTTCCAGGTGACCATGTGTCCTACTTTTCAGAAGACTGTCCCCTACTTGAAGGAGTCTTCTTTTTGAAGGGCTGTCCAGTGCAAGTCCAGTCAAGAACCCTCAGAGGGAGAGCAGAAGGGAGAGCAGAGGCCTTGAAGTTGCCCATCTACAGTTAGCACCTGGACAGCAGACTGAGCAGGTACACAGTTTAACTGGTCCCAGGCTTCCCCTCCATGGATGGTGAGATGTATTATCTTTCTATTTAAATTATAGTAATGATTTCAAAATCTGCATCTAGACATGCACATCAGCACATGCAAATGTTGTGCTAATGTGTGTTCTCTTTTGCCCTATTTTTTATGTTACCATTCCTCTTTTTTATCAATTAATAAATGGTCACACTATTGGACAGGAAGCTGGGGACTATTGTGTAGCACCCAATGTGGGCAGGCTTCAGATATTAACTGAAGCCACCTGCAAAATAGTGGCAAAACAGTGTCTTGGGAAGGAGAACATCTACTTAGAATTAAAAAAACAGCTGTGTCTGAGCACATGCTCAGCCCAGGAATTTGTTTTCAGTCCCATAATTGAGCAAACCATCCTTTCAAACTCAAAAAACAATCCTGAGTTTCCTTTTAGTTTCCCTTGTTTCAGAAGCTGAATTTGTTTTGGCGGGATGCGGGAAGTTTCTTTGTTGTGAGCAGGAAACCCTTGCCTCTACTTTCTGACCACCACTACTCTAGATCTTATGGGGAATCCTAGAAATATTTGCCAGCTGTGGCTTCTGCTATCACTGAATTGGATCCAGGATTTGTCTTCCTCTAGAGGAAGGATCCTTCTGTGGGAGGAATAGCTCCATTTGTGGAAGGTCCCTCCACCTGATTTGGGGGGATTCCCCCCACGCCACAGCTCGCCCCGTTCAGCAGGGTCTCCTAACTCTCAGCATAGAATTTTCATGGGCTGGAGGGGCTGCATTAGGAACGAGTGGACAGGGAATTTACCCTAACAAAGGTAGATGTTTTCACCTTCAGTGGATTTGCCCTTTTGTGAACTGTGGCAAGCCTACCCATACCAACCAAGCCCAGTTACTCGCACTTAAATCCGGATCAAACCCAAAGTCTCCCACATTGTCTTCAGGAGGTTATTATTATTAATAATAATAATAATTATATTTATATACTGCCCCATAGCCAAAGCTCTCTGGGCAGTTTACAATAATTCCAAAGAATGGGATGAAGTGCTGAATTTCGCCATTTGATTTGATGTAAGCATCCACTTAACTGCAGGCTTCTCACCTATCTGAATGTCTCTGTGTTTAGCTGTAGCACAGAGGCAGCACTCTATGCATCAAAAGATGCAAGTAAAAATCCAATAAAAGGGAATGCAAACATTTATTTAATAGCTAATCTATACTGAACTTTTGGAAGTTATACAGATTACCAAAAAGATATACAGATTATTTCTTTGAATCCATTTCCCCCTAAAGTAGCGTTTCCAAGCCTCAAAACCCAGGCAGATTATTTAACAAATATACGTTTGCCCCTTTATTGGATTCACACTTTTGTGAACTGGGACTAGCCTTCCCATAGCAACTAGGGTGATCTAACAAAATTCTCTCTTTCCTTACATGAGGAAGGTTTGTTGCTGTACCAGCTTGGGCACAACATACCCCCGGAGTATGCAGGCAAACAATGTGACTGAGTACCCAATTCAAATCCATCTTCCAGTATACCTGAAACAGGATTATCTACGGGTTCATCTACAACTAAAGCCCTTTCGGGAGTGGGGAGAGATGATGGTGAAGTTTTCAGCTTCAGTGATTGTCCCTCATGGGGCATATGCCAGGGACTTTTCCCACGATTAGGAGAGCTGTTCTGGGGCAAAGTTTTTTTTTTTTTTTTTTTACAATTTGTGAGGGTTGCGCAAGATCGGAGTTGTGATCCTGTGCAAAGCTGTGATGGTTTTTTTAAAACCCAAACATACTTGGCGCTGAAGCACGCTGATACTCATCCAAAACATGGTGACAATGCTCTCCCCCTCACCCCCGATACCCATGGGATCACTCTGCGCAGCTGCTTGCATGGTCACTGAGCCCTGCTACTCACGAGGAACAGCAGCTTCAGGAAGGGAGGGCACACCAGCTGCCCACCTCAGGATTGTACCGAGAGAGGGGAAAAAATGGGACATAAGCTGTCATCCATATCCCGGGAAAACTGAGGGGTCATCCCCAGATCACCCCAGGATCAGCTGTGCATCATATGACCCAGTAGGGATGACCTTGATATTATCATGGAATAAATGTCTGATGTGTATAAGGCCTACATGTAACCCAAGGGTGCGGGCTTCAGCCATTCATCCCGTTTCATGGTAAGTTGCGTTCTTTGATCAATTCTTTTCTGCAAAAGTCACTTTTAGTCACGGCCTCCAGTTTTGCTGACTTCTTATGACTTCATAGTATAACGTTTGGGCTGAGTCCTACCTCGACAATATTTCTTTCGCTTTAGCTGCATTATTTAGTTCTTTGCATCAATGTCAGTAGAATTTCTAGTGTGTCAGGTTGAAGCCTAGGGGTGGGGGGGAAATCATTTGCAAGCTATTTCTTTGTTCCGGTAGAGTCACAATAGACCTTGGGCTCTTTGCAGCATTATACAGTACATCAGTAATTAAATTCTCCTTAACTCCTGCTACGCCCCTATCTGGACAGGGATAACTTGGCTTCAGTTGTCTATGCTCTAGTAACCTCCAAGTTAGATTATTGCAATGCAGTCTATGTGGGGCTGCCTTTGAAGACGGTTCAGAAGCTGCACCTTGTGCAAAATGTGGCAGCCAGACTAATAACTTGGACCAAGAGGTTCGAACATATAAAACCGATTCTGGCCCGCTTGCATTGGCTGCCTGTATGTTTCTGAGCTCAATTCAAGGTGCTGGTTTTAACCTATAAAGCCTTAGGACCACAATACCTGATGGAACGCCTCTCCCAACATTAACCTGCCTGTACACTACATTCAACATCTAAGGCCCTCCTCCGGGTGCCTACTCTGAGGGAAGATCACAGGATGGCAACAAGGGAGAGGACCTTCTCAGCAGTGGCCCCCCAACTGTGGAATGATCTCCCTGATGAGGCTCGCCTGGCACCAACATTGTTATCTTTTCGGCATCAGGTCAAGACTTTCCTCTTCTCCCAGGCATTTATTAGCATATACTGAGTTTTTAATTGACCCCAGAACTATATTTGGGCCTAGCTGAGAGTTCGCAGCTGTTTTAAATGTACACTGTTTTTATATATTGTCTGTTTTTATGGTTTTATGGTTTTAAATTTTGTATATTGATTTTTAATGTCCAAAGTTTTAATTTTTGTAAACCGCCCAGAGAGCTTTGGCTATGGGGCAGTATATAAATGTAATAAATAATAATAATAATAATAACAATAATAATATTTGAGAAAGGAAATCCTTTAGCTCCCAACCACTTGTAGTCCAACGCTGCCCTACCCGCACCCATGGTCACTCCCTGGGAATGCTATACCAGCCTCTATTGCATTGGCTGAAATCGTTGGGCTAAATAACATGAAGCTAATTTCCTAGAGTGGAACTGGTGCCCTGCAAGCCATGTGCCAATATCTGGCTTAATTGCAGGAGTCAATGAACAGTATGTTTTAACCTCAGACTACTAGCATCTGTGGTGAAGTGGGCTTTATATTAATAAATAATAGGGGTGTGCATGCTGCTCCGAAAATTTGGGGCTCCAACGAAGCTCTGACAAAACTTCAGGTTTTTGGAGTGGAGAGGGGATGGTTTAAAAACAGTTGAAAACCCATGGTGCAGAGAGGCACCCAGTCAGAGCTTTGTTCCGTTTTTGGATAATCACATTATTATAGTCTATGGGAATTAACCAAAATGCTTACATCTCCACCATTTTTTAAAGATAAAGAGATGAAACTTGGCAGCGTGATAACTCTTAAGTGGGGCTTTAGCCAGGCCAAGTTTGAAGCAGGTCCATTCATCCCTTGGCTTGTCTAAATCCCTACTTAATAGCTATCGCGGTGCCGAGTTTAATCTCTTTATCTTTAAAAATGACAGAGATGTAAGCATTTTGGTTAATTCACAGTGAGTATAACAGAGTGGTTATCTGAAAATGGAGCAGTTCTCTGATGGAAAATCTGGTGACGTGGAGCAAGGGAGTTGCTCCAAAAGTCAGAGCGAAGAAGCCCCTCATCGGAGCTCTGCTTCAAATTTTAGAGTGGAGCAGACCCATTCTGTGCACCCCTAATAAATAAATATCCTAGTAAACTCATGCCTGCCACCCCTTTCAGGGTGTTCAGGAGTAGCGGTAGCATGGAGGAACATCCCTTGAGATGTCCCTGCCATTTTCCCTTTTTCTTCTCTTCTCTCCCTGCAGTTCTTAGTGACATCAGTTTTGCACAAACTGCAGAGATTTTAAAGGCAGGAAGGAGCCAGAGTGTTGCAGTATGTACTTTAAACCTGCTCACGGATAGATTTTCCATAAAAGGGACTGGATGACTATTCTACTTCCAAGGGAAGGAAGAACTTGTCATCACTACTTGTCACCAATCTGTGTCATAGTTAAATGTGCAGTGTTCAGTTGGATATATCTACCTATCTATCTATCTATCTATCTATCTATCTATCTATCATCTATCTAATCTTGTGTTCCTATCAAAGTCATTACTCCCCATGGGTAACTTTCATTTTTATAGGAATGCAATACATTACCTTTAAGACTTGGACCTGGCAGTGCAAAATGGACCAAGATGTGTCATTATGCTCCCTTGGCTCAGGTGACAATCCAGTTAAACCAGAGAAATTGGCTGTAAGTAAATGTAGCATAGGCTGACCAGATAAAATCCAGGTCAGGGGTCATGTAACTTTAACAGTTGTAGAGAAAAGGGAATTTCAGCCAGTGTCATTTGTATGCAATTAGTTCCTGGTGATATTCCCTCTTCATCACAACTGTTAAAGGTGCATGCACTATACTAGAGTGACCATATACAAAAGAAGGCAGGGCCCCTGCAACTTTAACTGTGGCCCAACAGTTTTCAATGAACTTTGATACAATGGAGACATTTTTCTTTTTTTAAGAAAATGTAAGGGGGAAAGCATAAATCCCTGCCTTTTGGAGCACCATGATCTCAAACAGAATCGGGGCCACACACACATACACGACAGTAAATAATCCAGTCATGAATAGCTCTGCCATGCATAATTTGAAGAATGTTTAGTTTGCCCCTACCCCTTGGGAGAGATATTTCAACCTTTTAGAATTGGGGGGGGGGAGGACTGCATAAAAGCTGGGAAACCACTAGGGTGACCATGTGGAAAGGAGGACTGGGCTCCTGTATCTTTAACAGTTATATAGAAAAGGGAATTTTAGGAGGTGTCATTTGTATGCATGCAGCACCTGGTGAAACTCCCTCTTCATCACCACAGTTAAAGTCCTCCCTTCCATATGGTCACCCTAGAAACCACCCAATGGTCAGTTGTCAGGAGAAAGGGAGCGGGGTCATCTGGGGAAACCCAGAGAGCCAGATTTGCCCCCAAGGTTTGAGATTCTGCATGACTGCTCTAGGCTTTCATACAGGAATATTTTCCAGGCCTACTAGGATATCTCAGGATGGAACCTGGAACCAGTGGAGACTGGGGGCTCCAATGGTTTCAGTCAGAGCTCCAAAGAAGCTATCCAAGGAGAAAGGTCCTTTCAAGTTCTGACCACTTCTGCCTAAAACCCAGAGTGGATTCACCACCCCACTGATGTCGGAGCCACCAGCCTCCACTGCCTGGACCCTTTTGCGTGCAAAGCAGGTGCTTTGCCACTGAGCGACAGCCTTAATGCCAACAAGCCAGAGGTGGTCACATGATAAACCCTGACCCCTTATTAAGCTTCCGTATCAGGCTTTCTCGTGTACAGCTTTTGCTCCTTTCACTGGCTCCAGATAAACTTCACCCCCAGTGTGAAAAATCTGGATCTGAGAGGACTTCAGCTTAATTGGACTACTGTAAATTCATCATGAGTGCATCTGTGTTGTCTTGATATCTTGAAGCAGCCGACTGGCAATGCTCAAGAGAGAGTTTGTTTTCTGGTAGTGAGTGTCCGGGACTTTACGTGA
This sequence comes from Anniella stebbinsi, assembly GCA_029215795.1. Classification (NCBI taxonomy): domain Eukaryota; kingdom Metazoa; phylum Chordata; class Lepidosauria; order Squamata; family Anniellidae; genus Anniella; species Anniella stebbinsi. The sequence continues at coordinate 23,643,860 of JARDYH010000002.1, read as the reverse complement.
TACCGATTTTTGCACGTTGTATTTGTGTTCACTAATAAATGACTCATTCTTCTGGTTACTGAAATAATGACTTAACGGGTTTCCACGTGTTTCCTGAATATATAAATATATATAGTCTCTCATGGCCCATTCTACATACTTTCACCATATTTAGTTTGTGACCGTCACCTCAGAAATGTTGGAAATCATAGACTGCTGGAATGAATAGAAATCTGTTCCATCTTTTGTTGATGAGTCTTGTCTTTTTTTTTGCCATCTCTTACGCAGTGCGTGATACTTATGCCGTGTCATGTCCTTTCCTTCTGTTTGTTATCTTTTAAACTTTATCGCTCAGGCATTCCCCAGATGGAGATGCTTCCCGTAGTCTGGAGCAGTTGCTATCAACTCACGACATCTGATGTGGGAGTCCAGGACAGTTAATAAACAGTGAAGTGTCTTATTAACTTCATTTCATTGAACGTACGTTTGCTCTGGCAAGGTATCTATGTTTTTCTTTCTTACTCATAGCAACTAATCAGGCAGAGAGAATGCATATCTGCCCTTGTTTTGTACAATCCCATTATTAAACGAAGCTATTTTTATTGGAAGAGTTCTGAGTGCTTGTTCATAGGTTTCCATTTACCACCTGCTGTTTGCTATTGCTGTCTGCTACATTTACAGACTGGGATGATACGAGAGAGAAAGAGAGCGAGCGAGAGAGTAAAGCCTGAAATAAACCTGAACTCTGTTACAACTCAAGTCTTATTATTATTATTATTATTATTATTAACATTTATATACCACCCCATAGCTGAACCTCTCTGGGTGGCTTACAAAAATTAAAAGATTGAACATTAAAAGCCAGGCCAAAACTTCAGTTAAAAACCTCAACTTAAGCTGTTAAAAATGTTTGCAGTGAATGGTGATTTCAAACCAAATGACTCCAGGGCCCTTTCCGCACCATAGGGGTGTGGAGGGCTGGGAGCAGGCGAACCCGGAAGTAGTCACTTCTGGTTTCGGCGCACTCAAGCTGCACCTTCAACGTGATGGCCTGGGCTTCTCCCGGGCCATCGCAAGTTGTGGAACCATTTTTTTTGAAGATCCACGGAGAGTGCACAACCACTCCTCCGTAAAAGTAATAATAATTTAAAAAGTGTGGCGCTGATCGACCCCCCTCCCCCTGCCATCCTGGGGATGGTGATTCTGCTTACCCCCCTCTCCTGATGGCCACGGACCTGCATGGTGCAGCTCTATGGCCATCAGTACTGCCACACTTACTCACGAGTAAGCATGGCAGTACCAGGGCGGCCAGCCACATCCTTCCGTATCCCGGGAACTTCCCAGGGCACCAGAAGAATCAGGATTTATCTGGTTCCAGGGAACCAGGAAAAATCCCGTGCCTGTCCTCCACCCCCACTGCTCCCTGTGCATCATGTGGCCACACAGGGAGCAGCCGGGGTCCATCCCGGCCCGGGCAAACAGCCTGGTTTGGAAAGGGCCCAAATGCTGGAATAAGCTATGTGCGTTGTGTGAGATTTGTCTTACACTTCCATCTAATAACACTGAACCTGTAGTTTTATGTCTCCTTACCCAACCTTTCATATGGAGTGTCCAGCACAGAGAGGGATGCACACAGAAATTGGGTTGTACTAGGTCTTCTGCATAAAACCTACTGAAAAGCAGTTGTGAGTTTAATGGTAGATTCTTGGCAACAATTAGATCTGGTATTTTTGGGACTAAGGTGCTATTAAGTCCAACTTCTTGAAGAAAGGCAAGGGGCAGGGAATCTTTTTGAATGGTCTACATCAGGGATGGGCAACTTCTGGCCTTTCAGATATCATTGGACTACAACTCACATCATTCCTCATCATTAGCTCTGCTGATGGGACTTGCAGTCCAACAATATCTGGAAGGCCACAACTTGCTCACCCTGGTCTACATTATCCAGACCACAGTGTGCAGACAGTAGATCCATGACATCATGGTAGACAACCTTTTTGGGCCTGTTGCACGTATAGCAGTTTGAGAAAGTGTCCTGGGCACTACCATTAAGTGGGTGTCCTGCATCTGAAAGCACCAGCCTGCAGCCACCTGTCATCTTCATTTCCTAAGGATGCCTGTGGGCTCCAGAGACGACCATGGGAAAAGAAGATGTGAGCAGCAAGAAGTCCTCACTTTGCTTTGAAGCGATCCCAGCTGCCAGTAAGAAACTTTATTAAAAACAAACAAGCACACAATAAAACTGGCCAGGGTAGGACCCTCAGCGGTAGTCAAGAGAAGTCTCCAAGGCTCCACAGGTGTCTGCAGGTGCCACGTTCCCTCCCTCTACACGACGTTAATACAGAACAAATATCTCCAGATAAGTCATTCAAGTGAACCAATCCACACATTACAGGGAAGGCCAAAACAACAATATCAACAGGTATCTGGTAGCCAATCACTTTCCTGACTTCAAAGCCGTCAATCAGTCAAATCCTCCACTAATTTTTGCCAAGACAATTTTGTTGGGTCACAAGCTCATGACAGGCAAAATACTCTGCCACCTCGTGGTAAGCCCTCTTGCCCTAGACTACAGATGCCCAACCTCTGAGAGGGCCTAAAATGAATTTCAAATAACAAATAAAACATAATTCTGTATTACCAGAGCCTACTTTGACTTCCAAATAAGGTTATTTTGTTGCACAACTCAATATCCTTCATGGGTGGTCAGGTTGATTGCTAAAATCTACTACACAGAAGAAAGGACGTCCAAGTAAGAGAGAACCAGTAGTATAGTGGTACATTTTGAAGTGCAGTCACTCATCATTACAGTCCCCATAGCCGCACCCTGCTAGGAGAATCAAAACATGCAGGCAGCTGTGTTGATCCATATCAGCAAGCCATTTCTAGCAGCTCTCAGCTCTACCAAGAACAGGTCTGTTATAAAACTGGTGGGGTTGTTCAGACAACACACTAATCTGCACGCAGGCCATGGCGCATAGGGGATCCCGGGATCAACTGGGGATGACCTAGGGATGAACCTGGGATATCCTGGTTTTCCCATGGTCCCAGGACCATGGCGTGGCACGGCCTCCTGGGTCCTAAAATGGGCATAGAGCCACACGGAGTGGCTACATGCCCATGCCCCCCCCCCGAAATTTCACCATCCCCAGGATAGCGGGAGGGGGGTTGGGGTGGGGTTTTTTTTATACCTTTTTCTGGTGGATAGGTGCCTCATGTGGCTCCTTTTCTTTTTTTTCTTTTTTTTTTTTAAATGGCGGCTGCGACATCCCTCTTCCCTTCCGGGATGTAGCTCAGCCATCTAGATGCCGGAGGAGGATCATGGAAGCAGGTAAGTCTGCGATCCTCCCCCTCCCTCTCTCTACACCCTTAGGTGTAGATGAGCCCTTAGTGGGTGAATGTGGGTTGTTTGTTGAACTATGGCTTAGCATGTTATTTGAACTAGGCTGACCATACGTCCAGTTTCCCCTGGACAAGTCCAGAAACTGGGTACCAAAATGGCATCTGGGGAGAAATCGGCGTATTTCTTCGAAAGTCCGGGAATTGCTGAAAGCAAACTGGTAATAAGCCTTGAACACATTTACTCTTAAAGGGGTAGTTTTCACAAGCATTCAATGGGAGTATTTCTGTGGCATGCTTCAACTCATTTGGTTCAGCTCTCATCTGAACCGCAAGGCACCAGATCCTGGACATGACTTCAAAACAAAACTTGGTCAAATTAGAATGATGAGAACATCAATCAATAGCTTGGGTGAGCATTTGTAGGGTAGTGCAGTGATTGAAAATTTAAAAACATTTAATGGGAAAACTTTCACGGGAATAATGGGGGCACAGCACAATCCAAATAGCACAAAAAGCAGTTCCTCATGCTGAAGATGTTAAGTCTCATATTTTTTAAAATAAAACTCTCCAGGCTGCATGGCAAACCCTATATGAAGCTGGGGGGAAATTTCAAAAACAGTGTGTGAGATGGTCATATGAGAGGCCCCTCTTACAGAGGACAGTCCTCTATTTGAAGAGCTTCCAGAAGTGAGATGTACTGTAATTTGTACAGAAAGCCAGTGTGGTTTAGTGGCTAGAGTGTCAGACTGGGAGTCGGGAGATCTGGGTTCTAGTCCCTGCTCAGCTGTAGAAGCTCACTGGGTGACTTTGGGTCAATCAAAGACTCTCAGCCCAGCCTACCTCACAGGGTTGTTGTTCTTATAACAATAAAATGGAGAGGAGGAAGAAGATTATGTAAACCACCTTGGGTTACTTGGAGGAAAATGGTAATCTTGTAACTTGTAGTCAGATGTTTTGACAGTGGCATAGTAACAGGGTTTGGTAGAAACTCAACACTAAGACCATATGGTGAGTGTTTATCACTAGTTCTCCCAATAGTGTACAGTTAAAAATCTGCAATAGGCTATGCCTGGAGCAAGGCAGAGCAACTGGGTTGGGTACACTGGTGGCAATATATACAATATTAATAATGATAGTAACAACAATAGTAATAAAAATAAATTACCTAATTTTACAGTCTAATTAAAACATATATGGAAACAAATACACAATATATCTTAGGCCAATAAAACACAATATTGTAATATTTTAAAACTATCTTTACCTACAAATGCTTTACTAATACCAAACGATTGATTTTAAGTAGGAATTTTTAAAATAAATAATACTTTAAGCTATAATACTGTCTTTGTATTTACAGGTTTTAACACTGCAGTAGTACCTATTGATATTTGTGTTGTATGTATTGTTGATGTATGTTTGTATAATTATGAACGCTCATTTTACCATAGGTCAAAACCCATTTGGTATTAGTAATGTTTGTAGGTAAAGAGAGTTTTAAAATATTACAATATTGTTTTTATTGGCCTGCTATATATTGTGTATATTTAAATAAATATTAAAAAATGTATACGTTGTCACCACTGTACCCAACCCAGTTGCTCTGCATTGCTGTTGTGTTTCTAAGGGGTTGGGAGAAATATCCTGTTCTGTTTATGCCTGGAGCAAGACCTTTAATAAAAATTGACTTGTGAAATTCTAGTTTATATTACATCTCAAGTATTCTTTAGAAAAATGGAAAATAATAGATTTTCTTTTCTATTGATCTTGTATGAAGACACCAAAAAGAACTACCACAAAGAAATTTGCACAACAACTAAAATACATGTTGATTTCAGATATATTGAATGTCTCGTTGTTTATTTCAGTGATTTTAACATTAACATAATATGTACAACAGGTTTGTCTTAATAGTGAGCTGTAGAATCAGACATTTGACCAAGGCCGTGCCCCCTTGGGGGTGGTTATGTCTGGATGAGCCCGCCTTGAGGACTGGGCATGTTGGGGTGGGCATGCCTTCTTGAGGGTGGCCATATTGTCCTCCTTTTTCGGTTTCCAAAATATGGTCACCCTATTTGAACCCAGGACATTTCCCATAGGATGGCTTGTTAAACACAAAGTGTACCTTGTTAACCACCCAGAACAACCCAACTACAAGTCATGGGTTCTCAAGGTGGCTTGTTGGAGAAAAATAAGCAACACTACATTGTTAACAAGCTATCCTGCAGAAACTGCCCTGGGTTCCATACTAACCCACAGTTCAATGAACAGTCCATGGTTCAACAACAATCCACACTCAATCACTGAGTGTGGCTTAGCGTCTTGTGCATTACAGCAAGGATAGCTCACAGTTATATATTATTGCTGAAAAAATTCATGCCCCCACCTGCCCCAGTTATTATGAGGTTTGCAGCTAAACTCAGAGGGGTCAGAGAATTCCGGAGGAGGGTGGCAGATAACATCACAGTCCCTGCTAATCAACAAGTGCCGGTGCTGTGCCCTTGCAAGCCCTGGCTCCACTGAACCACTGGAGAGGGCATGCAGGTTAACAGTTACAGAGGACATGCAGTTTATTGGGGAAATGAGGAATGTATGTCCTTCCCTGAAGTTCCCTTCGGAGGCAGATTACCAGTGATGTTGCTTTTCTGGAACAAACAAACACTAGTTAGAAATACAATAAAATTTGTATGACATGCCCATAGCATCTCATCGCTTCTCCAAATTACGTTTGGACAGAACATTAGAGACAAAATGCAAGGAGATACATAACATGAAACGGTTGGAATTTCTCATACTCTCAACTTTTGAAATAACTGGCAGTGCGGGAAAACTTTCTACTATATCTTCATTTGTAGGGCTGTTACAGGCCAGGTCTGGCCATCCTTATCCTAGATAGAGAAAAAAAAACCCTGTCAAATATTATAGGTGAAGGTAAGAAATGTCTTCCAGCCAAAACAACTGAGACATTAAAATAATCCAGGCTCCATGTACATCTCTAGTTTTGTGTCAAATATGATCCACTTTCATTGTTTGAATACAAACTAGCAATTTCAGTTGCGAGTGGAGAAGGAAGCATAGAATAAAGACACAGACACCAGAACTTGGGATAAACTAGGGCCCCTTTATTTAAATAAGGGAAAATTCACCCCTTCCTGGATTGGCACGTAAAAGTGCAGGAATGTGTGAGTCCTATCCTCAGGCAACTTGTCTGGCTTTATGGGCGAGCTACTCTCCAAAGCCAGGAGTTAGGCAAACCCAGCCCCTTTCTTGTGATACTTTGAAAGTGTGTGGAGATCACCCCACGTCATTCCCACACGGTGCCTTACAACTCCGAGTAGGTGAGGCAGGAGGGTCTCCAAAGGCAAACCATATCCTGACACAGGAGCTAGGGATGTGCATGCCTAAAAATATTGTATTTTAGCGTTATCGGAATTTTGGACCAAAAAATTATCATCTCTGATAATATCATAGGTTAATCGTATCTTCTTCATGATAATTATCGGAAATCCGATATTTAATTTGCAGCCCCATTGTGCCCTATAGAGCTGATTTTAAAAAAAAGAACAAATGCCTATAACTTCTGTATTTTCAAAGATACAGGCTTGAAACATGGTCACAATGCTTATGGGGAATGCCTAAGTATGTGTATGAAATTTGAGATCGATCCCTCCAACCCTCGATTTTATACACATTTATTAAAGAATGTTTAAGTTCTGACAGGTCAGAATGACAGCTCGCCACATGCGCTCATTCAGACCTGTCAAAAAGTTGATTGAGCTTTCAAAAATTCATATAAAATCAAGGGTTGGAGGGACCGATCTCAAATTTCATACACATACTTAGGCATACCCCATAAGCACTGTGACCAAGTTTCAAGCCTCTGACTTTTTAAATACATAAGTTATAGGTTTATTAATATGGCAGTCTGATAATCCGATATAATCGGGCTGAAAAATTTCGGATCGGATATTTATCAGAGGTTAGGTCTGATGCATGATGAAGCAAACTCATTACCAAAAGCTACGGAGACCAAAAATGTATCAGTTCTATTGTCCCCGACAAAGGTTATAAAAACTAGGCTAGTAAAATCTCTCTCTTGGACAGAGATGAGATTTCTTGACGAGGAAGAAATCGGATCACCCAAGAAGCGGAGAAAAGAAACAACATGTAGGAAATTTGATGCTGTGGGATCAGTGATTTCAAATGTTAGTGTTATTGAGCTACCAACCGAAGGAATTGAATATGTGATTAAGGCCTAAGTCACTGAATCCAGTTAATAATAGAGGGCCTTTCATAAAGTCTCCAAGTCATCAAAACTTAACATGACAAGATTCAGGTTGCTCAAACTCTCAACTGAAAATACTTTCATGGAACATCGCAGGGTGGAAAAGGAAATAGGGAGATTTAAGCTACTTGGATTTCATTCAAAAACATGACATAATACTATTACAGGAGACTTGGGACACAGAGGATATAGCCTTGAATGGATACACAGCTCTTACACTAAAAGCAAACCCAAGTATAAAGGGCGGGCGCCCCAAAGGGGGACTCTCACTTATAGTCTCAACAAGTATTTATGCTGGGACAATTAACCTTGAACCCCTTCTCGGACTTGCAAACGCTTTGATCATCAAGCTTCCGCGAATAAATGTGCTGATTATAAATGTCTATCTCCCTCCCCAGCGTCAGAAGAAACAGGTGAAGGACACCTGGAGTAGGTTAGAAGACTATGTGGCAAGGCAGATAGCTTTATACCCAGATGTCTCAATTCTATTGGCAGGTGATTTCAACGCCAGAACGGGACAAAATGAGGAGGCTCTGTTTTCATATTTCATGTCCTCCCTCCCACAACAGATGACATGATAACATTCCCGATGAGGCAGGCCAAAGATAGGGGATGCAATTTTGCTGGATTATGTTTTATGCAAATGATAAATAGACTAAATCTTGTTATTGTAAATGGCAATGTGGAAGGAGATAGAAATGGTGAATATACTTTCCTCTCATGTTTAGGAGCTTCTACTGTTGACTACTTCATCGTGTCCCCTGAACTATTTGCGAGGGTGACTAGATGCGAGGTGGGAAACAACATTGAAAGTGATCATCTACCCTTGGTTTTGTCACTAAAATGTGATAACCAAAGGTTACTTACAAACTATAACTCCACTCAATCCGGTGACATTGAAATAAGAAGTTCCCGCATTAGATGGACACCAAAGGTGGATAAGGAGATAAATTATCTATTGCATACTGATAGTTCCCTTCTCCAACGTAAGGCATTGTTACAAGCAAAAACTGCAGAGTCTGTTTTGGAAGCTTTTCACGCTCTGATTTCGGCCCTACAAAACCATTTAAACCAAAAGAGAGTAGGAAATAAATCTAACTCCCAGTTTAAATCTAAACAGTGGTTTGATATGGAATGTAAAACTATGAAACATATCTTGGTGGAAAAATATAGAGGGTATAGAAAGGAAAATTTGGTGGCTTTACCGCCTGAATGGTTTGAGTTGAAGAAGAGTTATAAAAAACTAATTAGGAGGGGGAAAAAAACCAAGCACAGAGAGAGGCGTGGAGACATTTAATAACAGCATCTAGGGAGAAAAATTCAGCCTCTTTCTGGAAATTGGTGGTGAAGGGATGGCCAAATGCTATTACAAAAGCAGAGCTTCATATTTCGCCGAAGCTGTGGGAAGCCCACTATAACAATATCTATGGATTGGGGAGTATGGGCCACCCGAGAAACCAGGCCAACATAGGCAACCTCCCAGAATGGCCTCCGGTTACTGCTTCGGAAATAAAATGCCTTATATCAAAACTTAGAACAGGCAAGGCACCGGGGAATGATAACATCCCCCCCCCCCCCGAAGTATTTAAATCAAACTTAGAATGGTGGGCCCCAGTGTTGGCGGCTCTATTTACGAGTATCGATCAATCAGCTCTTATGCCTGAAGATTGGGGCCTTGCTACTATCATCCCAATATATAAAAAAGGTGACAGATCAAATCCTGCAAATTATAGACCTATTAGCCTGTTGAATGTTGTTAGCAAAATGTATGCTTCTCATTTACTGGAAAAACTGCGGGATTGGCTAGAGCAGGAAAATCTCATAGAAGATGAGCAGGCCGGATTTAGGGCCGAGCGTTCCACAGTGGAGCATGGACTTATTATGCAACATCTAGTTGAAAAATACACATCCACCCCAAGGGGTGCCCTCTATGCAGCCTTCGTTGATCTAAGGTCAGCTTTTGACTTGGTCCCTAGAGACAAATTATGGGAAAAATTTGAAGATACCAATATAGATCGTCGATTATTGAGACTCATACGCACCCTGTATGAGAATACCAGTCTTCAGGTGAGATGTTCCCCTGCTGGACATTTGACCAGGCTGATTCCTACTGCTAGGGGTGTGAAACAGGGCTGTGTCTTAGCCCCTACACTGTTCAACTTCTATATAAACTCTATGGTTAGGTGCCTAGCGGAGGTACGAGCACAACCCCCCAGCTTGTCAAACAGATTACTGACAGTTCTGCTTTATGCTGATGACGCAGTGATCTTGTCATTAACAAGAGCTGGATTGAGGAGACTTCTGAGGACTCTGGATACTTATTGTAAAACTGAAGGACTACAGATTAACTATGACAAAACCAAGGTCCTGGTGTTTTCTAGAAGTAAGTTAAAATGCAAATGGCAAATAAGTGATCACCTGATTGAACAAGTGTCTACTTATAGGTACTTGGGAATTACATTCCATGCAACTGGAACCTGGAGGCCTCACTTAAAAAATGCCATTGCAAATGTGCAAAGGAGCATTAAGGCACTCCTTTCCTTTTATTACAATAAAGGCGGACAGCACATTCCTTCTGCACTTCAAGTCTTTAATGCAAAGGTTTTAGCACAGATATTATATGGGATAGAAGTGTGTACTTTTGATAACATAGTACCAATGGAAGTGGTGCAGATGAAATTCTTAAGAGCAATTTTGGGTCTTCCAAATTGCATACCAAATACATTAGTAAGAATAGAGGCTGGCCAACCCACAATAGAAGCTCGTATGTGGCGACGTAAAATGCAGTTTTGGCTAAAAATGCTTTTTGTGCCTGTAGGTCTGGCTCCATTGACTCTGACAGACACATTCCACTCAAAGTGGAAAAAAACACTGTCTATGAAGCTCCAAAACCTTGGTTTCTCCTTGACAGCTATTCAGATCCTAGGGTACGAGAAAGCAAAAGCAGCTATCGCCCAACGTATCTATGATGTGGATCTACAAACCCACCTAAGCCAAGCAATCCTATATCATGGGTGTAGGGACTATAGATCTCCAATGGGACTTGCGAAACATCTAATAAATTTGACTGTGCCTGGACTTAGAAGAGCTTTTACACTGGCAAAGTTTAATGTTTTGCCATCGGCATTGCTGGAGGGTAGATATAAAAAAATTCCTCACACTGAGAGGACCTGCCCTTGTGGGACAGGGGACATTGAGACAGCTGATCATGTTCTTTTACATTGTTGTTTCTATAAGGAACTCAGAACTATATGGATTGCCCCACTCATTAATAAAGACCCAGGCAGACCGGATAAATTTTACCCGGACTATCTTCTGGCTGATCTGGACGACCAAGTTACATCTAAAGTCGCCAAATTCTGTGCAGCAGCCATACGTCGGCGTAGGGAAATATTAACACCATTGAACCCTATCTGATTGCCTCAAATTGAAGCCTGTATATTTTTATATGTATGATTTGTTCTCTTTGCTATGCTGGTTTTTTAACCGTAATAAAGTACTGTAAGTTCTGACAGGTCAGAATGACAGCTCGCCACGTGCGCTCATTCAGACCTGTCAAAAAGTTGATTGAGCTTTCAAAAATTCATATAAAATCGAGGGTTGGAGGGATCGATCTCAAATTTCATACACATACTTAGGCATACCCCATAAGCATTGTGACCAAGTTTCAAGCCTCTGACTTTTTAAATACATAAGTTATAGGTTTATTAATATGGCAGTCTGATAATCTGATATAATCGGGCTGAAAATTTTCGGATCGGATATTTATCAGAGGTTTTTCTATCGTATCGTTATCGTTAATCGAATGTCCGATAATGACCTTATCGTATCATTATCGGACATTTTAATGATACGATACACATCCCTAACGGGAGCCACACAGCCCCTATACAAACTAGCAATTTCATTAAGGTAGAAATGTCTCCTGAAATCTTTTACATGAAGCAAACATTCACCATTTGCCAATCCTGTTTACCTTAATTGTTTCCACTGACAGTTGTCTCAGTGGTGTTTGTTTGATTGTTTGTTTGTTTGTTGAATCCACTTTCCAAAGGCAAATGTCAGTCTTTTCCAAGTGGCTCCAGCTTCATCAGCACCAGATATTTAAATTTCAATACAATTATGTATTCAAATCTATTAAGCAAACCTGTTCCTCACACATCATACTGGTTTGCCTGGAATAGAAGAAAGTAGTGCCTCAAGAGTTTTCACATCCTCTCATTGTTTGCGCTTGGAAAAATAAAATTAATAGCAGGAATGATGGAATATTGAATTAATGGATAAGCTCTCCTGCTGTATGCATCGTGTTTCGTATGACCGCAGTGTGTTAATAGAGCTTCTTCTGCAGTGCTTGTCCTGTTATCAATATACCAATAACACTTAGTGTAAGTGAGTAAAAAAATGAGGCTGTGCTTCTCTGAATATGTAAGCAGTCATTATGAGAGAAGGTATAATGACTTATCTCAGTGGAAAGGGCCTTCTCATGATTGGCCTTTCTGTGCTTCCAGCAGGTGTAAAGGGAAATGATGGTGAACAGAGAGATGTTGCAACACTGAATCTTGAGGATACACCTACGCTAGGGTGACCAGATAAAATCCAGGTCAGAGCTCATGTAACTTTAACAGTTGTAGAGAAAAGGGAATTTCAGCCAGGGTCATTTGGATGCAATTAGTTCCTGGTGATATTCCCTCTTCATCACAACTGTTAAAGTTGCACGGGCCCTGCCTTCTTTTGTATATGGTCACTCTAGTATAGTGCATGCAACCATAGCATAGTTTGCTGTCTCAATAGGCCCTCTGTTTAGCTCAAAATGCTTAACCACCATGGTTTAGTGTGTTGTCTGAACAGGGTCAGAGTCAGCTCTTTGGTGAGTCCTGGGTCCAGAAAGATTGAAGACTGCTCTCTTGAATAACAAGTCTGCCTTTATTTGGAAACCATCTGTTCACAGTTTGCAATAAGTTTTGCAAGTTCATGGCTAAAAGCAAGGATGTATATTTGCTTGCTTATTTTAAGCAAGGGCAACTCAGCCCTAGGTGTGAGCTTCCCATCTGCCATCCAATCAGTTCCCTTACCTAGGGTGACCATATGAAAAGGAGGACAGGTCTCCAATGTCTTTAACAGTTGAACAGAAAGAGGAATTTCAGTGTTATTTGTATGTATACAGCACCTGGTGAAATTTCCTCTTCATCATAATGGCTAAACTGTAGGAGTCTTGCCCTCGTGATCAGATACAAAAGACAGCAGGGCTCCTGCAGCTTTAACTGTTGCGATGAAGAGGGGATTTCACCAGGTGCTGCATGCATACAAAGAACACCTGCTGAAATTCCCCTTTCAATGCAACTGTTAAAGATACAAGAGTCCTGTCCTCCTTTCCATATGGTCACCTACCTTACCGGTGTTTATGAATGTATGAGAAATCCATTTCCATTCGTTTTTTATCAAGATTTGCCTAATTCACATATTCCCGACTGAACAAGGACTTGGGGCTCATCTAGATCTATGAGCTTTCTGGGCCGGGGAGGCAAGATCTCGGGCTTTCCAGTTCTTGTGATCCTCCCCCAGTGTCCATATGCCAGTACATCATCCCAGAAGCCAACAGAGACGTTCCAGCATGGCACAGCTTTTTTTTTTTTTTTAAGGAGAGCCATTGCAATCCTGTGCAACAGTAAGTAAAAAAAAGGGGGAACTTGGCACTGCCATCCAAGGTATGGCAAAAATGCTGCTCCCACCCCATTCCCATGGGCACAGAGCCACCCTGTGCAGCTCTGTGCCTGTTTGAGGACCTGGGAGCCCGCACCACACAGGCCTCAGGCCTCGGGGTTGTCCTGGGACTGTGTGTTGCATATATCCCAGGGAAAGTCTGTGGTCATCCCTGGTTGATCCCGGGATCCCCGATGTGTCATTTGGACACACATAGACGACCTAGAATGAACCCAGGATACATGCATGGTGTCGACATGGCCTTGGACAATCAATGGAAGAAGAATGTGTACATTTCAGAGATGTGCACAATTGAAGTATACATTGATTCACACATCATTACTAGTATTTGGCCAGCTTACTGGCACTGGTGCAAAGACAACAGCTGCAGCACCTCTGCAATCTGTCATGGGCACATGTGAGCTGCCTGCCATTTTGATGCTTCCATAATGACCCAACCTGGCTAAAGTAGGCTGACCAGATAAAATCCAGGTCAGGGCTCATGTCACTTTAACAGTTGTAGAGAAAAGGGAATTTCAGCCAGTGTCATTTGTATGTAATTAGTTCCTGGTGAAATCCCCTCTTCATCACAACAGTTAAAGTTGCAGGGGCCCTGCCTTCTTTTGTATATGGTCACTCTAGTACAGTGCCTGCACCTTTAACTGTTGTGATGAAGAGGGAATTTCACCAGGAACTAATTGCATACAGATGACACTGGCTGAAATTCCCTTTTCTCTACAGCTGTTAAAGTTACATGAGCCCTGACCTGGATTTTATCTGGTCACCCTAGGCTAAGGTATTCTTGGAAGGTCAAAAAGGCAGCTTCTAAACCACCTGCCACTAAGTAAAATCACACCAAGGAGGATTGGATGGATGGGGAAACCACCTCACTCCCCAGCTCTGGTGAGCCTCACTGACGCTGGAACTACCAGCCTCCAGAAGAACAGACTTTCAGAAGGACTATAAATGAAACACATTAAAATTGGGTGATATAGCTTTGAGTAGGCTGACCCTATGAAAAGGAGGACAGGGCTCATGTCACTTTAACAGTTGCAGAGAAAAGGGAATTTCAGCTGGCGTCATTTGTGTGCAATTAGTACCTGGTGAAATTCCTTCTTCATCAAAGCAATTAGAGTTGTATGCACTGTACTAGAGTGACCAGATACAAAAGAGGGCAGGGCCCTTGCAGCTTTAAGTGTTGTAATGAAAAGAGAATTTCACCAGGAACTAATTGCATACAGATGACACTGGCTGAAATTCCCTTTTCTCTACAGCTGTTAAAGTTACATGAGCCCTGACCTGGATTTTATCTGGTCACCCTAGGCTAAGGTATTCTTGGAAGGTCAAAAAGGCAGCTTCTAAACCACCTGCCACTAAGTAAAATCACACCAAGGAGGATTGGATGGATGGGGAAACCACCTCACTCCCCAGCTCTGGTGAGCCTCACTGACGCTGGAACTACCAGCCTCCAGAAGAACAGACTTTCAGAAGGACTATAAATGAAACACATTAAAATTGGGTGATATAGCTTTGAGTAGGCTGACCCTATGAAAAGGAGGACAGGGCTCATGTCACTTTAACAGTTGCAGAGAAAAGGGAATTTCAGCTGGCGTCATTTGTGTGCAATTAGTACCTGGTGAAATTCCTTCTTCATCAAAGCAATTAGAGTTGTATGCACTGTACTAGAGTGACCAGATACAAAAGAGGGCAGGGCCCTTGCAGCTTTAAGTGTTGTAATGAAAAGAGAATTTCACCAGGAACTAATTGCATACCAATGACACCGGCTGAAATTCCCTTTTCTCTACAACTGTTAAAGTTACATGAACCCTGTCCTCCTTTTCAGATGGTCAGCCTAGCTTTGAGATGGTGGCGGTGGGGCGGGAAGGCTGGTTCTTTTTTTTTACAAAACAGAAAGAGGGGAAACTGCTCATTATGGTTTTAGCTGCCTAGAAGTAGGCCCCTTTTCTGGCAGCTATGTTTGCTGGGAAATAGAGCAGGAAGTTAGCAGACAAAGGAGAGCGGTGTGCTTCATATTTCTAGACCAGGGAATTTAAAATACCGTATTTCGGAAAGTGGAATGTTCAAACAAGTTACACTCACTAACATACATGTCCAGATGGAGAAAAGGTACTGTGAGAGAGGAACAGAGTAATGGGAGGGGCAAGGGGGAAGGACAGGGAAATGATACTGCCCCCACATGTAGATGCATAATCCCCCCCATGGCCACTGAGAAAAAGGGGCTTGGTGTGGATCATGGGTTGCAAAACTGCAGGAAACAAAACCCAGTACAGTTACTGCCTAACCACGAGAAAGGTCTCTGTGTGGAAAACCCCTGCTGAGATTTGAAGAATGAGAATGAAAAATAACCCAAAGCTATTTTAAATTATAAATGGATTTTCCCAAGAGGGAGTTCTTGCCAGTAATGGCCTGTAGCTAAATGTAACCACACGTATATATCATCCTGAGGTTAGAGAAGGGCCCTATCAATAACTTAGGTTAGGAAGATGGTTTCTACTAGGGGTGTGCACGGACCCCCCGGATCGGATCGGGACCCGGATCGGGACCTCCAATTTTGTCCCGGACCGGTTCGGACAAAATCGGAGGCCCCCCGGACCGGATCGAGTCCGATCCCGACCCAAAAATCGTACATTTTTGGATCGGCCGCCATTTTTTTCCCCATAGACTTGCATTGCAATGCAAGTCTATGAGGAAAAAATGGCGGCGGGTGGGTAAGGGGGGGCCTAACTCCCTCCCCCCCCGGGGCCGTCCGCTGTGGACGGCCCCGGCAGGTAAACCCCCTCCCCCGCGCTCCCTACCCCCCCTGGGGCCGCCCGCTTCCATCCGCTGGCACCCGCAGGCGCCAGCGGATAGAAGCGGATGGCTCCGGGGGGGGGGTAAGCCCCCTTCCCCGCCACTTACCTTCTCGGCCCGTCCGGCGCCGGCGGCTACTACCAGCGGGCTCCGCGGCCTACTCTCGAGTAGCGCGCCGGGTGATGACATCACCCGGCGCGCCACCCTGGAGCAGGCCGCGGAGCCTGCTGGTAGTAGTAGGCACCGTCGCCGGACGGGAGCCGCCGGGCTGGGCAGGTAAGGGCCCCCCTCCCCCCTCCCCCCTCCCCCCTCCGCGCGCCCCCTCCTCCCCTCCACGCACCCCCTCCTTACCTTCCCAGCCCGGTGGCTCCCGTCCGGCGCCGGCGCCTACTACTTCCAGCAGGCTCCGCGGCCTGCTCTAGAGTAGCGCGCCGGGTGATAACATCACCCGGCGCGCCATCCTAGAGCAGGCCGCGGAGCCTGCTGGGAGTAGTAGGCGCCGGCGCCGGACGGGAGCCGCCGGGCCGGGCAGGTAAGGGCCCCCCTCCCCCCTCCCCCCTCCGCGCGCCCCCTCCTCCCCTCCACGCACCCCCTCCTTACCTTTCCTGCCCGGCGGCTCCCGTCCGGCGCCGGCGCCTACTACTTCCAGCAGGCTCCGCGGCCTGCTCTAGAGTAGCGCGCCGGGTGATGACATCACCCGGCGCGCCATCCTAGAGCAGGCCGCGGAGCCTGCTGGGAGTAGTAGGCGCCGGCACCGGACGGGAGCCGCCGGGCCGGGCAGGTAAGGGCCCCCCTCCCCCCTCCCCCCTCCGCGCGCCCCCTCCTCCCCTCCACGCACCCCCTCCTTACCTTTCCGGCCCGGCGGCTCCCGTCCGGCGCCGGCGCCTACTACTTCCAGCAGGCTCCGCGGCCTGCTCTAGAGTAGCGCGCCGGGTGATGACATCACCCGGCGCGCCATCCTAGAGCAGGCCGCGGAGCCTGCTGGGAGTAGTAGGCGCCGGCGCCGGACGGGAGCCACCGGGCCGGAAAGGTAAGGGCCCCCCTCCCCCCTCCGCGCGCCCCCTCCTCCCCTCCACGCACCCCCTCCTTACCTTCCCGGCCCGGTGGCTCCCGTCCGGCGCCGGCGCCTACTACTACCAGCAGGCTCCGCGGCCTGCTCTAGAGTAGCGCGCCGGGTGATGACATCACCCGGCGCGCCACCCTAGAGCAGGCCGCGGAGCCTGCTAGTAGTAGTAGGCGCCGGCGCCGGACGGGAGCCACCGGGCCGAGAAGGTAAGTGCCCCCCTCCTCCCCCCCCCGCTGTCCACTTTCATCGGCGGGCGCCCGCTGGCGCCCGCCAATGGAAGCGGCGGTGGGCGCCAGTGGGCGCCCGCCGATCCGCCGATCCGCCGAACCGGTTCGGAGCTTTTTCGGACCGGTTCGGATTGGATCGGCCGATCCAGCTGCGGGATCGGAAATCGGATAATTTATCCGATTTCCCACTGGACCGGACTCGGATCGTGGATCGGGTCCGATCCAGTGCACATCCCTAATTTTTGCTCCTGTTCAGTATGTCCATAAACTGCAAGATAGAGTAAATTTATTCTAGATTGCTATGGTGGTGATACACTCAGATGTGCCATACAGAAAGCACATTTTTACAAGAGGCTGAATAAATAAAGGAGCAGGAATAATGCGTAGTCCAGCAATAACTTACAAGGCTGTAGGCATGTTTGGACACATTAAAGAATGACAGCAAACTACACGGTACATTGGTCAATTTACATAACTTGCCGCTGGGTTGTGGCAATGAAACAATGTTACCTTAAGACTTTCAATATTAGCAACGCTTTCTGACAAGCATTAGCATCATAAAATGAACAAATAACAAGAAGCAAATGTTGCCTGCAGGAGACTCAAGAGATGAGTCATCTGAAGAAGAACTCTGGTTCAAGAAGAATATGCATAGAACTGGCTTTAGGAAATGCTACCCAACAACAATCAGATTATGTGAGAATTAAACACATTCTTGAAATTAAACTCTAACTTGTACAATGAAATTTTACTGTTTAGTCAAATAGTTATTACAAACTCATTAAAAAAAACTAGTATTAAGAACATAACATAATTACCCATGGAGAAGTTGTTCTATATTTAATTCAAGGAGTTGATGACAAAATAAAGTGAATTCAAATTTACTATTAGGAATGTGTGGCCCTCCAGAGAGAGATGTTGGAGAAATCTGCAATGGAATCAAATGAGTTCAGATTTCTATTAATCAGATGTGTGGATTTGACAGTGGACTGGCTTTTCCTGAGTATCACGGTTTCCACTGATTTGCGGACCAGATTTTTTTTTAACTTTCTGAAGTTTTCCAGAAATGTTGTCGTAGAAAAATATGTATTTTTTTTAAAAAAGCCAAAAAATATACATTTCCCCCCATAGGCTAAAGCCTGAAAATTCACATTTTGGGGGGATTTGTGCATTTGCAGAGGGATTTGCACATTTTTACAAGTTTGAATTTGCACAAATGCAAATGTGCACAAATGCAGGAAGTTGGAAGAAAATGTTATTCCATCAATGAGTGGAAGACAGAACGAAAGGCACCTGACAAAATTCAGACAGAACAAATTTTACAAACTTTGTACATCCTCCAGATGTTGCTGAACTGCAGCTGTTGTAATCCCTCACCATTAGCTATGCTGGATAGGTCTGATGGCAGTCCATCAACATCTGGATGGTAATAGATTGCCCACACCTGCCATGCAATACTGGGCTCAACAGACTCCTTTCTCTGATAAAGATTCCAACCAGCCCACCTTTTTGTCTGCTACATGTATAGACCAAACCTAAGAGCCCCAGGTCCAGAATAAAGGAGAAAAGGGTGGGAGATATGACTGCCATCTCTGAAGTTGGTTCAGAAAGAAAGACAAGACATTTCTGCTTTACCTGAACTCAGGCCTAAAACCCTGTTCAGGTGATATGCTAAGCCATGGTGGTTAAGCATTTTGAGCTACGTATTATGGCTTAGCATGTTATGTGAACCATGACTCAGCATGTTGTGTGAACCATTCCTAACCATGGTGGCTACATAACCAAGGTTTAAGCATGCTCACTAACTATTTGCTGCAAAAGTGTTAGCAGCCTAACTATGGCTTAGTGTGTTGTCTGAACAGGCCCTAAGAGTTATGTTGGGAGTGGGGTTTGGCTGAGCCCCTAAGCCAGGCTTAGGCAATATGTGCCCCCCTCTGCCCACCAATGTACTGCCAAATTCAGTGGTGGTTAAAAAATGCAACTGAAAAACAAAACAATACGATGGTGTTAGTGCTATGGAGCACTAAAAAAAATGTCAAATGTTCAGACCTCTGTAGTGTTTCCTAGTGCCATTACCACCATTTTGTTTCTTCAACACCCTCCTGATATTTTCTGCACAGAGTGTGGCCCACGGGGGGGGGGGAATGTCCGTGGGGGCAAAAATTGTCCCCAGATCCCCACCCATAGTTGCCCACCCATTCTTTAAGCAATCTGGCCAAGGAATCTCTGTTCCCACATGTACAAGAAATTAGCTGTCTTTGTTTTACGCTGTAAAGCACAGAACGAAAGTCTGTGTTTTATGAAGAATGTGCTACAATCAGCTTTAGGACAAATGAAGTCCTGTTTAAAAAAAAACAAAAAAAAACCAGGATGGTTATAAAATATAGGAAATTGCCTGCTTATTTCCTTAAGCATTATATTTGTTAGTCTCTTAATTGTGACTTTTGAAATGAAGTTGTCGTAATGGAGGAGGACAGCATGCGATAATAATTGGGGAAATGGTCCCTGAACATTATTCAGATGGATGCAAGGGCATTTTTGTATCCTGGATGACAACTATATCAAAGGAAGAAAATAGGATTTAATAAGGTCTCCCCATATGGAGGTATTTAAATCTATTCTAGGGTTTTATGGGGAAAAAATAGCACTAGAGAATATACTTCAAAGACAAAGAATTGTTTCACATTATAAGAACAAGCTTAGCTTGGAGCACATGTGTCAAAGGATGTATATATTATGTGCTAATAAAAGCAGGATTCTGTGACCTAAAATATCACTGGCTACAGCTTTCATACAAAAAACTATTTACAAAATAGGGGGATTCACATAACTATTCCTCATGCATTTAAAGCATGCATGAGAGGGCATGAGATTGTGTGAGCTAGGTTTATCTCATGCTCTGACATGTTCAGCAGCCATGTGGAGGGGTCATTTACACACACCAATATATGGAAGAGCTGTATGTGCATATATCAGTAATGTGTAGGACTAGGCAGCTGGTGGAAAGTACTGCTGATGCACATGGCATGGTTGAGGTTAGGGATGTGTATCGTATCATTCCGATGTCCGATAACGATACAATAATAGCTTTATCGGACATCCGATTAATGATAACGATATGATACAAAACCCCTCCAATATTATCGGATCCGATAATTTTTCAGTCCGATAATATCAGATTTTATCGGAATATTGGACCACCATTTAAATACGCCTGTAACTTCTGTATTTTATAAGTTCGAGACTTGAAACTGGCCCACAGTGCTTATGGAATCTGGCTAGTCATGTGTGTTAAATTTCAGAACAATCCCTCCACCCCTGTATTTTATATGATTTTTTGAAAGATTGTGCAACTTTTGACAGCTCTGAATGACAGCTAAAGCCACGTGCATTCAGAGCCATCAAAAGTTGCAAAAGCTGCAACCCCCTGAGTACTCCCACATCTTTTCCAGATAGCCTCCAACCCTCCAGAACAGATTTGGTGCACATGAGGGCTATGGTGGGGAGGGGAAATCTATTCCTCCAATGGTCTCCCTTCTACTGGTGGAACAACTTCATTGGGACCCTAGTTGAGTCCTAATTTGTTGCATTAACCTGTCCATTATTACCAATAATTTAAAAATGGAAATCTATTGTGCTCTTTGTGGATTGCTATACTTATTTACAGACTGCATCAGAACAAAAGGGTTGCATTCCTGTTATATGTAGTGGGGCTGGTGTAAAGCTGTGCGCAAATGGCCTTTCCACCACTTTTGTGTGCAGAGAAATTGGGTGGATGATTCCACCCATTTTCTCCAGCACTTTCTCAGAGGAAGGGCTCACCATTGGCAGGGATCGTGGTACAGCTTCTTTCTTTTTCCCTAAGGGTTTTTGCTTTATTTCCACTACCACTGCAAGTGACAACAGCAACAACAATTGTGTTGGCAGGCTGGCCCCCATTTTGCATCCCCCACAAGGGACCCTATCTAGTATCATTGTGGAGTGACGGCGGGAGATAGTGCTGTGCCAAAATCTGTCCTCCAATTTCCCGAAAGTTTTCTTCCCCCAGGGAAAGAGGCTTCCATTCATCTGCCTCATTCTCAGGGCATTTCATAATTTATTTTGAATTTATTTTGGTTGTACATGGGAGTTTACCTAACCGTTGTGAAGTAGGCAAGGACTGCATCTTTCTCTATCTCTTTTTATTACACATCTCTCCATTGCTCTGCAGCCTCCCAAGCTGCCTGCACTTCCTGAACTGAAAAAGCCCTAGGGGAGAAATCATGATGCTTTCCCTTGGACTTTAATTAGGCTGACCATATGAAAAGGAGGACAGGGCTCATGTAACTTTAACAGTTGTAGAGAAAAGGGAATTTCAGCCTGTGTCATTTGTATGCAATTAGTTCCTGGTGAAATTCCCTCTTCATCACAACAGTTAAAGTTGCAGGCACTATACTAGAGTGACCATATACAAAAGAAGGCAGGGCCCCTGCAACTTTAACTGTTGTGATGAAGAGGGAATTTCACCAGGAACTAATTGCATACAAATGACACGGGCTGAAATTCCCTTTTCTCTACAACTGTTAAAGTTACATGAGCCCTGACCTGGATTTTATCTGGTCAGCCTAGTGCCATCTAATCACAGACATTCTCCTGTGTGCACTAACCACACAGTGCACACAGGAGAACTGGGCACTAACCCTTTTGTGCCGATCACATGAGATGAAAAATCTAATGAGCTGGAAAAATATAAGCCTTCAAAGTCATCATAGACATAGGCTCTAAATGAGTGTTAATCCAAATACTTCCACTAAGCTGCATCACACTGCAAAATTACTCCTGTCCCTATGCAATTCCTTACAGAAATAAACCTTAGCTGCTGCAAGTCATACTTCTTGCCACTATCCAGACAGAGGTATTTGTTTAAATGGAGGGTCGTAAATGAGTGATCTGGGACAGCAGTTAACTTGGTGATACTGGCTGGAGATCATAGAGTTTAGGTGAGCCACAAACTGGCTGACCTGAGGGTGGATATGTAACTGCAAGTGATACCCAGGGCTACACCTAAAATGGTAATGAGCTGGTTATCTTTATGTTTATAGCCTCATGAACATCTGTGTGATGATCGTATTCTTCTTATTGTCCTCTAGGTAATCAAATTAGCCCAGGGCCATGATAAATGATACTTGAAACAGGACCACATCCTAATAAGGTTACAGAATCAAGTTCCCATGAAAATGGGATGCTAGCCAGCATCTTAGCTTTCCCCTGCAAGGACCAATCTTGCACAGAACATCAAGCAACGTTTTCCCCCACTGACAGATTAACTTTGTTCCCCCTGTCAAGAGTAGGTTGGTACTCCCCCCCCCCCCCAGCCTGCTCTGAAGAATCTCTGTACTTTTAAGAACTGCAAGATAGGCAGGAATTAACAGGCATGGTTTTCTAAGCCTGCAAAGGCAGTTATCTATTGAATAGAGATGGGCAAATCTGTTAATTTTCATTCTGCACAAACGGATTTTCTGAGCCCTTAAGACAGACTAAGGATTGATAGATCAGCATCATACTAATATGATGCTGATCAGAAGACACCTTAAACAATGGCTTCAACCACAGTGAATAAGGCTTTTTACTCTAGTCACAGTGGTTAAAGCTGTGGTTTAAGGTGTCTTCTGAACACTGCTCAGCTTTCTGGCTTAACTAACATGGTTAAAGCTGTGGTTTAAGGTGTCTTCTGAACAGGGCCAGTATCAAATCAGCAGCACCATAAACCCCTTAGGAGAAGGTAACTGGAACTAAATGGGTCTTTAACACCATTCTGACAAATGGAAACCCCCGAATATGAAGGCTTCCAATCAACCACTGCAGGGTGGGAGAAGTAGTGGAGGAGATTTTCACCTCCCTGTCCTCCCCACCTGCATATTTTGCTAGGTGGGCTTATTTGCCCATCTAGCAACAGCACTTTAAAGTCATAGAGAAGAAGGCTGGCAGAGGCATAGGATACCTGATATCCTGACCTTTCTGATCTTCCCCCCTCCCCACCCACCAAAATGCCACGTTTTCCCCCTCTCTGAGATCAGAGCCAGGGCGTCATATCTCCGACTCTCCCTTCCAAGGTCAGAGCATTATCTCCGATCTTGGAGGTAGGGAATTCTCAGTACATTATGGTCCCTCAGACAATGTGTAGGGGCCATACGACTGCTCCCCTAAAGTTCTGAATCGATGCATAGCAGTTTGGAGGAAATTCCGGAAGTGTGGGGCCAACGCTGAAAATGCTCTGTCTCGTGTGCCTGCAAATCAGATAGATCCCATGGTGGGTCTACAAGAAGGGCCTTTGCAACCCTTCTTTAGGCCCAGGCGGTTCATATACTTCTTCTTTAAAATGAAAATGAAAATGAAAAGCTACATATAAATATTCTCCATAGATCAAAAATTCCCATCAGAAATCACAGATTTAAACACTTTGGGTGATTTGCTGCTGCTTCACTGTTGGCCACGCCTTCCTAATTTTGGAAGAGCTCATCACGATGGGTAAACTATAATAATCTAATTTGGCCCTGTACCAACACTTCCTTCTACAAGAATAATTTAATAGAAGTATACATAGCATTAGTGTATGCTGTTTGAAAGATATGAGTCTCTCAAACCACTTACTAGAAAATAATGGGAAGACTCTAGTTGGAGACTCTCTGTGGTATTGAAAAACATCTGAGCAACTGACTACTTGCAAGGCATTAATATTTCAAGGCATAACTGCTTTTCATTCTCCCATGTAATATGAGTCTCTGGCTGTGTAGAGATCGCATTTGGCAGATGTCTTACTTTTAGTCAGAAGTTGCTCTCTCTGGCTCATGCATCCACTACTTGTATCATATATCCAGAATAATCACACTTTGAGATTTGCTAATCATAATACTGCAATTAGAGACAAGCTGTAGGTAATCCTAGAGAGCGGGATGGGGGGGTGGGGGAGAAACAACACAATTTTACTGAATTAGACGGATTAGTGTAAAATGAAGAGAGGGGGCAGAATTGAAAGACATAGTAGGGAATGATTTGAAGTTCTTTATTTACATTGCTTATGCAATATCGGGAATAGCTTTGTAGCTCTAAGGGCTGGATACAAGCACCTTTTTCCAAACAAAGGGCCTGCCTTGACAAGGGGAAAGCTCCAGGGTGGATCCACAGTGACGGTGGGTCATTTATATGACGCAGCAGCCATTGCGGCATGATCCCAGAGCTTTCCCCTGAAGCTCCAGTTTAAAAAAGTTGGGGATTTACCCGACTTTTACTGCTTGCGGCAAGGAGCAACGACGGCATCTGTAATCTGTCGCCTTGCCCCAAAGCTGCATCAGAGGTGTGCCCCAGCCGATGCCAACTCCTGATTGGTCACCATCGGCAGGTTAGGGACAGGGGGTGGGCCAGTGAGCCAAATGGCAGCTGGGACACCTCCTTGCTTCCATGCGTCCTCCGGGGAGAGCTGCATCCTTGGAGAGAGCAAGCCTTTCACAGAGTATAATCACACACACAAACACACACAGTTCACTTCTCCCCTGAAGCCAGAAGGGCATGAGAGGTAGAACACTCCTGATTTGAGGATTTTTTAATGGTCCAAGCTGGAAAGTACTAAATTGGGGAGGGATGTGCCGAGACATGGTGGCACCCATCCGGTGACCCAGCAGAGTGGCTCCTCCCTCCCCTCCTTGTGAAGGAATGCAAACACAGGGGTTTGATGGTGGCTAGGGTGACCAGATAAAATCCAGGTCAGGGCTCATGTAACTTTAACAGTTGTAGAGAAAAGGGAATTTCAGCCAGTATCATTTGTATGCAATTAGTTCCTGGTGAAATTTCCTCTTCATCACAACAGTTAAAGTTGCAGGGGCCCTGCCTTCTTTTGTATATGGTCACTCTAGTATAGTGCATGCACCTTTAACTGTTGTGATGAAGTGGGAATTTCACCAGGAACTAATTGCATACAAATGACACTAACTGAAATTCCCTTTTCTCTACAACTGTTAAAGTTACATGAGCCCTGACCTGGATTTTACTGGTCAGCCTAATGGTGGCCAAAGCTAAGATTCTCAGCAAGCTGAAACCTGTTCCCATCACTACTATCAGGGACCCTCCAATAATGCTTCCTGCTAGCTGGCCAGGGCATAATCCTTTAGAACACCACAAGAGGCTGGCCCAAAATGCCTGGGATGGACCCCGGCTGCTCCCTGTGAATCCGCATGAGACACAGGCAGTAGCGGGGATGGGGTGGGGGTGGGAACGGGATTTTTCCTGGTTCTCAGGAATCAGAGAAAAGCCTGATTCTTCCACGGTCCTGGGACGAATGTGGCCGCCCACGCGGTTCTGAGGCCATCAGGAAATGGGGGAAGCAAAATCGCCATCCCCATGATGGTGTGTGGGGTGGGGAGGGGGCACGATTGCATGTGGCTTTTTTTTTTTTTTTTAATACTTTTGTGGAGGAGCACTCATGCACTCTCCATGGATCCTTTTAAAAAAATGGCCGCCCCAACTGGGCTGTCACATTTGTGATTTAAATTGGGTGGGCTGATCCCGGAAGTGGCTACTTCTGGAATCCCCCACCCTGAGCCCTCTATGCTGCTATTATGTAGAAAGGATCGCTGTGTCCATGGCACCACAGGGCAACAGAGCAATAGCAGTAGAGACACTTCCCCCTCCCCTGTTTGGAAGCCTGGATGTGTCTGGGGGAGTGGTCGGGGGGTGGCTTCCTGTTAAGCCAGGAGCTTGCTATTCGTAAGCCCACCAGGCACTAGACAGGAGGATCAACCTCAGAACCCTCCAGCAGCCCTTAGAAGATGGGAGAGAATGCAGGGAACTGCCTAGGGAGAGTGGAAGAGGATGTCCAGGTGATTCAACACCTACCTCTTTTGTTTCACACCTAACGCCAGAAATGGGAGCAAGCTATAGGGGATGTCAGGCTAGCTGCTTGCCACAACTACATTCTGTATATAAGAAAAATCCTGATAGATGTGAGCAAAGACTCATCTGGTCCAGGGGTAGGCAACCTGGTGCCCACCAGATGTTTTGGACTACAGCTCCCATAATCCCTGACAATTGGCCGTGCAGACTGGGACCTATGGAAACTGTAGTCCAAAACATCTGGAAGGCATCAGGTATCCCATCCGGCGTTCTGTTTTCCACAACGGCTGAACAGACTCCCTCCAGGAAACCCATGAGCAGGTTATCAAAGCAACAGTCTTCCCCTGATATTGCAGTCCCCCAGCTACTGGTATTCCATGGCATATGGCTACTGAAGAAATAGGTTCTATTTAAGCCATCACGGCTAATGACCATCGATAGACCTACCTGCCACAGATTTATGTAGTCATACTTTATAGGCATCTGAGGGTCAACATAAAACATGAATGTCCAGCTTTTGTTGTGGATTTCTATTTTAATTGCTGCTTTAATGGATTTTGTATTGTTAATGAAGGACAACATACAAAGAAATAAATAAAAAATGTGATGCTAAATGGTTTTCGGAGCCAAGAATGACATCTTTTTATTGTTATAAATTGTTATTTATAACATTGTTTTCTTTTCAGCGCCAGGTCAAGACTTTCCTCTTCTCCCAGGCATTTAACAGTGTATGTTGAGGGTTTTGTTGTGGTTGTTGTGGTTTGACCCAGAATAATTGTTTTAAATGGATATTTTATTTATAACCTGTTTTATGCTTTTTAAATTTTGTTTTTAATTTTTGTAAACTGCCCAGAGAGCTTCGGCTATGGGGCAGTATATAAACGAAACAAATAATAATAATTAACTAACTGCAGCCATGGGATGGGGCAGGGGGCTCCAGTCTGGACTGTGACACCAATGGAAGTTTCCCTCCCATGCCAAATAGCAGCTTTGGGATCATGGAATGGGAGGAAAGGGTTAAACTTTCCTTTTTTGCTGTGGTTCTAATCCTGATCACCCCACTCTACAGCTGCAATTTACAGCTGTGTGGGTTGTTGGATCCAGAATGTGCATTCTATGATTTTGGGGGAGTCTCCCACCCACTACACCTCAACTCACCCCATTCAGCAGGGTCTCCTGAGTCTCTGCATAGAATCAGGGGGATGGAGGGGTTACCCTGAGAAGAAGAGGGCAGGAAAGTCCATTTCTGGATCCAACCCTGTGTGTGGAGTGATAATTCACAGGACTACATGAAGTTTGACTCTGAATGTATGATCCCAGGCAATAGAATTGAAATGTCTATGTTAGGATGCTGGAGAAATTCGAGACAGACTAAAATGAGTTCAGATTTCTAAAAATCCACTGTGGACCAACCTCCCCAGGCCACGAGGAGTCTGCGGACTTTGGGATTTATTTTTTATGTATTTATTTATTTTCTCGAAATGTATACAAATTTATTTGCAGGAAAATACACATGCTTCTCCTGAGACATCTGTCATGCTGGAAAATATATGCCGTGAAAAGTTGAATGGAATGGAATGGGGATAATACACTAATTATTACATGCTAACATATATCAAGTAAACTGTTGTGAACTTTCTTATAAAATTATGTATGGATTTTTCTGTGTAATAGGCAAAAAAAAAAGTTGAATCTGTCTGTGAACGACAATGCACAATCCACAAAATACATGCAGGAAGGATTTCACAATATCCAGACATCCCTATTCTATGTGAATCCAGATGGATTGCAAGACCTTTGGTAGCCTGGCCAGCTCCTGCAGGTGTTGACATAGAGGTGGTTTGGGAGGAACTGTAATTCAGTGGTAGAGCAAATGCTTTGCAAGAAGAATACCCAAAGTTCAATCCCCAGCATCTCCAGGTAAGGCTTAGAAAGACTCCTGTCTCAAACCGTGAAGAGGAGCTGCCAGGCAATGTTGACAACCCTGAACTAGATCGACCAAAGGACTTACTCTATATAAGGCATCCTCCTATGTTCCTAAGGAGTTGCAAAGCAAGGGCAAATTACATGTCTATCTCAGCTTATTGGGCAGAGATATGGTCATCCAAATCAAGACATTTGTGAGTGATGATGGGAAGACAATGTTCATTTGTGGCCATGCCTATGTACCAGGCCATAGTGTATACATGTGTACAGTGCCCACAATTTGCTCTGTGAACTTAACTAACCGTTCGGAAAATGTAGAGACAAGGCAATTGGGGAAAAAAGTCTAAGCTAAATGGGTCTCAGCTTTTCATGCACATGCAAATCAGTCAAGCTGAAACAATTTGGTTTTAGATGCTGCAGGAACAAAACGGCATTAAACCAAATTGATAGTTTTTTGAAGTCGCCCCAAGTTAATGCTTTATTAATTTGTTTTACAAAATTATCTGAACAATGGTCTCCAAATGCTTGTGTTCCTAGAATAGCTGCAGGGAAGCCATTAAAACTGTTATGACTAATGCCACACAATCATCCAGCAAATGTTTTAGGACAATAATGTTCGTGATGTTCATTTAGGAGCAAGGATAACAGAAAGCAAAAGACTTAGCAAAGATGGGAAACACCATCGCAAACACCTTTGAAATGTTTTCTTTTTCTTTTTTTAAAGTTGAGAGGACATCCGTGCAGCTGAGCACAATATTAGAGAGACAATCATGCGGTTGGATCTTTCTAATGACTCAGACAGATTGTGTGTGCTATGCGTGTTCCTTGGGTGATCCAACAACGCTGACGTGTCTGCTCTTTTATCGCATTGCTTGATGGACTTTCTACTGCCGCTCCCAGCATCCAGAATCAATCTTGCAGATTGACAGCCAATTGTACACCTGCAATTTTACTCAGTCAAGGAGTAAGCTGCTTATCTCAAAGGAAGACAGTTTGCGATATTGCACCAATTGACACCTGTATACGTAATTCTCCTCCTGTAGAATATATTTTAAGACCATATCAAAAGAGTAACTATGGTGAGACACTGCACATATAATCAACTACAAAAATAGATACTGGTCAAATCTTATATGACTGCAAAACACATTCCAGTATGCAATGAAATAAGAACATGTATTTGCTGAAAGGCTTGATTCTTCTGTAACTTTCCCCCTATGAATGTCTTCTATTAACTTTTCACAATATCTAAACACTTTACTAACTGTTCCCTATTTTGGGGTGGAATCTCCACTCCCCACCCTCACCCCCAATATCCTGCCCACACAATTTTGGCTGGAACTGATAAATTCACTATGGATGATTTCACAATATTTAGTTAATGTGCTTCTATATAACTGGAGATTAAAAACAGCTATGGTAATAATAATAATAATAAAATGACTAGTCTAAGGTATAAAGTATGAACAATTATTTTTAAAACAATATTTTAAATCTTTTTATAATAAAACATGTAAAACTATACAGAAACAAGAGATTGAGGCCAGATCTACACCTTGTGTCAAATCATAACGATCACATCATGGTAACACTATTTCCCTGTTGTGCATTTTTACCATGTAGGACACGCAATGACATTTGTTGTAGTATTTTGGATAATGTGGAATAAAAAGCAGGAAATAACACTGTGAAAGTGGTATATGGAATGTGTTTGCAGGCGAAAGGGGGAAATAACGAGACAACTGTATATGGCATCAAATTCGGGACACATTTATTGAAGATCTGCAAAGGGAAACTGGGCGGGCCCCAAACTACGCCAGCAACTAGCTAGGTGTTTCATATTGGGCGAAGCATTCTATGTCTGGCATTCTATGTCAGATGATTGCCAGGCCATACGCCTTTTGGGAAGGGGAGACCGACCCATGCCACTCACCGCTTGGGCCGCACAACACCAGATGGAGTGACAGGAGTTGGCCTAACATGAAGGGATGTGCACGGCCGAAATTATCGTATCGTATCTTATCAGAAATTCCAATATATATAAAAAATCAGATCCTATCATATTGGGGGGTACTCAGATTTGATCGGATCGGAAATCCGATAAATATTGGAAGTTCTGATACAATAACAGTGTTTCCCCCATAGGTTTGCATTGGGGGAAAGAAAGCTTTCCCCCAATGCAAGTCTATGGGGAAAACACTGGGCCGGTACTCCCTCCCTCCCCCCACTCACGCTCCTTACCCACCGCCTTTGTCGCCACCGCTGCCGCCGCTGCCACCACCACTGCCACCATCTCCATCGTTGCCGCCGCCTCCGTCTCCATCGTCATCGCCGCCGCTGCTGCCGCCTCCGTCGTCGTCGTCGCCACCACCGCTGGTCCGTAGTACTGCTAAACAGGCTTTGCGGCCTGTTCGTCAGTACAGAGAGGTGCTGAATGCTCGGCGTAAGTAGTAAGGTAAGGAGTGCGAGGGGGGAGGGAGGGGTCTGCAGGGGTCCCCCCTTACCTGCGGCCTTCCGGGCTGCCATCCACTGTCCTCCGCTGTTCCTGACTACTGAGAACTAGGCTTTGTGGCCTAGTTCTCAGTAGAGTGCCGATGCACCAGGTGATGATGTCACCCAGGGCATCGTCACTCCACTGAGAACTAGGCCGCAAAGCCTAGTTCTTAGTAGTATGGAGCAGCGGAGGACAGTGGATGGCAGCCCGGAAGGCCGCAGGTAAGGAGCGTGACGGAGGGAGGGGGGAGGGAGGGGTCTCCCCTTGCCTGCGCCTTTCTGGGCTGCTGTCTGCTGTCCTCTGCTGCTCCTGACTACTGAGAACTAGGCCTTGCAGCCTAGTTCTCAGTAGAGCACCAATGTGCCAGGTGATGACGTCACCTGGAGCGTCATTGCTCTATTGAGAACTAGGCCACAAAGCCTAGTTCTCAGTAGTCCGGTGCAGCGGAGAACAGTGGACGGCAGCCCAGAAGTCCCAGGTAAGGAGTGCGAGGTGGGGGGGGCGGGAGGGAGGGCTGGCCCTAAATTGGCAGTCTGATAATCCCATATGTCCAATAGTGATCAGCCATATGGATCGGATCAGATAGGGCCTCCTGGAATGTGTATCGTTATTGTTAATCAGATATCCAATAATGACTTTATCAGATTGTTATTGGACATTTGAACGAAACGATACACATCCCTACTAACAGGTGGCTTTATCCCCCCCACTGGGGCTGTACAACCCTCAGCAGAAGGCCTCAGGTATCTCCTGTCACCAAACAACAGTACCACAGAATGATCAACATCCCTTTCCTCTAAGCGTGCCTGCCCTACTAGCCACAGGGGAACGAAAAAACCTGTTGCTTAGTCGTTCACCCCCCACCTGCACAAAAACTTCTCACAGGCCCCTTTGCAGATCAGACAGAAATAGGTCATTGCCCAAATCGGTCAAATGTACACCATCCTGTCCATAAGCTCCCTCCTTGTCTTTAATATCTAAAAGCCTATTTAATTTCTGGCAGGCCCGATCAGGGCCTGCAGTTTCCGGCCTTCCATCCAGACCATTCTGGGAATCAGGAAGGACCACCATATCACCCAATGGTGATGCACCAATCAAATCATTCCCCCACCTGCTGGGGGCAATGCACCAGACCATGCTGGACTACTATGGGCAGGAGGCACTCCCACCACATGCCACATCTGTCCAACCACTGGACACTGGCACTCTGGCTGGGCCTGAACTGTTATTCTGCAGGCTGACTGGGCAGCCCTCCAACCAACTCGGAAAACCATGCCACACTCAGGTGAGCACCTGCACTGGTTTCCATAATTCCAGCGATCTAAAGAAAGAAGCACAGTGTGAGAACCAGAGGTGGAAACTTAACTGCATTCCAACTCTCCAGAAATGGACAGACCCGTGAATGGAAAGCCTTCTGTTCTCAGCGCATTCGTGAAAAGCGAAGCTCAGCTGGCCACCATAGAAGTGACCCTGGTGCAGAAAGGTTGTGTACTGAAATAAAGGTACACTGAACAAGCATATACAAGCCAGTTACCGCAACCCAGAACAGGTATGTCATTAAGGAGGCCCCATCACTATGATAGAATAGAGGTCTGCACTCTGCATCCCTCATTGCTGGAAATGCCTCCATTGCTTTCACTGGGCATGGTTCAGACACTGAGCAGAGACAGAGAGACACTCATACCAAGACCCCTCTAGTCTGTCTTCACCTTTAAGCTAAATATCACCAAACCAGAGAATGAAATATCCTGTTATTAATGCTTCAGCCAAAATTGTCCTCCTCAGATGACACCACCAATTCAGGGTTCTGTATGCTCTGCAAGGCACTGAGGGGAGCAGCATGGAATGAGGTAGCTACGATTTAGAATTCCACCCTGTTTGCCAGTTCCTCAATGCCTGTCAATAAGACTGCTGTCTAGTTTATACCAATAGGTGATTCTCTTGCGCAACCCTGCAGGGTATACCTAACCCTAGGCTGACCATATGAAAAGGAGGACAGGGGTCATGTAACTTTAACAGCTGTAGAGAAAAGGAAATTTCAGCCAGTGTCATTTATATGCAGTTAGTTCCTGGTGAAATTCCCTCTTCATCACAACAGTTAAAGTTGCAGGCACTATACTAGAGTGACCATATACAAAAGAAGGCAGGGCCTCTGCACCTTTAACTGTTGTGATGAAGAGGGAATTTCACCAGGAACTAATTGCATACAAATGACACCGGCTGAAATTCCCTTTTCTCTACAACAGTTAAAGTTACATGAGCCCTGTCCTCCTTTTCAAATGGTCAGCCTACCTAACCCTGAGTCCATGGTGTTATACCCTACACCTGTAATTGGAACCGAAGGCAAGAGCCAAACTCAGACTGCAAATGGTCATGGCTTACCATCCCTTCCACTGGGAATAGATACCATGTTTAAGATGAAATACAGTTGAGGGCCACAACACTGCAGTTGCTTGGCAGACCCAAGGACAGGAAGTTCCCTACCTGCCTTAACATAAGCAGCCTATGGTGTTAGGTGCTATGAAAAGCATCCAAGCCTGGGTGTCATTAGACCACCAGACTCCAATAGTGCTGTTGGTCTGGTCTCAAGCAGCCCCAGGAGCCAGTGCATCAACTTTTGCACCTGGGTTTGTGATGCGGTGATGGCAATGGCGTTGTCCTCTACCAGGAAAATGAAGCTTTACCTTATACTGTGCAGAAGGCCATGAAAAGGCTCACACAACTGCCCTCTCTATAGGGTTGTGAATTAATGGGCAAGATGGCTTGATGGACAAGGTGGCTTGTTAGACTAACTGGAAGAAGCCATGTGGATTAAACTAGGCGGCGAGGGGGCGGCGCAGCGTGGGTGGGGGGCGGCGTGGGGGGGCGGTGCAGCACGGGGGGGCCGTGCAGGGGGGCCGCGCGAGGCATGCAGGTGGGGGGGCGGCGCGGGGGGGGGCGCGGGGGGGCGGGCGGCCTGCGCGGGGCGGGCAGCAGCGCGAGGCACTTACCTGCTGGGGCGTCCGCTTCCCTCCGGTGCTCGGAATCTACTGAGAAACAGGCTTCGCGGCCTGTCCCTCAGTAGCGCGCCAGGTGATGACGTCATCACCCGGCGCGCTACTGAGAGACAGGCCAGGAAGCCTGTTTCTCAGTAGATTCCGAGCACCGGAGGGAAGCGGACGCCCCAGCCGGTAAGGAGTGCGGGGGCGGGCGGCGAGGGGGTGGCACGGCGCGGGGGGGGGCGGTGCGGGGGGGCGCAGGGGGGGCGCAGGGGGGGCACGTGAGGCATGCGGGCGGGGGGGCGGCGTGGGTCGGGGCAGCACGGGCGCGCGGGGGGGTTGTTTTGAGTGGGTGGGTGGGGTGGCGAGGGGGGTCCGGGTTTTGGATCCTCAAAATCTGGTCACCCTAATCATGGGTTAATTCTTCCCATAGGGCCTTTTCAGATCAGGAAGAGCTGGCAGCTTAGGAGGCTACAGAACAATGGAGAAATGTGTAAGAGATGTGTAACATAAACAGATGAGGTGTCCAGCATGACCCTCAGCCAGCCAGAGCTGGGAGACAGGCTGATAGCAAGTAAGCAACTTTGCCTCTTGTTTTCCTTCTGCCTGTGGCCAAGGATGCATACCCACTCTGAAGCACAGTTTCCTCCTTCCAAGTATCTTTGCTACACTGAAAGGATCCACAGTAGGGATCTCCCTTCTCAGTGATGAGGGTGTTTGCTGCTTTGCTGCTAATAGGATGTTGAAGCATTCAACTAGCGTGACCAGATGAAATCCAGGTCAGGGCACATGTAACTTTAACAGTTGTAGAGAAAAGGGAATTTCAGCCAGGGTCATTTGTATGCAATTAGTTCCTGATGATATTCCCTCTTCATCACAACTGTTAAAGTTGCAGGGGCCCTGCCTTCTTTTGTATATGGTCACTCAAGTATAGTGCCTGCACCTTTAACTGTGGTGATGAAGAGGGAATTTCACCAGGAACTAATTGCATACAAATAACACCGGCTGAAATTCCCTTTTCTCTACAACTGTTAAAGTTACATGAGCCCTGACCTGGATTTTATCTGGTCAGCCTAATTCAACACCACCATCCCTTTGCTGCTGAAATAATTGGAGGTGGTGTTAGAGAATTGGGCTGCATGTACATCTGTTTGCACACATCCTCCAAGACCAGTTAAAAACCTCCCCCTGTCCTCCACCGCTGGATCCACAGTGAGGATGATTCCCCCTTCACCTCTGACAGAAGGGGGGACAATTGGTCCCCTCCGAATCCAGTTTCTCAGTACCCCATTCTTTCTCATCCCCACCTGCAAATTATTTGCAGGTAATTTATTCTATCAATTTTAATGTTAAAAAAGGACTTTACACAGTAGTCTTATGCTCCCTAGAAATCTTCTGCAGGGACATAGGATTGTTCAGGTTTTTTAAATCATTATTTTTAATCATTTTTATGGTGAATTTTTAACAAAAAAAACCATAAAAGAAAATAAATATTAATAAGAACAGCCCATCATGTCCATCTAGAAAAACCGCCACAGGAGAGAAAGAGATGTAATAATAATAATAATAATAATAATAATAATAATAATAATAATTTGACATATGCAGCTACATACTTCAAAAGCCTCAATTTCAAATATCACAACATTCTAAAAGAAAAAGAAAAGAAAAAAGGGAAAGTAACATCAATTACACATAAGTGTCCATGAAGGCAGACCAAATGTCTGAGTAAAGGTCCTTTCGTAAATGGCGCCTGTAAACCACTCTTTCATATGTTGCTAATGTTGTTAAGTCTTCAATCCATTGCATTATAGGCAGTGTGGTTTTATCTTTCCAATGCTGTAGAATCAGCCTTTTGGCAGTCAAAAGGGCGCAAAAAATCAGTTTACATTGACCATGTGTTATTTTCCAAGGAGCCGGTACGTAATTTAAGATGATATGTACATCCGAAAATGTGAAAGAGCTTTCTAGTATAAAATGTATGCATCTTATATTTTTCTTCCAAAAGGAGGCGACTATTGGACATTTCCAGAACATATGAACAAAAGAAGCATTAGCTGTGTGTCCCCTTTTGGAATATGTATTAAGATCGGGGAAGGGACAAAAACCTTCAAAAGAGTCGATAAATTTCTGGATAGATGAAGAATGATTAAGAGGAGGTCTCATGGGGTGGGGGTGCACGGGGGGGATTGTAGAGGATTATGTATGTATTTTATGTTGTTATTATGTTGAAATCAATAAAAATTATTTCAAAAAAAAAAAAAAAAGAAGCATTAGCTGTGTGACACCTCCAACAATTAGTCGATTTGGACAAACCTTTATTAAACAGACACTGAATAAGATGTAACCGGAGATCCATTGACATATCAGATACTCCATTGCTCCATTGATTTGATAAAATTGGACATTCCAATTCCCTGTTCCATTCTTGCTGAAGCCCCAATGTATCAAATTTATTCATTGATAATAAGTATTTATGAACATGAATCATGGGTCGATGTCCCAGTCAGCCTCAATAAGTGCTTCCAATAGCAAGGGAGATTCTGAAGCAGTAAAAGATTCTGAAGCAGTAGATTCTAGAAAATGTTGCAGTTGCAAGTCCTGCCATTCAACTGTGGCAGGCAAGTTAAATTTATCTCGCAAAACTGAAAAGGACAGGACTTATGTAACTTTAACAGTTGTAGAGAAAAGGGAATTTCAGCCAGGGTCATTTGTATGCAATTAGTTCCTGGTGAAATTCCTTCTTCATCACAACAGTTAAAGTTGCAGGCACTATACTAGAGTGATCATATACAAAAGAAGGCAGGGCCCCTGCAACTTTAACTGTTGTGATGAAGAGGGAATTTCACACGGAACTAATTGCATACAAATGACTCTGGCTGAAATTCCCTTTTCTCTACAACTGTTAAAGTGACATGAGCCCTGACCTGGATTTTATCTGGTCACCCTAGTGTTATGCAGCTTCCTATGCTTGCTCCAGCCTCCTTCCTT
Organism: Anniella stebbinsi; assembly: GCA_029215795.1. NCBI lineage: Eukaryota > Metazoa > Chordata > Lepidosauria > Squamata > Anniellidae > Anniella > Anniella stebbinsi. Next base: position 23,607,196 of record JARDYH010000002.1, on the reverse strand, counting down.
CCCAGCTCAGAAGTGCGATGGCTAGCTGGGCAAAATCGCCTGTCTAGCAAAAATGCAGGGCAGCTGGAGCATGGAAGAGAGGATTCTGCATTGGATACCTTGGAGGCTGCTGACTATCCCCATAGGATAGCATGCTTATTATCTTTATAGTCCTTGTCTTCAGTAACAAATCTCTGAGAGAGTCACATTTGGGACTAATTCTTCAGAGAGAGCTCATCAGTGTTGCAGACTTCAGCCCCAAATTGGAAAGTTGAATAACTTCCCATATAAGAAGTTAGCTCATAATAAAAGTAATCTTACAGCCATACAGTTGTGGATTCATTTATTTACTGAAGAGCCTGAGTTCCAGGCAAGATTTGCAAAACATGCCAGGCCCACATGTTGAATTTCCCACAAAGATGTAACATTCCTATTAGAAATCACATTCACCCCATATGAGGAATATAAATCATTTTATTTTGTTGTGTATGCATGCAACAGGAAACCCCAATTAATGACATTGAATGAAAAATAGACATGAATGCATCCAGGACCCATGAGTAGGGAGGGCCAATAAAATTTAGGATAGGCAACCAGATGTCCTCCAGATGCCTTGGACTGCAACTCCCATAGGTCCTAGCCAGCAAGACAGGAATCATGGAAGTTTTAGTCCAAAACTTCTGGAGGCACCAGATTGCCTACTACTGGCTCTCTGGTAGAGTCATGTTTTCATCAGGAGATCTCAGGTCCAACTACTGGCATCTCCAGTTAAAACAATCAGGTATTTTGTGATGGGAGGGACTGGTTTCTGAGATCCTGCCAAGCTGTTGCCATTTGGAATATACAACACTGGAGCAAATGGAGAAATAGTCTGACCGGTTATAAGACAACATACAAAAAGGGCCTATTATTTTGTTTTACGCAGAAATAATATTCATGTAAAAGGTTTGGACGTATGACCCATTATAAAATGCTTCATGTTATAGGGTAATGTTATGTGAGTGGCCACTAACCTTTTCATCCCTGGCAGATGGAAGCTTGTGAAATCTGATGGTTTCACACAGGTTTGATCCAACAGCAAAGGAATGTTTTCAGATCATTGGCTGTCCTTTCTATTTTGATTCCCTGCTTGCTCAGATGACTGAGATTCGCATCAGGATAGCTGCCAAGCAATAAATTATTGGGATTGGATTGTACAAAAAGTTCTTTCTTCAAGTTACATAGCAAACTAACAGGCCCTTGGTGAGCTAGATAGTAGCACCTCCCTTCTTACTCCATAAGTCTGAATGTATTTCTGTGGTTTTGCAGTCTTCAAATTGCTGGCCTTGCTATCCATAAACTACTTACACCTGATTCAGTGGAGCTTTACAAAACATTAACTCCCAGCAATTTGCTTGAGGATAACAGCCATATTATCTTCTGGATTGCATTAACCCAAGACATAATTACAAGAGAAATTACCCTGGGTAACAAATATCTGATTTCTGTACATGAATGGTGGCCTTCTCCAGTTGCTGGGGAACATGGGTGGGAGGGTGCTCTTGCACTGTGTCCTGCTTGTGGATCCCTGGTCAACAGCTGGTTGGCTGCTCTGTGAATAGATTGCTGGACTAGATGGACCTTTGGTCTGATCCAGCATGGATCTTCTTATGTTCTTATGAGGCATTTTGGCCTACAACTCCCCTCACACTTCACCATTGGCTATGCTGACTAGGGTTGATGGGAGTTTTAGTTCAAAACATCTGGAGGGCTACAACTTGCCCACCCTTGGTCTACATGCTCAAGCAATGAATTGGGATGAAACTATGCACTGCGCTCAACAAACGGATGCTGCCAATATAGTACCGCTTCTTTCCCATAATACGTAAGATCACTTGTCCTTTGTCCTTCTGACATTATTGCATTGTGCATTTCTCTGCCACATAAGCCTCAGCCATGTGACAGTGGAGCCAGGTTGGGTAAATAAGTGCACCATGTGATGGGACAGGTTGTCATTCTGAGGAAGAATCTGAGCCAGGGGTGCCATTTCAGGTAATGGAATGATTAATGGGTTGAACAAGTGAAAAGAGAGTTCAGTGACAACAAGGGACCTTGATTCACTTGTCCCATTCATTCTACGATACTCAGTCAGGTACACAATAGCAGGGTATTCATTTTTGATTGATCGATTTCTGCATGGGAAACCAAATAGTGTGTGTGTGTGTGTGTGTGAGAGAGAGAGAGAGAGACAGAGAGAGAGAGAGAGAGAGGAGGGTCTGATCATCATTCAAATATGGTGCAAATCTTTACCGTTTTGGTTGACCTTTGGTGGGACATTCATACAATGGGGCAAGGCCATGTTTTAATATTGGTTAGGGCTTTACATTTTGAACATCTTGTCATCCGCTGGAGATTTTGAGATGGAGTAGACTAGGGATAGATGAATATTTCAATTTTGCTTTCTCCTGCATTTGATTTTTTAAGCCCCAAAGTCTTCCCATTCCAAATATGAAGAGTTTTGATAAATTCTCATAACAAATGAACTGAAATGAAATTCTCACCCATCTGCACCAGCTAAATTCAAAAGGTAGGTACAACTATTCCCAGCAGGGAGAGGACCATGATGTACCTGCCTGTTAAAGCTAAGGAGCCTGGGTGCTGATCCCAATAAAGTCCTAACAAGGTTGAATAGACAGGGATTCAATCGCAAACTTTTAAGAGCAATGTCCTCAAAGCCCTGGGCCAGTATGGATGAATCTGTTTCTCCCATGTATGAATTGATTAAATTGCAAATTCTTTTTATCCCAAACATGGAGAACTTTTTGAATATTGGCACATTCGTTTTATCAAAACCAAACTGAAATGATATAGTGGCATTTAATGTTTTGGAATACAAAACAGAACACAGGGCAGGAGACCCTACATATTATGGGAAAAGGAGGTGGAATACTATTTTGGCAGCATCTCTTTGTTGAGTGTCATCTACAGAAGTTACTGGCATTCAGCTTCTTTGTCGGCACAATTGCGTCAACTCATTTGCATGGGGGTCCAGATACGGGAAGCGTGGCCAGAACTGTGCTGAGAAATTGACAAAGCATCAAAACATTTATAAGAATTATCCCTAAAATTAAGCGTCCAACAAAAGCGAGATGGTGCTGATTTGCACAGCAGGGTTCATTTAAGTGAATGTGGTGGTGGTGGTGATGATGGAGAGAGTTTCTTCCAAATAACTCTTCTATACAAACAAAGTATATTTTCTTACGCAATTGAATTGGCCTATTACTGGTACTGTTATTGGCCTGTTCCTGGTACAATGAAGCTTGAAAAGGTCAGCAATGAACTGTTTTAAATGCTGGCTATGATAGATTGATAAAATACTCACAGGATGGTTCAAATGGCAGAAACACAAAGCCGAGCAGAAACACAAAGCCGAGATCCCAAGTGGAAAATTAGTTGAAACGATAGCTGACATAGTGGAAAGCACGTGAAATTGTTTTGCCATGGTCAACTAATAGCTTGAGGTCTAAAAAAAATCCACAAGAGATAGCATGCCATGCCATGCCATGCCATGCCGTTCCTCCCCTCCCCTCTCTGGCCTTGCTCCTGCCGGCTGGCTGACTTATTGTTCTTTGTGTGTGCTCATGTATTTGTGTGCCCACCTCCCCAATGCACTGCCTGTACAGTGTTTTCACCTTCGGGAGCCACGCGGCACCTGCATGAGATTGGTAAAGTATCATGAGAGGTTCTGGAAGTTCTGGGATCACTCGCAGTACTTTGCCTGATGCACAGGCGCCATGCACCTCCTGACGGTGAAAACACTTTACAAGCAAGACGTTGGGGAGGCAGGCACATGAGCGCGCACAAAGAACGGTAAGCAAGCTGGCTAGCTGGTTGGCTGGTGGGTGGGCGGGCTGTTGAGGCATGCACATTTACACACACCATGAAGAATGAGTGAGTGGGAGGGCAGCAGTGGTGCGTCATCCCCCCTTCAGGCAGCAACCTGCCATGGGCTGGGCCTGTGCACTGTTTGCATGTCCCCCCCCCCCCCAAGCAAAGATTTTGGAACTGGACTTGGTCTGAAAATCAGGATTTGTGGCAAGTGTATGCATTCTGTTCGTGTTTGTCCTTGTATTTGTAACTTGCCATTCACATCCATCGGAATTTCAGAGATCTTTCTGAGATTTTCTACACAAGGTATTGATTGAGCACTCATCACAGTTGTTACAGATTCTTTAGATGAAGTTGTGACCCTCCAGTCTAGCTTCTGTTTTTAAATAGCACTTTTGTGGAGGTTTTTAGAGTGGGGAAAAATAAGCATTATTTGTGAAAGTGAAAGAAAATGTTGTTTCCTACTTGTATAATTGCATCATTACCAAATAGCACAGTGCCACCTAGAGGTCTTGTAGTGGAAAAGCAGGGAAGAAAAAGCTCTTTGTGTACAGCTTGGATCTCAATTCTGCCACGAAACTGAAGGTAGATACAATGGATGAACAACCTTGTATAGAAAAGCAATGAAAACTGCCCCGCAAATGGTTAAAGTTCAATCCTATGCATGTTTAGACACAGGTCCCCTCTACAAGGATTCGCTTTTGCGCCCGGTTAGGCGATTATGCGCATAATCGCAGAAGCGCATGTACGCCTAATCCCTCTGCACGAGAGGCGGCGAAGCGCATTACCGGATGTCCAAAATGCGGTTTACAAGTAGTTAATGCGCATAAGCGCATATTCACACAGTCAAAATGCGCTTTAACAGAGAGAGCAAAATAAAACTCGCGATTTAACGCGCATTCGATAATGCGCATAATCGGAGAGATAACGCGACTCTACGCCCCATTTGCGCTCTGCTGGTGTGGAGGTAAATTTTTTAATGAGATTTCAAAGAGCATTAAACCTCTCGTGAAGAGGCAGACAGAAAAAAGTCTGACAACTCCCAGCATTCCCCAGCCAGTGGCTGGGGAATGCTGGGAGTTGTCAAAGTTTTTTCTAGGTAAACATGCATAGGATTGTGCCTTAAATGTCTCTTTGTGGACATCCTTTTCTAAAAAATCTTTGCACTCTTATTTATATACCAGTCTTTCCTTATCTTTCCCCCCTCCCCCCAAAGAGAAGTGAATGTAATTAGTAAGTAAGACTTGTCCAAGGCCATACTCTGCGTTGCGCGCAAAGGAATATGAGCCTTAAATCTTCCAACTTCACCGTTTGTACTAATAAACATTCTCCTTCTCTCACTCTTTACTTCCTCATTGCTGAGGCGGTGACAGCTTTCCAGTCCAATCATTGCCTCCTTTTCGTCACAAAGTGAACATTGACACAGCGATCACCAGCGTTCTGCTGTTTATACAATGCCAGCAAGACGTCACGGGTGTTTTTATGGTTTTGTGTTATTCTTTTTTTCACTAGGTGTTACTATTTGTTTTCCAGATCACGAAAGCACATGCGGGGCACCTTGTCAGTGCTATAAAGACTTACTGGTTTTCCCCGCCTGCCTATTTTCACGTGCAGGTTTATGGAGACAGATGAAAGGCTTGCACTCCCAGAGTAACATTTCGCTGCTGGTTGAATGTGGTGAAGAGACATGGATGGTTCTACTGCAAATGTACAAACTGTAATTACCCTGTTTTGTTTTAAGGGGTGTCTCCTGGCCTTCAATAAAGCACGACGGCTTTATTTATGTATTTATTTCATTTCATTTCTATACCACCGAATAGCTAAAGCTCTCTGGGATGAGGGGTTCTACAAAAATAAATACCACAAGGTACAGAATAAAATCTAAAACATGGAAGCTCAAAAACACAATATAAAAGTACAACCAGAATAGAACTGACAGCAATGCAGAGATTTAAAAGACAGGTTTAAAAGACAGGTTTAAAAAGCTATAGCTAGAAGACTAGGATACAAAAATGCCTGGGAAAATAAAAATCTCTTTACCTGGCACTGGAAATTGTACAATGTAACTGCCAAGAGAGGCTCTCTGGAAAGCTCTGGGGTGCCACAACAGAAAAGGCCCTCTTCTTGTTAGCCACCTGGCTCACTTCTTTTGGCAGAACCCCGCGAAGAAGGACCCCTGAAGATGATCTTAGGATCTGAGCATGTACACATGGCAGGAGGCGATCCTTTAGATAACCTGGCCCCAAGCCGTGTAGAGCTTTTAATGTTAATACCAGCACTTTGAATACCTTTACAGTACAATTTCATAGAAGTCTACTCAGAAATCAGCCCCATTGAGTTCAATGGGGTTACTTCCTGGTATGTAGGGTGACCAGATAAAATCCAGGTCAGGGCTCCTGTAACTTTAACAGTTGTAGAGAAAAGGGAATTTCAGCCAGTGTCATTTGTATGCAGTTAGTTCCTGGTGAAATTCCCTCTTCATCACAACAGTTAAAGGCGCAGGGGCCCTGCCTTCTTTTGTATATGGTCACTCTAGTATAGTGCCTGCACCTTTAACTGTTGTGATGAAGAGGGAATATCACCAGGAACTAATTGCATACAAATGACTCTGGCTGAAATCCCCTTTTCTCTACAACTGTTAAAGTTACAGGAGCCCTGACCTGGATTTTATCTGGTCACCCTACTGGTATGTGTATAAAAGATTGCGGCCTTAATCACATTCATGACTACAATATTCTCATGGCAAGCCCTAGGCCTTATGGTAGCCTTCCCCAAGCTAGCTGGAAATGCTTGGAGGTGTAGTCCAGACTACACATGAGGAGCAACTTTATTGTTCTTCCTCCACTTGTTCAACTTTTGAATATCTTCTTTTTAAATTATGTTTGTAAACCATTTTGTGACTTTGAGGCACAATTTCCATGCATGATTTAGCCCTAACTTTGCATGTAGGGATCTGATCACAGTCACATACACACACTGTTTGCTGAATAAGTATCAGTTATTTATTGATGTGTTTTGACTGGATAAATTTAAATCGGTGGATTATAATGTCTTAATCATAACTTTGTTAATTTTATTTTATTGTTAGCCACAGCCACCCTGAGCATTATTTTTAGTGGAAAGGTAGAATACAAATTTTAACAACAACAACAACAAAATGGATAAGAGATATTGATTTCAAATCTTTCTATACCGAAGTTCCATAGCAGTTTAGAACAATAGAAGGGACAATAAAAACAACAATAAAAGTGTATTACAAACTGAAAACAACGGTATAAAAATCCAAATAAGACAGGGCAGTTTTTGTTCCCAAAGGTCAACTGAAACAACATGGCTGTAGAACTATACATATCAAAGAGGATGTTCGAATTTCCCTAGGAAGGGAATTCCATTATTATGTCAACTCACATAGAAAAGGCCTTACTCCTAGAGCTCCATTACACCAGCATTTCTTTTGCACTTTCGTCCTGCCTTGTTTACTGTTTTGCCCCGTGATCCTCACACGACATTGTCCCTGTCCTGCAGGCATCTCGCCTCTTCCCCTCCATTTTCCGTGTTTTTCTAGCATGGTGAAAGTGCAGTATTTTTTCTCCATGCAGGATAAAACTGCCCTTCCATTCCCGTGTACTGCCATCCTCGCTCTATATCACAGAACATTCCTTCTTGGGGGCATGTGTGTTGTGGTCTTGCTGATGAAAGAAGAGAGCGGGGTGGTTCTCCTCCAGTCCATACAACTGCTCAACCAGGAAGGGGAAGGGAGAGAGGGCACGTGAAGGCCCTGCACAGAAGGAGCATCATCTCACCTCTAAAGGCAAAAATGGCACCCAGCTGATGAAATGCAAAATCGCTAAAATGCTAGACAACAAAACCAGAGGGGAGGGGAAGGCTCCCACACCCATCAAAATGTCAGTCAACCACAATAACCAATGAACTGGAGGGGAAAGGAGAAGGGAGCTGGGTGGGTTGGGTTGGGTTGGGCGCAATGGCGGAAGAGCGAGCAAGTGGAAAGAGATTTTGCCAATACAAAGGTGATACCAGGAAAGCACATGAAAGGGACCAGCTCTTGACACGCTAATGAAATGGAGGTGGAAACCATGGATGGTACCTGGGGGAAAAAAGTAGGTGTGGTGGACCTCCTAGTAGAGGGAAATAGTCCCCCATTAGATGGAATCTAGTGCAGGATCTCATTACATCCTAAGTACTGGTGGGGTCAGTTTATGGATGGATCAGGAGAGGAAGGAGGACTTGGGGTTCCCTCCTATCTTGTAACTGTTAGGTTATAGCTGAAGCATCCAGTACTTAGTAGATAAAACCTCAATGAATGGCACTACGGCACCTAAGCCTGCCATGCAAAGGTTCTTTGCATGCAGCACTTTACTGAAAGCCTGTTTTGAGTGTAGGCTTGGTTTATGGATGCGACACAGATAAGCTATATTAGAATTAATATGTGGTCTGCATGAAACAATTAAGTAAACAAAAAAATTCTTTGTTTTGGGCTATACTGTTGAACAATTTCTTATCCCACTGATGAAGACCCTTGTGGTCGAAATGCGTATGGGACAGGTGGATGTTTATTGCTTTCCATATGACCAGTAGTTTCCATTTAGTGCTTGTGAAATGTGTAATTTCCATTCAGTGCTTGTGGGCTGTTTAGCTCTTATTTTGGTATAATTTTATGTTATTTGTTAAATCATTAAATTTTTAAATTATTCAGTGTTTACTATTACTTTTTATGCATAACAGTATGGATCAGTTACACCACTAGTTTATTCATCTGTCACGTCAAGTGTGGTAACCATGAATGTCCTACTTTCACAGCAGACGGGAGTATCAAAACCACACCACCTGCTGTGACTCTGACAATGGCTAAACCTGACATCACCTTTGGGAGCAAGATTCTTCCACTGGACTCTTGGACAGAGTGTATCACTAGTCATTGCACCCTTAGCTATGTGCTACCTCCAGTACCAGAGGCAGTCAGCCTATGTACACCAGTTGCTGGGGAACATGGACAGGAGGGTGCTGTTGCACTTGTGTCCTGCTTGTGGGTTCCTGGCTGACAGCTGTTTGGCCACTGTAGTGTATACCATGCTGGATTAGATGGAACCTTGGTCTGAACCAGCAGGGCTTTTCTTATGTAGTAAGTTGGAGACACCTGTTGCCAGGCCTGTATGAATCATGGCTCCCTTTCCCATGAGTCTCTGATGTTTGTATTCGTTTGGAATCCATTTCTTCCTTCCTTCCCATTTGGCAGCAAACTATTGTACAGTGGCCAAAACTGTGTGAGGTGAAAGGTGCTGTAACTTTGCAACAAGCGCTCTAACAGCTGCTGGTCCCAATTCTGAATCAAACAGGAAAGCAAGAAGTGTGTTTCATAATTTCCATAGTCTACAGCATCCCTTCTGCTGGTCCTTCTAACAAGTCCTGTTGAAAATGTTGCACTGCAAATGTAGAGTTTCCTCTGTTTTTCTGTTTTACCCATTATAGTTTGGGCTTAAATTCATAGGTCGACGGTTTAAAAGGCAAAATGCAAGGGTTTGTTTGCCTATTTTGATAGCCACTGAGAATAATAATAATAATAATAATAATAATAATATATTTATTTATTTATTACCCGCCTCTCCCTCCGGATCGAGGCGGGGAACAACATCATCATAAAACACACAAAACTGATTAAAAATACATAAAACCAATATATCATTAAAATACTAATAAAACACCAATAAAACACTTAAAATTCATCTGAGTAGGCCTGCAGGAAGAGCTCAGTCTTTATAGTAGGGGTGTGCACGGACCCCCCGGATCGGATCGGGACCCGGATCGGGACCTCCAATTTTGTCACGGATCGGTTCGGACAAAATCGGAGGCCCCCCGGACCGGATCGAGTACGATCCCGATCCAAAAATCAGAAATTTTTGGATCGGCCGCCATTTTTTTCCCCATAGACTTGCATTGCAATGCAAGTCTATGAGGAAAAAATGGCGGCGGGTGGGTGAGGGGGGGCCTAACTCCCTCCCCCCCGGGGCCATCCGCTGTGGACGGCCCCGGCAGGTAAGCCCCCTCCCCCGCGCTCCCTACCCCCCCTGGGGCCGTCCGCTTCCATCCGCTGGCGCCCGCGGGTGCCAGCGGATAGAAGCGGACGGCTCCGGGGGTGGTAAGCCCCCTTCCCCGCCACTGCTTACCTTTTAGGGCCGTTCGCTCCCGTCCGGCGCCGGCGGCTCCCGCCAGCCGGCTTTGCGGCTTGCTCTCGAGTAGCGCGCCGGGTGATCACCCGGCGCGCCACCCTGGAGCAGGCCGCGGAGCCCGCTGGTAGTAGCCGCCGGCGCCGGACGGGAGCGGAAGGGCCGGAAAGGTAAGGGCCCCCCTCCCCCCTCCGCGCGCCCCCTCCTCCCCTCCACGCACCCCCTGCTTACCTTCCCGGCCCGTCCGCTCCCGTCCGGCGCCGGCGGCTACTACCAGCGGGCTCCGCGGCCTGCTCTAGAGTAGCGCGCCGGGTGATGACATCACCCGGCGCGCCACCCTGGAGCAGGCCGTGGAGCCCGCTGGTAGTAGCTGCCGGCGCCGGACGGGAGCGGACGGGCCGGAAAGGTAAGCGCCCCCCTCCTCCCCCCCCGCCTCCCCCCCCCGCTGTCCACTTTCATCGGCGGGCGCCCGCTGGCGCCCGCCAATGGAAGCGGCGGTGGGTGCCAATGGGCGCCCGCCGATCCGCCCATCCGCCGAACCGGTTCGGAGCCTTTTCGGACCGGTTCGGATTGGATCGGCCGATCCAGCTGTCGGATCGGAAATCGGATAATTTATCCGATTTCCCACTGGACCGGACTCGGATCGTGGATCGGGTCCGATCCAGTGCACATCCCTACTTTATAGATCGTTTAAATTCCTGAAGACTGGTGAGTTGACGGATCTCTCCCGGCAGGTCATTCCATAATCTGGGAGCGGCAGAAGAGAAGGTCCTCTGGGTAACAGTTGTCAGTCTAGTTTTTGTTGACTGTAATAAATTCTTCCCAGAGGACCTAAGCGTGCGGGGCGGATTGTATGGGAGAAGGCGATCCCACAGGTAACCTGGACCCAAACCATGTAGGGCTTTAAAGGTAATGACCAACACTGTGAGGGTGCAATCCTATATATGTTCAGACAATAAAAAAAGGCCTACAACTCCCAACATGCCATGGCTGGGGAATGCTGGGAGTTGTAAGACTTTTTTCCTGATATAACATGCATAGGATTGCACCCTTAGCAGTTAAAAAAAACACCTCCCTTTGACTTCTTGTTATCTTCTGGGGCTGTGATTAAGAAAGTGTTGAAGCAGTGTGTTAATGATTAATAAATTCCAGTTAAGGGATCTTGAGTATGAGCCCCCAAAGCTGGTGCATTAATTAGAATAAGGATAAGATCAAAATGTGCCCTTTGATAAAGGGGGCTATTGCTTTACAGCATACTTTGAGGCCAGGTCTGTTTGATCCATGGCAGGATTGTTCTCTCCTGAAGATTCAGCACACAGCAAATGTAGACAAATTCAGCTGTTGTAAGCAAGCCAGGTAGAAAAAGAATCAACGTTAAGGAAGACACAGTCACTCCTGAATGGAAATCGAAAACTAGAGAAGAAAACTGAACCCTTTTCAATTTATGACAGGTTGTTCATTCAGTGCTTGGCTTGGCTGTCTGATCTGTTTGTAGTTCCCTCATCGCAGGCTATGATTTGTTATGATATTATGGCCACAAAAATCTGGTTGTGGTTAACAGAAACACTTTGGATGGTTGGAACTGCAAAGAAGCTCTTGCTCTGTCCACCATCATCTTGTTGTCCAGCAGGGATAGTGATCCTTTGATGCTCCTCAAGAGAATTCATCTGCCTTTAAAGGAAAACAAATAAACAAATATTTTTTTTAAAAAAACCAACCATTAAAAAAAAAAGGAATTGACCATCTCTGCCCAGGGCTTGAATTGTCCTTAAAAGTTCACATCCATTTCTCGCTGCTGGGATCCACATAATTATTATTGTATCATTATAGATATTATATAATTAAACCCAGCTGATGCTTTCTGCTGTTTAAAAAAAGCAACATCAACAACTGGACATTAAATGTCCCCAATAGCATTCTCTTTGAAATTTGGGACAAAAAAGCCCCATGGGAATTATACATCATGTCATCACATTTTCCCCCATGGGCATCCTTGAGTGGAGAAAAGATAGCTGTTCCCTTTGGTTTGAAGATGATTTTTCTTGTTAAAAAAAGAAAAGGCAAGTCCTCCCTTACCTAAAAGTTTCATCCCCTGCCAAATGAATCCAATCTTCAGGGGGACATTTTCCTCCGTCTCTCAAAAGTACTGAAAATCTCTTGGCCAAAAACTTCAACCCAGCATTAGAAAACTGACAGCAACTTACCTGAAATGATCCACTGTCCACTGGAAGGGAAGTCTTATGCCCTGAACTATTCTGTGTGAACAGCTCCAGCACCTTTCCTCCTGGGTCCTAGTAACTTTCTAGTAACTTTCATGTGTTCATGGTGGGCTGCCCTCATCATCAATGAACGTTCTGCTCTTCCGAGTTCAGAGTCTTTCCCATACAGTCCATGGCTTTGCTGCCTCGTTGATTCCAGACCATAGGGATACATCCTAGCCTATATTTCTCCGGCGATTGTGTAGATCTACTATGATTGAGTGAGTGAATGTGCTTGTGTGTGTGTGTGCACGTAAAGCAATTTCTCCTTAATTTGCCTTTCTTTTGCAATGGTTCCTGCACTGCAACAGAGAAATGTGGGTTTAAATGACTGCTGTTGTGTTTGCTGTGTGTATCTCCTCCCCATTTGCACACACAGGCTGTGTCTACACCAGCCAGTTATCTCGGGGTGGCTCGAGATTGTCCCTGTGCATCCAAATGACACACAGGTGATCCTGGGGCAACCAGGGATGAGCTCTCAGTTGTCCCGGGATAACTGGGACTGGATTTTTCATCATTTTTCCCATGGTCCTGGGACAACTCTGAGGTCCGCGGACAGTGTGACATCTGCTCCCGGGGTCGTCCCTCCTCCCCATGAGTCACGGGGCTTAACAAATGGGCATGGAGCTCTGCGGTGGGGGGGGAGTCCGTGCCCATCAGGGGTGAGGGGGTAGCATTTTCGCTATCCCTGGGATGGCTCTAGGCAGTTTTTGGCGCAGAGTTTCCAGTTTTTTAAAAAACTTACTTTTGGCACAGGATTGCGCCCGTGTAATTGTGCAAATGTCTCCTTCAATTAAAAAAACAAACTAAAACATCCCTGTGCCAGAACATCCCTCTTCACTTCCGGTATGGCATGCTGGCGTTTGGACCCTGGGGGATGATCGCAGAAGCTGGAAAGCCCGAGATCCTCCCCCCCCATCCCGGAAGGCCTGCAGGTGTAGATGAGCCTGCAGTAACATACACACACACATTCTTCCTCTTTATGTCCTTTTGTTGCCCCTTCACCCACATGCATGTAGAGGACTGTTGTGCTAGAAAAAGAGGATTATCCCTTCCTTGCCTGAGCACCACCCTCTTCCTCTCAATCATGCCTACTCCAGACAGTCAAACATCTGTTTGGTAGACTTTGGAAAAGCATGAATTCCAAGGTGGGGATGGAACACAGGGGTGACCATGCATGTCTGAACTTTGATTCCATTGGTTGTAGAGTATCGTCTTTTCCTGCCTCCAGTCGTCAGGCTTGCCAAGTGTTGCATACTATTAGGGTGACGACCATATGGAAAGGAGGACTGGGCTCCTTATCTTTAACAGTTGCATAGAAAAGGGAGTTTCAGCAGATGTCATGTGTAAATATGCAGCACCTGGTGAAATTCCCTCTTCATCACAATAGCTAATGCTGCAGGATCCCTGCCCTCTTTTGTATCTGGTCAATTGGCACGGAGTGCCTTCTACCAACTTTGGTTGGTGGCCCAGCTACGTCCCTATCTGGACAGGGATAACCTGGCTTCAGTTGTCCATGCTCTGGTAACCTCCAAGTTAGATTACTGCAATGCACTCTACGTGGGGCTGCTTTTGAAAGCGGTTCGGAAGCTGCAGCTTGCGCAAAATGCAGCAGCCAGATTGATAACTGGAACCAGAAGGTTCGAGCACATAAGACCTACTCTGGCCCACTTGCATTGGCTGCCTGAATGTTTCCGAGCCCGATTCAAGGTGCTGGTTTTAACCTATAAAGCCTTACACAGCTTGGGACCAGAATACCTGACATGAACCTACCCGAACACTACGGTCAACATCTGAGGCCCTCCTCTAAGTGCCTACTCCGAGGGAAGCTCGGAGGTCAGCAACAAGGGAGAGGGCCTTCTCTGTGGTGGCTCCCCAATTGTGGAACATCTCCCTGACAAGACCCGCCTGGCGCCAACATTGTTACCTTTTCTGCACCAGGTCAAGACTTTCCTCTTCTCTCAGGCATTTGGCAATATCTGAGGAGCCTGGGTTTGTTTTTGTTTTTGTAGCTTTTTGGGTTGTTGCAGTGGTTTTAAATGTATGTGTGCATTGTGTGTATGTTGTATGTTTTTGCTATTTTAATTTTTGTATATTGTTTTTAATTGTTTTAATCCTATGTAAACCGCCCAGAGAGCTTCGGCTATGGGGCGGTATACAAATGTAATAAATAAATAAATAAATAAATATTTACAAATGACACCTGCTGAAACTCCCTTTTCTTTGCAACAGAAAAGATACAGGAGCCCTGTCCTCCTTTTCATATGGTCACCCTACATACTATAAAATATGAAATCGCATGACACATACAAAATATTATCCTATAAACTTTTATTTTAATTAGAATAATTTTCAATGCAGTTTTTTGTATAGAGGGTGTTGTTTTTTTTTAGAGTATCTTATTGGTAATGAACTTTTTCAATAGGCCAATTGTATCGTACTGGCAGTATATAAACATCCAAATCTGTCTTAATTTATTGAACTAGTAGTATTCAATATCAAATATCAAAGACTGAGAGATGATCTGTTGAACATTAGGCATCAACATTCGTAACTGGGAATCTCAAAACAAAATTTTGGGGAAACAAAATGGTTCGGCTCTGATTTCTGCATGATAGGTGCGTTTTGTGGATAAATGTATCGTCCTACTTTTCAGGAAATTTTCAAACCCTTCATTAGGACTAGAACCATTGAGAAAATAAACCAGTTGCTTTTCCAATTAAAGAATAAAAGATATGTGAGTGTGTGTATAGAAACTCATTGCACAAGAAAGACCTTGGCTTTTTAGTCTTTTACACTGAACGTGGCATTATTTAGCCTGAGCTCTGATTCATTCTTCTTAAGAACAGGAAAACAAAACCGGTCGAGTTAAATCTGCAAACATTCATTAGAGCAATTGAAACTTCCTGGACCTAATGATGTGCCTATTTTTCTCCCCTCACCTTTAAAGGAAACCTTGTGTTCCCATTTGTACACGTAGATGCTGATTATAGCTTTTGCTGCGCGTGGCGATTTCCCAGACCAATATCCACACTTTATCTCACTTTGCCTGTTTTCAGCTAATTAAGTTCTTCAGAATATTAACTGTTTATTGCGGCCACTTACTTCTATTACTGGAGAATTCACAGGCCTGTAGTAAGGAGCATAATATAAGAAAGGGGTTTCTTACAACCATAGGCTGACCATATGAAAAGGAGGACAGGGCTCCTGTAACTTTAACAGTTGTAGAGAAAAGGGAATTTCAGCCAGTGTCATTTGTATGCAATTAGTTCCTGGTGAAATTCCCTCTTCATCACAACAGTTAAAGTTGCAGGGGCCCTGCCTTCTTTTGTATATGGTCACTCTAGTATAGTGCATGCAACTTTAACTGTTATGATGAAGAAGGAATATCACCAGGAACTAATTGCATACAAATGACACTGGCTGAAATTCCCTTTTCTCTACAACTGTTAAAGTTACAGGAGCCCTGACCTGAATTTTAACTGGTCAGCCTAATCAAAAGGGATAGATCCATCCATCTCAAACATCCCAGGTACCATTTAGCTCTCATATAGTTAACAGTTGTAGAATAACCTATCATCCTCCAAGCATTTGCCCAATGCCATTTTAAAGGTATTTAAGATAGTGCCCATAATCACATCTTGTGGAAGCAACTTCCATAAATTAAGGCCTCATCCACACCAAGCAGGATATAGTGGTATGTGGTATGTGTCAATGGGCCCCAACAGACGTCAGTGCACTTCAGTACCACTATAAAGCAGTAGTGTGGCCCCTGCCTTTTATATACCGCTTTCATACCACTTTCATAGTGCAATATCCTGCTTGGTGTAGATGAGGCCAAGTATGCATTGCTGAGGAAGTACCTCTGTCCTGAATCTCCTGCCAATTATTTCACTGGATGATCCCAAATTCTATTATGAGGGAGAAAATCTTCTATCTACCTTCATCACACTTTGCATACATTCATCATATTTCTCCTTGGTTATCATTTTGCTAAACCAAAAGCCACAATTGGCCTAGCCTTGCTGATCCTCCTAATTTGTCTCTTTCATCATTAGTCCCTTTCTCTTCCTCTTCCTCACCCTCCCTCTTACTTTCTTCATTTCCTTCCACTTCCTCTTTATTTTCTTGAATTTATATCCTCCTTTCTAAAACGTACACAAGCCAGCTTTCATAGGGTGAACATATGAAAAGGAGGACAGGGCTCCTGTAACTTTAACAGTTGTAGAGAAAGGGGAATTTCTGCAGGCATCATTTGTATGCAATTCGTACCTGGTGAAATTCCCTCTTCATCACAACAGTTAAAGCTGCAAGGGCCAGCCCTCTTTTGTATCTGGTCACTCTAGTATAGTGCCTGCAACTTTAATTGTTGTGATGAAGATTGGATTTCACCAGGTACTAATTGCAAACAAATGACTCTGGCTGAAATTCCCTTTTCTCTGCAACTGTTAAAGTTACATGAGCGCTGATCTCCTTTTTATAGGGTCAGCCTAGCTTTCATAAAATGAGTACAGTTCTTAAAGGATGATGCTAGTTTTTATAGCCTTAACAAAAAATATTTAACACAGAATCCATGAAAATATAACCTTTCATTGGGTCACATGATTGTGCATATCTATACGATAGGGCACAATTCTATGGTTGTTTAGACAGAAAAGAAGTCCTATAAATCCCAGCATTTTCCAGCTAGCATGGATGGCTAGAGAATGCTAGGAGGTGAAGGACTTTTTTTCTGTCTAAATTAGTGTTGAACCCCCGAAACCATGGTGAGGCGGGCTGATTAGGCCTGCCTTGCCTCAGTTTCGAATTGGTTCCGGGTCAGCCAGAGGCGCTCTGAAGCCGAAGCACATTGGCACCGAAGCTTTGGGGTGTCTCAGGACACTTCGGAATGGCACTGGACCCTCCTTCCTGCTGTCCCGGGAAAGAAGGTGGTGAGTCCATTGGACTCACCTCCCTCTCCTGGCTCTCCCCACTCACCTGCTGCCTCCTCACTGGCAGCTATCTTCACCAGCCACTGCATTGCCAGCTCTGGCAGCTGCCACTGTTGCTGGCGCCACCGGCCACAATTATCGCCAGTGCTGCCAGCTGCCCTCATCGCCGGCCACCCTTATTGCCAGTCGCCCCCATTGCCGGCTCCCTCATTGCCAGTGCTCATGGCATCATTCGCCATGACCAGCGCAGCACTCAAATGAGAACCAGGCCATGATTTCAAGACATCATGGGAGCTTACTAAACAGAGTTCTCATTTGGGCGCTGCGCTGGTCACGGTGAGTGATGCGGTGGGCACTGGCAAGGAGGGCGGTCGGCTGCTCCAGCAATGGTGGCAGCCAATGGCACCGGCAATGCAGCAGCCGGTGATGAGGGCAGCTGGCAGCGCCAGCAATGGTGGTGGTGGGCGATGAGGCAGCAGGTGAGTGGGGAGAGCTGGGAGAGGGAGGTGAGTCCAATGGACTCACCGCTGGCTTTGCTACGTGCTTTCCTGGGTGCCGGCTGCACAGCCGGCACCCAGGGACTTGCAAGTCCAAGTTGCGTCGGGCCCCCCGAATCTTGCCTCGACACCGAGGCGAGGTGGGCAACCCCTGAAGCACCCCAAGTGGAATAGGGGCTGTTTTGGGGGTTCCAAAATGGTCCTTGAGGTGAATCGGGGGGACGTGCACAGCCCTTGTCTAAACATCCATCGGATTGAGCCATTAAACTAACACAGCAGTGATTATTTCTCCCCAAGTACTCTGGGAACTATTTTTTCTCTTCAGGGGACTAGGGATCTCTCTCAGATAATGTGTCACATTCTGACAAAGCTACAAGTCTCAAGATTTGTTTGGGAGAAGCTGTGGCCTGCTAACTGTTATAAAGCTGGTATATGTTTGTTCTGAAGTTATACTCTTTATTTCAATATCTTGCACATTTTTAAAAACTACAAAATAAAAATGTTCTCTGCCTTACATGAGTTCTATGACATCAATGTGGAAGCTAGAGTCAGAAGAGCACCTTACAAACTGCTTAGAATTTTTTTTTAACTATAAGCAGCGGTATATAAATCTATTAAATAAATAAGTAATAAATAAATAAATAATTTCATTTTAGCTGTGGCCCTTTTGAATTTGTTGAAGTGCTTAAAGTAATGTGAAATCCAGAATAGCTATCTGTGATTTGATTTACACTGTCTGAATGATTTTGTAAATTTGCTTAAACTAAAACCTAGTCCGAGACCCCGAGAATTTGTAAAGAAGTTGTAATTGTTGCATTAGTAAAAACTGTCTAGACTGTACCAAGGGATAATTGGTAAATTACTAGGCAGTCTGAACAAACCTACAAACCCCTGCTGTTGATCAGATTACTGTATAAAGTAGTACAGATCAACAGAGGCACATAATTAGACAAAGCGCTGTACATAAATGGAACATAGGAGAGCTACCTTATATGGAGTCAGATCATTGGTTCATCTAGCTGAGTATTGCTTACACTGATTGGCAGCAGCCCTTCGGCATTTAGGCTTATAAAAAAAGCTCTCATTGGTGTGAGTGGAAGTTCTTAAAGGTGCAATCCTATGCCTGTTTAGGCATAAAAAAGAACTACAACTCCCAGCATGCCCCAGTAGGCCAGTCCTGAAGTGTCATTGGTTTCATAAGATGCTGGACCCTTCAGCAGTCTTTTTGTAGATACCTTAACTTTAGACCACAGGACAATCCACAATTGATAGCTTAGACATTGCAGTTCAAGGTATTAGCCCATAAATTCATTCTCAGGCATAAGCACTCATGGGCACTCGCCTACATTGGCAGATGTGCGAAATTTAGCATAGCTCTCAAACTAACAGCATGAAGAGCGCAACAGCAATGCATTTCAGTCATGATTCCCTCCGAGTCTCATGTTCAAGTGCGAATGTTGTTGCTTTTGTAGCCAAAATGGCACAATCCATGCACAAAGGGGAAACTTGGGGGAACACGCCAACAGGGGGCCAAAAGCAGCCCAATGAAGATTCAGATTCTAGGGGGTTATGGAAGACTGATTGATCTCAGGGTCAGGGAATGGGAGTACCCTGGAGGTTGGCTGGAAAAGTAAATGGAAACACAGCCCGCTGCAACATTTTGTTGCAGGTTTGACTTGTAAGTTTATAGAATAATCTTTTTTTAAAAAAATATTATTATTATTTTGCAGCCTGGAAGGAAAAACAAGGGAGAATCACAGGAGGAAAGAAATGGAAAAGTTTCCTTTTCTTTTGGTAACATGTAGTTTTATGAGATATAAGGTGGAAACACAGATAAAAATACATTTGGGAGATTTCCAGGCTCGATATGACAATTTTCAGGCAGCAAGTGGAGCACAGGCTGTACTTTCTCTTCCTCATAAAGGTTTCGATCTTTGTGCCAGCTATTGGCCTTTGTAAAGTTATCCCACAGAGGTATAGCTTAAAGAAATGTGTGGCGAAGCTTGTTTCACCATGAATAGCAGCGAGTGCTACTTTAAGAAATGTCTCACTGAATCAGACAAAAGATCCGTTGAGCCCGTTGAACATAGATTCAAAGGGATCAAAGTCAGTCATAGGCCGTTTCTACACCGGCCTTTTTTCCCGGGACTGTCCCTAGGTGCATCCAAATGACGCCCAGGGACTACCAGGGGTAGGTGGGATGGGCACGGGTTTTCCCAGGGATAAAGAAACCCTGGGAAAACCTATTCCTTCAGCGGTCCCAGGACTGTCCCAAGACCATGGGAGGTGTGGGCGGCCCTCCTGCCTGGTGCCTGTTTACTCAAGAGTAAGCGCAGCACCAGAAACGGGCACAGAGCTACGTGGTGCAGCTCTGTGCCCATCAGGGGAAGGGGGGCAGCAATTTTGTCAACTCTGGGATGGCAGGGAGGGGGGGTGTTGGGGGCCAATTTCGGGGAGATTTTTTTTTCTTACCTTTTTTGCTGGAGCACAATTGTGCTCCCTGCTCTGGTTTGTTTGTTTTTTTTGTTAATGGCGGGCGCGATGTCCGTTTCCTTCTGGGACACTGTGCTTCCTGTCTGGACACAGAGCGACGATCCCGGAAGCTGGTAAGTCCAGGCTTGTCTCCCCTCCCTTCCTCTACACCATTAGGTGTAGGAAGGGCCATAGGGATGGGATAACCAGGGATGCTTCAGCTCACCAAAATTCTCCACAAGTCCCTTCAAGGCTAGGTTTGGTTCGCTCTCATTTGCCACCTGCTTTTTTTCAGTTAATTCAAATGGGTGAGGTGGACATGTGAAAAGTACATTTTTCAAAAGTGCTCACTTTTCTTCCATTAACTACAGCATGAAAATGCAAATTTTAGTAGTGCATTTTTTTAAAAAAACAAAAAAAACTGCACTTAAAAAAGCAAAAGAAAGAGGGTGCTCATTTTTTGAATACAAACACTGGTTTGGGAATTTGCAAACCTTGGTGGGGATCATGCACTCCCATTCACATTCAGGGTTGCAAAAAGGGAATTTCTGAGCAAATTGTGAAATGATCATAAAATTCCAGAATGTAAAAAAACAAAAACAGTCTGCAAGTCCATGGAATCTATATGATTTGGGAAAAGCCAGTTTGCCACAGAATCTGCGAGATGGTTTGATAGAAATCCAAACTCATTTGATTCTGTTGCAGATTTCTGCGACATCCTTAGTGAGTGGTGGGTCCCACAAGCACATGGGCACAACGGGATCTTACCCTGTGCCTTGCATGGGGCCTTAGTATTCAAGCTCATCCATTTATTATTTGTGCTCAATGGATGATGCACCCACCCATCTACCTGCCTTATCCACTCAACCATCCATCTACCCAGGTATTTAACTTCTAGAGTTCCTGGGTAGAAAGCCAGCCCAAGGAGAATGACAACACCAGCAAGCCACACTTACCAAATTATATTTAGGCAAAAGGTTTGGCTTCCTCCCCATGCATTCTAGAAAATAAATATCCAGGTAAGTTGGTGGGTGAGTAATTATGATGGGCAGCATACATTGATGACACTGTATAAATGTTAATGGAGTGATAGTGGCAGTAATGTATGGGTTGGATCCAGATTTATGCTGGATCAACTCTGCTGATGAAAATAGCATAGCAGCCCCTTCAGCGCCCTGAAAATGCTACGAATAGAGTCAGGAGACCCTGATGAAAGGGGTAAGCTGTGGTGTATGTGTGGATCCCCAAAAATTGGACCAAGGAATCATCCATGAGAGGAGCCCTTCCCCTAGCAGAAGACAGATCCTGGATCCAATACCTTGTTTGGACTCTATTGTGCCTGGAGGAAAATACTATCATCATTACAGTTAATAGCAAACTCTATAATCTTTTTTAGAATATTTAAAGCATTGCTCTCTTGGGTGGTACAATTTCAGTTCATGCGAGTATAGTGGAAACTGAGGCTGGAATTCATCATAAAATGCATCCTAATCTAAGGAAATACTTTTTGTAGAAGATAAATCATAATTAAATACCTCAACGTTCTATAAAGAAGGGCCATAGATTTTTATAGCTGTTACTGAAAACAGGAAGCCATTTATTATAGTGTATTTCCAGATTCCCTGTAGGATCATACAAGCTCCTCCTTGTTTCAAACTCCACTATAGATTCCATATATATGCCTTTCATGTATGGAACTAGTCAATGCACTGTGGTTTTGCATTTTAGAGGATGGACACTAAACTGTTCTTCTAACAGGGAAGAAGCATCTTTGGCAGAAGATGGACAGGTCAAGAGATTGTTCTCAGTAAAGTAAGAATTTATTGTTCTGATGCCAAGCGGATATATGGGGTTTTGTGGACTTATCCTGCAGTAAATGTTCTTAGGGAGACATGGTAGATATGGCTCACCTGAAGCATCTGATTGATCACTATCCATGCTGTCTATCAGGAATTTCTACAGACTAGATGGTAACTCCAGAATCATTTTTCACTTGTTTGGTTGGAGGTATTTCAACATCTTTCACATGTATTGAACAGCTTGGGTCACCTGCTAGAGCAATCTAAAGTGAATTGTACTGCAGATACCATTTGTCAGCAGATAAGGTGTTCAGGGGGGTGATTATCTTCATCACACACTCTCTCTGAGCCTCCTATGGGCATGAAGTTATATGCTGGAACTGGAATGCTGCACTAGATTGATCTTTGGTTATTAATCCGGTATGTTAGTTCTTTATGCAAGGTGCCTTGTCTACTTCCACTCTTAGACTACAGCTGTGGTTTGGTTTGTGTTCCTTTCTCTCTGCATGTATATTATGTTGGATGATGTTGCCTTGTGGTGGACATGTATACGTTGGACTTGATTACCTCTTCCTCCTTTCCATTTCACACATTTATACTCATCGGTTGATGACCATGACATTAAGTGATCACTCATACATGTGACATCACAGCTAGAACATTTCCACCACACAGTATCACCTCATGCACAATCATTTTCCATGGATCCAGGTCACACAGTCAGCTGAGAGTCAATCAAAGCTGCATTGTTTCACCAATTCAGTTATAGACCAACTGAGTCACCAAGTGTTTGGTAATTAGGTGATGAGAAGTCAAGTGAACCAGACCTATATTCTAAGATAAGCTGCTATAACGGCTTATACATCAAGAGAATGATAAAGCTAGTGAAGTGGGAAAGATTGCTGTAGTGTTTGATCAGTTCCCTGCTTGAGATCCACATGTTGATACCCAGGCAAGAGACAGCTGTGAGAAAAGAGTGTGTATTTATGAACTTGAATTCTCTGTGGCACACAACTCAAAGCAGCTATTTCACTACCAGCAGTATGATGAGTCATGCCTAGGCTGTTGCAGAATTTTGCCCCAGAGTTATAAAATCAGTGAACACATAAAGACAAGTTATACAGGCCTGGTTCAGAAAAGAGAGGGAATGCTAATAAATGTATTGTAGCGGGTTTTAATAGTAATGTGTTGTCGGATCAATGCATTATTGTATTTATTCATCACTGTACATGCATGTTAAGAGACTGTAACTTGGTTTGATGTAGGGCTGAAAGAACCTTGATCTGAATTATTATTATTATTTATTTATTTATTTATTTATTACATTTATATACTGCCCCATAGCCGAAGCTCTCTGGGCGGTTTACAAAAATTAAAAGATTAAACACTAAAAAGACAATATACAAAATTTAAAACCATAAACCATAAACATAAAACAACTTTGATATCCCTTTGATATCAAAGCCAATGCACTTCCAAGTGTGCATAGAATCACCACTTTCAGTCAAGTCATAGTCAGTCAAGCTTATTGCTTTTGGCCAATGGCCTTTGCATAAAACAAACAATAACAGTACAATCACCAAAAAATAAAAAATAAAAATAATAATAAAACACACACACAAAGTTTATTCATAATGTATATAGACATAATGCATATAGTACATAACATACAAAATTTAAAAATATAGACTGGTATGTCATAGTCGATCCGTCAGTGATGTAATATAAATTGGACATGGTCAAATGCAATCATCTCCTTTACAATTAGTGGCTATCTCTGTTATGTATTTCTTTCTAATTTTTTGACAGCTGTGGCAAACAGAGCTACACACCAAGTCACATATTTATCCGTGTCCACTAGGAGGTAAAAGATCACTTCCAGTGGGCTCTGGCAAAAGTAGTTTCCAATTAAGGGTGCCACAAATTGTTCCCTTGGGTCATTGTATAGGGGACAGTAAAGAATGCAATGGATAAGATCCTCTGGCTCAGGACAACCACAAATACAAGTACGCTCATTTATTGGGATTCCCCTGTGCCTCCCATCCCTATAAGCAGCGTCCATCATATTTAACCTTAACTCTGTGAAAGCTTTCCGGAGTTGTACAAATGTCAAGCTGTTAAAGTAATCTGCACAATCACAAGCCTCTTTGAGTTTAAAATATAATGGTGCACATGGGGATATATAAACAGAGTTTAGATCCTTTTTGATAGCAACCTCCCTTATAGTTCTCTTGATAATGTTTTTCTGCATATCTGATGGGAAGCCTTTAAGCTCGGTCAGTGAAAAACTGTATTTGATTGTAAGTTGGGCTGCGTGATGTACCCAGTTTTTAATTGGTAATCCATTAAATAGTTCTATCAAACATTTTTTGACAGCATATTATTCTTTTGTCTATTTGGCTCTCGATATTCTGCACACAGGTTTCTAACCTAATCATGGCAGATAATACATCTTTAGGTAAGTCTAGCAATGCTCTCAGAAAATAGTTCTGAGGGGGTTCTAATCCTGACACTTTCAGGGTACCCCAAATCTCTGCCCCGAAAAGGATTTGTGCCATTGTTTTGGCTTTATAAGGCAGGATTTACTAAATTTCCTCCTTTAGAGGCAGCAAAGATCTAAAGGCTTGCATTTTAATGTTTGACAATTGTTCTTTCCAGGAAGCTATTTCTGAATAGAACAATCCCAAATATTTGAATGTTTTCACTTGGTTCATGATATATTCGTCCAAATGCCAGACGTGCTTTTTAGGGTGCTTCCAAATACCACAGCCTGTGTCTTAGTATAATTTATGGCCAAAGCATTTCTCTTACAATATGAAGCAAGCTTTGCAAGGAGCCGTCTTAATCCCACCTGAGTTCTAGGCGCAAGTACTAAATTGTCCACGTACATTAATAATGAAAGTTTTTGATCAAGAATTGTAACAGGGGGAAACTGAAGACCATCAAGTTCCTTTGCCATGTCATTAATATAGAAGTTAAACAAAAAAAAAGGTGCCAAAATGCAACCCTGTTTAACTCCAACAAAAATGTTTATTTTCTGGGTAAGGTGGCCTGCCAGGTCAACTTTGACTTGCACTGATGTATCAGTATACAATGTTTAAATAAGAAATAATAAATGACTGTCTATATTTGTCATTTCCAATTTCTGCCATAATAAATGTCTAGAAACTGTGTCAAATGCTGACTTCGATCTATAAAGGCAACACACAGCTTTTGCTTCATGTTATGAATATATTGACACATCAAAAAATTCATCACAAAACACGTCGACTTTAGACTTCCCTCTTTGAAATCCAGCTTGCACCTCAAATATTAATTTTTGCCTGTCTTCCCATTCTTCTAACTTTTCAAGGAGAAATCTAGCATATAATTTGGAAGCAATGTCTAAAAGGCTAATGGGCCTATAATTTGCTGGATCTTTCTTATCTCCCTTTTTTATATGTGGGTGCAATAATACTTAACTTCCATCCCTCTGGGATACGGCCAGTAAGGTTTATGTGAGTAAACAATTTTTGCAAAAATAGGTGTCCAGTATTCTGGTTTCACCTTATAAAGTTCCATTGGGATCATATCCTCCCCAGGAGCTTTGTTCACTGACTGTCTTGCAATGATCCCCTTAATCGGATTTAGGGTAACATCTGGCTATTTGAGAAAGTCTAATAATTGGGCTTGATGGACTTGTGAGACTTGTGAAGATGCACCAGTTTGCGGACCGTATATTTCAGAAAAACATTTCTCCTACTCCTTTCCTTGCACTGACGCTTCTAGTGAGTAGCTTATCGTTCTAGTACATTGAGCAACCAAGTGCATTCCAAAGACAATGCACTTCCAAGTGTGCATAGAATCACCACTAACGTCATCTTCTTTAAAAATGCCAAACATGTAGATCTGCATCTGAAAGCAATTGTATATCACAGAGCCCATCTAAATCCCAATGCAGGTATACAACCCTATCTGAGGCCACAATGGGTCAAACTACATGTTATATTAATTGTGTAGCGTGTAGCTGAGCATTCTCTTTTTACTCCAGAGTAATTGCATGCAGCCCTGATTTGGATCAAGACCACCACATGCTGGGAGGAAAGGTTTAAGCCTCCCAGCCATTGACCTCTCAAAATAGCAGGGGTTAAAGAAAGACTCTCCATTTGTACTAATTCAGTCCCCCCCTCCCTTGCTGTTTCATTTCAAGGAGCAAATGGCTGGTGGCATATGCTCCCTGCCCTCTACCCAGTGTTCCTGATCCCAATCAAAACTGCTCCACATTTACTCTGGAGTAAAAAGAAAGAAAGGGCTCAATTCCATAATTAACTATGTGTACATATTACAGTGCAACTAGAAGTGGATTGGCAAACTATATTTATACACCTCTGTCATTTTTCAGCCAGTCCTATGACCTTTGAAAGTACATGGTGTACAATGACTTTTGCTCATATCCTCAGTTAAATTATTTTGTCATTTAATATTACCTTGATCATTTCCCTTTAATTATAATTCAATAGTCAATATGATCCTTTCCAGCAGGTGGCTTTTTATTGCAGCTAATAATATCATAATCCACTTCTTTTAACACTGCCTGGTGTCCACACTGTTTTGTCCTCTATGGAACAGTACACATTAGCTCATCTGATGAACAACCCCTGAAGATCTGTCCTAGAACTCCATCACAGAAACATAGGAACACAGGAAGCTGCCTTGTACTGAGTCAGACCATTGGTCCATCTAACCTAGGCTGACCATATGAAAAGGAGGACAGGGCTCATGTAACTTTAACAGTTGTAGAGAAGAGGGAATTTCAGCTGGTGTCATTTGTATGCAGTTTGTACCTGGTGAAATTCCCTCTTCATTACAACAGTTAAAGCTGCAGGGGCCCTGCCCTCTTTTGTATCTGGTCACTCTAGTATAGTGCATGCACCTTTAATTGCTTTGATGAAGAGGTGATTTCACCAGGTACTAATTGCATAGAAATGACGCCAGCTGAAATTCCTTTTTCTCTGCAACTGTTAAAGTTACATGGGTCCTGTCCTCCTTTTCATAAGGTCAGCCTAATCTAGCCTAGTATTGTAGACACTGACCGGCAGTGGCTCCCCAGGGTATCAGGCAGGAGTTTTTCCTGCCCTACCTAGAGATGCCGGGGATCGAACCAGTGACCTTCTGCATGCAAAGCAGATACTCCACCATTGAGTTACGGCCCTTCATACTGCAGAGAATTCTGGGACATGTACTAAAGTGTAGAAACTGAATACCAAGAATACTGGCTACACCTGATAGCCTGACCAGCTCCAGATTTGATGGGGCCATTGTTGCCCCTCTACCTAGGGTGGATTCCTCCTCAGTGGCAAAAAAGGAGAAGAAAAAAGCAAGTCTATTCAGCAATCACTGCTGCTAGTGCACAACATTTAAATTTTCCCATAATGCTTCTGGACCCTGATGTGGCCTTCCTTCCTTCCTTTATTTTTTTCTTTCTTTGATTTGTACCCTGCCTTTCCACCAAGAAAATGGCACTTAAAGCATCACTCAGAGCATCACAGTGAAGCCATGCTATATCAGGACCCCACAGGCATTGTGGGGGAAGTAAGATGTCAGGTGTTGGACTAAGACAGGCTGGCTCCAGCACTGAGGGGAGCGCTAGGCCTGTGCAACCATATTTGGCACTTCAGGTTGGTGGCAAGGTAGGCACTAGGTGGTGGCTCACATTGGCTCAGGCCATTGGCAACAGACCTTAGAGTGGCCACTTGTGAATCAGCAAAAGAAGAAAAAGAGTGCATCATCAAGGAAGAGAACAAAAAACAGGGCTGGCCCTTCCATGAGGCAGCGTGATTCCCTCACCACAGTCAGTGGAGTGGTAGGAGTAGCAAATTGTACGATTCCACCACCAGGAGGGCCCACTACCATTGGCCTCTCTCACCTGTTCTCTGTTTCACTCTGAGGGAATCCTAAGAGCAACAGAGGATGGGCAGCTGCTCTTAGGATCAGTGAGAGCCAGAGGTGGATGGGCTCTCTGGAGAGCTGCTTCAGTTGGAGAAAGCAGCCAGTGCAGTTCTTCATAAACGCCTGGCTCTCAGGGGGGGGGGCTTTTCTCGTTCTAGGCATTGCCTAGCTGGAGATGTCCCAGGAGATTACCTGTGCTGCAGGTTAAGCCACAGCTGGGTGGCTGCTCTGAAGGAAAGGTATCCTAGAAGATTATTTGCAGCACAGGTGATCTTATTGGGCACTGCTCCATGCAATGCCTGCCTCTAAGAGGCAGTAACCCTGTGTGCACCAGTTGCTGGGGGAACATTGGTGGGAGGGTACTGTTGCACCAGTGTCTTGCTTTATTGGTCCCTGGTCACTGTGTGGACTAGACTGACCCTTGGTCCTTGGTCCATCTACTGGACTAGATGGACCCTTGGTCTGACCCAGCATGGCACTTCTTATGTTCTTATGACTCCCAGAGAGCCAGGCATTTGGGCCAGTGATGGCAATGGGGTGGGGTACAACAGGACAGTGAAGGCAAGGTTGGTGGTACGTGAGGTGAGATGGAGTGAGGATGGATGTGTGCATGATGGCAGTGGCAGCAACACCAGCAACAACACCAGCAGCAAGGGTTGGGGGTGCATGTGCATGACAAGGCTCAGGGTGGGTGGCAACAGGATACTGTCCCACCTCAGGTGCCAGGAGAGCTTGTACTGGGGCTGAACAAAAGGAGGCATTGGTTTGCATAAAATCTGTATATATACATATGTGCAAATTTAGAAATAATGATGATAATTTAAATGGAAATACAGCGCATCTCATCATAGAGTGGAATACTGTGGCCAGGTGACCTGTGTGCCTTGGCTCAGTCTCCTGTGCAGGTTCGACTGTTGGATGGGCAACTTCAAGGCCCAGCTCTTCCCCCTGGTGGCTCTTGATCTTTGAACTGGACTGGGACTGGGACAACCCCTATAAAGAGGATACGTGGCCACCCTGCGATGCTGAATCTGTCTCTTTTGCCTACTCATTGCCCCATGTAGATCAAGGGTGAATCCTAGAATGCACCCAACACTTTGCTATGTCTATGCATTTCAGGGGAAGGTTGGTAAATGAGGAAGAATTTCCTTTTCCAGATCATGTAAAAGGTGGACTTGTGCAGTTGTACAGTAGTTACTTTACAGCTGGTAGGCATCAGTGGCAACAAACTAATACACTAGACCATACTTCAGAAAGATATGTCACACGACATGTCAGGTTCATGAAACAGTGCAATCTATAAGTGTTTACTCAGAATTAAATCCTACTGTGTTCAGAAGGGTTTGCCCCTCAGTAAGCCTGTTTAGGATGGAAGATCTAGGCTTACATCTTTTATACAATAATATGGGAATAAAACTCTTTGAACTCAGTGGGACTTCTGACAGTGCATGTAATGGTTTGGAAACTCTCTGTTGTTAAAAATAAATGGGGACTATCACAGCTCTTGAAAAATACATTAAATTATGATGTCACTAATTCAAATGGGTGCAGGAAAAACAACAACCTAGGCCAGATCTACACCAAGCAGGATATGACCCTTTGAAACCGATTTGAAAACTGTATATGCAGTGTGTCCTAGGTCCCAACAGTTGTTATAAACTGTTTTAAAGCAGTAGTATAGATCCTGCCCTTGTGCTCATTTCAAAATAGCAGTGGTAAAATATACATTGTAAAATCGTAGAATCATAGAATAGTAGAGTTGGAAGGGGCCTATCAGGCCGTCCCCCTGCTCAGTGCAGGAATCCATCTTAAAGCATACCTTCCTCTTGAATGCCTCTAGTGTGGGAGAGCCCACGACCTCCCTAGGTAATTGGTTCCATTATTGTATTGCTCTAACAGTCAGAAAGTTTTTTCCTGATGTCCAGCCGGAGTCTGGCTTCCTGTAACTTGAGCCCATTATTTCATGTCCTGCACTCTGGGTTGATCAAGAAGAGATCCTGGCCTTCCTCTGTGTGGCAACCTTTCAAGTATTTGAAGAGAGCTATCATATCTTCCCTCAATCTTCTCTTCTCCAGGCTAAACATGCCCAGTTCTTTCAGTGGTAAATAGCATGGTGGAGTGATCACTGCTTCCACAAATTAGTGGAAAGTTACTGGCATGCATCACGCAGAAATAGCTTGACTTACTAACAATTGGCATAAAATATGAACAAATGTATCTTTAGGGAGTTATGAGCATTTTATGTCTTTCTTTGCCTTTATTTTTGTAAAAGTCTTGTAGGTATTTTTAGAGCTCCATCACACCAGCGATTTCTCACACTCCCGCCATGCCTGGTATGTGTTTTTGCAACACAGTACTCACATTACGGTGTCCTGCACTCAACTCATCTCTTCCTCTCCATTTTCCATCTTATTTTGGAGTGGGGAAAGTCTGTTCCCCCCCCCCCTTGCACAATAGAGCTGCTCCTCCCTCCCATGTATTGCTGTCCTTGCGCTATATCGGACCATCCCATTTTTTTGTTGGGGGCATGTGTGTCGAAGGGTGGTCTCACTGACAAAAGAGAAGGACAGGGTGGTTCT
The DNA here is from genome assembly GCA_029215795.1 of Anniella stebbinsi. Classification (NCBI taxonomy): domain Eukaryota; kingdom Metazoa; phylum Chordata; class Lepidosauria; order Squamata; family Anniellidae; genus Anniella; species Anniella stebbinsi. Next base: position 23,576,704 of record JARDYH010000002.1, on the reverse strand, counting down.
CCACTCATCTGCTCAACTGTGGAGGGGGAGGAAGAGAGGGTGCCTGAACACCCTGTGGAGAAGGCGAGCAAGGCCACCGCCACCCATGCCTGGAATTCGGTCCCATTCAACTCTATGGATCTGGCTCCTGAGTAGGCATGTCTAAGTTTCCTGACCAGAACAATGTTGGCTTCCCCTTGCCATGCCAACATTTACCACAAACTTCTCCAAAAAATACTTGTAATACTTTCTCTTCACTTATCTTGTTTAATATGATCTTAAGGGAAAAGATGGTGTTTTGTTTTACTGTAATTGCACAGTTTCAGGCTGCTGTACTATTGTATTTGCACAGAAATATTTATATATTAACGCAGGGGGATGGAGAATGTAGGGGCGGGGTGGGAGATTTCGCTGGCATAGTAGCGATACAGGTGAAAAGATACATGAGCGCAACAGCACACAGACGTGAAAATGCCCAGTGTTCAACTCGCTAAGGAAATGGAGGGCTGAATTCGGACGACACAATAAGCAACTGGGAGGGGAACAATCGTCAGTTGTATTGACTAACGTGTCGTCCGAATGCTGCCATAGTCAACCCAGCGCTGATCCTAATCCACATCATGGTTGATTATTTATTACCATGTTGTGTGGGGAGTGCCCCCTAGATGAACGACTGTAAAGTTGATTATTACCCCACCATTGACTATCGTGTTGTCCGAATTCAGCCTCTGTGTGCCCTCCCCCAGATCTGTTCTGAAGGGTTGGAGGACCCTCTGGAGCAGATTGGGTGTGTGTGTGCACAGGAAGCAAGGGCACAACACATTGTGTGAACATTTGTCCACTCACAGTATATTGGATTTCAGTGGGGATCCGAATATACCCTTAGCATTTCCTAGAATTTCTTTTGCGGTTCTGTTGTACAATGATTTTTAAAAAAATTGTTGGGTTTTTTTTCCCCCTTCCCCTTTTGTTATCTTCGGAAATTATTAAAATTGAATGCTATGAGTTTTACTAAAGAATATGGATGTCAGAAGTGTTGAAAACCCTCTAAGATAATGAGATCCATGTTGCAGGAAAGTGGAAATCAATAACTATCATATTTCAAAATGATGTTTCTAAGCTGTTCTCAGTGTTCCTTCAATCGCTGCGATCTGGACGGCTTTCTTCTCAAAATAATGAGAATGACCTCTTCCCTCCCACAATGCAGCAAGATGCAGGGTTTTTTAGAACTTGCCGATGTGCTATAAGTTGGTTTTAACTTAATTTAGTGCACCGTTGTGGCATGTGCATGACAGACTGCCTTATGTAACAGGTAGATGTGGCCGGGACATTGCACAGGCTGAGAATTTATCTGCAGCCACTATGCACTAAAGTAGTCAACAGAAAAGCCCTTCCAATTTGAAGATTAAGCCAGGCCCTCTTTCCATTCTCTAAAGTAAATATATTTACTTACTTACTTACTTACTTACTTACTTATTATTACATTTATATACCGCCCCATAGCCAAAGCTCTCTGGGCAGTTTACAAAAATTAAAAACATTGAACATTGAAAAACCAATATACACAATTTAAAACCATAAAAGCCTGAAAACAAACTACATATCGTTTAAACTATCCAGGGTTCAGTTACAAAAGCTCAACATATGCTGTTGGATCCACAATGAGAATCTCTCAGATCTAAAATCTAAGGTGATGCATTGGGAAGGGTGTGGGACTAAGCCCACATCGAAATGGGTGAGCATCAGCCTATTAGTTTCAGAAATGACCAATGTTTTTGCAAGCAGTCCTTTCAGGTATTTACCACAACTACTACTACTACTACTGTTCATGAGCTTTTGTGAGTACTTGAAAGGAATGTTTGCAAAACCTATATTGTTTAATCATGTAATCCAGTGGCATATGGTGGCTCCGATGTCCGTGGGGCAGCGAATCTGCTCCAGGTTTCAGTCAAAACCAATCAGAACGCTAAAGGAGATATCCAAGATGAAGCACCAAGATGAAGACTTCAAAGCATGACTAAATACTCATGTATTGGTTCAAAAGAGCAGAATTCACATAAAAATGTGAACGAAACAAATTTCTCTCTCATCTGTACCCTCACCATGACTTAAAGTAGTTTTGCCTTGGAACTGATAAATTACAGAGTAAGGAGTAGCAAACAGTGTTTCCTCAAGGGGAGGACTGTCAGTATCTTACTTAGTGTGCCTCCCCCCCAGTAAAGTTCATTCTAGTATCCAGAGTCAGTTGCAGTAGGCAAAGTCCCATATTGATTTAAGATGATCTTTTTGTTCTTCACCTTCTATCAACATTTTATAAAATTTCACTTGTTGTACCTTTTATTATTATTTTATTATTGGATAGCTCTAAGTGGGTCCTGCTGCAGGAGCTCTCTCCTATTACAATCATAGGGAGGTGTTGTCTCAGCAGGGAATTAATGCCAATTGAAGCCTTATGTAAGCTGACAAGACCTGTAGCATGGTCAACTCCACCATTCCTGGAGGAGCTGACTTGACTATTAAAGGACACTCACCTGATTTTTCAGTCTTAGACTTCTGCAAGGCTGATGGGGGTTCTTCCAGGAACTCATCCTCTGGATCACAAGGTGATGACAGAGCTGGATCAGTGTCTTCTAGTGGGGGTGGGACACTGAGTAAGATACTGACAGTCCTACCTATGAGGAAACACCATGTGCATCATCCACATCATTGTCTTCTACTGCACACTGGAAGGTCTGGGGCTCATGGCAAGATGTCCCCAAATCCCCCACCAATTGGAATCTCGGAAGGAACTCTGGTTGTCAGCTGGGGACTAAGCGTTGTTGTTTTTTAAAGTAAGGAATCAGAATCTGCTCTTCTCCAATGGAATCTAACCTAATCAAGAATGTACTCATGAAATCTGGAAGGGTAAACAGCTGGTGAAAATGCCAACTGCTTGCCACATTGATGGCTTAGAGCATCTAAGGTGGCATGCTAGAGATGCCCAGAAATAACTTTCAGCCATTTATAGTGTGCCATTTGAATATCACTCTTCCGACCAGTCTATCTTGTTTCATCAAAGGAACAGACCATCTTGTTTCAGCATCACATTGTGCAATGTGGGGGAAATAGTCCCAAATCCCAAATAATTAGAACCCCAAATGCCTTAGTCCCGAACCCCAAATCTGAGTCAAAGCGGGCCGATTCTGCCCACCTTGACCCAAATCCAGTTTGGGACTGAAGAACTTCAGGCTGATTTGGCCCAATGGTCAGTCATTGCCCCCCCACACACACACACACACCTGCCATTTCTGTCTGCTGTACTTGACAACAGTAGAGCTATGGCGAGCCACAGCAGCTCTCCTGGAGGCCAGGTGGCTTACTGGCACACATGGAGGCTTCAGATAAGTCCCATGGGGAGGGGACACCAGCTCACCAGGTGCAGGGGGCAAGGGAGGGGAGGGGAGCCCTTGGATTCCCAGTCAGCCTCATGCCTGGCTTTCCCAGGCACCCAGGAAACCACAACAGCTGGCCTACTTTGGATTTGGAACAAATAGTGAAGTGGGCTGGGGCAGGACCGAGATACCCCATGTCAAATTAGGGCTGATTTTGAAGCTTCAAATTGGCCTCCGATGTGAATTGGGTGGGGGAGGGAACTGTGTACAGCCTGAAAAAACAATAACCAGCCATCTGTTTTAGTTTGTCAGAATTAATGGGCTACTTCAAAGCAAACTTGTTTTCCTGCAAGACATATGCCTTGCCATTTTCACATTCACAGTATGAATTATATGCTTAAATGATTTTTGAAAAATGCCCATTCAGGGTAATAATAATAAAAAAGGTAATTTGCCTGGCAACCAACACCATTGCAAATGGTTCAATAGACACGAGGTGTTTGACTAGTGCTTCAGCTATAGAACAGAAGCTGTGAAAGGGAATGATTTGTTTGTACATATTTCATATTCATAGGGAAAGTTCAGCATGACCCAGTTCATGATTAAACTGAAAAAAATAACAAAGCTTAATCCTTTTAAGCAATTAAAAAAATGCAGATTGTCTGGAGACAATCTAAGCATGAGAACGAATGACTCAATGTATCTGTGTGACGCAAAGAGAAAAAGCGAGACAGTGAGGGAGGATTATAGAATAGCCTGATGAAACGATGCTATTAAAAACAAAGTTTGATTTCAAGCAACAAACATGACAACTATTATTATTGTAAAAACTAAGGAAGATCCTGTGCCCTGCCAGTGACCTCAACTCTGGCACCTGTTCATTTAACTAATGCAGTTGGACATCATAGCTCAGTGGTATGTAGAACGCGTGCTTTGCATGCAGAAGGTCCCAGATAGGGCTGTGAACAGCCCCCCCCCCGATCCATTAGATTCACCGGCCTCCCCCCACTGTCCCTGCTTACCTGTTGCCTTCTCCTTGCTTCCTCCATGCACCACTGCTGCTGCTTCTACACTACTGAGAACCAGGCCTCTCAGCCTGATTCTCAGTAGAGAGACGTTGTACTGGGTGATGATGTCACCTGGCACGACATCACTCTACTGAGAACCAGACCGCGAGGCCTGGTTCTCAATAAAGCGGAAGCAGCAGCGGCCAGCAGACGGCAGCGGCCAGCAGGCGGCAGCGGCAGATGTCAGTGGTGACAAGGAGGCAGCAGGTAAGCAGGGAGAGTGTGGGGAGGGCAGTGAGTCCAATGGACTCACCGCTGGCTTGTCGTCCCTGGGTGCCGGCTGCGTAGCCGGCACCCAGGGACCTGGAAGACCAATGGGCCCGGATCTCCGGATTGATCCAGATCAATCCAGAATGTTCCGATCTGGTCCAGAACGATCCAGACCTCCCCCAATCCAGTTTGGATCCAGATCCAGGAGGTCCAGATCACCCGATCCGCTTCAGATTTGGGATCGGGATCCGGATCTGTTCCCAGCCCTAGTCCCAGATTTGATTTCCAGTGGGCTCATCTATACCTATGAGCTTTCCGGGAGGGAGGGAGAGGATCTTGGGCTTTCTGGCTTCCATGATCCTCCCCCAGCATCCAAACACCAGTGTGTCATCCAGGAAGGAAAGAGGTATGTCCGGCACGGCTTTGGAGAACTTGGCGCCACCATCCAAGGGATGGCGAAAATGCTGCCCCTCACCCCCATTGGCACAGAACTACCCCGCACAGCTCTGTGCCCATTGGAGGACCTGGAAGCCCACACCACACTGGCAGGGTTATCCTGGGACCACGGAAAAACCAGAACATCTGTGGTTTCGGTTTTCCGGGGGAAAGTCTCTGGTCATCCCCAGTTGAGCCCAGGATCCCCTGTGCGTCATTTGGGATAACTGCATGGTATAGACATGGGCAGTGTCTCCAGGTAGGGCTGGGAAACCTCCTGCCTAAAACCCTTGGCCCTTTTCATACTCAAAGTGAGTACACTAATGTATATGCAAGAATTGAGGCTTAGATGCTAGGCTGAATTGAAGCCATGGCTCACCACCGCTCAGACCACTGGAACCTAGCAGTTTATAAATTCTTTATTATAAATAAATGAATTTAAAATTTATTGTACAAGCCAAAGGCCATGACAAATATACCAAAATAAAATATTTATCCATATATGCAGTAACACAAATATTCTGAACAGTAGAAAATTATACAGATAAATTTGCCATAACTAAAACTCCGCTTTCACTCAGCAGTCTGAATCTCAAAAGCAGTTAATGGCCAGTGTGATGTTGTGGCTAAAATGTTGGACTGGGAGTCGGGAGATCCGAGTTCTAGTTCCCACTCGGCCATGGAAACCCACTGGGTGACTTTGGGCCAGTCACAGGCTCTCAACCCAACCTACCTCCCAGGGTTGTTGTTGTGAGGATAAAATGGAGAGGAGGAGGATTATGTATGCCTCCTTGGGTTCCTTGGAGGAAAAAAAAAGGTGGGATATAAATGCAATATATATATATATATATATATATATATATATATATATATATCTCTGCCACAGCAAACAGCCACTTTATGTGTCACATAGCAGTTGGTTTCACTCAAAAGAAAATGAACCGTTTTTGCAAGAGCATTCCTATATCCATGTGTTAACAGGGGTTTCAGGAATCTCTCTCTTGGGTCCCTATAGGAACCTAGCATTAAAAGCCGTCGTTCACTTAAAGCAGCAAAATGGAACAGAGTGCTTCTGAATATGTAGGGCGTCCACAGTAACCACACCTAAGGATATGTGAGAAATTCACTGCCTCAATTTTTTTTATTTTTAAAACAGATTTACCCCATTCACACCTCCCGGACCCAAACAGAATTTGTGTTTGGAAATCCGTACATTTCCAAGCTTCCAATGTGTTCTGCAAAACGAAAGAGATGTGTTTGACAACACGTTCACGGTTGAAAAATGACCACGGAAAAAGCCCACAAGCACATTTTAGTCAATGGTTGCAGGGGTCCAAAATATATATGTTTAAAAATGAATACAAAATCAAGATACATTAATGCGTACATTAATGTGTATATTATGAAAAATGAGTACCGATTTCCGTTTGGATTTCAGTTTTTAAAAATCAATCACTGGCTTGTGGTGGAAATGGGGTGGAGTGAGCTTGATCTCAAAAAGTCAACACTCTTGGCAAGAAACGTAGCTCAGTGGTGGACAGGGTGACCATATGAAAAGGAGGACAGGGCTCCTGTATCTTTAACAGTTCTATAGAAAAGGCAATTTCAGTAGGTGTCATTTGTATGCATGCAGCAACTGGTGAAATTCCTTCTTCATCGCAACAGTTAAAGCTGCAGGAGCCCTACCCTCTTGACTAGATACAAAACAGGGCAGGGCTCCTGCAGCTTTAACTATTGCGATGAAGGTGCTGCATGCAACCAAATGACACCTGCTGAAATTCCCTTTTCAATGCAGCTGTTGAAGATGCAGGAGCCCGGTCCTCCTTTCCATATGGTCACCCTAGTGGTAGAGCCCCTGCTTTGCATGCAGAAGGTCCCAAGTTCAATCTCTGGCATCTCCAGAAAGGGCTGAAAAACTCCTGCCTGAAACCCTGGAGAACGCTTGCTGCCAGTTAGTGTCAATAATATTGGGCAAGATGGACCAATGGTCTTACTCAGTATAAGACAGCTTCCTATGTTCTTTTTTTTGTTGTTCCTATGTTCTCTGGCTCCAATTAAACTCAGAACCAAAGAAGAACTCAGGAGGAAGTAATGCTTGCCTCCTCCTGAAGTTCAGCATCACAAACCAGCAGGCTTTGAATTCTGCACTAAAGCATTAAAACTCTGGCACCATCTCTAGCCACCTTGGGCATTTTCGGTACAACGATGGGATACAAATTTAACAAGCGAATAGTTGCCACTTCTCCTCCTAACCTGCCGCATATGGTTGCTGTGATCACCCCATGTACCCTTGTATTTCCTTGAGCTCTGGGAGGCAGGTTAGAAATAGGTTGCATGAATCAGAGGCAAATAATCAACAGAAAATATGATGCAAAACAATCCCAACTCGTTGAGAGCCATTTATTGATCCTGTAATATAAACTCATGAAAATGTCAAGCTAGTGATTAATGACGAATTTAGAGAGTTATCTGCCTCAGATTACTTGTAATGATTAGAGGTGATCTGGATCTCTCACACAAAATGGCCATCAAAGTTGCACCACTGCTTTATACAATGATGGCTCTGTTGCTGCCAATGCTTTGAAGTTCAATGAAGTAAGCCTGTATCTCTTTTATATCACCATTGAGCTCCTTGTGGCTGAACTTCCTGGCACCACAACTATTTCCTTGTTTCAAAAGCCTGTTATGCCACAAGGTCGTAAATCAATGTATCAGGGTCAATCTAGACATAAGAGCAACAGGCCTAAGTGCCAAATCCTGGGAAAAAACAGGTGGGTAAATGATGGGATGATCCAAAGGGCAGGTGGCAGTAGAGAGCTGAACTTTGTCCCTACACATCGGCCTTACCCATAACCACATTTGTTAGTTTTCTCTCTCTGTCTCCCAGTAGAAGTGGTAGAGTTTCAGGTGGACTGGAAGTAACATCCACTAAAGAACTGGGAGAGGGAGGTCAACTCATCCATGCTGTACTTTAAATCCCACCCCTAGATATATTAGGGAACAAGCAGAAGTTGGGTTGGTTCCTATTGGCACCGTTTTTATTTGCACTCCCAAAATGGCAGTGAAATAGATGTGATTCAATGAAGTGGCAAGCTGCTTGGATATGTCTTATAGCATTAACTTTCATCAGCAAAAACTAGGCTGACAACCGTTACCCAGAGGACCTTCTCTTCTGCCACTCCCAGACTGTGGAATGGCCTGCCAGTAGAGATTCACCAAATTAACAGTCTTCCGGAATTTAAGAAAGCCATAAAGACTGATCTCTTCCAGCAGGCCTGCCCAGTCGAATTTTAAGATGCCTTTTAATAATGTATTAATTTTAAACGTTTTTAATAATTCATTCGTTTTATATGTTTTAATCAGTTTTATGTATTTTATGCTGTTTTGTATTTAATGTTGTTCCCTGCCTCAATCCAAAGGGAGAGGTGGGTAATAAATAAATAAATAAATAATAATAATAATAATTATCCGTATCCTAATCCTGGGCTAGTGTTGAAAGGCTGATTTCTTTCTTTCCCCCCTTTATATTTAACTATTCAACCAGTAGGATAATTTTGCTTTCACTCACAAAACATGTGAGCACGCCCTGTTCGAAGCCCTAAACACAAGTGTGCACCTGTGTCCAGCAATGTTTTACCCACAAATTGTTGAACTGTTGCTTGCATTCATCTCATTCCCAGTTTGATTCCCAGTTTGAATGAGAGATGGTTGAGATCGCTAGGATCCTCTGAAAAATGGTCTTTTCTGATCCTGATGCCCATTTGTGATGGTGATCACTTCTCGCTTTGTGTGAATGGGATATTTTTGCAAATCTTCCCATATTTCTGCAGATTTCCTAATTTCTGCAGATTTCCTAATTTCTGTAGCTGTCCTCCATAGTTTTAAGCAGGGCTGGTTTACTGAGGGAATTTACACAAATGAGGGAATTTGCACACATCTTGAGAGATTTCCACAAACTCCCATTTGATCACCTCTCGAAATCTCCTGTTCGCGCAAAGTGAGCAGCGATCACAAGCACAAATGGGAGTCTGTGGGCAAAGGCCTCCATAGCATGGGGGTGGACCTTCACCCATAAACTGAAGGGGCCAGAATGGGGAGTCCTGGGAGGTGTGATAGGAGTCCATGGATCCATAAGTTCCTATGTCCTATCACTCACCCGACATGACCCAAATGGACCCTGACACTAAGCCAGCCCTGGAACGAGTGCATTTAATTCACTTCCATTGCTTTCACTGGGAGGAAAGTGTTTTAAACAATGGCAAAGAAATTGGTAAAAACAAAAAAAACCCTGCCCACCACCTGCTAGCTGGCAGAGCACTGGATGTGGCAGTGACTCTCTGTGGCTACCCCATCCCTTGACTGCACCCAACCCTAGGAATGAACTGTCAATGTCTTTGCAGTGAACATCCTTCACCTCCTCACAGTCTTCTGCCCTAGGGCTAGTTTTCGCATTGGAGAAGAGAGTGAGATGTGTTCCTCCAGAATTCAGGAGCTAGTTTGTAAAGGAAAGGAGAAATGAAATGTATCTCGATGCATTGCTATATTACGTGGCCCATGCGCTCTTGGTGTCAATTCTTGGTATTGGAAGACACAAAATGTCAAATACTATGGGCTGGATTTAGATTTAAGCTGGATGGACTGTGCAGTTAGAAATTGACCTCCTTGCCCTCTTTTTCCTGCTATAGCCCCTCCAGCCCCCCCCCCCAAATACCACACAGAATCAGGAGACCCCATTGCATGCAGTGACCGCTGGTTCATGACGGGGAGGATGAACCCCCAAGGTTCTTCTGTGAGGGGTGCTTCACCTCTCATGGAAAGTCCATTCCTCTTCAGGAAGGCAGATTGTAGAACCAACCTTCTCCCCAGGTAGGTCCCAGGAAGTTGGGGTGGAGAGTGCGTTTTGAGGGAATATGTTGGAAAGTGGGTGTGCTGGATTGGAGGGTGTGTGTGTAAGGGCAGTACAAAATATAATGGCACAGTGATGACATCCTTACGCTGCCCATGAAATTTCACCCTGGCTGTGATTGCATTGACAATAAAGTCTAGAGAAATCAGCTTGATCCCCTACCTATTTTGTCAATTTTTAAAAGGGAAACTAAATCCAGCTTAGAAAAAGTAAATCTTTATTTATTTATTTTCAGAATGAACTAGGAAACACAGGATTAAATGGCTCTTAGGGAACAAGTCCATAATAATAACATTAGTAATTTGAAGCAAGTGTCCTCTCGCCTGTTTAAAAACGTGGTGTAATGATAGCTGTATATAGGCTTATCTAAACTATTCATACATGGAAAATTATTCAATAAATCTCCCAAAGACTCAAATTCCAAGGGATAAATTATTACTTGCAATGGGAAAGGAAGCCATGTGAACCTTCCTCCTCCAAAAACTAAAATAGCAGGGTATTATTTCCAATGTTCTCCATCTTATTTATTCTGATATAAATGATAAACTAGAAATAGCTTACAAGGTGGTTCTGAAATCTACCAGGGTTAAATTGCATAAGAAGTGAAATTGCGTAGCATGCAGCTCACCCTCTCTTTATTTTTACTCACAAGTATGTGTGCCAGGCCCTGATCCAGATAAAAACTGCAGTGTATGGGCAGGAGAGGCTGAACATTCTCTCCTCCCAGATGGTTTTCCAAAATCTAACCCCACCACCACAACCTCAGGGGCCTAAACAAAAGAGAAGCTTTTGTGGATGACAATGGAGGCTGTTTTTTTAACCCCTGCAGGAGGTACTGGCAAGGTGAATGTCAGGAAACAAAAGGCTGAGTGGACAGCTTAAACCTCCCCCACCCAAACATGCTAATCCCAGTTCAGATCAGGACACTGCATGGTTTCTTGTGAGTAACAAAGAGACGGCCAGCTGCATGCTACATGATTAACATATTGTGTGGTTTGACCTCAGCCAAGTTCCCCATGGTACCTTAGTGCAGTGGAGGTTGGTGGCTTTGATTTCAATGGGGCTGTGAATCCATTCTGGCTTTTAGTCAGAACAAACCAGAACTCTAAAGGAGCTATCCAAAGTGCTGAACCCTATCCCCAAACTAAGTTCAGTAATTTGGATAGCCCTTTCAAGTTCTGGATGGTTCTAACTTAAACCCCGAATGGATTCACAGCCCCACTGGATTCGGGGCCACCAGCCTCCACTGTAAAAGAGAATTAAAACAAAAGTAACTTCTTCTGAGGATGATGAAGGTTGTTCTACATATTACCACAGAGTTCCCCAATCCTTTTCGGCCAAGGTAGACAAGTGGACATCATCTATCTGTGTCTCCTGCGGTATCCAGTGGAAATTCCAGTATGAAAAGAACCACTTTTAATGTGATCATATAAGGGAGAAAGCAGGATCTTCCGCCACTAAATGGCACTGTCTCAATAGAAGTGAAGGGAGGGGAAGTATTCAGTTCTAAGCATGTATTCACCCCTCTCTGCACGTGTAATGCAGCTCATAACAATTGTGCCAAAGAACCAGGAAGCACAAAGCCATAGGTAAGCAATGCAATTTCTCTTTAACATAGAGATGCTCTCTGTTAAGCAGCCATAGGACACCAATCTTATGTATGTTGAGACAGAAAAGTCCTACAACTACATTAGTTGGTGAGTGCTGGGAGTTGCAGGACTTTTTCTGTCTAATATGCATAGGATTGCAACCTTAATGTTGCTAGCACCATACAACTTATTATGAGCATTTTGTGTTGCCAAGAATTGCATTAAACTTCTCTAGTGATTATTATAAGAAAATAATAATAATTAGAAATGTGTTTTTCCCTTTCTCCCACTGTGCTGTTCAATTGAAGTTTACTGAGGAACATTTTCTACATCATTTCTTGATATTACGTAAAGCAGCTGAATGGAAAAATACCAAACATCCACCAAAAATCTAGTATGTGGAATATTCCATGTACACTGCAATCCTATACATATCTACTCTGAAGTAAACCCCATTAAGTTGAATGGGGGTTTACTCCCAGTTAAATGGCTACTGGATCGCAGCCAGACTGTAATCCAATGCCTGTTTTCTTAGACGTAAGTCCCCTTGTCTTCAATAGGGCTTACATCCTTCTTAATAGGATTGCTGTCTTAATCCATTTTCTACTTGCAGAATATAGAGACATTTTCAAATCATAATAGGCATGAACCAGGCAAGCTTATTCTACAATCTTATAACCACTTACCTGGGAGTAAGACCCATTGAAAATAGGACTTACTTCTGAGTGGATATGTATAGAGATTGCACTGTTCAGCATTTGTACATCCTTGATTTTTTGCCTGTTGAAATCAATGGGGACCTAAGTACAGAGCTTTTATTTATTTATTACATTTATTTCCCACCATTTTCCCTCCAAGGCACCCAAGGCAATGTAACCCTCCTCCTCTCCATTTTCATCCTCACAACAACAACCCTTTGAGGTAAGTTGGGCTGAGAGTCTGTGACTGGCCCAAAGTCACCCAGTGTGCTTCCATGGCCGGGTGGGGACTAGAACCTGGATCTCCTGACTCCCAGTCCAGCCCTTTAATCACTACACCACACTGGCTCTCTTTTGATGTCTTATATCTGGGGTGAGGAATCTCTTTCAGCCTGAGGGCCAAATTAAATTTCAGAGAAGCTCTTGGGTGGCTCATTCCAGGGGTGGGTGAGTCTGAAGGAAAAGGGGAAGGGCCAGAGGACAAAGGATTGGGGCCCAAAACACATAAAATACCAGCATTTTGTAGCTTAAAGCTGTTTGTGCCATAACCAAGCTTTAGGAGAGGCATTTGCCCCTTTTAGAATTGGGGGTAAATGTACAAAAGCTGGAGACCACCAAAATTATCAGTGGTGGGAGGGAAAAGGGTGTGGCCACCCAGGGAACTCCAAAGGGCCAGAATGAGAGCATATAATTCAACTGTGGAATGTGCTACTACAAGATGCAGTGATGGCCATCAATTTGGATGGTTGGATAAATTCCTGGAGGGCAAGGTTCTCAATGGCTACTAGTCCCGATGGCTATGTGCTTCCTCCAGTATCAGAGACAGTAAGCCTATATACATCAGTTGCTTTTGCAATGTGTTCTTCCTGTGGATTCCTGGTTGACAGCTGGTTGGCCACTGTGTGAACAGAGCGCCTGGACTAGGTGGGCCCTTGATCTGATCCAGCATGGCTGTTCCTATGTTCTTAAGCAGGCTGGATTTGGCCCATAGGCACAAGGTTCCCTACCCCTGTCTTACATGCTTCTGGGTAGGAAGAGGTAATAGGAATTTAGATATTGTTTCATGCCAGGTTTGTTCTCTAGAACAGACACTTATTTTCATCTATTACTTGCATTGTAGTCAATCAATCAGAACTTCACTTCTTTATCTTATTTGACTTGTTTATCTTTGACAATTGTAATGGTTCAGGGAATCTTATCAGATACTGGAGGGGATCCTGGGCTGCACCTCCAGATAATGGTGCTGCCTCATTATTGCCCCTAAAGAAATGTGAAGTCCCAATCTCTTGATTTATGTCTGGCCGGTTTTGTGAGGCAAAGCCAAAATTCGCCCAAGGGATAAGGCAATATTCACCTCATGCGGACAGAGACACTCAAAGACAAGAGCTCCCTATAGCACATGAGTGGGCAATTTGTGGCCCTCCAGATGTTGTTGGACTACAATTCCCATCATCCCTAACTCTTGGCTGGACTGTCTATGGCTGATGGGAGTTTCAGTCTGACACAGGGCTAGCCCTTTCATGAGGCGGTGGAGCAAGAGAATCAGCAAATTGTGAGCTCCCGATCACCACCAGGAGGATCTGCTTCTGCTGTTTGTGACTCACTCACCCCTCATTGCCAACATGCCTCTCACCACCTTCCCTACCCCACTGCTGCTTCCACCACTCCCACCACCCACTCTGTGGATCCCCTCAGAGCAAGGGGCGGGCAAGCGAGCTCTCTCAAGAGCTGTGTTGGCCAGAGAGGTGGCCAGCATGGCTCTTCAGAGACCCAGCCAGTCCCAAATATCTGGCTTGAAAGAGCTTTCCTCAGAGCCAGCCATTGTGGAGGGGCTGTCCCTGGAGTTAGCTTGTACCACTCTTTAGAGAGAAGCAACAGAGTAGAAGACATGGTGTAAGATGCAATACCAAAGGAGAGAGTTGGCTGGATGGGAGGGAGGGAGGGAGGGAGGCAGACATGGGAGAGGGGGCAGGTGGGGGAAGGGATATGGACTTGGGAGGAGACAGTCATGGTAGGAATGAGGAGAGGGAGAAGGATGTGGTCAGTAGAGGGGAGGAAGGAGAGACAGACATGAGCAAGTGGGCGGTGGGTGATGGACCCAGGGGGGATAATGGCAGGGAGAGGCGTGTGTGCCTTCTTCTACCTCAGGTGGCAGAAGAGTTTGTGCTGCCTCTGGTCCAACAATATTGGGAGAGCCGTAAGTTGCCCACCCCAGTAACAGCAAAAGCAAAAACGGTGCTATCTCCCATATGACACTCAGACTGTATAGCTCTCCGTGTTTCTAATGATTGCTTTCTTGATCATCTTCCAGGCTTTTAGACCCAGATGATTAATCAAAGTCCATTAAAGGAAAGCAAACAAGAAGACATCCTTTCCACAATGCATAAGTGAAACAAACATACGCTAATTTGTATTTCCCAGCTGTTGGCTCATTCATACTAATGGTAACAAATAACATAAAAGACTTAGTTAATGACAGCTGACTTTCCCATCCATCTCCCTGCATTCCCCAGAACAACATTGGGTTATTAAAGTACACGTTGTAGATCCTAGGAAGAACCAGGATCGGGAGGTAAACTTTCATCTTCCTGATTTTGTCTAGGATGCTTCCAAATGAGGCTTTGTATTGTGCGTAGTGCCTACCACATGCATGAGATTTTATGGAGCTCCAGTTGATGTCATCTTCCACTTTGAAGCCTCCCATGTTTTCGTACTACTTTTTCATCCTATTTCTTTCATCCATTTTTCTTACCACAAGAAATCCATCAAGGAGGAGAAGATGGAATAACGGCACCCTGTCCTGCTATGGCTGAATCTCTCAGCATTAGAGCAAATGATGGGGCAATCCAAAAGGCAAGGCAACAATGTAGGCAAATGGCAGTACTCAGAATCTCCAGTCCAGTATGGGATCAGGCAAAGGCAGGAGTGACAAAGAAGGTCAATTACAAGGCAAGGTCCAGGACCTAGGGTACATGGCAGAGGAGCTGATGAACAATATTGTTCCAGCACTGGCTAGGTCAAAACTGAAGGCTTATAGAATGAGAACTTTCTGAACCCTACCCAGGCTCAGCTGCAAGCTCTCTCGCAAAAAAAAATCCTACTCAGGAGGAGAGCCTTACTCTTTTCTAATTGAGCTTCTCAAAGGAACCCTATTGACCTGCCTCTCAAGGTGGCAGTGCTCTCTGGGGCTAGGAGGTTGCCCAGCCTCTGTCTCAGAGGTGGAACTCCCCTCCTCCTGCAGGGATGGGCTAGCCGTGATCTCCTCTGAGGGCCCATGCTCCCCCAGATCTCCTGACATGGGTGACTTCTTGGCATCATCTATCTCTGGGAGCTCTAGCTCCTCCTCAGAGGAGGATTCCTACAGCAAGGGAAGGGCATGACAGTAGCACTAAGAGCTGCCTGTCTGGAAGCCCCCCTGGATAAGAGTAAGAAGTTGTTGAATAGCATCTGACTTCTTTGAATCAGATCTTTATTTAAGCCAGTGGTTGAGGAACGGAGGTAGAGACCATGTGAATGTTGTTTGAGGAGTGCTTATGCCATGCCACGTACTAGTGTGACATACTAGAAAAACGCACACATAAAGATGAGAAGTTGGTTCCCAAGGTTCTAGTCTCTGCTCAGCTATGGAGCTTACTGTGTGGCTTTGTATTGCAGGATAGTAACTCACTCTCTGCCTCCCAAGATGAAGGGAACAGGAAACAAATGTTAGTGCTGTGCTGACTATGGCTCAATTCGGACGACACGTTAAGCAACGGTTGTTAAATTAAACAACCGTCACTTAGTTAGCTCAACGTGTCGTCCGAATTGAGCCTATGTCTATCCTTTTGGTTTCCTGGGGGTGGAGGTAAGTCAAAGACTTGAGGCTTGGAAGGCAGTGAATTCTGAATAAATTTCTGACTAGGGAGCAAAGGGACAGGGTTCCATTTACCTTATTGTCCAAGGTGATTGTCTTCTAGCTATTATTTTTCAACTTTTAACATATCCTGCAAACAGTTGCATTATCACAGAGCTCTTCTCAGAGAGGCTTTCAACCTGCGGCAGTTCCTGCAATGCCCATGTGATCACGTGAGATCTCAAGCCCCAGTGGAGCTTTGCTCAAGTTTTAAGAGTTTTATATTGCATAGTCCTGTGGACATTCCAGGAAAAGCTGCAAACCAAAAGCCTCTCCGAGAAGAATAGGGATCTTGTGGGCACCTGACTGGGTCTGGGAGTCCAATGGACTCCCCTGCATCCATCCCCCATACCCTGTCAGACGCCCCTGGCATGTTTGCGGACCCACAGGGCGAGGCCCCTGCATGGCCCAACGAGTGCCCAGCAGCTGTCCACCCCATTCCGGAGCCTCTATTGTGCATGACAATGGAGGCACTAGAAAATATGTAATTCCCCTCACTGCATAAATGGCAGCCATGAAGGCCCCATTTATGCACTGGGGGAAATACGCAATTTCCAGAATCTTCATTGGAAATTGTGCATTTCCCCCACTGCGCAAATGGCGCTTTTATTAGAAATTGTGCATTCCCCCACTGTGTAACTGGGGACACACACACACCCGAGGACTCATGAGGCCCTGGCAACCCCTCAGCATCCACCTCTCCACATCTCAGAATTGCACCTTCCCCCTTCCTGCATCACTAGTGGCCAACATTGACTCAACAGGGGGAAGTGCACATTTTGGGAACCTTCATAAATTGTGCATGTCCCCCATGCCAATGATGGCCTTAAAGGCCCCACTGACATATGGGTAAAGGCGCGAATGCTCCATTGACACAGGCAGGGGGAAGTGTGCAACTTTTGGCATTCGGCCATGCAGCTGCCAAACACTCATCGGGCCAAGCCAAGCCTCAGAAGAGGTTCGCATGGCCCAGCAACCAGGGGCAGATGGCAGCGGCAATGGGGCAAGCACCCCCCAAGCCTGGCTCAGGTAAGTTCGCCCACCCCTACCAGATGATGTCATTTTGGCTATGTATGGAAACACACTTGAGGAATGAGATTACAATTAGTATACAAAATGGGGTTTTGTTTGTATTTGTTTGATTGTTGGTTACCTGTTCCGAGGGAACAAAATCTACACATCTTGTCTGAAAAATATTTTGAGACTGAGCTGGTTACTCTTCTCCCCGCTCTTAATTAGTCAAGAGGTCTGACTTTGTGGTAAAACATATTGAACAAGGCTTTCATTTCATTACTTGATGAAGTGGACAAACTCCAACAGGCAGTCACAGGTTGGGAAAAGTGACCATGTTTAACTGCAGAGCTAAAACTCTTCTGCGCTGTCCTGTTATGTAGGATGCCTAACGATTTGCATTCTGGATGTTTACCCCTGGCAATATTGTGGTTCCTGATACTGTCTGTCGAACTGCCAATTATTTCCAATTAATGAGTCCTCTGTTATTGCATCTTAACAACAGATGTGAGTAGCAAAAATATTTATATTCGGTAATTTTCCACTGGCTTCCAGACCGTTCTTGTTCTGTGATTCAGAATCAGACTTGAATGGCGAAGCACTTAAAAAACAATCCTATCTGCAGTGAAGGATAGAATATGACATCAGACTCTGTGGATGTTCATTTCTTTGATTAAAGCAAAGGGTGTTTTTCTTTCCATATAGTCTTTCAGAATATGATTTGTGAAGTTTAAATTTGCATCAAAACAGGGCCTAAAGGGGTAAATGGTAAAAAAAAAAATTAAAAAAAGGAAATATGTATGACTTTTACTCTTGGCTGAGGCCAGAACAGAAGTACAAAATGTATATGGTATTCCTGTGGTTTGACAGTGAAGCTGTTATGGCTCTTATAAAGATGGTGATGGGAAGCTAGATATCTGAGTTCTATATGGGAACATGAAATTGATAAGAACATAACAAGAGCCCTGCTGGAACAGAGCAAGGGTTCATCTAGCCCAGCACTCTGTTCACACAGTGACCAACCAGCTGTCAACCAGAGACCTACAAGCAAGACATGGTGCAACAGCATCCTCCACCCATGTTCCCCAGCAACTGGTGTATATAGGCTTTCTGATTCAAATCAGTATCATCTGATTGGTGGTTATTTAAACATTGCAAAAATGCTTATTGGGCCACCATTTTTTTTTAAAAAAGGCATGGTACAATGGAATGCTGGCTACAACAAAGCCCACTGTCTGGAGGATTTTGGGTGGAACAAATGTAAGGAGCTGCTGAGCAGCAGTTGGAAAGGGGGAGAGTTCCATCATGGGAGCCTGAGGAAGACATCTGCCAGGAAGAAAAGCAACAGCAAGACCAGGGTGCCAACCTAAGAGCAGGAGCAGCTTTGGGAATGGTTGAGTCCTGACTGTCAGCTGCTGGCAGGGATCTGAGGACAGAGCAGTTGCTGGACCAAGCTGAAGATTTCAGGGGAAACCTGGTGAACATCTTGAAATGTTCCATTTTGTAGCCATACCCTAGTAAGGTGACCATATGGAAAGGAGGACAGGACTCCTGTATCTTTAACAGTTGTATAGAAAAGGGAATTTCAGCAGGTGTCCTTTCAGCAGCACCTAGTGAAATTATCTATTCATCACCAGAGTTAAAGCTGCAGGAGCCCTGCCCTCTTTTGTAGCTGGTGACCTTTTCATATGGTCACCCTATACCCTACCAAAAGGAAGACTACTTATCAAGCCCTCAATACTGGGCCTGTGAGTTAAGTGGGGCAGAGCTTGATAGGGGAATTGGCCTATGGCTGGTGTGGGAAAGAAAATAAAACTTCAACACTCAGATACTTATGGTGAGAATAACATAATTAATCCTTGTATTTTAAAGAAACAGGAACAATAACTGTGAAAGCTATATTGTTTTATTCCTCTTAATAAAAAATTGCCTTTTAAAAAAAAATCAACACGAACCTCTGGTTTGGTTCGTCCCACACCTAGGACCAGTTACCTTAGGGATAAAAATGTAGTTAATAAAAATCAGGGTGTATGTTTCATGGTAGCAGCAGAATTGTTTAAGAAGTAGCAATATTGGGGATATATGTCTCCCTGGTTTCCTGATATATGGGGAAACATGTCTATACCCATACACACACACACACACACGCTACCCTTACTTAGGCTGACCATCTGAAAAGGAGGACAGGGCTCATATAACTTTAACAGTTGTAGAGAAAAGGGAATTTCAACCAGTGTCATTTGTATGCAATTAGTTCCTGGTAATATTCCCTCTTCATCACAACAGTTAAAGTTGCAGGGGGCCTGCCTTCTTTTGTATATGGTCACTCTAGTAGAGTGCCTGCAACTTTAACTGTTGTGATAAGGAGGGAATTTCACCAGCAACTAATTGCATACAAATGACACTGGCTGAAATTCCCTTTTCTCTACAACTGTTAAAGTTCTACTGCCACACTCAGTGAGCGGCCCAAGAACAAGTGGCTATGTCTCCGCAGCAGTCTCACTAGGAATGCCGTGGCACATGCCTGCTTCCCACTTGGCTTGGGCAGGGGGCAGCATTTGCAGATGGGAAGGACAGGGAATAGATGCTATTCACATGCTCAGCATGTGTGCAGTGTGAAATGTGGGCAGGGCAATGCCTATAGAGGCAAGCCCCGCCAACAACCTGGCCTCTTTTGCTTTCCGGCTTCCACCTTTCCTTCCTGTAGTCAGTATGTGATTAGCCAGTTGTTTCCTTTGGAAGGACTGAGTAGGCATCTTACCTGACACTGATTGGCTTTTGTGTACAGGTTTTTCGCCTACTTCATGCTGAGTCAATAGGCTGAATGGTATGGGCAGGGTTGTGTGGGCATTGGAATATTAGAATAGGTTCAATGAGCACTCAGTGGCACCCTTACGGTGCTTGGCAAGTTCAGAGGCCCTGCTCCTCGGAGCTGTGAGGCTCTTGTGTCAGGGTATGGTTTGTCTTTGGGGACCTTCCTGGCTCACCTGTTCGGAGGTGTGTGGCACCAGACAGGGGTGATGCAAGGTGGTCTCCCCACATTCCTATGAAGTGTAGCTTAAGAAAGGGCTAGGTTTACCCGACTCCTGAACATTGGTGTCATTGTCATTATTTCCTCAGTTCCTTCTCCACTCACAAGAGAGAGCCTCCCTGCTCAAACACTTGTGAGCAGGATTGAGGTGAATGCAGTCTGCTTGTAGCTTGCTAGGGGCATACCTCTGCACACTTTGATTCCATGCACATCATCCATATTTTGAACTGGTGGCATGTGAATGCACCAGTTGGATTGGATGAAGGCCCAAAAACTGAGACGGAATCCTGACAAGATGATCAGCTCATCTTTGGGTGAATGATCCCTGGGCATGATAATTTAGGATTTTTTCTGTACTGGAAGGGGTTGCCCTCCCCTGGAGAGGCCAGGTAGATAGTTGGCATAATACTCCTGGATTCATCATTGGCCCTCTATGGCCAAGCACCTATTACCAGCTTTGGTTGCCATGCCAACTATTCTCTTTCTTGGACAGAGATAGCCTGGCCACTGTAGTCCATGTGTTGGGAACCTCACATTCAGACTGCTGTTATGTGCTTCATGTAGGGCTACAGAAGCTGCAGCTGGCACAGAATGCAGTGGTCAGGATGTTGAGGGTTATACCAATTATACCAAATAATACCAATTATACACATTATACCAATGTTAAAGCAACTGCACTGGTGCTTATTAGCTACTGAGCCACTCTCAAAGTCTTGTTGTTAACATGTAAAGCCTTGAACAGCTTAGGACCAGGTTACCTGAGGGACCATCTTCCCCAATACAGGCCCATTCTCTCTCTAAGATCATTACAGGTATGAAGACCAGGCCCAGTCTCCCTGGTGTGTATCTTGAATTGGACTCAAAGCCAGAAGAAGAAGAAGAAGAAGAAGAAGAAGAAGAAGAAGAAGAAGAAGAAGAAGAAATAGACCAGCCAAGACAGGAAGTTATGGAGAAAATTCTCCAAGACTTCCAGGAGTCAAGGAGGAATCTTCCCAGGAGTTTATCGGACAGGAGGCTCAGGCTCAGAGATCCTCCTCCTTGCCCCTGGGAACTCTGCCTTTGTTGGAGGGGGTCCCAAATTCTAAAGTGGGTCACGCAGGTGAAATTGAGAAGAGGTGGGAGGTGGTCCGCTAGGCGAGCCACTTGCCAGAGGTTACAACTTGAAGACCCTCCCTGAAGGAAGGGTTTGGTAAAATCCCATCAGGCACATCAGGAAATTGTCCATTTAGTTGATAGGCAACTGCCTTGCTTTGTTAGGCTAATTAAGCTTAGAGAATAGCTCCTATCATTCACACTCCCTTCAGGTGTGAAGAGATGTCTATTTACTGAATGAAGCTTTGTGTGTTGCATAGCAGACCTCTTTATTGTCTCAATCTCAATGGGCAGGGTTGGGATCTTGACAACAGGAGACCTTGCTAGTCATTCCACGATCTGTAGATCACCATCTGGTGGCAACCTATAAATGCACCTTCTCTAAATTGGTGCCCCCCCTTTTGGAGTGCCCTCCCCACTGGTATCTGGGTGGTACAAACTGTGGTATGTTTATCCAGCCTTTAAAAACTTATTTCTTCACGTGGACCTTTCCGGATTATCAGTGTTGGTTTGTGCTGCCCAGTTTTTGAATGGTTAAATTTGGATTTTTGAGTTTTGAGTTTTAGTTAACGAGGACTTGGGTATATATTTTTGTGCTCTTCTCAATTTCAACTGTAGAATACATTTGCAGATATTTTTGGATATGGTAAGTAGTCTACAAATTGCCTATATAAATAAATAAATAAATAATAAAAGAAATATGTGTGAACATGATGGGAAGTGAAAGCTCTCTTAAATCATTTTGAGCTCTCGTGAAAACCAATTGCCTATCTCCAGCCAAAGATTATGAAGATGCATAAATTAGCAAACCACAGAGATGCAACTGTCACATTCCCAACTGTCTACAGTAATGTGGTTTATTGTAAGTGATCAGTTTTGTTGAAATATTGGTCACAGTAAAGGAAAGGAAACTGAGTAGGGTTTTCTAAAATGCTGTACTATGAGATAATTTATAACTAGCAACATATCAAAATCTATTAGTGGTTTTCAGTTTATGACTGTTCTTAGCAGCAGAATCTTACCAGCAGAATTTGAGTTTCCAACCGCAAACAGGTCTTCCAGCTCATGAGTGTTACTTGCTTAAGCAGGATCTAATGAACCATATATGTAGACAGTACATAGACACCTAAAACCAAGCAAGAATCCAGTTTTGCTTCCTTAGATGTAACAAGGGGTTTTCCTGCTCACTGAAGCGTTCTATGACCTTGGAAGATTATGTATCATTAAGAATAGGAAGGCAGGACAGGTTGAGGGTTTGGCTGAACTGTGAGGGTGTCCTGTTAATTGAAAAAAATGAAGGATAACAGGAAAACTTTTACAATGAAGGGTGGTTCTGAAATATGTTCTGACAAGTTCACAGAGAAAAGGCATATAAAGATCTCTTCTTCTTCTTCTTCTTCTTCTTCTTCTTCTTCTTCTTCTTCTTCTTCTTCTTCTTCTCAAAAGGTTAATTGTGATTTAAGTTGTTTCAGTATGAGGACCAAAATAGTTCAGCAGCAGATGCAAATATGAGAACTTCAATCTCATGTGTCTGTCTCTGTCTGTCTGTCTGTCTGTCTGTCTGTCTGTCTATCAGCTGCAAACAGGTGTGGGAAGATGAAACAAGTTGCAGTGGAGAAGTTGCAGGTGAGAGTGGCTGGCATCAAGGGTAAGCATGATTGAGCACTTGCCAAGGGCCCACACTCAAGCAGGGCCCCACTGTCAAGAGCCCCCTGGACTTGCTCCCCTGCTCCATTGCAATCTGCTTGTTCACTTACCTCTTACTCTAGCCTAGACCAGTGGTCTTCAACTGGTCCAGACCCGAGACTCACCTTGGACTCCCAACCTACAACAGGGGACCCACTTTCACAACTGCCCAACATGGAGGCAACAGCTTTGCCACAACCCACCTGGACTGATCTCGTCACCCACTTTTGGGTTGTGACTGGCTTAGATGATGATAATGATGAGGAGAAACATTGGATGCCACTGCCTACAGGGCTGACACTACTCTGGTGTAATCTACTTGTGACAGCCCATTCCCATCAGGAGGCAAGACGCTTTGTTCTGCACACTTCCATTTAGCAAGGCGAATGCAACAGACGTTTCAGTATTTCCTCCTCTCCTGGGAAGAAGGGAATGTGATAAATGCTCATTGTGTTTGCATTACAACATTCTTAGGAAAGCAAGTTGAGCACCTGTGGCTGATAAGTGTGTAATTCTCAGTAACAAAGAAATTGCTGCAGGGTTGTCACATACAATTGAGTGATCTCATAATAAGACATCCAAAAGAAAAAAAGGGTGTGCTTCTCGGAATGTGAACACCTCGTGCTTATGTGAACGACTCCTTGGCTTGATTCTGAATTAGCTTGGTATATATTTAACTTTCTCAGGGAACTCTTCAGGAAAGAAAGCTAACCCTTTTCAAGGGGTCTCTTCTTGCTAATGTTGGCATCAGTATGTGCGCTGATCGGCATGGGCACTGTTGGTGCCATACATTTGCACCTGAGCATATTGCACCAGGAATTGTAATATTGAGTCATCACCCTCCCCTCTGGAAACAACACGCCTAAGAAGGAGAACATTTAAGGTCTAGCAAGACACATTTGAGACAATTGATTGTAATACGGGAAATATTTGAATACTCAAAAAAATGCCTCCCCCAAAAAATCTTGATGTGATAGTCTAGTCATGTAATTTCACAGTGATTGCAATCTTCACACAGGGCATATTTAAACTGTGGAATTCGCTACCACAAGGTGTAGTGATGGACACCAATTTGAATGGCTATAGAAGGGGGTTGGATAAATCCCTGGAGGAGAAGGTTATCCATGGCTTCTAGTCCTGACATCTATGTGCTTCCTCCAGTACCAGAAACGGTAAACCAATATACATCAGTTGCTGGGGAACATGGGCAGGAGGGTGCAGTTGCACTGTGTCCTGCTTGTGCATGTTCCTGGTCGACAGCTGGTTGGCCACTGTGTGAACAGGATGCTGGACTAGATGGACCCTTGGTCTGATCCAGCATGGGTCTTCTTATGTTCTTATGATACTAGAGTTTTATTGAAAATAAGGGATCAACATTGCAGGAAAAAGAACATTTGCATATGGGTGTAGGAGGCAGGCTAGAAAACCAATTTCAGCCCAAAGGCTGAATTTTATCTCAGAGAAGTTCTCAGTATTTGGATTTCTGTGGGGAATGGAACCAAAGACAAACGGGGCAAGGGCAGAATACCTAAAATACAATTAATTTTAGTTTATATTTTGCTGTTGCACTGTATCCTGCTTGTGTGTGTTCTTGGTAGACGAGATGGTGTTTCCTCCCATTCCATAAAAAAAGAAAAAGGAAAAAAAAGCTGATTGGACTGGCAGTTGAGTCTTTCTTCAACATGGGTGATGGGACAGCATCCTCCACCACACCTGAAGGCAGTTTTCAAAGAAGTTCAGATTTCTATTTATCTGACCTGCAGGTTTGGGAGCAGGCCCAATTTTGATGATCATGAAAATTCCGTGGACTCGCAAACTGGGGGTGGGGGTGGATTTGTGGCAATTTGCATTAGCACCAATCTACATGAATGGTAATTCTCACTAACAAATGTGCATTACCGCATTGGCATGGGTGCATTAGCACTGCTGTGGGCTTCCACTAATGAGCTAATGCAAATTAGCACTAATGCAAATTAGCGCAATTAGAACAACATTCTGGTTTTTAAAAAATCAGATTCTGTCACCAGGTGGATGACGGAACAAAAGATGCCTGACAATCCGCGAAACACAGATGGAGTGGATGTAACAAAATTTGTATATCTCTAGGTTCTACAATTGATAGACTGTAGTTGATGTGTGAGAATTTGATATAGACCTGTATTTGAGTGTGGCCTCAGTAAACAGCTTCCCACACTGATAGGCTTTCATTGTATTCCTCAGCTGAACAATGATTGATTATCATTTCAAAAGCATTTGGGATTTCATTTGTCAAGATAAGAGCAAGGACAACATTGAGGAAGTTCCGCTCATACCTCTAACCACAAGCATCAATTTGAGCAATAGGTCTAAATAAAGAACCTATTTTTAAAAAAACATTTCTCAATTGCTGTTTTACATGTTGTTCGTTCCTTATAGAGGATGACTTCATATGAGGTTGTGTCAAATGGATCCCAAGGCTGCAATATGCTGGCCATGAGTTTTCCTCTGAAAAGTTGTTTTTTTGAGATAGAGATGAACCAGTGCTCTGCTGGAAATTTCTTCTGCATTTTCTATTCTCATTCAATTCACTAGAAAAGAACTTGTTTTGTTTTGTTTTTTAAACAGAAGGAAGAAAACATTTTGGTGAAATTCTCAGGGGCGGGTCAGCTGTTCTTGTGCTGATCTAAGTCAGAAGGTAGCCAAGATGTATGCGCAAATCTCCTGCCTTTCATTGTATGCTTGTTGTCTCCATCCTGGCTACCCATGCTTCAATTAAAGCCCGAAGGAAGATGGCATGAAGAACTCCTCCCATGGGATATTTTCAGATCAGTGAAAGCAGCTAAGCAGGCTGTAAAGTGATGTGTATTAGAAAATTATTATTATTATTATTATTATTATTATTATTATTATTATTATTTCTTACCTGCCTCTCCCTCTGGATTGAGGCAGGGAACAACATTAAATACAAAATTACCATGAAATCATAAAACCAATTAAAAACATATAAAACTGATACAATATTAAAATAATAATCGGACACCTTAAAATTCATTTGGGTAGGCCTGCCGGAAGAGATAAGCCTTTATGGCTTTCTGAAACTTGGAAAGACTATTAAGTTGATGAATCTCTCCCGGCAGGCCATTCCACAATCTGGGAGAGGCAGGAATGAAGGTCCTCTGGGTGACAGTTGTCAGCCTAGTTTTGGCTGACTAGAGTAAATTCGTCCCAGGGGACCTGAGTATGCGGGGCGGATTGTATGGGAGAAGGCGATCCCACAGGTAACATGGACTCAAATCATGTAAAGCTTTAAGGGTAATAACCAACTTTGCCCAGGGGAAAAAAATAGCAACAGCACTCTCAACTGCCTGGCAATCATAACGTAAGGTTCAAAACACCACTACAAGAAAGGCAAAAGAAATTCAAAAGCATCCTGAGAATGAGTGAGAAAAATGAAGCCTCTTTGGTGGGAGAAGAAAACTCTAGGTAAACTGTAGAGGACAGATTTTGGTCCAGTGCTAGATGGAATGGCCTAGTAGAGGCCCAGAAACTAGATCTGGATCCAGGAATCTACACCATTTGCCTGGCCTTGTTGGCTAAGCCAAAAGTTGTTATTGCTTGCCCCCATTTCTCTGGGAAATCCCCATTAGATTTACTAAAGGAAGAGCCAGCAGGGAGAGGCCAGTATGGTGCCAATGTTTGGAGGCATCTCAAGCACCTTCAGGTCATCACACCTAGCTATCCTTCACCCACCTTTCCTTCTCCAGAGAAGCTGGTGGGAGGGGGATTGCTTGTTTGGCCATGCATGGTGCTTTGGGTACACAGTTGTCAACCTCCCCTCCCCCCCACGGCCTTCCTCCCAACTTTGGAGCTAGAAGGATGAATCCAATTGCTACACAACTACAGGGATGATTTCTGTCCACTACTGAAGCTTCAAATTTGGAAGGAAGGCTGGCCATTTTCCAGAAGGCAAATAATATAAAGCTCTAAACAACTTGCGACCAGGATACCTACAAGACCACCTTCCCTCATACATACCCAGGCAACATTTAAGATCCTCATAGGAGGTCTTGCTTCAGAGGAGGTCATTCCAAAAATGAATAGAATGTTACTATGAAGAACCTCAATAGTAGGCCTTCTCTGTAGTGGCACCCACCACATGGAAAACCATGCAGTTAGGGAGGCAGAAAATCTAACATCTTTTAAATGCCTCCTGAAATCACACTTTTTCATACAGACTTTCCCTGGACTGTAACTGCTGTTGGATTTTACTTTGGTTTTACATGGTACTTTTAAATTTTTGTATTGTGTCTTTTCATGTTGCATTTCATGGTTTTAAATGTGAATTGTCCAGAGAGCCTTAGCAATTGGGCAGTATAAATATGTAATGAAATAAATAAATAAAAATAAAGGCAGCAATACACTCAAGGGACAAGCAAGCCGGGGACAAAGTATATATGATGGAGAGAATGAAGAACTAAGAGACAGAGGGATGGAATCCAAAACTGGAGTGGTTCTAGCCACTGTGCCGGAAATGTTTTCCATTAATTTGAAAATGATAAAAATTCAGTCCAAGAAGGAGACTTATAAAAAGCACTTACTGGCATTCCTAACACTTTGGTTTCTTTGATGGGATGAGAAAAAGAGAGCTTCCCTTCCCTTTTCTTTTTCTTGAAGTAGACTTAATACCGTTGCTTATGTGTGTAACAGTTTATTTTATTGAAACAAGTTTTCCAACTGAGTCACACTGCAAGAGATAATCCTTGCTAATAAGGAGAATGTGCTTAAGCATACTCATCTAGCAATAGTATGCAAAGGTTTGACACGTGGCTCTGGTCTTGCTATTGACTGCACAGTGCAAAAGTTCAGAATGTGGCATAAACTTTATAACACGAGTGAACAATTTCAGGGTGTGTGTTGGGGGGACACTTTACATCCCCTGGATAGCCCCCACCACTCATGCAGCTGAAATGTGGCCTCACAGTGATAGCAAAACACCCTTGCAGTTTGCATGTTTGCATGCTAAATTTGTCTCTTTAAGCCTTCACTGCAGTTTACCGCTGAAATCTGGCAGCAAATCACTGGGGTTTTTTTGCTGCTGATTATAGATGCACTGATTCTGTAAAGTCCGTTCCGTCTGCATTTCACAGATTGTCAGGTGCCTGTCATTCCTTTGTCTGCTCATTGTCAGAATCAGATTTTTTCTTCCAGTTTCCCAAAGTTGTGCTAATTCACATTGGTGAAAATTTGCACTTGTGGAAATGTGCAACCCCCCCCCCCCAACCTGCAAATCCCTCTAAAATGTGCATTTTCATGCTTTAGCCTATGGGAGAAATGAGCATTTTTAGCTGATGGGTTTTTTATTTTATATATTCAGAAAGTTAAAAAAATGATCTGCAAATCTGCAGAATCCCTGCCAATTGGGAAAAGCTAGTCTGCTGCAAAATCTGTGGATCAGATTAATAGATATCTGAACTTGTTTGATTCTGTTGTGGATTTCGCCAACATCTCTACTGCTGATGCCACTGACTTCCAGCAGTGCAGCAGGAGTGTGAAGGAATGCACTAAAGGCCAGGAGTGCATACAGCTCATGAGTCATGCGTTGCTTTACAAAGTGAAGATGCTTATGTTCTTGGCCCAGAATATGAATTTGTCCAGGTCGTAACACCTGCTTCAATTAAGTGAACACCATTTGCCCCAAATCCCAGCTATTTTGCCTCCTTCCTCATGGCTTGAATACTTTAAGAACATTTAATACAATTTTAGATCTATTTATATTAAATTGGAGGCATCAGATCTCTCTCTCTCTCTCTCTCTCTCTCTCTCTCTCTCTCTCTCTCTCTCTTGAAAAAGCCCATAAATAAATTTGGCCTTTTTTGATCCAACTAGTTCGTTAGTAAAACAATATTTTCAAGTGTTGAAGAATTAAGAATGAGTCAGCTTTCTCATGTCCTTTCGAAAGCTTGATGCCAAACCTGCAGAGTTTTAATAAATAACTGTGCAATTTGGGGAGCAGGAAAATTCAGTCACCGCAATCACAATGTAGGCATCAGTTTTCACAAAGCTTTCAGGATCAGTAGCTAATCTTTCAGTGACATGGCTGAATGACTGAACAATTTCTCTTGCAGGATGTCACGTAACTACTCTTTCAGATCCATTTATTGTAGTTTGAGTTTCCTGAACATATTTGAAATGCTTTTGGCTTGACACTAAGAAAGCCAATTGTGTGTTCTACTGGTTTTGGTTTGTGCCAGTTTTTATGTAGCAATAATAAAGGATGCTACCACACAGGCAGGATTGAAAACAAACAAACATTGGTGCACTAAAGGCCTTTTGGTAGCTAAATGGAGTAAAGTTTTCCTCCAATCCTTGTCATGAAATAAGTAAGTTCTTACTTGGAAATAGGATCCACTGAGTTTCTTTCAGTGGGACTTTTTAACCAAGTAAATATGTTTGATATGAAGTTACCTGCACAAGAGAAAAATAATATTGAAATATATGTCACTTTCATTGTAGATACTAATTGCTATTTTTTAAACTGTGTGCTGTTTCAATTTGTATATTCATATTTATCACATTACAATCACATTATCAATCTGCAATAGGACTATCAACTGATTGACGAATTGTCATTATGGATGTGTATTGTATCGTTAAAATGTACGATAATGATACAATACGCTCTTTATCGTGCATGCGTTTAATGATAATGATACGATAGAAAAACATCTGATAAACATCCGATCCGATAATTTTCAGCCCAATTATATTGGATTATCAGACTGCCATATAAATAAACCTATAACGTCTGTATTTTAAAAGTTAGAGTCTTGAAACTTGGTCACAGTGCTTATGCGGTATGCCTAAGTATGTGTATGAAATTTGAGATCGATCCCTCTAACCCTCGATTTTATATGAATTTATTAAAGATCGTTTAAGTTCTGACAGGTCAGAATGATAGCTCGCCACATGCGTTCATTCAGACCTTTCAAAAAGTTGCAGGATCTTTTAAAAAATCATATAAAATTGAGGGTTGGAGGGATCGATCTCAAATTTCATGCACATGTCTAGCACATGTTGCTATACATATGTGCCAAATTTCAGATCAATCCCTCCACCCCTGTATTTTATATGGATTTCTGAAAAATCGTGCAACTTTTGACCTGTCAAGAACTTAACGTTCTTTAATAAATTCATATAAAATCGAAGGTTGGAGGGATCGATCTCAAATTTCATACACATACTTAGGCATACCCCATAAACATTGTGACCTTAAGATCGGTAACCAGAGTCACCTGGTAGGTTATGCTCTCTTACTAGTTTCTGTATGTTGTTTTCATTTTCCTCCAATCGCTACATCATAAGCCCAAATGCTGAGAACCTGTGCCATTTAAGAATTCCTGGTTCTTATTCTTAGGATTTGATCATTTCACTAACTTGAACTCAATGGATATGAGCTTTGTAGGGAACATTCAGTCCAGTGGTAACAATCTGTCTTTACAATTATCTGTTCCCCCCTTAATTTTGGTCTCTCAGTACTGACAACAAAACCACAAGAGGAACAATTCTCTATTATAATTATGAATTGTTGGCAAGTTAGGATGTTTCATGTTGAAACAACATTCTTGCTAAGTCAGTGTGGTGTATGAAGAAACGCAATGAATGATCTTGACAAAGAACTGAAGTTATTTTCTGGCTGATCTGAGTTATTTCAGATTATCATCTTCATGTATTGAACATGATCCAAATGTTATGGGAACATACCCAAACCTATTTCATTTAGAAGCCACAACAGACCTTGTCACAAGATAACTCACAGTTGAACAAAGAAGAAGCAGAGATAGTTTTCAACAGATTGGGTACTACTGTTCTTCAATCTACTGAAGAAGCCAAGGCTGTGCAGAGGGGGGGGGCTAGTGTGGCCAGTTGGTCTGGGGCCCATAATTTTGAGGGGGCAGTCCAACAAGGAGGTCCCCCCAGCTTACGCTACTGCTTCCATAGCATAAGTGGCCCATCGAGAAGTGAGGAGCCGGTCTTGCGGAAACAGCGCAGAAGTCATCCGTCGTGAATACCACGGTCAGACTACAAGCTCCAGAGGGCCATGCCTCATGCGGGATGGGGATATATGTGCCTTGAGGTGTTGTAGAACAGGTTTAATATGAAGGTGTAATGTAGAATGGACATGTTGGTGGGCATGCCCCCTTGGGGCAGCCATGTTGTCCTACTTTTTTGAAATGGGGGGGCACACACTTCCCATCTGGCCTGGGCATATTACCAGCTCTGCACGGCCCTGGAAGAAGCTCCCTGCCCCAAATATCAACAGCTATTCTCCTAGTAATTGTGCAGTCTGCTAGCCTTTTCATCCCCTCCCACTGATACTATCTAGGTTCATCTCCGGATCTTTGTGAGTCATCAGCTAAGAGACTTTCCAGTTGGTCCCATAACCAATGGGGGAGGGGAAGAGTGGGCCTATGAGCCTAGTATTTAATAATGAATAACATTTGTGTACTGCCTTCCCATGAATGTCACCAAGGCAGGATACAACAGTTAAATAAAATGCCATGAGATGTCTGACTATGCCCCACCATTAGCCTGGTCCTTCCAGCAACAAATGTGCAAAGTTTGCCACAGTTGGCTTACTGGGTTCTTCATGGGTCACTGGACCATAGCATTGGCCTACCCCAATTGAGATCTGGAACTGGCTCTAGGTGCTTCCAGATGAGGTTTTATGGTGCCCTGCCTTGTTCATTGATTTTTAGGGCATCCAGATGTCGTCATCTTCCACACGTAGCCCTCCCAGGTTTTCCCACCACTTCTTCTGCCTGTTCTCTTACTGCAGTAAAATCTGTTAAGAAAAGAGGGAATAGCTTCTCAATGCCTTCTAATCAGTAGCTTAGGAGCCCTCCATCTAGAAGTATCCTTTGATACAACTAGGGCTGCTCAGAAGATCCATGTATATGTAACAGACCTCAGAAGTAGGGGTGTGCACTGGATCGGGTCTGATCCATGATCCGGATCTGATCCAGGGGAAATTGGATACAATTATCCGATTTCCGATCTCACCGCTGGATCATTCGATCCAATCCGATCTGATCTGGAAAGGTCCCAATCCAGATCAGATGGATTGGAGGATCGGCAGGCGCCCACTGGCGCCCACCGCCGCTTCCATAGGCAGGCACCAGCAGGCGCCTGGCGATGGAAGTGGATGGGGGGGGGGCTTCCCTGGCAGGGCTGTCCGCTTCCATCGCCGATGGAAGCGGACAACGGGGGCAGGGGGCTTACTTTCCGGGGACGTCTGCTCCTGTCCGCCGCTGCCCGCTAGCCGCTACTGCGAGCAGGCTTCGCGGCCTGCCCCGTCCCCCTAGCCTGCCCCTCACGGCCAGTGGCGGACAGTGGCGGACGGGAGTGGACATCCCCCAAAGGTAAGCAGGGGGGAGGGGGGCCCGCGGCCCGCTTACCTTCGGTGGCCGTCCGCTCCCATCTGCTGCTGGCCGCTACTGCGAGCAGGCTTCGCGGCCTGCCCCTAGGTAGCACACCAGGTGATGACCAGCGGTGGATGGGAGTGGACGTCCCCTGAAGGTAAGCAGGGGGGAGGGGGCCCCGCGGCCCATGGCCCGCAGCCCATTCCCCACTTACCTTCCATGGCTGTCCACACCCGGCCACTGCTGGCCACTACTGCAAGCAGGCTTCACAGCCTGCCCCTAGGTAGCGCGCCTGCGCACTACCTAGGGGCAGGCCGTGAAACCTGCTCGCAGTAGTGGCCAGCGGTGGATGGGAGCGGATGTCCCCCGAAGGTAAACAGGGGGGAGGGGAGAGGGGGTCCGCAGCCTGCTTACCTTCCGTGGTCGTCCGCTCCCGTCCGCCGCTGGCCGCTACTGCCAGCAGGCTTCACGGCCTGCCCCTAGGTAGCACGCCTGCGTGCTACCTAGGGGCAAGCCGCAAAGCCTGCTGGCAGTAGCGGCCAGCAGAGGACGGGAGTGGATGGCCACAGAAGGTAAGCAGGTGGAGGGGAGGGGGCTTACCCCCCCGGGGCTGTCCGCTTCCATCCGCTGGTGCCCACGGTCGCCAGCGGATGGAAGCAGATGGCCCCGGTGGGGTAAGTAGTGTGGGGGAGGGGGCTTACCTGCTGTGGCCGTCCACAGCGGATGGCCCCAGGGGGGAGGAGGGTATTAGGCCCCCCTCACCCACCCGCCGCTATTTTTTCCTCATAGACTTGCATTGGGGGAAAGCTTTCTTTCCCCCAATGGAAATCTATTGGGGGGGGGGGGGAAATGGCGGCCGATCCAAAAATCAGATGTCCAATTTTTGGATCGGGATCACACCCAATCTGGTCCAGGGGGGCTCCAATTTTGTCCGATCTGATCCGGGACAAAATTGGAGGTCCCGATCTGGGTCCCGACCCCTACTCAGAAGTTTGTCATGTAATGGAATAATGTAAGCAGGAATGAAAATTCAAAAAGCTTGATGATAATTATTTTGCATATAATTTGTATAATGTGAAGTAATGTTATACCATGTGGTGCCATAGTTTAGAAGGGGTTAATTGGGAGCAAATATGGGTTAATTGGGAGTTAATTGGGTGGGGTCCTCCTGAACAGGTATGCATTGAAGTCAAAATCTTGAGGACAGATGAGAGAGAAGGGGAAGCATTTCTAATTTTGCTGCTAGTTCTTGTTCAAAGGGCATTTGAAAGAAGAGCATTATGGACAGAGTGTGGGAGACCTGGGGTACATCTTGATGTGGGGTTTGCCTCAGGGTGGATCCACAGTGGCGGCAGGTCATCTATATGATGCTGCCACCATCACGGAGCCCTCCCGAGGCATTCCCCCGAAGCCTCGCTTTAAAAAACTCAGGCACTTACCTTGCTGTCAAGGCATGACCTTGGATAGAGAACTAGAAGGTTATCCTAGCTTTGGAGAGCTGTGGTATATTTTCTTGCCTTCTGGGGAAAGAAGAGTCTGTTGGGCTTATCCTGTCTGGGCCAGAAGCTGCTTTGCAACCAGGGGTTGAAAGCACAGTTTTTCAAGGAGTAAGAACCTATTCTGCAGACTGGGATCTGGTGGCTGCTGTTTGTTCCTCCAGCTAAATACATTTTTTTAAATTATTAAAAACCCATGTGATTATCCTACATTATGCTATCAACAACTCAAAATATACCTCAGCAGCTGCAATGTGTGAACTGGAAGGCTATACATTGCACTGCATGGTGCGCATCCATGCATGCGATCTGGAGAGAAGGTCATCTGCTCCACGCTCGGATGTTTCACTTCTAGACACCGCGAGAGGAAACTGAGCTCTGAAGAATGGCAGTTCTAGCAACTCCCATTAACAAGATCCTAATGAAGCATTCCCAAAGGGCAAAAAGAGGGATGGAGATCCACCACCATCTGGACATGGACCAGAAAACAGGAACTGTCACTGGTTAATAGGGAAAGCTGGAACAAATGGAGGCAATGCTTCCAAGCAGGACCAGATCCAGCTGTGAGGCAGTCCAGCCAAAGCTGGGAACCAGATGGTGGAAATGTCAGATCCACGTCACGCTTGGAGTCGATGACAGAGTGTCGGGAAGTGCAAGGCAGCTCACGAAATGGGTCCGGTCCTGCTCTGGACCAACATCAAAGTATGAAGATGTCGATAGATCTTGGGTAAGGAGAGCAGGGCTGTGGGCAGGAGAAGAAAGCAAGAGCATGAAAGCTTGCTGATCTCTGCAGTGGGTAGAGGAATTGCTTTGAACCAAGATGTTCCTGGTTCAAATCTCACCTAGGGATGTATGAGAAATTCATTTCAGTTCATTTTTGAGCAGGATTTACCGAGTTCATACCTTCCGGACCAAACACAGATTCAGATGCAATCTGCATTTCCGAGCTTGCAATGTGATTTGGAGACCAAAACCAATGTGTTCGGCATCATATGTACATTTGAAAAATGTGCATGAGAAGATGTATTCTTTTGAAAAATGCACACAAATATGTTTTAACCAATGGGAGAAGAATGCATACATTTTAAACATGTGTACAATTGCTGCATAGATTTGGGGAAACACACGCAGATTTTCATGCAAAGAGACCCACCCACCCACAAAGCTTGCAATCTGATATGGACTTCAGCCAGAAAGAGCTTTGAGACGGAATTTAGAGAACTTCATGTAACTCGACTTTTGCTGATTTGCCCATCCCTAATCTCACCCCACAGAAGTTGGCCTTAAGTCCAGGGAAAAGTGACTTCTCCTCTCAGCGCCACCTGAATCCCCCACCACACGCATCACCATGGGGGATAACAGTGAGGATTCCTTAACATGGGATTCCTCATGGAGCTGGGGCTTGGACTTCAAGTTCCCACTAGAGGAACCCCAAGAGTCTTCACAGTTTGAATGGAGAACCTCTACTGGCTGGATTAGGTATGCAGGCAGCAGGTTTCTGCATCCCTGGTTTAGCGTTATGTCTGAATGGAGCCACTGTGCTGGGTCAGCACTGTCATGACCAATTGAGGTTGGTGGCTCCAGTTTCAAAGGGGTGGTGATTCCATTCTGGGTTTTAGTTAGAACTAGCCAGAGCTCTAAAGGTGGAATACATTTTGGGGATAGGATGATGTACCTTGGATAACACCTTTAGAGTTCTTGCTGGTTCTAACTAAAACCCAGAATGGAATCACTGCCCCTCTGAAATGGGAGCCATCAGCCTGCACTGGCTGTGAAGAGTGCTAAGGGAGACTCTGTGTGTTTAAATTATCTGGAAAGGCCCTTGGGTTCTAACACAAATGCCAAGATTAATTTTTCAAACCAGAAAGAAAGCAGTTGTACACATAAGAGGGAAAAATGCTTTTAAGGCATAATATTACACATGGTTTGGCAAAGGTGAGGCCACACTTTAATTTTCCATACGCGATGGTGATTATGGGCAATATACAGATTCAAATACTGTCTGAAAAGCCTGTTTAAACCCACATGTATTTTTTTTCTTTTTTTTGCAATGCCAACAGCTACTATTTTAAATGCTTTTCCCTCAAGGGAGAACTCTTTATAACAATCAGGGAGGGTGAAATTCCTCTGACATCCAGAGACTTGCCAGTGCTTAATAACAGCCTAAATAGAGAAATAATTTAAAGCTGTGAAGTAGATACTCTCTTCTGGCTTGCAGTGTTGTGAACGATAATATCATATTTAGGATACAAGAAGAGACAGATCCTATATGAAGGGATTAATCAAATAATGTTAATAAGCCACCAACTTAATACTACTATATCTCATAGTTAATGCTTTTAATATTCTGTTCCCTTTTTTCTCAGAACAACTCTGCTGTGTCCTTTTCAAATTTTCCAGAAAATATTAAGGGGGCACTAACACACGGGAAGCAAAAATAATCTTTTAGGTTGCAAATATTAGTGCCCTGTTATTCCCTCTGCACTTTAACGGGGCCATTTGCCCCCTGGTAAGTTGGTATTTGGGGTGATTTTCTCATGAGGAGGGGGAGTGTTGAAATTGAATAATTTTGAGGATTCTTCACTTCATTTTCTTGAATAAAAAGAAGAAGGTGCTACCGGTAAGCCATCAGTGTGCCTATTAAGGGTGTGAACCTCCTCGAACCCAAATCCCAAATTCTAGTAAAAGCAGGCCTATTTGGCCTGCCTTGACCCGAATGCAATTCAGGACTGGTGCGGGCCACTTTGCTGAAGTGCCTCAAGCCAATTCGACCCAATAGCCAGCCACTGCCCTCCACCCACCCGCCTCACCGTGGCCTCTTCTCATAATGGTGAGCTGCCTGTCCTTCAGGAGAGCCGTCGATCTACTGTTGCAAACAGGAGATCTACAGCAGTGTTCATAGGAATTGGGGACTTCAATATTAATAGGAATCCAGGGCTCCCAAAGACAACCTTCATGGCCTCCAAATGAGTCATCTGGGAGCCATGACGGTTCAGTGGAGGCTGATGGCTCCAATTTTGGTGGGTTTGTGATTCCATTCTGCGTTTATGTCAAAACCAGCCAGAACTCTGAAGGGGCTATCAAGGCACCAAAGCTACTTTGGGGGCACCTTGGATAGCTCCTTTAGAGTTCTGGCTGGTTCTGACTGAAACTCAGACTGGAATCACAGCCCCACCAAAATTGGAGCCACCAGCTTCCACTGGAGAGGTTTATGTAAAACTGAGGAAAAGGCCACTGGAAATGGCTTCTCCTGAGCTTGTAAATGTCCCTGCCCTGGCTGATCAAGGGCTAGCACCTGTGCACTACCATCTGCCACTGAGGGAGTTTCCCTCATGGTATTTATTTATTTATTTATTTATTACAAGAATTCTCATTCAGTCCTTCATATTCCCTGGGCAATGCACACATACACAGCCTGAGGCCTGCACCAGTTCAGGAGATTGCTGGGGGTTGTGGTGAAGTGGTCCTTTTGAGCCACTGGTACTTTCCTCCAGTTTGTAAATCAGTTTGTTCATGGGAGTTAGAAAGAGAGAGAGAACACCTCCATTGTCCTCTCATGTGCTCACTTGTGTGTGCCAAGCAAGCGAGTGAAGGACTTTAATTTATACACCTAATAGGCTGGATTTGTTCATGTGACATCTCCGCTGTTAGTTGCAGCCTCTCTGTTTCCTTCATTTTTCTCCTCCACTGCTAGCTGAAGCAGTGAATCCCATGTAAATGGCACTGGGAAAATGACGTCCCAGTTTCAGATAAGCAAAGTACCAAAGGCGAACTGCAAAGGATGAAGGTCAAATTGTATTTCATTTTTGTTCTGTTAATATTCACAATAAAAATAGTGAGACAGAGAGAGAGAGAGAGAGAGAGAGAGAGAGAGAGAGAGTTGTATTTCATCTGAATTTGCACAGAGTGGTTTTAGAGGTCACTGATTTTAAGCGAAACCCATAAATAAACTATTTATGCTAATTTATTAGCAGTGTCTTGACAGAAACCGAAAAAGTTGGCTTTAAAAGTCAAAGGTTACTTTGAATGCCTATATTCTCAGCATCTGAATAGTTCCTTTGAATTTTTCCACACAAAATAACCAAAACACTGCTTCTTTCGAGATACACATTTCCACCTGTGACATATCGTTACCCTACATGGAGGACTGCATCACTTTCATGATAATTCTTCATTCCGCATCCAGAATAAAGAACCAATTCTGCAATCTGAATAAATTCAGCCAAGTAGCTGTTGTTACTGGGGAAGTGGGATTGAGAAGAATAATTAAACCAAAAGCATTAAATTATAAAGATGGATGTAGGGAGTAGGGGTGTGCATGGACCCCCCGGATCGGATCGGGACCCGGATCGGGACCTCCAATTTTGTCCCGGACCGGTTCGGACAAAATCGAGGCCCCCCGGACCGGATCGAGTCCGATCCCGACCCAAAAATCATAAATTTTTGGATCGGCCGCCATTTTTTTCCCCATAGACTTGCATTGCAATGCAAGTCTATGAGGAAAAAATGGCGGCGGGTGGCTGAGGGGGGGCCTAACTCCCTCCCCCCCCCGGGGCCGTCCGCTGTGGACGGCCCCGGCAGGTAAGCCCCCTCCCCCGCGCTCCCTACCACCCCTGGGGCCGCCCGCTTCCATCCGCTGGCGCCCGCGGGCACCAGCGGATAGAAGCAGACGGCTCCGGGGGGGGGTAAGCCCCCTTCCCCGCCACTGCTTACCTTCTCGGCCCGTCCGCTCCCGTCCGGCGCCGGCGGCTACTACCAGCGGGCTCCGCGGCCTACTCTCGAGTAGCGCGCCGGGTGATGACATCACCCGGCGCGCCACCCTGGAGTAGGCCGCGGAGCCTGCTGGTAGTAGTAGGCGCCGGCGCCGGGACGGGAGCCGCCGGGACGGGAAGGTAAGGGCCCCCCTCCCCCCTCTGCGCGCCCCCTCCTCCCCTCCACGCACCCCCTGCTTACCTTCCCGGCCCGGCGGCTCCCGTCCGGCGCCGGCGCCTACTACTACCAGCAGGCTCCGCGGCCTGCTCTAGAGTAGCGCGCCGGTGATGACATCACCCGGCGCGCCACCCTAGAGCAGGCCGCGGAGCCTGCTGGTAGTAGTAGGCGCCGGCGCCGGGACGGGAGCCGCCGGGACGGGAAGGTAAGGGCCCCCCTCCCCCCTCCGCACGCCCCCTCCTCCCCTCCACGCACCCCCTGCTTACCTTCCCGGCCCGGCGGCTCCCGTCCGGCGCCGGCGCCTACTACTACCAGCAGGCTCCGCGGCCTGCTCTAGAGTAGCGCGCCGGGTGATGACATCACCCGGCGCGCCACCCTAGAGCAGGCCGCGGAGCCTGCTGGTAGTAGTAGGCGCCGGCGCCGGGACGGGAGCCGCCGGGACGGGAAGGTAAGGGCCCCCCTCCCCCCTCCGCGCGCCCCCTCCTCCCCTCCACGCACCCCCTGCTTACCTTCCCGGCCCGGCGGTTCCTGTCCGGCGCCGGCACCTACTACTACCAGCAGGCTCCGCGGCCTGCTCTAGAGTAGCGCGCCGGGTGATGACATCACCCGGCGCGCCACCCTAGAGCAGGCCGCGGAGCCTGCTGGTAGTAGTAGGCGCCGGCGCCGGGACGGGAGCCGCCGGGACGGGAAGGTAAGGGCCCCCCTCCCCCCTCCGCGCGCCCCCTCCTCCCCTCCACGCACCCCCTGCTTACCTTCTCGGCCCGTCCGCTCCCGTCCGGGGCCGGCGGCTACCACCAGCAGGCTCCGCAGCCTGCTCTAGAGTAGCGCGCCGGGTGATGACATCACCCGGCGCGCCACCCTAGAGCAGGCCGCGGAGCCCGCTGGTAGTAGCTGCTAGTGCAGGACGGGAGCGGACGGGCCGAGAAGGTAAGCGCCCCCCTCCTCCCCCCCCCGCTGTCCACTTTCATCGGTGGGCGCCCGCTGGCGCCCGCCAATGGAAGCGGCGGTGGGCGCCAGTGGGCGCCCGCCGATCCGCCGATCCGCCGAACCGGTTCGGAGCCTTTTCGGACCGGTTCGGATTGGATCGGCCGATCCAGCTGCGGGATCGGAAATCGGATAATTTATCCGATTTCCCACTGGACCGGACTCGGATCGTGGATCAGGTCCGATCCAGTGCACATCCCTAGTAGGGAGCAATCCTATGTCACCCTAGATAGCGTCTAGGGGACATAGGTTTTTTTTAGTTTCCTGGCTCTGAGCTCGTGGATAAGGCTCTGAGTTGGGAGCCAGGAAACTACGCTCCCCGCACCCTCATAGCCAGCACAGAGAGAACTGCGGCAGCTACCTCTCTGCAAAACAGAGTGCAGAGATGGGGAAGAGGAGGCATTCTTGCGGGTGAGGAGGGCAGGAGACTGGGGATATGGGGCTAAGAGCTATCCCAGCCAACCAGCCTCCTTCCCTCCCTGAAGCTTCCACTAGATGAGTGGAATTGCCCATCTAGCTAAAATGCAGAGGGGGAGGTGCATTGGATACTGGTAAGGCTCTGCACTTGGAGTTGCCAGGGCACATCCCATAGGATTCCACCCTTACTGAAATTATAAAACTAGATTATATTATAAAGCTAGATTTATTGAAATCGGTTGCAGAGGTAAAATCTTCAAGATAGCTGGTGAAGCCTTCTCGAGCCATACAAAGAGATAGCCTCTTTTGTGGTGGTAGAAGACCTTAGATCCTGTGAAGGATCAGAAGGACAATCAAGCTAAACCTGACAGTAGCCACTGCTGAGAGTAGATTTCAGAGAGGTAGTCAGCATTCGCTTGCAGAAAAGCCATTGCACAAAGTTTTATTCTCTGAAGACGAAAGGAGTCAGCACCAAAGAGTCAGCCAAACATTTCAGCAAAGTTGGGCCAAGAATATTCCTTTGAACTCATGTTTGACCTGAATTGAGTCTTGAAATGTCCTTTGGATCCTGGGAATAGAATCATAAATATCTCTTATATCACCCCCACCCCCTCTCTTTCAGGGCTAAACTACACACTATGCATTGAAGACAGTATGGGGTTTAGCCCTCATAGTCACACAACAACACTTCCTATCTCTTTTGTGGCTTGTCTACATATTTGTTAAAGAGGATGCTTTATATTTAACTTCTACACTACCTGGTTCAGTACAGAAGTTTCTTAGAAGTTATCAAGATGAGAATCCCACTAACTTTAGGGCCTCTCTGTGCTTAGCCAGTAACCTGATATGCTCCCTCCTCCTCCCCCTCCTCCTCCTCCTCCTCCTCCTCATTGTGATGATGATGATGATGATTGATTTATTGATTTAATAGATTTTTATATTGCTGAACATATTTAAAAATATCTATAGTTGTGTCCATCATGGCTGACCTAAGAAAGACCATAGTTTAATCCTTTCTATATAGTTCTTCGAAACTGAACTCCTTCTACAGAGTTAATGGATTGGTGAGGGAACCAGTTGCCTCTCAACCCTCAGATTTAGATGTGCAGGGGCATCCATTCAGCCTGCCCTCTTCTCACCACCTCTTGCCCTCATGCCACCTCTTACCCCCACAGTGCAGAAGTCTGTACATGCCCTCTGAAGCCATCCAGACACTCGTGAGATATCCAGGATCATGACAGGATAACTTCACAGAGATCACGTCATCTCTTAGCTTCAGGACTGGGTGCTCTTTCTAATGCCATCTTGGCTACCTGAGCAATCAGCACGACATTGGTGGATAACCCACCAATGTCTTCCACCACGGATGTGGAGGGAGTGTAATTCTGGCTGCTGGGAGGCACTCGGTTCCTACTTCTGGGTTTCCCACAGGCAACTGGTTGGCCACTGTGTGAATAGAATGCTGGACCAGATAGATCCTGGTTCTTCTTGTGTTCTTAGGTTCTTGGGGAGCAGGATCTATGAGAGGGAGGAAAAAAAGAATAAACCAGCAGCTTGAATCCTGG
The DNA here is from genome assembly GCA_029215795.1 of Anniella stebbinsi. NCBI lineage: Eukaryota > Metazoa > Chordata > Lepidosauria > Squamata > Anniellidae > Anniella > Anniella stebbinsi. The sequence continues at coordinate 23,534,948 of JARDYH010000002.1, read as the reverse complement.
TGCTATAGCTAACCAAATACTTCTCTTCTGTCCCCCATGCCAAGCTGGTTTCAAGACCCTTGGTATGCAGGCAAACTATTCCTTATGCTTCTTGCCAGCTTGAATGCAATCAACGCTCCTTTAAAAACAACAACTAATAATTGGCACATACTGCATGTGCTGCAGATGATAAGAGATAATGACAATTCAGTTCTGTAGAAGATTTGCACATTTTTCTCTAAAATCCCATTTTGGCTGACCTCTCTATCATCTATCCTTTATCTGCCAAACTTCTCATAGTATTTTTAAAAATTGAAAAAAAAAACCCTACATGATGTTATTCAGTTCTAACAACAACAAAATAATGTTCTCACTGTGTTGCATCTGATGTTTTGGTTCTGCATATCAGCTAAAAATATTGTTAGGAATGTCTGATTTATAAAGTGAATGCAAACACCCATTTACCAAGTAGTAACTTATTGTGGTGTCATATTGTAACCATCTCATTTTTCCTGTTAAGTCATGAGGAGGATGTCATTATTCCCCCACCACCACCACCACCACCTTCTTAGATTTCTGATCAGGTGTAATAACATTTGCTTTGCCACCTGATAGGATATGATGTGGGAGGGGGTATAATGGTAAATCACATGCTTTGCAGGCCAACTGCCCCCCTGCCCCCCCCTGCACTGCCCTGTTGGTGAGGGAACCAGTTGCCTCCCAACCCTCAGATTTAGATGTGCAGGGGCATCCATTCAGCCTGCCCTCCTCTTACCACCTCTTGCCCTCATTCCACCTCTTACCCCCACTATGCAGAAGTCTATAGATGCCCTCTGAAGCCATCAAGACTCTTGTGAGATATCCAGGATCATGACAGGATAACATCACAGAGACCATGCCATCTCTTAGCTTCAGGACTGGGTGCTCTTTCTAATGCCAGCTTGGCTACCTGAGCAATCAGCATGGCATTGGTGGATAACTCACCAATGTCCTCCACCACGGATGTGGAGGGAGTGTAATTCTGGCTGCTGGGATCTCGCGTAAGAGGATTTTGGGTAGCAGCACTTGGAAGGATTCCTTCCTGAAACCCTGGAGAACCATTGCTAGCTAAAGTAGACAAGTGTGGGCTAGGTGCATGGTCTAGCATTACAAGACAGATAATATATGTTCACAAATGATGGCATTACCACATGCTAAACAAACACGGTGATAAGCTACCACTTTGTAAATGGCCATCTTAATGTCTAATTGCACTTCTCTCCATTCTTGCCTTAGGATGCAATGCATCTAACCACCCACTAGATGGATGCGTCTGATCTCGGAGGCTTCTGAGTATCCTGTGCCCTGATAGGCTGCTGCTAGCAGAGTGGGAGGAGCGACAGAGGTGACTTTCACCCCTCCATCCTTCGTTTTCATTTTTTCCTCTAGATGGGACTCAGAGTGAGAGTCATGCTGCTAGGGGCAGTGGCGGGACTGGGGAGGTGAAAGGATAGAGCGGGTCCCAGCCTCTCATCTCTCTTCCTTTTCTGACCCAATCAAACGTTCCCTTTTTGTCCTCTACAAGGCCGCTTTTATGTGACCTCAGAAAGTAGGCACTGTGGTTCTTTTTGCAGCAGTCGGGAGGGGGCGGAGGGGGGAGGATTTGGCTCTCAAAGTCCCCCAACTGAAACCAAAGGTAATCTCCCAGGGACAACAGGATTGTTCCCTTAATGAGTAAATTAGATCAGAAATGTGTTTGGTGTGTGTGTGTGTGTGGGGGGGGTGTACACACACATGCACACACACTTATTTAAATGGGAATGCCTACATCTTATTTATTTTACAGGGCCTTTGGGATTTATCTTGATCGTTTTAAGTTTTCTCTGGCATTTTATGATTGCATCCATAAGTGTGCAAAGCAGAAAACTAGCACAGAGAGAGAGAGAGAGAGAGAGAGAGAGAGAGAGAGAGAAAGCCCCCCTTTCTTTTTCCTTCAAAAAGTAGTTGTTGCAATTCTTTCTGCCGCAGCTGTGAGAGGACAGTGGGTGGGATTGGTTCTCAAGGCCCCCCTACAGAAGCCATAGGGAATTTCCAGGGACCATAGGATTGCTCCCTTAATAAGTAAATTAAATCAATTTTTTTTTTAAAAAATAATCTTTTATTACATTTTCATCCCCAGACAATTCCTAACTAACATCATACTTTATCGTCACAAAAATCTTACTTGTCCTCACCCCCCTCTCCTCCCTCCCCCAGCTTGGTTTCCTTCTGCTAGTATCATGAGTTCCATAATTCTTCGTATGCTTCAGGTATAGTCTTTTTGTTCTCTTCTTTCTTCATGTATTCTATGTACACTTTCCAATCCGCCTTAAAGGTGTCCCTTTTCTTTTTCCTTTCATAAGTTTTTAGTTTCTGCAACAACTTTTCATTTATCGCAACCTTCCATAAATTTTCCCCCACATCTTTATTGTCAACATTTTTGCTGTTTTCCATTTAAAAGCAATCAACTGTCTAGCTGCTGCTAGTATAAACCCGATTAGTGCTTTTTCTCTTAAATCTCTATTTTTATTATGAAACATATTCAGAAGAGCCAACTCTGGCGATCTATTTATCTTTTGCTCCACAATCTCTTCCATTTTTGGAAAACTCTGGTCCACAACTTTTTAACCCTCTCACATTCCCACCACATATGTATTTGAGTTCCTTTAGCCTTACAACCTCTCCAACATTTTGATGTTAAGTCTTGTTTATTTTCGCCAACTTCACTGGTGTCAGATACCATTTTGTGCCAACTTTAAAGCCCCTTCTTTAATTTTTATAGATGCGGTTTGGAAGGGATATCTCTTAAACATCTCTTTCCATTCCATTTGGCTGTAAGTACTCGCACACACACACACACATTTATATGGAACTGCCTACATTGTATTTATTTTCCTGGGTCTTTGGGATGTATCTTATTGCTGTTAGGTTTCCCACTTACTATTCTTTTCCCCGGAATTTTATAATTGCATCCAGAAGTGTGTGAATCAAAAAGGTTAGCAAGAAAAGAAGATCCCCCTTTCTTTTTACTTTCAAAAGCAAATATGTTTGGCAGGGGCCTTGCTTCCCAAATTCCCATAGCTCAAATCTTAAGTTGTCTTTTTGATAAAACCTGGCAGAAAGAAGCTTGATGGCTTGCTTGCTTGTTTTAATTAGTACTGTGCCAAAATCTCCAATTTCTCAAAAGTTTAATTCCCCGAAGAAAAATGCTTCCTTTTTTGGGGCACTAGGAAAGAATGAAGTCTGCAAACCCTGATACTAGGGCTGTGCATTGCTTTGGATCTGAATCCTGAATCTGAAGCGAATCGGGGTGATTCAGACCTCCCTAAAACAGATCCGAAGCAGATCAGGGGAGGTCCGAATTGATCCAAACCAAATCTGTTTGGTCTGAATCGATTCAGATCAATTCTGCGATTCAGATGCCATTTTAAGTGTTTTTCCTCATAGGGTTGCATTGGGGGAAAGAAATGCCAATAACTTTTTTATTTTTAAACATAGAAACATGAAACTGGATGCATTGTGGATGGCCTGGAGCTACTCAAGTGTGGCAAATTTCAGACACAGAGGTGCAGGTGTTTTGTAGCTATGAATTTTTGAAAAATGATCATTTTGCCCATGCAGTAGCCATTTCTGTGTTTTTCCCCACAGGGTTGCATAGAAACAGCTACAACTTTTTTATTTTTAAAGATAGAAACATGAAACTTGGGCACATTGCAGATGGCCTGGACCTACTCATGTGTGGCAAATGTCATGTTTCTATCTTTAAAAATGAAAACGTTATGGGCATTTATTTCTCCCAATGCAAGTCTATGGGGAAATTGAGTCATCAGAATCTCGATCGGAGGTCCGAATTTCGCTTCAGATTCGATCAAAAGTGAATTGGGGGAGAGCCGAATCGACCCAAAGCAAATTGGGCCCGATTTGGAAGTCACAAAGAGGGATCTGAAGCAAATTGGGTGGTCCATGCACAGCCCTACCTGATATCTATTTTCAGCCATTATTCTTATTTATCTCTTTCTCGCTCATGGCAGTTTTTCTAGACAGACATGACGGGCTTTGCCAAGTCATGCTGTCTTTTTTTGATTCAGGAATTTCCTGACGATTGAGCATGTTGTAATTATGACTGCTTTCTGGATGTTGTTGTGGATGTAGTCTGGTAAACCTAGTTTCTGGAGGTTTTCTGTATATTTTTTTGATGTGATGCTGGTAACTGATGTGACTAATGGAATAATTGTGACCTTTTCTTGTTGCCATAGTTCTTTGACTTCCATCACCAGTGGTATATATTTGTCTCTCTTTTCTTCTTACTTTCCAACAACATTTTTGTCATTTGGTATTGCTATGTCAATGAGGCATGTGTGTGGGGTTTTTTTGTCTATGAACGTTATGTATGGTCGGTTGCAAGGTATTGTCTTGTCTGTATGAATTGTTCTGGCCCAGTATATTTTATGAGCTGCATTTTGCAGGATTGTTTTGGGTGAATATGTATAGTATGGTGTAGGTTGTTTGATAAGGTTGAATTTGATGACCAGTTGTTGGTGAATTATTTTTGCAGTTGTATTGTGTCTGTCCGTATAGTCCATTCCTGCCAGAATTTTACATCCTCCTGTTATATGGTCTATTGTTTCTTGGAATTGATGGCATTTCCTGCATAAGTCTGTTGTTATACAGTTATCTTTTATGATGTATTTTTGGTAGTTCTTGGTTGCTATAACATGATCCAGTATAGCTATTAGGAATCCTTCAGTTTTTGGAAATAGCTCACCCTTCCTGAGCCATTCGTATGATTGTTCTTTGTTTATTTGTGGGTTGTGTATTATGTTGTACTGCTTCCCATGGAGTGCTTTTTGTGCCCATTTTTCTTTTTTCTCTGCGAGTGCGAGTGGTCATGTTTGATCTTCATTTTGTAGTGTTAGGTTGAGTGGGGTGTAGTTTTAATCTGCTTTTACTATGGCTTTATGAATGGGGGTGTTTTTGGTGTGGAAGAATTCTCTGAGTGATTTTATCTGTTTAGCATGAATTCTGTTAATGTCCAGCAGACCTCTTCCTTTCCTGCTGATTGTTATTCTTTCAATGCATGAGTTGGGATGGAGCATGCGGTGTTTTGAGAGTTGGGTGCGATTGACTCTGTTTATTTCTTCAAGTTCAGTGTGTGACCAGTGTATGATTCTGAATGAGTATGTGAGGATGGGTATTGCGTAGGTGTTGATGGCTTTGAAAATGTTTTTCGAGTTGAGTTTAGATTTTGGGATTTGTGATAGGCGAATTTTATATTGCAGTCTTAGTTGAGTTTTTGCTGTGGAGTGCAGCACATTTTATGCAGCACATTAGTAATGTAGAGGAAAAAATGATCGGAGGGAAATGAAAGTGGTGGCATATGGCAAATGATCCAAATGCAGATTGATTTTAGGAATTTTCCTAGTTAAAGCAGAATGTGTATTGTTTTATTTCCAAATATGCATGTCACCTTCAGGGCAAAATGCTCCTAAGGCAGCTCACATCAAAAACATAAGAAAAGACTACATAATTAATTGTAACCACAACCCCCCCCCCAAAAGCATTAGAAAAGCAGCAATTAAAGCACTGAGCCAAAATTTCTCAGATGATGTTTTGAGGAGTGGGACCGTAGCTCAGTGTGATAAGAGCACATGCATTGCAGGCAGAAAGTCCCGATTTCAATTCTTGGCTTCTCCAGGTAGGCCAGGAAAGTATCTTGGAGACCCCTGGAGAGCCACTGCCAGTCAGTGATGACAATACTGTGGTGGATGGACCATGGGCCTGATTCACTATAGGGCAGCTTCCTATGTTCTGTGTTTCTTCTGAGAAAATGCATTTACTTTTTCTCACCTCCCTAGAAAAAGGAGGCCATGTTGCAGAATTTTCTCCATTTGTTCCACACCACTTTTTGTGACTACACACACACATCCGCCTCCAATGCACACACACACTGCCCTGGAACAATGCTAGCTCTGGGGCATTGTGGGGGATGCAAAATGGCCACCAGGCTACCAATGCAGTTTCTGCCGCTTCTGCATTAGCGTAAATGCACATTTGCTGACAGGAACGACATTCTTGCACATCCCTAAAAGCAAATCCAATTCCATCAACAAATGGACGATGGAAGGCAAGGCACCTGACAATCCGCCAAAACACAGATGGAATGAATTTAACAAAATCCATACATCCCTAACTAAGAGCAGCTTTGAGTGCCACATTTTAAGTACACCGGTGAATTGGAGTGTGCCCAGAGAAGGGCTTGAGTATGTTTAGCCCGGGGAAGAGAAGATGAAGGGAAGATAGATGGATGTCTTCAAATATTTGAAGAGGTGACATACGGATAAGGTTGAGTGAATTCACCTGTGCTCGCCTCGAGAAATGCTTGCTCTGCTGCTGCTGCCGCCACCCACCTTCGCTCATCAGGCTACGCAAGCTTCTTCTGAGGCTTGGCTTGGCCTGGCAAGTGCTTGGCAGCTGCCAACTCATGCAATAAAATCACACACCATCTTCCTGTGTCAATGGTGGCTGTCATGGATGCAATGGGGGGTGGAGTTTGCAGTTTTGGGAGCCTCCATAAATCGTGCACTCCCCCCCATGCACAAGGGTAATGCTCCATTATCCTTGCGCCTTTACCTTTGCATCAATTGGGCCTTTGAAGCTGTCATTGGCATGGGGGGGGGGGGGCGGAAGTGTGCCATTTACAGAGGCTCCCAAAATGTCACACTGCACCCCATTGCATTAATGGCCGCTACCGTTGGTGCAGGAAGGGGAAATGTGCAATTTAATGTATGGGCAAGTGGCTGCCGAGCACTCGCCGGGGGCAGGAAGCACTTGGGTGGGGTTATACACTGGGATGCCCAACTGGGTTTGGAGGGGCCAGATGCAGGGGGTCCACCAGATCCCCAAACCCAGTTGGGTGCTCCTGGCATCACTACATATGGATGATGGAGCAGCCTTGTCTTCTGTTCTTCCAGAAGGCAGGACTAGAACTAGGAATGTATCAGAAATTCATTTCAGTCCCCCCCTCAGGATTTACTCAGTTCATACTTTCCAGACCAAACATGGACTCTGATGTAATCTGCATCCATTTCTGAGCTTGCAATATAATTCATGGACCAAACAAAAATAAGTGTGTGACAGCATGCGTACATTTGGAAAATGTGCATGAAAAAGATGTACTTTTGAAAAATGCACACAAATATGCTTTTATCAGTGGGAGAGGAACATGTAAATTTCAAAGACGTGCACAATTGATGCGTACATTTGGATATATGCACACAAAAATACACACGGATTTTCATGGAGACAGAAAGAAAAGCTTGGAATCTGATATGGAACTGAGTCAGAAGGAGCATTGAAATGAAATTTGGAGAACATTGGTGCACTCAAATTTTGCTGATTCACACATCCCGAAAACCCATGGGTGGAAAATGCAAGGAAGCAGATTTCAGCTATACATTAGGAGAAATGTCATATGGTAAGAGGCGTTCGACAGTGGAACAGATTGCTGTTGGGAAGTGTTGGGCTCTCCCAGCGGAGGCTAGTTGCTCTCATGTCAATATGAAGTACCTTGGATAGCTCCTTTAGAGTTCTGCCTGAAGCCCAGAGCAGATTCATGGCCCCACTGACATCAGAGCCACCAGCCTCCATTGCCCCATTGCCATCACAGCCACGAAGTATTGGAGGTATCTGTGTCAGGGATGGGGCAGTTGCACCCTGTTTTACTGCTCCTGTATTGAACACTAGGTTGGACTAGATGACCTTCATAGTCCCTTCCAACTCTATGATTCTAAGATACAGAAAAGAGCCACCAAGCTGAAGAAGAAGTAGGCCAGCTTCCATAAGGGAAGAAGCCGAAGCATTTGGAGTATTTTAAGTTTTAAGGAAGGATGAGGGTTGCACTGAGTTTTCATGCGCATTCCAGTTTCAGGACAAAATATACTCTTTTGGGAGAAGGTAAGAAAATGACAACCCTGCTGAAAGACAGGATTTCCCTTTCAATATATTGAGAGCCAGTATGGTGTAGTGGTTAGAGTGTTGGGATGGAACCCTGAAGATCCGGGTTCTAGCCCGCAATCAGACATGGAAGCCCACTTGGTGACTTTGGGCCAGTCACAGACTCTCAGGCCAACCTACCTCACAGGGTTATTGTTGTAAGGTTAAAATGGAGAGGAGGAGGGTTATGTATGCTGCCTCGGGTTCCTTGGAAGAAAAAAGGAGAGATATAAATGAAATAATTTAAAAAAAACCAAACCCTCAACAATGCGTAGCCAGCCATCACTTGGCAAACATTTTGATAAGGAGGGAGGGGAGCAATTATGTGCATCATGTTGCAGACTGCAATTCCCACATTTTTAAATCAGTTTTATGTATTTTATATTTTTATTTAATGTTGTTCCCCGCCTCGATCCAGAGAGAGAGGCAGGTAAGGAATTAATGTATTATCATTATTATCATTATTATCATTATTATTATTGGCACCATACTTTACCCCTCACAACAAAAGCCCCTTGCCAAGAGAGGAGAAGGAGTCCCATGGTGGATGGGCACCTTGCCTCACCAAAGTGACCTTTAGTAAGATTCCCAAGAAGCATCTGGTTGAGTACTGGACTGGAGATCAGCATTGTAGACTGGATAGGCCTTTCATTTGATCTAGTGGGGCTCTTCCAGTGTTCTAACATGGTGGCAGCAACCTGAAAGATGGCTAAACTATACTACGCTGCCTTATTGCCTACACCAGGGGTATTAGACCCATGGGTCCAATTCAGTTTTCGAGGAGCTCTCGGCGGCCACATTCCAGTAGTGGCCAAGGCCAAAGGCAAACAAGGTGTGGCAAAACATACAAAAATACCAGTGTATTGTAACTTAAAGCTCTTGTTGCCAGTAATTGAGCCTCAGGAGTGGCATTCCAGCCCTTTAGAATGGGGGAAGCTGCACAAAAACGGTTACACCTAAGGCTGTGCACAGCCCTCCCTGATTTACCTTGGGGCACCTTGGCACCACCCCTTGTGGCCTTCATGGATGATGGGCAGCTCACTGGTGTGTGCAGTGCTTTCAGGGAGGTCCCATAGTTGGGCAGGAGGGAAGGGGGCAGTGGCTGGACATTGGGCCGAATTGGCCCAAAGCACTTCATCTGCTTCAGGTCGAGGCAGCCCAATCTGGTCTTGAACTGGATTTGGGCTGAGGTGGGCCACATTGGCCTGCTTCAGCTCAGATTTGGGGTTCAGGACCAAGGTGAAGCACACTCCTAGTTACGTCACCAAATGACCAGTGGTTGGGGAAAAGTGGGTGGGCCCAGAGGAAGGAAGTGTTGTCATCTAGGGTACCCTATAAGGCAATATTGGGGTCCCAGGAGAACCAGATTTGGGCCTGACATTCCCAGGACTACACTGACTGGCAGCAACTCTCCAGGTTTTCAGATGGGGTCTTTCTAGACCAACTTGGAAATGTAGGAGATGGAACTTGGCATGTACTCTACCGCTGAGTTCAGCTACAGCTCCTCTTTGTGCCAAAATGGAAAGCCTCCTTTTTGTGGAGGGGAAACTGTTTTTTGAAAGACGCCCCTCTTTTTGCTTCCGTATTAGCCTGTCTTCCTGTCCCTATGCGATTCAACTGGAGCTTGAAAAAATGAAAAGAATTTGCAGCCAGGCAAAGAACATCTTGTTTAGATAAGCTATGGCCGAATGGGTTGATCATTTCCCATTCTGGGCTGGTGGTTTTCATTTTAACTGGCTGCTCTTTTTAGCACCACTTTCTTTATTTCATTATTATGTGCGTTCTTATTAGTGATGGGCAAAGTTACCCCAAGTGATTTTGTTATTTACTCAAAAAGTAATGAATTTGTCCACGTGAGCTCAGACGAGAGTGCTCCTTTTATATGAAATCTCATTCCATGTATACAACTTTTTGCACATGTGAAATGTCAAAGAGCATCTTTGGAGCTGAAGCTGAGAACCAGTGTGGTGTAGTGGCTAGAGTGTTGGACTGGGAGGCAGGAGATCCGGGTTCTAGTCCCCACTCAGCCATGGAAGCTCACTGGGTGACTTTGGGCCAGTCACAGACTCTCAGCCCAACCTACCTCACAGGGTTGTTGTTGTGAGGATAAAATGGAGAGGAGGAGGATTATGTATGCTGCCTTGGGGTCCTTGCAGGAAAAAAAGGTGGGATATACATGCAACCAAAACAAACCAATGCTAAAGAGCGCACAACTGTAATTGTATTGGGTAACACCCCAATGGAAACAATTATCTCAGGTGCTGAATCCTATCCCCAAAATGGATCCAACCCCTTAGATAGCTCCTTTAGACTTCTGGCTGGTTGTAACTAAAACCCAGAATGGAATCTCTTCCACACCGAAATTGGAGCCACTAGCCTTCTCTGGGCTGGGGGTTAGTTGCAGGATGAATGATTTTTGGAGGTGGTGGGGAATCTGTGTACAAGTTTACTCTGCAGGCTCCCAAGCTCACAATCAATTCCAAACTTAAAAGTAATCTTGTAATACATCGATCCAGGATTGCCACAAAGGTAGTCCACTCGTTTCGACCAACGAGTGGACTAATTACGATTAGCATAAGGAGTTCTATTGGAATATTTGGGGTTGTAACTCAGGGTGCTTTTCCATGATGGAAGCAACTCCATCAGCAGAACTGGGAGGGTGGGGGTGATTTCCCCTCCCCCATGTATCCTCCATGAACCCTCAATATCTACTCTACAGGGTTGGGAAACCCTCAAGAGCAGATTTTTTGGTGGAGTGGGAGGCTGCTGGGAAATGGGGGAGAGGGAGAAAGTCATGATACCCACAAGTGTGATATTGGATTTAACCCAATAACCGCCCAGAGAGCTTCGTCTATGGGGCGGTATATAAGTGATAATAATAATAATAATAATAATAATAATAATAATAATAATAACAACAACAATAACATATTACTTCCTCCAAGATGCTCAGGGCACCATCCATGGTTCTACTTCCCTCTCCCACATTTTATCCTCATACAAAGTCGCAGCCAGTATAAGACAGAGTGATTAGCCCATGGACACCCAGTGAATTTCTTCTCTGGGTGAGGAATTGGAACCTGAGTCTTCCTACTCTGATATTCTCTGACATACTCTGGCATTTTAACCAAACTGTCTGATGGTTCTTAGCTGCCTTGGACACCCCATGTAGAAAGGTGAGATATACCTGTAAATAGTACATAAACAAATAAGACAACAAATCTTCGACAGAGCTTCTGTGCCCAGTAACCAGGATGCGATTCTGCCCCAAGTGAATCACAGAGCACTTGTGTGACATTTTATGAGCCTATACTAGATCAACCCTTGATCTGATCCAGAAGGATGCTAGACTGTCATGCAGAGGCTAAAAAAAAGGATGATTCTGCTGAAAATTCTCCTCTTCTGCACAGCTGATAAAGATCCCAAAAGCCTGTATCTATTTGCTTCTGGTCACCTTAATTAATCCCCTCCTGAAGCAAAGAGGATATGACAGGGCAAAAGTTTACCATAAGTAAACTGCTTCTTTTAACCGCAACGGATCATTTGTTTAGCTGTCCTGAAGTCCGATGCGCCAAACACGGCGTGTTATTCTGGGGAGAACGGGGAGTTCTTAGAACAGCATGCTGAGCATCTAGGATGTCACCACAGACAGAATATGCATGCAGCACTCGGGCTCGGAGCAGTAATAGGCAGAACGTGAAAGGCCCACCGTTTGCCAGGGATGAATCAAAGCAGAAGCAGATAAATGAAATGCATTCAGGCAGGGGCAGAGACTGGGAGAGGAAGCAGCTGATGAATCAAACTACAAAGCGATAACTCTGGGCAGAGGACATGGTTTAATCCAGTGTCTGAATTTAGGCCAACCACGTCGTTATGTCTAAGATTTTACAGATGAAAATAGGGGGTGCTTTCATTTACTTGCCCCCTTTTCTCATACCAAGGATCACGGCCTGAATGCATCACCCCTATGGCATATTGCTGAAGGCTCTTTTTTCTATCTGCCGTATTCATTGATTGATTGATTTACTGCATTTTTATACCGCCCAACAGCCGAAGCTCTCTGGGCAGTTTACAAAAATTAAAACCATAAAAACCATTCAAAATAGAAAACAACAACAGTATAAAAACATAGCATATAAGAACACAAGCAGGGTAAAACCAAGCAGCAATACAGATTTAAAATGCAAATTTTAAACAGCAAAGTTTAAAATTAGATGAATAAACGGTTAAAATACTGAGAAAATAAAAAGGTATTCACCTGGTGTCTAAGAGAGTATAACATAGGTGCCAGGCGAACCTTTCTAGGGAGCCCATTCCACAGCCAGGGTGCCACAGCAGAGAAGGCCCTCTTCCTGGTAGTCACCTGCCTCACTTCATTTGGCAGGTGCTCATGGAGAAGGACCCCTGAGGATGATCTTAGGGTCCGGGCAGGAACATATGGGAGGAGGCGTTCCTTCAGATAACCTGGCCCCAAGCCGTTTAGGGCTTTGAATGTTAACACTAGCACTTTGAATCGGGCCATTTCCCTCCACAATAGTCAATTCTACATTACCTTGTGTAGCTGGTGCATTACGTAAACTGACCCTAATGGTTGCTTTAGCGAGGTTTTTGTTTTTGTATTCATTTATTTGTTTACTTCTTTTATGCATGGATGGATGCATACAGGCTCAAAGCACAAAACACTTTACTTCCTTAGCTAGCAGCTACATCTTTTTTTTCTTTTCTCTAGCATAAGCACAAGGAGGCCAATCCACGTTGAGACCCCAGCATGGGATGGGGGGGCTTTTTCTCAGCTCTGGTTCTGATCCACATCTCCTGCGGTGCATTTTTCTTTGCTTTAATGAATCACTATTTGGTAATATAAATTACAGGTATCCGGGGAGGGGGGGGAGATCTAGATGTTAAAGTGTTACAGCCCCTTAACCATCATGCTAGTGTCCTGACCCAGATTGGGACCCCTTGGTTTACTCTGGAGTAAAAAGAAAGAAAGGAAAGAAAAACCATAGCTTCTAGCTACATATGAAAAGTCACCTGTGTTCATAGAATTACCTACGTACAGACATTTCTACCATGCTTTTTGAACAGCTAAGGCAGGAGAGGGCAAAATTTAGACTTGTGGGATCTAAAGGTGTACCGGTGACCAGCCAGGTTGGTCACCGGTACACCTAGGGGTGATCACATTACACCAGTTTTAAAATCGCTTCACTGGCTGCCAATCAGTTTCCAGGCGAAGTATAAAGTGTTGGTTATTACCTTTAAAGCCCTACATGGTTTGGGTCCAGGGTACCTACGGGATCGCCTTCTCCCGTACAATCCGCCCCGCACTCTTAGGTCCTCTGGGAAGAACGTACTCAAGCCAGCCAGAACTAGGCTGGCGGGTGTTACCCAGAGGACCTTCTCTTCCATCGCTCCCAGACTATGGAATGGTCTGTCGGAGGAGGTTAGACAAATTGACAGTCTTCATGAATTTAAGAGAGTCATGAAGACTGTCCTCTTCCGACAGGCCTATCCAGATGAATTTTAAGATGTTTTTAATGTTGTATTTTTCTCTTGTTTTTTAAATTTTTTAACTGTTGTGATTTTTATGTTTTATATTGTTGTTGTTCCCCGCCTCGATCCGGAGGGAGAGGCGGGCTACAAATAAATATTATTATTATTATTATTATTATTACTTCATTTTCTACTAAAGCTCCAAGGTGCAAAATAGTGGCGAAGTGAAGAAGTGGAGATGGAATCAAATAACTGGGGGGGAGGGGGGCTTCATAAGCCCCTCTTCCGGCCAGTGTCACCACAAAGCTCCATCTATGCTCTACCTGCAATGGCCCTCCCTGGTCAGGCAAGCCGAATGTGGAGTAGGGCATCAACGTCAACAGTGCTTAATACATAAATGAATAAAATGATGTCCTTTTTGACTGAGTATTCAGTAAATGTTTGCCTTTTTAAAAAAGAATTAAAAATAAAATTCCCTGGGTGCTCACCCTAATGAAATGTGCTGTGCACACCTATGTCCCCAGTGCTGACCATGGGTCATCCCTCATGTGACACCGGGTCAACCCGTTGCAATGCTACAACAATGAAAAGTAACCTCATGGGTTCCCAAATGGCCACATGCAATACTACCATTGGTGATTTTTTAAAAAACAACAACAACAACAACACACGCTAGTATATGGAAACAAAAAAAATACGTTCACAAAGAATCTATTTAAATGGGTATAAATAAGAAGCAAATACTGTATAAGTAAGAAACAACTGCGATATTGGAAGAGACAGTAGCATCCAATTCTTTTGTGGAGCAGAAATACAAGAGCTTTTTCTACTAGTCATTATGCAAAGTATTGTTGACAGATATGCTCACAGGAAGAATGGACGAATCTGTATTGTTTACTCCAGCACCTGATTTTTTAAAAAAATTCAAGTTGTTTCTGTCTCAACTGCAAAGAAATCTGAGAATTCTGGAAAATGTTTATCAAAGTGAACTGAATGAAATTCTCACTCATGTACAATGGCTAAATCCAATAGGAACAGTTATACACAGCATAGGGAGGACCATGTTGCCCATCATATACCTGCCCATCACAAAGATGAGGAGCCTGACAGAAAAAGAGAGGTGCCAATCCAGCAGTAACATGATGGAATACAGAGTGATTCATGCCTGAACTTTGAAAAGCAAAGCACAAAAAGGCCCAAGAACATTAGAAGAGCCCTGCTGGATCAGAGCAAGGGTCCATCTAGTCCACTACTCGGTTTACACAGCGGCCAACCAGCTGTTGACCAGGAACCCCCAAGCAGGACATGGGTGCAACAGCACCCTCCTGTTCATGTTCCCCTGCAACTGGTGTATATAGGGTTACTGCCTCTGATACTGGAGGTAGTACATAGCCATCAGGACTAGTAGCCCTGGCACTGGATAAACAAATTTGTCAGCTTCCGTTTCTCCTACATTCCGTTTGTTCTAATTGCAAGTTCTTTCCATCCCAAATACAAAGAAATGTGTGCATTTTGTAAAAATGAACTGAAATGAAAATTCTCAGCCATCCCTAGCTGACAATATCAAAACAGGACAGAATTTGGGGAAAACATAAGCTGAAGTAGGACAGTGGTCCTGGAAAAGAGTAATGAAATAGCTAGTGTATATACAGCCAATGAACCAAATAAAAAGCACATGTTCCTCTAGGGATTCATTTCATTCTACTCTGACTTCATGTCCTGGAAAAGCACTGATGGCAAACACCACTGCAAAAATTATTAAGTGCTATGAAACAAACAGTCCTTACCCTTGATATTACAAAAGGGAGAAATGACAATCCCCATTAGGTAAAAATACAAACCAACAATTATTCCTCAGGAAACAAAGGGATAAATAAACCCTTTCGAAAATGGCTTGCCATGTTTTGCTTGAGTGACAGAATTGGCTAAATGAGATGGATTCAAGGCAAGCAAAACAAACAAACCAAACAAAAACCGCTCTGGCTCAAGACCTGTTGTGCCAGAGTACAGGAAATGCTCCTGCAAATGAAAATATAGTAACATAAAAGATGCATTTATCAGCGCATGAAGATCACTACCAACAGGCACAGTACCTTGTTTGCAGAAACATCTCTGGCTCATAGGACGTCTTCCGGTGTACAAGCATAGCAGGCGCTTGTATTGCTTTCCCTGCAATGGGAAGATGTTCATTGTTCTTAGGGACCCAAATCCAGAACACAATATTCAAAGCAAGGGAGGGGGCACTCAGGACTGAGGATGGGCTAATTCACCCGCATCCAACTCGTCAGGCGATGCATGTGTGTGTGTGTGTGTGTGTGTGTATATATATATATATATATATATATATATAATTTGTAATTTGTAGTTCTGGTTACATAGGATCTGGTAACAAAGGTTAACTATTACATTTATATATATATATTATATAATTTCAATACAGAAACATGTCCCCGTCTGGATTTAATGTTATATGTTATTTAACATTCACTAATTTAAGGGAATCCCAGAAGTTAGTCTCTTTACCCATCCATCTTTGTTGTCCATAGCTCTATATATGCCGATGGAGGCGTTCTCCCATTTTCTTCTTTGTTCACAAATTCAATAAATTTCCTCCATACCCCCTCAAATTTGTCTTCTTTTTCTTGTCCTCACACTTTGCTCTATTTTGGGGTCAATTTTCTAAAAGGGCAATCTGCCAAACCTTTTGGTACCAATTATCGATAAGGAGCCCTTTGCCATCTTTCCAATGCTTGGCTATCAACCACCTGGCCGCCAATAATAGATGACTTATTAATTCCTTGCTATCCAATCCCCTGTATAAATTTAACAAAGGTAAGTGAGAAGATGGGCGCGAGCTTCTTTCGAGACATGGTAAGGCCTATCGAGCTCTCGGCAGCCAGAAATTTCACTCTATAAATTACATATTTCCTCCTGTTGTGTAAATGGCAGCCATAAAGGCATGCATAATTTTCAGAACCTCCATTGTGGCGCACAATGGAGCCTCTGGACGAGGGCGGATGGCTGGTAAGCGCTCGTCAGGCCTCTTGGGTGCCCGGAGCATTGGTCTGTGTACGTGTTGTGGGAGCCTGACTGGGCCCAGGGAGGTGGAAACAGGAGAGTCTATTGGACTACCAGACTCAACTGAGCACCCACAACATCCCTACTCAGGACAGGAGAAAGTACTTACAGCTTGAAGCTGTAGAAAGCTGCAAGCAGCCCCCAACAGATAATACTGGAGTGAGCGTTAAAGTTGTCCAGAAGTGATAAATGGGTAAGGAGGCAAAATCTGAAGTTTGCCAAGGGAGAGATTTCCAAAGAGAAAGGGCCCGCAACAAAGAAGGCCCTGTACCTGTTATTATCCAATGACCTAGTTTCCAATAAAGCATGCACCTGGAGCAGGGATCCACTTGAAGATATTACATAAGGTTGCCAAGTTCAGATTTAACAAGTGTTGGTAACCTATGGGACTGGACCAGGGCAGGAGAAAGGAGAGCTTAGAACATGTCAGGGAGCAAAGCTTGGTTGATTTCAGTGGGAGTAAAACCCATGGCAAAAATGTTCAGCTCGGTCCTCCTCATACAGAGCTTTCTACATGTACTGAATTCTCCAAGTGGGTGAAGAGTTGTAGGATTGATACTAATGAATCTAAACTGAATGTATAACAGCAGACAATTAGTCCATCCAGGGCCAGGGTCAAGGGTAGGCGTGGCTGGTCTCTTGACAAGGGCTCACACCCCAGGGGGCCTACCAATAAAACCCCCCTAGACATACTCTTCCTCTTCGCTATTGTAACCTGCTTGTTCATCTGCCTCACACTCTGGCCCAGACAACAGTGGTGGTGAGAAGGAGGAGCCAGGAGATGTCATGGCCTACTTGCTTGCCGCCTCTCTGCCTGTCAAACAAGCAAAGGGGGAAAATGATGAGAAAGTCAATAAAGAGAAAAGGCAGCTGGTGACAATGAGAAGGCAGATTCATTATGGAAGGGGCCCACTGAGGCTCCCCTCTCCAAGGGCCCTCAAAAACCAGGAGCCAGCATTGACTGCATGCAACCCTTGGGGGTAAAGAGATTGCCACCCTGGTTTTAGTCTTTCTGCTGCTGTTACCAAGGGCCTATATACACCTATGAGCCTTCCGGGAGGGAGAGGGGAGGATCTCGGGCTTTCTGGCTTCCGGGATCCTCCCCCAGCATCCAAACGCCACCACAATGTCCCAGAAAGACAGAGAGACATCTGGCGCAGTGTGTGTGTGTTTTTTTTTCTTGGGAGGAGACTGTTGCACAGCACTGCAGGCACAATTGTGCACCAAAGTAAGTTTAAAAAGGAAAAAAAAAACCAAAACCTGGTGTCCAAAGATGCCGAGAGCCTTCCAAGGGATGGCAAAACGCTCACCCCCTTGCCTCCAATGGGCAAGGAGGAGGGAGGACCCGGGAGCGCACACCACACCACCCACGGTCCTCAGGGTTGTCCCAGAACCATGGGAAAAATCAAATTAAAAGTAGTCCCAGTTATCCCAGGACAACTGAGATGTCATCCCTGGTTGACCCTGGGATTCCCTGTGCATCATTTGGATGCACAGCGACGACCTCGAGATGACTCTACGAAAAATGGCTGGTGTAGATATGGCCCAAGTACATGAAACATACAGTTCCCTTGACTGCAATGGAGGGATATAGGTGACTTAGGTACCCATGTTGAGGAAGGGCTTTTTATTTCACAACTGCATAAAATGAACAATATGGGAAACAGATCATCTGCATTCAACAACTAGGTCAATGCAATAAGAAAAGCAATAGACCCTTATAGTCCTCAGGGACTGGTGTAAGTATAATACATGTGAGCAAACAGTGTCGTTATTTTGTAAGCACCCAGGATAAAACAAAATGATTGTCAGCTATTCAAGTATGACTTTATGAGGAAGAATATAGCTAGATCAAACTAGTTTCCCTCTTTGATCAAGTAACTGGTTTTAGAGACGTGAAAAACAAAACCGATACTGTATTTTTACGCTCCAGCAAGCCTACTAACATTGTCCTACATGACACAAAAGCTTGGAAAATGTGGGACAAACCAAACATCTACACTGAAATTATATGGTGTTTCTGCAGAAGATGCCACTGCCTACATGCTCATTGGCTTTCTCCCAGTCAAGCAAGCAAAGGGTTGCAATGGGTAGAACGTTGAGGAGCTAAAGCAGCTGCTGACAATTGTGATGAGAAGAGAGACTCATTAAGGAGGGGGCCCATTGAGGATCTCTCACCCTAAGGTTCTCAAAACGCTGGAATCAGGACTTGGTCCATCTAAGCTGATATTGTCTGACTGGAAGCACCTCCCCAAGGACTCAGCATGACGTCTTTCCTGGTTCTGCTGTCTGAAATGTGTAAAACCAGATCAAATCTGGGTTGTAGACAGATCAAAGGACTGGATCAGTATATGACAATTTCTCATATCAGGGTTCTGGCCTAGCTTTCTCCATGTCATGCTAGCTTCTTAAGTGGAGGATGATTTTGGGAGAGGGATATAGAGGAAAATCCATTCATGTGAGGCCCCACTACCATCATGGACCATGGAGGAGAAGACTATCAATGGCTATTAGTTGTCAGGTTTCCCAGTCCCTCAGGCAAGCACACATTCTGGCAAACTGACATGGGATACCCAAATCAGTGAGACTTCTTTGTTGCAGGAAATCCCATGGCAAAAGCTTAATGGTTGCACATTTCAGAAATCTTATAGCTGATGGTCAGTAGCTATTGGCTCCAAGAAATTCCAGAACACTCAAAAGCTAATCACTACTACCATGACTGAGATCCTCATCAACATGGTTTCTCTATGGTTCTGAACACAAGGGAAGGATCAATCCATGCATGGATTTCAAACCCAGACGAGTTATGGGGATGATTCCTGACACTAGTCCTGATGGCTATATGCTCCCTCCTGTATCAGAGGTAGGATGCCTACCTACATCTGTTGATGAGGAACACAATTGGGAAGCTGCTATTGCACTCCTGTCCTACTTGTGGGCTTCCCACAAGCAGTTATTCATGTATGAATATTGTATGAAGAGAATGCTTTCCTAGATAGGTCTTTGGTCTGATTCAGCATGTCTCTTCTTATGTTTTTAAATGGTACAGACCCCACAGAGGTTCACCACCCCAGTGAGAATGAGGTCTCTGCTACAAGACAAAGAAAGCTTTTGAGACTCCCCTATGTTCTTCCTGCAATGGAGCAGCATACTGAATGTATCATTCCATTTCTAGGTTTCCTCATAAAACAAGGATCATGCTGGCTTTCCCTTTCTCCAGACACTGGGTTAGGATATGTCCCAAAATAACGACGGAGTTTGGTATGAAGATACTGCATTTGTACTCTTTCTACAAAAATGGGACTTTCCCCAATAAATTACTTTCTTTCATTTCATAACTAGAAAGTTTCCAAACAATTTGCTCCTTCCCTCTAAAGGCATGTGGCAATACTTCAGTGTTGCATGTTTTACTTTCTCCCCTTTTCCATTTTGTAAGCTGATTAAAATCAAGTATATGAAACAGATGATATTTGGAGCCTGTTTTGCTAACCCATCTTTCTTGTATACAAATTCTTTTTTTCCCCTGCCCTGAACCATGGACTTCTGATTTGTGGGAGGTGGGGAATGAATGTAGATTATCCAATTAAAATTAATTCTCTTTTAGGGGGGAAACGTTGTACTTACTGAATATTGAAACATTTAAAAATCTTAATTAATCATTGTACTTCCCTATTTTCAAGGGACTGTTTTGTTTGGCGTTTTTGAGAGAAAAATACTACCCAGTATTATATATTCTATACGCTGCTATGCTATGCTATACACATATCTACTGTAATTTCAGGTCAAAATAGCAATTTCAGGGAGTAAATAATAGTCACTGCTTTTGAAAAGCCCTTAGATTCTGCAAACATTAATCTTTTTTGTTATTTATTGAGAAGTTCTTGAGTTTCCTTCCAATCATTCCACCTCGGCCATGTCTACACCAGCCATTTATCCCGAGGTCATCTCTAGGTCGTTCCTGTGCATCCAAATGATGTACAGGGGGATCCTGGGGTCAACTGGGCATGACCTAGAGATAACCCCAGTAAAACTGAAACCGGGATATCCTGTCTTTTCCATGGTCCCAGGACAACCCCAAGAACCGTGGTCGGTGTGGCACAGCCTCCTGGGTCCTCAAATGAGCACAAAACCGCAAGGGGTGGGGTGGGGGCAGCAATTTTGCCATCCTTGGGATGGAGGGGAGTTGATCGTGTTTTATTTTACCTTATTTTTCCGACAACCGGCTTTCGGGATGTCGCTCGCCCATATAGATGCTGGGGGGGGGGGGGATCGTGGAAGCAGGTAACTCCGCAATTCTCCCCCCTCCCTCCCACTACACCCTTAGGTGTAGATGAGCCCATCCTCTTCCCATTTATAGATGATGATACAGGGCATATATCTCTACCCCCATTTCCCATTATTCCCTCCCCTTCACCATCATTCCCTCCCCTCAAGTCACTGACATTTAAAATTACATACTAAACACATTTACAGCTTACAGACTATACAAGTATATAAAGAAAACATGTGAAAGGTTAAGAAGAAGAAAAAATGTATATAAAGAAAAATGGACAAAGGTTAAAAATGGGGGGGGGGATAAATTTTTTTAAAAGAAGCATTCCTCCTTGACATACAGAGGTGATTTTTTTGACATGATTTCACCCAGTTGCCGCTGTTTCATCTTTTCCTCTGGCTACTGCTCTTTCTCATAGGGGAGTCGATACGAGAGAATGATGTAATGCTTCATAGTCCATTTTGGCGATGTGACGATGTCACCGAAGTTCAGCACCATAGTGCCTGGATTGGTCACATTGATAATCCCACCCAGGCAATGTGAGGTGAATGGGATGATGCCAAAATGCTGTGAAGCCAATTGCTGGGGGTTTGTGAAGGCATTTTAAAGTAAGAGCAAGTGATGGAATAAGAAGAACATCAGAAGAGCCATGCTGGATCAGACCAAGGGTCCATCTAGTCCAGCACTCTGTTCACACAGTGGCCAACCAGCTGTTGACCAGGGATCCACAAACAAGACATGGTACAACAGCACCTTCCCTTGCATGTTCCTCATCAACTGGTGTATATAGGCTTGCTGCCTCTGATACTGGAGGTTGCACTTAGCCATCAGGACTAGTAGCCACTGATAGTCTTCTCATCCAAGAATTTATCCACCCCCCCCCTTTAAAGCCATCCAAATTAGTGGCCGTCACTACATCTTGTGGTAATGAATTCCATATTTTAAGTATGTGTTGTGCAAAGAAGGACTTCCTTTTAGCTGTCCTGAATCTCCCACCAATGAGCTTCATGGGATAACCCCAGGTTCTAGTATTATGGGAGAGGGAGAAAAAGGTCTCCCTATCCACATTCTCCACACCATGGCAGTGGAAATAAATAGGTGAGTTTATGAAATCATGAACATTTAAGAAATCAAGGTGTGTTCGGGCCCAACTAAAATGCTTGTTTAAAAATCGGCGTGGTTACAGCTTAACTCTAATTTCAGTTTTGTTTTTTAAAAAAGATGAAAATCCGAGAAATCTCAGTGCTTTTGCTTGACTAATAGCTATCGTGAGATACTATCCCTGCATCTTCTCCAGCAGCTTTTTGAGTGACATGTCTATTTATTACTGAGATTAGTTGGCAAACTTCTAATCTTGAGCCTTGCCATGTCTTGTTTCCATAGAGCTGTCCTTCCAAGTTTTATCAAGGGAAGGGGGGGGGGGGAAGTCTCTTTAGAGAGGTGCCAGACTTTTCAATTAGCTAGTTCCTTTGCACTGACAAGATGTGTGGTGGGTAAACGTAATTTCACACACAGGCCCCTTCTGACATTTTCTTGGTGGCAGCATAGGCCCCAAACTTCAGGTCACTGCTTGGCTCATGCCTGATTCCCGTCTGCATTTGAAATTGCTGCTCGCTCTGTCCGAATGGGAAATTTGTGCAAACCGAGCAGCAACCAAACATGAAATTTGCAAAACTTTCCTCTGTTCAATTTGCGCAAGTTTCCAAAATTTATGCAGATTTCCCAGATTTATCCAAAATGTATGCCGATTTCCCAGATTTATGCAAATTTCCCATACTTCCTCCATAGAGCAAAGTGGAAATAGGCACAAATTATGAAATTTGCGCAAGTTTCAAATGGGAGCACATGTTCAGAAAATTAAAAACATGGGAGCAAACGGGAGCACATGTTTGGCAATTTACAAACACTTTCGACAGACACGTAGTTATGCTCATAATCAAAGCTTTGAACAGGACATGCTTGCATGTTTTGGGAGCAAAAAATAAATTCTTATACATCCCTAATTAGAGATATTAATATTTTTGAACATCAGCCAGAGAACGGCAATGATTGGGCAACTGCTAAATACAGTATACCTAAGTAAAGGTACAGGAGCTCTGTTCTGCTACTTTCATTGCAGAGATGGGCCAACTTCCCTTGGCTTAAATAGACCTGAAGTCCATTTAGAGACCACTCGGACTAGAGTTTTCCCCGTTGATGTCAAGCAGGCACCAACGTTGCTTTGTTTTCAGCATCTGCAAAAGACATTTTTATTCATTGAAAAATTGAAAACAGAGTGGGAAGAGATCTAAACTGGCTTGCTGATTTTGTGTATGCATGCTTCCTCCCCAAATGTATTCATGTTCTTGCCATGCTGCTTCAGAATTGTAGTGGGTGGGTGGAGGAACTGTAGTTCCCAGTACCAATCATAGTGAAGAATTGCTTGTACATGCAGCTGCTCCTCTCCCCGAACACAAATACACCAGGGAACACATTGTGATTTTAGATCTGGATGGGGGACAACAGCCACATCAAACATTTCCAATAATGAATTGAGAGCATTGACTCAGCGAGAGAAATTACTCCCCCAAACATCCAATGCTTCATGACTGGGTGGTCTAGTCACACAGTTCCAGCACTCAACAAGAGTTTCCTGAAAGGAAGTGAATGTGTCAAAGGAAAGTGAGATTTTTTTTTCTCCCCATCCAACTGCCAGCCACACACCTTCACCAGTAGTGCAAAAGGGCACCTGTGTGCATGCACAGCTATATAGGCTTCCTTTAACATTACTGATGAATGTGGTGCGACCAGCGGGTGCACTAGCATTGGGAGGGGGCAGAGCTAGCAGTTATGGAGGGGGATTCAACTGCTTGCCCACATTGTTTTGTATCAGTTGAAGAGAGCTTCATAGCACAATCCTGTACATATCTACGCCTGCATCTACAAGACAGCTGCTTGAGGTTTGGGGCACCACACAGGCTCAGCATCCTATTACATGCAGAACCAACGAAGAACAGGAAAATTGCACTCAGTAGTGGCCCTTGGAGAGCATCCTCCTTTTCTGCAATTACAATTGCGTGACCGGGAGAGTGGGGTGCATTCACTGGCCCCACCTCTGCTGTCACATCCTCATTGGCTCCATCCCCCCCACCATCCCCCCATTCTGAAGTGGGGATCCTGTCATACCCATGTAGGCTCCCCCATACAATTTGGAACCTGCATAATCAGGGTTCTAAATCATATGTGGATGCAACACACATACAGAACTCTCCTTGCTTGAGGCCTTCCCTCATCAGCAGGGGGCAGGGCTACACTCCCCCCTCACGCAGTTATAATTACATAAGAAGAACAGCCATACTGGATTAGACCAAGGGGCCATCCAGTCCAACATTCTGTCCACACAGTGACCAACCAGCTGCTCATGGGAAACCCACCAGCACGACAGATGTGCAACAGCATCCTCCCCCCACCCCGATGTTCTCCAGCAACTGGCATGCATAGGCTTACTGCCTCTGATACTGGAGGTAGCATATAGTCATTAGGACTGGTAGCCATTGATAGCCTTCTCCTCCATGAATTTGTCCTGTCCCCTTTTAAAGCCACCCAAAGTGATGGGTGTGGAAGTGAATTCTGTGATAGGAGAACATCTGAAAAGAGTTTAAGAACACAGCCAGGCATTACGAGCAAGATAAATTTGCACTTCAAACTGAGTAATTATGAACTTTTGTGACAACACCAATGATGCACGGATCTGTGCCAAATTCAGCAGCTGGTTCCATATGATAGTCCAGCTCTAAACTAGAAGCCTACAGAATAAAAAATAAAAATAAATACCAAGATATGATTCAGGAGTCTTAACAGCAATTAATTACATGCAGATTATAAACAATCTTTACCAGTATAGCCAATGGATTTTTTCCTTGTACAGTCACCTAATGTAGGCTGACCATATGAAAAGGAGGACAGGGCTCCTGTAACTTAAACAGTTGTAGAGAAAAGGGAATTTCAGCCAGTGTCATTTGTATGCAATTAGTTCCTGGTGAAATTCCCTCTTCATAACAGTTAAAGTTGCAGGCACTATACTAGAGTGACCATATACAAAAGAAGGCAGGGCCCCTGCAACTTTAACTGTTGTGATGAAGAGGGAATTTCACCAGGAACTAATTGCATACAAATGTCACTGGCTGAAATTCCCTTTTCTCTACAACTGTTAAAGTTACAGGAGCCCTGTCCTCCTTTTCATATGGTCAGCCTACCTAATGCCATCATTTACATTTTATGGGTTTGATGTTATAAGATACTAATAGATAATTATCATAATCTTGTGCCTTCACGGTGTTCTTTCCTGTTCCTCCAATCAATCTCTCTTGTTCTGCCTCTCACTTACCTACTCTTCTCTGAATTCTCAGCACAGGTGCTATAACAGTTAGGGCTTAGCTTATTATTTTTGTTGATTGTGGCTGTAGCAGCTAGTTATTTCCTATCACCCAAACAACTGCAAATGATGAATCACAGGTATGAGTCAGCAAATTCTACCCCTGTACTGCAGGGTCAATATTGGCCCAAAGTCTATCAATGGTGACACTCATTTCCTGCCTAATAATAATAATGCAGCATTTGAACCTTGTATGAACTCAAAAATTTGAATTTCAGAGAGCTACTTGCAGAAGGGTAAGTCCTTTTCCTTGATAAATACCGAGGTTCAGGTAGGCTTCAGTTATGGTTACCCTGGAACCCTTCCTCCCATACAATGTGGAACATAAAAGGAAAATAACATTGTTTTCTGCCATTACAAATCAGTAAGGATTATAAATAAAATTGAAAACAAAAGCATAAGACTTCAAAAGCAAAAACAAAACAAAAAATAAAAGAAAGAAAGAAAACCCACAAGCACAAAGGTTCTGACTTGTAAACTTTGGTTTTTAGTAGGGGTGTGCATGGACCCCTGATCTGGATCTGGATCTGTCAGATCCAGATCAGCCCGATCTGGATCTGTATGATCTGGATCTGATCCGATCTGGATCTGGATCTGGATCCGGATGCCATTTTAGGTGATTTTTGAAGCCATAGGTTTGCATGGGGGAGGGGGAAGGGCTATAACTTTTTTATTTTAAAAGCTATCAAGTTGATACTTTAAAAGCTATCAAGTTGATACATTGCAGATGGAGTGTATGTAGTCATGTGTGTAAAATTTCAGAAACATTGGTACATGCATTTACTCGCAAGTAATTTTTGAAAAAAGACCAGGAAGTGCTTATAACTTTATTTTAAAAGCTATAGTGGCTATGAATTTTTGAAAAATGGAAAAGATAATTTTCCAAAAATTCATAGCCACTACATGTGTGCACCAATGTTTCTGAAATTTCCCACACATGTGTACCTCCACTCCATGTGCAATGTCCCAAAGTTTGAATTTGATAGCTTTTAAATGAAAAAGTTATAAGCCTAGGGGTGTGCATGGACAACCCCCCGTGATCTGGATCTGTATGATCTGGATCCGATCCGGATCTGGATCATCCAGATCAGGCCAATTCAATCTGGATCTGTGATCTGGATCTGTTCACATCCCTAGTTTTTAGTAAATCCTCACAGTATTGTTTTCATTTACACACTGAGAATTATACAGTCTCTTTTCCAGGAGGATTGCACGGGGAAACAGTTGAATATAGCACAAATTCTATAAACATACCACAGGCTTGTATTCACTTCTATCCCTCTACTTATGGAAGGCTCTTTGATCCAATAGAGGTTTCTGTGAGCAGAAAGAGTGGGGGAGGTGATTTTCTCAAAATTCCCCCATACTTGACTTCTGAAACCTTGCCAGTTTCCTACTTAGGGATACATCTGGGCTATCTGTCATTTTCAGAGCAATATTCTACAAGGAACATAGAGGGATATCTATGTTCTGTTTTGGATATCCAAAAATGTAAAGTTTTAAAGCAACTGGTAGGATTTTCCCAGATTTGTCCTGGTTTGTGTTCTGCCCTGGGTGTCAGGGAGGATTTTCTGTAATTTTCTATAATGTCCTAGAAATACACACTTTCCCCTTTAAGGTCATCATTAGCATGATAGGAGGGAATGATGCGCTTTCTGGAGTTGCGTCATTTCTCCTCAAGTGCTCCAATCAGGGCCTTAAAGGGGAAAGCATGTCATTCCCAGACATTATAGAAAAAGCCCTAATCGGAGCAGTGGGGGGTGGGAATGGCACGCTTTCCCCTCCTCTGCTCCAATTGGGGTCTTTAAGGTGTTTGTGTGTGTGGGGGGGGGGAATGACATGCTTTCCAGAGGACCCAAAAGCTGCTTTCTCACCCCCCCCCCCCGGGTGTCCTCTTTTTTGGTTTCCCAAATATGGTCACCCTAAAGGCCACTCTTACACAAAATCCACTGAGCCTAATTATATAGGCCTGATCCTCTCAAAAGAGGCAACTAGCTGCAAATTTTATCCAGTTCTGCCAAGAAAGAAAGAAAGTTATCAGCTGCTCATAATCTGTTGGGAATATTGTAACCTTGTCTGCAAGTTACAGGAAGGGGGCAGTTTTGCATTTAGTTAATTCATGGGAATTTGGATCACTGCTAGCCCTATAGCCTACAATGTGGTTTCCTAAGATTTCTTCCTTTTTGCTCCTCCTCTCCCCCCGCCCCCCGTGACTTCCACCATTGTTAGGATTACATGTGTTTGTTCTCTCCCACTCCTGCCGGTGAAATGGAACACAAAATGGACTGAAAACTCTCTTTGAAACTCGCACTGTATATGCAAGAATATTTGTGAGTTTTCCTTTCCTTCACCAAAGAACAGTGTGGTCTCCTTCTGTTATCCTAAAATAGCCTGTGTGCTTGTGCAGCTGGTCAGCACTCATTCTGTTTTGCCTTTTGTTTTGTTTTTCTGTGCTAATTGCCTTTCTAGCAGGAGACACCATTACTAAATAATCTCATTGTATCCCCCTCCTAAGTGGCTACCATGCCTGCTAATTTCATCCACTTCTGAAGAAGTGAAAATACGTTCCAGCCATTTTTAGATTTCCCATGACAGACAGTGGGAGGCATGGGGCCTACGGTTCCAAATCTTGAAACCATCCAAGCCAGATCAGGTGTTTTCCAAATGCTGAAACAAGCTCTTGGTCAAATCCTGTGATCAGTACATGCCTCTAGTGATAAGAGAGTCCCTTCACCCCTTCATCTAAGTCTATACACTTATAGGGTACTTGGCCCTAATGCTATTATACTAGCAGAGAAATGATTGCTTATAGCAGCATCAGTTTTTCCTTGATTATTTATTTATTTATTGCAATTACATCCTGTCATTTTTACTCTAAGGCCCTGTTCAAAAGACACCTTAAACCATGGCTTTAACCACCATGGTTAAAGCCATGGTTTAAGTGTCTTCTGAACGGGGCTAAGAGACCTAAAGCGGTGAACATAATCCTCCTGCTCTCTATGATATTATTGATGTCTTTGCAGTGTCTGCATTAAATAGATCACAGCCTTTATTTCTAGGAAACTGGATTACTTAATCTCTCATGACATGCCTCAGAGATGCTCTCAAGATTTTATCTGCAGGTCCTAACAAGATGGCTTCAGCACTTCAACAGAATATTGTAAAGTGTTTAATTTTCTTTCCCCCGGCAAAGCAGCATGCCAGAAAAGGAGCAATATGGCACAGTGGTTTTGCAGCAATCTCAAGTAAAGAAAACAAAAAATAATTTATCATCTAGAGACAACCTGCTCAATCCACAAACCATTGGTGTTGACTGCTGCTTTGTGAGATAGAGCTTCTTTAAATGTTTTATAGCACGCTCGTGACTGGCCACTCACAGATGTTTACAGGTCATTTTGACGACAATGTCAACTTCCTGCACATCTCCTGCTCCATTTTCCGGTTTTAGCGGTAAAAAATATACCTCCAAAAACCCGACTCTCCTGAGACATATCAGTATTTGTTGGGTTTTTGTGCCATGTACAGCCAAAGTTGTGCTATAAAACATCCGCTAGAGGCACTGTCCCATTGAATTGTATGGGCCACATCTGAATTTCTCTCTGGATTTGGGACTTACAAATTACCTGGCCTTGTTTCCAAAATTGAAGTGATGAGTTAGGAAACTTCCATTCTATTTTTTTTTATGTTGTACTCAGCATTGCACATGCAGACAATCTACTGCAGCTTTCAATTCCTCAAGTTACTTTATATCATTTCCCTCTCCTCAACTGCATAGGCCAAAATAGTGTTTAAAAAAGCTGTTTTCAATGTGATCATATGCAACTATTTATCCAGATTCTTTTCGTGTGGTGTTTCCCTACAGGCACATGCCCTGTCATGGACTGATATAAACCACCACCACCACCAAAAAAAACCTGAATCTTTCTGTGATTATGTAAATAGTTAGATTAAGATTCTCTGGTGTTGTGTTTTTCCAATAGGCAGGAGCTCAGTAAAACACCACACAAAAAGAATCCTGATTCGATTATCGGGATTCTTGCCAAGGTTGTTGGGGGGTGTTTTTTTGGGGGGGGTCTTTTTTATATTATTATTATTATTATTATTATTATTGGTGTTTTTGTTTTTTTCAGTGTTTAGTCCATGCGTACCTGAACAATGGCAATGTAGAAGGGGCTGGAGAAAAATTCAAAACAATGGAAGGACCTATGGTGCATGCTCCAATGCTAGAATTAATTTTAGACAATCTCCTTGTTAAACCAAAATCCAGGAAGAGTGGAATGAATGAGAAAACTACTCAGAAAAACAATAAAGGACCAGAATAGGGAAGTCCTCTCTCCTTGAGATAAGCTAAATGATATCGAATGTGCTTATGCCATTGTCATAGGTAGCCAGAAATTCCAGTTAATCTATAGCGCACCTGTTAATTTTGCCAACCATACAGAAATTTTTGCATGAACTTGACAAGCAGCTGGGAAAGTTGCTTTGGCTTCCTCTTCTTGGCTTTTGTGCTTCCTTTCTATAGCTTATTCAATTTTGCATGCTGTATTGAACATGTATTGAAATCAACCATTCAGCACCTCTTTCCTGATAGAGGCTAATTCCTTTAAACTTAATAGTGCGGGTTAACGCAAAATTCCACACTCGTTCATTCTTTTTCATGTGGAGAAAATGGAATAGTTGCTCCACTGACTTTTATAGATCTTGTCCAGGATTCAGACTATTTAATATTGTGCTTGGCAGGATGTCTATGACATAGTGAGGGGATTAAGTCAGCTGGGTTCCAAGGAAGAGGCCCTCCCCAAGTGATAATTTTGACATTATTTTTGGTCTGAAAATAACCTGTCAAGGACCGATTCTGTCATGCACTTTTCATTCTACTTCGCTTTATATGACAACTAGTTAGCAGCTCAATAAAGCCTTTGCTTAGAGGAGGTGTGAGGAGCCTCTGGCCTGCAGGCTGAATATGACCTATGGACATGTTCCCAGGCCCTACCGTGCTGCAGAGCAGAAAGACATCCATTCCCTTTCCTTTCAACTGAGAAATGAAACCTCCTTGCGAGTCGGGCCAGGAAAATGCTTCCTGGTCAAGAGGGCAGGGCTCCTGCAGCTTTAACTATTGTAATGAAGAGGGAATTTCACCAGGCGTCATTTGTATGCAGGCAGCACCTGGTGAAATTCCCTCTTCATCACAACAGTTAAAGCTGCAGGAGCCCTGCCCTCTTGACCAGAAACAAAAGAGGGCAGGGCTCCTGCAGCTTTAACTGTTGTGAGGTTGAGGGAATTTAACCAGGTGCTGCATGCATACAGATAGCACCTGCTGAAATTCCCTTTCCTATACAACTGTTAAAGATACAGGAGCCCTGTCCTCCTTTCTATATGGTCACCCTGTGTGTGTGTGTGTGTGTGTGTGTGTGCGTGCATGCATGCGTGCATGTGTGTGTGTAGAAAGTGTGTGAATGGGGCAGCAGCCAGGCATCCCTCCATCGTGCCTGGATCTATCTGTAGGAGGCTATTAGAGGGAGAGGGGGGTGAAGCAGCAGCAGCCCTTCCACTGTGTCCATGACCTGCTGAACTTTGCAACTAAGAACCTAGTGCCTAAATTTGCTCTCTTTTTTTTTACCCCCTCCTCCCTCCCAATCCCCTTTCCTGCTGTGTCATATTTTTTTTTAGATTGTAAGCCTATGGGCAGGGACTGTCTTAAGAAATATTTTTGTAAGCCGCTTTGAGAGCCTTTTTAGCTAAAGGGCAGGATAAAATGCTTAAATAAATGATTAAATAAATAAAATGGGGTGAGATTGAGGGTTGATGATGGCATGTGTGTTTGTATATATGCCTGTATGAGTGGTATGTGTATAGGATGACCACATGGAAAGGAGGCCAGGGCTCCTGTATCTTTAACAGTTGCATAGAAAAGGGAATTTCAACAATTGTCGTTTGTATGCATGCAGCACCTGGTAAAATTCCCTCTTCATCTCAACAGTTAAAGCTGCAGGAGCTCTGCCCTCTTTTGTAGAGGTCACTGATTTGTCTCTCTTAGGCCAGATCTACACCAACTGGGCCATGCAGAGGCAGGGGGCAGTGAGGCCAGTTGGCCCGAGAGGCACGATTTTGAGGGGGCACTCCGACAAGGAGGCCCCCCTTGCTTATGCTACTGCTTCCGTAGCGTAAGCAGCCCACCGAGAAGCGAGGAGCCCGCCTTGCAGAAACAGTGCAGAAGCCGTCCGTCGTGAAATTCTGAATGTGAAGGAGTGATGTCTTACATAGGGTGACCAGATTTTAAAAATCAAAATCCCGGTCCCCCCCGCCACCCCCCACCCAAAACAACCCCCCCACCAAGCCAACCCCCCCAAAAAAACCAGCCTGGACCTACCGCCGGGTTCCGCCGCCGCCCGCGCGGGGTCCTCCGTCGCCGCCCGCGCGGCCATGCCGGGTCCTCCGCTGCCCGCGCGGAAGAGGCAGGAGAGGGCCGGCTCCGGAAGTGACGTAACCGGCCCTCTCCCATCTCTTCCACGCGGCCTCTGGCCTTTCTGGGGCTCGTCACGATGGCGAGGAGCCTCGAGGAGCCCGGACGCCTGCACGGAAGAGGCGGGCGCGGGCGTCCGGGTTCCTCAGGGCTCATCGACATCGCGATGAGCCCCAAGGAGGCCAGAGGCCGCACGGAAGAGGTGGGAGAGGGCTGGTTACGTCACTTCCGGATCCGGCCCTCTCCTGCCTCTTCCGCACGGCCTCTGGCCTTACGAGCCCAGCAGCGGCGGTGAAGGCGGCGGAGGAGCCCGGGAAGCGGCTGCCCCAGCAGGTAAGTGCCCCCCTTCATGCTTACCTGCTGGGGCAGCCGCTTCCCAGGCTCCTCTGCTGCCGGGTCTACCGCCGCTCCTTGCTTGCTGCCACCGCCGCGTGCCCCCACCACCACCCCGGTTTGCCCCGCCGCCCCCCGGTTGGGCCAGTTTGCCCCTGGATTCCCGGTTAGGACCGGGAAATCCCGAGCCACCTGGTCAGCCTAGTCTTACATCTTGAGTAAAAGTGCTTCCCATTACCTTTTTTATAAATCGTTCTAGTTCATATATGTATTTAGTACTGAATCAGTGCCTCTGATTAGAAAATACTTAAGGAGCAGTTTGAAATGGGGGGCGGGCACACACTTCCCATCTGGCCTGGGCATATTACCAGCAATGCAAGGCCCTGTACACCAAGCAGGATATAGCGGTATGAAAGTGGCATGAAAGCATATGTGTTTGAATGGGGTGGGAATCCACAGTTCATGAGAGTTAGGGAGCAATTTGGAGGGAAGAAGAGGCAGGCAAGGAGATGCTACTTAACCCTTCCCCCTCCCCCCACTGCTCCTTCCTTATATGATCCTCTCCCAGCTACTTTCTCCTAGATATGATTCCCTTGTATGCTGAGAATGGCAGCAAAACATGTGAGGGAGGGAGTAGAGGAAAGATATGACAGATTGAGGGGTGGGTTAAGTTCTCCTCCCCACCTTCCACATCCCACCTACCCCTGGTGGTTTTAGATGTTTGGCAGAGATCCAGATCTCCAGACCCCAGCCTCCCCCACATGTCTAGTTCAGCACTCAGTGTAATGATTAACGAAGTTCTGGACATACCACCAATGGTTTGGTCTTGGGATGGTCCCTCAGATGAACTCAAGGTGACCTAGAAAAGACTGTTACCGGAACATATTTTTCTTGCATCAGAGCAAACATGGAATGTTAGTTTACTGTGCATGGCACACCAAGCTTCCAGCAAGTTTAGACAGGCTTACCTCGTTTATAGGTCTTCATTTCCCCCCCATACACCCCCCCCCACACACACACACCCAAATCTGACAAAGGGCAGTGTCTGAAATGGAAAAGGTTTGGGTCCTGGTTTACTAGGCCCATTTGTTTGTGTTACACTTTTTTCTTGTATGTTTATACTGCACCCTAAGATTTGGTTGACATTTTAAATATTCCCATGAAAATGGCTCTGTC
Source organism: Anniella stebbinsi (assembly GCA_029215795.1). NCBI lineage: Eukaryota > Metazoa > Chordata > Lepidosauria > Squamata > Anniellidae > Anniella > Anniella stebbinsi. Next base: position 23,501,732 of record JARDYH010000002.1, on the reverse strand, counting down.
AAGCCTAGCTACTAGCTCTTGACACATTTGAAGTATGTATTCAAGATGTTCATTTATTTATATTTTGATTTTTTTTGGGAGGAGCTATGGGACCATTTTTGATGAAAAAAGCGTTCTTTGGTAAACATCCATCATGCAGTTTCGTTGGCAATACGTTCTTGAGAAAAGTCCGCCTAAAGGTAAGAGACTGCCTGAGGATTTGAAATGCTGCTCTGCTCATATCTGCAGTTTCTTCACCAGACTGTCTAAACCAGTTCTTCTCAAAAGGTATTTGCCAGAGATGAGCTTGATGAGACAAAGCAAACCTGACCTTTGTTCTGAATTTGAACTGAGGAGAGCAAAATGGAACAGCCTACGCATATTTTTAAAAACACATGCATGGACAATTGGACATCATAAAAGCAAAGGCAAAAGTCGGCTCTTGTTTAGTAAATAAAATGGATCCAGTCTTATATATCATAGTAAATGTTAGAAACTGTACAAAGCAGCCAATCTTAACCTTGTGGGACACTAAGGGGAATGCTAGGAAGTTCCAGAATTACTACTAAAGTCCAGGAGCTTCCTTGACTTTCTTCAAAGAACATATCTCTTCCTTGTTTTCTATAGTTTACTATAATGTGTAGAAGTCCGCTCCATGTTTTCTAGTCGTTCTGGTATGCCAGTACCTAGAACAGCTCCAATCCAGGTTTTACTTATGACTCAGCCACTATTATATTTACCAGCAAAGGTTGACATTTACTACAGCATGCTGGGAAATTTCCAAAATAAACTAGGTTTGGTGACAGAGCTGCAGTCTATGACATGCATTCCCTGTGAATGAAGGAGAAGGAATACGTAGCAAGTCAGATTTCCAGATGTTTAGATTTCAACACCCAGAAATCCCTGACAGCATAGCCAATGGATAAGAATGCTAGGAAGTCTGAAACATCTGGAGATCTACTTTCTGCCCACCCCATAATAAAACATGTAAGGAGATCTAAGCTTTGCATCTGGTACCGCTAACTATATCTTTCCTTGTCTTTGACCAATCTGGAATGCTATATTATTTATTAATTTATTATTCATTTATTGCATTTCTATACCGCCCAACAACCAAAGCTGTCTGAGTGGTTCACAAAAAATAAAACAATAATGAACAATTTAAAGTATAAAACTTAAACCACAATATACAAACACAATATAAAAGTACAAGCAGAATAAAAAGACATGTGACACTTCTACGCCAAGCAGGACATAACACTATGCAAGCGGTATATGGAATGTGTCATGAGCTCCAACAGTTGTCAGTGCACTTCAATTCCGCTATAAAGCAGTAGTGTAGATCCTGCCATGAACAGGGGCAAGCCAGGATGTAAATAGCATAGCTAGGCTGGAGGGATGTGGCTAGATCCACAGAAGGCCAGGCAACCTTCCCCATATCACAACCCCTTTTCCCCAGCCACTGATCATCTGGTGATTTTCTAGCTTTTGTGCAGTTTTCCCCCCTATCATTAGGCTGAGTGAAGCCATTGCCTCAGGCAGTAGATGCTGATAGGTGGCAGCAAGGTGCTGAAGGAGAAACCTGTGTGCCGTGCAAGCTGCCCTGCACCCCCTTAAGTTACTCTGCTGCTTTCAGGTGCAGTGGAAGATGCTGTCCCATCATCGGTGTTGAAAACAAATTCATTTGCCAGTGCAGCTGACTTTTCTGCATGGCATGGGAGGGAGCGCCATCTTGTACTTTGCATCAGGCAGCAAAATGTCTTGGGACGGCCCTGGCCTCTTCTAAGGTTAGCTGCTGGCAGTAAGAGCTTTGAGCTAACATCTGCTGTATTTTTGGAATTTGCCCCACCCTCTTTCTTTTGAACCCACCCACCACTGGAACATGCCTCACAGTTTTCCTGAAATGGAATCTGACCCTCCAGCCAAAAGAGGTTCTGTACTAGGGTGACCAGATAAAATCCAGGTCAGGGCTCCTGTAACTTTAACAGTTTTAGAGAAAAGGGAATTTCAGCTAGTGTCATTTGTATGCAATTAGTTCCTGGTGAAATTCCCTCTTCATCACAACAGTTAAAGTTGTAGGCACTATACTAGAGTGACCAGATACAAAAGAAGGCAGGGCCCCTGCAACTTTAACTGTTGTGATGAAGAGGGAATTTCACCAGAAACTAATTGCATACAAATGACACTGGCTGAAATTCCCTTTTCTCTACAACTGTTAAAGTCACATGAGCCCTGACCTGGATTTTATCTGGTCAGCCTATTCCGTACCCCTACTAAAAAGAAATAAACACGGGCTGCTGACCATCCTGCAAGCAGCATCTTCCTGTTTCCTTTTTCAAAGGCCGCTGGGAAGCTGGAACCAAAATGGCAGTTCAAATGGTCTGTGGCGTGCTTCCCTTCTGAAGTAACAGAGCAAAGGAGTGGTTCCTGGATTGCATAAATTGCCTAATCCTGCTAAGATCCAGAAAATATATTTGAAGAGAAAATACCTATGGAAAAAAATGTATGGGAAGAGAAAGACAAAGCAAAGACTCATGAATACGATGTGGTAAAGTCAATCCTTGGCAGCCTACAAGTGCATATCACCACAACTTGTCAGCTAAAACATAACATGCAGAATAATAATAACCTTCAAGTTCCTGGTGTGTGTTTTTCATCAATGCCTTGCCAAACGGACGGATCCCTTGCTTACAGAAAGCAGTTTTCTTTTCTATCAGGCCAAACAGGATTGGCAAAATGTTTCTATCACTTGGCAATTGTAGTCATATGGACAGTGTTCAGTATACTATAACACATTCTATGTTGTATTTTTTTAACCGTTAAGCAAAAATATAAAACTGCATCTCAAAATGTATTTGCATTGTTGATTTAATCCTGCTTCCATGGCATACTGTGCTCTCTCTGGTTTCAAGGAACATGTAAGAAGCCTCTGAATGCTTAATGGAACATAAAAAATCACATCATACTGAGTCAGACTCTTGGTGCTAGGGTGACCATATGTAGGGTGAGCATATATCAGGAAAAACCAGGACATGTCAGGATTTTTTGGTAATAAATCCAGGAAGGGGGAAATTATGAAATTTGAAGAAAAATCCAGATTTTTCCCATCCTCCCTCCACCCAAAGGGCAGCTCTACTTTATAGTCAATGGGAATTAACATAACTGGTTACAGCTTCGTCACTTTTAAAGATAAAGAGATGAAACTTGGCAACGTGACATATCTTAAGTTGGGCTTTAGCCATGCCAAGTTTCAAGCAGATCTGTTCATTCGTTGATTTTTAGGATTTTTTTAAAAAAAATTGAGGTTTTAAAATTAATTTTGTTTTTAAAAATGTCATTTTTAAAAACAAGGAGATGAAACTTGGCACCATGATAGATCTTAAGTAGGGCTTTAGCCATGCCAGGATTCAAGCAGATCCGTTTATCCATTGATTTTTAGGATTTTTTTAAACTTTGAGGTTTTAAATTTTTAAAAACAAATAAACGTCATTTTTAAAGAAATAGAGATGAAACTTGGCACTTCGATAGCTCCTATATAGGACTTTAGCCATGCTAAGTTTGAAGCAGATCTGTTCATTCATTGATTTTTAGGATTTTATTTTTTTAAAATGAGGTTTTAAAATTAATTTTGTTTTAAAAAATATCATTTTAAAAAATAAGGAGATGAAACTTGGCATCATGATAGATCTTAAGTAGGGCTTTAGCCATGCCAAGTTTCAAACACAGATCTGTTCATCTGTTGATTTTTAGCAAGTTTCAAAACAAAATTGAACTTTAAAACTAAAAAACAAATTAAAAGCCGGCCAGCCGGCCAGCCAGCAGCAAACCCTGTTAAACAGCAGCTTGTAGCGGAGTGGGGATACAATCAGAAAAGATTTCTGAGGGAAGAGGAGAATGTATCACACACAGTATGGCAACAAAGTACAGCAAAAGCTACAAAAGTAGGAGTGAGTGCAGTTAATGTCAGATACATTGGATGTCTCACTTATTATTTCAGTGATGTTAACATTAAGATGTTATGTAGAACAGATTTGTTTTAATGGTGTGTAAAATCAGACATGTGACCAAGGCTATGTTCAGGTGGGCACCCCCCTTGGTGATGGACACGCCCCCTTGGGGCAGACATATTGGTGGGGATGAAACCCCTTGGGGGCAACCATGTTGTCCTCCTTTTAGGTTTCCAAAATATGGTCACCCTAACCATATGTATATTTAACAGCTGTATAGAAAAGGGAATTTCAGCAGGTCTTCATTTGTATGCATGCAGCACCTGGTGAAATGCCCTCTTCATCACAACAGTTAAAGCTGAAGGAGCCCTGACCTCGTTTGTATCTGGTCGCTCTACCATTGTTTTGTTTATCTGACCTGGTCAAGCCTGTCATCATTATATAACAGGGGTGGAGAATTTCAGACCAAATCCAGCACTCCTGAGAACCCAATCCATCCCCCTGACATTTCCAAATGGTCACACCCCTTCTCCTGCTCCCTCTTCAAATAGTTGAAAGGTTGTCACACAGAAGAGGGCCAGGGACATGGAATAATGGGATCAAGTTACAGGAAGCCAGATTCCTGAGCAGTACGACACTGAAACCAATTACATTCAAGATGCAGCTGTACAGCCATCTGTTAGGGATGCTTTAAGGTGGATTCCTCCATTGATCAGGGGGTTGGACTCAATGGCCTTATAGGTCCCTCCAACTCTACTATTCTATGATGATTCTATGATAGGGTGACCAGATAAAATCCAGGTCAGGGCTCATGTAACTTTAATAGCTGTAGAGCAAAGGGAATTTCAGCCAGTGTCATTTGTATGCAATTAGTTCCTGGTGGAATTTCCTCTTCATCACAACTGTTAAAGTTGCAGGGGCACTGCCTTCTTTTGTATATGGTCACTCTAGTATAGTGCATGCAACTTTAACTGTTGTGATGAAGAGGGAATTTCACCAGGAACTAATTGCATACAAATGACACTGGCTGAAATTCCCTTTTCTCTACAACTGTTAAAGTTACACGAGCCCTGACCTGGATTTCATCTGGTCACCCTATCTATGAATACTCTAAAAGAGCTATCCCAGGTGCAAAGCAAAGCACCTTGGATATCTTCTTTAGAGTACTGACTGGTTCTGACTGAAAGCACAAGCAGATTCACTGCCCCACTACTAACATTGAAGCCACCAGCCTCCACTGCCAAAAATAGATTAGTGAGGGTTTTATTCTATCTTTAGGTGCTCCCTTAACCATTGACAATGATTAACCCCAAATAAAGATTAAGATCCAGTTCAGACAACATGCTAAGCCATGGTAGTTAGGCATTTTGAGCTAAACAGTATGGCTTAGCTTGTCATGTGAACTATGACATAGTGAGCCTGTTCAGATAACACACTAAGCCATGGTTAGGCCGCCAACCCTTTTGCAGCAAATGGTTAGTGAACATGTTTAAACCATGGTTATGTAGCCACTGTGGTTAAGAATCGTTCACATGACAGGCTAAGACCTAACACTTAGGTCAAAATGCTTAACTACTGTGCCTTACAGTGTCGTCTGAACAGGTCCAGTATATCATGTGAACCATTTCTAACCATGGTGGCTACATAACCACGATTTAAACATGTGCACTAACCATTTGCTGCAAAATGGTTAGTGGCCTAAACATGGTTTAGTGTGTCGCCTGAACAGGCCGTAATAGTGCAGTCCTTTGCAGGTCTACTCAAAAGTGTGCCCTATTGAATTGAACAGGGTTTACTCCCAAGTAAAAGTTAAATAGAGCTTACTTCCAGGCTGCAATCCTATAGCCATGTACCTGAAAGTAAGCTCCGTTGAATTTAATGGGACTTAATTCTGAGTAGACATATATTGGATTGCACCGTCAAGATTCTCTCTCGCCCCACAAAGTCTGTTTTACTAATTTCATTTATTTATTACATTTCTATCCCGCCCCATAGCTGAAGTTCTCTGGGTGGTTGCAAAGTATTGCAATAGTATGTACATAGTTATTGGTTTATTGAATAAAACTGAGCTGTATCTTTTCGCTTGTGGGGGGTCTGAATTTCTCTTCCTAAGTACACTGTCTCCTTGCCCATTATTTCAGTCATATCACTTATTCAATTTATGAGTTGCCTTATAGCCGAAGCTCTCAGGAGGTCATACATAATAAAAGTGAAAATAAAACCAATGATAAAATCACAAAATAATTATTTTAAAAAGTATTGTTTTTAAAAGCAACAACAACAAAAAAGCATTTAAAAGAGATAAATAATTGAGCAGCAGATGCTTTTAAAATGCAGCATTAAACATATTCAATATCAAGCCAGCAGCAGTTAAAATACTTTTAAGAGGCCTGTGACAATGCTTACAAAGGCTGAGATAAATTGCTAGTAAATCAGTGGTTGACTTTTAGCCATGGTTATATCTAAAACTGCTTCTCATTTGCATGAGAGTTCTTTTTTTAATCTTTTGAAGATAGACTAAGAAGTATGCTACCATGTTAGCCAAACATAGAGCCTATCTACACAGTACCTTTGAACATTTTAAATAGTATTTTAAAATGTTCCAAATAGGTGCGTTCCAAAACGTCTTAGGCCACATTAAGGAGTACTCACGTTACAGAAGAAAAAATCTTCAGTCTTCAAAGCGGTGTGTGCGGTCTCACACCCTTCTGTCCATCTCTTTCTCTTTCATTTTTACAATGAGTTTAGGGCAAGGCATTGTGGGTGCTGTAGTTCACTCGCCCACTTCCTCCTTAGTTCCTCTTTCATTCCCTAGCTTTCAACAAGAATAGGGCTAAGCATTGTGGGTGTTGTAGTTCACTCGCCCACTTCCTCCTTTGCCCCTCTTTCTTCCCCACCAATCAACGGCTAAGCATTTGAGCGCTGGTAAACGAAGCACTTCCCCCACAAATCACAAACGGTAAGGAAGGACACATTATTTTACTTAAAACGGTTTATTAAAAGTAAAACCGTTGTATATAGCTGAAGTGAGTTTTAAAAAACCTCGGGTATATAACGTTCAAGGGAGTGCGTCATGTGGGCCAAAGAGTTTTTGTAACCCTTATAAAACGTTACAAAGCTAGTGTGTAGATCGGTTCTCAGACATCCATTTTCAGATATCTCTGTCCTCACAACATCACAGCAACACAAAAATGGCACCAAATTGGCTGTAACTCAGTATAATACTAAGAGATCAATCCTATGCCTCTTAGACAGAGTCTGGATATTTTGGTTTCTGAGCTCTGAGCTTCCCTCCCCTTCTGAACCACAGCCAGTGTGGAAAGAACCACACTGGTGTCTGCCACAAGCTCACAAAAACAAGCTCATAGGGGGTGAAAGGGGGGAAGACAGGGAGGACTGGGGACATGGGAATATGAGGTATCCCCAGCCATCCCCAGCCTCCTTCCTGTCCTTTCCCAGAAGCCTCCACTAGACTGGCAAATCACCCATCTAGCTAAAAAGTAAAGCAGGAGGTGCGAGGTGCCTCCTGCTCTGCACTGGACACTTGTCAGCTTCCAAGTTCAGAGGTTTATGAGTACCCAAGTTGCCTCCAATAGGATTGCACCCTACATTATTATACCGATGTAATTGTGATTGCAAGCAAGAAATTAATTGGAGAATTGCAAGCACCGTCCAATTAATGAACAAAGGATCAGAATTAATTACATTATTTTTTACAAAGGATACAAACATTTATTACGGGGATATAAAAATAGTAACATAATCTGGAATACATTTAACATTAACTACACATGAGAACGAACCTAAAGCTCTATAGATAATTCTCTGTATTTGCATGCTGAGAATTAGCCTGTGTAAGAAATTTAATGTCATCCTCAAATAGGTTAAGATAATAAGTCCAATATTGATTCAAGAAACTGGCAGCCTGATCCTATGTGAGTATAGGAGGTCTTTCCCCCCCCCCCCAAAGTGTGCATATTTGTATCCTGGATGCAAGGCAGGTGAACATCCAAGATCTGCACAAAAAGGGAGAGAAGTCTCAGGATGCTATAGAAAGGTTTATTATACAGAAGCCCGATGCATTTCGGCCTCTTGTTTTATAGGCCTTCATCAGGGGTTGTTATAATGTCTGGAGAAATGATTAACAACAGATTGTCTTGTGATGGCGACTAGATGCCTTGTGATGTGGAGCAACGTGGATAGGTTCTTTAGAATTCTGACTGGTTCTGACTGAAAACCTGAGTGGATTCCCAGCCCTACTAACATCGGAGCCACCAGCCTCCACTGTCATTCTATCATAACCAGGAACATTATCCTAAACAGGAGCTCTTCCACACTTGGCATAAGACAATCCAGTAGCTTGCTTATCCTTAGACTCAACATATACACTACAAACTGCTCTCAGGAGAAGCAGGAATGGCATAGTCTTCAACTGGCCCAATTTACTGGGGACACTCCCTATTTTCTAGGATCCATTATGGGAAAATCAAGTCTAAATCCAATTAGTCCCTGTTGTGATTTTCGGGGGTCATGCTGGGGATGTCTTGTGTGGGGTGGGTGGAACAGTGCATATACATTAGGGGTGCGCATCGGATCGGATCCAATCCACGATCCGAATCCGATCCGCCCCAAAATCAGAAAAATCCGATCCAATCTGATCCGACTAATTCTCTGATCTGGTCCGCCGAGGTCCGATCAGGATAGGAAAAAATCGGCGGATCAGACGCCATTTTGAATGCTTTTTCCCATAGCCAAGTATTGTGTTACAAAAATGCCTATAACTTTTTCATTTTTAAAGATAGAAGGATGAAACTTGTGCACTTTGTAGATGGGGTAGGGGTAGTTATCTGTGAGAAATCTCAGAAAGATTGGTGCAGGTATTTTGTGGCAATTAATTTTTTAATAAATAACTAGAAATGCCTATAACTTTTTCATTTTTAAAGTTCCACACATGAAACTTTGCCACATTGTAGGTGGTACATTAGCACCTATGTGTGTGAGATTTCAGAAATGTAGGTGCTTGCTTTGTGTGGCAATTAATTTTAGAAAAATGGGTAGTAGTGGGGTAAATACAGTTATGCCTCCAACTTTTTTATTTTTAAAGATACAAACAGGAAACTTGGGCACATTACAGGTAACACTTTGCTTGATATGTGTGTGAAGTTTCAGAAAGCTAGGTACAGGCATGTGGTGGCAAGGTATTTTTGAAACAATGAGGAAAGAAATGCCTATAACTTTTTTATTTTAAAAGTTAGAAGTCTGAAAGTTGCTCACTTTGTAGATGGGTTAGGGGTAGTTGTCTGTCAGAAATTTAAGAAAGTTAGGTTCAGGCATTTGGTGGCTACGAATTTTTTAGATTAAAAGTTACAAAAGTTTTTCCACAGAGGCTTGGGCTGTCAATTGCACTCCCCCTCCCCCGCCTCCCTCTTTTATCTGTCAAAACTCTGTGTTGATCCAATCTGCCCAACCTCTGATCCGATCCAATCCGACCCCCCAGGTCCGATTCCGATCTGCTATCCGATCCGATCTGGGGAGTCAGTGCACATCCCTAATATACATGCACTAGAGTACTTCAAGTTTTGGCTCCTCCCCAGATCTCTAAACGTTGCACCTTGATTCTTATGCACAATACGTGTGAGCTTGTCCATCCTCCCATCCAGATAATCTGAATAGATTCCTTTCTTCAGAAGCCAGTGCAGGATAGGCGAATAAATGAACAACAGGGCATGAAGGACCTTCAGAGATGTGTGATGGCATGTGGATGGCATCCCACATTGTTGCTATATGAAGGGAAGTTGCACTTTTTCTGTGAACACCCTTGATTCATGGAGCTATGACAATGGACACTGCTTTGGATGTTTAGAAGGGAGCAGTTGTGTGAACTGTTAATAAGTTAATTTGTCACCATCTGTATTTTCTGCGTTTTATTTCCTCCTGCCCTCTGTGTTTAAGATCTCCCTCCACCCCTGAGCTGTATTTTGGGGAGGGGGGGTATACACAGTTGTTGCTCAGGATAATCCTTTATGCATCTGATGAAGTGGACTGCAGTCTATAAAGGCTTATGCCATTCAAAAAAGGGTCAGTCTTCAAGATGCGTGAAACACTTAGGCCTTGTATAAATAGCAGGTGTAGATTAGGCCTTAGTTTACAATCGTATGTGCCTTTAGACAGAAAAAAGTCCTGCAACTCGCAGGATGCCCCAGCCAGTTGGCTGGGGCATCCTGGGAGTTGTAGGACTATTTTCTGAGGATGCATAGGATTGCACCCTTTGGGCACAATGTCATGCACGTTTAGACTAGAAAAAAAGTCCTACAACATCTCAAATTGATACTTTCGCCCAGCCTTGCTATTTCTAAGCTGAAGATGCCAGAGATGGGAGCTCTTGGCTCCTCTTGTTAGATTAGCTGCTACATAAACTCAACATTGGTTTAAAGTCCAGACGTTCTAGCTTAACAGGTTGCATAACAACTTCCCTTTTTAAACAAACTGCAAGCTTTGCCGGTCTTGCCAGTTTTTTAGGTCGGGAATCCTGGCAGCAGTATCCTGGGAACCATCTTTGCTGTCCTTTGGTTCTTTCTTTTCCCTCCATGGTTTTTTTTAAAAAGAAATTGTCCATCCTGTGTTCTGCCAAGACATGACAAATAGCAGCCCGTGTGTTTACTGAAGTCTTTTCCCCTGTCCTTTTGACTGGTGTTTTCTCACAGTGAATAAAAGTCTAAAGCTTGGGGCATGCCAGGGTGGTGTATTCCCGTCTTTTTTTCATGGGACCAAAGATTTTCAGAGCAGCTCCAATACAAGATGGTTATATATGAAAAGTGTCAAAGAAGATAATGCTGCTGTGTGGTTCAGAAATAGAAACATGACATCTGATGTATTTTCCCACTGCTGTGATTTATCTTAGCACTGCCCAAGACATTTTGCTGCCTGATGCAAAAGACAAGATGGCGCCTCCTCCCATTCTATGTACAAAGGCTGACTGGACTGGTAGTTGAATCCATATTCAACACTGGAAATGGGTTGGTTTCCTCTACCATACTTGAAGACATCAAGCTAACTTAGGGAGTACAGTGTAGGCAATGAGGCTCACAGCTCCTCTCCTCCAATGCCTTACTCCCATCTCCCAGAACTGCTGCCTGACACAACTACTTTATTCTGCCTAATGGTAGGGCCAGTCCTGGTTGATATTAAAATACTTTAGATTAAGTATTTATCTGGCTGCCTGTTAGCTACCAAGCCACATACAAGGTTATGTTATTATCATATCAAACCCTAAACAACCTGGGACCATGAAACCTAGAAGACTGCCTTCCCTTATGTACACCCAGGTGGCATTTACGATCTTCAGAGGAGGCCTTGCTGGTCATTCCAAAATGAACAGAATGTCGCCATGAAGAACCTTGATGCCGGGCCTTCTCTGTAGCAGCACCTGCTACCTGGGAAACCCTCCCTCATGTGGTCTAGGAGACGAAAAATGTAACGTCCTTTAAATGTCTCCTGAAAACATATCTTTCCACACAGGCTTTCCCTGGACTGTAACTTATTTTGTTTTTACATGACATGTTTAACTTTTAACTTTTAATTTTTTTTTCTGACTTGTTGTATTTATGGTTTTAATTGTGAACTGCCCAGAGAGCCTCGGCTATTTGGCAGTAAAAAAAAATATGTAGTAAATAAACAAAACATTCTCCACTTTCAATGAGTTAAAACTTTCTCCTTCCTATTATTTTCAAATTTTTCCTGATCCTGTTCAGCACCGTGGTTTGCTGCTGGCTTTTTCTTCTTGACAGCATTTTCCTACCGGCTGCTGCTGTTCCTTCCTTCCTTCCTTCCTTCCTTCCTTCCTTCCTTCCTGGTTTAGTCATGTTGCTAATGCAAGCTAGGTAAGTTCCAAGCATTTGGGGAAGAGGTGCTCATGTGAGCCCCCCCCCCTCTTCAAATGCCCACAGGAAAGCTTGTGTCTCCTTCTCCCCACCCAATCCAGAATTGTGTCCTGATAATAAGGGGGGCTGAGTGATGATATCACTAAAGGAAACTCTTGGGCAATTTAAACAAAACAGATAAATACCTCTTGTCAAGAAATCAATTTCCCTTCTGTATCTCACCAGCCTGTAAAGTTCCATTCCATGAGGTCGAGCCTGCGGGGTATTCGTTGGGCCATCTGTGTGCATTATCTCAACCTGTCTCGGTCTTCAAGGCCTCAGCAGCACTCCCACTACTTGGGCTGAATGGATTCAGTTGAGTGTTTGTGAGAAACTTTCTGCCTACCTACCAAAAGCCTGAGAAGACTGTTTCAGTCAGCTTGTGATCGGCTAATTAGAATCCCCTTCATAACTGGGTATAAAAGGGCGGAGTGGCGGCAGCATTATAGCTGTTCATCATCTTCATCTTCATCCTGTGTTTCAAGTACCTCCATTTGGCCCTGTTGGCCCTATTGAAGACTTGTGCTTTGAGACGTATAGGCAGGATTTGGCCAGTTCTGTTATTTTGTCTTGTAAGTACTGTTTCCAAACATTGCTCTGGTATTTGTATGTTATCCCTTTTCCCTTTTGTAAATAATTTATGATCTACCATGTGCACCTCAAATAAAACCAAAAATTATGTAGAATAAAAACCACTAGCTGTGTTCTGTTCACGGTGTGTATATAGATTAGGAATGCTTTTCAAAGGCAATTTGGCAGCAGAGGGACAGTTTACTTTCTGGTTTATGCATGTTTACACAATTGTGGATCTGTAGATATTATTAGCCCAATTATACCTAACAATGCCCTAACTGACATACAATATCTGAAAAGAACACACACAGAGCATTATGTGGAGGGAAACTGACCAGACAAACAAATTACTGAATGCATTTCTTCCTTGCTTTCTTTTCATTTACAGCGGAAAGCATTTGTTATCCATTTGTTCACAGTTCTCTCTCCACTAAATCCAGCCCTCAGAAGATCAATTGTGTATGTGATAGGAATATAGCTCCTAAGTAAAAAGGCCAGGATGCTTCCCCAGATGCATAGATGAAGTCACTCCAAGATGAAACCTGGCACATGATGTTTCTGTCATTATCAAAATTACTTCACGTTTCAACATCTCAACTGGAAGGCTGGGGACAGCAGAGTGTGTGTGTGTGTGAGAGAGAGAGAGAGAGAGAGAAAGAGAGAGAGAGAGAGAGAGAGAGACAATTTTAAAGTGAGGATGGTTTACTTACCGCCTCTCTGACAATTAGGAATGGATTAAAAGGTTAGTTACATTATTATTATTTTAAAGTGTCAAGCGTAGGTATGGATGGATCAATCTACTTCTTGTCCATGTCAGTTTCACATGTCCATTCCACCTGTCAGCGTTATTATTTTTAAACACACACAAAAAACATATTTAAATAGATCTTTTTCAACATATGCTCTCAGAAAATATGTATTTCCAAACTAGGGGTGGACAAATCAGTCTTTCTCCTGCCCCCCTCCATGTCGGTTTTCCATATATTCAGTTAAAAATCCATTCCAAACAATTTTGGAATCCATCCCGATATAAAACACACACACACACACACACACACACACAGAGACTTTATTTTCCTAAACTACTAACATGAATGTATGCATGTTTTATTATTTTATTTATTGAAACATTTATATCCTGCCCTATATCACTGGAATTTCAAGGTAGCGTATTTGTACACTTTTTTGCAGACAATTTTTGAGCCGAGAACTGTATTGCAAAATGTCAGAGAAGTGCACAACCCGGAGATATTGTGCTCCGAACAATCCATATCTTAGCCAGAAAGTGCAAATAACATTGCTTCATTTAAAAATGCAGGCCAATCATTTTGCCCTCCTATTAACAGTTTCCCCAAATGCAACCCATCAGCCATGACCCCACTCCCTTTCTCCCCTTCTGAAATGGGTTTCCCAACACTCTTCCTTTCATGAGTCTGGCCCCAGATTCCATTAGTTGCACTTAGGCTCCATTGAAATTAAGATGCTTTTTTAGATACAGCCAAGTGGCCTGTAAATTGATTAAGTCAGGGATCAGCAACCTGGCACCCAAGCGCACCTGCCAGGACACCCATTGCCCCTTCCTCTCATGTCCACTGGCCATGCTGAGAATCTAAGAAGCAGGAAGTCGGCAGATTGGAAGTGGCCTCCCAATTCTCCAACTTCCTGCTTCCACACTGCTGACGTGTACATGGCAGGAGGCGCAAATGGTGGCAAAAGCAGTATTAGGGATGAGTCAGGTGAAACAGCTGGGGGGACGGAGCTCGGAGGGACGGAAGTTGCAGGGGTGGGGATAATAAAGGAGAGGTAGTGGGGAAATGAAACCCTGAGCAAGAAGGAGGAGTGAGAGGAAGAGGGGGCAAGAAAATGGGGAATCCTAGAAAAGGGGGCTAAGAGAGTGAGAACCCTGGAAAAGGGGCTAAGGAGAATCCTGGAAAGGGGCTAAGAAAGTGGGGATCCTGGAAAGGGGCTAAGAAGGTGGGAATCCTGGAAAAGGGCTCAAGAAAATGTACTTGCAGCCCCTAAAGAAATAGTGAGATGAGCCGCAGGACAAAAATGTTTACCTCTCCCTAGTTGAAATAAACAAAATTGGTGTGAGACAAGTTAGTTATGACTTAAGTCCCACTGATTTTCCGGGAACTAAATGCAAGTAAACCCCTGTTCAGAAATTTTATGAGTGGAACACCAATGGGGTCACATGCACTGGGCCAGCTCCTCCACCACTGACTTCCTGCATTGAATGGGAAGGTCTAGAAAGGGAATGTTACACTCCGCCCTACAATAAGAAACCCTGGATGGGTAGCACGTGTGACCCCATAGCCTCACTACGGACAGAATATCTGTATGCCGGAGTGGAGTAGGACTTCACTCAGCACAGCTGATCCATGTCTATTCAGAAGTAAGCCTCATTTGAGTTCAATGGGGCTGACTTCAAGGTAAGCATGCATAGGACTGCAGACTCATTCTGGACCCAACCCGTTATTATTAGTTGCATTTAGTGTGCCTATAATGGGATCTGTTTGGAAAATGGATTGTGTGTGTGTGTGTGTGTTTAAATAGTCTTTTATTTCGCTGTTCTGTAGAATTTTAGATATTTGAATGCTTGTTTTCTGAGCTGTTTTAATTATTTTCAAGCTGCCTTGGACACAGAATTTTGAGTGCATGTGATTAAATGTATGAAATCTGAACCCATTTCTTTTAAGCAGTGGAGACCCATATTTGAGGTTAAACATTGCAAACACTGTTCCCCAATAAAGCAATTAGAGCAATCCAACCATACCACACATTGCTTAGGATGAGTGATCTTCTTCCGAAACCCTTTTTGAAAAGTCATTTAAGCAGTCCCATTCATGGGCCACAATCCAGAAGGCAACTGGAAACTCAGTGAAAGTCCAGATTAAGCAATATTGTTTATGACAGAAATGCTGCCAGGGATTGCATTTGAAGTTATAGCTGGGTTGTTCAATACAGCAGGTACAAATGAAATATTTGGCTAGAGGTCAAGTTGCTTTACATCAACTTTTAATTCACAGTGCATTTATGAAAATCATTTTTTTAAAAAAAGGAAAGGAAAGGGGAAAAAGAGGCTTGCAATTTAAGGTTGACCACGTCCTCTGCGGCATCTGTATTTACTTCAGCAAGATTACTGTAGAGTGGTAATTTTATATAGCAATTTTATGTGTTCACTTAAGCCTTTGGATTCTGCATAGGTCAAAAGAAATGGTCACAAAGAAGAACCATGGGTTTTCTTTTAAGGGGGATAAACCATTGTGTAGTTTCTTGGGGATAATAAAATCTGAGTTGAAGAATTTTATGGTTCCCTGATGTGTAGCTTTCATAACGAATCTGATATGCCATCAGTCCCTTTACTTACATTTATAATGTGAATAAAGCAGGACCTGACAACTGCAATATGGTGACCTCTTCTGCTTCTGTATTCCTCAAGGTCTCAACAAACAACAACATGATGAATACACCATTGTAGGTGCTGAAAACCTCTGTTTCCGAAGATGTTCCTTAGTGCTAAACTGGTTAGAGAACTGGTGTTAAAATATGAGGAAAAATACTGAGCACATTCAAAGATCATCCGCTCGACTCTCTGTTGCAGGGATGGACATCCTGCAGCTCTAGGCCTGATTTGAAGTGATTCGTTCAGACTGCTGCCAAGAGTCATTTGACCCTTCCCCAGCAGGCCACTGGGCAGGAAGAAGAGGGGGAAGGACAGACAGACAGACAAGGGGTAGAGAAAAGGGGTGGCAGGGAGAAAGACAGAGGGAGAGAAAGGGTGGCAAAGGGAGAAAAGGAGTGACAGAGAGAAGAGGTGGCAGAGAGAGAGAGAGGGGATGGCAGAGAGAGGGGGCTGGCAGAGAGAGAGAGCAAATGGGTGGTGGAGAGAGAGAGAGCAAATGGGTGGCGGGGAGAGAGAGAGAGAGAGAGAGAGAGAGAGAGAGAGAGAGAGAGAGAGAGATGGTGACAGGGAGAGAGAGAAAAGGGAGAGAGACAGACAAACAAACAGAAAGAAAGAGAGGAGGGGCTGGCTTCTTCCACTTTTGGCTAGCCATGCCCACACAGCCAGCATTTAGTCCCTGAGGGAATGTGAGTCTTGACAGAAACAGGGATCCCCACCCTTCCTCTGTTGAAATGCAGGGAGAAATCCAGTCCTTTGCTGCTACTAGTTACCTGGCCTCCAGCATCCCAAATCCTGAGATTCATGAGGCAGGGCTTGATGATGTGTCACAAAGTAATGTCAAAACGTAGAGCCTGCTGATCTCACATGGTGGCTATGTGACCTACATCACAGAGGACATTCTTCTATTTGAAAGTATGTATCCTCCGTTTGAAGGGCTCTCTGGTCCAAGTCCAGTTTAAAGATGAAGAACCCTATGAAGGGAGAGCAGCAGGGACCTTGAAGTTGCCCATCCAAGGTTAGCACCTGGACGGCAGGCTGAGCAGGCACACCACTCACCTGGTCACATTGCATGCATCGCATTTCTGTTTAAATTATAGTAATTGTTTCCAAATTTGCATCTATGCATAAATTAACATATGTAGATTTTTATGCAAATCTTAACAATGTGTAAGTGGCACCCTAGCAAATGAACGAGAGTAAAGTTGTAGCACTAGGGATATGAGGGATCAAACAATGGAGAAATTGGGGAGGGGGGAACCATTGTTTTGAGAAAATATTTCTTATGAATGATGAGTTTTCCCCAGCTCCGTGTGCTTCTCTGTCCAGCAAAATTAGCAACAAGTTTGCCAGGCCAGTCCTTTACTAAGCATGGACTTTGTTTCAGTTTGCATATTTTAAAGCTCTTACTGCCAATAACTAAACCTTAGGAGAGACATTTCAATCTTTTAAAATGGGGAAAGAATGGCACAAAAGCAGGGAAACCACCAAATGATTGGTGAGCAGGGAAAGGCGCAGGGGCCAGGGGAAGGGGTGTGTGGCCCTCTGGGGAACCCCAGAGGCAAGACTGGGTCCCCAGACGGGCCACATTTGGCCCCTGGGCCTCAGGTTCTACATCCATGTTTTATGGTATAGACTGACAGTCATTGGGATGACCATGGGCTCATCTGGACCTATGAGCCTTCCGGGACAGGGGGAGGATCTCAGGCTTTCCGGCTTCCACGATCATCCCCCAGCGTCCATACGCCAGCGCGTCGTCCTGGAAGCCAACAGGAACTTTTTTTTTTAAGGAGAGCCTTAAGTAAAAGGTAAGGTATGTTTTTTTTTAAAAAAAAGCAAAAAACAAGGAAGTCAGCACTGCCATCCAAGAGATGGCAAAAATGCTGCCCCTATCCCACCTCCATGGGCACGGAGACACGCCGTGCAGCTCTGTGCCCGTTTGAGGACCCAGGAGCCCGTGCCACACCAGCTGCTGTCCTCAGGGTTGTCCCAGGACAGCAGAAAAACCAGGACATCTGTAGTTGTTGTTATCCTGGGGAAAGTTTCTGCTTGTCCCCGGTTGACCCCAGGATCCCCTGTGCGTCATTTGGATGCACAGGGATGACCTAGAGACGAGCCCGGGATAACTGCATGGTGGAGACATGGCCCATATCTTGTTAGCAGAATCATTGTATCACTTCTGGCTTGGACATATTTACTTCCAGTCAGGCCAATCACAGCAGAGTACATCTCCCCGCAGCACCATCACCACACCACCACCCTTGGCAAAACAGTTCTCTGACTCAGCAAGTTTCCCAAGCCCAGATTTGGATCATTCTGAAAGCACATTTTGCAGTGATTATTCATTTTCTGACAGATGCCAAGCAGATCTTTCTTCATGGGACTTTGCTGCTACCCAAAATTTGGTCACTGAGTTGTTTGTTGGATGGCAAATTGCTCAATCCCTTATTTCCTTTTGATTGATCGTTGTGTGCCTTGCTTCAGCGTGATCCATTGTCCACTACAGTCAGGGGCATCAGCTATGTTCACATTTTGGTTTTCACTCATACTACAATGTGGCATGTGGCATGATTTGAAAGCATCATGAAAGCATCATGCATGGATATGTTGATTGACGATACACTGCACGGTGGGTTTTAGCTTTAAAAGTTGTATAATCAACACGTTACCACTCATAAGCAGTCATACTTCACAACAAAATGAAATAAAGACTGTACCATGGATTCATCAAAAGCACAGCTGTAAAGAAAGAGGTGAGATTTAGGGGGATCGTGTGTCCACTTTTATAGAGAAGAGTCCTCTATTTGAAAATTTTCCAGAAGATAGTCCAAATCCAGTTTAATGATTAAAACAACAACAACCCATAAGCACTGTTGCCCATCAGCAATTAGCACCTAGACAGCAGGCAGACGAGGCAGGCACAAAGGTTACCTGGTCACTGTCTTCCACATCTATGGAGAGATGCAAGGTATTTCTATTTATAATAATTCCTAATTTTGCACCAATAAATATCAATTAAGAGATGCAAATTTTATGCAAACATATGTCCTCTGTATGCAATGGATGTCCTTTTCTTGACCTCTTTTTTTAAGTGATGTATTTCCACTCCTTTGGCGATTCGTAAGTGACCACGTTGGTGAGATTTTGCAGGCCATTCCATTAGCTTGGCTAGGACCGTCCACTCATTGGCTCCTCTTCTCCCTGAACTGTCTCCCTCAGTGGCCATTCCGCCTGGTCATGAAACATTTATGGACGTAGGGAAAAAATTGTGCCCAAAAAAGCTTGATTTCCATTTCTCTCCCCACCCCCACTTTTGTATATTTTCTTTTTGATTGTAAGGTTGCAAGCAAGGAAGGAAAGCTGCAAAGTAACATAACAAGAACAGGACCTGAAGGACCACCATGTTGAAATTGCTTCTGAAGAAGAAGCCATGTGGAATTCAGAGTCTTGTGAGATGTGCCAAGTCTAATTTCTTCTCATTGTTTACAGCTGAAATAAAGTTAAAATACTATGATGTTGGTTCTTGGGTATTTTTCCTTAAGGGAGACACTCTTACCGCCAGGCAAGGGCTAATTCAAGTTTTACAGAGCAATAGTGACATCCTATGGTAAAAGAGAACTGTGATCATAAGATTTTAGGATGGCCTCTTGAAGTAGATTGTGGATGGGATTTCAGCTGCAGACATCACGGAGCAAATGGAGAGCGTGGAATACACACTCCTGAAGAACTCTGAGGATGGTAACTCATCTGTCCTCACGTTTGAGACAGCTACCTTAGCCCACAGGGATACTGAAATAGTTGGTCCTAGAGGCCCATTAAGAATGGGTGGAGAGGAATATATCCCCCAGGGCTGAGACAGGCTTTACCGTAAGAATGGTGGGAACCAGTTAAAATGATCCACCCTCAATGACTACTGGAATCTGAAGGTTCCTGAGGGCCGTGGTGTATGTTCAAACTGATTTAGCTGAAGCTCCTGTTGGAGCCTAAGATGGCCATGTGTCCTTTTTTACAGACAGCAGTCCTTTGTCTGAAGGACTGACAGAAGACCACCTTCTGTTGGAAAGGTGTCCTCTATTTGAAAGGCTGTCCTGTCTAATTCCAGTTTAAAGCCAATGAACCATAACAACTGTCTCCCATCCACAGGTAGCATTTGGACAGCAAGCTGAACAGGCGGACATGCTGGTCACCTGCTCACAGTCTTCCACAATATGCTGAAATATACTGTATTTCTACTTAATTTTTCACAATTATTTCTAAATGTGTGTCTATACATATAAATTAGCATATGCAAATGTTATGCAAATTGATGTCCTCTTTTTGTGATGTTGCATTTCCTGTTTTTTGGGCTGTTCATAAATGGCCACCCTGTATTTAACCTGTCAGGTCTAAGCTGTTTTTACTCCCTGAGATCTTTTTTTCTGTTGTATTTATACTTTTATTGTTTTCTATTGTTATTGGACATTATTTTGGATTTGTTCAGACAACACGCCGAGCCATGGTTAGGCCATTAACCCTTTTGCAGCAAATGGTTAGTGAGTGTGTTTATGTAGCCATAATTTTTGTAAACCGCCAAGAGAGCTTTGGCTATGGGGCGGTATATAAATGCAATAAATAATAATAATAATAATAATAATAATAATAATAATAATAAGGAATGGTTCACATGACATGCTAAGCCATGATGTTTAGCTCAAAATGCCTAACTACTGTGGCTTAGTGTGTCATCTGAACAGGGTCATTCTTTTATTTCTTGCTGTGAAGACTCCCTGAGAGCTATGTTCTAGGATAGACTATAAATACTAATAATAAACAAAGAAACATAGAAATAATAATGGCTAAGAGACTAAGGGAGCAATCCAATGCATGTTTAAGCAGAAAGAAGTCCTACAACTCCCAGCATTCCATCATTGTGATCTTCTATCAGAGGATAATAATACCGGCCTTTCTTACAGTATTGTTGCAAGGATCATCATGGGAACATATGTGATGTGTTTTGAACAGTCCAGAAGCACTGCCTAAATGCCAAGCATTATTTTGAGCTTCCAATTTTTCCACCCCTGTGCTATGGGAGAGCTTCCTCTAGGTTTCAAGCTGGTTGATTTTGAGTGAGTGCAATAACAACTAGCTGGAAGTTTGATGAGGCTTGGGGTGGATTCCCCTGGTATAGGTGGTTTTGCATGCTCCAAATATCAGCCAGCACCACTTTCATGGTTAGCTGAACACAAGTGGTCAGGCTTTCTCTCTCAGGCCAGCCACAGGCAAAAATGGCAGGAGCTCAGCAGGTGGTATGCATTGCTTTGATAGCCAGCTTATTGCACCGGAGTACGGATGTGCAAGAAGTTCATCAATGTTCGCAAATCATGCGAACATGTCCAGTTCACAGTGCCGAAGGCGAACATAAGCAGGGGCACTTTTTCCGGGGAAAATGTGCATTTTCCTGAACTCTGGGTTCATGTTCAGAAAATCCACACTTTAAAAAAAAGATTATTCCCCCCCCCCTTCCCCCAAAATAGACATGTTCATGCTTTTGTCTATGGGAGGAAAGGGCACATGTGGGTGTTGTCTTTAAAAAACAAAGCAAAACCATGCATTTCTCCCATTTTAAATGCACACTTTCCCCATCGAATGAAATGAAACCGGAGTGCAATTGTACATGAGAAACAAGGTGAGCCAAACTTCAAGGGCCAGATCTATACTACTGCTTCATAGTGGTATTTAATGCACTGATAACTGTTGGGGCACAATCCAAGTTCCAAATAGCTCTTTTATTCCACACTCATAATGATTTGACACAAAATGTAGATCTGGTCAAGGTCAGTTGTGAAAATTACTTGTTTTCCCATCTCTTACATAGGAAGATTCCCCTTCTGTCCTCCCCCCCCCACCTCCTGAAAGGCAGCTTCAAACTGGCAGGAAGGACACAGCAGAGACTTAGCAAGAGATGCAGTGGGGTCAAGGATGAGATGTAGCTCAGGGGAGTAGAGCACATGGTTTGCATGCAAAAGGTCTCATCCCCACCATCTCCATGTACGCCTGGGGAAAAACTCCTGCCTGCAATCCTTGAAAGCTGCTGCCACTCAGTGTAGATGATACTAAGGCCAGATCTACACCAAGCAGGATATAGCGGTATGAAACTGGTATATGGTATGTGTCAATGGGCCCCAACAGTTGTCAGTGTACTTCAATACCGTTATAAAGCAGTAGTGTGGCTCCTGCCTTTTATATACCGCTTTCATACCGCTATATCCAGTTTGGTGTAGATCTGGCCTAAGATAGACAAATCAGTGACCAGATACAAAAGGGGGCAGGGCTCCTGCAGCTTTAACTATTGTGACAAAGGCGGTGCTGCATGCATACAAATGACACCTGCTGAAATTCCCTTTTCTATACAACTGTTAAAGATACAGGAGCCATGTCCTCCTTTCCATATGGTCACCCTACTTCCAGGGATGTGACAGCTGCTTGCAGGGGCTGGTCTTGCACATGACTGATGTGTCCCTTTGTTTCACATACCACTCCTGCCTCAATTGGAAGATGAGTGGGACGCAAAGCAGGAGAGAGATTCAGCAGCCCCTTGCACGACTGGCTCCTGCAAGGAGCTGTGGAATCGCTTTCTCTGTGCAGAGAGAGGCACGGAGCCAAATGATGTCACAGAAAGAATGGTACTTTGGGGTGGAGGCCTGTCTCTTGATGTCATCTGGCTTGCTGGCTTGTTTTGGGGGGGAGCAATCTGCCCCCCCCGGGCCAAACTGGGTTCCCTGCCCCTGAATTATGGACTGAAGAGTATTTTTCTTGCAATTGAATTAATAATAGCAGCTCTATTCAGGTGTTCACTGTGAAGGTTCAAAGTATGTACTGGGCTGGCTCTGGCCCCTTCAGTTCAGAACTTGCGATGCTGAACCAGCAAGAGCTGAACAGGAGATCTTACCAGGTCCCCCAATCGTGCAGGAAGTTCTCCTCGTGTTCAAGTGAAGGCAAGTAGAACTTCAGTTCAGGCCTTGCTGGTTCAACATAGCAAGATCTAGACTGAGGGGGAGGCACACAGAGGCATAGAGAGCAGGGGCCCATCCCAGTTCACACTCTGAGCCCTCATGCATTCAAGCAAATGCCTGAATTGCTATTAAATGAAGTAGAAAAGCTACACACACACACACACACAGGATGTGTATCATATCGTTCCAATGTTCGATAAAGATCCAATAAGGTTGGTATCGGACATCTGATTAACGATAACAATACATTTCTAAGGAGGCCCTATCTAATTGGATCCAAAATCCATATGTCCGATAACTGTCGGACATATTGAATTATCAGACCGCCAATTTAGGGCTGGCCCTCCCTTCCCCCCTACTCGCGTTCCTTCCCTGCGGCCTTCCCTGCTGCCGTCCGCTGCCCTCCACTGCTTCCAGACTACTGAGAACTAGGCTTTGCGGCCTAGTTCTCAGTAGAGTGTCGACGCGCCGGGTGATGACGTCACTCAGAGCATCGTCGCTCTACTGAGAACTAGTCCACAAAGCCTATTTCTCAGTGGTCCGGAAGCAGCAGAGGGCAGCGGGGAAGGCCGTAGGTAAGTGGGGAACCCTGGGGAACCCTCCCTCCCTTCCCCCCCACTCGCACTCCTTACCTGCGGCCTTCCCCGCCGCTCCCACCAGTCCGTAGTACTGCGGCCTGTTCATCAGTACAGAGAGGCACTCTCTGGGTGGTTTACAAAGATTAAAACCTTAAAATACATACAAACACATAAACAGACAGCACACACAGAGACACACATATATCTAAAACAATTTTAACTAGCAATACGAAAAAAAGGGGTGGGGACCAGGACCTGATTAAAACCAGTGTAATTTTTAGAATGTTTTTAGGATGTTTTAGGATGTTTTAATGCAGTTTTAATAATATTTGTCATGTTTTAATTAGTTTTATGTATTTTATCATGTTGTTGTTCCCCGCCTCGATCTAGACGGAGAGGCGGGTAAGAAATAAATTGTTATTATTATTATTATTATAAAACCTCACCATATGCCGCCAAATGCCTGAGAGAAGAGGAAGGTCTTAGCATGACGCCAAAAAGGTAGCAATGTTGGCACCAGGAAGGCCTCATCCAGTAATTGGTGGGCCACCACCAAGCAGCTTCTCAACCTTGTTGTCATCTTTCAAGCCTCCCTGGATGGAGGCACCTAGAGGATGGCCTTAAATGATGAATATAGTATATGGGTAGGATCATTGTAGCAGATTTATTGATATGTTGTATACATCTACATGCCAC
The DNA here is from genome assembly GCA_029215795.1 of Anniella stebbinsi. Classification (NCBI taxonomy): domain Eukaryota; kingdom Metazoa; phylum Chordata; class Lepidosauria; order Squamata; family Anniellidae; genus Anniella; species Anniella stebbinsi. Next base: position 23,477,645 of record JARDYH010000002.1, on the reverse strand, counting down.
ACCCTGACTTTGCCTGTGTGTGTGTTATTGTTGTTGTGTGGGTAACATGGAAAGGAGATGTCTATATCTCTATTTTTCTATCTTTCTATCAATATCTATCTATCGATATCTATCTATCTCTATGTAATCTATATTCAAATATGAATGCCCCAATGAAAAGTTAAGGTAAATCATGATAGTTCTTTATACATATCCCTTTGACCAATGTTATGAAGTTTTCTAAGGGGTTTAGGCAAATTCATGGAAGATAGCTAACAATGGCTATTAGTCCTGATGGCTACGTGGCAGACCAAGGGTCTATCTAGTCCATCATTCTGTTGAAACAGGAACCCACAAGCAAGACATGAGTGCAAAAGCACCCTCCCAACCATGTTCCCCAGAAATTGGTGTATATAGGCTTACTACATAGCCATCAGGACTAGTAGCCACTGATAGCCTTCTCCTCCAGGAATTTATCGAACCCCCTTTTAAAGCCATCCAAATTGGTGGCCATCACTACATCTTGTGATAGAAAATTCCATAGTTTAACTATGCACTGTTCTTAAGGAAGGCTTTCTGAAGTGTGATCCATCCCAATTTGAAACATATTGGAGCATTCCACAGACTGTTTTACCAACCTAAAATATTCCCAACACTCAAAATAATTTTATCATATAAAAAGAGGGGAGTGTTAGTACTGCTGTGAATGATATGCTGACTGTTAACCTGAATCACATTGGAAATATTTGTTTGATTATGCATAGTTTGGGAGTTCGGAAAGGACATGGACATGAATTTTGATATTTCTCTTAATTGCTGCAGTTAGGCAAAAACTGTCAGTCAGTTGACAGATGACTGGGGCATTCTCTAAGAAAACAAATTTGCATCTTATTTGTGGTGTGTGACTCAAAGGTGATATAGTTGTGCTAGAAAAAAATAATGTGTACGTGTGTGTGTGTGTGTGTGTGTGTGTGAGAGAGAGAGAGAGAGAGAGAGAGAGAGAGAGAGATACTAGTGAAAGTAAAGATTGCTCTACGTTACACATCATACAGCGTCCCATGGAGAGGGGAGCAAAGGAAGAGGAATACTTGTTAATTCTGCACTTCATAAGGGCCCTGTTTAATGGAGGCACAGTCGTGCCTCCATTGTTAAGGGCCGTCAGTAAAAAACACATTCCGCCATGTTAAAGTGATAATTGGGGGGGGGGTCATTCTAACAGCCATAAAATTGAAAATGTTTCACCAACCTTTCTGAAATTTACAGGTGCCAGAAAGAAATGTTTGTTTTACATTACCTGAAAATTTCAAGAAGATTGGTGAAAGATTGAGGGAAGGAGAGCAGTTTAAGGTAGAAAAGGAATACAAACCTGTCTCCCTGCTTTTGTAAATGTACTTCCAGTTGAGACTTTTTGTGCTCACAATTTGCATAATTTCTAGAACCTTATTAATTAATCCAGTGGTGGGGTCTTCTTCCTCCTTGACTGTAGTTGGTGGAAAGCTTTTCATTTTAAAAAAATTCCCTTCGGTTGACTTTTAAGGAATATTTTAACCTCTCATTCAAGTCAATGAGGCAGCCATCTTCCCTCATAACGCGACACTGACACATGCTCAGTAGCGTCGCTCTCCCCCCTCCCTCCTGCCTTAGAATGTGAGGTGGGTGAGTGAAATGGCCGCTGCCTCTAGCACAGACCTTTTGAGTGAAGAAGAAGAAAAAGAGTTTCTCTTTTCTCTTCTGGAACATGCATTCCTTTGGCTCTGAGGGTATTTTGGGCTATCTTCATAAGGCCAGTTTGCTCTTTTGCTCCCTGGTGAAGCAGGGTGTGGCTCCTCTGGATCCATGGTAACCTGATCTTCAGATCTCTCCTGGGAATAGGTAGCTATACCTTTCTTTTAATTTCCCTCTTTTCTAAGAGTTTGGTCCATACTGCTATAAAGTTGAAAGCTTCAAACACTTCATTTAATTAGTTTGGGCCGGTGTAAGTTTTAAGTACAATGTTGAAACCTTTCAAAGTGCTTCTGGGCCTACAACGTTGGTTTCGGCCTAGTCACCCTGTTTTTTTAATAAGATTTAGAAACAGTTGAGGTGTCGTTTATTTTGCATAGTGTACACATGGATTTTCTTTCTAATCCTTGCAGTCTACACTGGCTCCCTCCTTGATGTGTTTTTGGAAGCAGACAAACCGTTTTTTGTTCCGGCAGGCCTTTGGCAAATCATCTGGACCTCTGTCTATACCTTTGACTTTTAAATTGTTATGTATTTAAAATGTTTTAAATGCTTTAATATTGAAAAGTATTTAATTATATTTTTAACTTTTGTATATTTAGGCTGACCATATGAAAAGGAGGACAGGGCTCATGTAACTTTAACAGTTGTAGAGAAAAAGGAATTTCAGCCAGTGTCAGTTGTATGCAATTAGTCCCTGGTGAAATTCCCTCTTCATCACAACAGTTAAAGTTGCAGGCACTATACTAGAGTGACCATATACAAAAGAAGGCAGGGCCCCTGCAACTTTAACTGGTGTGATGAAGAGGGAATTTCACCAGGAACTAATTGCATACAAATGACACTGGCTGAAATCCCCTTTTCTCTACAACCGTTAAAGTTACATGAGCCCTGTCCTCCTTTTCATATGGTCAGCCTAGTATATTCCTATTTATAGGTTTTAGCTGTATATGTTTTAATTTTGTAAGGTTGCCCTGAGGCCCAGCATTGGGCAAAAGGCAGGATACTACTACTACTACTACTAATAGTAATGTTTCAGATTTCACTTCTGCATCTGATGTTCTTTTGCATTTACTTTTCTTTATAAACCATTCATATCTTAAGACTTCTTGTGTGGCATGTTTTCATTGGTTTAACAAGTTAAAAGGGGTATTCACTGTTTTCATGCTTATGTATTTTATATTGTTGCTGTTCCCCGCCTTGATCCGAAGGGAGAGGCGGTCTATAAATATTATTATTATTATTATTATTATTATTATTATTATTATGTTATAAAATTATTTTCAACAGGCCTAGTAACTTCAAGAGTAACAGAGTTGGGAAAAATCCTCAATCTTTTTGCTATCAGAGGCACTGAGTACGGGACTGTGTAGACTGATTGGGCATAGGCAGGTGGGCAACGGTTCTACTCTGCATCAGGAAGCAGAGTACAAAGAGTACAAAGGTAAACACTTATGAACATAAAACTTTCAACTAATGAGCTAACTAATTATGACATTCAGTGGCATCACTAGTTACCTATTGCTTTTTGTCTATGAAGATGCCTTTTATAGACTGAGGTTATTGATCCATCAATCCCAATATTACCTACTTTGGATGACATCTGTCCAGAGCCTCAGACAGGAGTCTTGTTTCCTAGTCCTGCTATCTAATATTCTTGTAACTAGGGCCTAATCCACACCAAGCAGGATATCGCACTATGAAAATGGTATGAAAGCGGTATATAAAAGGCAGGAGCCACACTACTGCTTTATAGCAGTATTGAAGATCACTGACTACTGTTGGGGCCCATTGACGCATACCATATACTGCTTTCATACCACTTTCATAGTGCTATATCCTGCTTGGTGTAGATCTGACCCAACAATGCCAATAATTGACTTTCTACAGAGCATGTGCACAACCACTGGGCTATGATCCCTCCACCTTCAAATACTGCTTGCTTAATGCCCAAACCAATATGTAAGAGGTTGTTGTACCAGCTTTACACCTTCTTGGTAGCTGCATCCTAGTTTTGGAATAGCCTTCCCAAAAAGGTCCCGCCTGTGCCATCTCTTTGGTATCTGGTGATGAGCTTTCTGCCCACCCTGGCTTTTTAAATAACCTGGGCCTCTCAGTTTTGAAATCTCTGTGTTTAATTTTGTGCGTGAGAGGGAGTTTTGTCTTGTCATTGTCTTGTGTGTTTACTCCTACCCACCTTCAGTACCATTTTGAGGTGGAAAGGCAGAATATGTTTGAATTAAATCAACAGATAAAGAAAATGTTGCTTTTGATCCTATGGTTTGGGATTTTGTTTTGTATGCAAATTGTGCTTGTTTTTTGTAAGCTGCCCAAGGAACTTTGTTATAGGGCAGCAAGCAAATATAAAAGAAAAGAAATAATGCCCATTTGGTCTGATGAAGAATTCTGGGGAATTCAAAAACTTAATACTGTGGGCTCATCTACACCTACTGGCTATCTGGGAGCAGGTGAGGGGAAGATCCCAGGCGTTCCTGCTTCTGGGATCGTCCCCCAATGTGCACATGCCACTGCAATATCCCAGAAGAAAAGAAGGAAATTCCAGCGCAGTGTGTGTGTTTTTTAAGACGTTGCACAATTGTGCAGGCATGATCCATTGCCAAGGTAAGGTTTTTTAAAAAAAAAAACAAAAAAAAACCTGGAAACTTGGTACCCCAACACTCCGAGAGCCATACAAAGGATGATGAAAATGCTGCCCCTCACCCTAACGGGCACAAAGCCCTCCCCCCAGATAGCTCCGTGCCAGTTTCCTGAGGCCTTGCTACTTGCGGGGAGGAAGTAGATTCCGGGAGCCTGTGCCACACCGTCCATGGTCCTCAGGGTTGTCCCGGGACTGCAAGAAAAAAATGGGATAGGTGCCATCCATTTTATCCTGGGGAAAGTGAGAGGTTGCCCCCAGTTGACCCCGGGATCCCCTATACATTATTTGGACACACAAGGATGACCTCGAGCTGACCCTGGGATAAATGGATGGTGTAGACATGGCCTGTCTTTAAAAAAAGGTTTGATCAAAACAAAGCTATTTCAGTCAGCCTTCAGTCAATCAGTCTCCTCTCCACATTGATGCCCTGCCTCCAGATACATTCTCTATATTTCCCCCACCCCCACCCCCTGAAGAATCTGATTTACATACTAAACCTTAGGCATTTGAAATTGCAGGAATGCTTGAAATCTGTGCTCTATTTCAGTCAACTGACTTGAGGGCTAGGAGATTAAATCATACAAATCATTTTGGTTTACCAAATCCCACTAACCTGCTGATTCAAGTTGACTCACCACCAGTGACTTTCATCTCTGTTTACCAAGCGATGGCTTCTAAAGCAAATTCTCAGGCTTTCTGCAACAAGGAAATCAAACTCCACCACATCAATTTCAGTGGCAGCAGGACATTGAGAAAGCTGTGGGAAGCAGCATCACAGGTTGATGATGTCCCTGTTTTTCCCCACATTATTTCAGGTGTGTGATGGTTCTATCAAGGCCCAGAAATAGCCAACTGATGGGTTCATGATCATATGCAGCCTCTGGGACAGTTTTATCTTGCTTCTGACAGCCCTGCCCAATTCTAGCTAAGGTACGATGAAAAGTTTACCCAGTTTCATACGGAAGGGACAGATAAAGGTTTTGTCTAAAATTAAATTTTCAGCATTGCAAATATAAATGCTACTATGTTTCTCTTTACTGTTGTTCTCTGCTTCACAAGTGAACAATATATTTCTCTAAGATCTAAGACTTTATTTACTTAAGATGCACATATTTAGGGGTGGGCAAACTGCGAACATAATCAGAGTGGCCTAGAACAAGTGCAACAATACTGGACAGCTTTTAAAAATATGCATATTAGGGCTGTGCTTCGCTTCATCCTGAATCCGGAATCTGAGTTCGGGATTGGATTGGGCCACCTCGGCCCGAAATGCTTTGGGCTGATTTGGCCCAATGACTAGCTGCTGCCCCTCCTCCCCTCCCGCCTGCGGGACTTATCTGAAGCCTCCATACACTACGACAAGCTGCCTGTCCTCCATGAGAGCTGCTCCGGCCTGCTGTAGATCTTCAGTAGTAAACTACAGCAGCCAGAGTTGAGTTGAGGTGTGTATGTGTGTGTGTGCACAGCCCTAATGCATATATTGAATCCGAAATGCAGGATGCAGAATAATGGGCTCAAGTGACAGGAAGCCAGATTCTGGCTGGACATCAGGAAAAAACTTCCTGATTGTTAGAGCAATACGACAATGGAACCAATTACCTAGGGAGGTCGTGGGCTCTCCCACACTAGAGGCCTTCAAGAGGCAGCTGGACAACCATCTGTCAGGCATGATTTAAGGTGGATTCCTGCATTGAGCAGGGGGTTGGACTCGATGGCCCTATAGGTAGGGTGACCAGACGTCCGGATCCCCCCGGACAAGTCTGGAAAAAGGAGGCCAAATTTGAGTCCGGGGGGAAATTTCAAAATATCCCCCAAAGTCCGGAAAAATTGGGCCTCTCCCATGCCATCTGGACCTTGTTCTTGGCTAGCGCGATTGCGCTGGTCAAGAACCAGGCCCAGAATGGCCGGGGAAGAGGCTGGAATGATGCACGCCTGCACTTCCGGGTGCACGTCATTCCGGCCTCCTCCCCTCCGCCATCCGGGCCTTGTTCTTGGCTAGCGCGGTTGCGGCGGAGGAGGAGGAGGAGGAGGAGGAAGAGGAGGAGAAGAAGAAGAAGAAGACAGATGGAGGAGGAGGAGGAAGAGGAGGAGACAGATGGAGGAGAAGAAGAAGAAGACAGACGGAGAAGGAGGAGGAGGAGGAGGAGGAGGAGGAGAAGAAGACAGACGGAGGAGGAGAAGACGACAAATGGAGGAGGAGGAGGAGGAGAAGACAGACGGAGGAGGAGGAGGAGGAGGAGGAGGAGAAGACAGACGGAGGAGGAGGAGACAGGAGGAGGCGGAGGAGACAGGAGGAGGAGGAGGAGGAGGAGGAGGAGAAGAAGAAGAAGAAGAAGAAGAAGAAGAAGAAGAAGAAGGACAGAGGAAGAGAAGGAGGCAGAGGAGGAGAGAAAAGAAGGAAGTGGCACCAACAGCAACAGAAGAGGAACCAGCAGGAGCAGCACCGGCATTCAGTGGAAAAGCGGCGGCGGCGGCGGAGGAGGAGGAGGAGAACGACCAGCAGCTGCGGCAGACCAGCATCAGAAGAAGGTACGTGGCGGCGGCACTCGTAAGCCTTTACCGGCCCTGTTCCCTTCCGTCCTAGACAGAAATGAGATGTAGTTAGTAAAGGACTTATTTTATTTACACCTGCCTTTCCATTAAGAATAATACTAAAGTTTGCTTCGATTTTACATTGCCAATGTTTTCCAACAGATGTGAAGAGGCTGGGAGAAAGCTTTATTGAAATCAAGCTTTATTGAAATCAGTGGGACTTATTTCTGAGGTTTCTTTGGACAGTTTTCTTTGGATCCCTGAATTGGATTTCTGTTCTCTGCACACTGAGACAGTGTAAATTCAGGAGGTATTTGGATAAAAGGAGGGAAAGATCCTTGTCTAGCATTGTGATAATGGGCGTCTGTTCTGTTCTGTTCTGGCTTGTTTACGTGGATAATGAACCTGAGGTGTAATAACACATTTTTAGATTAGTTTCTCACTGATAAACAAGAAGTTATTATTGCTCTAGCACCAGAAATGTAGCAGTTGTGCAATGTGGAATTGAAATGATTCATTTTAAGATATAAAGGGGGCTGTACGACCATTACATCCAGCATCCAAAATTGCTTAACACCACCATTGTAAGCTGGTGTCTGACTGGGCAGGGAGAGGCACCCAGCAGCCAAACACTGCATTTTGCCATTGTAGACTGTGAGGCTTCTGGCAAGGGGTGAGCAGGTATACTGGCTGCTGTCATGTTTAATGGAGTGCCAGAGGTCTTCCTCACCTGTTGCTTTTTCCTGGCCCAGGTCTCTTATCTGGGATAGGGAGACAGAAGTGGTTTTGCTTCCAAAAAGGGATGTGTGCAGCAATGTCTGGACTAAGGGGCAAGGTAATATGTGAGTGCATAGGGTGGCTTGTTTGGGCTTATTTGAGTATGTCTGGATTTCCTAGGCTCTGAAAACATCTTTCTGAAGTGCACCTGCTGGTTGCATGATCCACAAGGCCAGGCTCTGATGGGTGCATAGTCCTCCTTGACAGTAGGGGCTTGCACTTGCTAGAGAAAGATGAACAGATGTGAAGAAGCAGAGGCACCTCTTGTTCTTTTGTGTTTGAAAGCCACAGAGTGTCTTGTGGCATCTTGAAGATTCACAAATTATGCAAACTATGTTCATCTTGTGTGTGACAGACAACTTGCTCCACAAATGCAGAAACTTCCCCCTCCTAATTCTGTCAATGATCCTGTTTTGTGTTTGTAATTACATTTATGTTAACACTTTAGGATTGCAGGCCCTACTGCTGTCAGTGGGACTTACTTCTGAGTAGACATGTTAAAGTTGCACTGTTCAACTTGCTTAAACTCTATCACAGTGAAGATTTATCATGAACAGCAATAAAATACTAATGGCCCTGTAAGCACCTTCATTTAAGGCTACAATCCTATATTCATTTATCTGGGAATAAGCTTTATTGAAATCGATGGGACTTTGGGCAGTTTTCTTTGGGCAGAGCACTCTGATTGGAATTTCTGTTCTCTACACACTGAGAACAGAATTTCCAAATATGTCTTGAATCCAAATATTCAATAAAAGAAGGAAAGGCTCCTTGTCTAGCATTGTGATAATTTCTCATTGATAAACAGAAGTTGAAACAAGTTAAGAGGTTGTAATTTTATTCCATAGCTAATGCTTGCAGGGGAATTGTATTTTATACTCTTTCTGAATGCTAGGTTGCTAGTTTGTTGTACTAGATTTTTCTGCACCTGTTCAGTGGTAGCAGTATGCTGAATCTGTGAGTATGGGTATGAGAAAGATGATGGGGAAAGAGTGTTAAATGTTAGGAAAGGTGAGACTATGGTCATCCAGTGAAGGATTTGCAGTCAGAAAAGATATCTGAGTGAAGGAGAGAATGTATCACACAGAATATAGCAAAAGCTTCAAAGTACAGCTAAAGCTACAAAAGTAGGAGTGAGTGGAGTTAATTTCAAATACATTGAATGTTTTACTTGTTCTTTATTTCAGTGATTTTAATGTTAAGATGTTATGTAGAACAGGTTTGTCTTAATTGTGTGCTGTGTAATCAGACATGTGTCCAGGGCCATGTTTGGGTGGGCACGCCCACTTTGGGGCAGCCATGTTGTCCTCCTTTTTGGTTTCCAAAATATGGTCACCCTACTTATAGGCCCCTTCCAACTCTACTGTTCTATGATTCTATGAAATCATTTGCTGTTCATCCCAGTGTTGCTGAAGCAGCATAAGCTGGCTGTTTACAATACTATGATCAACCTGGCAGTTCTGGCCTTTCACACAAACCTCTCCTGGAAGTCATATATCAGGTTGCAGAAGCCACTCCTGTTTGTAAGGATTTAGGGAGCAGGCAAAAGAATCTTGCATTGCGCAGTTCTCCAAAATTCACGTCTCTGATTTGATGAGAACTGGAATGACTAAAGGCGTGCACATGGTCCATGCTGTCTGGGGATGATGGCCATTATAGTCCAACACAGCTGTTGGGAACCAGGTTGGAGAAGGCTGCTCTAGTGCAACATGTGTTAAACTGTTCTAGTGGATGGCTTGTTTGCCATGGTTTTAAAATACAAAGCTGCTCAATACAGACTGTGGCCAGGTCTACATGAAGCAGGATATAGCAGTATGAAAGCAGTATGTAAAAGGCAGGAGCCAACTAAGCAGGATGTAGCAGCATATGGTTTGTGTCAATGGGCCCCAACAGTTGTCAGTGCACTTCAATATTACTATAAAGCAGTAGTGTGGCTCCTGCCTTTAATATACCACTTTCATACCACTATATCCTGCTTGGTGTAGATCTGACCTGGGACCATTGTTCTATTTCACCCAGCGCTGCTTACAGTAATAGGCTTGATGCATAGTATATCATATAAAGGTATTTTCCCCCATGAAGCAAAAATGCAAGCAAACTAACCAACAAATCAACCCACCCATCCACTGCAAAATAAGTGTTTTTTCAACCTATGGAAACTGGGCGGTTCACTGAGTACGGAAACTTTCACAAGGCCTTTTCCTCAAGTGACCAGTGGAGGAATGTTCACTCGGTAATGACTCGTCCAAGATTGTCATCTGAGCATGACTCTTTACCCCAGGGGTTATCATTTACAATCCCAACAAAGGTTGCTTTGTTCCTTCTTTCTTGATCTTGGAAGCCCAATGATGTGTACTATAATGCCAGCGGTGTGTGGCACAATTCCTTTGCACAAAATGAACCAGACTTCCCACAGTTTGATTGGTGGTGAGTGTGGCTGTGTGTAAGGGGGTGGGGACCCAATGAAGTAGCTTTTTTTTTTTTGTAACTATCTGTTGTGAGTCAAACCAGAGGGCATTGCTCAAAGCAGAAAATCAATGTGTCCAATATATTCCTATTGGAAGACCCAGCTCTGCCTCTGATGGCATTGAGGAGAAGCAGAACTGTACCACTCAGTGGCTTGAGTAGAAACAATAATTGCAAGGATTTGTTTGTCTACTGGAAGGAAAACTCTGGGGATGGCAGACAGATGCTTCATGATGAAATATCACTGTTTTGAGAGAGGAATCATGTGAGACAGATACAGTCGAAAAGTTTGAGTGTCATCAACCACATAATGAACACTTCCTTTCAAGAATGAGTTGGAAAGTTTTCAAAGGAGAGCTTAGAAGATTTAGAAAACAAATGTTTGTGTGAGGAGAGGCTGAAAGCTTGGAATGAAGGCTTGGAAAAGCTGAAAGCTTGGAATGCAGGCTTGGGGAATACATTAGCTAAGGAAGTATGAGAAATTTGTTTCAGCTTATTTACGATCAGAATTTACCAATTTCACACATCCCAGAACCAAACCTGTACCCGGAGGAAATCTGCGGTCAAAGTCAGTACATTTCTGAGCTTGTGATGTGATTCACATAAACAACAACAACAATAATAATAATAATATTCAAAAATGTGTCTATTTCAAAAAAGCATGAAAAATGGTGTTTGTTTGAAATATGCCCACAAACACACTTGAAGCCACAGGAGAAAATGTGTCCATTTCAAAAATGCACATGATTGGTGCGTGCATTTGGGGAACACACACATGAAAAGAAAAGAAAAAAAACCCAAAGCTTGTGATCTAATATGGCATGTCAAAATGAGCTCTAAAGTGGGATTCAGGGAAGTACGATGACCTCAGGTTTTGCTGATTCCTAATATTAGCCAAAATAAAAAGAAGACCGTAAAAAAAAAAATGCTGGAAATATTATTGTAACAAACAAAACACTGGAGAGGGGCCCTCACAAAGTGAACAAACAAAACAAAAGTGGATCCAATGAATGAGAATTAGCTTCATAAGTGTCAAGTCAAGCCTGTTTATTCATTCCGTGAGGAAATGACGTTACATTACTAATGAAGTAGGGAACGGTGTTTAGAATCCGGAATTACCATTTATATAATATTCTAAACGTTTTCATGCAACAACAAAAAACTTTATATAATATTCTAAATGTTTTCATGCAACAACAAAAAATCTTTCTGTAACCATATATGTTCCAAACGTTTTCATGGAACAAATTGTTGTAACACAATGACGTTCTAATCGCTCTTTGTAACACAACACTTTAAAATGCTATGTATATTTTCTGTTCTTATGTAGAACACGGTAGGCACGTCTTCACATGTTCCATTTATGGTTTCATATTTTCTAGGATTTATAATTATTTTCCTGTACATTAAATTTCTGAATGCACGACAAAGTTGGCTATGTACTACTGACGTTATTTAGACATAAGGAAATGGTGTGATTGCAGCAGGCATTTGAAGCTAATTCTCATTCATTGGATCCACTTTTGTTTCGTTGGAAATATTATTGTGGCATATCAGGTTTTTTGCTTAATTGACAACAAAATACGTTTTGCCAATTGGCCCCTGTAATGGCTAGAATCCTAGAATCATAGAATAGTAGTGTTGGAAGGGTCCCCATAAGGCCATCGAGTCCAACCCCCTGCTCAATGCAAGATAGACGGCTGTCCAGCTGCACCTTGAAGGCCTCTAGGGTGAGAGAGCCCACAATCTCCCTAGGTAATTAGTTCCATTACCGTACTGCTTGAACAGTTAGGATTTTTTCCCTGATGTCCAGCCGGAATCTGGCTTCCTGTAACTTGAGTCCATTATTCCGTGTCCTGCACTCTGGGATGATTGAGAAGAGATCCTGGCTGTGTTCTGTGTGTTCAAGTATTTGAAGAGTGCTATCATATCTCCCCTCAGTCTTCTCTTCTCAAGGCTAAACATACCCAGTTCTTTCAGTCTGTCCTCATAGGGCTTTGTTTCCAGACCCCTGATCATCCTTGTTACCCTCCTCTGAACATGCTTTAGCTTGCCTGCATCCTTCCTGAAGTGTGGTCCCCAGAACTGGATGCAGTACTCAAGATGAAACCTAACCAATGCCAAATAGAGGGGAACCAGTACCTCAAGCAATTTGGAAGCTATACTTCTTTTAAAATCCTTTTTCAATAGCTTTTTATGGCTGGTGGCTACTAGTGCATAGAGGTGGGCATGCGCTGATGGTTCTGCCCATGTGTGAATGTGTATGAGACTATGGAGAATCAATGTAACTAGCATAAGTGGAGCATGTTATGATGCTGGATCTGTCTCACCTATATATCCAAACTAGCCCACCCCATCCCCACCTCCTTGGTAATTGCTGTGGATTGGCAGATCTCTGTCTTGAAGGTGGACCTGTTTGACCTCCACTTATGCTCTGCTTGTGTTTCTGTCATTAAAGCCAACATTACAAAGACAACTGAAGTATCCAATGTGCTCTCATTGAAATTGCCATTGGAACTTTTCACTGCTTTTCAAGTCGGAAAGGTGATGACCACATCCCAGTGACTCCAAAATGTACTGCTGTGATCATCACAGCCATTACTTTGGTTAGAAACTGTACAGCAGGGTACAGCATAATGGCCAAGACCTTTTGCTGCCTGAACTGAAGGGCAAGATGTTGCCCCCACTCAGCATTCCATGTACCAAAGCCAACTGGACTGAGAGTTGAATCTTTCTTCAACACTGGCAATGGGGCAGTATGCTCCACCACACCAGAAGGCAGCAAAAGGGTAGCTTAGGGGGGTACAGGCCAGGCCAGGTGGCCCACAGCTCTCTCTTCCAACATCTTGCTGGCAGCTCTAAGCATCTGCCACCTGAGGCAACTGCCTCATGGCAGGGCTGACCCTGAGCAGGGATGTAGAACCTCAAGGGTGGGGACCAAATCCAGCCTGCCTGGGGTCTCAATGTGGCCCACTAGGGCTCCCTAGATGGACACACCCCTGTCTCCTGATCACCAGTAATTTGCTAGTATCCCAGGTTTCATGAAGTTCCCCCCCCCCCCCGCATTCTACAAGGTTGAAATGACAGTCAGTTACTGGCAGTAAGAATTTTAAGATGGAATGTGGCCCCTAAGAGCTCCTCCAAAATGGAAATATTCAACCCCACTGCCATACAGGCTGACTGTGTAAGGAAACCAGGATCATGCCTGCTGTCCTTGCTCCTAAACTGGGCTCAGTGTGTGGAGCTTACAAGCATGCATGTACAGGTGCAACCCCTTTCTCCCTGTATCCATTTAGTCTACTCAGCTTCCAGCAAAATGAAAATATATTAAGATTTTGGCAAAACCTCCCAATGAGATTTACGGGGAGACACACGGATTTTTAGCATCTCATATTCAAATCCAAACCCTCTATCCACTGCATCAAATTGAAACTGAACATGCGCATTTGGGGTGGGGGAGTTATCTATCAGACATGATTTTTCCATCATGAATATCTAAACTTTGGAACCCTGCTTGGTTCAAGACAACCTGCTTTTTCATTTATTTTTTAAGACATGGAATTGGCGCAACAGAGCCTTCACTCCCCCTCCATGCATTCGGTATTTGCATGATTGATCTCATAAAAACATAGGGAAATGCCTTATACTGGCCTTTCCCAGTTTCGTGCCATCCAGACATTTTGGACCACAACTCCCAGCATTCTGACTTGGGCTGATGGGAGTTGAAGCCCAAAACATCTGGAGGGTAACAGGTAGGGGGAGGCTGCAGTATACTGGATCAAACAATGCCTCTTCTATCTAGCAAAGGTTTCAGGCAGGAGTCTCTCCCAGCCTTACCTAGATATGCTGGAGATTGCACTTGGGACCTCCTTGAATGACCACTTATAAATCACCAAGTAAGATATGCATTTGCATAATATTTGCATAGGATAATTTATTTGCAGAAATGCACATTTGGAAATAAGTATTATAATTGAAGTAGAAATGCAGTACTTCTCTCCATCCTGTAGACTGCCTGTTCAGCCTGCTGTCCAGCTGCTAACAGTTGATGGGCAGCAGGACTTGTGGTTCATTATCTTTAAACTGGACTTGGAAAGGACAGCCTTTCAAATAGGGAAGACCCCTTGAAATAGGGACATATGGGTTTTGTAAAATCCGTTCCATTGTCAGATTTTGCAGATCCATCTGCTCATTGTCAGAATCGATTTCTCCCCCCCCATTCACACAAATTTGTATTTGTGCAGATTCGCACTTGCCAAAATGCATGAATCCCCCCCCACACACACACAAGCGAATTTGAATGCTTAGCCGATGGAGGAAATATGCATTTTAGACAGTTTTTAAAATTATTATTATTTTACATATTTTTCTACAACTATTGTGCATAGACTTCTGTAAAGTAAAAAAGGAAAAACCTGGTCTGTAAGTCAGCAGAATCCAAGTGTCTCGGGAAAAGTCAGTCCGCTGCCAAACCCTTGGGTCGGATTCATAGAAATTCGAACTCATTTGATTCCATCGCAGATTTCTCCAACATCCCTATCTTTAAATAGAGGACTGTCCTCCATAAAAGAGGACATGTGGCCACCCTAACATGTGAAGCATGTCCTCTACCTATGAGTGATGTCTGTTCCCCATGGCCCTGAATGGGGCTATGGAGATGCTCCTTCCACTGAAGCAAATGACGAAGCCTGAATTTGCAGGAGCTTCATGTGAGCATTGGAGAACACAGCTGATTCTGGATCAGGGTGACAGATTGCAATGTGGAGCCTCCAAGCTGGTTTGTAGGCTGCAAAACACAGCCTGTGCAAGCTTATCGTACTACTGTGCACTCTCCAAGTGCCTTTTGAAGGAAAACAGAATGTGTGTGTGTGTGTTAATCTAATTTACAGACACCAATAAAGAGGCCTTCAGCTTTTCATCTGATGGCAGATCAGATGCAACTGAGGAGCAGGCCAGCTATTAATCTAAAAGGCCATGCCAAGTGTGCCTAATGAGCTGGGAATACGTTGGATTTGCATCCAGCTAAACGTCCACACATGGTATTAATGCTTTCTTCAGAACCACAGTGATAGGGCACAATAAGTATCCAAATAAATCTCTGGTACAGATTAAAAGCAATTCTTCCTGGTTTTATCAGGAAGTTGTCTTTGTTGACTGCAAGTGGTATTTTCCTCCCAGCTATAGCCACATAAGCTCACAGTCGGGAAATGGGCTACAGAGTAAATAGCTAGCAAAGTAAGATGGGAAACTGTTTTATAAGAGACAATAGCAAGGGAAAGAAAACACTGTCTAATCTTGTGGATATTTCACTTGTAGCTGTTCAAGAAATTAAATACATTCTTATTGTCCAACTTCTCAAGAAATGTCCATAGACCTGGCTGTTAGTCTTATTTATCATGTGGACTGGAAACATAACTTCTGAATGTGCCCCCGTGTGGGGAAAAGTTCTTTGATTCAGGCACAAGGAAGTCACAGTTGTCATGACATGAGGGTGTGTATTCAGGAGAAATCTTAATTATTATTTTTTAAATGATGGGTAAATCTCCTGCCACGGTGACTTTACCATGTCAAAACTGAATGTAGAGACCCAGCCTCAGAAATCATATTTTCAGATGGGGGGGGGGGAGCAGGATCATGTGCGTCAAGGGTAACTAATCTGGTGCCTTGCAGCTGTTTTGGACTAAAACTCCCATAATCCTTGACCACTGGCCATGCTGACTGAGGATGATGGGTGTTGTATTCTCAAACATCCGAAGGGGCCCAGATTGCTGGATCTAGATGTACAACCATATAAACTACTGAGAAATTAGTGATATTAGGGGTATACAAGGATAAGAACATAAGAAAGCCCTGCTGGATCAGAACGAGGGTCCATCTAGTCCAGCACTCTGTTCACACAGTGACCAACCAGCTGTCGACCAAAACTTCACAAACAGGACATGGGTGCAGCAATGCCCTCCCGCTCATATTCCCCAGCAACTTGTGTATATAGGCTTACTGCCTCTGATACTGGAGGTAACATATAGCCATCAGGACTAGTAGCCATTGATAGCCTTCTCCTCTAGGAATTTTCCAACTCCATAAATATTGAATAATATTGGATAATACTGAAAAAGAAGAAAGATCATTGTAAGTTATTGTTGGACTGAATTTATTTTGATGTAGTTAATGATTATATGTCAAGCCTCTCCTTTGTAAATATCTTTTTAAAACAGCATGGAAGAAGGTCAAGAATGGTTTAAATCTTAATTGTGCATCAGGCCATCAAATCTATCAGTATTAAAACCAAAAACCTTGCCGCACCAAGCAGATACATTACAAACCAACACAGAGATATCTACAATTGCAATCTACCAGAGGCTTAAATAATTGAAGGTTTTCAACTGACGTCCAGATTCCAAGATGGAGGTGGGATGTTTTTATCAGGACCATAGTGGATGGGGAAAGATTACACTCTCCTTCCCTACCTACTTCTGGTAGGCCCAAGCCTAATCAGCTCCCTCCTGCAGAAGCTATATGCATTTGAAAAAAAAAAGATCCACTTGACTTAAAGAGACACATTTAGCAATTTGCAGTGCCAACCCAAGATATATTGCTGCCTGAGGCAAAAAACAAACAAAAACAAGATGACACCCCTTCCCGTTCATGTGCCAACTGAACTGGCCGTTGAATCTTTCTTCAACATGGGCAATTGGACTGCATTCTCCATGGCACCTGAAGGTGGCAGATTAGCTTAGGGGGTGCAGGGCAGGCTGTGTGCCCCACAGCTCTGTCCTACAACATCTTGTTGCCAACTCTCAGCATCTGCCATCTGAGGCAACCGCCTCACTCTGCCCAATGGTAGGGCCAGCCCTGGTCATTTGGACACAAGACACACCTCAAACTGGGCCCAATTTTCGTATATAATAGATATACCTAATACAGCCATTACAGATGCATTTTGCTTGCAGGAAATGCAGTTTCTATCATCTTCCCCATGAAGATGAATTTGAATTTTTTAAAAGAGAATTTGGGGGGATTCTTTTTCACAGACGGAACAAGAGACAGAAATGAAACATCATTTTTTCCATTTTATCTGTTTGTGATTACTTATGCTCTTCAGAAAACAAATGAACCTGACACTTTAACTGAAACAGTTGACTTTTTTCTAGAGAAAAAAGAAATATATCAAACAATCCAGTTTTGCTAAACAGAGAGAAAAATCCTTTTAAAATAATAGAGCAATAGAAAGACTTTAAAAACTATACCCCCATTCCAATATTTTTAAATGAGCAACCACATTGCCTAGCCCTGGTTTAATGGATACCTGACTCTAAATAATGGTGAGGTTATTTAGACTAAGTACTACTTGGATTGGAACATCCCAACTTCACCTGGCAACCATTTTGCCATGGAATCACCTGTAACACTTGTGAAAATGTAGAATTTGCACTGGCCAGAATGCTCATTTGCAGTCAAAATGCCTCTTCTCTTCTTTCCCTTCCATACAAACAATGATCAAAGGTTCGGACACTACTGAGCTACAGAGCCATACAGCCAGGTCCTATGCATTTCCACTTGGAAGTGTTGTCTGTTTCACTCTAATTTTTGATTGCTTTTTTAGTATCAGATTTTTATCTTTTGATGTTATCTTTTGTCATTATTTGTTTCTGTCTAAACTATCCTGGAAACTTTTGTTAAAATGTGATACAAAAATATAGTTAAATAAAACCAAATAAATTAAATCTCAGTGGGATTTATTCCCAAATATTTCCAATGGGATTTATTCCCAAATAAATTCAATCGTTGCAGACTTATAGCTCCATCACACCGGCGATTTATTGCACACTCGCCATGCTTGGTATGTGGTTTTGCAGTGCAGTACTCACATGACGTCATCCCTGTCTCCTGCATTCATCTCGCCCCTTCCCTCTCCTGTTGCATTTTATTTTGGTGCAGGGAAAGCCTGGATTATTTCCCCCTCTTGCTTCTTCTTTTGTTGGGGGCATGTGCTAATGGAGTCTTGCTGACGGGAGGGTGGGGCAGTTCTCCTCCTCCAGCACGTCATCCTATGGAATTGTTAGTCAGTTGAATGGACTTTTTAGTGCTCCAACCCCATCCTCCTTGCCCGCAGGTCCCCCATTTTTAAAGTTAAAGAGATGAAACTTGGGACCTTGAGAGCTCTTAAGTAGCAGTTTCATCATGCCAAGGTTGAATCAGATCAGTTCATCCCTTGATTTTTAAAGATTTTTTTAATTTCCACCTAAACCCTTTTCCTGATAGCCCACCAATGCAAAAGTCCACCTGTTTGCATTTGTGAAGGATCTATTTCCCTTTACTTTGATCATGTGAAGCTGTGCATCTCCAGTTCATAAGAGATCTGCTGTTCCCTTCCTCAAGAGTAAATCCCATTGATTTCAACTGCATTTACATCCAAGTCATACTAAAATCCGATGCATGCTTGCCTTTGAGTAAACCCCATTGAACAGAGAGAGATTTACTTCTGTGTAAACATGTATAGAACTGAATTTTAATAGCATGGTCACTCAGAAGTTCAGAAGCTTTTTTTTAAGTCCAAGGCCCCCTCCACAAGGATGCGCTTTTGCGCCCGGTTCGGGGATTATGCGCATTTTCGCGGAGGCGCATTTACGCCTAATCCCTCTGCACGGGAGGCGGCGAGAAGCGGCGAAGCGCATTAAAAGATGCCCAAAAAGCACTTTACAGGTAGTTAATGCGCATAATCGCTTGTTCACACAGCGAAAATGCGCTTTAACGGCCGGAGCAAAATAAAAGTCGCTATTTAACGCGCGTTCGAAAATGCGCATTATCGGGGAGATAACGCGCCTGTACGCCCGTTTTGCGCTCCGCTCGTGTGTAGGTAAAATTTATAATGAGCCTTCAAGGCTCATTAAACGTCTCGTGTGGAGGAGGCCCAAAAGAGCAAACTGGAAAGAAGTGCTCTGCAACCCTATGCTTACTTCTGAGGTCTTCTGTTTACTCAGAAGTAAGTTCTCCCCTCTAAAAACTAGGAACAGTTTCACAAGACAAACATGTTCAACAACAATTAAAGATTACTATCCAGTTGAAATCACAAAGAAAGCTCCGAGTTATTGGCCAAACTGAACTTTGACTTGTCTTTTAGAATCAGTGTTCTGTTCTTTGAGAATGAATTGCGGAATCTTAACACACTATAAATATTGGGCTTTTGCAATATATACAAAAGACTTCCTGTTACTATTTAACACCATGCATAGGCTCTGCTTCATTATCATTTGCACCTCCCCACAGTTTTCTCCACCTAACTTTTTATGTTAAGAATGAGGGCTGGTTGGATAGAGCCAGGAAGACTTTGATTCAGGGAAATAAACACCTTCTCTTCTCTTCTCTAAGCTTTCAAGAGAGCAAACATCTCCCAGGCAGCGTGCATAGGTGGGGGGAGGGGGAGGGGGAGGGGGAATCCTAGGCCTTAAGAACAGGTAGGGACTAACTTTAGTATTTCACTATACTTAAGGGTTATGATAAAAGTATTGCTGTCTAGGGAGCAGCCCCTCAGCCTGCGGTCTGCCCCTGGAGAGAAACCCAAAAAAAAGTATCCCCAAGGAGCCAAGTCTTACAGTGTTTTTAGACAGTCTCCATCTGCACAGCAGAGATGAAAAAAACAGTATAAATTTAGCAAACATATCACAGACCCTAGTTTTCATAGATCCATTTAGTTCACATTTTCTCCAGACTGGTCTCTTCTTTCTTTCTTTCTTCTTCTTCTTCTTCTTCTTCTTCTTCTTCTTCTTCTTCTTCCTTCCTTCCTTCCTTCCTTCCTTCCTTCCTTTCTTTCTTTCTTTCTTTTTTCCTTCCTAAACTTAGACATGATTTATACTTCGCCTTTGAGATACTGGTCAAAACAGACATGCCAAAAATAGTGGAAAATCTCAATCAGAAAGACGATTGGTTCCTCTTAGGTTTATATGGGAATCATGGGATTTGCTTAAAACCATGGCTTTTGAACCAAGCTCATTCATCACAAAATGAGAAGTGACGTGTTTAAATGTTTAGCTCAGAAGGATACTCATCTATCATGCTTCCCAGAGACTGAAGCATTTGGAAAGAGACTCTTGAAAGAGCTGGAGCTAAAATGGTTACAGGTGCACCTGACCTTGTCACAGTGTTGAAACCAAGTAGGTGTGGATGAAATGGCAGATAATTTGGAGCTGCTCTGAAGAACCAGGGTGCCTCCAAACAGAGGTCTCCTATTACCACTGCTGTCGTGTTTCCTTGCCCTCCCGCCAAAGTGTGAGACAATAAAGAAGTCTGCCAAGTAATCTATAATGCTTTATTCAGTACATAAACATCTCTTTGCACCTCAAGAGAGTTTAAAGCTTAGGAACTTTCCTCTAGACTAACACTTGGCTAAACTTAGAGCCTATCTACACACGCAGGATAAAACACTTTGAAAACGTTTTGAAAACTGTCTATGGAGTGTGTCCTGGGCCCCAACCGTTCTCAAAACTGTTATAAACCGTTTTAAACCATTTTAACCCATTTTAAAGCAAAAGTGTAGATAGGCTCTAAGCAAGACAATTGTTCTTTCAAGAAAAGGAAAGAAGGTCTTTTCTCTGAGACCCTTTCACTTCAAGGAGGATTCCTTGGAAGAAGCCCTTGGCGAGAGGCTAATCGAGCTGACCGTCTCTCACCTACCTTTAGTTCTGCCCATTTGAACCTACGGTGGACTCTGATGTCTCCTCCCTGTTGGAGGATTCCTGAGTTCCCAATGTTTTCACTGATAAGATCTGGTGAAGGTTCCTCCCTGGTGGGTGAAGAGCCTGGGAGAATCACCTCTCCCACTTCCTGTGTAAGCTGGGATGTTTCTAGTCCTGTTTCTTCAGCTTCAGAATCTGATTCTGATTGATAGCCTGAAACACCAAGGGGAACAAGCCTGGACATGACACCAATGAATAGGCATTCTGCAGGTATTCCATCTTTTCCTCTTTAACAGATTTTGTGTGTGTGTGTAAAGAAATATGACAGAAGAACTGGTGGGAGAGCATGAGAAGGTTGCAAGTGGAAGAGGATGACTTCTGCCCCCCTCCCCCCATAAAATGCTGTGAAAATGCAGGGCAATGGTGCTATGAAATCCTTTGCCTAGAACAGGAATGTTGAATCTCAGGCCTGGGGTCCCAATCCACCCTCCCTTGGTGGTTTCCTAGCTTCTTTGCAGTTCCCCTCCTTCCATTCTGAAAATTTGAGGAACCTGTCCTAAGACTTATTTACTGATAGTATGAGCTTTAAGCTACAATAAGCCAGTATTCAGGGCATTCTTGGCCCCACTCCTTTCACCTTTGGTCCCACCCACCACTGGAATATGGCCTCCAAGAGCTTCTTCAAAATGGAATTTGGCCTTTGGGCTGAAAAAGGTTTGACACCCCTGGTCTAGGAGTACCTAGATATGACAAAGAATACCAATCTGCTGTGAAAAATTGCAAGCCCATCTTTATTTCCTCCTCATGAGACATGAGTCATTTTGTCATACATTTTCCTGCCACATCCCCACCACCACCAGCAACAGCACATAATGTGGGCCAGATAGGGTGAAATACATGGCACGATGCTGTCACATTGCGAATTTGTATCAGTACGTGTTACAAGGGGAAGGAGAGAGAATTCCATATGTGATTGCTGCCTTGGAGGCAACCATATGTTTTCATCTTCTCTAGCCTTAGCCTAAGCTTCCTAGGAGGTTGAGTGGGTTACATACATAGTCAACCAACCAATCAATTAATCAAAGCTTATTGAGTGTAGGGATTGGGGGAGAAATTTGCACATTCGAACCGATCTTGAAACCCAAACATAGTTATCCTTCAAAATTCACACTCCCCTGAATTTTTCAGTGAAGTTCTCCAATAAGAGGAAAATGTATACAAAAAATGTGTTTTTTTGGTGAAAATACTGTCAAATTATGCATTATATCAAGAAATTGCTTGATTATATGCATTATATTAGGAAATGGCTCAAAACTGATATATTAGGCAATACTGCATAAACAAATTAGGGGAAATGTTCACAAAAATGTTTATGTGTTTTCATGCAAACTTTTTAAAAAACAAGTTCTCGAAGTCTGAAATGAATTGAATTTCAGACTGTAGAAATGCTTAACATTCCAGACGAAATGAACATAAGATTGGAAAAATGTGAAACTGCGAGAAACCATAATGACGAGATTTGTCCATCCCTAAGTAAGCCCTAGTGTGGTGTAGTGGTTACAGGGACTTGACGGAGGAGTTCGAATTTCAAATCCACACCCTGTCATGAAACTGATCTGGTGACTTCCAGCTAAACAGGTCTCTCTTTCTCTCAGCCACACCTATCTTACAAGGATATTGTGCGAACAAATGGTGGATGGGGTGGGCTACTCTGAGCTCCTTCCATGAAAGTTGGGATGATTAATAATAATAATAATAATAATAATAATAATTTATTTATTACCCGCCTCTCCCTCCAGATCGAGACAGGAAACAACATCAAGTATAAAATACACAAACTGATTAAAAGCACATAAAACTAGGGGTGTGCATCAGATCGGATCCGATCCACGATCCGAATCCGATCCGCCCCAAAATTGGAAAATCCGATCCAATCCGATCCAATCCGACCAACCCTCTGATCCGATCCGCCAAGGTCCGATCCGGATCGGATCAGATCGGCGGATCGGACGCCATTTTGAATGCTTTTTCCCATAGCAAAGTATTGTTTTACAAAAATGCCTATAACTTTTTCATTTTTTATGATAGA
Source organism: Anniella stebbinsi (assembly GCA_029215795.1). Classification (NCBI taxonomy): domain Eukaryota; kingdom Metazoa; phylum Chordata; class Lepidosauria; order Squamata; family Anniellidae; genus Anniella; species Anniella stebbinsi. The sequence goes on along the minus strand of JARDYH010000002.1, from coordinate 23,454,748 downwards.
AGGATGAAACTTGGGCACATTGTAGACTGGTTAGGGACAGTTGTCTGTGAGAAATTTCAGAAAGATTGGTGCATGTGTTTTGTGGCAATTAATTTTTTAATAAATAACCAGGAATGCCTACAACCTTGTCATTTTTAAAGTTACACACATGAAACCTTGCCACATTGTAGGTGGTACCTTGGGACCTATGTGTGTGAAATTTCAGAAACATAGGTGATTGCCTTGTGTGGCAATTAATTTTAGAAAAATGGGTAGTAGTGGGGTAAATACAGTTATGCCTCCCACTTTTTTATTGTTAAAGATACAAACAGGAAACTTGGGCACATTACAGGTAACACTTGGCTTGACATGTGTGTGAAATTTCAGAAACATAGGTGCTTGCCTTGTGTGGCAATTAATTTTTGAAACAATGAGGAAATAAATGCCTATAACTTTTTTATTTTAAAAGTTAGAAGTTTGAAAGTTGCTCACTTTGTAGATGGATTAGGGGTAGTTGTCTGTCAGAAATTTCAGAATGATAGGTCCAGGCATTTGGTGGCTACGAATTTTTTAGATTAAAAGTTATAAAAGTTTTTCCACAGAGGCTTGGGCTGTCAATTGCACCCCCCCTCCCGCCTCCCCCTCCCTTTTTTATCTGTCACAGATAACTATCCCTAACCAGTCTACAATGTGCCCAGGTTTCATCCTTCTATCATTAAAAATGAAAAAGTTATAGGCGTTTTTGTAAAACAATACTTTGCTATGGGAAAAAGCATTCAAAATGGCGTCCGATCCGGATCGGACATCCGATCCACGGATCGGGATCGGGTCCGATCCGACCATCCTCCGATCCGATCCCCCAGGTCCGATTCCGATCCGCTATCCGATCCGATCCGGGGGGTCAGTGCACATCCCTACATAAAACCAATACATCATTAAAATACCAGTAAAACACCAATAAAACACTTAAAATTCATCTGGGTAGACCTGCTGGAAGAGATCAGTCTTTATAGCTCTTTTAAATTCTTGAAGACTAGTGAGTTGGCGGATCTGTCCCAACAGGTCATTCCACAATCTGGGAGCGGCAGAAGAGAAGGTCCTCTGGGTAATGGTTGTCAACCTAGTTTTTGTTGACTGTAGTAAATTCTTCCCAGAGGACCTGAACATGTGGAGCAGATTGTATGGGAGAAGGCGATCCCGCAGGTAACCTGGACCCAAACCACGTAGGGCTTTAAAGGTAATAACCAACACTTTGTACTTCGCCCGAAAACTAATTGGCAGCCAGTGGAGAGATTTCAAATGTAATTAGCAGAAGATTCTATATTTTACAATGTTGCAACATGAATTAAATTTGATATCACTGCTGGAACCATTAAATTAAAACACATTAATATTCATGACCCACAATGGAAAGTCAACTGATAGAATAATTGAAAGACTTCCCAATGGCCAGATCTTTACATTTTGTCTAGTCATTACAACTATGGAATAAAAAGTAGGATATAGCACTATGAAAGTGTATATGGAATGTGGATTGTGCCCCAACAATTAGCAGTGCACTTCAATACCGCTATAAAGCAGTACTGTAGATCTAGCCCAAGGCTGGCACAGGAGTTGTGCCTAGCCCGTCCTCTCTTTTTGCACAACTATCTTGTGTTCTAACTCTCCAGGAAATGTGATCTCTTTTTCTTTCTATTTGCGTGGTCAACAAAAACTTGAATGATGGTCTGTTTAGACCCAAACAGAATGTTGCTATGACACTACAGCAGCACAGAGGATTAATATCATAACATGTAACAGAAATGATTTTAGTCCATCCCCATTATATGTGTCAACCGAACCAATTATGTTAACATCAAGAAATGCTTAACATTCAATGATGTTATTGACATCAAATGAATGGCTTGAAGTCAAGTAATCTAAGCTTGACAAAGTGTACCTTTGATAAATCCATCTGCCTTTCTGAAAGGTATGGAATGCTTTTGAAAAGTTCTCAGCTGGGGAACCTTGAAATGTGAATCCTTTTATGGATCTTCAGAGTTGTTTATCAACCGATTGCCTGCCAGCCCTGTAACATGGCCTATAGTATGACATTGGCGACATTATTTTGCCTCCTCCACTTTTGGCTCTTTCCACATCCTTGGATGATTTTGTATTAGACACAATGGTTTCCAAGTTGTGGTTTGTGGCTCAGAGCCATGGAGTTGGCAGAAATAATTTGTCTACCATGGCTTGACATTGCTTTGACCTTTCAAGGTAACATTGCCTACTGGGGTTGAACAATGAGGCTTCAGTTATGAAGATTAGGGAGCCTCTTCTTTAGAGGGCAAATATCTCAAGGTCCTTGTTGCTATAGTATCAATAGTGCTCTGGTCATCTGAAATAATAGAAATATATTGTATGTGGAATAGCATTATTGGTTGCTGTTCATTTTGATATGCTCACATCCCTTCTTAATCCTTTGCAGCCTTTGCCTTTTTCACGGTACAGGTTGTGTTGGCTACTACACATGCAAATAAGACTGAGAGGTGGGTGTCTCAGTGTAATGCCTGCTGATTTTAATTGGATTATTTAGTAATGATGCCTCCTGTTAGAAAGGCCATTAGCAGAGAAAAACAAAAGGCAAAACAGAACAAGGGTTTTCCAGTCCCCCTGCACGCAAGCAATCTTAATAAAAGGAAATCACACTCTTCTTCAGCGAAGAAAAGCTTAAATAATTCACTCACAAGTGTTCTTGCATGCAACACACAGGTACAGCACAGAGTTTCAAAACAGGTTGTTCGGTCCATTGTATGTTCCGTTATATCAGCAGGAGCACAAGACTAAACACACACACTCCCAGCAATGGTGGAAGTCGAGGGAGGGGAAGGAAGGGGAGGAGCAAAAGGAAGGCATCACAGGAAACCACATTGTAGGCTATAAGAATCCTAACCCTGGCTGCGTTCAAAATTCCCATGAATTAACCAACTACAACACTGCCCCCTTCCAGTAACTTGTAGACAAGGTTGCAATATTCCCAACAGATTTTATGGGAGCACTAACGGCTCCCTAAAGCCTTACAGGGTTTGGGACCACAATATCTGATAGAACGTCTTTCCCTACATGAACCTACCCGTACACTACGGTCAACATCAAAGGTCCTCCTCCGGGTGCCTACTCCGAGGGAAGCTCGGAGGACAGCAACAAGGGAGAGGGCCTTCTCTGTGGTGGCCACACAATTATGGAATGATCTCCCCAATGAGGCCCGCCTGGCGCCAACACTGTTATCTTTTCGGTGCCAGGTCAAAACTTTTCTTTTCTCCCAGGCATTTTAACAACTCAAGCTGAGGTTTGGATTGACATTGTGGCCAGGCTTAATAGTTAAAATGTTTTAAAGTGTTTTAATGACAGCTGTTTTATGTTTATGGTTTTAAATTTTGTATATTGTCTTTTTAATGATCAATCTTTTTAATTTTTGTAAACCGCCCAGAGAGCTTTGGCTATGGGGCGGTATATAAGTGTAAATAATAATAATAATAATAATAATAATAATAATAATAATAATGCTGAAATCTCTCTCTCCTGAGAAAGTTTTCCTCCCACCCTCCGCCCCCAAAGTCGATTGCTTTTCTCTGCCTCTCAGGTTTCCAGTTGTGCAGCTCAGAAGGAGAGGGTGGACTAACAGATTGATGTTCTGATGTGTAAGAACATAGTTTTAGAAGAATATATAAGGAGACTGTGTTCTACCATAGTTGCCATCATGCCATTTCTCTTCAAACCTCAAGAGAGAAGAAATTTAGGAGCAACATTATGACTCACCCCAATTGGACACTGGTGAGAAATGATTCCATGGCTGTATTGGATGCACAGCAGCTGTACTGATTGAAAGCATGTCTCAGCCCAAGCAGGGGGAACATTTATATCCTGGCACTGTCTGTCCCTGATGGCAGCTGGTGTTGCAATAGAGCGATTCCATATGGTTATGACTCACAGGACAAGCCCGAAACACCATTTGCAGTCTAGTTGCTGAAGGCCTGAATGATGAACCAAGAGCAAACCTTGCTGCACCTGTGAATTCAGTCAGTAGCCTTAGTCAAGCTGCTAGAAGATGCGCCAGCACATAACCAGCAAGCTGATTTGTGGGGAGATTACGCATTGGTGGTGCCCACACTTTGCAGACTCCTACATCCCAGGCTCAATTCCCAATGCCCTTTTTCCTGAGACTTTGAGGTGCTGCTATGAATCAAAGTAAGAGATCTTGGGGTTGTGGTGGACAGGTTAATGAAAATGTCAACCCAATGTGCAGCTGCTGTAAAAACCGGAAGGAAGGAAGGGCAAACTCCATATTAGGCATAATTAGGAAAAGAATTGAGAATAAAACTGCCAATATCATACTGCCTTCATACAAATCTATGGTATGACCACATTTAGAATACTATTTATTCATTTTTCTTCCTCTCTCATAATACTACAACCCACAGTGAAACCGTGAAGCGGAGTGAGAGATTCAGGATCAGGACAAATGAGAGGAAGAACTTCTTCACACAGCATGTAGTCAGCCTATGGAATTCACTAGGATGGCTTTAAAAGGGGGTTGGATAAATTCCTGGAGGAGAAGGCGATTAATGCCTACTAGTCCTAATGGCTCAGTATCAGAAGCAATACACCAGTTGCCGAGGAATGTGGGTGGGAGGGTGCTGTTGCACTCATGTCCTGTCTGGGGGTTCCCAATCAGCAGGTGGTTGGTCACTGTGTGAACAGAATATTGAATTAGAGCCCCCATCCCGGTCTGATCCAATATGGCTCTTCTTATGTTCTTATATAAAGTAGCCAGGGCTGGAATAGAGGGACCAATGGTCTGACTCACCATAAGGCATCTTCATCCATTCCAAGTTGCAGCCATGAAGAAGCCTTTGGAAGTGGAAGTGGTGAGCACTGAAAATTCCAAATGATCTGAATAATTCACTATGCCTCCTAGTAGCACCAACCTTTGTAAAGAGCATCCCTTTGTATTAAGATCAAAATCTTTTGTTCAGCAACTCCCGAGCCTCTTGGACAAATGGCGGGCATATCCAGTGGAATTTTAGAATGTTTTAAGGATGTTTTTAGGATGTTTTAATGCAGTTTTAATAATATATGTCATGTTTTAATCAGTTTTATGTATTTTATCATATTGTTGTTCCCCGCCTCGATCCAGACAGAGAGGCGGGTAAGAAATAACTTCTTCTTCTTCTTCTTCTTCTTCTTCTTCTTCTTCTTCTTCTTCTTCTTCTGCTTCTGCTTCTGCTTCTGCTTCTGCTTCTGCTTCTGCTTCTGCTTCTTCTTCTTCTTCTTCTTCTTCTTCTTCTTCTTCTTCTTCTTCTTCTTATTATTATTATTATTATTATTATTTCACCTGCATAGACGGATAAAATGGTCTGTGAATCAACAAAATGACTATAAGATGTTTCCAAAATACATTGCTCAGCATCTTTGATCCATTTTGGGTCATTTCCTTGATGCCTTCTGGATAGTTGCTGCTATTCCCCGGTAATGAGGATAACAGAGGATCTGGCCAGTCCACAAACCCATGGATATTATGAGACATTCCTGGCAGTCCTTGCTCCTAAGATTCCTTCAGCACCATTTTCTCTTTCTCATTGTGCTTCTCTCAAGTTAAAGCAGGTGCATTTCAACCTTTGAATTGAAGCTTACATCATTTCTGTTAATATGGGCAGGAGGAAATTAGGTCATTTGGAAATGGAAAATGTCACAGCTTTCATTTGTGCTAGTGCAATTGTATAAATGTCAGCAAGCTCTAGCTTTTTAAGGTTTGGGTGGTAAAGGATTTGCTAGTTTTATTTGTAAGCTGCTGTATCATCTGCCTGATTTTAACCATTCATGACAGGTAAGTGAATGCAGTCTCATAATCAAAACTCTACAATGGCCAAGGTAATAGACACACAATCTGTTTTTCCTGTGTGGTTTGGATGACCAATTTGGAGTATTTGCTGAGCCACCAATATTAGCCAAATAGCCATTGAAATAACCCAGAGCCTGCACAAAGAGTTATCAAAATGTAAAACCTGAAAATGAAATGTAAATTAACTTTTTTAAAAAAGGGGGAGGGGGAAAGAAGTGTGTGTTTTGTAGAATATATTCCCCTACTAACCATCAGGAAGGATCATAAATTATACAGAATCCTGAAGATGTGGCCTCTGACACTCAACTCCCCACCCCCATCCCCACTTCTTGCCCTGACTTGAACATCTTTGGGACAAGTTTATCCTTGCACCCATTAAATGACCAAACAATCATAAGAACATAAGAAGAGCCATGCTGGGTCAGACCGAGGGTCCGTCTAGTCCAGCGCTCTATTCACACAGTGTCAGCCAGGGACCAACAAAGCAGGACATGGTGCAACAACACCCTCCCACCCACAGAGGCTTACTGCCTTGGATACTGGAGGTAGCACATAACCATCAGGGCTAGCCACTGATAGCCTCCTCCTCCTCCTCCTCCTCCTCCTCCTCCTCCAGGAATGTGTCCAACCCCCTTTCCATGGTTAACAAAGTGTGCCTTGTTTGGGAGCACATATGAGCAAGCAACTGTGCTGCCTCTCACCACCTACTTTGTTCCACTGCACTTACACAACACAGGGACTGGGTTGTTCTCCATGATGTGTGAACTAGGGATGTACAAACCCCACAATGCCCGGTTCAGGGGGGGCTGGTCCGCCATGAGGTAATCCGGCCCCTTGGGGCTCAGTGGATTTCCCCGGAGCTCCTGTGGGTCCTCTGGGTTTTTCATGGCTCCCCTCCCCCCATTTAAGCAGGACAAGCCCCTGCAATTGGCATACCTTGGGCAAATTACAGCTGTAATTAGCGTATTATATTCCATTTGTATCCATACAATGCTTAGTTATATGTAAATTAACCAAGTGTTGTTCACTGCATGCAAACTGGATCAATGTGTTGTCAACAGTTTAAAACATATCTCAAAGTACTTGATCCTGGTTTGTTTTAGTGAATCACAGTTAGAATAAATCACAGCTTCCTGAGTTCAGACATAACAAAAAACTGTAGTTAGTTCAAAAGCAAAAAAAAAAAAAAAAAAAAAGCAGGAGAAGGAAATGTCCATGCCCATGCTAGAGGCATTCAAGAGGCACAGTATCTGTCAGGTATGCTTTAAGGTAGATTCCTGCATTGAGCAGGGGGTTGGACTCGATGGCCTTGTAGGCCCCTTCCAACTCTACTATTCTATTATTCTAATCTGCTGTATCTGCTTTCGGTTTCATTTCAGAATTGAGATCCGAACAGTACACAAAGAGTGTTTCCTTTTCTGCTGATCTGCTACATAACCACTAGGTGGCACTGTAGTATAATGGAATAGAACAAATGCACAAGTGGAAAAAGCTTTTTCTCTCACTTTCTCAAATAATATCACATTTTCCCGGTTCAAAAAATCTCACAGAAAGTGCTCCTTAAAAATGGAATAAAACGGGGAGGGGGGATATGACATCATCTAAAAATCCTGTGAATAATTATGAGTAGGGAATGAATAGCCTTGTGCAGAAAAGCCCAACTTCTCTTAATTGCATAACAGTTCCACTGAACCTGCCCATAGATGTGAAATATACTTGCCATTATTACTGGACTATATGTGGTAATAATCCCTCCTTCCTTAAAATCCATGTGAGAATCCAAATGTGCTTTGAAATGTAGGGCTTTCTTTTTGAAAAATAGAGGGAGAAATAACAAAGAAACTCCCTTTTTTTTAAAAAAAGGTGAAGAACTGGACATATTTACTATTTTTATTAGGGATGTGCACTGGATCGGACCCGATCCACGATCCGAGTCCGGTCCAGTGGGAAATCGGATAAATTATCCGATTTCCGATCCCGCAGCTGGATCGGCCGATCCAATCCGAACCGGTCCGAAAAAGCTCCGAACCGGTTCGGCGGATCGGCGGATCGGCGGGCGCCCACTGGCGCCCACCGCCGCTTCCATTGGCGGGCGCCAGCGGGCGCCCGCCGATGAAAGTGGACAGCGGGGGGGGGGAGGAGGGGGGCACTTACCTTCTCGGCCCGGTGGCTCCCGTCCGGCGCCGGCGCCTACTACTTCCAGCAGGCTCCGCGGCCTGCTCTAGGGTGGCGCGCCGGGTGATGTCATCACCCGGCGCGCTACTCTAGAGCAGGCCGCGGAGCCTGCTGGAAGTAGTAGGCGCCGGCGCCGGACGGGAGCCACCGGGCCGGGAAGGTAAGGAGGGGGTGCGTGGAGGGGAGGAGGGGGCGCGCGGAGGGGGGAGGGGGGCCCTTACCTTTCCGGCCCGGCGGCTCCCGTCCGGCGCCGGCGCCTACTACTCCCAGCAGGCTCCACAGCCTGCTCTAGGATGGCGCGCCGGGTGATGTCATCACCCGGCGCGCTACTCTAGAGCAGGCCGCGGAGCCTGCTGGAAGTAGTAGGCGCCGGCGCCGGACGGGAGCCGCCGGGCCGGAAAGGTAAGGAGGGGGTGCGTGGAGGGGAGGAGGGGGCGTGCGGAGGGGGGAGGGGGGCCCTTACCTTTCCGGCCCGGCGGCTCCCGTCCGGCGCCGGCGCCTACTACTCCCAGCAGGCTCCGCGGCCTGCTCTAGGATGGCGCGCCGGGTGATGTCATCACCCGGCGCACTACTCTAGAGCAGGCCGCGGAGCCTGCTGGAAGTAGTAGGCGCCGGTGCCGGACGGGAGCCGCCGGGCCAGAAAGGTAAGGAGGGGGTGCGTGGAGGGGAGGAGGGGGCGCGCGGAGGGGGGAGGGGGGCCCTTACCTGCCCGGCCCGGCGGCTCCCGTCCGGCGCCGGCGCCTACTACTCCCAGCAGGCTCCGCGGCCTGCTCTAGGATGGCGCGCCGGGTGATGTCATCACCCGGCGCGCTACTCTAGAGCAGGCCGCGGAGCCTGCTGGAAGTAGTAGGCGCCGGCGCCGGACGGGAGCCACCGGGCCGGGAAGGTAAGGAGGGGGTGCGTGGAGGGGAGGAGGGGGCGCGCGGAGGGGGGAGGGGGGGCACGGAGGGGGGAGGGGGGAGGGGGGCCCTTACCTGCCCGGCCCGGCGGCTCCCGTCCGGCGCCGGCGCCTACTACTACCAGCAGGCTCCGCGGCCTGCTCCAGGGTGGCGCGCCGGGTGATGTCATCACCTGGCGCGCTACTCGAGAGTAGGCCGCGGAGCCCGCTGGTAGTAGCCGCCGGCGCCGGACGGGCCGAGAAGGTAAGTGGCGGGGAAGGGGGCTTACCCCCCCCCCTGAGCCGTCCGCTTCTATCCGCTGGCGCCCGCGGGCGCCAGCGGATGGAAGCAGGCGGCCCCAGGGGGGGTAGGGAGCGCGGGGGAGGGGGTTTACCTGCCGGGGCCGTCCACAGCGGACGGCCCCGGGGGGGGGAGGGAGTTAGGCCCCCCCTTACCCACCCGCCGCCATTTTTTCCTCATAGACTTGCATTGCAATGCAAGTCTATGGGGAAAAAAATGGCGGCCGATCCAAAAATGTACGATTTTTGGGTCGGGATCGGACTCGATCCGGTCCGGGGGGCCTCCGATTTTGTCCGAACCGGTCCGGGACAAAATTGGAGGTCCCGATCCGGGTCCCGATCCGATCCGGGGGGTCCGTGCACACCCCTAATTTTTATACCTTGATCATGTGCATTAATTTCGTAGAAGAGAACTTCTGAAATCTGGTTCTTTGAGAAAATTTCTATTTCACATCTGCAGGTTGAATTTGCTCCCCATAGCAGTCAAGTGTTTTGAGCATCAAAGCTCTAATGTGTTTCCTTAGCCCTTTGGAATTCCTGGTGAGCCAAAGAAAGAACTGGCAATGTTCCTAATGTTGACTCAAAAACCTGTTCGCATAATACCATACTATGTTTATTTTCCATGCCCTGCCTATTCCTTCGCTTGGAGCTACTAATTAAATCCTTTGCTACAGTACTGCTGTTCTCTCCATTGTAGTGATGGGTACACTCTGAACTTACAAAAATAAAACAAAACAAAGCTGCTAACAGCAGCAAAAATTGGGAAAGAAATTAAATCTTATGTTTGCCTAGGATGATACTCTAAACTAATGCACTGGAGTTTTTTTTTAATAAAAGAAAAAGGTAGACCATATGTTGCAATTCTATCCAATTCCCTCCTGCACAAGGGCAGAATGTGTATCATCTGCAGAATTAGGCTTAAAAATGTCATCTTTCATTGAAAGCACCTCTACTATCAAATGAATCTGCCTGGTTATTAAGATCATCATTAGAGGCATGAATCTGGGTGTGTCTGCCTCCTGAGGTAAAAGAGATAGCTACCAGCAATAGGGACTCCTTGGTGGTGGCACCTTGTCTGTGGAAATCTGCTCTTTCCACCTGATATTGACAGATTTGGGTGGGACTGGCATTGGGTCCAGCCCTGGATAGAGGCAGGACCAGTAAAGGCTGGTGGCTCCCATTTTGGTGGGCTGTGAATACACTCTGGATTTCAATCAGAAACAGCAAGAACTCTAAAGGAGCTATCCAAGGTGCTGAATCTATTTTGGGAGTGGGGTTCAGCACTTCAGGCAGCTCCTTTAGACTTCTAGCTGGTTCTGATTGAAACCCAGAATGGATTCACAGCTCCCACCAAATTCATAGCCACCAACCTTTACTGGGCAAGACACATGTCCCATTGAATGCTGGCTGGCCATGCTGGCTGGCCATGGAGCTTGGATGGGCCATTTAAGCCCACCCCATTTCTAGCCAGTCATCTTTGCAGCGGCCTTGGTGGCCTCGCACAGTTGGCTTGCAGTGGAGGAGAAGCTGGTCACATCCAGGCCATATAGTTTTAATAATTCTTTATTTTATTTTTATTTTTTTGCCAATCAACCAAATTGAAACTGGGTGGTGTCTTTTTTCCATGCCTACACCTCACTGTTCACATTGGAGGACTTGGCAATTAGTGCCAGGCAGGCATCTAAATAAATATATGTTACGTGGCCACAATGGCAGGGCTCTGCAAGAAAGTAACTTACACAGGAAAAAGTGAAGGTGATCAGAGGTCGGCAACAAGGGAGAGGGCCTTCTCTGTGGTGGCCCCCCATTGTGGAACGATCTCCCTGACGAGGCCCGCCTAGCACCAACATTGTTATCTTTTCAGTGCCAGGTCAAGACTTTCCCTTCTCTCAGGCATTTAGCAATATCTGATGAGCCTAGGTTTGTTTTGTTTTTAGGTTTATAGCTTTTAAAAGTTATTACAGGGGTTTTAAATGTATGTGTATATCATGTGTACATTGTATGTTTTTGCTGTTTTAATTTTTGTATATTGTTTTTAATTGTTTTAATCTTATGTAAACCGCCCGGAGAGCTTAGGCTATGGGGTGGTATACAAATGTAATAAAATAAATAAATAAATCTCTCTGAGCTAATTTTGCAGGATTGGGGATTCCCAAGACCTGCCACTCACTGCTGTGAGGATTAGGGATGGGAAAAGCTGCTATTAATTATAGACAATGTTCTAGTGGTAACTTTGGAAGTGCAGGCACTCACCACGAAAGGCCCATATCCATGCCCCCAAGGAGATCCCCCAAAATTCAGGCTGCTGTGTTAATCCACATCAACAAACCACTTTTAGCAGTTTTCATCTCAACTAAGAGCAGATCTTTTGTAAAGTGAATGCATCTCCATTGCTCATTCACCCCAAAATAGAACAGAGAACAATAAGCTGTTGTTGGTAAAATGAACCCCCCTTCCCTCCCCAAACTACTGTGGGGATCGCAATTAAGCTCAGAGAGAACAGGGAATTCAGAGCAGGGAGGTAGATGACAGTAGTATCCCTGCTCATCAAAAAGTGCTGGCTTTGCATCCCTGTGAGCCCAGATTCCACTACACCGCCAATCATAGCACTGCTGTTAATCACAGATGGGAAAATATTCAGACACAATATGGGTGCCTGCATGGTTTCTCCCAATTTGCATCATGACACCAGGGTGGAAGGAATAGATTAGACCAGGGTGGTGAATCTTTTTCAGCCCAGGGGTCAAACTCCAATTTAAGAAGCATATCAGGGAGGGGGGTATTTCAACAGTAGGTGGGGCTATGGGCATGATGTAATTCTTACCAATTTTTGACATTTTCCCACCAAGCACACAAAACACAGCTCAATTCTAAGCATGTCTACTCAGACGTACGCTTCAGTGCAACAGTGAAAACACAGCTCAATTCTATGAAAGGCATTTTACGTTGAATTGCCTTTAAATATCCTCTTATCTCCATTTGCTGAACTGAGACAACAGCAGAAGAAGCCTTCAGGCTAGATGGGAACTCCCGGGGGCCACATCTGCCCTGGGAGCCAAAAGTTCCTCATTCCTGGCCAGATAGCACCAATCCAAATTGGAGACTCCCACCAATGCTTTTAGAAGAAGAAAATTAGGCTAGGTGATGCAGCCTTGAAATTTGGAATGGCAAATTCAGCCATAATTTGAGCAAATTGGACTGTAATTTGCATGAATTGCTCAGAAATGTGTATAAATAGCAGAACCTGTGGGAAAATGTGCAAAATAAGTTTTCCAGGTTCGGGAAAAGCCCACAGCTTGACTCGCAAACTCAAATCAAATCATACACACCACAAAACTCCACTGACTTAAAAAAAAAAACCTGGATTTTCAGTGACAGACATACCTACATAGGATTATCACAGCCTTCCTCAGCTATCTGGGGATGATGGGATTTGTAATCCAACATATCCATAGGGCACCAGGTTGGGGAAGCCTGGGTTAGCATTTAGGGGTGTTGCCACCAGTGCAAAATGTTCTTGTCAGAACCCCTGCTTTGGCCATTGAATGTTCGTTGTTTATTTGCTCATAATTCTACATCAAATTCGAATCCAAAGCAAACACCATTTTATTGCCTTCTGAAAAACATTTCCAAGAAATAATTTCCCCAGTTTGACCACGAATGTTTCACTAAGTGACTTGGGAATTTTCATCATGCTTCTTGCAAATATTCTTATAGGATTTATTCTCCTTCAACTCTCCATTTCAGCTAAGTAGTAATGATAATGCCTTGACCTTTGTTATTATAATGATCTAAGAGAAAATTGTTGTGGTAATGAAATACTGATGAGTAATTATAGGACTCTGAAAACAATTAAGTAACCCATGTGAATGTTCAATTACATCCAAAATAAGAAATTTGAACCAGGTTTGGGTGAAATATAGGAAACTTTGTGATTATTTGTATGTTTGAACAGCAAATTAGGAAGTGGGAAGGACATTACTACAACATAAACACCTTTAGTAACCCCTTCTTACAGTTTCCATGCCCAACCTCTTACTAAAGACTATTAAAAATAGGTAAAATATGAAAAAGTGTGTTTGTGAGCAGGGGTGTGTGTGGGCAGGGGTGTTTTGCAAACTCGACTCTCATCTATGCAGAGATGGACTAAACCAGAGAGAGAGAGAGAGGACTAAACCATGCTTAGGAAGATTCTCAACGTAGCTGAAATTCACCAGAACCATGAAAAAACCAGCAAATAAGAGATAAAGTAGAGATCAGCTCAAAATGGGAGGTCTGTCATGATCTTCCTTTCTTTAAGGTTGATTTCACAGTTTACACAGATTTGTCACCAAGTGTACGCTTCAAGGAGATGCAGTCAATCACAGCTCCCTAAAAAGCATGATACACATATTTTGAAAGATATGTTTGTCACATTCACACATCCCATATTTAGGTCTTCACATAAAACAGCTTAACCTAAACAATGTAATGTTTGGTGGCCCTTAAAATGGCTTCTATATAAGAATAAGGTAGTGTAAGGCTTACTACTCGAGATCTACCAGAGCAAGCTTGCTCATTTTTGTTTTAATCTGAAGCTTGAGCAGTGTAGACATGCAGACAAATTTGAAAATGCAAAAAAGTGCAAATTTTGAGCTTTAACAGTAATTAATTCCTCCACACCAAACGGGCAGGGAAGCCCTTCCACCAGTGCGATGGTGGACAGCCCTGCTTGGCCAATCCGTGTGGCATGAAGATGAGTCTCAGGTGCAGCCGCATGATTAGGCTGTCACCACCAGCAGAGAGAGGGAAGGGGATAGAAGCGGCCAATCAGAACATATGATGGATAGGTGGGACCGTGCCACATGCAAATTTCAGGAGGGCGATTCGCTATGCATGAGCCACATTTGTGTTATCCATGAGCCCCTCTGTGATGAAGGCAATGAGGGGCAAAAAAGTGGGAAAGGAGCATGACTACTCGTGCTCATGGTAACATGAGCTTTACACCAGTAGATGGAGAATAAGAATCATTCTATGTGAAGGATTGCTTAAAAGCTGTTGCTATCAGGTCTCTGGAGGACCAGAATCCAGCTCATTAGAGTCACTTCAAACATTCCAGAACCTAGGCATGCACAGCACATTTCATTAGGGTGGGCATCCGGGGAATTTTATTTATTTATATATTTACTTTTTAAAAGGCGAACACTTATGGACTACTCAGCCATAAAGGACGTTATTTTTTATTCATTTCTTTATTAAACACTGTAGACACTGATGCCTTTCTCTGCTGCCAGCTTGCCTGACTGCAAGGCGACCATTGCATGTGACTGGTGGAAGGAGGAGGCACTCCTCAAGCCCCAGCATTGGTGGGGCTTTGTGGTGACACTGGCCGGACGAAGGTCTTACAAGGCAATGTTGGCCTTTGGGGATCCTACTCCAAACCTCTTTGAAACGCAGCTCCCAGCAGAGAGGCTCCCAGTAGAGTGATTCCTTTTCACTCCTGCTGCCAGGAGCAACAGTGTTCCCTTGGAGGCAGCAGTTCTTCAGCATAGTGGTGGAGCAGCCGGAGGGCCGTCCCCACTGCATCCGGATCCCCCTATGGCTCCCTACTCAATAGCCCCCTCAATTTGGCGCTTCTTGCTTGAGCATCAGGGTGTACCTGGGCCCTGCCAGCCCACCCCGGGTGCTCACCTACGTTCCAGAAACATGATAGCCCTGGAAAGTCTTGTAACTTTTATACCTTTCACTTGTTATTGCAGTCCATTATGGGCTCTATTGGCCTTGAGCCTGAAGTTGCCTTCGCTGAGATATGTCATCCCAGATGCTGTGCATGGCTATTGCCTCTGAGAAACAAACTAAGATCTATAATCAGTGAGTTTCCTTTTCCCTTTTTCTCTTAACTAGTGTTTGTGTTGCATCGCTATGGGATCATCTTCTTTTCTTTTTTTTTCATTGTCCACATTTTAAACTTTATTTCAACCTTCTCATACATGTAAGAAAGAATCCGGCCTTCCCTGCAGCCAGCCTTAGCCCTTGCCCCAATACCTTCCATGTTTACTTTGGACTATAGAGCCGCCATGACTTTTTCATGATTACTTTACATGGCTCACTGTAAAATGGAATGGTTGTGATGATCCTGCCAACTGCCAGCATCTGGACCAAAACCAGTTGATTCCCTTACCTGGCAGCTGCGTTCTTGCCATGAGGCAATTGGCTAGCTGGCATAGTTTACTGACCTTAACTTCACTCACATCGCACCATAAATCAGGCAGGCCTAATCAGCTATGGTAGATCATTGACACTCCAGTGCTTACATTGATTGATTTGCATACATTCCTAGGTATCAAAATACTATGGTTGTTTCTACACCACCAAAATATCATCTAGACTATTCCGTTTTATCACCTTCAGCTGCCTGTGCGAAAACACCTCTGAAGAATGCAGAATGCATACAGCCAAAATAGAAATGTGTATATTTCCACCACAACCTACCTAGCTACCAATAGAAATACTGTATGATAAGGATAGAGACTGACTCAGACTATCCTCTCCAAGTACATGGAAGCTTCTCATGCTGTGAGGCTGTATGCAGTGAAAGGGCATATATATTAGGGTTGTGCATGGACCCCCTGATTTGACTCAGGGTGCTTCGGGCCCTGGCTGACCCGCTTCGGATATGGGTCTGATGTGAGATACAGATATCCCAGGTGGATTTGCTGTTGCAGGTTCTCGGGCACCCATTGAGCCGATGCTCAGTAGGTGCCCAGAAAAGTCAGCTTCAAGGCCAACTGGGAGTTCATTGGATTTCCCCTTCCCAGATCACACCTCAAAACCTGGAGCCGCTGCCTTCTGGAAATGGCCCTTTATGCCTGCTGTAGTTTGAGACCTTAGACTTAAGAAATTCCAGAGTCCCCATCTTCATTGAAAATGGCAGTTCTCACCAAGGACAGGTGGCTGCAAGGTGGCTCAGGTAAATCCTGTGAGTGGGAGGGTCGGAGGGCAGGCAGGCAGGCAGGCGGATGCAGAAGCTCATCATTGCCCCGAGTCAGGCTGAGGCAGCCTGAAGTGCTTCAGACCACCTAGTCTGATCCAGATCCTGGCCGAAGCAGGCAAAATCAGCCCGCCTCAACTCAGATTCAGTGTTCGGGCCCAAAGCAATGCACAGCCGCACCATTCAGGGTTAATTCATTCAGAATACTTACAATGCTTACTTACAAGACTTACTCTCACTAGGGTAACCAAATTCAAAGGAAAGCATAGATCCCGTATCCTGTACCTTTAAGAACTGTGTAAACAAGGAAGTGTAACTTGGTATGGAGTGGCAAGAATATTTACACATGCTGAAAATTTCCATTTCTACCTAACTGGAAAGTCTGTCGTCTTTTGTTACCTAATCTAAAGGAGCGCTTGTGCAAGGGACATGCAGAAGATAAACATGCACCTGAGGCATGGGCATTTCCCCTGTGCAAGTCATGCCGTGTGATTTAAAGCCTGTCATGGCTTGGACAGTCTTCTTTCCAGCTGACAATCTGTATATGGCACCTAATGGTGCAACACCGCCGATCCCTTGGAACAGACACCAGTGGAAACTCCATCTAAGCACACAATAAAGAACACTGCATTTTAAATCTTTGCACTGCTGCGAGCTTCTCTTTGGTTATGATTTGTATTCCATATACTGCAGTTTTACACATTTAAACTTTTACATTGCATTTTATTGTCTTGCATTTTATGGTTTTATTGTCTTGTATTTTATGCCCAGGCAGCTTCGGCTAGAAATGTAATAATGGAATGAATTAAACCAGGGGTAAGTAGACTGGTGCCCTCCAGTCGTTTGGGACTACAACTCCCATAAGCTCCACCAGCATGGTCAGTAATTATGGCAATTGTACTCCACAACATATGGAGGGCACCAGGTTGCCTACCCCTGTAGTATACAGATGGATGCATC
This sequence comes from Anniella stebbinsi, assembly GCA_029215795.1. Classification (NCBI taxonomy): domain Eukaryota; kingdom Metazoa; phylum Chordata; class Lepidosauria; order Squamata; family Anniellidae; genus Anniella; species Anniella stebbinsi. The sequence continues at coordinate 23,437,606 of JARDYH010000002.1, read as the reverse complement.
TGTCTATGTCTGTCATTTAAACATGCTTTACCCATAATTCTGTTCTGTTATTTTTCTTCATTAATCTGTGATTTTAAAACACACACACACACACACACACACACACACACACACACTATTCTCAAAATGCATATTTAATCATTATTTTCTGGCTTTAAATCCATATTTTGACATGTTTAAACTGTCACTATAGTCAGAGACGTGCAAACTCTGTCCAATAGCAACACAGAAACCTGCACATTAGTCTGAGAGGTATGGATCAGGGGCTTTTGTATTGTAATTCACAAAAACCTAATTCCTCAAACATTGCTGGTATGATGTGAGTTTAACTAATAATAATTAATAATAAAATAATAAAAGTAATAAAATATTAATACAAATTAATAATAGTTTTGTAAACCACCCAGAGAGCTTCAGCTATGGGGTGGTATATAAATAATAATAATAATAATAATAATGTTCTAAAAAGAGCCCCTTTAGTCCAAATTACTTCTGGAGTGGACTTGGCCGGGTTCACTCCTCCCTGGTGGCGTGTGTTCCCCCAATCCACAAATCAGGAATTGGCTCTCTATGCCTACTAACTCTCCAGAGAGCAGATCTGTAAATGGCAGCTATTCATAGCTTCTGCTGATGCATCCTGACTATGGAGATTGGTTCTGAGACTGACAGCCGGTTCAAATTCATCTCTTTTAAGACATGATAGCACTCTTCAAATACTTGAAAGGTTGTCACACGGAGGAGGGCAAGGATCTCTTCTCAATCATCCCAGAGTGCAGGATGCAAAATAATGGGCTCAAGTTAGCCAGATTCTGGCTGGACATCAGGAAAAAAATCCTGACTGTTAGAGCAGTATGACAATGGAACCAATGATCTAGGGAGGTCATGGGCTCTCCCACACTAGAGGCCTTCAAGATGCAGCTGGACAGCCATCTTGATTCCTGCATTGAGCAGGGGCTTGGACTCAGTGGCCTTATAGGCCCCTTCCAACTCTACTATATTATGCTCTCAGTCTAATTCTGCCTCTTTAAATCTTTGTAAAAAAAATGGGGAGATTTTACCACCCCAAGCCACTTTCCAATGTATCCTGGGGTGACAAAATGCCCCCACAAACAAACGTGTGTCTGTGGTGTCATAAGAAGCATGTTATAAACTAAAAATATTAGGAAAGTATTATACATTCTTATGAGGGGAAGGTAATTTCAATTTCGCACACACGCAACTGGTATCGAAGCCATTCCACACATTGCGCAAAACGACGGGATAAAATTCTGGACTGCACCACTGTAGTCTCTGCGCATGGGTGCACATGTAGCAGTGGAGGCTGGTGGCTCCAATATCAGTAGAGCCATGAATCTGCTCCAGGTTTCAGTCAGAACCAGTCAGAACTCGGAAGGAGCTATCCAAGGTGAGAAACAAGGAGCAAAGCACCTCAGATAACTCCTTTAGAGTTCTGACTGGCTCTGACTGAAACCCGGAGTGGATTCCCCACCCTACTGACATCGGAGCCACCAGCCTCCATGGGATGATGACATCACCTGCCACCTCCTTCAGATTTCTCTACTCCTTCTGAGTTTAGCCGCACTCCTCACAGTAGCTGAGGTGAATGGATTTTCCCAGCAAGCAATATATTGTTGTGAGCTATCCCTGTACTGATACAAAATATTTTGGGGTGGCTTAGTCTGGAATGAGGAATTAAGATCCATTAGATTTACAAAAGACCTACAAAAGGTGAAGGTGGCCACTGACAAAAAAAATTATTACTAAGATCTTAACGTTTTTGGTGCTGTGGGGTGTTTTTTCAAACCGCCCCCCCCCATCCATAACAAATCAGTCTCTGACTAGGTAAATATTCCCCAAAGGTATCCCATGCTTTGTGCTAGCCTCCTGACACCCAGAGTACTTAAGCCTACTTCCCTAGACCAGTTTTCTTTGGAAAACCCATGGGACATTTTTATACCACAGTGTGTTGCATAGTTTTGGGGTCAGAAAGATACCCCAAAAGCAAAAATCAATAATTTATGGGGATATTTTATGTCCCATGTTGGGGATCCCCCCCACCCAAAAGATAGCAATGTGGTAAGAAGATGAAATTAGGAGACATTATGTAGGTGACAAAACCCAACAAAGCCATGGGAGGACTATATGATAGGTCTACTTCTGAATAAATTCTGCTATGAAAAATGTGTTTAGTATACTCCTCTAGGCCACCCCATTTTAGCAGTGTTAAGCAAACATGTCATTGGCAGATACATTTATGTTTTGACCACCTTCATCTCTGGTTTCTTTCTAGTGTAGACAGATATGTACCATATAGTACCTAAGGGAAGATGATGACAACGGGAATTTTGCTACCAGAAATGATTTAGAGCCAAATCTACAGGAACCACTCTGAGGTGACTCAGCTCTAGTTGCATGGATCTGGGCTTCTGTTTTTGTTTTAATTTTGTTTTTTTACTCTAGTCTTACCTGAAGCATAATTTTAAAAAGCAGCCTCTGATTATTCCCCCTTCTTGATCCTGGTTTAGACAAATCGTGTTTTACATTTTAAATCATTTATCAGTTTGTTCTAGCTTCTGTTCAGTGTCATTCTGACTAATATGTATTACAGCGAGACCAGACAGCTGTCTCTGGGGGCAAAATGCCTCGGAGTCTGTCAGTTTCTTTCCCCCAGTGAAATAAAGACAGCCAAGGATAAAGCGAAAAAATGAACACAGAGGATAAATCTCAGCCTTCACAATAGGAAATGCCTGGCAAAACCCATCAACAAGTGCTAATTCGTTTTCTCTATTTGCAAGACAACATTTGGCAATATCAGCCTTTAAAAAGGCAGAGGCACACACACCCTTCTTTGTAATGGTAATATGATATACATCAATCTGAGTGAACCATTACTTTAAAGAAAAGATCTTACCAATAAGGATGTTGATGGAAAGAGGAACTTCCTTATTGAAGTCAAAGAACCTTTTTTAAAATGTGACTTCCTCCCACCACTATCACCGTGCTGTTTCCAGGGGCTGTCTAAATGCCCGGAAAGCTCCGGGGTGGGTGCGCAGTGGCGCAGTATCAACTATACGATGCTGCTGAAATTGCACACTCACCCCAACTTTTTCTCCCCGACTTTGACTTTCTCCGACTTTTTTCTCCAGAGTGAGGTGAGGATACACAAAATGGCATCTAGACAGCCCTTCACCCCACTCTGAAGTCACAGCAGAGGCATGGCTGGGTGGTACCTGGTGGAAGGCGACCTGCGATTGGTCACCTTCCACCAGGAAGAGGGCAGGGGCGGCTCTTGTCCCCAGATGGCTGCCCAGAGACCCTGCACTCCTTCTTCGGCATCAGGATTACCCAATGCCACCCCAGGGGAGGGAAGCTGTGGGGTTTCCGAGGAAACCCCCCCCCCCAGGTTTTGAGGGCCCTTGGGTAGGGTGACCAGATAAAATCCAGATCAGGGCTCATGTAACAGTTGTAGAGAAAAGGGAATTTCAGCCAGTGTCATTTGTATGCAATTCGTTCCTGGTGATATTCCCTCTTCATCACAACAGTTAAAGCTGCAGGCACTATACTAGAGTCATATACAAAAGAAGGCAGGGCCCTTGCAACTTTAACTGTTGTGAGGAAGAGGGAATTTCACCAGGAACTAATTGCATACAAATGACTCTGGCTGAAATGCCCTTTTCTCTTCAACTGTTAAAGTTACATGAGCCCTGACCTGGATTTTATCTGGTCACCCTACCCTTGGACAGACATCCTCAGTGGGGTCCCTCCCTCAGTGAATCTACCTCCTTGCCACCATTGGCACTAGTTGCTTTTGCTCCACATTTTCTTTCTCATCATGTTTACTACTTGCTTGCTTGACAGTCAGAGAGCCAGTGAGCAAGAAAGTCATGGCATCTACTGCTCTTTCTCACCATCATCCCTGTCTGGCCAGAGCACGAGGCAGATAAACAAGTAGGTTATAGTAATGAAGAAGAGGAGCAAGTCCAGGGTTCTCTTCTCTGTGGGCCCCTGCTGGGATGTGGGCCCTTGGCAAGTGTCCAACCATGCCTACTCTGAAGCGGGGCAGTCTATTCTCTCACCTCAACATGCTAGTGCCTCATACTGCTGCATGTGTGTTAAATTGTTGCCAAAAGGTGTTTATAAAAGCAATGTATGGTGATATGAGCGATGGTGACCATTTTGTAGTCATAGAATCCAGAAAAGGTCATAGCACAGCTATGAGGGGGCAAACCCATCCCCTTGTGCCAGGATTAGGACCTGGTCAGCTCTGCTGTGTAGCTTAGAGGTGCCATTTGCACCGTGACGCCTACTCAGAAGTAAGCCTCGTTGAGTTTAATTGGACTTACCCCCAGGTAAATGTGTATAGGATCATAGCCTTAAGGATTATCTGTTAGTCTGGTCCTGCTGTTTAGTTCTACCCCTACACTTTGGCTCTAAATACACTTTAGCTGGAACTATGAACCCCTCTAGATGGATTCTGTTTGTCGCCTGTTCCTCCGATTATGCGCATCTTCTCAGAAGCGCTTTATCGTAAATGTTTGTATGCAGGAAGTAATTGAGCACTCAACAGGTGACCTTACCGGTTGTTTCAAATGCGCTTTACAAGTAGTTAATGCGGAGAATTGCTTGTTCACATAGTCAAAATGCGCTTTAACGGCCGGAGCAAAATAAAACTCACTATTTAATGCGCATTCAATAATGCGCATAATCGGAGAGAAAAACGCGCCTCTACGCCCGATTTGCGTTCTGTTCTTGTAGAGGTAAATTTTTTAATGCGCCTTGAAAGAGCTTTAAATGCCTCTTGTAGAGGCAGCCTATAGTTCAGAGGTTTCTGTTCTGCCAAGAGGGTTTGGGAGCAGGGTTGGGAATTCATATGGGACATGGTTCCCCTTGTACATAGTGGACAGGTCAAGAAACCAACAAACCATTTCCTGTTTGAAGAAAAGAGCTTCTTGAAATTATGTTAGCGCATGCCCTAAGGTAACAAAAGAAAAGCCAAATAAGATTTGCATTTTCAGGTTCATAAGGGGTTGCTCATCATTTTCTCAAGAGTACAAAGGCAATGGGCAGAAATTTGATTGTGTTCTATTAGGATTCTTTGCACTCTAGAGAGCAGGAAGTCTCTAATGACGAACTTGAAAGACTATTATTATTATTGTAGACCTAAGAGAGGGGGAGCAGGGGAGAAACCTGTCTGAAAGATAGGCCTTTATCACACGTACCATTCCCCCCCCCCCCCGGATTGCTTCTGTGGGTTCCCCCTCGGTTTCCTATGCGAATCTAGCATTTTGAATCACACGTGGTCGGTTTTGCTCTGATACCTCAGCTCAGCCTGTTGAACATGCCATGAACTTGCCTAAAACTGACTTTGCCCATTGAGGGATAAATCGAAACAGAAACTAAAAACAGAGCACTCAGGGCAGGAGAGCAGCAGGAGGGGAACAACATCATGCGAACCCAGCGCTGAAGAAGTGGAGCAAAGCCGAGGTGGGTGTGCTTAAAACCACCCATGTGATAACGGCCTCCATGTGATAATTTGCCTCCAAACTTCTTTCCAGATCCCTAAGATCTGAGGCAGATGCATATTAGAGCTGAGCCCAACTCATCTTTCCAGCCTTGTTTGCATGCTACAAAGTGGTACCCCAAATTTGTCAATGTTTTGAGGGTGCAAGAAATTTTAAGTCGGAATGGTTCTGCAGGACAGTCTTGTGTGGAACCCCCCCTCCCAAAAATAAACACTGGTTTGCCCAATTTTGGGAGGGGGATTTTACCTCCCCCCAAATGGGTGTGCAATTTTAGGAGACGAGAGGCCAAGACAATTCTTGTTGTTTTGACAGAAGTTGTATTTACCATGGTGGTGGTTTTCTACTCTTCCTCTTCTTTTACTGTTTAAGAACTGTCACCTGCTTCAACAGTGTCCTCTCTCTGTCATGCCCCCCCCGAGTCTTTTTCCAGTGAAGAGCTTGGCTTACCTAAGCTCACGATCTCTCCTTTTCTTGAGGATGTTCCGGGGAAGAGTTGCAGGAGAATAGCGGTCATGCAGCTGAGGAGAAGGCAGGCTCATCTGGATGAGGCAAATTATCTAGATTCATTTCAATATGGCTTCAGGCTTCGTTAAGGGACAGAGAATGCTTGGTAACATTGGTGGACCATCTACACCAGGAATAGGACAGAAGAGACTATCCCTTTTGGTTCTGCTGGATCGCTTGGCAGCTTTTGATACCTTCTGAGGCATCTATCTGAGAGGGGACCATGTGCATGTGCTGTCATACAGTCGCTCTGGTCCTTCCTGGGGAGGCAATTGTGGAAGGTGATGCTGTGAGATTCCCATTTGACACCATTGCCATTGGCCTCTAGTGTCCCTTAGAGTTCCATCTTGTCCCCATGCTATTTAACATATAGGCCATGTCAACACCAGCTGTTTCTTCTTGAATAATATTGCAGTTGTCCCTACCTGGTCACATGACGTTCACCTACACCTGCGCCGATCTCGGGTCGACCCCTCAGTTATTCAGGAAAGTCGCTGATTGGATTTGTAGTAGCTTTTCCAGTTCTCTTGCTACTATCTCAACATCCGTGGCTGGTGTGCCCCCCCCCTTCCCAAAGCTGTTCCTGTTCAGCACGAGCTCCCAGCTTGGCAAACACCCAACTTGGTGTCAGGAGCATGTCCAGAGATTTCGGACATGTGTGGGAGTGGGCATCTGCCATTTTCAGCACATTTTTGGATGGGTTATTGGCATGTTTTGGAACAGACTGTGCGTATTTTATTTTTTGACACAAACATATCAGGAGTTGTGTTGAAGTTGCAGGAGTGCAACTTCAACACAGTACCTATCCCACCCCCCGTGTTGCTGTGTGTCTGTGCTGGTGCACATCTCAGAGGAGTTATTTTAAAAAAAAACAATTCCATGCCCCATACCCATCTGTCCCGTACGCACACTTCTGCTGATGCACATTCAGAACCGCCGTCACGTGGTACACATCCTCCCACAATGGCTCTCCTTTACTTGCAGGAAACTTCCCTTGCCTGTGCCCTGTGAGTGACGATCACAGAAGCGGGAAACATCACAATTATCCCTCCTCCGTTGAGAAAGGGCTGTAGGTGGAGATTACCCATAGATGAAACTGCTGGGAGAAGCTGTCCAGAGTTAAGGGGCTCAGTGCCACCAGTGGCTACATCCAGCTCTTTCTCTCCTTTCCATCTGAATCCAAGGAAACTGTTCTAGATCTAAATCAGGGTCAGATGTTGGTAATGGACTGAATGAGGGCAAAAAATTGAAGCTTAATCCAGACATTATAGCGGTGCTCAATTGAAAGGCAGAACAAGGAACTGGAATCCAACTCCCCCTAAAGACCCAGGTTCTCAGTTTGGGTATCCTCCTGGATTCAGCCCTAAACCTAAATACCCAGTTTCATGGCCAGGAGTGCATTTGCACAGCAAAGACAAGTGTGCCAATTGTGTCTATACCTAGAACAGATCTGCAGTACTGCTTTGTAGTGGTATTGAGGTGCACTGACAACTGTTGGGGCCCATGACACATCTACACCAAGCAGGTTATAACTCTATGAAAGTGGTATGAAAGTGGTATATGGCATATGGCATGGACCCCAACAGTTGTCAGTGAAATTCAATGCCGGTATAAAGCAGTAGTGTAGATCCTGCCTCCATATGCTGCTTTCATAGTGCTATATCCTGCTTGGTGTAGATATGGCCTTAGACATATCTAACGTGCATGCCTTAATTAAATCCTGTTTGGACTCCTGTAATGCATTCTATGTAGGACTACCTTTGAAAACTGTTTGGAAACTTCAGTTGATCCAGAACGTTGGAGCCCGACTGTTGACTGGAGCTCATGACTCCCTTGTTGCAACAGATTCACCGGTTACCTGACTGTTTCCAGGCACAATTCAAAGTACTGGTTATGTCCTATCAAGCCCTACACAGCTTGGGAGCAGGGTACCTGAAAGCCCACCTTTTCCCGTTCATAACTACCTAGGTTTAAGGTCTTCATGGGAGGCTCTTCTCTTGTCCCCACCACCATAGGAAGTATATTTGGTGGGGATGCAAGAGAGGGCCTTCTCAGTGGCTGCTCCAAGGCCAAACTCCCTGTCAAAGAAGGGTAGGTTGCCTCCAAAGACATTTTTATTCAGGCAGGCCTTCAAAACTTCCTGAAGGCTTTTTAAAAATTGATTTGGTGTTCTCCATTTCTGATTTTTTTTTAATTGATTGGCGTTCTCTATTTCTTTTATTATTATGTTTCTAATTGTGTTTTAATTGGGTTTGTGTTAAATTCTAATTAAGGGTTTGTTTTTAATCTGTATTTTATTGTTGTTAGCAGCCTTGAGCACTATTTTATTTATTTTTTTGGATAGGAGATTGGGGTAGAAGTTAAATAAATGCTTGCAATGCCTTCCTCTGTGGCCTGTCTTTACATTCCATATTTAATTTGGCATGTATCAAATTGTTCATATGAGTAAACTGTGAACTGTATTCCTTGCATCCATAGGTAAGGCCATGTGTCAAGATGAGAGCCTGCCCTCATTTCACCAAGTAGGATAATAATTTCCTGGAATCCACAAAATGGACCGGGGGGGCGGGGGGAATCGCCCTCTTGCTTTCCTGACATTTGAGTGCCACTCTCTGGAGGAAATGTTTGTAGCAGGTGACTGCAAATCAATCATACTAAACAAATACTAATCGATAATACTAAATACTTAACAAAATATTCAGTGCAAAAGCCTTTGATGTTTTTCTTATTTTTTTCTCACGATGTATTTTCTGTTCTGTTTTGTTGATATTTAAAATAAAAAGAAAGAAAGAAAGCCTTTGATTTTTTTTATAGAACAGCTGCCTGTCGGGATCCATTTTTGGCTATCTTTGCATTGTTAAAGGTGCTTAGGAAGGATAATCTTTAATCTGTTTAAACACTTGTTAAAGAAAAGAGCTGACCTTTGCAAATATGAATTTGGAATCCCTGGAAGGAAAGCACTTGGGGATGATTTGGAGAACTGAAGTGGTGGGTGGGGAAAGGGTTTAGCCTGCCCCCTCACATTTTTGTGCTCTGCATGGCTCTGTAAGAACATAAGAAGAGCCATGCTGAATCAGACCAAGAATCTGTCTAGCCCAGCACTCTGTTCACACAGTGGCCAACCAGCTGTCGACCAGGAACCTACAAGCAGGACACAAGTGCAACAGCACCCTCCTGCCCATGTTCCCTAGCAACTGTAACAGATAGTCTTACTGTCACTGATACTGGAGGTAGCACATAGCCATCAGGACTAGTAGCCATTGATAGCCTTCTCCACCAGGAATTTATCGAAGCCCCTTTCAAAAGCCATCCAAATTGGTGGCAATCACCACATCTTGTGGTAGCGAATTCCATAGTTTAACTATGCGCTGTGTGAAGAAGTCCTTCCTTTTATCTGTCCTAAATCTCCCAACAATCAGCTTAATGGGATGACCCTGGGTTCTGGTATTATGGGAGAGAAATGTCTCCCTATCCACATTCTCCATACCATGCATAATGTTGTACACCTCTATCATGGCTCCCCTTAGCCTCCTTTTTTCCAAGCTAAACAATCCCAGTTGTTGTAACCTTCCCTCATAGAGGAAATGCTCCAGCCCCTTGATAATTTTAGCTGCCCTTTTCTGCCCTTTTTCCAGCTCTACAATATCTTTTTTTAAGGTGTGGTGACTAAAACTGTCCATGAGTGTCTTTTTTTTTTTCCTTTCCCAGTGTGCATTTGCAGGTAATGTTTTTTAGGCTTTATTCCTATGCGGTATGCTTCATTTGGAATATGTTTGTCAATATGTGAACAACAAAACACAATTACCTAGGACAACCTTCCCCATCCTGAGGTCCTCCAGATGTTTGGATTGCAATTCCGATATTCCTTGCCAATTGGCTACACTGGATGGGGCTGATGGGAGTTGTGGCCCAAAACATCTGGAGGGTACCAAGTTAGGGAAGGCTGACCTAAGTCCTTGAATTGACTGGACAGAGGATCTCTATGCTGGCACTGCCTCCTTAACCCAGTGCCACATGCTCAACCATGTATTGGTGCTTCTTTGCCATCCATTAATTTATCTATTACATTTATACCTTTGTTCTATGGGAATCATTATAGCATACCTTGGGTTCTCAAGGATGCTAGGACGGGCACTTATGAATTGACAAAAGAGAGGGAATGTATCACCAGAGAAGAGGACAGTGATTTGCATAGCATTTGCATGTGTATATTGCTTTGTCTAGAATATGTATAAAACACAGTACATCTCACCATACTGTGGGAAACTGTGACCAGGTGACCAGGTGTATTCCCGCCTGTTCAGACTACGGTCCAGGTGCTAATGCTAGATGGCCAACAGTTCATGATCCTGAAACTGGAATTGGACAGAAGAGGCCTTCAGACAGAGGACTCCTTCAAATAGAGGACTGTCTTCTAAAAAAAAGTGGTCACCTGGCCATGCTAGAGCAGACTCATCTAAACAATTATGGGACCGACAGCAGCTTAGCTGCAACGTTCTTTAGTAGTGAGAGTTAGAGGTGTAAATCACCCAGAGAGCATCGGCTATTGGGCGGTATGGAAATGCGATAAATAAATAAATAAAGCAAAGGAACAATAGGTGGTCACATCTAAGCTTGTTCTACGTCTTCTTGGGATTTGGCTAAATCACTCCCCTGGAAATGTGCTTTCCTTTCCAAGCCACCCATACTATATCATGTCTTGAGACCCATTCCTATTTATTTCCTGTTTATTTCCTTCGGGCTCACTGCCAAGTCAGAGCATAGGAACATAAGTCAGACCCTTGTCCGTCTAGCCCAGTATTGTCAACACTGACTGGCAGCAGCTGTCCAGGATTTCAAGCAGGATTCCTTCCTAGTTGTACCAGGAGATGCTGGGGATTGAACCTGGAACCTTCTACATGCAAAGCAGATGCTCAACCACTGAGCTACGGCTCCTCCCACATGGGTTAAGGATAGCAGCCTTAACCAACTTTTGAATACACACCATGTCCCTACTGACTTCGCTCACTTTTTAGTTTAACAGTTACTTGAAAGCTTGGGTTAAAGTTTACGAGGCATATTTACTGAACTTCTCAGCTGCATTGACCTCCCTACTCCCCCGCTGTATATTTTCTTTTTGGTATCCTCAAAGATGTTCCCCATGATGAACTTCACTTGATCCAACAGATTTTTACTGTTTTGTTTTTTTAAAAAAAATAATTTATTACGGTCATAGACCAGCAAAACTGCTTATTTAATATCAGTGTCATTGACCTGGACTTTGGTATACAAATAATTTATTTCTACTAGAAAAGGCTGGTTTCTCGTAAATCCTCTCTAAAACAATAACAGATGACTATTAAAGTCAAGGAGATTGCTAGAGCTTAATCTAAACTTTAGCTAATGACTGAGGAAATTTCTTGACTTTAATTGTGACTGTGATCTAATTGAAATGATAATTGACCCTAAATAAAATGTCCATTAGATTAGGAGAAAGATTTCCAAAGAGCCACCCAATGTGGTCTTACTATGTATGCTGGTTTTCTTTTTGTGAAGAATCTGCCTAGATTCATGGCGTGGATATTTAGATTCTTTATAAATTATTTTTCTTAATTATCCATATGACTACATCTAAATTAGTTGCAAAATATTCCATTCCTACACAATGAATTTTAGAGGGACATATTCTTGTTGCCTGAGAAGAACAGACTTTTTGCAGGAGACAGTCATGCTGACATTTGCAATTATTGGTTTAATTTAAATTAAGGCTATACAAGTTGGTTCCCCGAACACAGTTCATGGAGAAAAATCAAATCTAATGAAAGTTTTAACTTAGCTAATGGTGTACAGAGGCTTTTAAATGTTATTTCATTATATTTAACAGCTGGAGGCATCCTTTCTTTTCTTTTCTTTTCTTTTCTTGTATTTAAATATTTCTGAACCAATAAGTACATCTTGACTGGGTTACTTTTAACTGTAGGTGTCCCTTAACTCCTTCATGTTTTTACTTTTAACTGTAGATGTCTCTTAACCCCTTCATGCTGTATGTTACTGGCATATCGATGTACTTTGGCCTGCACCTGTATTTGTAAAGCTGTACAGAGGCTTTTTTGTGTGTGCTCATATTTCATTTAACTCCAATTAGCAATTAATTATGTTTGTTTTATATTATACTTTATATTAAAAACAGAATTTTATAATACATTGCTATAAAAGATAGCCTAATTCTTTTTTTAAAAAAAGTTTTATGGTCATAAATAAACTCCTAACTTTGAATTATAGTGAAAACCATTGTTATCCATGGAATCTGTGTGTCAGGATCTTTCTAATGAAGAATGTTTCATGAGAATCGGTCAACAGGAAGGCAATTAAAAAGGGATGACCAACTAATTCCTGACTTTGAATTACATAGATAAGATAAGATAAAGCTGGATTATTGTTTCTGGTCTAGGGATGGCTGCATCTGTCTATTTGCATGTTTCTACCCATAATTCCATTTCATTTTATTTCTGCATTAATCTGTGATTTTTTTATATATAAAAACTTTCTCAAAATATGTATAATAATATGTATTGAAATGGACATTTTTATATGTTTGAACTGCCAATAACAGAATTGCCAAATTCAGAGAAGAGTAGACTCTGTTGAAGCACTAATGCTGATCCACACATAAGTGCAGATCAGGAAATTTCATATATGAATTTGCAAAGATTGAATTGCTCAAGCATCCCTATTCAGGGCTGGCCTTAAAGAACAATGGTGTATAGGACTGCCAACTCTTGAAATAGAAGAGAAGAAGAGGAAGAGGTGGAAGAGGCACCTGGATGAGGACTGGGACACAGCCCACTAGGTCAGAGAGTGGCGCTCCAGTGAGATCTAGTGATGGATTCTGAGAGTGGAGCCCTTTGGTTGTTGGGGCAATGCTCTGATGGGATCTGGGGAAGATCATAGGGCAGAGGCCTGCAGTTTTTATGGATCTAGAGCATAGCCAAGGCATTCTTTCACCGGTCAGGAAGCAGGACCCAGACATTTTTAGACATGGGTCTGTGGATTGAGTTTAGTGCAAGAGATGCTAGATGTGGCAACCTAGAAAGCATGGTGGCCACTTCTGCATTGCCAAAAAAGAGGAAATGTGACCTTCCCCCAAAAAGACGACACAGATTTGCATAACAGTTGTACGTTCTAAGATATATGTATAGATCCAAATTTGGAAATAATTACTGGAATTTAAATAGAAATACAACACATCTTACCTTCCATAGTGGGAACACTCTGACTAGGTGACTTATGGGCCTGTTTAGTCTGCTGTCCATGTGCTAACCCAAGGCCACCAGGTCTTTTTTCTTATGATTCTTGGTCTTTAAACGTTGAACTGGACTATCCTTCAAATGGAGAACTGTCCTCTGTAAAGTAAGGCATGTGGCCACCTTACATGACTTGCAAATGATGAAATAAATTAATAAAAAAATAGGGATGGGTGAACTCACCTGGATCAAACTCGTGAGACACGTGCCCTGCCAACAGTTCTCACCATCACTGCACAAGCTTCTTTGGTGGCTCGGTGAATGCTTGATAAGCACCAGGCAGCCAACTGCCCCTGTCCAGAGCCTCCATTGTACGCAACAATGGAGGCTCCAGAAATTACATCATTCCCCCCACTGTGTAAATGGCAGCCATAAAGGTGCCATTTACGCAAAGGGGGAAATGCACAATTTCCGGAGCCTCCTTTGTTACACACAATGGAGACTCCAGAAATTGTGCATTTCCCCGTTGCATAAAAGGCAGCTGTAAAGGCCCAATTTACGCAGCGAGGGCATGATGCAATATCCGGCGCCTTCACTGCCATGTGCAATGGTGGCTCTGGATGGGGGTGGACGGCTGCTGGGCACCTGTCAGGCCATGCGGGCACTCAACCCGCAGGTCTGTGAATGCACCGTGGGCACCCAACTGGGTCCGGGAGAGCAGATGCAGGGGAGTCCGTTGTCTGCTAATAACATCCCTAATAAAAAATCAACAGATGTGTACTGCTAGATTAAATCTAGTCCCATTCCGAAAATCTGTTTTCACTTGGCATGCATGAATCCATTAGTCCCAACCCTTTTCTTGGGGAATGGAAAACCTCCAGAGAAAGTAGATGCTCCCTTTTCAAATGAATGCAATATTAACTTTGTAACAGAAAGCACTGATATATTAGAAATGCACACTAAATTTCATGAACACATTGGCAAAGTACATCTGTTTATTTTCTCATTTATCATGTTCCATGTAAATTCACACACTATGCCTTCTTCTTTTATGGGCTCTTTTGCACTTGGAAGTCCAGTTTCACATCTCTTAGAAATGATACTTATTCTCTATTTCCTAGTTCGGCTTTTGATTTGCAAGTTCTGTAGGGACTTACAAGTGTTGTTCCAAATGGGGCCTTTGACATTTTTAGTTAGATTTTTAAGACTGGAAATACTGTGTATTTCTAGGCAAACAAACAAAACATAATCCTAAAGTCAGAGTGTGTGTGAGTGTGTGTGTGTGATTGAGCCAAACCTTTTATGTTTTGAAGAATGCTACTGAACTGGATGAATAGAAACCAGTGGCCAATAATAGTTTGCCTGCAGTGTATTTTCCCTCGTTCACCATTAATAGACTGCAATTCAACATCACTGATCCACATCAAACATTCTACAATTAAAATTACCCAGCAATCCTAAACATGGTCAGTGGCTGTTGAGTAGGCTGACCATATGAAAAGGAGGACAGGACTCATGTAACTTTAACAGTTGTAGAGAAAAGGGAATTTCAGCCAGTGTCATTTGTATGCAATTAGTCCCTGGTGAAATTCCCTCTTCATCACAACAGTTAAAGTTGCATGCACTATACTAGAGTGACCATATACAAAAGAAGGCAGGGCCCCTGCAACTTTAACTGTTGTGATGAAGAGAGAATTTCACCAGGAGCTAATTGCATATAAATGACACTGGCTGAAATCCCCTTTTCTCTACAACTGTTAAAGTTACATGAGTCCTGTCCTCCTTTTCATATGGTCAGCCTACTGTTGAGTGTGTATGTACGGGGGGGGGGGGAGTTTGACAAAAAGGTAACATGGACCAAGAACCCAAACCCTTGTCCTCTGAAGAAGAGGCACCGGAGATAGCAGCTCAGCAAGAAGGTATAGTCACTCTAAGATAGGGATATACAGATTTGTAAATTCCATTCCATCTCCATTTCATGGATTGTCAGGTGCCCTTCAATCCACCATCCTCTTATTGGCAGAATCAGATTTCTTTTTCAAATTTCACAAATTTGCGTAACTTTGCATTTGTGAAAATCCTTCCCCCCAAATGCGCAAATCCCCCCCATGCACATTATCATGCTTTCGTCTATGGGAGAAATGCATTTTTTCATTGGTTCTTGCTGTTGTTGTTATTTGATGTATTTTTCAATGACTAACTTTGCATAAAATGCTGCAAAGTAAAAACAAAAACTAGCCTGCAAGTCCATGGAATCTGTGTGACTCAAGAAAAGTTGGATGGCTGAGGAATCCGTGGGTCAGATTCATCAAAATCTGAACTGATTTGATTGCATTGAAGACTTCTCTGACATCCCTACATTAAGGCATCATGAGGCTTCCACCTCCCCAGTATCCCATTCCCCAAAAAGATCGTGAAAGTTGGCTCCCCACCTTCAGAATTTGAGAACTCCTGCCATGAGAACACTTGCATGTCACAGCCACTCCCTCATCATTGTGGCTTGAAGCTGCTAAAACAGGCTGGGCCCCTTTAAAGTATGATGCCTTGGTCAGTGTGGAAGTTGAGCCAACCAGTCTAAATGCGGTCAAACTCTTATTTAAGGCTGAGTCTTGGAGCAAGAGGCAGACAACTCTGGTTGGCCTCTAGCCCCATTTGGAGAGTTCTGTCGCACCGATCTCTGCTTGCCTTGTTTCCTTGAGAAATGTGACTTAACTAGGGATGGATGGACTGACCTACACCCATGTTTAATGGGCATGTGCAGAGTTGCCACTGCCATCCACCCTGCTTGCTAGGCCACGTGAGCCTCTGGAGGACTCCACCCTGCTCGTCCCCCTGAATGCCACTCGCGAACTTGTGGAGTACTCACAGATATGTTCATTGCATGGTCTGGGATAGGGTGACCAGATAAAATCCAGGTCAATGCTCATATAACTTTAGCAGTTGTAGAGAAAAGGGAATTTCAGCCAGTGTCATTTGAATGCAATTAGTTCCTGGTGAAATTCCCTCTTCATCACAGCTGTTAAAGTTGCAAGGGCCCTGCCTTCTTTTGTATATGGTCACTGTAGTATAGTGCTTGCACCTTTAACTGTTGTGATGAAGAGGGAATATCACCAGGAACTAATTGCATACAAATGACACTGGCTGAAATTCCCTATTCTCTACAACTGTTAAAGTTACATGAGCCCTGACCTGGATTTTATCTGGTCAGCCTAGTCTGGGAACACTCCAAAGCCTCCTGATCCTTGAAGTGAGCTGCCATTTGTATGCAAGATGGCAGCTCTGTAATATGTGTATTTTTTATCTCGTCCAAAATGATAGCTGTACAGGGTCATTTCTGCAACATTAAAGGGATGGAGGGCCCCTTTACTCCTCTAATATTATAGAAATGGTCCTTTAAAGCTGCCATTTTGTGTAGGCTGACCATATGAAAAGGAGGACAGGGCTCATGTAACTTTAACAGTTGTAGAGGAAAAAGGAATTTTAGCCAGTGTCATTTGTATGCAATTAGTTCCTGGTGAGATTCCCTCTTTATCACAACAGTCAAAGTTGCAGGCGCTATACTAGCGTGACCATATATAAAAGAAGGCAGCGCCCCTGCAACTTTAACTGTTGTGATGAAGAGGGAATTTCACCAGGAACTAATTGCATACAAATGACACTGGCTGAAATTCCCTTTTCTCTACAACTTTTAAAGTTACATGAGCCCTGTCCTCCTTTTCATATGGTCAGCCTAATTTTGTGTAACTTTAAAAACACAAAAAATGAGTAAAAATGGCAGCTTACATCGAAGAGCAGGCAATTATGGGGTGTTCCAAGACTGAGCAGCAAGCATGTCTATGAGCACCCCACAGCTTGATCCAGGGGGCCGAGGAGAGTGGAATCCATTTGGACTCCACCTCCATTTTGGGTGTTCGCAACATCCTGAACCTAACTTAATCCTTGCTAAAGATCTGACCCATAACAGAACCCTGTACCCAGGCTACAGTACAGAACCCATGGTCTGAAATGAATCACAGGGACAGGGAATTAGCTACTCTACCTCCAGGGCTGGCATACCTAATGGGCCTTGATTGGGCCTATCTAGGTGAATGGAGTGGCTTTGGAGATAGTGGATCTAAAGATGGCTTGTCTCCACCCCAAACATGATACCCTATTTGGGGGGCTTTCTGATGGTTCATGCCAGCAAGAGAACCATTGGCAGCAGCGCTCTGCCTACTCAGCTGTAATGGGGGCCTTCACCATGGTGGATCCCATCTCCATGCTGGAGGTTGGTAGAGAGTGACCAATGCACCATCATGACCCTTTTTAGCCATGTATATGGGGAGCAGGGGATAAGACTGACCTATCAACAGACTTATCAAATCACTTGGGCAAAGTCCTTTTTTTCCTTGTCTTTCTTTCCTTGTTAGAAAATTTCTCTAAAGCTTTAACCCAGAAGGAGTGGCTGCATTTTGTACTTTATATCGGATCAACAACCAACTTTCTACCTTTGTACTTCTCTTCTGTTGAAAAGACAGCCATAAAATGGTTTAACCGCCTTCCATCATGAGAATATTTGACTAATAATATATCCATATTTGGCCATTGTCCTGAGAATAACCTTGCTCTGTGTTTGTCCCCCTGGACTGAACAAGGGGCTGTAAACAGTTGTGATAATCATGTATAATAGCAAGTTCAATTCTTGAGTGCCATTCCTTATGTAGTTAAAATGGCATCACCCATGCGCAAGAGGAAATTGACAAACTGAGCACAGTTCAGGCCCGAAGAAAGGTGTTTTGCACTTGTGCAGTTAGCTGGAAACATTAGGATGCCATAGGTGTCTAGTCAACATTGAAGGATGCAATATTCTTCAATCATTCTTGGAATTGTGCCTTCAATTCCTGGGAGTAAGTCCCATTGAATTCAATTGGACTTGCTTTTGAGTAGCCATGTATAGGGTTGACCTTAGGTTCCGTTGATTTCAGTGAGTAAACATGGAAGCTCCTGTATCTTTAACGGTTGTATAGAAAAGGGAATTTCAGCAGGTGTCCTTTGTATGCACGCAGCACCTGGTGAAATTCCCTCTTCCTCACAACAGTTAAAGCTGCAGGAGCCCTGCCCTCTTGACCAGATACAAAAGAGGGCAGGACTCCTGCAGCTTTAACTGTTGTGATGAAAAGAGAATTTCACCAGGTGCTGCGTGCATACAAATGACACCTGCTGAAATTCCCTTTTCAATGCAACTGTTAAAGATAGAGGAGCCCTGTCCTCCTTTCCATATGGTCAACCTATCAAAAGACATTGTGCAGCTATTCCATCTTTAACTACTTAATGGACGTTTTATTGGAGGAGAAAAAAAGGGCAAAGGCAGGAAGGTTACAAATGGAAAACACTGAATTCCATAAGAAGGGTTTTTTTTCCCGTATTCTATGAAAGGGGCAGGGTGATTGTACAATAAAAGTTTTGGCTGGGAGCACCCCGGTTGTCACTGGGAATTGCTAATTTTAGCCTTCCTTTTTGCTTGTGAGTATTTTTGGGAGGTTGAATCTTCGTAGAAAAGGAGCAGGTTTTCTTGGAGCATCAACATGAGGCCAGGTGTCCAGTGAAGAACACCACTGAATCAGGGAGCCCAAATTGCCAAAGGTTAACGAGCTTCTCTTTTCCTCTCCCACCACCTCTTCCCTTTAATGGCAGGGTTTTCATAAAATGCTTGGTGCCTGGAAACGAAACAAAAGATACAATAATAAAAACATTGGCCTTTTCCTCCTGTTAGGGAGGCAGAGCAAGCCAAAGAAAATATAATATTGTTCTGCTAAAACTGCATTATGTTTTTGCCATGAGCAAGCAAAAGTTATAAAAGGGTATGATGACTTCAGCTCACTCCTAGGCCTAATCCACACCAAGCAGGATATAGCACTATGAAATCGGTATATAAAAGGCAGGAGCCACACCAAAGAGGATATAGCACTATGAAAGCAGTATGAAAGCAGTATATGGTATGTGTCTATGGGCCCCAACACTTGTCAGTGCATTTCAATACTGCTGTAAGGCAGTAATGTGGCTCCTGCCTTGTATATACTGCTTTCATACTGCTTCCATAGTGCTATATCCTGCTTGGTGTGGATTAGGCCATCCTGTTACATTGAGTACCCCAGATCTATATTCATACGGTATTCCCTGCCCCAAACTGCTGTGAGGGAGGGGTAACTAAATTCCATCTTTGGAATAATTAGGAATAGGGATGGGAGAACAAGCAATCTTCGGGGTCATTAAGGTTCTCTGTTTCCACCCCAATGTCTATTTGCCTCTTTCCAAGAACAAGCGGCTTTTTCTTTTGGACAGGAAAAGTATGCATTTTCAGATGCAAAAAAAATATTTTTTATTTCTTTCCTATTAGGGCTGTATGAGAATTTTGTCCGCATTTGCAGTTCTGAATGGAAACCCAAGCAGGAATGTAATTCTTGGATTATTATTATTATTATTATTATTAGCAATTTTCAGAGCTTGCATTTGTGTTCAAAAGTGTGCATTTTCACAAGCATGCACTTCTGAATAGGTGCATTTTCTCTATGGGGAAGTGCACATTTGCACATGACACTTTCAAACATGATAGCAAGCTTGGAAAATTGTGATCGGTCTTGAAAGCTATATAGTTGTATGCTGGTGAGTTGGTCTAAATCAGTGGTCTTCAACTGGCCCAGACCCGTGTCCCACCTTAGACTCCCAATCTGCAACATGGGACCTTCTTTCACAATTTCATGTTTGCCCAACGTGTTGGCAACAGCTTTTGGGTCGTGACCCACCAGTTGAAGACCACTGGTCTAAATGACCTTTCAGCATCTGCTCCACTCTGCTGTGAGTGTTTGGTTGAGACAAGAGACTGCTCGAATGAATCAAACCAGTTGTGCAAATTTAGACTGGTAGATTCCCTACGGTTATGGAGATAAGCCAAGTGGTGGGAGCCCTCAGAGTTGGCCATGGGTTGATTGTTCTGGGAGGAACCTTTCTCTCTCCACCTACCTAAGGAACGTGCTAAGGCAGAGGTCTGTGAGGTCAATAGATACAAGCTAAGTCTGTAGTGTAAGCGGTCTGTGCCAGAACTGAGTCCAAACATGAGCTAGAGAGCTGACTTTACTTTCTACAGTACATCCTGTGGTACTACCCCTACCCCTAGACATCTGATGCAGAACAGCAATATGTTGCAATGTTAATACTATGAACCTTCATTTTATGTTCAGCATATATATAAAACGCCATAAGTCTCCAGTGTCCTCCTTCTAAGAAAACTAAACACTGGATCCCCTGAAACATCTCAGTATATTACTTCTAGTACCAGAGGAAATATGCCTCTCAATATCAGTTGCTGGGGGAAATCAGGAAACCACAATTTATATATATATATATATATATATATATATATATATATATATGTCTGACTTTTGGGAGCAGTGGGTGGGCACATGCAGCCTATGGTTTGTGTGTTGCCCACCCCTGCTGTAGCCAAACGAAGCAGAGAATGTGCACTAGCAGCTAGATGGGACTCATTAGGAAGTCACTACAGCTCTAAGCTGTAGAAACTCTGGCCAGTTGACATCCATGTTTTGGGTAGAATCCCACCCTGTTTCCCCATAGAGGGACTTGTACCTTTAAAAGCTGCATGCCAGGGCTAAATACCAAGCATTTCAAGATCAAATGAACACGATAGACAACAACTTGGGCCTGATCATGCCATTTATAGCTATTGTTTTCATGCTTCTGGAAATAAGAGGTTTAGGGATCCCAAAGGCACAATTATTCCTCCAATCATCTCAGCCACCAAGCATTTCTCCATATATTTTTTTTGCTTTCATATGTATATGGTTGTTTAATATCTATATTTAGGTTTAAGCAAGCTCTTAATTTCCCAGATAGGGATATACAGATTTGTAAAATTCATTCTGTTTACATTTCATGGATTGTCAGGTACCTTTTTTTCTATCATCTACTCATTGGCCGAATTGGATTTTTTCCCAATTTCCTGAATTTGCGCAAATTCATATTTTGGCAAATTTGCAATTGCAAAAATCTGCACGCACACCCAAATGTGAAAATTGTCCCAAAATGGACATTTTCATGCTTTAGCCTATGGGAAAAGTGCACATTTTCAGCAAGTGTTTCTTTTTCATTATTTTACATATTTTTCTACAACTAAGTTTGTGTAAAATTCTGAAAGTAAGAAAACCAGTCCTGAGGTCTGCAGAATTTGTGTGACTCAGTAAAAGCCAGTCTATTGTAGAAATCTTAATTCATTTGATTCCTTTACAGATTTCTCTGACAGCCTTAAGCACAGAGGAGCTAAACATGATCCGGCTCGGAATTGGTTAGCTATGGGGATCAGCCCCCCCCCCTCTACACCCCTATGGTGTAGAAAGGGCCACAGTCTCCAATCAAATCTAAAACCCAGATTTCACTTCATTTCAACATGCTCCAAAACTCTTATCTGGCTTGGATTGAAACCTGACCTCTAGAAGAATATTCAGTTTCCTCATTCCCCAATATGCTCCCCTTCTTCCACCCACCCATCTCCCCTGATGCTCAACCCCCTTCCCCTGTGAATCACAACAGGACACTCTAACTGTGGTAAGAGTCGATGGAAAGGAGGCCAGCTGTCTCCTTCCCTTCTCCCTCTGGTGCCTTCCTAGCACACAGGAGGAAAGGCCCCAATGGCTCTTAGGAGTCGCAATTTGCATGTTGGATTTATATTATGATATTGCATTGTATTTTAGGGGTTTAATTAGTGCTGTGCAAAATTTGTTTACTGTTTGTTTTCGACTACTGAGTGCCTGAAAGCTGAACAAGGCATTTTTATTTTTGTTGTTAAAAGGACACAACCACTTCCTCCTCCTCCTCCTCACTTGGCTTTCAGGCACTCAGTAAGCAGCAGTACTGGATAGGGCTGTGCGCATCCCCCACTCCCTGATTCAATTCGGAGGCTGATTCAGTGAGTCCAAATCAGCCCCGATTCAACTCGGGGCACCCTGGTCCTGGGACACCTCACTTCGGATTTGGTTCCGAATCTGAAGCAGGGGCGGTGGTTACAGGAGTGCCCAGGAAAGCCAGGTGTGAGGCCCTCTCAGTTGCTACCCCCTCCCTCCCAGCTGCTGCCTCCTAACTCACCTGCCCGCTGATGCATGGGACTTACCAGGGGCCTCCATAAGTGTCAGTGAGCCTCCTGGCTTCCACTCTGGACTGCTGTAGATCTAGTGTTGTGAACTATGACAGCAGAAAATGCCGTATTGGATGGGGAGCAGTGGCTGGCCATCAGGCTGATTGGCCCAAAGCAGTTTGGCTGCTTCAGTCCAATGCAGCCCAATCTGGTGCCGAGCCAGATTTAAGCTGAGGCCAGCCAAATCCACCTGCTTCGACTCAGATTCAGGCTTCAGGACTGAGGTGAATCACAGCCCTAGCATTGGAAAGCCTTAAGGGAGGAAGTCCTGCCTAAGTCCTCTAGGAGGCTGGGAGGCTGTAAACCAAAGGAAAATGGGACCCAAATTAATATAGTATTCCCCAAATACACACTTAAACTTGCAGGGGGTTAGGGTCTCTGTCTCCCACTGCCCAACCACAATATTTGAGCCAAACCGTAGCATTTAAGTCAAACATACTCCTCTGAAAGAATTAGGGATGTACGGATTTTGTTAAATCCATGCCCTTTGTGTTTTGTGGATTGTCAGGTGTCTTTCATTCCATCATCTGTTTACTGACAGAATCAGGGTGGTTTTTTTTTTTACTAGAGTTTCATTCTACTTGCGCTAACACAGCAGTTAATTAGTTCATGCAAAATAGAGCAAATTTCCCCCAAAAGTGAAAAGGCAGCCCAGAGCTCCACAGAACCCTCACGACTCAAACAAACAAACAAACAAACAAACAAACAAAAACCTGTTCACTGCAAAACCTACAGGTTGCATTTATAGAACTCTGAGTTCATTTGATTCTGTTGCAGCTTTCTCTGACATCCTAAAGAATGCCTGCCACTATTTTCATCTGGGAAACACCAGAGGCTATGCTTTGGGGCTCAACGCAATGTGCCATTCAAGCTGATCCATGCCAACTTCCTTTGCACAATCTAGAACATCCTTCCTTAACCTGACACCCTCTGGATGTGTTGGACTACAACTCCCATGCTGTCTGGGGATTATGGGAGTTATAGTCCAACCTATCCAGAGGGCACCAGGATGGGGAAGGCTGGTCTAGCCAGTCTGTGATTCATAACATTCAACGTTGCACCCAGATCTCAGTTTTACTATGAATTTCCATATATTACCACCACCCTGCTGCCAAGCTACCTTTGGAAGTATTGGCAGGGATACGGTAAAATGGTGAGTTGTGAATAGGAAGTAAGGATTGCACTAACATGCATGCTTTATCTAGGCTGACCATCTGAAAAGGAGGACAGGGCTCATATAACTTTAACAGTTGTAGAGAAAAGGGAATTTCAACCAGTGTCATTTGTATGCAATTAGTTCCTGGTGATATTCCCTCTTCATCACAATAGTTAAAGTTGCAGAGCCCTGCCTTCTTTTGTATATGGTCACTCTAGTATAGTGCCTGCACCTTTAACAGTTGTGATGAAGAGGGAATTTCACCAGGAACTAATTGCATACAAATGACACCTGCTGAAATTCCCTTTCATCTACAACTGTTAAAGTTATATGAGCCCTGTCCTCCTTTTCAGATGGTCAGCCTACTTTATCATAGTAAAAAAGGAGGGATGTATGGATTTTGTGAAATCTGTTCCATCTGCATTTGTCAGGTGCCTTTCATTCCATCATCTACTCATTGACAGAAATGTGCATTTTCATGCTTCAGCCTATGGGGGAAATGTGCATTTTCTGCCAGTGTTCCTGCGTGTGCTTTTTACATATTTTTCTATGGCTCCATGTGCATAAAATCCCAGAAAGTAAAAAGTCTGCAGAATCTATGTGACTCAGGAAAAGCCGGTCAAATGCAGAATCAGATCAGATTCATAGAAATCCGAACTCATTTGATTCCATTGTAGTTTTCTGCAGCAACCCTAGAAAAAAAACCAGTGTATAATTTCTGCAATGATTATACTGCCATCTAATGGATCCACAAGTTTGCTACAGTGTGAATACAGAGTGGATGCAGGCCTGCTCCCAGTTTGCATCTAGGCTTCCTGCCTTCCTGTACATATACAGCGATTTTAAGTTGTGAAAATATTAAAATTACCAAATGGCCCTATTGGCAGTATCTCATCCTACATTTCTGTATCACCCAACAGCCAAGGCTCACTGCAGCAGGGTGAATAAATCTACATGAAAGATGGCTTTCCCATTTTTATCTTTTCTTGCCATTTGTTGCTAGAGAAGGGTATTAAGTTTATTCTAGACAACACTCGTAGGGCTAAATTAGAGGATACATTAGGTAGGCTGACCATATGAAAAGGAGGACAGGGCTCCTGTATCTTTAACAGTTGCAGAGAAAAGGGAATTTCAGCAGGCGTCATTTGTATCCAATTAGTACCTGCTGAAATCCTCTCTTCATCATAACAATTAAAGTTGCAGGCACTATACTAGAGTGACCTCATACACAAGAGGGCAGGGCCCCTGCAACTTTAACTGTTGTAATGAAGAGGGAATTTCACCAGGTACGAATTGCATACAAATGATGCCGGCTGAAATTGCCTTTTCTCTACAACTGTTAAAGTTACATGAGCCCTGTCCTCCTTTTCATCTGGTCAGCCTATACATAGGGTGCACCTTAGCTTCTCTTTCACTTATAAATAAATGTGTGAGGCCCCAATCTGGATTGGGAACACCACACACAGGCTGAGGAGGCTGAAACCTCGCCTTCCCATCCAGTTGTTTTCCTAAATTCACCCTTTCCATCCACACACACACAGGCTAAGGAGGGGAGGGAGTCTTCATTGGTGCCACATGTATATTTGTAAGTAAAAAATGCTATAAATAAACCCTGGCCTCTGGTCCATTAAAACCAGAGGTCCAAACCACCTGGGGTGCCAATACAGCCCTTTGGGCTTCCATGCCCCCTTTCCCATGTCACCAGGCAGTTCTCAAGTTTTCCTCCTGACCATCTGTCATTTGGAGGCTTCCCAGTTTCGGCCCAATTTCGTCCTCAGTCTAAAAGATCGAATGGCCTCTCCTAAGCCTTAGTTACCAGCAGTAAGATCTTTAAGCTAAAATAGGCTGGGACAGTTTGAATCTCGGCCTTGCCTTTTTGACTTTAGTCCTAGAATGTGGCTCCTGAGTAGGGTGACCATATGAAAAGGAGGACAGGGCTCCTGTATCTTTAACAGTTGCAAAGGACAGGGAATTTCAACAGGTGTCGTTCGTATGCATACAGAACCTGGTGAAATTCCCTCTTCATCACAACAGTTAAAGCTGCAGAAGCCCTGTCCTCTTGACCATGTACAAAAGAGATCAGGGCTTCTGCAGCTTTAACTTTGTGATGATGAGGAAATTCCACCAGGTGTTGCATATATACAAATGACACCTGCAGGAATTCCATTTTCTATTAAACTGTTAAAGACACAGGAGCCTTGTCCTCCTTTTCATATGGTCAGCCTACTCCTGAGAGCATCTCCAAAATTAATTCCAGCCCTTAGGATGAAAGAGGTTCAACATCCCTGTATGAACAGAGTGTTTGGGAGGCATGAGTATCCTTCTGCTCACTCAAGGGGGTCCAGTCTAGCTGCTCACTCAAACTGGGGGGAGGTAACGAGCAGGGTACCACAGGGCTCAGTCCTGGGCCCAGTGCTCTTCAACATTTTTATTAAGGATTTGGACGAGAAGGTGCAAGAAAATGCTTATCAAATTTGCAGATGACACAAAATTGGGTGGGATAGCTAATAGCCTGGAAGATAGAAACACACGCCATAGTGATCTTGATAGACTGGAGCTCTGGGCTGAAAACAACAGAATGAAATTTGATAGGGATAAATGCCAAGTTCTACACCTAGGAAAAAGAAGCCAAATGCACAGTTACAAGATGGGGGAAACTTGGCTCAGCAGTACTTCAAGTGAGAAGGATCAAAAGCTGAATACAATGTGATGTGGCTGCAAACAAAAGCAAATGCTATTTTGCACTGCATCAATAGAAGTATAGCTTCCAAATCCTGAGAGGTACTGGTTCCCCTCTATTCAGCACTGGTTAGGCCTCATCTTGAGTACTGTGTCCAGTTCTGGGCACCATGCTTCAAGAAAGATACAGACAAACTGGAGGGGATTCAGAGAAGGGTAACATGGATGATCAGGGGGCTGGAAACAAAGCCCTATGAGAAGAGACTGAAAGAATTAGGCATGTTTAACCTTGAGAAGAGAAGACTGAGGGGAGACATGATAGCACTCTTCAAATAGCTGAAAGGCTGTCACACAGAGGAGGGCCAGGATCTCTTCTCAATCATCCCAGAGTGCAGGACACAGAACAATGGGCTCAAGTTACAGGAAACCGGATTCTAGCTGGACATCAGGAAAAACTTCTTGACTGTTAGAGCAGTATGATAATGGAACCAATTACCTAGGGGTCGTGGGCTCTCCCACACTAGAGGCCTTCAAGAGGCAGCTGGACAGCCATGCATTGAGCAGGGGGTTGGACTTGAAGGCCTTATAGGCCCCTTCCAACTCTACTATTCTATGATTCTATTATTCTAAGTGTTCAAATCTAACACTTGCAAGAGCTTCGAGAAGGATGCCTATAAAGGACTAGTGCTGGGCCAAATCCTACCCCCGATTTTCGGGAACTTTCTCCCTGGGAAAGAGGCATTGGTTTTTTTGCCTCTTTCTCGGGGGGGGGGGGAATTCAAAGGATTTTCACCTTGTGGAGGGGGACAGGGTTTCCACATACCTTTTTTAAGTGTAGCTGGTTGCTGAGGGGCCTTCTTCCTATTTATTTATTTATTTACTTTTTCAAACAAAAACAAAAACATTCCACTTGGCATTTGGAGGATCCCAACAGTTCTTGGTGAATGCCTATGTGACCTCCAATAAGGTCACATAGGCATGTGACCTCCAATAAGAATTCAGGAAGAACTCTTGGGCTCTTGAAAATGCCTGGAGTGTTTTTTAAAAAAATAAAAAGCATGAAAAAGACCCCTCAACAACTGGCTACATTTAAAAAGGTATGTGGAAATCTTGTCCTCCTCCCCAAGGAGAAAACCCTCCAAAATTCTCACCTCTCCCAGACTGTTTTGCACGAGATTTCATTTTCCCCCACCCCCCACAAAATGCAGAAAATGAAATGGTCGAAATTTTCAGCACAGCACTATAAAGGACCCTCTTCTGCAGCCTTTCCCATCCCCTGACATTGCCCTAAGGTCCAGTAACATTGGGGAACAAAAAGGAGGCAGCGGGAGGCACTCTGCCGGCCCCAGCAAAGCATCTTTCCCCACTGGAAATGGGATTTGATAGAAAATATATTCTGGTAGGGACTGGGCAACCTCCGCAACCACCTGCCTTCTTATTAGGGATGCGGGAGAAATCCCTTCAGTTCACAATTTAATGTTCAATTTCGCAGTTTCAGACTACTATGCAAACCGAGACTCAACTATCCTTCAATAGTTGCTCTTCTCCAAATTTTGCAATGCCAATTTTTAAAAAATGTGTACAAAAATCCATACCTTAGGAGAAATAACATTCAGCCTGAGTAGGGCTAGCTGTATCGGCAAATGCACATTCATGCAGTTTCAAACAACAACTCCAGGGGTCACCCTTGAATGACTATTCCACAAAAAGACCCGTTTCTCCGTGCTTTAAAGTGTCATGGCTTGAAACTCCGTCCAGACAATATACAGTGTTTTCTTTACCTTTGTCGCATTTTGATGCCGAGTTTTAAAAGAAGTCAACGCGCAAAAGATCTCGTATTGCACTGGCGCTTTTTCATTTAAAATTCAAAATCATTCCCGTTGAAAACATAGCTTTCTAGCAAGTTACATTTTCATGGCATTTCTCGTGTGTGTGTGTGTGTGTGTGTGTGTGTGTTTTACACTGTGATACATCGACCATATTTAGAAAACCTACATTTGCCTATGTTATGGCAAATGCATAATTTCACTGAATGCTGTGTAGGTCTCAACATACAAATAAGTTTTGTACCTATAGTAAACCATCAAACATTGTTTTTTTATATGCGTCATATAACGTGATTCTGCTTACAGAGTGCTGTGCCGTATTTAAACTTATTTATTTTCCCCAGTCTGTGAAATAGGGTAAACTGGGATACATGGCCTCTAATCTACCTAAAACACCTGACGCTGACAATAGATGTGCTCCATCCATACATTCTGAACCAGGGGTAAGCAACTTCCAGGAGTCAGGGGGCACATTCCCCTCCCTGGACCCCACCAAGCACCACACCCTTGTCCTCTGCTGCCACCCTGTCATTGGAATCTGGTGGCGCAGCAGCAAAAAAAGACAGTGAATTTGCAAGAAAACTACACGTCTTGTGTCAAGCAAAATCATGTTCCTAGCAGGCTTCTGCAAGTACAATTATGCTTGCAAATTCACATCCCGTGCACAATATTTAAAGCAACGTTGACACTTTTTTTGTGGCAGCCATGCCACAACATTTTGGTGGCAAACTCAGTGGCAGTCTAGGGACAGTGGGGGCCACAAAAAAGGCCAGGGGTAGGGATGTCTGTCATTTGGAGATCTAGCCCTTTGCGGGGGCTTGATGGATTTACACCATCCCACCCGATTTGGCTTACACTCACAAGCTGAGCCATGGGTTGTTCCCCAAACTCCAGCGACTTTGTGGGCACCAGATACATCCAATGTATGTTGTCTTTGTGTATGCTGTCTTTTTTACATTTTATGGTTCCAAATTTTGTATATAATTTTTTAATGTTTTAATCTTTTGTAAACTGCTCAGAGAGCTTCATCTATGGGGCAGTATAGAAATCATCATCATCATCATCATCATCATCATCATCATCATCAAAGAATTATGGCAACAGGAAAAGGTCACAATTATTCCATTAGTCACATCAGTCACTGACATCACATCAAAAAACTATACAGAAAACCATCAGAAACTAGGCCTACCAAAATACATCCACACCAACATCCAGAAAGCAGTCATACCTAAAACATGCTCAATCGTCAGGAAATTTCTGAATCTGTAAAAGACAGCATCACGAGTGAGAGATACAATAATAATGATGATGATGATGATGATGATGAAGATGATAATAATAATAATGATAATTTGATGAAGTGAAAGGCATCCACAAAAGTTTATGTCAGAATACATGTGTTCATCCTTAAGATGCTGCAAGACCCTTTGCTGTTTTATCCATATAATGTTTAATATTCCCCTAGTGGAGAACGGTCTTTGGCAATGAATCATGGGAAACTCAGGCCAGGATCCTTGAAATGAGAATAGAGATGTAACAAAAACACAAGTGTCTCTATATTCATCTGTGAGATTCTGAAGGGTCTGTGTACCTTGAATACTGAGGTCAGCTGTGCATAGCAGCATGCGTGTGTTTGGTCAGGGACATCCCACAGTTTTGTCACTCTTGTCCTCACCAATTCACACTCTTCTAACAGGTGATTGGTGCCGTCTCTCTGCTATTTTGGTAGAATGAGGCAAAGTTGCAGAGATCTGCGGTTCACCACCTTTTCCCTACGATGTAGTACTGGGTAGGCTGACCATATGAAAAGGAGGACAGGGCTCATATAACTTTAACAGTTGTAGAGAAAAGGGAATTTCAGCCAGGGTCATTTGTATGCAGTTAGTTCCTGGTGAAATTCCCTCTTCATCACAACAGTTCAAGTTGCAGGCACTATACTAGAGTGACCATATACAAAAGAAGGCAAGGCCCCTGCAACTTTGCCCCCCTCTACAAGGATGCGCTTTTGCGCCCGGTTGTGCGATTATGCGCATTATCGCAGACGCGCATTTACTCCTAATCCCTCTGCACAGGAGGCTGCGAGAGGCGGCGAAACACATTAATAGATGTCCAAAAAGCGCTTTACAAGAAGTTAATGCGCATAATCGCTTGTTCACACGGGGAAAATGCGCTTTAACGTCCGGAGCAAAATAAAACTCGCGATTTAACGGGCATTCGAAAATGCGCATTATCGGGGAGATAACGCGCCTCTACGCCCGATTTGCGCTCCGTTCTTGTAGAGGTAAATTTTTTAATGAACCTTCAAAGCGCATTAAACCTCTCTTGTAGAGGCATCCTTTAACAGTTGTGATGAAGAGGGAATTTCACCAGGAACTAATTGCATACAAATGACACTGGCTGAAATTCTCTTTTCTCTGCAACTGTTAAAGTTACATGAGCCCTGTCCTCCTTTTCATATGGTCAGCCTAGTACTGGGTGCACACAGTGGCAGTGTGTTACAATGGTTAGTGTGTCAGATGAAGATCAAAGAGACCAAGGTTCAAATCCCCACTCAGCCATGAAGCTCACTGGGTGACCTTGATCCAGTCACTATCTCTCAGCATAGCTACCTCACAGGGTTGTTGTTAAGATAAACTGGGAAGTGGGAAGGCAGGATAAACATGTAATTTACTAACAGGCCATCTACTTTTCTTCAGGCACAAGTAACTATTTAAACCTAATTTTTCTATTTCCAAATCGAACATGCTTATCTACTGTACTACTCCAATTATGTGGGGGAAATCTCACAGGAGCCAAAATTCCATACCACAAAATCATGTGTATTCTTTAAACCAGACAGTAGGCCTCAGTCTCACAGACACAGTCTTCACACTGAAATAGAAAGGACAAAGTTCAGCTCACAAATTAACAAAGAAACTCAATCTAACCTTAATCCCTTTAAAACTCACAATCCTTTAAAACCCAGCGCATATTAACAGCACATATTTGACGTTCTTTCACAGCTGTTTAATAATGTCCCCCCCCCTTTTTGTACATATAGAATTGGAAGTATGGGTCAATTGAACTTTGTTCTTTATGAGTAACAAGATAACTGGTGAAGCTCAGAAAAGGCAAACTTGTTGAGTCAGCAGCTTCCCATACTGCTGTTGGGTATGTAGTCCACACTGGAAATTAATATCCTGAAGGAGACAAGAAATGATTTATATAAATGCAAGTGGACCCTGCAACAAAATGTTGTAGTGCTGAGTGTTTCTGGTCAGGATTCTAATCACTCCATTCAATCTCCCCTCCCCCACCCCAGTTTTCCGTCCATCCATTCCCCAACAGTCAGTCAGCAGTTCATGGCCAGTGAACATACTCAGTTCTCATTGGGTTGGGTCGTTGGAGACAGGTTGTACACACTGGTGCCCTCAGCTATATTAAAATTAGGGATGTCAGAGAAATCCATTTGTGGGGTGGAGTTTGCTGGGTTTTGCTGGGTTCAGCCCCCTGGACTTTGTTGCAGTGCCCACTGCGGCACCCAACTTGGTCTCCAGAGAATTGTGCCAGTTTATGGATTTTGTGCACCGTTTTTTCTGCAGTTTCACCCATTTGTGCACATTTCTAAGCAATTTGCACAAATCGTTTAGAATTTGAGCAACCTGCTCAGAAATTTGCACAAATTGAGGAACCTGTGAAAACAAAATGTGCAAAAAAGTTCCTGGAGTTTGGGGGGAAACCCGCAGCTTGGCTTGTAAATTGTGGCATAGATGCTTCAGAGTTCCGCTGAGTTAAAAAAAAAAAAAAGGGGGGGGGGGAGAATCAAATTTCCTAGTGACAATCATCCCTAATTCAAAATGTTGGATTTCTCCATTGATATCTATGGCAGCCCTCAATTCCATTCCTGGAGATATCTGAAAATAGTTTCTCAGTGTAAACCAGGAAATGATTTCTCTAATGAGATAGTTCTAGCTATCCTTTGTATGTCTGCAGCCCTTTCTACACCTAAGGGTGTCAAGGAAAGGAGGGGGATGATCTCGGACTTACCAGCTTCCAGGATCGTATTTCTGTGTCCAAACAGGAATTGCGACATCCCAGAAGGAAAAAGGGACATTGTGCCTGCCTTTAAAAAAAAAAAAAAAAAAAAAACAGAAGCAGGGAGTGCAATTGTACTCTAGCGAAAATGGTAAGTTAAAAAAAATTCCCCCGAAATTGGGCCCCAAACCCTCTCCCTGCCATCCCAGGGGTGGCAAAATTGCTGCCACCCCCTCCCCTGATGGGCACGGAGCCACGCCACATGGCTCCATGCCTGTTTCTGGTGCTGTACTTACTCGTGAGTAAGCAGGCACCAGGCAGGACAGCCGCCCACGCCTTCCACAGTCTTGGGACGGTACCGGGACCGCTGGAGGAATTGAGTTTTCCCAGGGTTTCTTTATTCCTGGGAAAACCCATGCCCATCCCCTACTGCCTCTAGGAGTCCCTGTGCGTCATTTGGATGCACGGGGAGCAACCAGGGACAGTCCCGGGGGAAAAGGCCAGTGTAGACACGGCCTATGTGTCTCTTCCCTCCTCCTTCTTTTGCAGCCATTCATCCCCCATCTCACACAGATTTCTGTTTCTCCCCACAAGAATCAGTCCATATTCCATTCTCACTGAGCATGCCCAGTTCTTGTTATTAGTTATTATCATCATCTTTATACTAACCATGATAAACAGGTTTTCTGAGCTGATTGGGGCATTTCCCCACTTAGGGTTTTTCTTTCCTACATACTTTTTGTACTTCTGTAAATATTGGGGTTCTCTGAAGTCTGCCAATACCTCTATTTTGTGCATGATGTTACCATTTTAGCTACATATGAATGGACACTTTAATAGGCTGACCATATGAAAAGGAGGACAGGGCTCATGTAACTTTAACAGTTGTAGAGAAAAGGGAATTTCAGCCTGTGTCATTTGTATGCAATTAGTTCCTGGTAGGGGTGTGCACCAGATCGGGCCCGATCCCCGATCCGGGCCCGATCCGGCACGTATTGGATAAAATTGGATCAGAGGATCGGGGGGCCCTCCCCCCTCACGCTGCTTACTTGCCGGGGTCGTCCGCTGCCGTCTGCTGGTGCCCACGGGTGCCAGCGGATGGAAGCAGATGACCCCGGGAGGTAAGGAGTGCAGGGAAGGGGGCTTACCCTCCCCAGGGCCATCCACTTCCATCCACTGGCACCCGCAAGCGCCAGCAGATGGAAGTGGATGGCCCCGGGAGGTAAGGAGTTCTGGGGACAGGGCTTACCTGCCGGGGCGGCTGCTTCCCTCTGGTGGTGCCACTGGAGGGAAGTGGCCACTCTGGCAGGTAAGCAGGAGGAGGGGGCCCACTTACCTGCCTGGGACATCCGCTCCCCTCCACTCCTGGCCACTACTGCGAAGCAGGCTTCGCGGCCTGCCCCTAGGTAGCGCGCCAGGTGATGTCCCCTGGCAGCGGACATCCCTGGCAGGTAAGAAGCATGGGGGGAGGGGGCTTACCTCCCCGGGGTCATCTGCTACCATCCGCTGGCACCCGGGCGCCAACGGATGGAAGCGGACGGCCCCGGGAGGTAAGGGGCACCGGGGACAGGGCTTACCTGCCGGGGCAGCCACTTCTCTCCAGTGGTGCCACCGGAGGGAAGTGGCCACCCTGGAAGGTAAGCCAGGGGAGGAGGAGGGGCTCCCACTTACCTGCCTGGGACGTCCGCTCCCCTCCGCTCCTGGCAGCTACTGTGAAGCAGGCTTCACAGCCTGCTCCTAGATAGCGCACCAGGTGATGTCATCACCTGGCATGCTACTTAGGGGCAGGCCACGAAGCCTGCTTCACAGTAGCGGCCAGGAGCAGAGGAGAGTGAACGTCCCTGGCAGGTAAGAAGCACAGGGAAGGGGGCTTACCCCCCGGGGCCGTCCACTCCCCTCCGCTCCTGGCCGCTACTGCGAAGCAGGCTTCGCGGCCTGCCCCTAGGTAGCGCGCCAGGTGATGTCATCACCTGGCACGCTACTTCGGGGCAGGCCGCGAAGCCTGCTTCGCAGTAGCGGCTAGGAGCGGAGGGGAGCAGACGTCCCAGGCAGGTAAGGAGCGGCGGGGACGGGGCTTGCCTGCTGGGGCCCGTCCGCTGCCATCCGCTGCCACCCGGGCGGCAGCGGATGGCAGCGGACGGACCCAACAGGTAAGGGGGATTTCGAGGAGGGAGGGGGGCCCCACTTATCTGCCAAGGTCATCTGCTGCCATCCGCTGGTGCCCGTGGGCACCAGCGGATGGGAGCAGAAGACCCCTGCAGGTAAGAAGTGGGGGGGAGGGACAGGGAGGGGGGAGTTAGGCCCCCACTCACCCCCCGCCGCCATTTTTCCCCATAGACTTGCATTGGGGGAATGCTTTCTTTCCCCCAATGCAAGTCTATGGGGAAAAATGGCGGCCGATCCGAAAATCGGACATCCGATTTTCGGATCGGGATCGGGTCTGATCTGATCCAGGGGACCTCCAATTTTGTTCCGATCTGATCCAGAACAAAATTGGAGGTCCCGATCCAATCCGGGGGGTCCGTGCACACCCCTAATTCCTGGTAAAATTCCCTCTTCATCACAACAGTTAAAGTTGCAGGGGCCCTGCCTTCTTTTGAAAATGGTCACTCTAGTATAGTGCCTGCAACTTTAACTGTTGTGATGAAGAGGGAATTTCACTAGGAACTAATTGCTTACAAATGACACTGGCTGAAATTCCCTTTTCTCTACAATGGTTAAGTTTACATGAGCCCTTTCCTCCTTTTCATATGGTCAGCCTACACTTTAATAGATCTTAGAAGAGGGGTGAGCAGCTCCAGGAGGCCTGAGGGTTATTAGTTACTGCCCCTCTGGACACCTGCATGGGCTGCACACACGTAACACACAGATGCCAAAAACAGTGGCGGGGGAGAGAGAGAGAGAGAGAAAAGAAAAAGAAAAAAGTATCAAGGGTAGCAAAGGGGCAAAAATTAGTTTGCAAACAAGCTAATTTTGATCTTTTTGTTGCTCCATAGCAGCTATGGATGTCTTTTCATTTTGGGAACAACAAAAGAATCATAAAATCATAGAAGAGAAGAGTTAAAAGGGGCCTATAAGGCCATCAAGTCCAACCCTCTGCTCAAAGATTCCCCCCCCCAAAAAAAATCAGTGGGCAGTGGGGGTTGCACTGGGGGGGTCTACATTTGACCTACAGGCTGCACGTTGCCCACCACTGTATTAGAATATAAGAGAATGTTAGAATGGAGTTATTACGGGAGGTTTTTTTTTTAGCACTGCTATTGCCTGCAGTGCTGAGTAACAGGCAATATATTAGGGGAGTTCACCGACCACAAGACATGGTTTGGACTCCAATTCAGCAATTCATAAAACTGCCTGATTTGCCTCAGACTGATTTGGAGGCTGCTCAATTTGACTTGGGGCCAAATCTCAATTTGGAAATCTCCAGCTTCATGCTTCCCATTGACTGTCATAGGAAATCAACAAATGACTACAAATAACTGAAATGCTTCTGCTGTTTGACAGAATTGGATGGAATTCACAGATGTAGTATCCCCTTGTGAGGGGGTGAAATCTACCATTGTTTAGACAAAATGGGTGGAGAGAGTTTGGGGCTAGATGCCTTTTCATTTTGATTTTTCTTCCCCAAAAAGCAAACTGCCAGTAACATTTTTATTTCTTGGCAGAATTAGATTTTAAAAAATTTAAGGCGTAGTTGCCCATTCTGAGGAGATAACAAGCACCAGGTTTCAGATGAATAGGTTTAGGGATTTCTGTGCCAGAACAGACTCTACTGTTTGTGTGGGGGTGTCCAAAAAAGAATACACTTCTCACCATGAGGCTGCCGCCATGGCACTGCATTGCCTCCGCATTGCTGCTATACCCTGTCTTTTCGCTGCTGCGGGGTGGTGGCAGCTAATCTTGATGATAGGAGACAATGCAGCCTTTCTGGCAGCCATCCAGCTTGCCTGGCCCACCTCCTGCCCTTTGCCTCGCCATCTGCAGCGGAATATCTCTGGCTCAACGACAAATCCAGTCAGCGATATTCCTGAATAACTGAAGGGCCGACCTGAGATCACTGCGGGAGTCGGTGAACATCATGTGACCCGGTAGGGATGACTGTGATATTATTCATGAATAAACAGCTGGTGTAGACACGGCCTCTGTCACCAAATTCCTCCCCTCCTCTCCCTGTCTCTCTTCTCACCCTAGCGTTTCTATTAAATGAAGACCTTGGGGAGGAAGGTCTCCATTTTTGCAGACTCACCAACTGGGTCTCTGGGTCCCTCTGAATCTGAATTGCTAACAATGTTTGAAAGGTTCATGTTCAGATTTGGTCCAGTTTGGAAGAGCCCCACTTTGATTTCAACAACTCCCAAATCTTTCCAGATCAGTTCAGAATTTGGTCATATCCTAAGCGCACCCTCCCTCTATAACATATACATGCAGACATTGTTGAGCTGTATCATTATTATTTTTATTTTATTTCTTACCCGCCTCTCCCTTTGGATCGGGGCAGGGAACAACATTAGTACAATAATACAATCTAAATCAAATACATAAAATTAATTAAAAGAGCATATAAAACCAATACCATATTAAAATAACAATCAGGACACCTTAAATTCTTAGGTTTAAAATATACTACAGATCTTGAAACAAGAGCTGGTTCCCTATGGCTCCACCAAGGCAGGTGGCTAGTAGAGAGAACTGTAGGCATTTTGAGCCAGCAAATAGAAACCTTCATTCAGAAATGCCATGTGACTAGGAGGAACCAATCACACTCCACCTCTTTTTTATTAATATGACATACATGATGTATGCATAATAGCATTTTCAACAAATGTTGAAACATTTTAAAAGTTTGTTTATTATCCTCTAGTTTATAATTCCAAAATAGAGCTGTTACTTTCTCACAGACTCAGAGATGGTTCAGATGTAATGCCAAACCATGGGGTGATGTTATGTGAAGGATTAGTCAAGGAGCTTTGGCCTAGTGCACATTCACCTCTCCTTTCCTTCTCCCCTCATTTATGACAATTCCAACCCTCCTTTCCTGGTTTGAGACAGATCATATTTGGGCATTTCACATTGTTCTGTGCACCTTCGCCTGAAAAAGCAACTTTACAACAATTGCAACCGCTGGTGTTTACACCATGTTATGTGAAAAACTGGGTTCCTTAGAAACTGATCAGTAGTTCTTTATGGAGAAAATCAATAACGCTCCTCGGAAAGGCAGCTTGTCCATCACCGCTTCTCTTCCCCTGCAATAAGCAGCCACAGAAGTAGGCTGACCAATTGCATTCTAAGGGAGGGAACATAACTTAATAACAACCCAGGCTATGCATGCAGAAGGTCCTGGGTTCAAGATAGTATGTCTCCTCTGAATGAATGCTTGGAGGCAGTAATGGGCTGGATGAGGAAAAACAAACTGAAGCTGAATCCAGACAAGATGGAGGTGCTTACTGTCAAAGGCCCTAACTTGGGTTTGGAGAGGTGTCAACCAGTTCTGGATGGGGTTACACTCCCCCTGAAAATAGTCCCAGAGCCAGGCTTGGATTTATTTACCCAAAGAGTGCAAAAGCTTTGTGAATATTTTTGTTTATATATGACATAAGTGTCTCAGAAAAGTGAGTCTTACAAAATTCCAATGGTGGGGGGCTGCGTGATGACATCATCAATATGGCTGCTGCGCTATTATGTAGTTGCCACATTTAAATATGCATAACTTCTCACCTGTTTATGCTACAGAGACGTTTTTTTCTGAAATGTTGCAAATTAATGACAAATATTTTTTGTAATTACACATTTTGTTAACTCCATTAGTTTTTGAGATAATTTCATTTCAGCATATAAAATCAGTGTTCACATTGGTTATGTATGACGTTTAACCATGATGTACTCAAAAACTATACGACTTTTGAAAGAATACTCAAGAACGAAAAAGTTGCATTTTAACGAGGATTAAGAAACTGTATAATAACATGGGGTTTACCTCAACACTTAGGGAATTATGAATAATATCTCCTTATAAGTCTACTTTCTCAGGATTGTATGATTTTACAGTTTATCATAATGGCCTTTCATTTCAAAAGTATCCACCATAAATATCTCTCGATCTGATGCACAGATCATTTTGAACATGTTCAAATGTGATCTTTTTTCGCTGCGGGTGTGAGTGGTCATGTTTGGTCTTTGTCTTGTAGTTCTAGGTTGAGTGGGGTGTAATTTTTATCTGCTGTTACTATGGCTTTATGAATGGGGGTGGTTTTAGTGTGGAAGAATTCTCTGAGTGATTTTATCTGTTTAGCAGGCATTGTGTTAATGTCTAGCAGACCTCTTCCTCCTTCTTTCCTGCTGATTGTTTCTCTTTCAATGCATGATTTGGGATGAAGCATGCAGTGTTTTGTGAGTTCAGTGTGATTGAGTCTGTTTATTTCTTCGAGTTCAGTGTGTGACCAGTGTATGATTCCGAATGAGTATGTGAGAGTGGGTATTGCATAGGTGTTGATGGCTTTGAAAATGTTTTTAGAGTTGAGTTTAGATTTTAGGATTCGTGATAGGCGAATTTTATATTGCAGTCTTAGTTGAGTTTTTACTGTGGAGTGAATGATTTTTGTGTTTTGTTGGAATTCTAAGCATTTGTATGTTTCATTTTCTTCCATGTTATCTAATATTTCATTATTTAGTGTTTCTGCTGTTTCTTCTTCTTTCCATTTCCCTCTTTCTATGTGTAGCATCTTGCATTTTCCCATCCCGAATTCCATTTTCATGTCTGTTGTCAGTCCTTCAGTGATTCGCAGGAGGCCTTTTATCTGTGTCAAGGTTAAAGCGTAGATTTTGATGTCATCCATGTACAGGAGGTGATTGATTATGTACTTTGCTTGTTTTTGGTGTTTTATGTCGATGCCATATGTTGTGTTGCTAAACGTGTTGGATAGTGGATTGAGACGCAGGCAAAACCATAGAGCACTGAATGTGTCACCTTGGAATATGCCATGTTTGATATTTATTTTTTTCTGTTTGTATATGATCCTTGTCTGTTGTTAGGTGCATTGTCATTCTCCAAGTCTCCATGATTCTTGTCAGAAAGTTTTGGATTGAGGGATGTATTATTATTATTATTATTATTATTATTATTATTATTATTCCCAGGCATTTCTAGTTAAAAAGGATCAAATAGCAGCTGATATAAAAGACATTTGCCAGAGACCCTAGAGAGCGGCTACTGATCAGAGCAGTCAGTGCTGGTCGACATGGACAAATAGTCTGACCTGGTGTAAGGCAGCTTCCTATGATCCTAAATCACACTTCCTATGATCCTAAATCACACTTCCTATGATCCTAAATCACAAGTGGGGCCCAACACACATGCCAGTGCCCCCATGTGAACTGTGTTGGAAAACCAATGACAGGGGATCACACCAAAAAAATGTGCAAGTTAATTTGTTCCTGGCATTTAAGCAGTTAGTAGAGCTAATGAACAGTTCTGGGTGCATCAAAGAACCTCAGTTGCAAACAGGAGTCACAAGAGAAAATACGTTTCCTACCAGCCTGGTGGAGCCAAATACATTTCCTTTTAGCATAAATTTCATGTGTATAAAAAGACTTGCATGTCTCAACAAAGCAGAAGACTGTTTCAGTCATAGTGATTTCATTCTGTTGTTCTGTAGTAGTAGTGGTTTCATTCGGTTAGAACCCTGGCTTGAACTGCTCTGCTGTTTTATCCTTATGGCAGCTTGGTCAGGGAATTACCTGTTTATGACTCACTGGGCAGGTTTGCATGATTATAATAAGCCACTGCTTATTTAAGCCATGGTGGCTTATTTAAATTGTGGAACTTGCAGGACATGATTTCCATAATCACTGCCCAGGCATGGCTTGTAGTGTTGTCCGAACCTAAGTGGCATGGCTTGATAGAGGGGGAAACAATTCCCCAGTAACCCATGGAGGCTTGTTTCCCCCTCCAACAAGCCATGCCATCTGGCTTCAGATGACACAGCAAGCCATGCCCGGGAGGTGATTTTGGAAATTATTCCTCACATGCTCCACAATTTAAACAAGCCATGGTGGCTTATTTTGATTGTGTGAACCAGGTCAATAAAGTTCACTCACCCTTCACTTTCTGGATTCAGCCTGCTTTATTCAGTCACTTCTGCTACCAATCTGCCCCCCAAGCTGTGTGTTCCCGAGAGCTACATGGGTGCTGCCGTCTTACATTTCCTCCCACATTTTCAAGGTAGTTGGCGGGGGGGGGGGGAGTGTAATGCGATATTATCATGTGGTCCATAGCTCTGTGCCCTTCTTATTTCTCATGTGTGCCACGTGCAGCTAGTTGTGAAATGCTGATGCAATTATGTTACGTCAGAAGCTTTTTCAGCAACACATTAGAAAGAGCCACAGGGGGAAACACAAAGAAATGACACGCATGCATCTCCCAATGTGCTGTTTGGTCCGTCTAAGCACAGGGCTGCTTTCACTGACAATTCTATACTGAAAGAGTTTGCTGAAGTTCTCCTCTCAGACGTGAGCAGTTTTGTTTTGTTTTTCAAGGAGACTTACTCTCAGGAAAGTGTAGGCTTGCAACCCCCTGCTACTTCACTATTCAGAAAATGTGGATAGTGTTTAGCATGCCATATTTATTTCCCCTGGCCTATCATAATTTCTTTATTTGAGGATTAATAACGTAAAAGGACAAGGTATTTTATCAAAGCTCTTTATTCCCAGCGAGATTCATGGGGGTAAGGGAACCAGCACAAAATGAATGCTTAGTTCTATAAACTCTCTGTTTATCAACCCCTACTTTAATTTTGATTCTATGTAACCACTATTCAGCTAAATTAAGGGGTGGACCTGCATTCCCCCCTTATTTGTTCTCTATCTTTATAAAGGGGCCTTGTTAACGAGTTTTATGGACATACCTGTCTTTGTTAAATGTAAAAAAAAAAAAAGATGAAGATTTGTTATCTGAAAATAAGTTAAAGCAGAACACTGATGGAAGTTTTTTAAATAGGGTTGCGGACCTTTCAGCTGGTTCCTATTGTGCTTGATTTGGAGACAATAGTAAATGATTGTGCTTATCTCTGGGACTTAGAAAGCTTTGCCAATTGATAT
Organism: Anniella stebbinsi; assembly: GCA_029215795.1. Classification (NCBI taxonomy): domain Eukaryota; kingdom Metazoa; phylum Chordata; class Lepidosauria; order Squamata; family Anniellidae; genus Anniella; species Anniella stebbinsi. Next base: position 23,396,402 of record JARDYH010000002.1, on the reverse strand, counting down.
CTCCAGATCAAGGTGCTATGATAGGCACTTTAAAATACATATAGGCCTCACCTACACCAAGCAGGATATTGCACTATGAAAGTGGCATGAAAGCGGTATATAAAAGGCAGGAGCCACACTCTTCTGGGCAAGAGTCCCAGGGACCATAAGATGCCTGGGAAAACCCCTCCAAGGTCGGAGACAGCATGCCGACCTCGGAAAGGGGAGTCAGAGATCTTGCAATCACCATGGAAAGAACCATGCTGGCCATCTTCCCGAAGTCAGAAAAACGACCTTGGAGGAGGAGGAAAGGGGGTGTTCCAGTGGGCAGGGAGGGGAGGAGACCAGGATATGAGTTTTCATGAGCCTCTTCCAACCTCCTTTAATCCCCCTCTGAAGTGCCCTCACTAGACATGCTGAAAAGCCCATCTAGCAAAAATCAGGAAAGACAGAGGGTGGGGAGGAGAAGATCCAACCCACCATTCCTCCCACCCAACATGCCATAGGCTTCAACCAAACAGGGCATAGGAAGCTCGGAAGCCTCCGAGTTCAGCGGCTTCTGTGCAGTGAGGGCTCGATTGATATATGCTTGAGGGGGGACTTCAAGCAAAGGCTCAACCACCATGTGTTGCAGATGTTCTAGCTCTAGTTTCCCTGTAGCAAGCAAAGAGTTGGACCAAATGGCTTACAACACCCCTTCCAAATCTTATATAAGTTGGCAGCTCTAGTTGCCCATCTGTGATCTAGACATTAGGATATCCCAATTTTGTACAAATCTCTGTTTTCTTTTGTCCTTTTTTATGATGCATTTCCTCTTTTGGAGGTGAGCAATTCCGAAGTGACCACCATAATTGCTAGAAACAGAAATGCAACAGAAAAAAAGTGCTTCTCCATTGACCAGAATCCCTGGCCAGTATAGATCCTCCATGCAGAGCCTATCAGCTGCAAGGCTGGTGTTGTACGCACCTGTTCCGTTCTGTGCCAAAACAAACGCTTTGAGGCATGAGCACCCACAGCATGAAGTAGCTTCCAAGTAGCTCCCAACCATAGGCCATGAGGCTTCAGGCTGAATCCCAAGAGTCCAAGACTGGTATGGGCTATAAGACTGCACTGATGGAGATCTTGTAGCTCAGTGGTAGAGCATTGTAAAATGTTCTGATTTAGCATGCAGGTAAAATCAGATATCACTAGCAGGAGATGTGAAAGTCCTCTTCCTCAGACCATAGAGAGCTGCTGCCAGATGGACTAAACCAGGGATAGGCAATAGGTGACCTCCAGGAGATGTGGACTACAACCAGTGTCAGCTCCAGGTTTTTAAGGTCCCTTGGGCAAAACACCCTCAATTGGCCCCTCCCTCACTGACTCCACCTTCTCATCACTACTGTCTAGGGTGACCAGATAAAATCCAGGTCAGGGCTCATGTAACTTTAACAGTTGTAGAGAAAAGGGAATTTCAGCCAGTGTCATTTGTATGCAATTAGTTCCTGGTGAAATTCCCTCTTCATCACAACAGTTAAAGTTGCAGGCACTATACTAGAGTCATATACAAAAGAAGGCAGGGCCCCTGCAACTTTAACTGTTGTGATGAAGAGGGAATTTCACCAGGAACTAATTGCATACAAATGACGCTGGCTGAAATTCCCTTTTCTCTACAACTGTTAAAGTTACATGAGCCCTGACCTGGATTTTATCTGGTCACCCTAATATAAATGTAATAATAGATATTTTAAAAAGTTGTCCACTCTTGGAGTGAACAAAGTCAACTTCAGACAGTGCATTTTCTCCCACAATTTACTGCTTCTTCCTGATTTGGGTTCTTTTCGGGATTTAAGTGGGGTCTTTATGCAGCCAGTTTTTCTGTTTATGAATAACATGATACACTGTTTGCAAGGGTGAGTGGAGCCTTGCAGGATGTTATCAGTTGTCCACCTCTCTGGTGTAGACCCTCCCTGTTCTTAACTTCCTCACAAGTTAAGAAGTCTGCCTCATTGGAGATCCCCCCTCAATGCAAGTCTGTTATGTCCCTGTAAAAGCAACAGTAACACTTTTCTCGTTTGTTTATACACTGGGTTGAAGGGGGTTACACTTCTCTCCTGTGTGTGCACGCGTGGAGATTGAATAGAAAGGGCTAAAAGTTTTCCAAGCAATGCACACACAGAGTAGCCCCCATCCCATTGCTAAGTGCTGTTTCTTCGCAAGTTCAGAAGTCTGCATCTTCAGCGGTCCGCCTCCTTCAACCTCACGTGCAAATCAGCATTGTCCCTGGAAGAGCGTCTTTGCAGCTATGATCATGCTTCCCAGGCATGTGAGTTTTCTCCCGTCTGAAAACACTCTAAAAGCAACAGGAACACTTTTCTTGTATGAGTAGGGGCATGAAATGGAAATGGGTTTGCATCTGCTCATGTCCATCGCAACTATCCTCCCCATTGCCCAGCTGCTTAGGCATTCCAGAAATACGGAGCCGTGGAGGGGCAGAGACACTCCCAACTGATCCTCGGCAGCACTAACTCAATGCTGCACTGCCTAACACCCACCCACCCAAAGCAAAGCATAGTGCAATGGAAGGATTACACAGAGAAACAATGGCGGTTTCATCGCATGACCACCAAAACTACCGTATTTTCCCCATAGCAAAATAAAACGTGGAAAGGGGGGGGGAGACATCAGACAACAACTGCATGGTGATGGCATCATGTAGAGCATCATCCCACAGGGGGAAATCATGGTTGCTTACTGTCATTTCTCTGCGTACACGTTTGACCCTCATTACTTCCTCTTTTCAAAGAGGAAGCAAACAACTTGCATGTGGCCCATTCAGTGGGCCATTTTGATTGCGCTGCTTCTCCTGCACACAGCAGGAGATAGTGGCAATTTCCGTCAGACTTACTGGAGTGGGTGTTTATTGTCATGTGAAGAAGGCTAGAAGGGGCGGGAGGCAGGCAGCAGGCAGACGTCGTTGTGAGAGTGACCCGCGAAAATCTGTGAGTGCCCAGTAACGAGCGTGCAATAAAATACTCATCTGTTGGAGCTCGTAAAGCTCACAGGAAAACAAGTGACCAAACCACGATGATCGCATGAATAAACACCTGTCTGAAGACGCCCCAAGACTGGGCTAGATGGACAAATAGCCTGACCTGCTGGGAAAAGCAGCTTCCAACGATCCTGGCAAATCTCCCTTCTTGAACTTTTCTTTTTAAAACATTCTCATGTATGAGATCACATCACATGTTAACCAGAGAAGATATCGGAGCACTCTCCAAGCACAGCTAGAGTTTTGCAATAGGCCTAGCAATGCAGAGAAGACAGCAAACATCATTACTCATGTACAGGAAGTGATAAACCAAGCAGTGGTTTGTCAGTGGTCTCCTGGGAGCCTAAAAAAATGAGCATCCTCTCCCAGTTCCCCATGAGCAATCCAGAACAGCTCCTCCCTGGTAGGCAACATTGCAAGCCCTATCATTTGTTTTTGCTTAAAAAAAATTTTTTTTAATTAAATGGCCAAGAACATAGAAATACAGCTGATGAAAGTGGCTAGCCAGCTGGCTACAAGGAACTGCATTTTTCTTTGATGACCGGATGTGGATGGAACATCCTTAATCCACCACTCATCAATGTGCTATGCCTTCCAAAGCACTCTTTTCTCCCAGTTACAAGTCGTTGGCTTTCAGGAAGGCTGGCCCATCTGTCATACTTAAACACAAATGCAGCACTCCTAAATCCTCTGAGGACGCAATCCTATGCATGTTTAGACAGAAATAAGTCCTACAACTCCTAGCATTCCCCAGCTAGCTATGTTGGGAGCTGTAGGACTTATTTCTGTCTAAACATGCATAGGATTGTGCCCTTATGTGGGAGGTAAGACTCGTGGTACTGAATAGACATGCATCAGGTTGTCCTCTCATGCATTTTTCCCCTACCTGGTCCTCATCTACACCAAGCAGGATATTGCACTATGAAAGTGGTATGAAAGCGGTATATAAAAGGCAGGAGCCACACTATTGCTTTACAGCAGTATTAAAATGCAGTGACAACTGTTGGGGCCCATTGACACATACTATATACCACTGTATCCTGCTTGGTGTGGCTCCGGCCTTTTATATACTGCTTTCATACCACTTTCATAGTGCAATATCCTGCTTGGTGTAGATGAGGCCATAGTGTCCTCTGCATGTGTTGGACTGTAGCTCCAAGTGGTGCAGCTAAGTTATACCGCCCAGAGAGCTTTGGCTATGGGGCGGTATAAAAATGCAATAAATAAATAAATAAATAAATAAATAATGGACTTCAGCTCCCTCCCCTTTTTGATGCCCTTGCATATCGCTTCCATTGTGATGCACACAATGAACATTTCTCTCTCTCCCTACAACTCCTGTTCCATGCTTTACAATTGCTTCTTATCACTTGCAACGTTTATTTATTTCCCATATTCATATCCCGTCTCCCTACAACCATGCAATTAGGGAGCAGGCACCCAGGTCAAGAGATTGTACCATAAAATAACCACACCAAAAACAACAATATAAAATCCTTATAATTCACCATAAAATAACAATTCACTGTCAAATAACAATACAAGGAATAATACTCAGAGCATGTCCAATTTTGCATTTTAAGCTCACTTCAATCATAGCAGCAGTATGACTACAAAAACTAAATGGAGTTTGCTTCTTCTGTCTTGATGCCCTTATCATGTAGCACTTTCTGCGTGGGCATTAGGGTAGGGATGGGGAGACATGATAGAGATGTAGAAAATTATGCTTGGTGTGGAGAACGTGAATAGGGAGATATTTTTCTCCCTCTCTCACAATACCATCCCATGAAGTTGATTGGTAGGAGATTCAGGGCAGATAAAAAGCAGTATTTCTTCACACAGCACATAGTTAAACTATGGAATTCACTACCACAAGATGTAGTGATGGCGACCACTTTGGATGACTTTAAAAGGGGGTTGGATCAATTCCTGGAGGAGAAGGCTATCAATGGCTACTAGTCCTGATGGCTATGTGCTACCTCCAGTATCAGAAACAGAAAGTCCGTATATACCAGTTGCTGGGGAGCATGGGTGGGAGGGTGCTGTTGCACTGTGTCCTAGGCTGACCGTCTGAAAAGGAGGACAGGGCTCCTGTAACTTTAACTGTTGTAGAGAAAAGGGAATTTCAGCCAGTGTCAATTGTAGGCAATTAGTTCCTGGTGAAATTCCCTCTTCATCACAACAGTTAAAGTTGCAGGGGCCCTGCTTTCTTTTGTATATGGTCACTCTAGTATAGTGCCTGCACCTTCAACTGTTGTGATGAAGAGGGAATTTCACCAGGAACTAATTGCATACAAATGACCCTGGCTGAAATTCCCTTTTCTCTACAACTGTTAAAGTTACAGGAGCCCTGTCCTCCTTTTCAGATGGTCAGCCTATGCTTGTAGGTTTCTGGTAGACAGCTGGTTGGCCACTGTGTGAACAGAATGCTGAACTAATGGACCTTTGGTCTGATCCAGCAGGGATCTTCTGATGTTCTTATGACCCCTGGGATGTAAGGTCCTAGATGCTGGCCTCCAAATAGCCCAAGGGACATAGGAGGCTACGATATACTGAGTTGTACCATTGGTCCATCTTGCCCAGTATTGTCGTCACTGACTGGCAGTGGTTCTTCGGGGTTTCAGGCAGGGTTCTCTTGCAGCTCCCATGGCCATGCTGGCTGGGAATGATGGAAGTTGTAGTCTAAGTCATCTGGAGGGCACCAGGCTGCTGTAATGTATCCTAGTTTGCTCCCTGTCCTTCCCTGAGTGAATCCCTCATACCTTGTGCCAGTTAAACACTGTAATAAAGAGGAAATATTTGAACTGTCATTATGGACAAAGGGCTTGTTCTCAGCCTGTTCCCACTTCTCCGGAACTCTCCCTTGAACGTTTGACTTGCCCAGTCACCTGCAACCTCTGGGAAATGCTGCTTTGGTTTCAGGAATTTAAATCCGGAACAGAGCTAGACAGATCCCATTCTGAACCATTCCTGGTGCATTATGAACCCGGTTGACCCAGTCTCATCCCTCATGCAATGTTCCATACCAGGCAAGCAGGGTCCAGTGCAAAGCCTGCATTGGTGGGGGAGGCCGCCATTAGAGTGGAGGGGGGAAAGATGTGATTTTCCCAGCTTTGGGGAAATTGCATTTCCCCCCCACCCCGCACCAATTGGGACCTTAAAGGCCCTCTTAACCTTGCATTAAGAATGCCTTTAAGAGCGTGATTGGCATGGGGGGGGAGGCAAAGCACACTTTCTGGGGCCTCCAGGTTAAGAGGGTCTTTAAGGCCTTGATTGGCACAGGGGGTGGGTGGGAGGCAAACCACACTTTCCAGGGCTAATGGCGTGGCCGGGGGGGTGAGGGAGATTGTACACTTTCAGGAGGCCCCAGAAAATGCCCTTTGTTGAGGGCTCAAGATTGCCATGCAGCCTCCTGAGCACTCGGCAAAGGCTCACAGAGTCCGGCTCAGTGAACTCGCAGAGAACGCCCCCGCGAAGTCTGTAATGGGGTGTGGAGTGGTGGAGGGGATGGGAGGGGAGGATAGAACAGTGACATGCCATGAGAAGCCACCATGGTTGAATTTCCCTGTGGAATTTCTCATTGTGGCAGCTGTCATTTTGAATATTTGAGGCGTAGTGAGGGTACACCATAGTTTCTTGTTATGTGTGAACCCGGTGAGGGTAGGTTATTGACAAACTACCTGCAATCCTTAAACAGCCCATGGATTATGGGTGGCTTGTCAATCACCCTAACAACTCACCCTCGCCGGGTTCCTACCTCACCATGCCCTGAATATTCAAAATGGTGGCAGCCACCACAACAAGATGGCTTCTCGTTATATGCGAACCAACACTCTGCACTACTGCTTTATAAACCATTTTAAAGTGTTATATCCTGCTTGGTGTAGATTGGTCCCAATAAGTCTGGCCTATCTCCATTAAGCTAGCCTGCTGCCTTAACACGTGGTGGTCATTTCCAGTTTTGAAGTAAGACTCAATTGCCCATCTGGTCAGCTTCTGTACATAGAAGGGTGCCACCTTATCCTTTGCCTCAGGTAGAAAAATGTCTTAGGCCAGCCCTGCAAGTCTGCTCATTGTGACTTTTTTTTTTTTTGGGGGGGGGGGGATGGCAAGAGAATTGTTTGTTATTCCAGTGAATGAAAAGATGATTCATACTTCCCTTTTAATTAGCTCTTTCTCACTATCTGGTGATTATATATATATATATATATATATATATATTGTCCATTTTATAGTGGGTGGGTGTTACATGCTTTTTTATTAATGATATTATAAGTTGCCATGAGAACAGAAGAAGACGCACAATGTAGCAGACCAAAAGCCTATTTAGTCCAGCATTCTGTTCAAAAATGGCCAACCAGCTGCCTGCGGAAAGCCCATCAATAACACAAGAGTGCAATAGTACCCTCCCTCCCATGTTCCCCAGCAACCGCTATACAGAGGTATACTGCCTCCAATACTGCAGGTAATAAATCGCCATCTATACTAGTAGCCACTTGAAAGCTTTATCCAGCATGAATTTGTTTAATGCCCTTTTAAAACTACCCAAGTTGGTGATCGTCAAAGTTATGAGGCCACAACATCAAGTGTAATTTTGAAACAAACAAATTGATATATCACTTAATCATAAAAATTCTTTGGACAAGTATTCAGATACCGAAGCTTTCCTGGTATTTCCAGAGAGCTTGTTTGGTACCGTTATAGTGCCTGCACGGTGGAGGCTGGTGGCACCGAATTTAGTGGGGCTGTGAATGCATCCTGGGTTTCTGTCAGGACCAGCCAGAACTCTAATAGAGGCATCCAAGATGCAGAACTAATTTTGGGGATAGGGTTCAGCGCTTTGGATAGCTCCTTTAGAAATCTGGCTGGTTCTGCCTGAAGCCCAGAATGGATCACAACACCACCAAATTCAGAGCCACCAGTCTCCCCTGTGCCTGTGGGTGAATGTAGCAGTTTCTGGAAAAAATGCCACTATAATGTTTTTCTTCTTTACTGCTTCCCACCATAAGTGTTTGTAAAATGCATTATTTTCTATCCTTTTCCTTTCATGGACAGAAAGAAAGAAGAAAAAGCATCACGTAAGATAACTGGATTGGTCATCCTATGTAGGAAATAACCAAGCAAAATCTGAGGGAGGGGGAATGATCTGCTGAGGATGTAGTCACATGATCAGGAAAAGAGAGGGCTATGAAACGTGAAAGGGTCAAGGGAAAAGCAGCTGATCTACGTCCTTGGAGAATATTTCTCCTCTCATTCTGTCAGCATCCCAGGGAAATGAGGTAAGAATTTTGAAAGACACATTTTTCCACATGTATCACAAGAATTGGAAAACAAGGCTTCAAATATCAACTCAGATTCTTCCTGGAAGCAGCAAACCAGGAATAGTTTTCGGTTCAAATGTTAACATTAAACATTGAACTCATTAGCATATTAATAATACTCCCAAGGTGTAACGTCATTCCATTTGGGATGCAACCTTGTCGAGAAAATTACATTTAAAAGGGGGGATGGGACATTTTGTAATATTATTTTTTTACTCTCAGCATACGAGCACGATGGGATACACGGTGGAAACACCTCACAAGTGGTAATCGTGCTATAAAATAAGAAATGTTGCTCTTTTTAAAAAGAAGAAGAAAAGCTACAGCAGCTTTTGTGACACTGTTGGAAATGCTTTGATTTATATTCCATGCCATGCCATGCTTATGGATTTTAGATTTATATGCACGAAATGGAATCAGCATGTACCTATCTGAAAAAGATATCAGCAATGTCACTACAACTGCAAGCTGTAATTTTAGTTTGGTTTTATGTAGTGCAAGAGTTAGGCTCATTCTTCCTTGAACATTGTGGAGAAACTACCTTTTCCCTTTAGAGCCCAAAACTGTTTTATGAAGGAGCTTTCTTCATGAATGAGAGCAATTCCATTGAAAGTTCAGCAGTAACAGGTAGAAGTCACTCTGAGGCCCTTAAACATGAGATCTGTTCTTTACAGGTGTATGAGAAACCTCTGCATATTGCTGTGTGTGAAGATTCCATATGTGTCTGTTGCACTGAATTTACACACATCAAGAGTTTGCCTTGGCCACACTTGTGACTAGGGTCCGATGTCCGATAACGAACCGATAAGGATGTTATCAGACATCCAATGACCGATAACAATTATTCCCTAAGGAGGCCCTATCTGATCTGATCTGATATCCATATGTCCGATAACTATTGGACATATCGGATTTTTGGACTGCCATTTCTGGTGCTTTCCCCCAATGCAAGTCTATGGGGAAAAACACTGGGCCGGCACTCCCTCCCTCCCTCCACTCACGCTCCTTACCTACCGCCGCCGGTGGTCCGTAGTACTGCTAAACAGGCTTTCCGGCCTGTTCCTCAGTACAGAGTCGCGACGAGTCACATCATCACTCAGCTCGTCTCTGTACTATGGACCGGGGGTGGGGAAGGCTGCAGGTAAGGAGCGTGAGTGGGGCGAAGGGAGGGAGGGGTCCCCAGGGGTCCCCCCTTACCTGCGGCCTTCCCCGCTGCTGCCGCTGGTCTATAGTACTGCTAAACAGGCTTTCTGGCCTGTTCCTCAGTACAGAGATGTGACGAGTGATGATGTCATCACTCGGCGCGTCTCTGTACTGAGGAACAAGCCAGAAAGCCTGTTTTGCAGTACTATGGACTGGCACCGGTGGCAGGTAAGGAGCACGAGTGGGGGGAGGGAGGGAGTGCCAGCCCAGTGTTTTTCCCCATAAACTTGCTTTCTTTTCCCCAATGCAAGCCTATGGTGAAAGCACCTGAAATGGTGGTCCATAATTGGACCGGGACTTCCGATATTTATTGGATATTGCATCCGATCAAATCCGGGTACCCCCCGATATGATCGGATATGATATTTTTGATATCAGAAATTCCGATCCGATTCCGAAATTTCTGGCCGTGCACACCCCTATTTGTGACAGGTTGCAGCTAGGAGTCCAGTTGTCATTGTTGTTGTTGTTGATGTTGTTGTTATTTCTATACCACCCTGAACCTCTCTGGTTATTTCTATACCATCATAGCTGAACCTCTCTGGGTGGTTTACCACAATTCATAAAAACAAAAAATGCAACATAATAAAAATAATCTAAAAAAAATAAACACAGAAAAAAATAAACAATTCAAACAGCTAAAAACAATTTAAATAAATGTTTTTTCCTAATAGATCTGTTCTAAAATAGCCATTATAGTCCTGGGAGGAGAGAGTTGTCTTCACCTGGAACCAAAAAGGTGACACTTGGCACCTGGCAGGCCTCAGTGGGGAGCTCATTCCATATTTGTGGGGCTGCCACTGAGAAGGTATTCTCCCTTGTTGTCCTGCTCTGAGCCTCCCTTGGAGGTGACACTTGGAGGGAGGCCCAGATGTTGATCATAGTGTTCTAGTGCACACAGACGAAGACCCAAAAGGCCGGAGGCTAGGGATCCAGTTTTGCAGCAAGCAGACAAAGAGCTAAAGGGCTACAGGCAGTAGACATGGTTGACCATGGACAGGTTCCAGACCAAGTAGGTAGGGTACGCTTTAAGGCTACTCAATGGGACCACATGTTCAAATCAAGCAACCTAGCCTGGAGCAACAATTATATATTTTTTATTTTTTATTTATTTATTTCATTTCTAACCCGCCTCTCCATCTAGATATAGAGCCAACCAGGCCCCTATTGGTTTCTCAGGTCACCTGGCCCAGCTGAACTGATGAGCAGCAGTACCTTCTCTGGCCAACTTTACATGGGTGGTGCTGCAGCACAGGAAAGATCAGACCAGTGACTTATTTGGCCTGGGAGGTGCCCTGCTGATACAGGGCATGAGGAGCATAGCTCCTGCTGCATGAGTCCCCCATTCAAGCCTCCTCCCACTCCACCACAACACTTTTCAGCTTCTGACAAAAGCAGCTGTATGGTGTCGAGGGCTGCTGCAGCTAAAATCAGGGACACATGGGTTTGTGTGCTCCTGCTGTCCCATGTGGTGCACTAACAGGGTTACAAAGGAAAGGATTCCCACTCTCTGGGCAAAAAATGGTTCCCTAGTCAAGCGAAGCCAATCAGGAGGGAAGTCCTAATCATTAATACCTAAATAATGGACGGTGAGCACCTAAAACAAGGCAGAGTCGATTAGTGACTGGTAAGGGGTGAAGAGGTTCTTAGAACATGCCTGCTAAGTGGGGAGGGGAGGAGGCCTCATAACCTTACTGGCTGATGTAACTTCCTGGCAAAAGCATGGGACAAGTTAGCATTGTGCAGTTATAGAACCATAGCATTGGAAGGGACCTCAGAGGTCATCTAGTTTTGCTACCAAACTGATAAGCATGTGATCACCCACATTCGCTGTTAAAGGAAATGTGTGGGACTGGCAACAAGTTGTTGTAGGGTTTCCCTACCCCTTCAGGGTGTGCTCTTGTTCAGGGCTCCAACCAGTCTGGGACTGGAGCCTTATATAGGATGACCATATGGAAAGGAGGACAGGGCTCCTGTATCTTTAACAGTTGTATACAAAAGTGAATTTCAGCAGGTGCCATTTGTATGCATGCAGCACCTGGAGAAATTTCCTCTTTATCACAACAGTTAAAGCTGCTCTCTTGACCAGATACAAATGAGTGCAGGGCTCCTGCAGCTGTACTAATTTCTATACACCTGTTAAAGATAAAGGAGCCCTGTCCTCCTTTTCATATGGTCACCCTAGCTTTATAGTTCTACTGGGGCATCTGGGAAGGAGAGGGGGTTGAAAGGGGGAAAAGATGCCTGTTTTTTCCTTCCTTCCCTGCCCCCCATCCTCAGGTCTCCCCTACTGTGCCGTATAGCACTAGAGCAAGTATATGGAATCTCCAGTCCACAGTTCCTTCTGTTGTTATTTATTTATTTATATCTCTGATCATTTGCATAGAACTGAGGTATCTGGGGAACATGGGCAGGAGGGTGCTGTTGCTCATGTCCTGCTTGTGGGTTTCTCAAAGGCAGCTGATTGGCCACTGTGTGAACAGAGTGCTTGACTAGATGGTCTGATCCAGCACGACTCTTCTTATGTTCCTATGTATCCTTTGCAGGCATGAAAGTTGTTGGACTGGGGCTTATTCCTGAGCAGACATGCATAGAATTGAGCTGGGCTTTGTATGCCTGGTGGGAAATTGGTAAGAATTACATCTGCCCATTTAGAGTTGTCTGACCTTGAACTCATCCTGTGCCCTTATCCCCACCCACTGCTGGAACGCACTGTTTGAGACCTATCCAAAATTGGAATTCAGCCCCTGAGAAAGGTTCTTCACCCCTGCACCAGAGGGCTAGGATTTGGGGTGACTTTTACGGCTGCATTGAAGGGGAGGAGGTTGGCTTTGGAGGGTGGGAAAGGGAAGAGGTGTCCTTGCTTCCTTCTTCCCCCTTGGCCACTGTGACAACCACCTCTGTCCCACTTCACCAGCAACCACTGAGGATATATGTGATTATTGTGGTGTACTTTTTCACCCACAATATGAACCAGGAAGCCAGTTCTCACAGCCACATTTAGATGTGTGAGGCACAGGGCCGGCCCAAGATATTTTACGACCTGGTATGTAGGACAAGATGGCATCCCCTCCACGTACAAAAGCTGACTGGACTGGCAGAAGCGTCTGTCTTCAACGCTAATGATGGAACAGCTTTCTGCATTGAACTTGAAGGCAGCAGGCTAATAGAGAGGGCACGGAATAGTTTCAAGGCACACGGTTCTATTCTTGAATACCTTGCAGCTGCCTCCCAGCATCTGCCGCCGGAAGCAACTGCATCACCCTGTCTAATAGTAGGGCTCCTGTCTAATAGTAGGGCTGGCCCTGCCTCTGTGAGAAAATAAACAAGTGTGAATGAACCTACCTGAAGGATGGTTCTCCCATTTCTAATCTTTTCTTGCCATTTGTTGCTAGAGAAGGGCATTAAGTTTATTCTAGACAACACTCGCAGGGCTAAACTAGAGGGTCTATTAAATATGTAGGGTGTACCTTAGCTTCTCATCCTCTTTTACTTATAAATACATGTGTGAGGCCCAATCTGGATCGTGAACACCACACACAGGATGAGGAGGCTGAAACCTCACCTTCCCAGCCACTTGTTTTCCTAAATTCAACCTTTCCGTCCATACACACACAGACCAAGGAGGGGAGGGAGTCTTCATTGGCACCACATATATATTTGTAAGTAAAAAATATGCTATGAATAAATAAAGACTGCCCTCTGATCCATTTAAACCAGGAATCCAACCCACCTGGAATGCCAATACAGCCCTTTGGGCCGACCCTGGTGAGGCGAGACTGAAAAGTACACCGATGCAGCCATTCCTACATTAAAATATACCCATATCCTCATGTAGAAGAATGAACAAAAGCTATTGTGAGAGAACGAGGATCTCATTTTTCACTGTTTCTGAAAAAGTAGCAGCCTTTAGAATCCCGTTGCCATGAATTGAACTTTTAATGCAAACTTGCAAGCATCTCCCAGAGTAATGATCTTCCTCCTACCCACCCACCCCACGCCCCCACTAACATTTCTAGGAACCTGCGTTACTGTTGATATCCTTATTGCTTCAGAACAAAGATGATAACATAAGCCTATCCATTTCCCCAGGCGCATGGATTGTGTGTGTGTGATTTAACCTTTAACTTCTGCTTGTTGATCGAGGTGAGATGTCAAATATTTCTAAGTGAGCTTTTGGCAGGGGTTCGAGCATCTTTTCATCAACCTTCCACAAAGCCCGTGAGGCCTATAGCCAAAGTGGCTGCGCTCCAGTATGCTTTGCTTTCCTCTTTGTCCCTCCCCACCACCACCACCCCCGGCGCTCCCTCCCCTTCTCACTGGCCACTTCCTTCAGACAGAAACAGGAAAGCCAGGACAATGAAGTGATCGGCCATGTCCTCCCAGTAAATCTGTAACTACTTGAAATGTCACTTCCTGTTTTTGAAAGCAGGCATTTGAACACTCACTCCTGTGAGTGAGGGGCCCGCCGCAGAGAGAATGGGACAAATGAAGGATGTGTGTGTGTCCACCTTCTGAAGTCCGAACAATCCAGCGTTTCCAACAGGGCACGTTAAGTTATAGTGTGTGCTTGAAATGAATGGTTTAAGGGCTAACCTGGGAATTGTTATTTAAAATGAAATTTTTAAAAAAAAAAATCCTTCCAAGTGGCAGTTCTATTTCTGAACAAGACAGTGTTACATTTCTGAACCAGACAGAAGTTCTCTTTAGAGGTTAGCCTGCCCCAATCGCTGTAGCATACAAGGATTTATTAAAGCAACACCTTGATTCTAAATATGTTGACTCAGAACTAAACCTGAGGCTTTCAGAGCTGGGGGTGAAGTGACTTTCAAGGACCATTTGTAATGAATCAGCCTGCAGTGTCTACTCAAGTGAGCAGTAAGTAGGGATGGGTGAAAAATTTTGTTTCAGGTTTTATATATATGAACATACCAAAGTTTTTTTTACAAATTTCTTCATTTTGGGGACAGAAAGAGCATAATAATAATAATCATCATCATCATCATCATCATCATCATCAACATCATCATCCTATTGATTGTGGGAGATTGGTCCACTGAGGCCCAGGACTTTAAGCCCTCAGCTCTTAAAAGTCTGGCTTTGAATCCCCCTATTTTTCAACAATGGTAGTGATGAATTAGGGTTGCCACCTCTTTTTTGTGACATGCTCCACATTTTTAATGGCAATTTGACAAGCAGGTACAATATGACTGTCTCCATGCTGGGAATAACTTGTAGTTATTGGATGTGGCCAGGGAATGAGCAATTTCTTTCCGTTCCGTTTTGATAAGAATTTACCAAAATTCTAAAATTCTTCATATTCTGGTTAGAAACAACTTGAGACCTTTTTTTAAAAAAAAAAACTAAATACAGGAGAAAGCAAAACTGGCGGATGCATCCTTCTGTAGCAGTAAGTAGTGCAATGATAGATAAGCCTATTCATAGAATATGCAGTTTCCATGAGTGAGGCATGCTGGGATACGAAAATCTCTTTTCGGAAGACCTGTTGCGACTGCATTTTCCATCACACAGCACATAGTTAAACTATGGAGTTCGGTACTACAAGATATAGTGATGGCCACTAATTTGGATGGCTTTAAAGGGGGTTAGATAAATTCCTAGAGGAGAAGGCTACCAATGGCTACTAGTCCTGATGGCTATGTGTTACCTCCAGTATCAGAGGCATTAAACCTGTATGCACCAGTTGCTGGGGAACATGGGTGGGAGGGTGTTGTTGTACCCATGTCCTGCTTGTGGGTCCCTGGTCGACAGCTGGTTGGCCACTGTGTGAACAGAGTGCTGGACTAGAGGGACCCTTGGTCTGATCCAGCATGGCTCTTCTTATGTTCTCAGATGAGTAAAGTGTTATTTGCACATGTCACAGCTATTTTGTTACCTACCAAATGGCACTTAGGGTCCCTGCACCCGTGAAACTTAAAGTGACTCTTGTTTCAAGCAGGTTTGCAATGCAAATGCAAAACCGCCTCGAACTGAAAGGCATATTTTCATTACAAATGCCTCCCCTGTGCTTTCTCTTCTTGCTTGACCACCCATCAGCCCATAATATAAATACTGACAGAGAGACTCAAACAGTGATTTAAGACTCAGGTGTGTGTAAACACCTTTCCTTTCCAACATAGCTTGGACATTTGGAGCTTGTGTGCCTGCAGCTCTAGTATTCCTTCCCTCCCAGTCTGTCAGAAAGGTTCTTGTGTTGTTCTTAGCACAGTACAACCAGTGCTGTCCCAAGATGTTTTGCTATTTGACCGACCCACTCCCTCCCCCCCCCACACACACACACACAAAATTCGACATTCAGAATCTTACTGGATTGGCAGTTGAATCTTACTTTGACACAGTTCATGGGACAAAATTTCCCACTGTACCTAACAACAGCAGGGTAGATTATGGAGTGCAGAGCAGGTTAATTTAGGGGATTCAGAGGAAAGGCGCCATCCCTAGCAACTACTGCGTGAGGCAGCTTCCCCACTCTGCCTAATAATAGGGCCGGCCCAAAGTATAACACATTAACAGAATGGTGATATAATTTTAAACAAAATACCTTAGCATGAGGCATTATGTATCTGGGGGAGGGTTTATGGGGCATCAGCCACACTGCTCGTATTGACTAGGATTAGAGATGTCGAAGAAATCTGCAATGGAATCAAATGAGTTCAGGTTTCTTGTGGAACGTGTCCATGTAAACAGCGGGCATGGAGACCTGATCTACATTGGGGCCACAGCACGGAACAAACCATTCACCACGCTCTGCTACTACCCCAACCTGAGTCTGGCCCTTAAGCACCATGCAGCACACAGACCTTGCCATCTCACAGGCTGGAGAAGTTCATTTTGAACTGTTCTTACACCCATGTTATTGGACAATGATGTTTTCCTTATTTGTTCTCCTTATTTGTTCTTTAAAGAACAAACAAATGCAGTACAGGACAGTCTTTTACACAGTAAACAAATGCAGCAGGCAGAGTGGTAACAGTGGGTGGGTGGGGGAGTGGGGGTAATAGTGTGTTGGGGGGAAGCTTGGACAATGTCCCTTGATACTGGCATTAGGGAGAGGCTGGTAAAATCTTCATCTGTAAAAGGTTAGAGGGCACAGGTTCATAATTATTACCTTTGAGTCTTGGAACAGAATGTTTTGCAGCAGTTTTATTTTAAAACTTAACTTTAAAAAGTGTTTCACATTTCATTCTGAAAGACAAAAAATGTTCCACTCTTCATTCTGAAAGACAATTTTTCCCATAGGGGGGAAATGGGGGGGGGGATGAATAGCAACAAATTAAATTGTGGGACCCCCCCCACATTTTCTCATTCTTCCAAGCCTTCACATATCTGACCCCATCCTTTTCAAGAGATGATAACGGTGTGATATTACCAGAGCCCACCTTATGATACCACCAGGCTCCACCTCCTGAATCTTAGGTTCTGAGCTGCCTCCAACCTGCCAAGCCTAATCAGGAGATACAGTGGCCACTTATGTGAATCACCAAAACGGAGGAAATTCAACACATACAAAAAGGGGGCATCACTTTACATCAAAATGGCATGTGCTAATTTATACATACAGACAAAAATTTAGAAATAATTATTATAATTTAAATAGAAATAGGCTATGTCTCACCTTGATGTGGAAGGCTGTGATTGAGGGATGTACAGATTGTGGAAAATCCATTCCATCTGTGTTTTGAGGATTGTCAGGTGCCTTTCTCTCTATCATCCACGCATCAACAGAAACTGATTTTTTTTAGTTTCAGAATTGATGCAAATTCACATTTGTGCAAAATCATACGTGTACAAATTTGCATCGGGGAGCGTCCTGGGCTCCTGCAAATGCAGGGTATGGTTTAATATACTCCTCAGCCACTGCCTACATTTAAAAAGGTAAGTTGGAATCCTTTTGCATTACTTTCTACAAGGAGAAAGTAATGCATTACTTTCTACAAGGAGAAAGTAATGCATTACTTTCTACAAGGAGAAAGTAATGCAAAATCCTTACCTTTCCCAGTCTCTTTTGCCAGAGCTTTTGTTTCATCCACCCACCCATGAAATGCTGAAAATGGAAGAATCAAAATTTTTGGCACAGCACTACTTCAAATAGAGGACTGTCCTCTGTAAAAGAGGACACATGGTCAATCTAACACAGCAGGAGTAAAAACTTTAACCTGCTGCTAAAGGGAGAGAGGTTCATCCATCTCAGACTTTAGTTCCAATTGCAGATATTCATCAGAGGCAAGGATTTCAGCCCAATAAGTGGCAGAACCACTCAGTTTTACAGAGATTGCTTTAAATGTGTGTCTAGCAGCTGCATCCTTTCCCCTATTTTAACTCTAGAGTAAGTGCAGGTGTCCCAATCTGGATTGGGATGCTGTTGGGGGGATAGGGGGACTCCTATAGTATAGGAGTCCTGTACTATAGAGTAAAAAATGGGGGAAAGACACTAAGCTTCTTTAAACAAGCATTTTCTAACATGCTCATGATTGGCCACTCGTGGATGTTCACGGGTCATTTTGACGATGACGGCAGCCTCCTGTGCGTCTTCTGCTCCATTTCCTGGTTTTAGCATCATAAATTAAGCCACAGAAAACCCACCACTTCTGAAATAAGTTGGTATTTGTTGGGATTTCCTGCCGTGTGCTGGCAAAGTTGTGCTATAAAATGCCTATTAGAGGGCACTTTTTGCATTGAACTGTACGGACCACACGGTCACTGCTGTCTTCATTGTGTAATTTCAGCTAGTTGCAAATGTGAAAGAGAAGCAGGAAACAGAGCCATGGTAAGGAAACACAGGGCACTGCTTAGCTTATTTGTTTTTGTTTTGTTTTTACTTCCAAGTAAGTGTGTAGAATTGTAACCTCCATTTATTAAATGGAGGTTACATTTATTAAATTGTAAGTCAGGAGCGAAGAACACACGGCCCTCTGGATGGGCTCGCTCCGTAATGCCTATCAGCCCTTGCACACAACATAGCCAATGGTGAGAGATCATGAGAGCTGCAGTCCAACAACATCTGGAGTGCCACATATTGCCCACCCTATTATGGAAGTGATTGCAAAGGCATCAATTTCAAGGTTACGGTAACCTGCAAATGTATCCAAATGTTATTGACTAATCAAATTCTCTTCATCGATGAACAGCCCTAAATTAAATGCACTGTGATGTCCATTTGTCACTGCATAAAATGTAGAAAGCAGCAGGCTCTGAGCCAATTTGGTATTTTGAAGCTGAAATCAACTGCGCTGCTTTGTTTTCCTAGGTGCGTTTCTTTGTTGATCCTCTTTCAGCAAAAAAGAAGAAGAAAGTGTATTCCACAAGGGCAAGGGAAGTGGGTTAAAGGGGGCTGGCTTTGAAGTTCAAAGTCTCCCACACACCGCCTGTGTGTCGAGGCCACTGCCAGCATGCATGGAACCGAAATACAATATAAGTGGGGTGGGCCGGGGAGGACTCCATACACACACAATGTTTATCATGAGTAAGGAGAGACTGAGACCTCCTGAGAATGTGATGCAAACAAGGGCAGCCTCTAAAATAACAATGAAACATACTGGTCTGGTTAATCTTCCCTTCTGTTATTCACCTGGCAATCCCCTGGGTCTAATAAGGTAATCATTTTGAATTATGCTTTTTAATGTTTGGTTTCATGCAGAGCTTGATGCCAGTGACTTGTGAGTTCAATGTTTATCCCAACCTGCCCCATATAGAATCCACTGCAGCTCCAAACCACATGAGTGGAGGGGCGGGACATCCTCCTAAGCCATTTCTACACTGGCCTTCTTGTCCGGAATAGTCCTCGGGTCGTCCCTGTGTGTCCAAATGATGCACAAAGGCTCCCGGGGGTGGGTGGGCACGGGTTTTCCACAGGATAAAGAAACCCTGGGAAAACCCAATTTTTCCAGCAGTCCCGGGAATGTCCCGAGACCATGGGAGGTGTGGGCACCCGTCCCGGCTGGTGCCCACTTACTCGCAAGTAAGCAGGCACCAGAAACAGGCACAGAGCGGCATGGCGCAGCTCCGTGCCCATCAGGGGAGGGGGTGGCAGCAATTTTGCCACCCCTGGGATGGCAGGGAGGGGGTGGGGGCCAATTTTGGGTTTAAAAAGAAAAGACTCACCTTTTGCGATGGAGCGCAAGTGTGCTCTCTCCTCCTTAAAAAAAAGACAATGGCGGGTGTGATGGCCCTGGGAAGAAGCCAGGCCGTTGCACTTCCTGGTTTGGAAAGAGAAGGATGATCCTGGAAGCAAGTATGTCTGGGATCATCCCCCCTCCCTCCCTCCCTCCCTACGTCCCTCCCTCCCTCTCTCTATGCCCGTAGGTGTAGAAAGGGACTTGTGCATTTTCTCTATATAGCTAATGTTAACAGCAGCAGGGTTGCTGAAATATGATGAGCTAGGCATTGGCGGCATTGAGCAGCCTCGAGGGTTCTAGGGGCCACTTTTGACCTTCTGCCCCTGCAGGTTGCATTCCCGCTGCCACACCACCGAATTCGCCAAGAGCAACAAAAAGAAAATGGCAGTTTGCCACCGAATTTCGGCAACGAACTGCTACAGAGGGGTAAAAAGGTCAAATTTAGCTCATTCTGAAAGCGGCTGCATAGGCGGGCAGAGAGGCAGGTTCCACAAGCAAAACATGAGTTGTGTGTTGCCCAGCCATGATCTAGAGCAGCTGTCCCCAAACATGTGCCCTCCAAATGTTTTAGGCTAAAACTCCAATGATTGAGACTGTCGTCCAAAACATACAAAGGGCACCAGGTTGGGGAAGTCTGATTAAGAGTAGACTTTGCCCACTCCCTCATGGCAATTAGCATTGAAAGACACCTCCCATTGGGGCCAGCTTTTACAGAGATCGCAGCTGGAGAGGAAAAGCTCCAACTCACCTCCGCATGTGCTCCTGAGCCAAAGACTATTACTAGGGTGACCATATGGAAAGGAGGACAGGGTTCCTGTATCTTTAACAGTTGCGTAGAAAAGGGAATTTCAGCAGGTGCTGCATGCATACAAATGACACCGGCTGAAATTCCCTTTCCTACACAACTGTTAAAGATACAGGAGCCCTGTCCTCCTTTCCATATGGTCACCCTAATTAGTAATTACACCCCCCACCCAAGTCATTCAAGAGTGGAAGTACACATGCTTTGCATGTAGAAGGTACCCTGTTCAATTCCTGTCTTCTCCAGTTCAAAGGAAAAGACAGCCAATGAGGGGAAAGGCCTCTGCCGGTGACCCTGGGGAGCCACTTGGCTAGGCAAATGAAGAGCCTGACCTGATATTGATGGGGTTATTTAGTAATAGTGTCTCCTGTTAGAAAGGCAATTAGCAGAGAGAATCAAAAAGGCAAAACAGAATGAGGGTTTACCAGTCCCTGGTGCACACAAAACTGTCTTAGAACAAAAGGAGACCACACCCTTCTTTGATGAAGAAATATTCGTGCATAAATAATACAGGCTATTTTGTGCTCCATTACACAGGCAGATGCAAGAACAGACACAAGTGCGCCCAGCAATGATGGAAGGTGTGTGTGTGTGTGTGTGTGTGTGTGTGAGAGAGAGAGAGAGAGAGGAGCAGGAAACCACATTGTAGGCTATAAAGATCCTAAGTCTAGCTATGCCCAAAATTCCCATGCATTAAATAGCTTACTGCAACACTGACCGTTTCCTGTAACTTGCAGATGAGGTTGCAATATTCCCAACAGATATAAGGCAGCCAGCTTCCTCCATCTGTTGCAGAACCCATGTGCCTTGCAGGGAATTCTGGGCGTATTCTTGGATGCATACGCAGTTCAAACAAAGTACTGGCAATTAGCATTTGGCCTGCATTAGACCTTCCTTTTGCCCTGTGTGAACTGAGCAGATGTCAACACTTCCCTGTGGCTGTGACATTAATCATGGTGAGCAAGCTGTCTTTCAGGGAAATTGATCCACCATTCCTGATCTTCTCATTGGCCCTGTTCAGACAAAACTCTAAGCCATGAAGGTTAGGCATATTGAGATAACTATGTTGGCTTAGCATGTCCTGTGAATGGCATTGTTCCTAACCATGATGGCTACATAACTATGGTTTAACCATACTCACTAACCACTTGCTGCAAAGAGGTTAGTGGCCCTAGCCATGGCTTAACATGTTGTCTGAACAGGGCCCATTGAGGAATCTCAGGGAAACTTTCCAGGATCCCAGGCTTCATTGAAACACAGGCCTAATCTACACCAAGCAGGATATTGCACTATGAAAGGGGTATATAAAAGGCAGGAGCCACACCAAGCAGGATATAGCAGTATAAAAGTGGTATATGTTATGTGTCAATGGGCCTCAACAATTGTCAGTGCACTTCAAAAGCACTACAAAGCAGTAGTGTGGCTCCTGGCTTTCAAATACTGCTTTCATACCACTTTCATAGTGCAATATGCTGCTTAGTGTAGATTAGGCCATGGTTTGAAAACTGCTGGTCTAGAGAACATCCCCCAAACTGTTGAAAATCCCAGCAGCAGTCTCCTCCAGCAGTCTGAAAATGAATTCAAAGGCCTTGCTTTCATGCCAACGTAAAAGTAAACTCACCTGCCATTCATTTGGAATAATGTACCAGCTTTTGTCATCTCGCCGAGAACTCGCTGAGTTGCCTTTGGCCAACTGGTCAGTGGGCATCGCTGAGGTTTGCATCCCTGAAGGGTTGTCTCCCCCACAACTCCTCCCATCCCCATTTTAAAATAACCCTGCTGCCTTGGCATGCTGCCCCACGAACCAAAAGTGCAACCTAATTCAGAATGAGTTCCAGGTGGGCTTTTTTCTTTCTTTCGTTTTTGGTCCCCCTTAGGCATGAACCCATAGCTTTGGAACTCATTTTTATAATGCAAAACATTGCTTCTGGCATTTCAAAGGTTCATTATGAAGGACTCTGGAAGATTTAGATGGGTTTTTAAGGCAAGATTGCTAAGAACAGGCCTCTTTCTCCACTTTCCCCTCAGGTCACTGCTGGATTTGCATTGTGAAAATGCTTGCAGAACTGGCAGAAACCCAATCCAATGCAGACCTCCCCTTGTCATCCAGAATAGGTTAGTTACCGCCTGCTCTACTCTTCTGTCATGTGTACAATGGAACATTGCATTGCTCAACATTTCTGCCATAGAATTGCAGTCTTGCGGAACTCTTAGAACTCTGTGTCTGCATCTGTTCACATCTTTATGCCAACTGCTTCAGAAATCCAATGACACCATCAATTCTCAAGGGCAGTTTTGTAATTACCTTGAGATTGTGATAAAAGCTATCCTGGCTCCTAAACTGTATGGCAAGCTGGATGAACAGCGGGTGCCATCTTGTTTACAGTGAACTGAGGGCTTATGCTAGGGGTGCTACAGAACCAAAAGAGTCATAGCTTCCCCTTGCCCACAATATCAGACACCTATAAGCAGTGATAAAACTCCCATAATGCTATATGTATACTCTAGCAACACAATCCTATACATAGGGTGACCAGATGGCTCGGGGTTTCCCGGTCCTAACCGGGAAACCTGGGGCGAACCGGCCCAACCGGGGGGCGGTGGGGGCAAACCGGGGTGGCGGGGGGTCATGCGGCGGTGGCAGCAAGCGAGGAGCGGCGGTAGACCCGGCGTCGGTGGCGTCGGAGGAGCCCAGGAAGTGGCCGCCCCAGCAGGTAAGTGCCCTCCCTCACGCCTCATGCTCCTTACCTGCAGGGGCGTCCGCTTCCCTCCGGTGCTCGAATCTACTGAGAAACAGGCTTCGCGGCCTGTCCCTCAGTAGCGCGCCGGGTGATGACGCAGGGAACTTACCTGCTGGGGCGGCCGGGTCCGCCGCCACTGGGTCCTCCACCGCCACTGCCGGGCTCGTGAGGCCAGAGACCGCGCAGAAGGGACGAGAGAGGGCCGGATCCGGAAGTGACGTAATCACTTAAAGTTGCAGGGGCCTTGCCTTCTTTTGTATATAGCCACTCTAGTATAGCGCCTGCACCTTTAACTGTTGTGATGAAGAGGGAATTTCACCAGGGACTAATTGCATACAAATGACACTGGCTGAAATTCCCTTTTCTCTACAACTGTTAAAGTTACATGGTCCCTGTCCTCCTTTTCAGATGGTCAGCCTACATACAATGATACACCAGAATGGCATTGATGTGGGATTTTGCTTCTTTCCTCATTGCTTGGAGGGCTTTATAATTCATCAAGCCTCAAATACTCGGGCTGGGACTTTGGGGAAGACCTTTAAATGGGGACCGCAGTTTCATGAGAAAGGGTTGGTTGGCTTGGGGAAGGGAAAGACTGAATTTATTATGGACCAAATGTTTCGGAATACAAATTCTTTTATTGCACTGTTATATTTTGAATAAAAAGCTGTGAATAATAAATAAATCCCATTCCTCAGCAAAAATTGAGAATAAGATTGAAAGAGAAAACTGAGCTTGGCCTTCTGGCTGTTGACAGAACAATTGGTAGAGGAAGAACCTGGCTTTGCTTATAACCCACCAATTATTTATAATATGTATTTATTATCCCATCATGAAACTCAAGGCCTGGATACATGAGGTTCCTTAGCTGACTTCCATCTAGGCACAGCACCAACCCAGACCAGTTTAGCTTCAGCAAGCATTGTTGCATTATCTGCCGTCAAATCATTGCCCTCCCCAGTTTCCCACTACTAAACTTTGCCCTGACTCTGCTCCAGGGGGACCTACCACTTTCTCTCATAGTTCTACTTAGGGTGCCCAGGTGTCCTCTTTTACAGAGCACAGCTCTCTATTTGTCCTCTATTTTTGAAAGAATCCTCTATTTGAAAGACTGTCCTGTCCAATTCCAAGTTTAGTGATAAAGAACCATACAAACTGTTGCCCATCCATAATTAGCACCTGGGCAGCAGGTTGGACAGGCAGGCACACACGACACCTGGCCACTGTCTTCCACACTATGGGGAATTGTACTGTATTTCTATTTAAATTATAATAATTATTTCTACTTTTTCATTTTTACATATAAATTAGCAAGGGCAAATGTTATAGGAATTGGTGTTCCCCTTGGTCGTCTTTATTTGGTGACGCTTTTTGGCAATTTTTAAGTGGCTACCCTAGAAATACTTTTTCTGGCCCCACCGACTGTGGAGCATCGTGAGTGGTTCATCAGCAGTGACAGTGAAGCTACTGAGGTCACTGGAGAAAGGGCAGGGCAAGACTGGCAGAGACGAGTCTTTCCAGATGCCAGCTATTCAGTTGGATCAAAGCCAGCCGGAGACCTCTCATTCTGTGGGAATGCAAGATCATATGGTAAAGAAGGAGTTGGCAGTGACAGCCCCAAGGATCAGAGGAGAGGAGAGGAGAGGAGAGGACCAACCTCAGGATTTGAGGTGTTCTCTAAGGTTAGTTGCTCAAAAGAGGTCCCTAGAAGAAAACCCTGCCTGAGGGCAAGACTGGAAAAGCTACTCAGGTTTCATACAGTCAGCTGGTGCCAGTTTTTGTTGCAATTTCCTAACCTAGTGTATTCATCAAAAGTATTATGGAAAGCTGACTGGAGAATGTAGCTCGGTGTTGCTCCATGTGGATTACGTCTGTAAGCTGAAGCATTGCTAGTCAGGCTCCGCCTTGCATAATAAAAGCTATTTACTAGGAGATCGTCTTCATAGCATGACTACAAAGATGACTGGAGGCTTGGCACTTGACACTCTCCACCCATGGAGCTCCCTCCCTGCCAGTGGAGAGGGAGCTCTGAAATATCTGATGGCCCTTCAGCTAGGGTGACCATATGGAAAGGAGTACAAGTTTCCCACACCAGCTCTAGTGAAAAACCTTGGAACATTATTTTTAATACGTAAGGTGAAAGAGGAATGCACATGTGTAGGGCTCCTGCAGTTTTAACTGTTGCGCTGAAGAGGGGATTTCACCAGGTGCTGCATGCATGCAAATGACACCAGCTGAAATTCCCTTTTTTATACAACTGTTAAAGACACAGGAGCCCTGTCCTCCTTTTCAGATGGTCACCCTGCTTCAGCTATCCTCCCAGGAAGCATAATTACTCTTTTAATCTAGTTATTTTATCTGTGGCTGATTTTGATTTGACGGTTCGATTTGATTTATTGATCCGGTGCTATCATTTTAAAATGCTAATGTTCAGTCCCAGTTTAAAGCCATAAGAACTATTGCCCATCAAGTTAACATCTGGAGTCCCATTTTGAACCCCCTTTGCTTGAATGTCTTACAACAACACCTCACCTGCTAACTTAGGATAACACCTGATGGGATGGACTCTAGTCCCCAAAAGCTTATGCCATAATACATTTCTTAGTCTTAAAGGTGCCGCAGGACTCTTTGTTGCTTTCACATCCAGCAGGGTTAATATTAATGCAAGCGAATTAAGCCTATAGCAGCCAAAGTAAAAAGAAGAAAGGAAACGGTGCCAGGAAAACTGGAACAATGCCAATGTTTGTACAATGCATGCAGAAAAAAAATGTATGACTGAAAACGGAAAATGCTTTTTGACACTCACGAAAACCAAGATGAAACAAGGGCGGTAGTTCGACTCAGCTCAACTCAGCTCTGGTCATATCATTTCACTTTTTCCACTGAGACTGTTTGCCTGGTTTTCATTTGAGAAGTCATTTTGAATACACACAAGTAAAACTGGGTTGATTTTGAAGGCAAAATCACCATATAAGTAACACAGAGATATTGGTAATGTACAATAACCACCTAGGGAACAGAAGAACCACATTTGAAAAACGGTTTTCTATTATCCATCATCTTTTCTTCATTTTGACACTGCTAATATTCTTCAGGAAATTGTGATGTCATTTCCTCTCTGCTGCCTAGTTACATAAATGCTGGAAAACGGCCATTTCAAACAACCCTCAAACAGATGGCCATGTGTATAAAATGCCAGAAAGTGAGAGCAACCACTTACTGTAAAAATATTCCCCCACATATGGTATAATGTTTATTTTATAACACCCCACCCTCTCTCTCTCTCTCTCTCTGTCTCTCTGTCTCTCTCTCTCTCTCTTTCATAGTCTTATGTTGTTCATTCTTCTAATTTTTCCAGGCACAAATCCTTAGGAAGTGACTGTACACTAGTAAAGCAAAAACAAATTAAAAGTATTAAAATATAGAATAATCTGAGCAGAATATGGCTTTGCAGCTTAATGTTTATTAACCACAATAAAGAAACATATGTCAATGTAAAATGCTTCATTTGTTTTGATACTTTAAAATTCAACTTTAACAGCACAATCCTATACACGTCTACTCAGAATTAAGTTCATCTTACTCCAAGGAATGCGAGTATAGGATTGCAATCTAAAATTCCTCAAATAATAAAAACTCCAGGAAGCCGAAATCTCAGTAGTGGTAACAATAAAAATTTACTATGCCTTAAAAAGTTAGGTATGCTTGAGTAAGTTCATTTCCAGAAACCTACCCTTGGTACAATAAATATCTTTATGAAACCATCACAAGCCCTGAAGCTTCCCTAGTGTGGCACACTACTATGGAAAACAGATGAGTTTGCAGGCTGATGTAGGCTTGAGCAATGGAACAGCAAACTGCTAAGAACAAACATCAAATCACACCATGAGGGCTAGCAATTTGAGCTGTTGTTGTTTTGAAACAATGAATACTAAGTTTCTCAGGCTTCTGAAACATATGAGGCTGCAGCCATGCACACAATATATATATATATATATATATATATATATATATATACTCCCTTCTTCCAAGGACCAGTTTATGTGGATCCTCACAATAATTATGAGGTAGGTTAGGCTGAGAGATAGCGACTGGCCCAACATAGCCTATTGACCTTGTTGCCACTTTGATCCTATTCACACATGCAGAATCACTATTTCAGACCTGCACCATCGAGTAATAGCTTGAATTTCTGAAATCATATGCCATGATAGAGGTTTTTCCTTCTCACAATGACTAGGTGTGGATTTCACGGTAACCCACAATGGATTAAATAAACTACAATGGCTTATTTAACCCATTGTGAATTATCGTGTTGTCTGTTGGGAGGTTTTTTTAAACCCACGATGGCTTATTTGGCCAAAATAACCCAGTCTAATAACCCACGGTGTGCAGAGTGGGTTATGTAACCCATCATGGGTTACTGTATCATGTGGCAGTCACCGTGGGTTATTTAAGCCACCTTAGGCTGACCAGATAAAATCCAGGTCAGGGCTCACGTAACTTTAACAGTTGTAGAGAAAAGGGAATTTCAGCCAGTGTCATTTGTATGCAATTAGTTCCTGGTGATATTCCTTCTTCATCACAACAGTTAAAGGTGCATGCACTATACTAGAGTGATCATATACAAAAGAAGGCAGGGCCCCTGCAACTTTAACTGTGGTGATGAAGAGGGAATTAATAACGTTTAATAATGGTGACAACAAAAATCCTTATTTTTCTTCCGAAATCAGGCTGCCGAAATCAAAAGCTTGGAAGAAAAGAATAGGTTTGGGGCATGAAAGGATTTTGTGTGCAAGCCCCACTTCTGGTACTGAAAACAAATTCCAGGGCTGAGCCTGTACTCAGAGGTACCTTGTTTAGCAACCCTATGTCCATCTTCCTGGGTCACTGTTTTGCACCTGATGATAGGCTGACCAGATAAAATCCAGGTCAGGGCTCATGTAACTTTAAGAGTTGTAGAGAAAAGGGAATTTCAGCCAGTGTCATTTGTATGCAATTAGTTCTTGGTGATATTCCCTCTTCATTACAACAGTTAAAAGTGCAGGCACTATACTAGAGTGACCAGATAGAAAAGAAGGCAGGGCCCCTGCAACTTTAACTGTTGTGATGAAGAGGGAATTTCACTAGGAACTAATTGCATACAAATGACACTGGCTGAAATTCCCTTTTCTCTACAACTCTTAAAGTTACATGAGCCCTGACCTGGATTTTATCTGGTCACCCTACCTGATGATGTTTGGTGGGCCCCAGGGTTCTAAGGAAAAACAAAGTACAACCCACAAGCTTAATGTCTGCCCACCACTGATGAACGTGTCGGGTAGCCATATGTCCTGTTTTACGGAAGTTAAACTCTATTTGAAAGGCTCTCTGAGGACAGTTCTCTAAGGTGTCCCTTATTCAGAGGGCTGTTCTGTCCATGTCCAGATTAAAGATGAATAATCATCAGAAGGAATATCTGGTCCCTGAAGTTGAACATCAACAGTACCTGGACAGCAGAGTGAGCAACGTGCACTGGACACTTGGTCATCGTCTTCCACACTATGGGCAACTTGATGGGCAACTTCAAGGCCCAATTCTTCCTTCTGATATATTTTTTAATCTTTATACTGGACTTGACCACCCTTCAAATAAAATATGCCTTCAAAATAGAGGGCCGTCCTCTGTCAGAGGACATATGGCCACTTGATTACATAAATACTAGCATTTGAAAAATTGAGATTGCTAATAGTATATATGGTGGGCCTGTTCAGACAACATGTTAAGCCATGGTTAGGGCCGTTAACCTTTTTACAGGAAGTGGTTAATGAGTATGGTTACACTGTGGTTATGTAGGCACCATGGTTAGGAAAAATACCATTCACACAACACACTAAGCCAACATGGTTAGCTCAAAATGCTTAACCATCATGGCTTAGTGATTGTCTGAACAGGGCCATTGATGATAATTCATAGTGTAAGCATAGCCAGAAAGACTCATGCATTTGTTTGGCCTATAGAAAGATTTTATATGATGATATAGATAGATAGATAGATAGATAGATAGATAGATAGATAGATAGATAGATAGAGATAGATAGATGATGGATGGATAGATACTCTTCCCTTTTAAAAAAGAAAAAGTGTTTGGTAAAATTATAAAACTATCTGCTTATCCAAATCCACCCTCTTATTATTCTTTCCATTAACAGATTTGTTTCCTACCAACCCAATCCAATTCCATCCTGTCCTTGGACCGCCATGTCAGCTGGTTATTTGACTGTTTATTGCTGGTTATTTCATGATGTAAATAAAAGATACCTTTGTTGCACTGAGTCTCTCTGGCCATATAGGAGAGGAGTTAATAGGAAGAAGAGGCAGGCAGGTGGTACTTCAACTGCGGTTCATTCGTCTTTCTTTTTCTGTGGCAACCGTCTTTTGCATCTCCAAGGAGACGGACTGACCCTTTCTGCCAATGTCTCCAGAGATGGAGGAATCCAAAGCGGTGAAATCATAGAGTTGGAGCCTCTCGTTCTATTACAACACTCCAAGGACCAAGGATCAAGGCCTTTGGCCAATAGAACAATGCTGGAGGGTGGGGGTCAACACTACTATAAGTTAGTGTAATGGACCACATTTTTACTTTTAGCCTTGCGCATAAGGGCATTGGAAAGAGAACAACATCCATGCTTGTGAATGTTCCCTTGTGGCGTTTGCATGCAACGTTGCAAAAGTACACTTTGGGAGAGGTGCTCTCATTCCTAAATGGTAAGACTATTTTTGTGAAGCTTCTTTTGGGATGGGCTGCCTGTACTTCACCGTATATACTAATAAGTTCCATATGTCCCGTTTTTCCTTTTTTTTTTTTTTTCATCCTTTCTTTTTTGAAGAACACATTTTCAAAGCAGCAAATGTTTTGACGGCTCAGCTCGCGGAGGGCCTGAATGCTGTTATACACATCGTTTAGCATTTCACAAGGCCCCCACTGTTAAGTTCTGGGAACGGAGCCAAAGTGACTTACCTAATGTTGAATTAACTAGCTCCGAAAAAGAGAGCAAGAGGTTTGGTGTGGGTGGAGGGGGTGGTGGAAGAGAGGGAACGCTTAACTATTGTGCTGCCCTAAAGCATCTAGAATTTGAGCATTTCTTCGCAGCGCCACTCATTTCTCCAGGAGGCATATGAGAGAATTGGTACCTTCTGGCAACTTAGGAGGAGAAAATGCAGACTGAATGAATTTCTCCTCCATCTCTGGTCATGTGGCAAGCTATGCATGCATTTTGTCTCTTCTTTGATGTAGAGTATTCCAGCCTCAAGAGATACCATCAAAGCACCAAAAGAAGGAGACCAGAGGGATTCACTCTTCTATTTTCCCCATATTTTCAGTAACTTAACTGGCCTTCACAGGAGGCATTTTGCAAAAGGGTAGCTATTTATTTTATTTACAGCATTTATATAACAGTCCACATCTAAATAGATTCCGGAGCGGTGAGCTATAAAAGATAAAAAGAATAGGTCACAATATTGACAGTTATTGTAAAATAGGGTGACTAGATAAAATCCAGGTCAGGGCTCATGTAACTTTAACAGTTGTATTGAAAAGGGAATTTCAGCCGGTGTTGTTTGTATGCAATTAGTTCCTGGTGAAATTCCCTCTTCATCACCACAGTTAAAGGTGCAGGCACTATACTAGAGTGACCATATACAAAAGAAGGCAGGGCCCCTGCAACTTTAACTGTTGCGATGAAGAGGGAATTAGTTCACCAGGAACTAATTGCATACAAATGACACTGGCTGAAATTCCCTTTTCTCTGCAACTGTTAAAGTTATATGAGCCCTGACCTGGATTTTATCTGGTTGCCCTATTGTAAAACCAGAGAACTCATCAAAAACATGGCTGGTCAATCAGGGAAGGCTTGTTGAAATAAAAATGTCTTCAGCATAGGAATGTCCATAGCCAAGAAATCTGTCCCTTTTTGGGGCTCCTCCACTCTCCCCTCCCCACCCCTTCGCCCCCCAACCTGGAAATACGTCCACTCCTAAGAGCCAGGCTGTGATTTAAATTTACTATTTGTAGTATATCTGTAGCCACAAACTATGGCAACCATAAAGGGTGAATGTGACGGATGCTCTGTTTGTGCTTCAGCAATTCAAACAAAGGAGTTCCAACATCCAGCTGATAATCGAATATTCAGTTTACGACATTTTTCAAACTGCTTGACCAAACAGGCTATTTATATTATTATTTGTCCATGCAATTTAATTTATGTTGGTAAAACAACACACTGCATTCAGACTAGGATTCTTGAGTATCGTTCTAAATTAAAACCTCATGTATTAGAAGTACCACTAGTACAGCACTTTATTGACTATCCTCATCATTATGATGATTTCAGATTTCTGGTAATTGATAGGATCCACACACACAATTACAATTGGTGTGATTATGACAATCTACTCCTAAAATGAGAGGGGGAATGGATTTTCAAATTGAATTCAATGCAGCCCAATGACTTAAATGCCAACATAGAATACTTACTGTATTTGAGTTAGTCACCGGCTGTTTTCACCTGAGTCTTCAATGATATAAAGTCCCTGCAATTCATTAACAACTATTAGCTATATAACAGCTCACCACTTCTCATAGTAAATATTAGCAATGTAAAAACAATTTGTATAATTTTGTATAGTTGTTTTGTATAATATTGTAAAACTAGTTTGTTTTGCAAAACATATAACCACTTTATGTTTGTTTTTGATCATTGACTGTTTTGCTTAAATACTCTTCATTCAACTGTGCAGCTTGCTCAAATAGTATAAGTGTGTTTCACCAGTACACAGTTCATGTTATACCAATGATTATGCAGAGTTTATAGAAATTATATAGTCGATAAAAAGTATTCGCCTACCCCAATTTTGAATATTCTCTTTATTTGCAGTTGTGTGCCTTGTGCATTATACATTTGTTTCACCATAGTTTGTGGCCATAGACATACTAAAAACAGAGAGCCCCCATGATAACTTGAAATCACGGGCCTCGGCTCTCAGGAGGTGGACGTGTTTCCAGGGAAGTCCCAGTGGCGGTTTTGGGTTAGAGGGGCAAGGGGGTGGGGACGGGGAGAGCAGAGGAGCCCAAAAAGGGACAGATTTCCTGACTATGGACATTCCCGTGGTGAAGATATTCTTATTTCAACAAGCTTTCCCCGGCTGAAGTTTCTGGAAAGTCGCAGCGGTTGTGGCGGGTGGCTGGGGAGGGAGAAGAAGTGAGTCCGGTGAGTCCAATGGAGTCACCTGGACTTACAGCCGGCCTTCTACTGTCTTTCCCGGGCACTGCCCAAAATCAGTCAGAAATGCCCCCAAGGCTTTGGTGCTGAACTGACTCGGCCTCAGGGCACCTTGGGCCAACCCAGTACCACTCCAAGGTTTTGGCCTGAGGCAGTGCACAGCCCTAATTATAACATCTCCTGTTCTTTAACCAAGTCCTTCTTTCTTCCTATTCACTGTGCCTTTTTAATGCTATGTTTTAAAAGCTGAAACTGTGGTGAATTGGCATCCTGAATAATCTGAAGTTTTGTTATTTTATATCAAAAAGGGAACACTTGAATCATTTTATAAGGACACAAAAAATGCTCTTATTTTGAGCAAAATAAGAGGGCCTTATTTTGAGTGTCCTCATAGGAACTTGTATATTAAGAAGCAAGTATATCACTTGATGTGTATAAAATTGTTCACACTGATGCCACAAAGCATCATAGACCTAGGCATATTTAAGGCTGTAATCCTGTGCATACATAGGATTAAGCCCCACTGAACACAGCAGGTCTTACTTCTGCATAAACTTGCACAGGACTGAGCTGTAAACCTGTTAATTTCAAAAGAGCAACCAATATGATCAAGGGACTTGAGCATTTCCCCTATTAAGGAAAGTTACAACAACAGGTATTATTTCGCTTGGAGAAGAGGCGAGTTAGGGGAGATATGATAGAGCTGTACAAAATTATGCATAGTGTGGAGAAAGTGGATAGGAAGACATTTTTCTCCCTCTCTCAATACTAGAAGCCAATCATCCCAGAAAACTGATTGGTGGGAGATTCAGGACAGATAAAAGGAAAGACTTCTTCACACAGCGTATACTTAAACTATGGTATTTGTTATCATAAGATGTAGTGATGGCCACCAATTTGGATGGCTTTAAAAGGGGGTTAGGTAAATTCATGGAGAAGAAGACTATCAGTGACAACTAGTCCTGATGGCTATATCCTGCCTCCAGTATCAGAGGCATTATGCCTCTGTATACCAGTTGCTGGGGAATATGGGTGGGAGGGTGCTGTTGCACTCATGTCCTGCTTGTGGATTTCCAGTGGGCAGCTGGTTGGCCACTGTATGAACAGAGTGCTGGACTAGATGGACACTTAAAGCGGTTTATAACAGTCCTGACAACTGTTGGGGCCCAGGACACACTCCAAAACAGTTGTCACTACTGTTATAAAGTGCTTTAAAGCACTTTAAAACAGCAGTGTAGATCCTGCCTTGATCTGATCCAGCATGGCTCTTCATGTGTTCTTATGTTCTTCAACATAGTCAGCTGAAATGTGCCATCAGCTTAAACTCAGTGCTAGATTCTGGATTAACAGTCAGACATCATTTAAATCCCTTTTTGTGCAGAAATATCATTAGGAATTATAGGAGTGGGGTTTAAAATGCCTTCTTATTTACAACAATGCATAGCCCATGGAAGGAAAACCAGACAGGATCTGGTTTATCAGGGTGTTAACTTGGTCAAAAATGTAATGTAAACAACGGTGGTTTCCTTCTGCTAGCAACACTGGAGTCCCCCGCCCTTGCTAAATCAGCAAGAGTAGGTGGAAAAGAGAAAAGACAAGGAGCTGGAGAATAAGCAGCTATTCATAATTATTACATAGAAAAGTCATGTCACTCTGTTGACTCACAGGCTGATACCATGTGCTGATACATGGCAGATAAATTATTTCAATGGGATACAATGGCTGAGTTCAGATGTCATGCTATAACATCTATGATTTAGCATTAACAAATCATGAAGGAGCCAAGCCAGGTGAGTGTCCTTCCCTCCCCTCCCCTCTCTTTCTTTCGTTCCCCTCCCCTCTTCACGGCCACCTTTGATTAACGACAAGTTGCCATATCACCCTAACTTGGTGAACTGTGGTGAAGTTTAACTATGGTTAGTTTCAAACAAACCGACTTCAACATGTGGTTTACAAAGCAGGCTTGTTTAAACTGATCACAGTTAAGATTAACCATGGTTCCAGGTTTGAATGACATGCTTAATCAAAAGCAGAAGCAAATCCATTCAAAATTGTTTTGTAGGGGAAAGCATCAGAACCTGAGTAGGGGGAGGCTAAACTCATTCTCATCTTGGTCAACCATAGTTTGCCATGACATCTAGGGGTGTGCATCGGATCCGATCCGATCCACGATCCGAATCCGATCCGACCCAAAATCGGGAAAATCCGATCCGATCCGATCCGACCAACCTCCGATCCGATCCGATCCGACGAGGTCCGATCCGGATCGGACGCCATTTTGAATGCTTTTTCCCATAGCCAAGTATTGTTTTACAAAAACGCCTATAACGTTTTCATTTTTAAAGATAACAGGATGAAACTTGGGCACATTGTAGATTGGTTAGGGATAGTTATCTGTGAGAAATTTCAGAAAGATTGGTGCATGCGTTTTGTGGCAATTAATTTTTTAATAAATACCCAGGAATGCTTATACCTTTGTCATTTTTAAAGTTACAAACATGAAACTTTGCCACATTGTAGGAGGTACCTTGGGACCTATGTGTGTGAAATTTCGGAAACGTAGGTGCTTGCCTTGTATGGCAATTAATTTTAGAAAAATGGGTAGTAGTGGGGTAAATACAGTTACGCCTCCCATTTTTTTTATTTTTAAAGATACAAACAGGAAACCTGGGCACATTACAGGTACCACTTGCCTTGATATGTGAGTGAAATTTCAGAAACATTGGAGCTTGCCTTGTGTGGCAATTAAGTTTTGAAACAATGAGGAAAGAAACACCTATAACTTTGTCATTTTTAAAGTTACACACATGAAACTTTGCCACATTGTAGGTGGTACCTTGGGACCTATGTGTGTGAAATTTCAGAAACATAGGTGCTTGCCTTGTGTGGCAATTAATTTTAGAAAAATGGGTAGTAGTGGGGTAAATACAGTTATGCCTCCCATTTTTTTAGTTTTGAAGATACAAACAGGAAACTTGGGCACATTACAGGGAACACTTCACTTGATATGTGTGTAAAATTTCAGAAACATTGGTGCTTGCCTGGTGTGGCAATTAATTTTTGAAACAATGAGGGATTCATTGGACAGCACTTGCCCATAGGGATTCATTGGAGAGTACTTGTCCATAGGGAATCATTGGAAAGCACTTTCCCATAGGGAATCATTGCATTGCACTTTCCCACTGAGAAATGCAGTTATGCCTCCCACATTTTTATTTTTGAAGATACAAACAGGAAACTTGGGCACATTGTAGACTGGTTAGGGATAGTTATCTGTGAGAAATTTCAGAAAGATTGGTGCATGCATTTTGTGGCAATTACTTTTTTAATAAATACGCAGGAATGCCTATAACTTTGTCATTTTTAAAGTTACACACATGAAACTTTGCCACATTGTAGGTGGTACCTTGGGACCTATGTGTGTGAAATTTCAAAAACGTAGGTGCTTGCCTTGTATGGCAATTAATTTTAGAAAAATGGGTAGTAGTGGGGTAAATACAGTTACGCCTCCCATTTTTTTATTTTTTAAGATACAAACAGGAAACATGGGCACATTACAGGGAACACTTCACTTGATATGTGTGTAAAATTTCAGAAACATTGGAGCTTGCCTTGTGTGGCAATTAATTTTTGAAACAATGAGGAAAGAAACGCCTATAACCTTTTTATTTTAAAAGTTAGAAGTCTGAACATTGCTCACTTTGTAGATGGGTTAGGGGTAGATATGTGTCAGAAATTTCAGAATGATAGGTCCAGGCATTTGATGGCTATGGAATTTTTAGATAAAATGTTTCAAAAAATTTTCCACAGAGGCCCGGTCTTCCCCTCTTCCCCCTCCCGCTTCCCGCGAAGAAAAGGAAACACTCTCTCGTCTCAATCCCTTTGATCCTGTTGCTAGTATCCATTACAGGGCTCGTGTCTGCTTTCACTTTTTACTCAAGCAGAACGGCTGAACCTAGCTGAGTTTTGCAGCCATGCGTGCAAGGAAGGATCTCTCTCATCTCGATCCCTTTGATCCTGTTGCTAGTATCCATTACAGGGCTCGTGTCTGCTTTCACTTTTTACTCAAGCAGAACGGCTGAACCTAGCTCAGTTTTGCAGCCATGCGTGCAAGGAAGGATCACTCTCTCTCGATCTCTTTGATCCTTTGTTCCTCCCCTTCTCCTCCCCCTCGCCGGCGTTGTGTGTGCGCCCCGCCGGTGCCCTCGCGTGCGGGCCGGTTCCTGGGCAGCAGAGGCTCTGCCTGGCTGCTGTGAGGCTCCTGAAGGGCTTGCCTAATGCGGGCTGTTGTGCTCCGCTGGGCCGCGGGGGTAGGTTGATGATGAAGAGGATGATGGGGAGGGCGTTCAATGGCCCCTCCGCTCACCAACTGACAGCGCGTGCTCCGCTCCAGACACCCGGCCTCGGCAGCCAGGAGGATACGCTGCCAAGCCCGCCGCCGCCGCCCGCGCGCGCACACACACACCCGTCCATTATCATTTGGGCAGCCCTAATTAAGGAGCGCTCAAAAAATGGCAAAACCCCCTCTCCTTTTTTCTTAATTCCTTGCAGCTCCCACGATTTAACCCTTTCCTATCAGCTACAATTAATTAATAGTAGGATGACCAGTACCAGGAGACTGGTGTGTACAAATGTTTTTTTTTTTTTAGGCTTGAGATCATAAAGAGGCAAATATTCTACCGACCGTATTGGAAGCAGTATGTATTATTACTTTTTTAAAAAATGTAATTAGTAGGATGACCATATGAAAAGGAATACAGGGCTTTAACAGTGGAATAGAAAAGGGAATTTCAGCAGGTGTCATTTGTATCCATGCGGCACCTGGTGAAATTCCCTCTTCATCACAAAAGTTAAAATTGCAGGAGCTCTGCTCTCTTTTGTATCTGGTCACTCTAGTATAGCTCCTGCAGCTTTAACTGTCATATGGTCACCCTTGTTTCCCAACATACTGCTTCCAATACTGTAGGTAGAATATTTGCCTCTTTATGATCTCAAGCCTAAAAAAAAAAAACATTTGTACACACCAGTCTCCTGGTACTGGTCATCCTACTATTAATTAATTGTAGCTGATAGGAAAGGGTTAAATCGTGGGAGCTGCAAGGAATTAAGAAAAAAGGAGAGGGGGTTTTGCCATTTTTTGAGCGCTCCTTAATTAGGGCTGCCCAAATGATAATGGACGGGTGTGTGTGTGTGCGCGCGCGGGCGGCGGCGGCGGGCTTGGCAGCGTATCCTCCTGGCTGCCGAGGCCGGGTGTCTGGAGCGGAGCACGCGCTGTCAGTTGGTGAGCGGAGGGGCCATTGAACGCCCTCCCCATCATCCTCTTCATCATCAACCTACCCCCGCGGCCCAGCGGAGCACAACAGCCCGCATTAGGCAAGCCCTTCAGGAGCCTCACAGCAGCCAGGCAGAGCCTCTGCTGCCCAGGAACCGGCCCGCACGCGAGGGCACCGGCGGGGCGCACACACAACGCCGGCGAGGGGGAGGAGAAGGGGAGGAACAAAGGATCAAAGAGATCGAGAGAGAGTGATCCTTCCTTGCACGCATGGCTGCAAAACTGAGCTAGGTTCAGCCGTTCTGCTTGAGTAAAAAGTGAAAGCAGACACGAGCCCTGTAATGGATACTAGCAACAGGATCAAAGGGATCGAGACGAGAGAGTGTTTCCTTTTCTTCGCGGGAAGCGGGAGGGGGAAGAGGGGAAGACCGGGCCTCTGTGGAAAATTTTTTGAAACATTTTATCTAAAAATTCCATAGCCATCAAATGCCTGGACCTATCATTCTGAAATTTCTGACACATATCTACCCCTAACCCATCTACAAAGTGAGCAATGTTCAGACTTCTAACTTTTAAAATAAAAAGGTTATAGGCGTTTCTTTCCTCATTGTTTCAAAAATTAATTGCCACACAAGGCAAGCTCCAATGTTTCTGAAATTTTACACACATATCAAGTGAAGTGTTCCCTGTAATGTGCCCATGTTTCCTGTTTGTATCTTAAAAAATAAAAAAATGGGAGGCGTAACTGTATTTACCCCACTACTACCCATTTTTTCTAAAATTAATTGCCATACAAGGCAAGCACCTACGTTTTTGAAATTTCACACACATAGGTCCCAAGGTACCACCTACAATGTGGCAAAGTTTCATGTGTGTAACTTTAAAAATGACAAAGTTATAGGCATTCCTGCGTATTTATTAAAAAAGTAATTGCCACAAAATGCATGCACCAATCTTTCTGAAATTTCTCACAGATAACTATCCCTAACCAGTCTACAATGTGCCCAAGTTTCCTGTTTGTATCTTCAAAAATAAAAATGTGGGAGGCATAACTGCATTTCTCAGTGGGAAAGTGCAATGCAATGATTCCCTATGGGAAAGTGCTTTCCAATGATTCCCTATGGACAAGTACTCTCCAATGAATCCCTATGGGCAAGTGCTGTCCAATGAATCCCTCATTGTTTCAAAAATTAATTGCCACACCAGGCAAGCACCAATGTTTCTGAAATTTTACACACATATCAAGTGAAGTGTTCCCTGTAATGTGCCCAAGTTTCCTGTTTGTATCTTCAAAACTAAAAAAATGGGAGGCATAACTGTATTTACCCCACTACTACCCATTTTTCTAAAATTAATTGCCACACAAGGCAAGCACCTATGTTTCTGAAATTTCACACACATAGGTCCCAAGGTACCACCTACAATGTGGCAAAGTTTCATGTGTGTAACTTTAAAAATGACAAAGTTATAGGTGTTTCTTTCCTCATTGTTTCAAAACTTAATTGCCACACAAGGCAAGCTCCAATGTTTCTGAAATTTCACTCACATATCAAGGCAAGTGGTGCCTGTAATGTGCCCAGGTTTCCTGTTTGTATCTTTAAAAATAAAAAAATGGGAGGCGTAACTGTATTTACCCCACTACTACCCATTTTTCTAAAATTAATTGCCACACAAGGCAAGCACCTATGTTTCTGAAATTTCACACACATAGGTCCCAAGGTACCTCCTACAATGTGGCAAAGTTTCATGTTTGTAACTTTATAAATGAAAAAAGTTATAAGCATTCCTGGGTATTTATTAAAAAATTAATTGCCACAAAACGCATGCACCAATCTTTCTGAAATTTCTCACAGATAACTATCCCTAACCAATCTACAATGTGCCCAAGTTTCATCCTTCTATCTTTAAAAATGAAAAAGTTATAGGCGTTTTTGTAAAACAATACTTGGCTATGAGAAAAAGCATTCAAAATGGCGTCCGATCCGGATCGGACATCTGGTCCGATCCGATCCGACCAGCCTCCGATCCGATCCGATCCGATCTGACCCCCCAGGTCCGATTCCGATCCGCTATCCGATCCGATCCGGGGGGTCAGTGCACATCCCTAATGACATCCAAATGTAGTCATAGTCTGCTGAGCCAGCACAACTTCAGTGATCTCAGTTACATTCCCAGAGTTGTGAAAAAATAGGGCAATTCCAGAAATGTTTTGCCCACTGTTTTTGGCTCAAAGCTGGGATCCTCCAATGCATGTTGCTAATCCTCTACCCAAAGGGATGTAACAGAAAGACAGAAAGTCCTTGTCCCATGTTTATTTGAAAATAGGCAGCTCATATCTGCATGCATTTATCTAGTGTCCTCCTGGTTACAGGGGTGATAACAAGGATGAGCTCTCTTGCACTGGATTAGTGTTGTTACTGGAGCTAGCCAATCAGTCCTTTCTTGGGTAGATTGCTGGTTAATAGTCCAGGATGGTCAGTTGATGTTTCATCCATGACAGCTAATGTTTAACAGTATGCCTCCTGGTAGCTGGGAGCCTCTCTGTGTTTCTGAATAAGATGCTGATCATGTTTTGGAACAGCATTTCATAGGTTGGGTAAAAACAGCGCCAGTGGGAGGCAAGGACTGGAATAAGCTAGTACTGGGGAGGCAGCCTGGAAGCAAACATTAAAAGGACAACCTAAGTCTTCAGTGTTCTCTTGCAGAATGCTGTAGCGGTACTCCTAGAACGTCTGATGGCTCAAGAAAGTGAGGAACACAAAACGGTGTGCTCTGGAATTCCTGGATGCTGGGATATCATTCTTCTCTCTGGTGCTTACAAGTTCTGAAGAAAAGAGCCTGTGTTTATCAAGCCTCTCTGGTCAGATACAAAAACAGCACCAGTACCTTCTTTCAGGGACTACTATGTTTCAAGTATAAAGGCAATGAAATTTGTTATAAGGACTTCTTGCTAAATATCCATTATACCCTTCTCCATGAGCTCCTTCTTTGTGAACCCCTGCCAAAGGAAGTGAAGTGGGTGGCTACCAGGAACAAGTCCTTTTCTGCTGTGGCACCACAGCTGCGGATGAGTTCCCTATAGAGATTCGCCTGACACCTACATTGTTCTCCTTTTGGTGCCAGGTGAAGAAGACCTTTTTATTTTCCCAGTATTTTAGCATCCTAGAGCTCCGACAAGCATTTTATTGCGTGCTCGTTGCTGGGCACTCACAGATTTTCGTGGAACTCTCTCATGATGTCATCTGCCTCCCGCGCACCTCCCACCCGTTCTAGCCTTCTTCGCATGACAAAAAAAAAAAAAAACACTCCAGAAAGTCCGACTTATTTTTAAAGACAGAAATTGCTGCTAACTCCAGCTGTGTGCAGGAGAAGCACCACGATCAAAACGGCCCACTGAATGGGCCATGTGCAAGTTGTTTACTTTCTCTTTCAAAAGAGGAAGTAATGAGGGACAAACACACAGGCAGAGAAGCATCAGTAAGCAAACACAATTTCTCCCATGTGATCACGCTCCTAGTCTTTTAGCTCTGCTGTTTTAAATCTGTATTCTAAATCTCTGCATTGCTGCTCAGTTTTATTCTGGCTGTACTTTTATAGGGTGGTTTTAAGCTTCCATATTTTATATTTTATGCTGTATTATTATTATTATTATTATTATTATTATTATTATTATTATTATTTACATTTATATACCGCCCCATAGCCAAATCTCTCTGGGCGGTGTTAATTTTTGTGAACCACCCAGACAGCTTTAGCTATTAGGCCATATAGAAATGAAATAAATAAATAGAATAAACAAATACCCCTCTAGCTACCCGTCTATCTACCCCTCCAAAGTGAGGAGATTGAAAGAGCTCCCAGCCATCTTCTCTTCATATTTTTCCACCAGGTCTTCCTTACTCGTCAGAGCCTAAGTCCAAAACAGTTAAGCGGCATTACAGATTTCAATAAAAATTCATAATCCTGAACCTAGTGTGGAATTTTATTTCTGATTATGAAGGAAATTAAGGACCAAACATGGATCCGTCCTGACTTGCTGACATGAGCATTGCACAGGCGAAAGCAATGTATATGTATCAAGAAGACTCAACCATCAAAACCCTAATTCCATTGAGACACAAGCCAAAAAAAGCCCACACTCTAGGAAAACATTCCCAGAGCACGGGTGGCCTGAAAGGAGCCTGACCACATGGGGCTACCCCTGGCCAAGAAAAGCTGTACTTGTAGGACTTCGAAGTCCTAGGCTTGCTGGTCCTGGTATGTATGTATGGGCAGTGCTGGGATGCAGTGGCCATAAGATGACGATTATCTCGTGACATAGCTCAGCTCTGGTTCACCACATTCTGTGGCTCCAGCTTGCTGCAAAGCCCAGATG
Source organism: Anniella stebbinsi (assembly GCA_029215795.1). Lineage (NCBI taxonomy): Eukaryota > Metazoa > Chordata > Lepidosauria > Squamata > Anniellidae > Anniella > Anniella stebbinsi. Next base: position 23,354,282 of record JARDYH010000002.1, on the reverse strand, counting down.
TCTAACTATTCTTTTCCTGCACCATGGTGTCACTTTCCGTGAGCCTTCACTACCTATCTTAGATTACCAAGCGCAGAATTTGGCTGAAATGTGGCTATTGGTAAGTCACACATGCATTTTGTGCTATCTGCTCAGCCATATGCCTTTGGTGATGCCAACTAAACTTCTTGCACAGTGCCTAGTTAAGCTATGAAGTTTGCTACCACAAAATGTAGCAATGGCCACCAATTTGGATGGCTTTAAGAACATGAGAAGAACCATGCTGGATCAGACCAAGGGTTCATCCAGCATTCTGCCTTTGAAAACGGTCCAGAAACTTCAGCTGGTAAACAGGGCAGCAAGACCATTAACAGGGACTCTTGCCAAGCCCCATGTCTGCCCAGGTCCTCCTGCTACCCTGTTTCCTCCTCCACTGTCCAGGAATTCACAGAACTCTTGGCGATCAGAAAGTGGCCATTTCTTTTCCACTTTCAGCATATACTCTGCGGCATACCCTTCAACTGATTGCACTGCCTCAAGCAGCTACACCTTAATCCAGACACACTCAGTGTTGAGTGTGGATTGTTTTGAACTGTGGATTGTTTGTTGAACCATGGATTAGCACGGTGTGTAAACTCAGCCAAGGTGGCACATTAACCATGCTGTGCAGCTTGTTAACCACCCTAAACAATCCAGCAACAAACCATGGGGTTTCAAGGTGACACGTTCGAGAAAATAAGCCACACTGCATGGTTCACAAGCCACCCTGGCTGTGTTCAGACTAGGCTGACCAGATAAAATCCAGGTCAGGGCTCATGTAACTGTAACAGTTATAGAGAAAAGGGAATTTCAGCCAGAGACATTTGTATGCAATTAGTTCCTAGTGAAATTCCCTCTTCATCACAACAGTTAAAGGTGCATGCACTATACTAGAGTGACATATACAAAAGAAGGCAGGGCCCCTGCAACTTTAACTGTTGTGATGAAGAAGGAATTTCACCGGGAACTAATTGCATACAAATGACACTGGCTGAAATTCCCTTTTCTCTACAACTGTTAAAGTTACATGAGCCCTGACCTGGATTTTATCTGGTCACCCTAGTTCAGACACAACGCAAACCTGTGGTTCAATAAACAACCCATGGTTCAAAAGAACACCCACTCAACCACTGAGTGTGGGTTAGCATGTTGTGTGAAAAGGCCCAACAAGGGGCATTTGTGGCCTTAGGTGATGGCCTCCCTTCAGCCTCCACTTTCCTCACCACCAAGTCAACTTGTCATTGCAAGATGTCAAGGTGGTCCACCTACTGCTTTTTCCTCTGCTTTCAACATCCCAGCTGATAGTTAGGAAGAGTCATCCACCTAGCTCAGTATCATCCATACTGTTGACAGCAGCTTTTCAGAGTTTTGGACAGGGATTTTTCCTAGCCCTATCTGGAAGGGAGTAGAACTTGAGAACGTTGGCATGCAAAGCATTGGCTCTGTCACTAAGCTATGGCCCTTTGCCTCCCATGAACACCACTGGAAAACCCCTTCACCTTTGTGCCATGTCCCTCGCCCCTAAATCTGTCCCTCCTATAACTTCCCTAAGTAAGCACCAGATGTTTATTAGTTGATGTTCCACCAGCATGCTGGCCTGCCCTCTCCCCTGCTCTCCAACATCTCCCTGTCTTTTTATTTGGGATACCTTAATGGAGATAGCCATTAGGGTATCCCAAATTCCTCAAAAAACAAAAAATGGCAGAGAAGTGCCACTCCATTCTAGCATAGAACTCGTTATAGTTGGAGAGTGATGGGGTCCAATTTAACTCCATTGGCACTGCTTACATTATCATGAATTCAGCTCTTTAATAGACTTGGTAACCAAGACAGCCAAACTCTGCCTTTTAAAAAAAAACAAAAAAAACCACTGCTTCTTATAACAGCTCTCCAGCACTCATCCAAATACTGAGTCACTAAAATCCCACACCCTTTCCCCACTACTGGTACAAAACATGGAACATGCCTATGTAATCAGCAAAACCTCAATGCCACATGCAAAACCAATATTTATAGTGATGATATGATAGAATAGCATATTTGTCACCAGTCCTCTTCACCGAGAATGGCTTCAGATGTTGTAAAGAAGCAAAGGAGCAGACGTACTTGTGATTTCTGCCTCTACTTCTCACACTTCTGGAATAATGTACAGAAAAGGATTGCGGACTTTAAGCACACAACTTCCTATAGCTGGTCATGCTCCAATTAAACCCCACAAGTTGTTTCTTTAAAAACAAAACTAAGTATCTATCTAATTTCTAATAAGAAACACATTTCATAACACGTACAACAATCATTAACTAAATTGGTCAAGGGGAAGGGGCCACATGCAGTAAAATATATCATAAGAACATAAGAAAAACCATGCTGGAGCAAACCAAAGGTCCCTCTAGTCCAGCACTCTATTCAAACAGTGGCCAACCAGCTGTCGAATAGGAACCCACAAGCAAGAATTCCACATCATTAAAAATATATATCATAAAAAATATACTACAATAAAAACTTATGGCGGGGTAGTGTTCAATTATCTTATTAAAACATATCTTTCCATAGTTCTGCATGGGTTTCTTTCTCATATATTTAAGAACAGCAGGTTGCTTACACATTAAGGGTTGTATCCAGTAGGATCATTTCACTATCACAACAGCTTCTACTACTCGTGGAAAACCTGTGTTTATCCTTGTGCAGGTGTCAAATCCAATGCTTTGATTGTGCTTTTGTAAGCTGTTTCACAGCCTGTTGCACCAGCTGTTGTGGAAGCTGTTCCACAACATGTTGTACAAGCCAGTTACTCGAGTTGTGATAGCAATGCGCGGCTGCTAGCACAACACAGCCAACTCTTGCAATTTTCCTGCTAGCGTAACATTGGATCTAAACTCAGATATAGCATAACTAGCAGAAGTAACACCTAGTCTAATGGAGTTGTAATGAGTTGTGCAATTCCTTGTGCAACATTTTGCAGAACAGGTTGTGCAGCACCTTGTGCACCAGCTTGTGCAACACGTAGTGCAACCGTTTATACAACAGCTTGTGCAAGCAGAATCAAAGTACTGGATTTGATTCTTGCAGACGGATAAAAACAGGGCTTCCACAAGCAATAGAAGATTTCTGCTAGCAGAATTACACCATTGGATACCACCCCAGGCCTTTTCTTTGGAATTACCATAATTTGTTCACTCCATTTATATAGAGAATCCAGACAAGGTCATTGTCAAATTGTTTCATTGTATTGTTTTTCTGTGTTATCCTCTATTTTTCAAACGTAATTTGTAGTGAATTTTCTTTGGCAATAAAATGCAGTTATTGTGCCAGCTTGTCCACACATTCCAGGACTACTTTGCCTTTAATCAAGAGCTTCCTGGTTGCCCATTTTATTGCTTCCTGTTCAGCATGGCCAGGGATTAGTGATGATTTGCTTCTTAATTGTCCAGTGTTATCTTCTGATCTCAGGGATTGGGGTTAAATATTAGTTTCCATACATTATTTCCTTTCCTTTCATGTTTTAGAGTAAAGAAAAAAGTAATGCAATGAAGACAGTAATTTTAGACCTGCCCTTCTTGTGGGAAATATAATCTGACTGAAAAGGCAGTTCACCACTGAAGCCCCATTTGCAACTGAACAGGAAGCAATGAAATGGCTAGAGCCTACAGAGAGGAAGCTTTTGATTCACATTGGAAAGGATCTTTGCTCAATTGAACTTACTTGAGATTATCATTATACAAAGATTTGGGCCACAAGAAAGGGCATTGCCATATAGAAACTCTCTCTCAATTATTCTGCTTCTAGCTAATTGCAGAAAACCAATGCCTCAAAAGCAATAAAGGACTCTAATGTGAAGCAACATTTATTGTGCTTCCTTCAGTTTTTAAAATGGTGTTGCTTTGTTTTTAATCTTTGCATTGCTACTGGCTTTTAACTCACTTTGATTTTACTTTTACTTTTATCCTTTATTCTAAAATAGAATAAAAACTTTGGTTTTATTCTATTTTAAACTTAAGGTTTTTTATATTACGTTTTATTATGTTATTATGTTTTATGGTTTTAAGATTTGTTTTTTGAACTGCCCAGAGAACTTCAGCAGAAAAGAATACTGGACAGAATAGATATGTAATATGGGGTCATGGTATTTTAGTGGAAATTGATTTTACCTGTTTTAGATTTTGTGTATCTTTATGCTGTTGTAAGTTGCTGTGAGTCAATTCAATTCCTTTATTGCGGCCGAATAGCCAGAGAAACATAGAACACATCCGTACAATCAATATAATAAATCAAATATACAATGATTTAGGGGAAAAGGTACATTAGATCTAAAATCAGCTTATGTTAATAAATGAGCTCTGCTGGCTAGTATGTTATGAATGAATTTAGCTACCTGGGTTGTGATGTATTTGTCCTTGCCCTGTAGTAAAAAGGTTACTGTTTCGTGCAGCTTTTTCCCTGCTATATTTTTTTATTATTGGGCCAATTATTGAGATCCTGTCATCTCTATAGAAGATACACTCCAACATCATATGTTCGACAGACTCAACCTCTACATTGTTACAAGGGCAAACTCTCTCTTCGATTGGAATTTTCATGAACCTTCCTAGCATTAAGTTTGAGGGGAGGGCATTGAATCTCGCCAGAGAGAAGGCTCTCCTGTATTTGGGCACTATTAGCCACTTCAGGTAGTCCATTCCCTCTCTACCGTCCAAACTTGGCAGCCCTAAAGAGTGTGGGGAGCATGGGCCTTGGGCTTTTCCCCTCATTTCCTGGAGGTCTATATCCCTCAATCTTCGGCTCACAATTCTCTTAGCTACTCAAATATCCGAGCTAAGTAGAAAAGGGAGAGGGAGCCCTAGGGAGTTGGTCTTCTGGGCTATCGCTTTCACCCACTGAGAACTGTGAGTGTCCAGGAGAACCTGCGACACTAAAGAGGCCGTGATACAGTCTGAGCCAATATTGTATTGCTTGGGTCCAAGCTATAGAGCCCAGGGAGGATAGACCCGCTTCTAAATTGAGAACTGCCCCCGCTACACATCTGGGGGTGCCAAATAAGAGCCTTAAGTATGACGTCTGTATGCCTTCAATCGAACCCTTGTTCAAGGGGAACCATATTGGTGCCCCAAATAAAATTGGGGCAGCTAATTTGGCTCTAAATCCTCTGATTGCCAATGGTAGGAATCTTCCTCCCTTTTGATAAAAGAAGCGGCATAGCGCTCCCATTGACTGCTCAGCTTTTTCTTTAATGTAGTCTGTGCGTTTTCCAGCCCAAATTCTCCTGGAACCATAACCCAAGATATTTGATGCAATCGACTTGGTCGACTCTCTGCCCACCCATTTTCCAGGAGAATCAGGCTTTTTTCTTGGAAAATACCATTATTTTAGATTTTAGATGGTTAATGGTGAGTCCATTAACCTCACAGTATTCTGCGAAGCTGTCGAGCAATCTTCTAAGGCCTAGGTGTGTCTGGGAAACCAGGACTGCATCATCGGCGTAGATAAGAAGATTCACTCTAAAGTGACTTAATTTGGGGGGGGGGGGTGAGATTGAACTGGGGCTAGCCAAGTAGGAAGATCCGCCAGATAAAGATTGAAGAGAGAAGGGGCCAGCACACAGCCCTGCCTTACTCCTTGTGAGAGGATAAATTCGTTAGTGACCTGACCCTGATTGCCACAGCGGACTTGGGCTGAGGAATTAAAGTACAATGATTTTATCAAAAATAGTAGCCTGCCCTCAATTTCAAATTTCTCCAGCTTCGACCATAGGCGTGCCCGTGGTATCGAGTCAAATGCAGCCTTTAGGTCGATAAAGGCGCAGAAGAGTTTGCCTCCTTTTGTGTTGGTATATTTAAGTGCCAGATGCAGCAGGGTAAGACAATGGTCATTAGTAGAGCTCCCCGGTTGAAAGCTGATCTGTTCTTGCCCCAAGATGTTTCTATCAGTTATCCATTCTCGCAATTTCATGTTTAAGTGGCTAGCATAGATCTTGCCTACAACTGATAGCAAGCTGATTGATCTGTAGTTGCTTGGGTCTTTTCTGGGGCCTTTTTTGTAGATTGGTATTATCACTGCTTTCCACCAGAGTGGGGGTATTTGTCCCAAGTTATTTATCTTTGTGAAAAGAGGGGCTAAAAATGATGCCCACTACCTTGGATTGCTCTTTAGCAGATCAGTACTGAGTCCGTCCGGGCCAGGAGCCTTGCCGGCCTTTAATTTGAGAATCAGCTTCTCGATTAAGGAGAAATCTACTTCCGGCCATGTCGGTACGTTAGGCTCGATAGAAGGGCAGGATTTTTGCTCGGGGGCTTTGTTAAATACGGATTTGAAGTGGTCTTCCCAGGTTAGTGCTGCTATTTGATTGGGCATAGTCCCGCACCCATTTCTTGTTGCGCTCGCCACTATTTGCCAGAAAGCTTTGTTATTTTTGGTAATTGAGGCCGCTATTAGCAATTGCCATGACTCCCGGTCCGCTTCATACTTCTTCCTTCTAAGAAGCTTTTTGTAAGCCTTTTTTAGGTCAAAGTAGATATCTGGGAGTTGTTGTTCATTATTCTGACGGTAAGCAGCATACACAGTCTGAAGACTCTTTCTTGTTTCGATGCACTCTCTGTCAAACCAGTTTTTGCTTGAGCGCTTGGGCCCTAGCTTGTGGGCTTTAGTCTGTAAAGCATTGGTTATTTCTTGGATCATTGTCTCATAAGCTTCTATAGACAGTTCAGGGGATTGTGTAGCCACTATTATGCTGGTGTACTTAAGATAACATTCGGCTTTTAATTTTGGGGCAAAAATGTGGGCCGTCTCCTTCGTCCACCTGACCTTTATTGTGTTAGTAGACATTTGGATGTTAGCTGGTAATGGACTGCATATTTTCAGACAAAAGGGCCCTGTCAGAGCCAGTGCCAACTCCAGTGGGCGGTGGTCGCTGTCCAGTCGGTTGGCCACACAGAAATGTTCGACAGTATTTTGTAGCTGGTTGTGGAGGATGAAATAATCAATCACACTAGAACCCCTGGAAGGGGTACAGGTGAATTCTCCTTGCTGGTCCTTATTAAAGTTGCCATTTAAAATGATTAGGTTGTTTCTGGCTATCATCTGTAGCAGGCAGTGGCCCGCAGTATTAATGTACCCATCTTTAGAATGACGGGTTACATCAATCGGTGATGTTTTAGATGTGTCGTGCCCCTGCAAGCCCTTTGATGGAGGTGCTGAGAGATTACTGGTTCTGGCATTGAAGTCGCCAGCTAGTATTGGTGACGCAGTTGGGTATTTGACCATCAAGTCCATTAAAAAACTTTCCGCTTTCAACCAGACCTCCTGTATAGCCTCTTTGCCAGTCACTGGTGGAAAATAAAAATTGCAGAGCAACAGCCCAGACCTTGAGGAGCCCAAGATGATGTGAAAAGCCTATATCGAGGAATCGTGGGAAGGTAGTTTAGTTATTCCAACTTCCAGAGCCGTTGAAATTAATACCGCCAAACCCTGGTGGTTCCTTCCTTTCCCCTTATTTCGGAGTGCAGGTAGGCAATGTGAGACAAATCCGTTTAGTTAAATCTCATCGCAGGTCCAGGTTTCTTGTAATAATATTATATCAAATCCTGCAAGATATTTATGTAGGCTGGGATCATTATTCTTGGGGCCCCATCCAGCTATATTCCATGAGAGAAACTTAAGTATTGTGTTGCCGCGGGTGGCGGTTAGTCAGTTTTATTCGACAATTAAGTCTTTTTTAAAAATTGAGTCTTTTTAAAATTGAGTCTTTTGAAAAAACAAAAAAACAAAGAAGGCTAATAAGAAATCCATTTATTAATAGTAGTACTGTTGTTGCTGTTGAATGCTTAAAAGTGACCTAGAAATAATTTTAGCTAAATTAATCAAATTATATTAACTAGGACGACCATATGAAAAGGAGGGCACCTGTATCTTTAACAGTTGTATGGGAAAGGGAATTTCAGCAAGTGTCATTTGTATGCATGCAGCACCCAGTGAAATTCCCCCTTCATCACAACAGTTAAAGCTGCAGGAGCTATACTAGAGTGACCAGATACAAAAGAGGGCAGGGCTCCTGCAGCTTTAGCTGTTACGATGAAGAGGGAATTTCACCTGGTGCTGCATGCATACAAATGACACCTGCTGAAATGCCCTTTTGTATACAACTGTTAAAGATACAGGAGCCCTCCTGTAACAGTGTCAAAGAATCCTCGGATATTTATTTAGTCTGTGAAACCCTATCAAGTTCAGAAAATAACATGAAGTAAAGTCCTCATGTGATGCCCTTTAAATGCTAACCTAAATATGAGGGCCCTGCTTTTCCATGAATGAGTCCAACTAGGGCTGGGCACCTGAGGGAAAGGACAAGATGGCGCCCACATCCATTCCATGTACAGAAGCTGACCAGAGTGGCAGCTGAATCTTACTTCATCACTACCCATGAGGGCAGTAGGCCGTTGCATGGTACACACAGCTCTGTCCTCTAACGCTTCAGTGTCACTCATGTCCCTCAGTAGCTGCCACCTGAAGTGGCTACTTCACCATGGGTAAAGGTAGGGCTGGCAGTGACATTTAATTGACCCAGCCTGGTGTGTGGCATCTGGTAGTATGCACCTCTTTCTTGGAATTGGCATCCTAAGAACAAAAGAAGAGCCAGGGTAATCTTTAAAGCAGGTTTAAGGAACCTTTTGGGGGTTTGAGTCATAGGCTGACCATATGAAAAGGAGGACAGGGCTCCTGTAACTTTAACAGTTGTAGAGAAAAGGGAATTTCAGCCAGGGTCATTTGTATGCAGTTAGTTCCTGGTGAAATTCCCTCTTCATCACAACTGTTAAAGTTGCAGGGGCCCTGCCTTCTTTTGTATATGGTCACTCTAGTACAGTGCCTGCAACTTTAACTGTTGTGATGAAGAGGGAATTTCGCCAGGAACTAATTGCATACAAATGACACTGGCTGAAATTCCCTTTTCTCTACAACTGTTAAAGTTACAGGAGCCCTGTCCTCCTTTTCATATGGTCAGCCTAGGTTTGAGGGCCATATTGGCTCAGGGCAAGCATGTCAGGGACATAGGAAACTACCTTATACTGACCACTGATCCATCAAGCCCAGTATTTTCAACACTGACTGGCAGCAGCTCTCCAGGGTTTCAGGCAGGAGTTTTTCCAGCCCTGTCTGGAGATAGTGAGGACTGTACCTGGGACCTTCTGAATGCAAAGCACGTGCTCTACCAATGAGCTATGGCCACTCCCCACATGCTAGCAGTGGGATGGGTTACACCCCCCACATTATTCATAATTTCACACATACGTCACATGTAGACACACACACACACACACACAGCCAAAGGAGCTTCATTTTTGTTGCTCAGGAATGGCAAATGGCTCTCTCTGGGAACCCACACTTCAAGCTGCCTGGAGCACCTTGAAGCAACATCTTCCAAAGAAGCCAACTACGTGCATCCCTCACCTTCCCTTACAAGAGAAATTTCCAGGAGTGGGAGCTTCTGGAAGGCAGAGGGGCCTTTGCAGAATGGGTGGAGATGCCTCACAGACTGAATCTAGCCCATAGGCCAGGGGGTTCCCAGGGTTGATGGGCTACCTTACAGATACAGATGATGGGTCATATATTTTGCTGCTTCCTTGTGTAATAGCTCAGTGGTGGAGCACATGTTTTACATGCAGAAAGATCCCATATTCAATCCATGATGTAGGCTGACCATATGAAAAGGAGGACAGGGCTCATGTAACTTTAACAGTTGTAGAGAAAAGGGAATTTCAGCCAGTGTCATCTGTATGCAATTAGTTCCTGGTGAAATTCGCTCTTCATCACAACAGTTAAAGTTGCAGGGGCCCTGCCTTCTTTTGTATATGGTCACTCTAGTAGAGTGCCTGCAACTTTGACTGTTGTGATAAAGAGGGAATTTCACCAGGAACTAATTGCATACAAATGACACCGGCTGAAATTCCCTTTTCTCTACAACTGTTAAAGTTACATGAGCCCTGTCCTCCTTTTCATATGGTCAGCCTAAATCCATGGCATTTCCTGTTTTAAAAAACCAGATTGCAGGTGCTGAGAAAAATATTTGCCTGAAACCATGGAGAGACACTATGTGTTAATGTAGACAACTTTGAGATGAGAGGACAAATGGTCTTTTAGTTTCATATGGTCCTGCTCTCCCTGCATGTGCAGAATTAGGACAGCTGGAAAAGCTAAATTGGAATCCTGTGCTAGCTTTCCACATGCAGGGATGTTTTTGTTGTGGAGCATCCAGAGGGGGACTGGCCAAGTGTGTGAGCAGAGTGGTTAATGCCTCCCTCTCTTAAGGCAGGGTTCCACCCTGCCTGAAGGAGGCGGTAGTACGACCTATGTTGAAAAAGCCTTCCTTGAATTCCTATGTATTAGACAATTACTGACCAGTCTCCAATATCCCATTTCTGGGCAAGGTATTGAAGTGTGTGGTGGCCTCCCAACTCCAGGGACTCCTGAATGAGATGGATTATCTAGATCCATTTCACTCTGGTTTCAGACCTGGTTATGGGACAGAAACAGCTTTGGTCACTTTGGTGGATGACCTACTCCAGGAACTGGACAGGGGGAGTGTGTCCCTGTTAGTTTTGCTGGACCTCTCAGTGGCGTTTTGATACCATCAATCACGGTATCCTCCCGGTCCACCTTGCTGGGATGGGACTTGGAGGCACTGTTCTACAGTGGCTTTATTCCTTCCTGGAGGGGTGGACCCAGAAGGTGGTGCAGGGGAACTTCTGTTCGACTCCTTGGCCTTTGGCCTGTGGAGTCCTTCAGGGTTACATTTTGTCCCCCATGCTGTTTAACATATACATGAAACCATTGGGAGAGGTTGTCTGGAGTTTTGGGGTGCAGTGCCACCAGTATGCTGATGAAACCCAACTCTACTTTCCACCCGATTCCAAGGAAGCTGTTTTGGTCCCAAACCAGTGTCTGTTGGCAGCAATGGACTTAATCCAGACAAGGCAGAGGTGCTCCTGGTCAGTCGAAAGGCAGATCAGGGAATAGAGATTCAGCTTGTGTTGGATGGGGTTACATTCCCCCTGAAGACACAGGTTCACAGCTTGGGTGTACTCCTGCATTCAGCCCTGAGCCTGGATTTGCACAGTTAAAGCTTGTGCGCCAGCTGCACCCATTCCTTGAGATGTCGGACCTGGCCACAGTGACACACGCCTTAGTTACATCCCATTTGGATTACTGTAATGCGCTCTATGTGGGGTTGCTTTTGAAGAGTGTTTGGAAACTCCAGCTGGTTCAAAGAGTAATGGCCAGATTGTTGACCAAGGCTGGCTACAGGGAGCATACAACTCCCCTGTTAAAACAGCTCCACTGGCTTCCAGTCTGTTTCTGGGCACAATTCAAAGTGCTGATTATGACCTACAAAGCCCTATATGCCTCAGGTCCAGGATATCTGAAAGACCGTATTCTCCCTTATGAGCCTGCCCGTCCCCTGAGGTCTTCAGAGGAGGCCCTTCTATCTGTTCCACCACCATTACAGGCACACCTGGTGGGAACGTGGGAGAGGGCCTTCTTGGTGACTGCCCCGGAGCTCTGGAACTCCCTTCCCAGGGAAGCTAAACTGGCTCCCTCCTTGGTGTGCTTTCGGAGGCAGGCTAAAACTTTTATATTTCAGCAGGCCTTTGGGGAGTAGTTTAGACCTTTGTGGATGTACTGCTTATAGTTTGGATTTTTAAATTATGTGTATTTAAAATGTTTTTAAATGTTTTAAATATTTTAAAATTGTACTATGTTTAATTATTTTTTAATTTTTGTATATCTCTATTTGTTTTAACTGTACATGTTTTAATTTGTAAGCCGCCTTGAGTCCCACTATTGGGGAAAATGCGGGATATAAATAAATATTATAATAATAATAATAATAATAATAATAATAATAATACATTCCTCCCATGAAAATTGTACCATATGCCTTTTCTGAGCCTTTCAATTGGCTCTCAGACATACTGTTTTCCCTTTGTTATTAAAACATTCCATTGTTTTCTGGAACTGACTTGGCGCAAGAAGGTTTCATTCATTCCCGTGTTTGATCATTTAAGGGTACAAAACAAAATCTGATATACATGTGTTGGAAACAATGCAATGCTTTTTTTCCACAATAAGTCACAAGAACAACTCCTGAGAAGCTAACATAAATTTAGCTGAAGCTATGCCAATGGAGAACAGTGACCTTGCTTTGGCTGGATACATACTAGAACTAGAACTATTATCGCTGAGATGATTTGTGTGACTATTTTTACCTTGACAAAAACCAATTTCCCATTATTACATGGACCTCAAATAGCAACAATTCTCCAACGTCCTTCCAAACACCAAAAAGAAATAGCTAGTCAAATTTAGCCCAGAGTTGATCTAGAGACGCTCCACAGAAGGACGAGGGGAGTCTTTGCTGTTCGCAAGTATTCCGACAAGGATTTTGAGATTGCCAATGGTGTCTGGATAGCAGAAGACATTGGAAACTGCCTTCATTGCCTTTTTGAAATATGAAACCTTTTCAGTAACCCAAGGATCAAAGAGCAGTCAAGCATGTTCATATCTGGTCAGAAGGTACATAAACATTACCTTATTGTTATAAACACAATTACAGTCTGCAATCTCCAGCTGATACACTGATCATTAGCAAATGCCTAAGGTGGAGGCCAACTTCATTTGGTGTGGCATTTTTAAACAAAATTGCTGAGTTCAAATCTGTTCCTAAAACCTCTATGAAACAGGTCTAACCTGGCTCACAGTGGCCCAAAAATATTTCCCCTGCCACAAACCTTTGTTGCCGTTCCTTCTTTCCCTGCCTAGCAACTTATCCTGCAGTAGCGAGGAAGACTCATAGCATGCTTTGGCCTCAGATTAAGACTGCAATCGCCTTACTCTGGTGCCCTCCAGATGTTTTGGACTTCAGCTCCCATCAGTCCCAACCAGCATCACCAATGTTCAGGAATGCTGGGAGTTGTTGTCCAAAACATTTGGAGGACATCAGGTAGAGGAAGGCTGACCTAGATGTTGCTGTGGTTATGACTTTAATGGGCCTGCTGGATTTTCAAGGGATTAGATATTCATCGGATTTATTCGTATAGAATTGGCCTAAACTAGAAAACATTTGTCAATCACAACTGAGTTCTGTTGAAATCAATTGAGTCACAAGTAAGTCCCACTTTGCTTTATGTTATGGCAAAGCCATCCCTCCCACTTTGATGTATTTCTGGAAACCCTGGCTTCTGCTTTTTCTTTCCAGAAGGTGGGGCTGATTTCAGGAGAAAAATGGTGGACTGGAGGAGGGGTGCTTAACCCTCCCTCAAATACTCCCCCCTGCAATTCTCCCCCAACTGGTTTCCCACAGCCAGAGTTCCGGACCCTTGTTTGTAATGGTATGAATGGTAGATTCCACTAGGCAGCTATTTCTGGAGTTGGTGTTGGTGGCAGGGGAACAGCTGTGGAAGACTTACCCTACGAGAGTTACTCCTGGAGTGGTCATTAAGCTGTAGCCAATATAAATATGACCAAGAATATTCATGGTGGCCATAGTAGCCTCCCTTGTGTAATGGTACCATTACAGCCTCAATGCTGTAATTGTTCCAGGGCTTGCAGGGTCGAAGCACCAGGACTTTTTTACTAGCAGATATTATGAAATCACTTCGCCCCCCTCTCAGGCTTCCCTGATCCCTCTGAGCTTAGCTGCAATCCTCATTATTGCTAGGTGAAAATGGATTTTCCCCAGTAACCCTATATTGTGAGCTCTCCCGATTGTAATACAAAGTATTATGGGATGGCTTGGTCTTACATAGGCAGTTATGAGTTTAGCTTTACAAAGGATCTGCTCCTGTTGGAGATGAAAGCTGCTTCAAGTGGTTTGTTGATATGGATCAACAGAGCTGCCTCTATCTGTGAGCTCTCCTTGGGGTCTTGGCTATGGGGACTGCAATGATGAGAGCCTGCCCTTCAAAATTTGCTACTACACCACTCCCTACATTGGCCAGGGCTTGAGGTAACACTTCTAATGAAATTGCCATTACTATCCCTGGGCCATGTTCATATGTTCTGTAGCAACCTCAGTTGCTATCTCAGGAGTTTGTGTGGAAATACAGAATTCTTTAAGGATATATGATCATGTCAACTGCTGCTGAAAAACCCCAAGGAATGTCTTAGGAAGGCTGTCACACAGCTGGCCTTGTGATAGAGAGGTTTTACTCTACATTTTGGATAGGATCCTGTTTTACAAATGCCTACAAAAGCGTAGGCGGAACTACAGGGAAGAAGGAAAACTGCCTAGCCCATTATTCTTCCTCAGCTGGCAGAGGATCATGGCACAGTAGACTTCCCAAATATGCTGCTTGTCTTGGCTTCTGGATGAAACTCAGGACTCAGGTACTAAATGGTTTACAGCTTACCCTCTTTGCTGATAAAGTCCCCTAGATTGTTCTGCCCTAATTCCAGCCAGACAAGATGAGGGGGGCAAAACTTGGAGACAGAATGCATGCTTTGTATATAGGACATGGGTGTTTAACTAGGGTGACTATATGAAAAAGAGGACAGGGCTCCTGTATCTTTAACAGTTGCATAGAAAAGGGAATTTCAGCAGGTGTCATTTGTATGCATGCAACACCTGGTGAAATTCCCTCTTCATCACAACAGCTAAAGCTGCAGGAGCCCTGCCCTCTTGACCAGATACAAAAGGTAGCAGGGCACCTGCTGCTTTAACTGTTGTGATGAAGAGGGAATTTCACCAGGTGCTGCAGGCATTCAAAGGACACCTGCTGAAATTCTCTTTTCTATACAACTGTTAACGATACAGGAGCCCTGTCCTCCTTTCTATATGCTCACCCTAATTCAACCTCTTTCAGTAGAAAGGCCAAATTCCATTTTAGAGAGGTTTATGGGGGGTGCATTTCCAGTGGTCTGTGGGGCTAAAAGCAAAAGGAGCATAGTCTAAGGGTAAAGGCACAGAGCTAAAATGCCCAGAATACCAAAAACAGAAGCATAATTTGGCTAAAACATCTTTCTGCTAGTTACTAAGCCTTAGGATAGTCCCCTAGTTGAAAGACCATCCAAGGCTTCTTCAGTCTGAAATAGGGTGACCATATGGAAAGGAGGACAGGGCCTTGCCCTCTTTTGTATCAGGTCACTCTAGTATAGCTTCTGCAGCTTTAACTGTTGTGATGAAGAGGGAATTTCTGCAGGTGCTGCCTGCATACAAATGACACCTGCTGAAATCCCCTTTTCTATACACCTGTCCTCCTTTTCATATGGTCACCCTAGTCTGAAGGCCTGTCCGATCCAAGTCCAGTTAAAAGATAAAGAACGATAGGAAGGGAAAGCAGCAAAGGCCTTGAAGTTGGCCATCCATAGTTAGCACCTGGATGGCAGACAGAGCTTTGACAGATAAAAAAGGGAGAAGGAGGGGGAGGCGGGGGAGGGGGGTGCAATTGACAGCCCATGCCTCTGTGGAAAAACTTTTATAACTTTTAATCTAAAAAATTCATAGCCACCAAATGCCTGGACCTATCATTCTGAAATTTCTGACAGACAACTACCCCTAATCCATCTACAAAGTGAGCAACTTTCAAACTTCTAACTTTTAAAATAAAAAAGTTATAGGCATTTCTTTCCTCATTGTTTCAAAAATTAATTGCCACACAAGGCAAGCACCTATGTTTCTGAAATTTCACACACATATCAAGCCATGTGTTACCTGTAATGTGCCCAAGTTTCCTGTTTGTATCTTTAAAAATAAAAAATGGGAGGCATAACTGTATTTACCCCACTACTACCCATTTTTCAAAAATTAATTGCCACACAAGGCAAGCACCTATGTTCTTCTTCGTGGTCTCTGTGCATCACACATATGGGCTCTGCGCCTGCGTGGAGCCTGTTTCGGAAACTTATATAGCTAAGGCAAACGTTTTTGGCGGGAACCCCTCCCCCACTGTCTACTGACTCCATGTTCCCGCCTTTCTCCTCAGTTCTTTTTCGACCGCCTTGCTGAAAGGATGTCTTGTTGGGAACTTCTGTCTTTCTCCTGAGGAGAAAGCTTTAGAGTGCTAAGGTTTTTAGTTATTTTACTTTGTTTTAGTTCATTTTTAGTCTTAATTAATTAATTTATTTATTACATTAGTATACCGCCCCATAGCCGAAGCCCTCTAGGCGGTTTACGTGCGATTAAAACAATTAAAAACATACAACGTACACACATACATTTAAAACAATATAATTTATTGTTATTATATTCTTAGATATTTTATTCTCCAGAGATCTTGGATCGCTTTGAGGGGGATCGCACAGCCATTAAGGCCCCTTTTCAAAATGTGTTAAGTGCGTCAGCAAGCTTCCCCAGCAGACAGACTTTCTCTGTTTAATTTGTTTTGGGAGAGGCTCAGGTCATCAAAACCTGTCGCTACATTATTATTATTATTATTATTATTATTATTATTATTATTATTATTATTTACACATTTATATACCATCCCATTGCCGAAGCTCTCTGGGTGGTTTACAAAATTTAGAACCATAAACATAAGACAGCTGACATTTAAAACATTTTAAACTGTTAAGCCTGGCTACAAAGTCAGTTAAAACCTCAACTTAAGCTGTTGAAATGCCTGGGAGAAAAGTTTTGACCTGGCGCTGAAAAGATAACCGTGTTGGCGCCAGGTCTATGGATAAAAGCTCTAGAAGCCATGGTTTCTTCCAGACAATTGTTACACTTATGGCACAGGCTCCTCGATCTACTGGAGACATGGCCGCTTCCTGCCTCATCCGATCTTCCAACATTTGGAAGCTCCCTAGCTGTATCTACAGCAAGAGAGATATCTAAGAAGGCTGGAGCCTTCTGGGGCTATTTGCATGGAGCGATTCTACGGAGGAGAGCCCCTCTGCATCCTCGGACCCTGACTCTGACCAAGGGTCATTCCGATCTTCCAACATTTGGACGCTCCCCAGGCTGTATCTACAGCAAGAGGGATATCTAAGAAGGCAGGAGCCTTCTGGGGCTGATCGCATGGAGCGATTCTACGGAGGAGAGCCCCTCTGCGTCCTCGGACCCTGACTCTGACCAAGGGTCATTCCGATCTTCCAACATTTGGACGCTCCCCAGGCTGTATCTACAGCAAGAGGGATATCTAAGAAGGCAGGAGCCTTCTGGGGCTGATCGCATGGAGAGATTCTACGGAGGAGAGCCCCTCTGCGTCCTCGGACCCTGACTCTGACCATGGGTCATTCCGATCGTCCAATGTTTGGACGCTCCCTAGCTGTCTCTACAGTGAAAGGGATATCTAAGAAGGCCAGGTTACATAGGACTTCTGGGGACTGATCGCTTGGAGCGATTCTATGGATGAGAGCCCCTCAGTGTCTTCGGACCCCCACCCTAACCATAGGTCGTTCCGATCTTCCAACATCTGGATACTCTCTACCTGTGTTTCTACAGCTAGAGAGAGCAGGTTCCAACTCCTCTGCAGCTGTTAGCCCCCCCC
This sequence comes from Anniella stebbinsi, assembly GCA_029215795.1. Classification (NCBI taxonomy): domain Eukaryota; kingdom Metazoa; phylum Chordata; class Lepidosauria; order Squamata; family Anniellidae; genus Anniella; species Anniella stebbinsi. Next base: position 23,336,793 of record JARDYH010000002.1, on the reverse strand, counting down.
CCGATACTGAGGGTGGCCCCTTTGGCAGCGATGACTTAACTGGCTCCTTGGGTACCGAGGTCTAAGCTCTCGATACTGGAGCTTCTAACATGCATCTTCGATGTCAAGATGAGACGTCTAGCAGGCAGAATCGACATCACAGGCTGAGACTCAACTGCCTCCTTCATTACCGAGCACCATGGTACCGAGCTCCTTGGTACCGAGCTCCTTGGTGCTGACTTCCTTGGTACCGAGCTCCATGGTGCCGATCTCCTTGGTGCCGAGCGCCATGGTACCGAGCTCCTTGGTGCCGAGCTCCTTGGTACCGAGCTCCATGGTACCGAGCTCCTTGGTGCTGAGCTCCTTGGTGCCGACTTCCTTGGTACCGACGTCTTTGGTGCCGAGCTCCTTGGTGCCGATCTCCTTGGTGCCGAGCTCCTTCGTATCGAGCTCCTTGGTGCCGAGCTCCATGGTGCCGAGCTCCATGGTGCCGAGCTCCATGGTGCTGAGCTCCTTGGTATTGAGCTCCTTGGTACCGAGCTCCATGGTACCAAGCTCCTTGGTGTCGAGCTCCTTGGTACCGAGCTCCATGGTGCCGAGCTCCTTGGTACCGAGCACCATAGTACCGAGCTCCTTGGTATCGAGTGCCATGGTACCGAGCGCCATGGTACTGAGCTCCTTGGTACCGAGCGCCATGGTACCGAGCGCCATGGTACCGAGCTCCTTGGTGCCGAGCTCCTTGGTATCGAGCTCCTTGGTACCGAGCTCCATGGTACCGAGCTCCTGGGTGCAGAGGTCTTGGTACCAAAATGAGATGTCTAACATGCAGCTTTGACGTCCAGATGAGATGTCTAGCAGGCAGAATCGACATCAAAGGGTGAGACTCAACTGCCTCTTTTGGTACCAATCTCTTGGTACCAAGAAGAGACGTCTAACATGCAGCTTGAAGTAGACATCTCCCCACCAAGTTAATTAGCACAGCCATTACAGGCTAGCTGCCAATTACAGGGCTGCTCCCTAGAGCTGCTACAATTGGAGTGCTATGATTTCAACAGAGAGAGTTTTTTATGCCTGTGATGTCTAGGGGCATCATTCTCGGGTCCCTGTAAAAAAAAAAAAAAAAAGAGGGACAGAACTTCAACTGGGTTGCCTCCCCCGAGAATGCCATACCAGTACAGAGATTGGCATCAATTATAAGAGGGACACCTCTTGCAATGGGTCCGTAACTCCCGTACCAGGCATCGATACCAACCCCTATATTGGTACATACGCCTTTCTCGATACTGAGCAGCTCCATCGGTATCGTGATTGCCACTGGAGGAAGTTTTCTTGCAACTCCCTCTAGCTCTACCAAGATCACTGTCATTGTGACCTGTCCACAGGGCTCAACCATTGCCTCATGATACCGTCGTGAATGCGTCAGTACGTCCACCTAGCTCTTCTCCTTTCCAGACCCACTCTGTGGGGTGTCAAAAAGTTCAGCTTGGAGAAGATGGGTTTAATCATAGAACTAAACCTGATTCCCCTCAATCCTTAGAGAGCTCTCAGTTGGACTCAACATTGCTCTCTTCTGCATCGCCTGTTGATGGGGTAGCTGTACAGAGTGGAGCCTCCTTTGGAAGACCTATATCACTCTCTGATTTAATATTTGGCCCACTCCTCTACAGATCTCTTCAACCTGTTCTGGATTTGAGATGGCTCCATACGTACATCAGAATCACAAATTTCTGATGACACATAAAGCCCTGCCCCAGAATATTTACAAAATGTATGGCACTGCTCCTTCCATTCATTTGCCTTCAAGGGGTAGAAATCTACCCATATTTAGACAACTGGCTTCTGGTGGCTTCCTAAAAGGAAATGCTATTGAAGGCAAGGTGACGACTCAATTTATTGAGCTCTTTGGGCCTCATAGTGAACACAGAATCCAGACTCACCCTGGATCTAACAACCCTACATTGGTGTACTTGCACAGACTATTTGCTACGGGGCATGCGCTTTCCCACTTCCTCCCCCATCTCAAGTCCTCATACAAACACTTTCCTGTTCAACTGGGAATGTCTTTGCAGCCCTCATTTTTCTTCTCATTCCATGAGTACTGTGGTATGATAATATTAATATTGTGTAGTCCACACAGTCTCCATCATAGTCACCCCTTGGTGGCCGAGACAGGTGTGGCTCACTCTACTTCTGAAGATATCAGCCAATGGCGACCAATTGGGTTACCATCAGCTCCGCTGCAGCTCAAAAGATTAAAAAAAAAAAAAAAGTCGTGGTAAGTACCCGACTTTTAAAACCGGAGCTTCAGGGATTTGCTCCTGGATGGCTTCGGGATGCCAGCTGCATCATATAGATGACCTGCTGCCACTCCGGATACACCCCGACCGGAGGCAAAACTCTCGTCAAGATGTACCCAGACTGTAATTCCTAAATGGGCAATCTTTTGTCTTACAGTGCCTGAGTGGGTAGAAGAAAATAAATCTGGGGAAGCCTGACCCTGACACAACAGGAGAGTGGCTTTTGTCTTGCAAGGAGATCTGCTGGGCAGCTGATGAGGAAGCAGGATGTGCTTGGATGTAATTTAGACTGCGTCCAAACACATAAGAATACAGACAACTGGAGACTGACTGAGGAATCTGTCAGTCAGGCTGTGAGCTTACTGATGTTACTTAGTTGGGCATTGCCCCCTTTGGGAAATCCCAGTGGGGACATTGCCCCCCCCCGCTACCCCCTCCCCCCATAGTTTATGCCCCTGCCTATGCTCAGACCCATGCCATGGGGTATCCCAATACCGTAACTACTTTCGACATGAGGTCGATTCCATTTTTTCATGCAGCCTGCAATGAAGTCATATACTGCACAATGGGATTCTTTTCTAAATACATGGATCTTCAGGGCCTCAAGCCCCATTCAGCCTCCTTAACGATGTCCTTACACTTACCCCCTATACACTATAGGGCTAAAATAGTTGTCGATATGCAGGTATTTGACTGCTTTACGTGTTTTTGCACCAACCCCATTGTTAGGGGATTCCTCTGGGCATTACAAATCTGTCTCCTCTACATTCTGGCATGGAGTTTCTCTGTCATGCCACAATCTCTGACATTGAAACCAGTTAAACCAATGGTACCTTCAGATATCACATTATTTTTCTTAGAAAGTTGTTTTCTGATGGCTATATCAACACTATGCAGATCGAGTGAATTAGCTGCCTCAGTATTGATGCACCCTACCTGGGCTTCCACACAGGGCTAGAACTGACAAATTCCATAAGACGCAAGAGTAGCAATGACTCGTGGAGTGGATTGTACATGCTATTAAACTGCCCTACAAGTTGAAGGGCTTGCAGCTTGTTGGTCCAGTAACAGCTAAGTCGATGTGCAGTGCATCGAAGTCTGTATCTTTAGCAGGGGATTGTCGATCCCCTGCTAATATATTTATATTTGGTGTTGTTCCCCGCCTCGATCTAGATGGAGAGGCGGGTTAGAAATGAAATAAATAAATATGTAAGGCAGCTATTTGGTATAAGTCCTTTAACTTCATTACATGCTACCACTTGATTGTTTGTACCAGGACAAACTGGAATTTGGGGCAAGCAATTTCTTTGTCTTGTGAGGGAACATTGATCTACACCTACCCTCCACCAGGAATTTAGCTTGTTAATCGCCCATATGTGTGATGCACAGAGACCACGAAGAAGAAATGCAGGTTGCTTACCTGTAACCATAGTTCTTCGAGTGGTCATCTGTGCATTCACACAACCCACCCACCGTCCCCGCTTTGGTGTCGATGTAAATGTACTGTCGATACAGAGCGGTTTCTCTCCTAGTTATGGGGCCAGCAAGTCGGTCTCTTTGAACTGAGGAGAAAGGCGGGAACATGGAGTCAGTAGACAGTGGGGGAGGGGTTCCCGCCAAAAACGTTTGCCTTAGCTATAGAAGTTTCCGAAACAGGCTCCACGCAGGCGCAGAGCCCATATGTGTGAATGCACAGATGACCACTCGAAGAACTATGGTTACAGGTAAGCAACCTGCATTTTCTGAAATTTCACACACATAGGTCCCAAGGTACCCCCTACAATGTGGCAAAGTGTCATGTGTGTAACTTTAAAAATGACAAAGTTATAGGCGTTCCTGGTTATTTATTAACAAATTAATTGCTACAAAAAGCATGCACCAATCTTTCTGAAATTTCTCACATATAACTATCCCTAACCAGTCTACAATGTGCCCAGGTTTCATCCTTCTATTTTTAAAAATGAAAAAGTTATAGGTGTTTTTGTAAAACAATACTTTGCTATAGGAAAAAGCATTCAAAATGGCGTCCGATCCGGATCGGACATCCGATCCGCGGATTGGGATCGGGTCCGATCCGATCTGACCATCCTCCGATCTGATCCGATCCGATCCGACCCCCCAGGTCCGATTCCGATCTGCTATCCGATCCGATCCGGGGGGTCAGTGCACATCCCTAATTATTAGTATTAGTGACCCAGCTGGTTCCTCTTCCTAATCTGTGTCAGGAAAGCCCTCTTTATTGCAGAAATTGAACCTGAGGTTCCAAACATGACACTCCGATTTGAACCTCAAGAACACAAACTACACATGCTATTTTGCCTTGTGTAGGTTCCCTTTCTTTCGATGGTCTTCTGTTGCAGAATTACAGTGGCGCGGATGAATTGTCAAAAAAGCATGAATTTGCATAAAACTTGGATATGCTAATTGATATGTATAGGCTGCAAAATTTAAAAGTAATAACTATAATTTAAATAGAAAAAGAACATTTATTTATTGTATTTATATCCTGCCTTTTTTTCCTCCAAGGTGGCGTACATAATTCTCCTGCTCTACTTTTTATCCTCACAACAACAACCCTGTGAGGCAGGTTGGGCTGAAAGTTTGTGACTGGCCTAAAGTCACCCAGTGAGCTTCCATGGCCAAGTGGGGACTAGAACCAACCCAGATCTCCCGACTCCCAGTCCAACACTTTAGCCACTAAACCACACTGGCTTTACATCCAACTAGAGTGGGGAAGACTGTAACCAGGTAAGCTCTATGCCTAAGGCCTTTATCACACCTACCTGGTTTGCTTCTGCAGGTTCCCCCTCCGTTTCCTATGCGATTGTAGCCTTTTGAATCACACGTGGTCAGTTTTGCTCCCATACCTCAGCTCAGCCTGCTGAACTTGCCTGAACTTGCCTGAAATGGACATTGTCTGTTCAGGGTCTAACAGAAACAGAAACTAAAAATGGAGCACTCAGGGCGTGAGAACAATGCGAGGGGAACAATGTCATGCCAGTCCCTCGCTGAAGATCTGGCTCAAAGTCACAATGAGTGTGCCAAAAGCTCTGTCTGCCATCCAGGTGCTAACTATGGATGGCCAACTTCAAGGCCTTTGCTGCTCTCCCTTCCTATCGTTCTTTATCTTTTAACTGGACTTGGATCGGACAGGCCTTCAGACTAGGGTGACCATATGAAAAGGAGGACAGGTGTATAGAAAAGGGGATTTCAGCAGATGTCATTTGTATGCAGGCAGCACCTGCAGAAATTCCCTCTTCATCACAACAGTTAAAGCTGCAGAAGCTATACTAGAGTGACCCGATACAAAAGAGGGCAAGGCCCTGTCCTCCTTTCCATATGGTCACCCTATTTCAGACAGAAGAAGCCTTGGATGGTCTTTCAACTAGGGGACTATCCTCTGTAAAAATAGGACACACAGCCCCCCTATGCTGAATGCAGCATCCATGGCTACATTTTCTAAAGGAAGACAGCATGGCGGGAGGACACTTCACATAACCAACAGCGCAATACTCTGCACGTCTGTCTGCTCTAAAGTAAGCCCTGTTGTGTCTTACTTCCAGGTAAATGTGTCTAGGATTTCAGTCTCAGTGTCACGGGTGCTTTGGCTCTTAAGAGGCAATCCTATGCATGCTTCCCTTGAAATAAGCCTCCCTGAATTCAGTAGGGCTTACGCCTGAGTAAACATGCACAGGACGAAGCTATTCCTCTCCTTTTTTATATATATTGCAGTTTTCAGCCATTATATTTTATACTGTATTTTATACTCTATTTTTCAGTTTTATTTTTTGCAAAACGCCCAGAGAGCTTCAGCTATTGGGCAGTATAGAAATGTAATAAAATACATAAACAAATGAATAAATAATGTTCAAAAAAATGAAATGTTGGCTAGTGCAGGGTGGCTATGCAAATGCCTACAATCAACATCGACGCAGGGTGGCAAGTCAGCAGTGATTTGCTGAGGGTAAGCCCGAATGCACAATCTAAAAAGAAGAAAAATATAACTCCGAAAGTATTATGATGTTGATGTTGGCAGTGGCTCCTGCTGAACAGCAGAGAAATACAGGATGCTCCTGCTGCTTCCTTTTCTCTGCAGAATACATTTTATCTAGAGCTCTTCTTGGATGCATTCCCTTCAAGCCTTCTCCGCAAACTCAAATAGCCCAATGCAAATTAGACTGGTGTATTTCCCCACACGCCACACACTTCCCCGGACTGTTTTAGCTGTTGCTTTTGCTGAATCAGGAGCAAATCACTTTGACACACACACATGTTTGGGATGGTAAGTGATACTCAGAGAAAGTGGAGGGTTTCTAAGTCTTGGGAAAGTGTATCTCTTACTACTAAAAGATAACGGCCTTTGGCAAAGATGGGTATGAAACCTTAAATGTCTGCGCCGGCTTGCTATAAAAGAACAATAGACGTGGAGTAGACCAAGGGGAAGATGCAGAGCAGCCAAGTCACTGGAACTACAGCTTAATTTAGGATTATTGGACTTGGCCCAATATAAATAAATCATGTTCTACTTAAGAACCATCTTTGCAGGGGCGAGGGAGGGGGAAATGAATTTTATCACGTGCTCTGAGTCAGATCTTTCAAAACAATGACCAGAGACCTACACACTAACAATGGAGTGAGTGGAAACAGACAGGTCAAACGGTATGAAATATAACACACTAATGCTGCCTCCCCCAGCCTGGGTTCCTCCAGATGTTTGGGACGATATCTCCCATCATCAGTGACCACTGGTCACACTGTGAAGGGCTGATGGGAGTTGTAGTCCCAAACATCAGGAGGGCACAGGATGGGGAAGGTTGGGCGAGATGGACAATTAGTATGACCTGACCTGAGATAGCTTCCTAAGTTCCTAGGGATGCATTTTTGAGATTGGATAGATGCACATAGGAAGTGATCCTAAACAAATTGCTCATTTCCCTACCATATAGTACAGCTGCTCTGCTCCCCACTTCACTTCCGCATCAGGGACGAGCCCAAATTACATGGGGCAGGAAATTCCAACAAATCCCAACTTATTTTTTAAAAAGCTGGGTTTTCTGAGGCTTATTTTAAAATGAGAAGACTGGCAAATGGAGTGGGAGACACGTGGCAGGATCGCGGCATTGTCAAAATGTCCCATGAAGAACCGTAAGTGGCCAGTCGCAAGTGTGCGATAAAATGCTCATCTGATGACACCCAAAGTGTGACATCCAGAGGATCAACTTCGAGATTTTCTGCATGAGGCATTTACTGTGCGTTCATGATTCCTTACTCAAGTTGTTTACTTACAGGTTCTTTAGACAACATCATGATTCTCCAGTTTCACTTCTGTTTTTTTTTCAGGGCTCTTTCCCTTTTTTTTTTTAGGGTGGAGAAAATGGGGCATTATTTCTGAAAGTGCTATTTCTGCCTGTGTATTTGTGTTATTCTGCTATAGCACAGCTCCACCTAGAGGTTATGGAGTGGAAAAGCAGGAAAGGGAAAGTTCTGTGTAGAGGTAGGATCTCAATTCTGCAACAAAACTGAAAGTAGATACAGCGGTTAACAGCCTCACATCGAATATATACAGTGGTTAACAGCCTTACATAGCTCTTAGTACAATTGTTATTCAGCTAGAAAGCCACTTGAGTTTGCAGTCTTTTCAAACAGGGTACATGGGTACTCCAAATTTACTTCCCTGCAGCCCACCCAGGAGAAAAGTATTGGGGGGGGGGACAGAGTGCAAAGAGGGAAGCCACAGATGTGGGAAAGTTTCAACAAAGTCCTCATCTGCGCACCGTTTGCTCTTGGCATTGTATCATGAACCCCACTCCACTTTGTTGGGGCACATCAATTGTAGTCAAACGACTGCTGTAGTTTGAGACCTTACACTTAGGAAACGTCAGAGCTCCCACCTTTATTCAAAATGGCAGCTCTCATTGAGGACGGGTGCCTGCCGGGCAGCGCAGGTGAGTGAAGCCAGCTGCTCCGGATTTGGGGATTGAGCTGGGAGGGGGGGAGTCCAATGAACTTCCGGCTGCCACTGCACCCAGCTTTCCCTGGCACCCACCAAGCAGCTGCAAATTAGTAATTTGAAATTACAGAAATTGCAGGCAAAATTTGATCAATTCTCTTTTTTTTTAAAGGGGAAATCCACGAACTGGGTTGAGTCAATGTAGATTGAATCATACCAGTTTGTGGGAGATGCCCCAAAATCTGGAAGTGAAACCAAACCCATTCCTCTGACATCCTTAATTTGAATGAACCTCAAACAATCCTCATGGCCTGCACAATAAGTAAAGTGATGTAAATTCTGCTTATTATACACAATTCCCATGAATGTAGATGGGATGATTCATTCTCTACTGTTCTTTAGGAATTCTGTCTACAATGTTTTAGAAGACTTTTTTAAAAAAGATACCACGAAACCATCAGAGTATTTGAGCACAGCAAAGTGAAAACAGAGTGGGTTAACATTATTAAAATCTTCAAGGATGGTTCCTGCTGCTACATGAATTCCAATCAACCAGAGCTGAGGCATTTTTAGAATATGATTCTTGAAGCAAAGCTGACAAGTTTATTTTTTCAAAGTAGGAGGCAGCTGTCCCAAAGCTACATTCTGTATTAATGACTTCATCATCTCCATGACAGTAAAGGAGCAATGCCAACATCTTTTATCTCTGGATGACAGCACTTAAAAATTAGAAGCCTCAATTGCACTACAACAAGCAGATTCAATTAGGGATGAACTGGATCCAATTCTGTGTTTCAAAGTTCATTTTTGGTTATCCTATGCTTTATAGGGCCCTGTGCCAGACCCATTTTCAGTTTTGCAAAATATTTGAACGGTACAATCCTGCACTTCCATTCATACATAATTTTGTTCCATTTCTTAAGTGGTATCTGATTGGCTCTCTAGAACCACATGATTTCATGTGCGGTGATGTCATGACATGTGATGTGATGTACTGTGGGATATGATCACCTTGTGGTCTTAATATCGTGGGATGCCTGTGATCAAAATGATAGAAAACATAGAACATCATGGGAATTTGTATGTGGGGTTGGGAAGAGAGAAACATGCCAAGTGTTTCCTGAGTTTGAGCCCAGCAGTTGCAGGTTCAAGGGCCCAAGAGTTCCAAGGTGGTCAGCATAAATAGGGATTGGCAAAAGGCAAGATCTCAACAGCCCTGGTCACAGGCTACAAGGTTCCAAAACAACATAGCAGCAGGCAGGCAGGGGGTCAGTCCAGGTAACAGGCAACAAAGTACAGAAGAAACACAAGAGATAAGGGGCAGGCAGAAGAAGAGTCAAAGTTCAGTCAAGGAAGCAGTCCAAAGACAAGGGAAGCTACATTCAGGAAGATCTGCTCAACATTGTTTCTAACAACTTACTCTTACACTGCTGTTTTATGCATCACAACAGTTAAAGTTGCAGAAGCCCTGCCTAGCTTGACCAGATACAAAAGAGGGCAGGGCTCCTGCTGCTTTAACTGTTGTGATGAAGAGGGAATTGCACCAGGTGCTGCATGCATACAAATGACACCTGCTGAAATTCCCTTTTCTATGCAACTGTTAAAGATACAGCCCTGACCTCCTTTCCACATGGTCACCCTACACATGGGCTATCACATAGTGGCATTAGAAGGTGGACACAGGCCTCCAGTAACAAGGATTATTGACACCTGAGCAATAGTTGTTTGTTTTGCATAGATGAGCAAAAGAATCTTGGTACTGAATAAATCAATATATTTATGTTTTATTTTTGATAGTATATGTCAGCCTTCCCCAACCTGCTGCCCACCACATGTTTTGGACTTCAACTCCCATCAGTATGGCCAATGGTCAGGAAAGCTGTGAGTTGCTGTCCAAAACATCTGGAGGACACCAGGCTGGGGGAGGCTGGTATATGTATTCTACATATGGTACTTGTGTATCTTGCATTTTCCATCTGTTTTTATTTAATATAGTATATGTGTCTGTTAGCATTTTTGCCTTGGTTTATGGCAGGTAAAAATAAATCTGCTTCTATTCTTATTTATTTATTTATTGCATTTTTATACCGCCCAATAGCCAAAGCTCTTCAGGCGGTTTACAAAAATTAAAACCACAACTATTCAAAATGTAAAACCACAATGGTATAAAAACTAGGGGTGTGCACAGACCCCCCGGATTGGATTGGGACCCGGATCGGGACCTCCAATTTTGTCCTGGATTGGATCAGACAAAATCAGAGGCCCCCTGGACCGGAGCGGGTCTGATCCCGATCCAAAAATCGGACATCCGATTTTTGGATCGGCCGCCATTCCCCCCCCCCCCCATAGACTTGCATTGCGGGAAAGAAAGCTTTCCCCCAATGCAAGTCTATGAGGAAAAAATGGAGGCGGGTGGGTGGGTGAGGGGGGCCTAACTCTCTCCTCCCCCCGGGGCTGTCCGCTGTGGACAACCCCGGCAGGTAAGCCCCCTCCCCCGCACTCCTTACCCCCCCGGGGCCATCCGCATCCATCCACTAGCGCCCGTGGGCACCAGTGGGTGGAAGCAGACGGCCCCGGGAGGGTAAGCCCCCTCCCCCTCCCCCTGCTTACCTTCCGTGGCTGTCTGTTCCCGTCTGCCGCTGGCCGCTACTGCGAGCAGGCTTTGCGGCCTACCCCTAGGTAGCGTGCCAGCGCGCTACTCAGGAGCAGGCCGCGAAGCCTGCTCGCAGTAGTGGCCAGTGGCAGACAGGAGCAAACGGCCACGGAAGGTAAGCAGGCCGCGGGCCCCCCTCCCACCCTCCTCCCTTCTTACCTTCGGGGGACGTCCGCTCCCATCCGCCACTGGCCACTACTGCGAGCAGCCTGCTCCTGAGTAACGCGCTGGCGCGCTACCTAGGGGCAGGCCGCGAAGCCTGCACGCAGTAGCGGCCAGCGATGGACAGGAGTGGACGGCCATGGAAGGTAAGCGGGCCACGGGCTTCGCAGCCTGCTCCTGAGTAGTGCGCCAGGTGATGACATCACCTGGCGCGCTACCTAGGGGCAGGCCGCAAAGCCTGCTCGCAGTAGCGGCCAGCGGCGGATGGGAGTGGACGTCCCTGGAAGGTAAGCCCCCTGCCCCCGTTGTCCACTTCCATCGGCTGGAATTGGACAGGACAGGATGTCCCTTCAAATAAAGGATGTTTTCAAATTAGAGGACAGCTCTTTGGCTAGGCTGACCATATGAAAAGGAGAACAGGCCTCATGTAACTTTAACAGTTGTAGAGAAAAGGGAATTTCAGCCAGTGTCATTTGTATGCAATTAGTCCCTGGTGAAATTCCCTCTTCATCACAACAGTTAAAGTTGCAGGCACTATACTAGAGTGACCATATACAAAAGAAGGCAGGGCCCCTGCACCTTTAACTGTTGTGATGAAGAGGGAATTTCACCAGGAACTAATTGCATACAAATGACACTGGCTGAAATTCCCTTTTCTCTTCAACTGTTAAAATTACATGAGCCCTGTCCTTTTCATATGGTCAGCCTACCTTTGGCAGTCTTTCAAATAAAGAACTGTCCCCTGAAAAAGAGGACACCTGGCTCATTGTGGTATAGTGGTCGGAGTGTTAGACTGGGAGCCAGGAGATCTAGGGTCTAGTCCATACTCAGCCATGGAAGCTCACTGAGTGAATATGAGCCAACAGTGTGATGTGGCTACAAAAAAAGCAAATGCTATTTCAGGATGCATTAATAGAAGTAAAGCTTCCAAATTGTGTGAGGTACTGGTTCCCCTTTATTCGGCACTGGTTAGGCCTCATCTTGAGTATTGCATCCAATTCCGGGCACCACTCTTCAAGAAGGATGCAGACAAACTGGAGGGGATTCAGGGGAGGGCAACAAGGATGATAAAGGGTCTGGAAACAAAGCCCTATGAGGAGAGACTGAAAGAACAAGGCATGTTTAGCCTAGAGAAGAGAAGACTGAGGAGAAACATGATAGCACTCTTGAAATACTTGAAAGGTTGTCACACACAGGAGGGCAAGGATCTCTTCTGTATCATCCCAGACTGCAGGACACGAAATAATGGGCTCAAGTTACAGGAAGCCAGATTCTGGCAGGACATCAGGAAAAACTTCCTGACTGTTAAAGCAGTATGACAATGGAACCAATTACCTAGGGATGACGTGGGCTCTCCCACACTAGAAGCATTCAAGAGGCAGCTGGACAGCCATCTGTATGCTTTAAGGTGGATTCCACAAAAAGGAGGCAGTGGTTGTAATACTATGCCATATACAAGTACCTAGCACCTAGCACCTAGGGTGACCAGATCGCCCGGGGTTTCCTGGTCCTAACCGGGAAAACTGGGGCGATCCGGGTCGACCGGGGGGCAGCAGGGACAAACAGGGGAAACGATGCCCACATGGAAGAGGCAGGAGAGGGCCGATAATGGGCTCGTGCCGCCGCCGCCACCGCCACCGCCACCGCTGGGCTCATGGAGCCGGAGCCGCCGGGCTCGCGCCGCCGCCGAACTCGCACCACCGCTGCCGCCGGGCTCATGGCGCCGCTGCTGCCAGGCTCACGCCGCCACCGCCGTCGCCGCAGGGCTCGTGCCAGAGGCTGCGAGCAAGAGGGCCGATTCCGGAAATGATGAAATCGGCTCTCTCCCGCCTCTTCTGTGTGGCGTCTGGCCTCTTCAGGGTTTGTTGCAATGGCGACGAGCCCCGAGGAGCCTGGATGCCCGCGTGGAAGAGGCAGGGGAGGACGATTACATCATTTCCAGAATCGGCCCTCTTCCTCGCAGCCTCTGGCACGAGCCCGGTGGCAGCAGAGGACCCGGTAGGTCCGGGCTGGGTTTTTTGGGGGGTGAGTGGCTTGTTGGGGGGGGTGTTGGGGGAGAGGGGGCGGGGGCGGGATTTTGGTTTCCAAAATCTGGTCACCCTACTAGCACCCAACCACCCAAATTAGAATTAGGACCCCAAAAAACGAACGCTACTTCTTAGAACTGATTCTGTTAGGACGCTTTGTCCCCTTTTACAAAATGATGGCAATTGTTCTTGAATTAAGCATATTCTGACAAAGTTTAACGAAACAGGTTGAATACCGGAGTCTTGTAAAGATATTATATGCTGAAGTATATTGAAAAAGCATTACACAGAGGACACACGTTGGAACAGAATTATTATATACTGCTGAACTGTAGTGTGTTTATGAGTGTAACTCTGTATGTGGACCTATGTGCTTTAAAACATTTGGTTGAACTAATATATCATGTGTGTGCATATATAAAAACACTGTGATTATATGATTACTTTGATGTATTAAGTGCTGACAAGTTTAAATGTGAACAGTGTGCTTTAAAACTCCTGTGAATTGGATTATGAACACTTATGTGCATTTAATGAACTATAATAATGTGAGTACAGTTATACACTGATAAATATAAATACAAATACTGTTAGATTTATCATTTTTGGGGGTCCTAATAGTATTTAAGGTGGATTCCTGCATTGAACAGGAGGTTATAGGCCCCTTCCAACTCTACTATTCTTTGATTCTATGACTCTGGGCCAGTAGCAGGCTCTCAGCCCAACCTACCTCACAGGATAGTTGTTGTGAGACTAAAATGGAGGGGAGGATTAAGGAGGAAAAAGGGCGGGATATAAGTGTAATAAATATATATTATAAATACAGTTCAAAATATTATAAATAAAGAAATGAAATGTGTCTGTGTGCCTGTTTGTACTAATGCTTTTCAACTATGGCTATTCATACCATCCATCCTACTGTGAAGTCTCCCCAGTTGAAAAGCACTGGTTTATACCCATCAGTAGAACCAAATGGTAAAGTTTTTCCAAGACTTCAACATGTCAGGCCGCAAGTTTGATTCCCAGGCAGTGTTGCAGCTAGGGCAGGATCTTGGGACCTGAAACCTGAAATGACCACTCAGAGAATGGCAGGTGATGAGGGCAGGGCAGAAGGCCAGCAGAAGTAAACGAGTTTAACATGCAGAACTGTGCATGATCAGGTGTTTATTTTTACCACACTTCTTGTTCTTGCTGTAATGTCAGAAAAGTAGAATAGCATGGAATAGCAGTGGGGAAAGGGAAGGGAAATGTCAGGTGTGTACTTCATAACTGAAGTAATATGCATGGCTGTCTAAACGCTTTCCCACCACACCATAAGAGCATTACGTCCGGGATCTAAAATGACCTCACTGCTCTTATGGGAGGAAAATCTCCACCTCGTACATACAGAAATAGCATCTCAGCGAAGACTTGGCCAATTCCTTCTGCTGGCTCATTTTCTCTGTGCAGAACATTCACACTTGTGGTGTGCCCCAATTGCAGCCTAAAAGGAGGCAGTTTAGGGGGGTGGAAGGCACGGCTTTTGCTGACCTGCCTGAGTCCTGGGCAGGCATGTGCCTGAACAGAGTGAGATTTTGCAATCCATCCTGTGCATTTTGCAACCTGCCGGTGGTCATTTCTGGCCTGTCATCTCCTGACATCATGTGACTTTATGCAGACAAGCCTAACGAAGTTATTGTTTTACTGCGGGAGATGAAGGAAAAGCAAATAGTTAACAAGTGACTAGAAGTCCCTATAACGGCTGACCTTCGGTAGTCCAATATAATGTGATTTCAGGCCACTGAGTAATAAATAGACTGGGGTAATATTTACAGACATGTCTGGAATGCCGTAAGTTCCTTGGTCTCTTACGGAAAGTCATTAACGTTCCTGCTTGGAGGTTGACAATTGCATGTTTGCCCAGGAGCACTTCTAGTTCCCTTGTCCCTAGTTTAAGCTAAGGGTTTCTACTTTGCTTTGAAGTGCTTTCCTACAGCTGGGTTACCAAGGGTGTGTTCCTCCAGATGAGCCCGAGGGTGCTTGCAAACCCTCACTCCAAAGCTGGGAAAGGGTACAGAAATAGTCTCTTACTCGCACCACTTGGATTGAAAAGGAGCAAGTTCTTCATCTGAATGGAATTCTTCTCCCCACATTGAAGCAAAAACTGCACCATTTTCTCTGCTTCTGGCAGGCAGATTGTGCCGCTTTGAAATGTGGATATATATATATATTAAAAAGGAATTTTAAAAAAGGGAAATGTGTGGTGCTTGTTTCATCCTGGCATCAAAACAGAAAGGGAAGACTCTTCCTTGTTCCTTTTCTAAGACAAAAATCAAAATACCAAATGCTGCTTCTGAAAACTTTATTGGGCAATCAGAAATCTTCATCATCGGCCTCCAGTGGAATTTGGAGGTTGAGCTTTGCTGAGGACCCAGGATTTACCCGGTTAAGAAAAGACAAGATCTTGTTTCACCCCACCCCCCACCCCCCCAAATTTTTTTTTTTAAAAAAGAGCATTCCAGATTAAATTCATAATATTTGGAGTCCCATGAAAATGCTTGGTAACTCTTTGCAGCTGCCTTGAGGCTGTTTTCTTTAAATTCCATAATAGCACTGAAGGCAGAAAGAAAGAGGCTGTGAGCCAGTTTACATTGATCATGGCACTGGCTGTAAAACCACTCCACTGTGGTCTCCAAAGCCGTTCAGATTATTACTGCCTTGTTTCTGTCTTTATGCCAACGGCAGGAAAATGCATAAATCTGCTTCCTATTTAGAACTGGAATGCAATAACAAAACAATCCCATAAGATTATTATAGAATATCTGGCTAAAAATATTTCCATGTGCAAGGGAATAACCATCCTGGTATGGAGCAGTGACCCATATTTTCAGTGGGACTTTCAGCTGGTGTGAACCACCCTAATGCTAAGAAACTACAGGGGGAAACCTTCCCTAGAGCAATGAAATTGGACAGTTTATAGACGGTTGACAGCTGGCTGACTTGCAAATAGCCATGGACCCGATTACCTCCAGCAAGTAAAAGTTGTATCCTAAATCTGTCTTTAAATATCAGCTGTTGTATGTTTTATGGTTTTAAATTTTGTATATTGACTTTTAATGTTCAGTCTTTTAATTTTTGTAAACCGCCCAGAGAGCTTCGGCTATGGGGCGGTATATAAATGTATAATAATAATAATAATAATAATAATAATAATAATAATAATAATTTACCCCCAAACATCTCTGGAACCTGTTATGGAACATGGCCTCCCTTTCAATTGTCTGACTAGCCCTTCACTTAATCAGTTTACAAGGTGGGTGGTATGAGCAACAGCCTTCAAGGATGTCATCTCTCTCTCTCTCTTAATAGTAACTCCATTAATATATAATTAGCCCATCATTTATGTTTTCTTAAGACAGGATTGTATATTGTTGGTTTCCCAGTCCCCTTGGAGAATTTCAATTACCGCTTCCTTTGTGGAGCTAAGTGAGCTCTGATTAAACATTCATTAGCATACAAATGAAAAGTTCACCCTGGGAGAACGCAGGAGCTTAGATCCGTCACTTGTAGCTCACAGCTTAGTCTGAATGGCCAAATTCAAAAGCATAAATCCAGCAACTTCAAGTGAAACAGGGTTGGTTCTGACTTGTCTGCGTTTCTGATATGGATGAGTCATCTATTTCACCTCCCTAGACATTTCTTTTCAATAGCTGGCTCCATTTCTGAAGCAGGATTTTGCCAATCGGTAAGTGGAATGTTCCTATTTTTAGATCCTCAAGTCGTTATTTAACTCTCTCCATTCCTCAAAGAATATACCTCCCATCCTGTCCCTTCCATTTTTTCCCTCCCTCAATGAATACATCCCAGCTATTGTACAATCCCTTGTGTCACTCTTCAGCAGCCTATGTACACTTCTCTCTCTTTTTTTTTGTTTCTTTCTTAAGACGTATCCTGTTTCCAAATGTCAAATCTAATGATTTAGCAATGCTAATGGAAATTGTGTTATGATGAAAATGGCAATTCTCCTTCCCTCTCCGCCCCCTAATCTCCAATCAATTTTGTTTGTGCCTATCCTTCTGGAAGTAATTCAAAGGCGCATTCATTCAAGAGAATCCCTTGGCATAAATCCCAGGTTTATCAAGATATGGATGGCGAATCATTAACACACTGTATACTGTCATGTTTTTCACTAAGGAGCATCCTAGTCTCGCAGACCAAATTTTGCTAGCACCGTGAGAGCAGCTAGAGCAAAATAATAATAATAATAATTAGCTGTTATAGGTAGAGATGGATGAATCTGTTACTTTCGATTTCTCATTTTTCCAACCTTAAATTTGGTTCGTCCCAAAATTGGAGATATTTTTTCAATCTTAAATGTAGTTCATCCTGAACACTGAGATTTTTTTTTCTTTTTGGTTAGTTGGAAATTTTCCTTTTCGTAAGCATGAAAATTCATACACATTTGTGTGTATATGCCTCCTAATACATGCAATTTTGCCTAATATGCACATTTTTGCAAGCAATTCCCTTAATATAATGCACAATATTTTCACTAATAACACATGTTTTTGTACACATTTTTAATTGGAGAATTCCATTACAAACTGCATGAGTTTCAAAAGATAACTGAGTTTCAGTTCATGTAGCAGGTCAAAAGTGCAAAATTTGGTAATGTCACATCAGAGGACGAACTGAACAAATTTCTTCATCATCCCTATTTATGAGCCAGTATTGCTCTTTTGAGGATACAGGCAGTACTAAGTGGCATCCAGATTAGAATCTAAACCTGTATGCCTTGGCTCTTACCGCTGTAATATCCTTGTACTGCCAGCTGACAATAAAGAAGTAGGTAATAAGCAACAATCTCAGGTTTCATTCTTGTGTTCATTTTTTTTAAAATATGGCATGAGTATCACTTATCCATAATTTTCAGGTTCTGACCATACCTTCTGAATGAACTTCAACATAGTAAAATACACATCGGGCCTGTTAGCAGCCATGGTTAGGCTGCTAACCCTTTTGCAGTAAATGGGTAGTGGCTGTGTTTAAACCATGGCTATGTAGCCACCATGGTTAGGAATGGTTCATGCGACATGCTAAGTCATGGTTCACATGACACGCTAAGCCATAATGTCTAGTTCAAAATGCTTAACCATGTGGCTTAGCATGTCATTTGAACATTATTATTATTGTTGTTGTTGTTGTTATTATTACATTTAAATTCCACCTTTTTTCCTCTTGCAAGGAGCCCGAGGCAACTTACATAGTCTTCTCCATTTTATTTTTACAACAACCCTGTGAGGTAGATTAGGCTGAGAGTCAGTGACCGCCCAAAGTCACCCAGTGAACTTCATGGCCAAATGGGACTAGAACCCAGATCTCCTGAATCCAGTCCAACGCTCTAACCACTACATCACACTGACTCTCTTTATGTACCCCAAGAGCCATTAAGTAAGTTGAATTCCTCATAGAAGCAGCATTTCAGCATCCAACTCTGTAACTGTCCATATCCAACTCTTTTTACATGAAAGCTCATGGGTAGGGATGTTGTGGGAGTCCAATTAGAGCTCAAGCTCAGTAATTTCTTGGGCAAGTGCAGGAATCCCTGCTTGTCCATGAGCTGCAATTTTGTATAAAAATGGTGGCTTGGCTACTTATGCGAATCATCATTTGTGTAAAATAGTGATATAGCACCATTTACTCAAAATTACAGGCATAATAAACTGAAACTCAATCCAGACAAGACTGAGATGCTGTTAGTGGAGGGTTCCTGTGACCGGATGGAGGGTGTTCAACCTGTTCTAGATGGGGTTGCAGTCCTCCTGAAGGAGCAGGTTCATAGCTTGGGGGTTCTCCTAGAACCATCTCTGTCACTTGAGACTCAGGTGGCCTTGGTGGCATGGAATGCCTTCTACCAACTTTGGTTGGTGGCTCAGCTACACCCTTATCTGGACAGGGATATCCTGGCTTCAATTGTCCATGCTCTGGTAACCTCCAAGTCAGATTACTGCAATGCACTATATGCGGGGCTGCCTTTGAAGACAGTTCAGAAGCTGCAGCTTGTGCAAAATGCGGCAGCCAGACTAATAACCTGGATCAAGAGGTTCAAACATATAAAACCGACTCTGGCCCACTTGCATTGGTTGCCTGTATGTTTCCGAGGCAGATTCAAGGTGCTGGTTTTAAATAATAAAGCCTTACACAGTTTGGAACCACAATATCTGACGGAACGCCTCTCCCGACGTGAACCTACCCATAGACTACGTTCAACATCTAAGGCCCTCCTCTAGGTGCCTACTCCGAGGGAAGCTCAGAGGATGGCAACAAGAGAGAGGGCCTTCTCAGTGGTGCCCCCCCCAATTCTGGAATGATCTCCCCAACGAGGCTCGCCTGGCACCAACGTTGTTATGTTTTCGGTGCCAGGTCAAGACTTTCCTCTTCTTCCAGGCATTTAACAGCATATACTTAATTTTTAATTGACCCCAGAATTATATTTAGGCCTGGCTGAGAGTTCACAGTTGTTTTAAATGTGTACTGCTTTTATATGTTGTCTATTTTTATGCTTTTATGGTTTAAAATTTTGTATATCGATTTTTAATGTCCAAAGTTTTAATTTTTGTAAATCTCCCAGAGAGCTTCAGCTACAGGGCGGTATATCAATGTAATAATAAATAAATAAATAAGCAAACAAATAAATGTTCTAATTAGACCATTTATGCCCGTAATTTTGCATAAATGGTGCTATATTTATAGCCACCATTTTACGCAAATGATGATTTACATAAGTAGCCAAACCACCATTTTTACACAAAATGGCAGCTCACAGGGATGTGGGGACCAGCATGCCGAACAGGAACAGGTAAGTGGTGGAGGACCAGTGAGTGGCATGCAGGGGCACATGGCAGTTTGTCCATCCCTCCTCATGGGTTTGTCACAGTTTTTAAATGTTCTTCTGGTGAAGTTTCATCTGTGGTGCTTTGCGAATCTACCCTGATGTTGCCTAATTTCAAAAGCTGTAGACGTCTATGGGGAAAATGTGGCGTGTAAATGCTTAAAATACAGAAATAAATAAAGAATGCCGCAATCATTCTTTTTAGGCAACTCTGAAGCGTCGTGAGCTTCCATAGACAAATCTATCATGCAACCACACTTGGAATTCTATGTACAGTTCTAGTCACTGCACCTAAAAGAAAAGATTATTGTAGAATTGAAAGAAGTGCAGAAAAGGACAACTAAAATGAAGAAGGGGCTGGAGCAACTCTCCTATGAGGAAATGCTACTAAAGCTAGGACTGTTTAGTTTAGAAAAAAGATGGGAAAGCAAGGACCTGATAATGGTATACAAAATTATGCATTGTGTGGAGAGTGAGGGTAGGGAGACTCCCTCCCTCATAACACTAGAACCCAATGGGTTCATGCCATGTTTGATGGGAGATTCAAACCAGCTCAAAGCAACTACTTCTTTACACAAGGCATAGTTAAACTATGGAATTCGCTACCCCAAGACATTGTGGTGCCCCCCAATTTGGTTGTCTTTAAAAGGGAATTGTACAAATTCATGGAAGATAATAGCCACTAGTCCTGATGGCTTTATGCTACCCCCAGTATCAAAGGCAAGTATGGATATGTAAGCCAGCTGTTGGGGAACATGGGTGGGAGGGTGCTATTGCATTCATGCCGTACTTGTGGGTTTCCCACAGGCAGCTATTGGACCACTGTGTGAACAGAATGCTTCACAAGTCACAGCAATCATTGGACTATCTAACTCATTATTGTCTACACTAACTGATTGTTCTCCAGGAATTCTGACAGGACCATTTTCCCAGCCCTTACCTGGAGAAGTCAGGGATTGGACCTGGAACCTTCTGAGTTCAAAGCAGGTGTTCTGAACATCCCAATTAAATACAATTTAGGGTGACCAGATAAAATCCAGGTCAGGGGTCATGTAACTTTAACAGTTGTAGAGAAAAGAGAATTTCAGCCAGAGTCATTTGTATGCAATTAGTCCCTGGTGATATTCCCTCTTCATCACAACAGTTAAAGGTGCAGGCACTATACTAGAGTGACCAGATACAAAAGAAGGCAGGGCCCCTGCATCTTTAACTGTTGTGATGAAGAGGGAATATCACCAGGAACTAATTGCATACAAATGGCACTGGCTGAAATTCCCTTTTCTCTACAACTGTTAAAGTTACATGAGCCCTGACCTGGATTTTATCTGGTCACCCTAATACAATTGCTCTCCTGGAATTTAAACCATGCACATTTTAAAGAACCATCTTGAAATGATACACACAGATACATCCAACTGTCAGTTGCTGTTGTGATTTTGTCAAAAGGATTTTGTATTCATAGAGAACTAGGAGTCTTTATCAAAGTCTTTTGAAAGTATAGGAAGTTCAAAGGAGTTACAGCAAGTGTGCTTAAGTCAAGGCCTAATTGGCAACCAGTGCCAGCCTACTTCTGGCTATGGGACATCGGTACCCTTTGTGCCTTTGTGTAGTTTCATCTTTGGTGTACTGAGCTCTGGGCCAAACGGCAACACACTCCTTTAGAAAAAGGCAAGAGTGCAGGCATCAGCGTGCCATAAGGGTATGAGAAACAAACAGTACAGAGGTTAGAGTGCTGGACTGAGTAGGGTGACCAGATAAAATCCAGGTGAGGGCTCATGTAACTTTAACAGTTGTAGAGAAAAGGGAATTTCAATCAGTGTCATTTGTATGCAATTAGTTCCTGGTGATATTCCCTCTTCATCACAACAGTTAAAGTTGCAGAGCCCTGCCTTCTTTTGTATATGGTCACTCTGGTATAGTGCCTGCACCTTTAACTGTTGTGATGAAGAGGGAATATCACCAGGAACTAATTGCATACAAATGACACTGGCTGAAATTCCCTTTGCTCTACAACTGTTAAAGTCATATGAGCCCTGACCTAGATTTTATCTGGTCAGCCTACTGGACTGGGACTCGAGAGGCCCGAGTTCTAGTCCCCACTCAGCCATGAAGCTCACTGGTGACTTTGGGCCAGTCACTGACTCTCGGCCTAGCCTACCTAGCCTACCTCACAGGGTTGTTGTGAGGATAAAATGGAGAGGAGAAGGACCATGTAACCCTCTTTGGGTTCCTTGCAAGAGGAAAAGGGGGGATATAAATTTAATAATAAATTAGGCTGACCATATAAAATCCAGGTCAGGACTCATATAACTTTAACAGTTGTAGAGAAAAGGGAATTTCAGCCAGTGTCATTTGTATGCAATTAGTTCCTGGTGAAATTCTCTCTTCATCACCACAGTTAAAGTTGCAGGGGCCCTGCCTTCTTTTGTATCTGGTCACTCTAGTATAGTGCCTGCAACTTTAACTGTGGTGATGAAGAGGGAATTTCACCAGGAACTAATTGCATACAAATGACACTGGCTGAAATTCCCTTTTCTCTACAATTGTTAAAGTTATATGAGCCCTGACCTGGATTTTATATGGTCACCCTATAATAAATAAATAACAGCATGGAAGCCGGTGCCCTTCCATAAGCCCCAGCTAACATTGGACCAGCAGGGTCCTTCTCATTCTGTCCAAGCTTCAAGCTATCCCCAGCTCAGCTATTTCTGGCAACTCTCGCATGATTTGGTGGCAAATCATGGCCATCTTTCCATGGAAAGTTCTCCAGTAGTTGTATTATTGTTTTTATTCCTCTTCCAAGGAGCTCAAGATGACATAGGTGATCCTCCAGCCTCCCTCTTATCCTTGCCACAAGCCTGTGCAGTAGATTAGGCAGAGTGATAGTGACAGGATCAAGGTCACCCAATGACCTTCATGGCTGAGGGATGATTAGAATGCAGGGCCTCGGAGTCCTAACTCAACACGCTAACCCAGCTTTTCCAAACTGGTGCCTTCCAGATGTTTTAGACTACAGTTTCCATCTTCCATGACCATTGACCATGCTGGCTGGAGCTGATGGCTGCTGAAGTCCAAAACATTGGGAGGGTACCAGGTTTGCCAAGGCTGCTTTAGCCACTATACCACACCGGCTCTCAGTGATGACAGAAAACACAAGGTGTCTCAAGTGTGTCACTGTTTGTTTGGGAGGCATCACAATGACCTTCAGAAGCCATTACATGTTTTTCTGCATCATAAATAACCTATCCAAAGGCAGCCTTCGCAAAGTGGGGCAAA
Source organism: Anniella stebbinsi (assembly GCA_029215795.1). Taxonomy (NCBI): domain Eukaryota; kingdom Metazoa; phylum Chordata; class Lepidosauria; order Squamata; family Anniellidae; genus Anniella; species Anniella stebbinsi. Next base: position 23,313,578 of record JARDYH010000002.1, on the reverse strand, counting down.
GTCTATTGCTTTATAACAGTTTACAATGGCATTGACAACTGTTCTGGCCCAGGACACATTCCATATACTATTTTCAAACCGTTTTCAAAGAGTTGTATCCTGCTTGGTGTAGATCTGGCCTGGGTGCCCTCCAGACTTTCTGGACTACAATGCCCATGATCCCTGACTCTTGGGCCATGCTGACTGCTCTGATGGGAGTTGTAGTCCAAGATACCTGGGGGGGGCAAGGTTGAGAAAGGCTATGTGATGAATTTCATTTATTGTCGGACGCAGTTCCAGTCAAGTGTTGGGCCCTTTCCACACCAGAATGTTTGCCTGGGATGGCCCCAGGCTGCTCCCTGTGTGCCAATGGTGTGTATATTAGGTCCAGGATCGTCCTCCGTCCCTCCCTCTTCACCCCTATGGTGTAGGAAGGGCCTTGGTGGAGGAAAGGGGAAGGGGCTACCCCACAGGGAAGAGAGTAGAAAAGCCCCCTTGTTCCTCCTATCAATGAGCCTGATCTGGACACGTTTATAGGGGGTCAAGGAGTCCATCTGATGCACTTTAGCCTGTTGTTAAGAGTCTTCTTTGTCGGTTGAGTTGGTTTTCTCTGTAACTCTTTCCTTTGATTAGGGATGGTACACCGGTACAATCCATTGGTGAAGAGGGGGATGAGATCAGTCCCCACAATCCTGTGTTTGTGACCGTGCAGAGGGGGGGCCAGTGGGGGCAGTTGGCCTGGGGCCCACGATTTTGAGGAGGCACTCTGATGAGGAGGTCCCCCTTAACTTACGCTACAGCTTCCGTAGCGTAATATTATGTGGCATAGTCCTGTGACAAAGTGCAAGAGGGAAGGTTCTTCCCACCACAAAAGAATTCAAATAGCTTCCCAGCACAGGCTGAACCCAGCCTGGAAAATCCTAGGCTGTCTGGCTATTTGGGGGATGACGAAGACCTCCTGACAAAGACTCTCCCCTCTTGCCCAACTCTAGACACAATAATTAAAAAAACCAAGGTGCTTTGGATTTACTTTCCCCAAACACAGAGGACCCAAAATTTAATAGAACTCCGTAAAATATCTTTCGATCACAAAGGGTATTTCAACACCCCTGCCGTTTAGCACCTGGGGAAGATTTGGGTGAGAAATTCCAGGGAAATACGTTTATAAACCAATAAAGCCAACAGTCAAGGTATATAAAGAAAATTGATCTTGGAAATGAGATGTTCATCTAGCAAAAAAAAAAAAAAAAGGAAGAAGAGAAGGCAACAAAATCACACACAGACTTTCAAGATCCAATGCACATTTCGGCAGAAAAATGTGCTGCCTGGGGAATGCTGGGAGTTGTAGGACTTTTTTTCTATATAAACATGCATGGAATTGTACCTTCAGTCATTCTAACCTAGCTACTTACATTTTACATGCTCAAATAGAATTATGGATTTTAGTTCATGCGCACAGTTCGTTGCAAAAAAGATGGCATGACAGAACGTTAGCCTCTTACAGTGCATCTTTGTTCACATGCTTCTCATGGTTCCAAAAGAGACAAGGGACTGGGATAATGGTCCCACATACTTATTGGAATTTGAGGCCAGGGGATGGTGGCCTCCAACCTGAGATGGAATGTAGTTTTGGACCAATGCCAAAACAAGCTCCATCTCTGATGTAAGTGGTCAAGGTGGCCAGCCAAAAATTCTTTCAAAAGATGATCCCACCTTCCTAATGGGTTTGGATTTCCATGACAAAAGAATTAGCCAGTTCAGACCCATTGTGAAAAAAGGGATTAAACTGGTAAAGTGAATTGAACCAAAAACCAAGCATATTGGTCCACACAGTAGTTCTTATCGGAGATCCACAGTCCCAGACTCTGTAGATGGTGTTATTGGTCTATCTTGGAATAGAGGGTTCATTACACACCCCATCCAATGCATCTGGATGTGGGCGAGTCCGTCCATCAAGAGGCTGGAGCAACTCCTGTATGAGGGAAGGCTACAACAGCTAGGACTGTTTAGATTGCAGGGGGGAAGGCAAGTAAGGGGAGACATGATGAAGGACGTCCCCCATTTTGGGCAACCCCAGATACCTCCTTCCCACAGTGAAGGGACATGTCATTCAAAAGACAAGAGAGATCCCCAACCATCAGAAGACCTCCTAAAATGTTTATCTCCCACTGATGAACATCAATGCGCTCTGGAGCAATAGCAAGCAACCACCTAACAGAATGGCAGCTATAACAACGTCGGCTGGCAGCTACAACAACATCGAAGAACAGATCTTGGATTCGTTGAGTCTCAACTTTTGTCATTTGTGTTTCTAAAAGAAAAGGGAAGAAGGAAAGAGGGGCCAGGATTTGGATTTGGCAAGTGTGTCGCTATGTGTGTGTGTTAAATGCAGCCTTGCAGGCTCCCAAAATACATGCCGAATGCTCGGAATATGCTGAAACAGGAACTTTGGTTTCTTATAAAATTAGAATGTATTATTTTCCCTTCACTGGGATTGAACTATCTATCTAGGATGTCAAGGAATTTCTTTTTCTTTTTCTTTTTAGAAAAACCTCTGAATCCTGGTGTTCTCTCAGTGGGAGTTGCATATTATGGCAGTGTTGTTGCAAATCTTGCTCTGAAGGAGAGAAATGTTTTTGCAGGGTCAGCTCCCAAGTCATCATTAATGTTTACAGTTTCAATAGCAGCCTGCATTGCTATAGTAACCCTTAAAGGCACATTCCTCCAAAATACCAGATTGGAAGGAAAACAAATCCTTTTAATTCCACCCCCACCCCACCCCCTGCCGCCTTGGTAATTGTCAGTGGGGAGGAGGGAGAGGTTTTTTGTTTTGTTTTTTACAAACAGGTCGGGGGGGGGGGGCGGAATACCTCTCTTGTTTTAATAATAAGCTTTCCCCAACCTGGTGCCCTGCAAATAGTTTGGACTACAACTCCAAATCCCCAGTAGTAGGCTGACCAGATAAAATCCAGGTCAGGGCTCATGTAACTTTAACAGTTGTAGAGAAAAGGGAATTTCAGCCAGTGTCATTTGTATGCAATTAGTTCCTGGTGAAATTCCCTCTTCATCATAACAGTTAAAGGTGCAGGTACTATCCTAGACTGACCATATACAAAAGAAGGCAGGGCTCCTGCACCTTTAACTGTGGTGATGAAGAGGGAATTTCACCAGGAACTAATTGCATACAAATGACACTGGCTGAAATTTTCTTTTCTCTACAAATGTTAAAGTTACATGAGCCCTGACCTGGATTTTATCTGGTCACCCTACCCAGTAGTAGTTCATCATTTTTATTAGGGGTGTGCACGGACCTCCCGGATCAGATCGGGACCCGGATCGGGACTTCCAATTTTGTCACAGATTGGATCGGACAAAATCGGAGCCCCCCCGGACCAGATTGAGTCCGATCCCGATCCAAAAATCGGAAATTTTTGGATCAGCCGCCATTTTTTTCCCCATAGACTTGCACTGCAATGCAAAGTCTATGAGGAAAAAATGGTGGTGGGTGGGTGAGGGGGGCCTAACTCCCCCCCCCCGGGGCCGTCCGCTGTGGATGGCCCCAGCAGGTAAGCCCCCTCCCCCATGCTCCCTACCCCCCCCAGGGCTGTCCGCTTCCATCCGCTGGTGCCCGCGGGCGCCAGAGGATGGAAGCGGACGGCCCCGGGGGGGTAAGCCCCCTCCCCCCGCCACTGCTTACCTTACAGGGACATCCACTCCTGTCCGGCGCCAGCTGCTACTGCGAGGAGGCTTCGCGGCCTGCTCCAGGGTCATCACCCGGCGCACCACCCTGGAGCAGGCCGTGAAGCCCGCTCGCAGTAGCAGCCGGCGCCAGACGGGAGCGGACGTCCCTGTAAGGGAAGTGCGCTGCGTGCCCCCCTCGCCCTGCCCCCCGCCCCCCGCCCCCTGCTTACCTTCCAGGGACGTCCGCTCCCGTCCGGCACCGGCTGCTACTGCGAGCGGGCTTCGCGGCCTGTTCCAGGGTCATCACCCGGCGCGCCACCCTGGAGCAGGCCACGAAGCCCGCTCACAGTAGCAGCCGGCGCCGGACGGGAGCGGACGTCCCTGGAAGGTAAGCGCGCAGCGCTCCACGCACCCCCCTCCCCCCGCCCTCTGCCCGCCAATGGAAGAAGTGGCGGGCGCCAGCGGGCACCCACCAGTCCGCCGATCCATCCGAACCGTATCAGAACCTTTTCGGATCGGTTCGGATTGGATCGGCCGATCCAGCGGTGAGATCGGAAATCGGATAATTTATCCGATTTCCCCCTGGATCGGATTCAGATCGTGGATCAGATCCGATCCAGTGCACATCCCTAATTTTTATACATTGTTAAATAATGGAAGTCAACAAGACTTTGGTCCCCTCTACAGGAATTCTGTTTGACGCCCGGTTGTCCGATTATGCGCATCTTCTCTCAATCGCTTTTACGCCTAATCCCTATACACTGGAGGCGGTGAAACTTCATACAGTTGTATGAAAGGCACTTTAAAGGTGTTTAATGTGGAGCATCGCTTGTTTACATGGTCATAAGGCACTTTAATTCCTGTGGTAAATTAAAACTCGCTATTTAACGCGCATTCAATAATGCATATAATCGGACACAAAAAGCGCCTCAACCCCTGATTTGCGCTCCGCTCTTGTAGAGGTAAAAATTTTAATGGGCCTTGAAAGAGCTTTAAATCACTCTTGTAGAGGCACCCTATGTTAAGAAATGTAACTCTCTTCCCTACAGCAAGAGGAGCAAAGAGGTGCTTCCCAACAAAAGGCTGTTAGCACCACCAATCCAAAGACATTGCACATTTCTTCCATCTTTCCCGTTTCGATGGATCTTTTTGTGGTAAAAAAAAAAAAGCCAGAATAATGACTAGGAAACGTGGGAGGGTTCCAAGTGGAAGACAGCATCCTCTCTATCTGAAGCAGGGTGACTGCACAATAAAAGCTTCCTCGGGGAGGAGGCGCCTATATGAGGCTGCTTTGCTAGCTGATTGCCCCCAAACCCTGTAGCATCGCTGCTGCGAAGCTGAATTGCTAGAGTTACATGGTAGGAGTGAACACGGGCTTCCAAGCAGGAAAAGTCGCAGCTCCGTTGTCAGACAGCAGGAATGGGGAACAAATATCAAGGGACCAGAAAACCATGAAAACCTTTTTTTTTTCCCTGACCACTCTACGCAACTTTCACTGACTCTCAGCCTAGCCTTCAGAAGCCTATCAGGGATTCCTCAAGGAAAAGATCAGTAACAGCCAGAAGTTTCCCTGAAAGATGGTTTGCCCACTGCTATCAGTCTTCCCTATGAAAGGGGCAGCTGCATGGATGTTTGGGGTACATTCCAGCCTGCACATCTTAGATCAGGCAGGGCAGTGATAAAGCTGAAGAAGCCAGGCCTTCACCCCTAGAATGCACCCAGAGTTTTCTGCAACCCTTGGGGCTCCATGCCAGATGTGCAGGAGCTCTTGGAAGAAAGGACTCAGGGCAAAAAGGGATCTCTGAAAGTCAAATGTTTAAAAGGAATTGAAATTCCAGACTCAATAAATCACATTTAGTTGCAGAACATCCTGAGGTAAATAGAACAATGGTCTTGCTCAGTATAAGGCAACGTCCCATATTAACTATAATTCAAGTGTAGCAAAGGCAAATGTCTGTAAGAACAAGCGGATTAGCTAATGCCACTTCATTTAAAAAGAAAAGGCAGTGTCCTAACAGTGAAATGATTCATCAGAGAAGACCAAACTGTGGTTTACTATAGTATTGTTGGACAGTCTGATGAACAAGAATGTAAAGGCACTGGATGATGGTTCCTTCTCACCATCAAAGGGTGGTGCTAAGGTTTGCAGCCTAATATAAAGAGTGCTGTGGAGGTAGAAGAGGTTAGCTATGATATGTTTATTTAAAATATTTTGAACTGTTGTAGGCTGGGATGCCAGAAGACCCAAATCCATCCAGCACTCTACACGCTGAATAATAGAGCATCTTCTTGCTTACCAACCTGTCCGGTCACCAAGGTCATCAGAGGGCATGCTCCGGGTGGCTCCACATGGACCTATGGCCCAATTGGAATCCACCAGAAGAAGAGCCTTCAGCATGGTGGCCCCCTTTCTGTGGAACTCCCTGCCCTTGGAGATCAGGCAGGCGCCAACACTGCATTGCTTCTACTACCTCCTGTCTTATTCCAGGAAGCATTCCTTAACTGACAACCTTGGTTTTTATTGGCATTCTGATTTTTTAAACAGTATAATTTTAATGGTGTTTTAATCTTTGTATCTTTTACTATTTTACTTCTTATGTTCACCGCTCTGGAATTTGTTTCAGATATGGAGCAGTATACACATTTTGTAAATTAATTAATTAAATAAATAAATGACATCAGGGGTGTGGCCACACACCCTGATACCATTGTTCCCAGTTCAGGTGGATAACCAATTTCACTGCATGCGGGCTTCCCCAAGCCAGGGAAGCCATGCAGTCAGTGAAGCCACACTAGCCAAGACTCCAGGTAGAGGACCCACCCAGCGCATCAGCTTTGTCTGTCCTGCAACTCCCCTATTGGGGAGGACATGGGGCAGGCAAAGCCAACTCAGCAGGCACCTCCTTTGTACACTACTTGCCATGGGGTGGCACAGAATTGATCACTCAGCTGGCGCATGGAGAAGTAGCTCTGCACTACAATCGGCTAACCAGCTGCTCCTCCCCTTTACAGGTACCTATTTAAGGGAAGCGTGCCAGAGGCAGCGCCTCTGGCGACGCGCTGAGTGTGGCGCTGAGTGTGCACTTGGCGCTGCACTTAGCATCGCACAGAGGAGTCACCCTCCTGCCTGTGCCTGTTGAAACCATTAACAACCAGCAACCAGCAGCAAGTTGGAAGTTTTATACTATTGTTTAATTTGTATATTTTGAATATGTGCCTGGGGAGCTCAAGGGGGCAAGGGGGTGCCCGCATAACTGTGGTCACGGGTAGGGGGAGGTATGGTGTTGGGGGAGAAACAGGCCAGATGAGGAGAAGAGGGGGTAGTTGCCTTACAACTATCCCCTTTTCTGGTTCTTCCCCCAACCAGGTAGTTCCTGGCGGCCTTACCAGCTTGCCCTCGGGGTTGGTGCTGCTGCTGCTGAATGCCACGTCGGTCCAAAATAAATTCTCCCTCATCCATGATTTGATTGTGGATGAGGGGGCTGACCTGGTATGTATCACTGAGACCTGGGTGGGTGAACTGGGAGGGGTTACTCTCACTCAGCTTTGCCCCCTGGGTACTCGGTGCAGCACCAGCACCGACTTCAGGGCTGGGGAGGGGGGGGTTGCCGTGGTCTATAGAAATACGATCTCCCTCTCTAGGCTTCCTGTTTGTTCGAGTGCTGGTTTTGAGTGTCTGTACTTTGTGTTGGGTACCCGAGACAGATTAGGGATTCTGCTGGTGTACCGCCCACCCTGCTGCCCAACAGTCTCCCTGCCTGAGCTGACGAAGGTTGTCTCGGACCTGGTGTTGAGGACCTCCAGGATGGTGGTCCTGGGGGATCTCACTTCCATGCGGAGGCTCCTGCATCCGGAGCGGCTCAGGACTTCATGGCTGCCATGACAACCATAGAGCTGTCTCAACATGTCATCGGTCCAACGCATGTAAAAGGACATACTCTTGACCTGGTTTTCTCAGGTGGACAGGAGGATGGTGATCTGAAAGTGGGGGAACTAACATCTCCCCCCTTGTCATGGTCGGATCACTTTCTATTGAGGTTTAGACTTTTGGCATCCTTTCCCCTCTGCAAAGGTGGGGGGCCTATTAAAATGGTCTGCCCCCGGAGGCTAATGGACTCCAATGGATTCAAGAAGGCTCTGGGGGATTTTCCTGCTGATATGGCCGGTGCTTCTGTCGAAGCCCAGGTCCCTCTGTGGAATGCAGAGATGACCCAGGCGGTTGACACGATCGCACCCAAGTGCTCTCTCCCTCTGAGCAGAGCTCGGCCAGCTCCTTGGTTTACACCTAAGCTGAGGGCAATGAAGCAAAAGGGGAGACGGCTAGAATGCAGGTGGAGGAAAACTCGTGCTGAGTATGATCGGACATGGGCTAGAGCTCATTATCGAACCTACTTTGTGGCGGTGAGGGTGGCGAAGAGACAGTTCTTCTCCACCAACATTGCATCTTCACAGTGTCATCCGGTGGAGCTTTTCCGGGTGGTTCGTGGCCTGCTACACTCTGGGCCAGGGCGAGAGATGGTGGAACCCTCGGTAGCACGCTGTGACAAGTTTGCACGGCACTTTGAAGATAAAGTCGCTCAGATTTGTCTTGAATTGGACACCACACTTAATGCAGCTCCGCTAGTAGAGGCGTTCAGAGCACTGTCTGGTCCAATTTTATTGGATGAGTTTCAGTTACTGAGGCCTGAGGATGTGGACAAGGTGCTTGGCCAAGTCCAGTCAACCACTTGTGTGCTTAACTCTTGCCCGTCATGGCTAATTACATCAAATAAGGATGGGACCACCAGCTGGGTCCAGGAGGTTTTAAATGCCTCCTTGAGAGAGGGAGTGGTGCCGGCCTCTTTAAAAGAGGCGGTAATCAGACCACTCCTGAAAAAGCCTAACCTGGACCTGGAAGATGTTAATAACTATACACCAGTGGTGAACATTCCTTTCCTGGGCAAGGTGCTTGAGCGGGTGGTTGCAGGACAACTCCAGACACTCTTGAATGAAACGGATTATCTAGATCCATTTCAATCAGGTTTCAGGCCTGGCTTTGGAACAGAAACTGCCTTGGTCACCTTGTGGGATGACCTTTGCCGGGAGAGGGACAGGGGGAGTGCGACCCTGTTGGTTCTCTTGGACCTCTCAGCGGCTTTCGATACCATCGACCATGGTATCCTTCTGGATAGATTGCCTGGGCTGGGAGTTGGAGGCACTGCGCTGCAGTGGTTCCGCTCCTACTTGGATGGCCATTTTCAGAAGGTGATGCTGGGGGATTATTGCTCTGTGCTGTGGCATTTAAGCCATGGGGTTCCACAGGGCTCTATTTTATCCCCTATGCTGTTTAACATATACATGAAGCTGCTGGGAGAGGTTATCCAGAGATGTGGACTGAGATGTCATCAATATGCAGATGACACCCAGCTCTACCTCTTCTTTTCATCAAACCCAGGTGAGGCAGTGGCTGTTCTGAATCAGTGCCTGGGCACGGTAATGGACTGGATGAGGGCTAACAAACTGAGACTCAATCCAGACAAGACGGAGGTATTGTTAGCGGGTGGTTCGTCTGTCCGGTGAGGTGATGTTCACCCTGTTCTGGAGGGGGTTGCACTCCCCCTAAAGGATCAGGTCCGTAGTTTGGGGGTGCTCTTGGATCCAGCACTGTCACTTGAGGCACAGGTGAACTTTGTGGCAAGAGCACCTTTTACCAGCTTAGGCTGATATACCAACTGCGCCCTTATCTGGACAGAGATAGCCTAGCTACAGTTATCCATGCTCTCATAACCTCTCGTTTGGATTACTGCAATGCGTTATACGTGGGGCTGCCTTTGAAAACGGTCCAGAAACTTCAGCTGGTACAAAACAGGGCAGCCAGATTGTTAACAGGGACTGGCCAACGAGACCATATTACACCAGTCCTTTTCCAACTTCACTGGCTGCCAATCCAGGTCCGGGCCCAATTCAAAGTGCTGGTACTAACATTTAAAGCCCTAAACGGCTTGGGACCAGGTTATCTAAAGGAACGCCTCCTCCCATATGTACCTGCCTGGACCCTAAGATCATCTACAGGGGTCCTTCTCCGTGAGCCCCTGCCAAAGGAAGTGAGGCAGGTGGCCACTAGGAGGAGGGCTTTCTCCGCTATGGCACCCCAGCTGTGGAATGAGCTCCCCAGAGAGGTTCGCCTGGCGCCTACTTTGTACTCTTTTCGTTGCCAGGTGAAGACCTTTTTATTCTCCCAGTATTTAAACAGTTAAATTAACTCAATTTTAATCCTTGCTGTTTTAAATTTGTATTTTAATCTGTATTGATTCCTGCTGCTTGGTTTTATTCTGGTTGTGTTTTTATATTGTATGTTGTTTTGTGTTTTTAGATTGTGGCTTGTTTTATATTTTTAAAATGATTTCATGGTTTTAATTTTTGTGAACCGCCCAGAGAGCTTTGGCTATGGGGCAGTATAAAAATGCAATAAATAAAATAAATAAATAAATGTGCCTGCTGAGTTTGATGCCACCTTCACATGTTGCAGGGGCAGCACATGATATGCAAAGTGGAATCCTCTGTGTTATCTCCAGCCAAAGATAATATGAGGGAGTCCTCTCTTGAGATCCAGCTAGCAGTGGAGGTGGGGTGTGTGAGGGAAACCTCCATGGGATGGAGTAGGACCTCCAGTTTTACCCATGGATTAGATGGTTGACATCCCTGCTTTGAGAACAAAAGTCCTCCCAAGGCAATTTACATGATAACATCCCTTACCATGATAAAACAGCATAAATTAATAAAATCAGCTAACACCAGGAAGGGGCAGGACATCCATCCAAGACACTACTAAGATCTAAACACAACTGCAGCTAAACTCCAGAACTGTTTTGACATTTTGTTGGATGAAGAGTAGTATATAAATTTTGTAAGACAACCCAGGTAAAAAAATGCAGGTCTTCGAAGCCTTCCTAAAAGTTTACAATGATGGGGCCTGACGAGCCCTACTGATTCACTGGTTGGCTAAGCAGAAGATGGAGGCTGTGCCATACACATCTACAAGGCAGAATACTGGAGTTACTGGGGCTTGTAAGCTATTCCTCCTGCCCAGGTGGTGGCCAACAAAGACCACTTTTTGCTCACATGCATCAATTTCAGCACCCCTCAGGCAATTTAGAATGTATGTTTTCCACTCTTCAAACTTTCAAAAATTCTGAGAGAATGTTCTTCGTCTTCTTCTTCTTCTTGAAAGCACCTATTTTCTGGTTTGTGTCATGTCACATGAATCCCTCACAATGAAACACACATGCAAGGGAGCCATAGGGCTGCAGGACCTACCCCACCCTCTGCCAATGACACATCCACTTGTCTTGTTCCCCATTGGTTGCTCATTCAGCAACCAGGAGAAAAGGGCCTACAAATAATGGCGGACCTCGTTTTATGAAGCCTCTTGGGCAAAACACCTTCAATGGGTCCCTTCCTTAGTTATCTTCTCACTGCTATTATTGCCTCATCCTCTTTCTCATCATTGCTACCACTCGCTCGCTTGACAGGCAGAGAGCCAGGGAGCTCATTGGCTGGGCCAGAGTGAGAGGCGGGTGAACAAGCAGGTTTCAATGGTGAAGAGGAGGAGCAAAGTCCGGGGGCTCTTGTCAGTGGGCCTCTGCTGGGGTGCCCAACCATGCCTAATATCATCATCATCATCATCATCGTCATCATTATCATCATCATCCATCTTTAATTATATCCCGCCTTTTTCCCAATACTGAGAATACTGGGAATACTGAGCCTCAAGGCGCCAACCTTTGCCCCACCTACAAACATAGGCATACAGAGCTCATCCACGCAAGGGGAAATGTTGGGATGATCACGTTTATCCCTCGTATGGAGATACTGTATCACTGAATTTGGACGACACAATAAGCAACTGGGGAGGGGGGGAAACAATCGTCAGTTGTATTGACTATCATGTCGTCCGAACGCTGCCATAGTCAACTCAGCGCTGATCCTAATCCACACCACGGTTGATTATTTATTACCATGTTGTGTGGGGAGTACCCCCTAGATGAACAACTGTGAAGTTTATTATTACCCCACCATTGGCTATCGTGTTGTCCGAATTCAGCCTGTGTGTGCATTTCAATAAATGCAGAGGGGCCCTGTCCATGTTCTCAAAATGTGCAACAGGTGGAAGGCAAAGGCAACAGGCACCACCAGGAGGACGGGGCCATCCCGTGCAATTCCATGACACCCCCCCACACCAGATGTGCTTCAAGCAATTCAGGGGGTGCCATCTGAACCCCCTCCCCTCTGGCTACTTTTAAATCGCAAAATTTGCAGGAGTTCAAACCCTCTCCTGCAGAGTTATTTCTTAGCACGTCAATCTTCCTCGCGACTGCCAAGTGGCACCACTGGTAATTTTCTTTGTTGCTTTCTGAATGTTAATACTGTCGAAACCAATGATTATTCTACTCATTGGGAGTTCATTTTGAATGAAGATTAGACATGGGTGGGCAGGGCAGGATTACTTTTAAGCCCTTGTTGGCAACCAGAGTCCTTTCGTATGGCAAGACTTCTAGCTTTAAAACAAAAATATGTTGGAATACTAGCAGTGGTAGTTGAGAGAGAGAGAGAGAGAGAGAGAGAGAGAGAGAGATCTACTTGAACCAACACAACACAGCAGCTAATCCCAGGGCAGTTTTTTCCTCCCCCACCAAGAGTCTACAGTCTACCATTAAAGCAATATTTTAAGATCAGATTGAAAATATGCATTTAGAGCCAGGCTGCTGGTGCCTTTGCAGAGTTTGTTAGAATCTTCAATAAGTCTTCCATCAGGATCCACAGGTAGGCTGACCACATAAAATCCAGGTCAGGGCTCATGTAACTTTAACAGTTGTAGAGAAAAGGGAATTTCAGCCACCCTCATTTGTATGCAATTAGTTCCTGGTGAAATTCCCTCTTCATCACAACAGTTAAAGTTGCAGGGGCCCTGTCTTCTTTTGCATTTTGTCACTCTAGTATAGCACCTGCAACTTTAACTGTTGTGATGAAGAGGGAACATCACCAGGAACTAATTGCATACAAATTAGGCTGGCTGATATTCCCTTTTCTCTACAACTGTTAAAGTTATATGATTTTATCTGGTCACCCTATCCACAGGAAAGGATGACAACCATATGACCATGAGTAATCTCTAGCTTGCTGGTGTGGTGGCAGACATTTACATCCTGGATTACAGTGTCTGCCTCTTCTTAAGATTTGCTTGTATCACTTCCTCTTCTCTGGTTGCTTTTTATAGTCTGTTCCTTCTAGATATCTTGTTGAGCTTCACTTGAGACAAGGAGCCTATCTACACACGCAGGATAAAACACTTTGAAAATGTTTTGAAAACTATGTGGAGTGTGTCCTGCGCCCCAACAATTCTCAAAATTGTTATTAGTCTGACCACATAAAATCCAGGTCAGGGCTCATGTAACTTTAACAGTTGTAGAGAAAAGGGAATTTCAGCCAGTGTCATTTGTATGCAATTAGTTCCTGGTGAAATTCCCTCTTCATCACAACAGTTGAAGTTGCAGGGGCCCTGCCTTCTTTTGTATAGGGTCACTTTAGTATAGTGCCTGCACCTTTAACTGTTGTGATGAAGAGGAAATTTCACCAGGAACTAATTGCATACAAATGACACTGGCTGAAATTCCCTTTTCTCTACAACTGTTAAAGTTACATGAGCCCTGAACTGGATTTTATCTGGTCACCCTACTGTTATAAACTATTTTAAACCTTTTTAAACCACTTTAAAGCAGTAGTGTAGATAGGCTGACAGTTTTGAGAACTGCTGGGGCCCAGGACACACTCCATATACAGTTTTCAAAACATTTTCAAAGTGTTTTATCCTGCGTGTATAGATAGGTTCAAGGAGCCTATCCACATTGCCCTTAAAATGACTTATATTCTGTTTAAAAATATGTTTTTTAAAATCGTTTCATTACATGGTAGGACACACTGAGCAGTATTTATGTTTCATAGTGACTGCTTCCTCCATCATCAAAGTGTTTGCTGGTGTATTACAGGGTTAATTCCTTGACTCTTCTTCTTTAGTTTTTGTTTTGCAGGCTGCTTGAGTTAGGGAGACAGAAGTGGGCAGGTCAAGCAGCCTGCAAAACAAAACCGAAAGAAGATGTGTCAAGGATATAACCCTGTAATACACCAGTGAACACTTTGAGCCTATCTACACTACTGCTTTAAAATGATTTATAACAGTTTCAAAACTGTTATAAACCATTTTAAAGCAGTAGTGTAGATAGGCTCTTTGAGAACGGAGGAAGCAGTCACAATGAAATGTAAGTACTGCTCAGTGTGTCCTACCAAATAATGAAACGACTTTAAAAAACCAAATTTTTAAACAGAATATACGTCGTTTTAAGGGCAATTCTGGATAGGCTGAAGGAAACTGTTTCAACTTTCAAATGCCATGGCTCAACATGTAAAGACATACCAGAGGGAAGATCTCATTTCAGCCACTTTACTGAGCATGTGGGTGTTGGGGGCATGGCCAGCATCAAGGGTAGACACTCGTCGAGGGCAGGACACCTCCACCCCAGCGGGGACCCACTGACAGGACAGCCTCCTGTACCTCTTCATCCCCATTGCAACCTGCTAGTTCACCTGCCTCTTGCTCTGGCCCAGACAACAGAAGTGGTGAGGAGGAGAAGCAGTAGATGCCACTGCGTACTTGCTTACTGGTTTGCCACCTTTCAAGCAAGCAAGTGGTAGCAATGATGATAAAGAGGACGAGGAGCAATAGCAATGGATGAAAATGATGATGAGAAGGTGAGAGGGCATTGAGGATGTCTTGCTTCAAAAACCTGGAGCCACCACTGGTTGGTGGGAATGACATCATTATAAAGCATTTGAAGGCTTTATATTCATTGGTATATAGGCATCAACTCATAAGTTTATATAAAAAAGACTTCCCAAATCTGAAATGTGTCAGACTACAGCTCCAGTATCAGAGTCAGTAAGCCTATATACATAAGTTGCTGGGGAACATCGGTGAAAGGGTTCTGTTGCACCCATGTCCTGCTTGTGGGTTCCTGATCAACAACTGGTTGGCCAATGTGTGAACAGAGTGCTGGACTAGATGGACCCTTGATATGATCCAACATGGCTCTTATGTTCTTAACTCCCATTATTTCCAGTCAGAATGTGCACACACACATTCAACAGACTGCATTGTAAGTATCACAGTTGCCTAAAATCAGATGGAGAGCGCCTTTCTTTCACCACCATCTAACCACAATGATCCTACAACAATTGGTTTTATCGGTCGTGTATTCTGCTCTAGAATTTTCTAGAGATGTTTCTACCCTCTTTTATTGGAATATTGTTTAAATTGTTTGTTCTGGAGGCCATCTTGAAGACCAAATTGTCCTAAAGGTCATACCCAACTACATTTATTTTAAAGAAAGAAGTGAAGTAGGAGAGTTTTCAGATAATGCTAGCATTTTTAGCCAGGGATCATGGGAGCCATGATTCAACTTCCATGGTCCTCAGTGGAAAAAGTCTGTCACCATCCCTACCCCAGCGACCCCTTCACTTTGCAAATAGTCTGAGAAAAGATGGGAGCAGTGATGTAGTGGTAGCTTTCACAGTGCAGATGCTCATCATGACAATCCCCACAGCCATGGCCCCCAAAGGCAGTCCAAAAATGGAACCAACAGTGTTTATCCATATCAACAAACCAGTTCCAGTACTTTTGATCTCCACCTGGAGCAAGTCTTTTGTAAAGTGAATGCGTCTTAATTGTCCCTTCAAGACCAGGCCGGGGTAAAATACTTTGCATTCTAATAGGGAGCAATATATTGTTGCCCAGGTACTGTGGGGATTGCAGCCAAGCTTAGAGGGGAAAGGGAATTCGGAGTGAGGTGGCAGGCAGATGATGTCCACTTCCATGCTAATGAAACAGAGCCAACGTTGCATCCCTGTGAGTCCTGTCTCCACTACATCACTAGATGTGACACAGCGGGCATCTCCTGGCTTCCAATGAACCTCTGGCACCCTGTCCATCACCCCCAGTATGAGTCTTTTGCTTCATGGGACTCAGGGACAGGCTACCTGAGCCCACCTCAATTCTGCTCTGAAGAATTTGAGTAGGGGTGTTCATTGGATCAAGCATCCCTGGTCGAATTCTCGCTGCATCTGTATCCATCTTAGCTAACTGTGACATAATTGGAAGGGTGTGGCGGACATATCACTTAGTTTAATGCCTTGCCAAATATTTTGATACACCCATCACCCTGCTGAGATGACTCGCTTGAGGAGAGAGATAGCAGAGCAATTCCTTGGCTCAGTGCAGGGGGTTCTGGGAACTCCCCATTACTCGCTCCCCTCCCTCTGACTCCTCCCACAGATTACAGGTAAACTGGATCTCATTTTCCTTTATTATTACTAAACATGCCTTCTTGGGAGGGGAAAAAAACCCCTGTACACTAATTTTCTATCATTATCTTCACTCATATGCTTTAAATGCTTTTTTAATTGTTTAAAACGCACTCGTCTTTCAAATCTTGTTAGCACCACCCAAAACGCATCCAACTGAAGAAAGTTAAACCAGTGTATCAGATTGTCTCAAGTTAATTACAAACAATGAGCAGAATCCAGCTCGCAGTCATGAGCATTTAATTCCCAGTAAATCCAATGGATGAGAACGACCTTATCCAATGTGATTTGATGGATTTGGGCATTTTTCTCGTGGCCAACATGGCTGCTTGGCCCATTGGTATGTATTCCTTGTTGGTTTGAACTGAAATCTGCACATGCTTTGGGTCTCCAAACTCTAATGTGCCATGGAGTTATCCACTGATCTCAGGGGTGTTGAGCCTAGGGCGACCATATGAAAAGGAGGACAGGGCACCTGTATCTTTAACGGTTGTATAGAAAAGGGAATTTCAGCTAGGTCCCCTCTACAAGGATTCGCTTTTGCGCCTGCTTAGGCGATTATGCGCATAATCGCTGAAGCGCATTTACGCCTAATACCTCTGCACGAGAGGCGGCGAGAGGCGGCGAAGCGCATTAACGGGTGACCAAAATGCGCTTTACAAGTAGTTAATGCGCATAAGCGCTTGTTCACATAGTCAAAATGCGCTTTAATGGCCGGAGCAAAATAAAACTCGCTGTTTAACGCGCATTCGATAATGCGCATAATCGGAGAGATAACGCACCTCTACGCCCAATTTGCGCTCTGTTCTTGTAGAGGTAAATTTTTTAAAGCGCCTTGAAAGAGCTTTAAACCTCTCTTGTAGAGGCAGCCCTAGTGTCATTGGTATGCATGCAACACCAGATGAAATTCCCCCTTCATCACAACATTAAAGCTGCAGGAGCGCTACTAGAGTGACCAGATACAAAAGAGGGCAGGGCTCCTGCAGCTTTAGCTGTTATGATGAAGAGGGAATTTCACCTGGTGTTGCATGCATATCAATGACACCTGTTGAAATTCCCTTTTCTACACAACTGTTAAAGATACAGGAGCCCTGTCTTCCTTTTCATATGGTCACCCTAGTTAAACTGCTTTCAGCCCAAGAACTCAGGGGCTGTCTTCCAGTAGTGGGCATGGCTGAAGGCAAAAGGTTGCAGAGCCAAATATACCAGAAATATCCAAAATAGCAGCATACTTTAGCTTAAAGCTCTTACTGCCTTAGGAGAGGCATTTCAACCTTTTATAATGGAGGGGGTTGGGAATTACAGAAAAACTGGGAAACCATCAAACCATCGGCCACTGGGGAAGCAGGCGGGTCCACCTTTGGAACTGTGGAGGGCCAGATTTGGCCCGTGAGCCTGAGGTTCAACAGCCATATTGTAAAGTAATTAGCTTAAGGCTTCTAGACAAATATTATGCAGTGGAAGAAGAGTGATGCTTTTGTCTTTTACTATTTATTTATTTATTTATTTAAACATTTGTCTCTCGCCCTATATCATTGAGATGTCAGGACGGCATACAGATAACATCAGTTCAAGCAATATAAAACAATAGATAATTTAGGCTGACCATATGAAAAGGAGGACAGGGCTCCTGTATCTTTAACAGTTATATAAAAAAGGGAATTTCAGCAGGTGTCCTTTGTATGCATGCATCACCTGGTGAAATTCCCTCTTTATCACAACAGTTAAAGCTGCAGGAGCCCTGCTCTCTTTTGTATCTGGTCATGCTAGGCAGGGCTCTTGCAGCTTTAACTGTTGTGATGAAGAAGGAATTTCACCAGGTGCTGCATGCATACAAATGACACCTGCTGAAATTCCCTTTTCTGTGCAGCTGTTAAAGATACAGGAGCCCAGTCCTCCTTTTCATATGGTTACACTAGATAATTTAAACAGCTAAAACATATTAAGCTAGGGTGACCAGATAAAATCCAGGTCAGGGCTCATATAACTTTAACAGTTGTAGAGAAAAGGGAATTTCAGCCAGTGTCATTTATATGCAATTAGTTCCTGGTGATATTCCCTCTTCATCACAACAGTTAAAGTTGCAGGGACCCTGCCTTCTTTTGTATATGGTCACTCTAGTATAGTGCCTGCACCTTTAACTCTTGTGATGAAGAGGGAATTTCACCAGGGACTAATTGCATACAAATGACACTGGCCGAAATTCCCTTTTCTCTACAACTATTAAAGTTACATGAGCCCTGACCTGGATTTTATCTGGTCACCCTAATTAAGCCATTTACAAGCTAATACCAGTAAAAAACAAAAACAAAAGGAACAGTAAAGACAGTTGAACTACATGCAACTTTAGGAAAATGTAGCCCTCAAAAGCTTTGAAAAAAGCCACGTTTTAACTAGCCCTGACATGAAGCCAGCATCTATGCCAGTCAGGCCTCCACAACCAGGGTGCTACAACACAGAAGGCCCTTTTATGGTAGGGTGACCAGATAAAATCCAGGTCAGGGCTCATGTAACTTTAACAGTTGTAGAGAAAAGGGAGTTTCAGCCAGTGTCATTTGTATGCAATTAGTTCATGGTGAAATTCCCTCTTCATCACAACAGTTAAAGGTGCATACACTATACCAGAGTGACCACATACAAAAGAAGGCAGGGCCCCTGCAACTTTAACTGTTGTGATGGAGACGGAATATCACCAGGAACTAATTGCATACAAATGACACTGGCTGAAATTCCCTTTTCTCTACAACTGTTAAAGTTACATTAGCCCTGACCTGGATTTTATCTGGTCAGCCTATTTTATGGAGATTGGGAAAAGTAGGTACAGGTATGTTTTTTTGTTTTTTTGACAGGTATAATACAAAGGTGGGTGGAGGGAGTTGTATCATATATAAATAATCCAGTCTCTGTACAGTCTACAAATAAGGACAATTGCATTGTGATCCAAGTTATGTTTTCCACTGGTTAAAGTGGTGGCTTGCTGCTAGACTTATCTATAGAACTAATATTAAGCTTTTTAAAGTATCCGCTACAAATAAACTAATAAACACACCGACTCATTTGAGGCCTTTAGCAGACTGCATGCAGAAGCTAGTGTTATCCAGCGGTTAGCAGAAACTTGGACCTGAATATGGGAGACCAGTTTTCCAATTCCTGCTTAGCTTTTGACAGGTCTTGACCTCAGTCATCCCCTTCATCTGTAAAATAGGAGCAATATTAATCTACCTCACTGGGTCTTTGTAAAGAGACACCAGACCAAGATTGTAAAGTGTTTCGTCTGTGAAGAGAGTTGCATCAATGATTAAGGGCATATAGATGAATTATACTTATAATTTGCATTATATTTTATTTTTGTTTTCTTCCCCCCCCCCCCAAAAAAAAGGTTTGATTCTCTTTGTATTTTTAAACTGCTTTTGTGAGTAGTCTTGAGTGATTCATATTACGGCGGAAAGGCAGGATAGAAAATGTTTTAATAAAGAAATGCACAGAGTGCTTCCAGATGAG
This sequence comes from Anniella stebbinsi, assembly GCA_029215795.1. NCBI lineage: Eukaryota > Metazoa > Chordata > Lepidosauria > Squamata > Anniellidae > Anniella > Anniella stebbinsi. Next base: position 23,294,024 of record JARDYH010000002.1, on the reverse strand, counting down.
TCTTTTATTGTGCAATCATCTTGTCTCATTTGTGGGAAATTGCAGGGGGTCCATTGTCTCCAAGTTCTAATACCCTGTATTTTCCCACCTTTTGTTCCATCTTTTTTCCTACCAGGAAAAATATCCATTACGGAGGAAAAGATGGCATAGCTACGTAATACCTTTTGATTTGTAGCACTGGGCTCCTTACATCTAGACACACCTATAAACAAATATACCTGTGGTATTATTATTATTATTATTATTATTATTATTATTATTATTTTCTACACTCGTCTTACCCAAGCTTAATTGTGACATCATGAATGGGATTGAATATGAAAGCGCATGAATGAAGCAACAATGCTACCAAAGCTCACTGCTTGACAAGGATGTAACAATGACAACATTTTGCATTTTGTATAGTGGTCTCAAGTGTTCAAAGCGCTTTTCTACTTATAATCTTTGCAATGACCCTGTAAAGTCAGTCAGTAGCTTAGACTGAGAGTGGCTTGCCAAAAGCTATGGAGAGCCAGTGTGGTGTAGTGGTTAGAGTGTTGGCCTGAGACTCAGGAGACCCGGGTTCTAGTCCCTACTCGGCCATGGAAGCTCACTGGGTGACTTTGCAACAGCCACTGTCTCTCAGCCTAGCCTACCTCACAGGATTGTTGTAAGGATAAAAGAGAGGAGGAGGACCATGTATGCCACCTTGGGCTCCTTAGAGGAGAAAAAGGTGGGATATAAATGTAATAATAAATGAATAAATAAACTAGGTACTCGAGAAGAATATGATGGAGTTGTTGTAAGGATGAAATGGAGAGGAAGAGGACCATGTATGCCTTGGGCTACTTGGAGGGAAAAGGTGGGATATAAATGAAATGAAATAAAATAACATTGGGCTCAAGTGGAGACAAGATTTGAACCAGGAACATCCTGATTTGCAATTCAGCCACTATGCAACACTAGCTGTCTATTTTTACTAGCTCTGGAATGTGTGAAGAGTGATGGAGCCCCTAGTAACAAAGAGTATCTGAGCATTCATTGAATATGTTTCCCTTCTTCCTGAACTGGGGTTACATCTGCCATCCTAGGTACACAAACATGGGAGAACAACCTATTGAACTCAGTGGGATTTCTGAGTAAACAAGGACTTTGCTCCAGCTCCATAAATTTGGGAGAGGAAGCCATGGAAATTATCACTCTATTAGCTTGACCCTATCCATGTTTACTGCAAATCCCGATTCCCACTGAGTTTAGTGCTGACAGTGCATTAAGAACATAAGAAGAGCCATGCTGGATGAAGCCAAAGGCCGATCTAGTTCAGCATTCTGGTCACACTGTGGACCCCTGGGAAGCTCACAAGAAGGACATGAGTGCACCAGCAGCCTCCTGCTCATGTTCCCAGCATCTCTTCTGATATCAGAGATCACATATGGCTGGCATGCCTAGTACGCATTGAACTCAACCGGACTTACTTTGGAGCAAACATAGATAGGATAAGGTTATAAAAAACACCTTCAAGCAAATTCCACCCAAATATTCCCCTTGTGAAAGTGAAAGAGGGATTTTTTAAAGTCAAATGAATGTTCTGAACAATGTAGGACTTGCAATACAGATCCAACATGCATGTGTGTGCAGGCACACACAGCAGAAATAAACATAATCCTCATTTGCAAAAACAACAAAACCCAAACCTTTAATTACCTTGCACATTACTTTTACAAAGTCATTTTATGGCCACAATCCTCAAGATTGTAATCCATCTCTTTTAAATCCCATTAGATTAAATGTCAGAACTCCTGGAAGACCAGTAAGGCTGGTGGACTAAGGAGTGCAAGAAATTATTGGGTCCCAATTCCAAACACAAGCACTTAGGCAGCACTCCTATGCACGCTTATCTGGATGTAAGCCTAGATAACTTAATGAGACTTACTGCTGTGTAGACATGTATAGGATCACACATCCTATTTTTTTGAGTGCCTAGTTTGTTTATTCATTTATTATTACATTTCTATCTCGCCTTTCCCCCTCTTGCATGGAACCCAAGCCAGCTTACTTAGCCCTGGTCCTCTCCATTTTATCCTCACAACAACCCTGTGATGTAGGTTAAGCTGAGAATCAGTGACCTGCCTAAAATCACCCAGTGAGCTTCATGGCCAAGTGGGGACTAGAACCCGGGTCTCCTGAGCCCAGCACTCTAACCACTACACTGAAGTGACTCTCAGCTTTCCCAGTTGCAGCTTTCCCAATTGCAGCCTTCCCAGTCCCTATAGATGTCTAGGGACGTTAACGGCATGCCGGATTCGTCCTCTTTCTTCCCAGATCCTAAACTGTATTCTGGCGCCCCGGTTTTAGTCGCGAAGTCCAACCGGGCGTGTGGTTAGAGCCACCATCTCCATCTCCTCCTCCTCCTCCTCCTCCTCCTCCCTGGCGCGGAAGGAGTTAAGTTTGGGAGCACAAGACACGTTGCGGGGGAGTCGCCCAAGCCGAGGCAGCAAAAACATCACAGCGCATTCCTGGGCAGTGCTCAGCTGCCAGCATCTGATTAAAACCATCTCTCTCGCTGTGAGTGGCTAACTAAACAGAGGGCTCGAGGAGGGGTGGATATTTAAGCGCGCTGATAGTGTCAGTTCATTTGCCGGCTACAGTGGTGGGATCATGCACGAAGTGGCTCCGATCTAGTCTTGTAAGTAGCACCGTCTTGGAACCGGGGGGTGGGTGCGTACATGGCGTGCCTGCGTGGGAGGGAGGGAGGAGTGTTCGGCGTTTAGGGCTGTTTCCTGGCGGGCAGCTCCGGTTTCTGAAGCCCAAACGGGTCCTCGGGGCGTTGTGGGTTACCGAGCTGTTACCCGTATGTGTTCAAGTGACATGTTCCACTCGTTACAATGTGAAGTCTCGCCAGGAAGGACATTGACTAGGCTCTAGAATGAAACCGACTAGCTGTTAGGTAAGGCTTAACTTCCTCTATGAATCGCTTAGGCTCTGCTATGCCTTGGCGTTAAGGAGTTTGAGATGATATGGTTTTGAGCTCCTTTAATGCTCCGGTTTCGACCAAACCACCGTCCCTTCTAACTTGCTTACCGATCGGTTCAACAGGCTGTGCCGATTCCAGTGCTAGTTTACCAGACTGAACCTGCCTAACTGAGGAAAATGAGTATATTAATTATATACATCTATTTCCTTTCTTTCTTTCCTTCCTTCCCCGCCCTCCTAATGTCTGCCTTGGACCAAAAAGAAGTATTGGTTTTCACCCTCTAATGCCGAGTAACCCTCTTGAAGGGATTATGTGGGCTATAAAATGTCTATGCAGCCTCTTCCTTTCTTTCTAAGATTTTTTTTTAATTATCCCCTCAATGCCAAAAGAGCGCTGAGTGAGAGCTTTTAAAGGAATTCAGCAGTCTTGCCAACCTTGGGTGGTGGTGGGGAGAGTAACAGAATGAATGGGGCAAAAGAAAAAAGGGGGGAAGGTAGAGCCAGCTGTAAATATGGTGTTTGTGTAATGTAAATGTAGCAAAGTTGGCTTGAGGAGAATGTACTAGCAAAAGCTAGATGGGAAGTACCACCCTAAGAGATGTCGGCCGTTTTGGGAAGCAGGGTGGGCAGGCAGAGGCAGCTTGAGAAGCCAAAGGAAAATAAACAAGCAATGGAAGGGTCTGGGTTAATGCAGGCAAATGTATACAAACGATAAGACAACTTGGTCTGAGCTTATTAAATAAAAAGGTAGCAATTAGGACTTTAACTTATCAAGAATTCCCTATTACTAGTTGTAGACTTGCTACAGTACTATATGTTAGCATCTACAATGGGCGCTGCAGCAATGTTAGGTTGGAAGTGGGTATTAATGACTGTCATGTCTCTGGCCTCTTAGTCTCTGGCTGGTGTCCTCAAGGTAATTGCTTTGCTTGGAGCAGAACTTCCTCCGAGGTGTAAAATCATTTCTGTAACCTCTTCTCAAGTGAAAACAAACAGTAGTACACTCGTGTGAGCAAGGGGCCATGGTAAATTGTTCTTCCAGCAACACTGGCTGAATGGGGTTTAGCGTGTGACTGACTGGCTAGTCAAGATAACTGGGATCGTCTTAGGAGTGTGTTGCTCACAGGGTGGCTTAGAAGGCCACTGTGGCCCTCCTGGGATGGTGTCTCCTTTTCTTCTTTTCTTCCATCCACTCCTGCCGATGCTAACTGAGGAAGGAAAAATATTTCCTATAGGATAAAATGTCTGATTTCATGCTCCTACATCTGGAAGTGAATGTCTGTAGAGCGATATGCACAGCATTCCAGCAAGTTACACAAAATAAGGGCCAGAACAGGCATTATTTGAAATGTGTCACTAGCAGCTATGTCTTTTCATTTTTACTGTAGTGTAGGATCTTACAATCTGGCTGTATCCCATGCTAGTCTCCTAATCTGGATTGGGGCCCTGTGCCTATTCAAGACTAAAAACCAAAGACATGGCTGCTAGATGCACATTTAAAGCAATGTCTGTTTGGGCCCTAATAATTGCAGTCATGGTGGCTTCGGGGAGGGTATTTAATTATTGTCAATTAAGGCTGGGGAGAAGGGTCTTAAAGCTCCCTGGGAAATGCATGGTTATTGTAGTCAACAAGCAATTGTTTTGCTAATGAGGAATGTAGATATGTGGGAAGAAAACAAACCAAGAAATTGCACCATTTAGAGCAACTGGGTACATACATTTTTTGACCCATACTGGGAAAAAATCCACCTGCTAACAGGGAGGATCGGTTGGGCTCATGTTAGAGGTACAAAGCAAGTAAACCATAAGAACCCTAAATGCCTGCATCTCAGTCTCTGTTATTTGTAGCCACAAGGGAAACGAAGAAAAAAGAGCCAAGCTCTGGTGCTATATGAAAATATTTTTCTTTATTCTTTAATCTTATCTTCAAAATGCTCGACACGTTTCGGATAAATCCTTTGTCAGGAGCTACATGGAAAACAAGTATAGCTACAGTTTAGACAACTGAAAGATAAGATGTAAAATTGCTTAAAATTAACCACAAAACAACACCCATATCAGATAAAACACACCTTTTTTGCATTCCTTTGCTAACGACAAACAGACATGAATACTAAACAGTTGCACATTCATCTAGAGATTTAACAAATGCACTGACCTGCGAGGAAAAAAGGCACTTCTGTGTAATTCCGTGATTGTTACCACAACAATAATCAATTAAAACAAACAAGACTAAATACAAAATAAAATACGAAAACAAAAGGTCTCAACTCATTAAACATTCCAGCGGGCTCAGTAGTGTCTCAAAATTTGGGGTACCTCTAGATGGTCGCTTCTCCCTGCAGTAGGTTCAGAGTGGCGGCAGGTGGATTACATACGCTGCCGCCACTCCGAACCTACTGAGGGGAAAAGCCCCAAAGCTCCGCTCTAAAAAAGTCAGGCATTTACCTTGACTTTTTTAGCTTGGAGCAGGCTGGGCAGGGAAGGGAGCGGACCAGTGTGTCTTAAGCTCACTGTACTGCCTCCGCAGTCCTCCCCCAATTTTAAAAATGAAAAATAAAAAAAAAACACTTACCTTGGAGTGGCGGGCGATGCTCCAAGCCACCCCTACAGCTGCTGCTGGGCAGGCACGGCAACAGCAGGAAAACCCGCCGTGGCGTTTCTTCTGCTGTAGATGGGCGGAAGGATGGCAGCTTTGATTGCCTTATCACTAAATGATCCTGTCAGCACTTAACTACCAACACACTTCATTGTTATTTGGAATGTGTTTTGTTTTGATTTAGTTTTCATACAGGTTTTTGAGTTTTTTATCAAGAGATTTCACCGATCTACTGCTCCTCATGCTGGAAGCTTGTTATAAATTCTACTATTGTTTATATGAGGACAAATCTAGAGAATCATTCAATCCACTGGGTTCTAGGCTTTTTAAGGAAAGGATCCAGAAAAGTTCTCTTTTGCTGAGAACTGTGTCGCTCCCTCTCGCCTTTTCTATTGCCCAAAAAACAAAAGCTTCTGGCCCATCTTTTTTTATCTAGAAAATCTTTTGCCGAAGGTGCCCCTGTTTTTTGATGTCTTAAATTGTATAAATGTTCACCTATCCTGATCTTCAGTGGTCTTGTTGTTTTTTCTACATAGATCTTATTGCAGGCTCTCCTTTCCACCAGCCACAGGGGAAGCCACCTTGTGTTCGAAAGTTGTTTAATGGATGGGCAGACACCTTGGAATTCATCTTGGGGCAAAACAGACATTTTAAATTTGTTTCTAGCAAAGTTGTCTTTATTTTTACTCTAGAGTAGGTGGAGAAGCCCGATCCAAATCTTAACAACTCCCCTTACATCCCCTCCTAGGGTCTCAGTCTGGACTGGGTGGGGGCTAGGACTACTCTAGATTAAATATATAGTGGGGGGAAGACATCGTTGCTGGACACATGCTTAAAGGAATGTCTGTTTTAGCACTTAATGGCTTGGGAAGTGGAGCCAAGTAATTGTTGCCTTAAAATAGAAATAAATGGTTTCTGCTGCTGTGTGAAAAGGAACACACGAAAGATGAGAGGCAGGTGACCTCTCCCTCACAGGTGTGATGGGTGTGGGAAGCTAATTGCCAAGTAACCAAGCTGTGACTTCTGCTACTGAAATAAAAATGGGATCTAAAAGGAAATGGGTTTCATGTTGTACTTCTACTGTAACCTTAACTGGCTAAACACATATTGCTATGCTTTTGTCGGGTTGAATGGATGGTAAACCCGATGCAATAGAATTGCTTCTGCAGCAGTGGGAAGGATGTTCCAGGCAAAGCTTATTTGCCTTCTGCTAGGGCAGGTAGAACTATGGCCTGGGACCCACATGCAAGGTGACCTACAAATTGTCTGGCAAGCAGAGAAGTGGAGAATGCTGGCAGTTTTCTTTAAGTAGATGTAGTGCTTATTTATGAACAGGGCTATGGAGTTTGGCAGCAAGTCTGTGATCTGGGAACACAGCTCAGCTAAAATAATGAATTCGGTGATACAGCTTTATTGCAGTTCTGTGAAGCGGCAATGCTGTTAGTCATTTTAATGAACTGGCCCTTTTCTGAACATCTTCAGGCAGTCACAATATGCTTTCTGTCATGTAAATGCCAAGTCATCCCTATGTAACAGCACATAGGTACACTGAAATAATGAGCTCATCCTGCTCTCTGCAGCTGCCATGCACCCAGTAGGCGACTTCATCAGGAGCTCTGTCTCTCAGTAAGGTTACTGTAACTCAGTGGTGGGCAGAAGGTAGATCTCCAGATGTTTGGGACTTCTACTCCCAAGAAGCCTCTGCCAGCATGGCCAATGGTCAGGAATCCTGCAAGCTGATATCCAAAGCATCTGGAGATCTATTTTCTACCTGCCTGTGCTCTAACTCAGCCTTTTCCAACCTGGTGCCTTCCGGATATGTTGGACTTAAAACTTCCAGCCAGGAGTGATAGTCCAACGTAGTTGGAAGGCTGCTTTAACTCCTAGATGTGTTTATGGTTGGGAGGTGGTATGTATTAACAGGTGCCTCTTAAAGAAAAAGGGATGTAGGCCTAGTAGCATATATCCCACTTAATTGTTAGTAATTAACAATAGCCATTATTTATGTATTTGTAATATTTCTATACTGGTGATTATAATAGAATTTCTCAGTGGATGTATAGAACGAGTTGGCTGGCAAGGAAAGTGCCCCTGAGTGGGGGAAATATGTCCTTTTTTAATTATGTTCATGCATGACCCTTGGTTAGGTTTGTTCATCCCTAGAGGGGCATGTCGCGCCAGCAGTAATGCTGATAGACGTATTTATTGAATTTCTATACCACCCAATAGCCAAAGCTCTCTGGGTGGTTTACAAAAATTAAAACAATGAAAACCATTCAAAATATAATGAACGGTATAAAAACATAATATAAAATATAGTATAAAAGAACAACCAGGATAAAACCCAGCAGCCATGCAGAAATTAATACAGATTTAAAATACAAATGTAAACAGCAAAGTTAAAAATTAAGCTGATGAACTGTTAAAATATTGAGAAAATAAAAGGGTGTAACTTAGGCGACCCTCTCTAGGGAGCTCTAGGGAGCTCATTCCACAGCCGGGGTGCCACAGCAGAGAAGGCCCTCCTCCTGGTAGCCACCTTCCTTTGGCAGGGGCTCAGGGAGTAGTACCCTGAAGATGGTCTTAGGGTCAGGGCAGGTCCTTATTCCAAAGGGCTGAGGAGAAAGTTGTCTAACACAGAACTCCTTTGTTAAAGTAAATGCACCTTCTTCGTATCCTTCTGAAAAGTTGCCTGAACTGGAAAAGGTTTTGATTGGATGGCAGCTGGGCTGAATATGAGATGGCAGGGCATGTACTGGGGAAATTACTTCCTAGAGTAATGAACAGTACTGGCAAAGATTACTTCCCAGCAACAGTCCCAAACTCAGTTCCATGCACTTCCAAAATGAGGGATCCAACTTCCCCCCCCCCCACTTTGATTCCCATCAACCTTTGGGGCAGATGCAGGTCCAACCATCACATGGCCCTGCACAGCCTAATTTGAACATCTGCAGGGACTTCCACCTCCCCCCCCCTCCCTGCCCCACACACTTAATCTTGGAACTCTGGACATGGGGACACTTGGACTTCATGAAGTCAGTTTTTTCCCCTTATCTTTCCTTTGCAAAAGCTGCAACACCGTGTCAAATGGAGACAACCGTTGCCATCTTTTGGTTGACCTAATAAAGGTGTTACAATAATATAAATGTTGGAATGTTTCGTATGTCAGCACAGCTACCTTCTTTAAGGGTTTCTGGGTTTGTTTGTTTTACTAATGATGTATGAACTGTAAGACATAGAGGTGTGCACATAAGTAGCTTTTCTGAAATAGTGGTATTTGATGGGAGAGGATGGTGGGGGGCTTACAGTCTGTCTCTTGCATGTAAGTGTTAAAAGAACCTGAAATTTCCAGGAATTGACCTACATCTAAACATGCCACACAGTAGAGCCAACTAAAGACAATGTATTGGCACTGAACATTATCTCTTTTCCTGTTGGCTCAGCAGTTCAGGTTGTAATTGAGTAATAAGATAGGAAGGGCTAGTGATACGTAGGCTTTCTCCAAGAAGGCTGACAAGTATCCTGCCAATTGGGATGTATATGTATGTTTAGCTGCATGCTCCAGGATGCACTGGCTGATAACCTTGGATGTTCTGAGTTCACAGAGGAGGCAGTAGTCCTGGAAGGAAGATCATGTTAGTGCCAAGTAGATCTTCTTCCTTGTAATTTGCCCCAGCCAGTTCCTCTTGCTGGGCAGGAAAGTATAGCAAGCCCCATTGTGTACAAATGCTACTTGCAGGTATTTTTTCTTTGTACAGAGATTCTTATCCAGTCTGCTGGTGTCTATGCACTACTCAAGCAGTTCCTATCAACTTAAGATCGCAATGCCATAAAATAAAACAGACAGGTCACAGATAAAAATGCAACCTTCAATAAAATGGCAGATGCTTAACAGGCAAAATCCTGCTGGAATAAAAGAAGTCCTAGTATAGTTACAACATGAGTGTTGCTGATATTATCGCTTGAGTGTTGCTGATACTATCACTTGGTTACCATGTGCATGATCGACACAAGATTACAAATTCCTTATAATGAACATAGTTTATGGCACAGCAATACCTTAAATCTGGGATGCACGTGTTGGCATTGAGGAGGCTGTGTATTTTTTTACTTAAAGCCAAAGCCAAGAACTTTCTGGCATCAGTGCAACAGGCTTTATGACAAATGCACAATAACATTCTGGTTACTGCTGCTGCTAAATGTCCTATGATAACTTTTTAAATTTCACTTCCCACCCCAGGTTAGAAACATCAAGGGTATACTCTCTGGGCCTTGCTGCATAATCCTTTTCCATTAGTTTGGCATAACTGGACTTTTGAAATAACTGGAGACTTCAGCCCTGCACTTGGGTTGCTGGAGTGCAGCCCTGATTCACAGTCTGGGATGCCATCCCGTGGTGGCCATGTGTCCCATTTAACAGAGGGCATCTCTCTATTTAAATGTGTTGTCTGTTTGGAGGACTGTCTAATTTTAAAGTAAAAAAAACCAAGGGGGAGAGCAGGGACTTTGAAGTTCTCCATCAATAGTTAGCACCTGGACAGCAAACTAAGAGCCTATCTACACTACTGCTTTAAAACGGTTTAAAACGGTTTATAACAATTTTGAGAACTGTTGGGGCCCAGGACACACTCCATATACACACTCCATATACACACTCCATATACACACTCCATATACACACTCAAAATATTTTCAAAGTGTTTTATCCTGCGTGTGTAGATAGGCTCATAGTAGGTACCCAGCTCACATGATCAGTCTTCTATGGAACGGTATTTCTATTCAAAACATAGCAATTCTTTTTGAATTTGTACATGCAACTCTCTAAGGGGCCATTCTAGCCTTGACTGCCTGTGTTAGTATCTTCCAAATTGCATGCCCCAGCTAGGGTTCGTTCCTTTATCCTATTCTTGCAAACTGGTTAATTCTCCAGTGTGAATATTCATGTAAGGAGCAAAATAAATAAAACTAAGACAGGGGCTGCCCTGGTTGTGGCAAAATAAATACCTTAACAAGGAATGAGGAATGTGTCGAAATCTGTTGGAGCCATACTCTGGAGCAGTAATCCCTGAGAAATGTACAAATCATGTACATTTCCCTTTTCCCCTATCAGAAAAAGTGTAGTTCCTAAAACTTCCCCAAGCTAGGAATGCAATAGAAAAATGGCAGAACTCTTTATCTAACTTCTAGGGAAACATGGATGCTAACAAGGGAATTACCAGCCTGTTAAATTTAATATTTGAACCTTGAAAACTGAATCCGTGTTCGGACACTTCACTCATGATCACAAGCCTGTTGCTCTGCCTTCTCCCTCATGTTCCCATCACCAGTTCCTTTCTAGTTCCATGGTCCAGGAGGCTTCTCTACTCATGGAGTCTCACCATGTGATTTTGAACCATAGGATATCAGAGGATGAAGATCACACGAGCAGCTTCCATGAGTAGAGCAAGCTTCCCGCTGCACTAGTCAGTCTTCCACAATGTTGGGAAGGTGATAAGGGACCCAATGGCTGGGGCAGGGCCAATGGGTTGGTTCCGCCTTCCCTCAACATGATGGAAATGGACGGGGTGGAAAGATTGCCAGAATAGAACTTAAATCAAATTGTATCTATAATCAGTAATACTGAATCAGCTCGAGAACTCAAATTTAAGCTCAGTGTTGCTTGAATTCTTTTTCTCTGTGTGTGCTTCACCTTTACAATGGCACTCCATTCACTACATTGTCCTGTGGTAAAACCAGTTGTGACTGAAGGCCTACTTAGGGCTATATAATGAGAGTTAATGCATTGTTTCCTCCTTCTTTCTGCTCTAAACAGGTTTTGGTGGGAAATAACAAGCTAGGGTTTGCTTACGTTGGGGGTAGGGGTGAAAGCAGAGATGTGGCTGTGAATTTGGGTTCAACTTGATAGGCTGATGGATCAATACAACAATGGTGCTGGCTAGTACAGCTTAAACCTGTGAAATGTTTGATAGGAAAGTTGGTCCTGGTAACAACCCTTAGGGCAGCTTTCCCAATCTGTTACCTTCCTGATGTGTTGGATTGCAACTCCCATAATGCCCAGGCAGAATAGCCAAGTAAGAAAGCAAGAAAGCAGGAAATGGAGGTGATGACATGAATACAGTACAGTTGGCCAGGCCTTCTTGCTTTTGTAGTACATTCGGTCTCCTGTCAGGGTGGCTCTAGAACAACAATTCAACCTACAGCCAAAACCGTCACAAAGGTTTAGTGTTCCCTTGTGAAACAAAATTCCTCTAAAACAAATTGACTCTCTTCCAGTGGAGTTCATAATGGGTAAAGACATTTTAGGCAGCTCTGCTTCCTGGCATGACTCTCCCTCAATTTTCTTGTCTATAAAAGTCTGGTATCCAGCAATCAGTTATTTGCAGCCACAGCTTTCAGTTGACCAGGGCAATCTTCTAATCGCCCTGCTAGGAGCTGGAGGTGCTCAGTTGACTGGAATTCTACCGGCTTTGGAGCCTCTGGGTCTCAGCCAGCCTCTTAAAAGAAGACCGTTGCAACGGAGTGTAAAATCTAATTAGTAAAGCGGCGTAACGACAATTTCTGGCCAAATCAGGTTGGGTACCTACGTGGACTACATTTCCTCCTGCCTCAAAAGCCTGCTTCGAGCTGGTTTCTGGCGACTGTAAAACAAAATGTGACCACAATAACAGATGCAAATGCAGTACTGCTGGAGTACCTTGTACTGTGATGTGTCAGTGTAATGGAGAATGTGGTCAAGACTAAATGATAAAAACTAAATTCACTTTAAAAAAAAAGTTTTTAAGCTATTTTTTTTAAAAAATGGTTAAATGTATTTGTGTGTGTGTGTTACAAGATCATTTAATATATTTGGTATTCAGTAAACAGATTTCTGTAATCTGAAGCCCTGATCCAGAAAGAATAAATCAGCCTCTTATGGAATTTTTGTGTTAATTTCACTAGCTCCCCCACCCCCGAATTGATGCCTCAATTTATAGTCTTGTTGAAAAAGGTGTAAAATATGACCTCTGAAAGTTTCAGGCTTGCAACACAAAGTGCACGGTTGAAATGAGGGTGAGGTAGTGCATCTTGTTGACTTCTCAGACATATGGGTATGGATAAAACCTTAATATGCTCCTATGAAAAGATTGATAATGATTTTTTGTAGCAAATTTCATGGTCTTTAATTTTGTACTGAGACGTATTTTCTGTGAGATTACAAATAGAGTTATTGTGCGAAAACTGGATTTTGGGTGCCATTTTCCAAGATGGTGGCCTTTATGATGATCTCTTGAGATGCCTCTATATCTAATTTTAATCTCCAGGGTAATAAATACCACCATACCAAATTTCACACTTGTATCACAGTATACACAATTTTGATGCTAAGCCGCTCTACTAAACGCAGGCAGAGTTTGCATGTGCCATTCTCAACTACCTCCATCCATGGTAGTTTAGCTAAGCTGCCGTTGGCTAACTAAACAGTGGGCTGAATCCAGGTTTAAGCTAGCTCAAATGTGCTGGCAGAAGTGGATTTCCTTGCCCTTCCCATAGCAGCCCCTCCAGCCCCTTGTAAAAGCTACACAGAGAATCAGGAGAACCTGCTGAATGGGGTGAGCTGTAGTAGGGAAAGAGGATTGAGAAAAATTGGGACCTTCCATGAATAGAGCCCTTCCTCTTGCAGAAGGTTCCTCCTTCTTGTAGAAGGCAGATCCTGGATCTGACCTGGTGTCTGCTGAAATCTGAAGCAACCGAGAACAAGTGGCTCCCAAGCTTCTGGTTTGCTTGTAATGCATAGTTCAGCATTTCATTGAGCCTCTTCCAGTTCACAAGAAGTAGATTGTTTCGTGCTTTTGCTATTGTTGATCGTGCGTGTCAACTGTGTTTTCCCCACCAACGTTTAAGGTGAAAATATGAGCACTATCATAGAGCTAGAAGGGACTTAGCAACATTGTAATGGCGCTCAAAGTGATCTTGGGGGTCATCTAGTCAGGAATGCAACTAGGGATCCCTGAAAGATGGACTGACCAGCCTTTGCATAAATACCTCCAGTTGATGCTTCATTAGTTACCGAGTAAAGAATATATTGTTTTTAAAGGTAGCAATGGTGCCTTATAGTGTATTGGTATGTTCTCGTGTAACAAGGATCTCAAAGTCTTCCTCAAAAAGCACTTCATGTTAAGCTTGATCCATCTCTTACAGCTAAATTATTTTATTATTCATTTATTAAATTTATGTCCTGCCTATCTACAAAATACCCTAGGTAGCACCAAGGACTACTTACCTCATAGTACTCTACTAGAGTGTTTCTTTCCATGCTCTATTCTATATACTTTTTCTCAGCAAGAGAACGTTGTGCTTCAAAAATCTGTGTCAAACAATAAAAAATGAGCCTAATTTCGCAATGAATCTGGTTACAATTAGTACGATAGTTATTCCTTGGGCAATGCTGCTGAATTTGGTTAGGAAAGGTTTTGGGGAATGAATGGATGGGAAATAGCATACTGAGCTTTGTCTGTAAATGTGCATACACACGTGTGTACTGCTCAAAAAAGTTTCAGCACTATAGAACAATATTTTAACCATCTCTAATACTTCACCAAATGGTAAGACAGGAAAAGAATACATTTTTAAATGGGCAAAAAATAGACATCTGTATATAGTGTATATAATGCATTAACTTCAATAGAACTTTCCTCTGCCCAGGTAAACTCCTGCAGCATCATGGCAAGGGGTGGGGGAACTAGGGATCTCTCCTACTAACTTCTGGTAATTTAATTTAGTGAGGTGCTGAAAATTCTTTGGATGTTATGGCAGATATCTCAGTATAAACCCAAATTGTGCAGTTGTAATGATTCAGAGAGGCTAGCTGCATTGGTACATACAAACACAGAGCCGATCTACATACGCAGAATAAAACACTTTGAAAACGTTTTGAAAACTATATATGGAGTGTGTCCTGGGCCCCAACAGTTTGAATCTCTTCTCTTTGCCTGAACCCACTAGAGCAGGATCTACACTACTACTTTAAAACAGTTTATAACAGTAGTGACAACTGTTGGTGCCCAGGACACACTCCATATACAGTTTTCAAACTGTTTCCAAAGTGTCATATCCTGCTTGGTGTAGATCTGGCCGTAGGTAATCTCAGCCAAGTCTCTTTCCCCCTGCACTCAATCCCCTCCATCTACAATATGTAGATAATACTGACTTAACAGGGTTGCTGTAAGATCACAAAGTACTCTAGAAATATTAAATATTGAATCAGCTATAGAACCTCTGTAAAGAGAGGATGCCATTATTGGTACATTGATGAAGCTGAACATACATGCAACAAGTGTATTGTCACACTTTTGGGGTGATGTGTACTATTTGTTACTTACCAATGAAACCTTCCAATTCCTGGGAAATGTTATGCAAGCAACTTTCCTCTTTTTTAGCAATTCATAAGTGGTCACCCTATGATCACCCCACTCTTCAAAGGAAGTGTACTCATTGATGCCTAAATATGCTGTGCTAGCTAATGTGTCATATCCCTTGAGCTGAAATTCTCTAGTTCATTAACTTCATAACTTCTCCCTTTCCCCCTTGAAGTACATATTGCTTCATGAATGACCCTTCTTCTGAGTTGACCTAGACGGATGTATGCCACAACACTTGGTAGTATGAACACAATAGATTTGCTGGTCTTGCAAATTCTTGACATAATTGCTCGTGCTATATTACTAATTCTAGTACAGTGGATTCAACGAAGTATAATACTTCATTCATGTGCATGTCTGAGCAAAGGAGAAGAAACTTCCCCATCTCCTGCTAAGATAAATGCACTTCTTCCTTCCAGATTTCTGTTAGCTAGGGATGTATGGAATTTGCAAAATCCATCCCGTCCATGTTTCATGGATTGTTAGGCATCTTTCATTCCATTGTCCACTTGCCATTGGAATTGTGGGTGGGAGTTAGGGATGTATGAGAACTGCGTTCCCTTTGCGCTAGTGTGTATTAGCGCTAGTGCAAATTTGCACAAATCCTCCCAAAAGTAAAAACCTGTTGACGAGTCCACATGAGTTGGAAAAAGCCAGTCCACTGCAGAATCTGCAGGTCAGATTATAAAAAAATTGAAGTCATTTGAATCCATAGCAGATTTCTCCAATGTCCTTACTATAAGCCAAGTAAAGGTTTCTCTCTTCCGCACGGGAGGGATGGGGAGATGCATGTTATTAGGGAAAGAAGGCGCCATGTAGTGGGTTACAATGAATGCCGGCTCCAGGTTTTGGAAGGCTCTTGGGCAAGACACCCTCAATGGGTCCCTTCCTTCACTGAGTCTACCATCCCACTGGCATTGCCACTAGTTGCTGTTGCTCCTCATTCTCTTTCTCACCATTGCCTCTTAAGCAAGCAAATGATAGAAGAGAGCCAGTAAGCAAGTAGCACTGGCAGCTCCTCCTCCTCCTCTTCAGCATCTCTATTTGGGACAGAGGGAGAGGGAGATGAACAAGCAGGTTGCAATGGTGAAGAGGAGGAACAATTCCAAGGGGGCTCCTGTTGGGATGTGGGCTCTCAGCAGGTGCCCAGCCATGCTTACCTTTGACACCTGCCCTGGTTACAATCATCCCCTTGCAGCTTGTTAAAGGAATGCACAAGTGCTTCAGGACCTGGAAGAGAGGGGATGGCCCAGGAAGTCTTTCAAGCAGGTACCCAAGAAAACAAGTCAATAACATGTGGACTTCTTCATGGGACTCCTACACTTGGAATAAGAACCCTAGTCTCTGCAGACTTGCATGGAGAACTTTCAAAACTCCATGATGTTTTAAGTTGTGCCTTATTTAGTGTTTTCATCCTGTGTCCTACCCTTCTGAGGACACTTCTCTGCTTTAATGACTGTCCAGCCCAAGTCAGTTGAAAGATAACAAAGCAAAAAAAGGAAGAGCTCAGGGGCCTTGGAGGTGCCCATCCACAGTTAGCACCTGGACAGCAGACTGAGCAGGCACGCAGCTCACCTGGTCACTGTTCCCCACTATGGTGAGGTTTGTTTTTCATTTGAATAGTACTACTTTCAAAATTTACAGCTACACATATAAATTAGCTTCTATTTTATTTGATTATTATGTTTCTATACCACTCCATAGCTGACGCTCTCTGGTTCACAGTGATGCAAATTTGCATCTTCTTGAGTTTTTTGTTAATGTATTTTCTTATTTGCGGCAATGTGTCAGTAGCCACCCTAAACTGCTTATAATTTCTGTTGTCCGCAACTACTATAGTTTGCCCTAATATAAGGGGGAATGAAGGAAAAATGCATTGGTACCCAAACGACACCCTCCAAGCCGATGCTAATGTTTTGTGCCACAAACCCCAAGTTATGGCCCAAAAAACCATTGACACAGGTTTGGAAGGGATATCAAATTTCAAGGGTTCATGGTTATTATTGCTCCTAAATGTAGCTGTGCATCTCTGACTAGGTGATGCACTTCCTGCATGCAAGGAGAAATTACTGAGTGAGCGTGCAAAATCATCTCTTCCTTTAACCATCTGTACTACATTTAAGCATTAATCACATTTTTTTTATTATTTTAAAAAGAAAAGTTCGGGATTAAATATTATGAAAAGTCCATGCAATCTTTACATTCCAAGAAACAGAAGATTTAATCTCTGACCACAAAGTGCTTTATGAGTTATTTGCGAGGGGAAAGGTAGCTATACTGGGGGCCCTCAGTGCTCCTGGAAGCATGTTGATGACTGTGAGCCTGGGCTGCCTCTTGGACTGTGTTTAGATTACAAGGGAGGAAGATGAGCTGCAGAATAAGACATTTGCTATCTGGCTGGCTACATATTAATAGAACTCATGGCATTAAATACCAAGCGCCAAGGTGTGAAAGCAGTGGGCAGACTTGCATAGATCGTCCATCAGGCTGTTGCTTGGCTAAAGGAATTGTAAGTGGCTGATGAAATCTTGGGTGTGACGAAGGCAATAGTTACCTTTTTAGATGGTGTGTGTGTGCAGTGCCAGCTCCAGGTTTTTTAGGGCCCTTGGGCAACACACAACCTGAATGGCCCCCCTTCCTCAGTGAATCTGTCTTCTCACCACCATTGGCACCAGCTCCTCCTCCTCTTTCTCACCATTGCCACCAATTGCTTGCCAGGCAGGCAGAGAGCCAGTGAACAAGTTGGCCATGGTATCTCCTCCTTCTCAAGTGTCTGGGCCAGAGCAAGAGGCGGCTGAACAAGCAGGTTGCAAGGCTGAAGAGCAGGTGCAACTCCAAGGGGCTCTCGTCAGTGGGCCCCTGCTGGGGTATAGGCCCTTGGCAGGTGCCCAACCATACCTATCCCTGATGCCAGTTGTGGGTATGTGAGTATAGATTTCAGCACAGGGCTGGCTTCGGGGAGGTGGCATTGTCAGGCACTTGCTTAGTCCTGCACCCTGTGTAGTGGTCGGTGACCCTCTGCTGCCCTGCTGCAGCTCTTCCTTCGTAGAGTGGCCATGTGTCCTATTTTACAGAGGGTCATCCTATTTAAAGGCACCCTCGATTTGAAGGGCTTTCTAGTCCAAGTTTGGTTTAAAGAACCTTAAAATAGAAGAGCAGAGGCCTCGAAATGGTACACCCAGAGTGAGCATCTGGACAGCAGACTGAGCTCTTCCCTACTGTGTCCCTACTGTATTTCTATTCAAAATACAGCAATTCTTTCTAAAATTGCACCTCTTTCTATAAATTAGCGCAAGTCAATCTTAAGCATGTCCATGTTTCACACACACACACACACACACACTTTTTGGTGGGGATGATATGTTTCCTCTTTTGGGGGCACCCTACTTCTTGCTGAAGCCACCTGCTAACCTGCTCATACAAGTGGTGGTGAGAGTGAGGAGGCAGGGCAGCATCTTGCCTTAATGTCCTCCTTCTGGGCAGTAGTACAAACTGAGCCCAGAGGGAGAGGGCAGGTGAATGGGCTGCCATGAGGAGCAGGTAGATCCACTGATGGCATCTTACCCAAGCCAATGACCCCTCTCCCCAAAATATCTGGACCTATCACTGTTGCACAGGTGATAGGTCCTACATTAAGAGGCATTCCTACCAAAGAGTCAAAGGAGAATGATGCTCCTGGGAAGATTTTATTTCAAACCTGTATCCTGCCTTTCAGTTTTTGTTATTTAAGGCAGGGATGGGCAGAATGTAGATTTCCAAATCAATTCCCAGTACGGCCAGTTGTCAGGTATGTGGGGGAACTGAAGTCCAAAACTTCTGCAGATGATCTTGCTGCTTACCCCTGATTTAAGATGGAAAGTTTTTTGTCCAACCAATGATTGGCTATAGTCTTTGCCCTAATTCCCCACCATCATTCTGGTTTTGCTAGCCATCAAAAGAGGTTCGCCTGGCGCCTATATTATACTCCTTTCAACGCAAGGTGAAGACCTTTTTTATTTTCACAATATTTTAACATTATTTTCACAATATTTTAACATTTTAAATCTGCATTACTGCATGTGTTTTTTACTCTGGTTGTGTTTTTATATTGTGTATTTATATTGTATTTTTATATCGGGCTTTTGTCCTGTTTTGCTGCTGATGGTTTTCATTTTTGTGAACCCCCCAGAGAGCTTTGGTTATTGGGCGGTATATAAATGTAAAAAAATCAATAAAAAAGAGGAAAGAAGAGATGCAGGAGCTCCAAAGGCCTGCTTCGAAGACTTCGACAGGTTTTATCCATATAGTTGCAACTGTAGCGGTTAAAAAAGCTCCCTTGAAAATGCAAGCTACTTTCTGTGTTTGATCCAATATTCTGCAGAACTCTGGCATTCGCGCGGCTCTGAACGTCTATTATTTGGCTTCCGAGTCACACAAATGACCCATTTGCTATTATTCGGTCACATGCAACTTGTGCTCTTTCGCCCTCGGTTAATGCTTGCACGGTGTTCTGCAAAGCCTTGAAAAGAACTGCCAACACAAGAGCAGGACCTGTGCAAAGATTTATGCGCGTAAGCGTCATAGTAGGTCAAGGCTCCCAGACAGACATCAATATGCTATTGTACCATGCATGACTAGGGGGCCTTGCATGCACAAATAAGCAGCTGTTTGGCCTCACTCGCAACAAGGTGGTATGTAAGTTCTGATCCAATCTGGTGCTTTTGTGTTATCCCAAACACAACCGTTAACAGTGTTTGCAGTGAAAGGTTCTGAAATGGCTGGTGCCGTGGAGATGGAATTAGGAGCAATGTAGCTAAGGGTCTTTTTCCAGGGGTCAGTTCTCTATTTTGAAGGCATCCAGAGGACCACCAGATAACAGTCCTCTATTTTGAAAGGCTGTCCAGTCTAGGTCCAGTGTAAAGATACCCATCAGAAGGAAGAGCTGGACCCATCAACAGCACCTGGACAGCAGAGTGAGCAAGGCACACAGATCGCCTGGGCACAGTCTTCCATACTATGGCGAGATGTAATGTATTTCTATTTAAATGATAATAGAATTCTAAATTTGCATCTATATAGATAAATTAGCATATGCACATGTGATTCAAATTGGTGTCGTGTTTTGTCCTTTTTGGGGGGTGTGATTCAGTCCCTCTTTTCCTTGCTTGGTAACTCATAAGTGCCCCTCCTAGCAATACTTGTTGATCTTCACCGAGACCATCATGTATTTTAGGGACTGTCCATGGGATAGGGTAGACTAGTAGGTTCCAAATGTAACCTGTGTGCCAGGATCTCAATTTGCTGTGGCACTTGTAACCATGCCATCTGAATATTAGGGTGGGGTAGCATAGTTGAAGATGTTTTCCCTTATCCTCCAGAGAATTTGCTAGATCACGGATGAGGGAGATGTGGTCCTCCAGATGTTGGCTGTGCTGCCCAGCCAATATCTTGGCTGATGGAAGTTGCAGTCCAACAACATCTGGAGGGCCATGCACCTAGACGGTGAGGATAGGTCTTGTTCACAATAACTGGGTTGCAACCTGATACCGTATCAATAGAAAAATGATCTAGATTCTAGGAAAACTCAGAGGAAGTATGGCTGAACATATGACCTTGGGGGTGGGGTGTGGGGGGGGGAGACCTTAGCTCAGCAGGTGCTGGGTTAGTCTGGCAAAGCCCAGTATTGGATTTGGACAGCCGTACACTCAAAAGTTGAGTGGAATGCCCAGGAAGTGAGTAGAAAGTTGCAAAGCTGTAAAATCCTGGTGGGGAGATCTCAGGAAAAAAAGAGGGGGTGCAGAACTCCAGATTTTTTAAAAAAATTGTTTTAAAAAAAACAATACTTTTCCTGATTTTTTCTGGGGCTCTGCCCACCCCCACCCCCTTCATGTCTCTTGTCTGTTGACACCGCTGCTGAAGTTCCGGAACTTGGCTCCAAAGCTGCTTTCTAAGATTTTTTTTTAATCCTTGCTATTCCAGCGTTCTGCATGACTTCCAGGAAGAAGGCCCCCAAGTGTTATGTCATGGCTGGGGGGAGAGTGGGGATTGGAAAGGGCATGACTGGCCAAGGGAAGCCTCCCAGGCAGGAGTTGAGCCAAGCATATCCCAGCAATGGAAGTGTCCCCAGAATTGTTCATGTTGGCTGTGTTGCTGGGTGGTTAACAAAACAGGATAAATATCTAGGAGTGGGTGTCTTTTTTCAAGCAACTTTCTCAAAAACTGCTATTGGAAGATATTTCCTCCTCGTCTCGTCTCTCCTCTTATCCCCATAAAAGGGGGACAGGGTGGCCCAACATTGGAAGGATGTACTGGGCTTTGGAAGACTTCCTGTAGCTGTGGATAATCCTAGAGTTCTCATAACAGTGGAAACTAATGTGAGCCTTGGTAAAGCTTCCAAATGGGCAAAACCAAGTCTTGGCAAGTCATCATTTGTTCAGGGTGGTGGGTAATGAGGGGAAATTCAGTGAGTGAAGCCACCGCTGCCTTCTCTCTGGGCTCAGCTGGTCACTCTTCAAGAATGGCTCACATGGGCTCTACCGGTTCAGTCCCTGACATCTCTAAATGAGGCTGGGGAAAACTCTAGGAAACTGCCTTATACTGAGTCAGATCCTTGGTCTATCCAGTCCAGTATTGTCAACACTGATTGGCAGCAGCTTTCCAGGGTTGCAGGCATAGGTTTTCCAGCCCTACTGGAGATGCTGAGGATTGAACCTGGGACCTTTTGCATGCAAAGCGTGTGCTCTACCGCTGAGCTATGGCCACTCCCAATTGCTCTCAATACTGGGCTAGACAGACCAACCTCTGACTGTGTTTAGCAGCATCCTATGTGCCTATTTTATTTCAAAGTGCTTGAAAGGTGGAGCATAAATATCAATAATAAAAGTTTCTTGGCTTGCCCCATTCTAGATCCAGGTTTTCCCCAGACATCCACTATAATACAGAAAATAAAAGCAGTTCTGGGGGGAAATCAGCCAAGGGGGAGCTAAGTTCTTGGTTTCTCCTTCCACTACCACTTCTCCACTGAATGTTGCTCCCTCCTGAAACTGTTCTTCCCCCAAAATTGGGCATTGAGATTTAATGTAGCATCTCCCCACCCAACACAAAAAAATCTGGTGCCCGCAGATGTTGTGAGATACGACTCTCAGTATTCCTGACAATTGGGAATGTTGGTTGCGGCTGCTGGGAGTTGAAGTTTAAAACATCTGGAGGGCACCAGGTTGGGGCAAGGCTGCTCTAATGTATAGCAGGACCTGAGATGGTTTTGGGAAAGGATTCAACACGAGCCTGTGATGAACATCTCTGATGGCTTTGGCCATAATGGCTAAATAAGAATCTCCATGTTCAGAGGCAATATACTCCTGAATTTACAGATGTTGGGAACAAATGGGGGGGGTTCCTTTATGCTGTTTCCTGCAAGTTCCCCATAGGCATCTGGCTGGCCACCACTGCAAAGTAAATTCTAGGCATGATGAATATTCTGAACCGCCAAAGCTCTTGTAAGGCAGCACCTTATGAGGACACATCAAGTCCGACCATTGGCTCATCTGGCTCAAAATTGTCCACACCAAAAGCGGACAGACTTCAGTCTTGAGGGATCTATTTAGTTTGTTACTAGAACCCCAACTTCAACTAACCAACTGCAGCCAGCTGGGGAAAAAAACATATACTTAAGACTTAAAGAATTCTGATTTTTTTTGAGTATCAGAACTAAACTGAGCACACAGTCCTTCCACACAAAAAACTCCACTTCTGGTTATACACCCACCTTCTCACCATACTTCATTTCAGAAATATAATTTGCAGCTGGGATGGTCATAGTCATTTTGTTGTTAAACAATTGAATTGGAGATCTCAGACCATCTATTTCAGACCATCCTGAGATCTCTCAGTAGATGCCAATCTATCTTCTGTCTTCCCCTGTGTTTCAGGAGGGAGCCTTGTTCAGCCCTTCCTGGAGATGCCAGAGTTTGAACCTGGGGCTTTTCCCATGCAAGGCGTATACTCTGCCACTGAGCTCCGAGGTTGCTTCCAATTTATGATTCGATGGGCTTTCACTAACTCTGGCTGATAGTGAACAGCTGGTGGATGAGAGGCAGACTTGGCCTAGGGCCAGGGATTGCCCCTACCAGGCTAGGGGCAGATGGCGAGACGCAGCAAAAGAAACATGGTGACCACCTATCCAGGTTCCCCCTGCCATCACCTACTTTGGAGCCAAGTTCCCAGGCTGCTCAGGAGCAGGTGGCCACAATTTTAACACCCCCCCCAAAAAATGCAATGGCTGACATGACTAAGTTGCAGCGGGCATTACATTTTGAGAACTTTAAAATGGTGGCCGCCTGTGGCTGAGTTTGGCACTCTGGAGCTGAGCGGGAGTATGGATTCCTCCCAGAATGAGAAGATGCATTGCTGGCTCCAGGTCTTTGAGGGCCCCTTAGACAAGGCTCCCTCCCTCCCTGTGTGAATCTTACTCAACGCTATTGTCACCAGCTGCTCTTGCCCCTCATAAACTTTATCCTCTTGCTTGCTTGGCAGGCAGGGGCATCTACTACTCTTCCTTCTTACTGCCACCACCATTCTCTGGGCCAGAGCAAAAGGCAGGCAAACAAGCCGGTTGCAATGGTGAAGTCCAGGGGGCTCTTGTCAGTGTGACCCTGCTGGGGTGTGGACTCAGTGCCTAACCATACTTACAACTGATGCTAATGCTAAGCATATGATGGCATGCAAATCCATATGCATGTTGGGCACCTGTTGATCATCTATGTTCCAGGCAGAAGAGGCCCTTTAGAACACCTCAAGCTAGTTGGCCCATCATTTGATGCCTTTGGGCTTCTGGAAACTCGCAGGGATTCACCCAAAAGCAGTTTAACTGATTTTTTTCCCCCAGTTCAGACTGGAAAAATATGCTTGAGGCAATTGGCCACTTGGTCAACACTGGCATATTTTATGGCTCTACTTGCAAATGGAGGTTCCAAGGCAAATGTTTCTGGGGAATGTGTTTGTTTTTGACCGACTCTGGTACAACTCATAACCTGTGCTTGGGATACTCCAAAAATAGCTTGTGCTTCTTCTTAAAGAATAGCAACCTTGGGAATCAGGAGCTTAAAGGTCTACAAACAGGAGCTGGGCTTCTGGTCGTGGTTTGAGGCAAGGGGAGTGTTGTCCAGAGCTCGGCAATTAGGCCTTTAAGTATGGTGGCCACTCCTGAATGGCCAAAAAAAGAGGAAATGTATAACCTCCCAAGGAGGCACCAATTTGCTTATGCTATTTCATATGTATAGATGCCAATTTAGAAAGATTGTAATAGGAATGCAATACATCTTGCCATTTAGTAGAAATGCAATACATCTCACTGTGGCCAGGTGATCATTGTGCCTGCTGGTTCAGCCGGTTGCTCAGGTGCTAAATGTTGATGGGCAACAGTTATTTTGGTTCTTTACCTTTAAACTGGAATTGAACCAAATAGCCTTTCAAATAGAGGACTGTCCTCTGTAAAAGCCAAAACAAAAAAACAAATAGCCACCCTACCTTTGAAGGCCCCCATGCAGATTTTCTGCTGAAATGCTGACCTCTACATGGTAACCTTTATGTTCCCTCAAAGGTATTGTTTGGGAGGTTGAATAGCATCCAGGTAGAGGGTGATTTTTTTTTCCAGCAGAAAATTTGCATGGGGACCCTTAAAGCCAAAATTGCCTAGGTCTATGCTGGTCCCAACCCAGATCTAGATTGAGCCACCACACCTGCTGTTGTTCCTCCAAAACAAAAGTGGCCAGGTTAAGCCTGCTTGTTCAGACATCTGACTGATGCTGGGTGTAGCTTGGCCCTGACTCACAAGCATTGAATTGTGTCTGGAGGCTGACATGGAAGGATCAAAACCCGTACTTGACAAAGAATGGAGAGTTATAGGATTGGGAACTTGCACCGTTATAGCTACATTCTACGCAATCGTCACATGATGCCGAAACACCTTTTGAACCTCTTTGCTATAGTTGTGCCATGTCAACACGTGGCCCAAAGCAGGAAAGAAACCACTTTTAAAAACATTTTTGGGTGCACTGGTTTTACAACTACATGATGAGCAGTTTTAAGCACTGTTTGTGAGCTCCCTTCCACAACAACCTAAAACCCAGGTGATTATGCTGTAGGAATTGTAGTATTTGCAAAGGTGTTGGGGCTGATGGGAATTACAGCATTTATAATGTTATCAAGACTGATGAGAATTGTATTTATAAAGGTGTCAAGGCTGATGGCAATTGTAGCACTTAGAAAGGTATCACGACTGATCAGATCCTGGCCTCCTTGCAGAACTTTATTTTGCAAGCATGAAGAGAGGCCGTGGGAGCCTGATGCCTAAATAAATACCAAGGTGTAGACCTCATTTGAGCCCCCAACACAGGTCTTCAAACTGCCCACACTTGCAACATTCCCCCAATCTCAAGGTACCTCCTAATAGTTATGAGTTCCTTTTACTGAAACTAAACCGAAATTGAGCAAGAGTTCACCTAGAAGAAAATGAGTTTCTTAGCGTGTATAATTTCCCAAAGATGGGCATGGAATGAACAGAGGAATCCCAATCACTAAAATATTAACTTGGTAAGACTGCAACCTTTGTATCCTGAATGCCTTGGTCAGCATTTCAGTAGGTTCAGTTGAGAGATAAATTGCAAGCAGGGAAGTAAACATGGTTCAGTCTTGGAGGGGTGGGATGTGCTTTCTAGACAAATGAATGCAGCTATTTATACTATTCCTTGCTAGTATAAAAATACAGGGGTGGGAAAACAAAAAGAGGACATAGATTTGAATAAAATGTGCATGTGTTCATTATATGTATAGATGCATTATCATTTTAAAGTAAAAATGGAACTGCCATGGCAAGGAAGACAGTGATCAGGTGATCTGGGGCAGGATCTACACTACTACTTTATAATGGTTTTGAAGTGCACTGACAATCGTTGGAGCCCACGACACATTCCATATACTGTTTTCAAATATGGCTGTGCACAGCCCCCTGATCCGCTCTGGATCCGGACAATCCAGATCGGGTCTGGACCGGATCGGACCTCCCCTAGCCACTCCGGATCTGGAGACCCTCCTTTTCTCAATAAACTTGCAAGTCTATGGGGGAAATGACTCCCCATGCTTCTCCCACTCTCCCTGCTTACCTTGCTGCCTCCTTGTCTCCGCTGCTGCTCCTGCTTCCACTCTACTGAGAATCAGGCCGCGAGGCCTGGTTCTTAGTACAGCAGAAGCAGCGGCGGACGGTGGCAGCAGTGACAAGTAAGAGACAGCAGGTAAGCATGGAGAGTGGGGGGGAGGGCGGTGAGTCCAATGGACTCACCGCCAGCCTGGCATCCCTGGGTGCTAACTGTGCAGCCGGCACCCAGGGACCTGGAAGGCCAATGGGCTCTGGATCTCCGGAATGATCCGATCTAGTCTGGAACAATCCGGACCTCCCCCGATCCAGTCTGGATCCAGGAGGTCTGGATCACCCCAGTCCGCTTCAGATTCAGGATACAGATCCGGATCTGTTCACAGCCCTATTTTCAAACCGTTTTCATAGTGTTATATCTTGCTTGGTGTAGATCTGGTCTGGGTGTCTGTTCAGTCTGCTGCTATACAACATCAAGTCCATTGCTCTCCCTTCTTATGGTTCATTACCCTTAAACTGGACTTGGACTGGATAACCCTTTAAATTGTTCTTTGTAAAGTAGGATACGTGTTTGCTCTAGAAACAGAATGGGGAGCAGAGGTGAGTCGAGGCCCCTTTTAACCTAATGGATCTGAATCTCTCGTGTAAAAATCCCTTCTTGCTCATCTGGTGGGAGTAGCAGTAGGCCCCAGGTCAGAGTTGGGACATCTTCCCCTGCAGGATGGCAAATGGTTTGGGCTTTGGCAGGAAGTGCACTTGTTGGATCTCGGAAGCCCCAAATTCAGCAGCCCTGGTCTAGACACACCGAGAACGTCTGCAACTGTAATGGTTAAGCTTGGTTTCTCTTTGAAAGCTGAAGTTCTCCAGATGCAAGGCCTCCAGCTGTGCCAG
Organism: Anniella stebbinsi; assembly: GCA_029215795.1. NCBI lineage: Eukaryota > Metazoa > Chordata > Lepidosauria > Squamata > Anniellidae > Anniella > Anniella stebbinsi. The sequence goes on along the minus strand of JARDYH010000002.1, from coordinate 23,267,059 downwards.
TTTCTAAGTTTAGGGTGACCATATGGAAAGGAGGTCAGGGCTCTTGTATCTTTAACAGTTGTATTCAAAAAAGAATTTCAGCAGGTACCCTTTGTATGCATGCAACACCTGGTAGAATCCCCTCTTCATCACAACAGTTAAAGCTGGAGGAGTCCTGCCCTCTTGACCAGATACAAAAGAGGGCAGGGCTCCTGCAGCTTTAAGGACACCTGCTGAAAGTCCCTTTTGAATACAACTATAAAGATACAGGAGCCCTGTCCTCCTTTTCATATGGTCACCCAATCTAAGTTGCTAGGGATAAACAAATCCTATGTCTTTTCTCTAGACTTCCCCTACTGTAGCATGGCGCAAGAGGAGGAGAAGGAAAGAGGAAACTACTGTGGAATGGCCTGCCGGAGGAGATTCGACAAATTAGCAGTCTTCTGGAATTTAAGAAAGCCGTGAAGACTGTTCTCTTCCGGCAGGCCTATCCAGTTTAATTTTAAGATGTTTTTAATAATGTATTTGTTTTTATCTGTTTTAACGGTTTGTCTATTTTATTGTTTTATATTTATATTTGGTGTTGTTCCCCGCCTCGATCTAGATGGAGAGGCGGGTTAGAAATGAAATAAATAATAATAATAAATAATAATACTAACCCTTGAGTACATGTTCCAAAAGCAGAAGACTAGTGCTGCAGCTGCCACCACCTGTCTTTAACCTGAGCAAGTGCACAGGTGTTCAGGGCCCTCTAGTATCAATTATGTCCCTTAATCAGTGCAGCTGCAAAGCATAGATGTTGTAGGGTACCAGTTTCCTTGCTTCCTGTTTCCAGCATTGTGAAATATGAATATGTGACATGGTAGATTTGGGGTGTATAACACTTGTGTTGAAGATGCAATGCCTGGTGTGATTTGTGCAAGTTTCTGGGTAGTCATATGGGGCTGGACATTTCACTGCTTCAGGGTGGAAAAGGAAGCCAAATAGTAGATTCCACTGGATGAATGGGACAGCATACTCCATTGTAGATAAAATACTTTGAAATTTAGCCTTATCTTATCCTAGGGTGACCAGATAAAATCCAGGTCAGGGCTCATGTAACTTTAACAGTTGTAGAGAAAAGGGAATTTCAGCCAGTGTCATTTGTATGCAATTAAGGGAGTTGTGAAGACTGCTCTCTTCCGGCAGGCCTATCCGGATGAATTTTAAGATGTTTTAATGATGTATTTTCTCTTGTTTTTTAAATTTTTAACTTTGTGATTCTTGTATTTTGCATTGTGTTCCCCGCCTCGATCTGAAGGGAGAGGTGCGTTATAAATAAATATTATTATTATTATTATTATTATTATTATTAGTTCCTGGTGAAATTCCTTCTTCATCACAACTGTTAAAGTTGCAGGGGCCCTGCCTTCTTTTGTATATGGTCACTCTAGTATAGTGTCTGCACCTTTAACTGTTGTGATGAAGAGGGAATATCACCAGGAACTAATTGCATACAAATGACACTGGCTGAAATTTCCTTTTCTCTACAACTGTTAAATTTACATGAGCCCTGACCTGGATTTTATCTGGTCACCCTATCTTATCCAGCCTTGATCTAGAATTTCCAGATCAAGCTCAGGAAGAACAGCTCTGGAACCATGATTCAGCCTTTCCTTTTTCAGAGCCTGACAAATACCTGCGGCAGGAATGAAAGCTGGGGTCTGGTGCATAGGATCGTTGCATAGCTAGTCATCTGCTTGGCTTGGAAGTTGCAGAGTTCTACACACTTGCAGCTGATCAGCATGTGCCTAGGGAATGCTGGGAGTTGAAGTCTGACACATCTGGGCAAGACCAGGTTCGGGATGGCTATTGTAGCCTTCTGGAGTTTGCTCCACTAAGAGTCCAACCCACCTACTGTGCTCAAATACTCTCCTGTAGTGCGTTAGGTTCTTGGTCAAGCAAGTTATATATGGAAACATTCAGAGTGCAGAGTCCCATATCGAAACTGGTTCTGCCTTCCTATGGCTGTAGCCATCTTGCTCTGCATACTCTGCTTATGTGAAAGCATCTTGACTCTGGAGTACTGGGACCTGCCACATGAGTGTACTGCAATTTACAAAGCATGACTAAATGAACGGACGATGTTAATGTACTAGAGAGCCCTGCAGGACTTATAATCAGGCTTAAAAGACTGCCCTGGAGGAAAATTGGAATGAGATCCCCATACTGAAAGGGTGTGCATCCCCTCTAGCTACTTGGCTACTTAGACAAATGATATAGCTTAACAACAAAGCTGTTGATGTCTAATCTGCAACAGACATCTATACCTCGACAGACTTACTGGAAAGGCCCTCTGGAAATCGTAGAGTCTAAAATTAATGTAAGCCAACAAGATGATAGCTTTCAATTTTGTATACCTTGATATAAGTTAGTTGCCAGCCAGGGGGTTATGCTAATAGAGGGCATAGATTGGCTCCACCCATACCCACTGAGTCATTCCTATGCAAGCTGATACCCGGCATAGATACTTCCCTGCACACACCAGGCAAAGTTTTCCCCTTAAGAATCTCGGCTGCTGACTCCACTCAGGCAAATGGAGTGAGAAGCATAAGGGGGTGGTTCTGAAAGCCCCTCTTCACTCTGGGCAAGTGGGGGGGGGGAAGCCACTTGCCTGAATCTCGGAATGATTGGGTTGGGGAGTAGGAAAGCCCTTCTGGGACTGGGGTGGGGAGCTTTGGTGAAGGCCAGACTCAACATACACGTTCCAGTCCGACAGCTGTCTGCCCCTATTCCAATCCAAATTCTGCCAGAACAGTGAGCTATGAATTGGGCCTGTCCACTAACCATGGGAGCAGCCATTGTTAGGGATTCTGGAGAACTTTGAGACGGACTAAAATGAATTTGGATCTCTAAGAATCTGACCTGTGGAATCCGCTGCAGACTGGCCTCCCCAAGCCACAGGCATCTGGATTATTATTTTTTTACTTTCCCGAAATTTACACAGATTCATTCACAGGAAAATGCGCAAGTTTCTGTTGAGACATATGCCATGCTGAAAAAAATACACTGGGAAAAGTCGAATGGAATGGGGGACAATGCACTAAATGTTATGTACTAACATACATTATGTAAATTGTTGCAAACTTTCTTATGGAATGATTTGCATATTTTTCTGGATAATTGCAGGGGGAGGGGGATTGAATCCATCTGTGAATGGACACCAGAATGAACAACATTGCACAATTCACGAAACACACACGGGGCGAATTTCACAAAATCATGACATTCCTAGCCAAGATGGGTATAAAAATCATTGTAAGCAGAGTTGCAGGGAGGACTTGGCTATGTAGTATAAAAAGATGTTTGCAAATAACAGTGGTGTTGCAGACTCAGGGCTTGCAGGGATGCAGTGCCAGCACTTTTTATTAGCAGAGATGCTGATGTCATTGTCCAACCTTCAGACTCCCCTGTTCCCTCTGATCTTGGCTGCAGTTCTCACAGTTGCTGGGGTGAAACCAATTCTCCCAGCAGCAATTGTGAGCTATCCTTACTGCCAGGCAAAGTATTTTCAGTGGTCTGGTATTGAATGGGCAATGAAGACTCATTAGCTTTATGAAAGACCTCCTCCAGACGGAGATGAACAGTGCTACATCTGGTTTGTTGATCCAGATCAACTTGGCTGCCTTCATTTTTGGACTGTCCCGGGGGCTGTAGCTATGGGTGGGCGGGTGTCATGATGACCACCTGCCCTTCAAAATTTGCCAGTACACAACTGGTAACGGAACAATATCCAGCTCCTATGAGTTCCTGAATCTTCATGGACCTGCAAGATAGGTAGTCCTTCAGAACTACCTTGGGCAGGGGCTGTAGCTTAGTGGTAGAGCACAGGCTTTGCAAGCAGAAATTCCCAGTTAAAGTTCTAGCAGGAGGTGATTGGAAGGATCTCCTTCTGTTGGAGCCCATGGAGAGCTGCTGCCAGTCACAATGGCAGCGCTCGGCTACATGGACTAATAGTCTGTTTTGATATAAAGCAGCTTTCTCTATCCCTATTTCTTAAACTCTGCACTCCAACACGTAAGGCAAGAATAGGCCATAATAATAATAATTTATTTCTTACCTGCCTCTCCCTTCGGATCGAGGCGGGGAACAACATCATACAGACAATATAAAATACATAAAACTGATTAAAAGCATATAAAAATTAATACATCATAAAAATCAACCAAGGCTAAAAGTCTTAACCTTGCACCTTCCCAATGTTTTGGGCTACAACTCCTGTGATCCCCATCCAATATCTGCCATGCTGGCTGGAAAGATGGGAGTTGTAGTCCAAAACACCTGGAGGGTACCAGGTTGCCTGCCTCTGTCTTCAGGCAACACCAATACACCCAAGAGCTCTGATTATCCTAACTTTCTCTCCTGAAGGTCAAAATAGTATGCTTGTCCACTGACGGTTGCTAACTGGATTCCAGTCGCATTATCAAGTGCAAGGATTTGCTCTCTGGGGTTGAGGCTGGCCTCTCACTATGTCGAGTGAAGCAGAAACAGCTAGCGTCAACAGTCAGCCTGCCCAGCAACAGACACCACCAAAAGCGCAACCTTCCAAAAAGGAGAAAAAGAAAGGTATGGTATAAGTGAATCAGGAGGCGCATCAGCTCTGCAGCTCCTAAGGACTTGCCGCACATTCTAAACCAGAGATGGGGAACCTCTTTCAGCCCAAGGGCCAAATTCAATTTTGGAGAAGGTCTCGGGGGCTACATTGCAGTGTGGGTGGAGCCGATGGCCAAAGAGCTGAGGCCAAAAACATAAAAAATAACAGCATATTTTAACTTAGAGCTCTTATTGATAGTATCTAATCCTTAGAGACATTTCAACCTTTTTAAAATGGGAAAATCAGGCAAAGGCTGGGAAACCACCAAACAATCAGTGGTCAGGAGAAAGGGAATGGGGCTGGGGGGCATATCCATCAGAGGTACCTGGAAAACTCGATTTGGCTCCCAGGAGGGCCAGTTTTGGCCCACGGGCCTGAGGTTCCCCACCCCTGGTCTACAAGTAGCTGAAAATGAGCAGTCCCTGGTATGGGTCCAATAAGCAACTAGTCGAGAGGAAATTATGGTAGACAACTAGTCCAGGAGCAGCAAGTAAGCTTTTGACTCTGAAACCTGCTGGTTGGAAACCTGTTCATTCTTTCATTTTTTTGTTGGGATATATTAAAATCTATAAAGGATGGACTAGAGAGACTGTCCTATATACCCAATTGGTTTTTAAAATTATTTTAGGGTGTCAGAAATGAGAGCCTGGTAAAGAAGGAAGTTGCAGACCAGCTGGAATCTTGCAGTAGGCTGCCACCTTGGGGTCTTGTCATAGATTGCATGGTCACAAATAGATGTGCTACCAAGCAGGCACTGGAGAGGAATCTGCAGCAAATCCTGTCTCTGTACCTTCTTGAGGTACGCACGTAAAATTGAAATGGGTGAATCCACCTTTTGGGTTCTTCCATACACTACTTTGCCAGTGCACCTGTGAAATGGCTGCTACCCATTGAATTCTAATCGCTGGAACTGATGGAAAACATACTTGTATATTAAATATACAGATACGGGAAATTGGCCCTTATAAAATGCGTCATTAAAAATGAACAGATATGCAGACCCTGATGTACCTGTGACATAGCCCAGCCAAAGTTACATGTCTACAACTGGTTTTTCAGGAACTGAAAAGACAGAAGAATTCCTCTTGGCCAGATTTCAAGGTGATGGGGTAAGATACAAGGCCAAACTGATTGGTGTTGATGATGTTCCAGAAGCAAGGGGAGATAAGATGAGCCAAGATTCGATGATGAAACTAAAGGTGGGTCTGTCTTGTTTCTTGCTTCTTTAAGGCACAATATAAGAAATGGCTTTCCACCAGAAAACCATAGCTGGGGGTGGGTGGGGGGGGGCTGTTAAATCAGTCCTGATCCCTGTACAAAACTACAGTTCCTAGACCTTTTGAAGTGATTATCATTATACAGCCCTCAAACTGAGTTAAACTGGAAATTAACCCAAGTACTAAATCTATCAGCTCCTTAGAGTGCAAATCCAAGGAACAGCAAAATGTCTAGAAGTCGCATAGTGGGAGAATCCAGCGTGGGAACATTGCTAGAAAAATATAGTCAAACATACCTGGGTGTCCTGAGGTCCAGGTGGGCTCATATGAATGGTATTGAGGTTTCGGCTGGAATGTCACCACCTTCATGTGCTTTGTTGGACACTAAACTTAAGGATGGGCAACCTCTTTTGGCCTGGGTTCTAGATTTCCCACAGACCAACTGAGTGAGGGGAAATCTTAGGGTGGCCCCGCCCAATTATAATGTCACCTGGACCCACCCCACCCACTTTTCCATTCTCCATGCAGGGAGAGGCATTGAGCTCCATGCCTCCTAGGGATGGAGAAAGGGACTCAGCCAGTGCATGCAGTCAGCTGCCTCCTTGGGGTTTGGAGAGAGGAAGGAAGGGGGAGAGAATGCAGAGGGTGCCCAAGACTCAGCAGGTCTAAATGGCAACCTCCGTGAGCCTGGTTAGATCTGCAGGCCAAAGGTTCCCTACCTCTGACTTAACTGATGCTGGGGGGTGGGGGAGAGAATCAAGAGTATATTTGCAAATATACAGGAACTGTATATTTAAATCCCCACATTTGAGAAGTCACTGTTCAGCACACTGCCATTCTGCAGGTTTAAAATTCAAAAGTCAATCCAAATGACCTTCTAGACTTTAGCCTACAAGTGAGGGTCATGTTGGGTGGTTGCCAGCGACTAGATGAGTCTCTAGATCACTCCCCTGTCTTCCTGACTATCACGAGATTGGAATGCTGGTGAAGTTTTGTAAGAAGAATCCGCACAATCTTGCAAACAATCCTAAACGAGCAATTGTGAGGGAATTGGAAGGCAGTACATGGCTGTCACTGGGCTCAGAATATCGCTTTTAGGAAACTCTTAAGCTGAACAAACTGAGTTTACTGTAGGTAGCATTTTTGTTGCAGAGCTGAAGCATGTGCATTCATGTTGGCTTTCCATTTGTAGGGAATGGCTGTAGCAGCCCGCTCTCAAGGACAACACAAGCAGAAAATCTGGATCAACATCTCTCTTGCTGGGATCAAAATCATAGATGAGAAGACAGGGGTAAGTTCTATGGCCAGGCTGTCTCATCCAGGGCATGCTGGCCTTGCATAGATAACTGCTAGCTCTCTGTGAACATGAGACATGCCCATCTAACCTTCAACCTTTTAAGCTTCTAAAAATGTGCTTAGCTAAACAGAAGCTTTCCTACTGGAGACACTTCAAAGAAATGCCATCTCCCTTTTGGTCCACACTAGTTAATTATCCATCTAGGTGAAGCATCATCTTTAAGCAGCCCTAAGCCAAACTTTATGTGACTCTTGGCATGTCTCATGGATAACTTCAACCCTGTGTTGAAGTGAATTAACTATACTTTCAGACAGCAAGGAAGGATTTAATCTTGTTGAGTCAAAGGGTTAAGCAACTGACAGTCTTCCAAGCACTGTTAGAGTGTGTTTCCCAGGTATTTAGCAGCGTCTGATGAGATTTTAATTGATCCTGGATCTGTTGTCGGGGGGGGGGGGCGGTGATTACTTGAAGCTGTTTTAGATGTATGTTGTCTTTGTGTATATTGTCTGTTGTCTGTTTTTATGTTTTTTATATTTATATTGTTTTAATCTTTCGTAAACCTCCCAGAGAGCTTTGGCTATGGGGCAGTATAGCAATGTAAAACATCATCATCATCATCATCATCATCTATGCACACACACCTCCTTAGCATTCCCTTGTAAGCTAGAGAGAGCTTTCCCTCTCTTCTGGAAATCTTTTTTCTGCCTGTATAATCTTCCCAGTTCTGAGATTATCCAGAGCTACCTGTAATCAGTTGTGGCCATGCATGACTTAATAGGAACCTAAGCTCTCTAGCCCGTAACACCAATGATCACTTTCTCTATAGTATACTGCGTTGAGTAATGGACACCTAAGCTTTTAAAAAAATTGGCAGCATTCCTGATGGTGAAAGTTAACCTCCAGTGTACCTGTTAGCCTGTGTGAACAATTATGGGTGATATGCAAACTGCTCAAATTACTTGGGCTAGAGTTTTGATGATCTGTCAAGGGGGTGCACCTGGGGTGGGTAAGTTGTAGCCCTCCAGATGCTGCTTTACACTTTTCAAACATTAAAAAGCTGTCCCTGTGTCATCCACACTCATTCTAGGTTATTGAGCATGAACACCCAGTCAACAAAATCTCCTTCATTGCTCGGGATGTGACTGACAACCGGGCCTTTGGCTACGTTTGTGGAGGAGAAGGGCAGCACCAGTTCTTTGCCATAAAAACAGCACAGCAGGTAAACTTTAACAATGAAGCTACCTTGGGACCAGGGATGCTGATGTACTGTAATCCAGAACACTGATACTAGTGTTCTGAGTTCATGGAAGCCATATCATACGAATTCAGTGCTAAGGAGAGAGGAATTAAGCATACAAATGGAAACTCTGATTTAGCATCAGTCTACAGAAATTGCTAATCTTCAAAGGTTCGAGGCAATAGTGGAAAGCATTACGGTGGCATTTGCTGCATGGGCCTGTTCAGACAACACATTAAGCCATGGTTAGGCTGCTATCCCTTTTGCTGAAAATTGGTAGTGAGCATGTTTAAACCATGGTTATGTAGCCACCATGTAGCCACACGCTATGTCATGGTTCACACGACTCGCTAAGCCATAATGTTTAGATCAAAATTCTTAACCACCGTGGCTTAGCATGTCATTTGAACAGGGTCAAAGTAATTTTAAAATATAACACAGCCTATCCTAAATCATGCAGCAGGTTTAAAAATGGCACATGAATTTTAAAGCCGGTTCTCAGCTCCTTGGAATGATTTTCCAAAGCCAAAGCAGTGACATTGGATCGGCTTCAGCTCCATGAGCAATGCTACTGAGAAAATACAGCCCGTCCAGTTCTGTACCTAGTTTTGTGAGCAAGAACAACATTTTCCATGTTGATTTAAAGGTGCAATAGTACATGTGGGAGAAGAAACAGCCGCAAAAATGTACACAATGATGCAACATGAGCTTGTTTATCTTCCAACTTCTATGCCCACAATTGTGAATCAGATCTTCTGAAATGCATTTGGTTCCAGCTCTGTGTTCACTTAACTTCTATCAGTTGCAGGTTCACTTGCATGTGTTATATCTGCAGTAAATATGATTGGGTTGGATCCAGACTAAGTTAGTCATTCATACTGACCAAAGTCCTATTTCAGTGAGACTTAATCAGGGATGGGCGAGAAATTTGTTCAGTTTGCCTTGTAATGCAGAACTTGCATTTTCTGAAACTAAGCAAAACCAGAATGCAGTTAGCCATCAAAATCCGTAGTTTTCCAAAGTTTGTGATGCAGTTCACAACAAAACACAAACAAAAACTATCTACATTTGAAACAGTGCACAGGTACTTGATTCAATGGAAAAATTGTTTGCAGAAACGCATGCTTTTTTAAAAAAGGAGGTGCACAAAAACGCATACGTTTGAGCAAAGGCGAACAAAAATGAGTTAATTTTGTAAAACGGGCACAAATACCATCAACTTGGCTATTAACGTGGGCCAGATCTACACCAAGCTGTATATAACACTTCGAAAACAGTTTGAAAAACAGTATATGGAATGTGTCCTGGGCCGGAATGGTTGCCAAAACCATTATAAATTGTTATAAAACAGTAGTGTAGTTCTTACCTTAGTCTAATCCAACCCACTGTACTGGTCAGTAACACTATTCACTACATGGAAATGATAGAAAATGCATACTAGAATGATACTTGTAAAGAAAGGCTGCACATCTGTCTCCAGCCAAAGGGGGAGGACATTCACCTCCAAGACCATGTGCAGCTAGCTACACACTCCTCAAAAGCATCCAAAGTAGAACAAGGACTCTCTTGTTGGATCCTAGAATGAACAATGCAGCAGGCCAGTAGCTGCTGTCCATTATCCCTCAGCAAATTAAATTATGGGTAGGAATGCTGGGAAACTCAAAGCATTTCCACTAGGTTGTGCAGATTAGCTGACATAGTTCATCTCCTTTGATAGCATGTAACTAATGGCGCAGTCTTCACTGCCCAGAAGCCTTCAAATCCAGAGGCTTCTGAAGATTCCTGTGCCCTGCCAGGCTGAAGCCAGCAGAGTAGGAGGAGTGGCAGAAGGAATTTTTGCCTCCTCATCTTCCTATCTCCTTTATTTTCACTTGATGGACTTTTCAGCCTGTCTAGCAAGGGCGCTTTGGAGGGGGAGGGAAGGAGGCTGGAGGAGGATCAGGACAAATAATATCTCGGCCTCTCTGGTCTCCTCCCCTTCCCACAGAACACCTTTTCACCCCCTCTGCACTGATTGCGAAAGAACTCCAATTCCCCATCCAGGGGTCTGAGCACCATCTCCAACCTCTGAAGGGATTTTCCGAACCATCCTGTAGTCCCTGGAATACTCGCCCAAGAACTGTAGTAGGATTGCTTTCTAAGTGGATTCCAGCTTTTGGAAATGATTTACTACTTAATTTAAATGATACGAATTGCAATTCAGTTGTCCCCAGCAGTTCAATCAGTTTGAAACATTCCTGCTTTTTTTAAAAAAAAACTATCTCCCTAGGCTGAACCTCTGGTTGTGGATCTGAAGGATCTCTTCCAAGTAATCTATAACATCAAGAAAAAAGAAGAGGATGATAAGAGAAAGGTAACGTTGCTGGATATTAGAACTCTTCAGATTTCAATCTCCCCCATAATTGTATATAAGAGATCAATGAAAGCTGTTTTGGCCATACCTTAAACGTTGAACTTGATTATTCTGGTATTTAGCCAGCTGCATATCTCTTGGGAGGGGAGTTCATAAGGTAGGGGCCACAACAGAGAAGGCCATAAGAACACAAAAAGAGCCCATCTAGTGCAGCATTCTGTTCACACCATGGCCAACCAGCTGCCCATGGGAAACTCACAAGCAGGACATGGGTGCAACAGCACCCTCCCTTTGTCCTGCTTGTGGGTTTCCCCACAAGGTTCATATATATGTAGGCAGTCCTTCAGTGACCTGGGCCAAAATGATTTTAGGGCTTTAAATGTAAATTCTGAACTGAGCCCAGAAATACACTGACAAACAATGCAACTGGTTCAGAAATGGTACAACATTATTTCACCATCTAGCCTCAACAAGGATGCAGGCAGCTGAATTTTGGACCAGCCAGAGTTTCAAGATATTAGAGAGGGCTGAAAGGAGCCTAGCTAAATTCAGTAATACCAGTTATTAACAGAGTGGTTCACTCAAAAGAAGAACATCCTGTCAACAAGATGGAGAAACATAAGACTATATCCTTCTCCTAGGTGATAGGTAGTGGTAGAAGACATGCCTTATACAAGGAAGATCCCAGATTTGATCCCTGGCGCACACAGACAGACAGACAGACAGACAGATAGATTGATAGATTAGCTAGCAGGTGATGGGAAAGACCTCCACCTGAGACCCTGGAGAGCCCTGCTGTCAAGTAGAATGCTGGACTTGGGCCAGATCTACACCAAGCAAGATATAGTGGTATGAAAGTGGTATATAAAAGGCAGGAGCCACACCAAGCAGGATATAGCAGTAAGAAAGTGGTCTGTGTCAATGGGCCCCAACAGTTGTCAGTGCACTACAATACTGCTATAAATCAGTAGTGTGGTTCCTGCCTTCTATATACTGCTTTCATACCACTATATCCTGCTTGGTGTAGATCTAACCTTGATGGACAAATAGTTGAGTTGACATAAAACAGTTCCCTATGAATACTGAAGTTGTATCTTCTCTTTTTCAGAATGAAGAGGCCAATAAACCCTCTGAGGTAAGGAATCAACAAGCAACTCTCTCCAAGTACAAAAAAACCAATTGCCGGTAAAGCTTCAAATACAACTGCTGCTTTCAAGCAAAACAAAGCAGGAGGAAAGCTTGTTCTTGCTAGGTCTTCTTTGCGCACGAGAGTCCAGCACTTGATTATCAACCCTGACTTGACTTTGCTTTGTTTCAGAACGGTAACGATGAAGCAACGGCTGATCAAGTTGGCAAAATAAAGCTGGTATGTAGAGGCCCCTAGCTTGAATAGCCAATTAATTGACTCCTAAATAGCAGTTAAACCAGAATAGAGCAAATTATTTCAGCAAATTCAGCTGAACTAAAAGGACAAGCTACACTAGACTAGATTTAAGGCTACAGAGGCTCATGATTTTCAAGCATTCATGTGCATATTATTGCTTGAGCCTGAGTGACCTCATAGACTGATGAGCACAGTCCTAATTCTTGCATATTTATTTTACTGTTAAAGGGTGTTGACCAGATGGATCTATTTGGAGACATGTCTACTCCTCCTGACCTGAATAGTCCCACAGTGAGTAGTAAAGGCGTTGTTTGAAGTGTTCAGAGTTGGGATCAGATAGATCAGGAACTACTGGTAGATCTGAGTAACTGCAATACATCAGCAAGGGGAATGGGTACATGACCCCCAACTGTTTAATAGCCAAAAAGCCTTTTTCTTTCTGAGTTAGGCGGCAATAATAATAATAATAATAATAATAATAATAAGTTGTGTGCATGTGTGCTGGGTGCGTGCAAGGTCCAGTTCTGGTAAAGCAAACAAAATCCTGATCTGAGCATGTGCTCAGAAGCTCCTTATTCTGCAATTCTGTGTCGATCTTCTGGACCCTGGCTTCAATTGATGGACCATGGGGTTCTAGTGAATAACAAAGTAGTTCCTGTGAGACCTAAAGTCTGCTCACCCTTGCTTTAAATGACTTCAATGGCAGGAATCTTTAAGAACTCGTCCATCCTTGTTACCGAGGGTGGATTCCAATGAGTAATTGTACAACAGAATCTTCCCTTATAGAGACATGAAGCCAGTATCATTTTCACCCTCTTCATGTTCACAACAATGGGTCCTTGGTCAAATTTACCTAATAAGTACAATAAGCAATGCTGGAAAAAAGTGGTCATAGTTTAGTGGAAGATGATATGCTTTCAACAATATTTAGCAATTGAACCTGATATCTTGGGTGGTTCTATTCAAAGATCCCAGGGTGGGTATTCACTATAGATGGACAACTGAAATTCTGAGATGGTATAAAGCAACTCCATATGCATGTGGCTGGATCAGACAGCAGTAGGGTTGGAAGTACATGTAGAAGTTCAATGTGCTTCTGGAGAACATGGTCAATAAGTATAATAAAGGAAGCTTGGAGTAGAAATCAGGAAGAGCCCTGGTCAAATTCATATGAATGGATTGCCAGTCAGATGTCTCTGGGAAGCTTGCAGTTCTTGGGCCAAACACTGCCAGTGGGCCACCAGAGCTGTTTCAACATAACCACTATTTCAGAACTGCCTAATTGATGCTCCTGATCTATATCACTCACAATTAATATCAAATGGCTTATACAATAAGAGCACTGAACTTTTCTATATTGGCTGAGTTGTTGAACCTGTATCAGCCCAAGGGCTGAATTCAATGTTGCTCTCAGAAGGCCGCATTAGAGTGGTGGGCAGGTAAAAGAGGGTGGGGCCAAATACCCAATGTATCAGCATATTTTACCTTGAAGTACCTCACTGCCCATAACTGTGCCTTAGGAGAGGCATCTAAACCTTTTAGAACAAGGGGGGGAAATATGTGCAAAAGTCAGGAAACCACCAAACAATCTGAGGTCTGGAGTAAAGAGGTTGGGATCACAGGAATGAGGTGTGCCAACCCTGGAGGGCCAAATTGGTGGGCTGGATTTCATCCGTGGGCCTAAGGTTCAACACCCCTGCTAAACAGGAACTGTCCAAAATGGCAAACTGCATCTAGGTCATAGATATCTTTTTTTAAAGGAAAAGAAATCATTGCAAATCTGCTTGCTCATGACTTTTGATCAATGTCCCCATGAGACTACTTACCCATGTCTAAATGACGCTTCTGCTAATCTATCTTCTTTCCCAAACCTAATAGGAGGAGGATAAAGAGATCCTGTTAGTGGATTTAAACTCTGAAATTGAGGCCCTTCCGGCTTCTCTCAAGGGGGAGGATCTTTTCTTGAATGACATCACACCTTCCCTGCCAATGCCCAAGCCGCAGCCGCCTTTCTTGCCTGAAAATGCTTTCTCTGCAAACCTCAGCTTCTTTCCTACCCCCAATCCCGACCCTTTCAGTGACGACCCTTTCACGCAACCTGACCAATTGGCACTGCCCCCGCTTGATTCTTCTCTCTCGCGTCCCAGTCAGAAGATGGGAAGCGTGGCTAGCCCCATGGGGAACAGCAGGGTGAACGGGGATGTAGACTATTTTGGGAAACAGTTTGACCAGATTTCCAACCGGACTGGCAAGCAGGAAATGCAGGCTGGCCAGTGGCCGCTTGAGAGTAAGCCAACGCTGCCAGTGGCGAAGACTCCGAATGGGGTCCCGGAGAGAGAACAGAACGGTTTTGCTGCCAACTCTTCGCTCAACGTCTTCATGGAGAGCTCTTCCAAAGGACTGCCCGTGCAAAATGGATTGCGGCTAGACTCCGAGAACGGCATCCAATTGATCTCCCATGACTCTATAACGATTAGCCCACCGCCACAAAATACCAAGCCAGGAAGAGGAAGAAGGACTGTTAAGGTGAACGTTGGTGCACACACAAAGTGGTGACATGCATGTTTTCTACTTGGACTAGGTGAAGGAATTTCCCTCCCCGCTCCTCAACAAAAGCTTTGCTGGCAGAGAAATACTTGCCTCCCATCCTATAAAAGCTGTAGGCTCCAGCCACTGTAAGGCTTGCTCTGTGGCTTTTGCGCTCTGTGTGTCCATCCATAGTCATTCTTTCTAAACCTAACTTTCTCTCTCCTAATGCTGCCATGTTTCTGTCACTCTGGTAAGTAAGATGCTCAAACTCGTGATGCATGTGTTGAATATAACTTGGGAAGGGAAGGGGGAGGGGGGAAAGCAGATGTTTCGGTCTAGTTCAGGAACCCAAACCTAGAAATGGAAGATTAAAAGGAGCACTTCACCTAGGGAAGCAGGTAGGAGCTGTTATGTGTGCAGCCTTGTAACAGCATGGTAGACTTCAGAAGCTTGGAAATAAGATCAAGGAGAGGGTCGGAAAATGTCATAGCATCCCTTGCTATGTACACCCATCTCACATTCCCAGCAGTGACATCCTCTCTTGGTCAGTGCTGTACAGACCTGACACAAGCCATGGAGGCTGATAGTCCAGGTATTATTATTATTATTACTATTATTATTAAATGAGCACTGACGCAACCTTTATGCAATCTAAGGGATTCTTCATCGATATAAAAATGAATATCTCCCCCTTCTGGTGTTTACACACAGGTCAGGGCAGTTAATAACAATTAGAAACCAACCATAAAATACATTTAACATTCCAACACAAATTAATATCATAGAAACGGGTTCATTGGGCTAAACAGAGGCATCAAACAAAAAATGTAGTTATTTGATTAAACAAAAACCTACTTAAATGGTCCAGCGAAACATCATAAGGCAAGAGGGTAACTGAGCTCAGTAGGGCAAAGAGTTGCACAATTGAGATGCATCCACAGGAAAGGCCCTTTCTCTCATCCTCATCAGCTGAGCCTCCACCATAGCTGGAACCCTGAAGGGCCTCTCTGTCAGACCTTAGGGTGCTAGAAGGCTGGCATGGGAGAAAGCAGTCCCAAAGGTATCCTGAACCTAAGCCATTTAGAGCTTGGTTATCACCAACACCTTGGCTTATGCCCAGAACCAAATTGGCAACCAGTGCAGCTCTTGCAGGACAGATGGAATATGGTCACGTAAGTGACCGCCCGCCAGTGTTCTCATTGTTGCATTCCAGTCCAATCCAAAGACTCTTCAAAGGGAGCCCCCATGTCGATTGAACTGCAATAATCCAGTCTAGATATAACTTAAGGCAGGTGTCATCACCATGGCCAGGTCTGACCTCATCAGAAACAGACCCAGGCCGAGCAAAGGCTCTCCTGGCTAGAGCTGTCACCTGAACATCCAGGCTCAAAGCAGAATCCAGAAGTGCCCCAAAACTGCATATCTGATCCTTTGAGGGGAGTATGGCCGCATGCAAATTGGGTTGAATTTCTCTTCTGGAGCACCTCTGTTACTCAACAAATTTAGCTCTTCCACTTGACCTATCGCAACTCGGCTTTTTAGATTCTGTAGCTGTGATGTCAAAGACACTAGAGCAGTTTGGGAGTGGGTGGTACTGACAGAGAAGCACCCTGATCCCTGGTCATTTTGAACATTCTGAGCAAAAATAACTGTTCTGATCAAGTCTCTCTTTTCTTTTCCAGAGTGCAGCCAATGACTTGTTTGGCTCAGACATTTTTGTTCCTGCACCGACTGCAACAAACACACTGACAACGGCACAGCAGCCTCCTCCTGTGCAAAACAGCCCTCTAGACCTCTTCAAAGCTAGTGCTCCTACAACAGCTCCCATGCCTGGAGTGGGTTAGTGACGTTTTCTTTAAGGCCATTGATGTGACATGTGACTTTGGGTGATCATCTGTAAGGTTGGGTTACAGTAGACAGACAAAGAGACAATTAGAGCCAGTGTGGTGTAGTGGCTAGAGAGTTGGACTGGGAGTCAGGAGATCCAGGTTCTGGTCCCTAGTTAGTTATGGAAGCTCACTGGATGACTTTAGGAGGGGAATATAAATAAATAACATTATTCATTTAAACTTTTTTTGAAGAGGCTTTTTCTAGCAAACACCCCATCTAATTCAGTCCTGCAGAGACAGGCACAGACACTTGAAAACAGAACTACTACATGTATATTCCCCATCTCATCAGACTTGTCTGGCTCGTGTGCAGTGGGGTAGTGGTACATTTTGAAGGGCAGGCAATCATCAAAGTCCCCATAGCAGCACCCTCAAGGAGAGACCAAAACTTGCAGCTGGGTTGATCCATATCAACAAACCAGTTATGGTAAGTTTTCATCTCCACCAGGAGAAGGTCTTTGGTATAGTTGATGAGTCCTAATTGCCCATTCATGACCAAGCCACCCCAAGATACTTTGCATTACAACACGGAACAATATGTTGTTGTTAGGGAAATTGATTTTTCCACAGTTACTGTGAAGAGTACAGCCTAAGCTTAAGGATCAGGGAATTCTGCAGTAGTGGGGGGTGACAGATGATGTCAGTGTCCCTGCTAATAAAAACATGCTGGTGCTGTGTCCCTGCAAGCCCTGGATCCACTACCCCATTGTTGATGTCCTGACAGGGTGGAGAGGAGATTCTTGACACTACCTACCCACTGGCTGGGTTCCTATTCACTCCGGCAGGCTGTCTTTCTCTTACATTCAAAGTAGGCCATTATCTTTGGAGGGAGCGAAGTAGGCCATTATCTTTGGAGGGAACATCATAAGGCAGGATTGAGCAACCTGTAGTCCAAAATGTCTTGAGGGCCACAAGTTGCCCACTCCTACTATAAGGAGTATGCAGCTACTGAGAAGGCAGTATTCCATGTTTTATATAAAAAGGCTAGTAGTAACCGTACTTCTGCGAGGTCTCAGGCACACAAAGGGGCAGGGAGAAATGTGCCATTGTTCAAGAACTATATTGCTAAAGTGGAACTATTACATTTCTCTTGTAAGGTGCAATCCTATCCATGTTTAGACAGGAAAAAGCCCTATAACTTTGGCTGGCTGGGGAATGCTGGAAGTTGTAGGACTTTTTCTGTTTAAATATGCAATGTAATAAATACAAAATATGGGGCTGAAGAACACTGTAATAGTAGATGCATTGGAGACGTAGCAAGAAAAAAATGAATTTTACCCTTCCTAAGCACTTAGAACCTTTTTTTTTAGCAAGAATCTAAGTAAAATACTTATGTCTTGCACACAAAAATATTGGGCCTTCCTGGAGATGTGCATGTTGGGAAACAAAAACTGGGAGAAAGTGGAAAAATTAAGGAACATGTGTGTGTTTTCCCCAAATGTTCAAAAAAAAAAATCACTGGGGAAAATGGAGGAGGGGACCCCCATTTTTCCAGGCTTTCACATTCCTAGGCTTGCCACAAACTTGTGTGTTTGTGTAACAATAACAGTCTAGTTTAAAATACAGGTGCACGATGCACTATGTGTACCCATATATTGGCATCCACAAGGTGTTAAGACTTTGTCTCTCAAAAGTATTTGGAGTTGTCCAATGAGAACTTCAGCATAATGCTTAAAAGTGTGTGTGTGGTCTTCCCTTGCCCTTTTCAGGTGGCTTGCCTTCTGCATCTCCTCCAACGTCTGCATGGGGTCCTCAATCCGCCGTCTTCAGCCAGCCGCCTCCAGTCTTTCCTGGCTCCGTCCTGGGTGTTCGTCCTGCAAGCTTTCCTCCACCTCTTGGTTTTGGTGGCACTCCACAAGTTCCAAATTGGAATCAGCCTGCCTCCTTGGGTGCCCCAGTCCAGCTTCCTGCTCCCGACCTCTGGGGTCATCCTGCACGTGTTTCTCCTTCTAATGCTTGGACGCAGCCATCGTCCACCGGGAACCCATTCCAGGTCAACCAGTTCTTATCGACACTAGCAGCCCCCTCTCCATCTATGTTGTCTCCCATGTCATCTGCTAGTCCTCCTCCTCAGCTCCCTCCCAGGACTGCGCCTCAGAAGGAGCTCATCAAGAAAGAGAGTGATGCCTTCACCGCTCTGGATCCACTTGGGGAGAAAGAGATAAAGGATGTAAAAGAGATGTTCAAAGACTTCCAGCTGACGAAGCCACCCGCCGTGCCTGCAAGGAGGGCAGAGCAGCAGCAGCAGCAAGGTCTGTCAGGCGCTTCCGGAGCCTTTGCCAGTTACTTCAATAACAAAGTGGGGTTTCCTCAAGACTTGGCTGACCAGGATGACTTTGAAGCTAGTTGGCTATCTACTAAAATTGGTGGTAAAGCTGCTGTTCTCATTGGGTAATCTTAAAAGGGGTGGCCTTTTTGTCCCCCCACCCACTTTTTGATTAGCTAAGGGCAAATGCTTGAATGTATGTGGTGGATACCTTAAGTAGTCTCCGGGGAAGAGAATATTCCTTAATCCCTTTTGACTGGAAGGCTTTTTTGTCCTTCATGATGGCAGTCCCCAGTCAACCCTCAGCCCGATTGCAAACTCACTAGGTGGCCTTGGAGAAGCTATTGGGTTGGATTCAGATCCTTTGTCCCACCAGTGGAAGGACAAACTTGCGGGATTGGAATTCCGCATCCTCTCCTCCACTCTGCAGGCTCTCATGTCCCCTCCCCCCCTCCCCCCACAAAAACAAAATCTTCTCCAGAGGTCTCCCAACCCTCTGGAGCAGATTTGCAGTTATTTCTTTTGAAGTGGGAGAGATAAGGCACCTTGGCAGACTCCAGGGGAGCATTGGTGCTTGTTGCTGCATAACACATGTGCAATATAGATATGCTCACTGGCCAAATGTGTTTGCTGCTTAGAGTGACTTGAAAACAGTCGCTTGATACTTGTCATTTTCTACAACTTAGCACCGCCAAAGCCAGTTCCCAGGCAAAATGCTGTACCATCTACCAAGCCTGCTGAAGACCTCTTTGAAAACCCTTTTAAGATGGACCCTTTTGCAGCTCCCTCACAAAGTTCTGTAAGTATCTGAGTGAGCTCCACGGGACTGTCCATCTGTTTGGTATAGTAAGGCTCATGCCAACACTTTCATTCCTGTGACCCTTGACAGTCTATACCTAGGGAAGATGAATCGCCCAAGAGTTATCCAAAGGTTGTACCTATGCTCACTACAATCAGTAAATTTTCTGTCTTGCCCCTTCTGTTCAACCTTGGCTGTGTGATCAAAGGTTATGGCAAGCTGTGCCGACTAGGGATGCCGCACACCCGACTGGGTCCAGGAGTCCGGCAGACGCACTTCCTCTTCCTGTCTCAGTGGCGGCAACCATTGATGCAATGGGGGAATTGCACAATTTGGGGAGCCTCCCCGTGCCAATGGTGTCCTTAAAGGCCGCCACTGATGCAAATATAGAGACATAAATGCTCTATTCATGCCTTTACCCTTGTGTCAATGGGGCCTTTAAAGCCGCTATTGGTGCAGAGTGGGGGGAAGTGTGCAATTGACGGCGGCTCCTGAAATTGTGCAATTTCCCCTCGTTGCATCAATGGCAGCTGTCGTTGATGCAGGAAGGGGAAGTGTGTGATTTCAGTGCATGGCTGGCTGGCTGCTGAGTGCTCGACGGGCCAAGCTGAGCCCCAGAAAAGGCTCATGCGTCTCAGCAAGCGGGACAAGGCAGCAGCAGGTGAGCACCTGCTGAGGCAACCACAGGCAAGTTTGCTCCCCCCTAGTGCTGACTAACCTTGAAGGACAGACCATGAAACTGGTGAGCTAGTGGAATAATGGTGTGCCATGTCCTTTTAAAAGTAGTGCTGTCCCCAAAATTTCTCCCATATTCTTTTCGACCGTTCTCTTTCAGTTTGGTAGAAAAGAGATGGATTTTGCAGTGGGGGGAGATCAATGCTGAAGAAAATTTCAAATAAATTCCGTGGATTGGGTTTGGGTTTCTTGCGCTTTTCTTAGGAAGTGGCCGAGGAGTGTACACTCGTGTCCTGTTTTTCATTGTGCAAATCATCACTATAAACCAAAATACAAAACACACCATAAATATCAGCAGAGAATAAAATCAATATAGCCCAGCTCTCCGTAACCTCCTCAGCTTCCCACACTTCAACTGAAGCCCAGGGGAAGGCGTCATCAGGTCATTCCCACCACAGGCCTTTGCAGCTTAGGGAGTGCAGGCAGTCTGGGATGCTGCAGTGCAGTGGAGAGATGTATAATAGAAAGAAAAGACATCCACGCAGCACCGTTGGCTGCCTCCGAGTGATTAGAAAAGCTCAAAAACATCACAAAAATAAATTATGAAACACTCTAAGAATGAAGCAGAAGAATGGAAGCTTCATCCCCACTCATCCCTGCATTATGGTGGATGTAAAATGAGGAGCAGCCTGCCAACACATTTGCTGCTGTTGCCACTTGTAGTGGCAATACACAAAGCCCTTTACAAAAAAGAAAGATAGATAAGAAAAGCTGAGCTACAACCCCTGCCAATGGGGTTGTAAGAAACTGTTGAGACTTTCTCCTTTCCCTGGAGAAATTTGGTTAAATGTGTCTCCTCCATGGTCCCAATTTCTCCCCCTACAAGTAGGGTAGAGAATTTTGAGAGGCCACGTGTGCACAGCTCTACTTAAAAGCATTGCTAGCTCGTTAAAGTGCCACCGGTCTATGCAGATGAAAATCAAAGAAAATTATTATTATTATTATTATTATTGACAAAAAAGAAAAACACACATACCTCATTGACACAACAATACCGAGTGACAAAAATGTTGTTGAAAACGAAGAGAAGAAAGGAAAATATACGCCATTGGCCATGGAAGTTAAAGAACCATGGCAACAGGAAAAGTTCACCTCAGCCACCGGCTTCACCTCAGTCACCAGCATCACATAAAAAAATTATACAGAAAACCTTCAGAAACTGGGCCTACCAAAATACATCCACACCAGCATCCAGAAAGCAGCTCAATTGTCAGGAAAATCCTGAATCTGTAAAAGACAGCATGACTTGGCAAAGCCCGTCACGTCCATCTAGGTAAAACCACCATGAGCGAAAAAGAGATACAATAATAATAAATATTAACAACAACAATAATACAATGATTTCACTGAAGGCTCCACATCTCCTTTTTTTTTTTAATGGTTCTAGAAATATAACAATACTCTTAACACACTGAGCCTGTAGTTAGAACGAAGGGCATGTTCAAACAATGTGCCTGCTCCAGGCAATCTGCACGGACTGAATTGATGCTAGGGGTGTATGAGAATTTCATTCCTGTCTGCAAATCATGTGAATGTGTCCCATTCGCAACTCCAAACTCAAGCAGGAGTATAATTCCTGAGAAATTTTTAGAATTTCCCAAGCTGTTTGTTTGTTTGTTTGTTTGTTTGTTTGTTTGTTTGTTTGTTGATAGTGAGGATATTCAAGTTTGGTATTGAGAATGAGACAAGATGAGCCTTGAGCTTGAAGAACCTTAACGATCTTGAATATTGCTCGTTCTTCCATTCCTACATGATGCTCAACCAAATGAACTAGTAGGGGGTTGCGTGCCTGCACATGTTCTGGGCAGGCCTGGTGTCAGGTTGGCATGGGTGGGCAGCTGCCAAGGACCCATTTGTGCCTAGACCTCTGCAGCTACTGCCGCCCTCCACCTCCTCACTGACTTGGGAAGTGCCATAGCCAAGACCAGTAGCCCCACAGTGCCCCCATTTTAATAGAACATTCTTTAACCTTTTGAGTAGCAGCAATCTGAACTAATCAGATGCTGCCATTGGTGGTGGTGGGACATGGCCAATGAGGGCAGAGGGTGGGCTTTACATTGCTCCTGTGCCCTCATTGGCCCAGTAACCCCAAAGGAAGCACCTGATCGGTTCAGATTGCTGCTACTCAAAATGTAAGTAAAAACAAAATCTTTTGAAATTGCACATGGGGTTCATGCTTGACTAGCCTGGTCCCATGGAGCTTTTCCAGGGTTGGCCAGTTGAGGGGGAGGAGGAGCCACTGCCACTGTGCCAGGGGAAAAATGGATGGGGAGGGATTGGATGACTTGGCTAGTGGCTTGGGCAAGAGGTGGGGGGCTTCAAGGGGAAGGGAGCCTGGCTGGCTGGTGGGCAACCATGTGGGGACTTCATCCATCAGACGGATGGCTTCTGGGCTGCTACAATGGGTTGAGACTGAACTTAAAGCTAGAATATGCTGGTATTTTGGGACCACCCCTTTTGTCTTTGGCCACGCCTACCACTCGAAGGGCCTTTGGTTTCAGCACCTCTGCTTTAAAACATTATCCACAAACTATTTCAGCATAATTTGAAACTGAAACTAATTTGTTTTCCGTCCCCCTTCTAGACTATGGCTCCGCAGCTGCTGTCTTCTGCTCCATTCGGTGATCCTTTTGGAAATCCATTTGTATAGACTTGATAGGTGAGTAGCTTTTAGTTTAGTGGCAGTCTGTCCTGATTCTGTTTGTCTTAAAATTGAAACTCCACCATCTAAAAGGCAAATCTCGGCCTTTCTTTAAAAGCTAGCTAAGGAGGCCACTGTTAAGAGTGATTTGAGGCTAAGCGTTACCAGATACCAGCTGGCCAGTAACAATTCAGTTTTCAGCCTTCAAGGTTTCAAAAGGCTGGTGCAGAGGTTAACCATTATATTCTGCACCTAAATAGTGGCCCCATTTGCCTAGAACGATAACTGAGAATTTAACATAATTCTGAGTTCTTGGGAACGGGGCACAATTCTGGGTGATTGGAAACTTAGCCACATGGTGGTGCATGCTGCTGCCCCATCACTTCTCCTGCAACAGGGTGTGACTAAACCAAATCATGGACCTTCTGCCGGTGGTTTGGTTAGCATTCACGTTTTGGGCTTGTCAGGGGAGAGACAAGCCAGAGTTCCTGGATTGTGTGTAAGACTCAACATGGTTGGAAGGTCTGGGGTTTGTTTATGCCACTCCCACTTGCAGCAAAGGTGATCTGGCAGTGTGCACCACTTTGTTCCTGATAACCTAGAATTATGCCTTGTTCCTGAGGACCAAGAATGATGTTGCTTTTTATAAGATAATATGTAAAAAATACTCCCTAGCAAAAGATGCAAAAGTAGAACTGATTCCCGCAGGAACCTGCATCAACTTCCCCTTACACATCTGATTCATCACTTTAATCTGATATTTTGTCTCCATATTTTCCATAGGCTGTCTTCAAGACAACAAGTGTTGTGGGGCCCAGCTGTGGGATGGTAAAGTTCTCATTGTGTTTGACCAGAAGTGAGTGTAATCAGCAAAGGAATAACTGGACTGCTGTGACAAAAAAAAGGATGTAACAAATTACTGTCTTTACTCTGCATTATCTGCCTCATTCTTCATCCACTTTTGGACTGCAATTCATTCTGGGACATCCTTGGATTGCAGCCATCAGAAGCCAAGGAAGGAATTTGCTAGAGACCAAACTGCAACTGGTGGTGACCTTCCGCCCATGTAGATTTAAGTAGCCGAACACTCTGTGGTGTCTCCTAGTCCTTCACTTTCACGTCTGTTGGGGCTTGGAAGCACTTAACTGTAAAATGACTGAGAAACTAAACACCCTTCTAGGATGAAACCGCACAAACTTCTATTCACCTTCACACAAGGGAAGAGGACCATGAGCTGAACTTGCAGCACTGAGTCACCTAGAACGTTAAATGGTCAACTACTGTTGTAGACTCCACCTAGCCTTACTACAAACTTTTAAAACTTCCCAACACTCAATTTCCCTTCCACCCAAAATGTCAAGGTGAATATCTGAATTCCAAAATGGGCAAATACTGTGTTTGGCTCCTCACTGGTGAGTTCTAGAACTGTAATTGCTAGCTCTAACGCTGATGCAGTCCAACGGAAGTTGAGATACTCTTGGCAACCTCTTGCCCAGGACAGTTGAAATGACTTTAGCATTGCCTTCCCCAGCACATCTATTGTTACAGATTTGGCCCCCAGCAAGACTCTCAAGTTCCTAAAGCAAACCAAGACTGAGAAAAGGATACAAAAATGGGCAAGTGTTTATAAAAAGGCTTAGTGAATGTGCCCGTTAAACTGGAAAGCAATCAAACTCTTGAACAACAAACTGCAATCTTGGAAATTGGAGTATGGTATGGTTAATCTGCATAGTGATACTGCACCATTTAAACAAGGGTCTTAAGAAACTGGGCAGAACTGATGTAAGAGCTGGGGGGGTCTCTCCATCATGGCACTTACCAATACAAACTTGAAATGGTGTCCATGTTTATGTTAAAGCAAAATTGGAGATCTGCTTCCTAGAAAGCATTAAGTCTGCAGTGATTTGTTCTTCCAGCCAGTTATGCAATCTGCTCTGTACATACTTTACTGCACTTTTCCTGTAATGCAAAAAAAAAGCTATTAGTTTATATGTATTTGTCTCAGACTGGAAATGTAGGAACTTATGGATTGTGTTACACTGTAAAAAGCAGTTGTCAAAAGTTCCGACAATTAAATGTAACTTCATTTCAAGAGTGGCACATATCTTTATAGATGAAAACACTTCAATATGGTTAAACATCCTCTTTTCACTTGCTCATGAAAGCACTGGTTGCACCCTGCATCTAACTTACTAAACAGATACACAAGAGATATATGTAATCATAGTGTGATGTTATAATCAAGCCAGGGTCCTTGAGTCACTGAGAATGGAGATAAGGACATATGGCATTGATACTACTCCCCCCCCACCCCCATGACTTGGTACTCAACCAAACATATCAAAATAGTAGCAGAAAAAGGTTGACAGAAATTGTGATTGTATAGTTGTGTAGTTGGAGGCTGGTATAAAGAAGGCAAACTCCATGTTAGGCAAAATTAGAAAAGCAATTGAGAATAAAACTGCCAGTATCATACTGCCTTTGTACAAATCTATGGTGAGACCACATAGATTTGTACATACTGTGTAAAGTTCTGGTCACCACACCTAAAACAGGAATTGTAGAGCTGGAAAAAGTGCAAAAAAAGAGCAACTAAAATGATCAAGGGGGCTGGAGTATCTCCCCAACGATGGAAGGTTACAACAGCTGGGATTGTTTAGCTTGGGGAAAAAAAGGAGGCTAAGAGAAGACACGATAGAGTTGTTCAGAATTATTCATGGTGTAGAGAATGTGGATAGGGAGACATTTCTCTCCATTTGCCATAATACTAGAACCTGGGCTCATCCCATGATGCTTATTGGTGGGGGGTTCAGGACAGATAAAGGAAGTATTTCTTCATAAAGCATATAGTTAAAGTTTGGAACTCACCACCACAAGATGGAGTCATAGCCACCAATTTGGATGGCTTTAAAAGTGGGTTAGATAAATTCCCGGAGGAGAAGGCTATGTGCTACCTCCAATATCAAGAGACAGTAAGCCTATATACACTAGCTGCTGGGGAACATGGACGGGAGGGTGCTGTTGCACCTGTATTTTGTTTGTGGGTCCCTGGTTGACAGCTAGTTGGCCACTGTGTGAACAAAGTGCTGGACTAGATGGACCCTCGGTCTGATCCAGCATAGCTATCCACCACTCACGTACTCCAAAGGATAGCAGCAGAGAAAGGAAAAAACAGACAAAAATTGGGTGAGCATGTCCAAGGGATAATAAATCTCTTGAGCAGAAAGGATGTCTTGAAGAGAAAGGATTAAAGAACTTACCTCTCCTACATTGGTGCAATTTTGGGAAAATAGTGAGCACTTAATCCCTATTGGGCTTGGCCATGGTATGCGCTCCTCAGAAGAGTCTACAATATGCAAGCTTCCATCCTGGACAAAGATGTTTAGAAAAAGCCTAAAATCTGCTAGGGAACGATGTGAACACAGATGCATCCCACAGCCATGCAAGTGTAACCTATATGTGTAAGTATAGTTCTTTCCATGGTGCATCATCGCTACCTTTGCATTAACTGACATAACGTTACCTCCCATTTCAGAGGCACTATGTTACACCAGTTGCTGGGGAACACAAGCAGGAGGGCACTATTGCACTCATCAGGCAGGTGGTTGGTAGGATACTTTATGAACAGAAGGCTGGACTAGATGGGCCTTTGGTCTGATTCAGCATAGCTCTTATGTTCCACAGACCTGGGCAGGGTTTTATGATTGATTATTTTATTGGAGATACCAGTGATTGCGCTTCGGACTTTGTGTACTCTATGCATGCATTCTACCATGGAGCTATGTCCCCAACCCACTGTGGCTCTTAGTGCCACAGCTCTCTTTAAATACGCTTCCCAAAACAGCCTGGGAATCTCTAAAGTTTGTTCTCACTTGCAGTAGGATTAGTTGCTTAATCCAGAACTTGGCAGCTAGAGAAGCAAGCACCAGATACTAAGACAAATGGCTAGTGAATGTTTAATTTCTTTTATCTGGCATGGATTGCTAAAGAATCAAACCTTCCCCCTTGCATAGGAGCATCCCCAAAAGTAAATAATCTGCAACGAAACCCCTGTTTGGAATCAAAGGACTAGCAGTTTTCCTATTCATGTTCCCCGCTTTGTTATTGCCTGCAGTTCCCGGTCATCCCAAGCAATTGCATGACTTTTGGTCAGCAGGCATGATTTTGCTCCAAACTCCACACACCTAACCTGTCCTGCTCTTCCAAGATTTGTCCTTGTGCAGGGTGGATTTTCAACCACTCATAGACACTAAAATATCTACGGGGCACATTCTCAGACCTGGCCTTCAGATGCAGCAGGAGGTTGTCAAATGGACTGCACCACTTCAGTGTATAGGTGGGAAATATCGTTTGTGTTTTAAAAATAATCACTGGAATTAGAAAATCAGTATAGTCAAAAAGGGGTGTGATTACTATTCCCCCCAATCCAATGTTATTTTGTTTGATGTGGGGAGCATTAAAAAAAGCAGAGTCTCCTACCTGTGGTCTAAAATGGTACATTCCATTCATCCAAATTAATCTGCTTCCTATGTAAAAGCTCAGCCTTGGTTCATGCCTGCTTGGGTTTCCCTGTGGCCACATGAACTCATTATGTATTTTATGTTCCCTGTCGTTGCACAGGCCTGTAGATGCAATGGCGAAGAAGAAGCACTTTTCCAGGTTGGGCCAGCCCTACCATTGGGCAGAATGAGGTGGGCGCCTCAAGCAGCAGATGCTCGGGTGGGCAGGGCAGTGGTAGTAGCAGCAGCCTTCCTGCCATTCCCTCTAAGCCCCCTAAGCTAGTCTTCTCCCTTCAGGTGTGGTGGAGAATACTGTCCTGTCACTACTGTTATAGTAACACTGCTAGTGTGTTTCAAGACAAGGGTGCATCCACACAAGCCTTTTATCATGGAGTCACCCCGCCTCATTCATGGAATTCATCATGGTCCAGATGACATCGCCTTCGACTTGTGAACCTACCATGTTCTCCCAGCACATTTTCCATCTGTTTTCTTTCTACAAAAAATATGTCAAGGAAGAATAGGGAATAGCTTCACAGTGTCGTTTGACTGGTAGTGTTAGGAGGCCTCCATCTGGAAACACCCCAGACTGGTTGGACTCTGGTCAAGAAATTAGGGAGGGGGGCATCTTGCCTGCCTCAGGAAATGAAACGCCTTGGGCCTGCCCTTTTCAAGTAGGGTGGCCGTTATGCATCACCAAACAAAGAGGGCAAAAGAGGACACCGACTTGCATAACATTTGCATTTCCCCCCACTAGAGTGAGCCCTTTTAAAGAGCTTCAGACGTGTGATAAAATTCTTCTTCCAGGTCATTTATCTACCAATATTTTCTCGCTGAGGACTCCATAGTTTTCGGTTGACGTTGATTGAACATCACTTGCCAGGCACACATGTAACATTAACGGCTCACGCTGCTGTGCAACACTAGTGACAGATTTTTTTCAGTTCCATGAAATATTGACTCTGTAGATGTGGTCTAACTGGATCTTAGGGGTCTCGCCCACATTCCTTTCTCCACATTCACTCTAGCGGAAGTTTCTGCCATGCTTTGTTTCACTACAGTGAAACAGAGAAGTATTACTGTTGCTTTCTGGGTGGCTCAGAATTGGTGGACTTGGAGAAAGGAAGTCTAAAAGGTTGGCTTCCCCTTCCATCTTTGCTTGGGGAATGCCCAGGACTTTCCAAATCCAGCCTGGTCAATAAACTACAGAGCACTTCTCGTAAGTCCACACCAGAATCGGCCTACATCTGGCACGGCTTCTGTTTGTTGTCCTGCTAATATATAACAAAAAGGAATGAATTAAAAGCCTCCGGTTTCAGACTACTTTTTTCTGGCATTGATATTGATATCAACAACAGCACCATGTCTACTTTCTTGCCTCTTATAGGGGCACTCTTAATTTTTGGCTTTGCCTCAGCAGGGAAGACAAGGTAAGTTAACATTTCAAAACATTAAATTCAACTATCCTCTCTATGAAAGTTTCTTCTTCAGCGTGAATGGGAAACATGCAGGCAAATGGGTAACTGTGATCCCGTTCTACAATGCACACAGCCTTTAGAATCATCTATTTTCTCCCTGCAAGTTTCCCATTTCTGCTTGGGTGGAGAAGGGCCTGAGGGGGTGCCCCACATAGCCCCCTCTGCACCACCCTCCTTGCCATGAAAAAGCGATTTTACCTTTGGCTCACAAGATGCTTTAAATCCCAATGCAAGCCAATGGAGGTTGCCTCCATTACCTTGCATGGGGATTTAAAGGCACCCCATGCAGAAAATTGGAGGGGAGGGATGAAATCCAACCCCCTCTGAAGTGTGTTGCCCCCATAGTCCTTGGGGCGACTTGGATTTCTCCCACCCCTACCCCTGGGTTTTAGCTTTTTAAAATTTCTGTGCAAAACTAGACTGGGGAAATAAATTAAATAATGCTCCTCCTGAAAATCAGATTGGGGGAGGGAATCTCACCCCCCAGTCATAGATCCTGTTACCCCAAAGACCCATGGCAGGGGGTTGTGTTGCCATCCAATTTTTGCAAAGAGCACTTTGAAAATCCAGTGGAAGCAATGATCTCCATAGGCTTCCATTGAATATCTTGATCAGAGCTGGGAAATGGGGCACCCATAACGTGAGAAGAGGGCACCCATGACAACCCTTCCATGCTGTCACAGACTAGGGACTGTCGAGCAGCTCACTGCCTGCTGCCCTTTATCCATGATGGGCTGGCAGATGACACACCAGCCCATCTTGGGTAAAACAACCCATTCAGTAGACCATAGATTCACAGAGTTGGTTGCTTGGGAGAAACAGCTCACAGATGGCATGCTAACCTATCATAGGTTGCTCCAGAAAACAACCCATTGTGGTTTAACATGTTCTGCAAACCCAGCCAGAGTCTGAGGTAGTTTCATGCTTCCTGCTCCTTTCCACTTGATTTTAGTACTCCTAAGCAGCATCAGGATGGTACATACAGTTGAAATACTTGGGAGTCAGCCCCATTGAACTTGGTGGGATTTATTTCTGATTAAATACCCAAATGGGTCATTCAGATAACACACTAGCCCACATTCAGTGTTTGAGTGTGAGTTGTTGTTGATCCATGGGTTGTTTCCTGAACTGTGGCTTAGCATGTTGTTTGAACATCCGCAGGGTTAACCATGCAGTTTGGCTTGTTAGGCACCCTGAACAACCCAAAAACAAGCCATGGGTTCTCAAGGTGGCTTATTTGAAAAATAAGCCACACTGCATAGTTAACAAGCCACCCTGCAGACATTCAGACAACAGCTAACCCACGGTTCAACAAACAACCCAACAGCCTCATAGAATCAGCCCATAAACTGTGCATTATTTGTCAATGCAAATATTTTTATGTTATAGAATTATTAAAAACAAATCTTCTGGCCAATCTACACTAGGTTTTTTTAAAGCATTTACTGGAGTGCCTCACTCACTTGCATGTCACACAACACACTGGCTCAATTCGGACGACACGATAGTCAATGGTGGGGTAATAATCAACTTTACAGTTGTTCAACTAGGGGGTACTCCCCACACAACATGGTAATAAATAATCAACTGTGGTGTGGATTAGGATCAACGCTGAGTTGACTATGGCAGCATTCGGATGACACAATAGTCAAAACAACTGACGATTGTTTCCCCCACACCAGTTGTTTATTGTGTCGTCCGAACTGAGCCACTGTCTTTCTTCCTTGGGGATTTTTCCCCCAGACCACTTCTATTTTTTTTCCCTGTGATTGTGGTTTCTCTGTGCTACTGGGTTATGTGTGTTCTAATCTAGCTGTATTCTAACTTCTACTGGGGGGAGTGGTTTCAACACTGCAGAATCTGTTTTGCAACATTTTTGCCCACCTTCACCTTTGACCTCAGGCTGGGGGAAATAATTTGTGGGCAGGTTATCCACGGTGTTCTCCATGTCCTCTCCTTTGATGATGGGGTGTTGTTGATAAGCCATTTTTGAGGGAAGGCTAATTTTCAATGCGCAACTACACAGCTACACAATTGGGAATAACCACATAATCTTTTATTCTAAAACCTCCATTCCTGCACAGCTGTGCAGGTGTGTATGTGTTTACTGGACGTTAGGGGAATATTTTGTTGTTCTACCCAAGGTTGCCAAGAGAACCTGCTGCACCAGCACCCATCGACTGCTTGCTGAGCCGCTGGGGCGAATGGGGGCCATGTAATCCCTGCAGAAAAGAAAGAGTAAGTCGTGAGCATGTGACTTATCTTCTGGTTGCTTTAGGGGGCTTTCTACACATTTGTGAAGGACAGGCTGATCAGTGGGCATTACCCTCAAGAGCTAAATTTTGAGCCTTTCTGTTCAGAGCCATTGATAGACTGCAGTCCAAGAATCATAGAATGTTACCATTGGGAGGGATCCTGGAGACCATCTTGTCCAGCCCCAGCATCCGTGACAGATGAATAGTGATGTAGTAGAGCCAGGGCTCATAGAGGTGCAGCGCTGACATTTTTTGACTAGCAGGGATCTTGGTGTCACCTGCCACTACCATCCAACTCAAGCCTTCCTGTTCGTTCTGAGCTTAACAATTATTGCAGTAGCTGGGAGAGGGGGTGAATAAACAATATATATTGTTCCATATTTGGGAGTGGGGTTTTGAATGGGCAATTAAGACTAGGTCTGTGCACTGCCTTGGGTCCGAACCCCAAATCAGAGCCTGAAACAGGTCAATTCAACCCAATTCAGAGTGGTATCAGATTGGGCCAAGACATGCCAAAGCAGATCAGAATAGGTCTGAATTAGGCTGACCATATGAAAAGGAGGACAGGGCTCCTGTAACTTTAACAGTTGTAGAGAAAAGGGAATTTCAGCCAGTGCCATTTGTATGCAATTAGTTCCTGGTGAAATTCCCTCTTCATCACGACAGTTAAAGTTGCAGGGGCCCTGCCTTCTTTTGTATATGGTCACTCTAGTATAGTGCCTGCAACTTTAACTGTTATGATGAAGAGGGAATTTCACCAGGAACTAATTGCATACGAATGACACTGGCTGAAATTCCCTTTTCTCTACAACTGTTAAAGTTACAGGAGCCCTGTCCTCCTTTTCATATGGTCAGCCTATCTGAATGCTTCGAAGCACCTTAGCCTTCCACGAACGTGACTAGGAGTCCATTGAATTCCCCGCTCACCCTCTCCCTTCCCTCCCTCCCTGCTTTCCCCCAGGACCACTGCCCCTGCCACCCATGGGACTTACTTTGGCCACACATCCTTGATTAGAGCTGCCATTTTCCATGAAGATGGGGGTTCTATGGCTTTTCTTGATCTACAGTTGCAAACTACAGCGGCCGTAATGAGCCATTTGTGACTGTCGACCTAGGAAAACTACAGAACCCGCCCCCATCTTTGTATAAAATGGCAGCTCTAACTGAGGATGCATGGCTAAGGTAAGTCCTCCAGGCAGTGAGGCCAACAATTCTGGGTTCTGGGTACAATGGTCTCCCAGTCGGCTCTGTGCCCAAGGACCCACAACAGCCAAACAACTTTGGTATGGTGACCAGATAAAATCCAGGTCAGGGCTCATGTACCTTTAACAGTTGTAGAGAAAAGGGAATTTCAGCCAGTGTCATTTTTATGCAATTAGTTCCTGGTGAAATTCCCTCTTCATCACAACTGTTAAAGTTGCAGGGGCCCTGCCTTCTTTTGTATATGGTCACTCTAGTATAGTGCCTGCAACTTTAACTGCTGTGATGAAGAGGGAATATCACCAGGAACTAATTGCATACAAATGACACTGGCTGAAATTCCCTTTTCTCTACAACTGTTAAAGTTACATGAGCTCTGACCTGGATTTTATCTGGTCAGCCTACGACTTTGGGAGGTCCAAACCTCGCTTCGGAAACAAATCTGAAGTGGGGTGGCCCCATTCTGAAGCACCCCATGTCAAATTGGGGCTGGTTTGGAGCTCCTGGATTGGCCTCCAAGGCAAAGGGGGGGCGCTGCACACAGCCCTAATTGAGACCCACTTTCTTTTTTGGTCTCTCTTTGGCGGCATGGCTATGGGGACTGTCATGATGACTGCCTGCAGTTAAGAACTTTACCACTACCCCACTGCAGATGGACATCCTGCCTCTGCTGAAATACTTCCAGCAAAGGTGAGCCCGCCACCTCTCAAAGCAGACTGCCCCACTGTCAAACACCTTTTTCTGGTCTGGCATTTTCCCAGCTAGACCTGCTCCCATTGTTATCAACTAGCTTCCCACACTCACCATGAGATGCTAAAGGAAGAGAGAAGGTCTTTGAGTGTCTGCCCTTCCCCAAACGGCAATGCTTGCAGGAAAGCCTGGTTTTTCCTCAACCCTCCCAATTGCCAGCCCCCAACCTCAGCACTGTAAGGGAATCCACTCAGCTGAGTTGGGGGGACGGAGTAGGAGGAGGTAACAGAAATGGGTGTGTAATGGGAAAGGCAGAATCGATGGGATCTTACAAAACCCGACTTGAAGCTAGCCCTGGCCGGATCTACACGTCGTCCTCGATGCGCCCTCCCTATGCCACAAGCCGCTTTGGAGCGCTGCATTTCGTCTAGTGTGGCTCAAGCCTCGGAGGCTCTGCTCACGCTCGCGCCGCCGCCGCCCTTTCATCCCGGCCGGTTCCGGGGAGGGAGGAGGGAGGGTTGTAAACAAAAGCTAGCAATTGGAAATCCCTCTCCCAATCGCTGGCTTTTGTTTACAACCCGCCCCCTCCCTCCTCCCTCCCCGGGACCGGCCTGGATGAAAGGGCCGCGGCCACGGCAGCGCGGGCGCGGGCAGAGCCTCCGAGGCTTGAGCCACACTAAGCGGGGTGAAGCGCTCTGAAGCGGCTTGTGGCGCAGGGAGGGCGCATCAAGGACAACGTGTAGATCCTGCCCCTGTTTGAAACCTCCACATAAAAACCATTTGTATAAATTGGCCTTAAATTAACACTGTGTCTGGGATTGGATATATTCTCCCTGAAGCCCTGAGTGTTTGACAGCAACAGCTGTAACACGATCGATAGCATCCAGCTGTCTTATATTTTAGACTAGGAGTCCCTAACCTTTTTGGACCTTTTTGGCACATTTGGGAATTTGAGAAACTGCTGTGAGAAACTGCCACCACAAAATAGCTCCCATGGAGGATGTGGCTAGTCCTTTAATGGCTACCATGGGGGCCTGGCTAGTCAAAAGAGGAGGTGGTTAGAGAAATAGTGAGGCTAGAAGCTGAGAGGAGGGGGAAATAGCAAGGTAGAGGGCAGAGAAAGAGCGAGGCCAGAGGGTGGGAGAGGGGAGAAACTGTGAGGTAAAAAGGTGGTGATGAGAAAAATAGTGAGGCAACAGGATAAGAGTCTCTGTGATGGATGAGCCTCTTTCAGCCCTTATATTCTATTCCTATAATTCAGAGAATCAATGAATGAATGAATATTATTATTATTATTATTATTATTTATAAATAATTATTATTTATAAAATATATACATAATTTAGAATTATGTTATAAACTATTTTAAAATAGTTCATATATAATAAAAATATATAATTTTATATTAATTCTAAAATTATATATTTTATATAAATATAAAATGTATATAATGTTATATAGATTTATGTAACTTTATATTATATATGATAGATTTATATACCTTTATATATAATATAACAATATATATATTATATAAAATATACATATACATATACATATAAATATTTATTCTATACATTAGTTTATAACTATTTAAACAATAATTTGATTAGAATGTGTCATAAAAATATTTAAATTAATTAATTAATTAGCCACTGCAGACTCTGCTTTAAGAGCTAAGTGAAGGAAATGGGAAGATTCGCATACAATAGTGCAACTTTCCCCAAACAGAGGTCCTCCAAATGTTTTGGACTTCAGTTCCCATAATCCCTGGACTGCGTGGTCAGTGCCCAGGTAGTCCAAAATATCTGGATGGATGGCACCAGGTTGGGGAAAGCTACGGAAGCGTGTTCTCGTTGTTTTTAAGAACACATAGTGCCACCAAGTGGCGTATTGCAGTATAGCTTAAGAAGGTTTCTAAATGTATACGTTGCTTCCAGACAGAGGGCTCCTAGAACTACCAATCAGAAGCCATTGTGCAGCCATTCCATTTTTTCTTCCTAAATGGCTTTTCTGCAGTAGGAAAAAGATGGACGAAATGGTGGGGGAATGGCAGTGCACAAGTGGCGACCTAGCGGTGAGAGCTAACTCAATAGAAGAGTGCATGCTTATTTTATTTATTTATTCATTTATTTATTACATCTTTATACTGCCCATTAGCTGAAGCTCTCTGGGCAGTGCACAACTAAAAACCATTAAAAAATAACAATGTCAATTTAAACATTAAAAAGTTTAAAAGGCAGTGTAAAACGAGCTAAATTAAAAATGAGGGAAAGCCTGTGTAAAAAGGTATGTCTTCAGGAGGCGTTTAAAAGATGTAACATTTTCTGCCTCCTGAACTGCACAAGGGAGGGTTTTCCAGAGAGTGGGTGCCACTACAGAGAAGGCCCGCTGCCGAGGTTCTTCATGGTGGCATTCTGTTCATCTCAGAATGGCCAGTAAAAACATTTCTTAGCAGCCGTTCAAGGCAGAAGCCCTCCCAAGGCAGCTTACAACCATAGCCAAAACGGTATAAACATTAAAAGCAATAAAAGCATAGACCGTAAAATATCAGTTTAAAACAATGAAAGCTAACGGTAAAAACTAACAATAAAAGCAACAATGGCAATAGCAGCAAAACAGTATTCATTTATGAGAAGGCCATAGTAAATAAAAGATTTTTAAGGCCTTCTTAAAAGCCTGCAAGGATGGTGCATGGCAGATTACCGGTAGGAGTTCATTCCACAGGTGTGGGGCCACTGCTGAGAAGGCCCCTCCCGTGTGGCATGCGGAAGCTCCCAGGGTCTCCAGATAGAGCTGGAAAAACTGCTGCCCGAAATTCTGAGGAGCTGCTGCCAGCCAGTTTTGGACAATACTGGGCTTAGGTGGACCAATGGTCTGACTCAGTGTAAGACAGCTTCCTATGATAATATCTAGACACCCCATAAAAATGTTATAGAGGTGATGCGGTGATAAAAGCCTTGACTGGAAGCACCCAGAGTCTACAAATGGTTTAATAAGGGACAATTTTTAAATGTTATAGGGAAGGATCAACCAAAAGAGCAAGAGAACAATAAAAATGCTGTTTCTGACTTACTGGGAATTGGAAAGATAGACTAGGAATACACAAATATATACAGCCATTCAGATAATAAAACCTACAATAAATTTCATTATAGAGCAGTAGCTACAGGTAGCTTATGTGTTAGGCATCCTAGATCACATTTGGGTCAGAGCTTTCCCCTTATTCTGGACATGTTGGCCTAGCCCCAAATAGTGAGCCTTGAAATGGCCAGACAGTTGTGATCCACTTTCCTTCTTCAATCCACAAAATGGCTGGCAAATATTGGAGCGGGAGCAAAATTAGCGCAGCCGTATCAATGGAACTACCATGCTATAGGATGAAGTGTCCTGCTTCAGGGGGCAGCGTGAAGGGCAGAATAGGGGAGGCAGATGGATGCAAGAATTGGTATCAGAATGGAGCAGCAAGACATTTTAGGCTGCAATCCTCTGCACACTTACCTAGAAGTAAGTCCCATTGAACTCAGTGGAGTTGACTTTGGAGTAGATGCTTCTAGGACTGCACTTTCCTGCATTTCAAATCTGTATTTCAGTATGTGAATTGGCTTCACATTGAAATTACTGTGTTATCATGGCATCTGTTGAGGTAACTCTCACTGTTTGTACTTTTTTACATTTCAGTTCGCTCTGGCAACACTGTCTAAATCTCTCCCTCATCCCACTGCTTTTTTGGATACAGATTGGCCAATTTGAGGTTTACCCTTCATTAGGGTGACCACATGGAAAGGAGGACAAGGCTCCTGTATCTTTAACAGTTGCACAGAAAAGGGAATTTCAGCAGGTGTCATTTGTATGCATGCAGCACCTGGTGAAATTCCTTCTTCATCACAACAGTTAAAGCTGCAAGAGCCCTGCCCTCTTTTGTACCTGGTCAAGAGGGCAGGGCTCCTGCAGCTTTAACTGTTGTGATGAAGAGGGAATTTCTGCAGGTGCTGCATACATACAAATAACACCTGCTGAAATTCCCTTTTCTCTACAACTGTTAAAGATACAGGAGCCCTGTCCTCCTTTTCATATGGTCACCCTACCTTCATGTATCTGATGAAGTGGACAGTGTCCACGGAAACTTACGCCACAATAAATATGTTAGTTTTTAAGGTGCTACAAGACACTTTGTAGTTTTCATTGTTGAAGTGTTGGCTCTAGCTTGGCAAGTTGGACTACACCTGGATTGTACTTCAATAATAATTATAAGTTATTATTAATAATAATAATAATATTAATAACCTGCCTCTCCCTTCGGATCGAGGCGGGGAACAACAACAATATAAAATACAAAAATCACAAACAGTTAAAAAAAAAATTAAACAAGAAAAAAATACATCATTAAAACATCTTAAAATTCATCCGGATAGGCCTGCCGGAAGAGAGCAGTCTTCATGACTCTCTTAAATTCATGAAGACTGCTAATTTGTCTAATCTCCTCCGGGAGACCATTCCATAGTCTGGGAGCGATGGAAGAGAAGGTCCTCTGGGTAACACTTGCCAGCCTAGTTCTGGCTGGCTTGAGTAAGTTCTTCCCAGAGGACCTAAGTGTGCGGGGCGGATTGTACGGGAGAAGGCGATCCCGCAGGTAACCTGGACCCAAACCATGTAGGGCTTTAAAGGTAATAACCAATACTTTATACTTCACCCAGAAACTGACCGGCAGCCAATGAAGTCATTTTAAAACTGGTGTAATGTGGTCACCCCTAGGTGTACCGGTGACCAACCTGGCTGCCATATTTTGAACAAGTTGAAGTTTCCGGACTAGGCACAAAGGTAGCCCTATGTACAGCGCATTGCAGAAGTCGAGCCTCGAAGTTACCAGTGCGTGCACTACCATCTTTAGGTCTCCCAACTCTAGGAAGGGGCACAGCTGGTGTATCAGCCGAAGCTGATAGTAGGCACTCCTGGCTACCGCATCAATCTGAGCTGTCATTTGGAGCGACAGTTGGTTGTTTTTTAAGGTTAACTATGAAAATAATGCATAGCTGACACCTCAACTCACAAAACAATGGATTCCCTGCCCCCTTGTGGAGCTGTAACAAGTTTGCATCCCTGTAATTTTGCGCATAAAATTTCATGTCCGTTTTACCCATGCGCGCACACACGACCACACACCATTCCAAAGCATCTGTTACTCTACTTATATCTTTCCGAAAGTATCGCTCGAGGAGTGTTGTGAACTTTGGACAGTTTGGAGGGAAGCCGTGCCTGGAATCTCTGGGGGACCAACAGAGATGTGTACCAGAGACCCCTTGCCCTGAAGAAGAAGCTGACTGTGGCAAAGACTTCACGTGTGAGAATGGTAGGCACTACTGCTTTTGTACTCATCGTTGTCATTATTGTTTCACCGCGACACAGTGCAAGCTAGAGAGATACTTTTATGTACTCAGTGCTAAACCCAGCTTTTGGGCTTCCTTTCCATCCACTCCTTGCTCTTACCTGCAATTACCCGTTTTCTCTCCCTCTAGGCATCATTCCGCTGCGACCCAGAGGGAAAGGACAGGCAAGCAGACAGGCCTTGTCTCTTGACTCCAGTCTTGTACTCATTTGCTGAACATCTCCCTCCGGGTCAGATGGAAAGAGCAGGCAGCAGTAGGGCAGTTTGGTAGTTTCAGACTCTAGATTGAACGGCCCACTGCCCACCTCTCTTTAGATGTCATGTGTGTTACTTCACTTACTTTAAGCTGTGGTATGTCACTCCTGCTGTGCTGCCCCCCGCTCCCCAATTCATTTTCTCATTCTGCTGAGCGGGACTTCATTCCCAATGTCCTCCCGAACTGACGGCACGCTTGACAGGCAGCAATGGAACGAAGAGCAGCAGCAGAGCCAGGAGCTCGGGTGATCAGCAATGGGCCCTCTACTGAGGCAGGGCCGGCCCTGTCATTAGGCAGAGTGAGGTGACTGCCTCAGGCAGCAGATGCTAGGAGGCAGTGGTGGTGGTCCTCCAGCCATTCTACTCTCCTAGGAAGACAAAGCTGGGTGTGCCTCACAGTCTGTCCTACGTCGCCTAAACTAGCCTGCTTCCCTCAAGTGTGATCAAGGACTCTATTCTGTTGCCAGTGTTGAATTAAGGTTGAAGTGCCAGTCCAATTGGTTTCTGTACCCAGAATGAAAGGGGGAGTCATCTTGTCCTTTCTCTAAGACAGCAAAATGTCTTGGACCAGTCTTGTACTGAGTTGTGGACCTTGGCAATGCCAAAAAATGTACTGGGATCACTTGCTCCTGATGCCCCCAACTTTCAGAGAGTAATGGGGGGGCATTAAGGAAAGCACTTTGAAGCGATCTACACTACTGTTTTATTATCCTATCTACACTACTACTTTAAAACGGTTTATAACAGTTTTAAACCTGTTAATAACCGGTTTAAAACTGTTTTAAAGCAGTAGTGTAGATAGGCTCTATAACCGTTATAAACAGTTATAAACCATTTTAAAGTGTTATATCCTGCTTAGTGTAGATCTACCCCTTCTTTGCAATGACCTATGTAACACCCTCCTAAACTTTAAGTGTCAGGTGAAAGCTGTCCCATTCTCCTCTTGACCAGATTCGATTATATTTAAATGAGCTTGCCTGTACCCATTGAAAATTGGAAAGGTAAAAGTAGAGTTCCATTTCCTTTGTGAGGAAAAACAAATTTGTGATGGACAAACAGCAAAGTTTGGCTCAACTAAAAGGGCAGGAGGATATCTTGGCAAATAATGGAGGAGATGGCATATCATTCCATCTCTTGTTCCCACTATCTCCTCCCAAGCGAATGAACTCTGTAAACCAAGGAGGTATTCCGATGTTCTTGGAAGCCTGTTCTATTGTTTGTCATTCTTTAATTTATTAAGATTACCAAAAGGCCCAAACTAGAAATCTTCTGTTCTGTTATTTGTTCTGTTCTTAGGACAATGTATACAGAATAGGTTGATGTGTAATACAGAAGATGACTGTGGTGATTTCAGTGATGAAGACAACTGTGAAGACATGCGCCCGGCTCCCTGTCGTGATCGTATCCTTGATGTATCGGAGATGGGAAGGACAGCTGGCCGTGGGTAAGCTTCAGAGAGCCTGTCCAAAAAAACCCCCATGAAATGCACCAGCTACTATTGGATGAGAATTACATTACTTGACTTGTGCATCTCTTCTCTGACACTACATTCCCAACATTTTCAAAATGGGTGTAGGGAAATGATGCCCCCAGTAATGGCCAGACAACAAAGATGTGCACTTATTTATCATACCAAGTTGCAGATTAGCCTTTTACGATGTTCCTTAGACTTTTCTCTGGAGTGTATGTATCTGTGCTCAGCTCTGACATTTCCAATGTTAAGAAGAAGCTACAAACATATATTGCTGATCATTTCCCCCTTTTGTTTCATAGAATTAAAAATGTTGAATATATAGCTTCCTCCTGCAGGACTCTCTTGGTGTATTGCAACTCATTAATTGTATCTATATCCCAGCTTTCTCCCATGGAAAATGGAATTGTATACATAGATTGCATTCGCACACAACAATAAGCCAAGCTTACTGTGAATGAGCAGTATGCTAGAGAACACAGCCTGTTTGCTCCTTCTTTCTCACAATCGGGTAAAGTTAACAAGGAAACAACAGCTTATTGTGATAGCTGAACACTGGATGCTAGTTTGTTTGTTACTTCCAAACAAGCCAGGATCATAAACCAGCAACAACCCTGGCTTGTTTGGGAGCAACACATCAGGATCCTGCATTTGGATGTCACAATAAGTTGCCACTTCCTCATTTGTCTTACCACTTCATGCAAAGGAAGGTATAAAGCTTCTTTACAACAAACCAGGAATCCTAGGTTATTGCCGTTTTGTGCAAATGTGACCATTGAGCTCCATCAGATGAGTGTTTTATTGCACACTTGTTACTGGGCACTCACGGATTTTCACGGGTCTCTCTCACGACGTCATCTGCCTCCTGCGTGCCTCCCACCCCTTCTAGCCTTTTTCATGCGACCAAAAAAAACCACCTCAGAAAGTCCAACTTATTTTTAAAGTTGGAAGTTACCGCTATCTCCTGCTGTGTGCAGCAGTGGGATCAAAACGACCCACTGAATGGACCACGTGCAAATTGTTTACTTCCTCTTTCAACAGAGGAAGTAATGAGGGACTAACACGCGTGTGGAGAAGTGACTGTAAGCAAACACGATTTTCCTGTGTGATGAACACCCTGAGATCCTTGTGATATAGGGTGGGATATAAATGTTTTAATTATAAATAAATAAATAAATAAATAAATAAATAAATAAATAAATAAAATAAAATAAAATGATGCTCATAGAGTCCCCAGAATATTTACCAACCAGACACTGACTAGGTCTGGACCTGCTTAGCTTCATCAAGGATGCTATATCAAGTGAATTCAGACGATCCTCTGGAAACTTGCAATCAAGGTTTTCTATGGGTAAATTCAGTGCTGAGCTGGCCATAAAGCAACATCAAACAGTTCCATTGGGGCATCAGATTACAGAGGTGGCTCTATTTTCCTGCCCTTGTGCTTCTCCTTCTTTTCATGTGGCATTATAAATAAAGCCTGGAACCAGGTGTGTAGGCAAGTTGTATTGATTTTTTAAGTTTCTGGTATGGAGAGTTCTAATAAGGCCCACATTGGAAAAGCTGACAGTCTTAGAATACAATCCTGTCTGTGCTCATTTACTCAGAGAAGTAGATAGCACTGATTTCTATAGGATTTACTCCCTAGTAAGTGCTCATAGAATTGCAGGCTGCAGCTAAATCGGGTAACCCAGTTATGAACGTGGCTGCAATATTTGAACTCACCCTACCAACACAGAAAAAATATAATTGGTAAACAACTTGTGTGTGTGTGTGTGTGTGTGTGTGTGTGTGAGAGAGAGAGAGAGAGAGAGAGAGAGAGAGAGAGAAAGAGAGAATTCTTTAAATGTATTTCATCAGTTGGTGTAATACATAAAGCTCATGGCT
Source organism: Anniella stebbinsi (assembly GCA_029215795.1). Taxonomy (NCBI): domain Eukaryota; kingdom Metazoa; phylum Chordata; class Lepidosauria; order Squamata; family Anniellidae; genus Anniella; species Anniella stebbinsi. The sequence goes on along the minus strand of JARDYH010000002.1, from coordinate 23,224,979 downwards.
GATTACAAAGGGAAATACCCAAACAAATAAGGACCATGAAAACATGATTTTCTCTACATGGGCTTACTGGTTATTTTGTGGTTTATTGACTATTGTTGTTACCTCATCTTTATTGACCATTGTTGTTACTGTTTAGGAATTAATTGCATGGACAATATATACACACCAATGTTGGTACCTTCCATGTAACATAATTTGAGTGGCATAGCCCATGTAGATAGAATCATTTTCCAATCATTTCTATAGTCTATATGTGATGTATTGAATTGTGAGGCCAACTGAGCGTTTCATCAACCCAGCATGGCATATGTATTTCAATATTAATGGTGTGCATATACAGCATTATCTTTATGCAGTAATACATGCATTAAGAATTATATTAGCTTTGTAATCCACTTTTTGTGGTCCTTTGTTTGCGTTATTTATCTTTGATGAAGGTTCCTCTTACATTATTTCTGATTACAAAGGGCACATGGCTGGCTGGGGAATGCTGGGAGTTGTAGGACTTTTTCTGTCTAAATTTGCATAGGATTACACCCTTAGTAAGTTAATTTACAAATATCTGGCACCCATAGGATTGCACCCTTCTTGTGTCTTGTGGTTTTCAGTTTTGTGCATTATCTTAGAAGGCTTTGCCTTAAAAGGTGGCTTAGACATTTTTTAAAAAAAAAACCAAGCACACTTTTAGGAGTCTTTTATTTTAAAACAAAATCAATTCCATCCCAGGTGTGTGTGTGAAATGGGGAGAGGGGTTGTAGTAAGTAACTTTGCACATAAATGCCCTCTGCAACAGCTTTTTCCATTAGTCATTCCCAAGTGGTCAAGTATACATGTTGATGTATACCAACAATGACGGTGCCTGTTTAAAATGCTGGCAGGATGGAAATTGTGTACAATACGAAATAGCTGTATTTCATGCTACTCTGCGTTTATGTATATGCGGACGCATGTAAGCACCCAGGATATGCTGATATTTTCCATTTTGTTTTTGCTGCTGTTTCTACTAATTGTCCTTTTTTGATCATGCATGATATCTGAATGGTGTGATGGGGCAGCAGTTTTGAATAAATATGATCATGGAAGATGTGCTCCCCCTTTTTTTTTGTCTTTTGTGGTATTCTTGCAGTCTGAACATTCTAGGTATGGAGCCGAGGGCAAGAGCGTTTTACAATGAGTTTTACAACGGGCGCTGTGACAGAGTCCGCGATGGGCATAGTGGTATATTCTATCGCCAGCCGTGGAATGTTGGAGTTCTCAATTATGACGTAAGCCTCTTTATGGTAAAGTGTGGAGAGTTTTGGACAGGGCCCAGCTACTGTAAATGCTCTAGGACAGAACAACACATTCCAAAGAACACAGGGCTGCCGCTGAAAACAGCAGCTCTGTAGTTCTTTCCTCCTGCTCCAGAATGCCTAGTTCAAGTTATCCTGTCTGCTGACTTAATTTATTACATATCTATTTATTTATTTATTTATTGCATTTTTATACCGCCCCATAGCCGAAGCTCTCTGGGCGGTTCACAAAAATTAAAACCATTAAATCATTTTAAAATATATAAAACAAGGCACAATCTAAAAACACAGAATAACATACAATATAAAAACACAACCAGAATAAAACCAAGCAGCAGGAATTAATACAGATTAAAATACAAATTTAAAACAGCAAGGATTAAAATTGAGTTAATTTAACTGTTAAAATACTGGGAGAATAAAAAGGTCTTCACCTGGCGACGAAAAGAGTACAAAGTAGGTGCCAGGCGAACCTCTCTGGGGAGCTCATTCCACAGCCGGGGTGCCACAGCAGAGAAAGCCCTCCTCCTAGTGGCCACCTGCCTCACTTCCTTTGGCAGGGGCTCACGGAGAAGGACCCCTGTAGATGATCTTAGGGTCCGGGCAGGTACATATGGGAGGAGGCGTTCCTTTAGATATCCTGGCCCCAAGCCGTTTAGGGCTTTAAATGTTAGTACCAGCACTTTGAATTGGGCCCGGACCTGGATCGGCAGCCAGTGAAGTTGGAAAAGGACTGGCATAATATGGTCTCGTTGGCCAGTCCCCGTTAACAATCTGGCTGCCCTGTTTTGTACCAGCTGAAGTTTCCGGACCGTTTTCAGAGGCAGCCCCACGTATAACACATTGCAGTAATCCAAACGAGAGGTTATGAGAGCAGGGATAACTGTAGCTAGGCTATCTCTGTCCAGATAAGGGCGCAGTTGGTATATCAGCCTAAGCTGGTAAAAGGTGCTCTTTGCCACTGAATTCACCTGTGCCTCAAGCGACAGTTCTGGATCCAAGAGCACCCCCAAACTACGGACCCGATCCTTTAGGGGAAGTGCAACCCCCTCCAGAACAGGGTGAACATCACCTCGCCGGACAGATGAACCACCCGCTAACAGTACCTCCGTCTTGTCTGGATTGAGTCTCAGTTTGTTAGCCCTCATCCAGTCCATTACCGTGTCCAGGCACTCTATGCTACCCAATAGCCAAAGCTCTCTGGGTGGTTCAACAAATAAAAATTAAAACTATACAATATAGAAACACAATAAACTTCCTGTAAAAAAAACAAAAAACTATAATGTTTAAAGCAGTATAAAACCAAAGTAAAAATGACCAGCAGTGCAAAGCTTAAAAATCAGTTTTTTAAAAACAAAAACAAAATTGAATGTCTAAAAAGCTTGGCTGATTTATTTTTTTAAAATGCTTCACCTGGCACTGAAAGGATCACAGTATACCACTTGAGAGTTTCTGGGGAGGGCCACCACTGAAAAGGCCCTCTCCATAGTAAGGAAATGGAAGGGAAAAAAAGCACTGCTGGAAAAAAGAGACTGGAAAAGAGAGACAGGCTTTGGTGCGACTGGAAACAATAAAATCTTTAATGCTTCTTTGGCCCCCTCTTCACGACGCCGGGAGCGCTGTACCCTGGTGCCTCCCCGGCTTCACACGGCGCATTTATGCCCCTTACCAGTCCTGACGTAAGGGACGCGACATTTTCCTTTATTGCCGCCCGCGCCACCGAGCATTTGGCGGCACGGCAGCTGCTTGAGGGGGGACTGGGAGCCTCGGCTTCCCTACTCCCAGGTAAGTTTGTTTTGTTTTTTAAGTACAAAATGGGAGGGGGGAGGACAGCGGAGGCACGTTGGAATTTTTTTTTTTTACTTTTAACACTTTTAATGGGGGGGGGGGGGCAGGACTGCCGCAAGCTAAAAAAGTCACATTAAATAGCTGACTTTTTTAGTTCGCGGCAAAGGACCTTTGCCCCGAGATGTCTTCGCATTGGCAGCTGCGTCTAGAGGTACCCTTTATCTTAAATGGCTCGACGTTTCGAATTAAAACAATCCTTCATCAGGAGCTACAACAAATAGAATTCATACAGTTTAAAAAGGGGGTGGGGCATCGGGAACAACACAAACAGCAGACATAGGATTATTTTGTATTTTGTTATCATAGTGACCATGATAACAAAATATGTTGAGCCATTTAAGATAAAGAAGCATTAAAGATGTTATTGTTTCCAGTAGCACCAGAACTTGTCTTTCTTTTCCAGCCCATCTCCATAGTAGCCATCTGCCTCACCTCATTTGGCAAGAACATCTGGAGGTGTGCATCTGAAGGGTGGAACTAGTGCCTGATTTAGGAACAAGCCAACTAAGCCATGGTTTAGAACCTCATATTATGAGGGGCTTCTATATATGTTGGAGATAACTAAGATGTAGAATAACGAAGATGAAATCATTTTGGCTTAAATATGTTGGAATGTCTGGTGTGATTTACAGCAGAGTTAAATCAACTTGCTTTATTAGTCCTTCTATATACATGTTCAGAGAAGGTTATCTAACCCTGTTTAACTACAAGCATCCCTCTGAATCTTGATACGGCTTAGGGCCTCAACATGTACTTCTGCCCTAGGAAGAACCCTCTCAAGGCAGCATACAAGATAGAAAACATTACAAAAATACACAAAGAGGCAGTAAATACATTTACAATAAAATACTATAAAAACAGACTATGCCAATAAAACCTGCACTCCACAGATTAGGGAAAGGCAAGAAAAAACAGGTGGGTCTTCAGAGCTTCCTAAAGACCTGCAAAGAAGTGGCCTGATGAACCCTCATGGAAGCTGATTCCAGGGCCACCACTGAAAAGGCCCTTTCTCTTGTTCACTGCCAAGGGAGGTTGGGCTGGTGAATTCAAGTGGGAAGGGCCTCTGTTGATGACCTCAAAATGCAGGCAGGACGGTATGGGAGAAGGCAGTCCTTCAAGTAATTTACTAAAATGCCAATTTAATTCCATTTTACCCCCACCTAGACCAAAGGAGACAAAAGATTCACAAGCGAGTCCTTTGATGACCAGGTGTCAACACTGAAACAAATGTACAACAGCAGAGAACAGACTTTTAAGACGAGCCTCTCTCTAAAATTGAATCCTACTGAGGCAAGAGCTGAAGCCACGTCACTTTTGGAGACGAAAGAGGCGGCCGCGTTGCCTTCGGAGATGGAAGAGGCTGCGTTGCCTTTGGAGACGGAAGAGGCAGCCGCGTTGCCTTCGGAGATGGAAGAGGCAGCCGCGCCGCTTTCGGAGACGGAAGAGGCAGCCGCACCGCATTCAGAGACAGAGGATGCAGCCGGGACCCCTGCTAAGAAAGAAGTAGCAGGGAATTTGAAACTAGACTTCACAGCTAGCCGAAGTACCAATATTAGTAACTTCTTGAAAGAGTCCAAAGGACAGGTAAGTTGATCAAATCTATGGAAAGCTATGCATGATTCCAGGGGATTTGATATGAGCATGCCGTTAGGAACAAAGATACATCAATACTGCCATCTTCTGCACACATGTCTGTGAATAAGTCCCATTTATTTATTTATTTATTTATTTATTTATTTATCTATCTATCTATCTATTGCATTTCTATACCACCCCAAGTGTAGCATCCAAACAAACACACATGGGAACAAGCTCTAATCCTGCACATTTTTGTCCCCAACTCAGCAGCAGAGGCCACATGCTTCACCTGCAGAAGGTCCAGGGCCTGCAACAAGGGTGGGCATGGCGGGGGCACCTGCCGAGGGTCCATACCCCAGCAGGGGCCCTCTAGAATTGCTGCAACCCACTTGTTCAACCGCCCCTCACTCTGGTCCAAACACGGTCATGGTGAGAAGGAGAAGCAGTAGATGCCACGGCCTACTGGTTCACTGGCTCTCTGCTTGTCAAACAAGTAAGCAGTAACAAGAATGAGAAAGAAGGTGAGGTGCAAGAGCAGCTAGTGACAACGGCAGTGAGAAGCTAGACTCACAGAGGCCTCATCTACACCAAGCAGGACATTGCACTATGAAAGCAGTAGATGGTATGTGTCAATGGGCCCCAACAGTTGTCAGTGCACTTCAATACCGCAATAAAGCCGTAGTGCAGCTCCTGCCTTTTATATACTGCTTTCATACTACTTTCATTGTGCAATATCCTGCTTGGTGTAGATCAGGCCAGAGAGAGCCCATTGATATTGCCACATTTGCTTTTTGTTTTTAATGAACAAATCCTCTGAGTGTTTCATAGCTGCAGAGGAGGCAAAAATTAACAGATGAGGCTTCACCTCTCAAAGGTGCAGAGCAGGCAGGTTGATGCCTGAAGCAAACATGCACCCATCCCAATCTGGTTGGCAGCTAACGCAGCTGGCTGCTCCCGCCCATTTCCTCATTTGCTTTTGGGGGGGCACATATGTGTGCCCTGCCTTTCCATCTGTCCAGGATCTCTTAAGTATCATGAGACTTCCGAGATGAGGTGTGAGGGATTCTTACACTTCATTCCAGAAGTATTGCGAGACTTTGGCCAACCTTGCGCAGCCCCCCCTTCTGCTGCACAAGCAGGTGAGGAAGCAAGCCAGCTGCAGACCACTTCTTGGTCCTGCTGGAGACCTGCATTGGCAGCCAGCTCTCCAGTCATGCTGGCAGCCATCTAGAACAAGAAGCAGTGGAGCCATGAAGCATCAGGATGATGACGTGATGGGTACGGCCAATGGGATGCCTAAGCAGGATGAGTGGCCGGAAGGCAAGCAGCTGGCAGGACCAAGAAACGGCAGGACCACAAAGCAGTGAGTGTGGCTGGTGGGTGCAGCCAGCTGGCTGCCCAAGCAGGTCAGGTGGTAGGGTGACCATATGAAAAGGAGGACAGGGCTCCTGCATCTTTAACTGTTAAAGATACAGGAGCCCTGGCCTCCTTTCCATATGGTCACCCTATCAGGTGGGCAGGAGGCAAGCGGGAGGGAGGTGTGTGTGTGTGTGTGTGTGTGAGAGAGAGAGAGAGAGAGAGAGCAGCCACTTCTTGGGCCTGCCAGTGGCCAGCTGGGCCAAAAAACAGTGAGCCCTTTGAAGGGGGAGAGCAATTTGCCACTCTTCCCATTTTCCACCTCCTGATGCATCCACATTAGGCTGTTTCATGGTAGGGCCTCTCCTGGTGCAGAGCCTCCAGTCCAAAAAGGAGTGACTCCAAAGATGCATAGGTAGTTGGCCTACCCCAGGAACTAAATAGACTCAGAAATAAATAGAAATAAACAGCAGTTCCTAGCTGCCAATCTCTCCCCTCCACCCCGGGCAGCCTAAAATGAATAAGAATGGACACGAGGAAAACATTGAAAGTGCAGGTTGGAAATAATGAGCATGGTAGCAGCCACGTCTTACTTGAATCTGTCTGTGTGAATCTGCAGCTATGTTTCACTTAGTACTGGGTTATCTGAAGCTCCACTTGGAATCTGCTGCTCTATTGGATGTACTCGTTTTACCACAGGGTAAAATCCAACATAAGCCTACTTAGAATAGACCCACTGAAATGTATGGGACTTAATTTATTTATTTATTATTTATTTATTACATTTATATACCTCCCCATAGCTGAAGCTCTCTGGGAGGTTTACAAAAATTAAAAACATTGAACATTTAAAAAACAATATCCAAAAATTAAAACCATAAAAACCTAAAAACAAACTACGTATCATTTAAAACTGTCCAGGGGTCAGTTAAAAAGCTCAACGTATGCTGTTAAATGCCTGGGAGAAAAGTCTTCACTTGGTGCCAAAAAGCTGACAGTATTGGCGCCAGGCGAGCCTCGTCGGGGAGATCATTCTACAGTTGGGGGGCCACCACTGAAAAGGCCGTCTCCCTTGTTGCCATCCTCCGAGCTTAAGTTAGTCCTAACCTAAGTCTCTTTCATTTCAATGGGCCTACTCTGAGTAGGACTTATGTTGGATTTTACCTGTAGTGTTTTGTTAGAAATTCATAGTTATGCACCCAGCTGTGTATGCCTACATTTGTTTGTGTGAATTTTAGCCAATATCTTACACCACACATCTTCTATTGCAAGGGTAGGCAATTGGGGGGGGGGGTCTGGGGGCCTCTTTGTACTCTGTGGTCACACACTTTGATGGGCTAGAGTTTCCTGTTGCCGCCCACCACCAAATTCGGCAGCAGAAAAAAAATAAGCTATTGGACCTTAGCAGGGGAACGTTCAGCTTGAAAGCATGTTAAGGTTTAACTTTTTAAGGTGTTCTACCAAAATTTGGCAGTAAACCAGTTTTTAATTTTATTTTATTTTGCCGCTGCCAAATTTGGCAGTGTGACAGGGGCCGGAGAAGAGGGTCGGGATGGGGGCTAGAGATGTAAAATTTTCAGAAATTTTGAAGCCATAGAAAAGAACGGAAATTTTCAGAAAAATTGAAAAAGATGTAATATTAGCAGTTTTTACAGATTGAAAGTGTTACTTTAGGAACATAAAATGTAATCATGTATAAGTTGGTCTGGCATAAAATTATGACATTTGGTATATTCAAAGTACAGTGTATTCAAACAATTCTCAGAAGAACTTGTAGTGTGGAAATACCTCCTTATGCTAGATGCTGGTCTCACCGTTTTCCTGAGGGGGGTGGGAGAGAAATCATTTAGTGGCTAGCTTGCAAGTAAATACTAAGCTATGGTGGTGGGGGGGGGGGCAATAAAGAATAATATTAGTAGGAATTAAATTATGATTTACATAAGGGTTATGAAAATAAACCAATGTAGCTAAAATATGGCTTAATTTTCTGAAGTCAGATAAATTTAAACTCTTACCTTTCAATTAAGTATACTTTCAGCTCCCTTTCTTCCAGTCCTTTGTGGCCTAGACTGGTCAAGACAAGAGGACAGAGCCACCCACAAGCAAAAAAGAAACTGAAACCTTTTCCCTTCTCTTGTGAAGATGGCAGTGCCCCCTAGAGGCAGAAATGCATATTGCTTTTGCGTTTGAGAGTTGTAGTCTTTCAGTTTGCAATCTAGGACTTGCTTGTCCTTGGTGCACAGAAATTGTAATAATCTCTGATACTGTACATAGTTTTTAGAAATCATTTGGAGAAGTAATATATGAACACCTTGTCTAAACATTTTATTCATCATGCTAAAAGAAAACATTCCATAATCCATTTTTTCTTCATTTTTTTCCCAATTTTTTCAATGTTTTGGGAAAACAAACAAAAAAGCCTTTAGGAAAAAAACGGGAAAAAATGGTTTTTTTTCTGAATTTTTCCAGTTTTTTCCCCCAGGCCTTCACATCTCTAGTGGGGGACACCCCTGCTGTAATGCTTACTTAGGACCAAGGCCAGTTCCAAGTTTGAGGGACATACACAGAATAAGCTGAGCCTGGGAAGCTATCTACCATTCAGATTCCCCACAATGCCTTAGAACAGTGATATATCGGAACTTCAAGGCATTGTGAGAGATTTTCATATTGTGGATGACTTCCCAACCCAAGCTGCTGCTGATAATAGGGATGCATGGCCTCAGCCATGTCAGAGTCCATTGGATGCTCGCCAAACCGCTGCCTCCCGCCCCCGCTTGCACCTCCGCACAAGCTTCTCCGTGGTTTCACAAGCACCCAACGAGGCAGTGAGCCTGTTCATCCTGGTCCAGAGCCTCCACTGTTGCGCAAAATGGAAGCTCTGGAAATTGCGTATCTCCTACCTTGCATAAATGGCAGCCGTAAAGACCCCATTTACGCAAGGTGAAAGATGCCTTTAATCTTGCCTAAATGGGCCCTTTATGGCTGCCATTTATACAATGTGGGGAATACGCAATTTCTGGAGCCTCCATTGTTGCACATTGCGTAAATGGTGGCCATAAAGCTATTAGCACCAGTGGGTTTTGCTGGGCCACTTGTTAGACCCCCAGCTTATGGCATTGTTCTTTGAAACTGGACAGTTTCAGATCACAGAATCATAGAATAGTAGAGTTCCAGCCCAAAATAGCATTTGGGGTTTTTTTTGCAGCCACATCACACTATTGGCTCATATTCAGCTTGTGATCTACAACAATTCCAAGATCTTTCTCACTTGTAGTATTGCTGAGCCAAGTATCCCCCATCAGAAGACTGAGCCAAAGTAGGAATTGAGTGTTTTGGCCTTTTCTTTGCCATCTGTTATCAATTTGCCATCCTCATTCAACAGTTGAACTACCATTTCTTTCCTCTGTCTTTTACTATTCACGTATCTGAAGAAAGCCTTCTTTCTTCAGATACGTGAGACTAGCGAGGGATGCAATTTTTAGCATCCCTCGCTAGTCTCACCTCATTCTCACCTTTAGCCTACCTGATGCCATTTTGGCACTTCTGTGCTACCTGTCTGTACTCTTCTCTTGTAGCCTGGCCTTCCTTCCAATTCCTATATGCATCCTTTTTTGTTTTCAGGTCACGTCTAAGCTTTTTATGGAGCCACATTGGTTTCTTCTGTTGTCTTCTATCTTTTTTCTTTGTTGGAATTGTTTGTAATTGTGCCTTTAAAATTTCCTTTTTTAAACACTACCACCCATCTTGCACTCTTTTTCTTATTAGGGTCACTTGCCATGGGACCTTACTTATCATAGTTCTGAGTTTATTAAAATCGGCTTTCCTGAAATCCAGAGTCTGAGTATGGCTATACTCAGCTTTTGCTTCCTTTAAAATCAAGAACTCAAGTATGATGTGATCACTTTTCCCCAGAGTTCCTGTGACTGCCACTTTATCCACTAAGTCCTCCCTATTGGTCAGTATCAAGTCAAGGATAGCTGATCCTTCCTCTACTTTCTGTAGGAGAAAGTTATCAGCCACACATGTCAGGAATTTCTTGGAGGGGGCCACTTTTGGCAGAATTTGTCTCCTAACAGATATTGGGGTAATTGAAGTCCCCCATTATTACTACATCGGATTTCCTTGAAACACTGGCAATTTGCTTTTCAAAAGTTTCATCCTCATCTTCTCCTTGATTGGGTGGTCGATAGTAGACTCCGACTATCATGTTCCTTTTACACCTTGCCCCATTTATTTTAATCCAGATGCTCTCGATGAAGCTCCCTGGCTCATCCTCCTGCATTTCTGTGCAGGGATAAGTATTTTTAATGTTCAGTTCAACTCCACCTCCCTTTCTATTTCTTCTGTTATTTAAAAACAAGTTATATCCTTCAATTGCTATATTCCAGTCATGGGAGTCATCCCACCAAGTTTCAGTTATAACTATCAAATCGTATTTGCCTTTATGTATTAAGAGTTCAAGTTCATTCTGTTTGTTTCCCATACTCTGGGCATTAGTATATAGACATCAAAGGCCATGAGCTTTATAGCCTGGCTTCTTTCCTACATGGTTATTTGGGGGCGCTGTTGGAGCTCTTGTCTCTGTTATGGTACAGAATCCTTCATCCATTGTTGCCTCAAAGTTTACGTCTCCCACCCCCGTGGGATTCAATTTAAGGCCATCCTGATGAAATTCTTCATGCTGTGGCCAAATATATTCTTCCCAGCCCTCGTAAGATTCAGCCCGTCCCTTGCCAGCAGTCCATCATCCAAGTAGCATAGCCCGTGGTCCCAGAATCTGAATCCATCACGTCGGCACCACCTTCATAGCCAGTCGTTCACATGGAGTATTTTTCTTTTGCTTTCTAAATCTTTTCCAAGAACTCAGAGGGTGGATGAGAAAATGATCTGGGCCTCAAAGTTCTTAAGTTTCCTTCCCAGAGCTTCAAAGTCTGATATGATATCTTCATAGCTCCGCTTGGCAATATCATTTGTTCCCACATGGATGAGAAGAAAAAGATACATGTCAGTGGGCTTTTTGAGCTTTGGCAAACCCTTCAGTCACATCTCTAATCTGTGCTCCAGGGAGACAGCATACCTGGCAAGTCCATAGTCTTTGCGACATACTTGGGTTTCAATCCTATGAAGCAGTGAGTCTCCCACAATGGCTACTCTTCTCTTCTCCTAGTTTGACTGCCTCTTGTTCACTGTTGCACGGGGTCCCCTGTAATTCTTCTTCTGCAGGCTGTCCTCCAGTCTCATTCTCCAGTAGCTGAAAGCATTTACATAATTCTAATGGTTCCATTGGTGCAAAGTACCTTCTGGTTCTTCTGCTCTTAACTGTCACCCTTTTCCAGTGAGTTCCCCCTTCATTGCCTTTCCTCACCTCAGCATTCTCCACTTCTGCTTTGGCTTGCTGTTGCTCTTCAATCTCTTGTGCTTCTTGTTGCTGTTGCAGTTCCACCGTTCTGTCTAAGAACTCTTCGCCTTCTCTTATTCCTTGGTGGGTGGACACTCGCCACTCAAGTGCTTTCACTTTTTCTTCCAATAGTGCAACCAGCTTGCACTTATTGCAGGTGTACGCCATGTTGATCTCAGGCAGGAATACAAACATTGCACACACTTCGCAGGTCACCTGCCACTGGAGATTCCTTTCAGTCCCTAGTCATTCTTTCCATGTTGTTTCCGACTTTCCGATTGTATTGGAATTGCCTGTGGTTTGCCCTATCCTCTCTGAAGGTGTACAACAAAGCCCCTACTAAATGAGCGTGTCTTACGAAAACAAAAATTTGTTAAGGACCTCCCCTGCCGAACTCCCCCTGATAAACTCCTGTTTGCTCTCCCTGTTCACTCACTATGATCATTTGCTCTCTGGAAACCCTCTTCCTTATATTCCTTCTAGTAGGCAAGCCTACCCAGTCAAATTTTAAGAGTTTCATTCGTATTTTAATAATGTATTCGTTTTATATGTTTTTAATCAGTTTTATGTATTTTATATCATTTGCTTTAATGTTGTTCCCCGCCTCAATCCAGAGGGAGAGGCGGGTAAAAAATAAATAAATAAATAAATAAATTATTATTATTATTATTATTATTATTATTATTATTCCATCTGAGGCAGCTTCCTCTTCTCTGCTCTGCTCAGCTAGGAGTCAGGAAACAGAATGAATCTCCCCACCCACTCAGTTGCTGAGAGCAATCGGGCCATGCCCCTGATTAATGGGGGCAACCAGATGTAAATAAGCCACCCCTGCTCCATCTTTTTAATAACAGAGAAGAGAATGTTGGTAGGTGCAGCTTCTGAGGCAAGATTCTGATCACAATGATAAGCTATGCTGTTCTATCATTGTTTCCCACAAGGAAACCTGTGGATGTTAACTTTTACAAGGGGCCTGGCAGACTAATCGCCCCTCTGCATTTCCCAGAATCCCTTGCTAGAACCAATGACCATTACATTGTTCTACATTTATAATGTAGTTAGACATACAGCTAATCCTATCAGGTAGGCAGTTATCAGTGCAAGAGGCGGGAGAAGATCCAATCCTATGTTTTTCCCATTGGTAGAAGGGCAGAACGTAAACATCTTCATTCTTCATTACAGAAACGACTATTTTTACACGTAAAAGCAAACCTTGAGCTGGGAACATACATCATGCGAAGACGTGATATCCGCCTGACTGACACATTTGTCGATGATTTAAAATACCTGCCCATTACCTATGATAAAGGAGAATACTTTGCATTTCTGGAATTGTACGGAACTCATTATGCACACAGGGGAACACTCGGAGGAACATATGAGCTAGTATATGTACTGGACCAAGAAACTATGTCAAGAGAAGGTACAGACTTAGATTGAAAGACTCTCTCTTAGATTTGCTGATAGGATTCCAGAGTAACCAGAAAGCAAGCAGTAATACTAGAGCCTTACAAAAGAAAGTACTTCTTCACACAGTGCATAGTTAAAGTATGGAATTCGTTACCACAAGACGGACACCACTGGCTTTAAAAGGGAATTAGGCAAACTCATGGAGGAGAGAGCTATCAATGGCTTCTAGTCCTGATGGCTATATGCTACCTCCAGTATCAGAGGCAATATGCCTACATGCACCAGTTGCTGGGGAGTATGGACAGGACAGTGCTATTGCATATGTCCTGCTTGTGGGTTTCCCTTGGGCAGCTGGTTGGCCACTGTGTGAACAGAATACTGGACTAGATGGACCCTTGGTCTGATCCAGCATGGCTCTTCTTAAGTTTATATGTTCTTAGCCTGGCTATGAACCTTGTTAATTTGGATACTGTGTCCCTCAATTAGCTTAGCTTTGGCCTTAGTCAATATACTCATTGCATCTTATGGCTTTCACGTTGAAGGGGCTTTAAATTGTATTGGTTGGTTCTTTTATTCAATTTTTATCTACCCTTCCTTCAAGGAACTCAGGCTGGATAGATGTATTTATTTCCTACAAAAGAGTTCTAGGTGCTATACATTGTCCCTCCACCAGCTATTGATTGATTGATTGATTCACCTTTATGAAATAATGAAACAGGATTTTCATTTTATTGGGCTGTTGTAAAATTGTGAATACTCAAAGAGGGATGAAAGGCAGGTATAATTAAAAACATATTAGTGAATACTCCTGTATCTTTATTGCTTGTTTTATGAATACAACTAGATTGACTTCCTGGATATAATTTCCTTGTGCATTCTTTTGCACTCTGTGATTCAGGAAATTTGTTATTCTACCTTTCCTTCCTTCCTTCCACCTCTAATAATTTATTAATAATTTTCAGGAGTCACCGCTGAAGATGTAAGCAGCTGTCTGGGTTATAACTTAAACTTTGATATGGATTCTGGAGCTTTTACTGCTCAACATGGAAATCGTGACTGTAAAAAAGAAGGAAGTATAAAAGGTAAGTAGAAGGAATAAAACAGATTCATGTTCAAAATGCAACAACAACAACCCAACAACATGTAAACATGCATCTGTCCCCACTTCCTTCTGATGTTTTAGGTGCCCAAGTTGGCATTTAAGATGGGAGATTCAAGGATCAGTGGATACGTTAAGCATTTGAAATGATTTTAAATATCTACACCTGGACTTCTTCCCATTAGCATGTATGTTCCATAATTCAGTATTGTACAGACACAAACACCCTACCCAAAAAAATGCTGTGATGAAACTGGCAAAAATACGATTCGCTTGTCTGATGTGTGGTCCTCTAAACGAGCAATTTATTGCATGCTCATGTTTGGCCACTCTCAGAAGTTTTGGGGTTGATTTCATGACGTCATCAACAACCAAGACATCTCCTGCTGAATCCTCCAGAATTCCCGGGATAAAAAAAACCACTTTTAAAGTAGTAATAGCCAGGAAATCAGCAGGATCTTCTGCTATTAGATGATGCTGTTTCAATAGAACTCTATGGAACTGGATGGATCCAATTCAAACCCCTTGTCGCCCTTCTCTTCCTGTGCAATGTAGCCCATAGCAATTGTGCCAAAGAACCAGGAAGCACAAAAGCCCAGGGTAAACAACACAATTTTCCTTAATGTATCTTCCATCCATCAATAGTATACTTCCCTATCTCGTGTGTGAAAAACAAGCTGTATCCATCTGTGTGAAAAGTTGAAGACAGATGAAACACTTTCAATAAAGGGTGTTGGTTGGAATAGATGGTGGCTGCCCTGAAAAAAAATTGCCTTGGCATGCAGCATATGTGTGTTCAAATCCTTTTCCGCACACTGAAAGTGTTACTGCCTTGAGACTTCTTTTGCTAAGCTCTCTCAGCTTGGGGGTGTTTATTTCTCCACTAGCAAAATGACGGTTATGGCAAGCAGGGTACTTATGGAAGAAAGGATATTTGCACTGAAAGGACCCCTACGCATGCCGTACATATTTGGCCACAGAACGATGCTGCATAGTAGGTGTGGTCCCTTTTACTGAAGACTGCTTGGTCAACTGTCAGGCATCATTCCAGGCGAACCAGGAATCAGTGAGTCAGGCACTGGCTTCTTGTGCCACTGGGGCTCTTGACTGGAGAAATATGGGCCTTGCCAAGAGGACATTTGCCACAGCAGCCCACAATCCTCCTGACTTGAGAAGTCAAATGATGCTGAAGGGCTGGTCAGCTGCTACCAAGGGCTAGAAAGACTAGTAGTCTGGCTGTATCCCTTCAGTCTAGACAACATAGAGGCTGCCTAGATGTGTCTCTGCATCTCCAGGCCTCCAGCCAGCGTATCTCCAACCTGTTTCTCAACAGCAACTACTACTAATTTTCTCCCAAGTGAAGATGAAATTGGAAAATCAAATGGCCCTTTACTTGATCAGTGCTGTGCTAGGGATGGGCGAACTCGCCCCGTTGCTGCCATTTGCCCCCACTTGTAGCACCATTCGCTCAGCGGGGGAAATGACGTAATTTCCAGAACTTCCATCGTCACTCACAGTGGAGGCTCCAGAAGAGGGTGGATGGCTGCTGTGCGCTCGTCGGGCTGCACGGGTGTTCAACACGTGAGCCCACGAAGGCACTGCAGGCGCCTGACTGGGTCCCAGGGGGGCAGACGCAGGTGACTCTGATGGACTCCCAGTCCCAGTCAGGTACCCGCAACATCCCTAGTGCCGGCTCCAGATTTTGGAGGGGCCTTGGACAAGACTCTTTTAGCGGGACCTTCTCCCTCAGAGAGTCTAGCTTCTCAGCAGCTTTGTCACCTGCTGCTGCTGCTCCTCCTCTTCCTTGTCACCGCTACCACCTGCTTGTTCTCCCAGCAGAAAGACAACGAGCAGGCAGGCAGTGGTATCTACTGCTCCTCCTCCTTTGCATTACCACTGTTGTCTGGGCCAGAGTGAGAGGTTAGTGAAAAAGCAGGTTGCAATGCTGAAAAGGAGGAACAGGTCCAGGAGGCTCTTATCAGTGGGCCCTCTCTTGCGTGCAGGACCTCAGCAGGTGCCTAACTGTGCCGACCCTGCGCTTGATCTACCAGTCACATTTATCTATTTATTTCTGCTATTCTCCCTTTGGCAACATGAAATCAGCCTGTGATGAGGCCGCTTTTCCTGGGAATCCCTGATCCATTCACCTCTGTGTCTTTTTCCTGTAGGTGACTCCTCAAGCAGCAATCCAATTATCAATGATGTGATCTCTCTAGTCCAAGGGGGGAAGACCATTGCTTTAGCCAGGCTGAAGGAAATGCTGTCAAGGGGCGGAAAGGTGGTTGATGTAGAAGATTATATCCAATGGGCTGCTACACTCCCTGACTCTCCCACTGTGATCAAACAAGATGTAAGAGGATGGTCTACCTCATTTTATATCCCTATACACTGATGTGTTCAGGAGACATTGGTAATTTATGAACTAGAACGATATAAAAATTATGGTTTTTCGACTTGTTACAGATTTCTTTAGGGCCTTTCCAAATTATCAGTTTATAGAAATGTACTGCCATTGCCGATTTCGTGTTTGGTATCCTGATGTCTTTCTTCAAGATAGTACATGTGTTGCAAGAATTGTAAGGGATGTCAAGGTTTGCACCAAGTGTTGGGAATATTGCCAGCTTGTCTGCAAATTACTAGAAGGGGGCAGTGTCACAGTTAGTTAGTTAGTTAGTTAGTTAGTTAGTTAGTTAGTTATTGACTGATGTAGGGATGTCGGAGGAATCCATTTGAGGATTGGAGCTTGGTGAGTTTTCCTTGGATTCTGTCTTGCTTGTCTGCGAAAAGGCCCAACTGGACATAGGTTGAGTTGAGCCTGCTTGTGGACTGGGAAGGAGAAAGAGACACTTGCTCACAGCAAGCCTCCCATTGTGTGCAAATGGCTCCTTTTCCCTCCCAGATCCTGGAAGGGAAAAGGAGCCATTTGTGTACAGCGCCCACAAGTTCTGGTAGGGATCCTGCAGCTTGGCTTGTTAATGCAAGCTGAGCCAGGGGTTCAGGAAAATCCATCAAGACCCAAGAGGGCCAGATTTTCCTGCACTGGACATCCCTATTTTAACCACAGCTAGCCTTGGGATCTCTATAGCCTACAGTGTGGCTTCCTGTGCTCCTCTGATTCCGTCCTCTACCCTCTCTTTCTCTCTGATTTCCACCATTGCTGGGAGCCTATATGTTTCCTCTCTCATTCCTGCCTGTATAATGGAATACAAAACAGACTGAACAAACTTCTTTTTTAAAACTCTATGCTGTACCTGCCTCTATATGCAAGATCATTTGTGAGCAAAACCATTTTAGCTTTTCTTCACCAAAGAAGACTGTGGTCTCCTTTTATTCTAAAATAGCCATGTGTGCATGTGGGTCCATTCATTCCGTTTTGCCTTTTTATTTTTCTCTGCTAATCGCCTTTCTAACAGGAGGCACTAATAATAAATAATCCCATCACCAAGAAGCTCAGGATCTGACTGAGCACAAAGCTAATGAGCTACCATGGATTCAATTTGCCAGCTCTTGAAATCAGATATTCTGGTGCCTGCGAAGAGCCCCTGGGGGTGGAGTCCAGTGCAAAAACTATCTTCATCTACATACAGCAGTTGCACATTCTTACAAGTTCCCTGCTGCCAGGCAATGCCACTCCCACATAATATCACATGTACAATAATCCAGAGTATATCTCTTGCCACCGTTAGGAATGCATTACATAGAAAGTGGTTAATTCAAAAAAGTGAGACAAGCCACAGACTTCGATCAAGTCACACCCATGCAGCATAAGCCTAAAGATCTAAGCATACAGAAGACATTCTAGAAAATATTTACCCATTGTACAGATGAAGAACACTGAGGCTGAGACTAGTCTCAAGGACAGTCAGCAAATGCAGGGCAGATGACTCAAGGGCTGAGTCTACACTACTACTTAATAATAATAATGATAATAATAATAATAATATATTTATTTATTTATAACCCGCCTTTCCCTCCAGATCGAGGTGGAGAACAACAATAAATTTAAAACACAAAGACCACAGAATAGATGAAATATTAAAAACAAATAAAAACCAATACACCACTTTATAGTGGTATTGAATTGTACTGATAACTGCTGGGACACATTACATTTCCATATTCCACTTTCATAGTATTATTTCCTGCTTTTTATTCCACATTCTCCAAAATACTGCAACAAATGTCATTGCTTGTCCTACAAGGTAGACAGCATTACAATGATGGGATCATAATGACTTGACACAAGATATAGATCTAGCCAAGGAAGTGTGCCAACCCTCCTACTTCATGCATAGAACTTATAATGTGAACTCAAACTGGCCCAACCCACTTACAGACTGGGTTTGGATGTCATAATAACCCATGATGGTTTAAATAAGCCATGATGGCTTGTTTACCCCACCATGGCTTATCATGTCATATGCCAGTAGTTTTTTTTTTAATGCATCCATCTGCTTCCCGTGAGCCCAGGAGGACACTGTTCACATTAAAGATTCTGTACATATTGGGAAGGGCATATAAGCCTAAGCAGTGGTCCAGTTAGGTCATTCTAGGTTCTGGAGTAAATAGAAAGGCTGGGTAAGAATTTTCTTTGAGTTAGTTTTTGACAAGAATTTAGCACAATGTTACAACTTCCTTCATATTCGGGATAGACAGGACTTGAGATTTAAAAAATGTTGAATGTGGATGAAACAAAGTGAAAAAAAATGTCCATTCAGGCTCAGGCTTTTGAGTGCTTAGCTCTTAAAAGTCTGGATTGCAATTCCCCTATATTCAACCATGTTCATGCTGAATTAGAGTTGACACCTACTAAATTTGGCAGATGCAGATGCATGAGCATTTCATTTCAGTTCTTAATAACACTTTACTAAAATCGGTAGATTTCTTCAGATTTGGGATGGAAAGAACTTTAGACTGTAAAAAATTCAAATGTAAGACAAAACACACAAAATAGACTGATGGATCCATCCCTACATGATCTTACAGGAAGCGGGGGGGGTCTTTAGATCAGGAGTAGGCGACATATGGTCCACTAGCCCCCCTCAGCCCTCCAAAACTGTAGATTTTTCTTTAACAAAATAGCATCTGGAGCAACCATTTTGTATCCTTTTTTACCCTTTTCATGTCCCATAGCTACCACAGAACATCAAAGGGATCAAAAAATAGCTTGTTTTTGCTCTAATTTTGACCCTTTGGCGTTCCATAGCTACTCCAGATATATATTCAGCACTAACAATGTGTATCGTATCGTTCCAATGTCCAATAATGATACGCTAATGGCATTATCGGACATTCAATTAACTATAACGATACAATAGAAATCCCTCCGAAATTATCAGATCCGATAATTATCAGTCCGATAATTATCAGATTTTATCGGATTATCGGACCGCCATTTAAATACTATAACTTTTCTATTTTTAAAGTTTGAGACTTGAAAGTGGCCCACAGTGCTTATGGGATATGCCTAAGTATATTTCAGAACAATCCCTCCACCCCTGTATTTGATATGAATTTTTGAAAGATCGTACAACTTTTTGGACAGCTCTGAATGCACGTGGCTAGCTATCATTCAGAGCTGTCAAAAGATAAACAATCTATCAAAAATTCATATCAAATACAGGGGTGGAGGGATTGTTCTGAGATTTAATACACATACTTAGGCATATCCCATAAGCACTGTGGGCCACTTTCAAGTCTCAAACTTTAAAAATAGAAAAGTTATTTTAAAAAGTATTAGACATACGCTTTCCTTAAAGAACTTAAATGGGTGTAACTTTTTTATTTTAAAAGATAGAGACATGAAACTTTTTGGACTTTGCAGATGGGATGTTGCTAGTCATGGCTCCCCAAGTTTCATGTCTCTATATTTTAAAATAAAAAAGTTATAGGGAGTCCCCCCAAAAGCCCCACCCCCACTGTAACATTGTTATTTTAAAAGTTTGAAACTTGAAAATTGCTGACCATGGAGTTGGAAGGATGTTAGTCATGTGTGAAAAAATTCAGAACAATCCCTCCACCCCTGTATTTTGTATGAATTTTTGAAAGATCGACGTGGTTCTGGCTGCTTGATAGGTCTTTGACACTGACAGCTGTCAAATCAGAACCACGATCTTTCAAATATTCATATAAAATACAGAGGTGGAGGGATTGTTCTGAAATTTAACACACCTGCCTAACATCCTTCCATCTCCACTGTCAGCTATTTTCAAGTCTCTCTTCTGTTTAATTGCAAGTAAATTTCTGTCTCAAAAAGCAACTCTATAGGGCAAAATAGGGATCCGAATTAAATATTGGATATCCAATAATGATCAGATATCCAATCCGATTTTATACAAAAACCCTCTGATATTATCGGATCCAAAAAAAATTATATCGGAATTTCATATAACTATACGATAAGGTAATTTCGGGTGTGCACATCCCTATTCAGCACCATGCAGGGCAGGGGAGGTGCAGCCCAGGGGCAGGAAGTTCAGCCCAGATCTCCCAAAGTAGCCCATCCCTTCTTTAGATGGTAAGTAGTATTATTTCACTTTTTTTCCAATTGTGATAAGCCATTCTTGATGCATTTGGGGGCTTTCCTGCTCATTCTGGGCATTTGCCCCAAAGGCCTATACTTACAGCACCACTGAGCCTATGGCTCGCTCCTACTGCCTACTGCATGTAAACCCCATGTGTTAATGCTGTGAAAGACACCCCACCCCCCACCCCCCCGTGTAAATACTGGCTTTCTAAGTCACTGTCAGCTCAGCTCTCAGGTTTGGTAAAACAATAGTACAGCCACACTCTATCATTTCCTAGGTAAGTAGAATAATTAGCCACAAACGTGAGTATGAGAGAAGGGAATCCTGGTCACTCTCCTTGTTACGGTGTTGATAAAACGATGGCCATGTTTATGTGCAAAACCGTATAATAGCAGTAAGTAATTACTTAGGTGAATTACTTTACATTTACTTTACAGTGAATTACATTGATGTGATGATGATGATGATGATGATGATGATGATGATGATGATGATTTATATACCGCCCCATAGCTGAAGCTCTCCGCAAACAAGTCCAATCTCTACTCTTGTTTAAATCTCTCCGCAGATAAGTCCAATTGCTACTCTTGTCCCATTGAAGATGCATGCCGCTGAGATAAAGAAACGAAATCTGGAAGAAGCGGTGGAAGACTACGTTGCTGAATATAATGTCTGCAAATGCCAGCCCTGTCAAAATGGTGGGACTGTAATGCTGGTGAATGGAAAGTGTGAATGTGGATGCTCTGCCTATTTCAAGGGAGAAGCCTGTGAAATTCCCACGTCGACTATTCAAGCAGGTCAGGAGCAGCTCAAGGATATAGCATTTACTGGGTCTGAATCAATTGAAACAAAGAGGGTTATGAAAAGCTTACCATGCTGCCTTACATGGAGGCAGACCATTGGTCCATCCAGCCTAGGGATGGGGAACCTATGATTCTCTGGATATTGTTGGACTCCCAGCTCCCATCAGCCCCAGCCAGCATGACCAATGATAAGGGATGATGAGAGTTGTAGTCCAACATCTGATGAGCCACAGTCTCTCTACCCTTGTGCTAGCCCTTGTTACCACGTGTCCCCATTCAAACATGTAGCCTGACATGGAACTGTACACATGTATGGGAATTGTTGAACTTGAGGCTAGGGACAAGGAATGCCTCAGGGAAGTTTCACTTTACACTAAAACTGGAGGAGATGATGGCTGTTAACACACACTAAGACTTGAATCACAGAATATAAGCTTTATTCCAAAATATGTATTTATTTAATTCTATTATTATTATTATTATTTCCTGTCGCTTTTCTCTTGCAAGGAAGCCAAGGTGGCTTACATGGTCCTCCTTCTCTGCATTTTATCCTCACAACAACCCTGTGAGGGAGGTCTGGCTGAGATTCAGTGACTGGCCCAAAGTCACCCACTGAGCTTCATGGCTGAGTGGGGACTAGAACCCGGATCTTCTGAATCCCAGTCCAACCGCTATGTCACCCTGGCTCTCACCAGTGTATATCCCACCCTGCATAAAAATTCCAGGATGGGTAACAATAGTAAAACAATAAAATGCAATGAGCAATATTAAAACAATAAAATACAATACCTCTAATAAAACCAGTAATGACCAGCAGAGAGAAAGAAATATGCAGCAAAGATCCCTGAAAGAGCAGTATGGCGTACCATTTGTCCAGCAATTGCAGAATGATGCGGTGCCTTGTGCACACTATGAACACAAATGATATAAATAGAAGTGACTTTTCAAACTCCTCCTGCTTCTACCATGATTACAGCACTATGCATTCTTGTATGGCACTTGATTGCATTACAAACACAGCAGCATGTGCCTGCAATTGTGTTTTGGGGGTGTGGGGGTGGAATACCAGGCTCCAGTGTAGATCGTTGTAATAGCCACATTGCAGTCATCTTGATGTTCTCATGTTGGGCTGCTAAGACCTTTACACTCCAATCTCAATACAGGTCAGTTAGCCACTGATGGAAGCTGGAACTGCTGGTCTAGCTGGTCTCAGTGCGACCATGGAGAACGCGTTCGAACAAGACGGTGTAATAACCCTGAACGCTCAGCTACAGGCAAGCCGTGTACAGGAGCAGAGACAGAAGCGGGTCATTGTTAATGGAAAACAATTGGAGAAGACCAGAAACAGGTTTGTAGCTACTTGATGTGCATAATGAATACAGTTCAACTTCCTGTAACTGTTCACCTTTGGAAGTAGTATGCCGTCTTGATACGGAAAGCAGAAATAATTACTTCGAGACCTTACGGTTAAGTCAGGAGGAGAAAATGGGCATTCCGAATGGTTTTTATAATGTATAAGGTTTTAATCTTAAACCACCCAGAGAGATTCAGTTATTGGGTGGTATGAAAATGTAATCAATGAAATTAAAGTATGATTACTATTATTTATTATGTATTTATTTTTATTGATTAAAACATTTGTATCCCGCCCTATTATCACTGGGATCTCAGGGTGGCGTACAGATAAAATTAGAACAATATAAACATGAATAATTTACACAGCCAAAATCGTATTACATTGTTAACAAATTAAAAGCAGTAGAAAAAATGTTAAAGCAATAAAACCAATTAAAACTATGTATAACCATGGATTATTTAGCCCTCAAAAGCTTTGATAAAAAGCCATGTCTTAACTTGGAATGAAGCCAGTGTCGGTGACAGTTGGGCCTCCAAGGGGAGGGTATTCCACAACCAGGGTGCCACAACAGAGAAAGCCCTCTCCCTTGTCCTACCACACTGTATTATTAATATTATTATTATTATTATTATTATTTCCATTTACATATTCAGACCCATAGCCAAAGCTCTCTGGGCAGTTTACAAAAATTAAAAACATTGAACATTTTTTTAAAAACCCAATTTACAAAATTTAAAAGCATAAAAACAGGTTATAAATATAATATCATTTTAAAACAACTATTCTGGGTCAAAACACAAATGCAGGTTGCTTACCTGTAACCATAGTTCTTCGAGTGGTCATCTGTGCATTCACACATATGGGCTCTGCGCCTGTGTGGAGCCTGTCTCGGAAACTTCTATAGCTAAGGCAAACGTTTTTGGCGGGAACCCCTCCCCCACTGTCTACTGACTCCATGTTCCCGCCTTTCTCCTCAGTTCCAAGAGACCGACTTGCTGGCCCCATAACTAGGAGAGAAACCGCTCGGTATCGACAGTACGTTTACATCGACACCAAAGCGGGGACGGTGGGTGGGTTGTGTGAATGCACAGATGACCACTCGAAGAACTACGGTTACAGGTAAGCAACCTGCATTTCTTCTTCGTGGTCTCTGTGCATCACACATATGGGCGATTAACAAGCTAAATTCCTGGTGGAGGGTAGGTGTAGATCAATGTTCCCTCACAAGACAAAGAAATTGCTTGCCCCAAATTGCAGTTGGTCCTGGTACAAACAATCAAGTGGTAGCATGTAATGAAATTAAAGGACTTATACCAAATAGCTGCCTTACATAAGTCCAGGATCGACAATCCCCTGCTAAAGATACGGACTTCGATGCACTGTGCATTGACTTAGCTGTTACTGGACCAACAAGTTGCAAGCCCTTCAATTCATAGGGCAGTTTAATAGCATGTACTATCCACTCCGCGAGTCATTGCAACTCTTGCGTCTTATGAAATTTGTCAGTTCTATCACTGTGTGGAAGCCCAGGTAGGGTGCATCAATACTGAGGCAGCTAATTCACTCGATCTGCGTAGTGTTGATATAGCCATCAGAAAACAACTTTCTAAGAAAATTAATGTGATATCTGAAGGTGCCATTGGTTTAACTGGTTTCAATGTCAGAGATTGTGGCATGACAAGAAACTCCATGCCAGAATGAAACTCCTAATTAGAGGAGCCAGATTCGTAATGCCCAGAGGAACCCCCTAACAACGGGGTTGGTGCAAAAACAGGTAACTATTTTAGCCCTATAGTGTATAGGTGGTGTAAAGTGTAAGGACATCGTTAAGGAGGCTGAATGGGGCTTGGGGCCCTGAAGATCCATGTATTTAGAAAAGAATCCCATTGTGCAGTATATGACTTCTTCGTTGCCAGGCTACAGGCTGGATGAAAAAATGGAATCGACCTCATGTCGAAAGTAGTTACGGTATTGGGATACCCCATGCCATGGGTCTGAGCATATGCAGGGGCGTAAACTATGGGGGGAGGGGGGGTGGCGGGGGGGGGCAATGCCCCCACCGGGATTTCCCAAAGGGGGCAATGCCCAACCAAGAAACATCAGTAAGCTCACAGCCTGACTGACAGATTCCTCAGTCAGTTTCCAGTTGTCTGTATTCTTATGTGTTTGGAGGCAGTCTAAATTACATCCAAGCACATCCTGCTTCCTCATCAGCTGCCCAGCAGATCTCCTTGCAAGACAAAAGCCACTCTCCTGTTGTGTCAGGGTCAGGCTTCCCCAGATTCATTTTCTTCTACCCACTCAGGCACTGTAAGACAAAAGATTGCCCATTTAGGAATTACAGTCTGGGTACATCTTGATGAGGGTTTTGCCCCAGGCCAGGGTGCATCCGGAGTGGCAGCAGGTCATCTATATGATGCAGCTGGCATCCCGAAGCCATCCAGGAGCAAATCCCTCAAGCTCCGGTTTTAAAAAGTCGGGTACTTACCACGACTTTTTTTATCTTCGGAGCTGCAGCAGAGCTGATGGTAACCTGATTGGTCACCATTGGCTGATATCTTCAGAAGTAGAGTGAGCCACACCTGTCTCGGCCACCAAGGGGTGACTATGATGGAGACTGTGTGGACTACACAATATTAATATTATGGTATTAATAGTACTCATGGAATGAGAGGAAAAATGAGGGCTGCAAAGACATTCCCAGTTGAACAGGAAAGTGTTTGTATGAGGACTTGAGATGGGGGAGTAAGTGGGAAAGCGCATGCCCCATAGCAAATAGTCTGTGCAAGTACACCGATGTAGGGTTGTTAGATCCAGGGTGAGTCTGGATTCTGTGTTCACTATGAGGCCCAAAGAGCTCAATAAATTGAGTAGTCACCTTGCCTTCGATAGCATTTCCTTCGAGGAAGCCACCAGAAGCCAGTTGTCTAAATATGGGTAGATTTTTACCCCTAAAGCCAAATGAATGGAAGGACCAGTGCCATACATTTTGTAAATATTCTGGGGCAGGGCTTTATGTGTCATCAGAAATTTGTGGTTCTGATGTATGTATGGAACCGTCTCAAATCCAGAACAGGTTTAAGAGATCTGTAGAGGAGTGGACCAAATATTAAATCAGAGAATGATATAGGTCTTCCAAAGGAGGCTCCACTCTGTACAGCTACCCCATCAACAGGCAATGCAGAAGAGAGCAATGTTGAGTCCGACTGAGAGCTCTCTAAGGATTGAGGGGAATCAGGTTTAGTTCTATGATTAAACCCATCTTCTCCAAGCTGAACTTTTTGACACCCCACAGAGTGGGGCTGGGAAGGAGAAGAGCTAGGTGGACGTACTGACGCATTCACGATGGTATCATGAGGCAATGGTTGAGCCCTGTGGACAGGTCACAATGACAGTGATCTCGGTAGAGCTAGAGGGAGTTGCGAGAAAACTTCCTCCAGTGGCAATCGTGATACTGATGGAGGTGCTCAGTATCGAGAAAGGCATATGTACTAATATAGAAGTTGGTATTGATGCCTGGTACGGGAGTTACGGCTCCATTGCCAGAGGTGTCCCTCTCATAACTGATGCCAATCTCTGTACTGGTATGGCATTCTCGGGGGAGGTAACCCAGGTTTTTTTATTTTTATTTTTACAGGGACCCGAGAATGATGCCCCTAGACATCACAGGCATAAAACTCTCTCTGTTGAAATCATAGCACTCCAATTGTATCAGCTCTAGGGAGCAGCCCTGTAATTGGCAGCTAGCCTGTAATGGCTGTGCTAATTAACTTGGTGGAGAGATGTCTACTTCAAGCTGCATGTTAGACGTCTCTTCTTGGTACCAAGAGATTGGTACCAAAAGAGGCAGTTGAGTCTCACCCTTTGATGTCGATTCTGCCTGCTAGACATCTCATCTTGACGTCAAAGCTGCATGTTAGACATCTCATTTTGGTACCAAGAGCTCTGCACCGAGGAGCTCGGTACCATGGAGCTCGGCACCAAGGAGCTCGGCACCATGGAGCTCGGCACCAAGGAAGTCGGCACCATGGAGCTCGGCACCATGGTGCTCGGTACCATGGTGCTTGGTACCATGGTGCTCGGTACCAAGGAGCTCGGTACCAAAGGAGGCAGTTGAGTCTCACCCTGTGATGTCGATTCTGCCTGCTAGACGTCTCTTCTTGATGTCGAAGATGCATGTTAGAAGCTCCAGTATCGAGAGCTTAGACCTCGGTACCGAAGGAGCCAGTTAAGTCATCGCCGCCAAAGGGGCCACCCTCGGTATCGGGGGGGGCCCTAACAGCTGCAGAGGAGTTGGAACTTGGTCTCTCTCTAGCTGTAGAAACACAGGTAGAGAGTATCCAGATGTTGAAACATCAGAACGTCCTATGGTTAGGGTGGGGGGTCCGAAGACACTGAGGGGCTCTCATCCATAGAATCGCTCCAAGCGATCAGTCCCCAGAAGTCCTATGTAACCTGGCCTTCTTAGATATCCCTTTCACTGTAGAGACAGCTAGGGAGCGTCCAAACATTGGACGATTGGAATGACCCATGGTCAGAGTCAGGGTCCGAGGACGCAGAGGGGCTCCCCTCCGTAGAATCGCTTCATGCGATCAGCCCCAGAAGGCTCCTGCCTTCTTAGATATCCCTCTTGCTGTAGATACAGCCTGGGGAGCGTCCAAATGTTGGAAGATCGGAATGACCCTTGGTCAGAGTCAGGGTCCGAGGATGCAGAGGGGCTCTCCTCTGTAGAATCGCTCCATGCGATCAGCCCCAGAAGGCTCCTGCCTTCTTAGATATCCCTCTTGCTGTAGATGCAGCTAGGGAGCGTCCAAATGTTGGAAGATCAGATGAGGCATGAAGCGGCCATGTCTCCAGTAGATTGAGGAGCCTGTGCCATAAGTGTAACGATTGTCTGGAAGAAACCATGGCTTCTAGAGCTTTTATCCACAGACCTGGCGCCAACACGGTTATCTTTTCAGCGCCAGGTCAAAACTTTTCTCCCAGGCATTTCAACAGCTTAAGTTAAGGTTTTAACTGACTTTGTAGCCAGGCTTAACAGTTTAAAATGTTTTAAATGTCAGCTGTCTTATGTTTATGGTTCTAAATTTTGTAAACCACCCAGACAGCTTCGGCTATGGGGTGGTATATAAATGTAATAAATAATAATAATAATAATAATAATAATAATAATAATAATAATAATACAGTAGCGACAGGTTTCGATGACCTGAGCCTCTCCCAAAACAAATTAAACAGAGAAAAGTCTGTCTGCTGGGGAAGCTTGCTGATGCACACACATTTTGAAAAGGGGCCTTAATGGCTGTGCGATCCCCCTCAACACGATCCAAGATCGCTGGAGAATAAAATATCTAAGAATATAATAACAATAAATTATATTGTTTTAAATGTACGTATGTACGTTGTATGTTTTTAATTGTTTTAATCACATGTAAACCGCCCAGAGAACTTTGGCTATGGGGCAGTATACTAATGTAATAAATAAATAAATAAATAAATAAAGACTAAAATTGAACTAAAAACAAAGTAAAATAACTAAAAACCTTAGCACTCTAAAGTTTTCTCCACAGGAGAAATACAGAAGTTCCCAAACATCCTTTTAGCAAGGCGGTCGAAAAAGAACTGAGGAGAAAGGCGGGAACATGGAGTCAGTAGACAGTGGAGGAGGGGTTCCCGCCAAAAACTTTTGCCTTAGCTATAGAAGTTTCCAAGACAGGCTCCACGCAGGCGCAGAGCCCATATGTGTGATGCACAGAGACCACGAAGAAGAACAGCAACACAAACCCCTCAACATATGCTGTTAAATGCCTGGGAGAAGAGGAAAGTCTTGACCTGGCGCCGAAAAGATAATAATGTTGGCGCCAGGCAAGCCTCGTCGGGGAGATCATTCTATAATTGGGGGTCCACCACTGGAAAGACCCTATCCCTTGTTGCCACCCTCCATGCTTCCCTCGGAGTAGGCAACCAGAGGAGTAGGCAACCAGAGGAGGACCTGAGATGTAGATCGTAGTGTACGGGTAGGTTCGTGTATGTACACCATACTGTATGTCTCGTATTGGTAGGACGCAGAGGAAGGCTCCTCCAACAGATCTCAAATCTCGGGCAGGCATATATAGGAAGAGGCGCTCCCTCAAGTACCGAGGTCCCAAGCTGTTTAGGGCATTAAATTGCATTGCCAACACCTGGAATTCCAACCGGAAATGTGTAGGCAGCCAATGCAATTCTTTTCAGACTGGTGGCATATGATTTTTATAGGATGTTCCGGTGAGCTGTCTAGTTGCTGCATTATGAGTAGGACCTGCCAAAATATGTTGCAACATATTCTTTCTCCATTCATTCTACTCCTTTCCAGGGCATTCCACTCCTTCTTCCAGCCCATTTTTCTTTTCCAAGTGACACTTACATTTCATGCTACTGAGCATGGCTAGTCTTCGATGTTCTGTTTTTGGAGATTTTCCCCCCTCCTTAAGTGTGTTTGTTTGTTTATCAAGATTTATTTCTGTTCTTCCCAAAAGCCCAGAGTCTCTCTGAGTGTGCATTTACCCCCATCTTGTTTCTCTAATCGTTGAACTCTCTGTCTGTGCATCTTTTGGCAGGTGTCTGATGGGAAAGTAACACAGCCTGAATGGCCCTTTGATCTACACAGCAAGCTTCCTGCTCTCAAAGAGATGTAAAAGATATGACAGCTGATCTCTGAATCTCAAAGCTCTAGTTACTGTTAACTTAAAAAAAAAGTTGAAAATAAACTTAAGTTGATGACTTGCTGGGTATGATATATTTGTTAAGTTTCCATTCTGTTCTTTAGAGCTGACACCAGACTTGAGTAGGTAGGGTGACCATATGGAATTTGTATCTTTAACAGTTGCATAAAAAAGGGTATTTCAGCAGGTGTCATTTGTATGCATGCAGCACCTGGTGAATTTCTTCTTCATCACAACAGTTAAAGCTGCAGGAGCCCTGTCTTCTTTAGTATCTGACCACTCTACAAAACACAGCAAGGCTCCTGCACCTTTAACTGTTGTGATGAAGAGGGAATTTCACCAGGTGCTGCATGCATACCAAGGACACCTGCTGAAATTCCCTTTTCTCTACAACTGTTAAAGATACAGGAGCCCTGGCCTTCTTTCCATATGGTCACCCTATGAGTAGGTCCTCCGCATACTGCCCCCAATGCACACACACCATGTTGACTGCCTCAGCATCTCCTGCTGCCACTTACCTATCCACCATCACCCCGGTGGCAACACTCCTGCAGCTACTGCCACGCTCCTCTTCCTTCCCAGAGTGGCCAGGAGGCCATGAAAGCAATGGCACGCCTACAGCCACCGCCTGGGCCACCTTCTGTACGTAAGCAGTAGGGCTGGAAGGCAGCAGCAAAAGTTGCAATGTGATCAGCTAGGTGGGAGCCAATTGGAACTGGGCAGCCATCATTTTTTATATCCCACAATGGAGTGCCCACCACCAGGCATTGGATTGAGGAGCATAAAAATTGGCAGCCGTCCAACTCCAATCCGTTGCTCGAGTCATTTATATCTGATGGTGGTGGCAGTGGTGGCAGCAAAGACCCAGGAGGCAAGGTGACAGTCCTGGTGGACCCCACCATAACATATGGGCCCTAGCATTTGCCCGAGCACGTCAGGTGCTGAAACTCAGAGCAAGGTTCTGTTGATTGATTCATCATTTGAAAAATATTTCTATGCTGCTTTTCGGCAGGAGAAATGGCCCCTGCTGTGATGCATGTAAAAACACAAAGAAAAACAATGAAAATGCAAAACAAACAAAAACCAAAAAACATCCCAGGGTAAAACAGGAAATCATAATCAGCAAGGGGAGAAAATGGTTGTCAAAGGCTACAAAGAAATAAACAAAGGTCTTACAAGCCCACCTAAATTTGAAAAGGGAAGGAACCAGAAGAACCTCTTTAGGAAAGTAATTCCGTAATCTGGATGCTGCAATAGAGAAGGCCCTGTCCCTCATTCCAACCAACTCTACCTCAGTAGGGATGAGATAGGTGGAATTCAGAGTAGGGATGGGTAAACTCACCTCAGGTCTGACTCATCCAACACTCACTCCACTACCACTGTCTAGCTCTGTGTAATTTATAGTGTGGAGTTCCACCAAGCTTGTTTTTACTATATCATTTAATACTTCATGATATCCTGTTTGAAAAGCATAGCATGCAAGTGGAACCTGCTGTAACAAAATGTCGCAGCATTGAGTACTCCTTTTCAGGGTTCCAGCCCGCCAGCCATGTCTTCTTCAAGGATTCTCCATTCCAACCCCCAACCCCCATTTTCCATTGCCCCCATCCCAACAGACACTTAGCATTCTGTGACCACTGAGCACCCAATCCTCATCAATCTATTTAAGAAGTTTCCCCCCACATTATGATTTCCCCCACTAAAGATATATATTTTAACTTCTGCAAGCTTTGAACTTCCCCCAAGCCTGCTGCTGCCTCCATCTTCTGGGTGGATGGTGCCATTTTGGATAGGATGTTCTCCTAGATTGGCTGTAACAATAGTTCATTGTTTAGGGAAGAAAGGAAATGAGAAGCTACAAGTTGTGAAAGAACTTCTCATTGCCTGTTTGAAAGGGAGTGATGGGGAGGAACATTTGGAGAGAAGCTTTAGGGTAACAAAGGGTGATGTTAAATGGTTTGTTTATATATCCTCTTTATGTTTTTCTCATCACTAAATCCAGACAGGCAATCTGCCAGCCTGGAAGGGGTTTTCTGGCCACTTCCTGATGCCATTCCGGCTGCAACCCACAAACCATTCACACCAATGGTGTCTCTCTCAAATCGCCCACTGGAATCTGCAGTATCGAGTCTGTGGATTGCAATTTAGCAGCGCAAATGCTGATAATAACCGGGGTGGGGGCGGGAGTGGAGGGAAATACCCCCATCCTGCTGGGGTTTCAACATCACACATCTGATACTCTGAGTCACTAACATGTTTTGTCAAATGCCTTCCTTATTTTGTTTGGCTTTGTTTCTCTAAAAGCTTTTGTAACCAGAAGGGGAACTACTGTCTGGCATAGATGTAAAGTCTGGCATCCTTTCCTCCTCCTTTTTTTTGACAAGGTGGCACTCTGGTTTTCTAGCACAGTTGGAGGTTGATTAGGGTGTCAGTGAGTTGAGTAATTTTTCAGGGTTAGAACTTAAATTGAAGTTGTTTGGCATATGATATTGGGGGGGGGGGGACATTTTTGCATCTCCCGCCACTTCCCGGAACATCAAGAAGTTCCAGAGGTAGGATGGGATGTGAATGCAAACTTAACACATGAAGATGCTCTGATTAGAACAAAGGTCCATCATGTCTAGTGTCCTGTATCCAACAACGGACAGCCAAATCATAAAATCATAGACTAGTAGAGTTGGAAGGGGCCTATAGGGCCATCTAGTCCAACCCCCTGCTCAATGCAGGAATCCACCTTCAAGCATACCTGACAGATGGCTGTCCAGCTGCATCTTGAAGGCCCACAACCTCCCTAGGTCATTGGTTCCATTGTGGTACTGCTCTAACAGTCAGGATTTTTTTCCTGATGTCCAGCCAGAATCTGGCTTCCTGTAACTTGAGACCATTATTCCATGTCCTGCACTCTAGGGTGATTGAGAAGAGATCCTGGCTCTCCTCTGTGTGACAAGCTTTCAAGTATGTGAAGAGTGCTATCATGTCTCCCCTCAGTCTTCTCTTCTCCAGGCTAAACATACCCAGTTCTTTCAGTCTCCGTTCATAGTGCTTTCTTTCCAGACCCGTGATCATCCTTATTGCCCTCCTCTGAACCCCCTCCAAATGACACTGGCTGAAATCCCCTTTTCTCTACAACTGTTAAAGTTACATGAGTCCTGTCCTCCTTTTCATATGGTCAGCCTAGGCAACCCTCTTCCAAAGCTTGCACCCACTCTCTCCTGATCTTCCACCTGCAGATTAGCAAGACATAGAGAGGCAGGAGACCCAAGGTCATTGCTGTCACTGGAAGGATCGAGCAGAGTGGCACTACAGATGCTAAACTGCAAAAGCAGAAGCTTTTATGAGGAAAGAACCCACACCCACTTAAACACTCATCCTGGGAGGTATTCGAGATGTGGTTGCGGTCTGGAGAGGAAATTGGAGGGGAAAGGGAGTTGCCATCAAGAAACAGCAGCAGCAACTCTGGTGGAGGCTGGGCATTATTATTATTATTATTATTATTATTATTATTATTATTATTATTGTTATTATTTTCAGAGCATGTGCATCTTTGATCCACAATGCATTTTAGTGGTTTGGATCCAGACTTAATCATGTTTAAAACAGACACATTGCTATCATTGGGATGGAAGGTGGCCAAGTGGCCTCTTTTACAGAAGGCAGTCCTCTATTTGAAGGAGTATCTATGGACCGTCCTCTATTTAAAGGCATCCTCTGTTTGAAGGGCTGGCCAGCCCAAGTCCAGTTTAAAGTTAAGAATCCAGAGAAAGGAGAACAGGGTACTTGAAGTGGCCCATCCACAGTTAACACCTGGCCAGCAGACTGAGCAGGTACACAGCTCACCTAGTCCCATTTCATCCCTACAATGGTGAGATGTATTGTATTTCCATTTTAAATCTGGCAATTCTTTTGTACATGTGCATCTCTCTCTATAAATGAACACATGCCAATTTGATGCAAATCAGTGCCCTCTTTTGTCCTCATTTTCAGTAATACAGTTCCTCTTTTTTTTTCTTTTTTTTTGCAATATGTCAGTAGCCAACCTAATGGGATTTAAGCTAGTCATGACTAAACTTGTCCCATCGATTTCAATGAGTCTCTTCTAAGCCTTCCTTAGACTGCAATCCTATGCATGTTTTAGGCAGAAAACTGCCCTACATGCTGGCTGGGAGTTTTAAGGCTGTTTTCTGCCTAAACATGCATAGGATTGTGGGAGCTCCATCACACCAGTGGTTTAATGCACTCTCACCAAGTCTGGTATCAGGTTTTTCAGTGTGGGATTCACATGACGTTGTCCTTGTTCTGCACCCACCTCGCCTCTTTTCCTCCATTTTGCATATTATTTTGGTGTGGGGAAAGTCTGGATTATTTTCCCCAAGTGGATTTATTGCGCCCTTAAGCCTCCGTGTATTGCTGTCCTCTCGCTTTTTCCTTTGTTAGGGGCGAGTGCTTTGAGAGAAGGGGAGGGTGGAGTGAAAGAGCAAACAAGCAAAAGGGAGGGTTCATGCTGCAGCACAATACCACAAACCCACGTGAAAGGGACCATTAGCTCAACACACTTATGAAACGGAGGTAAAAATATGGAGGCAAACTAGGGGAGGAAATAGGTGTGATGGAGCCCTGGGTCAACCTTTTGGGCTAAGCAAGTGGAAGGGGAAGGTATGAGGCATGCCTCCACACACCAGGGCTAGAGAACAGTCCTGAGAAAGAGGATAATTGTCCTCAAAAACAGCTTGTGGGCTTCTCAGAGGCATTTGTTTGGCCATAAGGATGCTGGATGACATGGGCCTTTGGGGCAGTATACTATTATAATATAAAATAAGAAACTGATCAAGCAAACATTATCAGCAGTATCAACATTAAAACAGCCTGCAAAGATAAAGCTACAGCTCTGTAACAACAAGATGCCCAGGGAGATCCTAGGGTTTCACTGTCAGCCAATTTACAGTTCACATTCCCTTTCTGGCCTGGTTTGCATATAATGAGAAGCCACTATAGGTGAATTTTCCTGCAGGGCTTCTTGTTATGGTGGCGATGACCATCTTGAATATTTGGCGCTCGCTGTAGATTCTTGTGCAAACTGGATCAAAGTGGGTTGTTGGGTTGGTTGTCAACAACCCAATACTGCCAGGTTCGCACATAATGAAAAGCCACTGCTGTGGGTGTTTGGATTGCCAACCTGGTGCCCGTGGGTATCTTTACCCACCATGGCTAATAAGCCACAGTGAGCTGCAGTGATTGTGCGAACCAGGTCTCTCTCTCTCTCTCTCTCTCTCTCTCTCTCTCTCTCTCTCTCTCTCTCTCTCTCTCTCTCAGCCTATCTACACTACTGCTTTAAAAACTGTTATAAACCGTTTTAAAACAGTAGTGTAGATAGGCTCTCTCTCTGAATTCAGCTAGCTTTCAACTAGGCCCCTTCCAGCTCTACTATTCTATGAATCTATGTTTCTCTGCCCCTTCCCTCAGCCCAGCGGGGAATCACATTGCAAAAGAGAGAGAGAAAGCTATTTCCAGGCCATCAGGAAAACATCTGGCCAATGAAGGTAGGCTGACCAGATAAAATCCAGGTCAGGGCTCCTGTAACTTTAACCGTTGTAGAGAAAAGGGAATTTCAGCCAGTGTCATTGGTATGCAGTTAGTTCCTGGTGATATTCCCTCTTCATCACCACTGTTAAAGGTGCAGGCACTATACTAGAGTGACTATATACAAAAGGAGGCAGGGCCCCTGCAACTTTAACTGTTGTGATGAAGAGGGAATTTCACCAGGAACTAATTGCATACAAAATAACACTGGCTGAAATCCCCTTTTCTGTACAACTGTTAAAGTTACATGAGCCCTGACCTGGATTTTATCTGGTCACCCTACATGAAGGAGCCTTAAGATTCTTTTGCTAAAGTCTCTCAGTTGGCCATCACAGTGCTCAGTATGTCCAAATGGGCCAGGTACAAAAAACTCCCCCTCCTCCTGATCCAAACAAAACCTCTCTCTTCTTCCTTATCCATGCAGGCAGTGGAGGCTGCCCAGAGATGGCGCAAGCCATCTGTTCTCGGAATCGCCTGTCTCCTTTCTGAGCCTGGCCACAAACCGAGATGCCCAAGTTGCAGAAGTGGTTCAGGCACAGTTTAAAAAAGGGGATAGTGACCTTGTTGGCCTCATGCAAGAGGAAAGACATCTGCCCAGTCAGCAGTGTTTGTGCAGCCTTATCATTTCAGATTCTCTTTGCTATCCTGCCAGAATTGTCCACCTTGACCAAGGAAACAGATGATTGAGGGAAGGCAGACAAAGGATGTGTGTGCGGGGAAACACTTGCTATGATCTGGGGTGAACATCCCCCCCCCAACTCCTCCAAAGATGATCTCAGGAGTGAGTGTTTTCTCCAGTTCTTTGGCACAGACAAATATAACTCGTAAAGCAGGGGTAGAGAATAGGCTGATCATCTGAAAAGGAGGACAGGGCTCCTGTAACTTTAACCGTTGTAGAGAAAAGGGAATTTCAGCCAGTGTCATTTGTATGCAATTAGTTCCTGGTGAAATGCCCTCTTCATCACAACTGTTAAAGTTGCAGGGGCCCTGCCTTCTTTTGTATATGGTCACTCTAGTATAGTGCCTGCACCTTTAACTGTTGTGATGAAGAGGGAATATCACCAGGAACTAATTGCATACAAATGACACTGGCTGAAATTCCCTTTTCTCTACAACTGTTAAAGTTACAGGAGCCCTGTCCTCCTTTTCACATGGTCAGCTTAGTAGAGAATGTTTTCTGGGTAAGGGGCAAATGACCCTCCACCCGACTCTCTGAGGTCTGCATAGGACATGACCATAGCCTGACCAGTGGTGTAATGGAGACAAGGCTCATAAGGATACAGCCCCAGCACTTTTTTTATTAACAGGGATACTGATGTCATCTGTCACTCCCCTCGGAATTCCGTGTTTCCTCTGAGCTTAGCTGCAATCCAATTCCTCATAAGTAGCTTGGGAGGGGGGAGGCAGTTTTCCCAGCAAAAATATATTGTCCCCTACATAAGAACATAAGAAGAGTCTAGCCCTACATTCTGTTCATACAGTGGCCAACCAGCTGTCGACCAGGAACCCACAAGGACAAGAGTGCAACAGCACCCTCTCACCCATGTTCCCCAGCAACGGTGTATATAGGCTTACTACCTCTGATACTGATGGCACATAGCCATCAGGACTAGTAGCCATACTTTCTCGTCCAGGAATTTATCCAGCCCCCTTTTAAAGCCGTCCAAATTGGTGGCCTTCACTACATCTTGTGGTAGCAACTTCCATTGTTTAACTATGTGCTGCTGTAATGCAAAGTCTTTGTGGGTGGCTTGGTCTTGAATGAGCAATTAAGACCCATTTGCTTTACAGAAGACCTCTTCCTGGTGGATATGAAAAGTGCTAGAACTGGTTTGATGATATAGATGGACACAGCTGCCTGTATTTTGGGACTCTCCTTGGGGGCGCAGCTACGGAGTGTACCTGCACTTCAGAATTTACCACTCCACCACTACCCCTGACATGATCCAGTCCCCACTTGAACCTCCATCTGGCACTTCAACCAGGCATCTGGCTTTGCTGTGCACAAAGAAGGCATTTGGAGGTTGCCTACTCCTGGGACAGACAATCTACTTCATCTCTAGACACATAGAACACATTAGTCATGTTTAGAGTAGATTCAATGAAACCAATGGGACTTAAGTTAGACATGACTAACTTGCCTCCATAGATTTTGGTTTGCTGTAAGTCTGTATATTATTCATTAGGCAGCTGAATCTCCCCCGACCCCCGGTTGTTTTGTTTGTTTGTTTGTTTGTTTTTGCATGATTTATTTGCATATATAATGTTTTATTCTGCCCAAACTCAGCCCTTGAGAATTTGGGAGTAATTTATTTATTTATTTGCTTTTATCTGGTTGTCTTTAAACAAACCTACATGGGGGGGGGGGGGGGGAATCTGCCACTCAATAACCAGCTCTTCCAGGAGTTACTCGCAGACTGGGAAAAGCTGTTTAAAGCAGACACAGAGTCACATTTTTTTTCCTTTGGGTGCCTCTACAAAAGCGATTTAAAGCTCTTTCAAGGCGCATTACCAAATTTACCTCTACAAGAGCAGAGCGCAAATCAGGGGTCCAAGTGCATTTTATCTCTGATTATTCACATTTTCGAATGCGCATTAAATAGCGACTTTTAATTTACTGTGGGAGTTAAAGCACCTTATGGCCATGTAAACATGCGATTCTCCGCATGTAAACAACTTTAAAGCGCGTTTCATACAGCCCGTAATGCGCATCACCACCTCTCGTGAATAGGTATTAGGAGTAAATGCGCTTCTCCGTATATGCGCATAATCGGGCAACCGGGCATCAAAGCGAAATCTTTTAGAGGGGACCTTTGATAAACTGGAAACAGAGCCGCTTCTTTCCTTCTGGGTACATTTACCAAGCATTATAGCTGTCAGACAGTTTGATGGGCTTGCGATATTTATTTACCCACATACCTAGCAATCAGTTTCCTTGTTGGAAGGACCCGGACTGGCTTTATTAAAAGTCCTTAAAATACCATATTCCAGTTTTAAGACCAGAGATCTTGGGTGCTTCTGGATGACACTTTTGAGGCACCATCACCCTGCCACATACACAAACTGCCACTGTCTCCTTTTCATGACACTCTCATGTATTCTGACCACTTCTTTCATATTTTTTCTTATTGCAGAAACTCAGAAAATGCTGGAACAGCTTCTGATTGCTAGCTCTAGTAGGCCCTCCGCCTGGAAGGCCCCCTTGACTACATGAGGGGAGGTTGATTTTGTGTTTCTCAAAGAGTAGACCTACCCCATTCCAATGCCACATGGCAAAATGCTGTTGGAACTGGAAAGATTTTAAAAATCCACGTGTTGCATGACATGAGGCTCTGGTTTTCAAGGAAAGAAAGGCAAAATCATCATCGCCATCGTCATCATCGGCTAACAATGGGAATGTCCATATTTTGGATGTGCCTAAAGGTAGCTCCTTGTAGAATAGCAGGTTCCAGTTTCCTGAGACAGGGCCTTTTCAGCTGTGGCATCCAAATGTGGTGGGGGGGAACCAAGGGAGGTCCACCTGTCTCACTGCTGCTCAATCTTAGAAAGGCAGCAAAGGCATTTTTATTCCAACAATCTTTCTTGGGAATAATTTAAGCTGTTTTTTATGCTGATATTGTCTTTTAGGCAATAATTTAATATCAGCATCATTTAACCCATTTTTCATGATGATATTATCTGTGCAGTGAATGGCAACAGTTCTCTAGGGTTTCAGGCAGGAGTCCTTCTCAGCCCTGCCTAGAGAGATGTCAAGGACAGAGCCTGAGGATCTTCTTCAATGTGCAAACCATCTGGTCTATGCAGAGCTAGAGCCTTTCTGCGTGGATATATTTGTTATTTTATTATCATGTGTTGCTTTTATGTTGATTGCAAGGCACCATTACTATTTTGGTGCTTCCGGGTGGGCAGCTCTGGGCATTATCCATTGCAAGATGTTGTGCAGCTATTCCGTCTGTCCCTCTTTAACTGATTTTCTGTGGTAAGAAAATCAGATGGGAGAACTACAATTCCATCAGCGAGGCAGGGCAATTGCAAGTAAAAGCCTCATCTGGAGGCAGCCTTTGTTAGGAAGGCAGGAAGCTTTTCTATATGAGGCTGTTAATCTGCTGGCTCTACTGCTGGTTTCATCTCAAAATTGAGATCCAAGCACTACATGAAAGGTGTTTCCTTTCCTGCTTTCCTGCGGCATAACCTCTAGATGGCATTATGGTACAGTAGAATAGTGCAAGTGGGAAATGTGTTTTCTTTCGCAAATAATGCTGCATTTCCCCTGCATTAAAAAAAAAAAAAAACTCACCAGAAGTGCTGTTTAAAAACAAAAGTGAAACTGGAGGGTCATGGCATTGTCTAAAGATCTTGCAAACAACCATGAGTATGGAATGATGAGAGCACAATAAATACTTTGTGTAGAAAAGCTCAAGATTTTAAAATGCTGAAAGTAAAATAAAAATAAAATAAAAATGCAAGGGGGGGTTAGTTCCCCCCCCCCGAAGAGTTCTAAAAACATTGGGACCAGAGCCCAAATGTCTGGTGAGGAGGGGGGGGAAATGGGGTTGAATGTGGGGGGAGGGTAAGGGAGGGGGGATGTGGGTGTTTCACTGAGGGAGACCAACTCAAAGATATGTGTGAAAGTGAGAAATGGAAAATAAATTAAGAATGGCAACTTTAAATGTTAAAGGGCTAGGAACAGTTATTAAAAGGAAAAAAATAGAGATGCTGTTAAAAAGGAAAAATATTGATGTAATTTTTTTGCAGGAAACTCATCAAATAAAGGAGGGTGTTAATGAGCTACGAATGAGGGATGTGGGCGTGTATGAAAAGTAATTTGATACTTCTAAAGCGAGAGGGGTGGCAATAATAATATCAAAGAAATGTGGTATTAATATTCAAAGTGTAAAGAGAGATAAGAATGGAAGGATCCTTATAATCTACTGCAGGATGGGAGAGGAGGAATATGTTCTGATCAATGTTTATGCTCCAAATGGGAAACAAATGGAATTTTTTGAAGAAGTATTTAATATGGTGGGAGAAGTGGGGAAAAAGAATATTGTGATGGCAGGAGATTTTAATATGGTACTTGATAAAGCGAAAGATAGGGATAACATTTTAAGAGATTTTAAAAGGGAGGGGAAGACAGAGTTAGGTAAATTAATGGAGAGGAAAGAATTAATGGATGTATGGAGAGTTTTGAAAGGGGACGAAAGAAAATATACTTTCTACTCACCTAGATTTAAGAGTTATTCAAGGATTGACTTTATTTTTATATCAAAAAATATGGTACCTAAACTTATAGATTGTGATATTGGAGTAATTAAGGTCACCGACCACGCATTAATGACAATGGATATCAAAATGAAGAAGGATTATAGACAAGCAAAGAGATGGAGATTGGATGTAAGGATTTTAAATAATAAAAACATTGTGGAGAAAATAAAAAAGAAATGCAGGAAATATGGCAGATAAATGAAAAAGAGGTATCGCAGGGGATACTATGAAAGCGGTAATAAGAGGGATCTGTATTAGGGAAATGTGCACCCTAAAAAAGCAACAGGAAGTACATTATAAAAAGATTGAAGAAGAGATAAAGAGTTTAGAGGAGAGATTAAGAGAGACAAAAGAAAAGCATCTATTTGCCCAAATTCAGGCGAAAAAAAAGGAATTGGAGAAAGAAGATCTAGAACAAGTTCAAAAGAATTTGTTATATTTAAAGAGGGATTTTTCTGAATATAATAATAGAAATTCGAAGATGTTGGCCAGATCCACGCAGTCAGAGAAGGCTAAGAATATGATAGGGACAATAAGAGATAAGTTAGGGAATAGCTGTAATTTAATGAAAGATAAATTAATTATTTTTCAGGAATTTTATAAAGAACTATATACATCAAATGTGGTACCACAAGATAAGATTTAGGATTATGTAGAAAGAAATTGGAAAATAAGATTGCAGGAGCAAGATAGAGATTGTATGGAAGGCTTGGTTACTGAGAAAGAAATTGAGGGAATTATTGATAAACTAAAAGGAGGGAAGTCTCCGGGGATTGATGGTTTGGGGCCGGAATATTATAAAACATTTAAGGAAATGTTAATACCAAGATTTAAAAAATTATATAATAATATACTGGAAGGAGGAAAGACTCTGCCATCATGGGATCAGTCCTTAATTATCTTAATTCAAAAGCCAGGTAAGGATTTGACAGACCCAGCATCTTATAGACCAATATCTTTAATAAATCAGGATGCAAAAATATTTACAGCAATAATGGCAAAAAGAATGGGTACATTTATCTTTAAATATATTTAAAAAGTTCAATGTGGATTTATCTCTGGTAAGCAAATGCCTAACTTAATCGGGAGAGTTATAAATATAATTAATCTTATTTAAAAAAGGAATTTAAAAGCAGGTTTATTAGCACTGGACATATTCAAAGCCTTTGATTGTGTGGAGTGGCCAGCGCTAAAAATAATATTAAAAACATTTGGGTTTGGACATAAATTCATGGGCGTGATTAACCAGCAGTATAAAAATAATAA
Organism: Anniella stebbinsi; assembly: GCA_029215795.1. Classification (NCBI taxonomy): domain Eukaryota; kingdom Metazoa; phylum Chordata; class Lepidosauria; order Squamata; family Anniellidae; genus Anniella; species Anniella stebbinsi. The sequence goes on along the minus strand of JARDYH010000002.1, from coordinate 23,183,502 downwards.
AGCTGAAATAATGGTTAATGATGGGTTAACGCAACAGATTACACTAGCTCGAGGAACAAGGCAAGGATGTCCACTTTCACCGATCTTATTTGCAATAGTGATAGAAATTTTAGCAAATGTTATAAGGGAAGATGAAAGATTAAAGGGGATAGGAAGAAAGGAGAAGATTAAAATGAATATGTTTGCGGATGACACATTACTGACAATAGAAGATCCCCTAGAAAGTGGGGAGGTGATTCAGAAGCACTTGAGAGAATTTGGGGAAATTACAGGACTACAAGTTAATTGGGGGAAGTCAGAAATGATGCTGTATAATTATAATAAAGAAGAGTTGGAGAAGTGTAAAGCTAAGTTAGGATTAAGGCTTAAAAATATAATACGATATTTAGGAGTTAAAATAGATAAAGAACTAGAAAGATTAGAGGAACTTAATTTTATATTGTTAAGAAAACAGGTAGGGGAGAAACTAGAGGCATATAGAAAATTAAAGCATTCTTGGTTTGGTAGAATAGCGGTTATTAAAATGAAGATTTTACCAAAGGTTAATTTCTTGTTTAGAATGTTACCGATTAAAATTTCAGTAGTGGAGTTAAAAAGTTGGCAAAATATGATTAACGCTTATTGTAATGGAGATAAAAGAGCTAGGATTAACAAGGGGTTATGGTATAAGGCTCAAAAGAATGGAGGTTTAGGACTTCCGAATATCAAGTATTATTATATTGCTAATCAGTTAAGATATGTTATTAATGGTATATTAGGGGAGGAAGATCTTGAATGGTTGGAAACGCAAACAGGAGAAATAGATTATAAACTGGAAAATGTATTTTTTATTAAAATTCAAAAGAAAGATTTGAAGGTACTGGACAACCCATTGTTGGGAAATATATTAGAGGTCTGGGAGAAGTTTAGGGAGAAGTTGATACCAGGAGACTCTCCACTCGCCCCAGTTGTAGTAGTGGGAAACTTCCCAAGAGTGTTAAAAATGGAGATAGAAGCGAGACTGAAAGATCAAGAAATAATTAAGTTAAGGAATTGGATGGAAAAGATGAAGAATAATGAGCATATTAAAGAGCTTTTAAAAGGACAAAAGATAGCATGGTTCAAATGCTTACAATTGGGAAAATGGACTCAGGATTGGAAGATGAAAAACAAGAAATGTAGAAATAATACTAGATTTGAAGATTTAATTGAACTAAAAGGAAGAAAAGAAGAAAGGGTTGACTAGTGCGATATATAAAATATTGATAGAGGAGGACTTTCAGGACTCACTCAACGTTATAAAAAAGATATGGGAAGATGATGTAAAGGAAAAAATTAATGATTATAACTGGGAGAAGATATGGAATGTTAGAATGTTAAAGCTGTTGTCGATTAGAATAAAGGAGAATTATTATAAGACAAGGTGGAGATGGTATCTAACACCTGTTAGATTTCACCAGATTGATAAAAAAGTGTCTAAGAATTGTTGGAGGGGGTGTCAGGAGGTTGGAACCTATTTTCATATGTGGTGGAGCTGTGAATATGTACAAAAATTTTGGGAAAGGGTGTTTAAAGAAATAAGTGAGATAATTGGAAGTAAATTGGAATTAAACCCAAAGTTAGCTCTACTAGCAATATGGGATAGAGGGAATGAGAATATAACTAATAGAGAATTGGTAAACAACCTCCTGGCACCTGTTAGAATAATGATTGCTAAAAATTGGAAAGGACAAGGAAGCTACACAATAGAAGAATGGTATAAAGAAATATGGGATATGGCTTTGAATGATATGTTGACTTGTAAAATGAAAATAAAGAGGGGAATGACCAGTAAGAGTGATTTTGGAGAAATATGGAGTCCCTTTTTGGAATATGTTTTAAGATTGGGGAAGGGACAAATACCTTCAAAAGAATCGTTAAAATTCTGGAAGGATGAAGAATGATTAAGAGAAGGTCTCATGGGGGGGAGCACGGGGAGGGGGGGTTGTTAAGGGTTATGTTGTTTATGTTTTATTATGTTGTTATGTTTATGTTTATTATGTTGTTATGTTTTATTATGTTGAAATAAATTAAAAAAAATTAAAAAAAGAAATTCAAAATCAAAATATTAATGAAAAAAGAGTGCATCATGTGTATTAACATAGTGCTCTTCATCTAGAGGCTATACAGTCATTTGTGTACATATTTTCACAGTCCCTTAACTTCCTAGACTTACAGTACTGCAGTTTATTTTGAAATTACTGCTACAAACCCTGTTTGATGCCACATCATAATATGCAAACTATGGATGGTACTAAGGCTTTTCCTACGAAGGCTGGATAAAAACCACTTGACACTTTCAAAATAGGAAGTTCCGGGCGAAGGACAAAGAAAAATGTTCCTCTTGTAGCACTACATTTTGGAGCAGGCTTCAAAGCACACGCCAAGGGGAGTTCATCAGCCATGGTAAGTCCCAGAATTTTATCATTGTTTCATTGCTTTCACTGAATTAGATATTTTTTAAAAAAACCAAAATGATAAGACCGACATGAGTGTTTTGCAAACTGTTCATGAGTGATGGACAGTGCCTGAATTTCAGCTATGTCTTTGAAAAGCAAGGGGTGGTGAACTAAGTAACCACACTCATCTTTTTTTCTTTCTTACTTTTTCCACAATACCAGCTGATCTAGCTACACCGTTTTGGAGCCATCGGGCTCTAGGAAGCACTGCTAGGTACTTCCTAGATGACAATACTGCCATTTCTGCATTTCCAAGCACACTCCAGAAACATGTTTCTCAAGACCCTGGTGGACCACCAGACATTGGTGGACTGCTTTTGGCTAGATGGGTCACACTCTGTAGTTAAGATTGAGAGCCAGAGTTGTGTATGTTCTAGGTAATCTAGCTGGATTGTAGATTAATTTAATTTGCATTTTGCCTTGTTGATGGTTTTAAAGAAAAGTCTTGGCGTGTGTGAAATGCCTTCACGGTGGTTGTGGCCAAAAAGGGATGGCAGGGAGGGGAGAGAAGGAACTGATGGTGGTTTTCCTGCTCTTATCATTAGTGTCCACCATAGTCTGTGGTTAGCAGGGTGTGATAGAACAGGGCGAACTGCCAAATGTTGAATCAGCATGATGTAAACGTAATTGCAACTAGGACAGACTCTTGTTCATGGCCAAACTAGACTTCGTGGAGGAGATGCACAAAAAGTCCCCTCATGGCTTATTTTTCTCTGAAGCTGCAATCCTGGGTCAAGAATGGCAGGAGGAGAGACTGTTGTTGACGCTTTCCCTTTCCTACCATTTCTTTCTTTCGTTCCGTTTTTAAAATGTATTACTCAAATTTCTATACCGTTTTATATACTGTTTTATACACCCAAGCGGAGAACATGACATATAGCATCAAACAATCATAGGGTATCACAATAAAACACGCACACACATGCAAACACACGCACTGCCCGCTTCTTTCCCAAGTGACAGTGGAAGAAAATATTGTGTCCCCATACCTTTTTTTCCTAAAGGGAGAAAAGCAGCTTGGGGAGGGAGGTTTTAAGCAGGCAAAGGGTGTAAATGGAAGAGTTAAACATCCCATTCATTGCTCCTCCACCAAGGGCCAAAGCAGAGCCAAGCAGATTTTGTTTTAAATGTGGCTGCATTCGGACAACACTTTAGTCAATGGTGGGTTGGTTATTTTGTGGGTACTCCCCACACAACATGTTCCTACACAACTGTGGGTGGTTGGGGCTGGCATTGAGTGGACTAATAGTCAACCCAGCATTTGCCTGACACAGCCCCTGCCCCTCTCCCGCCCCTCCCTCCTCCCTCAGACCTCCCAGTTCTATCCCAGCAACCTCTGCAAGTTGCACCAGTTGTAGCAGAGTGGTGGCCGCCACTTTGGTCGCTCTTACTGCCTGCCTCTATGGGCTTGTGTTTTAACCCACCCACCACATGCCATTAACACACTCACCCCTCCACACAACACTTTAAACAACTGGCTTCAAGCTAAACAACTTGCAAGCCAGTTGTTTCTCTCAGTTACTTATTTGGGCAGAATAACATACCGTCAGTAGTTTGTGAGCGGTGTGTTACCCTCCACACAACACAATAAGCAACACAACTGACAACTGTTTTCCCCACCCCTCAGTTGCTTAATGTGTTGTCCAAATGCAGCCTGTGTGTCTAGCATCTATGTCTTCTTTCCATTTTTATTCTAGAATAAATGCAGGGGGTCCACTTCAGATCATAAAAGCCAGTCCTACCTCCCGCACTAGGGTTCTGATCCAGGCAGTCTCCTTCATTGGTCCACATCTTCCAAGTTCTGTGCAGTTTGGTCCAGGGTATCTAGGGAAATGCCTCATGAACCAGGCTAGATCTACACTGCTGCATTATAACGGTATGGAAGGGCACTGATAACTGTTGGGGCACATTACACATTCCATATACTGCTTTCATCATGTTATCTCCTGCTTTTTATTCCATATTATCCAAAATACCACAAGAAAGTCATTGTGTGTCCTACAAAGTATAAATATGTAAGAGGGATATAGCACTACCATGATGGGATTGTAATGATTTGACACAAGAGCTCAGTTCGGACGACACGATAATCAACGGAGGAAGGAAGAGGCAACCGTCAGTTGTGTTGCTTATTGTGTTGTGTGGAGGGCAACACACAACACACACACAACTGATGGTGTGCTATTTGGGGCACTTAAACAATGGACAAAAACAATTGGCTTGTACATTGTTTATCCCGAAATCCGTTGTTTAAAGCGTCGTGTGGAGGGAACCCCCCTCCGTGTATTATTCCACTTGGTCATAGAGTTCGCCGGCAGGAGCAGCCGAAAAACCCGGCTGCTCTGATACAGCTGGCAGAACTGGTGAATCCACTCCAGGTTTCAATCAGAACTCTAAAGGACCTATCCAAGGTACTTCTTCACACAGCACATACTTAAGCTATGAAATTCACTGCCACAAGATGTGGTGATGGCCACAAATTTGGATGGCTTTAAAAGGGGCTTGGATAAATTCCTGGACGAGAAGACTATCAATGGTTACTGGTCCTGATAGCTATGTGCCACCTCTAGTAGTAGAGGTGGTAAGCCTATGTACACCAGTTGCTGGGGGACATGCGTGTGTGTGTGGGGGGGGTGCTGTTGCACTCGTGTCCTGCTTGTGGGTTCCTGGTCGACAGCTGTTTGGCCAGTGTGTAAGGAGAATGCAGGACTAGATGGACCCTTGGCCTGATCCAGCATGGCTCTTATGTTCTTATGAACCTGATATGCAGTGGAGGTTTTTGCAGACTTTTCCAAAGTGTCATAAATCACTGGCATTAAACTCAATAATTTTTATTTTTTTATTATTTTTTTATTATTATTATTATTATTTTATTTTTATTTTTTATTTTTTTTATTTTTTTATTTTTATTTTTCTGTCAAAACACGTATTTCGTATCTTAATCTGTTTAAATTGCTGCATCACAACTTTCAGAGAAGGGCAAAACCTGGTAGATTGCTATGTTCTGATCCATGATCAATCTGAGAGATGCAGATCAGGTCCTTCGGGGAGCAATTCTCAAGGTTCAGCTTCCTCAAGTATTTTTATGAGCCACTAAAGACCAAACACCACAGACCAAAATCTCATTATGTCTCAGGAATTAGGCCTTTCAATGAGGGGTGGTGGTGCATTCACACATTCAGCTGTTGGTCATTACGTGTGTATGAACTAGCCCTTTGGCTTTTCTGCAGCAGTAATTGTGAGCAGATACTATGGCTCAATTCGGGCGACACAATATTCAATGGTGGGGTAATAATCAACTTTACAGTTGTTCATCTAGGGGGTACTCCCCACACAACATGGTAATAAATAATCAACTGTGATGTGGATTAGGATCAGCGCTGAGTTGACTATGGCAGCATTTGGATGACAAGATAGTCAAAACAACTGACGATTGTTTCCCCCACACCAGTTGTTTACTGTGTCGTCCGAATTGAGCCACTTACTCACTACTCCACAGGAGGGAGAAGGAAAGCTTGGACACTACTGCAGCTTAGAAAATGTGGGGAGAAAGATACCTTGGGGGGAGGTAATTTTAATGCCTTGGATGTCAAACTATATAAGGCTGAAGTGGCCTATGGCCCTCCAGATATTACTAGACTTCAATTACCATCAGCCCTAGCTGGCATGGCCAATGGTTGGGGATTATAGGAGTTGTAGGCCAACATTTGAAGGGCCAGAGGTTCTTTACCTGTGTTGTTGTGGTCCCATTCGCCAGGTGATTTGATGTGCGATGAAAGTTCCCCATTTCCCAACTGTAAGTATGGAGGCCTTCATGATCCCAATGCATTTAAATCTACTTTGCATTTGTTTAAAGCAGAAAAAAGGATTAGTTATGGCAAATGAATGGCCTATACCAAAGTACAAGTGTTTTGCATATGCAAATTTAAGAAGGCGTAGAATCTTGCTATTCTTCTGAGGCAAATGGACTTCTCCCCTTAGGCAGGGTTACAACCAGAGGTCAATGGAGTAATGATAATACTTAATATCTATGTGGCACTTGAAAACAATTCACATAAACGTTACCTCAAGACTCATTACAAAACAACTTGGCAATTGTCTGGAGCTGTTAGGATTTGTCTGCTGCTCCCCAAGTGGAGAACTACTGAAATGCAAGTGACAACTTCTCAGAGAAGTACTTTCAGGCCCTGGACTGACGCTGTCCATCCAGGATGGTCATTGGATTCTCCTGGACGGGAAGGAGTATAAAAAGCCTTCCTATTCCAGCTTCGATTCACTTGAGCAACAAACTTGGGTGTATTTCTATACCCTTGGTTAGTGTTTTGTCCCGCCTCTTGACAACTTCTTCTTCTTCTTCTTCTTCTTCTTCTTCTTCTTCTTCTTCTTCTTCTTATTATTATTATTATTATTATTTATTACATTTATATACCGTCCCATAGCCGAAGCTCTCTGGGCGGTTTACAAAAATTAAAAGATTGAACGCTAAAAAGACAATATACAAAATTTAAAACCATAAACATAAAACAGCTGACATTTAAAACATTTTAAACTGTTAAGCCTGGCCACAAAATCAGTTAAAAACCTCAACTTAAGCTGTTAAAATGCCTGGGAGAAAAGAAAAGTTTTGACCTGGCACTGAAAAAATAACAGTGTTGGTGCCAGGCAGGCCTCATCGGGGAGATCATTCCATAATTGGGAGGCCACCACAGAGAAGGCCCTCTCCCTTGTTGCCGTCCTCCGAGCTTCCCTTGGAGTAGGCACCCGGAGGAGGACCTTTGATGTTGACCGTAGTGTACGGGTAGGTTCATGTCGGGAAAGGCGTTCCATCAGGTATTGTGTTTAATCCTGATTATTGACATCTCCCATGGTTCCTGGCTCACCTCAGACCACTGCCCACAGCCTAGCCATGACAGTAATGTAGGGCAGCATTATTTCTCCTGGATTACAGATGATGGAGGCTAGATCTTCACTACTGCTTTATAGCAATATTGAAGTTCACTGATAACTGTTGGAGCACAATCCATATTCCATATACTGCTTTGTAGTGTTATATCTTGCTTTTTATTCCACATTCGTAATGATTTGACATAAGGTGTAGATTTGGCCAGACTCAGAGAATCAGAGTATATTTAAGGTCAGGCCACCAGAGGGCTGTCTATATTTGGGGAAAGCCCTGGGGTGGCTCTGCAGTGGCAGTGGGTCATTTATATGATGCAGCGCCACTGTGGAGCCATCCTAGGGCTTTCCCCCAAAGGTCCGAAGTGCAAATGTTGGGGACTTATGCCAACATTTTTCTCAGGAGTGAGGCAAGGATGGCGCATCCGCCGTCCATTGCTGTTCCAGAGTCGTGGTGGAGGCATGGCTGGGTGGATGGTGACCCCTGATTGGTTGTCTTCTGCCTGGGAGGGGGAGGGGTGGGCTAGTAAGCCAAATGGCCACCAGAGAGCCCCTGTGCTTCCTCCGGTGTGGGGGAGGAGAACCTACATGGATCAGGTCAGTCACGTCTCTGCCCCCATCCTGTTCCTCAAGTACATCCAACAAGCCACATGGAGTCAGGATCACTGAGGCAGGGAGGGGTCCCCAGCATGGTGCCAATGGGTCTTCTTCAAGACAAGCCCCCTGGTGAACACTCTTGGCATCTATATCATCTCATCCTACACAATGCTTCCAGCGTAATATTCTGTCAATTTCTCTTACACTTGCATACACAGCAAAATTTAAGGAGATTAAAAAGAGAGCATCTGATGCCAGAGAAATCACAAATCAGTAGTAATGGCCTTTTTTGCACATTCCAGTTATCTCTATTTGGCAGGACTAATAGAACTATTTCTGGTAGCTCTTCCCCACAAAGCATTGTCCCTAGTTTAGTCTTTTCAGGGGATGCCTTGTGAAATTTTTGTTAGTGGCAAGTGATACATGTGGTGTAGTGGTCAGACTAGAACTGCGGAGACCCAGGTGCAAATCCCATAAAGTTCACTGGGTAACTTTGGGCAAGTCACGCTCTCTCTTTCTCAGTTTAACCTACTCTGCAGGGATAAACATAACCCTGGATAACATGTAAGTTTGGTGCCTACATGGTGCTCTTTTTATTTTCCCAGTCACTTTGGTTTTTCAGTTCCTGTTTTAAAACTGGTACTATATTTTCAATCTTTGCACAGCTGCTAATTACTATTTGATTATTATTAGTATTATACTGTAGTTTTAAACTTTTTTTATTGCATTTCATTGCCTTGTGTTTTATGGGCTTAATTGTTGTGAACCCTCCAGAGAGCTTCGACATTTGGGTAGTACAGAAACGTAATAAATTAATTTTTAAAAATAAGTTGAGGACCATGTATACTGCTTTAAGTTCTTTGGCGAAAAGATGGGGTATACATAAGCATGTCCATGGTAGCAGTCCATTGTCCATCCTTCAGCTGCCCCTTCCCAGAGTTGGAAGACCTAAAGTCAGTAGTGCACACACTGGTAACTTCGAGGCTTGACTTCTGCAATGCGCTGTACATAGGGCTGCCTCTGTGCCTAGTCCGGAAACTTCAACTAGTTCAAAATATGGCAGCCAAGTTGGTCACTGGTACATATTACACCAGCTTTAAAATCTCTCCACTGGCTGCCAATTAGTTTCTGGGCAAAGTACAAAGTGTTGGTCATTACCTTTAAAGCCCTACATGGTTTGGGTCCAGGTTACCTGCGGGATCGCCTTCTCCCATACAATCCGCCCCACACACTCAGGTCCTCTGGGAAGAATTTACTTCAGTCAACAAAAACTAGACTGACAACCGAGACCCAGAGGACCTTTTCTTCTGCCGCTCCCAGATTGTGGAATGACCTGTCGGGAGAGATCCGCCAACTCTCCAGTCTCCAAGAATTTAAAACAGCTATAAAGACTGATCTCTTCCGGCAGGCCTACCCAGATGAATTTTAAGTGGTTTTATTGGTATTTTAATGATGTATTGGTTTTATGTGCTTTTAATCACTTTTGTGTATTTTATGTTGATGTTGTTCCCCGCCTCGATCCGGAGGGAGAGGCGGGTGATAAATAAATATTATTATTATTATTATTATTATTAGGGTGTACGAGGCTAAAGTGCTTAATGGGGAGGGGAGCTTTAGGTTGGAAAAAAGACCAGATGCAACAGAAACCCCTACTGTCTATCCCTAATGTAGAAGCATACATGATTTTTGAATTCAGGCCTATGAAAGATACAACATAATGTAAATTGGGCCAATATCCTCTAAGACTAGAGCCCCGAATGCAGTGTTCATGCTCCCCCCGTGTAGGGATGAATACCTTTCTTGGTGCCCACAGGGCTCCTTACCCCTCCTGATCTTTTATTACTTTTATTTATTTATTAGTTTTATTTGTTTTCAGTGTTTTATCTATTTTATGGTCTTTGTATTTATATTTATTGTTGTTCCCAGCCTCAATCCAGAGGGAGAGGCGGGTAAGAAATAATAATAATAATAATAATAATAATAATAATAATATCCCACATTTTTTCCTCTTTAAGGAACCCAAGGAGGCATACATAATCCTCCTCCTCTCCATTTATATCCTCACAGCAACAACTCTGTGAGGTTGTTTGGGCTGAGAGTCAGTGATTGGCCCAAAGACACCCACTGAGCTCCTTCTTGGAACAGTTTCTGCAATTGCACTTTTCTTTTTCTTTTGCAGGGCTTTTCTTTTGCAGTCTCATCTTGTCAGTTTCTTTGTATGTTAACCTACTCAACCTCAGCCCTTTGACAGCTGAGGAAATTGACAAGGCAAGACTACATTGGACAGCCAATTCTGCGTTGTTGTGCACTTGCGAAAGAACAGCGGGGCAAGTACACCCCTTTTGCATAACTCTGAAACACTTAATTTTTTTAAAAAAAGAAAGTGACAAATGAAGTAAGTGCTCTGAAAAGGGGTGGGGAGTGGGATTGGAGTGGGGAGGGTGCAGAATAAGGAGTCAAGACAAGTTGTGCTGCAAAGGACACTGGGATATGTGCAGGGAGTTGGCTGGAGGACTGAGAGGGAAACAAGCCAGGCTGAACCACTATGTGCCTGATAATCTGTTGGGTGTAATGTGGTTTGCAATGCAAACAACCAATCCAGTGTTGCTTATCTTCAAGGGTGGCTTAGTGTTATATTAGTATGAGTGTCCAGGGATACCACCCAGTATATATGGGTTTACCTCTGTTATTAGCTGTCTTGAGCTCTTCTGAGGCAAGGCAGTATATAAATATTTTAAAAAGATAAACAAATGTTGTGGCATGCAACTCTTTATGCATACTAACATGCAAGTTGGGTTGTAGTCTGGTGCACCATTACTGTACAGTAAGTTCCACTGAACACAGTGAGATCTGCTTCAAATGGAGGCTGTTGACTCTGATGTCAGTGGGGTGGTAAATCCACCCTGAGTTTCAGTCAGAACCAGTCAGAACTCTAAGGGAGTCATCCAAATAGCGCCTTGGATAACTCCTTTAGAGTTCTGACTGGTTCTGACTGAAACCCAGAGCAGATTCACTGCCCCATTGGCAACAGAGCCACCAGCCTCCACTGTCTACTTCTGAATAAACAAGGCTACAGATTAGACACGTACTGCAGCCAAATGTCATCTGATTGTGTCTGAATGAAACCAGGAAGTATGCTTTGGATGGCTTCATTTGAAGAATGGAGTCCTGAATCACAAACCTGTGGCATTATGAGGGTTGTCCCCCAGAACTTTAGCTGGTATGAATCAATGTAAGGCTAGTGATGCTAGCTGGACTTTCCCATGGATTGTGTAACTGACGACACACAATGAATACTCTTGCATATTCTTCTTTTGTGGCAGTAAAACTTTTAGGTGACCATATGAAAAGGAGGACAGGGCTCCTGTATCTTTTAACAACGGCATAGAAAAGGGAATTTCAGCAGGTGTCATCTGTTTGCATACAGCACTTGGTGAAATTCCCTCTTCATCACAACAGTTAAAGCTGAGGAGTGACCAGTTGCAAAAGAGGACAGGGCTCCTGCAGCTTTAACTGTTGCGATGAAGAGGGAATTTCACCAGGTGCTGCATGCATACAAAGGACATCTGCTGCAATTCCCCTTTCAATGCAACTGTTAAAGGTACAGGAGGCCTGTCCTCCTTTCCATATGGTCACCCTAGATGGAGAGAGGGAGAAGTTCAGTGGTGTTGGTTAATCCTGTGTCTTCCTGGCTGAAATTCCCTTTTCTCTACAACTGTTAAAGTTACAGGAGCCCTGACCTGGATTTTATCTGGTCACCCTAGATTCCCATATTTGTTTTCTGAAGAGACCCAGCAAGAAGATGTTGACTTTCAGCTATATCATCTAATGAAGGACATGCAGCATAAGATTTTAATCCCCCCTTTTTTCAAAAAGAAAGGAAACATATGCCATAAAGGGGGCACTGAACTTCCCATTCTTCAAGGAAGTGGGAGTGTGAAATAGTATAGTTTTACTTTTAAAATGTCCAAACGCGTATGTTGCAAACCTCAAATATTAACCCATTAATGTGCCAGTGTGGTATAGTGCCTAAGTATTATCAACTACAAAGGACTGGCATTAAGAAAATGAGTATTTTATACTCAGAACTATTTCTTTTAAGCTATTTTAGAAGACAATTTGTCTAGAAAATGAGGAAATAAAAAAGTAGAAGACCTGTTAACATTAAGTAGTGAATTTGGCATATATATTTTTATGTCTTAATGCAGTTTTAATAATGTGTGTCATATTTTTAATCAGTTTTATGTATTTTATCATGTTTTGTATTTGCTGTTGTTCCCCGCCTCGATCCAAACGGAGAGGTGGGTAAGAAATGCAATTATTATTATTATTATTATTATTATTATTATTAGAACTAGGGCCAGAAGAGACAGGATAAATGTGTGACTGGTTTTAATGGGTCTTTTCTTTTACATAGCCATTGAGGGCGAATTGAATTATTAATTTTATTGTTAAATTAATATCCTGCCTTTTTTCCTCTTGCAAGGAACTCAAGATGTCCTACAAGGTCCTCTTCCTCATCTCCATTTTATGCTCACAACAACCCTGTGAGGAAGGCTAGGCTGAGAGTTAGTGACTGGCCCAGTGAGCTTCATGGCTGATCTCCCAAGCCCCAGTGCAACACTCTAACCATGGCACTACACTGATTTTCCAGTTCGGAGTATGTTGTGTGGGGTGACTATATGGAAAGGAGGACAGGGCTCTTGTATTCTTAACATTTGCATAGAAAAGGGAATTTCATGTCATTGGTATGCATGCAGCATCTGATGAAATTACCTTTTCTATACAACTGTCAAAGATACAGGATCCCTGTCCTTTTAATATGGTCACCCTAATGTTGTGTGAAGAGGGGGTAATTTCCCCCTCCCCATGCTGCAATCCTGCAAAAACAAAACAAAACAAAACACACTTCCTCCCAACCTCTAGTTACTGTGTCCAAGTGGGAAGCTTCGTTTGTGGGGTAAATAGTAGGTTCTGGGGCTGGTTTTCTGGGAGGCCACAGTATGGAGAGAAAGGAACAACCTGTTTCCCATTCACCCTTCCCCTGCAGCTACTTCCCTCACCTGCAGTTCAAGGGAAAAAACAGACACATCACATGCATTCACACATTAACATAACATGTAGGGTAGCTGCCTTGGGCATCACCAATAAATAATAATAATAATAATAATAATAATAATAATAATAAAATAATAATAATAATAATAATAATTTAAAAAATATAAAGAGGATAAAAGAGGACACAGATTTGCATTATGTATAGATGCAAAATTATATGTATAGATGCAAATTTAGAAATGATTTCTATAATTTAATAGAAAAACAGAGAGCAGGGAAGACTGACCAAGTGCCCTGGGGGCCTGTTCATTCAGCTGTTGTCCAGGTGCCAACAATTAATGGGCAACTTCAAGGCTCCTGCATACTGTCCCTCCTTAGGGACTTTGGACTGGGCGACCCTTCAAACAGAGGACTATTCTCTGTACAGTAGGACATATGGCCACCCTAAATCTGTTTTGTCCCTTAGACTGGGAGAGCTGGTTCAAATATCCATTCTGCCACAAAGCTTATTGGTGACCTTGGGGATCGTCATTGGTCATGTTTGCACATAATTCGTGATGTGAACAAGCTCAGTGCTTGTGTATATACGGCTTATTTGCTCCTATCGTCATGCAAGTGGATAAGCAAACCAGACGGATAGTTTGGTGTGACATCCAGACATGGGATTATGGTTTCCTATTGTGCCAAAACAAGCCAGGATTTGTAAACCAGCAACAAACCCGAGTTTAACACTGATTTATAATCATGGATTGTTTGGGTGGAATCAACTATAGCCCTTATCATAGGGTCACCATATGGAAAAGAGGTCAGGGCTCCTGTATCTTTAACAGTTGTGTAGAAAAGGGAATTTCAGCAAGTGTCATTTGTATGCCTGCAGCACCTGGTGAAATTCCCTCTTCATCACAACAGTTAAAGCTGCAGGAGCCCTGCCTAGCATGACCAGATGCAAAAGAGAGCAGGGCTCCTGCAGCTTTAACTGTTGTGATGAAGAGGGAATTTCACCAGGTGCTGCATGCATACCAAAGACACCTGTTGAAATTCCCTTTTCTACACAACCGTTAACAATACAGGAGTCCTGTCCTCTTTTCCATATGGTCACCCTAAGGAGGAGCCCACTGAGAGCAATTTGTCCATGCCCCCCTTCCCCTGCCACACCGATATGGAGCTGGCGCTGTGTAAAATACAAGGCTGTGGGAATGAAGATTCGTGTCCATGTTCACTCTTTAAAGTTCACTCTCCAGAGTTCCATGTCTCTACACAGCAAACTGTGTGTTTGAAAAGTGAACATGGAAACTCACCTTCCTACAGCACTGCAAACAGGCATTCTTTCTTTCTCCACGCCCTCATTTGCCAAATAATGATACCGTATGCAAAACCCAGCAGTGATGTTTATTAGCAGCAAGACAACGGTGTGTTGTTTTAGCTGTAAGGCAAGGTGAGGCATGCAAAATACTGGAATGGCAACAGGTAAAAAGATACAGTTACTTAGCATTAGACTTGACAGATGTCATGTGATTGAAAAGGGAATTAAAGAGGCTGTGCACAGCTGCTGCATTTATTACATTGATGTGCCTTCCCTCCTCTAGGGAGATCAGGGTGGCATATATGTGTTTGCCCGCTTCAGGGCTGGAATCAAGGGTGGGTATGGTTGGGTACCTGCCAAGGGCCCACACCCCAGCAGGGGCCCACTGACAAGGCCCCCCTAGAGTTGCTTCTTCTCTTCAGCATTGCAAGGTGCTTGTTCCGCTGTCTCTCCCTCTGGCCCAGACCACGGTGCTGGTGAGAAGGAGGAGTAGGAGATGCCACTGCCTACTTGCTCCCTGGCTCTCTGCCTGTCATGCAAACAAGTGGTGGCAATTATGCGAAAGAGAATGAGGAGCAGCAGCCGGTGAAAGAGCAGTAGGAAGGTAGAGGCTGCTTGTCACGATCACCACAACCCACCGTGGCTTATTTAAGCCATGGCCAGTTGTAGCATATGCCTGTGACCATTTTGAATACCCAAGCTGCAAGTGAGGCTTGTTTTGCCCAAAGCTGGTGGAGGTGCGTTAACTAGGGTGACCATATGGAAAGGAGGACAGGGCTCCTGTATCTTTAACTTTTGTGATAAAGAGGGAATTTCACCAGGTGTCATTCGTAGGCACACAGCAGCTGATGAAATTCTTTCTTCAAGACAACAGTTAAAGTTGCACTCCAGTTACACTAGAGTGACTGGATACTAAAGAGGGCAGGGGCTCCTGCAGTTTTAACTGTTGTGATGAAGAGGGATTTCACATGCAGAACAATGACACCTGCTGAAATTCCCTTTTTTATACAACTGTTAAAGCTACAGGAGCCCTGTCCTCCTTTCCATATGGTCACCCTAGTTAAGCAACCCTTGCAGAACCCATAGGCTGTTTTAGTATCAAGCAGGTGCTGTTTAATCCTCGCACAACTCACCCACCGCCAGCTTTGGCCAACAGAACATGCCACAGTCATAGCTGAAAATTTTAGGATGGTGCTCACAGTTGCTTAGGCTTGTCATGGCTTAAATAAGCCATGATGAGTCACAGGAATTGTGCAAACCCGGTGACTGGGGAGGGGCCCATTGAAGTTGTCTTGCCCTAGATACAGCCTTCAAAAACCTGGATCCCTTTGTCACCATTTTATCTTCGCAATAACCCTATGAGGGAGGTTAGGCTGAGAGACAAAGGGCCTGTTCAAATGACACTTCAGGCTCTGTGGTTAGCGAAACTGTGGTTCTCTGGGATTAGCACTAACCATAAGCTGTGCTGTCGCACACAACACTTTAAGCCATGGTTAGAGTCGCTCACCCTGCTGCAGACGGTCCAGCTGTGGTTAGTAAGGGAGCCAGGTTTAGCAAAACGCATCGCACAAGACACCTTAAACCCTGCTGCTTAACCAAAAGCCTTAACCAGCAGGGTTTAAGGTGTCTTCTGAACAGGCTCAGAGTGGATTTGCACCTGGGTCTCCCCAGTTCTAGTCTGACACCCTACCCACTAAACCATGCTGGAGGCAATGTCAAGTGACAGCTTACATGGGCAAATGAACCTCACCAATCTAACACTGCAGATGGAACTTTCATGGAACTTCCATAACCACAGTGTCGCTCTCCAGCGTAACAGTTCTTAATAGAGTCACACATTCAGTTGCTAGTCGTGAAGTGAACTGCATGCAAGGGTCAACAAGCTCAAACTCATTTAAATTTATCTCTGTAATCTTGCTCCCCTACTTCAGAAAGGTGCTTTATTGCCAGGGTGACCAGATGCAAAAGAAGACAGGGCTCCTGCGCCTTTAGCAGTAGTTATGTAGAAGAGGGAATTTCAGCAGGGGTCACTTTCATGGTAACTCGCACGATGACAGGACTCTTTGCTGCAGAAGCCCTGTTTCCTCTTGCATCTGGCTACCCAGTTTGTAAGGCAGCCTCTGGGACATCCCTCCCCCTTTGAACCAGAAAAGCAGTCTGTTTCTTATTTAGTTATTTTGTACAAGTATTTTTTGAATCCTGTTCCCCAGAATAAAACAATTAACATGTAAATACAAAAAATAAAAATAAAAAACAAGGGTGGGGTATATGTGAAGCTTAATAAATAAAAGCCACGAATTATAGAAGCTGGATAAATTATAGAAGTTGGCAGGACTAGAATTTCATTTTAAAAGTATGGGGAAATTAAAAGGTCCTCACCTGGTGCAAAAAGGACAATAAAGGAGATAGCAGGTGAACCTGTAAGGAGAGCATTCCACAGTCTGTCTAAGGAGAGCATTCCACAATTGGGGTGCCACCACCAACAAAGCCCTCTGTATGGTAGCTGTCCACCTAATGTCAGATGACGGGAGCACTTGAAGGAACCCATCCATTGGAAATCTTAATACATTTGTATAAATAAATGCAACCTTTTAAGGAAGGGAAGTAGATAGTTTTTGGGAGAATCTTTGCTCAGATTCATATTCAAGGCCAAACTGCGTATTATGATGGAGTTGCATTCCCAAGGTGGCTATGTGTCCTACGTTATGGAGGACAGTCCTTTATTTGAAGGGTTGTCCAGTCCAGGTCCATTTTAAAGTACCATAAGAAGGGAGAGCAGATGCCCAGACGTTGCCCATCAAAACATCTACAGTAGAATGGGCACAAACACATCACCTGGCCACAATTAATTTCCATTTAAATTATAGTAATTATTTCTAAATTTGCATCTATCCATATGGAAATTTTATGCAAATCAGTGTCCTTTTTTTGTCCTCTTGCTTTTGTGATGTGTTTCCTCTTTTTTTTTTCTTTAGCAATGCGTAAGTGGCCACCATATACATGTATGTATTTTCATTTTGTGAATAGCAGCCATGGGAAGTCCCAATCTGGATCAGTACCATTTTATAGGGGGAGTGGGATTGACCCTTTCTCTTGCACCATTGTCCTGATGAAACAGTGCGTGCATACGCGCACACATACCTATGTAGAAAAACTTTGAAGAGATTGGGATGCATTCACACACCTCTGTCACAATGTGCGGTTTGTCCGTCCGTGCTTTGGAATCTCTTCACATGTAAATCCCTAACTGCAGTAGTCTTCAGCTAGTCCAGACCCAAGACCCATCTCGGACTCCCAGCCTGCAATATGGGACCCACCTTCACCATTTTCTCCACGCCCAGCATGGTGGCAACAGCTTTGCTGCGACCCACCTGGACTGATCTCACAACCCACTTTTGGGTCGTGACCCACCAGTTGAAGACCACTGCCTAACTGTATTCTGCAAGGTCACTGCCGATTTTCTCCTCCCTGAAAACTTTTCAGTGCTCATGGGTATAGTATAGAGGTGTATTTTAACAAACGGAACATAAGAACCATACTGGATCAGACCATTTTGTCCAGCATTGTGTTCACAGAGCGGCCAATCAGCTGCCCACGGAAAACCCACAAGTAGTGATGAGTACAACAGCACCCTCCTGCCCATATTCCCCAGGAACAGAGCCTCCTGCTTCTGATACTGCTGCTGGTTTTATTCCGGTTTTATTCTGGTTGTGTTTTTAGATTGTATGTTATTTGTTGTTTTTGGATTGTGGCTTGTTTTATATTTTTAAAATGATTTTATGGTTTTAATTTTTGTGAACCACCCAGAAAGCTTCGGCTATAGGGCGGTATAAAAATGCAATAAATAAAATAAAACAAAAATACTGGTGGGAAGATATAGCCATCAAGACTAGTAGCTTTTGATAGCCTTCTCCTCCAGGAATTTGTCCAACCCCCTTCTAAAGCCACCCAAATTGGTGGCCATCACTATGGGCTCCATCACACCTACTTTTTTTTCCTGTTATGCTCCCGCGATTTTGACTTCCGTTTCATTAGCGCAGCAAGCGCTGGTCTCTTTCACAATTGCCTCTGCTGTTTGCTCTCCTGCTATTGCGCCCGCCCCTTCTCTTTCCTCCTTCTGTTCATTGGTTCTTGTCAGGTGATGGATGTGGTTGCCTTTCCCCCCTCGCTCTGGTTTTGTTGTCTAGGGTTTTACCGATTCAGTGTTTAATTGGCAGGGCGCCATTTCTGCGGGCAATGAGGGTGGGGTTGGAGCAGCAAAAGTCCGTTGGACCGGCTCAGCACAAGTCCGTTCATTCGACTGACAGACTCAGCAAGCTGGAGAATCGCCCCACCCTCCTTTTTCATCAGCAGGCCCGCCCCCAACAAAAGCAACATAACAGAATACGGCAATACGCAGGATGGAAGAGTGCTTTTATTTCGTGTGGACAAAATATATCAGACTTTCTGGGTGGATTTTTGTGGCACAAGGAAGGCCAGAAGGGGCGGGAGGCAGATGTCGTTCTGAGAGGGACCTGCAAAAATCTGTGAGTGCCCAGCAATGAGCGTGCAATGAAACACTCATCTGATGGAGCTCTATATCCAGTGGTACTGAATTTCATAGTTTAACTGTGCTCTGTGTGAAGAATGCACTCTGTGTACTGTTCCCAGAAGAGCTTCTTATATAAAAAGCCTCACATCCGTACTTGACTCTTTATCTGCAATTTCTCCCTGGCTAAAGAACGTTTTTCATAGAGATCCCCACCCCCACCCCCCGCCGACCCCAACACCACTTTCATCCATGTAGCTGACACTTCTTTAGATAAGCTAATCACTTGGCTGAGTCACATGATGTTCCCATAAGCCAGCTGCCCACATGGCTGCATTACGCGGCTTATTTTAAAAGGAGTATATCAGTGCAATTAAGCACTTGCTCTTGTTTTTAGCAAAACTATATATAGATATATAAAAAAATCCAAGCTTGCATTTCTTGGGTCCCCTCTACAAGGATTCGCTTTTGCGCCCGGTTAGGCGATTATGCGCATAATCGCTGAAGCGCATTTACACCTAATACCTCTGCACGAGAGGCGGTGAGAGGCGGAGAAGCACATTAACGGATGACCAAAATGAGCTTTCCAAGTAGTTAATGCGCATAAGCGCTTATTCACATAGTCAAAATGCGCTTTTACGGCCGGAGCAAAATAAAACTCGCGATTTAACGCGCATTCGATAATGCGCATAATCGGAGAGATAACGCGCCTCTACTCCCGATTTGCACTCTGTTCTTGTAGAGGTAGATTTTTTAAAGCGCCTTGAAAGAGCTTTAAACCTCTCTTGTAGAGGCAGCCTGGGAGGAGGTATGCATACATTCAGGAAACATGCAAAGTTTTCTTCCAAGGCTATGAGGGAGAAAACTGAACTGAAACTGAAGAGGATATTAAGCTCAAACTGTTTACATGGAGATCTGGGTCCCCCCCCCCCAGTTTTGGTTTTCGAATTTAAAGCCAACATCAATCTTAAATTGAAGCGGAGGAAGACAGCTTAACATCCCCCCCCCACACACACACACACACAGGGCACCTTTCTGCTCAAAATCACCTCCCCAAGCTGCTTTCTCACTTATGGTGATGGCGTGAGGGAGAAAGGGGGGAAATTCTGTAACTTTTCTCTTTTACAGGAAAATTCTATCTACTTTGTGGCTTGATGCACCAATGTAAAACCAATTATACGCGACTTCCTAATAGTTCTTACCCCTCTTGGCGGTGGGGGGAGGGGAAGTCCCTCATCGCCCTGAAATGCTGCAGCAGAACTCTCTTGGCTCCTAAAAATAATTTTTAAAAGTACGTAAATCAAAAAAGAAAAATCCTAGGACCTTGCCCTAAATATATAAAGTAAATGGAGAACTGGAAGCACAGCATCTTTTTCTTCTTTCAGAAATCACGTGGGCATGGCTGTTTATTCCCAAAGACAGCTCAGGCCATCTGAATCGAAAACATTTTACTTCCTTATTCTGCCCCGCCTCCCCACCACATATGTACAATACAATACAATATGTACAGTACAATACCTGGCAAGCATTATAAGAAGAAAAGGACCTTCCTTGTCTAATTGGAGTATAGGGAAGATCTTCTGCTATAGATCTTTGCCTGGAGTTAAAGATGCAGTTCTTCTGTAGGTGGATTTTGAGGATGCACACACAGATGATAATAATAATAATAATAATAATAATATAGCTCTAGAGTGTTGCATGCTCCCCACTTTTAAAACAGTGAGGAGGTCCAGGGTTGGCACCATCAGGTGTAGTTTACTTTCCTTTGGATGAGAGAGCGTTTTTGTAATGTTTGCTTTATTCACAAATACACAAGTAGAATGTAAGTGGAGGCAAACAGCAAGCAGCCCTACAAGGCAGCAGATCCACTAACTACGCATCCGAGTTTTCATTTCACAAGGGAAATTGATCTTTTAGACAGAAACTCCCAAGAA
The DNA here is from genome assembly GCA_029215795.1 of Anniella stebbinsi. Classification (NCBI taxonomy): domain Eukaryota; kingdom Metazoa; phylum Chordata; class Lepidosauria; order Squamata; family Anniellidae; genus Anniella; species Anniella stebbinsi. Next base: position 23,162,709 of record JARDYH010000002.1, on the reverse strand, counting down.
CCTTGGGGATGGGGAGTGGAGTAGTCTTTAAACATGGCTTGTAAAACCTCGGGCCTGGGGGCTATATCCAGCCCACTTAAGATCCCAATCCAGCAGTCCAGGTTTCACCACAAGGCCATGCCCAATTGTTTGGTGGTTTCCTGGCTTTTGTGGAGTCCCCCCTCCCTATTCAAAAAGACCAAAATGCCTGGCTGAAGCCTTAGGCCCTGCCCTCTTCTGTATCAGGTCACTCTAGTATAGCTCCTGCAGCTTTAACTGTTGTGATGAAGAGGGAATTTCACCAGGAGCTGCATGCATGCAAATGACACCTGCTGAAATTCCCTTTTCTATACAGCTGTTAAAGGTACAGGAGCCCTATCCTCCTTTCCATATGGTCACCCTAAGTGGAGGAAGTGATATCCCTGGCAAGATAATGCTACATTTATGCAAACCTGTGCCTTGGGGGGGGGGGGGGGGTGATGTTCAAGTCATCACCCTCATCCCTACTCCTGTACCATTCATGTCAGGAATTTGGCCCATAGCTACAGTTAAGCATTTGAATGCCTTGGGACCCCAAGTCTGGTCAGGGGCTCATGTACTGCCCCAACTGTGCTCATTTTGCATGGAACATTAGGCAGTCAGGGACGCTGTAAAAATAATGCTCAGTTTCCATGGCCTGTTTCTTTTCGATTAAGGGGGCAATTCAGGGTGCCTTGCCCAAACACCTTCTTTCCTCCACAAATCCTGGAACTCCTACCTGCATGTTTGGTCAGGCAAAATTGTTTCTTTGAACCTTTCTGTGGAAAACATCTGTCAAAGCAAAACTGAGACTGAAAATCCTCATTTTTATTAACTCAGGGCACCCATGCACACCAACAAATCGCGTATTGCAAGCGTATAGGACTGCTGAGTTTTATGCCTGTCATTGAGTGTGTACATTTTTGGTAACTAAGAGTTTATAATACACTTCCATGTTCCGCAAATAAAAAGGGAAGAGAGAGACAGAGAGAGAAATTACAGCACACAAAACAAGGACAGATCCAGTCAGCAAAAGTGCTCTTGACTGCAATAAATGGCTTGAAATATGCACTAACCACAATGAGTATGTATGTAGCAAAATGTTGATGATCTTTAGCCATACAGGAAGCTAAATGCTGAGGTATCTCTAACCAATCAGGAGTGTCACAAGCCTCAAAGCAGAAGAGCCTTTCAAAGTACAGCATATGTGAACATTGCTGTGAAAGGCTTCTCAGCCTGCTTTCTTTTCTTAAACTTCTTTATGTGTTGCAGGATGGCAAGACAAAAGTGAAGACCATCATGGCGAAATTTAGTAACAACGCAGCTGAGGAGGTTCCCGGCCGGCCAGTCAAGGTTGCAGGGCAGTCTTCGTTGGCCACAAACTCTGCATTTGGGAAGTTTGCTCAAATGGAAAATGCTGGTACTGCTGGTCTGCTTGCCAAACCTGGCAACTTTGCCAACCCTCCGCCTCTTAGACCCCCTTTGGAAACGAAGCCTTCTCTTCAGGGCACACTGAACAAGGATCTGAAACCATCTTCTTTGAAGGGCAGTCCTGTGTCCAACAAAGTTGCTGCATTGACCCTGGCAGTTAGCAAAGATGCTAAAGAAAGAGCTCCATTCCCTAGGCCTTTGGGCCCCAAACCTACTGAAGGACTAAAAGAGGAACCCAAGCCACTGTTCCCAAAGCCTCTTGAGAACAGGTCGCCTGGCTTGATCCCTCCAAAACATGAACTGAAGCCTCATATAGGACTTAAGCCAAGCATTAAGGCTGAAACCCAAGAAAGTGTGGAAAAGCCTGTGTTTCCAAAGATAGCTGGAGTGAAAGAAAAATTCATCATTGCCTCACAGGACAATTCCACCAAACCTCTTGCAAAGCCAGCTCCTAAACCCAAACCAGGTCCACATCCCATCCGCAATGAAGAGGACTCACACATAAATCCCTTTGTGAATCGGGTGTCTCCAGGCAGTGTAGGCCTCAAACCCAAAATTAGCACTTTTGGATCAACCAAAGATAATGAGGAAAAGACTGTTAATGGGACTAATTCTGCTACCTTCCCTTTTCCACCTTTGAAACCTGTCAGTAATCAGAGCAACCTGCCTCAAGTCCTCCCAAAATCTTTGGGGCAACAGAAAGAAGAAGCCAAGCCAAGTGTGGCCAATAATATTTTCAGACCAAATCAAGAGAATTCTGGGTCAGCTTCTGGTCCATCCCTTCCTAAATTCATCACTCCGTCCAGAGTGGTTACGACAGGACCTTGGGCAAATCATTCTGAAAAAGAAAAGAAAGACAAGACTTTGCCAAAACGAAAGGCAATACCTCCACCATTCAAAATAGGCCCAGCACCGCAAAAACCCATCAGGCCTCCAGTGGTTAACCTGGAAAGATTCCGAAAAAATAATGGAGAAAGTGAGTAGTTCCTCCCCATTTTCTGTTCATTTTATAGAAGGCGGAAGCCCCTCTGTGTTAGTATAATACAGACCTCCCCAACCTCTAGATGTGACTGGGTGGTGGTGGTGATGGGACACATCTGGAGGGGGGTAAGTTGGGATAAGGCTGCAATAACACGATACACATTTTGGATTTAATTGTGTTCTATTGAATAGTAGTATTGTATTGATGAGCATTCTGTTTGCTAACTGGGGCTCCTGGCAGGACAAAACTGGGCATTGTAAACACATGTGTGCAATATTACCCTGAGTGCACTTTTTAAACAGGAAAAGATGCTTCTTTGATTGGGATCATCAAAGTAGGGTGTGGGAGGAGGAGTGTTTCACTCTTTCCCTACCTACCATTTTCTCGCTACAAATCTCCTCTCAGGGCTTTTCCCTCTCTAGAATTCCCAAGGTGTATTTGCATGCATTTGGGATGCTACAGGGGAGACAATTTTGAGGAAATGATGGGACAGAGAGAGGGTTAAGCACTTCCCCTCCTGCTCTGCTTCTCTGATGACCCATCATCACTTTGCAAACAGCTTTTCCTGTTCAGAAGGGGCACTTTGGGTGGTGATACATGGGTCTGTGGTGCAATGTCTACTTTGGAGCACAGGCAAGGGCACCAGGTATAGAGATGGGGCTATTTATCCCATCGGAAGAGCCAGTGTGGTGTAGCGGATAGAGTGTTGGACTGGGAGTCGGGAGATCTGGGTTCTAGTCCCCACTCAGCCATGGAAACCCACTGGGTGACTTCGGGCCAGTCACAGACTCTCAGCCCAACCTGCCTCACAGGGTTGTTGTTGTGAGGATAAAATGTAGAGGAGGAGGACTATTTACTCCGCCTTGGGTTCCTTGGAGGAAAAAAGGTGGGTATGTAAATGCAATAAATAAAATAAATTGGAAGATGCCATATTTTGCTCACATTTTTCCTTTTTGATGTTGATGAAAAATGCAAAAGCAATATTGGTATAGACAGTAAGAAGAGATGGGTGAAATGCCCAGCTGGTGTTGAAAGTAATTTTCAACATGTTAAGAAATTAGGAGATGGTACAGCCTTTTTGAGTGTGTAGCTGGGTCTTAACTTGCTGTTTTCAGACCTGTGAAGTACTTGAGCCCTTGGTGGCCAAGAAGATAGAGTTGTTACCTTTTTTCTTGGAAGTGCTGCTATGCCTGTAATAGATGCATGAAAGGTAGAAATTCAGCTGGTTCAGCATTGCTCCATCATTGTACCCCCATACCAGGAAAAGTTACACCTGTTGGATTTCTTCTTTTAATACTTAGAAAAGTGTTATATCAATGTAAAGTATTCTCTATGCCAATTATTATTTTAAGCTTTGCACTATTTTATCTTGGATCATTCAGATTCGATTTGCAGACTTTGTTGTATTTCTCGTTTTCAACTTCTTTCTTTCTCTTTTCTTTCCCCCCCCCCTTTTAGCTCACATTACTGTACTTACTAAGGCTTGTTGTATATCTTTCTATAAGATTCCTAACATTTCCTCCTTTTACCTACTGAGATAGTAAGAAACATGTGATTGAATTTGTGTGTGTGTTTTAAAACAACAAGATCCACACTGGTCCGTATGCAGAGTGGGATCTTGGCATGGGTGGGGCTGGTGGTGAGGATGAGTATTAACCTCCCCACCACCGCACACACTCTTTCCCCCCGTTCATCCCATCCCCAAGTTGCTATTAGCCCTAAGAGGAAAAGCACACGGGCACTATTGTTTGAAAAAGTTGAAAATGTGGAAATGTAATGACACATTTTCCATCATATCTAGTTTGGCCCTGATTCTACTAAAACCCTTATACTGAAGATTCTGAATTCTAGTCCACGTGAGTTATTGTAACATCTTGCTTTTCTACCCATCTCTTCCTATCTTCTTGTCTCTCTTTTCCGGTCTCTCTTTGTTACCTTCCTGTCTCTCTCTTCCTGTCTCTTATTATCCGCACTCTGAACTCTCCTGCTCTCTTCATTGGTCTTAATTTTAATCTTAATTTTTCTTTTCCTTAATGATAGACCTCATGATCACGCAATGACACTGATTGATAATGAATGTATGTCAGACAACAAACTAATGACAGTGTATGGATATGCTGCCACAGGACTTGGTCATGGACATTACCTTAGATTAGTCTGACCAGATAAAATCCAGGTCAGGATTCATGTAACTTTAACAGTTGTAGAGAAAAGGGAATTTCAGCCAGTGTCATTTGTATGCAATTAGTTCCTGGCGAAATTCCCTCTTCATCACAACTGTTAAAGTTGCAGGGGCCCTGCCTTCTTTTGTATATGGTCACTCTAGTAAAGCGCATGCACCTTTAACTGTGGTGATGAAGAGGGAATTTCACCAGGAACTAATTGCATACAAATGACACTGGCTGAAATTCCCTTTTCTCTACAACTGTTAAAGTTACATGAGCCCTGACCTGGATTTTATCTGGTCAGCCTACCTTAGATGTCTTTAAAAGGGGATTAGGCCATTCATGGAGGATAAGTCTATCACGTATACTAATAGTTAACTGAGCTAGTATGTTCTGACAAGGCCGCTAAGAAACGAGAGGGAAAGCATCAACGTGCTTGGGGGAACTGCAATGTTTATAGAAGTACAAAAAATATTTGGGGGGGGGGGAAGCCCTAGAGAGCACGGGAAATCAGCCCTGTGGTGACTCATCATGTGCATGGTCACAGAACGCGGACTGACTGTTGGGGGCAAAACATAGACAACTGTAGGAGAGAGGGGATGTAATGGAAGATCCTAAAATAGGGTATAGCTGCCTGGCTGGCTGGAACTCTGAACAGAATTATTTTGTTTTAGGCCTCGATATCAAACATAATCGCTAAATGGAATGCCCAGGTTCAGAGGAATTATGCTGCTGAATACCAGTTTCTTAAGGCAACAGCAGGGGTAGGATTATTGCCCTCACTTCCTGTTTGTGGGCTTCCCAGAGGCACATGGCTGGCAGTTGTGGAAAACAGGCTGCTGGACTGGATGAATCTTTGGTTTGATCCTGCCAAGCTCTTCTTATGGGTTTGTGTGTGTGTGTGTGTTGATCATATTACATCTCTGTGGATGTAGAGTGCTCAACGTTCTGGATGGGGTTGCACTCCCCATGAAGGAACAGGTTTGTAGCTTGGGGGTTTGCCTGGGGTTAACTCTGTCACTTGAAGCTCAGGTGACTCAGTGGCACAGATTGCCTTCTACTAGCTTCCGCTGGTGGCTCTGGACACCCCCAACCTGGTTTCAGTAATCTATGTTCTGGTTAACTCCAAGTTAGATGACTGCAAAGCACTCTACATGGGGCTATCCTTGAAATCTGTTCAGCTTGTGCAAAATGCAGCAGCCAGATTAATAACTGGGACCAGAAAGACTGAACACATCAGTTCTGGCCTGCTTGAATTTGGCTGCCTATATGTTTCCAAGCCTGATTCAAGATATTGGTTTAACCTATAAAGCCTTACACAGCTTGGGACCGCAATATCTGACAGATCGCCTCTCCCGACATGAACCTACCTGGACCCTATGATTAGGGTGACCAGATTATGAGAATCAAAATCCCGGAACCCCCCCCCCCGCCACCCCCCCACCCAAAACAACCCCCCCACCGTGCGCCCGCGCAGCCCCCCCAACCGCCCCACCCCCCCACCCGCCCCGCGCACCTGCGCTGCCCCCCCCACGCCGCGCTGCCCGCCCCGCGCTCCTTACCTGCTGCTGCTGGGGCGTCCGCTTCCCTCCGGTGCTCGGAATCTACTGAGAAACAGGATGCCTGGCCTGTCTCTCAGTAACGCGCCGAGTGATGACGTCATCACCCGGCGCGCTACTGAGGGACAGGCCGCGAAGCCTGTTTCTCAGTAGATTCCAAGCACTGGAGGGAAGCAGACGCCCCAGTAAGTGCCTCGCGCCGCCAGCTTCCCGCCACCGCTGCATCACCCCCCGCCGCCCCGGTTTGCCCCCGCCACCCCCCGGTTGGCCCGGATCGCCCCAGGGCCATCTGGTCACCCTTTTGGGGGGCGAAATTTCCGGATTTGGCCCCCCAAAACAGTTTTTCCGCCCAGATGCGGATTTGCTCCCCATTTCCTGGGCATGTCCGGACAAATCCGGGCATCTGGTCACCCTACCTATGATCAACATTTAAGGCCTTCCTCCAAGTGCCACTTCCAAGGGAGGCTTGGAAGGCAGCAACAAGGGAGAGGGCCTTTTCAGTGGTAGCCCCCAACTATGGAATGATCTTCCCATTGAGGCCCACCTGGAGCCCTCACTATAATCTTTTTGGCATCAGGTTAAGTCTGTCCCGTTCTCCCAGGCATTTAATGGCATATGATGGGACATTTATGTCAGCTATTTTAACAGGTATAGTATTTTATTGAAATTGTTTTTAGCTGCTTAAATTGTTTACAGTTTTGTATATGGAAATTTTATGTTGTATTTCATTATCTTCTGAATTGTTGTGAACCACCCAGAGAGCTTTGGCTATTGGGTGGTATAGAAATAATAATAATAATAATAATAATAATAATAATAATAATAATGTGTAGCTCGCACATAACACTAAGCCATGGTGTGGTTTGTTGAAATCTAGCTTGTTGTTGTGTCTGAAACCTTCCCCACAAATAAACCATGGATTGTTAACCAGCTATAAAATACAAATAGAAGCCATGGTTTCTTGTTGGCTTATGAAGTCTGGCTTGTTTAAACCATGGCTTGTCTGAAATTCAGAATATTGATTTATTCCTGGCTTGTTTGCACTGCTGTCTGCCCTGAAACAAAGGCAGAGTGGTGAACAATACAGATAGGATAAAAGAATTAAAACACCATGTTAAAATAATTATGATTTTTAAAAAGAAACAGAGTTCTGATGAAACTACGGCCGGTCACTCAAGGAAGGCTTCTTGAAATAACAATGTTTTCAGGAGGTGCTGTAAGTAACACAGTGTTGGTGTCTGCTTGACCTCCAAAGGCAGGGAATTCCATAGGAAGGGGGCCATCACATTGAAGGCTGTTCTCTGGGTGAACTCCAATCAGGTCATACATCCAAGGAGCATGCTCTCTGATGACTTCAGTGACCAAGCAGATTGGTAAGGGAGAAGGAGCTCTCTCAGGTATCCTGGTCCCAGTTTGTTTTGGGCTTTGTACACTAATACTAGAACCTTAATCCTGGCCTGAAAGGCAGCCAATGCAGTTCCTTCAGCAAAGGAGTTGCATGCTGAAAAAGGACAGCTCCTGACAACAGCCGAGCTGCTGCATTCTGCACTAACTCCAGCTTCCGGAGCAGCCTAAAGGGCTGCCCCACATAGAGCACATTGCAGCAATCCAGTCTTGAGGTTACTAGAGCCTATACCACTGTGGCCAAACTATCCCTATCCAAGATTGGCCATAGCTGGCAAACCAGCCAAGCTGGTAAAAGGTACAACGAGCTGCCGCAGTCACTTGAGCCTCCAAAGAGAGAGAGATGGACCCAGGAGTACCCCCAGACTACGAAGCTGATCTTTCAAGGGGAGTGCAAACCCCATCCGAAACAGGGCGAGCAAGGCTGATTGAAACCGAGACTGGAATGGGTGTTTTAACCAGGCCATTTGCAGGTATTCTGAAACAAAAAGCCATGATTAACAGACACACACACATACATATTATATCAAAGACACAATAGACATCTGTTTCTTACTTAGGTGTCAAAACTGAAAGACATACATCTTGTAAGAAGTGAAGAGTTGGCATCAAAATGCAGCCGTCTGTCACTCAAGTAACATGCAAGACAAAGGAAACTTAGCCAAAAGGAGCCACCTGCTGAATGCACATAAACAGAAAATGAATGTTGTCATTTAAGCAACATTAAGGAGCATATATATATATATATTTTAAAAAATCTGCTGTGCAAACATGCAGCTTCTAAATTGTTTGGTCAAGTGTCAGAAAACATTTCCCCCAGAAGTAAACAAAAGGAGAAGAAAAAAAGGAGGAATTAAATGTGAATAATGAGTGCTCTGCTACTTCGCTCTCACATCCGCTGTGATCAGCCAGAGCTCAAGAGTATGTCATAAATAGGAACAAGTCCAGCGCAATCCCAAGAGATTTGAGTGTGTTCCATTCAAACAGCATCTCTCCTCACCCTGTCCTCATGGGGAAATCCATCCATACATTGGTATCCTTTAACGGAGCTACAAATCTGCTGCCTGAGATCACAGGGCTAAACTGCCGGCTACGTTAGATCTGTAGCCTGCAGCTGATCCTCATCAGGGATTTTTGGCAACAGTGGATCCACATTGGCAACAATGGTAGTTTCGTTTTTTTCCTTGTTTTAGCCTCTGCGTGTGCGGGGAAGGGGGGGGGTGAGAGAAACGAGGGAATTTGGGAGAGGAGCAGGTGGGAAGGTTTTAACCTACCCCTACCCATGCTTGGTGCTACTGATTCAGATCAGGGGCCCCAGCACTTACACTGAGGTAAGAAAACGTGAGGGTCACTAGCATGTTATGCATTTAATGTAGCGTGTAGTTTAGTCCTGAGGGAAGGGGTGTACAGATTTTGTAAAATCTGTTCCTTCTGTGTTTCGCGGATTGTCAGGAGCCTTTCGTTCCATCATCCGCTCATTGCTGGAATCGGGTTTTTCCAATTTCCTGAATTTGCACACATGCGCCAGTCCCCCTAAAATGGGCATTTTCATGCTTTAGCCTATGGGAGAAATGTACATTCTTGACCGGTGTTTTTAATTGTAAGTATTTTTCTTCAACTAGAGTTGTGCAAAATTCCAGCGAGTAAAAAACTCAGTCCGCAAGGATCCCTGTGACATGGGATGAGTCATTCCGCTGTGGAATCTGCAGGTCAGATTCATAGAAATCAACACATTTTATCCCATTGCCATTTCTCCAACATCCCTACCTGGGATTAAAAGTATAATACTTTTACAAATGTGTGTATATCTATCTATCTATCTATATACATCTTCAGGATTACCCTTCTGGAGAAGAAGCTACATAAGCTTGTATTCCTAAAATAGCAGTGGAGACTTCCAGCTAATGGGGTTAATCCTGCCCATGGAGGTTTCCAATCTTACTCCTTCTGTGAGCGCCTCCCCTCCCCAAGCCCTGGCCTAGAAGCTACATGGGGCTTTGGAAGGAAGTCTCCAGGTTATCTCTGATTCATGACCTGGGAGTGGACATCAAACATGTTTTCCAGTTCACATGCACGCAGGGGCACTGACAGATATTTTCAAAGATAATCGACCCTGGGAGGGGAATGGTTAAACTTTTAAGTGTCCGTCAGTTCTTTCCAGCAAATCCCATCCCCCCAGCCTGTTTTCCCTGTACTTGTGATTCTTCTCAAAGCCCAAGGGGAAAAAATACATAGCCAAACATATATGGTATATGCTAGGGAGAATTCGTGAGATTTAGAGCTACATGAGGCTGTTAATTGTTGTATTTACTTTCAGTTTCGTTGTAGAATTGAGATCCGAGCTCTCCACAGAGAGCTTTTCCTTTCTTGTTTTTCTGCTACATAGAATTGTGCTATAGCGGAACAGCGCAAACACACAAGTAGAAACAGCGCTTTCAGAAATAATGCCCCATTTCCCCATTCTAAAAAACCCTGGGAAAGTGCTCTGGAAAAAACAGAAGCGAAACTGAAGGATCATGACATTGTCTAAAGAACCCATAAACAACCAGGAGTAAGGAGTCACGAATGCACAATAAATGCCTCGGGTAGAAAAGCCCTTAATCTTTCCTTTATTTTATTTATTTATCGTATTTTTACCCTGTTTCCCAGCCAAAAAAGGCTCCTGGAGCGTCTTACAATTAATCAGCAAAGAAGGCAGTCCCTGCCCTTAGGCTCGCAATCTGAAAAAGACATGACACACAAAGAAAAGGAGATGGGGAGGGAAGAGGGGGAAAACAGAGGGGGGGAAATTAAGTAGATCAGCAGCAGGGCTGGTGGAAATGGTCCAGCTCCCTCCTCTCATCTCCCAAAGGAGGGCAGATCAACTAGAGCAGGCAATGATGTTCCCTCTTGCTGCTCCTGTTTCCCTCGCTCCTTCTACTTCCCCACAGGGCCACGATGATTCTTCCCAGAATATGCCACTGGTGCCCTTTCATTAGCATTATAGTGCAAAAATGAAAACACAATTTGCTTTGTAATGCTCATCCTGAAAAAAATGGGTCCACAATTTTTCAGCAAAAGCCAGCTGTGAACAGTGCCAATTGGCTAGCGACAGTGTGCCTCCGCCTGATCGCTGGAGTGACTTTGCCCAAAAATGTTTAAACGTTTTCTCTTTCTTTCTTTCTTTCTTTCTTTCTTTCTTTCTTTCTTTCTTTCTTTCTTTCTTGAATATGGCAAAGGATTTACATACGCATGGTGATTTATAAAGAAATAATTAAAAGGTGGCCAGCCTACCTAAAGCAGAGGTGATGGGCAAGGATGATGTGTGTCTCAGCATTTGACTTGATAAAAGTATTTCTGTCATGCAGAATGCAAAGCAAAGTTCATGTTGTGGGTGAAGTACTCGCTGTGACTTCTCCTTAAACGTTATGTCAGTCTGCCCTCACTCTACTTCATTTTGTTTTTGTTTCAGGCTCTAACAAAAGTGTACCCCTTCCACTTCCGCCAACTATTACTCCTCAACCGCCACCGCCACCGCCTCCTCCAGGTTCCCATCCATCCCAAAGAAAGTTCAAGCCCAGGTCTGACACAATATAAATAAATGTTGAATCTGCTTCTTTTTACAGTCTTCTCGTGTTTTGGAGCGAAAGATGGGAAAGCTCTGATCTCATCTCCATTGAACCATCATCTGCATATACTCATATTAAAGTACCCCATCTTTGGCCTTCAACAATAAGGATGCTATCCTTGAATCCTGGAAAATGAATGAAAGTCAAACTAGGGGGCTGTCTATATGCTCTGGAAACCCCGGGGTGGCTCCGAATCTGCGCTGCGTCGGTTATATGACGCAGCCATCGATTCAGTCCCACCCCAGGGCAAAGAGCCAAAGACACGCAGCAGAAAAGTCAGAAACTTACCCTGACTTTTCCTGCCCAAGTGAGGTCAGCGTGTCTCTTCCCCATCTGTCCTCGCTCAGGCACTGCACCGGAGGGCATTCCTGGGTGGAAGGTGACCTCTCATGGTCTCTAGAAGCCGCGAGAGGGGGAGGGACGCACTCAGTGAACCTAATGGCCACCAGAAAGCTTGTGCTGCCTCCTCTGTGTAAATAACTTGCTGCCACCCCGCACCAGCAAGCCTGTGGGGTTTGGCAGCGGAGCAGTGCCAACTCTGTGCCTTGAAGACAGCCCCTAGAAGAGATGTGGTGACTATGTTTCTTTAATCATGTACACCGTCCCTGTTTGTGTATTGTGTAGTTTATTTGTTAAAATGTGTACTCAAGGGGACATTTTGTAACTATTGTTTAATAACAATAAGCAAGCTCATGTAGCTCTAAATAGCAATCAGTCCCCATTCCCAGCTTTTCAGTAAGTGACCATTTAACTTCCTTCCTTTTTAAGATGCTATACCTCTTACAGACACAGTAACACTTACCATCACATGCATAAAACAAGGAGCGGAGCTCTTATTTTAATATGAAAAGGAGAAGCTAGAGGTCTTTGGGAGGAAGAAAACATTCTCCATCCTTTTTCAAACACCTGGCAGCCATAAATAAGCCCCTGATGCATGTACGCAGGTGTTTAAGTGTAATATGTGCTGCTGTTGTAGATTTGAACAGTGATGCAAATAGTTCCTTTTTGTGAAGCAAAGGAGCTTTCCTTAACACCAGTGGCAGATAGGAAGGCAGTTCAGCAGCCAGGACCATTGGCTGCCATCGCAAGGTGAATGAATGGGCAGTAGAGTTCCCACCCTTGCATGTATACCAGTCTTCCTCCACCTGTGGTGCCCTCTGGGGTGGAAAAGATGGGAAGGCCAACTCCTCTGGAGAAAACCAGGTTGGAGAAGGCTGCTGTATAACCTGGATGCAAAGGTGGAGGTACCACTCAGCACCATACAGGCGGATTACAGGCTATTGCTGTTAGTGAGAGAGAAGCCATCCATTCAATGACTGCACCTCCACCACCACCTCCTGTCCTTTTATCTGTTAGTACCTTTGTGTGACACTCACACTCAGTGGTAGCTCACAGTAACACTATGCAACCCTTACAAACTAATTATCGATTGGTTTGGTGTACCCGATATTCGCTTTCTTGAATACAACCGATAATAGAAACATTTTGCTCCGTATTTTGAGTCACTGGCATTACAGACAGGGGCCGTTTCTACACTGGCCTTTTGACCCGGGGTTGTCCCTGGGTGCTCCCTGTGCATCCAAATGTGTGCTGCTTAGGGTGTGCTAACGCTCAAGAGAGCATAATAGGAATTTCAGCTGCCTATTTTTCTTTTTTAACATGTCCACTTTTTCCCGTTTTTTCAGAGTCCAAGAAAATGAAGAAAACTATGATGATGTTGATTTTGCTGCAGAGGGTAAGTAGAATCCTGTTTAACTCTCTTTGGCAATTCAAACATTATCGAGCAGGACCTACAACAAAATGTTGCAGTGTGAAGTGTTCCTGTTCAAAATTCAGCCAACCCCCATTACATGATACTTCTCCATTCCATTCCCTCTCCCTTTCCTGGTTTTCTGGTTCCTCCCCACCCCCAACTTTCATTGGGCTGTCTTGGGTCTCCCCCTTCCCCCACCCCAGGATTTTTTTCTAAAGAGTTTTGTACTTTTGCCAAACTTGGGGTTCCCCCATGCCTGCTGATACTTTCCTCTTGAACATGGATGGTGTCATTTTGGTTACATAAGAATAGCCAGATGGAGAATGGGTTTATTATTACTATATAGCTGTCACACACACACACGGAGAGAGAAAGAGAGAGAGAGAGAGAGAGAGAGATGGTTGCTAACCACTATGTGGCATATTTCAGGATTTGAAATGTATACTACATAAGATAAGCAGCTGTCACAGTTCATATTAGTCTGCTGCATTGTCATATTCTATAGAGCCCCAGTATTTTCAATTTGATCAAAGTTAATACATATTATTATTACTATTATTATTAATTATTATTTATTGCATTTATATACCACCCCATAGCCGAAGCTCTCTGGGGGGGGGGGGTTACAAAAATTAAAAACATTGAACATTAAAAAACTGATATACAAAATTTAAAACCATAAAAAGCATAAAAACAGGTTATAAATACAATATCATTTAAAACCAACTATTCTGGGTTCAACAACAACAACAACAAAACCCTCAACATACACTGTTAAATGCCTGGGAGAAGAGGATAGTCTTGACCTGGCGCCGAAAAGAGAACAATGTTGGCGCCAGGCGAGCCTCATTGGGGAGATCATTCCATAATTGGGGGGCCATGACTGAAAAGGCCCTTTCCCTTGTTGCCACCCTCCATGCTTCCCTCGGAGTAGGCAACTGGAGGAGGACCTTAGATGTGGATTGTAGTGTACGGGTAGGTTCATGTCGGGAAAGGCGTTCCATCAGGTATTTTGGTCCCAAGCCGTGTAAGGCTTTATAGATTAAAACCAGCACCTTGAATCGGGCTCGGAAACGTATAGGCAGCCAATGCAAGTGGGCCAGATACTCATCTTTGTTCAAAACTAGAGAGGGCCCAAGGCACATTATGCTGGGAGTTGCTATGTTGTAAATTATAGCTGGACATTATTAAATTATGTAGCAAAACTTTCCTGCAGAAGAAAGTTAACCAGAACTTTTTTGCCTTTTTGATCCCTCAGGAACTGGAAATCTAGATGAGGTAAGTATTACCTTTTATAACATGTAAATGCAGTGCAACATTTAGGGCCTTCTCTGTGGTTACCACTCTGGTTATAGAATATCCTCCCCAGAGATACTCACTTGGTGACTATCCTTCAAGTTAAAACCAGTATATTCTTTGAGCTTTTGGTGAGTACTAACATAATTTCTTAAAGTTCTCTTGAGCTTTTGGTGAGTAATATCATGATTTTAAAAAAAAATCTTGAGGTTTTGTTGAGTAATAGTAGGATTAACTTATTATGTGACAGGAGCTTCTGTTACTGGTGTGTGTGTGTGTGTGTGAGTGAGTGAGAGAGAGTGGGTGAGAGTGGGTGTGTGCAGGCTTTTAACCTGCCACTTTACCGAGACTTTTGGTTCTGAATTCTTTCTGGGATTAAGCGTGGATTCTTTACACATTTTTTTTCCTGGAGTTTTCTTGCTCTGCCTTTCTGTATGTTCCAATACACAACCACCAGGTGGTGCTGTGGTATAGCAAAATTGTGCAAATAAATACACCAGGGTTTCATGCCACCATTCACCAAAATACCAGCCTTTCCTCATTAGAAAAAAACAACAACCCTGCTATACTGGTTGCTGTGGAGAATGACAACATTGTGTAAAGCATTAGCAAACTACCATAGGTGAGGAATCAGGCACAGTAAATGCCTCATATAGAAAGGCTCAGAGAGAGAGAGAGGTCCCCTCTACAAGGATTCGCTTTTGCGCCTGGTTAGGCGATTATGCGCATAATCGCTAAAGCGCATTTACGCCTAATACCTCTGCACGAGAGGCGGCGAGAGGCAGCGAAGCGCATTAAGGGATGACCAAAATGCGCTTTACAAGTCGTTAATCCGCATAAGCGCTTATTCACATAGTCAAAATGCGCTTTAACGGACAGAGCAAAATAAAACTCGCTGTTTAACGCGCATTCGATAATGCGCATAATCGGAGAGATAACGCACCTCTACGCCCGATTTGCGCTCCGTTCTTGTAGAGGTAAATTTTTTAAATCACCTTGAAAGCGCTTTAAACCTCTCTTGTAGAGGCAGCCAGAGAGAGAGGTGCAAAACGGTACAACAGCAAAGCAACAGGGAGCTCTGAATCCACTATGGATGCAGTCAGTTTTAAGTTAACATATATAAGAAAGATATTGAAAGAAAGATTGTTTCAGTTTAAATGGTTTTCAAATGACATGGGGTTGGATTCAGACTTAGTTATGCAATTAGAGTAGGCTCAATTAGAGTAGACTTTGAGTATAGAAAAAAGTTCTAAGCATGAGCTTGTTTGAACTTCATTGGGTCTGAAATGATCAAATAAACCCTATATTACTCACTGAGCTTTCCCTGCTAAGTCTTAACGCTTAATGTGGTATTTTTAACATCACACCCAAGTTGGAATATATATTTTGCTTTTCTCATTCAAGTGTATTTTGTATCAGTGAAGACAGAAACATCTATTTTCCCCTCTTTTGATCTAGAGTCAAAACAGTGATGGGGAGATGTATGAAGACATCAATGAAATGAGGTATGGAATTCGCAGCTCTACAAGTAGATTGGCTCCCTGTTTATCAAAATCCCACAACTAACACTAGAGTGGGTGTTTCCAAAGGAGGATTTTTATTGCCCCATTGTCTTGCCCCATTCATGGGATTATAAATTTACCCACTTGTAATCCTCTCATGTTTTCCCACCATTTCTTCTGTCTTTTTTCTTACTGTGGAAAATCCGTAAAGGGAAAAAAAACCCAGATGGAATAGCTGCTCAATGGCTTCTTACTGTTGACGCTAGGACCCCTCTGTCTGGAAGCGCCCAAAATATAGCACTGGGCATAAATAGTGGCTAATGTTGCAAGAGCATGTGCAAAGAGCCAAAATGAGAATCTGGGGCTTCCCTTATCATCTTGAATGACTGGAGAAAAGGTTCCGCAAACTTGTGCTGGCTGCTGCTGTTCCAGGGGGCTTTCAAGCTCTCTGGAGGATATTTGCAGGGCATGCAGGGGGGAGGAAAATAGCCCTCCCACCTCGCAGTGCTCCTGATGGAGCTGCTTCTGTGGATCCCCCGCATCATGTATAGTCTGGCCCTTGTAAATAAGGCATAACTGAAATAACTGGAAACCAGTTGCTTCATTTGAGAGACTTAGGCTGCCTCTACAAGAGGCATTTAAAGCTCTTTCAAGGCTCATTAAAAAATTTACCTCTACAAGAACGGAGCGCAAATCGGGCGTAGAGGCGCGTTTTCTCTCCGATTATGCGCATTATCGAATGCGTGTTAAATAGCGAGTTTTATTTTGCTCTGGCCGTTAAAGCGCATTTTCACTATGTGAACAAGCGATTCTCCGCATTAACTACTTGTAAAGCGCATTTGAAACAACCGGTGAGGTCACCTGTTGAGTGCTCAATTACCTCCTGCATACAAGCATTTACGATAAAGCACTTCCGAGAAGATGTGCATAATTGGAGGAACAGGCGTCAAACGGAATCCATCTAGAGGGGGTCTTATCTGAAAAGAAGCATATGAGATGTTTGCATCAGGAAATAAAAATCATGGCTATCTATGATATCACTATGACTGGGGAGCTGTCTATATGTGGCTTCGCGGTGGTGCTGTTTTGCATATATGATGCAGCACCACTGCGGAGCAATCCCAGGGCTTTCACCTGAAGCTCTGAAATAAACAAGTTGGGGACTTACCCTGACTTTTTTTTTCCTGAGCGAGGCGAGGACGGCGCATCTGCCATCTCTCACTGCTCCAGAGTCGTGGTGGAGGCATGGCCAGATGGATGGCGACCCCTGATTGGTTGCCATCCACCTGGCAGGGGGGACGAGGTGGGCCGGTGAGCCGGATGGCCACCATAACACTGCCGAAATTCCTCCAGCATGGGAAGAAGTGAAGTTCTCCATTCCCTTGGCGGGGAAAGCTCCATGAAGTAATGGGGGGGGGGATCCAGGGAGGGACGCACGGCTGTAGCTCGCAGCGGCTCCTCCTCTTCTGATGGATGTAAACCCCACACTCACTCCTTTGCATGGGGACAGCGCCACAGGACCGGAACCGTGGGGGGTTGGGGTCTCGCAGCACCAATGCATCATCATCAAGACAGGCCCCAAGGCCCCCTGGAACAGATCTCAGGGAGGAGAAAGTCATGCCATGCTAGCACAGATGTCTGGTAGCAAGGCATTGGATTTAACCCACTGTCAGACATCCTGACATTTTATTGAAAACATTAAAAGGACCCTAAAATGGATCAGTGCAGTGATGATGAGGAAGGGGCTGGTTAATCCTTTCCATTTACCTGATCAAAATCCTCCTCCCCCAAAACTGCTATTACTCCCCACGCGGGGACGGCAATAGGTATCTGTCTTTTCCTTGGCAGCTTTGCTGGGTGGGATTATGATCAGTAAATTTAAGTTTAAAACCCTTTGTGGGTGGCAGCGCTTAGCTGCTCCCTCTGGGAAAAGGCAGGGAAGAACAGAACTGGCAGGAGCATAGGGGAGGGATCCACTAATCAGACAGCCCTCAATGGGGAATTCAGAATCTGGGACACACATCATAGCTCAGTCCATTAAAGTCAGCCCCTTTCTGCCACCCAGGTGTGTTGCCGAATTGCGACCCCGCAATAGGCAAAGACTTGATACCGCCCCTCTGCAAGATCCCTTAAGAGGACCTCCCCCGTGGAGAAACAGGGATCCCAACGCTGTACCCCTTACGAAAGGATCCAGCCCAAATGTCTTCTGTGCCTACAAAGTTGTGACTAAGAACTGAAAAGCCTTCTAACCAGCCCTGCAGTTGTATTTGGCATGCCATGCAAATTCACTCTGTATCACATTGTTAATATTCTTGCAATGGGGAAGGTGAAAATCTTGCATTGTGGTGCCAGTCTGCGGGCAGGCAGAATTCCTTTCCAGCCCTTGGGGATTAACATTAGTCCTTCTCTACCTCGGAGTGGGTGGGCTGTAGCCACAGGGGAGATCCAGCTATATAGGCCTTTGGTGGACAAGGGGGGTAGTTTTCCCTCTGGCTGCCCATGATTGCCCCACCCCCACTGAGCCAATCTAGTCCTGATTGGCTTCTTCGCACGTGGCTCCCCAGATAAACACGAAGCTGCACCCTCCAAGTTGCTTTTAAGTTGTTTAAATCATGTCAGGCAATTCAGTAACAGAATTCCTGCATTGTGCATAGTTTGGCCCTATGTTTCCCTGGGGAATTCGGCTGGTCACTCTTGGGGAAAAACAGTCTGATGAAGCAGGGAAATTGGTTATGGTGATATGCACTTCGTTAGCTTTTGGAGAATGTTTGAGCTCCATCAGATGAGCATTCTATTGCACGCTCGTGACTGGGCACTCACGGATTTTCACGGGTCCTTCTCACGACGTCATCTGCCTCCTGCGTGCCTCCTGCCCCTTCTAGCCTTCTTCGCATGGCAAAAAAAACACCTCAACAAGTCCGATTTATTTTTAAAGACAGAAGTTGCCGCTATCTCCTGCTGTATGCAGGAGAAGCAGCGCAATCAAAACGGCCCACTGAATGGGCCACATGCACATTGTTTTTGTCCTCTTTCAAACAAAGAAGTCATGAGGGACAAACGTGCAGGCGGAGAAGCGACGGGAAGCAAATGCGATTTTCCCCTGTGGGATGACGTTCTTTCACTTAAGACTGGAAAGAAGTGATGAAGCAACAGAAGTTTGACCTGAAGTGGAGGGGGTCGTGGGTAAAAGTGTGGGTAAAACCACCTTCTCTGTTTTGAATTTCAGAATGGGGGAACATGGGGCAGACAAAACATACTGGACCCCCACTCTTCTCTCCCCCAATGCATTTTTAGAGGGATGGGATGGTGACTACCACAAAACAATGGCAATTATTTCTTTTGGTGGCTGTTTTTATTCCCAAATGCTCCTCAAAACCTGGCATTTGGGGAAAGGGAAAAATGGTGCCCACTAACTGATTCAAATGATGGAGATCTAGTAAGTGTCCATCCTTTGAAAATTGTGAGTCTCATCCCTGAAAAATAGGTCATATCCACCACTAAACATATACACACACACACACACACACAATCACAGACTGCAAATACTGTGATAAAACTGAAGAAAGGCCTATTATTATGATTATTATGATTATTATTATTATTATTATTAAAATTTAGTTTAAGCCTAGTTTCAGTTAGGTTTTCATTCCTGACCAGATGTTTGTCCATTTGTCTGTTGGGTAAAATATGAACCCCTTTTCGTTTGGCAGACCTACACCTCGAGACGATGAAAGGAAAAAGAAGGAAGAAAAGAAAAAGTCTGATCAAGAGAAGAAAGAACAAAAAGAGAAAGAGAAAAAAGAGCAGGACATCAGGAAGAAGTTCAAAGTAAGGGCAGAACTCTTGCAGGTTCTGCAAAGAATAACCTGAAGAAGAATACATGCACTGTCCTTTAGCATTATTAAAGATACTCCATTAGGCATTCTTAATCTGTGCAAAATTTACAGTGCCATCCTATGAATGGCTGTTGGGAAGTAAATCCCAGGAATCCAGTGGGATGTATTCTCAGGAATGTGTGTACGGGACTGCAGCCTTAATGTCTTGATTGCCTACTCTATCAAATAGTTAGTTTTCAGCACAAAGTCTGAATAAAGGATTTGGGACTGAGCGTTATCTGCCAAGAGTCATTGGCCTCATCTACACCAAGCAGGGTATTGCACTATGAAAGCGGTATGAAAGCAGTATATAAAATGCAGGAGCCACACCAAGCAGGATATAATGGTATGAAAGCGGTATATGGTATGTGTCAGTGGGCCCCAACAGTTGTCAGTGCACTTCAGTACCATAAAGCAGTAGTGTGGATCCTGCCTTTTATATACCACTTTCATATCACTTTCATACCGCTGTATCCTGCTTGGTGTGGATGAGCCAAAAAGGAAAGGAGCCCCGGAAAGAAGCCAAAAAAAGCCAAAGGCAAAGGGGTTGAACCGGAGGATGAAATTTAATTTTAAAAAATACTACAATGGAACCAGTTACTTAGGGAGGTCATGGGCTCTCCTACATTAGAGGCATTCAAGAGGCAGCTGGACAACCACCTGTCAGGGATGCTTTAAGGTAGATTCCTACATTGAGCAGGGGGTTGGACTCGATGGCCTTAAAGGCCCCTTCCAACTCTACTATTCTGTGATTCTATGACTAATGCATTTCGGACAAACAGTGTCCTTCTTCAGGGCAGTTCAATATCACCTCTAACGTTGTAATATTGAACTGCCCTGAAGAAGGACACTGTCCGAAAAGCGTTGGTAGTATGTTTTATTTTTATTAAATTTAATCCTCCGGTTCTACCTCTTTGCCTTTCTTTGGCTTCTTGGTGTAGATGAGACCTTAAAATGGGATGATGATGGTATTTGGAACTTCCAGTACCAACATGCAGTTCATCTCAGTAGAATGCAGACTGAAGTTGTTGCATGTGAAGGTACACAGCTTTCACCTATGCTGGCTGCAGTTATGAATCAGCTCGGGGAAGTAACTGTAGTTAGTGACAGCAAAGACAGCTGTATAAACTACGTTTTGAAGTTAGATTCCTTCTACCAGTGCCAGCTCCAGGCTTTTGAGGGCCCTTGGCCACCTTCCCATGACCATTGTCTTCTGCTGTTCTTGCTCCTCATCCTTTTCCTCCTCATTGCCACCCCTTGCTGGTTGATTGCAGGTGAACAATCAGGATGCAATGATGCAGCAGAAGAGCAACACCAAGGGGCTCCTGTCAGTGGGTCCCTGCTGGGGTGTGGGTGCTTGGCAAGTGCCTAACCATACCCACCCTTGACGCTGGCCTGGCTTTCTAGTAACCATAGTTAAGGTTAACCACAGTTTGTCCAGATATATTACAGCAAGCTCTGGTTAATCGAAAAAGAACAGAATGCTTCTGAACTCCTTGTGGCTGGACTAGAAAAGCTGCAGGGGCCGCGGGAGCAGGGAGCAGGGAGCAGGGAGCGGCTAGGCTCATTCTCATAACATTAAACTATGGTTTAGCGTTACATCTGAATCAGTCCAATCTGATTCAGTTGTGGTTTGCCTGAGCCCCTCTCTCTCTCTAATGAAGTATTAAACCTAACCATATGCCTAATGCTTGTTTACATCCATATTTTATACTCCTTTTGTGTAGCTAGTGGGTCCCATTGAAGTCATTCACAAGGCACAAGCTCGCCAGGACTTCAAAGGAGGGAAGAGTGATCTGACAATCAAACAAGGGGATCCAATTGAAATAATCCGTATCACAGACAATCCGGAGGGGAAATGGCTGGGAAGGACAAGAGGCTCCTGTAGGTCTAAAGTACAGAAATTAAGTAAATTTATGTTAATAGATTTAATTAAGTCCTTCTGAACACAAAAACTGAATTCGCTCACTCATTCACTCTGGCTAATTTGAAATGTCCCTAGGAAAGCATTCTAGGCTCACGAATATTTATTTGTTTATTCATTAAAATCTGCACAGTGCACTTCAGGATGCAGTAAGACCTTCCAGGGCTGCAGTGCTTAACCAGGTTTAGTTCCTTTGGATGGAGCTCACAGCAGTAAATATTTGTAAATATACAGGTTGAGCATAGGTGGAAGCACAGCTTAAACAATCCAACAGAGAGCCAAAGTCCACGGCCCCCACATCAGCATCCTAAAGATGCTTCCTTCACACAGAGTCTGCCTTTACACAGAGATGACAACATCCTTAGACGGGTTGAGAGTAGGCCCACCTTGGTTCCCTTTCAGGTAATTCCCAGCAAGTGAGAGTGCTTCCATCTTCTAAACCCCGAAGTGGCTGCGCAGTGGGGCTGTGTCGGTTATATGACACAGCTGCCAACTCAGCACTGTGGGGCTTTTACATGAAGCTGCACTTTACAAAAGTCGGGGATTGGTCCCGACCCTTTTCTTCAAAGCGAAGTCATCACGGCCCATCCTCTGTGTGACCTCACTCCGACATCTAACCGGTGCCAATCAGGGGCAGATGGTGGCCATTGATAGGTTGCCAGAAGCTGGACAGGAGGCAGGGAGCGGGCCCAGTGAGCTGAAAGGCCACTGGAAACCCCACACTGCCTCCTGCCATCAGGATTACCTGCTGCCACCCTGCAGCAGCGAAACCGTGGGGTTTAGCGGCCAAGCGGCGGCAACGCAACTCCGTGAAGGCAGGGCTGAGATGAGGCTTTGATTGGGCAATCACCCTGCCTCATTCATGGAAACATACATGAGATCCAGGCATCATCATCTTCCATTTGAAGCTCCCCTAGGGTTTTCCTTAAAATCCGCTATGGAAAGACAAGATGGAATCGCTGCACAGTGCCTTTTGAGTGCTGTCCGGAAGCCCTCTCAGAAAACTTGAGGAATTCCCTAGGTTTGTGGTTTTGCTTTCATGAGTACATGGCAGGGGGCACTGAGTTTGCTAGCAACTGTGACTCTGAGGGAGCAGGGTTTAACCATTTACCCTACATAATTTCTGATCTACATCCCTCTTCAGGCATTCACTTCTGAACACGTGAAAAGGCCTTTGGGAACGCAGGAGGCTGGCAACTGCATTAAAGTACACCAAAAAAGCTAGATCTCCTGCATAATGGGTATTTTAGCCCTCACTTGTGAACTTGTATTTTGGCTGCCTTGCTTCAGGCTGCAGGTGAGGGCTCGCATGATTCAGTAATTCCCTATAATATTTTTTTAAAACTTCGCATATTTTTTTTTAGAAAGCTAGGATGTCTGTGAGTAGGGTTCTAGCCTCCCTGACAGGATAGCTTTCTATATTCAGGGATTTATTGATTTTTTTTTTGCTTGGAAGAGCATTTGATCACATGAGCCCCACCTACAATCTGTGGTACAGCCCAGACACCTGTACCGCTTTGGTGAGAACAAGGCCTTATAGTCTGCAAAACCAAGGTAATCACTTTTCCTATTTACATAATTTATTCTGCTTGTATTGAATTAGCAGAACTTCTCTTTCCTTATAAATAGAATTTGGGCTTTGGTCTAAAAATAAAATTAACATGCAAAACTATTTCTACATCATGATACAACTTACTATCTGTTTTTTTGGTTCTCAGGTCTATTTGTTTGTTTATTACTGATCTTATCATGACTCGTGAAGTTCTAAAATTAATCAACTACACTGTGGTCACCAAGTGTTCTGTGGGTTTTTTTGTGATTATTTCTTTAGATGGCTACATTAAAACGACCATGGTGGAAATTGACTACGATTCCTTAAGAAGGAAGCCACGGCCCTCCATCAACATTTCTCTGAAGCAGCCAGATAGTGACCAAGAAGTGTATGATGATATTGGAGACCAGGACAGCATGAGCAGGTATGTCAGAGAATTACAAACATAGAGGAATGGATGGCATATGGTCCACGCTACAGCTGCTGATTCTAGCGTGACTTGTAGTGCTTTCCAGCTTCTCTATATTGCATTAGTACACCAACTCCTCTAAGAATCTCTGGGTGTTGGGTATTATTCTCCGGCCTTTTATCCCCACAGCAACCCTGTGAGGTAGGTTAGGGTGAAACAGAAACAGAAACAGAAAGAGGCACCCAGTGACCCAGTGTTGTGATTTGGACTTCGGGATCGCTGGTCTATCTTCAACAATCTCTCCACCACACCAACTTTCATTTTTTGCCTTTCTGTCCAAAGACATTCACGACAAATGTACAATAACATTAAGATATAAGAAAATTAAGAATACCTGTATGCCACCCTAAGATTCCAGTGATAATAGGGCGGGATACAAATGTTTTAATAAATAAATAACTAAATATGAAAAAAGATGAACAAATTTAAACAAAAACAGAGGCCATGCGGCAATAGAGAGAGAAAGAAGTAGAACAATAGTACTATCCACAAAAGCTCCAGCTGAATTGCAAGAACAATTTTTAAAGACATTTTAATGGCACATCTGGAACTCAGCAATGAAAAGGCCTGATGCACTTCCTTAGGGAAGGTATTCTGCAGCAATGGTGCCAACACCAAGAAAGCCGTCTCCCAGCTGTCTTTAAATCTTACCTCTCAGAAAGAAGTCACCTGGGGCAAGGCCTCCCCAAACGTTTTCAAAGGTTCATACAGAAGGTGATGATAATAAGTACAGAAAAATCATGTGCAATCCTGTGTGTGTTAACTCAGAAGTAAGCTCAACTGTGTTCAGGGATGTTTACTCCCTAGCAAATGCGTTTAGGATTGCAACTTTTTGTGTTTCTTTGCCTTCAACCGTTTTTTTTTTCCACTTTTGTTTTTATGCTCAAAGTGGAGGTCAAAGTGCCACAGGAGGTAAGTTCTACTTGTATTGCCATGTTTTGATTAGAGAATTAAAATCAATTGATTTGTCTGTCTGTCAGCCAGTTCCCAAGATACCATCGCAATCTAACTTGACAGAGAAACAGAACTCAGGATGCGGCTCTGACCCAAGGTCAAGGTGAAAATCAATCAGCAATTAGCAAACCAGCGATCTACACTGCAAAATAAATCCCCAGACCAGCCTTCCCCAACCTGGTGCCCTCCAGGTGTGTTGGTCTACAGCTCCCAGCACCCCGCAGCCAGCCTTGCTGGGAGTTGTGGGGTCTAACACATCTGGAGACCGTCAGCTTGGGAAAAGCTGCCTCAGACCTTCCTAAAACTTCCTTCACTATCCATTTCTAAAACTGCCCTGTTAACATTGAGGCCAAATAAATGCTGCTTTCAAAGTGAGGAAGTTGAAGCTACATTTACCTCAGACTCTCTTCCCCTCTTCAGCACCATGGTGATCCAAAAACCTTCCCCTGTTCAAGAATAGCTTTATTCTTCAAAGGAAAATAAAAGGAAAGTCCCACCCAGGTTGTAAAGCTAAAATTACAGGCTTTAACTGTATCTTAAAAAAAAAAAAAAGGGACATCAGATCTGCTGATAACAACGAACAGGAGAGTTTTGTTATCATTTAATCAGGTTTTCCCCCAAACTTTTGCTGTTCTTTCCCCCCCCCCCCTTCTTTTACACCATTTTCACATAGCATGACTAATATATTTCACCTGTATATTCATGCTCACTTATATCGACTTTGCAGCCCTGGGCTTGAGGTTGTCGAACAACACCCCCTCCCCCTCAAGAATTATTACTCTTAGCTTTCATTCCAGAAAGGCTATAAAAACCTGCCTTTTCTTTTCATCAGGCCTTTTGGATTCCTTCCTAGGATGTCTTTTCTGACTGACTAGTTATTCACAGTGTTTAAATTCTGTTCTTAGCATTGCTATGTGATTATAGCTTTTTCCCCTTTCTATTTCAATGTTCTGAGTCATTTTGGTGGAAAAGTGGGATATAAGTATTATCAATAAACAGTTGTATTAGGTTGGAATGGCAATTCTTAGGTCATTTACAGGGTTGTAGATACAGGGACCTTTGAAGGCTTGGTCATCTGAGGGATAGTCCAGTCTCTCTTCCTGAACGTTTTTACAGTTTTCACATAGCAAGACTCATGTATTTTCCCTGTATATTCAGGCCCACTTATATCACCTTTGGAGTCGTGGCTTGAGGTGCATTTTAGGGTGCAATTCTAGGCATGTTTACATGGGGTGGGGGGGGGGGAGTCCTACAACTCCCAGTATGCTGGCTGGGGCATGCTGGGAGTTGTAGGACTTTTTTCTGTCTAAACATGCATAGGATTGTGCCCTTAGTTATGGAGAGATAAAGTAAAGTGTGCAGGCTTTTCCTTTTATACTACCCAATTGCTCCCTAAGGATTGCAAATTAGGTTGCACTCCTATATGCATTTACCTGGGAGTAAGCCCCATGTGGACGACCATTGATGTGACTCCCAAAAAAAAGAGAGGAAATACATCACATGAACTCCAGAAAAAGGACACAGAGTTGTATAATATTTGCATATGCTATTTTGTGTGTGTATACCTACAATAATTGGTATAATTTAAATAAAAATACAATACAGTGGGGAAGACTGTGTCCAGTCTAC
Organism: Anniella stebbinsi; assembly: GCA_029215795.1. Classification (NCBI taxonomy): domain Eukaryota; kingdom Metazoa; phylum Chordata; class Lepidosauria; order Squamata; family Anniellidae; genus Anniella; species Anniella stebbinsi. Next base: position 23,136,609 of record JARDYH010000002.1, on the reverse strand, counting down.
CTGTGTGCGTGTTCAATCTGCCCAGCTGCTCATTGCTGATGGGTACCTTCAAGGCTACTGCTCACCTGTCTTGATGATGATGATCATCATCATCATCTTTCAACCCAACTTGGACCAGACAGCCCTTCAAATAGAGGACTGTCTTCTGTAAAGTAGGACACATGGCTACCCTAGTCTGAACTCAAAGGGACTCTCTTTTGAGTAGGCATGTATAGGAATGCACTGTAAATTACTTTAAATAACTTCTGCAGACCTTGGAGCAGTGGAGGTTCTTGGCTTTGATTTCATTGGGGCTGTGAATCCATTCTGGGTTCCAGTCAGAACCAGCCAGAACTCTAAAGGAGCTATCCAAGGTTCTGAATCCTAGTTTTGCACCTTGGATAGCTCCTTTAGAGTTCTGGCAGTTCTGATTGAAACACAGAATGGATTCGCAGCCCCATCGGAATACAGAATTTCATCTAGAAAGGTGGGATATAAATAATTATAATCAATAAAAATAGATAAATAGATAAGCAACCTGTATTTACATGTTGGCTGTTTTGCAGTTTCTGACCTGGTTCATACGACACACAGGGCTCGCTGTGGGTTGTTTAACCTATGATGAGCCACAGCACGTCCTGGGTGTGTGCAGCCGCCATTATGAATAGCTCAGTGTGTTAGAGCACCTGCTTTGCATGCAGAAGGTCCCAGGTTTGATCCCTGGCTTCTCCAGGTACAGCAAGGAAAGAATCCTTACTGAAACCCTGGAGAGCCGCTGCTGCCAGTCAGTGTGGACAATACTGGGCTAGATGGGCCAATGGTCTGACTCAGTATAAGACAGCTTCCTATGTTTTTATGAATATGCAACCCCAAATGGGGTTGCAGTGTGTTGTCCAAACCCAGCCACCATCAGTTACTTGAGGGTTAAAGAAGCCTCCCATAACCCTTAGTTTGTAGTAGGGTTATGTGAGGGTTGTTTAACCCTTGAATATCCCAGGGTGGCCAGGTTTGAATGACACAACCCAACCCATATTCATAATGGCATGTGCTGCAGCTCATCATGGGTTAACCAACCCCCAGTGAGCCCAGTGTGGCGTATCTTGTGAACCGGCTCATTCCTTGCTCCCTCACTGCAAATTTCTGGCTACAGGAATGGTTTATTTATTTTATAGAAACCAACCCCTGGTTTTATCCCCTTTTTTCTCCCAATTGAAAGTAGCATTCCCGCCTCCTCCTTCAGCTGATGACATTTATGATGGAGTTGAGGATGATGACGATATTCCAACAAGGTAAGTATGAAAAGACAATAACATAATGAAAGCAAGTTCAGAATTCTACCCACCTTAAGTAGCTCATGGTGAAAAAAAAAAGTTAGAAAACTGTTAATTGGGCAGGGGGTGATTCTTTAAAAGCTGTGACAATCATATTTGTACTTGTTTAGTTTGAATAGAATTCATTGCTTGGGTGTTTTTGTTGTAGTAGTTTTGTTAAAATACATTCTTATTGCATCCAATGGCTATGCTGGCTAGAGATGATGGGAATTGTAATCCAAGCACATCTGGAAGGCACAAAAGTTGGGGAAGATAGTTTTCAGCTCCTTTACATCTATTTGCACTTTTGGGCTACGTTCAGGTGTTATATTTTACAGCTTCTCTTTTATTGTAAGCAGAAATCAAGAAGCCGGAATCTCAAGTTGGCTTTCAGCTCATTAGCACAGCATGGACAGATGTTTGTGCTGCACAAAAGCAGCTACAGATCTGAGTCCTTAGTCCCTAATTAATATTATCCATACATGACGAATTCATCAGGTATACATATCCACATTGATGCCAATTTAACCAACCACATGTACAGAATAAAGTGTCTGTAGGAGCTGTGTATTTATTAGCCATCGGCTTTTTCTGTCACTCTGGCTTTACAACTATCATTTCCATTTTGTTGCATTTCTTGAAATAACTTAAACCATATCCCAGGTGAAATTCAGCATGACTGGGGTTTTAATTGCACTTCAATGAGGAGTGAACAGCAATTAAAAAGTGCTTATCTTTCGCTGGATCACAGTCTAAGCTGCAGTCCTGCGTACACTTACTTGCAAGCCAATCCTATTGAACTCAGGCCTATGAACATTTCCTGGGGAGTGAGTCTCATTGAATTCAGTGGTGCTTACTTATGAATATACAGGTTGAGGATTGTGCTGCAAATTGTTTTTCAAGGAATGCGGTACCTCTGCAAAGATACTTTTCAAACTAGGATCACTCTCCTTTGTGAAGGGCTCTTGTCACTTAGAACTCTTTTACATATAACACAGTGACAAATCCCAATTTGCTACCAAGCACACGCTCAAGAAGAAGCCACATACATTTTTCACAAGTTAGTTAGTTATGTGCCTTCAAATCGAGTTCGACTTATGGCGACCCTATGAATCGGCAACCTCCAGATGCATCTGTTGTAAACCACCCCCTTCAGATCTTGTAACTTCATGTCCGTATCTTCCTTTATGGAGTCAATCCATCTCTTGTTTGGTCTTCCTCTTTTCCTTCATACCTTCTGCTTTCCCTAGCATTATTGTTTCCCCTAATTGGTCATTTCTTCTCATTATAAGTCCAAAGTAGGATAGTCTCAGTTTCAGCATTTTCTTTTCTAGTGAGTGTTCTGGCTTAATTTGTTCTAGAACCCACTTATTTGTCTTTTTCGCAGTCCATGGTATCCGCAAAACTCTCCTCCAACACCCCATTTCAAATGAGTTGATCTTCCTCCTATTCCTCTATCTTTTCACAAGTATCTCTGAATATACCTGCTCCAAATCTACATGTATTGTTTCCACATATTACGTTTTAGTTGCACACTTAAAACATCTATACTTCACATAGCAAACCCAATTCTGCCTATATATTGTTATACCAGTGTTACCCACAGCAAACACATAACATATGGATGTCAAACACACATCTTAAAAAACCCATGTACCGATGTCTAGAGATGTATCATGTCCACCCTTCACAGATTTTGTGGCAGGAAATAGCAGTCTACCCATAGCAGTAGGGCTTTCAGTGTTAAGTGTGGAGCTCTCCTGAGGTGTACTCCTAAAGATTGTACTGTACGAATGGCTCTGAGGAACGTGAGGAGTTGTTATTATTTTTACTACCGTGAGTTAAGTGCACTAGTCCTTTCAAATGTTTTGCTTTTCATTCTGCAATGTGATAATTGCGTGCATACTCCAAAGGTCTGTGTCACAGGGTGAAGATAGGACTGACTCCTGGCCCCGAGGGCTTTTGAAGATTTTAAAGGGAAAAGATTACCAAAAGAAAAGTGTACGAGAGACAACAACTAAAGTCAATGTGACAGAAGATAATGGAGGTTCCCCGTAAGAGAGTGCTGTGAAAAAAACCCCCACTTCACTAAAACTAATAGCTAATATACTTGTTGATATTGTGCTACTAACAACTTCTCACAGCAGTCTAACCAGCCACATTTGAAACCATAGATCAGATAACCCAAGCTATGGAAATATCACTCACCTCTGAAAGTTGGGTCATGTTCTAGCTTTGACTACCTCTTGGCTTAAGTCAGACCTATGTATCAGCCGGGGCAACATGAGGCAAGACAAAATGGCTGCCCAAAATGGCATTATGGAAGATGGAATTGGAAGCAGACAGATCTGACCCATGGGACACAATCCCCTGGTCTTGCATGGCTCCAGTTCATTTCAGCTGGGTTTTCACAAGACAACATCTTGGTGGATTATAACCATGCTAGTTAACGGGAGGTGGAGGTTCCATTGGATTTTGCCTCAGGCACCAAAATGTTTTAGGTCAATGTCTGAAAAGCTTATGATGACCCAACTTTTGTTCTGTTGCCAGCTATTTTGTTGACGTGATACAGCTGTACTGATGATGGATGATTAATAATTCCACATGTTTAAGGAATTACACAATATGTATGGGAAGATGTTTGGCATGGTGTTTTCCCCAGAAAGGTTGGGGGCTTCCAATTCGAAGTGCAGAACTACTTCCACATTTTCTAGAGCCTGTCCTTAATGCAACACAGTGTTTACTTGGGCGTGATTTCCAAATCAGAATGGACCATGAATGGACTGGAAAGGGATTTCTGTGCGTGTGTATAATGACAGTTCTCTTAGAATTGTGATGGAAGACACTGGCAAGAATGGCCGAATAGTAAATGTAACTCTCTTGTGAGAAATAGAAGTGAACTGTGCCTTGTTTATATGGGACTCTGTTTAAACAGATAATAACTGGGTTTGCACAACACACTAACCCACACTCAGTGGTTGAGTGTGGGTTGTTTGTTGAACGGTGGGTTAGCATATTGGTTGAACCCAGGACATTTTCCTGGGTTCAGACAATATGCTAACTCACTTAGTGTGGATTATTTTCCTTGAACAAGCCACCTTGAGAACCCATAGTTTGCTATTAGGTTGTTCAGGGTGGTTAACAAGCCACACTGCATGATTAACAAGCCACCCTGTGGGAAATGTCTTGAGTTCAACAAACAACCCACAGCTCAACAACAACCCACCCTCAACCACTGAGTGTGGCTAGCCGTGTAGTGTGAACAACCCCATTGGCCAAAAGAACAAAAGAGCCCACAAAGATGAACACTGAACGCTGATAAACGATAGACTGGCCATGCCAAGAAATACACTCTCCTAGCACTAGATCTGCAATATCCTTGTTGCCCGTGGCATAAGGCAGCGTTCCCCAACATGCTGGCCTCCAGATGTGTCGGGCTATAATTCCCAGCATTCCTGACCATTGGCCACACAGGCCGGGGTGATTGGAGTTGAAGTCCAAAACATCTGAAAGGCACCAGCTGGGGAGGGCTGGCATAAGGGTTTCTGAGCTGGTATTGCCTGTACGCTCGGCTCATTCTTCTCTACAACGGTTCATCTGGGTTCTTTATGAATGTCAGCGCAAGGTGCTGAACTGCAGACAAAAATCTCAACTGGCCAGAGGTTAGGCTTTGGCTTTATTTTTTGTTAGGAAAGCACAGTTCACCTTTGACTTCCTTTAACTCTGTCCATAGGGCATCCTGAATTTGAAAACGGGTTAGTTACCTCCTTCAGGCTATGTGGATTCACAGCTTTTTGCTCCTCAACCTATAGTCTAGATTCAAGCTAAAGCAAACATATCATGGATGTCCTGGTTTGCATAATAAATAACAATACTTTGCAATAATAATTTTGGAAGTATTGAAAGCCAAGGTACTTCATACTAGTTGAGTGACTTTGGGGCACAATCCTATGTTATGTATGCACAATCCTATGTTATAAAGGCACAATGTTATGTAGACAGAAGTCCTACAACTCCCAGCATTCCCCAGCCATCATAGCTGGCTAGGGAATGCTGGGATTCGTAGGACCTTTTTCTGTCTAAACATGCATAAGATTGTGCCTTTATTAACTGAAATATGAAACAAGGACTGTTATAAGGGACCCCAGAAATTATGTGATGGCAAATGGAAGAGCAACCTAACTGCAGTTAAACTGGTTTGGTCTATTCCATAACTGGATTGGGAGGTCGGCTGAGAATGCTGTGTGCTCTGCCCAGAACTCATGGCAGAAAGCAGGCCTAATTGTAGCAAAGCAATCCGGCCAGCTAGGAAAGGACAAGTGACTAACAAATAAGGAATCCTGCTGCCCTTATGATATGCATAGCCACATAGCATGATCGTTTGTAGCCTGAAAGAAGAATTGATGGTGTATTATAAGTGATTAATGAAGGTTATATGTTTGTTTCATTTCGTGCAGAACTTCTTCCACAGAGCAAACAGTGAAGGGTACGTAATAAGATCAAAGTGTATAGCTATTCTTAGACTGTGACGGAGCTCCTCTAACAGGAGTGGGCAACATGAGCTGCATGCCCCCCCCTGCACCCCCAGTCACCACCGCCGAATGATAGCCCCATTTTAAAGCAAATTCAAAATCCCCGGGGCTTCCGGGTGTGCGATTATACATTAGAACAAGGTGCGTGCTCCCAGAAATTGGCCTCCAAACCAATTTCGGTAATTTCCCACAATGGGTTCAAATTAGGGGTGTGCACGGACCCCCCGGATCGGATCGGGACCCGGATCGGGACCTCCAATTTTGTCCCGGACCGGTTCGGACAAAATCGGAGGCCCCCCGGACCGGATCGAGTCCGATCCCGACCCAAAAATCGTACATTTTTGGATCGGCCGCCATTTTTTTCCCCATAGACTTGCATTGCAATGCAAGTCTATGAGGAAAAAATGGCGGCGGGTGGGTAAGGGGGGGCCTAACTCCCTCCCCCCCCCCGGGGCCGTCCGCTGTGGATGGCCCCGGCAGGTAAACCCCCTCCCCCGCGCTCCCTACCCCCCCAGGGGCCGCCTGCTTCCATCCGCTGGCGCCCGCGGGCGCCAGCGGATAGAAGCGGACGGCTCCGGGGGGGGGGGTAAGCCCCCTTCCCCGCCACTTACCTTCTCGGCACGTCCGGCGCCGGCGGCTACTACCAGCGGGCTCCGCGGCCTACTCTCGAGTAGCGCGCCGGGTGATGACATCACCCGGCGCGCCACCCTGGAGCAGGCCGCGGAGCCTGCTGGTAGTAGTAGGCGCCGGCGCCGGACGGGAGCCGCCGGGCCGGGCAGGTAAGGGCCCCCCTCCCCCCTCCCCCCTCCGCGCGCCCCCTCCTCCCCTCCACGCACCCCCTCCTTACCTTTCCGGCCCGGCGGCTCCCGTCCGGCGCCGGCGCCTACTACTTCCAGCAGGCTCCGCGGCCTGCTCTAGAGTAGCGCGCCGGGTGATGACATCACCCGGCGCGCCATCCTAGAGCAGGCCGCGGAGCCTGCTGGGAATAGTAGGCGCCGGCGCCGGACGGGAGCCGCCGGGCCGGAAAGGTAAGGGCCCCCCTCCCCCCTCCGCGCGCCCCCTCCTCCCCTCCACGCACCCCCTCCTTACCTTCCCGGCCCGGTGGCTCCCGTCCGGCGCCGGCGCCTACTACTACCAGCAGGCTCCGCGGCCTGCTCTAGAGTAGCGCGCCGGGTGATGACATCACCCGGCGCGCCACCCTAGAGCAGGCCGCGGAGCCTGCTAGTAGTAGTAGGCGCCGGCGCCGGACGGGAGCCACCGGGCCGAGAAGGTAAGTGCCCCCCTCCTCCCCCCCCCCCCCCGCTGTCCACTTTCATCGGCGGGCGCCCGCTGGCGCCCGCCAATGGAAGCGGCGGTGGGCGCCAGTGGGCGCCCGCCGATCCGCCGATCCGCCGAACCGGTTCGGAGCTTTTTCGGACCGGTTCGGATTGGATCGGCCGATCCAGCTGCGGGATCGGAAATCGGATAATTTATCCGATTTCCCACTGGACCGGACTCGGATCGTGGATCGGGTCCGATCCAGTGCACATCCCTAGTTCAAATGAGTTTGGATGTCTATGAATCCACTGCAGCAGACCTGCTTTTTCTGAGTTGTGTGATTCTGCAGACTCACAGACCATTTTTTTTAACTGGGAGTGGGGGATGTGTGTTAATGCATGCTAGCACAAGTGAAATTTGCATGAATGCGCATTAGCACAAATTCTCTACATCCCTTAGAAACCCCGCCTCTGCCGATCAGTGGCCAACAGATCGAACGATGCCTGAAAATCCACAAAATAGGGAGAACAGATTTAACAAAATCCATACATCCCTACTACACAGTGACGTTTACTTCTGTATGGGACCTCTGTCCCTTCTGCTTCTCTTCCTCTTCCCTCCTGCTCTTGTCTGGTTATCAGATAGAAAATCCTGTTCTCCCTGCTGGCTGCTGATTAGCATCAGAGGGAAACTTCCATTAGGTTCCGATATGAGCCAAAGAGCAGCTTGTGGAGGAACAGTATTCCTTGGGGCTGCGCTATTTGAGAGAAAGGTTAACCCAGACATCCATCCTTGGCCTGGATCCTGCCTGTCCATGCCTGCTATTTCCAGTTACAAAAAGAAAGATCAGGGCCGGGTTCTTATTGTTAAACAGAGTGAGGCAGATGCCTCAGACAGAAGATGCTGGCGGGAAGAGGGGGGCAGTGGCAGTAGCCCCCCCCCGCCATTCTTCCTGTGCTGCCCAAGCTGTTCCCCTCTGTTGGAGGACAGAGCGGTATGTGCCACGTGGCCTGCCCTGCACCCTTGCAGCTGGTCTTCTGCCCCCTAGTGTGGTGGAGGATGCTGTGACATTGCCAGCGTTGGAGTAAGGTTCAACTGCCAGGCCACTTAGCTTCTGTGTATGGAATTGTGGGGAGGGCGCCATTTTGTCCACAGCCTCAGGCAGCCAAATATCTTGAATCAGCCCCAAACACAGCTCCAGTGTCGTGTGTAGTTTTGCCTCAGAGACAGTTGGAAGGGAAGGGAGGCTTTTGAAAGTGTGCATTTCAACATTCAAAAGGCCCCCTCCACAAGGATGCGCTTTTGCGACCGGTTCCGGGATTATGCGCATTATCGCGGAGGCGCATTTACGCCTAATCCCTCTGCACGGGAGGCGGCGAGAGGCGGCGAAGCGCATTAATTCATGTCCAAAAAGCGCTTTAGAAGACGTTAACGCGCATAATCGCTTGTTCACACCGCGATAATGCGCTTTAATGGCCGGAGAAAAATAAAAGTCGCTATTTAACGCGCATTCGAAAATGCGCATTATCGGGGAAATAACGCGCCTGTACGCCCGTTTTGCGCTCCGCTGGTGTGGAGGTAAAATTTATAATGAGCCTCTAAGGCTCATTAAACGTCTCGTGTGGAGGAGGCCAAAATGGCAACTTGCTACCATTGCCTAGTCACCTCCTGTTTTAGGCTCCAATATGATGATCTTATCAACATCTACTAATGCCCCTTGGCAAGGGTGGCCATATGGAAAGGAGGACAGGGGTCCTGTATCTTTAACCATTGTGTAGAAAAGGGAATTTCAGCAGGTGTCCTTTGTACACATGCAGCACCTGGTGAAATTCTCTCTTCATCACAACAGTTAAAGTTGCAGGAGCCCTCCCCCATTGACCAGATACAAAAGAGCAACCCTCTGCTACAAAATGTTACCTGACACACAATGGGTGACTATATATTTATTGTTGATGCATAAGACCACTTTCTGTTTTAGATTCTGGAGACGGTGATGTCTATGATGATGTAGAACCAACCGACTTCCCTCCTCCACCAAAGGAACTTAGGTGAGTGAACCTAGATAACAAGGATTCTTTGGGGATTGGGGGGCTGGTTGAATTGCTGTTACAAAAACCTGTCCTTCCATCAGGTTTTAGGGGTGTTGGATTCCACAGCAGACCAGCTATTCTGGGTTGCACGGATTCTGCAGGCTTTCTGAACAGTTTTTAAAGTTTGGGTTGGATTTGCAGCACATTATTTGTGCAAGTGCTACTGCATATTGTGTAAGTGCCAATGCATATTGGCATTAATTTGCACAAGCGCTAATGCGCATTCGGAAATTGAACAAAATTCATGTACATCCCCCCCCCCCAAATCCGATTCCATCAATGAGCGGACAATGGAACGAAAGATGCCTGACAGTCTGTGAAACACAGACTGAATGGATTTAACAGAATTCGTACATCCTTTTAATGTTTCAGAACTACCTGTAAAGGTATCAAGTCTATATGCTGATCATCGTGGATTTTATGTTTTTTTGTTTGTTTCTTTACAATTTGATACTTTAGCTTAGACTTAAATACAAAGTCCCTGAGCTTTGGGAAAGCCAAATCAGACGACCGTGATTCCCAGAAACTTAAAAAGATGGAGAAAGAAGAGAGGGATTTCCGAAAAAAGTTTAAAGTAAGTCCTTTTGTTGTTTCCTTGTGAGCTGCCTTGTGGATGATAGACCCTTCAGGTAGCTAACACAAAACAGGGCATTGAAACCATTCTAAACACTAAAACAGCATAAAAGGCCAGCCCAGACATCTCATTTTTCATAAATCGCGTAATCAGCCTTCAGAACATAAGAAGAGCCATGCTGGATCATACCAAGGTCCATCTAGTTCAACATTCTGTTCACACAGTGGCCAAACAGCTGCCCATGGGAAGCCCACAAGGAGGACAGGAATGCAACAGCACCCTCCCATCCACATTCCCCAGCAACTGGTGTACATAGGTATACTTGCTCCAATATTGTGGCCAGGGCTTTCTGGTGGCGGTCCAGCTCTGTCCAATGCAGGCACTACTTCCACCCCTGAATCAGCAAAACCCTTAACCAACAGCAGAACCTCCAATTGTGTCTGGATTACACTGATTCAGAACATGATCAATAGCATCGAGAGGTTCAGGAGAACCAGTAGGATCTCAGTCACCACTCCTTGACGGTGATCCATGAGGACAGTCTAGATCCGCAGTCCTTTTTTGGGCCTATGAGTGAATTTGGAACATTGAGGAAATATTGTGGGTGCTGTCACAAAACGGCTTCCATGCCCATCACAGAAGGCAAACTGATGAGGCTAAAGGACAACTTGCCCTGGAATTTGAGCACGTGGCAGAAGTGGGGGGCTGGGTCCCAACACACACACACACACACACACACACACACACACACACACACACACACACTCCTTTGAATCTAGTTCTCTGCTCCACTAAAATATACACCCATTTCACAGGAGGTTAATTCTCTCTGTATATAAGTCAGTCAGTTCACCCTCAAATCTCAATCTCTCTCTCTCTGCCATCCAAAACACACTCATCTCATCTCATTCTCCTGCTTCTCACACTGCAAATCTTGCTTTGTGCCAGCCATCTGACACATCCCAGCCCCTTTTCCTCTCTCTCCCCTCCCTCCACCATGGTCCTGGCTTTCCATCTCTCCCCCCAAACCCTCCCTGCTTTTATCTTGCCCCCCATGGGCCCATCCACTCCGATGTCCACCCCCCCCCATGTCACTTGCTTCCCTCGTTCCCCCCATAACTCCATCATTCCTCCCCACCTTCATCCATAGCAGCTTCATGGCAGGAACGGGCAGGGTAGGTTGGAGAAACAGCAGGGGTGAGAGTAGGGGTGGAAGAGTTCAACTTTCTGCTTCAGTGCTGCAGCATTGATCAAAATTGGAAGTCCTTTGTGGTTGCTTTAAAGTAAACATAAACCTTGGGTTATTGGATCATAACTCTCCTGTGTTGTACATGGTTTGTTGGTTCCCCTAAACAGCCTACCCATCTCTTCATGACAACTCCAAACCAGCAGCCTTTTAGTTTTTTAATATGCAAACCGTGGACTGGAATAAGTTGTGCAGAACAATCTGGAGCATGTTTATGTAGAACAGGGCCGCACAACCTTTTGGCCTGAGAGCCTCATTCAGTGTCAGTTGGGGGGCTGGGGACCACACACACATGTGTTTGTGTGCGCACAGACATGTGCACAGAGCTTCTTCACCTGCACACACACTTCTCTCCATACACACACAACAACAATTTATTGAAGGAAACCAAATGCAGGTTTGAGCCAAGCAAGTACACAAAAGTTCTGCACAAAATATAAAAACGTAACATATATAAGAAATAAAGTGTTATAAAATGTTAAAATATACATGCACATACAACTAAAACCTGACATCTGAAGGCAGGTCACATGAGTTTGTCTAAGCTGGGCAGCCTTAACGGCAAATTTGGCTGTGTTAAACACTACAAAACTGTCTGTACTGGACAGTAGATATTTGTCCTTATCCATATCACTGTCAGTAGGAATCACCCTTGAGAGCTTCTCTACACACACAGTTTTCACATACACTTGGAAGATCCCTCTGAGGTCGAGGGGGCAAGTCGTTTTGACATCGGTGGGATTTCTAAGCAACCTCACTTCTGAGAATGCAGTTATGCTAAACAATCTACTTACTTGGAAAAATAGCCCACTGGAATAAATAGGGCTACGGTTAAGCTTGTGAGGTCAGGCTGCAGTCATTGAGTGTCATCACTCAGGCGGAAATCGTGTTTGCTTACCATCGCTTCTCTGCCCACACATTTCTCCCTCATGTACGTGGACCATTCGGTGGGCTGTTTTGATCCCGCTGCTTCTCCTGCACACAACAGGAGATAGCAGCAATTTCCGTCTTTAAAAATAAGTCGGACTTACTGGGGTGTTTTTTTGTCACACAAAGAAGGCTACAAAGGGGTGGGATGCGCGTGGGACGCAGACATCGTCGAGAGGGACCCGCGAAAATCCATGAGTGCCCAGTAACGAGCGTGCAATAAAATGCTCGTCTGATGGAGCTCATCAATGCCTACTAGAATGTGTCCCATTGAACTCAGTGAAGTTTATATCCTACTGGCCGCATCTCGGATTAGACTGTTAATTTAAAACGCTGCATGATGTAAACTGACTACAAAGCATTTTTTTAAAAAAAAATATCTGTCTCAGAGAATAAACATTTATCTTTATTTTCCCTGGGGAAAAATATGTGAAAGTGGTATATTTCCCTATTCTAAATGCTGAAAAGTCAAGCTCATGTTATGACTATGAGGGGAAGTTCTTTGGCTGTCTCGGGAGAGTTTGAGGACTTGATCCAGAGGAAGTGCAAATCCTATTATTCAGATAATATATATCATTTGTACAGCAAATATACTGTGCAGTTCTTGGAAGTACTGTAGACCTTCCCTGCGTGCGTGCCTGCCTGCTTGCCTGCTCGGTGCACCTGCCTATCCACTGGGTGACCACGTATGGGCCCAAAACGGGATGTGTGTCCCATTTTATGCCCACATGTCATCACCTAGTTAATCAACCACACACACAAGAGCAGACTCATCTCCAAAACACAAAACCACATTTTTCTGCTCCAACACTCATTTCACAGGAAGCAAACTGTTGAGGCTGAGATACGTTGCACCCAGAGACATTCTTAGAAGTAAGGATGCTGGTGGGAGTGGGCACTTCACTTTGCAGCATGTTAATTTGTATAATTAAAAATAAAAAAATTTTTTTAAAAAAATTAAAAATCCGGAGAGGGGCAGGGAGCCTGGTGGGTGCCAAGATTGATGTCCACTGACCATTGGTGCCCAGGGGGACCACACTGGAGCTCCTGGCTCTCAGCTCTCTAGTCTAAGCCACAAGGTTTTGCCCTGGTTCCTCTCTGCATAGCCCGTCATTGTCCGGGGATCCAGTATTTTTGAAATGAAGCAACAACAATTGGCAACCCTAGTTGCACAAGCAAACATATGACTTTTGTTTTAAGGTTCCTCATTCCGCAATCTAAATGGAACATCAAACAGGATAAGAACATAAGAAGAGCTATGCTGGATCACGGGTCCATCTAGTCCAGCACTCTGTTCATACTGTGGCCAACCAGCTGCCCCCAGGAAACCCACAAGCAGGACAAAGTGCAGCAGCACCCTCCCACCCATGTTCCCCAGCAACCGGTGGATATAAGCTTACTACCTCTGCTACTGGAGGTAGCACATAGCCTTCAGGACTTGTAGCTGTTGATAGCCTTCCATTCCAGGAATTTATCCAACCCGCTTCTAAAGCTATCTGAATTGGTGGCCATCACCACATCTTGTGGTAGCTTATTCCATAGCTTAACTATGCACTGTGTGAAGAAGTCCTTCCTTTTATCTGTCACGAATCTCCCACCAAACAGCTTCATGAGCTGACCCCAGGTTCTAATATTATGGGAGAGGGAGAGAAATGTCTCCCTATCCACATTCTCCACACCATGCATAATTCTGAACACCTCTATCAGGTCTCCCCTTAGCCTCCTTTTTTCCAAGCTAAACAATCCCAGCAATTGTAACCTTCCCTCGTAAGGAAGATGGTACTGATAGTAGCTTAAGTGTAGGGTATCTTGCAATGTCTTGTTCGTAAGAAGGAAGGAAAAAATGTTAAGTGGTGGTTTTAATTTTACCTGGTGTATAATTTTTGTGTGTGTCATCAATCCTTGCTTTGTTTTTCACAGTATGAAGGTGATATTCAAGTTCTGTTTACAACAACCATAGCTCGAGCGCCATCTCCAAAGAAAAGAGGCGCCAAAGACTTGCAAGTGAAGCCAGGAGAATCTGTTGAAGTTATTGAAAACATGGATGATACAAAAGTCTTGTGTAGAAATGAAGAAGGAAAATGTAGGTACAAAAATGCACAGTCAGACTTCTCCCCTGCTCTGTGGGCCATGGATAACAAGATGTTGACAGGCTCTTTGTGCATCCGAGAACAGTGGGAGCCAGACTGGCATTACTAGTGATGGTCCAAATCATGTCCAGATCAACTGCTTAAGATCCCTAATTTTTCCATAATTTAATGTATCCTTGCTTGGGTCCATCTTGCGTCCAGGGCATGCCTTTTAAAGCAGGGTTTAGGAACTCTCTGCGGAATTAATGAAAACACTACTTGTTCAAAATAAAGCCACAAAATGCTTTTCAGTGTACTTTAGTCCTGTGTGTTTAACTCAGATCCACTTGGAACAAAGCCATGGATTCTTAAGGGAGATGTGAAAAGGTTCAGAGGCTGCATCAATAACTGAAGAGTGGAGAATTAAAAGATGATGCTAAAGGCATGATAGTTGAGGGGAAAAGCAAAAGGATTTGTTATAAACTTTTTATAACTGGGATGAGTGTTCTGTTGTATAAGTTTGGGCCACAAAGTTGGAAAATTATTGGGATGCAGAGGCCTCCACGGGCCTTAATATGGTTGTGATAATAGTGTTAGCAATAGTAGCTACATTTCTGCCTTGATGATATCCAGGACTAAACAAGCAATAAAGACAGATCTGTGCATACAGGATAAGGTTCAACATCACCTTCCCTCGCATATTCCCCATCAACTGCTGTATATAGGCTTACTGCCTCTGTTACTGGAGGTAGCACATAGCCATCAGGACTAATAGCCTTTGATAGCCTTTTCCTCCAGGAATTTATCCAACCCCTTTTAAAGGCATCCAGATTGGTGGCCATCTCTGCATCTTGTGGTAGTGAATTCCATAGTTTAACTATACTCTGCATGAAGAAGTACATCCTTTTATCTATCCTGAATCTCCCACCAATCAGCTTCATGGGATGACCCTGGTGTCTAATATTATGTTTCTGGCCCTTTCCACACCAGGCTTCTCGCCTGGGTTGGCCCCCAGCTGCTCCCTGTGCGCTCATGGTGTGTATTAGGTACTTCCGGGATCGCCCTCCCTCCCTCCCTCTACACCCCTATGGTGTAGAAAGGGCCTCTGTAACCACATTCTCAACACCATGCATAATTTTGTACACCTCTATCATGTCTCTCCTTAGCCTCCTCCTTTCCAAGCGAAACAATCTTAGCTGTTGTAACCTTTCCTCATAGGGGAGATGCTCCAGCCCCTTCATCATTTTACTTGCCCTTTTCTGTGTATTGAAGGAGCAGGGCTACCGATAAAAGTTTATGGTTGATTTTGAACGAACATGAGCACTAGAGGCAGGGAACAGGTTTGGCCTCCGGTCTTCCTGAGTTCACCTGTCATTCTTTGCAGTGGAGAAAAGTGTTGATCTTGGACACCACTGTCGCAGTGAAGGAAAACTCTGCAGATTATCGTTGTCAGTAATGGTCTGTCTCCATGGACAGGGACCCACAGAAGGATGAAATTCGTATTTCATTTCTCCAGGGCCTCTGAAATACATGCACCCTAGGTCCAGACACAACCCACTCATTGAAATAATAGGCATGTTGTTAGGGAGGTCATTTTTTCTATAGACACCAGCTGTCAATGTTGTAGGGGAACATTGCACCCTAACCAATGTGGGTGAATTAATTCTGTCTTAGGCCTAATCTACACCAAGCAGGATATTTCACTATAGCCCCAGACAAAACGCCTGGGATGGCCCCTGGCTGCTCCCTGTGTGCCGATGGTGTGTATTAGGTACTTCCAGGATCACCCTCCCTCCCTCCCTCCCTCTATACCCCTATGATGTAGAAAGGGCCTATGAAAGTGGTATATGGTATGTGTCAATGGGCTCCAACAGTTGTCAGTGCACTTCAATACCGCTATAAAGCAGTAGTGTGGCTCCTGCCTTTTATATATCACTTTCATACTGCTTTCATAGTGCAATATCCTGCTTGGTGTAGATTAGGCCGTATTGCTGCAGTTAAGACAGCCTTCTTCAATCTGATGCTTTCCAGAGGTTTTAGACTACAACTCCTATCATCCCTGACTACTGGCAATGCTGGATGGGACCGATGGGAGTTGTGGTGCAAAGCATTCTGGAGAGCACCAGGTTAGTGGAAGGCTGAATTAAGAGTCTACTGGGCAGCCCTTACTATTGACTTCCTTGACTCAACATCTGTGCTGAGTGGAGGGTAATTTTAGCCTGGTTTTCTGAAGGCCCCCTTAGTCATGCATTTGTAAGCCTGTTTGTTATCTGTCTCTGTCCCCTGTAGGGGTTTGGGGTTTGGAATGATAGGAATGTTGAGTGGGGCTTGTGACCTTTCACTTTATTTGTCTACAAAGCTCCAGGAGTAGGCAGTTTTCCCTGGGACGCTGTTGTATCTGCCTTTAGCTTTCGGCTACAAGCCTTTAACAGTAGGGATTCACAGAAGTCTTTTCCCAGGGAGAGATGCTGAACCTCTCCCCACCTTACGGCAAATCTTTACCAGTACGAAACTTGTGAAGAAGCTGGATGGATAAGGAGGACAGACTTCTATTTGAAAGGCTCTCAAAAGACAGTCCTCTATTTGAGGAGCTGTCCTGTACAATTCCAGTCTAAAGATCATGAACCACAAGAGCCGTTGTCCATCCACAGTTAGCACCTGGACAGCAGGCTGAAGAGGCAGCAGGCACACAGGTCACCTCATCACAGTCTCCCATAGTACTGCATTTCTATTTAAAGTTTAATAATTATTTCTAAATTTGCATTTATATGTATCAGTTAGCATATGTTGGCAAATAACTGTCCTCTGTTATCCTGTCTTTTGGCAATGCATAAGAAGCCACCCCAACTTTCTCCTTTCACACAACACGCCAATCCATGATGGTTTGTTTTTCCCGAACAATCCAAGATGGGTTAGCGTGTTGTCTGTGGGATGTTTCCCCCACCCAAGAGTGAGTTATTTCCCCCAAATAAGCCACCTTGAAAGCCCACAGTTTTCAGTAAGGGTCATTTTACTATGGTGGGTAGGTATGTTGTCTGTCACACAGTGTGAGTTATGGAGATTGTTTACAGAGCTGCTCGGCAACAGTGGCCAAAAATGCTGCTGCCACTCGGCTCCTCCCAAGAGATCTCTATTTCTGCTGCAAAGGAAGCTGGGATACCTGCCTGGCTGGGTGGGAGGACTGCAGGAGAAGGGCAAAGGAGTGAAATAAACTACTCTGTTGTTGCATGTTTACCTGATTGTCTGACAGCAGCACAGTAGGTTGTTTGTATAACCACCTACCCAGAGTAGCTTGCTATCCACCATGGGTTAGCGTGATATGTAAACCCAGCCACTTTGACCTGGTTTGCACAATCACAGAGTGGTTAATAACTCACAGTAGCTTGTTAACCACCCTGAGTTTGCATGCTGACCAGATTTACGTAATTACCCTTGCCATCACAGCTTGCTGTTACATCCGAACCTGGTGAGGGTGGGTGATTGGGGTTGTTAACAAACCACCCAAAAACCAACCACCTATAGTTGCCTGGGTTAGGATGCTCCAAGAAGCTGTCCTGGCGACAGTAATTATGTAAATCCAGCCAGTATGCAGCTGACATGCACCAGGTGGTTAATAAGCCACCATGACTTATTAACAACCCTGTGATCATGCAAACTGCCCCAGTATCTTCCTGTACAAGGCTTCTTCCAATCCAGGTCATTGGAATGGTCAAAGGGACAAATACTCATTATACTCATTAAAAAAATGAAACCTCAAACGACACATATTTCAGTGGGTTTCGCTCCACCTTCCCCAACATGGTGCCCTCCACTACACCTCCCATCTTCCTCAGACAACATAGCAGCCATGCTGGCTGGAAAAGATGGGTGTTGTAGTCCACTACATATGATGGGAGCCAGGTTGGAGAAAGCTAGTTTAGCTTTTGGTGTTCGAACAATATTGCCATAAGCGCTTCCTTTCCCTACACAAAAACTAAAAACATGGGTTGTCTTTAAGGAAATTGTGTACTCCCCACCCCTTGAGAAGGGTTCACTCTAAACAATGTGATGTGATATTTTATATATATATATATATATATATATATATATGGAGAGAGAGATCTTGATACTGAAAATC
Source organism: Anniella stebbinsi (assembly GCA_029215795.1). Classification (NCBI taxonomy): domain Eukaryota; kingdom Metazoa; phylum Chordata; class Lepidosauria; order Squamata; family Anniellidae; genus Anniella; species Anniella stebbinsi. Next base: position 23,118,508 of record JARDYH010000002.1, on the reverse strand, counting down.
AATAATTTTCTCTAAAAGGCTTGCTAATGGCAAATATTATCGTTATGCGAGACAGGAAAGGGGATTAGAATACACTAGATATGAGCTCATTTCCCCAAGGGAGTTGTAGTAACGTTGCGGTATTGTCCCTCATTTAAGGGGAAGTCTTCCCTGTCTTGAAATGAATGACAGGAACTCAAGTTTCAAAGGCCACCGAGGGAGTTGTATTATCAGGTTCAGAATTTTTGCCTTGCAGTTTTTAAATGCAACTGCACGGAAGGAAAGTGCTATTCATTACTTTTTTTTTCAGAAGGGAAACTGAGTCACAATGGCTATAACCCATAAGCCAAGTGCAGCCCTTTTAAAAGTCAGTTTGCATGTTTTGAAGAAAATGGGCTATGGAGCACACTCAAAGCCCTTGTCAGAGTATGCATGTGAAAACTAGATTTTACTTCTGTGCTGTAGTAGTGGCAAACGTGCTATATCTGATCTGAAAGCAAATGAGCACTCTGGCTCCTCCTGCCTGCTTCCACTTTTCTAAACCACTGAGGAATGCCCTGTTTCTGGGTTGTTGTGGTGGTGTGTGAACCTGGAATTCTGGGTTCTTTAGGGTTGGAACACCCAGAGTTTTAACACATGGTTAACCCTAAGCAACGCAGAATGCCAGGTTCACATTTTCACAATAACCCAGGAATGAGCTGTTGTGGATTACATTTGAGTGAAAGCGGAAGTGATGAGCACACAGGAGGCAGCTTGCTCAAACAACCCAGGAATTGACATGATGTGCGAACTGGGTAAATGCATGGATCCAACCCACTTTTTTTTAAAAAAAAAATCTATTGATTGATTGATCTATCTTCACAAAGTGGCTTAAAACATTACAAAAGCATTAACATACAATTGCTACTGAACCAACATAGCAGTTGCAGCAGCAGTAGCAAATTTTAAGCACGAAATGCAGACTGGAATAAACGAATCTTCAGGCTTTTTGTTTTGTTTTCTTAATGCAGTAGTGATATGTATCTCTCTGGGGAGGGAGTTTCGAAGGTGTGGTGTCACCACTGAGAAAGTCCCATCCCTTAGTATTGGCCAATGTAATGGCGCTTCCTGGTGGCCCAGAGAATAGGGCCTATGACATTAATCTTAATGCTTGGGCAACCTGTTCACAGAGAGCTGTGAGAGTTACATAAGTCATCAAGTGAAGTGTATGAAATATCAGAAACAACCCTTTTCCTGATTTCTAGACATGTCATGATTTTTATTCCACAAATGGACAGTTTATACATCCTATAAGCATCTAAGATCTTCCTTCAAGATAACTCATTTTCAGTTCCAGCTAAATTCCAACACATCTCACAGGGTCAGGATGAAATCCAAGGATAACACGTGGCATATTTTATATTATAATTTTCTTCTTCTGGTCTCATGGTGTTCACTTAGCTGAGAAGAGAGATCATCAGTGAAAATAATTATGTACATGTAATTTAATTTTACAGATGGCTATGTTCGAAGAAGCTGCATAATAGACGAGTAAGTGCAATGTATTCATATTGAAACTTACTATGAGCGTCAGAATTGTCAGAGTAATGCAAACAATAATTGTGGTTGTTTTTTTCTTAAGGGTTAGAGAAAATGAATACTTTTCTGTAAAAATGATGGTAAATAACTGCTTTATTTAAATACACAGAAACAAATACATTTCTCAGAGTCTAAAGCCAAGTGTTTTTCTTGATGACTTTCGATAAGAACAGTGTTTATGATCCATAGTCTTCACTTTCATATTTTATTGACATATTACATTGGGAAACATCCACTAAGAAAAATTCATCATTGAAATGAATGACAACTGTGCAAGTTTTATTTATTTTTTTCATTTCTATCCTGCCTGAATGGTTCTTCCTACCCTCACAATTTGCTGTGGTGCATCCCCAGTGTGCTGAGCACATTGATAGCTGCAACCTACAACTGAATGTAGGTTAACTTTGGGTTGTTTAACCCACGATTAACGCGTAGTGTCTGGGTTCTAACATTACAGAACAATCCGAGGTTGCATATTCAGAATGGCAGTGGCAGGTGACCCCAGCAAATTGTGGGTCCAACACTGACCATGGCACCACACTAGCTCTTGCCCTTCTTTCAATCATTTTAACATGGCTTGCCCAGGAGGATATCTCATTAGCTGTTGCCCAATATCTTCTTTCCCACATGTTTTATCTTCAGAAACATCCCTTCAAATATTTAAATTGTTTCTAAAAATAATTGCCTGTTTGATGTGTGCTGAATTGCAGTGGGATTTAATTCCAAGTAAATACCTATAGGAGCATCCTTAATATCATTTTACCAATTTTTTAAACTTAGCACTTTTGAAGAGCCATAATTCAGTATTAGACTACATGCTTTGCATGCAGAAGAAGGGGGCGATTTTGGGAAGCAAGCAGCTGAAGGAGAAATGTTTAAACTTCCCCTTCTGGGGCACAGTGGTTGATCCAGACCATACACACCTACTCTAAAGCAAGTAACAGTGAGGGGCCAGCAGCGCACTATATGATTAATGTAATATATGACTTTTAGTTGGCATAATTAGACAATACTGAGCTAGATAGATTCAGTAGAAGACAATTTCCTATATTCTCAGATAGGTATGAAATAATTAAACAAATTTGATTTCCCCCCTCTTTTTCTCTTAAATTTACAGAGATGATGAAATCTATGATGATATTGCTGATGGTATGTTGCCCATGTCAAAAAGAATCGTAATAATTTGGGATCAAGTCAATTTTCTTTTAGTTTGTTTTTATTCACAAAGCTAGACAGTTTTAATACAAAACTGACGTTTTCATTTTTTCCTTCACACAGGCTGCCTATATGATAACGATTAGCTCCAGGCCTCTTCCCAGAGTGAGCTTCTGGATCTCCAACTGGTTGATATAAGAGTGAAATGTGTTACTTGTAATGGTTGTTGTATAGGCACAAAAATATTTGGTTAAGCTATTCCACCAGTTCTTGGACTGTGAAATAGATCTCACAATGGAAGTTGTTGCTGGGATACCCCAACTTTATTTGACTGGAACCTCCTCCTTCTCAGTTGGAGAACACTGTTAAATCATTGGAGCAAACATCCAGTTCTATTTTTGCCACTTTTTTGTTTTGTTTTGTTCCACAAAAGCATACTCTCTTTAATATTTCAAAGATAAAGTTAGGGACACTCTTGTGTACTTGTAACACCCCTATTCCCATGCCAAGGATTGCCATTACAGCTCTTCTTTACCCGTTGTACATTGTGTTCATTTGCTCTTCAGCTGATTCTGCACTAGTTTCACAGCATCATCAGAAGAGCGTTTTATGGCACGCTCGCGATTGGCCACTCACGGATTTTCGCGGGACATTTTGATGACGCTGCAATCCTCCCATGCGTCTCTCGCTCCTTCTGTCATTTTTCTCACTTCAAAATACCACCCAAAAAATCTGATTCTTCTGGCTGTAATGCTAATTGGTGCTATTTTGTGATGTGTGCAGATGTTGCACCATAAAACACCCGCTGAATGGGCCATGTGGTCATTGCTTGCTTCCTCTTTCTTCCCCATGTGAAGAAAGAGGAAGCTGCTCGTCCCTGTTGTGGAACAGAAACAGGAGGCAAAGCAATGGTAGGGAAATGTGATTCCCCCCCCCCCCCGATAATTTTGTCAGAATGACCATAACAGTTTTGTTTGTAAAAAGAATGTTAACAATGTGTCATCTCACGAAGGATCTGGTGGTATTTATCACCCAACAGCTTCAGTTCAAAACACATTCAACACATCCCCACCTTGGGAATGTTTTATACAAAGGCAGATTAACGTTTTTTTCACGTTAAGAAAAATAAACCAACTTTGACTGGAGAGGTCATGGGCCTGATTTTGTGGAATGAAGCCACTCATTCGCATTTTCCTTAGGCGTGCACTTTGCATGCGGGCACACAAACCAGTTCGTCTACACAATCCTCAGAAATTTAACATTTAGAGATAGGGAATGAAACGTGAAGAAGTCTACAGCATGTGAGTTTAAACAAATAATAACTCTGAAAGCCATCCCCAGTACTTCTCCCAAAACAAGAAAATAGAAACAAAGGGAAGACAGATAGCAGAGAATAGGGACTGGACCTGATAAACAGATATAGTGGCAACTTATCCCCACATAGCTCCATTACCTCTTTTCCTTTGATTTGCCTCTCCTTCCCAGGTAAGAAAATAGTGAACACTTTTAGGAGATCCATAAGCTTTTCAAAACGTCAGATGCACTTGGGGGAGAATTGTAACAATTTTGCCTTAGTCTACTGCAGCAAAAACAAAGAAGAGTCTTATTGCCCCTTAAAGACTAAGGGTGTCATCAGACAAGTTACTGCCCACTCACGGTTTATTACGCGTCCTTTTGACGGCGCCGTCTGTCTCCCACACCTTCTTGTCTTATTTCCGTGACAAAATAGACCCCGGTAAATCTGACTTTTTTTTTTTTTTTACAGCGAAACCTGCTGCCATTCCCTGCTGTGTGCAGGAAAAACAGCACAATAAAAATGCCCACTGAATGGGCCATGTGGTCGTTGCTGCTTCCTCTTTCTTTCTCCATGTAAAGAAATTGTCGCTGTTGTGGGGCAGCAACAGGAGGCCATAGCGATGGTAAGGAAATATGATTTCCCCCCCATCTGACGATGCTTTAATTTTGGCATAAGCTTTCACAGACTATAGCCCTCTTCATCAGGTGCTTATATCAGCTGTTCTGCAAGATACGAAACAAAACATTTCATCACACGTTTCAACCTCCCATTATAATAGATTAGCCCCATATCATATGCCTATTCTTTGATACCTTGGCTTGTAGAAAAGACTGAGGAAAAGGCTCCCATCCATTGATACTTATTCAGCATATAAATACCACACTACTTGTGGTGACAGGGTTTCCATAATACATTTGAAAACAAACAAACATACATTACAGTTTTAACAGTAAAGTCTGCAATGATATGCATGTGTCTACTCAAACATGCATAGTCTGGTACAATAATTAGCAATAAAACTGATTTGGGAGAAGGGAATGGGGCAGGACTAAATTAGGCTGCAGCTTCTCCACTGAAACAGCTGATCAGCAGTGTTCTCATCTGACCAGGAATGTGCGTGCGCAGCTCCCAGCCGCTGGATCAGATGTGAAACCACATCACACACCCAGCACCAGTTTGCATGTGTAGTTCCCCTCTACAGGAATACACATGTGGAAGTCCCTAGCTGGGTTGTGCTACTCTCATATACAACTAAGGGATAGTTTTGCTAAAGATGTAGTAGCCATTGCTTGTGTTTTTAATTGAACAATCATGAATGTAATTTAAGTATTTGTTTTTCCAACTATGTTTTCTTTTGCGCTGCATACTGAGATTCTAGCATGGAACTGTTGACTTAACATAACAACATGCCATTATAATTATCTAAGAAATCTGTGTGTGTTTTGGGTCATGTGTGTTATTAATTGCATGCTGTTATTTGTAGATTTTTGTTCTCTTTATGATTTGGAAAACATTAAAGCATTTATGGATTTTCTAAACTGCAGACTTTTAAAAATGTATTTCTTCACTCGCCAATATGTTAACCTGTAGACAGGCATCATAGCCACTGCTTTTAGAATGCATGTTGAAGCCAGCTTGAAAGAGACTGGGGAAAGTAGAAGAAGAGTATGCCTAGTATGGTTATCAGGCAATGGGGCCAGAATCAGGAATGAGAGCAGGCAAAGCTCCGACTTGGCTCCAAATTACAAACCTTGGCAAATCGGAATGCTCACCTCGAATCCAAGCCCAACATGATGACATTGCCCTCCACTGAATTCAGATTGTAATCTGAGCAGGGGAAGAACTCCTCCTTCCCTTCCACCAGGGTGTTGAACGTCTTTTAGCCTGAAGGCTGAATTCAGTTTTGGAGAAGCCCTTGGGAGCCACACTCCAGTGTTGGGTGGAGCTGAAGGGAAAAGGGAGCAGAGCCAAAGATAAAATGGTTAAGGGCCAAAAATATCAGCATATTTTATCTTAAAACTCAGTAAGTATGCCTTAAGAAAGGCATTTCAACCATTTTAGGATGGCGGGGGGGGAACTGGCCACAAGCCGGGAAACCACCAATCAGTGGCTGGAAATGGGATGGGTCAGGGAAAGGAGGCATGAGCATTACAGAAACCCAGGTGAGCTGAATTGGTACTGAGGCAAGCTGGATTTGGTCCCTGGGCCCAAGTTTCTATACCCCTACCTTCCACCAAGAACTCACTCATCTCCCACCCCCATGCATCCATTTAATACTTTCTTCCTCCTCCCTTTTCCCCTATTTGGCTGTAGTGATGGCAGAAGCAGCAGGAGATCCTTTCCTTTCTCTGTCTGATGTATGGGCTACTATTATTGCATCAGGGACATATGTCCCTGATGCAGAGAGAGACCTATCTGTCACAGGTGCCGTAGCCTCAACAGGCAGATAAGGAAAGTTGGGGTGGGTGAGGAGACTTACTGCAGCTGCCTCAATAGGGGCGTTCAAATAGGAAGCTTGGCTGGGGTCTGCCCAGGGACTGAGGGCATGTATTTGTACCCTGTTGCACTTCCAGTGATGTCATTGGAGTACATCAGGATCCAAAATGGGCTCATATTTGGGCTTGTAAGGAACAATGAAGTTTTGCAGCAGTTTAGAGAAATCACGGTTAGCTGAACCAAACCCGAATCAAAGAGGCACAGTCACCTGCACACTGCTGCCACTCGCAGCTGAATGTGTATTACAAACTTTCATGGCCAATACAACAGGAGTTCCCCTGTAAAATCAGGACTATGGGACATCCCACATGCTACATTTTCAAAACTGGCAATGTCTGGTTGAGAGATATCGAACAACAGGATCCAACAGTAGGACAGCAAGGAAACAATGCCCATTTTCCCCAGGAAACCATCACATTACCCAAGGCCTAGGTATGAAGCCCACGAGAAAGAAGCAATACTAGCCTGCAGTTCATCAGCCAAAGTATCTTAGTAAACTGGAAGCTTGGGAAGGTTTTTAGATAAAAATCAGGCTATAACCTGATTGAAAATATTCTAATTGAGTCATCATGAGTTGTTTAGTATGAGTCATCATATGAGTTGTTTAATCAAGTTAGCATATGAGTTGTTTAATCTGAGTTCATGAAAGTACTTTCCACAGTTTACACCAGGGTGGGCAGAAGGTAGATCTTCAGTTGTTTTGAACCTCAACTCCCAGCATTCCTGACCATTAGCCACACTGGAAGGGGTACATGGGAATAGAAGTCCAAAACATTTGGAAATCTACCTTCTGCACACCCCCTGATTTACACAAACTGCACCAGTGGCAACCTGCGGGCCACTTATATTCTACAGTGAATGCCTAGTGTTTGGTGTATGTTATTAACCCTCGGTGGATTTTGTCAATGCCTGAAAATTGGGGCTGTCAACTGATTAGAGAAATCTTTAGTTAATGAATCATAAAGCTTTGATTAATTAAATCTACTTATTAAATAGCTTCGGCTATGGGGCGGTATACAAATGTAATAAATAAATAAATAAATATGCATTAATTTGCACATGTGCAAAAGCAATATTTCTGAAGCAAACCATATATAGAAGATGCTGTTGGTGAAGAAAAGGTACAAGCAAGCGAAGAGGGCTGAGTAAGGAATCAAGGAAAATGTTCAAGCCCTCTGGAATGTTACAAGATGAATTTGGCTTACCTCTCATAGCAGCCTGGCAATATCTACAACTCCAGCACAGTATCAACAACATATTAAGCCCAGATGCATTAGCTCTCTAGATGCTTCAAATGGCATAGGTTGTGACAGATTTGGGGTGCAATCCTACTGGATTGCCACCCACTAGAAGCCTCTTATCTTGGAGGCTTCCAAGAATCCTATGCCCTGGGCTGCTGTTTGCGGGATGGGAGAGCAACAGAGGTGATTTTCGTATCTCTGTCCTCCTTTTCAACATTTTTCATTTTAGAGGCCTCTCAGCCCGTCTAGTGGAGTCGTGCTGCTAGGGCCAGGACTTGAGAGGCTTTAGGATCCTGCAGATCCTCCCCTTTATTGCTCTCTCCCCATGCTGGTTCTGATCATGCAAACCAGCCCAGGGGGCATAGAACTGCTCCGTTAAGAAATTCCTGTATGGCTTGGTTTGAGATATCCTGGCTCCGGACTAAATGGGATTAAAGGACAGAGTTAGAAATTCAACTGAAGTCCTCCCATTGGAAAGCAGCCTTGAAATATGTCAAATAATCTAACATAGATCCCAGGCTGCAGTTTATACAGCGAAAGATGTTATTCAGGGCACGTTGGACCCCTGAGCAATTCAAATACCTGGGCACCTCACAGGATAAATTTTAGAGATGTAACATGTTGGATTAGTCTGTAAACTAATCTAGTGCAGATGTTATGGGGTTGCCCAATAGTGGTATCTTTCTGGCTTGAGGTCTTAACCAGGATCAACATGGTCCTGGAAACTTCACTCTGTGTAAAAGATGCCCATGCCTTAGTAGGATACATCCTGGGCAAATGGGGCTTGTAAGAGAGGCATGGTGCATGGTTGAGTAAGACCATGCTAACAGTTGTGTATTACTCTACAACACTGGAAATCAAAGAAAACCCTGAATATACACAATTGGATTAAAAATTTACTGACCCTAGCTGCCCATGAAAAGGCATATTACAGCAAATTGCTAAAAGAAAATGTATTCCAATTAACGTGAGGAAATGTTCTTGAATTATATAAAGACTAATGTGATTTCTCGCAATACCAGTGCAGGCCAGTAAAAAGATGTGCTTGACAAAACCTCTTTATTTTCTATGTAACTATTGATTTACCCAACTTTTGCTTTATGATTTTATTTCTAGACATGAAACCTTTACTCTTTAAATAAAGATTATGTGAAGAGGAGAGGGGGAAACATAAAGGGGAGGGAATGGTGGTGGGAGGCAGGGTTTACTGGTTGTATTTTATTAGAAAATAAAAAAGCTAATCAATTGTTAACAACAACAACAACAATGAATTGTGGGTGGGGGAGAGCCAGGATGTATATGTAGAATAAAAAATGTAAGTGAGTTGGCTTTTCAAGGTACACCAGTATGAAACCTGTTTCACCCTAGTGAAGCAGAATTCTGTAGGTTTTTGAAACATTATTTAAAAAGCCCAAACCTTGTTCACCAGTCAAAGGTGGGAGAAGCAGTGATCCCTCTTTCCAACTGCCTTCAGCTCTTCAGGGAACGCTACTACAAATCTGTTTTACTTGTCTTTTACTTGTCTTTACTTGTACTTTACTTGTGCATTAGAAAGTATGTTCCATTCTGTAGTCAACACAAAATTATGCTGAGTGTAAACAGGAAGCATTTGACATTTTTCAAAGAAAAACCAGTCACTTTTCAGAGTAAAACCGCACCTTTAGAAGTGTGAAACTTAGCACATACTATTACATGTCAAAGTTGTGTACTGAACTTAGTGGCTTTTATCGTTTTGTTTTTTTAAACACCATTTGTACGACATAAAGGGCGCGCTACATTTCAGTCTACAATATATTAGGATGGTTGGTCTATCGAGTTGTATAAGGGGAGCACGATATTGCCAGTTTTATTTTCAATTCCTCTTCTAAGTATACCTAACCTGGGATCTGCCTTTTTCACAGCAGCTGCACAATGGGTTGACATTTCCATCCAGCTGCCCACCACAACCCCAAGGTCTCTTTTTGAGTAGGCTGACCATATGAAAAGAAGGACAGGGCTCATGTCACTTTAACAGTTGTAGAGAAAAGGGAATTTCAGCCAGTGTCATTTGTATGCAATTAGTTCCTGGTGAAATTCCCTCTTCATCACAACAGTTAAAGGTGCAGGGGCCCTGCCTTCTTTTGTATATGGTCACTCTAGTAGAATGCCTGCAACTTTAACAGTTGTGATGAAGAGGGGATTTCACCAGGAACTAATTGCATACAAATGACACCTGCTGAAATTCCCTTTTCTCTACAACTGTTAAAGTGACATGAGCCCTCTCCTCCTTTTCATATGGTCAGCCTATTTTGGGGGGCATTCACCGCTAGCTCACATCCCATCAGCGTATACATGAAGTTGGGATTTTCTTCCCCCGAGGCGCATCGCTTTACCCTTGGCTTACACGGAACCACATTTGCCATTTTGGTGCCCACCCTCCCATGTTTGGAAAGATCCCTTCGAAGCGATCCCGCTATGTTTTAGCCACCCTAAATAACTGGGCGTCATCAGCAAACTTGCCCACCTCACTCACTGCTCCCTCCTAACTCTAGATCATTGATGGGCAAGCTGGAAAGCGCGGGTCCCAACACAGATCCCTGTGGGACCCCGCTGTTTACGTTCTCCCTCCTGGTCGCCCTACAGTGGGGTGGATGAGCCGCCCCTCCCGCCTCCATAATGGGCAAGCTCCTCATTCGCAGCCCGGCACCGGGTGTCCCCGCCGGTCCCTCACTCCCCTCAGCATATCCGCTCAGAGCGCGCGAGCGGCGGTTTTCGGCTCTCCTGAGGGAGGCGAGGCGAGCCTCGAGCGAGTAACTAAGCAAGCGGCTTCCTCCACGCTCTCGCGAGAGCGGGCGAGGTTTCCGGTGTTGTGACTGCGGGGCTGTAAACATGGCGGTGAGTCTCCGCGCCCGCTCGCTGAGGCACCTCCGTATCCGAGGTGAGGAGAACCTGGGCTCGGCCCAGTGCCTGGGGGGGGGGGGCGGAGGGAGGGATGGGAAGGCAACGGCGTCTCCCCCGGGTCGCCTCACTCCCGCCTCAGCCTGCCGCTCCACGGCCAACCCTCGACTCGGTCTCTCCTCCCATCTCTAACCGAAGCTCCTTTTCTTTTCTCACGTCCTCCGCACAGGCCGGAACGACAGCGGCGAGGAGAACGTCCCCCTCGATCTCACCCGAGGTAATGGAGGGGGTCCCGGTAGGGAACTGGGTGGGGACCGCATAGCGAGCGCCTTCGCTTCCCGCCTTCCTCCACAGTGTCTGTTTCCTTCCCCCCCGCCCCCCCAAATCCTAATGTGTGTTTTCAGAATGGGAGTAAATGGAGCCTGGGAGTCGGGCATAGGGGTGGGGGGCGGGTGGGTGGGAGAGGGGACGCCTTTCTGAGAATCCTCCCATGACTTTAGAGGGAGGGGAGAGCTAAAGGAGGGGTCAGCATGTCTTTGTGGCAGCAGCCATCCCATGTCTTAAAAATATGGAGTGGGGAACACTCCACATTCCCGCCCCTCAAAAGCTAAGAGCCCATGCACACTTCTCTGGGGGGAAAGCCCCATTGAGAACACTGGGTCCTACTTCTGAGTAAACATGGGCAGGATCAGGGCTGCAATCAGCCTTGTTCCATTCAGTGAGTCTGCTGGGATAAAGATGTAAAGGATTTGCCAGCGAGATGAATTTCTTTCCCCCCTGCAACGGGCCTTTCCTCCCCTTCCTGGGTTAGTGCTTTACTCCTCTTTCTGGCTCTGTAAAGGGATCCGTGGTGACAAAGCAGGACCCAACCCCTGCGATGTTTCTCCCTGCCCCCCTAGTGTTATCACTTCCCCATAGAGGAAGGCATTATTACCCTTCTAAATTGAAATAATTTGGTGTTTGCTTTGAATGGTGAAAAGAACAGGAGGGAATGGAGCCTGGGTAAAATGGTAAAAAGCAAGCGGACAGTTTAAGAAAACCACAGGCTCCACTATACAAGCGGAGTCATGTTGTTGTCATTGTATGGGAAGAGGAGAACTCTAAGGCGCAAGAGGTGGTGGTGGCGGTGTCTGTCCATGGTGAGCTGTTTCCTGAGGCTGTCTTGACACATGGGGGAAAGGGAGAGGGGGAGAATAAGAACAACAAGCAACTGATGGATTATTGGCAGGTATGTTGCTCTCTCCACCCCCTAGACTTGTTTTGTGCAGCTTACCCAACTGCAGGTTCATTATTTACTGTCTGCTGGCTGCAGATGGGGCTGTTAACAGCATTTGAGCTTTGTGCATTGATATAGCTAGCAATATGTAAATTCCAGCAGTCTTTCCAAAGGCATCCTGTTCCCTCCTACTCTCTGCTTGCAAATTGATTTTGTGTTGTCAGTGATCTGCTTGGAAATAGTCCATCACTGCCTGAGCTTGTTGATAGTTACAGTTAAACTCATCTCTGCTTGTCCCTATAGGCAAACTGACTTCAAATATGACTGAATGTAATCCTTAAGATTGTAATTCCCATCATAGTGACAGTTTTGAACGAACTTTGGATGCTTCCTATAGTTGTCATAGATGTTTCATAATTCAGTTACAGGCATTTATTTTTTGTGTACGGCAGGAATGAAAATATGCAAGCCTGTACCAAAATATGCTGTATATGAATTGTTGATCTGCTGTGTAACTATAGAACAATTAGCTAGTATACAGTGTGGCAATTATTTCATTGCTTGGTTTTAGTTTGTTGTTTATTTACTTAGAACATTTATATTCTGACATTCAATCAAATAATCCCCGCGGCGTAATACACACAGAGATCAAAATAATATATATACAAGACAGAGATCAGAGTGTGCTTCTCTTCATCTCTGCAGTCCTAGGGTAACTAGTTGGAACAGAGTGTCCTTTCTGGGTGGAAGTGGGAAGACAAGCTCTCTACAGTTGTGCCTTCTTTGGCCAGTGGATGGGGCCAAGCCATTCTCCCCTTTGCCATGATTTTTTTCCTGAGAGGCAGGAAATGAAACCTTTTATTGGCCTATAGTCCCCTGACCAGTGACAGAGGCTGGAGTGTGCTTCCCTTCAGTTCTGCATTCCCGGGACAATTTAGCAATTATCTATTAATATGTTAACAGTGTTTACATTTTAGATACAACACTGAGTAGGTATATTTAATAGGATTAAGAGTGCTGCATGTTATGGCTGCCAAATCCTTTGTATGGCAAATACCTAGGTATTTTATCTTAATGAAAGAATACTTGGGATACCTACATAAAAAACTGCTCTGTTTTCTCAAGACAATAAGATAATGCTGAATAAACAGGCCCAATTGTATGCAATACAAAGGATAACAGAACACCAAGGTGAAAGCATATTATGGAATTCACTTTGCTTTCGGTCTAGCGTTCAGTTGTGACTATTGGCCAGATGATATCCATGTTATTCACTATGTTATTCCCCCTATGCATGTAGTTCTTCTGGACATTACTGGAGTGATGTGTGAATGGATCACTGGAAATCAGTTCCTGTTCTGCTGTGGTAACATCTCAGTTGGGACTAAGTTGCATTAGAAGATGAAGGGGCTGCCTAGATGCTCTGAAAGCCCTGTTGTGAGTGTGCAGTTGCGCTGTGAATTAAAAAAATTGGGGACTTTTTAAATTGGCATTTAACCTCACTGCGGTGTCACAGCAGAGGTATTCCTGGATGGATAGCGACCCCTGATTGGTTGCCATCTGCCAGGGCAAGCCGTGTGGGCCGAATGGTCTCTCGAAACTCCATGCTTTCTTTACATTGGGATTATCTGCCGCCACCCCACAGCAGAGGAAGCGTGGAGTGCCTTTAAACACGGTGGCAACCCGGCACTGTCTAGGCAGCCCCAGAGTCTAATGTAGACTCCTAATATTGAAATTCAGGGTTCCAATTAAAATGAGATTTACCTTGAGAAATACATAGTCCAGCAGTATCCAGTTTTTGTATTACTTTGATTTGTTGATTGGGAAAATAAAGCTTATGCCATCTGCATGCTGTGGTTGATAGTTTTGGGGTCACTGAGAATTCCTTACTTATTAAGGAATTTTTGTTTATCTTGTGCCCATGTGAGCCTGCTTACTCCCATGTTGTATTAGGGCTGCTGTTACCACAAACAAATAGCTACATCACTTTAAGGATGTGTGACATTCTGCTGTCCCATTTATTTTTCTGAATGTGCACCAGTAGATTAGCCTGCATATGGTTAACTTGTTAATTCTCCTGTCTGTGTTGTTATAACTTTTCTAAAACTAACCTAGGACTAACTAGCCATAATGCCTGTCTCTTGATATCTGAAAATGAGCACTGCTATCTTATGTTTGTACAGTCAGTTCAGTGATCCTTGGATAATAGCCCCTAAATGCATTTCCAGCCTCTGATCTGTTTTTACTTTCAAGAGGTGAATGGAAGGTTGAAGAAAGCTGAAAATGATTCAGCAGCATGTGGCAGGATGGAAAGCTTTCTTCCTCTTTATAATCCCTGGATAAGTAATCCACGTAAACAATAGCAGAGTTATATCTCAATAGAACTCTTGCATTGCTTCACACATAATGTGAGAATGGTGGTAGAGTACTTGCTAGTGACTTGTACACTTTGTTTTGCTTCTGTGGCTTTATGCTAAGAAAGAATACAAACATATTTGCTCTTGGCACATGGGTGTGCTCCTGCTGCATCAGTTCTTTCTTCAGATTTGGTCCCAAAAGCTGAGAATGAAGATGTAAGTTACTTGCACATTTCCCCCATTATTCCATGTCATGAGCAACATTGCCCACAATTCCTTCAAGCAAGCCTACATAACATATGACCCACCAAGCTGAATGCAATCCATCACCCATGCATTGTGGCCTTCCAGATGCACAGAAATCAAGGTTTATTGAGCTACTGTTCAGCAGACATGCCTGGCAGGTGGGCTGCAATTAGCATGACAGAACAAAAGTTTTACAGCCCTTTCTGAGAAAAACACAGGAGTCTGTGAATGGCAGAGAAATACTGAAGAAAAAGTGGCTGAAAGAACCTGCAGTTCCTTGTTCCTGTAAAGTAAATTCAGCCTCTGAATATTAAAGGTGTAAACTAGCTCTGAGCTGCTAGCACTGGAAGAAAAGTTTCCTGACTGTTAGAGCAATACGACAATGGAACCAATTACCTAGGGAGGTGGTGGGCTATCCCACATTAGAGGCATTCAAGAGGCAGCTGGACAACCATCTGTCAGGGATGCTTTAAGGTAGATTCCTGCATTGAGCAGGGGGTTGGACTCGATGGCCTTATAGGTCCCTTCCAACTCTACTATTCTATGATTCTATGATTTACATTGGTTTCTTTAGAAAGAATCGACAAGCTTTGTTTTATTTTATTTCTTTCATTTCTATACTTCCCAGTAGCCAGAGCATCACAGTATAAGTTAGGTTAATTGTATCAACTCACATTTTAATGTGAATGTAGAAGGTTTATTGATAAGGGGTCGTGCAGGAAGTTACAGGTATGTTGTCACATCAAGTCCTTGGTAGTTACCTTGCCCAAAAAGTGAATGTGAATATATTGTCCAAAAACTCTTGTCCAAAATATGAACATAAATGACTTCATAGGTTAACAAATTACCAAATTGTTTATTTCAATGTGAGTTCTATGAGTCCTAAGTCTCTTAAAGTTTGAAACTTGCATGATGGATGACATGAAGACTGTGATATGCTCTAAATGAGCGATCATTGTTTTATATTGTGAAATGTCCTGTCAGGAACTATGGACAGGATTTTTAAAATGTGGTTAAAATCAGTGTCCAGGAATCTCTTCCTGACAATCTCATTTGTGGACAAGGAGAATGTAATGAAATGAAAAAAGAAAGTTATGGAGAAAATATGTAATAAATTTTAATACTAATAAAATATATTTATCACAGAAAAACACTATTGAACATATATATGTATAATATCAAAGTAAAAACAAAGCTCTTATGATTCTGGCCATTTTTACTTTGATATTATACATATATATGTTCAATAGTGTTTTTCTGTGATAAATATATTTTATTAGTATTAAAATTTATTACATATTTTCTCCTTAACTTTCTTTTTTCTATTTGTGGATTTTGGTTAAGGCTAGCACTTTGTTGTTTGTGTGTACATACTGCAAGGAGAATGTAAGACAATTGGGTGAGGAGGGATGGGTGGGTGTCTTGCTCATTCCAGGCAAGTGTGGGAAGAAATTCCACCCCTCTCTGGAGTTCTAAGTATGTGTGTTTCAAGACTCAGGGAAGACTCACAGCTAGCTAAAATTTGTGTGATGACTATGTGGATTGATGATGTCATGACTGCTGCTTTAAATACCATAGGAAGCTGCCTTATACCAGGTCAGATTGTTTGTCCTTCCAGACCAATTCTGACTTACTTAACTAGCAGCAGCTTTCCAGGGCTTTAGGAATAGCACCAGTTATTACTAGGTGGACTCTCTTCCATGTATGAACCATGCCCAATCCTCCTTAACTTCAAATACCAAACAGAATTTGAGTACTTTCAAGGTGGTGTATCTGTAAGAAAGACTGTTTAAAAAGGACATTTACTTAACAGATCTAAGCTTTCAAAACAAACATGGTAATATCTGAGTATTTCTAGTATCTATTTCAATCTCATACTTAATATTACTGATTCTCAAATATTTTATTAGGGAAGACATATTGTCAGTATTTGGCATATCTCATCGTTTCCCCTTTTCCTATTCTTTCTACTACGTTGTCCTGAGGCTAACAGCCTTTCAATCCTAATGGATCTCAGCTAAACAGCTTTGCATAAATACAGTTCGTGTCAGTTAAAATTTATGTGAAAAGTACTCTGCTTGAGGTCAGTGAACTTAAGAGCTTCATATTTAATAATAATAATAATATATTTATTTATTACCCGCCTCTCCCAACGGATCGAGGCAGGGAACAGCATTAACATAAAATACAAAACTGATTAAAACACTTAAACCCAATATTGTGATTCACATTTACATTTGTATACTGCCCTTCTTCCATGCATAAGAATATCCTATTTTTATCTTCCCACCAATCCTTCGAAGTAAATTAGGCTTGAAAGATCAAAGATTTGAACCCAAGCCCTTCTAGTCCTGGTTGAACATCTTGTCCACTACACTTGCTCTCGTTAAATCTCAGTGCAGTACAACTACTTGGATATAATATATTGCAATAGAGAATATATATAAAACAAATAATATGATTTTGTTGGATGTATAGTGTGGTCAGATGCTTCTTGGGATTATTTAAAGTATTTCAAAATATGTGTGTTATACTGTGAGTTGATAACAGAACAGTGCCTAGTTATGCAATGGAAGGAAGAAGTCTTTTTCTGACCTCATATCTCTTCCATTTTGCTCAGAAAAGGATACTGAGTTTGAAATCAGGTGAACTTTGTTTTGGCATGTTTGTCTGCAAACAAAATAACAATTCAATTTTTGTTGTCCAATGTTTCCTGTTTTCCTCTTTGCTTTTCTTCTTTGGCTTAGGACTCAAAGCTTCATTGCATGCCATAAATACATATGGCTGTTTTTTCAGTGTGTTGTTTTGCTAGGCAAGATGATCAGGAGTTA
The DNA here is from genome assembly GCA_029215795.1 of Anniella stebbinsi. Taxonomy (NCBI): domain Eukaryota; kingdom Metazoa; phylum Chordata; class Lepidosauria; order Squamata; family Anniellidae; genus Anniella; species Anniella stebbinsi. The sequence goes on along the minus strand of JARDYH010000002.1, from coordinate 23,101,235 downwards.
AGTTCTGTACCTTACATAGGTGCAGAATCACTAATTGAGCTGCAGTATATACTTTAATTCTTGTTTCCTCAGTTCAGGGCATGATTAAGTGCTTCTTAATTGTTGCTTATTGCACTTATTAAATCTAAAACAATAAAAAGTGACTAGAATTTGTGGATTATCTGTGAGATGTCTCATTGCTGCTCCAGTGGTGATCTTGCAAATCTGTAGCATGGAAGAGCATGTTTGGGAGCACATTAAAGAGTTCTGTTAGGGCTTAGAATATATTTCAAATGTTACTATCTGAGATCAGTTTTGTAGATCCCAGCCATACATGGACTTGAGAAAACATTTCATGTTTCTGGGTACCATAGTGCCCTGGTCTTGACTGTTGCAATGGTAAGAGAGACAAATTCTAAATGTGTGTTCGTGATGAAAACTCTGTCAAAGCCGAATGTGGCCTGATATAATGCCAACTGACATGAAAGTCTGCTTTAAAATTAATAGGCTGAGCAATGCACAGTAGAGATCCACAGGACTTAGTAGAATTCAAACAGCTGAATCTATATGCTATAATTCCAGTTTTAAAAGGTTCTTGCATGTAGTCCATACAGTCTAGCCAAATGAGCCTTTTTGTTGGTGTAAATAAAATGGTTGTACAGTCATGCTTATCTTTAAAGGGCGAGATTGTGGGATTTGTAATTTGGATAGGCTAAAGTCACAATCAGTTAAATTTTATATGGCTTAAGAACTAACTTTCATGCTAGCGTTATGGCTTTTAATTCATTTTATTTTGCTTTTCCACCTGAATGGTCAAAAATGACTTACAATGAAATACTAAAAACTACTGTAAAAACAGTTGAGGTCTATTAAATTATCGTTTAAAAGGATGACCAAGGAACAACACCATAGAGATTGAAGTATTTCAGCAAATAATATTGTTAAAACAAAATAATAATCTGCTTTCAAAAGACTATTTGAGAGAGATTAGATAAAAGAGATACCACTGTTAAGAAGGTCCTGCTCCTGCTCCTAGTGGATGCCAACCTCTTATTCATCAGGAAGATACCCATAGCAAGGCCCCATCTCTAGATCATAATAGCTAGTGAGGCTAATAAAAGTGTTTTCTAAAATAATCCACACCCAGGCTGTTGGGGCTTTAAAAGCCAAAACTGTGCTGTGAATTCAGTCCCCAAGTGAATCAGCAGCTAGAGAAACACTCAACACTGGAAGAATACAGTATCCGTTACTAACCCCAGTTAGAAATTATGCTGCCATTTCTTGACTAATTCTGAACTGTTACTAATGGCTGTTCTGTGTAGATCTCATTACAATAGTGCAATCTAGGGATTACCAAGGCATGTCTAGCTGAGGCACGGTTCCTGTCTCTCAGGAAAGGTGCTGTTAGTAAGGCAGCTGAAAATGGTAAAAAGCACTTTAGATGACTACTGCCTCTTGGAAATCCAAGACTATTTCCCCAAATGGTAATCCTGATCCTTAAGGGGGAATTTTACCTCATCCAACACAGGTGATACATAATATCTCCTGATTACACAGGCTACCTACCTACCATAAACATCTGTCTTGTCTGGGTTGAAATTCAGTTTTTTCACTCTTATTCATTCAGTCACTGGTCTTAGGAAGTCATTCAAGGAATTAATTGCTATACCTGAATCAGATGAAAAAGAAATGCAGAATTGGATGTCATCAGCATTCTGATGACACCTCAACCAAGTCTCCAAATAATTGCACCCAGCAGTTTCATGTAATTTAGCAAGGGAATGAACATGAACCTTACAGAATACATTAGAATACATCCAATGAAGAGGAACAGTAGTCTCCTACCATGACCTCCTTGTGCCTTCCTCACAGGTAAGAGTGGAACCAATGTAGTGTCTCTAGCCCACAAAAGCAGTTCAGAAGGGAACAGTTGTTGATATGATCAAAGGCCACAGAGATTCAAGAGAATGAATGGTCACATTTCTCCTGGCAAATGTTTCTATTTGCTTCTTTTATTACATTTATGTCTTGCCTTTCCATTATGAAGAGCGCTTAAAGTGGCTAAGAATAATAATATACAGGATAGAATACAAAATTATAATAAAAACAAAAGCAATTCAATTAAAACACACCCATAAACATGAAATACAGCCCCCACCTGTTAAAACTACTTCAGGAAACAAGTCGGCTTAAAAGCCCAAAGCCTGTCTGAATAAAAACATATTTCCCTGCCTGTCAAAGGACAGGAGTTCTAAAGTCTGAGAACAACCATCACGAGGATAGTTCCCTTGCATTTCTGCCAAATGTGTCTCTGATGGTGGTGGGACAAAGATAAGAGTCTCCCCCAATGATCTTAAAACTTGGATAGGCTCATATGGAAGAATGTGATCTTTCAGATAGCCTGGTCCCGAGTCATGTAGGACTTTAGTTATAAGCAACACTTTGAATTATGCTTGGAAATGGACTGGTAGCATATGAAGCTCTTGGAACAAGGCAGTCATATTGTAATTGGTCGTGGTCAATTGTCTGAGTACAGTATTCTGGACTAGCTGAAGTTTGCAAACATTTTTCAAAGGCAGCCCCATGTGGAATGCATTACAGTAGTTCAAATATAATGTAACTAAGGCCTGTGACAATTCTGGATGGAACTGACAACTTCAGAAACAGACAGAGTTGATGCACTCATCTTAGGTATGCAAACACATTCCTGGCCACTGCTAAAAGTTGGGTATTCAGGTTCAGGGTTAAATCCAGGAGTACATCCAAAGGGAGTCTGATTATTCAAGGAGAGTAAGTCCATCCAAGACAGTTTGACACCTTATTGCCTGATCTGCCTTTTGACTGAACAAGACACCTCCGTCTTGTCCGGATTAAGCTTCCATTTATTTGTCCTCATCCAGTTCATTACCAACATCAGGCACTGATTTAGAACTTGAACAATTTCCTTGGATTTTCGATGGAAATGAACAAGAGAGATGGGTGTAATTGGCATACTGGTGGCATCAATCCTCAAAATTCTGGATGACTTTTCCTAGCAGATCCATGTATATGTTAAATAGCATCGGGGACAAGGTAGAACTGCAGGGGATACCATAGGCCAATATCAGTGGCGTTGAACAGATGTCCTCCAACATCACCATCTGAAATTGGTCCTCCAGGAAGAACAGAATTTCCATAAAATGGTGCTTTCAAGTCCTGTCCCAGAAGGATACCATGGTTGATGGTATTGAAAACTGCAAAAAAGTCCAGCAGAACCAACAGGGACATGCTCCCCTTGTCCAGTTCCTAGTGTAGATCATACACCAAAGTTTCTAGTGTAGATCATACACCTTCCCAAAGCTGGTGCCTTTTAGATGCTTTGTACTACAACTTCCAGTGTTTCTGACCATTGGCCATGCTGCCTGGAGCTGATGAGATTGTAATTCAAAAACATCTGGAGGGCATCAGTTTGGGGAAGGCTGAACTATGGCATCCACATCAGGATAGTTATCAGCAATTTTATCTACAAAGTGCCACTCAAATTTGTCACAATAGATGATTGAGTGATTACATTTTCTTTTTGTGGGTCAGAATAGATTGATACTTTTATTAGAGGATGTTTGAATTTACAAGTTAAAAGATAGACAGTGAAGCAGTGTATACCATTCCCTGAAAATGCAGGTGCATGTGTAGGAGTTTGGTAGGTAGCAATAACAACTTGTCTATAATATGCCATGCATGCCCTTGCCTTTGTGAAAGAATGTCAGCTCTTAGGATCCTGGCCAGGAGCCTTTGATTCCCTGAGGAAAAACCTCAGGTGATTCTATGCAGATGTAAGGATGTAGAAGAGTAATTTCTTCACAACCATCTCCACCACGCTGTAGGCCTTCAAATGAGTTCTAGCCAGTGTTCAGTCAGTAACATACACACACACACACACACACACACACATATATATATATATATATATATATATAGTCTCTCTCTGTATACCATATTAAGCTGTATTCATGATTTATTTTTATTTGTTTTTAAAATATATAAACCACTTTTCATCCACAAGGGATCCTAGGGCAGTGTACATAATATTATAAGGTGACAAATGCAGTATAATAACAGCAGTAAAATTATAGGAGAGACATAAAAACTATTCAACCAGCAAACAAAGCAGCAAATGAATCTATTTTAAAAACATAATTATTTAAAATGTCCGGGTAAAAAAGGAATGTTTTCATGTGGTTCTGAAAAGAAATCATATCTCCCTCCAGAAGGCATTCCACAGTTGAGACACCACCATGGAGAAGGCCCTCTTTTGTATTTCTTTCACTGATGGTGTTTGGAGTAGGATCTCTGAAGATCTTAATGTACAGACATGATGATACAGTAGGAGGTGTTTCTTAAGATACTTTGGAGCCAAGGTATTTGGAGCACCTTGAATTGTGCTCAGTAGTGAATAAGGGGGCAATGTAATTCCATAAGAATTAGTGGGGCATTTCTTCAGATTCTTGGTCAACTAGCCAGAATGCTAGCAGCTGAATCCTTGATGTGTTGAAACTTCTGAACCATTCTGAGGGGCAGACCCACTTATAAACACATCACAGTAACTCAGTGTGGAAGTTACCAGAACATGGATCACAGTGGCAAGATTATCTTTATCCAGGAAATGATATTAAAATATGCCTATAATTGCTACTTATGTAAAATTATAGGCTCTAATTGCTACATAAGTAGCAATTAGAGCCTATAATTGCTACTTATGTAAAATTCATTACAGGTGCTACTTTTACCAATCCAAGAAAAAAATGAGCATGCAAGTTTATATTAACTTGAAGCAATTTGCAGATAAGTGCTCCTTTGACCTCTTTCTCATTTTTATAAAGTTTTGCCTTGTTTAAAATCTAGGCATATTTAATTTGAAAGTTTATTTAAAATTCAGATTGCAGTTTCCATAATTGATACAGTAATGGCTTTACTACATACCTTATTTTTTCAAGCTCCTTTTCACATTTTAGTGCTTTTGCACAATACAAATTGTGGTATACCTGAACTGATAATCTAATGAGGTTAAATGGGCATGCAAATATGTAATACTGTGTAACACTTCTAAATTGAGAATCTCAGCTCTCTTTTGTTTGTTGAAGTACTCTGAATTTAAGACTCTGTGGAGAAAACTTTGGAAATATGACTACAATCTTTGCAATCAGAAACTGATTATAGTTCTTAATATGAAATACTATGAGATGTAAATCACAGAAAAGAGTGAAAAGCAGTTTACAACTGAAGAACTTGATTAACCACCACAGTATTTGCTAACATAGGTGTGTTAATGTGGCCAGTCCTGGCTCAGTAGAACCTGAAACTGTTAATATATGGTATGTCCATTTCCCAACTACCTTCAAGATTGAATACACACATTCTTTCTCCTTATATATAAATTCTAATCTACACACTGACACATATTGTACACACACACTCCAGTCTGGGGATGGATAAGTACTGGAATTGAAGAGAGTACTAAGGAGAGAGCAATCTTCAGAGCAATCAACAGAGTAGGGGGACGAGGGGAGGATACTGGGAAGTTTATTGAGGGAATGGGAGAACATTCATGTTGATGGGAATTTAAGAGGGGCTGTACTGAAGCAACACATTTAAAAGTTCAGTGTGTATGTGACAGCTTTTCTACAAATCTTAAGGCCAGTATGCAAGAAAACTGCTTTAATGGTTCTGATTGGGGAAATTGCTTCAAACATTCAAAGTTATGTGTTCATTACAACATGTAACTGCAAAGCATTCACAGTGCCCTGATTCATTTATTTTTAAAAAACTACAGTTTATTAGAGTTTACAAGATTATATTGTGCAATATAGAACTAGGGATGGGTGAGAAATTTACTTAATTGAGGGTGTGTGGGTTTTTTTGGATTTCCCAAACCAAACACAGAACCAAACATAATTTATGTTAGGAAATCCATAGATTTATGGGCCTGCAGTGCATTCCATGAAAGAGAAAACCACATATTTGAAAAATGCACAAAGTTAAATGTATACATTTCTAAAATGAAAATAAAGATGCTCCAGTTAATGAAGGAATGTGTCCATTCATGAAAGATGCACACAAAAATACATACAGATTTTTCCCATAACACCCCCCCCCCCTTTGCATAAAACCTCAGATGAATCCAGCACAGAAGGTGGAGGTGGGAATAGGAGGAACTTTATGGAAATAGACTTGACAGATCTGCTGATCCCTATATAAAACTGGAAATACTATAAGATTTCCCTCAATCTTATTTAGTTGAAAGGTGACATAGCCGCAACACTTGTTGATGGGATGATTGCCTATTAATTTATTTGGTTTATTTAAAATATTCTATGTAATGGTTTTCCCTTGCTCAAAACAGTTCACATAAAACCAAAGCAATTTACAGTAGTAACATTGTGAGGGGAAGGAATTGACCCAGTTTGCATGTCACAGTGGCAAATTGTGAGTTATTTAAGCTATGATTTGCAGGGATGCTTGCTGTGCGCGAGCTGCATCCATCCACTTTCTGTCAACAACCTCCAGTGCAAACCTTGGACCTCCTGGGTTATTTAGCCCCTAAACAATATAATGGTACAGGTTAGCACGTCATGCTGACAACCTCTGTTTGCATTACTCGGAGGTTGCTTACAGAAAGTGGACACAGCTCACACATGGTGCATATCCCTTATCCCTGCAAATTATGGTTAAATAACTCAATGGTTTCCTACCATGATGTGTGAACCAGGTCAGTCAGTTCTAGCTTTGGAATTTTTCCTTCTAAAAATATATATATTTCTGAAATGTGTAATATGAGATAAAGTTCTTGGATTTTTCCCTTTCCCTTTTGTCTCAAATTATAGGACTGTTAGAAGCATTTAAGTTTGCACTTGTATGCATAGGTTGCTTTGTACCAAAGACTGGTAAATGGTCTCCTGAACTCGCAATTGAATTTCAGCCACTTTTTGATTGACAGCCCTCTCCTCCATGGCATCCATGTTGTAAAAGCACCCACTACAGCTGCAAAATTCCAAATGTGCTCATCAACTTTAAAAGATTGGGGGGCCCTGGTGTAGCTTGAAGATTTTTAGGTAAAACAGTCTCCAGCATTAGAGAATGATAATTCCTGTGTATATTGTAGAGTTCTGTGTTTTCAGTGCTATGAAAGTTAATTTGATATCCAAATGTGCTACTATTGTGACTGAATGAGACTATTTCTGTCTAAATAATACTTTGTTTGGCTTATTATAACATTTGTGGCTTCTATTTTCAGGCTTTTTTCTAAGATGGCAATATAAGAAATATGGGCTTAGAGGTGTAGAGGTTTGCAACTATTTCTAGTATTGGATATATTCAGAGATTTTCTTGTATAGAACTAAGGCTTTTAAAGTTGCAATCATAGTATAGAATAGAACAATGAGACTGTTTACTGGGACTGGCCGGTTTGAACATATTACTCCAGTTAGTTTCACTGGTTGTCAGTTGGCTTCCAGGCCCGATTCAAAGTGTTGGTGGTGATCTTTAAAGCCTTAAACAACTTAGGACCAGTCTACCGGAAGGAGTGCCTTTTCCTGTATGTTCCTGCTGAGATCATCTTCAGATTTTTTTCTGTAGGTGCCACTTCCCACAATAGTGTGATGAGCCTTCTCTGTAGTGCCCCCCTCTCTCATGGAATGCCTTTTCCAGGGAGATCCACCAGAGCTCTTCACATTATACAGTTAGATGCCTGCAAGCATTCAGCTCCTGATCTGTTGCTCTGATTATTAACTTTAATGCTTGCTCTTTAATATTTTAAATGGTTCAATATTTTGACATTTTCATTGTTGTATATTTATCATTTTGGTTATTTTATTGTTTGGTTATTTTATAATTGAAAATCATCCCAGGGGCATTTTCCAGTTGGGTGGTATGTAAATTTAATAAATAAATTTTGCAAATGCTCCACGAAACAGAGAAGATCTTGCATCTAAGTATACATGCATAGGATGTTTTCTTTAATGTATGCCACCTTGGGATGGTGTTTTACCTTAAAACAAAGTTGCATAAGCTTTTCAGCTCTGAAGACCACATCCAGCCCTGAGGACCACATCCATTGGTGAGAGCCTGCACATCTACCAAAATAATTCCATATTGCCCTCCTTATTAGAGATCTCAGTAGCAGTTTTCATTGTTTCCATTTCCTCAAATATGCCCTTCCCTGTGCCTCCCAAGTTTCCAGTGTGATTTCATTAAAATTAATTTTAATTTCATTAAAAGCAATTAAAGTAAATTTATTTAATCTTTGTTTTATTTCAGTGGAATAGATTTGATTTGTTTGAACATCATGTGCCACCAATTCCTCATTTTAGTTTAATTATCCTCCACCTGCATCATCAATCTCATTTTGTATTCACTTATTAAAATACAGTTCACTCCAGTCTGCAGCAGCAGCAACAGCACTGACACTTAGGGGGGTATAGAGCCCTCACACAACAGCTACTAGAGCATCTCCTAGAAGGCACTCTGGCCTCCAGCATTGAGAGGACTACTAGCCTTCTGAGACTGGCTTCCTAGAACAGCTCCAGCAATAACAACAGCCACAAAAATCTGTGGTGAATTCAGCAGCGGGACTTGTGGGGGGGACAACACACAAAACATCCTTGGGGGAATGGGTTGTACAACCTTGCTCTAAATGTGGCCTAAAAATGCTTAAATTTTAAAAATGCTGTGTAATTTTCAGTAATGCCAAATAATGCAATTGTATATGCTCGCTTATAAATAATGCATATGTGTTGTAAAAGCAGTAAATAAGTTCAAATTTGGTAAGAAAATAAGTATTTCATATATTTCCATTTCCCCCAAAAGTTTCCGGGGAGGGGAGTTTCTGGAGAGAGGGGGGGGGGGGGGGGGAAACCCTGGAAAAGAAGTTTATTTTCCATGCCACCAAAATATTCAGAAACTGTACATCTCTAGTTATGCTTGCAACATGTTCTGTTTATGAAAGGTTCTACTTTGTAATGTAGTTTTGTTTAGTAGCGTAGTCTTTGTACATACAAGCAGCTACCTGGAGAAAAGATCCAAATGTCTTGAACAGGTCTACATTCTTTATAAAATGAAATGCTGTGTGGGGAAGGTTTTTGAAGAAATGTACCCCATCCAACACTATAAGAAGCTGACTTGTACACAATCAGATTATTTGTCCATATAGTCCAGTATTATCTGGTCACAACTGGCAGAGGCTCTCTGTGATCTCAGGCAGAAGTTTTTCCTGTCCTGCTACAGACCTGGTCCTTTTAATTAGAGATGCCAAGGATTAAACCTGGGACCTTTTTCATATAAAACATATGCTCTACTACTGAGCTACGGTCCCATCTGTATTGTGTTTTCTAGTCACGACAAGGATATTTTGCTTTCACATGTAGGGAGGAAGTTGTTTTTCTCCAGGATGTGATGAATTGGGGGTGTGGGGAATATGAATTTGTTGTGATTAGGCTTTCTGTTTTGTTTGCAAACGCTTTGGGGGCAGACTTCATTAGGGAGGCATGGCAAACCTCACCATAACATGCCATATATATGTTTTTTCAGTGATTGTTAAGGTCTCTGCATCAAGAAGGTTTACTTTTGTTCGACATGCTCATTTGACCAAATTAAAATGTTTTGCTTTTGAGGAGCCCTATTGAGTCAGCATCTTGTGTTTTATTCATAAAAGCAATGAAATAAATTGTTCTAGAGGACTCTGGTTACTGGCAAAACCAAATCACTCCCATAGCCAAACTCTTTGAAAGCTAGGGTAATTCTTGCCAATATTATGCTGAAAGCACAAAACAAAAGAATAAGAATCAGTCAAATTACATTTCCAGTGATGCTAAATTACAGGGAAGCAACTTTTCCCATCTATTATATACCCTTGAAATTAAGGGTTGTAACAAACTGCTAGTGGTACTTCTATATGAACACCGTTCTCTTTAATCTTCCTTTGCTTGTGGCTTGTACTATTTGCTCTTCAACTGGATGAAATGTTCTTTAGGAAGGTGCTTTTTCCCGTAGTAATCCTGAACTTTTCAAATGGGATATGGTAACAATCTTTTCCTTGTCCAAAGTATGATTCCCCAAAATTCTGGTATAATGTGAAAGGAATGGGATATGGTAACAATCTCGTCCTTGTCCAAAATATGATTTCCCAAAATTCTGGTATAATGTGAAAGGCATTTCAACCGCAATAGTGATGTTTAATGGTTTTTAGTACATTGCTGGTTGTTGAAAACTTCATATTGTCGCTGCCTCACAGCAGTTGGCTACAGGGGTGATTTAACATAAAATATAAGTTGGTGACTTATATTTTAAGCCTTTTAATTTGGTTAGAATTGTTATTTGGCCCTTTTGGAGCAAAAAACAAAATAGCCAAATCTGTAAATTTATAAAATTAAAGCATAACATTCTCTTCTCCACCTCCTTAATGGGATGAACTTATTTATTCAAATTGACAACAAAGCTTCACAAAGTTGGATATAGAGGCAGTTTGATGAATAACACTGGGATCTGTTTTCTGGATCCATAAGTAAGGTAGACACCTGAGAAATCAGGGGTTTCTTATAGGGAGCATACGTGAGGAAAAAATACTCCCCATTGCAGAAATTGGAGAGTGAAGGGGATGCCAATGGGAGGGTTGATTTGCCATGCTCATCCTTGCTCCTCGCCCCGAAGACGTTATGTACTTACACATAAGTGAAAAACTTGAAAAAATGCTAGGGAAATTCCTGAGTTGTTTCCTGTAAGTCTCACCTAAACCGGTTGTCAGTTTCACTAATACAGCCTGTTAAACTAGTTTATTAGACCACAATTGCCCCCTACAATTAAAAAGTAGTAAATACCCCACTGACATACCTTCCAAATGCAACACAGCTCTAGCCACTACTCATTCCTGGATTCCTGGATAAGGACTATAAACCTTTTTGTGAAGTAGGTTGAGGTGGTTCCTGATTTGGGGCTGGGAGGGGTAGTCTTTGGAAAAGATGCACCCTCACTGGCAGGTGCTTTATTCATATAACAAGCATGTAACCACATCAGAAGTTTTGAACTGTTATGATTACCTTGTTTTTTAATCTATCCTTTGCTTATGAATATACTGCAATCACAATCTTGTATGCATTTTGGATATTTAAATTTCAGAAGTAATTTATGGCTTTTCAGTCTTGAGACAGTTCTGTCTCGTTGAGGTTTTGTATTAAACAAACTTCTTGTTTGAGCAAGGAAATCATTCTCTGCCTTGTCTTTAAGCTATTGTCTGCTATCAGGATATAGCCTACTTTCTTAGAAACATAATATAGTTTAAGGGTTCAATTTGGTTGCTGCATTCTGGGAATTGTAGGACTTTCTGTCTAAGTATGCATAGGATGGTGCATCATGTCACGATAGATTGTTTCAGTCAACTGCCTCTTGGAGGAGGTTGCATGATTAAAGTTTCCATAAATTGTGCCTACCGAAACCATTTTTCTTTTGCAGACCCCTCTGATAACCTGAGAGAGATCCTCCAAAATGTGGCCAAATTGCAAGGGGTTTCAAATATGAGAAAGCTAGGCCACTTGAATAATTTTACTAAGGTAAGAATTTTGATAACTATTTAAGCATTTGTATTTTTCAGGTTTATAAAATGAATCAAAGAACAAAATTCATGTTATGGAAAACTATTGTGAATGAATGATGTATTAATGGGATGATAAAGTGGTCAGCGTTAGTTAAGAATCAGTGCACCATTTCATGAATGCTAGCTGGTTACTTGCTAATTACTTGGTCTTTCACGAGCTTAAGCAAGAATTTGAGTGAATGAACCATATTGAATCATCTTGGACAGAAAAGGTGGAGTTCATATTTTGGGAAAAACATTAGCATAATTCACAGATTACCATTTCAGATATTGATGGAAATAGGGTGGTTGTAAGACTTCTATCAAAAGGACAGAAATACTGAGCATGTCATATAAAGATTTCGGCATACTAGAAATACATAATCCCAAGCTTGTTATTTTGGATAGAGGCATGCATGGGCTACATGAATTGCCACTGACACCCATGAATGTCAGTAGTACTTCAATATCATACATTCAATTTAGAATGTAACCCTTCGTTCTAAATAATAATAATTGGCTGAAATAAGGAATAAATAGGTTTTACATCATACTGCAGTTTATAGAGCATTGTTATATAAACTATTAATAAAGAGCCTATCTACAAAATTTGTTGGACAAGTTTGGATTGGAAAGCATGCAGGAGCTTTTCAGTCATAAATATATTGTTGGATAAATAACTATGGGTTGTTTGGAAGCAAGGGTGCTGGGACTTGCCTGCTCATCCATTTCCACTGTGTTAAGCAACTCAGATATGCCCCATCTCTAGGTTATTCTCCATGATGTGCAAACCTAGAACTCTTGAGTTGTTGAGGGAGAAACAACCCAAAGTTTGAAACCATGGTTTGTTCTTAGTTTAAAACTCTGGGTTGTCTCTCTCTCTCAACAACCCCAGAGTTCTGAGTCCGCGTGTCAAAGAGAACAAACCTGGGACAGGTGTGCCTGGGTTATTTAGCGCAGTGGAAGTGGGCAAACAGGTGGGGGCCAACTCACTCCCTTGCTCTCATGTGTTCCCAAATAAAATAAGGTTTGTTAATCATAGGTTGTTTGTTATGTGCAAAGCAGGTCAGTGTTATGGGTATAATTCAGTTGAATAGTTTTTTACAATAGGGGTTTGCCTCTCTTTAAAGGCTAAAGTTAACCTCTAATATTATTTTTCTTTGCTTAAATAATTTTATTATATACTATGTCATCAGTTGTAATTTAAAACAATGCTATTTTAATTTTGAGTATTTTGAATGGGGATTTCCTGTTGTAAAAACATTTATTTATATTTTAATTTGGAATTATTCTATATAAGTGGGACCTGCAAACAAAATGTTTCAGTGTGCCTGCACCCCCACCAACAAGAGGAGTGCTCCTTTTCAGGACATTTGGAACAGGAGTCTTGGTGTTCAGACCTCTCAGGGTAGGGGAAATTTCAAGAGGGTAGAAGTGGAAAAATACACTTTCTCCCTTTTATATCCCCACTGAAGCTCATATATTCAGCTGGTATCTGTTGACTGTTAATCTATCAACAATTAGACACACACTTGCACATCTTTTCTTAGAGATACATATTATATGACCCCTTTGAATAAATGCTAGGGATTCTCTCATTTATGTAATTCTCTGTATATCTCTGTACTCCATCTTTTTTTTCCTGGAATCACAATGATGCCAAATATGAGAACTATTCATTGAAGGTGGCCTCTTAACTATGGAAAGTACTTTAATAATTTGTGGCTTACCTGAATAGTTACGATATTGTTTAAAATGTATAAGCTTATGTTTTGTCACTGCTTATATAGGACTAGGTAGTCACAATCAATCTCATCTTACTGGCCTACTTACCTGTATTACACATGCTTGTGGAATCACATGTTTGTAGCATACTTTATTTTTTACTTGTTCACTTAAAAAGTGTAATGTGTGAACTCCAGCAAGATCAAGACTTAGGATATGTATGTTTGCTACTTCCGTGAAATCTTGCTAGCTGCATTTTGGAAAATCATGTATAACATGGAAATAGAGGGCGGGGGGGAGGCACTTTGAACTTTTATCCTTTTTATCCTCAGTCAGCTTTTATTGAATACAGGCTACTAGCTTTTCAGAACTTTTGTGTGATGGAATTCTTTGAAGTATATACCAAGAACTAAATCTTCTATTTAGGGGAAAGACAGAGGGAACTAGTGATGTGATCTCTCAAACATATGAGTGTTACACAGTTGTGTCTCTCACTTGACATGATTTCAGTATATCAAGCAACAAGCATAGCTGACTGCTGACCATCAGAAACATAACTATATTTGTAGAATTGTTATAGCCCATTTTTATAGCTAGCAAACAATTGAGTACCTTTTAAAAAAATTGTACTAATTTCTTAGACAATGTTTAAGCAAATACAACTAATATTATGAGTCATTTCACATAGGCAGTTACTTTTATACTAGGAAAGTGCAAAACAGCTAGAGCATGTATGCAATTGGGTTTTGATGCTTTTTGATACTAGAGGGCACAATCCAACAGAACTCCCTTACAGGCATATGTCAAGGAAACTGATTTATAGCTTGTAGATCACTTCCTTCTCTGCATCAGTTTAGTGTCATCATTTGTGAGATAAGCATTCTTCAGATCCTTGAAGTGACAATCTCTGTCAAGAAATTTCTTGGTGTGTCTGACAGACTTCTTTTACAAAGGTCTGTACAATACCTGCCAAGTTCAGTTCCTAAACTATAAATGCCCTGCTCTTTGACTTGTTCTCCTCATGGTCTTATTTCTGATATAAAGACAACAACGCTTCAGTGAGTTTTCTGAAATTACATTGCCAATCAAGAAATCTAGCAATATTTGAAAAGTCGAAACCCTATATTTCATATTATTAAATAGAACTGCTGCCTTATGCAAATTAGTGTTCTGTGAAGTTGTTATTGATGTCACAGTTACTTCACTTGAATTGACTAGTTTGAAATAAAGCAATATACAGGAACTTTTTCTACACCCTCACAAGGCTGTCCCCCCTTTTTCTTCAGCCAAATAAGGCTCCCAGAGTAGCTTATATATTTATTACATTTCTATACTGCCCACTAGCCAAAGCTCTCTGAGCAGTTCACAACAATTAAAACCCTAAAATACAACATGATACAATATAAAAGTTTAAAACTACAGTATAAAATGAAAGTTAAAACTCAAATAAAACCTAGGAGCAATCCAATAAAGTAACAGATTTAAAACAACAAACTGAAAGACTAAAACGCCTGGGGAAAGGGGTTTCACCTGGTGCCAGAAAGAGCACAACATAATTGCCAGGCGAGCCTCATTGGGAAGCTCATTTCACAACTGGGTACTACAACAGAAAAGGCTGCTGCTTAGTTGCCATCCAACTCACTTTCTTTGGCAGGGGATCCTGGAGAAAGATAGCTGAAGGTGATCTTAGGGTATGGGCAGATATATTTGGGAGGAGACATTCCTTCACTTAACCCAGCCCCAAGCCGTTAAGACTTTGAATGTTAATCAACTTTGAATTGGGCTTGTGCAGATGAAAAAGTACTAGCATAATATCCTGTTTGCCAGTCCCGGTTAACAATCTCACTATACCTCCAGTATCAGAGGAAGCATACCTATATACTCCAGTTGCTGGGGAACACAAGCAGGAGGTGTTGTTGCACTCTTGTCCTTCTTATGGGTTTCCCACAGGCAGCTTGGATGGTCATTGTGTGAACAGAATGCTGGAGTAGATGGATCATTGGTCCGATCCTTCATGGCTGTTCTTGTGTTTTATGTACTCTAATTATTTTAATTTAAACCACTGTTTATGGCAGGGATACATTGAGAAGCCCAGGAAACTAGATTGAGATCTACTGGGCCATCTGCGGTGTATCAGCCAGGGTAAAAGCAGAATAAATGTATTTTGGAGAGTCCTAAATTAGGCTGCTGTAACATTGAAAGCTTTTGGTAGACATCAAGAAGGATTTTGTGTGAAACGATTATGAGCCCAGTTTCCTGGGCTAAGCATGTACTCTAAGGAACATTAATTGCCTTTCAATTGTTCCTTAGAGGAAAAGTCAAGATAAAAATGTAACTAATAATAAAAAATAATAAATAATAAATGTATGTCTGCTCCTATTCCTCACACCAGTATTTTGTCCCTGACTTTAGTTAGACTGTTGGGTTTTATTAAAAATGCACCCCACAAGTATAAAGTTTACCTACCACTGATTTAAGATGTGCTTACGTGAATTACTTTTATTCAGTTTGTAGCATGATCGAGTCATGGCTTGGAGTGATCATGAAAGTGTTCAAACTTAAAATATAAAGATTGTGAGGTTACAAAGTGAAACCAATCAACTATCCGGGATAGTTGCTGTTTTGTACTGCATCAACTACTAAAATATTGCCAGTACATGATGGTAAATTAATTCTTTTGGTGGTATCCTATATTAATGTTAAAGCTTCAGATTCTTAATTTTCTTGCCATGTATGCCTTAACTTAATTAATCTGAGGGTTATACCACCTATTCTTATTTACTTTCTATTTCAGTTATCTTTCAGCCAATAACTAGGTAAGGTAGACACTTAAGGTGGGTAATGTACATATTTGAAAGCACTCCAATTAAGTATGATACATGTTTGTAGCCTTATAATATGGGATTATCTAATCTTATTAGGAAATTTAATAATCCTTTCCACAACTTAATATATTTACAATGTCTGATTTGCAAATTAATGCTGATTTTTCTTTTTTGTATTATGATATCTAAACACTATTGGTAGGCATGAAAGGCAGGTTGGAGGAAAAGATTTGATGCATTGATGGAGCAGGTGACATTGACTTGGGTTCAGATGACACATTAACCCATGATAGGTTAAAGAAACCACAGTGGCTTATTTGACCCATGATGGCATGGTGTGTGGTCTGTGAGCTCTTTTCTTACCCACGGTTGGTCCCCCCCAATAAGCCATCCTGGGAACCTACGGTCTGCAGTAAGGGTTATTTTAGCTATGGTGGGTTAGCGTGTTGTCTGTCGTGCCGGCATGGGTTATGGAGATCATCTACAGAGCAAGAGTGGCCAGAAATGCTTGGAAATCTGCAGAGGAAGCTTAGATACCTGCCCAGCCAGGCAGGAGGACTACAGGGGGAAGAGGGGTGAGCGGGGGGGGGGGGGAGGGGAGAAAATAAACTACACTCTGTAGCTTATTTGTCCTGTTGCTTGTTGAGACACATTATTTATAAGCCACGACATGTGAACAGGCTCATTTGTTGCTTTCAGGTCTTCAGTTAACTGGCTTATGTGCTCCCTCCTCCCCATCTCTTCTCCTGGTGCAACCACATGGAAATGAGGAGCTTCCACTTCCATTTTAGTTTAGCTGTAGTTTAGCATGTTTTCCAAACCCTAAATTGTTAAATCCTAACTATGATTAACTGAAACAAACTAACTTCATAAGCTTGTTTGAAGTTCTTCTACCTAAATATGATTAAAATGAACCAGAATTTGTTTGCGTTGGGCAATGTGACAAGCTGCAATTAATCCAAAATGGAAGTAAAAGGTTTTGAACTTGTGGCTGTGCTGGAGGGCAAGGGGTGAGTGAGCACGGTTGAAGTTCCCATGTAGCTCATTCTTGTAACACTAAAGTATGGTTAGCATTGCATCTGAAGCAGTCTGTTGGGCTGTGTGTGACTGAAGGCTGAGTAAAATAGTACTAAGGAATAGCCAAAAAGTCAGGGCAAACCTAAGGACAAGAGCTCCAATCTAAAAACCCTGTGAATCAACCCACTTAAAGCTAGTGTACTTTTTACCTAGAAGCCTCCAACTAGAGTTCTTAATATTCTTTTTAGAAATATAGCTTCAACAAGCAGTGACCTATACATTCCCATGAACAGTGGGGAGGCCATAAAATATGGGGGGAACTTGAGACTTCTTATGGAGTCTGAGGAGCTGCTGATAGAAGAAAAAACCCTGGGAAATGTGTGTGGCCAAAGGGGCGTTGAGATCATGCTATATGATGCTAAAACAGTCACCTCTAGGCACTTGTCCTTCTGAGAGTGAACAGTGAAATAAAGAAAGTAGTTAAACGTATCAGAAACTAACCTTTTAGCACCACATAGATTTATAAGGTCCTACATTACTGTTGTTTTTTACTGGTCAACTGTAAACATTGCAATAAACCAACTTCCCATTTCCCCTTTTCAAAGTGTTTATACTAGTTTGACACAGTTTTTCTCCCCAGTGAAAATGCTCATAAGTTAATCTTTGATTAGTGATATATAACCCTTAACTCTTTTGTGCAGTGCTGGAAAAATGGCTGTCACAGTTTCGATCCTTTTTCTATGTTTTTAATAGTTGAATCATTTTAAGACAATTTTTACCCATTTTGCCAACCTGTATTTACAGATGTGTAAACAAAAGTGGCAGCAGTGTCTTTTGCTTTTAAATATAAATGTGTAGAGAAGCAGTAGTGGCCACAGGCACTCCAGAATTAGTGTCACAGAAATGTTTGGACAAGGATGTGAAACTATTGTCATGAAAGTGACAATAGTTTCACAGTGGTAGGATTCAGATAATCATGGTGATAAAAGAAGCCATCGTGGCTTGTTTCCCCCCCCTCCCCCGTGCATGCCATGCGTGTGGCTGCCATATGCATAATTACCTGTGATGCACTGTCGAAACCTGGTGCATGGCAAGGGTAGCTTCTTACCAGCTCTACAAACCATGACTGTCAGGTTGTAGGGTGGTTACGAAGCTACCCCACCGCACACCTGGTTTGGACAACGCAGCAACCCATGCTGCATCGTGGGTAATTATGCAAATAGGGGCTGTATGTGGGGACGACGACGACAAGCCACGATGGCTTCTTTTTCCCCTGTGATCGTCTGAATTCAGTCTGTTTGGGATTACTGTCTGTTGAGACGGAGAAGAAAAATGAAGTAAGTGTTGCATTATTTTTAAATTCTGTATCTAAACTTGACAACCTTGTAACAATTGGCCATTCATTTTAAGGTAATTAAAGAATGCAAAATACATTAGAAAAGGGATATCTTTAAGCAAATTTTCAATCATTCTAATTATCAGTCGCTAGCCTCTTTCTGAAAGAACATTTTTTTTAAAAAAAGAGTTGACTAAAATAGGATAAGGATAATGCCACTTGGTGATATTTTGAAAAATGCTCAGGTTCATAAATTCATTAGGAATTTATTAGGAAGACAGAAATTTGAGCAGTGTGAGAGTTTTCATTGTTACGTAGTGTTTTCCTTTTTAAGGAATAGACTGTACTGTCAAAAGAGGTTAAAATATACATTTTTCTTGCAGCTTCTTTGTAATGCTGGTCATACTGAAGAAAAATTAGGTTTTACTTATGAAGACATCATCATATGGTAAGAAGCCATTTTTTATTTTGGATCATTATTGGGAACATTCATAAATGATATCTTAATAGTTTTAAAGTAACATGTATTTTAATCAGCATTTTTAAGGTTGATACAATGAAGTTATGATTCAAGTAGATATGAATCAGTAATCCATCTGTCCAAAACCCTGCCAGCATGAACCAGTCAGGGTGAGAGGAACAGCAGAGGTGATTTGGCCTTCTGTTACTCCTGAAAAAAAGCAGCTTCAGCTAGATGGCCCTCTCAGCCTGTTTTGTTGACTTATCAGCAATGGGCAGGGATGGCGACAGATAGGTTGTAGGATCTTTCGGATCCACGTCTCTCCCCTCTCTGCCCGCTGCCCATTTCTCTCCTGCCTCCCAGCTTGCTGTTGCAACCTCAGAAGAGCAGTTGCTTTTCACGGAGGCTGTGAGAGTGTGTGGGAGGGGAAACAGACTGATCTCTGATTTCCCTTCCTGTGGTCATAGCGTTTCCTCAGCCTCAGGAGAAGGTATCTGCCATATGCTGCAGTCCCTGGGATGCTTCCCATTACAGAGTTCTTATTTCCTGGAGCTGTGAATCAGAAACATCTCAGCCATGATCAACTCTCAGGATAGGCGGGAGATGCAGACAGGGGCCCTGGCCTAGGGTTAGGCTGGATGCCTTTTCCCTCATTTCCTGTTACTTGAGTCCAAACCAACTCTGACCAGTAGAGATGCCTAGTCTGACTTTGACTCATGTCTCAACTGTGCACACGCAGGATGCTGCATGCCAGGTTTTTCCATCAAACACTGATCTGTCGTGCAGCGAATATGTCTGCAGTTACTTGACTGAAAAGTCAATTTTAATAAATTGATTTCTGAAAGATAACCCTGACATTAAAAATTTGTTGAAGAAATACATATTTTATTTAAAAACCATAACTAAACAATAAATGTTGTGAAACAGTGACTAGTTAGCTAATTACTGCAAAAATATGCTATGATCCTATTTTATGCCCACAAAAAGAAATATATGTGTAATATTTTATAGGTGCAAATATGAAAGGCTCTTCTGTAGTAGCAGAGGAAAATGTCTGGAAAAAACCCTCTTCACATATTCTCTAAAGAGCCTTGATACTCACAACTATAAGTTTGCTCATCGGAAGAAATTCCAAATTTTCTTTCCTTTTACTACTAATGTGGACTAGTGTTCACAACTCACTTCCTGCTAGTTTCAATAGGCCATCATAGTGCTACTTCAAAATCAATGAGAATTTAGCCATTGTTGCTTATAGCTGTTAAGTGCTTTTGTGTACACAAATAAAAATAGTGGCATCTTATTCACATGAACAACGAAACCAACGCAAAATTTATCTAGCTGACCTCACTTGAATGTTTTAATATTTCCATTACATTGTTCCAATGTTTTTGTGTTTTGGGGTGGTAGGCATTCAGTGGGAGTTCAATATGATTTGTAAGAGGAATATAAGACATTGCAGCGGGTTTAGCTCTTTGTTTTCATTTTTGTCACAAGAACAATGAGGCCAGACAACAGAAACAAGCACCTTCTATAAAATCTAATGTAATGATTAAAGAATAATTCCATTAGCAGATAGCTAGAGGTATTATCTGTCTCTGAACTCCCCACCCCCCCATCCAATTAATGTGTGGCATCCATAAAAAGAATGGACTCCACAATCAGAGAGCCAGAGGGCCTAAGACAGATAGTTTCCTGAAATAGCTACTGAGGTAAGCAAAAAACTCTAAACCCCGCTGTCACTAAGCAGTGTGTTCAGAGGGAAATATCCTCCCTAACCCTGAAAGAGGTGAACAATTGCCATCTCTTTGTACAAGCAGGGCCATCCACCTGAGCCTTTGAGAAGTTTAAGCTCTTAGCACTGAATTTTTCTCACTAAAAAAGTTTCAAAACAGGAAGTATTGGGCCACACACATTTTAACACACACACACACACACCACTCCAATTCAAATAATGACATCAGAGGTTGGGATGGTAAGTATTGTTTAATGTTCTCTGTTGGTTGAATTTTACAAATTGGCATTGGTGGAGATGCCAGACAGCTTTGAAGTGCAAACCAAATTACTTGTTAAGCTGTTTAAAACTTTGTGAGTTTGGAATTGTATAACTCTGTAAATGGAGGGTAGCTATGTTTTTGCTACTCTCTTTGTAGCAGGAGGCAGTCTAACTTGCTTTCAACATTAACGTTTTGAGCAAGGAGGAAACAGTTATTTTATATCTTGTTCTTGCTGTGTGGTTCTTTTTGCTACCTTTAGTTTGACTATGTTTATTATCTTGCTTATGTGTTTGTTTATTGAATTTTTTATCATATTTTAACAGATTCATATGGTTTTTATATATTCTGCTTTGCTTCATGAAGGCCTTGAGGCCTTGAAAACCAGAATATAAATATCTAGATGAATAAATAAATATGTTGCAATGAAAGGGAGAGTTTAGTTTTTGCTCTTGCTCATATTTAGGGTGTTAAAAGGTCAAACAAGATATGGCTAGCTATGTATTTAAAACACATAAAATGGGGTGGGGAAGGTGTAATCTGTTTTAGCAAAAGGGACACACTTACGTATTTAAAGCCTGAGTGATCTTCTCGTCATTTGCATTATAGCTTGCGGTTAGCTTTACTGAATGAAGCAAAAGAGGTGCGAGCAGCAGGGCTACGAGCCCTTCGATATCTTATCCGAGATTCCAGCATTTTGCAGAAGGTGTTAAAATTCAAAGTGGATTACTTGATAGCCAGGTAACAAAAAAATAATAATAATTGGAATTGCTCAACTTTTTCATGATTTGGATAATGACCAGCCGTTTATGTCTCTCTTGACCCAAGCATCATTTTGGGGGGTTGGGGGATGGGGGGCAATGTAAACATGTAGCATGGGAATTCTGCAAATACTTCCTGCATTTTGAGGGGCTCTTGTTTAACATAACACCCAGCTTGAAGAAGAATCCTGCTGTCATGACTCCTTATCCCCTTGTGTTCATTGAAGTCAATAAAGAGGTTTCTTAGAAAAGCAGTCAATCTTTATTTAGGCAAATGACCCCTTCCTTCAGCTGAAGGGATTTTAAAAGTAGAAAGCAAACAAAACAGTTGATATATTCAAGAGAAAGAGAGAGTCACTCCATAGACGGACCAAACCAAGCCTTTTCTGAGCCACTAATCTTTCCGAGCGCCACCTTCTGACCTCCCTGGTCTGCACGAGCTTTTTCCTCCTACAGAATTTGGCATCTCTGAGACTGCTCACACTCTCTCCTTCTCAGCCTGAGGTTTATTTACATCACCAGAGAAAAGCTCTGGGAACTGTTCATTGGCAGCTGGGAAAGAGCCCATGGGAATTAACCTTTCCCTTCTAGTATGGATTGGAATGTCTGTTCGAATTCAGAATCACATTCTGAATTAATGTCTGACATCCCTTTGTCTTGCGCAAGGGGAGGGAGATTAGACACAACACCTACAAAGCTGACTGACTATCTTGTCCTTTCTTGGCTTGACCTATTGAGAGCTAGTGTGGTGTAGTGGCTAGAGTGTTGGACTGGGAGTTGGGAGATCCAGGTTCTAGTTCCCACTCGGCCATGGAAACCCACTGGGTAACTTTGGGCCAGTCGCAGACTCTCTCAGCCTAACCTACCTCACAGGGTTGTTGTTGTGAGGATAAAATAGAGAGGAGGATTATGTACACAGCCTTGAGTTCCTTGGAGGAAAAAAGGCGGGATATAAATGCAATAATAAATAAAATGAAATAAATAATGAAGGCATTATTTTGTTGCTGGTTTGATTTTTTTATTCTAATGGACTAACATGGTTGTAAACATTTTGGGCAGTACCTACTACTGCCATTGTGTTCCTGATCAAACATTTCTGCAAGCAGGATGCTTATTTCCAGATCAGTACAGGTCAGTGAAGCTTCCCTCCTGCAAGCGCTGTTGACCTGTCCCACTTAGGAAATTAGCATTTTTGTTTGTTTCCAGCTGCTCCTAGAACCGCTAGTGTTCCATTGCCCTAGCTGTGTATCCCGCTAGTCAGTGAAAGGATTGGATACTGCCCTTTCATAAATAAAACAGTTCACTTTAAGTGTTTATGTTGATTTTTCCCCCCTGATTATTATGGTGCCTTGTCCCTCCCACTAGCTGTCCCTCCCTCCTGCCTATGATTAAGGAAGTCCAGGACTCATATTTCTTGAGAGAAAGTCACATATTGGCAAGCACACATCTCTTTGTCTCTCAAATAGCAAGCCTTAATTTAATTGTCCAAGTATACTTCCTCTCTTCTAGGGAAGGGTCTGGACCAGCAATTCACTATTGAGAATATTACTTGTTCTGCTCTATATTGCTTCTCTGACTCCAGCAAATCTCACAAGATCTGAACAATATATTTATAAATACAAAGAAGAAAACTTTCCATATATATTCCCAAGTATGGTCTACAATTTAGCCTCACTTTTTCCTGCATGATAATAGGGTTGCAACCTGGGCTGTCCTGCCCCTGTCTCCAGGATTTCCACATACTGGTAAAGTGTACCCTTCTCCCCCATGGTTGGAGCTTGCTCTTGAGCCTTTCATTTACTCACATCTGGACCTGTTAATCAAATGAAATGTACATTAGCACCCAAGGAGTCCTGTCTTGTGTAACCCAAAACAATCAATGTTTATCTTTCCAAAACAATTTTATTTTAGTTGGGAAGTGCAAAAGCAAGGTTGGCTACTAAATATGTATTGTACAGCCTGGTTGTGTTGCTGAAAGACAACCAGCCGAATGTAGGATTGTATCTGGGCTTAGGTGGCTACACAGGGTCATAGCATCTGAATGGGACTTGAATCTCTAGAACTTGAATCTCACCACTGCTTTCTCTAAAAATTATTATGGTGTGGTTCCATTGGCAAAAGCAGTGGAGTTCTGCTCAGGACACTTTGGGAGGAATGGGTGGTGGTTATTCAAGTTCCCCTTCCCCTTTTCAACCCCCAGTGCCGCCACCTACATATTCCTCAGGACTGCCAACCCTACAGAGCAGGTGTTCAGGTGATTTAGAAGACTGCAGGGGGAGAATTTGGTGACGATCACCTCTTCCACCTCTCCACCAGCCAAAATGCTCTGCTGGATCAGAAGCCTTCTGTGGGAGGAAGGAACCTTTTGGTCCATGGGAGTCAGCTTCTGGATCTGAGACAATGAATATATCTGGGAAATGATTAATACATGACTACTTTTAAATGATGTATATTTTTTCTCTCTGAATCCTAATTTAAAGAAATTAATATATTTAATCCACATTTTTAAAAATTATTTTAGGTGCATTGATATACAGCAGAGTAATGAAGTTGAAAGGACACAGGCACTTCGTTTAGTCAGAAAGGTACGTAAATACATGGCAGTATAGTGAAATTTTACACTAAATTACGTATGACTGTAGAAGAAGTGGTAGAATGTTACAAACACCTTGCTGCTTTAATGTGTGAAAGGGTCCTCGGGCGTGCTAAACTACAGTTGACATGTTGTAAACATGGTTATAAATACGGAAGCAGAAAGTAGAAATAAGCCCAATAATTTAATAGTATCCCAAATTTATGTGAGCAGAAAGAAGGCTGCTTGTTCAGTGAGGTTTTCCTGTCTCTCTTCCCTCTGTCCTCTCCCAAAGCATCTTGTAGAAGTCTGGGCCCTCTCAAAAAAAACTTGAGACATGGGAGGTGGGAATTAAAATCTGGTGGAGGCAGCTTGTGAAAGTGTAAAGTGCTCCACAACCTATTTTATTTAATAAAGCAAATCATTTAGGATTGTGGAATGAAAAACTCTCTTGTGTTCAAGCTTCTGTCAGCTTGATATCCCTGACTCTTCCAATCAGCCTAATAATTTTTTGAGCTGCTATTTAAATATATGTTTAAGTTCAGTTATTAATTTGAAGCAGTAAGACAAATCACTTAAAAAGCATTCAAACCCATCCCCTAAAGCAGGGGTAGGCAACATGCGGACCCCATTCTTTTGTACGGCCAAATCAGAGTCTTAGGACAAATCTAGCGTGTTTTTAAACTAAATTTGGCCTTTCTAAGGTTCCATAATGGTTTGCTGACACTGAGTTCAGCAGCAGGTATATACTGCTCGTAGGTATATATTATACTTGAACCTTAAGTTCTTCTTTTTTGTCCCCACCAAACTGAGGCAAGATGGGTGGCTGCTAGAGAGAGGGCTATCTCAGTGGGGGCATCTCTGATGTGGCAAAGTCTCTCCATAAAAGCTTGCTTGGTACTATTTTCATAATAGTTTGGGTGCCAGATGAAGACTTTTTTAAAATTTACCCAAGCCCTTTCTAATTTACCCAAGCCCTTTCAACAACAAGCATTTTAAAACATCTGGACTCTCGCTGTGTAAGCTGAGCTTTTATTTGCAAATTGTGATTTATTTGATGGCCTGTGATGGGGCCTTTATTTCATTTATTTTTGTCAGGTCCAGTATCTTATTGTAAATGTTTTTAGCTGTTTCAGTTGTTTTAAATGTTTTATATTATGTTTTTATTATCTTGCATCAGGGTGTCTGTCTTCTTTGTAAACTGCACAGAGAGCTTTGGCTATTGGGTGGTATAGAAATGAAATAAATAAATTATCGCTATAATTATGATTATCTTAATGTTGCATTTTAGTGTTTGTTTTTAATTAGCTTTTTACTTAGCTTCCCTTTTAGTGCTTCCCTTGTAAACCAGTCAGGGAACATGTATTGATGAGTGGCCACATAAGTGTAGTGGTAGTAATAATAAAAGTGCTAAATACTTTAAAACTTACAAGAAAAAGAAGCAAGCTCAAGGTGTTGCCATTTTTTAGCATTTTTCCGTTACTGTTGATATTAAAAAAGCTTCTTAATTTCTATGTTGCGCTGTGTTCTGCCCTTCATTTGTGGTTTTGTATCCTACCTGTCTTCTCAGAAAGAGTAAGTTGTAAAGTCTGCTTTAAAGCAGTTAATTATTAAAGAAATTAGTCGGAATTACCCCAGGACTAAGGTGACTATATGAAAAGGAGGGCAGGGTTCCTGTATCTTTAACAGTTGCATAGAAAAGAGAATGTCAGCAGAACCTGGTGAAATTCCCTCTTCATCACAACAGTTAAAGCTGCAGGAGCCGGGCCCTCTTGACCAGATACGAAAGAGGGCAGGGTTCTTGCAGCTTTAACTGTTATGCTGAAGAGGCAATTTCACCAGGTTCTGCATATATACAAATGACACCTGCTGAAATTCCCTTTTCTATGCAACTGTTAAAGATACAGGAACCCTGTCCTCCTTCCCATATGGTCGCCCTACCCAGGACTTACTCTTCAAAGTACTGTATATCTGGAAATTAGGACATTATACAACAGGGGTGCAGAAGCCATTTCAGTTCAAAGGCCAAATTCAGTTTCAGAGAAGCTCTCTGGAGATGCGTTCCAGTGGTGGGTGGGGGAAAAGAGATGGGACCAAAATGCAAAATGTGTCAGCATATTTTTGCTTAAAGCTCTTATTGCCAGTAACTGAGGCTTAGAAGAGGCATCTCAACTTTTTAGAATGGGAAACACACAGTGCTACGGCCAAGAAACCACGAAACAATTGGCGGTCAAAGGATGGGTGTGTGTGGCCATCTGGTGAACACTAGAGAGCCTGAGGTTCCCCACCCCAGGTGGACAAGTTGCTTCAGAGTACATTTGAAAGAGATGGAGTTAATTATGGGATGGGACTTTGGTTTTTACCATTTTTTAACACATCAGATTATAGATGGTAAACCCATAGGAAATATTCTATTTTTAAAAATGTAAAGCAGAGAAAATCTAGTAGCAAAAGAGCCCTAGCTATAAGTAGTTGCTTGTTTGTATTTTATTGCCACCCATGATGAGCTTAAGCTTGTTCATGCCTTCCGTTCAAGAACATAAGGCCTTGTTTCTGTGAAAGAGATTAGTACACCTACTCTGAGTCTAGTGTAATAGTACAAAATAACAAGAATTAATTAAATTAAAGGTTTTCTCATTGTAGGTGGGGCGTAGTGTGGGTTTTTCTTTGAAGCTCAGTCTGAGGGAGCTTCCTGTTCTGTGGGTAGCAGATCATGATTTACAAAGCAGCAGTTTGTCAAAACATTATTATAAATAAACCTTACATTTCAATGTTGTGCTAATCATCTCATATAGATTTATTATTATTGAAAGGTGATCTCTGAATGCAACAAAATTGCTCTCTCCCTCCTGCATTTATTACCTTAGAGAGAGATTTTAATTCCTTCAAAACACATTATTTTCTCAGGACCAAATTAGAACAGAAGTTAGATGCTTCTTTATAAGAACATAAGAGCCATGCTGGATCAGACCAAGGATCCATCTAATCCAGTACTCTGTTCACACAGTGGCCAACCAGCTGTCGACCAAGAACCCACAAGCATGACACGGGTGCAACAGCACCCTCTCCCCATGTTCCCCAGCAATTGGTGCACACAGGCTTACTGCTTCTGATACTAGAGGCAGCACATAGCCATCAGGACTAGTAGCCATTGATAGCCTTCTCCTCCAGGAATTTATCCAACCCCCTTTTTAAAGCCATCCAAATTGCTAGTTATCACTACATCTATGTACTTAACATGCATGTGTTAAACAATGTAAATATAATGCGCTCCCTCCCAGCAGCTGCTAATTTGGGGGATTGCAGCAGGTGGGGAGGGCAAGTTAAACCCTGTCGCAATACTGACAGAAATAACTCTTTTGAAACTCCTGTTTCCATTGAGAGATAATCTCTTGGGCATCAGTGGTTCCCTGCCCTCTGGACTACTATTTGCATTTTTTTAAAAACATGCACATTACATGCAAAGGCGTTTAATACTATGTCTGGTTTTAATGAATTACTTTTGTTTATAGCTTCCATATAACTAGTATATATAAAGGGCCAAGTGTTCTGTTGTGTCATACTAGTTGCTTAATATTTCCCATAATTGAGATAAATTTATAAAATCCATACTACCATTCCCTAACTTAGAGAGGTGGGAAAACAATGATAGCAGCCAGGATTACTTAGTCTCAGATTTTTGGACATTAATTTGTATTGTATGATAGTGGCATATAATGCAAACTCATGTTTCATTTAACCTATGGTTTCTTGCCCTGCCCAGGGTTTGTTTGGCAAACAAAGCATGATTTGTTTTCTCAATCACTGGGTTATTTGTTTTCTTCTTCTTTTGCCCATTTCCTCTCTGTATCCCACCTGCTTTTGCAGCGCTTTTGTACTGGCATGTAGAACCGCTGAGATTTTTGACCATTGCCTCTGTAGTCTGGTTCTGGGTTTACACATAACTATAAGCTATCCTTTAAACAACCCAGAATTTACAAGCCAACAACAAGCCATGGGTTAACGTTATAGGCGAACTAGGCCGTTCCTCCTTCCCAAAAATGCTGTAGAATTACGTCTCACTTTACTTTGGAAAGTCATTGTATAGAGATCCATGAGACCTCTGTAGATGTTAGATTTGATGGAGAGAACCTAAACACAAATGTGGAGGTGGAATCATGCCCACCCTGGACCTCTTCTGGTTGCTTACTCAGGGGTGGACAGAAGGTAGTTTTGGATCTACTGGTAGATGTCTGGGTGATTTACAAGGGTAACTGAGGCTTAATAGCTACAAATGAAATGGTGAGATCAGTTGATACTCAGAACAAGCTCCTGTTCCTTAATTCTAAGTGTATATCTGGCCCCTAAGCCACTATTTTTCATTTGATTCTGGTTGGTGGAACTTGGGGTTCTATCAAAAAATGACGGCGAACTTTTAAGCATGCAGTGTGCCCACCTTGCTCTTGCCTTACATTCTTACACTGAATGTATTTGTATAGGAGTGCAGTCTGCATACTCTGATTTTTGTGGTGTACAGATTGTAGGGATCAGGCCATTGTCCATTGTGTTATAAGTGCATAGACAGCCATTGTGGAAATGTTATGCAGGGTAGAATGGAGAAACATAACCCTTTTCCCTCTCCATTGCAATCTATGCATAGAGTTATGTAGACCTTGTGTGAGAACTGTAGTGATATGCTTATCTTAGAAAATGCATGACTTCTGAGAACACTTGGGGAGCTCTGTGCTATTCTCATGTACTCAGCTTTGCCACACACTTCACTCTTTCTGAACATTTTAAGAGAAGAGGCTCCACTCTTGGTGAGCACAATTTAACCCTGATTTAGAAGCGGCTTGTGAGTTCCTATCTGCTACTCCTCCATTTCTATGAATGAACAGAACAAAAAGGTCCTAAGACATTCTGTATGGTCTCGGAATAGCTCCTTTTTCTAACAATTGCTCCTTCCCCTATATAGGGTACAGTATCAGGCTATCTATACCTTTGTAGAAACAAATTATTAAACAAGAATGTACAGCTAGAAGAGCAGAATCCCAAGCAAAAATTTCAAGTGGGGGGCTGAGGGAGGAGGACAAAGTTTTCAATGCAAACAAATAACAGACCCATTAGGGCTGTTCCGTAATCCGAAAGTGCATGCAGTCTATGGATTTCTGTAAATCCAGTGACAAACTCACCACTCTTTCCCTTCACATTTCTTTGCAGATGATCACTGTGAATGCTTCATTATTTCCTAGTTCAGTTACCAATTCCTTGATAGCAGTTGGAAATGATGGCCTTCAGGAGAGGGACAGAATGGTTCGTGCCTGTATTGCTATAATCTGTGAACTAGGTAAGAATCTCGAAAGGCTTTATAGTTGTTGTTATTATTATTATTATTATTATTATTATTTACACTTATATGCCGCCCATAGCCGAAGCTGTCTGGGCGGTTTACAAAAATAAAAAGATTGAACATTAAAAAGACAATATACAAAATTTAAAACCATAAAACAGCTGTCATTAAAACACTTTAAAACATTTTAACTGTTAAGCCTGGCCACAATGTCAATCAAAACCTCAACTTGAGCTAATGTGCATCATATGTTAACCCAGGACAAACATATTTACTAAATAATCTAATCTAGTGCTTGTATAATCCATTAGCCATTCTGGGGAGTTGGGCGGGGGGGGGGGGCAAGGGGGAATAGGAATTCTGAAATAGCAAATGAATGTAAGAGCATAGGAATGATCTTGCTCAATGAGGCCAATGGTTTTATCTGTTCCGGCATTCTGTTTTCAGTAGGGGCCAATCAGTGGGAAGATCAGAATAGGGGAGGATTGAGTTAGTCCTTTCCTGTTGTTTCTCCCCATGTTCTGGTAATTAGCAGTCTAGTGCTTCTGAACATAGAGGTTCCTTCCAAGGTCGGAGTGCCATCCCCAACCTCAGAGGGGAAAATGTGAGCCATCCTATGGCCACTCACTCATGGACCATAGGATTGCTATCTCTGTATGTGTAACCAATCAATCTCTTGTTGTGCGTATGTGGTGAAATAGTTATATAGCTTAGAAACATTTAGGGAATTTAAACGATCTGTTTTATCTCAAAAATGAATTCACAGTATGCTTAAATTTTAAATAGAGTTTTAAGCTAAAAGAGTTTTAAGCTAAACTGTTAGCTTCTTATTGATATTGATATGAAACTTAACTTATAAATCTGAATGAGATTTTAGTGTTTCTGGAAATGCAGATGGTGATGTTAAATATTTTTATTAACTGATTAATTCTCCTCTTTCAGCAATTCAGAATCCAGAAGTAATTGCTCTTCGAGGTGGTCTAAGTACCATTTTGAAAAATGTGATTGATTGTCAGTTAAGCCGTATAAATGAAGCTCTCATAACGACAGTATTACATCTTCTCAATCATCCAAAGACCCGACAGTATGTGCGAGCAGATGTAGAATTAGAGGTAGGAATTTCATTTTCTTCACCTATCATAGAGTACGCATGCTTTCTCATTTTGAGTCATGAAGAAATTTTCATTAATTTGACTCCTGTAAAATACTCGCTGCATCATGCTACTTGGTTAGCATTATAGGCCCAATAGAGAAACTTGTTTAAGGAAATAGTTTGTACAAATATTTACAGGGAAAGAAATATCTGCATAAGAGAATTTTTGAACTTTACCTTTTAATAACAAGATATGTCTT
Source organism: Anniella stebbinsi (assembly GCA_029215795.1). Lineage (NCBI taxonomy): Eukaryota > Metazoa > Chordata > Lepidosauria > Squamata > Anniellidae > Anniella > Anniella stebbinsi. The sequence goes on along the minus strand of JARDYH010000002.1, from coordinate 23,070,288 downwards.
TTTAACAATCACTATACTTGATTCATATTTACATATATAGACCTGTCCATGTCTGTTTCTAAATATGCAACTATTTGGATAAACTTAAGTCAGGAGGCAAACTGGTTCATAACACAAATGAAAGAATACTGCAACTTCCAGCGGAGGACGGTTTAGATGATGATAATGTGAATCTATGCTTTTTCTCTCTCATTAATTTTCTGATGGGAGCATTTGTCTACTAAAATGTACTATGGTTAAAAGTGGCAGCTTCATACAAGATTGTCAGTTTGGTGTATATCTGTTGACAATTGGACTGATAGAGTTTGCCCAGAGGTCCAGTATCTGTCCCTTTCTGTGCTTTTCCTTTTGCTCAAAATGAATTGCAAAAAAATAAGCAGCTAGGTGGATAGGTTAAAGTAAGGAAACCATGCTAGTATGTTATAGCTGGCCAGCAACATGCTTCAGAACTGGACAAAGTAAGTGTATTATGTATCCATATTGTTTATATCATGTATGTTGTCATGTTAGTCCTGCACATCCTTCTAAAGGCCCTAGATTGGCTGTATTTTGTGGTAGTTCTGTTAACAAGTGAAATTTGCTGGTGGGCCAAAATGCAGACCCTCAATAGGAAGAGACAGTATTTTTTCCAAAAACTTTAAAGTGGATAACAATAAAGATGGAATGATGGTACTGGAAATTACTCCAATCTTTTGCTTCCTTATTGTAGCGGATTTTAGCTCCATATACCGACTTTCACTACAGGCATAATCCAGACACTGCAGAAGGACAGATGAAGTAAGTATAATCATCACTGGTCACAACTTAGTAACAGTGAGGTTTAAAATGCTTGTTCTGTTCTTGACAAGGCCTTTTATAAATTCCACTGTTCCCAGACTTTGAAATTTGGGAGTGTGCTTTCAACAGTGATACATTTTTTAATGGACAACAAAACATGACTAACACAGTGTAACTTCAGTATCTTTGTATAATACTGTTTTTATTACAGAGAGGACCGAGAAGCACGGCTTTCTGCTAGTAAAATGGGAATTGTTGCGGCATTTCGATCATGGGCAGGTAAAGCCTTTGTTCTAACTTTGATACGTACGTTAATAAGTGGAATAATGTTATACTTTGAAGAGTTGAAAAATCACAATTTGCTACTGGATACAAAAAAAAAGCCATCTTTCCGTCTGTCTCCTATGGACTGCGCTCTCGCTACTCATAAGCCCCCAAACCTGGAGGCTTCTGAGATTTCTGTGCCCTACCAGGTTGAAGCCAACCAGGTCGGAAGAGCAGCAGAGGTGATCTTTACTTCCCTGTCCTCCAATTTTTGCTTATTTTGCTAGGCAGACATTTTTCTCTAAACAAGGACTCTTCAAGGGGGAGGGAAGGAGACTGGAGGAGGCTCAGGATAAATTGAATCCTGGCCTCTCTGATCTCCTCCCCTCTTTGCTGATCAGAATGCCACCTTTCCCCCTTCTCCAATGTTGATTTTCCAGCCTCGGAGAGGCAGCTGGTACAGTTCTTTCCATGCCGGAGTCAGGAGCAGCTCTCTAACTCCTCCTTCCTAGGTCGGAGTGGATAATCTAGCTCATCCTGTGGTCCTGGGGATGCTCACCCATGGACCATAGGATTACTCTTTAAAACCAGAGGCCAAGAACTTCTGTTAATGAAACTAAAGGCGAGCTTAGCATGCAATACTAAATTTCATTCTTACACGGTGTAACTGCAAAGTATATATAGCCTCACTTGATGAATACTACATCGTTTTTCCGAATGAATAATGGTGGGGATCACATGGTCTTGGTGGTTGTCATATGTGACCAGAACCCAAGCATAATTTTGTGGGTGGAACAGTACATATTTGTAACATTGGCCTCCTCCCCCCCACACATACTACAATCCTATACTGTGCATAAGTCGCTGGAGTCATGACAGAAAAGTTCCTGTTCTATTCTGAAATTGATTTTCTACATTTCTGAAATTAACACCATGGTACAGCACTGAGCCTATGAATTCTGTTGACCACATGCCTAATGTCAGAAGGTGGGGAACCTTTGGTAGATATTTTAGTGTCAGATCAGAGAAAACCGGAGAACATTCAAAATAACCAGAAGGAAAAGAGAGAACAAGTCTCAGGATGTAGAAAATACAGTTTTATTCTTCAAAGTAGCCCAATAAGTTTCTTCCCTGGGGCATGTATTTTTCAGATCTCTGTAAAGATGTCTCAACCAGTCACAGGATTTATTCTTCAAGACATCTTTTCAGAGATCTTTGCAGGCTATTTATAAATTTTAACCCCTGAAGAAGGCCAAGAAATATATGCCACAGGGCTGTAACGTGTTAGGCTACTTTGTAGCTATTTTAGTTCTTGGGCAAATATATGTGGAAGAACACTGTACATTCCTGAAATTTGCCTTCTTGCTAGAAGAAGGTGATCAGTCTAACACCTTTTTTTAAAAAAAAAAAAAAGATCTAGATGGAGACAGGAAATTAGAGCCTGTTAGCCTGTCATCTGTTCTGGATAAATGGATGAAAAGCTTTATTAAAGCTATGATTAATAAACATACAGAAGAAAAAACCTTACAGAGGAAGAATTGGCATCAAATATAAGTGCCGCCTCACCAATCTTTTAGATTTCTTTGACAGTTGACACACACACATCAATGGCACACACACATTATTAAGCCAATAAACAAGTGGAGTTTAAAAATGACAAAAAAGCAGATAAAATATTAGCAACATAAAGTGTACCAAAAGTATAAAACAAGATCAGGCAAGTCTCCGTGGAGAGACTTGAAGGCTTGTCAAAACAGGAAGGTTTTCATACAGCAGTAAAAAACTATTAACTGCGTGAGGGAGAGAATTCTACACTTTGGGGGCAGCCTTGGAAAAACCCTCTTCATTCCCACCAAATGTAAATCTGAAATTGGAAGGTCTCACAAGAGAGACTTTCAAATATCTTGGAGGAGAAGATAAAGATTTTGGAGATTTCTAGTATACGACAGTGGTTTATGAAATACCACTTCATACATCTCATAATTTTGCAGTTCATTGTCACAAGATATGTTTATGGCCATTCGCTTAACTGGCTTTGAAAAAGAATTAGTCACATTCATGGAAGATCAAGGCCTATCAACTACTGCAAGCTATGATATCTAAAGGTTCCTTCCATATTCAGAGGCAGTGTATCTCTGGATATAATATGCTGGGAGTTGACAGCAGCATAGGGCTTTTTATGACCAGTTTATAAGCTGCCCAGTAGTATCTAGGTGGTCACTGTGATAAATAGGATTCTGGACTAGACCGGCTCATCATCTGTTCCATTAACTTGTCTAGTGGCGATTCCCACATATTTCATGATCTCACCATGGACAAGATTATTTTGGGTTTGTATTTTATTACCTCCAGTCAGGGAGCCTCTTGCTCTGGGTTATACCATTCTACTGTTCCCACAATAAAGGAACCCATTTTTACAGGTCATACAAGTCCTGTAAATGTTGTGCTGGATTATTTTGGGACTATTCTGTGTGTAATTATCCATTGCAGAAGTTTCCCATTTAATCATGTCAGTGTGATTAGGAACAAAGCCACAAAGGTACTAATATGTGATCAGAGGCTAGCGACTAATAATTAGAATTATTGGAATTTTGCTTAAAGATATCCCTTTTCTGATGTATCTTGCATTCTTTAATTACCTTAAAATGAATGGCCAATTGTTACAAGGTTGTCAAGTTTAGACACAGAATTTAAAAAATAATGCAACACTTACTTTATTTTTCTTCTCAGTCTGTAAGGACCGTAATCCCAAACAGACTGAATTCAGGCGATTGCAGGGGTAAAAGAAGCCATCATGGCTTGTTCCCCTGACCATACAGCCCCTATTTGCATAGTTACCATTATATAATTATGCATTTCATTTTGTTTTTAGGTATCATTAGTTTATGCAAGCCTGGGAATTCTGGGATCCAATCTCTTATTGGGGTGCTGTGCATACCTAACATGGAAATACGGGTATGTGTTTTACTTTTACAAGAAGAATTGTGAGACTTGTATGCTCCTTCATGGGTGGCACTTGGTTCATGTGCTACTTACTATTAATATAGGTGCATTTATATTGTGTGAGAGAGTGTCAGAGGGTATGGCCGCTTGGCCCTCTGGGGACTCTATTTCAGTTTTTATAAATCATTATTGGTTTTAACTATTGTTTATAATGAATTTAAAAACTTTAGATGCAATCTCCTCTAGTGTGGGCATATTGCCTGCATGCAGAGGAATCACCCTCACATTCAATAGAGCTTGGTTCCACTCTTTCTTTGGCATGCTTCTGCTGAGCACACCAGGCCCTTTTGGGGATTGGGAAGTTCACCATCTTCCCATCCAGGGCTCCCTCTGAGCCCTTGTGCAAGTTATTTGAAGCTGGAGCTTATAACTTGCACACATATCCATATTCCTCTGTACTGAGAACAAAATGGATCTGTTAAGCACATTGATGTTCTTCCCACATGAGCACTGTATCTGCACAAGGGTGATATCTTTTGTTTTATTTAAGGAAAACCTTAAATGGCGCCTAAAACCTACTCTTTATTAGCTCTTCCATAAATATTTTAATTGTTCTAAACATTTTTTTTTAAAAGTATTTATGAGGATTTGAGATTTATGAGGGATGTTGACAATCCTAAAAGTTGTGCCTATTTTTTTTAGTACTGTAGTTATTTTCACTTACTTTTAAAATTTGACTGCTAAGTTCAATACTCATTCTTAACATTTCTGCTGATCTTTGTAATCCCATGCCTTTTTCTGTTTATAGCGAGGACTGCTTGAAGTACTTTATGATATATTTCGCCTTCCTCTTCCTGTTGTGACAGAAGAATTTATAGAAGCACTTCTCAGTGTAGGTCAGTATTGAACTTTCAAGAGGAAAACGTTTTTATTTTATTCACTGGGATGACTTACCAGGTGCATTTCTGTGCCCACTACTTCAGATAATGATGGGGCTTGTGCCTGAACTGCCAAATTGCAGCAATTAGAAGCTATTTCTTAGTGTGATCTTGAAGGAAGGTTTTAAATGGATAGACTTACTATGACATGCATATGTAATATAAGTGTAGTCCTCTAGTTTTTGCAGGTTGCTTATTTTGCTTCTAACCATTATTGCTAAATCCCAAACCCCCACCCCTCCTTCACAGTGGGCAGTATCCGGGGGGGGGGGGGGGGGGCGGATGCTGTCCACCTGCCGATTCTGTTTTGCCAGCGAGACCCACCACTTGTACAACAGAGATTTAGCACTTCTAAGAGCAATTGGAAATGAGTGGATACGTTTGTTTCTGGAACAGGGCCCATCAGCAAAGCTTGCATAAAAGGAGCTCTGCTGACTTTTCACAATCCCAGAAACGAGCATTTCCACTCATTCTGGGGGTTCCTATAGGAAGTGTTAAATTTCAGGTGTGCAAGTGGTGGGTCCCGCTTGCCCACCAGAATCGGCAGGGGAGGCTGCTTGGGCAACGGCCTTGTTGGATGCTGCCCAGAAAAGTACACGCAACGTTGTTTGGATTGTAAACATTACTTTTATTTGTATTAATTACATTATGCAATATTTTTTCACGTATCAAACTTCTAAGAATATTTGTAGTTCTAAAAGTTATTTTTCTTTAAGTGTTAGTGCATTGGGGGGGGAAGCCTTTAAATTTCTGTTAACATTAAAAGCTTTTCAAAACTTTAGAATCATAAAAACGTTCAGCAGATTTTATTTTATACAGTTCCTCCTCTTACTAAGTTTCTAAATTGCTAGTTTCTAAATTGCTAAATTGCTAGTGCGGTTTTTCAAATTCCCAATGTTGTATTCTTAGTCCAAATTTCCCTGCCATCATTTTTCTCTGTTCTCATTCTGCACAAGCTCAGAGGCACGGATGAGCACTCCACATTTTTTCCTGCAACTGTATTATAGCTGAGCAGAATGCAAGTATAACCCCCTTTCCCACTAGCTGCATTCCCTCACATTGCCCCTGTGCAACCTCAGTGACCATCCCTTGTCATCCGGATCATTCATTTGCGCATGTACAGTGTAACAATATTTCCCTTCTTTTATTAAATATAGGATTTTTACTTCCAAATTCACAACACGATTTCTCCTCCCCTCCCCCAATTATCAGGGATCTACTCCTGCCCTCTCCAAAATCTACTTTGATGCCTAGGGTGCCTGTATGTGAGACATCCACTTAAGAATAGGGGAAGTGATATGTACTGCAGGCACATAAACTGTTATACATCCACAGAAGATAACTGAGAATAAAATTAAAATCGGACATCTCACGGATTCTGTTTTTAGGGTGGAAACCATTTTGTAGACGTTCTGGCACAAATGCAATCATTTAAACCTAAAGTTGTCTTTCATTTAATTTTGTTTTCCTTCAGTATATTTCTGTTTGTTTGCTACATTTTGTGTATCTGCTGTGCATGTGTAAGAGTGAACACTGAAGGAACAGTCAGTGAGCAAGAAACTCAGGGGGACATGATAAAGGCCGAGCAGCAGCTTGAAGTGCTTACTTTTTCTCCTGTCCTGCAGTGTTCACTTGCATGGGTGCACTGCAGATGTGCAAAGGTGCAACAATGAAACAGAGAAACAAAAATAAAACCTAGTTAAATTAAATGAAAGTTGACAAGGGAACAGTGGTGCAAACAAACCCTAACTTTTCACTTGGTTGTTTCCTTGTTGTAGATCCAAGCAGGTTTCAAGACAGTTGGAGACTTTCTGATGGCTTTGTAGCTGCAGAAGCTAAAGTTATATTACCTCACCGAGCCAGATCCAGGTACTGATTTATTACCAAAAGGGTAAACCAAAACAAAAAATGACCACCAGTAGCACATCCAGTTTATACATTTATAGATTTATTTTTTAAAAAAACTATAGATTTAAGTTTGTGTGTGTGCGTGCGTATATATAAATACAAACAAACAGATTTTAAAATGTGAAACCAGTATATGAAATGTTCTGTGAAATGTTTTATGCCCAAACATTTCAAATTTGAAATCTGTGTGTTTATATATTTATAAAACGTTACACTTTAAAATTTAAATCCATACATTTATAAACTGGATGTGCTACTGGTGATCATTTCTTTTGTTTTGGAGTGTTGTATCATAGAGCTTCGGCTATTGGGCAGTATAGAAATGTAATAAATAAATAAATAGCCTGTATATTGATTGATTCAAAAGAGTTTGGTAACATGAAAGAAAGAGAGAGTGAAAATGTTGATCTTGGATTTTTTTTTCCCTTGCATATTTATCTAGGCCTGACCTCATGGACAATTACTTGGCACTGGTTCTCTCTGCTTTCATTAGGAATGGACTCTTGGAAGTAAGTTCAGGTTTAAATTTAAATGCTGAATAGTTAACCTATAAATCTGCGAGCTGATTATAATAGAATTTTACTTCTTATTTACTCTAGGGTCTAGTTGAGGTAATCACAAGCAGTGATGACCATGTATCTGTCAGAGCAACAATATTACTAGGAGAACTGTTGCATATGGTAAGATACTTCATTCCACTTGTTTGTTGTTCTTTTCCTCAAAAGTCATTAGATCTGGACTTCGTCTCCCAGGATGGGAGATGAGAAAATAATTTTAAAAGGACTGTTTGCTCAAGGGGAGAATGCAGGTGCCCAATATATACAATTTCCAGGACTCTTGCAATGTGCTTTTGAATTAGTAAAAGAGGCAGCAGGTTATCAAAGGAGCTTTCAGCTTCTCCTTTCTGTTATGACCAGAAGCTGTTCCCTGGCTTGGAACTACCTGATGGTCTTACGGAATTTGCATAAGGATGGTTTCCTCCCAGTCCTGTCCTCTGTAGATAGGCCTTCAGTGCATTGCTGGAGAATCCTGGATGGCTATCTAGTGCGAAGGCTCAAGGGAACATTGGTGCGTCTCGTAATGGCTTAAGAACTCCCTGTACTGAAATAACAAAATAACCACTTAATATTAATGTTTTATAGTATAGAGTATTAATTTTGTATTCTTAGGATTGATAGCTATACAATTCATGGCACAAATAGTATGTTGTCTCCTTTAAATAACAGAATAAATTTATTGGAATTGATTTTCTCAGACAATTGTTAAAAGTATTGTCCATGCCTACAATAAACACAAGCAATTTGAAAAGGAAATGTTTTTATTTCTTTAATTACCGTATTTCATCGATTCTAAGACACACTTTTTCATCGATTCTAAGACGCACTTTTTCTCCCATGTTTACATCTGGAGGGGAGGGGGGACTTGCGTCTTAGAATCGATGGCATCTTGCAATCGCGGGATTTCTCCCACGTTTTGCAGAAGGGACTAAGGCTCTACATGCCCCCCGCGACTTGCCCTAGCGGGTCCCAAGGGACCCCACAAGTCCGGTCAGAAGTCCCCCCTCCCCACTTACTTTGATCGTTGCTGCCTCAGCCTGGGAAGGCTTCAGTACTGGGAAAGAGGCCGCAATCTCAGGAAATCTCGCGAGATCTCGACCACCTTCCCAGTACTGAAGCCTTCCCAGGCCGAGGCAGCGGCGATCAAGGTAAGTGGGGAGGGGGGACTTGTGGGGCCCTAACCCTCCCTCCTCCCCACTTACCTTGATTGCTGCTGCCTTGGCCTGGGAAGGCTTCAGTACTGGGAAAGAGGCCGAGATCTTGGGAGATCTCCTTCCCAGTACTGAAGCCGAGGCAGCGGCAATCAAGGTAAGTGGGGAGGGGGGACTTGCGGGGCCCTAACCCACCCCCTCCCCTCCATCACCATCACCCATCCTCGCTGCCGCTGCTCCGCATCGCTGGCAACGCTTGCCTCGTTACTGGGAACAACGCCTTGCCAGGCCGAGGCTAGCGCTGGCAATGGTGCGGAGCAGCAGCGGCGGCAGCGAGGACAGGCGACGGCGAAGGAGGTCAGTGGGGAGGGGGAAGGGGTGCTGAAATTAAGGTGCGTCTTAAAATTGATGCAAAGCTTTTTCCCTGTTGGTGGCTCTGAAATTTTGGTGCATCTTACAATCGATGGTGTCTTACATTCGGTGAAATACAGTAATCAACTTCTTAGCTGCAGTTCAAAACAATAGTCTTTCCAAGTCAGCTTACAGTATAAAAACAGTACATTTCAACAACACAATACAATTCAACAAACATATTAAGAAAATATAAATAATTTTAAATAAAACCAGTTACAATAAAATACAGTTTCCAAATATCCACCAGCAGCAAATACTGTTAAAAATGTAATTAAAAGCCTGGAAGAACAGATGTGTTTTTAAACCCTCTTAAAATGCAGCCACAAATGAGCCCAAACATGTATCTTGGGAGGAAATTTCATAGGGCAGGGGCCATCTCTCAAAAGGCCATATCCGGTGCCCAATGACTTTACTGAGCTTAGAGTCCCGCCAGCCAATAGGGTCTCTGCAGATTATCTTAAAACATGGGCAGTTTCATATGGTGCAGGCAGTCATTCAAATTTATTCTCTGTAGCAGTACCCACCCTCTTGAAACCCCTCCCAAGAGTGGTTCAGGAGGCAGAATATGTAACATCCTTTAAATGCCTCCTGAAAATTTATATTTTTAGAAAAGCTTTCCCTGGATTATAATTTATTCCGGTTTTATATTATTATTATTATTATTTTACATTTTTAAAGTTTAAAATCTTGACTTGTTATATGTTAATGGTTTTAATTGTAAACTGCCCAGAGAGCCTCGGCTATTGGGCAGTATAAAATGTAACAAATAAATATATTTATTTATTTAAAATTATTTTTAGGTCATTGTTAAGGGTAAAATCTCTCAATGTGGTATGCAGGTTAAAAAAAACTATACAAATAGTCAATAAATAATTATACAACAAAATACTATAAAACATTATAAAAACAGTTTACACCAATAAAACCTGCAGCCCATAATAGATCATGGAAAGCCAGAAAAAGTAGATGGATTTTCAGAGCCTTCCTGAAGACCTGCAAAGAAGGGGCCTGATGAATCCCTGATGAAAGCTGATTCCAGAGGTTTGGGCCACTACTGAAAAGGTCCTCTCCCTTGTACTCACTAGCCTAACCGCCCTTGGTGGCAGGTAAATGAAAAGGGCCTCTTGAGATCTCAGTGTGGGCAGGCTGGTATGGTAGAAGGCGGTCTTTCAAGTAACTTGGGCCCAAACAATGTAAGGCTTTATAAGTCAAAACCAGCACTTTAAATTCAGCCTGGAAATGCACTGGCAACCAATGCAGCTTGCACATATTTATTCATTTATTTACAATATTTATATACCACTCAATATCTAAAACAGATTCTGGAGTGGTGAACATAGGTATAAACAGTAAAAACAAGGAAGATTAAAAAAAAACAAATTAAAATGTTCAATTTAAAACAAAGGAACCAGTAAAACAGAGGCTGGTCAGTTGTGGAAGGCTTCTCGAAACAGAGTTGTTTTCAGCAGGTGCCGGAAGCAGCCTAGTGCTGGCACCTGCCTGACCTCCAGGGTGACATGACCAGACTGTCCAGCCCCCACCAAAATCCAGGAGGCTGCATTCTGCACCAACTAAAGTTTCCAAACCCTCTTAAAATGCACGCATTACAATAACAAAGCCTGTATATCACTAGAGCGTGAATGACCAAGGCAAGACCTTCCCTCTCCAGGTCGGATTGCAGTTGGTCTAAGTTAGTAGAAGTACTCTTGGTTCCTACCACTATCCGAGCTTTCCCAGTTAACACCAAATCCAGGATCATATCCAGACTCTGCATTTGGTCCTTCAGGAAGAGTGTAACCCTTTCTAAGACCAATGTATTCCTATGTCCAATAAATCGGCTTCCCTACCCATTTTGTCTGGATTAAGTCTCAGGTGCTTTACCCTCATCCATCCCACAACTCCAGACATCAGTTCAGGTATTCTCGAAGATTATTAGGTGGAAATGAGTGGTAGAGCTGAGTGTCATCTGCACATTTATGGCACTTCAGCACAAACCTCCTACTGACTTCACCCAGCAATTTCATATAGATATTGAAGAGAATAAATCACAGTTTGGACTTCATAGGGTCAGCACCATCTAACCGCAGCATTTGAAACACCATACCACTGTGCCTCCTGTGCCCAACTCAAACAACCAATTAGGGTGGCCTGGTACAAAAGAGGACAGAACTCCTGCATCTTTAATAGTAGTGTAGAAAAGGGACTTTGGCAGGTGCGGCTTGCATGAGAGGCTACACCTGTTGAAATTCCCTCTTCATCACAACAATTAAAGTTGCAGGAGCCCTATCCTCTTTTGCATCTGGCTACCCTACAACAAATCCAGAAGGATACTATGGTTAATGGTATAGAAAGCTATTGAGAGGTCCAGGAAAACCAACAGGGTCACACTACCCCCATTCATTTACCAGTGTAAGTCATCTAGGGTGACTAAGCCAGGCCTGAACCCAGATTGGAATGGATAAATAACCTGGACCCAAACTGTGTAAGACTGGAAAGGTCAAAGGCAGCACTTTGAATTGGGCCAGAAACACATTGACAACCAATACAGCTGGTATGGGATTGGCATAATATGATCTGTCTGTCTAACCCTCACAAGGATTCAGCTGGCCATATTCTGTATTAGCTGAAATTTTTGAGTTTCCTTCAAAGGCAGCCCCACATAAAGCATGTTAGAGTAGTCCAGTCTGGATTTAACTAGGACATTTGTGACTGAGGCCAGGTCTGCTTTTCTTGAATAAGGTTGCAGCTGAGCAACAGAGTTGATAAAAGGCATCCCTTACTACCCCTGTCTGCTTCTGCAGAGAGCAATGAGTCTAGAAGGACCCCTAAGCTACGGCTTTTTCCTATAGCTGTTTTCAAATGCAATATTTATTTATTTTAAATAAGATTTTGTATTAGCTGAATTGCATGTGACAAGTAAATAGATTTTTCCAGAGCTATATTTGTATTCCATTAAAGTGAAATAGGTGTGGGGACCTGGGTTCTGTTGCAAACTCTGTGAAGCTTCTTCTCTTTTTCAGGCAAACACCATCCTTCCACATTGTCACAGCCATCACTTACACTGCTTACCAACATTAATGAATATGGCTGCTTCTTTTGACATTGTAAAGGAGAAGAGACTGTAAGCACATTTTTTTGTAAAATGCTGAAGATATGCTAAGTCATGAGTGTCCATTCAGTATAGCTGTAAACTGTGTCTTATTACAATATGTTACTTATCCAAATGAATGTCCTTAATGATTTTATATATTCGGAACTATAGCCCTCATTATAAATACAGAGCAGTGAAAACCATAGTATAAATACTTTTGAAGGAATACCATAGCTGAAAAGCTCTCAGTGTAACATAGAAACTGGAAGAAGAGTAAGGGAGAACGAAAGAAAAGATAAAAACAGGAGTGCAAAATTTCTTTTTCTGATCTGATAAACTAAGCTATCCTATACTGACCCTATCTGCATCCAGTTTGCCTCCCATACAAGTGGATAGATCCAGAGAATTTCCCCTCACATAGTATCCTTCATTACTCAGTTCAGAGAGAATCCTCAAAAAGCCCCACTGTACCTCAGAAGATGGGTAGGAAAAGGAGGAGTAACAAAGCCATAGTAAATCTTCAAGCTTTCTCCCAAAACAGTTGCAGTATACAGAGCAGTGTACACTTGTAGTTTACAGATGGTGAAGTTGCCATGCCTAGACTTTGAAAGTAAATTGACATAACATTGAATGGATTTTAATGTGCCTAAATTGTGTTATTCATGTCTGGGTTTCTAATTGGGAATTGTATCAACTTCCTAAGCCATTTTTATCAAACAAAATAAATAAAACTCTGTGTTCTCTGTATTGCAGATGATTTCACTGCCATATTTAATATTATGTTTCTTGTGTTAGATTTAGTAATATATATGTTGACTTTCTTTGATGCTTTAAAACAAACTTGACCTTTGGAAGCTTCCCCTAAAAATATCAATATTAGTTCTGTGAAAATGTCCTCAATCCTGAGCAGTTATAATCGGTGGGAGGTTTACCATTGATTTCTAAAGTAAGATTGAGCCCAGAATTACTAGCTGAAGAATTAGGGTTGTATGCAGTTGTTATCCCTCCACTGACAAAAGGCTCCGTGATCCAGCCAAGACTTTTGTCAGCAGAATGGAGAGGAAAGTGATTTTTGGCGATTCCCCCATCCTCCTGCAGTCCCCCACACCAACTCCAGCACTGTTTTAAAGGGCCCTGCAACTCTCCCGAGCAGAATTAGGGAGGTCTATGGAAATAATTGAAAACCGCTTTCCTTCCTGTTCTGCCAATGGAAGCCTTTGCTGGATTAAAGAGCCTTCTGCCAGCAGAAAGATACCAATTATGGACCTGTAACCAGTAATATGGGTTTTCTGGAAAAAAATGAATTGGAAAATTTTCCAATGCAGATTAGGCCCTTTGTGTAGGAAAATTTTCAGTTTCCATTGGGAAATGTCCTAATGCCCTAGAGCAGGAGTGAGCAACGTGCAACAGAGGGGGCTGCTGCCAATGCCGTCATTAAGCCTTTAAGAAATGTCTTGCCACAAAAATCTTTGAGAAATTTACAATGCCTGGGCTTTTAAATCCTCACTAAGGGCAGTAATGTTACAAAAAAAAATATTGCCTGATAAATTTTGATTGAATGAACATTTTCCCCGGTAGGCGAGCCAGTGCTGCACTAAATTGCTTAAAACGCTTTCACGAAATGAAGAAACGAGGACCTAAACCTTACAGCCTTCATCTAGATCACATTGTTCAGAAAGCCATGTCAACACATCAGCGAAGGGATCAATATTATGTGCAGAAAGATATCTTTAGTCTGAAGGTAGAGTAATTTTGCTGAAATGTCTGTTCTTAGAAATGTGACTTTCCATTTTGTTGTTGTTGTTGTTGTTGTACAATACTTTGAATTGTTTCTATCATTTTAATCTGAATTTTCCAGTCTGGATTGCTAAACATACTGTATTTTAAATGAAAATCTCTCTGGGGTGTTGAGCAGGTGGGAGGGAGTCTGTTTCACTAGAATTTGCCACATCTTGCTCTTCTTCTTGGTTGTGTTATTAAATAATCAACTGTGGACATACAGTTATAGCTTGTTAAAATAAAATACTTTACATTGTCTACTAACATGGAGGTAATCTTGCAGTAAAATGAACTTCCCCTTTTCCCCTTTCTTCTGCCGTAAAAGGATACAGAGGAAGCATTGATGCTGAATCTGAAAGATAGCCAGGTTCTTCATCACAAAGAGAATCTTGAATGGAACTGGAATCTGATAGGGACCATACTTAAGGTAAGCTGTGAAACAATGTTCTAATTAACTTTTAAGGAATGCATTGAAATAAAGGAATTGATACGGGTGCCAGTGTAGTGTAGTGGTTGGGGTTTCAGACCGTGACTCAAGAGATCTGGGTTCTAGTTCCCATTCGGCCATGAAGCCAGTCGTGACCTGGTTCACATAACAGGACAGCCCACCGCGCACCTGCAAGCTTGCTGCAGCTTGTCATGTTCTGCGAACCCAGGCAATAAGGGTTGTTTAAGGGTTAAACAATGCTCAAATAACCCATTATTTGTTTATTTTTTTCCTAACCCTCAAACAACCCCTGCTCTCTGGGTTTATACAACACTACAAGCTGTGGCAAGCTCGGTTCCTGTGGGCACCCAAGCACAATGCAGCAGTCCCTGCAGGTAAATTAACCCACAATGGGCTGTTGTGTCATCTGAACCAGGTCACTGACTTGCAGCCTAACCTACTTCACAGGATTGTTGTGAGGCTAAAATGGAGAGGAGGAGGACCAAGTAAGCTGCCTTGGGTTCCTTGGAAGAGAAAAAAAGGTGGGATATAAATGTAATAATGAATAAATAAATTTGCAATTCTTATAATAACGCTTTATCTGTTGTTTTCTAGTGGCCAAATATTAACTTAAAGGTTAACAAAGATGAACAGTTACACAGGTACGTAACTACTGTGTGGAGAAAAATCAGATTCAGAAAAGATTTCAATGTGACTTGGACATAGTGTATTCCTAAACTGTAAAAAATACAAAGAGCTTTTTAGCTAGTAATGGCTACATTGAAATAAATGTAAAAGCAATTGACTACTCATGTCTGTCCAAAACATACTTACGATTGGGCAATATTCTGTTGTAGAAAGTGCTTGATATCAGCAGCTTCCCCATTGGAAATTCCCTGCAAATGGAAGTGTTCATTGAGCTGATGCAAGATCTCATTTTGAAAGAACATGTGCAATAAACTTATTTTTTATTTCACCTACTCTGATAAAATATGATTTGCAGACAATGTATTTTAGATGCAGAAAGCAACGCATCAGTCCAGTCTGACACATAAGAATTAATAGATGTAGACTGAGAAAAAAGAACAATAGGCTGTGAATAAAGAGGCCATGTATAAGAAATGAATCCCAAATGTGGGCCACTAGAATTCTGGTAGCTGGTTTGAGACAGTGTAATAAGCAAGGATTTAATAGCTAGGGAGTTTGAACTGATAGATGAATTCCGAAGGCAAAATGTAATGTCTTTGTGGGATGCTGCTCAGTGCAAATACTGGACTAAATAGAGGGCTCCCTCCTTTTTTCCCAATAAGACATGCCTTAGGCACAGGGAAAAACCTCACAGCAGATCTCAAGGAGCTGGAAAGCTGTGAGGAAAACTTAATGGACACTGTGGCATTTGCACTGCACTTGAAAGAATAAAACACTGCGAACAGGCAGTAATATACACATTTGCCTGAAACCTACAATGACTTTTTCAGCATCTCATTCTTCTGTTTGTTACTAGATTTGTACGACGATTGATATATTTTTACAAGCCTAGCAGCAAGTTGTATGCCAACCTGGATCTAGATTATGCAAAGTCCAAACAGCTTACAGTTGTGGGTTGCCAGTTTACTGAGTTTCTTCTTGAATCTGAAGAGGTAAGTTTTGTTTTGTTTAGGCATAATGAACAATTGGTAGCTTAAAATAAAATGGGTGCAAGAGTCTTAACCTTTTCCTTATTCTTACACCCCAGGAGTTAACTGGCTAAGCCACATCAAGTGGGTGTCTAGTTACCCTAGCTTTCCCGCTGGGTTGACCTTACTCTGGCCATTGAATTGCTAGCTGCCACCACCTACCAAATAAACAGAGCAGTAGGTCTATTTCAGTTTTATGTAGGGGGAAATCTCACTGCCAGCTTCCAAACTCTGTACATCCATCTCCCTAGAACAGGGGTTGAGAATCTCTAGCCCTCCCGGAGTCCCAATCTGGCTTGCTGGTTTTCCCAACATAGCAACTTCCCCTGTCCCTGTCCCTCTCCCTCAAACCATCAATCTGAGTTACTGGCAGTAAGAACTTTAAGCTACAGTATGCTGGTATTTTGCCCTCTTTGTCTTTGGCCCCACCCTATTTTCCCTTTGACCCCATCTCACAACTGGAATGCAGCCTCCAAAATAGAATTCAGCGCTTGGGCCTAAAGAGGGTTGACACCCCTGACCAAGCTGGTATTTGAGGTGGGGGAGAAGTTTGTTCAGTTCATGTTTTAATGCTAACATACCTAATTTGTACAGTACAGCTAACTTGCACGCAGTTATACTTCAATATCCACGGTTTCCAAAACACTGTGATGCATTTTGTGTATTCGTGAAAAGTGTGCACAAGTGTGCACAAAATACATATATTAGTGAAAATAGTGCACAGAAACAAATTTCAGGGCAATGGCTTGAAAGGCAATACGGAGCTGATGTGGTCAGGAGACAAAGCAAACTAAAGACTAAAAAAAGGGGAAACTGAGCAAAACCGGGAGATTCATCCGTCCCTAGCTGGTATAATAGGCTCATAGTTAATTGCTTACATTCTGTAGAAGATGCATTTTAAGAGGCAGTAGTGCACTCAGGAATCTCTCTTCGACAAAGCAGCATGGACATCAGGAAGGACGGTTAGTTAACTCCATTTGGTGATACTCAACCAAAAGACTTGGTTTTATATTTGTACAATCTTGCCTGCAAAAATGATGCACTGCTTCAGAATATTGGATGGGGGTGCTACACAGGTAAATCAACATGCACTTTTGCCCCTCAGGAAGCAAGACAGGAAGGAAAGAAGGAAGGAAGGCAGGTGCAGCAAAAGGTAGATATAGACTTAAAATTATCTAAAATTTTCTAGAGTCTATTCCATTGCATCCCTGATTCTCTGTGTCATGCAAAGGATAACAAATCCGCATTTTCCTTTTTACTCCCCCACCCCTCTTATTTTTGCTTTGGTTTGTTTGGCAAAACTCAGAACCTGATGGGGAAGGAAAGTCCTGAGGGTGCATGTCCACTTTTGTAGAAACATGTTCATGAACTGCGTCACTCTTCACTTGCCACTGCTAACTCTTAGAAAGCTTGGACTACCTGCGGGTTGTTTACAGTTGTGACTGCCATAATCCCCACAGGAATGACTTTCGGTTTATGTCAAGATCGTTTGAGGGCAGTATCACAACTGACTCTCAGTCCTTATATTGGAGGAATTCTAAACCTAAGCCTTAGACTTCTTTAAAACAAAAACAAGCAAACAGTATTCCTTCTGTACTGCATATCCTTTATCTTATGCTTAAATCATAGCATTTTTTTTAATAGTCCACATATATTCCAGAGTTTTCACAATAAAGTTTTTCCTCTGGTCTTAATTTACCTGGTATTGGTCTGTTTGACATTTCCTTGCTTTGTGCCAAGAGAGATAAATGTGTCTTTTTTTCAATGAGGGGAAAAAATCCTGCATAAGAACTGAAGTACTTTTGTTTTTTCATGTTAAAGCAGGAGGGACATGGCTACCTTGAAGAGTTAGTAAAAGATATTGTACACTGGCTCAATTCTTCTTCTGGAATGAAACCGGAACGCAGTCTCCAGAACAATGGGTTACTTAACACTCTTAGCCAGCACTACTTTTTGTTTTTTGGTACGCTCTCCTGTCATCCCCACGGAGTGAAAATGCTTGAAAAGTGTAATGTGTTTCAATGGTAAGCATTATCTTCAGTTATAAAAACGTTTTGAAATACTTGGGTTCTAGAATCTTAAAATTTATGAATTTTTCTTGCAGTACTCTAAATTTCTCTAGAATGAAGTGTATTAAACTATAGCTGGAAGTGGGTTGTTTACATTCATTTTTATATTTTAGGAATAAAGATTATGTTAGATATGACATTTAAACACTTGAGAGTGCAAATGAACTATCAAGAATATATTAATATATATTGACACTTCACATTTGTAAAGTTTAAGCTGTAGATCATGCGTGGTGTCATTTTTCAGGTTAAAAGCGTTCCATGGTGAAAAGAATGTATTGACTCCCTCTCCTTCAATTCCATAATAATAATTCATACCAGCCTATCAGGCTATATTTCTCACATTTTAGGTTATACTAAGCAACAGCAATAAAACAGCCCCTCGCCCAGGGAACTTACAATCTAAAATTTGACCGTGGAAGATGCAACCAATGGAGAGGCAGGGAAGGAAAGATGAAGGGATTTTTAAAAATCAATCCCATGCTCTCTCATACACTGACATTCTCAGGAACTCCCTTTCCAGGTTTCTACTTTAGATACCTGTAGATGTACATATCTTAACAGGATGTTTCCTTGTTCTTTCAGTCTCCTTAATCTTTGCTCCTTGAAGAACCAAGATCACTTACTCAAATTGACAGTTTCTAGTTTGGACTATAGCAGAGATGGATTAGCAAGAGTCATCCTTTCTAAAATCCTAACTGCATCTACAGACGTAAGTGACATGCAACTCTTCTAAATAGCTGTTCTCTGGACAATATATAAATTCGGATGGGCTTGTCCTTGTTTTCACAGGTTGGTGTAGTGGATAGAATGTTGGGTTTGGATCAGAAACACCTAGGCTCAGTTCCTTTCTCAAAGCCTTTCCCTTGAAACTAACTGGGTGACCTTGCGCCAGACTCTTTCTCTCATCCTATCCTACCTCCCAGGATTGTTGTGATAATAAATGTGAGGCGGGTAGGGCTTGGAAGTAGGGAGATATAAAATATGAATAATAGGCAGTATCCAGTGGTGACTACCTGTGAACAGCCAGCCCCACTTATTCTGTTACAGTGGAGATTTAGCATGTCCGGGGGAAAACCCCAAAATGTGCAAAACTGCTAATTTCTAGAAGGGGCAGGACAGCGGAGCTCCCTTATGCAAATTCCACTGACCTGCCTTGTTCCAGAAACAAGCATTTCTTCTTGTTTCAGGTTAGTCCTGGAAGTGCTAAATCTCCATTGTACAAATAGTTCCTGCCACCTGCACAACAGAATCAGTTGGGGCTGGCTGCTTGCAGAATGGAAGTGGCGGTGAGCCCAGTTGGATACTGCCCAATATTACATATAAATCTAGGAAACATGAAGTACAAATCAACCTTTCTCTATATAGATATTTTATAGGTATGTGTGTGCATGCTTTGTCATGAAACACACTTTTTGACTACAAAGAGTTGTGCTCCAGAATGTCACGTCTTTTTATAATTTGGATTTGGCATTAACTTTAATGGCATGCTGATTGCACCCATATAAAAATGAGACAAATTGCCTGGGTTGGTTTGTACAAAATCTGCTTTTCTCTACCATGTTTCTCTTGTTGGTTTTCCATTAATCTGTTTTTTCCTTTGTAGAGCTGCAGGTTGTACGCTACAAAACACCTGCGAGTACTGCTCAGGGCTAATGTAGAATTCTTCAGTAATTGGGGAATCGAATTACTGGTCACCCAGCTTCATGACAAATATAAAGCTATCTCTTCTGAAGCACTTGATATCCTCGATGAAGCATGTGAAGATAAGGTGTGAATCCTTTGCCCCTTTCCTCACTCTCTATGAATGCATGTAGTCATGTATCGGTTCATTAAGAAATAAACACCTTAATTTTCTACGATGATTCTTCTTTGCATGATGTAAAAATTGAACGTTGCATATAAAATGAACTAATGTGCTATGTTGACTTTTTCCAAATGTGATTGCAAAAAGAATGAAAACTAGGAAGAAACTATGGGTATGTTCATAGATTTTTCAAAGGCTGATTAAGGGCTAAAACCAAAGTTATGTGAACAGATTTCTTGTGCAATGACCGTTTCTTTCCCCTCTTCCCATCCACATGCACCCCCCCCCCCCTCAAGATCTTCTCCAGAGGATCCCCCAGAGGAGTAATTCAGTCCGCTGGTGAAAGGGCACTGTTGGATACAACCCTATCTCTCAGAATAGGGGAATAAATAAATATCTAAGAAGTACAAATTTACTGTTGACAGTTTGCTGCTATCCTCTCATTGATGAGCGTGAGCTCTGGTGTTACCATAAATGAAGTGCAAATTACCTTCTTCTAAAGCATAACTCTACCCGCCCCTCTCTTTTAGGCGAACCTTCATGCTCTCATTCAGATGAAACCAGCGCTTTCTCATCTCGGAGACAAGGGTTTGCTTCTGCTCTTAAGGTAAACATTAAATATGTTACTCTGGATGAAAACAAGCTAATTAATTTGCATTTTGATAATCTGGGAAAAGATTTACAAATGGTGTATCATGGCATTTTTTTTCCAGATTTCTATCAATTCCAAAAGGGTTTTCCTATTTAAATGAGCGAGGCTACGTGACAAAACAAATGGAGAAATGGCAGAAGGTACCTCTTCACAAATCCAAATCATTCTCTGGGATTTGTAATTTGAAATATCTCCTTGTTACGTTGACATTTTGCTTTGCTAAAGCCAGCCCTGCAGTGGCAAACATATAGGAGCAAAATTAAGCTAAAGTTGAGTACTTCAAAGTCGTATTGATCTTCATAGGAGAAACTTTACACTCATGTTCAATTCTCCCCGGTTTTAAAATGGTTGTATTTGGGTGGATTGTGCTGTAGATTTGTTATGTCTGTGATAATTGTCTGCCCTAGATACTCATTTAGAAGGAAAGCTGCTTGTAACATTTTTAATGTAAAGTTTAACACATTACAAGTGCCTGGTCCTGAGAGGATAAACTTGTAAGTATGCTCAGCTTACAAGTTGCCCTATATTTCCCAGTCAGAGATTTTGCTGCATGCTATATGTAGCTGCAGTAATTAACCTTAATGCTTACCGAAGGTATTAAATGTTTTGTATTTACTTTCCTAGAATGTAATCCTCTGGACCATCATCCTCATAATCTGTATAGTGAATTATTTATTTTATTTAAAACATTTCTTGGCCGCCTTTCAGGGCAGAAGCCCTTGCAAGGCAGCTTACAACAATAAAATACATTAAAATGGTTAAAATAGTAAAAGCTGTAAAAACATAATAAAAAAGCAATAAAAGCCAACAATAAAAACAGCAGCAACAGCCATAGCAGCGACAACAGTAGTCGTATCACAAGAAGGCCACAGTAAAATAATGTTTTCAAAGCCTTCTTAAAAGCCTGCAATGATGGAGCATGGCGGACTTCCGATGGACGCTTGTTCCAAAGGTGAAGGGCCACTCCAGAGAAGGCCCTCTCACATGTGATCTCCCACCTATTTGCTCTCATGGATGGACAAATGAGAGGGGCCTCTCTTTCTGATCTTAAAGTGTGGGCAGGCTGATATGGGTGAAGGCAGTTCTTCAAGTAACTTAGTCCCAAACCATTTAAGGTTTTAAAGGGCAAAACCAGCACTTTGAATGAATTAATGCCAAGCATCTGCATAATTGACTTGCTTGCCCCTTCCTATCTTCACCTAGAAGTTTTTCTGCCTTCAGAGGATGTGATAGGGACTTGGACCGCTCTCAAATCTATGATGATATTGGGCAGGGTTAGAGTTTCTGAATTTAAGCATAGTCAACTTTGTTCTTCTGAGCATTATGAGATGCTGCTTTTATGTGCTTCAGCATGGAAACTTCTGGCCTGTGATAACTTAAGAGTTAGATCTGCAGACATTGGAATTGTGATTTTTCCCTTTGAAGATTGATACAGCAAAGAACAGCAGACAGGAAAACAGTTAATCATCCCCTCTCATTCCTTACTCCAGACTGCTTCCATCCAAAGCTGCTATCCCATAGAAAAATGAACAAAAGCCTGTCACCATGTAACATGTAGTTTTGCCCTTTTGAAAGAGACAATCTGGGCCAAGAATGGAAGGGTCGATCCTTTGGCTGCATGGCATGACACTTGCATCACTTCACTTATTGAAAGGGGAGAGAGATTGATCCATCATGGAAGACAACTGTTGAAATGCTATGGAAAGGGAATTCAGCAGAAAGACCCACATTTCCCACTTCTGTAGAATTACAGAGCTTATTCTGTAAAACTGTGATGCAGATAATACTCTATGAAATAGATCTGAAACAGAAGTCTTTACATTGCAAAGAAAATAACTCACAACAAGAAATATTTTGATTCTGAAATTCTTTTTGCATTTTTCATGAAAAGCACTTTTATGGAAAGACTTTTCCCACTTGGATCTCGACCTAATATTGTACTATAAATATGAATATTTGCTCTTTCTGATGAACTCTGTGTTCTTTTATCACTTTAGGAGTACAATTTAAAATACGTTGAGTTGATAGAAGAACAACTTAATGAAGCTCTTACCACCTATCGGAAACCTGTTGATGGCGATAATTATGTTCGTCGAAGCAACCAAAGGTAAGCTAATTTACAAAGAATCTGGATTGGTTTATCAAAAGAATGGCATGTGGCTAGTTTTGAAACTGTCGTAATTAATCTTATGCAAACAGTCCATTTTTCTTTCTACCAGATTACAGCGGCCACATGTCTATCTGCCAGTTCACCTTTATGGCCAACTGGTACACCACAAAACAGGGTGCCATTTGTTGGAAGCTCAGGTGAGGAAATTTAATATAACTGATTCAAAATAAAGGTAACGTTAAATATATTACAAATTTCTTACTATATTTTTTTGCATTTACTTGGCTATTACTGGTTCAAAGTTCTGCAGCATATGCTATCCTGTCAAGGCAATTTTTCTTAGCTTTGTAGTTAGAACCATAAAAAGTCAAGGGAATCAGGAGTTCCTAGGTCATGCATCCATTCTTGTTCTATGAAATAAACACTTGGCAGCACTTTCCAAGTTAACTTTTCTCCCTTGGGAGTGTGTGTGTATTCCCTGCCTTTTTAACTAATAGTAATAATAGTGGTTGAGGCTGTATAGAGATCTCTTATAGGACAGAGCAAAAGTACCTCTGTTTCTTGCCAGCTGGCTCTTGGAGCACAACAACGTCGGAAGTTGCCTTATACCGAGTCAGACCATTGGTCCATCTGGTATTGTCAACACTGACTGACAGGGTTTCTGGAAAGAATTTTTGCAGCCCTGCTTGAAGATACCAAGGAATTGGACATGGTACCCTGTGCATGGAAAACATGTACTGTACCACTAAGCCATGCGCCCTCCTATAGTAATCCAAGACCAGGGGTTATTTGCCCCACAGAAACGTAGAAGTGATCTCCTGCAGTGGATCTGCTTTGCTGCCCTGAGGATCCTGTTGTCTTGTAGCCTTCCCATCTCTTTTTCTTGTAGGCTGTGAATGTAGCCTTCCTGTGTGTTTTTTGGGGTGTGTCTATCCTTTCAATCAGGTATTGGTAGATAAAACTAGTTATAGGATCATTCTTTGATGTACCATTAATATAAGGCACCAGTCCTTCAAAATGTTTATGTTTTTCAAATTGATACATTTCACAGTTACAAGTTCCTGAGGCAGAATAAATTCTTGGTTCTTCAATATTGCATTTGGCTTTAGTAAGCAACCTCATGATTGCATATGGTTTTATCTGCAATTTAAATTTTATATATATTTAAACCCTCCTTTCCAATGTTTTGAAAGCATCGTTTGAATATTCTCATTTGCTTGCAAATGAGCACTCTAAACTAAGTCATTCACCTTTAGTTTATATAGGAAAATCTTAAGGTTCTTCTTCGTGGTCTCTGTGCATCACACATATGGGCTCTGCGCCGGCGCCGAGCCCCAATCGGGAAACTTCACTAGCTAGCTTAGTGCTTTTTGGCGGGAACCCCTCCCCCACCATCCATTGCGCATGCTCCGGGTCCCGCCTTACCTCAGTTCTTCTTCGACCGCGTAGCTGATCGCCTCGCGGGAGACTTCTCCGGACGTTATCGTCGTAGCATTCTGAGGAAAGAAAAATTTTTGTTTACTCTATTTAGCTTAGTGTTAGTGTTAGTTGTTGTTAGATATATAAAAAAAAAAAAACAAAAAAAAACCAGTTAATAGTTTATACAGTTAGTTGGACTAATGGCGCAGGCGGCGCTTTTCAAACATTGCTCCCGTTGTAGGGCAAAATTAACCTTAACGGATGGACACTCTTTGTGCCTCGTGTGCTTGGGGGAAGGGCATGTTGTAGACTCTTGCCCCCATTGCATGGCTTTTTCCCGCCAAACCAGGCGGATTCGGGCGGACAGGCTACGTAGCCTGCTATGGAGCAAGGCCTTGTCTGCGGTAGACCAGCCTCGCCATCAGTCTCGTTCTCCACAGCCTGTGGACTCGGAGGCGGACAGGTCACCTTCCGGTGAGCGTAGGCGGACGCCTGTAAGTCGCTCTCAACCGGCATCTCCCTGCTCTCCCCCGCGTGGGGACGCGGCAGAGGCACCCTTGCCACGACTTCCAACTAAGCCGCCCAAAAAGTCTACCTTGGCAGCCAAAAAGTCTGGCAGAAATAAGAAATCAAAGTATTTGTCGTCGGTACCGAAGCCCTCTTCGACGTCAAAGCAGCCTAAGACGAGAGAAGACCATTCTTCAGCTCTCAAGCGCCCGTCGACATCAGGGTTGGAATCTTCTTCGGCACCAAAGCGATCGTCGACATCGGCACCGAAACTATCTTCGGCAGCGGCAGCATCGTCTTCGGCAGCAAGGCGCCCTTCGACATCGGCAGCGTCGACGGCGTCGACACCAAAGCGACCTTCGGCATCGGCAGCAGAGTCTTCGGCACCGAAGCGATCGTCGACATCGGCAGCACCATCGACGTCGGGACAACCGTCGATTTCGAGAAGCCAGCCACGAAAGCCGGCATCGGTGTCGAGTAGAAGATCGACGGCGTCGACTCCACGTCGTCCTGAGCCGTCGATACCGACGAGCAAGCCCTCGGCGTCGAACAGGAAATACTCGACGTCGACACCTGCCCGTCCCGCGTCCTCACCAATCCTATCTCAGAAATCTGCTTCCCTTACGCAGCGTGCTTCGTCGTTGCCTCCACGCCCAGTTTTTCAAACTTTGGATGTGGAAGTGTGCTCCTCGGATGTGGAGCTTGTAGAGGTTCTCCCGTCGGACATCTCTGTAGATTGCGATGTCGATGTGGGGCCTAGTGAGGAGGATGTGCAGCAACATTCACCGCTTGGGGTCGTTGCATCCCCGATTTCGAGAGCTTCGAGAACAACATATCGGTCTCGATCTCGGACTAGATCCCAGTCCCGCTCTCGATCCCGACATTGGGAATCGGCCTCTGATAGATCTAGGAGCAGGTCCCGTCACCGCAGAGCTCCGCGCTACCTGTTCGATCCCTACACGGGGAAGAGAATCGGCCGATCGTCCTCGCAGCGAGGGCATCAGCACGGCACCACGGTACGACAACAGCCTTCATCGACACCGGCCCACACCTCGACGGCCCTTGTGCCAAGACCAATCTCTCCTACCTCGGGTGATGACTACCCGTCCGACGCGTCATCTATACGGTCCCGGGCCCCGTCAGTCCCTTCTCCTCCTGAGGGGGTTAGCTCTAGTGACAGACCATCGCCATCGTTAGAATTAGGTTCTTTTTCAGACCAAATGCAAAGGATGGCACAATCTCTTGGTCTAGACATCAACCAGCCACAGGAGGACCTCAACGATAAAATTTATGACGTGATGTACGCAGAGCCTGCACCTCAACTCACCCTGCCATTGGTACCGACGCTCCTAAAAACGTTTAAGAGTGCGTGGGAGAATCCGGCAACAGTGGGGGCTACTTCAAAACGTTTGGAAACGTTATATAAAGTCAAGGACGTCGAGGCTCCGTTCTTGTGTAGCCATCCTAGGCCGAACTCCATTGTAGTGGAATCATCGCAGGGACGCTCCACAAAAAGCCATTCTACTCCTGTGGATAAGGAGGGTAGGAAGTTGGATACGTTTGGTCGCCGTGTGTATGCTTCAGCAACGTTGGGTTTTAAAATAGCAAATTATCAGGCTACCATGGCAAGGTACCAGCTCTTTCTCTGGGAGAAGATTTCCACACTAACAGATTATCTCCCAGATGACCAACGCGAGCTGGCCAGGGTTTTCCAGTCGGAGGCCACAAGACTATCTAGGCAACAGCTAACCACGGCGAACCACCAGACGGATTGCGCGGCAAAAGCCCTTGCAGGATCAATTGCGCTACGGCGGCATGCATGGTTGCGATCCTCCACCCTACCAGCTGAAACAAAGGCTCGGATCGAGGATCTCCCGTTCGACGGTGAGGGTCTGTTTCATTCGTCGACCGATAATACTATGGATGTCATCCATAAGTCAAAAATGACAGCGCGTAAGATGAGTGCACCCGCACAACAGGTGCAACAACAGTCTCGCTCACGCCGGTGGTACCGATCTTTCCAGTACCAACCTCGAAGGCAACAGGAGCGCACACAGCGCTTCCAAGCACAGCAACCGCAGTCTTCTTTTCAAGCCCGAAAGCCTGGCAACAGATACACCAAGGCACGTCGCCAGGATCAGCCGTCAAAACGGCGTCTTTGACTCCATTCCGATAACTCTGCCACAACATTGCACAACCAGGCTCCAACCCTTCCTGCACCGCTGGCAATCCATAACAACAGACAAGTGGGTGCTCTCAACAATTGCCGAGGGCTATCTCATAGAGTTTCAAACTTACCCATCTTTAGGCACTGTAAGGACCACTACACCGTCTCCCACACTGTTGCAGGAAACAACAACCCTGTTACAGAAGAAGGCAATCGCTCGCGTTCCATCGCGACTACTAAAAGCGGGTTTTTACTCGCGCTATTTCACGGTCCCAAAGAAAGACGGCGGCCTTCGTCCTATAATGGACCTCAGACACTTAAACAAGTTTATAAGGCCAAAGAAATTCCGCATGATTACGTTAGCCCAGATCTTGCCACTACTCAAGCTACACCGATGGTTCACTTTGGTGGATCTCAAAGACGCCTATTTTCATATTCCAATACACCCAACTCATCGCAAATATCTGAGATTCATGATAGGGGAAAGGGTATATCAGTTTGCAGTCCTTCCCTTTGGCCTCCGGACTGCACCACGGGTTTTTACCAAGTGTATGGCCGTGGTGTGTGCCCATCTCAGATCACAGAATGTCGAGATCTATCCCTACCTCGACGATTGGTTGATCGTTTCTCCAACCCGGTCGCAAGCACTCTCCGACGTCGGGCTTGTCACTTCTTGTCTCGCCAGCTTGGGCCTAGAAATAAACAAAGAAAAGTCCATTTTTCATCCCACTCAAACGATTCACTTTATAGGGGTGCTTTTAGACTCCACGGTGGGACGAGCGTATCTACCAGTCGAGCGCACTCGAACCATAGTGTCTCTCGCTTCGCATCTTCAACAAAGCTCACGCACGACAGCGTTCACTGTGCTTCGCATGCTAGGCTTCATGGCCTCTGCGGTATTCGTTGTCCGCTGGGCCCGTCTCTACATGCGCCCGCTACAGCAGGTGCTTCTCCAACGTTACCGTCCTCATCTAAACCCGAGAAAAATCATACTTACCATTCCGTCGTCTGTCCTCCCTTCTCTCCGTTGGTGGTCGTCCGCAACTCATCTGACTCACGGCATGCCGTTTCACCATGAGGGTCCAACTCGGACAGTCACTACAGATGCTTCCTTGGAAGGGTGGGGAGCGCACTACAGCGATCTGCAGATTCAAGGAAGATGGTCAAGGTCAGAGTCCAGACTCCATATCAATCTCCTGGAATTCCTCGCCGTCAAGCGAGCACTGCACGCCTTCTTACCACACCTTCAGGGACATCATGTTCGCATCCTGTCCGACAACACCACTGTGGTGTGGTACATCAATAAAGAAGGCGGGACAAGATCTCGTCGCATTCTCCGTTTGACACTGGACATTCTGCATTGGGCTCTTCGCAGGGACATCTGTCTATCCGCGCTTCACATTGCGGGAGCAGACAATGCGTGGGCAGACTCACTCAGTCGGGAATTCACCAACACCCACGAGTGGGAGTTATCCCAAGAGGTACTGAAGTGCCTGTTTACAAAGTGGGGCACGCCATCGATAGACATGTTTGCGACTTCTGCAAATGCCGTCTGCCAGGACTATTGTTCTCGGGCAGGGATTGGACATGCATCTCTCGGAGATGCATTCCAGTGGGACTGGTCCAACGGCTTCCTATATATGTTCCCCCCTTTTCCTCTGATTGCAAAAACGGTGGCCAAGGCCAGCAGATGCTCTTTGAACGTGATCCTGGTGACCCCTTGGTGGCCGAGACAACACTGGTTCACCACCCTCTATCGTCTGTCGCAGCAGCTATGGTGGCGTCTACCCAACATACCGCACCTGCTGTCCAAGAACGCAGGAGCTATCCTGCACCCGGACCTCCAGTCGCTGCACCTCACAGCGTGGCGGATACAACAAAATGGCAGTCACTAGATATGCCACCAGCTCTACGTTCCATATTCGAAGCCTCTATTAAATCATCTACGAGAGCGTCGTACACTAGGAAATGGAACCGCTTTTTGAAGTTTGCAAACGATAACGGGTTTCCAGCGCAAGATGGCCCCGTGTCGGGTATCATCGATTTTTTGTACTCCCTTCATGCAGGAGGATTGAAACCCTCCTCTATCAAAGTCTACTTAGCGGCCATTTCAGGACAACACGCTAAGATGGATGGCTATACGGTTTTTACACACCCGGTGGTTAAAACTTTTATGAAGGGATTACGCCACATGTTTCCGCCAGTTCGACAGCTCGTCCCTCAATGGAGCTTATCTGTAGTTTTAACGGCGTTGACGACAAAGCCGTTTGAACCGTTAGCTACGATAGATCTCCGATTGCTAACATTTAAGGCCATATTCCTGGTAGCTATAACATCCGCTAGACGCGCCTCAGAACTAGCGGCGCTGATGGTGGGGCCTCCTTATATTCAGTTTTTTCAGGACAAGGTTGTGTTACGTCCTGGTCCCTCGTTTGTTCCTAAGGTTTCTTCCATGTTCCACATTAACCAAGATATAGTTCTTCCAACTTTTTTCAAGGCGTCTACAGATCCCCTTTCGACAGCTTTGCACGCGCTGGATGTCCGGCGTACGTTGGCTTTCTATATAAAGAGAACAGAACCTATCCGTAAATCGGATAAGCTGTTTATTTGTTACGGTGGGAAGACTAAGGGATTGGCGGTTTCCTCCCAACGTCTGGCCCATTGGATTGTGGACACTATTGTCCTGGCCTATCAGGTTCTTGGCAAACAGCCCCCAACCTCGTTCACAGCACACTCAACAAGGGGACAAGCGACATCGTCGGCCCTGATCCATGGTTCATCAGTTCCGGACATTTGCAGGGCAGCGACATGGTCGAGTGCATCAACCTTTGTGAAGCACTACAGGCTGGACGTTAGAGCGGCAAGAGACGCTTCGTTCGGCCGAGCGGTCCTGTCTTCCATCTGTCAGTGACCCACCAGCGTGCATCCCCTCCTCCGGTAAGTTTGGCTGATTAATCGCCCATATGTGTGATGCACAGAGACCACGAAGAAGAAATGCAGGTTGCTTACCTGTAACTGTAGTTCTTCGAGTGGTCATCTGTGCATTCACACAACCCGCCCACCATCCCCTCGTTGCAACGCTATGGTGTATGCAGGAGGTTTAGAGCGCATATGCCTCCAATTTGTTTACCTAGTGCGAGGCCGTAACGCGGTCTCAGGGAACTGAGGTAAGGCGGGACCCGGAGCATGCGCAATGGATGGTGGGGGAGGGGTTCCCGCCAAAAAGCACTAAGCTAGCTAGTGAAGTTTCCCGATTGGGGCTCGGCGCCGGCGCAGAGCCCATATGTGTGAATGCACAGATGACCACTCGAAGAACTACAGTTACAGGTAAGCAACCTGCATTTTCCCCACATCCCATGGGAATGCAGCGAGATGAATTTAAAGGAGAAAAATCAAGATAAAGAGGGTTTTTAAATGGCCATTACAAAGTCCCTGGGGAAACAAACTTCTCCAGATGTCTGAGCATAGCTAGGGATCTGCTGAAGAAGTATGAGAGACAAGCAACGACTCTTCCTCTTGTCAAACTTTCACTGCTGCAACGTTATGCGATTCTGCAGTTCAGTTTCTTCATGGGATGATGCTTGAGTCCGACTTAGAACTTCATATAAGAAGTGCAGAAACAGAGTGCTCTGGGGTGCTTTTTTCAGGCATGTGTTTTTCATATCCATCCAGCGATCCTCTTGTTTCCCCATGTCTGGCCTTCTGGGGTAAGACATGAGAAACAACTTTGCAAGTTCTGTAAAAACAATGCCAACAAGTTCTGAGATGCAAAGGCAAAGAGTAGCTGAGTGATTCCAAAGTGCACAAGATAGTGCTGCTCTTCACTTTATATGATGCAGTCCTCAGCTGTGTTAATTTTTCAGCAGCGTTTAATTCAAAGTCACTCTGAATTGAAGGAAAAGGGAATACTGACTAGCCTTTACACCATTTCAGCTATATGTCTTTTACAAAGAAAAGTGAAAAGGGGCTTATTTACTGACTATAGTTGTTACAATTGTTCCAGACATCTTTATTCAGTTTTACCAGTGATCATTTGTGGCTTATATGCTAGTACTCTCACTTAAATGATTAGTTTTTTATGTAACATTACAAAATGTCTAACCTATTTGAATTTTGCTTTGAGCACTTAGGAGCTGGGAAAGCAATTCAACAATTGCTAAATAAATTAAATTTGATCTAATGAAACTCCTTTGTCATTTTTCTTTTTATTCTTTAGAGTATTGTTCCTGACCTGAGTTACACTGTTCGTTCTCCCATGCTGGATAAATGGGAAGGGATTAAGCAGTTGAAAGCAGCTCTCTGGGCACTGGTTAGTTAAAATATATATGTATATTATGGGGGTTTTCTATATTCCTGAATCAATAAATATCAGTGAGGAACACCTACTTGAATTGTTTATGTTCTGGGGTATTACCTATAGATGGGTAAAAGAGCATTAGATTACTTAATTTATTTAATGCACGTCCTTTCTTTCCACTACAAATAAGCTCTCAAGGCAGCTAACAATAATAAAATATAAGGAAAATAAAATTTTAATTAAAATGTATACATGAACTATTAAAAACACAAATATCAAAGAAATAAATTGCACCTATCACTTAAAAGCTACTTCAGCAAACAAATCCATTTTAAATCCATTTTTTTTCTGAATGAATGCATTTTTGCTTGCTAGTTGGACAACAAACATGGCTTCCCTTGGCATTGAGTTCTAAGGCCAGGGAGCGGCCACCAAGAAGGCCCTTTCTCACGTTCCCGCCAAATGGGCTTCAGATGATGGGTCTTGAAATCTGGGTCACATGAGAATGCTAAGCACTTAATAAACATTCTTTGCCTAAATTATAGTTTCGTCTTAGCTGCTAGTAGTGTAGCATTTCTTTTCAATCCAAGAAAGCAACTGGGACGCCAGTATTAAAAGGTAAAATTTGAGAGCGTGAGTGTATTTCCTCATTGTCTAATACAGCCTTTGAGAACCTGGTACCCTCCAATTTTAGACTACAACTCCTGGCATTTTTTACCATTTGCCGTACTGGTCGGGGCTGAAGGGACATGAAGTCCAAAACACGTGGAGGACAACAGGTTTGGGAAGGTTGCTCTATGAGTTGGAATCAAAAGTTCCCTTCCTCTATTGGAAGAAGACTCCTCCAGTAGCAAAGGGAACCTTTCGATCCAACCCTATAATGCTAGCCAGATTAGCCATAATGTGTGTTTTGGTGAGAGGGTGATAATGAGCCGAATATAAGTATGTTAAGGAGATTTAAAAGGCATTTCTGTATTAATTGGAAAGTTGGGAGAGTAGGTAGACTATTACATGGTGCAGAACATGCTTGATTCTAAGTTGGTACCTGTGAAATATTCACTACAGGTGTAGATAGAGATGGTATGGTTTTTATATAAAATATATTCTTTATAAGTCAAGCACTAGCTCAATATCTCTTCACCAATATCTCTTCAGCCATTTTTGGTGTCTGAACCAATAGCAACTTTGATCACAAGTTATACTTACATTTCAGGGCAATATTGGATCTTCAAACTGGGGTCTGAATTTGCTTCAAGAAGAAAATGTGATTCCTGATATAATGGCACTTGCACAGCATTGTGAGGTTCTATCTATTAGAGGGTAGGTATATCTTGAAAACTGCCTTTTAAAACACATACAGGTTTGTTTGTTTTGTTTTGTCTGGGAATCATTAAAATTATTAGATTCAGTCTGTAGTTTCATTTTTCACAAATGGCCCATTATTTTAGGAGAAAGTCATAGTGAGAAACTACAATGTATATTTTAAAGTATACACATCTTTAAATTAAAATTTTAATTAAAAACAAAATTCCAAGTTAAATAATGAATCTGTTGTTTTACCTCTTGCGTTCTAACTTGAACATGAATTGTCTATATGTTGCAGTAGTAATATTGTTCATTGAGTTTGTACCTTCACTGTCTTTCTGGTGAACCACATGCCGTTGTTTCCAACAACCATCTTAAACATTGTACTTCTGTTCCTTCAAATAGAGTAAAATAGGGTATACTTGCTTGGCACCCCACCCCTCCCAATGTAATTAATGGTGGCAAATAATGGGTAAATTAATTAATCCACAATTTGCCACAGCACATACTGCTGCGATTTTTAATATGCATCTGCCAATCGGAGTCGGAGATTATTCCTTGACATACAAATTAGGGGTGTGCATGGACCCCCAAAATCAGATCGGAATTGGAACCAGAACTGGTGCATCGGATCGGATCTGAGGCTTCCCGGTTCGGTTCGGAGCTGATTCTGATCCGAAAATCGGACGTCTGATTTTCGGATCGGATGCCACTTTAGGTGTTTTCGCCATAGGCTTACATTGGGGGAAAAAAAGCTTTCCCCCAATGCAAGCCTATGGCGAAAACATGGGGGCGGGTGAGTGGGGACCTAGCTCCCCCTCCCTCCCTCCCTCCCTGTCCGCTGCCGTCCGCTGTTCCAATCTACTGAGAACCAGGCTTCGTGGCCTAGTTCTCAGTAGCGCGCCAGGTGATGACATCATCACCTGGCGCGCTACTGAGAGGCAGGCCGCGAAGCCTGGTTCTCAGTAGAAAGGACCAGCGGACAGAAGCAGGCGCCCCAGCAGGTAAGTGGGGCCCTCCCACTCACTCGCACTTCTTACCTGCTGGTGTCCCGCGCTGCCATCCGCTGCTTCCATACTACTGATAAGCAGGCCTTGTGGCCTGTTTATCAGTAGTACAGAAGCAGCGGATGGCAGCGTGGGACGCCGGCAGGTAACGGGGGACCTCCCCCTTCCCCCCTCCCCCCACTCATGCTCCTTACCTGCTGCCTCCGCGCTGCTGTCCACTGCCGCCCAATGCTTCCGTACTACTGAGAAACAGGCCTTGAGGCTTGTTCCACAGTAGAGCGAGGGCGCGCCGAATGATGACGTCACCCGGACGGCAGTGGACGGCAGCGAGTAGGCAGCAGGTAAAGAGTGCGAGTGGGGGGAGGGGGGAGGAGGTCCAATCCTCCGATCTTTTCCAATCCGGATTGGGTCCTATCAGATTGGATCAGATGAGATCGGACGATCCAGCTGCGGGGATCGAAATCAGATAATTTTATCTGATTTCGGCCGGATCGGGTCCGGATCGTGGATTGGACCCGATCTGGTGCACACCCCTAATACAAACCCAGACACTATGGGTTAATTGTGGGTTAGATAACCCACAGTTAACCTAAAAACAAATTGTAGATTAACTGTGGGTTATATAACCCACAATTAACCCAGTGTCTGGATTCATATGTCATGGAATAATCTCTGATTGGATCAATTGAAGGCACACGACCATGGCAAATCGTTGGTTAATTAATCCAGAGTTTGCCACCATTTCATGTGAACTGGGTCAGTGTCAGAACATAAAGACTTTGCTCATGTGTAATTTGTCAGTGTTCTTTATGACTGGATCTGCATTATTTTTTCTATTCATTATTAAAAATAAAGTATTGAGTAATTGTAATTTTGAGTAATATAATGTACAGTGTAGTGAATGTAACATCACTCCTCTGATTGAGTTACTAAATTTCTGATTCTAGTCTGTATCCACTTTAATGAGTGAGACACCTCAGAGCTACAAGTTGCCTGTGAACCTGTTGACTTGAATTCCAACAAACAGTTTGGCATTCTTCAAGCCCATTGATTTCAGTGGACTTAAGCATGCCTAACTCTGTGTTGGATTTAGGCCATTAAGTTTTACAGCCTACATTTTCCTGGCCAGCTAAATCAAAGAATTGGTTCGCTACATTTCACAAATAATTATTTACATAGCAAAATAATAATAATAATCCAATTTTCAGGGAAGAGTTACAGAAATGGATTTTCTATAACCTAACTACAACTTTGGATTTCTGTTTTTTTAAATATAGAACGTGTGTCTACGTGCTTGGCCTAATAGCCAAAACGAAACAAGGTTGTGACATTCTGAAGCATCACAACTGGGATGCAGTGAGACACAGCCGTCGGCAGCCTTGGCCAGTAGTCCCTGATGACATGGAGCAACTCTGCAATGAACTCTCTTCTATTCCCAGCACACTTAGTTTGAACTCTGAATCGACCAGTTCGAGGCACAATAGTGAAAGTGAATCTGCACCATCAAGTAAGAATCAACCCCGCTAATAACCCTCTTCCTCCTTTAGATAAAATATACAAATTATGGTTGCGATCTCTGTGTAGAAAGCCAATGACTGCATTCATACATCACTTTAAACCAGGAATCCTGGCTTTTTGAACCTGTTATGAACGAGCTGCTTAGTGGTTCACTTAACTCTTTCATTCCTATGTTGCTCCTTCCGCTCATGTGAGTGAGTGAGTAAACGAGCAAAGCTCATATAACTTAGTTTATTGTATCCCAACAAACTAGGATTTGTAAATCAATAGTAAACCTTGGTTTAGAGACCGCTTATATCCCAGGTTCAGATCACACACTAAACTATCTATCAATGCTTAATTTGTTTGACCACTCATATGAGCAAGAGGAGGTGGCACCCTGGTTGTGGAATACTCCCCCTTTGGAAGCCAAGTAGCGCCAGCACTGGCTTCATTTCGTTGCCAAGTTAAAACATGGCTTTTTATTAAAGCCTTCGAAAGCTAAAATTATCCAAGGTTGCACATTGTTTTAATTCTTTTTACTGCTTTTAAACTTTTCTACTGGTTTTAGATTGTTAATGATTTAATACATTTTAGCTGTGTATATTTATTATTTTACATTGTTCTGATTTTATCTATACGCTGCCCTGAGATCCCAGTGATACAGGGCAGGATAGAAATGTTTAAATAAATAAACTCTGAATCCACCAACTGGAACGAAGTGCAAGATAACAACTCAGGTGAGCATATGCTAACAATTAAGAAACAAGGTCTCTATGAGCAAATGCTTAGTACAGTATTAATTTTTTTATATATTGGTATTTGGGTTCAGTACCAGAACCAAAGCCAAAGGTCCTTTCATACAAAAATCCCCTTCTGTTCTGCTTGAAACTATAGATTTATAAGTCCAGGGTGTTCTTGGTTGGAGGAACAGAAATGTGGGTGAGATCCAGACTTGGCCATCTTTAGAGTAGACCCATTGAAATCAAAGGGACAAGTCATGGCTCACTTGCCTCATTGATTCCAGTGGGTCTGCTGTAAACATGACTAAGTCTGGGTCCAGCCTAGTGTGTTTGGTTTCTATCTTTCATAGATCAAAGGCAATGCAAGCGTTTCTTTTGATTTCAGGCATGTTCATTATGGAAGATGACAGGATTGGCAGCACCTCTACTAGCACGTTTTTCTTAGATATCTCTGAAGATGCAGAACAGACTCCCTATGACCGAGCTGGGTCCTTCAAGGATAAGGATCGCAATCCCTTCCCCTTTTTCTCTTCCAGCAGGCTTGTGAAGAGTCGCATCTTAAATTCCCTTACCTTACCCAATAAAAAGCATAGGAGTAGCAGTGATCCCAAAGGCGGCAAGCTGTCTACCTCGGAGAGCAAGATGGGCTTGAGGCGAAATCGTACCGTGACTGAGCCTTCCAGCAGCATGGAGTTTACACGGGGGGATGACTTTGCCCCAGTGTTTCGGGTGCCTAAAATTCACACTCTGAAACTAGAAACTTCGTTCGTCGGGAGCCGGCACAGCGAGGATGCAGATAGCACCCCAAGTATTGGCGAAAATGACCTCAAGCTCCCCAAAAGTTTTGTCCATGAAAACCACAGGGAAAACAGCAGCCGAGAGAGGCTCATAGGCGAAGTTTCCACACAGACGAACTTCAAAAGTCGTAGCTTGAGTTTCAACACGGATACCACAACCAGTGGCATAAGTTCAATGAGTTCAAGCCCTTCCAGGGAAACGGTAGGAGTGGATGCTACAAATATAGACACGGACTGTGGAAGTTTAAGTACTGTGGTGAGTGCCAAGACAGTTAAAATGATCCAGTGTTCAACCCCACAGTCTAACCACCTCCCTCTCTCAAAATCAAATTCTGTCTCCCTGGTACCACCTGGGTCCTCGCACACACTTCCTCGGAGAGCACAGTCGCTAAAGGCTCCTTCACTTGCTACTATAAAAAGCCTGGCTGACTATAACTTTAGCTACACTAGTTCTCGAGATGCCTTTGGATACGCAACGCTAAAACGCTTGCAACAGCAAAGGATGCATCCGTCTTTGTCTCATTCGGAAGCCCTGGCTTCTCCAGCAAAGGATGTCCTCTTCACAGACACCATTACTATGAAGTCTGGTAGTCTGGACTCTCGACTAACACCAAACAGGTAACGCTTATTTCTTCAGCTTTCCTTAAAATTTTTTTTAAAAAAAACATAGCTAAGATTTGTTATCGTGGAATAATGAAGGGGAGAAAACGTATCTCATGATTCCAGCTGACAGGGGCAGTGGCGGCTGGCTGTATTGGGGGTTGGTGGGGCAGAGAGCAGAGCAGCTATCCATAAGTGGAATCAAGGACTCACTGTAAGCAGAATTGGGGGGTCTGCGCCACAGCAGGAACCCATTACAAATGAAGGGCAAACACATGCATTTAAATTCAAGTTCATTAATTCAAAGGAAAGGATTATAGGAAAGTGGGTCTCTAACCCATACAGCTACGCAGAAGGACTCCTTGAGCTCACATTTCTTTGTTCCATCAGCAACTCCCCCCCCCCCAAAAAAAAACAGCACGGAAAGAGCGGCTGCCTGCTTCTCTGAGATCGCGGAAGGAATTCTGTGGGATATGTCTGAACTGGTAGTTGAAAGGGTCATCTAAAGTACTTCAGTTGGCATTAGAACTGAAATGGAGCCAGAGAGATAAGAAATACAGATGATCCTGAACCAGAGCTGAACCTCTTGAAAATTGGGATAATTTCGGACTAGCACCCACTTTTAATCAATAATCCATGTAGCCAATGCCGCCTGTGCGGTAAGGCGACCCACTGCTAATACAGTGGGAAGCTAGCGCTTCATGAAGCAACTGGGAAGACCAGAAACACTTGTTTCTGGAAAGGGCAGGATAGCAGAGCTTGCAGCAGGGAGTTCTGCTGACGTATCCCATTTCAGAAACGAGTGTTTGTTTCTGGGGTGGCTTTCAGAAATGCTAGTTCCTATTATACTCATGGTAAGTGCCGTGGGTGTAATAAAAGTTGAGGTGTTGGATACTGCCCTCAGAGGCAAGTCGTTTATGCACTAAAATGAGCCATATTTGAACAATACTATGCTCATTATTACGGATGTAATTTTCAAAGTGCATGATGGCTAGCTTGTTGTATTTTGTTACAGGTTCATGAGAGCTTTAAGTTATGCATCATCTCTCGATAAAGAAGATTTATTAAGTCCTATTAATCAAAACACACTTCAGCGTTCTTCATCTGTTCGTTCCATGGTGTCCAATGCTACTTATGGTAGCTCAGATGATTACATTGGGCTTGCTCTTCCAGTTGATATCAATGAAATATTTCAGGTATTCACACCGTGTTTTTTATCTTAGATGATTGCATGTTTATATGAGGGAATTTGTTATTTATGATTCATTGTTCTGATGCAATTCTGCATGAAACTCTCATTTTACATCCTTTGCAACATCTACGGTGTGGTGCTGTGAAGGAATGAGAATGGTGCAATTTGCTTAACGTACAGCTATATTGATCAACCTTTGTAGCATTTTTAAAATCCCTTAAATTGTTAGCTCCTAAATTTTACCAGTAGTAAAAAGGACTTGTTAAAATTCCTAAAACCTAATCCGCATAATTTTTCTTTTGGAATATTTCAGGTAAAGGAAACTCCTTATTTCCAGAAAAAAACTATGCCTTCATTTGATGACCGAGGTGCTCGAGTCTTAGCCCAAGATGCTGGAGGTACCCTTTCTTTTCCAGTCTCTCTTGGGTAACATCACCCTTCCCAAGCCTGGTGGCCTCCAGATGTTTGGACCCCCAACTCTGAGCACTCTTTTTCTTTTTGGAAGATGTTATCCCTGACTGGGTTTTTCAAACATGTGATTTGGGGTGTGATTCATAATGACTCTTACTTGCACAGATGTCTTCAAAACATGCTGTGGATTGTGCCAGAAAGGAATCTTTCCCATTCTGATCCAAGATGTAAAACAAATGAAAATGAAATGAATCAATGTGTCATACAAATAATATGACACATGGGGAAGTAATAGAACTGTACTATGGTATGGCATTTCTACACAGGTTTACTAAGAGAGCAATCCTATGGCCCCCAGGCAGGGTCTGGGGACCATAGGTTAGTTTGGATTCGTGGATCCGAGGTCAGAGACAGCAGTCTGACCTTGCAGCCAGGAGTCTGAGATCCCCCCCCCCCCCAAACAGCATGGAAAGAACAGGGCCACCTGGCTCTCTGAAGTCGCAAAAGCAATCATGGGGGGAAGTTAAAGGGGGTGTTCCTGTCAGTGAGTAAGGGAAGGGGGCTGCGGAGGCTAGAGGATTCCTTGTATGCTGACCTCCCCAGTCTCTGTAGCTGAAAGATAACAATAAAGATCACCTCTGCTGTTCCCCCCGCTCTTCATTGGATGCTGTAAGCTTCCAAATTGGGAAGCTTATGGTCATCCCACAGGATTGTGCCCTAAGTTTTTTTCTTCTTCTTAGATTTGCACACTACACAGCAATATTTGTGTAATTTTGATAGATCCAGAATTGCTTCTTTTTTGATGGTGGAAGTGGAGAATACATGAAAAATTTGAAATTGAAACTCGTCATTGATTCTCATTAATTTATATTTATTTGGCTACAGTTTAGTTCTGTTGGACAAGTGAAATTTATTAAGATGTGAGTTTTATTTTATGCAGTGCTAATCAGTATTTAATGAATAAAATAACTTGTGTATCTTGCTTCAAACTGGTATTTAATTTCCTTTTTCTATTGCTTAACTTCATGTATCTCCAGCTTTGC
The DNA here is from genome assembly GCA_029215795.1 of Anniella stebbinsi. Classification (NCBI taxonomy): domain Eukaryota; kingdom Metazoa; phylum Chordata; class Lepidosauria; order Squamata; family Anniellidae; genus Anniella; species Anniella stebbinsi. Next base: position 23,030,740 of record JARDYH010000002.1, on the reverse strand, counting down.
CATCTGGTTCTACCGAGATTGTAAGGAGTCCTTTCCAGATACTGCGTCAGCAGATCAGTCTTACGGAGATTATGAACACAAGCCGTTCAGACGCTTCTCAGTTCCTTGAAAACATGGAAGACACTGGGCTTCAAGAGCACACTGAAGATAATTGCCTTTATTGTGTCTGCACATACATCCTGGGCTATCAGAATAATGACAAAGAGAACTCTGCATATAGTCGCACAGGTTAGTACCACTAGATCTCCTTCAGTTAGACATCTAGTCATTTCTCTACACCTGTCTTGTGGCTTATTATTATTATTATTATTATGTTATCTCTTTCTCGCTCGTGGCGGTTTTTCTAGATGGGCATGATGGGCTTTGCCAAGTCATAGTATCTTTTATTGATTCAGGAATTTCCTGATGATTATATTTTAATTATGACTGCTTTCTGGATGTTGGTGTGGATGTATTCTTATAGGCCCAGTTTTTGGAGGTTTTCTGTATATTTTTTTGATGTGATGCTGGTGACTGAGGTGACTAATAGAATAACTGTGATCTTTTCCTGTTGCCATAGTTCTTTGACTTCCATGGCCAGTGGTGTATATTTGTCTCTCTTTTCTTCTTCCTTTTCAACAACATTTTTGTCTTTCAGTATTGCTATGTCGATGAGGTATGTGAGTTTTTCTTTTTTGTCTATGAATGTTATGTCTGGTCAGTTGCAAGGTATTGTCTTGTCCGTATGAATTGTTCTATCCCAATATATTTTATTAACTGCATTTTCCAAGATTGTTTCAGGTGAATATTGTATAGTATAGTGTACGTTGTTTGATAAGGTTGAATTTTATGGCCAGTTGGTGAATTATTTTTGCAGCTGTATTGTGTCTGTCCATATAGTCCATTCCTTCCAGAATTTTACATCCTCCTGTTACATGGTCTGTTGTTTCTTGGAATTGATGGCATTTCCTGCATAGGTCTGTTGTTACACTGTTATCTTTTATGATGTATTTTTGGTAGTTCTTGGTTGCTATAACTTCGTCCTGTATAGCTATTAGGAATCCTTCGGTTTCTGGAGATAGCTCACCCTTCCTGAGTCATTTGTACGATTGTTCTTTGTTTATTTGTGGGTTCTGTATTATGTTGTAGTGCTTCCCATGGAGTTCTTTTGTGCCCATTTTCCTTTTTTCTCTGCGAGTGTAAGTGGTTGTGTTTGATCTTTGTTTTGTAGTGCTAGGTTGAGTGGAGTGTAGTTTTTATCTGCTTTTACTATGGCTTTATGAATGGAGGTATTTTTGGTGTGGAAGAATTCTCATTATTATTATTATTATTATTATTATTATTATTATTATTATTATTATTTATTGCATTTATATACCGCCCTATACCCGAAGCTGTCTGTGCGATCTACAAAAATTAAAAGCATTGAACATTAAAAAACTGATATACAAAGTTTAAAAAGCATAAAACAGATTATAGATACAATGTCCATTTGAAACAATTATTCTGGGTCAAACAACAACAACAACAAAACCCTCAACATACACTGTTAAATGCCTGGGAGAAGAGAAAAGTCTTGACCTGGCGCCGAAATGATAACAATGTTGACGCCAGGCAAGCCTCGTCGGGGATATCATTCCATAATTGGGGGCCACCACTGAAAAGGCCCTCTCGTTGCCATCCTCCGAGCTTCCCTCGCAGTAGGCACCCGGAGGAGGACCTTCGATGTTGATTGTAGTGTACGGGTAGGTTCGTGTCGGGAGAGGCGTTCTGTCAGGTATTTTGGTCCCAAGCTGTGTAAGGCTTTATAGGTTAAAACCAGCAGCTTGAATCGGGCTCGGAAACGTACAGGCAGCCAATGCAAGCACGCCAGAGTCGGTCTTATATGTTCGGACCTTCTGGTTCCTGTTATCAATCTGGCCACTGCATTTTGCAAAAGCTGCAGCTTTTAAACCATCTTCAAAGGCAGCCCCATGTAGAGCGCATTGCAGTAATCCAACTTGGAGATTACCAGAGCATAGACAACTGAAGCCAAGTTATCCCTGTCCAGATAGGGGTGTAGCTGGGCCACCAGCCGAAGTTGGTAGAAGGCACTCTGTGCCACCAAGGCCACCTGAGCCTCAAGTCAGAGATGGTTCTAGGAGAACCCCCAAGCTACGAACCCGCTCCTTCAGGGGGAGTGTGACACCATCCAGAACAGGTTGAAGACCCTCCATCCAGTCAGCAGAACCACCCACTAACAGCATCTCAGTCTTGTCTGGATTGAGTTTCAGTTTGTTAGCCATCATCCAGTCCATTGTCGCAGCCAGGCACATCCACAGCCTCACCTGATGAAGATGAAAAGGAGAAATAGAGTTGTGTGTCATTAGCGTACTGATGACAATGCACTCCAAAACTCTGGATGACCGCACCCAACGGTTTCATGTAGATGTTGAACATCATTGGGGACAAGACTGACCCCTGTGGGACCCCATACTGGAGAGTCCACAGGACTGAGCAATGTTCCCCAAGCACCACCTTCTGGAACCGCTCCGTCAAATAGGAGCGGAACTACTGCAGTGCAGTACCTCCCACTCCTAACTCAGCCAGTCATTCCAGGAGGATACCATGGCTGATGGTATCAAAAGCTGCTGAAAGATCAAGGAGAATCAACAGAGTCACACTCTCCCTGTCTTTCATCATACAGGGCGAACAAAGCTGTTTCCGTGCCAAAGCCAGACCTGAAACTGGACTGAAATGGATCCACATAATCGATCTCATCCAAGAGTGTCTGGAGCTGCCCACAACCACTTGCTCAAGGACCTTGCCCAGGAATGGAACATTTGCCACCAGCCTATAATTATTAAGATTTTCTGGGTCCAAGGAAGATTTCTTCAGGAGTGGTCTTACTACTGCCTCTTTCAGGCGGCCTGGGGCCACTCCCTCTCACCGAGAGGCATTAATCACTTCCCTGGCCCAGCCAGCTGTTCCATCCCTGCTAGCTTTTATTAGCCAAGAGGGGCAAGGATCCAATACAGAGGTGGTTGCACAAATCTGTCCAAGCACCTCATATTCATGTATAATAGCTTGTAGACTGGAGGCCTTACGGAGCCTGCTTCTGGCTTCTGATGCTTCATCTAACAAGTTTCCAGAATATGTTTCATAGCTATGAAATCCAGACACCTACATTGAAATTAAATGTTGACTCTCAGGTGTCCGGTACTATGGGAGCTAACATTCTCTTCTGATCTTGTGAATATACATAGTACCCACATCGTGAATTAATTGAATTAAAATTATTTTCTTTGACTAGCCATGTTTATGGGAACAATAGTCCCCATTTGCTTGGATCTTCATTGGTTTTGCTATTATAATTTCTAATACATCCAATTATGTAAGTTACACTTTATCTTCTCCTACATAAACCATTTGATATGTCTTGTATCCAAATTTCTTAGAATTTTCAGACATTCCTTATTCTGATTGGTGTGGAAAGACCATGCATAATCACTTGGATGTGGTTTCCCATTCCTCAAAGTTTTCTGGGATTTCGGGATGTAGTGATGTTGCGTCCCATGGATCAGCTAGTAGCACCAAGAGTACAGATCTTGTCATAGGTAAGTGATTTTATTATAGACATTCTATGTTGCACTTCTAATTCTCTGATTATTGTCAGGAAGTTGAATACTATCACCAGAATGGAAGATACTTGCACTTTGATTTTGCACGTTTTATATGGAAGTATTATCATATCAGTTGAACATGCTCTTCCCCTAACTCTGTTTAGTATTGCTGCCTTATAAAATGTTGCCAAAATAATAGCGTTATTTCTGCCACATAGTTTAACATATTGTGTGTTCTCTTAGGGGGCTATTCAGACATTACTCATTCTCTGATCTTTTCCTTCTTCTCATCCCCATGTTCACACTCCTCCTTTCTATGCCTGGGGAGATCAGGAATGGGGCTTTGGGCTCTCATAGGTTGTTCACTGCCTCCTCCCTTCCCATCGTCTATCATGTGGAAAAATGAACACCCAAACCAGTAGAATCAATATTCTCCTTTGACCCTAGATATCGAACCCATTACATAGGGATGAGGAGCAGTAACAAAGAGAAGTAACTCTTTGGCCTGTATTTTTTAAAAGGAAATATGACAAGCGTTGAAACGTCCAGCGATTTTCATGTGATACAGATGTGGCTACCTTATTAGGTTTATGTATTGCCCAATTTATTTTTCTCAAGGCGTAAAGTCAATCCCAGATGATACCCCAGTATGTCGCATTCTACTGAGAAAAGAAGTCTTGCGATTAGTGATCAACTTGAGTAGTTCAGTAGGAACTAAAGGTCACGAAACAGGTCTCTTGACGTAAGTAAACTGTCTTCTTGCTTACATTTCTAGCTTCCTACAAGGATTTAGTGTACCTGGCAGTACTGGATGAGAGAGGCGGGAGAAAGCGCAGCAGAAGAAGCTGCCTCAGGCACCACACTGATTAGTTTCCTAAGGAGTTGGGAAAGAGAGGATATGGGTGATCTGGCATTGTCAAACCTTCAGCTGCTTAGCTATATGCCCAAAGAGGTAGCAATGGGAATATGATAGAAATTATATAATCCAAAGACTCATATTAAGAGCATAATGTTGTTTTGCGCCATATTTTGCCTTGGAAGAGTCTGGAATTCCGGACTGTTCTCACTTGCCAGTCCAAAGTCATTAACGGGTTTGAGGGGCTTAGCAACTAGGGGAAAGGCTCCCTTTGGGACTATATTAAAGCCATGGCTCATCAGCCAACCTTCACCCCTTTCCCCAAGTGGCAACTCAGCAAAGGTTGTTGCTACCAAAGATTCTAGAGTTGAACAGTAAAATTATTTTTCAATCATGGCTTCAGTAGTTGTGTCCTATCTTAGGGTTTTGTCATGTGAGGTGGCTGTCAGGAACTTCAAAGTTCCAACCATGTCAGCCTGTGGTAAGATTAGAGATGCAAAGAAGGCCCAGGGGGCAAAATTGGGGTGACAAGTTTTTTGTACATTGCTACCTCACCTTTACACTTCCAAAACGATTTCTAAAAAGTACATAATAGGAAGGGAAGACTCTTGTAGAAAGACTAGAGATTTAAAATTTCTGGAAATTTTGAACTTAGGCATGGGGGGCTGTTTTTTTAACCCTCTCTGTAAGATTCCCAGCATAATTATTTCTCCCATTCCTTATTAAAATGATTGATCTAATGTATATTTTACTGATAGCCATTTAGGGATGCTCCCAGTTCCAAACACATGACTAGAGTTACTATATCGTAATTTGTGAAGAACAGTTGCATTCTTATCAGTTTGGGCATTGTTTTAATACGGTCCTGTGTATCTGAGCTTGTTCTGGTTAGATAGAATAGTCGAAGAATGTAGTTCTAAAGCCCATCTGTGAGAGAAACGCTGTGTTCTCCTGCCGATGTTGTCACGTGCTATTGAACAATGTGAGGCTTGGATCTAGGAGACGCACTGCCACTATTTAATAAAGTCTCCAATCAGACATTACTGTAAGGGAATGCTGCCTCAGCTATAAATATTTTAACTGCTTCCACCAAAATTAAAAACCTTGATACCTGAAGGAAACTCAATAGCTTGGTTCCTGTGGCATAGGCATGAGATTGACACCACCACTAGAGGTTAATGGTTAAATTAAATATGGCTGGTTACCATCCATAATAGGTAAGAGAGTCATCCCAAGCTAACTAAGCTCCCAGTAGCTTTTTATTCAGAGTGGATTTCCATGAACTTCACCCCAACTAATTCCTCCCAAACAGGAAAAGATGCTGTACACCAGTCCTCCTTTACCCCCAGTTCTTCCTGCATATTCTGGCTTCTAGGATGATTTGGATTTTTCAGGAACTACTTGCTAAAGATCCTAAGATCTTTTTTTTTCTTAACCCCCCCCCCCAAAAAAAAAACAACCCTTTTTCTCTAAGGCTTCAAGACTTTAGGAAAGGTTACAGATCTGGCAAGATCAACATATGCATGCTATCTGCACGTTCAGTTAATTCCAGATCAACTCTTGCCACAGCATTGCCAATGTATGTCAGACAGTTGCTGTGGATGAATTCAACGCCTAGTAACATGGATATGGCCATCTCCTGCAGCTATCACATGCTGCAGTGGTTGTGAGAATATGCCCTTTGATATTTTGGTTAGATCCCTTCTGGGCATTTCAGTTTGTATTTATCTATCCATTCTGTATTATTTTCCTTCCCCTTGTACTTCAAATGGTTACCTCCTGAGGCTTCATCTTCATAGATTTCTATGGAACATCCGAGACATGTACCCACTTCCTTCCCTAAAGGCTTATGCTGTAATATTTTGATGAAATGGTTCTTTAAATGTATAATGGGAAATAAGTCGTTTTCTTCTTTCCAATTAGAATTAAAGAGAAATTTCCCCAAGCATTTGATGACATATGCCTTTACTCTGAAGTGTCGTACTTGCTAGCTCATTGCACGTTTCGATTACTGTCTCGACGGTTCATACAGGAGCTCTTTCAAGATGTACAGTTTTTACAGGTGAGTAGCAGTGAATTTGAGTTAACTCTGTGACTGGATTGTTTTCCAAGTATAAATTGCCTTGAATGCTCTGTGCTAAGAAGTTTCGGGAAAACCTGCAGTGAACTCAAACGAATACAGATTTCTGTGAATCTGACCCGTGGATTCTGCAGTGGACCAGAGTTTTCCAAGTCATGCAGATTCCCCAGATGTGTGGACCATTTTTATTACTTTTGGGCAGATTTTGGCAAATGTGTATAATCAGATACTGTCAGATGTGCAGACAAAGGAACAAAAGACGCCTGACAGTCCATGGAACCTAGAAAGAACAGATTTAATGAAATCCATACAACTCTATTTATTTCTTGTAGATGCATGAAGAAGCAGAAGCTGTTCTAGTAGCACCAGCAAATCAACAAACAGTGAACCCATCAATGGAATCCTGACCACTTGTTTTCCACGGTTTGCTAAATATGAAGTTGCTGGTAGCCTTGGATAACTTCTCATTGGCTGGGCAATGAAGAGAGAAGCATCATCTTCTGAATTGTTCCAGGAGTTCAGGGTACATGTAATTGGAGTGTGGGCTACAGAACCTTTCCTTAGCGGAACTTGGTTCCCCAGCTATCTGATCCCTATGGGGAATTGTTAAAACAATGAAAGAAGCAATTACCAAGATATGCAAGAAGAACCAAGCACCAAACACTTGCACAGGTTTTCATTTCACTTATTTTAAATGCATCGCCATAATAATAGAGGACGAGTGTGCAGGAACATGTTTTCACATGGTTGACTTTTGACTTCCGTTCTGGACAAAGATGCCTTGTTTGTTCAACCTGAACCTTGGAGTCAGGGTATCATAGGCTGCACCCCATTGCGTCAGTGGAGCATGCTCTAACCGTGGACATCAGGGGATTAACTATGGGCCTTCCGTGATAGTTTTCTTAATGTTTGTGAAACACTACTTGGGAAATTTCTGATCTTAGAGACAGAGAATCCTCAGTAATTTGGGGCAGTCTTAAGTTATTTTATTGTTATAATAGCAAACATACTTGTTAGCAGTTTTGTTGCAGTTACATGTAATGATGTGTTAACTAAATCAATTAAGGAATTTCACTACAGTTTGATTTTAAAAGAACAAATCACTTATCAATCCCCTGGAATCAGATTTTTCCTGTACATATAATGCATGTTGTTTTGGTGGAGTTTTCTACATTAATGCTCATCCAGTATGTAAATTGGTTGTCTAGATGTATAACAAGCATGACTTCTGTCAGATAAGGGTGCATACTTTATCAAGTAAAATTAGAAAATATATACCTATTGCTGCTTTTGATCAGGAAAGATATGAAACATTAATTTCCACATTCCATGGCTTTAACTTTTCTATCATTTTGCTTCAGTCATACACATGGAAGGTTAATTGCAGGATAATACCAATAATTGTAGTCAAAAGCCTTAAAACATATAATGTTGAATTGACTGCTATTTTGCTTTAATCGAGTTCTTTCAGAGATCTTTTGCACAAATTATGTGATGGTGATAATGCATAGGTCAGTTCTCCCCACACCCTTGGTGAAATTCCTAAATTTATGTAAGTGCAGACTTGAAACAAATGCATCTGGACCCCATACTAAAGGCCTCGTCTAGAATGAAATAACTGATATATGCAAACTTGTACATACAAATGCCCAATCTCGTTCATTACAAAAGCTGTAGTAGACTATGGTTACTCTATAACTTCTTGTGCATGAAAATAGTTCAGCTGGACTGTACTGGGAAGACTATGTCCATCTACTTTCACCTCCCTTCATGCTTAAAAAGAATTAATGCAAGGATTTGCTTGTCATTGTGGAATTAGCTCGGTTTTGCATATACCTTATCTGAGCTCTCAGTACATGTGCTAATAGATATTTTTGTGGTAGGTAGACCAATGTAAAATAAATAAAGGGAATGCCACCTCTAGGTTCCTGTTTGCCTCAGCAGAAGACTGGCAAACATTTGAAGAAGACGATCTTTTTCTCAAGCCAAGACAAACGGCTTCTTTTTTGTGGTTTTTCCTGAGCGGCTTTTTTGCCTGGGCTCCTCATCCTTTCTCTTCCCATCAGGTTGAAGGATGGGTGCTACCTCCGCCAAGTTGTTCCTGACATCTGAAACCCTTGGATGTACATACAGTGACTGAATCTGTGCTGATTTTTCACCTCCCACAGTTGCCATCTTTAGCTGCCAAGCGACTCCATCCCATTCTTTTCCACCATCTCACCTGAGGGAGCTATAGAAAGAGTTCAGCTGAAAATCAGACATTTGGCTCTACTCATGACCAAGCTCCCCACAGCCAAAAAAATCAGCCAGTTGATAGTTTTCTCCGAAAGAAATTCAGGCAGGGCAGCTCCTCTCACCTTACGCAAATGGCCAGAGATGAGGCCTTGAGGTTCTTCTTATGTAACTAACAGAAAACAGGACGATCTTCTGATAGGTTTCCATATATGGAGTGTCTCCTGAGCCATCTTCGGAGAATGCTCATTCTCACCTCTTTTGACTTGGTGATCACTTAGGACCTAAGAGGGGTGGGCGCGAATTGGAGAGATTTTAAGACCTTCTCATATTATGATGTCTGTTACATTTTGTTTTTGTTCTTTAATGCCTTTTTATTTAACCCCCCCCCCCCCCCCCCACGTTCATGTTTTTTCTAGTTTGGTACTTTTTGAACTTTTCAATTAGGAGGCTGCAGGAGGAACCTAAATGCAGTTTTCCCTATTTCCCCAACTCTTCCTCTTTTGCTTGAGCTGTGGAACAAAGCCCTGCATTTGGAGTGGCAGCAGAGATAATGCTGAGATGAACTTGCAAGTAAAGACCCATTTGGCTGTTTCTTCCCTTCCTACAGTATTACTTGGCAGAAAAGCTTTCATCGATCCTTCGCTATCATTCACTATAACTTAATTTATGGAACATCTGGAGGACCAGGACTGGGGGTACCAGCAGGATTTCGCTCTCTGAGTTTTTCCATTTCCACGAGACCCTCTTAGAAATTTGGGGCTGGGGGAGGAGGTAGAGGAAGGGGCTTCAGCTGCTTTAAGACCCACCTGTTAACCATATGAAATTTATTCGTATCTATTAGTATTTACAGAGAGATCTTTCGGTCTTAAATGCAAGTGCTTTGCAAAACCAAAATACCAGCCACAGTAGACCAGATAGTGGTGTAAACTCCAAAGGACTAATGTAATACTCCCAGCAAAAACAGAAAAGCTGATCAACACTACCTCAATTAGGATAATAGAGTAATAAGGTATTTAGATTGTTAACTCTGGTGGAGTTAATCCATTAACTCTGTATTTTGTATTTTTGCTTTCAAGGCAAAAGTAGATGTTGGTGTATTCTTTTTTTTAATGTATATCTAATAAAAGAAAATCTCCAGATTGTTAAACTTTCTGACTACAGCTTTTAGTGAAGAGAAAATTAAACAGAAAACTCAGATAGCAATGCGTTTATGCATCCACTCAAATAGCAGTGCATAGATAGCCAAAACGATCTGCCACTCTTTTTAAACACCAAGCACTTTGACTTCCATCCAAACTATGGCTCCAGAAGGGCTGACCTTAAGTGTGTGGGCAGCAGCAGCATCACCAAGAAAGCTGCAAAGTGATGCCAAGTAAATTTTACAAATGTATAACAATCTCATCAGATCTCCAAATATTGAGAGCAGAAGTTGTGCAACTTTGAAGGGTCAGGGGATCTGTTCCCACCCACCCCTGCCAAATTACCATGGCGGCAAAAAAGCCAGAAACCCCAGAAGAGCATGATTGCCATTAAAATAAGGTGTGTACCCACTGTGTACCCAGGTGTGTAACCAGCAGCACTTTGGGGGGCAGCAGGGGGCACAAAACAGGCTGCGGGGGGGACACGCACACATGTGCTGCCCACCCCGGTGTAGAAGATGTAATAATCAGAACTGAATGCTTTTCATATGGCATTTTATGCTTGATTTAATGGATTGGGTAGAATATACTCTGGAACCTGTCATTTGGTGGATTTTCCCTTGGGAATTTGTATATTTTGTATTGAGCATACTCATTTGTCAGTCGCTAGCATCTATCTCGACCACCACTCCTGTACCACTTTTGACCCATGAAGGCAAATTCAGCTGAACAGCCCTTTATTTTTTCTACTGGAGAGCCTCCTGCGTTCTTACAGTGCCAAGACAGGCAGAAGAAACAGAGTGCTCATTGAGCCCCTCGTTGGCTGCTGTACATTGCTAGTGGGTATGGGGACTTCATTTGGCCTAGTCGTGGGGGCTTTGCAGAGGAATGTCTCCATGAGCACCAAGCCCAAAAGCTCAAGAAATGTTCCCTGGAAAGTAAGATGCCACGTAGGGGAGCTCTGTGCTTTCATCACACTTCGGATTTATGTGGGCAGCGCAGACTGTGCCTCTCCCATTGTAGTTCCCTGCTGCCATTCATGGGTGCCGGACTTTGGGCTTGGCTCAAAGTACATCCATCTCGTGGTAGATTAGAGATACTCATGGGTGCATCCTGTCTCTGCAGAACCCCTGTGTAAATGACTTCCTGTTGACATAGCGAAGTACATTCACAAACAAGAATCTTAATGCTTCAGAAGCAATCCTTACGCTCTGCAGCATGTGACTATATCTTAGGGTGGCGGTGTTTGGACTGTGTGTGTGTATGTGTATGAGAGACGGGGTTATTCGAACATGGAATCTTTGCAGAGGCCCTCTCCAGATTTTATTTTGAATTGTTTGGGTGAAGGGGTGGGGAATAACCAATGTCCCAAATGGTTGCATATGACAAAACATTTGTAATTGACAACCTTTCCTGTCTTTGTTCAGGGCATTCCAAATACAAGTTTTCTATGGAAGAGAATTTAGAAAAATAGGTATTGTGCTATATATAGCCTTGCTGTTAGATGGGTTCCTCAAGTTCAGTATCGCCAACTCCATCAATATATACATAGCAGTAACCTGATTTTTAAGAGAGGCTTAGAAAACCTTTAACTTTTAACTCTTTCAGAGGTCCAATAAGCAGACAATAAATTGTCAGTCCCCTAGGAAAATAGACTTGGATTCTTTGTGAGGGCATAAAATGTGTAGAGGGCCGGATGTATTTGTCTGTTCAGCCCGCCCCGCCCCCAACATTTATATGTGCACTGGGTCCACCCCTCCACTTCAGACGAGAAGCCTTGCTGTGGTCAGGAATGGAGGAGATATTGCCAGCACATGCAGAGAAGTTGGGGGTTGGACAGTGCATGCCCAGTGCCCTACATGCTCCATGCCTCACACATTCAGGCTAAATGCCGGAATAGGGCTATTCAGAATTTGTTTTCCCAGGTGTACTACAATACTTGCAAGCAACAGAAAATGCCCTTCAGATATCATGATTGCTATCAGCAGCGCTTTACAGTAACTGTCCACAACCTCATGCCTTTCAGATGTATTGGATTTCAACACCCATCATCCCCAGCTATATCTGGAGGGCATCAGGTTGAGGGGGGCTGCTTTATAGTATAAGAAAAAAATAGGAATATTTGGAGCTATTTTGATGACAGGCCTATAAACGATCAGCTGCTTTTGTTTCCAGCTGCCTTCTTAAGATAATGGGCCTGTTTGCATGTCACTACAAGACACAGTGGGTTAATTAACCCGTGGGCTGTTCTATGGTTATGTGAAGGTGGCTTAATCACATAACCCACGACGCCTGGGTTTGCATGACGCAACAAGCCATAGTGCCTGCCCGCTGTGGCTTGCGTATTCAAAATGGTGGGCTGCAGTGATCATGGAACCTGGGTCACTGTAAATGGTGTCCCACTTGTAAAGTGAATGTAAATTGCCGAGAGAGAGAGAGCATGATTCAAACAAAGTGAGTCACTTCTAAGTCATAGAGGTGCTTAACTTTAGCTGAATCTTCCCATAAATGTGTCAACCCTTTTTCTATCATGGGAAAAGAAATTTATTTTGAGATTGTCTCCTGCAATAACTCATTATCTAACCCTTCTGATTGCCCTCTTGTACAGAAAAACATAACACTGTAGACAGGCACGTGTTTTGCAGCCCTTTTCAGTGACTGTACCTTACTATTATGTGACGATTAAAGGTATGCTAGTGATGATGGGAACATGGTAGAAATCCCTCTTAGCAATTCTCCTTTTCTAGAAATCATAATAAGCCCAGTCTTGATTTTAGGATCTTATTTAGATTTATCTTCTTAAAACTCCAGATTTGCTACATATTTTTTGTTAAACTTAAAAAAAATCAGTAAAAAGTAAAGAAGGTGATCTTCTTTTTACTATTTTTGTAAATTAAATGGATAGCAATGCCACAGCATGCAAAATTGCACTTTTTTTTTTGTTTGCTTGTAAAATAGTCACTATTTAATTTGGAGATAAAATTAATTTATGCCAAAAAAAAAAAAAAAAGAGGTAACTTGCCATTTTGCGACTGCGTAGGTTAGACTAGCACAAAATGCAAGAACTTGGGTGGGAGGGGGAAGAGAATAACATTTTGTAAGCATAATTAGGGCGTGGGGGAGAGATGTGCTTCGAATAGTGGCTGCCAATTACCCAAATGATGTGTGTTATTAGAGATTAGGTAAATTAGTTCTGAGGAGGGGAAGAGATTATGAAACTTCAAGACTCGTTGTCCCTGCCCCATGTGGTCATATTTTCTTTTTATATATTTTAGTTGACAAGCTGCTACATATTTGGAAGTTCTATTGTTTGTAGGTCACTGAATGGACATTGAAATCTGATTTATATTGTATACCTGTAACATAGAAAGAAAAAAAGTATTTATATATTTTCTGTATGAATATTTCATTGAGCTGTGTATAATTTTAAAGAGGCTTTGTCCCAAAATGGTTCTGCTCAACTTGATTCTTTTTTGTTGTTTTTCTTTTTCCTTTCCTTTTTTTTTTCTTTTTCCTGGTTTGGTTTTTTCGTTTTGTATAGTGTGTACAGTTCATGTCTATGAACATTAAAAGCCTCCTGAAGCATTATCTTATCAAAGGGATGCATTGTTAATAAAATGGACTTAAACTTCATACGGTTGTCTTGTCTTAAAAATGAATGTCAACATTTCACTATAGCCCAAAGCCCCTTCATGTAACATGGTTTTCCTGTACATCCAACTTTGCTGGGGCGGCAGGGTGCTGTTGCACCGTGTCCTGCTTGACAGCTGGTGGGCACTGTGCGAACACAATGCTGAATTAGATGGACCCTTGGTCTGACCCAGCATGGCTCTTCTTATGTTCTTATGGCAGATTTGAGCAATAAAGTCTTAAGGTAGTATGTAAGGCTGCCACTGTGCCTCTGCTGAGTATGTTGTGTCAGTGGGGCCCACTACCAGCACAACAGGAAGCAACCCCAGAAACTAGCCCAAACCCTCAACAGGCCAGGTCAACAGAAATCCCTTCTGATAGCTCCATTTTAAGTTGTCTTAAAACACGCACACACACACACTGTCCTGGAGTTTTCTTTCTCCCCGCTAGGTGGCATTGTAATGTAATAGTACCGCTTGAGTTGGTAGAATAATGACTAAGACAATCAAAAATTTTCGGCGTTAGGGTTGTTTATCTGAATCTAGCACCAAAAGCCTTTAGTAGTATATAAATTGTAAGTCTCTACACTAGGAGTGGGCAATCTACTCTGCCTTCCAGAAGTTTTGGATGAAAATTCCCATCAATGGCTAATGCCTAATCTGGCCTAGACTGTAGAACAGGATGTGGAACCTTTTCTCAGCCTAAAGGTCTAGGCTGCCATACTGGAAACTGCTCACGAGCTGCCTGCCGTTAGAGGGCAAGGCCAGGGCCCAAAGTGGGCATAGGCACCCCACTCTCACCATTCACACAGACATGTTCAGACACACCAGCTTCCACTCAACTGATCCATGCTGAGATGGGAGGGTGGAATTCCTTGCTCACTGCTGAGCAGGGAAAAGATCTCATCTCAGATCAGCAGGTGATCAGAAATGAGATTTTTTTGCCTGGGGAGAGAAAGGGGGGCCCAGGAGAGATGCTGCTGATCAGGATAGACTTCCCCATCCCTACTCTAAATGGAACCCCCTTTCCCTTGAAGGCTGCTGATCAAGGACAGCTGCCAAGAAATCAGCTTGCAGCCATGGATTCTGGAGTCAAAGACTTTTGAACATTATTAGTAGTGGTGATTGTGGTATAGTGTTTTAAATATACTTGAGTTCACAGGGCTCACAATCTACATATTGATGAGATATAAAACGGGGGCAGAAATAATCACGATTAGAATATGCAAAGGCAACGCAAAACTGATAGCAGTTAATTCTTTGTCTTTTCCCTGCCTGTCCACCCCAAAATGGGCCCTTAGGTAATCCCAGTAATAAAATCCTTAAAATGGTTCAAACCCATTAAAACTTGAAAAGCTGCTGAAGGAAAAAGTGCACCAAACAGAATTAAAGGCCTTTCGAAGAAAAATGGTCATAATCTGCTCTTGGAAGACCCGTAGAGGAAGAGCATTCCACGACTGACATGAAACATCTGTATTGTACCCATGTATATTGAGATCAAGGGGTCCTAGAATGGGCATCTTTGCTGCCTGATGTTAGGGATGAAGGAGAAATTAATCTCATTTGTATTTCAATGCAAGCTTACTCACCTTTTCTTCTGCCGCTTCCAGACTGTGGAATGGCCTGCCGGAGGAGATTTGACAAATTAGCAGTCTCCTTGAATTTAAGAGAGCCGTGAAGACTGATCTCTTCCGGCAGGCCTACCCAGTTGAATTTTAAGATGTTTTTAATTATGTATTAGTTTTTATTTGTTTTTAATGTTTTATCTATTTTATGGTCCTTGTATTTATATTTATTGTTGTTACCCGCCTCGATCCAGAGGGAGAGGAGGGTTAGAAATAAATATTATTATTATTTGCATTTCCCAAAGCAATACGTGAACAAGAAGAGAGAGAGAGAGAGAGAGACTTTGGAGTTCTGGCTGGTTCTGACTAAAACCCAGAATGGAATCACAGCTCCACAGAAATCTGCGCCGCCAGCCACCATTGCATCCTTGCCTAATTATATGGAACTGATTGCACACTGTATTCTTATTGTATCATAGCCTTTATTTGTTAATTTGTAGTATTCTGTGAGCTACTAGTTAACATGGTTCTTTTGTAATTTTGTTTAGTTTAAAAAGTAGGAATGCAATTGAGCAATTCCAATTTTGATCAATTGGGTATTTTGTGTGTGTGTGTGTGAATATGTCTTTTTCATAGTGAAAGTAATGGAATTTGAGAGCTAAATCTGTAATTAAGGCTATAATCCAACTCAAACTTTTCCTGGAAGTAACTCTCACTGAATTCAGTGGTACTTCCTTCTGAGTGGACATGCAGACTGTACTGTAATTTATTTATTTATTTATTTATTTATTGCATTTATATATCGCCCCATAGCCGAAGCTCTCTGGGCAGTTTACAAAAATTAAAAACATTGAACATTAAAAACCCAATATACAAAATTTAAAACTATAAAAAGCATAAAAACATGTTATAAATACAATATCCATTTAAAAACAACTATTCTGGGTCAAACAACAACAACAAAAAACCCTCAACATACGCTGTTAAATGCCTGGGAGAAGAGGAAAGTCTTGACCTGGCGCCGAAAAGATAACAATGTTGGTGCCAGGCAAGCTTTGTCGGGGAAATCATTCCATAATTGGGGAATAATTCTGGTCCCAATTCAGCCAGAGACGGCCACGTGGCTTCTGCAGATGCTCATCTGAATGCCAAATTTCATAAACACCTCTTTTTTCCCAGTACTGGAAACATAACGTTCTTTTCCACTCCACATTACGGTCTTGTGATTTACCTTGTTCTGATCACAAACACTGATGTTTGTTTTCTGCCATTCTTGGATGCTTGCCTTTCTGGAATTTATTAATACTGCTTTACATGTGCAGCCTGCATTTTTTCAATTTCAACTGTTTGTCTCTGCCCACCCTAGAATTGTTTGCACATAACAACCCATTGTTTAAAAACCAATGGGTGTTGGGGATGTGCAGACGCATTGCCTGCTGTGCACCTGCCTCTTCCGCTTTGCCCCACACATCACCATTAGCTCCTGCTGTGCATGACATCTAAACCGAGACTCCAGTGGTTAATCCAACAACAAATCATAGGTTAATTGCTGGGTTGTTCAGCCCCTAAACAATCCAATGATCTGGGGGTTTGGACATCATGCTCAGCAGGCACTGATTGTGGGTTGCTGAATTAAATGTGGAAGAGGCAGGCAGGACGCCCACGTTCTCCTACCTGTATGTGGGTTAACATGTTGTGACCCGTCTCAAAGCAGAAGCAGGTGCTGCAGCTCCTCGGGGTTTAATTAACCCACAATGGGCTGCTGTGTTGGGCAAATCAGGTCAGTATGTTCATTTCCAAGTTCCCTCCAGTTTGCTGATCTAGTTCTCCATTTAAAACCATCTCCAGCTTGCTATGCTTTGTTGTTGCTTCTTACAACTATAGCCAAGTAAGTTTTCAGGGGGAAACTATGAATGATTAAGCAACATCTCAGCCATCTGGAATAGTCTTAACATTCTCTTTCTTTTCTTTTTTTTTACAAAGGGAAGGATGTGACACATATGTGCATTATGCAAGACTTCTAAGCAGTACTGGTCTCATACTAAGAATATGTAGGAGGTGTTCTGTATATGCCAGAGACAAAATAGATGAAGTGGTCTGCAGTTGTATTCAGTGCTGTCCAGCAGAATGGAAACCACTGATGGAACTATTCCCTTCTCCCCCCCCCCCCCAGCTCCTACATGACTCACTGGGCATAATCAGCTAACCAGGCGTCAAACGGAATCCATCTAGAGGGGGTCTGGGATAGAACAATTCAGATGGACAAGACAATACCTTGCAACTGACCAGACATAACAATTATAGACAAAAAAGAAAAACACACTTACCTCATTGGTATAGCAATACCGAATGACAAAAATGTTTTAGAAAAGGAAGAGGAAAAGAGAGAAAAATATACACCACTGGCCATGGAAGTTAAAGAACTATGGCAACAGGAAAAGGTTACAATTATTCTGTTAGTCACATCAGTCACTGGAACATGTTCAATAGTCAGGAAATTCCTGAATCAGTAAAAGACAGTATAACTTGGCAAAGCCCATCATGTCCATTTAGAAAAACCGCCATGAGAGAAAAAAGAGTGATAATACATAGAAACGTTTTGAAAAAAAGAATTTGGGAGCAACTTTTCTTTTTAGAGAAAAAAAGAGCACATACGTTAACTTTAAAATTGCCTTAATGATATTAAGTGCTGTAGAGAGCATAAGATGGGGTGACGAGGGAAGAGAAAGTAATCAACACTCTTTAGGATTTGGACTCGTACAATGATACAACTCCAGGCCCAAACAGGGAAGAAAAACAGGGCGTGTTTCTGCTACTTCATTTGTCCTTGAGTATTAGCACGTTCAAGTGGGCAAGTCAGTCACTTGAAAAATCAGGTAAAATGGAAGTTGCTAAGGAACACTGATACGATCATGTTAGGGGTGGGGGCATGATATCTTAACATACACAATCACATTTAATGTACATAATGAATCTACAATTTGTGCTCCCACCCAGAATAAGAAGCAAGAAACACACCATTGGTTTAAACTGGAGTGTCAACTTTATTCATGTCTTACAGAAGAAATCTGTAATGAACCCTAACCTGCAGAGTGGGCAAAAGCTTGAGCGGGGGTAGGAACCATCGAGACAGCTTCCCCCCCCCTCTAAACTGTGGATGAGGCTGACCACCCATTGGATTCTGAGAACCAGTTCATGACATCAACTCTTCTACAGCCATATTTTTAGTTGCGTTGAAAGATTACTCGTGTCACTGTCTCCAGAGCTCCAAAGCTCTGGGGTGACATACAAACTACAGGGGAGTTCTGTTCCCCTCTTCCTGGATCCCAAAAGCTTGGGATCCAGGTCTATCGACACCCTTTGCCTTCTTAGTTCCTCCAGCTACTCAGGAATTGTGATGACCAGTTATGTCTAGCATCTCCTCTAGGCTCTGTAATGCTAGCAGTGCAGAGTAGGTCCTCCCCCTCCACCCCAAACTCCAAAGTCATAAGGGAATAAGAGAAAATATTCCTACTCAGCCGACTTCTGGCCAGCTAATCTTGCACTGCATTTAGGGTAGGTGGGTGGATGCTCAATTAGCAACTAGCCTCTGCTCAACTCTCTCTTTATTGTTCAAAGTTGCATTGGATGCATGAGTCAACTATTGGCAAATGTACCTTGCCTTTTCCTGCAACAGACACAATTCTGCTGCACTCTCAGACTTGCTTGGTACTTGTGGGGAGGAGGAGTATAGTTGAAGGGGGGCAGGACATATGGAAAGCTGTGGCGAGAGTAAAGTACCAATTTATAGTAAAAGTTATAGCAAGTGAGACCTGCAGTGGTCCACCTGCAGGGTCCCCACAAGGGGATGGCCAATTCAAAGATGGGCTCTTTGGTCACACATAACATTTGGCTGATTGGATCTTGGACTGCTTTCTCAAAGCCAAGAGTCTTCATCTGACTGCGTTTCTCCATTTCTATTCAAGATTTAACGTTTGAGGAATATCTCATATGATCTAAGATTCCTTATTCGTGGTGTGGACATTTGGAAGATATTGCCCATTACTTCTTTCAAGGCTCCATTTATAAGGAAGCAAGAGCCAATTTTTGTTGTTTTTTCAGCTTTCTCCTTATTTTATTTTCCAATCAAATCAGCAGAAAATAGAGTTCTTGATTCCCAAAGGAAAGTAAGTTCCATCGCTCTTGCAGCAGATGGAGGCAAATCTTTACTTATTCATATGTTAAGACATGTTGTTGTTTTTTGCATATACATTTTTGTTATAATCTGTAATCAAGTTGACAAATTGCTGCAGCTCATGAGGATATATACTATGAAATGAAGGCGTAAGAAGGTAGCGATGGGTGTTACACTTTTAGTATCAGCAGGCACTGCCCAGAATATAGAATGACCCAGGGGGAACACAGTTTAAGAACTCATTATATGGCAACAGGTTCTGACAGTCCATTCACATCTGCAACACCATAAAGAGTGTGGGCTGTATCACCAGAAGCAAAGTGCTCTTTAAAAATGTGGCTATTCTCATACCTGCCACCCATCAGTATGTGACAAGTAACTAAGTGATGTACATGTATGACAATTACCGGTATGCCTGTTTTAGGATTTCTTTTGCCACGGCCGTGTGCGTTTTGGTACTTAACTGTACAGTTGCACTTAAATTATTGTTTGAATCTGTTTGAACATTCATCCACCCAATGAAGTGGACTGTAACACACGAACGCTTATGCCATAATTCATTTGTTAGTCTTTCAGGTGGCAAAAGCCTCTTTGCTGTTTTTTTGCTGCAGAAAAGGCTACCACAGCTGCCTTTCTAGAAACTGTTTTAATCTTGGGCATCTCATTGGGTGCTCAGCTTTTGAATGGAAAGGTTACTTAGAATTATTTGAAATAAAGAAACGTGTGAACCGATCCAAAGACAGAAAAGAGACTTTCTCTTTCCTAGCCTAATAAATTTGTGCATTCTATCATTGTGGCTTCCCCCACCCCCTTCTAACAACAAAAGGAGTAACAGTTCAGTAAAAATAAAATAAGTAAAAGAAGACGTAGAAGAAAGAAAAGTCAAGCCATGTAAATACCACCCTCTCCATTTTTGTTTTTTCCACATGTATTGTCTGGGTTCAGATATTTAAAATGTCCAGCTTGAACTTTCACCTAGACATAAGCGTGCACAGCACATTTCATTAGGTGGTGCCCCCAGGGATTTTTTAAAGTAAACTTGGGAGTAAATTCCATTTAACTAGGGTGACCATATTTTGGAAACCAAAAAGGAGGACATCATAGCCGACCCTCAAGGAGGCGTGCCCACCCCAACATGTCCAGCCCCCAAGTTTGTGTGCCCATCCTGACATAACCGTCCCCAAGGGTGTGTGACCTTGGTCACACGTCTGATTTACTGACCTGTACACCAGAATCTAAAAGTCAATAAAATATGATATCGTCGAGCATCTCTGAATCCTACAACTAAACCATTACTGTTGTGAAATGCAGTCAGAGCTTGGAAAAAGGGGGAAAGGGACAGAACTACAACATCACCACTTCCCATGTTTATTTTACAAACATGTCTCTCAAAAACAAAAGTGGGTTACATCACCATCAAAGAATACAAATGCTGAGATTTCAGCAGACATTATGATACACTTCCAATGACATCTTTGCAGCCATAAAGGCTAGAATCCTTTTTTAAAAGAAAAACTCAGATTTTCAGGTGGCTGAACTCTGGGTCCAGCAGTATCACATTCTGCATTTCTGGCTATTACAGAAACAGATCAGATCACCAGTCCAATTGCTAGTCCCCATCAGAGCAAACACATTGAAGCAATGAAACTTAGATAAGTGTAGACTTAACAAGTTCCCGTTGATTCACTGTGTCTATTCTAGTTAGGAGTAGCAATTGGATTTAGGCCTCCAAGTTGTATGCATCTCTCTTGAAGTGTGGTGCCCAGAACTGGATGCAATATTCAAGATGATGCCTAACCAGTGCCAAATAAAGGGGAGCCAGTACCTCATGCGATTTGGAAGCTATACTCTATTAATGCATCTCAAAACAGCATTTGCTTTTTTTGCAGCCACATCACACTGTTGGCTCATATTCAGCTTGTGATCTACAACACATGCAAGTGAAATGATCCAAAGTTATTCCCTTGTCTGAAAAGCTATGTAGGAACATTGAGTAGCTGTAAAAGGCACGGGGTCATATGTTATACATCATAATGTTGTACATTTTGATATATACATGAAAATACTTGCAGGTAATATATAAAAGAACTGGCAAGAAAGTTCAGAGACTTGGGCACCTGGGTAAGCAGAAATAGGAGCAATAAGCAGAGGTGGAGTCTGAACATCCAAAACACAAAACTCTGCGTCCTTTGAATCCACATTTGTTTGCTCCTGCAGAAACCCATTTTTAAAAAAGCAAAGTGAAGCATATTGGCTGGTAATTAGACCGAGGTTCTGTGTGCAAAGCAGAAAACCACTCCTTTGAGCCTGCAGTTTGAGCCCCCACCTCACCCCTTGCACCTTCATCCTTAGGCTTCCTGCTGCTCAGCTGCCAGCAGCCCGCCTGCGCTGCCCGCCACCTGCCCACTACTCGCTCACCCACCGCTCGCTTACTCGCTCGACTGCCACCCGCTGCTCGACCGCCCACATGCCTTGCCCTCTGCCTGCCCATGCTACCCGCCCGCTCTGCCTTACTTACCCCCAGGCCCACGCTGCTGCTGTTGCTGCCTCCTTCTTTTTTGCTGCTCGTACTCAGACCCCGCCTCTCCCACAAGTCTCGCGAGATGGGGATGAAATGTCAGAAGTCTCATCCTGAAGTATCGTGAGACTGGGGGAGAGGAGAGAGCAGGTAAGCTGTGACTGCTCCATTCCCCCCCCCCCAACACCTTTCCCAGTATGAAAGGGTCTCTTAACACTTGAATTAAGAGGCCTTCATACTGGGAAAGGTGGGAAGGGGATAGAGCAGGCCACGTGTTCTCTAGAGGTGTGGAGATCACCTAACGCCATTAGTGTGGCTGGGAGAATCCTCCCAGCCATGCTAATGCCGTTAGGTGATCTCCACGCTTTCCGGAGCTCTGGAGAACGCGCGGCCTGCTCTGCCCCCTCCTCCACCCCCTCCCACCTTTCCCAGTGTGTAAGGGCCTCTTAAGAGACCCTTTCATACTGGGAAAGGTGTGGGGGGGAGGGGGCAGAGGAGGCCACACATTGCCCGAAGCTCCGGAAAGTGTGCAGGTGGCCTGTGCTATAAACGTGTTAGTCATGCTAATAGTGTAGGCCATCTGTGCACTTTCCATCGCTTCGGACAATGCATGGCCTGCTTCCTGCCCTTCATGCCACACCTTTCCCGGACTTTTCATTAGGTGGTGTCTGGGCACCAGGTGAACCACTTGTGCGCACGCCTATGCACCTAGAACATATACCTAGAAGCAGCTCTTCTATGGAGTTCACCACTGTGCAGCAGTTAAATGTGTATTTTCATCAGATACAGGTGTTTTTGTTCGGGATCCTGGGGACAGCTGGGCTTTGTAAGTTGACCGCTCGACACAACTAGATGCATCACGTTGCTGCGCCACAGAAAATGTTGCTTCTGTTTGAGAGACAGAATTTAAATTGCCTTGACCCGTTTCTGGTGAGCAGCTGATGAAGAAGCTTGCAAGTGGCTTGTAGGATGTCAAATTTGAGCTGTGTTCCTTGCTTGTTGTTTTTTGCACTTGTCGACTGGGGCAAAACTTTGGATCATAAAAACCATTTTCTATTAGTACCATTCCTGAAGCCGGCCACTTGACAGCGGAACCTGGCTGATGCTTCTCCATCACAATTAATTTGTCAGGAGTACAGTCGCTGATTTCTAGTAGTCCGTGACTCATCTGCAGAACATACAGATAGCAACTGAATTAAACCTTGACATTATTTATTTTATTTAAACTGATTTTAGGTTGCACTTCAGGGTAGAACTTTAACCAAAATGAAAGGAGAGTTCACATGCTTAAAAATAATGACCAAAGGATAGATATCAATAGATAAAGATGATGTCCTCCTATTCCCTGATTTTTAGCAATCCCTTTAGGCTTCAATAACACAGCCCACCCATGCAGAGGGTCACTGGTCTCTCAGAAGAGGCTTTTTGGGGTGACATTCGGGAGAAGAGGCAGAACTGGGCTGGAACCAGAGTTGCTCATCTGGGAATGGAAGGACTCCTTCCATAGGCAGAGGGCACCGAGACGAAGTGGAGGGTCCCCCTAGAGGACAGGGATGAGCTGCCAATTTTCACCCACCCCTTGCAGTCCCCAGCACCAACTGACACACTGCTCTGGAGAGCCCTCCAATCCTCTAGAGCAGAATTTGGTGGCCAGTTTGGGGGGAAATCAGAAAAAAAAATCCCTTCCCTCCACACCCACCCTTACAATCATCCAGCTGAGAGTTTTGCTCCACACAATTCTCGAATCGAGCCGCTCATTTTTCACTTATAAAAATGCAAATGAGTGGATAAAGCGATAACATGAAAGAATGAGAGTGATTGTTTATTATTACAGAAAAATATATAGCAGACACAATTTGTGAAGTCCATTTTGTGTCTGCTGATGGAACTGCAACCACCAGCGGATTACCCCCACTCCCTGCAACTCCCCACAGCACACCCCAAATCTGCTTGGAAGGATTGGGAGATGCTTTAGAGCAGGTTTTGGGAACTGCAGGAGGATGAGGATGGGAAAGATCCGTTGTATGAGCTGAAGTCCGTTAGCAAGACACTGAATGTAGCTCATAAGGTTTTACTCTATCCTGAAACTGTAGAATAAGATGCACTCTCTTACGCTAAGACATAGCAAACACTATCTACTTTCAATAAGTTTGTCTGGGAACCTTCCCAAGTCCTTTTATACTAAGTTAATTTTGATATAAGTGCAATGGTCTAGATCATATGATAGGATTCAGAAAGTTGGATGCAGAGCATATAGAAATTGCACCCTTTTTTGTCACTAAGATGATACTTAGGTGACTTTGAGAGAGAAAAACATTATACAGCTATTGGATTTTGCTAGGGATTGTATCTTACCTTTGAAGTGAGAGTCACATCAGGACGGGGGATTTCATGGAATAAGCGATTCCTCACACTAGGAAAAAAGATTGGGGGGGAACAACACCGATAAAGAGATGGAGAGCATGTGATGTCGAAGAACTAAATCCAAAGCAGCCTTCAGAGAATCAGTTCACACAATTGGAAAAGCAAGTGCAACAGAACACTTGTTGGGTCGATACAGGTAGAAGCATACTTACAAATAACCATAGCCTATCCCATTTGTCCTGCTCAGACGTGGAAGTGCGGGGAAGTGTACTTGGGTAGGGTCACCCTGCCAATGGTTAATCACTGAGCCAGCTGTGCCATCAGGTCTTCGAAGTAGCAGCCCTTGGAAACAGCTCCTCCAACCCTATCTGGATGTGGCACACTGGCTGGTTTTTGCAGTTGTTCCATGGCCACAGTTTTGAACCATGCTCAGATATTAGGTCTTTAACTCTTGTCTTTACACTGGGAGAGTTCAGACAATCATATCTTGGCTTAAGGAACTGAGATATGAACAAGACATTTGCTTGTCCATGAAACCCCTTGTTCAAACCGGGAAACTATGGTTAGTAATCTCAGAACATGCCAAGATATCAAATTAACTTCAAAAGACGGCTTGGTATCCTGGTTTGTTCCAAAGCCGATAACCATAGTTTCCCAATTCAGAAACTATAGTTACTTGAAAACCTCCTGGTTTAATTGCAGCCTGCGCAAAGGGATGAGCGAAGGGCTTACATACGCGGGCAAAAGACTTGTTCATATCTTGGTTGTTAAGATGAGATATGATAATCCGACAATGATTAGCCAATGTAATCATGTAAGAGTTGAAACAAACATTTAAGGAAGATAGAGGGAGCAATACAAAACTGTGTCATCTGACTGTTATCCAACTTGTGAGCTGTGACCCACAATGGGGTCATTCTTATCTGGAGTGGGTTGTACCAGCGATACGTCATCCATTTTTTGGAAAGAAAAGGTGAAAATTGGGCTGAGAGAGTGACGTGGAGAAAGCAAGAAGGACAGTTCTAAACAGACATATCATTTTTCTTTTCTGTTTTGAATGATAATCTTTCATTTTGTGTGTGTCATGACTCCATTGCAGACTCCATTTTTAGCACATTCAGGCATATATGGTATGCAGTGCAGGTTGTCACAGCCATACAAGATCTAAGACCCATCCTTGAACCACAACCTACTCAATTTGTATTCTTCAGTTTTATTTTTCAGTTTATTCTTCAATTTTTATTCTTCAGTTTTTGTGTTCAGATCTTAAGAAATAGCCCAAATCCCTTAGGTTTTCACGAACATTTTCTGCAGCATCAAACTCTTTTTGGTTATTTTTTAGCACTGATTTTTTAAAAAAAAGTTTGCCTATTCAAATGCTTTGCCCTTTCTAACTTTTACTCTCAATGGAATTACCATGCCCTTAGTTACTTCATCACACATCCAAATATTATTGACTGTGTAGTTGTGCAATGTCCTCCTCTTCACTAGATGATGCATGATTGGTTGGTCTTACCCATGTGACTAATACAGGAAGAAATAGTACCACAGGAAAAATTGAACTGTAGCAACAACTGTAAAGAACAGCAGCACAAATACAAGATAGGATAAAGGTGAATGTTTGCACAATAAAAGTGTCTTCCAAAAAATATTTTATTTTCAGAGAGTTGTTTTTTTTAGGCCTGAACATCAAGACAGTGTTCAGCACAGCCTAATAAAAATTGAGTGAGTCCAATTTTGAAGGATGGATCTTGGATCCCTGCATAATGTTCCATTAATGAGCATCCCATTCCCATGAATAACGTAATGTGCGAACTGGTCCTCTTAATATGAGGCAGAGTAGGCAGTGTAAAAAGGCTTAATAAGACAAAGGGACTTCCAAATCTGACTTTTTATCAATTACTGTTTGTATAGAAAACAGTTTGCTCCTCTAAAACTTACCAATCACTTTTCCAGAAGCACATACAAACTAGTAGCATTAATGGTACAATCGCTAGAGGCAGAAGGAGTTGCAAGAACCAATTTCCTACTGAAGAAAAAATAGATATGTATTTATTTATAGTCCTTATTGTGATCCAGTACATTGGCATGCAATGTTATGAATAGAAGCATTGCCTTCCGCAATTTAAAATGGCACAAAACAGAGCATTTTCCAGCATTGTTTTAAGTTGGTTGGTATTCAGTATGTATTAATTTATTACATTTCTATACCGCCCAATAGCAAAAGCTCTCTGAGTAGTTAAAAAAACATAACTTAAAACCGTAAAATACAGTTACATAATAAAACATATAAGAATCTTAAAAAGTTAAAACAGATGAAAACCAGATGAAAACCAAAGTAAATGCCAGCAGCAGTGCAAAGACCTTAAAACACATCAAGCCCATTTAAAGAAAAAACTGAAGGACTAAAAAACCAGGGAGAAGAAAAGGGTATTCATCTAGTGCCGAAAAGACTACAACTTGGCCACCAAGCATGCTTCTCTGGGGAGGGCATTCCCCAGCAAGGGTGCCACCACTGACAAGGCCCTCTACTTACTGACCACCTGTCTCACCACATTTGGCGGAGGCACCCACAGAAGGCCCTCTGAGGATGGCCTTAAGGTATGGGCAGGAATATAGGGGAGGAGATGAACCTTCAGTTCATCTTGGCCCTAAGCTATTTAAAGCTTTCAAAGTTAACACCAGCATTTTGAATTAGGCCGAGAAACAGACCTGAAGCCAGTACAGTTCACAAAGCACCGGTGAAATATGATCACATCTGCCAGTCCCTGTTAACAATCTTGCTGCCCTACATGGACCAGGAAGACCAGCTGAAGTTTCTGTACTGTTTTCAAAAGCAGCCCCACAAATAACACGGTGTAGTTGTTGTTGTTTTGTTGGTATTTTCACTGTATTTTATTATGAAAACTCAATAATATATATATATATATATATATATATATATATAAAACAAAAAAACAAAAAACACCATACACAAAAACAAATGAGCAGTTGCCAGAGCAGGGCTAAATTCGAAGTGCTACGTTTGTCCATAATAGCAACAGCGCAAACGCCTTTTAAAAATACACAGTTATTTTAAAACAGACACTTAAATCAATTAATCATTCACAAGTTGTAAGACTTACTGTCAGATTGTGTAGTTGCTTGCGAATAAATGCCTGTTTTATTTGGCAGGGTAACACTGTACGCCTGAACTGTAAATTTGTAAACTGTGTCGGGCTCCAGGTGTTCCACTGTAAAGCTGTTTTGACCTGGATCTGTAATTATGTATCCGCAGACCATGGAATTATCTGTGTTCAAAATAAACAGAGTATATGGCAACAAACAAGGTAATATCACAGGTACAGTCCTTCAACTTCCTCCTCCAAGACTCATTAAAAGAAAAGAAAAAAAAAGCCTTTCCTAAATCATCCTACAGTCACTTGACTCACTTACGTAGCTCCCAGCCTTACAAATCCATTCCTGCCATTCACTGTTCATCCCTACAGACCTTGTCAATCTAGTGCACCCTTGATAACTGCAGCACCAAATACGGACTTGCATGGGTTAATGACTTAACATGAACTGAAACACAATGCTTCTTAGCAACGTCGGATCACACATTCAGCTTCCAGTTTCATAGGCCTGACCCACATGAACTGGGCACCTGATGTTATATCTGAGATGACCCATTCTCCCTCCCTTTCTCCCTCTCTCTCTCTCATACACACACACACACACACACAATCACCAATTTGATGGTGTAGCCATCCAGCAGTGTGCATTCAAGTGTGAACTAGCCTGCAGATTGTTTTAATGCGTCATTGGTGGTGCACTTAAGGCAGGTGTTCAGGGTAGAATGAACAGGAGGACCTCCAAATCCAAATACAGCAGAGCTGCATGCAAGTGATGTAATACACATTACCAATCTAGAGCAGGGGGGCGACGACACAACTTTAGGGAGTCTAGGGGCTTTTGACCCCCCTGGGCCATCCTTCTGCTGCCAAATTTGGCAGTGTGGCAGGGGCCACAAAAGAAGGTGGGGGGCACAAGTGGAAAGGGCCAGAGAAAGGACTTCAACACTGATGCGCTACATAGGACCTACTTCAAACTTAGAATGACTTCCTTGTTTCTTAGCAGGGCTTTTCCTCAGTCTCAATTCTTAACAGGAAGCCCTGACTCGCTAGTTCTTCCCTTTCCTCTTGGACCTATTTTCATTTCCCCATGAAGATTTCTTCCATTGTACTGCATCTCATTGTTCCCTCTGCTCACGAGTGAAGCTTTCACATCCTAAATGACATCTGACTCAATATTCACATGTCACTGAGTGATACGTTATTCTGGAATTCCCGAATGAGTTACCTGAAAATGTAAGTTCAAAGTTCTCTAATGTGCAGCTTCCAGATTCCTTTTTCATGTAAAGGACGTAACCTCTGATAAAACCAGGTTGGGAATCTTGCAGAGAAGACTTCCAAGTTACTGAAATTGAATTGGAAGTCACTGTAGATATTTTAAGGTCAAGGTCCTCATTTGGCTCTGGAAGAGGGGAAGTAGATAAAATTGTTATATGCTTCCTGCACTGCTAATCATCAACCTTGCCATTATGGTGAGATTTTCATTTACTGTCCATGCAAATTTGCTTTTTGAGAATTGAGCATTACAATCCCCTCACCCAGAAATGGAACTGGGCCACACTTTCTTGGGAGGCCTCACTGATTATCTACAGAACTGTGAAGCAGTCATTTCTGCCCACCCCACCCCATCCCATCGCCCCCTACATTAGTGTTAAGTCTCAGAAATTCTCCTAAACTACATCCCATTGCAAGCTATACCTGCTAAAATTCCCTCTTTTGCACAACTATTAAATGTGCAAGATATCTCTTCTCTTTTGCATATGGCATCCAGGTCATGGTCTGTAGGTACATGATGCAGCAACCTTGCTGAAGCTAAACAGGTTTGGGCTGGACCACCTGGGGAATGAATGTATGCCAACTTGGTTCAATGGTTTGGAAGAAAGGCAGGATATTTATCTAATAAACTGGTTATGTCCTAAACGTTCAATGGCTAGAGCATAGCTGCTAGAGCCTACTTCATCTAATGCTTCTACAAACGCTCATGCAAAAGCATTTGTTAGGGCACAATCTGGCCAAAGTAAACCCCTTTGAAGTAAGTGCTTAACATCGCCATCCTATACCAATCCACTCAAATACAAGTCCCACTGAGTCCAATGGGACTTAGGTAAAAGCATACAAGATTGCAGTCTTTGTCTTCCGTTGGCATCAGTGGGACTTAAAGCTCCATCACATATATTGGATTGTGGCTTGATGTTTTTTAAAAAGGGCAATCTTATGGTTAAGATGGAGTGCTCCATTTTGGGGAGGGGATATTTTTTTGTTTTTAGCTTTTCTTCCCACTACTCGCAATGGAAGAGAAGTAATTGAGATCAGCTTCAGGGCTAGCCTGAATGTTCCCGTGTTGGGGGCATAGTCAAGCTTTGTGTCCAGTGGGTCCCCTCTGCGCACACCATGCCCCCCTAATCGTCCTCTTTTGCCCTTGCTCCAACACTAGAGAGGTGAGAGGTGCAGATCTTTCTTCAGGAACAGGGACGGGAAAGTGCTCTTCCAGGGACCACAGGATTGCACCTTCAGGTCCAAAGAGGATTGTTTGTTGATTTGACTATGACAGATGAACTCCTCTGGATGTCCCTATTTTCATATAGTTACAGGGAACATGGTCTCCTAAGGGACACAGTTTAAGCTGTAGTTGCAGCAGTTATTTTCTTAGCAATGCTGCGTCCATTGTCTTTTGAAGAGAATTCTCCAGATCCATCTGCTAACTATGTTCCTGACTAGCTTCACTCCAATAACTTTATAGTGTTGATACAGAGCTCAATTTGCACCAGAACATGCCCTGAAGGCTCTTATATGTTGCCCCCATTTATTTCAGATTCTCACATAAAAGGAATAAAAAAAAACAATCTGCTTCCTCCATGGAAATAAACAAAACCAGGGATGTTCTTGCTGGGAAAGGAAACTTCTTCTGTGCACAGATGCACAGAAATAAGGCATTTCTGGATAAGGGCATGAATCTAAAATGTCTCACACTGATGAGAGGGGAGAGGACAATAATGACCACAATCTTTGACTTGCAACAGAAAAAAGCAATGGTTTCAATCCCAAATTGCTCCTCAAGTCACACAAGGGAAAGGGTTTCCACCAATGCCCCTCCATTTGTAATCCCCCACACCATTCCAAAGGGTTCACCAACCTCCAGGATCAAGTGGAAGCACAGGTAACTTCAGTACCAGGGGGAAAGTGTGTGTGTATGTTTGTGTGTCAGAGGGAGGAGAATCAATTCCTGGAACATGAATTCTGCTCTGTTTATGGAAGGACAATTAGGATCTAAGCCAACTCCTACAGACTTCCTGTTTTCAAGAGACTCATTTAGCATGTACAATTTCAACATGGTCAAACAACGCTGCTGGCTTACCCAATTCTTTAAGGTATTTCTCCTTCTTTTCCAGTAAATAACTTCTATCACCTTGTGTTCCATACACCCTGAAACTGTATCTCACCCCAGGCCTGAAAGCATCTAGAACATAATACAGTTCAGGAGACAAATGGGTAAGCATGAATAGCAAAGGCATAATATCAGATTGCATTTTTTACAGTAAAAAGCAAGTTATTTTATTGAAGGACACAGTAGCACAATATCCAAAGTAATTCTCACCGTTAATAATGGGCATTATGATTAATTAAGCAGAGACCTGTGTAAATTAAGGGATAGGTTTTGATGTATGTGTGAAATCTTTTCTTTATTCACCCTTCAACAATCCCACATTTTCACCATTCATATCCATATATATGCATCCAGTCTCTCTATTCAAACCCAAAAGTCATATTCATACACACTTTACACATCTCATTCACATAGTCTTCCCATATACACAAACTGATAGTTGTCCAATACACTCTCAGGGCAGCTTACTCCACAGCCGAATGAACAAAGCTTCAGCAATAGGCTTTCTGGGCTGACAGTTTTTTAGAAAGAACTTCTGAGCAGTTGGAATGTTCACAATATTTCCATAACACTCAGCAGCCGATCCAAGGGAAGAGGTGATTTCCATTAAGGAAAGCCAGAGCTCTCACAGCCAATAACTATGGAGGTTTGAATGTCAATTCTTTTCTCCTGTCAAATGTACCTGATTTTGGAAGTAAACTGACCAAGCTCATTATTTTCCTGTATATTCTCATCTTTCCTTTAATACAATAACCCGTTCATGTCTCTGCCACAAGAATAAGCGAATGGAAACATTTCTAATGTGGTTTTTAATTGCCCAATTAAGTTTATAAGTTGGATATAAGACACCAAGAAAAAAAACCTCATTTATTCTGCAGCTCTGAAACTGGTTGGGGGAATACTCCACCCCCTGACAAGGACGCTTGAGACAACAGGGTCCCTGGTGAAGGTGAACAATCCATCCCCGCTAGCCAGTTTTGAATGGATATCTTCCCCACCCCCCACCCCATGTAAGCCAACAAAGACACCACTCCATTTATTGGCACAACAAGGTGGAAAACTGAACATCCAGGCTGTGAGAGGCAGTGAGAACTTGGTAACCTCTTCATGGTCTTACAGGCACCACATTGGAGGGATACCGGCTCTATCCCAATAGTGTCCTCAGGAATTATTCATTCAACAACAAAAGTGTATTCTTCTTACCAGATGAAATGAAAGCACTGGAATCATTTCGCCCAAACTTCATCCACTGAAAATGACAAGGGTGAGACTTTGGGACATTGCACCAGTCAACAACGTAGCCATCAAACTTGCTTTGAAGCTTCCAAGAAATATATATACTATGTGCTGTATTGTTGTCTGCAGTTTCTTTGCTTGAATTCATTTCATCTAAAAGAAAACAGTACATTGCAGTGCAAATCGGTGCAAAAATCTATATCTAAAAGGTGAGAGTTCTGTTAACTCTGCTAATATTTGTATGGCTTTGTCAAGATACCTGTTGCTCTGTTGGTCCCAGTGAAGAAGTGATTAAATGAAACAAGAGCCAATGGAACCAAGAAGCCGCCTAGTCCTTCCTACCTCTGTTCACCAGCCCAGACCCCACCCAGGTCACCCCTATGCAATGGCAACCACAATGTTCCACAAACAGAATGCACATGTGTCACAGAAAAGGTACATGCAAAACAAAATAGCTCAAGACAAATCCTTGTCAGAGAATGAAGGGGCATTTTGAAGGAGAAGGCAAAGCACACACAAATTCAAACTTTTGGGGGAATTCTTTCCCAGCCTCAAATATGACTAACATGAGCAAAACCAATGCATGTTCTCCAGATGCTTTGGACTACAGGTCCCATATGGTCAATGGTGAGGGGTTATTTATTTATTTATTATGTCATTTCTATACCGCCCAATAACGAAAGCTCTTTGGGGGGGGGGACCCACAACTGTAAAATCCATAAAATAAAAGCAACCTTATGAAACATTATATAATTTTTAAAAATCTTTTAAAAGTATAAACCAGAGTACAAACCAATATGAAGTTCCAAATATAAGATAATGGATTTTAAACAATAAAAAGTAATAATGCTTGTGAGAATAAAAAGGTCTTCATCTGGCACTGAAAAGACTACAATATGGGTGACTCTCTCTGGGGAAGGCGTTCTACAACTTGGTGCCACAACTGAAAAGACCCTCTCCTTAGTTGCCACCTGCCTCACTTCATGTGGTGAAGGCACCCAGAGGAGGGCCTTTGAGGATGATTTTAAGGTCTGGGCAGATATATATGGGAGGAGATGTTCCTCCAGGTAACCTGGCCCTAAATTGTGTAGGGTTTTGAATGTTAATACCAGCACCTTGAATTGTGCCCAGATCCAGACTGGGAGCCAGTGGAGATCACAAAGTGCTGGTGTAATATCTTCATATTGACCAGTCCCTGTTAATAATCTCACTGACCTATTTTGGACAAGCAGTGAAGTTGCTAGACCATTTTCAAAGGGCCCCAAACTGCCTCACCTGGATTAGAAGTGAGGAGAGGTAGAGATGGGTTTCATTTATATATGGATGACACCTCAGCCCACATCTCTGGATAACCTCCCCCAGCGGTTAAATAACATGTGGGAAATCCCACTGTATAACTGCCAAGGGACAGAGCAATAATCCACTAGCACCACATTCTGGAATCAGCCATCTAAGCAGGTGTGGCACCACAGTGCTGCAGTGACTCCAACTAACAGCCTATCCAGAAGCATCAAGAACAACTGAGAGGTCCAAGAGAACCAACAGGTTAGCACTCCCCCGTTCCCTCTCTCAGCAAAAGTCATCCCACAGGCTGATCGAGGCAGTTTCCATTACAAAACCAGGCCTGAATCCCGAATGAAATGGTTCCAAATAAGTCAGTTTCATTCAGGAGTGTCTGGAGTTGACCAGCAACCTCCCACTTGAGCACCTTGCCCAGGAAGGGGATGTTAGCAACTGGCCTACAGATGTTAAATCTTCCAAGTCCAGGTTAGGCTTCCTAGAAAGTGGCCTAATCATTGACAGGGGGAGTGTGTCCCTGTTGGTACTCCTGGACCTCTCAGCGGCTTTCGATACCATCGACCATGGTATCTTTCGGAACGCCTGAGGGAATTGGGACTCGGGGGCACTGTGCTTCAGTGGTTCCGGTCCTACCTCTCGGGCAGGTTCCAGATGGCGATGCTTGGGGATAGTTGCTCTTCAAAGAAGGAGCAGCTATGTGGTGTACCACAAGGTGCCATCCTATCCCCAATGCTGTTTAATATATACATGAAATTGCTGGGAGAGATCATCCGGAGGCATGGGGCGGCGTGCTATCAGTATGCTGATGACACCCAAATATATTTCTCTATGCCTTCGACAACAGCATCAGCTAAGGATAGTGTGTCTCCTCTGAATTAATGCTTGGAGGTGGTAATGGGCTGGATGAGGAAAAACAAACTGAAGCTGAATCCAGACAAGACGGAGGTGCTTACTGTCAAGGGCCACAACCTGGGGTTGGAGGTGTGTCAACCAGTTCTGGATGGGGTTACACTCCCCCTGAAAGATTGTGTTCGCAGCTTGGGGGTGCTCCTGGATCCGTCGCTCCAAATGACAGCTCAGATAGATGCGACTGCCAGGAGTGCCTACTATCAGCTTCGGCTGATACGCCAGCTGCGCCCCTTCCTAGAGTTGGAAGACCTAAAATCAGTAGTGCATGCGCTGGTAACTTCGAGGCTCGACTTCTGCAATGCGCTGTACATAGGGCTACCTCTGTGCCTAGTCTGGAAACTTCAACTAGTTCAAAATATGGCAGCCAGGTTGGTCACCGGTACATCTAGGGGTGACCACATTACACCAGTTTTAAAATCTCTTCACTGGCTGCCAATCAGTTTGCGGGCGAATTACAAAGTGTTGGTTATTACCTTTAAAGCCCTACATGGTTTGAATCCAGGTTACCTACGGGATCGCCTTCTCCCATACAATCCACCCCGCACGCTCAGGTCCTCTGGGAAGAATTTATTACAGTCAACAAGAACTAGACTGACAACCCTTACCCAGAGGACCTTCTCTTCTGCCGCTCCCAGATTGTGGAATGACCTGCTGGGAGAGATTCGCCAACTTACTAGTCTTCAGGAATTTAAAAGATCAATAAAGACTGATCTCTTCCAGCAGGCCTACCTAGATGAATTTTAAAGTGTTTTATTGGTGTTTTATTGGTATTTTAATGATGTACTGGTTTTATCTGCTTTTAATCAGTTTTTGTATTTTGTGTTTGGTGTTGTTCCCCGCCTCGATCCGTTGGGAGAGGCGGTTGACAAATAAATATATTATTATGATGGTGATGATGGGAGTTGTAGTCCAAAACATATGGAGACCACCAGCATAAATATCTCATCCCTGGTTATAACACTTCCTAATACCCTGAAACCTTTTTAAGACCCATGGGCACACTTATCATTATTTTTCTGACCCACAGGCACATTTGTCATGTGGTCATTTTGCCTCCCGCGCAAGTTTTCAGGTTCTCTCTTTTCTTCACCTGTCTTTCCAGGATCCCCACTTTTTTTACTCTCCCTTCCATGATTCCTGGAAGTGTTACCTGATAGTTTTCTAAATAGGAAAAAAATCCTCCTGGGCTGGGATCGGAGGCTAGGAACTCTCTCTCTCTCTCTCTCTCTCTCTCTCTCTCTCTGTATGTGTGTGTGCGTATGAGAGAGAGAGAGAGAGAGAGAGAGAGAGAGAGAGAGAGAGAGAGAGAGAATGCTATTTTGCACACACTTTAATGTTTTCATTGCTAAGTGTAAACTGACACATTCAGGAGAAAGTCCCAAATGTTCAGCTAATCAGAAGAACATAATAAATAGAGTGCAGTCATCAAATGAATTTAACAAACAAGGAATTTTGGGCAAACAATAGAGGTTCTAATCTTTCTCAAAACAGGCAGGTGTAACATTGTTTCGATGCGCTGTGGGGAAGAATTATTCATTGGAGCAATACATCTAAATGTACAAACCATTCTCTTCACTTCCCAAGATCATCACAGAGGGAGAGGATGTGTTGACAGAGTTCCTTGCTGAAACGCTGATTTTGTAAGAATGGTTATCAAGAAGAATGGATATGTAGTTCTTTGTTTCAGTCATGAAGTTATTCTGATTAGACACAACAGGTTCCTCTAACTTTTCCAAGAATATCTCATATCTCGTAATTTTTCCGTTAGCATGAAAGCTTGGCGATTCCTATGGGGAGGAAAACAAAACCTCTCAAAATACATTTGAAGTCCATGCTCCTTTCCATAACAGTTCAGCGTTGCTTTCAGTTACAGTTTTTGACAGAAGATGCCAGTTTTATTTTTATTGTTTTCAACTTACAACAGCTGAAGATGCCAACCGGCATGAGCTTGAGGTACGAAGCACAAGATCCATGTGCTAACTGGGTAGTTTTTGCACAACTGCTTAAATTTTTTTTTAAAAAAAACCCACGGCATATAGAACTTTCATCTATAAGGATGGAACAGAGTTCTGCCCTGTTCTTTGAAACCACAATTCAAACTAGAGAGGAAGTACATCCACAAGACATAGCTATGGCTGCCAATTTGGAAGGCTTTAAAAGGGAACTGGACAAATTCATGGAAGAGAAGGCTATCAATGGCTATTAATCCTGATGGCTATACAGTTAAAGTTGCAGGGGCCCTGCCTTCTTTTGTATATGGTCACTCTAGTATAGTGCATGCACCTTTAACTGTTGTGATGAAGAGGGGATTTCACCAGGAACTAATTGCATACAAATAGCACTGGCTGAAATTCCCTTTTCTCTAGGGATACAGGAGCCCTGTCCTCCTTTTCATATGGTCAGCCTACTAGAACAACATCTCCGAAATTTTAAAAAAGGAAACAATAATTTTAAAAAATAAAAGTGGAATATGGAGCAGCAATGGAGCAAATTGTTTGCACTGAAAGGGTCAAAATGTCTGCTTCATATGCCTTTTTACCGCATTTTTAAATTTGCATTTATAGTTTTGTGGGGCAGTGGGGGGGGCATGCAGCAGGGGCCACATCCCCACTCCTGGACTAAAAGAAAAGTAATTTACCCAAGAACCTAAGTACAATGCAGAGGTGGGATCTGAGCTCCAAAACACAAAGCCACTCTTTTGAACTCAAAGATGGCAGTGTTTTGCTTTGCAACATACCAAAGTCCCCATTAAAACACACACACACACACACACACACACACACCCATAAGTAAAACAAACCTTAAGAAATAACGTTAAAATCGGGAGGGTCGGGGAGCCTGGTGGATGCCAAGAAAGGTGCCCATCTTGGAGACTCCAGATTTAAAAGAACTCAAATCAAAAATATACTTGTAGCTTCCCTGGGTCCTCACATAATTAAACAATGACAACAACATCTTGAAGTGCGCATTGTAAAGGAAGAGCACTTTTTCAAGAACAGAAACAACTTTTAAACATCTCCACCATCATTAGCAAGGGAAAAAAACCATTGACAAGAACTCTGACTTCCCCCTGCCAGTTCTCTGAAAAAACAATAAGCCTATAATCTGTCCCCAGTCTCAGATTGTCACATCTTCCAACATCACTGATAGTATGGTCAGGCTTACCTTCCAGAATACAGTTACGTTCCTTTTGTTCGAATCCAGGCTAATGTGTCTCCAAATGTCCAGCTGCCCTGATGGGGCTGCAAATCAAAGCACATATAAAACACTACTGTATCATTGGGATTGCTTTAGCCACCCGACAAGGAATTTGTTGACGCTCCCTAACGCTGAGCACTTGTTTCCTACTAAGGCCGGTAAATGGGGAGCAGGCCGCAAAGCCTGTTTCTCAGTAGATTCGAGCACCGGAGGGAAGCGGCCGCCCCAGCA
The DNA here is from genome assembly GCA_029215795.1 of Anniella stebbinsi. Classification (NCBI taxonomy): domain Eukaryota; kingdom Metazoa; phylum Chordata; class Lepidosauria; order Squamata; family Anniellidae; genus Anniella; species Anniella stebbinsi. The sequence goes on along the minus strand of JARDYH010000002.1, from coordinate 22,993,228 downwards.
GGTAAGTGGGGGGGCCCTCCCACCTCCCACTCCTTACCTGCAGGGGCAGCCGCTTCCCTTCGGTGCTCGAATCTACTGAGAAACAGGCTTCGTGGCCTGTCCCTCAGTAGAACACCGGGTGATGACTTCATCACCCGGCGTGCTACTGAGGGATAGGCCGCAAAGCCTGTTTCTCAATACATTTGAGCACCGGAGGGAAGCGGCTGCCCCAGCAGGTAAGTGGGGGGGGCCCTCCCGCCTCCTGCTCCTTACTTGCCGGGGCGGCCGCTTCCCTCCGGTGCTCGAATCTACTGAGAAACAGGCTTCGCGGTAATATAATATAATTATATTAATTATAATTAATTAACAGGCTTCGCAGTAATATAATATAATTATATTAATTATAATTAATATAATTAATTTATATTAATAAATGCCCAGATGTAGGGTGACCAGATCGCCCGGGGTTTCCTGGTCCTAACCGGGAAACTTGGGGCGATCCGGGCCAACCGGGGGGCAGCAGGGGCAAACCGGGGCTGCAGGGGGTCATGCAGCAGCAAGCGGCGGTAGACCTGGTAAGTCCGGGCTGAGTTTTGGTGGGGATGGGTGGGCCCCCCCCACTTACCTGCTGGGGCGGCCGCTTCCCTCCGGTGCTCGAATCTACTGAGAAACAGGCTTCGCGGCCTGTCTCTCAGTAGCGTGCCGGGTGATGACGTCATCACCCGGCGCGCTACTGAGGGACAGGCCGCGAAGCCTGTTTCTCAGTAGATTCAAGCACCGGAGGGAAACGGACACCCCGGCAGGTGGTGGCGGGGGGGTCCCCCCACCCGAAACCCCACCACCAAGCCACCCATCCCCACCAAAACTCAGCCCGGACTTACCAGGTCTACCGCCGCTTGCTGCTGCATGACCCCCTGCAGCCCCGGTTTGCCCCCGCTGCCCCCCGGTTGGCCCGGATCGCCCCAAGTTTCCCGGTTAGGACCAGGAAACCCCGGGCGATCTGGTCACCCTACATCTGGGCATTTATTAATATAGCATACACTGAAGATACTATTCCCTTCCCTCCCTCCCCTACCGTTAACATGGTTCGTTCTAATGTTGTTAAAAGTTCTGAGTGTATGTATATTTGTGTTAACATCTAAGGAAGTGGGATAATTGAGCTTCTTGTAACCATCCCAGGTCTAGTTCTCCCAAATCAACTCTAAGTTGTTCTATTGTTTTTGGTTTATCCTGGGCATAAAAATATTTCAATCGAAAATATTCTTTTTTTCCCATTCAGAAACTTTATTAAAAATGGTTGCATCTAACTTATTCGGATATATTTGTATTGGGGTGAGGGGGGGGGCCACACTGGAGATAACTTAGACTGCCACTTTTTCCAAATTGTGAAGATAGTCTTTGTATATGGGTTTTAGATATCATTTAATTCCTTTGTCTTTATAAATTGAAAAGGTAATGCCCCATAAGGGACCTTTATTCAGCATTTCTTCTTCCAGGCATATCCAATTTTTATTTGCCTTCATTATAATAAAATGAAGCTGCCGTATTTGGAAAGCTTCATAATATAGTGCAAGATTATATTTATAATATAATTTTAAAGCCAGGCGGGGGGCTTTTGCTTGAAATACAAATGTATTAATTTGATTTTGCCATGATTTCAATGTTTTTGGCTGGAGGAATATAGGGAGAACCTGGAATAAAAATAAAAACCTAGGAATTAAAGACATTTGTATTGCTGCGATTCTTCCAAGAATCAAGAAATTCAATTTCTTCCATTTCTTCAGATCCGTATTCATATTTTTTAATAAGGGGACCATAATTTATTTTAAATAATTTATTGGTTTTCCTAGGAATATATATTCCCAGGTATCTAAATGAAGTTCAACAAATTGGTGATCCTAGAATGGAACTTATATGATATTGATGATTAGGAAGCACATTATATGACATGATAGTAGTTTTTTTCATAATTAACTTTTAAACCTGCCACTAGTTTGAATTCTTCAAGTTCTTGCTTTAAGTTAGACGCTGACTGATAAGGCTCTCCCAACAGAATTATCATATTGTCCACATACATGTTTATCACATGTTCTTTCCCCCCTCTTCTGTATCCAACAATACCTGGATGTTGATTAATTATATTAGCTAATGGTTCCTAACAAAGGGCAAAGGTGACAAGGGACAGCCTTGTTTTGTTCCTCGTTCCAAGCTAATAAGTGAGGAACTTATATTATTGGTTCGAACCATTGCATTATTAACATTTTATAGTTTAGAAACCGCAGATACAAATTTAGTTCCCAGTTGATAGTAATTTAGGACTCTTAAAAATATTGCCATTCCAGGCAATCAAAGGACTTGAATATATCAAGTGATATTAACAATGGATGACCTGTTTTAGTTGCATCATGAATAATATTTAAAACTCGTCGTATCAGGTCGAATACATGTCTTTGGGGAATAAATCCATTCTGGTCAGTATGAATGAGGTCACCCACCAACTTATTTAACCGATGGACTAAAATAGATGATAAAAGTTTTGATCCTGATTTAGTAATGTGATTGGATGGTAGGACCCTATTTTTGTATTATCTTTTCCAGGTTTTGATATAACTATTATCCTGGATGTTTTCCATGTATCTGGGGGTTCTTCATCCTACCAAATCTTGAAGAAGACTTGAGTAAGTTTAGGGGTCAGTATTTCTTTAAACTTTTTATTAAAAAAGCTTCCAAATCCATCTGGACCAGGAGTTTTATTATATTTTAAATGACTGATAGCTTGCTCCACCTCTTCTATTTGTATATCTCCATTCAGCATTTTTTGTTGATTTTCATTAATTAGGGTAATTCCACTTCTCTCCAAGTATTTTTCTATAACTTCTGCCCCCGGAGAAGTTGTACGGTAAAGCTGTGTATAGAAGTCTGTAAATAAAGTATTAATTTCCATCTGGTCAAACAATAAGGTGGCATCATTCCTACTTATAGAGTGGATTTTGGATTTTATTTGTCTCTTTTTAAGTGCATTGACCAGCATTTTGGAATGTTTATTGCCAGAAGAATAATATTTTTGTTTTACATATAGCAGGGATTTAGTAATGCCTATGGTGTCTATACTTTCCAATTCTCTTCTTTTTGCCTTTAAATCCGTAAGTACTTTTATAGAACCAGTTTGTTTATGTTTAAATTCCAAGACTGTTATGTCTTTTAGTAAATCTCACTTAATTGGGTCTAACCATTTTTTTATTTTTACACTTTCAGCAATAAAAGTTCCACGGATTGTAGCCTTCATGGTGTCCCAAATTATCTTTGGTGCCATGTCTGGCTCCTCATTAATTTAAAATATTCCTCAATGGCCTTCTTAATTGTTAAAGTAGAGGATTGTCTAATTAAGAGATTACTATCCTGACGCCATATTAGATGATATGGGCTTTGAGGGTTTAATGACAAACCTGTTTCAACTGCAGCATGATCAGAGACTACTCTGGGAAGAATATTCAATAATTTAAAGTTAGGAATCCATAACGGGGAAACCAACATATAATCTAGTCTTGAAAATGAGCGAAACCTGGGGGGAAATATGAGAAGTCTCTTACCCCTGGATTTAGAAGTCTCCAAGAGTCAATCAAGTGAAAACCTTTTAATAAAGGATCGAGAGTCTTCCCTCCTCTATATTTATCTGATCAGGAACCAGGTTTTTTAGCCAAGTCTATATTGCCTACCACATTCAGGTCTACAGCTACAACTGGCTCCCCCATTGCAAATTGAGATAACTTTTTAAACACTTTAACTAAAAACAAATATTGCTGTACATAAGGTGCCTATATAGAGGCTAGTGTGGTGGGTTGACCATCAAGTTTTCCTGCTAGAAATAAAAATCTTCCCTCTGGGTCCCTTTTTATCTTATCCATCTGCCAATTAGCATGCTTTGCTATAATCATAGCTGCATCCAGTTTATGTTTATAGATTGAAAAAAATCTAAATAAATGTTAAAAAATTATTGCTTTAAAAATTTTAAACATATATAAACAGATTTTAAAATGCGAAACATTTTGGTATAAAACACTAGCTTCAGTCACAAACAAGAGTATGCTACAATAAGTGGTATTGTAAGTATGCTCTTATTTGTGACTGAAAGTGGTGTTTTATACTGAAACGTTTCACATTTTAAAATCTGTTTATATATGTATATGTTTTAAAAAATTAAAGCTATAAAACATTTTTTAGAATTTTATTTTTTTAATCTATAAGCATTTATGCGCTACTAGTGGTCATTTGTTTTGTTTGTAGACTTGAATTAATTCTTACTGCATAATCAATTGCATGTTTATTCAGAAAGGAAGTCCCACTAAATTCAATCCAAGGATATCATCTGAGAGTGCCTGATCTGCTGGATGCAAGGCTCCTTCATTCCCCTGAGAAGCTCCGGGCAGAGCCAGCCCTGCCATTAGACAGGGTGAGACAATTGCTTCAGGTGGCAGATGCTGGGAGGCGGCAGCAAGGTGTTGGACGATAGAGCTGTATGAACCATGCAGCCTGATCTGTGCCCCTAAGCTAGGCTGCTACCTTCAGGTGCAGTGGAGGATACTGTCCCATCCCCAGTGTTGAAGTAAGATTCAACTGCCAGGCCACCAAGCTTTTGTACATGGAATGGGATAGAGCACCATCTTGTTCTTCACTTCAGGCAGCAAAATGTCTTGGGCCAACCCTGATCCACCATTCTGGAGCCGGTGTTGGCACTTTCCCCCCGATTGAAACACACAAGATGAAATTGAAAAAAATCTCAAAGCACAGTATTCCCACCAGATTTGTTTGTCTGGATAATTAACGATTCGCTCCATTCGCTCCATTTCCAGAAGGATCCATTGGAAGCACAGCAGCGTACTTTTAGCAAATAGTTTGTGTAAGGTTGCAGCCCATCTAGGCTGACGTAGGGATTTGTACTACAATGTGCCGTAACATTGTGCTGAAAAACATAAATATTAAAATTGTTACTGGTCAAGTGTCCCATGAAAAGGTGAGCATCAGAAATAGAATCTATGAGGCAGATACCCTTGAGAATGTCCAAGCTAGCCAGCAGCAGGCCTTCTCTATATGGTACAGCCAGATAAAGGAAGAACAGTATCGGGCGCAATATTTGCAAGATCTAAAATTCTTTGCGCTGAGAAAAGCTTTCACGGCCCTCCAATTCCAAACAATGCCGTCCGCCTATTTGGAAGGGAAGTACAAAGGGATAGCCTATGTGCAACGGAAGTGCATTTGTGGGTCAGAAGAGGTGGAAGATCTAGTTCACTATCTGTTGTACTGCCTCCTGTACCAAGGAATTAGGGAGCGTTTTTAAAAGGGGTCCTGAGGAGAGGAGGAGAGCTGTCAACTAAGGATCACATTCATGCTTTACTAGCTGATTACAATGCAGTAAACACAAGAAATGTGGCCAAATTTGCAATAGCAGCCCAAAAAATTCATCAAAACTTCCTAAGGCAGGTCTGCGTAGACTATAGAGAGGATGAATTGCTGTAAGGGAAAACCCTTAATACAAAATAAGGGCATATCTAAAAGATAAATTTGAAATGGCAGGTGGGTTACTGTCTACTTATATGCCGTCCCATTTGGGCCCCTGTGTAATGTACTGTATGTTTGTAATGGCCATTGTGCCACACACAAATAAAGTTTTATTCTATTCTACTGGTCAAGTGATGGATGTTGTTGTTAAATCTTTTTATTAAATTTGAAATGCAGCTACACAGTATGCAAAATATCGAATTCATTGGGAGTAATCAAAAGAAAAATGAGGATACACCAAAATAATAAAGTTTTAGCCAAGACATTCTTGTTAGGTCAAGCACTCCAAAACTCTTTTACTAGTTTACACATTTACTTGGACTTCCAAAAGGCTTTTGACAAAGTCCCTTAGTAAAGACCCCAGAGCAAATTTAGCAGTTATGGGATAAGAGGACAAGTCCCTTATGAGACAAGTCCTCTTATCTATCATTAACTAGTTAAACAATAAAGTGTATAAATAAGTGGTAAATTCTCCCAATGGAAGGAAGTAAATAGTGGGGTTCCACAATGCTTTTCAACTTGTTCATAAATGATCTGGAATTAGGGATGAGCAGTGAAGTGGCCAAGTTTGCAGGTGATGCCAAATTATTTAGGGTAGCTAAAAAAAAAAGGATTATGAGGAGTTCCAATAGGATCTCTCCAGACTGGGCATCCAAATAGCAATGGGAGTATGGGCATCCAAACGTGTTTCAATGTAAGCAAGTGTAAAGTGATGCACATGGGGGAGAGGAACCAACTTCAAGCATAACCTGATGGGATTGGAGCTAACAGTGACCTTAAAGAAAGAGATCTGGGGGTTATGGTGGACAGCTCAATGAAAATGTCAAACCAGTGTGCTGTAAAAAAAAAAAAAAAGAAAGAAAAAAAGGCAAACTCCATGTTAGGCATTATTAGAAAAGGATTTGAGAACAAATTCATATCATACTACCTATATACAAATCTATGGTGCAACCAAACTTATAATACTGTGTATAGTTCTGGTCACTATATCTAAAAATATATATTGCAGGGCTGGGAGAAAATGCAGAAAAGGGCAACCAAAATGATCAAGGAACTGGAGCATCTCCCCTATGAGGGTGTCTGGGATCCACTCCAACTGTCAGAGTTCCACCTTCCTGGCTGGACCCTCTGACCCCGCTCCTTAAAGATATCTTGCCTCTTTAAGAGCCACACTGTCCCTTTTGGGACCCAAGTTTCCACCTTTTCTCTTTCCCCTCTCAGTAGGGTGGGGTTTTGAGCTGTAGGCAGGTGTGAAATGGAATCTCCAACAACTCAGGTTTTAAACCAAAAACTCTTCACTATTCCAGACATAGTAAGGCACACTTGCGTAAGGTATTACACACATAGAGCTGTTACTTTCAAAGGCAATATAAACAAACAAATAGAAATAAAACTGAAGTTTAATCTAGCTTGGCTACCTGATAACTTGGCAGTTAGATCCAGCTTTCCTCAATTAGGCTCTACGTCTCTCCCAGCACCCAACTCTCTGGAAGGACTCAATCCTCCATCCCCATTGAATTGAATTCCCCTCCCTCTTGCTTTTCTCTTTTTTAAAAACTCTCTGACCAGCCAGCCCTTCCCATTGGCTCTCTAGCTAGCTCATCTCATTGGCTCTTCCCCCCCCCCCCCGCTTCCCAGTTTGAACTGGTAACTGCTGTTTTAACTCCACCTCTCTCAGTAATTTTCCCGCTCCCAGGCTTCTACCTTTAACCTAGAAACCTGACCTTACCAGGGCAGAGAGTCGTTAATCTAATCAGGAAACCTTTTGAGTGTTTGCTATCTTTAGCTCTGGAGTGATTTACTCCCATTAGCCTTTCCCAACATGCTTTTGTTTACAAACCTTAATTGTTTACATACAATTTAACCCTTGATAATACAGTTGAACCCTCACAGAGGGAAAGTTACAACAGCTGGGATTGTTTGGCATGGAATGTGAACAAATGTTGTTTTGGCTTTTACAAGCTAGCATGGCTGTCCTCCTGAAAAAGAAAGGGTGGGAAAAGGCACATACTTCTTTACTTTAATAAAAGATGCTTCTCACCTGTTCATCTTCTCCACCAGAAGAGGCGTTAATTTGGCATAATAGAAATGGCATTCCCTTTAAACAGTTTATATGCCAGTACAACTGGATGCTGGTAGCATTTTTAGAACTTGAGAGATGAGATGGGGCTCCAGGACGAACTAGTTTAAAAAGAAAGAATACAAAAACTTCTGAAAGAGAAATTCAAATAACTTGTGTAGTAATGGTAGTAAAAAAATGGTTTATTTATTATAACATTTATATCCCGCCATTTTTCCTCCAAGGAACCCAAGGCAGCTTACATAATCCTCCTCTTTTCCATGTTATCCTCACAACAACCATGTAAGTTAGGTTAGGCTGAGAGTCAGTGACTGGCCCAAATTCACCCAGTGAGCTTCATGGCTGAGAGAAGACTTGAATCCAGATTTCTCAAGTCCCAGTCCAACACTCTCAACACAGCACCACGTTGTTGTTGTTATCATTATCAACAATTTATAAAGTGCCATAAACGTACATGGCGCTGTACAAAGAGGGAAAAAACACAATAAAACAACTCCCTGCCCATATGGCTTACAATCTAGAGAAGTAAAAATAAAATTTAATAAAATTTCTGAAAGTTAAAATTGAACTTACTGGCTCTCACTGTGAAACACCTCACTAAACTCTTCACAGAACACCAGATCAAAACTAGAAATATCACTGAAGTTTGTAAACCCCAGGCATGGATTATTAACAGTGTGTGTGTGTGTATCCAATTAAACCCTCCCACCAGTGGAACACTTTAAATCAGTAATAGGGAAAGGGGGTTGATTCCATTTCCATCACACATCTCCCCCAGACACATCCTCAAAAACAGCTTCAGAGGATTGGAGTATCCTCCAGAGGATATTTTGGGAGGCACAGGGAGCTGCAGGGGAACAGACAGGAAGGAATGCCCACTTCAAATACAAGGTGGGCATTACAAACTTCTCACCCTGCACACAGACACACACTGCTTCTCCAGCTCAGTTTTTAATTCAAGCCAACTAAGAAATCAACTAATTCTGACCTCCCACCTGTAAGTCTGAAATTCTCTCTTCCTACCCATCCACCTGCCCATCCACTTACCTTGCTGCTGCTGCTGCTTCAGCAGCAGCAGGAGAAAATATCAAGGTAGCATTGCTATTGCATTTCTCAGCCATCCAGGCATCTGGTTTGTGGCCATAGCAGTGCCAAGCGCCAGGAGGAGGAAAACAAATAATCTCACATCCTTTTGCTGCACTGGAGCAGCAAAAGTAAGGCAAGTAAGCAAACAGGTGTGTGCATTTCTGAACGTTTGTCACTTTTGCTGAGAAATCCCAGTCCCAATCAAGACTTGAGGAAGTATTCAGCAGTAGAGACAGCTGTTTCTGTTCAAAACAGAGATAAGCTGGATGCCTATGAAGCCCATTTTTATTTAGCCTTCACTACTAAGGATGGTCTGTATTGAATTCCATTCAACCCAAATCAATGTTACCATTTATGTTGAATGCTACTTGAACATTCCTGGTATGCTACACCAGGGGTGGGAAAAAAGTAGATCTCCAGATGTTTTTGACTTCAATCTTCTGCTGGCAGGGGCTTCTCATAGGATCACAGAATAGTAGAGTTGGAAAGGGCCTATAAGGCCATCGAATCCAACCCCCTGCTCAATGCAGGAATCCACCTTAAAGCATACCTGACAGATGGCTGTCCAGCTGCATCTTGCATGCCTCTAGTGTGGGAGAGCCCACAACCTCCCTACGTCATTGGTTCCATTGTTGTACTGCTCTAACAGTCAGGAAGTTTTTCCTGAAGTCCAGCCAGAACCTGACTTCCTGTCACTTGAGCCCATTATTCCGTGTCCTGCACTCTGGGATGATTGAGAAGAGATCCTGGCCCTCCTCTGTGTAACAACCTTTCAAGTACTTCCAGAGTGCTATCATGTCTCCCGTCAGTCTTCTCTTCTCAAGGCTAAACATGCCCAGTTCTTTCAGTCTCTCCCCATAGGGCTTTGTTTCCAGACCTTTGATCATCCTCGTTCAAATATCTGGAAATCAACCTTCTGCCCGCCCTTGGGTTACGCCACTCTAAATTTGTTGCAATTGTTTCAGCCCATAGGGATCCTAGAACTTGGATCTTTGGTAGCCCCAGTGATGATATCAGATTTAGACTCTCAACTTAATGATCCTGTGGCCCTCATTTAGATAGTAGTGTATTATACTTCACTTACTACAAAATGTGGTAAGCCAGTCCTACTGTGTTTGGGGGCCTTCCTGCTCATTCTGCTGTTGGAGCTCAGGACACCTGTCCCCAAATTCTGCTTTGATGGCACCACTGGGTAACCCATGTCAAAATGGGGAAGAAATAACAGGGAAGCAATTCAGAGCTCTAGGGGCTCTGCTGTTTCATAGGCTAAATTAACAGAAACATTTAACTATAATGTCGTCATTTGTTTTGCTTCTGTTCATGTCAAAGATACTATTAGCCTTTAATCACTAGTGAGTGATTAAGACCGGGGGGAGGGGGAGAGAGAGGAGATCCTGCTTGTTGAGATCTAGCAATTTGGGATTTCAACCTGTCTTATAATTTTCTTCACAGTGTAGAACTAGAGTGTGAACTGCTCAGTGCTTTAGAGATGTCAAGATATTACTTATATTTTTATTCAACATGTTGACCCACTTGCAGTATCAAAATACAAACACTAACCTCTGTTGGTTACATCAAAAAACAGATGAGTATCTTTCTGCCCAAGACAATTTTTGAATGTCAGGCTTAAATCGTGTATGACTTGCTCTCCAATCTCAAATGAGCATGTATTTGGGCACCTGCCCGTGCAATTGCAACGCATTTTTGAAGAAGACCTTTCAACAAAGGTGGTGGAAACAGAAGGGAAAGGGTAAAACAAAAAAAAAGACAGAGTTTATTCTTCTTTTCAGTGAGAAATAAGATATTAGAGAAGACTTAAAGCTTCACAGTAGCAGAAATATAGAAACCATTATTTTGAAATGCGTACTTCGTCATCACCCTGGTGTGAATTCCTCCCTCCCTTCCCTCACCAGTCTTAACCACAAGACACACTGAAAGGGGGTTAGACAAATTCCTGGAGAAGGCTATCAATGTCTACCAGTCCTGATGGCTATACACTACTTTCATTATCAGAGGCAGTATGTCTTGTACACCAGTTGCTGGGGAACATGGGTGGGGTAATGCTGTTGAATTTGTGTCCTGCTTGTTGGTTTCCTGTGGGCAGCTGGTTGGCCACTGTGTAAACAGAATGCTGGACTAGTTGGACCCTTGGTCTGATCCAGTATGGCTCTTTTATGTCTTTATATTCCATAGGTTAAAATTCCCCTTTAACCAGAGTTTACAAGCCCATTTCAAAGTCTGGTTTTATATTCTGTTTAAAGCAAGAATGCTGGTTAGCGTCAACTATGGTTAATAAGAATAGCCATGCTGGATCACACCAAAGGTCCATCTAGTATAGCATTCTGTTCACATAGTGGCCAACTGGCTGCAAATGGGAAACCCACAAGCAGGACATGAGGGCAATCGTACCCTCTCATTTATGTTAATAGCAACTGTGGGTTTTTTTTATTGTCAACCATGCTTAGCATCAGAGCAGATGCAAAACTAGACCACAATTAAAGCAAATAACTGCCACAGAGGGGGGGAATGCACGTTTCCCAAATTGCAAATGGTGGTTTGCATAAAGGAAGTACTACAACTGCCCGAGGCCACCGTGAACCTCAATATAAACTCATGACCCGAAGCTTGAAGGGATTTCCTCCATCCAAGTCCTTTGTGCAAATAATTAGATCCAACCTTCCAAACGTCAGTTTTTGTCTTCTACCATCAATTTCTTCAACATCTCAGAATATTTCCTCCAAAGGTATCCCAGTGCCTAACGTATGGTTAATTCTTAAGGATTTTTCTTATCATCATCTGGAGTGACCTGGAACTTCAAGGATGTTTCAGGAATATTTACCTATCAAACAAAATGAAGTTTGCTCGACATCTTTCAAGATTATTGTAAGTTTCTATTTGACCAGGGTTCCAAGTACACTTTAAGTTCACCATGTCTTGTGTTTCACAGGATAGATCTTTGGGTACATCAGGTTTTCCTGTTGAAACAAGGCTGGGTTAGAATGTTTCCTTCTTTCATTTTATCCGTACAACCATTTTTAAAGAAAGTTAAGGGAGGGGCCATAGCTCAGTGTCATCGAGCATGTGCTTTGCATGCAGAAGGTCCAAAGTTCGATCCCCAGCTTCTCCAGGTAGGGCAAGTGAAGGAATCCTGCCTGAAACTCTGGAGAGCTGCTGCCAGTCAGAGTCAACAGTACTGAGCTATATGGACCAATGGTCTGACTCAGTATAAGGCAGCTTCCTATGTTCTTATGTACACCATCCATGACCAGAGCATCAATTGAATCCCACCAGTAAATTACAAGCCAATGTGTGGTGGTCTCCCACGACCCATTGGGGATGGTTTCAGGAAAGGCGCTCTTATGTATTCCAACTAAGAAAAGGGCCTCTCTGTTACATCTTAGGGTATGGGCAGGATAAAATGGGAGAGGTGGTACTTTAGGACATGGGTCTCCAAAGCATCCTCAAAGCTCTTCACTCTCTACACTCTTAAAATAAAATTGAACAAACATTAGGGCACCAGGTTCTCCTTCCTTTTTCCGAACCTGTTGCTGATCAGCTGTTCTGTGGGCAGGAAGAAAAGGCAAGGAGATGGGGGGACAGAAAGAACGAAGGCCAGAGGCTAGAAACAGGGGAGAAAGAAGAAGGCTAGAGATGAGGAACGGAGACAAATAGTGAGGCTAGACGCTGGGAGTGGATTGAGAGAGAGAGAGAGCACGCAAAGGTAAAACTGTGTTGGCAGAAGGGCACTGGGCAGACTAGGAAGCAAACTTTTCCATTTGTTCCTCCTTCCCAGCCTCTCTTCTTCTTCTGATGCCTTCTCCTATCGGAGGTTACCTATCATTATAGCTATTTTTGCTTTTGATGCCGCTGCTCTAAATAATTGTATAGAAGTACAGCTTTACCATTCCCTCAAGTTCTTTAGCTATGATGCTTCTCTTCTTCCCACTGATCTTTTCCCTTCTATTTCCCCTTGTATAATAAGTTGGATTATGGTGTATTTTTCTCCTTGAATTATATGACCAAGATATTGTAATTTTCTTCTTTTGGTGGTATTTATTATTTCTGTTTGTTTGTTTGTTTACCCTACATAGTACATCTAGCTATTTCTCTCTCCACCACCATTCTTGACTAGCTAGCCCCCAAGAGCATCCATAATGCCACAACCTCCATGGAAGACATGTTGTGGTGGTGACCTCAGTGGTCTCTCAAATTCCCAAATGTGCCCACTGGGACCTCTGCTTTAAGATATGAGATCTAATACAGATATTCTGGGTAAGCAAAACAGTCACAAACATGAACCCAGCCTTTAAGAATAAACCTTTGTTCTGCTCAACAGAAACACCAGGTATTTTTTGCTTACTGGTCACATAAATGTATGTTATCTTATTTTCCATCTTGTCAGAGAAACCACAATTCACAAAGCTGGGATTTGGATGTAAACTTGGAACATTTTCTTCAGTAAATGTTATTCTTCGTTTCCTTGTAGTGTCATTTTTCTTAACATCGTTAAATAAATAAGCAGTTACATGTTTGTTTGTTTTCGCAATGCAGCAAAAAGTGATGCTGGAACCTTCTTCAGTAATCTTGTCCCTTGGGAAAATGTAACTACTGCTGTCAGACAGAGCATTCAGGCCTGAGCAAGGTGACAGAAAAAAAGATTCAGTTCTGGTTATTACATTCAACAGAGGTCTCGTGGGAGTTTGCTTGTATGGTGAAATGCATTTGGATACAATGTTAGACTGTGGAGGTGGGGACAAAGGCATATAATAATATTTAACATTGGCCTAGTGCTTTCTGGTGTTCAAGCACTACCTTTATGTGAGAGGGAATCCTGACTGGAACAGAGTGTGTAAAAACACACACACAGAAAAAAGACACCACACCAGATTTAAATCTGAAAAAAATAGTAACACTTGTCCAATCTGATGCTACTTGTCCAATCTCCAAAGCAGCTAAATGGGGCTGCTAATCACTAATAATAATTTTAAACAATAGGAGAGACAGCCTGATCACAGATTTCACCCGCCCCCCATCATGTGGAATTTGGCTCTCAAGTACTGCAGAAGGGGAACACTCTACCTAAGACCTCGGAAAGACCACCGTCAGATGAAATAGACTGGGCGAGATAAAACCAGCGGTTTGACTAGGTATAAGTAGGGATGTCTGAGAATTTTGGTTTTGCACACAAAACACACAAGCATGTCCTGTTCAAAACCCAGAGTGCAAGCATGTGTCCGCTAATTTTTTACATAAATTATCAAACACGTGCACACGTTCGTCTCATTCCCAAGTCCCAGTTCGATTTCCTAATTTGGACATTCCTCAATAGACTGAATCCTCCCTGCTTTAGTCTATGGAGGAAATTCTGGGAAATCTGCATATATCACCCATTCGTGCAGAGCGAACAGTGATCACAACGAGAATCGGGCACAAGATGAGTAGCGAGGTGAAGTTTGGCGAATCCTAGCGATCTCGAACATCACACTTTCTCCCACCCCTAGGTATCAGGCAGAGGTGGAGAACCTGTGGTCCTCCAGATGTGGTTAGACTCCCAACTCCCACCAGCCCCAGCATAGGCAATGGTTAGGGATGATGGGAGCTGTAGTCCAAAACCATCTGGAATGCCCAGATTCTTCATCCCTGGTATAAATTGAAATTGTTACAAGCATTATGTGCCATCAGTATTCTTTATAACTATTCTATAGAGTCATGATGCTTTACAGAGCAAAGGAGGTAACAGACCTACCCTGAGGGGCTTATAATCTGTCTTTTGTAATGGGGGGACAAGGAGGGAAGGGGAGGCACCGGCACATGGAGAAAGAATATGCCTTATTTCAGTGACACCCACTTGTTCTCAGGACTTTGGGACTAGGTGTTTGTGTGACAAAAGATCCATGAAACCCAAGAAGGGATTTGAAGGAGGAGCGAGAGGTGGTATCACACTGATGTTGTGGGAGGTTTATGTGGGTTGCCTACAATTTCTTACATGGCAGCCACTTCCTGCGACTCAGGATGTAATCCTATGCATGTTTACACAGAAAACATGCATAGTATTGCACCCTTAATTATTTATTTGAAGGCACCAAAAAGAAACACCAAATCATCCATAGACACAAAGTGCCTGCCTTAAATAAACATTTTCTTGTTGACAGGAAATTTTGGAGTGCAAAACAGAATGAGCAGCCAATGGATCCTCCCTGCAGCACCCACTGTATCTGTGGGCTCTTACAATTTACGATTTTAATAAAAACCTGTTCATTTTCATTTCACCAGAAAGTATCTTATGTTTTTAGCTCAGTTTGTAAGCACAGTAACCATGCTTCACTGGAAATGCTACACGTGATGTATTCAACTCTGATGTTGATACAGTTCCTCCAAGCTGCACTACGTTGTATTTCATGCTTTACGTTGACAACATCTGCTTACCATCCACCTTCATCCATGGAGTCCAGTCACTCCAACCTTCAGAACGTGCCCTTGTGCCCCTGATTCTTACTCCATGTATCACACACTCTAAGGGTACTTCAGAATACCAGCTCCATTTCAGAGACGGATTTGATTTATTGAGAGTTGTTTTATAATTGTCCTAAAAATACAAAATGAAAACAAGGCAGTTGAAAAGGAACAGAGAACAATGAGAAAATAAATACATGGGCTCTTATGATTTCAGTGTTTCTATCCACAGAGAGAAAACTAAAATATGGAAGAAAGACTCAGAGCTGCTTCAGACATGATACTGATTGCAGACGGATGAGGATTCCCATGTGCCATACACTTCTTGTTCCCTAAGACCGTCATGCTTAAAATACAACTTTCACATCGGTCCATCCAGTTGTCACAGAGAAGCCACAGTTTGGCTTCATCCCCTGCTCTTATTTCTTTCCTCACTTTCTGGTTCATAAGAACCATACTTTTTCTTTTCTTTTTTAACAAAAGCCCTACATGGCTTTGGTCCCAAGTACTTGAAGGAATGTTTGCTCCCATCTCAACCTGCCCATGGGGTGAGACCATCAAGCAAAGCATTCCTACAGGTGCCTCTGCCATTTGAAGTAAGGCACAAAGCGGTATCAGAGAAAAGGCCTTCTCGGTGGTGGCTCCTTGTTTATAGAGCTTCTTCCCCAGAGAGGCTCCTCTGGCATCTTCTCTGCTATCTTTTAGGCACTAAGAGCTGTGGTTTGTTTCAAAACGGAAACATCTTCAAACTCCTCTTGCACATGAAAGAAGGGGAGAGGGAAGGGGAGGGAGAGTTCAGTTAGACATCAGGCCAAATTATGTTTAAAGAAAATGTTTAAACATAGATGTTTAATTATGTTTAAAGAAAATGATTGTGACTCTGTCAAACCAGAGTTACAGCCATTGCCTACCTCCAGAGGCAGAAGTAACCTTCTGAAGCAGAATGCTAACAGGGCAGAAAATACAAGCGGACATGCAAACTCTGAACCACAATTTGTATTTTGGAACATTTGGGAGCTCAAACTATTAGTTCTAAGAGCAAAACATGCTTTGGAGGAATGTTTGAACTGAGCTAGTATCTAAGTACAATTTCAAGGAAACATTTCAAAAACAAAGATAGAGACGTGTAAGTAATAAAGTGTACTGAGGAAATACACTCCTCTGCACTTAAGGCAGGCTAAGGAATAGGCATTGTGATTAGACAGCATTAAGAATTTTGGCTTAAGAACCCAACAAAGAACAAGAGCTTTCTCCAGTCTGCATTCAAATGTTTTGCTGTTTCTAATGCAGGCTTAGAAATGTGTCTTCAACTACAAGTATAGTAGGGCCTGTATATGTATAAAAAGAAACATTTGCCTTTGCTTTACCTTGATTCTTTTTCAGAAAAATACTTACAGAGAAGACAATATTATTCTCTTCAGTTCTATAGACTTGGACGTTAAAAACCATTTCTATTTCAGATAGATTTGCTTTGGAATCATCAGTAACATCCCATTCCACTAATAGCATCTGAAGAGGAAGGTCCATGGAAACATGAAAGTTTGTAAGTTGAAATACATTGTTACCTTAGGAAGAAAAGAATAGACAGTTAACGGGGGAAAACAACAACAATCAGACTCGCTTTAATACCTCAGAATCTGTGAAGAGGTATTATATTTACACAAAAATCGTTCCACCAGCTTTGGCATAACATTGGACCCTACATTTAGTTTTGTTTTGTAGCATTTTTATTCATGCATTTTCTACTGTATTTATTTTTCACAGTTTTGTATTGTTTTTAACTTGTATACTGTCTTGAGAGGGATCTATCCTTATCAGCCTAAACATCATTTTTAAATTAAATAAAAAATAAATCCTGATGGCCAAACTACATGTGACGTTAGACACGCATGGCTCACCTTTGACTGTACAATTTTTCTTTCACAAATAGCCGCGATGGCTGGGGATGGTGGGAGTTGTAGTTCAACACATCTAAAGGGCTCCAGACTGGGAAAGGCCATTATATAAGTCCTACATATTTGACCGTATGCCTTTGGATGACTCACCTTGACTTGAAGGCAGGCCAAAACACAGCACTACACAGAGAAGTGCCACCTGAAATACCACATGGTCCATTGTTCTCCCTGAAAGAAACAAGCAACAACATAATAATACATTTCTTTTTTTTTTCATCTTGCGCTTAGACATTTTATCCATTATCTTCAACAACCCCAGACTATTGTTTTCAAACAATGTTATAAAATAGACCTAAATAAAAGCAGATTGGAACCATCAGTGGATGCTTTCTAGGACAGGTGGGGAACCTCAGGCTCATGGTACAAATCCAGCCCTCCTGGGATTTCAATCCAGCCCTCCATGGTTTCTTATATGGCTATGCTCCCTTCCTCTGGCCCCATCCCTTTCCCCTTAGCCATTAACCATTTCCCGGCTTTTGTGCAGTTTTTTCCCAAATCTAAAAGGTTGAAATGTCTCTTCTGAAGCTCAGTTACTTGTAGTAAAAGCTTTAAGTGATGGGATTTGAGTAACAGAGGGCACATCAGCACTTTTCTGGAGCCCTACATTATGCTGCTTTGCACATAACAATAAGCCAGGATTCTTCAATAAGCTTGTGTGTGCTGCTCAAATGCTCCCACATGGCTCCTCCTACCAGCAAGAATCAATCAAGTCCAGTATTATAAGCCAAGGACAAGCTTTAGGGAAACAGCAAGAGTTCCTCCTCCTAGCTACGTAAGATGATTTTGCAAGTTCAGGCATAATCCAATGATGCCAATGGCAAAACCGCTCCTATGTAGTTAATGACACTATCCACTTGGCATGCTATATTGTAAGACCCAGCATGACTATTTAAAGTAGGGTGACCAGATAAAATCCAGGTCAGGGCTCGTATAACTTTAAAAGTTGTAGAGAAAAGGGAATTTCAGCCAGTGTCATTTGTATGCAATTAGTTCCTGGTGAAATTCCATCTTCATCACAACAGTTAAAGGTGCAGGCACTATACTAGAGTGACCATATACAAAAGAAGGCAGGGCCCCTGCAGCTTTAACTGTTGTGATGAAGAGGGAATTTCACCAGGAACTAATTGCATACAAATGACACTGGCTGAAATTCCCTTTTCTCTACAACTGTTAAAGTTACATGAGCCCTGACCTGGATTTTATCTGGTCACCCTAATTTAAAGTGCAATGTAATTGTGTAATTCTCCCTATAAGGATATCAGCCTAGTTCAACTGTTGGGAATAAAAAGACAGTATGGTATAGTACAGGGGTGGCAATTTTTGCTGCTCTGTAGCCATTCTAGATGTCATTTTATTTTATTTTAAATTTTGGTGCCATGGGCGGGGGAGAGATACGGCCTGGGACAAAAATGCCCCCTGCATCTCCCAGAGTTGCCCACCTCTGGGATAAAGGCTAGAGTGTAAAACAAGGATCAGGGGGATCTGAGTTCAAATCCCCATAAACCTAATTGCTCAGTATCTCTCTATTCATCCCACCTCATGGAGTCGTTGCGAAAATAAAGCAGGAAAGGCCTATCTACACTACCCTGAGCAGGAAGCATGGTCAGATAGATATGGCATAGAGAAACATTTCCAATTTTTCTTTATTACTTACAACAACCTATTTACACCAATTTCTGACATTTCTACCAAAGACAGAAATGTTTGTTTTTAATTCTTAAGCAATTTCCTTGCTTATTAAGCCACTGCACAAACGGTAACAGCTGCTCTTGCAATAACATCACAACACATTTATTATTAAGAATTTACATCCAAAACAAGATTAAGAAGTCACACAGCAATTCATATACACAGTTCACAGTCAATCTGTGTACAGTCTACTGGCAAACATCCAGGGGTGGTGTCAATCAGCACATCTGGGTGGCCCTGCCAAGAGATTCCAACTTAACATGGCCATATGCCCATTCAGGCCACCTTAACTCAGTAGTTATCTCCACCAAGACCTCATAGAATTCTCCTGCAACATACAAACATATATACAGGCATACATACTGGTGCTGATTTCTCATCCCACATTCTACCTTCCCCAAGCATTTGTATGGTTTCTGTCACTTGTACAGAAGGAACTCTCACCATCTGCCTTTCCAGGATGCCTAATTCTGTCTGATTTGAGACAACCAAGCCTAAGCATGGACAAATGGATAACTGAGTTGCTCAGCTGATGGAAGCCACACCCAGAAGAGCATGCTGGAAAGCATCATGCAGGTATACAGCATGCAAGGTGTTGAAAGTTGGGCTGAAAACAACAGAATGGAATTTAATAGGGATAAATGCCAAGTTCTACACCTAGGAAAAAGAAACCAAATGCACAGTTACAAGATGGGGGGCTCAGCAATACTGCAAGTGAGAAGTATCTTGAAATTGTTATAGATCACAAGCTGAAAATGAGCCAACAGTGTGATGTGGCTGCAAAAAAAGCAAATGCTATTTTGGGCTGCATTTATAGAAGTATAGCTTCCAAATCGTGCGAGGTACTGGTTCCCCTCTATTCAGCACTGGTTAGGCCTCATCTTGAGTACTGTACTAGTTTGGGGCACCACCCTTCAAGAAGGATGCAGACAAGCTGGAGGGGTTCAGAGGAGGGCAAAGAGGATGATCAGGGGTTTGGAAAGTAAGCCCTATGAGGAGAGACTGAAAGAACTTGGCATGTTTAGCCTGAAGAAGAGAAGATTGAGGGGAAACATGATAGCACTCTTCAAATACTTGAAAGGTTGTCCCACAGAGGGGGGGAGGCAGGATCACTTCTCAATCATTCCAGAGTGCAGGACACGGAATAATGGGCTCAAGTTACAGGAAGCCAGATTACGGCTGGACATCAGGAAAAACCTCCTGACCGTTAGTGCAGTATGGCAATGGAACCAACTGCCTAGGGAGGTGGTGGGCTCTCCCACATTAGAGGCATTCAAGAGGCAGCTGGACAACTATCTGTCAGGGATGCTTTAAGGTGGATTTCTGCATTGAGCAGGGGGTTGGACTCAATGGCCTTATAGGCCCCTTCCAACTCTACTATTCTATGATTCTACGACTGAGATAAGCTCTGCTCTGGCAAGCCTACCAAATCTGCATAACTCCGCAAGCCTCTTGTGCCAATAACTTTTCATTTTAGGAAATAAAATGCTGACGGACATTTCTCTACTCGGGTTTTTTGTAAGGAACAAGACAGGAAATGGCTGCAGGTATACACCTTTGTAATGTTTCAATGGCCATATCAAATGAGTTTGAATGAACACAAGGTCTTGAGAGGTTTGCAAGGTTTATGCTTCACAAGTTATTCAAAGATATATAGAACCAAGCTAGATGTTACATGGGAGGCCCATGTAGCAGTCTCGCAATGCCTTTAAAATAACATTTAAAAATTTTAAAGCAGCTGCAGAAAGCTGTGGATTTGATCAGAGGAGCGGTAGAAGTGATGCTTAACCCTTTCCCCATAACCACTTTTCAAATCAGAATTGGCCTCACCTAGAATAGATGCAGGCAGAAAACACTCAGAGGGGAAAGAGTTAAGGAACCTTTTTGCACCACTGCCTCCTAGATCAGCTTTGCATGAAAACAAAATAGGGAAATGGTTCCATGTGAGACATACCCTAAAGAATCGCATCATATGGAGCCAATGGATTGGTCAATCCAACCTAGAACCATCTACTTCGAAATGGCTCTCCAGAAACAAAAGGGGAGGAGATCTTTCCCAGTCTTTCAATGAGCGCTTCACTCCTTTCAGCTAGAGCAAGGGCGGGCAACTTGTTATGGCTGATGGGAGCTTTAGGCCAAAACATCTGGAGGGCCAAAACATCTGGAGGGCTACAAGTTGCCTAACCCTGAGTTAGAGAAACCAGGGGCATGTCTAAACCTAAGGGCGTAGAGGGAGGGAGGGAGGGAGGGAGGATCGACTTACTTGCTTCCGCGACCCTCCCCCACCATCTATATTGCGACATCCCAGAAGAAAAGAGGGAAGTTGTGGGCGTTGGGTTTGTTTGTTTGTTTGTTTGTTTTAACTGAAGAGGAGCTGTATGACCCTGAGCTGCGGAAAGGTAAGTTTTTTTAAAAAAAAAACGTTCCCCACTGCTGCCATCCTGGAGATGGCGAAATCGCTTTTCCCCCATCCACTCTGATGGGCACAGAGCCACCCCACATTGCTTCATGCCCGTTTTAGGACCTGGGACATCGGAAAAACCAGAATATCCCCGGTTTCCATTCTCCCGGGGTCATCCCTGGTTGAACCCAGGATCCCCTGTGCATCATGTGGACACACAGGATGACCAGAGGATAAAGGCCTGGTGTAGACATGGCCCAGGAATCCTACCTACCATGGGATCCATAGATGCAAAGGAAATACTGTATTTCTGAGCTCCAGCCCGTTCTGTGACTTCTCACAGAAATCACTAGGGTTGCAGACATTTCAACTGGCCCTGCCGCTGTGACTTTAATGCATGCAGGAATAAAGAGGCTCAGGCTTCTCTCATTGCTTTTATTGCCATGCTGCTAAATTTCTGCATGTCAGGCTGCTGCTTGGGAAAAAGTGACTGAACGAAGAGAAAATGGAAAGAAATGATAAAATAAGTGTATTTTGGAAAAGAAAGGACTACATAATGTAGGGTGACTATATGGAAAGGAGGACAGGGTTCCTGTATTTTAAACAGTTGTAGAGAAAAGGAAATTTCAGCAGGTGTCATATTATGCATGTAGTACCTGGTGAAATTCCTTCTTCATCACTAGTGACCGGATACAAAAGAGGGCAGGGCTCCTGCAGCTTTAACTG
This sequence comes from Anniella stebbinsi, assembly GCA_029215795.1. Classification (NCBI taxonomy): domain Eukaryota; kingdom Metazoa; phylum Chordata; class Lepidosauria; order Squamata; family Anniellidae; genus Anniella; species Anniella stebbinsi. Next base: position 22,971,303 of record JARDYH010000002.1, on the reverse strand, counting down.
TTGTTATGATGAGGGAATTTCACCAGGTGCTATATGCATACAAAGGACACCTGCTGAAATTCCCATTTCGATACAACTGTTAAAGATACAGCAGCCCTGTGCTCCTTTCTGTATGGTCACCCTACATAAGGACAGTTCAAGAAATTGGCAAGGGTCAAACATAAGTGACACAGAAAGTTTCATAATCCCCTAAATTAGAAAGACAGAGAGAAATTTCAAAGCAGCCAAGGGACGCTCCAATTTTGATTGGAGAAGTGGCACTGGGGGAGATGGTGTTTAACTCTTCTCCTTGCACTGTGCATCCAGTCTAAATCCACCTCTCTGAAGGTCCTATTTGCCCACTAAGGGAAAAAAACAGGCATGGGACAGGTACATCTCCCCCACTCCCACCGCAGAATTGAGCAAACAATATGGAGGGAGAGTTAAACCCTCTCCCCAGCACCAGCAACTGCTCCGATCAACATCAAAACCACCCCACCAAGTAAAATACTGTGCAAAGCAAGAAAAAAAACCCTCTTTTATTTATTCAAACCTCCCCCAGCCAGGTGCCCTTTAGATATGTTGGAGTTCAACTCCCATCATCCCCAGTCAGCATGGCTAGAGGTGACAGGAGTTGTGACAGCACCTGGATGGAGAAGGCTGGTTTATTTTATTTTAAAAGCTTACATCCCACCTATTTCCCTGAGCAGGAACTCAACGTGATGAACAGATAAAATCAGTAATATTTAAAATAGGGTGACCAGATAAAATCCAGGTCAGGGCTCATGTAACTTTAACAATTGTAGAGAAAAGGGAATTTCAGCCAGTGTCATTTGTATGCAATTAGTTCCTGGTGAAATCCCCTCTTCATCACAACAGTTAAAGTTGCAGGGGCCCTGCCTTCTTTTGTATATGGTCACTCTAGTATAGTGCGTGCACCTTTAACTGTTGTGATGAAGAGGGAATTTCACCAGGAACTAATTGCATACAAATGACACTGGCTGAAATTCCCTTTTCTCTACAACTGTTAAAGTTACAGGAGCCCTGACCTGGATTTTATCTGGTCACCCTAATTTAAAACAAATCTTAAAGACCCAAATTTGTAAACATTGGTAACAATTTGCAAGAGCAGCAGCTAACTGTAAAATCAAAACCAGAACATACCACATCCCTGTTAATTCTCTCAAATCCTTATTCTCTTTTCGTTGCACTGTTGAGGACTGCTTTTTATTTCCTCTTTTTCCTTCCTTCTCACCCACCCCAGTCAGGAAAAATGTAATTGTTGTTGATCTCATACGTTGCTGGCATTGTGAAGATAATAGACCCAATGCCAGTATGGAAGAGCCGACAAATGAATACATGGCAGGAAAGGTTCCGGTGAGGCAAATCAGATTATGAGAAAGAAAATGGGAGGTGTCACTAATGAAAGTTCTTGTGATTTTTATTTTTAATACTTCCCCTGACCGAAGGGATGTAATATAGGAAGCTGTCAGACCATCTGACTATCTAGTTTAGTATTGCCAAACTACGCCAACATTTGCCCTCCAAATATGTTGGACTGCAACTCCCATTATGCCCAGCCATCGTGGCTGATCTTTAGTGACTGACAGTAACTCACCAGGGTTTCAGTCCTTTGCAACCCTACTCAGACGCTACTCAGTTCTGGTACTCAAAACAAATTCCTGAGCTCAGAATTCTTTAATTCTAAGACCATGTTCAGACGACACACTAAGCCACAGCAGTTAAGCTAAACATTATGGCTTAGTGTGTCATGTGAACTATGACTTAGCATGTTGTGTGAACCATTCCTAATCATGGTGGCTACATAACCACGGTTTAAATGTGCTCACTATCCATTTACTGCAAAAGGGTTAGTGGCCTAACCATGACTTAGCATGTTGTCTGAACAGGCCCATTGTGTTACATCATTTTCACCAGGTTCTATTGGTGTGGGACTTCTGTTTTAGAGCAGAAATCTGTTTTGTCCAGCGTTTTTTTTCTAATAGCAGCCAGCCAGATGCTTCTGGGAGTTTACACACTGGCTGGGTTAGGATGACACAATAAGCAACAGTTGAGCTGTGTATTGTGTCATCTGGCGGACATCAGGGTCTGCAGAAAGGGGCAAGGGAGTACAGTTCCCCCGCCCCCGCAAAATAAGACATATGCTCCAGATTCCCAGCTTTCATTAAAATACAAAAGCAAATCTCTAGTCCTTGTAGAACTTGAGATATGAGGCAAAATGTACAGCCAGAATTCTTCCTGTTGTTTTTTTTGGTGAGAAAATAAAATGCTCTCACCTTTCAGTGTTTTTAACCAATGGAGGAAGTCATAGCAATAGTTATCACACCCACTGTCTGTTTGTGTTAACCCTTTTGGGTGTATTAAGATCATTTGGAGTCTTCCCTGTTAGAAAATACTTGTAGCCTCATTAAAAAAAAAAAACAAATTAGAAAACAAGGACTTTAGTGTAGCTGAATTTGGACAGTAGCATGGCAAGCAAAAAAACAAACAAAAGGTAGCAGCGAAGACAGGAGTTCGTGATCTTTCTAAGGTTCCCTCTACAAGTTTTTGCTTTGATGCCCAGTTGCCAGATTATGTGCATTTACGGATAAGCGCATTTACTCCTAATATCTATCCACGAGAGGCAGTGAAGTGCATTACGGGCTGTATGAAACGTGCTTTAAAGTTGTTTACATGCGGAGAATCGCATGTTTACATGGCCATAAGGCGCTTTAACTCCCGCGGTAAATTTTAAGTCGCTATTTAATGTGCATTCGATAATGCGCATAAGCGGAGATAAAAAGTGCCTTAACCCCCGATTTGCGCTCCGCTCTTGTAGATGTAAAATCTGTAATGTGCCTTGAAAGAGCTTTAAATCGCTCTTGTAGAGGCACCCAACTCAGGTCTTGCTAATAATGTATCTTTCTGAGTTTATAAACATCTTAAAAATTACCCTGACAATAAGTGAGAACAAAGTTCATCACTATTGTACCAGAAATGCAACTTATTAAAGGGTTGTTTGTGTGTATGTAACTTTAAGAGACCCTGCCATTTTTAGATCTTGCTACAGCCCAAGTGGAACCTCTCCCCAATCTCTTAGTGCTGTCCCTTGTTTCTCAAAAGTTAGTTTTCTCATGTATTGTAGCAATAAATAGCCCTGTAAGGAAGTTAATGTGTGAATAGGGTGACCCTATGGAAAGAATGACAGAACTCCTATATCTTTAACAGTTGTACAGAAAAGGGAATTTCAGCAGGTGTCATTTGTATACATTTATTTGCAGCGCCTGGTGAAATTCCCTCTTCATCACAACAGTTAAAGCTGCAGGAGCGCTGCCCTCTTTTGTACCTGGTCACTCTAGCTATACTCCTGCAGCCTTAACTGTTGTGATGAAGGAATTTCACCAGGTGCTGCATGCATACAAAGGACACCTCCTGAAATTCACTTTTTTATACAGCTGTTAAAAACACAGGAGCCCTGTCCTCCTTTTCATGTGGTTACCCTATGTGTGAATCTAAATCTGTGTTTTGTCTCACAGCATAGCCTAGGAGTGGACTACAAGCTGACCATGTTACATACACACAATATTAACCATGCTCTTCATTCCTGCAATGACCATTGCTGCAAGGGCCATTACAAGGGTAAAAGGAATCAGGGATTTCAGTTGTGGGTGCAAAGGCATTGTTCAGACACCAGGTCTACCTGTTGAAAAAACAATAAAGGGGTAGACATGGTGTATATAAATTTCTCAGAGACCAGGTCAACCTACCTTGGTAGACATGATACCCAGGCCTCATCTCTACTAAATCACCAGATCTACCAGAAATATTGGAACTGTTTTCTGATGCATTCACGGCTGCTGCTTCTTTTAAAAGTGCAACCATGCACAAAAACTGCAGTTCCAGGGGGGTAAATGCAATTTCAGGGAAAATATGCAATTCCAAAAGAAAATTGTTGCAGTTCAAAATTCAAGGCGTGCAAGAGTTGTATTGCTAGCTAGTGTAAAAAGTAGCTGATAACAATGTGAAAAGCACAGTGAGTCGTCCATGCTCTTCTAGAATCCTAAACTCAGATCAAACATACCCATTTCTCCTCCCACTGCTAAAGATACTCCCCCACTGACTTGACTGCTGCCCTGTAGAACTGCCTTCCTCAGACGGGTGCCCTCCAGATGATATGAACTTCAACTCCCATCAGCCCCAGCCAGCACTGCCAATGATTAAAGGCACAGGAGCCACGCTAGAGGGGGCGAGGAGAAGATGTCCACTCAGCATCCTGAAGAGCGAGCGGGGGAGGAGGCCGGCAGAAAGAAAGACAGACCATCAGATTTAGAAAGGAGACTCACATACTCACGTAGCCTGTAGCCCGAGAAAAGTTCGAGAGGGGACGGGACGGCGGCCCTGTGGCGGCAACGTCCCACTTTAAATGGGGAATGCGTGTGGGGAAAGCCGGCGTGAGAGTCCGACCACGCTCCGCCCTTCCAACGCCTCGGTTTTTCCGCCTTTCACCTAGAAAGGCTGTTCCTCTACCAGGAGGAAGGCAGAGGGGATGGAAGGAGAGTCCTGGAGGAGGAGAATGAGAACGGCCAGAGGGATAAAGAGACAAAGTCGCCGCCACTTCGGCCTGTCCACTCGTTACGGCAGCCTCTTCTGTTTGTTTGAGGGGACGACTAACGTGGGGACGTGTCACGCTTATTGACGCGGGTCGGTGTCCCCACCCCGTTTCTGAGGAAATGAGCTGGAGTCCCGAGGAAAGCGGGAAGGAAGTCGGCGCTTACGAAAGCTTTCCTGCCTCTCTTACGTGTGCCTCAGCTGAGGTTGGAGGTCTTTTACCTAGGCTGACCATATGAAAAGGAGGACAGGGTTCATGTAACTTTAACAGTTGTAGAGAAAAGGGAATTTAAGGCAGTGTCATTTGTATGCAATTAGTTCCTGGTGAAATTCCCTCGTCATCACAACAGTTAAAGTTGCAGGCACTATACTAGAGTGACCATATACAAAAGAAGGCAGGGCCCCTGCGCCTTTAACTGTTGTGATGAAGAGGGAATTTCATCAGGAACTAATTGCATACAAATGACACTGGCTGAAATTCCCTTTTCTCTACAACTGTTAAAGTTACATGAGCCCTGTCCTCCTTTTCATACGGTCAGCCTATTTTACCCCCACACAGAAGGTGGTTTTCTGGGGACGTTTTCTAGAGGAATTCCCCCTCTCGCTTCTGCCCAGCGCTGGGAAATGAGTGCACTGCTTTGCGCCATCAGTCCTCTCCTCTACACACACGTGTAGGACCCAACAGATCCTCGGGTCAGGGCCGATTCACACATGCAACAGCAGCCCTTGATTTTAAATTAGGCTGACCAGATAAAATCCAGGTCAGGGCTCATGTAACTTTAACAGCTGTAGAGAAAAGGGAATTTCAGCTAGAGTCATTTGAATGCAATTAGTTCCTGGTGATATTCCCTCTTCATCACAACAGTTAAAGGTGCAGGCACTATACTAGAATGACCATATACAAAAGAAGGCAGGACTCTGCAACTTTAACTGTTGTGATGAAGAGGGAATTTCACCAGGAACTAATTGCATACAAATGACACTGGCTGAAATTCCCTTTTCTCTACAACTGTTAAAGTTACATGAGCCCTGACCTGGATTTTATCTGGTCACCCTATTTTAAATAAGTGTTGGATTGGGACTTGTGAGATCCAAATCTCTCTCCCCCCCCCCCCCCCCCCCGCACTCAGCCATGAAGTTCGCTTGGGTGATTTTGGGCCAGTTACTGGCCTGGTTCGGACGACATGATAAGGGGGGGGGGGAAGAACAATCATCAGTTGTGTTGCTTATTGTGTCGTGTGGAGGGCAACACACAACGCACGCACAACTGACAGTACACTATTTGGGACACTTAAACAACAGAGAAAAACAACCGGCTTGCACATTGTTTATCCTGAATTCCGTTGTTTAAAGTGTCATGTGGAGGGAACCTCCGTTTACTATTCTGTTTGGACATAAAGTTTGCTGGCCAGAGCAGCAGAACTTGCAGTGCATGCTGGGATACTGCTGGAGGACTGAGGGGGGAGACACAACAACCCAGAAGGACGTCGGGACTTTTAGCCGCGCGACAAGGGGAGGGGCAACATGTGTGGCAGGTGCTGCCACGCTGTTGCCAAAATAATGCACGGACAGTATGTTATTTCCCCCTCTGTTGCCTAAAGTGTCGTCCGAACACAGCCACTAACTTTCATACCTCACAGGGTTGTTAGGATAACATGGAGAGGAGGACCATGTCAATTGCCTTGAGTTCCTCTGGCAGGAGGAAAAAGCTGAGATACAAATGCAATAATAAATAATGCAGCCTTTCATTTTTTTCATTTTATTTTTTTAAACTAGGCAGGATGGCTAATTATTATTATTATTTTATTATTATTAAATATATTCTACTTTTCTACAATGAAATGGTGCTTGTTCCCAAGTAAATGTGTAAAATTGCAGATTTAGTTGACAGTATCCCCCCCCTTTTTTTTTTTTGCTTGAACCTATCAGTTGTAAAACATGTCATGGCAGTGGGGGTCAGTGCTTCACAACTGAAGTAATGCCCATGGCCATCTAAAGAGGAGAATCCCATAAAACTGTTAGGTCCAGGGTCTACATTTACCCACACCACTGCATGTGAACCAAATTGATGGTGCATTCACTGAGTGATGAACACACATGTATGGGCCAAGTCTTAGTTAATTGGTGACTGGGCACAGCTTTGAAGCATACTACTCAATACGTCTATGATGCTTACTTATGACCGTTTATATAAAAATTATTCCATGTTGTTTACTACAAATCACTTCCATGCAGGAATTTTGTAATATGTGAAGTGGGCCTTTGAACACACGGTTCAGTTTGAGCTGGGGCCTCAATGTGCTTTATGTAGGGTGACCATATGAAAAGGAGGACAGGGCTCCTGTATCTTTAACACTTGTACAGAAAAGGGAATTTCAGCAGGTGTCATGAGTATGCATGCAGCACCTGGTGAAATTCCCTCTTCATCACAACAGTTAAAGCTGCATGTTCTTCAGTACCCTCTTTTGTATCTGGTCAAGAGGGCTCCTGCAGGTTTAACTGTTGTGATGAAGAGGGTATTTTACCAGGTGTTGTATGCATACAAATGACACCTGCTGAAGTTCCCTTTTCCTTACAACTGTTAAAGATGCAGGAGCCCTGTCCTCCTTTTCATATGGTCACCCTAGCTTTCTGTCTTCCAGCAGAATCCTATGCATGCTTTCTCAAAAGTAAGTCGTGTGGAGCATTGCAGCCCCAATTCTGGAAAAGGTAAAGAAATGGCAAGAACGGGAGTGATTTTATACATGTAAAGTGTCTTTCACCACAAAGGTTGAAATCATAAGGAATGGATCTAGGCAGGCTTGCACTTCTGCATTTTTAATAATAATAATAATAATAATAATAATAATAATAGCACTACTTACCCAGAATGTCCCTGGGACTCTTAGTGTGGATTGCAGCCAACTGATGCAACCTAAGAAATATTTGAAATACACAAAACCATTTTAAGATTTTTCTAGTCATACATGGTGCAGTGCTTATATCTGTGAAAATACAGTGGCCCTACACCCCACCCACTCCATAAAGTAAGTTACATGCTCCTGTCATTAGTGAGTAAAATGCAGCCACACAAATGTCTTACTCGTAATTAAAAATATCCACTGACAACTTGAGTGGCAACAGCAGTAACATAAAGTGGGGAAAGGGAAACAAAAGGAGCAAAGTGCATTTGGGGAGGGGGTAAGCTTTGTCCCACCTTTTAGATTTCTAAAAGAGAAACAGTGGTTTATCTCATTAACATTCCCATTCTGAAAGAGAAATGTCTGGTGGAGGGGGGCGTTCTCTTCACATCTTAAACCTAGAGCTTTTCAACATGAGACATTTATTGTGCACATATCATTTCTTACTCTCTGTTGTTCACAACATTGTTATCTTCCAGTTTCACTTCTGGTTTTATTAAGAGCACTTTGGGGGTTTTAGAGTGGGGAAAATGGAGTATTATTTCTGAAAGTAAAAGTAAACATTTTCCCACTTATGTATTCTGCTATAGCACAGCACCACCTAGAGGGTGTGAGCAAAAAAGCAAGAAAGGACAAATTGTGGAGCTTGGATCTCAATTTTGTAACAAAACTGAAAGTAGATGCAAGGAGTTGAGTTTTTCTACATGGCACTGTTAATCCACTGTCTCTAGTTTTTACAGGCAAAATCATTTGGAGGGCACCAGTTGGGGAAAGCTTCTCCAGGTTGGGGACATTTTTTGTCTTAAGTAGCATCAGTGATATTAAGGCATGCTGGCTGGGGATGATGGGAATTGCAGTCCACCATATTTGGAGAGTATTAGTTTTGGGGAGGCTCTTTTTAGTAACGATCATATAATATTGTAGTTATGCCATTTAAGATGACCCAAACTTCTAGGGGGAACATTGTTGCTGTTTTTAGACTCCCTTCTTCTAATGCTTGCTTACTTAACAAACATTTATTTGCTGTGTATTAGAACATGGATTTTAAGCAGGGGTTGCATTGCAAAGTATACGGCCAGTTTACCTGGAGAATGGAAGAATAGCCCTGCTGGTGGTTCCGCTAGTCCAGCAACCTCTTTTCAGCAGTTACCAGCCAGATGCCTCTAGGAAGTCCAGAAGCAGGGCTGGGAAGCTAGAGCTCCCTTCTCAATTGTTTGAACTCGACCATCTGTTATTCTGCGGTGGGGATGGACAGATCAGACTATTGACCTGTATCAGTTTTGCATGAGTTCTATCCCATGTAATCTGTGCATTAAAAAGGTGGGAGGAGACATGCATTTCATACACACTTTATGGTAAAAAAAAAATTAATTCACATTTTATTTATTTATCTCTTTATTTCATTTCTACACCACAGAATAGCTGTCACTCTCCAGGAGGGATCCATGATGCTGTCAAAAGACCACACAGATAGTTAACTGCCTGAAAACCCAAGAAAAAAATTCTCTGAGATGTAGCTAGATGGCGCAACAGATTAATACATTAAATTTCCCAGGTTATCGATTTGAGCTTCTCATGAAATATGTTCTACCAGCATAAAATAGTAAAGTATCATGCTGTATTGGCATATTCCATATTGTACTCCCCAAATTGAATACGGTTCGAACACTGTTTGTACAATGAAGTTAAAAACAAAAGCAAAGAAAACCCAATCACTCCTGAATACTTTTTGAACACTCTCAAATGCAAAAATGCAGATAGCATGTTTAGATAGGAGAAGAAGATGGAAGAGGAATGTTTTCTGGGGGAGAAGCAGAGTTCAAGAACGTAAACAACAACAACATGGTGTTCTAGAGAAGAATTAGGACTTCGTTGGAAGTTTAGGAAGAGCAAGGTATTTTTATTTATTTTTTTGGTCACAGACACGTTCTGAAAGTGATGTGATGATTACTCAGAGGCAACAGTACTTCAGCTATTGGGTGATATAGAAATGTAAAAAAAAAAAATCTGCATTGCTTTCTACGTTCCCAAATTCCTTATTGAAGCCTTAAGTAAATACTACCTAAATAAAAAGAGCCACACTGGATCAGCCAAAGGGGCCATCTAATCCAGCACTCTGTTCACACAGTGGTCGACCACCTGTCGGCAGGGAATGAGGATATGAGTCCAACAGCACCCTCCTAGTTGCTCCTCAAAGAAGGAGCTGTTGTGTGGAGTACCACAAGCGCCATCCTATCCCCAATGCTGTTTAACATCTGCATGAAACCGTGGAGAGAGATCATCCGGAGGCATGGGGCTGGGTGCTATCAGTATGCTGATGGCACCCAAATTCATTTCTCTATGCCTTTGACAACAATGTCAGCTAAGGATAGTGTGTCTCCTCTGAATGAATGCTTGGAGGCGGTAATGGGCTGGATGATGAAAAACAAATCCAGACAAGACGGAGGTGCTTACTGTCAAAGGCCCTAACCTGGGTTTAGAGGTGTGTCAACCAGTTCTGGATGGGGTTACACTCCCCCTGAAAAGCTGTGTTCGCCGTTTGGGGGTGTCACTCCAAATGACAGCTCAGATAGATGTGACAGCCAGGAATACCTATTATCAGCTTTGGCAATATGCCAGCTGCGCCCCTTCCTAGAGTTGGAAAATCTAAAAACGGTAGTGCACACACTGGTAACTTCGAGGCTTCACTTCTGCAATGCACTGTACATAGGGCTACCTCTGTGTCTAGTCTGGAAACTTCAACTAGTTCAAAATATGGCAGCCAGATTGGTCACTGATACACCTGGGGTGACCATATTATACCAGCTTTAAAATCAGTCCACTGGCTGCCAATTAATTTCCGGGCGAAGTACAAAGTGTTGGTCATTATCTTTAAAGCCCTACATGGGTTGGGTCCAGGTTACCTGCAGGATCGCCTTCTCCCACACACTCAGGTCCTCTGGGAAGAACTTACTACAGTCAGCCAAACCTAGGCTGACAACCATTACCCAGAGGACCTTTTCTTCTGCCGCTCCCAGACTATGGAATGGCCTGCCGGAAGAGATCCGCCAACTTAACAATCTTCCAGAATTTAAGAAAGCTATAAAGACTGATCTCTTCCGGCAGGCATACCCAGTTGAAACTTTTAAGAGATTTATTGGTATTTTAATAATGTATTAGTTTTTATATGTTTTTAATCAGTTTTATGTATTTTATATAATTTGTTTTTAATGTTGTTCCCCGCCTCGATCCAGAGGAGAGGGGGGTAAGAAATTATTATTATTATTATTATTATTATTATTATTATTAACTGGTGTACAATATAAACGTACTGCACTGATACTGGAGGTAGCACATAGCCATCAGGACTAGTAGCCATTGATAGCCTTCTTCAGGAATTGATCCAACCCCCTTTTAAAGTCATCCAAATTGGTGGCCATCACCATATCTTGTGGTAGTGAATTCCATAGTTTATGCACTGTGTGAAGAAGTCCTTTCTTTTACCTGTCTTTAATCTCCCACCAAGCAGCTTCATGGGATGACCCCTTTGGGTTCTAGTATTATGAGGGGGAGGGGAATGTCTCCCTATCCACTTTCTGCACACCATGCATAATTGTGTGCACCTCTATCAATACTAACATCTGGAGTTCACGCCCCACTCATTTTGTGCAGCAGGCAAGCCTCTCTCAAGCCTCACATTTCAAAAGGGGGAGCAAAATTGCACCTGATGGCCCCACTACCAACACAAGCCATAGCCATGTCCTCGTCTGTCTGTGTGTTTGGCAAGCATGACAAGGTGCCCTACCACTCATACCTGCAGTAGCTGCCCACTTTTGACACCATGCAGTGTTAAGTTTGGGCACAATGTTGGAAGTGAAAAACGAAACTAACTTTTAACTTACTGTATTGCACAGTGCCCCCTAGAGGCCAATGTGCCTGTACAGGTAGTTCCACAGAACTGAGTTTGCACGTGAGAGGTGTGTGTGTATGTATGTATGCTGATCGGGTCAGGTGTGCTTTGAACACCTGTTCAGATGACATGTTAAGCCATGCTGGGTAAGCACTTTCAGCTAAACTTTATGGCATAGTGTGCCATGTGAACTATGACTTAGCGTGTCGTATGAACCATTCCTAACTATGGTGGCTACACAACCATGGTTTAAACACACACGCTAACCGTTTGCTGCAAAGGGGTTAGAGCCTAACCATGGCTTAGTGTGTTGTCTGAACAGGCCCTAAATCTGGTTGAAAGACAATGGAGGCTCATGACTCTGATTTTGGCTAGACAGGCGATTTTGTCTGTCTAGCTGAGAAAATGAGGAGCGGGGAGGACACGCTGTTCATAGGAAGCTGTGTAAAGGAGTTTCGGGCTCCTCCTCCCTTCCCTGCCCCTGCTCAACCCTCTTTTTGCCCTCTCTGTGCTCCATTCCCAAGTGTGGCAAAGTAGCCAAAAAGGCCTATGGCCATCTAGACAGCCTGTAGCATAATGTACATCTCCTTATGGGAGGGGTCAGCAAGTGGACACCCCTGGGCCCAACTCTGACCAAAGAAAGTGGCATCTGTAACACTTTGAAGAAGCAAAAATTGTGTGTGTGTGTGTGTGTTGAGATCCTGCCCCAACAGCCCTTATTCCTTTTTCTTTTATATCCTTGTCAAACTGAAGACAACACTTCATGCAGCTGATGAGCTGGATTGTAGTCCATGAACGGTTATGTTGCGCTTAGTTTTTGCTATTTTTTCTTGTCTCAACAGACTAACATCTCTGAAAATTCCTTCTCCAAGGTGATCTTGAAATTCAGTAAGGATTACTCAATATGAGATCGAAATCAGGATACCTTTTTGCTCTGACAGAACAAAAATCATAGTCAGGGAAGTAGTCTCCCACCAAATCAGAATACGTGGCTTGGATTTTGACTCCATTCAGTCCCAAATTTTATTTTAGATTCTTTAAAATAATTAAATATTCTTTTTTTGCCTCTCATATTTTTCTCGGCAGTCAGCTTCTTTCTATTTTTTTTTTATTTTCCCCGTCTTTAAACATCTAATATTTTCTTCTCCATGTGCCCATTCACAAGTCTGTTTTTTCTTCTGAGTTCAATCAGGGCACAGTTTGGTTCAGTACCTTTTGATCTCATTTTTGCATTCCCCCCCCCCCCCTTATGCACTTTAAGGTCAGAGTTTCTCTAAGGGCCTCCCTGTTTTAGGTACACGAAAAATGAGTTTATATATTGTGTGTCTTGTCTCTTCTGTCACCTTTTGGTTTTTCTTAGTCACTTCCCTTTTGAAACTGGTCTTTTAGAATCTGGATTCTATTGGCATGGCACAGTTCTATTCATGTTTGTTCCAGAGGGCATATGAAAAAATGAAGAGAACTTGAAACATCTATGAGGGGTGGAATTCTATGCATGCTTAGACAGAAACAAGTCCTACAACTCTCAGCATGCTAAATATTGCAACCTAAATAATGCAGAGTCATTCTCTTTCAGAAGAATCCAGAACGATATGAAGTGCCTCATCCCTTCCAATTGCATTTCTTTTGATAAGTGCCATTCCCCTCCAATATTTCAGAGATGACAGAGGATGCGGAAAAGATGGAAGACGTGGTGGGAAAACCCAGGTGGCCTAAGAGTGGATGATGATGTTATCTGGGCCGACATAAAATTCTGTGAACAAGGCAGGGCGGAAGTGTTATAAAAGGCTTGTCTGGAAGAACCCTCTAGCAATTAACAGGGACATCTTAGAGACTCTTGATGACTACTGCTACTATTTAACTTTTGTTTGATCCAGCAGCACGGTAGATGCTGCACAGGTCAGATAAAAAGAAACAGGAGGACCCAATAAAAGGCATTTTCCAGGATACTCTAGTGTGGGAGCCAAGAGGCACTGATGGAAATAAATACGGCACTGGAGGCTAGCAGTACATTTTGCAGCACGCCAGCCTCTTGGACAATTATTTAAAATAAAATATCTAATAAAATAAAAACCAAGAGGGGCAGAGAACCTAGTAGGTTAGGTACCAAGAGGGATATTTGTGGGCACTCACATTGGAGACCCTGGGGTTAAAAGAATGCAGCCAATTGGGAGTAATAGCAGACTGACCGCCAAATAATTGCATTTTATAAAAGTATGATTCTTAAAACAGTATGTTCCGCCTCTGTTCAGATAACTTGGAAGGCAAATGTTGACTTAAATAATTGCAAAGAAATGTTTAGGTCGAGAAGAGCCAACCACAGTGCCCTTGCTTTTCTGGCAGTGATGTATAAGAAAATAGAAATGCTGCCCATGGAAACCAAATGTAAGGCACTGTAGTGTAGTCTTACAAATGATGGTCAAAACAAATGTGGTTGTTAATGACCTAGGCTTTAATGGGGCAGGGAAACCTTAATAGCTTTTGAACGGCTGCTCAGGACTTCACCAAACCAATGTAGGATTGTATTCCTCAACTAGCCCGAATCAAGTACATGAGTAGTTTTCACCAAAAGTATATTTTTTTGCCTCAGCAAAAAAATGTGTAAAAAGGGTAAATGCATAACATTTCAGCACTTTAAAAATGTTTAGCACCTCCTGCGTCAATTCTAATCAGATCAGTTTGAAATTTGGCACAATTGTAGAGCTCACAAGTAGCTAATGGATGCCAAGTTTCAAGTTATTAACTCGGCAGCTGCAACTTTAAGCAATAGAATTTTAAAGTATAGAATGGCAGAACATTTTTTTTCTTTTGCAACCAGCCTTATGTAAAGGAGCCTTATTGTAATAATTTAGTTAGAATTGTTCTGTCTCTAACATAGCATAGGGCAGTTGAATGGAAATCTGATATGATGCTGCCTATACTCAATATACATGGAAATAGAAATGGTGTTAATTTGGACCTTCTGAAGTTGACCCGGGCCCAGAAAGATCTACAGATCTTTTGGGTAGATGAATGTTCATGTGCAAAATAAATATATTGTTGGCTAGTTATTTTTGTATCACAGCACTTTATTGAGAAAGGAGGATATTTTTGTATGAGAAGGGATGGGAGGAAAGCCCAACAGAGCGATCTGCTTTTGAGAGGAGACATTCGGTTAAAAGAACACAACCAAATGGGAGTAATTGCAGACTGCCTGCCAAATAACTGGATTTGATAAAACCATGCTTCTTGAAAATAGTATGCTCCTCCTCTATTCTGATTACTTTTGGGAGCCAACGACTGACTCCGATAACCGTAAATAAATGTTTAGAACAAGAAGAGTCAACCACAATGCTCTTGCTTTGTTGGCAGTGGTCTAAAAGAACACAAGCTAAACTCTTCCCATTGAAACCAAATATGATGCAGTCTTACAAATGTTAAAACAGATGTTCTGTGGGAAATTCTTGGTTGGATGTTATGATGTGTTTCATTTTTCGAAAGGCAAAACACACCACTTAGAGTGAAGGGAGGGGGGAAATTGGCTGAGGCAATGGTGCTGTACATTGAAGAGAGATGCTTTAATATTCAATATTAATCTTTTAATGTTTTCTAAAATAAACCAAGTCTACAAAATTGGTTTTACTAGGCAGTTGTACCTTAGATGAACAAGGTATGAGACATGGCATCAGTCTGTACCCATATTAATTTTGGATTCATCATATTTCTCGCCTTCGAGACTGCAACTTTATTTTGACACACATTCCCATCAGTTTGTGAACGCTGCAAAATTCACCCTATAACAATTTGTATACATTTACATACACGTTCTTATTAATATATGCATTTTGTGTGGATTTCTCTCCCCCCCCAGTTTACACACTTTTTGGAAGAGTCTCCCTCTAATATAATGTGCTTTTGTGTGCATTTTCCCTCAATAAACACATCTTTGTGCAAACCTTTTGAGTTGTAAACCTAATCACAAAGTTCTGAGAAGTGTGGATTTTAGCACAAGCACATTCCAGCTCACTTTGGTGGGTTTGAATTTGGTAAGTCCCTAGAAAAATCCATACCTGGTATATTTGTCCTACATCCTTAACTAGAACTTATTTTCTTTGTATCTGCTGCATGAACAAATACTTGCAATAGAACATATTTATCCTGGGCTGACAATACGTTAACATATTTTGTCAAATTTGCTTCTATCTGTAGATGACACAACCCCTTGGAGCCACACAAAGTAGAGAATGCAATTTATAATGTGTAATGGTGGCCAGATCTACACCTTGTGTCATATCATTACGAACGTGGAATAAAAAGCAGGATATATAAAACTATTGCAGGACCTATACAAATGCAGGAATGTTGCTAACAGTTGAAGTGACAGTCCAGGCTTATGGTTGAAAGGTGATATTTTTCCGCATTATGCAGAGACTTGGGGAAAAGATATGTAAGATACACCATAATCAGCAAAACCCTGAGGGAGGGTGCCTCTACAAGAGCGATTTAAAGCTCTTTCAAGGCGGATTAAATTTTTTACCTCTACAAGAGCGGAGCACAAATTGGGGGTCGAGGCGTGTTTTACCTCCAATTATGCGCATCTTCGCTTGCGCGTTAAATAGCGAGTTTTAATTTACCGCGGCCGTTAAAGTGCCTTATGACCATGTAAACAAGCAATTCTCCGCATTAAACACCTTTAAACCGCGTTTCAGGCAACCGTTAATGCGCTTAACCGCCTCCCACGTATAGTGATTTGCCGTAAAAGCAATTGTGAAAAGATGCGCATAATCGGACAACTGGGCATCAAACCGAATTCTTGTAGAGGGGACCAGAGATAAACACACCAAAGAGAAGCAGTTTGTTATGGAATGTGATTTCCATTGAGATCCGTGTTCAAGCATTAACTCCTGTGATGAAGGGGAAATTTCCCCCAAGTGCTGCATGCCTACGAATGACACCTGCTGAAATTCCCTTTCCTATACCACTGTTAAAGATACTGCAGCCCTGTCCTCCTTTTCATATGGTTACCCTACCAATAGCGCTTGGTTGTTTACCTTTCTCCCTGAGAGATTGGTCCTCGAAGTCTTTGCAGGAGTGGGCTCCTTTGAGTTGTGGCAGACTCCTCTGCCATAGGCACCCAATGGCTCCCAATCAGCCAGGTTGGACACCGAAAAATGGTAATTCCCTGCAACTGACATCCTGACTTCTTATACTATTTACAGAAAAGTCATGACATCACAAACTATATGACAATTCTGCTTAAAAGTGGCAAAACCGGCTCCTTTTACTGGAAGTGATGGTGCTTGCTGGAAAAAAAGAAGATCTGATGTCTCTTCCTCTCTTCTATTAAAAAAGAGTGCTTGTGGAAGATGGCTCTTTCGACTGCACATGTAAGTAAACCATTGCAGCAGCTGCAAGACCCTGACTACGTTCTGGTGAAGATATTGCTTTTCATATTCAGTGCATTCATGTTTTGCTTACCTTTACCTTGGGACCTGCATTTTGGGGAACATCTATTAAAAACTGCATGGCTTGATCTAAGGCTGGTATGCATATGATGACAGCCCATGGGTTAAACAACCCATGGGCTGCACGGAAAGAGCGAAAGAGAGTGGGCACACTGCCTGCAGCACACTTACCACTTCTGCTTTTACATAGCAACTGGCAATCAGCTTCTTTGTAGGTTGTTGAGTGACAGTGGTGGGCACGCTGGAGGCAGGGTGCTCTTTCTCTCCTGCTCCTCTCTGACAACCCATGGTTTGTTTAACCCATGGGTTGTCGTTACACGTGAACCAGGTCCTAGTTATGCATACATCACTGATCTTAACCCACTTTGCTGAAGCTGAAGTTGAAGATGTCTAGCTTATTGACCTTTCCTCAAAACGAAGTCTGTACTTGTTCATTCTGAGCGAGATACTTCATAACAACCCACTGTGCTAGCACACCTCCTGCTTCTACTCAGACCTTGAATGGAAGATAGTCGCCAGAAGAAACATGCACATGTACCAAAAGAAAAGAGGCTGGTGTGCATACATGCAAAGCTGAATTTGAGATTGCACAGAACAATACATTCTACAGTGAATGTATTGTTCACTGTAGAATGTGAACAATACATTGCATCTACTTGAGTTTAAGAAAAACACTAGGGAGAGGAACTTTCAAGAAAATAAAATCATCCCCAAACCTGAGGCACTGGTCATATAATGCAGGAATGTTGCTAACAGGTGATGTGACGGTCCAGGCTTCTGGTTGAAAGGTGATGTTTTTCCACACTCGTGCAAAGAGTTGGGGGAAAGGTATAAAAGATGCAGAATGCCAGAGAGGAGCAGCTACTGTGCTATCACACCTCCTGGCACTGAGTATACAACCTGGTTTGGCCACCTGATTCTGTTGCTTCAACATTGGTAACTATTTATGGGTGAATGTGACAAGTGTGAATGAATTGGAATTAGCTGCATGCTATTTAAATAAAGGTGTTCTAGAAATGGTTTTCAAATTTTAGGTCTCAGTCTATATTTCATCCCAGGAGCCCAGCAATTTGTAATGATAACATTGTTTGAAAATGTACAATTGATTTCCTTCTTTTAATTATTAGAACCTGGCTCTGTGAGGTAACCAAGTCTTCACAGCAAATTGTAAAAGAATGTGGATTGTCCAAATTCCTTGCTGTCTATTGGCAGTACTAGACCTGTATTTTCTGAACCACTTAGCCCACAGTCAAGAAACAGGTTGGTGTGATTTGAGACTTCTTACTGCCTGCCTGTCTCCTATTTTGATTTCTGTGCATGCTCTCCAACTCTATGCATCTGATGCCTACCCTGCAATGTATTCTTTAATGTACATATTATGCCTTAAATCTTTACATAAAGCATGGAAGATCAAAAATGGTTTTTATGAAGCTATAAGCTGCCTTGAGAATTTGGGGAGCTGGGGTGGAGATTTAATAAAGCCCATATTAGGGTGCCTCTACAAGAGCGATTTAAAGCTCTTTCAAGGTGCATTAAAATTTGACCTCTACAAGAGTGGAGTGCAAATCGGGGGTCGAGACGCTTTTTCTATGCGATTATGCGCATTATTGAATGCACGTTAAATAGCGAGTTTTAATTTACCGCGGCCGTTAAAGCGCCTTATGACCATGTAAACAAGCGATTCTCCTCATTAAATACCTCTAAAGCATGTTTCATACAACTGGTAAGGCAACCTGTTATGCACTTAACCACCTCCCGTGTATAGTGATTTGCCATAAAAGCGATTGCGAGACGATGCGCATAATCAGACAACCAGGCGTCAAACCGAATTCTTGTAGAGGGGACCTTTGTAATCTCTTTTCGCTGTTGATAGGGCTGTATGTATTCTGCAAGCACAAGCCCTGAAAGTGGTATTTGCAATTCTGAGGGAATTGCATTTTTTTAAAATAAAGTGTATATACTTTCAGAACTTGGAACAGAGTGGACAATGTGAGAAGCCAGGACTTTTTGGGGAAGGGGGCAGGTGTTGCACAGCCACAAGGAGGGATGTGTGTGTTTTAACAAAGAGGGCTAGTGTAGCATAGTGGCTAAGAGACTGTGTTATGAATCAGGAAGACCCAGGTTCAAAACTTGCCTTTGCCATGAACTTACTAAGTGGCTGTGGGCAAGCCTCTCTCTCCCAACCTCAGTCATCCCATCTGCATTGCAACAAGGAATAATTATGGATTTACCTTACTGAGTGGTTGTAAGTAGGGATGTGTATCGTATCATTCCGATGTCCGATAACGAACCGATAATGGCGTTATTGGACATCCAATTAACGATAACAATAATTTTCTAAGGAGGCTCTATCTGATCAGATCTGAGATCCATATGTCCAATAACTACTGGATATATCAGATTTTCGGACTGCCAGTTTAGGGCCAGCCCTCCCTCCCCCCAACTTGTGCTCCTTACCTGCTGCTGTCCCCTGCTGCCATCCGCTGACCTCCGCTGCTTCCAGACTACTGAGAACTAGGCTTTGCGGCCTAGTTCTCAGTAGAGTGACGATGCACCAGGTGATGACGTCGCCGGCGTGTCGTCGCTCTACTGAGAACTAGGCCACAAAGCCTAGTTCTCAGTATTCCAGAAGCAGCAGAGGCCAGCGGACGGCAGCAGGGGAGAGCAGCAGGTAAGTGGGGACCCCTCCCTCATGCTCCTTACCTGCTGCCATCCCCTGCTGTCTCTGCTGGCCTCTGCTGCTTCCGGACTACTGAGAACTAGGCTTTGGGGCCTAGTTCTCAGTAGAGCAACGACGCACCGAGTGATGATGTCACCCCGGGTGATGATGTCACCGGCACGTTGTCGCTGTACTGAGAACTAGGCTACAAAGCCTAGTTCTCAGTAGTCTTGAAGCAGTGGAAGCCAGCAGATGGCAGCAGGGGACGGCAGCAGGTAAGGAGCGCGAGTGGGGGGGGGGGGAAGGGAGGGCCGGCCCAGTGTTTTCTCCATAGACTTACATTGGGGGAAAGCTTTCTTTCCCCCAATGCAAGCCTATGGGGAAAACACCTGAAATGGCGGTCCATAATTGGATCGGAACTTCCAATATTTATCGGATATCAGGTCCGATCAAATAGGGGTACCCCCCAATGTGATCGGGTCTGATATTTTTAATATCGGGAATTCTGATCCAATTCCAATATTTCTGGCTGTGCACATCCCTAGTTGTAAGGATTATAATTCAGTCATACATATATGAAACACTTGCAAGGAGACAGGTGATCTTCTATCCCCCATTGACAAAGAAAAAGCAAAGGAAATTCAGGGATGGGAAGGGATGCAAGGAAAGTAAGGAACAGACAAACAAACAGATGGAGCAAGCATATTCGGGTGAGGAGGAGGAAAGAGAAAGTGGCAGGCAAAAACGAAGGATGGACAGAGAGAAAAGAAAAATGCCTGGAGCTGCTGTTTATCATTCTGGAACCTCCATTTTACACAAACATCTCCCCTCACTTGCCTGCCCAGTCTCCTGCTGAGCTTATATAGACACACTAAACTAGAATGATATTCAGGGCGGTCCATGCTCCATCTGACAACAACACAGCCTTCTCGATGATGGCACTCACACTCAGGAAACACAACAATATTGGAACCCCCAGCGTGTGCAATTAGACAGCACAGTAATATTCATGGTTTGGGGCATGCCGGTTTAGAATTTAAATTTATTCTTTATGCTGATGACCTTTTATTGTTTATTTCAAAACTCCAGGCATCTATTCCAGCTTGGATGGAATTGATTAATACTTTTGGTGACCTGTATGGTTATTCAATTAATTGGTCAAAGTCTGAATTGATGCCAATTTGAAGTAATATATTTCCTAGTGTGTTGGCTAATAGGCAGTTTTGATGATGCCCTGATTTTATTACCTATTTGGGAATTCATATTCCCAGAGATAGATCTCAATTGATTAAACTAAATTTGAATAAGTTGATTAATGAGATTACATGAGACATAGGCCCTTTCTACACCTATGGGTATAGAGGGAGGGGGGGACAATCCCAGGATTACCAGCTTCCGGGATCGTCACTCTCGTGCAAATGAGCATGACATCCTGGAAGGAAACAGAAGTCGCACCCGCCATTTTTTAAAAAAGAAAACACGGAGGAGGGAGCACAATTGTGCTCCAGAGCAAAAGGTTAGTTTTTTAAAAAATCCTCCCTGAAATTGGCCCCACCTCCTCCTTGCCATCCCAGGGGTGGCGAAATTGCTGCCCCCCAATGGGCACGGAGCCGCGTGGCGTGGCTCTGTGCCTGTTTCTGGTGCCCACTTAACTGCAAGTAAGCAGGCACCAGGCAGGACGGGCACCCACACGTCCTGTGGTCTTGGGACGTTCCCGGGACTGCAGGAAGAATCAGGTTTTCCCAAGGATTCTTTATCCATGGGAAAACTCGTGCCTGTTCCCCCTGCCCCCGGGACTCCCTGTGCATTGTTTGGACACCCCTGGAGCAGCCAGGGTCATTCCCGGGGGGAAAGGACGGTGTAGAAACAGCCATAGATAGATGGGCATAATTAAAGTTGAGTTTTACAGGATTCTGTAAAACCAGGCTTGAAACTACTTAATCAGTTAATAGCTGGGAAAAGCCCAGGCAAACAAGTAATATCAAAAGATATGGTGGTCGCTGCTTGGCTAGAGAACACCTGTGTTACTTTTCACACAAGCTAACCTTGGCCTGGCTGTTTCCAGTGGATAATAAGAGAAACTCTCCTTCTGGTAGGAAAAGAGCAGCAATGTGCATCTGGACTTATGAATAAAGAAGTTTGGAATCCTGACTGGAGAGGGGGTGAAATAGTGCTTTGGAACTATTGATACCAAATAGTTTGGAACTGGGATGTTACATAGACTGACCATCTGAAAAGGAGGACAGGGCTCATATAACTTTAACAGTTGTAGAGAAAAGGGAATTTCAGCAGGTGTCATTTGTATGCAATTAGTTCCTGGTGAAATTCCCTCTTCATCACAACTGTTAAAGGTGCAGGCACTATACTAGAGTGACCATATACAAAAGAAGGCAGGGCCCCTGCAACTTTAACTGTTGTGATGAAGAGGGAATATCACCAGGAACGAATTGCATACAAATGACACTGGTTGAAATTCCCTTTTCTCTACAACTGTTAAAGTTATATGAGCCCTGTCCTCCTCTTCAGATGGTCAGCCTAATGTTACGTCTTCTGTATTCCCACCCCAGAACTTCGTCCTCCCACTCCGCGGATCCATCAATTGACTCCCAATTTTGTCTCTGACACATTTGAACTGGAGTGGCATGATAGCGGTTCAGCCTTTCCAGATGAAATAGACGTCACCTGGCAAATTCAGATCCTGCGAAAACAGCCAATGGAGGAAGTGGCACTAGTAAGTTATTTCTCTTTACCTTTCTGCTCCACTTCGTGTATGTGTGTTGAGTTCATCTCAGACTTCAGAGGCAAATTCTTTTTTAAAAAAACAAACAAACAAGTCTTCAAAGAAATGAACTGCATATTTTAGCACTTAAATGTATTTTGTATGTGTAAAATGAGGGTGTGGTGGCTAAGGGCCAAAATGGACATTACTTTAAATTAGGGTGACCATATGAAAAGGAGGACAGGGCTCCTGTATCTTTAACAGTTGTATTGAAAAGGGAATTTCAGCAGGTGTTATTTGTATGCATGCAGCACCTGGTGAAATTCCCTCTTCATCACAGCAGTTAAAGCTGCAGGAGTATAGCTAGAGTAACCAGATACAAAAGAGGGCAGGGCTCCTGCAGCTTTAACTGTTGTGATGAAGAGGGAATTTCATCAGGTGCTGCATGCCTACGAATGACACCTGCTGCCTTTTCTCTGCAACTATTAAAGATACAGGAGCCCTGTCCTCCTTTTCATATGGTCACCCTAGTCAGATCCCCAAACAGCCATGAAGCTGACTGGATGATCTTGAGATAGTTTCCCTCTGAGCTAAACCTACCTCACAAAATGGCTGTGAGGATAAAGTGATGGGATGGAAATACATGCCAGATACGCAATCCTAGCTAGGGATGGTCATATCAGGCTATCTCTAATCTAGGACAGTTTTGCATGTGTTCATTCATAACAACTTTTATCATCAAATTCAGAGAAGTGTGAAAAATGGAGGTTAACTGGGCTCCAACCTACATATCAGTCTGGGGAATGCAAATTGGAAAGGTTTGCACTAAAATATGTATTTGTTTATTTGTGGCATTTATATACTGCTAAATATAATAAAATCTTCCAGCGGTTCATAATATTAAAATATAATATTAAAAACACTGCATTAAAATGCAGCATGAATTAACAACACTGAGCCTATCTACACTACTGCTTTAAAACGGTTTAAAACAGTTTAAAATGGTTTATAACAGTTTTGAGAACTGTTGGGGCCCAGGACGCACTCCATATACAGTTTTCAAAACATTTTCAAAGTGTTTTATCCTGCGTGTGTAGATAGGCTCACTGTCAAGTGACAGATGGCTGGACATCATTAGTTAGTGTTAAGTAATGAATGCCTTTGCTTGGATTATCAGTGATACAAATATATCAACAACTATGCTCCAATCCACATATTAGTCTGGGAAGTGCAAATTTGATCAGTGCATTAAAATACCAGCTGAACAAAATCAAGCATCCTCATTGACAATACCCACAACAGAGATAACTAGAGATCATTAGTGAGTAATGAGTGGTTTTGCTGTGATTATCTGTGCCACAACATATCAACCACTAGATACTTGTAAATTAGGGATAGATGAGACACTGTTCCAGTTATGGGCCATGGAGAGTCACTGATAATCCTTCAGTGTCCTTCTGATGTTGCTGCTCTCCATATTTTTATTTGTTACTTATTTTATCCTGCCCTTCCTCCCAAGGTGCCCAGGGAGACACCCTACCTTTTATTCTTACACCAAACCTGTGAGGGGTGTCATGCTACAGAGTGTTAAAGGCCTAGGATCACCTAGAGAGCTTTGTGCCTAAGTGGAGATTTGAACCCGAGTCTCTTCATTCATAGCCAGCTTTCTAACCATTACACCACATTGGATGTCCATCATAAAATGGGTGCAGGAGATCAAACCTGCTTTGCTTCAAGTCAGGTGATTCTAGAAAGATGCCTTGTGGGCAAAGCCAGTGGTGTGGTGCTGCTTGATACTGTGTGGTAAGGTCTTTGTCATAAAATTACAAATGACTAAAAATGGAATGAAAGGAGATGGCAAAGAAGCAGAAGCCAGGAAAGAAAGTTGCAACGTAGCAGTTGATGGAGTTCAGCGCAAAGCTGGAGGTCAGTATAGTGAAGGAGAGCAACAGGCTTCAGAATATCACAAAATCATAATATGGGCTAGTGTGGCCCAGCGGTTAGAGTGCTGGAGTAGAAACAGGGAGACCCAGGTTCAAATCCCCACCCGACAATGAAATTCACTGAGTGACCTCGGGCCATTCACCACTTTACCTACTTAACAGGGTTGTTGGGAGCATAAAAGTGGCAGGGAGATCCACCCTGGACTTAGCCATCTTGTGGTGAAGTTTGCATAAAAAAATAATACTTCCCACCTACTTCCCACCTACTGAATATGTAAACGTATATTCCTGTACATCAGCTGCACTATGAAGAAGACTGGTCGCAGGTGAAAGCCCGGAAAAGCCATGGAAACCGAATTTTGCAGGAGGTTCTACAGAAGGAAAGTTTATAGATAGATAGGCATTTATTTCTAGTAAACATTTTTTTTTCTTTTCCCCCTGCCCATGATTAAGATTTTCTTTATAAACCATCTTCTATTATAGAATTCATGTGACAGATTAGATTGCACATCAGAGAGATTAGCTGCTTCGATTCCCGTTGTAAGAAAGTACTTTTTATTAAAATACTTAAGCTTTTTAACAATTAAATGAGAAATTATCCAATTATAAAATGTAAAAGTGCAACATAGGCAAGAAACTGTAATGGAGATATATCCAAGAAAGTGAGTTCCAAATCTTTGAAAACTATTTGTCAGTCCTTTTATTGTAATTGAGCAGGAAAGAGCCATTGGAAGTCTTAGGCCCACATGTTTTCCATACTTCCCAATTTTTTCCAAATCTCAGCCCGCCATGACATCTGGACCAGGTATCTTGACTTATAACAAACCCTGGTTAGTTCAACAAGCTAGCTTCAGGAATCACAGTTTGAAGTAGGCTTGCATTGAAACTAACTAGAGTTTGCTATAAACTGCAATTTTGGGTCTGGATGACACAAGACGTTTTAAGGAAGTAAAACTAAATGTTGCCAAAGCTGTCCGTCAGGCCACACAGACGGAGGATAGGGGAAACATGCCTGCCTAAGGCTTTCAGCAGCTCCTTCTTGCTTGTGGCCATCTTGTTACCCCATGGTTTAGGGTGCAATCCTATCTGGATGTCTGTCAGATTCCAAACTCAGATTCCAAACTCAGGCATCCTATGCAGAGTAGGAGGAACACAGAGGCAATCTTCACCTCCACACTTTGCCCACTCTGCATTTTTGTTAGGTGGATGTTTTTGCCCATCTAGCTAGGGCTCTGTAGAGGGAAGGAGTTGGAGGAAGGCTGGGGAATAGCTCATATTCCCATTTCCCTAGTCTCCTTCCCTCTCCACCCACAAAACTGCCCCCTTCCCCTCCTCTCCGAGGTTGCTTTTGCAAGCTCAGAGAGGCAGCCAGTGTAGTGCTTTCCATGCCAATTATGAGGGTGGGAAGGAGGGGGTGGTCAGCTCGGATTCCTGGGTCCAAAGGAAGGAGGCTGGGGAAGGCTGGGGAAAATAGCTCCTGGGTCCAAGGTCAAAGCACTGTCTCCAACTTCGGATCCAGGAATCCAAACTATCCTATGGCCCCCCAGATGGTGTCTAGCAGATGTAGGAATGCTCTCTTTGCATCACATGCAAACTGAGCCCGTGTCAAAAATAGGGAAATGTAGTTCACTATGTGTTTTACTCACCAGGATCTTAAACCTGGGCCCAATCTACACCAAGCAGGATATTGCAATATGAAAGTGGTATATAAAAGGCAGGAGCCACACTACTGTTTTATAGCAGTATTGAAGTGCACTGACAACTGCTGGGGCCCATTGACACATACCATAAACCATTTTCATAGTGCTATATCCTGCTTGGTATGGCTCCTGCCTTTTATGTACCACTTTCATACCACTTTCATAATGCAATATCTTGCTTGGTGTAGAATAGGCCCCGGTTTATCAGTGCCAATACAAAGCCAAAACATTCAGATGACTTCTTACTTTTTCTTACATTTCTCGTACATTTCAGGAGAACTATCAGTCAGAATTAATTGGTCGTAACACTCTCCTCCATTGGACCTGGACGTCAGACCTGCCTTTTAATTGCACCACACACTATGTCAGGATTCGCTGTCTACTTCATGGGAATGCATCGTATGCAAGCGCATGGAGCCAACTTGCACGTATTCCTGGTAAGAGAATGTTGTTGAGAACAAATCTGGAAAACCACGATCAGGGTTGCACGTTTGATAAGACACTTTTTGTGTGTAGTGGTATAACATGAATGACTGCCTGGATTATACTTTTGCCCACTGTACTGTACCAAGAGTTGCCGTGACCTTGTGCTGTTTTATAAGCGGATCTAAGATTGTACTTTGGCCACCCATTTTTGCTGTTTCTAGAAATATGAAAGTGAATGGGAGAAATATGAACATTTCTGGTTCAGAAGTTGTGCTAACTTTAAGGGTGCCTCCAGGTTTGTTGCAGAGTTTCTTCAGGTTCAAGCTGTGCTGATTTTTCCCCAGAAGGAGCAAAGCAGAAGTTCAGAACACTGCCTTTCTTTACTGATGCCACCAACCCTTTTGGGAGTCCTTTGTAAATCTTTAAAACCTTGTAAGCTGCATTGGCTCGCTGTAGGCAGCACTAAATGAAGGAGCTTCCCTTAGAATTCGTTTCCAAAACAAATTTTTTTTGAAGAATTGCCGAGTGGTAAAACACCATCCTAATTTGTGTTTAATATTAATTCAACAGAAAATAAATTCACTTTCATCCTAAATTTCCATTCCTTTAAGTGTATTTGTCAAAGAACTCCCCCCCCCCCCATGAATATACACATTCATGTTTTAGTGACCTGGAATAGACAAGTGGGCATCTGTAACATTTTGTTGAAGAGAGGGGGAGAAGGGTCAGGAATCTCCCCTAAATTAAGCTGAGGTACAGAAAAGTTTGCAAAGCAGGAAGGCATCTTGCCGTTGTGCAAGGCTCCCTGTAGCTCAGAGCTTGTGCTTCTTTTCCCCCAGCTGGGAAAAATATCTGGAAATCTTTGCTGTTTGACCCTAGATGTGCGCAAGGGGTGTAGTGGGTGTGCCCAGGCACACCCTAATGTCTCAAGCACTAAGCACTGAACTGAGGGAGGGCATTGAGTAGGGATCCAGAGGGGGATCCAGACGCAGCTGGAACAGTCCTCCAGCTGCTCCGCTGCTGCTGCCCCCGACAGCACGCCGTTGCTCCCAGCAGCAGGAGCAAAAAGGAATCACTCTGCCAGGAGCCATGCTTCAAAGAGACCAGGAGGAGTGGCTCTGAAGGCTAACATCGCCTTGTAAGCTCCCCCTCCAGCCAGTGTCACCACAAAGTCCCACCAATGCTGGGGCTTGAGGAGAAGCTCCTCATTCCCCACCCCCCACAACAGCCCTTTCACGATCAGGCAAGCCTAGCAGAGTAGGACATCCGTGTCTACAGTGTATAATAAATAAATGAATAAAAATAATGCCTTTTATGATTGAGTATTCAATAAGTGTTCGCCTTTTTAAAAAAAAATTACCTGGGTACACAACCAAATGAAAGGTGCTGCACACAGCTATGTGTTTGATTGTGTGCTTGGCATTTGCTTCCCTTGAATTTAATAGCCAGCAGGTATTGTGAAGCCTTACTTCTGCAGTCTATATGGGGCTTGTTTAGGGATAATTTTTAAGATACTGTAAAAGGTGCCCCCAACGAGTTACAAACGGTGCAGCTGCTCAACTGATTATCTAGAGAAAATAACCAAATTTTGCTGACCTTTCCTCTCTTCACTCCTGTCCCTTTGCCCTTTTCATTACAGGAAAAGATACAGGCTCTACCACAGAAATGTATCCTATAGACCGTGCGGTGCAAGTAGGTTCCGATGTGACTTTCTGCTGTGTGTGGAAGAATCTACAGCGTATGATTAGTGTGCATTATGCTGGCTGTCGAAATGCGACATGTTGTACCGCCCCTCTTTCCAAGTGGAGCACCTTAATCCACATGGACAACGTCAGCGCTTCAATACAATCTGGGAATAATGCATGGTGCAATTTAGAAGGACCTGGTGATGTCCTTACCGGAACCGTTCTATTTGTAGGCTGTAAGTATATAGAATTGATTGGGTGAATTGGACACTATTGTAGTGTGGGGATGTTTGGAATGTGAACTCCTTGGAAATAGGTGGCTTATACTGAGCCAAGTGCGAATCCCCTCTGATGTTCTTCCTTAGCTTGTAGTGGTTTGTAAATATCAGTATCAGACAGCCTTTTCTGTGGTTTCCTTGCACCCCAGGAAAATGTAACCTTGCAAGGGGGGCAGTAGAAAACATTTGCTAGTCGTATCAATGTTTATATTATTTATTAGGGGTGTGCACGGACCCCCCGGATTGGATCGGGACCCGGATTGGGACCTCCAATTTTGTCCCGGATCGGATCGGACAAAATCGGAGGCCCCCCGGACCGGATCGAGTCCGATCCCGATCCAAAAATCGGATGTCCGATTTTTGGATCGGCCGCCATTTTTTCCCCATAGACTTGCATTGCAATGCAAGTCTATGAGGAAAAAATGGCGGCGGGTGGGTCAGGGGGGGCCTAACTCCCTCCCCCCCGGGGCCGTCCGCGCTCCCTACCCCCCCCGGGGCCGTCCGCTTCCATCCGCTGGCGGCCGTGGGCGCCAGCGGTTAGAAGTGGATGGCCCCGGGGGGGTAAGCCCCCTCGCCCCTGCCACTGCTTACCTTTCCAGGACGTGCGCTCCCGTCCGGCGCCGGTGGCTACCGCCAGCGGCCTTTGTGGCCTGCTCTAGAGTAGCGCGCCGGGTGATGACATCACCCGGCGCGCCACCCTGGAGCAGGCCGCGGAGCCCGCTGGTAGTAGCCGCCGGCGCCGGACGGGAGCGCACGTCCCGGAAAGGTAAGGGCCCCCATCCTCCCCTCCGTGCGCCCCCTTCTCCCCTCCGCGCGCCTCCTGCTTACCTTTCCGGGACGTGCGCTCCCATCCAGCGCCGGCGGCTACCGCCAGCGGCCTTTGTGGCCTGCTCTAGAGTAGCGCGCCGGGTGATGACATCACCCGGCGCGCCACCCTGGAGCAGGCCGCGGAGCCCGCTGGTAGTAGCCGCCGGCGCCGGACGGGAGCGCACGTCCCGGAAAGGTAAGGGCCCCCATCCTCCCCTCCGTGCGCCCCCTCCTCCCCTCCGCGCGCCTCCTGCTTACCTTTCCGGGACGTGCGCTTCCATCCAGCGCCGGCGGCTACCGCCAGCGGCCTTTGCGGCCTGCTCTAGAGTAGCGCGCCGGGTGACGACATCACCCGGCGCGCCACCCTGGAGCAGGCTGCGGAGCCCGCTGGTAGTAGCCGCCGGCGCCAGATGGGAGCGCACGTCCCGGAAAGGTAAGGGCCCCCCTCCTCCCCTCTGCGCGCTCCTTCCTCCCCTCCGCGCACCCCCTGCTTACCTTTCCGGGACGTGCGTTCCCGTCCGGCACCGGCGGCTACCGCCAGCGGCCTTTGCGGCCTGCTCTAGAGTAGCGCGCCGGGTGATGACATCACCCAGCGCGCCACCCTGGAGCAGGCTGCGGAGCCCGCTGGTAGTAGCCGCCGCCGCTGGACGGGAGCGCATGTCCCGGAAAAGTAAGCGCCCCCCTCCTCCCCTACATGCCCCCCCCTGCTGTCCACTTTCATCGGCGGGCGCCCACTGGCGCCCACCAATGGAAGCGGTGGTGGGCACCAGCGGGCGCCCGCCGATCCACCGATCCGCCCGAACCAGTTCGGAGCCTTTTTGGATCGGTTCAGACTGGATCGGCCAATCCAGCTGTCAGATCGGAAATCGGATAATTTATCCGATTTCCCACTGGATCGGATTCGGATCGTGGATCGGGTCCGATCCAGTGCACATCCCTATTATTTATCTCAAAGCTTTGAAGATGCCTGTAGCGTAGGGTTTAAGAAGTCTGTGTATTACATACAACTCTTTCTTCTTCTTTCCTCCCCACACTGCTACAGACCCCCCTGATGTTCCACGGAACTTGAAATGTGAAACAGTGAAGTCTAAGGAAATAAGATGCAAATGGGGAGGGGGAAGATCCACTAACTTGTATGGTCCACGGAAAACAAACTATTCATTATTTGAACGGTAAATGTATTAGAAATAGAATATTTGTCTATATCATTTGCAGAGATTTTATGAAGTTCTTTTTGGTTAGAAGATGCCATTTGGTTAAATTCATTTTTCGGTCTACGGGGGGGACGGGACATGTGGGCCACAGGGAACATGGGACCCCCGGGGGGGTTAGCAGCTCTCTCTGGGTCCCCTACCTCTGTGGCATGGCGCCACCATAGCTGCACATCCTGATTCCCAGTGGAATGGCACTCTACCCAGCCTGCCAAAGAACTGTTTGGAGAGCTGTGGGGGGTGTAATTCTGCAGGGAAACAAGGTTTGTACTCCCCACATGCCCTGTTTCCCAGCAGAATAGTTGGTTCTGCAGAAAAATCGGATGTATGAAAATCACATGCCCTGTTTTTCTGCAGAATTGCGTTCCTGCCCAGTGCATGTTACTCCACCACTGCTTTTTATTTTGCCCAGACTAAACATAATGTAGCCACTTAGGTCCTTCCCTCGCCATATGGGAAGGTCTGCAAAAGCCCCTTTTCTAAAACAGACTCAGGAGTTTCAATGTGCCCCAATATTTATTTATTTACGATATTTATATACTGCTGCTGCTGTTTCAATCCACCTCCTGTCCTCCCCTGGCCCACAGCTGTAGCTGCTGTTTCTCTTTTGAGGATTCATCACATGAGTGATCCTACCCAATCAGGAATCACATTGTGAATAGAGGGATGCTTTGCATAGCCAATCAGAATTGGCTGTGTGATGATGGCACTGAGGGCAATTTAAACAAAACAAAATGCTAGGACGTGTTAAGAAGTTTAGATCCCGTTGGCATTGCTGAAACTGTTGTACAAAATATTGTCCATGTCAGGTCGATCAAGTTAACTCAATGATGGTGACTAAGCCAGGATATGTATAAACAAACTGGATTGCTCTTCCCTTCATATGAGCAGGGAAACAAGATAGGAAGCCACCATGAATCACAGTGCCTGTTATGTGTAAACTGGGAACGATGGTTCAGGGCGTGAAAACGAGTTTACGAATCCTGGCTTCTTTGGAAACAAATCTTCATTTACAATGACTGAACTGGAACATAGTAAGGGGAAATGAACAGGAAGCAAATATTTTAAATATGGATAATTAAGGAAAACATGACTATTATGTAATAGTCTTTGTGCTTTTGTATAGCCAGTTCTGATATACTCCCATTAAAGTCTTTGATTTAGCTTTCATTTATACAATGCACTGCTAAGATTTTAATAATCTTTTTTTAAAACTTGCAGAATCTCTGGGGAAAACATCACATGTACAGGAGAGGAAACAGATCCTGAGCATTACCAATGCTTTTTCCCAATTCTGAAGCGTCAGACAACATATGACTTCACAGTCCAAGCTTGGAATCAACTTGGCCAATCGAAAGCTTCTCTTTTATTTCATACAGATATGTAAAGAGAAGACTTTATGTGCAGCAGTGTGAAAGACCTTGGCCATTTCAGAAGTTCGTATTCCGTAATCAAACCACCCTCCCCTAAAGATATATGTAACCAAATAAGGTTTCAATACAGCTCACATAAACACTTTGTCATGGAGGCTGTTAAGCTCAGGATACTATAATCTCGCTTATCAACTTTTCTTCTTTCTTTTTTTAATCCAAGTACAAAATACACTTTGAGAGTTCAGAACCTCTGTGCAGTGTACAAACAGCTTTACTGGATCAGACCATGGTCCATTTATTCCAACAAAATGGGCTTTCAACAGCCAATATCTGTGCAATATCTATACTTTTCTGGATCCTTTATGTTGTTAGATATTCAAATCAAATCCTATGTTTAATTGGGAAACCTGCATCCGGACTAGCTGTTGATGGATTGGTATGTTTTCAGGATGCATTTCCTCTTTTTGCCAACATATAAGTGGCCACCCTACCCCCTATGACCATGGCAGGAAGAGAGGCTGCAGTTGGCTAGTCCGGAGGAATCAGGTGGCCTAGACAACCAATAAGGGCTCTGCCAGCCTTATACGAGAAGCCTCTTAAGTTTGGCTCTCCAGTCTTAGCCACATGATGTTTGATTAGCTACAGACTCCTGCACTGTATCTACCTTTCAAAATCTGACCCTCGGCAAAATCTGATCCGTTGCTAATGCCTGGCCTGGACCCCCTTTAAGTTTTTTGTCCTAGCCCAGTACTCTGAGCAGCCCCAGGTAGGGATGTTGTGGGAGTTCAAGCAGGGGGTGGACTTCTATCTGGACTCCACTGACCGAGCCCCTTAATACTTACCAGACCCATCTGCAAGTGGCAACACAGTCCGTGAGCACCTGCTGGTGCCCCGTCCTCCTACCGTGCCTCCACTCTGTGCAGAAATGGTAGCTTGGGTATTTCTGGAAAGCAATATTGCATAAATGGCGAACGTGAAGGGGGCATTTGTGCATATTGCCTAAAAGTTGCATAAATGCCCACCATACCCCCTAGACAGGCTTAGGGACTGCCATTTATACAACATTATGTTATGGAACTAGCCGAGGCACCATTTCTGTGCAAAATGGTGGCATGCTTTCAAGTCGATCCTGCAGCTTGTGTAGTGCAGTTCGCACAGGCACGCAGCTACGGCTTTGCGAACACTCGGCAGGTGGCTCGGTGAACGTCCAATCACTGGCTGATGGAGCCAAGCTTCCATTTTAATTTCCCAGAACATCCCTGCTGTACCATGGTTCTGGGGTATTGGGGAAAATTCAAAAGACATCCTTTACCTACCTAGTGATACTGCTAGCCACCATTGCTCCCAGATAAGCCCAGCAGTGAGAGACAGTGTGGTGTAGTGGCTAGAGGGAGTCTGGAGTCCCAGTTCTAGTCCCCTCTCAGCCATGGAAACCCATTGGGTGACTTTGGGCCAGTCATAGACTCTCAGCCCAAACTACCTCACAGGGTTGTTGTTGTGAGGATAAAATGGAGCACAGGAGGAGGATTATGTACACCACCTTGAGTTCCTTGAAGGGAAAAAGGCAGGATATAAATTAAATAATAAATAATAAAGTCGGTACTCCCAAGAGAGAAGGGGGGCATCTAGGGATGTTTGTACAAGCAAAACTTGAGCTCATTGCAGTTCTCCAGCATGCAACTCAAAGCTTGTACTGACTCATGTCCATATTGAACTGCAACTTTTTTCTTTTTGTCAGAAAATTCATGGAGTTTGACTGCAAATTGCATTCAAGTGCATGTTCAGACCAGTTAGTTTGACATCAATCCCTGGGAAATTTTTGCAGCAGATTATAAAGACGTCAACCTGTAAGCACCTTGAAAACAATGCAGTGATTACTAGAAGCTAGAATGGATTTGTCAAGAACAAATCCTGCCAGACTAATCTAATTTCATGTTTTGATCGGGTAACCTCCCTGGTGGACTGTGGGAAAGCTTTTGACAAAGTACCCCATGACATTCTGGTTAGCAAGCTAGCTAAAAGTGGGCTAGATGGAACAAGTATTAGGTGGATCCACAGTTGGCCACAGAATCGGACTCAAAGAGTACCTATCAATGGTACCTTTTCAAACTGGATGAGGAGGTGCAGGGAATGCTTATCAAATTTGCAGATGACACAAAATTGGCTGGGATAGCTAATACCCAGAAACAGACAGAAACAAACTTCAAAGAGATCTTGATAGGCTGGAGCGCTGGGCTGAAAACTACGGAATGAAATTTAACAGGGATAAATGCCAAGTTCTACACCTAGGAAAAAGAAACCAAATGCACAGTTACAAGATGGGGGATACTTGGCTCAGCAATACAACAAGCAAGAAGGATCTTGGAATTGTTCTAGATCACAAGCTGAATGTGAGCCAACAGTGTGATGTGGCTGCAAAAAAAGCAAATGCTATTTTGGGCTGCATTAATAGAAGTATAGCTTCCAAATCACGCGAGGTACTGGTTCCCCTCTATTTGGCACTGGTTAGGCCTTATCTTGAGTATTGTGTCCAGTTCTGGGCACCACACTTCAAGAAGGATGCAGAAAAGCTGTAGGGGGTTCAAAGGAGGGCAACAAGGATGATGAGGGGTCTGGAAACAAAGGTCCCCTCTACAAGGATTCGCTTTTGCGCCCGGTTAGGCGATTATGCGCATAATCGCTGAAGCGCATTTACACCTAATACCTCTGCACGAGAGCCGGCGAGAGGTGGCGAAGCGCATTAACGGATTACCAAAATGCGCTTAACAAGTAGTTAATGCGCATAAGCACTTGTTCACATAGTCAAAATGCGCTTTAACGGCTGGAGCAAAATAAAACTTGCAATTTAACACGCATTCGATAATGCACATAATCGGAGAGATAACGCGCCTCTACGCTCGATTTGCGCTCCGTTCTTGTAGAGGTAAAAATTTTAAAGCGCCTTGAAAGAGCTTTAAACCTCTCTTGTAGAGACAGCCAAAGCCCTATGAGGAGAGATTGAAAAAATTGGGCATGTATAGCCTGGAAAAGAGAAGACTGAGGGGAGACATGATAGCACCAATGTTGTAATGACATGTTGCAATCTATCGACTAAAATTGGCATTAATATTTTAATATCAACATTTATTTGTGAGATTGGTCGTTAATTAGCACGATTAGTATGGTCCTTGCCAGACTTAGGGATGTCTGGAATATAAGCATAATTTAGTGATGAAGAAAGGGAACCCATTTCAAATATATATTTGTAAAGCTGATGAAGTTTTGGAGCTAGAAAACTACGAAATGTTTTATACCACTCAATTGGGAACCAATCTGGATGTGGGGATTTCCCATTGTTCATACTCGTAACTATTTTTGTAATCTCTTTGAGTCATATGAAACCGCTGGGAGAGATCATACAGAGGTATGGGGCGGGGTGCTATCAGTATGCTGATAATACCCAAATATATTTCTCTATGCCTTCGATAACAGTGTCAGCTAAGGATAGCATGTCTCCTCTGAATGAATGCTTGGAGGTGGTAATGGGCCGGATGAGGAAAAACAAACTGAAGCTGAATCCAGACAAGACGGAGGTGCTTGCTGTCGAAGGCCACAACCTGGGTTTGGAGGTGTGTCAACCAGTTCTGGATGGGGTTACACTCCCCCTGAAAGACTGTATTCGCAGCTTGGGGGTGCTCCTGGATCCGTTGCTCCAATTTACAGCCCAGATAGATGCGACAGCCAGGAGTGCCTACTATCAGCTTCGGCTGATACGCCAGCTGCGCCCCTTCCTAGAGTTGGAAGACCTAAAGACAGTAGTGCACACGCTAGTAACTTTGAGGCTCGACTTCTTCAATGTGCTGTACATAGGGCTATCTCTGTGCCTAGTCCAGAAACTTCAAGTAGTTCAAAATATGGCAGCCAGATTGGTCACCGGTACACCTAGGGGTGACCACATTACGCCAGCTTTAAAATCTCTCCACTAGCTGCCATTTACTTTCCCAGCAAAGTACAAAGTGTTGGTCATTACCTTTAAAGCCCTACATGGTTTGGGTCCAGGTTACCTGC
This sequence comes from Anniella stebbinsi, assembly GCA_029215795.1. Taxonomy (NCBI): domain Eukaryota; kingdom Metazoa; phylum Chordata; class Lepidosauria; order Squamata; family Anniellidae; genus Anniella; species Anniella stebbinsi. The sequence goes on along the minus strand of JARDYH010000002.1, from coordinate 22,935,635 downwards.
AGGATCACCTTCTCCCATACAATCCTCCCCATACGCTCAGGTCCTCTGGGAAGAACTCACTACGGTCTGCCAAGACTAGGCTGACAACCATCACCCAGAGGACCTTCTTTTCTGCTGCTCCCAGACTGTGGAATGGCCTGCCAGAGGAGACTCGTCAACTTAACAGTCTTTTAGAATTTAAGAAAGAATTTAAGAAAGCTATAAAAACTGTTCTGGCAGGCATATCCAGTGGAATTTTAGAATGTTTTTAGGATTTTTTTATGATGTTTTAATGCAGTTTTAATAATGTGTGCCATGTTTTAATCAGTTTTATGTATTCTATCATATTTTATATTTACTGTTGTAGTAAGAAATAAATTATTATTATTATTATTATTATTATTATTATTATTATTGTTATATAGGAGCCATGAGATGTTGCCTTCATAAAGAATCTTAGCATGGGAGCTTGACCTGAGCAAAATAAGTATTCATATCCTGCTCCGATATCTTACCACCTTTACAACTCAGTATAAAATCTTAAAAATTGTAAATTTATATCTGTGGGAGAAGGATGCATCATATTCTTCTCATCTTCAATGGTGGAAATTACATTTTGATATTTTTGAGTAATCAGGATAGACCATTATTTTTGCATCACTTGGCCCCCACCACAACTCTCCTTTCAGCTGAGACCTACATAGAAGAAATTCCTTAGTGGAAGCACATAGACACTGAATACTGGCTGACTTTCTCTAGACCTGTGTGTAGAACCAGGCACATGATTAGCTCATTCAAAATCAAACTGAAAGTCTTCAGGGAGTGCAAACAGCTCATGCAGGAACTTCTCCATAAACTCTGCCAGCCATACAGTGCAGGCTGTTCAAGAATCCTGAGGACACGCAGGTTACATCTCCGAGAACTATTTTCCAGTTGGGCAATTCCAGCGGATAACACACTATGCAATGCAGTTGTCACTGTTTCATAATGAGCAATCCTCCAGCTTGTTGACTTGACTCTGTTTGTTTAAGACGATCATTTGCTTAAGATGATCAGCAATCCTTGCCAGTGGTTTGAGCTAATGATCATTAGCCACAATGATTTTCACTTGAAGCTGGTGCCCTCAATTGTAGTTTACTTTAGGGAAATTATCAGTGAAATTTAAACCTAGCACCCTACTAATCCTGTCAGTTAGAGAAGGCTTGAGTATGTAATCCTCCATTGTGTGTGTTCATTTATTAATTTATATCCCACCTTTCTACTCAGGGCAGCTAACAGTAAAATCTGAGAAGGTGTGTATAGAGAAAGCGTGGTAACACAGCATTTAATATTGCAAGCAATAAGCACAAAGTAGAGCCAGTTTAAAAAAACAAGTTCAAATCAAATTACTTTATTAGACCTTCAGAGAAGGCTATCTATTACAGTTTAACTACAAGCGCCCCTAACAGTAGGTGGTACTCTTTCATTATCCTTCCCATAATAATGTAATAGATGGTTTTTTCTTAATTTTTTTATGATGTGGGACTTCTGAATCTTGATAAGATTTAGGGCCTCAGCATGTCTTAATTCCACCCTGAGTGTAGAAAAGGCAGTGGTGGAACTTTTAATATATTCATAGCATGTTTTTAATATGAGCTGCATTTTTAGCATCAGGCACAAAAATGGGAGACAAATATTCCAAAGAAATAAATAATCCAGGTAAGATAGGCATCAACACTGCTTCCTTGAACATGTAATGATTTCCAAAGAAAATGGTTTTATTTAATTAATGAAATAAATTAAGGGGTTTGGGATGTTCTTTTTTTTTTATTGTGCTGGTGATCGTATCATAATCTTTGGCAGGACAGAGTGTGAACAAATGAACGAACAGTTCTGCATCCTTTAAAAATGCTCACTTTGATGCTAGAATCCCCAAGAGTTAACTGCAATCTTGCAGAGTCCCTTCTGGACCCAGCTTGACAACACTTGATTCTGGTACTTATACAGCCTTTGAGCAAAAGCTGTTTTCTTGTGAATGAAACACAACACGTGTAACATCCTACACAGGATTTGATGAACTGTAAGTCTTGAAAACTGTCTCTCTTCAAAGAGTTCTGTGATCACTGATGATTTTGAAATGGTTAGATTTAAAACAGTATAAAGAGTTTATTTGAACATGTCATTTCCCACCCCATCGCAATGTGGTTTAGCTGCAAGAAATGCTCAAGTTGTAGAAAAATATACATTCAATTCCCCTTCTCCCCCCACGTTCAGGTCCTAATCCATGTAGTTTTTGTAGGGCTCATCTACATCTATGGGCTTTCTGGGATGGAGGGGAGGATCTCGGGTTTCCCAGCTTCCGGGATCCTCCCCCAGCATCCACACAGCAGCTTGATGTCCCAGAAGGACATCTGGTGCAGTGTTTTTTTTTCCCCAGAAGGAGACTTTTGCGCACGTGCGAGGGCGTGATCCAGCACCAAAGTAAGTTTTAAAAAGAAAAAAATTAAAAGTTGGCATTGTAAAATGCTGACAGCCATCCCAGGAACGGTAAAAAAAAGTAGGGGGTGTGCATTGTATCGGATCCGATACCCGATTCCGATTAAAATCGGAAAAAATCAGACCTCTGATCCCGATATGAAAATCTTGGTTTCAAATTTTTCCTGATACAATATTTTTTCTCCAAATTGTATCAGGAAAAACTGGAAAATCGGACTGCATTTTGAATGCTTTTCCCCATAGCCTAGTCTTGTATTACAAAAACACCTATAACTTTTTCATTTTTAAAAATAGAAGGATGAAACATGGGCACTTTGTAGATGGGCAAGGGGTAGTTATCTGTGAGAAATTTCAGAAAGATTGGTTCAGGCATTTTATGGCAATGAATTTTTTAATAACGAACCAGGAATGCCTATAACTTTTTCATTTTTAAAGTTCCACACATTAAACTTTGCCACATTGCAGGTGGTATGTTGGGACCCGTGTGTGTGAAATTTCAGAAACATAGGTACTTGCCTTGTGTGGCAATTAATTTTAGAAAAATGGGTAGCAGTGGAGTAAATACAGTTATGCCTTCAACTTTTTTATTTTTAAAGATACAAACAGGAAACTTGGGCACATTACAGGTACCACTTCGGTTGATATGTGTGAGAAATTTCAGAAAGATGTATGTGGCAAGGTATTTTTGCCAGGCATGTAGTGGCAAGTTCTTTTTGAAACAATGAAGAAAGAAACACCTATAACGTTTTTATTTTTAAAGTTAGAAGTCTGAAAGTTGCTCACTTTGTAGATGGGTTAGGGGTAGTTATCTGTGAGAAATTTCAGAAAGATAGGTCCCGGCATTTGGTGGCTATGAATTTTTTATATTAAAAGTTACAACAACACAGAGTTTTGACAGATAAAAGAGGGAGGGGAGGCGGGGAGGGGAGGCGGGGAGGGGGTGCAATTTGACAGTTCAAGTCTCTGTGGAAAAACTTTTGTAACTTTTAAGCATTTTCTAAAATTAATTGCCACACAAGGCAAGCACCTATGTTTCCGAAATTTCACACACATGGGCCCCAACATACCACCTACAATGTGGCAAAGTTTCATATGTGGAACTTTAAAAATGAAAAAGTTATAGGCATTCCTGGTTCGTTATCAAAAAACTCATGCCTGCATCAATCTTTCTGAAATTTCTCACAGATAACTACCCCTTACCCATCTACAAAGTGGCCATGTTTCATCCTTCTATCTTTAAAAATGAAAAAGTTATAGGTGTTTTTGTAACACAAGACTAGGCTATGGGGAAAAGCATTCAAAATGGCGTCTGATTTTAATCGGACGTCTGATTTTAATCAGATATCTGATATCCATCACAATACGGAGGGGCTCCGATTTTCCAATCCAATTTTTTGGGTCTGTGCACATCCCTAAAAAAAAGGCTCATCTCCTTACCCCCAATGGGCACGGATCCCCCCCAGAGTTCCATGCCCATTTTTTGTGCCATGCTACTTGCAGGGAGGAGGGAGGACCTGGGAGTGCATGCCACAACACTCATGGTCCTTGGGGTTGTCCCGGGACTACAAGGAAAAATCAAGATAAAAGTAGTCCCAGTGATTCACCCTGGGATTCCCTGTGTGTCATTTGGAAGCACAGGGATGACCTTGAGATGACCCCGGGATAAATGGCTTGTGTAGACATGGTCGTAGTCTGACCTTGTGCATTCGCAATCCATAAATAAAGGGAAAAGCATTGCACATAGAATATCCTCTGCAACCTCCTTTGAAACACGGCTTAAGGATGAAACGGAGAATGTACGAGAAATCGTTGCTTCCAGTTGCTGCCATAGGCTTTAATGGGGTAGGAAAACCTTAATTGCTTTTTTATTATTATTCTACTGTTTAAAGTTTTTTATTCTTTTTCCAAACATAAAAAACATTTAACACATACACCATACATACACCCACAAAACAACAAAAACTACACACTAAAAGAGGTAATCTGTCAAGTTACAGTGCGTTCTGATCTTCTCCACAGCAAAGGCTTACTAATCTAATTTTTTTCTCTCTCCCTTTATTCCTTACCCCTTTCTTATTGGTTGAATCCACAGCTGAATAAGTCATTTTTCTCTTGCTCCCTCGCATAATCTATAAGAGGTTTCCATTCAGCTTTAAATCTAACTGTTGACTTGTCTCTAATTATTGATGTGATTATCTCCGCCATCTCCAATAATTTCAAAATCCAACCATCCATTGTAGGTAACATTGTATTTTTCCAGTTCGGTGCATATAACAGCCTCGCTGTCGTTATCATATATAAAACTAAAGTTCCATATTTACTTTTTGTCTCCTCGTCCATAAGTCCCAAGAGAAAGTATTCTGGTTTCAGTTGTATATTAATCCTTAGTATCTTCTGCATCAGAGAATAACTTTATATCCAGAAAGCTTTTGTTTTTTACAGGTCCACCATACATGGTAAAAAGTTCCTTCTTGCTCTTCACATTTCCAACAAGTTCCCGAGACTCCCTTATACATTTTAGGTAATTGCGATAGAGACATATACCATCTATACATCATCTTATAAAAGTTCTCTTTTAGTCTGGTTCTTAGTGTAAATTTTAAATCTTTCAACCACATTTTTTCCCATTGGTCCATTGTTATATTTTACCTGAAATTTTGTGCCAATTTTATCAAACAATCTTTCACCTGTTTATCTTCCGTCTCAAATTTCAACAACAACTTATACATTTTTGAAAAAACATGTTCTTTAGTTGTACATAATACCTTTTCAAATTCAGATTTTGTTTGTTCAAATCCCCAAGTTTTTAAATCTATTTTATACCTTTCCACAATTTGCAAATAGGAAAACCATTGACATACATAACTTTCTTTTATTAGCTCCTCTCTTGTTTTTAATTGATATTCCCCTTGTATCACACCTAATACAACAAGATATGTTAACCACTTATGTAAACTTGACAGTTCTCTTCTATGGTTTGCTTTTTGTGCTGATATCCAAAGTGGGATCTTCTGATACAATCTGGGTTTATATTTATTCCATATTTTAAGGATTGCACGTCGCACATAGTGATTGTTAAATTCTACATTAATCTTTGCTTTGTCATACCACAGGTATCCATGCTACCCAAACCTTAGTTCATGCCCTTCTAATTCCAGTAATCTTCTATTTTCCAACAGTATCCAATCTTTCACCCATAGCAAACAGTAGGCAGAGAAATACACTTTCAAGATTGGAAGACCCAAGCCTCCCCTTTCCCTTGCATCTTGTAATATTTTATATTTAACTCTTGGGTTTTTTTGCCTGCCAAATGAATCTAGATATATCTCTATGCCATTGCTTGAATGGTTGCTCCAAAGGCACAATAAGTATTGTCTGAAATATGAACAACATTCTTGGTAACACATTAATCTTAAATGTAGCAATTCTCCCCAGAAGCGACAGTTGAACCTTATCTCATCTTTCTAGGCCTTTTTCAATTTCACTCCAGACCTTAACATAGTTATTATTAAACAACATACAGTTCTTATCTATCAATGTGATGCCCAGGTATTTTACTTTCTTCTCTATCTTAAAACCTGTTTTTTTTGTCAACCTTAATTGGTCTTGAGATTTCATATTTTTTGTTAACATCTTAGTCTTCTGTTCATTAACCTTAAAGCCTGATACTGCTCCAAATTCTTTCAATTTGCTCATCAGAATTTCTATTCCTTTTAGTGGTTCTTTTTAGGTAAACATCAAATCACCCGCAAAAGCTCTTAATTTATAGGATTTTTTTTTAATCTTCACCCCTCCAATTCTCTCATCCTGCCTAATATCTCTATTCAAAATTTCCAATGCCAAAATAAACAATAGAGGTGACAATGGACAACCTTGTCTTGTTCCCCTTTGAATTGCACACGATTTTGTCAATTCTCCATTGATAAGTATTTGTGCGTTTTGCAAACTATAATTAGAGGGCTGCTATTTAGTGAACTACTTGGGGATTATTTTTATTTATAAAAATAAAAAGCAGCAACTTCACTTTTGAAGATAAATAAATAAGTCTTACAAAATTACCAGTGCAGAACAGGTTTTCCTAGCCATTTGTACTTTAAATGAACTATGCAGACGACATGTCATCAGTCTGTACACATAAGTCTAAGCATGGCTGAGCCCGTGGATTTCAGATTCTCATTTCCTTGACTGAAGTTTGTTTCGTCAGAAAAACTCAACGTGAACATTTGTACACAGTTTCATATGCATTTTTCCTAATATGCACCCTTTTTCCCTAATGTCTGTACATTTTGCAAGCTTTCCCCCTTATATAATGTGTTTTATTGCATATTTCCTGTATATATGCATTTAATTCATACACACACACACACACACACACACATATATATATATATATATATATATATATATATATATATATATACACACACACAGGGTGGCCCAAAAGTCGGTATACAGTTGTTTAGAATGTTGATGGGAGGGCTGTATACCTACTTTTGGGCCACCTTCTCTCTCTCTCTCTCTCTCTCTCTCTCTCTCTCTCTCTCTGTGTGTGTGTGTGTGTGTGTGTGTGTGTGTGTGTGTGTGAACCAGATTGCAAAATTCTGAAAAGCATGGATTTCGGTGCACATTTTGGATCGTTTCAGGCAGTCCGAATTTGGTAAGTTCCTTGGAAGGAGCTCCTGATGGGTTTTATTTTTCAACATGCAAAGCACAACACGAAGAGTGAGGGGAGGTGGAAAACTGAACCGAGGCATTGCTTCGGGGAGGCAAGTTGTCGTAACCTTCTTCTGGAAGAATTTTCCTGATTGAGGTCTCCATTGAAGTTGTAAAAGTTGTTCTTTCTCTTCTCTGCCCCCATCCTGAACTTGGTCTTAGCCCAGTTGGCTGTTAGGTAATGAACTACTTGGGGATTATTTTTATGTCTAAAAATAAAGAGCAGTATATTCATTTACTAAGATAAATAAATATATAAATAAATAAGTCTACAAAATTACCAGTGCAGAACAGGTTTTTCTAGCCATTTGTACTTTAAATGAACTATGTAGTGTGTACCCATATCGAAGCATGGCTGAGTCCATGAATGCCAGATTCTCATTTCTCATTTCCCTCACTGAAGTTTGTTTCATCAGAAAAATGCAACGTAAAAAATTGTACACAGTTACATACGCATTTTTCCTAATGTGCACATGTTTTCTTAATGTCTGCACATTTTGCAAGCATTGTCTCCTCATGTAATGTGTTTTTGCTTGCACACTTCTTTAATATATGCATTTTTATGTTCACCTTCCCTTAATATATGGGGGGTGCATATGTGTGTGTGTGTGAATGCATGTTCCATTTTGGTTTGCTTATAGATCAGCTGGTCCGAGTCTGGTAAGTTCATACAAAAATGGGCTTGATGAATTTCTCCTAAAACCCTGATTAGTAGGTTTTCTTTGCACCTCCTGACTGAACAAACACTTAAGTGTGAGACATATTTTTCCTGAGCTGACAATAAGTGACATATGTTGTCAAAACTGCTTCTACCTGTAAGTTTCCTAAAGAAACTTACAGGTAGTGGACAAATCAACACATAATGTTTGGGAGTTTTCCAAAACTTGTTGTCCACAAATGCACAGGCATGGATCCACAGGGATCATACACCTTTCAAGAATATAACCAATAACACTGTTTGAAAATGTACCATTTCTTTTCTTCTTTTTTAAAATTAGAACCTTTCCCTCTGAGCTGTTCAGTTCATCACAGCGAATTGTAAAAGAATGTGGTTTCACGTAATTCCCTACTATGTATTGGCAGTAGCAGATCTGTATATTTTAATCCACGTGGCCCACAGTCAGGAAACAGGTTGGTGTGATCTGATACCTCTTTCCTTCTCTGTCTGCTGTTACAGTTTCCCTCCATGCTCTCCTTGTCTTTGCATTGTGCATATACACTAGGCTGACCATATGAAAAGGAGGACAGGGCTCATGTACCTTTAACAATTGTAGAGAAAAGGGAATTTCAGCCAGTGTCATTTGTATGCAATTAGTTCCTGGTGAAATTCCCTCTTCATCACAACAGTTAAAGGTGCAGGCACTATACTAGAGTGACCATATACAAAAGAAGGCAGGGCCCCTGCAACTTCAACTGTTGTGATGAAGAGGGAATTTCACCAGGGACTAATTGCATACAAATGACAACAACTGAAATTCCCTTTTCTCTACAACTGTTAAAGTTACATGAGCCCTGTCCTCCTTTTCATATGGTCAGCCTAATATACACTACATCATGTTGCTTAATCAGACTTGGGACTCATCTACACCTAAGGGTGTAGCGGGAGGGAGGGTGAGGATCGCGGACTTACCTGCTTCTGCAACCCTCCCCCAAGGTCTAGACAGAAGCGTGATGTCCCGGGAGGAAGGGATGTCGCGGCCACCATTTTTGTTAAAGGAAAAGGAGAGGACAGCGTGCGGTGAAAATGGTAAGTGACCCCCCCCCAGCCAAACTCTGTTCCCCGCCCCTCTGCCATCCTTGGGATGGCAGAATTGCTGACACCCACATTGGCACGGAGTCACCCTGAGCGACTCTGTGCCCATTTCAGGTCCCAGGACCGCAGAAAAACTAGGATATCCCTAGTTTCCGTTATCCTGGAGTTATCCCGAGGTCATCCCGAGGTCATCCCCGGTTGACTCCAGGATCCCCCTGTCCATCATGTGGATGCACAGGGATGACCTAGGGATGACCCCGGGATAAATCTCTGGTGTAGGCATGGCCCTGGTGTCAAAGGTTAGCATGCTTGGGCAACTGTCAACGGCTCCCACCCCAACAGAGGGCGCTCTGACAACAGACCCCAGCCGTGCCCCTCCTCTTTAGCATTGCAGCCGTCTTCTTCACTTGCGTCTCACTCTGGCCCAGACAACAGTGGCGATGTGAAGGAGAGCAGTAGATGCCACTGCCTTTATGTTCATTGGCTCTTTGCCTGACAAGCAAGCAGTTGGTAGCAGTGCTGAGGAAGGGGAGGAGCAAGACATGGGGACAACGTTGGTGAGAAGGGAGACTCATTGAGGGAGAAGTGACCATTAAGTGTGTCTTGCCCAAGGGGCCTCCAAAACCCAGAGCCGGCACTGTGTTAAATGTATTTATTATGCACTGAATATTTACATTAGGGCTTGGAAGATAAAAGTATGATTGTGTGCAGTTGCCAGCTGTCTTGAGAATTTGTAGAGTTTGGTAGATTTAATGAACCCTGTTATTTAACTGTGTTTGCTGTTGATAAGGTTTTATTTATTCTGTGGGAACAAAAAATTGTAAGCGAACTGCATTTATTACAATAATAATAATAATAATAATAATAATAATAATAATAATAATAATGTCTGTAGGTCTTGAAAGAGGACGTGCAATGTCATGTGTCAGGATTTCTTTTTGCAGGAGGGCAGGTGGTTGAGCGCCATTTCAGGGGGCAGGTTGTGATGTTCCAATGCAGTCTTTGATGTTATGACTAGCAGGAAAGGAATAGGGAAACCTGCGCAAAACAGTTTTGTATTTGTAAGATCCATGCAAGTTTTTAGAATTCTGCTTCGTTGGATGTGGAACATGGGTTGCTCTGCCCAGTTTTTTTTTGTAAGCATTGATTTACAAAATGTATCGTTTATCATATATGCATTCTTTTGCACCACTTGGGGAGCAATGATACACCACCCTAATAGCGTGTTGTCTGAAATTGCATGCAATATAAGGCAATTACATAGGTGGAAGTGTGATATAAAGCACAAGAGATAATCAAGGATTCTTCCCCTTCTGTGTCTTGTACTTCTGCACAAAGTGAACAGGCGTTTTCCTAGCTAACATGGCTAATGATGAATCCTGGTTTAACCCAGCCAATCCTCCAGATGTAGCTGGTTTGGGGCCTCCTCCATCCAACATAGTTCAGCATTCTGGCTTGGGATCCAAACATCTGAGGACCACCTCTTTCCATATGTTCCTGTTCATGCCCTCAGATTCATCATCTGAGGTCCAGATCCAAAGGCCTTCACATTTCACTACACTCAGTGGTGGTTACTCGTGAGTGGATCTTTTCTTCGGTGGGCCCTAATTTATGGTCTGACCCCACTTTAGAGAGGTCTGCCTAGCTGACCTTGTTGTTTTTTTTCGTGCCAGACAAATACTTTTTTATTCCCCCAGGCCTTTAAAACAAATTAAACTGGGCTGATCATATGAAAAGGAGGACAGGGCTCCTGTAACTTTAACAGTTGTAGAGAAAGGGAATTTCAGCCAGTGTCATTTGTATTCAATTAGTTCCTGATGAAATTCCCTCTTCATCACAACAGTTAAAGTTGCAGGCACTGTACTAGAGTGACCATATACAAAAGAAGGCAGGGCCCCTGCAACTTTAACTGTTGTGATGAAGAGGGAATTTCACCAGGAACTAATTGCATACAAATGACACTGGCAGAAATTCCCTACAACTGTTAAAGTTACAGGGGCCCTGTCCTCCTTTTCATATGGTCAGCCTAATTAAACTGTTGCTTGTTTTCTTCTTAATTATTTGTTAATGCTGTGTTCTAAAATCATCTACAAGTCCCAGCATTCTTCAGCCAACCATGCTGGCTGGGGAATGCTGGGAGTTGTAGGCCTTTTGCTTTTTGTCTAAACATGTATTGGATTGCACCCTAAATAGTGCTGTATGACTAATGATACAAAGCAGTTCTGAATTTGGCTGTTCCTTCCCCCCCACCCCAGCACATGTTCCTCCCACTCCACAGATTCATAAATTGACGACCAACTTCATCTCTGACACATTGGAACTGGAGTGGTATGATGGCGGTTCATCCTTTTCAGATGACATAGACGCCACCTGGCAAATTCAGATTCTGCGAAAACAGCCAATGGAAGAAGTGGCACTAGTAAGTTGTCTATCTTCTATTCCATTTCTTGTGTGTGTGTGCATGTGTACAGAGAGAGACAGCATGGTGTAGTGGTTAAGGACCAGAACAGAATTCAGAAGACCACCCCCAACATTGGATTTAGGAATGCATACTATAGGCTGACCATATGAAAAGGAGGACAGGGCTCATGTTACTTTAACAGTTGTAGAGAAAAGGGAATTTCAGCCAGTGTCATTTGTATGCAATTCATACCTGGTGAAATTCCCTCTTCATTACAACAGTTAAAGCTGCAGGGGCCCTGCCCTCTGTTGTATATGGTCACTCTAGTATAGTGCATTGCTTTAATTGCTTTGATGAAGAGGTGATTTCACCAGATACTAATTGCATACAAATGATGCCGGCTGAAATTCCCTTTTCTCTGCAACTGTTAAAGTTACATGCGCCCTGTCCTCCTTTTCATATGGTCAGCCTACATACTATCCTATGACCCTCCAGGTGCTGCCTAGGGGCCATAGGATTGCTCCCTCCAGCTTTTAGAAAACTAAATGAGAATGACCCACTTATAAAACATGAAACTGCAACAAAGGTTCTAAACTGTAGCTGAAATATATCAAAGAAGTGGGCTCCTGGGCCTGATACTCAAAAGCTGTTTATTAGTCTTTAAAGTACCTGTTGTATTTGAGAACAGGAGGCTTCTGTGTCAAATGGCATACATAAATTTCAACATTTTATAATTATGTAGAATAGGCTGACCAGATAAAATCCAGGTCAGGGCTCATGTAACCACAGTTTAAAGTTGCAGGCACTATACTAGAGTGACCATATACAAAATAAGGCAGGGCCCTTGCAACTTTAACAGTTGTGATGAAGAGGGAATTTCACCAGGAACTAATTGCATACAAATGACACTGGCTGAAATTCCCTTTTCTCTACAACTGTTAAAGTTACATGAGTCCTGACCTGGATTTTATCTGGTCACCCTAATGTAGAATGATTTGATGAGTGTACTTGAAATTATTTCTGCCTACATTTAAGCATGTTTACTTTGAAGTAAGTTTATTCCAAATTGGGTGTGCATGATAGGACTCCAGCATGTAGTGTAATGGTCTTGGCTTCATAGACCACAGTTCCTAGACCACAGTTCCTGGTTTAAAAAACCACAGTTTAGTAACCCAGGAAAAAGCCATTTTGAGCCTTGCATGTTCCTTTCCTCCATCCACTTTCCATGCATGCAGGAGGACGACTTTGGCACCATTTACTATCATGTTCCCTGAAAATCGCCTTGCAATGTCATCTGCACCAGGAATCATGGTGTAAACTAGGGTGACCAGATAAAATCCAGGTCAGGGCTCATGTAACTTTAACAGCTGTAGAGAAAAGGGAATTTCAGCCAGTGTAATTTGTGTGCAACTAGTCTATTCGCTCTTCATCACAACAGTTAAAGTTGCATGCACTATACTAGAGTGACCATATACAAAAGAAGGCAGGGCCTCTGCAACTTTAACTGTTGTGATGAAGAGCGAATTTCACCAGGGACTAATTGCATACAAATGACTTTGGCTGAAATTCCCTTTTCTCTACAACTGTTAAAGTTACATGAGCCCTGACCTGGATTTTATCTGGTCACCCTAGTGTAAAACAAACCTTGGATGGTTTAACAACCCACCTTCAGAAACCAGGTTGAAGAAACTGACCAGAGTTTGTCGTAAACTCCAGTTCATGGTCCGGACAGCACAACAAGATCCAGAGGAGCAAAATTCAATGCTACCAAAGTCATCCTCTGGGTTGCACAAGAAGAGGAGTAACAGAGTCTGCAAGCCTAAGGTTTGTGACAATTCCTTCTTGTTCATGGCCATCTCACTAAACCATGGTTTTGTGAGAAGTCCACTCTGGGCCAATGTCCAAAATAGGGAAATGTGGTTTTCTGTCTGTATTACTAACCAGGATCTTAAACCTGGTTTGTCAGTACCAATACAAAGCTAAAATGTTCAGGTGACTTCTTAAATAAGTCTTTGCAGAAAATTTCTCTTACAATTTTAGGGGACCTATCAGTCCAAATTAACTGGTCATAACGAACTCCTCCGTTGGACCTGGACATCACAAGTGCCTTTTAATTGCACCACACACTACGTCAGGATTCGCCTTCAACTTCATGGGAATAGATTTGATGGGAGTTCGTGGAGCGAATGGAGCGAAGTTGCCAGTATTCCTGGTAAGAGAATGCTGCTGAGAACAAATTTGGAAGAACCCAATCACTGTTGTGCATCCGTGTTGAAGTATAGAGTGAATGGCTTCCTGGATCATGCTGTTACCAACCTGGCCCTGTTTATCAACAGTTGCTATGACCTTTTGCAGCTTTATAGATCAATCTAAGATTCTACCATAGACACCTTCATAACTGTTGCTAGAAATATGAAAGCTAAGGAGAAATATGAAAGTTCTGGTTCAGAAGTTGGGCTGACGTTAAGGGAGCTGCTAGTTTTTCTTTTTTCCCCAGATTTAAGCTACACTGATTCTTTATCCCCCCAAAAGTGGACAGGAAAACCCCAGAGTAGGAGCTTTCAGTACTATTGCCTGCAATCCTTTTGGTACTTCTTTCCCTTTAAGCTGAGGTACGAAGAAGTTTGCAAAGCACAAAGATGACATAGGCTTGTGCCTTCCCACTGTTTTCATGTCTCCTCTTTCTCCCAAAATTTTAGGGAGGGGTAAGCACAATGTTATTGAGGCAATAATCCACTCCAGGTTCTAATCCAAACCTGTCGGAACTCTATCCAAGGTGCAAAGCAATTCTGTGTATGGCACAGCATCTTGGATAGTCCCTTTAAAGTTCTGAGTGGTTCTGCTTAAAATCTGGGGTGGATTTACCACCCCACCGATATTGGAGCCACCAGCCTTTGCAAAGCACAAAGATGACGTGCTGCTGTGTAAGGCTCCCTGGCGGTCGGGTATGAGGTCTGCTCAATCCCCCACTTGGGCAAAGATTTCAAAATCTTTGACCTTTGACTGTTTGCTTGGTATCCCTTCCATTTAATAGGCTGCAAGTAGGAAAAGGTCTTGTACCTTCCCTCTGTTTTCATGTCTCCCCTTTCTCTCAAGTTTTGGGGAGGGGTAAGCACAGTGGAGGCTGGTGGCTTCAACATCAGTGGGGCAGTGAATCCGCTCCAGGTTTAGTCAGAACCAGCCAGAACTGTAACAGAACTGTCCAAGGTATGACTGTTATGGCTAAAACTCAGAGTGGATTTAACATCCCAGTGACATTGGAGCCACGAGCCCTAACTGGGTAAGCAACATATTTCTGCATGCTTTAGGATTTACCTGGATGTTTAGAAAGCTCCCTTTTACTAGTGGTTGTTCACATTTTTGTTGACTTACTAATCAGTATGCGGACAACCAATAACCTCTTAGAGCAGAGTTGTAGAATCTCTTTCAGCCCAGCGGTCAAATTCCACTTGGTGCTGCTTTCAAGGTCCACGTTCCAGTGGTGGGATGGAGCAGAGGTAAAAGGGTGTGTGGCCAAAACAACTGAAATATTGTCATAAGAACCTCAGAAGAGTCATGCTAGATCAAACCAAGGGTCCATCTAGTCCAGCACTCTGTTCACACAGTGGCCAACCAGCTGTCAACCAGGGACCCACAAGCAGGACACAGTGCCAGAACACCCTCCCACCAGTGTTCCCCTGCAACTGGTGCATATAGGCTTACTGCCTCTGCTACAGGAGGGAGCACCTAGCCATTGATAGCCTTCTCCTCCAGAAATTGATCCAACCCCCTTTTAAATCCCTCCAAATTGGTGGCCCTCACTACATCTTGTCATAGCAAATTCCATAGTTTATGTGTTACGTGAAGAAACACTTCCTATTATTATTAATATTATTAATATTATTGCATTTATATCCTGCCTTTTTTCCTCCTCCTCCTCTCCATTTTATCCTCACAACAACAACTCTGTGAGGTAGGTTGGGCTGAGAGTCTGTGACTGGGCCAAAGTCACCCAGTGGGTTTCCATGGCAGAGTGGGGACTTTTATATTATTTCAGCTTAAAATTCCCAGTACGCATGTCTAAGCCTTAAGAGAGGCATCTCAACATTTTGGCATGGGGAAAAACTGCACAAAGGCTGAGAAACCACCAAACCATCAGTGGTCGCAGTAAAGAGGTCAGGGCCACAGGAACAAGGTGGGGCAGTCTGTGAAACTCCAAAAGGATGGATAGGGGCTCCAGGTAGGCTGGATTTGGTCCTTAAGTTTCTCCACCTTTGTGTTAGAGGAAATGGTAGGTGTCTGGTTAGCTCCAGAAATCTGTCCTCCATGCATCTGTTTTGGCCCACTTTTCCTTCATTTGATGGGGCTTGCTTAGCAAGAATTCCTAAAGCACTGTGTCTATAAAAGTATTCAACAGTGCAGCGGCTCAACTGTTTCCCAAGGGAAAATGACCCAGTGTTGAAGATCCTTCCCCTCTTCACTCCTGCCCTTTCGCTCTTCCCATCGCAGGAAAAGATGATGGCTCCACTACAGAAATGTATCCTATAGACCGTGTGGTGCAAGTCGGGTCCGACGTGACTTTCTGCTGTGTGTGGAACAGTGAGCAAAGTATGGTTAGTGTGCATTATGCTGACTGTCAAAATGAGGTGTGTCAGAAGGCCTCTCTTTCCACGCGGAGCATTTCGATCCACATGGACAATGTCAAAGCTTCAATAGCAACTGCGAATAATGCATGGTGCTTTTTGCAGCTGCTATCAGGATCTGATGTTGCCATTGCTGGAACCGTTCTTTTTGTAGGATGTAAGTATGTAGAACTAATTGGGTGATTGGATAGTGCTATAGTGTTGGAAACAAATTTTGGGAATTTGAACTTCCCCAATTTTGAAATATATGGCTTTTGAGCCAAGCGTAAATCTTCTCTCAAGCTCCTGTAGTGTCTTTGTTAGCATCACTAACAGGCAGCCTTCACTGTGGGTTTCTTTGCATCCCAGGAAAACTTACCCTTGCAAAATGGGGCCGCACAGAAGATTTGCCAGGTTTTCCCCTCACCATCCCATGTCCTTGTGAAAGGAGGCACAGGAGGTGTGGAGGACTTTCTGAAAACAGGAGACCTCTTGTCAGCCTCCACCTTTATGCCTGCACATTCAAGAGCATACTCAGGAATGTCACTTCCTGTATACATTTACCCTTCTTGAAAGCAACTTTCCATAACATAATGTGTTTCTGTGCATACTATTCCCAAATATATGTATGCCTGTGAATATATGTTGTGAACTTTATCACAAAATTCTGGACAGTGTGGATTTTAGTACGCAAGTGTGTTCTGGGACAACACGTATAGGATTGGGAGGTGCGAATTGGGTAAGTTCATGTAAAAATGCAGACTGAACAAATTTTCCTTCCATCCCTAGGTTTGATTTGGAGAATAGCTTTGTGGTATTGGAGGACAGCTGTGTGTGTATCTTACTAATATCTCTATAGCATCTCTGTATGCTTTCTAATCCACTTGAGCAGCCATACTTGTAGTAAATATCTGTTCAGGCCTAGGTTGTCTTTGTGCATGGATACTTCGTTCACTATGTGTGCTGCTTTGTTGGTTTTAGATATGGGTTGCATACTCAGTGTTACTTTTGTTTCAAATGGCTAGAATGATTTTTCTGTAGGAAACACCGGTTCAGCTCCAAGTCATTGGTTCTACTGAAGGACTGATTGGCCAATGGGGTTGCACGTTCCTAGAAGCAGTTTGCTAAATCAGTGCTGAGCACTGTAAATAGATTACACTTGAGTATAAGTAGAAATTATACAAATCAATCACTATCATGGAAATAGTTATATCACTCACCTGAAAAAGGTGAAGATAGTTGTAGTGTAGGGTTCAAAAACTATTGGAACCAACTGTTTCTTTCCCCCTCCTTTTTTCCCTTACTGCTACAGACCCCCCTGCTGTTCCAAAGAACTTAAAGTGCAATAAACCGAATTCTAAGAAAATAACATGCAAATAGGGACGGGGAAAATCCACTAATTTGTTTGGCAGTCGGAGAACAAACTACTTTTTATCTGAACGGTAAATCTATTTTTGTAAGGAGAATATTGATGAGGTGGTCCAAAGTGATATAATTGGCAGAGGTGTGTTACAAAGTCCTTTTTTGGGAGATACTATTTGCCATTTGGTTAAATGGCCAATGGTACCACAATGGTCTACACAATGGTGTAACCTCCTGAAAACAAAAAACTAAAGGCTTGTTGTTGTTGTTATTTTATATTGTTCATGGTGCTTGATATTTCACTTATGCATGATTGCCCCTTACTGTGAACTATGATATAAAGACAGAGAAATGGGTAAGGAGGCAGTGGAGAAGTTAAGGATAAGTGTGTTCTGGGGCAGATCCACACCAAGCAGGATATGGCACTATGAAAGCGGTATGAAAGTGGTATAGGGTATGTGTCAATGGGCCCCAACAGTTGTCATTGCACTTCAACACCGCTATAAAGCAGTAGTGTGGCTCCTGCCTCTTATATACTGCTTTCATACCACTTTCATAGTGTTAGATCCTGCTTGGTGTGGATTTGGCCTTGGTCCACAAAAAGTTAGTTGCTGTTCACATCAGTGAGACTAGAGGTGCTGGTGAATTTCACTGGGCCTAGGTTCAGAAACAAGCTTCGAGGACTCAGCAGTGTTCACCTCTAAGGACAGGTAAGTATGATAAGCCCTTGAATTAAATTCATAGCTAGGGGAGGCTTCTCAGATGAAGACCAGACTCCAGGAAAACCAGGGATGGGAGCCAAAGCCGACCCCCAAAGGGGATCCTCTTAGCCCAAGAGTTCCCTACAGAAGAGTCGGCTTTTGTCCCCCACCCCTGGGTTTCCTGGGGAAACCTATTTAAAGCAGCCCCCTAACAAACCAGCAGAGAAACTCTCTATTGTTTTGCTAGTGGGCTGCAGATAGCTGTCCCTTGAGAGGAAAATGGAGTGGGGCAAAAATCCCCTCCACAGGGGACCCTTAAGGTAAGAGTGTCCCCCAAGGGGATGAGGTTTTCTCTCTCACAACATTATTCCTCAGGCAACTCTTGAAAGCACACACACGTACAGCAAACCCAGGATAAAACCTCTCCCTTGATTTGCTGGGGGTGGGTGGGTCAATGTTGTCATATATTTAGTTACTGAGCTGGAGGAGACTTCCCAGGCAATGTGCTAACTCCATTGTGTTAGCCTCAGGGTCTCCCACAGAGGAGGGGGCCTTTGCTCCTACTCCCCAGTTTTCCTGGGGACAGATATTCAAAGATATACACAAACCAGCACAGACCCTCTATGCTTTGCTACAATGACAATGTACTGCCCCACAGGGGGGAAAATGGAAGGGGAAAAATGCACTCACAAGGGGCCCTTTTGGTAAGAGTGTCTTCTGGGGGGGGGGATTTTTGTTTCTCATCACGTTATTCCTCAGGCAGCTCTTCAGAACACCCCTAGGCAAAGGCAGGAAGAAACCTCTCCTTTGCTTTGCTGGGGGTGCTAGGCATGAAGAGCTGCCAGATAGATTTGGGAATGAGTTCAGCTATTCACTGATTTTGGGGTAAATACCTCCAATTTTGTGCAAGCCATTCAGATGGGAGCCAAGGGGAACACTCTCCTCTCTAAACGGAACACCTCAAGCCATATCTTAGACTGTAACTAATATTCTTCATTTACAGTTTTTTTAAAATATATATATATATATTAAAACTACCCCTTTCTACTAAAAGCCAGCTCTATGGTCTGAAAATTCACTTTTTTAAACAAACAAACAAACAAACAAAACAATGCTTGATTGGTGCTTTCATTTCTGTGGCAGCTGCTTTTCAGTCTACTCCCTCAGGCCTAAACTGTACTTGCTGCTTACAGCTTTGTTGGTTGAACACATGAGTCATCCTACGCAGTCAGGGATCACATAGTGAATAGAGTGCTGTCCAGATGCTACATAGCCAATCAGAATTGGTTGTGTGTGCTACATAGCTAATCAGGATTGGTTGTGTGATAATGGCACTGAGGACAATATAACCATATATATATATATATATATATGCGCTTAAATAGCATTGAAAAGTTGAAGACTTTTGGCACTGCTGAAAATGTTTGTGCAAAACATTGGTTCATAGCATTAAAGTTAGCTTAGGAATCCTGTCACGTTTGGAAGAAAATGTTTGTTTGAACGGACTATTCTGGAACAAGGGGAAAAATGAAGGAATGAGAAATGAAGAGGAAAGCAATATTTTAAATATGGATAGCTAAGCAAAAGGAGACTCTTATATAACATTACATAATATAATATGGGCTATTCTTGTTTTTTTATAGCCGCTTCTGATATATCCCAATTGTATGCAACTTCAGCAGATGACAGAAGGCACTGATTTATTCTTTGTACATTGCACTGCTTAGATTTTAATCACCCCTTTTCATTAATTTTTCAGCATTTCTGGGCAAAACATTACATGCCCAGGAGAGAGCAATCAGATTCAGAAACGTTACCAATGTGATTTTCCAGTTCTGAATGATCAGACAAGATATAGTTTCACAGTCCAAGCTTTCAATCATCTTGGTCAATCTGAAGCTTCTTTTCAGTTGGCATAGAAGTCTAGAGATAAAGCTTCACCGTTGAGAAAGAATTAGTCCATTTTAGAAGTTACCATTTAGTGCCCACTTCTCCTTTACAAAGGTCTATGTTATTGACTTCAAAATTGGTCTTCCATTCATAGAACTTTTCGAGTGATTCATCTCTTCTGTTTCTTAATTATGACTAATAAAGAGCTTCTTTTAACTTCTGCATGAATTTGAAGTGTTGTTTGTTTGTATTTGAAATCAATAGAGCAATAATTGACAAATAAAGTTCTAATGTACTCTGAGGTTGGAGGGTTTATTTATTTATTTATTTATTACATTTGTATACCGCCCCATAGCCGAAGCTCTCTGGGCGGTTTGCATGGGATTAAAACAATTAAAAACAATATACAAAAATTAAAACAGCAAAAACATACAACATACACACAATACACACAAACATTTAAAACCGCTACAACAGCCCAAAAAAGCTACAAAAACAAAAACAAACCCAGGCTCCTCAGACATTGCCAAATGCCTGAGAGAAGAGGAAAGTCTTGACCTGGTGCCGAAAACATAACAGTGTTGGCGCCAGGCGGGCCTCATCAGGCAGATCGTTCCACAATTGGGGGGCCACCACAGAGAAGGCCCTCTCCCTTGTTGCCGACCTCCGAGCTTCCCTCGGAGTAGGCACTCGGAGGAGGGCCTTAGAAGTTGAACGTAGTGTTCAGGTAGGTTCATGTCGGGAAAGGCGTTCCGTCAGATATTGTGGTCCCAAGCCGTGTAAGTCTTTATAGGTTAAAACCAGCACCTTGAATCGGGCTCGGAAATATACAGGCAGCCAATGCAAGCAGGCCAGAGTAGGTCTTATATGCTCGAACCTTCTGATTCCAGTTATCAATCTGGCTGCTGCATTTTGCACAAGCTGCAGCTTCCGAATCGCCTTCAAAGGCAGCCCCATGTAGAGTGCATTGCAGTAACCTAATTAGGAGGTTACCAGAGCATGGACAACTGAAGCCAGGTTATCCCTGTCCAGATAGGGGTGTAGCCAGGCCACCAACCGAAGTTGGTAGAAGGCACTCCGTGCCACTGAGGCCACCTGAGCCTCAAGTGACAGAGATGGTTCTAGGAGAACCCCCAAGCTACGAACCCGCTCCTTCAAGGGGAGTGCAACCCCATCCAGAACAGGTTGAAGACCCTCCATCCGGTCAGCAGAACCACCCACTAACAGTGTCTCAGTCTTGTCTGGATTGAGTTTCAGTTTATTAGCCCTCATCCATTCCATTGTCGCAACCAGGCACTGGTTCAGCACATCCACAGCCTCACCTGATGAAGATGAAAAGGAGAAATAGAGCTGCGTGTCATCAGTGTACTGATGACAACGCACTCCAAAACTCCGGATGATTGTACTCAATGGTTTCATGTAGATGTTGAACAGCATGGGGGACAAGACTGACCCCTGCGGAAGCCCATACTGGAGAATCCATGGGGCCGAGCAATGTTCCCCAAGCACCACCTTCTGGAGCCGACCCGCCAAGTAGGAGCGGAACCACTGCAATGCAGTGCCTCCCACTCCCAACTCAGCCAGTTGTCCCAGAAGGATACCATGGTCGATGGTATCGAAAGCCGCTGAGAGATCAAGGAGAATCAACAGAGTCCCACTCCCCCTGTCTTTCTCCCGACATAGGTCATCATACAGGGCAACCAAGGCTGTTTCCATACCAAAGCCAGGCCTGAAACCCAACTGAAATGGATCCAGATAATCGGTCTCATCCAAGAGTGCCTGGAGCTGGCTTGCAACTACCCGCTCCAGGACCTTGCCCAGGAATGGAACATTTGCTACTGGCCTGTAGTTATTAAGATTTTCAGGGTCCAAGGAAGATTTCTTTAGGAGTGGCCTCACTGCTGCCTCTTTCAGGAGGCCTGAGACCACTCCCTCTTGCAAAGAGGCATTAATCACTTCCCTGGCCCAGCCAGTTGTTCCATCCCTGCTAGCTTTTATTAGCCGAGTGGTAGGAGGGAGGGAGTGCCGGCCCAGTGTTTTTTCCCATAGATTTGCATTGGGGAAAAGTTTTCTTTCCCCCAATGCAAACCTATGGGGAAAACACCGTTATCGGATTGGAACTTCCGATATTTATCGGATATCGGATCCGATCAAATCTGGGTACCCCCCAATATGATCGGACCTGAAATTTTTTTATATCAGAATTTCCTATAACAATACGATTTGATAACTTCTGTCGTGCACATCCCTAATTAAAATTGCTTGCTTGATGTGAATCTGAATTGTTATTTAGCAAGAAAAAAACCTTGTTAATTGAGGACATTACCCCCTTTTGAACATCTTGTACTGTGGTAATATCTTGTACTGTGGTAATATAGACTTCTACAACTGTTTGTTCTACATAATGCCTATTCTACTGTAATGGAAGATCTGGATTCAATTCCAGTTACCTACTGCAGTGGTTTTAAATTTTCTACCTCCATGGCCTGTTGTACATTTAGAGTCTTGGCAAACTTCCCTCAACTGCTTCCGATCTGCATGGTGGTGCCAAAAGACCACTCAGAGGTGTTCAGGGTTAGTTGCCCCAAATCCAATGGAAAATAATCCCCTGAGATACAGCTAGATGGCGCAACATGTTAATGCATTAAACTTTCCCAGTCACCAGCCCCTGTTGCATTCCTGTAAATTTCCATGGACTTTTAATATTCATCAGTGTGGTGAAGAAATCTAGGTCTTTCACTTCTCATGAAATGGGTGTTCCACCAATATAAAATAATACTAAAATGTCATGTTTCACTAGCATATTCCATAGTGTACTCCCCAAACTGCTGAAGGTTAGAGCAGTTAGAGTGAAGTTAAATAAACAACTGAACAATCCCAAACTGTTTCTGAATACTTTTTGAATACTCACAAATAAGAAAGCAGATTGGGTGTCTAGAGAGGAGGAAAGGGTTGGAACGTTGTTCAGGGAGATGAGAGTATAAGACCAACACATGTGCACACAGGAAGAGCCAAAAACAGGGTGTTCTTGCAGAGAGGAACTGGGAGAGGTGGCTAACTGCCACATTATGAGGATAGCCGTTCCAAATTTCATCCATGCTCATGGACATCCACCAGAGGTGTCAAGGAGGGGCAATTGCTTCCTCTGGGGATAAGCCATAATCTCCAGATTCCCAGTTTGTTTGTTTTTTTAAAAAACAAGTCTATAGCACATGTAGAACACAAGATATGAGGCAAAATGTGAAGCTGCTATTCTGGCTATTCATTTTGTGAGAAACTAGCCAGC
This sequence comes from Anniella stebbinsi, assembly GCA_029215795.1. Taxonomy (NCBI): domain Eukaryota; kingdom Metazoa; phylum Chordata; class Lepidosauria; order Squamata; family Anniellidae; genus Anniella; species Anniella stebbinsi. The sequence goes on along the minus strand of JARDYH010000002.1, from coordinate 22,912,474 downwards.
TCCTGCCTCTCCTTTTAGTTTTTTTTTGGGGGGGGGGGGGGGAGGTCAATGCATGAATGTATTTATTTATTTATTTAATTTATTTATTTAATAGCCGAAGCTCTCTTGGCGGTTTACATAGGATTAAAACAATTAAAAACAATATACAAAAATTAAAACAGCAAAAACATACAACATACACACAATACACACAAACATTTAAAACCGCTACAACAGCCCAATAAAGCTACAAAAACAAAAACAAACCCAGGTTCCTCAGATATTGCCAAATGCCTGAGAGAAGAGGAAAGTCTTGACCTGGCGCCGAAAAGATAACAATGGTTATCAGCAATGGTTAATGCACCCACTATCTGGGTATATTAAGTGGAGTGCCGATGAGGCGTTTCTCTGCTCCACTTTTCAGATTAACTGTCGAAGAACCACTCCGTTTTCAGATAACCACTCTATTATAGCCTATGGGAGTTAACCAAAATGCTGACATCTCTGTCAATTTTAAAGATAAAGAGATGGAACTTGACAGCATGCTAGCTCTTAAGGAGGGCTTTAGCCATGCCAAGTTTGAAGCAGATCCGTTGACCCCTTGATTTTTAGGATTTTTTTTTAAAAAGTTGACATCTATTAAAGTTTGACAGTGTCAGCTGCTTCATTATATCTTAAGGGAATTAACCAAAATGTTTACATCTCTGTCATTTTTAAAGATTAAGAGATGAAACTTGGCAGCATGATAGCTCTTAGAGTAGGGCTTTAGCCATGCCACGTTTGAAGCAGTTCCATTGATCCTTTGATTTTAGATTTTTAAAAAAGTTTTTAAGATGGTGAAGAAAGGCCATGATGAAATGGAGGAGGAAAAGAGATAGAAAAGACATGTCCTGAGAAGGCTGAGAAAAGACCAGGGAAAAGCAGCAACAATAGTCAGTGGCCTCCAATTGTTTTCAGTGGATGCATTTGGGTCTTTGAGAGAGTATCATGAGCTCTCTCACAAAATGACTGCCATAAAGTTACGTTGTCCATTTGTAAAATGGCTGCCATGGTGGCCTCTCAGTGAAAAAAAAATCAATTTAAATTTTTTAAAAATCTAAGGAAATAAAATTAAAATCAGGGAGTCTGGCAGGCAACAAGAGAGTAATCTGTGGTCACATTGGCACCAACAGACATCAGTTACTGAGACCAGGGCTAGGGAGGTGAGGTGTCCTATTTTGACTGAACATAGTCCTCTATTTGAAGGTCTGTCAGAGGACAGTCCTCTATTTAAGGTCCCCTCGACTAGAGGGCCGTTCAGTCTAGTTTGGGGTCAGCAATTTCCTCACCCATCTCACTACTGTATGAACCGAGGTCCCATGATTTCCACCACCCCACAGAGTTGCAGTTCGGAAATGTGGGATCACATAGGGGAGAAAATACAGTCATCAGACTTATTGTAGCTACAGTGGCCATCCAGAAACTCTCAATCTAAGGGCCAAACTAGCCATGACATCATTCACACAATGAACAAGTGGATATTGACGTATTAAAAGTATTTATATACTGCTTCATACACTGATCTCACAAAAAAAGGTGACATGGAATTATTAAAACAATAAAATCAATAAAAAGATGTGATTAAAAAAGCAAAAAGAAAAACAACTCTTTGTCTTGGAAAAGTGGATTCTGTTTCTTCTCCTCTCAGGGCAAGATGGGAGTCTGCATGCCAATGGCGCCGTGCTTCACTTGGTCTTGGAAAATGGGACAGGTCTACGGTGCCCATCAACCCCCTCCATGTAAAATTCTCTGATACCTGGATGATAGAATCAGGGGAATTGCAGCATCCTAGACTTCGAAGGGGCCGTTGAAAGCATCCTCCTGCTCAGTGCAGGAACCCAGTTTCAAGCATTCATGACAGATAGCTGTCCAGTCTCTACTTGAATACTTCCAGTGACTGGGAGCCCAGCACCTCCATAGGCAGTTGGTTCCATTCTCTGATTCCTGTGACAGGGAGTTTTTCATGGAGTTCAACTGAAACCTGCCTTCCTCCAACCTAAGCCCATTGTTTCGTGCCTTGGATAACAAAAGGGCAGGTTGTGTCCCTCTGATGTTGGAGAGCCCTTTGGGTACTTGGGCAGTGCTATCATTAACCACCCTCAGTTTTCTCAATCTAAGTATTACTCGACCTTTTCCATCTTTCCTTGTAGGACTTACACTTGGTTGTCCTTCTCTGAGCTCATTCAAATTTACCTGAATCCTTCTTCAAATATGGTGTCCAAACTCAAACATGGTGTCCAAAGTGAGGTCCAACTAGCGCAGAGTAATGTGTGGCTATACATTTGTGTGATTTTGACAATATACTTCCACTGATATAACCTAAAATTGCTTTCGGCCTTGTACAGAGCATTTGATGCTCCTAGATAGTCAAAACATTTTCACTGCCTATTTTTCAACACCAGCCGCTGAGGACTCTTCAATTTCAGATTGCCTTTCGCAGCAATGGCTGCCTTGCTAGGCCCAACACCTCCCTCCAGTCGCAGAAGAGATGCCCGGGCAGTCTGAGCCACCCCATTTGTTGCTTTCCCATGGTGTTTTCTGGAGGTGTACCTCCTTCTTTCCTGTGCCCATTGATCTGCCTCATAAGGATACCACCTCAGTGGCCAGTTCAGCCTGCAATGGGCCAGAGAGAGGTCTTATCTCCCACACAAGCACCTGGCACAACACACACAGGAAGAGTGAAAAAGGCTACATCACAGCAAACCAGAAGTCCTGCGCCTTCTTTTAATGGGCCTGTTCAGACAACACGCTAAGCCATGGTTGGGCTGCTAACCCCTTTGCAGTCAATGGTTAGTGTGTTGAAACCATGGTTATGTAGCCACAATACTTAGGAATGGTTCACACAACACACTAATGTTTAACTCAAACTGCCTAGTCATTGTGGCTTAGCGTGTCATCTGAACAGGGTCATTGTGTCAGGTGGTTAATTCTGCCTCAGCCAGAAGTCCGATCCCATCCATGGAGCTCCCGCTTCCAGAGACCTGCTCCAGAAGGAGGGATCACCTGATGGGGGTCATGTGACTCCTTTATGAAGTCATCCTGCCCCCATAGAACAACAGGATGAGTGTGTAGACCCCTGTTGTACATGTAGGGGACTGGAAGTGACCACATAGGGGTCATTTCCAATCCCAGGCCCAGAAGTCCTACTCTGGAGGGAGGGATCACCAGATGAGGTCATGTGACCCGTCTACAAACTCATCATGCCACCTATTCCTGTTCAGCCACAAAAGCATGAGCAGTTTGTAGAGGGGTTGCATGATCCTATCAGGTAAACCCTCCATCCAGGGCAGGACTTTTGAGACTTGGACTTCTTGGGATGGGATTGGAAATGATCCCATTTCTGCTATCTTGCCTCCCAGACCTTGCCATGTGATTGATGTTCTGTTCCACCCACCCATGACCCCCTTTGTGTCTCTGCTTCCAGACCTTGTAACATATGTGAGTGCCTGACTGTGTTTTGTCCTCTGACTGCTGTGTCAACCACTCCTGATTTAGCCTGAACCTGTTAGGGATGCCAAAGGAATCCATTTTGGGGGTAGAGCTTGACAAGCTTTTGTCAGCTTAGCCTCCTGGACTCTGTTTTGTCTTCCACCAACTGGCCTGACTCAGTGTGCAATGAGTCGGGCCAGCCAGCAGAATATTCCATTAAAATTTTCTTGGCCAAATTTTGGCTGTAAATGGTGCAATTTTGCATAATTTGCACAAATGCAAATTTGCACAATTTACAGGTGGAATGCATGCAAATTAAGCCAAGACCAAAACAATGCATAAAGAGTTCCCAGAAGTCGAGGAAAATGCAGGATCTGTGAGGCTGTCCTTGTCTGCCCTGAGGCTGCTCTCATCTGAAGCTGGCACCAAGTGAACATGTCCTCCCCAACCATGGGTTGAACCACTATTGTGATGTCACAAACATGCTCACAGGCCAGGGCTGCAAAATTGTCTGCAATGAGCCCAGCCCAGCCACTGGTTAAGCTTTATTTATTACTTTATTATACTTATATCCCACCTCTATGGACTAAACCATAAAAATCATAGATCCACCACTTGTTGGTGTCGGCACAGTGCAAAAACATGGAAAGGCCCAGACCCCATGGATTTTCGTGATTGTTACATGGAAAATCCTTCACACCACAATGGATTCATGATTTTTATGGTTTAGACCATGGAGGCAGATGTGCACTGTGATGTGATGGGGGTTTGGGGGATTTTCCATGTTAAAATCATTTAAAATCATGAGTCAACATTTCTCACATCCATATTTTTGTATTGTATTAGCACCCTCAAATGCCAGATGCATGGGTTCTCTGGTTCAGTCCATGGAGGCAGATTTTATTGTGGTTTGGGAGATTTTCCATGGAAAAATCATGAGGCTCCATGAGGATCTGTATCTGAGATCCACATCTTTGTGCTGTGGCAGTACCCATGAGTAGTGGCCTGTGCTTTTTATGGTTCAGTTCATAGAGGCAGATGTGCTCTATAACTGGATGGTGGTTTGTAGGCTATGCCCTCTAAAACTCTTATGAAAACGAGAGGCTCTGTTCTTGATTTCATGGATTTGGCTTCCCCCCCCCCTTTCTTGAACATTCTTCCTATTTTTGTTCTATGGCAGCGCCAATATGTAAAAAAAAAAAAGACATGAGTACGTGTAAATCACAATAAAATCCATGAAATCAAAATCACAATAAAACCAGAAGGCACATCTGTGAAAATCATGAGGCTCCATGAGGATCTGTACCTTGGATCTAGGTTTTGATGCTGTAGGAGTGCCAACGAGTAGTGGATCAGTGATTGTCATGGTTCAGTCTGTGGAGGCAGATGTGGCCTATGATTTGAAGGTGGTTTGGGGAGTGGGGGTTTATCCTTTAAAAACCATATGAAAACATGAGGATTAGTTTTTGATTTTGTGTATCTGACTTTTACCTTCTTCCTTTAGAATGTTTCCTGAGTCAAGACCTGTAGCGCAAAGTTCAGAGAAGCACAACAACTGAAGGGTATCTGCATTCTGATCCACATAGTAATCTGGAAAGCGTGAATCCAGTTGGTTTGCCCCAAAATGCAGACTTACCAACATCCTCAAGCCTCCCTAGTCTAGGCTATACCACTTCAGACAATAGGTCAGTATTTACATGCTCTTTCATCTCCCCCCCCCCCCATCACTCTACATAGAAAATTATTTGTCAGACAGAGAATTAGGGTCAACTCCTTTTCCATGACTTATCCATATTCTATATGGAGCTTTCTTTATATGGAGGAACATTCAGTCATTTGAGTCCCGACCTGTAATCTGAAGTAGTATAGTCTAAACACAGGTTTACCCAGACCTTAGTGTTCAAAATAATTACATATAAAACACCGCAGTTCTCAAAGATTTATCATAAACCAGGTCTGTAAATTGTTTTTAAGACTTCCTCATGCCCAAATTAGGAAGGCTCATAAATTTCGGGAAAGGCCATAATTCAGTGGTAGCGGTTCCTGCAGATCCAATCCATGGCACCTCCAGTTTTCTAAAAATGATCAGGTCATATCAAGGCCTTTGACAGCCACTGCCTCTCAGAGTAGACAGCAACAGACTGAGATGTATGTTATTTCTATTTAAATTATAATAATAATTTCTAAATCCGTATCTATACATATCAATTAGTATACGCAAATGTTATGCATATCACTGCCTTCTACTGTCTTCTTTCTGGGTGACTCATAAGAGGCCACCTTCAACCCAGGCACTATACAAAATGTGGATCACTGATAACATATTCAGCATGTGCAGAAACCTTCAAGGAAAAGTGGTGGGTTGCTGGCATGCGGTGATCTCAACAAGTGTGAAAATTTAGTCTGTGAACTCTAAACAGCCAAATTCCTCTACAAAGAACAGTTGGAATATAGCAATCAGGAGGTTACCAATGCTATTTTAGAACAAACTGAAGACCCAGAGGGGGGACTTTTTTGATCATTCCCCCACCCAACCTCTCCACACAAATGTTTGAAAATACCTTTCAGCTAGGTAGCTCCAATCCTGTAGAAACTAGATTTCAATCAAAAAGTACAAAGCAACAGTGTCCATTTAGAGACAGGAAAGAAAGAAAGAAAGAAAGAAAGAAAGAAAGAAAGAAAGAAACCAAACATAGAGCCTTTCTACGCAAAGCTTTTATTGTGCACTCATGATTGCTCACTCATGGTAGTTCGCAGGTCCTTTAAACACCATTCTCCTCTGCCCGTGCTTTGCAACCATTATCAATTTTTCCCCAATGAGGAAAGTGTAGTATTTTTTCTGAAGGGTATTATAGAAGCCTCATATAATTGGGTGATTCCACTATACCACAGTGCCATCTAGTGGTTGTGTAATGGGACATATAGAGAGGCAGAGAAACAAACCCGGGGGGGGGGGGGAACCCATGTGTAATGGAGCTGATCTTAATCCCACAAAGAATCCAGAAGCAGAAGCTTCAGTAAAGGTGCAGCTAAAAACCTCATGTAGAAAAGCCCGTGGTCACAAGAACAAAAAAGAGAGGTGAACCTCAAGGAGATTCCCAAGAAGGATTTGTTCATTTGTTTAGATCTAACCTTTCTGTCTAAAAGACCTCCCAAGGTGGCTAAAAATAATTAGAAGAATTGTAAGACAATTATTAAACTATAATAAAAGACACAGCTGTAAAACACAATAGCAAAAATATCGCAAAACTGATACTATTACACAATAACCAGCCATTAATTGATTACCTAAACAATTCAGCTGGTAAGCAGAGAATGGCACAAGTAAGTGTTTTATGCTTTCTCCATCCAGTTTTATCAGTGTTGTCTAGGTATGACGGAGTTTCTCAAAGAGTTCTTTACTACCTGCCTCTGTTTCTTCACTGGTTTCAGTTTGGTCTGGACACAATCCCTCCCCTGTTGCACTTCACATGTAGTTTCAGTGCAGGGTGCTATGTCCACACCTTGATGTTGAGTATTATGAATTATTATTTATTTATATCCTGCCTTTTCCCCAGGGCTGGGACTCAAGGCGGTTTAGAAGATTAAAACATGTAGAATTAAAACATATAAATATAAATTTACAAAAGTAAAAATAGAATTAAACCTGCAGTAAAATAAAAAAACATTTTTAAAAACATAAACAGTAACAGATTGAAAAAAAATTCCTATGCATTAACACAGGTCCAGAGTAGTTCCAAAAGCCTGCCGGAATAAAAAAGTTTTTGCCTGCCTCCGAAAGTGTAGCACAGAGGGAGCTTCCCTAGGAAGGGCATTCCAGCGCCTTGGAGCAGCCACCGAGAAGGCCCTCTCCCACGTACCCATCAGGCATACCTGGGGTGTTGATGGGACTGAGAGAAAGGCCTCCTCAGAAGATCTCAGAGCATAGGCAGGCTCATATGGGAGAATACAGTCTTTCAGATAACCTGGACCCGAGCCGTATGAATAATATCCATATGAAACAGTAGGACACTGCTTGTGGAAATGGAGCAACTTGCCATACCATGAAGTAGTATTTTGTTGACTGAACTGGAGATGTGATGCAGATATGTACACTGGCTAAATGTTAATCTGCTAGACTTCACATTCTTTGTCAATCATGCTGGCCTCATCATGCCTTTCACTGGAGTGTTTGTTCTGCCTTGACAAACACCCTTCAGCCTTATGAATCAGATTTTTTTGGCTCAACCCCCCCCCCCCCCGCAACAAATGACTATGTTCACAGTCTGATTGTAAGTTCTTTAGAGAAGCAGTCATCCTTGCCATAGCTGGGTTTTTCTCTTAGCATTTTTTCACCTGTAGAGGTTGAATGGAACAAGGAAATTGAACACAAAGATCCCGGTTGCTTTTGTTAAGATAAACGGTAAGTAGGCAACTGGTAAGTTCCCAGCATGCCAACTTGCATGATTTCACGTTAAACTGGAAGTGTGGGATAATATGACAAGTGCAAAAGCAGGGCCAGCCCTGCCATTAGGTAAAGGGTGGAAGCCACCTCAGATAGCAGATGCTGGGGAGTCTGGGTGACGAACAAGACATTGGTGGGAGCTTCCCGGCCACACACAACCATTACTTCTGAATACCCTGGTGTACCCCTCTGTTGAATGACCATGCAGCCTTCCCTACACCCCCGAAGCAGGGGTGGTCAGAGGATAGCCATGTGTCCTATTTCACAGTGAACAATCCTCTCTTTGGAATTATCCTCTAATTAAAGGGTTTCCTAGTCCAAGTCTGGTTTAAAGATAAAGAACCTTAAGAAGGGAGAGCAGAGGCCTTGAAGTTGCCCATCAGAACCTGCTCCCTTGAAGGAGCGGGTTCGTAGCTTGGGGGTTCTCCTAGAACCATCTCTGTCACTTGAGGCTCAGGTGGCTTCAGTGGCACGGAGTGCCTTCCACCAGCTTCGGTTGGTGGCCCAGATACATCCCTATCTGGACAGGGATAACCTGGCTTCAGTTGTCCATGCTCTGGTAACCTCCAAGTTAGATTGCTGCAATGCACTCTACGTGGGGCTGCCTTTGAAGGCGGTTCAGAAGCTGCAGCTTGTGCAAAATGCAGCAGCCAGACTGATAACTGGAACCAGAAGGTTCGAGCATATAAGACCTACTCTGGCCTGCTTGCATTGGCTGCCTGTATGTTTTTGAGCCCGATTCAAAGTGCTGGTTTTAACCTATAAAGCCTTACACGGCTTGGGACCACAATATCTGACAGAACGCCTTTCCCGACATGAACCTACCTGAACACTACGGTTCAACATCTAAGGCCCTCCTCCGAATGCCTACTCTGAGGGAAGCTCGGAGGTCGGCAACAAGGGAGAGGGCCTTCTCTGTGGTGGCCCGCCCAATTTTGGAACGATCTCCCTGATGAGGCCCGCCTGGCGCCAACATTGTTATCTTTTTGGCGCCAGGTCAAGACTTTTCTCTTCTTTCAGGCATTTGGCAATATCTGAGGAGCCTGGGTTTGTTTTTTTGTTTTTGTAGCTTTTTTGGGCTGTTGTAGCGGTTTTAAATGTATGTGTGTATTGTGTGTATGTTGTATGTTTTTGCTGTTTTAATTTTTGTATATTGTTTTTAATTGTTTTAATCCTATGTAAACTGCCCAGAGAGCTTCGGCTATGGGATGGTATACAAATGTAATAAATAAATAAATAAATAAACTTAGCACCTGGACAGCAGACTGAGCAGGTACACAGCTTAACTGGTTACTATCTTCCTCACTCTAATGAAATGTATTGTATTTCCATTTAATTGCAATTATTTCTAAATTTGCACCAAAATCCATACATTAATATATACAAATTTTAGGGCATTCTGCATAATCTTTTGTCTTCTTCTTTTGATGAAGCATTTCCTCTTTTTTGGTGATACATCAGTGGCCACCCTAACAGTGGAAGATGCTGGGCCATTGCCAATGGTGAAGCAAGATTCAACTGACAGTCCAGTTGGCATCTTGTCCTTTGTCACAGGCAGCTAAATGTCTTGAGCTGGCCCTGGCAACAACAGCTACAAAACTGTAGGTATCTTAGAATAACCAGCCAAGCTTATTGTGTGGCTTACAGGTCTCAGGTATGCGGCACCAGCAATCCAGAGCACCAAAACACCCCCTATATGGAATTGTCTTAGAGGCATCTCTTGAGATGTTATTGAGGCAATCGGAAAAGCATGAATTTTCCATAATTCAGAAAATCTGGGACATTTCAGAGGTTCTGGGTCTTAACCTGGGAACCTGATTTGCTGCTGCTAGCAAGTGATCTAGGTGGAACTATGCATGCTCAGACCTCAGAGCCTGAGCAAAGGTGCAGAAGGAAATGAGGTTGCGCAGCATTGGTTTCTGTTATCAGTATGCAATATGAAGCCTTTGGATTGGCCAATTCTCAGATAGATGGCCTTCTAACCTTGCTTGAGTGGTCAACAAAACATTGGGTCTGTTCAGACAACACACTAAGCCATGGTTAGGCCGCTAACCCTTTTGCAGCAAGTGGTTAGTGAGCATGTCTAAACCATGGTTATGTAGCCACCATGGTTAGGAATGGTTTACATGACACCTACGTCATGGTTCACATGACACTAATCCATAATGTTTAGCTCAAAATGCTTAACCATCATAGTTTAGCATGTTGTCTGAATAGGGCCAATGGCTTTCAGCTCCAGCCACTGACTTCAATTCAGACCCCTAGCTCTGGGCACCCCCTGCCTCACCCCAGTCTGAACAACCAACTACAATCTCCCTGACTGTACTATCTTTTTTTTTTTTAATGCAATGAGTATATGCTTCAGAATGCTGATTCAAGTAGCAGCTCTCCCACTCAACATGTGTGAAGGTTGGTCAACGTTCTTCACACGTTATATGAAACCTATTTTCCTATATAGAGACTTATCTGTATCATCTCCATGTAGGCATGTAGTAATGTGGTGAGTGATGATCCTCCATGGTAATCCCTTTTGGAATTTCAGCTGCCACTCAATTTCATCGAAAGCAAACTTTCAGTTGAATTTGGAGCTCCCTGTTGCTCAGCCAAAATTTCCTGGGCCATGTCTACACCTGCCAGATATCCCGGGGTTGTCTCTAGGTCATCCCTGTGCATATGACCGTATAGACACTGGGGAAGGATCGCAGAAGCAGGTAAGTCCGCAATCCTCCAACTCCCTCCCTCTACACCTTTAGGTGTAGATGAGCCCCTGGGATTTTTTGAGAAAAGTTCAAACAGGTTCAGTAAGATTGGCAACATTATTCAGGGGAAGGAGGTGAGATGCACAACTGTAGATCGCCACTGAATTCTGTCCAATGTTGATGCTTCTATTCGGGTTTTTAGGTAAGATGTTTGTGTTTCCACATCCTTATATTATCTGAAATTACTGCAGCATTTCTCTCTGATACCTACAGCACATACTTTCTTTTCTGCAGCAGAACAAGACAAAGCTAATAAGTGAAGAAATGAAACTTAACATTACTCAAAGCAGTTCAAGAGTGGGTGAAATCCAGCAGTATTCTAAAGAAAGCAGCATAAATGCATATTTCCCCTGAGTTAGTTTCTCTTTGCAAAGACAACACAATATCTTTCCCTAATGGGATTTCCCCCTCCAAGTTCTTGTCTATTAATGAACGATGTGCTTAATTGTCTACTTTAGAGAAAGGAGCTGTGGAGACTTGTTCATTTTAAGCAATATTTCTCAGTGTGAGGGTGTGTTTTATCAAAAAGAAAGAAAAACAGACCAGTTCTATGTCACACATCATCATGAACATCTGCACATAGAAGCTACAAAAACACCATGGTATAAGTATTAAGTTCAGTCGAGGCTGGTGGCTCCAATTTCGGTGAAGCTGTGATTCCTTTCTAGGTTACAGTCAGAACCAGCCAGAACTCTAAAGGAGCTATCCATGGTGCTGAAGCCCAACTCCAAAATGGGGTAAGCACTTTGGAAAGCTCCTTTAGAGTTCTGACTGGTTCTGACTGAAACCTAGAATGGAATCACAGCCCCACCGAAATCGGAGTCACCGGCCTCCACCAAATACATTCTATATGAATCTTAAATTATTCTTAATAAAGCTGCACATAATCCTGTACAGTAACATTCCAAGACATGATAAGCAATCTCCATTTCTGAATAAGCATATTATCCCCCCTGTTCATTTGTTAGTTTTACTATATATGCTATAATAACCCATACTCTCAATGACCAATGTAGATGTAGATGGCAAGGCTACAGTTTTTCATGAACAACTTATGGTCATCCTTGCTGCTGTTATTGCATGAATAATTCCTTTGTGGGCTCTCATGTGGTCAAAACAGCACCATTCACATACAAGAAGGAGGTATTGGTAGGCCTGGAGGAACATCAAGGTTTGCAGAAGTATAAAAACATATTGAGGGGGAAAAACAGCTCAATGAAGTCTGGGCATTCTCAGTGGCCACAGATTTCTGGATGGGAAATGGCCAACCAGGAGAATGGAGTGAGGTATCCTGGAAAGGGACCCTAAACAGGGGCATTCCATGCTGCAAGATTTTGTTACAGGTCCCACTTGTATTAATACAATGATTTGGATCATTTCCACATGTTCTTGTAATTTCTTGGTGCTTGCAGACTAGCTAGTCCTAAACATCTGAGGTCCTTTATTGCATCCTCCTATCTGTTTTCAACTGAGTCCTCCCCCTCTGAGCAAGCGCCTTGTGGTCTCTGCAGCATCTAATAAGGTGTTGTTGTTTTAATTCCCATGATAGTCAATGGGAGTCATAAAACTTCCTAGTTCTGAATCTTGACTCGGTTCGGTACCTAAGTCAACGCAGGAGTCCTCTGATTCAGTCCAAACCGAATCAGACAGTTTCCCAAATCATTGCAGAACTTGTGGTCATTGCAGAACTACTACTACTACTATTACCCATAATAATGACAACCAATTTTTGCATGCCCGGTCATCTATTAAACATCAGAAGGAAAAGGCACTGTATTTACTAAACAAAATAAATATGTCTGGAAGGGATGCGATCCTTCATAGCATTCTTGATTCTTTTGAAAGGAAATAACTAAAATTGGTGGGTGGGTGTGCGTGTGAATGTGTATACACACCATACACACATGCACGCACACGCACATGTTATCTTTTTAGAGCATCCTTTCTCATGTGCCATCTAGAGGTAACATGCCTATATCTACACAATGTCAATCTAGATTCTCAACAGACTGATTTCAAAAAGGAATGACTGAGAGGGGAAAAAGGGGGAAGGGACAATGATAGAAGAGACAAAATGTACAATATGTAAACTCTCTGTGTATGTAGCACATGGAGGATCGTAGAGAAACCCTGAACTTCAAGGCCATAAGGAAAAACACAAGGCTGAGAAAACAACAAGGTCAAAAGGTACTGAACCAAACCATTCCCTGATTGAACTTGGCAGAAAAAATAGATGTATGGATGGACACACACAGAGGTGGAAATGTTATATGTTTAAAGGGAAACATATTAAAAATAGAAAGATGCTGACTCCGAGCCGATCTACCCTCTAGCTTCGTAACATTTCATAAGGGTTATGAAAACTCTTTGGGCCACATGACGCACTCCCTTGAACGATGTATACCCGAGGTTTTTTAAAACTCACTTCAGCTATATACAATGGTTTTACTTTTAATAAATCGTTTTAAGTAAAATAATGTGTCCTTCCTTACCGTTTGTGATTCATGGGGGCAGTGTTTCATTTACCGGCGCCCAAATGCTTAGCAGTTGTTTGGTGAGGAAGAAGAGGGGCTAAGGAGGAACTAGGCGAGTGAACTACAGCACCCACAATGCTTTGCCCTAAACTCATTGTAAAAATGAAACAGAAAGAGACAGACAGAAGAGTGTGAGACCGCACACACCGCTTTGAAGACTGAAGAATTTTTCTCCTGTAATGTGAGTACTCCTTAATGTGGCCTAACACATTTTAGAACGCACTTATTTGGAACATTTTAAAATACTATTTAAAATGTTCCAAGATACAGTGTAGATAGGCTCTCCAAAGTAAAACCTGAGAAGCAAAAACAAAAACAATCAATTATTTTAAAGTATCTGCAATAAAATTTGGGACTCCATAGCCTGTTATACATGGAACACTAGGTAGGATACCAATGCAGTCATATTTAAGAGTAAACCTAATGAAATCAATTTATTAATCCCAATGATTTCTACTCTACATATGACTAAGGGTGTGATGCTAGGCATGTTTTGACATTAAAAAAAACCACCTATAACTCTCAGCGTTCCCCAACCAGCCAAACTAGCTGGGGAATGCTGGGAGTTGTAGGAGATTTTTCTGTCAAAACATACATAGGATTGTACCTTAAGTCTGGATAGGTACATATGATGCTGCCTTATATCGAGTTAGACCCTTGGTACATCTTGCCCAGTATAGTTGACACTGATTAGCAGTAGCTCTCCAGGGTTTTCCAGCCCTACCTGGAGATGCCAGGAATTGAACCTTGAGCCTTCTGCATACGAAGCTTGTGCTCTACCCCTGAGCAATGGCTTCTCCCACTAGTTGGTCCTTATAAAGAATGCAGACAAGCTGGAGTGTGTTTAGAGGAGGGCAATGAGGATGATCAGGGGTCTCTGGAAACAAAGCCCGATGAGGGGAGACTGAAAGAACTTGCCATGTCTAGCCTTGAGAAGAGAGGTCCAAGGGGAGACATGATAGCACTCTTCAAATACTTGAAACGTTGTCACACAGAGGAGGGCCAGGATCTCTTCTTGATCACCCCAGAGTGCAGGACATGGAATAATGGGCTCAAGTTACGGGAAACCAGATTCCGGCTCAACATCAGGAAAAACTTCCTGACTGTTAGAGCAGTACGACAATGGAACCAATGACCTAGGGAGGTCATGGGCTTTCCTACATTAGAGGCATTCAAGAGGCAGCTGGACAGCCATCTGTCAGGTATGCTTTAAGGTGGATTCCTGCATTGAGCAGGAGGTTGGACTTAGAGCCCCTTCCAAATCTACTGTTCTTTGATTCTCTGCCTCTGACTTTTGTACTTCCCTGACCTGATGCTCTCTACAATTACTGAACCACAACTCTATGCTGGCTGGAAATTATGGAAGTTGCAGTCCAATACATCTGAAGAGCACCAGGTTGGGGATGGCCGTTCTAGAGCAAAATGGTAGCTTGATTTTGCTTTCATATTGAATTTCAAAATTGCATTGGAGAAGGGATTTTCAGAGAGAGATTTTAATCTTAATTTATAAAATTAATTCTGAGACATCTTTCAGCCCCCAAAGAGCTTCCGAGGTGACCAATAATTTAAAATTTTTAAATCAGTTAGAATCTTTAAAAGCTAGTCTACTGGAACAGCCAAAAACAAGAAAGGGTGTTGTGGAATCCTAAGGACTAATAAAAACAATTTATGGATTAAAATCCACTTAATCAGATGCATTTTCAGTTGCGCAGATACGTATACGAACAAAGGTATAGCAGGAATATATGTATATATAAACAGTCAGGCCAAATGGCTATGAAATACAGGAGGCATAAACCCTATTCAGACATTTGAGACCTCTGGATATCAAATGCATGACAGGGGGTGGTGAGAATGTGCAGGCTAGCCCTGCCTCTTGAATGCCAATGTGTACATCATCCATGTGCACACGCTAGTACAATTATTATTACTATTATTATTATTATTATTATTATTACTATTATTATTATCTTTTCTATACCGCCCCATAGCCAAAGCTCTCTGGGCAATTTACAAAAGATTACAAACATTAAAAACTACATACACAATTTTAAAAGCCTAAAAACAGACAACAGACAACATACATCTAAACACGACTTTGAGCAATCTTATCACATGCTGCTAAATGCCTGGGAAAGAGAAAAGTCTTGACCTGCTGCTGAAAGGATAGCAATGTCGTCAGGGAGATTGTCCCATAATTGGGGGGGGGGGCACCACTGAGAAAGCCCTCTCTCTGATTGCTGCCTTCCAAGCCTTCCTTGGAGTAGGCACCTGGAGGAGGACCTTAGTGGTTGATATATGTGCCAAACATACATCCAAGGGACAGGTCTAGCCCAAATGCTCTCACTACCCCCTTTAATACATTCAGTACCCATGGCCTGAGTATAAATGTTAGAATACAGCTACAGTCTTTGACAAATCTATGGAAAGCTTGAATGAACATTGTACTATGAACACATTTTTAACATTTAGCAACATGGATAAACTTCATTTTGACTAGCCTCTCTACCATCACCACCAACTATGCCTGGGACACCCGTTGACCACACAATTGATGGGTTGGGTAAATGCTGATTTCAGTAGATTTGTCAAATTACTAAAATCACCTCTGTTATCCTTTGCTACTACTTGTCATTTCACTCCAGCTGGATGGGCATTTAGCCTATCAAGCTTTTTAGTTCCACTCCTTCTATGGGTTGCTGATAACCATAAAATGAGGAGCATGAAAGTGTCGCCAGCCCTAAGAGTCTTCACCAGAAAGTCCTGATCCTTTGCTTCTCCCTTTATAAATAGAATTTGGCACTATTCCTTCCTTCGTGTTTCCATTTCATCCTAACTTAGAAGATTGCACATTGTCTACCCTTTGGTCATGTGTATATTTCTGACAGTCACATATAAAGCAATGCATGAAAATACCACCCATAAGTCTTGCTGTGTGGGCCCACCTGGTCCTCCTATAAGTACTACTGGTGGACCACCCAGTAAGCCCCCCCCCACACACACACAGAAGGGCCCTGTAAGCTTGCTGAAGGAGGCACTCAGGGAAGGGAGCACACTCTCAAACCCTAACTGTGTGAAAGGACAAACTATTATTTCTAATCCACTAAACAAGTGCCTCACAGATGTGCCCATAGATGGGTCAAAACTGCAAAGGGCAGACAAAACTATTATATTCTTTCTTTATATTTCAGAACATGGCTGTTGACCATAAGCTAAAAGGAAGGACATGACCCCGATGTAAAGTAAATCACCACTTGAAATGGTAGGCTATAATCTAAAAAACAAGTACATAATAATTTCCTGTCATAGAGAACCTCAGCTAAATACAGCCCAACCAGGAAAAGTGGTTGGTAAGTTGTTGAGTTGCCAAGAGAGGTTTGACATGGGAACAGGCCAAGCCTTCAGTTCTTTCCCAGGCAGTATAATGGTACCACTGGGAAAATGTAACTGTACGCTCAGGACTAGCCAGCCCAGTAGACAGGGCTGCCATCTGCCTATGGTGGCAGAATTCCACAGGTTCCAAGCTACTTGGAAAAATCCTCGAGAAGAAGACAATGTGCCATAAGAACATAAGAAGAGCCATGCTGGATCAGACCAGGGATCCATCTAGTCCTGCACTCTGTTCACACAGTGGCCAACTAGCTGTCAATGAGGGACCCACAAGCAGGACATGGTGCAACAGCACCCTCCCACCCTTGTTCCCCAGCAACTAGTGTATATAGGCTTACTGCCTCTGATACTAGAGATAGCATCTAGCCATCAGGACAAGTAGCCATTGATAGCCTTCTCCTCCAGGAATTGATCCACCCCCTTTTAAAGCCATCCAGATTGGTGGCCATCACCACATCTAGTGGTACTGAATTCCATAGTTTATACACTGTGTGCAGAAGTACTTCCTGTTATCTGTCCTGGATCTCCCACCAATCAGCTTCATGGGATGACCCTGGGTTTAAGTCTGATGGGAGAGGGAGAAAAATGTCCCGCTATCCACATTCTCCACACCATACATGCACCGTCCCACTCCACCCCAGACCCTTGGAGTAACATGGTCAGATGTGTGGGGGCAATTGTGTGACAAATATTTCCTCCTTTGCATCATGGAGGAGACGTCTGTCAGTGGCTTTCATTCTCTGTCAGCCATGACTTGAAGCTAGTTATTGCCTCTTGGCCTAACAAAGGGTTGTTGTAAGATTAAAAGGGGAGAAGGATCTGTTAAGATTTTATTTGTTTAAATGTAAAAGCAAAGGTATTTTTTCTGTTACTAAGAAGAAAAGTAAGAGAGACATGAGATGACTTGATATCTCAAGTAATCTGTACAGTTGCCAAATCAAGTGCAGCTGGTAAGCACCTAAAGACCAAGGTCATTTGGTTTCTTCCCTGTGTGCTGGAAGGCATAGCAACACATGGGGAGATATGCAACCAACGCTGTGATAGGTCCACAGTGCTATAAATGTACAGCATGTGGAGAAACAGTGTGGGTGATGATGATGGTGAATGTTAGTGGTAGGTTATGGTTGGTTGGAAGTATTGCTGAAGATATTAGAGGAATGTTTTGTTCTATGTAAATACTTGTAAGTAAACTTAGTATAGTAGTTTAAAACACTGCTGTGTCTGAGTGTTTACTGACTACCAGGACATCTGTCTGCTACCAGTGAGCTCTGCTGTTATTCCGCTGCTGTGTGCTTGCACTCTGTACATGCTCAGAGAGTGCAGTGCATCACAAACTCTGACAGGTTATGGGCCCAGTCTGCTAGGGCTGCTAGGGCTGCTAGGGCTACTAGGGCTGCTAGGGCTACTAGAGCTGCAAGGCTACCCAAGGTGTCCAGAGTGTCCAGACAGCCTAGAGGACTCCCTGCGTGGTGGCAGAGCGTTGTGAGAATCCTGGAAGTGAAGAGTGACTTCTCAAATCTGCAGTCCGGTGAGTGTCGTTGCTGAGTGCCTTGGAGAGGCTGAAAGCTGAAAAGCAAGCAAGACATCTGTGTGCAGTAATTTGAGATGGCAGCAAGTATGTCGGCAGCTAATCTACCACTCAATCGTCTAAATGAAAACAATTATCTGGCTTGGAGCATTAAGATGGAACAATATCTAAGGAGGGAAGGTTTATGGACGGTTGTCTGTGACCCTCCAGCTCAGCCAGATGAAGACGAGCAGAGAAACATAGAGAAAGCTTTGGCCAGCATTATCTTGTGTTTAGAAGATAACCAACTTGTTTATGTAAGGAGGCTGGTGTCCGCGCAGGAATGCTGGAAAACTCTCAGAGAGATTTATGTGAGAGAAACGGCAGCCAGCAAAGTTATGCTAACAAGAAAATTGTACAGAGCACAACTTGAACCAGGAGCCAGCATATCTGCACATTTAAGCATGATGAGGCAACTGTTTGCGGATCTGGAGGAGCACGGCATGTCTTTCACTGAATCCCACAAAGTGTACGTCGTTCTCAGCTCCCTGGATGATTCGTGGGACAATCTTGTTTTGAGCCTGGAAGCAATGCAAGAATCCGAGCTCACGCTTCGTTTTCTGACCGGCCGATTGCTGGAAGAAGAAAAGAAGAGGCAAGAGAGGCAGACTGCCAAGCCTAGAGACACCCACGTTAAACAAGCAGCTTGTGAAGATAAGGAGAAAGTGTTTGCAGTTCGGCGCTGTTTTCGTTGTGGTTTGCCCGGGCATCTGCGGAGAGATTGTCCCAACCAAACGAAGGAGAAAGCAGCAACAAGCAAGAAAAAATCTGCTAAACCGAAGGTCTCCGTAGTTAAAG
Organism: Anniella stebbinsi; assembly: GCA_029215795.1. NCBI lineage: Eukaryota > Metazoa > Chordata > Lepidosauria > Squamata > Anniellidae > Anniella > Anniella stebbinsi. Next base: position 22,893,535 of record JARDYH010000002.1, on the reverse strand, counting down.
CTGCAGAGAACAACCCAGAATGTACCTGGTTGATGGACAGTGGTTCCAGTCAGCATATTGTGAACAACCAGAGTTTGTTTACAAGTCTACATTCTGCTAGCCGGGACCATGTTACATTAGCAGATGGCAAATCTTCAGCTGTGACTGCAGAAGGTTGTGTATATGTGCCATGTATTGATAAAACTGTAAGCAAGGTTTTGTGTGTGCCAAGTTTGGAACACAATTTGTTAAGTGTATCTTGTTTGGATAAGGAAGGATATTGTGTATCATTCTCAAACAGCAAGTGTGAAGTGAGCAAACAAAACAATGTTGTAGCTTTAGGTGTACTTAGGAACAATCTTTATGAAATGTTGCCTAAAGGTCTAGAAACATCTAGAAATGTAAATTCTGTTATGAATAACACACCTTTGCATAATGATTGTGTGCATTTGCTGCATAGGAGACTTGCACATGTTGGGTTCCAAATACTGAAAAAAATGCCTGAAATGTGTGTAGGACTGAATGTAAAAGCCTGTGACAAATATCTAGACTGTACTGCATGTAAAGTGGCTAAATCCAAGGTTGCTCCAATCTGTAAGAAGAGTAACAGAGTTGCCACGGCAGCATTTGAGATAATACATGCAGATTTAATTGGTCCTATGACTGCAACATTAGGAGGGGCAAAGTATGCTTTAATTCTGGTGGATGATTACACTAGATATGGTTTTTGTTATGTGATGAAAAACAAAAGTGAAACGTTTACTGTTTTCAAAGATTGGCTGAGTTGGGTGGAGCGGAAATTCTCTACCAAAGTAAAGCAATTGCAAACAGACAGAGGGGGGGAGTTTATGGCTGAAACGTTCCAAAAATGGCTTAGGCAGAAAGGAATTTCAGCGAGACGAACTGCTCCACACTCACCATGGCAAAATGGCGTTGCAGAAAGAAGGAATGGGGTTCTGCAAACAATGAAAGATGCCATGTTGACAGACTCTGGGTTGCATGCTCATTTTTGGGGAGAAGCAATGCTAACAGCTAATTACATTGCTAATAGGCTTTGGAGCTCAGCAATAGATAACACTCCATATTTCCTCATGTTTGGGAAGAAGCCATCCCTGGCTCATCTCAAAGTTTTTGGGAGTGATGCCTGGGTGAACATCCCCAAGGTAGCTAGGAGGAAAGGGCAGCCAAAAGCCAGGAAAATGAAATTCCTAGGCTATGCACCTGGTTCAAAAGCATACAGGTTTTATGCTGGAAATGGAAACATAGTAATTTCTAGATCAGCAAGTTTTCAGGAGCAAGGTGACTGGGAACGTTTGCACGGCAGTGAAGTGTGTTTGCCTATACAGGAAAACATAGGCAGAGCACCACAGCCAGTAGAGAGACAAACAAGCAGTTCCACAACTCTTTCAAGTCCTAAGAAGGAGGAGGAAGAGGAGGAGGAGGGAGAGAACAGAAATGTTTTTATTCCCAGACGGTCAGAAAGAAGTACAAAGGGAATACCTCCTGAAAGATATACGGCCAATGAAGTACGAGTGTGTCAAATATCTTATGAACCAGAGAACTATGCAGATGTTCAAAGATTGTCAAATCCAGAGAAAAATCTATGGTATGAGGCTATGGATGAGGAAATGGAAGCCATGGCAAAATACAATGTGTTTACCCCTACAATGCTACCAAAAGGTAAAAAAGTGGTTGGTTGTAGGTGGGTGTTCAAAAAGAAATTGCTGATGTCAGGAGAGACAATGTATAAGGCTAGACTTGTGGCAAAAGGGTTCACACAGGAAAAGAATGTGCACTATGATGAAACCTTTGCACCTACTGTGAAGGCTGAGTCAATGAGAGTAATGTTAACTCTAGCTGCAAAATATGATTGTCAGGTGAATCATTTTGATATAAAGACAGCATATTTGAATGCACCATTACAGGAAGAGATTTACATGGCTCAAATTCCTGGTTATGAGTCAAATGTGCCAGGCTCTGTGTACAAATTAAACAGAGCTATCTATGGTTTGAAGCAGTCAGCAAGGAATTGGAACCAGTGTTTGCATGAAGCATTGAAGTCAATGGGTTTCAAAAATGGAATGGCTGACCCATGTTTATATACAAAAGGTGTCAACAGTGAACAAATGTGGTTGTTATCTTTTGTGGATGATATATGTTTAATTTCAAAAACAAAAACTCAGGTTAAAGAATTTGCAGAGCAACTGAGTAAACATTTTGAATTAAAGGATTTGGGTCCAATCCATGACTACCTAGGAGTGGAAGTCACAAAGCAAAAAGGGGCTTATGTGTTAAGTCAAAAACAGAAAATCAAAAATCTGCTTGCAAAATTCCACATGGAGGAATGTAAAAGTGTTAAAACTCCCATGGTGGCTGGTTTTCAATGTAATGACAGTGACACAGAATTTTGTGACAGAGACCTATACCAGTCAGCAATAGGAAGTCTACTCTATTTAGCTCAATGGTCTAGGCCAGATTTGGCTAATGCAGTTGGCATATTGAGCAGATTTGTGTCCAAACCAACGAATAGTGCCTGGCAAGCAGTTAAAAGAGTACTCAGGTACTTAAAAGGGACTATTGATGTGTCTTTAGAATTGAGACCATTGGACACATTATCACTCGAATGTTACACAGACAGTGTCTGGGCTGGTGACAGTCAAGACAGGAAATCCACCTCAGGAATTGTAATAAAACTGGGCAACAGTTTAGTGGGGTGGAAATCCAGAAAACAACGGTTAATTGCCCTGTCTACCTCAGAGGCTGAGTTCTCAGCATTGTCTGAGGCTTGTACAGAAATAATTTGGTTCATCCAGTTGCTGAAAGATATGAAATTGCAAGTGAAAACTCCAATTAAAGTTTTTGAAGACAATCAGACTTGCATTCATATGGCAAAGTCTGAGAGGGTGAACGCAAGGAATAAACATGTTGATATTCGTTACTGCAACGTAAGACAAGCTGTACATGATGGATTGATTGAACTTGTGTATTGTAACACCGAGGTAAATGTGGCTGATGTATTCACAAAACCTTTGAATGTACAAAGACATGAACAATTGTCAAAACAGCTTGGAATGCTAGAATGTCAGACAGAATGAAAATGTTTGTTAGTTACAGAAAAAAGGAGGGGTGTTAAGATTTTATTTGTTTAAATGTAAAAGCAAAGGTATTTTTTCTGTTACTAAGAAGAAAAGTAAGAGAGACATGAGATGACTTGATATCTCAAGTAATCTGTACAGTTGCCAAATCAAGTGCAGCTGGTAAGCACCTAAAGACCAAGGTCATTTGGTTTCTTCCCTGTGTGCTGGAAGGCATAGCAACACATGGGGAGATATGCAACCAACGCTGTGATAGGTCCACAGTGCTATAAATGTACAGCATGTGGAGAAACAGTGTGGGTGATGATGATGGTGAATGTTAGTGGTAGGTTATGGTTGGTTGGAAGTATTGCTGAAGATATTAGAGGAATGTTTTGTTCTATGTAAATACTTGTAAGTAAACTTAGTATAGTAGTTTAAAACACTGCTGTGTCTGAGTGTTTACTGACTACCAGGACATCTGTCTGCTACCAGTGAGCTCTGCTGTTATTCCGCTGCTGTGTGCTTGCACTCTGTACATGCTCAGAGAGTGCAGTGCATCACAAACTCTGACAGGATCATGTACACTAAGGGTGCAGAACCTCAGACTGGGCCAAATCTGGCCCATCTGGGATTCCAATCTGGTTCACCAGAAGGCCACACCTCTTTCCTGGCTTTACCTATTTCCCCCAAACCACTAAATATTTGGTGATTTCCTGGCTTTAGTGCAGTTTATTCCCCATTCTAAAAGGTCAAAATTGTTGGGAATATTGGAAGCTCATCTGCAATTTACTGGAAGGGGGCAATGTTGCAGTTAGTTCATGGGAATTTAGGCCACAGCTTGCCTTAGGGTCTCTATAGCCTATAATGTGGTTTCCTGTATTACCTTCATTTTGTTCCTCCTCTTCCTCCCACCCCACCCTCTCTCTCTGACCTCCCCCATTGCTGGGAGCACATGTGTTTGCTATCGCTCCTGGCAGTGTTATAGAACACAAATGGGCTGAACAAACTGTTTGCTTGTTTCTTGAAAACGTATGCTCTACCTGCATATTATAAGCAAGCATATTGTGAGTAAACTTTTTTATCTTTCCTTCGCTGAGGAAGGATGTGGTTTCCTTTTTAGCCTTCTGTGCATGTGGGACTGTTTTAATGCTCATTTTGTTCTGCCTTTTTGTTTTTCTCTGATAACTGCCTTTCGAAATAATTCCCTTCAGAAATGGCTCCCCTAAAGGTTCTTTACTGGCAGGAAGAATTTTCAGCAAAAATATCCTGGTATTTTGGGCAATTTTGACCCTGCCCCTTTTGCCTTCAGGCCAGGCCACCATTGACATGAGGCCCCCGAGAGCTTTTCCAAAATGGAATTCCGCACTCTGGCTGAAAGACGTTCAACACCCCTGATGTACACTGTTCTGAGTTCCCTGGAGGAAGTGCAAAAAATAACAACAACAACAACAACAACACATAGACGCTCCATGTTAAAGGCATTATTCTGTGATTATGAGTTTTCTGGAAGCATCTAGTTGGTCGCTATGGCCCACAGGATGCTGGACTAAATAATCTTTAATTTGATCCAGCAAGGCTCTTTTTATGTCCTAATACTACTACTACTAATAATAATATATTTATTTTTTACCCGCCTCTCCCTTCTGGACCGAGGCGGGGAACAACATCATACAGACAATATAAAATACATAAAACTGATTAAAAGCATATAAAAATTAATACATCATTAAAATCAACCAAGTCTTAACCAAGTCTTAACCAAGTCTCATGCCATATAAGTGAATGGATGCTGAAGTCCCTTCCCTTCACTCCCTTCACTTGTGTGGAATATGAAAATGGGGCCCAAATTGGGAAAAGAGAAGCATAATTCACTTTCACACCAGTCTGCTGAGTCCTAGAGCCACAAAATAGCTCAAGCCAACCCTACCTACAATCAGGGTATCAGAGAGAAGCTTCCTAAGTCTCAGGAATAAATTAACCTTCTTTGCCATCCTGCAAATAACTGGAATATAAGTCAGGTTGACTTAATATTTACAAGTATTCTTGCCAGTGCTTCATACTGTACCACATCTATCCTTAATGTGGGTCCCTCCAGATGTTTTGGTCTACAACTCCCTTGAGCCCCAGCTGGCATGGACGATGGTCAAGGATGATGGGATTTGTAAGCTAAAACATCTCACTCATGCCTAAAGAATTACACTTTTGTACCAGAAGGGGGCCAAACTGTGATTCCCAGATAGCATGTGGGTGGAGTTACAGCATGGGGGTGGAGTTAGAACAGATGATGACAAAGTCAGGCAGATCTCCAGAAGTTCAATTCTTCAACTCCTGCAAACTCCATGAGCACAGGTGAGGCACCTGTGGCCCTTCCAGATGTGGTTGGACTACACATCCCATCAGACCAAGCCAGCATGGGCAGCGGTCAGGGATGATGGGAGCTGTAATCCGACAACATCTGGAAAGCCGAAGGTTCTCCACCCATGCTCTAAGTTTACTAGAGTCAAGGGCATCTAATTTCCCTCCCATAAAAATGCACGCACCCTCCTCGCCACCATCAGCAGCTGGAACATGCTGCGTAGGCCAGGCCTTCCACTTTCACTGAAGTCTCCTCCTCCGCCAAGTCAGTTTCTTCACCATCAAAAACAACCGCAGCCAAGCTGGCGGCATAAGCAGCCAATGTTCCAGCTGTCTTCAAGGACTGTGGGCTTCGGTTCACACATCCTCTGAGAATGTTTGGTGGGGGAAGCTTTTACTTGTCTGCCACATTCTGAGAATCAGCTCTGACATGACGGAGATATAAAGAAAACAGAGAGTGCCCTGCGTTTCCTGTTTCCATGCCGGGTCCAACATTATGATCTGGAAGATGCCTGAATCAAGGGGTCCTAATACTGTAGATTTTGACGGGTTCTTCCAGTTTCCAATAAAATGCAAACATTCTGGTGGGGCCGGTACAAAGCAAATCAGGCATGCCCAGTAGAAAGAAAGGGGTAGAATTATTTAACTAGTATTTATTAGGAACATTTATATACTGCCATCCCCCCTCCAAAGGCTGTTCATAACAAGTACAACCACAATGCTAATAAAATAAAAATTGAGAACAATAAAATGAATAAACAAATAAACAAAATACAATCAATAGCCAGCAGAGTTAACATACATTTAAAACCCATTTAAAGCATGCCAAAATAAAAACACAAGGAATGCCCATCTTAAAACCATCAATGAAGAGGCCAGCTGAACCTCTCATGAGAAAGTTCCATTAATGAGGTTCTGCCACCAAGAAGGCCCTTTTTCCACCCATCTGCATCATGATCCTGATATTGAAACAGCAGCTTTCAAATGGAAATCGGAAGTGAGACCTCTGTTCTTAGCCCTCTGGCCTGAATTCTCACAAAAGAAGATTTTCCATTACGTTCTCATTGCTCCAACCTCCCCCCAAAAAAACATGTTTCTGGTACATAATTAAAGTGTAGCAAGGGAAATGGTTAATTAAAATGCAAGATAGCAGAATAACTCTACAAACTGTATTGCGGGTGAAAAAGTGCAAATGGGAACTGCCAGAATCACTGGGTGGAGAAAAATCCTGCCTGTTATCAAATAAAGGCCAGATCTACACCAAGCAGGATATAGTGGTATGACAGTGGTATGGAAGCAGTATATAAAAAGGCAGGAGCCACACAAGCAGGATATAGCGGTATATGGTTTGTGTCAATGAGCCCCAACAGTTGTCAGTGCATTTCGATACCACTACAAAGCAGTAGTGTGGCTCCTGCCTTTTATATACCACTTTCATACCACTTTCATACCACCATATCCTGCTTGGTGTAGATCTGGATCAGCCAGGGGGAGCAATCATCTGGCCCCCAGACAGAGTCTGAGGCAGGGGCATAGGATAGTTCAGATACCTGGACCCGAGACTAGAGACAATGACTGAATTCGGACAACATGATAGTCAATGGTGGGGTAATAAACAACTTTACAGTTGTTCATCTAGGGGGTACTCCCCACACAACATGGTAATAAATAATCAACTGTGGTGTGGATTAGGATCAGCGCTGAGTTGACTATGGCAGCATTCGGACGAGATGATAGTCAATACAACTGACAATTGTTTCCCCTCCCCCAGTTGCTTATTGTGTCGTCCGAATTCAGCCAGTGTTTTGATCTCAGAGACAGGAATCCAAGCTCCTCACCCTCTCCCCACACAGCCAGAACAGAGAGAACTGTGTCAGCTTCCTCTCTGAGCTCACAAAAGATACCTTGGAAGGGAGGGAAAGGAGGGGATGGTTTACGCCACAGGCTTCCCCAGCCTCCTTCCTTCTTTCTCTGCAGTCCCAGCTAGATAGGTGAAAAGCCCGTTTAGCTAAAACGCAGAGTGGGAGGAGTGTGGGCTCCTCCCACTCTGCATTGGATGGCTGTAAGCCTCCAGATTTGGGAGCTTATGGACATCCCCATAGGATCACACCCTGAAGGCCAGAATTATCATTAACGACCTCTTTATAAATGGTAGTGTGAAAAGACTAAAAGAAGCCACCAGAGTTGCTAAAGGCAATCCCGTACTCACTCACACCCACACACAAAAGAGTGGATGGCAAATTCACCTCCCCTGTTTGAGGTCCAGAATTTGCTTTCCCCTCCCGCCTTATAAAAACGACATGTTTCTGACACAAAGTTGGTGTGATGAGAACTGGCATAACAGCCCAAGTATAGGAAGAATAAACACTGGAATCCTCGTAAAACACACTAGAAAGACCACATTTGGATCTGGGTAGACAGCTGTGGTCAACAATTTTCAGGAAGACGAAGCCAAACTGGAACTGCTCACAGAGGGGCATTTAGGGTGTCCAAAAGAATCGAGAGAGGAGACTTAATATTGTTTAGTCTAGCAGAATATAAGCTGAAGGTGGACACTTACGGTCTCCATAAATAGAACTATGGCATGATCATCAAGTAAAGGGAAAAGCTACTTATATTAAAGGACAATTGTTGGCATGAGACCAAAGGCAGAAAAACAGACATGAGTAAATTTAGCTGGAAAATGAAAACTTTTTTTAGCTATCAGGGGAACGAAACTCTTGAACAGGCTGTCAGAAGGAGGAACAGGGTTAACACATTTCACCTTTTCAAAGACGGAACATTATTATTTTATGGAAGGTATTATGTGATGTGGTTGGCATCTAATTGAGAGCAAAAATAAAATCAATCCTTTTAATTTCTCATGAGAGTTTACTCAGCTTCACTGTATACATTCATGACTTGTATTTTTATTAGTTGCTGTTTTTTGAAGCACTCTAAAAATAGTGTAAAAGAGTAAAAACCATATAAAGACGGAATGGGTTGATTTCAAAGGGTCTATTCAAAGTATGACTATTGGGCGGGGAGAGGGGAGGGCCAGCCCCACCAATTCCTTTCTGCAAAGGCCCCCCATCACTTGTGGAATGGAGATTTAGTGCTTCTGGGGGCAATCTAAAATGAATAGAAATACCCGTTCCAGAAATGAGCATTTCTGCTCATTTCCCAGGAAGCCGCTTGCAGAAGGGAAGCCACTTGCAGTTTACTGCCTCCAGTATCCGAGGCAGTAAGCCTGTGTGCACCAGTTTGCTGGGGAACATGGGTGGGAGGGTGCTGTTGCACCACGTCCTGCTTTGTTGGTCTCTGGTCAACAGTCGGTTGGCCACTGTGAATAGAATGCTAAACTAGATGGACCCTCGGTCTGATCCAGCATGGCTCTTCTTATGTTCTTATGTGGGGTTGGCTGCTAGTGGAACCGAAACAGCAGTGGGTCCCACTTGCGGACAGGCAGCATTGGATTTCTGCCCTAAATCCAAATCCAACCTAAGAAACAGAAACTATTTGCACTATCTGTCTATCTATAGGTGTGCGAGGAGATTGATATACCTCCCTCCTTCCTCCAAGTAGACCTTGGCACCATCTGCCTCAGTGTGTATGCTCTGTAGCACTCCAGTCATTACTTGTAAAGAAGCTCTACCCACATCCTATTTATGCAATCAGGCATCTCCCAGGTCATGTTACCTATTCTCAGAGCTGCACCCATATAGGGTTGGATCATTCCCAGTACAATTTAAACAATTTAAAATGAAATGAACCAAAGACTAAAACAACAGCAGAAGTAACACCATCAAAATTTAATAAGTAACAATCAACCACTAATCAGGGAAAGGCCTTTTAGTGGGAAAATGGCTTCATCTGCTGACAGATAGAGCCAGCCTAAGACATTTTGGTTGCTGAGGCTAAAGACAAGACTGTTCCCTGCCCCATGGTGCATGCAGAAATCAACCAGAAGGACAACTAAACAGGGCGACATTCTCTACTGCAGCGGGCTAACTCAACACCAAGCAGGATATAGCAGTATGAAAGCAGTATGAAAGCGGTATATAAAAGGCAGGAGCCACACTGCTGCTTTATAGCGGTATTGAAGTGCACTGACAAATGTTGGGGGCTCACTGACACATACCATATACCCGCTATATCCATGCCTTTTATATACCGCTTTCATACTGCTATATCCTGCTTGGTGTAGATCTTGCCTTAGGAGGCACACATAGCTCTATCCTCCAACAGAAAAGGATGGCTGGGAAGCTCAAGTCAAATGGCAGGGAGTACCACTGCCATCCCAATCCCTAGCATCTGCCACCTGAGGTGGCCACCTAATTCTGCCTAATGGTAGGGCGGAAGCTTAACAACAGAAACTCTCCAGAGAGGTTGCAAATCCTCCAACATTTTCCAGGTGACAAATATGGGTCACCATATTTGTCACAAATATGGGTCCCATATTTGTGCCAGGAAGTCTTATTTTCTCTCTATTTCACTCCTTCTGTTTGCTTTCTTTTTTCAAGCCTGAGAAATAAATCTTTCTTTCTTTCTTTCTTCTTTTTCTTTTCTTTCTTTCTTTCTTCTTTCTCTGTACCTTCAAACTGTCAACCCCTCCCTTCTGAACAAAATTGCCTGTTTGTATGACCTTGTGTAAAGAATTTCAGTCTATGTGCTTCCCTTGCTCTGAAATGTAACATTTATGGTGTAATACAAAAAACGTCCCAACAAGACCTCAGAATTAACTCAATTGTAAATAAGCTGATTGTCTCTGCGTTACAGAAACTTGTAGAAGTTGATGGGAAAAGTGTGATGACAGAGACCCCAAATTCTCATACAGGATGCAAAGTGTGCCAAATGTTCCTTTGACCCAAGTCGGCCTTGGCAAATTCCAGGGAGGCAGAATTTGCTGCTAAGAGATTATGTCAATCCATTGAAACAAAGCATTCCGTCCAAGACTGGACATGATATATTATAACAAAAGAGCACCCCAGCATCCTTCTCACACCCCCACCCTCATGGCCATAAGCCCCAAGAGGAATTAAAGTTATAAAAAGCCGAGTCTTCCTTTATCTCGAGAGGTAGTGGCATTTGTTTTGGGATGATTCCAGGTGCACCTGCGAATAAAACCTCCATCCAAACCTTTTCAGCTCTGACTTCCTTTTTTTTTTATCAAAAGGGAGAATTACCTGGAAAAAACCCTGTGAGTATGTAGTGAGTTAATCTCAGGGGTGACATTCACTGCCCAGGGGCAAGGGAACCACCTTGCCTCTGTCATACTGCACAAATTACTATACTGAATTACACATCCAGCCGAGAATCAAAGGGGTATCTTTGTTGGCATGAATCCTACCTACCCTTGGGCAGGCTGGATCCAAGAAGTGCCACTCTGACGCTGAGTTGGCAGAGACTGTGTTTTTTGACAGAGACAAGTGGATAAACAGTGCCACAGTAACCAGGGGCAAAATAAGGCTCCTTGGCAGCTGCACTACCATCTAGGGGGTGAGAAAAGAATTCTGCTGGTGTGAATTTTTTCTTGCCCATTAAAAGCAAGAAAAGATCCAGGGGCCTCTGCTGTCAAGACTTAGGCCCTTTCTACATCATAGGGGTATAGAGGGAGGGAGGGTGATCCCGGAAGTACCTAATACACACCATCGGCGCAGAGGGAAGGAGGGAGGGCGATCCCAGAAGTACCTAATACAGCACCGTCGGCACATAGGGACTAGCCAGGGGCCATCCCAGGCAAACAGGCCTGGTGTAGAAACTGCCATAGTTGGCTGGATTGATGCAACTCAATGGGGTTGTGCAACTGATCAGAGAAGGGGCTATAAAAATGGCTCTGCCATGCCTCAGTTTTGTCCCTTGTTAGCAGGGCTGCGATCCAGAGAGCTTTGTTCCCCACTGGCCAGATTGGCTGGGCTTGCACAGTTCCAAAGCGTTTCTGCCCTCAATGAGTTTGTGTGACTTTATGAGTGTTCGGTAAGCAAGGTCGTTATCACACGGGCGGTTTTAAGCACACCCACCTCGAATTTGCCCGACTTCCTCAGTGCTGGGCTCGCATGGCATCATCCCAGTCCTGCTGCTCTCTCGCCCTGAGGTCACAGTTTTTAGTTTCTGTTTCGATTTATCCCTCAGTAGGCAAAGTCTGTTTCAGGCAAAGTTCAACAGGCCAAGCTGAGGTATCGCAGCTATACCGACCACAGTGTGATTCAAAACGCTAGACTCGAATACGAAACGGAGGGGGAAGCCACAGAAGCAACCTGGGGGAAAAGTAGTAGGCATGATAAAGCTCTAAGTCTTTCTATCAAGAGAGGGTGTGAGACTCTCTGTGTAACATTTGCATTTGCTTATCTTGAATTGTTATATCGCGTTGCTATTCCCCATCCCCAATTCCTCTCAATAAATTCTTTTGTTTGCTTCACAAACTGGTTGCGTTTCCTGTCTTCTCCCTGATAAGATCCGGGTGGTATCAGTCTGATCAACCGAACCACTCAGGGGTTATTTAAGAAAAATCTCATTTTTCTCACAGGGACACTGTAATATTTGTGTCTGGCCATTTCTACACCATACGGGTGTAGAGGGAGGGGGGACAGTCCCAGAAGTAGCTGCTTCTGGGATCGTCGCTTTAGTCCAAATGAGGAAGAGCGACAACCCGGGTTCCTCCCGGGCTGTCGCACATCATGCCCGCCATTTTTTTTTTGAGGATCCACGAACAGTGCACTTGCGCTGCAATAAAAAACGGTAAGTTAAAAAAAAATCCAACCAGAATTGGGGGGGCCACCCTCCCCCCACCATCCTGAGGATGGCGAACTTGCCCCCCTCCCCTGATGGGCACGGAGCCATGCGGTGCGGCTCTGTGCCTATTTTTGGTGCCCACTTACTTACGAGTAAGCGGGCACCAGGTGGGATGGGTGCCCACACACCTCACGCGGTCTTGGGACGTTCCCAGGACTGCGGGAAGAATCGGGTTTCCCCAGTGATCCCTTATCCTGGGGGAAACCTGTGCCCAACCCCCCTGCCCCTGAGATTCCCTGTGCATCATTTGGACTCACAGGGACCACCCAGGGGCTATCCCAGCTCAAAAGGCCGGTGTAGAAACGGCCTTTATTGAACCAAGCATCAGCCTAAGCACCGCCATCCTGCTGTCCCAAGTTTACACATTGGTGGGAGGCTCTGTCTGCTTGCTTTAGGCTGCATTCTTTTATTCTGCAACAGCCTGTCCTGGCTTCAGAAGTAGGTGGTATAAGTAAACGGACCATGACAGTTTCCTTCGCAATCTGGTTGCACTTTATTCAGCAACACTGACTATCCAGACAGACAGTTATGGCTGGGATGGGATAAGGAAGGGAAAACAGCATGCTGGCATTGTGTGTGTACGCCTGTGTGTGAGCGCATAGTACCCAAAGCCAAGATTCACTGTCAGATAACCAGCTTCTAGGGACTTGGGAGAGGGGACTGGCAGTGCAGGTTCACAACTTAGCAACCCACACTAACAAAATGCTGTAGAGTCATTGCTCAGAAATCTCCACAAGATAAAATAGGAATATTTTTAAATATTTTTATTGTGTTTATATCCCCCCCCTTTTTTTCTCCAAGGAACCCAAGGCAGTGTACACAGTCCTCCTCCTCTCTATTTTATCCTCACAACAACAACCCTGTAAGGTAGGTTGGGCTGAGAGGATGTGACTGGTCCAAAGTCACCCAGTGGGCTTCCATGGCCAAGTGAGGACTAGAACCTGGATCTCCTGACTCCTAGTCCAACACTTTAGTCACGACACCACACTGGCTCTCTTAGCGATGTGTGTACAAGAAACTAGGGCCTAATAAATACAGTTAGAGCAAATGAGGTTGCCTGATGGACCTTCCAAGACATGGAGAATAGAGGGTGAGAGAAAGTTCTATTCAATTCCGCATCAGTAAACAGGGACACAGAGCGAAGCCGTATGTGTGATCTTCTGCCAACGCTATCCTTTAATCTAGATATCTTTGCCTACTGTCTTTCCACACACTCACTGCCCCACCATGCCTTCACATATATTTAGAGATGGCTGCCTTCCCACTACAAGATTCTTATGTGAAACTTTCTGTGAGGCTTGTGGGTTCCTGTGGGCAGAATCTGAGATGACTTGTACCATGGTTTCTAGAAAGCTAGCATTTTTATCAGTCACCCCAACGTTCACTGACAGTGATGGATTGCATAGGGATACCAAGCTACAGCATTGCCAACTTCCTTCAGAAATGAAAGCCATATGTCGCAGGGAGTGTGTTAGAGGTTAGGGGGGAAAACCCCACTGCATTTCTACGAAGTTCCCCCAGAGACTGGTCAAATCTCAGCCTCTGCTTGAAAACATTGCTTTGGGGTATAATTATTTCCCTTTTTGGGTCTTCCATCAATAGTTCCTAAAAATTTGGTGGATTATGTCTATTTATTTCACCAAATTGTAGCTCCCACAAACCCTGCATGCGAGTTTTGATCATGCAGTCACCCTCTTTGAGGGCCAGTTCCAAGACAACATTTTGCATCACAAGGAACAGTTTTTGGAATAAGAATGCTAGAAATGCCTTCCCAGAAGAGAGCAAAAATATTCGGTAATCAATGATTAATAGTGAATAGCCAGCTGGTCCAAGAAAGTGCACATGATGGAAATAATTATTCCCTATTTATCAGGAGGAACTATAGTTTAGTGGTAGAGCATGTTTGCCACCCAGAATGTTCCCTGGCATCTCCAGTTAAAAGGGTAAAATAAGTGATGGAAAAGGTTCTTTTCTGCCTCGGACCTGAAAAGCTGCTGCCGCCAACCAGAACAGACAATATTTGACTAGATGAACAAATAGAATGCTCTAGAGTGGCCACTTAGAGCTTTTATACATGAAGCATTTATTGTGTGCTTGTCATTCCCTATTTACATTTTAGGCAACATTGTGACCATTTAGTTTAACTTGTTTTTAAAGAGCACTTTGGGTGACTTTTTTTTAGAGAAAGGGAAATGTGACTTTTTTGGAAAGCGAAAGAAAATGCTTTTTTCGACTTACGTAATTGCAGTATTCTGCTATACCACAGTGCCACCTAGAGGTTATGAGGCAGAAAAGCAGGAAAGGAAATGTTCTTCGTGTAGCACTCGAGCCTCAATTCTGCAACGAAGCCAAAAGTAGATACAGCAGATTAAGTGTGTAGAAAAGCACTTCACATTGCCAAAGAGGTGGACATGCATCACCAAAAAGGAGTCCAAAAATGGGCATTGATTTGTAACAATGCTAATTTAGACATAATTACACTAAATTGAACAGAAATACAATACATCTATCTCATGATAATAGGGAAGACTGAGACTAGGTGACCAGTGTGCCTGCTGCTCAGTCTGGTGTCCAGGTGCTCATTGTTAATCTTCAAGGCCTCTGCTCTGTCTTCTTAGGGGTATTCCTGTTCAAGTCAGATTTAATAGCCTTTAAACAGAGAGCACCTTCGAATAGAGGACCATCCTCTCACAGCCCTTCAAACAGAGGGCAGTTCTCTATAAAGTAGGACACATGGCCACCCTAGTTCTGACCTGGGGTGAAGTGGCTTCCTATGTTCCTAATCTCAAGCACCTGAGGAAAAAAGAGGAAAATAAGATGACTGAAACTGGAACCTCTATGTTTAGAGGTATATTATTCGTGAACATGGAGGCCCTGCTATTTATTAGCATTTGGAAACATTTTGTGGCATATTTTATGGAGCAATTGTATTTATTTGACATCTTGTGAAATTTCACATCTGACAAGGGCCACAATTGAAGCAGGAGATGTTAATAAGTCTAAGACTTTAATCTCTTACCTACTTACCTAGAAGTAATCCCTGCTGAATTCAATGGGATTTGCTTCTCAGTAGGCATTTATAGGCTTGTAAAGCATTCGGATTTTGAATTCTTGATAAAGTCATTCAGAACTTTGGTAACTGAGTTCACTATCAGTATAAGGGATAAGGTGTCCAGAGGCAAAACAAGATAGTACTCCTTACTCTATTACCTTTATGTTAAAGGAGGAATTTCAGTAGGAGCGACTTCCTTCACCGCTGTGTAACAAGCAATATCTGACAAAAATTATATTGTCTATACAACTAATAATGTCACATAAGCTTTCACCTAGGTATGTACAGATGGTGTAAAATCTGTTCTGTCTGTGTTTCATAGATTGTCAGGTGCCTTTCATACCGTTATATGCCCTTTGACAGAATCAGATTATTAAAAGTTTCTCAATTTACGCAAATTTGCATTTGCACAAATGTTCAAATCCCCTCCAAAATGTGCAAATCCCCCCAAATTTGCATGTTTACACTTAAGCCTATGGGGGCAATGTGCATTTAGGGCTTTTATTTATTTTTTTGCTTTACTATATTTGTGCAAAATTTGGGAAACTTAGAAAAACAGTCTGCAGGTCTGCAAAATCTGCCTGACTGGAGAAAAGCTGGGTCAGGATCTATACTACTGCTTTAAGAAGGTTTATAACAGTAGCAACAACTGTTGGGGCCCAGGACACACTCCATACACAGTTTTCAAAATGTTTTCAAAGTGTAATATCCTGCTTGGTGTAGATCTGGCCTTGGTCTGGGTCAGATTTATAAAATTCTGAACTCATTTGCTTCTGTTGCAGATTTCTGCAACTTCCCTACTCTCTCCTCCCTTGTATTATGTCACTCCTAAGCCACTGGTCAACACCTCATTTTCTTGAAATTCTTATTGAGAAAGAAGTAAGAGCTGATGGGTCAGGATCTCAACTCCCCATCCTTGCTCCTTAAAATTGCTGCGAGTGCCACTTCCTCCAACCCTTTTTGGTCTCAATTAAGCCCGAGGATGTCCTGTTGCCGAACAATCCCCTAAGGAGATCCCCTTGCAATACACTAAGCTTCCAATGAAATATTTATTGTTTCCAAGTCAATGTTTCTGGGTTGCCAATACTTTTCACTTGTTTTGTTCCTGTGCCAGTAAGCTGCAGAAATTAAAGAGATGAAATGTTTCCCAGCACTTTGTCCCCATGCCAGGAAAATATTCATTTCTAAGTGACAGGCTGATTGTCTGAGTCAAAGGAGCATGACATTTTTACAGAGATGCTCAAACTAGAGCTATGCGAAAGTCTGCTTTTTTCATGTATATATATATATATATATATATATATGTTTATGTATATGTATATACACACATACACATACCCAAAGGGTATGTCAGAGCAGCGTACATTAAAATCAAACATTCATTACAATAAAAGCAATATAAAATATAAATATCAGTAGAATAAAACTAAAAAATGTAAAAACTATTTCAACCAGCCATTTTTTTTAAAAAAAGGTTCAAATTTAAAATGTCTGGGAGATAAAAAGGTTTTAACCCAGTACCAAATAGAGTACACTGCCAGCAATTCGGTGTACCTCCTGCAGGAGGGCCTTCCAAAGCCAGGATGCCACCACAGAGAGGGCCCTCTCTTTTCTAGATGATGAATACTCTTCTCTTATATCAGGAACATAGAGAAGGGGGGGTCCTCTGATTATTTTAATGCATGGGCAGGTTGATATAGGAGGAGGCACTCCTTCAGATATATGTAGGCTGACCATATGAAAAGGAGGACAGGACCCATGTAACTTTAACAGTTGCAGAGAAAAGGGAATTTCAGCCAGTGTCATTTGTATGCAATTAGTACCTGGTGAAATCTCCTCTTCATCAAAGCAATTAAAGGTGCATGCACTATACTAGAGTGACCAGATACAAAAGAGGGCAGGGCCCCTGCAGCTTTAACTGTTGTAATGAAGAGGGAATTTCACCAGGTACAAATTGCATACAAATGACACCAGCTGAAATTCCCTCTTCTCTACAACTGTTAAAGTTACATGAGCTCTGTCCTCCTTTTCATATGGTCAGCCTAGATATATGAGGCCCAAACAGTTTAGGGCTCTAAAGATAAGAACCAGCAGCATGAGCTGAGCTTGGTAGTGGATAGGCAACCAATATGTATTCTTCAGAATGGATGTAATATGCCTCTACGTAGGACATGAATGGGTAGTCTCTAGACCTTGGACCAAATGTAGTTCTCCACTGCTCCCTATTCAGCCTGCAAAGGCCTCCAGTGTGACCCCCTTCTGAAAGCCCCATTCTCTCAGAGGGCAAGAAAGTGGCTCCCAACTGACCTGTAGCCTTGAGGAACACCTTGATTGGCTCTGCATACCCCTCACCTTTCCTGATCATAATGAGAACAGGCCTAACAATGGACGCCGATTCATCAGCAAGCAAATTCAGGAAGGAAGGAAGGAAGGAAGGTCACATGGCCTTCCAGAGTTAGTAGGAACTTAGCCTGGTGTAAGCCTGGGACTGCAGTTGAGCAATTAGTTTGGAGATGGTTGGCAAGAAACAGGAAGGGGATTTCAATTAGCCAGTAACAATAATGATTTACTTTTCTAACGCCAAAACTGACAATGCTAATAAAGCACCCAACTGGAGAATGGTCCAAATCGGAAGAACATGTAACAATTGTGGGGACACTTAAACAAAACGAATCACATGACCCAACTAGTACATACCAACCACAGATGAAGATATTACATACAAAAACTTGAGTATGGTATATAAAAATATAGACAATACTCTGAAAAACATAATATATGCATATCAAGATCATAATTTATGTACATATTAAGATTTGCCTCATAGGCTATTCCTTTTTGTTGGCACATGAAAACATTTTTATTTTCCCAAAAGCTTTCCCATGCGTCTGAGATCCTATGCTCTGACATGGGGCTTTCTAAACGTTGACACTGATTTGTTTTTCACAGTCAACATTTCCTCTCATGAGAGGAAACACAAATGAAAAAACATCAGTCTCCAAGTACTCTGATATTCGGAATTCCTATTGGTCACTACAAGCCACAGGGCCTTCTCAGTTTGCTGCTCCAGGTGACAGGGTGCATCCTTTCATGGGCTATAGTATACATCAGCTCCATCTGTTTTTCCAGTGTTCCTCAAGTAAGACCTATTGGCATTGGCAAGCAAGTTCTGACTGTTACTTCTTATGTTCTCAGTGTGCTGCCTCTGCTTTCTGTAGGTTATTGCTTTTTACTTAGATAATTTTACTTAGTTTTTTTTTGTTTTACCTATGTTGCGTTTTTAAATTGTTGTTTCAGTTTTAATTCATTGTAAATTGTTTTGAAATCTCTTTCCCTCTCTTTTTGATGAGAAACGCTATATACATTTACTCAATCCATCCATCAACTTATGGCTGAACACGCTTGTTTTCATTGAACGTCCCACCAACGTCAACTGAAAAGACCCAAAAGAAGGAAAACATTATTATACTCTCTGCTTACTTTAGTTATATGAGATGATTTAAAAATGACACAATTACATGTGTTAATTACATTCACATTGACCCTGTTCAGATGGCACTCTAAGCCATGGTGGTTAAGCATTTTGAGCTAAACATTATGGATTAGTGTGTCGGTGAAGCATGATTTAGCATGTTGTGTGAACCATTCCTAACTATGGTGGCTGCATAACCACAGTTTAAACATGCTTACTAACCATGATTTGCTGCAAAAAGGGTAGCACCCTAACCATGGCTTAGTGTGTTTTCTGAACAGGACCAACTTGTTATTAGAATTTACCATATTTGTGACATATCAAATTTAACTTGCTTTTTGCATTCACAAATAAATATGGTTTGTAAATAAGGAACTGTTCCTTGAAATATGGAACAAGAGGTGAACCTAGGCTTAGCACACGTTAATCCTGCAAGATTCTAGTTTACATCCAAAAGCATTTCTATTTGCACAAAGTGAGGTACCCCACTGAATACAATGTTTTATCTTCAACCTGCCTCCTCTATGCCAGGGCTGCACAGACTTCAACCTTTTGTCGTTCCTTTTTCTTTCTTTTACTAGAATCTTGAATCTGGCTCCAATTGGAGCCAGATGAAAAATAGTAGCTCAGGCTGACAAACATGCATGGGCTAAGAATTAAGGAACAGGATACCTCTGAGGGAATTCTCAGCCCAGGAATTTCTTATCAGTCTGCGAACCAAGCTAACATGTCCTTTTACTCATAAATTCACTTCAGGGCAGGATCTACACCACTGCTTTATAACAGTATTGAAGTGCACTGACAACTGTTGGGGGGCATGACACATTCCATATACCATTTCAAAGTGTTATATCCTGCTTGGTGTAGATCTGGCCTTGGTTCCCCAGCACCACCGAGGTTTCTTTTTCAGCAGCCGAGTTTGGGTGTGGGGAAGCTTTTTAGTCATTGCTATTAGACAATTGGGACACTGATCTACTGCAAATTACCCAGGGATCTACCTCCTGCTCATCTCTGCTCTATGCCCAGGGGTCTACCTCTTACCCATCTCTGATCTATGCCCAGGGGTCTATCTCCTGCCCATCTCTGGTCTATGGATTCATAGCTACTTTGAGTAACATGACAAAAAAGTGGAACAGCCCAGTGTGGCAAATTCAAAAGACGTCCCTGACATTCACATTCCAGATCCGTTTTCCCATCTTAAAATAAACAGACTCATGTCTCAATATAGAACACTGTTGCTTCAGCAGATATTTTTCCACATAATGGCCTGGTATTCTTCATAAAAATATCTGAAAACAAATACACCCAACCCCATCAATTTGGTTTGCTCCACTGCAAACCGACATTAGACAAGTCTTTTCCCAGCAGTAATAATTTCATTTACCATAAATTACTTTATTTCCAGTACCTTGGAGACACCCTAATGCTTTCATGTCATAAAAGGCCATGTCTTCCTGGGTAGCTGAAAGCCCATCTCCAATATTTTTTCATCATTATTTTTAATGTAAAAATACATTAAAACAAAAGAATTACACGCTGAAAGAAAAAGCAGTAAGAGCGATTGCAATATTGACGTGAGAGGAGAAACACAAGCTTTATGCCACCTTGTTTACAATCAGAAAGCCTATATATATATATATATATATATATATACACACTGGGTGGCCCAAAAGTAGGTATACAGTTGTTTAGAATGTTGATGGGAGGGGGAGAGAATGTACTGTATACCTACTTTTGGGCCACTTGGTATATATATTAAGCTGACGGATATAAGAGGTATACATGGGATTGAATTTTGTCTGCAGGGCTGGGCAGCACCATGTGGGAGGATGTCTGGGATAGATGAAGGCAGAAACCAGTGCAGCAAAACTTTCTAAAGTATTGGTTGTAGTAGGACAGGGCACCATTTGCGATCTCTCTTGGGCTTGCACTATTTGACTATATTTTCAGATTTGAGAAACTTAGAGAGGTTCCCATGGTCTTCTCAGGACCAGGTAAGGATCCTTTTACCCTCCCTGGCATTTTAAGAATAGTTTCAGTGCTTTTGGAACTTTGCACTGTTTTATTTTTACGTCCAATTCTCCTTCGGTTTTATTTTGTGATGCAGTATTTCCCCCCTCTTCTGCCAGTCTTCTTTTGTGCTGTTTTATGATCATGGTTTTATTGTGTTTTAGAGCATCATCACATGGGGGGGGGGGGAATCACATTTGCTTACTATTACTTCTCCGCCCACGCATTTGTCCCTCATTACTTCCTCATTCTCAAGGGAGAGGAAAGAGGATGTAAATAACGTGCACGTGGCTCAATCAGTGGGCTGTTTTGATTGTGCTGCTTCTCCTGCACACAACAGGAGATAGCGGCAAGTTCTGTCTCAAAAAATAAGTCGGACTTACTGGGGTGCTTTTTTATCACACGAAAAAGGCCAGAAGGGGCGGGAGGCAGATGACAGTGTGAGAGGGACCCATGAAAATCTGTGACTGCCCAGTAACAGTGTGCAATAAAACACTTGTCTGATGGAGCTCTTAGTATGTTATATTTTTTTAATTTACCCCTATACAGTATCCAGAGATCTTTGGTTATTGGGTGATCGAAAAGTGTAATAAGTAAATAAATAAATCTGCTGATGTTGGTAGCAACCACTGTATGACAAACATGACAGCTGTTTGAGATCACTGTATTGAGCATAATGAATGCAGCCATTCATATATGGGTGCAATACTATGCATATTTACACACAAAAGTTCCCAGCATGCCCCAGCCAGCATACTGGGAATTGTAGGACCTTTTCCTGTCTAAAAATGCATGGGATTGTGCCCTAAGTCATAGCAGGTTCCTGGCCTAGAGTGTAAACCAAACGTCTTCCTCTCTTCAGCATATAAGAACATAAGAACTTAAGAAGAGCCATGCTGGATCAGACCAAGGTTCCATGTAGTCCAGCACTCTGTTCACACAGTGCCCGACCTGCAAGCAGGACATGGATGCAACAGCACCCTCCTGCCCATGTTCCCAAGCAATGTTCCACCAAGTTGCTCAGTTGTGCAGCACATGCTTTGCATGCAGAAGGTTCCAAGTTCAATTCCTAGCATCTCCAGGTAGAGCTGGAAAAACAATGCTGCCTGAGTCCTTGGAGAGCCACTGCCAGTCAGTGTTAACTGCACTGGGCTAGATGGACCAATGGTTTGACTCAGTCTAAGGCAGCTTCCTATGTTCCTAAGATCAATGCTGGAAAGTAGGGTTGTCGCGAGCACCCGACTGGGTCCAGGAGGACAAAAGACCCCTCTGTGTCCAGTCCCACGGATCCAGTTGGGCATGTCTGGCACAAGCACAGATCCACCCACTCCAAGCGCTCGTAAGGGAAAGCATGCTTCCTGGAGCCTCCAGAAAGAGCGCAAATTTCCCCAGACATGCTAATGACAGTTGCCATTAGCATGCCCAGGGGAATTGTGCACTTCCCAGAAGTTCTGGAAAGCTTACTTTTCTGCCCCCCCCGAACCAATGGGGGCCTTAAAGGCCCCCTTAACACAAGGGCACTCTAGCGTTAATAGGGCCTTTAAGGTTCCCAATGGCACTGGGGGGATGATGCATGCTTTTTGGAGCCTCTGAAAAGTGTGTATTCCCCCCCTTCCCCACTAATGGCAGGTGGTTGCTGCCATTATCACGGGGGGGGGGGGAAAGCAGGTGGTTGCCAAGGCCTCGGGGAGCTCGCAAGCCTCCTGAGAACTGGGCAGGGGCTCAGATGGCCTGGCTCGTTGGAGAAGACCATGCAAGCGGGAGGTGCAAGTGCTCGTTGAGCGGGCCTTGGCCAAGCTTGCCCATCCGTACAAAACTCACCCTGCTCCCATGCTTCAGATGGGATTGCCCATCTTTAAAAAATAAATAAATAAATAAATAAATAAAATTACCATGTGTATGTTTCCCTTACTGTACATTCATCCTTTGCTTCCCTTTTTGAAAAGTGCAAATTTTTTAAAACAGTTGGAAGGTTGCTCCAACGATTGGGAGGGGTGTCTCAATGACATCATGGGTGCTAGCCACTTGGCCCCTTGCACAGATAGCTTTTGTTGTAAACTTGCAGAACAGGTTTTTCTTTTGCAGAACTAACCCTGAAGAGAGACTGAGGCATGTTTGTACTGAAAGTTAGTGAGGGCTTTTCAGAACTGGATGTACTGCTCTACAAATGTTACCTCTTTCTCCCTGAAGAGGTGACTCCTAAAAATAATACAATGCACATGCAAGGCTGTCCTGTAGAACTATGTAAAAGATGCAAAAGATATTTTAGAATTCTTATGTAATAATGCAGTGAAAGTTGCAAGGAAGAAAACAGGCACGTTGTCTTGTATGAAATAATACCTATTTTTGATAAAAGTCTATCGTTTCACACCAAATCCTGATGAGGAAGGCATCAGCTACAATGGACAATGTGGCCCACGTTGTATTGAATTTAATCACAGCTGGACTCTTAGATTAGAAG
This sequence comes from Anniella stebbinsi, assembly GCA_029215795.1. Classification (NCBI taxonomy): domain Eukaryota; kingdom Metazoa; phylum Chordata; class Lepidosauria; order Squamata; family Anniellidae; genus Anniella; species Anniella stebbinsi. The sequence goes on along the minus strand of JARDYH010000002.1, from coordinate 22,870,358 downwards.
TACTGCTAAAGCATGATGATCAGGGTCAGGGCTCATGTAACTTTAACAGTTGTAGAGCAAAGGGAATTTCAGCCAGTGTCATTTGTATGCAATTAGTTCCTGGTGGAATTCCCTCTTCATCACACCAGTTAAAGTTGCAGGGGCCTTGCCTTCTTTTGTATATGGTCACTCTAGTATAGTGCCTGCAACTTTAACTGGTGTGATGAAGAGGAATTTCACCAGGAACTAATTTATTTATTAATTTATTTACTTAATTTATTTACTGCATTTCTATACCGCCCAATAGACGAAGCTCTCTGGGCGGTTCACATAAATTAAGTTTCAGTTTGCAAAGTGGTTCAAACATACTTATAGGGTGTCCGTATGAAAAGGAGGACAGGGCTCCTATAGCTTTAACAGTTGTATTGAAAAGAGGATTTCAGCAGGTGTCATTTAAATGCATGCAGCACCTGGTGAAATTCCGGCCCTTTCCACACCAGGCAAAATGCCTGGGATGGCCCCCGGCTGCTCCCTGTGAGTCCAAATGATGCACAGGGAGTCCCACGGTGGGGTTGGGGGCGGGCATGGGATTTTCCTGGGTTAAAGGAAACCACAAAAGTCCCGAACCTTCCGCAGTCCTGGGAAGTTCCTGGGATGCAGAAGATGTGCCCGGCAGCACTGATGGCCACAGAGCGTGGCTCCGTGGCCATCAGGAGAGATGGGGACAGCAAATTCGCCATCCCCAGGATGGCGGGGGGGGGGGGGGAGGTGCTTGATCTCACATTGGGTTTTTTAAAAAAACAAAACAAAAACTTTACCTTTGCAGAGGAGCGCTCGTGCGCTCTCAGTCAAAGGGGGGGGGGGAATGGCAGCTGCAACTTGCAATGGCCCGGGAGAAGCCCAGGCCATCGCATTTCTTATGTGTATTGGGCGTGCCAATCCCGGGAGTAGCTACTTCCTGGATCCATCACCCTGAGCCCTCTACACCACTATGGTGTAGAAAGGGCCTCCCTCTTCATCACAACAGTTAAAGCTGCAAGAGCCCTGCTCTTTCAACCGGATGCAAAAGCTTTCACTGTTGTGCTGAAGAGGGAATTTCACCAGGTGCTGCGTGCATACAAAAATTAGGTAACTTCTCATTAAAATGGAAACTGAATGGATTTCTTTCCCATTCCTAACTTAAAACCCCAGGATGGGGGGCGGGGGGAGGAAAGCAGCTTCGGGGAAATTTGCAAGGAGAAAACAGGAGGGAGCAGAATGGTTCTCCAGTCCACTACGTCTTCCTTCCCACAACTGCTCTGAAGAAGCAGCAAATGCACTTTGGCTGGATAATGTCTTGGCCTAATTCTCCCAATACATTTTCCTGGAAATAGTTTTTTTCCCTTTTAATTGCCCTTGCTTCCTTCAAATACATGAGATTTTTAAAACTAAAATCATGAGAAATGGCCACATGTTCCTCTATTCTTTTCAGTGGCACATTTACCATGTGACGGACTGAAACTTCGACCGATGGAAAAGGTCGTGCCGATTTTCCAGTAACAACAATTCTGCTCTTCCCAGATGTTGGGTTTCAGAATGAGCCAATTATTTAACGGCCGTCGCAGGAGGTCACTACTTGTGTGACCTCTGCTTTTTTGGCAGAAAGAAAAGCAAATTAATGAGATCCGTATCAATGCTTGTTAACTAGAAGCTCATTTCCATTTCCCCCTTTTCAAAGGGTCACATTTCTTACAGTTTTCAGCTGCAAACAAACAGCAGCAGCATCAATCATCATCGAGATTCTTAACTAGAGCAAAATAATGCTGTAGTTCTGGTCCTCTATATGTTCTATATGTGTGTACTTGGAAGTAAGTCCTATCAAGTTCAATGTGATTTACTCCTAGTGAAGGTGTGCTTAGGATTTCAGCCTAAGATTAGGGTTGCGGGCAAGAGGATGGGGCCAGAGCAAGGAGACATGGACTTCTAGGGAATCCCAGAGAGCCAGATTATGATCCCAGTGGGGCTGGAATTCTCCCCCTCCCTGGGCTGTGGTTCTGCACCCCTAGTTTGGAATCTGTGGAAAGGAGTGAACAGTCCCTGCATTACCACAAGGCAGGGCCAGGTGCAACTGAACCAAAGGCTGCCTCTACAAGAGAGGTTTAAAGCTCTTTCAAGGAGCTTTAAAAAAATTGCCTCTACAAGAATGGAGCGCAAATCGGGCGTAGAGGCGCGTTATCTCTCCGATTATGTGCATTATCGAATGCGCATTAAATCGCGAGTTTTATTTTGCTCCGGCCATTAAAGCGCATTTTGACTATGTGAACAAGGGCTTATGCACATTAACTACTTGTAAACGCATTTTGGTCATCCGTTAATGCGCTTCGCCGCCTCTCGCCACCTCTCGTGCAGAGGTATTAGGTGTAAATGCGCTTCAGCAGTTATGCGCATAATCGCCTAACCGGGCGCAAAAGCGAATCCTTGTAGAGGGGACCAAAGTGTCAAAAAAGGGCAAAAAAGCCAATCTGGACGGATAAATTCATGGAGAAGAAGACTATCAATGGCAACTACTCCTGACGGCTATGTGCTACCTCCAGGATCAGAGGCAGTAAGTCTGCATGCACCAGTTGCTGGTGAACATGGGTGGGAGGGTGCTGTTGCACCATGTCCTGCTTGTGGGTTCCTGGTCGACAGCTGGTTGGCCACTGAGTGAACAGAGTGCTGGAATAGATGAACCCTTGGTCTGATCTAGCAGGGCTCATCTTATGCTCTTATGTCCTTGCGCAGGTCAGAGAAGAAGCCTGCAGTCAATTCGGGAGGGGGGGAGCCAGACAGGCAGAGAGTATAGGCGCAAGGATGGCAAGACGCAGGGAAGGGAGAATTTAGGGGAAACTTCGTCCTTAACCAGGAAGCAAAGCAGGAACAGCCAGGGGAGACAAGGGGAGTGGCAGGGCCATGCCAAACCAGACCAGGAGTCTGTCAACCGCACACAGGACCAACCTTACTATTCGACAGAGTGGATGCCTCAGCCATAGGGTGGCCCATTTTGTCCGGTTTGAAGAGCTACCCTGTTCCAAGTTCAATTTAAAGATCAAGAACCATAAGAAGGGAAAGCAGATACCTTGAAATCAGTGGAGGCTGGTGGCTCCGATGTCAGCGGGGCAGTGAATCCATTCCGGGTTTCAGTCACAACCAGTCAGAACGCTAAAGGGGGCATCCAAGGTGCAGAAGCACCTTCGATAGCTCCTTTAGAGTTCTTACTGAAACATGGGGCAGATTCACCACCCCACTAACACTAAAGCCACCAGCCTCCACTGCTAGTTGCCTCATCAGCAGTTGGCAGCTGCACAACACTCTGAGCAGGCACACAGGTCTCCTGGTCACACCATAGCAAGATATTAGTTCAGTAGCAATTTCTACATTTGCATCTAGACATATGGATTAGCGTATGTGACGTTCATGCAAATATATGGATGACCTGAGTTCAAATTCTCTGTACAGCATGGAGCTCATTGCATGGTCCTGGCCAAACTTCTCTTTCTTAAATGGTAGTATAAAAAGAAAGATCTATTCCATGATCCATTTTGTATTCAACTAATATCCAATTAGTTAAGTACTTCAGTACACTAATAACATGGCAGACAATGTAATAATCAGTCTCTTGGCTGATGACATAGCGGATGCAACATCAACAGAAATGAGGGAGATTCCAGAAAACGGGGAATCTGAAGAGTCCCATATGACTCAGGTAGCCTCTGAATGCCTCCTTTCGTGCTCAGTGGATAGTAATTTACAGTGTACTTTCTTCCTCTCTTTGTTCTGTGGATCTAAATTTGCTGCAGAGGGTGGAGAAGAAAAATGTGTGTCCCAAAGGCAGACACTGGGCAGGTATCAATGTTTTGAAAAGCTCTTTCCACATCTATATGGCAAACAAAACTAGAAACATTAGTGCAATAATTCTTTTCTTTTATATTTTATTTTTATTTGTACCCCACCTTTCAACCAAAAACTGGCACTCAATATAAGCAGAATTAATTAATTTGAACAGTTTCTGAATTCATATTTCTTGACCCCAGGGCTGGATGTTTTATCAATTAATCAGTTAGATCAATTTTGAACTTTTAATCGACAATAATAATAATAATAATAATAATAATAGTATATTTATTTATTTATTACCTGCCTCTCCCTCTGGATCAAGGTAGGGAACAACAACAAATATAAAACACAAAGACCACAAAATAGATTAAATATTAAAAACAAATAAAAACCAATACATCATTAAAAACATCTTAAAATTCAACTGGGTAGGCCGGCCGGAAGAGATCAGTCTTCATGGCTCTCTTAAATTCATGAAGACTGCTAATTTGTCGAATCTCCTCCCGCAGGTCATTCCATAGTCTGGGACTGGTAGAAAAGAAGGTCCTCTGGGTAACACTCGTCAGCCTAGTTCTGGCTAATTGGAGTAAGTTCTTCCCAGAGGACCTGAGCGTGTGGGGCGGATTATATGGGAGAAGGCGATCCTGCAGGTAACATGGACCCAAACCATGTAGTGCTTTAAAGGTAATAACCAACACTTTATACGTCGCCCGGAAACTGATTGGCAGCCAATGAAGTGATTTTAAAACTGGTATAATGTGGTCATCCCTAGATGTACCAGTGACCAACCTGACTGCCATATTTTGAACAAGTTGAAGTTTCCAGACTAGGCACAAAGGTAGCCCTATGTACAGTGCATTGCAGAAGTCAAGACTCAAAGTTACCAGCATGTGTACTACCCCGTCTTTAGGTCTTCCAACTCTAGGAAGGGCACAGCTGGTGTATCAGTAGAAGCTGATAGTAGGCACTCCTGGCCGTTGCGTCTATCTGGGCTGTCATTTGGAGCGACAGATCCAGGAGTATCCCCAAGCTGCGAACACAGTCTTTCAGGGGGAGTGTAACCCCATCCAGAACTGGTTGACACACCTCCAAACCCAGGTTGGGGCCTTTGACTGGATTCAGCTTCAGTTTGTTTTTCCTCATCCAGCCCATTACCGCCTCCAAGCATTCATTCAGAGGAGACACACTATCCTTAGCTGACGATGTTATCAAAAGCATAGAGAAATATATTTGGGTGTCATCAGCGTATTGATAGCACCCCGCCCCATGCCTACAGATGATCTCTCCCTGCGGTTTCATATAAATGTTAAACAGCATTGGGGAAAGGATGGCACCTTGTGGTACACCACATAGTAACTCCTTCTTTAAAGAGCAGCTATCCCCAAGCATCACCATCTGGAACCTGCCCGAGAGGTAGGATGGGAACCACTGAAGCACAGTGCCCCCGATTCCCAATTCCCCCAGGCGCTCCAGAAGGATACCATGGTCGATGATATCGAAAGCCACTGAGAGGTCCAGGAATACCAACAGGGACACACTCCCCCGTCAATACTAAGGCGTAGATCATCCACTAAGGCGACCAAAGCGGTCTGAACTCCGTATCCTGCCCTGAAGCCGGTTTGAAATGGGTCTAGAAAATCAGTGCCATCCAAAACTGCTTGGAGTTGGAAGGCAACCGCCCTCTCGATCACCTTGCCCAAAAATGGAAGATTTGATACTGGCCTGTAGTCATTAAGGTCCAGGGGATCCAGGGAGGGCTTTTTTAGAAGCGACCGTACCACCACTTCTTTTAAACATTATGGAAAACTCCCCTCCCTGAGAGATGCATTAATAATATGTTGTAGATGTGATCTAACTGCATCTCCTCCCTGGACGACCAGCCAAGAAGGACTGGGATTGAGAAGGCAAGTCATCCTCCTCACTCGTCCAAGCAGCTTGTCCACATCCTCGGTACTCACCAACTGAAACTGATCCAGTGTAATCCTACTCGCGGAGTCGCTGGACACTCCATTGTCAGCCTCTGCTATAATGATGGCATCTAAGGCGGCTCTTATCTGAGAGATTTTATCTGTGAAATGATCGTTAAAGACATCACAGCGAACTACCGAAGGCTCTAAAATCGGATTCAGGGGAGAAGGTGCCCGAGTTAGACCCTTCACCACCCTGAATAGTTCTGCTGGACGTGAATTCGCAGACGCAATGCGCGCAGAGAAGAAAGCTTTCTTCGCTGCACATATTGCCACTCCATAGGAACGAAGATGTTCTCTATGTCGTGTCTTATCGGATATAAGTCGAGTTTTCCACCATCAGCGCTCCAGTCGTCAACCTTCCCACTTCAACTCCCTGAGATCTTTTGTATGCCAGGGCGCCCAGTTAGAAGCGGGTTGGAGAGGACGTTTGGGGGCGATCATGTCGATAGCCCTAGTTAGGCTGATTCATCAGACTGTATGTGTGTGTGTGTGCGTGCGTGCATGAGCGTGTGTGTCTGTCTGTCTGTCTGTCTGTCTGTCTGTCTACCTATCTATCATCTATCTATCCGAGTGCTTATAAAAACTACTGGAATTATGCTATATTAGAATTTATGGTTATACGATTTTATTCATGCATTTGATTTTTCTGCTCATTTTTGTTGTAACCTACCCAGAGAACCTTTCGTGATTGCACAGCCTATAAATCTTGTAAACAAACAAAATAAATACAATAATAGCTGCACGCGGCAGGTACCATCTGTTACAGCTCCAGTCTCAAGCAATAACCAAGGCTCAGACAAAGGAGAATGCATCTGTTTGAGTCTGGAGGGGCTCCCAGACACAGCTTTTATAGTGCCCTTTCCTGGCCTTGCTCACCAAATTTTATGGGAAGTCCAGACATAGTCATCTTCCACTTGGAAGCCTTCTGTATTTCCCAGCTTTCTGATTGGGAGCACTAGGAATCCTCTATCTGGAAGCACCCCAGGGCTACAATGCTGCTTGCTGAGGTACTGAATCTCAGGCTAATGGTCATGAACGTGTGGACCCCAAGCCAGGAACCTCACTGATGCCTTCCCTGAGCCTGATTCACTTGAAGTACTTCCTGCTGGACAATGCCCGAGACTCTTGGCACCACATGTTATGTATTCCTCATGAGAACAGGTCATAATACCATCTTCTTGAAATGAGGCATTATCCTTTCTTCTCTTGCACATGTGGAAGAGCTATGTACCAATGTAAGAATTATCTCGAACTAAGGATGGGCAAACTCCCCTGCATTCTGTTTGTGCTCTGCTTGCCGGACTCCCGCCATTTGCTCAACCTTGGTGGGCTAGTCGCCAGGTGGTCTGTGGGCACCCGGTGAGAGCTCAGGTCTTTTTTTTTCTTTTGTCCATGAACAGCGATTTGTGCAAATTCATGGCTTGAACTCTTTATGGAAATCAGGATTTGCATAAAATTGTGGCCATACATAGTGCAATTTATGAAAAATTGGAAGTGTAAAGGATAATTCACACCTGCAATTTTGTGCAAATCACGATTTCTGTAAATATTCCCTTCACAAATTTGCACATTTTTTTTTTAAAAAAAGAGAAACTAAGTCAAGCCAGCTTAGGGATCAGTGAGCTGGTATCTGGGGTGGGGGGCTCTGCTGGCAAAAAATCACTGAGCTCCACCTTTGAACCAGATTCCTGTGACATCCCCAACTGAAACAAAGGAAACATACTCCTTCAGAAATACTGACTTTCTCTTATGCCAATGTACCCAATTAATCAGTTAAAACCCACATGTCTAATTGTTCGATTTTGTTTAATTGGGCTGCTGCCCTCCTTGTTACTTGATTTAGATTACCTTGGTGCAGAATTTATTTTTCTTTTTTAAGTGTAAAGTACATGAAGCCATATCAATATGTTCTCTGATTCAATGCAAAATATTTCATCTCTCAATTCTCGTTTTGAAATGACTTAAATTGACACGTGACATGCTGTGCAAAAATCAGGCACTGAATCTTTAGTTCCTGCACCACCAACTTTGTGGGTCAGAGGAAGAAACTGCAGGAAGTTCGATTTGGGTTATTTGCGCAGCAGCCCAGAATCCTCTTTGCTTAAGGAGTCATGTGACACCAGAGGGCCAATCCAATGTCATTGTGTGGTATAAAATTCCTAGGCCTGCTGCCTTCCCACTCTGGAAAACCTGATGCTGAAGGAGGTCACCAGGTTCTGTAGTGCCAGATTACCAGTTTTTGGCTAGGCTGCTTATGCATCCAAGCATCCAAGATACACACCCACAATTTGGCCGGAAAGCCTGATCTTTTTTCTTACAGTAAACATAGTACATGAGGTTCACCAGACAGTTTGACTGTTTGTTTATGTCTATGCCATGTTTGAATGGCTTTTACTTTGTTTTCTTTACAGCGCTGATGTGCTGATTAATGTCTCAGTGAAGATTGCTGACATAACGTTGACACAATAAATCAATGTATTGCCCATGACTAATGCGTCTAGATAAAGAAGATTTGTTAAAGTTAAACAAAAAAGAAAGAAAGAAAAGTAGAAAGACTCATTAGATACATACAGGGGGGAATTAAATGGGGAAACTGGTTACCTAGTTAATTAGCCCTCCAGTTAACTCCTCCAAAATACTGGCCGAGAGTACAGGAATCTGTCTGAGAGCCTATCTACACACGCAGGATAAAACACTTTGAAAACGTCTTGAAAACTGTATATGGAGTGTGTCCTGGGCCCCAACAGTTCTCAAAACGGTTATAAACCGTTTTAAAGCAGTAGTGTAGATAGGTTCACAGTCTGAATTAAACTAGGACTTCCACTGAATGTTTGGTTCCTTCAGTGATTCTGTGTTAGCCCAGTCAGTCACACAGACATCTGGTCACAGTCTTACACACTGTGATGAGATGCACTGCATTTCTACTTAAATTATAAAAATTATCTCTAAATGTACATCTATACATATCAATCATCACATGCAAATTTTAGGCAGAACTGCGTCCTCTTTTTTGCTGATTCAGAAGTGTCCTCCCAAGAGCAGAGCCGGCACTACCATGAGACAGAGTGAAGCAGCGGCCTCAGGCAGCAGATTTGGGGGGTCATGAAAATAACTTGGTTGGCTTTGGATATTACATGTCTTGACTTGGGTGGGCGGGCGAACTGCCATTTGCTGTTCTGCCTCAAGCAGCAACTTGCCCTAGATGAGCAGCAAGCTGCTACGGCAAATTCAGCTTTTATCATTTCATATCTGTTACTTTATTTTTAGATCTTTGCTGTTGGTTTTTACTTTAGTTTTATATTGTAGTTTTAAACTTTTAAAAGTGTCATGTTATATTTTATTGTGCTCTATTCTATGGTTTTAATTGTTGTGAACCAGCCAGAGAGCTTTAGCTATGGGCGGTATAGAAATGTAATAAATAAATAAATAATAAATAAATAAATAACCACAGCGGGTTATGGGAGCTAAGGCATAAATAAATAAGGCACCTCAGCCTCATTGCTAGAGTCTCTGTTTAGAGACCTCCAGTGCCTTATTGTGGTTATTTGACAACATTCAAATTTCTGTTGAGCTCTGTAAAACTTTGTAAAAAAAACCCAAAGCAAGCCCTACCATGTCCTTCTTTGAATTAGTTCTTCTCCATTGCTCCATGATATGGTTTTGGCCAGCATGCATTCACCTCTGATCGCAACTCTTATTTCCAGCCAAGCAAGTTAAAAATCCTTAAATCCCATTGCTTTCAAAATCACAGAGCGAAACAGCATTGTGGGATTGTTGCGTAGTTGGTTTTCAGCAGCTCTTGTTTCAGAGAAGAGTCTTTGGATTTCACCTCTGTGAACCGTCATCAACATATTTGTGGCATGAAGGACTTAAAGTATCTTTTCCCTCATGACTTGGTTGATCGAGCAAAACCAGATGGATTTCAAGGTCTGTGAATTTCAGCAAAACTTGTGAAAGACAGGACTCCACCCCCATGAAACAAAACTTCATTATCTCTTGATAATGTGGAATTGATCCTCTAAGTGAAAAAGGCCCAGTAAGCAGGGAGAACTGGTGGTAGAAATCACTGAGGGAAAAATTATAACCCCAGTTTCTGTGGCAGTGTTACTCACATCTTTGAGAACTGGTGTGATGTAGTCTAGTGGCTGAAAGAATGCAAACTGGGAAGTCACAGGTTAAAGTCTTACTTCAGCCATGTCCTTACAGGTGGCAAGCAGCTATTGCTATCACTTTGACCTCTTCTCACCTCATGAGCTGTGAATAACAATACCAGCCTACTTTATAAAGTTGTTGTATTTATTTATTGGGATACTTTATTGGGATACTGCCTGTGTGAATCACTTTGAATGGTATTATTGCTTCTTCCTGCTAAGCCAGATGGAAAAACACAAAGTTCCAGAGAGCCAGAGCCCTATAAGTTCCACAACTGCCCCACAGATAATTATTTTTCTGCTGTCAATTATTTATTCCCCCCTCTCCCTCCCTCTCTCTCTCTCTCTCTCTCTCCTTATGTTTAGTGATGAGTAAAGCCTCCTGGGCTCAGATTTGTATTTGGGCTCAGCCAATCAAGCTTTCCCTCTAAAAAGTCAGAAAAACAACTCAACTAATTCAAAGCCAAATCAGATCCCTAGAGGCAGTGACATTTTCTCAGGAATCCTTCTAGGAAATCTACATTTCCCAGAATTTGTGATAACTGAGTTGCTTCTCTTACAGCTAGGAATGGTGTGAGTGTCTGACTCGGTCCGTGAGGGCAGAGGACCCCCTGCGATTGGCCCTTGCAGACTAAATCAAACATGGTTGGCCCCAGCGCAGACCCACTCCTGAGTGCTTGCAAACCACCTGCAGGTACTCTGCCATAGGTCCACCTTGACTTTTGGCCCTTCCTTTCCCCTGCTACATTAATGGTGGATGCTAGGGGTGTGCACGGACCCCCCCGGATCAGATCGGGACCCGGATCGGGACCTCCCATTTTGTCCCGGATTGGATTGGACAAAATCGGAGCCCCCCCGGACCGGATCAGGTCCAATCCCGATCCAAAAATCAGACATCCGATTTTTGGATTGGCCGCCATTTCCCCCCCCCCCCCATAGAGTTGCATTGGGGGAAAGAAAGCTTTCCCCCAATGCAAGTCTATGAGGAAAAAATGACAGCGGGTGGGTCAGGGGGGCCTAACTCCCTCCTCCCCCCCCCGGGGCTGTCCGCTGTGGATGGCCCCGGCAGGTAAGCCCCCTCCCCCGCTCTCCTTACCACCCCGGGGCCGTCCGCTTCCCTCTGCTGGCGCCCGTAGGCGCCAGCGGATGGAAGTGGACGGCCCCGGGGGGGTAAGCCCCCTCCTCCTCCCCCTGCTTACCTTCCATGGCCGTCCGCTCCCGTCTGCCAATGGCCGCTACTGCGAGCAGGCTTCGCGGCTTGCCCCTAGGTAGCGCGCCAGGTGATCATCAGGTGATGATCACCTGGCGTGCTACCTAGGGGCAGGCCGCGAAGCCCGCTCACAGTAGCGGCCAGCAGCGGACGGGAGCGGCCGTCTCCCGAAGGTAAGCCATGCACGCGCACGGAGCCCCCTCCCCCCTCCCCCCCGCTTACCTTCGGGGAACGTCCGCTCCCGTCCGCCACGTGCTGCTACGGGAGCAGGCTTCGCGGCCTGCTCCTGAGTAGCACGCCAGGTGATGTAATCACCTGGCGCGCTACCTAGGAGCAGGCCGCGAAGCCTGCTCGCCGTAGCAGCCAGCGTCGGATGGGAGCGGATGGCCATGGAAGGTAAGCGCGCCGTGCACCCCCCACACCCCCCTCCCCCCTGCCCCCTGCTTACCTTTCCTGGCCGTCTGCTCCCATCCGCCGCCCCCTGCCCCCGTTGTCTACTTCCATTGGCGGGCGCCCGCCGATGGAAATGGACAGCCCCGCTAGGGAAGCCCCCCTGCTGTACACTTCCAATCTGGATCGGAACCTTTCCGGATCAGATCGGATTGGATCAGCCGATCCAGCGGTAAGATTGGAAATCAGATAAATCGGATAATTTTATCCGATTTCCCCTTGGATCGGATTCAGATTGTGGATCAGACCCGATCCAGTGCACATCCCTAGTGGATGCCATTAACACAGCAGGGGAAATACACACTTTCTGGAGCGTCTGGAAAATGCATGTATCCCACTCCCCCATGGTGATAGGGGCCTTAAAGGCCCTATTATTGTGTTAATAGGGCCTTTAAGGCCCCCATTGGCATGGGTAGGAGATGTGTACTTTCCGGAGCCTTTAGAAAGTGCGCAGCCCCCCCCCCCTGAGCTAATGGGGGCTGCCATTAGCACAGCGGGGGGAATGCACACTTACTGAAGGATCTGGAAAGTGCACATCTCCCCCCCATGCTGAAAGGGGCCTTAAAGGCCCTGTTAACACAAGGGCACTCTTGCCTCCCCATTGGCATGGGGGCAGACACATGATTACCAGATGTTCTGGAAATTGCACATTTCCTCCACTGTGTTAATGGGCTGGAAGCCAGGGTGGGGGCTCACATGGCCCAGTTTGTGGGGGCCAGCAGCCAATAGCAGCAGGATGAGTTCACTCGCCCCCAGTTACAGCATCCCTATTCAGTGTTCAAACAAGGCTTGAATCAATGTGTGAGGAGAAGGAGCACTCTGGCCCTACGCCTTTCCTCCCTTGCGTTTTCTGACCTGTCCTCATGGAGGGCAACTGCCTGAAGAGGACAGCCTTTTTTTTTTATCGGTGGAGGCACTCCACAAAATGCAGAATGTGGATTTTTCAGTCCCATTGATTTCACAAGGTTGATTTTAAGAATGTATGGATCCCATCCAGTGCCATCCAACTAAATCTGAATCCAACCCAGTAGCATCACGATTGTCCTGGTTAGATGGTTGGACTGGGACTTTAGGCTCCAGTTCTCCATTCAGCCACAACACTTTGCAGCTGTTCTTGGGCCAGTTACCTTCTTGCAGCCTGACCTACCTCACAAGGTTATTGTGAGTGGAAAGTATAGGATCACATATGCTGCCCTGAGCTCCTTGGAGCAAAGGCATGTTAAAAATATTCCTAAAAATCAGACATATGAGGGAAAGCCAGTGGGAAAGTTGTCAACCCTGAATTCAAGACTGAATAAAATAGCAACTTGGGCAGGATCCACACTACCGCTTTAAAATGGTTTATAACAGTTTTGACAACTGTTTTGGCTCATGACACACTCCATATACAGTCTTCAAACCATTTTCAAAGTGTTATATCCCGTTTGGTGTTGATCTGGCCTTGGTTTGGGGTGGCGTTTAATTGAAGTCATGGTGAATGTCAATAAAATACACCCTTTCTTACAAGATGCACAGCATTTTTTAAATTGACCTTGAAATCATGACGCCCCACCACCACACACAGCTGCAGAACTCCTTGTCCCAGGACACGCTCAAGCCGGCATACTGATAAGCAGCAATTGCCCTTGAACAATGAAGTCAGGAACTGTTTTTTCTCCAACTCTTTCTGGCACAGTGAAGTCGGAGCAGTTGCTGGTGGGGGTGATGGGGAAGAGTAGTGTCATACTCCTCCCCTTGGGATCCCTTCCCTGAGGCTATGGGTACATTTGATCTGTGTAAAAGAGGGGACTCTCCTTACACTTCAACCTTTCCCTTTTTACAGACTCACACCCAGTTCGTGGAACACTGTTTTCCCCACTCAGCTTGACCACTCCTTTAATACCACTGCCATCATATAACCTTTATTTAATAGCTTTGGTCTCACTGAGAGACTACCTATAATGTAGGGTGACCATATGGAAAGGAAGACAGGGCTCCTGTATCTTTAACAGTTGTATAGAAAAGGGAATTTCAGCAGGCGTCATTTGTATGCATGCAGCACCTGGTGAAATTCCCTCTTCATCACAACAGTTAAAGCTACAGGAGCCCTGCCCACTTGATCAGATACAAAAGAGGGCAGGGCTCCTGCAGCTTTAACTGTGGTGATGAAGAGGGAATTTCACCAAGTGCTGCATGCATATAAGTAACACCAACTGAAATTCCCTTTTCTCTACAACTGTAAAAGATACAGGAGCCCTGTCCGCCTTTTCACATGGTCACCCTATATCATGAAAGATGCCACACCACATGCTGTGAACAAAAGAACTTATAATTTATTAATTACACATATGATGGAACAGAAGATTTATTTGTGTGTTCAATAAAAGCTCCAAAATTAACGTTTCATTTATTCTTAGGCTAATCTAACTCCTCCCTGTATATCCATCCCAAAACAACAAACAGAGTGTCCCTGCACTAAACCTCAACTGTCTCTCTTAACTAACTGACTCTCCCTATTTAAATCGCACTCACTCCACACTTTCCACCAATCATACGCCAGCACACCAACATTCCATTTGCTCTCTCTCCCCCACTCCTGCCTTAACTAACTGACCATATTAACTCTACACACAAAGGACATAAACAACATTACCATAAATATACATACCAACCTGCACCATAATTCACAGTACTTAGGGCTCCATCACACCTACTTTTTTTTTCCTGCTATGCATCAGCGATTTCCACCTCTGTTTCATTAGCGCGTCAAGCGCTGGTCACTTTCACGTGCATGCGTTGTTGCATTATTTAGCCTTTTTAACCTTTTGACCTGTGCCAACTCATGCTGGCCAACGAGACCATATTACGCCAGTCCTTTTCCAACTTCACTGGCTGCCGATCCAGGTCCGGGCCCAATTCAAAGCACTGGTACTAACATTTAAAGCCCTAAACGGCTTGGGGCCAGGATATCTAAAGGAACGCCTCCTCCCATATGTACCTGCCCGGACCCTAAGATCATCTACAGGGGTCCTTCTCCGTGAGCCCCTGCCAAAGGAAGTGAGGCAGGTGGCCACTAGGAGGAGGGCTTTCTCTGCTGTGGCACCCCAGCTGTGGAATGAGCTCCCCAGAGAGGTTCGCCTGGCACCTACTTTGTACTCTTTTCGTCGCCAGGTGAAGAGCTTTTTATTCTCCCAGTATTTTAACAGTTAAATTAACTCAATTTTAATTCTTGCTGTTTTAAATTTGTATTTTAATCTGTATTAATTCCTGCTGCTTGGTTTTATTCTGGTTGTGTTTTTATATTGTATGTTATTCTGTGTTTTTAGATTGTGCCTTGTTTTATATATTTTAAAATGATTTCATGGTTTTAATTTTTGTGAACCGCCCAGAAAGCTTTGGCTATGGGGCGGTATAAAAATGCAATAAATAAATAAATAAATAATAAATAAATATCAACACTGCACTCACCCTACCCTACCCCTTTTCCTTCCCCCTCCAGTTCATTGGTTCTTGTGGTTGATGGACATTGTGATGGACGTGGGCACCTTCCCCCCTTGCTCTGGTTTTGTTGTGTACTGTTTTAACGGTTTAGCGTTCGATTGTTTAGGTGCCATTTCTGCCTTTCGAGGGGTAGAAACAGCAATGAGAGTGGGGTTGGAGCTGCGGAAGTCCGTTCAAGTGACTCAGCACAAGCCCATTCATTCTAGCAACTCAGTATACCCTCCTCTTTTATCAGCAAGACCACCCTTCAATGAACACGCCCCCACAAAAGTGGGTCATTCTGACATAGCGCAAGGATGGCGATACACGGGTACAGAAGAGCGGTTTTATTCCACATGGAGAAAAAATGCCGCACTTTCCCCACCCTAGAAAAACACAGAAAATGGAGGAGAAGAGGCGAGATGACCGCAGGACAAAGATGACGTCGTGTGAGTGTTGCAAAACAGTAAACAAAGTGGGACAAAAGTGCGATAAAATGCTGGTGTGATGGAGCTCCAGGCCAAACATCACAAGTGGCCACATTCCAATACAGAATTAAGCTTGCTTAAGCCCACTGAAATCAAAGGAGCTGTGTGTGTGCCTAAGTCACTCTGTGTTGGAATGCAATCGGGATGGGAAAAAGTACTGAATTATGGTTTAGGGTAGGGGTGGGGAACTTCAGGTTGAGGGGCCAAATCTGGCCCTCTGGCAGCTTCTCCAAAAGGCCACATATCCTTCTGATGGCCCCACCTCCTTTCCCTCAGCCACCAACCATTTGGTAGTTACTGGGTTTTTTGCCATTTTTCTACCATGCTAAGAGGCTGAAACACTTCTCATAAGGCTTCGTTTCTGGCAACGAGAGTTTTAAACTAAAAAAAAAAAAAAAACTGGTATTTTTGATATTTTGATCCCTCCCCTTTTGTCTCTGGCCCGACCCACTATTGGAATACAGCTCCTGCGCAATGTTTGCACACATGCTCACAACTTAATGACTAAGACAATAAAATCCCTTTCAAATCACTCCCTTTTTCATTTGCTGGCTTGAGGTACCATAAATGTATCATCCAGCCATTAAGGAAATTGAGTTCTTTGGAGGTTGATTATTCCGATCCAGGCATGTACTTCCAAGTTTGCACAGTCTTAGCTTTTGCAAATGCAAGTCCAATGTTTGCTTGGGTGTATAGGTAGACTTGTTGTCTGTTGTTCCCCAAGAGAAAAGCTCTGTGCCAATGGGAGGGGATTTGCTATGCCAGCTCTTGGGCGGATGGATTTTCTCACTCTGCTTGGGAGTGTGTCAGGGAGTCTAGTAGGGATGTGCACTGGATCGGACCCAATCCACGATCCGAGTCCGGTCCAGTGGGAAATCGGATAAATTATCCGATTTCCGATCCGACAGCTGGATCGGCCGATCCAATCCGAACCGGTCCAAAAAGGCTCCGAAGCGGTTCGGCGGATCGGCGGATCGGCGGGCGCCCACTGGCGCCCACCGCTGCTTCCATTGGCGGGGGCCAGCGGGCGCCCGCCGATGAAAGTGGACAGCGGGGGGGGGGAGGGGGGCGCTTACCTTTCCGGCCCGTCCGCTCCCGTCCGGCGCCGGCAGCTACTACCAGCGGGCTCCGCGGCCTGCTCCAGGGTGGCGCGCCGGGTGATGTCATCACCCGGCGCGCTACTCGAGAGCAGGCCGTGGAGCCCGCTGGTAGTAGCCGCCGGCGCCGGACGGGAGCGGACGGGCCGGGAAGGTAAGCAGGGGGCGCGCGGAGGGGAGGAGGGGGGCCCTTACCTTCCCGGCCCGTCCGCTCCCGTCCGGCGCCGGCGGCTACTACCAGCAGGCTCCGCGGCCTACTCCAGGGTGGCGCGCCGGGTGATGTCATCACCCGGCGCGCTACTCTAGAGCAGGCCACGGAGCCCGTTGGTAGTAGCCGCCGGCGCCGGACGGGAGCGGACGGGCCGGGAAGGTAAGCAGGGGGCGCGCGGAGGGGAGGAGGGGGCGCACGGAGGGGAGGAGGGGGGCCCTTACCTTTCCGGCCCGTCCGCTCCCGTCCGGTGCCGGCGGCTACTACCAGTGGGCTCCGCGGCCTGCTCCAGGGTGGCGCGCCGGATGATCACCCGGCGCGCTACTCGAGAGCAAGCCGCAAAGCCGGCTGGCGGTAGCCGCCGGCGCCGGACGGGAGCAAACGGCCCTAAAAGGTAAGCAGTGGCGGGGAAGGGGGCTTACCCCCCTCCGGAGCCATCCGCTTCTATCCGCTGGCGCCCGCGGGCGCCAGCGGATGGAAGCGGACGGCCCCAGGGGGGGTAGGGAGCGCGGGGGAGGGGGCTTACCTGCCGGGGCCGTCCACAGCGGACGGCCCCGGGGGGGAGGGAGTTAGGCCCCCCCTCACCCACCCGCCGCCATTTTTTCCTCATAGACTTGCATTGCAATGCAAGTCTATGGGGAAAAAAATGGCGGCCGATCCAAAAATTTCCGATTTTTGGATCGGGATCGTACTCGATCCAGTCCGGGGGGCCTCCGATTTTGTCCGAACCGATCCGTGACAAAATTGGAGGTCCCGATCCGGGTCCCGATCCGATCCGGGGGGTCCGTGCACACCCCTAGAGTCTAGGATCCTGTAGAGACTTGGCCATCCCAGAAATTCCCCCAAACCACGCAGTTTCAGACCCACCACAGCAAAGCACTGCCCACAGGCAGTGATGATGGTAGGAAAATGTTCCAACATCTGAAAAGGACCTCCATTGGCAGTTATCCCTTTCTCTGGGTGGGCCTCCTTCTTTGCCTGATGGGGAGGTCTGTAGTTTCCTAAGGCCATGGGAACACCCTTCCAATGACCATAGATTGTACACCTGCTGAAATTTCCTTTTCTATACAAGTGTTAAAGCTGCAGGAGCCCTGTCCTCTTGATCAGATACAACAGAAGGTTACAAATGATGGGGTAAAGGAGTGGGTCCAGCAAAGGGTATGTGACCAACTGGCAAAACCTGGATTGGGACCTCCGGTGGGCTGGATTTGACCATCGGGACTGCCCTAGAGATTTTAATTCCTCCTACCATTGAGGCGGTTGTTTTATGCCTTAGTTGTTATGCAGTGACTTTATTTGTCTACTGCCCTTCAGCCAAGCAGCTCCCAGAGCGTCTCACAATAAAATAATATTGGGCAGTATCCAATGGTACGCCTACATAGAGAAGACCCATTGAGTTGAATGGGTCTAGTTTTCCATTGGATACTGCCCACATTAACAAAATTGAAATAAATGAAATCAAAACAGTCAATGCAATATAGCAGATAGAATCAGTCATAATAACTGATCTGTAAAGCTGCAATAATAAGTTAAAACAGAGACAACAAGAGCTAGGAAGGTACCGCTCACTAGAATTATGTGCTTTAATGAATAGAGGGCAACTTCCATCTCTACTAATAGTTAGCCCAGCAGTTGAAAGACAATGGCTGAATTCGGACAACATGATAGTCAATGGTGGGGTAATAAACAACTTTACAGTTGTTCATCTAGGGGGTACTCCCCACACAACATGGTAATAAATAATCAACTGTGGTGTGGATTAGGATCAGAGCTGAGTTGACTATGGCAGCATTCAGACGACATGATAATACAACTGACGATTGTCCCCCCCCCAGTTGCTTAATGTGTCATCTGAATTCAGCCAATGTTACTTCTTAGTGAGGGTGGAGAAAGTGAAGTTAAATCAGAATGATTAAAAATTAACAGCTAAATAGAGGTTGACACTTCCATAGTTTGTTATGAACTTAAACTATCCCTTTAGTCTTGAAGAGCCACATGAATTATTATCTGCGGATGCAAATTCCTTAACAGTGGATTATTTACAAAAACATACTGTACCACACAACTGTCATTCCTAGGAATGTCTTTAATAGCTACTTGACATTTAGATAGTAAAGTATTACCCAAAGTTTATCATTTATTCATTTAATTTATTTCAAAGATGGATATCCTTTCAGTGCAAAGTCAGCTCACATCTCAGCAATAACACATAGATCATCAAATATCAATGAAACCATAAGCCCAAACTAAAAACATTAAACATTTTCCTGGGGGTAAACACATAGTGGGACTTACCACTGAGTAAACATTCATAGGATTGCTCTGTAAAACAATGAAAACATTACACATTAAAATAGCAACACTTAAAATAATTCACAGCATCACATCTTAAAAATCAGTTTAAAATAAGAATATTTTCAGGATCCCTTTAAAAGCAAGTTAAGTTGGGGGTATGAGTTTCTCCCTAGGAAGGGAACAGGGCCAGCCCAAGATATTTGACTGTCTGAGGCGAAGGACAAGATGGTGCCTTTTTCCATTCCATGTACAAAAGCCAACTGGACTTGCAGTTGAACCATTCTTCAGTAGTCGTGATGGGATAGCATCCTCCACTGCACCCGAAGGCAGCAGGCTAGCTTAGGGGGCACAGGGTTGGCTGTGTGGCTCACAGCGAACTGCAACACCTTGCTGTTGCCTCCTAGCATCTGTCGCCTGAGGCGACCACCTCACTCTGCCTCATGATAGGGCCGGGCCTTGAAGGAAGTTCTACAAATATGGTGCCACCATCAACAAGGCCCTGTCTCTTTTACTGTGGTGTTAAAGTGATAGGAAACTCTCGTTTGCTTAATTTCTGCATTTTAGAGTGCTGTTAAAGGCACAGGAGTTTAGGCAGTGCATAAACTTAAGCATGCTCTTTTAGGAGCAAACAACAGTGAATTCAATAGAGCTAAGTGAGTTGCATAGGACTGCAGTACAAGTCCAATATATATATACACATACACACACACACACACACACACACACACCCTTTTATACTTTTCTTCCCCCTCCCCATTTGATCCCCAGATCAACCCTGTCAGGTAGGTTAGGCTGACTGACCAAAGATCATTGAAGCACCTTGGATAGCTCCTTTAGAGCTCTGACTGAAAATCGCGAGCAGATTCACCACCCCACTGACATTGGGGTCACCGGCCTCCACTGAGGCTAAGGATAAGATGTACCCTCCCCCTGCTCCACCCAGCAGTGACTGAGCTGTATCCAGTCACTGTGGACAATACTGAGCTAAATGGACCAATCGTTTGACCAATAGGGCAACTTCCTCTCTTCCTAAGGCTGCAGGGTCAGCAGCACCAAGGGATTATTTAAATATATGTGAATGAGTCATCCCAGATTAATCAATATAAGTGCTAACACCTGCCAGCGTAATAGTGCCATAAATATGCTCCATGTACTTATAGTCTATGTGATTTCAATGAGGCTCATTTAAGAATAAATGTATTTAGCCTCATTTAAATGAAGCTCATTTAAGAAAAAAAAATGGGTCAAGGAACACATTTCATATTTATGCTTGCACCAGTTAATTGGAATATGTCTGAAGGGAGGAGGTTTCTCCCTCTCTCTATTTATATATAATAATAATAATAATAATAATAATAATAATAATAATGGAAAACTAAGTCAACATTCTGAAGAAAGTCAGAAAGTTCCAGTATAGATGCAGCAGAGTGTAGTTCTGGCCATGAAAGGATGATTGAGTTCAGGCTGTGGAATGTGGCACTCCGGTTCTCATACAGAATTAAATAACGAAAAGCCTCTTGACAACAAATGAACAAATAGCCATCAATCTTGTGAAGTTGGCCTGAGTCCCATCCCCACTGCACAGAATGAGAATTTTACCAGCGACTCAAGGAAGAACAGGAGGCTGATGTATAGGAAAGACAATGGCATTTTTGTATGAGCAAACACAGGGTGAGCCCCATGTACTCACCTGGCCCATACTAGAGATGGGTGGTATATAGGCGCCAGACAGTAGGGAGGCAACCCTATTCTAGGGATCAGCAAAAAGCTTTGGGGACACAAATTTATTTATTTATTTATTTATTTATTTATTTATTTATTTATTGCATATCTATACCACCCAATAGCCAAAGCTCTCTGGGCAGTTTACAAAAATAAAAAAAACGACAGTATAAAAACATAATTTAAAATACAGTATAAAAGCACAACCAGGATAAAACCCGAGCAGCCATGCAGAAATTAATACAGTTTTAAAATACGAATTTAAACAGAAAGGTTAAAAATCAAAGTGAAGAACTGTGAAAATACTGTGAAAATAAAAAGGTCTTCACCTGGCATCTAAAGGAGTATAATGTAGGTGCCAGGCGAACCTCTCTAGGGAGCTCATTCTACAGCCAAGGACACTACAGCAGAGAAGGCCCTGCTCCTGGTAACCACCTGCCTCATTTAGGGTCTAGGCAGGTACATATGGGAGGAGGCATTCCTTCAGATAACCTGCCCCAAGCCATTTATGGCTTTGAATGTTAATACCAGCACTTTGAATCGGGCCCAGACCTGGACCGGCAGCCAGTGACCACAGCTGAAGTGGATCTGGAAGGCAAAACAAAGTTGGCTGCCTCAGAATGCTCTGGAACTCTTTCATGATTAGTCTTGGCAGATCAGCCTTTAGTCTGGCTCTAATGGGCCAAAATGGGATGCCAGTGCCATAGACGGGCGAGGGAAGGGAACTTGCTATCACTGAACCCCATTCAAATGGTGTCATGGCTCTTGTATGGCATTATCAGCTGTGCCATGTAGGTCTGGAGAGAGAAACACCATCAAAGTTGCATGGTCATGATTGGCCACTCACAGAAGTTTTTGGATTGATTTCATGACGTTGTCAACAACCGGGATATCTCCCACAGAATCCTCTGGAAATCCCGGGATAAAAAGAACCACTCCTAAAGTGGTAATAGCCAGGAAACTGCAGGATCTTATGCTACTAGATGGTACTTAGAGTGATCAGATAAAATCCAGGTCAGGTCTCATGTAACAGTTAAAGTTGCACGGGCCGTACCTTCTTTTGTATATGGTCACTCTAGTATAGTGCATGCACCTTTAAATGTTGTGATGAAGAGGGAATTTCACCAGGAACTAATTGCATACAAATGACACTGGCTGAAATTCCCTTTTCTCTACAACTCTTAAAGTTACATGAGCCCTGACCTGGATTTTATCTGGTCAACCTAATGGTACTGTCCCAATAGAACTCAGTGGAATTGAATGGAGGGGAAATATTCAATTCAAACCCCTTGCCACCCCTCTCCTCCTGTATAATGCAGCCCATAACAATCGTGCCAACGAATCAGGAAGCACAAAAGCCTCAGGTAAAAAATGCAATTTCCCTTAATGTAGAGATGCTTTGTGTCAAGTCTTACCCTGGAGAGAGGGGTAGATCAGTAACCAGCTGCAAGGAGAGCTTGCTAGAGATAGCAAAGGCTGTGCTGGCTTCTCTTTAATGGTAAGTGATGATTATAACATTTTAAATCTGCCTTTCCTTGAAGGAGATTAAGGCCACATTCATACCCTCCCTCCTTTAATCTCACAATGAAGTTGTGAGATAGGTTAGTCTGAAAGACAGTGACTTGTCCAGGGTTATCCAGTAAGCTTTAGGGCTGAGCAGTGATTTGAACCCATATCTCCCTTATTTCGGCCCAACACTCTAACTGCTACACAACTTTGGCTCTCAGTTATATTACTGAACATAATTTGTGTAGTTTCTTCTGCATCCCAGTTCAATTTGGGAGGCAGGGGAAACTAAATTGTTCACGTTGCGCAGCAAGGTTAACTTCTCACCTTCTCTCAGATAAGGGTTTTATGTGCATGTGTGAGCAGGAAGGGTAAGATGGTGTCTTCAGCAAACCCCATTACAAGTCAGACTTGAATTTGGAAGAGTCTGGGCCTGGCTTGCAATGTCTCCCAACCCCAAATTAATCTCCCGTCACTACAGATTAATCCTCATCTCAAACACAATACTTTCTAATGGAGCCAGTTCACACATCCATAAGTGACTCACAGGGGCCAGTTTGTGCATGAATGCACACTACCTAGTTTATTTAACACTAAACATCTGGCTGAATATGTGAACTGGAAATC
This sequence comes from Anniella stebbinsi, assembly GCA_029215795.1. Lineage (NCBI taxonomy): Eukaryota > Metazoa > Chordata > Lepidosauria > Squamata > Anniellidae > Anniella > Anniella stebbinsi. The sequence continues at coordinate 22,847,341 of JARDYH010000002.1, read as the reverse complement.
ATTCTCTTTCAGGCAGTGATGAATGTTTGGACTGTATATGTTCTTATTTCGCTACCACAAGATGTAGTGATGGCAACCAAGTTGGATAGCTTTTGAAGAGGATTATATAACTTCCTGGAGGAGAAGGCTATCAATGGCTACTAGTCCTGGTGGCTATGTGCTATTTCCAGCATCTGAGGCAATGGGCCTATGTGCATGATTTACTGGGGAACATGGGTGGGAGAGTGCTATTGCATCACGTCCTGCTTGTGGGTCCCTGGTCGACAGCTAGTTGGCCTTTGTGTGAACAGAGTGCTGGAACCTTGGCTTGATCCAGCATGGTTCTTCTTATGTCCTTACATTTTTTAAAAAAACTCTGGTGGCTTGTTTACATGTGCACATCACCATTTGATCTGGCAGCCACAAAGTGATCAGCATGCAAGAACCAGCTCCAAACTCTTATCTGATGTTCAAGCAATGAACACACATGGGAGGGAGCAACTGCAGGTTGGCTGGCCCCAACCTCAACCTTTATGGATTTGCTAGACTGTGCGAACAGTCCCTATGCATGTGCAACCTACACATGCACAGCCTGTAGGGCTTGTACAACGGGTGTGCAAGACAAGAACACCCCTCAAACATTCAGTAGGAACGGGATTGCACTTGGTGGTTATGCTTCCCGTTACTCATGGGCATACCGGCCGAAGATCCAGACATTCAGTTCACATGTGAAGGGGCCCAATGTACATGTGCAAAGCTCCTCCATGTGTTGGAGCGGATGAGAGATCCCAAGCCATTCTTCCAAAGACCTTGAAAGCAGATAACCCTCTGTGTGGTGTTATACAACAGAACCACCTCCAAGTAAACAAGAACTTGGCTTCTATGTTTCAATAAAAACATGCATTATTCTTCATTTAGCTCTCTAAACATTTCCTGTTTGTCCAGCGTGACACTTTGTGAAGGGAAATTGCCACCTCCCCCATTTGGCACAGCTAATATATAAGCAAATCTATTTCAAAATACATTGTTACTTGCATGTGTTTTCAAGAAGTAGGAAAAGAATTTTCCTCCTTTTTTTTTTTTTTGAAGAAAGAAAGAAAAAAGCTGAACTATTCAAATTTAAATACTATGCTGTTTGGGCCACCCATAGCTGACTATCAACAACATGTGAGATATTCTCAGTTGTTCTTATTTGGCTGAGTTGCAGCATAATGCATGAATGCCAAGTTTCATATTGCAAACAGTGCTGGCTTCCTCTCAGGGCGAATTGCATTCAGCGTCAGAAAATGGAAAAACAGCTAATGGGGAGAGAAAGAATGCTCACATATGAGTGAAACCCTCCATCTCCCCAGCAAAGCCTCCCCATAAATTGACAAACAATCGCCAATAAAACCACTTAAATAGAAGAAATATAGCATTATATTATACATGGAGTTGCCAATAAATTGTCAAGTACAGCAGAATGACAATACAGAAAGATGACAATAAAGAAATGACCATAAAGTTGGATGAAGGGGGTAAGCATCTACATGTGGAGAAATGTGTTTAATCCCAAAGGATCCACAAATAGGAGTTCAGTAGTTTAACTGCTATGAATTGCACAGCTCAATGGAAGGCCAGTCAGCTAGCCTGTTAAGATGCTGGGTGCAACCCTATGCCTGTTGAGACAGAAAAAAGTCCTACAACTGCCAGCCAGCATGGATAGGGACATTAATGCATGGGATTACACGCTGTGTGCTCATAGAATCATAGAATCGTAGAGTTGGAAGGGGCCTATAAGGCCATCGAGTCCAACCCCCTGCTGAATGCAGCAATCCACCTTAAAGCACCCCTGACAGATGGCTGTCCAGCTGCATCTTGAATGCCTCTAAGGTGGGAGTGCCCACGACCTCCCTAGGTTATTGGTTTCATGTATGAACTGAATATAGGAGTTGAGTTTCTTACTAGGTTGTTATTCCAGGTCAGCCTTCCTGAGCCAGGTGCCCTTCAGATGTGTTGGACTACAACCCCCCATCATACTCAGCCAACATGGCTGTTGGGAATGATGGGAGTTGCAGTCCAGCACATATGGAGGGCTCTGGATTGGAAAAGGCATTTCTATGTCATTATGGACTTTCAAAAATGCTACAAGCATCCAATAACAACGTTTTTTTCATCTGCTCTTTCTTCCAAGGTGCTCCTGGTGGTGTACTAGATGGTTCTCTCTCTGACCCCCATATTATCCCCACATCAAAGGTTAGGCTGAGAGGCAGTCACTGGCCAAGTTCACCCAGTAAGCTTCTGTGGCTAAGCAGGGACATGACTGCAGCTCTTCCCAGTCCAAGACTATTCTCTATCCCCACAGCGTGAATATCAAAAAGCTGGGGACCTGCAAAATAATACTGAAAAGTATGGAAACCTCCAAAATTAACTAAGAACATTTTTTCTGAATAACCACTTCAGAGGTGACAGGAGCTGCCGTGTACTGAGGGCCTTTCTACACCTACAGGTGTAGAGGGAGGGAGGGGGACGATCCCAGACTTACCTGCTTCCGGGGTCGTCCCTGGGCGTTCATGTGGAAGTGTGATGTCCTGGGATGTAGCGCTCACCGTAGTGGAAAGGGTAAGGAACCCCCACCGTTCGTCCCTCTGCTATCCTGGGGATGGCAGACTTGCTATTCTGGGGATGGCTGCACCACGCGGCTCCGTGCCCATTTCAGGTGCCGTGTTTACTCCCAAGTAAGCAGGCACCAGGCAGGATGGAGCTCACACCTCCCATGGGATGGTCCCAAGACTGCGCGAAGAATTGGGTTTTCCCAGGGTTTCTTCATCCTTGGGAAAACCCGTGCCAGTCCCCCCTGCCCCCAGGAGTCCCTATGAGTCATTCATACACACTGGGAGCACCCAGGGACAACTGTGGGGAAAATCCCCGGTGTGGAAAGGGCCTCAGTCTACTGAGATATATGAACCAGTTTTATGGCCCACATCCAAAGTGGTCCCATATACACCTATTCAAATCTTGAGATCCCCTTCAGAGTTCTTATTCTGGGGTGCACCCACCCAAGGACTGGAGGCAAGAGACTATCAGGTAACAGGCCTTTTTAATGACGGTCGCACCCTGGTTGTGGAATGCCCTCTCCAGAGAAGCCTGCCTGGTGCATTCTTCAAGTAATTGTGGCTCCAGGGTTTTCTTTTTCAAGGCTTTTAAAAATTGTGACCTTATGGCTGTGTGTTTTTAATACACCATTTTTATCTGTTTTTTTAAAACAACAACAACACTGATGCTATACATAGTTTTGGTTATTGTACCTTAGAATTTTATGTTTTGTGAGGCACTCACTGTTCTTGGGTGAGCTACATTCATAGGCCATGTCTACACCATGTTTTTTTCCTGGGTTCGTCCCTGAGTTGCCCCTGTGCATCCAAATGATGCACAGGAGATCCCAGGGGTGACAAGGGACTTCCCCCGGGATATCTGGGACCATGGATTTCCTAATTTTTTCCGCAGTCCCAGGACCATTCTGAGGAGCGCGGGCGGTGTGGCTGCCGCTTCCAGGTCATCCCTTCTTCCCCGCGAGTAAACACAACTTTCAAAATGGGCATGGAGCTGCACGGGGAGGCTCCGTACCCTTCAGGGGTGGGGCGGCAGCATTTTTGCCATCCCTGCGATGGCGGGGATTGGGGTTGGGGCCTGATATCAGCAGGATTTTTTTATATATATAAAACTAACAGTTTTGCGCACGATTGGGGCCTCGCAACTGTGCGACTGGCCCCCCTTCAGTAAAAAAAAAAAAAAAATGGTGCCTGCGCAGTCCCTCTTGCGTTCCGGGACACTGCACTGGCATGTGTACGCTAGGGGACGATCCCAGAAGCAGGAAATCCTGGGATCCTCCCCCCTGCGTTCCAGAAGGCCCTGTGGTGTAGAAAGAGCCACAGTGTAAATAAACATAGGATAAATAGACAGAATACGTATAGGAACATAGGAAGCTGCCTTATACTGAGTCAGATATTGGTCCATTGAGCCCAGTACTGTTGACACTGACTGGCAGCGGCTCTCCAGGGTTCCAGGCAGGATTCTTTCCTAAACCTACCTGGAGATGCCAGGGATCAAACCATGGAATCTTCTGCATGCAAAGCAGGTGCTCCATCTACTGAGCTATGCAGTGCCGGCTGCAGGGTTTTGAAGAATTGGTTAGCTTGGAAAAAAGAGGGTGAGAGGAGGCATGATAGAAGCTTACAAAATTATGCATGGTGTGGAGAATGCGGATAAGGAGATATTTTTCTCCCTCTCTCAAAACACTCGAACCTGGGGTCATCCCATGAAACTGGGCGGAAGGACACTGACCCTGAAGTTACGGCCCCTCCCAAAATTGAATAGCTGATATCTGTACTCATGGGGCTGAATTTTTTTAAGGTGAATGCAAAAAATAGGGCCAAAGCATTTGGCCCTATTACAAACAGCATTGTGTTTCAAAATATTGGGTTGTATGTATCTTAGTTTTCATTGCTTCCTACCAATGCCTATTCCCTAACAGTGTGCATTTGTTCCTACAGTGTCGTATGAGGCCCCCTCAGAGCACATTTTCCGGCGATGTGCTTTCTTGCTATGGCAACACCCTCTTCTGTCCTTTGTCGGCACTTTCAAAAAAGCCTTTATATAAATGCCCAACAGTACGACATGTGTTCCCCTCTTTCAGCCTAAGGCTCTTTCACCTGCAAAATAGGTCCTAATGGCAGGTTGATAAAGGAGAGATCAAAACGTCTGATCTATGCTTGTGTGATCGGTAATCATCACCAATTATACTGAGCATATTACTTTTTCAATTTTTAATTAAAAAGTCTCTTCTCCCTCCCTCTCACCATGCCCCTCTTTTGCCAGCTGCTAATAAGGAGTTATAACAAATGGATCTTTGGTTAAACTAGATACATAGCCTGGCAAGAAATGAACACCTGTACTGCTGCATATATAGCCCCTTTAAGGCCATCATTTGAGCAAATGGGCATTTACAGACAAGAATAAGCCGCCACGGCTCTTCTTATGTTCTTAAATTTATATAATCATTGGGTTGGATCCAGATTTAGATGTGTGCAACTGGGCTCATGAAAGTGGACCTCTCTCTGCCACCCCCACCCCCACGGTGTCCCATCTGCCCCTCATAAAATACTACACAGTCAGGGACCCCTGCTGAATGGGAAGGGCTGTGGTGTGGGAGAAAGGGTGAATCCTTGGAAATTGGACAGAGGGACTTTCCATGAAGACAGATTCTGCATCCAACCCATTGAAAAATGGAATCCACAGAGAATTAGGATTTCTGAGAGGTCTTCCCTCTTTTTCCAGTGCTCAGGTTGTGAGTGCTACTGCTTATGTAGCCAAAATTGCACCACCAATGCAGTTGGTGGTGCAAGGAGGTATCAGCAGGCTTGGGGGAAGGGGAATAGAAAATCAGGTAGGAGGAAGAATGAAGTGGAGTACCATGGAGGAGAGCATGGCGGTCTGATTGAAACACTGAAAAGGAGCACTCCAAGCTGTAACATTTTGTTGCAGGTCTCACTTATTAATGTAGAACACCCAACTTGTCAATGGGAGTGCTTCCAGATGGAAGGGTCCTAGCACTAACTTCCAGTTGGAAAGGTCCTAGCACTAATGATTCAATGGCATTTTGCAGCTGTTTTATCTTTTTCCTTAACAAAATTTCCTCAGTTTAAAAAAACAAAGAAGATGAAAGAAGTGGTAGGAAAACATGAGCGGAAGGCGACAATGTCTGGACCCTCCTGTAAAATTATGTAACTGAAGCGTGGCGATGACACAATAAAAAGCCTTGGCTGGAAGCACATCAGTTGGGCCATCCTCCTTCTACCCATCAGGCTTGCTTTATGACCTCAAACACAGCTGTGTATCTACTGGGTCCTCCCAGATGACCTGAGGTCAGTCCTCAAGGCAACACATGTGTTTTCAGGTTCTATCCGTTTTTTCCTGAAATCTCTTTGCTCCATCAGTGGCACACAAAGCAAGAAAAAGCATACCATACACCTCCCCAACAAGCTGTTTTGACAGATCACACTGCAAGTTTATCCCCCTTTCTTTGGGGTTGGTTGGTCAGAGTCCCGCCACTTGAAATGATGGCAACAACCACCTGTGAGAGACATGTTACTAGGGCTGTGCACCGCCTTGGCCTGAATCCCTGAATCTGAGCTGTGGCAGGCCGATTCAACCTGCCTTGGCCTGAATCCAAGGTGGTACGGGGTTGGCCCAAGGTGCCCCAAGGCTGAAGGATATCGGCACCAAAGCTTCAGGGCAGCTTGGGCCGATTCCAGGTGGTGCTGGGCTGCTTCCCCTGCCCACCTGCTTACCTGGGAAAGCTAGCACAAGGCCAGCCGTGAGACCAGGTGAGTCTATTGGACTCCTCAGACTCACTTCCCTCTCCTTTCCCACCCTCCCCGGTCACCTCCCGCTGCCTCTGCCACTGGGACTTACCTTCATGTGAGTCCTCTTCCCTGACAGCAGCATCACAATTTAAAGGTAAGATTGGGGAGGATCTCTTTTTTTAGTAGCTCTATAACCAGAAACTGGAGCAGCCGTAAAAGAAAATTTCCCTTAGTTTGCAGCCATAGAGCTAATAAAAAAAGAGAGCCCCATCAATATTACTTTTAAATTGCAGCTTGGCTCTTAGGGATGAGGACACACGTAAAGGAAAGTCCCAATGGTGGTTATGGGTTTGGTGAGGAGGGAGGGAGGTGGGGAGGGAGTCAGGAGTCCAATGGACTTCTGTTCAGCCTTGTCCCCGGCTTTCCTGGGTTGCCTGTAACACAGCTGCATCCAGCACCCAGGAACCCCACAAAGGCCAAGCCACCTCAGGGGGAATCTCGCTTCAGCTTTGTTGCCAAAGCAAGGCAGGCAAGCCCCGAAGTGGCCCTAGACGATCTGGGCCCATTTCAGAATCTTCAAGATGGCCTCTGAGGCAAGTCTGGGAGGGCTGTGCATAGCCCTGCATGTTACCCTTGCTCTGCTGCTATTGTCATTGAAAGTAGTAGCAGGGAAGATGTGGCAGAAAACCCAAGCTCCTAAAATGAAAAAAGTAGTACAACAATAGCTAAAGCACCAGCAGTCCCGATCCCCCAAAGCACACGGTAATGCAACTCCAAAGTAGCATGATTTCGATGTTGCATTATGGTGCTACAGCGATTTAGCTTTCAATGGGCTCAGTGGATTTGGGGGATTAAGCTGGGACAGACTGCAAGATAGGCCCCCTCTAGAAGAGGTTGGCTTTATGTCTGATTCTCCGAATATGCACTTTAGCTTACAGTCGAATTTACGCCTAATAACTATATATGAGAGGCGTAGAGCCGAATTACGGGCTCCATACAACGTGCTTTAAAGTTGTTTACATGCGTTTAATCACATTATCAATTGCATATATCGATGCTCGAATGGGGACCCATTGAAGTAAATTAAAAGTCTCTATTTAATGCGAAATTGAAAATGCGCATTTATGAGGATAAAAATCACCTGCACGCCTGATTTAAGCCTCGTTCGTAAAGAGGTAAAAATCGGTACTGCTCCTTAAAGGAGCCATAAATCAATCGTCTAGAGGAACCCATAGAAAGGAACAGCAGAGAAGAAAACTGCAGGAGAAAGCCCCACCAGCCTTGATCCCCAAAGCACACCCCACAGCCCAGGAGGGAACAAAAGGAATAACGCCAGCAAATTCTCTGCAGCAAGAAACTAGTAGAGCAATGTTGATGTGACAACATGTCGCAACAATGATTTTCCTAGATTTCGGTAGATTACAGCACAAAACAAATGATCAACCAGTTCAGATGTGGGGGAGAATAGACCAAATAGTTTGCTTTGCCATTCTAAGTGAATGGCAAAGCACAGAGCACCATTGAGAGCCAGAAACACTGGTAGGGCACATAACTGGTGCAGGAAAGGAACCAGACCTAGGGTGACCAGATAAAATCCAGGTCAGGGCTCATGTAACTTTAACAGTTGTAGAGAAAAGGGAATTTCAGCCCGTGTCATTTGTATGCAATTAGTTCCTGGTGATATTCCCTCTTTATCACAACAGTTAAAGTTGCATGCACTATACTAGAATGACCATATACAAAAGAAGGCAGGGCCCCTGCAACAGTTAAAGTTGCATGCACTATACTAGAATGACCATATACAAAAAAAGGCAGGGCCCCTGCAACTTTAACAGTTGTGATGAAGAGGGAATTTCACCAGGATCTAATTGCATACAAATGACACTGGCTGAAATTCCCTTTTCTCTACAACTGTTAAAGTTACATGAGCCCTGACCTGTATTTTATCTGCTCACCCTAACCAGACCTATCTCTTTGGCACACTTCTGTGAAATGGCAGAGAATCAAAACAACAGTGAGAAAAAGGGAGGACACCACCCCTTGAACAATGTCAAAGCCAGGTGAAAGACACACCCCTGGCATGCCCATCATGACAGATTTAATCCAGAGGAATGAGGCACACTGCAGCTGAATCACTTGGGAGCATTAAGGAAAAAAATGCAGTAAAACCGCTCTGCGAAAATGCGGAGTTTACAGAGGGAAGCAGTGGCATTGTTGTGGATTGGCCACACTGTCATGTGTCGCAAACAACCTCAAACTGCTCCCCCCTCAGCTCTAAATCACCTGTAAAGATTGGCCCCTAGTTTCTCATAGTTTTGAAGGAATTCTTCTTGGGAGGGAAATGAAATAAATACATATCTGGATCCACTCGGACCACACAGAACAAAAATGAAAGGGGAGGGCCCAGGAAAAGAAAAAGGACAATGGAGGGAAGAGAGATTCTCAGTTCTGTTGCAGCACCATCGAACAACACAGCAAAGAAAAGGACAATAAATTACCTGCACTGTACTCACCGCACTGGCTGGGAGGGGTAAGCAGTGTGGTTCTGTAGTTTGGGCAATCGAGCCGCACCAAAGCTGGTCTGAAGGACAGTTTAGGGAGGCTTTTATGCTTGGCTCCAACTGTGAGAATCATGGTTCTTATTTCACTCATGCACTTGTGTACCTCTTTACTGGAATCTCTCTTCTGCAGAGTGCCAGTAATCAACTTGTGTGGTTAGTCTGGCTTGTGGCATCCCTGAAAAATGAGGAGAACAGTGCGAGAAGACCCAGAAATGGCCACCTGGAGGATTGGCAGTTTCTCCATGGATCACAATGCTCTGAGTTTGGAGAACAGCATGCTCTCTGAATCTGTGGAATCGAAGGGTGTGGCCAGACATAGTGTCTGTGGCTGTTTCCAAAATAATGAAGAGCTGCTCCTGTGTGAATATGGTATTTTGTTTCCAGGATAAACCTATCACAACGAATCCAGTGTCAAGTGTGTTATCTCTTCCCTACACATATAGCGGCAAAGAAGAAAGGGCTTGATATAGGACCTTCTATTCATCTGCCAGTTTTGCGATGGAAAATTTCACATCAGAATTGCAATGGACAAGCCCCAATGCAAAAAATTATGGACAGATTAAACTCAATTATTCTTGTTTGGGTTACAAGAAAGGAATTTTCCACAATTAAAAACATATGGAAGTGATTGTGTCAGACAACTGATCCATGTTGGCCCGGTAGGCCTCCTCTGACTGAAATACAGTTGCTCTCCAAGAAGCCAAGCAAAGGACAAACCCAGCCTTACTAGCAGAGACTCTTTTAACTAGGAGCTGTCAGGAGCTGCAAATGGGATCCTCCATATGCAAAGCCTGTGCTTTACCACTGAGCTGTGATCCTTCCTCATAAAGGTTTGGCCCCACGGAAAGAATCACAGAATAGAAGAGTTGGAAGGGGCCTATAAGGCCATCGGGTCCAACCCCCTGTTCAATGCAGGAATCCACCTTAAAGCATACCTGACAGATGGCTGTCCAGTTGCATCTTGAAGGCCTCTAGTGTGGGAGAGCCCACAACCTCCCTAGGTCATTGGTCCCGTTGTTGTACTGCTCTAACAGTCAGGAAGACAAGTCTATTACTTCACCTCCAGTGTCAGATATTGTCCTGCCAGCTCCCGACCCTGAGATGAAGGGGGGCTCAGAGGAAGGGGACCAACTTCATAGTCTCCAGTACAGGAGAAGGGTTCCCTAAGGTAGCCACTATGGCCGCTCCACCTTTGGATCTCACGGAACCCACGATTCTCTGCTGCTATTATTAACTTGATGACTATTGTCTTTGTCATTTGCCACTCTGAAAGCTATACGGATAGGTCAGGCTAGACATGTTCAAGTGAATAAATAAATCCAGGAGCTCATACATATATTCCTTGTCACCTGCAGTGACACGGTTACCTTGGATAGCAAGCTGCAGCAGTGCTACACTACAGCTTTAAAATGGTTTATAACAGTAGTGACAACTGTTAGAGCCCAGGACACACTCCACATATAGTGTTCAAACCATTTTCAAGGTGTCAGATCATGCTTGGTGTAGATCTGGCCATGGACAGAAGCTGAACAACAAAAAGGGGGAGGAGCCCTCAGAGCAGTTAAGCAACCAAGTAAAGGACCTGAAAACATTAACTATAATCCCACATCATGCAAAGTTTATAATAATATCACAAATGGTGTATAATTCCAATAGTTGTAATTCATAGACAATATTTTACCTACTCATAAGAGCCTAACAATGAGCAAAGGGGACCATGATGATTAAGCTAATCCATAAAATGGTATACATTACCAACAAAATTGACATTATAACTAATTTGCTATATAATTTAATAATGTTGTTATACACATAAAATTATATATTAATGAACAGTATATACAACTGTACATCCATATTTGCTCAAAGAGCTCCAATAAAAATAATGCTACATCAAAATCATTAACAGGCAGTTACAACTGGAGACATCAATAAGGCGTTGCAAGTTGATTCCCTTATGCCATTTTGTTGATTAGTGCTTATTCGTCCACGGTGGTCAGAGCCAGAATATTGAGCGTTCTTTATCATCACTGATGAAGTTTTGGAAACGTAGTACATAGTCCGGAGTTACCATTTGAAAATATGGTGAATCAACTTGCAACGCCTTATTGATGTCTCCAGTATACCATTTTATGGATTAGCTTAATCAGCATGGTCCCCTTTGCTCATTGTTAGGCTCTTATGAGCAATTAAAATATTGTCTCAGAATTACAACTATTGGGATTATACACCATTTGTGATATTATTATAAACTTTGCATGATGTGGGATAATAGTTAATGTTTTCAGGTCCTTTTCTTGGTTGCATGGACAGAAGCTGCATTAGATGCACCAGGGCTCCTTCACCACTCTCTGCTCCTGAGAATAAAACCAAATTTACATGCTTACAAAATCAGATGTCCCAGGAAGGATGGAACTCCTAAGCCTATAAGATTAAGAACCCTCTGTGATATCCTGCCTGATGCTGGAGCAACTCACATTTTGCCCAGCTTCTTCTTCTACGTCACTACTCTTGGGCAGCTCCCCTGCTATTTCAGCCATTGTAGCCTGGTCAGTAGCTGAATACCTGCTCTGTCTTGCTTGGGAACCCACCAGCTAGATGAAGGCATGTGTTGTAGTTATGTTGTTGAAGCTAAGCTGATCTGGGCCTAGTCATTGCTTGGATAGGAGACCGCTACAGAAGAACCCTATGGATGTCACCTAGAGTTCTGTTGGAAAGAAAAGTAGGGCAGGTATGCAATACATAAATATTGTAAGTCACTGACCTGTGTGATATTATTTGGCAAACTGTAGTCTTTTTTTGTCCTACAAAAGGTGATGTGATGTCATCACATGACATGTTTTGATCACGTCCCCCACTCTGCTGTTTCCTCAGCTCAGAAAAATCACATGATAATGCCACAAATTTTAATTTATTAGATGTTGGGTGAGGGAGAGAGATGTGGGATCAGACACAGAATCTCCATAATATCGAACTTCAGCCTTAGACAGGTATTGTACAGTAAACTACTCATTTTACACTGGCTTGTAATGACAACCATGTTTTTTCCCCCTAAACCATGGGTTGTCAGAGCTGCATATGAGTGACTAAAGTACGCTGCTTCCTGCTCACTTGCCACTTCCACTTTGCATCTGATTTAATCAACAAACAACCCAATGTATGTTGTTAGGTTAAAACTCTGGGTTGTTTATCCCCCCAAAACCCAGAGTTCTGGGTTTTCATGCCTCATCCAAAAATGGATAAAACCAGATGCAAAGTGGAAGCAATGAGTCCACAGGAGGCAGCCCACTCGCTCACTAATGTGCGGCTTCACCAACCTATGGTTTAAATGACCCATGAATTGGTGTTGGATGCTCAGGAGGTTCATGAAATGCTGGACCTAATTAATGAGTAATTTCTATAGAGTCTGGTGCTATGGTCCTCAGATTTTAAAATATATATATATTAATGTCAAAACACATTTTTTCTATAATCTAACACACCCACCCATAGAAACACATGTAACATGCTACTTCTACGAAGGAGGGCACACCATGATTACTAGAGACCAGGGCTGTGTTTCTGGCCTGCTCCTCAGCAGTGGGCATGCTAGTTGGCTTCTCCTAAGATGCCCACACAACATTAGAATGGTTGTTCTGCAAGGAAAAACCCTATGTGAGAGCAGAAAATAATAGCTGGGTGGGGGGCAAATGGATCAGGGCAGAGATGGGGCAAAAATCTGGTGGCTATCTTGGGTACAGCCTGGCTGAATCTGGATTTTCCTGGCTCTTCAGTCCCTCATACTTGACAGAACATGGTTTTACAGGTTGAGACAGTGGGCCTGTTCAGACGATATGTTAAGCTATGGTTGGAGCTGCTACCCCTTTTGCAGTGCATGGTTAGTGTGGGTGGTGAAACTGCGGTTATGTAGCCATCATGATTAGGAAAAAAGCTGATTCAGAGAATATGCTAAGCCATCATGGTTAGCTCAGAACACTTAACCATCATGGCTTCGAATATCATCTGGTCAGGGTCACTGAAATATCAATTGGCAGCTCTAACAATATAGCATAATTATTGCATAGCGCAGAGCAACAGAGAAGTGGCTCGCCCAATATTCTACCACCTGTCCACTTAACCGAAAAACAAATGTTCCTTGTTTTTGCTTGTCCAATGTTGGAGATTATGAAAGTGGAAAAGGACGGTCTTATTCCCCCAGGAATAAGTGCTTTTTGAAAATAGTTTCTATTTCAGGGCCTGAAACTCAAAGTTGTTTGAGTCTGACTTGTGGCTTTTGCCCATGTTTACTGCAAAAATCATTGGTTCTTTCTAAGGAACAAAGCAGATTAAAAGCCCTGATTTGGAAGATCTGCATTCCAGGGGTATTTTGGCTATGCTCGCTTATAACAACCCTGTAATAATAAGCTACTAATTTCCTTTTTTGCAGATAATGAGCTTGGTTTTAAAAGAACTGCAACACAGGAACTTAACAACCCTTTTGACATTATAAATACTTAACTGGCAATGAGAAAGACCACGAGAGAATGCCTCGTTGGTGCCACACTGTCTGCGGACATTGTAGGAAGCCAGTGTAATGAGACGCGGGGTTGTTGTGGACAGTGAGAGAGCATCACATCTCTAGGAACCAGAACGACTTGCAAGTTCTATTCTGGACATGGCAACGTGCTGAGCAAGGTGCTTAGAATTCCATGAACACAAATTAACACTGTTTTCAATACTCCATTTGCTATGATGTGATCACAAAGTGCTCAAACCACAGTTCTGGACCTCTCCCTGTATTACAGGCTTTATGGAATCAAGCACAATTTTTGCAGATGTACTTTATGCTGGCTTTCGGATTGTAGGGATCATTAAGTGCTTATTGTGGGATGGGGTAACAGGGTTTTGTTCATAGAAGGTAGCCTCCCCCCCCCCCCGCCCCAGCGCATCCAGCTAGGACTGGATGAGGCCCAATCAAAAACAGTTTGAGAATCACTGCCTTTTTCGCTGCAATTGCCTTTGCTTACTGACTTTTTACAGATAATTCAGATGATGTCATTATCAAATTGTCGCAATTTGGTTTTCCATGTTGTCTTCTTGTGCTTTTGCAGACCTGATTTGTGAATATGTTGTGGGGGGAGGAGTGCCAACAAAAAAATTAAAAATCCAATTCCAGCACGACTTTGCCCTGCATGGATATGCAAAACAATCTACAGCGGTGATTAAAGTCTATAACTCCGAATGAAGCGAGGATAAACAGACATTTATCATTGTGCTGTTACGCTGGAAAATTGTGACATCAAGCCCTTTTCAAATTTCTAGTCAATGTGTTTGGCTATAGTGTTGAAATAGTGTGAAATATATTGAATATGAACAGAGTTAATGTTGTTTGACAATAGTGTTGAAATGGTGTGAAATATATTGAATATGTACAGTTACTGAAGAAGGAGGTTGAAACGGTATAGTACAAACTGGTATTACCGTTTAATATTTTGTGTATTCAATATTCTGGAACACTATTTGTTGAACTGGATTTTACAATACCAAATGTAGAATTGACAAATATCATCGTTAAAATTATATTGAAAATGTTCTTCTATCATGTATGTTATGTAGTGCAATGAATTCTCATGTATTCCAGCATAGTTACATAGTTCTATAATTCTCACTTTTTGAATACATCCTGGCATAGAAGGGCTATTTTCATTATAAAAATAATTATTAGATGCCCTCTGACCCTTCTAATTCCTTGACGTATATGTATATTCATTTGTATATTCGTTGCAATTTTGGTACACGGCACACTTCATCAGTGAATACTGGCTGACTCACAACGTAGGTCCCACTTCTGTGTGTTTTCATTTGGATTAAGAGTACAGCTTGCAAGTCTTGCCTGTTTTATTGCATCCTGCTGATATGGGCTAGGGGATTAGTGATGACTAGCCTCTATGTTGCCACTTGGGTAGTCTCTCTTCACAGTCCTGGCGTTGGTTTCCATTTCTGTGGAGTGAGGCACTTTAATTAATGGCTTCCGCTCATTAGTAGTGATTTTATTATTTATTTATGTTTATTTAGACACCTTGAACTCCATTATTTTGGGTGGAAAGGTGGGACAGAATTTTTAAAATTTCATTTTAAAAAAGATTGATATAATACTATAAACCATGAAAAGACAAATTACAGGAAATCTGTAGTCTAGAGCTCTTCTACACACAGGAAAATTCCTATGCCTTACTGGGGCTTTTGTCCTCGCAGTATTCCCACCATTGCAACGCGCTCCTTGACATGTGACTATGTGATTTGTTCCCTTTTCAGAAAGGCCCCATTGTGTTTTAATGAGGTAACTCCATCTAGTGGTGGAGAGATCCCGTGAGATCTGGGTAATGCCACGTTATCTCCGTTTTTTTAAAACGCGCGATTTCCAGGGGATAGCACGAGAGATGCCTTGGATCTTGATGACATCATGTGATGGACCTGCAAACCTTCGTGAGTGGCCAATCACAAGCGTGCTATAAATCGCTCATTTAAAGACACTCTAAAGCTTTATACCCTCCATGGAAACATAAAGTGACGAAGAGGGGTTGTATCCACTGCTAGCCATCTGCCAGCAGAATGGAAATCGCTGGTGGAACAGCTTTCCCCTCACGCATGTGCTTCCCACATCTCCTCAGAAGGTTTGAAGGACCTTCCAGAGGGCCTTGTGGTCTTGTGAGATGAGGTGGGGGGTTGCAGGGGGAGGAGAACAAGGAGAAGCCCTCACTCACACAATGCTGAATTTAAGGCACTAGATCTAAGGAACAATGGCCAGAATATTTTTTGAATGGGATTTACTTGTGAGTAAATGCTAGAGATGGATCTTGTTCATGGAGGAGGGTATTGCTGGATAATATAGTGCTATATCAAGTACTGTGTGGAATCTCTGTTTTAATTCCAGATAATGACGAAAAGAGATGCTTCATATGTGTGAGAGACCTCTAATGAGGATGCAACTTTTAGTGCAGTTAAATTATTGGCTTCTGCAGCCTAATGCATCCCTGTGATCACGTGGAGCAATTTGTATACCAATTCCCATGATCAGGCTGACTAGAAAAAAGTGTGACTCTTATAACAGCCGCTACACATTAAATTCACGAAATCCACACTGTCATACACACAGCGTGAATTTAGCTCATGAATTGCATAACTGGCTCTACAGCTGAGCTGAAACTTCCCTAAAGATGTTTTTTTTCTAAGATATCTGATGAAGCGGACAGCATCCACGACAGCTTGAGGCAGAATAAATTTGTTAGCCCTTAAGCCGCCACAAGACCTTTTGTTGATTTTTCTAAGAAAACGTCTGAGAGCTTTCACTGCCAAAAAATAAAAGCGACTTGGCATAAATTTCTCCGAATATGCTCCACCATTTTTAAAAATCAAATCAAATCAAAATGTGTGGCCACCACTCTCCCAGAATGACACTAGACCTGAGGCATTGTGGAAGATGCAAAATGGTAGCCAGGCTGCTGTGGCTGTCAGTTCCAGAGGCAGCAAAGAGAAAGGTAAAATGAAAAAAGGATGTGCTACTGCTCTTGCTAATGTTGAGTCCCACCTCGGAGAAACTGAATGTCGGCTTTCCCTAGGGAAATGTGGTGAAATGGAACCATCCCCACAATTTACTCACCCACAGATGGAGTGGAGAATTGCGAGGGGTTGTTTTATGTTTGCATACGGCTCTAAATGGATTCTTGTTGGTGTCAAGGTGGTATTTCATGTTCACATTTCTTTCAATTATTGCATTTTTAAAACACTACTAATAATAATAATAATGCATTCTAGTTGAAATCCATTTCATATATATTTTTGGGTTTCCCTGTGCCTAGTGAGTGCGTAGGGCTACAAGCATCCATTTCTCTTGTATCGTTGAGAAATAACTGCCAGAGATATCTGTCTACAGAGACTGGTTTGCACTTCTGTTAATTCATGGGGTATTTTGCATGCGCCTGACCATCCATCAATTTCTTATTGCTCGATCTCTCAGCACCCCAAACTGAATTTGTGCACTCCATTGAAAACAATTGCATTTGAGGTGAAATGATTAGAGCGTTCTCTCCCTAGTGTCAGTTTCGGTGATGGCTCATTTGTTTGCGCAATTTATTATTTGATGAACATGAAGATGAACGTGCCAGAGGGAACACAGGCATTTTCTTGACCAAGTAAGGGCTGCATCTATTCTCTTGGATAAGAAAGCAACTGTGAGAATTGGTGCCTAGAGAAACATGCTTCACCGTAAAGTTACCAATCCCATTCCATGTCATCTAAAAGTATACGGTAAAGTAAAATTCAACTCTACATAGCTCAGTATGGCTCATCAGTTGCCCTGGCTGTGGTGTCCACCTGCCAGCTGGAATCAGCCAAGACGAAGGGGTGGGCACTGCTGACTCCATTGCCATGGTTACAGACACCCTGTCTCTCACAGTCCAAGAACCCGGTGTCTCACAGCAGTGGGAGAGGGGATGTAGTCATTTTCAAGGCAGTCAGCAGGCATTTGAAAGCCAGACAACCTAGCGATCAGGGAGGATTCCCCACCTCCCTAGAGTATGGATGCTTGACAATTTCGTTTTTGCTCACAAAAGATGTGAGCCTGCCCTGTTCATAGCCCTGAATGCGATCATGAGCGGAGGTTTGCTGAAAACGTTCGCAAAATCACCAGACACATGCTCGCATTCAATTTGTGCAGCTTTCCTGGTTTGACTATGTGGAAATTTCCCCAGCAAACTGAATGGAATACATTTGAGAAATGTTGCACAAATTTCAGACTCGATCGCTGCTCGATTTGAGCTATTTTCCTCTTTGCAGGATCAAGCAGCGAACAAAAATCAGGGATGAGATGCATGGTGAGATGTTTTGGAGAAGCCTAGACATCTTGGACGAAGCTCATTGGCCCATCCCAAAAGCCCCCATTAAGAGGAAATGGGAAGAGCTTGGAGGCCCCTTCCTCTCTGCAACTACCCAAACTCTGCTGCAGGGCTGGGGAACCCACCCCATCCAAATGTTGTTGGACTACAACATCCATTAGCCCCATTGAGCATGGCCAACTACTGGGGATCATGGGAGTTATAGCCCAACACCTTCCGGAGGGCCACTCGTTATCTCCGGCCCTGCTCTACTGTAATTCAGCCTGTAACTAAGCTTATGCATGTGTAGCTGAAGAACCCTTCCCCTACTATGTTGTTTCCCAATGTCGAATGTTAGATTGTAAACTTCTCGGGGCTGAGACCTGTGCTGCTCTTGTATTCTGAAAGCATCTTGCACATAAAGACCGATCTCTTCCGGCAGGCCTATCCAGTCGAATTTTAAGAGTTTTATTGGTATTTTAATAATGTATTAATTTTATAAGTATTTAATTAGTTTTATGTATTTTATGTCATTTGTATTGATGTTGTTCCCTGCCTTGTTCCCTGCCTCGATCCTGAGGGAGAGGCGGGTAAGAAATAAATAAATAGATGATGATGATGATGATGATGATGATGATGCTATATAAATCATCATCATCTGTGGCCAGCCCCAACACAAGCTCTCTTCCTACATGAGAGATCACCCACTACCACTGTGCCCACCCTTACTTTGCCTCCTGCCCTCTGTTTGCCTTGTCATGCAGGTAGCCACGTGGTCAAAAGACGCAGCTGTGCAGCTCTTGGTATCACAAGGTGGACAGAGAGCAGGTGGCTGATCTAGAGAACCCCACTAGCTGCTCTTCTCCTGCAGCAAATGCCACCATGGGAGAGCAGCTGGCAGGGCTCTCCAGAGAACCCACTGGAGGCAGCACGGCAGCCGCAGCGGAGGGTCCTCCTGGGGGAGTGGGGAGTGGCACAATTTGCAATGCACCTGATGCAATGCACCTCAACCTGCTTCTGTCATAAATCACCAGCGTTAAACTCGATAAGCAGGAGGGAAACGTCAATAAACAGTCCATGGTCGGAAGCCAAAGTATCCGCCAGAAGCCGGGTCACACAATACTGGGTTCAGGAAAGCATCAAAGAGTAGTCAGGGTCCTGTCCAAGGTCGGCATTTGTCCAGGCAAGATCAAGGAGCTGGGTTGCAAGTGATGAAGACAAGGCACCGAGAAGCTGAACCCCGATAAGACAGAGGTCTTGTGGGTTGGTGGTTCCCAGGTCCAGGAATTGGGGTGTTTGCCTGTTCTGGATGGGGTTGCACTCCCTCCAAAGGAGCAGGTCCATAGGTTGGGAGTGCTCCTGGATCCATCTTTGTCACTGGAAGTCCAGGTGACCTCTGTGGCCCAGAGTGCCCATTATCAACTTCGGTTGGTATGCCAACTATGCCTGTTCCTGGATAGGGATAACCTTGCCACTGTCATTCATGCACTCATAACCTCACGACTAGACTACTGTAATGCGCTCTATGTGAGGCTACCCATGTGTGTGATTCGAAAGCTGCAGCAAGTGCAGAATGCAGCAGCTAGCATGCTCACAGGGACACCTAGCTCTGTTCATATAAAACCTGTATTAAAAGAACTGCACTTGCTTCCTGTTAGCTACCGAGCCACATACAAGGTTATGCTGTTATCCTACAAAGCCCTAAACAACAGGGAAGCAGACCGCCTTCCCTTATATATACCTGGACGACAACTACGATCCTCAGAGGAGGCCCTACTGGCCATTCTGAACGGAATGCAGCCATGAAGAACCTCAGCGGAGGGCCTTCTCTGTAGTGGCACCCACCCTCTGGAAAACCCTCCCTTGTGCGGCACGGGAGGCAGAAAATGTTACATCTTTTAAATGCCTCCTGAAGACATACCTTTTTACACCAGCTTTCCCTGGTTTTTTAATGTCGCTCATTTTACACTGCCTTTTAAACTTTTTAATGTTTAAATTTATGGTTTTTAATTGTGCACTGCCCAGAGAGCTTCAGCTGATGGGCAGTATAAAGATGGAATGACTGAATAAATAAAACAATAGTTGCTCCCAGCGTCGCTTCTGAGTTCTGGCCTGCCTTTTATGGGGATGGTGGTGATTGGGAATTGTTGTCAGCTTCATGGGCCTTCAGAAGCTTCTGCCTGTTCCCCTGAAGGGCCACTCCCCAAACACTCCCAGGCTCAGCTGTTCCTCCTTTCTGTTTAATCCCTCAAGTTGAAGCACAGCAGCTTCATGGGAAGGCCAGCCCTGTCTGTAGCAAATGGAGGAAAGAGGCTGAAGGAAAGGGGGCAAATAGCAGCCCCCTCCCATTCCACGGCTGTAGCCCTGGCAGGGAAAGACACGTGCAGTGAGGGCAGGACAATAATCTCACTCCACCACATCTTGCAAAATCAGAAGCAGGTCGTGGTTGCTTTTAAACTTCCAGAGGTGTATAATTCTGAAAGAGCGGACTGACAATTGTGGAGCTTCTTCTCATTAGAAGATTGTCAAAGCTTAAGCATTTGTTGGAAGCCTTATAAAGAGTTTTCCATTTTGCTATCAGGTGAAACCAACCACCTGAAGGTGCTTTAATGTGATTCACACACTAAGTGACTTTAGCATGTTGTTGTTTCTCCCCCCCCCCCAGCTTTTTAATTGGACTTAAGTGAATTTTCAGTCCATAAAATAAATAATTTAAAAAAATGTTTCAGCAGAGGGCAGGATTCTGCTCCTTACTAGTTTCGTATCTTGATCTGAGTTATATAATCTCTGTGGTGGTATCACCTTTGCACTGGCTTAGAGAACAGCATGCAGTCAGGTGAATTGGAACTGCTGAGAAAGGTTGCTAAATTGTCAGCTGCATTTAGCACAAAGTCATGATGTAAACTTTTCTTGGCCAACTTCCAGCTCCTGACTGGGGCTGCCAGTGAGCTGCTTTGAAACTGGCTTAGCCATTGTTTACTGAACTATTTCTTTAAAAGGTCATTGGCACTGCAAGCTAAGGAATGCATAGAAGGGAGTGGAACAGGCCTCCCTAACCTGGTGCTGACCAGGTCAAGCTAGGGATGGTGAGAGCCACGTTTCAGTCCAGTTTTGATCATAATGTATCCAAACTGGCAAAGTTCTCCATATTCGGGACAAAAAGAACTTATTAACAGTATTGTTGCAAGCATCTGACTGGGTTCAGGGGGCGTACGGATCCCCCAAATCCAGCCCACCGGAACCAGTCAGGCACACTTGGTATGAACATGGACCCATGCCCAAGTGCTCGCGATGTCCCCATGAGTGCTCAGCAGTTCCCCCTGGTGCCAAAATTGCGCATTTCCCCTGCTGTGCTAATGGGGGCTGCCATTAATGCAACAGGGGAAATGCATGATTTCTGGAGCCTCCAGAAATCATGCACTTCACCCCTCTGTGTCAATGGTAGCTGTAAAGGCCCCATTAATGGAAGGGTAAAGCATTGATACGGTTGGGCAAAGTGTGCAATTTCTGGAAGCTCCAGAAATTGCAGAAGTCCCCCTGCTGCATTAATGGTGGCCGCCATTAATGCAGGGGGGAGTGCGCAATTTCAGCAGCCAGGATGGGCAGTTGCCGAGCCCTCACCGTTCAAGCTGAGCCTCAGAAGAGGCTTGTGCGGCCCCATGAGCTGGGGGCAAAGGGCGAGTGTCCGCCAAGATGGACACAGGCGATTTCGCCCACCCCTGCTTAAGAATTTAAAAATCTGAATGACAGAAAATGACAGGTTTATCCATCCAGGCCCTGGGCTTTGCTCTTAAAAGCCTGGGTTTGAATCCCTGCACATTCAACTTCGTTCGTGTTTAATTAGGGTCGCCACTTCTTCCTTTTTCTGAGAGGCTCCTCATCGTTAACTGCTACATGGCAAGCAGGCAGGCATATCAGGGTCCTCTCCATGCTGGAAATAGCTGTACCTATCAAATTTGGCTAGTGAAGATGCATGAGGATATCAGTTCAGTTCATTTTGTATAAGAATTTACCAAAACGTGTAAAGTTCTCCATATTCAGAGGAGGAAGAACATGACAGAATTGCCCACCCCTAAGTGGGCAAATCTTTCAAAAATAACAGCAACACAATCCTATGCACATTTACTCAGATGTAAATCCCCCTGTGATCGATATAACTTGCTCCCAGGCAAGTCCACGTAGGATCCAGTGATTAGACTGCTAGATCCCTTCCTTTTTCTTTTAAATAATGCTTTGATTAGTTTTCCAAAACAAAATCAACCATACCAACAAGAAGAAGAAGAAGAAAAAGAAAGGGGGGAGAGAAAAAACGGAAATAAACAGATAAAAAGAAATACATGAAGTTTAAATCTAATTATTGACAGAGGGTAGTTCATTCAATATAAACTTGACATGTTGAAGAATTATAATGAAAACTTTTATGCAGCCTATGGATTCCACTTCTAACTTCATCTGTAAAGTAAAGCAGAAAAGTATGAAGAGATGCTAGATCCCTTCGTGATGCACTCCTCACTATAACCAAATAAGCAGTTTCCCATGAGATTATTGCAAAGAATTTGAGTATGCACGAAGTTACGGGTGGAGGGGGGGACGGGATAACTCCCTGTTTTCTTTGTTCTAATTAGCAACCTGAAAGATAAGAAACTGAACACTGTGGATTCAATGACATGCCATACCAGATGAAAGTGTGCAGAGATGATGGTGTATGCTTGGTGCAATGCAATTGTATACAGCCTCAGGCACATGTAACTATGCGGAGTCCTGTGGGAATTGATTCAGCAGCTGGCACAGGGAGCAGCTCGCAGGTGCAGTAGTGGGTGGAGGTGCCTGCTGGATTCCAAGATCGTACGGCACTCGCGTCCAGTCTGTCTCTTTATTTAACTTCCCCAATTACTCTGCAACTTAGTTGGGAGAACAGGGCTGCCCAGGCTCTGCAAGCCCTCTGCCCCGCCCACACAACCACATTCTGCACCATGGTGACAGTCAAGTTTATTGCTTTTGGCCAAAGGCCTTTGCATAAAACAAACAATAACAGTACAATCCCCCCCAAATAATAATAATAATAATAATAATAATAATAATAATAATAATAACAACACACAAAGGTTATTCATAATGTATATAGGCATAATGCATGTTGTACTTAGTATACAAAATTTAAAAATATAGACTGGTATGTCATAGGTGATCCGTCAATGATGTAATATAAATCGGACATGGTCAAATGCAATCATCTCCTTTACAATTAGTGGCTCTCTCTGTTAGTTGGGAGAACAGGGCTGCCCAGGCTCGGCAAGCCTTCTGCCCCGCCCACACAAACACATTCTGCCCCATGGAAATCCACATTCTGCAACCAGAATAAATTAGGCAGGTTAAGAAAATGTTCTGCATACATTATTCTGCTTTGAATACTGAGAGCTGCGGAATAACACCAATGCGATTGCCTCCTTGTCAGAGTGGATATGCCTTTCAAATGAGAACAGCAATGAGATGGGAGTATGTTCCTGGACTACCACCCCTGGAGCAGGGATAGGGAACGGGTGGCCCAGGCCCTCCAGATAGTGTCGGACTGCAATGTACATCGTCCCTCACCATTGGCTGTGCTAGCTAAGGCTGATGGGAGTTGCACCAGCTTAGGGTGACCATATGAAAAGGAGGACAGGGCTCCTGTATCTTTGATAGTTGTGATGAAGAGGGAATTTCAGCAGGTGTCATTTGTATGCATGCAGCACTTGGTGAAATTCACTCTTCATCACAGCAGTTAAAGCGGAAAGAGCCCTGCCCTCTTCTGTCTCTGGTCACCCTAGTATAACTCCTGCAGCTTTAATTGTTGTGATGAAGAGGGAATTTCACCAGGTGCTGCATGTGTACAAATGACACCTGCTGAAATTCCCTCTTCATCACAGCTGTTAAAGACACAGGAGCCCTGGCCTCCTTTCCATATGGTCACCCTACGACCAGCTGCAGGACCACACGTTCCATACACCGTCCTTAGAGAGAATCCTGCTGTATCTTGGTGTCTGGTATGCAGTGCATTGTAGTACAACACCCCCTAAACTCCCATGCTCTACTCCATAAGTAAGCCTGTAACTGAAAGAGTCAAATGTCCTTTTCATTTACCCCTGCCTCTCCTTCCTTTTCCCCTTCCTCTGTGCTTTCCCCTGTCAAATTGTAGATTATTAGCTCCACCTGCCCTCTTCTACTATGTAAAACAAACATTGATGAGTAACAATAATAATACTAAGCAAGAGAGAGGCCCTCCTCATTTGCCCACCTGTGAGGAGCAGTTATCTCTATTCTTCATCAGACACAGGTGTGGCTGTACCTGTCCTGAGCCAATGGACTGGATACAAATGAGCATTGACAATCTGAGACTCAGTCCATACAAGATGGAGGTATTGCTGGATGCAGATAGCTTGGCCACAATTACTCATGCCTTGGTAAATTCCCATTTAGATTACCACAATCCATGGAGCTGACCTTTAAAAACAGGGTTTTTTCCCCAGCTGCACTGGCTCCCAGTCCATTTCCAGGACCAGTTTAAAGGGCTGGTTTTAACTTGTAAAGCCCTAAATGGCTTGGGACCAGGTTACCTTAAAGACCACCTTCTCTCATATGTACCCTTCTACTCTGCTCTACTCTGCTCTCATCCTTCTCTTTTCAGTAGTTATGGAGCAGCATTTCCAGAGAGGTTAACTGGGTTCCATCTTTGTAGTTGACTGAAACCCGGAGCGGATTCACCACCCCAGTGACATCGGAGCCACCAGCCTCCACTGGTTCCAAGGAATATCAAACTCCATGTGGTGCAGCGGTTAGGGTGTTGGATTAGGACTAAAGAGACCCAAGTTTAAATCCCTACTCATCCCTGAAGCTCTTTGGGTGACCTTCAGTCACTATCAGCCCCACCTACCTGACAAGGTTGTTGTTGTTGTTGTTGTGTGATGGTAACAGGTGTGTGTGCAGAGGAGCAGAATTGTGTGCACTGCTCAAAGCATTATCACATGTACTAAATAAACAACAAAAGCTAGATTCTGTGGTCCACATATACATGTAAATTATATGTCTGTAAATTCTCTTACACATAATTTATTCTGCATTCCCCCCCCTCCCCCCGTGTTTTATTTTGCCGAAAGACTAGCCAGGGAGAAGGCATGGAGCAGGATTTGAAGTCCTGCCCTGAGCCGTAGAAATCTTATTCAGCAACTCTTCTGGCTTCACAAGGCATTAAACAGTCCCAGGCATCCCTTCACAACATAAGGGCTACAAAAGTGCATATTTTTTTTAAAAGGAAAGCTGAGATTCTTGGAAAACTTTGCAGTTTTTCTGCGCTTCTGCAGAACTGCAACATCCTGACAGCTCTGCTCCGACAAACATTTAACTGCAGAATTGTTGCCGTCAATTAATTCTTGCGGCAAGCTTATAATTGAAGGCTTTTCCTTTCAGCAAGCTTTTGATTCTGTTGCTGCTCAGGTTTCTACTATGTGTCAGCCTTCTGCAACCTGCCAGCCTAAAGATGGTTTGGACTCCAAACTCCATGATCCTGAGCTGCTAGGGATGATAGGAGTTGAAGGGCTCCAACACATCTGGTTGTAGAATGGCTGACTTATGTTTTGCTCTGGCTTTCTGGGTTCTTTTTGTTGCTTTTAGTTTGTCAGCTTGTTCCTTATTCTAGGTTTTATTTATTGGATTTTTAATTGTTTTTAACATAGTTGCATAAGACCATAATTGTTTTTAACATGTTTTAACACAGTTGCATAATTTTATATATTGAGAGCCTCTTTGTGAAGGATTCAGCCTTTAAAAGTGGGACATGAATGCTTAGATGAATAAAAATAAATAAATACCTCAATGGATAAAAATAAATGAAATTGTACAAGAGGGCTTAGAAAACAACGTAATACCTCTGGTGTTCAGCCGCATCTCTATTATTTGACTCCATATATCAGCCTTGCGAGAAACCTTGCAAGGTAGTGATCGGGGTAGAACAACACGATACAGTTTGGATACTCTGAGCATACCCCAAAATTCCCTTCTTGCCACTGAATCTGGGACAGGGACTATAAACAACTAGAGTAGTTACATATGTACATTTGGTGATTTCAGACCGTCAAGATACATTAATACCCGAAACCTAGTAAGGCTTTCTACAGCTTCCTTCTGTTCTCCTATTTTAAACTTACACCGAGAACGAATTGATAATCGCATTATAGCTAATCCTGTTTACTTTAGTTGCATAATAGTCTTTG
Source organism: Anniella stebbinsi (assembly GCA_029215795.1). Taxonomy (NCBI): domain Eukaryota; kingdom Metazoa; phylum Chordata; class Lepidosauria; order Squamata; family Anniellidae; genus Anniella; species Anniella stebbinsi. Next base: position 22,821,359 of record JARDYH010000002.1, on the reverse strand, counting down.
CCATGACCTTGTGATTCCCTGCTCTTTCCATCGTGCTGTTTGTTACAACCTGTATTCACTCTTCAAGTACTTGAAAAGTTGTCACACAGGGGAGGGCCAGGATCTCTTCTTGATCAACCCAGAGTGCAGGACACAGAATAACGGGCTCAAGTGACAGGAAGCCAGATTCTGACTGGACATCAGGAAAAACTTCCTGACTGTTAGAGCAGTACGACAATGGAACCAATGACCTAGGGAGGTTGTGGTCTCTCCCACACTGAAGGCATGCAAGAGGCAGCTGGACAGCCATCTGTCAGGTATGCTTTAAGGTGGATTACTGCATTGAGCAGGGGATTGGACTCGATGGCCTTATAGGCCCCTTCCAACTCTAATATTCTATGATTCTGTGAATCTGAGAATTCTGCAGATGGAGGACTTACCCTGTTCAGGAATGTTTATTTTTCTGGCCTAAGCATTCTCCATCTACGATCCACATCTAAGGTCCTCCTCCGGTTTCCTACTCCAAGGGAAGCATGGAGGATGGCAACAAGGGAGAGGGCCTTTTCAGTGGTGGCCCCCCAATTATGGAGTGATCTCCCCGACGAGGCTCGCCTGGGGCCAACATTATTATCTTTTCAGTGCCAAGTCAAGACTTTCCTCTTCTTCCAGGCATTTAACAGCGTATGTTGAGGGTTTTATTGTTGTGGTGGTGGTTTGACCCAGAATAGTTGTTTTGAAATGATATTGTGTTTATAACCTGTTTTTATGCTTTTTTATGGTTTTAAATTTTGTATATCGGGTTTTTTTTTTAATGTTCAATGTTTTTAATTTTTGTAAACCGCCCAGAGAGCTTTGGCTATGGGGAGGTATATAAATGGAATAAATAAGATAAAAAAAAGAAAATGTTGTCTTGTGCAGACCTGCTTTGGGGGGCAGTGGGCACAAAGGGGAAAATTTGGCCTTGGCTCCCGCACAGCATCCCTTCTACAATCATTTTGTGTGTGCATGAGCGTGTGTGTGTATGTGTGTGTGTGTGTGAGAGAGAGAGTGAGACAGCCTCCCCCCCTGAAAATTGCATTGCTCCAAGCCCCCAGATTCTGGATGGCAATCGTCTTGTGGTAGCGTGACCATATGGAAAGGACAGGGCTCCTGTATTTTTAACTGTTGTGATGAAAAGGGAATTTCACCAGGCGCTGCGTGCATACAAATGACACCTGCTGAACTTCCCTTTTCTATACAACTGTTAAAGATACAGGAGCCCTGTCCTCCTTTCCATATGGCCACCCTACTTGCAGTTCTCTTCCTCGACTCTCTCTCACACACACACTTCCTGCCAGCTGCTTTTGACATTGTTGCTGTTGTTAAAAGAAAGAAAAACACAAAACACCCGGTGCCACCTAGGAAAATTAAGGTATCTCCCCACTCTCAAAAGTCACTGCATATCCTGTTCCACTTTTCACAGGGAGCAAATGGTCTCACAAAAGTCAAGGGTGTTTGGCCCAGGTTTAATTCATAATGTTATTCCCTCTCCAACGTACAACTGTAAAAAAAAATCACACATTAATTCAGCGACATAGAAAATGTTGGACTTCTGTCAACCTGTAACTCCCCCAGCTTACCACCAATATAAAGTAAGCCCATCCCAATCTGTTGCCCTGTATCTCCTACAGTGGAGGCTGGGGACTCCAATGTCAGTGGGGCGGTGAATCCACTCCGGGATTCAGTCAGAACCAGTCAGAACTCTAAAGGAGCTATCCAAGGCACACCATCAGTAGCTCCTTTAAAGTCTTGACTAGTTCTGAATGAAACCCAGAGCGGATTCACCACCCCACTCACAATGGAGCCACCAGCCTCCATTGATCTCCTGTCATCCCAATAATAATGGTGGCTCCAGATGATGGGATCTATAGTCCAACACATCTGGAGGGCAACAGGTTGGGTACAGCTGTACTACGTGCATGTTGATCCTTTATCTTTAGGATGGCAAACAGTGTGGTGAATACATGCATAAGGGGGTTTGAGACATTTCAGAGATAGACAAGGGAAAGCCTGGTGGCCTATTCCAGACTCCAGAGACTGCAGATCTGACCCTAGCATATCCCTCGATACCAAAGATTTCGCATATTTCACATGGCTTTAGGGCCAAACTAGATGTGACATTGCGTTCTGAATCTCCCCCCCCCCCCAATGACTTGTTATTTTAATTAAAAGCACCCTTGGGAAACTAAAATGGAAGTAAGGTAGGGAAGGAGCTGCTTATCCCCTTCCCCTCTGGTCATTTTCCAGCTCGGTCCCCCTCCCCCCTCCTCACAACTGCTTTTCTATCTGTGGGAGAAAGGGTACGGGCTTCCATCGGAAGATATGGGCTCTTCCCCCATTGGGTGTGAAGGCAGCTAAGAGAGCATCTGTCTCTACCACCACCACGTCTGTACAGAATATATTGCTGATGCTTTTCTGCACTGTATGTGGCCTTCTTCACCAGGAGGCTGGAGTGGGAGAGCCAGAACAGTTGGAAGCCTGCTATGAACCATCTACCTCATTCTTCGCTGATAAAGTTGCTCAGGCAAGGAGCACATTTGTGCCACTGTGTCTAGCTGCAGTTGTTCCTGAGTCAGTCTGATCTGTTAACTGTTATCCATGTCCTTGTTACATCACGGTTAGACTACTGCAATGCACTCTGCATAGTGCCACCCCTGAAGACCGTCCGGAAGCTTTAATTGGGGCAAAATGCAGTGGCCAGGCTGCTACTAGCACGCAGCATCATGATCACATCACTCTAATACTGAAAGCTCTGCAATTGCCAATTGTTTTCTGGGCTCAGTTCAAGGTGTTGGTTTTAAACTTTAAAGCTCTAAACATCTTAGGGGCCTGGATATCTGACGAACTGCCTATCTTGGTTATTAAGTTCACTCAGAGAGGCCCCAAATAGCTTGAGGAGAGCAATTTCCCCCTGACAATGGCAGGAAGGGAAAGGGTTAAGCAGACACTCCCCTTTTACCTCCTGATTACAACATTGCAATGCTGCTTTTCATTAAAATTCATTGAAAATAAACACTCTGGAAAACAGAAACAGTGTCTCATCTAGTTTGGGCTCTAGCTTGGCTCTTAGCCACATTCTCACACATGAACTGAGAAGCAACAGGCAAGGGGCCTCTGTTTTGGGGGCCATTACATCCATAAGTTCCCTTTTCATACTTCAAATAAATAGAATTTAAGAACAAACAACAAGCAGTACAGGTAGTTTCCAGGGCAGGCTTACAATGCCTCCCTTTGTGGAAAGAGCCCTCAATGTGCAGCGTTCAGGTCTGGGCATCACTCTTAGTCGAGGGACTTCCCTGCCTACCCAATCTCTCAATCCGGAATGAGAAATCTGGCAGACGGCCAGTCCAGAGAGGTGCATCGCCCTCTTTGTGCAGCTGATATGGCTTTCTGGAAAGGCCACCTGCCAACCTGATCTCTCACTTTGAGAGAGTCCTTGTAACAAGAGAACAGGTGGGTGGGCAGGTGAGCATTCTCCCAAAGTGAGAGACTGGGCAGGTGACCTCTCTGGAAAGCCTGGCCACCTGATCTGTTTGCCACAGCAGAGGAGTGAGGCTAGTGTGGCGGTGGGAGCAGTGTCTGCAGGGACCCTCCCAGGAACTCGGTGGGCAGAGTCCACCACCCCTCCCAATCCACCGCCTGAGTAGGGGTTTCACCCTGCCTCATGGGAGGGACAGCTCTGCATATCATCCTGCCTATGCAATAAGAACTTCAGAGGAGACCTTTCTCCATGTACCATCAGTGGGAGAAATACATTATGTACTCACGAAAGAGGGGGCCTTCTCTGTGGTGGTGTCCTGACATCAGAATGCCCAACCAATTGATGCCAACTTTGCTTTCTTTTCTGCATTAAATCAAAGTGTTCCTTTTTGCCCTGTTTGCATGTTAAATTTACATTTTTAAAAATAATAATAATGATTAGTTTATCTTTTTATAATGTTATGTACACCGTCCACGGATCCCTTGTGAACAAAGGGCAGTTTATCAAAAATAAATAAATAGTTCAAAACAGAGAGGAAATGCACTACTAGAAAATAGTGGTGTTTGTCATGATACTGTCCTCAAAACTTCCACATGTGAATGCTAAATTATATGTGTATGCACACATTTAGAAATAATTATGATTTTTTAAAATAGAAATTAGGGCTGTGGACTGCCTCGGGTCTGCATCCAGATCCCAAACTGAAGTGGGCTGATTTGGCCCGTCTCAGTCCAAATCTGGATTGGGCCGGGATCAGGCCAAAGTGGTCCAGAGTGGATCACACCAGGCCTGAAATGGCCCTTTACTGCCGCTATAGTTTGAACATTCCATCTAGTAGATTAGGCTGACCACATGAAAAGGAGGACAGGGCTCCTGTAACTTTAACAGTTGTAGAGAAAAGGGAATTTCAGCCAGTGTCATTTGTATGCAATTAATTCCTGGTGAAATTCCCTCTTCATCACAACTGTTAAAGTTGCAGGCACTATATTGGAGTGACCATATACAAAAGAAGGCAGGGCCCCTGCACCTTTAACTGTCGTGATGAAGAGGGAATTTCACCAGGAACTAATTGCATAAAAATGACACTGGCTGAAATTCCCTTTTCTCTACAACTGTTAAAGTTACAGGAGCCCTGTCCTCCTTTTCATATGGTCAGCCTACATCTAGGAAATGACAGAGCTGCCATCTTCCTCAAAAGTGATGGCTCTTGTTGAGGATGGGTAGGGTGACCAACTGTCAGGATTTCCCCGGATTTGTCCTGGTTTTTGTTCTATCCTGGGTGTCAGGGGGGATTTTCTGTAATTTTCTATAATGTCCTGGAAAGACAAGCTTTCCCCTTTAAGGCCACATTAGCATGGTTGGAGGAAATGACGAGCTTTCTGGAGGTGGGTTATTTCTATCCCACTGCTCCAATTAGGACCTTACAAGGGAAAGTATGTCATTCCTGGACATTATAGAAAAGGACCTGATTGGAGCAGTGGAGGGCGGGAATGACACACTTTCCCCTCCTCTGCTCCAATTGGGGCCTTTAAAGCAGTGGGGGTGAATGACATGCTTTCCAGAGGCCCCGGAAAGCCACTTTCCCACCCCCCACCCCACTGAGGGTCCTCTTTTTTGGTTTCCCAAATGTGGTCACCCTAAGGATGGGCAGCTGCTGGACAGGTCAGGTAAGTCCCGTGGGCAGGCAGAGCAGCAGCTTGCTGGGTTCAGGGGGGAGGAAGTGGGTAGTGGTGAGGTGAGGTGAGCGGAGGGGGGGAGGGGGAGTCCTATAGACTCCTGGTCAACTTTGTGCCCAGCAACATCTGACCTGCTTCGGATCTCCAGATCTCGCTTCAGGTCTGGATCCGAAGCGCACTGGACCAGGGCTGAATTGGGCTGAGGTGGATTGGGGCCAATTCAGAAGCTCTGGACTCCAAGGCAGATCGGGGGATCCCTGCACAGCCTCAATGGAAATACAACAAATCTCGTTACAGTGGAGTAAACTGTGACAGGCAACCTAAGTACTTGCTCAGTCTGCTATACAGGTGCTAATTGTTGGTGGGTGACTTCCAGACTCCTGCTCTCCCATCTTCTAGTTCTTTGTCATTAAACCAGACTGCAAACAGAGGAAACCTTCAAACAGAGGAATGTACTCAGATAGCCCTTCAGTAAAGGATTGTCCTTTGTACAGGAAGACACATGGCCACCTTACCAAGTCAAAATATGACCACCTGTTAAAAATTAGCTGCCAGAAAAGCATGTAAATCGTAAATGAACAGATGAGGTTAACTAAAGGTAAAGGCAGAGGTAACATAATAACGAAGGTCACAGTGGGTACTTGAAACTGTGAGCAAACATAGCTTCCTCCTGACTTCACCAGTGAATTGAATGCTGGCTTAGCTATTTTGCATGTTCCTCCATACACCAGGTGAACTGCCTACTCCTTTTAATCTTTAAACACTCCACATGAATGTTTATCTATTCCTTTGTTCCCTTCTTAATTTTAATCAGGAAGCTTTCTGTGTGTGCGCGAAACAGCTCTGCAGAAGGGTGAATGTTCCTAGTGACATCACAAAGGGACAGCCAATCAGCACCAGTGCACAGCCAGCTTGGGTTTCAGAGATCAACCACCAAAAGAAAAGGTGTGGTGTAGTGGTTAGAGTGTGAGGTAGTGGTTAGAATGTTGGACTAGTGAGATCCAGTGTGGTGTAGCGGCTAGAGTGTTGGACTGGGAGATCTGGGTTCTAGTCCCCACTCAACCATGGAAGTTCACTGGGTGACTTTGGGCCAGTCACAGACACTCAGCCCAGCCTGCCTCACAGGGTTATGTATCCTTGAGTTCCTTGGAGGAAAAAAAGGCAGAATACAAATGTAATAATTAAATAAATAAATAAATTTATGCTAAACCTGGTGAAGGTGCTTTCGAAGTTGTCCTGCTGCCCCTGTTCTAAAATAGGGAGCACCTTCCAGACGGAATGCGGACTCAGACAAAATCTGTGATTGAAGCCCATACATTTCCAAGTTCTCAATATGATTCACAGACTAAAAAATAATAATTGCATTTGACAATATGCCTACATTTGTGTATGTTTGAAAAATGTGCACAAATACACTTTCATCGATGGGGGAAGAATACATACATTTCACTGTTGTGCAGAACTGATGCATAAATTTGGGGAACTACCCACAGATTTCCACGCCCCAAAAGATTAAAAAATACACACACACCAAAACCAGCTTGTAATCTGATATGGATTCAAGTTGGAACGCGTTTTGAGATGGAATTCAGAGAACTTCAATGAGCTCAGGTTTTTCTGATTCACACATCTCTATTCTACAAATATTAGGTTTGCCTTCAGCCTGAAGTAAGATTCCTTTCTCATGGAGCATGGGGATGGCCAGACAGGAACATCAGCCAAGCATGAGTTGCATATTTTCTGCAACGTTTTTTATTACAAGGAGCTTCTGAGCAGGTGTAATTTGCTTCAGCAAACAAACATTGAAGCCACGGCGGGGAAAGGAGTTACTATTCCAGTTAGCATGTAGACAAGGGGTCTGATTCACCCTGGAGACTGATGTCTGGTTTCCCTGTGGAGTTTTAAAAGGTGCTTCCTTGCGGGCTGTAAACTCCATTCATTGATTCTGCAGTCTCCTCGACTGCACTGGCTTTTAAAACAGTCTGCATTAGTAAACTGACTATGTCATAATCTCGCAATGGATCTGGTCATATTGTATGGCTTAAGCCTCCTCCACACGAGACGTTTAATGAGCCTTGAAGGCTCATTATAAATTTTACCTCCACACCAGCGGAGCGCAAAACGGGCGTACAGGCGCATTATCTCCCCGATAATGCGCATTTTCGAATGCGCGTTAAATAGCGACTTTTATTTTGCTCCGGCCGTTAAAGCGCATTTTCGCCGTGTGAACAAGCGATTATGCGCATTAACGTCTTCTAAAGCGCTTTTTGGACATCAATTAATGCGCTTCGCCGCCTCTCGCCGCCTCCCGTGCAGAGGGATTAGGCGTAAATGCGCCTCCGCGATAATGCGCATAATCCCCGAACCGGGCGCAAAAGCGCATCCTTGTGGAGGGGGCCTTAGATGCAACCCAAATGCAGTTAGCAATGTTTATTATCTGTACAGGAAGTTAGTGGGGGGAGAAGAGAGGCGTGGAGGAGAAACAGAGAGCATTTTCTGCCCATGTCCACCAGAAGAGGCATCTTCCCACCCACCCCCACCCCAATTTAATTTCAGACCTCCATTACACTTAATTTCCCCCCTGGTTTGCCTCCACATTTTTTTTTTACCTCTGATGCAGAAGCACGTCAAGCTTATGATCCCTTTCCCCTGAGCAGACGCTCTTTTGCTCCTTCGCTCTTCAGCTCCACTCCACGCCACTCCTCCCCTTCTCTTTCTCCCTCCAGTCAGGTCCTGTCAGATGAGAACTTCAACCAGACCGCCTTTGGAATGACCTTTTAGTCTGGCTCTTTGGGGGCATCGAGGGAGTACAATCCTGTCTCTGCAGAGATTCAAGCATTGTATGATTTTAAAAATGGCTTTCCGAGCCTGAGATGCAAGGTTTGGGTTTTATATTGAGGCTTGGAGCTGGCTGCTGGGAGAGATTGCTTTTTCCTGCCAGGACCCGATGCAATCCATTCAAGCCCCCAGTTCCTTTAAAACTACAAGGAGGCTTAGGACGCATTAAATGCGCTTAGGGAAAATAATCCAGACTTTTAGTGTTCTAGGAAAGGCTGGAGAAGAGGTGGGGTGTCAGCAGGACAGGCACAGCGTCATGTGAGTACCGTGCTGCAAATCTGCACACCAGGCATGGCGAGAGAGCACTAAATTGCTGGTGTGATGGAGATGTCAGGGATCCAAGAGATCCAGCTCTGGTGGAGACTTCAGGCTTGCAGGATTTAATTTGATTTGGACTAGAACCCCAAGATCCACCAGCTGGAGCCTGGCACAAAAGACACACACTAGAATTAAATCCTACATTTATTGTTGGTTTTATAGTACTTGCTATTATTATGTATGTCACCCAGAGAGCTTTGGCTATAGGGTGACTCATACACTGAATGAATAAAATTAATTAATTAAAGAATTCTGAGCCCAGGAATTTCTTTTGAGTACCAGAATTGAAATGGAGCTCACAGACCTTCGAACTCAAACATTTTCTCCTAGTTATCCCAAGTTGCCTTCATTTCAGCAGGGCGGTGGCATGTGTTGGTCATGACGTTGATGCTATTGTTTTAAATTATTGAGAGTCGGAAATCTTTGCTGACATCACCCAGAGATCTACCAGAAGGACCAGCTGGCCATCTGCCATTCCTGCTCTACTGCACACATAGGTACTAACAAACTGTTTTAAAAGCGATTGTTGATATCTCCAAAGGCAAAGTAGGAATAAAGCAAAGGAAGCATTTTATAAGCAAGAGATTCAGGTTTGGGTGGGGTGGGGTGGGGTGTTTCATGCCCCTGCTGGCTTGCAGGTATTTGGCACTTTTGCATACCAAGTGCATGCAGTACTACTCTGCTACATCCCCGCCTGTTTATGAGGAATCATCATTATCATCATCATCATCATCATCATCATCATCATCATCATCTTATTGTGCGAGGGGGGCAGTCTTCTAAGTTTATTCTACATACAAATAAAAGCAGGCTGAGCAAAATTTCACATGACCAGGTATGGTACCATGATCAAAGAAACTGTGTGAAGCTACGTTTAATTCTTAGAGCTAAAGGCCATAACGAAACATGGGGAGAGGATGCTTAGCTTAAAATCACTGGTTAGATTGTGACTAAATGTGAACACCAGAAATATGCCTCTTCTTGGTTCAGCAGTTTCACCAGACATCACCTTTCAAACTGGGTTCCATAAAGGCTAGAAGCTTTCTTGATGTATATAGGAAGGAAGGAAGGAAGGACAGAAGAAAATAAAGAAAGAAAGAATATTAGGTTTCTGAATTATTACCTCAATACCAACATCTGCATCTCCACACCACAGCTGTGCAACACACTCTGTAGTGATTAATTTAAACATGCCACTAATAAGCCTAAAAACTGTAATGTGGTGGACTGCTAAAAACAGAGAAATCTGCCAGCAAGAACTATACTTTGCATCTTGACAGCCTTGTGGGTTTCAGTCAGCCAGCTTTTCGGTACTTAAGGCTGTGCACCTGGTTTCATATGCATCACTTTAGCTAAGTGACTCTTCAATGTTTTTGGGGTGCATTCTAATGTGCAGTGATACATCTTGGTGATGTAAAGGTTTCCAGCTTGGAAGGAGAAATTGTTGAAGATGTACTGCTCTCCAGGTTAAGATCTAAATCCAGGATGGGCTGAAGGTAGATGTTGGGAATTTCACCTCCAAGAAGCCCATGCTAGCATGGTCAATGGTCAGGAACAGTGGAAGTTGAAATCCAAAACATCTGGAGACCTATTTTCTGCCCATCCCTAGTCAAAGTAATACATTTCAGAGAATAGAAAGAGCAAAGTTCCACTTTGTTTGTTTGTGCCTCAAGTGACCTGTCCAAAGACCTCATCATAGTACTAACTATGGGAAAGTATGCATCATGCAGTGATGAGTTAGGTTAAATACATTGGCCTGGATCCTGAGATAAGTTAACTTCAGGAAGTTCACAGAAGGAAAATTTCCCATCCCCTTCTTGTCAATGCATCCACTTGCAGCCCTTAACACGTTGTTCTGGAAGGCCCCTCGTCTTACCAGATTGAGAGTGCAGATGTAGGTGGCTGGAGGGCACAGGAAATGTTTCTTGGGTGAAATTCCTGAAGTTAAATTGCGTTAGGATCTGACCCACTAAACTTACATCTTCAAACAAAAGGAGATGACTTGGGATGGCAACCAGCTGGTCATGGGGTTTGGTTGTTGATGTTTTGATTTATCAAGTAAATTTCCTGAGAGATACAGATACTGCAGGGTTGCAGATTTGTTACATTACCGTCTGGAAGTTTACACCAAATTAGTTGTAGACAAACATGTATCATAAAAAAAAAGAAAAAGCCAGCGAAAACCGCACATTTCCCCCGTAGGCTAAAACATGAAAATCTGCATGGGGGGGTGGGGGGTGGATTTGTACATATGTGGGAAATTGCATATTTTCACAAACATGAATTAGTGCAAATGCAAATCTGTGCAAATTTGGGAAATTCAAAAAAATCTGAATCGGTCAATGAGTGGATGACAGAACGAAAGGCACCTGACCATATGGGGAATGCAGATGGCATAGATTTTACATTCCCAGCCACACTGAACACCAGGTGCCAGAGATAAGTGATGGTCTCTGAGATGGCAGGGTGGATTTGGGTTAACTAGGGTGACCATATGAAAAGGAGGACAGGGCTCCTGTATATTTAAATGTAGTATAGAAAAGGGAATTTCAGCCAGTGTCATTTGTATGCATGAAACACCTAGTGAAATTCCCTCTTCGTCACAACACTTAAAGCTGCAGGAGCCCTGGCCTCTTTGGTCTCCGGTCACTAGTGATATCAAATGACACCTGCTTTAATTCCCTTTAGCATAGGACTGTTAAAGATACAGGAGCCCTGTCCTCCTTTCCATATGGTCACTCTAGGTTAGCCTTCTCCACGTTTTAGTTTGGGAACACTGCTATTGACAAAGGCACAGTCTGCTAGGGATGAGAAACCAAGATCACACAATCCAAGCTCCATTTTCAGCTCTATTTTGATGTAATGAAGTCCAGGAGAAGCGGAGAGCAGGGTGTTGTTTTTGTCCATGCCAAGGTTAATGAAATAAGCTGTTCAAGAAGGGCTGTGGGTCCTGATTTGGCCAGCAGCATGTGTGGCACATCCAATGGAGAGTCTGCAATCCGTTCCAGAGACTGGGTCAAAAGTGCATTCCACACAGCCATCCGTATGGACGGAACTAGCCATCTGTTGTTCGTCCCAGGCTTGTGCTGTAAACCGAGCAATGCAATGTAAACTTTGACGGGCAGCTTAAAGACGGACTTTCTGGAATTCAAAAACATTTTCGGATGAGTCACTGGTCATGAATGTGGGATCAAAGGTGACCGCAAAGTTTGCGCAGAGTCTACCCAGCTAACTTAACACCCACTGCTCAACCCTTTAATTTGTTGTGGGCTTTGCAAATTGAGGCTTTCACGATAGCTGAGCCAATGAGCATTAACTCCTCTGGGTTTTTTCTCCCATGCAGGGATAAATACAATCTGCATGTAGCGGCACAGTGTCATTTCTGAGCTTTCTGTCTCACCCTATCTTCAGTTCAAGGCAGGTGTCATGAGCCTGCAATTTAGCCTAAGCACATGCCATCCAAGCCACCCTAGGGATGTCAGAGAAACCCCCAGAGGATTCAAACGAGTTCAGATTTCTATGAATTTGGCCTGCAGATTTTGCAGCAGACTATTTTGCAGCATGGACTTGCAGAGTGTTTTTGTAGGGGTGGGGGGAAATTGCGCTAAGCCAGTGTGACAGCCAGTATGGTGTAGTGGCTAGAGTGTCAGACTGAGAGTCGGGAGATCTGGGTTCTAGTCCCCACTCATCCACGGAAGCTCACTGGTGACTTTGGGCCTGTCACAGACTCTCAGCCCAACCTATCTCACAGGGTTGTTGTTGTGAGGATAAAATGGAGAGGAGGAGGATTATGTACGGTGCCTTGGGTTCCTAAAGGAGGAAAAAATGTGGGATACAAATGTAATAAATAAATAAATAAAATTTACATTTGCGCTAATGCACATTTGTGCAAGTACACAGTTCCACTAATGAGCAGTTGCATAAGTAGAATAAAATTCTTGTGCAATCCTACCCCCCCCCCCGCATCAATGAGTAGATGATGGAATGAAAGATGCCTGATGACTTGCAAAACACAGATGGAATGGATTTAACCAAATCCACCCACCCCTGGTGGTAACCACATACTTCCCGTGCTTCCATTTCCCTTCGCTGCTTCATCTCCTGTGTCGTAGTTTAGATTGTAAGCTCCTTGGGGAAGGGGCCTACACTGTAAAGTGCCCTAATCCCTTGATGGCATGTTATAAATAAACAAATAAGTTATTGTCCCTTCTCTTTCTTATGTTCAGAGCTGAGTGTTGATCCTTCTATAACCACAACAGCACCATCAACACACCCAAGAGGGAGGTGTTAACCCAAGGTCTGCAGAATTATAAAGGGGTGGAGAAACCTGCACAGGAGCCCAATGAAGGCTGACTGACTGTTGTGGGGTGGGGGTGAGGAGAGAGAGAGAGAGAGAGAGAGAGAGAGAGAGAGAGAGAGAGAGAGAGAAAGAAAGAAAGAAAGAAAGAGAAAATGGATGGGAGGGAGGCTGGAATGGAGTGTTGTGGAGATGGGATGGCTGACTGTCTAGAACACTGAATATGAGCGCATCACACTGCAACATTTGATTGCAGACACCACTCATTTTCTATCCATTTTTAACCATCAGTGTCTGACAAGCAATTCATAAAATAGTAGAGATCACCTATCCTTGCAGAGATGATGATGGTGATGATGATGAACCACAAATAAACAAAGAACAATCGTACGAATGGCTCAGGAAGGGTGAGTTATTTCCTGAAACAGAAGGATCCCTAATAGCTATACAACATCAAGTTATAGCAACCAAGAACTACCAAAAATACATCATAAAAGATAACAGTATAACAACAGATTTATGTAGGAAATGTCATCAATTCTAAGAAACATAGACCATGTAACAGGAGGATGAAAATTCTGATAGGAATGGACTATACAGACAGATACAATTCCGTTTCCAAAATAATTCACCAATAATTGGCCATCAAATTCAACCTCATCAAACAACCTACGCCATACTATACATACTCATCCAAAACAATCTTGGAAAATGCAGATCATAAAATATACTGGGACAGAACAATCCACACGGACAAGACAATACCTTGAAAGCGACCAGACATAACAGTTATAGAAAAAAAGAAAGAAAAATGCATTTACTTTATCGACATAGTAATACCTAACAAAAAAAATGTTATAGAAAATGATAAGGAAAAGAGAGAAAAATATTTTCCACTAGCTATGGACGTTAAAGAAATATGGCAACCAGAAAAAGTTACAATTATTCCATTAGTCACGTCACTGGCATCACATCAAAAAAATGTACAAAAAACCTTCAGAAACTGGGCCTACCAAAATACATCCACACCAACATCCTGAAACCAGTCATACTTAAAACAGGCTCAATAGTCAGGAAATTCCTGAATCTGTAAAGAACAGCATCAGTTGGCAAAGCCCGCCATGTCCATTTAGAAAAAAAATGCCACGAGCGAGAAACGAGAGATAATAATAATAATACAAAGTGCCTAAACTTTTCTAAGCACTGTACAGATGTAATATTTTATACAACCACAGACAGCATAGATAAGACTGGGTTCGTACAGATATTGAAAGATAAGCTCCTGCCCACAGGCTCAGAGGCCAATGGACATGATACAAAAGGAAAAAGGAAAGGGGAGGGAAGACAAAAACAAGGATTGGAGCAGCAGTACCTTCTCTGGCTGGCGGATAGAGCCAGGTGGTCCCAGTTCTAACATGTGACCTTTCTGGAAAGAAAAGGATGAAGGAATTCCCTTCAGCTGTTCCTTCTCTGGTTAATTCCTCTCCCCCTTTCCAGGATGTTATTCCTAGTGGTGCAACCTCCAATTGACTACTGGCCAATGGGCGAGATGAGCATGTACTGCCCTTCAGCTCTGCCGTCGCAGAGCAGCGATAACAAGAGAGAAGGGTCAAAATAACTCCCACAACCTTTCTCCAATCTTCAAAAAGAGCGGCGGCATGACCGTGGCACAAGCATCGCCCACATCTCCCAAATCACCAGGGATTCTGTGGTACTGCTGCTGTTGCCAGCGGCGACAATATTCTAGCACCTTAGGCTGAAGATATCTCTCACTTTTCTCCCACCTAATGCAAAACTATCTTCATGGTTATAGCTCAGCTGAGTTGGCCTTGAGCCATCATGGGTGTTGATGAGACTATAAATCTGCCTTATCGCTCCTCCCTCCCCTGACCTAACCATAGGAGGTCTCTGCAGGGCCGGCCCTCCCATGAGGCAGAGTGAAGCAGTGGCCTCAGGCAGCAGATTTGAGGTGTCATGAAAGGGCAGCAAATGGTTAGTTATTTACTATGTTTTTATTGTATTTCTACTGCCAAGGATGAAGAGAGGTGCTCATGGGATTTTCTGCCTCATGTATCAGAATAATTCAGGTATATAGGTGTGTGCACAGGGTGCGCTAGCACACCCTAATTTCCCAGGGCACCTCTACTTTCCTGTCTCACCTGCTTGAATAGGGGCTTTTAAAAGGATGGGAAAGCCTCCAGAAAGCCGCCATTAGCATCCCTGGGGAACTATGCACTTTCCAGAAGACCTGGAAAGCACGCTTTCCCCTCCTCTGCTCCAATCAGGGCCTTTAAGGTGCACACCCTAATGTAATGAGCTGCACACGCCTATGCTCAGGTGGCTTTGGATACAATGCACCTTGACATGAGTGAGTGAGGTGCCATTTGCCTTAAGCAGCAAAATGTCTTGAGCCAGCCTTGCGTCTCTGTAAGGTATTTCCTCAACAGATAGAAAAGCTGAAATCCAGCACACCCAATTAGTAGAATAAGCAGGAAATGGAACATTTTCACCTAATTTCTATGAAGGAAGAAAGATAGTAAATGATGACTTGCAAAAGCAGGGAAGGAATGCTGGAAATTCCCTCATCCAGACCCTTGGAGCAGTCTTGCATCAGGGGAGAAGAGACTTACAGACAAGTCTAAAAAGGGGCCAAGTTATTCCAGTAGAAGAAGTTCCTTTTCGTGGGATATCAACAATTGCTATGAGGGGATTTCCAGTGTCAGCTAAGATTGTACTTGCACTTGCAAAATGCAAGATGTACATTCACCAGCCTTCCCAAATCAGTTGCCCTCCAGATTTAGAGTGCAACTCCCAACTCTCCCCAGCCAATGACCATGCTGTCTGGGGGGATGATGGTTATTGTAGTTCAAAAGATTTGGAGGGCACCAATTTGGGGATGGCTGACACCAATGCATAGTAACAATGCATTATCAAAGACATTGATTGTACGTAGATTTCCAGCAGGGTTCCTGTCTACCAGGGCAAGTTTTTAATGGTATTTTTCTATAATAGCTATTATGGTTTGATTGTTTATGGGACCATTTTAATATTTTACACACTCACAGTCAGCATAGATAAGAAGAATAGATCAACTGATTTTTATTTGATTTATACAATACTCAATTTTGATTTTTTAATATATATTTATACAAGACACAATTTTGTACATTATAGACTTGCCCAACAAATTCTAAGCACATTTAAATCCTGTTAGCTTAGCGGGAGAAGATTTAAATATAAGTTTCACTGTCCCATTGAAATTCAACGGAATTGTTAAATTGCTTCACTTTGGCTGGATTGCACCTTCTGAATGTAAAATGTCATTGCAATTAATACTCCCAAAGCTATGATAAAAATGGGTCTTTAAAATTCTTAGTTTGAGTGCTGAATTATTGAATTATACGTTAGATTTTTAACAAAAAGAAAAGAAATGAGATATTATAAGAATAAATTCAGATTTGTACATATATAAACATATATAAACACACACACACACACACACACACACTACTATTAATCCATTCAGATTTAAGGGACTTGTATAGCAAGTATAAATAAAAATGACGTATATTACACTATAATGCAATGAAGCCACAACATTCAATAGCGTTCAAACATAATGAGAAGCAGCACACAAAAACTATAAGGCAGCCAAAGGCATTATACCAATTAAAATGCCTGGGCAAATAAGAGAACAGTCCTTTGGCCCCTAGACAGGGCTCCAGTCTCAGAGCCAGTAAATCGTGCTTCTCGGCCCTTCCCCCTCGTAGCCGGCGTGGAGGCTACCTCTCTGTGCTCGGAAACTTGGGTGCAGAGATGGGGAAAAGGGGGTGGTCTTGGGGATGGGGAGGGTAGGAGACCAGGGAAGCTGCCTTACACCGCTTTCTATGCTCACCGCAGCCTCCTTCCCTCCCACTCCAAAGTGCTGCGGCTAGATGGGCAAAATTGCCCGTCTAGCAAAAATGCAGGGTGGCCAGAACACGGAGGCCCTAAGAATGACTTAACCTGTCAGTGAAAAAATTGGCATTGTAGCTCTGGAGGGATTTCCAAGTCAGGGAGGTATTACAGAAAAGATCCTACTCTCCATTGTACAAACATAACATACTTCCATTAAGGAGTTTAAATTTCTTCTCCATGGGCCCATGCTGCGATTGTTCCTATTTACCAGGGGAAAAAAACCTGTTTTCTGTTGCCAGTCCCTACTACAGGGGTAGGGAACCTCTGGACCATGGGCCAAATCTGGCCCACAGAGGTTCTCAATCTGGCCTGCAGAGGAACCCCTCTCCCAAGCCCTGCCACAGCGCCCCTTGCCATAATCACCTTGTGACTCTGTTACTGTAACATACTCTACATGGAGTTGCCCTTGAAAAGTATTTGGAAACTACAGCTAGTGAAACACTTTGATAGACTACATAACCCCAATCTTTAAATAGCTCCCCCTGGCTTCCTTTTTGTTTCCAAGCCCAAATCAAGGGACTTGTTCTTACTTATAAAGCCCTAAACAGCTTAGGGGGCAGATTCTCTGAAAGACCACCTCCATCTGCATGAACCTGCCTACAGCCTGTGTTCTTTGTCTGCCTTCTTTACCTGTGACATGTCACACTGCAAATATTTCAGTTTTGCTCACAAAACATGTACGCACACTCTGTTTGAAGCCCCAAATGTGACTGTGAGCACAAGCATTTGTCCACCAATAATGTTCACAAACAGCGGACATGTGCTCGTGTTTGATTTGCACTGCTCTTCCAGTTTGATTTTGCACAAATTTCCAAATTTCCTCAAATTGCCCTTGTGGACTGAATGAGTCCCACTGTTGTTTATTGAGGAACATTCTGCAAAGTTGGGGGAAGTTATGCAAATTTCACATTCGATCGCTGCTTGATTTGCACAATTTTGCCCTTTGCTCAGAGTGAGTGGCGATCACAAACAAGAATTGGTCCTGAGGCGAGTAGCAAGATGGTGTTAGGAAAATCCGAGCAATCTAAAAAATCACTTGTTCGCCCATTTCTATGTCCCACTTCTTAGAGAGGTGGGGTTGGTCAGGACTCACGACAGGGCCTTTTGTGTAGCCGCACCCTGGTTGCAGAACTCCCTCCCCAGGGAGTTGAAATTGGCTCTCTCACTATTGGTCTTTATATTGCTGGTTTAAAAATCAACAACACTATTATTCCACTGAGTTCTCAATTATTAATGCTGCTACTTGATTTTAGAGGGTCCTCCTCTTTAATGGCAATGCATTCGTTTTTTGTTTCACCTTTTTTTAAAAAACTTGTATTTATTTTAGTGTTTTTTATGGTTTCATTGTAAATCACCTCAAGCAATCAAAAATGCATTTAATACTGAATAAATAAAAGGACAGGAGCTGCCGGCCCTTTCACGCACTGCAGCTGCTGAGAGGTATGTTTCAGTTTCGTTGATAGGATACTTGTGATTTTCTAGCACATATTGGAACAAGAACAAACCCTTTCCTGGCTTTTAAGTCCCCCAACCAAGCGTCCGTTCTCCAAGTAAGCATGCAGAGGTTCTTGTACACGCTTGCAAGCTGGCTGCAAGGATGTGTGGGATGGTGTGGCACAAGGCCAGCTTTGCCATTAGGAAAGGAGTGGAATGAGATACCTCTGCCTTTTCCTAAAGCCACACACTGGGAAGCATCAATAAAGGAAAGCAGTGATTGGAATGATGGCGCAACTGGAGGAGCAGTCCTCTCGCCAAATCCAAACGTGGGTCATTGAGGTTCTTTGCCAAGGGCCAATTTAATTTATCTAAGTCTTGACTGCAGGTGGGAAGAGAACATTAGTTACTGGGTGGATTAAAAAATACAACAACAACAACAACAACAACAACAACAACAAATAATAATAATAATAATAATAATAATAATAATAATAAGTAAAGGCGTCATTTGCTTCAGGATAGTATCTCTTTCTAGAATTTCATGCCTTTCCCTTCAGGTATCCTCTGCCTGCCATCAAACGGCAGCCTTATACCAAATCAAATCTAGTGTAGTATTGTCTACTCCTATTAGTTGCAGCCTACCAGAATCTTAGACCAGGTAGGATGGTGGCCACTTGTGAATTGCCCCAAAAGAAGAAATGCATCATCGAAAAAGAGGACAAAAGTAGTGGAAGCTGGTGACTCCGGTTTCAGTGGGGCTATGAATCCATTACGGGTCTCAGTCGGAATCAGCCAGAACTCTAAAGAAGCTATCCAATACGTTGAAACCCACCCCCAAAATAGGTCCAGTACCTTGGATAGCTCCTTTAGTATTCTGGCTGGTTTTGACTGAAACCCAGAATTGATTCACAGCCCCACTGAAATCGGAGCACCAATCTCCACTGGACAATAGAGGATAGCTATTTGTATGGGATGTGTGTATGCTAATTTATATTTATATTAATTTATATGTATGTTATCCAGCGGTGTCACTCCAGTCCCACTGGTTCTGTTGCACTCATGGGTCTCACCACTTGCACAATGAGGATTCTAAAAATAATTCCGGAAACGAGTGGAAACACTTATTTCTGGATTGGCGAGGGTCAACAGAGCTCCCTTCTGTTCATTTTGGGTTATTTTCAGATGCGCCAAATGCCTGTTGTGCAAGCACTGGACACACAGTTACATGGGCGTAATAGGATACTACTCATCGATGCAAACTTAGAAATAATAATTGTAATTTAAATAGAACCACAGTACATTGAGATGGCTGTGTCCAGGTGACCTGTGCACCTTCCTCTTCAGTCTACTGTTCAGGTGTTGTTGATGGGCCACAGTTTTTATGATTCTCTAGCTTTAAACTGGAATTGGACTGGACAGCCCTTCAAATAGAGGGCATTTTGAAATGTATGGCAATCCTCTAGTCCTTCAAATGGAGGACTATCCTCTGTAAAAGAGACACATGGCCCTGCCATGTAGCTCTTCCCATCATTGGCTACCTGGTGCTTTTGACTGGAGATGCCAGGGACTGAACATGGGACTCTATCATTCACCTATGTCCCTTCCCCGAGAGCCATATGGTTCTTAAACTGGGAAGGCCTGTTCCACAAAACCATGGAACCAGAGACACACCTTAAAGCAGCCATTCCTAATTTTGGTCCCTCCAGATATTTTTGACTAAAAATCCAGCCTAGTGAGCAGGGATGATGGGAGTTGTAGTCCAAACCATCTGGAAGAAGCCAGGTTGGGGAAGACTACCTTTCCCTATGTGAACCGATATGCCAATTGAGATCTAATCAGCACACTCAAGACTCAACAGGGCCAGCCGTACCATTAGGCAGAGTGAAGCAGTTGCCTCAGGCAGCAGTTGCAAGTGGAGGAGAAAGATTCCGTTAGCAGTCCAGTTGCTTTTCTACATGGAATCAGAGGAAGCGCCATCTTGTTCTCTGCCTCAGGCAGAGAACACTCCTGGTGCTCAACATCCTATCTTGGCAGCAGATCAAGATGGTCCTTTATGGAAGGAGGTCCTTTATGGGTGTGGCCCAAAACTCTGAAGAGGGTACAAAAGCTACCTCCTTGTTAGGGTTTCTGAAAGTCCATAAGACTTCTTTCTCTCTCTCTCTCTCTCTCTGAGAGAGCATTTGGCTAATCTGGCCTTTTCGTGATTATTCTGTGATCTGAAATTTATTTTATGTTTTTTATTTTTGTTTATGGTTTATAGGGGGATCTGAATGGTGATGAAATTATTTGGGGGGGCATTAATTAATTAATTACATTTAAAAGAAGAGTCTCCTGTAGGCTGTCCGCAAGTTGTTTTTCACAGTATGTCCCCTATAATTTCTTGTGTTTCACTATCATCAGGCATTTTATTGTGGTTCATCAGGATTATTATTATTATTTCTGCTAGGCACCAAGTACCTGTAAATTTCACTGAAGCAAAGTACAATTGTGGGGAACCAACTTCAAGTGAAAATTATCATGGATAATGGTCATTAACTCAAACCATTGGTAGTGATTGCTGATTCAAGGATTTCCATTTCATTATCTCGCTTTTCTTCTTCATTGAAATTTATATTAGTTGAATAAACCAAAGAAGAAAAAAGCCAACTCTTGCTGATTCATGCACATGTATTGCACCACGCTGTGGGAAAAGTGCTCCCACAGAATAATAATACAAATTGGCCAAGCGTCGGTTTGGTTAGGAACTTTCCAAAATGAAATTGATTGTTAATAAACAAAACCAAAAAATGTTCTCATTGAATGAGGAAATTGTTCTATCTTATCTAGAGACTGTCCTGCAGTGATATTAAGTAATACCAGAGACTCAGCTTATTGCCTGCATATTTAGCAGTTGTGCAAGTTAAACATTACACAGAGAAAATCTTGGATGGCTCTAATTATTAACACAGTCTCAAACATATAACGTTTTTATCTGTCTAAATCAGGTGTTGTACTAATTAAGAAAGAACACAGGGCATATATTAACAGGGAGGAAGTCATGGTAATTCTGGTGGTATGCAGCAGCAAATATGCCTACAAAAGTTACTAGTCCACAAACTTTTAGGGCTAAAACAGATGTACAAACCTTGAAGACCAAGGAAAAGCTGACTATGAAGAGTGCTGATTAGCTGGCTCCAGTGCCAATTACAAAGTCCCTCCCACAAGGTTTTTTTTAAAAAAAAAAGCTTTTAAAACATCCAAATGCTTTGGCTTTAGGTGGAGAAAGGTGGGGTCAGTAAATAAACATTGAAATGATGAATTGTTGGTTATCTGCATTACTGTTCTCCCTTGATTGATTTGTTTTTTTGGGGGGGGGGGGTTGATGTTGAATGCTTTTATTGTGTTTTATTGGTTGTACCCAGCTTGAGGATTATTTTATATTGAAGAGAAGGTAATAAATTTCCCAGATAAATAAAAAAATAAATGTTGCAAAGGGGGAGTTAAGTAAGGAACCCCCCCCCCAACCCAAATTGAAGCATGATGGGGCAGGGGGAAATCCACATTGGCATCTGCCATAGGCAGCATGAGTAGGAGAGAGAATTACCTCACTCACTGCAGCCCCCTTCACTGCTGCCCCACATGGATATTTGACCCAGAAGGATATTGTAATTTTAACTTGTATTTATGCTTTATGCTTTTAAATTTTGTATATCGATGTTTTAATTGTTCAGTGTTTTTAATTTTTGTAAACCGCCCAGAGAGCTTCGGCTATGGGGCGGTATATAAATGGAATAAAATAAATAAATAAATAAATAAATGGTTACTTGAAGGTAAGGGTACTTTGCACATACAAATTATACCTGATTCATAAAATGGATAATAAAAGAAGCTTACAGTTCTAGCCATGCTTTTGTGAAATGTAACTCCATCAGAACTAATAGGACTTGCTTCAGAGAGTATATGGGATGGGAAGCGAGCACTAATGTAAAATCTACCGTTCTTTCTCTTTCAGCTATCTAATATGTGGGGCAAAGCTCTTGCCACAGACATGTATTTTATGGAAGAACATAAGAAGAGCCATGCTGGATCAGACCAAGGGTTTCACGTAGTCCAGCATTCTGTTCACACAGTGGCCAACCAGCTGTTGACCAGGAACCCACAAGCAGGACATGTGTGCAACAGCACCCTCCCACCCATGATCCCCAGCAACTGGTGTACATAGACATCTGCATGCCAGAGAAGAAACAAATAGATTGATAGAGATATTTGCACTGTTACTGAACACTCCTTGCATGTTTTTTTTGTGGTGGGGGCTTATCTCTCAATTAGTCAAAGCATCAGAGACTTATTCTTAAAACAGAGGGTGACATGTAAATTGAGACCAGAGATCTAAATTACCTCTGAGAGGACCCGCGAATGCTGCCCCACACAACGGCTTAGGTCCTTACATCAGTCTGGAGCTTGTGGGCATAAGTTGGATGTTCTACTTCAAGTACAAATGACGTCTCAGACTGCCTCGGAATGATTTCTAATATTAAATAACTACTAGCAGTCTCCTAGGCCAGATCTCTACCAAGCGGTTTGATAACGGTATATGGAATGTGTCATGGGCCCCAACAGTTGTCAGTGCTCTTCAATACCGTTATAAAGCAGTGGCGTAGATCCTGCCCTACAGATCTTCCTAGCATTAAAAGGGAGGGCTTCCTAGTCTGACATCCAGGTAAACTTGAACTTTGGCACATCTTATTTTTAGAAAGGCATTTCTATTCCAATTTGATAAGCCTACTGGACAGCTACAATGACAGAAAAGAGAAAGAAACCTTGAATGGTAGAGCTGGAAAAAGAAATCAAATGACATAATAGGATCTTTTCAGCATCTAGACAACCCCTGCCCCCTTCTAATCTCCAGAAACAATTTATCTTCCTTAGCTCTGACATTCTCCATTTTTTATTTGGTATAAATGTTCTACTGAAATAAATGGCTTCATATTTTCTCAAGAGTAGGCAGCATTCTGCTGATCTGGGTAAATGATAATAAATGTAAAACGATCCGTTAATATCAGAGCTAATGACCGCCGAAATGGACTGTTGTTAATTGCTGCATATCCACATGTGGTAGGAGCTCTTTGCGTGTGTCCGATTACAACAAATTAACTATGTTTGCGGACCAGCATCATCTTTAAAGTGAGCTAATTGGCTTTTAGGATCTATCTGAGCTGCAATAAAGCAACAAAGAAGACTATTGCAAGATGGATGTGGAGCAACTCAGGGTGGGAAAGAGCACAATCCCATTTTTCTAAAGTAAAGTTCTCTCATCTCAGTTCCATTTATCTTTTTGCAAAATGGAGTTTTGAACACCGAAAGCCATGCTTCTGCTCGCTCCAGACCTTGTAAATCCTAATTAGTCCCAACCCCCAACTCCATTATACAAGGGTGTGTAGCATACAGCAGAGTTGATTTGTTCTGTCTCTTTTGGTTTCCAGGCGTTATGCATGCTGTGCACATTTCCATTAGTATAACGATTTTGCTCTTATTATGCGTACTATAGCTTAGGGGTGGTCATTGGCTGCAATTTCAGGAGGTTTTGCTCCAAGTAGTGCTTTAGGACAGTGGTCTTCAACTGGTAGGTCACAACCGAAAAGTGGGTTACGAGACCAGTCCAGATGGGATGCAGCAAAGCTGTTGCTACCATGTTGAGCAATTGTGAAAGTGGCTCCCATGTTGCAGGTTTGGAATCCGAGGTGGATCTGGACCAGTTGAAGATTGTTTTAGGAGATGTAAGAACATTTGGCAGCACAAACTGTTACTGCAGTGCCTCAATGTTATGGGCCATAGGTGCTCCATCATATGACCCTTGGATCAGGGTGGCATCAAGAGTAGGTGTAGTTAGACACCTGCTGAGAGCCCACATCAACAATAAGGGCCCACTGACAAGAATCACCTGGACCTGTTCCTCCTCTTCATCAGTGGAACCTGCATTTTCTCCTACCTCTCACTCTGGCCCAGACAATGGAGGGTGGTGGGAAGGAGGAGCAGGAGATGTCATGGCCTACTTGCTCACTGGATTTCAGTGAGCTACCATTGCTCAGTAGTGGCAATGATGAGAAAGAGGAGGAGGAGCAAGAGCAGCTGGTGAGAATGGTGGTGAGAAGGTCAACTCACGGAGGGAGGGACCCATTGAGGGTGTCTTGGATAACATCCATTTGGGAGATAAAACATCAAGTCGGTGATAGAAAACCTGATTTTTGAGGGCAGACAGAATTGCTCTGACAGCTGCATCTGGACAACAGTCTGTTATCCCTCAGCAGGGCCACGCTCAAAACATTTTGCTGTCTGGGGTAGAGCGGCAATTGGCAGCTCACCCACCCATCCACATCAAGGTGTGTAGTATCCAAAGCCAGCCGAATTATTCTGGCAGAGAATCCCATAGCACCTCTCTCCATCTCTGGCAATAGAAACACCACAAAAACAAACCAAATAATTCACAATTAGCTGCCCTTTCATGACATCCATAATCTCCTGCCTGAGGCTACTGCTTCACTCTACCTCATGATAGGGCTGGCCCTGCATCCCTGCCACAGCTCACAATATGTGTGTGTGTGGGGGGTCCCTGTGTGTATATTTCTTTAAGCATTATCAGCTTGCCTTGCGTGAGATGTGCATTTAGTTACGTTTTTGTATGGGTAAATACGATACGGTATTTGGGGATCACACCCCACTTCTTCCTTGCGCTCAGTTTCTTGATCATGGTCCTTGTATCTGAGTCTTGTAATCTCTGAGTAGGCTGACCAGATAAAATCCAGGTCAGGGCTCATGTAACTTTAACAGTTGTAGAGAAAAGGGAATTTCAGCCAGTGTCATTTGTATGCAATTAGTTCCTGGTGAAATTCCTTCTTCATCACAACAGTTAAAGGTGCAGGCACTATACTAGAGTGACCATATACAAAAGAAGGCAGGGCCCCTGCAACTTTAACTGTTGTGAGGAAGAGGGACTATCACCAGGAACGAATTGCATACAAATAACACTGGCTGAAATTCCCTTTTCTCTGCAACTGTTAAAGTTACATGAGCCCTGACCTGGATTTTATCTGGTCATCCTATCTCTGAGCCTTTTGTGAAATGGGTGTTGGAGTAGAAAACTGTAGATTCCAAGCAGGGTTGTGTTTTGGAAGTCAGACCCCAGCACTGACTTGGGCAAGTTACTTCTTTTAGCCTCATTAATTTATCTTTTGTGACTGGCCACACCCACAAAATGACAGCCATTTTGTCAATGGGCAAGACCTCCCACCACCAAGGCAGCCATTTTGTGAGACTGCCTAAGACATTCTTGCAAAATTCCAAATGTGCAGTCCAGCCCCAAAGTATTGGAGACCCCTAAGGCTGTTTTTGAGGATAAAAAGTAAAGCCACATATGCTATCCTGAGCTACTTGAAGGAAGGGGTGGGATGTAAACACAATAAAAACTAGTGCTGGGCCAAAACCTGCCCCCTATTTTCAGGAATTTTCTCTCTCCCTGCAAAAGGGGCATTGTTTTCTGCTTCTTTCACAGCGAAGGGGGAAATTCAGAGAATTTTCTCTTTGGGAAGGAGGACAGGGTTTCCACATACCCTTTTTTAAAAAGTGTAGCCAATTGCTGAGGATCTTTCTTCCTATTTTTATTTTTTTCAAAAAACAAACACCCACTTCCTCCAGCATTGATGAGCCCAGCAGTTCTTAGTGAATGCATATTGGAGACCATGGCCTCCTCCACACGAGACGTTTAATGAGCCTTGAAGGCTCATTATAAATTTTACCTCCACACCAGCGGAGCGCAAAACGGGCGTACAGGCGCGTTATCTCCCCGATAATGCGCATTTTCGAATGCGCGTTAAATAGCGACTTTTATTTTGCTCCGGCCGTTAAAGCGCATTTTCGCCGTGTGAACAAGCGATTATGTGCATTAACGTCTTCTAAAGCGCTTTTTGGACATCAATTAATGCGCTTCGCCGCCTCTCGCCGCCTCCCGTGCAGAGGGATTAGGAGTAAATGCGCCTCCGCGATAATGCGCATAATCCCCGAACCGGGCGCAAAAGCGCATCCTTGTGGAGGGGGCCCATATGACCTCTCCCTCTCAAATAAGCATTCAGTAAGCATTCCTGGGCTCCTGAAAATGCCAGGGTTGTTTTTAAAAAATGAAAAGAAAGAAAGAAGACCCCTCAACAACTTGCTACATTTAAAAATGTATGTGGAAAAACCTGTTCCCCTCCCCAAAGAGAAAATTCTGTGAAATTCTCACCTCTCCCAGCCTCTTTCACCCGAGTTTTCACTCCCCCCCCCCCCCCCAATGAAATGCTGAAAATGGAATGGTCAAAATTTTTGGCACAGCACTAATAAAAACAGTTTGTTCCTTTGTCATGAATATGGAATACTGGGCACTTTCCCTAATATATTCAATACAATGCCATGCCATATTATGCTGAAATAAATAGCAATGTTTAAAAGGAACTTGAATAAAAAAAGCGAGAACAATCCTCTTTTTAGGAAGTGACAAATAAGTGCTTCCAAAATTAGGAAAATTACTTTGAAATGAGTACGTACATTTCCATGTTAGGGACCAGAAAATTTGCAGTGTGCAAATTTTGGGCATAAAATTGCAGGGTGCGATTTCAGCTCATACAGTCGGGTCTAGTCAAAGTCAGTCTGACCATATGAAAAGGAGGACAGGGTTCATGTAACTTTAACAGTTGTAGAGAAAAGGGAATTTCAGCCAGTGTCATTTGAATGCAATTAGTTCCTGGTGAAATTCCCTCTTCATCACAACAGTTAAAGGTGCATACACTATACTAGAGTAACCATATACAAAAGAAGGCAGGGCCCCTGCAACTTTAACTATTGTGATGAAGAGGGGATTTCACTAGGAACTAATTGCATACAAATGACACTGACTGAAATTCCCATTTCTCTACAACTGTTAAAGTTACATGAGCCCTGTCCTCCTTTTCATATGGTCAGCCTAGGTCAAAGTACTTTCCAGTCCGCTTTTGTGGGAAAGAGTGAAGCAAACGGATGCTAGTCGTAAGTGGACGTTCCCTGCATTTGGGAAAAAGGTGGGGAGGAAAGCAGTCCTGTCAGATCTTGGCAAATTGTTGGAGACAATAAAAGACAAGAACAGATAAGCCGGGTGAGGCAGAGTTGTAAAGAACTTTAAAGGTGAAGGTCTGAACTTAAGAGGATAAATCAAGGAGACTCCATGAAGTGGACCGGAATGCTGTATTCCTCAGTGTTTGATAGCAGAGAATGGTACTTCGACAGCAGTAAACGAGGACATGGTGGGGTGGGGAAAAGGATCTAATATTATGACTATGACATCCTCCAATTCTTTAAATGTACAATGGGCAACTTTCCCACAGGACAGAGAGCACATTGTAACATTTCCCACATTGCAAAATATCAGTGGTTTATGTTATTTGTTTATTTTATTTATTGCATTTATATCCCACCTTTTTTCCTCCAAGCAACCCAAGGTGGTATACATAATCCTCCTCCTCTCCATTTTATCCTCACAACAATGACCCTGTGAGGTAGGTTGGGCTGAGAGAGTCTGTGACTGTCCCAAAGTCACCCAGTGAGCTTCCATGGCTGAGTAGGGACTAGAACCCGGATCTCCCGACTCCCATTCCAACACTCTAGCCACTACACTGGCTCTTGTATTTGTTAAGTACAAAAGGTATATTGGGGTTCTGTGTTTGGCAGCCTCAGTTCCAGGACTGGGGAAATGGCAACATGGAGGGCCAATACTACTCCTTCGACTTTTTCTCTGTTTGTAGCTTTGGTGTTGTTTTTAACAGTCCATTCTTATTCAGGTTTCCTCAGAAGTAAACTCCATTCAGTTCAATGGGACTTACTCCCAGGTAAGGACTTGTTCAGACAACACACTAAGCCATGGTTAGGCCCCTAACCCTTTTGCAGCAAATGGTTAGTGAGTGTGTTTAAACCGTGGTTATGTAGCCTCCACGGTTAGGAATGGTTTACATGACTCGCTAAGTCATGGTTCAAATGACACTCTAAGCCATTACCTTTAGGTCAAAATGGTTAACTACTGTGGCTTAGCTGTCGGGGCAGGATTGCAGTTTGAGATTGATAAACAAATGGTCAAGGAACACCTAATTTCTTTGAACAAGTTCAAATCTCCAGGGCCTGATGAACTGCATCCTAGAGTAATAAAGGAGCTGGCAGAAGAACTCTCAGAACCACTCTCTATTATCTTTGTGAAATCATGGAAGATGGGTGAAGTGCCGGATGACTGGAGGAGGGCTAATGTTGTCCCTATCTTCAAAAAGGGCAAAAAGGAGGAACCTGGGAACTACAGACCAGTCAGTCTGACATCCATCCCTGGGAAAATTTTGGAGAAGATTATAAAGAAGTCAGTCTGTAAACACCTTGAAAACAATGCAGTGATTACAAGAAGCCAGCATGGATTTGTCAAGAACAAATCCTGTCAGACTAATCTGATCTCCTTTTTTTATCAGGTAACCTCCCTTGTGGACTGTAGCAATGCTGTGGATATAATATATCTTGACTTCAGCAAAGCTTTTGACAAAGTGCCCCATGACATTCTGATTAACAAACTAGTGAAAAGTGGGCTAGATGGAACAACTGTTAGGTGGATCCACAGTTGGCTACAGAATCGGACTCAAAGAGTGCTTATCAATGGTACCTTTTCACATGGGGGGGGAGGTAATGAGCGGGGTACTGCAGGGCTCAGTCCTGGGCCCAGTGCTCTTCAACAGTTTTATTAATGATTTGGACAAGGAGGTGCAGGGAACACGTATCAAATTTGCAGACGACACAAAATTGGGTGGGATCGCTAATACCCTGGAAGACAGAAACAAACTCCAAAGTGATCTTGATTGACTGGAGTGCTGGGCTGAAAACAACAGAATGAAATTTAATAAGGATAAATGCCAAGTTCTACACCTAGGAAAAAGAAACCAAATGCACAGTTACAAGATGAGAGATACTTGGCTAATCAATACGACAAGCGAGAAGGATCTTGGAATTGTTGTAGATCACAAGCTGAATATGAGCCAACAGTGTGATGTGGCTGCAAGAAAAGCCAATGCTATTCTGGGCTGCATTAATAGAAGTATAGCTTCCAAATCGCGTGAGGTACTGGTTCCCCTCTATTTGGCACTGGTTAGGCCCCATCTTGAGTATTGCATCCAGTTCTGGGCACCATACTTCAAGAAGGATGCAGACAAGCTGGAGTGTGTACAGAAGAGGGCAACGAGGATGATTAGGGGTCTGGAAACAAAACCCTATGAGGAGAAATTGAAAGAACTTGGCATGTTTAGCCTGGAGAAGAGAAGATTGAGGGGAGACATGATAGCATTCTTCAAATACTTGAAAGGTTGTCATACAGAGGAGGGCCAGGATCTCTTCTCAATCAATCGAGAATGCAGGACACGGAATAATGGGCTCAAGTTACAGGAAGCCAGATACCGGCTGGACATCAGGAAAAACTTCCTGACTGTTAGAGCAATACGACAATGGGACCAATGACCTAGGGAGGTGGTGGGCTCTCTCACATTAGAGGCATTCAAGAAGCAGCTGGACAACCATCTGTCAGGGATGCTTTAAGGTGGTTTCCTGCATTGAGCAGGGGGTTGGATTCGATGGCGTTATAGGCCCCTTCCAGCTCTACTATTCGATGGTTCTATGATTCTATGATCCGAAAAGGGTATAAGGGACTGTCTATGCTCAGTATACCCTATAGTGGCTGCAAAGTGGTGCTGCAGCATGTATATGAAACAGTCACCAACTTGCACCCACCATGGGGGGGGGGGGTTCCAGTGAAACTGCACGGAAACACACACACACTGACTTCCCACGGCTTTTCCTTGTAATGTGAGGTCACCCCTTCTTCGCGCCATCTGTCGATGGTGATTTCGCTGTGTAGCGAAGCTGAGGGTGTTTCGGGGGCAGATTAAGCCTCATGGTAGGTCGAAGGGATGTGCTGGAGGGCTGGGCAGAGGGAAGAGGGCAGGTTCTATGAGCTCAATTGCTACTGGTGCTGCCTGGAAAGTCCACGCTCCCTCCTGCCCTGGGGATTAACTGTCCCCACCCCACAGCTGTAATGCTACAGGGTTTAAGAAAATGCGGGGCTGATGCAGTGCTGTGAAGATCCCCTTAAGTATATATAGCAAGAGTGGGCAAGTTTGGGGAGGCTGGGGGACATTCCCCCCCCCCTTTGACTCCTGTGGTCCAGAATCCTCAAGGCAGCACAGGATAGCTGGGAGGGATTGTTTTTAATGGCCACGTTAGCATTACAGAGTGCCAAATGAACCAAATTTAGGTTGTTTTGATATATATTGCCATGGCAGGGACGGGGGCGGTGGGTGTTGCATGAGGCCTATGGCCTACATGTTCCCTACCCCTTGTGCATAGGATTGCAGCCTTTTAGTGTAATCCTTTACATGAAGGGTGGGCAGAAAATGGATTTCCAGCTGTTTTAGACTTCAACTCCCAGCATTCCTGAGCATTTGCCCTGCTGGCAGGGGCTTCATGGCGCTGAAAGTCCAAAGCATCTAGAGATCTACCTTCTGCCCACCACTGCTTTACACATTGACTCAAAAGCAAGACCAATTGAGTTCAATGGGGATTACTCCTAGGTAAGTATGTATTTTTGGGGGGGGACTGGACATCTTGGGCATTTTCAGATGATTTGAATATAATAAATACATAAATAAATATAAATAAATAAATAAATAAAATAGTGGATAGAGTAGACAGTGGACTTGGATGTGGAAGACCTGGGCTCAGCCATAGATGCCCTTGGTGTAGACACTATTCATTAGTCTAACCTCCTTCATGGTTTGCTGTAAGGATTGAGTGGAATAAAAAGAAAGAGTAGGATACAAAAGAGATCACAGGTGAACCTACCTATGGGCCGTATCCCAGTGGGACACTTATGGCCCTGCCAATTCTTTTCCGCCCTACTGATTCTGTTGAGCAC
Organism: Anniella stebbinsi; assembly: GCA_029215795.1. NCBI lineage: Eukaryota > Metazoa > Chordata > Lepidosauria > Squamata > Anniellidae > Anniella > Anniella stebbinsi. Next base: position 22,790,364 of record JARDYH010000002.1, on the reverse strand, counting down.
GCAGAAATGAGCTCAGTCTGGGTTGCCCCAGAAGCTCTAAAGTGCTGTTGTGCAAGTGTTGGAGGCCGCTTGAGCAACACAATCAGTGGGTGGGGGCAGAAGTGTCCCATTGGATCCTGCCCTATATCAACAAGATCCACCCTCCCCCTTGCACAGAATGAAATGCAACTGAAATACATGAGAATTAAGCTCAAAACAAGTCAAAAATAGCAATAGCACGTTCATATGATTGTAGGCTGACACAAATTCTGCTGTACGGAGAGCCATGTGTCCACACCCACTCCTAAACCTGCCGGGAGAGATTCGCCAACTCACTAGTCTTCCGGAATTTAAAAGATCTATAAAGACTTATCTCTTCCGGCAGGCCTACCCAGATGAATTTTAAAGTGTTTTATTGGTGTTTTATTGGTGTTTTAATGAAGTACTGGTTTTATCTGCTTTTAATCAGTTTTTGTATTTTGTGTTTGGTGTTGTTCCCCGCCTCGATCCGTTGGGAGAGGCGGGTGATAAATAAATATATTATTATTATTATTATTATTATTATTATTATTATTATTATTATTATTAAACGTAGGGAAGAAAAGGGACAGAGAACTGGACCTGGAGTCATAGAATCATAAAACCTTAGAGTCGGAAGGTATTTCAAAAGGTCATCTAGTCCAACCCCTAACCCATGTCGGAAATCCACTATGACTGCTCCCCAAAATGGCAAATAGAGGGTTTCCCCTTTCCACAAGACTCAGTGTTCTGGGTGCAATGCTAGTTATAGACAAAAGCAAAGATATGGCCAAGGTAGGCATAGCCTACAATACCAAGAACCTCTGAGCCTCTGCTTACTCTTTTTGAATAAGCAGAGGCTCAGAAATTTAAAAGAGAGCAAGAACTGCTAGAATTGAGCTAGCTAGGTCACCAATTAATTAATCTAATTGCTGTTCCAGCCTTTTTCCCACACCATGGAGCTCTCTCCCACCAACAGCCCTGTGGGAAGGAGCAAGCCAGAGATGTGGGTGGACGAAGGGTACGCTAAGAACCAGCTCCTGCTAGACTGGTTTTATTTAGTTTTATTGATAAGTATCTGGCTTTTTAATGTATTCATAGCATTTTCTTAATATTAGGAGCTGCTTGGAGGACATAAAATATAGGATACAAACCTACCATATAATAGGGTGACCAGATAAACTCCAGGTCAGGGCTCATGTAACTTTAACAGATGTAGAGAAAAGGGAATTTCAGCCAGTGTCATTTGTATGAAATTAGTTCCTGGTGATATTCCTTCTTCATCACAACAGTTAAAGTTGCAAGGGCCCTGCCTTCTTTTGTATATGGTCACTCTAGTATAGTGCATGCACCTTTAACTGTTGTGATGAAGAGGGAATATCACCAGGAACTAACTGCATACAAATGACGCTGGCTGAAATTCCCTTTTCTCTACAACTGTTAAAGTTACATGAGCCCTGACCTGGATTTTATCTGGTCAGCCTACCATATAAACAAACAAATAATCACCTGAGATCTTGAGATGGGGTAGGCCACCCTTTCCCTACTTGGCCCCTCTGCCAGATGTTTTGGACTACAAGTCCTACTACCCCATGATGACATGGCCAGTGACTGAGATGATGGGACTTGTAGTCCAAAACATCAAGTGGGGACCTGATTTGGATAGGCTATAGATAAAAAAGGAAAAGTAAACACAGAAGCAGAATGAGGCACTGATCTACACCAAGCAGGATATGACACTTTGAAAACGGTTTGAAAACTGTATATGGAGTGTATCCTGGACCCCAACAGTTGTCACTACTGTTATAAACTGTTTTAAAGCAGATCCTGCCTATATCTAATTGAGGAGTCGTCAATGCTTCCTTAAACATGCATTGTATTTACTCAATTATTTCCCACAGAAGACGTTCTGGGGGCGGGGCAGGGGGATTGGAATGCTCCTTTTAATCATGCTGAGCAAGGTGTGACGGCTAATGAATGAAGCGTTCCACATCTTTATAAAACATTCACTGCTAGAACTCCCGAGAGGTAACAGCCATCTCGCAGAGGTTCCTTCTGGGCCCAGCTTGACAACACTTGTTGTTTCCAGTACTTCTACACCCCTTGGGCAAAAGCTGTTTCCTTGTGAATGAAACACAACACATGTCGAATCCATCCAGCACAGGAATTGCAGAATCGTAAGTCACGAAAATCGTAAGCCTCTCATCAAATAGTTGTTTAATCATCAATGGTTTTGAAAATGGTCAGATGTGTGTCGCTATAATAAGTTTATGTGAATGTGTCATTGCTGGGATATCTTCACGTTATATTTTCCTTGTCTGTAGCAATGTTGTGTAGGTGCAAGAGATGCCCTAGTTCATTTACAACTATAAGTTATTATTTGTTTGGCCTGTAGTTACACATTGTTCAAATGTATAATTTGAACACTATGTTTATATGATGCCTTCCTTCACTATTGTGGATATCCAGGGGGCTGTCTATATGTTGTCTTTGCCCTAGGGTGGCTCCGAATCCATGCTGCATCGGTTATATGAGGCAGCCACCGATTCGGGGGCACCCTGGGACAAAGAGTCGAAGATGCGGAGCAGAAAGATTGGGGATTTACCCCAACATTTCCTGCCTGAGTGATGTCAGCACAGCTCTTCCCTGTCTGTCCTTGCTTGGGTGCTGCTCCAGGGTCATTTCCAGGTGGAAGGCAATCTGCCATTGGTCACCAGAAGCCACAGGGGGAGGAGGAGGCAGGCCTGGCAAGCCCAATAGCTGCTGGAAAGCCCACACTGCCTCTCTCCGTCTGGATAACATGCCGCCACCCTGCACCAGGGAAACCGCTGGGTTTGGCAGTGGAGCAGCACCAATTCAATGCTGTGAAGACAGCCCCCAGGAAGAGTTTAAATTTGAGAACTTTTCTTATTGTTTTTAAGTTGAAGAAGAAGATGAAGATGACTATGATGATGATAGGAGAAAACTCTAGCCACAAGTTGCCACCTCACTAGATTAGTCAGCAGTTCTAATTAAAACTCAATGCAAATTCCATTGGGCATGATTGTAAATAATGAAGGCAGAGCTAGCCCCTGGCACAGTGCCCACCAGGTGGGTGGTCAGTCCACACATGCCCCCTATCCGTGTCCAAGGCCAGATCTACACCAAGCAGCATACGACACTTTGAAAATGGTTTGAAAACGGTGTATGGAATCTGCCCTGGGCCCCTACAGTTGTCACTATTGTTATAATAAAGTGTTTTCATTCAGTAGTAGGCTGACCATATGAAAAGGAGGACAGGGCTCATGTAACTTTAACAGTTGTAGAGAAAAGGGAATTTCAGCCAGTGTCATTTGTATGCAGTTAGTTCCTGGTGATATTCCCTCTTCATCACAACCGTTAAAGTTGCAGGCACTATACCAGAGTGACCATATACAAAACAAGGCAGGGCCCCTGCAACTTTAACTGTTGTGATGAAGAGGGAATATCACCAGGAACTAACTGCATACAAATGACACTGGCTGAAATTCCCTTTTCTCTACAACTGCTAAAGTTACATGAGCCCTGTCCTCCTTTTCATATGGTCAGCCTATTCAGTAGTGTCGATCTTGCCTAAGACTCCTCTTTCCTAGAACAGGTAGAAAAGGGGGTCAGAATATCAACGGTGCACCCCCTAAGTTGCTGGGATCCCAGCACTGGTCCAAGTGTGTCGAGTATTGGTGCCCAGACTGAATGAAGGTGTGCATGAAAGTTGTAAATGAAGGTTCTAAACTTAAGAGCAGAGTAAAAAAATAACTAGAAATAAATAAATACATTTTCAGAAAAAACATACATAGGATCAGACTGTTAATCATTCTTTTTTCTTTTCAAAATTATAAAACCATTTCAAGGAAGAACACTGAGCAGACAAAATACCCAACATTTAACCTATTTAAGGTGTCTTTGGACATTCTATTGGAAAATTCACCTATAAAAACTCTATGGAAAGGAATGGGAGTCAGTAGGACTATAGGGCAGGACTTTAGGGCACAGGCTCAGGGCCCCAGAATGCCACAGGAGGGGCCCTAAATGCAGCAGGGCTGATTTACCATATTTTCAAGTAAGTGGGGCAATGCACATTACCATCTAAAGAGGGGAGAGCCTCATCAGAATCCTCCTACACCCTTTAAGACCATTAAGTCTAAAATTACTGAATAGCATCACTCATGAGAGCTGAACAAGAGCAACACAGGCTTGCAACTTGTATTCATTTCAATGCAGGGTGACCATACGGAAAGGAGGCTAGGGCTCCTGTACCTTTAATAGTTGCATAGAAAAGGAGAATTTCAGCAGGTGTCCTTTGTATGCATGCAGCACCTGGTGAAATCCCGTCTTCATCACAACCATTAAAGCTGCAGGAGCCCTGTCCTTTCGACCAGATACAAAAGAGGGCAGGGTTCCTGCAGCTTTAACGGTTGTGATGAAGAGGGAATTTCACTAGGTGCTGCATGCATACAAAGGACACCTGCTGAAATTACCTTTTCTATGCAACTGTTGAAGATACAGGAGCCCTATCCTCCTCTCCATATGGTCACCCTATTTCAGTGGGCTCAGGAACAAGGACTTTCCATTGGATCGGGCCCTTTGTATCTTTAAAATGTCTACAGGAAACAGAAGTGAGCATACAACAGGATTTGTTACTAAAGAATAGGTTTCCTATATCCTTCATTTTCTCGAGGAAAGGAGGCACCAAATAAAAACTGCGGAAATGGAAAACAATTATGGACAGGAAATGTCCCTCTCCGTGGAGGCATTTGTGTCCCCCCTTCACTACTGCAAATAAATCTCCAAGTCCGCATTCCTTTAAAAGCCAAGACAAAATGTCTCCAGGGAATTCTTGCAATGCAAAATATCCTGTGCTTCTCACTTTCCATTGAAATTACAGTACAACCCACTGCGAAATTCATTCTGATTTACTACAGTGTTAATTCAGCTGGTGTTGATTCATTTTACTGTTTGTCCCTATTATTTATTTATTTAATTTTATTATATTCTGTTTATATACCGCCCCATAGCCGAAGCGCTCTGGGTGGTTTACAAAAATTAAAAACATTGAACATTAAAAACAAGTTAAAATTACAATATCCTTCTGGGTCAAAGCACAACAACAACACAACAACACAAAACCCTCATCATATGCTGTTAAATGCCTGGGAGAAGAGGAAAGTCTTGACCTGGCGCTGAAAATATAACAATGTTGGCGCCAGGTGAGCCTCATCAGGGAGATCATTCCATAATTGGGGGGCCACCACTGAAAAGGCCCTTTCCCTTGTTGCCACCCTCCGTGCTTCCCTTGGAGTAGGCAACTGGAGGAGGACCTTAGATGTAGATCGTAGTGCACGGGTAGGTTTGTGTCGGGAGGGGCGTTCCATCAGGTATTGTGGTCCCAAGCCATGTAAGGTTTTACAGGTTAGAACCAGCACCATGAATTGAGCTCGGAAACGTATAGGAAGCCAATGCAAGTGGGCCAGAGTAGGTCTTATATGCTCGAACCTTCTGGTTCCTGTTATCACTCTGGCTGCTGCATTTTGCACAAGCTGCAGCTTCTGAACCGTCTTCAAAGGCAGTCCCACGTAGAGCGCATTGCAGTAATCTAACTTGGAGGTTACCAGAGCATAGATAACTGAAGCCAGGTTATCCCTGTCCAGATAGGGGCGTAGCTGGGCCACCAACCGAAGTTGGTAGAAGGCACTCCGTGCCACTGAGGCCACCTGAGCCTCAAGTGACAGAGATGGTTCTAGGAGAACCCCCAAGCTACGAACCTGCTCCTTCAGGAGGAGTGCAACCCCATCCAGAACAGGTTGAACACCCTCCATCCGGTCAGCAGAACCACCTACTAACAGCGTCTCAGTCTTGTCTGGATTGAGTTTCAGTTTGTTAGCCCATATCCAGTCTATTGTAGCAGCCAGGCACTGGTTCAGCACATCCACAGCCTCACCTGCTGAAGATGAAAAGGAGAAATAGAGTTGTGTGTCATCAGCATACTGATGACAACGCACTCCAAAACTCCGGATGACCGCTCCCAACGGTTTCATGTAGATGTTGAACAGCATGGGGGACAAGACTGTCCCCTGAGGAACCCCATACTGGAGAATCCACGGAGCCGAGCAATGTCCCCCAAGCACCATCTTCTGGAGCCGACCCGCCAAGTAGGAGCGGAACCACTGCAATGCAGTGCCTCCCATTCCCAACTCAGCCAGTCGTGCCAGAAGGATACCATAGTCAATGGTATCGAAAGCCACTGAGAGAGCAGGGAGAATCAACAGAGTCACACTCCCCTTGTCTTTCTCCCGACATAGGTCATTATACAGGGCGACCAAGGCTGTTTCCATGCCAAAACCAGGCCTGAAGCCGGACCAAAATGGATCCAGATACTCAGTCTCATCCAAGAGTGTCTGGAGCTGGCTCACAACCACTATATGTCCATGTGCACGGATGAGAGCTTACCTGTACCTTTGCCTGTCTTATCGATTGCACCCTTGCCTCTCGGAAGCCCTGAACTTGGGGGCCATCTATATGACACCCCTTTGCCTACTCATGCCCCCCAAACCCTGCAGCATTGCTTCTGCGAAGTGGCAGTGATAGGATTACATGGCCGGAGTGAGCATGGGCTATCCAGGCAGGAAAAATCACAGCGCTGTTATCAGATGGCGGTAGTGGTCAGCAAATATCGGGGGACTAAAACCCGCAAAGACCTTCTTGTTATTGTTTTCTGGCAACTCTGCGCAACTTTGAAAGCCTGTAGCAGCACAGATGCGCTGCTATGGTTCACTGAATTTATGCGATATTCATAATTCTCTTTAGTTTCATTCCTGAGACTTTACTATTGCCATGGTGGCCATCACTAGGCTCATTGAGACCGCCTCCTGCCCCCCTGCCTTGCATTCCCCTGCCTAGTTTGAACTGGGATCTGCCCTAATTACATCCACTCTCTTAAACTGAACTGAAACCACCACTGACAGACAACAAACAATCGTGGTGGTAATGGAGCAATGTAAACAGCCGTGGTAAAATGACACATCGAGAAAGCGCAGTTTCGCGGGGAATAGCATGATGTGGCTGCAAGTTGGCGGCTGCATCATATAAACAACGCGGCACAACTGTGCAGCTACAGCAGGGTATATAGAGCATATAGAAAAGTCTTTGGAGGCCTCAGAGTTTCCTACCCGCTGCCAGGCTGAAGCCAGCAGGGCGGCAGGAGCAGCAGAGGCGATCTTCACCTCCCTGTCCTTTGCCTTTCTTGACTTTTTGCTAGATGGGCTTTTCAGACCCATCTAATGAGAGCATTTCCAAAGGGGAGGACAGGACGCTGCTGGCCTCTCCAGTATCCTCCCCTCTCCGCCCATTGGACAGTGGTGGTGCCAGGGGGGCTAGTGCCCCCCTAAACAAAGATCTTGCCACCCCAGTTGCTGGCAGACAAAGCTGGCCCCACCATTAAGCAGGGGCAAATGCTGAGCAGGACGAGTGGTGCAGCAGGAAGAGCTGTGAATTCAGCTGCTCTCCCCATCCTGCCCCTGCCCAGGAAGACCCATGGCTTCTTTCTCATTGGAGCCACTGCTGCCTGATTGCTCTCTTGCTCGCTCACTCAGTCAGCCACTCCCGCCTATAAGCTGCTCTGCCTGACCTCTCGCGATAGTTGCTGCACAAGGCGGGAGCAGCACATGGAAGGAGTGTGGGTGGCAGAGCAGCTGACAAGAAGTGCGGTAGGCTGGCCGGCTGGGTGGGGAGCGGGACCGTTTTCATTGCTGTAACTTATTCCCAGGTTCCCTTCCCTGTCAGGAGCTGCAGATTGGGGCCATCTCCCCTTTTGAGCTTTGTCAGGGACAAAGATATATTGAACTTTATTATGCACAGTTTAGCCCCTAATTAATTGTAAATTGGCATTGATTGTTTGTATGCGGTTTACCCAGTGTTGGATTGTTGTTGGGGATGTGATGAACAGCTTACTGAAAATGTTGGCCCGGTGTGTGGCTGCTATATAAAAAAGGCAAATTTCATGTTAGGTACAATTAGGAAAAGTATTGAAAATAAATCTGTCAATATCATACTGCACTTAGACAAATCTATGGTGTGATCACACTTAGAATATTGTGTACTGTTCTGGTCACACCTAAACAATGATATTGTAGAGTTGGAAAAAAGTGCAAAATGGACAGCTAAAATGATCAAGGTGCTGGAGTAATTCTATGAGGAAAGGTTACAACATCTGGGTCTGTTTGGCTTAGAAAAGAGGTAAGAGAGATGTACGGAATTATGCACGGTGTAGAGAAAGTGGTTTGGGAGACATTTTTCTCCCTTCATAATACTAGAACCCAGGTTTATTCCATGAAGCTGATTGGTGGGAGATTCAGGACAGATAAAGGAAGGACTTTTCCACACAGCACATAGATATAGAATTCGCTACCACAAAATGTTCAATGTTTTTAATTTTTGTAAACTGCCCAGAGAGCTTCAGCTATGGGGCGGTATATAGGCTGACCATATGAAAAGGAGGACAGGGCTCATGTAACTTTAACAGTTGCAGAGAAAAGGGAATTTCAGACAGTGTCATTTGTAAGCAATTCGTTCCTGGTGAAATTCCCTCTTCATCACAACAGTTAAAGTTGCAGGAACTATACTAGAGTGACCATATACAAAAGAAGGCAGGGCCCCTGCAACTTTAACAGTTGTGATGAAGAGGGAATTTCACCAGGAACTAATTGCATACAAATGACACTGGCTAAAATTCCCTTTTCTCTACAACTGTTAAAGTTACATGAGCCCTGTCCTCCTTTTCATATGGTCAGCCTAGCGGTATATAAATAGAAATATTTATTTATTTATTTATTTATTACATTTGTATACTGCCCCATAACCGAAGCTCTCTGGGTGGTTTACATAGGATTAAAAACAATTAAAAACAATATACAAAAATTAAAACAGCAAAAACATACAACATACAACATACACACAATCTGTACATTTAAAAACCACTTCAACACTTAAAAAACTACAAAAACAAAACAAAACAAAATAAACCCAGGCTCCTCAGATATTGCCAAATGCCTGAGAGAAGAGGAAAGTCTTGACCTGGCGCCGAAAAGATAACAATGTTGGCGCCAGGCGGGCCTCGTCGGGGAGATCGTTCCACAATTGGGGAGCCACCACAGAGAAGGCTCTCTCTCTTGTTGCTGACCTCCGAGCTTCCCTCGGAGGATGCACTCGGAGGAGGGCCTTAGATGTTGAACGTAGTGTTCGGGTAGGTTCATGTTGGGATAGGCGTTCCATCAGGTATTGTGGTCCCAAGCCGTGTAAGGCTTTATAGGTTAAAACCAGCACCTTGAACCGGGCTCGGAAACATACAGGCAGCCAATGCAAGCGGGCCAGAGTAGGTCTTATATGTTCGAACCTACTGGTTCCAGTTATCAATCTGGCCGCTGCATTTTGCACAAGCTGCAGCTTCCGAACCACCTTCAAAGGCAGCCCCACGTAGAGTGCATTGCAGTAATCTAACTTGGAGGTTACCAGAGCATGGACAACTGAAGCCAGGTTATCCCTGTCCAGATAGGGACGTAGCTGGGCCACCAACCGAAGTTGGTAGAAGGCACTCCGTGCCACTGAGGCCACCTGCGCCTCAAGTGACAGAGGTGGTTCTAGGAGAACCCCCAAGCTACGAACCCGCTCCTTCAAGGGGAGTGCAACCCCATCCAGAACAGGTTAACACCCTCCATCCGGTCAGCGGAACCACCCACTAACAGCGTCTCAGTCTTGTCTGGATTGAGTTTCAGTTTATTAGCCCTCATCCAGTCCATTGTCGCAGCCAGGCACTGGTTCAGCACATCCACAGCCTCACCTGATGAAGATGAAAAGGAGAAATAGAGCTGCGTGTCATCAGCGTACTGATGACAACGCACTCCAAAACTCCGGATGACTGCACTCAACGGTTTCATGTAGATGTTGAACAGCATGGGGGACAAAACTGACCCCATGCGGAACCCCATACAGGACAATCCACGGGGCCGAGCAATGTTCCCCAAGCATCATCTTCTGGAGCCGACCCACCAAGTAGGAGCGGAACCACTGCAATGCAGTGCCTCCCACTCCCAACTCAGCCAGTCGTCCCAGAAGGATACCATAGTCGATGGTATCGAAAGCCGCTGAGAGATCAAGGAGAATCAACAGAGTCACACTCCCCCTGTCTTTCTCCCGGCATAGGTCATCATACAGGGTGACCAAGGTTGTTTCCGTACCAAAACCAGGCCTGAAACCCGACTGAAATGGATCCAGATAATCAGTCTCATCCAAGAGTACCTGGAGTCGGCTTGCAACCACCCGCTCCAGGACCTTGCCCAGGAATGGAACATTTGCTACTGGCCTGTAGTTATTAAGATATAATAATAACAATAATAATAATAATAATAATAATAATGTAGTGTTGGCTACCAATTTGGATGGCTTTAAAAGGCGTTTAGATAAATTTCTGGAGAGGAAAGCTATCAATGGCTACTAGTATTGGAGGCTATGTGCTATCTCATGTAGCAGAGATGGTAAGCCTATGCACACCAGTTGTTGGGGAACATGGGGGGGGGGAGGGTGCTGTTGCACTTATGTCCTGCTTGTGGGTTTCCCATGGGCAGCTGGCTGTCCACTGTGTGAACAAAATGCTGGAGTAGTTGGATCTTGGTCTGATCCAGCATGGGCCTTCTTATGTTCTTAATGTTTATTGTACCAACTTGGTATGGAAAACTAATAAAAATTATTTGGGGGGGAAAATGATATTTCCCAACCAAAGTTATATAGCCATTGAGACAAAAGGATGACTCTCCTGAGGAATTAATAATAACAATGAGCCTATCTACACTACTGCTTTAAAACGGTTTAAAACTCTTATAAAGCGTTTTAAAGCAGTAGTATAGATCAATAACAACAATGTATTGGTTACACTTATACCACACCTTTCGTCCAAGGAGCCCAAAGCAGTGTACAGGAGCATCTTTCTCTCCATTTTATCCACTTTATCCACACAACAACACTGAGAGGTAGACTAGGCTGAGACTCAATAACTGGCCCAAAGTCACCCAGCAAACTTCACCGGGCCTCTTGATTCCTAATCCAACACTCCAACCACTACACCACACATCATTATTAAGACTATAATACATGTTTAGACGGGTGGGGGTGGGGGTGAGGAAATTCTACATCTCCCAGCATTCCCCAGCCACCCATGCAGGGGTTGTAGGACTTTGTTTTCTATACAAGCACATAGGGCTTCGCCGAAATTCATTGACATAGCACCAACTATGTACATGGCGCTTCACGAAGAACAGTCACGACAGGTCTCTGCCCCAAAGGGCTTACAATTCCTCAAGAGAGGAAAAGGGCGCGCGTGTGCATGCGAAACGGAGACGCGGGGGGGAGGCAAGGGAAGAAGCCGCGATGGTTCAAATGACACCAACTTTGGCTTCGTTGAAATCAGGTGTGCGCCTTAACGCAACGGATAGTAGGGAAAGGTGTATATCCTCGGTCATAGTGCGAACTCGGGGGTTCCTCCTGCGGAAGCGCCGCGCTGCCAAGGCCAGGGCAGGCGGTCGCTCCGTCGGGCAGCTTGACGCCACAACCAGCAGCACAGAAGGCGCTTGTTTCTTGCCCGCCTGCCTGCGGCTCCTCCTCCTCCTCCCGCCACCGTAGCCAGAAGCCGAACCTTTTCCATAGGCTGCTGCTGCTGCGGCCGTCGCTGCTTTTACGAACTGCGCTTTTCCCTCGCGGGTGCGCCAGGCCTCTCGGAGGCCCCCCTCGCCGGGACCCGATCGTTCCTTTCCAGAGCCGATCTCGCCGCGATCTCTGTGCAACGGGTCGGGTTCGCTTCAGGGCCGCGCTCCAAAGCGCGCGCCGCACCCTCTCCGCTCCTCACCCATCCCGGGCGGAGGCGCCGCCGCCGCCGCCGGGCTGCTCCCGCTGCTGCCTTTCGCGGTCTCTGGCTTCCTGTTGGGGCCGCTCAGCCTCGGCACTCGCGGCGGCGCGGAGGTCGGGGCTGGGCCGGCCCGGCCCGCCTAGCACTGCGCGAGCGATTATGGAGAAGAGGCCTTAGAAGGTGAGTGTGTGTGGGAGGGATACACGGAGGGGGGTGGTGGAGCGTTTTCGGGGTTTAAAGTGGGGAAGCCTGGCTTTGGAAGTGATGGGCATGGCAGGGCGATCGGTCTCCTCCTGCTCTGGGGGACATCTCGTGCTTCAACCTGCTTATTCGCGAGTAAGTGCCATTGATGCGGACGGGACTTCACAGGTCAGCCGGGTTCGAGTTGCGCCTGGTGGAGAGGGGCGCCTCGATCAGTGGAGGCTGGTGGCTCCGATTTCGGTGGGGCTGCGATTCCATGCTCAGTTTCAGTTGGAACCAGCCAGAACTCTAAAGGAGCTCTCCGAAGTGCCGAACCCTACGTGTCCAGCGTCTTGGGAGAGCTTTTTTAGAGTTCTGGCTGATTCCGACTAACACCCGGTATGGAATCGCAGCCCCATCGAAATCGGGGCCACCAGCCTCCCCTGGTCCCGGTCGCCTCAACCTGCTTACTCGGCGTTGGCACGCGTTCCCTTGATTCGGATCCCCCCTCCAGCGAAAGAGCCGCCCCACCTTGACGGTGGGTGCTCTCATTTTCGCTTTGCCCCCTTTTCTCTGGAGCGGCGGGACTTCATTTCAAACTTCTCCTGTTCGTTCACCCTTTCTTCGCCTCCTCTTTGCGAACGACGCCTCCCCTATTCCCCCCCCCCCCGCCCCCCGCTGTGCGTGATTTCCTAGAAGGGAAAGTGCATCCCGTGGTCCTCTCCATGCAGTGAAATGCCCTGGTGCCCAGCAAGGAAGAACAGGAGAGAGAGAGAGAGAGAGAGAGCCTTCTCTGCCCCTTAACGTCACGCAGCTGAGAAGACCCTCTGGAATGGTCTTGCCAACTGCTGCCACGGAGGTAGACGTGGTTTGTCCCCCCCCCCCCCCCCCCGCGTGAAGGATACGATCCGCAAATCGTTTCGGCTCTCCTAAGAATCATTTCGGTTGATGGATTAGGGTAGCGGCAAATTCGGGTCTCTAAAGCCTGCTGGATTCCACTGGGGACTTGCTTCTGATTTAGAAAGAAGGAGAAAAGAACAGCCTTTTTAGGACAAGAGAGGTTTAAAGCTCTTTCAAGGCGCTTACATTTTTTTACCTCTACAAGAACGGAGCACAAATCGGGCATAGAGGTGCGTTATCTCTCCGATTATGCGCATTATCGAATGCGCATTAAACAGCGAGTTTTATTTTGCTCCGTCCGTTAAAGCGCATTTTGACTATGTGAACAAGCGCTTATGCGCATTAACTACTTGTAAAGCGCATTTTGGTCATCCCTTAATGCGCTTCGCTGCCTCTCGTGCAGAGGCATTAGGCGTAAATGCGCTTCAGCGATTATGCGCATAATTGCCTAACCAGGCGCAAAAGCGAATCCTTGTAGAGGGGACCTCCGAGTGAAGCAGCACTTTAAAAATGCCTCTCTGTTGGTTTTGGTTGTGATTGCTTGCTCGCGATGATGGCGGCAGAGAGAGGTGGTTTTTCTTTAGATGCAAAACGTGGATCCCTGTTTGGTTATTTTGTTTTATTTTAACGTTTGGGAATTTTGGAGGGGTGTTTTTGTGTCATGGTAGTTGTGGATTGCAGCTGGACCATGACATCTTGGAGAGAATGAGAAGGCAAAGAAATGACTCAGATCGATCAGTTTTCGTCCTGGTGGGTTTCTTGTTTGTTTTCATTTTGTCCTCTTCTTCTTGAGAAAAAGCCTGTGGAGGTGGTATTGGCAGAACTTCTAGTAAAAGTAATCTAAGGTCATTGCCTGTGGCATTTGGCTCAGACAACAGCTGTAGAGAATCTTGGAAGTGGTATTCTCACAGCTGTAAGATTTACATTTGCCTTTTATTATTTGACTGATACACTGCCCTTTGGCATATTCTCCGGGCAATTTAACAGAAAGTTAAAATTATTATGGAATGAACAGAAAGAAAAACATTAGAGCAGTGTTAAATGACAGGATATACAAGGTTGATATAAAAGCAGTCAGATTTTTTTTTAAAAAAACAAAATGTAAACAAAATAAAGAACTTATTCATGTTTAACTGCTTTGTATTGGAAATATGCTTTCCTTAGGGAGACTTACCGAGCACTTAACTTAATGTCATTTTGGCACCAGGCAAATACAATTTTAAAGAAATCTTCCTAGGACTTTTTAATCGTCTGGACATTGCTTTTATGTTCCTTGTCTCAAAATACTGGTGTAAATTCCAGAACTTTACTCTGTTCTCCACCCCACATGGCACCAAAAGCACCTTAGAGCTTGTGAACACTTTTAATGCAGGATAGAATGTTGTAGAAAGAAACTTTTTCAGTGAATGCATGTAAATATTGACTCCAAAGTTTAACATTAAGAAAATGAGAAGAGGGGAGATTTGGCTTTAGAAAATGGGCTCAGTTGTTAATATTGCTTCAAAGAGCAATGTTTTATCGAGCAGCTGAGTTGCAGTTGATTGTCTTAGAAAGGCTGCTTTGAGATGAGCACGAAGGATTGTGGGCCAGCGTCTAAAGTGGCCTGCAGACCATCTTCCCTAGCCACAGCAGAGAGCCACTCATCCTTTTGCCTTTAAGCCTATGGGAACATGTCTCAGGCTACGATCCTATATACTCACTTACCGGGCAGTAAGTCCCATTGGCATGCAGAAGATTGTGCTCTCGGAGACCCAGCCTTGGCCCTGGGACCTCCATTTTCTGAACCCAGCTCTCCCCCATAATGCTAAGCAATGTTACGTGAGGTCTTTGCTTATATAAAAAAGCAGGCTTGTGCGTATTAGTTTAAAAGGCACCCGTTGATGCAATACCCCTAAGTTGGCATCTATGAATAATAAGATAGAAATGCAGAAACAAGGCAGCTGCCAACAATGATCAAAACAATACAGCCTGTGGCGGAACATCTCATGTGATCCTGCTGCTGCCACCAAATGTGGCGAAACAATAAATGTGGGTTAATAGGGTACCACTAGAGACAAGATGAACAACTCTAAGGTATGTATTAAGGGAGTGATATACGCAAGGGAATAGGGTGTTATTTTTCATATAGGATAGGATTGACAGGGATGGGGTAGATATGACTCTCCAGATGTTCATGGACTGGAACCCCCATCAGCCTTTACTATTGCTGTGCTGGCAAGGGCTGATAGGAGTTGTAGTTCAACAGCATCTAGAGGACTACACGTTCTCCACCCCAGTCTGTGATTAACTATAACTTGGGGATAACAATGATCTTTAAAAGCTGTTTTTTTTATATAATTCACTCAGAAAAAAAATCTTTGATATTTACATCAGAATGTGCATGTGTTTACTTTAATTCAGCATGGCATTTGAGTTATACAATATATATATATATATATATTTGCCTTTCCTTGCAAGGGCAAGGCAGGACAACAACCGAAATAAAACAGCCTAACAACCATCAAAAGTTTAAAATGCATTAAAAAGAGTGGAGAATTAGAATGATACGGAGCAGAGAACAGCACATCTTAAAAGGCTCTAATGACAAAATGCCTGTTGACACGACACTGTCTTGTGCCCACTTCAAAGCAAGCAGTGAGGAGGTCAAACCGATCTGTCTGAGAGAGGCTGTTCCCTTACCTCAAAGGCCTCCTCATTCCCATCCACTGATTCTCTGTCAGTGGTGGGGCTGCAAGAAGGACTTCTGAAGCTGGATGGATTCATACAGGACAAGAAACTCTGTCCCTAAACCATTGTAGAGGGTTTAAAGATGAAAGCCAGCACCTTGAATTGTGTTTGGAAACAAAATGGTGACTTGGTTTGCTTCTTGTTCCCTTCCAACCGGCCAAAATTGTAGTTCTGGGGCTACTGCCTGACTGGAGCCCAAAATTAGTATAGTAAATTAGTGTAACTGTACACTTACTGCTGGATACATTTCTATGCAAACTAGTGAAACATGATTCTAGTTGTGTATTGGTTTGGATTTCCCCTTCCTGCTTGTATCAATCCAGGGCTCTCTAAATACAACCTTAAATTTGCCTCAGAGCTGACTGTTAGTTTTTTTCTCTTTGGTGGTGTTGGTGGAGACAGTATTGCTCTATAGCAGTGGGTAGAATGTTGGGTTTGGATTGGGAAAACATTTCTTCAAATCCTTCTTTGCCATGCATGACCTTGGGTCTTAGATTAACCCATCCAGATGTGTTGGGCTGCAGCTCCCATCATCCCCATGGCTGGGGATGATTGGAATTATAGTCCAACATATCTGGAGAGCACCAGGTTGGGAAAGGCTGGCCTGACTTTTTGTGAGGATAAATTGTGGTTCCCGTTTTAGTTACCACAGTCAAACATTTCCTGATTAAATCTATATTTTTGTCTTTAGTAATGTAAGCGACCGCCTGGGTCAAAAGCCTGGTATTATTTATTGCTCTTGAACAGAAATTATTAGGCAGCAGAAATTATTGTTTTTTAAAAAAATTAAATGCTTCTTGCACAACAAAAGCTGTGTTCATATATGCCCCTCCACCACAAATTTGCATTGAAATCATGTTGAACATTTCCCCCTCCCCATATGACTTCCTTGTTTATATACTGCGGAGTGGCAACATTCTAGTTTTCTAGAGCAGGGGTGGGCAGAAAGTAGATGCCCAGCATTTTGGACGTCAACTCAGAGCATTCCTAATCACTGGCCATGCTGGCAGGGGCTCCTGGGAGCTGAAGCCCAAATCATCTGGAGATAGACCTTCTATCCATCCCTGCTCTGAAGTCTAGGGAGATCACTGACTTCAAGCCTCCACCGGCAGAAGGCTTGATAGTGGATATCCATCTTGGACTAGGCAGAGAGAGAGAGAGAGAGAGAGAGAGATGACACCTCCCTGTGTAAAATTCATATATGCTAATTTATAGCTATAGGTGCATATTAGGCGGTAATTACTATAATTTAAATAGAAATATAATACAATACTATACTATACCATAGTGCAGAAAACTCTGGCAAGGTGACCTGTGTACCTGCTCAGTTAATTGTTGTCCAGGGGCTCACTGTTGATGGGCAAGTTCAAGGCCCCCTGTTACCCATTCCTGTGGGTGTTTTATCTTTAAACCAGACACCCTTTCAAATAGAGGGCTATCCTTTGTAAAGGACGCATGACACATTCAACCTTGGACACCAGGCTGAAGCAAATCTTCTCTAGCCCCTTTTAGGTGTTTGCTGAAGAGGGGTTAACTGGGGAGGTCAGGAGTGTAAGGGGCGGGGGGGGGAGTGTTTGTCCCTCCCTCGGGGGTTGGCCCAAGACATTTTGGTTCCTGAGGTGAATAAGATGGAACCCCCCTCCCATTCCATGTTCAGAAGCTGACTGGACTTGGTATTTCAATCTGATGATAGGACAGAGTTTTCCACCATGCCTGAAGGGAGCAAGCTAGCATAGGGCAGGTTTGGCACACAACTCTCTCCTCCAACACCTTGTTGCTGCTTCCCAGCCTGTGCCGCCTGAGGTGACTGCTTCACTCTGTCTAACAGTAGGGCTGGCCCTGCCTGCCTCTGGACTTCAGTGAATGCTTGACGAGGACTACTGTCTTGTTTGAATCTTGACTATAGAGACAAACCCAGGCAGAGTTGAAGTATGATAATTTAATAAGACTCTGTTTATAAACATGGTAAGTTGAAATCAATGTTTAATTATTATTTTTAATGTATGAAACTGGTGAAAACAAATGGAGCTGTTTAAGAACATATTTCTCCTAAAGCACGTGTGAATGAAATATTTCTGATTGTTTCTTGCCGATTATGTATAGTTGCAGGCACTATGCTAGAGTGACCATATACAAAAGAAGGCAGGGCCCCTGCAACTTTAACTGTTGTGATGAAGAGGGAATTTCACCAGGAACTAATTGCATACAAATGACACTGGCTGAAATTCCCTTTTCTCTACAACTGTTAAAGTTACATGAGCCCTGTCCTCCTTTTCATATGGTCAGCCTATCTAATAAAATCAGAGTTCATAATCTCCAACCCCTTGCCAGTGGAGGCTGGTGGCTCCGATGTTATTGGGGTGGTGAATCCATTTGGGGTTTCAGTCATAGCCAGTCAGAACTCCAAAGGAGTTATCCAGGATGCAGAAGTAGAACTTTAGAGTTCTGACTAAAACCTGGAGCGGATCCACTGCCTCACTGACATTGGAGCCGTCAGCCTCCACTGCCCCCTGCTTAATGCAGGAATCTTGCAACAGCAGGATCCCTGACAGATGTCCTTCCAGCCTCTGCTTAAAAACATTCAGTGAAGGAGACTGACCCCACCACCTTCTGAGCTGTTGAATAGCTCTTGCCCTGAGGAAGTTTCTTCTAATGTTTAGCTGAAATCTGTTTCCTTGTAACATCCACCCATTATTTCTGATAGGACCTGCTCTTTTATTGTACCTTACCCTAACAAACTTTGCTTTTGTTTTGTTTTTGTTGAAAGCTGCCTTGTGCCTGCTTTGCAGATAAAGGCAGATTAAAAACTAAAATAGAATGTTCTGGTCTCCATTTCACCATGCTCTCTCTCCCACTTAACTCCCTGTGACCTTTGTGAACCATTTATAGAATTTTAGCCTTAGCTCTACAATGCAAAAAAAGTCTCCAGTGGAACTGAGTTAAAATGCATTCAAATTCCTATTCAGATTTCCTATAACCGTGAATGGGAGCTGATTTTATTTACTTTCTCATTTGCGCCTGAAGTTTTCCACCTCTGTTGGAGAGGGATGGGGGCAGGCTGACACTGAGGGAAGATGGGTTACCTAAGGAGTTCATACCTAGGGTCGAGATCTGAATCTGTGACAGCTCAGGTTTTTAGGAAGGCTTCAGGCAAGATTCCCTTTGTAGCACCCTTCCTACTGTGGGAAATAATAATAATAATAATAATAATAATAATAATAATAATAATAATTTATTTATAACCCGCCTCTCCCTACGGATCGAGGCGGGGAACACAATGCAAATACAAGCATGACAAAAATTAAAATTTTAAAAACAAGAGAAACACATCATTAAAACATTTAAAATTCATCCGGATAGGCCTGCTGGAAGAGAACAGTCTTCATGACTCTCTTGAATTCATGAAGACTGCCAATTTGTCTAACCTCCTCCTGCAGACCATTCCATAGTCTGGGAGCCATAGAAGAGAAGGTCCTCTGGGTAACACTTGCCTGCCTAATTCTGGCTGGCTTGAGTACGTTCTTCCCAGAGGACCTAAGAGTGCGGGGCGGATTGTACGGGAGAAGGCGATCCCGTAGGTAGCCTGGACCCAAACCATGTAGGGCTTTAAAGGTAATAACCAACACTTTATACTTTGCCCAGAAACTGACCAGCAGCCAGTGAAGTGATTTTAAAACTGGTGTAATGTGGTCAACCCTAGGTGTACCGGTGACCAACCTAGCTGCCATATTTTGAACAAGTTGAAGTTTCCGGACTAGGCACAAAGGTGTACAGTGCATTGCAGAAGTTGAGCCTCAAAGTTACCAGCCGTGTGCACTACCGTCTTTAGGTCTTCCAACTCTAGGAAGGGGCGCAGCTGGCGTATCAGCCGAAGCTGATAGTAGGCACTCCTGGCCGTCGCATCAATCTGAGTTGTCATCTGGAGCGACGGATCCAGGAGTACCCCCAAGCTGCGAACACAGTCTTTCGGGGGGGGGAGTGTAACCCCATCCAGAACTGGTTGACACACCTCCAAACCCAGGTTGGGGCCTTTGACAGCAAGCACCTCCGTCTTGTCTGGATTCAGCTTCAGTTTGTTTTTCCTCATCCAGCCCATTACCGCCTCCAAGCATTCGTTCAGAGGAGACACACTATCCTTAGCTGACGATGTTGTTGAAGGCATAGAGAAATATATTTGGGTGTCATCAGCATATTGATAGCACCCCGCCCCATGCCTCCGGATGATCTCTCCCAGCGGTTTCATGTAAATATTAAACAGCATTGGGGAAAGGATGGCACCTTGCGGTACACCACATAGCAACTCCTTTTTTGAAGAGCAGCTATCCCCAAGCATCCCCATCTGGAACCTGCCCAAGAGATAGGATCGGAACCACTGAAGCACAGTGCCCCCGATTCCCAATTTCCCCAGGCGCTCCAGAAGGATACCATGGTCGATGGTATCGAAAGCCGCTGAGAGGTCCAGGAGTACCAGCAGGGACACACTCCCCCTGTCGATACTAAGGCGTAGATCATCTACTAAGGCGACCAAAGCGGTCTCAACTCCGTATCCTGCTCTGAAGCCGGTTTGAAATGGGTCCAGAAAATCAGTGTCATCCACGACTGCCTGGAGTTGAAAGGCAACCGCTCTGTCGATCACCTTGCCCAAAAATGGAAGATTTAATACTGGCCTGTAGTTATTAAGGTCCAGGGGATCCAGGGAGGGCTTTTTTAGAAGCGGCCTTACCACCGCCTCTTTTAAACATGATGGAAAGCTCCCCTCCCTGAGAGATGCATTAATAATATGTTGTAGATGTGATCTAACTGCATCTCCTCCCTGGACGACCAGCCAGGAAGGACAGGGGTTGAGAGGGCAAGTCGTCTTCCTCACACATCCAAGTACCTTGTCCACATCCTCGGTACTCACCAACTGAAACTGATCAAGTGTAATCCTACTCGCGGAGTCACTGGACACTCCACTGTCAGCCTCTGCTATAACAATGGCATCTAAGTCGGCTCTTATCCGAGAGATTTTATTTGAGAAATGATCGTTAAAAGCATCACAGCGAACTACCGAAGGCTCTAAAATCGGATTCAGGGGAGAAGGAGCCTGAGTTAGACCCCTCACCACCCTGAACAGTTCTGCTGGACGTGTATCGCAGACGCAATGCGTGCAGAGAAGAAAGCTTTCTTCGCTGCACGTATTGCTACTCCATAGAAACGAAGATGTTCTCTATGTCGTGTCTATGTGGCTGTTGCATTGTCTTTATTTATTTCATTTATTTAAAATGTTTCTCGGCTGCCTTTCAGGCCAGGAGTCCTCCCAATGCATCTTACAACAATAAAACTAGCAAAATAGAACCCTGATGAGGTAATAAAAACAGTGGACCTGCTCAGATGGCATGCTAAGCCATGGTTAGGTCACTAACCCTTTTGCAGCAAATGGTTAGCGAGCATGTAGAGAGTCAGTGCGGTGTAGTGGCTAGAGTGTTGGACTGGGAGTCTAGTCCCCACTCAACCATGGAAGCTCACTGGGTGGCTTTGGGCCAGTCACAGACTCTCAACCCAACCTCCCACACAGGGTTGTTGTTGTGAGGATGAAATGGAAAGGAGGAGGGTTATGTATGCTGCCTTGGGTTTCTTGGAGGAAAAAAAGGTGGAATATAAGTAAAATAAATAAATAAATGTTGCAACTATGGTTAGGAATGGTTCACACAACACACTAAGCTATAATGTTTTGCTCAAAATGCTTAACCGCCATGGCTTAGCCCAATGAGGAGCAGCAGATTAAGTCAAAAGAAGCTGACAACATATTCTTACAGAACCTGGTCATATAGATTGTGTGAGCCATAGTTACTCCAGGGCACCGATCTCCAAATTTGCACTCTGGATGCCCACCTATCGTGTCTGGCCTACCCAGTCGAATTTTAAGGGTTTTATTGATATTTTAATAATGTATTAGTTTTATATGTGTTTAATCAGTTTCATGTATTTTATATTTGATGTTGTTCCCTGCCTCGATGCAGAGGGAGAGGTGGGTAATAAATAAATAAAATTATTATTATTATTATTATTATTTCCTTTTGTCATTAGCCCATGTAAGAAAGTTGAAGGACAAGGTCAACCTTGTCCTAATGTTAAGAGACTTTCAGCACACTCCTAGGCTTGTCTACTCAGATGTGGGCCTCACTATATTCAATGCAATGTATGTTCTAGTGAGTTTAGGACTGCAGCTTTTTATTCTCACCACTGGCTATCCAGTTCAGAATAAGGGATGCAAGTAGTCACTTCGTGATTATCCATACATTCGACTCCTTTGAACACAGAGGTTTTGTTGGTGCAGAGTTGGAACTGGTTTTGACAGTGGGCATTCCTGCTTTATCTCTAGAATTGCAGTGAGTTGCAACCTCAACGACTAGTAGATGCTATTGCCCGAGGGCAGAAACTTGGGAACTGCTCATGGTTGGATTAAAAATAACTTTTGGGGTGCAGGGAGAGAAGGGAAGAATGATGAAATCCAATGTAATAGGACACGACCTGTAAAATAAACTTGAAAAGTAACTTCTAGCCATGATGCTGAGTAAGATCATGTTTTTAATGTCTTAGTACAAAAGCCCAAAATGGCTCTTATATATAATTAAATGTCTGAGAATAGTTTTGGTAATTGTGGTGAAAGGAGGTGTAGCCAGGCTTTGAGGTCTGCAAATGACTTTAGCTGTAGAATAGGAGGAGGATAATGAGTACCTTTGTCTCAAAAAGCCTGGGAATTGTTCCCTTCACCATCCAGGGCTTTGGTATTTTTGCTGCCTTGGATTTTTGGTATGAAAGAGTACAGGGTTGCCGTAATAACATGGTTCTGCGGAAATTGAATGCAGTGCCGTTCCCATGGAGGGCAATTCCTTTCTTGTCTTCACTAGCAAAGCTTACAGTGGTGTCGAAGCACAAAGGGAAATGTGCAAGTGATTATTAATTTTGTTGAATCATCCACATCATCTTGTAAAAGTGTTGCTATTTTAATAGATGATAGGATGCCACTTTTAAAGGGCTTTCTTTCTTCCTGTCTTCAACACAGAGTACCAGGTTTGGAATAAGTTTATGCAAATAGTTGCTTGCTGATGATATATTGAATTTAAACTTAATGTTGATTAATATATTCAGATCTGTACTGCGTTTTTCTGAGAGTCCTTTTTATTTGGAAGGAAACTGCTTTGAGTTCAGTGGTGTTTACTACTCTCTAGGTGTGCATAGGACTGCAGCTTGTAAGTTTGCTTGTGTGTGTGTGCTTGATCTTGAGATCTTGAGAATGTTAGTATATGCTACCGAAGAACTACAGATTTATGCCATGTGGAGAATGTATATTTTTTGGACAACATGCACTGTTGCATGTGGATTTGCTTTTCCTTTTCCTTCTGGTCCTGTTGAGATTACTGATTTTAATGTATATATAATTTATAGCCTTTGAGCTGACTATAACTTTGAGACTGGCGTTCTTCCCCCACCCCCCGGATCACAACTTTTTTTGTTCAAAAGTAGTGGCGATGATAACTAGGGCTGTGCAAGCTTCAAGCCTCGGATTCAAATCACGGAGGTCATTTTTCTGGCGGATTTGCCATTTTATGACAGACCTGCCATTTCCTCGCACAGCCCTAGGTCTCCGTACAGCCTACAACACCCAGGATACAGCGCCTGGGAGGGTGAGATCGTGGGAGTGCCGGGCAAGATCGCACTGGGAAGGAGGCCAGTTGCGCCAGGAAGGAGGGTGATTGCTCCGAGGAGAGGGCAGTGGTGGCGCCGATGACATGGATGCCCTCTGCTCCTGGGAGCCAGTAAAGCCAGCCCTCCCATGCACTGCATGCTGGGGGTTGTAGGCTGTACGGGGGACTAGGGTTACTTTTGAAATTTTCTAGTGGATCCCTGTAGTTTCTGCCAGCTTTCCCCCCCCCCCCCCACTGATTTTGCATGCAAGGAAAGGTTGGAGCTTGAACAACTCTTCCGTACAAAAGCAGAACGATGGGTAAGAAGTCTGTGTATTAAGGAAGTATCACTAAGATCCTACACAAGTTTCTTGTGTTTCCAGATCTTCTGAACTTTTTGATTTTCTGTTTCTATGAGAATCCGTTGTTGTTGATGTTTTAAAGAAGCCATCAGGGTGATTACATCTGAAGGACCAGATCTACGCCAAGCAGGATATATCACTTTGAAAGTGGTTTGAAAATGGTATATAGAATGTGTCATGGGCCCCAACAGTTGTCAATACTGTTATAAACTGTTATAAAACAGTAGCGTAGATCCTTCCCTAAATTTGTCAAAGGAGCAGCTAAACACAGCAACATTGAGGTCCCAATCGATAGCTCCACTGACTATGAAGTGCAGATGGCACCAGCTGTCTCCACAATGGCCCAGCACATGGGGGATTATGGGAGTTGTAGTCCATCCCATCTTTAAGGCTCCAGGCTGGGGAATGTTGTAGACAGTTCATTCTTGGAATATGTTTTGGAATAAAAATGCTTCAAAGAAATAGTGGAATGCACTAAAACAGTTTCACAAATAGTTCCATAAGTGGAGTGATTACTAGGAAACATCAATCCAGTGATCAGTGACTGTTCCATTTACTAGAACATTATTATTTTTTTATCATTGTATTATCTGTGTTCTTTCTGTCAAGGCATCTTGAGTTTGGAGCGCTGGCATCAGATTTATAACTGATGGGTCCTAACTGTATCTTGACATAGAATATTTTGTCGTAATACTGTAGCCAGAAGGTTTGGGCTTCTTAACATTTTACATGTCTCACTGAAGTAAAATTAGATATAAATACTTTGAACCGTTACTAAAATCCCCTGAAATACAAAGCTTCTGTGCATGTTTAGACAGAAATCTCATCATTCTCCAGTCAGTGATGCCAGAATTTGTTCCCTATCTAAACATGCATAGGATCACACCCTAAATCAATTTCTGTGTGTGTGTGTGTGTGTGTGTGTGAGAGAGAGAGAGAGAGAGAGAGAGTATTTTAAGGAAAATCATAAGCAACAGCTGCTGTTGCACCAGTAAATATATTTTTCAGTGTAGCAATTAAGTGTAGTTGCAATAAAATCAATAGCCTGCTGCTGCTGTCTTCGGAAAGAAGAGCTTAGTGTAAAGTATTAAGTTTGTCCAGACCTTGTTTGTTAACCTTTGTCCTTCTTGAGCTGAATGCTCCTACTTTTTCTTTTTCTTTTTCTTTATGCATAATGTTTGTGTGAAATTCCACATTGAAAATGAAAATAACTGCAGACCTTGAACTATGAAAATGACTTTTTGATCCCATTAGAATTGGCATGACTCTGTTTTGGTGGTTCATTCTGTCAACTAGTTGGCAAAGAAGGGACTGAAGATTTCAGTATCGGCTAAGCTAATGCGTACCTGAAACGTTAAATATTGCCACCTAGTGCTGCAGCAAAGAAGCCTGGTGAGAAGGAATTACAGAAAATGATCTGTAATTAAAGACAGTTTTAGGGCATGTATTTACCAGGTCAAAGTCTGTGTATGAATGATGGCTGATATAATACTTGAGATTAGCGAGGTTGGCTTGGACGTGCCCTCACCTGATTTGGTACGAATACCTTGCTATAGTCCAGGATCAAACCCTGGGGGAGAAAACCAAACAATTCTGCAAGTCTGCCGCGAAACCAACTGTGAGCTAATGGTCATGATTCCACCAAGGTGTCTCCCTGAGTGCTTTTGCTGCTTGTTTCTAGTTTCCTTTAATAAGGTGTAGGGAATAAATTGATTAAATATACTTATAGAACTTTTTTTTAAAAAAGGCAGGGCAGGCATCCTACCTGAAGCATAGGGAATGTGGAAGACCACTGGAAGGCAGCATGGTGCCTACAGGTGCCAAGGCACCGCTGGAGACCTTTCTTGGTACTAGGGTGACCATATGAAAAAGAGGACAGGGCTCCTGTATCTTTAACAGTAGCATAGAAAAGGGAATTTCAGCAGGTGTCATTTGTATGCATGCATGTCCTGTCCTCTTTTTCATATGGTCACCCTACTTGGTACTCACCTAGGTGCCTTCCCCTCTCACGATTTTTAAAAATTAATACCTTTCCTTAGCAGAAAGTGGGATTGCTGTGAAATAGGTTCCTGTTGGTGCTGAAAACTGTTGGTTTAAAGGCATTGCTTAGTGTGTTGTGGCTCAGATCCCACCTCTGCTTTATTTTCTTATTTACATCCAAGATTTCGGAGCTGTGAACAGTAGATGGGAATCATAACAATAATAAAAAAATTAAAATTACTATTTTTAAAAGAAAAATAGTACTCAGTCTTTTGTGCAGGTTAGTTGTCCTTTGACACACCTCCCATGGTAACCAGTTTTAGTGATGCCCAGGACAGCTTTCAAATTGCCAAATGTGCCAATGGCTCAAAATGGTTGTCTATCCCTGTGGAAGACTGATGGTTGATTCATTGTTTGATTTGACAAAAAGTCTGTCTGCCTCATGCAAATTGTGAAACTGGGCAACAAATCTACTTGGACTTTTCTTTAAACAGTACATGTGTCTTCTCCTTTAGTATGGTTCTCCTAACTTTCTCATAAAATATAACCTAAAGCATTTCACATCTGTGCACTATTAAAAACTTTTTTTTAAGGATTTAACATGAAGGTTTATTTTGAAATTAAGATAAAAATCCAGGCAACAAAAAGGAAAAAAATGCCACATAATGATACAATAAGATCACTAATTAAGAGAAAAGGTAAAAGTTAGCTTACTGATTACCGTCCTTAGTATATTATGGGTGAGCTTTTCCTTTGCTTTTTTCTAATTATTGGGAGAGTTTGGATGTATAACTTACATAGCTGGATCATAGTAAAAAAAAATAGCAGTTGACTGGAATGTCATAAGAAGCTTGAAGGGTGCAATGGATTGAAGACTTAACATTAGCAACATTTGAAAGAGTGGCATACAGGCGTCATTTACGAATGGACATTTACTCAGACATTTGGTTTGCCTTTACGGACGTTTTTGTGTAATGTATGCTACCTTTTCCCCTCTTTTTTAATTACCTAGAAATTGTGATATTTGAAACTGAGGCTTTTGAAGTTTGTGGCTGTATATGTATATTTTTTAATTTTATTTTAACATTTTCTTTATGTTTTTTTGTTTTGTTTACAAATTCACAATAAAAAAATTGGAAAAAAAATTGAAAAAAAGAAGAAGCTTGAAGAAGCTTCCAAATAGGAGAAAAGTTGAAACCATGGCACCATAACATTTTTCTTAAAATTGGAATTCCTTACCTGCTGAGTAAGTTTGTACATCATCAAAATACCTCCTCCCACCTCTCTCTCTCTCTCTCTCTCTCTCTCTCTCTCTCTCTCTCTCCCTCTTTCTCTGGAAGCCTCTGAGAAAGAAGATTTCACAGCTGTTGCTGACATCTTACTCCAGCGTTGATTTTGCTTTTTTATATTTCCTAGCGGTTAACGTCATGGTCTTGCACATTCTGTCACATCTCATAATAATGCTGACCTCAGATTTATTATGCCCATGGTGTTAGTATAATCAAATACACCCCTAAAACTCTCTGTAGAAAGTCAACATATCAACGAGAAGGCTATGCTAGGTGACTCCTTGCTTGGCAAGTTCTTTATGTAGTTGTTCTTGATGTGTGGGGAGCATCCAGACATGTGATTACTCAAGCCTGTGTCCTGCAGTTGTACAATCTCAGGAAAATATGTTTACAGAACATATTGCTTGGCTTTTAAATTTCCTCTCTAGTTTTAAGCCTATAACCTAGCCTCCTGTCCTCCATAGATAAGGTGCACACTGGGTGTTTCCAGTGGAGTGGTCCTAGTTCTAACAATCAGAAGGCATTGTGCAGCTAACTGTTCAGTCTTTTCTCCCTTATAAATTGATTTTCCACAGTGGAAAAAAGACAGAAGTGGTAGGAAAACACAGAAGGGCTACAACTGGAAGACGACCCCACCATCAAATTCTATGAAGGAGGCAGGGTGGTGGTGAGAAAAAAGTATTGTCTTGAAGCACCCAATTGTTCTTCTAAATAACTTTTAAACATTTACTCCGTGGCTTGTGAATGGTCTGTGGTGGGCCGATAACATTAATCTCCAAGCAAGAACTTCGCTAGTATATTTCATGTTCAAATTCAGGTGTGTTGCCACCAGTGATCTGTGGTGACCAGCCATGCTCTCTCCGCCAGTACACTCACTGAAGTCTGGTGGCTTTCACCACCTTCTCTTCTTTTCCCACCAGTAGCTGATGCTCATTGGGCAAGCCAGGAGTGGCTCGTATCATGGGCGTGGTTGCTTTGTGTGTATGCTGCTTTCCCATATATATTATGCCCATGTGCTGAGCACCTGCTGGAACTGGGAAGGGAGTAGGATGGTGACCACAGAAGTGGAAAGGGACAGCAGCAGCAGTCCATCCCAGCTCCAAGCTTAGGAGGGCAGTTGGGTATTGTCACGTGGTACTGTGTGTCGGAGAGCATCTCTCAACCCTTGTGCAGCATGGATGATCTCCCATCCTTCCACATTTGGAGCTGGAGAAGGGGCAAGGAGGTTTCCCCTGACTTTGCACTGTCTGTCAGAGGGACTTTCTTTTAGAATTCAGCATGGCATCAGAGAAAAGGCCCCACTCCTTTGAGACAGAGTCATAGCAAGCACCAATTTTGTGGATCCCTGGTTTGCATCTGTAAAATAGCAATAGTCTACTTCCCTATTAAGTTTGCATGTATATGGTTCATCTTGCCACTTTGGAGAGTATTAGCTTAATTCAGTTCAGCTGTGCTTTTTGCCCATGTACAGAAGCAGTGGCAATTGCTATTCCCTTGCATTGAGTAGGGATGTTTGCAGAAGGTTGTCTTTCAACCGGGCAATCACCATCTAGTCATTTGAGGCCAGGAGGATAGAAGTCTTCCTTGAACTGCAGAGCTGTTTGAACACACACTTTTCTCACTTTTCTTCCTAGATCTTTCAGTACTAAATTACCACTGGTCAATTGCAGACTACCGACCCACCAGCAGTAAAGAGTGTGAATGAACCAGTATAAGGCAGGACAAATAATAGCCAGTATAAATAATGAAGACCAGATTATTGGCTTAAAATATAGTGGTTTCTCATTTTAAGACATTTGAGCACTAACAGTGTATCTGTACGGTACAGATGTTTCAAGTTTTTGTACATGTGTTAAAAATCTAAATAATTTATTGTGGATGGGGCATTGTGGTCATGGAATATCCTGTTAGCTGAAAGTGGTTTTTAAAGTTGTATTAAGGAATGAAAGCTACTTACTGGAATTAAATTGATTTCCTAGTATTCTAAAGATTCCTGAAAGCATAGATCTATACTTTCTTCTAAATTACTGTCGGCTTAATATTTTCAGTGTCTCTCAGAGCTGAAAAGTGATGTTTACCTGCTCTTGCATTTGAGGAAGTGGGGTTTAAACATGGCAAGAATCAATCACCCTAGACAAGAATTCACTTGTGCCTATTGATTATAAGTTAAGTATGAAATATAGATGCCCATCTTCACCCTGGGGAGGGGGTACATGGCACCTGGAGTGAGGAAAGAAAAAGCAAAGTTCTAGGAAGCAAGAGCGGTTCTTGCAGCACGTAAAGCAAGCATGCATTTTCTTCTCAGCTGAAAAAGATTTAGTATTAACTAGACTGCTCTGCTAATCATAGACACTGCCAATAGGCAAGAGATGTTCTTGAACTTCTAGCTACAGCAACTAACCTTCCTTCTCTGGCTCCTTTGTTGGTTAATGCCCAAATCCACACATTCTTACTAATATTACATGTATTTACACCAGGGTGGGGAAACTGTTGGTCCATGGGCCGGATGTAGCACACGGAGCCGTTGAATCTCGCCCACAGCTTCGCCTCCCTGGTCCGATGTGGCAGTTTTACACACCAGCGATGCATGAGAATTCATGGCTGGAGGATTTAGGATCTCAGGGGGAAGCTAAGTTTGGGAGGAGGCTGTGGTTCAAGAGGTTTGAGGAAACACTGAAGTGGACATCAATGATTCATTGTTAATTGACTGTGGAAGTATTTTTGTTTTAAGCTTTCTTGTTCCTCCTTATTTGGCGCTTCCATTGTCCCTTTGATGCCCCACCTATAAATAATAAAATGCAAACTTCAGTCCTTGCCCAATATTGAATAACAGTTCCCTTAGTTTTCAGCAGCTTCTCATTCAACTAGTGCAAATCCTGTGTTGCCATGGGGGCTAGTAGTCTGAGAATGATTGGATAAAAATAGGTTTACCCATTTCCATTGCAACTTGAACAGCTTCACACTTTTAAAATAAATGTACTACAAATTAACCGGCAAAAGTGAAAACAAAAAATGCTAAGCCATGGCTTGTGTTAACCATAGTCTGCTGCTTTAGTCATGAATTGTCTTGCAGATGATCAAAGAAGCCATAATTTATTTTCCCTATTTCCGATTTATTTATTTATTGCCCATTTTGCTAGCCTTCAGGATGGTTTCATTTTCAGGTTGTTCTTGCTGGGCATTTCTCTTTCAGGGTGGTCAGCAACACAAACAAGCCAGGGACAAGCTACAGTTATGGGTTCAGACATCACTACAAGTCATGGTTTAAACAAGATAGACTTCATAAGCTAACAACAAATGATGGGTTCTATTTGTGTTTTATAGCTGATTAACAAACTGTAGTTTGTTTACAGGGATATGTTCAGAAACAGATCCTGTTCAGACAACATGCTAAGCCACAGTGGTTAAGCATTTTGAGCTAAACATTAAGGCTTGTCATACCGCGTGAACCAGGCCTTAGCATTTTGTGTGAACCATTCCTAACCATGGTGGTTACATAACCATGGCTTAAACAAGTTCACTAACCGTTTACTGCAAACGAATTAGCGACCTAACCATGGCTTAGTGTATCCTCTGAATAGGCCCACAGACAAGCCAGATTTCAACAAACCATGGCTTATTATTATGTGGCAAACAAGCCATAATGATTTGGTACTTGCTACAAGAAGAGGTTAATATTTGAAATTCTGGAAAGTAAATGCACTGAGATGTCTTAAAAGGGGCAAATGCAATGTACTTTCAATGTGATTGACTTGCACTTATGTATTGATGTTCTTTTTTGTAGAAAAGAAACCTCTCTGGTACTTAAGTGTATGTAATTCAGTCTGTGAGTGGATTGTGTAGTATGCAAAGAAATTAGAGGTAATGGGCCATGGGTATTGAGGCTGCAATCCTGAGAGTAAACCCCAATGAATACAACGGCGCTTACTTCTGCGTATACACAAATATGATTACACTGTAAATAATATCCTTGGCAGATGTGTAATTTTCTAGAGTGTATAATGTAATCACTAATCTTTTAAAAGATGTTTTATTCAAACGTTTCCCATGATGGGAAATGCATTTTGGAAATATATCTGGTTATAATATATGAATATATTTCCAAAATACATTTCCCATCAGAGAAACATAAGAATGAAACATCTTTTAAAAGACTACCATATGTGATTGCATTGTGTACGCCAACAAGCTATATACATCTATCAAAATACAAGAATGCAGTAGTACTTTTAATAATTCTACTCAATATTTTTATAACTGACAATTATTATTCAGGAGTTCCTAGGAATAAAACTAGTTGCCTATCATACCCCGCTTTAGGATGGCACCGTTTGCAGCATAAAATGTTGCAAAAAAGTGTATATAAATAGTAAAGCACACAGAGCAATTTACACTAAAATCAAATTTAGAGTCCTCACTTTTGGGGAAACAACTCCAAGAATAAGATTTTCAGATTTACTTAGTTAAAAGTCTGTAGCTGAAATATTATGGAATAAAATTTGGCTTGCAGTGTTGCAAATAAAATTAAGTTTCTAGGGGCTTGTTAAAATCTATGTGGTGGAAAGCAGATTGTTGTAGTGTGAGTAGCTAATTTTGCATGCATGGTTTATGATGTGGGGGGGCTGCTGAACAGCAGTCAGCATCCTGGTGATTGAAAAATAGAGTATTGTGTTTGCTACCGTGAGAAGAAAATGCTAGACGAGACTAGATAAGCTTTTGGTCTGATCTAGCATGGCTCTTCTTATATTCTTAAAACCTAACTAGCTAGTTTAACAAACCACTTTCAGGAATCAAGGTTTGAAGATGACTTGTCTTGACACTGATCAGAGTTCATAATAAACCATGATCCCTTCAGAAATCAAGCTTTAAAGCTGGCTTGTCTTCAGACTGATCAGAGTTCATAATAGACCATGATCCCTGGTCCTGATGTCATGACAAGCTGAGATGTAAAGAAAGCTAGTGAGGTGCAGGAGCTGCTGAGGTTCTTCATTAGCATTACTGGAAAGAGTGGGGAACATGTGAGCCTGAGGCTCACAATGGTTCCTTCCTATTTATTTATTTATTACATTTATATCCTGCCTTTCATCCAAGGAACTCAAGGTGACATACATGATTCTCATCCCCTCCATTTTATCCTCACAACATCCCTGTGAGGTAGGCTAGGCAGATAGTCAGGGTCTGGTCTGTGAAGTAGGTTAGGCGGATAGTCAGTGAGCTTTATGGCTGAGCAGGGACTAGAACCCAGGTCTCCGCATTCCCAATCCAACACTTTTACCACTACACCGCCCTTGTTCTCAAGTGCAGGTCTCATTCAACCATGCTAGCCAACCCAAGATGAAAACAAAATTGTTATCAATATCACAATTACTCCAGAGCAGATGAGCTTGTTCAATAGCTTTTCAACTGTAAAAAAAATCTACAGGAGACGCAATATTTTGTTCAAGCTTGCCAATTATAAACTTGCTTTCTCTAGGGCTTGGCTAAGATTTATTTCGATTAGTCAAGCTTGGAAAAAGCCCTTTATTTTATAATTAGCATATTTGAATATAATGTGTCTGTTTTTATGGTTATACAGGTGCTGCATGCATAGGGTGATCATATGAAAAGGAGGACAGGGCTCCTGTATCTTTAACAGTTGTATTAAAAAGGGAATTTCAGCAAGTGAAATCCCCTCATCATCACAACACTAAAAGCCCTGCCCTCTTTTGTACCTGGTCAGTCTAGTATAGCTCCTGCAGCTTTAACTGTTGTGATGAAGAGTGTGCTGCATGCATACAAATTACACCTGCTGAAATTCTCTTTTCTATGGTTCTGTTAAAGATACAGGAGCCCTGTCCTCCTTTTCATATGGTCTCCCTTTGCATGCGTACAAATGACATATTCTGCAATTCCCTTTTCTATACAACTGTTAAAGATACAGGAGCCCGGTCCTCCTTTCCATATGGTCATCCTACCATAAGCACTTTTCCCCTTGCTGGGATTAAATATGCAATAATAATAACAATAATGCATAACGAAAGAATTTGCTGCCCTTTTCTAACTCCTCCTTCTGATTTTGCTTCAGATGTTTGCCACGGTGATTCTTTGGCTTGGCACAAACTAGTAGCTCTGTGTGTCGCTGTTCTTTTTGGGAAGCTCTTGTGGCTTTTGAGCAGGAAACAATTAGGAGGAGTTAATATTTCAGCCATTTGAACAAAATGTCTCATGGATGACTTCTGTTGGACTTCCTACACGGCTGGTTTTATCGGGACATTTTGTCTATGCAGAAGGAAATTAGCCTGTTAGCTGAGGCAGCGGATACTTTTTGTTTGTTTCTTTGGAATGTAATAGTCTTGGAAATGGGAATTGGTCAATGAACAACGTTGGAATTGGTCTTGCCAATGCCTGTAGCAGTACCAGGTAGTTTGTAAAACGCTTAGAGACAAGGAATGGTTTGACTTTGCCTGAAAAGCACTAATTTTACATGGTGCCCCTAGGTAATTCTAGACCCTGGACTTAATGGTTTTATGCACACACAGACACCCCTTAGACGGACATATTGGCTGAATTCGGACAACACGATAGTCAATGGTGGGGTAATAATCAACTTTACAGTTGTTCATCTATGGGGTACCCCCCCCCCCCCCCACAACATGGTAATAAATAATCAACTGTGATGTGGATTAGGATAAGCGCTGAGTTGACTATGGCAGCATTCGTACTACACGATAGTCAATACAACTGACGATTGTTCCTCCCCCCCCCGCCCAGTTGCTTATTGTGTCATCCGAATTCAGCCGTTGTGTTACTTCAGTAGTGAAGCACAAAACTAACATTTCTCTCTCTTTGCCTGCCTCATTGCCATTCCATGCTTTACAGCCGCTGCTACCTTCTTAGAGCAACACACACACACACACACACACAAGCCCTGGCAACATTGATAAAAAAAAAATCTGCTCTGAGCATTTGCAGTTTTGCATTTTAAAATCAGTCAAATCATAACCCCATAATGACTACAGGAATAACATGGAGTTTGCCTCTGCTACCTTGAAGCTCAACACATTCACTTGGGAATTCGCATCATTTTTGTTGTACAAAGGGATAACATATATTTTAAAGTAAAAACAATATAATGAGCACCTGTAGCCATGTACAGTACGTTCCTAGTCAGCCACCAGTGGAGGCTGGTGGCTCCAAATTTCAGAAGTGTGGTAAATCCACTGAAGTTGGGCCACTGACCAGCCACCCCCAATGACAAAATGTATTTTAAAATAAGAAGACAGGAGGGATCGTATCATGAGCATCAATCCTACAGGATCCTGGCATCCTGGCAGGTGATGGGGGCATTTGCCACTGCCCCCATCACCTGCTTCTTTCTGGGTGACCGTTTCAGGGGGGGGATGTGTTGTGGTGGGCCTGGATTTTGTCCCCAAGGCCTAACTGTAGGTGCATCACTGCTCTTTCTGTGGAGAGTCTTATGAAGGACGACACAAAAGGTGTGCCCTTTGTTAGGGTTAATATATGAAAAGGAGGACAGGGGGCTCCTGTATCTTTAACAATTGAATAACAAAAGGGAATTTCAGCAGATGTCATTTGTATGCATGCAGCACATGGTGAAATTCCCACTTCATCACAATAGTTAAAGCTGTTGTGATAAGGCATGACCAGATACAAAAGAGGGCAGGGCTGCTGCAGCTTTAACTGTTGTGATGAAGAGGAATTTCTCCAGGTGCTGCATGTATACAAACGACACCTACTGAAATTCCCTTTTGTTATTCAGTTGTTAAAGATACAGGGACCCCCGTCCTCCTTTTCATATGGTCACCTGATATGTGTTCTCAAGCTGTTGAACAAAGCCTTCTCCATGAGTTTTGCCCTGTTGCCAAATCCTCAAGTTCCTTTCGTCTTTGTGACCCGCTTGGTTCAAAAGACAGAAAAATAGAGCTGAAAATGCCCTGCTGTCATGGGCGTCTCACTGAAATAAGACAGCCATTAGGTTTGAGGGCCATCTGCTCTTTTCTCTCCCTCCACCGCGGCTTCAGTAACGGTGCGCTTGCATGTCAGTTGGCCTCCCCTGGGGACCGGAGGCAAATTCTCTTATCATTGCTATAATGAGCTCTTATCGACTCTGTCTCAGATAGAAATCCAATGATGGCTTAGTTTATCTCCACACACAGGAAGTTATGTGGAAGAAAAATGGGAAATTGGTAAGACAAGAAAATACCAGGTAAAATATTAAAACTAATTTAACTTTAAAAATTAAAAGGGACTTTTTATTTTCATGACTACATTTTGGAATTTACATGTGAACCGTTTGGCTAAATCTGCTTCTGTGTCCATAAAATGAGTGAATGGCAACTCATACCAGAAACTAACCCCTGAGTTCTTTTATTGCATAGCCTGTGATAAACTCATGTTGTGAAATGAGGAAAATGGTGTATGGAAGCTTTTATGTTTTATGTAAAGTCAAATGAGTTAAGTAGGCTGACCATATGAAAAGGAGGACAGGGCTCCTGTAACTTTAACAGTTGTAAAGAAAAGGGAATTTCAGCCAGTGTCATTTGTCACAACAGTTAAAGTTGCAGGGGCCCTGCCTTCTTTTGTATATGGTCACTCTAGTATAGTGCCTGCGACTTTAACTGTTGTGATGAAGAGGGAATTTCACCAGGAACTAATTGCATACAAATGACACTGGCTGAAATTCCCTTTTCTCTACAACTGTTAAAGTTACAGGAGCCCTGTCCTCCTTTTCATATGGTCAGCCTAAGTTAAGAGAGTCACTGATTCTCAGCCTAACCCACCTCTCAGGGTTGTTGTGAGAAAACAATAGAGAGGAGTCAGAACAAATACAGCAGTAAGCGAGAGCTCAGCACAGCTGTTTGCGGTGCGACCCATCCTTCGTCAAGGTTCGAAAGAAAAAAAAAAGGATTCTACCATGATAAAGGGGTAATTGGGGGGTTGGTCAGGCTAACATTCATAAAATCAAACATGTTTCACCAATCTTCCTGAAATTTACATGTGCCAGAAAGAAATGTTGGTTTTACATAACCTGAAAATTTCAAGAAGATTGGTGAAAGATTGAGGGAAGGAGGGCAGTTTAAAGTAGGGGGGAAAAACCTCCTTCGGCCAAACTGTGTTAAAAAAAAACTTGGTGATTTTTTGTCCACCCTTGTGATCATATCTGGGTTTACCTAATTAAAATCCTGATGATTTCTTTTTCCTTTGATCTTATATTTGATGGAATAGCTTTTCTTTTTTCTTTTTTAAAAAAATCAAGTTACTTTTTAAATAATAATAATAATAATAAATTTATTTCCTACCCGCCTCTCCGGGGAACAGCAGTAAATATAAAATATGATAAAATACGTAAAACTGATTAAAAACATAGTGCACATTATTAAAATAGCAATAAAACATCATAAAATCCTAAAAATATTCTAAAATTCCACTGGATATGCCTGCCGGAAAATAAATAAATATTTTTTTATTGCTAAAGAAAGCCTTTGGTGCTTGGTTGAAAGCTCTAGAGCTTTAACATTTTGTAAACCGTAGGTTTTTTGTTTAATGAATACAAATTT
The DNA here is from genome assembly GCA_029215795.1 of Anniella stebbinsi. Lineage (NCBI taxonomy): Eukaryota > Metazoa > Chordata > Lepidosauria > Squamata > Anniellidae > Anniella > Anniella stebbinsi. Next base: position 22,753,794 of record JARDYH010000002.1, on the reverse strand, counting down.
ATGATACGACTTGGAATATTGTGTACGGTTCTGGTCACTGAACATCAAAAGTGATACTATAGAGCTGGAGAAAGTGCAGAAAATGTCAATCAAAATGACCTCCTGTGAGGAAAGGGTACACCATTTGGGTTTTTTTAGCTTAGAAAAATGGTGAATGAGGGAGAACATGATAGTTGTGTATTAAGTATGTTTGGTTTGGTGAAAGTGATGTTTTTGTCCCTCTTTCATCATCATACTAGAATGCAACATCATTCCATGCAGCTGAATTGTGGGAGATCAGGGCAGACAACAGGAAGTACTACTTCACCCAAGTCATAATCAAACAATGGAATTTGTTGCCACAAAAATGTAGTGATGGCAGCCAACTTGGAGGACTTTAAAGGGGAATGAGTCATATTCATGGAGGAAAAGGCAACCAATGGCTTCTAGTTGTGATGGCTATATATTACCTCCAGTTTCAGAGGAAATATACCAGTTGGTTGCCCTTCTGCTCATGTCCTGCTTGTAGGCTTTCCATAAGCCAGTCTTCTCCAACCTGGTACCTTCCAGATGTTTTGGACTTCAACTCCCATCAGCCCCAGTCAGCATGGGCAATGGTCAAGAATCCTGAGAGTTGTAGTCCAATGCAACTGGAAGGCGCCAGGTTAGGGACGGATGCCTTAGGCATTTGTTTGGTCAGCTTGGGAGTAAATTCCTGGACTCGATAGGCCGTTGATCTGATCCAGCAGGGTTGCTCTTATGCTCTTTTTTGATGTGTATGATCACATTGCATTATTTATGTTCTACTTTGGGCATCGAGGAACTTCTCTTTAAATGGGTCAGAAGCCATTGTGCCAACACACCAGTGGAATCTTAGTGCTGGTTTTCCAGGAAGGTAATAATCTATATATCTCATGCTTTTTAAGAGCCAACAGCAGGCATGAGATGCAGCCCCCAAAGCCGTTATACCTGGCCCAGCACCTTCTCCTTCTCTGCTTCCTTGTCCTCCACCCCACACCCTCCCCTGACTTCTTTTTAAAACCCCTCTTGGGAAGCCAGGCTTTCCCTCTTCATCCATCTCCTCCTCTGCCCCACTGCAACAATTCAGCCACTGCTGCCATAGTGAGGATGGGAGAGGTGGAATGAGCTTGGGGTCCTACCACTAGGGGCTAGAGTGGCATAGCATCCTTTGGAAAGATGCTCTAGGCTTCACACTCTATGGTAGGGTGTCTAAGCCTTTACTGTTTGCCCTCTACTTCCTCCCTCCCCACTCTCTCGTTCTGTTCGAGGCAGCAATTGGGGGGGGGGGGAACGCTGGTGGAACACAGTAGCATGTGGGCTGAGAAAAGAGGGCTGAATGCCTGGTATGGATTTTTAAAAAAAGAATCTAGGGTGGGGGGTTGGAAGCTGTTCTTTTGCACCAAGTTATGGATGTGTATGAGTGCCGTGCACTGGCTCCACCCACAGTGGAGCTCCAAAAATATTAACCCCAAGGGAATACAGCCCTTCATGGGGGAAAAAGTTCCCCACCTTCGGCTGGAATTCCTCCCACTTGGAAATCTGTTCTCAGACACTTACACTCGGTCTGAAATGCTGTCATATTGCGAAAGAGGGGGAAATCTAACCGGCAAAGGAGATATTGTCTTCCACTCTAGGATTTATTTTGAAATAATGTAGTCCTTTGAATAAACAATAAGGGAAAGTGCATTGTCATGATAATTCAGAACACAAATTAAATTTGATGTGGTAAGGAATAGAAGTCAGGGGCTCAAAACTGTAGGTCAGCAGGGTTTGCTCTTAAGAAAACCATCCCATTTTCTATTTCTGTATCTTTATCAGCCCTGTCAGCCAAATTGGCAATTTGCTTTAGTTTCCCAGAAATTGCGCTACTTTTGGCATGGACTTGTAATTAGGGGGAATTTTTGGAAGCTTTTTTTATACTGGCAATAATAACAGGATGTGCAATGTGATACATGCATCTCTTGAGTGCTTTCACTTTCCTGCTAAAATAATGTATGTCATGCAATTCTGGATTATATAATGGTGTAGATTTTCCCACTGAATCTCCCCTTCATCTTGTAGATCTTTCTGAAATGGTAATATAGCATCTCTACATTTCTATTACTTTAACTGGAAAACAGCCCTGATCCTTTCAGGAATATAAGAAATATCGATCCCTATTGGTTTAGTTTTTCAGGATCACAGATTTGTTTTTAATTGCAAAATTAAATAAATTCAGAAGCATTTTAAAAACCATTGCAAAAATGTTATAGGGATAGGGTTAGTGGTGTTACAGGCACTAACCAATTGTTTCCCAACACAGCCAGCTTTACTCAAATGCGAATTGAAAGACACATTGAACAGTGTATTTTTCAGATTTTGTTCAGGACAGTAAAATGTGTGTGTGTGTGTGTGTGTGTATGTGTACACATGCACAGCAGTCAAATTCCCTTAGCTGTTCTTGAAATATTGTTCTTGTCTTCATTGCCCAGCAACTTCATAATTACAAGAAGATGAAAAATTAGCAAATTTGGGTATTTCAGTTTGCCGCAAATTGTGACTGTTAGGTTTTTTCCTTGTCCCAATTAAATAGTTGTCATTGATAAATGTTGAGGATGTTGCTGCCAAACTACAAATCTGTGCTAAATTCTAGTTTATTGTCAAGTCTTAATTGTCTTACCATTTTTTCTTTTCTTTTTAAAAGCTAGTTCTTATACCGTTATAGTGGGAACACAATGCAGAATCATAATCTGTGTTAAAACAAGAGATCAATAATATTACCGGAGAATCTCTGATATTGTCTGGTATTTGTGCAGTATTTGCAAAAGTGGTTCCTTCAGCACTTAAGGTCCCCTCTACAAGATTTCGCTTTGACGCCCGGTTGCCGATTATGCGCATTTACGGATAAGCGCATTTACTCCTAATACCTATTCATGAGAGGCGGTGAAGCGCATTACGGGCTGTATGAAACGCGCTTTAAAGTTGTTTACATGCGGAGAATCGCATGTTTACATGGCCATAAGGCGCTTTAACTCCCGAGGTAAATTTTAAGTCGCTATTTAACGCGCATTCAATAATGTGCATAAGCGGAGATAAAAAGCGCCTCAACCCTCGATTTGCGCTCCACTCTTGTAGAGGTAAAATCTGTAATGCGCCATGAAAGAGCTTTAAATTGCTCTTGTAGAGGCGCCCTGTGTCTCTGTTGCCTCCAGGTACACGCCACTTTATATTGGTTTGGCCAAAATCATCCATTGGCTAGATGTAGGTCCATTGCTGATCCCTGCAATGTGCACATATACCAATGCACAGAACAAATACCACACAATCCTTGCAAAGGCAGCCCTCTCTCCACTAGACTCTTCAGGGGATCAGGAGTGAAGCAGCTTCTGGGTTGTTTTTCATCATTCCAGTCCTGATCTTTTGCATCCTTTTTTTTTTCATCCTTATGTGTTGTTCTTGGTTGCTGTCCTTCTTTTTGCCAATCTTCTTTGACCATACCATTTCTGGTTTTATAGACGTTTCATGGTCTTTCTTCTGGCTGTACACAGTGAAAGGAACATATGCTGTAGATAGGAAAGGCTGTAGATCAGGGATAGAGCACATGTTTTGCATGCAAAAGGTTTGAGGTTTAATTAATGGCAGGTGAGAATCTTGTCTGAAACCCTGGGCAACTGCCCGTCAGTGATCTGGTTCGCACAACACAGCAACCCACCATGGCGAAAGCCTCAATTTGACTGCTTTGCCTGGAAATTTTTGCAATTTCCCCCTCCGTTTTAATGCTTTCCCATGACATTTGCATATGTTTAGTGATTCTGCTCACTGCTAGAGATGTAAAATTTCCAAAAATTTTGAAGCCATGGAAAAAAACCAGTTTTGGGGGGGGGGTTCGAGGGGGAAAAACAGAAATTTCTGAAAAAAATTGAAAAAATGCAATATTAGCACTTTTTACAGATTGAAAGTCACTTTGTTACTTTAGGAGCATAAAATGTAATTATGTACAAGTTGGTGTGGCATAAAATTATCACATTTGGTATATTAAAAGTACAGTGTATTCAAACATTTATTACAAGTTGAATTTACTTTTTAAAATTTTTACTTTTTTTGTAACAAATGAAGCCACAAGCTCCTGAACTGTAAGGAACGCCTGAACTGTAAGGAACCTCTTTGGGTTTGCCAGTTTATGAGGAGCTCCTTTGTTCTTATTAGAAAAAATGTTTTTCCTGGCCGTCTTGGTTTAGGAACATAGGAAGTTGCCTTATGGCGAGTCAGACACTAGTATTGTTGACACTGATTGACAGCGGCTCTCCAGGGTTTCAGGCAAGAGTTTTTCCACCTCGGTCTGGAGATGCTGGGGATCAACCCTAGGGCCTTCTGCATGCTAAACTTGTTCTCATCCAATGGTGTTGTTCCGCTGATGGAAGTGGACAGAGGAATCAGGTGGAGGTGAATTCCCACTCCCCTTGGTACCTTCTGCACAACCATAAAATGTGCTCTGGAGGGGTGGGATTAAATTTTGGGCTGGCACAGAGGGCTGCAGTGGAGTGGAGAGAATGAGGAAGTCCCATTGTGCTAGTGGACAACTGCTAGCATGACCCATTGTCTGAATTCAGACGACACAATAAGCAACTGGCGGGAGGAAACAATCGTCAGTTGTGTTGACTATCGTGTTGTCCAAATGCTGCCATAGTCAACTCAGCGCTGATCCTAATCCACACCATGGTTGATTATTTATTACCATGTTGTGTGGGGAGTACCCCCTAGATGAACAACTGTAAAGTTGATTATTACCCCACCATTGACTATTGTGTTGTCCGAATTCGTGTTGCTTCCAGTAATCGAACAGAGACTTCCTAAGCAAGCAAATCCTTATGGAAACAACTCTTCCATTATCAACTTTCCCCAGGTTTATCCTCAAACTAGCCAAGGCTCCTGCCACAGGGAAGCCTCTGTGATAGACTGAGGCTTCCCTATACCCATTCTGGTGAGTGGGATCTCCCTAACTGAGCTGCTTGACAAAAGGAAAGAACGTGATGTTTGTGGGTTCGAAAAGTAGGACCCACAAGCCCATGATGTCTTTCTAAACCTGAGCTCTTACTCATTTGGTGCATGTAGAAGCTTCCATTTTGTAAAGGCGAGAAACGATGGTGGCCTTTGATTGTGATGAAGGGGTCAGAAGACAGGCTTGTCCCTAACAAAGGAGAAGATTGTGCAGGCAAAGCTATTTATGTAGCGTTGGATCTGAACTCCTCCCCCACAAGAAGCAGGCCTTGTGAATTCATCCTATGGCCTGTTAAAAGTTATGTCTTCAACATGGGCTTATATAAATATTTTTGCCGACATAATGATCTGCCTGTGAAATGTACTGTTCTAGTAATTCCAGACAGATAACAAGGATACAACAAAAATGTAAACCCTAGTCTAATTTGGCAACATTTGTAAAAACTAAACATGCACTGAAAGTTAATTAATCTGGGACTCTGATGCAAGCTTCAGAGGCCCGTAATGGTCCCTTCCAAAGTAGAGGTGAGCATTGGAAGCCACACACCCTTCAACTCAGATTTAAAGTCTGAGCCAGAGGGGAATTCCAGGCTTGCCTCCACCCAATTTCATGCACTCACCCCTTCTCCCTTCCCTTTAAACTCCACTTACCTGCAAGGCTGATGGAGGGATAGTGGCAGGAGCAATGCTTCAGCTGTGCATATAGGGAGGGCTCTTCCTCTTGCCCCTTTCCATTCACAAGGTGAAAAGCTTTAGCAGTTCTTGGGAAATGTAGTTTTCTTAAGGCAGGGATGGGGAGCTTGTGGCCATCCAGATGTTGTTGAACTTCAAGTCCCATCATCCCTCACCATTGGCTGGGGCAGATGGGAGTTGGCAGACCAACAACATCCAGAAGGTGAGAAATTGACCTTTCCTTCTCTAAGGGCTATTATGCTGTCAGTGGCCTTTGAAGAAACTAAATTTCTCATGCGCCACCACAGCCTTTCATCTTGGCCTTCAGCTGTGAAGCATGTTAGGCATCAGATAGATGAGGGAGAGACTTTCCTCCGCTCCCCACGCCCCCACCCATAGCGAGAGAGCTGCTGCTGCCACTCACCTGGCCAGGAAATGGAATTTAAAGGAAAGGGAGCAGAAATTGTGGAATCAGGATGTTGGTGCATGGAAGGGAAGACTAAGAACATAAGCAGAGCCATGCTTGATCTGACCAAGAGTCCATCTAGTTCAGCCTTCTGTTCACACAGTGGCCAACCACCTGCCCACAGGAAACTCACAGGCAGGACATGAGTGCAACAGCACCCTCCTTCCCAAGTTCCCCAGCAAGTGGTGTATACAGGCTTGCTGCCTCTGATACTGGAGGTAGCACATAACCATCAAAACTAGTAGCCACTGATAGCCTTCTCTTCCATAAATTTGTCCTATTCCCTTTTAAAGCCATCGAAAGTAGTAGCCATTGCAAATTCCATAGTTTAACTATGTGGTATGTGAAGATGTCCTTCCTTTCATCTGTCCTGAATCTCCCACCATTCAGCTTCATGGGATGGACCATTCTCCCACCATGCAGCTTCATGGGTTCTAGTTTCATGGTAGAGGAGAAAAATCTCTCCCCATTCTCCACCCCATGCATAATTTTCACTGGGGGTGGACAGGGATGGACGCGAATTCACCTTTGGCTTGCACATAAGCTGAGAAACTTCTTGGTCTCGGGGAAAGTTTCCCAGCAATAAACCTGCTTGGCTTATTTCTGAGCCAAAGCCAACCTGAGCTATGGGCATGGCTTGGCCCTCTCTTACGAAAGCCACCGTCACTCCATTTCTCTCTATTCTGTGTTGCCTGCATTTGTGTGTGGGCACTGGCTGCTTATCACCTCTCGCCTCTTCTCATTTTCTCATTTATCTCATTCACTAGCAATCAAAACGGGTACAAGTCAGAACCGAAGGGGAAATTGCCATGAATGTTCGTTCTTTTCCAGGATGGGTCACGAGAAATGCTCGTCAGTGTTGAGTTGAGTGGTGAAAGCAACAACATATGCTTGCTCGCCTTTGCACATTTTTATTTATTTAGACGTTTTCCCTGCCCAGTTCCAAGTGCTCAGTAAATGCTGTAAGCACGGCCTGTATCCACAGCCCTACCAGACAGGCGTAGAGCTTAGAACAAGAAATAGAAGTTGGGGGGGGGGGGACCAGATTTTGTGAGTATGCGTAGAGGGGAGAGATTCATTTTCAAAATCAAAAGCCTGTGTCATACGGCGGCGAAGGAAGGCAAGTTTTCATCCGGCTCGTCCTTGAAAGATCTCAGGGCAGTGCACATTCTTTTTCTCCCTGCCCCATTTCACGACTTCCCTGTGAGGTAGGTTAGGTAGAAAGAGATTACCCAGTGAGTTTCATGGCTGAGAAGGGCTTTGAAACTGGGTCTTGCTGGTCCTGTTCCAATACTCTTTCACCACCACGCCAAGATGGGCCCGATGGTTTTGGAGCCATATCCACTTGTTTTAGGCTATATCTCATGTAATCCATTACCGTTGGTGACACTGGCTGGGGGATATTGGAGGTTGTAGGCTATTGCATCTCAAGGGCAACAGGTTGGGAAAGGTGGGTTTTTTGGGCAGTGCTGGCTCCAGTTTTGGAGAGCCTTTAGAAAAGAGACCCTCAGTGGACCCCCCACTCTCAGTGACTCTACCTTCTCACCACCGTTGCCACCCAAGCTATTGCTCCTTTACTGAGAATAAAATTGCTAGTATCATAATGCCTATATACAAATCTATGGTGCAACCACACTTAGAATGCGTTGTATAGTTCTGGTCACCACACCAAAATTATTATTATTATTATTATTATTATTTTAATTATTAATTAATATTTAATTAAATATATTGTAGAGTTGGGAAAAGGGCAGAAAAGGGCAACTAAAATGATCAAGGGGCTGGAGCATCTCCCCTATGGGAGAAGGTTACAACAGCTGGGATTGTTTAGCTTGGAAAAAAGGAGGCTAAGGTGTACAAAATCATGCATCCCATGAAATTGATTGGTGGGAGATTCAAGATGGATAAAAGGAAGTACTTCACACAGCGCACAGTTAAAGTAAGGAGTTCACTACCGCAAGATGTAGTGATGGCAACCAGTTTGGATGGCTTTAAAAGACGTTTGGATCAATTCCTGGAGGAGAAGGCTATCAGTGGCTACTATTCCTGATGGTTATGTGTTGCCTCCAGTATCAGAGGCAGTAAGCCTATATATACCAGTTGCTGGGGAATATGGGTAGGAGAGTGCTGTTGCATTCAGGTCCTGCTTGTGGGTCCCTGGTCGACAGCTGGTTGGCACTGTTTGAACAGAGTGCTGGACTAGATGGAGCCTTGGTCTGATCCTGCGTGGCTCTCCTTATGTCCTCAAACTCTTTTTATCATTGCTACCAATTGCTTGCTTGTCAGCCAGAGAGCCATTCAGCAAGTAGGCATCTCCTGCTCCTCCTTCTCATCGCTGCTACTGCCTGGGCCAGAGCAAGAGGCAGATGAACAAGCAGGTTGCAATGGTGAAGAAGAGGAGTGTGGTCCCTCAGCAGCTGCCCAACCATGCCAACCTTTGGGTCTGGCTCGGAACAAGAGGTGATGGACTATCCACTTCAGAATGTGGGAGGGTGTGGGGTTTGCGTGTAGGGATGTATAAGAATTTTCTGTTTGCTCACAAAACATGTGAGCATGCCCCATTCAAAGCTCCGAAGAACGAGTTTAAGCACACGTCTGATATTCATAAATTGTCAAACGAATGCTTCTGTTCATCTCAGTCCTGGTTCAATTTGTGCAAATTTCCTAAGTAGACTGAATCCACCCAGCTTTACTTTATAGAGGAAATTTGCACATGGGTGGGGAGAATTTGCGCAAATCTCCCGTTTGGCCGCTGCAGAGCGAGCAGCAATCTCAGACAAACAGGAATCAGAAGAAAATGTTTGTAGAATCCTGGCAATCTTGAACATTGCTCGTTCACCCATTCATAGATGTGTACTGTTGTTGAATGCTTTCCCATATAAAGAAACCCTTGCAAAGATAAAACATAAACAGAAATTTACCCTAACGCATGTTGGGGGGAGAGAGAGGTTCTAGTCCAGCCCAACTACCCTTTGTGGTAGTTTTGTATTTGAATGGAAGGTTGTTATTTTTAAATATGATACCTTCCTCTGCAATCTGGTGGTACAGTCAATTCTGCCAATTCAGAGCTATACTACATGATTCTGCCATATGTGTATACCAAACCATGGCCTGGGAGGCGGTGCATTGGGTAAAAACCAGTGTAAGTCCTACTTAGAGTAGACCTATTGAAGTGGATGGGATTTAAGTTAGCCATGACTAACTGAAGTCAGATTCATTTTAATGGGTCTACTCTAAGTATAACTTACATTGGAATTTTTTATTAATCTTTTTTATCTTTTAATGTGAATTTAACACAACAGAAAACAATTTTTGAGAATACTTTTTTTAAAAAAAAGGAACAGAAAATTATATGCATAGTAATATCAAAATTCCATCAAGTACAACAGTCTTTGAAAAAAAAAAGAAAGAGGGGGATTATGCATAAGTTTCAAGAAAAGCAGACCAAATATCCATATATTTATCTACTCGCGAGTGGCTCCTATATACCACCTGTTCAAATGTTGGCAGTGTTGATAGGTCCTCAGTCCATTGCATTATAGAAGGGAAACATTTATCCTTTCAACGTAGTAATATCAGTCTTTTGATTGTCATAAGGGCCTCGGGAAGTCCATTTGCACTGACCATACATTAGCTTCCAAAAGACCAGTAAATAGTTTAGGAGGACATGCACATCATTCAATATTAAACACTGTTCCTGTACAAAGTTTATCCTTATTATGACCTCCTCTCCAAAGGAGGCAACTATTGGGCATTGCCAATAATACGTGTGAATAAAAGAAGCATTAGGGACGTTACATCTCCAACGATTATGCTAATTAGACAAGCCCTTATTAAAAAGCATTGTGGAGTCCAATAAATCCGAAATAAGATTTTTTGTTGTTGTTGGATTTTTACCCTTTGTGAGAGTTGAGACTACTATGAAACCATCTTATGTATTAGGGTGACCATATGAAAAGTAGGACAGGGCTCCTGTATCTTTAACAGTTGCATAAAACAGGGAAATTCAGCAGGTGTCATTTATATGCATGCAGCACCTGGTGAAATTTCCCCTTCATCACAACAGTTAAAGCTGTAGGAGCCCTGCCTTTTTGACCAGATACAAAAGAGGGTAGGGCTCCTGCAGCTTTAACTATTGTGATGAAGAGTCACCAGATAGATACTCCATGCATGCAAATGACACCTGCTGAAACTTCCTTTTCTATGCAACTGTTAAAGTTACAGGAGCCCTGTCCTCCTTTCCATATGGTCACCCTAATCTTATGACTACTAGTCATATTGCCAGTGTGATATAGTGGCTAGAGTGTTGGACTGGGAGTCGGAAGATCCGGGTTGTAGTCCCCACTCAGCCATGGAAGCTCACTGGGTGACTTTGGGCCAGTCACAGACTCTCAGCCCAACCTACCTCACAGGGTTGTTGCTGTGAGGATAAGATGAAGAGAAAGAGGATGATTATGTTTGCAGTCTTGCGTTCCTTGGAGGAAAAAAGGTGGGCCATGCTTGTAATGAAGCCTACCTAAGCCAGACCACTGCTAAGCTGCAGAGGTCAAATGGGGGCAGAGTAAATAAGAGCTGAGTTACAAGTTGAGCTTGAGGTAAAATGGACTCTGTATACTCACGGTTTCAGTGGTGTAGTGCAGGCCAACACAAAAAGGAGAAGCAAATATTAGCACAAGATTGTTACCCGTTTGGACAGTTTCTGTTTCTAATTGAACAGGCACTTGTTCAGGAACACAATACTGACACTATATATTTATTAAAAACCTCCCCATTCTATTCTGTGACCTATGAAGAGATTTCATTCTCTCTTGTCTCGTCTTGTCTGTTTTTCAAAGAATTGCCAAATATACTCTTGAAGGATCATGTATTGTAATTGCATACTATTAGTCATGTGTGTGTGTGGTGGGGAGGGATTTAAAGAACCTGATTTTATGTGGGGGTGGTTTCGCATTAGCTATAAACCCTGCCAAATACATGATATAATTTTCAACTCGGGTTCCCTGCTTGTCCTCTGACAGGAAGCGTATTCTCCAACCTTGAAAGCAAATCCTCAGCGAAAGGGCTAGTCTGTAAACACCCCCCCCCCCCGCACCTCAAACTTTGATCCTAGTTTTAGAAAACGTAATTGGCACCTCACAATTAACTCTTCCATTCCTGCTTCTCAAGGATAAGTGCTCATTGTTGTTCCTAAAATAGCAGATTGGTTAGAACCAACACCTGTCCCTCCTTCTTCACAAGGTTCCCCATTTCTCACTTGCCCCTCCTCCCTCCATCATAACTGCACCATCCCAGGTGCCTGTCCTGGCTTTTTACACTGTGCTAGAAGAGGCTGCTGAGATAGCCATTTGCTGAGGAAGTCACTGCAGCATAATGCACCCCCCCCCACATCCCAGTCTTCCGCCTTTACGAAAACTGGGTTTAGGTAAGGCAAGAGAATGTGGGTGCATTGCCTCCAGGTTGAAGGATGTCCTTCATAACGTTCAAGCTGACTGAGTGGTGTGTTGGTTAGCCCTGTGTTGTGTTTCCAAAAACCTCCCACCCTGTTGGGAGACAAGAAAGAGGTCTGCCATGTAATCCACAAAGCTTTATTCAGGCAATAAACAAACTCTAGGAACCTCTAGGCAAAACTATACAAGCTAAGCAAGACAGTTGTCCTTTCAAGAAAAAGGGAAAGCCTTTTCCCAGAACACTTTAACTTCAAGGAGGCTGGTTCTGAAGAAGCCTTTAGCAAGAAACTAGCCAGGCCGAACTTCTATTGCCTTCCTTTAGCTCCGCCTGTTTGAATCTGCGGCGAACTCTAGGATCAGTTAATCTTGAAGTGCCCTCCCGTTCTGAAGAATAATTATTTCGCATAGATAGTATGTTGTTAACGTTTTCAGTGATTGGTCTGGCGAAGGTTCATCCCCAGCTGGTGAAGAGCCCGTGAGAATCACCTCTCTCACTTTGCTTGTAAGCCGGTACATTTCTAGTGCTGTCTCTTTTGCTTCAGAATTTGATTCCGATTGATCCCCAGAATTTGATTCCGATTGATCGCCGATTGTTCCCAGCCTAAGGGGAACAAGCCTAGTCACGACATCCTGTTTGCAGAGTAGAAGGTGGCCATTTCTGGTCCTTTTGTTGTACCTTTGGACCATAGTTCAGTGGTAGAGCACATGTTTTGCAGAAGATCTTCAGCATCTCCCATGAAATGTACCTTGAATTTCAGGACTGAAAAAGACCTTTGCCTAAGACCTGAGGGAGACTAACAGTGGCAGTTAGAATAGTCAGCGCTAGGCTAGATGGACCAATGGTCCACCTTCATATAGCAGCTTCATATGCCACCTTGGTAGTGTGATTTGGCTATTAGCATGGTTCAGTGGTAATGTGGGCTTGGATCTTTATAACCATTCTATGTTCAAATGGCTTAGTGGAAGTCATGCTCTATCTTTGACTCTGCTCTCTGTCTAAAAAGGAAAATGGGAATAATGATGGCTATTGTAGGGATGACTAATTTAAGACAAGTGGGAAACAAAATCTTAAACGTAGATGTAAAACACCACTAGGTCAAATAGAGAGCAGTTAAATATTGAAATATTAAAACTCTGCTCTTGTGAATATAATAAAAGCATGTTCTGGCACTTTACATGTTTGTGAGGGAGTTGGGGGGAGAGGCTTGTATCCAGTTGGGAAAAATAGGGTGGATTATTTTTCTTGCATAGCTCTTCCTGATATTGGAGTGGAGATCACCCATTTGATTTAACTGAAAAGGTATTAGTAGGAATGAAACTCGGATTAGTTTTCTGCACATAGTTGTGAATGTTAAAAGTGGTAATCCAGTCCTCCATTAAAATAAAGCAATCTAGGAAAAATTCTGCTGGTTCATATCAAGGCTCCATCTGGTCCTGCATTCAGATTTGATAGAATGTGGTTCTTGAATTAAAGTTGCCCAAAATGGGAGTGGGGAGTTAAATTCTACAGGTTTTTCCTGCAATATATAGTTGGATATATGAATGCTTCTGTATGTATGTCTTTTGCAATCATACATAAAATAAAGTTATTAATAGCCAGATGTCAGGTATCCACAGCACTTCCGTGAGGAAGGAAAATGATGTCTAATGGGAAAGGAAGGAGGGAAGACGCAGTAGAGCATCCAGCTTTTGGAAACTTACAGTAGATATTTGGTTAAAAGAACAGCCAAATAGGAGCAATTCTAGACTAACTGCCAAATAATCAAATTTTTATAAGGCCATTTTATATGCATGTTCCTCCTCTGTTCAGCTGACTTTTGAAAGCCAAAAGTTGACTCAACTAATTGCAAAGAAATGTTTAGGTCGAGAAGAGCCAACCACAAATACACTTGCTTTGCTGGCAGTGGTGTAAAAGAAAATACAAATTCTGCCTGTGGAAACAAAATATAAGCATTGTGCTGCTGTCTTACAAGCAATGGTCAAAACAGATGTGGAAATGCTTGATTGGATCTCCTGATGAGTTTTATTTTTCAAAAATGTAAAAAAAACAAAAAAAACCCCAAAACAAAAGCCACCACTGAGAGTTGGGTGGTGGGGGAGAGACAGAATGGATCAAGGGGAAGGTGTTTTTTTAAGCCTTCCTCTGGCACAATTTTCTTGACTGAAATCTCCCTGGAAGCCATATTTTGTGTGTCTTCCTTTCTCTTCTCCCCTACCCTTTCAAAATTCAGAACCAGGAGAGGGATGATTTTTTGTTTGGAGAAACCTCATGGGTTAAATCACTCTTCCTCTTGGTACTGCTGCCCCAATGCAATTTCGGCTTCCTCTGCCCTGCTCTTCCATGTCCAGTGCTTTTATATTTTTAAAAATCATTGCTCTTGCATCTGTCTTGACTCTAAGGCCTCATCTACAAGAATTCGGCTTTACGCCTGGTTAGCCGATTATGCGCATATTCGCAGAAGCGCTTTATCATAAATGCTTGTATGCAGGAGGTAATTGAGCACTCAACGGGTGACCTTACTGGTTGTTTCAAATGTGCTGTACAAGTAGTTAATGCGGAGAATCGCTTGTTCACATAGTCAAAATGCGCTTTAACGGCCAGAGCAAAATAAAACTCGCTATTTAACGCACATTCGATAATGCGCATAACTGGATGTTTAAAGCGCCTCTACGCCCGTTCTTGTAGAGGTAAATTTTTTAATGCGCCTTGAAAGAGCTTTAAATGCCTCTTGTAGAGGCAGCCTAAGTCTACAAAATTACCTAGCCATTTACTCTTCAACGAAGCTGGCGGAAGACACAGCATCTGCCTGATCCATATTAGAACTCATTTTCTATGCAGCTGCTTCTTGAACAAACATCCAAAGTGTGACCTATTTAAACTGTGCTGACAATAAGTACCAGATTTTGTCAAAGTTGCTTCTGCCTGGAAGGCTCTCGATGGCTTCAGCCAGATATAGAGGACAATGCCAAATGTAATGCATAGCTTGTGTCCACAGATGCATTGGCATTGATCCATTGGTGTCTTATACCTTCCAGCAACAGAAGCCAATAACACTGTTTGGAAAACTTAGCATTTCTTTCTCCCTTTTAATTACCACAGCCTGTCGGAGTAAACGATGATGCTCTTTCCTGCTTGAATGACCAGTTCTTCGCAGTGAATTGTAAAAGAATGTGGATTAACCGAATTCCCTGCTGTCTACTGGCAGTAGTACATCTGTATCTCCTGAACCACTTGGCCCACTGTCAGGAAACAGGTTGGTACAATTTCATGTGTCTCGCCGTCAGTTTGCTGCAGTGGTTTCCCTGCTTGTTCCGTATCTCGTTTCATTTTGTGCACACGCTATAATGTGTTGTTTAATGTAAGTATTATGCATTGCATATTTATATTCGGCCATGAAAGATCAAAGATGGTTTTTGATGATGTTCTCGGCTTGCCTTGAGCATTTAGAGGTGGGGTAGAAATGCAATAAAACATTTATTCATCCGTTTTTGCTGTCGACAGAGAGCTTCACGAATTCTGCAGTTCTGAGGGAATTCTTGGTTTTCCTTCCTTCAAGTTTCTGTGCCTTGAGATCTTGAAAGAGGGTAGAAAATGATAGGAGTCAGGATTTATTTCATTTTTTATATGGTAGTGATGGTAGGTACTTGAGCAGACTATTAGGGGGAAGGTTATGGATATCCAGTGCAGTTTAGGTAGCTTTTTCACCTTATGACTAGCATGAAAGAAATAGGGAAACCTCTACAAAGCAGTCTAATTCACAAAATTCATGCAAGATTTCAGAATTCTGTTTCTCAGTTATAGGACTTGAGGAACTTTGCCCATGTTTTTTTTTTCTTTACTAGCAAAGATTTACGAAACTGACTGTTTTCGTATAGGTTCCTTTGCATAACACACCTTTTAATAAATGTGTATTGCCCCAAATAATATGAATGTTATGTACATATTCTGTTTCTGTAAAAAAAAACCAAGAGGAAATTATTTTAATAAATTTCAAATAAATTTCAAATTGAATAATAATAAATTTCTTTATTATTCAGTAAGAAATAATACATTTTATTTAATAAAATTTATTGGTTTGTTTCATAGATTTTAATAAATCTTTGTTTAATAAATTTTAAATAAACCACATTCAGCGCAATGCAATGGAGAACCACTGTGGTGTAGTGGTTAGAGTGTTGGACTGGGAGTCGGGAGATCCGGGTTCTAGTCCCCACTTGGCCATGGAAACCCACTGGGTGACTTTGGGCCAGTCACAGACTCTCAGCCTCACAGGTTTGTTGTGAGGATGAAATGGAGAGGAGGAGGGTTATGTATACTGCCTTGGGTTCCTCAGAGGAAAAAAGGTGGGATATAAATGCAGTAATAATGTAGACAGTGTGGAGGTGTAAAATAAAGCCCAAGAGGTACGTGACTTGTGTGTGTATGCGCTTGTGCGCACGCATACACATCGAATCCTCCCTTTTCCTGTTGTTCTTTTTCCACAATCTTGTCTCTTCCCCTCACAGCCCCCTGCTGCTTTTCCGATGCGCTCCCAGTACTAGAGACTAGCTGGAAGATAGATGGACTCATCAGACAGGTGGTGGGGGTGCGGGGAGCTTTGCGCGTGATTGGGATAAATTTATGCTTAATGATGTGGATCTGCTCCCATAATGAGCAATTTGCAAAACATGCTTTTTGAAACCCTAGTGTAGGAAAGGAGGAGAAACGGGTGAGCTGCACCTCTCTGCTCCGAATTCCCGCCTCCCAAAGTTGCAACAAAAGCAAACAGGGAAACAATGTTTTTGTGTTTTTTAATTGCTTAGGAGAAATTACCCTATGGCACTGGGACACCCCTGCATGTGTTTGTATGTAAGATCTGCACGAGAGTGGAACACTCTACCTAGGGAGGTTGTGGGTTCTCAATCTCTGCAGGTGTTCAAGAAGAGGCTGGACAACCACCTCTCATGGGTGGTTTAATTGGTTTTCCTGCACATTGCAGGGGGTTGGACTAGATGATCCTAGTGATCCCTTCCAACTTCACAATTCTATGAATCCGCCCCTTAGGCAGCCTAGAAACTATGAGCATGCACTTCCCAGATACTGCCCCCACCTTACTTTCCTTCTCTAGGTAGCCCAGGAAGGTTGCAGGGAGGCATGATTTAAAGCTGCCCCCTTGGAACAGACTTGGGCCCCTTCTACACCTACGGGTGTGGAGGGCCAGAGGGGCCGCAAACCCGGAAGTGCCTACTTCCGGGTTCATCGCCATAATGCACACTATTTTCTGCAATGACCTGGGCTTCTCCGGGGTTGTCGCACGTTGTGGGCGCCATTTTTCCACCCATGTACCCAGGAGGAGCGCAGGAGCACTCCTGCCCAAAATGTAAATTCTTTTTTTTAAAAAAAAAACCTTGCGCACAGGCCCCCACCCCCATCCCAGCCCTTCCGGGGGTGGCGAAACTGAAGCCACCCCCTCCCCTGCTGGGCACGGAGCCACACGGTGCAGCTCCATGCCTTGTTTGCTGCCGCTCTTACTCACGAGTAAGCGTGGTTGCACTCGGGATGGGCAGGCACATTCTTTCACAGTAAGAATCGGGATTTTTCTGGTTTGCCTTTCCCCAGAAAAATCCCGTCCCCTCCCCGCCCCCGGGAGTCCTTGTGCGTCATTTGGATTCACAGGGACCAGCTGGGGGCCAACCCAGGCAAAAAGCCTGGTGTGGAAGGGGCCTTGGAGGTCAGCGTTGGGGCTAAGAGTGAGCTTTTCCAAGCTGGATACAGACACATGCATGCACGAGCAAAATTGCAAGCTGCAACTCCCCAAAGTGGTGCTAGCTCTTTCAGCACAGTGTGCCAATTACCAATCCTTATGAGATGATGTGTGAATGATTGTGACAAAACCAGGAGGAAATGGATGTTATGGGCATGAGAAGAGGAGAGTAGAACATGGCCTGGGATTGAGCTGATGGGAAAATCAATGGGGTACTGGAGGTTGCGGAAATGGAAATAAGGGAGGGTGTCAAAAGACTAGCCAAGGAAGACTAGTCAAGGAAGCCAAGCAATTTGCCATCCCTCCAATCCGCTTCTTGAAATAGTTTGCCTCAAAGTACCGTATGGAAAGACCAGTTCTGCATGGAAGGATTTCTCATACACATGTTCTACGTGCAGTTGAGTTCTCTGCAGCTGCTGGGATAGCTGTGTCCCTCACGCATTGAGGAGGAAAAGCGGTTCTGGCTGGTAATGATTACTCTGGTTTCTCTTCAGATCGTATAAGGATTAGTGGATCAGGTCTCCCTGCTGAAAGGTTGCTCAGGCTGTGCCATACACATCAGAGTCATTGTGGGGAGGCTGCGTAATTTGCTAGTGACTCATTGTGGTGCCCTGGGTTATTCTTTAAGATCTAGTGATGTGGTCAGCTATAAATCAGAAATATAACTTTTTACTTTCCCTTGCTCCCTTTTGGGCTCTTAGGAGTCTCTTGACAGCTGAAAAGAAACATGCAGTTTTGGGAAATCTCGTGTATTGCCATTCATATAGGATATTTGGTAAAGAAACTTGAATAGGCTGTCCTGTGAGATGTTTGGGCCATGATCATATGAGAACAGTCTTATTTGGACTTAGTGGTTAACCAGGGTTTAGCATTACGAGAATGATCCTTGGGCTTCTGTGCTTCCACTTCCCCATGCCGTGGCCAGAAGGAAGTATTCCGAAGCTCTAACTTCCATTTTAGATTAACCACAGTTTGTTGTGTGGTTAATCTTAACTATGGTTAATGGGAAATAGGCCAATATCAAACCATAGTTTATGAAGCTGGTTACAACAAACCACAGTTACTTCTAAACACAGGCCCCCTCTACAAGATTTCACTTTGATGCCTGGTTCCCCGATTATGCACATCTCCTGACAATCGCTTTTACGCCTAATACCTATATACGAGAGGCATTGAAGTGCATTACTGGCTGTATGAAACTCACTTTAAAGTTGTTGACATGCATGCAAATGTTGCTGAAAGTAATGCACTTTGTCCCAGGAAACTGCCCAAACAGGTTTTGCGCCCTTTATTCTCCCTGCCTACCAGAATCTCCCGCTTTTGGTTACCTAGGTCACCTGCCGGGAATGATGTGGTTAACCTGTTTGGCTACCTCTCTCCCCTCCAATTTCGCTGCCAGCTGAAGTTGTCCTCCCTCCCAGAACTGCTCAGGAGTAAATGGATATGTGCCCCATAAGTTTCCCCCTCCAGCACCCTTTGAAAACTTATTTTTAGTCAGGGCTGCCTCTCTTCCCCACCCCCCTTCAACTGATTTCCATTTTAAGTGAACTGCTTAGGAGTAAATGGGAATGTGCCTCGCACACATATGCCAAAACAGACAGGGGGATGCTGCTTCGTTCCTTCCCCCTCCTCTTCCCAGCGAGCACACACACACATACACAGCTCATGTCAGGAACCCAGCAAGAAGTGAGGGGACGATCTGTCTAAGCTGATTGCTAATTATGCGCACATCCTTCCTACCCTCTTTACTTCTTGTGAAACCACCTCCATCTGGCCCCGTGTCTCCATGAACAAAATATTCCATCAGGGGAGTTAAAATAAACTTTATGTTCAGTTCACATTGGGTCTCGTCTTCCTGGAGCTTCCATCCAGAGAGACAGAGAACAAGGAGGAAGTTGCCAGGAGGAGACAGGAAATTAAACTACACGAAAAAGTGGGAGGTTTTTCCAGCGAAGGGGCAGTTCTGTGCATGACATCAAGACCATCTGATCGTTAATGCGCCTCCTCACAAAATTGTTTACACGGACATAAGGCGCTGTTACTCTCACGGTAAATTAAAAGTCGCTATTTAATGCACATTTGAAAATGAGAATAATCAGAGATAAAACGGGCCTGGAACCCTGATTTGCGCTCCGCTCTTGTAGAGGTAAATTTGGTAATGCGCCTTGAAAGAGCTTTAAATCGCTCTTGTAGAGGCACCCACAGTTCCTTAATGGAAGCTTCCAATTTCCTCCTTACAGCTGCACTGGAGGAGGAGGAGAGAAAAGTATTTGAACCCAAAGCTTGCACAGGTTCATCCTTGTAGCACTAAACCATGCTTTAGCATGCATCCAAATGCAACCGTAATCTGTCTTTCTAGATCAGTCCAAATGCATTCTGATGCTGCATTCTGTTTCCCTCTCCTATTTGCACCAGCACCTGAAATTCAGAGAAATACTGCCTCTGGACATGAAGATACTGTTTAGCTATTTGATAGACATCACAAACATAAATACAAGAGGAGATGAAGAATAGCTGGAAAATTAATGTAAAATAATATTGTAGATATAGTGAGCCTCTGAGTTGCAGGCTCTCTTTTAAAGTTTGCCTTTAGTCTTGACTCACATTTTCCCCCTCCTCTCTTCAGCCATGAAATTTGTTCAGTGCCACTGAAGATTTGGCTCCTTAAATTATAGTCAGGTTTTTCTCTTTGTGTTAAAAAAGAATGAGTCATTTGACAAGGTGCTGGGAGCCAAAAGACATTCATTCACTGTTTTGATGGACTGAGAAATTTGGTCAGTGCATGACGTAGCAACATTTTAAAGAACACTTCCCCAACCTGATGCCCTCTAATATTCTGGACTTCAACTCCCATAAGCCCCAGTCAGCATGGTCAGGTATGCTGTGAGTTGTAGTCCAAAACATCTGGAAGGCTCCAAGTTGGGAATGGCAGTATTAAAGTGATTGGGCAGCTGCACTCAAGAGGGTTAGAGAGTGGGAGTGTGAACGGACCTCAAGATTTGGTTTGGATCCTGATTCAGTTTGGACTGATGCAGTAGCCACCCATTTTGATTCAGGGTTGAATCTCAGTTTGGAAATCCAAATCTTCATGCCTTCCAGTAACTGTACTTGGAAATCAACAGATGACTGTAACTCCCCCCCCCCTTTTTTTTTGTTAGAAGTGGATGAAATTTGCAGGAGTGGATTACAATTTGGGATTTTTGTGCTATGCACCCTTAAGCTTTGATTTATTTAGGTGTTTTTGTTTTTGTTTTTTTGCAAAGACAGTTGGCTCTTCCTAGGGGATCAAGGCTGCAAAGTTTTGGTTGAATAGATGGAGGATTTCTTTGAGCAAGAACAGTCTTTATAGTTTGGAAGTTTCTAAAAAAGGATGCACTTACCCCTAGAGGAGGCCCTAGATAAGAAACCTTCAAAATTTCTGAATGATAGGTGCCGCATATTTTTTAGAAGGAAGTGTTCTGATTTGGTCGGGATAGTGGGGTGGCGGAATGCTTTACTTTCCATTACCTCCTTCCATAGAATTTTTGACAAGTTATAGAAGTGTCACTAGGCAATAAAGCTGCAACATTTCAGAAGGATAGGTGCAGGGGCTAGGGAGTTATGTTTAATGAGACCCATTTTAAACTTTTTGGTTTATTTGTTTTCTTCTCAGTTGGCACTAAAGTCACTGAAAGTGCAATAGGGCAGGGATGGATGCTGGATATGGAGCATGCAGAGGCAGAAGGACTTGATCTTATAGAATTTTCCAAGAAATTACCCAATGCTTTACCCTCCCAGGTCCCCCAGGGAGCTGCCCCGCAGTGACTGCAGATCTGCGCCCCATCAATTAGACAATGCAGGTGAAGCTTCACAGCCACCACGGGGGTTCCCCACAATGCTCCGATTTGAAAAAGTTGGGGATTTACCTCAACTTTTTCAAAGGCAGCGACGTCGACATGGTGATTCTGTCGTGTAATGTCGCTCCGCGGTCAATCCAGGGCCAACCTAGGGGTGGAGCCTGGTGGAAGGCAGCCAGTGATTGGTTGCCTTCCATCAAGAAGAGGGTGGAGCAGCTCTGGGATCTGCTTCTGCAAGAGAGAACTAGCAAAGAGCCCTGAACACTGCATCAGTCCTGTGATATATT
Source organism: Anniella stebbinsi (assembly GCA_029215795.1). Lineage (NCBI taxonomy): Eukaryota > Metazoa > Chordata > Lepidosauria > Squamata > Anniellidae > Anniella > Anniella stebbinsi. The sequence continues at coordinate 22,732,365 of JARDYH010000002.1, read as the reverse complement.
ACTTCAACATCTCTCCCCTGAAGGAATAGTATTAGAGAGCCCTGGTAAAAGCATTCACTATGATTATAAGTTAGAGCTGCCAGTCATAACAACCCCCTCCCCACCCTTCAGGTCTACACCAAGCAGGATATAGCACTATGAAAGAAGTATGAAAGCGGTATATAAGAGGCAGGAGCCACACTATTGCTTTACAGCAGTATTAAAATGCAGTGACAACTGTTGGGGCCCATAGACACATACCATATACTGCTTTCATAGTGCTATATCCAGCTTGGTGTGGCTCCTGCCTTCTATATACCACTTTCATTCCACTTTCATAATGCTATATCCTGCTTGGTGTAGATTTGGCCACTGTCTGACTTTGTGTGAATAAGAATATGAACATTCTTATTCAGATTCAGTCCACTTCAAGGAACCCCATTTAGATTCAGACATCTCCCAAATCTGTCCAAATCTGCCCAATTTCGTTCAGGTTTTGGCCAAATCCAAAGTATACCCAAGCATGATCAGTTCATAAATATATGGAACAATGGGGATTGTACCTTCAGACCATAAATTCAGCAGAGATCATTAGAGATGCAATATCTTGGTAAACTGTAATAAAAAAGTGGACAATTATATTTTAATGGTAGCCCTTGAATGGGTTGCTATAGAAGAATACTGGGGGAAAGAACTTGTACTCTGTGGCTCTTTCTACACCAGAGGGGGTGTAGAGTGCGTGGAGCAGGAGAATCTGGAAGTAGCCACTTCTGGGTTTGTCGCTCCAGTGCACATTTAAATGCGACGACCTGGGCTGCTCCTGGTTCGTCGTGGCCAGCATTTTGGGTTTTTTTGGAGGAGAGCGCTCTACTGCTCCACCGAAAGGTTAGTTTTTTAAAAATGTGCGTGAAATCGTCCCCCCCTCCCTTGGACTTGGTCCCCCCCTTCCCTAATGGGCATAGAGCCGCACGGCGCGGCTCCGTAGCCATTTCTGCTGACCACTTACTCGATTGTAAGCAGCCAGCACCCGGGACGGACAGCCACATCTCCCATGGTCCCGGAAACTTCCCGGCACCGTGGGAAAATTCGGGACTTTTCAGGTTTTCCTTAAACTTGGAAAATCCTGTGCCCGCCTGCCCTGCCCCCGGGAGTCCCTGTTCGTCATTTGGAGTCACAGGGACCAGCCGGGGGCCAACCCAGGCCACAAGCCTGGTGTGTAAAGGGCTTGTAGTTCTGTTTTTGTTCTATAATTTCTTATTAGGTTAATATATTAAATAAGAGACACACATTTTTTTTTAAAAACCAATTTGAAGAAAACAGCTTTTCTGGCTGCTCTCTAACATTGTTTAGCCTTCACGTGTTCCTCTGTATCCCAGAGAGAAAAGCTTGTTCATGTGAAAGTGATAGCCTTCTCACCCGTGCTTTGTACACTACAGTGTAACACAGAGATATAATAAAGGTTTGTGAGTTATGTGGGGCAGGACTGTTGCACTTCCTTCCTTGCATAAAATGCCACTTCAAATATCACTTCTGAGCTAGAGTGGTGAAAACGTGGTCCTTGAGATGTCGTTGGCCTCCATCTCTCATTGTCTCTGAACACTGCCTATGCTGGCTGAGGCTGATAGGAGCTGGAGTCCAACAACACAGCCTCCCCACCCTTGTTCTAGAGTAACACCAGCAGCATCTGCCACAGCTGCTACAATCCTGGAGAGGGATAGACCTATATTTTGTTTAAATGTTTCACAATATTATTGCTGGCTTCTTGTCTAGCTAATGTTATGTTGATGGGTTTAAAATTGGCTTGATAAAGGAAACTTTACTCATCGAAGTGTATGAGCTTTAGTCAGTTTATCAATCTGTTAGTTACACAGGCATAAAGCCAAGAGTTATGATGGAAAAATAACACTATTTTTAGCCCATTAATAAGCCACATACCTAAACATAAAAGGGACCACGGGGCTATTGTCACATTTGTTGAGCCCAGGCTCTCTGAGGGCCAAACCAAAGGTGTGGGTGTGCATTGGTCTATAAAGCAGTTGTGTGTGTGCTTTAAGGATGGAATGGTGCACACAGGATGGGAGTGGAATCCAACCCCATCTTCTTGCACTCCACTGCATGAAGCAAGCTTCCCCAAGCCAGCTGACTTATTATTGAAGACATACTGGGTGGGGGGTAATTGCTTCAAACAGTGGACTGCAAACAGCAAGCTGTGGGAGGGCTTGGATTTTGCTCCCATCCTAAACCTTAATCTCCCACCCCCACTTTATAGCCACTTTTATTGTTCCCATTTATGGCTACAAACAGAGTTTCAGGGTGTGGGACTGTGTCACATAGTTCTCTATAAAACCCTGCTACCCTGTCACCTCCACCATGGAGGGTTTAGGGACACTGCTCTAGTCTGTGACCCTAAAGTCAATAGGTGGGTATGGACAGTGAGGTTGCTGGACCTTCAGGAACCTTCACAGATTGACACCAGAAATGAGTGCCCACTTTGGGGCCAAACAGGGCATGGAGACAGTAACTTGTTCCACTCAACCGTCACTCTCTCTAGCATTGCCATAATCCTTCAAGAGCACACTTCTGTGAAACACTGAAGCTGCTCCATTGTCCCATCTAGTGGCTTCCTGCTGAGCTCTCCAAGGTGAGAAGCTGCCAGAGAACTCTAGCATACCACCTAAACACACTCTTGGTGGAGTTGCTCTATATAGGTTGGGAGCAGAGACCTGGCCAATTAATCAACTTGGCTCCCATTTTAAAACAGATGCTTAAACTGGTTCATTTTTGTTGGCTAAAACTGGCTGCCCTAGTGAAAATGAAACTTGCTGGATCCTCTTGTGCATATTCATCAGATAAATCAGACACACAAAGCAGATAATAAAGTACTTCCTGTATTTTAACACTTTTGGTCTTGGTTTATGGTTTAGTGGTCTGTGGCTTGTGCTATAGTATAATTTCACATTTTGGTATTACCTACCCATGCCAGTTGGCTTTTAGAGGCAGAGTATCCTGTTGATATCTATGCCTATTTTAAACAGTGATGCAGTGTAGCAGCATTTTTAAATAAAGGGTTGCTTTTTTCTCAGGATGGCAATACCATCCGTAGGTCTTGTTTTGTGATGTTCATGGAATCATAGAATAGTAGAGTTGGAAGGGTCCTATAAGGCCATCAAGTCCTCAATGCAGGAATCCACCTTAAAGCATCCCTGACAGATGGCTGTCCAGCTGCCTCTTGAATGCCTCTAGTATGGGAGAGCCCACGACCTCCCTAGATCATTGGTTCCATAGTCGTACTGCTCTAACAGTCAGGAAGTTTTTCCTGATGTCCAGCCGGTATCTGGCTTCCTATAACTTGAGACCATTATTCCGTGTCCTGCACTCTGATGATGGAGAAGAGATCCTGGCCCTCTTCTGTGTGACAACTTTTCAAGTACTTGAAGAGTGCTATCATGTCTCCCCTCAGTCTTCTCTTCTCTTCTCCATGCTAAACAAGCCCAGTTCTTTCAGTCTCTCCTCATAGCGCTTGGTTTCCAGACCCCTGATCATCCTCATTCAAATATTTGGCCTGCCCCTGGGCCCTGCCACTCTAACTTCATTGCAATTGTTTCATCCCAAAGGGACCCTAGAACTGGGATCTTCGGTAGCCCCAGTGATGGTATCAGATTTAGACTCTCAAGATTGTTTCATCCCGGTTCCGTATGTGTTTCTCTTTTTTTCTTTTCCCTGCGCAAAAATATGGTGACTTGGTTTTGTGCACATCTTTCCACTGTATACATTTCTGCATTTGTGCAGCCATTGACTAAAGTATCTTTGGGTGCAGTATAGAAATGTTGCGGGCAGTACAGTTTTCTTTGCGCATTTCTTGAAATGTGGGCATGTTGTTCGATGCATTTATTGCTAGTGTTGTGGAATACATTGCAAGATCAGAAATGTATCAATTTCCGATGACAAATTGTGTCCAGGTTTGTGCTCGACTCTAGGAGGTATGAATTGGATAAACCTGTTGTTCTTGTCGTTATTGTTTTAAAAAAACTAACAAAGCAAATATTTTGCCCATCCCTAGCTTCTGCAAGTAAAGATCTTGGTAAACGAGGACTCTTGGGATTCAGTGGTTTAATTCAGTGGTTTAACTATCCACTTGAATTCCATAGTTAATTAGGTAATTTAACTTGACTGTATATAATACTCCCTGGCAAGCATTTTTAAAGATCATCTCAGTTTTGAGATGTTCAGTCTGAACTTCCTTTAAGGGATTCTGATGCTTGTTGGGATTTTTTTAATGCAGATTTATTAAGCTCGCAATCCTCTGCATGGTATAGGCAGGAAAAGGCCTTACAATTCACAGTATGGCTGGCTGGAGCATGCTGGGAGTTGTAGGACTTTTTCTGTCTAAACATGCATAGGATTGCAGCCCTTAGTGTCCAAACTTCAGATCCTTTTTGTGATTTTAGCTATGTATGTCTATTTTATACCAGTTTTCCTTATCATGGCTTCTCTCAAGGAATTCTAGGAAACTGCACTTTGAAGAAGTGCTGAGTATTATCTGTTGAGGATCCCCATTTTCCCTTCACAAGTCTATAGCTCTCTGGAGAAAGGGAATGATTTCAAACCAGTTTGTCCATAGTGTAAATATGCCTACAATGTGTTCAACATGTTTTGAGCATTCTGGCTAGGCTGCTAAACATCTGCAAGTATTTAAACCTTAAGACTGTGTTTTTATTATGAAATGTGTCCAAGAAAACAGGAATGTTGGCTTATTTATATGTTAATGATTAGTGTTAATTGTTTTTCAGATTTATGTTGTTTGTTCATTTACATTAATGTTGTTATTCCAGATTCTTCATATGTGCCTCAGAACTTGACATGTATAACACAGAATTTTACTGAAGTTATCTGCACCTGGAGTACAGCCTCAACAGCTAGCCTTGAATATAGTTATAAATTCTGTTACGTTGTCAGGTAACCACTGAGTATTTATTGTCAAATTTTTGTACTTATTGTTGGTGAGCTGGTGTACTATAGTGTCTATGGAAATTATTCAAATCACTCCTGTGCTATGAACTTGCTAGGTAAGCTTAAAAAAGGTACTCTTCATCTGTCCGTCCCCTGCCCATCCAAAATATGGGGGAATAATAATTCTAACATATCTTACAGGATTGCTATTAAGGACTACAATTAGATAGTGCGTGTTAAACACTTTGATCACTACTACGTCTACTTTGGTTTGGTTTGTAATGCATGATGGTATATCTATTCCAAACCACCAATAGGTTTCCACTATCTACTATGTCTTAGTTAGAAGACGTAGGGTGCAATCCTAAGCATGTTTCGCCAGAAAAAAGTCCTACAACTTCCAGCATGTCCCAGCCATGGCTCGGGCATGTTTGGAGTTGTAGGACTTTTTTCTGTTGAAATGTGCATAGGATCGTACCTTTAAAAGATCAATCAATGACTTAGTTATACGTAATAATACAATACAGCAGGCAGCAGTTGAGATAATCCAAATAGAATAATGCTAATAAGCACACAACTATGAGAACATTAAACAATATCCAAAGACTGGGGGTAAATAAATGTTTTATATAACATATTAATTATAAATCCAGTGTGGAATATTTAACAGAAATTCAACGAGTAGTCAAATGACAAAATACAGTGCAATAGATATGACAACCTAGCAAACAGGGTTTACAACAACAAAAGCTAACTTAATTGCAGTAATTAAATAAAGTGCTCTCAATAGTTGCAATATCTGTATGAGGGCTACAGGCCGCCGGCTTCTTCTGCCTGTTTCACAACTGCTTCTTCAGACTAACATACCAGTATCTAAAGGGAGGATTTGTAGATTACGTTCCTCATTCCAAAATGACTTATTAGCCCTCCATAAAGAATTGGCTGAATCCCCAGCCAGACAGATGCTAATCTTCTGGAGCAGTGAGTTGCATGATGTTAAAGGAAATATGCAGTTTGACCCGCTCCAGAAGATTAGCGTCTGTCTGGCTGGGGATTCAAGTCAATCCTTTATAGAGGGCTAATAAGTCGTTTTGGAATGAGGAACGTAATCTACAAATCCTCGCTTTTCCCCAACCATAAACATCGAGATACTGGTATGTTAGTCTGAAGAAGCAGTTGTGAAACAGGCAGAAGAAGCCTGCGGCCTGTAGCCCTCATACAGATATTGCAACTATTGAGTGCACTTTAATTACTGCAATTAAGTTAGCTTTTGTTCTCGTAAACCCTGTTTGCTAGGTTGTCATATCTATTGCATTGCTTTTTGTCATTTGACTACTTGTTGAGTTTCTGTTAAATATTCCACACTGGATTTATAATTAATATGTTATATAAAACATTTATTTACCCCAAGTCTTTGGATATTGTTTAATGTTCTCATAGTTGTGTGCTTATTAGCATTATTCTATTTAGTTATAGGTAAATCTGTTAAGCTTGATTTTGCTCAGGTTCTCATTTTTCCAATGTTAAGTTTGTTCTGTCCCGATTCTACATTGAACTGCAATTTTTTTAGCATATTGTTGCATGCATTTTTTAAGAATCCCCACTTTTGCACACGTTTTCCCAATTGAACATATAGCCTTCTTGTGTGCATTTTTGCAAATTTCTGCATTTTTGTGTAATTTTTGATATTTACACATCGTTGTGTGTCTTTCTATGAAATGTGCACATTTATGTACACTTTTTTTTTGGTGGAGGGAATGGAAGAATGTGTTCCATTTCATGTTTAGTTTTAGGAAGTGCATATTTTGTACGTGTGCATTGAAATCTGATCCAAATGAATTTCTTACCCATCCCGTAAATAAATGAATGAATGAATGTATGAACACTACATTTCTATACTTCTGTCTAGCAAAAGATCGCTGAGTGGTACTGTATTGAAAACCAAAATGTAAAGAGCAGCAAATAACGTTTATAAGCCTACATCATATCTTAAAATATATACAAAAAGATTGTGGAAATCTACTGTTCTTCAGGTTCAAAAACCCTATGTCAGATCTCTCCAAATTAAAGCATTTCTTTATTTATATATTTATTTAAATATTTGTATCCCACCCTATATCATTGGGATCTCCGCAAAACTCCTGGTGGTATTAACCGTTTATAAAATGTGATGTATAATTGGTCTGTTGACTGTAAATAAAGAATTGATTGATCATTGGGATCTCAGGGCAATATACAGATAAAACCAATTCAGGCAATATAAAGCAATAAATGATTTGCACAGCTAAAATCGTATTAAACCGTTAACAAGCTAACACCAGTAAAAATAAAAAAACCAGTAAAAATAATTTAAACTATATGCAACTTTAGGCAAATTTAGCCCGCAAAGTCTTTGATAAAAAGCCATGTTTTAACTTGATGTCGAAAGAAGCCCAGCATCTGTACCAGTCGGGCTCCCAAGGGGAGGGTGTTCCGCAACTGGGATGCCACAACAGAGAAGGCCCTATCCCATGTCTCACCATAATATATATCTCACACGGCGGGTCGCAAAGGAGGACTCCTCTGGCAGATCTCAAATCTCAGACAGGCTTATATAGTCTTCACTGCCTGAAAATTAAACCCAGTAAGGATGAAGTCGGGAGAGTTTAATTAGGCAGGGAATTCCTTAAGTAAATTACCATCACTGGGAAGGTTCTAATCCTGCAGGCATCGTCTCTACCTGAAATGGCGGAGTCATTTGCTAGAGATCTTCCTCAGAAAAACTTGAAACACAGGAAGTTAAAAATTGAAGGAAATGTTCCTTCAGATAACTCATCCACAATCCATGTTGTGTAGGCCTCTAAAGGTCAGAGCAAATGTGCTTTGCATGCAGAAGGTCCCAGGTTTGATCCTTGGTATCTCCAGGTAGTGCTAGGAAAGTATCCTGCCAATCAGTCAGTATCGACAGTACTGGGTGAGATGGACCAATGGACTGACTTGGGCCGAATCCACACCAAGCAGGATATTACACTATGAAAGTGGTATGAAAGTGGTATATAAAAGGCAGAAGCCACACTACTGCTTTATAGCGGCGTTGAAGTGCACTGACAACTGTTTGTGGCCCATTGACACATACCATACACCGCTTTCATACCGCTATATCCTGCTTGGTGTGGCTCTTGCCTCTTGTATACCGCTTTCATACCACTTTCATAGTGCTATATACTGCTTGGTGTAGATGAAGCCTTGGTATAAAGTGGCTTCCCTTGTTCCTATGAACCAGGAAAGAAGCAGGTAATCAATTACAGATTCCTCAGGAGTGATGTTTGCATGGGCCCTACAACTTGCTTTAGCTGATTGTTAGCTATTTTCATTTTGTCCATTGTAGTTTCTGAACTATCTTCAAGGATGGCCCCACAGATAACAAATCACTGGAGTGTAATCCAGAGGTTACCAATGCATGGTTTACTAAAATAAAATAGCAGTCATTGAGGAGAGGGTGCAGCTGGTACACCCAGTGAAGCTGAAAAGTGTCACCCTGGGCATTACCCTCTTCTGGACATCTAAACCAAGGCCACGTTCAGGAGTTGCACCTTTATTTACTCATTTAATTTATATCCCACCTTTCTGCCAAAAAATGGCATTCAAGGCTCCAAACAATAAAATGCAGCTAAAACCAAATTTTTAATTATAACATAAAATATAACTTAAAAATGCAATTAAAGAAATAATAACACTCATCAATTAGGGATGGATCTGTTGCTGAGGGAGCGTACCCTGATTCAGAGAAATACATTACTTGGTCCTTATTTTAAGAATTGATTCATCTCCATCTTTGTCTTACCTGGCCTTCAATGAGGCATGCATGACTCCAGGCAACCGTTCAGTGATTCTAGGGCATTACTGGCATTTTGAGGGGGGCATAATTGAGGGTACTGATAACACTCCAAATCCTATGACGAGCCTTTCATTATCCTATTCCTTGCCTCAAAAGACCTCCTTTGGGGCTGTTGCCCAGCAACTGTCTAGAGCCAGCAACAAAGTGTCTCCAGCATGATTGAGTATGGGTCAAACTGCATATTTCCTTTAACATATATTATGCAACTCACTGCTCCAGAAGATTAGGGTCTGTCTGTCTGGGGATTCAAGTCAATCCTTTATGGAGGGCTAATAAATTGTTTTGGAATGAGGAACGTAATCTACAAATCCTCCCTTTTCCCCAACCATAGACATTGAGATACTGTTATTAGGGTGGCCAGATAAAATCCAGGTCAGGGCTTATGTAACTTTAACAGTTGTAGAGCAAAGGGAATTTCAGCCAGTGTCATTTGTATGCAATTACTTCCTGGTGAAATTCCCTCTTTATCACAACTGTTAAAGTTATATGGGCCCTGACCTGGATTTTATCTGGTCAGCCTACTGTTATATTAGTCTGAAGAAGCAGTTGCAAAACAGTCATAAGAAGCCGGCAGCCTGTAGACCCTTGTACAGATATTGCAACTATTGAGTGCACTTTATTTAATTACTGCAATTATTATGTTAGCTTTTTGTTTGCTAGGTTGACTACTTGTTGAATTTCTGTTAAATATTCCACACTGGATTTATAATTAATATGTTATATAAAACATTTATTTATCCCTAGTCTTTGGATATTGTTTAATGTTCTCATAGTTGTGTGCTTATTAGCATTATTTTATTTGGATTATCTCAACTGCTGCCTGCTGTATTGTATTATTCTCTTCCTAATACTACACTTGAAAGTGATTTTATTTGGGAGTCTTTTGTAAGCTGTGTTGCATATGGGGATGACCATGGCAGAAAATTATTTTGGCCTCATTGTTCTGTAGCCCTCTTGTTCTGTGGCCCCTATTCAATGCTAATTCCAGGCTTTTTTCTTTTCTTTTTATAACACAGCTCTAAAGCCAGTGACTTTATAATTCAAGTGGTAAAGATGCTACTTAATGATAATCCAAAGGTCCCTGTTAGCAGATTTCAAGACAGATCGTATGCATATTCCCAGCAACTCTATTATTCGTGTTTGTTGTTCTGACACAATTTTAAATGCTTTCATTGCAGCACCCACGATGAATTTGAAATATGGCTCACTTTTATCTTCCATTATTTACCTTTTTCAGCACTTCCCGCAATGTGGAATGTTCAGTAACTGAGGGCAAAAGGGCAACATTTCCATTTATCTCATTTGAACCTGTTAGCATAGAGATATCCACCTTGAATTCATCTGAAGTAAAAAACCCAATAGCTAAAGGGTCATTTCTACTGACTGAGAAAGATATTTGTAAGTATATTTCCTTTATACAGCAACTGGCCTTCCTTTATCACTTTGTGTTGGTTGAATGTCATGCTAAAACATAGTTTAGCATACATGAACAAGTCTAGATTTGCCTGAGGGTCACAAATGCCCCCCACTCTTAAACCTTCTTAACATTATTTTAACACCTATTTAAAATAAAGGCATTATGCAGAGCTTCTCATGTACCTTGATCTCTGTATGCTTTTTCTTGTCCATCCAGAATTTTAATCAGGGCCACTTCCATCCAATATGAACATTTCTATCCACGTAGGAAAGACCATTTGTATTTCCAATAATGAATAATATTTCTGATCTTCTAATTCTTTCATGGCATACACGGGAAGGAAACTAGGGTAATGCATAAGAGAAGTTATTTGTTGTGGTATTTACATTCTATTCTCTATGATTTTATTGCATGACACAGAAATATGTGTGTGTCTTTATATCTACAGGTATATCTATGTCTATCTGTCTTCCACAAGAAATATAGCCTACTTCAGAACTTTGCTCTCTGCATAAAGTCCTTCTGTCATTTCTATTTGCAAAATTGAAAGGGAGAGCTCTCCATTTTGAGCATACAGGGACTGAGGATGAATTAGAAGTAATTTCCTGTTTTGGAATTCAGCCAGGCAGTAATCTTCCACAAAAGCTTCTCATCTTTCATAATAATTTGGCCTCTGTTCATATGTTTGGAAGCAGCCCAATTTTGAGTACAGCAAGCTTTGAAACAGTAACATTCAACTGTACAGATTTTCTCAAGGCATTGTCATGAGAACATGGCTCAGACATTGTTTCTTGCTTTGAGGGGGCTCAGGGCAGATTTGGATTGAATTAGGCTGGCTTGGTACTCCGCCAAAAACAATATAGCCAAAGTTAAGCACATGTAAATCTCATAGATTTCAATCATGAGCTTAACTCCCTGTTTTATTGAAATCAGTGAAACTTAATAGCGCTTAACTTCACCTTGATCACGGTATTAAAAATAGGAAGATTGTAGTAGTGAGGCTGAAACCCTCTAATCTAAGGAACATAAGTAATATAGGAAGCTGCCTTATGTTAGGTCAGAGTCCATCTAACGAGTTTTGTCTAGATGGTAGCAGCTCTCTAGGGCCTAGGGCAGAAATCTTTCCCGTTACCTAATTCTTTTAACTAGGGATGGACAAATCTGTCAATTTTGAAAAACCTTCCCATCACATGACTCTTTGAACTAGGGATTGATGCATCTGTGAATTTCTCTCTGTTTATTATTTTTCTAATCTGAGTTTTGGTTCATCCCATTTTCTCATCAGTTTGAGAATTCTTTTTTAAAAAATTTACACAAACATCTGTTATCCATTTTCATGTGCATTTCACTAATGCTTTTTTGTAAATATTTTCCCCTAATGTCATGCATTTTTATGTGTTTCTTTGGTGAATATATGATTTTTTTGGCTTTCCTGAACATGTGCATTTTTTGTACGCAGTTTTTGATTGGAGAACTACATTGCAAAATTCAGAGAAGTGTAAATTTAAGGGACAGCTGCGTTTTGGTTCACGTATTAAATCTAAAGTGCAAAATTTCTGCCCTATCCCTACTTTTAACTATAGATGCCAGTGACTGAACCTGGGATTTTCAGCATGCAAAGCACATCTTTTATCATTAAATTATGGTTTCTCCCTATTTGAAGGAAGTGGAACTTTGGTGGCATTAGTGGCATTGCCACTAATCTTCTGTTCTCTCAATGTAGCTGTATCCCCTCTATACTGAGACATATAGATTTTTAAACTCATAACTCTTGTAGTGCCAATACACACAGCTCGTTATGTAATTTTGTGTTCTGAAAAAGAGCAAAACTGATTTAGGGTTGTGCTTGCAAATGAGAAAGCTTATCCAGGTTATGTGAAATGCATCTTCCATATTGTCTTACATAAATAACTTTATTCCTAGAATGTGGATCTCCTTGATGCAAGATTTGAAATGTGTGTGTATGTGTATGAAGGGTAGAGATGTAAAATTTCTGGAAATGTTGAAGTCATGGACTTTTTACAGGAAAAAAATGGATTTTTTTGGAAAAAATTTTAAAAATGCAATATTAGCACTTTTTACAGATTGAAAGTCACTTTGATACTTTAGGAACATAAAATATAATTATGTACAAGTTGGTTTGGCATAAAATTATCACATTTGGTATATTAAAAGTACAGTGTAATCAAGCAATTATTACAAAATTAATTTACTTTTTAATTTTTTTACTTTTTTTTGTAACAAGTGGAGCTACAAGCTCCTGAATTGTAATGGAACCTCTTTGGTTTTGTCAGTTTATGAGGAGCAGGCAAAAAACAATTTTAAAAAACAACAACAAACAGAATAAACCATCAACATTAGTAACAGAAAATTATTTATGTCTCTGCTAGTCCTCCACAGTGTCAAGCAGACATAAAGTACCCATTCTCATAAAAAGAACTGAGAAAAAGGGGGGGGCAAGATTCAATGAATAAGCATAAAATTTAATCAGACTCATTTTCTGAGCTATAGCTGTCACTATCAGTTTCAGTCTCTGCTTCAATGGCAGTGCCCCCTAGAGGCAGAAATGCATCTTGCTCTTGTATTTGAGAGCTGTAGTCTCAGTTTGCAACTTAAGACTTGCTTGTCCTCGGTGCACAGAAATTGTAATAATCTGATACTGTGCATAGTTTTTAGAAATCATTTGGAGAAGTAAATATATAAACACCTCGTTTTAAACATGTTATTCATCATGCTAAAATAAAACATTCCATTATCCATTTTTCTTCATTTTTTCAAAAAACAAACAAAAAAAGGCATCTGAAAAAAATGGGGAAAAAACGGTTCTCCCCCCTCCCAACTTTTTCCATTTTTTCCTGGGCCTTCACATCTCTAATAAAGGGCCCATGTCTGATCTGGCAAGGCAGTTTTAAGCATTTTTTTTAGTCCTTTTTATTCATCAATTACAACGTTTATAGTACATTTATTTTATGAACGTAATATGGCTTTAGTAAGAACTGCATCGAATTGGCTCATTGTGAAGGGTCAAATGCATTCTGATGAATATGTATTTGACAAATCTAAAATAAAGAATTGTTTGGGGGAATATACATCAGCTAGAGAATACCTATTTTACTTTTGATACAGACTAATTTCTGTATAGATGTTTCTACTGGAAAAGAAGATAAACTCTCCTCATGGTAGGAGAAGAGCAGTTGAGTGAATCCAGACTATGAATAAACGCAATTTTTTTAAGAATTCTGAATGAGGAGCGGTAGCATCTGTTTAGAGAAGAGAGATGTAGCAATTAAATAATGTTAAACAAACTCATGTGAATTGAGCCATTTCTTCTCTCTCCTTTCCTCCCACAGCACTTGTTCCTCCTACTCCACAGATTCATAGATTGACTCCCAACTTCATCTCTGACACATTGGAACTTGAGTGGTATGATGGCGGTTCAGACTTTCCATATGAAATGGACGCCACCTGGCAAATTCAGATCCTGCGAAAAGAGCCCATGGTGGAAGTAGCTCTAGTAAGTTTACCATATATTCCATTGCTTCTGTGTGCGTGTTTGAATCGATCCCAACCTTGAGAGGCCATCTGTTATAAACACACACGAAAGAACCACCGCAGCAAAATGCCGTGCAAAGTGTATCACTAGAATTTGTGAATGTGTATAAACAGACAGCACAGTGTAGTGGTTGGAATGAATACTTGTCAATTGTAGACTGCTGAGACGTTCCATTTGCTAAGCAGACTGTCCTTGAGTTTCCCACTGATGTTGCTGCCCCTCTATATTTTTTGATTTATTACTTTTTTATATCCTGTCCTTTCTCCCAAGGAACCTGGGACAGCACATATGGTTTCCTGCTTTCCCCTTTTGTATTCATACAACCCTATAAAAGCTTTTACAGGCCCAAGGCTGCCTACTGAGTTTTGTATCCAAGCAAGGATTTGATCCTGGGTCTCCCCAGTCATAGGCCCTTTCTACACCAGAGGGGTGTAGTTGGCGCAGCACAGGCTATCCCGGAAGTAGCTGCTTCCAGGATCAGCACTATCAAACTACATCATGGCTGCAACGTCCCGGGTTGTCAGCCATCACGCCCACCATTTATTTTTATTTTTTTACCTGGGAAGAGTGCTCCTGCGCTCCAACGGAAAAGTATTTTTTTAAAAAAAAAACGACATCAGGTCCCCCTTCCCCCCCCCACCATCCTGGGGATGGCAAAATTGCTGTCCCCCCTCCCCTGATGGCCATGGAGCCGTGCGGTGCAGCTCCGTGACCATCTGTGCTGCCACGCTTACTCACGGGTAAGCACAGCAGCACCTGGGGCGGGCGGCCACATCTTCCGCAGACTCGGAAACTTCCCGGGACTGCAGGACAATTTGGGATTTTTCAGGTTTCCCTTAAACCTGGAAAATCCTGTGGCCAAGCACCCCCCTCCCCCTGCCCCCGGGAGTCCCTGTGTGTCATTTGTATTCACAGTGTTAGTCAAACACTCTAACCACTACATCACACTGGCTGTCCATCAGAAGTGGGAAGATCTTTCCTAAGGCAGGATATTAAACCTGTTTGCTTTCAGGACAGAGGACTCTGAAATGGAGCCCTGTGTACTAAAGCAGCGGCAGTGGTTTTTGAGGCTCAGTGGCAAAACCTTTGTAACAAATATGGCCTGTGACTAAAAATGAGTCATTTGGTGCATGAATAAAAACATGATTAAAGATTAGAGGTGGAAGGTGCTGACAAAGAAGCAGGAGCCAGAGAGGTAAATTGAAAGCAACATGCTAGATGATGTAATCCAGTGCACAACAACCAAAAAGAATGGTGCAGAATGTTCTAAAGAAGGAAAAATACATTTGGATCTTGGACAACATGGGCTAGGTATTTGTATTTCTCTCCTCCACTCTTGCCATGGTGCAAGGCATTTTTACATAGCTTCTACTATTATAGAATTCAGACCTTAGATTAGATTGCATATCACACAGTCTAAACAGTGATAGCTGCCTTGATCCCTTTTATAAGAAAGCATTTTCTGTTTACATACTTACACCTATAGAAAATTTAATGGGAAATTTTCCAGTTATAAAACATGAAATAGCAAAAGTGTGGTGTAGTGGCTAAAGTGTTGGACTGGGAGTCGGGAGATCTAGGTTCTAGTCCCCGCTTGGCCATGGAAACCCACTAGGTGACTTTGGGCCAGTCACAGACTCTCAGCTCAACCAACCTCACGGGGTTGTTGTTGTGAGGATAAAAAATGGAGAGAAGGATTATGTACACTGCCTTAGGTTCCTTAGAGGAAAAAAAGGCAGGATATAAATGCAACAAATACATAAATAAATAAACATAGGTGAGAAGCTCTAGCTGAGATGTATCCAAGAAAGTGGACTTCCATCCCTCGAAAATTCTTTGTTAGTCTTCAAAGTACCATGGGTCCTTTTCTTGTACTTTAGAACTGAAGGCTCCCAAATGGAGCAGCATGCTTAAATTTGTGGAGATTGTAGAATTATTTGGATCAATGTACTTGAAATTATTAGAACTTTGACTTCTGCATCTTTATTTGGAAGTAAGTCTTAATGGGACTTATTCCAAGTTAAGTGTGTGTGTATGTGTGTATTGGAACTTGTGACATTCATAAGCAGGTTACCCAAACTGTGATATTAAGCTCTTGGGGCATAATGTTCTTTGGCTTCCTAAATCATGTTTGGGACCATGTACTTTTTTCTTGCTCCTCCCTCCACTTGTGCACCAGTTCCCGTGCTGTGATATTGATCTCTTTGAAGTACAGGTCTTGTTGGGCTGGCTTGCAAGCTAAATCATGGTTTAACAAGACGTGCACGAACAGGAAGAAACCATAGCAAATCTCAAGTTTGCATGTTCCTTCTCCCATCCTCCCTTACACCAGGAGTTGAACCATGGGAGCATTTAGTTTCACTTTTCCCGAAGACAGCTTTGTCAGAGTTTGTGATGCACTGCACTCTCTGAGCATGTACAGAGTGCAAGCACACAGCAGCGGAATAACAGCAGAGCTCACTGGTAGCAGACAGATGTCCTGGTAGTCAGTAAACACTCAGACACAGCAGTGTTTTAAACTACTATACTAAGTTTACTTACAAGTATTTACATAGAACAAAACATTCCTCTAATATCTTCAGCAATACTTCCAACCAACCATAACCTACCACTAACATTCACCATCATCATCACCCACACTGTTTCTCCACATGCTGTACATTTATAGCACTGTGGACCTATCACAGCGTTGGTTGCATATCTCCCCATGTGTTGCTATGCCTCACAGCACACAGGGAAGAAACCAAATGACCTTGGTCTTTAGGTGCTTACCAGCTGCACTTGATTTGGCAACTGTTCAGAGTACTTGAGATATCAAGTCATCTCTCTTTTACTTTTCTTCTTAGTAACAGAAAAAATACATTTGCTTTTACATTTAAACAAATAAAATCTTAACACCCCTCCTTTTTTCTGTAACTAACAAACATTTTCATTCTGTCTGACATTCTAGCATTCCAAGCTGTTTTGACAATTGTTCATGTCTTTGCACATTTAAAGGTTTTGTGAATACATCAGCCACATTTACCTCGGTGTTACAATACACAAGTTCAATCAATCCATCATGTACAGCTTGTCTTACGTTGCAGTAACGAATATCAACATGTTTACTCCTTGCGTTCACCCTTTCTGACTTTGCCATATGAATGCAAGTCTGATTGTCTTCAAAAACTTTAATTGGAGTTTTCACTTGCAATTTCATATCTTTCAGCAATTGGATGAACCAAATTATTTCTGTACAAGCCTCAGACAATGCTGAAAACTCTGAGGTAGACAGGGCAATTAACCGTTGTTTTCTGGATTTCCACCCCACTAAACTGTTGCCCAGTTTTATTACAATTCCTGAGGTGGATTTCCTGTCTTGACTGTCACCAGCCCAGTCACTGTCTGTGTAACATTCGAGTGATAATGTGTCCAATGGTCTCAATTCTAAAGACACATCAATAGTCCCTTTTAAGTACCTGAGTACTCTTTTAACTGCTTGCCAGGCACTATTCGTTGGTTTGGACACAAATCTGCTCAATATGCCAACTGCATTAGCCAAATCTGGCCTAGACCATTGAGCTAAATAGAGTAGACTTCCTATTGCTGACTGGTATAGGTCTCTGTCACAAAATTCTGTGTCACTGTCATTACATTGAAAACCAGCCACCATGGGAGTTTTAACACTTTTACATTCCTCCATGTGGAATTTTGCAAGCAGATTTTTGATTTTCTGTTTTTGACTTAACACATAAGCCCCTTTTTGCTTTGTGACTTCCACTCCTAGGTAGTCATGGATTGGACCCAAATCCTTTAATTCAAAATGTCTACTCAGTTGCTCTGCAAATTCTTTAACCTGAGTTTTTGTTTTTGAAATTAAACATATATCATCCACAAAAGATAACAACCACATTTGTTCACTGTTGGCACCTTTTGTATATAAACATGGGTCAGCCATTCCATTTTTGAAACCCATTGACTTCAATGCTTCATGCAAGCACTGGTTCCAATTCCTTGCTGACTGCTTCAAACCATAGATAGCTCTGTTTAATTTGTACACAGAGCCTGGCACATTTGACTCATAACCAGGAATTTGAGCCATGTAAATCTCTTCCTGTAATGGTGCATTCAAATATGCTGTCTTTATATCAAAATGATTCACCTGACAATCATATTTTGCAGCTAGAGTTAGCATTACTCTCATTGACTCAGCCTTCACAGTAGGTGCAAAGGTTTCATCATAGTGCACATTCTTTTCCTGTGTGAACCCTTTTGCCACAAGTCTAGCCTTATACATTGTCTCTCCTGACATCAGCAATTTCTTTTTGAACACCCACCTACAACCAACCACTTTTTTACCTTTTGGTAGCATTGTAGGGGTAAACACATTGTATTTTGCCATGGCTTCCATTTCCTCATCCATAGCCTCATACCATAGATTTTTCTCTGGATTTGACAATCTTTGAACATCTGCATAGTTCTCTGGTTCATAAGATATTTGGCACACTCGTACTTCATTGGCCGTATATCTTTCAGGAGGTATTCCCTTTGTACTTCTTTCTGACCGTCTGGGAATAAAAACATTTCTGTTCTCTCCCTCCTCCTCCTCTTCCTCCTCCTTCTTAGGACTTGAAAGAGTTGTGGAACTGTTTGTTTGTCTCTCTACTGGCTGTGGTGATCTGCCTATGTTTTCCTGTATAGGCAAACACACTTCACTGC
Organism: Anniella stebbinsi; assembly: GCA_029215795.1. NCBI lineage: Eukaryota > Metazoa > Chordata > Lepidosauria > Squamata > Anniellidae > Anniella > Anniella stebbinsi. Next base: position 22,713,891 of record JARDYH010000002.1, on the reverse strand, counting down.
CGTGCAAACGTTCCCAGTCACCTTGCTCCTGAAAACTTGCTGATCTAGAAATTACTATGTTTCCATTTCCAGCATAAAACCTGTATGCTTTTGAACCAGGTGCATAGCCTAGGAATTTCATTTTCCTGGCTTTTGGCTGCCCTTTCCTCCTAGCCACCTTGGGGATGTTCACCCAGGCATCACTCCCAAAAACTCTGAGATGAGCCAGGGATGGCTTCTTCCCAAACATGAGGAAATATGGAGTGTTATCTATTGCTGAGCTCCAAAGCCTATTAGCAATGTAATTAGCTGTTAGCATTGCTTCTCCCCAAAAATGAGCATGCAACCCAGAGTCTGTCAACATGGCATCTTTCATTGTTTGCAGAACCCCATTCCTTCTTTCTGCAACGCCATTTTGCCATGGTGAGTGTGGAGCAGTTCGTCTTGCTGAAATTCCTTTCTGCCTAAGCCATTTTTGGAACGTTTCAGCCATAAACTCCCCCCCTCTGTCTGTTTGCAATTGCTTTACTTTGGTAGAGAATTTCCGCTCCACCCAACTCAGCCAATCTTTGAAAACAGTAAACGTTTCACTTTTGTTTTTCATCACATAACAAAAACCATATCTAGTGTAGTCATCCACCAGAATTAAAGCATACTTTGCCCCTCCTAATGTTGCAGTCATAGGACCAATTAAATCTGCATGTATTATCTCAAATGCTGCCGTGGCAACTCTGTTACTCTTCTTACAGATTGGAGCAACCTTGGATTTAGCCACCTTACATGCAGTACAGTCTAGATATTTGTCACAGGCTTTTACATTCAGTCCTACACACATTTCAGGCATTTTTTTCAGTATTTGGAACCCAACATGTGCAAGTCTCCTATGCAGCAAATGTACACAATCATTATGCAAAGGTGTGTTATTCATAACAGAATTTACATTTCTAGATGTTTCTAGACCTTTAGGCAACATTTCATAAAGATTGTTCCTAAGTACACCTAAAGCTACAACATTGTTTTGTTTGCTCACTTCACACTTGCTGTTTGAGAATGATACACAATATCCTTCCTTATCCAAACAAGATACACTTAACAAATTGTGTTCCAAACTTGGCACACACAGAACCTTGCTTACAGTTTTATCAATACATGGCACATATACACAACCTTCTGCAGTCACAGCTGAAGATTTGCCATCTGCTAATGTAACATGGTCCCGGCTAGCAGAATGTAGACTTGTAAACAAACTCTGGTTGTTCACAATATGCTGACTGGAACCACTGTCCATCAACCAGGTACATTCTGGGTTGTTCTCTGCAGCTTTAACTACGGAGACCTTCGGTTTAGCAGATTTTTTCTTGCTTGTTGCTGCCTTCTCCTTCGTTTGGTTGGGACAATCTCTCCGCAGATGCCCGGGCAAACCACAACGAAAACAGCGCCGAACTGCAAACACTTTCTCCTTATCTTCACAAGCTGCTTGTTTAACGTGGGTGTCTCTAGGCTTGGCAGTCTGCCTCTCTTGCCTCTTCTTTTCTTCTTCCAGCAATCGGCCGGTCAGAAAACGAAGCGTGAGCTCGGATTCTTGCATTGCTTCCAGGCTCAAAACAAGATTGTCCCACGAATCATCCAGGGAGCTGAGAACGACGTACACTTTGTGGGACTCAGTGAAAGACATGCCGTGCTCCTCCAGATCCGCAAACAGTTGCCTCATCATGCTTAAATGTGCAGATATGCTGGCTCCTGGTTCAAGTTGTGCTCTGTACAATTTTCTTGTTAGCATAACTTTGCTGGCTGCCGTTTCTCTCACATAAATCTCTCTGAGAGTTTTCCAGCATTCCTGCGCGGACACCAGCCTCCTTACATAAACAAGTTGGTTATCTTCTAAACACAAGATAATGCTTGCCAAAGCTTTCTCTATGTTTCTCTGCTCGTCTTCATCTGGCTGAGCTGGAGGATCACAGACAACCGTCCATAAACCTTCCCTCCTTAGATATTGTTCCATCTTAATGCTCCAAGCCAGATAATTGTTTTCATTTAGACGATTGAGTGGTAGATTAGCTGCCGACATACTTGCTGCCATCTCAAATTACTGCACACAGATGTCTTGCTTGCTTTTCAGCTTTCAGCCCCTCCAAGGCACTCAGCAACGACACTCACTGGACTGCAGATTTGAGAAGTCACTCTTCACTTCCAGGATTCTCACAACGCTCTGCCACCACGCAGGGAGTCCTCTAGGCTGTCTGGACACTCTGGACACCTTGGGTAGCCTTGCAGCTCTAGTAGCCCTAGCAGCCCTAGCAGCCCTAGCAGCCCTAGCAGACTGGGCCCATAACCTGTCAGAGTTTGTGATGCACTGCACTCTCTGAGCATGTACAGAGTGCAAGCACACAGCAGCGGAATAACAGCAGAGCTCACTGGTAGCAGACAGATGTCCTGGTAGTCAGTAAACACTCAGACACAGCAGTGTTTTAAACTACTATACTAAGTTTACTTACAAGTATTTACATAGAACAAAACATTCCTCTAATATCTTCAGCAATACTTCCAACCAACCATAACCTACCACTAACATTCACCATCATCATCACCCACACTGTTTCTCCACATGCTGTACATTTATAGCACTGTGGACCTATCACAGCGTTGGTTGCATATCTCCCCATGTGTTGCTATGCCTCACAGCACACAGGGAAGAAACCAAATGACCTTGGTCTTTAGGTGCTTACCAGCTGCACTTGATTTGGCAACTGTTCAGAGTACTTGAGATATCAAGTCATCTCTCTTTTACTTTTCTTCTTAGTAACAGAAAAAATACATTTGCTTTTACATTTAAACAAATAAAATCTTAACAAGCTTGTATCTTCCAGACCAAGGATTACGGTTTGGAATAAACTCTGGTTAGTTTAACAAGCCAACTTCAGAAACTACAGTTTGAAGTTGGCTTGTTTTGAAACTGTCAGAGGTTTGTTATAAATTTCAGTCCCTGGTCTGGACAACATGACAAGATTCAAGGGAAGTAAAATTAAATGTTGCCAACGTCATCATGTCTATGTGGTAGGAGGGGTGGAGGAGAACACAAGCCCGAAGATTGGAGTGATTCCTTCCTGTTTGTGAACACGTTGCTCAACATTTGTTTAGTGTGATGTGCAAGTTGGGCCAATGTCCAAAGTGGGGATCCGTGATTTAGGATACAATCCTGTGTCCCCTAGACAGAGTGTGGGGACATACATTTTTTCGGTTTCTGAGACCCGGGAGCCCAGAAACTGCGCTCCTCTCCCCTGTGCTCTCATGGCTGGCACAGTTCTCTCCACACTGGCTATGCCTCCACACTTGGAAAGGAAGCACTGAGATGGCAAAAGGGGCGGTCCTGGGGGCGCGGATGGGAGGAGACTTCAGAAGCGGCCATATGGAGCTTCCTATGCACTGTGCAGCCTCCCCCTCCTGCTCCGAAGCTCCCCAGCTAGACAAGCGAAATTGCAGGGTGGCTGAAGCACAGAGGTGAGGATCACTTCCTTCTCTGGCCACCCTGCATTGGGTAGTCATCAGCCTCTGGGTTCATAGGCCAATGACTCTCTCCATAGGATTATGCCCTCCACATCTGTTTGCTATATCCAGGACCTTAAACATGATCTATCAGTTCCAATAAGAAGCTGAAATGTTCAGACAGTGACTTTTTTTAAGATGGAGTCTTGTAATGTCTCTTTTCCATTTTTAGGAGACCTATCTCTCGAAATTAACTGGTAGAAACACTCTCCTCCACTGGACCTGGACGTCAGACCTGCCTTTTAATTGCACTACACACTATGTCAGGGTTCGCTGCTTTCTTCATGAGAATATGTTCACTGGGAGCAAGGAATGGAGTGATTGGAGCCAACTTAAAATTATTCCTGGTAAGATGATGCTATTGACCACAATATTGGATGAAAAAGTATGTTATCAGATGCACATCACATTGATAGTGTGAAGTACAGATTGGATGATTTCTTTTACCCATTATTATTGTTGTTGTTATTATTATTATTATTATTATTTACATTTATATACTGCCCCATAGCCGAAGCTTTCTGGGCAAAAAACAGCTAACATTTAAAACAATTTTAAACTTTCAGCCAGGCCAAAGACTCAGTTAAAAACTCAACTTAAGCTGATAAGTGCCTGGGAGAAAAGAAAAGTTTTGACCTGGAGCTGAAAAGATAACAAAAGATAACAACAGAGGAGGCCCTCTCCCTTGTTGGCGTCCTCCGAGCTTCCCTTGGAGTAGGCACCCAGCGGAGGACCTTAGATGCTAAGCGTAGTGTACGGGTAGGTTCAAGTTGGGAACTCATGTGTACCAATAGTTGCTGTAATCTTTTGCTTTATCAGTGGTTTTAGGATTGTATTTTAGTCATCCATCTTTGCTGTTGCTAGAAATATGAACTACTGGAGAAATATGAAAGCTTCTGGTTTCATATTAAGGGTGCTTCTAAAGGGATTTTTTTCAATCTCATGGTGTCTGATTTTTACTAAAATGGGAAAATAAAAGCACAGATGTGTTATTATCTCCATCCTTTCTCCAATACCTTTTTCAAACAAACCTCTTAAAGGGCTGATTCAGAAGTAATACAAAACCATGGTTTGCTATTAAGTGGGGGGAAAAACTAGCTCCTGTTCTCTTCTTACCTTCTTTTACTCACTGATTTCAATTATATGAACCTTGTAAATAAATTTTAAAACTATGGTTTGTGCAAACTGTAGTTTTCTTGCAAATGTGAAAGGGAATGGAAATTGTGATCATACTTTGGTTTCTAATTCTGATTTTCTAAACTTTGTGGGCAAATCTTGATCTGCATGGTTTAGATATAATGATGTTGGGGAAGGGGAGGGAAGCACATAATCCTGAGGCTGATTAATGTAATATCCAAAGTACTGTTTGGTGTTACATCTGAAACAAGCCAGAATATTAATATTCCTGTTTCAATTGGCTTCTGACTCATTTTGAGTGACGCTTTTTAATTTCATGGTGACACGTTGATAATATGTCCAAAATACCATTTTAGCATTGTCAATATTTCAAATTTTGTAAGCTGCCTTGATTTGTGGTCAAGGAGAGGCAATGCAGCTATTTCAAAACTAATAGCTTACAGATTGCTAAATGAAAGACCCTGACTTAGACTTCATTTCTAAGAACTGGTGAGCAAGCCAAGACTTTCCTAATCTTTGTTGTTGTTGTCATTTTTGGCTGCTCATTCAGCAGAAAAATTCAGTGAGCGTTCTTTCTAAGTTTCCATTTTTCTCAGGGTATGTTTGTTCAGGTACTGGGGTCCCCCCAACCATGAATCTAAACTTTCGTATTTTTAGTTATTTTTACTAGATGAGCTGGATCTGCAACATTTTGTTGCAGAGAGTGGGGAGAACGGTTGAATTTCCTCTACCTCAACCTTGAGAGCCTTGCAAAGTAGGAAGGCAACTTGCTGCTATTCAGCTCCAACTCTTGCCCTTTAACTGTGTCCTTGACACGACCTTCCGTTCAATGTAATGGCCGGCAGGTACGGTGAGGGCTGGCACCTGCACCGTCTTCATGCAGCTAAGGTTTTGTGGCAGCATTAGAGCAGTGCCCAGCTGCAGTCCTCTTCCTTCCAATTCAGGAGTGAGGTGCTCTTTTGGTGGGGGTGAGTGTGTGAAGGGGGAAGCAATATTTTTCTGCATGCCTTGGGGGTCCCGCAGTCGTTCTGAAATCTCTTTCTTTCTAGCGAGTGGCCACTTTTTTGCAGCCTTACTGATGGACATGGGGCCATCCCACTTCCCTGTGGGAGGAAATGATGACCATCTGGCTGGCTTCACCTCCAAAATGGACTCCTCCTAATAATAATAATAATAATAATAATAATAATAATAATAATGATTTATTTCTTACCCGCCTCTCCGTTTGGATCGAGGGGGGAATAACAATAGGATAAGATACATAGAACTGATTAAAACATGACACACATTATTAAAACTGCATTAAAACAGGACAAAGAATGAGGACTAGGAATGCAGTTGTTTGGGAACTGTTCCTTGGCAAGTGCCTCTGTTCCGGGACACTTTTCTTTCATTTGGATGGGGCTTGCTTAGGAATAATTCCTAAGAGGTTGTTTCTGTCAAAGTATTCAGAGCTGAAGCTGAACTGGTTACCTAGGGGGAATGACCCAATCTTGAAGATCATTCTCCTCTTCACTCCTACCCTTTCCATTGCAGGACTCGACACAGGCTCTAACGAGGGAATGTACCCTATCGACAGAGTGGTGGAAGTCGGCTCCAATGTGACTTTCTGCTGCACGTGGAAGAAAGAACAAAGTTTGGAGAGCGTGAATTTTGCGACATGTTCTCCTTATCAGTGTCCGTCTGCCGCTGCTCTCTCCAAATGGAGCATGTCCATCTTTGTGCAAAACATTCCCGGTTCGTCGACTGACTATAATGGATGGTGTATGATACGGAACACGCTCTCTGACAGTGAAAACGTTACTGGAACCGTTCTGTTTGTAGGCTGTAAGTATGGGTAAATGGACACTTCTCTGAAGGCCACGCATTTCATGAATTTTTGGAATATGAACTCCCCCCAGTTTGGAAATACATGGCGTATTTTGTGCCAAGCTTGTGTCTGCTCTGAAACTCAGGCCTAGCATGTAATGGGTTGGTTAGTATCACTTAGGCCCTTTCTACACCTAAGGGTGTAGAGGAAGGTAGTGGGGGCAGTCCTGGACTTGCCTGCTTACGCGATCGTCCCCAACCTTCTAAACAGGAAGCGCGACATCCTGAGAGGAAAGGGATGTCACGCCCGCCATTTTTAAAAAAAGACACAGAGGAGCCAGGATAGCGATGGAGATGGTAGAAACCCCCACCCCCACCGTCCTGGGGATGGCGAAATTGCTCCCCCCCCCCGCCCCATGGGCATGGAGCCACCCCATGCAGTTCCGTGCCTGTTTTAGGACCTGGGATGGTGGAGAAATTGGGATCTCCCAGGTTTCCGCTATCCTGGGGTTTCCCCAGGGTCATCCCTGGGTGGTCCCCGGTTGCCCCTGGGATCCCCTGTGTATCATTTAGACACACAGAGACAACCCAGGGATGACCCCAGGGAAAATAGCTGGTGTAGACATGGCCTAAGAGACAACCTCTCTGCTGATTTCCCTGCTCCTGAGGAAAACTTATCCTTGCAAAGGGGGGGCAGAACTGATGATTTGCCAGGTCTCCCTCCCTCCCCCCCTCCAAACATGTTCTTGTGAGGCATGCAGAGAAGGTGTGGAGGGCTTTCTGGAAACAGGAAATGCCTTGTCCTTCTTAAGGCCTGGATACTTCTGAGCATACTCAGGAGTGTCACCTCCAGGCTGTAGTTTCTTAGAACTCTGAGCTCAATTCATTAGATAGAGAAGTATACAAAACTGTAATTCCCATGATACTTAGTAGTTGCAAGGTCTTTCTTGTCTCCAGCTCCCTCGCGTGCAAAGGTAAGTTTTGAATGGGAGGGCTGTGGCAGGGATCACTCATGAAAAATGAGGCCTGTGGTTCTTAATCCCCAGATCTCCTTGTGAGTTCCACTCCACACCCAAACTCACCTTGCAACTGGAGCAAGGAGGGCTTGCGGGACATTGGAAAGACCTCATAGGCCCACGTCTTCCAAGGCCTTGGAGAATTTTTCAGGGGTGGTCTGGGGGGAAAAACTCATTCAGTGGAAGCTCTTCCTTAGGGACAAATGGGATTTGGCCCACCCAAGAAAAAAAGAAGAAAAAAAGAAGAGAGAAAATGCAGTTAAAAATCAATTGCATTGTATTATATTAAGCAATTAGAAATTTCTGTGTGACCTAGGCAAAGTCACTGAATAATTAATCCTGATTTTCTTTTGGTTGTCCGCCATCCCATTGCTTCTCTCTCATGTCTGAATCTCTAATCTCATGCTGGCAAGTTGGAGACTTTCTTTCTTCTCTCTTTCTCTCAAGCCTGAATATTCTCCTGTCTTCTCAGTACAGGGAGGGCCCAATGACTTGCTTCACTTTTGGGGCACTCTTCTCAGAAACTGGCAAAACTTTCAGCTAATTGCTGCTGAAGCTGCCACCAGTTCAAAGGAAATGTCCAGCCCATAATATAATCCCATTAAGATTTATGAGGGGCCAGCCGTTTGGAAACCCATCCGATACCACATCTGTCCCATCAGCTGATTTTTCCATGCTAGGGCTGGGCCATATAGGAAATCAGTTGCCATATTAGGCAGAAAAAACAGAATTCGAAAGAGCAGAGTTCACCCTCCCTTTGCTGTTTGTAAGAGACCTGGCAACTATAACAGGGCTTACTGGAGATCGTTATAACTCGCCTAGTCGGTTTTTAATTTGTGTCCCCTCCCTCCAAGGAATTACGTTCAAATTCATCTCTCTAATGTGCGGACATATTCCCCCCCCCCCCCCCTTATCATCTCAATAACCTTGTGCGACTGCGGGGATCTCTTTACATCATCTTTGCCCTGAGGTGGCTCCAAATCAGCGCTGCGTCAGTTATGTGACACAACCACCGATTGTGTCACATCGCTGCCACCCAGGGGCAAAGAGCCGAAGATGTGCAGATGCAGAAAAGTTGGGGACTTCCCCTGACTTTCCCTGCCCGATCAAGGTCAGCGTGGCTCTTCTGCCATCTGTCCTCACTCGGGTGCTGCATCGGGGTTGTTCCTGGGCGGAAGATGACATGCTGTTGGTCGCCGGAAGCCACAGGAGGGGATGGGATGAGCCCGACAAGCCACCAGAAAGTTCGCGCTGCCTCCCCCAGTGGGGATTATTGCCTGCCACCCCGCATCAGCGATACTGTGGGGATTGGCGGCGGGGCGGTGCCAACTCTGAGCCGTGAAGGCGGCCCCAGTGACTGGACTGAGGTCACCCAGTGACCTAGGGTGCCTCTACGAGAGGCATTTAAAGCTCTTTCAAGGCGCATTAAAAAAATTACCTCTACAAGAACGGAGCGCAAATCAGGCGTAGAGGCGCGTTATCTCCCCGATTATGCGCATTATCGAATGCGCGTTAAATCGTGAGTTTTATTTTGCTCAGTCCGTTAAAGCGCATTTTGACTGTGTGAATAAGCGCTTATGCGCATTAACTACTTGTAAAGTGCACGCAAAAGCGAATCCTTGTAGAGGGGACCCTAGTTACATGGCTGTGTAGGGATCTGAAGTGTATAGTATTTTTCTTCCTTAAGGGATTCAAAAAAGCATGAATGTTCTTCAGAAATGGATTTGTGTAGTTCTGGCCTGGACTCTCCAGGAATACAGGCATTGATCTCCAGGAGATTATTAAAGGCAATTCTGGAGATTTTAATGGTTTGGCGGGGGGAGGGGGGAGGATGGGAGAAGATCCAAAAATAACGTCAGTCAGAGTTGGCTGCACTGGTGTCCTGCGAGGGGCGTGATGTGTATCTGTATTGCTGCCTCACGCAGCACTCTAGCATGAGGATTGTTTGTGGGTCTGTGCTCACGGTGAAAGGCTTTGAATATGAAAGGAGAGTACAATAAAAACTCCATATTTGGAGCTGCGTGAAGTAGCACAATGTTTAAACACACACCCCTCCAAGGTCATATTTCTGTTATTAAGCTAGGGTAATAATAGACTGGAAATGGGTTACACTTTTTTTTTAGAAGAGAAGACATGAATATTGTAATAAAAATACTATAAAGTAGGTTAGCTTGGGAAATGGAGTTAAGGAATATCAGATCGGCTACCTACTAAGTTCATGCAGACACTGTATCTTTGGCAAAAAGCCTTATGCACCGTGGTTAAAGCCGTGGTTTAAGGTGTCTCCTGAAAGGGGCCATTGAGTTTTTAATGTAAAGGGGGCACCCCTTCACGTTTTTGAGGGTTTTGACAATCCCGAAGTTGTGTTGTCCCTAACTTTATTTACATTTTAAAAATGTGGCGGAAATGAGCACTCGTGTGATAATGAGGCAAGAAGTTACTTCAGCAGGTGCCATTTCCTGACGGAAGTGGCTGATAAAAGGCTTTTGAAAAATACATTGCAAGGAGGAACGCCAGTGAAGTGGCTAACCAAAAGTGTGCATGCACACAGGAAATCTGTGTATGAGGGATGAATGTCGTTTTGTAGTGGTAGATTTTGAAGTACAGGCACTCATCATAACAGTCTCATAGAGCGTCATCAGATGAATGTTTTATTGCACGCTTGTTACTGCCTACTCACAGTTTTTCGCGGGTCCTTTTGACAACGCTGTCCGCCTCCTACGTGTCTCCTGCTCCTTCTGGTCTTCTTTCCACCACAAATAAGACCCCGGGTAAATCCATATATATGTTTTTAAGCAAAATGTGCCACCATTTCCTGCTGTTTGCAGGAAAAGCAGCACGATAAAAACGCCCACGGAACGGGCTTCCTGGTCATTGTTTACTTCCTCTTTCTTCCCCTGTGTGAAGAAAGAAAATGTTGTGGGACAAAAGCGGGGAGAAAGTGATGGTAAGGAAACGCGATTCCCCACCCCGTCTGATGATGCTCATAGACACACACAAAGAGAGTCCAAAAATGTAGGTAGCTGTGTTGATCCGTATTGCTATCTCTCTCTCTCTCTTTCTGTGTGTATGTGCGATGTGGGTGCATCACATAGCTCATAATATATTGTTTCTGGACAAAATCAATCCCCCAGCTCTACCCCAAGCTACTGTGAGGATTGCAGCTAAACGCAGAGGGAATTCAGTGGGAAGGAATAATAATAATAATAATAATAATAATAATAATATATTTATTTATTTATTTCTTACCTGCCTCTCCCTCTGGATCGAAGCAGGGAACAACATTAAATACAAATTTAAAATACATAAAACTGATTAAAAACATATAAAACTAATACATTATTAAAATAACAATAAAAGTCTTAAAATTCAACTAGACAGGCCTGCTGGAAGAGATTGGTCTTTATGGCTTTTTTTAAAGTCAGAGAGACTGTTAAGTTGATGTATCTGGGGCTCAGAGACAGGTGTCTTGGGGGGGATGTATTGCTGTCTATGGGCACCATGTTGCCTTTTTCAAGTAGATGGATTGCCACATGTTCTGTATAAGTAGAAATTGTGCACAGTGAACATGCATCCTATAAATTGAGTCCTTCTCTTTTACTCCCCTGAAAACCTCAAAGACTGCTGTGTGTGTATATATATATATGCAACTGCATTTTCTTTTTCTCACTGCTCCAGATCCCCCTGATGTTCCACAAAACATTAGCTGCGAAACAGAGAATTTTAAGGAAATAATATGCAAATGGGAACAGGGAAGGTCCAATTTATTGTCTGGCCCCCGAGATACAATCTACACTTTATTTGAAAGGTGAATATTTCTTTTTCTTTTGTGGGTAGAAAGTACTTATCAGGCTATCCAAATATGACATATTTTACAGACACGTGAAAGGTTTTTTTTTTGGGGGGGGGTGTAAAAAAAAATACCACTTGTTTTAATTGATTTTTGGGACTACGTGGTGGGTGTCTGGCTGAAAATGAAAGTAAAAAGCCAGAAGTTGTTCATACTGCTCATGGGGCTGAATATTTCAAACGTTCGGGGTACCCATTGATGATGATTGTGATACAAGCTAAGGGGAACTGGTGAGGCTGAGTGGAGAGAACTCAAGCTTACTGGAGCTCTGATCCATGGAGAGTTAGTTGACATTCAGATCATTGAGACTAGAGGTGATGGCAAACCTCATTGGGCTTAGGTTCAGAAATGTGCTTTAGGAACTTGGTGAGACTTATCTCAAAGGAGAGGCAAGTAAGAGAAGCCTCTGAAATCATATTCAGCTTAGGGGGTCTTCATGGTACCGCTTTGCCACTTCTTCCCAGTAAAACCCCGAAGTATCGCTGCTGCGGGGTGGAGGCGGGAAATCCCCATGCCAGGAGGGAACACAGGCTTTCCGGTGGCCATTCGGCTCGTCGGGGCCACCTCCTGCCCTCTGCCTAGCTTTTGGCAGCTTATCAGCGGTCGTCATCCACCCTGGAACACCCCCAGCTCAACGCCGAAGCGAGGTCACACAGTGGAAGGACCTTGGTGACCTCGCTTCAGAGGAAAAAATCAGGGTATGTCCCTGACTTTTTAAAATCGCAGCTTCGTGGAAAAGTCCTGAGGTGGCTGCGAGTTGGCGGCTGCATCATATAACAGATGCAGCACCACCGTGCAGCCACCACAGCCAAATAAGTCATATAAACAACCCCTTAGATAAAAATCTGAGTTGGAGAGGGCTTCCAAGCTAAAACGCTGACTGCAATAAAACCAGGCAGGGAGGCAAAAGCCCACCCCAAAAGGAGACAGTCCAAGATGGGGGATTGGGCTTTTGCCTCCAGCCTCCGTTTTTCAAAGGAATCCGGTAAGAAACCAACAGAGAAACTCTCAATTGTTTTGCTAGGGGGATCTATAGAGCTGCCCTTTGGGATCAATTGGGGTGGGACCCATGGGGGTGAGATTTTTGATTCCCATCCACAGTTTTTTCCTCAGGCGGTTCATCAAAGCCACCCTCTAGCAAACCTAGGAAGAAACATCTGCCATGCTTTGTTGGGGGATGCCTTGAAGAGCTGCCTGGATTTGGGAGTTAATAGCTGAGCACCCCTCCCCCAAAACCAGTCAGATGGGAGCCAAGGGAAACTCTCCCTTCTCTAAATGGGACAGCTTAAGTTACATCTAAGACTGCTCCAAATATTCTCCACTTAAAATTTTTGGATTAAAACCACTACTGAATAGATAGCATGAATGCAAAAATATTTTGTTTTGTTTTAATCTGTATCAATGCTGTTGTGTCTGTGGCTGCTGTTCTTTCAGCTCCATTTCCCCTGCTGCGGCTGGGGAACACATAAAACCTGCTTAGATAACACGCTAAGCCATGATAGTTAAGCGCTTTGAGCTAAACATCATGGCTTAGCATGTCGTGTGAACCATGACTTAGTGTGGCGTGTGAACCATTCCTTCTTCTTCGTGGTCTCTGTGCATCACACATATATGGGCTTCTGCGCCTGCGCAGAGGCTCGACTCGGAGAACTTCTATAGCTAATAGTTAATTTTAGGCGGGAACCCCTCCCCCAACAGCGAGTGCGCATGCGTAGGAGGGTTCCTGCCTCGTACCCCAGTTCTTCTTCGACCACCATCGCGGCTGCATCGTCGAGAACTTCGTCTTCGGACTTCTGTAGAGAAAAGAAAAATAGTGAGATTTAAAACTTCATCCTAGTAAAAACTTACCTTCGGGTTCCCTTTTTCCGCTTATGGCCCTCCAGGCCCCCTTTAAAAAGTGCTCCTGTTGCGGCAGCAAGCTACCGGCTTCCGACGGACATAGCCTCTGTCTTTTCTGTCTTGGAGAAAGCCACAAGGTCGCGTATTGCGGGAATTGTCAAGCCTTTTCCAGGCAAACAAGAAAACATCGGGCCGTTAAGCTGCGGGCCAAACTGTGGTCGAAGGCTTTAGCGGCGACTGACTCCGCGGCCATGGGATCCCCCCCGGCCACCTCAGCTCGCCACCTGGTCTCCCTATTGGTACTAGCCTCGCCAGCAAGCTCCGAGCGTAGTGGAGCTTGAGGAGAAGTGCCCACTTTACCGGGCAACTCTCCCTCGACTACGGCGCCAAGAATACCCCCACGTAAGGGGCTAGCGCCAAGACTGCCCAAAGAGCAGCAGAAGAAAAAGAAAAAGAGGAAACACGACACCGAAAAACTTCCTCGATCGGCTATCCCACTGTCGATGCCGAGGCTCAACACTGAGGCTCGGCCTCCATTCGCTGGCTCGACATCGATACCGAAGCCAACTAGCGCACAGGCATCCTGCAATACGCCTTCGCCGGCCGCTTCGTTATCGAGGGGCGGGTTGGTTTCGAGGAGACAGTCTTCCACCTCCTCCTCCTCTAGACTCGAGACGGAGCTACGTCGCTCGACACCGACGCTACTCGCGGAGCAAGGACGTACCTTGACACCGAGACCCGACATCGATGCCACCCCGCGCTCGACACCGAGGCGCGAGGCCGATATGGTGCAACGCTCGACACCGAGGCGTGAGGTCGATGCCGTACAATGCTCGGTACCGAGACAGTGATCGGACTGCTTTTCGGAAGGAGACATACAGAATTCCCCGCTGTCGCCTCTAACACCTGGTCAGGTTACGACGCTCCCGCCAACTCTATCCTCGCCGTTCCAACAGGGTCACTCCAGGGGCCGCCCTCGACACTGAGACTCGTCTTACCGCTCTCGCTCCCCAGCTTCTGATTGGGATAGACACTCCCAAGTTTCCCAATCCTCCAGGCACAGCAAGGCACGGGGAACAGACCTCATTCGCAGATCTTTTTCAGCCAACTACCCCATGCTGCCCATAGACCCACCCCCATCACCAGCGGTGTCTAGAAATACATGCTCTCCCGCACATCCTGCCTTACCTAGAGACATTTCACACTACTACCGTTCAGAGTCGGACTCAGATGGTTACCGCTCCGACTCTTTGTCCTCCGCCTCGGGGCTTCCATCCATACCATCGCGAACAGGCTTGGTGGCTTCACACCGGTCTCCCTGTCGGATGACTTCGGCTCGTTTTCCGACCTGGTCCAACATATGGCAAAATCCTTGGGCCTAGAAACAAATCAACCACAACAGCGGGTCAAAGATACCATTTATGATGTCCTCCAAGCTGAAGCCACCTCGACACTGGCTATCTCATTCATTCCAACCCTCTTGGAAACTGTGCAACAAGCGTGGAAGAGTCCGGCCTCACTGGCGCCGACTTCCAAACGTCTTGAAAATATGTATCGGATTTTGGACAAGGAACCAGGGTTCCTAGTCACTCATCCCGCACCTAATTCCGTTATAGTGGAAGCTTCGCAGGGACGCTCCCAGAAAGCACATTCAGCGCCTGTGGACAAGGAAGGACGAAAACTGGACTTGATAAGTCGCCGAATCTATTCCACTGTGGCACTCAGCCTTAAGGTTTTGAACTATCAGGCAACTATGGCCCGTTGCCACCTGTTTCTGTGGGATAAAATGGGGTCTCTCTGTAACCACCTAGACAGAGACCAGAGAGAGTTGGTGCATGTTTTTCAAACCGAAGCAGTTCACTTGGCTAAACAGGAACTACACACTGCGCGACATCAGACTGACTGTGGAACTAAGCTACTCGTTAGTGCCATAGCCTTACGCAGGCATGCCTGGCTCTGCTCCACCAGCCTCTCACATGAAGCCCGTACAAGAATTGACAACCTTCCTTTCGATGGCGTTGGCCTTTTTCAGTCCACGACTGACAATGCCATGGATACGGTGCAGAAGGCCAAGACCACCGCTAAAAAGATGGGGCTGATGACTTTTCCGCAACATTCTAAAGCAAAACGATGGTCCCGTCAGCCTTTCCCGACTGCCACCAGATCCCAAGGCGATCGCGCTCCTTTTCGACAGCAAACTCAGCAACAACCACATTTGTCTCAGACTAAGCAACACTCCTACTCATCCTCTAAGTTTCGCCCTCAGCAAAAGAAGAATGACTACAGCGACAGGCAGCGCCTTTTACTCCACCCCTGTCAACACTACAACATTTGGAAGCTGACTTACCCCCTTTCTATCGACGTGGCAAAGCATAACATCAGATACCTGGGTCCTATCTATCATACAAAACGGCTACTACATCGAGACACCTTACTTCCATCCGGGGTGTTTCGAATAACAAAACCGTCGGCTCCTCTCATAGCAGAGGTCAACATTCTGCTGGAAAAAGGCGCCATCGTGCCTGTACCACCTGCACAATGATACCAGGGATTTTACTCCCGGTATTTCACTGTCCCAAAGCCAGACGGCGGATGCTGACCGATCTTGGACCTCAGAGATGTCAATGCGTTCATTACCACCACAAAGTTCCGCATGGCATCGATTGCGTCAATCCTCCCTCTGTTACCGGGAAACTCCTGGTTTGCGTCCATAGACATTCAGGAAGCATATTTTCACGTTGATATTCACCGGGCAAGTCAAAAGTTCCTCAGGTTCGCCATAGGCCACCACTCCTTTCAGTTCCGGGTTCTCCCGTTTGACCTCTCGACAGCGCCAAGAGTTTTTACCAAATGCATGGTAGTTGTCTGTGACTTCCTCAGGAGAAAAGGAATCCAGGTTCATCCGTACCTAGACGATTGGCTTCTTGTGGGTCCATCCCACTCCCAATTTACAGCTGACATAGATTACGTCCTCAATCTGCTAACGCGACTAGGACTCATCTTCAATCGGAAGAAGTCTACCCTCGAGCCTACACAAACCATAGTGTTCATTGGCTCGCTCCTCGACGCGTCAAGGCAAAGAGCTTACCTTCCGAGAAAAAGAGCAGACACTCTACGGTCCCTGGCATGACGCATAATAGACCATCCGTATCTCCCCGCTATCAGGATCCAACGATTGTTAGGCCTTATGGCAGCCACAACCATGGTAATTCCTTTCGCACGTCTCAGGATGCGCAGGCTTCAACTCTGGTTCACCAGAATCTTCCCCCCTCAACTCAACTCAAACCACACCATCTTCCAAGTCCCCCGAGGAGTCCTGAGATCACTCCGTTGGTGGACTCATCGACCCCACCTCTTCCAAGGCATACCATTCCTGCCATCAATTCAAACACGCACGGTGACTACCGACGCTTCTCTCATAGGAGGGGGGGGCGCATTGCAACTCCCTTCGAGTCCAGGGCTCCTGATCAACCAGAGAAAAGACTGCGCACATCAGTCTCCTCGAGTTGTTAGCAGTCCAAAAGGTGCTCAAAGCTTTCGAACAGCATCTCCTCAGCGCCCATGTTCAGATAGCATCAGACAATACTACAGTGGTCTATTACATCAACAAACGGGGGCACCAAATCGGTGGCTCTGACAGAGCTCACCATCCACCTCCTTACATGGTGCCTACGCAGGGAGATCACGCTCACGACAGTCCACATTGCAGGCCACCTCAATCACCTTGCCGACCATCTCAGCCGACAGTTTTCCTTGGCACACGAATGGCAGCTCCATCCTCAGGCCTTCCAGCTAGTCTGCAACCGTTGGGGCCACCCCACGTTCGACCTCTTTGCAACGACCGACAATGCCATATGCCATCTTTTCTGCAGCAGAGCGGGTCAAGGCGTGGGATCCCAGGGAGATGCATTCCTCAGGAACTGGACAGGCCATCTCTTTTTCATCTTCCCACCAATCCCACTCATACCACAGGTCTTGGCCAAAGTCAGGACGAGCCAAACAGACTGCATCTTGCTGACCCCCTGGTGGCCCAGACAGGGATGGTTCGCTGCTCTCCTCAACATGTCCAAGGGACACCACCTCCGCTTCCTGACCAGCCGGGATCTCCTATTCCAGGCACATGGACAGGTGACCCACCCAGACCTGGACTCCATTCACCTCACGGCATGGAGACTCAAGCCTGCCTACTGAATTCAAGGATCCAGGACGTGTTAAATGCAGCCCTGAGACCTTCCACCAGAGCTTCATACACCAGAAAGTGGAATGCCTTCTCATTATGCAGATCCTGTCCTTTTTAATTCATTTGGTTGACAAGGGCCTGCAGTTATCCTCAATTAAAGTTTACGTGGCTGCCATCTCAGCCTCGCATGACCAAGTTGATGGGTCAACAGTTTTTTCCCACCATTCAATTAAATGTTTCCTTAAGGGCCTATTGAACCTTGCCCCGCCTAGGCGACCTCTTCAGCCGGCGTGGAGCTTGTCAGTCGTACTCCAAGCCCTGACTGCAAGACCGTTTGAGCCATTGGCTACCACTGACCTCCGGTTGCTTACATTAAAAGTTCTTTTCTTAGTAGCAATAACTTCGGCACGCAGAGCTAGCGAACTAGCCGCTTTACACATCGACAAACCTTATCTTGTCTTCCATAGGGATAAAGTGATCCTACGACCTGACCTTCAGTTTCTCCCTAAGGTCATCTCTGCTTTTCATATAAATCAGGACATCATCCTCCCAGCGTTCTTCCTGTCCCCCGTATCAGCTCTAGACCGGACACTCCACACGCTGGATGTACGCAGAGCCCTAGCCTTCTATAAGGCACGGACTGAAACTTTCCGCTTAACCAAGTGCCTTTTTGTATTTTAAGGCACAGCACAAAAGGGACAGCCAGCCTCTTCGCAGCGCATGGCAGCTTGGCTGACTCAGGCCATCTCCTTAGCCTACCAGATCGCACGACTGGAACTACCAACCGCAGTCAGGGCCCATTCCACCCAAGCAATAGCTGCATCTTCAGCATTCCAACGGGGCGTGCCTATTCAGGAAATCTGCCGTGCGGCCACTTGGTCCACACCTCTCACCTTCGCCCAGCATTATTGACTGGATGTAAGGTCTCGGGCGGATTGCTCCTTTGGCAGAGCTGTGCTCTCGTCCATCTGCACCTAATGCCAACCTCCCGACTTACGGGTAAGTGAGCTTGCTAATCGCCCATATATGTGTGATGCACAGAGACCACGAAGAAGAAGGACAGGTTGCTTACCTGTAACTGTTGTTCTTCGAGTGGTCATCTGTGCAGTCACACAACTCACCCACCTTCCCCTCTGGAGGGTGTCAGTGGGACTCTACCATTCTAACCATTCTGCTTCAGCCTGAACCTCTTGGGGTCTCAGAAGAACTGAGGTACGAGGCGGGAACCCTCCCACGCATGCGCACTCGCTGTTGGGGGAGGGGTTCCCACCTAAAATTAACTATTAGCTATAGAAGTTCTCCGAGTTGAGCCTCCGTGCAGGCACAGAAGCCCATATATATGTGACTGCACTGATGACCACTCGAAGAACAACAGTTACAAGTAAGCAACCTGTCCTAACCGTGCTGGCAACATAACCATGGTTTAAATACGCTCACTAACCGTTTGCTGCAAAAGGGTTAGCGGCTTAACCATGGTTTAGTGTGTTGTCTGAACAGGCCCATAATGAATAGAATGCTGCCCTGATTCCACATAGCCTTTCAGAACTGGCTGAGTGAGAAAGGCCCTGAGAACAATATAAATGACAACAAAAGATGCTAAAACGTGTTGAAATGATGAAGCCATTTTGGCGCTGCTGAAAACATTTCTGCAAATCATTGGTCAAGTTTGGATGACCAGAACATAGCTTAATATGTTAGGACAGCCTTCCCTGACCTGGTGACCCCCAGATATTTCGGACCACAACTTCCAGCATTTATCACTGGCCATGTTGACTAGGGTTGATGGGAGTTGAAGTCCAAATCATTTGGAGGTCACCAGGCAGGGGAAACCTGAGCTAGGATATCCAAGAGTGAGCTGCTTTGCTTCTCACTTTGTATGAGCAGGGAAACAAGCCAGGAAGCCACACTTAACCAGAGCTTACTGTGCAAACCAGGAACTATGCTAAATAGGTTTAAAGTTGGCTTATGGATGCTGGCTTGTTTTGGAAACAAACTTTCACTTAGACTAGCTATACTGAGAAGAAGTAATAAAGAAGGAAAAACAAAGAGGAAGCAACTTTTTAAAATTTCACTGTCTATGGATAGATTATTACGTAATGGTGATTATTACCTAGGCACTCTGTGTACTTTGCTAGAGCCAATTCTGATATATTCTAATTCTGATGAATTCTGATTATGTTCCAACTTCAAGAGATGGCAGAATGCTTTGATTTACTTTTCATCCTTCACGTTGCTTGCATTTTAACCATCTTATTCTCTATGCATATGCAGAATATCTGGGAAAAATGTTACACATGAAGGAGATGATAAACGTTATCAGTGTACTTTTCCAATTCAGAACAATCAGACAATGTATGACTTCACAGTTCATGCCTCCAATGTTCTTGGCCAGTCAGAAGCTTCTCTTTCAATTGATATAGTGCATAGAGGTAAGACTTTATTTATATACAGTGACAAAGAATTAGTTCATCTCATTAGCTACCCATCAATAATCAGTTTCTGCCCCCTCCCTCCAACTTCAAACATCTATGTAATTGGTTTTAAAAAGAGGTCTTCTATTCATATACTTAGGACTCAATAAGTAGTTCTATTCAATTTCTTAATTATGACTAACACAGAGCTTATTTTACCTGCCTTACTTGGAGTGTCGCTTGTTTGCAGTTGAAATCAATACAGTAGTAATCTAGGAATAAAGTTTTGACACACTTCAGTTGAACACCCTGTCACAGAACCTGCTATGCTGGGGGTTCAATAATCCCTCTCGCCACCTTTACCATGGTGAGAGGGAAAATGCACCTGATAGTCACTTTGAGCACTGGTCATGCGCAGGGGCGGATCATGTCTATGTGCCTCTCTCCACCTCTGAGTTATAGGTGAGATGCCTGGGCTTGATCTGAGCTTGGTGGACACTCCATGATCAAAGTGTCCGTTGGGCACAAAGGCATAATAACCCTCTGCCCCTCTTCCAGTTCTGAACCCTTGGGATGTCTTCTGCATGTGCAAGCGTGAGCACACACACTAGACATGTTGTGGGGACCTGACCGGGTCCAGGCGTCCGATGGACACCCCCGCATCCGTCCCCCACAGACCCAGTTGGGCAACTGTGGCGCTTTCATGGGCCTGCGGATCGAGCACCCACGCAGTCCGATATGCACAACGGAGGCTCCGAAAATTGCTTATTTCCCGTGCAATTTCTGGAGCGAGAGCAGACAGCTACCGAGCACTCGTCGGGCCTTGCTGAGCCTCAAACGAAGCTCTTGCATGGCCGGACGAGCAACAGTGCTGGTGTCGGGGCGAGCTGCCGATCCATCTGATGCCCATCCCGCTGCCGCCGCCTGTGGGGCCATGTGAGCATCTTTTGAGGCTCAGCGAGGCCCAACAAACGCTCGGCAGCCACCTGCCCTTGCTCCGAGTGAGTTTTCCCATCCCTAACTTGGATCTCTGCAAGACTCTACCTCTTGGAGGTTAGCAACAAATAATAACGAACTTTTGGTTGGCAAGGAAGGCTCGTAGTAACGGTAACCAAATACACAAAAGTAACAGCGTGTGTGTGTCGTGTTTTTTTTTAAAAAAATTCTCCCTCCCTAGTTCATCCGCGGCCTCCTGTAGAATTAACTGTGAATGACAATAGCCCAAGAAATATCAGCCTGTCTTGGACGTTGCCTGGCAGTTTCACGGGACTCAAACTTCAGTGTCAGGTGAAAGTCTTGACCAGCGTTTCCCAAGGAACATTGGTAGGTGTCTTTTGGTTTGCATCGTACTGTGATTGCATGGTGTACATTTCTAATATAACTGTTGCCATTTCTGTTCGGAAGAACTATGGCTGGGAATAGCCTAGACCAGCATCCTTTCAGGCCCTACAGAGACATAACGCTGCTCAGTCTCCATGATCAGGAGTGCCCTGTAACCTCACTGGTGGTTCTTCTTCCTTTCCCTCTTCTGTGTACGAATCCCCCCCCCCTTTCCCTTTCTGAGCACACCATAGTGCAGCATTATACCTGCACCAGGTGTTTTGCACAGTCTGATTTCCCCAATCACATTGTGCAGGCAAATTCATTGGTTCCCATTCCTCCTCCCCCCCTTTTTATTTTTTCCTTTTTACCATGTCTTTCTGTTCTTTCCCTTTTGTTAAACCTTAGGGCGTTTTTACACGTGGCCACAGTGGCACGAGGGGTGCTTCCTTGTGCCACAAAGCCACTTGGCTGTGGGTTGCATCTGGATGGCACCACCACATGGACACGGCACACAGATGATTCTTGAGGCTTGAGTGCGTTTGGTACCTATGTCGTGCCGGGTGCTGATTAGGTTGAATTGGCCCCTACAGTTGACCCTGCCTGTGTTGATCGCAAAATCCGCATGCAGCCTGCAACCGTGTGGGGTTGCACTCCAAAAGAAAAGCTGCTCCCATACTGTTCTGCCACGCATGCTATGTGCATATAAGCTTAGTGGAGCTAGAGCCTGTATGGATGAGGGGTTGGGTTTTTGGTTTTTTTTTTTTTTTTAATTCTAAAGCAGCATGTACACAGATGGTACTATATCAATATGGAATAATAGTCCTAGCGGTACAGTACTTTTGTCACAAGGAAATGTTTTGGTTTTTTTTAGAAAAAAATGCAGAAAGTGCGTCTTGATGGGGTGGAAAGTTCACGTTACATGAACTTGGTGGGTGCATTGCATCCCTACACAAATTATACTTTCCAAGTTCGTTGCTCATCTGCTCAGCCCTTCTTCTGGAAATGGAGCAACTGGAGCGAGAGTAAACAACACAGAACTTGGGAAGCCCGTAAGTCTGTCGAGTTAAGGAATGTAGCAGAGCACAATTGTAGCCGAAGCAGTATCCGAGGCAGTAAGCCTGTGTGCACCACTTGCTGGGGAACATGGGTGGGAGGGTGCTGTTGCACTATGTCCTGCTTGTTGGTCCCTGGTCAACAGCTGGTTGGCCACTGTGTGAACAGAGTGCTGGATTAGATGGACCCTTGGTTTGATCCAGCATGGCTGTCCTTACGTTCTTAAATGATCACCATCACCATGCACATACTCCAAAGGATAGGGTTAGGGTTGGTGGGAGATTCGGGACAAATACAAGGAAGTACTTTATCACACAGTGCATAGTCAAATTATGGAAATCACTACCCAAGATGTAGTGATGGCCACCAATTGGATGGCTTTAAAAGGGGGTTGGTTAAATTCCTGGAGAAAGGTATTAGTGGCTACTAGTCCTGATAGCTGTGTGCTACCTCCAGTATCGGAGGCAGTAAGCCTGTGTGCACTAGTTGCTGGGGACCTGGGTGGTAGGGTGCTGTTGCACCATGTCCTGTTTTGTTGGTCCCTAGTCAACAGCTGGTTGGTCACTGTGTGTGAACAGAGTACTGGACTAGATGGAATCTCGGTCTGATCCAGCATGGCACTTCTTATGACCAGTCCATTAATTATTACTATTATTTATCATTTATTACATTTGTATATCGCCCCATAGCCGAAGCTCTCTGGGGGGTTTACATAAAATTAAAACACTTAAAAACAATATACAAAAATTAAAACTGCAAAAACATACAATATACACATACATTTAAAACCATGATAATGACTTTAAAAAGCTATAAACCTAAAAACAAAATGAGCCAGAAAATGGAAGCAGAAACATTAGAAGGCGATTTGGAAAGCTATTCCTTACTTAAAACTCACTCGAAGTCTACAATGTAATATGTGAATTTACAGATTTCAAATCCGTGGCCAGAAATACTTGACATAGTTGACTATAACTTTTATTTATTTTATTTATTTTTGTGTAAATTTTACAATTAAAATTCCAAGATCATAACTCCGACTTCAAAAACAATTGCAGGAAGAGATGTTGCTCCGTTCAAAGAATACCAAATGTAATCATGGTGTAATATTTATATTAGAACGAATTGAAACATTACAAAGTAGCGAGTAAGTTTTTCAGTTTGCTAGAACACTTCCTTCGGGGCTAGATGTCAAACAGAAACATGTATGTGTCAATAAAGGTTGGTGGGTATGGTGAAAAAGCCCCACTCTGCAGTTCATAATAGCTATAAGATGGACGGGAAAAGACACTGTGCAGGCTTATTTAGGTTAAATAATGCCTTATAAAAAAATATCTCGGGTTGAACTAAAGTCTGGGATGATGAAGCAATAGCTGCTCTCTCTCTCTCTGGGCTCATTTACACCTAAGGGTGTAGCGGGAGGGAGGGGGAGGAGCGCAGATGTATCTGCTTCCGCAATCCTCCCCCAGTGTCTATATGGCCACGCGACATCCCAGAAGGGAAGAGGGACGTCGCGGGTGCCATTTTTTTTAAAGAGGAGCCAGATTGCGCGTCGAAAAAGTGAGTTAACACCCCCCTCCAAACACCACGTCTAACCCCCCTGCCATCCCAGGGATAGTGAAAATGCTGCCCCCCTCCCCGGGCATGAAGCCACCCCGTGCAGCTCCAAGCCAGTTTGAGGACCCGGGAGCCCATGCCACGCCACCCGTGGTCCTTGGGGTTGTCCCGGGGCTGCGGAAAAACCGGGACATCCCTGGTTTCAATTATCCTGGGGAAAGTCTCTGGTCATCCCCGGTTGACCCCGGGATCCCCTGATTTGGACGCACAGGGACAACCTAGAGACGACCCCAGGATAAGTGGCTGGTGTAGACATGGCCTCTCTCTCTCTCTCCACATATAATATGTCTTAGTCCACCCAAGAAAATTATGTTTAAAGTTATTTGCTCAGAAACATGAGATGCTAGAAGAATGCTAGTTTGTTTCCAAAACCTCTCCTCAAGGCATCCCAGCCATTCCATGTAGTTTCATTCCATGTACTGTATTTGTTAAATTCCACCAGCAGCACAACTGATTACTGATTAGCTGAACCAGGTGTGCTGGTGGTTAAATTTAATAAATACAGTACATGGAATGGCTGAGGTACCTCAAGGAGAGGTTTGGAAATGGTTAAGCTAACACGGTTTGACAGATAAAAAACCGTATCTTTGCATCAACAAGGCAATTCTCAGTGACCAATAGCCTGCCTAACCAGATTTTCAAGATGTGGTGTTCAAGCGGACATAAAGAAATTTGAAGAAACTGGGCAAGTGGAAGACAGAAAACGCAGTGGAAAAACCCAAAAGCTGTCTGCATCTGATGAACAGTACTTAAAGGTCACTACCTTGAGGGACAGAAGGAAATCCAGTGATATGCTTGCTCAACATCTGGCAGAGTCAAGTGTCACCAAAGTACACGATCGTGAGAAGAAGCCTTATAAGAAATGGTCTTGTAGGGCATGTTGTAGCTAAGAAACCATTCTTGTGGAAGGGCAACAAGCAGAAGAAATTGCAGTACACGAAAGACCATAAAGCATAGAGCAAGAACCTGTGGCAGAAAGTCTTATGGAGTGATGAGTCCAAATTTGAAATCATTGTTTCACAAAGACGCCAATATGTCAGAAGAAGCGTTGGCGTGCCATACATTGATGCCTATCTACAGCCTTTTGTGAAACACAGTGGCAGCCCTGACATGGTGCATTTCAGCCGACTGTGTATGGGATCTGGGGATGCATTTCAGCAGATGATGTAGGGGATCTGAAGGAGATCTATTCTACTGCTTTATAGAGGTATTGAAGTGCACTGATAACCGTTGGGACACATTACATGTTGTGCACCCTAGGAGATATAAATATGCGAGAGGGATATAGTGTCACCATGATGGGAACATAATGACACAAGGTGTAGATCTGGCCCTGGTCAAAATCGATGGAATTATGAATACAAAGAAATACAAACAAATCTTGAGTCATCGTGCTGTACTTTCAGGAAAATGACTGATTGGAAAATATATTTCAGCACGATAATGACCCCAAACACCTAGCAAACGCGATTATGGAACACTCACAGTATTAGATTGGCCACAGAGCCCTGACCTCAACATAATTGAGGCTGTGTTTGCTTACTTGGACAGGGAAAAGAACAAAAAGCAGCCAAAGTCTAAAGAAGAGTTATGGCAAATCCTTTAAGAAGCTTGGAAGAATTTGCCACAGGACTACTTGAAAAAATTACACAGCAGTCTACCAAAGCGAATTGCTTCAGTTTTGCATTCTAAGGGAGGCCACCCAAAATACTGACGTTTTAATAACACAAGAAGTTTTTGTTACTTTACATTGTATTGGTGTTTCTTCCAATGTTATATAGTGGGTTTTCTTTTTCAAACAAAGAAACATGTACTGCTTAGATAAATGGCCTTTTTTAGAGTGGCCTACAGTTAAGTCCCCATAACTAGTTAATACACTTCACACATAAGCTGTTCAGTTGAGAGCCTTCTTGAACTCCTGATGGTAAAGAAACAGATATGACCACAACATCAGAGCATATTTTTATTCTTCCTTTAATATAATACTTCATTGTCTACTATCCCATAAACTTTTGCTTAGTCTTTATTCCTTAAAAATTCCTATAAAATTAAAACATACAAACAAGGCTTCAAATTAAGCATAGATTTGCAGACTAGAGAAGTTTAATTCTGAATCATTTCTGTGAGAATCAACTCAATCAAAATTTACTATTTTAGCCTATGTGTGTCAACTTTTCTAGGCATCTCAAATGTCAGGTTTTATAGCATTTATACTTTATGCAGTATTCGTTTCCCATTAATTATCAACCATTAACTGACAAGCAAAACGTCTAACTGCATTCCTGACCTTGAGTAGCAAAATAATAAAGTTTTACATTCCAACTCTCCAGATAAACTTTGACACCGAACAGAATGTTTTAAAACACTTCATTCTTCAAATAACCCTTGACATTTTGTGATAGAGTCTTTCCTTAGGCATTATTTTTTGTTTGATTTGTACCTAATCTTTCTGCCAGAAGAAGGGCATTCAAGGCAGCTTTATCCATACCACTTTGTCAGTTAGTTCTTAATATCAGTTACCCAGAATTCATTGTGGACTTGCTTGTGTCTTTGTGTGTCTTCTCTGTAATACAATTACTATTTTTTTTTACTTTTTTACATCTCCAAAATTTTATTTATGTATTTATTTAAAATATTTCTTAGCCCCCTTTCAGGGCAGAAGCTGTCCCAAGGCGGCTTACAACCATATATAAAACAGTATACACATTAAAATCAATAAAAACATAAAAAGTAAAATATTACTTAAAACAATAAAATCTAACATTAAAAATTACTAATAAAACAGCAAATAATAAAACAGCAAGAGCCACAGCAGCAAAACAGTATTCCATTATGAAAAGGCCATAGTAAAATAAAACTTTTTAAGGCCTTCTTAAAAGCCTGCATGGAGGATCATTGGTGGGAGTTTGTTCCACAGGTGTGGGGCCACTGCTGAGAAGGCCCTCTCCCGTGTGGAGACCCACCTAATCTCACTGGTGGGCAGTGAGAAGGGCCTCTCTTTTTAATCTTAAAGTACAGGCAGGCTGATATGGGTGAAGGCAGTCCTTCAAGTAGCTTGGTCCCAAACCATTTAGGGCTTTAAAGTTCAAAACCAGCACTTTGATTTGGGCTTATTTTTGCATCATTAAAATGTCATATATTGTTTTGAGAGAAGTAGTTTCTCATTGGCAGTTACTCAGTAGCCTCCCCAGCAATTCCAATAAAGCAAAATCATCTATTTTCTAAAAAAAATGGGAGAAGGCTACTTAAACATAAGACTGCTGGAAATAATAAGAGGATTCTGCAGTAGCTGTTGGTATTGGCCATTGTCATGAACAGATGGTCTGACCCAGTAAGGCAGTGTTATGTACTGTGTATGTCAATTGATAACAAGTAATAATTTCTCTGGTGTAATTAAAACTCTCCTCTTCTAGCTCCAGTGGGACAGCTAGATGTCTGGCGAGAGAGAAGCGCTGATGGAGGAACTGTAATAATCTTTTGGAAGGTATGGATTGACTTAAGGCTTCAGGAGCCCTGCCCTCTTGACCAGATACAAAAGAGGGCAGGGCTTCTGCAGCTTTAACTGTTGTGATGAAGAGAGAATTTCACCAGGTGCTGCATGCATACAAATGGCACCTGCTGAAATTATCTTTTTTAAAGATACAGGAGCCCTGTCCTCCTTTCCATATGGTCACCCTACCCTAACCAAGAAGCTGTTTTGCAGCCATCTTGTCTTGAGATGTAAGCATGTTATAACTCCAGTAAAGTTTGTTTGTAATCTGCTACTGGAATGTTTTGTGTACACCTGTGGCTACTCACTGGGAGTGCATTTGTACTACACCTTCTAGAAGTTTTGGACTACTGCTCCCATCCCTGACAATCAGCCATGCTGGCTGGGAACGGTAGGAGTTTTAGTCTAACACATCTGGAGAGAACTAGGCTGGGATCATCAGGGGGAAAGTTGGGTTTTCACTCCCAGTGATATTTCTAAGTGCAAGGAAAACCCTGCCGTCATATAACTCCTCTTGGGTAGAGCACAAAACCTGAGTATTCTACTATGCTGCCTGCAGACATCTTGAGTACTCCATGGAAACAGCAGCTCCTTACTCAGTTTAGGCTCCCGGAAGCTCTCTACTCATCTTGAGCCTGTAGCAAATGCCCCAAATTGTAGTTCCCTGGAGCCTGCCATAGTAACCACACTGGGCCTGTTCAGACGACACTTCAGGCTCTGTGGTTAGCGAAACTGTGGTTCCCTGGGGTTAGTACTAACCACAAGCCGTCTGTCACACACAACACTTTAAGCCATGGTTAGAACTGCTAACCCTGCTGCAGATGATCTGACTGAGAAGGGTTTAGCAAAACGCATCGCACAAGACACTTTAAACCCTGCTGCTTCACCAAAAGCCTTAACCAGCGGGGTTTAAGGTGCCTTCTGAACAGGCTCACTGTGTGCCTCTGTATTCAGGGTTCACAAAGCTGCACCCTCTCGGTTGTCCTTGCTATTGTATGAGTCTTTTCCCCCCGCTGCCAGATAGTTTTCTAGCAGAATATAAATGCACAGCAGATGGACTGCAGCAAGACCCATCTTACAGGTTTCTAAACAGTATCTGTGAACAATCTTTTAAGTGCTTGTCTTCCCCATTCCAAACTAACTATCTGCTTGTTTTACAACATCTTTCTCAACAGCCGCTATCCATTTTGGAAAGCAATGGAGTGATCGTGGAACATGAAGTGAATTGCTCCCTACCAGAGATGACCATCAACAAGCTGGTTTCTGAACCTTCCAACAGCACCAAAATAAAGCTTGGGGGAAATGATTGCGTATTTACGGTGGTGGCAAAAAATAAGGCTGGCCCCTCTCATCCTGTTCTGATAAACAGTGCAGAAATTCCAGTCAGTAAGTATGAGATGAAATGGAGAATTTGGAAAGCTACGTGTATGAGTGTAGCGGTTCATAGGGGATATAAAACTGGAATTTTATTTAAAAAATTAAAAAACTTTTTTCTGTGTTAAATTTTTAAAAAGGCTCATGGAGAAATGGAACTCATTGCAAGAAGGAGTTTTGGCATTTCAGTCTCCATTAGAAGACTTATGAACAACCAGGTCATTATACTTTGAACCCCCTGGGAAAGTTGGGGAGCATTCAGATGATCCACAGTCAGCTTAAGAAGCGGAGATATGAACGAGCTGTTTGGCTGCACGCATGGCTGCATCACTCTTCCCTTCGTGCATGCAAGGAAGCAAGCACACCAGAAACTCTTTAACTATAGTTTCCCTGGCCATTGAACAGGATACTATGGCTAATAGCTTTGGAACACGCCAGGATAGAAGTGTACACATTTTTGATTTGTGTCCAAAATTATGCATGGTGTGGAGAATGTGGATAGGGAGACATTTTTTCTCCCTCTCCCATAAAAGTAGAACCTGGGGTCATCCCATGAAGCTGATTGGTCGGAGATTCAGGACAGAGAACAGGAAGTACCTCTTGACACAGTGCATAGTTTAACTATGGAATTCACTGCAACAAGATGTGGTTATGGCCACCAATTTGGATGGCTTTAAAAGGGGGTTGGATAAATTCCTGGAGGAGAAAGCTATCAATGGCTTCTAGTCCTGATGGCTAAGTGCAACCTCCAGTATCATAGGCAGTAAGCCTATATACACCAGTTGCTGGGGAACATAGGTGGAAGGGCGCTGTTGCACCATGTCCTGTTTGTGGCTCCCTGGTTGACAGCTGGTTGGCCACTGTATGAACAGAGTACTGGATCAGACGAAGCCCTGGTCTGATCCAGCATGACTCTTTTTATGTTCTTAGAACAGTAAGCAAACTTCAAACCAGTCAGCTTGCAGCTGCCCCATTATTGTGGCTAAGTAGCCAGTTATTGTGGCTAGTAAGTAATGCCTAACTAGCCAAAAGCTGTGGTTTTCCTATACCAAGGATCTACCTAGAAATTACTGCTTGTCTCCATTTTTCAATACATAGGTGAATAGTGGCTCAGGGAAATCCTGTATACAGATAAAACCGGTATTTGGCTGTGTCAGATGCATGGCCTTGCTCTGCTTCCCATTCTCTGCCTGCCCTCCTTATGGACAGAAAAAAACCTGTCCTTTCTAGCCATTGCTGAAAGCTCCCTTGGTAACAGTTGCCCTCCCTCCCAAAGGGGCTTCTAACATGAGCTGCTTTTGTAACCTGTCACATTTGGAACAGAACTGAAAAATATTAATAGAACTGACCGTTACGGTATTTGTAATACAATATTATTTGGAAAGCCAGTGACTCGAGCAGGGTTGGTATTTGACTTATGACGATGCTTGGGAAATGTATACGGTAGTTGTATTTTCTCTCGGCGTCTGTAGAATGGATAAAGTTGCCTTGCATTGTCGGACCATTGGCCCATCTTGCCCAAAATTGTCTATTTTGACTAACTGTGATTCTGTTAGGTCTCAGGCAGAGGTCTCTCCTAGCCATGCTATCAGATAAGGGAGATACTGGGTATTGAACTTTGGATCTTGTTCATCTAAAACCTGCGCTTTATCACTAGGGATGTATGAGAATTTCAACTTTGCTTGCAGTATATGTGAGCCTGACTTGTTCACAACATGAAACACAAATATTTGTATGCATTCAATTGCTGCAAATTGTGTAATTGCCACAAATTTTCCCTGTAGACAGTCAGCCTTTGCTTTAGTGAAAAATTAGGAAATTTGCGTAAATCGAAAGAGGAAAGTTGCGCAAATGTCATGTACAAGTGCTGCTCGATTTGCACATCCCGGGCTCATCCCATGAAGCTGATTGGTGGGAGATGCACAGCACGTCGTTAAACTATGGAATTCAGTATCACAAGATATGGTGATGGCCACCAGTTTGGATGGCTTTAAGAGGGATAAATTCCTGGAGGAGAAGGCTATCAATGCCCACTAGTCGTGATGGCTAAGTGCAGCCTCCAGCAGCAGAGGCAGTATGCCTGTAGAGACTAGTGGTTGGGGAACATGGGTGGGAGAGTGTTGATGTATCCATGTCCTGCTTGTGGTTCCCTGGTCGATAGTTGGTTTTCCCGTTCACACAGAACAAGCTGTAATTACAGATGCTAGAAGAATCTGGCACGAGACAATGAGCCTATGTTCAGAAAGTCCTGGCCATCTTGAACATTGTTTGTTCCCCCATCCCTAACCTGAATACTGCTTGTTCCCCCATCCCTATTTACTACTGAGCTGTAGTCCAGTTCTTGCTGTGAGGGAGGCTTAAGGTGTTATCTGCGTGGCGAATGCTGGGAGTTGTAGAACTTTGTTTCTGTCTAAATATGCATAGGATTGTGCCCTTAGATGATTACTTTTCCTCCAGTTTTCCTTAAAAGGCTCATAGGTCTTTGTACAGCACCGTTGCAGTAGTTTTCCATTCAGGGTTTTAAGATCAGCTGCTGCGTCCCTTTTGCATGCAGTATTGCCTTCAGAGGTGTGATTCCTGGTGGCAATGGGTGAAAGGCCTTCTTGGTGGTGGTGGTGGTTCTCCATCTGTGGAACTCCTTGCCCCAAGACATTAATTAATCTTCTGCTTTATCTGTGCTCTGCCCCTACCCTTTAAATAAGCCTTGGACTCTGCTGATGTTTAATTTTATTTATTGATTGTTAGTTTTGGTTTTTGCTGTTGCTTTTAAGCCTTTTAAGGTGTTTTAATTGTTATGTTTTTTAATGTTTTCATAGGCGATTCCTTTTTTGGGGGGGAGGGAAAAAGTAGGATAATGTTAAAATAAATAAATATTCTGCCCTAAAAAAGTAAATAATACATTTACATTTTGTTGGTTTGTACCGAGAAATTCTGCTGGCCGGACCCAATATTCTGTCTCAGCTAAGTCATGACAAGGGTCAATAAGTTGACCACGTTTCAATTCTCCCTGACTCCCTAGAATTCCTGCTGAACCGCCCAGAGAGCTTTGGCTGTTGGGAGGTAGAGAAATGTAATAAATGAATGAATATTTCCCATATGCCTGGTTTTCAAGTCTGTGTCTGCAGCTTAAGGACTAGAGAGTTGCATTGTGGGGTTTTGTTTTTTGTTTTGTTTTGTTTTACTCTAAAGGGAAGAGTGTTGAATTCTGGATGTGACTTCTTTGTTCATGAGTTATGGAACTGAGGGCCTGGCCAAAGTTCTCATGCACAAAGAGATGAACCCAGGAATCTTCGTTGGATGAGTCACAGGAGCAATGGCTCCCCTACCCTAGCCCCCCGACTAATTTGCAGGTGCCTTTAACTCCCACTCTTCCCCCCATTAACTATCACTTCATAGAATGATAGAGTTGGAAGGGGCCTATAAGGCCATCGAGTCCAATGCTCTGCTCAATGCAGGAATCCACCTTAAAGCATCCCTGACAGATGGTTGTCCAGCTGCCTCTTGAAGGCCTCTAGTGTGGGAGAGCCCACGACCTCCCTAGGTCATTGGTTTCATTGTCGTACTGCTCTAACAGTCAGGAAGTTTTTCCTGATGTCCAGCCGGAATCTGTCTTCCTGTAACTTGAGCCCATTATTCTGTGTTCTGCATTCTTTGCCATACCACCATTAACTCTCACTTGTGCTACAGTATGAAGGACCAAGAAATCCTGGGTGGAAGAGCTCACTGTAGTTGCAGTAGCATTTGTGGGGACCCAAGGGTTCGAAGTATTTGTAGATGCTGGGTTGGGCTGAGAGGAGCAAACAGAAAATTTGACCGACATTTTTTATGAAGAGCACCATGTAATTCGAGGGTGCTGCATAATAATTTTAAACAAACTAACAAAGTGAAATTATTTCTAGGCAGTCTTTAGGACCTTCTCTTAATTAAATAATTAGGAAATTGTCTCTTGTCAGGCCATGGGTCCATATGCGACTTGGGTCGCATATGGAAATCAAGACTGCACTGCCTTGGGAAAGAAGGAAGAGTGCTTTTATAGGATCTGGCGTTTGTGACTAACCAATAAAAAGACCAGGGTCAATCCATTTCTGTGAGCCAATCTCAGGTGACCTTTCCACCTCTTAGGAGGAAGAAGAAACAGTGTGCCTGTGGGATGGTAGGACTGGCGGTGGGGCTGTGGGTTGTTCTTGAGAGAGAAGCAGCACTGAGGTACCTTGTGCCCTGCTAACAGTTCCCCCATGTGAATATTTCGGTCCAGAGCACTACTTTGAGACCCTTGAGCTTCAACGTTGTGTCCTGTAGACCAGGGGGTGGGCAGGAAGTACATCTCCAGATGTTTTGGCCTTCAGCTCCCAGCATTCCTGGCCATTGGCCATGCTGGAAGGGGCCTCTGGGAGTAGAAGCCTAAAACATCTGGACATCTACCTAGTCTTATTGTCTATGCCGCAGACCATAGAGAAATCCTTTATTTTGGAAAAGAACATCTGTACTGCTGGAATTCGCTTGCAGCTCCCAGGCCACCCTGGACAGCTCACAGACCAATTGTGTATGGCTTGAAAGCCAGATGTGGATTTCAAAGGGGGGAAAATGCCATTCCTTTCCTCTATTACACAAAGCTGTTCGTTTTCAGCATCTCTTATTATTGTAGCTTTGACCCGACCAAACTCCTTCTCAGCTGCAGGGGTTGTTGTAATTCACATTTTTTTTCTTGCATCCCAGGGGAGGAAGAGACACAAAAATTATCTCGCCTCTGCTCCAGCTGTGACTTGTGTGAGACCTAAATCCTTCGCTCCACACATCTCATTTATGGGCACATATCACTAGATGCAGTTCACGCTTTTTCTCTGTGATGACAATAGACATCTTTTGGTTCAAGAGAGAGAGATTTGCATGCATCTACTTCAGATTCCAAAGGGGCTGTACTCGTATGAGTCTGTTAGAGCAAACACAAAAAGGAGAAGGGGTCTTGCATTAAAGACAAGTTGTTTCCCCATTTTGCCCATCCCACCCCTCAGGCCATCACATTACTTCTCTGCTGGCATGACTGATGTAAATAAGTCCTGCACTGGTTGCCTGAACAGATACAGGGAGAGCGTTGGCAGATGGGATTCTGACTGGACCTGGTTCTTTTTCATGTCTCTTATTAGCTGGCCCATTACTGATGCTGAGTACTCTTTTTAGGTTATGGGCTCTTGTAAGTAAGGACAGGGTTACCACCACAGCCTACCTGGATGATACTTGTCCCCTAGCACACATCCCAGAAACTTGTGGGGATTTCATGGCAGAAGCCTATGTACACCAGTTGCTGGGGAACATGGGCGAGAGGATGCTGTTGACTCATGTCCTGCTTGTGAGTTTCCTGTGGGCAGCTGGTTGGCCAATGTGTTCACAGCATGCTGGATGCAATGGACGCTTGGTCTGGTCCATCATGGCTCTTCTTACGTTCTTAATCATTTCAGGGTTAGTTACTGCTGGGTCCGCGCTAGCGATCTGATGGAGAATGTTAGACAAGATGTGGTATAACTGAATGTGTTCTGACATCGTTGAAGCATGAGTTTTTGTTTCTTTTATTCGCAAACATTGGCTGCACAAGTCAACACAACTCCTCAGGAGTTGTGTAACTTCCTTGCTGAGTGATACAGCTGGGAGCTCTTCTTTCCGGCAGAGTTGTAGGTTGCTGTGGATCATATGTTGTTCTGTGTCTCTGACTGAAGTGAACAGCTGGCGATCCTCACGCCTCGTCTTACACTTCTTAGAAAGGACTTTTTGAATGACCGCCTGCCTCTCTTTGTGTTACTCACACTATAACTCAATTCTGAAGCATTGTGAGTCATGGATTGTAGTCATGGAAGGTGACTCATCCAGAAAGCTGCATGAGAAATAAGCTGGCAGTCACTTCAGACTGGGTTCTCTGCAATCTGCAAGTGCTTTGAATATCTACAAGAGAATGGTGTATTTGTGTGTGATCGTATGAGTTTTCATTTGAGATGTGTTGCATATTTAGTGGTTAACTTAAAAAGGAGTGCTATTGCTACATTTAGTCGCATCAGGGCAGGAACAGAACAGCAGGTAAAGACCAAAACATTTCACTTCTGGCTATCAGTGACATACTATAGGTGGACCTCATAGGTGGATGTCATATGGCTATGGAAGTAGTGAAGTGTAATACTCACCCCGTCTCACCTTGAAAACAATTTGGGCTCTTTTAAGTGTCAACTTGGAATAGAAAAGAGTTGGGCCATGTCTACACTGGCTTTTTTTCCTGGGGTCATCCCTGTGCGTCCAAATGATGCGCAGGGGATCCTGGGGACGACCCCGGGAAAACCCCGGGGTAGTGGAAACCAGGGATATCCCGATTTTTCCGCCATGCCAGTTCCTAAAACAGGCATGGAGCCGTGCGGGGTGGCTCCGTGCCCATGGGGGGGGGGAAGCAATTTCACCATCACCAGGATGGCGGGGGCGCGGGGGGAGTTCTTACCTTCCCCGTGCGCTCCTGGCTCCTCCTTGTCTTTAAAAAAAATGGCGGACGCAACATCCCTTTCCTACCGGGATGTCACGCTTCCTGTTTAGAAGCTGGGGGACAATCCCAGAAGCAGGTAAGTCTGGGATCGGTCCCCCTCCCTCCCTCTACACCCTTAGGTGTAGAAAGGGCATTAATGTTTGTTTTTTGACCTTTCAAATGGAAAATTGAAAGAAAAAAAACCCTAATGGATTTTGCGCAGTGCCCTTCACTTAACCTGTGTCAAGGAGGGTGGAGTAACTGGTGGCAAGGAGGGATCAGAGACAGATGCCCATTTAACTCTCATCTGCTGGGATACTGGCAGAAAATGATGCATCTGAGCATCTCCAGGAGCATCCTTTTCAGCTTACAGTAGGTTAGATAGGCACTTTTCTGGAGCCCTCCCTGTCCTCATTTAACCCATCTCACTTTGCAAGGATAAAGGGAGTTTTCTGGAAAAAGGAGGAAAACTGGCAGACAAATAGTATTAGCAGAGGTGGTGATGGTGGCAAAAAACCCACTTTGAGTAAGCCCCCAAACTCAAAGGGCCTTGGAAATGAACTCAAATAAGGCATGCCTTTTCAAATATGTGTGTGTGTGTGTGTGTGTGTGTGCGCAGAGGGGAGAGTTTGCATTTGGAACACACCAGCACATCTAGAGCACCACAATATGGAAGTTGTCCAATCACCCAGGAAGGTGATCTTGCGCCCCAGGTGGAGCAGGGGCAGTGAAAATAATTCCATCTGTGAGACGATCTGTGTGGGCTGTGCAGAGAAGATTTTCAGGAAGTTATACTATACATATTCATTGTGAGTTGTCCCCATTGAACTCTGTGGGATTGACTTGGTCCATCTAGTCTGTGTGATTGGGTGATTTTCAAACTTCCACCTGCAATTCTGCAATGGTTAGGTAGAAGGAACATACTTTTGCATGAAGCTCCATAGCTAACCAGTGCTCCCTCCCTCTTCTTCTCCGTAGCATGCCAGTTCACGTCTATATTTGGTATTTGACGCTGTTCCAAGCTAAGCAGCTCATGCATGACTCAGCCGTCTAACAGATTACTTTAGCTACCAGCCAAGCCATATGGGGAAAATGTTCATGCTGTTAACATCTCTATCCTGAAAGTGTTTACTTGGAAGTTCTGATTTCAGTGGAACTTATTTCCAGGTAGTGCAGCATTCCTCAACCTAGTACCTTCCAGATGTGCCTTCCAGGTGTGTTGGGCTACAACTCCCATTATTCCCCAGCCAGCTATGGCCCAACACATCTGGGGAAGGCTGAGGAAGCGTTCCATGCATTTTTGTGTTAACCTGTACTAGGACTCTTATCAACTGGTTCACAATACTGAGTTAGAGAACCTGTTCTAAGCCAGTGTAGCCCCATTAACCTCCCAATCTAGTTTTCTCCATAAGTTTTGGACTGCAACTCCCATCAGCCTCAGCCAGCATGAACCATGGACAGCGATGATGGGAGTGGTTGTCCTAAATATCTGGAGGGAACCAGTACGAGGAAGGCGTTCTATTAGAACTAAATCTGATTGTTTGCAAGTATTCCCAACATAACCAAATTTTTGATTGGTGTCCCAAATACCTTCTGAAAAAATTGTTGAGTGTGCTCTCAAGCCTTCAAAAACAGCTGTTAAGAGAGCGGATAATAAGATAGACAGCTTTCCCCATTACAAGATTTTCCTAAATACTTCAAAAGGACAAATAATGGTTGGATCTTTCTAAGATGTGGTATTGTGCAAATCTGTAGCTCCGGCTCATGAAGCCAGGCAAGCCGTTGGCCACAATCCTGGAGATGCCCCAAGCTGAAAAACAAAGCTATAGCTATGATCACAACCATTTTATACATTTTATACATGGGTCTCTCAAATTCAGGTTGTCTCCAAGAGGATATGGATGGAGCATCTACTGTTACTGAGAAAGTGGCTTCAATTTAAGTGGCCCTTTTCTTCTGTGGTCACCTGAAAAGACATGGGGGGGAAGGGGAGGGATCAAAGGAACAGTTAAGAGAACAGATAAGAGATTCTGAAGGAGCCCGCCTCATAATATTTGGAATTAGATTTTGTACAGCTTTAATGTCAGGAAGTGGACCTATTTTGACCAGTGGTAGGAGGTCCAGGGGCGGACTGCAATGAAAATAAGATGATTTGTCCTGTTGTGGGCTGCAATGGGAATAATGATGACGGTAATTTAAATAGCTGATTTGCCACCAAAATTCAGAGGCAAACTGCTCCATAAGACTCAGGAGCACTAAGGCCTAATGTACACCTGCAGCCCATTCATTACAGAAGAGGGATGCTTCCGAACGTTCCCTGCTTCTGCGATCGGCACTCACGGGGCACACACGACTGAGCTTTACCGCAATTACAGGAGCGCCGTTGCAGGAGCACGTGTGTATAGGTAGAAGAGGGCGGGGTTAGGCTACGGGGCAGAGGATTTTTTTAATGGCTTGTGAGGGGTGTGCACGAGCATAGACATGCAGCCACGTATGGGGTGATACGAGCTGCCTCGAATATGCGCTCCTGCGCAGAGTTCTGTTTGTATTAAAAAAAAACCAAGCACACTCGGTGGTGAAACACACCAATAGCCCTCGAAAATACGTGGCAAAAATGGCGGACAGGTCCACTCTTGCACCCTCCGATACCCATGGAAATGCCCCCCACAGCTGATTGGCTGCTTGCTGAGCCCGCAACTCGTGTCGAACAGCAATGACCTCAGGGGGCACACCACACACGCTCTTCGGAATGATAGTGGGAGAGCTGAAAAAAATGCAACAGCAGTCAGGGATATTCCGGGGAAAATGAGAGGTGGAGCCAAGATCACCGTGGGAACAAGCGAACATCATGTGCCCCATTAGTGACAACTGTGATACAACCTGCAATAAACGGCTGGTGTAGATTCCCCCTAAAGGGCTTGAATTTGAATGCCAAAATGCACAGAAGCTAAATTTGTCCATTTTAGTCCTCTGTAGCTGATACGGTGGCTCATTTAAAAAAAAAAAATTGGTGGGCCACATACATGCTGCCCACTTTTGTATTAGGCTTAAGGGCTCTTGTGATACTTACACACATTTTAATAATGAAGGGAGAGGGCCTTCTCTGTGGTGGCCCCCCAATTATGGAATGAGCTCCCCGATGAGGCCCACCTGGCACCAAAACTGTTATCTTTTCAGCGCCAGGTCAAAACTTTTATTTTCTCCCAGGCATTTTTAACAGCTTAAGTTGAGGTTTAACTGACTTTTTGGCCAGGCTTAAAAGTTTAAAATGTTTTAAATATCAGCTGTATATGTTTTATGGTTTTACATTTTGTATATTGACTTTTTAATGTTCAGTCTTTTAATTTTTGTAAACCACCCAGAGAGCTTCAGCTATGGGGCAGTATAGAAATGTAAATAATAATAATAATAATAATAATAATAATAATAATAATAATAATAAGCTTTGAACAAATTGAGAAACTTTGCCCCAGGGAAAACCTTTGACTTGATCCGTGTTGCAGGTAATACCCCAACAGAGAATGGAGTTGCAACAGGTGATGGTGTAAACGTTACTTGGCATTCTGACCCCAGCGTGACTTGTGGCTACACAGTGCGGTGGTGTCATGGGCCTGAGCCGTGTGAGACTGTCTACTGG
This sequence comes from Anniella stebbinsi, assembly GCA_029215795.1. Lineage (NCBI taxonomy): Eukaryota > Metazoa > Chordata > Lepidosauria > Squamata > Anniellidae > Anniella > Anniella stebbinsi. The sequence continues at coordinate 22,675,137 of JARDYH010000002.1, read as the reverse complement.
GAAAAGTTTCCATCCAATGTGACAAATGCTGTCATCAAATCTGGTAAGAAAAAACGAAAACCTATTTAGCGTTTTGTTCCGATGAAGGACTGTGTTTGCAAATGAAAGTCAAAATTATGGGACGATCCACTGTTGAGTACAAGTAGTCCAAGACATTTTGTCGCCTGAAGCAGAGGACAAGATGATGCCTCCCTTGACCTTTCTTACATAGAAGCCAACTGGATGTTCAGTTGAATCTTATTTCAACACATCTTATGGGGCAAAATCCAGAGGATAGCAGGCTAGCTTTGGGGGCACAGAGCAGGCCATGTGACACACACAGAGCTGTCACCTTCAACACCTTCCTGCTGCTCCCTGCCTCCCAGCATCTGCCATCTGAGATGGCTGCCTCTGCCCAGTGGTAGGGCTGTCCCTGTATTGGTAGCGCATGTAATTGGGACACACTGCACAGTAAGTTGTAAGCAGTTATTGTAGGACTTCTGATCACCTGAAACTCCCCAGATGCATATTAGCTTGGGAAGTGAAATTCAGGTCAGTTCACTTAAAAATGTGGACCAAACAATATTATCGAGTTTGTTAAATCTTGAGGCTGTTATGTTTCGGAAAGGCGGGATAGAAATCCACCAAACAAATAATAAATATGGATGATTCTCAAATTTGCTTTGGGGAAGCTGGGACATCTTATTCATGGCGCATGTCAATGTTTACCCTTAAAGAAGTAAATCCCTCCTTTTAATAACTACAATCCTCAATGGACTGCTTTTACTATTACTTCTGCTCAAATTGGTGGTGAAAATATATCCATATTTCCCATGTTCTAATAATTCCACGTATTGGGTTTTGGTTTTGGTTTTTTTGCACTATTTTGCATGAAAATGCACATTTACATGTTAGGCTCATAGTCACACTGGAAAAGAGATATTTTAATGTTGTTTCTCTCCCACAGCTCTCTTTCAGTCAGGAGTCCGATACCATTTTTATGTCTATGGCTGCAAAGACAATGGATATCAGCTGCTGACATATATAGATGGCTACATACAGGAATTGAGTAAGCACGTTATTCTTTTTGTTAAAAGGTATCAGGTATAGGTTAATGTGGTTGGGGTTTGTTGAACAAAAGCCAAGATGTGAAATAAGAACAAACTGGTTTATTTTATTTATTTATTTATTGTTTTTATTACATATTTTATACGCCCCAGTATAAAACATAATATAAAGCTTTAAAAGTTTAAAGCCCAGGGAAAGCCTGTGTGAAAAGATGTGTTTTCAGGAGGCGTTTAAAGGATGTTACGTTTTCCGCCTCCCGAACTGCACAAGGGAGGTTTTTCCACATGGTGGGTGCCACTACGAAGAAGGCCCACCGTCAGGTTTCTTCATGGGGGCATTCCGTTGGTTTATATAAAAGTGCATTTTCCTTGCCCTTTGCTTAAGGTGTGTTTTTGCAGTTGAGTAGCTCTTATTATTTGTCTCCAGCTGCTTGATCAAAAACTGGACTGTGAGTTCACCTAAGGTGGTTTTCACCAGCAAAGCCAAAACTAGCTTCAGCTATTGGGCAGTATGGTAATATTATAAACAAACAAACAGACAAACAACCTTTTGGAGAAGGATGGAGAAAAGCAGACAGAGAATGGCAACCAAGGAAGCATGAGTGATTTGCATATCTGCCTTTGTTGCTTCAAGGCCTCATGTGAAACAGGGGGAGATTTGACCCTAAGGCCTAATCCACACCAGGCAGGATATAGCACTATGAAAGCAGTATGAAAGCGGTATATAAGAGGTAGGAGTCACACTACTGCTTTATAGCGGTATGGAAGTGCACTGATAACTGTTGGGGACCATTGACACATACCATATACTAGGCTGACCAGATAAAAACCAGGTCAGGGCTCATGTAACTTTAACAGTTGTAGAGAAAAGGGAATTTCAGCCAGTGTCATTTGTATGTAATTAGTTCCTGGTGAAATTCCCTCTTCATCACAACAGTTAAAGTTGCAGAGCCCTGCCTTCTTTTGTATATGGTCACTCTAGTATAGTGCCTGCACCTTCAACTGTTGTGATGAAGAGAGAATTTCACCAGGAACTAATTGCATACAAATGACACTGGCTGAAATTCCCTTTTCTCTACAACTGTTAAAGTTACATGAGCCCTGACCTGGATTTTATCTGGTCACCCTACATATACCATTGACACATACCATATGCCAAGCAGGATACTGCTATATCTTGCTTGGTATAGATCTGGCCCAAGAGAGAGGGGAAGGCTGAAAATGAGGCAAGAGGAGAGCAGATAGATGTAGTAGAAGTACACATACAATTGGATCCAAAATTGCCATTATGTTCATGGAAGGACTTCTCCCATGAATGAAATTTAGTCCACCCCTAATCAAACAATTTTTAAAAAGTGAGTCATACATTATAGGTTGGAGTAAAATTGACTCCTGAGTCTGGAGAAGTGTCTTAAACAACAACAGTCAATTTTGGTTGATATACTCAAGTTTGTAATGACTGAGGGCTCATCTACATCTATGAGCCTTCCGGGACAGTGGGGGAGGATCCCAAGCTTTCCCACTTCCCCAGCATGCACACGCCTGCGCATCAACCCAGAAGTAAGGAAGGATGTTCCAGGATGCCATTTCCCTCCCAAAGCAACGCGGGCGTGATTGTGCACCAAAGTAAGTGATTTTAAAAAAGGAACCCGTGAGAGCCATCGCTGCGATGGCAAAACAACTCCCCCCCTCACCCCGATGGGCATGGAGCCCCTTGCAGGGCTCTGTGCCCAGTGGCAGAGCCCCACTACTCGTGGAAAGAAGGGACAACCCTGGGAGCGGGAACCATCCACAGACCTCAAGGTTGTCCTGGGACCACGGTAAATTTTGGGGAAACCGAGGTCCCAGTTATCCCAGGCAAAGTGAGCGGTTGTCCCTGGTTAACCCCGGGATCCCCTATGTGTCATTTAGATGCTCAGGGACGGCCACATAACCAGCCTGGGATAAATGGTTGGTGTAGACATGCCCTAAGTAAAGCAAGCTTAAAGGAGGAAAAGAAAAGTTGAGTAAGGCTCTTCTTACCACTGACTACATTTGAAAAACAGGATGCATCCTGCTAGGCTAAAGTATGATCATTGTTTTTGGGTGGGCTGATCTTATTAGAATTCAGTGCAAGTAAAAATACTAGCTTGAGACAATGAACAATGAAATAATACCAGGAACTTTGTTATTCCTCACCTTGGAAGGTAGTGGTGGTTTTGTTTCAGAATTCAACCACTTCTGAAGTAACCATGGACATGCAGGGCTATGTATAAGAAACCCACCCAGAATTATTTCTGGCTTGTATTCCAACTGCATTCATTACTTCAGTATAGACTCTCCCAGTTTTAAAGTGATTGAATGGAGGACATTTTCTGTATGATGTATTTTTATGGTCCTAGGTTCATCTATTTATATCTTATTTTTATTTTTAACGAAACCTATCTTTTATTTTGTATTTGCTTCCTATCCAGGTCCAGTAGTTGCACCTGTTTGTAATGTGGAGATCACCACCTCAGATTCCATCTTAATAAAATGGAACGACATACCTGTTAAAGATCTCCGGGGCTTTTTAAAAGGCTATTTGCTTCAGTTTGGCAAGGGAGAGGAAGGCATCACAAAGTCGAAGGATTTTGAGCCAGGTAAACAATACTATTTGACCATCTCTTATCACTTGTCCCTATCTTCAAAAAGGGCAAAAAGGAGGAACCTGGGAACTGCAGACCAGTCAGTCTGACATCCATCCCTGGGAAAATTTTGGAGCAGATTATAAAGAAGTCAATCTGTAAACACCTTGAAAACTATGCAGTGATGACTAGAAGCCAGCATGGATTTGTCAAGAACAAATCCTGTCAGACTAATCTGATCACATTTTTTGATCGGATAACTTCCCTTGTGGACTGTGGGAATGCTGTGGATATAGTATATCTTGACTTCAGCAAAGCTTTTGACAAAGTGCCTCATTCTGATTAACAAACTAGTGAAAAGTGGGCTAGATGGAACAACTGTTAGGTGGATCCACAGTTGGCTACAGAATCGGACTCAGAGTGCTTATCAATGGTACCTTTTCACACTGGGGGGAAGTAACGAGCAGGGAACTGCAGGGCTCAGTCCTGGACCCAAGGCTCTTCAACAGTTTTATTAATGATTTGCATGAGGAGGTGCAGGGAATGCTTATCAAATTTGCAGACGACACAAAATTGGGTGGGATCGCTAATACCCTGGAAGACAGAAACAAACTCCAAAGTGATCTTGATAGACTGGAGCGCTGGGCTGAAAACAACAGAATGAAATTTAATAGGGATAAATGCCAAGTTCTACACCTAGGAAAAAGAAACCAAATGCACAGTTACAAGATGGGGGATACTTAGCTCAGCAATACTACAAGCGAGAAGGATCTTGGAATTGTTGTAGATCACAAGCTGAATATGAGCCAACAGTGTGATGTGGCTGCAAAAAAAGCAAATGCTATTTTGGGCTGCATTAATAGAAGTATAGCTTCCAAATTGCGTGTGGTACTGGTTCCCCACTATTCAGCACTGGTTAGGCCCCATCTTGAGTATTGTGTCCAGTTCTGGGTACCACACTTCAAGAAGGATGCAGACAAGCTGGAGCGTGTTCAGGATGATCAGGGGTCTGGATGATCAGGGGTCTGGAAACAAAGCACTATGAGAAGAGCTTGAAGGAACTAGGCATGTTTAGCCTGGAGAAGAGAAGATTGAGGGGAGACATGATAGCACTTTTCAAATACTTGAAAGGTTGTCACAAAGAAGAGGGCCAGGATCTCTTCTCGATCAACCCAGAGTGCAGGACACGGAATAATGGGCTCAAGTTACAGGAATCCAGATTCCGGCTGGACATCAGGAAAAACTTCCTGACAGTTAGAGCAATACGACAATGGAACCAATTACTTAGGGAGGTCGTGGGCTCTCCCACATTAGAGGCCTTCAAGAGGCAGCTGGACAACCATCTGTCAGGGATGTTTTAAGGTAGATTCCTGCATTGAGCAGGAGGTTGGACTCAATGGCCTTATAGGCCCCTTCCAACACTACTATTCTATGATTCTATGACTTGCAAAATATGATTCTTAACAAACCATGTTTCAAGAAAGGCTGCAGTTTGGTAAGATTCACAGGCTGTACAGGTAGAAAAACGCATAAAGATCCTCAGTTATTCAAATTAATAGCTTATGTGGCAACAAATCATTTCATTTGAGGGCTGGAGCAGTCATGGGGATGCTGCTGAAAATGTTGTGCTCCAGTATCCTAAGTATCCCTCCCCCACTGTGACATTTACAAGTGCTTATCGCAAGAAGCAATATCATCAGAGTTGAATCCCCATGGCCCTGCCAATTCCTGTAGTGTCCAACATGATGGTCATGTCCAGCACAATAAGAAGTCATAAAGATTACTGCAAAGTGTATAAATAAAATGTGGTGAGATGCTATTTCTTTGCAGCATGCCGCTGATGAATTTAACTTGTGTGTTGGCTGTGTTACTCTAGTTCAGGTGGATATATGACCACTTTTGGATTGCACCCTTCTTCTGGGTCAGGACCAGAGCTCAGTGATAAAGGACATGCTTTGCATACTGAAAATCCCAAATTCAATCCCTGGCATCTCCAGTTCAAAAGGATCAGGTAGCAGATGATGTGAAAGGCCTCTGTGTGAGTCTCTAGAGGAAATACTGGGTATTTTGGAGCATGGTCTGATCTGGTATAGGGAAGCTTCCTGTGTTCTAACAAAACTCTGTGATATGATTGTCATATGATAGTCTTAAATGATGTGGCCATAACTTTTTTAAAAAAAAAGTTTACTAGAGCATGCCTATATTTGGATGTGATTCTAAATCCTGGTTTGTTTAGCTTATCTGTGTCCGTTTGCACGTCTGAACGCATCCCAGCCAGTTAAATTTGTTTGTGTTGAACAAACTATGATCTGAAACTATAGTCTGTGATAGCCATCATTTGTTGTTGCATCTGAACCACTTATCCTAGCTTAATCCTAGTCTGTTTTGATGCTCTGTCCCAGACACCCATCCAGCTACATAGATGTGAGGCAAGAGCAGTTAGAAAACAAAACTGCATACGGAGCTAAACAACTCTTGCTGGTGCTTTACTAGACCTCTTCCTCCTCAGTCTTTCTGGCAACAGACTTCTCCTCTTGTCCACTTCCTCAATGATAAGCCCTCATTCTCCAATTTGCCTAGCTTGTGAGAAGATTTTTTTTTTAAAGCGACCACGGGCCACTTTATCTAGGGCCATGATCTTAGTGGTTTGTCAAGACAGGACCTTTTGCGTAGGGGCACCCCAGCTATGGGACTTCCTCCCAAGGTTAGTTCCTTCTCTAGTGCCCTTCAAGTAGTGGTAAAGATGATATTATTCTGCCAAGCTTTTAATGGGCAATGCTGCTCTCAGACTTCTGATTTTATTGTAATTGAAGTTTTTACCTGTCTGTTTTGTCATGATTGTTCTGTTACTTTTATTGATTTTACTTTTATTATGCATTACCTCGGAGACTCTTTGAGCAAAGAGCATAAATAAATAAATCTACCCAGGGATAGCTTTTGAAAGCACAACGTGGCTCTTAGCAGCCTAACCAAATTTTTAATAAACTGACGCGATTTGCAAAAACTTTCTTGAAAGGAAGTAGGCGATACGGACTTTTGCCCCTCCACATGTCACTCCGTTTTGCAGCTCTTTTTCTGGGAAAGCCATACTCACGAATCCCACCCATAAGTACTTAGCTCTTTGCTGACCAAAAGAATGACCCTGGAGTGCTTCTTTAAAGCAATGGTGCTGAGAATATTGTAGATGTGATGGGAAGTGTTTGCATGTCAAAAATAATGATGAACACAATGTTCTCTTTTGCATTCCCTTGGAAAGGGTACAAGTGCTTTAATCCGTGAAATCCTGTTCAGGATTCCCAAGACCTAAAGCACACAGAGTTGGGCTTCTCTGTCACAGCTGCATTAGAAAATGCTCGGCTCTCTCATAGGATCCTTCTGTTGCTGTTGATGAAATCCAGCAGCTGGTATCCCGGAAGCAAAGGGCCAAAGATTGGGTTGAGAAAAAGAGCGGGGCCTCTGTCCAGCTATGGATTGGTTCAGAGGTGCAACAAGAACTCAGAATAAGGTGGTTTTTAACTGGTTGTCCAAAGGAATGAGCGAGCATGAGAGAGTTCAGTTGCTCAACTCGCTAATGCCATGGAAAGAGGAATGCTCTTTTTTAAAAATAAAACGAAGAAGGAAGTCACCACTCACAATAAATCCTCTGGGGTAGAAAGTACAGCGTGGCCTTCTACAATAAACTGGCCACTATCTCCCTGGATAGAAAAGCTGCAGGAAGCTGCATCAGAACATAAGAAGAGCTATGCTAGATCAGAGAAAGTGTCCATCTTGTCTAGAACTCCGTTCACACAGTGGCCGACCAGCTGTCAACCAGGAAACCACAAGCAGGACATGTGCAACAGCACCCTTCCGCCCATGTTCCCCGGCAATTGCTGTATATAGGCTTACTGCCTCTGATACTGGAGATAGCACTTAGCCATCAAGACTAGTAGCAATTGATAGCTTTCTCCTCCGGAAATTGATCCAACACCCTTTTGAAGCTACCCAAATTCATGGCCATCACTACATGTTGTGGTAGTGAATTCCATAGTTTAACTATGTGCTGTGTGCAGAAGTCCTTCCTTTTATCTGTCCTGAATCTCCCACCAATCAGCTTCATGGGATGAACCCATTGGGTTCTAATATTACGGGAGAGGGAGAAAAATGCCTTCCCTATCCACATTCTCCACACCACGCATCATTGTGTACACCTCTATCATGCCCACTTACCCTCCTTTGTCCAAGCTAAACAATCCCAGCTGTTGTAACCTTCCCTCATAGGGGAGATGCTCCAGCCCCTTGATCCTTTTAGTTGCCCTTTTCTGCATTTTTTCTAGCTCTACAATACCTTCTTTTAGGTGTGGTGACCAGAATTGCACACAGTATTCTAAGTGTGGTTGCACCATAGATTTGTATTAAGGCAGTATGGTACTGGCAGTTTTATTCTCAACACCATGCTCACTCCAAACAATTGGAGGACGCAATTGGAAGAAGAGCAGCCGAGCATGAGCTACTCCTTGCTCCAGAGAGCCCTTCCAGCTGTGGATGTGTGTGTTGTCTATCAGCATCCCATCAGCCTTGAACAAACAGTGTGAGCAAAAGGAAGAGGCAGAGTTCTGGCTGAAACCTGGAGCAGATTCACCACCCACTGACCTCGGAGCCACCAGACTCCATTGCTTAAAACAGTCGAATCAGGACTGAGTGGCTGCGGAATGCTGGCTGAGTGTTGGATGCGTGGGAGTGGAAAACCAACAGGGAGGAGGAATGGAGTTTCCCGGAAATGGGAGTGGCTGGCTGGAACCCCAAACACGAACAGTTCAGTGTGGCCACATTTCTATTAATTCCAAAGCTTGCACCGTGTGCAGTTTGCTGCAGCTTTCTCTTCTTTTGCATCTTTTCCCCTTCTCCTTCATGCCACCGGTGTACATGTGGGCACTGATAAAGCACTGCAAACCAACAAGCAGTCTCTGATGTGCTCTGCAATGGTGAAGCACCACACCAAAAGAACCTTGATACGACATTACATGCCAGCCTTCCCCAACCTGGGCTAGATCTGCACTACTGCTTCATAGCAGTATTGAAGTGCACTGATAATTGTTGGGGCACATTCCACTTTCCACTGTCATAGGGTCATTTCCTGCTTTTAATTCCACTTTCGTCATGATTTGACAGAAGCGCCGTTTCTACGCCATAGGGGCGTAGAGGGAGGGGGGTGGCGATCCCGGAAGTGCCTGCTTCTGGGATTGTCGCTCTAGTCCAAATGAGGACGTGTGACGTCCTGGCTTCCTCCCGGGCCGTTGCACATCGCGCCTGCCATTTTTTTGTTTCGGATCCACGAGGAGCGCACTTGCATGCCAACGAAAAGGTAAGTGGGGTTTTTAAAAATAACAACCCCAAACCGGGCCCCCAGCCCCCTCCCTGCAATTCCAGGGGTGGCAAAATTGCTGCCACCCCCTCCCCTGATGGGCACAGAGGCACGTAGTGCAGCTCCGTGCCCATTTCTGCTGCGGCGCTCACTCGCAAGTAAGTGCGGCAGCAGCTGGGATGGGCAGCCACATGTCCCACAGTCTCGGGATGTTCCCGGGACCGCGGGAAGGTTCAGGTTTTCCCAGGGATCCCTTAGGAAATCCATGCCCATCCCCCCTGCCCCCAGGAGTCCCTGTGCATCATAGCCAGGGGCTATCCCAGCTCAAAAGGCCAGTATAGAAATGGTGAAGGTGTAGATCTGACCCAGGTGCTCTCCAGATGTGTTGGTTTACAACTCCCAGAACCCCCCAGCTGCATGGCTGGCTGAGAGATTCTGGGGATTCTGGTATGGCACATCTGGAGGGCACCAGGTTGGGGAAAGCTGGTACATGTCATCCAGATGGCTTTTCTGCGGAGTTCTTTTTTCATGCACATAAGTGCAAAGGTAATGTAGAGGAGAGAGAGAGAGAGAGAGATGAAAGAATAGAAAGCTTATGACAAACTTCACATGCACAGCACTCTGTGCCATTGTGAGTTTGTAGTGCATTGGTTCCCCTTCAGATAAGGGGCCAGGCAATTCAGGGCCCCCAAATCTGGGGCGTAATTTGGAAAAGGAGATTTTTGGAACCATCCTGAATTTTTCGGTGTCAGGCAAGCACATGTAAACAGGGCCAGTTTAGTGACCAGGCATCAAAACGGGATAATCCTGATTATCCACTACAGCTGGCTTGCCAAAGAGCTCCATCAGACGAGCGTTTTATTGCACGCTCGTTTCTGGGCACTCACAGATTTTCGCAGGTCCCTCTCGCAACATCGTCTACCTCCCGCGTGCCTCCTGCCCCTTCTAGCCTTCTTCGCACGGCAAAAAAAGACCCTGGTAAATCCGAATTATTTTTGAGATGGAACTTGCTGCCATCCCCTGCTGTGTGCGGGAGAAGCAGCGCGATCAAAACAGCCCACTGTGCACGTTGTTTACATCCTCTTTCAAAAGAGGAAGTAATGAGGGACAAACGCACGGGCGAAGAAGCGACGGTAAGCAAACACGATTTTCCCGTGTGATGACGCTCAAAGAGGCAAGTTGCTGCAGCATTTTTAGCGATGTGTGCATTAATCTCTTTGTAAAGCTCATTTTACCAAATACTACGTCAGTCTGGCTTTATGGCTAATATGTTTTCCTTCCCAATTCTTACACTTTCATTCTTATTCTCCCCATTTCTTTTCCCTGTGATTTTATTTCACCAGGCCACCTGTTAACTAACATTACGGACCCAAACCAAAAAACGTTAAAAATCTCAAGCCTTCAAGGGAAAACCAGCTACCACTTGAATTTGAGAAGCTACACCTCGGGAGGACTAGGACCTGCAACCAGCTTGTATGTGGTTACCAAGGAGAATGGTCAGTGGCCGTGCATTTGTATGTTGGGGCCGGGGAGGACGGTGACCAGTTGGCACTACTGGGAGAATGGCATGGTGCCCAGTAAAACATCTCTATATTCTGGAATAGCCGTCATAGCTATTAAAATGTGAAAGCTGTGTCTGCTCAGCATCATCATCGTTAAGTGGCACTCTATATAATTTCACAAACAAAAGTGGACAGATTCCTGCCCCAAGGACCTTACAATCTAATACGGGCAGTGAGGAAGACAATGGGACAGGCGGGAGAGAGCGAGGGAGGAAGCACAGTTGCATATACTTAAGGTTGACTACAGTTTGGCGGTGGGTATTAAGGGGCGTTAAGCACAGAAAAAGTGGCTTTTGAGGAGGAATTTCACAGAGGAGAAAGAGGTAGAGATCATACATGCTCTGTAGAAGAGATGTCTTTGTTTAGGGGGTGTCCAACGTACTGATTGTGCCACCAGTGTGTACACATTGGCATCCATCAGGCTATTTCTCTCTTCTGATTTCTAATTTATTAATAGAATCATAGAAACGTAGAATTGGAAGGGGCCTATAAGGCCATCACATCCAACCCCCTGCTCAATGCAGGAATCCACCTTAAAGCATCCCTGAAGATAATTTTTTTTATTTTAAAAAGTGGGAGTCTGGTGTGCTTCAAAGTGATCATTATTTGCTTTCAAAAAAAGTGGTTTTGTGAATTGGAGCTCAGCTTCACCGCTGCCTTGTATTTCATCTCTTGGGCAAGTTACTCCTTCGGTGTGTACATTTTTTTTGTCTCACCAGTTTTCCTTCTGTTAAATGTGTGTCTTGTGACCAGCTTGTGGCCGCCCTGTCAGCCATTTTATGAATGGGCAATTCCCCCCAACCCATGGCAGCCATTTTGTGAGCTCACAAAATTCCAGATGTGCCCAACAATCCAAAAAGGTCGGAGTCCCCTGCTCTGAATTGATATTGAAAGGCTGTGAGTCCTGTTGAGGAAAGAAGGCTGAGATATAAATTAACAGTCCAGAAAAGATTAATAAATGCTCCATCCAATATAGACAGAAGAAGCTCACTGGGTATAGAACTGTCCTATGTATTAAACACACACACATTAACACACAGCTTTTTTGTGTAAGCTTTCTACTTTTATATTACTGGAATATAAAGTTTAGGCACTGGACTTTTTGTGGAGAAGTTGTTCCCCAGATGATTCTGGTGAGTGTGTGTGTGTGTGTTTAGGGGGTTCATTTGAGTTCTAGAAATGGCCATCTCTCGGGAATTGGGCAACTCATTCTAACAGATCATGCCTAGAACAATGCAGTGGTTTAGCGTGTTCTCAGTACATAGGAAGCGGATGGGAAATATTCCGTTTCCCATCAGTCACTTTCATTTTTAATAAGCTACGCCACAGGTGATCAGCCATTCCTTGGAGAACTGGCTTAATTTTACAAGCCACTGGAGGAAGGCTGCAATTTGGTCCTGTGCGACTAACAAGCAATATTAGCTCTTTCAAATATCGCTGCCTTACTGAGTCTTTGTCTTGTTCATTTTTTCAGCTGTGGGATTAATCATTGCCATCCTTATCCCAGTGGCCATTGCTGTAGCATTGGCAGTGGTGACCAGTATCCTTTGCTACCGGAAGAGAGAATGGTAACTAATAGCATTCAGCAAACTTTATTTTCTTGCCTATACTAGAGAGTATATACTCTCTCTAGTATAGGCGGCAATGCTTATATTTCGTCTTGGGTGATGTTGTCCATTACATCCTTTGTGGGGTAGAGGCCATGTCTACACCATCCATTTATCCCGTGGTCAGCTTGAGGTCGTCCCTGTGCGTCCACATGATACACAGGGGATCCCGGGGTCAACCGGGGACGACCTCTCGCTTTTCCCGGGATTAAAATGGACTACCTTTATCCAATTTTTGCCCACGGTCCCAGGATAACCCCGAGGACTGTGGGCGGTGTGGCCAGTGCTCCCGGGTTCTTCCTCCTCCCCACGAGTACTGTGGCACAACAAACAGGCATGGAGCTCTGCGGGGGGCTCTGTGCCCATTGGGGGAGCATTTTCATCATGGGTACCAAGTGTTTTTTTTTCCTATTTAAGCTTACTTTGGTGCACAGTTATGCCTGTGTTGCTGCGCAAGAGTCTCCTTCCAGAAAAAAAAAAAACATGTGATGCCAGATGTCCCTCTTTCCTTAAGGGATGTCGCGCCTGCGTTTGGAAGCTGGGGAAGGATCCTGGAAGCCGGCAAGCCCGAGATCCTCCCCCCTCACTCCTGGAAGACTCATAGGTGTAGATGAGCCCAGGGAGATGAGCAGTGAAACTAAATGGATATTACACAGCCCAAGGCGTACATTCTTATAGGAATGGGGGAGAAATACTTTTGCATCACATTTTAGCATGGATATCCCTAATTTCACGTTTGAACAAATACCAAGTAGCCCAAAAGTAGGTATACAGTATAGTGTATCAACATTCTAAACAACTGTATACCTACTTTTGGGCCACCCAGTATAAAAACTGAAACTAAATTCTCTTTTGAAATTTGCACCCCTTGAAATTTTGCATAGTTCTCAAAGAACATTCAAAAATGCATTCTACTAGGAAAATCGCTTGCAAAAAATGTACACGTATTAGGCATTTATTATTATTATTATTATTATTATTATTATTATTATTATTATTTTTACAAAAATGCATGTGTTAGGAGAAATGCACCCAGAAATGCATACATCTAAGATCCTCTGCCGGGTGCCTACTCTGAGGGAAGCACAGAGGATGGCAACAAGGGAAAGGGCCTTCTCAGTGGTGGCCCCCCAATTATGGAATGATCTCCCCAACGAGGCCCACCTAGCACTAACATTGTTACCTTTTAAGCACCAGGTCAAAACCTTTCTCTTCTCCCAGGCATTTAACAGCATATGTGGAGTTTTTTTAATTGACCCCAGATCTATCAACTTTAGAACTCTGAGAGTTCAAAGTTGTTTTTAAATATATATTGTCTTTGTATGTTGTCTGTTTATATGCTTTTATGCTTTTTAATTTTGTATATAAATTTTTAATGTTTTCATTTTTGTAATCCGCCCTGAGAGCTTCGGCTATGGGGTGGTATAGAAATGTAAATAATAATAATAATAATAATAATAATAATAACAACAACAACAACAACAACAGATTTATCTTTTTTTAAAAAAAAAATCTCAGTGTTCAGGATAAATTAAATTTAAGATTAGAAAAATGAGAAACCGAAATTGACAGATCCATCTATCCCTGCATCGTTGCACCCCAATACGTTATCTGACATTGCAAGGGATTTTGGAGCGCATCTCTTGGATTCATGCACCTTCATTGGCACATCGGAGGCTTGTGCTGCCAGGCCACCCTTTTGTTTTTTATAGCTTTTCTCATATTATGTTCATTTTATTCATTGTACCAGAAAGGGATCCACGGTTTTGGTTGGCCTTGGTAGCTCACAAACATTTGTGGTTGCTAACTAGTCTGCCTCTCTCCCGGTGGTTGGCCTTGTCTGAGATGACACACTGAACTTCTCTGAAGCCCAGTGTGACCGTGGGGAAAACCTCCCTCAGCTCTGTGGGCTTCGTCCCTTTAGTGCCGATCCTTGCAAAGTCTCCGAAAGCTGTGTGATGTCTCTCGTTGCTTTCTGGGGCTGTCACAGACCTTCCCCTGAGCCTCAGAAATGATCGTAAACAGCAAGATGGCTTCCAATCCACTCAAGCCCTCTATGTAAAGTTTGAAAGTAGGGGACGGGGTGGGGACTGGGGAGGCTCAGCATTTTATTTAAGAACAGTGAGCCAATCCCTCCAGCCCTAAAAGCTCACTGAATTGTGTCCACCCACATGAACTTTTAGAAATGTTCAATTCCCCCCGCCCCCCAAAAGGCAAAATTATTAGTTCGGGACAAAATTTAAATGGTATGCTGCCTTTTTTAAAGTGAGGTGCTGATGCCACGACAGGAAAAATAAATCAAAACATCCCTTTAATTATGATGCACAGGATACTTTGTAATAAACGGGTGGAGAGTCCTGATATTAACGTCTGTGTTCTTATTTCCGAAGGATTAAAGAAACTTTCTATCCTGACATTCCAAACCCTGAGAACTGTAAAGCTTTGGAGTTTGTGAAGGATCCAGAGGTAATTGTTCAATTTTCCCATTTTGTTACTTAATTAGAAGGTTTTTGGAGACACAGTAGGAGGGAGCAGGAATTGAGGAAATCTTTGAGAGTCCAGTTTTAGTGTTGAAGGACATTGTGCTGGATTTCATAGGAGGTTGTTCATGAGCATGATGAGCTGGAAAAGATGGCTTCAGCTTTTGAGGGGATGGAGGTGGGAACAGAAGGACACCTAAAAGTAATAAGGTACAGTGGCATAGCCTAAAGTACAGAAGGACCGTAAGGTCCTAGGTTCAGTCCCCAGCATCTCCACATAAAGCTGGTGAAACCTCTGCCTGAAACCCTGAAGAGCTGCTGCCAATCAGTGTTAGCAATACTGTGCTGGATGGACCAAGGGTCTGACTCAGTATAAGGCAGCTTCCAGTATAAGGCAGCTCTCTGGAGACTTGGATTTTTGATGAGGCAAAACATTGACACTCTCGTGTTTGAAAAATTGTTCTTAATATATACTGGTGAACATAGGTGTGTGCAAGGGGTGTGCCTGGTGTGTCCAGGCACACTCTAATGTCTCAAGCAAGAAGCGTTGAATTGAGGGGGGCATTGAGTAGGGATCCAGAAGGGGATCCAGACACAGAAGGAACGGTCCTCCAGCTGTTCCACTACCATGCCGAAGAACTATTGCCTCTGCGAAAGCACCATTGCTCCTGGCAGCAGAGCAAATAGGAATCACTCTGCTGGGAGCCTCTCTGCCGGGAGCCACACTTCAAAGAGTCCAGGAGGAGGGCCCTGAAG
The DNA here is from genome assembly GCA_029215795.1 of Anniella stebbinsi. Classification (NCBI taxonomy): domain Eukaryota; kingdom Metazoa; phylum Chordata; class Lepidosauria; order Squamata; family Anniellidae; genus Anniella; species Anniella stebbinsi. The sequence continues at coordinate 22,659,736 of JARDYH010000002.1, read as the reverse complement.
GCTAATATCACCTCGTAAGCCCTTCCTCCAGCCAGGGTCACCACAAAGCCCCACCAATGTTGGGGCTTAAGGAGCATCTGCTCAATCCCCCCTCACCTGCAACAGCCCCCCCTCGCACATCAGGCAAGCCGAACGCGAAGTAGGGCATCAGTGTCTACAGTGTTTAATAAATAAATGAATAAAAATAATGTCCTTTCTGTTCACCTTAAAAAAAAAATTCCTGGGTGCGCACTTTAATGAAACGTGCTGTGCACGCCTATGCTGGTGAAAGAGTTCCTCCTATTGTTCATTGTCCTAAACTCCATTGTAGCTGGTGGTGTGAAATTCAAGAACATAAGAAGTGCCATGGTGGATCAGACCGAGGGGCCATCTAGTACAGCGCTTTGTTCCCACAGTGGCCAACCAGGGGCTCATCTACATCTAAAGGTGTAGCGGGAGGGAGGGGGATTGCAGACTTACCTGCTTCCGCGATCCTCCCCCGGCTTCTATAGCCTTGCGACATCCCAGAAGGAAAGGGGGACATCGCAGGCACCATTTTTTTTAGCAGAAGAACTGGTCACACGGCCCCAATCCAGGGGGAAAGATAATTTTTTTAAAAAACCTGTGCCCAAACACACACACACACGCCATTCCAGGAATGGTGAAATTGGTGCCCCCCACCCCTGTAGGGCATGGGACCCCCCCCCCAAACAGCTCCGTAACCATTTTGAAAGCTAAAGGAGGCAGGAAAAAGCTGGGATGGGTGTCCACACCCTCGCAGAGCTCGGGATCTTCCCGAGACCATGGGAAAAATCTGCCCATCCCTGGTTGCCCCTGGGATCCCCTGTGAGTCATATGGATGCACAGGGACACTCCTGAGCTGATCCCGGGATAACTGCATGATGTAGACAAGGCCCAGCTGTCGACCAGGGACCAACAAAGCAGGATGTGGTGCAACAGCATCCATCCATGTTCCCCAGGAACTGATGCATATAGGCTTACTGCCTTGGATACTGGAGGTAGCATATAGCCATCAGGGCTAGTAGTCATTGATAGCCTTCTCCTCCGGAATTTATCCAACCCCCTTGTAATGCCATCCAAATTGGTGGCCATCGCCACATCTTGTGGTAGTGAATCCCATAGTTTAACTATGCGCTGTGTGAAGAAGAAATTCCTTTTATCTGTCCTGTAACTCCCACCAATCAGCTTCATGGGAAGACCCCGGGTTCTAGTGTTATGGGAGAGGGAGAAAAATGTCTCCCTAGCCACATTCTCCACACCATGCAGAATTTTGTACACCTCTAAATTTGCATACATTTGCAGTGTTTAGGTTGCAATCCTATACCCATTTACCTGGAGTAAACCCAATGAATACAATACGATTTACTTGTGAGTAGACACGTATAGGATTGAACTGTTAGTCACTTTATGCAAGACTAACATTTGAAAAAGACATTTGGATTTGGAATGTTTTTTCTTCCCTATAAGACAGAATAAAAGACCTCTATATAAGAAGTCTTAAAGGAAAGGAAGTTTAAACTTGCAGATGTGCATTGTTAGCTAATTTTATTTTCTGTTTGTAGGGGAACGCTAATTCTAAAACCTTGGAGATGAATCCATGTACTCCCAATAACATTGAAGTGGTTGAAACACAAACCCCATGCCTAAAGATTGAGGACACCGCCATTACATCACCGGTGATGGAGGACCATCCTGAAGATGGCTTTGACTCAGAAACAGAGAGCCACATCGTTGTCTCCTATTGCCCACCGATCATCGAGGAAGAGATCCCAAATCCACCGGTAGATGAATCTGCAGGGTCTTCCCAGGTTATTTACATTGACATCCAGTCAATGTATCCGGCTCAGATTAAACCGAAAGAAGAATTAGAAGTCGACTGTGTGGCTGCAGCAGGCTATAAACCTCAGATGCAGCTGCCCGTGAATAGTTTAAGAAAGGTGGAGGAAACCTCATCTGTAGAAGAAGAGGATTTGGACAAGGTCGCAGGCTATAGACCTCAAGTGAATACACCCTCCTGGAACACAGGCGGTCCGGATTCGCCAGGCTCCATTGAGAGCAACAACGAAAACGCCGCCTTTGGCAGCCCTTGTTCAATCAACTCTCGCCAATTTTTGATCCCTCCCAAAGAGGATGAAGACTCTCCCAAGGCCGCTAACACAGGGTGGTCCTTCAATAATTTCTTTCACAGCAAACCAAATGTTTAACATTGAGATGGTCACAGTCGTCCCGAAAGCTGGGGTTTCCTGGAACTGGCTAACAGCCTCGGAGATACTGTACCCCAGGGGTGGTGGGTGGGTGGGTTATAATTTCATTTCAGTGAAATTGAATGTGAACCTTGCTCAAGTTGCAGTGGAAGTGGCAATGGTCATTTCTATGGATGGCAGAGATGCTAATTCAGAGCACCTCATTTAAGGACAGGTGTTTCGGGGTAACCCTTTCTGAAGCCAAAGAGTAGCGAGAGGTCCGTGTCTGCTTTTCAACCATCCGTTTGTCCCCCTGCCCGCTCTGCTCTGAGTAGGGCATAACAGTCTCTCTTTGTGACTACTTCTATGGTTTCCTATTTTAAAGAAGAGACTGGGAGATGTGGTGTGTGTGCTGTTATAAGCATAGCCTGTTGCCTCAGACACAACCGTGTGGGTTTTTCAGCGGTATGGATGTATGTAGGTGTGTCAAGGACTGGGGCCTTGTTGTTAAATCAAGTAGTTTCTTTTTTCAAAACAATGTTAAGATTTTGGGCATCCAAACACTACAGTACCTAAACACTACAGTACTTCCATTGATTTATGTTGTTAAGGCTCTAGTCCTCAAAATCGTTCTGTAGAACACCTTGTTGCTTAAGGAAATTGATTCCCTTTTGACGTCTGCAGGGCTAAAACAGTTCGCATGGAAAAACTCCAGCTTGGGTAGCTTGCCAGTCACAGCCTTGGCTATGGCTGCCTATGGCGTTCATTTTACAAGTCTGGAAACTAGTTTCTGTACCTGCTGTATACTCGAATATGCAATAGTTTTGACTCAGGGGTGCAAAAACAAGTGAAACACTGATTTTAAAATCTCTGACAGGAATAGATAACTGTTTAACTTCCATTTTTTTTTAAGCAATCTTATTTTTCCATTCTTTTTTTAAAAAATAAATAAATAAACATGACTGCTGTATCCCTGACCTCAAGTAGTGATGCAAAGGTAGACTCATTCTCATGGACACGCTACTATTCTGTGGAGTAATTGCTTGTTGTTTCAAGGATCATTCAGTTATGTGAGCCTAAACCCGATTTTGAAGTGGTTACAGGCGCTAGGATAGATATAGGTGTACCACCTTTATGAACACTAGGCCTTTGTTAGAGGTATGTGTTTCAAGAAACCTCTCCATCCCGTCAATGTCTGTTTCTGGGTGAAGTCTACAAGCAAGACTGCCTAGTAATAGCATTCCAAAAATCTTCTGCACATGCTCCATTTTAAAATGACCTGGACAAACCTGGAACAGTTTTCATCTGTAGTCTCCATGGAAAATCGTTATTCATGGGAAATGGCCAGCAGTGAATACGTTTCATGTGTAATCACCATAAATGGAGCCACCACCGCCGTCCTTGAATTTCCTTGCCGATGTTTCCAAGTATAACAAATGAAGAGCAGGTGTTGCTTCTCTACATGCACTCTGAAAATCCTATATTGAGCTCTCCTTTCAAAACTGCCACCGAACATTTCAAATAAAGACCTTTGGGATACTATCAGATGGACTACAGTCTTCATTCGAAGCTAAATCAGATCTTAGGCATTTACAGTATGTTTCTTGTTACTGCAAGTCTGTAATTAATTCCACACTACTTACGGAACTGGCATTTTTAGATATATGTACATTTTATTTGCAGCATTATTTCAGATTTCCTCATTGGCAACTGGCCGTTCAGCACTATGGATGTAGCAAATTCTTTAGAAATTAAGTTAAGGGACCATTGGGCTAGGCCTCCTACTCTGAGCTACTGAAACTTGCATGTTAGCTCCGCTACATTGGAGGTTTTCTTGTAAACTACGGGATGGCCCAGTCTTTTCCAGCTGCTTTCTGAAATATTTCATTTATCCTAGCTAATGCTCAGGTTTACCATATTTGGATGGTTATTTTAAGATATATGGCAAACACTTGATGGACGTTTCTAGGTTTGATTTATACAATAAATCCAGCCCAAGCTTTTGTGGGCTGGATGGGGAACCTCTGCGGGCCACCTTTGGCTCATAGGCTGGAGGTTCCCTACCCTTATTCATATTCTTCAGAAAATGGTCACATTTTCAGAGTGCCTTTAATGTGGGAGATTCTTCCTTTGTTACTTGGGGTGACTGGGAAACCCACTCTGATTCCAGTATTGATCAGTATCTTTGTTTTCTGTTTCAGCTGAGCTGTAGTCTGTTGACCTTATTTTCAGGGACTGTAGCTGAGTTACCTACATTGGCTGACGGTAACATCAAACATTCCTTGAAATCTGTAGGTTGTTGTTGGTGAATTAAATTAGCAGTGTCCTTTATTTATTTATTTTAATCTACTTTTAATACAGCTTTTCCAGGGCTTTTTCAGGAATTGGAGTATCTGATCTCTTCTTACGTGTGGTAAAATATTCATCTGTAGCAAGTCATTTGTACCATCCGGCTAAATGTTAAAGAGAATTCTACCACACATTTGTTGGTTCTGTGGTAAAATGTGTGACGAAATGGCCATCTATCCACTGGTAGGAGTCTAAAATCATTCTGCTGGGTGGAAAGGAACAACTCATTTCCAGTTGAAGGTACTGATTTGCATTTCAAAGGAAGCTCTCCTTGCTGCCAGGAGAGGCTTTTGATAAAATGCAAACGGCACCTTCAGAGAAGTGGTTTTGATGAGGCTGTGACAGGGAAACAAAGCATTGAACTTCCCCTCCCTTCCCTTCCCATGGTCCTGAGGTTTCCCTGGGGCTGCTATTTATACAACAAAACACTTGCATGTGAATGGCATTCATGCAATTCATATCACATCTAGGCCATTTCTACACCAGACAGGTGTAGAGGTAGGGAGGGGCAGCGATCCCGGAAATACCTGCTTCCGGGATCATTGCTGGACCTCCTGGGAGGAAGGAGGGACATTGCGGCCGCCATTTTTTTCAAACCAATCTGAAGAGCACACTTGCGCTCCAACGGAAAGGCGCTCCAACGGCTCCATGCCTATTTCTGCTGCCGTGCTTACTCATGAGTAAGCACGGCAACAGCTGGAATGGGTGGCCGCATCTCCCACAGTCTCAGGCCGTTCCCAGGACTGTAGGAAGAATCTGGTTTCCCCAGGGATCCCATATCCTGGGGAAAACCCGTGCCCATCCCCCCTGCCCCCAGGAGTCCCTGTGCATCATTTGGACTCACAGGGACCACCCAGGGGCAATCCCACATCCAAAGGTCCAAGTAGAAACTGCCGTTACTTATTTCTATGTCCTTTGAAGTCCCACCTTACGATCAACAAAAATGGGTGCTTTGTGAGGAGCATAAACATGTTGCAAAATCTCCCTGCCCTCCCCCCCCAAATCCAGTTCAACTCAATTAGGCTGACCATATGGAAAAGAGGACAGGCCTCCTGTATCTTTAGCAGTTGTGTAGAAAAGGGAATTGCAGCAGGGGTCATTTGAATGCATGTAGCACCTGGTGAAATTCCCTGCCCTCTTTTGTATCTGGTCAAGAGGGCAGGGTTGCTGCACCTTTAACTGCTGTGATGAAGAGGGAATTTCACCAGGTGCTGCATGCATACAAATGACACCTGCTGAAATTCCCTTTTCAATACATCGATTAAAGATACAGGAGCCCTGTCCTCCTTTCCGTATGGTCACCCTAACTCAACCCTTGACCAAGTGATCCAATTCAATTCAATACAATGCCAGTGTCTACAGGATTACTTTGGGCCACAGTACAAGTATTATTTGAACTAACTTGTGAATCAGGCTAAGAAATATTGGGGAAGGGGGATTAAAATGTACCTCCAGTCTTCCATGCCAAGGTTTTATTCTTTTTGAGGTGCTATTTAACTTTGGTAAGCAGCATCAATAGAAATTCTGAAGTCTTGGTCTATGCAAAGCCTTAATTCTCTTGCCTTATGCCCTTAAAATTTCAGGATGCTTTTCTAGTTTCTGAAGAATGTGTTGGATAACAAAACCAAACCAAAGCTCACATTATACCCCAAAGGACCGAATTGGAATCCTTGTTTTTCCTAGAGCACTTCTGAGAAGCATATTTCTATATAATCTGCTGCCCTTCTTTCAGGGGGTAGGGGCAATTGTATTCTGAAACTCCTTTCGGTAACACTAGAGCTTCTGTTGGGTTTTTAGTATGTTTGTTTTTGAGCCATCATGTGTCTTATAGGGATGTTCTGTTTTTGGTTAAGAATTTACTTTGAATGGCACTATGGGCAAATTATATCTTTGTTACTTTGTGATGATTAATGGGGAGGGGAGGGACTGTGAATCCAGTTTGGGGTAGTTGTTGTTGTTTGAAATGGCATTTTTGAAGTGTTTAGGATGTACATTTTTAGTAACCTGCATATAATATACCTCACAAAAATGATTTTATCAGATGTAGTAAGCTATAACTTTGAAAACAAAGTTGTCTGTTTCACCTCCACAGATTGCTTTTTCCCCCCTTTCATGTAAACATCTTGGATTCATTTTGCAATGTGGCACCATCCATTTGCCTGTCGGTTCTGGGTAACGGTGATTCTGATTGTCTTTTTATTGCCTATTATTTTTAGAGTGCACCTTCAAAAGTCGGCCAAGAGTATTTCTGGCCCCTGATATCAACATTCATGGAGGCTTCAGCCCGTTACTGGTTTCTGCCTGCCAACAGGGTGGAGCAGGGGCACTGTAGGTGACCCACGCAAGCCGTCCATTTACATGGCAGACATCTAGGTGTTCACTAGTTGGGAGGGAGTATCTGGCAAAAGGCTTGTCTGCCTGTCTTTCTCCATGATGCTTCCTGTACTTCAAGATGGCCACTACATTGCTAAACAAAAAATGTGGAAGCTGCCATAGAGTTGCCAGATTATTTTGCAACTCGCCTCTTAGAGCAGGGATGGGCAACTTGTGGCCCTCCAGATGTTTTGGTCTACAACTCTCATCAGCGCTAGCCAGCATAGCCTGTGATGAGGAAGTTGTGAGCTTAAAACATCTGGAGGTACAAGTGGCTCACCCATCTTAGTAGTTTCTCCTGTATGGATGGGAAGAAGAAAGGGGAAATAGGGAAGAGGTAGCTTCCGCTATTTCAGAAAAGCCCTACTGAAAAAGTTTATTTTCTCAGAAGTACTCTGCTGGGCAGCATCCATTCAGCTCAATAGAGCTTGTTATATTGCACTCAAGATTTAGTGTGAACATGTCTCTTTAGTTCTTGGGGCTGCTAAAGATCATGAGCTCCGGTAGATCGTGGTTGTGTTCATGGATTTCAATTACATTGTGAACCATGGGATCCCTGTGTTTCAACAGTTGTTTAGATTGTGCTTGTGGGAGTGGATTAGCTGGTCATTGGTGTGTTCAGATGTAGAAATGAACCCTTAAAAGGAGAACAAATTGCAGAGCACTTATAACAGTAGTTTTCAAACTACAGTTCCTCAAGTTAAAATATCAGCTGTTGTGGTGGGCAAGCTTCCCTGAAGATCCACTCTTGATATTCCTGGCAATGTGCATATATGCATTGGAGTGTTTAGGCTATGCTCCCAATTCACATGGGGCGATGCTAAACAGGGGTATGCTCTGGGCGAACTGAGAATCGCCCTGGGGTCATTAAAATATGCCACAGGAATGTCTACAAGGCTCCCAGGGGTTCTTCAGCGTATCTGTCAAGGCGGAACGCGTTTGCGGATGAGTAGGCCATTTGCAAACCAATGTCTTGCACCAAGGTCAGTGGCGCTACACCACTGTGAACGGGCTGTGAATTGACCATTCTAAGCATAGGGAGACTTTTTTAATTCTTTCTTGCCGCTTTTCCCTGCGGCTGTGTGGCCTCCTTGGGGGCCTCCATGGTGAATGTGAAATCTCCTGCAGTGAGATGAAGCAGACTCGAAAGACATAGGGTGGCGAGTTGGGGTGGGAGCAGAAATGGGGTGGGGGAGGGATTTTTGAAGATCACTGTAAGTACAGAAATGTTACTTGTATAATACATGTTTTAATATAGCTCAGTAAATTCTGATTGTTTTATGAAAAATGTAAATAGCACATTAAATATATGCAATAGATGCAAAGTTAATCTCTATGCTTTTTGAAATATTAAACATTATAATACTGAACAGACTGGAAGACTTAAAGTTGCATATATATATATATATATATATATATATATATTCTCTCTGCAAGCAATTTGACCTAATCTAGCCTTGCTTCCAATCTGTGTAAAGTGGGTTGCTATATTGGGCGATTTGTTGCCAGATGGCTCAGCGATAATTTTGTCTCCTAAGCAAACCTATATCATGTATACAAATGAATGTACTCTTTATTCTACTGTGTATATTTCAATCTCGGAGATGGCTTTTGGAAACTTTTTTCAATCTCACTCTGTGCCCTCGGAGATTGGTAAACTCATTGCTGTATTGACCCCGAGAATGGAAGGGCATATGCCCATTTGGGAATTTCAGGAGCTCCCAGTTGAGTACATAAGTGCAAAATTAGTACTGTGGGAACGCATGACACCAAGCCTTTCCCTGACATACATGCATCCCAATAACATGTTCCATGCCTCCTACTAAAGAGGAGATTGGTGCTTGTTTCTGTGCTAAATATCTTCAGTATGTGTGCATGGGACATCTATGCATAGGGTCAATGTATTTTGTAAACATCAATATGAGACAACCAGCTATTTAGCAATTATGTATTTCTTGGTGAAATTACTTAAGTAGGCACCTAGAGTGGAGGATAATATTGGGAAAACACAATTTGGGGAGGAGGAGGGAGTAGCGAACTGTATAAGTGATATAATACTAAAATACTAAATTTAGCACGAACATAAAGCTAGTTTGCCTGTCTATTTGTATGGCAATGTACTGCTTATCCCTGTAATTTGCATGTATCTTTTTTTCTTTTTTTGTGGCCAGAATATTGTCATGGAGTTCAATAAATGTATTTTCTTACACAGCCTTCAGAATTATATATACTTTTCCTTATAAGCACGTTTCTATTTTGTTCTGTTTGTTTGAGCAGAATCTTCCCAATCCATGCCGGTCTCAGTGGAAGAGTAAAAGCTAACCTCAGAAAGCTCAACAAATTTGTTGTAGCAAGAATACCTTCCTATTGTAATACCATATCTCTGTTCTGAGTAATTTCAAACAGGTTCTACTCCAAGCCTTTCCAGCCCTCTAAAAATAAAAAAAACCACTTTATTTTTGTTTGCAGTTACCAAGTATAGAGAATCGACTGAAACTATATTTTGGACAAGTTCCAGAAATTTAGGATGTTGAAATAAATTATCACACTTGTATCTTTTCCTCTGAAGGGCACCATAGATTCATCTCAACTTTATCCTTACAATAATTCTATGAGGTTGGACAGAGTACATGTGTTTCCTCCTATGTCCTCAGTGGAGGGGGCTGTACAAAAGCACCCTTCCCAAGGCTAGTGTGCCACACTCACTAACCTACATCTATAAGCATTCATCTGAACATGGCCAGCTTGCCCAGTTCCATTCCCTCTCCCACACTTCCAGGGGGAATGCTTGAAAACGGCTAGAGTGCTTCTTTAGATGAGCATTTTATAGCATGTCCGTGATTGCCCATTCACGGATGTTTGCAGGTCGTTTTGATGCCACAGTAATCCTCCTTCACAGTCTGCAACTCCTTCTGCTGTTTTTTGTTACAACGTAAGTCTCTGAAAACCCAGCTCTTCTGAACTATAACGATATTTGTCGCTATTTCCTGCCATGTGCAGGAGAGGTTCCATTATAAATCACCCACTAGAGGACTGTGTCCCACTAAACCAAATGGGCCACATGGTAGGCTGACCAGATAAAATCCAGGTCAGGGCTCATGTAACTTTAACAGTTGTAGAGAAAAGGGAATTTCAGCCAGAGTCATTTGTATGCAATTAGTTCCTGGTGAAATTCCCTCTTCATCACAACAGTTAAAGGTGCATGCACAATACTAGAGTGACCATATACAAAAGAAGGCAGGGCCCCTGTAACTTTAACAGTTGTGATGAAGAGGGAATTTCACCAGGAACTAATTGCATACAAATGACACTGGCTGAAATTCCCTTTGCTCCACAACTGTTAGTTACACGAGCCCTGACCTGGATTTTATCTGGTCATCCTACCACATGGTCGCTGCTTTCTTCCCCATGTGATTGTGCTCGTTCCTATTGCGGAAGAGAAGCAGGAAGCACAGCGATGCTAAGGAAATACGATTTCCTTTAGGCAAGTAAGGCAACTCACTATGATTCAACACTCAGCAGAGATTTGAAGCCCAGGAAACTGGTCTGGGGAAGCTCAGGAATTGCCTAGCTGGCTGTAGTCCCGAGGCTCAGGAGCAGGCCTGAATTTGCCCACAGATTTCTGGATCCTTAAAATGATCCTTTTGGGGTCAGTTGCTGGTCCCAATAACTGAGCTGTGACTTGGAGAAAAATAGACTTAAGATTTATAGGTGCAGAATGCTTTTAAACAAGATCCTGTACATTTCAAGCTGTTGAAGAAACTTATCACCGAAATGTTGTTCGATTTGTAATACATTCATGTACTGGAATGCGGAATAAATGTGTATTCCAAATTGAGTTACTCACAAACATTGGCAATCTCACTAAGTTATGAACTTACGTTATCCTTTGCAGAACATGAAGTCTGGCTGTTGATTTCCTGTTTTTTCCCCCCTGGTAACCTCTCCTGGTAACGCCGACTAAAACCACTGTTCACACTGGAGTCTTGTGGCTTCAAAATGGAATAAAACTTCCAAGTCTTGTCATGAAATTTTCCTGTACTTCAGAGCATTCCATTGATCATTCAATATTATAGGTATATCTAAGGTTCCATTGCCCAGTTTGTAGGTTTTGTTTTTTTAAAAAATATATATATACTTGATACCAAAATATAATAGTATAGCACAATTTAACAACTTTTCAATACTTTCAAGCCAGAAAAACTCCATTAATGTACATTTTCAGCTGTCTAAATTTACTTTCCCGCACCCCCAAAAAAGACAGATGGTAAAACCAGTTACATGTCACAAATATTTTCACCGAAACTATAGAATTAGTAAATACGAAACTTCCTTGCCCCACTACACTTTTCTCTCTTTTGGGGAAAAATGTACAACATGCTAAACTGTGTCAGAAACCTATTCCTTTTGCAAAATTATCTAGCTGATCAGTGCTGCAGCTGATACTATATAAAAATATACAAGTACAAAATTGGTGCTATAAAATGTGGTGGTCGGTTTTCATTGCTTGTAATTAAAAAAAAGTAGAGTTTTTAAATAGAACCTTTCTCTTCAGCAAACAGCGTAATCTGGAAGGGAGATTAACTTCAGTATATTTTACATTGGGATGGAACGGAGCTGTACATTATTACTTTTTTTTGTATAATTGCAACTTGTGTCTGGAGTAGAATAATGGGATACATAAATACAGCTCTTTCAAAATACGCCACTCCATTGGCTGGATGCTACATTCATTGCGCCACTACAAGCTGGAAAGGTTAACAGTGTCAATAGTGCTCCTTCAGTTAGAAAGAAGTTCTTTGTGAAACATAGCACAATCATTCAGCTACTCATGACATCATATATATATATATATATATATATATATATATATATATATGGTAAGTTGGACGGACGCAGAACCCTCTCTGTCGGCCAACAACGTGTTCCTTCAAAGCCTCAACATCACTGCAGAATGCCATTCTCCACTAGCAGATTTATGTCTGGGCATTGGGCTAAAGAGCTAAGAGAACAGAACAGTATCCTCTGGTGATGCTCATCGTGCAGTGAGAAGAGTGAAAGTAAAGGAAGTGTTAGGCCACATCTACACCAAGCAGGATACTGCACTATGAAAGCGGTATATAAAAGGCAGGACCCGTGCTACTGCTTTATAGCGGTACTGAAGCGCACTGACAACTGTTGGGGCCCACTGACGCATACCATATACCGCTTTCATACCACTATATCCTGCATGGTGTGGCTCCTGCCTCTTATACACCGCTTTCATAGTGCAATATCCTGCTTGGTGTGGATTAGGCCTTAGTCTACACAATCAGCGTTACACATAGTTAAAACTGTTCCTGTATTGGACCATTCCTGCAAGAAGGGGGGGAAGGGATATAGCATGAATGAATTCTCCATATATATATATATATATATATATATATATATATAATCCCCCTACGTGTAGAAAACTACACTCCTTCCCCCCAGCATGCTAACTTAGGGGATCATTCAAGCATGCAAAGCTCTTTTATCTGTGGAACAGTCCAGAAACTGACCACGGGATCTGCATTTTACCTCCACTACCCCCCAATTCATCAAGGTAGGGTGTAATGAGCAGGAGTAGTGGGTTGTTGAAGGTGTGACCTCAGTGCATGTATGGGAATGGGGGAGCTCTATTCTCCTTCAAAGCAGAGCACTGTGATTGTAACAGACTATGCTAGTCTGCAGTCATGGTTGTTGGTGGTAACATCCCTAATGTCATGGGAGATAAGATTCTCACAGCAGGCATGGCTGTCAGTGTTCCACCCTCTAACTCTGGACAGTCCACAGTGTTACTAAAGAAGAGGTACTAGGGAATAGATGGAAACTGAGGGGTTAACACTGGAAAAGTATAGATAGAGGCCTCAGACCTCTCCCTGCAATGAAGTATTGTGGGCAAGGCTCCAACCCACAGGAGCCAAGACTTTGTAACCAGTGAGCCAGCACATGCTGCTGCGCACCTATCCATCGTTAAACTCAGTGCATGAGTTATCCATTACAGATGCAAGTGGCTTATCAGCTGCACATGTCTGAAGCTGGCACTGGCTGATAGATCTGGCAGAAATGTAGATTTTTATGCAAGGGGCCCAGCCAGGAAATCACCAGCCTTGTGCAACAACATGGTGGGTTTGCTGAACTGTGCTCTAATTACAAGTAGAGGTAACGTGTGATGCTTCTGGCTCAAAGCATTCAGTATGATTGAAAGAGCACAATATCCAAAGGAAAGGATAGTGAAAAGTGGTCCCCCTTTTTTGTATGCATTCATTTCAGTCTGGGTTCTTGCTTCCAAGCCTCGTTCAGGAGTCCTCGGTGTGCAAGATCAGTTCATGGGAGGAAGGTTCTTCCCTGCGAAGGTCTTCCATCCATTATTTTGCCCCACAAGTGTTAATGTTCTTCCCATCAGCTGCATCTTCAACCAGTGAAATATGATAATCTGTGGAAAGCGTGAAGTGGGAAATGCAACCCACCAGTCCCCTCATATATTGTCTGTTTGTGTGCAGCGCTATCTCCTTCATTCCACCTGCCAAAGAGAGGAACTGAGTCCATAAAGATGAATTTGTGGGTGTGGGGGAACATTCACATGTCGCTTCTTGCCTTGAAAGGGGGGTCTCTGAGCAGATCACAACGGTTAAAACACGAGATCCATTAAACAGGTTAAAAACAACAGCAGAACGAAGCGGAAGGCCCATCCTATTGTTGAGGCACACGGGGGAAGTGAGAGTTTCCTGATCCTGAGTGTCCTCACCATTCCTCACCATTCTGTGACTTTGCCATGGTGAAACAGATCACAAGTCTTTTCATTTGTATAAACTGGCCCAGAGGAGATTTCTAAATTTTTATTTATAATGGGCAGTATCCAACACTGCTGCAGCACCTCTGCTGATGGAGTTGCACCAGCTGGGCCCACCACTAGCGCAACAGAAATGAGCACTTCCTGGAGCAACTCTGGAAATTAGCTGAAATGCTAGTTTCCAAAACGGGACGGGTCAGCAGAACTACGAGCTCGGCTGGCCTGTTCTGTCCCAGAAACCATGATTTTGGCTTGTTTCCAAGGTTGCTCTAGATCGTGCTAGCTTCTCATTGTGCTTAGCAGTGAGTCAGGCTGGCACACTGGGAGTGTTGGCTTTTGCCCTATAACAAAACCTTCTGAGGAACCTGATAGGATGCCCACTATGTACTATGGTGTTTTAGTTGGTCCTAATAAAAGTATTGCCATGCTCTTACTTTTCTCGTGGGGCAATAGGACTACATACAATTTAGTCTAGCTCAGCCTTTCCCAACCTGGGTCCCATGAGATGCTTTGGACTACAACTCTCATTGACCACAGCCAGCATGGCCAATGGTCAGGGATGATGGGAATTTCAGTCCAAAACATCTGAAAGGACTCAGGCTGAGGAAACCTGGTCTAGTCAATTGTTCACAAATATATTTAAGCACTAAAGGCTGATTCACATATTCAACTGTGAGAGATGAGACACAGATATGACATCATGATGTACATGCATGTGTGAATAGCCTCCACTGAAAAATGTGATCATATTGAAGGTGAAATGAAATGTCTATTTGTTGTGGTTGATCTGTGAGGGCTAGTCATCAGGTGATAAGCTTGTATGTGTGACTAGCCTCCTCATAATTTTGCAATAAACTTGGATAAGAAAACTTAAGATAAACTTACCAACATATAGGTCCCCATTGATGTTCAACTGTCTCATCATTCCTGGCGATTTGCCAGTTCTAGCACCATAATCATCCACTGTTATCTTCCCAGACTGTCCATCCCTTAAATTGACAAATATATATATATATATATACATACTTTCTTTAAGTGATTTAACATGAATAAGTACTATCAAAGTTTCTTGCTTCCACATCAAATGCAGTACTATAGTAATGAGTTGTTCCTGTATTATGGTAATCATATTTGGGAATAACTACAAGCTGATAGTATACCGCAAAAAAGTCCCAGTACCTCCCCAGACAATTAGTTTTCCCAAGGATTACAGCCATTGCCCAAGTCAGTTACAACTTGTTTAAAGCAAGATAAAGGAGGGATTTGGGGGGATTTTGAGATAGTGGGGAAGGGAGAGGGGCTTTGGGGACTGGCTGGGAAAACTGAGAATTCTCCAGCTCTGATTTTAATCTCTGTTAATTTAGGGATGGGTGAACCCGATAACATCTGGTCCGGGGTGGGGAGTCTGTCGCTGGGAAATCTGGATACAAGCAAAAGGCAACAGCTGTAATAACAGTAAGATAACAAGAATGCCCTTAGGCACACAGCTGTATGTAATGTTGAGTAATTACATTTTTTTTTAAAACCAACTTGAACAAGCAAAGATAGTTAACAATCAAATTAGGTTTATACGAATCATAAGTATATTGAAACTGTCCAATATGTACATATAATTCCTATTATACACACAAATTGATGTGATACATAATAATTCAACTGAAGATTCTTCTGAGTACAGTTAATGGTGTATTATATAATGAAACAATTTAATAAACAATCCAGGGCTTGACAGGATTCTAGATACAATTCCTGTTTCACGTTTTGGTTTCTTCAATAAAGCCTTGTAGATACAACAAGTTTTGTCTGGAAAAGTCTTTCCAAATACTGTACTGTTTTCTTAATATTTTGCTGCTATATCCTGTTTATTGGAAATATACTGACAAAACCACAATACTGTTAGTTATATACGTCCTCTTAGCTGAGAATAATATAGATATTAAATCTATACCAAAGGAAAGAAATAACAGTCCTTGCTTCAATATGTAGGAAATGAATAGTTTTGACCATTCCAGAAACTCCCAAGCTGGCGCTGTTGCACAACATTAGCGGATGATGGGCAGCTGCTGGGCTTTCGCTGAATTGCGGGGCACTTGATGAGCGAGTCCATGAGTGCACCACTGCTCGGTGAGTGGGGTACGTGAGGCCGGGCGCATGGGAGTCTGTCAGACACCACCCCCTAGGCAGTTTCTCGTAACATCCCTAATTAATTAATAAGCCATAAAGAGCAAAGGGCAAAGGGCAAGCACACGGGTGGTCGACTGGACTTGGCCTCGACAACTGAAACTCATCAAGTTGGTGTTCTGGATAGCTCTATAGAGGGAATTGAATTAATGGCGGTATACAAGTCGTGATGAGCAAGGGGAGTGCGCTTTCCAAAGCCTCCGGAAAGCGTGCATTTCCCCCCGCTGCATTAGTGGCAGATGCTATTAAGACAGCGGAGAGAAAAGACATGATCTTGGAAGCCAGGGCAGACCCACACTCAAGTGCTTGCAGGGGGCTCGCGAGAACTTGGGCACAGGTCCACACTTGCATCCGGATGTATCCGACTGGGTCTGCGAGGGCCGGACACGGGGAGTCCATTGTCCTCGCGGTCCCAGTCGGATGCTTGCCCCCATCTCTAGCCATGAGCCACTCAGCAAAGCTCCACTGGATGAGACTGAGAAGTTGTCAATTTTGTTTTGGTAGAAAGATCTGCAGAAAGTAAGGGAGGGTGTTTTTTTGCACCACTCTATGTCTTTTCTTTAATAAAGCACCACATATACGGATGTCATATACGAACAACTTACCGAACTGCCTTCACTCTATGCCACCTGCCATCATTAAAAGAGCCATTCACTATTATGGAAGCAATGCCGCTGCCCAGATTATAGCTGAAACCAAAGGGGAAATGCTCATGTGATTCCAGAGAATTCACCATCAGACCTCAGGTCAGTTATATTTATTAGTCAATATAGATCATAAGTGACACTGAGCCAGCACAGACATTGTCTTAACGGAAGTAAAGGCTGCAATCCTATACACACTTATCTGAGAGTAAGATCCACGGAATTCAATGGGACATCTTGGACATGTATAGAATTTTGCCGTAAAAGATTGGCAGGGCCCGCTGTTGCCCTGCAAAAGCAAATCCCCCCCATCTTTAACACGGTTTCAATGGTGGCGGATGTTAACTATAAACAAGGGTCCCCAGCATTTAAAACTGAGTCGGGATGGGGCAGATGAGAGAATGCATGATTCTGAAGTCCATTATTGATCTCATAGCCATTGCTAGGAGTATGTCTGCACTAGTCCATTGTCAACTGACAGCATTATCTTAATAATTTCTAATTATTAATAAAACGTACCCTAATTAGAGCTCAAAGAAATGTAGAGAAACCAACAAAGAGCCCGAATTTTCAAACGTGGAAAAAGAGTCTAACAACAGCTCTAAACTGCAATAGCTAAATAGACCCTCCATATTCAGGGTCAATATAGCTCTGATTATCAGACGGTAGGAGCAGAAAATGGGCAGCCTCCAATGGGGCCATTGCACTTATGCGTAGGCAAGCGCAGCACATTTCATAAGAGTATGCACCCAGAGGATTTTATTTTATTAAAGGTGATCATTTAATTCATGTATTTATTAAGCACTGTAGACACTGGTGCCCTACTCCGCATTCAGCTTGCCTGACCATGGGAGGGGCATTGCAGGTGGTGGTGGTGGGGAGAATGAGGGGGCTTTGTGGCGACACTGGCCAGAGGAGGGGCTTACGTGGCGATATTACCTTTGAGGCCCCTCCTGCTGGCTTCTTTGAAGCATGGCTCCCAGCAAAGTGGCTCCCAGCAGAGTGATTGCTTTTCTCTCCTACTGCTGGGAGCAACAGCGTGCTGTTGAGGGTGGTGGCATTATAGCAACTGGAGGGCAGCTGGAGGACCATTCCCACTGCATCTGGATCCCCTTCTGGATCACTACTCAATGGTGATTATTGCTTGAGTCATTAGGATGTGCCTGGGCACATCCAGCTCACCCCTTGTGCAACTGATGCAGTGCTAGCATAAGTGACCTCTAGCGCAATACCAACAGTATAAGTTGCAGCACTGGGTTGTCTTAGAAAACCTGTTGCACCAACCTACGCTATTTGCTAGAGGTTGCTTACATTAGCACCAGGGAGGGCGAATGAGCTATATTCAAAACCACCAAGATTCTCCAAACATCGGCTCGCCACTCGCCTTCTGGCCAATTCCTGCTTGCATTTGTGATCGCTGCTCCCTCTGTGTGAATGGGAAATTTGCGTGAATAGAGCAGCGATCTAACATGATTTTTTTTTGGCAACTACCCCGTTTGATTTGCAAACATTTCCTAAACGTATGCCCATTTCCTAAATTCCTATGAATTTCCTCCATAGACTAAAGTCGGGCTGATTCACCCTATTGGGGAAATTTGTGCAAATTATGAAATTTGTGTGAAGTTAGGAAATTTCTGCAAATTGAACACAAGCACATGTTCAGCAATTTAGGAATATTTTCGGTAGACATGTGCCCGCAATGATGGTCAAAGTTGCGAACAGGGCATGCTCACTTGTTTTGCAAGCAAAAACCAAATTCTTATACATCCCTAACTAGCGTTACATCACTTGTGTAAGCACAGTGTTGCCATTAGATACTGCCCAATATGAGACAGCCTTTTTTGCTATTCTTATGACACAGATGCATCTGATGGGGACTGCTGGAGAAAGAATGATAGCCTTGATGGAATGCTGCATTGATACAGTAGGGCAAAGACAGGCAACACATGCACAGTAGTACATCCCACCCTACCCCACCCCAAATTAAAAAGTCTCAAGTAAAAGAAAAAGAAAAGATGCTTGCCATAATGCTTCAACTATCCTGGTAATTGTTGAGTGTGGGTTTTTGGGGCACTAAAGGGACGAGTTGGAGTCCCTCAACCTCAAAAGCTAAGCTTCTCACTCAAAATTGGGTTCTGCATAAATTCATTGTCATTCACAAATGCTCAAAAATGCATTTGCAAATTTTAAAAAATTAAACATGATTCTGAATACCTGCCATTTTTCCTTTCTGCATTACTTTTAATACGTTACACACTGTTTACCAGTATAACCTTAACTAGATGTGCAGCTAAGATCAGCAGTCCATATGCCTATGGTAAGAGACAGTGGCTGGAGTGTTGGAGTCAAGAGATCCAGGTTCTAGTTCCCACTCATCCATGGAAGCTCACTGGGTGACTTTGGGCCAGCCACAGACTCTCAGCCCAACCTACCTCACAGGGTTGTTTTTGTGAGGACAAAATGGAAAGGAGGAGGATCATCCCAGAATGCAGGACACAAAATAATGGGATTAAGTTACAGGAAGCCAGATTCCGGCTAGATATCAGGAAAAAAGTCCAGGCTATTAGAACAGTATGACAATCAAACCAATTACCTAGGGAGGTCGTGGGCTCTCCCACACTAGAGGCATTCAAGAAGCAACTGGATAGCCATCTGTCAGGGATGCTTTAAGGTGGATTCCTGCATTGAGCAGGGGGTTGGACTCAATAGCCTTCTAGGCCCCTTCCAACTCTACTATTCTATGATTCTATGTACACCACCTTGGGTTCCTTAAGGAGGAAAAAAGGCGGGATATAAATATAATACATAAATAGCACCACAACAAGGAACCCAAAGAGAAATTCTCATCCCGAGTGAGCAGATGTGCTCCTGATTTTTCTGAGATTAATATTCCACATTAGTTATTCCATGAAAAAACACTACTATGGCTCCTGCATGAATGAGCATTTTATCCTTGGCTGACTTCAGGCTCAGTTTCAGTTCCTCTTTCGTGGAAACCTAAAAGTTTTGCAAGATTAACCACAGGAAACCGCAAGAAAATGGCATTGTGCCCATCATAACTGAGATTTTACCACATGTCTGCACCTGTCCTGTCCGGTAAATTTTTCCTTTACCATTTTGCAGGATGATAATGACCACCAAGCTTCTCTGCCAGGATGGGAGAGTTCATTCTCAGGGCATCTTGATGAACTCTTCTGTCAGGGAGATTCCTTTGGTAAATGACGCGTTATTCTTAGGGATAGCAAATCTCGCTGTTTTACTTTCTACAACTTTCGAACTTTTTGAAGCACAAGTTCATTTCATCCCATTTGACCATCGGGTTGCAATTGTTGTGCCTATTTCTCCTAAGGTGGGCAGTTTTGTGCATCCTTTTGGAGGATTAAGATTTTTATTGTTTTCCGAACACAGCACAAAACAAGGGAAACCAACAAGGGTCCTTCCATCCTCTCCTAACTCACCATACAGGATAATACAAATAATACAATACGCTACCAGTCCAGGCAGTTTTTTTCTTTTAATGGAAAAAGGGGAGAAAAGACAACCGTGGGATCAGCTGAAGAAGGAAATACAAACGGCGAGGAACCACTGCTCAAAGAGATAGGGAAACCTTTGCCAAATGGAAATGAAGGTGTCAGGAGTATCCCATCTGTTGCATGTAATCCCCTACTTTCCTCAAAGACCCAGCATATCACTGACCCAGTTATCCACAAAGGGAGGGATATGAGATTTCCAATGTTGTAAAATGATCCTCTTGGCAACCAGAGCTGCCTGCTGGATCCATTGTACTTGATGCTTGGGGAAGTGCCAGTAGAGTTGGTATATAATCCAGGATTAAATTAGGAGCTGCATGGGTCAGCAAAGCAGACAATATCATGCTGATTCGAGTTACAATGTCCTCCAGAACTGAGCAATTGGGGGCATCCCCAGAACACGCGAGCCAGATTGGCGCCTGGTGCGCAGCAGCAGCGACAGACATCGTTCTGATTAAAACCGAGGTTACAGAAGTTAGTGGCCTATCAATGTACCTGTAAAAGAGTTTTCTGTTGAATAAGGCATAGCCGCAACTCTAAAATAGAAGACTGAATGGACTTGAGTGCATTGTGCCATTGGGATTTTTTAAAATTGGGAAACTCCGTTCTAAGTTCCACTGAGGGCGAACAGCATCTAAGTCAGGTTTGGTTTGGCTTCTTAAAAACTGTAAGTTATTATGCCAAATTTGGAGAGAGTTTCAGAGGAGTGAAAAAAGTGCTGGTTCTGCTGAAGCCACAAAGCCTTCGGGACCGACAACGGAGGTCACGCAGTGTTTCAATAGCATGTACTCCCATCCAAATCCAATTGGAAGGTTGAATTCTACACACAGGATCTCAAATGGTTTGACATTATCATCTGGCCCAATCCAGTGTGATAGGAACGTTATACCACTAGCAGAACCAGCGATTAAAATAGGAAGCAGCAGGCCCATTTTGTTTTAATCAGAGGACTGCATTGCAAAATCTGGAGAACTGATGGATATCGTGAGTTCAAATATTAGTTCAGGAAGAGTGGATTAGTTTGGTTTATATTGAATAAGAACCGCTCGGATTTCTCCTCCTTTCATCATCATCATTTATTTATTACATGGCGCCATAATATGCATGCATGACCACTGACAGAGTAACAAGAAGGGAAATCACTGCTCCGATGATTTTGACAGGCAACAGAGGTGAGCTTAAACAGGGGAAGAATATGTTTAATTTAGTAACATGGTTACTAAAGGTTTTGCTTCAGTAGACTCTACTGGGTGGAGGACAAAGACTCCAGGATGGTTGCCTAAGTCTTCATGGAAAAGGTGGATTTTGAGAATGGATTTGAAGAAACTAAGAGGAGAGCATTAGGTAGTTGTCTTGGGAGGAGGTTACGGGCATATGGAGCAGAAACAGCAGAGAAATCTCAAAGGCAGGAGACCTTTGGACAGTTGAGGGGAGTCCAGCTGAGAAATGAAGGTCAAGTAGAGAGAGATATTGAAATATAAGAGGAGAGAGCAAAGAAAGGCAAGGCCATGGAAGGTATGAAGGTAAGGAGCTTGCCCTGGGAGTAGACAAGAAGACTGGTGTAGGGATTTAAGAAGGGGCTGCTGTGACGCCCTGCCTGCACCTGTGACATTCACCAGGCTACACAACAGGGCTGTCCACGCCACTCGCACTCAGGGCTTACTTCAAACCCCCCCCCTGTGCTTATGACGTGTTCGAGGGTTTAGGGCTACTGCTGCTGTTCCCGTCCCGCCTTTATTCTTTTAGGCCCCACGGCTCCACAGCCCAGCACCCTAGCCCTCAAATCCCCCTTCCTCTGTCCGCTGCCACCAGTACCTTCTTCAGGTACACTTCTAATGATTACAACAGTTGTAATTAACAAGAATTTATTAACAGAAGTATATATATATCAATAAGCATGATGGTTTCCTCAGGTATATACTCGTATTGGTTACAGGCACAATGCTTTATAGTTTCAGTACTTCCTGTTCATAACATTTACAATAGAAACTCTCTCATTCTATATTTCTCCTGCCTAATCTACCCACTCTCTCCCCCTCACACTCTTCTCACACTCCCGTCAGCTCCCCCCGTCAGCTCCCCCGTCAGCTCCCCCGTCAGCTCCCCCGTCAGCTCCCCCGTCAGCTCCCCCGTCAGCTCCCCCGTCAGCTCCCCCGTCAGCTCCCCCGTCAGCTCCCCTTTCTCCTATCTTGTCAGCTACACCCTCTCTGCTCTCCTATCTACTCTCCTACAATATATACACAGCCACTCTCACACAGCCAGCCAATCCAGGCACTCCCCCGCCACCATCCAATCAGCACTCACACATGAACTCCTCCCCTTATGCTTACCTAGTTACAACATAACTGTAAGTCTATTTACTTTCTTTTATGGCATTTTACAACAACTACTTACAATCTTTTATTTACAAGGATCTCAACAGCAGCTGAACATCACAGCTGCTACATGGTCAGAGCAAAATGAGAAGTGAATTGATTGATTGATTGATTGCATTTCTATACTGCCCAATAGCCAAAGCTCTCTGGGCGATTCACAGAAATGTTTGGCAGTAAAGAACTAGCTATAAGTGAGCAGAGCAAACCATGACAACCAAAATAGATTCAAAGATGGGGACAGACATCAAAAAAGGTGCTGTGAGCTGCATGTTTTGAGGGCAGGGGAAGCATGGTAGCCCACCACATTTAAAACATAATCACTCACTTTCTCAAGGCCAGCTGCTCATAATATATTGTTCATGGTTAGGGCTTGGTCTGAATGACTTTTCCAGGGTCCCTTAAAGCCCTGTGCTTATGACTACAAAGAGATTCAGGATCCCTTCCAATTCTGCAATCCTTGGCACCACGATTTCTGTAAGGAGAGCTATCAGTGTGGATGCCCTGATCCAGTATCTCTAGGATTGCACAAGAAAGCCCTTTCTACACCACAAGGGTGTAGAGGGAGGGAGGGGCGGCGATCCCAGAAGTGCCTGCTTCCGGGATCGTCGCTCTAATACAACTACATGTGCAACAACACGGCTTCCTCCCGGGCTGTTGCGGACACCATGTGTTTTTTTTACATGGAGCTGGGAAGAGCGCTCTTGCGCTCCTTCGTAAAGGTATGAGGGGAAAATCATACTGGAATCGGGGAGCCCACCCACCCCTTACCATCCTAGGGATGGTGGACTTCCTTTCCCCCCTCCCGATGGGCATGGAACCACACGGTGGACTCCATGCCCATTTCTGCTGCCGTGCTTACTCGTGAGTAAGCGCAGCAGCAGCCGGGATGGGCAGCCACATCTCCGGCAGTCCCGAGAACTTCCCGGGACCGCCGTAAAATCGGGATATTCCAGGGATCCCTTATCCCTGGCAAATCCCATGGCTGTCCCCCTCACCCGCCTCAGGGAGTCTCTGTGCATCATGTGAACACAGTGGGACCACCCAGGTGCAATCCCAGGCAAAACACCTGGTGTAGAAACGGCCGAAGTCATAGGTGTTGGTGGAGATGATTAATATTTTTCCGCATTAGATAAGGCGAGAGGATAAGCATTGTCTGTTTATGTAGCAGTAAATCAGCCTGTGCTGATACAAAGTGTGAAAATTGGTCTCTGTAGGAAATCCTATGGCACTATCGTTTTCCCTAAAAATCTGATGGGAACCAGCAACCTGTTGGAGTGTTGATGCTATGAACACTCATTTCATTCTCAGCCTGTGTAAATCAACCTTTTATCACAGGAATGCTGTTAGCCCCAGTGACAATCTTCTGAAGTGAGCATTGGAACCCTGAAACTTCTCAATGCTCAGGTGCACCGCAATATTTTTGTACACAAGTTAGGTTGCCTGAGAGGTTTCCTGGTTTAAACATACTAGTAACAGGCAGCTGCTTTCTCAAAAGGCTCTGCGGTTACTTAAACTGAAAAAGAAAACTAACAAAAAGCGTCAGCAGGCCCTTTGATAAACTCATAATCTTACCAGAAAAGCAAAAGGAATGCCCACCTGAAAACCTCCTGAGGTGTTGAAGTAGGGTGAAAAAATTCCCCAGAGAACAAAGTGTTAGTTTTACTGTCTGTCATTTCCTGAATTTACATTTCGTTGTTGTCAGAAGAAACATTTGCTTTTGAGAAGGAACTGAAAAATGGTCTGTTACGTTACAGAGACCGTGAGTGGATTAAATAAAGTAAAACCAAACAACAAGGTAGGTCTCATTTTCCTCCACTTTCCCATGGGACTAAACAAACTTATGTACTCTTATCTATTTTTTCCTTGTGTCATTCTATATCCTGTAAAGAGATTTGCATCAATAGGAAATAAGAAATTTAAGGGTAGTTAAGTTCTACCACCCTGAACTCTGTGTGCACCCATTCATATGTTACTAGGCCCTTAGATTGTACCCAGTAGGAGTAGGCCTTGGGCTTGAACCCCTGTATTCTTTCACTGCTAACCCTCCTCCTCCTTCCTCTCACTGTGGTGAGAAGTGACCAACCAAACCCAGAAAAGCTAGGTTTATGTGAATCGGCTCTGACCGTTTTTGAACAACCCTTCTCTAAATAGGCTGACCATATGAAAAGGAGGACAGGACCCATGTAACTTTAACAGTTGCAGAGAAAAGGGAATTTCAGCCAGTGTCATTTGTATGCAATTAGTACCTGGTGAAATCTCCTCTTCATCAAAGCAATTAAAGGTGCATGTACTATACTAGAGTGACCAGATACAAAAGAGGGCAGGGCCCCTGCAGCTTTAACTGTTGTAATGAAGAGGGAATTTCACCAGGTACAAATTGCATACAAATGACACCAGCTGAAATTCCCTCTTCTCTACAACTGTTAAAGTTACATGAGCTCTGTCCTCCTTTTCATATGGTCAGCCTATCTCTAAACAAACAATACACACACACACACACACACACAGAGAGAGAGAGAGAGAGAGAGAGAGAGAGAGATCTTTCATATATGTGCTGCCCAATTCACTTCAGCGAAATTGGATGCTGAATTATACATGAAGGGATGCATGCACACCCTCTGCAACTGAAGTGAACGGGTGGTCTTATGTAATTACCAGAGCTGCATATGTGCACCTGAAGCGCCCACATGGAGCAAACTGATGGACAAAAGGCTGCAACACGCTTACCTGAAGACCAAGGCACCGTCTTGGAGACCTAGAGATATGAAGTCACTGTTGGGTCTCATGGGACTGTCTCCCCTCCACAGCAAGAGTCCATCCATCAGTGTAGTCTTAAACCTCATAAATACATTTGTTCTTGATCCTGACACTCTATTTAGTAGAAAAGAAAAAAACTTTTGAGTTGTATACAGGAAAATTTGGATGGTGCAGTGAACGTGCCTCTGAACCTCTGAAATTAATCACCCCTCCTCAAACATACAAGGGCTAATTTTGCTACAATTCTAGCTGGAACTTCCCTCCCTTTAAATCTATGAACCTGAATCTAACCATTTAGTTTCTGGAAAAATGAAGCACCACATGATTTGAAAAGTGCCAAACAACCTGGATTTTTCAAAATGTGGAGCCTGATTGAGAGAAAATACTGCAGTAACTCCCCCCCCCCTTCACACACACACACACTGTTCCCTCTGCAAACATCTAATTAGGGATACTAAGACCTGGCTCACTCCCTCATTCCAAAGCAGCTCCTCCATAGGCATAGTGAGGGAGAGAGAGATCCTACATCATGGCTTGGATCTAGGATCTGCCTTCTGTTGATGGAAGGGCTCTAAGATGCCTCTGCCTGATTTTGGGGGATCCCCCCTTCTCCCAAGCCTACACCTCATCCTACTCAGCAGGGTCCCGACCCTCTGTGTAACATTTTGAGGGAGGCTGGAGGGGCTACTGTGGGGAGGAGTTGAGGAAGTTCACTTCCTTCAGCCCAGTTGCACATACCTAAATCTGGATCCAACCCAATGCTTATTACATAACAAGTGGCTAGAGATGAACAGGTCAATCTATTTCCAGCCCATGTCAGTTTCAGCTGTGTTTATAAGTTCATTGCATCATATTCCTTCATTACAATGTAAGTTTTTATATATAAAAGAATATGCACGAAAAATTGCATCTACATCTTCCTATTTGCATTTTCTCACAAAACATGCATTTTAAGGTACTAATTTCTCAGTGTATTTTATCTTAAAATACAAATATTGGTGCTTTTAGTGAGCCAAGACAATTGCATTGCAAATTCGGAGAAGTACAACATCGGAAGTCCATCTGTGTTTGGATCTGCATATTAGTCTGCGAAGTACAGCTCAGGTCAGTTTGTATCAGTATTTACTAAGAACAAATTCATCAAGCATGGCTACATGTGACATAACCACATGTGTGGATAATTCCTGTGATTCTCACCCCCTTAAAATGGGGATCCTTGGTCACATAAGTTATTTAGGTCTAAAGCTTTACTTTACTTTACTTTACTTGCCTAGCGGGAAAGCATGGATATTTATGCTTTCTGCTCACATTTACGGATGGCAGTGAGTGAATTGGACCTAAATAATTTAGGATGGAATCCTATGCAAGGCTGGCTGGGGAATGCTGAGACTTGTAGGCCTTTTTCTGTCTCGAAATGGATAGGATTGCGCCCTTATTCTTTTAATCCATCAGTCAATTTTCAGCAGTTGAAAGAAATGCTGAGGATGGAGCACACTCATCTGCATGTGTTAATCTGTATGATTTCATGTTTGGGAAGATTCTAATGCTGGATGGGGATTGAGACTGCGTGGGAAGGGAAAGGGCTAGATTAAACGATCTCCATATCTCTTCCAACACTTCAAATTCTTAAATTCCTGTCTTATGCTTTCCAAAGCAAAATGGAGGCTCTAGCATATTCATCTATCTTTGGAAGACATAGAAAAAAAAGGTGAATTGCAACACGATGGAAGCCCGCCTGGTGCCAACATTGTTATCTTTTTTGTGCCACGTTAAAACTGCCCTTTTCTCTCAGGCATTTGGCAGCATATAAATGAGTTTTTCTTCAGGTCCTGGATCGTCTTTGGCTGATTGTTTAAAATGTAGATATATGTTATCTGTGCGTATGCTATCTGTTTATACATTTTTATATGAATGGTTTTGTACTTTGTATAATATATTTTTAATGGTTTTTCATTTTTGTGCACGACCCAGAGAGCTTTGGCTATGGGGCAGTATAGAAATATAATGGATGGATGAAATTTATAGCGCGTATTTTCATGGGATAGGATGGGGGTGTGACGTTATGACTATTATCCCTTCAAACAATATATTTGCTATGTGTAGTTCGAACTAAATATCACTCACTTGCTACTTATAGAGTTTTCTCCTCACAAAAATCAGCAATGCAACAGCATCGAGCTTGACCCATAAGATCTATGTGCCATATCAGTTTAGGTTCTAGCTTCATACTATGAGGCTTTCTGTTCAAGCCTTAGATTCTCTGGGCAAAATGCAATGCTACCCAAGACCCAACCACTGAAGGGAGCTCTGCTGCCCTGTCCCGTTCTAGGAACGTACAAAACAAGGATGAAGAGCACCCAACCACCTCAAAATACATTAAGACCAGAGATAATCAGTTTAACAATATTTATATTTGCGTATAACTGATATATATAACCAAACTTCCAAGTGTTTAAAGCACACTACGGTATGAATAAAATTACTGCATTATTCATAATACAGAAAATCACACAATGTTAACACAAACCCACCATTTCAACCCAAAGGTATCCTGGTCTTAAGTATTCATTCAGTATACCAACAATAATTCAATACAAATTGTTAATACCAGAAACCAAAAATCTATATAACATCAGTAACCATTAATGATATCACAACACCACAGATCCATATGACCAATCCGGTACAAGGCTGTCTACAAACACGTGGTCACTGACACAACACAAACATCAGAGGTGCAGGGACAGTGCTGGATACTTCCCTCTGCCACTGACTTTACTATTATAATATGGTAATTGGCACGTAAACCTGTGCATGTTTTCTGATATGGCATTTGGCTGGCTGCTGTAGAAAGCAGACTAGACGGACCTTGGTCTGATCTGGTAAGTCAGGTCTTACATTTTTTATTTTAAAATCTATTGCCATGAAACCAAGCCACTCAGACAGGGCTTCTCCACAGACAGCAAACATCCTGCAGCCTTACTGGGGCTTTGTCTTCTGGACTCTTCACTGGTTTAATGATCGACACAATACATGCATCCCCCCCCCTCCTTGGTTTTGCCAGTTCTTTTCTACATTAGTCCATTCTACCACCAGCAGATGGTGCTATTTTATAGCATGTTTTCCATTTATTACTGCATTTTCAGGGTTTTATAAATTGATGGATTCCCGGTTGAAATCAGCAGGAGAGGCATCGTCATGCAAAGTACCCACAACTTTCAGTGAGTGACCAATCAATCCAATGTGCAATACATCGCTCGTGTGGAGAATTCACAAACAACAAGGAATTCCCCACTTGGGGCTACTTGGATTATACGATTACAATAAACATGCAGGCTTTAACTGTATTAATTTACCTTTTAAGTATATTTGGGCTATCGTATGTGAGGTAGCTGCGGCCGATGAACTGTGGGATTTCAATGGCTTCCATAACAGCTAGAAAAAAGGAAAAGCCCAATATTAAAATGTCAAATTGTATGGAAAAGTGGATTGTATGTATGAAAAAGTTCCTATTAATAGGGTAAGGAGAAAGGACAATGACCATGATCCTGCATAAGATACTCTGTCGAAAAGCTCCTCTTCATGCAACCCAAAGTGCCATCCTGCTACAATGGCACTTGGAGGAGTTCAGACAGGCCAATACTTTCACCCCTAGACTTCTACAGAATGGGGGACATTGAGGACTGCATGCTGTCTTCCCAGTCCTTTCCTTCTCCTCTCAACAGAAGAAGAAGGTAACATGTGAACTAGGCAGAGACCCCATGTTTATTTGTTCTCCATCCCTCCATGAGACAGAAAGAGGGTACTCTCTCACAAGAAGATGAACTTCTCATGTTCAAATAAACATGGGGGTACCCACAACTTCTGTCTGCAGTGATTGTAACAGGGGAAAGAAAAGGAGGATATGCATGATCTTTAGACCCGCCCTTGACGTCAGTCCAGGAAGTACCCAGGGATGAAGGATCATCTGAAGAGGCCAATGGAATACCGTGACCATATATGTGCATTTGGGAGCAGGCTAGCAAATGGCTCTTGGAAAAAGAGATAGGAGTAGTCTCCAATGCCACGTATGTTACTTTTACAACCCCAGACCCCCTTTCCCCCTTTTTAATTTGTCACGTATCCTCTGCAAATAGAATTCCAAGTAAAATAACAACTCAGTCCAGCCAGGAATTAACAGTCAGCGCTGTGGTTCAGGATATGTAAGAGCAATTGCACCGCCACAGGCACTGTTCAGATTTTACCTCTTTTTTTCCAAGCTGAGGCACTACCCTAGGTCCTAACCAAGGAGTGGCCAACTTGTTGCCCCCCCAGATGTTTTGTCTACAACTCTCATCAGCTCTAGCCAGCAGAGCCAATGGTGAGGGATGATTGAAGTTGTAAGCCAAGGTTATCTGGGGGCCACAAGTTCCCCCACCCTCACCCAACACTTCTGCTCAGCTCCCCCAACACTCCTCCTCAGCTGAACACAGGAATGCTTGAAGAACCACACCAGAACTTTCCAGGAAAAGGCAAAGCAAAAGCTATTTTTCCATGTCCCTCCTCCTCCTCTTTCCTGAGCCTGTGCATCCCCTGAACATTCTTGGTGCATCCATCGGCAAGGAGGGTTCCAACTTGCTGCTTCAAATATAGCTCTTCACACTCAGCAAGCTGCAGATCATCATGGGCAGCAACATTTCTCACAATGCCTTGACCTTCGAACAGAAAGGCCTAAGCTACACCAAGCAGGATATAGTACTGTGAAAGTGGTATATAAGAGGCTTCATAGCGGTATTGAAGTCCAACTGTTGGGTCCCATTGACACATACCATATACTGCTTTCATACCACTATATCCTGCTTGCTGTGGCTCCTGCCTTTTCTATACCGCTTCCATAGTGCCACATCCTGCTATGTGTAGATCTGTCCAAGGTTACAAGGAAGCGAGTTCCTCTTCAAAACGGAAGCGAGTATCTTTTCAATTGGTAGCTGCTCAAAATCCCATCCTCCCACCCCACCACCTCTGGGATGCCAGCCAAACCCAAGTTCTATCAACATGATTTGCTAATGCTGTCGCTCCCGCAAAGTGAAACTAAAACTTCTTTTTATGTGTCTGCTTCTGTTGCCTCCACTTCAGTTTATTGGGGCTGACAGTCATTTTGGCAATACGTTGTGGATGAACTATTAACTTTTATCACTGGTTCTCAACTGGTCAGTTATACATACTGACCATTAGTCAGTAATGGGAACACTATTTTTAGTGAGCAAAAGCAGAGAGGAGTCTAATGTTTCTATTCTCCAGACTTTCCCTGTTTGATTATTTGATTATTTCCTGTTACTTTGGAGAGATATTTGTTCCTTTAAGACAGGTACAAGGTGCTCCAATTTTGTTTGGGCAGTGGCAGGAGTGTGGGGGTATTTAACCCTTTCTCCCCATGTTGTTTCCCAAACCTAAATTCCCCCACAAAGGTGTTGTATCTATTGGTGTTGTATCTATTTGGCTCAGTGGTAAAACAGACGTTTTGCATGTAGAAGTAGGGCTGAGCAAGCTCACCCACGTCTGCCCCATCACTACCACCATCCACCCCTGCTTGTTGGGCCACACAAGCTTCTTCTGAGACTCGGCTGTGCACACAATGGTGGCTCCATAAATTGCACACTTCCGCCCCTTGATATAGTGGAGAAAAGTGTGCTATTTCAGGCAGCGAAGGCAGATGACTGCGAAGCACTTGTTGGGGCCTAGCAAGCGCTTGAGCATGGATCTGCACTTGTGTCATGGGCATCCAGCTGGGTCTGGGGAGGGGCAAACACAGGGAAGTCCATTGGACTCAGTTGGGTGCTTGCAACATCCCTATGCAAAAGGTCGCAGGTTCAATCCTTAGAATCTCTAGTTAAAGATGATTAATAATAATGATGATGATGTAGCAGGTGATGGAAAAGACATCTGCCTGAGACCCTAGACGGAGTCACTGCCAGTCAATATAAACAATACTGGGCAAGAGGGACACATAGTCCAATCTAGTCTATTCGGCACTGTTTATGCCTCATCTTGAGTATTGCATCCAGTTCTGGGCACCCCACACTTCAAGAAGGATGCAGACAAGCTGGAAGGGGTTCAGAGGAGGGCAATGACGATGATCAGAAGTCTGGAAGCAAAGCCCTACATGGAGAAACTGAAAGAACTGGGCATGTTTAGCCTTAAGAAGAGAAGACTGAGGGGAGACATGATAGCACTCTTCAAGTACCTGAAAGGTTGACACACAGAGGAGGGCCAGGATGTCTTCTCGATCATCCCAGAGTGCAGGACACAGAATCATGGGCTCAAATGACAGGAAGCCAGATTCTGGCTGGACATGAGGAACCAATTACCTAGGGAGGTTTTGGGCTCTCCCACAGTAGAGGGCATTCAAGGTGCAGTTGGACAGCCATCTGTCAGGGATGCTTTAAGGTGGATTCCTGCATTGAACAGGGAATTGGACTCGAAGCCCTTATAGGCCCCTTCCAACTCTACTATTATATGATTCTATGTTGTTCCCCCATGGGGCTATATAACAGATTCAGGGGATGGTTTAGTTCACAAAATTGCATAGGTTTAAAATTGTGTGCCACTACTTTGATCAAATTTGGAGCTGTAGGCCTGTTTTAATATAAAACACAACTAGCAGCAGGCGACCCATAATTGAATCTTCTGCATCATGTACAGTTTGGCCTTCAGCGTACATCCTAAGTTATCTGGTTTCGGCTTTTGCCTGTTGCTGCTGCTCCTGGGGTTTCCTCTGCACTGAAAATACTGCCATTCTCTGAACAGCTACAGAGTAAAAGCACGGGAAGAAAAGGCATGGTAGGAAAACATGAAAGTACCTGGTAGGCAAATGGCTGTTTCATCTGCAATGAAATTAGGGAAAATGTCTAATGTGGCTGATGCAGGAACTTCCCAAACCTAAGTTCTGTCACAATGCAATGCCATCCACACAACACAGGCTACACTGTGCATGGCTGTTCGCAGGCTTCAAGAGAAGGCCTGGGTTGTACAGAGGAATCAGCAGGAGGGGGCGGCACAGAAGAGGAAATAGTCTCAGGAAAAAAATCCTTCCAATGTTTCTTTCGTCGGAAAATGTTTTTTGAGCATTTCAAGTCAGAAGAAGTATTGGCAGGAATTCTTTGCGACATCTTTGGAGATAGTTAAGCAGCCCCCCGAGAAAGGAAAGTCCTTTCTGGAATGCACTGGGAATAATAAAAGGGGTTTTTTTTGCAGGCACCTGAGAACATTTTTCTCTTCTGTTCCGGGTTGTACAGAGCCAGGCATTTTCTACATCCAGGGTAATAATGTGGGCCAAGCACTTTCTGACTAGAGGTGCAAGAGGCATAAATGAGTCCCTTCGCCGTTGAATGGCCACAATCCAGCACCAAGGTAGGCACATTTAAGCCCATTTAAATCAATGGCTTTAAGCATACCCAATTCTATGAGAGATTGTGGGCCTGGCATGCGCAGGCTAGGGGGAGCACATGAGTGATTACTTTTATGCATTCAGTTGCCCGTGGTTCAGGAATTCATAGCAGAGCTGGGCTTCTTACTGCAGAGTCAGACACCTCGTCCCTGAATGCGATTGGTGGGCCTAAAAGCCAAACCACAACAAAGAACAACAGGTGAATCCCCACTTTTATCTCTAATCCAGTGGAGGCTGGTGGCTCTGATTTCAGGGGGGCTGTGAATCCAGTCTGGGTTTCAGTCAGAACTCTAAAGGAGCCATCCATGCTGCTGCACTCTATCCTCAAAATAGGTTCAGCATGTCGGATAATTCCCTTAGAGCTCTGTCTGGTTCTGACTAAAAAGCAGAATGGATTCACAGCCCCACCAAAATCGGAGTCGCTAGCCTCCACTACCGTGCTCTCTGATAACTGTGGGTATTCCTCTCTTTGCCTCCTCCTCAATTTCTGGCAGAAGCTGGGTTTATGGGGGGGGGGGCTTTGAAATGCCAATGCAGTAGGTCCACGGAGGTGTCACAAGTCTCCGGGGGCCAGATGCGGAGGCACTGCAATTTGGATTAGGCCCATGGGATGAAGGTTCAGTATCCCTGCCATATACCATTAAATTCATTGGAACTTAAATAGTGTTAAGGATTGCCGCCCTCTCTCTATATGAATGCCTCAATCCAATGCAGCACCAAATAAAATGTTTGTACTGTAATTGGGTTAATCTCGTAGATAATATGGAGAAGATAGCTAATTTCAAGAAATTCTCCATATGTGGGTTCAGGACTAAAAGGTACAGCACAGTTAAGGAACAATATATTTCTGGAACATTGTGTGTTGGTATATGAATACTTTTGAGTCACAGAGAACTATTCAGCAGGAAGGATAAGTATTTCCATTATATTCTGAGCATAATTCAGTCAAACACAAGCGTTCCAAAGGCTGCAATCTGAAACATACTCTGTAGAGAGTAAGTTCCACTGAAAACAGCTGGGCTTAAATAAACATGGGTATCCCATTGATTTCCGTGGGAAAATTAAGCACATTTTTGAAGCTGTCCCTCTAAAACCAGTGGGAATTGAAAATGGCAGGAAATTGCTAAAAGTTATTAACCTTCCCATTTTATGTATTTCAGATTCTGTGACTAGGCTACAATATACAAAATTAAGCACGTTTCTTTTTTTCATCCATATGATCCCAAGATTCAGGTTTTGAATTCTTTGGCAAAGACAGACAGAAGGGATGGATGAAAGGAATTAAATTACGTCTACAAGATGGGAGCCACATGCGTTTAAGCTTTTTTTCTCTGTAATCACCAATCTTAGAAAACCTTTTCCAATGCATGCTTGGCTTCCACGCGTCCACAGCAAACCTACAAGTTTCTGGAGTACATTTCGCATCAGTAATACTTGACTTTCAATTCCAGGGGTTATCCACCTAGGCATTTCTGGCTCTCCCTAAAATTTACTTTTGCTTTAAATCGGATGCGCAAATTCAGCACTAGTTCCTACAATGCTGATTAGGCCATTTGCCCACATTTACTAATGTTAACCTGGAATCAATTCTCACTAGTCACAGATAGCAAGGCAAATGTCTATTTATAAGCCTAATCCTAACACTGCTGCAGCATTACATTGAACTGTTATCTAGAGACACTCACACAAAGCAGTTTTAATCACACTGCTAACTTTATGGAGCAAGACACACACAGAAACACACAGTTACGAACACGTTTCACAGCTGTTACTTACTGTTCAAGCAGTAATTTCCACATTCTGCAGTGCGACAGCATAAAGTAGAAGAACATTCAGATTTTACT
Organism: Anniella stebbinsi; assembly: GCA_029215795.1. NCBI lineage: Eukaryota > Metazoa > Chordata > Lepidosauria > Squamata > Anniellidae > Anniella > Anniella stebbinsi. The sequence continues at coordinate 22,625,260 of JARDYH010000002.1, read as the reverse complement.
TTTCAAAAGAAAAAGGAATCCCCATTTCAAAAATCACATCCAGTTTTAAGTAAGCCAATTTTAAAGAGCTGATTCTTTTTGCTTTCATAATGATGAAATGTGGTGGCATTAAGGAACAGAATAAGAACAGGATTCAGTTCAGAGAAACAGCAGCTTGCTGTTTGTGGCCTTGCAGCACTCAGGCAGAGGGAGAGATGCCCATTGCTGGGAAATCCGGTTCTTTTCGGCTGGACAGACTTCCGCAGCATGTATGACTTACTTTATGTCTGCAACCCGAGCTGTGGGTTGTTCCTTCAATTCTGGGAACTTTTTTGCACATTTTGTGAAGGGGGGGCCTGAGTCTGCAATCTACATAAATTTCTGGGCAATTGGTGGAAATCGAGGCCAAATTTGCACAAATCACACAAATTCGGTCACAATTTGCACAAATTGCTGAACAAATGTGCAAATTGCAAAACTCCCCTCCCCCAATACGCAAACTTCCCAAAGAGTTCACAAATTGGCTTGACTAGCTGCAGATCGAGTCAGGCATCGCAGCGGAAACCGAACAAAGTCCAGGAGACTGAGCCCAGGAAAACTGGTCAAACTCCACCCCCGATATAGATTTATTCAACATCCCTATGCAAGGGTGCAATCCGTGAGAACCAGAATTTCTGTGTGGTTTATAGCCCTGCTGCAATTCACACAATCATAGCAGCCCAAAAAGGGCCACCATGACTGTGTAGATCATCCAAGTGCTGCTCCCCATGTGGCAGAGCTGCTGTTCATAGAAGTTCATTCATGTGAGCACTGTTGGGCCTAAAGCCCAGCCAAGGCCCCTGCAGCCTCACGAAGTCCACGTGATGGTGGGGGATTACTATTTGTCTGAACTAGGCCAATGTTTTATCTAAACAAGCAGACTAGAATGCATTTTAAATGGATTCAGCTTTAATTAATCAAAGCCAAAAGAATTTCACGAATTTTAAAGTTGGCTTTGACTTCACGTGCAAATTGTGTTTTCCAAGGTTATACTTGTGCATATTCAGGCAACCTGCTGGCACGCTCCAAACGTTTTGAATTAAAACTCCCATACCCCCTAACCATTCACCATGGGGCTGGTTCTGATGGGAGCTTTAGTCCAAAAGATCTGGAGGGCACTGGGTTGCGTAGCCCTGCGCTAGGGAAACACAAGAGCCATGCTGGATCAGACCAAGGGTCCATCTAGTCCAGCATTCTGTTCATACTAGCTGTTGACCATAAACCCACAAGCAGGACATGAGTGCAATAGTACTTCCCTGCCCATGTTCCCCAGCAACTGGTATACTTTCCTGCATGTAAGCCTGTGTGAAGGAAACACACACACACATCCTTATAATCTTTGGGATATTTGTCAGTTTCCCAATGAATATTTACTGTCCACCCCTCAAGAGTATGTCCCCCAGCATAAGTTTACTTTGCACTTAGAAGCACTTATCTGCTCTTCATAGTCCGTGTGTTTATTGCAGGAAAATTGATTGCCACTCAATGCGAAACCACTTAGAGATCAACACACTTTTATGTCCTGCTCAGCAGAGACGCATACATATATGGAAGGAGGAGGGTGCCGCCTAGTGGAGTAAATTCTCATACATCTTCATGTTGAGAATTTCAACAGACTTAAAAAAAATCTGTCTCCAAAGAAATACATCAGTTCTTCGTTCCTCTGTGTACAGAGAAACAGAAAACCCTTTCCTTTTGTAAAGGATTCTTTGGTGGTCTCTGATGTGTGACTGAGGAAGGATTTGTTCTTGCTGTCAAATTACCAGGAAGCCAAAATGTAGCTAAGGATTAGAGGTCGCATTGCAGCACTGGAGGTTAACACAAATGAGGATAAAGTTACAAGGCCTATAAATCCCCTTGCTAAAGGGCATGAGTTAAGACCCACTGAATAAGAAAAGATGAATCTTCTCTCTTTCATGTGTTGGCACAGAGCTTTTTAATTCTATTACTGGAAGTTTCAAACTTCAAGCTACTACAAAAGTATGGGCAGTTTGCATATTATATATTATAATATATAATACGGAACTATAGTGATTTAGGGTGAAATCCTATGCACATTTAGACAGAAAAAAAAATGCCCAGAGCTGCCAGCACTTCCCAGCCAGCATGGCTGACAGTACTTTTTTCTGTCTAAACATGCATAGGTTTGGTCCCCTAATCACTGGAATTGGGATTGTATTAATTCTTTATATTCAAATCTATTGAAGGCCTATGATCAGCATCAGTATTTTTGTATTGTTGAAGTTGTAAAACACCCATTTTGTTGTGAGAAGGACCCAGAAAAGAAACACAGCATTTGGGGTGGCATTCCAATCTCATGACAAAATTCAGGAACGAATTACAGACATTTATCACCTTGTGTTGACAAGATGGAAATACTACAATTCCAGCAAAATGTAACATCTTTTCCTACCTTTCTGGCAGTGTTGCCCATCAAAACCCAAAGGGCAATCACATTCATAGCCATCTTTCTTGGGTATGCAGGAGCCCCCGTTGGTGCAGGGAGCATTCAGACAGGGATGAACTGTGTTCTCTAGGTTGATTCCAGATGTGAAATCTTGCTTCAAATCTATAGTCCGATCGTTCAGAACCATCTTTGTTAAAGAGACAAGGCAAAAGCTTCAGAAGTTTTCTATTTCAAGAGGTTGTTTTATTACTGTATTTAGTGCTCAATATCTTAACCTTACTCAGAGAGTGTGGTTGTTGTTGTTTTCATTGACCTTTTCCAGAAAAGGAAAAGACTGTTTGGAGAGGTTGGTCTAACATCTGTTTATTTTCGTCAGTATGTTTCCCGAGAACAGCCTTCCAGAGGATTCCATTGTTTATCCTCAAGGGGATGGAAAAGAGAATGCAACATGAACGAGCTCTATAGCGCTGTGTAACTCAAAGCTATTTAAGATCTTTTTTCTTTCTTTTTATGAAGTTGAGTCAGGTTCGTGAACCTTGTGCTTGAACTTTAGAGCAGTTTTTGCGGTTCTGCTGTGAGCCAAAACTGCAACGGAAGAAGTTGATTGGTGGATGCTCTTTTCATAGTAGAATTCCCCGAGCCATGTTTATACAATAAATCTGTCCTCCTAAAGCAGCTATGTGACTCAGCCTTCCACTCATGCATCCTTGCACATTATATTATAGGCATATGCCACAAGCACCTGACTGGGTGCGGAAGTCCTGTCGACCCCACCCAGGTCCAGCCCCCCCCACCTAGATGAGAATTGCGAGCGCTCGGCAGCTGCCTGCCCATGCACCGAAATCGCACACTTTCCTTTCCTGCATCAGTGATGGCTGCCATCAATGCAACAGGGGGAACTGTGCAATTTCTGGAAGAACGATTTTGGTAAACTGAAACAAACTGACATGAAATCCCCACCCATCCCTAATGACTGACAGCCAGCCAGCCAGCCAGCCAGCCTGCCTGGCACATGTGACAGTATGAGAGGAACAACAGCAACACAGAATCAACACTCTTTAACAATTTTCAAGAAGTTCCAAAAGACCAAATGCCTGGCAATTTACAAGCCTAAAGGGCTATTTCTGGTGGCTTATCTTGTACAAGTGAGATAAGAATTTCACATGAACAAAGTGTTTAATTCTTCATTACAAGGGACGCTTACAATCAAATGGAATATTGCAGCTGCCTCATATAACTTACCTCCCAGAGCCTTTAAAAAAGTGAAGTAAATCTACGTCCTCTCAAGCTGATATAGCTAACCTGATAAGCCTATCAAGGTTAACATCATTAACTTCTGAAGTTGCAGTAGATCATTTAGATCCTGTTCAGATGACACACTAAACCACGGTGGTTAAGCATTTTGAGCTAAACATTATGGCTCAGCATGTCGTATGAACCATGACGTAGCATGTCGTGTCAACCATTCTTCACCACGGTGGCTACATAACCACAGTTTAAACACGCTCACTAACCACTTGCTGCAGACGGGTTAGCAGTCTAACCACGGCTTAGCATGTCATCTGAACAGGGTCTTAGGCCAGATCTACACCTTTTGTCAAATCAATATGATCCAGTCATGGTAACGTTATATCCCCCTTGCGCATTCATACATCGTAGGGCACACAATGACATTTGTTGTGGTATTTGGATAACATGGAATAAAAAGCAGGGAATATCACTATGGAAGCGCTTTATGGGATGCGTAACATGTCCCAACAGTCATCAGTGCACATCAATACCGCTATGAAACAGCAGTGTAGATCTAGCCTTAGTGTTGCAGTGCCCACGCTCTGGACAGCATTACCAATTGACATTAGACAGCCCCCCCCACACACAATTCTGATGTTAAACACCTTCTTAAAAGTTATCTCTTCACACATGCCCTCCCTGAAGGGTGACTCAGGCCATGTCTACACTGTGCACTTATCCCGGGGTCGTCACTAGGTCATCCCTGTGCATCCAAATGATGCATAGGGGATCCCGGGGTCAACCGGGGACAGCCAGAGACTTTTCCCAGGATAATTGTTTTTTCTGCAGTCCCGGGACAACCCCGAGGACTGCGGCCAGTGGGGCGCGGACGCCCAGGTCCTCAAACAGGCACGGAGCTGCAAGGAGTGGCTCCATGCCCATGAGGCTGGGGTGGGGACAGCATTTTCACCATCCTTTGGATGGTGGGGTGGTTGGGCACAGAGTTTGGCGAGGGTCAGCTTATTTTTTGCCAGATTGGGGTCACACGACTGGCTGTTTTTTTTAAAAAAAAATGGTGCCCACAACATCCCTCTTCCCTTCCAGGACATCGCACAGCCATATAGAAGCTAGGGGAGGATCGCAGAAGCAGGTAAGTCCGCGATCCTTCCCCCTCCCTCTCACTAGGCCCTTAGGTGTAGATGAGCCCTCAGCCAATTATTCTTTGTAGCACACAGTAGAGTGTGCGGTTTCATTTAGGGATGTCAGAGGAATACATCTGGGGGTGGAGTTTGCTGAGTTTTCATCAGCTCAGCCCCCCAGAATTTGGCTCATTTTCCCGTGAGTCGGACCAAGCTGCGGATTTTCAGGGTGTGTGTGTGTTCCATTTGCTTAAACAGCAATTTGTGCGAATTGCAGCCGTAATTTGCACAAATTGCTATTTACACACATGGGAAGAAAAACGAAGAGGTTCCCAGATTTTGTGAAGAAATCCATGGCTTGGCTTGCAAATGAAAGCTGAGTTGCGGGCACCACAGAAATCTGGCAAGCCCCAGGAGGGTTGCATTTCCTGGCGACTCACACCCCTAGTTTCACTGCTGATTATTTTTGCAGTGCATTGTTTTATTGTTATAGTTACTGTTGTTTTGATGCCATTGCATTTTATGTTCACCTCTTGAAGGCAGTATGTAAATTTGATTAATAAATAAAATAATAGATACATTTGGTTGTCTGAATCCTAAAAGAATGTATCGAGAAGAATCTTTAGTGTATCAGGATTTAAGAGCCAAAAATAAATATTCAGAGGTAGTCTAAGCAACACGTGAATTAATGTACACTATATTTATAACACAGAATGATTTGAAATTCTGACTCTGAAATTAATACAGTCTTGGGCCTGGATAAGAGACAACTGAGGAACCCCACCATCCCAAGTCAGTTTTGCACTCTTTTCAGGAAGGGCAGATTACTGGTTGGATCCAGACCTAGGGCTCATCTACACCTATGAGCCTTCCAGGACGTGGGGGGATCTCGGGCTTTCCAGCTTCCGCGATCCTCCCCCAGCATCCAAACGCCAGTGCGACGTCCCAGAAGGAAAGAGGGATGTTGGTGCAGTGTGTTTTGTTGTTGTTGTTGAAGCAGGAGCCAGTCACGCAATTGTGAGTATAAAAGAAAAAAAACCTCGGCACCAAAAAGCACCGGCAGCCATCCCAGGGATTGCGAAACTGCTGCCTTTCCAATGGGCACGGAGCCCCCCCATGACTGTTTCCTGAGGCCCTCTACTTGCGGGGAGGAGGAAAACCCGGGGGCCAAACCACACTGCTCGCAGTCCTCGGGGTTGTCCCGGGACAGTGGGAAAAATCGTGTTAAAAGTAGTCCATTTTATCCCGGGAAAGGTGAGTGGTCGTCCCCGGTTGAACCCGGGATCCCCTGTGCATCATTTGGACACACAGGGACGACCTTGAGCTGACCCCAGGATAAATGGATGGCCCTAGTCATCAATGGGAAATCAATGGGACTTATAACGACTAATTAAAATCCCACTGATTTCAATTGCTATGCAATGGCTAAGTCTGCATGCAGCCCAACAAGCAAAACCAACAACCAATAACAAATACATTATTTTGAAACACACATACCTTTTGAATACTCCCGGAGAAGGGTTTCAGGACACCAGAGTTCTTCTTCACGTTATCATAACTTGGCACTCCACCAATAAACATGTCAAGATTGCACTTAATCTGGGTGAAAGCTCCCTGTTAGCAAAAAATAAAATGCACAATTTTTTTTAAAAATGTATCATAAATAACCAGGAAAGTTGCTTGGGTCAGTAATGCAGTTATAAGTTTCCCCTGTACCTTGGACAGAATGCATCTGTTAACACAACCCAATGTCACTGGTCTTATTGCTTCAGAACATAATTATATTTTGATAAAAACATGTTGAACTGTTTGTTTAATTTTTGGTTAGCGAGGTTTGTTTTCTATTTTTTAAATGATTTCATGGTTTTAATTTTTGTGAACCGCCCAGAGAGCTTCAGCTATAGGGCAGTATAAAAATGCAATAAATAAATAAATAATAATAATAAAAAACTTCCAATGCAAAAAATCCAAACATGAATAAGGCCAAGATTTAAAATCAAGTAATTGTGTGTGAGTGATGGGTGGGTGGTGGGCAATACATAAATAAAATCTTTCATTACCTCTAGGAAGAGAAATTCATTTGATTCACATTTTAAAGCGAATTTACCTAATTTTACATTTTCAGTGAAGCAATACAAAAGTCGCACTTCTCTGAATTTTGCAATGGAATTCTCCAATCAAGAAATATGCCCCCCCCCCATTTTTTATTTTATTTTATTTTATTTATTACATCTTCATGCTGCCCATCAGCCGAAGCTCTCTGGGCAGTGCACAAAATGCAAATATTCGGGGAAAATGCCCACCCCAAAAGGCATATATTCATAAAAATAGCATTTTCAAAATGCATTATATTATAAATTATAATAAATATTATAAAAATTGCTTGCAAACATGCATATATTAAGATAAATGCCCATGGAAGTGCGTATGAATTTTAATAAGAGCTTGGGGTGGGGGAATCTGAAAATTTGAAATGAATCGTACTGCAGACTGGCAAAATGAGAAATCAAGAGAAATTGACACATAGGTCTTCATCCCTAATTACCTCTGCCATTCCTTCTACTGGTCTTTGCTGATCAACTTGCAATATGCCATTTTTTGCTGTGCGAGACACTTTGAGCTCATGCCACTGGTTCAAAGCGATGGGTTCTTCGCTCCTATTATAAAAAAGGGAACAGAACAAAATTATTCTAAGCCTAAAGATTTTTTAACGTTTGAAAGAAATAGTTACACTTTTGCTTGCAACGAACAATAACAGGATCGTAACATAGTAGTGAGCAAACCAAAGAACAGGTGAAACCTGACGATTTTACACACATTGAACTTCACAATCTGCCAGACTTTCCTTCCCATCTGTAAAAACCATCTTTCACATCTAGAAGTTGAGACTTTCTGTATTTCCACAAGATACAGAATTTTCAGAATATTGATTAGGGTGACCATATGAAAAGGAGGACAGGGCTCCTACATCTTTAACAGTTGTATAAAAGAGGGAATTCCAGCAGGTGTCATTTGTATGCATGCAGCACCTGGTGAAATTCCCTCTTCATCACAACAGTTAAAGCTGCAGGAGCCCTGCCCCCTTTTGTATCTGGTCACTACTACTACTACTACTACTATTATTATTATTATTATTATTATTATTATTATTATTATTATATTTATATCCCGCCTTTTCCCCAGGGTTTTAATTGTATGGCTTTAATTGTAGTGATGAAGAGGGAGTTTCACCAGGTGCTGCATGCATACAAATGACACCTGCTGAAATTCCCTTTTCTATGCAACTGTTAAAGACGCAGAAACCCTGTCCTCTTTTCCATATGGTTACCCTAGTACTGCATAGTAGCAAAAGTGTGAGATGCAGTCCTCAAAGCTGACCAGTGTTAGCAGGGAAGTGCTAATGTTCTGAGTCCATGTTTTTGGGCTTCCCATAGGCATCTGGTTGGCCACCGTGGAAGCAGAATACTAGACTAGCTCGCCCTTTGACCTGATCCAGCACTGGTCTTCTTACGTCAAATCCTGAACTACTTGCTTGCATAAGAAAGTTCCATGTTCAATCCTAGCATCTCGAGTTAAAGAACATCAAATAGCTGAGTAAGAAAGGGTTCTTCCAGAGGGCATGGTGTGTTGCTGCCGATCAGAGTCAACAATGCTACAATAGTAGTGCACAATATTGGGACCACATTACACCTGTCCTGAAAGACCTGCACTGTTTGCCAATTGCTTTCCAGGCATAATTCAAGGTGTAGGTTTTAACTTTTAAAGTCTTACATGGCCTAGGACCTAGATATTTCAGGGATTGCCTATATTGCTATGAACCTGCCCAGGTGTTAGGATCTACAAGTGTGGCCTTCACTTTCAAAGTCCTGTTTCTTAGGCACATGTGAAAGAGCTTTCTCCTGAATTGCCCCCAAATGATGGAATTAATTCTTATTGTCCCCCACTCAATGATAGTTAAGAACTATCATGGGCCCCCACTGTCTTAACTTTTAGAAAGAGTGAAAAGATGCATCTTCCCCTTTTTGCCTTTTAAAACATGTAATTTTAATGTTTAAACGTTTTTAATGTTATTTCTTTATTGTTTTGGGGTTGTATTGTTTTAAATTGTTGTACACCACCTTGACGGCTTTTTAGCAGAGAAGGCAATACGTATAAGTTAATAATAAATAATAAATAGATGGATTAATGCCTTGGCTCATTATCAGACAGCTCCATGCTTTCACAACAGATTCCAGAAGAGCAGCTGTGTTTGTCTTGTAGACAACACAGAATGGAATAGCTCCATTAAAAGCTGGTTTAACGCTTCCCTCCCCAATCATTTCACCTTTGGGCTCATCTACACCTAAGGGTGTAGAGGGAGGGAGGGGAAGGATCGAGAACTTACCTGTTTCCGTGATCCTCCCCCAGCATCTAGACAGCCGTGCAATGTCCCTAAAAGGAAGATGGACGTTGTGGCCGCCATTTTTTTTAAAAAAAGAGGAGCTGTGCGTCCCCAATCCAGGAAAACACCCCCACCATCCTAGGGATGGCAAAATTACTCCCCTCCCCATGGGCATGGAGCCTCCCTGCGCAGCTCCACGCCCAGTCCTGCTACTCGCAGGGAAGAAGAGATGACCCAGGAGTGACGGCAACACTGGCCACGCTCCTCAGGATGCTCCCAGGACCGTGGAAAAATTGGGAAATCTGCAGTCCCAGATATCCCAGGGAAAGTCCCTGGTCATCCCAGGTTGCCCCCGGGATCCCCTGTGTGTCATATGGACGCACAGGAATGACCTAGAGACAACCCCGGGGTATCTGGAAGGTGTAGACATGGCCTTGGTTCATACCACTGTTGCTCTCCACATATGGCCTGGGTCTTCCCTTCATGGTAAGGCTTTTCTGTGCTTCACTCTGTAGTATACAACTATCTTCTCTGGTGGCTATCCTTGCAGGATTACATGCAGATATGAAAGAACTTTAATAGACAATGGTTTTGCTACACAACTTGTCTTCTTCAAAGATGGTCATGTTCTACAAAGTTAGCCAGTTCCATTTGCCAGTGCCACAGTTATGGAGAACACACTAAGAAAGAGGAATGTATATATACCTTGACACACAATGTACAACAACAGGAAAAGTCAAAGGTATAATATTACTACAACTTAAAAGTCACTAATATAATAAACTATATAGAACAAAATTTTATTTAAACTGTGGGTGTAATCCCCAATTACTTATAAAATAAAGAAATAAAAATTTAAAAATTCTGAAATAAAATAATAATAAAATAAATGAGAATTTGTCATGCATGACTTTGTACTGCACAAAATTGTATTATTATTATTATTATTATTATTATTATTATTATTATTTACATTTATATACCACGCTATAGCCAAAGCTCTCTGGGCAGTTTAAGAAAATTTAAAAATTGAACATTTTAAAACCAATATACAAAATTTTAAACCATAAAAGCCTAAATGCAAACTACATATCATTTAAACTATCCAGGGGTCAGTTAAAAAAGCTCAACATTTGCTGTTAAATGCATGGGAGAAGAGAAAAGTCTTAACCTGGCACTGAAAAGATAACAGTGTCGGCGCCAGGCGAGCCTCGTCGGGGAGATAGTTCAACAGCTGGGGGGCCACCACTGAAAAGGCCCTTTCCTCCTGCGATGGCCTATGGCTAAAAGCAATAAACACATATGCACAGGAAAAGGCCCTTTCCTTTATTGCCATCCTCCGAGCTTCCCTTTAATTGCTTGTTAAAGAATTGGGAATTGCACCCACAGTTTAAATGGAATTTGTGCTTTAGATTTATAGTTATTATATTTGTGATTTTTTAAAGTTGTAGTAATATTATTATACCTTTGTCTTTTCCTGTTGTTGTTATGGGGCACACAGTGCCACCAGCAGGTGTGGCTGAGGCATTGCATACAAAGGCTGAAGAGAGATGTTAATGTGGGTGAGCTGTTTAGATTACAACTTGGTAGGACCACTGGGGGCAAAATGATATTGCTTCACAAATAGGCTGTCACCCAGTTACCCATCCCTGCTTTAGAACAAACTTCCATCAAAGATTTGTTTCTATCCACAATCTAGAGGGCTTTAAAAGGTAGGTGGTCTTAGAGTCACTGTTGTTATTGTTTAAAAGCTAAGAGTCTCAAATATTTAGCATGCGAATGTTTGGACACTAGATTGCATCTGGAGATAGTTGCAAACGTAACTGCTAGTGTTTTTATCTCAAAGCAATGACTTCTAAAAAGATCTAAACTACTATGCAACTTCCTAATAAAAATAAACTGAGGGTATATCATAAACTCATGTGCCTTCATAAACAAAGGAATATCTAAAGAACCACCTCTTCCTATATATTCCTGCCTGTGCTCAGAGTTTATCATTTGAAGCCCTGCTCCAAGAGCCTCCACATACTGAGATTTGGTGGCTGGCTACTTATAAGCAAGCCTTTTCCGTGGTGGCCCCCAAAATGTGCAATGCCCTCCATAGAGATGTCTGCCAAGCCCCTACATTGTTGACTTTTTGGCACAAATGCCAAAAATAAATTGAAATAATAATAATAATTCTCATCCTCCACCAATCCATCTCCTTGTGAGAGTAACATGTCTGCTGGGGCCATCAGTGCCAGCCAGCTCCAGGTTTTTGGAGGGCCTTGGGCAAGACACTCTAAATGGACCCTCTCCCTCAGTGAGTCTACCTTCTCACCAGCTTCTCATGTGGTTTTTATTGTTCCTTCTACTCTTTGTCATCACTGCTACCACTGCTATCACTTGGTTGACAGGCAGAAAGCCAGGGAGAAAATCGGCTGTGGCATCTACTCCTCCTCCTGCTCACCACCACCATTGTCTTGGCCAGAGTGAACAAGCAGGTGAACAAGCAGGTTGCAATGCAGAAGAGGAGGGGCAGACTCAGGGGGCGCTTGTCAGTGGGCCCTGCTGGGACGTGTGCTCCTAGCAAGTGCTCAACCATGTCTACCCATGACACTAGCCATGAAGAAAAAGCCAGGAAGCCAGGAAGAAAAAGTAGGGCAGCTGGCGACCTTTATACGGGGCATGGAATAATTAGGTGGGTTGCTAGGGATGGGTAAACTCATCCGCATCTGCCCCATTGGGTGCTTGTCCCATCACTGTCACACTCTGCCCCCGCTCATGGGTTGTACAAGCTTCTTCTGAGGCCTGGCTTGGCCTGACGAGCATTCAGCAGTTGTCTGCCCCCACTGCCAAAATTGCCCACTTCCATCTGCCCCTGGTGTGTCAATGGGGCCTTTAGGGCCACCATTAACGCAGCAGGGGAAATGCGCAATTCTGGCAGCAGGGCAGCCGGCTGTTGAGCACTCGCTAGTGTCTCGTAAGCACTAGAGTGTGGGTCTGAGCTTATGCTACAGGCGCCCAACTGGGTCCAGGGGGACGGACCCCGGGGAGTTTGTTGGACTCCTGAACTCAGCCGGGTGCTCGTGACATCCCTATGTGCAAGCGGCACCATGCATGCCCACCTAAGATCTTGCAAGAAGTGGGACGGAGGTAGAGGGAATGGGAAGACTCAAAAGATTCCTCATAAGGATCTTCTGGAGTGGAATGATTGCGCCAGACGTTTTACAGATGCTGTTATTGCTATATCCATATCAATGCTCTTCTGCACATTAGGCATTCTCTGGAGATGCCCAATCACCACACAATCCAAATTATGAAAATAAGTCTTGAGAAAGAGCTGTAAAATGCAATGGCAGTGCCACAGGAAGAATCTGAAAAGTACCAAGGTAATCTTTGTAAATTGTCACTAACCTGAGAACAGGAAAAAAAAAAAACCCAGCCAATATATAATGGAGAGATGTAAATTGAATTCCCGCTAGACGTGTTACATTTAGTAAAGTCTTGCGGAAGAAGCTGAAATGTCATGTCAATTTTAACAATGCACAAATTTAAATTTCAAATGCATGTTGTATTTTACACCTTGTCACTGATGAGCGCTTAACATTTCTCCAAGTATAAATATCTCCTCAGAAATGCTAGAAAAACATTTTAGTAAACAACCCCTTTGCTGTCTCTTTTCTAATTATCTGCCAGCATTATCCATTCTTTCCCCTCCTGGCCTTTGTTTAATAATAATTAGGGTTTAATTACCTTGGATAAATCAATACATAATAGGGTAATAATCACCTCAGATCAATATGTAATAAAGAAAGCAGATGAGGCTCATTATTTAATAAGGAACAATGTGTACATTATGTCCTCCTTTCAGCAGAGGTCTTGGTCATGAAAGACTTCTTGCTTTCAACAATTAGTGTTTTCATTATCTAGGACCACAGCTCAGGGAGAGGGGCCATGTTTTGTATGCAGAAGATCCCAGACTCAATCCTTAGACTCTCCAAGTTAAAATGATCAGGTGATGGGAAAGGTCCTAAACTAGGAGACCCAGGGGAAAAGCAGCCAGCCAGTCAGAGCAGATGACACCAGGTGGACAAATAGTATAAAACAATTTCCTATTACTAAAACGTATTGTAAATTTCTGGGAACTACAGATCATTATTTTTTTGTGCTCAGTGGTTTGACAAAATTAATATAACATCATGTTCTAAAGTTCCCTGTACTGGAAAACACGGTGTAATGTAATAAATATACTACAATAATAATATAATATAATAATAAATATAATATAATATAATAAAATATAATAATATAACATAATAATATAAATGAAGATAGTGCAGTTTTACAGTGACACCGGCCATAGCACCCTCCCATGTTATCTGCTCCCCTCTGCACCAGATTCCTTTATTTATTTATTTATTTATTTATTTATTTATTTAAAAACCCTGATTAAAATGGATGCCATATCCTGTGCTGCTCCCTGTTGGGCCTTTGCTGGACATACCACTTCCACCTTGATTGGACATTGGCAGCCTGTTGTTGGGGGGAGAGAGAAAGACCAGTAGTGGCTGGAAAGGGTGGGAAAGGGTAGGAAATGGTCTGGAGAGGGTCTGGGAGAGGGCAACACCCCCACAGCACCAGGATGTGGGAGGGAGTGGGAAGAAAGGGCCTTGCGGGGAGAGGAGGAAACAGTGGATGGAGTCAATGGGGGATAAAAAGAGGGCACAGGGGGAAAAAAGAAAACCAGGTGCATGGGGGTTACAGGGGATATGGGGGTTGAGTTGGCTGGCATAGAGGGATTTGGGGTGGGGTTGTGTTGGCTCACATACACAAACACACACACACACAGAGAGAGAGAGAGAGAGAGAGAGAGAGAGAGAGAGAGAGAGAGGGAGGGAGGGAGGGAGGGAGGGAGGGAGAGTTGTGTGAGGAGCAAATTGACTGGCACAGAGAACTTTGTACATGGGTTGGCTGACCCACAGAGAAAGAGAGAGTGATTGGGAGCTGGCTCGTATATACACAGAGAAAGGGGGGGGGGGCAGATCATTCCACAATAGATTTGTTAGACCTTAAGGAGTCACAGGGCTTTTTGTCATGAATCCTACTAATTAGTATGACCAGTTTTCTAGAATTTGGAACAAAAATTCATTTCAACAATACCTATAATGAGCTTGAATGGATTAAAAAAAAACAACTATACCGCTTCATATGCTCTTTATGGCAGAGTATATGGTATTAATTAATCCTAAATAAATAATAAATACATCACATTTACCTGATAACAGCAGTTCCTGAACCACAGTCAAACCTGAACTCCACATAGCTGTTCACCATGCTAATGGACAGGAAGTCTTTGCTGCCGGTGTCATAGCTGTACAAAAGGACACCGTCCCTTGAATCAGGGCGAAATGTGACCTCAAATTCCATGAAGGAAAGGTAGTTCTGTGGTTCTAAAGGCCAGGGGATGGTAGCAAAGGATTTCAAGGTCTCGTTGAATTGAGGTAAGGTGAGGACAAAAGCTGAAAGACCAGGACAAACAAGCACATTAGTTCAAGCCTTTGAGAAAGCAAGAGAGTCTCCCTCAGCTGTGCCACTTTTTACTCTACATTATATAGTTAACATTTTACTGCAGAAATGAATTCCAGAAGCTGTACAATGCGAAGCAAACACATACGCTCTAAATGCCACACAATGAGCTTGAATGATTCCCTGAGATCTGTATTTGCATGTTAACAAAAGGGCAGGAGAGCTACCAACGTGATGAAATATTATATAATTTTAACAGTAAGATGTGTTGCTGATACCCACAGTCAAACTAGTTAAAAGATTAGAGTGACCATATGGAAAGGAGAACAGGGCTCCTGTATCTTTAACAGTTGTATAGAAAAGGGGATTTCAGTAGGTGTCATTTGTAGGCATGCAACAACTGGTGAAATTCCCTCTTCATGAGCTATTCTAGAGTGACCAGGTACAAAAAGACGGCAGGGCTCCTGTAGCTTTAAGAAGGAATTTCACCAGGTGCTGCATGCATACAAAGGACACTTGCTGAAATTCCCTCTTTTATACAACTGTGAAAGATACAGGAGCCCTGTCCTCCTTTCCATGTGGTCACCCTACGACAGATGGTTTATTATAAAGTGTACACCACCTCCTTTTAACATATAAATAATGATGTTTAACAACACAAAGTTGAAATTTGCTTTAAGATCTTTTAGTCATTTGTAACGCTTTGCTACCCATTAGGAAGGAAATCAGGGTTTATCCACCTCATGATTAGATACTCCTAATGACCCATGATGGTCAATATAGCTTCTGTCAATACTGTTTATCTAATCTAGGGTTATCGCCAGCATCAGCCTGGGTCTGTGAGGGTAGCAGACTCCCCCCTACCCACATCCAGCCCTCTCGAACCCAGTTGAATGCCCTGGCAGCAAGAGTGGGCCACTGCCGAGAGCTCACGAGGCCTCAGCAAATGCTTGGTAGCTGCCCGCAGCCACTGCCGGAATTGAATATATATTCCTCTTCTGCGCTAATTGGTGGCCGCCCTCAGCTTGAAAGGTGTAAATGCGAGATTTCTGGAGCCTCTGAAGGTCGCATTTCTCCTTCCCCCCATGCCAATGAGGGCCTTAAAGGCTGCACTGATGCAAGGGTAGACTTTTACCCTTGCATCAATAGGGCCTTTAACGCTCCCGTTGGGGGGGGGGACGCGCGATTTCCCAAGGCTCGGGAAATTGCGCATTTCCCCCTTCCATGCTAACACATGGGGGAAATATACAATTTTGGTAGCCACTGCTGCCAAGTGCTTGCCGAGGCCTTGCGATGCTTGCGAGTGCTTGGCAGAGACTCACGTGGCCTGGCTCACAGGTGTGGGAGGCAGCAGTGGTTGGGCAAGCAGAGCGCTTGGCAATTTAAACATCCCTAATCTAATCACACCGTTCCATTCCATTCATAACTTGTGGGAAAAGTATTATAAACATCTTCTCAAATGAGATAAAACCAAGTTTGCATTATGTCAGAATGCAGCAGAGAAACCATGGTTTATCATTAATATATTTATCTTTATTTATGAGTATTTATACATTAACTTTTATAAATCTACACCTGCAGTTCAAAACAGCGTACACAAGTCATAAAAAAGGGGGGAAAAACAACCCCAATACATAGAATCGAAATACCATATCTACATATCAAGATCTAGATTCTCTCTTTTAGCTGCACATCAGCACTGAATCAGTGTGCAACCTAGCCCACAATGCAATATAAATTAATTGTTTCCATACTGATGTTTTGTTTTGTACTTGTTATGGAATTGTTTTGACTTTTCTTTAATATTGTGTTTTCTTTTCATAATGTTTTGTTGTGAACCACTTTAAGCATGCAGTATGGAAAAGTTGTATACAAATAAATTGATAGATTGTGCAAACTACCTGAGCATCGGAATGCAGCCGATGTTCAACAGATGTAAATTAAAATTGTTTCGGACACATCCTATAAAACAGGAGTAGGCAACTTGATGCCCTGCAGATGTTTTGGAGCACCCCTCCTTTAATCCCTGGCCATTGGCCATGCTGGCTCGGACTGATGAGTGTTGTAGTCCAAAACATCTGAAGGCCCCACGTTGCTTTGAAACATACCAAATGCTTCTATGTATTTCGAAACAACAGAAGACGCTCTCTCACCTTCTTCACAATGGCGACCTTTAAATCCAAGCGGGCAAAGGCAGATGTATCGATCAGCTTTACTTGCTGTGCAGGTGCCACCATTTATGCAGGAAGCCTCATCACAAATGCCACTGCTGCATTCACCTAAAAACAGAGCAACAACATGAGCCCCTATTTCACAGAATCATACAATTATGGTGCTGGAAGGGACCACAAGGATATGCAGGTTGCTTACCTGTAACTGTAGTTCTTCGAGTGGTCATCTGTGCATCACACATATGGGCTCGCGCCGGCGCCGAGCCTGCTTCCGGGAAACTTAGCTAGCTTAGACTTTTGGCGGGAACCCCTCCCCCCACCATCCTATCGCGCATGCTCAGGGCTCCCGCCTCTCCTTTACCTCAGTTCTCTGAGACCGCTTGGCCCCCTGACTAAGGCACAATTATGTCGATAGACAATGAGCATGGCGAACCAATTGACACTCACAAACAAGCGATGCCAAGAGGGGACGGTGGGTGGGTTGTGTGAATGCACAGATGACCACTCGAAGAACTACAGTTACAGGTAAGCAACCTGCATTTCTTCTTCGTGGTCTCTGTGCATCACACATATGGGCGAATAACAAGCAGAGACTTACCGGAGGTGGGTAGGCACGCTGGTTGGTCATTGGCAAATCGAGGAGAGGACTGCCCTGCCAAACGAGGAGTCCTGTCTGGCTCTGACATCTAGCCGGTAATGCCTTACAAAAGTAGAAGCATTGGACCAAGTGGCTGCCTTGCAGAGGTCAGTGAGCGTAGCGCCATGTAGCAACGCCGACGAGGTAGCCTGTGCTCTGGTAGAATGGGCCGTCGGGCGAAAAGGAGGATCTTTATTGACAGTCCTGTACGCTAGGACAATGGTTTCCACAACCCATTTGGAGATGCGCTGCGGGGACACCGCCAATCCCTTCGTTACGCCTCCATAGCAGACGAACAGCTTACGAGATTTTCTAAAAGTCTCAGTTCTCGACTTATAGAACGCTAACGCCCTCCTTACATCTAAGGCGTGTAATCTAGACGACAAGGAATCTGATGATGAGTTGAAGAACGTGGGCAAGACAATGTCTTGACTTACATGGAACGAGGAGGAAACTTTAGGAACGAACATCGGGTCTAAACGTAATACAACTTTCTCCCTGAAAAACTGTAAGTAGGGAGGGTCTATCAGCAGTGCTGCTAACTCCGAAACACGTCTAGCAGACGTGATGGCAACTAGGAATATAGTCTTAAGAGTCAATAAGCGAATATCAATTGTCGCCAATGGTTCAAAGGGCTTAGAGGTTAGGGCTGTGAGCACGACCGACAGACTCCATTGCGGTACCACAGGGCGAATAGAAGGAAACAAGTTTCGTAAACCCTTTAGGAAGGCTCTTGCCATCGGATGGGTAAAAACAGAAAACCCATTTACCAAACCGTGGTTTGCTGCAATTGCTGCCAGATATACTTTGATGGAAGCTGGTTTCAGACCTTGGGCATGCAAAGAATACAGAAATGAGATAATTTTAGGCATGTCCGCTGCGTGAGAATCAAAGCCATTAAGTGTCGCATACTCTTGAAAACGCGTCCATTTTCTTTTATAGGACATCCTAGTTGAGGGCCTACGCGACGCCTCCAAAATAGACTTTAGTCGCTCTGGGAGGTCAAGGGCTCTCCACGACGACGGATTCTCCAGGCCGTCAGGTGTAATGATTGGACATCTGGATGAAGAATCCTGCCATTCTGTTGAGACAGAAGGTCGTGGAGGCAAGGTAGGTTCCAAATCTCCGCTTTCGCCAGTCTGAGTAGCGACGTGAACCAAGGTTGTCTTGGCCACGACGGGGCTATCAGTATGGCGTCTGAATTGTTGCGCCTGAGCGCAGTCACTGCTTTGGCAACGGTGGGAAGAGGTAGAGAAGACCCCTCGACCAGTCCCATTGAAATGCATCCCCCAGCGACGCGTGCCCTATGCCTGCTCTGGAACAATAAGCTGGGCAAACTGCATTGGCAGCCGTCGCGAAAAGATCGACTGCGGGTGTGCCCCAACGAGCAAAGAGCTGATTCAGTATGCGAGTGGCGAGTTCCCATTCGTGCGTGTCCGCAAAGGATCGACTGAGAACATCTGCCTTGGTGTTCTCCTTTCCTGCAATGTGCAATGCCGATAGAAGTATCTTGTGGGAGATGGCCCACTCTAGAATGTCCATCACAAGCCGTAGTAAACGGAGCGATCGTGTGCCTCCTTCCTTGTTCAAATACCACACCACGGTGGTATTGTCTGTTAGAATGCGGACATGATGCCCTTGTAGGCGAGGTAGGAATGCGCATAATGCTTTTTTTACTGCCAGAAGTTCCAACATATTGATGTGGAGGCGAGTCTCTGAAGGTGACCATCTTCCTTGCGTTAGCAGGTCGTCGTGGTGAGCGCCCCACCCCTCTAGAGATGCGTCTGTTGTCACTGTACGAGATGGCCCGCGCGGTACAAACGGCATCCCCTGGGAAAGATTGCTTGAGACCGACCACCACCGGAGGGATTCGTTGACCAGCAATGGGACGGTAAGTATTAGTTGGTGTGGGTTTTGTAGAGTCGAGTAACGCCTGAGCAGGAACTGCTGGAGGGGGCGCATTCGGAGTCGCGCCCAACGGACGACGAACACGGAGGCCGCCATCAAGCCTAGCAACCTGAGAATCGCAAATGCTGAAGCTCGAGGATGAGTGTGCAAATGCAATGCTCGCTTCTTCAGGGCGGTTATCCTGTTTGTAGGAAGGAAAGCCCTTCCCACGGTAGAGTCGAGGGTAACTCCTATAAACTGCAGTCTTTGTGATGGCTGAGTGATGGATTTTTTGTAATTTATCTGCAGCCCAAGCGATGACAGAAGAGAAATGACCTCGTTGACGTCGGCAAGCGCCTGGCTTCTGGACGCTGAAACGATCAACCAATCGTCCAGGTAAGGATATAAGTCGATGTTGTGCGACCGTAGATGCGCGCAAACTGCCGACATGCACTTGGTGAAAACTCTTGGCGCAGACTTTAGTCCGAAGGGAAGGACGGAAAATTGGTACGCCTGGTGCCCAACGACAAAGCGCAGATAGCGTCGATGGGTGGGATGAATGGCAATGTGAAAATAGGCGTCCTTTAAGTCTATTAGGGTGAACCAGTCGCCCTTCTTTAGCATAGGTAGAACCGACGCCACGGTAACCATGCGAAACTTCTTGTGTAGTATGAATTTGTTGAGCTCTCTGAGATCCATAATAGGACGAAGTCCCCCGTCCCTCTTTGGCACCGTAAAATAACGGGAGTAGAACCCCGTGTTGAGGTGACACCGCTGAACCCTTGTGATAGCCGCCTTTTGAAGAAGGGTGGTAGTCTCTTGCGTTAGGGCCAGCGAGGGAGTCGTAATTCTTATGGTGCCCAGTGGAGGAGGGACTTCGAACTCTATTTTGTAGCCTTCTGCTATGATGTCCAATACCCAAGCGTCTGATGTTATTGCCGCCCAGGTTTGCAGAAAAGGCTGTAATTTGTTGACGCTGTGACAGCTGAGAGGCAACGCGAAGTCAAAGACGACGCTTGCCCTGTTGTGTTTTGCTGCGTTGTTGGAAACGCGGCGTCGACTTTCTTTGCTGATAGGCCTGTGTTGAGGCAGGTTGGTAACGCTGTGCTTTATCCTGCTGTGACCGTGATTGGTATGGTACTGGCCTATACCATTTTCTAGCTCGGTAGGACTGTTGAGGTTGCTGAACTCCCATTTTCTTCGCTGTCATACGGGCTTTGTGCAACGAATCCATTGTTGTGTCCGTATCCATATTGAAAAGGCCCTCCCCATCAAAGGGAAGGTCCTCGATCCTGTTTTTAGTCTCTTGTGGTAGAGACGCTGATCGTAACCACGCGTGGCGACGTAAAGCGACTGCACCCACCATGGCCTTAGACACACAGTCAGTGAGATGACGCGCCGTTGTCAACTCCTGTTTTGACAATCGGATTGCCTCTGCCTGGAAGACCCTAGCGAGTTCTCTTTGATCGTCGGGAAGGTAATCGGTGAGTGAGGAAATCTTTTCCCAAAGAAAAAGCTGATAACGCGCCATCAGCGCCATATAGTTAGTCACCTTTACGCCCAACGATGACGAAGCATAAATGCGACGGCCATAGGAGTCGAGTTTCCTTCCTTCCTTATCCGTCGGCGCAGAGTGCACTTTCCCAGATCTGCCCTGCGCAGCCTCCACCACCACCGAATTCGGCTTTGGATGCTGAAAAAGAAAAGGCGCCTGTGCCTCTCTCACTTTATAGATCGCATCAAGACGCTTGGAAGTGGGACCCACTGTAGCTGGATGTTCCCAAGACTGCTTGAGGGTCTTCAAGAGAGCCTTAACCATTGGTAAGGTCAACTGCGGTGATGGCTCAGCATGCATGACGTCATAAATGCCATCATCGGATTCATCAGCTGCCTGTTGGCACTCTATATTTAAAGATTGAGCCAGCCTCTGCATTTGATCAGTGAAGCTGCCCATCTCCATAGTTGGTGATGCACGGTCTTCGTACCCCACAGTATCCAAAGGTGACGGCTCAGATGGACGGGGTGACGGAGCTGAGGATGTGTCCGACCGGTAATCATCAAATGATTGTGAAGGCTCTCGGTGCCGTGGTGACCTGGACGGCGTCCGGTGTAGAGGGCGAACAGCCGTCGATGTCGAAATTCCTCGACGTCGAGTGGAAGTGTGACTCAACGAAGTGGTCCTACGTGGAGGAACCGGCGGTGGTATCTGCTCTTCCTGGATTCGACGTCCTGTGTAAGGGTCGAATCGGTAACGATCACGCTCGGACCGGTGGGCATGTTCTGAATAGACTTCCCAGTCCCGTGAAGGCGACCTCGATCGAGAGCGAGACCTCGACTGCGAGGAACGGTTTCGATGTCGACTTCGACGCTCTTGCTGGCGGCTCGGTGTCGATTGTCGCGTCGGTACCGAGCGCTCAGTATCCGACGGAATAAGGATTGGCATCGGTCCTGGAGATGGTAGCGAGCGAGGTGACAGAGGTTGTTGCGGATGCACTCTCGGAGTGGAAGGCGTACGAAGCAGAGAAGACACCGAAGGTGCTCGTCGTCTCGATGCCGAAGGGGTCGGAGAAACATCTTGGCGCTGCGACGCCTGCGATGCTGAGGCAATCGATGCCGAACGATGCGTTGGTGCCGAAGAATGTATCGGTACCGACGAGGACTTATGCACCATAGCGACCACCTTTACCGATGTCGACGACGGCATTGAAGACGACCTTGATTTTTTCGATGTCGCGGCTGTGTAGCCGATTTCGTCGACGTCGACGTCTTCTTCTGCTTCTGTTTCTTTGCCTTTTTTGCCGGGGGCGGGGAAGAGGCAGTTGAAAACCCCGTTAAAGATGCCGGTGCTGCCGCCCGCAATTGGGGGGAAACCGGAGACGCTGGGCTTGAGAGGTTTCGACTCTCCCCAGAGATCCCTTTCTTCGACATGGATGGTCGTGGTTGATCAACGGCCGACAATGCCTTTGTCCACAACAGACTACGGAGGCGGTCTGCCCTATTTCTTCGAGTCTGTTTGGAAAACCGCATGCAATGGCTGCACGAATCAACGACGTGTGCCTCGCCGAGGCAGACCAGGCAGAGCGAATGCCCGTCGGAAAGGGCGATTTTTGCCCTACACCGCGAGCAACGCCGGAATAACGCGGTCTGTGCCATAAGATGGCAAACCGCTTAAAGTTTTCCTAAACTTATATCTAATAAATATCTAAAATATATATTTTTTTTTAAACACTAAAGTTATACTAAGTTATACTAACTAACAACTAATCTTACTAAAGAACAGCCTAAGCTAACTATTTCTCTCTTCTTTCTCTCAAAAATAGGTACAACGTACCAGAGAAGTCTCCCGCAAGGCTACTGCGAAGCGGTCGAAGAAGAACTGAGGTAAAGGAGAGGCGGGAGCCCTGAGCATGCGCGATAGGATGGTGGGGGGAGGGGTTCCCGCCAAAAGTCTAAGCTAGCTAAGTTTCCCGGAAGCAGGCTCGGCGCCGGCGCGAGCCCATATGTGTGATGCACAGAGACCACGAAGAAGAACATCTAGTTCAACCCTCTGCAATGTGCAGGAAAACCAATTAAGCCATCCATGACAGGTGGCTGCCCAGCCTTTTCTTAAAAACCTCCAGAAATGGAGAACCCACAACCTCCATAGGTAGACTGTTCTACCATTGTACAGATCTTACCATCAAGAAGTTTTTCCTTATATTTAATCGAAATCTAAGTAGCTGTAACTTAGTCTGGGTCCCAATTTCTGAGGAAATGGAAAATAGTTGTTGACCATCTTCCCTGTGGCACCCTTTTATGTACCCGAACCCTGCAATCATGTCTCCCCTCAGTCTTCTTTTCTCCAGACTTAGCATCCCAAGTTCCTTCGGCCTGTCCTCATACGGCCTGTCCTCAAGTCCCTGCATCATCTTTGTTGCCCTCCTTTGAACCTGTTCTAACCTGCCAATGTCCTTCTGGAAATGTGGTGCCCACAATCGTACTCAATACTGCAGGTGAGATCTCACTCGTGCTGAGTAGAAAGGAATAAGGACGTCATGCATCTTTGATACAATGCTTCTTCTAATGCAGCTCAGAATTGTGTTAGCCCTTCCAGCAGCGCTCTTGCACTGTATGTCATCCAAGTTACCCGAGGGATGGGTTAATTTAGCTATTCACTTTCGATCACCTACACAAACATCAGATCTGCCACATAAATGATATACCCTTTCTGGGCAATATGTAAATCTAAGCAAAGGATTAAGTGACAGAGCTCCAAGCCATAAAGAGGCTTCACAAGATGGCACCCATAGCAACTAATCACACTGATGTTTTAGAAGTGATCACTTGCCCAGACCGACTGGTGTGTTCCACTTTTCATTAGCTTCTTGTTCTCATGATCAGGCTGCTCAAATCCCCAAACGTCACCAGACTGTTGAGATTATAAGTACCATCTTTTTGTTTAACCTCAATTATCTTAAGTGCTGTTTTGTTCCTTCCACGTTTGAGAGGAAGCTCTGGAGGTGTTAAGCAGCAGTGTCTAAGCTTATTAGTTGCTATGCTGTTTGTTGTTAAGAGTTCCATCTGCATGGCAGGTAATCCATATTACCAACATACGGGCTTTTATAATCAACCCCTCTATCATCTTGCCATCTTAACAGGAAGATAACTCGAGGTAACAGTATGGAAACTGTCAAAGACTGACAGATCTGAATGCCTCAAAGATACTTTTGAAGAGATTTAAATATTTCAGCACTTAAGGTGATTCTTCAAAAAAAAAGGGGGGGGGGAAGTACTAGTAATTTACACCATCTCTCCCCACTGCATAGTAACCAAAAGCAGACACAGCTCCGCAGATAAATATCCTATCCATAGAAATACGAATAGAAACAGTTTGTTTCATCGTGACAATAACGCCTCAGTGAAAAGGGTTTGAAAGGTAGGAATTAAAATGCACAAATAATATTTTCCTAAAGGGTTTAGAAGGTAAAATGCCAGATGAGGGCTAAAACCTAACTTCTGATGCTTAGGAACTTTCCTTATTATTTTTTTCAAATTAGCATCCCACCCTTCCCTCTAAGGAGCTCAGGAAAATCATCCCATTTTGCTTTCACAATGACCCTATTTGAACTGAGGTCTCCCTGGTCCAACAATATTATGGGTTGAAAAATGTTATTAATAGTAAGTCTCTAAGGGAGCACTTCTATGGCCCCTAGACAATGGTTGTGAGGCCATAGGATACTGGGGATTCCCCCCTCCATGTTCAGAGACAGTGCCCCAACCTTGGAAAGGGGGGTCAGATCTCCCCTGTCCCCTCATAACTGGTGCAGAAAGAATTGTGCCAACTGCCCTCTGAGGTCAGAGTGGGAGTGAGAGGAGGAGACCAGAGAGGCCAGGATACAATCTATTATGACCCTCTGCCAGCCTCCTTCCCTGCCCCTCTGAAGAGCCATCGCTACATGGGCTAAAAAGCCCATCAAGAGAAATATGAAGACCAGGAAGATGGGGAGGCAAAGACTGCCTCTGTAGTTCCTTCCATCCTACTTTGGATGACTGGAAATCTCCAAGTTCAGGGGTTTCTTACCACTGAGGGTACAATCCACAGGACTGCACCCTAAATTGCAATTTCTGAAGGCTTTTGTTTTTAAATCTAGAGGCACCAATTGAGTAGAAGTTTCCAAGTGCCATATTCCAGAAGCCAGGATAATGCAGAATTAAGTGGCTGAATATCTAAGCTCAGGAGACTACGTTCAATTTAGCATATCAAGCCTAATCTTGAATCATATTTGGAGGGAGACATCCAAGTCCCTGATGTGGCTGGGGGAGGGGGGGATATTATATAGGCATTCCAAATCTGTATTATTTCGATTCAGACAGAGTAAATAGCATCACAAATTATTTTAGTTACAGTCAGATATGTTTATTAGTTCACATTGGGGACATTGGACAGTTCAGCACCTCTAAACTTAGCCAAACGCAGCACACAGATTGTGTGTATGTTGTATGTTTTTGCTGTTTTAATTTTTGTATATTGTTTTTAATTGTTTTAATCCTATGTAAACCGCCCAGAGAGCTTCAGCTATGGCGCGGTATACAAATGTAATAAATAAATAAATAAATAATTCAGAATTCCTTTTTGTCTCCTCCTCCATTAAGCAGATTGAGGCCCTTTCGACACCGGAGGGGTGTAGAGGGCTCAGGGTGGTGGATCCCGGAAGTACCTACTTCCGGGATCAGCACGCCCAATATACATGCAAAATGCGACGGCCCGGGCTGCTACCGGGCCGTCGCAAGTTGCGACCATCATTTTTTAACAGAAAGAACAGCGCATGAGCGCACCAGTGAAAAAAGGTAAGTTTTTTAAAAAAACGTGCGCGATCCGGCCCCCCTCCCACCCCCATCCTGGGGATGGCGATTTTGCTATCCCCCCTCTCCCGATGGCCACGGAGCTGCACCGTGCGGCTCCGTGGCTATCTGTGCTGCTGTGCTTACTGGCGCGTAAACGCAGCAGTACCGGGGAGGGCGGGCACATTCTTTCGCGGTCCCGGGAAGTTCCTGGGACCGCGGAAGAATCTGGATTTTTGTGCTTCCTGAGAATCAGGAAAAATCCCGTGCCCCCCTCCCAGGACTCCCTGTGCGTCATATGGCCACACAGGGAGCCACCGGGGGCCATCCCAAGCGTTTTGCCTGGTGTGGAAAGGGCCTGAGACAGCTGTCTCAGGCAGCAGATTTGGGTGTCATGAAAGGACAGCAAATCTTTAGTTATTTCATTAATTGTTGCTGTATTTTTTATGTCAAGAATGGAGAGAATTGCTTGCGTGATTTTCTGCCTTACATGCCAAGGTAACTTGTCTTAATTTGGGCACTATGCACCTTGGGTGAGTAAACAAACTATCTTGGGCCAGTCCTGTTCCTTATATCTAGTTTTCTATGGGCAGGGAGGTTTTTTTTTAATTCTCCACATAGAGATCACTGAGTCATGTACCCTCCAACCCTTTCTGCTGCACTATGCCCCTAAACCAATGGAGGAGCATGACTACTTTTAGAGAAAATAGAAGATGTAGGAATGTCATGAGCACCCGACTGGATC
Organism: Anniella stebbinsi; assembly: GCA_029215795.1. Lineage (NCBI taxonomy): Eukaryota > Metazoa > Chordata > Lepidosauria > Squamata > Anniellidae > Anniella > Anniella stebbinsi. Next base: position 22,598,816 of record JARDYH010000002.1, on the reverse strand, counting down.
CAGGAGTCCAACGTACCCCCCATGTCCATGCCCCCAGACCCAGCTGGGTGCACTCAGTGCGAGCGTGGACCCGCACTCAAGTGCACATGAGGCCCCCATGAGCGCTCAGCAGCTGCCTGCCCTGGCAGCGAAATTGCGCACTCCCCCCATGTCAATGGTGGCCACGCTGAGCCTCAGAAGAGTCTTGTGTGTGGCCCAGCAAGCGGGGGCGGATAGCGGCAGCAGTAGGGTGAGCATCCGCTATGGCATCTGATGGTGAGTTCACCCACCCCGAAAAGGATAGCAGGAAATCTATTCGTGGGTCTCCCGCTGCATGTATAAGGGATGCTTGAGGAATTCCTTCTTTGTGAATTCCTGTGCAATCTGAACCTGATTCTCATATGTCACGCTAATGTGCGGACTGGCACCCAGTTCTCTTTCAGATTTCGCATTTCATATGCATTTCAAAAAAACAACAAAATGCATATTAAATGCACATTTTAGGACTAAACGCATTTATAAATGCATACCTAGGAAATACATTTAGAAATGAGTATTTTGCGAGATGATGCCTTAAAATATGTATTTAAATACAAGTATTTGCGTGGATTTTTTAAAAAAAAGCACATTTGTACAGAAAGGAACAGAAGAAAACGGACAGAACAGACCTATGAATGAACACACACCAAACTCACATGGACCAGAAATAGGCTGATCTCTCTGTCCGTCGTTTATGTGTAGTTTAGATGTTAGATTTGCCATTATTTCCATGGTGGAAGGAAGAGACGGGAATGAACATCTCTACCACGGGAATTAAGCAGAAGCCCTGGTAATTAGACGAACTGGGTCTGAGTTTTCTCGATTACCTTATGGCAATGTACACATGTGACAGCAACAATGAAGCTCATGCTCTCCCATAATTGATCTCTGAAATCAATCTCAAACCTGAAACTGGTTCAAATTCCTTGGGGGAGCAAAATTCTATTTGCAGCTAAGGAAAATTTCCCCTGAGAAAATTCCGTAATTATATCAGTGTTGGTCGAGGACCTGTCACCCTGGGATTTGCTTGTAACTTTACAGCTACACCATCTCACACCTTATGTTTTCCTCTAAGGAGACAGGGTCTATGCTGCAATCTTTCAACAAGGGCTTCTATTAAGATAGAAAGCTGGATTTTACACTCTCCCTCCCAAAGTATGGGGAGGGCAAACACTGTATTTACAATGTCTCTCTTGGATGGTTCCCAAAAGAATGGGACAGCTCCAAAATACTAACTATTTGCAGTGATAACTCATAGGTTACACACATCACTCATCTCCCCTGGCACCCCCATCCACCCAATTCAGGCAAATCTGAATGGCTCACAGCCCAATCCAATGGATGTATACTCGGAAGTAAGTCCCACTGAGTTCAATGGGGCTTACTCTCAGGTAAGCATAGACAGGATTGCAGCCAAAGGGTGTCAACCTATTCACTAATAAAATGCAGCTCATCACATAATTGAAGATTGATGAGTGAAGTTGATATAAATGCCACCAGCAACAAATCCTACAGAGTGAAAGACAGCCTTGATAACATGCTGAAAAGGAAGCATCAAGGAGACTAAATTGAGTTCTCAAGCTTTAGGAATAAAAAAACCACTAATCCAATCAAAGACATTTTGAGACATATGCCATCAACTGATCACCTCTTCTTTTCCCATCTGTTCAGTCAATCAACAAGAGCATTTTAATCTTCAAACTGCGGCATTCAAGACTCCTTGGACAATATAAAACATGGGCTGTACATGGTCTCCTTTTGAATTTAATGAAGGCTGCAAAAATATGAACTGAAAGTCTGCCTTTGAATTCTTAAAGCCAACCTGGTTCTACTGTGAAGAGGGAAGTGCTTGTCAATCTGAGAAAGGTAGAAATGTAAACTTGAAAATGTGAGTTCTCAAATCCTGGTTCTTACTATATTACATTAGGCTGGAGACTGACAATATTTTCAGAGTGTTGGAGGTGGGATGGATAAAGGACAGGCATAATTGCTTGTGGCGTATTTATCCAGAGAGTAGCTGCATTTTTACACATAAACCAAGGATATGTTTATCCCTAACAATTAAGGGGGGAAAGTATATCCCCTTTGGGCACTTGACACAAATTCATGATCCATTCTTTCTCCCTGTTGAGGGTACATTCAGGGACAAACCTGGAGTTGCCACTGCATAACATGATGTGATATAGTTTGTTTGTTTTCAAAAAATTGTTTCAAAAACCTGCAAAACCTGTTTGACCAGAGATGGCAGTGTCACAAAAGAAATGCTCATACACACCAAGGACAGGAAATGATACCTCTATCATATACCATGTTCACAGGCGCATATATACACATACACACATGCATACACATGTTGCAAATAAATGAATAAATAAAACCAGTTCTGTGGCATGGCTACTTTGAGGAACAGAAGGAGGTTGGTGGGGCAGGCTTAAGCCCCAGCTCCAATGTGGACTGCCAGCAAGACCCACGGGAACAGCCCTCACTCCTTCTGTTTGGGCTAGCAACAGGGGTAGGAGGCAGCTGATACCCCCCAGTGGTCCTGATGTAGCCCTAGGGAATCCTACTGCTTATCCCTAATCCGTAGTAAAAATGGACAGAGATAAAACAGGTTCAGCACCTTGGATAACTCCTTTAGAGTTCTGGCTGGTTCTGATTGAAACCCAGAAGGGATTCACAGCCCCACCGCAATTGGAGCCACCTGCCTGCACAGGGGACAAGTCTACCCATACTAGTGAATATGTCTCAACAGTGAGGGTCAGATATGCACTGACCACATGACGGTCCGTTCAGACCTTTGGCATCTAGCCCAGCAGCATCTACTCTGCATACTTGCAGAGGCTTTATTTTCACAATCTCACTCACAGAGGTTTCTTCCCAGCCCCTGCTACTTGATGACTTTTTAGCTGGAGATGATTCGGACACATCCCAGGGCCCTTCTGCATGCAAAACATGTGCTCTTACCACTGAGCTGTGGCTCCTTCCCTTTTAAAAACATTGTGTCTCAAGAACAAGCGAATGTGCACGTTAAAACATAAGAACATAAGACCCATGTTGGATCAGACCAAGGTCCATCTAGTCCAGCGGTCTGTTGACCAGGAACCCACAAGCAGGACGAGGTGCAAAAGCACACCCCCACCCATGTTCCCCAGCAATTGGTGTATATAGGCCTACTACCTCTGATGTTGATAGCGATCAGGACTAGTAGCCATTGATAGCCTTCTCCTCCAGGAATTTATCCAACCCTCTTTTAAAGCCATCCAAATTGGTGGCCATCACCACATCTTGTGGTAGTGAATTCCATAGTTTAACTATGTGCTGTGTGAAGAAGTGCTTCCTTTTATGTGTCCTGAATTTCCCACCAATCAGCTTCATGGGATGACCCTGGGTTCTAATATTGTGGGAGATGGAGAAAAATGTCTCCCTATCCACATTCTCAATATTGTGCATAGTTTTGTACAGTTCTATCAGGTCTCCCCTTAGCCTCCATTTTTCCAAGCTAAACAAACCCAGCTGTTGTTTAGGGAAGCTGTTACAACATGGGGCTCCATCTCTACTGAAAATGGTGTTATGAAAATGGCACCTTTCCCCCAACCTGGGGGTTCTCCAGACGCGTTTCACTGGGAATTAAGGAAGATCCCTTTCTTCCCAATGGCCATGATGACTGGCAATGACAGAAGCTGCCATCCAACACATCTGGAGGGCAGCAGGACCGGGAAGTCTGATTTATAATTTGGTTCCTTTTTATCATTCAGCTTCAGGTCACGCATGGCCAGAAGCAAACCAAAAAAATGCCTTCTCTTTTAAGTGTATAGAACTGTATTACGCTGTATTTTTTCTTTCGCATTTTAACATGCTGCAAGTGCCTGGTACAGGGTCATCCTCAAAGGCAGCCTATACGTGAAATAAATAAATAAACAAATGGATGTGCTTGCTAAAGTAACAGTGGCATCAGGAACTTCTCCCACTGAGATCCAAAAACCCATACAGACCAGAGAGAACTTTTGATAAGTTTCGAGCTCTATATGTTTTCCACAGATTCTCACTCTATCGTGAAATTGATCTTTGTGCTGCTCCAAGGCCTTATTTTCTTCAGTGCTTGCTTTTTAGGCCTCTCTATTAGTTTTGTTATATTTCACAGATCTCTGGTCTTTTTATCCATAGAGCAGTGCAGCAATTGTTAATATGTCTGACACCGGTCACTGCCCTCTTTTGATACAGGCTGTGAAAATACAGAAGACAAAAAAGGATGAGCTTTTATCTAAGAAATATTAGACTTGAAACCAGGCTTTAGATCTTCTTCTAACCACTAACGCTGTGCAGTCACTTGGAGAAGGCTTTTGATCAGTTTATGATATGAAGCTTTTGTTCATTTATATTTCTTTCCCACCCTAACCCAATGGCTCAGGGCAAGTCTTTTAAGACAGCTAGGCTGAAAGACTTGTCTTGACAGCAAACATTATGGCTAACCAAGGACTCAAACCAGGGACTCTATTCGGTTCCAGGCTGGGGTGCTAATGAAACTCAACAGGTCTCCAGGCTTGTTTTCAAGAGAGCAACACTGTAGACAGGATGGCCAATACAAGCCTTCCTCAAGGAACTGAAAGCACAGGTGACTAGATTTTGTGGAAACAGATTCAGGAACTTGGGATCCATCATCCATTTTGGAGACCAGTAGTTCTGTTTGTTATTTGACATTAACCAGCCATTTTTATGTGTACATGTTGGGCCTGTTCAGACAACACGCTAAGTCATGGTTAGGCCGCTAACTGCAGCAAGTGGTTAGAGAGCATGTTTAAACCATGGTTATGTAGCCATCATGGTTAGGAATGGTTCACACAACACACTAAGTCATATTGTTTAGCTCAAAATGCTTAACCATCATGGTTTAGTGTGTTGTCTGAATAGGGCCTATGTGACTTTAATGGGTTTAGTTTAGTTTAGTTTCTACATATCAGGTCCTTGTCCATTACAAAAAATGAATTGTTTGAATTGTGAACCTTATTCAAATAAATACATAAATAAATAAATAAATAAATTTGAACCTTATTCAAATAAATAAATAAATAAATTTCATTGGCTTTTGCCCTTCTTATTTTTCATTTGTTGGATTACAATTCTAAAATGACGATCTTTGGAGGGTTATTTTTAAAAAAAACTCAGTTCTATCTCCTGAATCATAATTTCAAACATGCATAGAAGAAACTTCTCTAAAGCCACCCAGGCTATCTGCTTAACTGATATAAATCCAAATGGAGAAAACACAAAGTTGTAGACATTCCATCATAGGAATTCTGGGTTTGGTAAAGGGTTCTTTCTACAAACTGTGAGATCTCATACAATTAGAGAAAGTAGAAAGGCATCAAAACACTTCCTTCCTCAACCCAAGGACCTCAACATTTGTTGAATCAATTATTATGGTCTCTTTCGAAGGTAGAGAAATCTTGCTAACTTCCAGAAGTTACATTTTGGAAATAGAAGACAAAATCTCCATGCTACCTCAGTTTTGGGGCAACTACATCAGCATCTGCAATAATCCATCTCTTTTCTAAGAAAGGTCCAATCTTGCTTAGGGCTCTTGCTTGGTTACTATTGTACCCATTCTTAAGATTATGGGTTAGATCCAGACTTAGGCCCTTTCCACACCATGCTTTTCCCCCTGAATCGTCCCTGTACATCTAAATGACACGCAGGGGATCCCGGGGGCAACTGGGGACGACCTAGGGATGACCCCAGGAAAAACCTGGGATAGCAGAAACCGTGGATATCCTGAAGTTTCTGCCATCCCAGGTCCTAAAACAGGCACGGAGCTGCACAGGATGGCTCCATGCCCATGGGGAGGGTGGGAAGCAATTTTGCCATCCCCAGGATGGTAGGGGGTGCGGGGGGTTCTTACCTTCTCCTCTGCACTCCCGGCTCCCTCTGTCGCTTAAAAAAAATGGTTGGACATCACACATCCTGTTTAGAAGGTGGGGGACGATCCCGGAAGTAGGTAAGTCCGGGATCACCCCCCTCCCCCTCTACATCCTTTGGTGTAGAAAGGGCCTTGGTCAGACTTGAAGTAGATCCATTGAAAAGCAAACAAAATATACCTTGAAGACAAATCAGTCAACCTTAAACCATTACTGGACAGGATGGTTGGATTTTCTCAACGGGAGTAGGCAACCCATTCTTTCTCTCTTATACATCAATGAGAATCATATTGCACTTACCTACATCTGCTCCACTAAGAGCTTTCCCGAGAGGCCAGGGCCGCATGTCAATGATCTTTCCATTGACAATGAGTGACTGAACACAGCCTTGAAAACCATGATTGATACCTGCAGACCTCACAAGCCAGTAGGCAGTAGGAGCACCTCCAAGATAGAAGGGAGTCCGGAAGGTAATTTTGCTGTATTGACCCTATAAGAGAGAGGAGGGGGACAATACACTGATAGGAAATCTAGCTATAAGATCATTCAGCTGATTATTGTATGGATATCCTGCTTTTCCTCCATAGTGCTCAGTGGTAGGCACAGCGTTCCCAATCAGTTTCCCATCCCATCCTTCTTTGATCAGTGGCAGAAAGCTCTGCCGTCTCAAAAGTAAAAAGTAAAAAAGAGGGCTTTCCATGAGGGGCGTTGGGTCTGCCGGATGCACAGCCCCCCTCGTGCCCTGGACGTGCCCCAGGCAACGGGAAAAAGTATGCCAGCCTTGGAAACATGGGACAGTTTGGGGGTTTTTTTGGTTGGTTTTTGGTTTTTTTTTAAAGACAATTAGGCAAGAAAAACGTTTTTAAAAGGTAAAAAAGTCACCACTAGGGGATAGAGAACTCACGGGGCGCTTGCTCCACAAGTTCACTGAGCGCTGCATGGATGGCTCTGTTCTGGGAGTTGGCCTGGCCGAGCACTCGACAAAGTGCACTTTCTGGGGCCTCCGGAAAGTGTGCAATTCTGGGGCCTCTGGAAAGTGTGTGGCTGGGGGAATTGCACACTTTCCTGAGGCCCCGGAAAGTGCACTTTGCCTTTCCCCTGCACGCCAATCAGGGCCTTAAAGGCTCTCTAAATCTAAGGTTTTAAGAGGGCTTTTAAGGCCCCCATCGGGGCAGGGCGGGAAGAAACGCAATTTCCCCAAGGCTGGGGAAATTGCGTATTTTCTTCCTCCATTAATGCCATGAATGCAGTGGGGGAAATATGCAGTGTATTTTCTTCTTCCGCTAATGTCATTAATGCAGCAGGGGGAAGGACAATGGGCGCGCACAGGTCTGGGAGGAACTTAGTTCCACCCAGACCTGTGCCCCCTTTGTCCTTTGCCCAGTGTTGGGATGAAAACCAGCCAGGCGCATCTGCCTGGTCCTAAAGGATTGCTCTGTAAGTCTTTCTTTAAGTGACTTCAGTTGGAGTTAGAGGAAGCTATGCTCTCTGGGCACCATGTTGCCAGCAACGTCTACGAGGAGGGCTGCCTGATTGATTGATTACATTTTTAATCTGCCCAATAATTAATGACTACTGGGCAGAATACAAAGAGTTACAATCCAAAAAGGGCTTTTTTTCTCTGACTCAAGTATTGCCTTTTGCTATGGAGTCTCTGTAGCCATTTAAGATATTATTCCCCTGCGTATTATATATCACCTATGGCAAATCTTACAAGATAGAACCAAAATTTGTCACTATTTATTTCCTGGATTGCAATTCTATGTCCTTAGATTTTGTTCATAAACCAAATTGCTCTTGGCTAAGAACACCGTTATGTTTTGATCTTAGGGTGGTTGGTTGGGGTAGAGATTCTAACTGATCTTATCCCATCCCTACATTAATGCTTTTATTCTCTCACACACATTATTGCAACGGGCTGTGTTAATCCTCTTGGGGAGTCGGCGGATTAAAGAGTGGAAGTTGGCAGAGCTGTATCCCAGAAACGTTTTCCCTTGCCTCCATTAAACTTAGCTGTCGCACTACTCTTAACTCGGTAGGAGGTGGCGGCTATTGATTTTGAGATATTTTAGGGTGGATTTAGTCCTAGCAGTAAAGCTAAAGCAACAACTTTCATCTAATTAGGTTTACCTTGTGACATTTGGGATGCCAGGGCAAGGAGGAGGTTGGGGGGGGGGGCTACAAATGACCTCAGGGATATCACAAGCCATGAGCAGTTTAGATTGTTCTTTCCCTAAATTATTATTATTATTATTATTAATAATAATAATTTCTTACCCGCCTCTCCCTCTGGATCGAGGCGGGGAACAACATTAATACAAAACAGCATAAAATACATAAAACTAATTAAAATATATAAAACTAATGAATTATGAAAAACATACAAAACAAATACATTATTAAATGCATCTTAAAATTCAACTGAGAATACAGGTGTTAGCCATTCCTGATTGTGATTCAAGCTACTCCAGAACAAAATATGTTCATAGCGGTACCTACTTTCCTCAGCAGAATTTCCAGGCATTAGTCTATTGTAACAAAAACAATGAAGAGCCTGATGGCACCTTAAAGGCTAATACATTTATCCTGGCATAAGCTTTTGCGAAGGCACAAAAGAGAAATGAGCTCTGGTGCTGTAAATCTTCCTGTTTCTTTTTTTAAAAAACACACATTTGTTCTGTATTTTTAAAGGATGTTTTTATTTTGTAATCTATTGTGGATAGATTGCAAAATAAAAAATTCCTTTAAAAAATACAGAACAATTTTTTTTAAAAAAAAGAAACAGGAAGATTTACAGCACCAGAGCTCATCTCTCTTTTGTGCCTATGCAGATTGGTGCCTTTTCCCCCTTTTCTCGTGATAAGCTTTTGCGAACCAGAACCCACTTCATCAGATGCCCAGAGTGTTACAGAGAGTTTCAGGTTTATACACCATTCATATGGTGGTTCGGGAGGAGAGAACTGTAAGCAGTGAGGTCCGAGGAAATTAAATGCACCAACTACTGACAGTGACAATTAGATTATTAACTCAAAAACCACTGGTGAGTTAGGTTTAATTCTTTCTGCCGGTAGGCAAAGGCCGCTTTATTCAAGAACATTTTTAGTCTGTAAGTGGGCCTGTTGGGTTAGGTGCTGTTTTTAAGTCTTTACTTTTTTATTCCGCCCTCCTCTCTGTAATTGTTGTGGTTTTTATTGTATTTTAAATTATTGTTTTAATCCGTTTTATTTGTGTAAGCTGCCTTGAGTGCCTCTTTTCTTTCTTTCTTGGTGGAATGGCAGGGTACAAATCAAATTTATGCTGCTGCTGCTGATAATAATAATAATAATAACAATAACAATAATTATAATAATTCTGTCACCAGAAGTTTGAATCAGAATAAAGGATTTTTATGAGACTACATGTGTTAATTGGCTTAGTCAAGTGTCAGGATGTTTGTGTTATCAGCAGCAATTGTATTGTGAATGACTGCAGTTAATATTGTAATTGTCACTGTCAGTATTTTCTTCATTTAATTTCCTTCTGACCTCATTGCTAAAAAATCTGTCTCTCCCACTCTCTGTCTCCCCCTCTCTGTCTCTCTCTCTCACACACGAACCATTGTATTGCAATTACAAACTTCACTGTTTATAATTCTCTCCCTCCACCCCAAATATGTACTTACATAAAACCTGAAACTCTCTACAACGCTCCACGAATCTGATGAAGTGGTGATATCCACGAAAGCTTATGCCAGGATAAATTTGTTAGCCTGTAAGGTGCCACAAGTAGGGGATGTGTGTACAAGCAAAACTCGAGTTTATCAAAGTTCTACAAATTCCACCTCAAAGTTCATTCCATCTCGTGTCCACCTCAGATTGCAATCTTTCTTTTTCTTTTCGCGGGAAACTTAGTGCGTAATTTTTTGTGCATTTTTCCAAATGTACACAGCAGTTGTGCTTATCTTTGAAATGGGCGCATTCTCATAGAATCATAGAATGGTAGAGTTGGAAAGGGCCTATAAGACTATCAAGTCCAACCCCCTGCTCATTGATTAAAGTGTGTTTGAGCTCATTTTTCTATGCTGTTGAACGCATTCTGGGGGGCTCCGCAAATAACACTGCAGGCTCGGAAGCATACAGACTTTGACCTCCAGCTTGCATCTGAGTCTGCGTTTGGCTGAGAAGGTTTGAAGTGGGTAAATCCCGATCATAATGAACTGAAACAAACTTCTCCTACATCCTTAGCCACAAGTCTCTTTGTTGTTTCTTAAGCAGAATCACTCACCTGCGATTTACCAGAAACGGGAGGAGTGTTATCCAGCCTAAGCCATCCTTCCAGTCCATCTCTGAACACAGTCACACTGTGCCAATTACCCAGCTTAACTTTGTTCTCGCTTGTAATTACTGCAATTCCAGTACCACAGTTGAACCTGAGACCAACACGGGACAATGTGACAATCTCTTATGAAATGACCAGACTTCATTCATCCTAGCCTTTGTTCCCCACCCACCCACCCACTCCCCCTCAAGTCAGTGTTCTGGTTTTTTTTAATATTCAAAAACAGTATGACCAGATTTACACCAAGCAGGATATAGCGGTATGAAAGCAGTATGAAAGTGATATATAAAAGGCAGGAGCCACACTACTGCTTTATAGCAGCATTTCAATGCACTGACAACTGTTGTGGCTCATTGATATATACCATATACCGCTATAACCTGCTTGGTGTGGCTCCTGCCTTTTATATACCGCTTTCATACCACTTTCATGCCGTTATATCCTGCTTGGTGTAGATCTGGCCTATATGAGGCCCAGGTACCTGGCCTACATTTACCTTTTTAATAATACACATATTTAGCTATTAACAATATACTAAGTGGTCCTCCATCCACTGCAATCCCTACTGAGGTTAGATCAGGGGTGGCCCCAAATCTGGTACTCATGGAGGCCAAATCTGGCCTTCTGCACTTCCCCAAGTATCCATGTCCCTTTTTATGGGCCCACCCTGTTTCCCCCACACTGGTCATTTGGTGGTTCCCCAACTTTGTTCATTTTTCCCCCCTTCTGAAAGACTGAAATGCCTCTCCTAAGGCTTAGTTACTGAGCTACAATAAGAACTTTAAGCTACTTTATGCTGGTATTTTGTATTTTTGGCTCCACCTCCTCGTGATTTGAGGGCCATTCAACACCGCAATGTGGTCCTCAAGAGCTTCTCTGAAATTAAATTTGGCCCTTGGACTGGAACAGAGTTAGAGGGTACTTCTGCATGACAGGCACCATTAGTTTAACTGTCATGGTTTTCCATTAGTCCCCAGAACCTATGGTACTCAATTAGTAGCCCCACATAATATATCTCTTGCTGGACTGTATCATTCTGGATGGTCATGGGAGAACTGATGGCTGAAGGATGCCACTTGTAGAAGAGGAATTCCGTGTCCTCTTCTCCCCCATACACACACACACACACACACACACACACCACACATCCTCCAAATCTGCTCCAGAGAGTTAGGGGACCACCAGAAGATATCTGGGGGAGAACAGGACACAGAAATCCCAGTCTGCAAGCAGTATCATCCTATTGCCAGAACAAGAATTTTGGATCCAACCTAATGTTTATAATTACAATGATAATACATCCCTATAATTTGGGCTCTCTTGTAGAGCAGATTTTCAAACAGTGCTGACTACTTGATATGACATGGTTTCCCAGTCACATGCCCTTGATAGGATCCAGTATTACGATGATGTATTTTTTTTAACAACAGATAGGTTGGGAAGACTAAAGAAGACTGCAGCCATTTTTCAACAACGCTTACCGGAACTGAACGTTGCGTCTGATAATTGCCACTGACATGAAGTCACCACGCCCATGCTCATTCTCTCCACAGTAAAGAAGCAAACCATCCTCTGCTTCAACCTGGTGGATGCAAAAGCAAACACAAGGCAAATAACACACTCCGAGGGGCGGATGAATCTGTCAAGATCAATGTCTTTCATTTTCTCATTTCTTCAATCTTAAATTCGTTCCATCCCACTTTTGCATCGATTGGTGTGGTGTGTGTTTTAAAGTCCATATGAAAACCCAAAGCATCTTCATGTGCATTTCTCAAAATATACACATTTTTCCAAATGTATGCATTTTTTAAAACAAATATATGCACTTTGTCTTGAGTGTATCAGGATTAGGGATGTCACGAGTACCCGACTGGGTCCAGAAATCCGGCAGATTCCCCCGTGCCCACCCTCCGCAGTGCCAGCTCACAGGTAATGTTGCGTAAATGTCTTTTTTATGGCTGCCATTTGCACAACAGTACTTTTGTGGAAATCCCTGAGCCGCCATTTCTACGCAAATGGCAGCTCACAATGGGGACAGGCAGCTCCAAACCCACTCATTTGGCGCTCAGGTGCTCAACACGCAGGTCCAAGGGGGTGAGTGACAGCAGAGGATTGGCAAGCGCCCGCATGGACCAGACGGAGGTGTGTCCATCCATCCCCAGTCAAGATGCAAATAAAGATAAATTCCTTTCTGTTCAACATTATATGCCCACAAAAATAATACAAAAGTGCCTTCAACTAAACAAGGATTTTAATGCATTTATTTTTTAAATTCTGTCCTTTAGGCAAAACAACAATTAATGTAATTGAAGGATCTGATACAAGGTAAGCTCGATCTAAACACATGTCTCTGTGATAATTGTACTCCTTGCTCCACTTCCAGTACTAAAAATGGGGGTTAACGTCCCCAAAAAAGCATAGTATATGGCAGAAGTCTTTCTATATGAAGAACTTGTGTCATATACTATCTTTTGTAACTCGCCTATTATATTTCTACTGTTTGTGATCTCTGGTTTATTTATTTTGATTGCTATAGCTTGTCTTTCTTTGATAAAAATCAATCTCAAGGCAGATTACAATGAAAAATATGAAGAACAAATTAAAAACATTCCTAATGGTTGCACTTTCATTAAACCATGGCATTAGTTAGGATTCCATCATTTTTATTTTATTTTATAAAAAATCATGCCCCATCTAAAGGAGCTCAGGGTGAATTACATGAGATTATCCTGTTCTATCTTCACAATTCACTGTACCCATGTCACCAAGATTCATCAGCTTAACTCTCTCTCCGAGTTTAAGACAGCTATAAAACCTAGCTTCTTTCAACAGGCCTACCCAGATGAACTTTAAACCAAGAACTTCAAAATGTTTTGATTGTTATCTTGATATTGTATTGGTTTATATGTTCTTTTAATTAATTTTATGTATTTGAATTTATTGTATTGTTATACTAATGTTGTTCCCCGCCTTGATCCAAAGGGAGAGGCGGGTAATAAATAAATAAATAAAAATAATAATAATTCATAATGGATGAATCCAAATCTCTCCACTCTAAGTCAAACATTCTGTTCCCTCTTCAATGCCTGTTTTATAGACCTACTGCGTCCCAGCTGTGTGTAGAGGTGCACACTGTCTAGGCTGCCTTCCCTGTCATTCTGAGAGGGCAGTACTACAAGGGCAGTCCTTGTAGCAAACAAAACAAATAAGCCAGAGGGCCCACTTTGCAGAGCATGAATTCCTTTTCTGTAGGGTGACCAGATAAAATCCAGTTCAGGGCTCATGTAACTTTAACAGTTGTAGAGAAAAGGGAATTTCAGCCAGTGTCATTTGTATGTAATTGGTTCCTGGTGAAATTCCCTCTTCATCACAACAGTTAAAGTTGCAGGGGCCCTGCCTTCTTTTGTATATGGTCACTCTAGTATAGTGCATGCACCTTTAACTGTTGTGATGAAGAGGGAATTTCACCAGGAACTAATTGCATACAAATGACACTGGCTGAAATTCCCTTTTCTCTACAACTGTTAAAGTTACATGAGCCCTGACCTGGATTTTATCTGGTCAGCCTATTTTCTGAGCACATAGCCGCAAATACAGAAAAAAAAAACAGAGGCAACCTGCAGGAGTCAACAATGCTTCTCAACAGTGATTCCACCCAGGTTTTGCAAGAAATTCTTTCCACATCTAGGAAAACTTTCCCCAAAGAATATATTTCCAGGACATAGTAAGTAACATCCTCTCTGTGTGGAACCAAATTAATATGATGACACCATATACAAAAGGATGCAAAAACTGTGGGGAACATCCACATGTTCTGAATTGTTCTATTTCAGTCATGCATGAACTGGAGCCCTGATACCCTAAGCCAAGCCGCATTCTCTGCTGTCAGTTCAGGGACCCTCTAATAGCTGTCAGCATCAATTTCTACCTGCTTCTGTACAATGCAATTCCACCATCACACTCCACAACGAGACGTGTAAAAGCACATTCTAGTCCATTAGACAAAATTTTATACAACATTTAAAATGGCTTCACTGGTTCAAAGATGTGCACACTTACCCTAAATTCAACAGTAATTTGGAATGTCTGGTAGGAATTTTTCAGAGGTTCAAAAGTGATGTATGAGTATCCAAAGAACTGAGGATACTGAATATTAACATCTGAAAGACAACAATGACAGTGTATTGCTGAGTAGTTAAGCTCCAAATAAAACCAATAATCCCAATTTTAGCATTAGATGACAGTTTCTATTTATTTATGAGAGCAATGAACAGCCTGCCTCTGACTTCCCTTTAAATTTTCACAGCTGATTCTCTTATACCTATGGTTGAAGAAGCCACACCAGTTTCGCACCTCTTGCACATGTCTGAGACACAACTGATTTGGTTTGTTCCTCACCCTGCTGATCTTTCTAAGTGAGAAACTGCTGGGTTTTGTTGTTGGGAAATGAGTAACTCACAAAAATAAGAAGTCTAGGGATGGGAGAACCAGGGATGCTTGAGCTCATTAAAATTCTCCATATTTCACTTCAAAGCTTGGTTCGTTATCAATTGCAACCTCTTTTTTTGGTTCCTTCAAATGGGGAATGTACGCATTTAAAATGGGAAAAGTGTGCATTTTGCAAAGGTGAGCACTTCCCCCATTTGACTATAGTGTGAAAATGGGAATTTTGAAAAGTGTGCATATTTTTAAAATGCACACTTTAAATTGTGCTTTTTTTTAAAAAAAAAAGCATTTTTAAAACTATATTTTTTTAAAAAAAAAAACTTGAATTTCTTAACATGTGCATTTTTAACTGCACTTTTCTACCATTGACTACTGCATAAAATGTGAATGTTTAAACATGTGAATTGTTAAAAGTGTGCAATTTTGAAGTGTACATCGGGATGTTGCGAACACCCAAATGGCTCTGCGAGGACAGCGGAACCCCCGCGTCCAGCCCTCATGGACCAAACCAAACGTGCCCGGCACAAGGGCGAACCCACGCCGGACTGCTTGCAAGTTCCCACAAGCGCTCGGGTGTGGGCCTGCCCTGGCTTCCGGCATCGCGCCCTTTCCCACCTCTGCGGCCACGATTAATGCTGCGGGCCAACATGGGTGGGTGCCAAATGCTCACAGGAGTCAGGTTTCCCGGTCCTTTAGGCAAGCACACATTCTGATAAACTGACACGGGACATCCACATCAGTGAGGCTTCTTTATTGCAGGATATCTCATGGCAAAAGCTTAGTGGTTGCGCACCTAAGAAATCATACAGCTGATGGCGAGTAACTATAGGCTCTAAGGAATTCCAGAACAGTCAAAAGCCATCACTACTACTGTGACGAGTTCCACATCAACATGGTTTCCCCGTTGCCATCTCCACGGTTCTGAATGCAAGGTTCTGAACACAAGCCCGGATGAGGGAACAATTCTTGACAGCGAGCCTCATGAGCGCTCGGCGGGGGCTCCAAGTCCCGGTTCGTGGGGGCAGGCAAAAGCGGCAGCAGGGCAAGTGCACACATGGTGAGTGCTCGCTAAGTTTGGCCACCGGTAAGTGTACATTTTAAAAAATGCACTGTAAATTGTGCATTTTTAAAATTATGCATTTCTTAAAATGTGCCCTTTTAAAAGTTCACACTTTTCCCCATTGACTGCAGGTTTAATTCTATTTTAACTTTTGTAAATTTATATTTACATGTTTTAATTGTACGTTTTAATCTTGTAAACCACCTTGAGTCCCAGCCTTGGGGAAAAGGAGGGATATACATATAATAATAATAATAATAATAATAATTCATGAAAATGTGGTTTTTAAAGTGTTGAATATTTTAATGCACTTTTAAAAATCCATACTTTAAATTCTGCCGTTTTAAAATTGTGAATTTCTTAACTATTTAGTACTTTAAAAGTATTAACAAGCCCTTTGAATTACACCTGGAAACAGAGGTGCAGCCAGTGACGTTGGTATAGGAAAGGAATAACATGCTCCCCAAAACCAGTGCTTGTTTATGAGAGAGGGAGAAAAATGTCCCCTTATCCACATTCTCCACACCATGCTTAATTTTGTATACCTCTATCATCTCTCCCCTTACCCTCCTTTTTCCAAGCTTTTTTTCCAAGCATGTTCTGTTGATTGTCTCAAACATCTGGTCATTAAAATTATATCTCCTCTCAAAAGGTATGCTGCTTATTCAAGCAAGATCGCAGATACATAATAATTTATTTCCATATTAAAAACTTCATGTGTTTCGTCCAGCTATGTGTCTTGCATGCCCATTAGGGCACTGAAGTACCAAACCAAACATATGGGATCATAGAATCATAGAATAGTAGATTTGAAAGGGGCCTATAAGGCCATTAAGTTCAACCCCCTGCTCAATGCAGGAATCCACCTTAAAGCATCCCTGACAGATGGCTGTCCAGCTGCCTTTTGCATGCCTCCAGTGTGGGAGAGCCCACGACCTCCGTAGGTCATTGGTTCCATT
The DNA here is from genome assembly GCA_029215795.1 of Anniella stebbinsi. Lineage (NCBI taxonomy): Eukaryota > Metazoa > Chordata > Lepidosauria > Squamata > Anniellidae > Anniella > Anniella stebbinsi. Next base: position 22,582,104 of record JARDYH010000002.1, on the reverse strand, counting down.
GTCGTACTGCTCTAACAGTCAGGAAGTTTTTCCTGATGTCCAGCCAGAATCTGGCTTCCTGTCACTTGAGCCCATTATTCCGTGTCCTGCTCTCTGGGATGATCAAGAAGAGATCCTGGCCCTTCTCTGTGTGACAACCCTTCAAGTATTTGAAGAGTGCTAACATGTCCCCCCTTAATCTTCTCAAGCATGCTGCATTGCTTTTACTGCTCTCAGTAAAGCAACTTGCTAAACATATACAAGTACTGCCAAAGCTTTCCAAGTGAACCAACCTTCTGAACAACTTTCTCCTCCTTTGCCAAGGTTACAGTGGCAACGAGAGCCACTCCGCTCATAATCATTGACACAAAAGCTGTCAGTGGAGCAGATGGTTTCATCACAGGACTGGTCAGACTGCCGTACCATTGAAGCTCCACTGTTCCTCCTGGTGGCCACAGTAGTAATGCTGGGAGTACTGGTGGTACGTGGTGGGAGTGTAGTTGTTGTGGGGGAACTAATAGGATACGAAGTTGTTGAAAGCAGCCTAGCAAGGAGCCTCGCGCTCGACCCTTGTGAGATCTTGGTTTCAACCAAAAATTTCCGATTTCCTCCTTTGATAGCAGGAAGTGGTTTGAGCTGATAAAAAAATTAAATAATACATTTAGTTGAGTTAGAGGCTAACGCTATGGATTGTGATGGATGTGGTTACTACATTCGACCATTGATCACTCTGACTTGCTATCTGTGTGAGGATTTTCTGGTTAGCTCTAAGAAAGGAACTTGCTCAGTCATCTATTAGGACAGAAAAAGTGACTCAGGCCAGATCTACACCAAGCAGGATATGAAAGCGGTATGAAAGTGGTATATAAAAGGCAGGAGCCACGCCAAGCAGGATATAGCGGTATGAAAGCGGTATATGGTATGTGTCTTATGCGCCCCAACAGTTGTCAGTGCACTTCAATACCACTATAAAGCAGTAGTGTGGTTCCTGCCTTTTATATACCGCTTTCATACTGCTTTCATACCACTATATCCTGCTTGGTGTAGATCTGGCCTTAGTTTCAGCCATAATATTTACTAGGAAGCAGGTCTAGAACACAAGCAATAGTAATGAGAAAAAGAATGTCTCCTTCAGGCATACGCAACCATCTTTTCCTTGCTAGAACAAGTGATTGGCTTGACTGAAGGGCCATAGCTTGGTAATAGAATACATGCTTTGCCTTGCATCTCAATTAAAAGGATCTCACATAGCAGGAATAGGAAAGGTCACTGCCCAAAGTCTTAACATATCTGATACCCGTCATATGTGATATCATAGCAATGGTTTCACTCAGTATAAGGCAGCTCCTAATATCTCCTTTATCTCATCATTAATTCTTCCCCAAGCACATATCCTACTTGCTGTAGATATCAGCCTATCCCAGAGCTTTATGAAGTCAACGTAAGAGCATTTTCATATGTTCATTGAACAAATGTGTTGTGTCTGCTGTATCTGTCCTTGACCTCTGTGCTGATGTGCAGAGCTGAGCCAAAGACATTTTTTCATGACATTTATGTTATTTTTTCTTTTTTTCTTTTCCCCTCCCCCAAGAAAAATAAGGCCATTTTGCAGTTTTTTCTCTAAACACTTTCCACATTTTTTTTTTTTTGGTGGCGGCCATCATTTCCACCACAACCCCAATAGTGTCACAGAAATACACTGGAGCAGTATGCTAATGCAGGGCTGACCTAAAGCATTTTGTTGCCTGAGGAAAGGGACAAGATGCCCCCGACCCCACAGTTCCATATATAGAAAGTGACTGGACTGGCAATTACTTATTACTTCAACACTGATGATGGGACAAGGGCAGCAGGGACAAACTGTGCACCATACACAATTCTGTTATCCGACACCTTGCTGTTGGTCCCTGTTCTCCAGCATCTGCTACCTGAGACTGCTGCTTCACTCTGTCCAATGGTAAGGACAGCCCTATGCTGCTGCAGAGCCCCCCTCCCCCAGGAAAAAAAAAGAAGTGGTGTTAGTTCCTCAGCTAAAGGTGAGTCCCACCCCCAAGAAACTATCTAGAGAATTTCTCCATCCCCTCAAGAATTTCAGTGAAATAGTCCTTATCCACAAGTTTCTTTGCCCACAAATAGGGTAGAAAATGTCAAGAAGCCATTTTCACACAATTCTAGAATAAAATACATGCTTGTGTCGGTTCTATCCACACAGCTGGGAGCCCCACAAAAGTCAGGATCCCGAATTTCATCAACGGAGCCACTGCTGTTAAAGTGTGGGCTCTGCTCAATCTTTCACATCGGCCCTCCACCCACACATTCAGTGAATGCAAATGTGTTGCTTGAAAAGGCTTCATGCGAAGAAAAGTTTCAGACTGACTCAAAAGCAAATGAATATATACTGAGAGAGACTTAATATGTCATCAGAGTGTGCTTTCGTTTATATATTTGTACCTTATCTTTGCCAGACCTCCTTGTCTAAATACTACATCAAAAAATCTTTAAGGGACTGAAATGTCAGAGTGACACCTTTGGATTTACCTCATCAATGTAAATGTCATAGTCTGAATCATCAATGTCAATTCCATCATCATCCCCATTTCCAGAGTATGTGATATACCGATGCCCGTAGCTTCCGCTCCCTAGCTCTTCTGGGCCTGAGAAGACAAAACTGTTGTAGTCACATACATATGGTTTCAGTACAGAATCAATGCCATATGATCGCAACAGGGCACTTCGTATTACTCCATGTTGAGAAGAGTAATTCTGTATATGTAATAATTAATGTAGATTTTAAAAAAACAACTGTATTTCAGCCACAAGCACTTAAAAAAAACCTTGCTCTGTCTCTTCAAATTTTAGCATTGTGACTATAGAGCAATGTGGTTAAAATGTATTAAAGGGTGTCTAACTCGTATTAAAATAGGGTGACCATATGAAAAGGAGGACAGGGCTCCTGTATCTTTATCAGTTGTATAGAAACGGGAATTTCAGCAGGTGTCATTTGTATGCATGCAGAGCCTGGTGAAATTCCCTCTTCATCACCACAGTTAAAGTTGCAGGAGCCCTGCTCTCTTGACCAGATACAAAAGAGGGCAGGGCTCCTGCACCTTTAACTGTGGTGTTCAAGAGGGAATTTCACCAGGTGCTGCATGCATACAAATGACACCTGCTGAAATTCCCTTTTCTATGCAACTGTTAAAAGATACAGAAGCCCTGTCCTCCTTTTCATTTAGTCACCCTATTTAAAATGCTCTCAAATATCAATCCTTTGATCCTTGCAAAAAACATTGTGTGACAGTAGAGCCTCACAGATTGTCTCATTTCAGAGAGGACAGTATTCCACTTACTTGTTTTGTGCCTCCAAAATTAATCCTCTTTGGCCCAGTGGCCACACTAAATTTTCTCCTCAGCGGCTCCCTCCTGGCTCATCTTTCCCCCCTTTCTTCTAGCTCCATATCAGGAGCTGGTAATCATACAAGGTGCAGGATGGCAGGAATCCCATGAGGTTTGGTTTTTTGAGAAATAGCCTCGACAACCAGCACACAATTCCCCCTTCCCTTTACCAAATGTTCCTGATATGTTTGCAATGATTTATTTATGAAAAGAAAAAGAAAGAGGTACTGGGTGTTATTCAAGAAAATATTTCATTGAAAGAAATATTAGACTTTTACACAAAGGATATGAAATTCTCTTCAACATGCTCATTTGGATACAGATACAGCTTTTTCTTTTTGTAAGCCAGAACCCTGGTGAATTTTTCTGTAGTACAAAATTTATTTTAGCCTTCATTTTTGATGGCCAAGTATGGAGCAATTGTAGATGTTTTGGTTGTTTTGCTCTTGTTATTTGAATTCTGCTTTTACTGTTATGTGTGATCTTTTTAGTCATGTTTTGATTTTTTGCTCTATTCTTTCATTGCTATTGCCTTTTTTATAAGCTGCTTTGGATTTTTTTCTTAAGGTGAGACATTTTAAAACGAACAAATAAATAAAATAGGCATAGGGGCATCCTGGAGTAGGACAATGGTGGGACAGAGGTGGCATTGGATTCTCATTAGATTTGCAATTAGTATTCTTAGGATTTAAGTCTAGCAGGATATAGCAGTATTAAAGTGGTATATAAAAGGCAGGAGCCACACCAAGCACAATATAGTGGTATATGGTATGTGTCAATGAGCCCCAACAGTTGTCAGTGTGCTTCAATACCGCTATAAAGCAATAGCATGGCTCCTGCCTTTTATATACCGCTTTCATACTGCTATATCCTGCTTGGTGTAGATCTGGCCTCGGTTTAGTTGCAAGTTATTGTAACCCAATTCAACATATGTTTACTTCTAAATAAATTCCACTGTGTTCAGTTGAACTTGCTCCCAGAGAAGTATACAAAGAATTGGTTCCTTGGGATTGTTTATTTAAGAATGCTGTGAGCAACCTTGCTGAGCAACGTTTATGCAGAACTGCATATTGAATGAGTTTTTCTTAACAAAAAGTGAGCTAGCAAGAGCACAGTTATTCCCATGTAACAAAGTGATTTCCATTCTCTCCTTCTTCCCATTACACAAAAGACGGAATAACATACTAATTTAGGGATGTATGAGAAATTCATTTCAGAATGTTTTTGACCAGGATTTACCCGATTCGCACCTTCCGGACCGAACACAGATCCGGATGCAATCTACAGTCAAGGTCTGCATATTTCCAAGCTGGCAATGAGTTGCACAGACCAACTCCACCCCACACGGTCAACAGCATCCGTACATTTCAAAAATATGTACAAATAGAATGCACACATTTCAAAGTTGTGCATAATTGATGAGTACATTTGGAAATTACATATGATTTTCATGCGAAAAGAAAACAATATGCCCATCATTAACCATGCTAGAGACATTTGTTCACCTATCCTGCTATAGGGTTTCTAGTTTTAAAAAAATGTTTCTGCAGTCCTTCAAAAACTTGCTAGACAATAGCAAGACAGAAAGCATGAATACTAGGTAGTGATGTTTTATCATACTTCTTAGAAGTCTCTGGGGGAAAGTTTCAGCATCATAGAAGGCTCTTCTTCATAGTGGCATTCAAAAAGATATTTTAAAAAAGCAAAGCTATAATGTAATTGTTAAGTGCTGCAGTATTTTTGCAGTGTTCCCATATTTTGGAGTCTTCACACATGAAGATGAAACTATCAGATACCCGGCAGTGTTTTCAGTTCTTCCCATTCCATCATTTTTCCTGTCTGATCATGTCATGTGATGCATCAACAGCATTCCTATTGTCTTTCCTGAGAACGTAAGTAAGTAGTCTACTACTCAAGGGGTGAGAATGAGATGCTGTTTTATGTAACTGATGAAGAAAGAGCTCACAAGTCCTTAATGGGTAGATAATCAATTATTACTAAAGCAGTGGCGATTCTATAAATGCCAAAACAATGGACGACAGCAATTAAGGGCATGTTATATTTCATTACAAGGTCCTTTCACACTGGTCCTCTGTGTGCAATGACTTGATGCCTACTTAAGACGCTCTACCAACCTTGTAATCCTGTGCCCATAATGAATTGAAAACCCTGCAGGGGAGACATTAAGAAAAGAAATCCTCTTTCCAAATAATCAAGGATTAGTTTATATCAAACAAACCCTGTTAAAATAAATAAGAACCAGTGCAAATCTCTTGCTCTTGCTAATTAGGTGGCAACTGAGTATCGATCAACAGCTTACAAAGCCATTTTATTAAGAGGCCACTGTTGCAAGCTTATGGCACTTATGTTCTGAAAATCACTGAGCTCTCAGTCTATACAACAAAACTTTGCCTCATGGAAAAAAACTAAGAGAAAATGTATTGGCCTTGAAACTGGGAAAGGCTAAACGTCTTATTACACTTGCTAAGTGTAGTAGTAGCAGCAGGTTTCCAAATACTGCTTGCTCCACAAAGGCTAAAGCCCACCCAAGATGGTATGCCTTGTTGAAGGCTAATATATGACTTGGACTTTCAAGGTGTGTATTCTTGGATCTCCTTATCAGGATCTCCGTTCAAGGTATGCATTCTTGGATCTCCTTATCTTCTTGGATTTCCTTCTTGCTATTGTTTTATTACTTTAAAAATGTCCATCACCATGATGGGTGGGATGGGTGAAGGGAGGACGTGTATACTGTGAAGACCTTTGGGCAGCTGGAGCGTACACAGATGCACTGTACACACACATGAAATCTGGACAGTGAGGGCCAAGTCATTCAGGGTTAGGGGTGGATGGATTCTTCGTTCCCTGTAACTAAATTTCCGAGAGCTGCCTGTTATTCTTCCCTCTAGAAATAAATGGCAGAAATTCCTTTTTATATAACGGGATGTACATGTAAAGTTGTTCTTTGCACATGTGATCCCAACCACTACGAATCAACCCTTTTCCTGCCTAGACCCAAGTGGGTTCTATTCCTCAGTTATACTGGCTTTTAAATATAACATCCATATCTATATCTAGATATTAAGTATCAAAAGCTATTATTGGGCTCCTGTTTTAGAAAAGAGCCAATCCTACCCAACTTAGCAGAGCAAAAAAAAAAGTTTTTATCTTTGGTTACAAAAGGATTCAAAACATTTGTGTTACAGATAAACAGGATGTGGAAAGAGTGTGTGTCTGGCAACAAGGTTTGATGACCTTATGTGAAGATCTCCAGGCTCCAAATCCCACAGAGCATGTTGTACCTTGAAGAGGTTTCCATAAACATTATGTTCAGAAGTTAAATTTAAACCAGGAGATCTCAATAAATAAAACAATTCAGAAGATACGATGAAATGGGCGAAAAATGTGTCCCAATGGGTCTAGGGATGAAGACCAAAGGAGATGAAAGTAGCTGATATAAAAGGAAGGTTCAGATTAAAAAACAGTACTGATGTCAACGTTCATAAATATCAGAATGCAGGTTTAATATTGCAGTGCTGGTCAGTCGGACCCTTGCTTTCCTCCCTCCCCCGCAAAAAAAAGGGATGGAACATGATTTTGTTGAATTCCACTCAACATTTATCTTGAACTTGCAAGATTTCATTGATGTCCACACAGAGAGTAGAACGGATATGTTAGAAGAAAAATAGCTGATCTATGTTGAGCTTCCCACTCCTCCATACCATGGTGGGCAGAATTCAGACTTCTGGGATCTACTTTGCTTTTTCACTAGAATCCCGAGATCCACCAACTGGAGCTTGGTGCAAGAGACATACTCTTAAAAATAAAGAATTCTGAGTTCACTAATTGACTGTGAGTAACAGAACTGAATGAAACTCACAATCCTTCTACACAAAAGCCACTCCAGTAGATCCCATACTTTCTTCACTTCAGCAGTATTCGTTATTTTGTTACTGCTATTGTTAAATAATTAGGTGCCAGGCATCCTTGTCAATCTTCTGCAAATCACCCAGAGATCTACCAAGAGATCCAGGTCTACCTTCTAGGAATATAGGAACATAAGAAGCTGCTTTAGTCAGACCCTGAGTCAGACCATGGGTCCATCCAACCCAGTATTGTTGACACTGACTGGCAGCAGCTCTCCAGGGTTTCAGGCAGGATTCCTCTCCTTGCCCTACCTGGAGAAGCCAGGGATTGACCTGGGACATTCTGCATGCAAACCAAGTGTTCTACCGCTGAGCTACCACACCTTCCCTTTCTGCCCCCTCCTATATAGTACAACTTACTCAAAGTCCCAATGACACGACACTGTGGCCATGATATCCCGGGGTCGTCTCTAGGTCGTCCCTGTGCATCCATATGACGCACAGGGGATCCTGGGGTCAACAGGGAACGACCTAGAGACAACCCTGGGATAACTGAAACTAGGGATATCCTGGGTTTTCCGCAGTCCTGGGACTGGTGAGGCGTGGCCTCCCAGGTCCTCAAACGGGCATGTAGCTGCATGGGGTGGCTCCGTGCCCATGAGGGTGGGGTGGGGGCAACAATTTTGCCATCCCTGGATGGTGGGGGGGGGTTGGGCACGAGGTTTGGTGGGGGGTTACTTCTCTTTTTCACCATGCGTTATCTCCTCTTCTTTAAAAAAAATGTGTCCGTGACATCCCTCTTTCCTCCTGGGACGTCACACGGTCGTATACATGCTGGGGGAGAATTGCAGAAGCAGGTAAGTCCGCGAACCTCCCCCTCCCTCCCGCTGCACCCTTAGGTGTAGATGAGCCCTGTGTGTTTCCCCCACTCCCACCAATGGTAGCCAATAACATGGAGAAGGACAGGGCAAAATGCAGAACAATGATACCAGAAGGACTAGCGGTATGTTGCACTAGATGGGGTTGCTATTTCGGCAACACACCTGTCCCAAGTGACTTAATAAACGTAACTTTGATGCTCTCACATCAAAGCTTATGGGTGTTCTTTTTTTTCTAAATTCAAGGCATGTCAAGGAATTTCTAGAGTGATCTGACAACATCAAAAGAGGCACAAGCCTAGTTTGAAAGAGCTAATGCCACGTCCAAAAAATCCGTCTTCCGCTCTGATCAAAACCCAGATGCAAACAGACTCATGCCAGTATCCAAGTCAACTTCAAGTCGATGCTTGAAACTGCAAGCTCCTCCAGCTAGCTTTCTCAGCATGAGAGATTTACTTTGGTCTTTTTCTGTGGTAGTTTTTAAATGATGCATGGAAGATATAGAATTCCGTTTTAAAGAGCCGCAGGAAGAGGTGAACAATAGGCTTGTCAGTGTTACTTCTCCCCAAGATGTTGGTTATCAATTACGTATGAAGCTGCCACAAACACACACACACACACACACACATCAGGTAGCGATGTAGAAATGAAACCCTTGTAGTTGCATGAGAGCAGTGTGAGGAGACTCCCTTTAGCCTGGAGCTTTCTTTAATTGCACCTATGGCTTGACTTTTACAGAATTCTGGGCCAGTTCTACACCAAGCAGGATATGACACTTTGGCCAAATCTACAGAAAGCTAGATATAGCACTATGAAAGCCGTATGACAGCAGTATATAAAAGGCAGGAGCCACACCCAGCGGGATATAGCACTATGAAAGTAGTATGAAAGCAGTATAGGGTATGTGTCAATGGGCCCCAACAGTTATCAGTGCACTTCAATACCGCTATAAAGCAGTAGTGTGGCTCCTGCCTTTTATATACCGCTGTCATACCGCTTTCATAGTGAAATAGCCTGCTTGGTGTAGATTGGGCCATTGAAAATGGTTTGAAAACTGTACGTGGGGTGTGTCCTGGGCCCCAACGGTTGTCACTATTGTTACAAACTGTTTTAAAGCAGTAGTGTAGATCCTGCTCTGGAAACTGCCAGCCCTCAGATATTCAAGGGCTGGGAGAATAGAGAAGAAGACATCGCCTTTTGAAAATACATTCAGTGGCCAAAGAGTTTTTCTCCATCATCTGAATGTCTAGCAATTAAAGAAGGGTCTTCTACTCACTGAACATTCTGAGAGTGTCGCTGGGAACACTAGGTGGACTGGATCCATATGAGTTTGTTGCACGGACTGCAAACTGGTACTTGCTGTTTGGAGTTAGCCCCTTCAGGACCATGGAGTCCATCTGGATCCGCTCTCTAATTACTGCCCAGTTGGTATCAAGATCAGGCCTGATTAGGATGAACAAACAGAACAAAGTATAATGACAGTTAGCTAAGTCAATTAACTGAACAGAAAGCCAAATGTTTGCAAATATCCAGGATTTGCTGAACTCGCCATTCCAACTTGAAATCTGACGGTGAAATTTAAGCTGGAAATTTGACCGCCTTAGACTTGTGCGTATCCTTTCGTTATTGTGATTTTGGTGACCGTCAAGCATTAAGTCTTGTAAGCTGTCACATTTCCACATCGTGGACAAAAATCAAATATTGAACAAGGGTTTGAATAAGCCAGATAGGTGGATCTGGTCCTTTTGCGGCCAAGAGCTCATCTACACCTAAGAGTGTAGAGGGAGGGAGGGGGGAGGATCGCGGACTTACCTGCTTCTGCGATCCTCCACCAGCATCTAGACAGCTGTGTGACGTCCCAAAAAGCAAGAGGAATGTTGCGGCCGCCATTTTTTTTCAAAAAAAAGAAGAGGAATCTTACAGCCCCACACAGAAAAAGGTAAAAAAATTAAATTAAAAAATCCCATGCCCAACACCCCGCCATCCCAGGAATGGCAAAATTGCGGGGGGGGGGGGGGACCACCATGGACACAAAGTCACCCCGCATGGCTCTGTACCCATTTTAGGATTTGGGAGCACACGGCACAGAAGCCGTGGTGCTCGGGATGGTCCTGCGACCGCGGAAAAATGGGATATCCCTGGTTTCCGTTATTCCGGGGTCATCCCCAGTTGATCATGGGATACCCTGTGTATCATATGGATGCACAGGGACGACCCCAGATTAAAGGTTGGTGCAGACATGGCCCAGCAGTAGACATGCACTGAATTATGAGAGCTCAGCTGGGGGAAGGTGCCGCATCGCTCCTTCTTGGGTAAGGATGTGTGGTGCCATCAGAGGAGATAGTGACATTCCCTGGGAATGGGAGAACAAAGGATGTTCAAGTTTGCCGAAATTCTTGTAACTTCGCTTCAAAACTCAGTTTTGCTCGCTCCTGTTTGTAACCTGCTGTTTAGTTTGTTCTGATGAGAAAAGTGTCAATTTTGAACAGGAAAAGCACGCATTTTCAAAAGTGCACTTTCCCTCATTGTCTAAAGCATGAAAATGCATGGTTTTTAAATTAAAAATGCACATTTCAAAACACACATTTGATTAAAATAAAATACACATTTTTCAAAAGCAATGGAAAAGTAAGGAATGTGTGAAAAAATGGTTGGAAAATTTGTGAACTGAAAACAAAATTATTGTAAATCCCTACTATTCCCCCAAACAGAATCTGGAGCGAGTGTTGTGGCAGGTCATGGAACTGCAGTGACCCCTATAACTGTTGAGTGGGGAGCTATAGAAATTCCTGCTGACAACTGCAAGAAAAAGACCTGCCTCTCACCTTCTTCTTTTCTTTGTTACAGAACAACTCATCAGTGTAACAAATAAATAAATAACAAGATATCTCTGTAAGTTGTACTATCTGAGCAGAGGAGAGGGGACAGAGGCAATCGAAATGGAAAGAAAACTTTGAAAAGCCCAGATATGAACACCAAAGAAACAACCCTCTTGCTCTCCTGCTAGAGTGGCCATCCACATGTCCCACTTTACAGGCACTCCTCTATTTGAAAGGCTATCAGAGAACAGTCCTCTCTTTGAAAGCATCCTCTGTTTTAAATGCTGTCCAGTCCATGCCCAGGTGAAGAACCCTAAGAAGGCAGAGCAGAGGCCTTGAACTTGCCCTTCCACAGAACAGCAGGTTGAAGAAGCACACCGGTCTGGTTACCTGATCACAGACTTCATCATGATGGTGAGATGTATTGTATTTTTATTTAACTTATAGTAATAATTTGTACATTTATTAAAACATTTTAAAACCATCCTTCATCCTTGCAGATACCCAGTGGCTTCCAAATAATTTGCAAAACCTTGAAACCACTTAAACCACATCATCGTAATAATTTGCATCTCTATATAAAAAGGAGCACGTGCAAATTTAAGCAAATCTGTATCCTCTTTTTTGGTGATATGCTTGCTCTCCTTTATTTATTTATTTATTTATTTCATTTATATTCCACCTTTTTTCCTCCAAGGAACCCAAGGCAGGGTACATAATCCTCCTCCTCTCCATTTTATCCTCGCAACAACAACAACCCTGTGAGGTAGGATGGACTGCGAGTCTGTGACTGGCCCAAAGTCACCCAGTGGGTTTCCACAGCCGAGTGGGGACTAGAACCCAGAACGCCCGACTCCCAGTCCAACACTTTAGCCACTACACCACACTGTCTCTCTTTTGATGATGTTTGTGCCAGAACACCGCTGCATACTCAGCACTGGGGCCACTCTGTTCATTCCAAGGAAAGACCCTGCAGTGGCTTCCCTAGTAACTCCCAACTGCTCATGTTACCCCAAGAAGAAACAGAACAAAATTATAATGCAAAGTCTGTAGAAGAAGAAGCTACTGGGTGTTCACAGGGGAAATGCAGATGGACTGATCTGAGATTAGCCTGGCTGTAATGCTGAGTACTGAAGACAGTCCAGCCAGAGGGGACTATACTGTCTTCTATGGGGCAGCCCCCAGGCTGCTGTATATGTGTCGGGCCACCTGGAATTCACCCCACATTAATTCACTGAAGCCTTTGAAATGAAAAGTTATCAAAATAGCAGGGACTGGAGTGATTTCTAAAGATAAGATAAAGCCTTTATCCCTTTTTCGTGGATGTCCTTGTAATATTTATGGCAGGAAATAACATTCAACCCTTAGATCCGCTATTGTTTATGGAACTAGCTGCAAACAACTCTGGGGGTATTTTTAATGAAAATTATAGCACAAGGCAAGCATTCGGTGTATTTTGTATGTATTTGTAGCCCAAAGGTACTGCCAAAATTGACTCACGTGACTTCTTTTACCAGTTAATACTACAATGGAATTGTTTCAAAGTAATTTCCACTGAGCAAGACACAGGGTGGACACAGGAATAAAAAGAGTACAATTTGCAACTGTTTGTTCCAAATTGGTCAAATTGGTCAGTATTCTGTGAACCTGAGAAACCACACTCTTCCGTTACAGGAGACAAAGCAATTAAAAAACAAAACAAAAACCTCTACACAATAGCCCAAGGAACAATGACTCAACCCTAAAATATTGTCTTTGTCTTAAACCACATGTTTAATCTAGACCAAGCATGATGTTGCACTATGAAAACTGTATGAAAGCGGTGTATAAAAGGCAGGAGCCACACCAAGCAGGATATAGCGGTATGTAAGCAATATATGGTATGTGTCAATGGGCCCCAATAGTTGTCAGAACACTTCAATACTGCTATAAAGCAGTAGTGTAGATCCTGCCTTTTATATACCGCTTTCATACCATTTTCATAGTGCGATATCCTGCTTGGTGTATATTAGGCCTCAGTGCCTACTCTAAGAGGGAAATGTCTCCTGTTCGTTTATTTATTTATTGCATTTATAAATAAAGTTCCTCCAAGGAACTTAAGGTGGCGTACATAATCCTCCTCCTCTCCATTTTTATCCTCACAACAACAACCCTGTGAGGTAGGTTGGGCTGAGAGTCTGTGACTGTCCCAAAGTCACCCAGTGAGCTTCTATGGCCAAGTGGGGACTAGAACCCAGATCTCCCGACTCTCAGTCCAACACTCTAGCCACTGGCTCCCCTGTTGCTTTCCCCATGCTAAGAAGAAAGGGGCAGCCTATTAATCTGAACCTATCTGACCGCTCAACTTTTATTTTTGATCCAAACTGAGGCCTCCACTGTTTCTCTTAATTAAGAGCATCTGTTCCCCCTTTCTGTTTAACAGCACCCTTCGTTTTTATAGGCAAATGGTTCCCCCCCCCCCCATTGCTTAAAAATGCTGCTTGTTAAAATGGCATTATACATACAACAGATTCTGCTTTAACATACAGTGGGATCCAGATATTTGGAGGCAATCTCATTTTAGGATGCTGCTTGATGCATTAGGGAAGGGTGTCAAGTCTCCAAAAAGAAAAAGAAAAACAAAAACAGCTGGCTTAAATGTCTCTACTTATTTTCATTTTCTTCCAAGGACTTCCTTATAAAGAAAGGAAATCTCTAAACATTAACATAGGGGGGCAGACAACTGGATTCTCAATTACATGTTTGGGGATTCTCCTTTCCCTTACTAGGCCCTACCAGGCTGCAAAAATGCCCTAGCATACTGAAAAGAATCCATCTGAAGACCTGATAATCCCACCAAAATCTTATTCCCTGTTCCCCCAACCCCAGCAGATTCAGTGTATGGCCTATCTATAGTAGCAATATAAATGCCTACTTAAAAATAATAATAACCCCATCCACTGAGCAGCCGCACAATCTCTTTAAGATCAAAAGTCTATAATATAATGTTTTAAGATTCCCCAGTGATCAGAGCATCCAGTAGGTTTAGAGGACCAATTTCTCCCCTGAAATGGCTTTGATAGAAATTCCATAACAGTCCTGAAAAATATCAGGCACAAATATATTAACCACTATGTACCAAACACCTGCAGGTGTATCTGGGAGGAGAATTCTATCATGAAAGTGCAACTTGTACTATCTGTTTTATCCCTTTACCACCATTCTTCTTGATTAATGTTCAACTGAATTTGGAAAGACTTTTTTTCTGCTGCCAGAGGGTGCAATGTTAAAGTTAAAAAAAAAAAATGAGGGTAAATAATTTCCAACAAAAACATCTGCTAGCGATTCAAAATGTGTAATACTTTTCTCAGGTCCATAATGCAGGGTTTATACTTAGCTGAACCAACAAGCATAGGCTGACCATCTGAAAAGGAGGACAGGGCTCATATAACTTTAACAGTTGTAGAGAAAAGGGAATTTCAGCCAGTGTCATTTGTATGCAATTAGTTCCTGGTGATATTCCCTCTTCATCACAACAGTTAAAGTTGCAGGGGCCCTGCCTTCTTTTGTATATGGTCACTCTAGTATAGTGCCTGCAACTTTAACTGCTGTGATGAAGAGGGGATTTCACCAGGAACTAATTGCATACAAATGACACCTGCTGAAATTCCCTTTTCTCTACAACTGTTAAAGTTATATGAGCCCTGTCCTCCTTTTCAGATGGTCAGCCTAAACAAGCACAGCTCTTGTGTGGGGTCGAGGTGGTGGTGGAGAGAAACCATTCTTGCACTTCTATGAATCATAGTAATTATCCAATGTGAATTCACAATTATCATGAAAAATACTCTGCTGTGTGTAATTCACAGACTATCGTGCAAGGTACTGGTTCCTCTCTATTCAGTTAGGCCTCATCTTGAGTATTACATCCAGTTCTGGGCACCACAACTCAAGAAAGATACAGACAAGGTGGAGGGGGTTCAGAGGAGGGCAACAAGGATGATCAGAGGTCTGGAAACAAAGCCCTATGAGGAGAGACTGAAAGAACTGGGCATGTTTAGCCTGGAGAAGAGCAGACTGAGGGGAGACATGATAGCAGCCATCAAATACTTGAAAGGTTGTCACACATAGGAGGGCCAGGATCTCTTCTCGATCATCCTAGAGTGCAGAATGTGGAATAATGGGCTCAAGTGACAGGAAGCCAGATTCTGGCTGGACATCAGGAAAAACTTCCTGACTGTTAGAGCAGTACCACAATGGAACCAATGACCTAGGGAGGTTGTGGGCTCTCCCACACTAGAGGCCTTCAAGAGAAAGCTGGACAACCATCTGTCAGATATTCTTTAAGGTGGATTCCTGCATTGAGCAGGGGGTTGGACTCGATGGCCTTATAGGCCCCTTCCAACTCTACGATTCTGATTCCAATGATATGACATATCTCCATTAAACATATAGCTAAAACCAATCTTATTAATAGGTCTGTCTCTCCAAACATGGGTGGAGGGAGCATTAGAGTAGAGTGAGAAAATGTATTAGAGCAGTGGGAGAAAAAAATTCTCCCTGCTGCATCAGTGGCTGCCATCATGAATGCAGTGGGGGGAAACGGGAAGTCAGGGTTGACCCACATTCAAGTGCTCTTGAAGGCTTGGGAGCACTCAGGCACAGGCCCCGCCTAGCATCCGGCAGGTACACCTCAACCTGTGAAGGCCAGATGCAGGGATGTCTGTTGTCCTCACAGACCCAGGTGGATATTCACAACAATACTACGTTTGGAAAAGAGCTGGCAGTGAAGGCAACAACAATAACCTGTAAGGATGGGTGAGAATTTTGTTTTAATAAGTTTTTAATAAGATGTCTTCATATAAAGGACAGTGAGATAGATATAGATATAGATATAGATATATAGATATATATATATATATATATATATATTTTGAATGGAGGAGAAACTGAAATGGAGAGATTCATCCATCCAGACCTAAGGTATGATTGCTTAAGTCTGAGATTGAATCCCTGCAGGTTCAACTATGGCCATGTCTACACCAGGCTTTTATCCTGGGGTCTTCCCCAGATCATCCCTGTGCGTGCACATGATGCACAAGGGATCCTGGGATCAATCAGGGATGACCTGGGGACAAACCCGGGATAACCCCAGGAGAACAGAAACAGGGAGTATCATGGTTTTTCCATTGTCCTGGGTGTTAAAACTGGCACGGAGCTGTGTGGGATGGCTCCATGCCCATGGGGGGAAGAAAGCAATTTCATCATCTCCAGGATGGTAGGGGGGTTGGGAGCGGGTTTTTTTTTAATTTTTATTTTTAACCTTACCATTCCATGGATCGGGGCCACGCGGCTCCTCTTCAGTTAAATTTAAAAAATGGTGCCTGCAGTGGGGGCAATGTAGACAGTGGGGGAGAATCACAAAAGCAGGTAAGTCCGCGATCTTCTCCCTTCCTCCCTCTACACCCTTAGGTATAGACATGCCCTATGTTACCGCTGAATTAGGGTTGTTACTGCTTATTTTCTAAGACACTCCTCATCTTTAACAGCTACGTGACAGCACAAAGAATATGGTCCTTTCCATGCTGGGAACAGTTATAGCTATTGAACTTGGCCAGTGCTGAGGGACGAAAATTTACTTTCACTTTGTTGTTGCTTTTTTCCAGAATTCGCATATTTCTTCATATTTGCTATCGAAAGAACTTGAGATTTGGAAAATTTGACTGAGGGAGAAAGTAAAGTTGATAGATTCATCCTTCCCAATTCATCTCGTCAGTCTTCCCATTGTTGTGAGATATACTTTATCCTAATTTAAATCTAAGTCTCTAAATTAAAGTACTGTCCACACATAAATTAGCATAGGCAAATTTTATGCAAATTGCTGTCCTCTTTTGCCCTTTTTATTGGTGAAGCGTTTCTTCTTTTTCTGCAATGCAGAAGTGGCCACTGTTGTAACTGTTTAAATTGTTTGGTTATATGCTTTCCGGGAAAGGGCTTTCTGCCAGATTAGCCAGGGGAATCCAGAATTCTGGCTTGGACAGATACGGATGTCTGAGAACTTAAAACAGTTATTCCCCATGGATTGTGTTTATTTTAAAGATATCTCAAGGCCCCTAATAACTTAACAGTGGGAGCTGTTAAGAAATAGACCTTAATAACAGATAAAAGCGTTGAATGCCCTTGGACTGAACCTTTTACTTCCAGGAAAATTCACTCCAAGTCTTCAAAAGCAGTAGAGGAAATCTGTTACAACATCTGTTGTTTGGTTGTTGAGTCTATAGCAAGGGGTGGAATGACCAAATGTTTAATCACATTTTTTTAAAAAAATTGTCCATGGAAATCGGGATAACATGGCCATCCGGCTGGGGCTCTAGGCCCAGCGAGAAATAGTCAGCTCAGACTCCCAGACACCAGTCTGTGGATACCCCTGCTTGCCTGACTCTGCACATGCTGAGTTGGGCACACGTGGGAATCACCAATCCCTCATCGAGACACCTTTTTCATAAAGGCCCATTTGCACAAATAGTGGCCATAAAGGGGCTATTTACACAAGATTACAGGTGTAAATAGTCCATTATCACCTGTAATCTTGCGTAAATAGCCACTTTATGGCTACCACTTATGCAAATGGGCCTTTATGGAATAATGCCAAGCTGCAATTTCCCCCCCGAAACACTGTCTCAGTGAGGGATTGAGGGGGCCAAAGCCACTCACTGTGCACCTGCAAGCTGCATGCGGCGAGCAGGGCCACCTGGCCAGTGACGGTCCAGCCAGCAGTGTGTGATTCAAACCAGTGTGAGTTCACCTATCCTTACAGGGGAAGTTAGCATGTCAGGTAGAAGGGTTCAAGAGTAATCTAGTCCATCAAATGTTAATTTTCTATGTGCCGGAAACATTTTGTGGTGGGGGAAGTTTCAATTATGCCATCCCTCATGTCCATTCATAAATAGGTCTGTCCTAGGATGGGATTCTGCAAAATTAATGTAAAATTAAAATAAATTCTAGAACGGGCTTCCTTGGATGCACTCGGCATGTGTACTGGCCTCCAGATATTGCTTATTGTTGTCAGTGCAAAGAACTCGCAAACTATCCACAGCACTGACAGCAAAAGCCAGGCAGGGAGGGCAAGCAATGGAGGTTTTACAGTTTCCTGTTGGAACAGGTTTTGTTATGTTGAGCTAGACAGGCTTCTGAACCCAGTTAGCTTACTTATCTGGCTGGGTGGGGAAGGGAACAGAGAGGCTCATGAATCCAGCAGATCCACATTCTCTCCTCTTGGTCCACCATCACATCCCCTTTCTACCCACCCTGTCCATTTTCCAAGGTCAAAAAGCTCAGTGGCAGCAATACTTCCAAGGTTGCAACAACGACCTCAGAACAGGAACTACTGCAGAGCTTTCTGCTGCAGCTAGGAAAGGTGGGTGGGAATCCCCTCTTAGATCCTCCTTATTATTATTATTTTTGTTGTTATTGTTATTATTATTATTTATTACATTTATATACCACCCCATAGCTGAAGCTCTCTGGGCGGTTTACAAAGATTAAAAACACTGAACATCAAAAACTGATATACAAAATTTAAAAGCATAAAAAGCATAAAAACAGATTACATACAATATCCATTTAAAACAACTATTCTGGGTCAAAAAACCAATTCCACCATATTCTATGGCTCTTGGGATGCCCTCCCAGGGACTATAGGATAGCTCTGTAAACTCATTTAATATGAAAAAGGTGGGGTGAAGGGATTCCAATGTACACATGGAGCTTCACCACCTGTAACTGCTTTCTTTGTTGACCTGTCCATGTACATGAAGCCATATAAACAAGCAATAAATGATAGGTTCATTTATATTAAGATAGGAAAGTATGTATATGCATTCCTTTTCACATTGTCTCCATCGTCTTCCGAAGGAGGCCAGGCTGGCACCCTCTGTGCTACACTTTCAGAGGCAGGCAAGAACTTTTTTATTCCGACAGGATTTTGGAACTACTCTGAACCTGTGTTAATGTACTGGTTTGGTTTTTTTAAAAAAATCTGTTACTGTTTTTAATTTTTAAAAAATGTTTTTAATTTTACTGCAGGATTAATTCTACTTTAACTTTTGTAAATTTATATTTATATGTTTTTAATTGTACATGTTTTAATCTTGCAAACTGCCTTGAGTCCCAGCCATCGGAAAAAGGCGGGATATAAATAAATATCATCATCATCATCATCATCATCATCAATGGACTGGGGTAACTTCCATACTCATGAGCTTCATGTACACAAAAGATAAAATTGTAGAACCTGACCCCAAACGCACTGAACCAGCCTTCTGTTCATAGACCTCATTCTATGACCACCACCGTGTAAATTGCTCTTTTGTGTCAGCGACTGTGTGCTTTTTGTATTGTGTTTTAAATAGGGGATTTGGAGACATCTGACTTAATGTTAAAGCACACAATTTCTGGACTACCGGGTCAGGATTTGGAGGTCAAAAATACAACGGCCACATGTAATCCAGCCCAATCCCTGCAAATGACCAATGCCCAAGAGTCACATTGCAAAATAGCATTCTAAAACATATTTAAGGTACAGATTCTTGGCTTCCAAATCATGTTGCTGCCTTGGGTCATGGGAAGATGCAAGTTTCACACTGGGGTTACACAAACAAAAAGTTTGGCAAACAGTTGAATAAATTCAATTGCAGAACTCAAAAAATTATTAAACCAGCTTGAATACAATTGAATTATAGCGAGAACACTGTATGACAGCATCAGCATTCCATACAGGAACACAACGTAGACAAGCCTTTAAATTGGATTAGAAATTATTTAGTCAAGTTTTGTTGGATGTATTTAATGAAAGAGTTATAAAAAATATGACAGAATGAGACATCTTTAATTCAATTTAAGAATATTTGCATGGATATTTATTCACTTTAAAATCTTAATTATTTTATGTTAATAAAACAGGACTGAAATACATGGATTTACACTTTGTAGTGAGTTTGTCCTATATGCCACTTTATTATCAAGTATTAAATAAAGGGCAGTTTTTCTTGTTTCTTAGAGTAGGCCACATACATTGGGCAACTTTGTAGACTTCTCACATGGGAGATTGGTATAAAGCAGAGAGACCAATGCACATGTTAAGGACTGCTACCTGTCCGACGCTGATAAGAGTGTAATCCTCATGTCAGTAGTTACACAGCTGTCTAATTTCCTCTGTTTGCTTTACTGTTTTATCTCATTGGAGAGATGAAGAGGGTTTCTTTCCCCCATCCCAGTGTTGGAATATTGGAACTCCTTAGTCATAGGGAAGGTAACTCATTACCTTTGTGTGATGTTTTCTGCATGTTCTAAAATATCAGAAAATTTGGCCTCGCTCCATGGAGGGAAATGTGCACAACCAGTCTGGAGAACTTTTGGTCCTAGGAATGACGTCTCATGTGCTGTTGATTTGGGCCTCTGGCATATATTCAGCTGTGATGACTGAAGAGATGTGTGAGATTTCTTTGTACTTTTATTCTGCATCCATTTTCTAGCAATAAACTGTCATTCCTTTTACAAGTGGTCTAGTTTCTTCTTGGTAATCCAAATAATCTATTTTGACTGGGCCCTGAAAGATCAGGCCTCCAGATTAATACACACACACACACACACACACACACTAACTATATATATATATATATATATATATATATATATATATGAACTTTTACTGGATGATTCATGGAGATATCAAAATAGTTTGGACATTTCCACAATAGCTCAAATGCTGAATTTGCCCAATATACCTTAATTACTATGTAAGTATGAAAACAGAATATTTTGGCACCTAATAGTCAAAATTCGTGAGGCCTCCATCAAGTATTCCAATAGAGAACAATCCAATGAACACATACAATGGAATACAGGTGTGTATGTGTGGGTGTTCACACAGTTGATCTGCCCTTAGACTGGGAGAGGGAGGATTCACAGTGACAGCCAGGAACATGAGTCAGAAGACAGGACAAGCCACTCATGGGATATAATGGAAAAGTGTTGGAGAAGTACCTCGACCACACATCTTTACCAACTGTCAAACTGTGAGAATTAAATTCTTCAGTGGCAGCCATAAATATATGTATCTATTTGAAGAAAGCAAGCTCCGATCACAAGAATGTAATGTGCATGCATAAAGGTACGTAGTTCAGTGTGTGAGTTAATGGTAATTTAATATGCAAAGTGGAATTATATTGGGGTCAAGACTGATCCAGAACAATCCTCACACTATGAGCCTGTGTTTTCAAGGTGAGTGCTACCATATCCAGCACAGGTTGAATCCATATTCTTGGGTCAGCTCCCCCAGAGCATCTCTATCTTGCCTGGATTAAGTTTTAGTTAGTTAGCCCATGTTCAGGCAATGACTCAGAATCTCAAAAATAGAATGAGTAGAATGAGATGGAAAGGAGAGAGAAAGAGTTGGGTGTTATTTGCACATTGGAGACACTACACCCCCAAATCCTAAATGACCTCCCCAACAGTTTCATATAGACGATAAATAGCATGAAGGATAAGACAGAATCCCAAGGATCACCATAGGTTAATGGCCAAGGTGCCAAACAAGGATCTGTAGCACCATTTTCTGAAACTGGCCCCTCAGAAAGCTCCTAAGACATTGTAGCACCATGACTCCAAGTCCCCTTCTTGTGAGCCGGTTTGAAAGGACACCATGGTTGATGGGATCAAAAGCCACTGAGAGGTCCAGCAGAACCAAGAGGGGTACACTTCTCACATCCAGTTCCTGGCATAGGTCATCCACCAAGGTGACCAAGGCTGTCTCAGACCCCAAACCAGGCCTCAAGCCAGATTAAAATGCATTTAAATCATCCATTTCATCCAGACGATCCTGGAGCTGAGATATGTCAGGCCCAAGCAATTGAAAGTAATGAATAAATAAGAACCAACTTCACTCAGATTAATGACATCATTCTTAAACAGTTATCAACCCATGTAAACCATGATGGCACTCAAATGCAAACCCTCAAAAAAAAAGGATCACCTGAAGAACTCCACCGTGTAATACTGAATTGGGGAACTTCCTTCACTAGGTCCTGCTTTCCAAGACAGAGCAACTTCTGAGTCAGAAACAACAATGACTTGAGGCTGATAAGGTGGATCTGGAGGCATACATTTATCTAAGACAAAAGAAAGTGCATGTTCTAGCAAATCATAATATATATTGACATCATCAGTCTCTTTGGATAAACCCAGGTGTATTTCTTGCTATATCAAACTCACTTATAAAACAATTGTTTTATATTAAATAATGAACCCCCAACATCTGAAAGTTTTTGGTTATCTTCCTTGCTTCTCTTTGCCTCTAGCTCTTGCACCCCTTTTTTATCTCCCTAGGCCTCATGGCTGCAGGTCAAGGCTGTAGTTCAACAGCAGAGCACATACTTTGCTTGCAAAGGTCCCAGGTTCAATCCCTGACAACTCCAGATAAGGTTGGGAAATATGCCTGCTAGAAACCCTGGAAAGTCACTAC
Organism: Anniella stebbinsi; assembly: GCA_029215795.1. Classification (NCBI taxonomy): domain Eukaryota; kingdom Metazoa; phylum Chordata; class Lepidosauria; order Squamata; family Anniellidae; genus Anniella; species Anniella stebbinsi. The sequence goes on along the minus strand of JARDYH010000002.1, from coordinate 22,559,672 downwards.
CACTCAGGGTATGTACTAAACTAACTGTAAAACCGTCGAACAGTAAAATACATCTTCCTGTGTTTCTGGCGTTTTCCCTGCTGCCCAACTGCTCTTCTTCCTCTAGGGATGGACAAATCTGTCAAATTTGCATTCTCTCCGTTTCTCATTTTTCCAGTCTTCAGTTCATTCTATCCCATTTCTGCATCAGTTTGTGACTTTTTTTAAAAAAAAGTTTGCCCAAAAACCTGTATGTTTTTTCAGTAGGGCTGTGCACTGCCTCAACCTGAATCTGAGGCGAGCATTTTGCCTCCCTGCCCCCAGAGCCAATCCTGGCCTTTAAGGCCCTCTTACTCCAAAAGCGCCTTTAAGGCCATGATCAACACAGGAGGGGAAACGTGATTTCCCCAAGACCACCGCCATTGGAGTGGAGGGAGATGGGGGCCTTAAAGGCCCTCCTAATAGGGCCTTTAAGGCCCCCATCGCCCAGGATGGGGAGAAATGCAATTTCCCCAAGGCTGGGGAAGCACATTTTCCCTGCTGCGTTAATGGCGGCCGCCATTAACATAGCTGGACAAAGGACAAAGAGCGTGCTCAGGTCAGGCGGAACTGAATTCTACCTGGACCTGCAGCCCCTTTGCTTTGCAGCCAGAGATGGGGCAAAAATCCACCAGGCGCATCCATCGGAGCTCAGGAGGGCCGGACACAGGGATGTCTACTGCCCTTGTGAGCCCAGGCAGAGTTTTGCCCCGTTGCTACATCAGACTGCATTTGAGTTTTTAATAATATTCCTGTCTGTTTTGCCACTGCAACTACATCTTGCCCTTGGATGAACAGTGCCTTTGAAATATTCCCCGCCCCATCCATGATTTGCTCATTGTACAGACGTTTTCTTGTTGTTTCCATGTATTTACCTTCCAGGAAGAAAAATGAAATATCTGAGATTAACTCTGCCCCAATCAGAATGGAAAGCTATTCCAACGGCTTTTACCTTGTGACAAAGTTGTAACATTTCTGGGCATGCTGGGCCGTCCCTTCCCTGCCCAGCCGTAAGCTCCTACGCTTGCACGATGGAGGGTGCCCGGCTTCAAATCTCCAATAACAACATCCTGGAATGGAAAGGAACGACAAAGATTTTTTAAAAATAAATAAAAGGCAGGAAGATAAATTGCTGTTTAATTTAAATATAAGTCAAATAACATTTTGTGTAGTCCAGCTGAGTTAGGAAAACCCTCTTGTGCCAAAATTAGATATAACACTGATAATGGCTTACTGCTAAAAACAGCAACCCCACGTTGAGTTTGTTAGGAAATTTGTAAGTCACCCTTCAGCATAAGCCTCAAGGGTAGCACATAGTTCTTTTAACTATGTTAAATTACATAAAAATGTTCATAGTGAAATACATAAGACAGGAAAAGCAGAAACCAACAACAATAAACCAAGGACAAAGTATAAAACATGAAACATCTGAACATATATTTTTAAAAAAAGTCTCCTCTTGGAAATTACATTTCATCAGAGTGAATGCCAGGTGAGCTTCTCTGGGGAGAGCATTCCAAATGTGAGGTACCATCAAAGAATCATAGAATAGTAGAGTTGGAAAGGGCCTATAAGGCCATCGAGTCCAACCCCCTGCTCAATGCAGGAATCTACCTTAAAGCATCCCTGACAGATGGTTGTCCAGCTTCCTCTTGAATGCATCTAATATGGGAGAGCCCACCACCTCCCTAGGTAATTGGTTCCATTGTGGTACTACTCTAACAGTCAGGAAGTTTTTCCTGATGTCCAGATGGAATCTGGCTTCCTGTAACTTGAGCCCATTATTCCGTGTCCGGCATTCTGGGTTGATCGAGAAGAGATCCTGGCCCTCCTCTGTGTGTGACAACCTTTCAAGTACTTGAAGAGAAGGTATTCTCTAACCTCAGATGGTGGTGAGATTAGAGGATCAAGAAGACTCATTTGGTAGGAAGGGATGGGCAAAACTGTGAAGCTCGTTTTCATGCAAGCTCTAATTTTTCTAATGCTGATTATATATCAGTAGGGGTGGGCGAAATCACCTGCGCCCACCTTGGCAGACACTCGCCCTTCACCACAGTCATCCACCCACCAGGCCGTATGAGCATCTGCTGAGGCTGGTCTTGGCCCAGCAAGTGCTCAGCAGCTGCCCACTAAGGCTGCCGAAATCTCCTACTTCCCCCCCCCCCCGCTGCTTTAATGGCAGCCACCATTAACACAATGCGGGGAGTGAGCAATTCCTGAAGCCTCCATAAATCGCGCACTTCGCCCAGCTGCGTCAATGGACACCATTTCAGTTTTACTTGTGCACAACTATTTCAACGTTATGCTAGAATGACCAGATTTTGGAACCCAAAATCCCGGTCCCCCCCCGCCACCCAAAAAAACCCCCCCAAGCCACCCCCCACCCAAAACAACCCCCCCACCAAGCCACCCACCCCCAAAAAATATCAGCCCGGACCTACCGGGTTCTCTTCCGCTGCCGCCCCCGCCGGTTCCGCCGCCCCCCCCCAGGTCCCCCGACGCCGCCGGGTCTTCCTCCGCCGCCGCCAGGTCCCCCGCCGCTGGGCTCATAAGGCCAGCGGCTGCGCGGAAGAGGCAGGGGAGGGCCGGATCCGGGAGTGACGTAATCGGCCCTCCCCCACCTCTACCGCGCAGGCGTCCGGGCTCCTTGGGGGTCGTCACCATCGCGACTAGCCCCGACGAGGCCAGAGGCCGCGTGGAAGAGGCGGGGGAAGGCCGATTACGGCACTTCCGGATCCGGCCCTCTCCCGTCCCTTCCACGCGGCCTCTGGCCTCACGAGCATGGCAGCGGCGGTGGAGGACCCGGCAGCAGCGGCGGACCCGGCCGCCCCAGCAGGTAAGTGCCCCGCGCCTCGCGCTCCTTACCCGCAGGGGCGTCCGCTTTCCTCCGGTGCTCAAATCTACTGAGAAACAGGCTTCACGGCCTGTCTCTCAGTATCGCGCCAGGTGATGACGTCATCACCCGGCGAGCTACTGAGGGAAAGGCCGCGAAGCCTGTTTCTCAGTAGATTCGAGCACCGGAGGAAAGCGGACGCCCCTGCGGGTAAGGAGCGTGAGGTGCGAGGGAGGGCACTTACCTGCTGGGGCAGCCGCTGCTCGGGCTCCTCCGCCGCCACCGCTGCCGGGTCTACCGCCGCTCCTCACTTGCTGCCACCGAAGCGTGACCCCCCGCCACCCCGGGTTGCCCCCACCGCCCCCCGGTTAGGCCGGTTTGCCCCAGGTTTCCCGGTTAGGACCGGGAAACCCCAAGCCATCTGGTCACCCTAGTTATGCCTTTTTGAATGCTTCTTTTCTGAACTGCATCGCAAACTTCAGAAATGGGTTTTGAAGGCAGACTGTGTTCCAGCTTGTGTGTTTGATAAATTCATGCTCTTCCCCCACAACCAAAGCAGCAGTTAGCAATATGGGGCAGAGTGATGAGTTCACATCCTGTATTTCCTTAACTACATGTTATGGCCAGAGAAAGAAGAATTCAACGCAGGGTTGCTGTTGTCAGCATCACATCTAGGGCTTGCCTACACCTGCCATTTATCCCAGGGTGGTCATGAGGTTGTCTCTGCAAGTCCAAATGACACACATCTGATCCTAGGGTGACACTCAGTTTTCCCGGGATAGTTGGGGTTGCTTTTTTCCCATTTTTTCCTGCTGTCTCGGGACCATCCTGAGCTCCAAGAGTAGTGTGGCTCTACCTCCCGGGGTCCTCCATCTTCCCCATGAGTAGCGGGGCTCAGGCACGGAGCTGTACAGGGGGAGTCAGGGGTGGGGGGAGAGTATTTTCACCATCTTTGGGATGGCGCTTGGCATCTTCCAGTGCTGACTTTTAGCCTATCTACACTACACTTGGGGGTTCTCCTAGAACCATCTCTGTCACTTGAGGCGCGGGTGGCCTCAGTGGCACGGAGTGCCTTCTACCAACTTCGGTTGGTGGCCCAGCTACGTCCCTATCTGGACAGGGATAACCTGGCTTCAGTTGTCCATGCTCTGGTAACCTCCAAGTTAGATTACTGCAATGCACTCTACATGCCTTTGAAGGTGGTTCGGAAGCTGCAGCTTGTGCAAAATGCAGCGGCCAGATTGATAACCGGAACCAGTAGGTTCGAGCATATAAGACCTACTCTGGCCCGCTTGCATTGGCTGCCTGTAGGTTTCCGAGCCCGATTCAAGGTGCTTGTTTTAACCCATAAAGCCTTACATGGCTTGGGACCACAATACCTGATGGAACGCCTTTCCCGACATGAACCTACCCGAACACTACGTTCAACATCTAAGGTCCTCCTCCGAGTGCCTACTCCGAGGAAAGCTCGAAGGTCGGCAACAAGAGAGAGGGCCTTCTCTGTGGTGGCCCCCCAATTGTGGAACGATCTCCCTGACGAGGCCCGCCTGGCACCAACAGTGTTATCTTTTCGGTGCCAGGTCAAGACTTTCCTCTTCTCTCAGGCATTTCGCAATATCTGAGGAGACTGGGTTTGTTTTTTGTTTTGTTTTGGGTTTTGTTTTTGTTTTTGTTTTTTGTAGCTTTTTGAAGTGTTGTAGTGGTTTTAAATGTACAGATTGTGTGTATGTTGTATGTTTTTGCTGTTTAAATTTTTGTATATTGTTTTTAATTGTTTTTAATCCTATGTAAACCGCCCAGAGAGCTTCGGCTATGGGGCGGTATACAAATGTAATAAATAAATAAATAAATACTGCTTTAAAACGGTTTAAAACGGTTTATAACAGTAACGACAACTGTTTTCAAAACGTTTTCAAAGTGTTTTATCTTGTTTGTGTAGATAGGCCCTTTGTTGTGTGTTTTTTTTTAATCATTCCTTTGCACAGGATTGCGCCTGCGCAATTGCGCAAATGTCTCCTCTTTTTAAAAAAAACCAATGGTGCCCTGGAATATCCCTCTTTACTTCCGGGACAACTTGCGGTTGCGTGGCCCCTGGGGGACAATCCCAGAAGTGGAAAATTCTGTGATCGTCCCTCCCCACTTCCCAAAGGGCTGCAGGTGTATATGAGCCCCTAGTTTCTTCTTCTGATTATTATTTTTCAGAGAAGTCCCCTTAGAATAGGAGTGCAAACCTCAGCCCCAGGGTGAAATTCGCCCCCCTTCCCAGAGGTCCCAATCTGGCACTCAGAGTTCTCCAGGAAGCCACTCCCCCTTCCCCTGGGCTCACCCCCTTCCCATAACCACTTATTCGTTTTTTGTGGTTCCCCAGTTTTTGTGCAGTCTTTCCTATTCTAAAAGGTTGAAATGCCTATCCAAAGACTTAGTTACTGTTGGTAAGAACTTTCAGCTATAATAAATTAGTATTTTTGATATTTTGGCCCTAGTCCCCTTGGCCTCAACCATCACTGGAACATGGCTCCATTAAAAACTCCTCTAAAATGGAATTTGGCCTTCTGGCTGACACAGTTTGCATCCCTGACTTAGAAGGATCACAGGAAAGCTAATTCATCAAATAAACAACTATAAAACACACAAACACACCACCAAGGTCAAGTGTTTTCCCTGTGAAGTTCCCCCCAAAGGAGAGCTTTAAATCTGACCTACACAGATCTCTCAGCACAGTTCAAACATTGGTGTTGAACGTTTGCTCACTGCTCGAGAGGCCTGCTGTTAAAAGCAATGTTACACAACATCCTCTTACAACAGCATCAAAAGGCAACGAAGTGCGTGATCTGGTTTAATTTTAAACCCACAGAGAGAGGAGAACTTTGCAGCAGCGAAAAGTGAAATTCTAACCTCATCGACGCCCACAAGGACACAATAGAAACAGATGTTCTGAATTTTTTTCTCTAAACAGAACCAAATTGTGGATTTTAGCTTGTCCTAATAGTCAGAGGGATTTGGCTAAAGGACTTGTTACTTTACTTTGGAATTACATGTTATTTGCTATGGATGGTTTACATTTTCCAGTACCTGTCAGTTATAAAACACAACCTTCTATCACCTAGGCTGACCAGATAAAATCCAGGTTAGGGCTCATGTAACTTTAACAGTTGTAGAGAAAAGGGAATTTCAGCCAGTGTCATTTGTATGCAATTAGTTCCTGGTGAAATTCCCTCTTCATCACAACAGTTAAAGGTTTATGCACTATACTAGAGTGCATAACTGTTGTGATGAAGAGGGAATTTCACCAGGAACTAATCGCATACAAATGACACTGGCTGAAATTCCCTTTTCTCTACAGCTGTTAAATTTACATGAGCCCTGACCTGGATTTTATCTGGTCACCCTACTATCACCCCCATTCTTGTCTTTTTGGCAACCCCAAATCTCTTAGTTTGAGTTGCAGTCATTTTCAGCATTGAAAATGACTGGCCCTGCCTTTATGCAGAGTGAGGCGGCCACCTTAGGCGGCAAATGCTGGGAGAAGTTTGCAAGATGCTAGAGCAGAGAGACCTAAAAGACACAGAGCCTTCGTGTGTAGTGGAGAACACTGTCCCCTCATCAGTGTTGAAGAAATATTTAACTGCCAGCCCACTCGGCTTTTGTACATGGAATGTGAAGGAGGTGCCATCTTGTTTTCACCTCAGGCAGGAGAATGTCTTGGGTCATCCCTGCTTGAATCAAAATAACTAACATCCTTTGCCAGCTTTTAAAGCCATAGAGGAAAGGTTATTTCAGAATAAAGAAATTCAGCATATATCATAGGGTGACCATATGGAAAATAGGACAGGGCTCTTGTATCTTTAACAGTTGTATTGAAAAGGGAATTTCAGCAGGTGTCCTTTGTATGCATGCAGCACCTGGTGAAATTCCCTCTTTATCACAACAGTTAAAGCTGTAGGAGCCCTGCCCTCTTTTGTATCAGGTCAAGAGGGCAGGGCTCCTGCAGCTTTAACTGTTGTGATAAAGAGGGAATTTCACCAGGTGCTGCATGTATACAAATGACACCTGCTGAAATTCCCTTTTCAATACAACTGTTAAAGACACAGGAGCCCTGTCCTCCTTTCCATATGGTCCTCCTAATATATCAGATAAAGTAGAAGCTTCAGTGTGGCACAAGTTGAGACGGCTCAGGCACAGGGATGACGGAGGAATCCATCCCAGGGGTAAAGCTCACCGGGTTTTCTTCAGCTCTGGCCCTGGACATTTACAGTTCTCACATTTGTGCAACACTCACTCCATTTCCAAAGCTTGGCTTCATTTTCTGCAAAGGGTTTAGGAGAATAGAAGGTAGTGATGGGATGAAAGTGGGCTGTTGGGACCCGGGGATCAGAGAGCCACCTCGCCCCCACCCCCACCCCCAAATGGGACAGTGCAGGGCATTTCAGCCACTCCACTTTCTGACCATTTAGGGTTCTGTCCATCCTGGCTTGCACTTCTCAAGATTACGCCTCGGCGTTGCTCCCCATTTAGAGAAATAGGTGCACAAAAATGCGAATCTGCTGGTCCGAACTTTGGCAATGAGGCATTTAGCACCAGTGGAGGCTGGTGGCTCCGATTTCAGTGAGGCTGTAAATCCATTCTGGATTTCAGTTAAAACCATCTGGAACTCTAAAGGAGCCATCCAGGGTGCTAAACCTCACCCCCAAAACAGTTCTGGCTGTTTCTGGCTGAAACCCAGAATAGAGTTACAGCTCCACCGAAACGGGACCCACCAGTTTCCACTGTTTTGCGCTAAAGGAGCCCTGTGCACAAACAGCTAAGCGGAATAGTGAATCTAGTAAGGAAAGAGGAATGACTTCTCAGAGCCCTCAGAGTTGCTGTGCCTCAGGTTTTCAGAGTCCTTTTACAGTTACAGGCCTCTTCTCAGCCACTGGGCTATAGATCTGCAACTGGCTGCTGCAACCGGAATGCCACTCCTCTTCTCCCATCTGGCTCTAACTTTTCCCTTATCAAAAGGGATGGTTGCTAGCCGGCATTTGGCCTAACTGGGGATTCAAACCCCTATCTGAGGAGAGCCCTGGAGTTTGTGGCCACAGATTAGTTGCTGCCTTCTGAACCAATGAGCCATCTCAATTTAGCAGCCTATTTGTGCATTGTGTCATGAGGTTTTGGACAGGGCAGGATGACAACATTATGGTGCTGCACCGCTGCTATGTATTGATTGGTGCTTTCTACGCATGGCCAATGGAGGGTGTCACCAGAGGGCAATGTCATGATGAGTGGGCAGCCGTGGAATGTGTAAGGATGCTGGGGAGAGTCTAGCGATGTTGCTACTTCAGCTTTCATTTCATTTAGCTTGTATTTTGTTTTTGACTTTGGCCGTTTCTATACCACGCTGTTTGCCTGGGATGGCCCCTGGATGGTCCCTGTGTGCTGATGGTGTGTATTAGGTACTTCCGGGATCGCCCTCCCTCCCTCCCTCCCTTTACACCCCTATGGTGTTGAAAGGGCCTTTGTTTCTGGGAATGCCTAGAATAGCAATTACATTAAGCCAGCGTTGACAAAGACACAGTAGCTGTTTGGCATAGTAAGGCCAAACAGGGAGGGTGTACCCTAAACGGTGGCTTATAAATCTTTAAAATAGATAAATAATAATGTCTGGAGTGACTTGAAATAAGAGCACATGGAAACTTCAGTTACGAGATGTCTGAGTCATTCTACAAGTTTTTTTCCCCTGATCTTTCCCCTATTCCCCACCCTTGTAATTTTCAGATACTGAAAATCTTCCTTACAGGGCATGGAAAAACACAGCAATGGCCTGAAATAGTTTTTCCAGGTGCAGAAAACTAACGATTTGACTGCCAAATCTCACTGTGTTTTGTTGTTTTCCTTCTGTTAGCTCCCTTGTCCTCGGTATGTACATTAAGCCCATGCCACAGCTTTTCATTTACACCAAGACAATGAGGGGAAGAATGTTTTTGTTTGTTTTTTGCTTCCTTCACCGAAGCCAGGATTTAAACTTTGGAGTCCAAGCTCTCAAGTAGCCATATGGTAGCTACTGGAGCATTGCCGCTTTGAAAGCAATATATCTCTCACAGGGAAAAGGAAAACGGCCGGAAATTTTAATCTTCTGATCATTTACCACAACTGGGCATAACTGCTGGGCATAAATGTTGTGTGGGGGTTTGGAAATGATAAAGGAGAAGACGCCACTTCCCTCAGACATGGTTTGTATTGTGTATTCCAGTCTGCATTCTTTATTTAATACTAGCGAATAGCCCATCTTTGCACAGGCTAGAATGATGCTTAGTCTGATACAGTGACGCCTCCAAGCAAATTTACACAACTGGCAACATTCGACACACTATTCCAGTCTTGTCTGAGTGAAGCCATGCCCACCGGCAACCACAGGCAGCCCCCTGGCCATCATGCAACCCTATAACCCCCGAGGGAGGGGTCAGTGCATTCCATTTCCCTGAAGGGGGCTGCCCCACAGCAAGGGGGCGGGTGAATAACTCTATCCCTCAGCCTACTAATTTCCCCTGGCATCCAAGTATATGGACTGCAAAACTATCTGCTGTTTAAGGAAAACTACCCCAAGTGGCTAAATAGGCTTCAAACACATGAGCACAATTGTTGAAAATTAATGAATGCATTTAAAAACAAAATAACTCTGAGGCGCTCACCCCTAGGGTTTCCTAAAAATGTCAATTTTCAGGTGTCTAGGTTTTACGGTTTGGCACTACGGTACAATGACCAGACACACATCCTCTTTTAATTATTATAGATGAATTATATCCTGCCCCACCCGAAGGCTCCCATCAAGAGATTATAGGACTTTATTCTTTGAGGGTACATTTGCTCTAACCACTAGGTAAAGCTACCCAATTTGGCTACTTCTGACTCTTTTTTTAAAACCTGGTGCCGCACTTAAAATTAATTTCTAGCTTTGTTGCTGAAAGAACTGCTTTGTTTTTCTTTACTTCTGTTCGCCACCTTGCAAGGAACCATTTTTTGATTAAGTCTGCTGGAGACAGATCCGAGGAACTATTAGATTTTATATTCTCAAAAATGGGGAATCCGCCATTATGTATCTTTCTTTGTCCACGCATCCCTAGGTGTTACCTAAAACCTGAATAGCATCTAGGAGAGCCAAATCCAACCAAGGCTGCAATCCTATAACCAGGCTTACTTAGGGCTGAATACAATGGGGCATATTTCTGAACAGACATGTATAGGATTGCACACTAAGTGTAATCTTAAAACTGTGACGAATCCAGATTTCATGGCTTTAACACCAAGTCAGCTTTCCTGCCTCCACCTCCATCTCAGCTGATGAAGAACTCAAAAGCTTTCTCGCTGTTTTGTGACAGTTTAATTGATCCTAATAAAAGTATTGCCCTACTGTGGATGTTAATCACAAAATCTCACTTTGACAGGTCAAATTTAAAATTAATAACACAGTATTCATATAATGCTTTAATCTATTAAATCTGCTTCACAAATAAATAACGTGTCAGTCATCCTGACAACAACTCTGTAAGGAAAGCCAGGATTCTTATGTCCATGCTGCAGGTGGGAGGGTTCAAGCAAGGAGATACTGATTTGTCTTAGGCCACCCAGTAGATCATGGATGAAGTAGGATTTGAACTAAGATCTTCCCAAAATACATTTTACACCCCTAGCCACTATGCTATACATGTTTACCTACTATGCTATATCACTCAGTGGGCCTGCTCAGATAACACACTAAGCCATGGTTAGGCTGCTAACCGTTTTGCAGCAAATGGCTAGGGATTGTGTTAAACCATGGTTATGGAGCCACCATGTTGGGGAATGGTTCACACAACACACTATGTCACAATTCACATGTCACGCTAAGCCATAATGTTTAGCTCAAAATGCTTAACCACCGTGACTTAGTGTGTCATATGAATAGGGTCACTATATTTTGCCTAGGCAACAACTTGTGGTCTATTTCACCTCTGATTGGCATTGTCAGGTTGAACTCAGATTTCTCCTTTGCCTTAACAATATATATGCATATGCAATGAGCTGTAAATCTCCAGAAATATAGTACTTACAAAAATTGCTTGTCCATCCATTTGATTCTGGCAAAAGAAGAAAAAAGAAAAAAAGAACTTAAGAAAGCAGCAAAATTAAATATAAAATGTCGATTAAACAAATAGTCTATAATGTGGGCAGATGTTATTCATTCATTCAAGATATTTATAAGCTGTTTTTACAAAGTGATATACACAAAATGAGTGCAACAGCTGTACATTAGGTAGATCACGTAAATGTAGAATAAAAACAATAACAGGTAAATGAGGAAACTGCTTTGGAACACACAGCCATCAGTGCTTTTTAGGAAAGGCAACAATAAAAAGGCAATATTTTAAAGCCCTCTTAAAGGCCTGTATTGAAAGGGCCAAGAGACTGGAAAAGAGTTCCACAACTGTGGGACCACCACCGAGAAGATCCTGTCACGACTTGATTTTACCAGCAGCCATCCAAGTGTCACCTCTGATACAGATCTTGGGTTACAGTCAGGAAATAACGGGTCAAGGCATTCCTTAAGGTAACCTGGTCCCACAAAAGTTAACATCAACACTTTACATTTGGCCCAGAAACATACCTGTACCCAGTGCCACTGGTGCAAAAGTGCTATTACATTAGGCTGACCAGATAAAATCCAGGTCAGGGCTCATGTCACTTTAACAGTTGTAGAGAAAAGGGAATTTCAGCCAGTGTCATTTCTTTGCAATTAGTTCCTGGTGAAACTCCCTTTTCATCACAACTGTTAAAGGTGCAGGCACTATACTAGAGTGACCATATACAAAAGAAGGCAGGGCCCCTGCAACTTTAACTGTTGTGAGGAAGAGGGAATTTCACAAGGAACTAATTGCATACAAATGACACTGGCTGAAATTCCCTTTTCTCTACAACTGTTAAAGTTACATGAGCCCTGACCTGGATTTTATCTGGTCACCCTATATTACATGGTCAGACTTTCTTGCCCCAAAAGCATCCAGGCAGTTCATTTTGCACCAACTGAAGTTTCCAAACCATTATCAGAGGCAGCCTCACATAAGCACATTGAGGTGATCCAACTTGGAGGTAACCAGGGCCTAGATAACTGAAGCAAGATCCTGCTACTCTAGAAAGGGTCACAGCAGGCGTAACAGCCTGGAATCGTAGAAAGCAATCCTAGCCATGGAGTCCTGCATTGAGCAGGGGTTTGGACAATGGCCTTATAGGCCCCTTCCAACTCTATGATTCTATGATTCTATGGTTATGGATGTATGAGAAAATAAGGCAGCCATTTTTAGAGATTTTAAAAAGCTATGATGGGGGATAATTAGAAACTATCCAATTGGACAAGAGTGCTAAAGTAGATTACATTGCCCTAATGTAAGAGATTTCTAGTACAATGCTAATAGTGTTAACTGGTGCAATGGGAATCCCCGGAAAACCAGTTACACCAGCCAACACGTTGGTGTTGTGCTAGAGGTTCCTTACACTTGTGCAGCGCAATTTATATCCAACTCGATACTGCCCATTGCCTATGGTGTGTACACTCATCCCACTAGTGAAGGGGAAATCTTGGTGCCCTCCAGATGCACTGAACTACAACCTCTATAAGCTCCAGCCAGCTTTGCCAATAGCCAGGGATGATGGGAGTTGTCATCCAAAACATCTGGAGGGCATCAGATTGCCTACCCAAGCAGTACTGTGGCTGGTCAAAGAGGGTTGGAGGTTTGATCAGAGACCAAGTCAGGACTGAATACATGAATGAGTGTACTCCAAGTGGCAATGGCTCCAGCATCATGCAGAGGACAGAAGGAATTTGTGCTGAAGAGGTGAAGGAACAAGTAATTGAGATATTGCAATTATGAAATCATTCCCTTTTCTTCTACAATAGCACTAAGAGAAAGCAGTTTTACCTTTGCAAGAAAGGGACCTATGCTGGAAAAGCCCCAGAAATGCAGGTTGCCTACCTGTAACTGTAGTTCTTCGAGTGGTCATCTGTGCAGTCACACATATGGGCTCGCGCCGGCGCCGAGCCCCGTTCGGGAAACTTCCCTAGCTAGCCTAGCGTTTTTGGCGGGAACCCCTCCCCCCACCATCTCACCGCGCATGCTCCGGGTTCCCGCCTACCTCAGTTCCTTGAGACCGCATTGGCCTCGCAACCAAGGTAGTATGACTAAAAACTGGAGCATACCGGTAAAAAGAACACACTGCACACAAAGCGATGCAGAGAGGGGATGGTGGGTGGGTTGTGTGACTGCACAGATGACCACTCGAAGAACTACAGTTACAGGTAGGCAACCTGCATTTCTTCTTCGTGGTCTCTGTGCATCACACATATGGGCGAGTAATCAGCAGTACTTACCGGAGGAGGGTCTGCACGCTGGAATTCAATGGCAGATAGAGGAAAGGACAGCTCTCCCAAAGGATGCGTCCTTGACTGCTCTGGTATCTAGTCTGTAGTGCTTTACGAACGTAGAGGCATTCGACCACGTCGCGGCTCTACAGATATCCGGGATTGAAGACCCATGGGACAGGGCAGCAGATGTGGCTTGTCCCCTCGTGGAATGCGCGGAGAATTCGGCTGGCGGAATTTTCCGTAGCACTTGGTAAGCTAAGACGATAGTGTCTACGATCCAATGGGAGAGGCGTTGCGGAGAAACCGCTAGGCCTTTCGTCCTGCCTCCGTAGCAAACAAACAACTTATCCGACTTACGGAATGAAAGTGATCTGTCCTTATAGAAGGCTAATGCCCTTCTCACATCTAGGGTGTGCAACTTGGAGCAGAGAGAGTCCGTAGGCTCCTTGAAAAAAGTAGGCAGAACAATATCTTGGTTAATATGAAATGGGGAAGAAACCTTAGGAACAAACGAGGGTCCCGGACGTAACACCACCTTATCTGGGAAGAATTGTGTGTAAGGTGGGTGAAGCATCAGTGCGGCCAGTTCCGAAGCTCGCCTTGCCGATGTGATGGCAACAAGGAATGCCGTTTTCAGAGTCAGTAAACGTAGGTTAACGGTGGCCAAGGGCTCAAAGGGTTTTCCCGTGAGGGCAGTTAGGACCACCGATAAGCTCCATTGAGGGGTAATGGATCGCAACTGGGGAAATAAGTTCCTAAGTCCTTTCAGGAATGTTCTAGTGATGGGGTGCGTAAAAATGGAAAAACCATCAACCTTAACATGGTGCCTTGAAATAGCCGCCAAATACACCCTTAGAGATGATAACTTCAGTCCCGTGGAGTGTAGGGAATATACAAAATCAATTACTCCGGAGATGGGGCCATTGACAGGGCTAAAGCCATTTTGCTTCGCAAATTCCTGGAAACGCTTCCATTTCCTAGCATATGATGCTCTGGTGGAGGGTTTTATGGAAGCTTCAAAGATAGTCTTTAATGCAGGTGGTAAGTGGAGTGACTGCCAGTTGGTTGGATCCTCCACGCTGTGAGTTTCAGGGACTGCAAGTCGGGGTGTAGGATCTTGCCGTTTTCCTTTGACAGCAGGTTCTGGCGCTGCGGTAGATGCCAGAACTGGCGCCGCGCTAAGCGACACAGAGGGGTAAACCACGGTTGTCGTGGCCACCAGGGAGTTATTAAGATGGCGTTTGCGAGGGATCTGCTGGCTTTGGCTATTGTCCGAGATATCAGTGGGAATGGCGGAAACATATATAGGAAGTCTTTGGACCAATCCCACTGGAATGCATCTCCTAGAGACGCAGGTCCAATCCCCGCCCGCGAACAGTAATTTTGACAGGCTGCATTGGCAGAAGTCGCAAATAAATCTACAGAGGGGAGACCCCACCTGTCGAACAGCATGCAGAGAACGTCTCTGGCTAACTCCCACTCGTGAGTGTTGGCGAATTCCCGACTGAGAGTATCCGCCAACCCATTGTCTGTGCCGGCGATGTGCAGCGCGGAGAGACAGATCTTGTTGCGTATCGCCCAGCGAAAAATGCGTAGTGTGAGGTTGAGGAGACGGGAGGAACGCGTCCCTCCTTCCTTGTTGATATACCACACCACGGCGGTATTGTCGGAGAGTATTTGCACGTGGTGACCTCGTAAGAGGGGCAGAAAGCTGTGGAGGGCCCGTTTGACGGCCAGCAGCTCGAGGACATTGATGTGTAGGGATCTCTGGGCGTGTGACCATTTTCCTTGTATTCTCAGGTCGTCTACATGAGCTCCCCAGCCCTCCAGGGAGGCGTCCGTCGTGAGTTCCCGAGTGGGCTCGTGTTGATGGAACGGGAGGCCTTGCGAAAGATGAGCCATAACCGACCACCATTCGAGAGACGGAAGGACGGAGAACGGAAGGGTAAGTATCGTCCTGTGAGGGTTCTGTTCCGGGCAGTAGTGCTTTAGGAGCACCTGTTGAAGGGGGCGCATGTGTAGTCTGGCCCACCGAACAACGAATACTGAAGAGGCTATCAGGCCCAACAACCTTAGTACCGCGAACGCTGTTGTTCTGCGGGTGTAGCGGAGACGGGTGGCGAGGGCTTGGATACTGCGTCTGCGTTCCACAGGAAGAAATGCGCGACCCAGAACCGAGTCGATGGACACTCCGATAAACTGAATCTGCTTTGTTGGTTGCAATACTGACTTTTCCACATTTATTTGCAGCCCGAGCTCGGTGAGGCAGGAAGTAACCATGCGAACGTCTTTGAGAGCCTGCCGACGAGACGTGGAGACGATTAGCCAATCGTCCAGGTAGGGGTATATCTCGATATCTTGCGATCTGAGATGGGCGCATACAGCCGCCATACACTTGGTAAAAACACGTGGAGCAGTTCGAAGGCCGAATGGGAGAACCGCGAATTGGTAGGCTTGACTTCCCACAATGAATCGCAGGAACTTTCGATGCGCGCAGTGAATTGGGATGTGGAAGTAAGCATCTTTGAGGTCCACGGATGTGAACCATCTGTTTCGCTTTAGCAATGGTAGTATTTGTGCTAATGTAATCATGCGAAATTTCTTCGGTTGTATAAACTTGTTTAGATGTCTGAGGTCCATAATTGGGCGGAGGCCTCCGTCCTTCTTTGGAACCGTGAAATAGCGCGAGTAAAAACCCACTTTTTTTAGTTTTTGAGGAACGACCGTGATCGCTCTCTTTTCCAAGAGCGTGGATATCTCTTGGATGAGTACTGTAGATGGTTGAGTGTGTCGCACCATGCCAAGGGGGGGACGAGCCCCAAACTCGATACGATAGCCCTCGGCTATGGTGGACAGAATCCACCGATCCGTAGTAATGCTTTCCCATGCTGGCAGGAAGGGTAGCAGTCTGTTGTAAGGATCTTTGAGGCTGCGAAAGGGTACCGCCGAGTCAAAGGCACCGTTTCGCGCCATAGTCCTGCTTGCGAGACTTTCCGAACCTAGACGAAGGCTTACGTGATTGGTACGAAGTCTGGGGTTGCTGAGATTGGTAACGCTGGGAACGTTCCTGCTGCTGGCGAGACTGGTAAGGAAGCGGCCGATACCAGCGACGTTGCCGGTGAGGCTGTTGGTGCTGCTGCTGCTGTGACGGCACGCTCATTCTTTTTGCAGTCATTTTGGCTTTATGGATGACATCCATAGTATCGTCCGTGGTGGCATGGAAGAGCCCTTCCCCGTCAAAGGGCAGATCTTCGATCCGGGCTTTTGTTTCTGTCGGCAAGTTTGACGACCGTAGCCAAGCATGGCGTCGCAAGGCCACCCCCGCCATAAGAGCTTTTGCAGTACAGTCCGTTTGATGGTTGGCAGTGGCCAGCTGTTGTCTTGACAATCTCGCTGCCTCCGCCTGGAAAACTCTTGCCAACTCGCGTTGGTCGTCCGGCAGGTAATCGGTGAGAGTGGAGATTTTCTCCCATAAAAATAGTTGATAACGGGCCATGGTGGCCTGGTAATTCGCTACCTTGAACCCTAGTGCCGCTGAAGAATAAAGTTTTCGGCCGACTGCATCCAGCTTTCTTCCCTCCTTGTCAGTTGGAGCGGCGTGGGACCGTCCCGTCCTACCGACTGATGACTCCACCACAATTGAATTAGGTTTTGGGTGCGTAAATAGGAACGGGGCGTCCGCCTCTTGGACTTTGTACAATGCGTCCAGCCTTTTTGTCGTTGGGCCCGATGTAGCTGGATTTGGCCATGCTTCTTGCAACGTTTGCAGGAGAGTAGGCACTACTGGAAGCGTAGGCTGAGGTGTCGGATTCAGATACATTACATCATATATTTTGTCCTTTAATGGCTGCTTGGGTTGCTGCAGATCCAGACCCAGAGATTGAGCCATACGCTGCATCTGATCCGAGAATGCCCCTAATTCTAATGAAGGGGACACTCTGTCTGAGGCCACCACCTCGTCGGCGGGAGAAGGCGCCGATGGTGGGGGGGAAGGAATTGAAGACGTATCTGACGCATAGTCTTCTCGTGAGGATGGAGAAGGCTCTCGCATCGGTACCGACAGTTGTAAGGAATGCGAGGGTGTTCGTGACCTCGCTGCTGTTGGGGCAAGTCGCTTACCCGTATATGGGTCAAATCTAAATTGTTTCTGCGGGCGATGCCCAGAGGTACTGCGGGCTCGCTCAGAAGACACGTCCCAATCATGGGATCGGGATCGCGAAAGTGCCCGGGACCGCTCCGTGACCCCTGATGTACGGGATCGGGGGGAAGGCGGTAGATCTTGTTCCGGGTCAGAATCCAGCGAGATAGGCTGAACGGTACCGAGGGGGTCGGTGCCGAGGCCTGGATGGTCCTCGGAGTCGAGTTGATCCACTGTCACGATCTCGGAAATGTCGATCTCGGAAGAGAAGTCAATCGGAGACCGGGGCGGCCGCGGCGGTAGCGACGCAGCCCTGTCCCTCGGAGTGGACGCCCTTCGTGCATCCCTCGGTACCGATGCCGGTGGAGCTGACGTCGGCGTCGCGTGGGCCGTCCTCGGTGTCGAAGGTTGCAGTGTCAGCGGTGTCGATGGCGGTCGAGAAGGGCTCGGTACCGACGGGAGTTGCTGCTTCCCAGACATCGAAGCAGTTGTCGACGCTGTCGGCGCCGAGTGTTTTTTCTTTTTTGCCTTCGATGTCGACAGCGGCTCCGATGCCGATCTCTTCGACGCCGATGACGCCGCCGCCGATGGCTTCGGTACCGAAGATTTCGAAATGGCCGACTTATCTCGGTGTTTCTTCGGTTTCTGTAGCTGGGTCTTCGCACTTTTTGATGGGGGACGGGTCCCCGTCAGTGGGTCCAAAACCCCATGGCCTTCAGCAATCACAGTGCCGGGCGATGCTGGGTCTGAGCGACTTACTGGCGGCCGCCAGCGCTCCCCAGAAGTCGAGTAGGCCTTGTCGGACAAATCGTCCCGAGGAGAACGTGGCAATTCTCTCTGCCTGTCCACTGCCGACAGAGCGTTGCTCCAGAGGAGACTGCGCAGTCTATCTGCCCTATTCCGCCGGGTTTGCCGGGAAAAAGACATGCAGTGAGAACATGTCTCCACAACGTGGCCCTCTCCTAGGCACAGTAGGCAGAGGGAATGCCCATCGGTAAGGGTGAGCTTTGCCTTACATTTTAGGCAATGCTTGAAAAGGGCAGCCTGCGCCATTGCCGCAGCAGGCGGCTCAGCAGGAGCGAAAACGAATAACTTAACTACTATTACTATTATTAATTTTTTTTTTTTTTTTTTTTTTTTTATATATATATATATGTTAAACACAATACTAACGCTAAGCTAACTAACTATTCTAACTTTGTTTTTTTTTTGATCAGATATACGAACGACGAAGAAACGTCGGAGGAAGTCTCCCGCGAGGCTAATTCACCAGCGGTCGAAGAAGAACTGAGGTAGGCGGGAACCCGGAGCATGCGCGGTGAGATGGTGGGGGGAGGGGTTCCCGCCAAAAACGCTAGGCTAGCTAGGGAAGTTTCCCGAACGGGGCTCGGCGCCGGCGCGAGCCCATATGTGTGATGCACAGAGACCACGAAGAAGAATTATACATTTCACAGGTACAAAACAGAAATTGGCTTGCCCAATGCCACCCAGGCTGCCCACACGGCTGCAGATGCCTCTGTGAAGATGCACTTCCAGGTGCAAATTCAAGGATAGGAGACCTGGGGCTCTCCATATGTTTAGGACCACAAGTCCCATCATCCCTGAACACTGGCCATGCTGGCTGGGGCTTATGAGAATAGCAGTCCAAAATACCGGGAGCTAACCAGATTGCCTCCCCCACCGTTCCTCTGAAACAATTACACCTCGCTATTCCCAGAGATGGGCTGGGCTGATAAAGTAAAACTATTTGTAAGCCGCGGAATAGCAAAAAGCGAGAAAGGGAATTATTAAAAAGAGGAAGATGAATATTGAAAAGGGAAGTGTGGGGAAGGAACTTATCAGGACTCAGGAGTGCTGGTAAGATCAAACAGCGATGGCAGATCCAAGGAAGGGATGCAGAGAGCACAGGTCAGATGAGTGCAATCAATTTGTTCCACAATGAGCCTATTCTTGGTAGTGAAAATCTCCCACAAAATCTGTGAGAGGACCAACAAGACTAGAATATTTCTGGGCTGTCCCTTATAAGCTGTGCAGTTTATTAGGATGGTGTAAGTAAAGTAGCCAAGGAGGATGCTTTGCCCAAGTATGCTGATGCAGCATCAACAGGGAACTGAGCAGTCTGTGCCAACTTTTGGACCAGCTTCGTTGCTGTCTCTAATGGATGTTTGCTCTGTAGAAATTAGCAAGTAATACTACTCAGCTCCATGCCATGATAGTTTCACCTGCTACTAATGTCTGCATATTAAGCACCTGTTAAAAACGCAGCAGCTGACTTTGGGTGCCTCTACAAGAGCGATTTAAAGCTCTCTCAAGGCGCATTACCAATTTTACCTCTACAAGAGTGGAGCGCAAATGAGGAGTATTTCGAATTCGCGTTAAATAGCAAGTTTTATTTACCGCGGCAGTAAGAGTGCCTTATGTCCGTGTAAACAATTGTTGTTCAAGCACATTAATGATCAAAGTGGGCGGACTGTGGTCGTGATGTCATGCATAGAACTGCCCCTTCGCTGGGAAAACCTCTCACTTTTTCGTTTAGTTTTATTTCCTGTCTCCTCCTGGCAACTTCCTCCTTGTTCTCCGTCTCTCTGGATCGAAGCTCCAAGAAGACAAGACCCAACATGAACCAAAAATAAAGTTTCTTTGAAGTACCCTGATGGAATATTTTTTACATGGAGACAGGGGGCCAGATGGAGATGGTTTCACGAGAAGCAAAGGGGGTAGGAAGGATGTGCGCATGTGTGCATAATTAGCAATCAGCTTAGACAGATCGTCCCCTCACTTCTTGCTGGGTTCCTGACATGAGCTCTGTGTGTGTGTGCGTATGTATGTTTTACAACGGTTGAGCTCGCTGGGAAGAAGCATTCCCATTTTCTCCTGAGCAGTTTACTTGAAATGGGAATCGGGCAAAGGGGGTGGGGAGAGAAGCAGCCCTGACTAAAAATAAGTTTTCAAAGGGTATTGGAGGGGGAACCTTATGAGGCACATTCCCATTTACTCCTGAGCAGTTCTGGGGGGGGGGGGGCAATTTCAGCTGGCGATCAGGCGAAAGAGGAGGGCAGAGAGGTAGCCGATCAGGTTAACCAGGTCATTACCGGCAGGTAACCCAGGCAACCAAAGGCGGGAGATTCTGGTGGGCGGGGAGAATAAAGGGAGGGAACCTGTTTGGGCACTTCCTCTGGGACAAAACGCATTACTTTCAGCAACATTTGCATGCGATTCTCAGCATGTCAACAACTTTAAAGCGCGTTTCATACAGCCCGTAATGCGCTTCAACGCCTCTCGTGTATAGGTATTAGGCGTAAACGCGCTTATCAGGAAATGCACATAATCGGGGAACCGGGCGTCAAAGCGAACTCTTGTAGAGGGGGCCTATTTGGCAATCCTAGGTCTGAAGAAGAGGAGGCGGAGGGCAAGCGTGAAGGAAATCTCCCATCCTTCAGAAAGGAAGGCCCTTTCCACACCAGGCTTTTTGCCTGGGATGGCCCCCGACTGCTCCCTGTGTGCCAATGGTGTGTATTAGGTACTTCCGGGATCGCCCTCCCTCCCTCCCTCCGTCTACCCTCCTATGGTGTAGAAAGGGTCGAAGTAGCAGCCGAAAAGAGAAACAAAGAAATGGTGATTCTAGTCCTCGATGTATTTGCATGCTCACTTGCCTTGATGGCACACACATCCCTGAAAGAACTGGGGCCTCTGCCTTTAAAGAATTAAAACCTCATATTCTCTAGCAAACAAGAGCATCGGAAGTCTGCTATTTTTAGATTCCACCCACAATGCTCAAGTCCTGATAGTACACAGAGCAAGCAGTATTAGTGTTTAAAGTTCTCTTTTGTTCACACATTCTAATTTTATTTCTGGTGCAAAAAAAGGTGGTGCATGAGCACACCCTAATAGGACCTTTGCGTATGGAAAGGCTCTGATGGATGCCACATGATACAGTTAAGAACATCAAAAGTGCCATGCTGGATCAGACCAAGGGTCCATCTAGTCCAGCATTCTGTTCACACTGTGGCCACTCAGCTGTAGACCAGGGACCAAAAAGCAGGAGATGGTGCAACAGGACCCTTCCACCCATGTTCCCCAGCAACTGGTGTACACAGGCTTACTGCCTCAGATACTGGAGGTAGCACATAACTATCAGGGCTAGCAGCCATTGATAGCCTTCTCCTCCAGGAATTTATCCAACCCCCTTTTAAAGCCATCCAAATTGGTGGCCATCCCCACATCTAGTGGTACTGAATTCCATAGTTTAACTAAGAGCTGTGTGAAGAAGTACTTCCTTTTATTTGTCCTGAATCTCCCACAAATCAGCTTCATGAGATGACTTCATTGGGGTCTAGCATTTTGAGAGAGGGAGAAAAATGTCTCCCTATCCACATTCTCCACACCATGCGTGATTTTATACATTTACTCATACCATTTTCCACGTGCATGCAAATTTCTCCATAATAAAAATAGAATGCCGAAAGTCAATGTATAACGTGGGGCCACGTGTGTTTTTAATTTAGCAAAGTCCCCCAGATTTCAATTTCTCAAACCCAATGTTTTAAAAAGGAAAACAAAACAAAAAACAGAGGACAAAACCAAGGTGATAAAATTCAGTCGGTCAGATGTTTGACATACAAGCAGCTCAAACAATGTACATAAACATAATGTCAAATACTCACCATACTGAGCATATCCAGACTGAGAGGCACATCATGTGACTGCTGTCTAATTGGTTTATCAGGCTTGAACTCGGCATAATATACCTTGAGAAGGTGTTAGTTGAGTTAGATACGGGAATAAGAATACACATAAATTAGCACAATACAAATCAGTGATAGTAAACAAAATGATCAACCCACTAGCAAATATATTGATGCTTATGTACTACAGAGATGTAAAGCATCCAACACATACAAATATATTTCACTTGCAATACTATACACACTTACCTGGGAGTAAGTACCACTGAAAATGAGACTTATTTTTCAGTAGATATGTCTAGGATTGTGTACTGAGTGTACATCAACCAGACTATTGAGTATAATGACCAGCTGCAAAAGAAAACAGAATCCTGTAATTCTGATAGTTGTGTAGAAGCTGATACTGCAACAAATGCAACTTGTCATATAGGGATTAGAAAAGCTGCACTTGCCAAAATCCTTTTCTTCTCAACAACTGTGAAAGGCACAGGAGTCCTGTCCTTCTTTGTACATGGTCAGCCTACATTAAAGAAGAGAAAATCCAAAGGATTTTTATAGCACTGCAACACACCTGTCTAGATTTCATCAAAATATAATAGCATAGTTAGTTAAAAGTGGGTGGGTAGGGAGTGGGGAGTGAAAACCTAAAATTACTGAAGTATCTTACCCAACTGGCAGGCTTCACAACACTTAAAACCAGTGTTAAATTCTATCACATCACGTAGAAGCGTATCCAAAATGGTGTCGAATGTGTTGTCTGATTCTGTCAGAACAGCTAGTTAGTTAGCAAAGGTGAACAGGAAATCAAAACGTATATGGGGCTCCCACATCCTTTACTGGACTACTGGTCCATCAGTCATTGAAAGGCAAGGAAGGTTGGCATTCCCCTGCCCCTCAATGTCCTAATGAAAACGGACTGCTCTACATCCCGTCTGCTTGAAATCTAACACTGCTTGAGCACACACAGAAGAGTTTGGACAGCTGGACCACCAAAGACTTCAAATATGCACATATACAGAAGCAGAGAAATCCAGCCTTGCTTGTGCTTTTTCTTACCCCTACAGATTTTTAAAGTGACAGCATCCCCACTCAGAACTAGAGGGAGCAACTCTACACAAAATCACACAGAGACGTGTGTGTGTGTGTGTGTGTGTGTGTGTGTTGTCTTTCCTTCCTACATGGTTCTTGAAAGCTTGGAAACAGGACTTGTCATGAATGTTAATTTATTGGACAGTACTTTGATTTTGAAAGCGTTTTAGGAAGAACAACAACAATGATGGGAATTATTATTATTATCATTTATTGAGTATCTACATGGGCAACACTTCATTAGGACAACCACATTCCACAGGGAACAGGAATCCTGGTCCTTTAATACAGGAGTGTAGAATTTCAGGCCCGTGCTGTCTTTGAGACCACGACGCAGCAGGATATATTTTAAGACTTTTGATTAACTAACTCTAACGACTGTACAGCTCCTGACGAAGGATCTTAGGGCCCGAAATGTTGAGCTTATGTACAAGTCTGACTATCTTTTCTAAAGAAAAAAATCATTTTTCAATGTGGATATAACTATTAAATATTTTGGATTTTTACTCCACACCAAAGGTGATATTTCCTTCTTTTGTGCATTCCAAAATAGGGCAGCAAGATTGTCAATGGTTGATATGAACATATTACATTAGCACTTTGTGATCTGCACTGCCTGACAGTCTCTTTCTAGGCCTAATTCAAAGTGCTCGTATCAACTTTCAAAGCCCTGAACTAGGGTGACCATATGAAAAGGAGGACAGGGCTCATGTAACTTTAACAGTTGTAGAGAAAGGGAATTTCAGCCAGCATGCAATTAGTTCCTGGTGAAATTCTCTCTTCATCACAACAGTTAAAGTTACAGGCACTATACTAGAGTGACCATATACAAAAGAAGGCAGGGCCCCTGCAACTTTAACAGTTTAGATGAAGAGGGAATTTCACCAGGAACTAATTGCATACAAATGACACCGGCTGAAATTCCCTTTTCTCTACAACTGTTAAAGTTACATGAGCCCTGTCCTCCTTTTCATATGGTCAGCCTACCTGAACATCTTGAGGCCAAATTACCTGAAGGTCTAGACCCTAAGATCATCTTCAGAGGCCGTTCTCCAGGTGCACACCCCAAAGAAGTCTGGTGGTTGGCTAGTAAGGAGAGGGTCTTCTCAGCTGTGGCATCCTGGTTTTGGAATCACATCTCCAGAGAAGCTCACCTGGCACCTATGTTGCCATCTTATTGTCCCAGGCATTCCTGGCCCTTTCTACACCATAGTGGTGTAGAGGGCAGAGAGCGGGTGATCCCGGAAGTAGCTGCTTCCGGGATCGGTGCTCTCAATTTACATGTAAAGTGTGACACAGGTGCCATTTTCCCCCAAAACATCGGAGAAGAACACTCCTGCACTCCAACGAACACTGTAAGTAAAAAAAAAAAATTCCATGGCGAATACAGCCCACCCACGCACCCCCTGCCATCCTAGGGATGGGGGGCTTCCTTTTTCCCCCTCCCCTGATGGGTACAGAGCCGCGCGGTGCGGTTCTGTGCCCATTTTGCTGCTGCACTTACTCGTGAGTAAGCGTGGCAGCACCCGGGACAGGCAGCCACATCTTCTGGGTCCTGGGAACTTCCTGGGAGCGCGGAAAAATCAGGTTTTTCAGGTTTCTGTTATCCCTGTAAAATCCTGTGGCCACCCCACCACCACCACGCCGGGAGTCCCTGTGCACCATTTGGACTCACAAGGACCAGCCAGGGGACATCCCAGGAGAAATGCCTGGTGTGGAAAA
Source organism: Anniella stebbinsi (assembly GCA_029215795.1). Taxonomy (NCBI): domain Eukaryota; kingdom Metazoa; phylum Chordata; class Lepidosauria; order Squamata; family Anniellidae; genus Anniella; species Anniella stebbinsi. The sequence goes on along the minus strand of JARDYH010000002.1, from coordinate 22,534,812 downwards.
GGCCTCTGACTTTCATTTTCTCTTTTATTTAAATTTGTTACTGTATTTATAAATATTTACACAGCTGCTGTTTTTTTCTTTGGTTTGATATTGTAGTTCCAAACTTTTAAACATTTTTAACTATGTTTTATTGTGCTGTATTTTATGTGAAGTGTCCAGAGAGCTTTAGCTATTGAGCAGTATAAAAGTGTAACAAATAAATAGATACTCACAGTATACCCCGTGATGGTACTTGCATGCTGCTGAGGCATTCTCCATTGTATACTAAATGCTGTGCAGTTCAGTGAATCCAGTGTAATATCCAGCGGAGGCCCCAGCCTATCTGTCTCAAAGAAATGACACAACATAAGAAGATGCAGGAAATAAAAGTATCCACACAAAAACTTTTTGTGCAACTTTTAAAAAAGGAAACAAAGGGGGGAAAGGATACAAAAAGTTGCATCTCCTCTCTTTTTATGAAAGACTTCCATTAATTTTTTTTTAAAAAGGATGCAAGGTCAAACTATGCATAACATTATATACGTAGCTTTGATTCTTTCTTTTATTCAAATTTAAGTGCAGGGGACCCAAGTTGGATAGGGACCACAGTTTGTGGTGAGGGGAAGTTTAATCATTCCCTCCCCAGCCATGACATTGAACCTGTCCCTCCTGCACAGTCAATGGAATTTATTTTACTATTGTTAACTGCCAAGTTCAAAGGTAGAGGGGCGTGTTCAAGGGACTTACAGTCAGGGAAGGAAGGATTAAACCTCCTCTACCATGTACTGTGGTCCCAATCTGGATTGGGGACTCATGTATACTTTTGAGTAAAACAAAGAAAAAATTAGACCTGCATACTCCATATTTAATATAATGGCCTGGTTCATACGTTCAAAAAACCTACCATGGGTTGTTTAAGCCATGGTGAGCCATGGCATTTTGCATATTCAACCCCTGACTGGGTTGGGGGGTTGTCATGTCATCCGAACCTGGACACCGTGGGTTATGTGAGAGGTTAAACAACCCTCACACAACCCATGGTCTGTTGTTTAATCTTGCCATGACCCACAGTGGCCAGGTTCGAATGCCACAACAACAACCCTCTTTTGGGGGTTGAATAGTAGAAATGCCAGTTGGTATGAACGGTCACTCACTTTGGCTTAAACAACCTGAAGTGGGGTGTTTTAATCATGCAAACTGGTGTACTGGACTCTAAGCATGCAATCCTATACACACCGGACTCTAAGCATGCAATCCTATACACACCTGAAATCAATGAGACTTACTTTGAGAAGTGCTGTTATTTTACAATGGAATTCCACGTTTTATGCTCTTATTGTACTGGGACAGAACAATGGCTTGGAACAAAAGGAGACAGAACTATAAGTCTAGAATCTGGCCCAAGGGCTTTGCTTAGCCTTACTTGTCTCACACATTGTGTAGATTCATATTACCTTCACTTTTTCATAGAAGCCCAAGAAATAATAAACTTGTTGTGATATCTCTCGGCTATGTTGACATAACATCTGTGTTAAAAGAACTGCACTGGCTACCTTTTAGCTACTGAGGCATGTCTAAGGTTATGAAATTCTCATACAAAGCCTTAAACAACTTGGGACCGGGATACCTAGCAGACCGCCTTTTCTTATGCATACCCAGGTGACCACTAAACATATCAGAGAGGACTTTGCTGGTCATTTCAAAATCAACAGAATGTCGCCACGCAATACCTCGATGGCAGGCTTTCTTGGTTGCAGCAACCACCCTTTGGAAAACTCTTCCTTGTGCAGTTCGGGAGGCAGAAAATGTGGCATCTTTTAAACGCCTCCTGAAAACACACTTGTTCACCCACACTTTTCCTGGGATGTAATTAAATTATATTAATCATACTGCTCCATCTTACTGCTCCTTGTATGGATTTTATTGTAACTGGAATTGTTTCTAATGTTGTGTTTTTAATATTGTCTTTTAAATGTGATGAAATATTAAATTTTAATATTTATAGATGAACTACTTGGATTTTTTTATATTTAGTGGTATATAAATATCACAAATAAACAAATAATTATTCAGCTTACGTGTGTTTTTAAGATTTGATTAAATACAGCTACCTCGAAGAGGGTGCAAAGCAGTTGTGCAGATTTGAATATTCTGCAAACCATGCTTAGGATTGTAAAGTTCTCAACTTTCATTTTAGAAACCAAATGTGTTTTAAATCTGCTCCAGAAATTTTACCTAATGTGAAGTGCAAATTTGGTGAGCTCTGATTGGGAGAAATGTTATCCAAGGAATTTCAAGGGAAGTTAAAAGAGATTTGGTTAAGACTGGCAGAATTCCTCAGGAGAATCCATCACACCCCTCATTGTTTTCATCTTTAATTAAGCTTATGGGGCTTTGTTGAAAATACATGACATGGCATTAAGTATTGTCAAGTAAAGAAAGAACCATGAATCAATAAAACCTTTAAACTAACATAACCCCAAAAGAACAACACGCTCAGGTACACATCTCTAGGTTGTCACAAGATTTCACCTAAGGAGAAATTGCAAATGAATTTGCACTCTCCTCATCGCACAATACCATCGGACAAAGTTTAAGAGAAGCCAAAAAGCATTTTGATAATATTAGCAAACTTTCTCAGGATCGCATTCTCAAAGATCCCTCATTACTATTCTACATGACTATAGAAAGCAGGAATCTATAATGACAATATGTACTGAAAGATTAACAGCCAGTAAGCAGGTAAAACAAAGCCACATTCAATATGCTGAATTTAGAGATAGCCTCAACACTGGATTTTAAAATTAACAGTTCCAGGATTTCAGCACAGCAAGGGTAAACACAGTAAGCTCACCATTTAGGCATCTAGATATTTACACAAATCATGAAAGACTTACAAATTGTTTTGACCCAGTCACAGGACTGTTAAATTTAATCTAATGAGAAAGGAAGTCGACAGGCTGAGTTCCAGCATAGAAAAGACTGCACAAAAAGAGTTTAAAGGAAAAAGAAGTGGTGTTGGAGGCAGCCGGTGCCATCCCAAGACATTTTGCTGCCTGAGGCAAAGAACAAGATGGTGCCCCATTCCATTCCATGTACAAAAGCCAATTAGGCTGACAGTGGATTCTTTCTTCAACATTGGCAACAGGACAACATCCTCCACCACATCTGAAGATAGCAGGCTAGCTTAGGGGGCACACAGCTCTCTCCTTTAACATCTTGCTGCCATCTCTGAGCATCTGCCGCCTGAGGTGACTGACTCACTCTGCCTAATTATAGGACCGGCCCTGATGACAGTGGCAGGAAGGAAGTGGGGAATAAGTGAGAAATTAGCAAACCAGTGCTTCTATTTATTTATTTATTTTTAATCCAACATAGATCTGATTTTATGTATTCACACCTGCCATCCCCCTAAAAATAAAAAACCATCACTAGCCACCAACCACACCACAATTGTCACTGCAGCCATTTCTGAATAGGCCTCCTGAGGGGAATCTTGAGACAGCATGTTCCAGGATAGCAATCTTGGCTTTTCTCTGAAATGTTGTCAAGCCCTTAGGGCTTCTAAGAATTTCCGACCAGACGGGTCAATTTCTTGAATAACCCCCTAAACTACTTGCCAGTAACACATTTTAATAGGGACCATTTTTTAAAAACTGAGCAAGAGCTGAACATGGGCTTTGCCTGCTGACTCACTCCCAAACGAGCCAAAACCACAGGCAAAAATGACTCTTTAACATAGAGACAGGCCCTGCCATTGTGAACAGAAACAGAGGACTGGACAGTCTTTCTTCATACACTTCAGCCATTCTCTCCCATTTTCCTGAGTCTTTGGCTCACTTTCAAGTTGTATGAGAAGTGTACTCAGACAGAGACTGGGGGCTCATCTACACCTGCAGCCCTCTGGGGAGTGGGGAGGGATGATCATGGAGTTTTCCACTTCCGGGATCGTCCCTCAGGGGCCACACGCCAGTGAGTTGCCCCAGAAATAAAGAAGGATGTTTGCGCAATTGTGCAGGCCCGATCCTGTGCAAAGGAACTTTTTTAAAAAAAAATAAATAACAAACTTGGCACTGAAAGATGCTGAGTGCCATCCCAAAGATGGCTAAAATGCTCTTCCCCTCACCCCCAATGCCCAGGACTCCCCACACACAGCTCCATGCCCGTTTCCTGAGCCCTACTATTCATGGAGAAGAGGGAAGACCCTGGGAGGGAGAGCCACATCACTCACGTAGATTGGGATGGTCCTGAGATGGTGGGAAAAAATGGGGAAAAAGCAGTCCCAGCTATCCCGGGAGAACTGAATCCTCGTCCCCGGTTCACCCCGGGATCAGTTGTGCATCATTTGGATGCACAGGGAAGACCTCGTGACCACCCCAGGATAAATGGCAGGTGTAAATTAGGCCTGGATTGTATTATTCACACTAGTGTGAAGGGATGATAGAACCCTTCACTGGATCTTCAATCGTTCATTTTTAAAAAGTAACAGTGAAATCCTATACATACTTACTCAAAAGTCAGTCCCATTGAGTTCAATGGGTTTTATTCCCACGTAAGAGGAAGTATTATTATTATTATTATTATTATTATTATTATTATTAATTACACTTATATACCGCCCCATAGCCAAAGCTCTCTGGGCAGTTTACAAAAATTAAAAAGATTGAGCATTAAAAAGACAATATACAAAATTTAAAACCATAAAACAGCTGTCATTAAAACACTTTAAAACATTTTAACTGTTAAGCCTGGCCACAATGTCAATCAAAACCTCAACTTGAGCTATTAAAATGCCTGGGAGAAAAGAAAAGTTTTGACCTGGCGCCGAAAAGTAGGATTCCACTCCCAAGTAAGAGGATACAGGATTGTAATGTATGCAATGTCTGCTTAGAAGTAAGTGCTATTGAATTCAATAGAGATTACTCGCAGGTAAATGGATGTAAAATTACAGCCTAAGCCTCTGGCCCTTTTGCTTGTGGAGATGGTAGGAAAACTGTAAAGGTGTATTCTGCTCAATTGCTAATGAAATAAATTTGTTCCTGCTTTCTAAAATTCTGGCCAATTAATACACAAGTATTTACAAAACTGAAAAGCACTAGGTCCTTATTATTATTTTGCCGTTGTATAAAATATGTTATTGAATTAATATTTAATCAAATTTAAAAGCTTTTAATGTATTTGACGTCCTCTTTGGGCTGTTCTGAAATGGCTCCCTAAACTCTTAGACAACTTCATCTGTCACCACAACATGTTTAGCTATGGCCACAAGAGTCCTTAGGGTTGGGGTCTATGCTGAAGCTAGTCTCTGGGGGCTAACATAAGCCTCTGTATAGGGCGACCAGATAAAATCCAGGTCAGGGCTCATGTAACTTTAACAGTTGTAGAGTGTCATTTGTCTGCAATTAGTTCCTGGTGATATTCCCTCTTCATCACAACAGTTAACGTTGCAGGCACTCTACTAGAGTGACCATATACAAAAGAAGGCAGAGCCCCTGCACCTTTAACTGTTGTGATGAAGAGGGAATTTCACCAGGAACTAATTGCATACAAATGACACTGGCTGAAATTCCCTTTTCTCTACAACTGTTAATGTTACATGAGCCCTGAGCTGGATTTTATCTGGTCAGCCTACCTCTGTGCCTATTCCCGTTCTACATATTTTTCCTTCCCTGTCACATAAGAATTTTTGTTGGGCCCCAGGAAATTGAAAAAAAAAAGTTTCTTTCCAGCCTGACCTCACATACATGCACAGTTTCTACAAGCTCCCAGGAAGCCACATCTCCCATTGTGCCTCCAGAATTTAATCACATGCCTTATATATCAATTACAGTTACAGGACTGGCTTATCTAGTATCTTCAGTTCAATGCATTTCCTATTGGTGCTTATTTAATCATTGTCAGGGATGCTTACCTGTGATCTTTTAATTATTTTATCATAGGGCACCTTTGTTGTTGAAGCTAATAGACCGTCTTAGTTAATTGCTAGTTATCCTTGGCAAGATCATCAAAGAAATAAAGAATATGAAAAAGTCTGCGCAACATCTGAAGAATGATTTTTTATATATATACGCAACTAGTGGAGAAACAATGAAGTGTGTTCTCCATTTTAAGCTTAATGCTGTTCATATCACATGCTTAAGAGACTATTCTATCCACCTGCACATTTGTTTTATTTCTATCTTGTAAATATATCCACAGTACCAGACTAAAAATGTTACTAGTCAACACGTGCCTGTTAGTCACTGAAGGGCAGATGAATACGCCAAAAGATAACTGTTGTCCAATATACATAAGTTTAGGGATGTCGCAGGCGCTCGACTGGGTCCAGGAGTCCAACAGACTCCCCCGTGTCTCTTCACACACACACCCCCGGACAGTGTGCAACAATGGAGGCTCTGGAAATTATGTATTTTCCCCATTGTGTAAATGGAGGCTGTAAAGGCCCATTTACGCAAGAGTAAGGCAGCCATTTAAGCAACAATGGAGGCTCTGGATAAGGGTGGACGGGCTCTCACAGTGCCGCAAGCAAAGGCGGGTAGGGGCAGGGTGAGGATCCAATGAATCAGACAGGGTGAGGATCCGATGAATCAGATGCCGGTGAGTCCATCCATCCCTACATAAACATCTCTATCTGGTTGACTGGACACAAGTCTTACTCATTACAGGAGCCCAGCTATATTTATAGGCCTGGGACACTATCCTGTCCAATACTACCACAAATGTAAACTAAGTTGCAATAATGTCTCTAGCTAAGGATATATGGAATTTGTAAAATCCATTCTATCTGCATTTCACAGATTGTCAGGTGCCTTTCATTCTGTTGTCAACTAATTGGTGGAACTGGATTTTCTCCAATTTCCCACATTTGCACAAATTTGAATACGCGCAAATTCCTTCAAAGTGTGCAAAAAAATGTGCATTTTCACGCTCTAGCATTCAGCAGGGGGTTGGACTCGATGGCTTTATAGGCCCCTTCCAACTTTACTATTCTGTGAGTCTATGATTCTAGCCTGTGAGGGAGAGGATTTTTTAATATCTATCTATCTATCTATCTATCTATCTATCTATCTATCTATCTATCTATCTATCTTGCTGTTATAGAATCCCTTACAGAATCAAACAAAATTATATAGTGTAATACCACACGGATCATGGAAGGTGCAAAGTCAGCATACCAAGCCTCAACATAGAGATATGGGGGACCAAAGACCGTAGAGATAACAAGAGCAATTCAAGATGCTTGGGATAATATTTTCAGGGATACCTGACACGTGGCATGAATTAAAGAGATAAAAGTGATGTCCTGCTGCAATATCATAGGAATGATGGGGTGCAACCTTCTGGCCAATTGCAGCCCCTGGAAGATTGCAAAGTATCCTATCTACACGCCATTGAACTTTCAAGCAGCAAAAAGCCTTGAGCCAGCACTCCGCTGTTTACTCAGATACCCAGTTAATAGAATTCCTTGTTAATTTTGAAACTTCAGGATTTCTCCCTCTTTCTGGAAATTTTGATTGAATAAGAACTGAAAACCTAAGGCCGCAATTTCAAACAAACTGACTTGGGCTGTGTCTACACCATGCAGTTATCCCAGGGTCATCTCAAGGGCCAGATCTACACCAAGCAGGATATAGGGGTATGAAAACGGTACGTGGTATGTGTCAATGGTCCCCAACAGTTGTCAGTGCACTTCAATACCGCTATAAAGCAGTAGTGTGGCTCCTGCCTTTTATATGCCACTTTCATACTGCTTTCATACCACTATATCCTGCTTGGTGTAGATCTGGCCTAGGTCATCCCTGTGCATCAAAATGATGCACAGGGGGTCCCAGGGTTAACCGGGACAACCAGAGACTTTCACCGGGATAACTGCAACTGCTGATGTCTTGGCTTTTCCGTGGTCCCGGGACAACCCCAAGGACCGCAGCCAGTGTGGCACAGGCTCCCGGGTCCTCAAACAGGCACGAAGCTGCACGGGGTGGCTCTGTGCCCATGGAGGTGGGGTGAGGTCAGCATTTTCACCATCACTTGGATGGCAGCGCCAAGTTCCCCATTTTTGTTTTTATTTACTTTACCTTTTACTTACGGCTCTGCGCTGGAACGTCCCTGTTGGCTCCCAGGATGACGTTCTGGCGTATGAACGCTGGGGTAGGATCGCGGAAGCCAGAAATCCTGAGATCTTCCCACCCCCATCCTGTAAGACTCATAGGTCTAGATGAGCCCTTGGTAATAAACACCATTAAAAGAGAGGTAGAGGATTGTGCTGCTAGTAGGTTAAATCCAAAATTACACAAGTAGAATCTCGATCATGCAACAGGAGTTTCCCTTCCCATCATTCCCTCTGCAGCCTTTTGCACACACCCCAAATATATATCCCGGAGAGTCCCCCAACCCTCTGGAGTAGGGTGACCAGATAAAATCCAGATCAGGGCTCATGTAACTTTAACAGTTGTAGAGAAAAGGGAATTTCAGTCAGTGTCATTTGTATGCAATTAGTTCCTGGTGAAATTCTCTCTTCATCACAACAGTTAAAGTTGCAGGCACTATACTAGAGTGACCATATACAAAAGAAGGCAGGGCCTGACTTTCGGCTTTATCAGAATGCCAATTTTCCGTCTTTCCCAGATCCCAGAATCTAGGCAATTGTCTGCCCTGAAAAAAGACAGGCCTGCTTTGTAAATTATGCCATGGCCCAGACCTTTTCTCTTGACCAATATCTTTGCTCCATTACATTCCACAGCTCCTAAAGGCCTTTGTCCCCAGTACCCTCCAAAAGTAACTTGGGGTACAAGGAGGAAATGGGCTTAATCAGGGTAGGCTGACCAGATAAAATCCAGGTCAGGGCTCATGTCACTTTAACAGTTGTAGAGAAAAGGGAATTTCAGCCAGTGTCATTTGTATGCAATTAGTTCCTGGTGAAATTCCCTCTTCATCACAACAGTTAAAGGTGCAAGGGCCCTGCCTTCTTTTGTATATGGTCATTCTAGTATAGTGCATGCACCTTTAACTGTTGTGAAGAAGAGGGAATTTCACCAGGAACCAATTGCATACAAATGACACTGGCTGAAATTCCTTTTTCCCTACAACTGTTAAAGTTACATGAGCCCTGTCCTGGATTTTATCTGGTCACCCTACTCTGGAGTAGATCGGGGTGAACAGGAGCTGCAGGGGGAGGAGATACAACCCAGTGAAAGATTTTTTCTTTCTTCTGAAGTGCTTTCAGGCGCAATCCTATACATGTTTAGACAGAGAAAAAGTCCTACAACTCCCAGCATTCTCCAGCCAGCCATTCTGGCTGGGGAATGCTGGAAGTTGTAGGACTTTTTTCTATCTAAATGTGCATGGGATTGTGCCATAAAGCAGTCCAACAGATCATAGAACCAAAACTACATTCAATAAAGGCCTTTCAGACAGAACTGATAATAATTTTCCTTCCAAAAGGACTTTACACACACACACACCCCAACTTTTATTTTCTGCAAGCTAATGATATTGCTGACCTTATCTGTTGTGATGGAGGTGGAAAGCTGCCAAAAAAAAAAAAAAGAGGGCTTTTCAGCCAATTCTAACAAAAATGCCAGGTGAAATGAAGTTATCTTAAAGGTCAGTTTAGAAAATGTGAGACAAGCTTCCATCAGGTTTGCTCTTGTCATTTCCACACACATTTGATCTGCAGCTAAATACTAAACTTAACACCATACAAATACTCACCAGTATCGACCAGCAACAAGATGTCAGGAAGTTAGAAAAAGCAAACAAAGATATGACATTTGGGACTTCTAAATAATTTATAGGACTGTTTTTGTTTTGTTTTGTTTTGTTTTGCTACAGAAGAATTTGTGGGAGAGGCACTTATTGGTATGAACAGGATCAGTGGAACAACGAGAGACTTGACCCCAAGACTTTATCCAAATTTTACCAAACTCATTCACAAGCACTGAAAAAAAGGCTTCCGCTTAGGAGTTCCATACAGGAGCTAAGAAAAAGAAGAGGTTTTAAATCTCATGCCAATCCATACAAGCGCTGCAGTTTCCCGGCAACTGCTAGGGTAGCCTACTTTACAGAGGACAGTCCTCCATTTTAAGGGCCATCTAAGGGTAGTCTGTTATTGGAAAGCATCCTTTATGTGAAAGACTGGAGTCTATTTTAAAGGTAGAGAATAGTAAGAAGGCAGAGCAGGGGCTTTGAAGTTGACCATCATCAGTTAGCATTGGACAGCAAACTGAGAAGGCAGGCACACAGCTCACCTGGGTCATGTCTACACCATGCAGTTATCCCGGAATCAGCTCAGGAGCATCCCTGTGTATCCATATGACATACAGGGGATCCCAGGGGCAACCAGGGATGGGAAGAGACTTTTCCCGGGATAACCGAGGTCTCAGGATGATCCTGAGCTCCACGGGGGGGGGGGGGGGTGGCCATCCCGGCTTCTTCCCGCCTCCTCTGGTTTTCAAAACGGGCACAGAGCTGTTGAGGGGACTCCGTGCCCTTCTGGGGGAAGGCAACAATTTCGCCATCCTTGGGATGGGGGAGTTGGGCACAGAGGTGTTTTTTTAAAAAAACCTTATCTTTCTCCCCGGATCGGGGCCGCACAACCGGGCTCTTCTTCTCTAATAAAATGACGCCCGTGATGTCCCTCTTCCATTCTGGGACATTGCGCAGACATACAGAAGCTGGGAAAGGATCACAGAAGCAGGTAAGTCTGTGATCCTCCCCCCTCCCTCCTGCTACACCCTTAGGTGTAGATGAGCCCCTGGTCACATTCCCTGCCCCCACTACATTGAGATGCATTGTATTTCTATTTAAATTATAGTAACTATTGTAAAATTTGAATCTATACATGCAAACGAGCATATGCAACGTTTTAAGTGAATCGCTGTAAAATTCTGTCTTCTTTTTTGTGCTAATGCATTTCCTCTCTTTTTTTTGGCGATGTGCAAGCGGCCACGCTAAATGCAAAGATTCATGCAAGCTCTTCATGGAATCTGGTTGGACCACGCGGAAAGCAGCTTCCTAATATTGTGGCCCCAACCTGGAATTGCCACTATGACGAACCCTTTTTTGGTAGCTTCTATGTCAGGCTGTAAGAGTTTGTTTACTAAACTTCTACCCTGCCTTTCAGCTTTAGCATCCCAGGCAGCTTACAACAATCAAACTATACAAAATAGGGGTGTGCACGGACCCCCCGGATCGGATCGGGACCCGGATCGGGACCTCCAATTTTGTCATGGATCGGTTCGGACAAAATCGGAGGCCCCCCAGACCGGATCGAGACCGATCCCGATCCAAAAATCGTAAATTTTTGGATCGGCCGCCATTTTTTTCCCCATAGACTTGCATTGCAATGCAAGTCTATGAGGAAAAAATGGCGGCGGGTAGGTGAGGGGGGGCCTAACTCCCTCCCCCCCGGGGCCGTCCGCTGTGGACGGCCCCGGCAGGTAAGCCCCCTCCCCCGCGCTCCCTACCCCCCCTGGGGCCGCCCGCTTCCATCTGCTGGCGCCCGCGGGCGCCTGCGGATAGAAGCGGACGGCTCCGGGGGGGGGGGTAAGCCCCCCTCCCCGCCACTGCTTACCTTTCCGGGCCGTTCCCTACCATCCGGCGCCGGCGGCTACCGCCAGCCGGCTTTGCGGCTTGCTCTCGAGTAGCACCCCAATACCCTCCATTCCCGTGTGTGTATGTGAAGAATTTGCTCCTGTCTTGCTTTATTTGTTTGTGTGAAATTTAGTTTGAAAGCAGATCAGAGAGCGCAGGAGGGGTTTGTCACTCAGCCAGGTCAATTACGTTTAGATACAGAGGGTGGGGGAAGGGGGAGGGTTCAATGGAATTTACTCCCAAGTAAGTGCCTGTCAGGTAGTTGGCTTGGGAATAGAGTTGGCAGTTCACGGAGCCCCCTATAGTGGGGAATTTTCCACACTGAAACCCATTGCTGTTGCTGAGGGTCATGGCAGATGGCTGCACTCCTTTCTCCACCCCTATCTCATCTTTCCTTTTCCCTCTGGTTCCTCCCCAGTCCAGGACCAAAGATGAAATAGAACGTTACAAGAAGGCTGTAGAATATTATTCAGTGGCCACAAAGCCACCCCCTACACCAAATTGTGGAGCATGGATCAGTTTGTTATTAAGATAAGGAAAGGAGCAGACAAATTGAATTATAATGAACGTGCTGATAGTAGTGCAAATACCTCTGACTCCTCAGTTAAGAACTTACATGAAGTTAAAGCTGCCACCAGTTCTACTGTGTACAATGAACTGAGTACTGACCAACAACAGAAACAGACTTTGTCTGTTAGTTCACGTCAGTGTATTTCGTATTCAAAGCCATCAAACATTTCATCGGATGACCCGGTCTGTGATATTCCAAAAAATAGATTAGAATGCCAGTCCCAAAGTCCTTTATGAATGTATATTCAATCAATGTTTACCTTTAAAAAAAATCCCTGGGGGCACCACCTAATGAAATGGGCTTCGCACGCCTATGGTGCTTACACTAGGGATAGATGAATCTGTCGGTTTCATTTCCTCCTACATTCAGATTTTTAAACTCTCATATGAATAAATGTGTATGTTTGGTCAATTCTTTTTAAAAACTGAACTGAAATGAAATCCTCATCTATCCATACCCCAGCATGGGGAGAACCCTGTTGTACCTACTTGCCATGTAGCCGTTAAAGATGAGGAGCCTGTCGAAAAAAGAAGTGTCAACCCAAATTCAGCACTAACAGGGTTGAATACACAGGGATTCAAACCCAGACTTTTAACAGCTAAGCACTCAAAGCCCTGGGCCTGCATGGACAGATGTTAATCTCAAGTCCTTTCCGTCCTGTATATGAAGAAATCTGCACATTTTGGTAAATTCTTTTTAAAAAGCAAATGAAACTAAATTCTCACCCATTCCTAGCTTACACCACTAACCAGAGTTACCGTGCTGATAAAGCAGGAGGGACAGTCAAGGAATTCAATTCGACTATTCAAAGTCCATTTTGATGTCTCTATTTCTCATTTTTCCAGTCTTAAATTCACTTCACCCTGAATGTTGAGAGTTTTAAAAATGTTTCCATGAAAATTCATACACATTTTTGTGTGCACTGCTCCTAATGCGTGCATTTTTTGTAGGTAATTTTGCCTCATATATATTTTTATAAGCAATTTTCCTATATAATGTATTTGTTAATACTATTTTCATGAATAATATGCATTTTTGTGTGTGCACTTTTCAATATTATATTTATTATTTAAAACATTTCTTGGCCGCCTTTCAGGGCAGAGGGTATTTTTGATTGGAAAACTCCATTGCAAAATTTGGATAAGTGCAAATATTGAAGGATAATTAGGTTTCCTGTCTGTATTGGTTCAAAAGAGTAAACTTGGGTATGTTTGCTTTAAAATGTCAAGTGAATTAATTTCTCACACACCCAATCCCTAATGTGAGACTGGTGTACCAGTGATATATGATGTACCTACACTCCGAGTGTGCTGAGCATTGCTCATCCACATAATACTAAGGGTGATAACCGGGTCAGCATTAGGGAAGGGTGCTACTACTACAATGGGCTAAACCACAAGCCTCCTAGCAATAACATATTATTCCCTGTTGTAATACAAAATATTTGGGGATGGCTCGTTGTTGAATGGGCAATTAAGACTCAATAGTTTTACAAAAGACTGGCTACCAGTGGAGATGAAAGTGCTAGAACTAGTTTACTGATATGGAACAATGCAGCTGCCTGTCTGAGTTTTTAGACACTCCTTGGGGCATGGCTATGGGACTGTTGTGATGAGAGTCTGCACTTCAAAATTTCCCACTACACTACTTAGGATTCCACTGACCACAGAGACAGAGCAAAGACAGCATTTTCAAACTAACAGCTCAATCTTATACATGTCTACACAGAAGAATTAAGTTCCAGTAAGTTCAATGGGGTTCACTCCCAAGTATGTGGGTATAGGATTGCAGCCTTAACCATGATCAAAGCCCCAAACCTAAACATTATGCTATGAAGAAATACAGAAAACATTTCACCCAGGTTTATTAAAATTTCATTTTCCTCCTCGCATTTTAGAGGCATTCTTTTTTAGATGTAATGGGGGGGATGGGGGGATTTATAGGAAACCAACTACATCCACAAGGGCTTAAAGCAAAGCAAAGACACTATAATACAAAGAGAAAAACAGACAGATATTAGGAATCAGAAGTAGATGTCAGACAGACACCAGACTTGGTTCGCTGAAATAAGTTAATATCCTATGATAACATAGCAGACAACCTACTGAAACATCAGGGATATTTCCGACATATTTTTCCACCAGAGCTAAAGTTCTGTGTAGATATTCTCCCTCATGTGTTTATAATTGCATGAGGGGGACGAATGAGGCTGCATTCTAAAGTGGAGGTTCTATATTGTGCAGGGTTCTTATGTGTGCCGACAGCCTCCACATGTAGAGCAAGCTCTTTAGATGTGTGAAGGGCAGCAGGGCCAGGAAACGACGATGTGACTGAAGGATCCAAGCCAGCCCCCTTCTCCCCACTCATGCAACTGTGGTCGTGAATGCCTGAATAGGACTTTTGGGGACTTCAAGCTAGAAAAGGCTTCTTACTATTACTGTGTGAGAATTTGGAGCTGCCTTCCTAGAACTGTCAGTCTGATATAGTGGCTACCTGTTAGGTTCAGCCCAGTACAGACGAGGGATGCACAAATCTGTCAAGCCTGATTTTGCCCAGGTTCTCATTTTTCCAATGCGTAGTTCATTCTGTCCCAACTCCACATCAGACTGCTATTTATCTTTATAGTGCGCATGAAAACCTGCATGCATTTTTCAAGATATTTTTTCCAAGAATAACACATTTATGTGTGCATTCTTTGAAATATAGATATTTTTGTATATTTCCAAATATACATCGAAAATATAAGCACTTTTTGTGCAGACTGTTTCTAATCTACACATTTTTGTATGCTTTTTTTTTTTTTTTTTGCAAACTGTATTACAAACTTAAGAAAGGTATGGATTTCAACCATGAACTTGTTCCTGTCCGTGTTTAGGTTCAGGAAGTGCAAATTTCAAACATGTACTAATGAATTTCTCACCCATCCCTAACACAAACATACAAAGGAAACACTTTTTATGAAACTGGAAAGTGTCAAGGAATCACATGCACTATGTTAGATTTTTTTACGTTATGTATCTTGTACTACCATTGCCAATCCAAGGCCAGATCTACACCAAGCAGGATATTGCACTATGAAAGCGGTATACAAAAGGCAGGAGCCACACTACTGCTTTATAGCAGTATCGAAGTGCACTGACAACTGTTGAGGCCCACTGACACATTCCATATACTGCTTTCATAGTGCTATATCCTACTTGGTATGGCTCCTGCCTTTTATATATCGCTTTCATAATGCTTTCATAGTGCAATATCCTGCTTTGCATAGATTAGGCCCTGGTTACAATGAACCTTGTATGCTCCTAAATTCACTTTGAGAATCCAGGTTTTGGAGTTTGCATAAGATTTTGATGAAAATCCACATCGAGCTATGAAACTCGAGAGCCCTCTGGCAAAATACAATCTCTGAATGTTTCTCAAATGGGTTTGAGATTATAATGTTTCTCTGGGCCCTGAAGGAAGCACGGAAAATAATTTAACAAAGAGTATTGGGATTCATGTAAAGGCTACCTTATTAGGAATGTATGATAAATTTCTTTCAGTTCATTTTTGACCAGAATTTAGCCAATGTGCATGTCCAAGAACCAAACAAAGGCCCAAACACAATCTTCAGTCGATGTCTGTACATTTCCAAGCTTGTGATGCATTTTGCACAACAATACAGTGCATTCGAAAGATGTAAGCTTTTGAAAAATGTCCACAAATAAGCTTTAATCAATGGGAGGAAAATGTGCACATTTCCAAAACGTGAACAGTTGATGTAAACGTATGGGGGGAAATGCATGAAAATGTGCATGAATTTTCAAGCAAAAAGAAAAGTCAAAGCTGACAGTCTGATATGGACACGAGTTGGAATGAACTTCAAGGTGGAAATCGAGAACCTTCCTGATTCTCTGTATCTTATTCAGTAAATCTACTTTTGTTTCTTCGCTGCGTTCCACTGAAGTCAGAGTTCCTTCAACCATATGACACACACACAGGGAGACAAAAAGGCATTAGACTTTCAGTTCTTTCTCTGAGACAACAGGGGCTTAGATCCTAACCTCTGATATATCAATGAAATGGAACTCCATTGAAAAAATGGGACTTCTTCGTTTCCCTCGGTACTCTCCTTTACCCCACCCCTCCCAGAAAATCTGCTACTGTAGGTTGGGGACCTTCTGGAACAGAACTGCATGCAATGCAAGGAAGGTGATGCAGCAGGATGGGGAAATCACTGAAAATCAGAAAGACAACCCCCACCCTCCACCCCAATGTAAGTGGAAGTCCTTTCTTCTCACACAAACTTTTGGATCAATTCCAGTGATTGTCAAAACTGGCAATGAGATGGTGGGTATGGCCGACTTCTCCTAAAAGGACCAAGGAAAAATGCAGGTTGCTTACCTGTAACCGTAGTTCTTCGAGTGGACATCTGTGCATTCACACATATGGGCTCTGCGCCTGCGTGGAGCCTGTCTCGGAAACTTCTATAGCTAAGGCAAACGTTTTCGGCGGGAACCCATCCCCCACTGTCTACTGACTCCATGTTCCCGCCTTTCTCCTCAGTTCCAAGAGACCGACTTGCTGGCCCCATAACTAGGAGAGAAACCGCTCGGTATCGATAGTACGTTTACATCAACACCAAAGCGGGGACGGTGGGTGGGTTGTGTGAATGCACAGATGACCACTCAAAGAACTACGGTTACAGGTAAGCAACCTGCATTTCTTCTTCGTGGTCTCTGTGCATCACACACATGGGCGATTAACAAGCTAAATTCCTGGTGGAGGGTAGGTGTAGATCAATGTTCCCTCACAAGACAAAGAAATTGCTTGCCCCAAATTGCAGTTTGTCCTGGTACAAACAATCAAGTGGTAGCATGTAATGAAATTAAAGGACTTATACCAAATAGCTGCCTTACATAAGTCCAGGATCAACAATCCCCTGCTAAAGATACGGACTTCGATGCACTGCGCATCGACTTAGCTGTTACTGGACCAATGAGTTGCAAGCCCTTCAACTCGTAGGGCAGTTTAATAGCATGTACAATCCACTCCACGAGTCATTGCGACTCTTGCATCTTATGAAATCTGTCAGTTCTAGCCCTGTGTGGAAGCCCAGGTAGGGTGCATCAATACTGAGGCAGCTAATTCACTCGATCTGCGTAGAGTTGATATAGCCATCAGAAAACAACTTTCTAAGAAAATTAATGTGATATCTGAAGGTGCCATTGGTTTAACTGGTTTCAATGTCAGAGATTGTGGCATGACAGAGAAACTCCATGCCAGAATGAAACTCCTAATTAGAGGAGCCAGATTCATAATGCCCAGAGGAACCCCCTAACAGGGAAGACAATGGCCAAGCAGATTGATGTCACTGCCAAGAAGATACTAAAACTTACAAATGATAGCGAAAGGACCAATACTGTAAATTCAAGTGAAATACAGAACCCCTGGTCATTTGCTGCCCTTGAAGGAAATACATTACCTCCGTTGGTAATAATAATAATAATAATAATAATAATAATAATAATAATAATAATTTATTTCTTACCCGCCTCTCCGTCTGGATCGAGGCGGGGAACAACAACATGATAAAATACATAAAACTGATTAAAACATGACACATATTATTAAAACTGCATAAAAATCCTAAAACATCCTAAAAACATCCTTAAAACATTCTGGTAGGTGTGACAATGACAGTGATCTCGGTAGAGCTAGAGGGAGTTGCGAGAAAACTTCCTCCAGTGGCAATCGCGATACCGATGGAGCTGCTCAGTATCGAGAAAGGCATATGTACCAATATAGGGGTTGGTATCAATGCCTGGTACGGGAGTTACGAGCCCATTGCAAGAGGTGTCCCTCTCATAATTGATGCCAATCTCTGTACTGGTATGGCATTCTCAGGGGAGGCAACCCAGTTTAAGTTCTGTCCCTCTTCTTCTTCTTCTTCTTCTTCTTCTTCTTCTTCTTCTTCTTCTTCTTCTTTTTTAAAAAAACAGGGACCCAAGAATGATGCCCCTAGACATCACAGGCATAAAAACTCTCTCTGTTGAAATCATAGCACTCCAATTGTATCAGCTCTAGGGAGCAGCCCTGTAATTGGCAGCTAGCCTGTAATGGCTGTGCTAATTAACTTGGTGGAGAGATGTCTACTTCAAGCTGCATGTTAGACGTCTCTTCTTGGTACCAAGAGATTGGTACCAAAAGAGGCAGTTGAATCTCACCCTTTGATGTCGATTCTGCCTGCTAGACATCTCATCTTGACATCAAAGTTGCATGTTAGACATCTCATTTTGGTACCAAGACCTCTGCACCGAGGAGCTCGGTACCATGGAGCTCGGTACCAAGGAGCTCGATACCAAGGAGCTCGGCACCAAGGCGCTCGGCACCAAGGAGCTC
The DNA here is from genome assembly GCA_029215795.1 of Anniella stebbinsi. NCBI lineage: Eukaryota > Metazoa > Chordata > Lepidosauria > Squamata > Anniellidae > Anniella > Anniella stebbinsi. Next base: position 22,516,289 of record JARDYH010000002.1, on the reverse strand, counting down.
GGTACCATGGTGCTCGGTACCATGGCGCTCGGTACCATGGCGCTCGGTACCAAGGAGCTCAGTACCATGGCGCTCGGTACCATGGCACTCGATACCAAGGAGCTCGGTACTATGGTGCTCGGTACCAAGGAGCTCGGTACTATGGTGCTCGGTACCAAGGAGCTCGGTACCAAGGAGCTCGGTACCATGGCGCTCGGTACCAAGGATCTCGGTACCATGGCGCTGGGTACCATGGAGATCGGTACCATGGCGCTCGGTACCATGGAGCTCGGTACCATGGAGCTCGGTACCAAGGAGCTCGGTACCATGGCGCTCAGTACCAAGGAGCTTGGTACCATGGCGCTCAGTACCAAGGAGCTCGGTACCATGGAGCTCGGTACCAAGGAGCTCGGTACCAAGGAGCTCAGTACCATGGTGCTGGGTACCATGGAGCTCGGTACCATGGCGCTCAGTACCAAGGAGCTCGGTACCATGGCGCTCAGTACCAAGGAGCTCGGTACCATGGCGCTCAGTACCAAGGAGCTCGGTACCATGGAGCTTGGTACCAAGGAGCTCGGTACCAAGGAGCTCGGTACCATGGCGCTGGGTACCATGGAGCTCGGTACCATGGCGCTCGGTACCATGGCGCTCGGTACCAAGGAGCTCGGTACCAAGGAGCTCGGTACCATGGCGCTCGGTACTAAGGAGCTCGGCACCATGGCGCTTGGTACCATGGAGCTCGGTACCGAAGGAGGCAGTTGAGTCTCACCCTGTGATGTCGACTGAGGGGCTCTCCTCCATAGAATCGCTCCAAGCGATCAGTCCCCAGAAGTCCTATGTAACCTGGCCTTCTTAGATATCCCTTTCACTGTAGAGACAGCTAGGGAGCGTCCAAACATTGGATGATCGGAATGACCCATGGTCAGAGTCAGGGTCCGAGGACGCAGAGGGGCTCTCCTCCGTAGAATTGCTCCATGCGATCAGCCCCAGAAGGCTCCTGCCTTCTTAGATATCCCTCTTTCTGTAGATACAGCCTGGGGAGCATCCAAATGTTGGAAGATCGGAATGACCCTTCATCAGAGTCAGGGTCCGAGGACGCAGAGGGGCTCTCCTCCGTAGAATCGCTCCATGCGATCAGCCCCAGAAGGCTCCTGCCTTCTTAGATATCCCTCTTACTGTAGATACAGCCTGGGGAGCGTCCAAATGTTGGAAAATCGGAATGACCCTTAATCAGAGTCAGGATCCGAGGACGCAGAGGGGCTCTCCTCTGTAGAATTGCTCCACGCGATCAGCCCCAGAAGGCTCCTGCCTTCTTAGATATCCCTCTTACTGTAGATACAGCCTGGGGAGCGTCCAAATGTTGGAAGATCGGAATGACCCTTCATCAGAGTCAGGGTCCAAGGACGCAGAGGGGCTCTCCTCCGTAGAATCGCTCCATGCGATCAGCCCCAGAAGGCTCCAGCCTTCTTAGATATCCCTCTTGCTGTACATACAGCTGGGAGCGTCCAAATGTTGGAAGATCGGATGAGGCATGAAGCAGCCATGTTTCCAGTAGATCGAGGAGCCTGTGCCATAAGTGTAACGATTGTCTGGAAGAAACCATGGCTTCTAGAGCTTTTATCCACAGACCTGGCACCAACACGGCTATCTTTTCAGCGCCAGGTCAAAGCTTTTCTCCCAGGCATTCCAACAGCTTAAGTTGAGGTTTTAAACTGACTTTGTTTTAAATGTCAGCTGTCTTATGTTTATGATTCTAAATTTTGTAAACCGCCCAGAGAGCTTCAGCTATGGGGTGGTATATAAATGTAATAAATAATAATAATAATAATAATAATAATAATAATAATAATACAGTAGCGACAGGTTTCGATGACCTGAGCCTCTCCCAAAACAAATTAAACAGAGAAAAGTCTGTCTGCTGGGGAAGCTTGCTGATGCACACACATTTTGAAAAGGGGCCTTAATGGCTGTGCGATCCCCCTCAACGTGATCCAAGATCGCTGGAGAATAAAATATCTAAGAATATAATAACAATAAATTATATTGTTTTAAATGTTCGTGTGTACGTTGTATGTTTTTAATTGTTTTAATCGTATGTAAACCGCCCAGACAGCTTTGGCTATGGGGCGGTATACTAATATAATTAATTAATTAATTAAGACTAAAATTGAACTAAAAACAAAGTAAAATAACTAAAAACCTTAGCACTCTAAAGCTTTCTCCTCAGGAGAAAGATAGAAGTTCCCAACAAGACATCCTTTCAGCAAGGCGGTCGAAAAAGAACTGAGGAGAAAGGCGGGAACATGGAGTCAGTAGACAGTGGGGGAGGGGTTCCCGCCAAAAACGTTTGCCTTAGCTATAGAAGTTTCCGAAACAGGCTCCACGCAGGCGCAGAGCCCATACGTGTGATGCACAGAGACCACGAAGAAGAACTTGTGAAGGTTCAGGAAATCGATTTTCCTTCACATCATATCTGAATCTGAGAAGGAAATTTCTCCTTACTTCACATCACACCACCACAAAGTTTAAATAAAGGCTTTTTCAGATCCATCTCACTGTGTCATAATCTGCCCTACACTACACTCCATATCCATAAGGTAGCCACTGGCCACTGCATGGCTCCTGGCAGCACATTGGGCCTATTCAGACAACACACTAACATGGTTAAGGCTGCTAACCCTATTGCAACAAAGGGTTAGTGATCATGGTGAAACCGTGGTTATGTGGCCACTATAGTTAGAAAAAATGCCATTCACACAATATGCTAAGCCATCATGTGCCAGATCTACACTTTGTGTCAAATCATTACGATCCCATCATGGGAACGCTATATCTCTCCTGCACCTTTATACCTTGTAGGACACACAATGACATTTGTGCGGTATTTTGGATAATGTGGAATAAAAAGCAGGAAATAACACTATGAAAGCGGTATATGGGATGTGTAATGTGCCCCAACAGTTATCAGTGCACTTCAACACCACTATAAAGCAGTAGTATAGATCTAGTCATGGTTAGCTCAAAACGCTTAACAACCATGGCTTAGCATATTGTCTGTACAAGGCCGATGAGTCCAATCACTGTACCAAAACCATTATGGTGAAATTTGCAAAACTCACCATAAGGCGGTAGCCTCATGGTGAGAGAGATGTATATAGCAGTTTGATCCTAACCTCTCTGAAAGCAGTAGTAATGCTGCCACTGATTCTGCTATGAGCAGAAATGGCTTCCAAATATCAAAAAATAAAAACTAACTATGGTATGTTTCTTCCCCCTCACAGTGAGCTGGGTTAAGGGGGGGAAAAACAGATGAGACCAAGATTGCAAGGTGAAATAAAAATGTAAAGAAATCCAAAATGGAAAAAAGTGACACCTTAATCTCTTTCCTGCAGTATATTCTACCGCAGTTCAGCTGCAATGAATAAGGGGAGGAGGGAACAGAAGTCTCCCAGACGCTGCCATTACAAAAGAGGGTGATGATAGCCAGACAGCTATGAAACACTGACTTAAAAAGATGATCACATATTTCCATTCTTGGTACAGCTAGAAAATGTGGAACATGATAATGGGCAGCATACGCTTTAACCTTTCACATGGCTGCCAAGCCCTTTATTATATTGCTACTATTTGAAAAGCTGTTTAATGGAAGTCTTCAAATGTCATAAGGCTAGGTGAGAGCAATCCAAGCTCCATTTAAAAAGCACAAAGTGGATATAGGCTTAATGGTTGTATAGAACTTGAGTGCCTAACAAATGAAGCTCCATCATACCTACAAAACAGAATTATCTACTCAACTATCTAAATTCCGTGGCTTGAAATTGCTTGCACTTCATTCATTAAATCAGCTAAATGAAGGCTTCACTCCATCCTTTTTTTTTAGTTAATGATAATATGAGAACTAACAACACCTCCGGTGTGTGTTTTATGACAGAGACAACCAAAGCAAGCTGTGTTTACCAGAAGATACTTGGATCAATGCTTTTGCTGTGTCATTGTCTCTTGAATTCAAAAGCAACATATTGAACATACACGGTGCACGTTCTTCCATTTGGACAAAATATACACCAATCTACAGGTTTCCTAATGTTCCTAATGCATAGTAGATGGCAGGAGATTTCTCAAAAAACAAATGCTAGCAATTTTAAGTGCTGCTTTTTCTTTTTTAATGAGGTATAATTAGAACTTGAAATTCAGTTCAGAACTGCGTATCTTCCAGTGATACATATATAAATTTTGCGTAGTTTTCGTAAGTTTGACCATTTCATCTTTTTTCCCCTCAACACATTTTTTTCTTGAAAAAACAATTCTTTGCAGTACAGCAACTGCACAACATTGTATAAGAACCAGGATGTGTAACCATTTTTAAAACGTATTTCTAAGGTTTAAATGTTTTTTATTTAAATTATTCTAAATATTTTTTAAGAAAAATATTAAATATCTCTTTTTAAAGGCTTCCTCTATCTGGCCCACTCAGGTTCTCCAGATGGCCATGCCCAGTTCTCCTGGACCACCCCTTTTCCATCCCAACCACCAAGTGTTAAATGGTTTCCCAGCAGTTTTCCCCCATTCTGAAAGGTTGAAATGCCTCTCCTAAGGCTTATTAGTCACTGGCAGCAAGAGCTTTAAGCTAAAATAGGCTGATATTAATGGCATTTTGGTCTTGCTCCTTTTACTTTCAGCTCCACCCACCATTGGAACGTGAGCCCTGAAAACTTCTCTGGAATGAAATTTAGCACTCTGGCTGAAAGAAGTTCCAACACCCCTGTGTTACACATACAGAAGTGGGATTTTTTGGTAGAAAGGAGGACTATAAATCAAATGAATGAATAAATAAATAAGATGGTGATATATAAGAACATAAGGAGCTATGCTACATGAGACCAAAGGTCCATCTACTCCAGCATTCTGTTCACAAGTGGCCAGCCAGCTGTCGACCAGGAACCCATAAGCAGGATATGGTGCAACAGCAACCTACCGTCCATGTTCCCCAGCAATTGGTGTATATAGGCTTACTACTTCTGATATTGATAGCGATCAGGACTAGTAGCCATTGATAGCCTTCTCCTCCAGGAATTTATCAAACTCCCATTTAAAGCCATACAAATTGGTGGCCCCCACGTCCTCTGTTTTTGTTCCCACTGCCACAACGGAAGTTATGATTCCGTATATATATAATTGTTTGTGTGTATAATCCAGCCAGGGAACACACATCTCACTCTCAGCATGTAATACATTCACCTGTAACACAGAGGTGGGGAATGTTTTTCGATCCGGAGACCATATTGCCACCCCCAAAAACCCTCCACAGGCTGGATGACATCAGCAGTGGGCCACGGAAAGCCCAACAACCTTACTAGTCAGTGTTATGAAATGGCGAGAAGTGACTTGCCCAAGTTCATCCAATAAGTTTTGTGGGTGAGCAGGGATCCGAACCCAAGGCCTCCCTGTTCCAAGACTAACATCCTAACCACTACACTGCTAAAGCCAGTGAAGAAAGACAGAAGTCATGTCTAATCTTTTAACTGTCCATTACTCCTTAGAAAAGTTTATCTCTTGTACAGTTTTATGGGGAGAGCTGGTAAATCATGTATCTAGGGAACATATCTTGGAGCTTCCTGCTACTGGATTTTCAAATCTAGAAAGACTCGCCTCGGGCAATGGTAGCATTAGGATCTGTTGTAGACATGCATCTTTTAAGCTCCAGTTTCTGAAGGGGTTCAGATAAGATTACCAGCTGACAGAAAGAGTTCTTCACAGGCATGAGAAGTAGCTATATAGGGCTCCATGGAGCAGTATTTTACTGACATGAATTCATCACAGGAAATGTATTTCTTCATTCAGTGCCTCCAGTCCTATAAAGCCCCTTTCATGTGAGTGCAGTTCCAAGGTGCTTAACAGAGGAAGACTTCACATCGCACACTTAAGGAGTGACTCCAGTATTAAGAGTCCTGGAACTCCAGTGCTATGTGGCTTAGGGCTGATTCACACATGAATATTCCTCCCTTAGTGACTGCAGCATTTGAGCGGTGAATTTCATATAAGAATCAACCTTCGCCAAACAAATACTACAAACAAGTTTCTTGTAGCATCACTTCAGCTGAAATGAAAATCCAGACATTTAGCCATGAACCTTCATGTTTGGAATAGTGATACGCAGCGGAGGCTGGTGGCTCTGATTTCGGTGGGGCTGTGGGTCCATTCTGGGTATCAATCAGAACCAGCCAGAACTCTAAATGAGCTATCTAGGATGCTGAATGCTATCCCCAAAATAGATAGCTCTTTTAGAGTTCTGGCTGGTTCTGACTGAAACTTGGAATGGATTCACAGCCTCACCAAAATCGGAGCTGCCAGCCTCCACTGGCGACCCGGCTGAACTAAGAAAACTTGGACTATGAACTGTCCCAGTTCAGAAAGCATCAGCCATTACAAGTAGGAACCAGAGCCCTCTGGATTGAGATCCAGCTAATACCATGGGGCTTTTGACCCTGCTGTACATATTCCACTCTACCAGTCTCCCCCCCCCCCACTTTCACAAGCAAATGAACAAACCTTTAACCTTGAAAAGAGGGAGGAGGGTAACCATCAGCAGGAACAGCTCACTGTAGTTAGAAGTTATTCCTGAGGATGCTCTCTAGTATCATTTGTTGCTGGGGGCCATGGGACCTGCAATTTCCTCTCCTTCCCAAAATTAATCAGAGGGCAGAAGAGACTACAAATCCTATACTCCTCAGCTGTCATTTCCTTCAGCTTTGGGTACCCTTAAAATAGAAAAGCTGCTAATAAGTGCAAACAATATATTTACATAAGAACATAAGAACAACCATGGATTAAACCACGGGTCCATCTAGTCCAACACTCTGCTCACACAGTGGCCAACCAGCTGTCGACCAGGAACCCACAAGCAGGACATGAGTGCAATAGCACCTCCCCTCCTGCCCATGTTCCCCAGCAACTGTTGTAGATAAGCTTACCGCCTTTGGTACTAGAGGTAGCACATGGCTATCAGGACTAGTAGCCATTGATAGCCTTCTCCTCCAGGAATTTATCCAACCCCCTTTTAAAGCCATCCAAATTGGAAGCCATCACTACATCTTGTGGTGGCGAATTCCATAATTTAAATAGGAACTGTGTGAAGAAGTACTTTTGTTATTTGCCTTGAAAGCATTAATTTAGTAGAACGGTAATGAAAAAAACCTATGCTAAATACAAAAGTATTTTATAATCTTAAGTGTGTTTTATACTAAGTGTTACATAAGTTGCATTAATAAAATAAATAAGTAAAATAAATAAATAAAAAACAAAGTTAACTATTTTCTGTAACTATCAAATTAAATTCTATCAAAACAATTGTGATCAACTGACCAGTAGATTGACACATTTGACCATCAATTAAACTGTTTCCCAACCTTAGAATAATCCAGCCCTATCCAAAACCTTTCCATAATATTTACCTAAACTTACCAGCTTGTTACCACTTGTCCTGACATAATTACAGTACACGTTTTCTTGGCCCCACTCCACATCACTGGCTGCTGCTGGAAGCGTGGGAAAATCCACATGGGAACGACATCAGAAAGGACATGTGATAAACAGAACCAGGACCAGGTCTACACCAAAGCAGGGTCTACACTAATGCTGTAAAACGGTTTATAGCAGTAATGTTAACTGTTGGGGTCCAGGACACACTCCATACAGTTTTCAAACCATTTTCAAAGTGTCATAACCTGTTTGGTGTAGATCTGGCCCAAGCAGGATATAACACTTTGAAAGCAGTTTGAAAACAGTATGAGCATCATCACACGAGAGGGGGAAGCATGTTTCCTTACCGTCGCTTTCCCCCCACTTCTGTCCCATGATACTTCCTCTTTCTTCAAACAGGGGAAGAAAGAGGAAGTAAACAATGTGCTGCCTTTCCTGCACACAGCAGGAAATGGTGGCACATTCCGTTTTTAAAAAAACACCCAGATTTAAAGGGGTCTATTTTGTGATGGAAAGAAGGCAAGAAGGAGTGGGAGACGCATAGGAGATGGACATCGTCGTAAAAAGGACCCACAAACATCCATAAGTGGGGAGTAACAAACGTGCGATAAAATGCTCATCTGATGACACTCTATATGGAATGTGTCCTGAGCCCCAACAGTTGTCAATACTGTTATAAACCATTATAAAGCAGTAGTGTAGATCCTGCCCTGGTGTTATGGAAGGAGAAGTGACTCAGGACAAGGCTTCTGTTTTGGGCAGCAAGATTTATCGGCACCCTAAGGCTGCCTCTACAAGAGAGGTTTAAAGCTCTTTCAAGGCGCTTTAAAAAAATTACCTCTACAAGGAGGGAGCGCAAATCGGGCGTAGAGGCGCGCTATCCCTCTGATTGTGCGCATTATCGAATGCGCGTTAAATAGCGAGTTTTATTTTGCGGCGGGATGTGAAGCCGTCGCCCTGCCTCCCGAGTAGTGCTGCTGCTGCTGCTGCTGGCTCCCCCGCTCGGCTCCTGGCTCCGCTCCTACCGGGCTCCGTCTTCCAGCTCCCTTTTCCCTTTTTCTTGCCCTGTTCCCCCCCCTTGCTCCGTTTCATTCAATCGCCCCGTCAGTTCCTTCACTCTCCAGCATAACAACTTGCAGGGACCTGCCTTAAAGAGACAGGCGCCCGCCCGCCCGCCTGCCCTACCTCCCCCCTCCCCTCTCCCTGCCTGCCTCTCATGCAGAGGTATTAGGCGTAAATGCGCTTCAGCGATGAAGCGCATAATCACTTAACCAGGCGCAAAAGCGAATCCTTGTGGAGGGGACCAAAGTCCCACTGAGATCAATAGGTCTTCTTTCCTCAGAAGGATCCCTCTCTTGCAGTGCAATCTTATACTCAAATATAAACCCCAATGAGTTTGATGGAGCTTACTCCCAGGTAAGTAGGGTGGCTACGTGTCCTCTTTGAAAGAGGGCAGTTTTCTATATTGAAGGTGTCCTCTATTTGAATGGCTGCCCAGTCCAAGATCAAGAACCATAGGAAAGAGAACTGGGCCTTGATGTTGCCCATCAACAGCACCTGGACAGCAGGCTAAGCAAGGCACACAGGTCGCCTAGGCCAGATCTACACCAAGCAGGATAAAACACGTTGGAAAAGTTTTGAAAACTGTATATGGAGTGTGTCATGGGCCTCAACAGTTGTCAGAACTGCTATAAACCATTTTAAAGCAATAGTGTAGATCTTGCCCAGGTCACAGTCTTCTGCATTATGGTGGGACGTACTGTATTTCTATTTAAATTATCATAATTATTTGTATATTTGCATCTAAATTAGCATACACATTTTTATGCAAATAGGTGTCCTCTTTTCATCCTCTTTTTGGATGATGTAAGTCCTCTTTTTTGGCATTTCACTGCACGTATAGCATTGTAGCTGGAGGGAGCAATGTTATGGCACCTAAACATTCGGGGAGGAGGGGGGGAAGAGGCGATACAATATTTCGGGTTCCTGGATTCAAGGTTAGACAGCGCCCCGACCTTGGATCCAGGTGCCCGAGTTCTCTGCCCTCTCCCCCTCGCAGCCGGTTTAGAGAGAATAGTGCCAGCTGCCTCTCTGGGGTCGTAAAGATAACCTTGAAGGGAAGGTAAAGTGGGTATTCCGGTGGGGAGGGCGTGGGACTGCGGAGGCTGGCTTACAAAGAATCCTTCGGCCTCTCCAGCCTCCTTCCCTCCTGTTCCCCACCTCAACTAGACAGGCGAAAAAGCCCGAATCGCTAAACCGCAGAGCGGGGGGAGCGCGGTGGAAGTGATGGCCGCCTCTGCCGCACCTTCCGCTCTGCACTGGATATTCATAAACCTCTGAGTTCATAGGCTGAAGCCTATCAAGGGCAGATCCCATAGGATTGCATCTTTCATGTAAAACATGTATATACCCATCTAATGTAGTTGATAATTAATTGGATACAATGCATAAGAAGCCACAGATTTCAGCTATTTTCTATTTTTTTTCTCTATACCAGAGATGGTTAGTTTGAAGCCCAAAAGGCCTTATCCAGCCTACAAAGCAATTTTATCTAGTCCCACAGGCCCAACCAAATTCTAATTAAGTTGTCATTAAAAAATTTGCCCAACGGTTTCACTATAGTGTGAAGGAAATTACTTTTTTAAAATGTTGAGAGATACAACCAGTCCACACTATAAATGTTACATCTCTCTTTGGATTTTGTATGAAATACTCCTGCCACAGCAGTCATCCACAGTGATGAAGCCCTCACTGCTAGAGGTGCTGAATTTATTACAAAACCTGACTTCCCATGAGAGAATGAGCCTGTGCAGCAAAAACATAGTTATGATTTCCGGAACACTGTCTGAAGTTCAGAACACCCCTTGAGAATACAGAAGTTCGTTATCCAACTTCTTCTTCAGAGAGCGTACAGAAATGCAATAAATAAATAAATAAACATCCTGGTTTATGGATGAATCCATTGACGTCTTCTACCATTTTGTGGGCTTTTCACTCCATTTTTCTCTAGAACAGCGGTGGGGAAACTGTGGTCCTCCAAATGTCACTGTACTAAAACTCCCATCATCCCTGAACATTGGCCGTACTAGCTGGGGCTGAATATATCCTCACAACCACCCTGTGAGGTAGATTAGGCTGAGAGTCAGTGACTGACTCAAAGTTTTCCAGTGACCTTCATGGCCGAGTGGGGACTAGAACTCAGATCTCCCTAGTCCCAGCCCAGCACCCTAACCATTACACCATGCTGGCAGATGTACTATAGTATGTGTAGCTAAGACTGTCTCATTCCTTGGATCTGACTTGTGGCACACTTTCAAATATTGTTTTACCACTAAGAACGTAAGAACATAAAAAGAGCTGTGTTGGATCAGACCAAGGGTCTATCTAGTCCAGCACTCTGTTCACACAATGGCCAACCAGCTATTGACCAGGGAACCACAAGCAGGACACGGTGCAACAGCACCTTCCCACCCTTGTTCCCCAGCAATTGGTGTATATAGGCTTGCTGCCTTGGATAATGGAGGTAGCATAAAGCCATCAGGACTAATAGCCGTTGGTAGCCTTCTCCTCCAGGAATTTATCCAACCCCCTTTTAAAGCCATCCAAATTGGTGACCATCACTACATCTTGTGGTAGCAAATTCCAGAGTATAACTATGAGCTATGCGAAGAAATATTTCCTTTCTGTCCTGAATCTCCCACCAATCAGCTTCATGGGATGCCTTTGAGTTCTAGTATTATAAGAGAGAGAGAGAGAGAGAGAGACAGAAATGTCTCCCTGTCCATATTCTCCACATACTCTAGAAATTACTAACGAGCAACCATCAACCAGTATTTTCTTCTAGCTCTGCCTTCCACAACTTGCGTAGGATCTACACTACTGCTTTATAGAGGTATTGAAGTGCACTGACAAATCTTGGAGCCCATGACACATCTACACCAAGCAGGATATAACACTATGGAAGCAGTATGAAAGTGTTATATGGCATGTGGCATGGCCCCCAACAGTTGTCAAGCAGTAGTGTAGATCCTGCCTCCATATATCACTTTCATATCACTTTATAATGCTATATTCTTTGGGCAGTTGTTCAGACCTTTGTGGATGTGCTGCTTATAGTTTGGATTTTTAAAAATATATATATTTGTATTTAAAATGTTTTTAAATGGTTTAAATATTTTAAAATCGTACTATGTTTAATTATATTTTTAATTGTTGTATATTTCTATTTGTTTTAATTGTACATGTTTTAATTTGTAAGCCACCTTGAGTCCCAGTATTGGGAAAAAGGCAGGATATAAATAAATATAATAATAATAATAATAATAATAATAATAATAATATCCTACTTGGTGTAGATCTGGCCTTTGTGTCCTCCAGATGTGTTGGCCTGCAATTCCCATCATGGCTATGCTGTCTGGGCATGATGGGAGTTGGAAGCCAACACATCTGGAGGGCACCAGGTTGTGGGGGAGGCTATCTAGGAACTGAAGCATTTCTGAAGCATGACAAATTTACACTAGTACAAGGTCTTGAACATTTCTGAAGCAAAGACCATGTTCTCGCCTATCCCCAATCCGGCAGTGCTATTTTTAATATATACTTTCCATGTAATACCTGTTGCATATTTCTTACTCCCTTCTGTGAGGATGGAGTTACCAAGTGCTACGGAGTTCAGACACTGTGGTTTCCCCCATCACTCTCCATTTCAAATTAAGGCTATTCATGGCATAAGCCAAGATCGCCCAAGAGCACATTTAGGACAGTACTGTCAACCCTAATTGGCAGCATATCTTGAAACCAGTTCTCCAGGGACTCAGGCAGAGATCTTTCCCAGTCCTACTCTACGAGATCCATCGAGATGTCAGACAGAAGGCCAGGGAGTGGAAATGTAAAAAACTAATGAACAGAAAGTGAATTCAATTGTTAAAGTATCTAGAATGACTGTGGCTCAGGGTTGTGCAGCTTGCTGAATGCCTCTTTCCTGTTAATCGAGTGAGCTAATCGCCTGATCTACACAAATTGCACAACATCAAATTTCAGATGGTGGAGGGCTAAACATTAGAACACTCCCATTTAAATGTGTATATTATGCATAGAAAACTCACATGACAATAGAAGACCATCCTAACTTGCAACCTAAAGGCATAAAGTGAAAAAGGATTGCTGGATGGCCTGGGGCAGGGAGTTTCATAATCTAGGGCAGTGGTCCCCAAACCTTTTGGGGCAGTGGGCACATTTGGAATTTTGAAAGCGTGTCATGGCTACTCTCACAAAATGGCTGTTGTGTGCACAGGCTTGCCCATTTATAAAATGGCTGTTATGGTGGACATGGCCAGTTACAAAACACTCATTTTCCAGGAACCAAGCTGCCCAAGAACCATTAGTATGAGGCAGGGGAAGAATCTGAGTTCCAAAACACAAAACTACACTTTTGAACCCAAATAAAGATGGTGCTGGTGGACAGCATTTTGCTTTGCAGCTGGTCTCCCAGTGGTTTTTTTTTTTAATTGTTTAAATCTTAAGAAATAAAATGAAATAAAAAATCAGGAGGGGCAGGAAGCCTGGTGGGAACCAAAATAGGTGTCTGCGGTACACTGGTGCCCATGAACACCACATTGGAGGGCCCGGCCTACGTGCTGCTACACAGAGAGCCTGATCTGATGTCCTCTGCACCTCACATTTTTCACTATGCTCTGCTAAGACTCCCTATAAATAGAAAACTAGCACAGCTGGCAAAGGGGTGAGATAGAACCTTTCTCCCTGTTGTCCTAGTTTCCTAACTGGAGGGAGAGCTGCTGTTGTTTAAAAGGCAGGAGCATTCAAAACACGAATCTCTGTGTCTGAAGCGGTACCATCTATTCTAACCACCTCCGCAATCTACCTCTTCATTCTCCTGCAGGTGTAGTCCAAGCCTGTCCATTACGGCATCCTTCTCCAACCAGATGGCCTCCAGAAGTGCTGGATTGCAACTCCCATCATCCCCAGTCAGCATGGCCATGGGGATGATGAGACTTAACAGTCCAAGGCATCTGGAAGGCACCGGGTTGGGGAAGGCTGCATTACGGTAAACTAGTGGTGATAGGTGAGCACGGCCCTCATGTCAGAGACCCATGTAGATTTTCCAAAACCAAATCCATAAAGAGGATTAAAGTTGGACCACTTAGAATCCTGCTCAGAAAAATGTTAGTTTGGATTTCCCCTCATGATCTGGATCTCATTTCTCTTCTCTTTTGTCACCTCACACTAATCAGTCATGCGAGGAAACCTCTCACTAGAGCTGAGCCAAAATTTCTCAGTAATTTTTTTTTCTGGGAAAATTTCAAATACTCCCCCCCCCCACCTACCCGAAAAACAGAAGGCCGCTTCACAGAATTTTCTGCAAACATTGTCCACCAAATTTATGTATTTATTATTCATTTATTTATTTTGTGGTGACTGCCATTTTCTACCCTCAATGCTCCAGAATGATGCTAGGTCCATGGCATTGTGATGGATACATAGATAGTTGACAGCCTGGCCTCCATTTTGTATCCACCACAATGAAAAAAAAAAGAACCATAGGAAAATAAAGGCTCTGTGCTACTGCCACTGCTTCTGGTGACTCCCAACCCTGACAAACTGTTGGGAGAATTTCTCCTCCCTGTGAAGAAATTCAGTGAAATCCCACTCCCATCCCCAAATTTCTCTGCCCACAAATAGGATGGAGGATTTCCACAGCTTTAGTGATAACTGGCCTATGGAACTGCAATAAAGAGCTACTTTCTGGTAGGGTGAGCTATAGCTGTGAGAAGCAATAGAAGAAGTATAAGAACCCCTTGTAATCCCTTGTACATGTAAAGGCCAAAGCCAAACACTGTTTTGGGTAATAATCCCTCCAAATACAGGTGAACATATCTGTATTGCGATGAACCGCCCTTGCTGTGTTGCATCCTTCCCTAGCTACTAGAGACCTCCATTACTGAAATGCTTGTAGGTTCATTCTGAGGCTTTGTGGCGTGTCCATTATCTCTGATGTGCAGTTCTTCTTGAATGCCTTAATACAGATTTCATTTTCTTTACTACACCCTGTTGTGCTTTTAGCAATACAATATTTTGTTATGGAGGAAACTGCAATGAGCTGGATTGCAAACGAGTATTCAGTTAAAATCCTCTGAAGGGAACTGTTCTCTCTCCACTGTCTGCATGCAATTATAGCACTATTAAGCCTCATTATTATGAGTATTATTACACTTGGTGAATGCTGTGTTTTTCAGTGACTTCAGCAAACAATCCAATGAGATTTGGAATGAATGCGGAAAGCGGTGGTCTAGCACAAAGCTAAAGTGAAGAAACAGCATGAATATTAAGCAATGAACACCACTGGCAATTATAGAAAGACATGGTGGAAATAAGATAGAAATATTCAAGTCTTTGGGGAACTTAAGTCTATTTCACTTATTGATATAGCCTGGATCCTGACAGCTATAGTTTCATTTTGCCCTTTTCAAAATTGCGCTTGACTTCCCTTTTCCTCATCCATAATGTATTTCAAATGTGACTATAAATAAATGTTCAAAATGAGTCCAGCAGTCATCAAGAGGTTTCGAATCGGACCCACAAGGGCTTTTGATCTTGAAGTTTAATTTTAGCAAGCTGCATTTATGGCATTTATTTTTACAGTTGAGTTTTTTTTCCCAGCTTCAGAAATAGATATTTTTTTTGTCAGTCACTTCTTTCTTGGGGGTTACAAAATAGATCTGTGTATGCCAGCAAGATTCCGAGGAAAAGAAATTATTTGGGGGGAAAGAAACAAGGTGAGTTTGACTACCGTTTTACTCCTGACCCCCCGAAGACCTTTCAAGTTCAGAACTCATTACTGAAAAGGAACTAGTTTTATCACTACTCTCTCAAAATGACCTTTTCCAGATGCAATTCCTGCATTAAACTCACTTTGTCTTTTGGTATTAAAAGAGCAAAGGAGGAAGGGAGGACACACCTCGTACTGTCTTGTCTTTCTCTTGCCCATTTCGCTTTGATGTCTGAGTAAATGATAAAGGGGAAAAAAACCAGGGTGGTTGAGTCATAAACTGATGCTCAAAAGTCATACACAATTGAGTTTAAAAGAATGCAAAGAGGCTAAAGTAAACCACTGTATCATTTGAAGCGCTATTTCATATATGCTATTAATTTACAACGCCCCCGAGGAAGAATTGAAATGCACTGGGAGGTTTCCACACAACGATAAATTATTACTTTTGGACACCAGTATATGGCTCCACCTCTCCACTTTTGTTTTCTGGGGCAGCCCCTCCTTTTCTTCTGTCTGAGGAAATGATCACCTTTCGACTTTCAGCTCAACATATGATAAACAGCAGGACTGAAGCAGAGCTACGCGTTACCTAGAACAATACCTGTCCTCGGCATACTGAAAATGATATTTCACAGCATGGAGTCAAACGGAGCTTCTCGGAAAACCCACAATTCCAAGAGCCTTTGGCAGAGTGTAGGTGGGATTTAAATTGCATACAGCTATAAACTGACGCTCTCCCAGGGGTTAGACTTCTCTAAATCTTGCTGCAAATGGGGGGAGGGGGGAGTTGCATGCACTATGCATCTACATGGAGTCTTCGAAATGATTGTTCTGTCACTCATAACTACTTCATTGAAAATATAGCCGAGAAAGTAAACATAGTCTCCTGGCTGCCACAAATGAACAACAACATTAAATGCCAATACTGGAAAACTGGTAGGCAGATCCAACACATTAAGTGCTGTGGCACTATACTAGTATTCCCCAACCTGGTGCCCTCCAGATGTGTGGGACTACAACTCCCAGCATTCCCAACCACTCAAATTAGGAATTTTGAGCAAAATCGAACTGGAAAAGTTGCGTAAATTTAACATAAGCACTTATCCGACAATTGGCGAACATTTTCAGCGGACATGTACTCGTAATCGTGCTTCGGGCTTGCTTGCATGATTTGCAAGCAAAGATTAATTTTTCATGCATCCCTAAGAAAGCTGCACCATACACAAAGTATGTAGAGAAGTAACCCTCTGTAAAGAAGGAACACCCTCACAGTTCGAAATCTGGCAACAGATGCTGCACAGTTCATGGGAAAACTTGACAGATCCTATTCTTTGCTGCAAACCAGCCCGCCCCAACCTGATCCTCTTCAGAAGTGTTGGCCTAAAACAACCATCATCTCCAGGCAGCACTGGCCATGCTAGTTGGGGATAATGGGAGTTTTAGTCCAACTCATTTGGGGGACACCAGGTTGGAGAAAGCTGGTGTATACTGTCAAGAGCAGAAAGGGTACAAGCATTATATCAAAGATCTGATATCAGTGTTCAACAAGATTTCAAAATCTCCATGCAGACATAGGGCTCATCTACACCTAAGGATGTAGCAGGAGGGAGGGGGAAGGATCACAGACTTACCTGCTTCCACAATCCTCCCTCAGAGTCTATACAGCCACGTGACTTCCCGGAAAGGAAGAAGGACATCACGGACACTTTTTTTTTTTTTTGAAGAGGCAAAAAAGTAAGGAACCCCCCCCCCAAACTCCGTGCCCAACCCTCCCCCTGCCATCCCAGGGATGGCAAAATTGCTGCCCCCACCCCCATGGGCACGGAGCCACCCTATGCAGCTCCATGTCGATTTGTGGACCTGTGATTGCACGCCACACCAGCCGCGGTCCCCTGGGTTGCCCTGGGACCGTGGAAAAACAGGGACTTCCCCAGTTTCAGTTATGCCAGGGAAAGCCTCTGGTCATCCCCAGTTGACCCCAGGATCCCCTGTGCATCATTTGGATGCACAGGGACAACTTAGAGACAACCCCGGGATAACTGCATAGTGTAGACATGGCCATGACATCGCATGAGACTCAGAACATTGTTCAGAATGATCGACTGACTGATGGATTGAATCAGTGAAACGCTGATCAGATATGAAAGGTGAGAGATGAATGGAGAGTTTGATTATTTCCCCACCTGCATTAACTATCCTTCCTCTTCTACTTCTTCATCCCCATTGCAGTCATGTCACAGGCAGAGAGAGGGGTTCAGGCCATGTTTCCTGGCTCTGGCTCCTATTTCAATAATCTAAACATGGCCTCCAGGAGAAGGAAGTAAGAAATGGAGTTGCATTCAGTATTTAGATTGCCTCCTTCCCCTGTCCCCCGTCTCAAACCTTGCTCCTGTCTTTTGGAAACAGTAAATACATACAGTTTATGCCAGTGTTCACTGCAATAGAAGCAGACCAAAACTCAGGATGTCCTTGCCTGCCCACCTGCTTTTAACCCTAACCCAAGTTTGCGCCAGGGTTGATTTGATTCAAATCAAATTGATTTAAATCATTTAAATCGCTTCTCTAAAGGACTTAATTTTAATAATTTAGACCACAGTTTAAATCATTAGTGGGGAAGATTCTACTTAATCATCATTTTTACTAGCATTGTTGTTTAATATAACTGTAATACATATTCAAGATGTAGGTTTCATTAGGTTTCCGGCAGGCCTAACTAGTTGAATTTTAAGAGTTTTATTGTTATTTTAATAATGTATTAGTTTTATATGTTTTTAGTCAGTTTTATATATTTTATATCTGCATTTAATGTTGTTTCCCGCCGCGATCCAGAGGGAGATGCGGGTAAGAAATAAATAAATATATTATTATTATTATTATTATTATTATTATTATTAGGTAGGTAGGTACATACTAAGCAATTATTCTGAATTGTTTTCAGATTAATTTTCACCAAAAAATTGGGATGATAATTTTGACATTTTGATACTAAAACAGAATGAACTTGTGAAGTCATTCAGGAGATCAACCAGCTCCAACTGTTCAACTAATCATGATATTATTGTCATGATGTGCCAGAATCACTACCACCAAACAGGCTTTTAAACTGTACTAATAAGATTGTTTATTCCTCTGATTAGTTTTCTTCTTCAACAAACAATATTAAGAACCAGTGTGGTGTAGTGGCTAAAGTGTTGGACTGGGAGTCGGGAGGGAGATCCAGGTTCTAGTCCCCACTTGGCCATGGAAACCCACTGGGCAACTTTGGGCCAGTCACAGACTCTCAGCCCAACCTACCTCACAGGGTTGTTGTGAGGATAAAATGGAGAGGAGGATTACGTACGTCACCTTGGGTTCTTTGGAGGAAATAAGGCAGGATATAAATGCAATAATAAAATAAAATAACAAAACGTGAATGATTAACTATTTCAGGTTTTAGATAAATGTAAAGTTCTTTAAAAATATAAAAATTTAGGCAATTCAACCACAGCAGGTACAGAAACAAAATATTCCCAAATGGAGTCTCTTTTACGGCTGCTGCTGCCATGCTAGGTATTTCCCTTCTACAGTAGAGGATGCATGCAACAGAAATTTCCTCAGGAGTCAAGATTGTATGAGTATGTTCAGTCTACTTTGAGTTTCACCTTCTATTCCCCTTAACAATCCCTTGCATTTATATCCAAACTCCTCCTCCTTGATCAGATCTACTCCATCTCCCCAAATTCCCTATTTATTGACCTCTGTGGCCAGATCTACAGCAAGCAGGATATCGCACTATGAAAGCAGTATGAAAGTGGTATATGGTGTGTGTCTATGAGCCCCAACAGTTGTCAATGCTGCTATAAAGCAGTAGTGTGGCTCCTGCCTCTTGTATACCACATTCATACTGCTTTCATAGTGCAATATCCTGTTTGGTGTAGATTAGGCCTCTGTTTGCACTAAGAATGGGGCAAGGCCTTGAGAGAGCGCAAGAGAGAGAGAGCGCGCAAGAGAGAGAGAGGGGCTGTATTCAGACGACACAATAAGCAACTGGATGGGGGGAAACAATCGTCAGTTGTATTGACTATTGTGTCGGCCGAATGCTGCCAGAGTCAACTCAGCGCTGATCCTAATCCACACCACGGTTGATTATTTATTACCATGTTGTGTGGGGAGTACCCCCTAGATGAACAACTGTAAAGTTTGTTGTTACCCCACCATTGACTATCGTGTCGTCCGAATTCAGCCAGAGAGAGAATTCACTTCCATACACCACCTGCAGTGCAGAATAGGGCTGATCAGGTTATCATCCATCTCCATAAACTGCTGCGAACATATTCAGAGAATGTAATTAGAAGTTGTATAATTAGTATTCATGGTGATATCTTTGACCTAGGATCTTTTTTCTTTTACTAATTGGTGTTTTTCAAAAATCAAAATCTGATTTTAATTATTTTTTAAAAAATACCGATTTTCATCATGGTCTTCTCATGTTGCAAGTGAATATGTGCACAGACTTCCTGCCTTTTCCCTGCAACCCTGGAAGTACCATAAGAAGAGGTGGAGAAAGCCCATTCCTATCTGCATAGTCCTGGATTCCATTTTGGATCATGTTAAGGTGTATTGGCCTTTGCATATATGACCATTTAATGATATAGTTATAATATATAGACAGATAGAGCATGCAGGTAGGCAAGGAAGCTATTTAGGGATCAAACCTGAGTAGCCTAGCATTTATAATATGTATCTTATTAATGCTAAGCTAGGATCTGGCAACCAGATCATGAGCTCTGAAAAGCATTTTCAGACCATTTGGGGCTATTTTTCCGAGACACGTGAAAAGGTGTGAAAGTGTTTTCTGGGGAAAGGGAACATACCTGCCTATTGCCAAGGCAACCATGCTGATGTTCTCTGTCTTAATGTGCTTCACTGGTGGGCAATAAAATAACCAGTGCATCACTGAAATACAGGAAGCATCAGTCTGGTTGCTTCGACAATGGGCCAAATTGCTCCCTCTTCCCCCTCTTCCACTCAGAGTACAGACAAACAAAACTTTTGCTCTGAATAAAGGGGGAAGTGAGTGTATTAACTGTTGCTCAACCAGATCAATGCCGCTAGTGATACACTGGGATTGTCATTTGGTTACCTAGGCAATATGGAGAAGACCAGTACTCTCTTTTACCCTCCATTCAGACTGAGTGCAACTAGCCGCAATGATGACTACACATAGCCAAAACGAACTGGTTGCCTTGAGCTGTGATGTCATCATGGTTGCTATGTGATCCCTAATTGTCTGGGATCAAGTAGCGAGGGAGGAGGAAAAGGAAAATGGCACTACAGGAACGATGAGGGAGAACATAGGGACTGCAATTAGCCATAAACAAACATGAAAAACCTATTTCGGTACAACACTATTTGTTATATACTAAGACTGTGAATAGTACACAATTATCTTTGTCCACAAACAGAAAATACCTATAGTTTACCCCAAAATACTTTGGGGGGGACAAGATTAATTAACCCTCCCCCACTCCTGAACATCCACTCCAAAGTAATCCATTGCTATTGCTTGCATCCTACTCCCAGAGACCAAGACTCTCAGCATCAGAGTCTAGCAAACATACACAAGAAACGGGTCTAGCTGAGTAAGGGGTATGATTATGCAAGTTAGGCTCAGGGATGCAGATTATCCGTTGTTCACATTTTCCTGATTGACCAAAACTCTTGCTATCTTCTGAAGGACCAGAGAGTGCAGTGGACAGGGATTATTCACTCAAAAGTCTGTCAGTGATCTATAAGATCTGACCCTATCAATTTGCAGACCTCCTAATCCATGTGAGTTTCCACAGAACTGCCTCACAGAGGTCCCCACTACTGCTGGAATAGTTGTGGAATTTGTGAACTAAGTATTCATTTTTCAAAATAGAAAAACACTACCCATGGAGGCTGGTGGCAGGCACCAGCCTCCACTGAACACGACGTATGTTTGTGGGTACCCTACATAGAAACAAACCTACCAGCTGAGTTGGAGGAGGGATGGGGAAAAGGGAAAGGGGAAAGGTAGGGATGGAGCATCTCCTTCTTTACTCTGCTGTGCTGTCTCCACCTAGAGTGAATAATCATGCCTATTCACCTACAATATCACATATAAGGAGCTGTCTTATACTAAAACAGATCATCTAGACCAGCATTGTCTGCTCTGATTCTTGCCCCCTTGAAGTTTGAGATCCAAACTTGGCAAAACAGCAGATCTGTCTCCTGTAGGTTTCCTCCCACAAGACAAATAGCAGCTTTGGGGGAGATAAGTTGGGAAAATGGCATTGAGGAAGAGCTAAAACAGTGCTTCCCAACCATGAGTCCCCAGATGTTGTCGGACTACAGCTCACATTGTCCCCAGGCAGCATGGCCAATGGTTAGGGAAGATGAGAGTCCTAGGCCCTTTCTACGCCATGGGGTACAGAGGGCCGGAGGGGTGGCGAACCCGGAAGTAGCCACTTCCGGGTTCGTCATGATCCCGGTCTGTCGCGACTGCCATTTTTATTTTTTTAATAGAGAAGAGCACAGTTGCACTCCAACGCCAAGGTAAGTTGAAAACAAAACGATGCAAAATCGGGGGGCCTCCCCCAGCCATCCTGGGGATGTCGGTCATCCTTTTCCCCCTTCCCTGATGGGTCCAGAGCCGCACCCATTTTGCTGCTGCGCTTATTCACGTGTAAACGCGGCAGCACCAAGGCAGACAGGCACATTCTTCCGCGGTCCTGGGAACTTCCCGGGACCATGGAAGAATCAGGATTTTTCTGGTTTCGATAAACTTGGGAAAATCCCGCGCCCGCCTACCCCCCCCACCGGGACTCCCTGTGCGTCATTTGGACACACAGGGAGCAGCCGGGGGCCATCCCAGGCGTTTTGCCTGGTGTGGAAAGGGCCTTAGACTAACAACATCTGGGGACCTACAGCTGGCCAACGTGGCCAATGGTCAGGGATGATGAGCTATAGTCTACCAACTTCCGAGGACCCAAGTTTGGGAATACCTAGGCTGAAACACCTCTCCCCACTCACAGTTGTATCGCTCTAGTCCAG
This sequence comes from Anniella stebbinsi, assembly GCA_029215795.1. Lineage (NCBI taxonomy): Eukaryota > Metazoa > Chordata > Lepidosauria > Squamata > Anniellidae > Anniella > Anniella stebbinsi. The sequence goes on along the minus strand of JARDYH010000002.1, from coordinate 22,493,986 downwards.
TTTGGGGCCTCAAATGGTGGTTGCTTTTAACTTTTGAGAAGAACGTGAGAGAGATATAAGCATGGAACTCTCACCATCTCATCTATCCAATCTACCTCAGTCCTGCAACCCTAAGATCTTTTATCCAGATGGACACATGTGGCAAAAGCTGGTCCAAGCGCTATCCACCAGTAGCTTCATCAGTAACAACTGGAAGGCAATGTTTATTGATAAACTGAAACAAGATATCAATGTAAAGGACAAGATGAAACAAGCCATAATGTTTATTACTGCAGCTTGATTGGCTGTTGGATACCAATGTTGGTTGTTAATCCATGTTCCCTCATTGAGGTTTGGCCTATTCCTGATTGGTTCTGGCTCAGCTTATAAGTGATATTGTAGCATACTCTTGTTTGTGACTGAAACTGGTGATTGATACCAAAACATTTCACATTTTAAAATCTGTTTATATATGTATTCGTTTTAAAATTTCAAAGCTATAAAAGAATAAATTTTAAAAATCTTAGATTTTTTTTAAAATTTAAATCTATAAAAAATGTATAAACTACATGCGCTACCAGTGGTCATTTGTTTGTTTTTGGAGTGCTGTAGCATGCACATTGCATCGCCTGCAGATTCAAAACAATTGGAAACAAAATACAGGGGGAAAGGATATATTCACTGAATTCTAACATATACTACACATGCATCCTTATCTATCTCCAGAGCTATTTATTTACAAGTGTCTTTGGACACTACAGCACCACAGATGGAACAAGCGCCTTGGGATTCTAGTGGCTATAACGGTCAGATTGGTGAGACTGACTTGCCTCCATGGTTTGTGAACACTGCCTGCGCATGTTCCACCCCTTTGGGCACTGCACTGAAGTAACCAATGAAACCACAAGGCACTTGTGCATCTGGGTGGCTGTGAGTGCCGAAACCTCTCAAACTGCTGTCAGAAGTGGTGACATTTGTACAGTTTGCTTGCTGGTATAGAATGGCCTAAAAAGGCACATAAGTAAGCTAAGCACATCTATCATGCCTTGTAAACTTCCTGGAAGAGAGACCACCTGGGAGCCATATATATGTAAGCTGCTCTGAGTATACACAGTGATTCTCAAACTGTGTACCGGGGTACATTAGAATGCCATAAAACAACCTATTTATTTTATTTATAAGTATTTATTATTACCTCTAAAGGCTATACAGCCCTCTCAAGGTGGCTTACACATTCAAATCATCATTGAACAAAATATATAATAAAAATCAACAATGCTATCTAAAACCAATAACAAGATAATAAAAGCAGCAACCATTAAAAAAGGCATTGCATTCAAATGAATCAGGAAAAGCAGCTGTAAACAATCAAGTCTTTAATATCCATTTAAAAACACCCAGAAAAGATGCTAAACAAAATACAGTGGCCAGATTGGTAACAGGGACCAGAAGGTTCAAACATATAAGACCGATTCTGGCCCGCTTGCATTGGCTGCCTGTACGTTTCCGAGCCCAATTCAAGGTGCTGATTTTTACCTATAAAGCCTTACACGACTTGGGACCACAATACCTGATGGAACACCTCTCCTGACATGAACCTACCCATACACTACGGTCAGCATCTAAGGTCCTCCTCCGGGTGCCTACTCCAGGGGAAGCTTGGAAGACGGCAACAAGGGAGAGGGCCTTCTCTGTGGTGGCCCCCAATTATGGAATGATCTCCCCAATGAGGCCCGCCTAGCGCCAACATTGTTATCTTTTTGGCACCAGGTTAAAACTTTTCTTTTAACAGCTTAAGTTGAATTTGAGTCTTTGGCCTGGCTGAAAGTTTAAAATTGTTTCAAATGTTAGCTGTTTTTATGTTTTATGGTTTAAAATTGTGTATATTGGCTTTTAATATTCAATCTTTTAATTTTTGTAAACCGCCCAGAGAGCTTCGGCTATGGGGCTGTATATAAACGTAATAAATAAAAATAAAAATAATCACATTGCTTATAAAAGTGTGGGAGCTACCACCGAGAATGTCCTATCTCTTGTGCCTGCCGACTTGATAGATCTTACCAGCTGGGCCTTAGAGGTCAATCTTAATAGCTGACAGCCTTATATAGGTGTAGACGGTCTTTCAGATAGTCCGATCCCAAGCCACGTAGAGTTTTAAAAGTAATGACAAGGACTTTGAATTGTGCCCTTAAACCCAGTAGCAACCAGTGCAGCCAGTACAGTAAGCTGCCTCATGCCAGGTCAGAATGTTTGCCCATCTAGCTCAGTATTGGCTACTAAAGGGCAGCAATGGCTCTTCATAGTCCCAGGCAAAGACAGAACTTTTCTATGACCTACTCCCTGACCCTTTTACCTGGAGATGCCAAGGATTAAACCTGAGAGCTTTGGAATGCAAAATAGAGCTGGGTCTAATTTGGCTGTGAAAAGGGCTGAATTTTTTTCTTTTTTTCACCCCCTAGAAAGAAAAGTCCACTTTGCAATTTTCTCTGAATATTTTCCATCATATTTTTGTGACTGCCACCATTCCCCCCACAACACCCCAGGACAAAGATAGATTCAGGGCATTGTGGAGGGTGCAAAATGGTGGACAGGCTGCCAACGCATTTGCTATCGGTGGCCCCTGCACTGGCAGCAAAAATCAAAACAAAAATAACCTTGGAGGCAGAGGGAGAAAGAACCTGTGTAATTGATACTGCTATGGCTGATCCTCACCCCACTCCCCCCAAGAAACTGTTGGAGAATTTCTCCTCTCCCTGGAGAAAGCTGGTGAAATGGTCCCCCAGATTTCTCTGCCCACCATTCAGATGGAGTATTTTGATAGACATTTGCAGACAACTCGTAAATTGTAACGCGTGTGCTCTGTGATTCAACTACAGCCCATAGACCACCCCTAATAATTTAGGAAACTGCCTTTTCTCAAGCCACGTTTGTCCATCTAGTTCAGAATTGTCTGATCTGCCTGCAGCAGCTCCCTTGAAGAGGTGTTTATTGCAGGATTGTATTGCAGTCGTCACTAATGGGGCACATGACATTCACCTGCTCCCACGGTGATCACCTCCCATTTATTCAGGAATATCGCTGACTGCTTTTGTCACGTTTTTTCCGGCTCTTTCGCTTCCATTGTGAAGAATGTTTGCAGTGTGTTCCACTCTTTGCGAGGTCGTTGCTGTTTGCCGGGAGTTCCGAGCGCAGTGAACAGCCAATCAGTTGTGTGGGGCGTGTCCATGGGTATTAGCGTTACCGTCAACTATGTGTTTGTTGTTGTTTTTTTTAAATACAAACATATCTCTGCGCAGGAGCACATATTCAATGGAGTTCCTATTCCTCCCATATGTGTTGCTGTGCTCATGTGCATCATTAAAAAAATCCTTTGCCCCATAGCCATCTGCCTAGCCTCACCCACTTCTACCGATAAACATGTGGAACCACCGCACCGGGGCACACTTGCACCCGCAATGACACTCCTGAAATTGCAGGAAAGATCAGTCGCATGTGCCCCGTAAAGGGCAATCGCAGAAGCAGGAAACATGCGGAAGCATGCCTCTTCCGTTGCGAAAGGGCTGCAGGTGTAGATTAGCCCTGAGATGTCAGGGACTGAACCTGTGACCTGCCTGAAAAGCGTGAACGTTACCTCTGAGCTATAGTCCCTTCCATAAAGAAGTCTGGGAGATGCTCACGTAATAATTAAATAAATACAGCAGTGTTTAAAAGTAATACTTCTGTTTCGCAAAGAATTTCTTATTTGTTCTTTTATCATTCCAAGATGAAGCAGCTGATGAACATTTAATTCACAAACACTGTCCGTCTCAATTATCCTCGTATTTACCGGCAGCTATTGAGCTAACCAGGGATCACTGAGCTAGATCCTTGAGGTCAGGCCAGTAAAATTAGCCATCTGTCCAATAAAAGCTTTAAGCTCAGCTTGTTCTTAAGTATTATGCCTCCGGCTGTGCCATTTACACAACAGCAAAGGAGCAAAGATATGGCTCCTAAATATTCTCATTTAAACTATATTTTGACCAAATAAAATAAAACAAAATAAAATAGGAAGGATCTGACCTTTGCAAGCAAGTTACATTGTGAGCAAACAGGCAAAATTTACCACACTGGGAATAAGACTTGAGTAAGCCAATTTAGGATGAGCTCAGCTGTCAACCTATAAACCTCTTGCTCTGAAGTAATCCCACAGACTTGACTGTTCTACGGTTTGAGCTTAGCCTTTTTAGCTGCTGTTATTTTCCTTGGTGCAGACAATGGGAAAGAGAGAGAAAGATAACAAGCTGCAGGGATAATTATATTGGGCTAGGTATAGTGAGAGGGCGCGGGAGAAGCAATTGTTGGGAGAGCAACTGATAAGAATGACTATTCTTACGCCTCTGAAACAAGCCTAATATATTTACATAGGGTTGTGGTTGGGCTGAAGAAGGAAGCACCTTAGAATCATAGAAGCACAGACTAGTAGAGTTGGAAGGGCCATTGCATCCAACCCCCAGTGCAGGAATCCACCTTAAAGCATGCCTGACAGATGGCTGTCCAGCTGCCTCTTGAATGCCTCTAGTGTGGGAGAGCCCACAACCTCCCTAGGTAACTGGTTCCATTGTCGTACTGCTCTAACAGTCAGGAAGTTTTTCTTGATGTCCTGCCAGAATTGGGCTTCCTGTAATTTGAGCCCATTATTCCGTGTCCTGCACTCTGGGATGATTGAGAAGAGATCCTGGCCCTCCTCTGTGTAATTTGTAACTGTACATAATACAATCAGAATTCCCTTCAGGATCAGACCAAGGGCCCATCTGGAGCATTCTGTCTCCAAGAATGATTAAGCATGTGCCGTCGGATGTTCACAGACAACGCATCATTTAGTAGCCATGTTCTGCTATGCCCCCTCCAGCACCCAGCAAATAGAATATGGCCAGACCTACACCAAGCAGGATATAGCAGTATGAAAGTGGTATGGAAGTGGTATATAAAAGGCAGGAGCCACACCAAGCAGACATAGTGGTATATGGTACATGTCAATGGGCCCCAACAATTGTCAGTGCACTTCAATACCGCTATAAAGCAGTAGTGTGGCTCCTGCCTTTCATATACCACTTTCATACCGCTATATCTTGCTTGGTGTAGATCTGGCCTATATTGCCTGTCTGCTACACACTATTGCACAACAGTAACACATTCCCTGATTCCAAACACTTTGCAAGCAGGTAAAGCCTTGTTGGAGGCTACGAAATAGTATCCCCTCCTCCCAGCTGGATCCTTGTCTGATCATTCAACTTCCCCACACCAACTTCAAAATCTGGAGTCTCTGTGCCAGTATTTTTGGATGTACTGGGAACATGGTTTCCTACTATGAAAACAAGCCACAATGGGACTCATATGCTCCACCTCTCCTCCTTTTATGCTCCAGAAGAAAAGATCAGACACATCCAGCTCCAGTTTTAAACTTACCAGCATTGCCTGAGGCATCAGAATTTGGTGAACCATAGTTTGTTTAAACTATAGTGAGAATAAGCCATGATCAAACCATGCTTTCAGATCCTGGCTTGTTCTAAACCACAATTGAAATATGTCAGAGTTTGTGATGCACTGCACTCTCTGAGCATGTACAGAGTGCAAGCACACAGCAGCGGAATAACAGCAGAGCTCACTGGTAGCAGACAGATGTCCTGGTAGTCAGTAAACACTCAGACACAGCAGTGTTTTAAACTACTATACTAAGTTTACTTACAAGTATTTACATAGAACAAAACATTCCTCTAATATCTTCAGCAATACTTCCAACCAACCATAACCTACCACTAACATTCACCATCATCATCACCCACACTGTTTCTCCACATGCTGTACATTTATAGCACTGTGGACCTATCACAGCGTTGGCTGCATATCTCCCCATGTGTTGCTATGCCTCACAGCACACAGGGAAGAAACCAAATGACCTTGGTCTTTAGGTGCTTACCAGCTGCACTTGATTTGGCAACTGTTCAGAGTACTTGAGATATCAAGTCATCTCTCTTTTACTTTTCTTCTTAGTAACAGAAAAAATACATTTGCTTTTATATTTAAACAAATAAAATCTTAACACCCCTCCTTTTTTCTGTAACTAACAAACATTTTCATTCTGTCTGACATTCTAGCATTCCAAGCTGTTTTGACAATTGTTCATGTCTTTGTACATTCAAAGGTTTTGTGAATACATCAGCCACATTTACCTCGGTGTTACAATACACAAGTTCAATCAATCCATCATGTACAGCTTGTCTTACGTTGCAGTAACGAATATCAACATGTTTACTCCTTGCGTTCACCCTTTCTGACTTTGCCATATGAATGCAAGTCTGATTGTCTTCAAAAACTTTAATTGGAGTTTTCACTTGCAATTTCATATCTTTCAGCAACTGGATGAACCAAATTATTTCTGTACAAGCCTCAGACAATGCTGAAAACTCAGCCTCTGAGGTAGACAGGGCAATTAACCGTTGTTTTCTGGATTTCCACCCCACTAAACTGTTGCCCAGTTTTATTACAATTCCTGAGGTGGATTTCCTGTCTTGACTGTCACCAGCCCAGTCACTGTCTGTGTAACACTCTAGTGATAATGTGTCCAATGGTCTTAATTCTAAAGACACATCAATAGTCCCTTTTAAGTACCTGAATACTCTTTTAACTGCTTGCCAGGCACTATTCGTTGGTTTGGACACAAATCTGCTCAATATGCCAACTGCATTAGCCAAATCTGGCCTAGACCATTGAGCTAAATAGAGTAGACTTCCTATTGCTGACTGGTATAGGTCTCTGTCACAAAATTCTGTGTCACTGTCATTACACTGAAAACCAGCCACCATGGGAGTTTTAACACTTTTACATTCCTCCATGTGGAATTTTGCAAGCAGATTTTTGATTTTCTGTTTTTGACTTAACACATAAGCCCCTTTTTGCTTTGTGACTTCCACTCCTAGATAGTCATGGATTGGACCCAAATCCTTTAATTCAAAATATTTACTCAGTTGCTCTGCAAATTCTTTAACCTGAGTTTTTGTTTTTGAAATTAAACATATATCATCCACAAAAGATAACAACCACATTTGTTCACTGTTGACACCTTTTGTATATAAACATGGGTCAGCCATTCCATTTTTGAAACCCATTGACTCCAATGCTTCATGCAAACACTGGTTCCAATTCCTTGCTGACTGCTTCAAACCATAGATAGCTCTGTTTAATTTGTACACAGAGCCTGGCACATTTGACTCATAACCAGGAATTTGAGCCATGTAAATCTCTTCCTGTAATGGTGCATTCAAATATGCTGTCTTTATATCAAAATGATTCACCTGACAATCATATTTTGCAGCTAGAGTTAGCATTACTCTCATTGACTCAGCCTTCACAGTAGGTGCAAAGGTTTCATCATAGTGCACATTCTTTTCCTGTGTGAACCCTTTTGCTACAAGTCTAGCCTTATACATTGTCTCTCCTGACATAAGTATTTTCTTTTTTGAACACCCACCTACAACCAACCACTTTTTTACCTTTTGGTAGCATTGTAGGGGTAAACACATTGTATTTTGCCATGGCTTCCATTTCCTCATCCATAGCCTCATACCATAGATTTTTCTCTGGATTTGGCAATCTTTGAACATCTGCATAGTTCTCTGGTTCATAAGATATTTGACACACTCGTACTTCATTGGCCGTATATCTCTCAGGAGGTATTCCCTTTGTACTTCTTTCTGACCGTCTGGGAATAAAAACATTTCTGTTCTCTCCCTCCTCCTCCTCCTCTTCCTCCTCCTTCTTAGGACTTGAAAGAGTTGTGGAACTGTTTGTTTGTCTCTCTACTGGCTGTGGTGATCTGCCTATGTTTTCCTGTATAGGCAAACACACTTCACTGCCGTGCAAACGTTCCCAGTCACACTGCTCCTGAAAACTTGCTGATCTAGAAATTACTATGTTTCCATTTCCAGCATAAAACCTGTATGCTTTTGAACCAGGTGCATAGCCTAGGAATTTCATTTTCCTGGCTTTTGGCTGCCCTTTCCTCCTAGCCACCTTGGGGATGTTCACCCAGGCATCACTCCCAAAAACTTTGAGATGAGCCAGGGATGGCTTCTTCCCAAACATGAGGAAATATGGAGTGTTATCTATTGCTGAGCTCCAAAGCCTATTAGCAATGTAATTAGCTGTTAGCATTGCTTCTCCCCAAAAATGAGCATGCAACCCAGAGTCTGTCAACATGGCATCTTTCATTGTTTGCAGAACCCCATTCCTTCTTTCTGCAACGCCATTTTGCCATGGTGAGTGTGGAGCAGTTCGTCTTGCTGAAATTCCTTTCTGCCTAAGCCATTTTTTGGAACGTTTCAGCCATAAACTCCCCCCCTCTGTCTGTTTGCAATTGCTTTACTTTGGTAGAGAATTTCCGCTCCACCCAACTCAGCCAATCTTTGAAAACAGTAAACGTTTCACTTTTGTTTTTCATCACATAACAAAAACCATATCTAGTGTAATCATCCACCAGAATTAAAGCATACTTTGCCCCTCCTAATGTTGCAGTCATAGGACCAATTAAATCTGCATGTATTATCTCAAATGCTGCCGTGGCAACTCTGTTACTCTTCTTACAGATTGGAGCAACCTTGGATTTAGCCACCTTACATGCAGTACAGTCTAGATATTTGTCACAGGCTTTTACATTCAGTCCTACACACATTTCAGGCATTTTTTTCAGTATTTGGAACCCAACATGTGCAAGTCTCCTATGCAGCAAATGCACACAATCATTATGCAAAGGTGTGTTATTCATAACAGAATTTACATTTCTAGATGTTTCTAGACCTTTAGGCAACATTTCATAAAGATTGTTCCTAAGTACACCTAAAGCTACAACATTGTTTTGTTTGCTCACTTTACACTTGCTGTTTGAGAATGATACACAATATCCTTCCTTATCCAAACAAGATACACTTAACAAATTGTGTTCCAAACTTGGCACACACAGAACCTTGCTTACAGTTTTATCAATACATGGCACATATACACAACCTTCTGCAGTCACAGCTGAAGATTTGCCATCTGCTAATGTAACATGGTCCCGGCTAGCAGAATGTAGACTTGTAAACAAACTCTGGTTGTTCACAATATGCTGACTGGAACCACTGTCCATCAACCAGGTACATTCTGGGTTGTTCTCTGCAGCTTTAACTACGGAGACCTTCGGTTTAGCAGATTTTTTCTTGCTTGTTGCTGCTTTCTCCTTCGTTTGGTTGGGACAATCTCTCCGCAGATGCCCGGGCAAACCACAACGAAAACAGCGCCGAACTGCAAACACTTTCTCCTTATCTTCACAAGCTGCTTGTTTAACGTGGGTGTCTCTAGGCTTGGCAGTCTGCCTCTCTTGCCTCTTCTTTTCTTCTTCCAGCAATCGGCCGGTCAGAAAACGAAGCGTGAGCTCGGATTCTTGCATTGCTTCCAGGCTCAAAACAAGATTGTCCCACGAATCATCCAGGGAGCTGAGAACGACGTACACTTTGTGGGACTCAGTGAAAGACATGCCGTGCTCCTCCAGATCCGCAAACAGTTGCCTCATCATGCTTAAATGTGCAGATATGCTGGCTCCTGGTTCAAGTTGTGCTCTGTACAATTTTCTTGTTAGCATAACTTTGCTGGCTGCCGTTTCTCTCACATAAATCTCTCTGAGAGTTTTCCAGCATTCCTGCGCGGACACCAGCCTCCTTACATAAACAAGTTGGTTATCTTCTAAACACAAGATAATGCTTGCCAAAGCTTTCTCTATGTTTCTCTGCTCGTCTTCATCTGGCTGAGCTGGAGGATCACAGACAACCGTCCATAAACCTTCCCTCCTTAGATATTGTTCCATCTTAATGCTCCAAGCCAGATAATTGTTTTCATTTAGACGATTGAGTGGTAGATTAGCTGCCGACATACTTGCTGCCATCTCAAATTACTGCACACAGATGTCTTGCTTGCTTTTCAGCTTTCAGCCCCTCCAAGGCACTCAGCAACGACACTCACTGGACTGCAGATTTGAGAAGTCACTTTTCACTTCCAGGATTCTCACAACGCTCTGCCACCACGCAGGGAGTCCTCTAGGCTGTCTGGACACTCTGGACACCTTGGGTAGCCTTGCAGCTCTAGTAGGCTTGCTGGCCTAGCAGCTCTAACAGCCCTAGCAGCCCTAGCAGCCCTAGCAGGCTGGGCCCATAACCTGTCAGAGTTTGTGATGCACTGCACTCTCTGAGCATGTACAGAGTGCAAGCACACAGCAGCGGAATAACAGCAGAGCTCACTGGTAGCAGACAGATGTCCTGGTAGTCAGTAAACACTCAGACACAGCAGTGTTTTAAACTACTATACTAAGTTTACTTACAAGTATTTACATAGAACAAAACATTCCTCTAATATCTTCAGCAATACTTCCAACCAACCATAACCTACCACTAACATTCACCATCATCATCACCCACACTGTTTCTCCACATGCTGTACATTTATAGCACTGTGGACCTATCACAGCGTTGGCTGCATATCTCCCCATGTGTTGCTATGCCTCACAGCACACAGGGAAGAAACCAAATGACCTTGGTCTTTAGGTGCTTACCAGCTGCACTTGATTTGGCAACTGTTCAGAGTACTTGAGATATCAAGTCATCTCTCTTTTACTTTTCTTCTTAGTAACAGAAAAAATACATTTGCTTTTATATTTAAACAAACTATGAAAACAAGCCACAATGGGACTCATATGCTCCACCTCTCCTCCTTTTATGCTCCAGAAGAAAAGATCAGACACATCCAGCTCCAGTTTTAAACTTACCAGCATTGCCTGAGGCATCAGAATTTGGTGAACCATAGTTTGTTTAAACTATAGTGAGAATAAGCCATGATCAAACCATGCTTTCAGATCCTGGCTTGTTCTAAACCACAATTGAAATAAACTACAGTTCCCAGAATTTGGATATCACAGGGAACTGTAGGGAGTTTAAATGTGAAAGTGGGAGCTTTCAATCTCTTTTGAGGCGAAGCAGGAGGATGGTAGCTCATGGCTCACTGTGGTTAATGTGGTTAATTCACTCAGTGGTAAAACATTATCTTCACCTGGTGCCCCCCAGCTGCTTTGGACTATAACTTTCATCATCCCTGTCCATGGTCATTGGCTATACTGGCTTGGGATAATGATTGTTGTACACATCTAGAGTTCACCAGGTTGGGGAAAGCTAAACTAGGGCAACATTTTCCACCAACTGTGCACTCAGTGTTGAGGCGCTACCAATCCTGGCTCCCTGCCAAGCACATCTGTTTGCAAATATGTGTTTGTTTGATTCATATATAAAACACAAGATTTACACCTAAAAAATATAATGCATGAACTGTAGCAGGAAATAGGACTCCTAGTTGTTCTGATGCAGCCTTTGCACAAATTATAGAATCATTGGGTTACATCAGCCTATGTAAGGACTGGTTGTTTTCTTGTAAGAGGTGAGGCCTTCCTTCCCCATTGTAATGGTAGGTCACAATACTGAGCTGCTTCTGATTGATTAACTGACTCCTTTTTAATCAACCAATTAGCTCTTTAAAGTATTTCAATACAAGTCAAGCTTATTAAAGATCCTGACAAACATAACCATTTCTCTTAACCAAATAACCCAGCAAAATGCTTATTATATGTAGAATGGTCCCAAATGCATTACAAAAGATGCATATACAGGTTATCTACTGTAGTGTACTTCTTTGGCACCACTTCATAGAAGATGTATCTCCAAACAGAATTTGATTAAAAGCTATATTTTAATATGCAATCAATTAATGAACCAATTAATCATGCTGATTAATTCATAAATACTTTTGGCACACTTCAGGGAGCCCAGGTCACAAGCAAACAGAACAACCTCTGAATACCACCATTTTTTAATTCTACAAGGATGATAGACATGATAGTCTGCTGGGGGGGGGGGGACACCAAAAAAGAATCCTGTGGCACCTAAGACAAGCAGTTTTATTGTGGTATCAGCTTTTGTCTGCTGCATCACACAACATGACAACCCACAACCCATACTGATGGTTAAGAATGTGTTAAGTGTGGGTTATCATTGAACCATGGGTTGTTGTTGAAACATGGGTTGTTGTGTTGTGTTGTGTTGTGTGAACCTAGCCATGTTAACCACAAATAATCCACAGAGAGAACCATTGGTTTGTTGCTGAATTGTGAACTGTGGATTGTTCAGAAGGTTAGTGCTTCTGAATTCACACAACCCAACACCCCACATTTCAATAACAACCCATGGTTCAACAACAACCCATATTCAACCCTGCAAATAGGTTGACTGTGGGTTGTCTTGTTGTGTGAACCAGTTGTCTGTGACAACTCTATACAAAGCTCAAATGTAAATTTTAAATGAACAGATGGTTTTTAAAAAATATACAAAAGGAGCTCACTGTCTATTATGCAACTCCTATTCATTTAAGTTGAGTTTACAAAGATGTCCCCGTACTGAATGGTGACCTAACGCAGTGAGCATTCTCAGATGGCATCTTGGAGCATGCATTTTATCTCTACATCTATTCATTCTAGTGGGAGGGTGGATTGGAGGCTACACAAGAGTGCAAAGATCATTTTAATCTAGCCCTCAAATATTTCAACATCAAGAACCAAACATTGCCCTCGATGCCTGTGCAAAAGTCTCACTGACGTCAGTAAGGATTCTTCTACAGATCAAAAGTACTATGAGATTCTGAAGAGCTTTTATGGATTTTTCAGTGGTCCCTTTCAAGAGTCCCAAGAACGTTAATAAAAAAAATGTCACCCCATGAAAAACCCATCAGTGTGCTTTAATGGAATTGCTGGGTGATTCCTTCTGTCTGCTAACATTCATGGATATGAAAATCCTCATTGTGTTAGCATCCCAGCTGCCCTAGAGTTCAACTATGCAGTCAACCAACACACATGCCATCAGCCACTTAAACCAAAGTATACCACGTCAACCAGTTTGGGCCCTTTTCACACTCGAAGTAAGTACACTAGTTTATGTGCAAGCATTGAGGCTTAGAAGCAGGGCTTAATTTGAGCCAGGGCCCGTCACAGGTCAGACAACTGGAACCTAGCAATAAAAGCCATCATTCATGTGAAGCAGCAAAATGAAACATAGTGCTTCTGAACACGAGGGTGTCCTAGGTAACCATACCTAAGGATATGTGAGAAATTCACCCCCTCCATTTTATTATTATTACTATTATTATTATTTAAAGAAAAACAGGTTTACCCAATTCACGCCTCCCAGACCCAAACAAACACAATTTGTGTTTGGAAATCCATACATGTCCAAGCTTGCAATGCATTCTGCAAAACAAATGTGTGACAACATGTGTGCAGTTGAAAAATGTGCACAGAAAAATGCCCACAAGCACGTTTTAGTCAATGCTTGCAGGTGTCCAAAAATGTATATGTTTAATAATGAACACAAAATATGCATACATTACACGTTTTCATAATGTACACATTAACGTGTACATTATAAAAAATGTGTACCAATTTCTGTACGGATTTGATTTTTTTAAAAAAAAAATCAATTGCTGGCTCGTGGTGGAAATGAGATGGAGCGAGCTTGATCTCAAAACGCCAAGAATCTTGACAAGAAATGTAGCTCAGTGGTAGAGCACCTGCTTTCGATGCAGAAGGTACCAGATAGGCATTGTCTAGAAACCCAACTGAGTGACAGTGGAACTTTGGCAAACAGGAACCTATGTGCCAAAGGTTTGGCGCAAGCAGCAACCAAGTGTGCTTGACATTCAAGGCATCCTCCATCTTTAAAGCATGTTTCCATAAACATCCCATACACTATTGGATTGTCATTTCACCAGTGTAATAACACTGATTTTGACCTTGTTCAAACAGCACGCTAAGCCATGGCTTAGCGTGTCGTGTGAACCATTCCTACCCATGGTGGCTACATAACCACGGTTTAAACACACTCACTAACCATTTGCTGCAAAAGGGTTAGCAGCCTAACCATGGCTTAGCGTATTGTCTGAACAGGTCCATTGTCACTGCATTTATGGCAGGGGGAGGCAACTTGGTGCCCCCACCCTGATGCTTTGGACTCCAACTCCCATAATCTTTGACCATTGGTCATGCTGATTGGGGTGTATGGGAGTTGTAGTCCAAAGCATTTGGAGTGCACCACGTTGCCTGCATTATGGAATGTGCCATTTTATGACTACAAGGGAAATCCTTGTAGACTCCCAAAACATGATCATATGTAAGAGCAGACAGTAAGGAAAACATAGTGCTATGGACATATGGACCTGATTAATACTAATTCAGACCTTCTAGTCCAGTATTGTCTACTCTCTCTGGCATCAGCTTCCCAGAATCTCAATCCGAAGTCTTTCCTTTTACCTGCTACCCAATCCTTTTAATCACAGATATCTGGAATAGAACCCAGGACTCTCTTCATACAAAGTATGTGCTCTACCACTGAGCTATTTCCCTTCCCCAAACAAGCATTTGCTGTTTGGCGTTTTGCTGGTTTGTTTTATAAGAGTTATTGTGTCACTTAACAGAACATGCGGAAATGCTTAATTAGCTCTTATCCCATGCCTTTCCCTTAAGATCGCTTCCGAGCATCCAAAACAGTTTTCAAATATTTAACAGGCTATCATAAAGAACTGGGGGGAATTTGCATGCTGTTTACTGGAAGACACTGAAGGAAAAGCAACAAGTCATGGATCTCAAGTTCTAAGAAATCACAGCTGAGGTATGTTTCAGTCAACAGTTGATGACCATAAGAATGGCACAATATGGGTTGCACTGGGAAGTTGAAGAATTCTATTCCATAATTCAGAAGATGCCACAGGTGGGGAAACTGTGTCCCTCCAGATATTTCTGGATTATAACTCCCATCATGCTCGACCAATGGCCATGCCGGGTGGGGGGTTGATGTAATTTTGAGTCCCATACCATATGGAGGGCCACAGTTAACCCACTCCTGCACCACACATCCAAAGAAGGGGGAGTCACAGGTCTGCATGGCTAGCCCCACTCCTTGAAGCCAGTTCACCCAGCAGCCACACACACACACACCATCCATGCATTGATCATTGTGAGAAGGGGCTCTACACACGTGCCAATGTCCAGATATAGAGCTTCCCATATGATGGAGGATCCTAGGCCAATTAGGGTCTATCCCTGGCAGAGGAGCTCTACGAAAGTTGGCACATGCAAAGACCCTCTTCTCACGTGCGCCAGATGTGTAGACAGCAGCACTAGCCTGCATGGTTCTTGGACATACAGTATGGGAGGGGGTGTCTGAATCCCCATATGGAAATATTTAGGTAAATAATGCTGGAATTGGATCCCAGTTCTTTTATTTGCCATTCCTAGTTTGTGCCAAAAGTGGAGACAGTCTGAATAAATAACTGGGGTATCAATCCCATGTCACCTCAAAATTAGCCTTGGACCACCCGAATCATATCCTGATGCCACCGGAAAACTCTGAAGTTATCCTAGCTGAGCATGTTTCAGGTATGGTTTAAGGGTGCTTCCAGCCAGATGGTTTCTAGTGTTGCCAATCGAAACACATTGCGCAGACATTCCAACTTTTCCTTCTTATTGGATTTTCTCTGGTTAGAAAAAAAGACGGACTAAGTGGTGGCAAAACACAGGAAGGTTATGAAGGGAAGGCAATGATGCCTGGACCACCACCCCACCCACCTCTGGAATTCCATGAATGAGGCAGAGCAACTGCACAACAAAAACCTCATCTAGAAACACCCTAAGTCTCATTACATAGGAAGCTTGAACCCAGGACCTTATGCCCACAAGGCATTTGCTCTACCACTGAGTTTACAGTTTCTCCCAAGGGAGCAGGGGGAATCGCAGAGAGTTGGACCAGCTGATCCGTGAAACCCCTTCTCACCGAGCAATCCATGTTCCTAAAGCTCTATAAATACAAATAAAGTTAATATTTATAGTTGCCTAATCGTCTCAGCTTTTCTCTCAGCATCGGCAGAAAGACAACCCGATTGGTTAATTCCACTGGAAGAATAACGTGCCCCTATCCAATTAACACGCTGACATTTTGTACAATGAGATGACAGAGAACTTGCATGCATGCATACACATTTCATGTTTGAAATGAATGAAACAGAATAAGGAACATCTGTCCCAAGTTACATCTCTCAGGTTACACAAAGACCCTTTAGTACACAAACAAATAATAGAAAAACTTGTATAATGAGCCTGTTAATTTTCAAATGGAGTATCATCAACAAATCAAATATTTATCACCCATAAGAGAGAAGGTACCAATATGCATTCTTGCTTCCAGTAAAGTAAAGGAGATAACTCCAAAGGACTTTGACCACAGTCCATTTACTCTAAAACCACCCTACCGGCTAGAAAGAGATCCAGATCCACCGCAGAGTAAACAATTATAGTCACTTATTTTAGTTTTCAGGTTGCCACTTTTCATTAGGAGCAGTGCTTTCCCGTCCTTGGTTCCTATGCCTTTAATAACTGGTGTCAGGCAGAAATTCAACAGGTTTGGGTTTTTAGTATAGGAATGTGATGATGAGGAGAAACTGCACTTGTTGAATTTCGGTCTAAGCCTTAGCTGTTAAAAGCACAGAAGCCCTGTGGAGTGGAGGCCGGGGAGAGAAAGAGGCCAAATATATTTTAACATTTCTTCCAAACAAACCATGAATTTGGAGGAAGACTGACTCCCCCATTCCTCTCAGGGCTGAGTATAAACTCTGAACTGGAGGTCTATTTTTCCATTGTTCACATAAACCATTAATACCATAAGACACATCTGCTAACTAAGGCAGGGGGGAAAACTAATTATTATTTTTTAAAAAAAAAAAGACTTAAAACCATCCTTGAGATGGAAGCCAATGATGTAGTAAGGGACAAATGTTGGAAAATGACCTAAGAAAAACTGATTGTTCTTTCATGCAATTTGTCTAGACTCTCTTTTAATTTGTTCTATGCATATTAATGTGGAGCCGGTGGCGACGGAATCTCTGGGAGGAGGCGGGTAGAACAAGACTCATCCGATTGTTCTTTTCGCAACAGGAAATGAACAACTATTTTGACAATATGGATTAAATAAGGGTGGTTTTAAAGACATGGAAAGCCCTTTTCCCCCTTTTTTATTTAGCTTCTCCCCTTTCGGCCCCCCTCCCGCTTTCTCCTAAGAGCCCAGTAATTGAGATCACATGAAATCTGTCTGTACTCTGAATAGTTCTTTCGGGACTAAAATGAAAATGAAACGCAAACAGTGTGGATCCGATCTAGCACTGGATTTACACGGAGCAGCAGAACCGCTGGAGAGAACGTGTGCAAGGATTACGTCTCTGAAAAGTGCGCACACGTGTGTGCGTTACTTGACGATGGCTTTGATTTGCATTTTATTTTCAACTTTTCTCTTCTACCTACCATCCATTTATTCCTACATGCGCAACGCAGGATCCGTCCCTGCGATTCCCCACCCCCCTGGTCTCCTGGGCACTTTCCGATCTTTCTGCAGCTTGAGGCATTAGCACGGAGAGAGGGCATTGACGACCGGTTTTGCTTCCCCGTTTTCCCACCGCCTTACCTTGTCTTCGCGGGATGTTTCTTCTGTTAGCTGTTAAGTGTCCGATGCAACAAACCAGCAAGAGCCAAACGAGGCGGCAGGAGCTGCAACAGGACCGACAGTGTAAATCCATTTGAGCTCAAACCGGATCGGTCCGCTTTCCAGCAGCCCAATATGACCGGAATCAAAGTTTGGCCAAGTTGAATCGCGCGTGTTGGAGGTTGGATTTACAATCCGAGGCAACGGCACTCAGACGAACCTAGAGACTGTGGACATTGGGGAGGAGCTTTGGGATTTGTGGAGGGGGGGTGGGCGCGAAGAGAACCGCAAATCCTGAGTCTGCGGAAGCCAGACGGTATTAAGTGGGGCTGGCGCGGAGCAAGCAGAAGGCTCTCTCTTTTTTTTACACACGCAACAGGGCGGAGACCTGCCCTTTGATGGGATTAGACGCGTCCCCCAGAATGCAAGACGCGCAATGACTATGAGGAATGGAAGAAGCAACTCGAACCGTCTCCCCCCTTTCCCCGGGGATCGGATCTAGGATCCCGCCCGACGCGGCCCACGCCCCCTGCGGAGCGATCCGCCGATGCCTCCCTGCTGAGCGCGGTCGTCGCGTCCCGGGAAAGACGCTCAGTCGTTGCGCGCCGCACCAAAGCGCGCCGCTCCACGCCAAGTTCCTCGCGCGCAGAGCAGCAGATCTTTCGGAAGAACAACCAGAGTCGCTGGCCGCTCCTGTCCCCCACCCTGGAGAAATAAGTCCTCCCGTGGCTGCAAGGTCCACGTGAGCTCTTTCTGCCTCAATCTCCGCCGTCCGATCTTCCTCCAGATTTCTGCTTCGTCCCCCGGTTACCAGATTTCCATATCCAGTTGAAGCGAAACAGTTTAAAATCCAACTGCGAAGTGCTGTTTTAATTTATTTTGTGGGCACGATGTGTTTGCCTTCAAAGTAAGCCCGTTATGATAGCATTATCCGATAAGCAAAGATACTTTTACAAGGCTTCATGTGGGATCAATGGCACAAGTGGATTTATTTATTTAAGAATATAGGAAGAGCCATACTGGATCAGACCTAGGGTCCATCTTGTCCAACATTCCGTTCACACAGTGGCCAGCCAGCTCTCTACTGCCCATGTGCCCCGGTAACTAGTGTATATAGGCTTACTGCCTCTGATACTGAAGATAGCATATAGCCATCAGGAGTAGTAGCCATTGACAGCCTTCTCCAGGAATTTATCCAAGCCCCCTTTAAAGCCATCCAAATTGGTAGCCATCAGTACATCTTGTAATAGTGAATTCCATAGCTTAACTTGGTGCTGTGTGAAGAAGTACTTCCTTTTATTTATTACATTTCTAACCCACTTCCAAGGAGCCCAAGACAGTGTAAATCGTCCCTCTCACCACTTTATCCTCACAACAACCCTGTGAGGTTGGCTAGGCTTAGAATCAATATATACCCAGAGCCAACCCAAACTCCCCAGATAGGCTCTCATAAAAGAACATTCCCCGCCCCCCTCCCTGAAAAGTTGTAGCCATTTTTCCACATCACACATGTTATTAAAAGGGCTTTTGAGTTTCTCTTCTGCTATTTGTGATGACTATTAGAAAAGTATTTTAAAAAAACTAAAAGAAGTTGCTAGACAATGTAGGTTTTGCATGCACACTACAAACGTGGCAATGCAAAAGCCAATTGAAACCTCCTTGAAAAAGAACAATATTGTATGGAACTAAACAAGCTTTAATTCCAGCACTTTATCTTTTGGACAATTAATCAGACTACATAATAAAGATACTCTGTAGAGAGAGGAGAGTTGTTCTGCGATAAGAAAGTTTCCCGTAAAATAAGACACACAACAACTGTGTCTGGGAGTATCTGCCCTTCGCTGTTTGGAAGTAAATTACCTTCTTTCTCCCAAGAAATCTACCCAATATCACCCCTTCAGAAAGCTTGGATCACGTCACTGGATCTACAACATATTCTGTTTCCCCTGCACCCTATAAGAGATCTTGGGTACCTCTAGATGGACACTTTCCATCAAGATGGCTTCGCAGTGGCGGCAGTTGGATTACATGACGCTACTGCCAGTGCAAAGCCATCTAGGGGCAAAGGGGCTTTGCTCTGCACTAAAAAAGTCGGGCATTTAGCCCGACTTTTTTAGGTTTGAGTGACGCGATGATGGCTTTTGCCATCTGTCGCTGTTGCTCCAGAGCTTCTGGGAGGCCCGCCCAGTCTTTGGTGACCACTGATTGGTCGCCATGGGCTGGGCAGGGAAAGGGATGGACCAGTGAACCATTAGCTCGCTGCACCACCTCTGCACCTCCGCAGTCCTCCCCCATTTTAAAAACTAAAATAAGAAATAAACTAACCTCCATGCCTCGCAGTCACACCTCCACACTCCCCCCATTTTACAAAAGAAATAATAAAAAAACCTAACCTTTTGAAGAGATGCGGCGGTGGCAAGAAAAACCGGTACGACGTCACACCGCCTGCCAGCACAACGCAATACAAGCGCCGTGAAGAGGCGACCCTGATATAAAATACTTCCTGTAAAATAGAGGATGCACAATCAGGTCCCATCTCTCCTGCGCTTGATTTGAGACCTGTTCTACAGACAAGCAGCAGAAGGAGGCAGGAATGAAATGGACAGGTGTTGAGGTGGTCAAATGGGCTATATCTCTTCAGATATACACCTTGTGTCAAATCATTACGAACACATGGTAACGCTTTATCCCTCTTGCGCTTGTATACCTCTTAAGACACACAATGACATTTGTTGAGGTATTTTGGATCGTGTGGAATAAAAAGCAGTAACAACACTTTGGGGATCATCAGAAAGGAGGAAAATTGTTTCTCCTTCCCCCTCCCCCCTCTTCTGTCCCACAATACTTCCTCTTTCTTCACGGAGAAGAAAGAGGAAGTAATCAATGACCACGTGGCCCGTTCAGTGGCCATTTTTATCACGCTGCTTTTCCTGCACACAGCAGTAGATCACGGCAAGTTTCACTTCTAAAATAAGCCAGACTTACCGGGGTCTTATTTTGTGACGGAAAGAAGGCCAAAAGGAGCGGGAAACATATGGGAGGAGGACGTCGTCGTCAAAAGGACCCCCACAATAACATGAGTGGGCAGTTACGAGCATGCGATAAAATGCTTGTCTGATGATGCTCTACGGAAGCAGAATGTGTAACGTGCCCCAACTGTTATCAGTGCACTAGGCCTCCATCACACCAGCGATTTAGTGCACTCTAGCCATGCCTGGTGTGCGGATTTGCAGCACGGTACTCACAAGACGCCATGCCTGTCCTGCTGACACCCCACCTCTTCCCCAGCCTTTCCTAGAATGCTAAAAGTCTGTACTGTTTTCCCTAAGCACATTTAACACACCCTAAGTCTCGGTGTAGGTTTCCTAGTGCAGGTGGAAGAGAATTTTAAAATGGCATCTCCCACTAGCCGTGAAATGGTACAGTCTATTCCACCACCTGATTCAGTTGCACATGTAGATCGGGCCTGAGAATTTACCTTCCAGGAGGATGTGTTACTGTTTTCATTGCCAGGTAGCCCTGAAACATTGGTAGCGTTATAAGAGACATTGTCACTTGGAAATAAGTCCCTCCAAGCTCTACGGGATGTGCAACCTGGTAAGTAAATATGCTTAGGATGTTAGCTATGAAGTAACAATAAAGGACAAGTGTTGAGTTACTCCCAGTCCATATATTTAAGTCTCCTTTTATTTATCTTTGTTGTGAACACCTAAGCCTGAGGAAGCCTGTTGTGGAAACGCGTAAGCCTAATATGATGCAAAAGCACTCCTCCAGCCTTTTAATAAAATCCTGTGAAAAGTCACATCACAATTGCTGTGTGTTGTTCACCACTGAATTTACCCCGTCTCTTGCTTACCTGTAAGAACCTCTTGTTTACCTGTAAGTAACTGCCTCCTTTATATTATTGGCAATATTCCACTTCAACTGGTAATCACGCAAAAGCATAATTTGTCCCCCATCCTATGCTAGGAGGAGAGTGTCTCTTTCTCATTTCACTGGGATGTGGGCTTCTATTTATCTTCCTTCCTCCCACCAATATAAAGTATACAAGAAAGCAGAACACAAATTATTGAGGGGGGAATACTATGAAGTTTAGCCCCCCCAATACAAAACAGAATTCTGCCCAGCTGACTATGGCCACAATTCATGTTCCAATAAACTCTAAAATGCATAGATTTATCTGCTACATTAATTGACCCTTGCAATCCAACCTTTCTGTGAATTTCATTGGTGACTCTGTCCATTTTCACAAAGTCTAGACATTTCAATAACCCTTCCCAAACCAGTGGTGGTTGAAAGTGTTTACAATACCCAGCTCATGTGCTCTTACCAGAGATTAGGGGGTCCTCTATTTTTCTACCACAGGGTTCCTCTAGACCTCAACTCATCAAGATTTTTTTAATAGTCACCAGCAGACTTTTGACCTGTTACTGGGTTACTTCCGGGATCCTCCCCCAGCATCCAAACGCCAGCACGACAACCTGGAAGGAAAGAGGGACATTCCGGTGTGGCTTTATTTATTTATTTATTTATTTTTAAGAGAAGATATTGTGCAATTGTGCTGGTGTGATCCAGCACCAAGGTAAGATTTTTTAAAAAACAAACAAACAGGAAACTCAGCACCCCAACACCCTAATCTTGGATTAGGCCCTAATTAGGGATTCTGGCAATTGAGCCATCAACCCCCTTTTGTGACAGGGAATGGGATAGAAGAAGACTAGAGCTCCAAGCAAGCATCCTTGGAAATAAACCTTACTGAAATCAATGGGGCTCATGTCCAAATAAATATGTTAGAGAATTGAGTTGCAAGTGTCTGAGTGGATACGGCGTTAAGTAGGTAAATGAGGTTTAATCTTCCCAGATGGAAGCTGATTCCAGTCTGGCCATGCAGACGAATATAGAAACCTCCATGAGGATTAGTGGTGGAGAGGACAAGAGAAGCTGGGGGGAGAGAAGAAGTCCCTTTGTGCATAAACAAAATGGGGAGGCTGCCACTGAGAAAAAGGAAAAAGGCAAGACAAACCACGGCCATGTCTAGCTTCTGCTGTTGGGCGGTGTAAAGATGCAATAAATAAATAATACATCAGAGATTTATCTTAGTGATGCACAGGGGATCCCGGGGACGACCTAGCAACAACCCCAGGAAAACAGAAAATGAGGATATCCCAGTTTTCCCAATGTCCTGGGTCCTAAAACGGGCACGGAGCCATGTGGGGTGACTCCGTGCCCATGGGGCGGGGGGAAACAATTTCGCCATCCCCAGCAGGGCAGGTGGGTGGGTGGGCATGGAGTTTGGCAGGGGGGTTCCCTTATCCTTTTCACCAGCTCCTCCTGTAAAAAAAAATATGGCGGGCACGATGTCCCTTTCCTCCCGGGACATCACACTGCCGTTTAGACACTGGGGGAGGATCGCGGAAGCAGGTAAGTCCGTGATCCTCCCCCCTCCCTCTACACCCTTAGGTGTAGACAAGGTCCAAGTACATACAGTCAGCTGATGAGATGGCAACACTGTTCATTCACTGAACCAGGCTTGAAATCTTATAGGTAAAAGTTTTCCCGGGGTTGGTAGGAATTTGCTACTTGTAAAGAATTAACGTGTCAGGAAGAATACTCGCCCTGCCTGAATTCTCTACATGCAGGGAGTTCTGCATAGAATTTCGTTTATGCAGGGAATTCTGCAGTTAATTTTCTATAGACATGGAGGTTTTGTATTCAGAGGAGAATTCCGTTCTAAAGGTCTCACCCTTACCCCCACCTCACCCCTGCAGTGAAGTAGTCACTGTGAGGAACCACCTCTCTGCTGCATTTTTGTAAAATAAGATGAGAGCAGGGAGATTTCTCTTTAAGGACGGAGCTAGGGCGAGCTTATTTCAATCTAATGCCTTAAGAGGATAAATTCCTGTTGCAAGAAGAGGTGCCTGGAGTGACTTTACAATGTCTAGTCCCTGTCCACTTTCTTATGTGGAGATTCCCCTTTGGGGAGAGGGAAATAAGAGAAAACAGAAAGGAATTCAAGTCTAAACAAAGACAAATCACTGAGTTTGTTCCTTCATGGTCTGCAGGACAGGGGGACATCTAAGAAAGCTACTCCATCCTGGGCCAAGAATAATGTCCTAGTTTTGGCCCCTTGTAGCCAGTCCCAGGGAGGCAGTTGTCATTTTTTAACACCACCCAGCCCATCTCTGCTGTCCCATCGCACTACTAGCCGCATGGAGGGGAAGGCTGGTGGGACTTCCTACCTGATTCACTTGAATTACACCCAATTCCACATTACTCAGAAGGACAACTAGAGATGTGGTAGTCTGGCAGAGATCTCTTGGGTTCAGTCCATAGCCCAAATCACCTTTATTTATTTATTTGAAATTATATTTTTAATACACCCAATAACCACTGTTCTCTGAGCAGTTGACAAACAGGAGCTGGGTGCTGGGACCTGAATCCTGTCCTACATACACACACACACACACACACACACACACACTTTAAAGCAGGCACACTAGATGATTTTACGGCTGGCTATTCTCCTCTCACGGGCTCTTGTTCATTCGATCCAGGGCAGTGTCCCCGTAACGGAACAACCGTCACTCCTGGAAATGGGTTCTGGAGCCTCAATTCTGCCTACACACGCACACACTTTTAGGAAGAGTGTTGACCTTAGGCCACAAAGTCACAGCAGCCCCGCTACAACCCCCACCCCCCCATACAGTACTTTTACATTTTGTGCATCTGATCCAATAGGCAAGACCTGTGTTTCTTGGGTCATCATTACAACTAGTACTAAGCAAAAAATGGCCTCCCAGTAGTCTTTATATTATTTTCAGACAGTGACACTGCCCAGGGGGCATGTGCTAGGATTTCACTGAATATTCTGGCGGGAGGGACACAATTGTCTAACACTGGAAAAGAAAACGCTTCAGAAAATTATCTTCCCCCCCCCCCAAAAAAAAATTGGCTAGGTCAATGCTGAATGAAAGCACATTGCTAATTCATACTCAGGGCCAGCCCTGCCATTAGGCAGAATGAGGTAATCGCCTCAGGCGCCAGATGCTGAGAAGTGGCAGCAGGGAATAGAGAGCTGTGTGTGCCATGTGGCCTAACCTGCCTCACCTAAGCTAGCCTGCTGCCTTCAGGTGTGTGGAGAACACTGTCCTGTCACCAGTGTTGAAGAAGGATTTACCTGCCGGACCAGGCAGGTTGTGCACATGGAATGGGAATTGACGCCATCTTGTCTTTCACCTCAGGCAGCAAAACGTCTTGTGTCAACCCTGTTCATACTGTGGATGAACGAATCAATGAGTAAGAGAGGAGTACTAGAAGGGGTATTGACCAAGCTCATTGCTTCCTTCAACAACATTAAAATTATATAAAAGCAATTTTAAAATGAGCCACAGGTGCTCCTGAAACTCTCCACCCAATTTGAGAGTGGAGAAGTTGGTGGAGGAGTATTTCACTGAATATTAAGGGGCTTGAAATGCTTCAATGGTTTTTTAACCCAGAAAACTCTCACAGAATTTATCATAAAATTATTTTTTGTGAGGTTTCAGCCATGGAGATTGGTGGCTCTGATTTTGGTGGTACTGTGAATCCATTCTGAGTTTCAATAAGAACTCTAAAGGACTCGTCCAAGGTGCTGAACCTTATCCCCAAAATTAGAGATCACGCTGGTTCTGACTGAACTCCCCAGAATGGATTCACAGCCCCAGGGAAATCAAAACCACCAGCCTCCATTGGATTTTGGCCCTGCTCTATTTAGTCTGTAACCCAGTGCTAGTTCATAAAAGCTTCAGTGAAATGAAACAGTGGTTCCCCCCCCCCCTCAACAAGATTCAGGTGTATCTGTTAAAATGAATGAGGTGGGGAATGTGAAAGCAAGTTGTCATAACTTCAGATTTACTTGCAAGAAAAGAAGAGATGACACCCTTGATTTATATTTCAGCGGCCTCCATTTCAGGTGCTGGATTTGGGAGCTTTAAATAAAACAAGGTGCAAAAGAGGTGAATTTTGATAACTTGCTGCTTAACACTAGTCTTTTAATGAGTCTTAAGATTTGTTTTTTTTTTAAGTATCTCTTAAAGTCAAATTTCCAAGGTAAATTTTGAACATTAAAAGAAAAGAAAATCAAAATTCCATACTTGAATTTTGAAGTTTCAGCCAATTTGAAATTTGTGTACATTTTATTTTTTTTATTGTTTCAATTTATATCCTGTCTTGGGTGTCAATGAGGGATTTCCTCCCAATGCAAACAGAGGTGAAGGTTTTCCTCAGGACAGCAGTAGGTAGGAAAGGGTAAAATTCCCCCTCCAAATCAACTGGGATCTTGATGAGGATCAATCCTTCAATGTATGCTATTTTCATTTTGTAAAAACTGCACGTTAAGTCCAAAGACCAAGTCTACTTTGGCCCTTTAGCTGAATTAGTCCACTTTCAAACAAACAAATGGCACTGCAGCCAAGGATTATCTCACTTTGTATTTTGTTAAAGAGTTCAGTGTGACTAGAAAGATTGCATACTCTTACTCGTATAGACAATGACTGAATATATGGCATTTTCAGTTTTACCTTCATTAGGCAAGATGTTACAAAAAGCAGGTTGTCGGGGGGCAGCGGCAGCGGCTGAGGGAGGCTGACTGGCTGTTGTAATCAGAATATCTACATAGTCTTCCTGACTATGACATCCAGTCAGCCTTTCCCTCCCTACCTCCCATTTACGCACCAACCTGTAACAACTTGGCTGATGAAGAGATCTGGGGATCATTAAAGCCTGCACATTTTTGATGATCTTTGAGTTGGCCTAATGAAGGCATTACACTATATGGATTTTGGAATTTTTCTTCTGGCCAACACAACTACCTTTATTTCCCCTAACACTTGAAGAGAGGAGAATAAATCTTAATCCTACAGGGATACACGAAATAACAGGGCATCCTATGTCCCCTAAAGGAAGTTTTCAAAAGGTACCCTTCAGTAAAAACAGTGTTATTTTGTCTTTAGTTGTTGCTGTTTGTGACAAGGCTGAGTGCCTTTGCACACATCACAGCTAGAACTAAATTGGAACACACCACGGCTACTGTAAGTCTTTCACATATTGAGTGGTAACGTGGGGGCAGTTCACACACATGCGTGTGTGATGAATGTAGCATCAACTAGTGGCTTGCGTGTGTGTGCTCATGGAAGAACCATTACAAATCAGACAAAATATTCTCATGACACAATGGCTGGGATCAGACATCCGTGAATGGGCATCTCCAATCCAGAGGAGGATCCTTCTGGTGGAAGTACAAGGTGGGGAAACAATTTTTACCAATTCACTTTTCCCCTGCAGTCCCCCCCCAATCCACCTCCTACTCTGTCTCAGAGGTTTTCCCCAAACCTCCAGACCAGATTTGGAGCCGCCGACAGTGGGATGGAGGAATCAGGGAAAATCACACACCCCTTTCCGCAAGGACAAACTCTCTTACGTTCATATAATACAGGTACTTTATTTATAATCCTGCTTCCAGGTTCTCTAGTCTAGATCCAAGCCGATGGACTCAAGTTCATACACTGAGCAGTGAGTCATCCCGTGTTCAGCCATCAAGTGATATACAAGCATGTGTGAACCAGTTGTCAGCGTCAAATTGCTGCTGTTTCCGTCCTGTGCTCCCAGGCACAAACTGATGGGTAGAACATTCTTTTCAAACACATCATTCTCTCTTATTCTATGAGAACAGTAGGAGAGAGGTTACATTTCTTCACAGCAGGTGAGCTAAATGTTGAAAGGAACAGCAGAGCTTTGATCCCCACCGCAGCGGCAGTTTGGAAACAGCACAGACGTGAAGTACTTCAGCACTGAAGTTAACGTGGGAATCGACACCCGGTGTTTGAAAAAGCACCATGTCCTGGGGACAGCTGTATAGCTACTTTTCTAGTATTCCTAAGAAATCAAACTACACAGCATTGCTCCAGCAGGAGATCCAGCTGGCAGCCAGATGTAAATGCCTGCACAAAGGCAGAACGGTGCTGGGATGGAAACCTCCTGTGCCCTACTATGGCCAGATCTACCCCAAGCAGGATATAGCACTATGAAAGCGGTATATGGTATGTGTCTTATGGGCCCCAACAGTTGCCTGTGCACTTCAATACCACTATAAAGCAATAGTGTGGCTCCTGCCTTTTATATACCGCTTTCATAGTGCTATATCCTGCTTGGTGTAGATCTGGCCCATTTCTTCTACAGCATTTTACTTACTGGATATCGATAATAATATAATAATAATAATAATAATAATAATAATAATAATAATAATTTATTTCTTACCCGCCTCTCCGTCTGGATCGAGGCGGGGAACAACAACATTATAAAATACATAAAACTGATTAAAACATGACACATATTATTAAAACTGCATAAAAAATCCTAAAACATACTAAAAACATCCTTAAAACAATCTAAAATTCCACTAGCTTCTTGTTCCAAGATGAACTCTAAACAAAGAAAGACAGGGATATTTGGCATGGGGGAGAGGGAATCTGGCCGGTGAGGGCATCTATTGGCTGCTCCCAGTGATGTCTCCACTACCACAATCACATGAGCACTTTAAAAGCTATTTTTAAGTGAGCTTTTTTTGGGGGGGGGGGTTATAAAGAAAATGA
This sequence comes from Anniella stebbinsi, assembly GCA_029215795.1. Lineage (NCBI taxonomy): Eukaryota > Metazoa > Chordata > Lepidosauria > Squamata > Anniellidae > Anniella > Anniella stebbinsi. The sequence continues at coordinate 22,465,752 of JARDYH010000002.1, read as the reverse complement.
CTGCTGTATAAATAAGTGACAGAAGAATGCTCATCCACCATGCACATATGATTTACAATGGGGTTCTCTAAAAGCAGATTAATTTGGAGGACACACAGAATTAATCTGAGCTAGAAAGAGCCCATTTGGCTCCCACTGACGCGATCAGGAATACAGTAGTGACTAGAGGCCCCTTAGGCCCAATGTAGGGTGACCAGATAAAATCCAGGTCAGGGCTCCTGTAACTTTAACAGTTGTAGAGAAAAGGGAATTTCAGCCAGTGTCATTTGTATGCAATTAATTCCTGGTGAAATTCCCTCTTCATCACAACAGTTAAAGTTGCAGGGGTCCTGGCTTCTTTTGTATATGGTCACTCTAGTATAGTGCCTGCAACTTTAACTGCTGTGATGAAGAGGGGATTTCACCAGGAACTAATTGCATACAAATGACACTGGCTGAAATTCCCTTTTCTCTACAACTGTTAAATTTACATGAGCCCTGACCTGGATTTTATCTGGTCACCCTACTGTCCTTACTCATGCGTACACACACACACTACTTACCGGAGGCAAGAGACCAGTGGAAATGGTGCTGAACACATGGAGGCCATTAATACCATGGGAACAATTCTTCCCATGATGCCCAAATATTTTATATGTACCACACATGCACAACAAGGCTTCTATAGAACCAGTACCATTCAGGGGGTGGATACCTTGTCTTCAGCCAGAGGTGAGTAGTATAAAGCAGAAAGACAAGATACCCACCCTTGCTCAGATGGTGATGGCCTGAGGAGGTCTTTTTAGTCATATGAATTCTGAAACTGAACAATTTTAAATGGACTTTCCCGAATCCAGTAAGTGGATCCAAACTCTCCTCCGTATAGATAACTACTTTCAAACGTGTTTTATATAGGAGCCATCTACCTGGTTCACAAAGGGAGGGGGAAACTGTAGGCCCAACCAGTAGTCAAACTCTTGCTATGTACTTTTGGAAATGTGAATGATGATGCCAACCATGAGAGCTGTTTGCCTCACAGCTGACGAAGAACCCAGTGTGACTGCTCTTTAAGCCATTGGTCTTAAACGGGTCAGAGTGATGCATCACTGCCACTTTCTTGTTTTCTTTATCGTTCTTTTAAGGTGAAAGACAGAGAGAAGCTGGTCAGATGGAAAGGAAGATGAGTACTAGGGATGTGTATCATATCGTTAAAATGTACGATAACGATACAATAAGGTCGTTATCGTGCATGTTTTTAACGATGATGATATGATAGAAAATCCTACGATAATCATTGGAAACAATAATTTTTGGGCGATTTTATCATTTTATTGGACTGCCATATAAATATACCTATAACTGCTATATTTTAAAAGTTAGGGGCTTGAAATTTGGTCACAGTGCTTCTAGGGTATGCTTAAGTGTGTGTATGAAATTTGGGATTGATCCCTCCAACCATTGATTTTATATGAATTTATTAAAGATCATTTCCATTCTGACAGATCAGAATGACAGCTTGCCAGAACTGTCAGAACGGAAACGATCTTTAAAAAATTAATATAAAATCAAGGGTTGGAGGGATCAATCTCAAATTTCATACACATACTTAGGTATACCCCAGAAGCACTGTGACCAAGTTTCAAGCCTCTAAATTTTAAAATACAGAAGTTATAGGCATTTTTTCTTTCTGCCAAAAATATCATTTTTTCACGATAATTATCGTGAAGACAATACGGATCACCTACGATATGAATGAAGACGATATTTTTTTTGGTCCAAAATGACGATAATGATAAAAAAATGATATTTTTGGCGTGCAAACCCCTAATGAGTTCCCTATTTTTTAAAATAATTTAGTATAAAAGAAAATTTCAGCAAGCACAGCTACTCTCACCCCCTGGATGACAAGCAAGCGGAGTTTCTGAAATTTCCACCTTCTATCCAATTATTAAAAGCATGAGTTTTGCCTCATTCAGTCACCTCAGAGGCAAAAGCAGGAAGATCAACATGTATGATTAAAAACCTAAAAGCAAGCGCCACCATGTTGCAGGATGTAGTTAAAGTTGGGCCCTGGGACTGCAACAACTGAAGACTGCGCTAAACACTATGGGTTGGATCCAGACTTATTCATGATTTCAATAGGTCTCCTCTAAGCACAACTAGGTTTGGGTCCCACCCTATGTCTGTCTTAAATATTGCCCCTCCCCCAAAAAAGGAAATCCGTTACTGCAAAAGAGTGCACTGATTTGCATAAAATTTGCATAAAATTTGCATGTGCTAATTTATATGTAGGGTTAGAAATAATTATTGTACATTAAGTAGAAATGCATAGTGTGGAAGAATGTAACCAAATAACCTTTGTGCTGGCCAAGTGCTAACTATGGAGGGGCAAATTCAATATTCCCTGCTGCTCTCTCTTCTTATGGTACTTTATCATTAAATCAGACTTGGACTGGACAGCTCTTCAAACAGAGGACTCTCCTATTTAAGGTAGGGGACAGAGCCACCGTCATCTGTCCAGTCTTGGTGTCAAAACAGTGTAAGAAACGGCAGCCATGGAGGTGCAGACAAGCCCTTACAAGTAGACGAAACACCGCTTAAATTTATGTTAATACATTCTCCAAGCTTCACTGCTATAAGCTCCATGTGTTGCAGAGATGACTTCTGAATTTGGTGCATAACCTTCTGGCTGACAAAATATTCCTGCAATAAGCATTGCACAGGAAAGGTTAGTGCCTTTCCAAAAGTTGGTGTGTCTCTCCAGTGCCAATTAAAATAACAGCATTTGCAGAAGCAAACAGCAAAATAAATTTTAAAAACTCAAGAAATTTTTTTTAAAAAAAGCTGCTAGAGATGTATGGTTTTTCGGGGGGGATGGAGTGCCAATTACCAACCCCCCTAATTTCCACTGCATTCTGTAGAATTAAATCATGTCTTTTCATAAAGCAAAGATGGCTCAGCTGCTATGTAGCTGCATATTAATTGCTTTATTTCAGTTTTTGTACACCTGGTTTTATCCTTCAGCATTCTGAAGATTGTTTGCTCTGGAAGGGCTTGCTTTTAATCCCACGCAACAGGATATTCAGTTGAAAACGGTCTGGCAAAATCAGGAGTCTTATCCTGTGGGTGGCTAAGTGAGCAGCCTGTGGCTTAAAAGGAATAGCAGTCTGTCCAGCAGGCTTAGCAAAAATTTCCTTTTGTGATGGATGGAAAAACAGGCACATCCCTGTCTTCAGAAGGAGCTGGGTGAAAAAGCTGTCTGAGTCAGTGTTGTAAACACAGGTGGAGTTTGATTTAGCTTATGCTATTCATTCCATAAAAGCATTGAGAGGAAGGGAAACAAGTCAGAATGAATCAGTAATGATTGAACAAAATGGGAGGTGGTTTTCAGGCTTTCTAGCTCCAGGATATCTATCATGGATCTCCTGCATTTTGCAGAGCATTTTAGGGAGTGTTCTAGAGCATACACTCAGACACACCATGGCTGAATTGCAAATACATCCCAGAATACTTCCTAGGAATGGGCAGACTTCAAGACTGTGGGATCTACATCATTGGTGGCTTGGGGAAGGTGGAGCTAAATGTAAAATGTCAGTTCAGGTATAGGGAGATGAATGGTGGCTCAGGGGCAGAACCAATTTCTTACAGCACCTCATGATCCACACATTGGGATGACTTGCATATATAACTATGGCCAGATATACACCAAGCAGGATACTGCACTATGAAAGCGATATATAAAAGGCAGGAGCCACGCCAAGCAGGATATAGTGGTATGAAACGTGTATGGTATATGTAGGCTGACCATCTGAAAAGGAGGACAGGGCTCATATAACTTTAACAGTTGTAGAGAAAAGGGAATTTCAGCAGGTGTTATTTGTAGGGGTGTGCACGGACCCCCCGGATCGGATCGGGACCCGGATCGGGACCTCCAATTTTGTCCCGGACCGGTTCGGACAAAATCGGAGGCCCCCCGGACCGGATCGAGTCCGATCCCGACCCAAAAATCGTACATTTTTGGATCGGCCGCCATTTTTTTCCCCATAGACTTGCATTGCAATGCAAGTCTATGAGGAAAAAATGGCGGCGGGTGGGTAAGGGGGGGCCTAACTCCCTCCCCCCCCGGGGCCGTCCGCTGTGGACGGCCCCGGCAGGTAAACCCCCTCCCCCGCGCTCCCTACCCCCCCTGGGGCCGCCCGCTTCCATCCGCTGGCGCCCGCGGGCGCCAGCGGATAGAAGCGGACGGCTCCGGGGGGGGGGGTAAGCCCCCTTCCCCGCCACTGCTTACCTTCTCGGCCCGTCTGGCGCCGGCGGCTACTACCAGCGGGCTCCGCGGCCTACTCTCGAGTAGCGCGCCGGGTGATGACATCACCCGGCGCGCCACCCTGGAGCAGGCCGCGGAGCCTGCTGGTAGTAGTAGGCGCCGGCGCCGGACGGGAGCCGCCGGGCCGGGCAGGTAAGGGCCCCCCTCCCCCCTCCCCCCTCCGCGCGCCCCCTCCTCCCCTCCACGCACCCCCTCCTTACCTTCCCGGCCCGGTGGCTCCCGGCCGGCGCCGGCGCCTACTACTACCAGCAGGCTCCGCGGCCTGCTCTAGAGTAGCGCGCCGGGTGATGACATCACCCGGCGCGCCACCCTAGAGCAGCCGCGGAGCCTGCTAGTAGTAGTAGGCGCCGGCGCCGGACGGGAGCCACCGGGCCGAGAAGGTAAGTGCCCCCCTCCTCCCCCCCCCCGCTGTCCACTTTCATCGGCGGGCGCCCGCTGGCGCCCGCCAATGGAAGCGGCGGTGGGCGCCAGTGGGCGCCCGCCGATCCGCCGATCCGCCGAACCGGTTCGGAGCTTTTTCGGACCGGTTCGGATTGGATCGGCCGATCCAGCTGCGGGATCGGAAATCGGATAATTTATCCAATTTCCCACTGGACCGGACTCGGATCGTGGATCAGGTCCGATCCAGTGCACATCCCTAGTTATTTGTATGCAATTAGTTCCTGGTGAATTCCCTCTTCATCACAACAGTTAAAGTTGCAGGCACTATACTAGAGTGACCATATACAAAAGAAGGCAGGGCTCTGCACTTTAACTGTTGTGATAAAGAGGGAATATCACCAGGAACTAACTGCATACAAATGACACTGGTTGAAATTCCCTTTTCTCTAAAACTGTTAAAGTTATATGAGCCCTGTCCTCCTTTTCAGATGGTCAGCCTAGGTATATGTCAATGGGCCCCAACAGTTGTCAGTGTGCTTCAATACTGTTATAAAGCAGTAGTGCAGCTCCTGCCTTTTATATACCGCTTTCATACCACTTTCATAGTGCAATATCCTCCTTGGTGTAGATGAGGCCTACAACTCTACATCTGAGTTACTACAGGCTGCCTCTACAAGAGTGATTTAAAGCTCTTCCAAGGCGCATTAAAAAAATTACCTCTACAACAAGAGCGATTTAAAGCTCTTTCAAGTCTCATTAAAAAATTACCTCTACAAGAGAGGAGCGCAAATCAGGAGTACAGGCGGATTTTAGCTCCTTTTATTCGCATTTTCACATTCGCATTAAATAGCGAGGATTTTTTCCCTCCGGAGTTACGCCACCTTATCCTATGGGAGGGAAGGGGGGGAGGGAGGCAAGGAAAGCGGGGAGAGGGGTGTTGAAAAGAAGATGATTTTCTTTTCTTTTGCTGCCTAGGAAAGGCTCGGTTAAACACACACACACACACACACACACCGACCTAAAGAGTCTCTTCCACCCACCTTCCTTCCCTCCCTTGCTGTCCTCTCCTGCTTTTTGCTTGTTCAACTGGGGGATTAGCAGGTCCTGTTTCCCTGCCAGGAGAGAGCGGGGGAGTTCGGATCAGCTCCATGGCCGCACATGGGCAAGAGGAGAGGCAGAGCCCGAGGAGGAAAAGGGAGAAGGGAAGAGGGAAGGAAGGCCACGCTTAGTGGCCGCCGCCGCCGCGCCCGCATGCAGAGATGTGTGTAGGTATTAGGCGTAAACGCACGTGCAAGGTAATTCGCATAATCGGGGAATTGGGCGTCAAAGCGACTGCTTGTAGAAGGGACCACAGATGTAGTACCATTCCAGAAGCCTAATTAAATTATTGGGAGCCAGAAAGCCTTTCCAGTCTATTACAAACCATCCGGAGATCTACCAGTAGATCTTGATGTATTTTCTGTCAACTTTAGATGTACTGTCGATGATATAACTAGGCAAGCTGGTCTTTCAGGGAACCTGATCTTGCCATTGAGGAAGCAGAGAGTTCTCCAGAGCAGGGCTTGGAAATGACTGGTTTACATCTTGCTGAGGGACAACCTCAGCCAATAGTCCATTTCAATCAGGTGTTGGATGGAGGCAACTCCCTTCCCCCACCAAAATGGCCTGCCAGCTGCAAACAAATCTAGTACTCTACTCCCTCCTCCTCCCTACAGACACACACTCTGGGTCACTCTCTCTTGCAGCGGCCAATACCAGTCCTGATGTAGTCAAAATGGTACCATCCACGCACAAGAGGAAGGCTTGAGGGAATCCCAAGGTTTGTAGAACAAAAAAGAGAATAGAAGGGGAAATGGGACTCAATGAGGACTGAGTGCACTCAGTGACCACAGAATACTAACATTGGGGGGGGGGGGGAATCAGGTAGGAGGGAACATGGGATGGAGCATCCTGTAAAAGGGTATGATTGACTGAACAGGAGCAGTCCACAGTGCAAACTTTTGTTCCGGGCTCCACATTCACTTCCTGTTCTACATCCCCATCTTTTATTCTGGTCTATGTTGGAACAATGTATGTGTGTCCTTGCGTGCTGCACGAGCATCCTTCATTGGCAAGTCACAGACCTTGGATTCATTGATCTGGGAAGGTGAAGGTGACAATGATGCCATCAGTGTGATTAACACAGGGAGACCTGCAGTGTGAATCAGCCTGGATCAACACTGCAGGTGACATAGCAAAGTGATATGTAGAATGAGGTATCCATACAGGTCATTTGTGTGTTTTTTAAAAGTCTGCAGTGTCACCAAGAGCAAAGGAAGCTACTACACTTCTACACACACACACACACACACACACACACACACACACACACCTACCTTGCAAGCAATTTGCTTAGCTTTTATTTGCTTCAAACTCAACCCAAAGTCTCCGGCCATGTAACAATGTTGAAATAATGGAAGAGGAAAAAATACTAGAACTGATATAATCACGTCAAAATTGTATCATTAAAAAGGAATTCCATCCTCATCCCCAGCAGCCCAAGGCTTGCCCAAACTGCTTTAAAATGGTTTAAAATGGTTTATAACAGTAGTGACAACTGTTGGGGCCCGGGACACACTCCATATACAGTTTTCAAAAAGTTTTCAAAGTGTCGTATCCTGCTTGGTGTAGATCGGTCCCATGGCCTTTCAGAAATCTGGAGAGAGTGCAAAGCTCGGGAGCAACCACCAAGAACACTTTTCTGCACATTCTTGCTGCTCTAGCATGTTGCAGAGGGGAACCACTCAGACTGGGTTCTCCCATTACAACAGCAGTTTGAGAGCCACCATAGCGCAGCTCCTTTCTATGCTACAAGTCCCAGGCCATGTGGCTTCATCCCAAGCCAACATTAATATGGTTCCCGGAGGAGATATGCTGTTATGGGAAGAAGCTGTAGCCTAGGCTTAGTTCATGTGCCCCAGGGCCTCTCTTATTATCCAGGGAGGTTGCTGTTGCACTCTGGTCACCACACCTAAAAAAAAGTGATTATAAAGCACGACAAATGCAGAATAGGGCAACTACAAAGCTTAAGGGGCTGGAGCATCTCCCCATAAGGGAAAGTTACAACAGCTAGGATTGTTTAGCTTGGAAAAAAAGGAGGCTAAGGGGAGACATGACAGAGGTATACAAAATTATGCATGGTGTTGAGAATGCGGATAGGGAGACATTTTTCCCCTCCCTCAAAATACTAGAACCCAGGGTCATCCCATGAAGCTGATTGGTGGGAGATTCAGGACCAATAAAAGGAAGTATTTCTTCACACAGGGCATGGTTAAAGTATGGAATTCACTACCACAAGCTATAGTGATGGCCACCAATTTGGATGGCTTTAAACGGGGGTTAGTTAAATTCCTGGAGGAGAAGGCTATAAATGGCTACTAGCCCTGATGGTTATGTGCTACCTCCAGGATCAGAGGCAGTAAGCCTGTATACACCAGTTGCTGGGTAAAACATAGGTGGGAGGGTGCTGTTGCACCATATCCTGCTTTGTTGGTCCCTGGTTGATAGCTGGTTGGCCACTACGTGAACAGAGTGATGGACTAGATGGACTGTCAGTCTGATCCAGCATGGCACTTCTTATGTTCTTATGTTAGCTTGCCGTGGGCAGATGGTTCGCCATTGTGTGAACAGAATGCTGAAGTGGATGGACCAGGGGAGGTGAACTCTATCCCCAAATGGCTCCAGAACCTTGTATAGCTCCTTTAGTCTTCTGGCAGGTTATAACTGAAACCCAGAATGGAATCACTGCCACACCAAAATTCGAGCCACCAGCCTCCCCTGAGATGGACTCTTTGTCTGACCCAGCATGGCTATTCTTATGTTCTTATCCAATGATACAAGAAAGACCTGTGTCGGATAGGCTGACCATCTGAAAAGGAGGACAGGGCTCATATAACTTTAACAGTTGTAGAGAAAAGGGAATTTCAGCAGGTGTCATTTGTATGCAATTAGTTCCTGGTGAAATTCCCTCTTCATCACATCTGTTATAGGTGCAGGCACTATACTAGAGTGACCATATACAAAAGAAGGCAGGGCCCCTGCAACTTTAACTGTTGTGATGAAGAGGGAATATCACCAGGAACTAATTGCATACAAATGACACTGATTGAAATTCCCTTTTCTCTACAACTGTTAAAGTTATATGAGCCCTGTCCTCCTTTTCAGATGGTCAGCCTAGTGTCAGATCTACACCAAGCAGGATACAACACTATGAAAGTGGTTTGAAAATGGTATATGAAATGTGTCATGGCCCCCAACTGTTGTCAGTGCACTTCAATACCGTTAAAAGCAGTAGTGTAGATCCTGCCCAAGACTGCAGCTGTTCTCACATTACCAGCATAATGTGGGAAGAGGGGCTAAGGGACCACTCTCAGCAGAGAATGAATGATGCAAGTGAGATCTCTGCAGAACCTGAAGTCCCTGGTATTAGTATACCTCTTTGGGAATGGAAGAATTCTATTGCAATGCATTAAAAAAAAGGTACAAGGTGGACTTCTGAAATTTAAGAGAGTCGTGAAGACTGCTCTCTTCCGGCAGGCCTATCCAGTTGAATTTTAAGATGTTTTTGATAATGTATTTGTTTTTATTTGTTTTAATGTTTTATCTATTTTATGATTCTTGTATTTATATTTATTGTTGTTCCCCACCTCGATCTGGATGGGGAGGCAGGTTAGAAATAAAATAAATAATAAAAAAATAAAAAAATAAAAAATATATATGCTGGTACGTCTGCAACCAGGCAAAAAATAAAAGCACAGAATGATGATTGCTAGGAAGATGCAGAATATTGCATCTGTAAGACCTGAAGTTGGATGTGCCAACAGCAACAAAGGAAAAAAGGTTCAATAAGCTTCAAATTAGTTTCATCCAAAACACAGCATGATATCCCAGAGATGTGAGACTCAAAAAAGAGGCTTCTGACTATTATTTCTTCTTTTCAAGCTGAATTTTGAAACCTGTAAAAACCTGACAAAGTGGTTGCTGTTGTAGTTGTTGTTGTTGCTGCTGCTGTTGTTGTTGTTGCTGCTGCTGCTGTTGTTGTTGATTGCTTTAGCTTAGCATAACTTTGCTCTTTTATTTCCTCGCTTACATCTATATTGGTGTGCTACTGTACAAGTAGTCCCTTGTGTCTGGGATGTTGGTTCATAGAATCATGGAATGTTGGAGTTCGAAGGGGCCTATAAGGCTATCGAGTCCAACCCAATGCTCAATTTAGGAATCCATCTTAAAGCATACCTGACAGATGGTTGTCCAGCTGCCTCTTGAAGGCCTCTAATGTGGGAGAGCCCACAACCTCCCTAGGTCATTGGTCCCATTGTCGTACTGCTTAGGCTGACCATATGAAAAGGAGGACAGGGCTCATGTAACTTTAACAGTTGCAAAGAAAAGGGAATTTCAGCCAGTGTCATTTGTATGCAATTAGTACCTGGTGAAATCCCCTCTTCATCACAACAATTAAAGTTGCAGGCACTATACTAGAGTGACCAGATACAAAAGAGGGCAGGGCCCCTGCAGCTTTGACTGTTGTGATGAAGAGGGAATTTCACCAGGTACTAATTGCGTACAAATGACACCGGCTGAAATTCCCTTTTCTCTACAACTGTTAAAGTTACATGAGCCCTGTCCTCCTTTTCATATCGTCAGCCTAGTACTGCTCTAACAGTCAGGAAGTCTTTCCTGATGTCCACCCGGAATCTGGCTTCCTGTAACCTGCATCCTGCATTCTGGGTTGATCGAGAAGAGATCTTGGCCCTCCTCTGTGTGACCTCTTTCAAGTATTTGAAGAGTGCTATCATGTCTCCCCTCAGTCTTCTCTTCTCCAGGCTAAACGTGTCCAGTTCTTTCAATCTGTCCTCATAGGGCTTTGTTCCCAGGCCTCTGATCATCCTCGTTGCCCTCCCTTGAACATGCACCAGTTTGTCTGCATCCTTCTTGAAGTGTGGTGCCCAGAACTGAATGCAATACTCAAGATGAGGCCTAACTAGAGCTGAATAGAAGGCAGCCAGTACCTCGCACGATTTGGAAGCTATACTTCTATTAATGCAGCCCAAAATAGCAATTGCTGTTTTTGCAGCCACATCACACTGTTGGCTCACATTCAGCTTGTGGTCTACAACAATTCCAAGATCCTTCTCACTTAGGGTGACCAGATTTTGAGGATCAAAATCCCGGACACCTCCCCCCGCCACCCCACCCACCCAAAACAAACCCCCCAATGCGCGCGCGCGCGCCCCGCCCCCCCCCCCGCCCGCATGCCTCGCGCCGCCCGGCGCGGTACTGAGGGACAGGCCGCGAAGCCTGTTTCTCAGTAGATTCCAAGCACCGGAGGGAAGCGGACGCCCCAGCAGGTAAGTGCCTCCCGCCGCCAGCCTCCCGCCACCGCCGCGTGACCCCCCGCCGCCCCGGTTTGCCCCCGCCGCCCCTCGGTTGGCCCGGATCGCCCCAGGGCCATCTGGTCACCCTTTTGGGGGGCTAAATTTCCAGATTTGCCCCCCCCAAAATAGTTTTTCCGCCCGGATGCGGATTTGCTCCCCATTTCCCGGGCATGTCCGGACAAATCCAGGCGGATGGTCACCCTATTCTCGCTTGTAGTATTGCTGGGGATCAATTCACCATCCAGAACAGAGGACAAAAGACATCGTTCTTGAACCCCCTCCCCATTCTCAAATTGTCCTTCATCAAAAGCTGGGAGTAAAAAAAAGAAAGAAACTGCCAGTCTACATTCAGATTCAGATCTACCAGTGGAGGCTGGTGGCTCTGATGTCAGTAGGGTGACGAATCCGCTCTGGGTTTCAGATAGAATCAAGCAGAACTCTAAAGGAGCTATCCTGACTGAAACCTGGGGTACCTCTACACGGGCACTTTCCTTGGTGGTGGCTTCGGAGTGGCAGCAGGTGATCTACATGACGCTGCCGCCACTCTGAAGCCACCTGGGGCAAAGCCCCAAAGCTCCGCTGTAAAATAGTCTGGCATTTCCCTGACTTTTTTTTAGCTTGGAGCGAGGCGATGACGGCATTTACCATCTGTCGCTCTTGTTCCAGAGCTTTTCCCTCCCCATTTAACTAATTTTTTAAAAAAACTTACCTTGGAAGAGAGGGGCCCATGCTTCCAGGCACCTCTAAAACTGCTGCTTGCGCTCAGTTGGGCGGGCGAGGTGGTGGTGGTAGCAGGATGGGTGGGCGCCGTTGCGGCAGGAAAGCCCGCCATGGAGCTCCTTCCGCTGTAGATGGGCGGAACGAGTGTCAATGCAGGGGGGGGGGGCTGCATGCCACCGCCGCGCTGCTGCCCCGACGCCGTGAAGATGAGGGCCTGGAATAGATTTACTGCCCCACTGACATTGTAGCCACCAGCCTCCACTGAGATCTACCTTCTGCCCTCTCCAGCTACAGACCCAGTTGGACTGTAGTTTATATTCCCTGGTTGCAAATGGGGCTGAAGGAGACATTTGTTTGGTCTGAATTTTTATACAAATGTCCACAATTCTCACCTACCAAACCTATACACCAGCCTTCCTGAACCTTTTGGCCCCCAGTTGTATTAGACTGCAATTCCCATAACCCCCAGCCAACATGGCTGTGCTGCTTCGGAATGATGGGAGTTACAACCCCACACATGTGGAAGCCAGCAAGCTGGGGGGAAGCTACTATATGCAAACCTCAATGCACTTGCAGCCAGAATTCACTTTTCAGGCTTTTGTAATGTAGTTCACAACTCACAAAATGTGCACAAGACGTGTATTTCAAGGGAAAGTGCACACAAAAATGTGTATATTAGGTGAGAGTATACACAAAAATACATTGGAGGAAATTGCTTGCAAAAAAACTTGTGCACACTAGGAACAGTGTGTACGAAAATGTGTATATTGTGGCTCATTTAAGCCATGATGAGCTGCGACACTTGTGGGTGCCATCCTGAAAATTCAAGCCAAGACCGTGGCTTGTTGTGTCATCTGGACCCAGAGGGGGTGGGTTGTGCGAGCGTTAAACAATCCTCACATAATACTGAAACAGGCCATGGGGTCTCACACAAACCACCTTGCCAGGTCGTGAATTGAATATTCAAAATGGCTGCTGGCACACACTGCAACCCACCGTGGATTAAATAAAAGTCACAGTGGGTTATTTGACCATCCAAACAGGTCCAATGAGTTGTAAGGATGACCCTTGTGGTCATCCAGCTCAAAACAAGCACTCTCCCTCCATTTCATTACAGTACTCTTCTCAGCTATTTCATCTTTAGCTGGCTAAAGAGGCTGAGTAAAGATGGGCTGGTGGGTGGGTGGGCAATGAAACCAGTTTTTCTTCCTTGAAAGTAACAATTTATACCCAGCTGGGAAGTTTTTTTAAAAAAAAAATGTGGGCTCTAAATGAATAACAAAGGCTACTGCCACATCTTATACCAAATCTGTTACAACTGTGGCCATTTTGCTCCATCTGGACCCCAGGTGGAGCTTTCTGATGAGAGCTAAAAAGTGATATTACCTAGGGCTGCTGGTATGGAGTTTTTTAAAAAAACTTTCCTAGGTTCTCCTTTCTGCAAATGGAAAAAGTAAAAGGTTTCACAATTTCTTCACCATGTAATCTTATCTCAGTCCTGTCAGTAACTTAATGGTGTATTGATTAGATCTTGCAACCAACTATTTCTTTTAAAAAAAGCATTATTACTCTTTCGAGGCAAACATGAAAAACTACTCTTTTTTAAAGCCCTTTTTCCAGTTGTATGATATTTCAAAAGCTTCTTGGAGGCTTTATTGAGTTCCAGAGACAGACAGAATTAAGTCTACAGTATTCATTCTGCATTTTGGAGAGGGCAAATTAATCTTGGACTGGAGGAGCATCCAACGTTAAGGAGAGAACAAGGGCGGTGTGTATATTGCACATGTATTCGTTCCATGGTTACTTGAAGGCACCGATAATTAAACATAAAAAGGAGGAGGCATGATCCCAATGTGCAGTTCATGGTGGAGATGGCACATGATAGAATATGTCTTGTTTTAGGGTGATTTTGAAATTGACTGTCAGTTCTCAATGGAAGAACCTGAAGTTTTCACTCAATTGTCTCATGGAAGACACATGCCCCCCACTTCAAAAATGTTACATTGACAAATGCAGTGATGTTTCTAATGATCAAGAACTCAGAACAACACCCCAAAGTCCTACTGAGATGCCAGCTCTGCGGTTTAGCACAGTGAAATTGTATTTGCTAGGAAAACTCTTGATTTTGGAAGAACACAGAAGAGGACAATCATACAGGGTAATCAAAGGTAGAACATAATACAGGGGCAATCAAAGGGGCAATCAAAGATAGAACATAATATCAGTGGAGGCTGATCACTCCGATGTCAGTAGGGTGGTGAATCTGCTCCAGGTTTCAGTCAGAACTTTTGTAGAGTTATTTTTTTTCTTTTTGAATTTAGGTTTTTATTTATTATACACACACAAAACAACAAGACATCGACAACATCAACTACATCAACTACATACTAAAAACGGACCATATACAGGATTTATATTTATATGGTTCCAGGATTTCCCCCCTGCAAAGATATATAACCGTTCTTGTCACTAAACAAACAACCAGTTTCCCCCCTTCTTTACCTTAACGCTTCTCAATCATTGAATCCTCTGGCTGATAAACAGTTCATTTTTTTCTTGTCCCTTCAAATAGTCTATAGGAGGTTTCCATTCAGTCCTAAAACCAGATGTGGACTTTTCCCTTATAACTGACGTAAGTTTCTCCATCTCAGCCAGCTCCATAACTTTCAAAATCCATTCACCCATTGTGGGTAGCGCTGGACCTTTCCATTTTTGTGCATATAGCAATCTCCCACAATTCCTTTTCATCTGACTGTCCATTAGTCCCAAAAGAAAGTATTCTGGCTTCAATTGTATATTAATCTTTAAGATTTTTTGCAGTAAGGAATGAATTTGTATCCAAAACGCTTTTGCTTTCTTACAAGTCCACCATAGATGATAAAAAGTTCCTTCTTGTTCTTCACATTTCCAACACATTCCAGAAGCTCCCTTATACATTTTAGCTAATTTCGAAGGGGACATATACCATCTATTCATCATCGTATAAAAATTCTCTTTAAGTCTGACACACAGGCTGAATTCGGACGACACATTAAGCAACTGGGGGAGGGGAAACAATCGTCAGTTGTATTGACTATCGTGTCATCCGAATGCTGCCATAATCAACTCAGCGCTGATCCTAATCCACACCGCAGTTGATTATTTATTACTATGCTGTGTGGGGAGTACCCCCAAATGAACAATTGTAAAGTTGATTATTACCCCATCGTTGACTATCGTGTTGTCCGAATTCAGCCTTAAAGTAAACTTTAGATCTTTTGACCACATATTTTCCCATTGTTCCATTAATATATTATATCCAAAGTTTTGTGCCCATTTTATCACTTGTTCTTCCTCCACCTCAAATTTCAACAATAACTTATAGACTTTTGCGATAACATGTTCATAATTTGTACAGAGTGCCCTTTCAAATTCAGACTTTGCTCAAATCCACGTTTTTCCATCTAATTTAAACCTTTCCACAATTTACATGTACCTAAACCATTGACACATATGCCCTTCTTTAATTAACCCCTCCCTTGATTTTAATTTATATTCACCTTGTACCCTTTCTAATACATTATATGTCAACCACTTATACGAACTTGGCAATTCTCTTCTATGATAGGCTTCCTGTGCTGATAGCCACATCGGTATTTTCTGGCAAAGCCTGGTTTTATATTTATTCCATATTCTCAATATCGCCCGTCGCACATAATGGTTATTGAATTCTACATTAACCTTGGCTCTGTCATACCACAAGTTACCATGACACCCAAATCGTAATTCATGACCTTCCAAATCCAGAAGCCTTCTGTTTTTTAATGACAACCATTCCTTCATCCATAACAATCAGCAGGCAGAGAAATACAACTTCAATTTTGGGAGCCCCAAACCTCCCCTTTCTTTCGCATCCTGTAATATTTTTGTTTAACTCTTGGTTTTTTTGCTTGCCATATAAATTTTGCTATATCTCTCTGCCACTGCTTGAATGGTAATTCCGATGATACAACAGGTATTGTTTGAAATAAGAACAACATTCTTGGTAGCACGTTCATCTTAATTGTCACAATTCTACCCAGAAATGACAATTGAACCTTATCCTGTAGAGTTCTGACGGGTTCTGACTGAAACCCGGAGCGGAGTCACCGCTCCACTGCCATTGGAGCCACCAATCTCCAATGCATAATAAATGCCTCATATTAAGTCAGAGTATTTCTCCATCTGCCCAGTATTGTTTATTGTGATTAGCTGGGGTGCTCCAGGCTTTTAGGCAGATGCCTTTCCAGTTATCTTCTTCCTTTTAACTTGGGATGCCGATGATTGAAACTGGGACTTTATAGCCCCTGCTTATGTGCCTGTTGAAATTCTCTCTTCTACTAATGAGTAAAGGTACCATTGCCATTATTCTGCATGCTTCTATGGGAATTATTTGCACACACAGGTCCTCTGTTCACCCTGCCATGCAAGGCTGAACTGGATGATCTGTTAAATTTGTGATCATAATTGCATATGCACCTGTAATTTTTTATTAGAAAAGATGAGCTGGGTGGTCCCCGTTCAGTCCAGTTAGCCTCTTCCCCCTTCTCTATTTTCCCAATGAAAATAAAACCCTCCCACCAAAGCAGCTATTTACCTTGGGTACAAATAAGAACATAAGAATATAAGAGCCATCTCTAGTCCAGCACGCCTTTCACACAGTGGCCAACCATCTGATGACCAGGAACCCACAAGCAGGACACGGTGCAACAGCACTCTACCACCCACGTTCCCCAGCAACCGGTGCACATAGGCCCATTGCCTCAGATGCTGGAAGTAGCACATAGCCATCAGGACTAGTAGCCCTTGATAGCTTTCTCCTCTAGGAATTTTCCCAGCCTCCTTTTAAAGCCATCCAAATTGATCACCAACACTACATCTTGTGGTAGTGAATTCCATAGTTTAACTAAGAACTGTGTGAAGAAGTACTTCATTTTATCTGTTCCGAATCTCCCACCAATCAGCTCCATGGGATGACCCCGGGTTGTAGTATTATGGGAGAGGGAGAAAAATATCTCCCCATCCACATTCTCCAGCTTCCCATTGGGCCAAATACTTACTTTGGGTGGGAGGGCGATTTTCATTCAGAAAATGGCAAGGGAGAAAAGGGTTTGCTTCCCTCAGCTTGGACCCTATATGGATAATGCCCTCCCTACAGTGGCTTTTTTAAAAAAAAGATACATGAATGCCATCATTAATATGGTTTATCTCTGAGGGCAGCTCTGAGGTGCACCAGTTAACTCCTCAGAGACAGCAGGGAAAGTTCAATTTTTGCCATGTATGCTTCTTCCCCATAAGCCCTTTCAAGCTATAATTTCTCTGATCACAGAACAGCACGTTCAACCCCGCACAAGTTATCTCTTATCACAGCACAGCACAGGCTTCATGTGAACAGACTTCCGTCTGTATGAGCAGCTTTTTGTCACATAACGAGAAATGAGTCATCTCTGTCTGTTGTGTGGAAACTCACTAATTTCATTTACTTCAGAATCCATGAGTACATATGAGGCTAGCCCTATCATTAGGCAGAATTTTGTCTTACTAATTTTGTCATGAAAGGTTATTGATTTCTATTTTTGTAGAAAGGTGCTTGTGGGATTTTCTGCCAAGGCTGTTCCAATATCACATAACTATTTGTGGGTACTAGGCCATAACTACATCTTGTGGTAGCAAATTCCATAGTTTATGCACTATGTTAGGGTGACCATATGGAAAGGCGGACAGGGCTCCTGTATCTTTAACAGTTGTATAGAAAAGGGAATTTCAGCAGGTGTCCTTTGTATGCATGCAGAAATTTGTGAAATTCCCACTTCATCACAACAGTTAAAGCTGCAGGAGCCCTGTCCTCTTTTGTATCTGATCATGCTAGGCAAAGCTCCTGCAGCTTTAACTGTTGTGATGAAGAGGGAACGTCACTGGGTGATGCATGCATACAAAGGTGTCCTTTGTATGCATGCCAAGAGCATCAAACATCACTTGCAAACAAGCTAATTTTGACCCTACTGGAGCTCTGTAGGAGCTACTGCAACCATTTCTCCCTCCTTTTGGCACCTATGAGGTGGGGTGCAGCCCATGGGGAGGGGTGTGGGGTGCAAAAATAATGAAGTTGCCATCCCCGTGTTAAATGGTAATAACATGTGGTAGTTTTCTTTTACCACAGATGATGTGCAAGTGTGTGTGGTAAAATGGTCACCTTTAGTGATTCCTGGGAAACTAGATAAGCTGGTGATAGATATAGGCTGACCATATTTTGGAAACCAAAAAGTAGGACAACCTGGCTGGCCCTCAAGGAGACGTGCCCACCCCAACATACTCAACCCCCAAGGCAGACCCATCTTGACATGACTGCCCCCAAGGGGGTGTGGCCTTAGTCACATGTCTAATTCTACACCTCACAATTAAGACAAACCTGTTCTACAAAATATGTTAATGTTGAAATCACTGAAATAAAAAACAAGTGAGACATTCAATGTATCTGAAACTAAAATGTATTTTAGTTGCTGTACAAATTTATTTATGGTAGTTCTTTTTGCTGTCCTCATACAAGATCAATAGAAAAGAAAGTCTATTATTTTCCATTTTTCTAAAGAAAACAGATCCTGGATTAGAAAAAAAAATAGTTAAAGTACACTGTGGTTAGGAGGGGGTACACCAATGCTAGACTAAACAGAAAATGGGATTAGAAAGGGAGGCAAAAAGTGCAATCCTCTAGCCAGAAAAAAGTCCTACAACCAACATTCCACAGCCAGCACGCATAGGATTGTGCCCTAACCAGAAGCAAGCCTCACTGAGTTTAATGGGACTTATTCTCAGGTAAGGGAATGATTGGGTCATTGTAGCAATCTTTTCTCTGACCTATTCAGTGTGATTTAATATTCAGCAAGAAAGGGCGGCTCTCTTTAGAACATTGAAACTCTTGAGATATAATATAAACTAAATTTTCACAAGTCAATTTCTGTTCAAGGTCTTGTTCCAGGCATAGCCTTTTGCAGATTTTTATGCGTGCGCTATTGGAAGAACTGGTGATAAGCACCCACAGTATGGCCTCAGTGGTGAGTTTCTACCAAACCGTGTTACTATAACACTATTGACACATCTGACTACAAGTTACAAGATTACAGAGTTTACATTTTTTATTTATTCCGTTTATATCCTGCAATTTTTCCTGCAAGGAACTCAAGGCAGTGTACATAATCCTAATCTTCCTCTCCATGTTATCCTCAAAACAACAACCCTGTGAGGTAGGTTGGGCTGAGAGCACTACACCACAATCCACAACTCAGACATTTAATATACTAGCAATATTAAATGGATAGTCAATGTGAAGTTCAGATTAATTCAGGTTAACTTTGTAGTTATGACTAGACAGTGTAGCATAATCCTACTCAAAAGTAAACTCAGTTGAGTTTACTGTACTGAGTTTCCTTCCAGGATCACAGCCTAAATAATTTAAAGGACACACAAAGATAGCAAAGTGAACAGCATCGCTCTTTTTTTTAAAAAAAACTTAGCGCCCTAGTTTTATACAAAACATTGACTTTATAGTGGCATCTAGTAATCTTGAAGTAAATTAAAAAATGCAAACTATATGGCAACAGTTAGCAGTTATATAGCATCTTCAGGCTACACCTTACAGCATTTCCCTCATTATTTTTTTAAAAAAATCACTTTTCAAGACTCCCCTAGAGGTTACAATTAAGAAACACATTCAGACAAAAATACAAGACCAGTTGGACTCGTAGCTGATCTACTTATGGTTACTGAGCATGCACTGGATTACAGTCTTAATCAGTAAATGAATCAACTAATATAGTTGATTAATCATGGTAACTAATTTTAATCAGTGTCTGTACTGAACAAGAAACATTAAAAGATGGCCTTTCTGTGCAATAGATAGCTGCTTTTTAACATTTTCTCATGCTTCCTTCAATATCTCAAAAAATCGCTTAGAGTGAGGTTTTGATAATATATAAATATATATAACCAGCAAAAGGGCAGAATAATTTATTCAACTAAAAAAAGTTTTAATTTATTACCAGGCATTTTTAAAAAAGTGAATACATTTTTATCGGAGCCACCAGGCACAGCACAAATGTAAACACAGCCAATTAGTTTTGCCTAGAACAATTACAGTGCAGCCCTATATGTCTACTCAGAAGTAAGTCCTATTAAGGTCAATAGAACTTACACCCAGGGAGTTGGAGGGTTACATTTTTACCCCCATGCAAAGGCTAGGTAAAGAAAAGAAGAAGAAAAATGACTTACCCTCTCTGAAGATGAGCCATTGCTGCTGCCGGTGTGGCCACAGCTCCAAGGCCAGGCCGGGGACTCCAGGGCCAGGCCAGGCCAAAATAAAGGCTCGGATTGCCAAGAGGAAGGGGGGGACGAAAGAGCGCTCCTCACCCCTCCCTCTTGGAAATCTGGGCCTTTATTTTGCACGTCATCACTGCGACCTCCAAGCTAAAGGCCCAGATTTCCGAGAGGGAGGGGTGAGAAGCGCTCTTCCACCACCCCCTCTTCCTCTGAGCAATCCGGCCTTTATTTTGCCAAAACAAAGGCCCGGATTGCTCAGAGGAAGGGGGGGGACGAAAGAGCGCGTCTCACCCCTTCCTCTTGGAAATCCGGGCCTTTTTTTTGGAGGTCATGACTTTGATGACCCACAAGGAGGCCGGGTAAGTGCTGGGCGAGAGAGGCCGATTTGAGCTCTTCTGTGTTTGGGCCTCTGCCATCTCTTCCGCGCTGGATCCGGGCTCCTCGTGAGTTGTCGCAATGGCAAAAAGCTCTGAGGAGCCCAGATCCATCGCGGAAGAGGCAGCAGAGGCCCGATAGCCTATCCTGCGCAGGCAAACTTCTGGACATAATGAAGATTAATGGAAAATCCCCCCTGACGTCGGTTTGCCCCCCAATTTCCGGACTTGTCCGGGGGGAACCGGACGTCTGGTCACCCTAATTAACCAAACCATTATGTTCAAACCCAAAATAGGCATGAATCCAACAGACTATACACCTTCCTAACATGGGAGGTCTAGATCTTGGCTTAATCACCTGAACATCTATAAGAGTTAACCAGGTGTATTTCTTTGGGAGAAATTTCAAAGGGATATTGTCCCATCACCACAAGGTAGGACTATAGTCTCACTGCTCTCATTCATGTCTCCATGAATCAGTAAGGTCAAAGCAATGAGCAACCAAAAACAGCTGCATGAAGTAACCAAAGTGGGAAGAAACCACCTGCATGCATTAGTCTTTAGGACAGGGCTTCTGTATCTTTGGGTGCCTCTACAAGAGCGATTTAAAGCTCTTTCAAAGCACATTACCGATTTTACCTCCACATGAACGGAGCGCAAATCGGGGGTTGAGGCACTTTTTCTGTCCAATTATGCGCATTATCAAATGCGTGTTAAATATCGAGTTTTAATTTACCTCGGGAGTTAAAGCCCCTTATGACCATGTAAACAAGCGATTCTCCGCATTAACCACCTTTAAAGTGCGTTTCATTCAACCGGTAATGCGGTTCACTGCCTCCTGTGTATAGCGATTAGGCATAAAAGTGATTGGGAGAAGATGCACATAATTGGACAACCAGGCATCAAACCGAATTCTTGTAGAGGGGACCTTTAACAATTGCATAGAAAAGGGAAATTCAGCAGGTGCCCTTTGTATACATGCAGCACCTGGTGAAATTCCCTCTTTATCACAACAGTTAAAGCTGCAGGAACCCTGCCCTCTTTTGTGTCTGGTCACTCTAGTATAGCTCCTGCAGCTTTAACTGTTGTGATGAAGAGGGAATTTCAACAGATGCTGCATGCATGCAAACAACACCTGCTGAAATTCCCTTTTCTATACAACTGTTAAAGATTCAGGAACCCTGTCCTCCTTTTTATATGGTCACTCTATTATTATTATTGTATCTCTTTCTCGCTCGTGGCGGTTTTTCTAGACGGACATGATGGGCTTTGCCAAGTCATGCTGTCTTTTACAGATTCAGGAATTTCCTGACAATTGAGCATATTTTAAGTATGATTGCTTTCTGGATGTTGGTGTGGATGTATTTTGGTAGGTCCAGTTTCTGAAGGTTTTCTGTATAATATTTTGATGTGATGCCGGTGACTGAGGTGACTAATGGAATAACTGTGACCTTTTCCTGTTGCCGTAGTTCTTTGACTTCCATGGCCAGTGGTGTATATTTGTTTCTCTTTTCTTCTTCCTTTCCAACAACATTTTTGTCATTCGGTATTGCTATATCAATGAGGTATGTGTGTTTTTCTTTTTTGTCTATGACCGTTATGTCTGGCCAGTTGCAGGGTATTTCTTGTCCGTATGAATTGTTCTGTCCCAGTATATTTTGTGTTCTGCATTTTCCAAGATTGTTTCAGGTGAGTATGTACAGTATGGTGTAGGTTCTTTGATAAGGTTGAATTTGATGGCCTGTTGTTGGTGAATTATTTTTGCAGCTGTATTGTGTCTGCCTGTATAGTCCATTACTGCCAGAATTTTACATTCTCCTGTTATATGGTCTATTGTTTCTTGGAATTGATGGCATTTCCTGCATAGGTCTGTTTCCTCCCAGGAATCCAAGGTGGCATACATAATCCTCCCCCTCTCCATTTTATCTTTACAACAAAAACCCTGTGAAGTAGTTTGGGCTGAGAATCTCTGACTGGCCAAAAGTCACCCAGTGAGTTTTTATAACCGAGTGGGGAATCAAACCCAGATCACATGACTCCCAGTCCCACACTCTAACCACTACACCACACTGTGTTTCAATATGCAATATAATTTTCAAGGAAGAAATGCAGTGGGACTTACTTCTGAGGAAACAGGCATAATAATGCAGTGTAATTCTCCAGGCTAAAAGCCAATGGGAATTTGGGTTGAGGACTCAAGTAGTGCCCTATTGTGAGCACTAAGCCCAAATAGTGCTTGTCTCAACCATGGGCTTCCAGAAAATGAAAGTAACAGGACTCTCCTCATGTTGTCCTTCAGGCTACTTACAGCACTATAGCCATTTCCAGCCTCCAGCAGGGTTGTTTGCTGTAACTCCATCTGACTTAACCTACAGATGATCATATATCTGCACTGACTCTGACCTTCCACAAATCCCCTTGGGATGAAAGGGGATTAAGTCTCCCTGCTAACTTCAGTCTCTTAGGCAGTTTCTAAAATGCTAGCTAGCAGTACAAGATGAGGAGCTACACTCTGACACCAGATATCACTTCTCATCTGTTCTGACATCAGATCGCTCTGTATATTTGAAATAGCTTTGGGGGCTATGACCCAGGCTTAGCCATAGATCTCTGTGAATAATGGGTTTCTTTGAAATCATATTCCTTTAAAAGAAATTAATTGAACATGCTCTAAGAAAGCTTCCGCATTTGCGAGGCATGCGTATTCAAAACCCTGCCATGCCTGTCTGCAAAAGGCACTTTTTCGGAGACTACTCAGTTAATTTCTTTCCACCTGCCTGGGGGAATCCTTGTTTAACTTTGACTCTAGGTAGGCTGGCTGGCATTTGTGATTCACTGAGACTGGTGCACATGAATGAGCCACAGTGTTCCACAGTCTGCATCATGCCATGGGTCTCTTGTATACTAACTCTGTTCCACTATGTATTGTCAATAATGTAGCTGTGTCTAAGAATGTATGGGAATTTTGCTCCTACTCGCAAATTAGGCAAACATGTCCAATTCACAATCCTAAATGCTAATGCTTGTGTTCAAAAGTGTGCACTTTCATAAGTATGCACATCCAAAAATGTGCCCTTGCTCATGTGCACAAATGTGCATCCTATCCTCCACATCTGCATTTTCATGCTTTAGTCCAAGGGGGAAAGTGTACATTTTTGCTCAGGAAAAAGGATGAATTTTTCCTATTAGGAAAAAAATGTGCATTTCCCCCAATCAAAATATGCATTTTATCCCCAATAGAAAAAAGGCGCTCATGTTTGGGAACACACACGAGGTGAAACAAGCTTAGAAGAATAATTTGTTCAACCCTAGCTGCATCCTAGCTGTAATATCCTAGCTATAGACAAGTATGATTGTCAGGGCTAGAATAAATGATCTGAAGATATCAGCCAAACCATGGCTTAGGACTCATCTCTCTGCATATAGAGTAAAAATGAAAAAAAGATGTAGGGGCTAGATGTGGATTTTAAGTAATGGGCTCTTTCTATTGGGCTGTTCTTACCTTGCATCAAATCTTAACTTATTTATTCAATGCCTTTCCACCATGGAAACAGCACTCATGGTGGCTAGTAATAATAGGAATGAAAACAATCATAAAACAAATACATTAAAACACAATTAAAACCACAACAATAAAAGAATAGAAACGGCACCCAAGCCAACAGACCGGCTTCCATGCCCAAATCCTACTTGAATAAAAATGTCTTTGCCTGCCAGCAGATGGAAAACAGAGAGGGAGCCAACCTAGCCACCTTTGGCAAGGAGCTCCAGTCCTGCTTAGGCTGGCTCAGACTCAGCATCGATGCAATTTAAGGGCAATCCAAAGCATGGTTAATAAATAGGCAACAGTTAAAGGGCTCCACCACACCTTTTTTTCTTGGTTTGCGTCCATGGTTTCCCCCACCGTTTCCTTAGCGAGTCGAGCTCTGGGCACTTTCACATCTGGGCATCGTTGTGCTCATGTATCTTTTCACCTATATCGCTACTATTATGGCAGGATCTCCCGCTCTGCCCCCTATATTCTCCTTCCCCCTGTAGTTAATTTTTATATTTTTAAAATATATTTTTCTGCGCAAATACAATAGCATGGCAGCCTGAAACTGCGCAATTATGGTAAAACAACACACTATGCTTTCTGCTAAGATCATATTAAACAAAATAAGTGAAGAGAAAGTATTACAATTAGTTTTTGGAGAAGTTTGTGGTCAATGTTGGCATGGCAAGGGGAAGCTGACATTGTTCTGGCCAGGAAACCTAGACATGTCTACACAGGAGTAAGAACCATAGAGTTGAATGGGACCAAGTCCCGGCATGAGCAGTGGCGGCGGCCTCTCTTGCCTTCTCTGCTGGGTATTCAGGCGCCCTCTCTCCCTTCCCCTTCACGGTTGAGCAGTTGAGCGGAGAACTGCCCCACCCTCCTCTTTTGTCAGTGAGACTGCCCTTTAACACACAGGCCCCCAACAAAAAATGGGATGGTCTGATATAGCGCAAGGAGAGCAATACATGGAAGGGAGGAGTGGCTTTGTTGCACATGGAGGTGGGGGGGAAGCAGACTTTCCCTGCTCCAAAATAAGATGGAAAACAGAAGGGAAGAGGCAAGATGTACGCAGGACAGGGACATCGTCATGTGAGTACCATGCTGCAAAAACACATACTAGGCATGGCAAGACTGTAATAAATCACTGGTGTGATGGAGCTCAAAGGCACATTTTTACCAGGAAAGAGGTAAAGTTCAAACAAAGAGGCACAGCCAAGAGTACACAGGGGAGTAGTCAAGTAGAAATACAGTCCAAAAAGCAGAGTCAAGCAAAAGTCCAGAGGTCAGTAGCATGGGCAGTTCAGTCCCAACATGTAGAATATGGGATTCTGGAAGGTAAAAAGTTGTTCCAGCAACTAGAATGCAACTGAAGACTTATATAGCGAGAGATTCCAGAGCCTTACCCAGGGCTCAGCTGCAGTTCAGTACAGGCTCTACTCACGAGGAGGGTCTTGCTCATGAGGATGTCTTTATTCTTAAGGAGTCTGGTTACCATTCTTGAGACACAGAGCGTCATCACATTGGAGGTTTAATGCACATCTGCCGCGAGTTTGATCCACTTTTTCAGAGCTGGACTCACTCAGGCCAAGAGAACAGCACGACAGGGACGGCGTCATGCTAGTCCAGCGCTGAAAAAGTGGATCAAAGTCGCAGCAGATGTGCATTAAACCTCCAGTATGATGACGCTCACACACTTTGTCCCTGTGGTAGCGTGTGCCTCCACTTTCTTGAGAAAAGCTAAGTGGGCAGTTGGTTTCTTCTTCTGCTACCACAGGCAAGTTACAGTCCCCAGGGGTACCATCTGGGGGATCCTGAGAGTCCACTGATGTAGAAGGACCTGATGCATCTTCTCCCCCGATGTCAGGGGTGCCTAAGGCCACACTAATGTCAGGAACAAATGCTCTGTCAGTTTGAGCTATTTGTCCAATGAAGCATCCTGCTGCTAGGATGACATCCTGCTGCCAGGATGACAGGATGACACTACCAACCATGTGAGGATGCATGAGAAGTTTGTTCAGCATTATCTCAGCCCTACCTGTGCCCTCAACTGCCTGTTCTTGGAATGATTTTTTTTTAAGAGTTTCATTATAATTTAACACTTACAACTGTGACTTTTATCAGTTATTGTACTCAAATGTACCACAGGCATATTGAGTTATCTATCTACATACTTTCGAAGTCCTAAAATTCTTACCACTAACCCAGAACTAAACCAAACAAATAAATACATACAATTCATTATGAGAAAGCAAAAATGAAAAAGAGTTTATCCATGTTATGTGACAACAATACTTACAGCATAGTCCTGCAACAGAGTCTGCAGATCTGTTCCTCGTATTCCTCGGGGTGCGCAAGGGAGATGTTTTAATATGTGTGTTCATTTGTGTTTTACCGTTTTAACAACAGGAAGGCCAAATCGAATTCTAGTATGTTTATGTTGTGGAGTGGGCCCTACAAGAGTTAAGGAAATTAACAAAAGAATAATCCTATCTCTAAAATGATTACACAGCACAACATAAAATGCATGTCCCTCCCTACTTATGATTAGATTAGAATTGTGTGAGCGAAAGCAGGGTTTAGTGTGCTAACTCTTCTCCTTCTCTCACCATTGAAACTAAGGGTTCTAAACTGTGCAGGGAACCTACACAAAAAAAGCTACTTTTTATCCTGCTCCTCAGCGTGAAAGGATCTGGGAGTGACTTATATGCAATAAGTAAAACCAGACAGTCCCTGCTTGCAGATGTGCCATCTAAGAGGTCATGGCATACAAAGAAAATGGGTTGGTGAGGCAAGAGGAAACAGGGCTGGTACGATGCTTGTTCTCTCATCTTGCTCTGAACAGCTGGAATGGCTGCTGGAATTGATGATGAAAAGAACAGGATCCCTGCTACAAAGATTGGCCAGTCATCTTGTGGAAGGTGACAGGGATGACGACAGAGAGGGTGGAGCTAGCGCGCTTGTCCCTGCTCTCTCTCATACGATCCTCACCCCCTTGCATGTGAATTCAAATATCCAAATAGGGGTAATATGTGTGATGGATTCTAAATCTCCCGATTCATTCAGCAGGATGTCGGAAGAATCCAGCTTGGGTCTGGAGCTTGGTAACTTTTCACCAGCTTGGCCCCTCTGATCCCAGCTCGCAGATCCCAAAGCTTGCCCGACTCAGAGCATGTCGAGTCGGGCAACCCCGCAGCATCCCGCTTTTCTGCGAGCTACCATTTTGCGCAAAATCGCTGACATGTTATTTATGGAAATCACCTTTTTGCACAAAATGGCAACAATAGATAGCACTCTTTATACAAAATTGCAGGCATAAATGGACCATCTACGCCTGCAATTTTGCATAAATGGCATTGTTGACGGCCACCATTTTGTGCAAAATGGTAATTTCCGTAAATAGCTTACCCACAATTTTGCAGAAAATCATAGCTTGCAGGAAAGATGGATACCACACGCTGCTTGCCAGGTGCCAATGGACCTTGCAGCGCCTTGCCTGGTGCGCTGAACAAGGGTGGGAAGGAGTGCAGACAGCAGCATGCAAAGCTGGTGCGGGGGGTTCAGCCATCCCTAGCTGTAGTTCTATTGCACTCAAATTGTGTTGGGGGCCAGCATCTGGGGTTGCTATCAACGGGTGCCTAATCAGGTCCACACTCCAGTAGGTGGCTTACTACCAATACCTAGAGCCTCTTAGCTCTCCTGTTGCAGTTCTTTATTGTTGTTCGGTGTTCACCTGTCCTCTCTGAGTAGGTGGAAAAAGTGAGAAGAACTGCTCTGGAAGGTGGTACTCAATGGCGCTGCAGCGAGAAGCAACAGAATGGGCAGCAGAAGTAGCAGCCATGAGGTGTAGAAATAATTCATAGAATCGTAGAATAGTAGAGTTGGAAGAGGCCTATAAGGCCATGTAGTCCTACCCCCTGCTCAGTGCAGGAATCCACCTTAAAGCATGCCTGACAGATGGTTGTCCAGCTGCCTCTGGAATGCCTCTAATGTGGGAGAGCCCACAACCTCCCTAGGTCATTAGTTCCATTGTCATACTGCTCTAACAGTCAGGAAGTTTTTCCTGATGTCCAACTTTAATGAGCTTGCTCCATAGGCTGGTGGTGATAACTTGAAAAGTCAAACCAAAATAGAAAAATAGATTTGAAAGATTTATTTAACATAAAAGGATGAAAACATGGGTTCAGCAACAGGATATATAAAATAAACTATATATACAGGAATCATTGAAAAGTAATCATTGTCTATCACCATATAATAGTGATATAAAGAGAGCAGCAATATTATTCAAGAAATAATAACAACAGCACCAATCAAACAGCTACCAATAAAGTATATATATTATTTACTAACTCCTAAATTGCATCCTCCTAAAACTTCCACCCGCCAAACCAGTTAAAGCTCACTACATTCCCAGTTGAATAGCAGTTTGACTTAAAGATTTAGAACAGAAGACTTAGCTACCTACTCTGAGCAGAGGAAACAGGCTCATGTGAGCTCAGCTGAAAGCTGAGGAAGATTGACTGAGGTTCCAGTATGTAAGATCAAGGGAGATCCAGATTTTAAAAAAATATAGTTGAGTTTGTAAAAAAAAAAAAAAATGGAAAACAAAACGGTTAAAAATTAAAACTGAACTTTGAGCCTCACAAAGGAATAAACACACACAAACAAACACACATGGATCTAGTCAAAATTGTTTATTAGCCAAGCATCCAGCCCCTAAAGGTTAGCTCCACAAAAATGGCCAGGAACTCTTTCAGAAAC
Source organism: Anniella stebbinsi (assembly GCA_029215795.1). Taxonomy (NCBI): domain Eukaryota; kingdom Metazoa; phylum Chordata; class Lepidosauria; order Squamata; family Anniellidae; genus Anniella; species Anniella stebbinsi. The sequence goes on along the minus strand of JARDYH010000002.1, from coordinate 22,436,931 downwards.
TCAGTGACAAACACTTTCAAACTAAGCAAAAAATCCATTCACTTAAAGAGAAGGCAAAATAATAATAATAATAATAAAAGAGGCAAACTGAACAAGAAAAAAAAATCTACTAACAAAATAGAAGCTAAAGTAAAATAAAAATTAAGGGAAAACACAGGTCCTTTCTTTGTCTTCTAATTGCCTTCTTTTTTCTTCTTCCTACGTTTCTCATTATAAATTCAATTCTGGATTGCAGTTTTCCCTTGTTTGGGATGGGGCTGAGATGTTTTCCACTCTTATCAGGGTTCCACGTAAGATAGGGTGACCAGATAAAATCCAGGTCAGGGCTTATGTAACTTTAACAGTTGTAGAGAAAAGGGAATTTCAGCCAGTGTCATTTGTATGCAATTAGTTCCTGGTGAAATTCCCTCTTCATCACAACTGTTAAAGTTGCAGGGGCCCTGCCTTCTTTTGTATATGGTCACTCTAGTATAGTGCCTGCAACTTTAACTGTTGTGATGAAGAAGGAATATCACCAGGAACTAATTGCATACAAATGACACTGGGTGAAATTCCCTTTTCTCTACAACTGTTAAAGTTACATGAGCCCTGATATGGATTTTATCTGGTCAGCCTAATGTAAGACCCATAAATAGGGTGACCTTATGAAAAGGAGGACAGGGCTCCTGTATCTTTAACAGTTGTACACAAAAGGGAATGTCAGCGGTTGCCATTTGTATGCATGCACCACAGGGTGAATTCCCCTCTTCATCACAACAGTCAAAGCTACAGGAACCCTGCCCTCTTGACCAGATACAAAAGAGGGCAGGGCTCCTGCAGCTTTAACTGTCGTGATGAAGAGGGAATTTCACCAGGTGCTGCATGCATACAAATGACACTGGCTGAAATTCCCTTTTCTATACAACTGTTAAGGATACAGGAACCCTGTCCTCCTTTCTGTATGGTCACCTTACCCATGAAAGTCAGCCAGAGAGGGCGTACAGAGGACATATTGGGCGTTGATTTTTCTTTCACATTGCTCTATTTTTTTTGCCTGACTTTCGGCTTTATCAGAATGCCAATTTTCCGTCTTTCCCAGATCCCAGAATCTAGGCAATTGTCTGCCCTGAAAAAAGACAGGCCTGCTTTGCAAATTATGCCATGGCCCAGACCTTTTCTCTTGACCAATATCTTTGCTGCATTACATTCCACAGCTCCTAAAGGCCTTTGTCCCCAGTACCCTCCAAAAGTAACTTGGGGTACAAGGAGGAAATGGGCTTAATCAGGGTAGGCTGACCAGATAAAATCCAGGTCAGGGCTCATGCAACTTTAACAGTTGTAGAGAAAAGGGAATTTCAGCCAGTGTCATTTGTATGCAATTAGTTCCTGGTGAAATTCCCTCTTCATCACAACTGTTAAAGGTGCAGGGGCCCTGCCTTCTTTTGTATATGGTCACTCTAGGTTAATTATGCTGCAAAGTTTATTTTAACCAATTGTTTCAAATTGTTTCATATTCTTGTGATGCTTGCAATGCTATATGCCAGTGCAGGAGCCTTTGTGAAGAATGTGAACTAATCAATCAATCAATCAATCATTTTTTCTATATAAAGGTCATTACAGATCATGACGTCCCAGTGGTACAAATTGTCAAATTGGGTTATTATAAGAATTGTTTCCTCTTTAGACCACCGCCACCGCTCTGGGCCTTGAAAGCAATTCCTTTTTTGTTGCAGGTGTGATATGCATAGAGTCTCTCTCTCTCTCTCTCTCTCTCTCTCTCTCTCTCTCTCTCTCTCTCCCATAGTTTGTTTTGTTACTGGTACGTCAAAGTCTCCACCACCTCCCACATGCAGCAAGAAGGAGAAACGAGAATCCTCATTGCATGCAAAGGGTCAGATAGTTGTGGGTGGCTGCTGTGTAACATATCAATAATTTAACTAGGAACAAATAACTACAGAATTCGGCTCATATATATAAATACAGCTTTACATTCATGTGTGTGAGAGAGGTGTGTTTGTATACAGAATCAACAAATTGCAGAGATGGAATCCATCAAGTCTCCCTGCCAACGCAGGGAGTTAAATTTCCCCACAATTTAACCTAGCTATTGCCCAAACCAGAAAACAAGCATAGTAGAACTAGCCAAGGACAGAATAGATGGGCACCAGAAAACTCAAGCTGACAAATTAAGCCAGCATCATTGTCTCTTGAACCCTGGTTGCTGGGTAATAAGGCACTGGTAACTTTACATGCCTCAAAAGCCAGCCACTAGATCCTCCAAGCCAGTGTTAGGATGGAAGTTCACCACAGGAGATTTTTGAATTGGTGACTGACTGACAGGTAAGTGTTACATCTGAGCAAGTCTATTAAATTACACAACAGAAAGCAGAGAGCGTTCCAAAGCAAATCTTTGTAAGGGTTCGCTCCTTTGAATGTTGGGATATGTGAGAGTATTCAGAAAAAAATGAGAGAGTTAATGGTAATGGTAATGCATCAAAGTTCATAGAACGTCCTCCTAAGAAATTTGACAGGGCAGTCCCTGAATTCTAACAGTATGAGAGGAGGAGGAAGGGGGATGGAATCTCCATGTATTTTCTGGCCACGTGATCTTCTAAAGCTGGAACACGTTTTTGCATCTCTGTTTTAGTGCTAAGTTGTACAGCCATCAGAGCAGAAAGCTGACATCTGGACACAGCCAAAAGTAGTAGAACCATGAAAGAGATTTCTGAGGAGCTTCGCAGAGGGAACAGTCATCTGTTTATTACTAAAACTGAGAAGCAACAGAGGGCGGGGAAGTGTCTTCTTTTTCTTTCAGATTCTTTTTAAAGAAACCTTAACACAATGGTGGGCACCATGCAATCCGTGCTCCCCTCCCCCAGGGCAGCTTCCACCATTCACCAAAATCGGGGATATATATATGCAAACAAAATGGTGTCTGTAGCTGGTACAGAGCACCCAAAAGGTCAAAGGTAGCTTGTTGGTATTCCCCCCTTTTGATGGAGGGCACTCATGTGTGTGCATATGCAGGAGGCCATCAAGCAGTGAAGCCTGGTGGGGGCCTCTGGTAGCACTGGGGTCCATTTGGGCTTGACAGAAGCTGGTGAATCCATTCTGGGTTTCAGTCAGAACCAGCCAGAACTCTACAGCAGCTATCCGAGGTGCTCAACCCACCCCCAAATTAAGTTCAGCACCTCAGATAGCTCCTTTAGAGTCTTGGCTTGTTCTTTCTGAAACCCAGAATGGATTCACGGCCCAACTGAAATCAAAGTCACCAGCTGCTGTCAAGCACAAATGGGCCCCAGAGCTACCAAAGCCCCCCACCCCTGCCCTAACATCTATACGAGTTGAAGGGGAAAGAACAATATTTGTATGAAATGCATGCTGGAACTTTTTTTAAAAGATGAAGAATCTTGTTCCTGGGTGTCCCTTACACCAGGATTCCCTGTGAACTGATCATCAATAGAATCCCAGTATTTCATAAGTATATTCTGACCCGGAGCTACTTATTCACTGTCGTTGCTGCTCCCTACCTCGGTTGAAGAAATGATAAAGGAGGTTTATTTATTCATGTTGGAAATGATTAAATCAAGGGCGTCACATTTCCACCCAAGTGTTTGTTGTGAATGCACTGAAAATGATATTTTGGGGATGAGCCCAAAGAAATTAGGGATGGACAAATCTGTCAATTTCATTGTCTCTTAACTTTTCTTTTTTCCAGTGTCAAGTTCATTTCTCTACCATTTCTTCATCAGTTTGCAATTTTTTTTTTTTTCAAAAAGTCTGCCTGGAAATTTGTATGCATTTTTGTTCCCCCTTGTCCTTATAGATGCATTTTTGTATGCATTTTTGCCAGATGTATGGGAGGTTTTTTTTTCCCAAGTAGTGTAATGCATTATTGTACATTACTTTCACTAATCTATACATATTTCTGCACACTTCCCCAAATATACCCATTTTTGAATGCTGTTTTTGGTTGAACAGCTGCACTGGAAAATTTAGAAAACTGTGAAGATTGAAGTCAAAATATTTTGCGTCGCATATTGGTTCAGGAAGTGTGAATTAAGTTCTCGCCAACCCTATTAGAAATAAACTCTTAGAGTTGCTCTAGTTGGAAACACAGCCATACTGATCCAACGGTGTCACCAAGATGCTACTGCAGCTTGCACCGGACCTAGACAGATATCCTAATTTAATCATCTGCAGTAACTCAACAATGCAACAACAATGCTGAAGTACAAATCAACACAACAACAGCAATCGCTGCCACACCACCCATAGCACTGTGAAATGTCTCCACCACACTTACTGGCTCAGTCAACATCTCTACCAAATGTATAATGAAAGCATTGCTCACTGCGTAGCAAAGCTTGAATGGTCGGCAGCCTTTGACTTAAGTCATTGCTTCCCTGCTTCCTGCAGAACACGGCCAATGGAAGTTATAGGCAAATGCAACAGCAAGCCCTCCTGTCCATGAATTTGTTTCACCTGGTTCTGTAGCTCATGAAGCCCAGTACTGTCTACTGACTGGCAACAGCAGTTTGAGGCAGTGGAGGCTGGTGGCTCTTTGTTTTGGTGGGGCTGCGATTCCATTCTGGGTTTAGGCCAGAACTAGACAGAACTCTAAAGGAGCTATCAAGGTGCTGAACCCATTTGGGGATAGGGTTCAATCAGTGCCTCAAATAGCTCATTTAGAGTTATGGCTGGTTCTGATTGAAACCCAGAATGGATTCACAGCCTCGCTGAAATCAGAGCCACCAGCCTTCACTAGTTCAAGATACAGCTCTCCTTTCTATGGTTGCATAGGTTTGCACAGAATTTGAAACCACCCCACTGTATTTTGCCAACCAACAATAATTCGGTGGTTTCATGGCTTCTTTGCGGGTCATTCCCATTCTAAAAGGTTGGCATCCTTCTCTGAAGGTTTAGGTATCGGCAGTGGAAACTTTATCCTGAAATATGCAGGTGTTTTTGCATTTTGGCCTCACCTCTTTTGCCTCTGGAATGAATGTGCACACAGGGAGCTTCTAGAGCATTGAATTGGGCTTGAAAGACGTTTGGTACCTATGGTCTAGACCAATGCATCATCAATACACGTTTCCATTAAAAACATTTAAAAGGCACAGGTAGCTACACAAAATATGCAGCCTTTCTGACTTCACAGAGTTATTGGGAGGATAAAATGGGATTTCATTCAAGAAAGTTCAGAAGTGGAACAGAAAGCAGAAACAACAAATGACAGATTTGGGGTTGCTATGTGTGGACTGAAATCTCTCTAGGAATGAGTGAATTCACCCAGATCAGATTTGTTGGATGCTTTCCCTGCCTCCACCACCATTCATGATGCCATGTGATCTTCTTTTGCTACTCGGCTAGCATCCGATAATACACAAGCATCATTTCTGGTGCCTCCATTGTTGTGTACAATGGAGGCTCCGGATGAGGGCAGATGGCTGCCAGGTACTTGTCAGGCTGTGCGGGCGCTCGAAATGTGGGCCCATGAACATGCCACGGACACGGGGGAGTCCATCAGACTCTTGGACCCAGTTGCGTGAGTTTAAGTTCTTGTTATACATGTTGCAGTAAAGACTTAAGGGTTTTGTTGGCTATTGCTGTACATTCATCTTATGCTGTGCGTTCACCTATTATGTTGCACAATTGTGTTTTATGCAACTTTTCTTTTAAAATGACGTCACATTTCCTTGAAGCCTGCACAAAGGAAGATTCTGCATCCTGAATCCTCTTTAATAATAGCTCTTCATCTCTGAATCTAAGAAACATGTCTTGTTCTTGGAATGAATTTCTGCAGCCCCCTTCCCCCCCTCCTCGTCTGCATATAGCTGATGAAATACATAGAACAACGCTATTAAACATTCTCTCAACACAGTCCCACGTTGTCTTCTGCATCTCTATATGCTCTCTGTGGTGAGAGGGAGCTTTGTTTTGCAGAAGACTCTTTGGCTGGAGAACAAAATATATAGTGTAGCTATACACAGATGGCTATTCTCATTGGCTGCCTAAAGTAGCATCCATATACTTAATAACTAATACAGATGGGAATACATGTTTGTTAAGCTAAATGCCCTGCATGGTAAGTTAACATACAATAGTGGCAGTTTTAACAATAATTAATGATATTTAATAACCAAGCACTAACGAATTGCATGGTGATGTACAAAATGAGTTAAGGACGCTCTTTGCCTAGAATAATCAAATGGATATATGACAAATGTGGTGTGGTGTGGTGTGGTGTAGTGGCCAGAGCGTTGGACTGGGAGTCAGGAAAGCCAGGTCCTAGTCCCCACTCGGCCATGGAAGCTCACTGGGTGACTTTGGGCCTGTCACAAACTCTCAGCCCATCCTACCTCGCAGGGTTGTTGTTATGAGAATAAAATGGAGAGGAGGAGGAGGAGGATTATGTATGCTGCCTTGGGTTCCTTAGAGGAAAAAAGGTGGAATATAAATGTAATAAATAAATAAATATAATTATTAAATAGAAAGTGGTATTAACATTGTAATAGGTCATGAATGGGCAACTTATGACCTTCCAGGTCTTTTGACCTACAACTTCCATCATCCACCACCACCATTGGCTACGTAGGCCCACAAGTTGCCCATCCCTCTTTTAGACCCTATGCAGTAGACTGGAATATAAGGAACTTCCTTCTACTGAGCAAGTGTTCTGAGATATCTGTTTCCCCAAACTATTCAACTGATATACACTTTTTAAAAAAGAAAAGAAAGAAGTGCTATTCTAATGCCTAAGGCATCTGAACAGACTAGAATTAGTGCAACTATTTTTTAAAAACCCACCGCCACAGGTACCTCCAATGGCAGTTCTTCACTTCCTATCCCCTTAAAAAATGAAGTTTAATAAAATATAGAAAAACATTGGGGGCCAGGTTCTCCTTCCTCTTCCTGAACCTGTCACTGGTCAGCTGGTCAGCAAGTATGAAAAGAAATCAAGGCAAAGGAGGGTAGAGGAGAGAGAAAGACTGAGGCTAGAGACTAGGAAGGGAGCAAAAGAAGAAGGCTAGGAGTAAGAAATTGAGAGAAATAGCAAGGGTAATGGCTGGGATTAGAGAGAGAGATGCTGGGCCTGTTCAGACAACACTCTAAGCCATGGTTAGGTTGCTAACCCTTTTGTAGCAAATGGTTAGTGAGCATGTTTAAACTGTGGTCATGCAACCACCATGGTTAGGAATGGTTCACACATTCATAGTCCTTACATACTAAGCAATAATGTTTAGTTTAAAATGCTTAACCACAGCAGCTTAGCATGTTGTCTGAACAGGGACAGAGAGAGCTAAGGTGAGGACAGAAGAAGATTGGGCACGCCAGGAAGCAATATTTCCATTTCCCTCTTCCTCCCACCCCTTAGCCTCACTATTTCTCTCCCCCACCCACCTCTTGACTAGCCAGTCTCCCATGGTAGCCATGATGTGACTAGCCCCATCCTCCATGGGATCCATTTTGTGGCGGTACCCACAGCAGTTTCTCAAATTCCCAGATGTGCCCACAGGTCCAAAAAGGTTGGACACCCCTGATTTAAAAGCTTCCTTGTGTGCCTTGAAATTTCAACTCCAATGTCTTCCGTGTCCTCCTTGGTACTGAATTATTTAGCCCACAAGATTGCCCACAACCTCTGCTACAACAGAGCAGCCACAAAGGCTGATCCACTATAGCATCACAGTCATTTGGCCAATGGCATCTAAAGAGGCGGGACAGGCAAACAGGGCAAAGGTCAAGGAGGATATTGAGTTAGAAGGTAAGTGGAGGTCCAGGTTCATCAAAGAGTTTCAAAGGATGCTTTTACAAAGGATGCCTTGTCTTTGACTTATCACTGTGGGATACTGTGCATACAATCAACTTTGACCTGTTTCTACAAAATCAACATGGATGGAACCCCTAGCTCATGGGTTGTGAACATACCAGGTTGAAAATACTCATCTTTGTAAAACGTGTCACTTTGTACTCCTAGATAGATAGCAAGATAGAAGATAAAGGAAAGAGAAAAAAGGAGGAGCTAATGTGTGGGTGCCATTCTGAGTCAACTTGAATGAAGGTCATTGACTTCAATTGCCTTAGGATTAAACCCAAATATATGAGGCTGCAACAGATGGGTGTTTGACTTAGAAAAGGGGAGGGAAATTGTTATTATAGTACTGAATATGGAATAATGAATCCAGTGCAGTGGTATATCATCAGTATGTTGAGAGTGAACAGCATTCTAGATGCACTAACGAAAAGTCTTAGCTTTACCTATAACACTCACCCAAAACTTGACTTTGTTCTTCAGGTGTGTTTCACACAGGACAAAATCAAGCAAGAAAAAGAAAAAGCTATGACCCTCTGGATAGAGCCTAAATTGCTTAAATAACGTATTACATAGAGAGCATAGCTTTCTTTGATTATTATTTTTTCTGTTTCTAAAACTTGTGGGTGAGAAGGAATGTCATAAAAAACAAACTTTAAACTTCAAAATCCAAACAGTATTGATCTAAGTATCTTGATCAATTTCTCTCCTTGATCAACTAGCTTTTTGTCTCAGTAGTGTCTTCTAAATTAAAATGTAAATGGTGTGAAAGGCAATTAATCATTCTCTTAAATTGTGGTTTGCCTGTGATCCTAACGAGCGACAGGCATCTGAAGCTGAGCCCTAATAACAACAGCTTCCTGAAACAGATCCGAAACTGAGAAAAATTATTGGAAGCGGTAGTTCAACTTCGCAATTGTGTTAAGTGCAAAATTGTCACTCTGTCTCCCTTCTGAATGGGATGCCACATGGAAAGATCACCTAAGTCTTTTGTCTACTTAACTAACATGCAGGTCTACTTGGGGCAAGCCCCACAGAGTTCATTGGGACTTGCTCCCAGGTATGTACATATAGCAACCTAAAACATTGATGGCTGTTGTATTTGTGGGAATTTTATACCAGAGCATGAACATCTCTATAATAATACAATGCTGTATCACCTCTGGCCAAATGATGACAGGAACATGGCCACACACCCTGATATCATTCAACACACAGAAGGCTCGGTGGGTGGGTGGGGGGTCATCTGGCCCCACAGACCAACTTCATTGCCCACTCCTGGTCTATATATTATAGCTAAACTGCCCCTAATCAGGGGGCTGCCCATAATCAGGGCAGGGTCAGTATACTTCCCTGAATATTATCTGACGGTGGGGCCAAACAACAGATAACAACTGTGACTATTGTGCATTTATGACTTTTCAAATGGCATCAGGTTAGCCATTGATGGGACACTTCTAGAATATACAGACCATTGTTTTGATCCAGCAAAACAATCCTTAAATATTTATGATTATTTTATTATTGCATTTATATCCAACCTTTTTCCCCTCCTGCAAGGAACCCAAGGAGGTTTACCTGGTCCTCCTGCTCACAAGAAAGATTAGTCTGAGATTCAGTGACAAGCCCAAAGTCACCCAGTCAGCTTCATGGCTGAGTAGGGATTAGAAATCAGATCTCCCAAGGACCAGTCCAATGTTCTCACTACTGCACCACACTGGCTCTCATTTTTACACGTATTCTGATTTTTACACTTGTTCTCTCCCAAATACACACAAACAACTCACTGGGCCTGTGGTCAGCCCGCAACTCCTGTGGGTGGTGAGGATTTCCCCATTGACCCTGTTCAGATGACACACCTGTTCAGATGACACACAAAGCCACAGTGGTTAAGCATTTTGAGCAAAACATGATGGCTTAGTGTGTTGTGTGAACCTTTCCTAACCATGGTGGCTACATAACCACGGTTTAAACGTGCTCACTACCCATTTGCTGCAGAAGTGTTAGTGGCCTAACCATGTCTTAGCATGTTGTCTGAACCAGCCCACTGTTATGTATGGATATTTCATGATTAACTGGTGAAAATGCAGAGATGGATGTATAATAAGGGATCATTTTGAAAGTTTGTTGCCAGGCTGTACTCAGCTCAGTCTCTATGTGTCTGACATAAGTATGGAACTGTAGAGGGAGGGAAGAAACCCAGCTTCAATACAAATATCTTACTTACTGCGTGGGAGATTACAGATGTATAACTGCTAGCAACACAGTGCAATGAAAATGAAATCAGAGCCTGGTGGGCTCAGACAAAACTTGCGGAAAGCAACATAAATAAAATATATAATTCATTCAGTTCTTGTTTATTTGGTGTTAAGGATATCAGAATTTGCTGTTAAAGTGGCTTGTGAGTTTGGAGAGCAATAAAAGTAAAATCAATGGACAATATGACTAACATCTGAGAACAACACTCTTTTTATTTGATGAAAACGTTTATTTCTTATAGCATTTCTCACACAAACCAAATCTCACTGGGCTTTTCATAGCACACACGCACACACACAAAGCCAACAATTTAAGTGTAGATAAATAAATAGGGAAATTAAGAGGAAGAAGCGATGGGATAAAATAACAAATATACTGCCTAGCAACCCTGTTATTGTCATATTACAGCAGGAAAATGGTTTGTAGTGATTACATGTTGGTAGAAACTTGCAGCAACTGGTAAATATTATAGCATTTATTGCAAATTTCAAATCTATCCACAGACAATATAGATATTGCAGTTTAATCATTCGCCTGCTTCAGTTTTTCTTTTAATTCCAGTGTGTTCCATCTGGCCAGACAAATAACAACCAAATAACTTTCTCTGGCCAGACAAATAACAACCAAATGAATTCCTCTGAATTCACGTTGTAGAATTCAGAGGAAATACACACATATATATTCCACCTACGCACCCAACATCATTTTGCTGTCCCTGAAGTGAAGAATGTACAAGCAACAGATCCTTTAGAAGTGGGGCTTTTGAGACACTAGCTATCACAAGTGGAACCTGCAACAGAATGTTGCAGTGTATCCTCACTGCAGAAGCGCTCCTGTTCAGGGTTCTTGATGCCAGCCATGCTCTCTTCTAGCAAACCAATACCATAGCTATAAGGGTCTCAAGGAGGGCATACTTTCCACCAACCCTGGTTTCCCATTATATATCTCTTCCACAACTAACACAACATCCCATGCTCAGTCTTCACTGGGCTCTTTTGGGGGGGGCGGGGGAAGACTTACCTCCTTAGGGTGTTTCTTATTATTATTTTTACCTTCTGGAAATTTTGAGGTTTCCTTGACCATGCTAATACTTCCCTCTTGTTTCTCAGCGGCCCCAGTTTGGCTCCATTTTTATCAGCACTCACAACCTGAGTTTGCTATTAGAAAGAATTATATTTTGCTGTTCTTGGCCTGAGAAACACACAGTGTTCCAGTTATTTATGACTACCCTTAAGAGGAAACCAGTGCATTCTATATCAAATTGCTAGTCATGAAATGATGTTGTACAGGTAGGAGATAATCAGAAACTGGCTTTTTGAAGATGAACTAAACATTTTTGCTGTACCTGGGCAGAATTGGCAGAGTATACAAACATATAGCAATTTCTGGCTATCCATGAGAATGCCATCTGCACACGCAGCATTATACAAAATAAAAATACATACATTAACAAAAAAAAATCAAAGCCAATGAAAAAAAGCAGCAGCATAATCATATGTCAACAAGTATAGCAGATAACCAGGGAAAGCTTTCCAAGATAAAAAAAAAATGCTTGCATCTGCTGGCAGAAGCTATGGAGAGAGCCCTATGCACCTCCCTAGGTTGGGAGTCTTAAGCAATAGGTGTCAAATACAGAAGATGCCCTGCTCTCCGTCTTACTTGAGCTCACCTCAAAAAATGGAGGAACATTAATCATGGTTGTTCTCAAAGAACAGGTGGGAAAACATATAAGTCCAAGAGGCTATCAGGAGGAGGGCCTTTTCTGCTGTGGCACCCCAGCTGTGAAATGAGCTCCCTAGAGAGGTTCACCTGACACCTACATTATATTCTTTCCAGCACTAGGTGAAGACTTTTTCATTTCCCCAGTATTTTAGCATTTGACTATCCTATTCTTTTAACTCTATTTTAAATCTGCATTTTAAATCTTTTTTTTAAATCTCTGCATTGCTATTCAGTTTTATTCTGGTGGTACTTTTGAATTGTGGTTTTGTATTGTGGTTTTAAGCTTTCATATTATATTTTCTGTTGTACTTACAGTTTTAACTTTTGTGAACCACCCAGAGAGCTTCGGCTATTGGGGTGTATAGAAATAAATAAATAAATAAATAAATAAATACAGTTCTCCATAAGATACCAAAGATTTTCATCTGTTTGGGGTTTACATCTCCTGCTTATGAAGTTCTGTAACTCAAAAGTAGATATGATAAACGTGTATCCATCACAAAAAAAATAGTAGCTGGGTCTCTAGTTCCCCAATCATGCTGTGAAGTCTAGTTCGGGGAAATGTTATGTGTCATCATGATATTGTGCATTCCCTCAAGGTGACAGCCATTGTGGTGTAGTGGTTAAAGTATTGGATTGGGACTCAGGAGATCCTGGTTCTAGTCCCACTTGGCCATGAAGCTGGTCACTGACTCTCAGCCTAACCTACTTCAGAGTTGTTGTGAGGATAAAATGGAGAGCAGGAGGACTATGTGAGCAGCTTTGTGTTCCTTGCAAAATGAAAACGTCCAGATATAAATGTAATAATAATAATTTTTTTAAAAAAATTCCTTACCCTGCTGCAGCCAAAAATGTGGAGTAAGGTTGGAGAAATGTACAATGTGCTATTATATCATGCATTTCCCCAACTAAACATGATGCTTAGGGGTCTCTTTCTGGGTCATATGACTCTAATATGATTCAAACTGCATTGTGGAGCAGAATTCAAAATGAAGGTTATTACCTATAAAACCCTAAACTGATTGCAGACAGGGTGTTTGAAGGACCACCTTCTGCCACCTGAGCCTGTCTATTCATTATGATCTTCATCAGAGGCCTTGCTTCGCATCCCATTGCTATTGGAAGTCCAGTTGGTAAAGACTTTGGAAAAGGCAGGTTCACTTTTGGCTCGTAGATTATGGAAGCACCTAACCAAGGAAACCTGATTGCACACCACTTTATTGTGGTGTGCAAGTGATGAAAATCAGTTTGTTCTGCTCTGCTTTTTGTTTTATTTATCTTCCCCCACCTCAGTGTGATTTTAAACATCTGCCCTTTTGTTTTATGAGTTGCATATTGTTCTATTTATTTGATTGTTTGTTTATTTAAAACATTTATTGGCTGCCTTTAGGGCAGAAGCCCTCACAAAACAGCTTACAACACTAAAATACATAAAACAGGTAAAATATTAAAAGCAATAAAAACATAAACACAATAAAAGAGCAATAAAAAACAATAAAAGCCAACAATAGCAGCAACAACAATACTCATATCGTGAGAAGGCCACAGTAAAATAAAATGTTTTCAAGGCCTTCCTAAAAACCTGCAAGGATGGTGCATGGCAGACCTCCAATGGGAGTTTGTTCCAACGGTGTGGGGCCACTGCAAAGAAGGCCCCTCTCATGTGATCAGCCACCTAATTGCTCTCACAGGCGGGCAAATGAGAAGGGTCTCCTTTTCTGATCTTAAAGTGCGGGCAGGCTGATATGGGTGAATGTGGTCCTTCAAGTAACTAGGGTCCAAACTGTTTACCGCTTTAAAGGTCAAAACCATTACTTTGAATTGGGCTTGGAAACACACTGGTACCCACCGCACCTGATGCAGTATAGATATGATGTGATCCAATTGCCTCGCCCCCACCAATACTCAGGCATTCTGCACCAGATGTCGTTTCCGAACCATCTTCGAAAGCAGCCCCATGTACAGTTCATTACAGTAGTCCAGTCTGGATGTGACTAGTGCGTGGATAAGAATTGCCCAACACATGTGGCAGGGCACCCTTGGACCTGGTCTTCTCTGCCTGGATTGGGAGAAAATTGTCTGCAGGTGGAGAGCCTGCGGTGACTCCTTTGGCATCTAATTGCTATTGTGAACTTGGAGGCTCCATGAGTGGATGAAAGATGGGATAGAAATATTTTACTTAATGAACCATAAATCAATTATAGCAAGAAGGGGAGATTAGAAATACAGCTGCATTTTTAGGAGCAAACACACATTTACTGTAGTGTAAGTATCTAGCTTGAGGCTCAGAAATTCGCAAGCACAAAACTAAAACCCTAAAACTCCCTGGCTGGGGGGGGGGGAGCACTTTCTCCCGTATGATTCTTCCTGTTTTTGCCATATGTGGGTGCATTTTGGGTGACAAGCTTGTGATTACCATGATTATATAGGCTGACCAGATAAAATCCAGGTCAGGGCTCATGTAACTTTAACAGTTGTAGAGAAAAGGGAATTTCAGCCAGTGTCATTTGTATGCAATTAGTTCCTGGTGAATTTCCCTCTTCATCACAACAGTTAAAGGTGCAGAGGCTCTGCCTCCTTTTGTATATGGTCACTCTAGTATAGTGTCTGCAACTTTAACAGTTGTGATGAAGAAGGAATGTCACCAGGAACTAATTGCATACAAATGACACTGGCTGAAATTCCCTTTTCTCTACAACTGTTAAAGTTACATGAGCCCTGACCTGGATTTTATCTGGTCACCCTACCATGATATCTAAACTGAGTTCTAAAGGCATCTAGTTGGCCAATGCTAAAGATTCTCTTGGGCTAGTCCAGCAAGGCCATTCTTATGAGAAGGTTAGCATGAGAATGGGTCATTATGCTTCCCTAGCAAAAGGGTAGAAGTACACAGAAAAGATCCCTAAGGACTCTTTGCATTGAAGTGCTCCCATCCAAGCTAGCATGGAAAGTCTACAAAGGAGAAACCCAGCAGGAAGAATTGTTAATGTAAAAGTATTCCTCCAATCCTAGCGATTGTGAAACATATGTACCATATAGCTAAGCAGTTGTGGAAATGCTCCGGGTTGAGTCCAGATTTAGTCATACTTACAGCTGACCCATTGAAATGAACAGGACAAGTTAGTCATGACTACCTTAAGTCATTTAGAGCAGATGCATGACATCTGGGTAAAATGTAATGTTTATCATGCTGGTCAAAATAGGATATAGGCTCAACTCAAACTGGATTTCGTTTGTCACTAGCAGCTGTTTTCGAAGATGGTCACTTGGGTTGTTCAAATGTTGTATTTTGTCTGCTGCTAACATTAAAATAGAGCCAATTCTAATTTTGAACCCTATTCATTCTAAAGTGCTTAGTTTCCAAGCACGCATTGATTGATTTTGATAATTCCTTTACAATTTCAGGTTTGCAATTAAATGAGTGGTTTTAATGAGCAGGTAATGTTCTCAAATCAACGAGGCATCTGCAGCAAAGGAAATCAGGCTTGTTCATTGTACAACAGATCAACCACGCAGTGATAATAGCATCCCAATTGTGTGGACAGGGAGCGTGATTTTGCCAGTGTCAAAGAAATGAAAAACTTCAAAGCCCAGAAGGAGCAAAATGCAGTGATCCAGCTGATGGTGCCAGTTATGTGTATATTTGCACAATAGATATTGGGTGTTCCACAAAGTTGGTGCTTTGCCATTTGAAGGGAAGCTCTGCAAATTTAATTCTGGTCCAAGAATGGAGGGCATGTGTAGCATCACATTAATCCTCGTGGCATAAATCGTGCATAGAACTCATCAACAGTACACATCTTAGACACAGTATAAGGGAACAGCTAGGCCTACCAACAAGTTCAGTAAGCCCTGATAGAATTAGAAAACTGGAAGGCTTTGTTGCAAATAAACAAGCGTGTTTTCTTGTGGCAGAACTAAAAAAGATGCACTGTCAAAGGCAGACATAACGGTCGAGCAAGACAAGTTGTGATAGAGTAGAGGGACACTAATGTTCTCACGTGATTACTTTGCAGTAGGGCTGTGCACAGCCCCCTGGATTAAATTCAGAGGCCAATTCGGGGGCTCCCAATCAGCCCCAATTCAACTCGGGGTACCTCGGTCCCAGGCAGCCTCACTTCAGATTCAGTTCTGACTCTGAGGCAGGGGCGGCAGCTGTAGTTTACTACACAAAAACTACGACAGCCCAGAGAGGAGGCTGGGCTTGCCGGTTGGGTGAGCGGTTGGGGGGCAGAGGCTGGCCATTGGACTGAATCAGCCCATAGCGGTTTGGTTGCTTCGGGCCAAGGTGACCCAATCTGGTCCCGAAACAGATTCGGCCCGCTTTGCCTTGGATTCAGGCTTCTGGAGCAAGGGGAAGCAGAGCCCTATTTGGCAGCATTACGTTGCAATGATTAATTTCCCCAAGGTAGTAAGAACCTAAGAAGGGTATCAAACCAAAGGCTTATCTAGACCAACAGCCTGTTTCCCACAATACCCAGCTGGATGCCTCTGAAAGCCCCATCGCCTGGAGGAACTCATGGTTCCACAGGCCAAATTGGAGGTCTCATTGGACCAGAATTGGTCTGCAGGACAGGGGTTCTTCAACCCTGGTGTAGGAGCTGCTTCTTCATGTTGTAATTCTATGCTAATGGACACTGATCAAAAGGGGAGAACGTTCTATCAATGGCAGTTAACAATGATAGAAACATCCACCTTCAAAAGTGATTCTCAATATGGATGTTTAACTATCATTGTTAACTACCATTATTAACTGCCGTGGGTGGAGCTTTCTGCTAATGAGTCAGTTCGAACAACATGAAAACTCACGATGGCTTATTTCACCCACAATGAGGCTGTTATGCATGCAGGGCCTAGAACAGACCATGAGTTATGCATAGGTTTTTAACCCTTATATAACCCAAACTCACTTGGTTTGCATGACACAACAAAACCCCCCCCCCCCAAGTTGGATATACACAGTGGATATGCAAAGTGACACCCATGAGTGCAATGACTCATCATGGGTTAAATAATCCACAATAAGCCACGCCAGGTTATGTGAACCAGGTCATCATGTGTCTACGTCTTTTAAAAAGCCATCTAAGTGAATAGTCATCATTATTGTGTGGCAATGAATTTCATATGAATGGGGAATGGTTTAATCAAACCATCATTACCTTTACAAAAACTAAGAAATAATGAAATAAATAATGCCACGTATGAGACCGATGTACATGGAGTTACGTTTAGCAGGATCTTACAAAAGGACCCAATAAGTGGTCAGTTATGTGCAGACACTGCCTTTTGTCACTGTTGAAATGAGACAAGAAATGCTTTCTTCCACTCTGTTGTGATAGTTATTCATAAACCCTGTATCACCCCATTACAAAAGCTGATTCAAAGGGCCGATAGGAAACGCCTACTGTCCTTTTCCTACTACGTTGTGCCTACCTATAGACAGAGGAAAATGGTGCTTATCCAGCTGTGCAAGATTATTATAACAGAAGAAAAGCAAAACAACACGGATGGCGTCAACAATCGTACCTGGAATTAAGAAAGCCAGGGAAATCTAGACAGAGACGATCAAGATATGTTGCCTTCGTGTGACATCTAGTGGACAACAATGGAAATGCTCAACTACAGGATCGATTGAGAACTGTATACTAGTTCAGTGTGCATAGATTTCCTGAAGAATCTGACCTGGGAATTTGTCTCATATATATATATATATATATATATATATATATATATATATTCACTATAAATCACTGGCCTCTTTACAGAACTGAAGGAATATTTACTAAACCAGTTTCAGACACATTCCTACCCAGATAGTCAGCAGCCTCCAAATACGGAGGCTGCTGAGTATCCAATGAATATCCTATGTAGGGCAGGAGGAAAGTTGCCTCTACACTCCGGCTGCCTAGTGGCAGGGTCTTCTCCACTCTTCCATCTGAAGGGAAAGTTGGAAATAGGCAGGGAAAATTTTATTCTGGGTTAGGATTTTTGGGTAGAAGCTGAATGAATTGGGATCTGACGCCATCTAGATCTGGCGCCATGTAATGCCATCATGGATCTAAGGGCATTAATTTGGATTTCATGCCATCTGACACCATCTGGCATTGATAACTAGGATTGAGCTAAATGTTCTTCAGCAAATACTTTCAGAGAAAAAAAGAGAGAAAAAAGAGGCTCTCTCTTTGGGGGCCAACAACTTTCTAAAAGGTCTTCAAAAACCATACCATTTTCTAGACATGTTTGACAAATCAGAACTTCATGATTCTGATAGAAACTATCCAAATTTGCACCTCCTGGACTAATGTGTGGATCACAACTTACTTATCCACCCAGCTTTTATGCTTCCTGGATGTTCCGGTGCAATTCTTGGCTCAAAAATGCATATTAATATGCATATTTGGAGAAATGATCAATACAGAGATGCACAGTTTGAGAAAGAATAAATTTAAATAGAAGTATTTCAATGTGAATCTGCATGTGGATATTATTATTATTATTTCTCCTTCTTCTTCTTCTTCTTCTTCTTCTTCTTCTTCTTCTTCTTCTTCTTCTTCTAATACTTTTGCCAGCTATTGGGGGATTGGTTCTTAGTCCTCAGAATATTTATGCCCAAAGTTATAGGCAGAAACTGCTTAGGAAGGGCCACTTGGGTAGCATTTTCTATTGGAAAAAGCACTCTAGAAGGCCATCCTTTTCAACTCTGTGCCTTTATGAACAGGTTGCCAATATGTCTGTTTTGACTGTGGGCTGGCTGATCTATTTTATTGGTTTATTGGTAACTGCTTGTCTGATGGTATGATTTTAGTGTGTTTTATTAGCATTGTACCCCTCTGTGGGATTATTTTTATAATGAAAAGCGGGCAATACATTAGATGAATAAATGTGCGGAGATTTGTCTATCTGTATCTTTTCCACACCAGTTTGCTACTATTCACAGACTCCAACAACCTTGCTCTGTTGATAATCCCAGCCAGCAAACACCCCATCTTCTCAGTTGCAGTCACAAGTGGCTGCAAGCGGTTACCTTTAGATCCCAGTAGCTTTTTCTGCTTCAACTAACAAGACAGATGCAAACAAACACTAGAAGACTACACATCTGAACCTTCATGGTCAGGTAGCTTAGGGTGACCAGATAAAATCCAGGTCAGGGTTCATGCAACTTTAACAGTTGTAGAGAAAAGGGAATTTCAGCCAGTGTCATTTGTATGCAATTAGTTCCTGGTGAAATTCCCTCTTCATCACAACAGTTAAAGATGCAGACACTATACTAGAGTGACCATATACAAAAGAAGGCAGAGCCTCTGCACCTTTAACTGTTGTGATGAAGAGGGAATTTCACCAGGAACTAATTGTATACAAATGACACTGCCTGAAATTCCCTTTTCTCTACAACTGTTAAAGTTACATGAGCCCTGACCTGGATTTTATCTGGTCGGCCTAAGGTAGCTTTATTCTGCCACCACTCAATTTTGTTTCTCTAAGTATGGATGCATACATGATCATGGACATATGGTGAAATGTGGCTAGGTGGTAACCATGTTAGTCTTGAACATGCAGTCAAGGGATTGTGTAGTTGCTTCACTGTGCGCCCAACCAAGTTCCATGTTTTTCTCCAATGAACGCAGACAGCAAAGCCTGCCCAGAACTCATCAGACATGGTGGGGTGAAGTAACAGCACTTCAGGGATTCCAGTAAAACAGTTATATGAGTGGGGGAATCTGTTAGCACAAACTCAACTTCCATAACATCAACCTATATTCCAGTATGCTTTCAGGGCTACACAAATCATTCCTCAGTAAGAAACTAACAAGAGTTGAAGCGCACGAATGATTTCCTACATGGAAGAAGCTACCTATGTTAACGTGGGCAGTGCGAGAGTTTCTACCATATTTACTTTACCACATTCTTGCAGTCTCCGCCTTCCTTCCGCCCCCTCCCTGTCATTCTAAAGCACCTAACACACACACATTCACACACAGCTTCTCTTCCAATCTCCAACATTCTTGGAATCTTTTCAGAAATTATCTCAGCGAAATCCTAACTCCTCCCTAGGCTCAGCTGTAATCCCGATGTGTTACATGTACCCGAAACCTTTTTTGGGCCTGCCACATATTGCAAGCGACCAATAAACAACACATTAAAATAATTCAAAGACTTGGCCCAAAAGATAAACCCGGTGCCATGCCCTGTGGGATAAAGATCTGCCTTTGATCTTCTGCCAGAGGAAGTGAGTTCCACAGTGTAAGGTCCTTAGCCGAGGATGTCCTGCTTGTGCAGTTGTCCAGTGTTCTCACCTCCAGACTGACAGCTAAGCACATGATATCTGTCTTCTTGCCACCCAGGAACTAATGGCTTGGCTGAGTGATTTATCCAGGCACTTAAAGCAGCCCCATGTAGGATGCGGAGAGAAAAAGAAACTTTACCCAATAAGATAGTCATCTTTCTTCTAGCAAAACAGCATTCAAAATATGCCACTACATCAGCCCCCCCCCCGCTGCTCCCCACCCAACACACACATACACACACACACACACACACACCATGTTATTTAGGGGATGCAATTTGAGATCAGGAGAGGGATTTGCGGAGCAATGTGCAGAGTGAACAGCTTGCAGAAATGGCAACGAAGACTGAGTCTGACAAGTTCCAGCAAGACTGGCCGGTCTTCACACAGGCGTTATTGTTTGCAGACTGGATATCCACCAGGTACAGTTAAATCCTAGACCGGACTTTCATTCTGTGTGCCATGCAAGGAAGGCTGAATCTGATCCTGCAAAGGTATGAGGGCCAGCTGCTGGAAGTATCTCGTGTATGCGGCAACTGGAATCAGGCATGCCTGACGGGCTTCCTTAAATGCCATGGCGGGATAATCCTGAACTTCCTGAGTTACAGCGATCTCATTGTCTTGAATACTTATGCATTTTATCACTGATCTGGCAAAATTTGTTGCTTATGGTTTTTAACGTGTGTGTGCTTAATCGCCTTCGGCTAGGGCTTCAAGAACAAAAATAACTGATGCTAGTTGGTTTGGATTTGCATTCTTCTGAACAAGGATGGATTTTGCTCTAGTTCAAGCTCTGGTTTATCGCCAAATATAAGGCAGGGCATGAACCTTCCCAGGTCAACTTGACCAATGACCTTGATATATATTGTCTTCCATTGTAGGGTGAGGGTCGGCTGATTTGCACGTGTGATCTGAAGAAACACATCCTCCAAGCTTGCTACTGAACTGCACTTGGTTGGTCCTGTCCTCTGCCTCTTGTGTTCTATCTAAATCTGTCTATCCAAAGTTATTTCCAGGTTGCTTTTACGTGTGGAACCCTCTGAATAATACGGGTTGATCTGTAGCAGGAGGCCCTGCCTTGTAGTTCAGGATGAGACTGGAGAGCCTTTCTCATCCACTTTCCTTCTATCATCTAGGTTTATGATCTTTGCTTTCCTGTTGCTGCATATTTTTTTTAAGGAACCGCACACAAGTAATGTCATACTAGGAAAAGTTTGAATCAGCTCTCGTGGGTATTCATTTCAAGTCGTGAATTGTGTCCTTTGATATAGGTGTGTGCGTGCACAATTTATTCATGAACGTCTGGCCAGCTTTTCAGGGTAAAATCTTCACAAGGAGCATTATGTGCAACTTAAAATATACAGTAGTAAATAATCAGACCATAAACAATATTCCAATATTCCAATTTTTTATGTTTTTTTTAAATTTTGCATATTATTCTTAATGTTTTAATCTTTGTAAACTGCCCAGAGAGGTTCAGCTATGGGAAAGTATAGAAATATAATTAATACTAATACTCATAATATTCCATGCAGTATTGTTGTAGCATATGTGGAAGAAGGATTGGGCTGCTGTTGCCTTTTCAGTCCTGTAGAATCATAAGGCTTCAGACATCATCGAAACCCTCCCATTTCCAATGAGTCATAGGTACCTAGGAAGCTGCCTTAGGCTAAGTCAGACAATTGGTCCCTCTAGCTCAGCTTTGTCCACACTGACTGCCAGTGGCGCACCAGGGTTTCGGGCAGGAGCCTTTCCCCCAGCCCTACCTGGAGATGCCAGGAACTGAACCCAGGACCCTCCGCGTGCAAAGTATGTTCTTGGCCCTTGAGCTACAGCCCTTCCTTATATCATGCAGTCTGGGGATGGTGGAATTGAAGCCCAACACATCAGGTTGCGGAAGGCTGCCTTACAAATTAAGCCGTATAAGTGTACAAATGAAGTTCTTTGATGGCATGATGTTACACTAGCATCAGTATTTAAGATTCTTGTAGGCCAGTCATTTTCCAACCATGACCCAAGAAAACCTGGAGCTCTTGGGAACTTTTAAAGGATGAATAACAGTGGACAAACATCCCTGAAAAGCTTTTTTACTGCAACCAGATTCGATCAATAAGAATAACAACTATAATTTATTATTATTATTATTATTATTATTATTAGTGCCATCAATGTGCAGGGCGCTTACAAGAGGATGGGTCCCTACTCCAAGGAGCTTACAATCTTCACTCGCAATAAGCAGCCACAGGAATGGGTGGAGCATTTTGTAGGGATGCACCCTCAATGCTTGAATGACATTGATGAGGGTCTAATACCCCTGATCAGAACGCCATGTAAACTCCTACCTGCACTATGTCCCAGACACATTTAACAAACACACAGGGGTTCCTTTGCAGATCAAGGTTCCCTAAAGGTAAGACAGCTTGGAAACCTGTGGTAGGACATTGAGTACATTAAGTAAGATGATTCAAACAGGGA
This sequence comes from Anniella stebbinsi, assembly GCA_029215795.1. Lineage (NCBI taxonomy): Eukaryota > Metazoa > Chordata > Lepidosauria > Squamata > Anniellidae > Anniella > Anniella stebbinsi. The sequence goes on along the minus strand of JARDYH010000002.1, from coordinate 22,414,399 downwards.
CCAGCAGAGGAAAGCAGCAAAGAAACTTAATGATAGGCTAAATCGGGCTGATTAATTCTGCCCTCCATCATCACCCTGCGGAAGCACATATGTATGTGCCAGGGGCTCACGGGGACATAAGCGGAATAACTGGACCCGGAGCCAGGGATGTAACTTTGGACTGGATGAGGAGCAGGAAAATGCAGGGCGGATGGGCAGGGCGCAGACAAACCAACAAATCTGGGCAGGATTCAGGGCAAATAAAGGCTTAGGAAAAGGTCCAACACACAGTTCAGTAAAAGAGAAAGAAACCAAAGAATCAAACCGACAGGTTCTGGGATACTAGCAAAGAACATCAAACATGGTTTGCTGTCTAGTGTGGCAGAAAGCTCTTCCTGCTTTCTTTAACATGGTTTGCCAGAGACAATGGCCACGGAGATCAGACTGCAATCTCCAAGGGGGCTGAACTAGAATCCAGCAAGATAACAATGTAGAACAATTCCTGACAATGTACATGCTGTGTATGGCCCTGCTTCACCGTTCGTCTGTAGTAATGGAAACGAAAGCATGATTGTCAAGGAAGCCTTGCGATTGCACTTTGCACGTTCACTTTTCTGCATGGCGGGCACATGATGCAGGGACTCAATCAAAGCTAAAACGAACATGCAAAGTTGCCTTCCAGATGAGATAAATGGTTCTGTAGCAGTAACATCTAAAAACACATGTTTGTTTGTTTTTGTACGACTTTCCAAAACAAACGTTGCTTTGGCTTCGCTTTAATGTAACTCCAGTGGTAACCGTAAGACATGTAAAAAATCTATTGGGATTCTGCAAAAAAAAACCATAAGAAACAGTGGATGGGGTGACAGGGAGGGGCAAAGGTATCCCAGGACATGGTCCCCACACCAGGCAGAAACAAAATCAGCCTCATGCAGCTCCGAAACTGCAAAAACGGGAAATGGTTGTTGAAATCAGCATTGCTTTTCTATTATAGCACATCAGAGGGCGCTGAATATCCACAGTATATCTGAGTAATACATGAGAGAACTTGAAGCTGGGGGTGAATTCAGAAGATCATTCTTTCCCACAGGACTGCTCTTGCCAGTACTTCAAGGTAGGATTCACGTGGAACAGACCCAGCATAAAGGACCCAACACATGATACAATTCAGTCACTGCCATATAGCAAAGCCATTGTCTGACAGAAATTTGGACGGTAGCGACATGTCTTATTGACTGAGCAACATGGCACATTTCTCTGAGGCAGGTGTTGCTGAGCTAATATTTATTTATTTATTGCATCTATTTCCCGCCTTTTTTCTCCAAGGAATCCAAGGTGGCATTCACAACCCTCCTCCTCGTCCCCATTTTAACATTGTTGAAGGCCTGGCCCCTTCTCCTTCCAGTCTTCCCAGTTAGCTTCCTTCATCTACCACAATGAATTAAAAACATTGTTGCATTCAAGATAGAGTTAACATTTCTCTGAAGAGAACTTTCTGAGAAATTTTCCTTCCCCCACCCCACAATAATGTTGAATATTTCTGCTTCTCACCAGGAGAATATTTAGCAGAACACTCCACCCCCTCCCCCTCCACCATTCAATTTTGCTGCCCACAAATACTGTGGAGGTATTGGGAGGCCATTTCCACTCAGCCCTCGAATCCCTTGCAATAGCACCATTCTGGAGTGGCCAGATAACAAAAGAGGGCAGGGCTCCTGCAGCTTTAACTGTTGTCATGAAGAGGGAATTTCAACAGGTGCTGCATGCATACAAAGGACACCTGGTGAAATTACCTTTTCTATGCAACTGTTAAAGATACAGGAGTCCTGTCCTCCTATTCATATGGTCACCCTGCTTGGACAAACACCCTTGCATTTACTCTTCTGCAATCTGGCAGGCTTAGGGCACAATCCAATGCAAGTTTAGACAGAAAAATGTCCTTCATTTCCCAGTGTGCCCCAATCAGCATGGCTGACTGGAGAGATGCTGGGAGTTGTAGGACTTTCTTCTGTCCAAACATGCATATAATTTAGGGTGACCATCCGCCCGAGAAATGGGGAGCAAATTCGCATCCGGGCGAAAAAACTGTTTTGGGGGGCCAAATCCGGAAATTTAGCCCCCCAAAAGGGTGACCAGATGGCCCTGGGGCGATCCGGGCCAACCGGGGGGTGGCGGGGGCAAACCAGGGCGGCGGGGGGTCACGCGGCAGTGGCGGGAGGCTGGCGGCGCGAGGCACTTACCTGCTGGGGCGTCCGCTTCCCTCCAGTGCTCAGAATCTACTGAGAAACAGGCTTCGCGGCCTGTCCCTCAGTAGCGCGCCGGGTGATGACGTCATCACTTGGCGCGCTACTGAGAGACAGGCCAGGAAGCCTGTTTCTCAGTAGATTCCGAGCACCGGAGGGAAGCGGACGCCCCAGCTGGTAAGGAGCGCGGGGCGGGCGGCGCAGGGGGGGCGGAGTGGCGCGGGGGGGCGGCATGGGGGGGGCCACCGCGGCGCAGGGGGGCGGTGCGGTGGGGGGGCGGCACGGGGGGGCGGCGGCGCGAGGCATGCGGGCGGGGGGGCGGGGCGGGGCGGGTGCACGGTGGGGGGGTGTTTTGGGTGGGTGGGGTGGCGAGGGGGTCCGGGATTTTGATCCTCAAAATCTGGTCACCCTAATATAATTGCATCCGTAATCCACTCAAAATGGACTATTATGCTTGAAAAAAATCATCTAATTCTGTCAAGCAGAAAAAAGTGTATAGCCATTTGTTGATTTCCTAATGATCATCAATGAAGACTCATGAAGAGTTATGAAGCTTTCGATCTCCTGAAGCAATATTTTGATTTGGACCCAGGTCGATTCGGGCAGCCTCCAAAGTGGTCCAGCCAAATTCAGCTTTTCTCCAAATTGCCAAACTGGGGCCTGAACCAAATCTTGTGGTTGGTGTACACTCCAAATGTTTATCTAGCTATTTTACAAGACACAAAGAAGAGGGAAGTTGTTTAATTAGTACACTGCTATTTTTATTTTTTTAAAAAGAGGGGCATCGCTGTTAAAATTCAAGTTTGCAGAAATTTCCTCCAGAGACAAAGCCCTAATAGCTATATCATTTTTGGAAATCATAGAATCATGGAATAGTAGAGTTGGAAGGACCCTATTAGGCCACTGAGTTCAACTCCCTGCTCAATACAGGAATCCACCTTAAAGCATCCCTGACAGATGGCTCTACAGCTGCCTCTTGAAGGCCTCTAGTGTGGGAGAGCCCAAGACCTCCCTAGGTCATTGGTTCCATTGCCGTACTGCTCTAACAGCCAGGAAGATTTTCCTAATGTCCAGACGGAATCTGGCTTCCTATAACTTGAGCCCATTATTCTGTGTCCTGCATTCTGGGAGGATTGAGAAGAGACCCTGGCCCTCCTCTGTGTGACAACCTTTCAAGTATTTGAAGACTGCTTTCATGTCTCCCTTTAGTCGTCTCTTCTCCAGGCTAAACATGCCCAGTTTGTTCAGTCTCTCCTCTTAGGGCTTTGTTTCCAGACCCGTGATCATGCTTATTTCCCTGCATTGAACCCCCTCTGGCTTGTCTGCATTCTTCTTTAAGTGTGGTGCCCAGATCTGGACGTGATACTCAAGATGAGGCCTAACCAGTGCTGAATAGAGAGGAACCATGAAGAATAATAGATGCCTCTACATTCAAAACTATGAGAACCTTATATGAGCATGAAAGGTTCTGGAGACAAGTAAACAGTTTTGCATGCCGCACCTGAATATAGCTATATAAATCTACAGGCTAGATTTGACATGTTAGTTTAAATCAATATGAGAACTTATCCCTAAAAATGCATTCAAAAAGGCAGATGTTGTAATGCTTCACAAATCCCATTGAGTTCGGGATTGATTACAATATATAAAACCTCAAGCCAAGTCTAATTTTCTCAGAAGATTCCTAAGAAAATTTCTGAGATTTTTCTTTTTCTCATTCTTTTTAGAAAAAGAAGGCTTCTTAGCTAAATGTTCTCCTGCTAATCTTTTCCACCATTATTTTGTGGTAGTTGCCACTCCCCACTCCCCACACATACACCCTGAAAAGATGATAGGGCCATGTCTACACCAGCCATTTATCCCGGGATCAGTTGAGGAACGTCCCTGCGCATCCATATGACACACGGGATCCCGGGGGCAACCAGAGATGGCAGAGACTTTCCCATGCTCTCAGGAAGATCCCGAGCTCCATGGGGTGTGGGCACCTGTCACAGCTTCTTCCCACCTCATGAGTAAACATGGCTTTCAAAATGGGCAAAGGGCTGTTTGGGGGGTTCCATGCCCTTTGGGGTGGGGTGCAGCAATTTCGCCATCCCTGGTATGGGGGGCTGGGTGCAGAGTTTGGCAGGGGGGGGGGGTTCTTCTTACTTTTTCACCGGATTGGGGACACGCGACCGGCTCCTCTTCTAAAAAACAAATGGCACTCATGACATCCATCTTCCCTTCTGGGACATCACATAGGCATGTAGAAGCTGGGGGAGGATCACAGAAGCAGGTAAGTCCACGATCCCCCCCCTCAATCCCGCTAGGCCCTTAGGTATAGATGAGCCCTTAGGTCCGGGGCATTGTACAGCACACAAAATGGCGTCCAGGGTGCCTATACGCTCGCCTTGTAGAGGCAGCAAAACAAAAACAAACAAATGTTTCAGGGGGGAAAAATAAAGAAACTGTATTATTGCCATTGCTAATGGTAAGCACATCCCCTGAGAAACTGTTAGAGGATTTGTCCCCTCCCTCAAGAAATTTAGTGAAATTTCTCTGCCCAAAGATAGGGTGGAGAATTTCATGAAGCCATTTGAACCAACTCTAATAGTATCATTTAGCTGCACAGTGCAATCCTGTTCATGTCTACTCAGAAGCAAGATCCACAGTGTTCAATGAGATTTAAGTGGTTCCCTCATAAATTGCTTAGGATTGCAGCCTAATGGTGCAATCCTGTATTCATTGTTTATTTACTTATTCCATTTCTTAGAGCCTATCTACACATGCAGGATAAAACACTTTGAAAACGTTTTGAAAACTGTATATGGAGTGGGTCCTGGGCCCCAACAGTTCTCAAAACTGTTATAAACTGTTTTAAACCATTTTAAAGCAGTAGTGTAGATAGGCTCTTAGACACCTTTCAAAAGCATAGTCTTCCCAAAGCAGCTTACAGCATAAAACCAATACAATTCAATAAACGTTAATAAAAATCATATTAAACCATTTTAAATAAAACCAGAGATATGAGTTTATTTGGAAGGAGGTTCGATTGTGTTCAATGGGGTTTATTCTCAGTTTAGTACTCCAGCCTAAGAACCCAGATGCTTGATGTCAGAGAGGTTACAGTGCAACACATAAAGAGAATCAGTTGCTAGGCCTGTAATAATCTTTTTATAAAATCACAACTCCATTGATGCTACCGCAGTCCATAAATATTCCATTTGCAGTACAAGCGTGTGTGCTCATCATCCTTGCCTGCATTACAAGGCAAGTCCATCAGCCCCCCAAATTCTACTCTGATTTGGATTGAATCTGAGGCCTGGGTCAGATCTACATTAAGCAGGATATGTCACTTTGAAGATGGTTTGAAAACTGTATATGGAGTGTGTCCTGGGCATCAAGAGATGTCACTACTGTTACAATCCGTTTTAAAGCAGCAGTGTAGATCCTGCCCTCATCTACACCAAGCAGGATATTGTACTATGAAAGTGTTATCAAGGAGGTATATAAAAGGCAGGAGCCACACCAAGCAGGATATAGCGGTATAAAAGTGGCATATGCTATGTGTCAATGGTCCCCAACAGTTGTCAGTGCACTTCAATACTGCTATAAAGCCGTAGTGTGGCTCCTGCCTTTTGTATACCACTTTCACACCACTTTCATAGTGCAATACCCTGCTTGGTGTAGATAAGGCCTGAGTCAGAGTGCCCACACTTCCCTTCCTCCCACCTGTACTTCCCCTATAAGCTCCCCCCACCATAAGGTGGCCAGGTGGCCTCTTTTACAGAGGACTGTCCTCTATTTGAAAGGCTGCACCTTCTATTTGTGTAGCAGACTGAGCAGGAAGGCCAAGCACACAGGTGACTTAGGCCAAATCTACACCAAGCAGGAAATAACTCCATATACAGTTTTCAAAATGTTTTCAAAGTGTTATATCCTGTGTGTGTAGAAAGGCTCTAAGTTTAGCGTAGGGTGACCAGATAAAATCCAGGTCAGGGCTCATGTAACTTTAACAGTTGTAGAGAAAAGGGAATTTCAGCCAGTGTCATTTGTATGCAATTAGTCCCTGGTGAAATTCCCTCTTCATCACAACAGTTAAAGTTGCAGGGGCCCTGCTTTCTTTTGTATCTGGTCACTCTAGTATAGTGCCTGCAACTTTAACTGTTGTGATGAAGAGGGAATTTCACCAGGAACTAATTGCATACAAATGACACTGGCTGAAATTCCCTTTTCTCTACAACTGTTAAAGTTACATGAGCCCTGACCTGGATTTTATCTGGTCAGCCTAGTTTAGCATCACCTCCAGCTAGATATGCTTAGGATTTTGATCTCAATTTTAGTGTAAAACAAGGTATTATAGGAATCTTGAGTCAAGTATATTGTTTTCAGGAGAAAAATCAAATGAAAGCATCGGGCTATCATGAGTTCAAATACTCATGCAGGATCCCCATATCGCTGAGCAGACATAACTGTGATATGGCAGTGTTTGCAGGTGCAACTTTAAGAAAGAGCGCGCCCTCTGTTCAAAGGTCTCATACTCCTTCTCAGCCAAAACAGTAAAAAAAAATAAAAATGGGACAGGGTAGATTTATTTCAGGAGTCTCGGGGACTTCCACGTAGCTGTTTTGCAGTGATCAAAGTTACAAGATGGTTTTCATAGTAAGACATAGCTTGGATGCATTTTATGAGATTCAATGACTGAGAAGATGGCTTCACGCCCAACTATACTTAGGCTCTGCTTCTCATGTCACTCAGGCAGGTTTTGCGAGGGTGCAACTCCATTGAAGCAAGAGGAGCATCAGCTCAATGATTTGTAAAATTTTGGTTGATTATTCCTAAGTGGGCTTAGGTATAATAATAAATATATTATGTTGGTCTGTGGATATGGATTTTTTTTCCTTAGCAGCAGAACGCTGATTGCAAATTCATGCTCCCAATTCCTAGCTTTCATTTCAAAGAATATATTTAGCTTTTCAAGTACCTAGAAAATTTGAGCTGATGGGAAACCAAGGCAGGGAAGTTTTCCAGGGTTTGCACCCAGCCTGAAATAGTATCCCTTGCAAGGGATTCATAGCACGGTTCATGCCAACAGTTATTTGTGATACCAAATTTGCAACAATTTCTTAGTTGAGCTGGACTTTCTTTTTTGCAGCTGACATATTTTAGCGCATCATTGATTTATTCTGGTTTAGAAATTATTTGCCATTCTTTTCTGCTTGATTTCTACTCCTTAAACTTGTATTGTGTTCTCTTTTGACTTCCCCTGAAGTCTGGACAATGGGCATACTATACAACATACCTTATAATCTGGTTGCCCAGTCTTGTTCTAGATTTTCATAGATGTGAACACCCTTTCTTCCTAGGGGACTTGACAAGCGCTTAAGAAGGGGCCAGAGTTCAGAGGTAAAACACATGCTTTTTACACGCTGAAGATTCAATACTCAGCATCTCTAGTGAAAAAAGATATCTGGCCGCAGGGCTGGGAAAGACCCCTGGCTGGGACCCTGCAGCATAGCTGCTGGGTGGACAAGACAATACTTGCAGTCTGCCTCAGTATACTTGCAGTCTGCCTCAGTATAGAGCCAGTCCATCTTTTTGTCGTGCTGTTGGATGGGGCTATTAATGCCCAGCGAATTAAAAGAGGTTTGCTAACCCATTACTTTCTGTGGACAGTAACAATGAAAGGAATAGAGCTGTGGAAGTCTACTGATCCCAGGGCTGGCCCAAAACATTCTGCTGCCTGAGGCAAAGATGGTGCCTTCTGTCTACAAAAGCTGAATAGACTGACCACTGACCCTTACTGGCAATGGGATAGCTTCCTCCACCACACTTCAAGGTACCAGGCTAGTTTAGGGGGTGCAGGACAGGCTATGTGGTACAAATGGGAATAGCTGGGGGATGAATGGCAGGGAGCTGTTGCAACCAACCCCCCCTCTAGCATTTGCCACCTGAAGTGGTTGTCTCATTCTGCCTAATGGTAGGGCCTGCCCTGATTAGTCCTGAAGTAGGGCTTGCGTGAAGTAGGAGATATTCCCTTAATTGCCAGCCCAAGTGACACCCCTTTCCTCTCTGCGAGGGCCAGCACATTACCAAAGTCTTGCTGTGCCATTCACCAATTGCTGCCTTTATGTAACCCCAGTGCCCAATGCTCCCTGAAACAGTTCGCCTCACCTTACTGCATGGCAAAGCAAGTTCTATTTTATTATCTCCCTCTTCTTTGAAAGGGAGGTGAGAAGCAGTGTGGTGCAGTGGGCAGAGTGTTGGACTGGGACTCAGGAGATCCAGGTTTTAGTCCTCACTTGGCCATGTAGTTCATTGGGCGACTTTGCGCCAGTCACTGACTCTCAGCCTAATCTACTTCACATGATTGTTGTGGAGATGAGGAGGAGGAGAACCGTGAGTTCCTTGCAAGAGGAAAAAAGGCGAGATGTAAATGTAATAACTAAATGTTCTGTCTAATTACTAGGCCAAGACCTAGCAACAACTGTTTCAATCTTCTCTTTCCAGGTAGGCTACTTTGCTCCACCCTTCTTAAATTACTAGGCCAAGACCTGGCACTGACAGCTTCCCAGTACAACCAGTCTTCCTTGCCTCACTTTTTGTACAACCTCTCTTCTGTCATGAACCGTTAAAGCAGCCTGCCTGAACCTGGTGCCCACTGGATGTGTTGGACTACATCTCCCAGTATCTTCTTGTTATGGCATAAATGGAAAAATGTGTTTGGTGCCAGAGGGTGAGAGAGTTCTACTGGAAGACCAGTGATTTATTATTTATTTATGTTTAAAACTTATAAACCGCTCCATATAAAAATAAATATTTCTGAGCGGTGACAAGAAAGAAGAAAATAAAAAAGAGAAACATACAAAAGACAAATAAATAAAATTGAGTTATACCAAAGAATCATAGCTGGTACTTCAGGAAAAAGCTTGTTTAAATAAAAACATCATTAGCGGGTGCCTAAAGCAAAGAAACTTGCTCATTTGATGATTTTCACCCTGAGTGGTGTTCCAGTAGACAGCAACCTCGGACCCTGGGTGGTTTAAACCTGGATTCAAAGTCCACCTCTCCTATGTGTGTCCGTGATCAAGTTGCTTCCAGTCATAATTCTTCTTCGGTCAAATGAGGAAAATAAGTGAGTTCACAGAATGCTTATGAAAACAAGCACACACACACACACACACACACACACATATATATATATATATATATATGGTAACCCCTAATTATATTACCATTGATTTCAGTTGGAAGTACGTTTGCACCATCTGTTTGCCACAAGATGGATGATTACAGAAAGCACACTTAAACTGCAATCCTATATATTACTCACAAGTAAAATCCCTTGGTTCTCAATGGGGCATACCGCCCAGGTAAGTGTATAGAGGATAGCAGCCTGACTCTACCATTTAATATACATATATTTCCCATCCAATTTACCCTCATTGGGAAAGCCAATTTGTCCAGCTTCTGTCAGATCCTGCATTTATACAAAGGGCTGGTTCGCACAATCGCCACATCCCACCTTGGCTTATTTAAGCCCTGGTAGCTTATGGCACATGTGAGTTGCTATTGTGAATATTCAAGCCATGGCAGGTGGTAGCCGTTGCTTATCATGACATCTGAACCCGGCGCAGGCCACAGGGTAAGTTATTATTATTATTATTATTATTATTATTATTATTTATTTATTTCTTACCCGCCTCTCCGTTTGGATCGAGGAGGGGAACAACAATATAATAAAATACATAAAACTGATTAAAACATGACACACATTATTAAAACTGCATTAAAACAGCCTAAAACATCCTAAAAACATCCTAAATGTTCTAACATGGTTAACAAACATCCTAAATCCTAACATGGTTAACAAACCACTCACAACTCTTAAACAGCCTATGGGTTGTGGGTGGTTTGTTAACCATGGCATAAACCCACCCTCGCCAGGTTCAGACGTCACAAAAATCCACAGTGACCACCCGCCCCATCTTGAATACTCACAATTGGCCACCAGCATGCAATCACAACCCACTGTGGCTTAAATAAGCCACGGTGGGCTGCGGCAATTGTGCAAACCGAGTCAGTGAGTTTTAACATATTTTTTGGTTGTTGCTGAGTGGAGGGAGAACAAGCAGCACTACGGTCTGTCTGTTCCCCTCATGGATGTTTGACAGTCTTTATACTTTTAAATGCCAATTAACAGGTGTCAGAAATGCTGGTTCTTACCAGGAGACCTATGTCTGCATAACAGGCCAAGTATTTGGACGATCCCAACCCCCTAGCATAAATATCATGGCGTTTGAGCCCCCCTGGGGCCTGCGGAGTTTACAAGTATGCTGTCAAGATCCTCTTCGTTGAGAGAGCCCTTGAAGTGCTGCCAAGGAGCGGAGGGACTCGGGCACTTTTATGTGCTCCCAAACACCAGCCTCGGCTCCAGCAGTTCAGCCCTCTGTGCACTCCGAACGCGGGTGTGAATCTCAAACATCGAGCTGACATTCCAGCGAGGAGCGGGCCAGCGCATGCCTGCACGGTGATGCCAAAACAGCAGGTGACGCTGGCCCGGAGCAGTACAGGGAAAGTAGCTGTGTGGCTTCTTGTTACATGTCCTCAGAACTCTACAGGATGGAATTAGGGACAGAGGAACAGTTATAAAATGAGGTTACAAAATCCGGATGTCCAGATCGAATTGAGATGGTTGTAAGGGATAGCATTATAGGCATAGAAAACGATAACATAGCTCTTGGCGGCGGGACCGTATCCCCTTCCATCTGACTTTAGCTTATCCCAGGATGAATCACATTGCAGGCCAGTGATCCAAAACACCCTCCTAGTCTAACTAGAGATGGCAGGGAGAAGAGAGAAAGAGAGAAAGAGAGAGAGAGAGAGAGAGAGAAGGCAGTATGTCAAAATGGCAACTTAAATGAAGGTGGCTACATATAACAGAAATATGAAATGGACGAGCAAGACAATAGCTTACAAAACAAAAAAGGAAGTCTCGCTAAACCAGAAGCCAGGATCCTTTTATTTATTTTTATTTATCTATTACAATTCTATACCGCACAATAGCCAAAGCTCTCTTTTCTAGTTCACATGGAAGCTCATTAGGGGAGCTCCAAAGCATTTACTTTGTTTTTACTTTTGAACCAGTATTTTTAATCAGCAATAAAGTCATCATCCCAGTATGGTGGCATTGGGCTATGGCCGAGGTGCAAAGAACCGCACAGCTGGTTTCATGGACCAAGGCAGTTTTGTACTCGTATTTCTCTACCCGCAGACCTATATGAGAAAAGCTAAGGGGAATTGCAAAAGAAGGCTTAACATGGTATCAGGGGGTGGCATTCAAAAAGGGAGAAAGTAAAAAAAAAAAATCCACTGAGCATCCCCATCTTACTTTTGGCCACTTTAAAGTAATTTTGTTCTAGTTCTCACCCATTCTGCTGGGGAAATTAAGATTAAGTGTGTTGCAATGGGTTTGGGCTACTTAATTTTTTCTGGTTTTGTTACTTTAAATTATAACTATAAATGGATAGTAAGGATCATATCCTTATTTAAAAATACTGTAGAAGTCAGAAGTTTAAACTGCAACACAAAAGAGTTTTGTCATGAACAGCACATTTTTATCTGGAATACTTGGTGTTAAACCAGTTCATTTCTGTTGACTTGAAAGGTTGACCTTTACGTATGTATAAAATGTCATTTCACCACACAATCCTACATGCAATATGTATTCTCAGAAGTAAGTCCCACTAATGGGATTCCCAAATGGGGGTGGGGGGCAATAGCATTTCAACGTTATTTAGCATTATTTATTATTCCTAGTTAGATATGACACTCTTTGGGTACCTCTAGACAGGAGCTTTCCCCCGTGGTGGTTTCAGAGTGGCAGCAGGTGATGCACATGACGTAGCCGCCACTCCGAAGCCATTCAGGGCCAAAACCCTAAACTCCGCTGTAAAAAAGTCAGGCACTTACCCTGACTTTTTTCCCCCTGCAGAGCCTGCACAGCCAATGGTGACAGTTGATTGGTCAGCATCGGCTGGAGGAGGGCCATTTCGAGCGCTGTGCGTCCCTCTCTTCCTCCCCCTCCTGCCGCCTGGTTCCTTCCCCCCATTTTTTATACAAACAGGGGAAGGAATGGAGCAGCCGGAGTGGGGAGGAAGAGAGGGACTCATGGCGCCCAAATCAGCTCACCTCCCTCTGACCTCCCTCTGGCTGCCCCCTTCCTCCCGAAGGCGGAGTTGCCACTGCCGCCGCACTGAACACCAGGGAGGAGAGAGGAACGAGGCAGCCAGAGGGATGTGAGCTGGTTCGCGCCTCTCCCCCTCTGGCTGCCCCATTCCTCTCCCCTCCCTGGTGCTCAAAGCGGCAGCGGCGGCAACTCCGCACTTGCGCTCCTTACTGTGCAGTTGCCAGGAAGGAGTGTGAGTGCGAGGGCCCAAGGCATTCCAGCGCCAACACGCCGCCATCAAGATGGGCCTTTGATTATTCACCCCTCAAAGCCGCTGTATCTTATACAGCTGCACGTAAAACACGGGATGGAGCAAGCCTGCACAACTTCTGACCTACTGAGCTGAAAACAGCCCACCAGCCATATCTTCGGGCCTCACAAGTGTTACAGGGTGGCCAGGTGAAAAAGAGGACAAGGCAGGATTTTCAAAAAGTGTATTATTATTATTAGTAGTAGTAGTATCCCACCCTCTTCCCAATAGGCAACTTTACAAAATTAAAACGTATATAATTTAAACACATGAATAGAAATATACAAAAGTTAAAAATAGAACTAAACCACCTGTAATATTAAAACATTTAAAAACTTTAAAAGACAAATGACAATAAAGATTCAGTGCATTAAAAGAGGTCTAGACTATTTCCAAAGGCCTGCTGGAACAAAAAAGTTTTTGCCTGCCTCCTGAAGCATAGCAAGGAGGGAACTAGTTTAGCCTTCCTGGGAAGGGAGTTCCAGAGCCCTGGAGCAGCCTCCGAGAAAGCCCTCTCCCGTGGTCCCACCAGGCTTGCCTTAATGATGGTGGGACCACGGGAGGATATGGTCTTTCAGATAACATGTACCCAAGTCGTACAGAGCTTTATGGGACATAACTAGCACTTTGAATTGTGTCCGCAAACAGATCAGAAGCCAGTGGTGTTGTTGTAAGAGGGGAGTCTGGCTGCATCTCTTTGGACCAGCCGAAGTTTCTGAGCATGGCAAGACTGAGCTTGATGAACCAACAGTGTGACTCAGTACAAGACAGCGTCCCATCTTTCTCAATGCATTTTTTCCCATGCATAAAACGTTTGCTCCTTGAAATTTTGAAAAATGCATCATCATCATCATCATCTCTGCCACAAGGCACTGTTACCTTGAGAAAAAAATATCTGTCTCCTGTTCAATAAATGAACAAGATCTACACACATATGCACACACACATGTACAGATGCACACAGAGAGACCAGTTAACATGTCACAACAACCCACATTTTTTTTTAAAAAAAAGCCCTCGGCCATTTCTACACCAGGCTGTCTGCCTGGGATGGCCCCTGGCTGATCCCCGTGTGCCGATAGTGTGTATTAGGTACTTCCAGGATCACCCTCCCTCTGTCCCTCTACGCCCCATATTGTGTAGGAAGGCCCCCAGTTTGATGAGGGAATTGTACTGGCTGCCTATTCACTACCAGGCTCAGTTTAAGGTTTTTGGTCTAGTGTACAAAGCCCTAACCTGCTTGGGACCTGGATATCTGAGAGAGCGCCTTCTCCCTTACCAACCTGCCCTGTCACTGAGGTCATCAGAGGGCTTGCTTCTGGTGGTTCCACATGGACCTTTGGCCTGATTGGAATCCACCTGGAGAAGAGCCTTCAGTGTAGTGGTCCCTTTTCTTTGGAACCCCTTGACCCTGGAGATCAGACAGGTGCCAACACTGTGTTCCTTCCGTCACCTCTTGAAAACATTGTTATTCCAGGAGGCATTCCTTAATTGACCGACCACAGTTTTTATTGGTATTTTATTGGTACTCTGTTTAAAATAACAATTTCGATATGGTGCTTTAACCTTTTTATCTTTTTAATGTTTTATTCTTATGTTCACCGCCCCAGAATCCATCTTCAAGGCGGAGCAGTATAGAAATGTTTAAATAAATACATACATACATACATACATACATAAATAAATGTGTGTCATGAATGAGAGGCACCATGCTGGTCTAGAAACAACCCCACATCCATGGGTTCTTTCTCTGGCTTGTCAGAAGAGAGACAAGCCAGAGGTTTGAGTCTGAATGCAATGCGATGAGAGCCATCCTTTGGTCCCTGCGAAATAACACTCTAACCCCAGACCCTTCCCCCTCAAAGCTGGCACAGAGAGAACCGTGCTGGCTGTCCCTGACCTCGGAGCCTCAGCATTCTGGTGGGTGGGGAGGAGACTGGAGTGGCCAGGACAAGACAAGTTAAAAAGCCCATCTAACGAAAAGAGATTGGAGGATGGGGAAGTGAAGATCACCCAGCAGGGCATATCCACCTGAAGAACTGACCCGGCTTCTCATGCTTGAGCCTCCAGTCTATGGTGAAACCCACTGGGCATATGGATAGGAAGACTTCTCCCACAGTTGCTCAACCTCTGATAAGCAGTCTGAATTTCATCCCATCATGCCACTGGGTTACGTGAGCCTCCCCAGCCCTGGGAATACCTCTTCACATAAAGTGCATTAGGTCAAGCGACAAACTTCTTTATCTATGGGCCTTTATCTCTCCTCCTCCCTTTTACGTGTCCTATCCCATTGGGGCAAATATGTGTGGCCCTATTAATCATACTTTACATACAAACTGATGGTGATACACCTAGGAAGATGAAAAACATGCCCATACTCCTACATGGCTTGGGACCACTATACCTGATGGAACACTTCTCGCAACATGAACCTACCCGTACACTATGCTCAACATCTAAGGTCCTCCTCCAGGTGCCTTCTCTGAAGGAAGCTCGGAAAATGGCAATAAGGGAGAGGGCCTTCTCTGTGGTGGCTCCCCAATTATGGAATGATCTCCCCGATGAGGCCTGCCTGGCGCCAACATTGTTATCTTTTCAGAGCCAGGTCAAAACTTTTCTTTTCTCCCAGGCATTTTAACAGTTTAAGTTGAGGTTTTTAACTGAATTTTTGGGCTGGCTTAAAGTTTAAAATGTTTTAAATGTTAGCTGTTTCTATGTATTATGGTTTAAAATTTTGTATATTGACTTTTAATGTTAAATCTTTTAATTTTTGTAAACTACCCAGAGAGCTTTGTCTATGGGATGATATATAAATGTAAATAATGATGATGATGATGATGATGATGATGATGATGATAATAATAATAATAATAATAATAATAATAATAATTGCCAATCTGGCCCTCAACAGAATGACTGGCTACTGCCTGAGGAAACCCTCACACAAAAGGTGTGTTGCACTGCCTGTCCAAAATCTCATTCCAAGATCTTTCAAGACCTAGTAATCCCAAGTCCTCAAATTTAGTATACTCACATTAATAGGATTTCATCCCAGTCATTGTGAGTTCTTACCACCTGGCTGCAGCACCCAAGAATTTCCCCACATGCCATGGCCAAAGTCACCTAGTGTGAGCACCAGGGATGGAGGACATTGCCATTTCTTCCTTCCCCACAACTCTGCCCCCACAACGCAGGCATTGCCCTGGTTGTCAATTCAAAAATAGAGCCTAATGAATCCCCATGGGACATGAATCATAACCATACTAAGCCAGAGCTATTGGATTTTCATTTACTCAGCCCCATAAAAGTCTAGAAGATGGGACTGTTGACAACCAGCCCTTGAAAGCTCCACAACAATGGCATCGTTCAATTCTGTCTTTGAAGGACAGTTCTACCTCCTAATTTAATTTCTTCCATAATTGAGTCGGAAATTGTCAATCCATTCCGAGAAATGCTGGCCATTAGCTTTTGAAAAAATGAATGGAAGTGATTTGGGCGATGGAAATGCTTTGCCTCATTACAGATGCTCCAGTCATCAGTGCATGAGTCTGGCCACAAGGACGTGGGCTGGTATTTACAAAGGAATGTCAAGAGATGCAGAAGCCTTAATCCTCCTTCAGTGAGCATGCGTCACTCCAAATGACTCTTCTTCAGAGAGTCCCAGGCAGTCTATACTGCATTGAGGATTAATAGTTTTCCTGACTAAGTTCTCCATTAGTTTAGCAGTGGCACACTGCATCTCTTCCTTGGGTAACAATGTTTCCTGGACGAAATGAGCACTAGTTCAGCACGATATATTACCTTGGGAATCAATCTGCCAGCAGAAAAGAAACAGACGTTGGCGAGATTCCCCTACAGAAGGGCCTTATGCTAGTCAAGTCCATGTGCCGAAATCAGACAAGTGTTCAAATACTCTGCAGAGCTCCTGCCTCAATCATTGCAGTTGGCTCTAAATTCAATACTACACCTTATAAATATAGATTTTTCCTTGGGGGAGGGCATTCAGGAGATCTCCCTAGTTATTTCAGAGGCAGAGGTGTCGGGTTTATGCCTGACTTTGTGGGCAACTTGAATGGCCAGATGAAATAAAGGCAGCTTTGTTTTCGTTACCCCCTCCCCAGCCCCTGCTCAAGTCCTCTGGAAATTTCCAGTGCACCTGCTAAGATCTCTTAGAGACCTTTTTGTGATACTTGAAAAAAGCAGGCACCTCTGGGAACCCTTTCAGCATGTAGAAAAGAGTGTTTGTAGAATCCCTGCCAGGATCACAGAATGAAAAATCTATTTATTGAGATTAAATAATAAGAATATTTATTGATGCTACTTCTACCCTGCTTAGTATGCTATAATCTGTAAGTGGTTTACATCAAAATGTATATATAATACAGTATAAGAATACATATGTGTGTGTGTGTGTGTGTGTGTGTGTGTATATATGGGACATTGGTATAAAGTGGTGCCATAGCAAAGCAACAAGGAGGCTCTGGTAGTCTTTCTGTCTTTCATATCCTGGGGGGACATGACAATAGAGTCATGGGGCTTCACTTCTGCACTTCAAAATTTACCACTACACCACAGCATAGGCAAGTTGGTATGGGAGCAGATATTCCTTCTGATACCTGAGTCCTAAGCCATATAGGGTTTAGGTAACAGCCCTCCCTGCTGTTGTTCCCAGCATCTGGAACTCAGAGGTGTACTGCCTCTACATGTGGAAAACATAATTCCAGCCACTTCTGCATCAGTAATATTTGAAAAGGGCTAATAAACCAAAGGTGAATCCTGATAAAACAGAAACTCTACAGTGGGCAGTTCCCAGGTCCAGGAATTGGGTCCTTTACCTGTTCTGGATGGGGTCACACTACCTCTGAAGGAGCAGGTACATACTTTAGGGGAGCTCCTGGATCCATTACCAATTTTGGTTCATGTGCAAACTATGCCTGTATAGGATAGCCTAGCCACTGCGATTCATGTACTGGTAACCTCATGATGAGACAACTGTAATGAGCTTTATGTCAAGCTGCCCTTGGGCCTGCTTCAGAAGCTGTAGCAAGTGCAGAATGCAGCAGCAACTAAGATGCTCAATGAAGCACCTAGCTAGACATATATTATACCTCTGTTAAAAGAACTCTGCCTATTAGCTACCAAACCATGTTCAAGGTTTTGTTGTTGACATACAAAGCCCAAAATTACTCAGGGCCAGAATACCTACCTAACATCCTTGTCCTATATATGTCTAGGGACCTATCTACACAGTACCTTGAAACATTTTAAATTGTATTTTAAAACGTTGCAAATAGGTGCGTTCTAAAACATCTTAGGCCACATTAACAAGTACTCACGTTACAGGAGAAAAAATCTTCAGTCTTCAAAGTGGTGTGGGAGGTCTCACACACTCTTCTGTCCTTCTCTTTCTCTTTCGTTTTTACAATGAGTTTAGGGCAAATAATTGTGGGAGTTGTAGTACAGTAACTCACTTCCTCCTTAGTTCTCCTTTCATTCACTAGCTTTCAATGAGTATAGGGCTAGGCATTGTGGGTGTTGTAGTTCACTCACCCACTTCCTCTTTCTTCCCCACCAATCAACTGCTAAGCATTTGGGCACCGGTCAACGAAGCACTGCCCCCACGAATCACAAATGGTAAGGAAGGACACATTATTTTACTTAAAACAATTTATTTAAAGTAAAAACCGTTGTATATAGCTGAAATGAGTTTTAAAAAAAACTCAGGTATACATTGTTAAAGGGAGTGCGTCATGAGGCCCAAAGAGTTTTCATTACCCTTATGAAACGTTACAAATCTAGTGTGTAGACCGGCCCTAGGACTGATCTACACCAAGCAGGATATAACACTTTAAAGTGGTTTATAATAGTTTATAACCGGTTTAAAACTGTTATAAACCATTATAAAGCAGTAGTGTAGATCCGCTCTAAGTCAATCCCTGAGATCTTCAGAGAAGGCCTTATTGGTTGTTCTACAACCAATAGAATGTTGCCAGATGATGGCATGTAAGCGAGCCTTCTCAGTGGTGGCACCCACCCTCCAGAAGGGGTAGAAACTGGGGGAAACTTCCTGAAAACGTCTTTTACATAGGCTTTCCTTGATCTGTAAGGGACTGACATTGCCCTGTTTTATTGTTGCCTTTGTAGCAATAAATACAATTTTTTATTATTTTATATTAGTTTTACAGCATTTTGTACTGCATTGTATATGCAATTTACTGTCAACCATTTAGAGATTTTATTATAGGGAGCAGTATAGAAGTTTTGCTTCAGCTTTAAGGAAAGAGGGTGCCTTTCTGTTTCATCTGCTCGACATGACATTGCATTGCAACCCTTGATTTGTCCCCTCCCTTCCGTTTTAAGTGGTTGCGCTCTGCTCTGACGAGCCCTGGGCTTTGATTTCTAGACCTGCAACACAATGGGCAGCATTGTTGCTTCAAAGCAAACTCGCAGGCTTGTTCAATGAACACCCACTGGGGTGGGTGAAGCTGAATAAGAGTGAAGACAGGAACCCCCTTCACAGAGAAACCCTTACAGAGCTGAGATGAGTGAGTCATTGGCTTGATGAAGTCAAACTCCATTTCCTTGCTTTGCCTCCCAAGATCAATTTCATCTGCCAAAGTCCCATTGACTTCAGTGGGATTATTCCACGACACACTGGTTGAAAGGACAGAGACTTTGATGAGTCAAGAAGTAAACACAGGACTCATGCCTGAAAAGGGTAGGCCTGCTATATTTATCTCTGGTCTCGTGATTCACGGGGCTTTCATTTTAATTTCTGGTTTTTTATTAGCGCTGCCCACTAATTTGCACTATGGTATAAACAGGAGACAAGAAGCTTGACTCAGCCATTGTATGTGGAGCTATTTTAAACCATCTTTAGCACTGGACCCGCACGGGTCAAGAGGAACAGAGGAGTGCATTCGTCGGTTAAAGAAGTTGCCGATGGCATGCAAATTCTGCTGACGCTTGCCCTGGAATTTAATATTTCAGCAGCGGTGAAGGAGGAAATAAATAAAGCAAATGACTGGATATGTTTTATGGGCCTCGAGAAGATCACCAATACAAAGGCTGCATTTAAAAACAAAATTGTAGACACATAGGTGTTCCTGAGAACTAATCACGTCTAGTTAAAAAGGTCAACTGCCTTTGTTCTCTGTTGATGGCACTCCTAAATTTAGGAGGTGGCTGATTTCACCCAAAATGCATCACGCATAATAGCATGCCATCTAACCTTTCACAGATGAAACCAGGGTTCAGTGCTCCGGTTATCACAACAAGGATCGACGCCTACCCAAAAGACTCCATATTACCCATTGCTGAAGCCTCTTCTCACCGGCTCTATATTAAGCTGATAAAAATTGTTTTCTTTTTTTAGTTAAAAAACGGTTTAAATTGAACGTCGACTCCCTCAGTGGATCTGGTTGTAGTTTTTCTAAAACAGCTGCAACTCAAAATCAGCAACATTACAATGTAGATTACAGGTGATTAGGGTAGAGAGAAGGGACAACGTGCCCTGGAATGTTGTATTCAGGCATGTGCCTATACAATCACCCCATCTCAAGAATTCAACTTCTAGAGACTCAACATGTCCCCAAAAGGCAAAATAGAGGCAATCCTTTACAAGGGGCAAATACCAGAAAAAAAGGGACTGTCCAAGGTAAGGAGGAATGGTTGAAGTATATTGAATCAATACATGATAGAGGTATATAAAATTATACATGGTGTGAAGAATGAAGATAGGAAGACATTTTTCTCCTTCCCTCAAAATGCTAGAACCCAGTGGGGCCATCCCACGAAGCTGATTGGTGAGAGATTCAGAAGAGATAAAAGGAAGGACTTCTTCACACAGTTAAACTATGGAATACGCTACCACAAGATGCATAGTTAAACTATGGAATACGCTACCACAAGATGTAGTAATGGCCACCAATTTGGATGGCTTTAAAAGGGGGTTAGTTAAATTCCTGGATTAAAAGGCTATCAATGGCTACTAGTCCTGATGGCTTTGTGCCACCTCCGGTATTAGAGGCAGTAAATCTATGTACACCAGTTGCTGGGGAACATGGGCGGGAACGTGCTGTAGCACTTGTATTCTGCTTGTGAGTTCCTGGTCAACAGCTGATTAGCCGCTGTGTGAACAGAGTGCTGGATCAGATGGGGCCTTGGCATGATCCAGAATAGCTGTTCTTATGTTCTTAAGTAGAATCAGCAAGAACAATGAATGTGGGGGAGAGCTTGATTACTGTGCAAGGTCTGGAAGAAAAGCCTTGCAATTTCCACCTTCTCGTGGGTCGATTAATATGAGTGTGCCTAGGTAGAAATGGAATGGATCAGTCTTGTTCCAGACTGTGTTAGTTTCTCAATTCTCTATATTTGGCCCTTACTCTAAAAAAAGATTCACATCAAAATTCATATATACTTATTTAAGTACATATTTTAGTGTACTTCCTAAAATAAAATGCCCCTTCATTTTATCTAAACATGTGCAGTTCTAAAAAATCCCCTAAGAGATGTATTTGGGTTCTAAAACAGCAGGCATAGGTGCCTCATCATATACCATTAAATGAACTGGCATGACGTTGTCCCCGTCGTGCTGTTCTCTTGCCCTAAGCGAGTCCAGCCCTGAAAAGGTGGATCAAAATCATGGCAAATGTGCATTAAACCTCATGTGTGATGACACTCAAGGAGTAGAAGATGGTCATTACCTGGTTGCCACCAGGCGGGCTTCAGTGGGGAACGCATTCCATAGTTGGAGGGCCACCACTGAATGGGCCATCACAGATCAAACGCTATGGACAGAACTTTCATGCTACTTCTGATGCAATGGATTTCAACTAGGGCTGTGAACAGCCCCCCCCCCCCCCGATGTGGTCCAGATCTGGATCCAGACAATCTGGACCGGATCGGACCTCCCCCGATCCGGTCCGGAACTGGATTCAGATCTGGAGACCCTCCTTTTCCCCATAGTCTATGGGGAAAAGGACTCACTGCCTTCCCCCCACTCTCCCTGCTTAACTGCTGCCTCCTCACCGCTGCCGCCTGCTGCTGCCATCTGCCGCTGTTTCCATCCGCTGCAGATCCGGATCTATTCACAGCTCTAATTTCAACAGAGTCAGCTCATGCATTCAGCACCATGGAAATCAAGTCATGTGTGAACCAGACATAAGACTGAAGCAGCAGACACATTTTCATCCTCCTCAAAAAAGCTGCAAACATGGCCAAATTACCATTAATCTTGTAGGAAGCAGCTGTGCTTCACAAGAAACCAAGGATTGATACTTCCTGCTTGCGTTTCTTCAGGAACACTCTGATTTTTTATTACCACTTTCAAAGAGGCTGGTACCACTTCCCCTCTCAAGGAGGAATGTATAACCTCCAAGACCAGTGGAGGCTGGTGGCTTGGATATCAGTGGGA
This sequence comes from Anniella stebbinsi, assembly GCA_029215795.1. Classification (NCBI taxonomy): domain Eukaryota; kingdom Metazoa; phylum Chordata; class Lepidosauria; order Squamata; family Anniellidae; genus Anniella; species Anniella stebbinsi. The sequence continues at coordinate 22,392,305 of JARDYH010000002.1, read as the reverse complement.
CTCTGGGTTTCAGTCAGAAACAGTCAGAACTCTAAAGGAGCTAACCAAGGTGCTGAACCTACTTTGGGGACTAGCTCCTCCTGATTGCATGTAACATGCCATATATTTGTGGGTGTATTTGAGAAAGCAGAACATACATTTTAAAATAAATAGATCCTACAGCTCCTAAGCTTGCCAGTTTAAGAACTAACCCTTGTTCAGTAACCTCTGAAAATAGTGTGACATTTATATTTCCTGTCTTTCAAAGACCAGCTAGATCTGAAAACTTAGATCCATCTGAGTGTTTTGCTTATATTTATATAAAACATCCCCAGACCCAGTTTTCTGACAGCACATCCCTAGGCATCTTTACTCAGAAGAAAGTCCTACTATGTACAATGGTGCTTACTCCCTCGCTTACTTCATCACCACAGACTTAGAAAAACTGACATTTGCTTGGACAGGTTTAAAATTTATTTCTTTTATAAGAAATAAAATATAAGGCCCTCCATTCAACAAATACACCAATGAATTCCCATGTAAGAACAGATACAAAGCACTAGGCTGTGGTATGTCCTTTCACACTGCCTGACAATACTAAACTTCTGCTGGAGGGGTACTCTTGGGAAGCCAATATTTTACAGGGAATAAAAGAGCTTCATACAACAAAGAAGATCCTATTACAGGTGGTCTCACAGTTAAGAGCACTCTGAAATAGATGTTTACCACTAGTCTCAAGCGTCTTCTTCCAGAGAAGTCTCACTGATATCAATGGGAATATTCAACTTAAGGCACAATGTGAGGGGGGAAATGCTACAATTTCCAGCATTCCCACCCAGCAGTTGTATAGGATTTTTTTCCCTTAATGTGTAAGACCCTTCTAATTCATCATCCAGTTCATCAGCTGGCTAGATCAGTCTCTGCATAGCATACAACTGTTAGCACAAATCACATTGTGCTAGCGGAAACTAGTTTCTGAATTATGTAAAGAGAAGAATCCAACTAAAGTTACATTTGCACAAACGCAGTTGTGCAAGCGGTTGTGCATTATGCTTGTGCAACCCATTATTCAACCCATTGCACAGAACTCTTGTGCTTATCTTGATGAGGGGTTTGCCCTGGGATGGATCCACAGTGGCGGCAGCTCGTTTATATGATGCAGCCACCATCGCGAAGCCATCCAGGGGCAACCCCCCAAAGCTCCAGGTTTAAAAAAGTTGGGCATCTGCCATCTGTGGCCTTGCTTCGGAGCTGCAGTGGAGGTGTCTCCCAGCTGATGCCGTCCCCTGATTGGGCACCATCCACCGGGGAAGGGGTGGTCCAGTGAGCAGAATGGGCTCTGGATCGCCTCTGCACCTCCAGGGACCTTGGGAACCTTCTCTTCAATAATAAATAATACCAAAAAATTGAATAAAAATGGATTACCGGTGCACCGGGAAAGTGGGGAGGTAGCGGTTTGTCTCCGCACCTCTCTAGAATCATACAATTGTGCAATTAGAGGACTAAAAATAAAAAAAAACAAATCTCCGGGGGAGGGAAATGGGGCAAGGAGCTGACTTTCCCCGCCACAATTCGTTTGTTTTTGGATGCTGGGAGGAGGAGGAGGAGGAGGAGGAAAACAACGGGGTGCAGGAATTGGGGTGCTAGGGGTGGCAGCGGTCCCATCAGCCTCCAAAACCCGCATTTACGCTCCTTTCCATGGGTATTACCCTGGAGGAGCGGAATTGCAGGATTTCGTATAACAAGGCACCAATGCAGCCTCGTATAGATGCAGCATGTCAACTGACATATTTAAGTTAATTGATATTAGGCAAACTTTGGCATTCCTGAGATGGCTAGATATTTGGCACATGGTTTTATAAAAAGAAAGAGCATTTTTATCTTAGGATGCAATCCTATGCATGTTTAGACAGAAAAAAAGCCTACAACTTCAAACATAGTCCAGCCAGGAATGAACTCTTAATCTTTATTTTTAGCTCATCGATTCCACTTGCTAGCACAATGGGTTTCCTGGAAAACCCATCTCGCTAGCAAGTGGTATTATTTATTTATTTATTTATTACATTTGTATATCGCCCCATAGCCGAAGCTCTCTGGGCAGTTTACATAGAATTAAAACAATTAAAAACAATATACAAAAATTAAAACAGCAAAAACGTACAACATACACACAATACACACATACATTTAAAACTGCTACAACAGCCCCAAAAAGCTACAAAAAACAAAAACAAACCCAGGCTATTGCTGTTGAGGAAGCATTCATTTCTGCTAGCACAATGTAAATCACACTAATTGCTGAGCACCACTGAATCCTTCCCTCAGTTTTTTTTTTAAGGCTCTAAATGCATTCAAGAAAGTTTCAGGGTTTCATAACATTCCAAATCAGATTTCTAGGACCCAGAGAAACAACACTTCTGCACATGTTTCTCTTGTCTTTGTGGACATTTACTATATGATTCACTGTCAGTGAAAACTAGAGGCAGTCAGTGGGCTCCCTTCATAAACCCTGTGGGATGGATTTTATTCAGTGCCTTGTGAGAGCTAGGCATAAATTAATGAAAGACTTGCGTGAGTTGGATAGTTTCAGACTGTGGGTTTGGAAGCCAAATGTCTACCAGGCAAAAATTATCATCATCATCATCATCATCAGAAGAAGAAGAAGAAGAAAAAGAAGAAGAAGATTTTTTTATTTTCTTACCCCCAACCCAAATTAGTTCTGTTCTTTCTGTGACTCCATCACACCTATCTTTCCCCCCTGGTTTGCCACCGTATTTTTTTTTTAAACCTCTGATGCAGGAGCGTGTCGAGCTTATGATCCCTTTCACCTGAATAGCTGCTCTTTTGCTCCTTTGTTCCACTCCACCCTTCCCTGTCTCTTTCTCCCTCCAGTCAGGTCCTGTCAGATGAGTACTGCAACCAGACTGCCTTTCTGATGGGCAAAAATGGAACGACCCTTTAGTCTGGCTCTTTGAGGGCATCGAGGGAGTACAATCCTGTCTCTGCAGAGAATCAGGCATTGTATGATTAAAAAAAAACACTTTCAAGCCCGGGATGCAAGGTTTAGGTTTTATATTGAGGCTTGGAGCCAGCTGCTGGGAGAGATCGCTTTTCCCTGCCAGGACCTGATACAATCCATTCAAGCCCCCAGTTCATTTAAAATTACACAGAGGCTTAGGGCGCATTAAATGCACTTAGGGAAAATAATCCAGACTTTTAGCATTCTAGGAAAGGCTGGGGAAGAGGTCAGCAGGACAGGCACGGCATCGTGTGAGTATCGTGCTGCAAATCCGCACACCAGGCATGGCAAGAGTGCACTAAATCGCTGGTGTAATGGAGCTCTGTGTGATGGCCTGACATGTGCCGATAATATAGCTTGAGGGTAGGCAGTTTGTAATGCATACAATAGCTGTAGAATTTAGATGAACAGAAGACTTTCTGTGGATTCTCCTCTAGCCCTGATTCCAAGTAGCAAAATCCTGGGAACTCTGACGAAAGGAGAAGGGGTATATGCGTCCTCCTAGTTTTTCAAGCAGCAAGCCTATTTGGTTTGTAACGGCAGCCGGCAGCAACTTAGCATAATGAGAATCGAATGTTTTGGGGCCTTTCCCATTTACATCCATTTTAACTTTTGTGCAATTCATGTGACATTTAGAGGGGGCAGGGAGAGGATGCAAAAAGAGACGAGGAAAATACACATGGCTTTGAGTTTGAGTTTTTCTTCTGCACCCACCCAGACGATGGCAGCAGTGTCTCTTGAAAGGTCAAAGGCAAAGGAAAACATACAGAACAAATGTCAGAAACATTTCATGTTTTATTTCCAGAAACACATCGCTCCCTCCGGCTTCCCTGAAATAAATAACAATAATATTGAACAAATGCCCTCTCTGAGGAGTAGAGTGTCTGAAAGATTTTAGATTGGGAAATCATGCATATCAGCACAGGATATCGACACTTCTACACTGTTCCAAAGCACCGTTGAGCAGAGCCCCCACTGTCCAAACTGCAGTTAATGGAAACTTTGTAGCACAGGGTGCTAATTTGAGATCTCTTTCTGGTCCAGAGTGATTTCACATCCATCCTGTTTCTACGTTAATCTCTTATCTTTTAAAGCTGTGTGAAAATTCCTATGGAAGTATTATTTTCGACAGACTTTCTCTCAAAGTACACATTTCTAAATGTATTTTACCCTAAATGAACATCTGTATACTTCTTGGTGCATATTTTTTGAGCTGAGAACTGCATCACAACAGTCACAGAAGCACAAAATTCAAGAATAACGTATTTATTTATTTGCAAGAATTTTTACCCTGTTCTTCAGCCAAAAAAGGCTCTTAGAGTGGCTTCCAAGGATTAATCATGAGATAGTCCCTGCCCTCAAATCTTACAAACATCTCCCTTGAAATGAACAGAGGCCTTTTTTCCTATACAAATTGCAGGCTTGTGGGACTGTAGTCAGGGACAAATGGTTAAATTCCCCCTATCCCAATCCAGCTCAGGTCTCTCAAGCTGACTTTTGAGTAGCAAAAAGGACTGACATATAGGGTGACCTTATGGAAAGGAGGACAGGGCTCCTGTATCTTTAACAGTTGTATAGAAAAGGGAATTTCAGCAGGTGTCATTTGTATGCATGCAGCAGCTGGTGAAATTCCCTCTTCATCACAACAGTTAAAGCTGTAAGAGCTATACTAGAGTGACCAGATACAAAAGAGGGCAGGGCTCCTGCAGCTTTAACGGTTGTGACGAAGAGGGGATTTCACCAGGTGTTGCATGCATGCAAATGACACCTGCTGTAATTCCCTTTTCTGTACAACAGTTAAATATACAGGAGCCCTGTCCTCCTTTCCATATGGTCAGCCTACTGGCATAGCTCTGTGTTATGTGTTTACCAGGGCTGGCGTCAAGGATAGGCATGATTGGGCCCTGCCAAGGGCCCACACCCCAGCAGGGGTCCACTGACAAGCCCCCTGGAGTTGCTCCTCCTCTTCACTTCTTCAACCTGTTTGTTCAGTTGTATCTCACTCTGGCCCAGACAATGGTGGTGGCGAGAAGGAGGAGGAATCGCCACCACTGTCCAACTGCTCACTCTCTCTCTTTGCTGGTCAAGCAAGCAAGTGGTGCAATTTATTTATTTCATTAATTTAATTTATTGCATTTTTATACCACCCAATAGCCGAAGCTCTCTGGGCTGTTTACAAAAATTACATGATGAGAAAGGAGGAAGAGCAACAGCAGCTGGTGACAATAGCTGTGAGAAGGTTGATGTCACGTGACACATCTGTGCATACTGAGTTTTTGTTTATAACTGTGTATTCTTGTCATAGATCTATGGCTTGGTAAGTAAATCTAGGGAGAGAATGGTGGATTTGCATGTGTGAGTGAACGGCTAAGAAAGTGAGGGGGAGGGGTGAAGTGTAGGGGGGGCTATATAAACTGAGTACTGTGCCTGTGTGAGGGAGACAGAGATAAGGAGATGGCTTAGATTAATATAGGATGAGACAGGGACAAGATTGCAGAGGGATTAGATCAAAGACAGGGAATTAATGTATCGGGCTGCCTCTACACGAGACATTTAAAGCTCTTTGAAGTCTCATTACCATACCATATACTTTATTGTGTCTTAGCAAATTGCCATTATGCACACTTACAAAGGAGGGGGGAAAACACTCTATACAATTAAAACTCTGCTAGTAAACCAATAAGAGCAGGATCATTTTCCATACAATCTTTAAACTTTGTCGCACGTATTTGTAGAGCATTGACGAGGAATTTAGAAGTTCTAAAGGATACATACTTCTCAACATCAGACAATAAGAAACAAACCTTAACAAGAGATGGCCTACCCTTTAGTGAACTTAACAATGGATAAATATATTTGGTTCTGAGATTGTTATACAATGAGCATTCTAAGAGTACATGAATAATATCTTCAGTTGATACAGTTGATACAACTGCATACTCTATCCTTCTTAGGAACCCCCTTATGCCGACCCACCCAATCTGCCAGCGGAAGAACATTTAATCTTGCCCAAGTAAAGGCTACCCTCATTTTAATATTTGGTAAATCTACAAGGTATTTTGGAAAAGATAAATACAAAGGAGTAAAGGAGGCATAGAAGTTATTAGACTGGCAAGTCTTGATCTCAGCCAGCTGAGATTGCATCTCAGTGTCCTTAAGCCTTTGGAGCAGTAATACTTATGAAGTTTCATAAAAAAATTTACTTCTACAAGAGCGGAGTGTAAATTGGGAGTTGAGGCGCTTTATCTCTCCGATTATGCGCATTATTGAATGCGCGTTAAATAGCGAGTTTTATTTTCCTCCGGCCGTTAAAGCGCATTTTGACTATGTGAACAAGCGATTCTTCGCATTAACTACTTGTAAAGCGCATTTCAAACAACTGGTAAGGCCACCAGTTGTGCACTCAAATACCTCTTGCGTACAAGCATTTACGATAAAGCGCTTCCACGATTATGCGCATAATCGGCTAACCAGGCATCAAACAGAATCCATCTAGAGGGGGTCTTAGGATTTTAGGACTGAGGGTGCCGCCACAAGAGCGATTTAAAGCTCTTTCAAGGCGCATTAAAATTTTTACCTCTACAAGAGCGGAGCGCAAATTGGGGGTCGAGGTACTTTTTCTGTCCGATTATGCGCATTATCGAATGTGCATTAAATAGCGAGTTTTAATTTTCTGCGGGAGTTAAAGCACCTTATGTCCATGTAAACAAGCAATTCTCTGCATGTCAACCACTTTAAAGCGCATTTCATACTGCCGGTAATGCGCTTCACCGCCTGTTGTTTATAGGAATTAGGCGTAAATGCGATGGTGAGAAGATGCGCATAATTGGGCAACCAGGCGTCAAGCCAAATTCTTGTAGAGGGGGCGAGAGAGAGAGAGAGAGAGAGAGAGTCTGTGGTGATTGTACAAGGATTGTTTGAGAGAGTGATTTTGGAGTATTATGTATGAGGCAAACTATATTGATAGAGCCATTTAAACATTGCTTGTTTATTATTGAACAACTTATTATTCTAATTAATAAAGCTTCCCATGTTTATAAAATCCATCACCTCCTGCTGGTGGCTGTGTCAGGGGGCGGTACTAAAGGGAACAGTACAAGGTTATAAAATAAAATCTGTGTGTCCTTGCAGAAAGAGGACTGAGTAAAGGGTTGGGCCTGAGCATTAAAGGTTCTGGTGGCAGCGAAACCAAGTGTGTGTGAGAGAAGGTGGTTCCAGCTTGGAAGAGAGAAAGGCCTTAGAAGAGGGGAATTCTCACTAGGAAAGGGGCAGGAACAGCACAGTAGACTCACTGAGGGAGGGGCCCCACTGAGAATGCCTTGCCCAAGAACCCTCAAAAGCCTGGAGTTAACAGTAATTTGGTTAACAGTAATGTTTGACCCACAGATGGCTTTGCTGCTTTTCAGAGAGTAGAAATCCGGGCCAGATCTACACCAAGCAGGATATAACACTTTGAAAATGGTTTGAAAATTGTATATGGAGTGTGTCCTGGGCCCCAACAGTTGCCAATACCATTATGAACCGTTTTAAAGCAGTAGTGTAGACCCTGCTCAGGTTTTGTCCATTTCTGTGAGGATTGTGGCAAATACCTGCAAAAGTAATGTAACCAAAGCTCATTACAGGACTTTAAAAAATAAAACCCTCTCTACAGATAGTGGGCTGCAGTGGTGTTGCTCAAACAATTCCCCAACTTGTGGAAATGTTATCTTTTCCTCCAGTATCACTAGGAAGCTGTCCTGTGGGCAGGTCATCATGGACATAGCCCAATGAAAATTGCCCAGATTAAAGTCCTGTTGATTTCAACAAGAGAGGAAACAGTTTAAACACTTGAATTTAATATTAATAAACTGCTAAAATAGTACATAATGTTTAACAGTTAGAAAGCATGTAACAAAAGTACTAATAATAATTTCAAGGAAACAATGCAACAGACGGATTTCTTGAAGTTACCAAATTATTTAAGAATGAAGTCCAGATGTAGTTTGCATTTGAAAAATGTTTAGTGTTGCACATTAAATCTGGAAAAGTCCAAGCAATGCCAAATGTTTAGTTACATGATTGTGCTGAAATACAGACTCTGGACCAAAATGGATACTTCTAAGAGTATTAGAATCGGCTAATTAGAATTAAAACAAACACAATTAGGAAACATATTCTCAAGGTCTGCATCTAGATTTGAAAAAACTGAAAGCACCAACCAACATCTCAACATTTAGATAATTTAATGGCCGGCTTTGGTGGTTATTCGTATTGTTTCTGTACTAGATAATAGATGGGCTTTTTGTTCTTTGAAAGAGTGCTCCAAATATCTAGTGCTCTGTTGGCAGATTTTCACCTCTCTGTGCTCCTCATTATTGTTGTTCTTCCACTAGAGGAGCTTCTGAGACCTTCTAGAAGAGTTGTGCTACTGGGGATGGAGGCGAGGCTGGTGAAGCCACAGGAAACTGGGACTGCTGGACTCGCCTTGCCTCTCCCTGCCCACTGGAACACACACACACACACACACAGTTTTTGCCTCCTGGAATTCGCATCTCGGGAAGCAGCTGTCACAGTTCTTTTCATGGGAGCTGCAAGGTGGCAGCGGGAGGAATCGGAACTCAGAGTCTCCTCCCTAGGTCATAGAAGGAGGAATCCTGAAGGAATCCATCAGAAGGAGAAATCCAGATGATCCTGTGGTTGCTAGGACACTCCCCTGGACCACAGGATTGCTCTCTTAGGATGTTTTTAGAAAATACTTTTCTAAATATATGGTCATCCCTATCCTGTGAAATTCCCTGCCTCTGGAGGTCAGGCAGGCACCAACTTTCTATTCCTTCCGGCGCCTCCTGAAAACGTTGTTGTTCCTGAAAGCCTTCCCCTTAATGAGCAGCTGTGGTTTCATTTGCACTTTGTTTCTTTGAAAAATGTACTCCTAATGTGTTTTCATTCTGTTTTCATTCTACTTGTCCACTGCTCTGAAATTCTTGAATGGGGAGCAGTATATAAATATTGTAAATCAAATAAATACATAAATACATAAATATGTATGGTTTTAATGAACATAATGAAATTCTAAATTGGAGCAGGGGCTAGGGGTTACTTCTGTGTGTGTTTTATTCTTTTGCAAATCATTTTGGGACTTCTTCCAAATGTGTGAAGTGATACATAAATGTATTATTATTATTATTATTATTATTATTATTATATTTATTTATTTGTATCCCACCTTTTGCCCAATTCTGGGCCTCAAGGCGGCTTTACAAAATTAAAACATATACAGTTAAAACCTATAAATAGAAATATACAAAAGTTAAAAATATAATTAAATATGCTTCAATATTAAAACATTTAAAACATTTAAAATACATAACAATTTTAAGAGTCCTATGCATAGATGGAGGTCCAGACTATTAGCCAAAGGCCTGCCAGAACAAAACAATTTTTGCCTGCCTCCAAAAGAACATCAAGGAGGGAGCCAGTTTAACTTCCCTGGGAAGGGAGTTCCAGAGCCCTGGAGCAGCCACCGAGAAGGTCCTCTCCCACGTTCCCATCAGTTCCCTGAAGATTTCAAAGCACAGGCAGGCTCGTAAGGGAGAATACGGTCTTTCAGATAATCTGGACTGGAGCCATATAGAGCTTTATAGGTCATAACCAGCACTTTGAATTGTGCCCACAAACAAACTGGAAGCCAGTGGAGCTGTTGCAACAGGGGAGTTGTATGCTCCCTATAACCGGCACCAGTCAGCAGTCTGGCTGCAGCTCTTTGAACCAGCTGAAGTTTCCGAACACTCTTTAAAATCCCCACGTAGAGCATGTTACAGTAATCCAATCGGGATGTAACTAAGGCATGTGTCACCGTGGCCAGGTCAGACATCTCTAGGAATGGGCGCAGCTGGCGCACTAGCTTTAACTGTGCAAATGCACTCCTGACCACTGCTAAAATCTGGGCATCCAGGATCAAGGCTGAATCCAGAAGTATACTCAAGCTGCAGACCTGTGACTTCAGGGGAAGTGTAACCTCATCATCCACTATAAGCTGAGTCCCTATTCCCTGATCTTCCTTTCGACAGACCAGGAGCACTTCTGTCTTGTCTGGATTAAGCTTCAATTTGTTTGCCCTCATCCAGTCCATTACTGCTAACAGACACCAGTCTGGCACCGAAACAGCTTCCTTGGAATTGGGTGGAAAGGAGAAGTAGAGTTGGGTGTCATCAGTGTACTGGTGGCACCGCACCCCAAAACTCCGGATGACCTCTCCCAATGGTTTCACGTATATGTTAAATAGCATGGGAGACAAAAGAGAATCCTGAGGGACTCCTCAAGCCAATGGCCAAAGAGTCAAATAGAAGTCCCCCAACACCACCTTCTGGGTTCCCCCTCCAGGAAGAAATGGAGCCACTGTAAAACATGTAATAAATCAACTAGCTAATGTTAAGCACATTTAAACCCCATTGATTTCAATGGCAAGTACAAAGGATATACTATTGCACATAGTTAAATTATGGAGTGGATGTAGCAATGGTCACTGGCTTAGACTGCTTATTATTATTATTATATCTCACCTTTTTCCCAATACTGGGACTCAAGGCGGCTTACAAATTAAAACATGTACAGTTAAAACAGAGATATACAAAAAATTAAAAATATCATTAAACATAGTACAATTTTAAAATATTTAGAGCATTCAAAAACATTTTAAATACAAAATAATTTTTAAAATCCAAACTATAAGTAGCACATCCACAGAGGTCTCAACTACTCCCCAAAGGCCTGCTGAAACAGAAAGATTTTAGCCTGCCTCCAAAAGCACACCAAGGAAGGTGCCAGTCTAGCTTCCCTGGGAAGAGAGTTCCAGAGCCCTGGGGCAGCCATTGAGAAGGCCCTCTCCCGCATTCCCACTAGGCATACCTGTGATGGTGGTGGGACAATGTTCAGACAAATTCATGGAGGATAGCTGTACTGATAGATATTAGGATGGACAGCTAGAGGGAACCTCAATATTTAGAGGCTGTGTATCACCAAATAGAAAATTCTGGGAACATATAATAGGGAGAGACTGTTCTGCATTATCATTGTTGTTGTTGTTTTCACATATTTATACCCCTTCCTCTTAAACACAAGGGCCAGTATCCAGTTGGACATGAGTGATAAAATAAATGATGTTGTGCTCATGCAAGTGACCTCTAGTGTAACGTGTCGCATCAGCTAACGCTATGGGCATCGTGCTAAATGTCCCTTATACGAGCACAGGGTAATTTATGTTATCACCAGTGTCCAATTGGATACTGCCCAATAATTCACAAGGTGGCTAACATATAGAAAGCATATGAATGACAATAAAACCATAAACACATAACTGAATGAAAATAAGCAGTAGGCTTCTGGGAGACATCTGGCTGACCACCATACAAAACAGGATGTTGAACTAGATGTCTGACCCAGTTATACTCATCTTATATACTTAAGTGCTTGGAATTAGATAAGCACTAATATAGGAGACATATTTCTGGCACTGCATTGTGATGCTATAGACCAGACTTTTACAAATCTTTGTTGTTATCGTGAATAAGGATGGCCAAATCTGTCTGTTTTGCTTACAACAACGTTACCTTTTTTCCCCCAAGCGCAAGTGTGTTCTTCTTCAACACCAGTTTGCAAATGTCCGCACAAACATTTGTATGCATTCTCAAGTGCATTTTCATATGGATGAAAACATGTACACATTTTTGTGTAGATATGCACTTTTACAAGTAATTTTCTTGAATATAGATCTTTTTATATGCTATTCTCCATAATCTGTGCTTCATTATATGCAAATTTTCATCATGCCTGCATTTTTGCACACATGTTTGATCAAAGGACTGCATTGCAAAATACAGAGAAGTGTGAAAACGTTTGAATAATTACTTCACCGTAATTTGGAAAGTGCAAATAACAAAATCATTTAGCGTGCATTTGTCTATCACCAACAAAGACTGCCATGCTTAATAGGCCTACAGGTGAGCAAAAACCAGGATAGCTATTCTATTCACCCGCTACCACCACCATTTAGAACTTTTGTCTTTCTGTCACGGGAAAGCAAACCAAGTTTTCTTTATGTATCAAATCTGCTCTCCTCTCCTACCATTTTATTAGAAGAATTTTATGATTTTACATTAACCCTTCGTGAGGTAAAACAATCACCATTTATAATAATTTTATCTGGAAATCCCATAAAAGTCTTATAGCCAATGGGAGAAGTAGAAAAATTTGTTTCCATTTCCTGTCCATGAGAGGTGAACATGCAGTCTGACGTCTGAAAGTGGTCTCTTTTAATAGTTTACACATGTTCAGAGGCGAAATCCAGCTAATATTTTGGGTTGAATGTCTATAAATTAAAGGTTTAAATGACAGCTTCCTCCCACCTTCTGTGTGAGTTTGTTTTAGAAAGCATTAAGACATTGTTTTTCTTCTTCCTATGGGAATCTCTCTCTCTCTCTCTAAATGTAAGAATTGACAAAGCTGAGTGAGTATGAGAGATCTCAGTTATTAGGCCATGATTTATTCCTGCTGCTAAAGGCATCACTGTTGTTACCATTTAACATGTATTTCACACCCAGAATGAGCTGCACAGAACATATTGGCCTAGAGAATATTCTAAAGAATATTCTAAACATCTATCAAGTTCTACCACTGAAGTTAAGAAGGTCTAATCCTGTAAGAGAGTAATCCTATGGCCTCTACACAGCATCAGAAGGCATAGGATTTTTCAGATTCCTGGGTCTGAAGCCAGAGACAGCAGTCCAACCTTGGACCCAGGAGTCCCAGTTCCCTAGATGTCAGGGAATAGTTTTTTGGCATGGAAGTTGGGCCTTATAGTTTTGAGCTAAGATTTAATTAGAAGTATGGAAAAGTTAGGGCCTAGTCAGCCTGTGGAATGCCAGAATCTGTGTGAGGTTATCTCTGTCAGTTTTCTCAGAGCAGAGCCAAGGTGAGTTACCCTACTCCCCATCTACCTGCTGGCTTCGGCCTTGGAAAGAAGAAGCTCTCCATGAGAACCTGGCAGAGGAGGGGTGGGGGTTTGCAGAACGATCACCCAGACTGAAGCATCATCTGAGCAGTATTGGCCTGTTTGGAAAGGGGCCTTACTGAAAGGTCCAGAAGAGGTGTCATACCTCCCTTTTTAAGCTGATGCAAAGGCGAGGAGCCTTTGCTAGAAACATCTTGTCTGCATTGCCCGAAAACCCCTTCCTGTTTGGATGGCACACTCTGCACATGGACCCTCTCCTAATTGGAGCGTTGGATAGCTAAGGACTTGCCATGAAAAATACTGGAGGCTTTTCATAGACTTGAACTCTCGTTTGCTGTGGATTGTGCACTTTTGTTTGATGTCAGCTCAGCGTACTGACAGACTGGGTTTGATCTATGACTGTTGGATGTGACTCTCCCACATTAGAGGCATTCATGAGGCAGCTGGACAACCATCTATCAGGGATGCTTTAAGGTAGATTCCTGCATTGAGCAGGGGGTTGGACTCAATGGCCTTATTCTGTGATTCTATGTTTCCTCTGCCTGGACTCATGTGGTATGGAGATGCCAGTGCAAAAGTGCTGGCACTGGACTCCTCGTGTTTGTGAGTTTATCCCTCCCTTGATCTTGTTTAGGCCTTGACCATGTTACCTGGAGTTACTAACGAATGATCCAAAGTTGGACTAGCTTTCTTTGGGTGATTTGTTAGACCTTTCAAGAATTTTCCCCTTTGATTGCATGAGGGATCATATGAGGAATCATTCCCCTACCTTGTCCAGGTATGGAACCCGTGTATGAATTGACCTTCCTGTGTGTTCAGAACTGTGGAGATGGCAATGCGGAAACCACATTGATGGGGACCTCATAGTGATTAGCTTTTGACTGTTCTTGATTTCTTGGAGTCCGTAGCTATTGACCATCAGCTATATGATTTCTGAAGTGTGTAACCATTAAGCATTTGCTGTGGGATTTCCTGCAATGAAGAAGTCTTGCCGATTTGGGCATCCCCTGTCAATTTGCCAGAATGTGGCCTTGCCTGAGGAACTGGGAAACCTGACACCACTCCTCCCTCGCCCCCTCCCAGCCAGCACAGAGACAACCATGTCAGTTGCCTCTATGAGCTCAGAAACCCAAGCTCAGATAGGGGGCAAAGTGGGTATGCTGGTGGGCAGGGAGGGGAGGGGATGACTTAAACCATATCCTGAGTCCTCCTCACCCTGCTTCCCTCCTGCTCCCCAATGCTTCAGCTAGACAGGCGAAAACACATAGGAACATAGGAAGCTGCCTTAGACTGAGCCAGACTGTTGGTCCATCTAGCCCAGTATTGTCAACACCGACTGGCAGCGACTCTCCAGGGTATCAGGCAGGAATTTTTCCTGGCCTACCTGGAGATGTTAGTGATAGAAACTGGGAACTTCTGCATGCAAAGCAGATGCTTTACCATTAACATTGGAAAATTCTCAAAGTTCAGGATAAACAAAATTTAATATTGGAATAAAGAGACTCTAAGAGAAACCAAAACTGATGTATCAATCCATTCCTAGCAGGTAAGAGTAATCTTTTATTGAAATCTGAAAGTTACAGTAGCTTTGGGTGCAACCCTATTGGATACGCACTGGGTACTTGTAAGCCTCTGAACTTGGAGGCTTACAAGTATCCAATACAGAGCAGGAGGCACAACATGTTGTGCCTCCTGCTCTGCCTTTTAGCTAGATGGGTGTTTTGCCCCATCTAGCAGAGGGTTTGGAGAAGGGGAAGGGGAGGGCAGGAGGCTAAGGATTGCTGGGGATAGCCTGCAGCACTGTTCCCAGGCTCCTCCCCTCACCACCCACCACCATGCCCCCTTTCACCCCTCTACAAGCTCATGCTTGCTGCCTGAAAAGGGGCAAGGGGGGTGGGGTTCTGTTTCATGGCTCCAAGGTCAGAGCTCTGCCTCTGGCCTCGGATCCAGGAATCCAAAATATAGTTCTTTTAGCTTGAAAGAAATGTTCAGAAAGATCAGAAATGTTCAGAAAGATCAGAGCAGAACTCATAGGTTTGTGCTGTCTATAATGAGTGATTCCATAACATATGCACATGTCTGTGTAAATTGTGGGGTGAGGTGTATCCTGTTCATTTTTTTAAGCCCAGGCTATATCTCAATTTAGATTGACATCTAAGGGTGCAATCCTATGTATGTTTAGGCAGAAAAAAGTCTTACAACTCCCAGTATAGCTTGCTGGGGAATGCTGGGAATTGTATCTCCAACTTCGGGTGAACAATCAACTCCCCCCCCCATCCTGATGAAAAGGAAGCTGAATGTAAGGTATTCATTTTATCAATATTGTGAGGTCCTTTGGGAATTTGGCTTGAAAAGGGGGTATTTAAGTATCACAAAATTATCCATTCCATTTCTGCATCAGTTTGCAATTGTTTTCGTAGCAAGTCTGCATGAAAAATGTAATGTATTTTTGTACGCATTGCTCAGAGCATACACATTTTTATATGTTTTTTTCCTAATGTATGCATTCTGCATGCATTTCATCTAATTTTCTTTTTCTCCCAATGTATGCATTAGGAGAAATGCATACAAAAATGCTGACAAATGCATGAGAGACAATGTAGAAATTCCCAAATTTCACATTGCCATAACTATAGCACTCATATTTTGAGGCTATTATAATTCTAGCTCGAAAGCAGTAGCGTGTGAGGGAGGCTATTCACAGGAGAAAGGATTCGGAAAAGAGGGTTGGACACATTTCTTGATTTGCCAAAATAATTAAGCAAACTTGTGACAACAGAATTTGAGCTTGCTAGTGCTGAAAGCTTCTTAGGCCCTGGTTCAGAAAAGCACTTAAATACATGTCCGGTTGATGCCAGAAGCAATTAAGCAGGTGAATGGATTTTTTTTTTTTTGAATGAGGAACCTTGCAAAAATTAGAAAGTTTTAAACGAGGCTGTAAAAGAATGGCTTTACTAGGATTTTTCTTGTTTTTATCATGTCCTAGACACATTCAGATGTCAGCCAAAGTTTTACTCTGTAGTGAGCCAATGCATAAAATCTAAGCCACACATCTCTTTGGATAAAGAAATATTGTATCATGACCCTACACATTGTTACTCAGACATTGGCTGCGTTCGGACAACACAACAGTCAATGGTGGGGTAATAATCAACTCGACAGTTGTTTAACTAGGGGGTACTCTAGATAAATAATCAACTGTGGTGCGGATTAGGATCAGCATTTAATTGACTATTAGTCCACGCTGACTTGGCTCAGTCATCCCCCCCCCTCTCCCACTCTCAGTCCTCCTGCTAGTATCCCATCAGCCACTGATGCTGAAAAACTATCCTGCTAATTGGACTAACTCGGCAGCTGCACCTTTGACCACTCTTGCCTTGCGACTCTGTGACTGATGAAATAACCAATGGTGGCCAAGGAAATAACTTTGATCTGATGACCAACAGTGGTTCAACTAGCCAATTCTGCACAGCGTTGGTTATTTGCGTTGGTTATTTTGGCCAAATAACCAACCATTGGTTAAAAAACTCCCACCACACAACACGATAAACCACAGTGGGTTAAATAACCAACCATTGACTATTTAATCCATTGTTGGTTATTGTGTTGTCTTAACTCTGTCAATGAGTCCATTTGAGTTCAATGTAAGTGTTCCTCGGGTTGCCGCATTAGGTAAACAGTCACATATTTTGAGGCTTCCAGGGAACCCCCTCCTTTAACTCTGTTGAGATATTTCAAGTCTCAGATGTTCTATAATGATGTCTGAACCTTGTGCAGACATCGATTATACCTTGGAAAAGGAAACAGAAGTTAATTGCTAGTTACTCCCGTGTCTATTCCTAGAGATCATATAGCTCCAAGGCAGTAAGCATAAGTGTCCATCCAGGGAAGATTTCTCTTTATGGGCAGACAGCTGCCTAGACACTACCCTCTCCCTTTCCTCAGAGACAGCAAGTCATTCATTTAGTATGCAAATTTAGTGGTTGGGACAGGGCAAGGCGGTGTTTCTGAGCGTGCCTTTCTGTAGGAAGGCAGCAGACAGTCAGAATTAGGGATATCATGGGAGTTCAAAGGGGGGGTGGAGTCCAGTGGACTCCCCTCCCTCCACTAGGCCTCCCGGACCCCACTCGCCAAGCTGCCACCACTTAGTAAATGGCTATTTTGCTTAAAATGTAATATTTTGTCTATAATGTAATGTTATGTTCCCTTAGAGTCAGTCAGGACCCAATATTTCTTTCTGAACAGGTTGGGCCTTCAGCACACCCACAACCAATCAGTATACTTGGTTGTGTTGTTGTTGTTATTCCCACAAACGAAAAACCACACTTGTCCTGATTGACTGCAACAGAGCTAAGGAAAACAACGTAAATGGCACCAGCAGTAATAACTTGGTTACTATGTTGACAGCTACATGTACAAAATATTAATTACATTAAAAAAAATTAAACAAATCACAAAGAGGCCAAACGCGTTTCGACAATTTTGTCTTCCTTAGTGGTCTATATAGACACAATAAAAAGATAAAGAAAAATATATACAGATATTATGTCATTATTTGTATTTACTTTTCTCTTTTCATTGTGTCTATGTAGGCCACTGAGGAAGACAAAATTGTCGAAATGCATTTGGCCTCTTTGTGATTTTCTTTAAAAAATTTAATGTAATAAATATTTTGTATATATATATATATATATATATCTGTCAACATAGTAACCAAGTTATTACTTCTGGTGCCATTTACGTTATTATTCCTATGCCTGCTCAGTGGGCATGGAATATTTACTGGGGAGTGGAGCAGGAGAGAGGGGGAATAGAATGGAAAATCCTGGAAGAGGGCATGGCTGG
Source organism: Anniella stebbinsi (assembly GCA_029215795.1). Classification (NCBI taxonomy): domain Eukaryota; kingdom Metazoa; phylum Chordata; class Lepidosauria; order Squamata; family Anniellidae; genus Anniella; species Anniella stebbinsi. The sequence goes on along the minus strand of JARDYH010000002.1, from coordinate 22,374,474 downwards.
CTGGTTGGAACAATGAACTGGAACACTCTATACCACAACATTTTATTGCAGTTCTGGCTTGTCTGACTTAGAGCCTATCTACACAGTACCTTGGAACGTTTTAAATAGTATTTTAAAATGTTCTAAATAGGTGCGTTCCAAAATGTCTTAGGCCATACTAAGGAGTATTCACGTTACAGGAGGAAAATTCTTCAGTCTTCAAAGCAGTGTGTGTGGTCTCATACTCTTCTGTCCATCTCTTTCTGTTTTGTTTTTACAATGAGTTTAGGGCAAGGCACTGTGGGAGCTGTAGTTCACTCACCCACTTCCTCCTTAGCTCCCCTTTCATTCCCTAGCTTTCAATTAGTATAGGGCTAAGCATTGTGGGTGTTGTAGTTCACTCGCCCACTTCCTCCTTAGCCCTCTTTCTTCCCCACCAATCAACGGCTAAGCATTTGGGCGCTGGTAAACGAAGCACTGCCTCCACAAATCACAAACGGTAAGGAAGGACACATTATTTTACTTAAAACAATTTATTAAAAGTAAAAATTGTTGTATATAGCTGAAGTGAGTTTTAAAAAACATCGGGTATACAACATTCAAGGGAGTGCGTCATGTGGCCCAAAGAGTTTTCGTAACCCTTATAAAACGTTACAAAGCTAGTGTGTAGATTGGCTCTTAATTCTTCAGAGGCCTTTCTCGAAAAGCTTAGCCCTTATCTGGACAGAGATAGCCTAACTACAGTTATCCATGCTCTGATAACCTCTTGTCTGGTTTACTACAATGAATTATACATGGGGCTGCCTTTGAAAATAGTCCGGAAACTTCAGCTGGTACAAAACAGTGCAACATGATTGTTAATAGGAACTGGCCATCAAGACCACATTACGCCAGTCCTTTTCCAGCGTCACTGGCTGCCAGTCCAGGTCCAGTCCAGATTAAAAGTGCTGGTTTTCAAAGCCCTAAACGGCTTGGGGCCAGGTTATCTGAAGGAATGCCTCCTCCCATATGTACCTGCCTGGATCAAAAGCTCATATTTTGTGAACCGCCCAGAGAGCTTCTCTATTGGGTGGTATAGAACTGCAATAAATAAATAGTACAGAGATATCAATATAAGTTCAACATCTTCCTTGGGATATGCACTTATAGGGAACTTGCCATAAAACTCTTTGTTGCATTTGCCATGACAGACTAAGATGGCTTCTCTTCGTGACCCAACAAACTTAACCATTAGACACAATTGTCCTTTGAGGTGCATGCGTTGCTCAGGAACATGCCTTTCAACATTTGGCATTAAGTGAGCAACAATTTTATACAATGGTACTGATGAATTTGCAAAATGGACATACCACTTGGAGTCAGGTGACAGATCCACCAAAGACTTTAAAACATTCATCTGAAAATATGAATTTCTCTATAATCTAAAAACCGGATATTCCTGTTTCGGTGTCAGAAATTTAAGGTGTTTTACTTTTTTTTAAATTTCCCAAAGGTTAAGGCAGTCTTTCTCAAACTAGTGCCCTCCAGATCTTTTGGATTACAGCTCCCATCACCCTTGACCATTGGTCATGCTGGCTGGGGCAGATGGAAGATGTTGTCAAAACATTGGAAGGTTACCATGATGGGGAAGGCAGACTTAAAGCTTTCTGATGCAGATGCTCAACATCTGTTTCAATTACAAACATCAGAAATGCCAAAAATGAAAATGAAAATGCTGTCATTGGTAACGGGTGAAAATGTCAGGTAAGAGAACAGTCAAAGAACAAAACCTCTATTCAGTGAAAGTCAGGTATGCATGTATAGGATGCCTAAGACAGGCAGGCAAACATATTCGGACTTTTTAACTAGGGATGACTCATTTGGTAAATAGATGTCTCTTCACACCTGAAGGGAGTGTGAATGCTAGGAGCTATCCTCTAAGCTTAATTAGCCTGACAAAGCAAAGCAGTTGCCTATCAACTAAATGGATGGTTTCCCACCATACTCAACAGGCTTTTACCAGACCCCTTCTTCAGGGGGGGAACTTCAAGCTATAACCTCTGCCATGTGGCTAGTCTAGCATACCTCCCACCTCCTCTCAACTCTGCCTGCTTGACCTTGCATCATACTCTGGGATCTGTCAATTCCAATGCTCTCCCCCCCCCCCCAACCCACACACAAAGACTGAGTTCCCAGGAAGGAGGAGAAAGGGGGAAATGATCTGTGAGCCTGGGTCTCCGATAAGCTCCTGGGAAGATTCCTCCTTGACTCCTGGAGAGTCTTGGAGAATTGCTTTCCCCACTTCCTGTCTCAGCTGGTGTCCTCCTTCGCCAGCCTCCGATGCTGATTTGGGATCCACACCAGGGAGACTGGACCTCATCCTGACACTACCAGTGATTCATCAATGTGATTGTTTGAAAGAGAATGGGGAGGGGGAAATAAAGCTGCAACATCACCATAACATGGTATTATTGTTTTTAAAGGTCACATCAGACATCAAATCACGTGCAATTGGTTACACTTGTGACAACATATCATAGTGTTCACCACATTCCAAAAAAGAACACAATAAGCTCAATGCTACATGTCTGATTTGACCTAGATATTTGGGGCAAACCATATTTGTTCTGACATGGAAGTGTATGTCCAGGATTTGTGTCCAGTAGTTATGCCAGTTCACATGGCGATGCGGAGATGGCAAAGTCATTCAGCCAAACGAAATTCAGAAAATATTCTTTAAAAGGTCAAAGGCGGTTAATTGTTGTTGTTTTTAAAAGATTCTTTTTACAAGCACTTTTAAATGAGCCTCACAAGTCATTTCCCCACCTCCTGCCAAGGACAGAGTGCACAGTTTGTCACAAACTGACATGATTTGCAGCAGTCCCAAAAAACAGCATTGTTTGTGGGAAGGTTTTACATGAGCTTAAACTCTCCCAAAACGCTTCCAGATGAAGAGGATGAGTTACCTATTTCTGCTGTTCCAGGCCTGCATGAATTTTGTTCCTTAGGCACTTTCTTTGCCCTGCTTCAACATACATGTTTTATTCCCTCCCTTATATCTGATATCCCTGTACTTTTGCTATGGACTGAAGAAACTGTTTTTGAAACTGTATGCTGTATTTGCACTGGTAATGGGAAAATATATTGTGAGTAAAGCTTTTCTTCACTAAAGAGGGGTGTGGTCTCCTTTTTAGCCTTGTGTGCATGTGGGAGTGGTAAATGCTCATTTTGTTCTGCCTTTTGCTTTTCTCTACTAACTACCCTTCTAACATGAGGCATTAATACTAAATAATTCCCATCAAAAAGAACTCCTAGTTCCCTCATGCTGGTTCAGATCCTCTAAGGTTGAAGGCAAACATGGCCTTTTAACTGTGGTGTAAATGGTTTTCACTTGACAGATTGTGTTTTCAAGGCAGTAAACGTATGCTCAAAGTGCTTCTACTATGCTTAGATTGTTGCGTCTGGTTTTACCCTTAGGGCAGCTATGTCTCTTTTATTATTATTTTTACTCTGGAGTAAGTGCAAGGCTCCCCAACGGGATCATAGCATGGGGAGTAGGTTTTGTTTTTGTGTTTACAATCTGGATTAAGCCCTCTGCACCCACAATAAAAACAAGCAAAGTCCACCTGTGTTCAATGGGGTTTACTCCCAGGTAAGCATGCACAGGATAATAATGGGATTCGCAGATGTATTTGCAATGTTATGACTTTTATATCATTGCAGCAACAACAACAAAAACAGAATTCACATCCGTATTCCTCCTAGTTCTGTAATGATCGGCTTCTAGGGTTATCATCTTACCTGCTCTTGAACAGCAGCCAAGCTCACAGGAATTTAATAGAAGAAGATTTTCCTGGCATGGAAGCAGAGCAATGAGGAAATCTTCACTTCTCAAATCCCTGCAGGTCAGGCTGCTGTTAAGGAGACAAGAGCAAGGTGAATAGAAACATAGGGAAAACCCCTGGTCTTTATCAGAGGTGTTTTAGAGACCATCGCTTTCGGCGGGATAGACAATCTAGCGTCCTCTAGATCTTTTGAACTACAATGCCCATCATCTCTGGCCATTTACCAGGATGGCTGGGGCTGATGGGAATCAGAGTACAACAACTTTTTTAGAGGGCACCAGGTTACTTACCCCTGCTTTAAGGATTTGCAGAACACCAAAGGAATATTGCCACCCACAAATTCCTCTTCCCCACTTAAAGTAGTTAAAGATCGGAGTGAATGTTTGTGCAACCCTGGGCAAGGAGCACATGCCTTGCTGAGAAGCATACGTTAAGTAATCTGGGAGAATGATTTATATCCTAGACACATTGCACGCTGACCCACAAAAGGCACTGATATATTACTGCAAGACTGGAGGCAAATGGAACATTTTGGAATGATCCGCCAAGTGATTTATACTTGAAGTATAAAGAAGGCCAGGGCCCGACAAGTTCACTCAGTGCGTTCCAAGAGCAGTTAAAAGAGATGAAGATTTATTATTATTACTATTCTTTTTAAAATGATCAGGAAAATAACAACAACTACAACAACAACGTTAATTATTCTTTTTTATTGGTGTTATTTTAAAAACAAACAAAATAGTAAAATTGATACTAGGGATTGTACTTATTATTAATGTTATTTTAACAAACTACAAGTGTATTTGTTTGTGTTTTCTTTGATTATTTTATTTTAAAAAAGACTACCAGTTCTGTAGTTAATTTGTTCTCAGTCCCTCCCCCCCCCCCCCCCGGCACCGCATATGTCTATCATGGCCAGGAACCACAGAATGTTGGAGACGATTCTGAAGTAGACATGATATTCTTCTTGGGTGCATATTCAATTAAAGTGGAGTACTGCTCAGGGCTTACCATCACCATGCAAACTAAGGGTGAAAAGCTATGGAGATATTAGGCAGCAACTGAAGTTGGATGCTCTGAGTATCCAATGCTGGGCAGCCAGAGCACAGAGGTGATCCTTATCTGTGTTCTGGCTGCCCTGCATTTTGCTAGATGGGTGATTTTACCCATCTAGCTGCAGCACTTCTGAGCAGGAGAAAAGGAGGCTGGGGTGAGCATATGCAGCTTCCTCAATCTTGTCCCTTCCTCATCCCCAGGACTGTCCCCTCCATTTCTGAATGCAGAGACATAGACAGAACTGGGTATGAGGAGGAGGGAGAGGGAGATGCTATTTCTGGGCTCTGAGGTCAGAGCCCTGTTTCTGACCTCTGATCCCAGAAACAATTCTATGCCCTCCACAGATCTCAGATCCACCCCCCAAACAAACTTATATCCCCCCAGGGGATATATATTTCCTGCCAGAAATCCTGGAGAGTGTTGACAATACTGGACTAAATGGACCAATGGTCTCACTCAATTTAAGAAACCTTCCTAACTTTCCCAAACATTCCTATGGCCATCCATTACAGGGGATGTTTGTTGTGTTTGATGGTCATAGGCATGTCATTGTTCAGGAAAGAATGTCCACCATTACTGGTCTTCTCTTTTAGAAATTCCTGGGGACCTTTTTAAGGATCCCTGGGGAACACAGTTTGATACTGGCTTAGGCCATGCCAGGACTTCAGTGAAATAATTTGGAGAGGGTCTAAGGCTGGACCTGCATTTGTGTTTTATAACACCGGCAGGAGCAAGAGAGCAAACACAAGGGTTCCCAGTAATGCTGAAAGGTCAGAGAGTGGGGTGGGGGGCAGACAGGAAGGAAAGGGAGGAGTAAAAGGAATAAATCACAGGAAACCACACCATAGGCCATAGAGATTCTAAGGCTAGCTGGAATCAAAATTCCCCTGAACTTACTAACTGCAACACTGCCCCCTTCCAGTCAGTTGCAGATGAGGTTTCAATATTCTAGCCCTATAGGGTGACCATATGGAAAGGAGGACAGGGCTCTTGTATCTTTAACAGTTGTATAGAAAAGGGAATTTCAGCAGATGTCATTTGTATGCATGCAGCACCTCGTGAAATCCCCTCTTCTTCACCACCGTTAAAGCTTCATCACAAGCTTCATCACAACAGTCACAGTGACCAGAGACAAAAGAGAGCAGGGCTCCTGCAGCTTTAATGGCTGTGATGAAGAGGGAATTTCACCAGGTGATGCAGGCATACAAATGACACCTCCTGGAATTCCCTTTCCAATACAACTGTTAAAGATAAAGGAGTTCTGTCCTCCTTTACATATGGTCATCCTACCTGTTCAGAAGACACCTTAAACCACGGCTTTAAGCATGGTGAATAAGGCAAAAAGCCTTATTCACCACGATTAAAGCTGGTGTCTTCTGAACGGGGCCTCTTAGTCCAGTACCCATACTCTTATGAGCAGCACAAATTTGGAGCCCAAAAAGCTGTGAAATAGGAAGCCCATGATCAGATCTCTTTCTATAGGACTCCCTGCCTTTGGAGGTTAAGCAGGTGCCAACCCTGTGTTGTTTTCGGTGCGTCCTGAAAAGAACTTTATTCCAGGAAGCCTTCCTTGACTTAACAGCCCTGGTTTTTATTGGCACTCTGTTTTAAAATAAGAATTTTTAATATGGTGTTTTTTGTTTTTTTTATCATTTGGTCTTTCATTGTTCACCACTCCGGAATCCGTTTAGATTTGGTGTGTTATATAAATGTTGAAAATAAAATAAAATAAAATAAAAACATTTTTAAAAGCTAGCAACCCTAGTTTCTGCTGAAACAAAGACAAGAGACCATAAAAAGAAGGAATATGTATCTGTAGGCTGTGATAACTCTGTTGCAGCGTTGTTAGAATTCCTAAAATTTGGCATGTATGAAGCCTTACCATGCATTGTATGGTCTTTAATGCATTTCACTCCCAGATCTCACAGAGGCACAGAAGACTGATACATTTGTAACAAAGATCTTCCAAAGATTGTAGTATCCTGTGCCTTTAAATTAGAGCTGCCCTCCTATTAACACCACAGCTGTCAAAGACTGTGTAAACAAATACGCTTCCTAAATAGACACCGCAATATTCGAAAAAGCCCTTGATCTCCAGCCAGCAATAAAACTTCCCCTTCCCCAGCACACCAACTAACACCCAATCAGCCTTTTAATGAGAAGTCCCTCTGGCATCACATACCATTCGGAAGAGGCTCCCCGCGGGCACTTTTCCACTTTATCCTCTGGGTGGGCTGAGATCTCCACACAAGCATCTGCTTCTCCAGTTGGCTCAGGAAGGGCAATGTCACAAATGAGTGCCCTCCATACATCTAGGATGTGTCAGATTTTCTTCAAAAAGAAATAAATTGGACATTATTTCTTTATATCATTTAGATGCCTTCCCACAGCAAAGTGTTCTCTGCACAGCTTACACTGGGGCTGTTCACACAATGCACTAACCCACACTCAGTGGTTGAGTGTTGGTTGTTAACAAACTGTGGGTTGTTTGTCGAATTGTGGCTTAGCGTGTTGTCCAAACCCAGGACATTTCCCACAGAGTGGTTGGTTAACCATGAAATGTGGCTTGCTAACCACCCTGAACATCCCAACAAGCCATGGGTTCTCAAGGTGGCTTGTTTGAGAAATATAAGCCACATTACATGGTTAACAAGCCAACCTGTGGGAAATGTCCTGGGTTCCAGCAACACACGAACCCACGGTTCAACGAACAAACCATGGTTCAGCAACAATCTACACTCAACCACTGGGTGTGGGTTACCATGTTGTGCAAACAGCCCCAATATAAACATTCAAACATATTAAACAGAGGCCCATGAGATATGGTGCTGGCATAAACCATGAAACATTGATATGCTTAGCTAGATCTCAATATCCACTCCTTTGAAAATGGACATTATAAATAGTAGTTTAATTTCAAGTTTCCAAACCTGGAACACAGTCAGAAGTAGGATTCTCACTTCTCCTTTTGTATTTTACCCTCCTGCACCTCTGTCAACTGCATGGCAGGCAGAAATGGAAAGGGGTTACTTACTTCAAAAAAGGAGCTGCTATGTGGTGTACCACAAGGTGCTATCCTTTCCCCAATGCTGTTTAATATTTACATGAAACCGCTGGGAGAGATCATCCGGAGGCATGGGGCGGGGTGCTATCAATACGCTGATGACACCCAAATATATTTCTCTATGCCTTCGACAACATTGTCAGCTAAGGATAGTGTGTCTCCTTTGAATGAATTCTTGGAGGCGGTAATGGGCTGGATGAAGAAAAACAAACTGAAGCTGAATCCAGACAAGACGGAGGTGCTTGCTGTCAAAGGCCCCAACCTGGGTTTGGAGGTGTGTCAACCAGTTCTGGATGGGGTTACACGCCCCCTGAAAGATTGTGTTTACAGCTTGGGGGTACTCCTGGATCCGTCACTCCAGATGACAGCTCAGATTGATGCGACGGCCAGGAGTGCCTACTATCAGCTTCGGCTGATACGCCAGCTGCGCCCCTTCCTAGAGTTGGAAGACCTAAAGACGGTAGTGCACGCGCTGGTAACTTCGAGGTTCGACTTCTGCAATGCACTGTACGTAGGGCTACCTTTGTGCCTAGTCCGGAAACTTCAACTTGTTCAAAATATGGCAGCCAGGTTGGTCACTGGTACATCTAGGGGTGATCACATCACACCAGTTTTAAAATCGCTTCATTGGCTGCCAATCAGTTTCCGGGCGAAGTATAAAGTGTTGGTTATTACCTTTAAAGCCCTACATGGTTTGGGTCCAGGGTACCTGCGGGATCGCCTTCTCCCGTACAATCCACCCCGCACACTTAGGTCCTCTGGGAAGAATTTACTCAAGCTAGCCAGAACTAGGCTGGCGGGTGTTACCCAGAGGACCTTCTCTTCCATCGCTCCCAGACTATGGAATGGTCTGTCGGAGGAGGTTAGACAAATTGACAGTCTTCATGAATTTAAGAGAGTCATGAAGACTGTCCTCTTCCGACAGGCCTATCCAGATGAATTTTAAGATGTTTTTAATGTTGTATTTTTCTCTTGTTTTTAAAATTTTAACTGTTGTGCTTTTTATGTTTTATATTGTTGCTGTTCCCCGCCTCGATCCGAAGGGAGAGGCGGGCTACAAATTATTTATTATTATTATTATTATTATTATTATTATTATTATGTTTATTATTATGTTTATTATTATTATGTTTATTATTTCATCCCCATATTGTTGGTATTTCATGCCCAATTTTTTGAATATGCTGTCTGTCACTAGGGTTGCTACATTTTTACTGACACTTGCTCCTGTGCCTTTAACAGCAGCCTGGCATACAGGAATTAAACATCCCTTGGCTTCTTTATCAGGAAAATCTTCATCATCTGAATGTCTGCAAATCAGGCTGCTGATGATTAAAGGCACAGCAGCAGATCCAGTTTAAAAAACAACAACAATGTGGCAGCCCACTTTCTAATGCAGCTATTTAAGGCATATGATGAAAATACCATAGAACTGCACACCCTAGTACTTTACTGGCAAGAAAGACCACAGACCCAGCTAGTTTTGCAATATTTATAAGAGAATTTCCCAGGGGAAATCCATCTGGAAAAGCAGGGTGTGCATAGGTGTCAAATTTAGAACGTAGATTTGAGAGGCAGTGCAGTCTAGTGGTTAGAATGTTGGACTGGTGCTGGGGAGACCAGGGTTCAAGACTCCACTTGGCCATGAAGCTCACTGGGTGGCCAGATCTACACCAAGCAGGATATGACACTTTGAAAACGTTTTGAAAACTGTATATGGAGTGTGTCCTGGGCCGCAACAGTTCTCACTATTGTTATAAAGCGTTTTAAAGCAGTAGTGTGGATCCTGCCTGACTCTCAGCCTAACCTCAGTGTTGTTGTGAGGTTAAAATGGAGAGGTGGATGATCATGTACACTACCTTGCACTCCTTGGAGTAAAAGGTGGCATATAAATGTAGGGAAACAAATTAGAAATAAATAAAATTGGCTTTTGCTTTAGGGAAAATCCGGCGATAACCACCAGAAGGAGAAAACTTTGGGTTGGGAGGAAGGCAGATCATGGCAGTCACATTACACCACACTTCCCCAACCTGATGTCCTGCAGATGAGTTGGACTGTAAGTTCCATAATTCCTAGCTAGCGTCTGGAGGGTGGCAGTCTAAGAAAGTCTGCATTACACACTCCCCTAGGAGCAATGCCTGTTTGTGGTGATTGAGAGCCTATCTACATAGTACCTTGGAACATTTTAAATAGTATTTTAAAACATTCCAAATAGGTGCGTTCCAAAATGTCTTAGGCCACATTAAGGAGTACTCACGTTACAGGAGAAAAATTCTTCAGTCTTCAAAGTGGTGTATGCGGTCTCACACTCTTCTGCCCCGTCTCTTTCTGTTTCGTTTTTACAATATGTTTAGAGTAGGCTGACCAGATAAAATCCAGGTCAGGGCTCATGTAACTTTAACAGTTGTAGAGAAAAGGGAATTTCAGCCAGTGTCATTTGTATGCAATTAGTTCCTGGTGATATTCCCTCTTCATCACAACAGTTAAAGTTGCAGGGGCCCTGCCGCCTTTTGTATATGGTCACTCTAGTATAGTGTATGGACCTTTAACTGTTGTGATGAAGAGGGAATTTCACCAGGAACTAATTGCATACAAATGACACTGGCTGAAACTCCCTTTTCTCTACAACTGTTAAAGTTACATGAGCCCTGACCTGGATTTTATCTGGTCACCCTAGTTTAGAGCAAGGCATTGTGGATGCTGTAGTTCACTCACCCACTTCCTCCTTAGTTCCCCTTTCATTCCCTAGCTTTCAATGCGTATAGGGCTAAGCATTGTGGGTGTTGTAGTTCACTCACCCACTTCCTCCTTAGCCCCTCTTTCTTCCCCACCAATCAACGGCTAAGCATTTGGGCACTGGTAAATGAAGCACTGCCCCCACAAATCACAAACGGTAAGGAAGGACACATTATTTTACTAAAAAAGATTCCTTAAAAGTAAAAACTATTGTATATAGCTGAAGTGACTTTAAAAAAACCTCGGGTATACAACGTTCAAGGGAGTGTATCATGTGGCCCAAAGAGTTTTCGTAACCCTTATAAAATGTTACAAAGCTAGTGTGTAGATTGGCTCTAAGTAAGGGCAGAAATCTTACGTATGTTTAGAGAGAAAAAGCCCTACACCTCCTGGCATTCCCTGGCTGGGGACTGCTGGGAGTTGTAGGACTTCTTTCTGTCTAAATATGCATAGGATTTTCACCCTAAATGTATAATTCCATCCCAGAATATCAAGGTGAATGCTGTGACCTGATAAAATTAAAATTATGCTCATCTGGGGCTTTCCTTCTTGCACTTTTCACTTCAGAAAGCGGACCACTAAATAAAACAAGTGATTTGCTCCATCTCATGGGAAGATAACCTCCTACCTTTCAAGCAATCTATTCTGAATTTTGAAGGTCTCTAAACCAGACAGACCTAAGCAACAATGCCAACTGAGGTGTTACCTTCAGCCATTTATCCTAGGAGGGTGTTCATTTCAAAGCTTGATAGTTATCAAGTGGTGTTGACACTTTGGAAAACGAACCAAATGAGAAGCAGACAGCTTGAAGTTGTTTTTATTTTGAAGTCTTGATGTCTGATTTTATTTTCAAGGGAAATCACTGGTTCTGACTTGCCTGACAAATGTTAAAAGGAGCATCAGAATTGAAGGAGAAACTTCTCACACATTTAAAAGTAATTGTTCTCACTGTTCTGTCTTGGGGGAAAGAAGATAACCCCAGTACAGATGATGATGATGAAGATGATTTTACTTTTTTTACATTCCAGCAGATGGGATTATTTGGATCAGTCATTTTTAGTATAGCATGTTATAAAGGGATCAAATATTTGTCAAATGTGCATGAAGATTCAGATGCTGACCCATAGAGATCTTCAAACTGAATGCGGTTAAGGGTGCAATTCTATGCATGTTTAGACAGGGGGCGGAATCCTACAACTCCCAGCATTTCCCAGCCAGCTCAGCTAGTTGGGGAATGCTGGGATTTGTATGAGATTTTTTTTTTCTAAATGTAATTAGGGGATAAGAAACTTTGCTAAACCATTGGTGCTAGCTTGGGTTTAGGAAAATTATCTTCAGGCACAATCCTAAACATGTTTTTTTAGGATTGGGCCGATCCAGGTCCGGGCCCAATTCAAAGTGCTGGTACTAACATTTAAAGCCCTAAACGGCTTGGGGCCAGGTTATCTAAAGGAACGCCTCCTCCCATATGTACCTGCCCGGACCCTAAGATCATCTACAGGGGTCCTTCTCCGTGAGCCCCTGCCAAAGGAAGTGAGGCAGGTGGCCACTAGGAGGAGGGCTTTCTCCGCTGTGGCACCCCGGCTGTGGAATGAGCTCCCCAGAGAGGTTCGCCTGGCGCCTACTTTGTACTCTTTTCGTCGCCAGGTGAAGACCTTTTTATTCTCCCAGTATTTTAACAGTTAAATTAACTCAATTTTAATCCTTGCTGTTTAAAATTTGTATTTTAATCTGTATTAATTCCTGCTGCTGGTTTTATTCTGGTTTTATTCTTGTTGTGTTTTTAGATTGTATGTTATTTGTTGTTTTTGGATTGTGGCTTGTTTTATATTTTTAAAATGATTTTATGGTTTTAATTTTTGTGACCCGCCCAGAGAGCTTCGGCTATAGGGCGGTATAAAAATGCAATAAATAAATAAAAATAAATAAATAATGTTTAGACAGAGAAAGGTCATGTAACCCAGCAACCCTCCAGACTTTCTGGGATCCCTCATATCCTGTTAGGAACTTCCTTCCCCTAGTGTAATGTCCCTTGTCCTCTTTACTACCTGCTAGTTTGTCATTAGAAGCCTCTGTATCAAGAAAACAATATGGGAGGAAAATCCTCAACCATCTGGAAAATAAATGTTATGCACTTACTTTCTTCAGGCCTTCCATCCAACTTGTGGAGGTCTGTGGGGATGGAGTTGGAGCTGACAGTAATGGTTAGAGTGAACACACCACACATTGGTCCTTTCTACACCAGCGATTTTTCCCAGGGTTGTCCCTGGGTCATCCCTGTACATCATTTAGGCACACAGGGAATCCCGGGGGCAACTGGGGATGATCCCGGGAATCCTGGATAGCGGAAACCACGGATATCCTGGTTTTCCCACCAACCTGGGAAGTGAAATGGGCATGGAGCCACACAGGGTGACTCCATGCCCATGGGGTGGGGGAAGCAAACTCATTAGCCCAATCTCTGAGTAACCTATGGGCAAGTTTTCTCTCAACCTAGCCTACTTTGCAAAGTTGTTGTGATCATAAAATTCCCCACTCTGAACTCGTTCTGAGCATACAGGCAATGCTAATAATATTAAGGGCAGGGATTAATGGACATGTCCTGAAAAAGATATCTGAAGTGAAACCCGTTCTCATGAAAAGTTTTCTTTTCAGTGGAGCATCAAAGGAGGAAGCTATGCGTGAACTGTGAAATGTAATACTCACTTACTGCATGAGAAAGAGACTGTGCTACGATGGGAAAAAGTCTGATGCAGTTGTTTACCTTCAATACATACAGAGTATTCAGGTTCTACCTACAGAGCTTGAATGGGGGAAATCTGTCATTAAGACTCTTTTAGGAATGTATATGTAAACTTTTAGGGAATGATGTGGTGATCTCTTTGCCCTCTGACATAAGACACACACACACACTGGGGTTTCATAGCCTTACCCTTAAGCAGGTCACAGCACTCATCATCTGTTTGTGACCCATGTTTACCCAGAATGCCTTGCAGGATAAGACTATAGAATTTCTACAGAAATATTTTACTAACGTGTTCAGGGCAAGAGTGAAAACTGCCATTCAGTGTAACCCCTTGCATTTTCCATGGAATAATTATTTCTCCTCTGAAAGGGTATTAATTTGTTTATTTAATTTATAGCTCTTCTTTTCACCAAAACTGGAGTTCAAAGGAGCTAACACGAATAAAAATACAGCTTAACAAGAAAATCTTGATTAAAAATACCATAAAAACAGATCCATAAAAACACAATTGAGGTTAGTACCCTTTAAGAGTGCAAAAGGAAAACATAGGTACATTTTGTGTTGTTTGGTAAACAGGAAGTTCAAGGAACTTGTCAAAGCTGGTGGTCTGCTAGGAAGCACAGTGTAAGAGCAGGTAGGCCTACATTCAGGAATTAGTGGCTCAGACTGGAGAGCCATGTCAAAGTTTAAATAGGGCTAAGAGTATTGAATTCATGGTTGACAAATTTCATAGGTTTCAGATGTAGAGATGGGGAGGCCTGGGAATTAGGAGGCAGTGTATGGTACAATATGGGGGAGATTAATAGTTCCTGCCTAGAGTGGCCATTTGTGAATTGCCAAAGATGAAGACATGCCTCACCAAAACAATTTATAAGTATAGATACAAATTTAGAAAGAATTGATATAATTTACATTGAAATACAGTACAGGTGGGGAAACCAGGCTTGGATTACACATGCAGCCCCTGTGTTTTGTCTTGGAACACAGAAGGAGATGTGGCTGTCTTCTTTTCCTTCTTGTATTACTTCATAAGACTGGCATTTCAGCAATGCCCTTGGATTCTGTACAGAGGAGGCTGACTCTTATCCCTCTGCCCACATTCGACAGAAGTGATGGTGAGGACTTTGTTCAAATATTCTCTCTGGCAGTTCTTGGAAAGACCAGAACTCCGTGCAAGCACAGCACACGGCAGTCATGCCGAGCATACGGATGGTATGTAAATATTAATACCCACACAGCTTTCGTGTGTGCTGCAGTTTACAAGACACCGGGTGGCTGCAGAACCATGTTAACTCAGTTTATCATGGGGATGACAGTTACGGGAACACATTCTGTCACCCTTCCAGGCTGTACTGTTTGGAATCTCTTTTCTATGTTTAGTCAAAGTGAAGCCACTGGAGACATATTCAAAGCCTGCTCTCGAGTCAATGTGAGTCATTCCAGTTATTTCAAAGGACTCTCTGGCAAAGACCTTGAGTTACGGAAATTTAGGTGTGAGCTGCGCAGTTTTCATGTGGACTGTGGGCACTAAAAAGTACAGACCTTATCAACTACGTTAGCTTTAGTGCTGAGCCTTCCTCTGGTTCCAGTGCACCTGTTGGTCTCACCATCTGGATTTTTTTTCCAAAAGAAAACCTTACCCATTCAACATTTATATGTGCCAAGGAACAACTTCCTTTGGCCTCACCCTTGTGCATGATACCTGTCCAAACTGGCAGCAACCTCCAGCAGTTTACACAAAGGGCATTGAAATCGTTGGGTTGTATTCAACTTTGACATGGAAGACTCTTTGAACCAGTGGAATCTCCCATGAATGCAAGGGATCTTGCATTTTGCATCTTCACCCTTTCTCCTGCCATCTCCCACTTTTGCTGGAGAGTCTCTAAATCCTCTGAAGCAGATGAGAGCGTATGGGGTGTGAGTGTGTGTGTGAAAATGGTCCGATTATGCTTGTAATCTTACAAAAATGGCCACTTTACAGCCACCCTTTACACAAATCGGTCTGTACAAAAATGTCCGAGCCGCCATTTTTATGCAAAATGGTATTTTGGCGAGGGATCTGGCATCCACCTCCCAGCTGCTTGCTGCACATGGCAAGCAGGGGCAGGTGGCGGGTGGAGGTCCGGCAAGCGGCATGCGACCTGGACTAGGATAAGTTCAGTCATCCATAAGGGAGCTTCTTATATTTAGAGGTGAAGCTTGCTATGCAATGGTGAATCAAGTTGCCACTTATGCATCACCAAAAGAACAGGACATCAATTGACCTAAAATTTGCATAGGCTAATTTATGGGAACAGATGCAAATTTATTTCTTTTTAAATCCTCTCCACTATGTTGAGATTTAAATAGAAATACAAAAAAATCTCAACATAGTGGGGAGGACTGTGACCAGGTGAGTTGTGTGCCTGCTTCTTCAGCTTACTGTCCAGGTACTGCAGATGGAAGTCTTCAAGACACTGCTCTCCCTTCTTATGGTTCTTTAGCTTTAAACCACACTTCAATAGAACAACCCTATACAAGAGGATACTTTCAAACAATAATTGTCCTTTGATAGTTCTTCAAATAGAGGACTTTCTCCTGCAAAGTAGGACATGCAACCACCTTACAGCCTATCCTTCCTTCTTTCTGACATCCGAGGCTATCTGAATAGGTAACTTCAGGGTTGCACAATGATTTCTTCATATTTATCCTGCAAAGTTTCTCACTTCAGCAGCATCTTCTGTCTTCACTACAGAATGTCATGTCTTGCAAAGTGTTTTGGTCTTTCACCTCCTGGACCCAAGATGGGACAATCCAGGGGAATTTAACAAGTGGAAATCAAAAAACTTATAAAGTATTACAAAAATAGGAAACTGCATATGAAACAGACGATGCACACATCATTACTTTGTACAGAACGTCCTGTTTTTGGATGTAAGATATACTACACAATGGGCATGGAACATCTAGAGATGTTCAGACTGGAACTCTTTCCATTATTTCTGTCTCCTGTCATGATACAGGATGGACATTTTGTGGAATTTCCTGTAGTACCCACAGAATCCCCATATTTTTAACATTATTTCAAAAATACATTTTTAATTTCCCATATTAAAACAACAGCTGCAACTGTAACAGCAGCAGCAGCAGCAGCAACGGCCATGCAGCAGTTCATTTAGAAGGTAGATTCATATCTTCCCATGAGATCCATAGTGGAGAAAGTGATGGTTTTTATTGTGGGGAGAGAATGGAGAAAGCTGTTCTTCTGAGTTTACATAAACTTAAATTGTTCAAACTCTTCAAGCTGCCAAGTTTTAAGGAAGAACACATTTTGGCAGACATCAAACTTCAGAAAAGTCACTACAAGAGGTGATAGCCTGGGAAGGTTTTGAATGAACAAACAACACAATGGCACAGTATTTGGCATGATATCTAGTTGTTATCTTTATGTTTGCAAGTATTCTAATCTCTGTTACTTCAGTTGCGTAATGCCTACATAAAGGAAAACTCCATGTGCGCGCACCCCCCATTCCTTATTGTTTAATTTTATTATCACTGTAATTTCATTAGAAGAAATGCTGTCATAAAATGCTATTGTTTTTATTCAGGAGCCAATAAGACCATTGCTAGCAATGTTTACTTTTGTGGGTGAAGGCAGACATAACATTGCAAGAACTGTGGGAGTATTTTAAAAGCACTCTCACCGCGGTGAATACAAACATCCATTTTCTGTCCTGAGGTGAGCTCTGAAAAACTGGTCTGTAAGTTTTCAAAGTAGTTCAGTTTGATCTGGCAGGGAGAGGGGCAGTTGTGCAGGGTATCTATTTGCCAGCACTCTGGTATTCTTGGACAGCTGCCAGTGCCCTGACAAGGGCCCTTGCTGATGCCTGCCCTAGGCTCCACTTTCATTTATTTTCTTGGTCCAGCTGCATAAAGCCACATGGTATGACTCTGGGGCATTGTGGGAAATTGAAAGAGTAGCTAGATTGCACAATGTCAAGTGCCCAGCCTCTGGTGTCTTTTGTAGTCAAACAGGGAAGTTGGAATGCTTGACAATTACTTTTATTATGCAAACTACAGCCAGATCAACAGAATCCACATCAGAACAGCAGCAAGATGCTACGTCTCTAGTCAGCTTTGTGTCTGGTTCTCAGGTCCCTCAGGCAAGCACACATTCTGGCAAACTGACACGGGACACCCAAATCAGTGAGACTTCTTTCTTGCAGGAAATCTCATGACAAAAGCTTAATGGTTACACACTTCAGAAATCATATAGCTGATGGTCAGTAGCTCTAGACTCCAAGAAGTTCCAGAACAGTCAAACGCTAATCACTCCCTACAGTGACTGAGATCCTCATCAATGTGGTTACCCCATGGGCGGGGTGGGGGGAGAGAAGAACAACTCCCCCACTGTTATGATCTGGGAATGTTGATAGAAATAAGCTTGCACAGATTCTGACATTCAATAGGCTGACTAGGCCCAAACACTTCCAGACTATTTCTAATTAAATCTTAGCTACAAACTACAAGGCCCGTTGCAGAGTTGAAACTGTTCTCTGTTACTTTGGACAATACAAGACTGCATAGGCTGCAAGTAACTCTCTTTGTTTAATGCACTGTTCTAGATAGTTGCAATGAAAATTGCTGCCAGCCATTTCTTCAAAACCTGAGTGGCTTACTACACCCCACCCTTAAGGCAAGACCTAAGCTGCCAATCTTTTGAAATGCCTTACAATCTGGTATTGCTCCTTTCACCTAGCCTGATATTTCGTCCTTGGATCTCTTATTCCCAATTCCTCCTCCTCCTCCTCCTCCTCCTCCTTACGATCCTGCATTTTCACAGGCAGAGAGCAGTCTGGCTGGCTGCTTTCCAACTGATAAGTTTGCATCTAGACATCCTCCTCTCTGTGAGTGTTAATGCCCTGCAGACTCTTGGTTCTGGGGGATGTCAACATTCACACTGAGGGCACTTTATCTGGGGCAACTCAAGATTTCATGGTCTCCATGACAACCATGGGACTGTCCCAACATGCCATCGGCCCGACGCACATAGCAGGGCGTACTCCAGACCTGGTTTTTTTCAACTGGACATTGAGATGGGGATCTGAAAGTGGAGGACTTTACATCAACCCCTCTGTCATGGTCAGATCACCACCTGCTGAGGTTTAAACTTACAGTGGCTTTTCCCCTCTGCAAGGGTGGGGGACCCATTAAGATGGTCCGCCCCTGGAGGCTAATGGATCCAGATGGTTTCCAGAGGGCTCTGGGGAGTTTTCCAGCTGATAGGGCTGGCTCTCCTGTTGAAACCCTGGTTGATCTGTGGAATGCAGAAATGACCCGGGCGGTTGACATGATTGCTCCTGAGTGCCCTCTCCTGTGTAGAGCTCGTACGGCTCCATGGTATACCCCGGAGCTGAGAGCAATGAAACAAAATAGGAGACGGCTTGAGGGCAGATGGAGACGAACTCCTGATGGATGCAATCAAACACTGGTAAGTACCTATGGTAAGCGGTATTCAGGGGCAGTGAGGGCAGCAAAAAAACACACACAATACTTTGATGTCACTATTAAATCATCTATCTGGCACCCAGCACAGCTTTTCAGAGTTGTCCAGGGGCTTTTACATGCCAGCCTCAAGGACATGGTAAAACCATCTGAGGCCCGCTGCAGTGTATTTGCTAGGTACTTCCAGAATCTGTCAGGACTTAGACTCCAGCATTGTAGCCGGTGAATCAAGTGAGGTATCCAGAGCACAGGCTTGTCTTGTTTTTTTGGATGAGTTTCAGTTGGTATGGCTCGAGGACATGGACAAGGTGCTTGGACAGGTTTGTGCAACCACCTCCGTATTGGATCCTTGCCCCTCTTGGCTTATAAAAGCTAGCAGGGATGGAACAACTGGCCGGGCCAGGGAAATGATTAATGCCTCTCTGCGAGAGGGAGTGGTCCCAGGCTGCCTGAAAGAGGCGGTAGTGAGACCACTCCTGAAGAAATCTTCCCTGGATTCTGAAAATCTTAATAACTACAGGCCAGTAGCACATGTTCCATTCCTGGGCAAGGTCCTTGAGCAGGTGGTTGTGAGCCAGATCCAGGCATTCTTGGATGAGACCGATTATCTGGATCCATTTCAGTCGGGTTTCAGGCCTGGCTTTGGTATGGAAACAGCCTTGGTCGCCCTGTATGATGACCTATGTCGGGAGAAAGACAGGGAGAGTGTGACTCTGTTGATTCTCCTTGATCTCTCAGCAGCTTTCGATACCATTGACCATGGTATCCTTCTGGGACGACTGGCTGAGTTGGGAGTGGGAGGCACTGCACTGCACTGCAGTGGTTCCGCTCCTACTTGGCGGGTCGGCTCCAGAAGGTGGTGCTTGGGGAACATTGCTCGGCCCCATGGATTCTCCAGTATGGGGTTCTGCAGGGGTCAGTCTTGTCCCCCATGCTGTTCAACATCTACATGAAACCGTTGAGTACAGTCATCCAGAGTTTTGGAGTGCGTTGTCATCAGTACTCTGATGACACACAGCTCTACTTCTCCTTTTCATCTTCATCAGGTGAGGCTGTGGATATGCTGAACTGGTGCCTGGCAGTGACAATGGACTGGATGAGGGCTAATAAACTGAAACTCAATCCAGACAAGACTGAGATGCTGTTAGTGGGTGGTTCTGCTGATGGGATGGAGGGTGTTCAACCTGTTCTGGATGGGGTTGCACTCCCCCTGGAGGAGCGGGTTCATAGCTTGGGGGTTCACCTAGAACCATCTCTGTCACTTGAGGCTCAGGTGGCCTCGGTGGCATGGAATGCCTTCTACCAACTTCGGTTGGTGGCCCAGCTACGCCCCTATCTGGACAGGGATAACCTGGCTTCAGTTATCTATGCTCTGGTAACCTCCAAGTTAGATTACTGCAATGCACTCTATGTGGGGCTGCCTTTGAAGATGGTTTGGAAGCTGCAGCTTGTGCAAAATGCAGTGGCCAGATAGATAACAGGGACCAGAAGGTTCGAGCATATAAGACCTACTCTGGCCCACTTGCATTGGCCACCTGTATGTTCGGAGTCCGATTTAAGGTGCTGGTTTTAACCTATAAAGCCTTACACGGCTTGGGACCACAATACCTGATGGAACGCCTTTCCCGACATGAACCTACCCGAACACTACGTTCAACATCTAAGGTCCTCCTCCCAGTGCCTACTCTGAGGGAAGCTCAGAGGTCGGCAACAAGGGAGAGGACCTTCTCTGTGGTGGCCCCCCCAATGTGGAACGATTTCCCCGACAAGGCCCACCTGGCACCAACGTTGTTATCTTTTCAGCACCAGGTCAAGACTTTCCTCATCTCTCAGGCATTTAGCAATATCTGATGAACCTGGGTCTGTTTTTGTATTTAAGCTTATAGCTTTTAAGTTATTATAGTGATTTTAAATGTATGTGCATATTATATGTTTTTGCAGTTTTAATTTTTGTATATTGTTATTAAATGTTTTAATCTTATGTAAACTGCCCAGAGAGCTTCAGCTATGGGGCAGTATAAATATGTAATAGATAATAATAATAATAACCTTGACACATCTGTGGTCAACAGCCCAGGGATCCTGCAGCTTTAACTGTTGTGATGAAGAGGGGATTTCACCAGGTGCTGCGTGCATACTCATGACACCTGCCGAAATTCCCTTTTCTGTGCAACTGTTAAAGTTACAGAGCCCAGTCCTCCTTTCCATATGGTCACCCTAGGGTAGGGCCAAAGGCAAAAGGGGGCATGGCCAAAATATGTGTGTGTGTGTGTACCCAGCATATTTTAGCTTGAAGCCTTTACTTCCAATATCTAAGCCTAAGAGAGACATTTCCACCTGTGAGAATGGAGGAGAAAGACTGTGCAAAATCCAGGAAAACACCAAATGAAAATGGAGTGAAGCAAAGGGCCAAGGCCCCCTGGGGAATCCCAGGGGGGCTAAATTGGAACCCTGGGCAAGGTGGATTTGGCCTGCAGTCCTGAGATGCAATACCCCTGGGGTAAGCATGAAAAAGTGCAGCATTATTTTGCCTGTATGTATATGTGTAAGGGAAGTGGTGAAACTGAAATATAATCATCAATGAAATATGACCTATGGAATTTATGAAGCTGTCTTATACTGAGGCAGACCCTTGGTTCATCTAGCCCAGTATTGTTGGCAGTGACTGGCAGCAGCTCTCCAGGGTTCCTTCCTTGCCCTACCTGGAGAAGCCGGAGATTGAATCTGGGACCTTCTGCATGCCAACCATGTCTCTATCACACTGAGCTACAGCCCCATCTCTTTACACACACACACCTGTTGAACCCTTCATTTTTCATTGAAATTAAACCACTTATCTCATCAGCAATCCAGACATTCTTGAATAGAGATTTTATATCATTGGACGTAATTTAATTAATATAATAATAATAATAATAATATAATAATAATAATAATAATAATAATAATAATAATAATAATAATACAGAACCCACAAATAAACAAAGAACAATTGCATGAATGGCTCAGGAAGAGTGAGCTATTTCCAGAATCAGAAGGATTCCTGATAGCTATACAGGATCAAATTACAGCAACCAAGAACTACCAAAAATACATCATAAAAGACAACAGTGTAACAACAGAGTTGTGTAGGAAATACCATCAATTCCAAAAAAACAATTGACCTTATAACAGGAAGATGTAAAATTCTGGTTTGGTGTGGCTCCTGCCTCATATATATATTCTGCTTTCATACTGCTTTTATTGTGCTATGTCCTGCTTGGTGTAGATCTGGCCCAAATGTGGCGGTGTACATTCTGTAGTCTGGGCACACATCTGCATTCTTGGTAATGCCATCAGGTGAGCACGTTAAATTGTTTGCTATACTTTCCTAGCCATAGATCACTGTCAAACCTGGTCTATGAACTAAGAGTTTTGAAATCATTGAGTTAAGAGGACTTTGCATATACAAGAGTCTTTTCCACTACTGTGTCTGTGGATGAACAGATTGTGCAATTTAGTAACTGACAGATCAATAAAATTAAAAGTCAGCTCAGTCTCACGTATTACTAATTTATACTAGACGTACAATCCAGAAAACACGTTGTTACTTAGAAGACTTTTTGCAATCAAGAGGACTTCAATGAGGAAACTTAACTAATGTTAGGTTTTGAATGATAAATCCTTCCTGCTTCTGGTGACAATCTGTTCAGCAGGAGTAAGGGGAGATTCTGATACATGAGCTCTACTACCCTCACAAATCTATGGATCATATTCAGTTTGATTAAGGTCTAGGTGAAGTCCCATGATAGGTAAACACCCTACTCAACTTTGATTAGCTCCATTTTGATAAACTTTTTTCTAGGGATGTGCACGGACCCCCAAATTGAATCAGAATCAAAATCGGAACTTCAGATTTTGTAAAGTATCCTATCGTTAAAATCGGAGGTCCATCTTATCGGATCCGATCCGATAACGATACAAAATCGGAAGTTCCGATTTTGATATCGGACTGCCATTTTAAGTGTTTTCCCCATAGGCTTGCATTGGGGGAAGTAAAGCTTCCCCCAATGCAAGTCTATGGGGAAAATACCTAAAATGGCGGCCCTCTCCCTCCCCCCACTCACGCTCCTTACCTGCCGCCATCCCATGCTGCCGTCTGCTGCTTCCGGCTACTGCTAATTAGGCTTTGCGGCCTGGTTCTCGGTAGAGAGACGACGCGCCGAGTGACATCATCACCCATTATGTTGTCGCTCTTCTGAGAACCAGGCTGCAAAACCTAATGAGCAGTAGACGGAAGCAGCGGATGGCAGTGCGGGATGCCAGCAGGTGAGGGGGGACCACCCCCTCCCTCCCTTCCTCCCCCACTCACACTCCTTACCTGTCACCGTCGTCCACTGCCATCCAGTGCTTCCGTACTACTAATAAATTGGCCTTGCGGCCTGTTCCACAATACAGCAACGGCACGCCGAGTGATGACATCACCCGGTGTGCCGGCGCTCTATTGTGCAACAGGCCACAAGGCCTGTTTATCAGTCGTATGGAAGTAGCAGGTGGCAGTGAGGGTGCAGCAGGTAAGACGCGCTAGTGGGGGGAGGGAGGGAGAGGGAGGTCCCCACTCACCCGCCACCATGTTTTCCCCATAGACTTGCATTGGAGGAAAGCTTTCTTTCCCCCAATGCAAGCCTATGGTGAAAACACGTAAAATGGAGGTCCGATTTTCTGATTTTTTCCTATATTAATTGGATCGAAAAAATTGGATTGGGAGAAATTGGACCTCCTGCGGCCAGCATCAGAATCGGACATCAGATATCCGATTTCCTCCAATTTGTATCGGGTATCAGATATCGGATCCGATATGATGCACATCCCTACTTTTTTTTCCAAAGTCTAATCAGACTTAATAAAATGACATGGCATGATTATTTGCATTTAAAAAACAAGAATACTCAGATTTTATTTTTTTATTTTTAAAAACAAAACCCTGCTTGTTTTCCTGACCTCCATTTTACTCTTTTAGAATGGCAACATAAATTAGCTTGCTTGGTAGTTTGCCAGATCTAAATATAGTGTAAATCAAAATATTTAAACTTAAGTCACACAGTTTATACAGAACAGATATTAGTCATTCCAGCACCATGCTGTCTTTATGATATAAAGCTTACTACGCTTTCTTTCCTTTTTCTTAAAAATATGACATCTCTTGAATTTCTGGAGCAACTGATCACCCAGTGTAATTGTTCATGGAAGCACAAAAACATCTGATGGATTCTAGTCCATATGATCAAACGGGAATGATTTAAAACGGGAAAGGAAGGATCAAAGTAGGGTGACCATATGAAAAGGAAGACAGGGCTCCTGTATCTTTAACAGTTGTATTGAAAGGGGGATTTCAGCAGATATCATTTGTATGCATGCAGTACCTGGTGAAATCCCCTCCTCTTCACAACAGTTAAAGCTTCATCACAACAGTCACAGTGACCAGATACAAAAGAGGGCAGGGCTCCTGCGGCTTTAACTGTTGTGATGAAGAGGGTACTGCATGCATACAAATGGCACCTGCTGAAATTCCCTTTTCTGTACAACTGCTAAAGATTCAGGAGCCCTGTCCTCCTTTCCATATGGTCACCCTAGATCAAAGATTGATGCAAAGCGTGATAAAGTGACAATCAAATAAGAAATAGAAAACTAGTTGGAAGTTATATAATTGAAGGAAACTGAACAGAAGAAAAGTAAGCGTAAAGCTGGGATACAATTACATAAAGCAAATTAAAGATCTCTTAGAAAGCTGCAGACATATGTGAACCTTGAAAGGATTGCTCAGAAAGATTCGACAGTTGTGGAAACAGTAGTGCAGTCAGGGCTGGACCTTGGTGCCCAGCTCCCCACAAAAGTCAAATGATGGGGTTCAGCCCAGGATGAGCATCTCAGTCAGCAACGGACATGCCGGAATCTACTGGGGCTGGCACAGCATCCTTACTGTCTTCTCATTTTTTAAAATGTTTTCTAGGCCAGGAGCAGCTGGCTAGGTATGTACATGTTTGCAGATGCCTTATTATTATTATTATTATTATTATTATTTTATTTATTTATTTTTCTTTCAAAAGTATATTATCTTATCTGGTGGTTATTCCCAGGTAAACGTGTTGAGTAGCTTTGCAGCAGGAACAAGCTATTTTATTCCTGTTGCCATGATGGTGCTATGATATAAGTGAGGTTAAAATGCATAACTGCCCATGCTCAGCATCTTTCTTCTTTTATCGTGGGGGGGGGGGGGGTGGCAAAATGTCTCGCTTGCTAACATGAACAGGGACGTGGAAGTAGCTGCAAAGCAGGAGATAGCACTGGAATGAGAAGGGGGGAGGGCTGCTGTGTGCATCCCAACTGAAGTAACACAACATGGCCATCTATAAGGAGAGGGGTGTAAGACCATTCAGTCTAGGGTCTAAAATTATTTAGCTATGTCCTCAGAAGGGATGGGGGGCATTGGTAATGGGAGAAGGGCAAAGGTCAACTACAGTGAGGGGGGTGAGAGGGACAAATGTCAGTGGTGGTGGAAGTGGTGCTAGTAAGAGTGCCATGGATTACTCAGTGGGGGGGGAGGGGTGTTCAGGCATTGTTTGCCATGGAATGGTCAGTGATGGGAGCACATGCAGTGCTACAAAACAGCCCTTGGGGGTGCATGCAGCCCAGGGGCATGGGTTGAGCACCCACACACACCCGTAGGGGGACACCTGTTGGGATTTTCCCATCTGACACTTGGGCCCTTTCTACACCTAGGGGTGTAGAGGGAAGGCCTGGGGACAATCCTGGATGTACCTACTTCCGGGATCGTCCTCCTCCTTCTAAACAGGAAGTGTGACGTCCCGGCTTCCTCCTAGGATGTCGCACAGTCGCACCTGCCATTTTTTTTAAAAAAGGAGCTGAGAAGAGTGCACTTGTGCTTCATCGAAAAGGTAATTTTAAAAAAAATCCAAAAAACAAACAAACCCAAAAACCGAAATTGGGCCCCACACCCCTGATGGGCACGGAGCTGCGCCATGCGGCTCCGTGCCCGTTTCTGGTGCCCGCTTACTCATGGATAAGAGGGCACCAGGCGAGATGGGTGCTCACACCTCCCACGGTCTCAGAACATTCCTGGGACCGTGGAAAGAATTGGGTTTTCCCAGGTATCCCTTATCCCAGGGAAAACCCATGCCCGTCCCCCCCCCTGCCCCCGGGAGTCCCTGTGCATTATTTGCACACACAGGGATGACCCAGGGGCAATCTCACAAAAAATGGTCGGTGTAGAAATGGCCCTGAAATGAAATCTCATTCCGTGTTTCTCTGTACAATAACACATATCTTTACCAAAAGCCCCTCTGCTCAGTCTATATCCACTGTTATCTTTACATAGCTTTCCCCATATTCTTGGTGGTGTGACTTTCCAAGGAAGTATCTCGTCCATATAATCAAGCATGATAATTCTGTTGTGGGTTGGCTGTTTGATTAAGGTAAATAGAGCTATAATTATGGTTTTGCTTTCGAGCTATGCCTGACCAGAATTTGGGATTTCACAGAAGTATGTTAAAGGGTTTTTTTGTGCAAACATATACATCTCTACTTAGAAGTAAAGCCCAGTGACTTCAGTTGGATTTACTCTCAGATAACTGGATATTGGTTTGCAGCCTTAAGGGCCCAAGATGACCAGCTGATGTTACTTGATGAGAGATAGAAAATGAATTCTTGTTTATTGAAATCTGTCTGGAATCTTTGGCACGGGAAATCCACTATCGTTTGAGAATAGCGACACATTTCCCCTACCCTTGCATGGCAATCAGCATTAGGAAAAAGATCCCATTGGCAACAATGGGAGCTTTTTTTTCTAACGCTAATGGTCATGGAGAAAGGGGAATTTTCATTGGGATTCTGGGTGGGAAGGGAAGGATAAACTTTGAGCATCATCGCACAGGGGAAAATCGTGTTTGCTTACCGTTACTACTCCACCCACATGTTTGTCCCTCATTACTTCCTCTTTTGAAAGAAGAAGCAAACAACATGCACCTGGCCCATTCAGTGGGCCGTTTTGATCGCGCTGCTTCTCCTGCACACAGCAGGAGATAGCGGCAACTTCTGTCTTTATTTTAAGTTGGACTTACTGGGGGGGGCACGAAGAAGGCAAGAAGGGGTGGGAGGCGTGCAGGAGGCAGACGACATCATGAAAGGGACTCATGAATATCCATGAG
Organism: Anniella stebbinsi; assembly: GCA_029215795.1. Classification (NCBI taxonomy): domain Eukaryota; kingdom Metazoa; phylum Chordata; class Lepidosauria; order Squamata; family Anniellidae; genus Anniella; species Anniella stebbinsi. The sequence continues at coordinate 22,347,381 of JARDYH010000002.1, read as the reverse complement.
TGCCCAGTAACGAGCATGCAATAAAACACTCGTCTGATGGAGCTCTAAACCTCTCCAAGTAGTATAGTCCTGATGAATATCACCTCCCTCACCTGCTTGGCATTTTATTTTTTATTTTTCAAACACTAGCATAGTTGCTAATCATGCTATCCAGGTAATGCCTGGTGTGGCCCACAGTTGAAGTCTAGAAGTATTTTGGAGTGCAGGCTGCCTCTCTCTGGAGATTTGATGGGAAGTAGGGGATCTTTGGCTTGATAGGAGTGCATGTGCTGCTTGCCACCACTGATGCTCTACTTGACTATTTGTAAATAATGCAAATGTTACCAAAATGCCATAAGCAACCTTTCTTCCAAAGGAAACCAGATCTTGGTAAGCAAGCATTGCTCTTGGAACCCCTGACCTATCGGAGAAGTGGGGAGCATGTACCAATATTTTAGAACATGGACGATTAAAGATACGTGGACCATCAGCTGCTGGAAAGGAGTTTGTTCCACCCACTTGGCTGATATGATCCATTCAAGGATGCATTTATGGGCCTTGTCTGCATGGTGTTTGGCCGCATGTCACTTAAGCTGTGATGGGGTGAGCATAAGATAGTACCACTCCTTGATCAGGCCTCTTTCCCTATTTTTCTCTACAGGATGAGCTGGGCCATGTCTACACCAGGGATTTATCCCAGGATCGTCCCTGTGCATCCACATAATGCACAGGGGATCCTGGGGGTAGGCTGACCAGATAAAATCCAGGTCAGGGCTCATGTAACTTTAACAGCTGTAGAGAAAAGGGAATTTCAGCCAGTGTCATTTGTATGCAATTAGTTCCTGGTGAAATTCCCTCTTCATCACAACAGTTAAAGGTGCAGGCACTATACTAGAGTGACCATATACAAAAGAAAACAGGGCCCCTGCAACTTTAACTGTTGTGATGAAGAGGGAATATTACCAGGAACTAATTGCACACAAATGACACTGGATGAAATTCCCCTTTCTCTACAACTGTTAAAGTTACATGAGCCCTGACCTGGATTTTATCTGGTCACCCTACCTGGGGGCAACCGGGGATGACTTAGGGATGACCCCGGGATAACAGCAACCGGGGATATCCCAGTTTTTCTACCGTCCCGGGTCCTAAAACGGACATGGAGCTTCACGGGGTAGCTCTGTGTCTATGGAGGTGGGTGGGAGCAGCAATTTTGCTATCCCCAGGATAGTGGGGGGGGGGGGATTGGGGCACATTTTTCTTTACTTTTTTTTTTTTTGGCAGGATTGGGGCTGCGCAGCTCCCCTTCAGGAAAAAAATGGCACCCACAACATTCCTTTTCCCTTCCGGGACATCGTGCACTAGGGGAGGATTGCAGAAGCAGGTAAGTCCATGATCCTCCCCCTTCCCTCCCTCTACACCCTTAAGTGTAGATGAGTCCTTGGTTGCTCTTTATGGGGGCTAAGTGGGATTTTTTACATCAGCGGATTGGCTTTGTTGGTGCATTTTTTGCCTACTCTGTACTGAGTTGCAGATGGTGGGTTAAATTAGTTAAAGTTGAGGCAGGTTAATTTAGTAACATTTGCTTTAATGTTTGGTTGGTAGAGAGGAGTGGGAAGTGGTGGGTACATTTTGGGTTTGGTGAGCACCCTCATTAGCCATTCCTGAGACTTGTCGCTTGGGGCTGTGCAACCCAGTAGCAGGCTAAGATGGCTTCTGGGACTAACCTGAATCATCCACTCACAGCCATGTGGCACTGGGGAAGGGGCTATGATCCAGGAAGGTTGCCCTCCACATTTGAAGGTGTAGCTTAAGGAAGGAGTGGGAACATCTGACCCTCGCCTGTCTGGAGGCAGGGTGATACACCCAAATTGCTAAAAGGCTGATGCCTGAGATGAGTGAGTTGGCCTCCCACAAAATCACTTTCACCTGTTTTTGCAGATTTGGGTTCATTATTAAATAAAAGTGATCCATTTCCATCCATTTTCCATTGCCTCTTTATTTCCGCTACCACTGCAAAACAAAGATGATGCTGGGGGATGGAGTTCCACAGATGAAGCACCACAACGAAGAAGGCCTTGTCTCTGGTCACCACCTATCCTGTTTCTGATGGCAGGATGTGGGACAATGGGCAAAACTTGACGAGACATCATTCATGCCATTATTATCTCATCTAGTTTGTGTGAATTGCTGTTTAAAAGTAAATTGCAGGCACAACCCACCCCACCCCGCCGCCTCAATCCAGACCATTGGGCAATTCTGGGATGCTGACCCAACATTACTTGGGAATTAGTACTCTTCCTAACCTTAATTTTTTTCCCCTACCTTTCTCCACCAACAGCCACATCTCACTTATTTGAAGATGACCTCACAGATGCAACAGGTTAGGGTGACCATATGAAAAGGAGGACAGGGCTCCTGTATCTTTAACAGTTGTATTGAAAAAGGAATTTCAGCAGGTGTCATTTGTATGCATGCAGCACTTTGTGAAATTCCCTCTTCATCACAACAGTTAAAGCTCCAGGACCCCTGCCCTCCTTTGTATCTGGTCACTCTACAAAAGAGGGCGGGGCTCCTGTAGCTTTAACTGTTGTGATGAAGAGGGATTTTAACAAAGTGCTGCATGCATACAAATGATACCTGCTGAAATTCCTTTTTCAATACAACTGTTAAAGATACAGGAGCCCTGTCCTCCTTTCCATATGGTCACCCTACAACAGGTGCTTTTCCCACTTCCTGCTTCCACTTTCTTTTCCTGATTGGAGAGCAGGTGTGTGATATGTTCATGACAGTGCTGCATTCTACAGCCATTTAGCTTTTCATGTTGTCTTGGCCTCTGGCTGCTAAGAAGTCATGCTTTAGCCTAAGTGAACAACCAAGTGTCAAATCAGTTATTTGTTCCTAATTGGAAGAAAGCCCTCCAAAACTATGGAAATTCACTTAAATCATGAAACCCAGACAATTAGATTCTATGCTCAGTTTGGCATTATACTACCAGGTACCTCCAGTGCCAATTGTATTCCACCCCTGCTCATTGTGAGCAAAACTATTTTTCTTTAAAATTTCCATGTGTTGACCATTCTTGTATAACTTTATTGAGATGCCAAGTGTTTGCGGTCGGCTTCATTGGGAATTCAGACTGTGGGATAAATTAAAAACTAGTGACAACCATCTTAAAAAGGAAGCAAACTGAATTTCCCTTTCTTTTCTTTTAAAGTGCTTTTGTTTCGTATGTTATGTTGAGCAATTTCCTCTGGGATTTGCCATCAACTGGACTGGTCCATTTCATTGATGACAGACTCTTACAATAGCATTGGAAGGCAGGGGGAGATTAATGGGGTAAAACAAGCTTCCTTGCCTACCATAGTAGGATATATGTATGCCAAAAAAGGAAAAAAAATCCAAAAAAATAAGAATGCTCAGGATATGACATTTTCCAGGATCATGCAGCTGTGTTAAATCTGTTAAGGCTGCAGACTGGGTTTCATCATAAATCAACAAATACCATACAAACGGAAAGATATTTTTATAGGGCTTTTACTTTGAGTCTGTGGGCTTAACCTTCTTAAAACTTGGAGGGGTTGTGAGGTTTGAGCCAAAGTCATTATTTGTCTCCAATGTTTATGCCAAAGATAAATATTGGATTAATTGTCTTCATCATCAGCTCCCACCATTCAAGTGTTATCTCTGCTGTTTAAAGACCAGGGAGCTGAAGACAAAAAAATGTGGTGTGGTTAAAAAGGCACATAAACCACTTGTTGCAATCATTACCTCCAGCACATTAACATGTTTTCACCAGATTGTTTTCCTTTACAAGCTCAGGAAGAAATGCACTGCAAATACATCCATAAGGAATACTGAGTCATTCAATTTCTACCTACTTAGCTTAGCTTTTTGTTTGTGACAGTTCTAAAATGGACACATTAGGTACTTAATCTATTAGATAGCTGCAACAACTTCATTCAAGATGTCCATTGGGCACGTTCTACAGTCAACCAAGGCCCTTTCTATACCACTTCCGGGTTCGTCGCCCCAATACACACGTGAAATGCGACAACCCGGGCTGCTTAGGCCATTACAGGCTGGGAAAAGCCTGTGTAACAAAATGCCTTCACAACGGGCCCGGCTTGCCTGGGCACGTGGAGGCTGTTGCACGTGGGGGTGGGGGGGAACGAGGCAACATGGATGGCAGCCATTGGGGACTTAGTGAGTTTAAAGGCAGGCTCACCCCTCCCTGCTTCCTCTTCTTCCTTTTTGCAGCTCACTCCCTCCCGCCCTGTAGGTAGTATGGGTTGAGGGCCAAGTAGGAATTTTTGGCTCATAATCACTTTCGGTTATGGGTTTTTTCGCCTACTTCACACTGCAAGACAGCCAGGGAGTATTAAATAGGTGATGTTCATTAATGTTTCGGTCACTTTTACATTTTGGCAGGTAGGTGCGGACATCGGGAGCATCATAGGGTTGGTGAGCATTCACAGGCACTGTTTTGGTGATTGGTAATGCCTGAGGGCGCCCAGCTGTGAGTTTTACGGCCTCAGCTGGCAGGATAAGGGTTACCTTTAAGGCCAACCTTCCTCATCTACTCGGAGCTGTACGGCGCGAGGGGAGGTCGACATCGTAAGGCCTTCCTACCCCATAAAGGGCAGTCTGGGTTGTGGCAAACTGAGAAGCCCCACTTCACAGACAGTGAATGTCTCGCCCTGAAATATTTAGGATGTCCACATAGGTTAACCCACTCTACAGATCTTTAATAAAGTGGCCCTGTTTAAAATCCGCTTCTGTGTGTCGCCTTGTTATTTCTCCACCCTCCATTACCTGCAATATGTTTTCAAGAGGCATTTGGAGTTCGCCACAATTTCTGCTTCTCAAACCACATGTGGGAGAGTGTTCCAGAGGGTGGGTGCCTCTACTAATTGGGGTTATCCAACCCAACAGTGTGCTAAAGGGGAAGCTGAGGCAAAAGAGCAAGCCTGTATTGGGGAAAAGTGCCCTGTGAGAAACTGTTAGATTTACTGATTTCTTGCAGCCTTTTTCCAGTAGCGAACTGCAGGTTTGCAGTATTTTTAGGACCACCTTTTTAAGTCCACACATGAAGAAGATAGAAAACTTAAAAGAAAAGCAACTATATATTCATATATTTTGGATCACAATCCAACATAGAGCTAAGTGTGCGTGCGCCCTTTGAAATCAATGGTTTTATAAGTGTGCCAAACCTATGGTTCTCAGGTTGCATCTTATTCGGCAAAAACATTTGTTTTGTGTTCATTGGATGCTGCAACATCTCTTTAATAAAGGTTTGTCTAAGCCAGCTGATTGCTGGAGGTGTAACATAGCTAAAGCTCCTTTTAAGCGTATGCTTTGGCAATGCCCAGTAGTTGCCCTTTTGGGGGAAGAAGTCATTATATGGATAAATGTTGTATTGGAACATTCCTTAAAATTTACTGATGTGCATGCTCTTTTAAATTATCAAGCTGCTTCCTGCAGGTTAATAAATGGACAGCACAAATGGATTTTCCATATCCTTCAGACAGCTAATACAGAAAGAAGATAGGAAACTTTAAAAATTTACAACACTGGAAGGATAATAAACGCTCACCTCTTATAATGCAGTCGATTAAGAACCTTACAACGCTTTGCACATTTGAATGGGTGGTGTACAAATGCCACCTGCAAATGTATACTTATTTGGACATTTGGTCTGCTTTTGCTGACGTTTATGTATAGTTCTTAGAAATCTGTATTTTCATAGATAAATCACTATTGTCTGTATGTATTAAAATTGATATATTCAAATCTATAGCCATATTTCTTTTCTTTTCTTTCTCCTTCCTTTTGTTGAAATTCCATAATACAAAATGTTTTTTTTAAAAAAAAACTATGCCTAACTTTGTGTTGGATGGGGGCCTTGGAATGTAATGCCCAAGGCACAGATCAAGTGCATTTGTTGATACAGCTGGGATTCCCTCTGCATTTTGCAGGCAGCCAGCACTTCTACAATTGCTGTGCCACAAACACCACTGGTACCACATAGCATCCACTTCTTATAAGATATCTCTCTACCCACCCCCAACATTTTCACTGTAACCAACAGCACCTACATTCTGTAAAAAAAAAAAACCCAGAAAAAGATGTATTATTAAAGTCAGCCAAGACTAGGCTAACGACTGTTACCCAGAGGGCATTCTCTTCTGCTGCTCCCAGACTGTGGAATGACCTGCTGGGAGAGATCTGCCAACTTACCAGTCTTCAAGAATTCAAGACAGCTATAAAGACTGATCTCTTCCAGCAGGCCTACCCAGTCGAATTTGAAGACTTTATTGATTTTAATAATGTATTAATTTTATATGCTTTTAATTAGTTTACGTATTGTATATTGTATTTTATATTGTTGGTACTGATGTTGTTCCCCACCTCAATCCGGAGGGAGAGGCGGGTAAAAAATAAATTATTATTATTATTATTATTATTATTAAAATGGAATTGAATAATACATAAGTCCAGGTCTATGGACTGTAGCTGGAATTTCTGTGTGAGCCAAGGCCAACACCAGGGATAGCATGGGCAGACACCTGCCAAGGAATGGACCCTAGCAGGGTGTATGGGAATCATCAAGAACCACTTGGGCTCCCCCTTTCTATTACTACCTGCTTGTTCACCTGCCTTTCAATGTAAACAACTGCCAGTTCACCTGTTTTCAATCTGGAAAGTGATAGCAAATAGAAATGTATTAATGAGTGACGTTTGAGATTGTCCAAACATTGTCTTGCCCCTCATCTCATTCCCAATTCCCACTTGCTGTGCGTGAATGGTAGTGGAGTAACAAGAGAGAGATTGAGGATGAGGGTGAAAATGTTTTTAATCAGCCAAACAGAGAGATGGGGTAGAACTAGGAAATGAGCCTACAGTAGGACATGACAGCTAGCCAAAGGTCCATAGAGGGAAATGCAAATGACAAAGATATTTGGAGAGGGATTACATGTGTACATGTTTATATGGTTATGCTAGAAGCCACTGAGCCCCAAATTGGGGAGTGACTGGTTTTAAAGGAGCGCATAGTTACAGTAGAATTTTTTTTCCAGGTTTAGTCATGCATAGAATAGACCCATTGAAATCAATGGAAGTCCCACTTATTTCAATGGTTCTACTCAACATATGATTAAATATGGAACTAACTCACTGAGCATAATGAAGAGAACCAATGGAATACTGTCATCTCTGGATACAAATTCAAAAGCAGGGGTAAGAAACTTCTTCTCATGATGTTTGGACACACAACTCCCATCATCCAACTCCATTGGCTATGCTAGATAGGACTGATGGAAGTTGTAGGCCCAAAGACCAGCAGGGCCACAGGTTGCCCACCCTTGCTCTAAAGGAAGGATAGGGAAGAGTGCCTTGGCGGCAGTGTCACTATGGATTTCAAACAAAATAGAAACCTCAAAATGGGCAGACTCTGACACTGAATCACTGTGGGTGGTAGTATCAGGTCCCAAAAGCAATTTAGTATTTGGGACATATTATTTCCCTACCAACAAAATACTCAAGGTCATCATGGGATGGAGAATGAAATCAGAGAGGCACCTAGCGGAGAAACTATTTTCTCTATAGTTCAATGTTTTGGCATTTGCATTCCAGTCAACTCAGACTGGGGAAAAAACACAGTGAAGTAAGGCAACTTGGTGCAGTTGTGGGTCTTTCTTTCTTTCTTTTTTCTGCTGTGTCAGCTTTAGCAACAGCTACTAACAAAGATGGCTTTCAAGGGGGATTAGAAATATTCCTGGAAGATAAGGTTATCAATGACTATTAGTCATGATGGTTATCTGTCACCCTTGAAAGCCATCTGAGGCACTATGCATCTGTATACCAGTTGCTGGGGAACATGACCAGGAGGGTGTTGTTGTACTCATGTCCTACTTGTGGGCTTCCCACAGGCAGCTGGTTGGCCACTGTGGGAAACAGGAAGTTGGGATAGACAGGCCTTTGGTCTGACTCTACAGTGCTTGTCTTTCTGTTCCCTTGGAGAAAGTTGCCCAGGATGATAACTCACTGGCTGAATTCGGACAACATGATAGTCAATGGTGGGGTAATAATCAACTTTACAGTTGTTCATCTAGGGGGTACTCCCCACACAACATGGTAATAAATAATCAACCATGGTGTGGATTAGGATCAGCACTGAGTTGACTATGGCAGCATTCGTTTGACACGATAGTCAGTACAGCTGACGATTGTTTCCTTCCCCACTCCCCGTTGCTTATTGTGTCATCTGAATTCAGCCAATCTCTTCTCACTTCCCCTTGTGAGCACAGCAACCTGCCTCTTCTACAGCCACTGGCTCTCCTCCCAGTCCACTTCCATGGTCCCACAGTCATTCTCCACAACGTCTCCACATTTGTCTTGCCTGCAAGCATCTGCACATGCACATCTTCACTCAGTCTCTTGACCCATAAACACCTGCTGCCTCTTCTCATTCACTGACTACCATACTCAGACTACAATGTAAGATGCCCAGAACCTATTGTATACATTTGAATAAACTGATTTAACTCAACCTGTCCTGTCTATTTATATTACTCCTCTGGGAGAAGGGGGCCTCAGATTTAGACAGAACCCAGACTTATGATTACTTCCCAAGTTCTGGTACATATAGTAATCACTGGTCCTTGAAGGGCCCCTCCAATCATGTGGGCATTTCGGTTGAGGCCTCTTGGTTGCTAGGTAACAGTCTGAATTAGCTTAGATTTATATGTCAGTTGGTGGGCACTGTAAATATGCAAATAGGTGTGAGGTGAGAAAACAGCTTCACCTTTTGGCTGCTGATATCACAAAGGCACTAATGCATGTGGTTCCATGTTTCAGGGAAGGGATGTTATTATCAGGTCTTTTCCTAAGTAAAAGGCTCAAAATTCCTCAAAAGCAGTCTATTACATTTCTTACTCCCTCTACTCTTGAACAATATATCTTTCACCTGCATTGGAAATGGAGTAGGGAAATACACACACAACTTTACAAATGTGGCACCTTATTTAAGGAGAAATACTGAAGGAAAAATAGGATGGTCAAGGAAGATACTATCATTTTTATAATTCACTTTTATCCTGTCTTCCCTCAGAAGCTTAGGCCAGCATAGATGGCTCCCACTCCTAATTTTTTTCAGAATAAGCCTGTGAGGTAGGCTAGAGTGAGAGTTAGCAAGTGAACCAAGGGTGTCCAGCTTCATGGCTGAGATGAGATTTGAACTCAGGTGTCCCTAACCCTAGCCTGATACTCTAACAGGGTCCCCATACCTTTTGGAACAATAGGCACATTTGGAATTTTGAGAGAGTGTTATGGTCACTCTCACAAAATGGCTACCATGGCGGGGAGCTTGCTCATTCATAAAATGGCTGCCATGGTGGATGTGGATAGTCACAAAACACCCACTTCCCAGAATTGGTGACTCTAAATGAAAAGTAACTTTCTCAAGAACCTAAGTACCTAATATTGATTTTCTCCTCTATAATATAGCTTAGGGGTGTGCACGGACCCCCCGGATCGGATCGGGACCCGGATCGGGACCTCCAATTTTGTCCCGGACCGGTTCGGACAAAATCGGAGGCCCCCCGGACCGGATCGAGTCCGATCCCGACCCAAAAATCGTACATTTTTGGATCGGCCGCCATTTTTTTCCCCATAGACTTGCATTGCAATGCAAGTCTATGAGGAAAAAATGGCGGCGGGTGGGTAAGGGGGGGCCTAACTCCCTCCCCCCCCCGGGGCCGTCCGCTGTGGACGGCCCCGGCAGGTAAACCCCCTCCCCCGCGCTCCCTACCCCCCCTGGGGCCGCCCGCTTCCATCCGCTGGCGCCCGCGGGCGCCAGCGGATAGAAGCGGACGGCTCCGGGGGGGGGTAAGCCCCCTTCCCCGCCACTGCTTACCTTCTCGGCCCGTCCGGCGCCGGCGGCTACTACCAGCGGGCTCCGCGGCCTACTCTCGAGTAGCGCGCCGGGTGATGACATCACCCGGCGCGCCATCCTAGAGCAGGCCGCGGAGCCTGCTGGGAGTAGTAGGCGCCGGCGCCGGACGGGAGCCGCCAGGCCGGAAAGGTAAGGGCCCCCCTCCCCCCTCCCCCCTCCGCGCGCCCCCTCCTCCCCTCCACGCACCCCCTCCTTACCTTTCCGGCCCGGCGGCTCCCGTCCGGCGCCGGCGCCTACTACTTCCAGCAGGCTCCGCGGCCTGCTCTAGAGTAGCGCGCCGGGTGATGACATCACCCGGCGCGCCATCCTAGAGCAGGCCGCGGAGCCTGCTGGGAGTAGTAGGCGCCGGCGCCAGACGGGAGCCGCCGGGCCGGAAAGGTAAGGGCCCCCCTCCCCCCTCCGCGCGCCCCCTCCTCCCCTCCACGCACCCCCTCCTTACCTTTCTGGCCCGGCGGCTCCCGTCCGGCGCCGGCGCCTACTACTTCCAGCAGGCTCCGCGGCCTGCTCTAGAGTAGCGCGCCGGGTGATGACATCACCCGGCGCGCCACCCTAGAGCAGGCCGCGGAGCCTGCTAGTAGTAGTAGGCGCCGGCGCCGGACGGGAGCCACCGGGCCGAGAAGGTAAGTGCCCCCCTCCTCCCCCCCCCGCTGTCCACTTTCATCGGCGGGCGCCCGCTGGCGCCCGCCAATGGAAGCGGTGGTGGGCGCCAGTGGGCGCCCGCCGATCCGCCGATCCGCCGAACCGGTTCGGAGCTTTTTCGGACCGGTTCGGATTGGATCGGCCGATCCAGCTGCGGGATCGGAAATCGGATAATTTATCCGATTTCCCACTGGACCGGACTCGGATCGTGGATCGGGTCCGATCCAGTGCACATCCCTAATATAGCTAAAATTTTACTTTTTTTTTTTTTACAGTTTCCTCTGCAAAGACTTTAGTCCATGCTTTGGTTATTTCCAGGCTTGACTATTGTAATCTTCTTTGAACTGGTCTCCGTCAAGCTCACATTAGTTTTCTGGTTTCTCTTCAGCACTCCGCTGCTAAGAACATTCATCTGGCCCACCATTTCAATCATGTCACTCCACTCTTGATGTCCCTTCGCTGGCTCCATCTTCCTTTTAGGATAAAATATAAGCTCCTTCTTCTAACTTTCAAAGTGCTACATGATTTAGCCACTTATCTTTCTGCTCTTATCTCTTTTTCTGTCAACCAGGGCTCTTCAATCCTCACCCGAGGGCTATCTGTTCTCTCACTCAAATTCACCCATTTTCTCTAGCTGCTCCATATTCCTGGAACTGCCTTCTGGAACATCTGCGGACTGCTCCTTCAGTTTCAGTTTTTAAGGCTAGGCTGAAAACTTATATTTTCTGAAGCTTTTGGTATTTCTCCTTGAAAACTGAGTTCTACGTTTGTCCTTTCCTTACCACCCCTTTTTTCCAATTTCAATTTTGACCTTTTAAATTTTTATTAAAAATTTATGTTGAAATTTCTAGATTGTAAGCATCTGGGCAAGGCATTGTTTTATTATTTTCCTCTTTGTACAGTGCCATGTTAAGTTATGGTGCTAAATAAATAAATAAATAAATAAGACGATGATGATAAGCTGCATAACAGAACGCCAAAATAGGTATGGTACTGGAGGGCTGCACTTTGCTTTGCAGCATCGTGTAGAGAATGTGGATAGGGAGACATTTTTCTCCTCTCATAATTCGAGAAACCAGGGTCATCTCATGAAGCTGATTGGTGGGAGGTGCAGGACAGATAAAAGGACAGCGCATAGCCAAACTATGGAATTTGCCACCACAAGACATAGTCATGGCCACCAATTTAGGCCCCCTCCACAAGGATGCGCTTTTGCGCCCGGTTCGGGGATTATGCGCATTTTCGCGGAGGCGCATTTACGCCTAATCCCTCTGCACGGGAGGCGGCGAGAAGCGGCGAAGCGCATTAAAAGATGCCCAAAAAGCACTTTACAGGTAGTTAATGCACATAATCGCTTGTTCACACAGCAAAAATGCGCTTTAACGGCCGGAGCAAAATAAAAGTCGCTATTTAACGCGCGTTCGAAAATGCGCATTATCGGGGAGATAACGCGCCTGTACGCCCGTTTTGCGCTCCGCTCGTGTGTAGGTAAAATTTATAATGAGCCTTCAAGGCTCATTAAACGTCTCGTGTGGAGGAGGCCTTAGATGTCTTCAAAAGGGAATTAGCGAAATTCCTGGAGGAGAAGTTTATCAATGGCTGCTAGTCCTGATGGCTATATGCTACATCCAGTATCAGAGGCACTATGACCATGTATATCAGATGCTGGAGAACATGAGCAGGAGGATGTTGTTGCACTTGTGCCCTGCTTGCGGGTTCCTGGTCAATAGCTGGCTGGTACGAACAGAAGATGGGCACTTGGGGGGTCCAAACGCCAGTGTGATGTGCCAGAAGGAAAGAGAGACGTCTGGTGCAGTGTGTTGTTTGTTTGTTTGGGAGACTTTGCGCAGCAATGCAGGTGCGATCGTGCACCAAAAAGTAAGTCTTTTAATAAAAAAAACCCAGAGAGCCATTGCTGCTATGGCTAAACAACCCTCACCCCCGTGATGGGCACGGAGTCCCCTTGCAGAGCTCCATGCCCAGTGGCGGGGACAAAGGAACGACCCTGGGAGTGGACGCCACACCGCCCGCAGTCCTCAGGGCTGTCCCGGGACTGCAGGAAAACCTAGGAAAACAATGGTTGCAGTTATCCCAGGGAAAGTGAGAGGTCATCCCTGGTTGACCCCGGGATCCCCTGTGCATCATTTGGACACACAGGGTCGACCTCGAGCTGACCCCGGGATAAATGGATGGTGTAGACATGGCTTTGGGCTGATCCAGCATGGCTCTTCTTATGTTCACATCTTCTCACAGTTTCTAAGGGCCACCGTTCTGATGGCAACTTCCCAGTTATTAAAATAATAATAATAAGTAATGAAATTAAAATCAGGAAGGGCAGGGAGTTTGCTGGGGCTCAAAAGATGGGTCTCTAGCAGCCTGGAGGTAATAGCTGTGGCCCAAAAGCTTCAAGGCAAGGCTGAATTGCCCAACTCTCCCCACTGTTCCTGAAGCACTGGTCACATTAGTGGCTATAGTCTCCAGCCAGCTACATAGAGGTTTCAAACACAGCCCATCCCAGTCCACCAGAAGCTTGATAAACCCCCTTGCCAGCAGGGCCACAGTACAGAACTGATGGGCTGCATTTGGTTTGTGAATCGCAAATTGTGGAGCAGATTAACCCAAAGTTAGCTTGCTTATCAGTCTGTCATCGACGTTGTTTGCGCCATTCATTTCGTATGTCTCCTCTCTTTTTAATTAATTCTTCTACTGCAATTCAGTAAAGATTATATGGATGTCAAAATGCCCAACACAATTTGACCTAAAGCAGATACTATTTCAAGATGAAAAAGCGATCCACAAAACTGCAGTTCATTAAAAAGAAGTAAATCTTGCTTTTTGACACAGAAATTTGATTAATAAGAAAAGACGGATAGGAGAACCAAATTTGTAGCTATCAGGATGTTTCTCAGTCATATTTTGGGTGTTCCTCTCAAAGGTCAACTATTTGACATAGCAAGACAATTAGTCCTTTGCATTCTTTTTCCCCCCAATCAGTTTTATTCATGTGACATTTTTATTCTCATGAAGATTAGTTCACATTGCTCAAATAGTTTTTGACATCAACAAACTTGCTATTAAAAAAAACCCCCACAAACACCATAGATGGCTCCAGAGCTTGGCTCCAACTTCTGAAATTCCTCTCCTCTCTTTACTGATCTTAAACAAGATCCTCACTTATAACACCTTTAATCCCTACTGCGACTCCCATGATCCCTGCAAGAAATGACAAATCGGAGCTCAGAACCTTCACTTCCTACAAGAACATAGCCTGACAGGACATGTAGGTTCTGAGCATGCCCAGGACCATCATTTCAAGGCTGGCAACAAGTCTACATATGTGACTGGGTAGGATCCAGCAAACCAATGGAGGCTGGTGGCTCCAATTTTGGTGGAGCTGTGATTCCATTCTGGCTTTCAGTCAGAATCATCCAGAACTCTAAAGGAGCTATACAAGGTGCTGAACCCATATTTGAGACAGGGTTCAGCACCTCGGATAACTCCTTCACAGTTCTGGCTAGTTCTGATTAAAACCCAAAATGGTTGCACAACCCAACTGAAATCAGAGCCACCAGCCTCCACTGCTGCAAACACTGGATATTACACACACACACACACACACACACACACACACACACACACACACACACAGAGTTCTCAAACGTAAGGGCAATGTTCTATGCAATGGGGGGGGGTATTCTGATTGAACAGGTCTCCCATCACCTAGTGCTTCATTCTTTTAACTGGAGGTGCCAGAAATCCAACCTGATACCTTCTGCATGGAGTTTTAACACTATTCAAGGCTTTCCTTTAAACGTTTTAAATTCTTTAAGCTGCAGTGATTTCTTTCGTGACTGATTCTTTGAAGCCGCTGTGATTGATCGGTTCTTAGCTATTTTATTTCTTTTTGCAATATTTGGTGGGGAGTTAAGCCACTAACATAAAATGCCAACCCTAACATAGCCATGAGGCATAATAAGGCAAATGCCTCAGGTGACATGTGCTGGGAGGTAAGCAGCAAGCCACGGAGCCTGCCCTGCATCTCCTAAGCTAGCCTGCTCCCTTAGGTGACCCATCAGCAGCATTGAAGAAATATTCAATTGCCAGTCATTTTGGCTTTTGTACATGCGATGGGAGCATTTTGCTGCCTGAGGCAAGTGTTTTTCACCTCAGGCAGCAAAATGCCTTGGGCCATCCCTAAGAGCAAGGTATACATTTCAGAAAGAAGGAAAATACAACTGGGGGAGGGGCAGGCTGTCTATATGTGGGGAAAGCCCTGAGGTGGCTGCAGATCTGTGCTGTGTAAGTTACACAACGCAGGTGTAGCTTGAGGGCCCTTGGGCAAGACATCCTCAGTGAGCTTCCTTCCTTAGCAAGTCTACCTTTTCACTGCCAGTCTCATCAGCTGTGATTGCTCCTCCTCTTCTTTCTCATCATTGCCACCACTGATATTTATTTATTTATTTATCGCATTTCTATACTGTCCAGTAGCCAAAGCTCTCTGGGCGATTTACAAAAATTAAAACCAAGAAAACTATTCAAAATATAAAACAAACAACAATATAAAAACATAATATAAAATACAGGATAAAAGTACAACCAGGGTAAAATCGAGCAGCCATGCAGAAATTAATACAGATTTAAAATATAAATTTAAACAGCAAGGTTAAAAATTAAACTGATGAACTGTTAAAATACTGAGAAAATAAAATGGTCTTCACCTGGCATCTAATAGAGTATAATGTAGGTGCCAGGTGAACCTCTCTAGGGAGCTCGTTCCACAGCCGGGGTGCCACAGCAGAGAAGGACCTCTTCCTGGTAGCCACGTCCTGGTAGCCACTTGCGTGCCTGACAGGCAGAGAGAGACAGTGAGCAAGTTAACAGTGACATCTTCTGGTCCTCCTTTTCACCACAACTGTTGTCTGGGCCAAAATGAGAGGAAAGTGAACAAGCAGGATGCAAGGCTGAAGAGGAGGGGGCACGTGTTATTGGGCCCCTGATGGGGTGTGGGCTAGGCTGACCATATGAAAAGGAGGTCAGGGCTCATGTAACTTTAACAGTTGTAGAGAAAAGGGAATTTCAGCCAGTGTGATTTGTATGCAATTAGTTCCTGGTGAAATTCCCTCTTCATCACAACAGTTAAAGTTGCAGGCACTATACTAGAGTGACCATATACAAAAGTAGGCAGGGCCCCTTCAACTTTAACTGGTGTGATGAAGAGGGAATTTCACCAGGAACTAATTGCATACAAATGACACTGGCTGAAATCTCCTTTTCTCTACAACTGTTAAAGTTACAGAGCCCTGTCCTCCTTTTCATATGGTCAGCCTTGTGTGGGCCCTTGGTAGGTGCCCAACCATGCCTAACTTTAACACTGGCTCTGCTTGCCCTCTAGCACCCCAGCACCACCACCCCATTTGATTACTTGGAACACCTGATACTTGGAAATTGAAGTAATTTACGCAATTTTGTTGTGTTTTATATATGTTTGTGTATGGAGGGATTACGCTAACTACATAACTCAATCGTAGGTGCACAAGAGATCTTGTTGCTCTTGTCCCACCCCTTAGAAATGAAGAGAATAGAAAAAAAACAAGCAAAATACCAAGAAAAGAAAAGAAATAAAACCAACCAAATTGGCAGCAAAATATAGTAAAAGTTAAAGAAAGTGTGGGAAGGAGACTTTGGAAGGGAATTAGACGATGCTAGCAGGAATAAATTATGGAATAATAGACCACTTAGATTTATATCAGCTATTATTCGAGAAACTTCTTTGAAAATACTGCATTGATGGTTCATACACCAATACAGCTAGTACATATTACTTCGACATGTGGCTCCCTCTGTTGGAGAGGTTGTGGGGTAAAAGGAACATATTTTCACTTATGGTGGACTTGTCCACATATACAGGGATTCGGGACATTAGTACATAGAGAATTAATGGCTATTACTGAAGAAACTATTGTATATGATCCAGAATTATTTTTATTATCAATATACAAAGGATCTAATGTAAGTTTGAAATGTAAAGATTTATTGTTATTCTTACTAACTGCTGCCCGCCAGACAATTGCACAACAATGGAAAAGAATTGGGCAATCTGAACTTATCTGCATGGTATCAAAATATATGGTCTGTGGCAATATCAGAAAAAATAACTTATGACTTACTTCTAATCGTTATTCTTTTACGCTATAAGGAGGAGATTTATTCAACATACGTCACAACCGGGCTCACAGCAACACATGCCAGCTTCAGCTTTGAGCATTTGGATATTATAACAACAAATAAAGATCATACAGCACACTTATTATTTAGTATAATTGTTTATTTAATTATTTGTTTTCTTTTCCTTTTTCCTTTCTGTTTCTGTTTTGTTTTCTCCCCTAAAATGTATTAATCATTTTCTTCTCTTATGTAACAGTTGTTTAGACATTGTTAGGGAACTGGTCACTTTTTGGTTATATTTTATAATTTTTTTAAAAAAAAGTTATCTATGTGAAAGAGAGGAGTGGGGGAGAGGGGAATAAAGCAGTCAAGTCTTGGAAAAAAGAAAAAAGAAACAAGCTAAATTCAATGCATTTAAAATACTGGGAATATGAAATGTGAGCAGCAACTATATAAAATAAAATTGGCATTCAGTCTGAGATATGCACTGGGTTACCAAAACTATTTCATGACGTAAGGAAATTGGTTGAGAAAAACAACCTTGTGCTTTTAATATGCATTGTGTTTTCACTCAGTGCAGGCATAGGTGAACTTGGGCTCATTGTTTAAATGTATTAGTTATTTATTACATTGGTATCTTTCATCCAAGCAGCTCTGTTATAACTAGGGATGTCAGAGAAATCCGCAATGGAATCAAATGTGTTTTGTTGTCTATGATTCTGACCTGCAGATTCTGTGCAAACTGGCTTCTCCCAAGTTGCACAGATTCTGTGGACGTGCAGACAATTTATTTATTTATTTATTTATTTATACTGGAATTTTATGCAAATTTCATCATAGTAAAATAAAAAACCACTGGCTGAAAATGCACATTTTCCCCATATACTGAAGCAGGGAAATGTGCATTTTGGGAGGATTTGCACATTTTTTCAAGTGGGAATTTGCAGAAGTGGGAATTTGCACAAAGTTGGGAATATGGCAAAAATCCGATTCCACCAATTTTTCTCATTTTCATTCACCCTGCTGAAGTTGGCAAATCATTATTTGCTCATGGCCATCCGCTGAGGCTGTAGCTGTCTTTGAACCCAAATGACCCATCTCCAAGTCCAAAGCTTCAGGTAAATACTCTCTCTAGCTGTGCAAAACACTGGGGTCCAAATATGTTGCTTTGACCAATGAAACAGAAGTGCAAGATTCACAAAGAAAAATGCATACAGATCCCTAGCTAGATGTCAAATTGAGTGCTGCAAGCAACAGCAATAAATGAGGTGGGGGCAGGCACATTGCTCCTCTTACAAAATATGGATAATGGAAAAGTTTGCCCTTCCAACCCACTATGCGAAATAAAACAGTTATCCTTTCGTCATTCACACTTCGCTGAATTTTGCAATGGAGTTCTCCAATTAAAAATGCATTCAAAAAGACGTGGGAAATAAATGTTTTAAAAATGCATTATATTAGGAAAATTGCTGGCCAAGATTTTGGTATACTAGGCAAAAATGCATACAAAAATACATATTCTAGGGAAAATGTGCTAAAAATGTTTATGAATTTTCATGTGTGAACCATATAGAGAGAGAAATCAATGTCAGTGATAAACCAAGCTTAAAACAAGACATTTTCAAAGCTTGAGACGAACTTGAATTTATGATTGGAAAAATGAGAAACAGACAGAAACCAAAATCAACAGGTTTGCCCATCCCTACTGTGGAACTGAAGTCCCACTAATGAGCTTTTCTATAGGAAGAGCAGATAGGCCGTGTTCAGTCCTCCTCATCCTTCTTTCACCAAGCAGCTGATCCGCAACATTAGGGCTTTTTAAAAAAAAAAAATGCTGCATGTGCGCAGCCCCAGCTGTTTCCTGTGTGCTGTGTTGAAGCAGAGCCAAAATATTTTAAGGTCCCTTAGGAATTCGGAGAATTGTGCATTACTGCCTCAGCTCCCCGTCATCTATGCCATGGCACAGCTTATTCATTTCTTTCACTGTAGCCACTAATATGTCTCTGTGCATGTTTAATGCAAACCATCAAACGCACAGGACGTGGAACAGTTTCAGAACGGTTACTATTACTGTGATCAAGAAAACCATGCCGTTTTAATTTCCCAATTTCTGAGTCACAAAATAAAGAAGCCGTCGACTGCGTCAAACCATTTATCCATTTAACCCACTACTTGGGTACTTCGATTTGGCAGAAGCTCTCGCAGAAGTCCTTCCCAGCCCTGAAACCTTTTCGATGGAGATGTCAAGAACAGGGGCCTTATACGCACAAAGCATATGCTCTGCCACTCTGAGCTATGGCTTCTCCCCAAGCCTCAACAGTATAATTGAATTATGGTTTGAACTTTGCTGTAACGAAAGCTGGCTGGCATTAAACCGTCTACTTCAAGTTTCATTTACTTCTCTTGGCCAGACTTTTGCCTCCGAATTTAAGTTTCTGGAAACTCTGCTTACCCATGTACAAAAGCTGATGAGCCACGCCATTTCCATTTATGAGCAAGCCTGCAATTTGCGAGATACATCTCTTTGATGGGAGCTACTGCTGGATGCAGCAGCACCATGTTGAGATTTCCTTCCCCTTCTTAGGCCATGTCTACATCATCTCTAGGGGTCATCTCTAGGTCGTCCCTGTGCATCTAAATGATGCACAGGGGATCCCAAGGTAAACCGGGGATGACCAGAGACTTTCCCTGGAATATATGCAACTGTGGATTTCCCAGTTTTTCTGTAGTCCCAGGACAACCCCGAGGACTGCGGCCGGTGTGGTGCAGGCTCCTGGGTCCTCAAATGGGCACAGAGCTGCATGGGGTGGCTCCATGCTCTTGGGGGCAGGGGGCAGTATTTTCTCCATCCACTGGATGGCAGCGCCGAGTTCCCCGTTTTTGTTTTTGTTTTAATTACCATTTTGCGGGATCTGGCTCTCCTTAAAAAAAAACAAGCCACGCCATGCCAGAATGCCCCTGTTGGCTTCTGGGATGACGTGCTGGCGTATGGATGCTGGGGGAGGATCGTGGAAGCCAGAAAACCTGAGATCCTCTCCCCCACATCCCAGAAGGCTCATAGGTCTAGATGAGCCCTTCATATCAGGTTCAATCTAGCAGGTGTCCTGCCAGCATTATACTGGAGTGTTTCCCCACCGCCATGGTCTCATCCTAGAAACACAATTGTAATTATGTATACTCAAAAGTAAATCCCATGGTTGTGCTCAAGCGGGTTTACTCCCCTGGTCAATGCATTTAGGGGGCTATCTTCACGGCATGGGTTGGTGCCACTCCACCACCCAACCCCATGCTACTGCTGGTGCACATTGGTGAGGGGAGGCAGTGTGGGCTTTCTGGTGGCCAATAGAATTGCTGGGGGCCTCCTCCCTCCCTCTCCCCCTCCCCCTCCCCCAGTTTCTGGAGACCAACAGAAACGCCCCCAGAGTGGCTCCGAGCAAGAACAGACTGGCGGAAGACCTGGGCTGACCTCGCTCCGGCTGAAAAAATTGGGGTAAGTCCCCAACTTTTCATCCGCACATCTTCACCTCTTTGCCCCAGGGCGGCTTCAAATCTGTGGCTGTATCATATAACCGACGAAGCACAGATTTGGAGCCACCCTGGGGAAGAGACGACACTCATTGCTGTGATTACAGTGGCAGAGTCACATACAGAAGAAAATATGCCAAGCCCCACCATCAGTATCTGGTACTCTTAGTCAGCTCCCAGAAAACCCACAGATATGCCAGGTACCTTCATATGAGTGGGCCCACAGAGAGCACAGAGGGCCCCCTAAATCCTGTAAAATGCCGTGACATAGGTGACCCAACATTCTAGCCATTAAACCTCCCTGGTTCACGTTAAGGGGGTCTGATCCTTTTTCCTTCTGAATGCAATTCTTCTGTCTGTGGCATGTCCACCTTTCCCAGCAATTGCAATCACAGAAATGGCAGAAGACTCATCACTGGGCAGAATCCAATGGTGATATTCCACAAATTCAAATAGCACTAGTAGAGCACCACAGAATCTTTCCATTGAGCAAGCAGTTGCCCATTATACTGGCACAACCGGTTGTGTGAGCAATTGTGCAACTGGTTGCACAACGGGTACAAATAGTGGCATGACCTGTTACACAAGTGGACTGCTCAGTTACACAACAAGTGCAAAGGAGTTGTGTAACCAGCTGGACAATGAGAATGCACAATGCATTGCAGAAGAGTTGTGTAAAACCGCTTGCACAACCACATTTGTGTGAATGTAACTTTAGTTGGATTCTTCTCTTACACATAGTTCAGAACCATTTGCGCTAATGAAATGTCACAGTTGGATACTGCCCTTTGATACAGTTTGCACTACTCTTTCTCCATGTACACATTGTCACATTGTAGAGAGGAAACTGGCACGGTGAATTGCTCTTTAATCTGCTTTGAAAGCCATGAGAAAGCATCCCTAAAACCTATACTGTTTCAGGCCCAGATGAAGTGGCAGTGATATTACAGCAGCAATCACTGTATTGACACATTTCAGCAAATTTCTATCACGTTGTTAAAATTATTTCAACCTAGGCTATAGTATGTTTTAAATTTTGTATATTGACTTTTTAATGTTCAATCTATTAATTTTTGTAAACCGCCCAGAGATCTTTGGCTATTGGGCAGTATATAAATGTGATAAATTAGGGCTGTGCATTGCTTCGGATCCAAATCCTGAACCCGAAGTGAATCGGGGTGATTCAGACCTCCCTTAAACAGATCCAAAGTGGATTGGGGGAGGTCTGAATTGATCTGAATCAAATTGGTTTGGTCCAAATCGATTTGGATCGATTTGGCGATTTGGATGCCATTTTAAGTGTTCTTCCCCATAGTGTTGTATTGGGGAAAAGAAATGCCTATAACTTTTTATTTTTAAAGACAGAAACATGAAAGTTGGGGACCTTGCAGATAGCTTGGAGCTACTCATGTGTGATAAATTTAAAAAAATAGGTGCTGGCGTTTACTCGCTAGGAATTGTTTAAAATGCTATTTTCCTAAGTGCTATAACTTTCTCATTTTTCAAGATACGCACATGAAAGTTGGGGACCTCACAGATGGACAGTAGGTACTCATGTGTGGCAAATTTCAGGCACAGAGGTGCAGCTGTTTACCTGCAAGTAATTTTTAAAAATGCAATTTTAAAAAATTCCTTGAAAGTAAACACCTGCACCTATGTTTCTGAAATTTGTCACGCATGAGTAGCTCCAGGCCATCTGTAAGGTCCACAAGTTTCATGTTTCTAACTTTGAAAATGAAAAAGTTATAGGCATTTATTTCTCCCAATGCAAGTCTATGGGGAAAATGAGTCATCCGATACTCGATTCGGAGGTCCGAATCTCGCTTTGGATTCAGATCCGAAGTGAATTGGAGGAGGTCCGAATAGACCCCAAGTGAATTGGGCCCGATTCGGAAGTGACAGGTCAGGATCCAAAGCGAATCGGGTGGTCCATGCACATCCTTATAATATATATATATCGCCTATCACAAATCCTAAAATCTAAACTCAAAAACATTTTCAAAGCCATCAACACATACGCAATAGCCATTCTCACATGCTCATTCAGAATCATACACTGGTCGCACACTGAACTCAAAGAAACAAACAGACTCAATCACACCGAACTCACAAAACACTGCATGCTCCATCCCAACTCATGCATTGAAAGAACAACAATCAGCAGGACAGAAGGATGAAGAGGTCTGCTAGACATTAACACAATGCCTGCTAAACAGATAAAATAACTCAGAGAATTCTTCCACACTAAAAACACCCCATTCATAAAGCCATAGAAATAGCAGAAAAAAATATACTCACTTAACCTAGCACTATAAAATGAAGACCAAACACGACCACTCACACTCGCAGAGAAAAAAGAAAAATGGGCACAAAAAGAACTCCATGGGAAGCACTACAACATAATACACAACCCACAAATAAACAAAGAACAATTGTACGAATGGCTCAGGAAGGGTGAGCTATCTCCAGAAACCGAAGGATTTCTAATAGCTATACAGGATCAAGTTATAGCCACCAAGAACTATCAAAAATACATCATAAAAGATAACAGTGTAACAACAGACCTATGCAGGAAATGCCATCAGTTCCACGAAACAATAGATCATATAACAGGAGGAAGTAAAATTCTGGCAGGAATGGACTATACAGACAGATACAATACAGCTGCAAAAATAATTCACCAACAATTGGTCATCAAATTCAACCTTATCGAGCAATCTACACCATACTATACATACCCACCCAAAACAATCTTGGAAAATGCAGATCATAAAATATACTGGGACAGAACAATTCATACTGACAAGACAATACCCTGCAACCGACCAGACATAACGGTCATAGACAAAAAAGAAAAACACACATACCTCATCGACATAGCAATACCGACTGACAAAAATGTTGTTGAAAAGGAAGAAGAATAGAGAGACAAATATACACCACTGGCCATGGAAGTCAAAGAACTGTGGCATCAGGAAAAGGTTACAATTATTCCGTTAGTCACCTCAGTCACTGGCATCACATCAAAAAAACTATACAGAAAACCTTCAGAAACTAGGCCTACCAAAATACATCCACACCAACATCCAGAAAGCAGTCATACCTAAAACATGCTCAATTGTCAGGAAATTCCTGAATCTATTAAAGACAGCATGACTTGGCAAAGTCTGTCATGTCCATCTAGAAAAACCACTACAAGCAAGAAAGAGATGAAATAATAATAATAATAATAATAATAACAATAATTCCATATACCCTTGCATTTTAAAAAGGATCTGTAAAAGAGAATAGCTGTAGCAGTGAAATAAACCAAAAATGACAATGGCCCTGTTCAGACAACATGCTAAGCCATGGTTTGGCTGCTAACTCCTTTGCTACAAATGGTTAGTGAGCATGTTTAAACCATGGTTATGTAGCCACCATGGTTAGGAATGGTTCAGAGGACACACTAAGTCAAGCCATAATGGGCCTGTTCAGACAACATGCTAAGCCATGGTTAGTCTGCTAATCCTTTTGCAGCAAATGGTTAGTGAGCATGTTTAAACCATGGTTAGGAATAGTTCTCATGACACACTAAGGCATGGTTCACATGACATGCTAAGCCATAATGTTTAGCTCAAAATGTTTAACCATTGTGGCTTAACATGTTGTCCGAAGAGGGTCAGTGAAATAAAGCATAATCCAAAATCCAATCATTCATTATCCAATTATTGAAGAGATCATCATCATAACTTTCCTAGGTCAGTCATCATACAAGCAGTCTGTGTGGCTTCTTAGAATACAAGAATTGGATTTTTGTGGTTTAAAATGCCTTTTTGCATCAACAATCCATCTACTTTTCATTAAATACAATAATACAGAAAATCTTGTACTACCCCATCTCCATGAGGAGTAAACTAATTTTTTCTGTGCTTTTAACAGCTGCTTAACAAGAGTAACACTCAGGTCACAACCAAGGACCAGGTTCGGCTTCTAAGGAATATTTTGTATTTGATGCTGGATTGAATCCCCAACCAGGAAAATCTGGGACCCCAATTTGGAGGTCCAGGTAGCTGTTTCACCCCCCCCCCCCAAAGTTATGGGCAAACAATTGTTTTTATTTAAATTAACTAGCAGTAACAGCAGCAACAAGAAAACAATAATATAGACAAATACACACAGATACCCCAAGTTCATAACTTCATGTACCAATGAAGGTCAATGTTCTTCAGCCTTACTCACAGTTAACACAAGGATGCAGTGAGTTGAGATCAGTGAGTTGAGATCCCTTGTTTGCTCTTCCAAGTTGAAAATATTGAGAGCACTGAAATACAGATAAATTATGATTATTGCAATATACACTGATCCAGCAGGTGGCAGAAGAAAGCTCTGGAATGCCTCCAAATATTTAGAATGATGCAATACCTGATCTAGCCAATAGGAATTGCAAAGACATTATCTTACCTGCTAAATGGCTCCAAGCTTTCCTTGCTGTGTGCAATAGAACCTTGGGTTTCAGAGCATGTAGTTCCCAAAGGAAACCAATCACTATGGCTATATTCCATATATTTATGGGAATTTAAGACCAGTGGAAGCCAGCCTCCTTTCTGAGATGGAACTTCATTTGAACCAATCATGACATAAGACCCGTCTCTGATGAGGTGACTTGGTTGCCAATCAAAAATTACTTAATATAATGTTTCCATCTTCCTTATGAGTTGAACTTCCATGACAAAAAGGGTCAACAGGTCAGACCAATTGGCTATTATGAAACAGGGATTAAACTGGGGGGCTGGATTGGGTCTAAACCCATTCATTTCTAGCAGAGGTGCTTGAGTTCCCAAACACTCTAGACAATGCTGTTGGTTCACATCAGAATGTAAAGGTTCCCTACAGCTCCAAACAAATTATTCACAGTGGTTGCTTTCCCCGCCCCCCCCAGCCCACCCCCCATGCAAACTATAAAAGAACCATGGCCAACTAGCAACCTGGAATATGGCTCACAAAGCAATTTTATTTATCTAACTGTGGCCCTGCCAATTTTTAATTGAGGTACACGAAAAGATTTATGCATAGCTTCTCATATAGGAAAAGAGAGGGCTGTTCTAAACTGCAGTAAACAAATACATTTAAAATTGGGAAATATCCTACTCTTCCTTTCTTAATACATTTGAATCCCACCTTTCTGCCAATGCACTCCAGATGGCAGCATAAGCAAGTTTAAGTCCTAAATGAGACAGTTCTAGAACAAGAGGGACCAAATGATGATTGCTCCTACCTGAGCTGAAGGATTGGGCCTTCCAGTCACACCTCTGATGCAGCCAGGTGGAATGTCTACTGATGAAATTCTTGTAGGGGAATGGCCAAATGGCAATTGATCCCAGCCAAGCCAGTGCAGAGGAACTTTCTGGCCTGGTTAGGACGACACGATAATCAATTGGGGAGGGGGGGAACAATCGTCAGTTGTGTACGTTGTTTATCCTTAATTCCATTGTTTAAAGTGTCATGTGGAGGGAACCCCCTTCTCTCTGTGTACTATTCCGTTTGCTGGCCGGAGCAGCTGAAAAACCCCCGGCTGGTCCAATACAGCCGGCAGAACTTGCAGTGCATGCTGGGATACGGCCAGAGGATTGAGGGAAGTGAGAGGGAGGAGATGCAGCAGCTCAGAAGGACGCCGGGACTTTTAGCTGCACGACGGGGGGAGGGGCAACATGTCTTGTGGCGAGTGCCGCCGCGCTGCTGCCAAAATAACACACAGGCTGAATTCGTACAATACGATAGTCAATGGTGGGGTAATAATCAACTTTACAGTTATTCATCTAGGGGGTACCCCCCACACAACATGGTAATAAATAATCAACTGTGGTGTGGATTAGGATCAGTGCTGAGTTGACTATGGCAGCATTCGGACGACACGATAGTCAATATAACTGACGATTGTTCCCCCCCCCCCAGTTGCTTATTGTGTCATCCGAATTCAGCCACAGTCAGTACACTATTTCCCCTTCCATTGCCTAAAGTGTCATCCGAATTCAACCGCTGCCTCACTGGCTCTCTGGTGCAGCCAGGTGGAGTGGTTGCTGATAAATCTTTGAATGTTACATCTCTCTTTCAGTTTTGTATGCAATGCCCCCAGCCAAGCCGACTCACACGCACTGTATAACTTGCAAGCCCTTAATGCTAGATGCCACTAGACATGGGTGAGAATTTCAGTTATTTGGTTAGGGTTAATGAAATCTGCAAATTTCTTCATAAATGAATTTGAGATTAAAATTTCTTCATAAATGAATTTGGGATTAAAAAAAACATCAATGTAGGAGGAAGTGAAAGAAATAGATTTGTCCATCATGCTTTGAGTGGTTAGCTCTGAAAAGTCCATCTTTGAATGCTTGCGTATGCAGCAATATTTGTGGTGCTAAACTAGGATCTACCATCTCTTTTTTCTTCTTCTTTTCTTTTTAACAGGTTCTTCATCTATAACAGCTATATGGCAGGCAGGTGTAACATGATTCTCTTCATGCCGGAAATAGCTGTACCTGTTGAATTTAGCCAGCACAGATGGGTAAGATCTTTGTTGGGTTTGTTTTTGATAAGAATTTACCGAAATTCGCAAATGTCTTTATAAGACACATGGGAACAACTTGAGATTTAAAGAGTTAGAATGAGGGAGGAAGCAAAACTCACAGATTTATCCATTCCTAGGTGGCACAAACTTCCATGGAACGGACTGGGCCCTTGGAGAAAGGACTGGGCCCCTCAGATGGCCCCAAGAAAATTCCCAGAAAAGTTAGCCCATTAACAGATACTGCATTACTTATTTCGCATAATGAATCCCATGTCTGTTGCTTGGATTTCATTCTGTTCACTTCTGTTTTTGCAATGCTGATAGGTAAAAAGGCATGCATAAACACTGGCATAATTGCATCAGAATGTTTCCATATTCGTTAGGCAGCAACAGAATGCAGATGTAAAGAGGGACGTAAGAATTAAGGAATGAAATTCTCTAAAGCCATTGCATCTAGTTGAATTTTTCCCCGTCATGTGTTTATGGGAACAAATGGATTCCCCCACCACCACCAATGATAGCAAGATTGAACAGAACAAAACAAAACAAAATTAGAAAGACAGACAGCGGAGGGCCTTTTTTCCTTGGGGAAAAATAATCATGGTTGTTGTAAGAGAAGAGGAGAGGGGGAAGGAAACATTAAGGAAGAAAACATGAAGGAAGAAAACCTTAGCCTGGGACTGATTCCAGTTCTCAAACCCAGGTGTAGAGCACTACTTTCCCGAGGGCAATCGCTTGTCCTTCAACTAACAGGCACAAGCGCTTCAGTTTTGTCCTGTGCATCTGCTTCGAGCTATATTGGAATTAACCCTTTGTCTGTTGATTAGCTAGAAAGGCCCCTCCAGACAGCCCCTGATGTAATCATGGAGACAGGAGAGGTGGGTGGGAGGAAAACGGCTCAAGCATCATATTCATTCTGATCACGGAGTGCCTCCTCATTTAAATTCTTTATGTAATAGACAGAGGCAAAGAGCTTTGGGTGCACAGGTGTTGAGTTTCAACGCTTAGCATGCTCACATGATGCAGGTGGGGGGGGATTTTGCATAAGAAGTTCTTCCTACCAACCAGGTACAGGAGATAATCCAATGAAATCCTGCTCCGTACCTATAAAGATACTACACTACCAAGAAAAGTACCACTTGACTCCCACTTCCTGTTTTATTGACCTTAAGATTCCAACAGTGCAGGACAGATGGTTGCTGGTGAAATACAGTAAATATGGAGCACAGCAGGCAGAGAAGAGCATTCAGCAATATGAAATAGTGGAAAGCAAAGTGCCCAGACATTGTCAGCTACTTCTCTAAATGCTAAGCAGGTATGGATCCAGTCAGTGTCTGAAAGGGAGTCTGCTTGGGAACTCAATGAATGCCACTGTGAGCTTCCTGATGAAACTAAATATGGGATATAAATGTAGTAAATAATAATAATAGTAATGACAGAATAGAGTTGTTACACTGCCTTTTTAACTTTTTAATGTTTACATTTATATTGCTATTTTTATGGTTTTTAATTGTGCACTGCCCAGAGAGCTTCGGCTGATGAGCAGTATAAAGATGTAATAAATAAATAAATAAATAAATATCCATGGACACCCCTAATTTGAATTTCATCTGTGAAATGAGGGAGGTTACAACCACAGGAATAGAGAAAAGAAGACTTTTGAACTCAGTTATGTCACAATAGCAACTCCACTGTATAACATAACAAACAGAAAGCACAGACAATAGTCCTTCTAAGCGGAAGCAATTACTTGTACCTAAGCTTGCATGTGGACTCAAGAGGGAGCTAAGCAACTAGTTCCGAATGCTGGATTTGGCAGCGCCTCGGTTGCACGGCAATTAGGATTTCAAAACTACGACGAGCAATTAAGTATTCTCAAACTTCACAATTGATTCCGTTAATAAGCTGACAGGTCTGAAGTGGCAAAGAGCGTGGATTTATTTTTATCTAAAAATGAATGTGAGGCTGTGCATAACGGAGGCTTTGTAAATCGGAGGGAGAGGAAAGAACTGGGATATGTTGCAGGTTGACATGGAAAACAGAAGCTGGGGGTTATACATTGGCTGGTTTCGCACGACATATTAGGCAACAGAGGGGGAAATAGCGAACTGACCATGCAATAGGTAGGCGGTGCTCCCCACACGACATGTTGCTCTACCGTCCGTTGAGCGGCTGAAAGTTCCAGCATCCATCTTGGCTGCAGGGTCTCCTCTCTCCTACCCCCCAGTCCTCCAGCTGTATCCCAGCATGCACCGCAAGTTCTGCCAGCTGTATCAGAGCAGCCAGGGTTTCTCAGCTGCTCCGGCCGGCAGAACTCTATGCCCAAACGGAATAGTCCACGGAGAGAGGGGGGTTGGTTTCAGACAACACTTTAAACAACGGGCTTTGGGCTAAACAACGTGCAAGCCTATTGTTTTTCTCTGTTGCTTAATTGGGCGGAATAGCGTACCATCAGTTATGTGTGCGTGGTATGTAACCCTCCACACGATACAATAAGCAACACCACTGATGGTTGTTTCCCCCGCCATCCATTGCCTAATGTGTCATGCGAAACCAGCCATTCTGTCTTTTCAACATAATGCTCATGCAGGATATCAGTGTGCCCATTTAAAAGCATGGAACGAGAAATCCTATGGGTGCACTAAGAGAGCAGCAGGTTTTATGCCACGATCGTGTTGTTGCACTCTTATGCGTTCCAAGCAGCAAAGCAGAAACAATTTAAGTAGAAATGAGATAACGACCTCCATCACATCTAATGCCTCCCCATTTGCCGCCACATTTTTTTTTTACCTCTGAGTCAAAAGCACGTCAAGCTTATGATCCCTTTCACCTGAAAAGCTGCTCTTTTGCCTCTTCACTTGTTTGCTTTTCTGCTCCACCTCTCCCCTTCTCTGTCTCCCTCCAGTCAGGTCCTGGCAGATGAGTACTTCAACCAGACCACCTTTCTTCCGGGCAAAAATGGAATTACCCTTTAGTCTGGCTCTTTGGGGCATCGAGGGAGTACAATCCTGTCTCTGCAGAGATTCAGGCATTGTATGATTTTAAAAACCGCTTTCAAACCTGGTTTGGGTTTTATATTGAGGCTTGAAGCTAACTGCTGGGATAGATTGCTTTTCCCTGCCAGGACCTGATGCAATCCATTTAAGCCCCCGTTCCTTTAAAACTACACAGAGACTTAGGGCATGTTAAATGCACTTAGGGAAAATAACCCAGACTTTTAGCATTCCAGGAAAGGCTGGGGAAGAGGCAGGGTGTCAGCAGAACAGCAGAACAGTCACGGAGTCATGTGAGTACCATGCTAACCTCTAACCTCATCCCATTCAAGGCCATTGTTCCAGTGTTCTTTGCAACCACAGCACCCATCTAAACTATATCACTATTTTAATAAGCTTTATGCATCTTCCACAAACAAAATGCCATGAGCTAACTGAAATCAAATTCAGGTAGTGTTCTGGGTTTCCAGCCATGTTCGCTGATCATGGATGCTTGTCTGTAAACATCAAACTGAATTAGAAGGCATACAGGAAGAGCTTTAGATGACTTGCTTCATTAAGCCAGATGACATTGTGTTGTAATCTTTAGCTGAGGAGGATATTCATTCAACTTTGCTTTCATTTTTCTGGCAGCCCTCTGTTGTATATTATGTGTTCTGTTGTATATTATATGTTCTTCTCACAGGAAGGATATGTTGCTCTCTACTTTTTTTATAGCACACAGACAGTTAGCATTTGCTACTCATTATTTTTAACATGGTCTCCTCCATCAATCAGGACCTAATTTATCTCTACAGTCCTCAAACCACTTTCTTTAGAGCAGGGAAAGGCAACCAGATGCCCTCCAGTTGCTTTGGACTACAACTCCCATCAGCCCAGCCAGCCTGGCCAGTGCTAAGGGATTGCAGGAGTTGTTGCTGCTGAAACACTGTTCCTGCTGGACTTGCCACCGCTGGGGCTTTACGCTCCAGAGGAGCTGGAACAGAGTGGTGCTTGATGAATCAAGCTAACCACTGTGGATGGTGGAATAGATGTTAGCGGTGTTCGCATTAAAGAACATGCTCGAGCAGTATCCCAGCAGCAGCACATGGTGGGAAGGAAGCACTTGAATAATGACAGCTTCTGGAAACCAAACTATGTATGCTCGAATGGGTAAGGTAGAATCAGTCATGTAAAGGCAGAGGCCCTGGGCCATCTCCTTTCTTTCTTCCATTGGCTAATTTTAGTGTCCAGCTGAGTGCCGCATAGTCAGCAGGTCAGTCCCCTGGGTTTTGTTTTTCAAAATGAACATGCTATGGCGTTCCCACCTTCTCCTATGGCCTTTCTCACCCCCCAAGCAGGAACCACCTTTTCTCTCACAGACCTGGTTTCGCTGCTACCGGAACCTCTAAGGATCAGGCCCAACTTTTACTCAGTCCTCTCTCTGTGAGGACACACAGGTCTAGGCCCTTTCTACACCATGGATTTTTCCTGGGGTCATCCCTATGAGTCCAAATGATGCACAGGGATGACCCAGGGAAAACCCCAGGATAGCAGAAACTGAGGATATCCCAGTTTTCCCACCATTTTGGGACCTAAAATGGGCACAGAGCCAAGAGGGGTGGCTTTGTGCCCATGGGGGAAAGCGATTCCTCCATCCCCAGGATGGTGGGGGTAACACGGAGCATTCCACTTACCTGTTCCGCTGTGCTCCCTGCCCTGTCTTTTTAAAGATCCAAAATGGCGGGCACGCTGGGCACGACATCCCTGTTTGTATCCTGGGGGAGGATCCTGGAAGCACGTAAGTCTGAGATCGCCTCCCCTCCCTCCCTCTACACCTTTAGATGTAGAAAGGGCCCTAATCTACACCAAGCAGGATATAGCACTATGAAAGTGGTATGAAAGTGGTATATAAAAGGCAGGAGCCACACTACTGCTTTATAGCAGTATTGAAGTGCACTGAAAACTGTTGGGGTGCATTGCTACATACCATATACCATTTTCACACTGCTATATCCTGCTTGGTGTGGCTCCTTCTTATATACTGCTTTCATACCACTTTCATAGTGCAATATCCTGCTTGGGGTAGAATACACTACAGAATTTATGCTTTATAAACTTGTACTGTTCCCTTTATTATCTCCCAGGAGGCGAAGAATTTTATAAACAAAGCTTTATTTATTAGAATAATAAGTTGTTGAATAATAAACAAGTAATTCTTAAGTGGCTTTCATCCGCAATACTTCAAAATCAGTCTCTGGGCCTATCTACATAGTCTTTTGGTACGTTTTAAAAAGTATTTTAAAACGTTCCAAATAGGTGCGTTCTAAAATGTCTTAGGCCACATTACTGAGTACTCACTTTACGGGAGAAACAGTCTTCAGTCTTTAAAGCGGTGTGTGCAGTCACACACTGTTCTGCCCTGTCTCTTTTTTGTTTTTACAATGAGTTTAGGGCAAAGAATTGTGGGAGTTGTAGTTCAGTCACCCACTTCCTCCTTAGTTCTTCTTTCATTCACTAGCTTTCAATGAGTATAGGGCTAGGCATTGTGGGTGTTGTAGTTCACTCACCCACTTCCTCTT
Organism: Anniella stebbinsi; assembly: GCA_029215795.1. Classification (NCBI taxonomy): domain Eukaryota; kingdom Metazoa; phylum Chordata; class Lepidosauria; order Squamata; family Anniellidae; genus Anniella; species Anniella stebbinsi. The sequence goes on along the minus strand of JARDYH010000002.1, from coordinate 22,315,020 downwards.
TCTTCCCCACCAATCAACTGCTAAGCATTTGGGCTCCGGTCAATGAAGCACTGCCCCATGAATCACAAACGGTAAGGAAGGACACATTATTTTACTTAAAACGATTTATTAAAAGTGAAACCATTGTATATAACTGAAGTGAGTTTTTAAAAACCTCAGATATACAACGTTATAGGGAGTGCGTCATGTGGCCCAAAGAGTTTTCATAACCCTTATAAAACGTCAAAAACCTCGTATGTAGATCGGCTCTCTCATTCAATCCTTTCACAATCACCACAGACCACTCTGACCCCCAATCCTAACCCAACCAGACCCTTTCCCTATCTCAACTCCTCCCTGTCTATGTCTGCCTCCCACAGGCACACAGCACCCACTTTATATAGCACATACACTCCTCCTTTTCACTCTCTCAACCAATCAGCCCATACCTGCAAATCCACCATTCTCATCCTAGATCTATAACAAGAATATGGTTATAATCATAAACTCAATATGTACAGACTAGTAATGTCACACACGCACACATACACATGCACATCAATTTCTAAAATTGCCAGAAGAAGACGTCTAGGGGCGAGCCATCCATATAGGCAAACTAGGTGGTCACCTAGAGGCCAAGTTAAGTGGGGCACCAAATTCGAGGGGGGGTGCATTTTTTAAAAAAAACACTTAGTTTTCTAAGAGTTTTCTTCGTTCTTTCTATATTGGATGTGGTGCTCATGGTACTTAAAGCAAAATAGCGTAATGGATGGTTTTGGATTTCTAATAATAACACTTATAATTAAGATTTTTAATGCATTTTAGTTGAAATGGGTTTGAAATATCACTTAGCTGTTATGTACAAATTTATTGCAAAAATTCCGTGTCTCTATTTGATTTGTTCTCAGAAGCATTGATTGACAGTCAGACGGATGGAGAAACCGAATAATTATACCTCTCTTTAAATAAATATGCTTTAAAAATATGAAATGGAAAATAGGGGCAAAATGTTTCCCAGTTTATCAAAAAACCTTCATCCTAGATTGGGTTTTGGGGTTAGGGGGCACGGATTGCATGGTTTGCCTAGGGCTCCACTTACTCACAGCTAGTCTAGGGCGCCCCTGAACCCATCACTCAGTGGACCTTTTCCGGTGACCAACTTTGCTCATTGGCTTCTTTAAAACAAAAAACCAATGAAGTGCTCTAAGATCCAGACCACATGATGTGGAGATGGGATCCACAGTGTTTTGTTCAGAAACAAAACTTTAAAACATGTAGTTAGCCAGAGTGGGGTGGCCAGCCCAGGCAGCTGATTTTGGGCATCATGAAAAGGCAGATGATCTAATATGAGGAAGGGCAATCTATAAACGTTTAAAATGAAGAAGAACTACAGTACACTGTGGTTAATCTGCCAACGATTTGGGCTCTTCTCCAGAAATCGCTTCTGTTTAACCACATCATCCATTACAAATATGTACGTATTTAATGAGCTTTCAATGTCTTCTAGAATTAAGGGATAATCCTATCAATTTCAGCTGAACATTCTATTGAAGTGGTTTATAGAATGTAGCTTTTTTATTTCCTTTTTTCTCTCTCCCTCTCTCAGCTCAATTAATCATACATTTTAGTTGGAATCTGCTATGTCCCACTCTGTTTATGAAGACTGTTTTTTATGTATAGACTTCTTCTTTTTTTACGATACTTTGCACACAAATATTGATGCAACACAAACCCCACCATCTATAGAAGGCAATTCCTAGAATTGTGCATTTAAAATATGTCAAAATAACGGCACGGATTTTGCCATGGTTTTCCCCCTCCTCCTTTTGCAGACATGAAATGGATTCATTTCGGGAGAGAAGTCAGATGGAATTCTGAACCAAGTCTTTAGGACATAGAAAGGTATTGTGCTAGGATTGTAGAAAACCCAGAGTTCTTGCAGCAGCAGGTGAATTAAGGGTGATAATCAGAGGGCATCTGCATAGCAGCCATTTATCCTGGGGTCAGCTCAAGGTTGTCCCTGTGCATCCAAATGATGCACAGCTAATCCCGGTGTCAACCAGGGATGACCTATTAGTTGTCCTGGGACAAATGGCACTGGATATATCCTGATTTTCCCCGTGGTCCCAGGACAACCCCAAGGACCGCGGTTGGTGTGGCATCTGCTCCCGGGTCTCCCTCTTCCCCGTGAGTAGAGGGCCTCAGCAAATGGGCATGGAGCTGTCCAGAGGGGCTCTGTGCCCATGGGGGTGAGGAGCATTTTCACCATCCCTTGGATGGCACTTGGCATCTTTGGGCACCAAGTTTTAAGGGTTTTTTTCTTTTTAAACATACTTTGGCGCACGATTACACCCGCATTGCCACGCAAACGTCTCCGGTTTGAGGACAAAAACACGCCATGCTGGAACATCCCTCCTCACTTCCGGGATGATGTGCAGGTGTGTGCATGCCAGGGGACAATCCCGGAAGCAGGAAAGCCCAGGATCCTCCCCCCACCCCTAGTCCCAGAAAGTCGGTAGGTGAAGATGAGCCCAGAGTGAGAAGATCTGCAGAAGCACTCTATATATAAACTCAGATCTTGCTTTCAGTAGATTAAGAGTTATTTGTTCCAAGAATAGCTTACACCCCACTTACAGGCCTTGCTGTGGGTGTGGAAGGAAAAACACCCAAGAAAGACTGAAGTATTGGGTTGAAATCAATCTTTTATCATGGGACAAGAAGAAACAGGGAACTATTGGTTCAGAAGAGAAGCTCTGTGCATCCATCAGAGTTCCTCTGACCTGAACAGATTGCTAGAAAAGTATAAAACTGCTATTTCCTAGATAGCATGGATCATGAGGCTCCATTTTTTTGCAGTCCCATTTTTAGAATTTGACAGACAGCGACAACTAATATGTGCTTTTGAACTCCCTGATCGATCTGGATTGGCTCTCCAAAGCTCCCATCCCTTCAGATAATGTTGTGGCAGGGACGGTGAACAGGGCCTGATCCATGCTGGGAATGGCATGGCAAACTCTGAGGTTTTTCAGACCCTCTTGTGCTCCAATTACGTTACCAGGAATGGGATGAGGCCTATAGGCCTTCCTGCAATCTTGTGCTCCTCACAAACCCAGATGGGACTCCAGTAAGCAATCCAAACTTGGGGAGGAGGGTGGGAAAGATCTCACTATGCAAGTCATAGGTTTCAGGGAGGGTTTTAGGCCCCATAAAATATTCCATCCATCACTGGTGGAATGGTGGGATGGAGAGGCCCTGTCACCTCATAACTGGCAGGGTGACCATATGGAAAGGAGGACAGGACTCCTGTATCTTTAACAGTTGCACAGAAAAGGGAATTTCAGCAGGTGCCATTTGTATGCATGCAGCACCTAGTGGAATCCCCTCTTCATCACATCAGCTAAAGCTGCAGGAGCCCTGCCCTCTTTTGTATCTGGTCAAGAGGGCAGGACTCCTGCAGCTTTAACTGTTGTGATGAAGAGGGAATTTCACCAGGTGCTGCATGCATACAAATGACACCTGCTGAAATCCCTTTTCTCTACAACTGTTAAAGATACAGACGCCCTGTCCTCCTTTTCATATGGCCACCCTAATTAACTGATCCATTTAAAAAGGATTAATTTTGGATCTCGTGGAACATCTTCTCAAAGGACCTATTCTCAATTGGCCTCCGGGAAGTTCGCCCCTCACTATTCTTCATCCTGTTTGTCCTGCGCCACTTTTCTGTTGCTCCTTTTCAGCAGCTTAAAACACGCGATGACCTTTTCCCAGTCTGATGTTGTTGTCTCAACGTTCCCTTTTGTCATCGGTTCCATCCTTAACACGCCTGACTAATGGCCGTATAGAAGTGCAGCTGTCTCCCCGAGAGGAATGCCTCTCAGATGCACGCATTGCTTCAAAAAAAAGGGGGGGGGGAGCTCACGTTGACTCAAGAGGCATCTTGTACTATTATGACAGCTATATGATGTTTCATAGCTTCGCCCTTGTTTGCGTTACAAAAGGGGATTGCATGCAAATGCATTTCAAAGTGCAAGTCAATGGCATCAGACCACAGAAAGAAAATGGGAATTTGTAGAAGGGAGTGGGGGGGGGGGGGGAGAGAGAGAGAATTTGCCTGGGGAATGATTTTCATCGCCTTCCAAGGTTCTGTGGTCACAGCTGATGAAGAAAGGAAATGGAGCATTAGTCTGCCCTTGCACCTGTTTCTGTGTCGGTGCTGCTGTGGGACAGAATGTCCTGGGATAAAATGTACCTGTTTTAAAAGGAACAATATGGTGCAGAACAACACAGCACCTGTGGCATGAGAGTGTTCTGGTTCTGCATGCATTCTCATTTTTGCTACTGCATCGGCGAACGTGACATCAGGCTCCAGCTGAAGCTGAGCTGACAGTTTCGAATCTTATAAGCCTGTCTTTTATTCCTCCATAGTTATCACTGTTCAGCGGGTGACGTAGTTACACTACTGCAGTTTCCCCTTCCTCCTGGCACCTTCCGTTAAATTGGTTCTTTCATGTATGATCATTTGCCTGCCTATAAAATGGCTATCGAAAGCTACTTTCACTTTCTTGTAATATTTTTGGTGTTCTGCAGTGAGAGGTGGAGTACAGAGAATATAATCTGTAGCATCCCCATTGCAAAAAGGAGAGCATTCATTTCGTTTTATTCTGGGTTTTGCATCATCCCAGAAGCCATCCTACATGCCTCAAATTCCCTAATCCAGTTGGACCAACTGCTTGAATTTTGAGAATCAAATTGTTGAAGTTGCGCCATTTGTGTTATAGAATCCATAACTTTACAAATTTGTGCCTTTTAAATCTCACTTGTCTCTCTGATTGTTTGCCTTCGCTCACTGGGATCTCTTTTTTTATTTTGTCTTTCACGTTGCAGTGTTTCTTGGGGTTGGATCCAGATTTACACTGGGGTAGGATCTACTGCTTTAAAACAGTTTATAACAGTAGTGACAACTGTTGGAGCCCAGGATACACTCCATATATAGTTTTCAAAATGTTTTCAAAGTGTTATATTCTGCTCGGTGTAGATCTGGCCTGAATCAACTATGCTGATGGCAGTGGATTTCTCCACTCACATACGAATGTATATTCACATACAGGAATGAACGAGAATATTCCATAACAGCATGCATAATTTTATAGACCTCAATCATATCCATCCTTAGTTGTCTCTTTCTAACTTCAAAAGAGCCTCACCAGTAGCAGAGGTGTAATTTTAGCGTTATCTAAGTAAGTTCTGTATATCTTGCATACCTGTTAATTACAATCCATCCAGACATCCAGATGGAGTTTAGTGGCTACTTGCACTTGCACTATACATTTTAAGGAAAGGAAGAGACAAAGAGATAACAGGGTCTTTGGGGGTCTTCTTGCAATCTACTGTGATGATTTGATTGCGTCAGTTTGCAAGAATGTCTGGATCTTTCTGGCTCTCTTAAACGTCTGCCCACGTCCCTGTTGCTTTTCACATCTGTCTAAATACCAGCACTGGAGTTACAAGGGCAAAAGTCAATACAATCACTCTTCGAAATCAGAGTCAACAATTAAAATGATGTAAAACCAATTCTGCTGTGACCTTTATGGAATGGGATTGTAACCTCTCCATTGTATGCTGGAGTCCTTTCTTTGGTAAGACGTTGGTCTCACAAAAGAAATGTGCATTGCAGAGAATGCAGAAATAGCTGGGGGGGAGGAGGAGGAGGGACATGGGGAAAGATCCCCAGTGTATCCATACACCCCCCCAAAGAGTTCACAACATCTCTACAGTCAAGAAAATACAAATGGAAAAGCTTAATCTCATATCTGGCTTCCAGAGATCCACTCAACATCTCCCCAGGAACAAGAGCCCCCTCCCAGTGAGGACATCCAGCAGCATGTATGTCTATGGTGGCCGCTTATCAATCGCCAAAAAAATAGGAAACGCGTCACCAAAAAAAGGAATCCAAAGCCAACAAAAAAGGAAAAACCCACAGGAACTGCCAAAAAAAACCCCAAGGGCAAAGGGGTAGGAAAAAAGATGTTCAATATAAAAGAGCTTCGATGCATTTTGGACCCTCAGGTCCTTCTTCAGGATACTTTGTTAGTACACAATGGATATCATTTACTCCACATCCCCAGTCTCCTACGTTATAGCAAAGTACCCTGAAGAAGGACCTAAGGGTTCGAAATGTGTCAGAGCTCTTTTACACCAAACATCCTTTTTTCTACCAAAAAGGAGGGCACTGATTTGCGTAACGTTTGCACCTGCTCATGTATATGGATAGATGCCAATTTCAAAATAATGATTATAATTTAAATAGAGACTCAATAAATGTTACCATAGTGGGAAAGACAGCGACTAGGAGCCGATCTACACACTAGCTTTGTAACGTTTTATAAGGGTTACGAAAACTCTTTGGGCCATATGACATACTTCCTTGAACATTGTATCACTTTTATTTTTAATAAACCGTTTTAAGTAAAATAATGTGTCCTTCCTTACCGTTTGTGATTCGTGAGGGCAATGCTTCATTTACCAATGCCCAAATGCTTAGCAGCTGATTGGTGGGGAAGAGGGGCTAAAGAGGAAGTGGGCGAGTGAACTACAACACCCACAATGCTTAGCCGTATACTCATTGAAAGCTAGGGAATGAAAGGGGAACTAAGGAGGAAGTGGGTGAGTGAACTACAATGCCCACAATGCCTTGCCCTAAACTCATTGTAAAAATGAAACAGAAAGAGACAGACAGAAGGGTGTGAGACCGCACACACCACTTTGAAGACTGAAGAATTTTTCTCCTGTAACATGAGTACTCCTTAATGTGGCCTAAGATGTTTTGGAACGCACCTATTTGGAACGTTTTAAAATACTATTTTAAATGTTCCAAGGTACTGTGTAGATAGGCTCTTAGTGAGCTGTGTGCCTGTTGAGTCGGCTGCTCCAGTGCTAACTGTTGATGGGCAGCATCCAAGGCCAGATTAAGACATGTTGAGGCCCTAAACCGCATCGAGATTTAGGGACCCCATACCATGAAAATAAAGAGGTGGGAAGTGTATTACATTATAATAGGAAGGATAATGAGAGGGTACTACCTAGCGTTAGGGGGTGTTTGTAGTTAAACCTTCTCTGAAGATGTGTATGAAAGGTCCAATAAAGTAAATTGACTTGAACTTCTTTTAAACTGGTTCTAGTTTGGATTTACTGCCTCCAATACTAAATGCTGTGTTGCCACATTTTTTTCTGTATAAGGCAACTCTGTTGTAAGTCATACCAGACCTTCCAACATATTTAAGCCAAAGCGATGATCTCTTAGTTACCTTACATCTTAGTTATTTCCAATGATTTAGAGGCCCATCATAAAATGCAGCCCTAAGCCATGGTTTCCTTGGTTTGTTCCTAAATCCAGCCCTGGCAACGTCAAAGCCCCATCTCTCCCTTCTTATGATGCTTCATCTTTAATCCAGACTTGGCCCTGAGGATTTTCTTTTATACAGCAGGACACATGGCCACCCTATATATCCTCCCCCCCCAAAAAAAGCTCTTTGCAAATTACAAAGAACTCAATGTCATGTCATGTTGAGTTTTGGAGTGGACAAGAGCAGTGGAAGAAGCTTGGGATATTTCTGCTAGGGCTGTGCAAGGTTCGAGCCTTGGATATTAGAATCTGAGTTTTGGAGGCCATTTTGTGGCAGATCTGCCATTTTAGGACAGATTAGGACATTTTCCTGCACAGCCGTACGCCCTGGTACAGCAGAGGGCAGATGTGTCCTCGCCACATGCAAACGTCTGCTCCTTGGCACAGTCACCGGCTTCCCCGCTGCCATTGCCGGCATCCTCTCGCGAGATCATTTCCTGTCACAAGATCGCTGGCTTGAAGCGGTGATCTTGCGAGAAGACACCGGCAATGGCAGTGAGCAAGCCAGCAATCATACCAAGGAACGGGTGATCACGCACAGCGAGGACACATCTGCTCTTTGCTCCTGGGCCCCAGTAAGCCCAATCCTCCCAGGCACTGCATGCTGGTGGTTGTAGGCTGTACCAGGGCCTAGGGCTTTGCAGGAAAATGGTGGGTCCATCCTAAAATGGAAGACCTACCACAAAATGGCCTCCAAACCTTGGATTTGAATATCCAAGGTTCAAACCTTGCACAGCTCTAATTTCTGCCACTGCTCCGAAAGCCTGACATGGGATGAGATGTCCACCTTACCTCCGCCCTTCAATTCTTGGCTGTAAGGAGGGGGTGAGGATGGTTGGGGGCAACCACATATAACATTTGGCTATTGATCGAAGCTAATTTTTAAGGACCCACCCTATGTGCTTCTCTAATGACATCATCTCTAAGGATTTTGGTCAAGAGTGTTGAACACCTTTTAGTCTGAGCATCGAATTCCATTTCGGAGAAGCTCTCAGGGCTGCATTCCAATGTTGGGCTGGGCTAAAGATAAAAGGGGCAGGACCAAAGTACCAGCATATTTTAGCTTAAAGCTCTTCCTGCCAGTAACTAAGGGCTCATTTACACCTTAGGGTGTAAAGGGAGGGAGGGGGGATCATGAACTTACCTGCTTCCATGACCCTCTCCCAGAATCTAGATGGCCGCATGACATCCTGGAAGGAAAGAGGGACGTCGTGGCCATTTTTTAAAAAAGAGTAGCTGCATGCAGCTAAAACGTAAGTGAAAAGCACCCCCCTGCCAAACTCTGCCAAACTCTGCCCACCCCTGGGGATGGCAAAATTTCTCCCCCCACCCCCATGGGCACGGAGCCCCCTGCGCAACTCCATGCCCAACCCTGCTACTCGCAGGGAAGAAGGGACGACCCAGGAGCAGTGGCCACACTGCCCGCACTCCTTGGGATGATCCTGGGAATGCAGAAATATTGAGAAATCCGCAGTCCCATATATCCTAGGGAAAGTCCCTGGTCATCCCGGGTTGCCTCCAGGATCCCCTGTGCATCATATGGATGCACAGGGATGACATAGAGATAACCCCGGGATATCTGGCAGGTGTAGATATGGCCTAAGTCTTAGAAGATAAATATTATAAGTATGCCTTGGCATACGACTGTACAACACAGACTTTACCCAGTCCAGCTTAAAGAATTTTTACTAATTCAAAAATAGTCACACTAGTGTAGTTAATATTTAGATATAATCTCACTCACAAATTGATACAAATGATGCAAAATAATCGAGTATTTAAAATACAATGAGACTATAGAAATTATTTTTCAAAATACGTTGAGAATTCTTCAAAATACAATGAGGATAAAACAATTCCTTTTGGTTACAATGACATATATTTAACATAATACATTGAGAATTCTTCCAAATGCAAAGAGGATATGACAATTCCTTTTGGTTACAATGACTTTTTAACGAGAGTCTGGATACCTCATTTCATACTGATGTCAGACTTCATCAGAATAATAATATAGAGATTTCTGTAAAACAATCAGAAAGACTAAATACAAGTCCTTGAGCTGCATGTACTCCCTAACCACATTTCCATTTTACATAATATACAAATGAATTAATATTAGGGGTGTGCATGCCAAAAAATATCGTCGTTTATCGTTATCGTCATTTCGGACCAAAAAAATTATCATCTTCATTCATATCGTAGGTGAACCGTATGTATCGTCTTCATGATAATTATCGTGAAAAAATGATATTTTTGCAGCCCTATTTTTAAAGAAAAAAATGCCCAGAACTTCTGTATTTTAAAAGTTAGAGGCTTGAAACTTGGTCACAGTGCTTATGGGGTATGCCTAAGTATGTGTATGAAATTTGAGATCGATCCCTCCAACCCTCGATTTTATATGCATTTTTTAAAGATCGTTTCAGTTCTGACAGATCAGAATGAGAGCTCACCACGTGCGTTCATTCAGACCTGTCAGAACGGAAACTATCTTTAAAAAATGTATATAAAATTGAGGGTTGGAGGGATCGATCTCAAATTTCATACACATACTTAGGCATACCCCATAAGCACTGTGACCAAGTTTCAAGCCTCTAACTTTTAAAATACAGAAGTTATAGGTATATTTATACGGCAGTCCGATAAAACAATAAAATCGCCCAAAAATTATCATCTCCAATGATTATCATAGGTTTTTCTATCATATTGTCATCGTTAAACACATGCACGATAACGACCTTATCGTATCGTTATCGTACATTTTAACGATACGATACACATCCCTAATTAATATCCTTATTCAAACAATGATTAAAGTGTATATAGACTTTGAAAACAAACTCACCACCTCACTAGCACTGCTGTCATAAGGATGTTGGTTTGAACATGCCAATTCTTTAATCTCCAAAGGCTAACCAACGCGTTCCTAGTTTAAAAATATTTCCAAATAGAAAACAATTATGTTGGCTGCCAGAACTTTACACATTTAACTATAAACACACCACTGGAGAGAAAAATAACAAATAACAAACCTTTGTCCCCTACTATAAGATTAGCAAGCTGCTTTCTGAGATTCATCAGAGCCACAGCCAGCTGCAGTTGTTTAAATACCAATTATCTGCAAGTAGTAAGGAAGCATACCATTACACGAGACCAAGATACCACCGATAAGGTGGTTATTCAAATATTAAGGCTGTTGTTCAAATGGTAACATCTCAATTAGTATAAAAATGGTGTTAGATCAAGGCATTGATTTAAGCCATGTGGCGAGACAGTCTTCAATCTATATATCCATCCAGCTTCTTTCTTTAAAAGTAAATTCTCATAGTTGTTCCAATTATATCTGTGTGGATAGATCATGTCCAAAACCAAGAACAGAAAATCATCATGGTCATGTTGCTTTAATGTGAAATGTTCCACAAGAGGTACTTCAGCAATTCTGTGTTTTAACTTAGATCGATGTTCCACAATACGTGTCCTAATACGGCGGGTTTTTTTCCCCACGTACAACAGTCCACGGGGGCAAATAATCACGTAAATCACCCTTTTTGAGGCACAGTTAGAAAAATAACGTAATTATGAAAAACATAATCTGTTTCATTTAGTATTTGGTGTTGCTGGCTAGGCTGGGGCTTTTGTTTGTTTGTTTTCATTTTGTTTGTTTTTTGCTGGTCTGCTGCGTGGTCTTCTGTATGTTTTTAGACTATATTTCCATCTGCTGGAACCCAAAGAACTGAAAAACATACGTAGTACAATATAATATACATACCCCTGCAGGGCCATGCAGAGCTGGTAATAAGCCCAGGCCAGATGGGAAGTGTGTGCCCCCCCCCCATTTCAAACTGCTCATTAAGTATTTTTTTAAATGTTTTTTTATGCCCACCAACATGTCCGTTCTACATAACACCATCGTATTAAACCTGTTCTACAACACCTCAATGTTGAATCAGAAATTAACATTTATTTTAGTTGCTGTACAAATAGAAGCAACAACAATAGAACAGTCCTTCATCATTATCAAACTTTATCATCATCATCATCACCCTCACGGTATCATCACCATCATTATTATCATTAATAACTACCATCGTCATTACCTCACCCTCCGCTCCAGAGATTATATGCCATGGAGAAGATTGAGGAAAGAGACGCAGTAAGGACAACCATCGCAACTTAGGCACATATATCCCCGCCCCACATGCGGCATGGCCCTCTGGAGCTTGTAGTCTGACCGTGGTATTCACGACGGACGGATTCTGCGCTGTTTCCGCAAGGCGGGCTCCTCACTTCTTGATGGGCTGCTTACGCTATAGAAGCAGTAGCATAAGCTGGGGAGGACCTCCTCATCGGAGTGCCCCCTCAAAATTGTGGACCCTGGGCCAACTGGCCCCACTTGCCCCCCATCTGCACAGCACTGTCCCCCTGTGAGTTTGTTTACACAATTTCATGAAAATAGCATCATATTAAACTCAAAACTGTTCTGCTAGGACTCAACACCACTAATGAGCAAATGCTGTGGGAATAAAGATAAGGTAAACACTTAGGCAGTCTCTCCGACCCAGTACATCTTATTAATTCCCCCTGAAGGAAGATTAACTGAGAAACAAATACAAAGTCTCAAAAACATGATAAAGTTTGAGACGACAAACATGATAAACAGCCCAACATAAAAGCATTAGTGTGTTCAAACCTCAAATCTCCGGCGACTCAATCAGTCAGCTTCAATGGCGGTACGTTCAGGTCATTTTATATGCACGTACCTTAAAGGTGCAAATACAGGTAACAATAGCAGTATACAATACAGTATTGTTTGAGCTTTATATGATGCTGTTTTCGTGTACTATATATATTACATATATTGTACTATGTATGTTATTCAAACCTTACAGATAAAGTATTGCTTTTCTGAAGAAAGCGTGCATGTCAAAGCAGAATTGAAATTGGGTTCCTGTAATAAACTTTGCTCATCTGAAAAAAAAGTTGCTTTTCTGTATTCAGTTATATTCATGCTTTTGCATTATCTTGTACTTGCTGAAAATCTATCACGTGTTTGTGTGTGTGTGCCTGTTTAATTACCTTGTGTAATGCTTAGCCATCTTTGCTTAATTTGTACGTTGTTGTATGATAATTTTCTCTTGTATTGGTTTGACTACCCCCTTTTTGTCACGCATTATAATATATTTGTGCAGTTGGATGCTTTTTAGCTTTTCGTCATTGTCAAGCACCTCAGCAACCCACCTTCCCCACAGTCCCTGCCACAGCTGGAATATTCAAAATGGTTGCCACTGCAGCAATCGGAAGCCCCACAGGAAAATACTCCCACAGTGGCTTCCCATTATGTGTGAACCCACCCTCTGTCTCTGTCTTATAGGCCTTTTATTTGTGATTTTCCTAACAAGCCAACTTTGCCAGAGCCATTAAGGCAGTCCCCAATAGTACTTCTAGCTCCATTAACTCCCTCCTGTCTAATCTTCCCCTCCCCTTGCCAATCTTACAGTATTTTTATTCATTAATTCATTCATTTTTGCAACACTGCATCTTGGGGATCTGTTTGACTTACTTCCCATATAAACTAATATTCTTGTCATATTCTGCCCTCACTTGTGGTATATCACTGCAAGATCTTAGGCTCCCCTGGTTAAAACAAAGGAGGGGAATATTCAATACAGGATAATAATCTTTGTTTTAACTGTTCTCCTCTATGGAATGCCTCTTGACTTCTTTGGGAATGTCTAAGGCCCTTTCTACACATAAGGATGTAGAGGGAGGGGGAGATCCCAGACTTACCTGCTTTCGGGATACAAACAGGAAGCGCGATGTCCAGGAAACAAACAGGGATGTCGCACACGCCATTTTGGATTTTTAAAGAAACAGTGCAGGGAGCGCGGCAGAACAGGTAAGGGGACCCACACACACACATGCCATCCACCCACCCGCCATCCTGGGGATGGCGGAAGTGCTTCCCCCCTGCCCCCATGGGCACGGAGCCACCCCGCCCCCATGGGCACGGAGCCTATTTCATATCCCGGGACAGTTGGAAAACCGGGATATCCCTGGTTTCCACTATCCTGTAGTTTTCCTGGGGTCATCCTGGGGTCATCCCTGGTTGCCCCTGGGATCCCCTGTGCATCATTTAAATGCACAGGGACAACCCAGGGATGACCCCGGGGAAAATCTTTTCAATTTCTAAGAGCCAATTTACACATTCAGGAGAATCATGTGTTAGTTTTCCTGGGACTCCACTACTTCAGAATGCAGATGGGAATTTTTAGGATTCAGTGCTACCCCATCATTTAATATTAACATTTCTGGGCTGCATTTTAGGACAAAACGTTTTCAAGGTATCTTTCAAATGAAAACATCAAACACAATATCCTAATGAAACCAACAAGCAAAAACCCCAGATCAATAATCTAAAACATTTGACAAATCAGTACTAGTTTAAACAATTAAGGAAAAAATGAACACCAGGAGCAATATAAAACAATAAGAATCAGAAAATTCAGCCCAGCATCTCATTTAAAAGCAGCTTTAAAATAAATGCATTTTCCAGGCCTGCTGAAAAGCTAGTGATGGAGCCAATTGTATATCCCTTGGGAGGATATGATGCAGATACGGGGACCACTCCCAAGAGGGCCCTGTATCTAGTTCCTGTCAACCAAGATGTCCTTGACTGTGGAAAACTAGCCTGTCAGGGAGAAGCACTGCAGAGGAGACATATGTGTTTGTTGTTTATGTGCTGGGAGCAGTTTATGTCAGAAAGTATTCTGTTGTAAGCATAGAAGAAGGCTATGCTTCCCCTTTTAGGGGATTCGTTGTCCAGCCATGAGTCAATAATAGTAGGACAACCCGGGTAAGATTCAAAAGCTGCCAGCTTTTATTGATACATGTATCAGATCTCACTCCAAAAACCAAGTGAGACCCCGATATGCAGGTTACAAGAGATTATATACGTTTCTACACTAGTAGCAGAAAAAAATCACTCTCTACCCCTCCTCCTCTATCTTTTGGGTCTGTGGTTTCTCTGCACGTACACAGTTGGCACCTCTGTCTGCTTCTTGTGCAAAACAGGATGTGTAATTAGCCAGGGGGGTCATTTCAAACCCCTTACTAATGACATTTTGGAACCTTTCCCCGAACTGGGTGAAGTAGCAAGTTCTGGTAATTGAGGCCCTCAGCCGTTTTAAGGTATACCTTGGGTGAACATTCTATAAGCCTTAAGAAGCGGAAAATCAAAGATGGTGTTACTTTGGTTCAAGCTCAACAGCATATATAAGCGATTTCTTATCACAGTTCAAATACGAATCCTAATATGTGAATTTTATAGGTCGCATGAGCACTGTACCATGTAACCATCTGAAATCTGCTGACAGTTATCTTATTCTCAGATATGGAGTGGTGATGGAACAGCAGGTGTGGCCTATATTTTTATCCTAGTCATGTCTGATGCAACTGTTTTCTTTGTAACTGTTGTCTATGGCAGTTGTGAAAAGGGTAGCTTTAGCTACAATACAAACGAGAAATAATAATGATAGTGTGTTATCATTTGATCTTTTTTCCTATAAAAACTAACTGTATATGTTAACTAATATGAGATCATTCATCCCGTCCACCTGTGTTTACACAGTCATCTTTCATAAAGCATTTTTTAAAAATCCGGGGGGGGGGGGGAGAGAACTCATACACTATATAGAAATCATGACACAATACAGAGAAAGCCTATTAATCAAGGCACACTGTAAACCAAACAAAAGCTTCTATAAAAGGAATACTTTCAGAGAGATATCTTCAACTTTAGCATTTCTTTAAGAGTGTGTATAGAGTTAGTGATGCCTAATACCAGTAGTGTGTTGGGATGTTGCCACAATCTAGAAATAAGCTTTGTGTGGTTGGGCTCCCTCAGTAGATTTGAGTATTGACTTCTGGGAACATTTTGGATTCTGGAAAAGCAATTCAATCACTCCTGCTTTGGAACATGCGAGCTGTAGCTAAAGAGTTGCAGCTGTTATTTTGTGGCCCCTGTGTGCATGGAGTGTTAAAATAGATTAGAGGGGGAAATATATGGGTTTGGTATTTGTTATTTTGCTATTTTAGAGATCAAATGAAGTAAACATTTGTTGTTGTTATTATTATTATTATTATTATTATTATTATTATTATTATTTATTACATTTATATACCACCCCATAGCCGAAGCTCTCTGGGTGGTAGGGAGTGTTATAGAACTCCATGTACATGAAAAGTTAAACTTAAATTAGTGTTTCTGTTGGCGTTATCACAATAACTCAAGAACATGTTTACAGATTTGAACCAAATTTTATACATCGGATTCTTATAATTTTTGGGCCAGAATGTCACAACAGTAAACTGGGATTCATTGGGATAGTTTGGGGTTTTAGGGCTGTATTATTATTATTATTATTTACACTTATATACCACCCCATAGCCGAAGCTCTCTGGGCGGTTTACAAAAATTAAAAAGATTGAGCATTAAAAAGACAATATACAAAATTTAAAACCATAAACATAAAGTGTCATTAAAACACTTTAAAACATTTTAACTGTTAAGCCTGGCCACAATGTCAAGCAAAACCTCAACTTGAGCTAATAAAATACCTGGGAGAAAATAAAAGTTTTGACTTGGCGCTGAAAAGATAACAGTGTTGGCGCCAGGTGGGCCTCATCGGGAAGATCATTCCATAATTGAGGGGCCACCACAGAGAAGGCCCTCTCCCTTGTTGCCATCCTCCGAGCTTCCCTCGGAGTAGGCACCCGGAGGAGGACCTTTGATTTTGAACGTAGTGTACGGGTAGGTTCATGTCGGGAAAGACGTTCCATCAGGTATTGTGGTCCCAAACCGTGTAAGGCTTTATAGGTTAAAACCAGCACCTTGAATCGGGCTCGGAAACATACAGGCAGCCAATGCAAGTGGGCCAGAATCGGTCTTATATGTTCGAACCTTCTGGTCCCTGTTACCAATTTGGCCGCTGCATTCTGCACAAGCTGCAGCTTCCGAACCGTCTTCAAAGGCAGCCCCACGTAGAGCGCATTGCAGTAATCTAATTTGGAGGTTACCAGAGCATAGACAATTGAAGCCAGGTTATCCCTGTCAGATAGGGGCGTAGCTGGGCCACCAGCCGAAGTTGGTAGAAGGCACTCCGTGGCACCGAGGCTACCTGAGCCTCAAGTGACAGAGATGGTTCTAGGAGAACCCCCAAGCTACGAACCTGCTCCTTCAAGGGGAGTGCAACCCCATCCAGAACAGGTTGAACACCCTCCATCCAGTCAGCGGAACCCCCCACTAACAGTATCTCAGTCTTGTCTGGATTGAGTTTCAGTTTATTAGCTCTCATCCAGTCCATTGTCACAGCCAGGCACTGGTTCAACACATCCACAGCCTCACCTGATGAAGCTGAAAAGGAGAAGTAGAGTTGCGTGTCATCAGCGTACTGATGACAATGCACTCCAAAACTCCAGATGGCCGCACCCAACGATTTCATGTAGATGTTGAACAGCATGAGGGACAAAACTGACCGCTGCGGAACCCCACACTGGAGAATCCACAGGGCCGAGCAATGTCTCTCCAGCACCACCTTCTGGAGCCGACCTGTCAAGTAGGAGCGGAACCACTGCAATGCACCAGCCAGTCGTGCCAGAAGGATACCATGGTCTGTGCAACTAATACTCTGGCTAACATGAAATTTCATACACAAGATAATAATGAGATCCGCAAAAAGTAGAATTAATTTCATTGGAATTGTCTGCTTGGAATTTGTCAGAAAGCCCACATTCCAAAAAGTATAAAATATTATTATTTTATACAGGATTCCTATGTATGCAAATGTATATATATTTCTGTACAGGGAAGATCAGTGGGAGCTTGCTCCAGATTTTTAAATATGTTTTTAATAGAAATACAGGCCAGATCTACACCAAGCAGGAAAGTGGTATGAAAGCAGTATATAAAAGGCAGAAGCCACACTACTGCTTTATAGCGGTATTGAAGAGCACTGACAACTGTTGGGGCCCATACCATATATCCTGCTTGTGGTGACTCCTGCCTTTTATATACCGCTTTCATACCACTATATCCTCCTTGGTGTAGATCTGGCCACAGTATGGCATTCCATTCAAAGCTGAAAATACACAAGCTGTTATCCTATGGTTAATTTGCATCTGTAATTTGAAATAATAATTTCTAGGTGAGTTTTTTTTAAAGTCCAGTAATTATATCACCCAAGGTACATTGATGTTAATTAAACAATTTTAGTATTTTTAATTGTGAATTGATTTAAACTCTAAGCTTAGAGGATCATACATGCTTCATGTAGCCATTTTGGAGATAAAAAAATATTTCATCATTCATGTAATGTAATACCTTTATCAGGTTAACTCAAAGATCACAAAACATGTGCAAACTTTCAAGACCTCCAGAACTCATTATCAGACAAGATGTTACAAAGAACAAATTATATGGGGGGGGGGCGCGGGAGAGAGAGAGGTTGACTGGATGTTGTAGTCAGGATGGCTGCATAGCCAGAATCTTAAAACGATATGAAGCAGGAGGGTTTTCGGACATTCAGACTGGGCTCTGCCAGTTGATATAATGGTTTTGGTTTTCAATGCCTGTAGGACCACTGGGAACAAGAAAGTAGCAGACAATTGTTGATCCACCATTTTTGGAAATATAAAATCCAGCTGTTAACTCAAAACTGTCCCCATCCTGGGTGAATCAGAGCCTATCCACATTGCCCTTAAAACGACTTGTATTCTGTTTAAAAAGTCATTTCATTACATGGTAGGACACACTGAGCAGTACTTACGTTTCATAGTGACTGCTTCCTCTGTCCTCAAAGTGTTCAATGGTGTATTACAGGGTTAATTCCTTGACTCTTCTTCTTTAGTTTCTGTTTTGCAGGCTGCTTGACCCTCCCACTTCTGTCTCCGTTACTCAAGCAGCCTGCAAAACAAAAACTAAAGAAGAAGAGTCAAGGAATTAACCCTGTAATACACCATTGAACACTTTGAAGATGGAGGAAGCAGTCACTATGAAACGTAAGTACTGCTCAGTGTATCCTACCACGTAATAAAACGACTTTAAAAACCACGTTTTTAAACAGAATATAAGTCGTTTTAAGGGCAATGTGGATAGGCTCTCAGACACGTTCCATGGTTGGTGGAAAACAGAACTGGAAATCAACTCAGAAGTCTTCATGTTAAGAAAGTTGAGGAGAAATTTAAATTCTGTACTAGGTATAAAAACGCCCCCCAACAACAACATAGTACCTGGAGGAGATGAAACTTCAAAGAATAAAGTTCCAGTTTCTGATGGTGTAAAACCTTCTTCCAGTGTATGGACTCACCATTGAATGGATAAATTTGGTGTTCTCCAAGTCATACCCCGCCCCCCAAAAGGAAAGAAGGAAGGAAAAAAGCAACCATATTGGCCACGGGGGGATCTAAGATCTATATAGTATAATATCTTTATTAGGACAACTCCAAGACCACCAAAACAATGCACAAATTTAAGATAATCAGATCTGTTCATCTGGCAAGTGTTGATCTCTCTACTTAAGGCAAAAGAAAACAGTGCAGCTTCCTTCCCCTTCCCCACATTCCATGTGCAGAAGCCAACCAGACTGGAAGCTGAATCTTACTTCAACTAATGAAAGTCCAGCATCCTCCATCACACCTGAGGCAGCAGGCTAGTTTAGGGGGCCCTGAGCAGGTACACTCAAACCTCTGTCCTCCATCACCTTGCTGCCACTCAATAACCACTTCACCAGGCTCATTGCTCAGACAAATGCTGCAATGCATCTGTGGAGGCATCAGTGAGCATCACACATTCAGATCAACCCATGTGCACACACAATGCTTGCTGGAGGATGTGGTCTGGGATGGTTGCCTCTCTGTCTGCTTACTTGGTCAGGGGCCTTCCCCAGCAGTTCTGTCTGTGAAAATTAGACAATTAGGCTAGCTAGCCAACCCGCCAGCCCAGCACAACAAGAGGCAAGCATGTCCGCCAGCAGGGAACCAAGTCAGGAAGATGTGAATGACCAGGAGCTCAGGAAGAACAGCTTGGGAGGTATTGTCATTGTGTCCCCAGCATCCAGTGTCTGAGGTGGCTGGTTCACTCTGCCTAATGGTAGGGTCAGCTGGGTAACTGCTCACATTACAACTTGTTACCTGAACAACAAATGGTCCATGCATACCTCTTTTAACTGGCCTAGCACGTCATTCCTCCAATATAACTGATTATATCATGTGTTGCCGTCATCTTCAGAACAATCACGGGCTTTTTAGAGTTTCTTGACAATACAAAAGTTCACCATTGTTGACAGAGATTCGGTCATAATTGTGTAATACCATATGAAACAATTTCAGTGGACTCTTGCAGTTAGTTGTCTTTCTGGCAAGGAAGTAAAAACATTGTCAGTATGTTTCTAATTGTTGAGAGTTTGGGCTCCGTTGGGTTCCCCCCCTCCCCTCCAGCACTCCCCCAGTATACTTCTGCCAAGATCAAATAAAACTCAGTCAAGATATAAGCACAATAGAATAAACATACTTTTTAGATTTAAATATTTTACAGCCAGCAACATCCTAATCTGTAAGCCAGAAAGCTTGATGTGGCCTATTTACTTATTGCTCCAAAGGAAATACTAATCAAAAACTGCCAAAAAGAAAAAGGGGAAAAATAAGAAGAAAAGAGAAAAAAGCACCACTTCTTCCAGATCTGCTCTGATCTCACAGTCCCAGAATGTTCTTCTCCTTTTGAAGTCCACTGCTTAGTTTTGATTGTCATGACTACTGTCTGCATTGTTACTGCTATTTGCCAGAGTTCATCTGACAACATCAATGGCTTCGCTGTCCATGATGCTGGAATCCAGGATCAGGGATCATCATATTAACTGAAGATCTGCAGGACCAGCTGTACTTTTCTATATCATCTTGGGTTCTCTTATCAACAAAGTATGTGTAGGAAGAGAAAGGGTGTCAAACCGCAATAGCAAATTCCGCTACAAATTCCTTGTCTAATATTATTCAGCTTCCTCTTCCTGCCCTCCCTTTCAGCATGAAATATCGTGCCATATTATCACTGTTGTAGTGGAGTCAGGGCCCACAGGGTTGAAGCACCAGGACTTTTTTTTTTAATTGACGGGGAATCTGCCATCCCCCGCAGGCCTCCCTGCTACCTCTGAGCTTAGCTGCAGTACTCACAGTAGCTGGGAGGAAATGGAGTCTCCTAGCAATGACACGTTTTTGTGAGCTATCTCTGTTGTCATACAAAGTATTTTAGGGTGGGGATGTACATCACCAGGCTGGCCCTTTTGGGGCTTGCTGGATTTCTGTGGTCCCCCCCCCCCCCGATTTGGCTTTGCACAAATTACTCAATTTCTGGTCACATTTTGCACAAATTACCATTAAAAATGTAAAATTGTTAATTGATCCGACTCGATGCAGATCGAGTCGGACCAGCTCATGGGAAAAAAGAGCCAAAGTCCGGGCAGCTGAGCTGATGGAAAGCTCAGCAATCTCCACCACCACACCACATGAATTCCCCCAGCATCCCTATTTGGGGGGTGGCTTAAGTCTTGAATGTGGAATTAAGCCCACATCTGTTCCTGGTGGAGATGAAAATTGCTAGAACTAGTTTATTGATAGGGATCAACACAGCTGCTTGCATTTCTGGACTCTCCTTGGGGGCATGGCTCTAAGGAATGTCATGGTGAGTGCCTGCACTTCAATATTTACCACTACACTACTGAATATGCTTGAGATAAACCTGGACCCTCAGGGTTGTCCATCTCTGTACTATGGTGCCCCATGTGCTAAGCCACTCAAAACTACAGACCCAAGGAAGAAGGAACAGTAGTTTCTTCCAGGTCCCAACATGGCTTCACTTCCCAAGCAATCACCCTGCATTGGTCATGAAATTTGTCATGAATATGCGAAACTCCACCTCCATCTGTCACCGTTTTGTGACTGTTGGTCCTTAAACATTTTCAGTTCTGTCAAGTGGGACATGTGGTAAAAAGTCTGAGAACCCCTAGTGTGGACAACACTGAGCTAGGGATCTAACTCAGCATAAAGCAGCTCTCTATGACCCTGTTCAGATGACATACTAAGCTAGGGTGACCAGATAAAATCCAGGTCAGGGCTCATGTAACTTTAACAGTTGTAGAGAAAAGGGAATTTCAGCCAGTGTCATTTGTATGCAATTAGTTCCTGGTGATATTCCCTCTTCATCACAACAGTAAAAGGTGCATGCACTATACTAGAATGACCATATACAAAAGAAGGCAGGGTCCCTGCAACTTTAACTGTTGTGATGAAGAGGGAATTTCACCAGGAACTAATTGCATACAAATGACACTGGCTGAAATTCCCTTTTCTCTACAATTGCTAAAGTCACATGAGCCCTGACCTGGATTTTATCTGGTCACCCTATAGCCACAGTGGTTAAGCACTTTGAGCTAAACATTATGGCTTTGCATGTCGTATGAACCATTCCTAACCATGATGGCTACATAACCATGGTTTAAACATGCTCATTAACCATTTGCTGCAAAAGGGCTAGTAGCCTAATCATGGCTTAGCATGTTGTCTGAACAGGCCTTATGTTGCTATCCTAGAGCACTCATGTTACAGGAGGTCTGTCCCAGCAGTTTGTCCCACACTTTGAGATCTACTTAATAGATTCGCTGAGAGAGAACTTCTAGTTAGTGTATTACCCTGGATGATGATGATATATTCAATTTATATCCTGCCTATATACAAAATACCCTAGGTGGCATACAAAGTTAAAACAATTTAAACACGATAAAACAATCAATAAAATCTCATAGGCAGCATAAAATGTTAAAAATAAATTATAAAGATAAAACAATTAATAAAACCCTACAGCATAAAAATGATATATAACTGTCAGCAATAAGATTCTAAAAAAGGAAGGCCTGCTGGAATAATAGAGTCTTTACTGACTTTCAAAGAAGTCAGGAGGCCATGTCAACTGGCAGGTCATTCCACAGCTGAGGGAATGACCTGAGGGCAGATCATTCCACAGTTTTCTGGGAGACCCTCTTTGAATAACAAAGAGAATAAGGACTAATGGGGCAGTATCTCAGCCCCCACTACCTAAAGTGGCTACTAGCTAGGGATGTCATAAACACCCAACTGGGTCTGAGAGTCCAGCAGACACCCCCCACATCTGCCCCCCTGGACCCAGTCAGTCAATCCTGGAGTGAGCATGGACCCTGCTCAAGCGCCCGCAATGCCTCTAGAGCTCCATTGACGTATGGGGGAGGAAGTGCATTATTTCAGCAAGATGGCGGGTGGCTGCTGAGCACTTGCCAGGCCAAGCTGAGCCTCAGAGGAGGCTCGCGCAACCTGGCATGCGGGGTGGACATTGGCAGCAGGGCCAATGCCCCTGGAGGCATGTGTGGGTGAGTTCGGCCACCCCTACTAGCAGAGGGTAATGTCCAAAGTTGGATCTACTGAAAGGAATGAAACTTGTTAGTCATGATTAACTTAAGTGCCATTCATTTCAATGGGGTCTACTCTATGTAGAACTAACATTGGATAATACCCACTGATGCCACTTCCTCGGTTGGCAAGAAGGGGTCTGCTCTGGACTATTTCGATATCAAATCCCAACTTTCTAACCCTTGTGGGAGTAGTTTGAAACTTTGATACCCTGTGAGTTGAAGCCCAAAAATCTGTGACAGCCTTTCCCAACCTGGTGCTCTCCAGATGTTTTGGACTACAACACCCAACATCCCTGCCCTTTGATCATCCTGGCTGGGGCTCATGTTATTGAGAACATGATGCCTAACTGTAACGTGTTGATTTAAATTGGCCTAGTCATTGCGTAAAATCATTTCCAGTTAGGAAAGTGGGCCAGAAATGGATTGATACAGAGTGCTGGCAAGATGTTACAGAGCTCTACAAAAATATTGCTTCACATGAATCGTGAATCTCAAAGGCTCCACTCTTGGGCTACTAACGTTAGTTGTTGTTAAGTCCCACATAAGCAAGTGGAAGAAGTTATTTTGTGACTAAATTAAATCTTCAAGCTTTTCTTAACAAAAGCTTGAAGATTTAAGGCGTATTTCATACATTACTTTGGAGGCAAACCCAGGGAATCACAAAGAAATACCCACTAGGGATATCTGCGGCTGTGGAAACTGCCCATTTGGGGGCTCTACGTTAGGCTGACCAGATAAAATCCAGGTCAGGGCTCATGTAACTTTAACAGTTGTAGAGAAAAGGGAATTTCAGCCAGTGTTATTTGTATGCAATTAGTTCCTGGTGAAATTCCCTCTTCATCACAACAGTTAAAGGTGCATGCACTATACTAGAGTGACCATATACAAAAGAAGGCAGGGCCCCTGCAACTTTAACTGTTGTGATGAAGAGGGAATTTCACCAGGAACTAATTGCATACAAATGACACTGGCTGAAATTCCCTTTTCTCTACAACTGTTAAAGTTACATGAGCCCTGACCTGGATTTTATGTGGTCACCCTACTCTACGTACTCCCGGCGAGCACTCAACTTGGCTCTCATTTGCAGGCCAAGCCGTGGAGATTTTTCCGAAGTCTGGGAACTCCCCCCCACATTTCTTAATATTTATGTAAATAGAAATGTGGACAATTTGCAGGATGCAATTTGCTTGATTTATGCAGGCTTTGGCCATAAACTGCAAGCAAATTTTGCATAAATCATGCAAATTTCACCCTGCAATTTGCACACATTTCTATTTATGCATTAAAAAACAACAACTGTGAGCTGGACCAACTTGATGTAGATTAAGTCAGGCCAGCTGAAGTCCGGGAGGCTGAGCTGATGAAAGTTCAGTGAGCTCCACCCATCAGAAAGTTCCCTCTGACATCCCTAGTGATCACAGATCCCCCTTGAATACTGTAAGCGACCAGCCCTCTTCAGCCATTGATGTGAAGAGAATTAATAAGATATGGTGGTTTGCCGATTGCATGTTGCCCAATTTTGCATGCCAGGTGCATGTTGCCCTATTTCCTAATTACTCTTGCCAGGTATGGCTTGGTGTTGCATGTGGCTCTGGTGAGGATATGTAGCTGGGATGCCAACCGGAACCCACACTGTGTTGTAGGTTTGCTGGCTCGTGTGGTAACCACCCCAGCCACACACCCTCACTGGGGTCACACAAAATGACAAGCTGCACCCAGCAAAGGTAATTAGTGAAATGACCGGGCATGGTGAAATGACCGGGCATGCAACCAGCATGCACAGAGGTGGCTAACATGCCACCATGGCTTATTGACTGCCCTTGTGTTGTGTGAACTGGCACTGTATCTATAGGAAAAGGATGTGTGACTGTGTATGCAACCATCCATCAGTACAATAGCACTGTGACACCTGAAGCATGGCATGCATACTAAAAGGGGTGCACTTCTGAGTGATTTTATTTTTAAAACACATTAATTAATTGTAATCTATTTCAAGGCATCCATGTGGTTGTAACCTGAACTAACATCTTCAACCGCTAGGGGCAGGCTTTCCGAACCAGCCCATAGCTTTGCAGTCCTACATAGTTTGAAGCCAGGGGGGATTAATAAGAAAGTTATTAAAGCAGGAAAGTTATACTCCCTCCCCATCGCCCCTGCTGTGGGGCAGTCCCCCCCCCTCAGGGAAATGAAGTGGACAGACTACACTTTCAGGGGGCTACAGGAATGCACCATGGCACGGTCCATGTCTAGGGGTGCCGGTCTTCACTCAGATGGGGCAGGCACAATGAGTCCTAATCTGTGTGACTTCACTTGGAGGCTTTGCTGTATCAAACTAAGGGTTCTTCCAACCTGTGTGAAACCAGGCCCATTCGCTAGTAAATAAATAAATGTGGACGAGCTGGAGGCAGGAACGGCACACGGGTTTGGGAGGAAATCTCACTCCTTTGCACACATTGAGCTGGCTTGGGAAGAAAATGTCCGTTCCAGCCCTCCAGACATACAGCTGCACATACAGGGGCTCTATTGACATGTTTAATCAATGTGCACACTCGATCAATGTGTGTTTAGGCATCCTGCCTCACCTACATGCGTTCATGCGACATGTGATCTGAAATCCTGAAAGGAGCTGAAATTGTTCAACTTTCTTCATTTCCATGTTCAAGCAGCAAGATTTCCTGCTCCTCTCCATCTGACAATCTACTTCCAGACTGTGCTGTTTGGCACATCAAACGGTATTGTTCTTTCCCATTCTCCAAACCTCAAACTGGAATAAGCATTTCTTCCATTTGTGCACGTATAGAGTCTTCATCCAGTTAAAGGGAAAATGCGCTGGATGGACACGTCCCCCCGCTTTTCCAGTTCACGAGAAGTGAATAAATGAGCACCAGCTATTAGGTATATTGAAACCAGGTGCAAAGTCCGTGCATGTATTCCAGCGGTTCTATCACAAATCTTTTCGCTATGTAATTGCAGCTCTGCCATTGCTACTGGAAGTTGAGCCACCTTTTATTAAATCAGTTTTGAGCGGAGATCCTTAAAATGTTTAGCTGGAACAGGAATCCAATTGCTCTGCTTGAATTTTGCAAACCAGTCGCAAAATTTAGGTATCCGAAGGCATTCAAAAAAGATTTGGCTAATGTTAAGGTCTGAGTAGTTTGTTTTAACACTTTCATTTTTCATATCACCTCTCATCATTATGTAGTTGGAATACAAGATCGATTTTTGTTTTCTGCATTCTGTTCCTTCATGCATCAACCCCTCCGCACCCCACTGAATACAATCCCCAGCTGGATAGGTTTGTTGTGATAAATCAATATTCTTTCAGTTCTCTTCGTTGGTACAGTGACGGCTGGACCTCAGCGCCAAAGTCTGGGACGGACGCTGGTTGCTGGTTGTTGCAGGATCCTTTCTTCTTTCTCGTTTGTAAAAGCATTCTGAAACCAGGGGACAGCAGGCTGGGCACCATCACAGCTGCTCGTGTTATTATTTTCACTTTCAAATCTATTATCCTGTTGTACGACAGAATGGTGCTTATCCCCAAATAAATGTGTGTAGCATCAGGCAGCAGAGGCAAACTCCTTAGAGTTGTGAGGGATCTTTGAGGTCATCTAATCCAGCCCTTTGTTCAATGAAGGCTCTGTGATGTAGCATGCAAATAAAGCAACCCTGGCAGCCATTTAGTCTTTGCTTAAATGCCTCCTGCAAAGGAAAGCCTCCATAATGGCAGCCTGTGTTCCGCTGTCATTATGAAGTTTCTCCTCATCTTTAGCCAAAATCTGCTTCCTTGCAATTTACACCTATTCGTTCTACTCGTGTCCTTTGGAACAGTGCTGGCTCCAGATTTTGGAAGATCCTTGGGTAAGGCAGTGCCTCCCTCCAGCAGTGAGTCTAGCTTCTTACTAGCTGCTGCTGCTGCTCTTCTTGCTCCTCCTCTTCCTCATCGCTACTATCATCGGCCTGCTTGCCAGGCAGAGAGCCCATGAGCTAATATGCAGTGGCCTCTATGCTCCCCCTTCACACCACCACCATTGTGTGGGCCAGAGAGGAGAATGAGCAAGCAGGTTACCGTGAGGAACACAAGGAGAGAGTCTAGGCAGCCCTTGTCTGTAGCTGGGTTGTGGGCCCTCAGCATGTGCCCAACCATGCCAACCTTTGATGCCAGCCCTGCCTTTGGAGCCTGCTCCATCTTCTGCATCAGAAGAAACCTTCAAATATTTGAAGGTGCTTTCATGTCTCTTCTTATTCTTCTCTTCTCCAGGCTAAATCTATCCAGTGCTTTCAACCATTCCTCATAGGACTTGGGCCATTTGTACACCACCCTTTTGAGCTGGGATAGCCCCTGGGTGGTCCCTGTGAGTCCAAATGGCGCACAGGGATGGCAGGGGGGATGGGCACGGGTTTTCCCTGGGATAAGGGATCCCTGGAGAAACCCAAATCTTCCCACGGTCCTGGGAACGGCCTGAGACCATGGGAGATGTGGTCGCCCATCCCGGCTGCTGCCGTGCTCACGTACGAGTAAGCGCAACAGCAGAAATGGGCACGGAGTCACACCACGCGGCTCTGTGCCCAACAGTTTGGAAAAACGTTTAGCTGTAAATGTGGAATAATGTGATGAAATCGCTATTGCATGCTCTTATTTTTATTTATTATTATCATTATTATTATTAATTCATTAACAGAAATAATTTATATTAATTGTTAATAAAGGTTTAATAAATAAATAGGTAATAATAATTGTTAGTATTAATAAATAATAAATAATAATTTTATTTATTTATTTATTTCAAAGATATTTTATTTTCAGAGGCATTTTCAAGAATCTATCCATAGTTATAGGGGCAAGGTTTTAGTTTTAGTTTTATTATAAAGAAAAGCTGAGGGTCAAGACATATATTGTAACTATTCCCCTAGAGTCATCTGATCATTGTAATTTGAAAAGTTGCTAAGAACTGGAGAACTTTAGACCCTCCACATAGATGCGTTCCATTGGTTCCCTATTAAACCAGCTTAGATCGATAGTGTAGTCAGACACAGACAAGTATTCTGATTTCACAGAAGAGACAAAAGTTTATAATTCCATGGCAAGATTGCAGACATCACAGATGCTGAGTGCCAAAACAGGGCTATTGAAAAGCCACTGGGAGATATCAGCATACCTATTGGAACTCAAAACGTTTGCAGAAGTACAAATAAAATATTTGAAAAATAGGGGAAACCTAACAAAAATAGCCCTATGAGGACTGAGCATTCTCAGTGGTTTCACACCTTGGATAGCTCCATTAGCGTTCTGACTGGTTCTGACTGAAACCAGGAGTGGATTCACCGTCTCACTGACACCAGCCTCCACTGGGTGAACATTCTCGATTTCAAACGCACGGTGCAGAATTTGAAGAAACCAGAGTCATTAGGATTTACCAATGCATTCTTACTTCCATACTGAGAGCAGTGAACCTGAAACTCTAATGCTTTTTTTTTTTGCTTTTACCTCCAGGGCTGTTGAGATAACAGGAATCCAAAATACATTTTGACAAGACAGATTGGAACAGTTCCTTCTAAGGCATTATAGTCTCTTTCACCAATGCAATTGAAAACATAAAGAAACATCCATCGAGAACTAAAAGCCATAATCAAAATAACTTGTCCCTTACCAAGCTGTTTTCCAAGAAATGAGCCAAACTCACTGGTCTGTACTGTGCGGCGGTTGCGTGGTGGATTTGCCTCCCTCCAGCTCTTAGCTTTAAAATGTATTTTTCATATTACTGGAATGGCATGAGATTTGAGGCCAGCAGCCTCTAAGCTTCACGTTAAAAATTAGATACTTTCTAATTTTTCCCCCTGATTCCCATTCCACATACGAAACAGAGGACACATCTGTTTCGTCCTTTGCATAGGAAACTGCCTAACGCTGAGCCAGACTAATGTAGCCCATCAGAAGAGCCATGCTGGATCGGACCAAGGGTCATCTAGAAAAGCATTCTGTTCATGCAGGGGCCAACCAGCTGCCTATGGGAAGCCCACATGTAGGAATGTCCACCGCTGTGGAATCCTCTTTGGCCTTGATGGACTCCCAGTAAGCACCTGACTAACTTGCATTTAAAGGTTGAACTGCTTTTCCTAAAACCTGGGAACTTTTTCCATTTTAAAAAAATTAATGTAAATAGAAATGTGCGCAAATTGCAGCACACAATATTTGCAATTCATGCAAATTTGATTGCAATTTGCGCAAATTATGCCAAATATGACCAAAATTTGCATAAATTATGCAAATTGCATTTGCAATTTGTGCGTTTCTATTTACATAATTTTTAAAACCCTAGGAGAATCCGTGAGCTCACCAAACTTGATGTAGATGGAGTTGGAGCAGCTTGCAGGCAAATGAGCCTAAGTCCGGGGGGCGGGGATGAGCTGATGAAAGCTCAGCAAACTCCACCCCTTGGATGAATTCCTACGACATCCCTACCTGCAAGTAGGATTGCAATAGCCCACATCTTATCTTTTCTCAGTGGCTCAGCCCTCCAATGTCTCAGAAAAAAATCTTTCCACGTCTTGATACCTGAGGCTCTTTTCTTTCAATGGAAGATGCTAAGGGTTGATGCTGGCATCTAAGGCATGCAAAGGCTGAGCTTTCCCTCCGAGTTATGGATCCACTCCTTATAGAACCTAGGAAGCACTTGAAGAAAGTCAGCCAGCTCTGGGGGTCAGTTTTGAATACTGAACCATCCATATTTGTCTTCAACAGAGTTGGAGGGCTTTGACATTTCAAAGCAGCCATTTTTTAAAAAAAAAATTCAAGAGCCCTTAGAAATTAGGGATGAGAGCCAGGGATGTTTAACCTTGCCAAAATTCTCCAAACTTCAATTCAATTTATTTTCGGTTTGCTTGAATGGGGAAAGTGTGCATTTTGAATGGGTAAAGTGTGCATTCCTGTGTGCATTTTCCCAAAGTGTGCACTTTCCCTCTATTGACTAAAGCATGAAAATGAGTATTTGTCTTCAAAAATGCACAGTTCAAAATATGCATTGTTGTTGTTTTTTAAAAATGCATTTTTCGAACACGATTGCAAATTCGGAAATGTGCGAATGTTCTTGGAAAAAATGCACTCCCATCCACATTCAGGGTTGTGAATACAGGAAGTTCAGATGATTCGTGAACTAAAATTGAATTATTGTGCATCCCTCTTAGAGACTGGGCTAATTCACATG
Organism: Anniella stebbinsi; assembly: GCA_029215795.1. Taxonomy (NCBI): domain Eukaryota; kingdom Metazoa; phylum Chordata; class Lepidosauria; order Squamata; family Anniellidae; genus Anniella; species Anniella stebbinsi. Next base: position 22,284,952 of record JARDYH010000002.1, on the reverse strand, counting down.
TTGTGGTAGGTGTGTATCTTCCTGTTCCCATATCTAAAGAAATGCAGTGCAAAGTGATGTTTTGGAGTGGGTTGGGGATTGCAATTTGGAAAATGGTGTGAGGAGAAAGAGAAATCCTCTTCTTCCAATACCACAGCCAAGCCCAGCATCAGCAACCAACATCCTTAGGCAGCTGCTGAGGACTCAATGGGCGCTGACACCTGCTCTTGCTGGGTCCACCCACCCACCTGTTCCCTTAAGCCAGCTGCCATTTAAAATCTCCTACGCTGTCCCAGAGCAATGTTGTGCCTGGACACTGTGGGAAACTTTAAATGGTGGGTAGTTTGCACCTCGAAGCAGCTGTCCAACACCACTGCTACTGTTTGCTGCTGTGGTAGGCCATGGGGGGGGGGGGGGGACAAATCCAGATAGCACTTCTTTGGAAGTTCCTTCAAATCTCGAGTCGGCCGTGATCACACACAGAGAGAGGTAATTTGTTATCTTTTTTGAAGATGTAAAAGTTTATGGATTTCCTCCACTGTATTCTCTGCATTTGGCTTTTCAAAGAAACTTAGTATCTAGGACAAAGCTGGGCAACTTCAGAGGGGGGGGCAATTTACACCCTCTGGAATCCACAGAGGGTTCACACACACCACCACCGAAACTGCTGCCAACATGTTGCTGCTGAACCTTAATGGGAGCAATTGAATTTCTAAAAATAATGTGAAAATCTGAATGATGAGCCTAGGATCACCCTAAGTGGATAGGATCCATATGAACCTACCAATAGTTCATGTGATCAGCTAATTAATTTAAGGGGGATCAGCATCTCCTGCAAAGGTGCAACTTGTGACCATCCAGATGTTTTGGTGACTAAGATCGATAGGAATTTTAGACCAGGACATCTAGAGGGCTAAAAGTTGCCCACCCCTGCTATACACACTTTCCTTGGAGTATAGGATTATATTGTTCAGGTGTTACAGTATCATAATGAATCCTATTAACACTGCATTGGTATTTTTGAAATGGTGCTTGATTTTGGCAGCATACATTCTTATCAATAATGAAATGAGGAAAATGTCAGCCAAAGTTTATACAGTAGGTGCACAGAGGTTTTAATGGAACATAAACAAAGACGTTAGAAGAATCCCAGAGGGTCAACGTCTTGTTTGGCTGTTTTGTGGGTGGGGTTTTTGTTTTGTTTTATTTTGTTTTAGAATTATTGTAACCGAGTGCCTGAAATGTTTCTGCTTTCCATTAAGCAGATCCCACTAATAGCGTGTAGCTAATATGGTATCGTTGAATTACTGTCGTGTTTCATGTTATTTTTCTGAACGGCACAAAAACATAATTTCCGAGCAAAGATACTGTTTTCAAATAAGAAGAGATATAAAAATGAGACCCTATTCCTCATTCATAGGACACAGATGTTAGTTTTCACTCTGTGCTTAATGAATGCCAGGTTAGGCTGTTTCTTAACCTAACCCCGGGAATAACACAGTTTTAAATTTGGGGAATTTAAACCAGATCTCATTTCTGAGGTTTTGTTTTAAAGAAAACTCTTCCATTCTACATTCAGAACTTTTCATGGCTGCCATTGGTATCATCTGTCTGCTGAACGCAGTCCCTGCTATTTACAGGAAGAGGAAGAAGAGGAGGACACATTTCAAAATATAAGATGTGTTCTTGGACCCAAAAGGATTGCCTATCTCTGATTTACAAACTAGCATAGTGGGGGAGGGGCAGAAAGGGGATCTATTTATCTGTCTTCTGATGTATCATCATATCCCACTCTTCCACCCAAAATCAGGCTCCCAGAGCAGCTTACAACACTGAAATAAACAATACCGAAAACAAACAAAAAACGACAACAACACAGCAGCAGTAACATACCGGAACATACCGGAACCAAGAGGACATGCATCACCAAAACAAAACAAAATGGCATATGCTAACTTATATGTATGGATGCAAATTTAGAAATAATTGCTGTAATTTTAAATAGAAATACAGGACATCTCGCCATAGTGGGGGAAACCAGGCGACCCGTGTGCCTTGCTCAGTCTTGCACTTTGGTGGGCAACTTGAAGGCCCAGCTCTGCCTTCTGATGGTTCCTTATCTTGAACCGCGGTTGGACTGGACAGTCCTTCAAATAGAGGATGCCTTTAAGAAGAGAAATGTAACTGGCCAAAGTTACATGCTGAAGGCATAAGGTGGGTACCAAACCTTCCTTGGAAATGAGTGGAGGGACATACCACAGGGCTCCCTCTGTTGATTGGAAGTTCTAATTTATTGCTAAACACTCTGGGGTCGCACATTGTGACCATATACTCTGAAGAAAAAAGCCACATTGTTACCCTTCGTGGGCCCATCTCAGTGGAGACGGGGCACAGAGCCCTCCATGTGATTCAGAGACATCCATGCAATTGAGAGTTTTCAGCACTTTCACAAAGCTAAAGTTCCCAGGATTCTTTTGAACATATAAAATAGATATGCGCTCATATATCTATTTAACACCCCCATCCGAGCTCATGTGGTGAGCTTTACCGGTTACAATAATGCCTGAATAGAACTAAGGCGATGAGTGGAACTTTGAGCCTCTTAGAATCACAGAATCATAGAATAGTAGAGTTGCTGAATGCAGGAAACCACCTTAAAGCATCCCTGACAGGTGGTTGTTCAGCAGCCTCTTGAATGCCCCTAGTGTGGGAGAGCCCACGACCTCCCTAGGTCATTGGTTCCATTGTCATACTGCTCTAACAGTCAGGAGGTTTTTCCTGATGTCCAGCCGGAATCTGGCTTCCTGTAACTTGAGTCCATTATTCCGAATCCTGCACTCTGGGGTGATTGAGAAAAGATCCTGGCCCTCCTCTGTGTGACAATGTTTCAAGTATTTGACAAGTGCTATCATGTCTCTCCTCAATCTTCTCTTGTCCAGGCTAAGCATGCCCAGCTCTTCATGACCTACAAGGATCAGAGGATGCTAAAAGTGTATAGCTAATGTTGCACTTTGTCCCTCCTGCCTTTCTTTCTGCACTTGACTTTGTCAAGGAGATGCACTACTGGATCTTCTTTTAGGGGTAGGGTGGGGGAGACAGCAATACACGGTGTGGTGTGGGTGTAGCTGCGGTTGCCCTTTGTGAATGGCTATAAAAAGGGAAGGCTTCTGCCTCAAGCGGCTTGCCACCCGCTTGTGTTTATTTTCACTCCGTCGACGAACTGTTTGCCAATAAATATCAGCTGAAAGAAATTAGTCTCAGTGCAAAATCTCCACGCTTAAGCTGCGTGGCTGACAAAAATGCAACCCGAAAAGGAATAAAATATTTATTTGGAAGATCCGTTGAATACACTGAAAAGCAGCACTCTTCATCCCAATAGAAATGGCTCTTCTTCGCAGGTCATTATTTTTCCTACAGACGACTTTCACTGCACACAAGTCTGCAGCTCTTTCAAACATCCTTAATTTAAGCCTACCACAAATGGGTGCTGGTATGTATGTCCTCAGCAAGAGGCTTTCGCATTCAAACTTGATGAATCGTTCTGAAATTAACTCCTGACAACTTCTACAAATTTGAATCTACATTCAAGATGTGGCACTCATGCTCCCCTCCTTTCCCCTTTGTGCCCTATGGGAAGAAGTTTAAACCTTCTCGTCACAGATTTGAATGAGCTGCATTTTTCTGTTACATCTAAATACAGCAAACTGTGGTTTGTTCTAACCACAGAGGCCCTGTTCAGAAGACACCTTAAACCACAGCTTTAACCACGGTGAATAAGGCAAAAAGTTTCAGATCCTTGTTCATGAACTATCTTTGGTTAGAACAACCACAGTTTCTCATATTCAGAGATAGCAGGAAGTTATGTTATGTTCAAAACTGCAACTGGAAGCTTTAACATTCTTCTTCTCGTGCATGAAAGAAGAGGAGAGAGAAGGGATAGCATGAGAACTCAAGGTTGGTGGCTATTTGTCCTTGTCACAACAAGCCATGGCTTGTTATACTGCCTCAACTGGGCCTTAAGCTGGTTTAAGTCTCCTTCCCTCCCAGAAGCTGTAGTTCTTTGAAAGGGGGTTGAGGTTTCCTAACTCAGAACCTTCAGCACTTCCACAAAGCTGAAGTTCCCAAGATTCTTTGGTGGAAGCCATTGAACATATGAAAGAGATGTTTGCTCATAGTGCAAAGATACTCTCAGGCTACAAGGGGGAGGGAAGTTCAAACCCTGCAATCACTGCAGGCTGCCAAACATGCTCAGAGGGGAGAGAAGCAGTGAGGAATGGGTAGAAAAGACATGGGCAGAGGTGATCAGGAAAAGTAGATGAGCAGAAGAAGGGGTGCACAACACCCTAAACAGGGTGACATTAAAAAGATTTAATGATAATGCCATACATGTGCTTATCTCTGCATCACAAAACATTAACTGTACCTTTAAATCTCTGGTTTCTTATTATTGGTACTCTTTGTTCTCCAAAATCATCAAAGACACCTCTCCAAATTTCCTCAAGAAAATCCACTCTGTGGGCTGAAATGCAAAATACACAACAAGTTCATCCGTGTTATGCGTCACAGTTAAAAATGGAAACGTTGACAGGAATACGGGACTTCGGTTGCTGAGCCATCATTGTATAATATTTCAGAAACTCAAGAGCAACAATGTTGCCGGTAAAGATCAGATCTTTGGCCAGTGTAACTCAGCTGAGCTGATTTTGGAATGGTCACACCTCTTGGGATAAACTCCAGCCCTATTCAGGCTTTCGACTTACAGTTTAAGTAAACACGTGAGCAGAGAGCAGCTCCCTGCCAAGTGGGTCCACCCCCAACATTGTGCATGACTTGTAACCTCTCCCCCTGACATCCATGCAATCAGCGAACATCTGCGGAGAAGGAGCCTCCATGCAGGAACATCTGCATGTACAGCAGTATATGAGAAGGCCTCCATGGTTCCGAGCTCATGTGGACGCCTCCACATTGAGAGCTGTCAGGGTTCTGATGTGCTATCAGGATACTGGCTCATGTGGAGGCCTCTGCAAGTTCACACTGTGCACAGAAACATCAGGGGGAGGGACTATGTGACGTGCTTGATGTCAGGGGTGGAGCTACTTTACGTTGAGCACCTGAATATGGCTTCTGAGTTCGAGCAAGTGGAATATGATAGCCCATTTACCAAATGCTAGGGAAGATGGCCCTAAGCTTTCATATTTAAGTTCACACTGCAAAGACTCAGAATGGTGTAATGGATAGAATGTCAGACTAGAACCAGGGAGATCCAGGTTCGAGTCCTTACTCAGCCATGAAGATACTCAGTAGTATTGGATCAGTCACTGTTTCTCAGCCTAAACACATCATAGGGTTGAGTTCCTTTGGAGGATTAAATTAAGGGGGTCTGCATAGGGTTAGGCTGTCCAGCTATAAGGGGGGGGGGGGTCTCGACTGCAACTTTAAATTGATTTTTAGAAATTTACTCAACTAACAAGACATCACCCAATTAATCAACTAGTACATTTTTTCTAAGACATGTTAAATTTTTTTAATACAAATATTTCTGAGAACTACAGGTGGTAGGCACCATCTGAAAAGACATAGAACCCTTTGCTCGTACACAGAAGGGAATGGCTTTCCTAAGAAAGCGGCTGCTGAGACCATCTTTTCTTAAAAAGTGTGGTTTTTCCCCTTTTCTGGTCAATTTTATGCAGATTTCAGGCATAACAAGCCAGCATATATACCAAGTATGCCACCACACCCGTGCAATGGCTACCAAATCCTATGCACAACCTACGAGGAGGGGAGAGGAGAACACACAACATGAGAAATGGTGCAAAATGGTGCAAAAATGGCAGCCACGCCACAGTGTCCATGGAAACCCTGTCAGTTTCCACCAATCGGAGGCTTAGCTAGTGACCGAGGCCATATGCCTTCCACACAGGAAGGGAGCCAATGAACTCACAATGACAAGTGCACAGCCCCAGGACATCTCCCTGCCCCATAACACACAAGATACCACCAGGCCCTCACTCCATGAGCACTAGTAGTCCAGCAGCTATGTGGCTGATTCTGCAAGTCCCTGAGCATCTCTAAAGGCAGGCATTTGAGTCCCTTTATGCCAGGTACTGCTACACCAAAGCCAGAGAGATATAGTCCCAGGCCATGTGCCTGTCACCTGAGCCATGGTCATCAGGAGAGAAGATCCCAGATTCAATCCCTAGCAGCTTCAGCTATACTTGAGGAGGACCTCCATCTGAAACCCTGAGAAGCTGCTGCCAGTCAGTGTAGGCAGTACTGAACTAAATGGATCAATAGGCTCGCTCAGTATGAGGCAGCTTCTATGAATAATGCGTTCCCATGGTGGGGTTTAGATACTGATGGTGGTGTGCTGTGATCAGATGCTGACTTATGCCATCACCTCCATAAAGATGGGGGGGGGGGGAATTCATTCAGTTGAATTTTAATGCAAACGTCCCAGATTCTGTACTGTCCAATCCAAGCCTTCCCGAACCTGGTGCTGTCCAAATATTTTGGGCTTCAATTCCCATCAGCCCCAGCCAGTATGACCAATGATCAGGAATGCTGGGAGTTAAATCCAAAATATCTGGAGGACACCAGGTTGAGTGAGGTAGCAATGCTTGAACCAAAACTCGGTTATCCTGCTAAATGCACACTTTTTATTCTTTGCAATGCTCGCCAAACAAAAAACAAAAAGAAAAGAATGCAAAAATGCATATATCAGGGGTAAGGCACACAACAATGCATATGTTAGTGAAAACAAGTTTACTAACTGCGATAGATTAGGGTAAAAATGCATACAAAAATGTGTATATTAAGGAAAAATGCATACCGCCCAGAGAGCTTCGGCTATGGGGCGGTATATAAATGGAATAAATAAATAAATAAATAAATAAATAAATAAATAAATACAAGAATGCATATATAAGGACTGAGGTGCACAACCTCCAGCCCCAAGGGCTGCATTGGGTGTAAAGTTGCTGGGATGCTGCGGGCTGCACATGTGTGTGCATGCAGACACATTCACAGATACACATACTCATTTGCACAAGCATTAGATACAAATTGTACATATTAAGAAAAATGCATACAAGAATGCATGTATAAGGACTGGGGATGCACAACCTCCGGCCCCAGGGGCTGCATTGGGTGTAAAGTCGCTGGGAGGCTATGGGCTGCACGTGCCCAGGCATGGACATGCATGTACACATACACACACTCATTCAAACACATATTCACACATGCACACACTCAACTTTGTCGGGGGAAGCAGGGCTGCGGCCTCCTCCCTTTTCCACCCCCCGCCCTCCGACTTGACTGCTGCTTCACCAACATGATTGGTGGCGGTAGAGCAGCGAACTGTGCTGTGTGGAGGCCACTGGAGAAGGGAGGAGACCCTGACGCCCTCCCTGCCCCAGAGACTCTGGCCCGATTGCTGCTTTATTGCCACCGTGAGCACCAATCTCACCAGCGCACCATGCTGCCAGTCCACCACCACATATTTCTTTTCAGGAGCAGAGTCTAGGGGCAATTGAGAGCTGCCAGACAAGGCTTAGAGGTGCCTGCTCCCCAGGGGGGAGGCATGCATTTTGCACCCTGTACTAAGAGAATTAAGAGCAAAGATGGTTATGCGCTTTCATGCAAACATCAAAAAGGAAATTCAAACGTTCGGGACAAACTGAAGTTCAGTGTGGAAAAAAAAAATGAGAACCTGAAACTGACAGTGCCATCCATCCCTGGTGGCACTGTGGGCAGGATAGATATCATCACAGGGTCATTAAAAAAAACCTCTCCCGTGAATTCAGTACTAACTCTCAGGTCGATGTAAAGGTGCACATCAGCAGAAACATTCTCATGATCTGGAGTCACATAGGATATGGTAATAATAATAATAATATATTTATTTATTTATCACCCGCCTCTCCCAACGGATCGAGGCAGGGAACAACACCAAACACAAAATACAAAAACTGATTAAAAGCAGATAAAACCAGTACATCATTAAAACACCAATAAAACACCAATAAAACACTTTAAAATTCATCTAGGTAGGCCTGCCGGAAGAGATCAGTCTTTATAGATCTTTTAAATTCCTGAAGACTAGTAAGTTGGCGAATCTCTCCCGGCAGGTCATTCCACAATCTGGGAGCGGCAGAAGAGAAGGTCCTCTGGGTAATGGTTGTCAGTCTAGTTCTTGTTGACTGTAATAAATTCTTCCCAGAGGACCTGAGCGTGTGGGGCGGATTGTATGGGAGAAGGCGATCCCGTAGGTAACCTGGACCCAAACCATGTAGGGCTTTAAAGGTAATAACCAACACTTTGTACTTCGCCCGGAAACTGATTGGCAGCCAGTGAAGAGATTTTAAAACTGGTGTAATGTGGTCACCCCTAGATGTACCGGTGACCAACACACATGTACTAGTGTGCTTTTCCTCTTCGCCATCCCCAAGCTGCCCATGACTCTACCCCATTTTTGCTGGCCCAGATGATGCGTCTACAGAGTGTTCCACCTGCATATCTTAACAGTTGTACTGGCGTATCTTTCATGGAGGCAGCATACCTGGTGTTGTGCTGGCGTCTGACATGTCCTACAGCCAGCTTTATTTTGGACCACAACTCCCAGAATTCCTGATCATTGGCCATACTGGATGAAGCTGATGGGAGCTAAAGTCCCAAACACCTGGAAGGCATAAGTTTGGGGGAGGACCAGCCTTCCACGAGGAAGGAGAATACCCCCTCACCCAGTATATCTCAAGTTTAGAGTTGTGCCTTTAATTGATTAACCAACTAATCAATTAAAACTCATTTGATGAATTGACTCAGACCACCCTAAAAGCAACACCAAACCCTAAGGTTCCTCGATTTCATCTTCACATTAGAAAGAGCACATTTTACATTACTACTGTTACCAAGAAAGCGGGATTCTTCCTTTTCCTTTCAATGTAATTTCTGTGGCATCATTCTGTAAAGTCCTTCGGCTACTTACTCTAGTGATATAAACCTGTCAGATCTCTCAAGGCATTTTTATTTATCTGCATAATTCTTTGCAACTTTTCCTGTTCCTACCACTTTTATGGCCAGTGACTAAAACAGATCATTCATCCCACCTCATACCATCACACTCTTTGATGTACACTGTTGCAATCGCTATCAGGTTGCCATCAGCCTTGTTCCCTACATTAAGTATCCATACTTCCTTTGAATTCTCCTTTAACCCCACGTTCCAGAACATTTGTCATTTTTTGCAGCTCTCCTTTGAACATTCTCCAACTTGTCTCACTCGTTTTTAAAAGTTATCGTGTAATGCAGCTCTACAAACGAACATGTTGACTTGAGGAGAATAATTACCTGATTTGCTTTGTGTGTAATACCTTTATGGCAATAATCAAATAAACGTCCTTTTATTTCCTGCAGAGTTGTTGAGAGATTCCAAGTAATTTGCAATCCATCTTTCAGAACCCACAGATGGTGTGGTAGTGTATCTACTCAGCCTAAGTTCTTACATTCTCTGTTTATTGCTTGGTATATGAAACTCAACTTGATATAAACCATAAGAACCACTTCCTTTATGATCTTCAAGCTCCACTGCAGAGAATAGCTGCCTTTTGAGTTAACCTTCCATGTGCCAAAGCTTTGTGTGAGGGCACATGGAGAGGTGCTGTCTCTGTTTGCCCCACAACAACTGGAGAACAGGGTCAGTCTGAGGGTGAGGGGTGTCTATATGATGTTGCATAGGAATTTCATTCCCTCAAAGCCCTACAGCATCAAGTGATAAAGTTAGAGAGCAGGAGGGAGCACCGGCTATCCAGCCAGAAACAACACAATACCAGCAGCCATTCGGCTTGTCCATCCTGCCCCCTGCCCCCTGTTCCCATGCTTACCAGATACGTCCAGAGCTCTGCCCGCTTGGATAACCTGAACTGAGGCCACCACTGACACACAAAGAAACAATGTGGTGATCTTGGAGCAAAGGGAAAAGTTGCTGCAAATGGACACTTTCAAATAGTGCTGTTTTGGGGAGGGGGGAGTCCAATGTGGCTGCGAGTTGGTGGCAGCATCATATAAACAATGCAGCACCACTGCCCTATTTACCATGACAGGGTAAATAGGGCATATAGACACGCACCCCCCCCCCCGAGTCATTTTGCTGCCTGAGGTGAAGGACAAGATGGCGCTGTCTCCCATTACACATACAAAAGCTGGCTAGCAGTTGAACTTTATTTCAACGCTGGTGATGGGACAATATCCTACACCATACCTGAGTGTAGCGCAGGGCAGGTCACATGACAGACAGAGCTCTGTCTTCCTAACACCTGCCACCTGAGGCAGTAGCTTACTACACCCTACCACCATTTGAGCTGCGTTTGAGGAGCGCATGCGATAGGCTCTTCTTCTTTGTGACGCTTCAGCTTTACAACTCCTTCCCTCAGGAAGCCCATTTAGCACCTTCTCCCCCAGCCAGCAGAAAGATGGCCAAAACTGTTCTTTTCAGGCTTGCTTTTGACATGGCCTGATCTCCAGAGCAATTGTTCATCATGCTGCTATTGTCCTTCCCCCCCTCCTTACATTGCTGCTGCTTTTGCTATGTTTAAGGACACATGGGGGGTGGGGGTCAGAAAGCGGCATGAAAATATATGCAATAAATCATTATTTATTTAAATATTGATGTTATTGAGGCTGTGACACCAATTCAGATATGTCTTGTATGCAATCAGTAGCCCCAGCCCAATGTGTTTATGGGAATCTGCATCATAAGATAGGTGTGAGGTTGCATTGCAACTCCTATGTCCAATCTAAGCATCATTCCCAATGCATGAAATTCGATGTCCACATAAGGGGGTTCAGGTCAACCTCACCATATATTCAAAGAACACAGGAGCTGGGCTGTATGGGCTTTCCTGTCTGGGCATTTGGTGCACACAAGAAAATGGCCCCACATGCCTGGTGACATGTGCGCATAGAGCTCCTCTGTGGGTGTTGCATTCTGTAGTTCCTTGAGGTTCGCAGCACCTGATAGCATCTGACGGCAGCCAGATTAACAAAGGAAGGATGTACAACCTTAGATAGCTCCAAATGGGTCCTGCTTGTCCTGCTGCATCCACCGGATTTCTCAGGGGGTCCTATTTGCATATTTTACGGCATTTATGGCTGCAAAGCACTTACTTTTATGTAAATTGCAGCCGTAAAGTGCTTATTTCAATGTAAATTGTGGCCATAAAGCACTTTACTACTGCAATTTACATAGATGTAAGCCCTTTATGGCCGCAATTTATGTAGAAATAAGTGCTTTACGGCTGCAAATGCCATAACATACGCAAATTGAGGCTGTAATTTTCCCATGATAGGCTAAAGGCAGCTGCGTTTAGCATATCTTGCCTGTCTCAAAGACTGCCCCACGCAAAATCCAGAGAACACGTAGATAAGGGGCCTGGTCCATTGCAGACTCCACAGGTTGGATGCTTGGGAATTCGATCTCATTGGAATCCACAGCGGATTTCTCTAGTATCCTACTTCCAAGGAAATCCAGATTTTCCTGGAACTTCGCTGAAAAGCCATTGTCTCATAAAAGCAAGCTCAGCCTTATGTCCTGATCTGCAAGCAAGATGTCACTTTTAACTAGGAGCTTTTTACAGAACAGGTGCGCTCTTCTAGGTTCCTGAAAATTCTGCTTCAGAACATCAAGTCAATGTTTAACTGCTGATAAGATGGTCGTTGTCCTTTCGTTTATTACTCCCTTCACCTTGTTTCAGAAGTATCAGTACATGAGAAATCCATCCTATAAAATCTTACAGAAACATCTGGAATCACTCAACCAAGATTAATTATGTCAAAAACTACGCTGCGTTTCAAAGTCAAACTTCCCCAGTCTTCTGCAATATGAGCAGCTTTATGCCGGTCTTCTACGTGCTGGCATCATATTAAAATGTTAAATCTTTCTGGGAAACATTGTTCAAACATAATAGGCAAATCATTCTTTCCCTTTGTAATGAGATACAAAGCAATATCTTTCATTTGAACAGGGTGTTGTTTTTTAAAGGCTGCCAGCCAATAATTAAAAAAAATCTTTTGGAGTTAACCGACTTGCTTTTCGTTGACAAAATAAATAAATAAATAAATAAGCTTAACTGATCAGAGTAATCGCAGGATATGTGATATTTGAGGGTATTGCTGTTTCATGAAGGCAATGATGCCCATTACCCAAACAATAATATAATAATGATCATGCTGTTTTCATCCATTTGGGGCTTCCATGTTTTTTTTTTCTTTCTGAAGTAAGCTTCCTGAACCATACAACAAAATGCCCATGTATGGCAAAGAATCACTCAAGAAATTTTCTCCAGGTTGCCCTGTCTAATGTGATTGGTTGGGTGGCCATTAGGGAAAGGGCTTTTTTGGGGGGTGGTATCCCAATTATGAAATGCTGTCCCCAGGAAGAAACAACAAAGAGACTTGTGGCTCTAAAAAGACTAACAAATCTATTCTGGCATAATACATTCATTGATACTGTCCACTTCACCAGGTGCATGAAGTGATAATGTCAAAACTGGCAGATTTCTATACACATGGAGGGAAATGTAATTATCTTAACAGTTGCTATTCATGAAAAGTTGTTGGGTGATAACTAAGAATGTATGGATTTTATAAAATCTGTTCTGTCTGCATATCGCGGATTGTCCTGTGCCTTTTATTCCATTGTCCGCTCACTGACGGAATCAATAGTTTTCCAATCTCCCACATTTGTGCATTTGCGAAAATTCACCCCCAATGTACAAACACACCCTCCTCTGTGTTCTACCAACATGAGAGATACATTATGGTGGGACATGGGAGAGGGCTTTTTCCTGTTGTGGTACCCCAGTTGTGGAATGCCCTCCCCTTGGAGGCCCAACTGGCGCAGAAACTGGCTTCATTTCGATGCCAAGTTAAAACATGGCTTTTTATCAAAGTCTTTGAGGGTTACAGCTGCACATAGTTTTAATTGTTTTAAATAGCTTTTAATTTTTCTACTGGATTTAGCTTGTTAATGGTTTGATATGTTTTTAGATATGTACATTATTTATTGTTTTATATTGCTTGATTTTATCTGCCAGTTGCCCTGAGATCCCAATGCTATAGGGTGGGATACAAATGCTTTAATAAGTAAATAATTAACAAGTAAGGAGGAACTGACAGCTTTGTCCATCCCTAGGGGAAACACAGTTCAACCTGCAGCTCCTGTGGCAGATTCCAGGCACTTAAAAAGATGGTTGATTTACTGTTAAAGAAAAAATAAATCCTTCCATCAACACCCTACTTGTGTATGAACAAGGTGGACACCTGAATGAAACGCAGCAGGTGGCTACAGGGGAAAAGGCCTACTGAGAGGTGGCACCCCAGCATTCTGCAGCTCAAGTGCACCACTCAGTAGGCTCTCTCCCCTGTAGCCACCAAGAGCACCTGCCTTGGGCCTCATCTACACCAAGCAGGATATAGCACTATGGAAGTGGTATGAAAGTGGTATATGAAAGGCAGGAGCCGCACTACTGCTTTGTAATGGCATTGAAGTGCACTGACAACTGTTGGGGCCCATTGACACATACTATATACTGCTTTCATGCCACTATATCCTGCTTGCTGTGGCTCCTGCCTTTTATATACCGCTTTCATACTGCTTTCATAGTGCTATATCCTGCTTGGTGTAGATGAGGCCTTGGTGTCTTTCCAGTGCCGGACAAAACACGTTTTAGTTTCCCAGGCCTTTTTAATCCTCTATGTGAATTATCCTTTCATGGCATTCAGTGTTTGTTTTAAATCCACTGCCTTTTTATACAGCTCTTTATATTGTGGTGGTTTAATGTTCCTGTTTTAATGTTTAGACTTTCGTTGGTTTTATTTTAATTTTAACTTTTTGTGAGTTAAGCCACCTGGGAATCTTTTGAAGGGTTAGGCTATAAAGCAAGCAATAAATCAATGGCTCTGGCGTATCTACTTTGTTTCACCCTTGGTAACTCTACATTACCTGAGCAAATACTTGGATTGTAGCTTATTTAGGCCTACACCTGTTTGAAGTGTACAACTAAAAAAAATCCATGCATGTCAACAGCCACGTGTTTAGAAACAGCTCAGTCATAGATTAGTACATCAGAAAGCTGTATTTGACTGTAGTCATATGCAGGCATTCAGACTGCTCACATGAGAGCTAAAAGGTGTGGGGGCGGACAAGGGTGGGAGACCCATCCCTAATGTTCTCAGACTCCAAACGTCCCATGTTGAGTAGGGAGGTCTGAAGGGTACTTGTACTCATGTTTGCTTGAACACAAGTAGATGCCTTTATAAAACTGAGACCCCTGCTTTATCAGGGTTCCCGACCCCATGGAGGCTTCTACTCATGTTCAAGTAAACACAATCAGAAGCCCCCTTCAAACCTTCTCCATCAAGGCAGGAAGGTCGGGGACTGAGAGGGCTAGGGCGGGGACACTGGGGGCAGGGCTTGCAGCTGTGTAGCTTCACATGAGTAGGCTAAACACCATCATAGGGCCTGTGACACCCTGGTACATGCACACTCAATGGCAAACTTCATCATGTGTGAAACCATATTCTGCATGACTGCCCATTCTAAAGAATGCCCCTATGATTAGGGATGTCGGAGGAATCCGTTTTAGTGTGGAGCTCTGTGACTTTTTGTCAGCTCAGCCCCTCCCCACCTCCCGGATCCCAGCTCACGGATCCCTGACCTGGCTCACTTGGTGCACACTGAGTCAGGCAAGCTCGTGGTTTCCGGCTCTCTTTTTATGTGTGCAGCTTCTGATTTGCACAATAGGAGCTGGTAACATTTCATAGAATCGTAGAACAATAGAGTTGGAAGGGGTCTATAAGGCCATCGAGTCCAACCCCCTGCTCAATGCAGGAATCCACCTTAAAGCATACCTGACAGATGAATGCCTCTAGTGTGGGAGAGCCCACAACCTCCCTAGGTAACTGGTTCCATTGCCATACTGCTCAAACAGTCAGGAAGTTTTTCCTGATGTCCAGCCGGAATATGGCTTCCTGCAAATTGAGACCATTATTCCATGTCCTGCACTCTGGGATAACCAAGAAGAGATCTTGGCCCTCCTCTGTGTGACAACCTTTCAAATATTTGAAGAGTGCTATCATGACTGCCTTCAGTCTTCTCTTCTCAAGGCTAAACGCGCCCAGTTCTTTCAGTCTCTCTTCATAGGGATTTGTTTCCAGACCCCTGATCATCCTCGTTGCCCTTCTCAGAACCCTCTCCAGCTTGTCTGCATCCTTCTTGTATTGCAGGCAGGAATAATCTTTTATATCTGCATTTTTACACAAATTGCACTATTTACAGCCATGATTTTGCGTAAATCACGATTTCCATAAATATTCCCAGCCATTAATTTGCACAAATATCAGCTCGTGGACCAAAAAAAGAAAAAAGGGGGGGAGACATGAGCTCTCATGGGGCGTCCGCGGACCATCTGGCATTTGGGCTGGGAAATGCTGGGAGTTGTAGGATTTTTTTTTTCCTGTGAAAACGCACATAGGATTATGCCCTAAACTAACCTTTTACAGCTAATTCATAACTGGTGGTTCAAGCCTGTGGTTCCCTTTGCTTTTGCCATTGCTTCAACGTTTTAAAAGAAATGTTATTGTTCACTGGAATAGAACTGTTATTGCTTGGAAATGTAGAAATCTTCCTAAGAAGCCGAAATAACTTTTCTTCCGATTTAGCAGCAAACTCATCCTTTTAAATCTGATTTGTCAGATATCCAACCTTTCCTCACAGGTTCCAAAACCCCAAATGATCTTTCCTATACGATAAGCCAAAATTGGGACTTTAAATTAAAACCTGTTTGGCTGTAATCCCCCAAACTGCTGTGCTGGCACAAATCTTATTTCTATCAGGATAGTTTGTGTGGTTCAGCATTTAGGAGGAAAGCACTTGTCTTGCATGTAGCTGTGATAATCCTGCTTCCAGCAAAGCAACCTATTAAACACCAACAACTTCCAATCATATATACTAATAGAGATCTCAATTCTCTCCAAATGCCAGATCTAATGTAGCCAAAACTGGTCCCATCCACACAGAAAAGAGAGGTGTCAGCACGCTTTGTTTTTAAATCATTTTTTTATTATTATTATGAGTTTTAACAAAATAAACCAAGCAAAAACAAAAGAAAAAGAAAAATGTAAGTGTAACTACATACTTTGAAGGCCACCATTTCAAATCCAGAGGGAGAGGGGGGTTAGAAATAAAATAAATATAAATAAATAAATACATATTACAATGTTCAAAAGAAAAAAGGGGGAAAGGGAGCAAATTACACATAAATTTCAGTAGAGGCAGACCAAATATCCAAATACAAGTCCATACCACTCTTTCAGGAGGAGCTAGCATTGTTAGATCTTCAATCCATTGCATTATAGGCGGTGAGCTTTTATATTTCCAGTATTGTAGTATAAGGCCTCATCTAAACTTTGAGGTCTTCCAGGATTGGGAGGGAGGATCCTGGGCTTACCTGCTTCTGGGATTGTCCCCCTGCGTCTAAACATCAGCACGTTGTCCCAGAAGTCAAGAAGGACATTCCTGGCGCAGCGTTTGTTTGTTTTTTCCACATTGCGGAAGTGCGGGGCCGCAATCCGGGGGGGAAATGAGTTTAAAAAGAAACTTAAAACTCAGCGTCCCAACATGCCAAGAGCCATCCTGGGAATGGTGAAAATGCTGCCCCCCTCCCCAATGGGCACGGAATCTCCCCACACAGCTCCGTGCCTGTTTGAAGAGCCCCGGTACTCATAGGGATGAGGGAGGACCCAGGAGCACTCACCACACCACCCACAGCCCTTGTGGTTGTCCCGGGAAAAATTGGGAAAACTGCAATCCCAGTTATCCCGGGATAAATGAGAGGTTGTCCCTGGTTGACCCCTGGATCCCCTGCACACCATTTGGATGCACAGAGATGACCTCGAGATGACCCTGGGATAACTGGCTGGTGTAGACATGCCCTAAGTCTTTTAGCAGTCAGCAGGCTTGGAGGAACCTCAAAGTTTACAGGAGTACAAAAATATCTTTAGAAAACCCCTTAGGGTGAGATGAGAGGGGAACCAAAACAGACAATTGAAGATTTTGTGTGCCCACTGGCCATGGAATGCTGTCTGACTTTTGGGAAGAGGAGAGGAAAGGAGTGTCTTGGAAAAGGGCAGGATTCCTGCCAGCCAGCTATGAACAGGAGCAGGCTGTACTGCAATATACTTTCTCAATATTTTCTTTATTTTCACTAGGGATGTGCATCGGATCGGGTCCAATCCACGATCCGGAGCTGATCCGACTGAAATCGGATAAAATTATCCAATTCTGATCCTGGCTTCTGGATTGTCCGATCTCATCCGAACTGGTCCGAAAGTTTGGATTTGGATAAGATCGGAGGATCAGACCTCCTCCTACCCCTCGCGCTCCTTACCTGCCAGGGCTGTCCACTGGCGCCCGCTGCCCCTTCTACTGAGAAATAGGCTTCGCGGCCTGCCTCTCAGTAGCGCGTGGGGTGATGACGTCACCTGGCATGCTACTGAGAGGCAGGCCGCGAAGCCTGTTTCTCAATAGAAGGGGCAGCGGACGGCAGCAGATGGCCCCAGCAGGTAAGTAGCACGAGGGGGAGGAGAGGGCTTACCTGCCGGGGCCATCCGCTGCCATCCACTGGTGCCCACGGGCACAGCGGACAGCAGCGGATGGCCCCGGCAGGTAAGGAGTGCGAGGGGGAGGCAGGAGGGGGCCCCACTTACCTGCTGGGGCAGCCACTTCCCTCCAGTGCTGCAATCTACTGAGAAACAGGCTTCGCAGCCTAGTTCTCAGTAGAGTGCCGGGTCATCACCTGGCACTCTACTGAGAACTAGGCCGCGAGCCTGTTTCTCAGTAGATCACTGCAACGGAAGGGCTGCCCCGGCAGGTAAGGAGCACAAGGGGGAGGCGGTAGGGCCCCCCCACTTACCTGCCGGGGTGGCCGCTTCCCTCCGGTGCTGCGATCTACTGAGAAACAGGCTTCACAGCCTGCCTCTCAGTAGCACGCTGTGCGCCAGCAGATGGCAGCGGATGGCCCCGGCAGGTAAGGAGCGTGAGTGGGGGGGAGGGACAAGGAGGGGGGAGTTAGGCCCCCACTCACCCACCCACCGCCATGTTTTCCCCATAGGCTTGCATTGGGGGAAAGTTTTCTTTCCCCCAATGCAAACCTATGGCGAAAACACCCAAAATGGTGGCTGATCCGAAAATCGGACGTCCGATTTTCGGATCGGGATCGGGTCCGATCCGATCCAAGGGACCTCCGATTTTGTCCAAACTGATCCAGGACAACATCGGAGGTCCCGATCCTGGTCCCGATCTGGTCTGGGAGGGTCCGTGTACATCCCTAATTTTCACTATGTCTGTCTTCCTCCCAGGCATGGTTCCCTCTGCTCCAGAATTTCCTAAGAGCAAAGGAAGGGGAAGAAAATCCACTACGTTTTCCTGTTACCGTTTTCTCCAAGAGAAAAAAAACAGGCAGCTGTTCAACATGTCGAGGGATGCCATATGTCAATAGATGGAGAATGGATTTCTGTGTGTGTGTGTGTGTGTGTGTTCAGGGGCTGGAGGATTTCTAGGCAGTGTATAAGGCCTCTTCTGCATTAAATTACCAAGATTGAAATGGCAAAGTTCAAATTTAAACTTCATTACATTCAAGATGAAATGGCAATGTAGAGTATTTTAAGCGCATTTGCTGCGGTTGCTTTTTTATACATCACGAGAAGTCTTGCAATGTAATCAATACAGATCAAAAAGTTACACACACACACACACCCCTAAAGCAATGTGTAGTGGCTATAGGGCCCACAAGCCCACAAACTGTGTTTATGAGCATACAGTTTGTGTACAGATAAGCTCTTTCAGAAGTTACATGGCACATATCTGGGGGTAGGGTCAATGGTCCCATGCTCCCCCATTGCATATGCAATATACACAGATATAATGTCTGCACAGTCCTAATGTCTTTTCAAGAAACAGTGGCATCCTTCTGAATTAGCTTCATTTGCCGTTCATGATATTGGCACATAGCCATATCTGAATCACTGGGTGATACTGCCACTAGGGATGGGCAAACTCACCTGTGTCTTATTCCTCGGACACTTGCCCTACTGCCACCACCGACCGCCACCACTCATCAGGCCACAGGAGCTTTCTTTGAGGCTCAGCGAGACCCAAACGAGCGCTCGGCAACTGTCCATCCTCGCTCCGGAAATTATATATTTTCCCCTGTTGCATAAATGAGGCCTTTATGGCTGTTATTTATGCAACAGGAGAAATGTGCAATTTCCAAAGCCTCCATTGTGCGCCACAATGGAAACTCCGGAAATTGTGAATTTCCCCCAAGCGTAAATGGCGACCATAAAGGCCTCGCAGGAGCTCGGAACCCGGGTCCACAAGAATACTGCAAGCTCTCGACTGGCTACGGGGAGGGCTCCCAGACTCAGTCGGGCACCTGCAACGTCCCTAGCTGCCACTATTATTAGGATGAAGAAGAGCTATTTAAAAGCAAAACGAAAGGCACTGAATCTGAAGTCAATTGAGGCTGTGAATACCAGAGAACTTTAGGGATGGAAGAATCTGTCAATTACGTTTTTTCTCATTCTTCCAATCTAAATTTCATTTCATTCCGAATGTTGAGGTTCTCCCATGAACATCTGTATGCTTTTGAGTGCCTTTTTCTCCTAAGACATGCATTTTATACACATATTTGCCTAATGCATACACACGCAAGCAATTTTCCTAAACTAATGCATTTCATCTTATTTTCATTAATATGCATATTACTACATGGACATTTCCCTAAGATGTGCATTTTTGATTGGAGGACTGCAATGAAAAATTCAAAGAAATGTGAATTTCAGAGGAAATCTGAGTTTGGTTTCAACTATAGGTTCAAACCTGTGAAATCTGGTAAGTTTGCATTAAATGCAAAGTGAATGAATTTCTCCCCATCCAATGAACTGACATGAAGAAAGTAAGCTTTAGGATCTTTAAAAAAAAATTCTGCTCCTTCCATCAAACATTTTTTTCATCAAAAATGCTCACTGGAGAACATTTGGCAGAGCCATAATAAAACTATTTCCCGGGATCTTCTAGGATGTGTCTTGTTATATAATGACAAACATGCATAAACGTATAAGATAAGTAATCTGGAACATCTCAAAGCATGATCAGAATAGCAAATGTTTAATATTTGCAATGCTGGGAAAAACACTGCTTAAAATGGCTGTTAGACACTGTTTTAATTAATTCAATTATACATTCTACATTATTTATTTTACTTTCTTGAATGCTTTCCAACAGTCTTACTCTGGGGGGGGGGGGATTACACAGTTGACAATATGATCAGCTTTGAAATAATAATTATAATGGTAGCACTTACATTTGACACATGAAATCTCTTAAGATGGGGAACTGCCTGAGCTCCCTCTTGAAATAGCAAGAGACCTGCTGCTAAATGAATGACAGCATAAGAGGGCATAAATTGCAGGTACAATGAATCTGAAATGACCTAGTATGTGGCAAGAGGGTTGTGCAATATTCTGGACTTAGTAGGGTGACCATATGAAAAGGAGATCAGGGCTCCTGTATCTTTAACGGTTGTATTGAAAAGGGAATTTCAGCAGATGTCATTTGTATGCATGAAGCCCCGGGTGAAGTTCCCTCTTCATCACAACACTAAACGCTGCAGGAGCCCTGCCCTCTTTTGCACCTGGTCACCCTAGCACTAAGTGTTTAGAGCATGATGCCACCTATGTTTAGGGTGACATTGCCAACTTATTTGCAAGATGTGGGATGAACTGATAGCACAGCAAAACATCCACACAACCACACCACCACAAATTAAAATAAACCAAATGCACCTAGCTCACATCCCTGGCATGACAAAGGACTGTTGAATAGACTCCACTAATGTCATGAGTAGTGGCAATGCAAACATGCTTTATTTGGCATGGTAAAGACCTTTGATATGGCTTTGCCATCTCATAACTCGCATGGGGTTCACTTATTTGAAAGCTGCCCAACATCAAAATCACACCCCACAGAAGAATAAGGAGTAGACCTTTTGTCAAAAGGGACAGTAGTCCTGTCCTCCAGCCCCCCAGATCCCCTGCTTTTTCCTCCTTGCCACCCATTCCCTTGCTCCATCCCTCTCTCCAATGGTCCCTCGCCCCATGCCCCCACAGAATGACCACTTTTTGCATTCCCCCAAGAGAGTAGCCATTTTGTGTCTTCCCTATGGGAGGGGTCATTTTGAGGGTAAAAGTTACTTTTTTCCTAGGGTGACCATATTTTGGAAACCAAAAACAAAGACAACATGTCCAGCCCCCAAAGGGGTGTGCCCACCAACTTGGTCACATGTCTGATTTCACAGCACACAATTAAGACAAACCTGTTCTACATAATAATGTGAAAATCATTGAAATAAAGTACAAGTGAGACATTCAATGTATCTGAAATTAACTTCACTCACTTACTTTTGTAGCTTTTGCTGTACTTTGAAGCTTTTCTGTACTATGTGTGATACAGTCTCCCTTTCCCTCAAATATCTTTTCTGACTGCAAATCTTTCACTCGATGACCATAGTCTCACCTTTCCTGACATTTAACACTCTTTCCCCAACACCTTTCTCATATCCATACTCACAGTTTCAGCATACTGCTACCACTGAACAAATGAAGCAGTTGACTAATAATAATAATAATAATAATACATTTATTTCTTACCCGCCTCTCCATCTGGATCAAGGCGGGGAGCAACAGTAAATATAAAATATGATAAAATACATAAAACTGATTAAAACATGGTACACATGATTAAAATAGCAATAAAACATCCGAATACATTCTAAAATTCCACTGGATATGCCTGCGAGAAGAGACTAGTCTTTATAGCTTTCTTAAATTCTAAAAGACTGTTAACTTGACAATTCTCCTCTGGCAGGCCATTCCACAATCTGGGAGCGGCAGAAGAGAAGGTCCTCTGGGTAACACCTATCAACCTAGTTTTCTCTGACTGAAGTAGGTTCTTCCCAGAGGACCTGAGCGTGCAGGGCAGATTGTACAGGAGAAGTCGATCCCAAAGGTAACAACCAGCAACATATCATTCAGAAAAAGTATAAAATACTATTACCCTGCAAATATTAGCCACAGAACAAATGGACTACAGGCTTGTTGCAGTCACTTCTCACTAGCACCTCTTAGCTTGTTTCAATTTCTGGTTTATCAGAGAGAAACTTATCAAAAATGTGTCATTATTTTATTTATTTATTTGTTTATTTATTTTATTTCTAACCCACCTCTCCATCCAGATCGAGGCAGGGAACAACAATAAATATAAATATAAAAATCATAAATTAGATAAACCATTAAAACAGATAATGAACATCTCTGGTTCATTAGCCATCTAAACAAGACCATGGTCAGTAGCAATACAAAGAAAGGCCAGAACAGATGCCCATTATCACGATGCTAGACAAGGATCTTTCCCTCCTTTTATCCAAATATCTCCTGAATTTACACTGCCTCAGTGTGCAGAGAACAGAAATCTCAATCAGGGAACCAAAGAAAACTGCCCAAAGAAACCTCAGAAACAAGTCCCCTTGATTTCAATAAAGCTTACTCCCAGTTAAATGAATATAGGATTGCAGCATCTTCACATCTGTTCACCTTACTCTAGCAAGTGCAAGCCCCTCCTGTCAAGGACAACTATGCACTCACCAAAACCTGGCCTCATGGATCATGCAGCCAGCAGGTGCTCTCCAGAAAGATGGTTTCAAAGACTAGGAGATCCAGACACACTCAGACAAGTCAAGTCATGCCACACTATGCACTCACATATTAACTTGCTGGGACAGAACAATTCTGGGATAAGACAATACTTTGCAATAGACTAGACATTACAGACATAAACAAAAAAAGAAAAACACACCTACCTCATTGACATACCTAATGGCATATATGTTGCAGACAATGAAGAGGAAAAGAGAGAAAAATATACACTTCTGGCTATGGAAGTTAAAGAACTATGGCAACACGAAAAAGTTACAATTATTCCGTTAGTCACATCAGTCACCGGGATCACATCAAAAACATTTTTACAGAAAACCTTCAGAAACTAGGTCTACCAAAATACATCTTTCCTACCATTTCCCTTGCTCCTTGGACTACCCCCCTCTTCTTTTGGCTAAGCACAGTCAGTCATCCAGACCAGTCTCAAAATACATTGGGCGTCAGCCTCCTCTCCCTCCTCCTTCCCCCCCCCCAGAACCCACTCACTCACCCCCTGCCCTTACAGAAAGCTGTTATGATGAGGTTGAGCATGCATGCATGAAGGCACAAGCAGCAGCAGTCCTGTTCCTCCAAGCCTATGAAATTAAGCTCATGGCAGCTCTGTTTTACTATATCTATGGCTGCAAACTACAGCAGCCATAAAGGGCCATTCCTCTTTCTGGCTACTGTAGGCCACTGTAGTTTGCAGCCATAGATATAGGAAAAATTGAGAGCTGCCATGACCTTAACTTCAAAGGCCCTTTAGGTGGGGGAGGGGGCTGTGAGGGGGGGTAGAATCCAGATTTTTCTTCAAATTTCACAAATCCCCCCTTCCCAGATTTGTTAGCAAAATTCCTAATAAATCCGATTTTTTTCCTGTCATTTGGTCACTCTACACAAAATGCCAGAGTAGAAACATTGTCACAGATGTGTGAGACACACCCATGCGAGGGAAAATTTTGCTGTATGGGAGGTTTCAAATAAGAAAGCATAAACACACATGCCTTATATACCTGCACACATGTGACACAAATTTTGAGGTGATAGAAGTTGCATGAGAATACTGTATTACACTAGAAATAGCACCTTTTAATCAAATCCATCAGCAGGGCTTTCTGTACCATTGGGACTTTACCATTAGGCAGTACCATGGGGTCTGTACCATTTCTGTACCATTAGGCAGAGTGGGGCAGCCACCTCAAGCTACTGATCTGGGGTGTCATGAAAATGCAGTGAACTGATAGTTAATTTGTTGTTGTTGTATTTCTACTGCCAAGGGAAAGGAGAAGCACTTGTGGTTTTTTGGCCTCAATTTCCAAACTAACTTACTCCATCTTGAGAACTTGGCTTGGAGTGGTGCATTTCCTGTTCTGCCTCAGGCAACATGGCCCAGCCCTGTTTGCCAGCTGACTCTGTCAGAAGTACACGGACATCTTTGGGTCAATGTATCCTCACATCAGTCCAAATTGCCTTTGTATTGTGATGTTTGACCTTCTAGGTGGAAAGGAAACTCTTTATTGACTAATCTTGTGGCGACTTTGAAGAAACTGCCTTATCCTTGGTTTTATATCCTGGGCTTTGCCCAAGTGCCAGTTTTCCTGTTAATTCTGTTATTTCATCTTGCAGGCTCTGCAAATTCTATTTTTTCTTCTTCTGCAAATTCAGTTGCACTGTCATCTTTATGGTTATCTGCAGTCAAGGACTGCAGTTTAGGACATGATGGAGGGGACTAACAATAGTGGTACAGCTCTGGATTATATGTGTAATAGCCTCAACAAAGTGTCCTGTGGCACCTCTAAGACTAACAAATGTACAGTGATATGAGCTTTAAACAGTCTCAGGCCTGCTTCTTCAGAGGTACCTGGAGCAGCTGTGAGCATTGATGGTCATTTATATACACATAGATATACTTGAGGAGGGGGAGAGAACAATTAGTCTAGACTAAACTGGATTAACAATTATTCTTTCACTTTGGGGAGCTATAGTTCTGAAGGAGGCAGTCTAGACAGGATAGTCAACACCTTCACAAAATTACAATCCCCAAGATTATTTGAATGCAGCTATGGCCATTAAATTGGCTTGTCATTGTATAGCTAGGCCCCTATATGCAAGAGGTGAAATTCAGAGCCACCAGAGAGTGTTTGGCATAGCTGGGGTGAATAATGAAAAGAAGCAGGAGCTAGATGAGACTGATTATCTGGATCCATTTCAGTCGGGTTTCAGGCCCGGTTTTGACACGGAAACAGCCTTGGTCGCCCTGTATGATGACCTATGTTGGGAGAAGGACAGGGGGAGTGTGACTCTGTTGTTTTTCCCTGATCTCTCAGCGACCATAGTATCCTTCTGGCACGACTGGCTGAGTTGGGAGTGGGAGGCACTGCATTGCAGTGGTTCTGCTCCTACTTGACAGGTCGGCTCCAGAAGGTGGTGCTTGGGGGACATTGCTCAGCCCTGTGGATTCTCCAGTATGGGGTTCCGCAGGGGTCAGTCTTGTCCCCCAGGCTGTTCAACATCTACATGAAACCATTGGGTGCGGTCATCTGGAGTTTTGGAGTGCATTGTCATCAGTATGTTGATGACACACAACTCTACTTCTCCTTTTCATCTTCATCCGGAGGGAGAGGCAGGTAATAAATAAATAAATAAATAAATTATTATTATTATAATTAATAATAATAATAATAATAATCAGGTGAGGCTGTGGATGTTTTGAACCGGTGCTTGGCTACAACAATGGACTGGATGAGAGCTAATAAACTGAACCTCAATCCAGACAAGACTGAGATGTGTTAGTGGGGGGTTCCTCTGACCAGATGGAGGGTGTTCAACCTGTTCTGGATGGGGTTGCACTCCCCCTGAAGGAGCAGGTTCGTAGCTTGAGGGTTCTCCTAGAACCATCTCTGTCACTTGAGGCTCACGGAATGCCTTCTGCAAACTTTGGCTGGTGGCCCAGCTACGCCCCTATCTGGACAGGGATAACCGGGCTTCAGTTGTCTATAAAGCAGTAGCATAGATCTAGCCTAAAAGAAAAGGAGCTTGCCCAAGAATCTAAGTACACGGCAGAGATGGAGTTGAGCTCCAAAGCATGGAAGTTCAAAGCATGAACTCAAATAAAGCTGGTACTGGAGGGCAGCAGTTCACTTTGCAGCCTGCCAGCCTCTCAATTAAAAAGCATGTTTTAATTTTTTAAAAATGGAATAAAAATCAAGAATGGGCAGGGTGCCTGGTGAGTGCCAAACGAGGTGTCTCGTATACTTTGGGGCCCATGGGCAATAGATCAGAGACCCTAGCCCTAAGCAGACAGTCCAAGATGTAGTTCAGTAGTTCACTGCATAGGGCAGCTTTACACAAACCCAAAGGCCCCCATTTTAAACCCCGGCAGACCCTGACAGGTGATAAAGATACATTTATATAGATTCCATCATATTTTCCCATTTTCCCTCCATTGATCTAGAAACATTGGTGCTTAATGGTCAAGAAAGCAGCATTATATGATAATATTGCAAGATTAGGGTTATTTTTTTCTGGAAAAGAAAAAAAGAAAGGGAAATTAATCAGCGAGAAATAAATGAACTGAAAAGAAATGCTGTTAATAAAAGGTTGTTCGCTCAGTGCAAAACAATGCATCTCTGGAAGACTTGGCAACAATAATTTCCAGATGCATATTCAGTGTGGTTAAAACAAGGAAGGTATTTTCTACAATTGGGAAAAAGATCTAGAAAATAAGTTATGAAATGCAAGTTACAATTTGCAATACCACTACAGCATTGTCATTACGGAAAACCCACAAAGTCATTACTCATTCTAATATAGGAACTTGAGTCACTGATCATATCCACAATCTTATTCAGATGGACCCATCTCTGTCTAATGAGAAACAGGGAAAGTCATGAATTGGGGTGAGGGTTAGGGGATGGAGGAATGATTCTTCTCTGAGTCATTTGCTTACACGCATGCAACCAGAAAATGATTTTTCTAAGGCCCTAGAAGGTCAAGCATTTGTTGTCTCTGTTCCGTCTGCATTTCGTAGATTGTTAGCTGCCTTTCATTCTGTCGTCCACTCATTGATTGAATCAGATTTCTTCCAAGTTCCCAAGTTTGCACAAATTCACATTTGTGCAAATTTGCACTTGTTTGAGATTTGTGCACTTTCCCAAACTGCACAAATCCCCCCTCCCCAAATGTGCATTGTCATGCTTTAGCCTATAGGAGTGTGTGCATTTTGGGCAAGTGTGTTTTTGTAATTTTACGTATGTCTCTACAACTAAATTTCCATAAAATTCCAGAAAGTTTTTTTTTAAAAGAAAAGATCCACAAATCCACAGAATCCATGAGACTTGGGAAAAGCTGAGGAATCTGCAGGTCAGATTTATAGACATCTGAACTCATTTGTTTCCATTGCAGCTTGTCAGGAAGTAGATTTCCTCATGGTTGGTTGTATACAGCAACACTAAATCAAAAGTAGAGAGAAGAAGTATCTGAGAAAGAAAAGAGGTAAATGTAAAATATATGGTTCTCCCATGGTAGTGAATGCAATACCAACAAAAGTATGATACAAGTGTGGGGGGGAAATAATAATAAATAATAATAATAGTTATGAAATCCATTTTCTTGTTAATTTATTATTAATTTATTATTATTATTATTATTATTATTATTATTATTATTATTATCATTATTACTTATTTATGGCATTTTTATCCCACACCTCAGCCAAAAAGGCTCCCGGAGAGGCTTACAATCAATCAGTAAAGAAGAGAGATTAAGATTTAGCTGCCTGGAAAGAGGCTCCATTTTATGAGCTGGGGCCTGCATGCACTCGATAAACCACAAGTGTGCATTGTCACATGTTCTTAAAGTCTCCACACCCATCAAAGCCAGAGTGGAACTCTTGCTAAATTAGACTGAACAACATCAGACGGACTATGGTGAGAGCTTTTCTCTCTCCGCTCACCTCCTGGAAGCCAAGGGAATTATCCAGCCCACTAGTGATCGGCCAAAGAGGCCTGTCTCTGATGAAACTATTCAGCCAGCTAGTGATTGGCTCAGGAGTTTTACCTCTGAAAAAATTATTCTGCTAGCCAGGGATTTAATGGATCTGTGACCATGTAATAAAATGAACTGAGCTGAACTGAAGCTAGCCAGGGATTGACTAAGGAGGTTCAACTCATATTTGTCAAGGGCTTGGAGGTATAAAGCAAAGTGGGTATAAAGCCCTTTGTCTTCAATTTTGTCTTCATCGTCCTTCAGTTTCATCTTCGACAGGATCTACACCACTGCTTTATAATGGATTATAATGGTATTAAGAAGGATCTTGCTGAGAGCCAACAGTGTGATATGGCTGCAAAAAAAGCAAATGCTATTTGCTTTTTGGAAGTATAGCTTCCAAATCGAATGACGTACTGGTTCCCCTCTATTTGGCACTGGTTAGCCTCATCTTGAACGAGGATGATCAGGGACCTGGAAACAATGTCCTATGAGGAGAGACTGAAAGAACTAGGCATGTTTAGCCTTGAGAAGAGAGGACTAAGGGAAACATGATAGCACTGTTCAAATACTTGAATGGTTGTCACACAGAGGAGGGCCAGGATCTCTTCTCAATCATCCCAGAGTGCAGGACACAGAATAATGGGCTCAAGTGACATCAGGAAAAACGTCCTGACTGTTAGAGCAGTATGACAATGGAACCAATTAGTTAGGGAGGTAGTGGGCTCTCCCACACTAGAGGCAGCTGGACAGGTGGATTCCTGCATTGAGCAGGGGGTTGGACTTGATGGCCTTATAGGCCCCTTCCAACTCTACTATTCTATGATTCTATGACAACTGTTGGGGTCCATGACACATTCCATATACCGTTTTCAAACTTCTTTGAAGTGTTATATCCTGCTTCGTATGCATTTGGCCTTCTGATAGTCAGACTTCTTCTGCATGTGCTAAGTGGCTTTTGGGCCTGTGAGCCTTTAGATCCTGAATTGGGCTCTGCCCTATTGGAAGACCTTTATTTAAGTAACATGTACAAGAGGATTAGGCATTATTTTGTTATTTTTGCCTTCAGTATTATTCCAAAGGGTTTCAGTGGTTACTTTGATTTCTGTATGCCTTTTTATCTTTTCCCCCTTCCCTACAGAAATAAACGTAATCTCTACCTTGTAGGGTGACCATATGTCAGGAAAAACCAGGACATATCAGGATTTTTGATAACAAATCCAGGAAGGGGGGGAGATTATAATATTTGAAGAAAAATCCAGATTTTCCCCATCCTCCCCCCACCCAAAGGGAAGCTCTACTTTATAGTCAGTGGGAATTAACAAAAATGCTTACAGCTCCGCCACTTTTAAAAATAAAGAGATGAAACTTGGCACCATGGTAGCTCTTAGATAGGGCTTCAGCAATGCCAGAATTGAAGCACATCCGTTCATCCGTTGATTTTTAGGAGTTTTTTTAAGTTTGAGGTTTTAAAATTATTATTTTTTAAAACCATCATTTTTAAAGATAAAGAGATGAAACTTGGCATCATGGTAGCTTTTAAGTAGGGCTTTAGCTGTGCCACATTTGAAGCAGATCTGTTCATCTGTTGATTATTAGGATTTTTTTTAGGTTTGAGGTTTTAAAATTATTATTTTTAAAATACCATCATTTTTAAAGATAAGGAGATGAAACTTGGTGCCATGATAGATCTTAAGTAAGGCTTTATCCATGCCAAGTGTCAAGCATATCTGTTCATCCATTGATTTTTATGATTTTTTTTTAATTTGAGGTTTAAAATTCTTCTTTTTAAAAAAATAAAAAACATCATTTTTAAAGATAAGGAGATGAAACATGGCAACATGATAGCTCTTAAGTAGGGCTTTAGCCATGCCACGTTTCAAGCAAACCAGTTCATCTGTTGATTTTTAGCAAGTTTCAAAACAAAATAGAACTTTAAAAATGAAAAAAAATTAAAAAGCCAGCGGAGTGAGGATACAATCAGAAAAGATATTTGAGGGAAGGGGACAATGTATTACACAGAGTATAGCAAAAAAGTACAGCAAAAGCTACAAAAGTAGGAGTGAATTTCAGATACATTGGATGTCTCACTTGTTATTTCATGGCTTTTAACATTAAGATGTTATGTAGAACAGATTTGTCTTAATTGTGCGCTGTAAAATCAGACATGTGACCAAGGCTATGTTCAGGTGGGCACCCCCCCCCCTTGGTGCTGGACACCCCCCCTGGGGGAGGCCAAGTTGGTGGGGATGCCCCCTTGGGGGCCGACCATGTTGTCCCCCTTTTTGGTTTCCAAAATATGGTCACTCTACCTTTAAGATTGTGTGTGTGTTCTTCCAGGTAAAACCTCAGTACTAATTCCAGAGCCTTTTGTTTGGCCTGGCTATTGTTTAATGTTTTAGGCCTACAGTTTGAAATAGAAGGGGGTGCCTTGGCCCCTTATTTCTGGAGGCCCAGGAGTGTCCTCTACAGTCTGAGAGTGGATAGAAGTGGTGGTAGTGGCAGTCTACTGGTACTTGTTTACCCCTGCCTACACTGCAGGGAGTTGGGGCCATTTTCCCCTCCTTTCATCATAGTAAAATGATGCGGTATTGTTGGGCAGTTCCTGCTCAATTGTCTTGGAAGTATCTTCTCTGGGTGTCCCCGCTGATAATGAGGCATCAGGTAAAGAACCTTCTTTGTGGTGGCCCCCTGTTTGTGGAATGTCCATCTCAGGGAGTTCAACCCAACATCCTCACTGTATACAAATATACATTTGGATACTGGTTAGGGCGACCATATGAAAAGGAAGACAGGGCTCCTGTATCTTTAACAGTTGTATAGAAAAAGGGAATTTCAGCTGGTGTCATTTGTATTAGGGATGTGCAGGGACCCCCTGGATTGGATCGGGACCCGGATTGGGACCTCCAATTTTGTCCCGGATCAGATCGGACAAAATCGGAGGCCCCCTGGACCGGATCGGGCCCAATCCCAATCCAAAAACCGGACATCCGATTTTTGGATCAGCCGCCATTTTCTTCTCCCATAGACTTGCATTGGGAGAAAGAAAGCTTTCCCCCAATGCAAGTCTATGGGGAAAAAATGGCAGTGGGTGGGTGAGTGGGGGCCTAACTCCCCCCTCCCTGTCCCTCCCCCCCCTGCGGTTACCTCACGGGGCTGTCCGCGGGCGCCTGTGGACGCCCGCGGACGGCCCCAGCAGGTAAGCCCCCCCTTACGGTTCTCCTTACCTACTGGGGCATCCTCTTCCTTCACCTGCCAGAGATCTACTGAGAACTAGGCTTCACGGCCTAGTCCTCAGTAGAGTGCCAGGTGATGATGTCATCACCTGGCGCTCTACTGAGGACTAGGCCGCGAAGTCTAGTTCTCAGTAGATCTCCGGCAGGTGAAGAAAGAAGAAGCCCCGGCAGGTAAGTGGACCCCCCTCCCTCCCTCCTCCCTCCTCCCTCCTCCCCCCTCCCCCCCCCCGCAATCCTCACCTGGCTGGGCTGTCCACTTTTATCGGCGGGCGGCCGCTGGCATCCGCCAATGGAAGCGGACAGCCCTCCCAGGTAAGCCACCCCCCGCTCCTTACCTGGCGGGGCATCCTCCTCCGTCCATTGCCAGTAAACTACTGCAAGCAAGGCCTCGCGGTCTAGTTTACAGGAGAGCGCCAGATGATCACCTGGCGCTCTCCTGTAAACTAGGCCGCGAGGCCTAGCTCACAGTAGTTTACAGCCCGCAATGGAAGGAAGAGGACGCCCCCCCAAGTAAGCCCACTTCACGATCCTCACCTGGCCAGGCTGGAAACGGACAGCCCTCCCAGGTAAGGCCCCCCCCCCGCTGTCCGCTTCCATTGCCGGGCGCTCACTGGCACCCGCCAATGGAAGAGGCGGCGGGCGCCAGTGGGTGCCCACTGATCCTCTGATTTTTCCAAACCGGTTCGGGTCCTTCCGGACCGGTTCGAAAAAGATCAGACGATCCAGAGGGGTGATCGGAAATCGGATAATTGCATCCGATTTCCCCTGGATCGGCTCCAGATCGTGAATTGGAGCCGATCCAGTGCACACCCCTAATTTGTATGCATGTAGCACCTAGTGAAATCCCTTCTTTATCACAACAGTTAAAGCTGCAGGAGCCCTGCCCTCTTTTGTACCTGGTCACTCTAGTATAGCTAGTGTATCTTTGATTGTTGTGATGAAGAGGGAATTTCACAAGGTGCTGCATGCATACAAATAACACCTGCTGAAATTCCCTGTTCTATACAACTGTTAAAGATACAGGAGCCCTGTCCTCCTTTCCATATGGTCACCCTAATACTGAACTAAGGCCGATCTTTTATAACAGGCATTTCATCTTTAATCTGTCGCTCTGATTATTACCTTTATTGCCGCCTCTTTAATATTTGAATGTCTCTATTGTATTAGTGTTTATTTTGTTGTTCTTTGGGGGTTTTATGCCTGTAAACTGCCCAAAGGCATTCATCAGCTGGGCACCAGATACGTTTAACAAATAAATACATAAATTCCTAAGAATAGCAGGTAAAAATAATAGAAGATATTTGCCAGGAGCAAAAGAAGGAACCCAGATAAAAGCATGCAAATCAAATTGCATTAAATGTCATTGGAGGCATGACAGAATATGCATGGCATGGCAAGGAGTCATCCTGGGCCTGCGGAATATACCATATGAATAGGCTGACCATATGAAAAGGAGAACAGGGCTCATGTAACTTTAACAGTTGTGGAGAAAAGGGAATTTCAGCCAGTGTCATTTGTATGCAATTAGTTCCTGGTGAAATTCCCTCTTCATCACAACAGTTAAAGGTGCAGGCACTATACTAGAGTGACCAGATACAAAAGAAGGCAAGGCCCCTGCAACTTTAACTGTTGTGATGAAGAGGGAATTTCACCAGGAAATAATTGCATACAAATGACACTGGCTGAAATTCCCTTTTCTCTACAACTGTTAAAGTTACATGAGCCCTGTCCTCCTTTTCATATGGTCAGCCTACATATGAATGATGTTGTGTGCATGCTGGATGTTTAACTTATAAAAATATGCATGATTCTCATGATATCTGTGTTCCTTCTGACTCCCCTAGAGATAAGAACGGAGTGCGAAAATTAAAGCTGTGGTGAAAATTGTCAGGATTAAAATTGTGGCAGAGTAGGGAAAGTGAATTGGGGGCCTTGAATAGAGGGGCAATTGAGGGGGGGCAAATGTATGCA
Organism: Anniella stebbinsi; assembly: GCA_029215795.1. Lineage (NCBI taxonomy): Eukaryota > Metazoa > Chordata > Lepidosauria > Squamata > Anniellidae > Anniella > Anniella stebbinsi. Next base: position 22,251,974 of record JARDYH010000002.1, on the reverse strand, counting down.
GGGGGAGGGTCACATTTACCCTGGATGTAAGGCTGAGTGGCAGGAGTTTTGTTTTTTAAAAGAAAAATCATTGTCCAATTGGGGGAATGTTGCTTTTTTGCAGTAGCAGGAGCAGATGCGTTTGTTCTGGGCAACTGACTTGGCAGCAGGGCTGTCCCTATCATTAGGCAGAGTGAGGCAGTCACCTCAGGCCAGACATGCTGGAAGGCAGCAGCAAGATGATGGAAGAGAGATCAGTGTGCCAAACAGCCTGTCCTGCATGCCCCCTAAACTAGCCTGCTACCTTCAGGTATAGTGGAAGATGCCGTTCCATTGCCAATGTTGAAGGAAGAATCAACTGTTTAGTCCAGTTGGCTTTTGTTCATGGAACGGAATGGGGCACCATCTTGTTCTTCACCTCAGGCAGAAAAATGACTTGGCCCAACCGTGCTTGGCAGACCCCAAGAACCCCAGAATGATAATATGTCATTCCAGGAGCATTCATTGGGATCTCTTGCTGCTGCTGCTGCTGCTGCTGCAGGCATTGGCAAATCCAACATTTTCCTCCCATCCCAGTCAAGGAAACGAAAATTAAAAAGGAACCTACCACTCAACGTTGTCGCTGTGGTAAGCACACACACACACACACACCATTTTCAAAACGTTGGTTTTCTATCCCTCCCATCACTGAAGCAATGAAGTAAAAGGGTGCGACTGAAGGGTGAATTTGGGAGAGGATGAGCAATGGTATCAGGTGGTCGAACTGAACCCCTCGCAGATTCATAGCCAATGTGAGAAGGTTATGGGTCGCACTGCATAGTCCTGCCAATGCTCCCTGTGGCCATTGGTTAGGCAGGTGTGTGAAGGGCCTTATGATTGTACCAACCTAGGCAATTAGAGCTTCTCCACCATATGAGGGGGGATCCTGGGCAGATCAGGACCCCCCTCATATGGAGGAGTTGTACATGCATACTTCTGTATGCTTGTGGGGACCCTTCACACAGCTGCCAAATGAGTAGCCACAGAGTGGTATAGCCAACATACCGGGCCTATGCAGAACAAATCCAGCAATCCCCTGACATATACTTTAAGTGCAAGAGAAGACTAGATAACATAAAACCAACAAAAACAAAAGCAACAGTAATGAGACCATCCCAACCAGGCTTTTGGGGAAAAACCAAAATCCATCAGAAATGTTAAAAAGTGGAGAAAGCAGACCATTTGTAACCTGGCATCCAAATCCGTATGCAGGAAAATGTATATTGGCGTACTCACCGGCACTTGCCTCAGTAGGCACTTGGCTTACCGTCACAGCCATCCGCGCCTGCTCACCTGGCTACACAATAATAATAATAATAATAATAATAATAATAATAATAATAGTTATTATTGTTGTTATTATTGTTGTTATTATTGTTGTTATTATTATTATTTCTTACCCGCCTCTCCCTCAGGATTGAGGCAGGGAACATCAATGCAAAAAATATAAAATATGTAAACTAATTAAAAACATATAAAATTAATACATCATTAAAATCAACAAAGTCTTAAAATTTGACTGGGTATGCCTGCCGGAAGAGATCAGTCTTTATAGCTCTCTTAAATTCTTGAAGACTGGGAAGTTGGCGGATCTCTCCTGGCAGGTCGTTCCACAGTCTGGAAGCAGCAGAAGAGAAGGTCCTCTGGGTAACAGTTGTCAGCCTAGTCTTGACTGACTGTAGTAAATTCTTCCCAGAGGACCTGAGCGTGCGGGACAGATTGTATGGGAGAAGGCGATCCCGCAGGTAACCTGGACCCAAACCATGTAGGGCTTTAAAGGTAATGACCAACATTTTGTACTTCGCCCGGAAACTAATTGGCAGCCAGTGGAGCAATTTTAAAGCTGGTGTGATTTGGTTACCCCAGGTGTACCGGTGACCAACCTGGCTGCCATATTTTGAACTAGTTGAAGTTTCCGGACTAGGCACAAAGGTAGCCCTACGTACAGCGCATTGCAGAAGTCAAGCCTCGAAGTTACCAGCGTGTGCACTACTGTCTTTAGGTCTTCCAACTCTAGGAAGGGGCGCAGCTGACGTATCAGCCGAAGCTGATAGTAGGCACTCCTGGCCATCGCAACTATCTGAGCTGTCATTTGCAGCGATGGATCCAGGAGCACCACCAAGCTGCGAACACAGCCTTTCAGCTGCGAACACAGCGAACACAGCTGAGGCTCAGCTTGGCCCAGCGAGCACTCAGCAGGCGGGTGGGAGGCCTCACACCAAAATCATGCACTTCCACTTCCTGCATCAGTGGCAGCCACCATTGATGCAGCAAGGGGAAGTGCTCGGTTTTGGTGCAGTGGGTGGGTGGGTGCTGAGTGCTCACTGGGCCCTTGCGAGAACTCGGGTCATGGTCCACGCTCATTTTGGGAGTACCCTAATGGGTCCGGGAGGCCAGACACGGGGTGGGTCCCCCAGATTCCCAGACCCAGTTGGGATGCTCCTGACATCCCTAGTATGGAATAGTCTTAGGGAGATTGTTCCATAATGATGAAAAAGTTAAGACCAACACATAGATATGTCTTAGCTTTAGAATGGAGGAGATCCAGAGTTGATGGTTAAGCACTGCAAATTTGGTGCGAAAAATGAGCGGGTGCTGAAAGCACCACCTGGCGATGTCTGCCAGTATGCCAAAACTCAGGCATAGGGTGGTCATTTGGACAGCATTTGAAAGGGTGCCAGATGACCCTCCCCTATTTGAAAGGCTGTCCTGCTCAATTCCATTTGAAGATAGTGAACTATAGGAACTATTGTCCATCAACAGCTAGCATGTGAACATCAGATTGAATAGGTAGACACATTGGTCACCTCACAGTCTGCAATACTGTGGTGAGATGTACTGCATTCTATTTAAATAATATTTTCTAAATCTGCAGCAATATATAAAAATTAACCTATGCAAATTTATGCAAATAGATGCCTTCTTTTGTACTCTTTTTTGGCGGGTTATGTGTTTCTTCTTTTCGGGTTCTTTATAAGCGGCCACCGTAATGGGAAAAATATAACCATACAGCCGTATTTGCAAACCTTAGCCGAGAAGTTCCCCATTTAAAAGAGACCATCTGGTAACTTCCTTTGAGAAGAAGAGGCATTATCTTAAGACAACAATGAAAACACCCAACTGAAGAACAAAGCCCACTATGTTTCAGATTGGCAGGAGAAACTGAATTCCTGGCACAGGAACAATACCAGCCATTCTTTTCACACTCAATATTATCCCATTTTAAGGAGTCTCCTTCCTACTCTGCCTCCATCACCTGGGTATCTGAGCACTTAGTTGACATTCAGAGTGCTTTCATCTGATCCATTGTTTGATGGTTTCTCTAGTACCACTGTAAGCTTAGATACTTAATGGCTGATATTTTTTAAAGGCACTTCTAGGCTGGACTGTGAGGGGCACATACTCTGGGTCCAACCTTGACAGGCGTGCAAAATGGCCAAAGATCGTATTATATATTGCCAATTGTTAATGTAATGTGATACAGTGTTTCCTTTTAATATGGAATAATTATGCCTGCATCTAAAATGGTAGGTGAAAAGACAGATTACACAAAAGCCTAGGAAGAGGCTAAGTTCAGAAGTTGTGGGCTTCTCATTGGGGCATCTGGTTGGACTAAACAGGCCTTTGGTCTGATCCAGCACAGCTCCCCTTATGTTCTTAATAAGGTCAACAAACCAGGCAGTGCCTGCTCATTTGCCCTTTACCTGCAGCCTAACACAGTAAAGCACATTCAACTATTAGATACTGTTGGCTCAGCAAGAAAAAATCAGAGATATGTGGGACAGCAGCAGCAAGGTTTCCTGTGCAACAGTTTCAAACAAGAACCATTTCTCTGATAATTTTACATTTCCATATCTGCCTTTTGACCAGATACAAAAGAGGGCAGGGCTCCTGCAGCTTTAACTGTTATGACGAAGAGGGAATTTCACCAGGTGCTACATGCATACAAATGACACGTGCTGAAATTCCCTTTTCTGTACAGCTGTTAAAGATACAGGAGCCCTCTCCTCCTTTCCATATGGTCACCCTACCATATCAAATATCCTTAAAGTTCCACAGTGCATGCCACATTTTGTGGGTGAACAAGTGATGCTTAGTCTGAACATTAATGAACACAGAAGTGTGTGCCTGAAGGGATGGACATATGATTGCCTTTTATTCACTTTCAAACATGAATGGATCTGAACTCCATATTTATAAGAAAAGTCAGGCTGTGGTGAAAGTTTGTACTGGAGAACATTCATCTTGATATTTACGGCATGGGGGGGGGTGGACAGCAGCTGAAACGCCATCAATTTGGGGAATTGTGTAGACACCATTTAGGGTGAGGGAGAAGGAGCCAGGCAAGTGAACTTCCTGGTGGACACCACTTTTTTACCCAGACACTGCCAAAAAAGCTGCACTGGGCCAGCATCAAGGGTAGGCATGGGTGGGCAACTGCATGGGAGGGCCCACACTGGCAAGAGCCCCCTGGAGGTGCTCTGTCTCTTCAACATAGCAGCCTACTTGCTGACCTGCCTCTCACTCTGGCCCAGTCATGGTGAGAAGGAGGAGCAGTCGATGCTACTGCCTTCTTGTTCTCTTCCTGTCAAAAAGCAAATAGTGTCAATGATGAGAAAGAAGAGGAGGAGCAACAGCAGCTGGTGACCATGGCGGTGAGAAGGAAGAATCACTAAGGGACGAAGCAAATTGAGAAGATCTTGCCCAAGGGTCCTCAAATACCTGGAGCCATCACCGATGCTGCATGAACACATCACACCATTGTGACAGGGGATTCTGAGTTTTAAAAAATGGCAACTCCCAGCAAATGACTCAGAGGAGGGAATCATTCCTCCATTCCTTGCCCCTCTCCTATGTCTTTCTTTGACTGTTGTCATGGATTGCACAAGAAGCCAATATTGATGTGAGAGATCCATCTGAATAAGACTCTGGATATCTGTGACTCAAGTTCCTTACTCATGTATTTGAAATTGTGTAACAACTTTCTGCAACTTCTGAAATTCAATAGTAGTCCTCTAATTTGCAATTCATACCTCATCTTCTGGATGTTTTCCGGGCCAGATCTACACTAAGCAGGATATGACACTTTGAAAATGGTTTGAAAGCTATATTTGGAGTGTGTCCTGGGCCCCAACAGTTGTCACTACTGTTAGAAACCGTTTTTAAGCAATGGTGTCAACCCTGCCCCAGTTGCAGGAAATATCTTATTTATTTTAACCCCACTGAAAATGTTTCTGAAAATCATTGTTGCCAGATCTTCCAGAGATACATTATTTTTGCACTGCTATCCTATATTAATAACATTTATTCTTAGTGCACTTGATTTTTCCACTCATTAATGAATATATGGATTTGTAAAGTGATCCCAATCTTGTGATGTTATTGTATAATACTGACTGGCTGTTTGCTGAGCCCACATCTCACGACAAACAGCAACGACCTCGCAAAGGGGGAGCACACTGCAAACGTTCTTTGCAATGGACGTGAGAGAGCCGGAAAACCTGCAACAAAAGCAGTCCGGGATATTCCAGCATAAATGAGAGGTGGGACCAAGATCACCGCAGAAGCAGGTGAACGTCATGTGCTCCGTTAGTGATGACTGCGATACAATCCTGCATTAAATGGCTTGTGTAGATTCCCCCCAAAGTAGCCTGTGTGCTCATTCTGATTTGCCTTTTTGTTTTGTTTTTTCTCTGCTAATTGCCTTTCTAACAGGAGGCATCTTTACTAAATAATCCCATTACACTCAATGTGGATTGCTTGTGACATGCCCAGGCTTGCCCTGCCATGTGTTCTTTACCACAGAACCATTCCTACATCAGCTTACATCCCTGCATCAGTTTCACAGCCAGGTTTCCTAAACTGCCAAGTCTTTTGTCAGAGGGCTTCAGTCTGAAATTGGCAAAAAAAAAAAAAAAAAATCCCTTGGATTCTGTGCTATATCTTGTTCCAGCAGAGTTGAGAGGGACTTTGATTCCTGGCTCGAGTCTGATTCATTTTGCTATGTGGATCTCCTGTAGCCACGTGAGATATAATACCTGCTTATTATGTCAGCTACAATAAGTATATGAAGCTACAACCAACATGTTAGAAGGTTCCACATACAAAGAGCAGAAAAAGAGACTTCAAAACAGTGAAAATGATGCAAATGTGGAAAAGTACAAGGCAGAGATGAGTTCAAAACCCAAACTACATATTTGCCCCCACATTTTTCTGCTGCAATATAACACAAGGCATCCTGCCCTCTCCAATATCCTGAGAGGTCATATTCCATAACTAAGTGGGCATTGCAGATAGAATCCATGATGTGGTTCCATCCATGAACATTGTAAGAGTGGCTGCAATCTAGCTTCAGAGTGAAATTGAGAACGCATTGTATAACTTTGCTGGAAATTGCCGCTGCATATGTACAAATGACACCTGCTGAAATTCCCTTTTCTATACAACTGTTAAAGATAAAAGAGCCCTATCCTCCTTTCCATATGGCCACCCACACCCAGTTTTTTTTTTCATTGTCCTCTGTAGGATTCCCATGGTGTGTGAGCAAAGAAGAGGATGTCACAGTACCAGGTTCCACAAAGGAGGAAGCAGCACAGTACATAAACTGGCTGTGTTAAAATACCATTCATCCGTCACGCCCCATGATATCCATAATCGCCCAGCAGGACACAGAGTGTGCCTTTCACTTTAACTTTCTATAGCCCTTGCTTAAGCCCTCATTCTGCCATCACTTTACACTGCTCCAGTATTCCTGCGCTCAGGGCCTTGAGCTGCCTGTCAACTCACAGCTGACAGAATAAATCAACAGAACACTGGAGGTTAGAAGCACTTGCTTGACCTCACTTGACATGACCTGTAATACCTCGTTGGCTGGGGATGGAAGTAGTCCTCCCTCAGGGAAGTCAAGCACTTCCTGTCTAAATATTTCTTTATTTTTTGAGTGAGCAGAGAAGGATGGTGGCAGGCGAAGCAATTTCGTCTAATCCTCTCCTCTCCGTTCCATCCCTCCCTCCTCACACATTTGGCATTTGTTCTTTGAAACCACAGAATCAATCTTTTTTCTTCTAAGGAGGTAGCATTTGCCACGTCAATATATATCTCTATCTTTATCTCTATCTCTCTATCTCTCTATCTCTCTATCTCTCTATCTCTCCATCTATCTATTAAATCCAGTGTGCAAATGTACAGGGAGGACTATAGGGAGTTTTCTTGCCTTTATATTTTGTCCACATAAGGACATAAGAAGGTAGGGTGACCAGATAAAATCCAGGTCAGGGCTCATGTAACTTTAACAGTTGTAGAGAAAAGGGAATTTCAGCCAGTGCCATTTGTATGCAATTAGTTCCTGGTGAAATTCCCTCTTCATCACAACAGTTAAAGTTGCAGGGGCCCTGCCTTCTTTTGTATATGGTCACTCTAGTATAGTGCCTGCACCTTCAACTGTTGTGATGAAGAGGGAATTTCACCAGGAACTAATTGCATACAAATGACATTGGCTGAAATTCCCTTTTCTCTACAACTGTTAAAGTTACAGGAGCCCTGACCTGGATTTTATCTGGTCAGCCTATAAGAAGGGCCCTGCTGGATCAGATCAAGGGTCCATCTAGTCCAGCAGTCTGGTCACACAATGGCCAACCAGCTGTCAATCAGGAACCCACAAGCAGGAAATGGTGCAACAATACCCTACTGCCCATGTTCCCCAGCAACTAGTGTATACAGGCTTACTGCCTCGGATGCTGGTGGTAGCACATGGTCATTATGACTAGTAGCCATGGATAGCTTTCTCCTCTAGGAATTTATCCAACCCCTTTTTTTAAGTCATCCAAATTGGTGGCCATCACTGCATCTCGTGGTAGCGAATTCCATAATTTAACTATGTGCTGTGTGAAGAAGTACTTCTTTTTTTCTTTCCCGAATTACTCTGGGGAGCACACTAAGGGATTCTGTCATTTTGAACAGGTACATTGTTCAGATACTAAGTTGACCAAAACAAATTGTCAGTGGAGAACATGGCTGTTTTAATTGGGGTATTGCAATCTTGCTTAGCTCTCAGATAAAGTTCCTCTTGATTAAATTACTTCATCTTAAGGATGAAGTAGCTCTTTCTCAGAACTGGTCGCAAACCCAGTATCACAGGTAATGTCCAAGAACCTTCACTAATGAAAAAGGGCTCAAGATTAGGTAAGAAGATGATTTACGTGTCTAAGTACGTCATATGATTTCTCTACACTTATTTACTGTACCCTTGTCCTGCTTTGTATGTGAGCCTTATTCACATGTTACTAGCATGTAGGGCCTTCATGGTTTGAAGCAGGAGCAGGCTATGCTCCGGGCTCTGCCCCTAATGCTAGATCCCCAGGCTAACCCACTCTGTGATGTCCATGCGTTGAGCATGGTCATGTGCAAAGGAACCCATATGCCGGAGCTGCAGCTCACACTTACAGGCTCCATGTGATTAAGACTCAGGATGGGCGAATCTGTCAAACTAATTTAGGTTCTCCATTTTCCACTGCTAAGCTTATTCTGTCCTGGTTCCATACAGGCTGGGGGGGGGGGGGGGTTCCACAGAAATGCATACATATTTTTGGTTCATTTTCCCCCCAAAAATCAAACACATACCTTGTTATACGCATAAAGCATATTGGTCTGCATTTTAGAAATGTAGGCATTTTTTTCTTTCATGTTTTTCAAATGTGCACATGTGGTCAAATGCAGGTTTTTGTTTGCTTGTTGCATTGGCAAAATGCATTGCAAACTTGGAAATGGATAGATTTACACCCACAAATTGCATTTGGGTCCATGAGGTACGAATGGTGCAATCTCTCATTAAATTAAAATGTGAACCCAACAAATTTCCACCCATCCCTAATTAGGTCACCCACATGGTCAAGTGTCCTGATCATGTGCAGCCCCTACATGCAAGCAGCCACTCCTTTGCAGATGACTATGCTCAATGTGCCAACACTGGAGGCAAGATTAGCTCAGAAACATAAGCATCGGCATTCACGTTTACATCCCATCCCATAGCCAAAGCTCTCTGGGCAGTTTACAAAGATTCATGATGTTAGGGCTGGGCCAAGAGCATGGCTCATTCCTCCTTGAAACTGTCAGTGCCCTACACACGAGTAACAAGTGAATAGGGCCACACATGTATATAATGCTTGATTTCTCTAAATTACTTCACCATACAGTTGATCACTGGCAGATGAATGTGTGAACAGACTGCATTAAAAGCATTGTCTAAAAGTGCTACCCATGAAAGTGCTACCCAGCATCAGCCTCATCAGGCAGTTGCCAATGAACTGAATCCTTTGGATGGTCCTTCACCTTCCCTCCCCTTGAGGCAGGTGGGCAGAGCAGCTGCCTCAAAACACCAGTCTTGCCAGCAAGCCCTGCTCCTGGTGCTTGGCAATTTCATTCTCTGGGGCCGTGATGTACCGCTCGCCCCTGAATGATGCTACATCAGGACCCCAGCAGCATCGTGGGGAGAGTCAAATGATGGGCACCAGAAGCAGCTCTTGATGGCTAGACCAGCCTTTTTGCCACTGCTGCTGCTTGCCTCAAGGAAAAGGGATGGGAGCGGCCGCCACTGCCCACGAGAGCTATGTTATCATCACCATTGGCCTGAGGAGTTTTGCCACCACTGCCAAAGGACCTGCCAAATGGGACACTGATCCTGCACAGATGCAAATCAGTGCAGGATGATGCGGTTGATATTGCCCTAGCAAAGTGTCGAGAAGCTCACAACAGTATGACCCCAGGACACAGGTAAGCTGTGCTATATGTTATAAAGCGGGAGGAGGACATTTTCCTGGAAGTTCATTAAGGGTTTGTCCTTATTTTAGTAGGAGATACTAATGCAAATGTATAAGGAGCTGCCTTATACTGAGTCAGAACATCCATCTAACCAACGCCAGATGCTCCGAGTGATAACAGCTACTCAAAGTCTTAGGCCAGTGTTCTTTTTAACTAGAGAGGCTAGGAATTGAACTTGGGAGGCCTTTTACCTGTACTATGTGAGTTCATCCACTAGCTCTGGTCCCTCCCTGTGGCAGATCCCTGGGCAGCACTGAAATAGTGTGGTAGGGCAGCACCATGAGATGCTCTACTACACTACACAAATGGGCCCCTCTACACCACAGTTCTATTTTTTTAACTTTGGTTCTGGTAGCTGCTTTAGCTATTTCGTGGTGCTTAAATCCAAAAGGCAGGATAGAAATGTTTTAATTAAATAAAGCCAGGCACTCTGCATGAACTCCCATGGAAGCCCAGTTCACATAATCGTCCCCTTGCACTTTTGAAAATGAGGAAATCATGTCAAGCCAGGCCTTTGGTTGACATGATTTTCTCCTTTCCGAAAATGCAAGGGGACAAACTGGAGAAAAAAACTGAGAAGAACTGGAGAAACTAACTCAGGAAAACCAAACGTAACATCCTTTAAACACCTCCTGAAAACATACCTTTTCACACAGGCTTTCCCTGGACTTTAAGGCCTTTTCCACACCAGGCAAAACACTCCCTGTGTGTCCAAATGATGCACAGGGAATCCCGGGGGGGAGGGGGGCACAGGATATTTCCTGGGTCTCAGAAACCACAAAAATCCTGAATCTTCCGTGGTCCCAGGAAGTTCCTGGGACCGCAGAAGATGTGGCCAGCCGACCCGGTGCTGCCGCGCTTATGCGCGAGTAAACATGGCAGCACTGATGGCCATGGAGCTGCACCGTGCAGCTCCGAGGCTATCAGGGGAGGGGGGAAGCAAAATCGCCATCCCCAGGATGGTGGGGGAGGGGGGACAATCACGCGGGTTTGTTTTTAACTCACCTTTTCGCTGGAGCGCAGAAGCGCTCTTCCTCAGTAGAGAAAAAAATACAAAATGGCAGATGCGACGTCCGACAACCCAGGACGTCATGCCCATGATGTGTTTAGACACTGGCTGCTTCCGGGATCCCCCGCACTGCGCCCTCTACACCGCAATGGGGTAGAAAGGGCCTAAGTTAGCTGGGGCTCATCTACACCTGCAGTCCTTTGGGAAGTGGGGAGGGATGATCATGGAGTTTTCCACTTCTGGGATCGTCCCTCAGGAACCACAAGCCAGCAAGTTATCCCAGAAGTAAAGAGGGACATTCCAGGGCATCATCGTGTTTGTTTGTTTTTTAAAGAGGAGGCATTTGCACAATTGCATGGGCGCCATCCTGTGCAAAGGAATGGTTTTTTTAAAAAAACAACAAACTTGGCACTGGAAGACGCCAAGTTCCATCCCAAAGATGGCAAAAATGCTCTCCCCCTCATCCCTGATGCCCACAGACTCCCACCCTCACAGCTCCATGTCCATTTCATAGGGAAGAGGGAGGACTCCGGGAGGGAAAGTCACACCGCCTGCAGAGCTCGGGATGGTCCCAAGATGGCAGGAAAAACTGGGAAAAAAGCAGTTCCAACTATCCCGGGAGAACTGAGTTCTCGTCCCCAGTTCAACCCGGGATCAGCTGTGTGTCATTTGGACATGCAGGGATAACCTTGTGACTACCCCAAGATAAATGGCAGGTGTAGACAAGTCCCTGGTTTTATATTGCCATTTTTAACTTTTAACATTTTGAATTTATTTGATTCTTGTTGTATTTTATGGTTTTAATTGTGCTCTGCCCAGACAGCCTTGGCTAATAAGCAGTATAAAAATTTAATGAATAAATAAATAAAAATATTGTCGTACAAAGTCCTAAATAACTTGGGACCAGGATAACTAGCAGACTGCCTTCCCTGTATATATACCGAGCTGACCTTTAAGATCATCAGAGGAGGCCTTGCTGGAAAATATGAAATTAATGGAATGTCACCATGCAATTCCTCAATGGTGAGCCTTCTCGGTAACCATAACCCTTTGGAAAACTGTAGCAGTTCAGGAGGCAGAAAATGTGGCATCTTTCAAATGCCTCCTGAAAATGCTCTTGTTCACCTAGGCTTCCCCCAGCTGGTAATTAAATTAATCATGCCACTCCATCTGACTGCTTCTTGTATTGCTCTTATTGTAACTGGAATTGTTTTTTAATATTGTGATTTTAATATTAAAATGTAAACTGCTCAGGGATTTTATTATATTTATCAGTACATAAATATCACAAAATAATAACTAAATAAATAACATACGTTATTATTGAAATGCTCTCTTTTTCTCTTGAGCACATGGACGAGTGCTAAAAACAATTGCATTGGGATAAAGCTACAAATTTCTCACATTTGTTTTAATGAAACTTTATATCTAGACCTCTAATTACACCCATGGCAATATCAACAATGTTCACAGTGTTGCTGCCCTATTGAAGCGCCATGTCCTAGAGATCCCAAAAGGTGCACTTACTCCGTGCAACTAGATATACCCGGCTTGTACTGACATCCCATTCATTTGAATGGGGGCTTTGTCATGAGATTGCTACCTGAATGCACAGAGGATTCCGACAGCGTCAAAGACAGCCGGATTACAGTCTGGGACAGCTGGATCTAGTTTTATCTCTGGGGGACAGTTCCATTGCTTTACCCAAGGTCAGGCTGCGAGGCAGTGCTAGAACAGGCGAATGAAATTAAAGAGTGATTATCCCCTAGGCTTGCTCTCGACCTATCATCTCATGGAGAGAGGATATTTACGCATCACTTGACCACCTCCAATTACAGCCCTTAATTGACGGGCTTCTCTGATGAAAGGAATTCATGATTTCAAGCAGAACATGAATTGGCTCCCTGTCTTTTAATCTAGCCTCTGCAAAAAGCTGACTTGTAGATCTTTATTTTTATCAATGCTTTTATTAGAGATCAGTCATCTTTGTTCGTACTGTGTTTTTCTGCTCCTCTTTTATAAATACACATTTCCTGTGGGCAGCAGGCAAAGGGGAACACTTGTTTCTGAGTGGTCTGAGGAGCGGAGGGACCATATGTTTAAAAGGCCTGGCCAGTGTTGGCTCCAGGTTTCTGAGGGCTCTTGGCCAAGGCAGCCTCAAAGCCCCCCTCCCTCAATGAGTCTACCTTCTCACCGACATTGTCAACAGCTGCTATTGCTCCTCCTCCTCTCCCTCACTGTTGCTACGGCTTGCTTAATTGGCAGGCAGAGAGCCAGTGATCAAGTAGGCCGTGGCACCTCCTGCTGCTCCTTCTTACCACCACCATTGTCTGGGCAGGGGAAGAACCAGGTTGCCATGGTGAAGATAAGGAGCAACTCAGGGGAGTCTTGTCAGTGAGCCCCTGCTGAGGTGAAAGCCTTCGGCAGGTGCCCACCATGCCTATCCTTGATGCCCTGCCCTGAGCCAGGCATATTTTTCTCTGCATGTATAGAATGTGGATATTTCTCAGCCAAATCATGTATGGATATATAACCCCCGCCAAAATTGAGGGAAGTACCCTCTAATAGCAAGCTCAAATGGCTGACTGCCAACAGGAGTCAACCATAACAGGGTCACTAAGAAAAAAAAGGGAGGTATTTCTTCAGATGACCCTGGGAAATGCATGATACATGCCCAGTGGCCCCCAGCAGCCATGGAATGTTGAATGATGGAAAAGATCAATAAGGCTGTTGATCAGATGTCAATCTGCTCTATCTACTTTTGGTTTCATTGCAGAATCGAGATCCTTGCACTACTGGAGGAGCATTTCCTTTCCTTTACCTTTTCTGTTATATAACCTCTAAGTGGCACTGTGGTATAGCTTCACAAAAGGAAAGAATGCTTTCTTTCGCTTTCACAATTAAATGCCACATTTTCCCTGCTCTAAAAAAAATGCTGAAAGTGCTAATAACTGGCTAATAACAGGCCAGTATCAAACCTTCCATTTTTGGGCAAGGTGATCAAGAGGGCGGTTGCCTTCCAACTCCAGGCAGTCTTGGATGACAGTGATTTTCTAGACCCGTTTCAAACCGGCTTCAGGGCAGGATACGGAGTTGAGACCAAGATGATCTACGCCTCATTATTGACAGGGGGAGTGTGTCCCTGCTGGTACTCCTGGACCTCTCAGCGGCTTTCAATACCATCGACCATGGTATTAGGGGTGTGCACTGGATCAGATCAGATCCACGATCCGGATCTGATCCAGGGAAAATCGGATATAATTATCCGATTTCCAATCACCCCTCTGGATCGTCCAATCCAATCCGATCTGATCCGGAGGGAGATCTGCTCTCTTCCAGCAGGCCTATCCAGATGAATTTTAAGATATTTTTAATGATGTATTTTTTCTTGTTTTAAAAAATTTAACTGTTTTGTGATTCTTGTGTTTTATATTGTTGTTGTTCCACGCCTCGATCCGGAGGGAGAGGCGGGTTATAAATAATAATAATAATGATTATTATTATTATTATTATAGTTAGACACAGAAGTGAAACTAGGGGGTCACCACTTTGTCTATAAACAACCATGAGTAGGGAATGATGAGCATGCAATCAATTCCTCATGTAAAAAAACCCAGAGATCTTATGAAACAGCCTTTCCCAACTGGGTGCCTTCCAGTTGTTTGGCACTTCAACTCCCATTAGCCCTAGACATTATGGCCAATGACCAGGAATCCTGGAAGTTATAGTCCAAAACATCCAGAGGGCACCCAATTGGGAAAGTCTGTAATATGAAAGGTTCCCAAACACAAGCATGCAAATTATTATGTCCTGAAAGGAACTATTCACAAGGAAGAATTGTGGGCTTCTTTTTACAACATGGAAGGGAGCTTTGCAATGGCAAAACCTATACCTCTAAAATGGTTGTGTGAAACAGCACACATGGAGGAAATGACAAGAAAGTAAATCTAAACAAGTTGAGAGCCTTGTCCATTTGAATTCATTGTGAATTATTAGGAAAAACTTCTTGATGGTTCGACAATAGAACCAATTACCTAGAAGAGTCGTAAGCTCTCCCTCACTTGAATTCTCCAAGGAGAGGTAGACAGCCCTCTGTTGGAGATGCTCTAGCTCTGAATTTCCTACATTCAGGTAATTGGACTAGATGAATATTTTTGTCATTACATATATATCCCACCTGTTTTCCTATTGCAAGGAACCCAAGGCAGCTTACACGGTCCTCTTCCTCTCCATTTTTATTCTACAACAGTGCTTTGAGTAGGTTAGTCTGAGACCCCCTCTACAAGAATTCGGTTTGACGCCTGGTTCTCCGATTATGCGCATCTTCTCGGAAGCACTTTATGGTAAATGACTGTACGTGGGAGGTAATTGAGTGCTCAACTGGTGGCTTTACCGGTTGTTTCAAATGCGCTTTAGAAGTAGTTAATGCGGAGAAATGCTTGTTTACATAGTCAAAATGCGCTTTAGGCCGCAGCAAAATAAAACTCGCTATTTAACGCGCATTCAATAATGCGCATAATCGAATAGATAACGCCTCAACTCCCGATTTGCGCTCCGCTCATGTAGAGGTAAAAAATTTAATGAGACTTGAAAGAGCTTTAAACCTCTCGTGTAGAGGCAGCCTGAGAGTCAGTGACTGGTCCAAAGTCATCCAGTAAGCTTCATGGGGAATAGAGTGGGGACTAGAACCCAGATCTCCCAGTCCAACACTCTAGCCACTACACCACAATGGTTCTCCAACTCTATGGTTCTAGCATTCTATGATTCTATGAATAATTTCAGAATCCCCCCCCCCCACCAGTTACAATGGTTTCAATGAAGTGTATCTAGGACGGAATGCAAACTAACTCTAGTGCTTGAATAATCAGGCTGAAATGGGTGTGTGTTCTGGGAAATATGCAGTGTTGGTAAGAGATCAACATGAGGTGTCATCATGTCATGTTTTTCTTCTTTTTCACACCACTGTGGCAAAACAATCCACATGTTGTCAGAGAAAACATGGGAAGCGTGTGCTTTTGCTGCATTGGGAACTTGCATAAGGGATTTCTTCCTGCATTTTCTGTTCAGTAGAGAGTCTCACACTGTTTATATTTTACTTGGGTCTCTGGAATGGAACAAACATCTTCTGCCCAGACAAATGTATTCATTTAAATTATGCTTCAGACTCCAGTAAATGGCAAGATCTTTTTCCTCAATGTAAAATTCACATGAGCTGGGCTTTCAATGTGTAATATTGCTGCTATTTTTGATGTATAACATCTTTTAGTCTTGCCGCAGCTAGGTTTGCATTTTGCTTTGTTTGAAGAATTGGTTGCATTTTGTTAATTGATTTCATAAATTGTGTGCACTTGCATTTCTATTAATTATATGTTTTTCTGATTATATGGGTTTGTACAATCTGCAGACGTCTGCAGAAGAGTGAGATATAAACTTTGTGTTGTTGTTATTATTGTTGCTGTTGTTCTTATGTCAGAAACACGGCTGTTTATTAATTGTTTTGTACTCATAATCACCCATTTCTGGTGCGTAATCTGATAAGAGGTTCAACTGCTAACTGATCTTGACGTTGTAGTGGATAGCTCAGTGAAAACATTGATGTGGGGAAGAAACAAATTCCAGGTTTGGGATCATTAGGAAATGAATTGAAAATAAAGCTAGCAATATTACAATAGATGAAATCTAGCAGTGTGCAAGTGGATGTCCACTCGCACAACAAGATTTCCCCCTCTTTTCCCCCCTGCAGCCCACAGTTCTTCTCCCCAAGAACCTGCTCCAGTGGGTACCCCAACCCTACAGAGCAGATTTGATGGTATGCATGGGGGCTGCAGGTGGCATGAGCAAACTCCCCCATCCTTGTCCCACTGATGGAAGCAGGAAGACTTAATTGGAATGCCATCATACAAATCTGCGATGTGACTATTTATTTATCGTATTTAAAAATTTCTTGGCTGCCTTTCAGGGCAGAAGCCCTGATAAGGCGGCTTCCAACAATAAAATACATAAAAACAGTTACAATATCAAAAGCAATAAAAACAAAACACAATAAAAAACCAACAATAAAATCAGCAAGAACAACAATGGCATAGCAGCAATAACAGTACTCACCATGAGAAGGCTGTAGTAAAATAAAATGTCCTCATGCCCTTCTTAAAACCCTGCAAGGATGGTGCATGGCGCACCTCCAATGGAAGTTTGATCCAAAGGCATGGGACCACTGCAGAGAAGGCCCGCTCCTGTGTGATCACCCACCTAATTGTTCTCACAGATAGACAAATGAGAAGGGCCTCTCTTTCTGATCTTAAAATGCAGACAAACTGATAGCAGGCCTGAGTGGGGAGCTCATTCCATAGTTGGAGGGCCACCACTGAAAGGGCCCTCTCCCTTGTTGCCACTCTCTGAGTCTCCCTTGGAGATGGCACTCAGAGGGAGGCCCCAGATGTTGATCTCAGAGTCCAGGTATGTTCAAGTCGGGAGAGATGTTCCGTCAGGTACTGTGGTCCCGAGCCATGTAGAGGTGTTGAAAAATTATGCCTGGTGTGGAGAAAGTGGCTTGTCTCTCCTAATACTAGAACCTGGGATCATTCAATGGTGGGAGAATAAGGACAGACACAAACGTTATGTGAATGACATGTTACTTCACAGAGCACATACAGTAGAATTTAAACTGTAGAATTTCCTACTGCAAGATGTAGTGATGACAACCAACACTTACCTGTAGCAGCATCCACCCTCTGGAAAACCCTCCCTCGTGCAATTCAGACGGCTGAAAATGTTATATCTCTTAAATGCCTCCTGAAATCACACCTTTTCACAAAGGCTTTCCCTGGGATGTAACTGCTGCTGGGTTTTACTTTAGTTTTATGTGGTACTTTTAATAATAATAATAATAATAATAATAATAATAATAATAACGATTATTTCTTACCCGCCTCTCCGTCTAGATCGAGGCGGGGAACAACAACATGATAAAATACATAAAACTAATTAAAACATGACAAATATTATTAAAACTGCATTAAAACATCCTAAAACATCCTAAAAACATTCTAAAAATTACACTGGATATGCCTGCCGGAAGAGAACAGTCTTTATAGCTTTCTTAAATTCTAAAAGACTGTTAAGTTGATGAGTCTCCTCCGGCAGGCCATTCCACAGTCTGGGAACGGCAGAAGAGAAGGTCCTCTGGGTAACAGTTGTCAGCCTAGTCTTGGCCCACCGCAGTAAGTTCTTCCCAGAGGACCTGAGCGTGCGGGGCGGATTGTATGGGAGAAGGCGATCCCGCAGGTAACCTGGACCCAAACCATGTAGGGCTTTAAAGGTAATGACCAACACTTTATACTTCGCCCGGAAACTAATTGGCAGCCAGTGGAGCGATTTTAAAGCTGGCGTAATATGGTCACTCCTAGATGTACCGGTGACCAACCTGGCTGCCATATTTTGAACTAGTTGAAGTTTCCGGACTAGGCACAAAGGTAGCCCTAAGTACAGCGCATTGCAGAAGTCGAGCCTCGAAGTTACCAGCGCGTGCACTACCGTCTTTAGGTCTTCCAACTCTAGGAAGGGGCACAGCTGGCGTATCAGCCGAAGCTGATAGTAGGCACTCCTGGCCGTCGCATCTATCTGGGCTGTCATTTGGAGCGACGGATCCAGGAGCACCCCCAAGCTGCGAACACAGTCTTTCAGGGGGAGTGTAACCCCATCCAGAACCGGTTGACACACCTTCAAACCCAGGTTGCGGCCTTTGACAGCAAGCACCTCCGTCTTGTCTGGATTCAGCTTCAGTTTGTTTTTCCTCATCCAGCCCATTACTGCCTCCAAGCATTCATTCAGAGGAGACACACTATCCTTAGCTGACGATGTTGTCGAAGGCATAGAGAAATATATTTGGGTGTCATCAGCATACTGATAGCACCCCGCCCCATGCCTCCGGATGATCTCTCCCAGCGGTTTCATATAAATTGAACTTTTGAACTTTTTAAAGTTTTTTATTGTGTCCTGTCATGTTCTTACGGTTTTAATTGTGAATTGCCCAGAAAGTCTCCGCTCTTGGGCAGGATAAAAATGTAATAAAAATAAATAAATAATAAAATAAACATGGCCAGTTTTAAAATGGGATTAGACACATTCATGACGGATAAGGTTATCAATGGCTACTAGTTATAGTGGTGGTGTATTACCTCAGTAGCAGAGGCAATATACATTTGGATACCAGTTGCCGGGGAACAGGAGCAGAAGGTCTCTATTTCGGAATCCCATCCTGCCTGTGGTATTTCAAAAGGAACCTGGTTAGCTGCTGGGGGAACAGGATGCTTCAATCTAGGCTGTCTATACACGGCCAAAGCCCCACGGTGGCTGCAAGTCTGCGCTGCATCAGTTATATGGCACAGCTGCACATTCGCAGCCACTGTGGGGCTTTCCTGTGAAGTTGTGCTTTAAAAAAGTCGGGGACTTACCCCAACTTTTTCAGTGGGAGCGAGATCAGTATGGCTGTTCCGCCATCTGACCTCATGCCCGTGCCGATCCGGAGGGCAGTTCTGGTGGACGGTGTTCAGCGATTGGTCACCAGAAACCAGGAAGAGGGAGGTGGCTCCGGTACCTGGATGACTGCTAGAATCCACAGACTTCCTCCTTGGCATCAGGTTTACCCACCCCAACTCGACGCCATGAAAGGAGACCCCAACTCGACGCCATGAAAAGAGCCCCTTAATCTTCCAGGGCTCTTCTTTTGTTCTTATGCTCTGCTGAGGCTCTGCATGGAGTTTATAATCTTCTTAAGGATACATTGAACTTGCATTCTATGATATTTTTTAGCTCAACCAGATCTCCAGTTCATAATGTACTACCCAAGGTCATTGAAAATTTTTTGCTATCTTGGCAATCTTTCTGGAGGCTATTTGATTGACAATGTCCTTAACATTGGCAGGGATGGTTCTGCTTATAGTTAGCTAAATTATGCTCCCTCAGGAAGCATGGTCAGCCCATCAATGAATGTGACAGTGACTTCGGGTTGGATGAGAAATTTGTTTCAGTTCGTCTTTGACTAGAATTTATCCAGTTTGCATGTCGCAGAACCAAACATGGAGCCAAATACAATCTGCGGTCTGAAATCCATACATTTCCAAGCATGCAATGCAATCTGCGCAACAGGAACAAAAATGTGTTCAAGCAAACATGCACGTTTCACAAATGTACACAATCATGCTTTAGTTGATGGAGAAAAATCCATACACTTCAGCAATGCATGCAATTGATGCGTCCATTTGGAAATATGTGCATGAAAATATGCAACAATTTCCATGTTGTGTGTGTGTGGGGGGGGGGGAACGAAGCTCACAATACACTATGGATGTAAACTGGAACAAATTTCAAGATGGAATTTGGAGAACCTTGATAAGCTCAGGGTTTGCTGAGTCGCACATCCCTAACTTTATCTGATTTATCTGCAAATCACTGCCCTCTTTCATCCTCTCTTCTGACGATGCATTTCCTCTTCTTCTTTTTTTGACAATTCATAAGTGACCATCTTTGGTGGAATGGGGTCTGGTGTGCCACCCCTCCTGATCTGCTGCTTGAACCATGTAGGGCTGGCCCTGCTAAGATGCAATAAGATGCCACAGCAAAAGGACTTTGCAGAAGTAGCATCTATTCTAGGGATACTTCTACACCAGGGGGTTAGCAACCTGGTGCCCTCCAGATAACTCCAATCAGCCTTAGCCAGCATGGCCAATGGTTTCAGCAGCCACCGTGCTGCCTAGATAATGCATGAACTGGGCACAAATCTCTGGATAATGGTGGTGTTCTGGAATTGGAAGCATGATGTAAGGAGATATAAAACAGCTTACATGCCTGCCCTGAGTTACAATTTGAATGGCAAAAGAGAGGTGAGCAGCTGAAACATTATAAGGATACACTAAAGGCCACCCTGAAGTCCAACAGAATTATCACCTTGCAAGGCATAGTTACCAATGGACTAAAGGGTGTCATGTTTGTCGGGCTGTGAGGCGCCTGGCATATGAGGCCCCTTCTGCCTTCCTCCCTTGCAGTTACAAGCTAGTTACAATTGGCGTCTGCAGTTGACCATGTGCATCCTGGACTGGGATTTTCTCTCATCTGCCTGCCCATAAAAGCAGCTAGGATTCATCCATCACATTGACAGGAGACACCATCAACATCATTGCTGAGTGAAAAGTTATTCCAAGGATGGTGCCATCATAGAACAGAAAGCTACAGCACACATATCAGCTAAGAATTGTTGGTGCATAGTACCCCACGCCAAGTTCAAATGACTCTATTTGTACAATAATAAGACAGGTAGACCCAGCAAGGATGACCTGAATATCACTTTTTTCGTTACTACACTGTTCCTCTTCCTCCACCATTCCCAACCAAAATGACCTGCATAGAAGGAATATGTGGGGTGAAGGGGGGAGTAAAGGAAGTAAACTAGATAATTAAGCTCTTTCCTCAACTATCTGTCAGAGAGATGAGATACTGATCTAAGAGAGAGATTTGGTTCTAAAAGTGTATGTAAAGTGCATGTAAAAGGATGTGTGTGTTTCTGCTAACATGGCATTTTCATAAATGTTCAAAGCACTTCATATATATTGTTTCAGTAATCGGTTACAACAACCCTGTGAGGTAGGTTAGTGTCACCATTACATCCCATAGCAATGTGGGAAGTTGCCTTATACTGAGTCAGACCATGGGTTCATCTAGCCTGGTGTTGTCAACACTAAATGGCAGCAGCTCTCCCCAGTTTCAGGCAGGATTACTTCCTAACCTTACTTGGAAATGCCGGGAATTGAACCTGGGGCCCTTTACATGTAAAGCATGTGGCTTACCACTGAGCTACAGCCCCACCCCTCTCCTCCAGTTATTCTGCAATAGCTTCACTGGCACTGATTTAAAAGCCAAGAGAACATTTGGTGAAAGACGCACTACAAAAACATAATCCCTGGGTATGAAAAATGTGTTAACCGTGACAGGCTGGGCATTGTGTGATGGTACAGGCTCAGAGTAAGCACACAGCACTTTGGGCAGCCGACGGGGTGTGTGCGTCTTCATGGTGCCGCATTGGCGCCGCATCCCTCAAAAACCCTGCACTTTCCCTCCCCTGGGTTGGCATTGGGTAATCCGGATGCCGAGGAGGGAATGTGGGGTTTCTAGGCAACCATCCGAGGACCAGAGCCACCCCCGTCCTCTTCCTGGTGGAAGGTGAACCAATCGCAGTTCACCTTCCACCAGGCACCGCCTGGCCACGCCTACACTGCAACTCCAGAACGAGGCTTTGGGGCTGTCTTGATGTTGTCTTGCATGTCCTCACCTCACTCTGGAGAACAGAGTCAGGGTAACATCCTGACTTTTTTTCTCCGCAGCTTCGGGAGAAAGCCCCAGGGTGGGTGCGTGATTGCAGCAGCAGCATATTATCAAAGCCACGCCACCGCACACTCACCCTGGGACTTTCAGAGCATTTAGACAGCCGCAGGGTTCACTCCTGTTGCCTGCCCTTCCTCCCCCCTCCAACCACCACAATTAAAAAGCAGCTGATCTGGGAGATGCCATTTCAGTTTTCCACAATGCCCCCAAAGTAAAGTTCTTCCATGACATTGTGGGCACTTTAAATGGTGGCTCGCTGCCCCAACCACATGGTACTGTTAGTAGAGTGACCATATGGAAAGGAGGCTCCTCTATCAATAACAGTTGTATTGAAAGGGGAATTTCAGCAGGTGTTCTTTGTATGCATGCAGCACCTGGTGAAATTCCCTCTTCATCGCAACAGTTAAGGCTGCGGGAGCTGTACTAGAGTGACCAGGTAGGAATCTTCACATACGCTTGTAACGTTTCAAAATGTTGATTGTTACGTTGTGAATTTCAACGTTTTAAAACGCGACAGGCCACATTAAGTAGTACTTACCGTTATAGTCGATCCTTTCTCCCATCTTCAATGTGGTTATTTAGGTCAGACTGAGTCTTTTCTTAGTCTCTTCCTCTAACGTTCCTTCATCGCCCCGTACTTTTCACGCCCACTTCCTCCTTTGCCCCCCTTCCTTTCCCTTCCTTTCAATGAAGAATAGCCAATAGAAGTGCATGCGTGGATATTGGACTGCGACCATGAGGGAAGGCAACAGCAATACTAAGCATTTGGGTGCTGGAACAAAAGGACATGCCCCCACAGCTCTAATGGGATACCAGAGGTTTGTTTTCAGCAACTCATAACCGGTAAAGAAAGACACATTACTCTTACTACAATTTATATATAAAAAAACAACGTTATAAATCTTAGAAAATTGTAGTAAACTACAACTACTATAAAACGTTAAAGTAAGTGCATCATGTGGCTCAATGCGTCGTCAAAACCCTTCCAAAATGTAACAAAGCTACAGTGTAGATTCCCTCCAGATGCAAAAGAGGGCAGGGCTTTTGCAGCTTTAATTGTTGTGATGAAGAGGGGATTTCAACAGGGGCTGCATGCATACAAATGACACCTGCTGAAGTTCCCCTTCCAATGTAACTGTTAAAGATACAGGAGCCCTGGCCTCCTTTCCATATGGTCACTCTAACTGATAGGACACTGCTGCTACTACCACCACTACAAGGGGAGCCATGTGGTGTAGGAGTGGAAACAGAAGAGAGTCCAAACCAAAGATATGGCAGCTGTTTCCAATCAAGAGCTTCCCACATCTTCAGGTTAGTGCTTTATAACTAAATGGGAAGTGCAAGATGCTGTACTCCAAAACAGAAAGGCATCAGTTAGGAATGGGGGAGAAATTCATTCAACTTGCATTTCAATATGAACTCACCTAATTTTGCACTGTCAACCCAATATCGGAATCGAAACTCAGTTATCCTTTTAAAATCGCACTTCTCCAAATTGTGCAATGGAGATTTGCAATGGAGATTTGCAATGGAGACGTGCACACACACACAATGCATACATTAGTGAAACTAATGTGCAAAAATGCATTACCTTAGGAAAATTGCTTACAAAAAAAGGTGTATATTAGGCAAAGCTGCATACAAAAATGCATATGAATTTTCATCTAAACCTTTTAAAAATATTATCAAAGTTGGGATCTTAGGATTGAAAACGTTCTCAACATTTGGGACTGACCTAGCTCAAGGTTGGAAAAATGAAAAACAGACTGAAATAGGTTTGTCCCTCTCTACATGCATTTTGATAATCCTTCTGCAGTGTGGATTGTGGCAGATGTGGTGGCAGTATAAATACCATCAGAACCTCAAAATGATCAGGCTGAGATGTACACAGGGCTGGATATGTTTTTTTGTTGTTGTTGTTTGTTTGTTTGTTTTGTAGCTTTTTGAAGTGTTGTAGTGGTTTTAAATGTACAGATTGTGTGTATGTTGTATGTTTTTGCTGTTTTAATTTTTGTATATTGTTTTTAATTGTTTTTAATCCTATGTAAACCGCCCAGAGAGCTTCGGCTATGGGGCGGTATACAAATGTAATAAATAAATAAATAAATCAGAGTATCTCCCAATAAACCCTATACCAGGGATACCCAACCTTTTGGGACCTGTGGGCATATTGGGGGATTTGAGAAAGTGCTGTGGGCACCACTACAAAATGGCTCCCTTGTAGGATGTGGCTAGTCACAGAATGGCTGCTGTGAGGGCCTGGCTAGTGTGAGGGAGAGAAATAGAGAGGCTAGAGGTGGGGAGGGAGGGGGACATGGGAAGAGTTGCTTCCACAGTTTTACGAGCTGCCAAATCATGAGCCGGGCCTTTATATGAGAACAAAAGCAGGGAGGGAGTCATCCATTCTGGAAGCAGGGGAAAGACCTGCCTGTCTCCTGTTTTGACTATCTCCCTCTATTTTTACTTTTAACGTCTGTGAGGAAACTGGCTGAGCATGAAGACAATGGCCTGACAGCCATTCCTCAGAGAGACAGTCAACTTAGCAAATATGAGGGGTGGCTCCTGCGTCAAGGTTAATGGCTGCTAGGTGGAAATTACAGCCTAGTAAAATATGCCCATTTAATATTCAGAAAGAAAAAGAGTATACAATAAAATAAACAGAACAAACCAGTAATTGCAGTGTGTGCGTTTGTTTTTTTTTATGTTTCACTTAGAACAGCTGGGAAAGAATAATATATTTAAAATGGAGGTGAATTAATAGAACACTATCAGAAAATTAGATCTTTCATTTTCTGGAACTCAAATAAAATCCCAGGGCAGGGGAGGAGAAGGAGTAAAGTCTGGAATGTTATTACCGGAAAAGTTTGTTGGCATTTTAATTAATGAAATTCAGAATATCTGGCCCCATGTTTCATTTTTATCAACAGAAAGTAATATACATAATACCAAGCTGACATTAAGAAACATGGTTGATATAATTCCCTTGATGATTCAGAATTATAGTATAATTCTACATGTGTTTACTCAGAAGTAGCTCGCCAGCTACAGCCTCTTCTGGACAGGGATAGCTTGGCCACACTGGCACGGGCATTAGTAACCTCAAGACTGGATAACTGCAATGTGCTCTATGTGGGGCTGCCCTTAAGACTGCTCCGAAACCTGGAGTTAGTGCAGAAAACAGCAGCTCGGCTGTTGTCAGGAGCTGCCTCTTCTCAGTATGTAACTCCTTTCCTGAGGGAATTGCACTGACAACCTATTGGCTACTGGACCAGGTTTAAGGTTTTGGGGCTCATCTACACCTATGAGCTTTCTGGGAGGGAGTTGGGAGGATCCCGGGCCTTCCTGCTTCCAGGATTGTCCCCCAGCATCCAAACACCAGTGTGATGTCCCAGAAGGCATTGTTAATTTTTTGTTGTTGTTTGTTTGTTTGTTTTTTGAAGGAGACTTTTGCACAGCAGCACGGGTGCAATCATGTGCCAAAAAGTAAGTGATTAAAAAAACAACATCCCAAGAGCCATCACCATGATGGCAAAACAGCTCCCCCCTCCATTCCTGGTGTCGGAGCCATGCTACTTGCGGGGAAGAAGGGACGACCCCAGGAGCAGGTGCCACACCGCCTGCGGTCCTTGGGGCTGTCCCGGGACCACGGGAAAAACTGGGAAAAACACAATTGCAGTTATCTTGGGGGAAATGAAAAGTAGTCCCCGGGATAAATGGATGGTGTAGACATGGCCATGGTCAGCCTACCAATCCCACAAGCAAGCTATCCTGTTTTGTGTGTTGGGTTTTTCATTGCCTCAATCAATCTCATCTTCATCTTCTCACCTGATGCTGCCTTAAAAATATATTCCACCATGGTTTCAGCATCCTCCTTCTTTACTTATTTTATTTATTTCAATCCTTTTTTTTCCTACTGGGGTATTGATAGCAACGTACGACAGAAATGCCACCCACTAAAGCAACAGCCTCAGAATCTTACTGTCAAAATCAAAAACATACATATCTGAACCATGTTCAAGTTGTGCAGAGCAAGATGAGCTTTTCTCCAGTCTTTGGATAAGACTGAAGGCAGTGACAGCTTGTTTTACTTGCTTAAATGAACATTGAAGTTATTTATTTATTTGACGTAATTTTATGCCACTCCTCTGTCAAAATGGCTGCTTGAGCGGCTTACATATAATCAATTAAATAAGCATCCCTGCTTAGAATCTAAAAAGACACTGCACACAAGGAAAAAGGAATGGGGTGGGAAGAGAGGGGAAATTAATTCTTAGGGCCGGTGGAATGGCTCTGCTTTCTCCTCTCAGCTCCCTCTGTACAGCCTCCTGGAATGGCTGTTGGTGGTGACAGGTGAGGGAAGCGGAGCTTTCCTGAGGGACGCCTTCTACACAGCTGATGGAATGACCCTCTTCTCCCTGTTTTGATGGCTGGTGGGTGCTAGTTGCTGAATACAACCTACCTACTTTGGCAATTGGAACATAGCCGGGGAAACAGACAGAAGCATGGGTTTGGCACTTGGTTGTCTACAAGGGTTGAGGTCTGCAAAAACATGCTGTTTTGAGGGAAGAGAACTGATGCTAGCATTCTCTGTCTAGATGCAAACCTGTTTCCCCCATATTCAGTGGGTTGAGTGTAGGTTGTTGTTGAACTGTGGGTTAAAGTGTTGTTTGAACCTGGGACATTTTCCGCAGGGTGGCCTATTTACCATGCAGTGTGGCTAGTTAACTACTGTAAACAACCCAACAGCAAACCATGGGTTCTCAAGGTGGCTTGTTCAAGGAAAAAATAGCCACACTGCATGTTTAACAAGCCACCCTGCAAGTTTAACAAGCCACCCTGCAAAAAAATTCTTGGGTTCAGACAACATACTAACCCACGGTTCAACAACAACCCAAACTCAACTACTGATGGTGTGTTAGCATGTTGTGCAGCCCAGTCAATGTATATGTAATTAGGCTGACCATCTGAAAAGGAGGACAGGGCTCATATAACTTTAACCGTTGTAGAGAAAGGGAATTTCAATCAGTGTCATTTGTATGCAATTAGTTCCTGGTGATATTCCCTCTTCATCACAACAGTTAAAGTTGCAGAGCCCTGCCTTCTTTTGTATATGGTCACTCTAGTATAGTGCCTGCACCTTTAACAGTTGTGATGAAGAGGGAATTTCACCAGGAACTAATTGCATACAAATGACACTGGCTGAAATTCCCTTTTCTCTACAACTGTTAAAGTTATATGAGTCCTGTCCTCCTTTTCAGATGGTCAGCCTATATGTAATAAACAGATATTATAGGAAATTAAACCTGTAGGTTGACTTCTCAGAACTTCCAAATTCTCAGGGAAGTGGGAGAGCACAGGATATTTTTCCCCCTATTCATGCTGAGGCTTCAATCTCATGCAGTCTAGGTGCAGATAACCAGAATATTTTCTAGTTTATGGAGAGCTGCATGTCTGTTATCGGAATGGCACATGCTTCAATAATTTCTTTCACGGGCATTAAAAACTAATCCCAGAACCAGAGAGGTCACTTTCAAAACACAGCAACAGAAAACACAGGAATCTCTTTGCTGAGACAAGGCTGCCATAAAATGGGTGCCTAGAAGCAACTCCAACACATCCAGCATCAACTGAAATCCAGGAGGCCTGCCTGAGGCAATCTGACAGGAGTCCAGCAGTTCTGCAGATATTAAACAGAGATATCCATGGAATGGGGCATGAGCTTAATTTAAATCTGTCGCGTATCACAACAGACACTTTTCTCTTTGGGGGGCTTCCATTAGTAGACCTAAATCAGTTTTCTTATTATTATCCCCTGCCAGAACAGTAGCTACAGTGATCATTGCTGGCCTTTTCATAGAGCACTGGAATGACCCGCTCTTTCTGGTAAACCTCTTGGCATCCAACGGCATAGTTTAAATACACAGTGAGATGTTACGCAAAAAACAAACAACCTCTGGCTTGAAGAGGTAACCTTTCCAGTTCCCCACATTTCTTTAACCTTCTTTCTTTCTCTTTTTCTGAACATGTCAAAAAGATATGGGTGTTCGTCCAGTCTTCATGCGTCAACCTGCTTCTCTCGTCACCAACACTGAGACTTTTGGGCAATTTTAAGGCATTAGTATCAGGCATGCCAAACAGGCATAGCTAAAATGGCTGCTTGAACCAAAGTTTGCTTTTGAAGTATTACTGGCAGAAAGCTGGACCTGGGGGGGGGGGGTTAGGACATTGTGAGAAAAGTTCTTGATCAATAAGGTTCATGCCCTAGGGACAGGTCAAAACCACAGAGAACAAGTTGGGAAATTTCTGTAGAATTGTACATGTACCAACATAATGTCATGCCAATATGAAAAAAAACAAAGAGGTGGAATTAAAGGAGTACAGCAGCCAATCACATATCATGTTCAAGTGTAAAAGTATAAAAGTAAAAGGGACGATAGTGGGTGGGGAATGCTCCCAGCAGGGTGTTAACTTCTGCTGGCAGAAATCTGTATTGATAAAAATGTATGCAGCATGACTTATCTTGTTTTCTTTTCCTGTTGTAACCTTTGTCAACAAATACCAAGGTATCAGTTTCTTTCATAATTCTGTAGAATACACTTGCTTGTTGTTAAGAAATGTTTAAAATGTAGTCTATGGCTGTGTTCAGACAATACAATAGTCAATGGTGGGTGAATAGTCAACTCCATGATTGATTATTGAGGAGGTACTCCCCACATGACATTTTTATATGTAACCGTGGTGTGGATTAAGGCCAACGTCAAGTTGACTATTAGTCAATGGTGTGATTGATTGGCACATTCCCTGCCCTCTCCCCCCCCACACACACAGTCCTTCCGCTGGGATCCCATTAGCCATTGTGAGTTCTGCCAGCTGGACTAGAGAAGCAGCTGCAGCTTCGGTCGCACTTGCCAGGGATTCTGTAATCACCAAAAATAACCAACTATGTGCGAAGAAACAGTCAATGTTGCCCGACACACGGCATGATAACTAATGGTTGTTTGAATAAACAACTCTGTCCTCCTTTTCATATAATCACTCTAATTTAATAGAAATTTTTCCTTTTCCATTTTCCTTAAACTGGCCACTTTAACCACAAAAAGGGCAAGCCTCTGAGTCACAAACTGGTTAGATCCTCGTAAGCGAAAATTCAGCTTGTCCTCAACCGCCCAATTTTTCATACTGCCAAGAAATGGAGACAAATAATGTTCCTTACTCCCGAGCAATTAAGATAGTCTGCCCTAGGATAACCATATGGAAAGGAGGGCAGGGCTCCTGTGTTTTTAACAGTTGTATAGAAAATAAATTTCAGAAGGTGCTATTTGTATGCATGCAGCACCTGGTGAAATTCCTTCTTCATCACAACAGTTAAAGTTGCAGGAGCCCTGGCCTCCTTTGTAGAGTAAACAGATACAAAAAAGGGCAGGGCTCCTGCCCCAAGTTGATAGATGGATCCAGATGGTTTTCTGATTGTGCTTGGGGATTTTCCTCTCAACTCGGCAAGTGATTCTGTCCAAGCCCTGCTTGATCTCTGGAAAGGAGAAATGGCCTGTGCAGTTGGCACGATTGCTTTCTAGCACGCTTCCACAGACAGGAGCCAAATGAGCCCCCTGATTTTCCTGGGCACTGCAGGTGATGAAACAAGTGGAACATCAATGGAACACTTGGAACAATTCCGACTTTTAAAGCCTACTCCATGGCAGTGAGGGTGGCAAAGACCCTGCACTTCACCACCATTACATGTATACAGAGTCACCCAGCAGAGTCTTTGGGTGCCTCTACAAGAGGCATTTAAAGCTCTTTCAAGGCGCATTAAAATTTTTACCTCTACAAGAGCAGAGTGCAAATCGGGGGCTCGTTTTCTCTCCAATTATGCACATTATCAAATGCGCATTAAATAGCGACTTTTTATTTACCGCGGCCGTTAAAGCGCATTATGCCCATGTAATCAAGCGATTCTCCGCATTTCAACCACTTCAAAGCACGTTTCATACTGCTGGTTATGCGCTTCACCACGTCATTTACAGGAATTAGGCATAAAAGTGATGGTGAGAAGATGCGCATAATCGGACAACCAGGCGCCAAGCCGAATTCTTCTAGAGGGGACCTTTTAGGAGGTCAGAGGCCCGTTACGCTCTGGCCTGCAAGAAGAAAAGTTGGGCTACTCAATAGCCTGTTGTCATGACCAATTTGACTGACACTTTGCAGATAAAATCGATCCTATCCATACTAACTTGGATGCCACAACATGCTGGAAAGTGTGAATATCACCATATGACTTATTTCAGTGTGTGTATGCGTGTGCAGGTTCAGTAAGTGCAAATTTGGGAAGTTCGCATTAAAAAGTGAACCAAACAAATTTCTCAACTAAGCTGCTAAGCTTCTGCGGAAACTTTTTTCCCCTCCTTCTCCAATCTCTGATATTAGAAGTGTGCCACAAGTGGGGAGAAATTGAGGAGCTAAGTTGTGGGTGTGAGAAAGGTTCTGCGCTCCTCACCATGCACTCTTTTTGCTATTAAAGTCACCTGCCTCTGATTTCAAAGCCTGATCTGTATTTAAACACACATCTGCCATCACCATCTATATTTTGACCCTCAAGTAGCAGCTATCTAGTGAGGTTAGTGAGTTTGTGATAGAAATGGGATTTGATCCAGGGACTTCCTGGAATTAAAAACAGGTATGTTTCTAGTTTTCGTGGCTATACATACAAGTTAGGGACATGTTTAATGCAAATTTATAAAGTAGTGGAAAGAAGGGGGCACATTTTTTAAAAAAAAAAATCAGATTCATTAGCTGTTTGTCTATGCACATAAAGCTCTAGAAGAGTTAAATTTGCTTGTCCCCCCCAGTGCTAGTAAATAGGCTACACATATCCCTCTTCTTTTTTTAAAAAAAATAATTTTATTGATTTCTACATATAACATAACAATACACAATACAAAAGCCTCAACAACCCCCCGTGCTCCCTACCCCCGAGACCTTCTAACCCTATTGCTTATAAATTCCCCAAAACTGCATTGATTCTTTAGACGGTGTATATCCTCTCCCCTTTTCTAAAACATATTCTAGAAACATAGCCCAAATCCTTCCAAAATCATTCTTTTTAGTTAATCTCATCTTTACTTTCATTGCACAAGTTAATCTGTCATTAATAGCAATATCCCACACTCCTTTATACCACTCTTCCAAACAATAATCCCCTTGTGTTTTCCAATTTTTGGCTATCATAAGTCTTGCCTGTGTCAGGAGATTATTTATTAATTCTTTAATATTATTATTACCATATTCTTTATCAAATAAACCCAATAAAGCTATCTTCGGACTTGCCAATACCTTTTTGTCCACTATCTCATTTATCTCCTTAAAAACTCTCTCCCAATTTTTTTTAACATGTTCACAAGTCCACCACATATGGTAATATGTCCCCAGTTCCTGAAACCCCCCCCCCAACAATAACTTGACGCCTTCTTATCTATCTGATGTAATCTTACCGGAGTGAGATACCATCTCCAAATAATTTTATACTGATTTTCTTTTATCCTTATAGAAAATAACTTTACATTTCTTGATTCCCAGATCTTTCTCCAGCTGTCCCCATTGATCTGAATTTTCAAATCCTCTTCCCAGATTATTTTCAAGCTTTCATACCCCTTATCCTCATCCACTAATATCTTATAAATCTCTATCATAAATAAATCATATCCCTCTTCTGTCTGTGGACTAAATGCCCAATACTAAAAAGAATGGAGTGGCTCTTTCACAGTGTGCTACATGCACAAATCTTGTAATTTTTCTTTATTTCTAATTTTTGCCATCCAAATGTGTACAGATGTCAAGAGTGATTTTTCATATGTGAGGTTAACAATTTGAGGATAAAGCAGACCACAGAATAAATTATTATTAATCAATGCATCAAGCACAGTTAGCATACATTACAAAGTCATTTATAACCGTATGACAATCAGTTTATGGGGTATCTCATTGTTATTCCCATTTTACAGACAGGAAGCTGAAGTTGAGAGATAGGCTGCAGGTCGTTATGAGATCCCATATAAAACACCAGCATTGGTCCACCATCACCATCCAGACAAAAGCTCCATCTTTTTCCCAGAAAGAGCATTCCACTCACTCCTTCCACAATCAGTAATCCTCACTGGTCTCCTGGTAAAGAGAAGTAAGGAGGGTGGACCAGGGATCACTCCAAAGATGAGCGGCTCATTCTTCCTGCTGGCCAAGGCTATTATATATATATATATATATATATATATATATATATATATAGTTCGGAGCAGTGAACAAATAGGATAAAAAAAGGAAAAACAGAATAAAAACGTTATTAAAAATTACATTTTAAGAAACAAGGTTCAGATAAAACCAAGGCTGGTCATTCAGGGAAAGCTTCTTGGAACAATAATGTTTTCAGGAGCCACCGAAAACAATACAACATTGGTTCTTGCCTGAGCTCCAATGGCAAGGAGTTCCATAAGAAGGGGGTCACCACTCTGAAGACTCTTCTCCTGGTGGACACCAGTCGCACCATAGGGCCATGTGGAACCACCAGGAACATGTCCTCAGATGACCTCAGTGACTGGACAAGCTGATAGGGGAGAAGGCGCTCTCTCAGGTATCCTGGTCCCAAGTTGTTTAGGGCTTTGTACAGTAGCACTAGAACCTTACACCTGGGATTTTCTCAAATCCTCCACTGAAATAGGTTCTCCAAGTCTATACCAGCCCTTGGAGACTTTCATCTGTAGTTTGGCACCTGCTTTGTTCAGGCAAAGAGCAGACAGATTTCATGCAAAAAAAGGAATGGAACATAAAGCAGGGCAAGTATCCTGTGAGGACCTTAATGCTAACAAAGTCGATCCCTCTGTCTATTTGCCAGGCAATTACCGGTTTCTTTTTTTTTCTTGCCTCCTCTGCTGAGCTCACAATACACAATGATCCCCACATCCTAGCTTATTCCGGCCTATAAATTACATGCCTTTGCCAGTGATATCTGGCTCCTTATCAAAATTCCTACTTCTACGTGCTGTGATTTCTGAGCCTGTCACATATGTAGGTTGTTACATCCTCCCCCCAATTAAAAAAAAACCTTAAAAGTTCTCACTACTACATTCCCTCTACAGCAATAATTAAGCTTTCTTCCCTTTTACTGTCATCTTTGGTTGGTCACATGGAGCACTTGTTGTGGTAGAAAGCATTTGCTTTCGTGTTGCAGTAATAAAGACCTTGAAAAACACGACTTCCCAAGTGTGTGTTCAGAGCACGCTTGAGCCATAACGGAAGCGAGATTAGGCAGAACTTCAAGCAATAGATTTTGGATGACATTGAGGGCAATAGAGGGGGAGACAGATTTGACTCATAAGGCACAAATGATCTCCTGCACAAACCCCAATGAAATAAACACCTGCTGTACGAAAGCAGAACTCCACAAGAGAATGATTGTGGGCTGTGCCAGTTGGATCTTCCACCTCAAATACCAAGTGTCCTTGAGCTTGCTGGAGGTTAATTAGCCACTAAGGGCACAATCCTATGCCAGTTTAGACAGAAAAGGGTCCTGAAACTCCCAACATTCCCCAGCTGGCTGGGGAATGTTGGAAGTTGTAGGACTTTATTCTATCTAAACAAGCTTAGATTTGCACCCGGAGGATGCAATCCTATGAAGATAGTAGTCAGCCTCCAAACTCAGAGAGTCTTGCCTCTGTGCTCTGGCCGCCCTGTATTTTTGGCTAGACAGGCAAATTTGCCTGCCTAGCTAGGGATCTTCGTAGCAGGAAGGGGAGAGGCTTCATGGTGCATAAGAAGCTGCATACATTGGCTTTGGCAGTCTCTTTCCCTCCCCGCCCTCTGGACCATCCCCTTTTTGCCCTCTCCGCACTTCGATTCTGACCTCAGCTGGCTCCAGCCTTGGTTCTCAGAAACCGAAAAGCCCTATGGACATCGAGACAGTGTCTAGTCGCCATAGGATTGCACCCTTCCTAGCAATGAATAAAACTGACAAAGGGTGCTTCCAGACGAGCTCTGAGCACAAGCAAGCAAAGGGCATTGTGCATCTACTAAACCTGAAATCACATGTTTCTTGACTTTTCACATATGTGTTGAATAACACAGAGAATAAAATGGGGCTGTGAGGGATTCCCCCAGTTGAGGAGAGGATATAGTCATTTATTAACAGCCAGTCATTTCTGTACAACTCAGACCACTGTAGAATCTGTCCAGAACGTTATTGGCAGCTTCCCTTCTATTTAGGTTTTATGATCCACCTGTCATGGAAAGCTTAGAGAGCACACAAGTCAGGAAACTAGGTAAGAACTTTATTGTCCCTCTTAAACGAGAACAGAACAGGATTAGGAAACTCCTGATACAAGTAAGTCCATTGCCAATTAAGGACTAGACTAGGCTGACCAGATAAAATCCAGGTCAGGGCTCATGTAACTTTAACAGTTGTAGGGAAAAGGGAATTTCAGCCAGGGTCATTTGTATGCAATTAGTTCCTAGTGAAATGCCCTCTTCATCACAACAGTTAAAGGTGCATGCACTATACTAGAATGACTATATATAAAAGAAGGCAGGGCCCTTGCAACTTTACAGTTGTGATGAAGAGGGAATATCACCAGGAACTAATTGCATACAAATGACCCTGGCTGAAATTCCCTTTTCTCCACAACTGTTAAAGTTACATGAGCCCTGACCTGGATTTTATCTGGTCACCCTAGACTAGACCAAATAATGACAATAGCAATACACACCACTCAAATCCGCCCTAAAGGGTTCCAAGACCAGTTCGACACTGGCCGAGAAGAACAAACATTTAATTGGCATATGTCTTTCAAACAAATTGTTCCCTATATCATTTTCCAAGCTTCTTGGCCACCCCTGTAAGGGATACTAAATAGTTACTTCCTATGTGCCCTTGCCATGCTGCAGTTTACACATGTTTACAACATCTAGCCCATTTTGAGCTTCCTCTTTTTATAAATCTGAAAGAGGTGCATTTCAGGAAAGAGTCCCTGACCCAGTTCTTCCAATTTATCTTTCTGTGCCCTTCAGGGAGCTAAAACATACAATGTACATGTGTAGACTCTGTGGACCACTTAGAAGCACCATTTGTATGAATTGGTACCTCCACATGGGGGCCATAACTATTGCCATGCAATTTCTTGGGCAGCAGCTCAAGAAAATTCTCTTCTCAAGACTCTCTCAGGTGCTCAGAGGAGGGTAAGTATGAACCTAACTGTATACAATGATCAACATCTGAGGACCTCCTCTGAGTGCCTCTTCCAACGGAGGTTCAGAGGATGGCAAGAGCGAGAGGACCTTCTCAGTGGTGGCCCCTCAACTGTGAGATGCCAGGTGCCAATATCATCATCTTTTTAGCTCCAGATTAAGACTATTTATTTATTTATTACATGTCTATACCGCCCCATAGTTGAAGCTCTCTGGGCAGTTACTTCCAGGCATTTGATGGCATATGGTGGGACTTTTAATGTTAGTTTATTTATTTATTTATTTGGTACTGGTAGTTTTATTGTTAATTGTTTTGAACACTTTCTTTTCTTTTCTTTTTTTGTAAGTTAAAGGTTTTATATTATGTTTTATCATGTTGTGAACCACCCAGAGAGCTTTGGCTTTTGGGAGGTATAGAAACTGAGGGCTTCTTTAGTTTAAAGGGAAATCGTGTTATCATGTTCGCTTACTAGCATTTTTCTTCTGCAATTCTAATGAGCTGAATCACATGGAAGGAGAGGGGCGACCACATGGTCTGTAATTGAAAACTTCAGTGCTCATAGTATTGAATGGGACAGTGCCCTCTAGTGGGTGTTTTGTAGTGCAACTTCCCCTGCACACAGTAGGAAATAACGAGGTATTTCAGAGAGATCAGGATATCCAAGGGGGGGGGGGAGTTAAACGGAATAACCGGGGGAAGGAGCGGGAGATTCACGACTTCGTAAAAGGGTCGTATGAACTTCCGTGAGTGGTGAGTCACAAGCGCACCTTATTTGGCTTTTGTGAAGCCCAAAATGGATGGATGGATGGATGGATGGATGGATGGATGGAGTACCTTGGGCAGACTCTAGAAAGCACTAAGCAGGCAGGCAGGCAAACCTGGGAATAGGCAAGCCAAAGACCAGAAGTCTTGCAGGACAATACGTTTCCAGACTGAGAGAACCCAGTCTGGTCAACATCTTAGAATGCAGATCTAAAAGATTTATTTCAGACTATTGCACTGGATTGGCCCTCTAATGTCACCTTACTCCTGGCCAGGATGATTTGGGGATGTTGGCCAAATGTCCAAGCTGGATCTGCCTGTAGTTCTGTCCTCTATCCAGCAACCCTTGTGGTATAGAACCGGGATGGGCAGAAAGTAAATGTCCAGATGTTTCAGTCTTCAACTCCCAGCATTCCTGGCCATTGGCCATGCTAGCAGAGGCTTCTGGGACTTGAAGTCCAAAACATCTGGAGATCTACCCTCTGCCCACCCCTAGTATAGAAAGCCAGCCTTTGATCCATAGGATTCCTGGTTTAGGGCTACAATCACAGGTGTTTCTTGAAGTCACCAAAATCAAAGGGAACATTTCTCCTGCCACTTGCAACCCAGAAACTAATCCCGGTCCCCCTCTCCACTTGTGCTAGAGGATTGCAGTTGTTCACACATATAGGAAAAGAATGTTGTATGAATCCAATCAGCACAAAGTTCATTTGATTAAAAAAAATGAACTTCCTCCCAGGCAAAGGGAAATGAAACACTATGTAAATAGTTTCAGCATTACTATGTACTTATCCAAAATATGGGTCAGCATCCAATGTATTTTTAGATCCTGCACTCACTTAGTATACATTAGTACATACAGTACAGCATAATCATGCCATGCTATTAAATATTTTCTTAATTTAAAGAGCTATGTCAAATTTAGGGGTGACATTTGTTCTTGAATTCTGATCCCCAAGGGCAAAGAACATGTATATGGTGTAAATTATGCAGAATGAATGAACCAAAATTGTTGTTTTTGTTTCCTTCATATATGTGGAACAGGTTGGCAGAAAAAGAACTGACTCTCATTCATGTGCAATAGGACAGAAAACAGTCCCCACCCTCTTTCCATAGTAGCATCATGGTTCAGATCAGATCCTTTGTACTTATTCTCAAGTAAAATAAAAAATAAAAATACATAGCTGCTGTCTATGTCTTTAAAGCAATGTATATTTTGACCCCAGTGGAGACTGTTGGCTCCAATGTCAGTGGGATGGTGGATCCACTCTGGTTTTTAGCTCCTTCAGAGTTCGGACTGGTTCTGACAGAAACCCAGAGCAGATTTATCACCCCACTGACTTCAGAGCCTCTAATCTCCACTGTTTGATCCTCGATGAAATAAGAGGCTCCTCTAAATGACCAATTTTTTGCACGTTCATGATTGGCCACTCATGAAAGCTTGCAAGTCTTTTAAACAACATCATGAAAAGAACCACTTCCATCACTAGATGGATCTTCCATCATTAGATGGTGCTGTCTCAATGGAAGTGAACAGAGAATACTTAGAGGGGAAGTATTCTATTCAAAACACATGGCCACCCCTCTCTGTCTGTGTAATGCAGCCCCTAACAATCACTGCAAAAAGCAGGAAGCACAAACGCCGCAGATAAGCAACGTGATTTCCCCTTAATGTAAAGATGCCCACCTTCAGGGCCTGGACTGACTCCACCCACCCAGCTGGCCACTGGATATTCTTAGTCAGGAAGGAATATAAAGGACTTCCTGTTCCAGGTGTGCCTTCTGACTGTTTCATTGCAAGTTTTGCCTTATTATCATGTTGGCACAGATGTGCATCCTTGAGTGGGACATCTATTTGAGGTAGCTTTGTCCGCACCTGTCTGCCAAACATTATAGTAGCTGGTGCCACACCAGTGGAACAATGGGGGGTGGTTCGGTAGCTGCGGAGAAATTGAAATAATTCTTGTTTCAGATTTGTTCCCTTTGCTGTAGCAATTGGTAAGGCTTTCTTCAGGGTCCTCATAAATCTCTCAACCTCCCCATTTGCTTGTGGCCAATGAGGAGGAATTTTCTGATGTTTGCAACCAAGATAGTCTGAAAATTGAGCAAACTGCAGGCTTTGAAAAGGTGGTCCATTGTCACTTTTGACAACAACAGGTATGCCATAAGAGGAGAAAAAATTGTCTAATTTTGGAATGAAAGCATTTGCTGAAGTGGTAGTGACTGTTTCTACTTCTGGATAATGGCTGTAATCATCAATAACTACCAAAAGATGTCCTCCAGCAGGGAGATCACAGAAATCAACACCGACTTCCATCCATGGTGTTGAAGGAAGAGGAGAAACATGCAGTGGTGCAGAGTGGTTCTGTGGGATTGCTGCTTGGCACAGTGTAGAAGATTTTACACGCTGCTCAGTAAGGTTATCAATTCCAGGGAACCAGACCTTTGCTCTGAGCAGTGCTTTTGTTTTAACCAGCCCCTGGTGACTTTCAAGGGCCAAATCAATTGCACGGTTCCATAGAGAACATGGAATAATCAAACAAGTATCTCGAAGGAGGAGGCAATTCTCTGTGACGGTAAGTTCACCCTTCATATTAGTAAATGATTGGATGATTGCTCGTGCTTCACAAGTCAGATGTGCTAGATTATTCAGATGATCTTTCCACCGGCCACTGTGGACAGTCTGGATGATTGTCTGTATACACGTGTCAGCTTGTGTAGCAGTCTTTATTTCCTGTAGAGAAAGAGCTTTAGGGACAGCATGGGAGACAAGGAAATTGACATGTGCCTCTGCTTCATTTGTAGCTGTATGGTTGGCAGCTGTTTTAAATATGGGATGCCTAGAAAAATAATCAGCTGGATTGACTTTACCTGGTCGATACACAACTCTGTAGTTATAGCCTTGCAATTTGAGCATCCATCGCTCAATACGAACTGGTGGTTGAAAGGATGGATTATTAAACATGGGCTCAAGAGGCTTGTGATCAGTTATAACTGTGAATGGGCACCCATATATGTATAAATGAAAATGAGAGCATGCCCAGGCTACTGCAAGAGCTTCCCTCTCTGTCTGAGAATACAGTTGTTCTGTAGGAGAAAGAGCTTTGCTGGCATATGCAATAGTAGAAATGTGACCATCTTGATCAACCTGTGTGAGAACAGCTCCTAGTCCAACAGGGCTGGCATCCACCACAAGTTCTGTCTTCTTGCTTGGATCAAAGTATGACATGACTACATCACTTGCAAGTGCATCCTTTAACTCAGTAAAAGCAATCTGGCGTTTTTCTGACCATTCCCATGTTTGATCTTTTTTAATGAGATCCCGGAGAGGCTGTGAGATTGTGGCTAATCTTGGTATAAATTGGCCGCAACAGTTTGCAAGGCCTAGCAAACTGCGAACTTCAGTAGAATTAGTAGGTACAACAGCATTATGTATAGCCATTACTTTTTTTGGATCTGCTGAAATGCCATCTTTGGAGAAGACATATCCAAAGAATTCCCAAACAGGTTTTTTGAACTCACATTTACTTTGATTTAATGTCAGGTGTTCCTCATGCAGTAGTTTTAAAACTGCTTCAAGTCGAATATCATGTTCAGTTGATGTGGTACCAAAAACCAGGATATCATCACTTACATTAAGAACTCTGGGGAGTCTAGCTAGAACTTCATGGATAACATTCTGAAATATCTCTGCAGCTGAAGAAATGCCAAAATTGAGGCGCTTGTAGCGTCAAAGACCAACATGAGTTGAAAAGGTTGTGATATATCTGGACTCTGGATGGAGCTCCAACTGGTGGTAACCAGCTGTAAGGTCAAGTTTGGAGAAGAATTTTGCCCTATTCTAATCTGCAATGATGTCATCCACAGTGGGAGTAATGTCTCTCTCTCTCTTGATGGCTTGATTGGGTAAGCGCATGTCCACATAAATCCAGATTTTTCCTGGTTGCTTAGGCTTCTGGACAACTATGATTGGAGAAACCCAAGGAGTAGGACCTTCTACTCGCTCAATAATGTCAAGCTCTTATAGATGTGTTAATTCTTCTTCAACTAGTTTTCTGATGTGGAAAGGAATACGTCTATGTGGTAATGCCACTGGCTGAACATTTTCATCAATGTGAAGTCTTACTTGCTTTCTTTTTAGCTTTCCAATCCCTTGAAACATTTTTTCATAGGTTTGGAGGCTTTGAGTTATTCTATCAAGACATATTTCTTGTATTACTTGAATTAGTCTTAATGCACTAGCAGTCTTGTAACTAAGCAGTGTATCACTGCCATAGGCCACCACATACAGTGGGCTTGTAACAGTGATGCCCCTGAAAGCAAAAGTGGCTCAAAACATGCCAGACACTGATAATGGTTCT
Organism: Anniella stebbinsi; assembly: GCA_029215795.1. Lineage (NCBI taxonomy): Eukaryota > Metazoa > Chordata > Lepidosauria > Squamata > Anniellidae > Anniella > Anniella stebbinsi. The sequence goes on along the minus strand of JARDYH010000002.1, from coordinate 22,211,404 downwards.
GGGGTACCATAGGCATATATCTTTACTGCTGTGTTCTGAAGTGATGGTTTCTGAGGGAATGCATCATATACACACTGAGCCATCACATTCACAGATGCACCAGCGTCGATCAAAACTTCAGTCTTATCTCCTTGTATACAAATGTGGCAACGTGGTAGACAATTCTGTTTGGAAACACTTGTTTGTGTAGAGTACACTGTGTAAACATTTGCATTGTCTTCCTCTGAAGGGTCAGCCTGAAGAGCATTTGCTTGGTCTTGGTCTTGGTTGTGAATGCTTGGTGTAAGCTATGGTGATCTGCAGACTCTTGCATAGTGGTTTCTTTTTCCACAGTTGTGGCAAATTGTTGTGGCAGGGCAATTGCCTCTGTGAGGATAGGATCCCCCACAGTTGTAGCAGGTTGCCTGTGCTGTCTTCATGGACATTTGCTGGGCTTTAGGAGATTGATTGCCATTGCCACCTTGAGGATGTGTTCGCTGATTCCTGTTGAAACGCTTCTGGAGTGCAGACTGACCCCCTTGTTTGTGCAGACTGACCCCCTTGTTCTATTAGCTGAGCATGTGTTTCTGACATTTCATTTGCTCGAGCAGTGTCCAGTATTTTAGTGAGAGTCATCTGGGGTTCTCGCAAAATTTGCCTTCGAAGTTTGGCTGAAGAGCATCCCTGTATCATTTTCGCCCTTATCTCGTGATCTGTGTTTGCAAATTCACAAGATCGCGCCAGATGATGTAAACGGGTATGATATTCATCAGTATTCTCTTCTTCCTTTTGGTGTGCCTGCCGAAAGGTGTACTGTTCAAAGTCTATATTTTTGTATGGTTTAAAGTACTTGGTAAGAGCTAGCTTTGCCTTTTCATAATCATCACTATCTCCAGTCTCAGAAAATGTTTTGAAAATTTGGTGTTCTTCACTGCCTGCAAAATGTAGTAACATTGCCCTTTTGGTGGTAGGGTCATCTTCTTTCATTGCAAGAAATAAATTTTCCAAACGTTCAAGCCAAAGTTCCCATCTAGGCCCTAATGTGCTGTGAGACTCATGCATAGGAAACTCAGGGAAAGAAGGGAACATTTTGAAATCAGGGTTAAAATTGTGAAGAGCTGACAGAATTCTGAAGAACTAGGAAGATATCTGTTACTTCTGACTGAAGGTTTTGTTCTTTTTCTTTTAGACAAGAAACAAAATGGCTGCTGCCACCGTTCTTCATGCAGGGCTATGATTATGCAATTCATAAAATGGCTACTGTTCTTGAAAAGACTGGGCAGCCTGTCCTTTTGAAAACAGACAATGTCTTTTTGAGGGAACTGCTCATTTGTCTTAGATAGCTTGTGTTTTACTGGAAGGAAGATAGGAAGAAATACCTGGCTGTATGAAGAGCTCTTAGTTTCTGTCCTTTTTTTCTTTCTTTCTTTATATTGGGTTTCTTTTCCAGTGTTCTTTTCCACGTCGCCAGTGTTGTGTCCACAGACCTGGGACCCTTGGAAATAGGAATCTGGTTCCACACAAAACTTAGGTGGTAGACATTTATTGTTAGCTGACCAGATAAAATCCAGGTCAGGGCTCATGTAACTTTAACAGTTGTAGAGAAAAGGGAATTTCAGCCAGTGTCATTTGTATGCAATTAGTTCCTGGTGATATTCCCTCTTCATCACAACAGTTAAAGGTGCAGGCACTATATTAGAGTGACCATATGCAAAAGAAGGCAGGGCCCCTGCAACTTTAACTGTTATGATGAAGAGGGAATTTCACCAGGTACGAATTGCATACAAATGACACTGACTGAAATTCCCTTTTCTCTACAACTGTTAAAGTTACATGAGCCCTGACCTGGATTTTATCTGGTCACCCTATTTATTTTAGTGCTCCTTCTTTGCAGGCAGCTACAGGCAGAGTGGCATTTGCATTGCCAGCCTGCTACAAAACCTGGGATGGATTATCTGTGCTTAATTGCAGGTCGTTCATAAATCCTGGCCTGGCTCAAAGAATGGGCCTATCACAAAAACTACACCTTCCTTGAGGAACACAGTCTTTCTGAGCTCTGGGGTAGTCATGTATCTTTGGTTATTCTTCAGTCCTGACTTCTGGTTTGCTCTTTTGCCATGTCTTCTGGTTGTCCTTCACTACTGATTTGCTCTTTGGTGTTGACTCCTGGCTTGTTCCACAGCTTTTGCCTCCGGCTCACTTTAGCCTGCTGCCCATGGGCCAGCCCTCACACTATACCCTTGAGATAGTATTTCTCTTAGCATCATTCCAATCAGATACTTCTCCGTTTTTTAAAGCTTTCTGTTTGGAACTTCCATTGTGTGGTGTGTTCTTTTATGTCCTTCACTTTCTTTTGACTCTCTACCCCTCCCTCCCTCCTTCTCTCTCTTTCTCTCTCTCTTTTACTCTATTCAGTCTAGTGTAATTACAGATAGAAGACTGCCTCCATCACATAATGGGAAGTTGTATAATTATCCAGCATATTCACTCAGTGAAAATGATAGTTTGGGACAAAGAAGTGGATTCTCATCTCTATTAACCCGGTGTAAATTCTCTTGCTTTCCAAAGACCTTCTCTAGATTTATGATGGCGTAACAGAAATAAAATAATAACCCAGCATTTATTTTTCTTCACTCTGAATTTCAACTCCCACACAGCAATGGCTACCAATAATTTGAACTACCTCTGAATTTCTGGAAACAGCTTTTCTTTCTTTCTTTTTTTTAAAGGTTTAAAGGCTTCAATTTCATGGGCTTACTAGCCATCGTAACTGGTGCCCGCAGAAACCTTCTGTTTATTAATGCAACGGCAAACTTTAGACCCTCTTTCCATTCCAGAAGTCAAAACCTTTGCTACTACCTTGATTACAATCTCAGTTGATAGGGAAAGTTTTATAAGTGCATCGAAAGCTTTACATTCAGCAAACTATTTGCTCCCATGATTTGGACTGACAATTACACTGAGGCTGTTTCGCCACCCTCTAATGGTATCAGTGCAGCCTTAAATTAAGGAAACCACAAAATTGTGCTTGGAATTCTGCTGTCTGTGTTGCCCATCTTGCAATCCAGTACCACAAGATCATCAAAACCAAGGGGTTCATGGCTCTCACAAAGTGTCACGAGAACCTAGTGACCCTGGACACTGGTTTTAAATCATCTCCGTTGAAGAAAGCAAACCTTTTGGGAATTGGTCATCGCAGTCATATTTCAAGGTTTCCGTAATCATCTTATTGCCCCTCGACAGCATCGGGGGTGGTGGGGAGGAATAGGATGTTTTGCATTTCCGGATCTGAGGTCGGAGGCAGCACTCTTCATCCATGTTGGCTGCCTCTCCGAGAGGGGATGAAGGGGACGTTTCTGTGGGTGAGGAAAAGATAGGCCAGGTTATGTTGCATCTCAGGCCGGCCCTACCATTAAGTGGTAGGAAGCAGGCACAGCAGGCGGCGGAGAAGTGGAAGCATGGCACTCTCCCCCTCCAAAGGATCTGCCGCTTCCTGCTGGCCATACCTCCCACCTTGTTGCGCCGTGCCGCACTTCCTGACCCTGCCATCCAGGTCAGCTGACTTAGGTCGCCTCTACAAGATTTCGCTTTGACGTCCGGCTGCCCAATTATGTGCATTTATGCATAAGCACATTTACTCCTAATACCTATTCATGAGAGGCAGTGAAGCGCATTACGGGCTGTATAAAATGCACTTTAAAGTTGTTGACATGCAGAGAATCGCATGTTTACATGGCCATAAGGCGCTTTAACTCCCGCGGTAAATTTTAAGTCACTATTTAACGCACATTCAATAATGTGCATAAGCGGAGATAAAAAGCGCCTCAATCCCCGATTTGCGCTCCGCTCTTGTAGAGGTAAAATCTGTAAAGTGCCTTGAAATGGCTTTAAATTGCTCTTGTAGAGGCACCCATTCTTTCCCTAGCGGGGACATGTGCACCCACATTACCAGCGTACTGCCTCTGTAAAGTCTTTCTGCCTTCAGGAGCCGCGCTGGATGGACGTGCAGGTGCCATGTGACTCCTGACAGCAGAAAGACCTTACAGGCAGTGCGCTGGAAGTGGGAGAGGGAGGCCGCAGGGGGGATCGTGGGACAGAGGGAGGGGAGAGGGGTGTAGCAGGTTTCTGCTTCAGGCGGCAACCTACCTTGGCCTGGGCCTGCTGTATCCACAGGTCTCTCCAGTGTCCTTCCCTCCTCTTCTGCAGCACCCCAACTAGATTGTCCCGCTAAAATCACCTCCACCATACCTCCCACTCTGCCTTGGCTACTTGCAAGACTCAGAGTTTGGAAGCTTACAAGCATAGAGGGTGGAAGTGATAGGATTGTACCCTTCACTCTTTCAGAGTGAGCTATGCCCCATATTATTGCAGCCTCAGGAAATCCCCCCCTTAGAACATGGGTTTTGAACCTCATTTTGGAGAAGCTCTCAGGGGCCACATTCCAGTGGTGGGTGGGCCACAGGTAAAAGGGGCATGGCCAAACGTATTGGCAGATTTTAGCTTTAAGCTCTTACTGCCAGTCACTAAACCATAAGGGAGGCAATTTAACCTTTTAGAATGTGGGGGAAACTGCACAAAAGCTGGGAAAGTGCACATATGATCGGTGTTTGGGGGGGAAAGGGCATGGTCTTCTGGTGAACCCCAGAGGCTCTGCCCCAGGTTCTCCTAGGCCAAAGAAGAAGGCCTGATGAGCCATATAGACTGATTATCCATGGTTGGTTTCAACCAATAAATCCGGGGGGGGGGGGGGGGAAATAATAGTGACCAAGGTTGGATTTCAACAGCCATCGCAGCCCATGCTTTATCAGACATCTGAACATTATTTAGGCTGACCATATGAAAAGGAGGACAGGGCTCATGTAACTTTAACAGTTGTAGAGAAAAGGGAATTTCAGCCAGTGTCATTTGTATGCAATTAGTTCCTGGTGAAATTCCCTCTTCATCACAACAGTTAAAGTTGCAGACACTATACTAAAGTGACCAGATACAAAAGAAGGCAGGGCCCCTGCAACTTTAACTATTGTGGTAAAGAGGGAATTTCACCAGGTACTAATTGCATACAAATGACACTGGCTGAAATTCCCTTTTCTCTGCAACTGTTAAAGTTACATGAGCCCTGTCCTCCTTTTCATATGGTCAGCCTACATTATTTGAGGTCACTCACAAATTACCATTTTCCAGGAGGATAAAAGCCCTCTTTGGGCATTTAGAATGAATGCATGAAGGGGGCGGGAGCCAGTTTATACATGTTAGCCCCACCCTCAACATTCCCATTCCCCATGGTAGGAGATCCAGCTTAGAAGATCCATCTTCCCATGGAAGATCCATCTTCCCATGGAAGATCTATCTTCCCATGATCAGGAGCACTGACAGTGCAGGGTCCCTTCCCGGTTGTGCTGAATGCACTTAGAGGTCTTCTTCAGAGCTTCACCCGTGAGAGTCTGAAGCTTCCTCCTGCAGGGACAGTTCTAAGAATACACATGTAAGACAGAGCTCAAAATTTTGATTGTCTTTTATTGGGTTGCACACTATCTTTTCTTTTCTTTTCTTTTGTTCTTCCTTTTGTTCTTCCTTTTTCCAGTTTATTAAAATAGTACTCTAATTCAGAGACTGCAAATTAAAGGAAGAGCTCCAATAAGTCGCAGCTCTTTATTTCATCTGTCTTTTTCAATCAACCTGTTTTTATGTGCTGAGAAATTAGTAATTTCTGCTGTTTGATATGGGAAAGAAGCAAAACGCTGCAGCCCTGCTACAAGGCAATTGACTCCGGCAGATGGGTTCATTTGCAGCCAGATCAATTGGCACATGGGAGAGGAGGGGTATTTCCAGTTTAATTTTGCAGGGAGGGGATTTGCTTCAGGGCAAATAACTGGCCTTTGGTTACATGGGGTATTGTAATACAGCATATGCCAAAGTTTAAACCACAGGCAGAAAGGGCCAACAGATTACAAAAGAAGCTGCTTGCGGACATTTGAAGTGCCTTATTATCTAGCTATGCTCATGTTGACTAAAAATTAAGTGCAGGCTTCGCTCCATAATGAGGCCAATTGAGGACACAAAGGGAGCCTTATATGTCTTCTGGCACATTGTGGGGGTCTTCCACACTCCAAAGGAAACTTATCAGCTGCTGCCTCTCTGCTGCTCCAGTAGCATCTCATAAGGTCCCTGGTTCACCAAGGGTGCAGCTGTGGAAGATTCCCACACTCCTGGTTTGACTCCTCAGTGCAACCTTCCCCAACCCAGTGCTCTTCAGCGCTGTTGAACTACAACTCCCAGGATCCCCATGGCTGGCTGAGGAATGCTGAGAGATGCGGTCCAGCACATCGGGAGGGGAAGGCTGTTTTAGTTAGGGTGACCATATGAAAAGGAGGACAGGGCTCCTGTATCTTTAACAGTTGCAAAGGACAGGGAATTTCAGCAGGTGTTGTTTGTATGCATACAGAACCTGGTGAAATTCCCTCTTCATCACAACAGTTAAAGCTGCAGGAGCCCTGTCCTCTTGACCAGATACAAAAGAGGGCAGGGCTTCTGCAGCTTTAACTTTGTGATGAAGAGGGAATTTCACCAGGTTCTGTATGCATACAAAGGACACCTGCTGAAATTCCCTTTTCTATGAAACTGTTAAAGATACAGGAGCCCTGTCCTCCTTTTCATATGGTCAGCCTAGTTTTAGTGGTAAACAGAGTGGCAGGTTCATCACCCAATTTGTCAGCACTAGATTACTGTGTACTTGAAGACTGGAAGATGAATGTGTGAACTGATACCATGGGAAAGCTTTCTGTTTGAAGCATTGCAAGGTATAGGGTCTTAAATAGCAGGCTGGGTCACGCCTCTGGAGAAGACTGCCAGTGTTTGCTGGAAGCTAGGTGGCTAGTCCCACAAGTAGGGCAGGTCTCTTACCACCTTCCCCAAAGGTTGCAAGTATAGAGACTTTCTATATGAAGCTTTCATTGTGCACTCATGATTGATCATCATGGTAATTTGCGGGACCTTCACACAATGCCGTCATCTTCCAGGGCATCTCCCATGCATTGCAACCATTGTCATGGGTTTTTTTTCCTAACGAGGCAAGTCTGGTATTATTTAGAAAAGGCAGAATGAGAGTCTCATGTAATTACACAATTCCACTGTACCACTGTACTGGTTGTTTAATGAAACCAATCAAAAGGCAGAAAAAGAAAGAAATAAACCATAAAAAAGCACTTGTAAAGGAGCCAATCTTAATCCTGCAAAGAATCCAGTCACAGAGGCCTCAGTAAAAGCCTCATGTAGAAATGCCCATAGTAAGGCACTTCAATCTGTGGTAGTAGAGATTTGATGGCCAAACCAGTGCCATTGTAGTACAGTAGTCAGAGAGGGTCAGTTGAGGACAGGAGACCCAGGTTCAAATCCTTGGTCAGCCAGACAAGCAGGCTTGACTGATTTTGCTCTAGCACTCTTCAAATACTTGAAAGGTTGTCACACAGAGGATCAACCCAAAATGCAGGACACGGAATAATGGACTCAAGTTACAGGAAGCCAGATTCCGACTGGACATCAGGAAAAACATCCTGACTGTTAGAGCAGTACCACAATGGAACTAATTACCTAGGGAGGTCATGGGCTCTCTTCAAGAGGCAGCTGGACAACCATCGGTCAACTATGCTTTTAGGTGGATTCCTGCACTGAGCAGGGGGTTGGACTCGATGGCCTTATAGGCCCCTTCCAACTCTACTATTCTATGATCCTATGATTCTATGATCGTGCTTAACACGGAGCCTGATAAAGAGTGCTGGAGACCCTAAAAGTTCACTTATTACTTTGTGACATTTTTTGTTGGTCTCAATCAAAATTCTGCCTTACTATAGCTTTTGGATTATTTTCCTAAATGACCAATATGGGCTGCTTACGATTGTTGAGCGGATAATGTCAACAACCAGGACACCTGAATCAGCAAGTCACTCTGCCTCTCTTTTTCTACATCCCATTCTTTAACAATATATTACTTACAAAGCTAGAACATTCCTTGACACTTATTGTAAACCTCGTTTCTCATGCCATACAGTACAGATGCAGCAGAAACTATATCACGAGTGATCGCCAAGCTAAAGACACTATCATCAGAACGTCCCACTGTCCAATTTCCATATTATGGTTAGTCTTGGAACAGTTTACTTATAAGCAGTAAAATACAGGGTTTGTAAAGTGCAGGAAGAGAACGCTGCTTCTTCTTTTCTCTCCCATTGTTCAAAACTGTGCCCTTTGTTTACTGCTTGCTAAATCTTGTATATAAGTACTCCTTTTTGCCTACATTAAGGTCAATTTGAGGTTAAATGGTTGGTATGTAAGGAAATAAAAATGGCTCAGCGGTACGAACAGGGATAGTCTTTTGATTTGGGGTTTTGTTTTGTTTGTTTTTGTTTCCTTTAATAATTCTGAGATGGAGGAAGAACCATTCCAAATTTAGAGGAAAATGGCAAAGTTTACTCCAGTATCAGTCAAAGAACCGCAGGTCTTCTACCCCCATCGATGGTTAAGTCTCTATGTGCCAAACAAAAACCACATTCAGTGTCAAAGAAGCCCAAATGTTGGGCTCAGTACTAATTATGAAAATGAAGTAGCAAATATGTTTCTGTCCTTTGCTACCTGATCCTTTTCACTGGAAACACAAGGAGCGGAATGGGGGGCCATCTGCCCGGCCCCTACACTGCAGAGGTTCAGTCTAGTAGCACATGTACCACATCAGCTATGTCTGCTCTAACTGGAGAATAAACAGCAATGAACTGTTTCCTTGATTGTTAAATTTATTTATGAATGTATTTACAGCATTTATATACTGCTCCACATCTGAGCAGATTCTGAAGTGATGAAAAATAAAAGGTAAAATTATAAAAAGATGAAAGAAACTTAACTCCATTTTAAAATTGCCTTTTTGTTTTGTTTTTAAAACAAAACTGATGAAAACTGTGGCTGATCTGTCAGGGGAGGCTTCCTAGAATAAAGCTTTTTTCAGGAGGCACCAGAAACGATACAGTGACCTCCAGAGGCAGGGAGTTCCATAGGAAGGGGGCCACCACACTGAAGGCTCTTCTCTGGGTGGACTCTAATCGGGCCATAGGTCCATGCTAAAGCACCAGGAGCATGCCCTCTGATGATCTCAGTGATCAGGCAATTTGATAGGGGAAAAAGTGCTTCCTCTTGTATCCTGGTCCCAAGTTGTTTAGGGCTTTCTACACTAGTACCAAAACCTTAAACCTGGCCTGGTAGCAAATAGTCAGCCAATGCATTTCCCTCAACAAAGGAGCTGCATGCTTCCTCTGCACTAGGGCTGTGAATGGACCTCCTGATCCGATCTGGATCCCAATCTGTCAGATCCAGATCGGGCCCAATCTGATCCGACACGGATCTGTGACAGGATCCAGATCCGGATTGCTGATCCGATCCAGCCCTGATCCAATTCAGATCCGGGTTCCAGATACGGATCCGGTCACAGCCCTACTTTGCACCACCTGGTCCTATCAAAACAGACTAGGGGGACAGTTGTGAATCGCTAAGAAAATGTACATAAAATGTACATATGATCATGTATATATCTAGATTCAAATTTAGAAATAATTATTATAATTTAAATAGGAATACAGTACATGTTTCGATAGTGTGCCTGGTGACCTCTGTGCTTTGCTCAGTCTACTGCCCATGTGCTGTGGATGGGCCTCTTCAACGCCAAGCTCTTCTGATGGGTCTTTGTCTTTAAACTGGACTTGGACTGAACAGCCCTTCAAATAGAGGATTGTCTTCTGTAAAAGAGGACACATGGCCATCCTGAGACAGATCCAGAATATACAAGGGTAGCTGAACTGACCATTTTGGCTGTTCTTGAGTTCTACATGCAAGACACTGAGCCTGTGGCAAACCCCAGGTTCCGAATACACAAGAGGAAAGAACAGATACAAGGAGATCATCCAATGTTTGCGGTCGGCCTGCTGGGCTAGATGAACCAAGCAGCACAGCAAATTGCTGAGAGTTTTCATAGATGTAAAAACACAAGGTGGACAGAGCTTGATGTTTTAGCAAAGGAGACGAGAAGTCTGCTGATTGAGGCTGCCATAACAGCAGACAGAAAAACAAACAAAGTACAAGCACAGGGTGTAGCAAAAGATCAAGAAATTTGCCATTAGGAGCAATGGGTTGCTGGACAATAGAGTAAACTCACTTCCACCGGTCATTGGACGGATCTCTATACAGCATGAACCCGCAACTAAGGAATGTGACCGAAACACTATTGCCAGTATGACTGGTAATGACAAGAATTCCACAACAGTTCAGTGGCCAATGAGAGAAAAGTGATTGCCAAGTGCAGCAAAGAGGAATTGCTGCAAACAATATATTGCAATATATATGCATACAGTACAGCTACTGCTAAAGGATAGGTGTAATTTGAAAGATAACAATATAAGAACATAAGAAGAGACTTGCTGGGTCAGACCAAAGGTGTATCAAGTCATGTTTCCAGCAGTGGCTAACCAGATGCATGTGGGAAACCCACAAACAGGACATGAGTACAACAGTCCTCATACGCTGTGGCCATTAATAGCCTTCCCTTCCATAAATCCCCTTTTAAAGTCATCCAAGTTGGCAGCCATAACTACATCTTGTGGTTGCTAATTCCATACTTTAACCATCTGCCGAGCAGAAGTACTTCCTTTTGCCTCTCCTGACTCTCTCACCATTCAGCTTTATGGGATGACCCCGGGTTCCAGTATGATGAGAGAGGGAGTCAAACATCTCTCCAACCACTTTTTCTGCACCATGCAAATAGTCTGAAAACTGTGTTGCAATAACTCACTGAGGCTGCCAGTATTGTGGAGTTTTAAGACGAAGATTTGGGAGGGTTTAGAATCTCTAGTGAGATGGGGATAGCTACAGAGAGGCCCATTAATGATAGCAATTCATTTTAGGAGATATTTTATTACATTTGTATCCCATAGTTCCTCCAAGAAGCTCAAGACATAAGAACGTAAGAAGAGCCATGCTGGATCAGACCACAGGTTCATCTAGTCCAGCACTCTGTTCACACAGTGGCCAACCAGCTGTCAATCAGGAACACACAAGTAGGACACAGGTGCAACAGCACTCTACCACCCATGTTCCCCAGCAGGAAATAGAAATCATCAGGATTTTAATTAGGTAATCCCTCATATGATCACAATGGGTGGACAAAACAATCGGCAAGGTTTTTTTTAACAAACATATTGGCCGAAGGAGTTTTTTTCTACTTTAAACTGTCCTCCTTTCCTCAATCTTTCACCAAACTTCTTGAAATTTTCAGGTTATGTAAAACCAGCATTTATTTCCAGTGCATATAGATTTCAGGAAGATTGGTAAAACAGTTTTGATTTATGAATATTAGAATGACCAACCCACTGATTACCCCTTTATCATGGTAGAATGCTTTTTTTCCTGTCATACATAGACATACTGCCTTGGATACTGGAGGTAGCATCTAGCCATCAGGACTAGTAGCCATTTATGGCCTTCTACTCCAGGAATTTACCCAACCCCTTTTTAAAGCCATCCAAATTGGTGGCAGTCACCACATCGTGCGGTAGTGAATTCCATAGTACACGTAGTCACTCCTCCTGACCCCTTTACCTCTTTTCTATCCTCACAAAAATACTATGAGGTCAGTTAGGCTACTCTAAGGCTACCTTAGCTTCATGGCTAAGTGGGGATTTGAACTTGGATCTTTCCAATCCTAATCCAACCTTCTAATTGTGCTATCACACTGGGCCTCAAATTGGTTTTGTTTAGGGATTTGTCTGAGACAGTACCTTCTCCTTTGCCAACCTGCCCAGTCACTGAGGTCATCAGAGAGCATACTTCTGGTGGTTCCACATGGACCAATTCGAGTCCAGCAGGAGAAGTGCCTTCAGTGTCGTGGCCTCTTCTCTTTGGAACTCCCTGCCCCTGGAGGTCAGGAAGGCACCAAGATTATGCTGCTTTCAGCACCTCCTGAAAACAGCTCTCTTCCAGGAAGCATTCCGTAGTTAACCAACCATGTTTTTTATTGGCATTCTGTTAAAAGAACAATTTTAATTAAGGTGTTTAAATTATTTTTATCTTTTAACTTATGTTTACCACTCTGGAAACTGTTTTAGATACAGAGCAGTATATAAATATTGTAAATAAATAATAAATAATGGGCTCCTTTAAATGAGTTATTTATAGCACACTCATGACTAGCCACTCACGGAAATAGCAGGTCATTTTGACAATGATGTGAGCCTCCTGTGTGTCTCCTGCTCCTTCCTTCTGTTATTCCGTCTGAAAATAACCTTGGAAAAACCGATTCTTCTCACATATCCCAAATCTTCCTGCTGTACGCAGTCAAAGCTGTGCTATAAAATGCCCACTAGAGAGCACTGTCCCATTGAACTATATGAGAGGAACGTTTTAAATTACAGGCCACGTGGTCTCTGCTCTCTTCCCATGTAATTCAACTCGTTCCAAATGTGGAAGAAAAGCAGGAAGCAGAACAACAGTAAGGAAACAAGATTTCCCTTTAATCTAAAGGGCTTTAATAAATAAAAAATAATTCTGTTCCTACTGGTATTTCAACAGGTTAAAAGTAGAGTGGGCAAAAGGAGAAAACTGCACCTCCAAAAATCAAACCAATGGGATTTTCCGGGGGGGGGGGGGGCACAAAAAAATCCAGCAAAGGTTAAGCACACTTTGTTCCAATAAGAAATTAGACCACTTTTAAATATGTGTAAATGTTATTTGCATCCTACTCTTACAAGAGACTGCCACTAGACTCCTGTCCAATTTCTCCAAATTCAGATACACACCTCCTTAATTTCAGCAATGCTGCAGGACTAGGTATTCCCAGGTAATTTAATTTTCTGAGCCCATAATAGGAATTAATAGTGTATTAAGCTTTTCAGAGGGACTTTCCTTCTACATACAGTAGAAGTTTCCTTTAGGTGTGCCCCTCTACCCCAGGCAACAGTATTACAATATATCATTTTTCCAATTAAAGTAATTAAAATAGAAATAACCACCTTGCTTCAAGTTCAAATCCAACAAACCAAGAAGCCCCGGTGACCGTACGAAAGTGCCAAGCAACCACAGAAAAAGCTGCAAGAAAGAAAAATAGGTTATGTACAAGGCACTTGCGAGACAAAGTGGAAACCACAATGGCTCCAATCCACCTCTTACAACAACTTCGATGGGGATAGCAAGATGTCCACACCTGGTCCATTCAAAAGTACCTGGCTGAGCATTGCAATGTACATGAAAATGTGAATCCACATGCCCACTCACACCTGCATCCGCTGTGCACGTCTAAGCTTTACTGACATCACCCTTGCATTTAACCACTAGCCTGGTTGCCATAGGCAACAAGGAGATGGAGATGAGTAAATGGAATTCCATGCAGGTGACTGTGTGGACTGGTGGAGTAAAAGTGGAAAGGTTCCACCCCCTTCTCTGGCTTGCATAGATACCAAGTGGGCTGCAAGAGGAAGGAAGTCCCCTCTTCCTCTTGGCTGCTGCAGGAAGCACAGAGTTCTCTATCCATCCACCATCACCTCCGCCATCCCCGCATTAGGCTAGTCAAAAAATGTTGCAGGCTAAAAATATTTCTGATCATATTTACAAAGCTGCCTTACACCCACCCACATACACACACCCACATCTTTCTTACTAGATTGTGGATAAACGTTTTTTGAGTACCCAGCTCTTCATCAGAGTCAAATCTATCCCCCGACACACATCTTTGTTTTAGGGTAGTAGTAGTGCCCCTGTGCAGCTCTAGTCACACTTTAGTAGGAATGCAGAAATCTGTTGATTTTGATTTCTCTCTGTTTCTCTTTTTATCCCCAATCTTACCTTAACTTCAACTCAAACTTTAAGAATTTCTCCGCTTTAAATTCAGTTCTTCGCAAACGTCCTGATTTTTTAAAAAGAAGTTTGCATGAAAATCCATAAGTATGTTTGTATGCATCGTGCCTAATATATCTGTTTTTGCAAGCAATTTTCCAAACACAATTGATTTTGAATGTAATTTCCCCTAATGTACACATTTTTGATATGCATTTTTTTGATTGGAGAACTTCATTGCAAAATTCAGAGAACTGTCAATTTTGAAGCATAACTGAGTTTCGGTTCACATAGTGCAGGGGACGGCAACCTCCAGCCCACAGGCCTAGTCCAGCACACATCAGGACCCAATCCAGCCCATGAAAGCTTGAGCACCCTCTGTAGGCGCTGCCTCCTACTATCCCCAAGCTCCAATCCTTTCCCAAACCTGCCCCTGGGGAGAGGGATGTCCTGCTATATCTCCCTTTGCATCACTCACCCTCTATCAGACGGCAAGCAGTGCAAAGAGAAATCCCTTTGTCATCTCTGATCAGACATCAGAGATTGGTTAAGAATTCCCCTTCACCACTTGGCCAGGGCTTTTCAAGAGTCAGCTCCTACAAGTCCAGACTAGGTTCATTTCCGTTCCATACTGCTCACTCCCTGATCAGGACATGACTGGAGTGCGAAGGAGCAGCCCAACTCTCTCTGCACTGAGGAAAAACAATCTTTTTTTTAGTGGGTGGAACACGGGTGAATTTCATCATGGGAGGGGGGCTTTGGTGTTGGCCCCCACTCCTTGCCATCATCCGGACCACTGGCTTGATCCTGGGATGGGGGAAGATAATCTGGTCCCCAGACCAAAAGTGGTAACCCTCCGCTGGCACAGTGGTTTAAAAGTACCCCCCCCAAAAAAAAATCTTCTCCATCCCTATACTTTAGTGTTTATGTATGACTAAGCATACTAGAATATGGACAGGGATGTGCATTTCAATGAGTATCCCATTGAAAGCAATGAAATTCAAATAGATGGACTCCACACTTGGATGCAGAGTCTGGTGCAAATTTAGATTCGGAACTGATTTGCGAATACATATGTGGATCTCTTCAGTTTGATTGGGGTATGAAATTCTGAGATCCAGTATGGTGTAGTGGTTAGAGTGCCAGACTAAGACCAAGGAAACTAGATTCAGCTCCTGACTCAGAGATGAAGATCACTGGATCACCCCAACCTACCTCACAGGCTTGTTGTGAAGATAATTGGGGGACCATATACACCACCCAGAGTTCCTTGGAGGAAGAGTGGGATATAATGTAAATATTAATAAAATAATTCCACATCTCATATGTGTAGTATCTTTAGATACCTAAACATATATTCTTTTAAAGATGTATTTATACTGTTGATTATATAAATTCTGCAAAATCAATACACCAATGAATATTATTGACATTTCTCTACATAGTTTATAAATATCCTAAACAGGTTAAAATGCAATATAATCAATCAAAAATTTCTATATCTACATCTGATTGTTAAATGGAATCTCTATGTACAAAAACTATAACCTTATAATGTATGCAATGCATAATAATATTCTTATATCAAATCAACTGCATTTCAAAGGAAGGAATCAAATAACAGAAAAACAATTAATGTTTATATTATGTCCTACCTTCCAAAAGTCAACAAAATATAACCATAATTATTTTAATAGTATGTGTTCAAAAAATGCCCCAAAATTATCCCATCTTGTTTACCCAAATGAAATGTTGCGCACTCAAATTGTGCTATTACATTTTGTATTATATACTTCTATATGAAGTAGAAGTCCTCCCTTTGTCCATAGTTACTGTTTTTTATGTGTGACAGGTCTAAATCAGGCTCATGTGGACAATAATGAAGGTCAATTTTCACACCTGTGTTTTAAAGCCAGGAGACGATCATATGACAAATCCCACCACTGACTATTCTGAATGAAGATGCTTTAATAGGCCAGCTATTTAGAACCTGCTATTTCTGTTTAACCAGCATCACCTCATTCTGGCTTAAAGACCACGAATGAGGAGACACTCCCAGGGCCAAGCAGTCGCATGTTATGGGGTGATAAGTCATTAAAGACCCACTGACGCCCCATGGACTGGAGAATTTGGAAATCTAGCCTGGGGAAAGATGCTTCCTCAGATGACACATTGCTGTGATCCATAACCTCAAACCATAAGGCTGGGCACATGTGGGTGTTTTTGTTTGTTTTTTCCAATTTTTCTGTTAGTGTGTAAGAATCAATTCTCATAATACATTCTTGTTCTGGCAGATCTATACTCATGCATAAAGGTAAAGATATTTTGTAATGTTTCCATTATCCAAATATC
Organism: Anniella stebbinsi; assembly: GCA_029215795.1. Classification (NCBI taxonomy): domain Eukaryota; kingdom Metazoa; phylum Chordata; class Lepidosauria; order Squamata; family Anniellidae; genus Anniella; species Anniella stebbinsi. Next base: position 22,195,213 of record JARDYH010000002.1, on the reverse strand, counting down.
AATGTATGATACACCTGTGCTTTCAAAATAATAACCATAGTTACATCTATAAACTGTTCTATATAGACCTCAATGTTTCCCATATAGGGTGGCCACCAGTACATTACCCCCCCCCCAAAAAAGAAGAAATGCATCGCCAAAGCTACAGCAAAAGAAGGCGAAGGTTTGCATACAATGTGCATAACTTAATTTGTAGGTATAGTTGCACTTTAAGAAATAATTGCTACAAGTTAAATAGAAATACATTTCAGCACTGTGGAGCAGGATGTGATCACCAGCCCGGAGTACCTGCCTGCTCAGTTAGCTGCCTAGCTGCCAAGTATTAATGGGCATCTTCAAGGCTTCTGCTCTCCCTTTTTATGGTACTTTAGCTCTAGGTTTGGAACAGACAGCCCTTCAAATAAAGGACAGTTTGTAAAGTAGGGCACATGGGCCACTGTAGAGGGGAAATGGAACAGAGGATCCTGAAAGAAGGTATGGCTGATTGGCCAAAAGACGGAACAGGACCACTCCATACTGCAACATTTTATTGCAGGTCCCACCTGTATCTCTGAATACCAGTTGCTGACATTAGTATACAATAGCATGGTAGCTACTATTTTGCTCCATGGGGCAAATAGCAACTGGTGGGCTTGGGGTTTAAACGGGCAGACAGCACAAGAGGAAATGGTTAATGTCCCCTCCCACAGAGCTGTAGATCTAATCGAAAGTATGTGTGCCTCCCACCTCATTCCATGACTTTTTAAGATCTCCCTCCTTTTGTCTAGTTGCTCCATAAAAATGTGAGTTGGAAAGTCTCACTTGATGGAGGAGGATCTATCCACAGCTAGTATTAACATGATTACTAAAAGGGTCCTCTATGCACAGAAACAGAATATAGACCTAGACCTCAGTGGAGGCTGGTGACTCCGATGTCAAAGGGGCAATCCGCTCCAGGTTTCAGTCAGGACCATTCAGAATTCTAAAGGAGCTATCCAAGATGCAACCTTGAATAGCTCCTTTAGAGTTCTGACTGAAACACAGCATGGATCCACCACCCCACTGACATCGGAACTACCAGCCTCCACTGATAGACCTAGACTAGCCTTTCCCAACATGGTGCTCTTCAGATGTGTTGGACTACAACTCCTTATCATTCCCAGCAGGCATGCCACATCCAACATAGTACTAAACCTGATCAGTGACCCAAAGTTTCAGGCTTTAGTAGACCCTCACTGGAGTGAGGGTCTACTATGGGCTGTCATGTCTCCCCCACCCCATGCATCAGGAAGAATGCTACATTCTGACATAGTGTCATTCAAACAGAGGCAGTGTTGGGGTAACGTGATGGCCCATAGAATTACCAGTTGCAGTGATGGAGCAACGAAGTATAGAAATATGTGTTTAAAAACAGCTCAAGCTTGTCTTCTAGCCCTCAAGACATAGCAAAACGGCTTTTGGGAGGCTTTCTTCTCAGTGATGGGTTAGTGCTGCCTCCCTCTTCAACCCCATGCTTTCCCTCTCCTGGGTCAGCATCAGATAATCCCGATGCTGCAGAGGGAGTGTGGGGTTTCTGGGAGGCCATCTGGGTATCGGAACCACCCCCACCTTCTTCCTGGTAGGTGAACCAATCGCTGGTCAACTTCCACCAGGCTCTGACCCAGGGTTGACCATTATTGGCTGCAGAGCCATGTTACATGGCAGATGTCACCCCGTTTGAAAAAGTTAGGGTAAATTCCGACTTTTTCAAAGCGCAGCATCACAGGGAAGCTCCGCAGTGGCTACGAAGCTGCACCTGCATTGTCTAACCAACATGGCACAGATCCACAGCCACCAAGGGGATTTCCCTGTGTATAGACAGCCCCTTGTGTTCAGAGGACCAGGAATGCTTAGAAATAAGAATCCAGATGCAGACTTAAACTTAACAAATGAAGAATTTAATGTTCCGGTTCCTTCTTACATACAACCATGAGCAGACTCTTTTTCTTCCTTTTAGTCTAGTATGCTTGTATAGGAATGTGATTAACCCAGGGCATTCTTAAATACTGGACTGGATCCAGGAATGGATCTACCACAAATGTTGCATTTACCATTGCACTCCAGCCCACTCCCTTTTCCAGTGAAAAGGGGGTATTGGTAGTAAAGAGTCAGCTCAGCTCTAGTTGTACCCCAATAATCAATTGGAAGCCAATTTCACTGAAACCAGTGGAAATTGATAACTGGAGTAGTCTGCAGATTGCTGCTGGAGAAGGGAAGTCAATTGATCAGAGTTATGAGTGATTTCCATGCAGAAATATAGAATTATAGACTCATAGAATAATAGAGTTGGAAGGGGCCTATAAGGCCATCGAGTCCAACCCACTACTCAATGCAGGAATCCACCTTAAAACATCCCTGACAGATGGTTGTCCTGCTGCCTCTTGAATGCCTCTAATGTGGGAGAGCCCACCACCTCCCTAGGTCATTGTTTCCATTGTCGTACTGCTCAAAGAGTCAGGAAGTTTTTTCTGATGTCCAGCCAGAATCTGGCTTCCTGTCACATGAGCCCATTCCATGTCCTGCACTCTGGGATAATTAAGAAGAGATCCTGGCCCTCCTCTGTGTGACAACCTTTCAAAGAGCACTATCACATCTCCCCTCAATCTTCTATTCCCCAGGCTAAACATACCTAGTTCTTTCAATCTCTCCTCATAGGGCTTTGTTTCCAGACCCCTAATCATCCTAATCACTACGTCTGTAAACCAGAATACATTTATGAATTAGGGATGTGCACTGGATCGGACCCGATCCACGATCCGAGTCCGGTCCAGTGGGAAATCGGATAAATTATCCGATTTCCAATCCCGCAGCTGGATCGGCCGATCCAATCCGAACCGGTCCGAAAAAGCTCCGAACCGGTTCGGCGGATCGGCGGATCGGCGGGCGCCCACTGGCGCCCACCGCCGCTTCCATTGGCGGGCGCCAGCGGGCGCCCGCCGATGAAAGTGGACAGCGGGGGGGGGAGGAGGGGGGCACTTACCTTCTCGGCCCGGTGGCTCCCGTCCGGCGCCGGCGCCTACTACTACTAGCAGGCTCCGCGGCCTGCTCTAGGGTGGCGCGCCGGGTGATGTCATCACCCGGCGCGCTACTCTAGAGCAGGCCGCGGAGCCTGCTGGTAGTAGTAGGCGCCGGCGCCGGACGGGAGCCACCGGGCCGGGAAGGTAAGGAGGGGGTGCGTGGAGGGGAGGAGGGGGCGCGCGGAGGGGGGAGGGGGGCCCTTACCTTTCCGGCCCGGCGGCTCCCATCCGGCGCCGGCGCCTACTACTCCCAGCAGGCTCCGCGGCCTGCTCTAGGATGGCGCGCCGGGTGATGTCATCACCCGGCGCGCTACTCTAGAGCAGGCCGCGGAGCCTGCTGGAAGTAGTAGGCGCCGGCGCCGGACGGGAGCCGCCGGGCCGGAAAGGTAAGGAGGGGGTGCGTGGAGGGGAGGAGGGGGCGCGCGGAGGGGGGAGGGGGGCCCTTACCTGCCCGGCCCGGCGGCTCCCGTCCGGCGCCGGCGCCTACTACTCCCAGCAGGCTCCGCGGCCTGCTCTAGGATGGCGCGCCGGGTGATGTCATCACCCGGCGCGCTACTCTAGAGCAGGCCGCGGAGCCTGCTGGAAGTAGTAGGCGCCGGCGCCGGACGGGAGCCGCCGGGCCGGAAAGGTAAGGAGGGGGTGCGTGGAGGGGAGGAGGGGGCGCGCGGAGGGGGGAGGGGGGCCCTTACCTGCCCGGCCCGGCAGCTCCCGTCCGGCGCCGGCGCCTACTACTCCCAGCAGGCTCCGCGGCCTGCTCTAGGATGGCGCGCCGGGTGATGTCATCACCCGGCGCGCTACTCTAGAGCAGGCCGCGGAGCCTGCTGGAAGTAGTAGGCGCCGGCGCCGGACGGGAGCCGCCGGGCCGGAAAGGTAAGGAGGGGGTGCGTGGAGGGGAGGAGGGGGCGCGCGGAGGGGGGAGGGGGGCCCTTACCTTTCCGGCCCGGCGGCTCCCGTCCGGCGCCGGCGCCTACTACTCCCAGCAGGCTCCGCGGCCTGCTCTAGGATGGCGCGCCGGGTGATGTCATCACCCGGCGCGCTACTCTAGAGTAGGCCGCGGAGCCTGCTGGAAGTAGTAGGCGCCGGCGCCGGACGGGAGCCGCCGGGCCGGAAAGGTAAGGAGGGGGTGCGTGGAGGGGAGGAGGGGGCGCGCGGAGGGGGGAGGGGGGGCCCTTACCTGCCCGGCCCGGCGGCTCCCGTCCGGCGCCGGCGCCTACTACTACCAGCAGGGTCCGCGGCCTGCTCCAGGGTGGCGCGCCGGGTGATGTCATCACCCGGCGCGCTACTCGAGAGTAGGCCGCGGAGCCCGCTGGTAGTAGCCGCCGGCGCCGGACGGGCCGAGAAGGTAAGTGGTGGGGAAGGGGGCTTACCCCCCCCCGGAGCCGTCCGCTTCTATCCGCTGGCGCCCGCGGGTGCCAGCGGATGGAAGCGGGCGGCCCCAGGGGGGGTAGGGAGCGCGGGGGAGGGGGTTTACCTGCCGGGGCCGTCCACAGCGGACGGCCCCGGGGGGGGGAGGGAGTTAGGCCCCCCCTTACCCACCCGCCGCCATTTTTTCCTCATAGACTTGCATTGCAATGCAAGTCTATGGGGAAAAAAATGGCGGCCGATCCAAAAATTTACGATTTTTGGGTCGGGATCGGACTCGATCCGGTCCGGGGGGCCTCCGATTTTGTCCGAACCGGTCCGGGACAAAATTGGAGGTCCCGATCCGGGTCCCGATCCGATCCGGGGGGTCCGTGCACACCCCTATTATGAATGTTCTATTGAAGCTGACTTTTAGGGCTAATTCACACCTATTTTCCTCCCTGGTTTGCCTCCGGGTTTTTTTGCCTCCATTTCATAAGCGCATCAAGCTAATGGTCCCTTACATATGGGTTTGTGGTATAGCCCTGCACCGTAAAACCTTCCTTTCACTTGTTTGCTCTTCCACTCCACCCCGCCCCTTCGCTTTCCACCTCCAGTTCATTGGTTGGGGTACTCTGATGGGCATGTGCTCCTTCCCCTCCCCCATACTCTGACTTTGTTGTCTAGCGATTTACTGATTTGACATTTCATTGACTGGGCTCCATTTCTGCGGGCAATGAGGGCGGGGCTGGAACAGTTAAAAGTCCATTTAATTGAATAAGCACAAGTCCCTTATTCGACACAGAGTGCTGAAGGAGGAGAACCGCCCAGCCCTCCTCTTTCATCAGCAAGACTCCATTCAAAGCACATGCCACAAACAAAGGAAAAAGCATTAAATGGAGGCTTAAGGGTGCATTAAATACGCTTGGGGGAAATAATCCAGACTTTCCCTGCACCAAAATATTACGCAAAACAGAGGAAAAGAGGTGAGATGGGTGCAGGACAGGGATAACGTCATGCGAGTCCTGCGCTGCAAACCAGATACCAGACGTGGCGAGAGTGCATTAAACTGCTGGTGTGATGGGGCTCTTAAAGAATGGGGGAGTCAATGTCTGAATTTGGATGACATATTAGGCAACGGAGGGGGAAATAGTATACTGACCGTGCGTTAGGCAGGCAGTGCTCCCCAAACAACATGCTGCAGTCGGTGCTGCTTGGCACCTGCAAACGCACCAGTTGCTAAGAACGAACGGCAGCCATTTTGGTTGCAGCATCTCCTCCCTCCCCCTCCCTCAGTCCCCCAGCCATGTCCCAGCATGCACCATGAGTTCTGCTGGCTGTATAATAATAATAATAATAATAATAATATATTTATTTATCACCCGCCTCTCCCAACGGATCGAGGCGGGGAACAACACCAAACACAAAATACAAAAACTGATTAAAAGCAGATAAAACCAGTACATCATTAAAATACCAATAAAACACCAATAAAACACTTTAACGTCTATTATTCTATAGAGAGGCCAGGGGTTTTCAGCTTCTCCGGCCGGTGAACTCTATCCTCAAACGGAATAGTCCACGGGGGGGGGGGGGGGCTGAATTCGGATGACACTTTAAGCAACGGGGCTTTGGGCTAAACAACGTGCAAGCCTATTGTTTCCCTCCGTTGTTTAATTCTCCCAATTAGCGTATTGTCAGTTGTGTGTGCGTGGTGTGTTACTCCCCACACGACACAATATAAGCAATACAACTGACAATTGTTCCCCCCCTCCTCCGTTGCCTAATATGTCATCCGAATTCAGCCAATGTGTTTACAGCTGAGGGCTTCACTTCATAAAGAAAGATGCTGAACTGAAGGTTGATACTGTAGGTGTGAAAGGCCATGTATGGGTGGAAGTATGGCTAGTCTCTCTACTCCACCTGAAAGTGATTGCTGCATTCCTAAAGGAGGTGGCAAGATAGAGATAGAGATAGATGATAGAGATAGAGATATATCTTTCTCCAAGAACTAAGAGACACTAAACATCTCTGAGAGGCATTGACCTTGTTCAGATGACACACTAAGCCACAGTGGTTAAGCATTTTGAGCTAAACATTATGGCTTAGCGTATGAACCATGACTTAGTGTGTCGTGTGAGCCATTCCTAACCACATTGGTACAAAATCACAGTTTAAACATGCTCACTAACTCTGCTGCAAAAGGGTTAGCAGCCTAACCATGGCTTGCTGTATTATCTGAACAGGCCCATAACAGCTTATTACAGTAGGTTTGGTGTAGGTGCCATGTTACTGGTCCCTTCATTATGTTTTAAGAGACTGGGAACTCTTATTGGGTCGTTTTTTTCCTGTCCTCAACAACAAAAAATCTCCCTTCCCTTATTGGCTTTACTCATACTTCAAGATTACACATGCTAATTAGAGCTCCCACTTTAACTAGGATTTGAAAAAATCAGGGTTTGAAGTGACTTTGGAACCCTCAACCATAGCTAAGGCTGAATTCATGCTGGAGAGATGAAGAGGGAGGAGGAGGAAGACCATGAGTTCCTAGCCCACTCCCCACCATTTTAAACATGATTAATACCAGAGTTATGCCTGCACAAGGCTAAAGGGCTATACAATCTCAAGAATGAGAATAAATGCCTTTTTCTTTATTGTCTGCGGCACTGCTGGGGATTTGTATGTGAGGTCTTTTTAAGAAACCAAATGCCATTTTTTACATTACTGTGGTTGATACTTGCATAACTGTAACTATTAGAAAGCAACTATTAGACAGCTTATTATTTCAGTATTGAGATATATGAAATGCCTTCTTTAATGTTCTCCTAAGAAGAAAATGACTTTCAGCTAAAGAGTCGAAGGCCTGTTGTTGACATGGCTGAAAGAGAAGCCTTGTATTATTAGAAGTAGAAATAGTAGTAGTCATAATTATAGTAGTAGTAGTAGATTCAACATTTTAAAATGCAATGTGTCTGTGTTTAAGACAATGCAATACAAGGCTTCTGCATGCATTTTGGCTAAGAGGAGCAATGTACGTCAATTTACCTTTGCTACAACCTTGAGGGGTGTTGTATGGGGCGGGGAATCCAAACCAGCTTCAGTGGAGACTGGTGGCTCCAATGTCAGTGGGTCAGTGAATCCACTCCAGGTTTCAATCAGACCCAGTCAGAACTCTAAAGGAGCCATCCAAAGTGTGAAACACCTTGGATAGCTCCGTTAGAGTTCTGACTGAAACCCGGAACAGATTTGCTGCTCCACCGACATTGGAGCGACCAGCCTCCACTGCTCAGCTTGATCCCTAACCTGCCATGTTAACAGTGGACTAATGTTATGTTTTCTCAGCCAGAGTCCCATGGCTCTGTCAAATGGGGATTGATATTTTCAGGGCATTTTTTAAAAAAACTTTAAAATTCCAAACAAATTGAATTTTCTACATGAAATAAGATCTCAGTTAGAAAGAGTATGAACTGGTTTCTTTGCTGCTGTGCCTTGTCTCGGAGTGGACACATGGCTGCCCAAACAACGCTACACTTAAGATCCTGCATTTATCCATTGTTTTCTATAGGCAGCTCACTTCTACCCCGTGGAAGAAGAAAATAAGGCAGGATGGGTTAGCGTACAGGAAGTTCCATACTTCTAATTATTTCTCAATGGCAGAAACTTGAGATGTTTCTGCCATAGTGAAAGCCAATAATACAAAACAGGACAGCTATGTGGCCTTAAGAAAAATTCCTAAATCCAGTTGATTAGTTGAACTCAAAAAATGTGAAAGCTTTTGAGCTATCCAGATCTCATCAGTCACTAGCCTCCACTGACATAGGAGTCACCAGCCTCCAGTGGTTACCACCACTGCTTCTTGAAGCACCTTGGATAGCTCCTTAAAGTTCTGGCTGGATCTGACTGAAACCAGGAATGGATTCATCGTCCCACTGACATCAGAGTCACCAACCTCTACTGGTTGCCGCCTCTGCTATCCCAAATTTCCAGACAGCGGAAGAGGATTTAACTACTTGGTTAGAGTTATAGACAACCATGCAGTAAACCTCTGGTTCTCAGCATCCACCCTTCATAATGACCCAAAGAAGGCTCTGTTCATTCACAGTCCATGTCCCTCAAATATGCACTGCATTCAGGGTCTGTCTGGAGATGGACAATAGTTTTTTTCAGCGGGTAGAAAGTGGTATGACAGAGACATCATTGCTCATGGTATGCACATTCATTCCTTTTGTCCTGCTGTTGTCGTCCCTGGTCAGATGAAGTGCCCTCGTTCAAGAACCACATTCCCTCTGCATTTTCCTCTGGTGCCATTTTGGATAGTCCATTCTGCACTTCCTCAGCCTGTTACCCTCCAGATGATTTGAACTATAACTCCCATCATTCCAAAACCATTGGCCATGCCTGCTAGGGCTGATGGGACTTGAAATCCAAAACATCTGGAAGGGACCAGGTTGGAGTCGGCTATGCATATGCTTTAACATGTAAGGAATTATGTTGACAAACATGAAGATCATACAAGTACATTAGCCAACCATCCTGGAATGACTTAACTAGTACATTTCTTTAATAAATTTTGGCTGCAGCTCCTTCATCAGCATACACTCAGTAGCTTTGGGCACAAATCTATTGGTCATGCCATTGGTGATCAGAAGCCCCCAAACTTGGAGGCTTCTGATAAACCAATGCAAGGCAGAAGGAGTTGCAAAGGCAATCTTAGCCTCCCCTTTTTCCACCCTGCATTTTTCGCTAGATGGGCTTCTTCTTCTTTTTTGCCCGTCTAGCAATGATGTTTTGGAGGAGGAGGGAAGGAGGCTGGAGAGCTTCAGGATAGCTCTACCCTAGCCTCTCTAGTCTCCTCCCCTCCCCACCCATGCAAATGCCCTCTCCCCCTGTCCAAGAGTGCTTTGCCAAGCTCGGAAGGCAGCCAGGGTGTTTCTTTCCACACCAGTTGCAAGGGAGCAGAAGGGGGGGTTCGATTGCCAACTTCCCCTTCTGGGGTAAGAGTTCTGTCTGAACTTGAAGGGGGGGGAATCCCCAGGATCCTATGGCCCTTCAGATGATGTCTAGGGGCCATGAGACTGCTCCCTTACAGTGAGGGACCTAATTGTGACAGCCCCGTAACCATAACTCAAGAAGAAAAACTTTTTTGTTCCAACATGCCTTTGGGGAATAGTCTGGACCTCTGTTTATGCATTGAATTTCTGTATTATTGTCATTTGTATTTTAAATGTTTTAAATATTACCATGGATTTAATTAAATTTCTAACTTTTATATATTTCTATTTATATGTTTTAATTGTATATGTTTTAAATTTGAAAGCTTCCTTGAGTCCCAGTATTGGGGAAAAGGTGAGATACAAATAAATATAATAAGAATAATAATGCATAGTCTATATTTATATCCTGCTTTCTATTGCTTATACTCTGATTAAAAACTCCACCATAAAATATAGACATGCAAAACTAGCCACTAATAAAAAGTCATTATTAATCTTTTGGTTCATGACTACAACCCTATGTGATGCTTTCTTCTAACTGCCTTGTAAAACCCACTGAGTTTTAACAAAAGATCAGCAGCCAGCTGAAATGCAACCTTTCACTTTTAATTAGGAATGTAAACTATCTTTCAAAGGAGTGTTACCATTTAAAGTGATAGCATGAAGTAGGAACACCTTCAAAGAAAAGGAAAGAAATATCCATCCTCTACTTCATTGTTTTCCTGATTCTCTGACTTCCCTTCTGCTAATGTTTCATAAACAGCAGTAAAAGAATGAAAGCCTCATTATTGCTTCATTAGTCTGTCAATTGCCCTGGTAGTCCAGCAAAAGACATCATCACTTCTGCTCTGAAAAAAGCCCCAAAGCTGTGCTCCCCATTTTGTCGCTTCCTCTATATAACACTAGTTCCAAACCAGGAATAGCTGGCCTATAATATGTGGAACCACTTTTACTCTGTGGAGTCACTATGCCTGACAAAGCTTGAGTGTGCGTGGTTAACTAATCGATATTCACTTCTGTGGCCTTCTTGAACACGATAGTTATACAATAACCACCCACATCATATATTAAAATAAAACATCACCAGCATTTTGGGGGTAAAATGAATTTCCATTCCCAATCTGGACAGATCTCAGTCTCTTTGCAAACTCTGGCTGGTTTCGTACGACACATTAGGCAATGGAGGGGGAGATAGAGTACTGACCGTGCATTAGGTAGGCGGGTCTCCCCACACGACACATTGCTCTGCCCTCCATTGAGCAGCTGAAAGTTCTGGTGTCCATCTTGGCTGCAATGTCTCCTCCCTCCCCCTCCCTCAGTCTTGCAGCCATATCCCAGCATACACTGCACATTCTGCCGGCTGTATTGGAGCAGCCTGGGGGGGGGGGGGGATATACGCCCATATGGAATAGTGCATGGAGAGAGGAGGGTTGGTTTTGGACAACACTTTAAACAACGGAGTTTGGGATAAACAACGTGCAAGCCCATTGTTTCTCTTCGTTGCTTATTTGGGCGGGATAGCGTACTGTCAGTTGTGTGTGCATTGTGTGTAACCCTATACATAACACAATAAGCAACACAACTGATGGTTGCCCCCCCCCCCGGTTGCCTAATGTGTCGTGCAAAACCAGCCTCTGTCGCTTAAAGAAGATGTAATAATAATAATAATAATAATAATAATAATAATATATTTATTTATTTATTACCCACCTCTCCCTCCGGATCGAGGCGGGGAACAACATCATCATAAAACACACAAAACTGATTAAAAATACATAAAACCAATACATCATTAAAATACCAATAAAACACCAATAAAACACATAAAATTCATCTGAGTAGGCCTGCCGGAAGAGCTCAGTCTTTATAGATCGTTTAAATTCCTGAAGACTGGTAAGTTCACGGATCTCCAGGCTTCTGAGTAACGGGAGTGAAGGTGGGGCAGAAAAGAGATGGTTACAGGTGGACATTACAACACATGTGCCAAAATCCCTGTGATATTTGTAGCAGCAGAAACAGCAATGATGTAGCAGAGGCAAATGTCAATTAGAACGGTAGCAATGTGTGACAGCTGTTTACAATTACATTTAATTAGCTACTTTTAAAAATTCCTTTAGTAGGACATTCTTTGAAGTTTTTGGTCAGAAGAAACTGTCTGAGTCTATAAACTTTTACTAATAGCATGCTGAATGAGCATAGAATGCTAATTTTAGTTTGCATGGAAGAAAGTCCAATGACTTCAGTAGTTGGAGGATTGTACCAGGTTGACAACAACAACAACAACAACTCCTCTTCTGACATCTTATTGTTGAATTACTTTTGTGGACTAGAGCCCACCATCAGATACATGAAGTACATCTTCAGTTAGCAGAGCAACAGTCTGTGTCATTTCTATTTATTTATTATTTATTAAAAGCATTTTAACTTACTCTTCAGCTGGAAAGGCCCCCAGAGCATATGATCAGTAAAAGTAAGATGTAGTGATCCTATGGTCCTCCAGATGTTGTTGGATTACAACTCCCATCATCCCTGACCACTGACCATGCTAGCTGGGGCTGACAGGAACTGGAGTCAAACAATATCTGGAATGCCAGAGGTTCCCCACCTCTGAAGTAAGGGATGTGGGGAGAAGAGACCAGAGAGTAGCTTATTCATGCATAGTTACTTGGCCATGTTGGCTGGGAATGATGGGCATTGCAGTCAAATACATCTGGATGGCACCAGATTGGGGAAGGCTGCTCTGCAATCTGCCAGGCTCTTCAGATTCTATCCGAGCTCCATCTTTGACCCCCACCACGTTCTGTCCTGAGTCTGGCTTTACCCTGTTAGATTCCATAGTCATTTAGCCTTAAATCCACCAGGTTCTACCCTATCTCTGCCTGCTTTGACTCCACCCACTCAGGAGCCCATATTTTTTAAATAAAAAGTGAACTATCTTGCTTCCAAGCCATCCTTGAACCATTTTGTATACCATTTTATATTGCATCTTTCTTTTTAAAAAAACTTTAGAGACTTACATTTAGACAACACGATAACCCATCCTTCAGACAACATGATAACCCATGATTCAACAACAACCCACCCTGGATGGCTTAGCATTTTGTGTGAACTCAGTCAGAGACTGCTGCATCACTCAAGCAGCAATAATAATAATAATAATAATAATAATAATAATAATATATTTATTTATTTCTTACCCACCTCTCCCTCAGGATCGAGGCAGGGAACAACATCAATACAAATAACATAAAATACATAAAACTAATTAAAACATATTAAATTAATACATTATTAAAATACCAATAAAACTCTTAAAATTCAATCTGGTAGGCCTGCCGGAAGAGATCAGTCTTTATGGCTTTCTTAAAGTCAAAATGCTTCCTGGGTATCAGGAAGCATTTCAGTAGAACTACTTCTTGGGCAGAATCCAACGGGGCACTTATGCCTCCGCTGACGCCACTGCCAATCCTTTTCCACCCTGCAGATTCCCTTCCGCGAGCGGTGAGTCCCGCTGATTGCATTGCACAAGGGGGACCCACCAGTTATGCAAGTAAGATTTAGCAATTCCAAGACAAAGCCCCAGAATGAGCGGAAACACTCATTTCTGAAAGGAAGCAGGTCAGCAGAACTCCCTTACCATGAGTTCCGTTGATCTGCCTCCTTCCAGAATCGAGCGCTGCATCACTCGCAGAAGTCCTAAATTGCCATTGCACAAGCAGCAAGGGGCACTCAGACAGCACAACCAGCAGGGCAGAAAAGAATTAGTGGGCATAAGCGCCCCATTGGATTCTGCCAGTGTCTCACACAGAAGTGCAGAGAGTCTGTTCCTTTTAAACAGAACTGATATATGATGGATGTGTGCAGCAGCAGCCGAAAAGGGGAGCACAGAGCCTTCAGGTATCAATTTTGTTTAAAAAGAAAAGTGTGTGTGCTCCTGACTCCCATATGCCCAGGAGAACAGCATACAACTACACATAATGCTGTACTGGATATGTATCCAGGTTGATCTTGGTTCCAATCCCTACTTGGTTGTGAAGCTCACCTGGTGATCTTGGGCTATTGCAGCCTAACCTACTTCTTCACAGGGACGTTGTGAGGATAATGTGGTTTGGGAGAACCATGTGCCCTCCTCTGAGTTCCTTGAAAGAGGCATGAGAAATAAATACATGTGCAAGAGCTTTGCAGGAGAATCTTGTAGCAATGGCCTTTCCATGATGTCATACCATCGCCACAGCCTTCACATGTAAATCTAGTGCCACATAGTGGCTAAAAATATAAGGTGGTCCAAATTTCACCTCAGCCATCAACTCACTCATTGCGTGACCATCATGGACTCCCAACCTCAGTTCCTGGGGGCTTGCTCTGTGGAAACCCTCTGTTCTGTGTGCAGCCGCCCCCTGTGGTGAACTGCCAGAACTGCAGCTTGGAACATTTTGGCAGTGAAGTGGGAAGGACCATAGCTCAATGTGACAGAGCACATACTTTGCATGCAGAAGGTCCCAGGTTCGATCCCTGGCTTCTCCAGGTAGGGCAAGGAAAACTTCCTGCCTGAAACCCTGGGGAGCTGTTGCCGGTCAGTGTCGGCAATACTGGGCTAGATGGACCAACGGTCTGACTCGCTATAAGGCAGCTTCCTATGTTCCTATGTTCCTAAGTACTGACTCTACCCACTCAGTTTGAACCATTCTAGCCAGGAAATGCTATAAAAGCTTCCTGTGTGGGTTACCTGTGTAATAAAGCCTTCCTGGTTCTGGCTTGGACCCTTGGCATTGACAATTACCGATCTGCAATATGAAAATAATAAAACCAAGGTTCAAAGCCAAAGATCACTCACATGTTTTTAAATCTCCTGATGTAGCAGGAGACAAGCAGCCACAACCCACAGCTTCTCCTGAGGCCTGTCTGTTCTCTTGCCAGCCCTATTATCCACCCTACTTGATATGTGGCCCACTTAGAACTCTGATCACTTACAGCTGGTGACAGAACCAGTGAGGGAACAGGCAGGAAAGGCAATCTTATCTCTTGCTGCACTGAGAGTTTAAAAAGTGTATAACTGTTCTCCAGCTTTGAATTAAGCAACCCTAATAAAAGCATCCTACCTTACAGGATTGTTGCAAGCATTACTGTGATATATGGAGCATTTTGAACACACAAAACGTTATACACATAGGGTTGTGTCCAATGTTAGTCTGACTTAATTCCAATGGGTCTACTCTAAGTAAGAATAACATTGGACACAACCCATATTAATAGGATTATTAACATTATTTATTTATTTATTTTTATTTATTTATTTATTATTTCTATTTATTTTATTTCTAACTTGCTTCTCCATCCAGATCGAGGCTGGGAACAACAATAAATATAAATATAAAAATCATAAAATAGATAAACCATTAAAACAGATAAAAACAAATACATTATTTAAAACATCTTAAAATTCAACTGGGTAGGCCTGCCGGAAGAGAGCAGTCTTCACGGCTCTCTTAAATTCCAGAAGACTGCTAATTTGTCAAATCTCCTCCGGCAGGCTATTCCACAGTCTGTGAGCAGCAGAAGAGAAGGTCCCCTGGGTAACACTTGTCAGCCTAGTTCTGGCTGACTGGAGTAAATTCTTCCCAGAGAACCTGAGTATGTGAGGCAGATTATATGGGAGAAGGCGATCCCGCAGGTAACCTGGACCCAAACCATGTAGGGCTTTAAAGGTAATAACCAACACTTTATACTTCGCCAGGAAACTGATTGGCAGCCAGTGGAGTGATTTTAAGATTGGTGTTATGTGGTCACCCCTAGGTGTACCGGTGACCAACCTGGCTGCCATATTTTGAACTAATTGAAGTTTTCAGACTAGGCACAAAGGTAGCCCTACGTACAGTGCATTTCAGAAGTCGAACCTCGTGCACTACCGTTTTTAGGTCTTCCAACTCTAGGAAGGGGCGCAGCTGGCGTATCAGCCAAAGCTGATAGTAGGCACTCCTGGCCATTGCATCTATCTGGTCTGTCATTTGGAGCGACGGATCCAGGAGTACCCCGAAGCTACAAACCCAGTCTTTCGGGGGGGGGGGGGTGTAACCCTATCCAGAACTGGTTGACACACCTCCAAACCCAGGTTGTGGCATTAGTCTCCCCTTTCTTTTTTTAGTTATAAATATTTTATCATTAAAATACAACAAAAGATGAAAGACATGTATCTCATGAATTAAAAGTGTTATGTATGTAAAGAACAAATAAAGTGCATGGATAGATATTGTCTTGATATTTACGCTCAATAAATAAATAAATACACAATTTCTAAACAAATTTGCCTGTCCTTAGCTCTCTTATAGTACGTGTGCATAACCAAAAAGGCTACTGCCCAAATATGTCCATATCAGCTTCCAGTGGAGACTAGTGGATCTGATGTCAGTTGGGTGATGATTCCGCTCCAGGTTTCAGTCAGAACCAATCAAAACTCTAAAGGAGGTACCTAAGGTGCTGGATAGCTCCTTTAGAATTCTTACTGGTTCTGGCTGAAACCTGGTGTGGATTCACCGCCCCACTGACATCTGAGCCACCAGCCTCCCCTGTCAGTTTCCATTTTCTAGTTCTTCATCATGTAGAGAGTCTCAAAGGGAGCGTCAGCCTTCTTGCTCTCCTGGTCACCTTGATGTTATGCAGCGAGGAAGGTGGGTTTTGGGGACCAACAACCAAAATAACATTCAGCAGCAGACTATTGTATTTTCAATATTGACTCATGTTGGTGTTTCAGGACCCATTTCACTATAGTCTGCCAATGGAGTAAACATTTAAAAGATGGGTGAGAGAGAGCATTGTAGGTAACAGCAGCAGGGCTTTGGACTTTGTTGAGTGAGTCCTGTTCTCCCTCCCCAGCCATTACCCAAATGTAAACACGAATTGGCTAGCATTTACATTTCGTTTCAAATTATCTTTCTCGCCCTTTCAACGGATGCTCAGGTGCGTACAAAACCCTGCCGAAGGCATCCAAAGGTGCTTTTAAGTCTCTTGTGTGGAGATGCTCCACATCTTCATTGTGAGATGAGACAGAGCTCAGAGTGAGGTTTTATTTCTTTTATTCCCCCTCCCCACTTTAGTCCACAGGCTGGTGATAATGCCCCACCCCCCTTGAACACGCACAGGAATACAACCACCAGCCAGGTCGTTCATCACGTGCCTGAGATTAGGAGGCGGGGTTCCCTGTCCATGGGCGGGGCTTTACAGAGAGGTCTAAGCCTCGAAGCTTCTCATTGTACAACTTCACCTGTCTTACCTGTTCTTTCCCCATCACCTCTATATTATTCAACCGGCAAAGAAGTTTTTTTCCCCCCCAAAGGGAGAGGAGGGCTGCAGTTTAGGAAAGCTCGCCGGGAGGAAACGTGGTTGAAACCGATCGCAGCTGGGCTAAAGCCTCCTGTGACCTGCCCCTTTAGAAATGATGCGAGCGCTTTGGAATTAGGGGCAGAGGAGGGGGGGCGCTTCAGAATGCCCCGCGGGCGGCTTCCACCAAAGTGTGGTATTGTGTTACATCAGCAAGAAAATGTAAGCCTAAGATGCCGGGCCAACTTCAGAAGCCTTCCCCTGTAATACATGATATGTGGAGCCGCTGACTTCAGGCAAGAGATATTTGCTGGATCTTATAGTGTTGTTTGATGGTTGGCGGGGGGCGGGGGGGGGGGAGAGAGAGAGAGAGAGAAGAGCCGCTCGTGTGTGTGCGTGTTTAGGTCTGCGGGCGAATCAGAGGCGGCCGTGGAGGGCGCGTCACCGAGCCCGAACCCTATAAAGGCATCTGGAGCGGCGCTTGTGCCTGGCAAGGAGACCGCTAGGCGTGTGTTTTGGACGGCTGGCGCGCCCACCTCTGCCCCCTGGTGTGATCGCTTGGCTATACCTCCTGCGCCAGGAGTTTCCCCTTCCTTCCTTCCTTCTCTCTTTTCTTTCTTTCCCCCCTTGAATTCCTGCGGATTTTACAGGGTTGCCCGGGGAAGGAGAGGGAAAGAAGGGGGGAAACAGACGAGTCAAGCCTTGTGGATTTGCAGGAGCCGCCGATCGCCTCTTTGGCGCGACGCATCCTTCCACGTGGATCTATCTCGGCTGCGGAACTGCCATCGCGGGTCGCCTCTGCCGGAGCCGGGAAGACGCCGCCCCCACTCTGCCGGCTTCAGAGTCGCGCCAGCTTTGAACGCATCCTTTCTCGGACCCATCTCCCCTGAGCCAGCGCTCCACCTTCCTCCTGCCGCTCTTCCTCCTCCTCCTCCTCCTCCTCCTCCTCCGCCCGGTTCTCCCTGAACCAGCTGGCGTCGCAGGGACGCCCCGATGTCTCCCTTGGACTCTCCGCCGCTATTGATGGGGCGTCTCTCTCGAGTTTCCAACCAGCGACTTCGCGACGGTAGGATCCTACTGACAGGCGGCGCAGCGTGCGGCCAAGCAGGCTCCTCCCGCCGTCTGCCCTGAGCTTTGGAGGGTGGATCGGCCGCTGGGAGTCGGGGCGGGGGGGAAAGGAGCGGAGCCTCCGGCTGCACCTGCGGGGCCATTGCTGGGGGAGGGCGCGGAGCGGCTGCAGCTCCCTCCCCCGCCTGGATTGTGAACTCGAAGTCTCTCCTTCCCACCCCGCGCGCCTTCAAGCGAGTCGCCCACCCACTTGGAGGATCTCTGCGGCCCGGGGCTCCGTCGGCATCCCTGGAGCTGAAGGACGCGGGGCTTTTGGCGTTCATGTCACCCTTGGGTCTGAAGAGACCAGATCAAAGGTAAGGGCTTGGGGGAGGAGGGAGAGATTCCGTGGAGACAACCGCCCGTTCCTGATCGCGCAAGGCGAAGGAGGGAGTTTGAGGATTGGCAGGATGAACATATAGATTATGGAGTTTTGGGGTGGGTCATAAATACCGTCTCGTCTCCCCCCCCCCCCAAAGCCCTCCACCTCCGTCCTTCACTATTCTGGATCTGCATCATACCGGAGTTTTTAACCAAGGGAGCTGGGTTGAAAAATTTCACACGCACTAGAGAATCGGCCTTGGAGTTTGGGCCGTCGAGAAAGAAAGGTGGAAACTTGAAAAGAGCTGGGGTTTGCTTCCCTTCCCCCCCCTTCTCCTCCACTCCCATCTCGCATTTGGATCCACGAGCCAATTAAGCGGAGCCCTTGGCCTCTTTGGCAAAAGGAAATCCCCTCGGGGGGTCGCGGGAACGATTTCGTTTGGGAAGAACAGAACCATCCCAACCCAAAGCTCCTGATCATTTAAACCGGGTTTGTTTGACTTCTCTTTTGCATTCCTCCACCAAGGTGGCGAGTGGCTTCCAAATAGCTATTGCCAACATTAGAGAGGTAGTTGCTCCGGAGCGAGGAGCCCGGGAGATGAGAGTGGGGTACCTGCCTGAAGTGGAACTTCATCGTGGTGCTTCTCTGGCAGTGAAGGCACAACAGTTAGCTTAAGTTCTGGAAGAGATGGGAATGCATTTCTTCACCCAAATGCCCCTGGCTGCATTCACTCGAAGATTTAGGGTGCAATCCTATACGTGTTTGGACAGAGAAGCTGGCTGGGAAAGGCTGGGAAATGTAGGGCTTTTTTCTCTCTAAACACACATAGGATTGCACCTTTAATCTCTTATCTACTCACCCACTCCCCAAATCTGAACATTTTGTCCGCAGCCTGTCCACCTTAGGGCCCTGGGAAGCCATTCCTCTGGGAAGAGTGTCAAAGGGGGATATATATTGCATTTATATCCCACTCTTGTTTTTTCTTTTCTTTTTTTGGCCCCAGCTTTGTTCTCCTCCCACTTTATCATTACAACAACCCTACGAGGTAGGTTAGGCTGAAAAATGGTGACTGGCCCATAGGCTGAGTGACTATTTGAACCCGAGTCTCCCTCACCCGCACTCTACTAGTTCCAGGCTCTTAACTCCTGTGCCAAGGTTTGACTCAGGTTCAAGAGCGGAGGGAGGCATCCTTGATTAACAGCGCAGGCCCATGCATGCTGAGTTCAGCCGGTCTTACGCCTAGGTAAGTCCGATTTTCCCATTTTTGCTCCCTCGAAATGTTATCCACTAGATACCGGACTTAAAGTGACCCAGGGACTGATCCTGGAGATATAAGACATAATACCACGAGCATGTGTAAAGCGCCTTATCCTCAGCCTCTGCTGTTAGGGAGTTTCAGGTGAACCAAGTCGCCCTTACTTTTTAGAAATGAAGCTCGCGGGGGCAAGTGCGCGCCAAGGGTCAACGAGGCCAAACCGGAAGGTTACAGAAAAGCGAATCAAGAAACCGTGCAATCCGCAAAGCATGTAAGCCACAAACCAATTTAGTCCCACCAAAACCCTCAAGGGGGCTTGATGCTTCAGCGGTTCCTGGAAGAGCGCCGAAACTTTCCCCTAGCTCTCAGGCTTGCTGTTGTTTGCACTTTCACTTAAACTAGCGGCCTCCACTCTAAGGAAAGGAAGTGTGTGTGTGTGTGTGATGAGTTCTCCCGAGGCGTGACCGCTCCGAGCGTGAATCAAGAACCAGCCTAGTTCTTCTCATCACTCCTGCGCTGCGGAGAACCAGAGCTTCCTCCTCCTCGCTTTGTTAGATTGGGCCTGGGGTTAGCAACGCCAGCCCAGCGGGCCAAGCAGATGCCAAATCGCTCGCCGAGAAAGGAGTCCGAACAAATCCGTGGCGATCACTCTGTTTGCAAGACATGAGTCCCGTCCCCCAATGGACAGATAATAATGGGGAACACGCGCGCGCGCACACACACACGCCGCCTTAAAGCAACACAGGGACCTACCGTCTGAAATTAACACGTTTCCGCGGAGGAAACCCATGCAAAGTTTCGCACGAATGCAAATAAGAAACCGGCGCTGTGAGTTTCAGAATCCGACGGGAAGGAAGCTTCGGCTGCAACTGACCAATTGCAATTGACCAGGTTATTTCCCTAAAGATTCCTGCGGGCTTCGTACTTAGCAGGAATACGACACATCTTTCTGGAAGCGCGTGTGCCTGTGGCACAGCTGATCGCGTTCCCGAAGTGGGGGGGGGGAGGGAGAGAGAGAGAAGGGGCAAAATTCTCTCCTCTTCCAGAATAAAGATGTGGTTTATTAGGGTGAAAGTGGAGCTAGCGCACCCCTCCCCCCCAAAGCAGTTTAGCGCAGATCAACTTGCAGGTGACAACCGTGATAAACCTGGACGGATTTTGCATTGGCTTCAACCAGCGATGTTTAGAGCGAGTGTCGATTCGGTGCCAACTCGGCCTGTGTTTGATCTTTAGGGCAGTGGAGGCTGGTGGCTCCGAATTCGGTGGGGCTGTGGATCCATTCTGGATTTCGGTCAGAACTTTAAAGGAGCTATCCAAGGTGCTCAACTCTATCCCCAAAATAGGTTCAGCACCTTGGATAGCTCCTTTAGAGATCTGGCTGGTTCTGACTGAAACCCAGAATGAAATCACAACCCACTGAAATCGAAGCCACCAGTCTCCACTGCTTTAGGGAGGCGCTGATGGGGGCGGGGAGACAGAGACTTAAAGATCATTTGTATGTTTACTTGGAAGGAAGCCGCCGCCCCGCCCCCTGATGAATTTAACGTCAGCGACTCTCGAATATACATCCTTAAAGTTGCAGGTTGATGCTTTGGGTAGAATAAGAGCCATTCAAACAAATGGATGTCTGTAAGATCATTGTGTAGACTGGAGTGTTCACGTATTTGGGGTTTTGAGTCCAGAACTGGCCAAAGGCATCACTCTCTCTCTCTTTTCCTGCTGAGCGATTTGCATGCTCAAAAGAGCCTCGTAATAATTTGATTATGATTTGAAAGGGAGGTATCCATGGTAATGATGAGGCTGCTTGGCTTTCCAAAGTTATACAGGGCAGAGACATCCCTCCGAAACCATCATGGGGGAGGGGAGAGAAAGAGCAGGAGGCCTGTGTGATGCCATGTGACCCAAGCAACTGGTTTGGTCTCTACTGCCCTCTAGCGACAGGTCGACATTGTAATTTCACAAGGGTACTAAGTAGCCCAAATCCTGAAACAGGATGGCACAGCTTGCGACCCGCTGAGCAGACCTGTCCATTGGTGACCCACTAGACAGACTACAGGCCATGGGTCACATGGCCTGTTCTAAGACCTGTTCAGGGTCATTTCTGAACATGGTCAAACCCTATGAGAGGGGAATGAGTGGAGTCTGAAAGGTGGTATAAGAGGGACACAATCCTATGCCTATTTAGATGGGGAAAGTCCTGCAACTCCCAGTACACATAGATCGCACCTTAAGACTTTTTAAACTGTTGGGTCTAGTTGAGAATGGGGATGATGTCATTTGGGCATCTTTTTAGGCAGCAAGGTGTTCTGGGCTGGCACTGAGCATGTGCAGAGTGCCTTTCTGTCACCAATGAATAATTACCACCAGCCCCTTGAATACCCAGAGTAAAAGACAATGGGTTTAGATCAGGTATTTCCAGACAAGTTGTTTAGACCAGAGCAGTGCGTCTCATTTGAGGAATTGTGAATATTGCCAGGTCTTCGTCATTAATGACTTTATTTCAACTATGTATGCATAATCTGGCCCCTTGATAAATGCCCTTGTCCTAAGATGGAAAGCTTGTAGTGTTACCAAACAAGAGATAGAATGCCGTTTTTTAAAATCTTTTCCTCCTTTGTGGGCTTTTTGTTTTTCTGGTAAGAAAAAAAATACCGAAGAAACGTTGGGGAAACGTGGATGGGTTGCAAACAGAAAACAATGGCATCCGGGCCTGCTGTAGTAATTTATGAATAAGGCAGGGCAATTGAACAATAAAAGCACCCCTAGTCATTTTCACATGTTGCTTCCCTTGCCACCTTTGCGTTATTATGAGAGCCAGTCCTTATACTTCAAAATGGCTCTCAGATGCACGGATACCTGCTCTCTTGTTTGAGCACTGTAATGTTAGAGAAACATACTCATGGAAGATGCAGTGTTAAGTCTCATTAGCAGGGTGTGCTGGGAATATACATATGCTGCTTTTAGAAGCTACAAACTCAGCCCCTTTGTATGTGTGGTGTTTGTTTGTTTGGTTTTACTGATTTTGTTTCTTCTGCTTCTGTGGTTGCTTGCAGCAAGCCACTGTTGAACTTAAAGTCACTTTACAGTGCATCAGAAAACTCAATATATATATACACACATACTCACTTGCACAGTATTTATTTATTTATATTATGCCTTCCTGCTAACAATAAATTCCAGATTGAAAGCAGAGTCTTAATTTAGAATACCATAAAAAGCAAATAGATTAAAATACAATTAAAAACACAACACTGTGCAAATTACATTAAATGTAGACATTATAGGGAGACATGTATTTCATATTCATGGCTGAAAGCATGCACTGTCTTATGTGCACACAATTCCTTTATCAGTGAGTCTCTTAAAAATGTAATGTGCCAAGAAGCAACATTTGAACTTTTAAGGCTGCAATCCTATACATCAGGAGTGGGCAATTTGTGGCCCTGCAGATGTTTTGGATTGCAACTCCCATCAGCCTTAGTCAGCATAGCCAATGGTGAGTGATTATGGGAGTTTTAGACCTAAACATCTAGAGAGCCACAAATTGCCCACTCCTGCTATGCATACTTACCTGGGAGTAAGCCCCACTGAAGTAGTGGATCTTACCAAACATAGACAATCCATAGGATTGCTCTGTAATTGTAGTTCATAATTCCTTGGCCAATGGCCTGTTCTGTCCGGTGACTATTGGCAACCTTGTCCTCTTGAATGTATTCATTTTTAGATGACTTCTAGGTTCTTTTCTTTAATTGGATTAGGGAGACAACTAGATCGTTGTTTTAAAAAATCAACAAAAAGGTGTACCGGACAAAACTGTATGGGCATATTTTGCTAGGAAGCTCTCCTATGTGAGATCGTGCCAGAGAACATTGGTCAAATGTTAGCCATGTGAAAGTTTGTCAGTGGACTCCACAGCAGAACCCTAACTATGCACACTATGGAATAATGGAACCAGTTGCCAGGAAAGTTATGGCATTAAATTCTATGGACATTTTAGGCTAAGGAATCTTGGGCAATGCAAAGAACTAGACTAGGTTATCACAGAAGTGTTTTCTAACTTCTCATATCAGATCTGGCCTGGGAGAGGCTGCATTTCTAGGGCTGTCATGCACAATTGAATTAAACAAGAGTACCTGGGCAGATTATTACATGATTGTACCCTAAATATTTGTTCCCCAACATTATTATAGGGTCAAGGTGCTTAAAGGGACTGAATGTGCTTATCCTGAAGCTTGTAAATAAGTACTTTGGGTTAGGCTGACCAGATAAAATCCAGGTCAGGGCTCCTGTAACTTTAACAGTTGTAGAGAAAAGGGGATTTCAGCCAGTGTCATTTGTATGCAATTGGTTCCTGGTGAAATTCCCTCTTCATCACAACAGTTAAAGGTGCAGGCACTATACTAGAGTGACCATATACAAAAGAAGGCAGGGCCCCTGCAACTTTAACTGTTGTGATGAAGAGGGAATATCACCAGGAACTAATTGCATACAAATGACACTGGCTGAAATTCCCTTTTCTCTACAACTGTTAAAGTTACAGGAGCTCTGACCTGGATTTTATCTGGTCACCCTACTTTGGGTTGCATCCAACATTAGTCCTCCTTAGAGTAGACCCAATTAAATGACTGGGACATAAATTAGGCTAACATTGGATACAACTGATGTAATAGATTTGTATTACCTCCTCTAAATTACCATGTGCTCCTACAGGTCCTTTATTTCAACACGGGAAGCGGGAGGATGTCTTCTAGTCCACCATGGAGATTGTGAATACAGACCAAGGAGATGATAGTTATCCCAGATTAATTTAGATGGAGATGCAAATATGTGATTTTACATGTGCTCAGTGAGGTAATTGTCTGGGCTATTTATTCCCAAGTAGATCCACTGAATTCAATAGAACTTCTTATAGAAAGGATTTGATGGGGTCAGTTTCTTACCTCTGGTTCCTAAACTTGTGACATGGAAATATAGGACTTACTGAAGTAATGCACTGATGAGGATGCCTGACATCTCAGTCCTAATTGGAATACAGGCAGTACTGCAGGTACGTTAAAGGGAAGTGCCATGTAGCCTTGCATGCAAAAGGACAATTCCTGACATGTCAGTTAGACATCTGAGTAGTAGGTAGATTGTAGCCTTCCCTGACCTGAAGCCCTCCAGGTGTCTTAGACTACAACTATCAAGATTCCTCACCATTAGCTATGTTGGCTGGGGGTAATGGGACTTGAAGCAGTGAAAACTGGTGGTTCCAGTGTCAGTGGAGTGGAGCGTCTACTCCTGGTTTTAGTCAGAACCAGTCAGAACTCTAAAGGATCTTGGATAGCTCCTTTAGAGTTCTCACTGATTCAGACTAAAACCTGGAGTGGATTCACAGCCCCACTGACATCGGATCCCCCAACCTCCACTGATTTAAAGTCCAAAACATCTGGAAGGCACCAAGTTGGGGGAGGTGGAGGTGGAGAAAAGACCTCTGCCAAAAGCCCTGGAGAGCCTCTGCTAGTCCATGTAGATGATACGGGACTAGATGTATCAATGGTCTGACTGAGAACATGGCAGATTCCTTTCTTTGTCAGAGTGTCTCCTCTACCCTTCATCACGCAATAACTCTGGAGCTGCTCTGTGACATCACCTGACATGTAAAAATCCATCAGGGGCAGCTTCTTCCAAGTGCATCTGCACTTGGCGGAACTCTTTTCTTACCATGCAGAACCTCTATTAAGAAAAACAGATTTCATTTACTTTGATTGTGCAGATCCATGATACCTATTGCTTTTTGTCATTCCATTTCTTCAAGATACTCTTAGGCCATGCAGTTCTGTGAGGGGAGATGAGGGAACTTGAATGAAGAGTTCTCCGCACACCCACCAAACTACAGTACCTAAGATTCTTAGGGGCAGCCACGGTGGTTAAATGCGTAGAAGACAGACTAAGAGCGTATGCACACTATAAAAGTATTGCAACCCATGCTGCTAGCTAATTAAACAGAATGAGGAATTTAAGGGTGCAATCTTACCTCTGTTTAAACAGAAAAAGGTCCTACAACCAGTATTCCCCAGCCAGCATGGCTAGCTGGGTGATGCTGAAAGTTGTACGATATTTTTCTATCCTACATGTGTAGGATTGCATCCTAAGTTTACTTGGGACCTGTCTAAACACTTGGAAAGCCCCAGGATGGGTGTATGGTGGCACAGCATCAAGTATACGATGCAGCTACAATTGTGCATCCACCCCAGGGCTTTCCCCCGAAGCTGCAGAGAAAAAAAAGTCAGGGACTTACCCCGACTTTCTTCTCTGGAGCGAGGCGAGGATGCACAAGATGACGCCAAGACAGCCCCTTGCCTCACTCCGGAATCACAGATGGCTCCAGATGGCCACCCAGAAACCCTGCGCTCCCTCATCGGCATCAGGATTACCTGACGCCACCCCAGTGGAGAGAAAGCACGGGGTTTCTGAGGGACACAGCACCAACCCAGTGCCATGAAGACACCCCTTGGAAAAGTCTTACGTTAGAGCATCCTTCTCCAACCTGGTCCCTTCCAGATGTTTTGGACTTCAATAGGTGATTCTATTGAGAATGAAAACTGACTCATCTGCCTAATTTTCAAAAACAGTTTCTGGGTTGTACCATTTTGGACCACGGATAGCTGAATACTCATCTATGCGAACCACATAAATAAATTCAAGCACATAGTACTCTCGCATGCCGGCGATGGGACAGATCTAGGCTGTTTCTCCCTGATGTGCTAGTTTCCTACGGACAGAGGAGTTTTAATATATAGAGGAGGCTTTTATCAGTTGGTAATACATAAATCGACCTGTAATAAACACAGTCCGGAAGTTTGGGCTAGAGTGTGCTCAGTTTCCTTTCTGCTTCCTGTCCTTCTTTAACAATGCCACTCGTCACTAGAGGGACACAAATGCTCTCACATGTGAAGATGTTTTATAGTGCTCCATGTCTGTTTCACTTGGCCGCCAGCTCAGCATAGACTCAAGGCCAAGTCTTAGACTGGCTGCCAGGAGAGAAATGGACAAGGGCTCTGCCCTTCGCCTAGAAGCGTGTCCGTTTCAAGTCCTGCATAAAGTCTTTCAGGGTTGCCAGGCTGTAACCTTGAGATCCACGGGGTAGTTTTAAATTCCTTGATGAGACAGGAAGCAAGGGAGCCAAAGTTTCGCCCATCTAGGGTGACCAGATAAAATCCAGGTCAGGGCTCATGTAACTTTAACAGTTGTAGAGAAAAGGGAATTTCAGCCAGTGTCATTTGTATGCAATTAGTTCCTGGTGAAATTCCCTCTTCATCACAACAGTTAAAGGTGCAGGGGCCCTGCCTTCTTTTGTATATGGTCACTCTAGTAGAATGCCTGCATCTTTAACTGTTGTGATGAAGAGGGAATATCACCAGGAACTAACTGCATACAAATGACACTGGCTGAAATTTCCTTTTCTCTACAACTGTTAAAGTGACATGAGCCCTGACCTGGATTTTATC
This sequence comes from Anniella stebbinsi, assembly GCA_029215795.1. Classification (NCBI taxonomy): domain Eukaryota; kingdom Metazoa; phylum Chordata; class Lepidosauria; order Squamata; family Anniellidae; genus Anniella; species Anniella stebbinsi. The sequence goes on along the minus strand of JARDYH010000002.1, from coordinate 22,168,355 downwards.
TGATCAGCCTATGCCCACCTATTTTTGCATCTGTCTCACTACCTGATGTGCAAAACATAGTATACCTGGGATCTTGATCATGACATCTTGTTGGTAAGGGGTATATGAAAGCACCAGGAGTGGAACAAGTGGACAAATTTGGGGATGCCTTATTGCCTGCTTTGTTGGACATTTAAAAACTATAGTGCAGAACTCCTGGCTGTGACCTGGAACCTAGGAAAAGGAGGGCAGGGCTCCTATATCTTTAACAGCTGTATAGAAAAGGGAATTTCAGTAGGTGTCATTTGTATGCATGCAGCACCCCCTTCATCATAATGGTTAAAGCTGCAGGAACTTTACAGTTACCTATCTGGCAAGCAAGGTTGGCAGAGCTTAGGTAATCATGTTTGGTAAGTGTCTCATTCTCCTAGGATCGCTTTCCAAAACAGTTCAAACCCTTGCCTTTTATAAACCCTATGTTGATGACCTCACCCTAAGACCTGGTCATACTCCATTTAACCCTAATAGGGCTGCCTCCCAATGTAGCAAGGTTTACCATTGACTTCAGAAAATCCTTAATGAAGGTATCTCTGCTAAGCCCAGCAGCTGTTCACTTTGGTGGAGGTAGTTAACAAACCGACTTGTGGCATTTATCTTTGTCTCTTTTCCAAGAACATTTACCAGTTCTCCCAGCTAGCTTGTAGCATGCATAGCTGATCACTCTATTACTAATTACTTACAGTTAGCATACACAGGTTATTGTGAATGGCACTCGTAGGAAATACAGTGAATTACTAACAATACATATTTCATTCATAAGTTTTGTAATGCAGTCTAAAGTGAAAGACCCATGCTTCCCCTTAGCTCTTTTCCTTCTAATGGCTTTCGGCTATAAATGTCTATTCCATGCTGCTTTTTCTCCAGAGTAAAAGAAGCAGTGCGGGGTTGGAGGAAGCATTTTAGCATAACTGCTGGTGAGGAAGGGGTTAAGCAGCCCCTCCTCTTGGCAGCGACAGCTGTTTCATATCGTAAAGCGGTGGGGCAAGAGTTGGGAACAAACTGGATGTAAATGAGCATCACCGGTCCGTTGGCCTTGAAACTGAGGCTGCAATGCCAAATACACTTACTAGGAAATAAGCTTGGAAACTAGACACAATGGAACATAATCCTGAGCAGTGGTGCAGGTAAGGCTGGACTTTGAGGCCAAACACTATTTCATATCTGAAGTCCTGTTGGTGCCATAATTTAAGTGGATTTAAAATGCAAAACTGCACACGCTCAGAGTATTTCTTTTCTTTTTTTATCAGGGTCAGCAAACAGTTTCTTCTTTGTCTGTTTTGCTCTAACGTATCGGGAACATAGAAGCGATTGTAAAGCACGGAATGATTGGGAGAAGAGAAATGTTAGCTATGTGTTTCATAAGTGAAGTGATACATGTGGACCTCTAAAGGCAGCCCCATGAGACCATTATGGGCACAATCCTATCTGGACACCCGTCAACCTCCGAACTCGGAGGCTGATGGGCATCCTATGCAAAATGGGAGCAGCATGGAGGCAATTTTTGCTAGATGGGAGTTTTTGCCCATCTAGCTAGGTTTCTACTGATGGGGGAGGGCAGAAAGCTGGGGAGGTTTGGGGATAACTTGTATTCCCCGTTCCCCAGTCCCCTCCCCTCGTCTGCAGAATCACCCACTTTCCCTCCTTTCTGAGGTCACCTGTATACCTGAGGTCACGTAGAGGCAGATGACATGGTTCTCTCTCTGCCAGCTGTGAGGGGGTGGGGCAACGGGATGGGGAGGGGAGCTCAGACTCCCAGCCACAGATCCAGGAATCTGACTATCCTATGCCCCCCAGATGTAGGCCCATCTCTAAGTTTGTGATCTAAAATTATGCTGCACCACTGCTTCTGAGTAAACATGCACAGGGTTGCTAGAATTTGGGGCTGCTACAATTTGAGGCTTTGCTGAGAATGGATTCATGCTTGCAATACTAGGCTTATGTTTAGCTCCCCAGCCCCACGTAGACCCAAATGCACATTGCAAGGGTTTAAATGCACCTACGTCTGGCAACATACTTAAAGATCCCAGGCCAGGACAAATCACAAGCCTTAACCTGGTACTTGGAAATCGAATTCCACCAAAAGTAATGAGACTAATGAGGATGAACAGGCATTTGAAACCGCACAGGGGAAGGGAAAGCTGCATCTACGTGATGTGTCTGTAGTTTTGGCCGATCTAATTGGTTCAGGATGTGCTGCCAATCGGGTTAAATCCAAACGTCTCATCTTCAAACGGTTGCGGATGAGGCTGTAATCCAGTTGAAACCCAAGTGCCGCGAGAGGTGTTGGATCCCCGGGTAGTTCAGAATCCATTTCTGCCCTTTTGCCTTAGAAGCCCTAGTCTGAGCTGTGAGGATACTGCAAGCGGTTCCTCAGTGCTAGGGAAATGCACTCTGCACGAGCACAAAGACACCCTTTAATCATTAGAGAGCTAAGCCTGGGCAATGGAAACAGATTGGGGGGGGGGGTCCATGCTGGTTCTAATTAAGCACCTGCAAGCGCCTCCTGCTTCCTCTGCCCTTGACTTTTGATCTGCTTGGTGTCCAAAAGGCAGACCTTTCCAAGAAAGGGGTTCAAATGAGACAGACATTTCATCTCTGGTAGGACGGCAGTTTGCAATACTTGCCGTGGAATTCAACGCAGTTCCACACACCAGCTTGTTCTGGTGAACAAGCTGAAAAAATGGAACATGCCTGATTGGTCCCAGATTGCCTACTTGCAAGGCGGTTAATAGTTTCAACGGAGATAGGAAAACCCAGCCAAAGGGGAGTTACCCTTTCTTCCAGCTCTGCAGATAACCCCTCCCTCCCACAGCCCCACTTTACCAGGCACAACTGGTACCCATATAATGTTTTATGACTGAAGGTTGCCAAATCGCTGCTTCTTTGATGTGAAGGCCAGAGTATCCTTCTTTCCGCAAATGTATCCAAGGCCCGTAACTGTAGCCCAGCCTGAATCTCCTTTAAACAGTAAAAGTACAGAACCAGAGGGGCTTATATTTGAGCCGCAGAAACTGTCCCAAGTATCAGTGTTACTGCGTAGGGCACAGGGAGTAATAATAAAGGGTGTGTCTGTGAGCATGTGCAAAGGGCCTGTCTTTCACCCACTGTATAATTTAATTTAAACGGGCTGCTGTTCAGCAGTGGAGCACCTGCTTTGCATGCAGAATGTCCCAGATTCAATCCCCGACATCTCTAGAAAGGGCTGGAAAAATTCCTGCCTGAATCCCTGGAGATCCGTTGCTGCCAGTCAGTGTTGCCAGTACTGGGCTAGATGGACCCATGGTCTGATTCAGTATAAGGCAGCTTCCTATGTCCCTATTTATTTTTCTATTTATTATAGGGTGACCAGATAAAATCCAGGTCAGGGCTCATGTAACTTTAACAGTTGTACAGAAAAGGGAATTTCAGCCAGTGTCATTTGTATGCAATTAGTTCCCTCTTCATCACAACAGTTAAAGTTGCAGGCACTATACTAGAGTGACCATATAGAAAAGAAGGCAGGGCCCCTGCAACTTTAACTGTTGTGATGAAGAGGGAATTTCACCAGGAACTAATTTTATTCAAATGACACTGGCTGAAATTCCCTTTTCTCTACAACTGTTAAAGTTACATGAGCCCTGACCTGGATTTTATCTGGTCACCCTAATTTATTATTAAGATTAATATACTTCATTATTTGCTAACAATCCATCAAGGCGGTGTACATCCATTAATAACAATAAAAACTTAAAACTTTTTAAAAAAAAAACTAAGAACATTCAAAAACAGTAAAACCATTTAAACATTAAGACTACATCAATTATGAGGCTAAATTTAAAAAAAGATGTGTCTTCTAAAAGCCAAGAAGATGAGGGTCGACATAGTTCTTGGGAGAGCACATGACACATCTGGATCTCGGATCAGGTAACATCACTTCCAGGTATATTTAAGCCCCAAATCCTTTCTTTTTGGAAATTATGTGTTATACAGGATAAAATCCAACATAAATCCTATTTAGAGTAAGCCCATTAAAATCAATGGGATTTAAATAAGTCATGACTAACGTAACTTCCATTTATTTCAATAGGTCAACTCTAAATGGGATTTATGTTGGCTTTTGCCCTGTATAACAATTAATTTCCAAAAAGAAAGGTTCTGGGGCTTAAATATACCTGGAAGAGTTTATATATTAGAGGACGGGAGTCCTGCATTTTTAATCATTCCAGTTCTGTCTTTTCCTCTCTGCACGACAATCTGCATCTTCCTTGGTTGATGCAGCTATCAAAGATAATTTAGACCTGATATCTTCCTTTGCATCCCATTATCCTATACTCTTATACTTTGCCACATGGGATCTTCTACTACCTAGGCTGACCAGATAAAATCCAGGTCAGGGCTCATGTAACTTTAACAGTCGTAGAGAAAAGGGAATTTCAGCCAATGTCATTTGTATGCAATTAGTTCCTGGTGAAATTCCCTCTTCATCACAACAGTTAAAGGTGCAGGCACTATACTAGAGTGACCATATACAAAAGAAGGCAGAGCCCCTGCAACTTTAACAGTTGTGATGAAGAGGGAATTTCACCAGGAACTAATTGCATACAAATGACACTGGCTGAAATTCCCTTTTCTCTACGACTGTTAAAGTTACATGAGCCCTGACCTGGATTTTATCTGGTCACCCTACTACTACCAGCTTTTCCGCCAAATCAATGATTGTGCTCAGAACTGATTTCTCCTGGGGAGGTGGAAGAAGATCCAGTAAACAGCCTCTCCACTGATTCTTTCCCATTCTGCCATTCTCGGTTATTCCTGTTCTTTGTTCCCCACATAACTTGGAAGTTTTTGGCTAAAGCCCTGAAACCACATATGTTGCAACAGACTTGTATAGCCTGACCCACAATCCAGTGAATTTAGCCGTGGGTGGCTGGGATTAAATCTAAACTCGATGCCTTGTCATTAGGACAGAAACAAGGATGTTTTGTTTTGCTTGAGTTTTGAAACACGTGATGCTTAAACTGTGTTTTTATTTCTCCTCCTATGATGTAAAGGTAGAATGTAGACATATGTTGTATTTTTAAATGGGTCTTTTTCTCTTTTCCATCACTTTCATGTGCATGCCCAAAGAGAACGTGAGAGGTTCAGGGGTGTGAGTCCACTCCTGAGTTGGACTAGACCAATCTGTCAGTTTTGGCTTCTTATTTTCCCCATCTCAGTTCATCCTTCCCCACATCCGTTTGCAATTATTATTGTTTAACATTTGCACAAAAAGGCATTTTTACGTGCATTTCTCCTAACCTATGCATGGTATGCATTTTTTGCTAATATATGCATTTTGCCAGCAATTTCCCCCAATATAATGCGTTTTTGAACATTATTTTCACAAATATATTTATTTGTGTGCACACTTTCCCATATTGCATGCATTTTTGTATGCATTTTCTGATTGGAGAAGTCCATTGCAACATTTGGAGAATGTGAATGTCGAAAGATAACTGAATTTTACTTTGCATAAAGGTTTGAAAGTGTGAAATGAGGTATGGAGGAATTTCTCCCCATCCTTACCCCTGAGCAAATGGTCTAGGGTGCAATCCTACGCATGTTTAGACAAGGGAGGGGACTACCACTTAAATTTCCATAGGATTTTGCCCTTAGAAACATAGGAAGCTGCTGAGTCAAACCACTGCTCCATTTAGCTCAAAATCATCTACAATGACTGGTAGCAACTCCACAAAGTTTTAGGCAGGGCTGTTTCCAGCCCACCCTGGAGATGCTGAGGACTGAACATGGGACCTTATACATGCAAAGCAAACGCTCTATTACTGAGCTACGACCCTTCTGTCAGCAAACACTTGAGGAAGGGGGATTCTAACTTTGGGCACAATTCTATGCATGTTTAAACACCAATACATCTTACAACTCCCAGCATGGGGGATGCTGGGAGTTGTAGGACTTATTCTGCCTACTCATGAATACGACTGCACCCTTAATAAACAAGGTCAGCAGTTGACTTATAGAAGCAAAGGACATTGTAAAGATTTTCTTGTTTAATTTCCTATTACAGTTACACAGTAGAACCTAAACAGCATTTAAGAAATGAAAAGCACCCCTGACGCATTAAAAAATGGCCTCATCATTTAACACCCCAGCCAATGAGCTATCAACTAGCATCAACTGGTGTCAGTGGAGTATGAGTTTTACAAGGCTAATTTGGGGGGTGGGGGGCATTGCTGGGGAGGAAAGCACAAACCTTCCCCAACCCAGCAGCTCCCTCCAAGAATGGACCCTTCCCTGCTGCATTTAGGCTTCTTAAAACCCAAATACAGTGTATGTGTGTGGGGTGGAATGATGTGTATTATGTAAGGGAGAAAGTGTGTGTGTGATGGTGAGTGAATAGTGTCTGAGAAATCACATTGGGATTGCATGCTAGCTAGCAGAAGGCTAGCTCTGCCTACTTTGGGGTGCAGCTCCACCCACTTCCGGAATGCGGTCCCTGACATGCTTACCCACAACCAATTCAGCCCTTGAAAAGGGCTCCCCACCTCTGAGTTAGGCTAAACAATTATTAGATGTGGATTCTAAGGTCATGAGCCTAATACAGTCAGCAGTTAGTTTCTCAAAATGCAAGCATTAATTCTGCCACGTCTCAGGCAAATCCTTTCTGACCTCTAACCTGGGGAATGTCTTCATGGCACCAAATTGGCGCTGCTCCAGCACCAAACTCCGCAGTTTCATTGGTGTGGGGTGGCAGCAAGTCATCCAGATGGCTTCTGGCGACCAATGGCAGGTCACCTTCCGACTAGAACATCTCCCAGAGCAGCGCCTGAGCAAGGACAGTTGCACTGACCTCGCTTGGCCAGGAAAAGTTGGGGTAAATCCCAGACTTTTCTGCTTCGCATCTTCTGCTATTTTGCCCTGGGATCGCTCCAAATTGGAAGCTGCGTCATATAACTGATGCCGTGCAGATTCGGAGCCACCCCAGGACAAAGCAACGTATAGACAGCCTGCTGGACGTGCTCTTTCAGCTCAGACATGGGTGAGTGAGCTGTAGTAACTCAGTGGGGAGGGGAGGCTACTCTGCATATCTTCTAAGTTACTTTATTCTTTTACTGTTACTTCACACTCAAGTTAAGCCCTGCAAAGACTTGTGTGTGGTGGTTGTCTTTACATGCTTTTAGAGACTCACATTATTATTTGTTTGTTTTTCCATTTCTTACGACGGTAAAGCAAATGCATAACATCCGTGTCAGATAAACTGTGCAGTAAGTTTCAAAATGGCACCCTGACACTTTCTGTCCTGTGTGAATACAACCATCAGAAATGCATGTGAGTGGGACTGAAAGGCAGCATCGGTGTGACATGTTAAAATGCTCTTGGTGGAGCTGACATGCCCCATAGACTATTTATGAATCTGCTGTCATTTGTTTTAATTTTAATGGTTGTTTTCTGGTTCATATGGAGGAGGAGGAGGAGGAGGAGGAGGAGGAGGAGGAGGAGGAGGAGGGAAGAACATAAGAGCACAAGAAATGTTCTGCTGGATCAGACCAAAGGTCTGCTTAGTTACACATCCTGTTTCCCACGGTGGTCAGATGCCTCTTGGGAAGCCCAATGGCAGAACAGGAGTGCAATAGCCCTCTTTCACTCTTGTCCCCCAACAACTGGTATACAGAGTCATGCTGACTCTGATGCTGAGGGTGATCTATAGCCATCATAGCTAGTAGCCACTGATTGGGTTCACACACTCAATGGTTGCGTGTGGGTTGTTGCTGAACTGTTGGTTCTTTGTTGAACCATGGATTAGCATGTTGTCTGAACCCAGAACCCCGCAGGGTGGCTTGTTAACTATGCAGTCTGGCATATTTTTCTTGAACAAGTCACCTTGAGAACCCATGGTTTGTTGTTGGGTTCTTCAGGGTGGGTTCAGACAACAGATTAACCCATGGTTCAACAACAACTCACACTCAACCACTGAGTGTGAGTTAGCCTGTTGTTTGAATAGCTCCAATATTGATAACCTGATCTTCCATGAATTTATCTCATCCCCTTTTAAAACCATCTAAATTTTCAGCCCCCTTCTTGTATAACTTCTACTTGGAGGTCATATCTTGGAAGACTGTCTTTTAAGGTGGCAAAGAGAAAGAAAGTTCTCTTCCTGCAGCAGGCCTGGTGACAGCCCTTGGCATCCTAGGGCAGTTGCTAGGGCCCCAGTCGATCTCACTATTAGTGAGATCGACCCTGGGGTCACTATGCTAGGTTGCTGGGTCTATGAGCCACCATTTAAATTTCCCAGAATGCCCTAGAGTTACCTACTTCACTAGAGAGCTTTCTGCATCTTTACAGTAATGGGAAATCGTGTTGCTTACCTGGGGCGTTGTGCTTCCTGCTTTTGACATGATTGTTATGGGCTGCATTACAAGGGCAGAGAGGGGCAACCACATGGTTTGAATTGAATACTTCCCCTCTAAGCATGCTTTCGTCACTTCCATTGAGACAGTGCAATCTAGTGGTGGAAGACCCTGCTTTTCCCCAGTTATTATCACTTTTAAAGTGGTTCTTTTCATGGCGAAATTTCCAATGGTTGCTGCGGGAGACGTCCTGGTATTCATGGTGTCATGTAAAAGACCTGCAGACTTTTATGAGTGGCCAATTACAAGCATGCAACAAATCGCTCATTCAGAGGAGCCCATTGTGAAAACTTAAAATGCCAGCTCCCAGTAGCCTTTGGAGCATTTCAGCTGTTGCTTATTGACATAAGTGGGCACCTTGTCCAGGGACCTATGAAACCTGGAAATGGCCCTCAGGATGCAGCAATGCCCTTAAGTTTAATTTTATTTTAGAACAGCTCTTAGAACATAAAGCAGTATATGCACATCCACCTATTTACTACATGTGGATGTGATGTAGAGGTTTTTTTTAAAAATAACCAAATAAATATTGTAAATAATCAAATAAATGCAGGCTTGAATAAAAAATGTTTATTTATTCCAATCTGCATTTGGTTAATTTCAGTGTACTGTACTTTTAACTAATGTTTTAGCTGTGCTGCAGTTACTTATTTGTTATATCTCATTTGTTATTTTAATTATTGTATTTACTTATTTACTGAATTTTTAAACAACCCAGTAACCAAAATTCTCTGGCATTAAAAACAAACATTAAACAAAAAAGAAAACCGGCACAGAATAAAACAATTCCAGCACATAAAACCAAATTAAAACCAGCAGCAGAAAAAAGTACTAAAAGCACTAAATATCATTCCTAAAATTCCTGGAAGAATAGAAACGTCTTCAGTTTTTCCAGAAAGACCATAATGTAGGCTAGATCTACACTTTAGATTTATCGATATTGAAGTGCACTGACAACTGTTGGGACACATTCTAGGGTGACCATATGGAAAGGAGGACAGGGCTCCTGTATCTTTAGCAGATGCATAGAAAGAGGAATTTCAGCAGATATCATTTGTATGCATGCAGCACCTGGTGAAATTCCCTCTTCAACACAACAGTTAAAGTTGCAGGAGCCCTGCCCTCTTTGGTATCTGGTCATGCTAAGCAGAGCTCCTGCAGTTTTAACTGTTGTGATGAAGAGGGAATTTCACCAGGTGCTGCATGCATACAAAGACGAGAGAAGGAACAAAATATGGTATTAAAAGGTATAACAAGTGAAATTTATAAAATATTGATGGTAAAAGAGGAACAAGGGGATGGTTGCAAATTGGTGTGGGAAAATGATATGAAAACTTTAATAAGTAATCAGAATTGGGTGAAGTTATGGGGAGCAAGGAATTTGAAAATTTTATCAGTAAGGATAAAAGAAAATTATTATAAATTAATATGGGAACGGTATTTAACACCAGTTAGATTGAATCAAATAGATAAAAAATATTCGGTATTATGTTGGAGAGGATGTCAACAAACTGGCATGTATGTTCATATGTGGTGGTCATGTAAATATGTACAAAAGTTTTGGCAAATGGTATATAAAGAGATAAAAGAGATAACGGGAATTGATTTGGAGTCATCCCCAAAGATTGCGTTATTATCAATATATGAGGGGATGAAATGTAATCAGAATATTAAGGATTTAATTACTATGTTACTAACTGCAGCAAGATTAATAAAAGCAAGGAAATGGAAGATACAGGATAATTATCTATTAATGATAAATTAACATGTAATATTAAAGTAGAAAAGGGAATATGTAATAGAAATGAATTTGAAGATATATTGAAATTATTTTTAGAGCATGTATTGTTAAGAGGGAAAGGACACAAACCTGTGCAAGAAGTATCACAATTTTGGAAAATGTAATGACGAGGAATTGGTCCTGGTGAGGGGTGCACTTGGTGTATAAAGAATGGAAAAGAATGGTATAATTGTAGTTATGAGTTTTGAAATAAATAAATAAATAAATAAATAAATAATAATAATAATAATAATAATAAACAAATGACACCTGCTGAAATTCCCTTTTCTAAGCATCTGTTAAAGATACAGGAGTCCTGTCCTCTTTTCCATGTGGTCACCCTACATTACACTTTCTGTATACCACTTTTCTAGCGTTATTTCCCACTTTTTATTCCATATTATCCAAAATACCGCAACAGATGCCATTGTGTGCACTACGAGGTATAAATGTGCAAGAGGGATATAGCGCCACCATGATGGGACTGTATCGACCTGACTGAAAAGGCGCTCCCTCCTGTCTCCTCATGGCGGGGGCAGCTGGAGGAGTACCTCAGATTATTTTCTTAATGTCTCGGCAGGTAAATATGGGAGGAGGGGTTCATTCAAGTAACTTGGCCTTATGCCTTTTAGGACTTTGAAGGTAAAACCAGCACTTTGAAATGGTCCCCAAAATAGACAGGCAGTCAATGCAATTGGCAAAGTATGATCACATAATATGATCACATTGGCCAGTAGTCCCTGTTAGCCATCTAGCCATCTTGTTTTGTCTTAGATGAAATTTCTGGATCATTTTCAAAGGAGCCTCATTTTTAACGTATTCCAATAATCCAAACAGGAAGTTACCAGAGCATTAAACAACTGTCACAATGCCATCTCTATCCAGGTAGGGTTGTATTTGGCGTTCGGTCTAAGCTGAGAAAAGGACCCCCAGAATTCCCTCTTCCCCCTGAGCTTAGGAGCAATCCTCACAGTAACAGGTAGGGGAGGAATGCATTTTCCATACAACCATATATTGCTCCCTGTTATCATCCAGGGAGTAGCTTGGTCTTGAATGGGCAATTAAGACCCTTTAGCTTTATAAAAGACCTGCTTCTAGTAGATTCAAACTCCTAGAACTGGTTTGATGATATGGATGGACACAGCTGCCTGCATTTTTGGACTCACCTTGGGAGCATAGCTATGGGGGCGAGCACCTGCACCTCAAAAATGACAACTCCACCCCTGGTGCCTGCTCAGATGGCTGCCTGCCCAGGTGATAACAGTGGGTGAGTATCGTCAAGGCATCTGCTCTCCCTTAGGATTCTTTATCTTTAAGACAGACTAGATGACCCCAAGTAAAGGAGTGTCCTCTGCAAAGCAGTCCTCTACAACCACCCTAGAGACTACATTTTGGTCATTGGGGGAAATGTAAATGTTGACTATACCTAGCTGCCTGGTGGCATCAGCATTGGATGCCACCAGTGGTTTCCCAAGAATGCTAACACCAGCTCTGGTCATTGCATCTTTGGTCTTCTCCTCCAGATTTCACAAAGAGAACCCAGCCTCTTTTTCATCCCCTCCCTGACCAGCGACTGAGTTATAGCGAGGCAGGCCAGGGAGACAAGTTATTCCTTGCTCCTAATAAACACAGTCTATGTGTGTTATTGTATTGAACATTCAAATGGCAGAGGTTCTAGCCCAGAGGGCTTGGCTATTTACAACAGGCACGGCCAAGATGGGGGTAGGAGAGAGGCCAGAGATGACTGGCATGTAAGTTATAACCTTGTAGTCCAGAGGGAAGGTGCAAAAAGTTATTTATTTATTTTATTCCATTTGTATACCTCCCCGTAGCCGAAGCTCTCTGGGCGGTTCACATAAGATTAAAACAAAAACAATATACAAAAATACAAACAGCAAAAACATACAATATACACACACATTTAAAACCACTATAATAACTTTAAAAAGCTATAAGCCTAAAAGCAAAACAAACCCAGGCTCATCAGATATTGCTAAATGTCTGAGAGAAGTAATCTCATGCCTGCCAATATATTTCTAGGCCAGGCTCAAGGTGATGTTCTGGACATATGAGGCCCTAAACAACTTGGGACCAGGCTACCCGAGGGAGCGTCTCCGTCCTTATTAATTAATTAATTTATATTTTTTACATTGCTAATCCAACCAATAACTAATGTTCACCGGGCAGATTAACACCAATTAAAAAACTAAAACACCATTTTATAACCCAGTTAAAAATGTAAAATACAATACAAATACTTAAAAGAATAAAATACAATATAATGACACATCAACCTGCCCACTCACTGAAATCTGCAGATCAGGGGCCTCCTGGCTGTCCCATCACCCGCATAGGTAAATCTGATGGCAACCAGGGGAAGGACCTTTTCTGCTGTGGCACCTCCCTTTGGAAGTTTCTCACCCATGTGCATGCCACAGAGTGACAGGTTCCATCCTTGACACCGATCTATTGAAAACCGATCTGTAAACTCAGGCATTTGTTAATTTTAATATCTGCCTTTGTTAATTTTAATATCTGCCTTTGTTCTTGCTTTTACCTTTCTACTTTATTTTAATTGTGATTTTGATGCATTTTGTACCCCTCCCTCTGGTTTGATTATAAAGGGAGGTATATAAATATTTTGAATAAATAATAAAACCAATGTCTCCACTTTGCCAGGGTCCTGTGCTGGAAGGGAATTTAAGATGAAGTTATGGGATGTGGTGGCTGTCTGTGTGGTGCTACTCAACACGATCTCAACTTTTCCTCTCCCCGCTGGTAAGACGCTTCCCGAGAGGGATCGCTCCAAGGGAACCGACGAAGGACACACCTCCCGCAGGCTGCTGACTCCCTACACTGGCCAAATGGACTGTAAGAAAAGTTCCTTTTCCTCATTGCCACTTCCATGTCGTCTTACTGCTGACAATGCTTTCTAATGTACTAGTGCCAGGTCTGGATAACCAGCTCTCCTGCCAAGGTTCCTACTTTCCCAGCCCAGAACAAATTGAGCGCCAACACAGAGGCAGATAGGTTGCAAGCTCAGAGCACAGCCGCAGTTATGCGGAAGTCAAGGGGGTAAAGTTTGTCATTTAGGAAAAAGAAATCAAATGCACAGGTATAAGATGGAGGATACCCAGCTTGGCAAAATTAAATGTGCGAAAAAGATCTTGGAGCTGGAGTCAATCACAAACTGAACAGAAGTCATCAGTGTGATGTGGCTGCAAAGGAAGGCAAATGCAATTTTAGGATGAATAGAAGTATAGGTTCAAAATCATGGGAAGTGATAGCTCCACTCTAAGCTCTTCAGACCACGCCTTGAATACTGTGTCCAGTTCTGGATACACATTTTAAGAAGGATTCAGATAAATTGGAATACTTTCAGAGAAGGACAACAAAGATAATCAAGGTCCTACTGGGAAAGATTGAGTGGGTATGTTTAGCTTTGGGACTAGAAGACTGAGGAGGGATATGATAGCACTTTTCAAGTGCCTACAGGGTTGTCACGCAGAAGAGGGCTGCTGCCTGTTCTCTACCATCCAAGACTGAAGGACATGAAAAAATGGGCTTAAATTACAGGAAGGCAGATTTCAGTTGAACATCAGGAAAAACTAAATAATGGTCAGAGCAGTCAGACAATGGCACTAAGGCCATATCTACACCAAGCAGGATATAACACTTTGAAAACATTTTGAAAACTGTATATGGAGTGTGTCCTGGGCCCCAACAGTTGTTGTCACTACTGTTATAAACCATTTTAAAGCAGTAGTGTAGATCCTGCCCAACTGTCTTGGGAGGTGGTAGGCTCTCTATCACTGGAGGCATTCAAGCAGAGACATGACAGCCATCTGTCATAGATGCTTTAAAATGGATTCCTTAACCAAGCATGATGTTGAATTCAATGGCCTAACTGGCCACTTCTAAATTTATGATTCTACTTATCTGATTCATTCATTCCAAAGCTGTAGTCTCATTGGTATCAGTGGGACTGAGGGACAGTTCACGTATAGCTATCTGTGTGAGATTTTTTATTTTTGTGGTTTTAATTTTCTTGATTTGTTGTGGGAACCCTGTGGAGTTTGAAATGCAGGATATAAATAAAATATAATATGGGCCATATGTACACCAAAGACTTAAACTGGTTTAGTAGTAGTTTGCTTCCCTAGTTGACCCTGGGACATATAGTTCTCTGAGGGAGGTTATGGATTTTTAAAAGAGAATCCCCAGCAGCACCACCACCAAATTTCAGTTTCCAAGATTCTTTGGGGGAAGCCAGGACAGTCAAATATCTATAAAACCAATATAATTTTGAGATCTACTCCTGTGGTGACTCTACCAAATTTCCCACTTTCCCTTGCGCCTTGTTCACATGCAGTTACTCCATTCACCATTTCCCCCCTTATTTTCTGTGCTTCTGAATTGCGCAAATGGGTCATTCCTTTCTCTTACTGTTATTTATCTCTGGTCCCCAACTGTGCAATTCGGAGGCACCAGGGGGGAAATGTTGCAAACGAAAAGGGGTAGAGATCAGAGAGGGTAGGGGGCCAGGACAAGGAGAAATGATGGGATGTCATGCAAAGGGCACTGGGATACATTCAGGGAGTAAGCTAGAGGACTGAGGGGGAAACAAGCCAGGTCAAGCCACCATACCCCCAATTGTACGTTGGGAGTCACGTGGGCTGGTGAGCGAACAATCAACTCATGCTGGTTTATCCCCCAGAGTGGCTTATCATGATGTGAAAACCAGACCAATCTGTGAACCAGGAACGTCTATTATACTTATTTGGAATATTTTTGGGTTACCCTTCCAATCAATGAGTGTTTCAAGTGATGTACAATCAAAATAGAAAAATTTAAATAATCTACATGCGATGTCACAACTGACTGCTGGATTCCTATAATCATAGCAGTCCCCCCGCCCCTGGCAAAAAAAGCTATTGCCGTTGTGAGAATTCCAAATTGGTTAGACATACATGTCCTTTTAGCTTACTTGCTGCTTCCTCTGTGTGTAAACAAGGAAGTGCTAAAACCTATGGCGGTTTGTTTATTTGTTTTGAAATTTGGTAGCACTGCTGAGTGTGCAAACTGTCCCTAATGATGTCAATGAGGTGGTAGCTTCAGTTCCTGGAGAATGAGTCAAAGGTCACCACAAGGAAGGAACTGCCGATGGTCGGGGGGGGGGGGCAAAGTGGTGGTGGAAAACAACAGCAATTGGTCTTAAGTCAAAGTATGTTGGCTTCGTTGGGTTCAATTAAGCTATGAGAAAGCATCTCATGGTTTGTGAGCATACTCAGATTCATTCCCATTTCAGGGGTGCAACGATTTAACATAATCTAGAATAGGGGTGCAGAAACTCTTTCAGCCTGAGGGCCAAATTCCATTTCAGAGAAGCTCCCAGGGGCTGCATTCCGTTGGTAGAACCCAAAATACCAAAAAGACTCACATA
Source organism: Anniella stebbinsi (assembly GCA_029215795.1). Taxonomy (NCBI): domain Eukaryota; kingdom Metazoa; phylum Chordata; class Lepidosauria; order Squamata; family Anniellidae; genus Anniella; species Anniella stebbinsi. The sequence goes on along the minus strand of JARDYH010000002.1, from coordinate 22,152,709 downwards.
TTTTATCTTAAAGCTCTTATCATAAGTAATTAAGAGAGCTTTTCTAGCTGACACTTTCCTTGTGTGCTTGTCATTCCTCACTCACAGGTGCTTTAGATGTTGTCATCACCATCCAGTTTCACTTCTGTTTCTGAAATGCAATTTCATGGGAGGGGGCGTTGGAGCAGTGGAAACTCATTATTTTTTGCCAGTGGTGCTAGTCTCCACCAGTGTACTTGCGTTATTCCACTATGCCACAGCACCACCTAGAGGTCATATAGCAGAAAGTGTGGAATGCATGAAAGGAAAACAATTCCGATCTTAATTCTGCAACAGAACTGGGAGCAGAAACAGTGGGTTAAACAGCTTCGACTAGAAAAGGTCTAAGCTTTAGGAGAGGCATTTCAACCTTTTAGAATGATGGGGGCAACCACCAAATGATTGGCAGTTGGGGGAAAGGAATGGAGACTGAAAAACAGGGCATGGTCTTCTGGAGAACCCAGGAGGACTAGATTGGGACACACGCACCCCAGGGTCTGAGGTTTTATACCCCTGATCTAAAAGTAAGCCCTATGCAGGTGTTCAAATTACTCGCACAATGAGTGAGAGGGGATGCTCTCACCAACCTCCACAATTTGGAGGGAAATATCAACAGCAGGGAATATTTGGAGAGACTGTGCGAACGATTTAAAGCACGAGATTTCCCAGGGTTTTAAATTGCGCTCAGAGCTTCCATGAGTAGGGATGGCTTCCGGTTGTAAATGTTTGCCTCCAATATTTGCAACAAGTGATGGAGAGGGTGGAGTTAATGTGCTCGTCCCCAGTCTCCCTCATCGCTTGAGCAATTTAAATGGCTGAATGGGGCTGTACCAGCTACCAGAAATATGGTTCCCACACATTATGAATGGCCTGGTCCTCCTCCACATCAGTGGAGCAAAATGTGTTGGACCACCAAAATGGCTAATTGTGATCACAGCATAATCACTATCTAGTCATTGTTTTCATTATTCAACACTAGGTTGGAAAATGGGTCTCTAATGCCCAATGGTCATCATAGTCCCTTGTTATCCTACAATATAATTTCAGTTTTCAGGATAGGGATGGCTATCAGGCCACCTTGCTGCCTGAGGTGAAGGACAAGATGGCGCCCACACACTCCCAATTTGCACTTACAGAAGCTGACTGGCCTGGCAATGGAATCTTACTTCAACACTGCTGATGGGGCAGCATCCTCAACCACACCTGAGGAAAGCAAGGCAGGCCATGTGGCACACAGCTCCATCCTCCAACTGGAAGGAATGGCTGGGGGTGCTCAGGAGTATTGCAGCCACTGCCCCCACTCCGCCCCTGGCATCCTCTGCCTCACTCTGCTTATTGGCAGGGCTAGCCCTGTGCAGGATATTTCTACAAAACTGTTTACTCTTATTGGGTTGTATCCAATGGTGTCCTACCAATCGGGAAAGACTCTCTCATTCAGCAGAGGTTTCCATGAATGGGAGAAGGGGAAGGCCATTTTTGCCAATTCCTCTGACCCTCTTCAATCTCTACCCACCCGATCAGACCTTTTTTGCTGCTGCAAATTGAATTTTGGTAATGGGGGGTATGGGGTGGTAGGGACCACACACACACAAAAAGCCAGGAAGCCTGCCATGTGTTGCCCAACTCTGCTCCAGCTGAAAAGGTTCCAGTGACATGATCAAAAACTGGGCAGGGCTTAGTTGAGACCTGATGCAATCATTCTCTATATAATAAACTCAGTTGTTTTGTTTTCTTTCCTGGTTACTGACCTAAAAGAGAGCTTTGCACACAGGCCTGCTCTGAAGCAGCCAGAATAGGAGAATGACAGGCTCCAAACCCCCTCCAAAATGGAAAGACTACTTCAGAATAAAAACCACTTCAAAAGCTATAATCAAAGTCAATGAGTGTAACTCTGGAGGAAATTTTTAAGTCTTGATCCAAGTCACCCAAACACATATTTTATAGAATTCTGAGTGTTGAAATCTACGGAGTTCTTCCAAGATTTCTCCAGCATAAATGAATTGTGTTTGAGAGGCCAGCCCTTCTGAAATAGGTTTCAAGTGTGATTCCCCAACCTGCTGAGCTGGAACCTTGCACTTCAGTTTAGTGATGCAACCCTGACACCCCTGTATTACACAGAGGCCCTTTGGACTGGAGACACCTTAGTTTGACTTTGCTAGGCCTCACCGGGCTGAAATCCAGAAACTTCACTTTTCACTGGGTTTGTTTATTAAGCTGACAGGTGGCTTAAGTAATTTATGGATTTTAGCCATCATGCAATTTACACTGATTTTTTTGTGAACTGACAAGTGTCACATTAAAGTACATTATACTGCACTACACTGGAGTGAATAAAAACTTCAAATTAAAAGTAATTGATTGAGAGCAACAATCTAGTTTTAATTCAAGTTGCCACGTTCTCTGCTAAAACTCTGTAGTTGTTGGACAGAAATTGCAATCCATAAACCGCTTGTGCTTTCAAAGGGACTACTTCAGGTTTGTCAGGTGCAGCTCATGGCATCCATGACAACCATGGGCCTATCCCAATTGGTCTCTGGACCTACACATTTAGCAGGTCGCATCCTCGATGCTGTCTTCAGCTCCGAACAGACAGATCTGTGGGTGGAGGTAACAAATACCTTTGCATTGTTATGGACAGACCATTTTCTGGTCAGGGTTAGTATCACGGCTACCACCCACCCCTGCAGGGGTGGCGGACCTATTAAGATGGTCCGCCCTCGAAGGCTGATGGATCCTTCTGGATTCCAGAAGGCCTTGGAGGGTTCTATGGCTGGTATCGTCGACGATCCTGTAGAAGCCCTGGTCAATAGATGGAATCAAGACCTAACTAGGGCTCTCGACACAATCGCCCCCAAACGTCCTCTCCGACCCGCTTCTAACCGGGTGCCCTGGTATACAGAAGATCTCAGGGAGTTGAAGTGGAAAGGACGACGACTGGAGCGCAGATGGCGGAAAACTCGACTTATATCCGATAAGACACGACATAGAGAACATCTTCGTTCCTATGGAGTGGCAATACGTGCAGCGAAGAAAGCTTTCTTCTCTGCACGCATTGCGTCTGCGAATTCACATCCAGCAGAACTGTTCAGGGTGGTGAGGGGTCTAACTCAGGCACCTTCCCCCCTGAACCCGACCTTAGAGCCTTCGGTAGTTCGCTGTGATGCCTTTAATGATCATTTCACAGATAAATCTCTTGGATAAGAGCCGACTTAGATGCCGTCATTATAGCAGAGGTTGACAATGGAGTGTCCAGCAACTCCGCGAGTAGAATTACACTGGATCAGTTTCAGTTGGTGAGTACTGAGGACGTGGACAAGCTGCTTGGACAAGTGAGGAGGACGACTTGTCCTCTCGATCCCTGTCCTTCTTGGCTGGTCACCCAGGGAGGAGATGTAATTAGATTACAATTACAATATATTATTAATACATCTCTCAGGGAGGGAAGTTTTCCATCTTGTTTAAAAGAAGTGGTAGTACGGCTACTTCTAAAAAAGCCCTCCCTGGATCCGCTGGACCTTAATAATTACAGACCAGTATCGAATCTTCCGTTTCTGGGCAAGGTGATTGAGAGGGCAGTTGCCTTCCAACTCCAAGCAGTTTTGGATGATACAGATTTTCTAGACCCATTTCAAACCGGCTTCAGGGCAGGATATGGAGTTGAGACTGCTATGGTTGCCTTAGTGGATGATCTACGCTTGACTATTGACAGGGGGAGTGTGTCCCTGCTGGTACTTCTGGACCTCTCGGCGGCTTTCGATACCATCGACCATGGTATCCTTCTGGAACGCCTGAGGGGATTGGGACTTGGAGGCACTGTGCTTCAGTGGTTCCAGTCCTACCTCTCGGGCAGGTTCCAGATGGTGATGCTTGGGGATAGTTGCTCCTCAAAGAAGGAGCTGCTATGTGGTGTACCACAAGGCGCCATCCTATCCCCAATGCTGTTTAACATCTACATGAAGCCGCTGGGAGAGATCATCCGGAGGCATGGGGCAGGGTGCTATCAATATGCTGATGACACCCAAATATATTTCTCTATGCCTTCGACAACATCGTCAACTAAGGATAGTTATCTCCTCTGAATGAATGCTTGGAGGCAGTAATGGGCTGGATGAGGAAAAACAAACTGAAGCTGAATCCAGACAAGACGGAGGTGCTTACTGTCAAGGGCCACAACCTGGGGTTGGAGGTGTGTCAACCAGTTCTGGATGAGGTTACACTCCCCCTGAAAGGCTGTGTTCACAGCTTGGGGGTGCTCCTGGATCCATCGCTCCAAATGACAGCCCAGATAGATGCGACGGCCAGGAGTGCCTACTATCAGCTTCGGCTGATACGCCAGCTGCGCCCCTTCCTAGAGTTGGAAGACCTAAAGTCAGTAGTGCACGCACTGGTAACTTCGAGGCTCGAATTCTGCAATGCGCTGTACATAGGGCTACCTCTGTGCCTAGTCCGGAAACTTCAACTAGTTCAAAATATGGCAGCTAGGTTGGTCACTGGTACATATTACACCAGCTTTAAAATCTCTCCACTGGCTGCCAATTAGTTTCCGAGCGAAGTACAAAGTGTTGGTCATTACCTTTAAAGCCCTACATGGTTTGGGTCCAGGTTACCTGCTGGATCGTCTTCTCCCATACAATCCGCCCCGCACGCTCAGGTCCTCTGGGAAGAATTTACTTCAGTCAACAAAAACTAGACTGACAACCGTGACCCAGAGGACCTTTTCTTCTGCCGCTCCCAGATTATGGAATGACTTGCCGGGAGAGATCCGCCAACTCTCCAGTCTCCAAGAATTTAAAACAGCTATAAAGACTGATCTCTTCCGGCAGGCCTACCCAGATGAATTTTAAGTGTTTTTATTGGTGTTTTATTGGTATTTTAATGATGTATTGGTTTTATATGCTTTTAATCACTTTTGTGTATTTTATGATGATGTTGTTCCCCGCCTCGATCTGGAGGGAGAGGCGGGTGATCAATAAATATTATTATTATTATTATTATTATTATTATTATTGATAGCCATGCAGCTCAATCCTATGTAGGTTTACTCAGAGGTAAATCCCACTGAGTTCACTCAGGCTCACTCCCAAGTAACTGTGCATAGGACTGCAGCTTGAGACTGCAGTTCTCTATACTTGAAACTAAGGGCCATTGAACCTCCTATTCGCATCAGGAACAGTGGAGGCTGGTGGCTTCGATGTCAATGCGGCAGTGAATACATGCCAGGTTTCAGTCAGAACGCTAAAGGAGCTAGCTAACCCATGTTCAAAGCACCTTGGATAGCTCCTTTAGCGTTCTGACTGAAACCTGGAGCAGATTCACTGGCCCACTTACATCAGAGCCACCAACGATCGGTGGTATAATTTTCTTCTAACTTGGAATATAGAGCTGATCACTGGAGGGGTGCGTGGGGTTGCGCCTGATAGTCCCACACCCAGTGAAGGCCATCTCCCACCCACCTCTGACATCAGTTCCTTCAGTGGAATGCTCAAAGGAGGCTACATTTATATACTTCTTCTGCGACATTGTGAAGCATGATCACCCCTGGGCTTACATGGAGGAGACTTACACAAGTATAGCGGTATGCACAAAGATACCTTTCATGTATTCTGTCAAATGCACAGTTAGATGGCAAGGCTGTGCCTGTTCATCCCAAAGTCAGGGATGGGGCCCCAGGTTACAGTTCACTGAATGTGTAGAGATGAACGAGGTAACACTCATCAGGGTAGATTCAGGATCTGCCTTCTGCAAGAAGGAGGGATCTTCTTTGAGAAGAAGGGCTCCACTCACAGAGGGACCCTCTGCCTAATTTGAAGGGAATCCTCCCCTCCTATAGCTAAATCAAAGTCAGGGTTAGGGCAAATCATAGGGCAATCCTAAAGGCAAAACAAGAAAGCAGGCAAATGGTCAAGCACAAAGGTTTCAGTCCAGCATGGGATCAGGCTAAGGCAGGTACAAGCAAAGGTCAAAGCACAGTTGAGCAGCCAGATAAAATACACAGTCCAGAAGCAGAGTAAAGCAGGAGTCCAAGTAGCATGGAGGTTCAAGTTCAGGAATACTAGGCAATGGAGCTAGTAGAAAAATGTTGTTCCAGCACTGGCTAGGCTAAAACTGAAGGCTTATATAGCCAGAGTTTCCTGAGCCCCACCAAGTGTTCGGCTGCAGTGTATTACAGGGCTTCTGGCAAAAGTCCTACTCGGGAGGAGGGCCTTGCTCCTTTACACTTGAGGAGTTGTCCTTGTAATCGAGCACATCTTTTGAAAAAGGCCATACTGGCCTGCCTCTTGCTATGACGATGCTCTCAAGGGCTAGGTGGTTACCCAACCTCTACCGCAGAAACAGAACTCCCCTCCTCCTGTGGGGACAGACTAGCGGTGATCTGCCCTGAGGTTCTAGGCTGCCCCAGATCTCCTGAGATGGGTGGCTCCTTGGCATTGTCATTCTTTGGGAGTGCTAAGTCCTCCTCCTCAGAGGAAGATTCCTCCAGCAGAGGTGAGACACTTCCCCATTTCACAACTCACCCCATTCAGCAGGTTCTCCTGATTCCGTGTGCAGCTTTTTCAGGGGGTTGGAGGAGCTGCCGTAGGAATGAGGGAGCAAGGAACTCCACTTCCACCAACCTAGTTGATCCAGCTTATATCTGGATTCAACCTTTTCTGCCTGCTTTTCTTCTTGTTACAACCATTGCCATAGTTGGGGTACTATATTACAAGGCAGTTTGATAATGTTTATGTGACCAGAGGCCGTTTTTCTTTTTCTGTTTTGCAAACTTACCACAAGTCACGTCTAAACTCTGAGACAATACCACTGCCGTGAGGACTACAGCTACATCTGCAGACCACCCTAACTTGGAATGGTTTTGCTTCAACTCTGCCAAGCCTGGGAGAGGGCATATACGTAGCAAAAGGGAGAGGGGGAAGTGAGCTGCCTCTGCCACAGCCAGTCTCAAGGGCCCATATGCGCTTGTCCGGAAGTGCCCCATACACCCACTCCATGGTGCCATAGGCCACCCATGGTCTTTGTAGCCCATAGACTATTGTGCTCCCAGAGCGGTTTTTGACACAAATGACACAGTAATCTCCACTGTTGCTTTCCTGTGAGAGAGGGATTCTCAGGCCGCTTTCGCCTCTTCAGCATCTTCCCAGCAGATGCAAAACCACGTCTGCATTCTTCCTCCTTTTGCATTGTCTGTTCTTCTTTCCCTCTCTTCCCACTGGAATCTTTCCTGGGCTTCCCTCTTCATATGTTGGAAAGAGGCCACATTTTCTATCGGGAATGATGCAAGTTGGCCAAAAGATTTAGCTTTCGCCATTCCCTTCTCCTTCCTCCGCTCTCACCCTTTGCCCAGTGCGCAGATTGTGGAACGTTTGAAGAGTCTCTGTCTTCAAACTTACACAAAAGGAAGCTATGTGTGATGGCAGATTTCTCATTTGGAATCCACCTTTGGCAGCTGTAAGGAGAAATAAGACTATAATGAAAAACATTTTACAGCTAAGAAACCTTGGCAACAATGTCTGAAGAGCACGAGGGTCCTATTGCTCTCTTGTTTTATGTCCAACTAATTACAATTAGGACAGTTTATTATTAATCATTTGATATTTTAAAGTCCTTTATAATTCGGCCTCATTTCTTCACACGCCAGCCCGGTTGGTGGCAACAAGCTAAGAAATTGTTATTTGAAAGGGCCAGCATGTGGGTGTTAACTTAGAACAGGGGTAGGCAACCTGCTGTCCAGATGTTTTGAACTACAACTCCCATGATTACTACCAAGTGGTCATGCTAGCCGAGGCTGATGGGAGTTGCAGTGCAAAATATCTGGGGAGCACTAGGCTGCCTACCCCTGGCCTAGAAAGCTGCTGCTGTTTAGTCAGGAATAGATGGCCTCATTCATCCGTATCCAAATGTCTGCTCCCCTCACAAGCTGTTGAACCATTGAGACTTGGATCCAATGAGACACTACAGGAATATTACTCCTTCTGGCCAGCTGCTCCCACTAAGCCCCCCAGCAAGGCAGTGAACGTGCCTCATATTTTCCAAACAGGACAGAATATATTATTTTAATATTACATCATGTTTGGGGCTTGTTTTCTACTACTATCCATGTTGGTCCTGGGTTATCCCTATCATTTCACCCTGTTAACACGCCTGCTCCTGTGCCTAATGGCATTCCCTGACCATTGCCCTGTGCTGTCCCTAGTCACAGCGTTTGTATTCCTGAACATTCCTGTTGCTGTGGAGATACATTTGAAATTACACAGGGGGTGTCTATGGAAGCCACGAAAGTATTCTTTTTGTGGACACATAAGCTGAGGGCTCCTTACACTTTATACTAAACTGCTGTTTTTCATGACATCGAGCCTTCTTAAAACAACTCAATTATTGGACTATGTTTTTTGTGGGGGATTACTGTTGATGACTAGGGTGATGATATGAAAAGGAGGACAGGGCTCTGTATCTTTAACAGTTATGTAGAAAAAGGAAATTCAGCAGGTGTCCTTTGTATGCATGCAGCACCTGGTGAAATTTCCTCTTCATCACAACAGTTAAAGCTGCAGGAGCCCTGCCCTCTTTTGTATCAGGTCAAGAGGGCAGGGCTCTTGCAGCTTTAACTGTTGTGATAAAGAGGGAATTTCACCAGGTGCTGCATGCATACAAAGGACACCTGCTGAAATTCCCTTTTCTATACAACTGTTAAAGTTACAGGAGCCCTGTCCTCCTTTTCAAATCGTCAGCCTATGACTGACCATGCTTACATAAAATGAACGAGGCTGCATACCATCTATGGATTTGCGTAATTAATTCTGAATGCAGAATTTTGGTTACACTGCAAAGTCTGGCTATTTCTTGGTCGCAGAGGGTATAAAACAAGAACTCAGGCCTGTGGACTAAACTCAGTCCACTTGGAGATGGCCCAAAATGGCCATGTCTCCTCTGACCAACAATCATCTGGCGGGTTTCTTGCTGCTTTTGTACAGTTCCTCCCCTTCATTCCCGAAGATTGAAATGCCTTTCCTAAGGCATAGTTATGGCAGTAAAAGCCTTAAACTAAGATATGCTGGTATTTTTGGCTTCACCGTTTTCACTTCCGCCCCACCCAGCCCTGGGATGTGGCCCCTGAGAGCTTTTCTGAAATTGAATTCGGCTCTGGGGCTGAAAAGAAACCCCCCCACCCCTGGTATTAAAGAACAGTGATTAAACTATCCTTACACTGAAATATAAGGGTCTGGGATTAGGCCAAAGACACACTGGGCCTGTTCAGATAGCACACTAAGCCATGGTTAGGTTGCTAACCCTTTTGCAACTATTGGTTAGTGAGTATGTTTAAACCATGGTTATGTAGCCACCATGGTTAGGAATGGTTCACATAACATGCTAAGCCATAATGCTTAGCTCAAAATGCTTAACCACCATGGTTTTTAGCATGTTGTCTGAACACAGCCAATATGACTGCTATTAAAGTATCTTCTGAACCACACACTCTTATATTTGCACTGTCCCTAAGGGGGCCTAAGAATATTCATTTCTTTGGGCTGCAGTTCAGTGGTCCCTAGGAAGGCATCCAAGAGGTCATAGGATAGATGTTTCCAAGGTTTGGAAAAGAGGTCCACCCTCAGAAAGGGAGACATGACCATAGATGCTAGCCCCTGCAGAAACCTCCACAGCCCTTATTGCTACAATAGAGGCAAAGGGGGCGGTAATTGTGGGATGTGCCTTGGGCTGTTTGGGGGAGGCTTTGTATCCACACGATCCAAGGCCTGGCTGGTCTCCAGCTGCAGCCATGACACAGGAGGAAACTACTGCAGCCATGGCAGTGGAGATTATAAAACAACAACCTGATCAGGAAGGGTGGGAAGAAAATGTTTCCTCTCCCTCTCCGTCACCCTACCAGCTGATTGGTGGGAGATTCAGGGCAGATAAAAGGAAGCACTTCTTCACAGTGTGTAGTTAAGCTATTGGAATTTGCTATCGCAAGGTCCAATGATGGCTCCCAATTTGGATGGCTTTAAAAGGGGATTAGACAAATGCATAGACGATATGGCTGTCAGTGGCTACTAGTCCTGACGGCTATAGGCTACCTCCGGTGAGAGAGACAGTATGCCTATGCATGTCAGTTGCTGGGGAGCATGGGTGGAAAAGTGCTGTTGAACTCATGTCCTGCTTGTGGATTTCCTATGGGTGGCTGGTTGGCCACTGTGTGAACAGAATGCTGGACTAGATGGACGCTTGGTCTGATCCAGCATGGCTCTTCTGATGTTCTCATGATGACTTCCAAGGAGAAGAGACAGAACGATTTATTGCTCCATGTCTGCTCTTTCCTGCGTGTGCCGTGCAAACCAACTTACAATCCAGCAATTGCATGTTGATGGGGAATAAAGCATGTGGCTTAAAACTGGTTGTTGTTAGCTGCATGTGGGAACAGATCTGGGAGGAAATGGTGGGCCACATCTATTTATGGCATTGCAGGTATAGTAGGGAACGCTGCCGCCCCCATCGGACTGCATATTTGTGCAGCGGCCAGGGCTGCGTGGAACCACAAGCAAATGGGCTGATCAGCTGTTCAGCAGGCAGTGGCGGCGGAACTAAATCCAGCGCTTCCCGCCGCCCCCAAATAGCTGACTGGCACAGTTGCCCATTTCCTAACAGGGCTCTGTGCATGCAGCCCGGCAGCTGGATTCAGGGAAGGAACAGCATGCGCAGCACCCGTTTGCCCCCGTGATTCCTCATCCAACTAGGGATATGCATCCGCCGCATGTTTATGGCCGATAGCTTGATCGGGCAGATATAAATACCCTCTTCACTTCCTGAATGAGATACTGCTTATGCTTAGAAAAATAAGCTTCGTAGCGGGGTGGGGATTTGAACGTTGGTTTCCAATATCCAAATTCAGTACGCTATATGTATTTTTGTTTGAACCCACGTCTGCCCCAATCACTCCTAAAAGCAGGGTATGAGGGCAATTATTACAATAAAAGGGGCATGTGGATCAGAGGTACTTAGCCCTCCTCCATTTGCCTTGTCTTACACCAGTGCCACTTCCCATCCACCCCCTGGAGGTAAGTGGGATGAGCAAAGAGATTTCAGCTTCCCTTACCTGTATGGCCTTTCTCCCCCCCCCCCCCCCCCGAGTAGAAACACCGCCATCACACTTCATATTTGACTGGAATCGATCCAGGTTTAAAAGAAGATTCTGCTGTAGCCATATGGAGATGGTGCTTTATATATGTAAAATGGTCACATAAACATGAATCTCTGGATAGTCTTAGGGGTCGTATGTTGAAAATAAGATTCAATAATGCTGGATAGTGAAATGTACTGTTATTTAATAGTACATTAAACGTCATTTCAGCCTTTATCACAACCAGCATGTCATAGGAAGCTATTCTAGGATAGCCATTTACAAATCACCAAAAAAGAGGAAATGCATCACCAAAAAAGAGAACAAAAGTGGGCTGCGATTTGCATAACATTTGCATATGTTAATTTATATGTCCATATGCAAGCTTAGACATTATAATTTAAATAGCAATACAGTACATTTTACCATAATGTGGAAGACTATGACCAGGCCACCTGGGTTGCCTGCCTGTTCAGCCTGCCATCTAAGAGTTGATGGCCAACAGTTGCTATGGTTAATTATCCTTAAACTGGAATTGGACAGGATAGCTCTTCAAATACAGGGCGATCCTCTGTAAAAGAGGACACATGGCCATCCTACATCAATTCACAGGTGGGAATTTTAGGCTGATGGACATTTTGTCCAAGAAGAGATTTGAACCCAGGTCTTGTAGGTGCGCTCCCCCACCCCCACACAATTTTCTTGGCCCCCCTAAATTATATGTGAAACTATGAGTTATAGATGAGAGCATTAATTATGCCTGAAGTTTAAAAAGGGCCTGTTGGTTTCTTCTCTTCTCACCTGATAAGCCCTGTTCTGAGGTCTCGTAGAAAGAGAGATGCATCTGGAAGCACAATTAGAAAAACAACTCAGCTATATTGCCTTTTTCCAGTACATTCGTCAGGACATTTAACACTTCACCTTGATAAAAGAAAAAAAGTGTCCGATTTTGTGGGGATTCTCAGCTGTAGGCAAAACCCTCCCGGCTTTCCCTTCTGTGTGGCAAGCTAATGAGGTAGGTGAGAACCAGAACACCCTGAATCATTTAAAGATTATTTGACCTCGATAGCTTTGATGTTACATTTCATTAATGAATGCCGCTGACGGGTTTCCATTTCACCCGAGCCTCGTGCCTTTTGCGATGAAGCCTGTTCTTAATTTGAGATGTTATTTTAATTGTTTAAGTCCTGCTAATGTTTCGGCATGCTGAAAGGTGATGTTCGATTCCTTTCTGATAACCTTCATGGTTGAAAAGGAGCCTGCAATAAACCAGCATTAGCTACTGCTTCAGAGCTCGCTTAGTTGTCTTCTTTCAAACCAGACCATATGGAAAGATTAAAAGGCGAGAACGATTGGACACACTTCCACAGGTCCAACTGTTGTAGAGCACCTAATTATAATGGGGTGGGGGAGAGCAGGAAAGGTATTGATTTAGGGTACAAACCACCACAGTTCTCCTGCAGTCCCCGCTGAAAAGAATGGGAAAGGCACAAGACCATTTTGGGCTTGGTCAGACAACACACTTAGCCATGGTTAGGCCACTAACCCTTTTGCAGCAAATGGTTAGTGAGTGTGTAAAACTGTGGTTATGTAGCCACCATGGTTACGAACGGTTCGCACAACAGCTAAGTCGTGGTTCACATGATACACCAAGCCATAATGTTTATCTCAAAATGCTTAACCATGGCTTAGCATGTAATCTGAACAGGTTCTTTAACATAAGAAGCTACCTTACACTGAATCAGATCATTGGTCCATCTAGCCCAGTATTGCCTACACTGACTGGCAGCAGCTCTTCACGGTTTCAGGCAGGATTCCTTCCTAGCCCTACCCAGAGAAGCTGGGGATCAAACCTGGGACATTTTGCATTGAAAGCAGGTGCTCTACTACTGAGCTATGGCTTCTCCCTAATCGAAGTTGGGTTGGATGGACCCAGGCGCACCCTCCAATGAATGATGAGTAACATAGTTTATACATTCCAGAGTAAGGCTGCTTGAAGAGTTTGATCTTCAAGAATTCACTAGGCTAGATCTACACTAGCATTTTTTTATCGGTATTGAAGTGCAATGATAACTGTTGGGGCGCATGACACATTCCGTATACCACTTTTCTAGCATCATTTCCTGCTTTTCCCCCCATACTAGCCAAAATACCACTTTGTGTTTGCTACAAGTAGGGATGTCGTGAGCGCCGGACAGAGGGGGGGAGTCTGATGGACTCCCCCACATTTGCCCCCCAGGACCCAGGTGGGTGCCCGCATTAAGTGCTCGGCAGCTGTCTGCCTCCGTTGCCAAAATTGCGCACTTCTCCCCGCTGCGTCAGCGGGGCCTTTACAGCTGCCATTAACGCAGCAGGGGGAAGTGCGCAATTTCCGGAGCTTCCACTGTGTGCACAACGGAGGCTCCAGAAATTGAGCACTTTTCCCTGCTGCATCAATGGTGGCTGTAAAGGCCCCATTTATGTAAGCATAAAGGTGCAAACATCAAGCCTCAGAAGAATCTCGCGAAGTTGACAAGTGGGGCAAACGGCAGCAGCAATAGGGTGAGGGTCCAATGGGGTGGACACTGGTGAGTTCACCCAGCCCTAGCTATAAGGTATAAATGGGCAAGAGAGATATAACGTCACCATGATGGTGTCATATCAATATGACACCAGATGTATATCTGCCCCTGAACCTCACCTCTCGGATTAATGACCAGATAAGATAAGAACTTAGTTATCTACCAGATTGTACCCTACTCTGAATGTCACAATACAGTTCTTGTCAGATTAAACCATCTTTCCTGAACCCAGTGCCCTTCCGATGTGTTAGACTACAACCCCCGTTACCCCAAGCCAATGGCCATACTGACTGGGGATAATGGGAATTTTAAGTTCAATACACCTGGAGGGCAACAGGTTGGGGAAAGCCAAATGTAACAAAATACACATTCAAATACATATTTTGAGAGAAAAATATACACTTGAATATGTATTTTGAGAGAAACTATGTATAAACACACACAAGCACACACATACACAGAGAGAGAGAGAGACAGAGAGAGCCATTTAAATAGAGATTTTGAGATGATTTTGTTTTTAAAAAGCAGATTACTGTAAAAAGTGAAAAACACAAGAATTTGATTCTGATCCCAAAGAGACAGATTCATCCATTCCTAATCAGGAGTGACTCGTTGCTGTGGGAATTCAGGATGCAAGACCATCTAATCTTTCACATAAGGACCATTAGATCAGGTCTATCTACTTTGGATTAGAAATGCTCAGTCATTCAATGGATAAGTATTAACTCAGGCTCAGTTCAACCAATTGATGCACTTCTTTTGGTTTCAACTGTTAATCTTTGCAACATCTTTTACAACCTTTGCACCAAGCATTTTTTAAAAAGTGGAAAAAAGGTTATAAATTTCCCAACTTTGTAATAATGAAAAATGCCTTTTATCGTGTTTTAAAGATATAAATTCACAAAGCTTTATAGGAGAATTGGATTTTGTAGCCATGTCACTCCAAGACTTTGCAGTGAGACAACTGTTTAAACAATGTATATAAATTTTAATTTTATAAACAGGGGAGGTTTTTTTGTGAGGGGAGATCCATATTCATCTGACAAACGATTTCCTTTCTGCTTTTTTCAAAACAGCTAATATGCCTGAGGATTATCCCAACCAGACTGGTGATGTGGTGGATTTTATTCAAGCCACTATAAAAAGACTGAAGAGGTCCCCAGATAAACCAACTCAGTTTTTCTCTAAACGAGAAAGAAACCGGCAAAATGCAGCAAAGAACACTAATAATTCTGGCGGCAGAAAGGGGCGGAGAGGTCAAAAAGGCAAATTCCGGGATTGTGTCTTAACGGAGATACACTTAAATGTGACTGACTTGGGTTTGGGATACAGTACCAAAGAAGAACTGATTTTCCGGTATTGTAGCGGTTCGTGCGAGTCTGCTGGAACCCTGTATGACCAAATTTTAAACAATTTAACCCAAAATAGAAAGTTGGTCAGTGACAAAATCAGACCACAGCCTTGTTGCAGACCCATTGCTTACGATGATGACGTTTCATTTTTGGACGATGACCTATCAACTTACCATGTGCTGAGAAAACATTCCGCTAAAAAATGTGGATGCGTCTGACGTCCTTTTGTGTTAGGATACTGCTATGATATTGCATTCCTGCTAAAATGGCAAAGAAGGGACCAAGGCTCCCAAGGAGATGGAATGATAGCTTTGGAAGAAGGAAGAGGACCAAGCATACAGGAGAACAACCGTTCTGGGAGCCTGGTTGCTTGATATCCAGCACAGGATAATCAAAGAAGATACGACCATTGGAGCTTTTGGTTTCTACAGGAAGGCAAATAGACATCAATGCTCAGGGGCAGAGATCCAGGATGGAAGGAGATTACCTACACCATTTGTTTTGAGGTGATCCACCATTGGCAAATCTTGGCCGGGCAGGTGCTTAACAACACAACCTCTGTTTGATAAGTTGCTTTGCTCTTTGTTTTCCCGATTGTAGAATTGGAAGTAACAACCCAATGCTGTTGACCTTAACCCCCAAATATGGGCACAATTTGACCTTTACAAGTAAGAGAGAATGAATGGTAGTAATTTAAGGATTGTGTTCTTTTGGGGCAGCTAGACCACAATGAGCCAGAAGCATCATTTAGAAGGAGAATACCAGCAAAAGGCTGGTGAAGTGTCCAAGAACCTTTAGGCACAAATGCTTTCTTTTCTCCTATTCCCTGTAGAACCATCTTTGCCAGCCATCTGTTCCATCAACCACTTTTACCCTTGAGGGTTGTATAGTTCGAACAGATACAATACCTAGCATTTACCATTGGGGCAATTACCACTGGGTACAGATGAAGATTTCAAGGGCAGAGCAGGCTGAAACATGGGGAAAAAGTAAAGCAATAAGGTCAAGGAAAAGACAGGCCTAGTTACAAGAGGGAACATATATGAAAGAGGAGAACGATGCATGTTTGGGTGGTAGGGTTATGAACACACCAACACACACTTATACAAATATTGCAAGCAGTCAATCAATCAAGGGAACTCATTGGGTTGCAGAGAGGCATATTCTAGGATGCAGTTCTTAGAGTTTACTGGTCAGGCCTGTTGGGCCTAGTTGTATCACCTCATACAAACTGGGAATTCGACTTAAAATTCATTCAACAATCTCCTAGACTGGTGCATTTAAGATTGCTAATGGCAATGTGTCTGCCATTACAAATTTTCTCTTTAAGGAACCCTTGATTAAATTCAAAGGAATCCCAGGATGCCTGGGGCTACTGCTTGAAAACCAATGGCTTAAAGTGTTTGTGTCAGAATACATAGTTTAGTCTCAGTATTCTGCTTACCCCAGTGAAATAGGAACCACTACAGCCCCACTCCTTCCTGTACTATAAGAATAATATTAAAAGCTTACCTTCCTACATGGCCAGAGTAAGGAGAGAAGCCCCAGTTCATGCAGATGATAGCCATGTGCTGCAGCTTCTCGCCACACCAGCGTCAACCTTCAGAAAATCGGGTTAACGCCGGCTTGGAGAGGTGCCACAGCACAGACTTCTCCCACATGCTACTGGGCTTCTCGTGTTACGTGGCGGAACAGAAAGCAGTGGCACTACGGAGGCTTTCACACCACTGGAGTAACATGAGCACCACCGGGCCAAAGATGTTAGCGGAAATATTTTTAGTCTATTAGGGACAAGTCAAGCAGGAGTTTCAGTTAGGTAGCTAAAGTTCCGCACTGCCTTGAAAACCAGTCCCAACCCAACAGTTGCAGAGGGGGAGGTTTATTAAGTCTAACACACTTAGAATTGAACTTTAAAGTGATTATTGTCTTGGGGGGGAAGGGAAAGAGAGAGAGAGAGTTCTATTCTGCTTTCCTGTTCTCCTTGAAAACAAGTTGTGTTTTTAATCACTTGTTCCTGCCTGGGCTACACCATAAAAATATATTTTTTAAAAAGAAAAGAATGTGGATCTTTCTTTGGTTTACAGAAGGACTAAAGGTCACTTACTTAATGAACTACGTTTCTATTTGGGGTCGTCGTGAGTGAACAGAGACTACTTGGTGCAATGCATCCAGTCAGAGACAAATCTAGAGAAAATATTTATTGAGATTTAAGTTATGATGATTATTATTTATTACAGTTCAGTCGTGAGTTTCCTTTCCTTTATTTATTAAAGCTTCTTTCTTCAAAACAGGTGCCAAAGTTACAATGAGACAGTGATGCTGGGAACAAAGGGCCATGGTTGTTGTTATTTTTAAGTATTAAGAATTAATAACAGGAATGCAAACTCTTTTTTAAAAAAAAATCACTTACTTTACCTTTTCAACAAAAATCACAGGAGAGCCCACTTCTGTAGTACTTCTGCATACACACACACACACACATACATACACAGAGTTATGTGCTCTACCACTGAACTCATTCAACCGGTTGCAAGTTCTAAGGATCTCCCAATTTCTGGCAATGCCATTGAGGAAGGCTGAGTATTGTGACGGCTAAAGGAGGAGGCACCACTGTACTGCCTCCCTTGGGAAGAAAAGTATTGCGGTGGCCAGGAGTTCCCAACCATCCCAAGAGCAGGGACTAAAAATTACAGGAATGGCTGGGATTTGGGGCCACCATGAGTTTTCAGCCAGATGAGATTCTGGAAGCCCTTTAAAAGACCACAACCCATGTCACCCAATGCCATTCAACTTAGGGGAACGGCTGCAGGTTCTCCTGAACTGAGTGATGGCCATCAACCAATGAGCTACTGAAAAGCCTTGGGGCACAAGGGTTTAAAACATTGACGCACTCCAATAAGTGACATGTTCCTGGATGAACATTGACATTTGTATCATGATGCTCACCTAAGTCTTTGGATGCCACAAACTGTTATATTTGACTAGAGCTCCCCATCTTTTTAATTAACAACCCCAAAAATGCTATTATAAAAATGCTGCTTAGTATTACCTAGAATATGGAGCGGGAGAAACCAAAGGGTACAATCCAGCCAAAGTTTAATTACCAACGACTTCAACTTGAGAGTTAATCATGTGCTTAACCATGAGCCTATCTACACTACTGCTTTAAAATGGTTTATAACAGTTCATTAACTGGTTTAAAACTGTTATAAACCATTTTAAAGCAGCAGTGTAGATAGGCTCCATGTCCCACTGAAATGGACAAGGCTTGAAAGTGCTCAGTTTTGGCTGGATGGCCCCCAATAATCCATTCTGAAAAGTTTTCCACATTAGCTGAAATATATATTTTTAAAAATCCCCTTATGCTTGATTACAGTATAAATGAAACAGATTCCCTGAGAATTGATGAAATGTTTTTTTAATCTTTATATTGGCATCATATGCCTGGATATGCCCAGATCACTTCAAACATTTTAAACTTGCACTGAGAAATTTGACATCTCTCTGCAGCCCTGGTGTTAGCTGGTGTTAGCTGCTAAAAAAAGTTATTCAAAGACACAGAATAATTATATATTTTTTCTAATAGGGCTCTCTTTTTTCCGTTTCTCATTTTGACTGCATATTAAATAACTTTTATGACAGCTGGTTTTATAGACATTGGTGTATTGCTGCTATTTGTTTTTATTTGATTCCCCCCCCCCCGGGCTCTTTTTAACTTTTTCCTTTTAGTACAAATTTTAGAACTTATTATGAAGCTGCCTCTTACAGAGTCAGACCATTGGTCCAGTATTGTCTCTTTTGATTGGAAGCAGCTCTCCAAGAGGTATTTCCCACTCCTTTTACCTAATATTCTTTACCTGGAGATGACAGGAATTGAACCGGTGGAGACCTTTGGCACTCAAAGACTTTTTGCTACCCCGAGCTATGGGCTCTCCTCATGAAGGTCAACAATTTCTGCCTATGTATTCCTTAAAGAAGCTTTCTTCTCCCCCAAGTTTAGTTAGGGTGACCATATTTTGGAAACTAAAAAAGAGGACACCCAGTGGGAGTGGGTGAGAAAGTGGCCTTAAAGATTGTCGCGGAGGAGGAGAAATTAGTCTCATTTCCCCCCCCCCCCACTCCAATTGGGGCCTTCTCTATAGTGTCCAGGAATGACATGCTTTCCCCTTTAAGGGCCCGATTGGAGCAGTGGGCGGGGGGAATGATGCACCTCCAGAAACTGTGTCATTCCCCCCTGCCAGGATAATGGTGTCTTTAAAAGGGAAAGTGTGTCATTCCAGGACATTATAGAAAATTACAGAAAATCCCCCCCTGACACCCAGGATAGAACAAAAAACAGGACAAATCTGGGGAAATCCTGACAGTTGGTCACGCTACTTTAGTGCTGCATCATACCGTATGTCCACATAGCAGCTTCTCACGACTTTTGCACTAAACCGGAAGTGACACAAAGCAAGCACCTTTTCTCACATGCCTCTTGCCTGACAGGGCCATGCAGGCAATTAACTGCTGCTCCTCACCCCCACAATCCTGATGTGTACAGGAAAGTGAAAGCACCAACGCATTCACTTTACCACTGTGAGCTAGCCTTGGAGCATATGTATAAATTGCATGTACATTGGTGTTTTTTCTCCCAAGCTAAAACTGCCATGTGAACATTACCGATGAGAGGAAATCCTCCAAGTCTTGAAGTGTTTAGAATGCTTTCTCCTCCAACCCTCCCAAAAGCCAATGTGAATGATGACCCACTCATTCTGCGTCTCCACAGAAATTCCTAGGTAGAGTGTTCCTTTGCTGTGGCTAGAGCAACTATTTATTGGCCATTGCATCACCCTGGAGAAAACAATTCATACAGGATATTGACTAGATTCCATGGTATTTAACGAGATTAGGGGCTAGAGCAAAAGAAAGCCAGGATTTATTCCTTATGCCAAGAACTATAGCAGAAAGGGGAATTCTCCAATCTGGAACTAAGTATGAAAAATTCATTCAACATCAATTAATCCTGTAATGAAAGATGCACACAAACATGGCTTTCTTTTTAAGCCAAATAGCATAGTACAGGAGAACTCATGTTGCTATATTATTCTGTGCATTTACACACATGCATGTTACTATTAACATTGCAGAATTTCTATAGAACTGGGCCTACAGTTAAATTGGGCGGACTGGGGGGAACCGCTACAAATAATAATAATAATAATAATAATAATAATAATAATAATATGCAATTTCTATCCCTTTTGGAACCTCCTTTCATTTTTTTTTTCATACTGCTCTTCTACTATAAACATAAATAGCTGCAATCCGGAGACAATTTACCATACCTAATGCTGTAATCCTATGCGCAGTTAATTTGAGAGCAACTTTAATTGACATACTTTCAAGTAAACACCCATAGGATTGCATTGTCAATTGATTTCTTGGGAGGTGGGTTAGAGCTGGCTTGAACATGATGCCAAGCATTAAAATAATAATAATAATAATAATAATAATAATAACCTATAGGGATTCCACATGCTTTGTCATGCATAAACCATGTCACTGACATCTGTCCTTGGAGTATAAGCATACCAAGAATGTATGGATCAAGGGTAAAAGTTGCTGGAAACCAATGGGTGGGATTTAAGCCAATTTATTTAGGATGCTGAGTCGAACACCAAATGGGAAAGGGGTTAAAAGAAAAACATGTAAACCCGTTCGGGGAATGGTTTCTACCTTTTATGTGTCTAGAACAGTCTTCCCCAACCGGTGCCATCTATTTGTTTTAGATTACAACTCCCATCAGTCCCAGCCAGCACAAATAGTGGTCAGGGATTATAAGTGTTGTAGTCCAAAACATCTGGAGGGCATCAGGTTGGGGAAGGCAGGTCTAGTATTGTATTCTCATGTTTGTCTTTTAAACCATTTCTTCCCATATCTCTCCAGAGCTTTGCGCAGTCTGTTATTTCTAAGTGAACATGCATAGGAAGTCCCATAGAGTTCAATGGGGTTTACTCCTGAGTAAGCGTGCATAGGCTTGCAACCCTAGTCTGGATTGGATATAAATTAATGGCTAATGAAATCTTTTATGAAAGAATTAAAGTATGTATATACTTTTCTGAATCCAAACAGCATTCTTTGGTACAAGAGGGTTGCATTAAAAGCACATGTTACATATTTCGTGTAGCGAGAGCTCTTCATATACTGAAAAAGAGACTAACAGCACAGTGCCATGCATGTTTACTCAGAAGCAAGTCCCACAGAGCTCAGCGGGGCTTACTCCCAGGTAATTGGGTATAGGCATACAGCCTAAGAATGCATCTTTCCTGGCCAGTGCTTTTAACACATTTCACTACCTACCAATTTTGCTCTCCTTTGCTGTGGATTGCACCTTAGGTGTTTCCTGTCAAAGTCCCACTGGTTTCAATGAATGGGATTTAAGCCTTTGCTTGACAACCCCATTGCAATTGAGAGGCCTTAATTTGGCTGGATTGTGCCCAAAGAAAAAGATCTTACTGATGAAGGAACAGTGGGGGCCCAATGTCCACGACGGTGCGCAGTAGTCTTGTCCAGACTACACAAAAGCTTTTGCCCTTTTAACAAGACTCATGATTTTGCACACACTGAATTCTGTGATTGCACCCTCTTCCCTGGACAAATATGAACAGCAGATTGGATGAAAAACTGTTGGTCATTAGGGGTGGGTCATTTGTGGTCCTTCACGTGTTTTAGCCTACAACTCCCACCAGCCCCAGCCAGCACCGACAATAATGAGGGATGCTGGGACTTGTAGGCCAAAACATTTGGAGGGCCGCAAGTTTCCTACCCCTGACCTATACCCATCCTGAGTCTTGCTTGCTTTGGGCAAGTCAGGACTGTGCTGCCTGCTGAGATGAACCAGTTGAAAACCTAGATTCAGTTATGGTGGTTTCTGATCAACTATATGACATTTGAGATGTGTTGTGCTGACAGAACTTGTTCCGCTCAGTTACATGTCAGGTTGCAATCCAGAGCGCAATTTGAAATTCTTGTGTGTGACATTAATAACGGTCCTTTCGGCAGCATGGTGCAAGCACATTGGTTCCTACTCTTATGTTGCACTGAACTTGAGCGTGCATTTATCACTTAGCATAGCCCTGACTGCATAAGCATAATCTCTGAGTAATCCTGTTTGCTTAGATTAGCTTTCAGCACCTTAACAGGAGTCAATTCAGCATTTGCTGTGAGCCTTCATTAATAGTTGATCGTTTGCCCTCAGCGTTTTTCCAGACTGTCTCAACCTCTCATGGCAGCCTAATGCTTATATACAAAAAAGGTAAAGTTTGTGAATCTCCCCACCCCCTGCCCTAGCAAATAATAATAAAATAATAATAATAAATAATAATAATAAGAGCATCTTTCTTTGGGGATTTTTACTTCACCTACAATTTATGTCTCAAACATTTGTGTTAACCAACCAAAGTTCTCTACAGACTTTATTTTTGTACAATATGCATTTTATAAACTTTTTATGAAATAAAGCTCATTTCTATTGTTACATGGACTATAGACTTCGTTCTTGTACAACCTTATGGGCTACTTTCCCTGTATTCCTTTTATGAATCTCTAGGATGAGCAGAATATCAAGTTTCTTAGCCGTCTGCATCCACCAACATCCCGAATTCGCGCAAATTCACATTTGCGCAAATTCACGTTTGCAAAAATGTACAAATCTCTCTGAAAATGTGTTAGTCTAAGCAAGATGAACAATTCTGTGGCTTAGCCTATAGGTGAAATTTGCATTTTCGACGTGTGTGTGTGTTTTAATGTATTTTTCTATGACTAAATGTGCGTAAAATTCTGGAAAGTAAAAAAAACCAAAAACCTTGTCCACAAGTCTACAGAATCCATGCAACTCAGGAAAAGCTGCTCTGCTGTGGAATTCACAGGTTGTATTCATACAAATCTGAAGTCATTGGATTCTTTTGTGGATTTCTCCAACTTCCCAACCCCTGGTGGCATCATTCTGACTCCACTTCTGCATTTCAGCAACCAGTTAGAGGCCAGAGCATCAGGAATTATGGCGCTAAATAGGATCTTAGGGAATGTGTTGCTGCCTACACTTCCCAGCAGTACAGGGCTCAATCCAGTTTGTGGGAAAGTGCATGCCCCAAGCTTTTACAAGCCAATGACTCTGTTCAGATCACACTTTGGGCAAGGTGGTTATGCTAACGACAATATGGTTATCATTAACCACACCTAGTGCTGCTTCCACACAGCCACAAAAACATGTCCTAACCACGTACCTCTCCACTGATGTCAGTAGTCCTGCAATTAGTCTGCAAGCCAGCATCCTTTGCTGCATGAATGACCCTGGGCAGCCATTTCCTGGATGTTGCTAGTGGCCCTGTTGAGGCCCGTATGCGCCCACTACAAGACCCACTGTGGCTCCTGGTGGCCATTACAAGAGCTCATGATACATCCATCCTGGTGGTGTCAGTACAGGCATACAGGTGTGTCATGTGTGGCGATTTTGGGTGAGAATGTGAAATAGTGGCTGGCATGATCAGAGCTGCTATGCAGATCTTGGCAGCGGAGAACCCACTGGCTGGACAGAGTGGCCTGGCCGATTTTGGCCATTCTTGTCATTGAGCTCTGTAGTAGCTTTCATTTAAACACAGGGGGCCTTACAGATGACATGGTTATTGTCACTAACCCCTTTGCAGCATGTGTTTAGTAAGGGTGTTTAAACCATGGTTATGTAGCAACCATGGTTAGGGAAAACGTCCTACACAAGACACACTCAGCCTTCACAGTTAGCTCAAAGTGCATAACCTCTATGACTTAGCATATCATCTGAACAGGGTCTCTTTTTTAAAACAAAAACAGCCATTTCCTCCCAATAATTTTGAATGTGTTATTTGCTCACTTCATCAGCACCACTACTTATTTTGGAAGCTCTATAACAGATGTATCCATCCAGACCATTGGTCTCTCCTCTGACAGGCAGTAGCTTTCCAAGGTATCAAATTGACCTCTTGCTTACCACTTGCTAGCTGAAATCCTTGTAACAGAAGATGACAGCAGTGGTACATTTTGAAGTGCAGACGCTCATCCTGATAGTCCTCAGAGCCCCCCCCTCCCTAGGAGAGACCAAAAATGCAGGTACTACTAGCAGTTTTCATCAGTTTTCAGCAAATGGACCTTAATTGCCAATTGAAAACCAAGCCGCCCCAAAATACATTGAGTTACAAGAGGGATAGCTCACCACGATGTATTGTTGATGGAAAAAATCTGCCCTCCGCCCTCCAGCTACTGTGCAGTTAAGCTCAGTGGGAACAAGAAAACCTGAGGGGGTGGGGGCAAATAACGCCAGCATCTCTGATAATCCAAACGTTTTGGTGCTTTGACCCTGTGAGTTCTGGCTGCACTACATGGGATGACAGGGACTGGATCATGAACTTTCTGCATGCATTATGTGTGCTCGCCCACTGAGTTAGGACTCCTCCCATTTTTATGGAATTGGGGGTGCCTACAGCCTTTTATGCCCATATACTGCCCCATTTAAGAAATTCACAACAACTGGAAAGTTAAAGGGCATTAAAAAAAACTTTCCCAAAAGATAAAATGTCCACAGAAAGGCCTAGTCCCAAACCCTGCCCGCCCCCCGCCCCCAGCTTAACACAACACCTAAACATGCCCTCATCCTACTGGGAGCTAACCATCCTGAAGAGGAAGCATCAGAAGCCCTATGTTAGCAGAAGCCAGAGACCCAAGCCAAGAGAGATTTGAAACAGCCAATTCAAACGTTACACACGCCTCCTGCGTCCATGATATATGCATTTGCTCTGGTTTTCATTTGGCAAATTATGATGGTGTGTGAGTGTGTGACACGGAGAGAGAGAAGGGAGAGGGAGGGAGATGAGGACTCTGGAACATAAAGTGCTGTCACGTTCAATGAAGTACATTCTAAATTCCCTAATATTCAGGGGAGGCTGGCGTTTAAAATGGAAATGCCTTCTAAAGTGCGCTACTTTCCAGCCAGAACTCAGGACATTAGCCAGGCGAGCAAGCGATATGCTGCCTACAGAGAGGTGGAAGCGGGTCAAGCCAGCCATTTGGCAGGCGGGGTTTGGGGGTTGGAAAGACCACTGACAGCTCTGAAATCAACCGGGAAAAAGAAGAGCTTTCCCAAGTTCCAAAGTTGGGGAGGGGTGTGTGTGTGTGTGTGTGTGTGTGTGTGTGTGTGTGTGTGTGTGTTAGGGTAGCATTTCAGCCCTTGGATCCTATGATGATGAAATCATTGACCTTCATCAAGTGCTACCTTGTGCTGTCCTTCAAAAGATGGGGATGGGATTAGGCCAATGCCAAACACATCTGCATTTGTCCTTAGCTGGAGTTGACAAGAGCCAGCCTCCCGTTACATAAATGGTTGCGAAGGAATGGTTTCCAAGTTCATTACAAGCGATTCTGTTGTTCTCCCTGCCCTCTTTCTATTCTGTTCTGCCAGGCTGGGGACAAATGGCAGTTGGTGGTGGTGGGGAGGGGAGGGGCATTTGCAGAGGGTTGACCCTGGCACGAAAGAGGCTTGCTGCTTTCTCAAGTGGGGTGGTTCCAGATGTAGTCACGTGCAACTGGGCTGGTGGAAGCAGGCTTTCTTGGCCCCTCTTCCCCGCAGCGGCTGCTTCGGCCATCCCAGAATGGCAGCTGAACAGTGATGCCTACCAGTTTTTGAGGGCCCTTGGGCAAGATGCCCTCCACAGGCCCCCTCCCTCGCTAAGGCTATCTTTTTACCATCATTGTCACTAGCTGCTCCTGCTCCTCTTCCTCTTCCTCATCATTGCTACCATTTGCTTGTTTGACAGGCAGAAAGTAGGCTGTGGCATCTCCTGCTTCTTCTTCTCACCACCAGCATTGCCTTAGCCAGAGTGAGAAGTAGGTGAACAAGCAGGTTGCCATGGTAAAGAGGAAGAGCAACTCCAGAGGGCTCTTGTTAATGGGGCCCTAGTGGGGTGTGGGCCCTCAGCAGGTGTCCAACCATGCCTACCCTTGATGCTGGACCTCATACTCTGAATGAAGAATGCTATAGTGTGAGGAGAACTGGAGATCCCTGAAAATCATGCAGAGGCACCTTCTGAGAACAATGCTCCTCTCAAGGAAGGTACTACCATACAGCATGACTAATTGGGGGATTATGGGAGTTGTAGTCTGACACATATGGAGGGCACCAGGTTAGGGAAGATTGGTTTAACATTTCCTGCATCAGTAGGGCAAAATGGATGGGACATATTGCACTGTCCTACAATCGTGGGTAGGTGTTTACGGCATTTTAATTCTTAAAAAAGGTGTTGGCAACAAGTCAGTTATGCCTAGCAATTATTACCATAGGGCTCTTATGACCCTATACAGCAGCCTTTGCCCAGCCTGGCACTCATCAGTTATGTGTTGGACTACAACTCTCACCATCTCTAATAAAATAATAATAATAACAATAATAGCAATAATAATAATCTCTAGCCAGAATAAAATAAATGCCTTAGGGCATGGATACCTAAATGACCATCTTCTTCCACACAATCTTGCCCACCCACTCAGGTCAACAGGAGAGGTCCTTTTGAAAGTTCTACCACCATTGAAAGGAGGAGGGCCTTCTCAGCAGTAGTATCCAGGATGTTGACCTCAAAGGATCCATCTAGCTCCCTTGCTACTGGTGTTCCGCCATCATCTGCAGACATTTTTGTTTCAAAAGGCCATTTTTGTTTCTACCTTCCAACATTTTACAGATGAAATAGGGTCTCACTTGTGAATTTGTACCAGTGGTAGGGGCTGTCTTCACAGTGTCAGGTCGGCACTGCTCCATCGCCAAACGCTATGCTATCGCTGGTGTCCTTATGAGGAGAGGCAGTGTGGGCTTTAGGACAGCCATTAGGCTCGCCAGGCCACCCCCTCTCCCTCCTGCGGCTTTTGACTGATAGGAGGTCACCTTCCACCCAGGAATACCCTCAGAATGGCTCTGAGTACAGACAGACTAATGGAGAGCCGGGCTGACCTCGCTCTGGCTGGAAAAGTTGGGGTAAGTCTCCGACTTTTCAGCTGCACATCTTCGCCTCTTCGCTCCAGGGTGGCTTTGAATCTACAGCTGTGTCATAAAACCAACACAGTGCGTATTCGGAGCCACCCCGACACAGACAACATCAAGACAGCCCCCTATTCTCACAAGCGTCAATGGCTAAGTTAAACACACACACTGCATAACTGCACATTCAGTAATCTGTTCCACTGTTGTACAGTTCTCACTGTTAGGATTTTTCTCCTTGTGTTTAACCAAAATCTGTTTCCCTGCAATTTCCTCCCATCTGTTCCAGTCCTGCCCTCTGGAGCAACAGAGAACAAGTTTACTCCATCTTTCCTTGATGACCTTTCAAATATTTGAAGACTTTATCATGTCACCCCCTACTCTTCTTTTCTCCAGGCTACAAATGCTCAGCTCTTCCAATTATTTCTCATAGGGCTTGGTTCCCAGACTCCTCATCATCCTGGTCATTCTTCTCTAGAAATGCACTCCAGTTTGTCAATGTCCCTCTTAAAATGTGATGCTCAGAATCAGACACGATATTCCAAATACAGCCTAACACAGGCTAAAGTGAAACTGTTACTTCCCATGTCCAACCTAAACAATGTGCTTCTGCATTAGCTTTTTTTTTTTTTTTTTTAGCAGCCAAATCACACTGCTGGCTTATATTAATTTTTGCAAGTTCCCCAGAGAGCTTCGGCTATGGGATGGTATATACATTTTAATCATCATCATCATCTATTGTTGTGATTGATATCTTCAGAACAGGTAGATCATGGGAAACTGAGACTGGACTATGAAGGCCTCTGTTTCATTTTGTTCTTCCTGAAAACACTTCAGATTTCCCCACTTTACCTGCTGGTTATTATAGTTGTGATGTTTTTAGATTATTTTATTTGATTCTCTTTTCCTTAACTCTCTTCTGTAGCAATTAAGAGGTATTATGGAGCACTCCTATACCTATTGGAAAGCCAGCTGAAGTAGGCTGACCAGATAAAATCCAGGTCAGGGCTCATGTAACTTTAACAGTTGTAGAGAAAAGGGAATTTCAGCCAGTGTCATTTGTATGCAATTCCTGGTGATATTCCCTCTTCATCACAACAGTTAAAGGTGCAGGCACTATACTAGCGTGACCATATACAAAAGAAGGCAAGGCCCCTGCAATTTTAACTGTTGTGATGAAGAGGGAATATCACCAAGAGCTAATTGCATACAAATGACACTGGCTGAAATTCCCTTTTCTCTACAACTGTTAAAGTTACATGAGCCCTGACCTGGATTTTATCTGGTCACCCTAAGCTGAAGGGCCTTATGGAGCAGTGGAAATGTTGCTCCACTGGTGGAGATGAGGGCCCTCTGGTGAGGTGACACATCACCCAAGGTCCCGTGGAAAACAGCATAGTTGTTCCAACAGTGGTGTTCTCCTGGTTGTGCAGGAGATAACCAGGAGTGTCAGGGGTGGCCTTGGATTTACCAGGTCCAAACCTCCCTTATTCCCCCCAACATGCTCTCAGAAATGGTCCAACACTATGCCTACTCTGGCCTTGCACCCTTCATCCTCTCCCACCGTACTCAATGGTAGGGAAGACATAGAAGTCCCCACCATCACCACCATAAGTGGCCATTTAAGTTAAAGAACTATGCCAACAGGAAAAGGTTACAATTATTCCATTAGTCACATCAGTCACAGGCATCACATCAAAACTTTTTACAGAAAACCATCAGAAACTGGGCTTATCAAAATACATCCACACCAAGATCCAGAGAGCAGTCATACTTAAAACATGTTCAATAGTCAGGAAATTCCTGAATCAGTAAAAGACAGCATGACTTCACAAAGCCCGTCATGTTGATCTACAAAAACTGCCACAAATGAGAAAAGAGAAATAATAATGACAACAATAGTTTACTATTAAGTAAAACAACAATTTAAACTCATTGGTTTGGGATCTTGAACTTTGGTTGTTCTTCAACCAAAAATGTATAAGCTTGGATCGTATGATAAATTAACTTAAATTCACGGACTGAAAGGTTCCCATCCCATCTTTCATCCTGCAGCACCCTGAAATGTCTCTCCAGAAGCTGAGGGGGGGGGGGGCACATCTGAACAATGTTGGATCAGATGGGGTGATGAGAAAGCTTCTTTTTGTGAATTTCCTTAAGTTTTCTTGGGATGCAAAGCCTCATTTGGGGCAATTCCTCTTTTTCCCTCCCCACCCCCACACTCTATCCCACACTGCTCAAAAGGGGATCTCTAGCCCCCACAGAGGCTTTGTGGGGTGCAGGTGGTTGCAGCAGGAGGAGGAAAGGGGGCTGGGAAATTTTCCTTCTGCAAATTTCCTTAGATTAACATGTTTTAGGATCCGAGCCATGGCTTTTATTTGTGCTTCTATGTTTTCCGCAGGCATTTCAGCACTGAAGCCCAAAGTGTACTGTAAAACTACACTTCAAGATTTTAATGCAATGTATAGCCACACCTGTCTTAAAAGAAAAAGTAGCTCCCCACCCCCCACCCCACATCCCTTGGGCTCAGCCTAAATTTATCCATCCCCTCCAATAGCATAAGTCACCCGAATCCTGCTGTGGCTTAACTGACATACCACTAATGCACTGTTTTATGGCAAAGCCCACTCTCCGGTGCTCATTCAATCATCTGTTTTATTGCCAGGTCTTTTAAAACTGTCAAATGTCGTTTCTGAGGAAATGGAGAAGTGACTTATTTATTTTTAATTCCCTATTCATTACTTGGGACCATTGATCTTCCTCTCCTTCTGCACTCCCGGTAACATTAGCACTGCTTTCTTATGACATTTTAAAGAGTCGGCAATGAATACCCAGAGTACACACATTATACGCGCTCTGCGTCAGATATGAAAGGCATATGCCTGCGTTTCTAGAAATCCCAGTTGCTCTGTAAAAGACTTGTGAGTATGCATTTTAAAATGAAGTAGCTCTAAAAATGCACCAAAAGTGTTTTTAACTGGTTCTTTTATTAGGAAAATCATCAGACAAAAGTTTTATCGCAAGCTCGCTACTGCCCACTCATGGCTATTTTGCACGTCCTTTAAACAACACAGTCTGCCTCCCACTTGCCTCCTGCTCCTTCTTGCCTTCTTCCAATGACAAAATACCCCTCCCATTCACCTTTTGTTTTTGGAAACGGAATATGCCACCATTTCCTGCTGTGTGCAGGAAAAGCGGCGTGATAAAAATGGCCCCTAAATGGGCCATGTGGTCTTTGTTTACTTCCTCTTTCTTCTCCGGGAAGAAAGAGGAAGTATTGAGCAACAAAAACGGGGGCAGAGAAGCGATGGTAGGGGACCATGATATCCCCCTGCCTGAAGACGCTCTAGAACTCTGACGTCCAGCAACATAAGAGCTGTACTGGACCAGACCAAGAGCCCATCTAGTCCAGCATGGGAAGCCCACCACAGGACATGAGTGCAGCAGCACCCTCCCACTAATGTTCTCCCACTCTTGGAGTACATACTGGAGTACGATACTGGAGGCAAAATATAGTCATCACGACTAATAGCCATTGATAGCTTTATCCTCCATGAATTTGTCTAATCCTTGTGTCCAATTTAGGCTGACCAGATAAAATCCAGGTCAGGGCTCATGTAACTTTGTTGTAGAGAAAAGGGAATTTCAGCCAGTGTCATTTGTATGCAATTAGTTCCCGGTGAAATTCCCTCTTCATCACAACAGTTAAAGTTGCAGGAGCCCTGCCTTCTTTTGTATATGGTCACTCTAGTATAGTGCCTGCACCTTTAACTGTTGTGATGAAGAGGGAATTTCGCCAGGAACTAATTGCATACAAATGACACTGGCTGAAATTCCCTTTTCTCTACAACTGTTAAAGTTACATGAGCCCTGACCTGGATTTTATCTGGTCAGCCTAGTCTAATTCCCTTTTAAAACCATCCAAGTTGGTGGTCATCACTACATTTCGTGGCAGGGATATGGAACTCAGGTGCAAAACAGCAGCATGGATGAGCAGACATATGCTAAGACTAAAGAATAAAGGAACAGGGTGCCTCTGAGCACATGCTCCACCCAGGACACGCCCACAAGTCCTTTCACAAAGGAATTCACTTCTGGTTCACACACACACACAGTGTAGTTTTTAAACAATATAATTTATGTTGTGTCAGGGGAGTGTTTTAGGATTCGATCCTATGCACCCTTAGAGTAGGAATGGGCGAATGAATGAACGATGTTTGAGATCATTAGGATTCTCCGAATATCATCTCGTCACTCCCATTTGCGTTTGCACTTGCTGCTTGCTCTGCGCAAACGGGAAACCTGCGCAAACCGAGCAGTGATCGAAGGGGGGATTTGCACAAGCTTCCCCACTTTAGGAAATAAGCGCAATTCAAACTGGGAATTGGGAACGAGATGAATACAAATGCATGTCTGACAATTTTAGGAATATTTTCAATGGACACACGCTTGAGCTCACCTTCAAAACTTCGAACAGGGCATACTCGCATGTTTTGCAAGCAAAAACGAAATTCTCATACCTCCCTCGTTTAGACAGGAAAGCAATCCTGCCTGGGAAATGGTGGAAGTTGTGGGATTTTTTTTCTGTCTAAACCTGCATAGGATTGTGCCCTTACTGGTTGCTTTCGCTAGACAACTGGGGATCAGAAACCCTTGCCAGTCTACTGTAAATCACCCAGATATCTACCAGAAGTTCCCAATGGACTTGCACCCGACAATACACTAGAGTTCTTGGTTAAACCTCTGAGTGGTGGGGCTGATGCATGTTGACTGTGGTGTGCATGTATACAAATGCAGGCGCACTTCAAACACCAGCCTGTACTTTTGTTTTTAAAAATAACATGATTCAAAAGCTTGGAATAAGGGAAAGCTTTATTCCTAGCTCTTTTGTTTAAGCCCCAACCAATAATAATCTGGATTTATCCTATCAGGTTGTTTCAAGATTGATTGAATATATGTGCAGTGGCTTGACCTTCTATAGCTAGTGCTGTATTATTACTTAGTATTAGTTATATAACACCATCAGTGTTGCATGGCACTATACAGAGTTCAAGATGAGGTCCCTGCCCCGAGGAAGTTACAATCTAAAATCTGATGTAGCAGAAACAAAAGAGGAATGGGAAAGAAGGCGAGGGAACAAATATGTGATGATAACATGAGGGTTGCAATCCTAATCACACCTACCTGGGAGTAAATCTCATTTATCTTAATGGGGATTACTTCTGAGTAGACATGCAAAGAGATGTGGAGGCTTGTGGGAGGAAGCGGGGGGGGACAAAAAAATCAGGGGGGGGACATTTTTTCCAAAATTTCCAAAATTCCAAAAAAAATCTGTGCCCCCCCTCCATTTTTTCTTTTTTCCTTCCCAGTCTTTCACATCCTTATGCATACAAAGGATTGTGTTGCAAATAAATTAGGCTTTGTTACAGCAGGTACGGGTGCTACTATATAAATGCAAAGTAGCATTTTTGGTGGTACATTACTTGGATGTAGTGTGTGTGTGTGTGTATGGAGAATAACCCTCCACACTTATACACTGACAAAACTGGGCAGAATACATATTTTTGAGCAATTTTTAAAAAATTACAAAATACTCCATTGAACTTTATTTTATATATATATATATATATATATATATTTAAAAAAAACATTGAGAAACATTTCCAGTAATGGCCAAACTGGGAGACTCACTGACATGATGTTATTGCTCACACACTTGCTTCTGTTAAATCTTGGCCTTCTGTTTGGTGCCCTGACACTTAATTTGGCGATGATTTCATGACTCTTCACTCTGCCCTATTCCCTGACTAAACCCTTCAATAATGAAGGGCTCAGTCCAGTTGGGTGACATCAGCAACCCAATACAGCAGCTATTCAAATGAACAACGTGGACCCCTTACGTAACCCACTAATTTTAGGCTCTGAGTGATCATTATACAATAGAACGGTGTATTGCAAGCCACTAATAGCTGACCAGTTTCTAATTTATTCATTTTAATATTATTTTCAGTTTTATAAACTATATCCACTATTGAATACAAAGTTCTTCAATGTCCTCAAAAGCTGTTCTTGCCTTGTAGCGGATGTTTTTAGGATGTTTTAGGATGTTTTAATGCAGTTTTAATAATGTGTGTCATGTTTTAATCAGTTTTATGTATTTTATCATATTGTTGTTCCCCGCCTCGATCCAAACGGAGAGGCGGGTAAGAAATAAATAATAATAATAATAATAATAATAATAATAATAATAATAACAATGTAGAAAATTATACATGGTATGGAGAATATGGATAGGTAGACATTTTTCTCCCTCTCTCATACTACAACTCGGGGTCATTCCATGAAGCTGATTGGTGGGAAATTCTAGACAGATAAAAGGAAGTACTTCTTCACACAGCACATAGTTAAACTATGGAATTCACTACCACAAGATGTAGTGATGGCGACCAATTTGGATCGCTTTGAAAGGGGGTTCAACAAATTCCTGGAGAAGGCTACCGCCAATGTCAAAGGCAGTATGCTTTTGTACACCACTTGCTGGGGAACATGGGTGGGAGGGAGCTATTGCACCCATGTCCTGCTTGTGGGTTTCCCGTTGACAGCCGATTGGCTGCACTGCAATCAACACCAAGTATAATGGTCTCTCTATTTTAGTTCATGTATACTGTAGAAATACTACCTTGTAAAAAGATGCCATCTGAAATGAGTAACAGATGTACATTTACAGCAGAACAAAATCATAACCTGGAAAGGCCTCATAATACTAGCTCTAGGCAGATATCTGATTGCATCTGATTTGGGATCTTAGATATTGCATTTGATTGGCATCTTAGATATTACTGCTTTTTAGACAAAATATACTAAAGATTCTGTACATTGCTTTATGATTAACATGTGACCCCTTACCTAGCATATCCGGAACCAAGTGCATTATTCTGGGTTTACTACATTGATACAACAGGGAAATGGTAGCTTGAGCCGTTAAAAATAATGACCATGGGTTCCATCCAAAATGTGCCCTTCTGTGAGCAGAAGGCTGCCTTTGGATCCAACCCCATATTTTTTACATTGATGCAAGGTGGAGTGTAGTTTCAGAATTATTATTTTATGACAAACCATGTGCTCTGTGTTCAAAACTCAAGATGCCTGGATGATCTTGTTTAATGTCAGAAATCAATAGAAGAATTCTTCAAATGCATAGCATCCAGCTCCATAGCTCAATTACAGCCAATCAACGTTGCTAGTCTTTGGGTTACTTTGGTAAAAATGTATTTTCCCATAACAATCCACGGAGTTTTAAATGCAGTTGGAAAGCTGAGTATCTGACCTACCTTTTAAAATGACTGTATATTATTTTGCTTGAATCATCCATGAAATTGTTTATATATTGCAAATCAAACGCTTCAAAGGGTGCGTTTCCAACTGTGAAAAAAAAAAACCCCACTTCAAGAACAGTCATGGGAAGTTGTACAATAAATAACACATGTGGATGTGTAAGGGGCAGCATAGAGAAAAACATTGCCCTGGAAATGAGGATACTAGCCATGCATGGGTGGGGTTGCGAGGAGTTCCTTTGAGCCCGTTTTGTCACTATCTGTTCGACTTTGAACAAAGAAGAGGCAGCTTGATTGTCAAAGAAATGTGCACAGGTTAGACGTTAATGGGCTCACTTGCTCACCAAGTGTTGCTGGGGGTACTTTATTTGTAGCTCAGTGCTAGAGCAGTGGAAAAGCATTTTATCATGTTTTAAAGAGTAAAACAATCTCTCTCTCTCTCTCTCTCTCTCTCTGGAAGTTCCCAACATTTCATCACTCAAGCTAATTACTCATACTGTGCACAACTTCAGTGAACATAGCGCCTTTCATATAAAGGCAAAACAGACAGGACTCTGCTCCCAAGCAGCATACAATCAGGATAGACAACGGGGAACAGGAAAATGGGAAGAAGGCAGTTGTTTGTGCTTAGACTAACTTACAGTTAGGAATGAGGATAAGGCAGCAATCCTACATGTATTTATCTGGGAGGAAGTCCCAGTGAACTCAGCAAACAGATCAGGATAGGAAAAAGGCGGTTTTGAGGAAGGGAGAATGAGAGGTTAGCTTTGTTGCTCTGCTTTGATTTCCAGTTATGTATCAGAACCTATACAACAATAATTGCATGAGAAGGGACTATGCAATTAATCTGTCCCACATATTTTCTTTACATAGCAGTTATTGGTGTGGTTTGGGACCAAACCACATTGATGTAGCTCCTGTGCCACAACAGTTCAGTATACTGAGTTGCAGAAGAGTTGGGGCAGAGCATTCTCAGGCATTAATTATTTGGGGACTCTGGAACTGTATGGCCCATATCTCAGTTTTACCTAGCCTGACTTCATCCTATTACCATAGGTAAAAGTAGCAATTCAGGTGAGCAAGCCTTACATTTGATGAAATGGCACTTAAAAGCACATTGATTTACAAATCACTATCTACTAAATTCCCTGTCTGTCAATAAACCTTATTTGACAATGCTGATCCTTAAAGTTTTTCCTCCCTAAGGGAGAAAAATGTGTGTTGAAATTATTTTTTCTGCAGCTGGATTATCCAACATATAACAGAGATGTTATTTTGCTTATTTCATGTCTCTTCCTATTCATAATGGCAGAAGCAGTCATCATTTTTCATCTGTTAATTTCATCATTATGCAGTTTTAACGATCTGGGAGCTGGACTGTTATAACCAGGCTGGGTAAAAACCGGACAAAGCTTTTTTGTATCATCCCATTCTGTTCGTAAGTGGCTACATATTTTATGGCCCATCTAGCTTTCTGTCTCTTATATCCTTCTCACTCTGATATGCCATTTCAAGAGTTTTAACAGCAGCTCATTTATTATCGTTCTAGCTGCACAATTTGGTCTTTAACCTCTACCAATCGACAGGAATTAAGATTAGGATTTACCTTCCCATAGGTGTCACAAGAGTGAACTTTCTCAGGAAGTTCTGCAGATCATTGCAAGGGCTGCTTCTGTGCGCTAGATCCTTACTATCAACCAGCCTGAGTCTTGGACTCCTCCTCCTCCTGTCACCTCCCTATGAGTGAAATGGGTTGGAATCTGGACTGTAGTAACCAATGCCCAAGGCTAGAAAGAGACTACCTTTACACCACCACCACCACCACCACCTGTCCCGAACTGCATTGCAACTTTGTACAGGATATTTGCACCTAGAAGGTTCAATCATGAAACTGTGCCATGGTCAGCTCTAGAACCCTCTTCAGATGTTTGGAGGTCCTCTGTGAATGCTCATAAGGTGTGGGTGGGTGAGGGGGGGCAACATCATGGAATCATGCTCCACCCCTGCTGTACGTGGCATCTTCCACACACCTGCAACATGTATACACTTGTACATGCACAGGCATCCCTCTATGAGACTGGGAACCCTGGCTTCTTGATGTGTGAACAAAAAAAAGAAGTGTGAGCCAAAAAAAAAAAAAAAAATCCATGCAGGATCAGTCCAAGGGTACAACTCCTCCAGCATTCTGTTCACACACTGGCCAACCAGCTGCTGTGGGAAACCCAGAAATAGGACAAGAGTGAAATAGCACCCTCCCACTCATGTTCCCCAACAACTGGTGAATATAAGCTTACTGCCTCAGATACTAGAGGTAGGGTATAACAATCAGGACTAGTAGCCATCAATAGTCTTATTCTACATAAATTTCTCCAATCCAAATTTTAAAGCCATCCAAATTGGTGGCCATTGCTACATCTTACTATAGTGAATTCCATCGTTCAGCTATGAGCTGTGTGAAGAAGTACTTCCTTTGATCCTGGTTTGTCTTTGTTTAAAAATTGTTTTTAAATACATGTTATGTATTGTGTATGCTATCTATTTCTATGTCTTTATGGAAATGGTTTTCATACTTCATTTAATGTATTTTAATGTGTGTGTTTTAAATTTTTAACGTCTGTGAACCACCCAGAGAGCTTCGGCTATGAAGTGGAATAGAAATAGAATGAATGAATGAATGAGTCCTGAATCTCCCACCAATCAGATTCATGGGATGACCTTGATTCTGTTATTACGATGGAGGAAGAAAAATGAATCCCTATCCACTTCCTCCAAACCATCAATGGCTACTAGTCCTGATGGCTATGTGCTATTTTCAATCAGAGTCAGTAAGCTTATATACATCTGTTGCTGGGGAACATGGGTGGAAGGGCACTGTTGCACCATGTCCTACTTCTGGGTCCCTGATTGACAGCTGATTGGCCACGGTGTGAACAGAGTGCTGGACTAGATGGACCCTTGGTCTGATCCAGTATTGCTCTTCTTCTGTTCTTATGCATAATTTTGTACACTTTTGAGTGTGAATGTGCATAGGCACATGGAAGATGTGTTAATAAGTGTGTTCAGAAAGGGGCGGAGCCTGCCATTCCCTGATGTACACTTTCTTGAACACCTGAAAAAGTCTTTCGACTTCTTTGCAGAGTCAGGTACTTTGATAAGAGTTCCAGGGGTAATATTTATTTATTTATTTATTTGTTTGTTTATTTATTTTATTCCATTTATATACCGCCCCATAGCCGAAGCTCTTTGGGCGGTTTGCAAAAATTAAAAACATTGAACATTAAAAACACCGATATACAAAATTTAAAACCATAAAGCATAAAAACAAGTTATAATTACAATATCCTTTAAAACAACAATTCTGGGTCAAAGCACAACAACACAAAACCCTCATCATATGCTGTTAAATGCCTGGGAGAAGAGGAAAGTCTTGACCTGGCGCCAAAAAGATAACAATGTTGGCACCAGGCGAGCCTCATCAGGGAGATCATTCCAAAATTGGGGGGCCACCAGTGAAAAGGCCCTCTCCCTTGTTGCCACCCTCCATGCTTCTCTCGGAGTAGGTAACCGGAGGAGGACCTTAGATGTAGATCGTAGTGTACGGGTAGGTTCGTGTCAGGAGAGGCGTTCCATCAGGTATTGTGGTCCCAAGCCAAGTAAGGCTTTATAGGTTAGAACCAGCACATTGAATTGGGCTCGGAAACATATAGGCAGCCAATGTGAGCGGGCCAGAGTAGGTCTTATATTCTCGAACCTTCTGGTTCCTGTTATCAATCTGGCCGCTGCATTTTGCACAAGCTGCAGCTTCTGAACCGTCTTCAAAGGCAGCCCCACATAGAGTGCATTGCAGTAATCCAATTTAGAGATTACCAGAGCGTAGACAACTGAAGCCAGGTTATCCCTGTCCAGATAGGGGCGTAGCTGGGCCACCAACCGAAGTTAGTAGAAGGCACTCCATGCTACTGAGGCCACTTGAGCCTCAAGTGACAAAGATGGTTCTAGGAGAACCCCCAAGTTATGAACCCGCTCCTTCAGGGAGAGTGCAACCCCATCCAGAACAGGTTGAACACCCTCCATCAACTTTCTGTTTCCTTTGCACTCTGACAGATCTAATCAATAAGTAAAAAGGAAACTTGAACTTCTAGTGAACTCATCTTTCTGGCCCTTTTAGCTGTAGGGAACCTGTTTTCTGGGCTTTAAAGAGACCTGCTTGCCAAATATCAACAAAGAAGCTGGGTTAAATGATACAGACTTTTTAAATCAAAGATTCATCCAGCTGGAAGGTGTTCTGTGGGAAAACAACACTATCCTAAATTTTACAATGAAGAGAAAGTGCACTTGATGAATCACTAATTATGGTAAACAAATTAAGTGTAAATGTTCTAAGAAACAGAGTCATAATTGGAGAGCTTGAACTTACGTCAAACCTAGTCAACAGAGTCCTTGAATAACCCCACGTGCTTTTGCTAGATTGTAAATATTTAAGGGGGGGGGACCCCGTCCTCACTCTAAACAAATGTCTATCAAACAGAAAAGATTCCCTCTTGCAAAACCAGTTCTGACAACAAGCACAGCAAGATGACCACTGGAATGAAAGATTACCCTTCAGGGCCGGCTCAAGACATTTTGCTGCCTTGGGTTCGAAGGCGAACAAGAAGACTCCCCTGCCCATGCCGTGCCCAAAAACTGAGTGGACTTGCAGAAGAATCTGTCTTCAACGCTGGTGATGGGACAGCATTTTCCGACAGCAGGTTGACAAAATAGGTGCAGAGCAGGCCACATGGCGCACAGGACTGTCCTCCAAGACTTTGCTGCCACCTCCCAGCATCTTCCGTCTGAGATTAATGATTCACTTTGCCTAATGGCAGAGCCGACCCTGTTAACCGTGTGCAGTGTGCTGTAGGGTACAGTATTAGCACATCTTCCCCCTATCGTCTACTTTGTGTACCCTTCAAGCTGAGTAAAAACCTATACAAGAGATCCCCAAACAAAGCTGGGGCACAGCACAGTTGCCATGGAAAGGGCCAATGAATGCCTTGAAAAATAAAGCCATCATGTTGGAAGTATCCATCATTCTCACGCACTCGCTGGGGTAGGGAGGCTTTGTGTAGGATTGATATATGGGTGCTCACATTGTTCTGAGGGAGGGAATAAGAACCTGATACAGATTGCACTACACTAGGCAAATATGAGGCATTCCAGAAGCCTTGACATTGCTCAGATCACATGGTTCCAACTTTGACTAACGGGACAGAGGGATACCAGGAGGCAACATTAAGTGGGTATTTGCAGAAGATGCCCACCCATTGTTCTGGAAATATAGGAGGCTTATTCCCATCCAAACTTACATCATTTTTATTTATTTTATTATTTTATTATTACATTTATATCCCACATTTTCCTGTTGCAAAGACCTCAAGGCAGCTTACATGGTCCTCCTTCTCTCATTTTATCCTCACAACAAACCCTGTGAGGAAGGTTAGGGTAAGAGTCATCTCAGTGAACTTCAGGACTGAGTGGGGACTAGAATCTGAATTTCCTGAGTCCTAGTCCAACACTCTAACCACTACACTTCATTGCATTCCTTCACACTGCAAAGAACCGCACAACTTTGTTCCCTGAACAGTTAGAATTATGCCTGGGCGGAAAGCCAATTCTAGGAAGGGTTTTGAGACAAAAATGCTTTCCTTCTTTTGCATTTTGTGGGGTTGGGAGGGAAGAGAGATTTCACAGCACCACTTGGAAAGTTCGTGAATATCATTCTATGCCATTACATCAGTTCAGACTCCAAATATCAGAAGCTCCACTGCAACAAGCTCAATACAATATGCATATGTAACTCTATCTAAGGCAGGGGCAGGTAACCTCTGGGTGTTCCCCTAGAACCCATCTGGGGCCTCACCCCTGCCTGACACTGCCATGCCACCCAAATTTGGCAGTGTGTCACAGGCAAAAAAGGGCTTATTGAGCTTTGTTTTAAAACAGGCCCCTTTTGCCAAAACACAGCTGAACTGTTGCAGCAAAGTGCCGATAGTTGTCCTTGCTGCAACAAATTTGGCGGCGGGGAGTGGGGGTCGCACAGAAGGGTCCCATGCAGCTCACAAGTTTCCCACCTCGTCTAAGGGCCTGTATGACGGACCACAGGATTTGTGTAGCTTCTCCTGATGGCCACGCACGTCCCTGTTTATCTTCTGATGCTGCCTCTCTTACAAGGTCCTCTGGGACCCCCTTCATCTTTTAGAAATACCCTTCAAAGACTATATAAATATCATGGCAGGAAGTTGGGCTCGGTTGGAACACACTTCCACTCTGTGCCTCTGCTGACTCAACCGGAAGTAAACACGGTTGTGGTGGAAGTGGCTCGGTGGCGGCTGGCTGGCCAACATTTCCCCACCCTCTCATGTGGTCATCAATGGCAGGGACAGGTAACAGGGAAGAGGTTGAAGCAATGGTGAAGGTTGCAAGGGCATAAAGTGATTGTGGGCTGCAAGAGACAAGGGGACTTTGCCCTCAATCGGGGGACAAAGCAGGCCGTGCAATCCCAGGCTATACGCTGGAACTCAAGGAGGGCAGCAGGGTGAAATTTATGGCCAACAGACATTCGGTGGTACATCATGAATGGAAGAAGAGAGGGGTGCTTCCTTTTGAAGAAAATTCTCTCTCTTGGTAAGCAAAAGAGCACCTCTCTATTCTCCTTCAGTGAGCTGGACAGGATTGAGAGGGAAATTGTGGGACGGGGGGGATGGGACATGGAAAGTTGTGGCTATAAGGCACTGGGGAAGCTCCAGGGATGAGCCTTTCTTCTTGCCTCAGAAATAAGGGCAAGGAGGACCTCCTTTGGAAGAAAGCAGTGGGCTTCTTGCACCCCACACTCCTTCACCAGCTTCTCACAATCATTCTTTCATGAAACAATAAGCTTGTTGTTAAAATGGGTATTTTTGTAGTATAGAAGTTGCTACCACACTCCAGAGCTTAATATTATCAGCAAATAGATACAAAATCAGGGATAAAGGCATGTGCCTACTGATTAAGGAATGCATAGCCAGCAAGATGTTATTGTCTTTGGGTACACAGTAACAATTAATTGGCATGACAAAAAATATCTGTTGTACACAGTTAGAAAAAGAGACTTTACATTTCTGTTAGAGACATCTGTTTAGAAATATTCACTTCTATTATAGATAGCTGAAAATAAACACATTTGTCAATAGTATAACATCCTGTACAATTCACAATGTGCATTACAAACATGTATTAGAAAATAGTCACTATATTGAAAGCAAGTGTGTGAACTAAAATTATTAAAAAATAAATACGGAATTTAAATTGTACTAGGCGAGACTGTCAATACTTGCAAGTATCCTATTTTATCAACAACTTCATGTGATAATGTCACAACGACTCGGTTCAGACAACACAATAACCAATGGAGATTTAAATAGTTGACGGTTGGTTATTTAACCCACCATGGGTTATTGTGTTGTGTGGAGGGAGTTTTTTAAACCAACTGTTGGTTATTTGGCCGAAATAACCAATGCAAATAACCAACGCTGTGCAGAGTTGGCTATTAGAACCACTCGGCCACCGTTGGGTATTTCGTTAGCCACAGACTCGCAAGGCAAGACTGGTCAAAGTGATGGCTGCTGCTCTAGTCTAGATAGTTTTTCAGTAGCAATGGCTGATGGGATACTAGTGGGAGTACTCGGGGGGAGAGGGCGGGGGATGAGTGAGACAACTCAGTGTGGACTAATAATCAACTCAATGCTGATCCTAATCCACACCCACTGTTGATTATTCTCATGTTGTGTGGGGAGTACTCCCTAGATAAAGTACTGTCAAGTTGATTATTACCCCACTATTGACTAGTGTGTTGTCCGAATGCAGCCAACATCTGAAAAGAGATGAGAGGGTAAGACAAATGTATAGCATCAGTTTTCTTTTATGTCAAGGATAATCTAGTATAGTAAACAAACAAAAACCACCACCACTACTATATAGGCTTTTAAAGAAACCAACATTTAAAAATAAACTTTTATTTATGAACTTAGCTCCCTTTACAAAATGCAGATTTACTACTACTGTATGGCAATTATAGTCTTTCAAATTGGTGTGAAAAGCCCTATGCACAAAAGTAATTTTGCTTGCAGAAATTCTTTTGCATAAGGAAAACAAGTTCAACTTTGTCCCAAATCCCTTATGAGCCTCCTCCAATTTGAATTCTTCAAATTTTACGTTTTTTCCACTCTGGCTTGTCATCTGTTTCATCTTCATCTGATTCCACTTCTGCAAAAACTGCTTTTGGCTGAGTCCTAAAAGGATATTAAAGAAGAATAATGATTAAACAGGAGCTTTGCAGAAGTGAAAAGCTTCATGAATGCCCTTAAAATGGGGAGGGGAGAGGAGAAATCCAGGGCATAAGTGTTTGACTTTTATCAGTTCCATATTAAGTGATGAACACTGTAGGAAGAAAGGCAAATTAAAGAACTGAATGTCATCCAGAGATGTGGGCTCTGGATCAATATGTTGATGATATGCACTGTACCTCTATTTTCCACAGTCAAACCCCAGGGACAAAACAGAAACCCTTGTCTGGTGTCTGGGGACAATATTGGGATGGATGCAGGCTAAATTCAAACTTAATCTGGATAAGAGTGGAAGTACTGTGGGTTGGGTGATTTGCTAATGTGGATGGAGGTTTAGATCTGACTCAGAATGTGACACACTCCCCGTGAAGGGCCAGCTATGCAGTCTGGAAGTTGCTCTTGGACTTAGCACTGTCTATGGAGCTGCAGGAGATGATGGTTGCTAGGAGGGCTTTTTACTAGCTTTGTTTGGGCCCTGCCTTTTTATTTACTTATTTATTACATTTTTATACTGCCTAATATCCAAGGCTCTCTGGGCAGTTCACAATTAAAACCACAAAATACAGAAAATCAGAATATAATCTAAAGCTTTGAAAGTTAAAATATCATACAGCCCAAGGACAGCCTGTATGAAAATATGTATTTTCAGGAGCTGGCTAAAGGATGTTATATTTTCTGCCTCCTTTACTGCCTAGAGAAAGTTCACTTAGCTATGGTGATACATGCCTTGCTTATGTCCAGGTTCAATTACTGCAATGTGCTCTATGTAGGGCTGCCCTTGATGAGGGTTTGGAAACTGCAAATGAGAAACACAGCAGCTAGAACACTTGTGGAAGGTAGGGTTTCAGATCATATTACACCTAGATGCTTTGGCTGCAGATTTGTTCCTGGGCCAAATTGGAAGTGCTGGTTTGGGCCTTTAAAGCCCTAAATGGTTTGAGCCACATTATCTGATGGACTCCCTATGCCTGTATGAACATGCCCATGCACATCAGCAGGAGCCGTTTGGTTGGTGGCTACTATGGATAAGGCTTTCTCAGCAGTGTCCCACACTTTGGTCTTCTCTGCTTAGGATGATACTGATGGACGCATCAGTGATGGCTTTTTATTTTTGTAAAAAAATATTCATGCAGAGGCAATGTAGTTGGGAATGGCTCAGAACTTCACGTGTCCCATGGTAATTATGGCACTGTCCCAAACGCTATTGGGCCCCATTCATACAGCAGACATGTTGTTTTTGTTGTTGTTCTGGATAGGAGGGTGATCTGGGAATGGAGGAACAGCATATGGTCACATTCTAATGGACAGATCACTACCTGGTAGGCTTTAGACCAGCCTCACTCAACCTGGCAACCTCCAGATGTTTTGGATGTCAAATCCCATCAGCCCCAGGTACGTGCCCATGGGACCACCTATCCTGCATTATCTGCACTGGTTGCCAATTTGCTTTCAGGCCCAATTCTGTGTTGCTGATTACTTTAAAGGCCTAAATAGCTTGGGTCCAGAATAACTGAGGAATCGCCTTCTTCCATGCCATTCTGCCAGTTTCCTAAGATTGAAAGAGACCATTCATGGTATCCCACCTAGGGTGGAGCATGGCTGATTGCAAGAAGAGACAGGGTCTTCTCAGTGGCTGCACCAATACTGTGGAGCCGCTTGCCCTGTGAAGTGCAGATGGTCCCCTCTCTGGCTCTCTTCCACTGCAAGCTATCCGGATTAGTACATCGGTACTAGAAGGGCAGCATCAAACTCTATATGGATTAAGTCAACATTTATATATTCCAGACTATGTTTGGTTGAAACATGTTGTACTTCAGAAACCTTTAGCTGCTGCTACTGCTGTTTTTTCTTTCAAACTGTGATTTGCAACAAGAACAACATGGAGCTAATTGAGTCTTGTCTAAATGCCTTTT
The DNA here is from genome assembly GCA_029215795.1 of Anniella stebbinsi. Lineage (NCBI taxonomy): Eukaryota > Metazoa > Chordata > Lepidosauria > Squamata > Anniellidae > Anniella > Anniella stebbinsi. The sequence continues at coordinate 22,108,024 of JARDYH010000002.1, read as the reverse complement.
TTTTTAAGCAAATGAAAAAAATGTAAAAATAAATACTCTTTAAATCACAAGAGTGAGACATTTGCTATGGTTTTTCATAAAGGGCCAATCTTGATTAAACTAGTGATCGGAACTGTTGTCTTGGATTGGCTCGCATGTAAATTTATACAGCTAGCCCTGCTTTTGTTTTGGCAAATTCATTTGTTTAAATAGTTCTATCCCCCTTAATAAGGTTACATGATGAATTTTGGACTAAATTAGATAATATATGATATAATATCTCAGTAGGCTATCCAGAAGTTGAACTTACTCTGTGGGAATTGTAATGCACGGATGGGTATTGAGACTATCTAGCAATCAAAAGAAAGGTAGGTTCAGATGTAGGTTCAGGAGGGACTCCAAGACAGGGATGATGGTCCCAGGATAAAAAGTTTAATAAGGCTTCTTTAAAACAACAATAACAACAAGAATAACCATACTAGAAGACCAGCTTGAGGGCAAGAAAACTTGTTTGTGGTCTCCTTCTGGTTTTCTTCCACTAAGTAATCTGACTGCATACAAGGAAGAGGTAGAAAGCAGTTTAATAAGCAAACCCCATCCTCACTGAAGGCACAGGAAAATACAGAATATCTGAGAAAAAGCCCAGGAGAGAAACAGTCTTATACTGCTGTCTGACCATCTTTAATCAACATTTGGCATCCAAGCAATCTCTAGTCCTACTATTAAATAGCCCTGGCCCTCCTTCCCTTCTGCCTTGATTCCCTTTTGAGCCTCCCATAGTTTCCTAAGCTTCCTTCTGACCATCTTGAGTTCCTGCTTTCTTGTTTTTGTCTTCCAGCAGGGCTTAATTCAAAGTGATCACTGCTATGTTTAAACCTCTGGCCATTTATAGGTGGGGCTTGTGTATACCAACAACAACTCAGGCAAAATATAGTTTGCTTGACTTTTCCTGTAAGGCTAATTTAGTCTACAATCTCCCCTTTGAAATTGGGTCTATCGAAACTGCAGACCTCATGGCCACATCTTGCTAAATTTTGGGGCTTTTCTGCTTCTTCCCCCAGCCCATGGCTTTTTGTACCTTCTAGCCTGATGAAGAGTTCTGGAGAACTCCAAAGCTTGCACATTTAGGGGGCGGATTTTGGTTGGTCCTAATAAAAGTATTGCCCAATGTGGTATTTATAATCTCCATTTCGAAACAAATATTATTAATCCCTGTAGAACAAGCTCTGCAAAGCAAAAAAGAATGGCAGTTTCTTAGCCATGAAGCTGCATATGACATCAATATGATGAGGGTTATTGCTCAAACATCTCCCGCCTGACTGTTATCATCTGATGTCTAAATGAACAACATGCTAGACTTGCTTCCTGCCCACTTCTCATCTACCTAAGTTCTTAACAAGAACTGCCCATTGGAAACAGTGAGCCTTCTAAATTACTACTGTGTTTTAAAACTTTCATGTTCTTTACACTGCAGGTGTCAGGGATGAAATCTAATGCTCAATCAATGAAGCGCTTAGGTCAAGCACACACTAGAGATCCCTGTTAGTGCGATGAAATGAAACAGAGTGCCGGCTTTTAAGAGAGGAAAAAATTGCATTCTTAATGAGAAGCAAATTAAGCCATGGGTACATTTTATCTCTTCCACAAGAAAAGGCTGCCATACTTAGCAATCCCATTACTTTCATTAACCTTTCAGAAGCGTTCCTTAAAGTAGAAGAGTACCGCAGAAATATGGGTAACAGAAACAGCCTTATTAACCAATCTAACATTTCATATCGACTGGCAGTACAATCCTACTTGAAGAAAGTTGCATTGAGTTCATTCCAGCTTACCTCCACATAACTGGGCATAGGATTGCAGGCATAATTGTCTGCTAGTTTAGTTCTTGAGTGAGGGGAATGAAACTCTCAAGAGTTAGGGGAGAGATGGGCAGTGGTGTAGTTGTAAATCCTGAGTTGCAGGCACTCATCATGACAGCTCCCACAGCCACGCCCCCAAGGAGTGTCCAACAACGCAGGCAGCTGTATTGATCCATATTAGCAAACTAGTTCTAGCAGTTTTCATCTCCATCAGGAGCAGGTCTTTTGTAAAGCTAATGGGTCTTAATTGCTCATTCAAGTCCAAGACACTCCAAAAATACTGTGCATTACAACAGGAACCAATATCTTGTTCCTGGGAACATTCACCCCCCCCCCCCCCAGCTGTTATGAGGCTTGTAGCTAAACTGAGAGGGAAGTCTGAAGGGGCTGGCAGATGACATCAGAGTCCCTGCTAATAAAAATGTGCTGGCACTGCATCCCTCTGAGTCCTGGCTCCACTACTCCACTGGTGATGGAGCCTGAGTGTGTGGGTTAGGTTGGCCAGATGCAAAGCAGGAGAGTGCTTTTGTACCAGCAGTGTTTGGCAGAAGAGAGAATTGCAGCAGTTGCTGTTTTCAAACCTCCCCCCCACCTGCAATATGACAAGCAGTAGCCCTGTCCCTCTATGTCTAACCTATGATTTACTTGCACGCAAATGAGCACAGACACAGGCAAGCTAGAATACAGCAGGAGAAAACCATGGAAAAGTAGGTGAGGTGGGTTCTAGCCAAATGAATTGAGGAAAGCTGCATGGCACAGTTAGAACTTCTGTGTACGACTCGAGGAAAGGACGTACTTTTGGAGTTACACATAACTTCTGTTTCCACGTTTTTCATGGGTGCTCTTAGAAGTTACAGGAGCAGTGTGCTGCTGTCAAATTTAAAGCCCACCACCATGTGGGTGGTGATAATTAGGTGGCTCATTTTATTTATTATTACATTTACATCCAGCCTTTGTTCCTCTTGCAAGGAACCCAAGGTGACTTACATGGTCCTCCTCCAACATATTTCATCCTCACAACAGCCCTGTGTGGTAGATTAGGCTGAGAGTCAGTGACTTGCCCAAACTCACCCAGTGAGTTTCATGGCCAAGCAGAGACTAGAACCCAGATCTCCCAAAGTCCCAGTCCAACACTCTAGTCCCTACACCAACCTCATTCCAACTGAGTGAAGAGTACCTGGTAAGGACCGGGTATGATTGTTCTAGGCCAGCCTTCCGTAACCTGGTGTATGCTTGATATGATGGGACTAGAACCCCGTCGTCACCAGCCACCGTGGTGGCAATAGGCTTTTAAATATTACAGCAGCACCATGGGATGAACCCAAGGAAATGTGACACTGTCATAGCTGCAGTAAAGTTTAAAAGGTGGCAGAGTCTCCAAGGTGTTTAAGTAACCGTTGACATGCATTTACTTATTTATAAAGAACTATCATTGTGCTCAGCACCGTTCAAGAGGGAGCAATGCAAATTCTTGCTGAAAACTGATAATATATATATATATATATATATATAAAACTTTGTTTCTACAAAGAGATTTTTGGACCCATTCTAGAGGGGCAAATGTGTACGTGATTATTTGCAAGCAGCAAACCTGCATCGCTGTTCATTGACGCTACGATAAAAAATCATCTACTGGTTTGTGATTTGGATCATAGTACAGTTATTTTGGAAAGCACATGCTAACATCTGTAACATCCCCACATCTGCAAACTAAAAGTGAGTTCATGCAGTAACTGCATAAAACACTTAAAGGCGTTTTATTCTACAAAACTAATGTTATGATTATTTTTTACCCCAAGAAAGTTTTTTTTTTAAAAAAAAGCCCTAATTCTACTTTATTCATGCAGCATTCTAATGTGTTGCAAACTTGGTTTCCTTTAAAAGAAGAAGAAGAAGAAGCTGACATCCTATCAGTTTTCTACATTAGTGGCAACAATCCAAAAAAGGCAGAGAATGGTGTTGTTAAATAGGTCTTCTGCTTATATTCAAGTTCACCAGGGTTTTAAGACATATTACATATGGGTTCCCCCCACCCCACCCCACCCCCACTTAAGATCGTTTCCTTACTTAGAATATGCTGGAGCGACCCAGTATGGGCTCTCCTCCGCTTCCTTTGCGTGCCGTAAAATGGCCTCTCGAGGATTGCTATCATCAGTCTTATCCAGTGCAATATTCTTGACTATGTACGAAGACAGAGTACCGCCATGAGTTCCAACACGACCACCGCGGCCTAATATAGGAGAGAATGAACAGATGTGCAAAGTGGTAAGAGCGAACAGAAGAGACAAAGGTCAAGAAGAAAACTTTAAAAACTGCATTCGCACAAACGAGAAGTCAACTATTGTCCTGTTACATCAGCATCTTCTAGCTTCTAACATATGTTTTATATTGGGTTCTACAGGGATGACTCAATCTTCCATGAAGGAGTGCACAATGGCTTAAGCGGCATTTTTGTTCACAGCAGTAATAATAATAATAATAATAATAATAATAATAATAATAATAATCTGGTTACCTGGTCCTGCTACCGGAGGTTCAGGTTTATGAGATTTCATGGGATCCAATCTATCCTTTTCCAATTGCTTTCTTGTACTTCGCTGGCGTGGTTCACGAAACATTGGAAGAGCATGAGCTGCAAGTTGTTAAACAACAACAAAACATATTTTTATTTAGCAACAGATGGCTTCAAGGTTAATAGGGTCCAACATTTTTGCAGCAAGAATCATACTCTGCTTGATGTGAACATACTGGGCGGAACAGGTACTCTGAGATGCCTCTCCACGCTTAAAATATGAAGATGTCAGGAGTGCAGCAGCCAAACCACTCCTGGTTTTCTTCCCAATGTTGGAGTTGGGGAGAGGTTGGGCATTGCCACACAACTGCTAGGACAATCCTCATCCATCTCTGCAGGTCCAAGATTGGGAGGAAAGCTTGTTAGAGGGTGTCAGCAACATCTCCAAATGTGGAAGCCTGGCTTTAACCACACTTAGCAATGATAGACTGCATTCGGACAAGACAATAGACAATGATGGGTTAATAGTAAACTCCACAGTTGATTGTCAAGGGGCTACTCCCCACACAACATGATTATAATCAATCATAGTGTCGATTAAGGCCAGCGTTGAACTGACTATTAGTCAACGGTGTGTTTCTCTCCCCCCCCCCCACTCAATCTTCCCACTGATATCCCATCAGCCATTGTGAGTTCTTCTGGCTGGACTAGAGCGGAAGCTGCTGCTTTGACCGCTCTTGCCAGGGGACTCTGTAGTCATCAAAAATAACCAACTGTGTGCAACAAAATAGTTAACGGTGCCCAAGACGCAACACGATAACCAACAGTTGTTCAAATAATCACCTCTGCACAGCATCTGTTATTTGCATTGGTTATTGGCTGAATAACCAACCGTGGTGTACAAAAGTCCTGACAGAAGACACAATTTAGGAAGTGTTATATCTTAGGGTCCTAAAGTGATTATTTCAAATTTTCTCCACTCCAATGCAGCCGGAAATAGAGAAAATATGATACGTAACGTACCTTGTAGCCAAACTTGGTTTGGGATCCTAAAGGATGACCCACTGTCAACACTGCTCCTTCAACCAAGTGCTCATAGGCCATATGAATCCTTTGGCTTGAAGCCACACATGGGCACAAAGTTGATACAGAAGTTCTGTAGATACAGCCTCATCCAGCTTTTAGAGGTGGTTTAATTTGTGAGCATTAATAAAACTACCTTCTAGCTTCAGATGGTTTCAAAACTTTATAAATAAACAGTTATCACTTACATATGTATGTTGCATGAAGCATGAAGAGTCAACCTTTTGTTGGCAAGTGGCATGCTATACAATTTGCGCAGAACACATCTGAGCTAACTAAAAAAAACATTCCCATATGTGGAGGCAAGCCTTGAGGAAAATCCATCTAAGTAATATGCCTCACTTTTAAAAGTAACACTTAATCCCCTCAAGTGAAAATAAGGCTGTAGTCAGAGGCTGCAAAGCTGAGATCCCAATTACAATCTCCTTAGGTTTGAGGGGCAATACTGTTATTTTAAGTCCCATTTAGAATGAAGTTGCTGTACACGGATAGATTCTATTGCATTTGGGGCAGCCTCTTTTGGTTTGGGGTCTGAATGATCCCACAGACCAAGCCTGGCAGATCAGATGACATTGAGGGGGTGGATGATGTCATTAGAAGCCCATTGCCTTCTACTCGCAGGGAGAGCCACGGAGTTCCACCCCTTGCTCTAAATGGAGAAAGCGACTCAATTTGGGGTGTAAGCAGCACTTGAAGGCACCTGGTCCTGCAAGCTCTTTGTGATGTGTGCACTGATTCCATCAGTTTTAGAAAAGGACCTGGACCACAGCTGACTGTTCAGAATATTGCTTGTTCTGCACTACCTCTGATTGGCTCAAGCAAATCTCAGAAGATCTCACAACTGAAAGCTTAGCCTCAATTTCCTCCCCTGTGGTAACAGAATTGCTGCCTGGCCTGGACAAAGGCAAAGTATGCCCTGCCCGCCCACCCCATGCTTGGACCATGACAGTACCACTTAGGACTGCAGGTGGGGGGTGATGGTGATGACGATGATGATGATGATGATAATAATAATAATAATAAATTATTAAATGTACTATTATTGCATGTCTGTAACAACAAAAGCAACAACAACAAAACTTTTCTATATTGCCCATTAACCAAAAGTCTTTTCCTGCAAGTGGAAAATCTAATAGCAGAGAATGGGTAGGGTTAGAAACTCTTCTTCAAATGTCCTCATTTTCTTCTTTCAGCAACACCACGGGGGAATATAATTTTTGAATGCTCCTACCAAACTGCTAAGTGATGCGGTACAGTATTCAGTAGCATACCAGCCCTGAACATGGAGGTTCCATTTATTTACTACGGTCAAAGGACCTATCCGTCATGAATTTGTCTGATCTCCCTTTAAAGCCATCTATTTTAACTATACAGAAAACTGTACACTTATTAAAACCTGTACACCTATAATGATTAAACACTTGTATATGCTACCTCATGAAGTTTGATATGGGATAAAGGTTTGTTGTTGTTGTTTAAATCATAGAATCATAGAATAGTAGAGTCAGAAGGGGCTTATAAGGCCATTGAGTTCAACCCCCTGTTCAATGTTTGTATTATCGGCAACAACTGTTAATAATATGATGGTCACTGTTTGTATTTTGTCCATTTCACTGCCCTCTGTCCTCACTGTTTACAACCACCCGGCTTCCAACCATGCGCATATATACTAGAACTCAAGGTAACACTTCACGCGTCTGATGAGGTGGGCTGTAGTCAAGAGTTCCTATACCATAATATATTTCAGTTTTGAAGGTGCAAAAGACTATTTGTTGTTTATATAACAGGACTGAGTAAAAGGGGGAAAGAATGGGGTGCATATATGTTTTTTGCTTTGATCTTTATAGTTCTTTATGCTTTCATAATAGAAAATGGTCAACGTTTTAAAAAATCATAAAATAAATAGTTACGAAAAGGAAAGTGATACTAAAGTACGCCAATTTGACAATATTTGCGAATGTCATAGTTTAAGGTTGTCTTGAGGAATAAAAACAATTTAGAACCTAAATCATACAAGCCCTGATTGAGCTAAGAACAGATTTCCATGCACATAGACTAAGCTGAATGGGAAACTATATACACAAGTAGGTAAACATGGTTTCTTTCTCTCTCTGAAGACCTAATAACTGTTTTTTTTTTTTTAGGAAGGGCTCCTTCTCAACCAACCCCATTGCTGATTGACAAGATTCTAGTTTTTAAAAAGAGCTTTGAACATCCCTGGATCAGAGCCTTAACATACAGAGGCAAAATCCTATATTTAATAAACATTTAAAAGTTACTTACGTGTTATAATATAGTCTTGTGTCAATGTCTCTGCTTGCCTCTCTTTTCTTTTTGTCTTTACAACACATAATTTTGCTCCCCTAAAAAATAATAATCAAATAAAAATAATAAAGAATCTGGTTGAGAAGAAGGATTCCTTGACAAAGTCCAAAAGCAGATTTACGGTTCCATCATATATATGTTTACTTGGAAACAAGTCCCTATTGTGTTCAGTGGAATTTACTCCCCATAAATTACTCCCTGCATGTATAATGCACTCCCTATGTGTGACAAAATGAACTGTGATTGTGGTCAACATTAACTATGGTTAGTTTCAAACAAGCCAAATTCAAACCACAGTTACTGAAGTGGCTTTTCAAACAAACCACAGCTAAGATTAACAACAGTTCTGATCTGGGCAACATAGTGAACTGTGATGAATCAACAGTGGAACTAAAAGCTTCCAAAATTCCCTCCTGGTAGCAAAGAAAGAGGAGAGGGGAGGGAGAAGTGTGTAACACTGATCAGAGATGATCTAAAAAATTACACTAAAAAGAGATGAGTGTAGTTAAGAAATCAACTGAACCAGCTACTTGTCATTTCTCACTTTCTCACTACTTTTTCTGATGTGAAGTTAATGAGGAGGGATTTGCAAAAACAGTGGAACAGACCAGAAATCTGCTTCCATTTCCTTAACCTCATGTTGAGCAAGAGCACAGCTGCATACATAGATCACAAAAGGTAAGTTAAGAAACTTGCTACATGTGGCCGAGATATTAAATATATCTCCTTATATTTAATTATATAATTATTTAATTAAATATAAGGAGACCAATTAAAGTGTGCTATATGCATTACACCCACTTTTCACCCATGAGAATCTACAGAGAACGGGCCAGTTCAGACAGAACAATTAGCTTAATGAACCATATTTTATTGGTTATACCTGTGTGCCCCTAATATGAATGAGAGTAATGGGAACTAGTGGTTTAATCCTTGACTCCAACCAATTATCATGGTTTCAGACATGATGGGCAACTCTTGTTTAAAGTAACCCTGATATAAACCCTGGAGTCACCGTGAGATGGGAGGAGTGCATTGAGAGCAGACAAGCATGATGCTTGTTCCCAGCTTAATAAATTGTAGTTTATTGAGGCAGGATCATTGCATCCAATGTATCAGATATAGCTGTCGTTTTCTATTCATTACACAAATGGAATCTCAGTGACACAACTTATGCAACATTTTAGATGCAACATCCTAGAAATTTTTAATATATATATATAATACTAAGGGCACCATCCCATGCATATTTAGACAGAAAAAGTGTGACAACTCCCAGCGTGCCCCAGCCAGCATGGTTGGCTAAAGCATGGTGGGAGATGTAGGATTTTTTTCTGCCTAAACATGCATAGCACTGCACCCTAAGTTTGAATTAGAAGGGCAGCATTTTTTAGGAAGTTCAAACTGCTACCCCTCCCCCTTTAAAATGAAACTATGAATGCAGGCAAAAGGAAAGGAAAGCTCTCCACAGTTTAACAAGCATTTACACATGTTAAGAAATAAGATTCAGACACAATAAATTAAATACCTTTGACTCTTGAAGGGATCATAGTATACTTTAGCCAATCCATTCCCTGTACCAACCATGATTTGGTTCAGCTTAGGATGCCAGAGACAACGGACAACACTCTGAAAAATAATATTAGATTTTGGTCAGAGATTTTTAGTTGAGAAATCTGGGCTAATATCTACTATATGGACAGAGACTATGAACAGAAAGAAATCTCTAGTGGTGGTGACCTGTAGTGTGTGCAATGTTCGTGTTCCTGCCTGAGATCAACATGGCATACACCTGCAACAAGTGCAAGCTGGTTGCACTATTGGAAGAAAAAGTGAAAGCACTTGAGTGGCGAGTGTCCACCCTCCAAGGAATAAGAGAAAGCGAAGAGTTCTTAGACAGAACGGTGGAACTGCAACAGCAACAAGAAGCGCAAGAGACTGAAGAGCAACAGCAAGCCGAAGCAGAAGTGGAGAATGCTGAGGTGAGGAAAGCCAACGAAGAGAGAACTCCTTGGAAAAGGGTGACAGTTAAGAGCAAAAGAACTAGAAGACACTCTGCACCAGTGGAACCATTAGAGTTATGCAACTGCTTTCAACTACTGGAGGATGAGACTGGAGGACAGCCTGCTGAGAAGAATTACAGGGGACCCCATGCAACAGTGAGCAAGAGGCAGAAGGTTAGTCGACCAAGAAGAAGAGTAGTCGTTGTGGGAGACTCCCTGCTGCGTGGGATTGAAACCCAAGTATGTCGCGAAGACCCATGGACTCGCCAGGTATGCTGTCTCCCTGGAGCACAGATTAGAGATGTGACTGAAGGGTTGCCAAAGCTCATCAAGCCCATTGACACATATCCTTTTCTTCTCATTCATGTGGGAACAAATGACATTGCCAAGCAGAGCTACGAAGAAATCACGTCAGATTTTGAAGCTCTGGGAAGGAATCTCAAGAACTTTGGGGCCCAGACAGTTTTCTCATCCATCCTCCTGGTTCTTGGAAGAGGAATAGAAAGGGAAAGAAAAATACTCCAGGTGAACAACTGGCTACAAATGTGGTGCGGATGTGAGGGATCCGGATTCTGGGACCACGGGCTACGCTACTTGGAAGATGGACTGCTTGCAAGGGACGGGTTGCACCTCACAAGGGCTGGGAAGAATGTGTTTGGCCACAACATGAAGAATCTCATCAGGAGGGCTTTAAACTGAATCCTACGGGGCGGGAGACATAAACTTTGAGGCAACAACGGGTGAAGGCTTATGCACCATAACAGAGAGAACAGCTCCAATAGTGCCCCAAAACAGTGTTCACAACAATGTAGGAAAGCAGTCAGACTACAAAGCACATGGGCTTTGATGTCTATATACTAATGCCCAGAGTATGGGAAACAAACAGAATGAACTTGTACTCTTAATACACGAAGGCAAATATGATTTGATAGGTATAACTGAAACTTGGTGGGATGACTCCCATGACTGGAATATAGCAATTGAAGGCTATAACTTGTTCAAAAAGAACAGAAGAAATAGGAAGGGAGGTGGAGTCACATTATATGTTAAAAATACTTATCCCTGCACAGAAATACAAGAGGATAAGCCTGGGAGCCCCATCGAGAGCATCTGGATGAAAATAAATGGGGAAAAGGAATAAAAGGAGCATGATAGTCGGAGTCTACTACCGACCACCCAATCAAGGAGAAGATGAGGACAAAACTTTTGACAAGCAAATTGCCAGTGTTTTAAGGAAATCCAATGTAGTAGTAATGGGCGACTTCAATTACCCCGATATCTGTTGGGAGACAAATTCTGCCAAAAGTGGCCCCTCCAAGAAATTCCTGACGTGTGGCTGATAACTTTCTCCTACAGAAAGTAGAGGAAGGAACTAGAGGAATGGCTATCCTTGACTTGATACTGACCAATAGGGAAGACTTAGTGGATAAAGTGGCAGTTACGGGAACTCAAACCTAATCCTACCCCCCACTCCCCGCTACCCCTCCCTTTCTTTCCCAGCTTGCATTTTAACGGCTTATTGGACCGACTGGAGCCATATGGGGTTAGACATTAGGATCTCAATAAATTGCTTCAGTCCTTAATTTGTGTGGTTATTTCTAACGGCTGGCTTGGGGCTACTTGGCCTTGGGATAGGTAAGTGGGCTTGGGGGGGGGGGGACTCAGCTAAAGAGTTCCGCGCCTACCTGGAAGGAAAGAGGTGTCTTTCCTTCACATATGGTATGTGTCAATGGGCTCCAACAGTTGCCAGTGCACTTCAATACCACAATAAGGCAGTAGTGTAGCTCCTGCCTTTTATATACCGCTTTCATACAGCTATATCCTGGTTGGTGTAGATCTGGCCTAGATCTGAAGGTAAAGAGAAGATGTGGGAGATTTACGGTAAGATGTCTCCCCCCCTTTTAATGGCTGCTAATCCTAGATGGCAGACTCCTCAACCTGCCACCCTCCAGATGGGCTACAACTCCAACCATCCCTGACTACCATGTTGGCTGGGGGATTCTGGGTATTGTAATCCAACACATATGGAGGGTACCAGATTGAGGAAAGCTGCTATACGGGCATTCATATTTATATGCGAGGATGGTCATTTGAAAGTATAATAACATAGGAAGCTGCCTTGTACTGAGTCAGACCATAGGTTCATCTAGCCCAGACCACTGAGGTTTTAGGCAGGGATTTTGCCAGCCCTGCCTGGGACCTTCTGCATACAAAGCAGGTGTTCTACCAATGAGCCATGGAACTTCCCCAAGCCCTTATACATGCACATTATCAAATTGTTAAATAAACACTGGCAAGACAAAACAAATACTGGCTTGCATTGTGGTTGATGCAGCTAGAAAATACGCTATGTCATATTCACATCTGCTACCATATGAAGCTCCTTGCATGAGCACACTTCCTGGTAGCAGTACACTGGGACTGCAGCAGAACTATGGTAGCAATATGTAGCACCCTGCTACATACTGCTAGCTTTGGGACATTGGTTGGTGGCTACAAGAAACAGGAAATGTTGTGGAATTTGTTGTGGGGAACATTTGCTTGGTTCAATCCTTGGTTTCTTTCCAATACAGTTGTGAAGAGTTTCCTCTTTCAAAGAAGATTTTTTTAATGACCTGATGTTGTTTTATATTATGCTGCTTTTATATTTATTTATTTATTTATTTATTTATTTATTTTTACCTGCCTTAAAACTTGGCTTTCGCCCGTAATGGAAGTCAGGAGGCTAAGCCAAAAGCCATGTGGGAAAGGTGGGACTTGAGAAAGTATTTGAAGGAAAGAATATTTTATGTTGTTTTATTGGAATTAGTTTTGTTTTATTAAATTGTAACCTGACTTAAGTACATGTTTGAAGGACAGCCAGGTAAAAAATGTAAACCATGGGCAGAATCCAATGGGGGCACCTACGTTCCCACTGATTCATTTATGCCCCTCCAATTCCATTGCACAAGCAGCCCCCACTGTGCAATGGCGATACAGTGCTTACAGGGCAACTCAAAAGGAGAGGAAACACTTGTTTCTCGAATGAGGCTGGTTGGGGGAGGTCACATAAGGGAACTCCACCAACCTGCCTCCTTCCAGAAACCAGTGTTTCCGCTCCTTTTGGGGCTTCTTCTAGGAAGCGCTAAATCTCACTCGCATCAGTGGAGAGTCCTGCTTGCAAAACGGAATTGGCAAGATCCACTGCTTGCGGAACACAATCGGAGGGGTGGAAAGTAATCCGTGGGGGACGTAAGCTCTCCATTGGATTCTGCCCAATTAATAAATACAAGTAATAACAAAGCCTTTACGATGTACACAACTCTAAACTTGTGTCGTCGTGATTTGCTAACAAACCTATTCAGTTATGAACCTCTACAAGGAAAAATAACGTGAGAATTGCCTCTTAGGCTCGATCAATTAGACAAGGAGAAGTTCATGTTCATTTTCAAGACACGACATCCTAACACATTTCTACAATAATTACTCCTCAGGTGGCAATTACAAGTAAAGAAACACCACCACCTCTCAAGGGTTTCCTTTTTTCCTTGCAGATTAGGAACGTCTTAGAGCAGCAATAGCAAGCCAGTGGCTCAATTCGGACGACACGTTAAGCAACTGGGGAGGGGGGGAAACAATCGTCAGTTGTTTTGACTATTATGTCATCCGAATGCTGCCATAGTCAACTCAGTGCTGATCCTAATCCACAACACAGTTGATTATTTATTACCATGTTGTGTGGGGAGTACCCCCTAGATGAACAACTGTAAAGTTGGTTATTACCCCACCATTGACTATTGTGTCGTCCAAATTGAGCCAGAGTGTCATTTGGAAATACAACCTGGTCCTGTGCCAGCTGGAGCAGAAAAAGGGCTCCCAAATTTAGGTTAATGCATTGTGTGTGTGATATAAAAGTCTTGCCATCTATATTCACAAGGGACCATAAAGTACAATTTATTCTAACAGGAGAGCCTAAATTAAATTTAATATGACTTTGGAGGCTTACAATATTATAATATAAAAATCCCACTTGGTAGACCAAAGGGACTCTGTGGCATATCAAATTACCAATTTCTAGACCATTTGGTCTGCCACCCTACCTTCCATGAATCCTGAACTCATTTCCACTTTGTTTGAATGTTAACTATGGTTCATTTTCTAATGTGTACCGGCTGTAAAGTAAATGAATTTAGACATCATATGGAAGAATAAGGGGGTTACCTGCTAACAAGCTCCAGGAAAATATTTATGTGCACAATCAAGTCAGGTAGGGCGGGGAGAATAAATAGAGGGTAGCTTTTGCAACACTATCAAAAATATCTTTAAAATGTGGAGTGAAAGTGATTCGAAAATGTTTTCGAAGTTAGGTATCAATGCAAGTGACTGCTGGGAATGCTTTAGTATATGAATATTGGTTTTAGATACAGAGTTGTTGTAGAAAAACTTATGGGTTTCTGAACTTTAAAGACACTCACTGTAATCCTGCTCAATAGGAAGACCTATTCCACGTTTGTTATAATTATTCCAAAAAGGCTTCCACAGAGTTTAGTTGGCCTTCCAGGGCCAACCAAAAATGAGTGATCTTCAGGGATCTGTCCCTCCCGCAAAGGGTATACAGATGAGGTCAGAGACAGTCCTCTGCTCCTCTCCCCAAGCACCATACATGAAGCTGAGGAGACAGAATTGTTTCTGGAGGTGCAGCAAGAAAATAAGCCCCAGGGCTGGTGTCGAGGGTAGGCATGGTCAGGTGCCTGCAAAGGACTCATACCCCAGCAGGAGCTCTCTTCCGGCAGGCCTACCCAGTTGAATTTTAAGATGTTTTTAATAATGTATTTGTTTTTATCTGTTTTAATGGTTTATCTATTTTATGATTTTTATATTTATATTTATTGTTGTTCCCCGCCTCGATCTGGATGGAGAGGTGGGCTAGAAATAAAATAAATAAATAAATAAATAAATTGATAAGAACGCTAGAGTTGGTCCTCCTCTTCACCATTTCAACCTGCTTGATCCCTTGCCTCTCTCTCTGGTCCTGACAATGGTGCTGGTGAGAAGGAGGAGCAGATGCCGCTGCCTACTTGCTCACTGGCTCTCTGCCTGTCAGTGGAAGCAATGATGAGGAAGAGGAAGAGAAGCAATAGCAGCTGGTGACAATAGTGGTGAGATGGTAGGCTTTGAGGGAGGGAGCCCACTGACTGTGTCTTGCCCAAGAGCCCGCAAAAACCTGGAACCAGCAGTGTCAAGCCCTCTCCAAAGCCAGAGAAGTGGTGTGGGGGGGGAGATCTTATCTGTGATTTTGCTGGCTTTTTCAAGGTGCTTGTAGGACCTCGGAGCCCCATGCAACTGCAGGAAATATCTCCACCTTCATCTGTGGGTCCGAGGTTGGAAGGAAGCCTGAGATTTGCAGGTTTGGCAGTGTGCTTCTGAGCGCCTGGGCAGGGGGAGCTCCCAAAACAATTGCCAGGCTTCTCTGCAACTTTGGAATTGGAGAAGGGGGGACAAGGATCACCCCCAAAGTTGTGCTGCGCCCTGATGCCCTCCAAATGGTGGCAACAATCCCTGCCCTCCACCCTCACCCCAGTTCCAAAGTTGGGAGCAAGGGTGGCGAGATGGGAACTGTGGAATCCTTACTCTAAAATGATTGTTTCTGTTTTGCTATATCTATCTATCTATCTATCTATCTATCTATCTATCTATCTATCTATCTATCTATCTATCTGGATATCAAATATGCTGAGCCTCCTGGTTAATAGATAAATAGTAAAACAAACACTAATAAAAGAATCAAAAGGGAAATGTACATTTCTTCTTTAGTGCTGTCTCTCAAATAGCCCCTTCCCTGATTGCCCATGATGAACAAGAATTACTTTAAAGCAACCAGCATTTTCTACTTCTGCTTTCAGCCTCTGTTGACTCATCCAGTAAAGCACTGCTGTCAGACATAGACAGGTTCAAAACCAAATCAGTGCTCCCAGACTACATCCTTAACTAAAAACATAGAGCTGAATATCATCAGCATGTTGATACAGTTTAATGCAGCCTTCCCCAACCTGCTGCTTTCCAGATGTGTTGGGTTACAGCTCAACTCACTTCAAAGCCGGCATGGCTAATCGGTATGCTATGTTGGCTGTGGATGATAGGAACTGTAGTCCACCATAGCTGGAAGGCACCAGGTTGGGGAAGGCTCGTTTAATTTCTCATGCTAAGAGAAATTAACAGGAGCAGAGAGGAAGGACCTATGCTTCTCCGTGTTAAAGATTCCAAATTGCCGTAATCTTGGTTCAGTCTGAACCCCTTTTAAGTCTATAATTCTTTTGTTAGGAAGAGTGAAATCCCTTATTTCCTTTGAACTTTTCAGTTTTGCAATAATGCTGCAAATGAGGCAAGCTGATGCTTAAGTTTCAACTGCACCCAAGAGACAAATGAGTTGAGTCAGAGTTGTAAGCACTGTAATTAAAAGCAAGTTACAGGATCCGAGACTCCTCTGCAATCAGATTTTACTTCTTGCACTAAATCAACAGAAGGAGGCAATTAGATTCGCAGTGCTTTGCATAAACCAGCACAAAATATTGAGTTAACCCCTGACCCTGCCTGCTACTTTGTGAATCTGTAAATTCTGATCTCAAAAAAGGTAAACTTGTAAAATATTCTTTATATTTGAATATACAATATAAACATTCTATAACTTTAAAAAGCTATAACAGATTTTGTTGAGATTATTGCTGTAGTTATCAATGATTTTAAAATATATATTTTTATCATTTTCTTTTACCGTATATAAAAGGCTGTTGTGATATGTCAAACACATACGCATTGATGGTTTCCCAAAGCAAGATATAATAATATAAATTCGTGAGGAGATTATGAATGAGAATACTTCCATTTGCCAAAGCAGTACAAAAAGAGAGCAAAGAAGAAAGCACCTACAGGAAGAAGGTACTAACTATCGATGGAGTTTGCAGCTATTGCAATGATGGCAGTTAGATCTGATTCAATGCTGCAAATTCAGAGCAGAGCTGGTCAGCATGGGGCCCCAGCCACCTTCACTTTGAAGTAGTCTTAAGAACAAGGCCTAATCCACACCAAGCAGGATATTGCACTATGAAAGAGGTATGAAAGCAGTATAGTATATAAAAGGCAGGAGCCCCACCAAGAAGGATATAGCACTATGAAAGCAGTATGAAAGTGGGATGAAAGTGGGATATGGTATGCATCAATGGGCCCCAATAGTTGTCAGTGCACTTCAATACTGCTATAAAGCAGTAGTGTGGCTCCTGCCTTTTATATACCGCTTTCATATTGCAATATCTTGCTTGGTGTAACAAGCCCAAACCTGTTGACAAGTAGTTCTTTGAAAATTTACCCATGGTCTAGCTCACACATTTGATACTCAGAAATAGTGTTCATATACTGCATATGACCTAACATTTTCTGTTGATATATGCGCGTACTTCTACATTACGCATAATTTCCTGGATTTTGGGAGGGGGTGATTCTTCCACCTTGTTGAGTGCTTATTAACACATGAGATGAACAGGTACAATTTTTCTATGAAGGAATCTGATGGCACGGGACTACTGGCCACAAATTTGCCCAACCAGGTTGGTTCCCATAATGGCTGCAACCAATGATTAAGTATAGGTAGGTATGTTGCTTTCCAGCTGCTACTTAATTCCAAGCAGAGAAATCACAAAGTCTTTGCTCTCCATGTCATGTTCAAAAATGCTAGTTGGGGCTCCCACATGGTTCTTTTTTCTTTTTTAAGTTTATTAAACTTTATTACAAAATAAGACAAAGTTACATTGACAATATTCCAATAAATGTAGTGGTTGTTTCTTCATAATGAAAATGTATATTTACAAGAATATTTCAGGTGGAGCTTTAACGTAGTCTACATTATATAAAAACAGTGCCAGTTCCAATTTCAATCAAGATTCCACAATTAGAGCAGCCTAGAATAAGGTTAACAGGGGACTGGATCTATGAGCAGTTCCATTAATATAGTTGATAAACGGGGACCATATTGTGTCAAAAGGATCATGTCTCAGTTGGCCCCACAAGACCCTATGATGATATGTTAACTTTTCAGAAAGAGCTACGTCCCAAGCTTTCCTTTTC
The DNA here is from genome assembly GCA_029215795.1 of Anniella stebbinsi. Classification (NCBI taxonomy): domain Eukaryota; kingdom Metazoa; phylum Chordata; class Lepidosauria; order Squamata; family Anniellidae; genus Anniella; species Anniella stebbinsi. The sequence continues at coordinate 22,090,166 of JARDYH010000002.1, read as the reverse complement.
CAGCCATTTAACATGGGGCCCTTTGGGTCTTTCCAATGTTCAGCAATTTCCAAACGTGCTGCTGTAAGCAGCATAGCTACGAGTTCTTTGTGGACGAGGGATGGATTTAAAACACTCGGCAGGAACAACAAAGCCAAGCTTGGTTCAGGCAGAGTTCTCTGATCTGTGGCCTCTGAAATTGCTTCAAAGACTAGTACCCAAAACTGCTTTAGGGCTTTTCAGTCCCACCACACCCACATGGTTCTTCTAAAGATAAAATGGGATGAGAGTGGAGAACCACCATGCACACTGCCATGAGCTCACTGGAAGAAGGATGGGATATAAATGTAACAAACAAATAAGGACTGCCTGCTTCTGCCTGTTATGTTGAGATCATCTACAGAGAAAGATGTCAACTAGGAAAGGCACATTTTCTGCAGCAGCACCCCGTTTGCAGAATATCTCTCCCAGAGAAATTTGCCTGGCACCAGCTTTATTTAGGATTATACATCAGGTTAAAATCATTATTTATTCTAGTGCTTTTAATTAAACACCGAGGATATTGTTTTTAACAGCTGCTTTCACTGCACATTATTGATACATGGTATAAATATTCTAAATAAATAAAGTATGTTCTTCCACTGTGCTCTGTTCAAGTCCATGGGAATCCACTGCCAGACAAGAGTGCACAATATTGGGCTAAATACCTAAGTAGTCTGACTTGGTATAAGGCAGCTTCATATATTCTTAAGGGTGGCCAGTGGGGGTGGGTGGTGTTATATTGAATGGGAAAGGCTGTAGCAGGGTGACCTTATGGAAAGGAGGACAGGGCTCCTGTATCTTTAACAGCTGTATAGAAAAGGGAATTTCAGCAGGTGTCATTTGTATGCATGCAGCACCTGGTGAAATTCTCTCTTCATCACAACAGTCAAAGCTGCAGGAGCCCTGCCCTCTTTTCTCCCGGTCACCTTAGGCTGTAGCTCAGTTGCAAAACATAGGTTTTGCACGCCAAATGTCCCAGCTTCAATCTGTGGTAGTCAAAAAGAGCAGGCAGCAGGTAATGAGGAGCAAAACCTCTGCCTGAGACGCTGCAGAGCTGCTACTACCAGTCAGGCTAAATGGACAAACAGTCTGGCCTTGAACAAGCCAGCTTCCAAAGAGCCCTGTCCCCTGCTCCTAGCAGGTCACTTTTCTACTACATCTTCCATCAGTTCCCATCCTTGAATCCAAATGGCTTTTGAGACACTAGTTTGATGTAGCACAGGGTATATCCTGCAAGGCACAAGGAGAAGTTAAGACTCTGAGCTGGAATCTCCTTTGTTCAAATCCTTCCTCAGCTATGAGCTTATAAGGGAAGATATAATCCCAGCCTCAGTCGCCACATCTATATAATAATACTGGCCTACCTTCCATAGCTGCTGTTAAGACCATTGAGATAACTGTACATGGCCAGATGGCAGAGGTGAAAGCTCCTGTATCTTTGATGGTTGTGTACAAGGAAGAATCTTAGCAGGTGCCACTATTCTTACTTATCATGACAAACTGAACTTGATAAGATGCCCCTTTCTATACAACCATTACAGATACAATTTGACTACTTCAAAATAACATCAGCAAACCTCAACACATTTTGTTAAATGCTTTTACAATAACCCCATCATATGAAGCCTTTCCTATCAGGTAACTTCGAGGATCGACTTCTGCAATGCGCTGTACATAGGGCTACCTCTGTGCCTAGTCCAGAAACATCAACTAGTTCAAAATATGGTGGCCAGGTTGGTCACCAGTACACCTAAGGCTGACCATATCGTACCAGCTTTAGAATCACTTCAATGGCTGCCAATTAGTTTCCAGGCGAAGTACAAAGTGTTGGTTATTACCTTTAAAGCCCTGTATGGTTTGGGCCCAGGTTACCTGCGGGATTGCCTTCTCCCATACAATCTGCCCCATACGCTCAGGTCCTCTGCGAAGAATTTATTACAGTCGGCCAAGACTAGGCTGACAACTGCTACCCAGAGGACCTTCGCTTTTGCCACTCCCAGACTGTGGAACGACCTGCCAGGAGAGATCCGCCAACTTACCAGTCTTCAAGAATTTAAGAGAGCTATAAAGACTGATCTCTTCTGGCAGGCCTACCCAGTCGAATTTTAAGACTGTTGATTTTAATAATGTATTAATTTTATATGCTTTTCATTAGTTTATGTATTGTATATTGTATTTTATATTGTTGGTACTGATGTTGTTCCCCACCTCGATCTGGAGGGAGAGGTGGGTAAGAAATAATTGTTGTTGTTATTATTATCATTTCATCCCAAAACAGAAGGTAGCTTTTTCATATTAGCTAAGTACAAACCTTTACCTTTTTGTGGCCATGGTTCCAATGTAGGTTTAGTCAATATGAAACTACCAAGGTTGGATGGATTGATGCCACCATATTTCAGCCAAGATCTAAAGGGCTATACCCCTCCCCTCCAATAGCTGAAGCTCTCTGGGCAGTTTACCTTTGCAATCCAGAGCAACCCCATTCCATTTCAGAAAAGCTACCCTAAGGTTAGAAGACCCTCTGGAGAAACACGTCATTACATGCAAGAAACCACTCTCAAAAGGGTGAAAATAAATCAGCAAACCCGCCATGCAGGCATCCTCTCAAGATGTCCTGTGATTGAGAGCCAGTGTGATTTAGAGTTTAGAGTGTCAGACAGGGTACTCAGGAGATCTGGGTTCTAGTCCCCACCCAGCCATGAAGCTCACCAGACAAACTTTGGACTAGTCACTGACTCTCAGCCTAAGCTACCTCATAAGGTTGCTATGAAGATACAATGGATTGGAGGAGGATCATGTATGGTGCCTTGGACTCCTTGGAGGAAAGGTGGAGTATAAATGCAACAAACGAACACATTTTTACTAACTACCTTTGTAGATGGGTTCTCTTTAACAACATTTTCATCTCACCCCAAAGTACCACCACTGGAAGAGACATTATTTGTACACTGAGGTGGCTCCATGTCAAAGTACTGACCCTTTCGGCTTTCATTGGGTAAAAGGGTTTTTATAGATGTGTTGCACCCACAGAAGGCTAAATCCCTAGAACAAGTCAGATGATACCTTTTATTGGACCAGCTAGCCTTTAAAATGCTGGACATCTTTATGCTTTGTTATTAACATTCCCAAAGGGAATATTTCTCTCATTTACTGCTTTGTTTCTGGAAGGACTTTTGTAATCTGAATCCTATTGGCAAGGCTCAATGTTTGTAATCCAATTAACAAAGGCTTTGTTTTCACAGACAGTGGAGCAGGAAGTAAGCCCGTGCTTGGATTCTACCACTTTGGGTGGGGTGGGGGTAGGGGCTCTAGTGTCTCACTCTGTCAGGAAAAGGTATTAGCTGTGCCCCCCACCTGTCTCGTCAGTTGTCTATGTGCTGGGTTAAGAGTGCGGGCAGGGGTGGGAATAGAAGAGCTTGCCTTGCAAATCAAGTTTACAGGTTTGAACCTAACAGCAAGCAACATGGTCTTCCGCAATCCAGGGACTAACCATTAAGGACCAAACCCAGGACCGCAGATGACACATGAATGTTTACTTCCATTTAAAGTGCACTTTTTCCTTTAGAAGTAGCCACCATAGGGATCAACATTGGGACCACAAAGGGCAGGAAGCAGGCAGGGTTTAACCCTTTCCACCTACATCACAGTCACAATGAACCCTCTGCCAAGCTGCTATTTTCCCTGGAAGGATAGCTGCCATTTGCATTAATGCCAGCTTGCTGCATGGTGCAAATAGCCCTTTCTGGGGGAGGGGGCAATTTTCACTAGGACTATGGTTCAAGGATTAAACATCACATCCTACACATCCTGATCTCTTCCCCCATGGCTTGCATTTTTAAAGTTTTAAAAAAACAGATATGGATATGGAAGCATGCATTAAATGTATCATCTAGTAGTTTGATCCCAAATGCTCCCCATCATGCACTTTTGATTTCCCCTTTCACTTGTGATGTAGTGTTATATTCGAACTAGGCAAACTAAGGTTTGTGCTTGCCCTGCCGATCAGGATGGCAAACCCAGTTAATGTTTAATCAAAAGTAAGAGGGGGAAATCAAAGCACACGAAGGGGAGTCAGGAATCTGAGAGAATAAAGGAGGGTTTGGGGAACAGGAAAAGAACCAGTGCAGAAAATTCCATTCTTGTTGCATTTATACTCTGCCTTTCCTCCAAGGAGTCCAAGGCACCATACATGATCCTCCTCCAATCCATTGTACCTTCATAGCAACCTTATGAGGTAACTTAGGCTGAGAGTCAGAAGGTCCCAGGTTCAAGCCCCAAGATCCCCAATTTACAAGGATACATACTGTAGCAGGTGATCAGGAAGTCCCTTTTCCTGAGACCCTGAAGAGCTGCTGCCAGTCAGAGCAGATAATGCTAGGTTAGGTGGACAAATAGTCTGACCTGGAATGAGGCCGTTTCCTATGCTCCCTGCCTCTGCTGTATACCACTGTAACTCAATGGGTAGAATCCAATGTTAGTTGTACATAATAGACCCATTGAAATAAATAGGGCTTAACTTAGCCATGACTAACCTAAATCACATTCATTTCAATGGGTCCGTTTTAAGTAGGACTAAGATTGGATACTACCCAACCACAAAGCTTTCCCTCTCTCCTACCGATTCCACATGCCTCACTTCAAGCAAGAACAATGAAAGAAATTCCTTCATTGGACAATCTCTCTCTTTTCCAACCTTCTTCCTCCATCTCTAGCCATAACATCAAATATCTGCTATTCTCTACCTAAGTCGTACAGGTAGAATCTACATCATGCTGGTGTGTGTGTTTAAAGATTAGTGTCAGGGAAAAACTGAAGGAAACTCCTACTCTAAAAAGGAAACATTACTCAAACAAGGCTCAAAGTCTGGACTGGACAACGCACAACAAAAAAAGAATATACAGCTAGAACTTGGAAGAGGATAATCTGTTGAATCCCAATAATGAGAAGTAAATTGAGAACTCACTGAATGTATAAACTCAACTATTACTTATCGTCTTACATACGAAACCTGGAGTTGTCAACTGCATGAAGAGGTTTTAGAGGATTATCTGGCTTTTAACTGATTAATGTTTTAAAAATGTGTCTACTCACATTTGGTTGAAATCTGCACTAAATAACACCCCCCTCCGACCAAAAACACTGGTGATGTCATACAAAAGCCACACTTGCAGTAAGACATGAGCCAAGAAGCAAAAGCCTGAGGTTTTTCCTCAGCTGCAGTAGTTTGCGTTCTGGAGAAAGCATGTTTGTTCTACTTGACTCCTTTCCGTTACAGATGGCCTTAAAATCTAAAGTTGATGGAAAGGGATTATGAAATTTGCTCACTCTTCCATCCTCCTGTCAGTATCTGCTCAAATGTTCCAGTGGTGAAAGATAACCAAGCCAAAGAGAGGAGAGCGACGATAACTACAAAAACGTTGACTGAAATGGGAACGTAACAAGCTTTGTTGGTAAGAAAAAAATAGTACAGAATTATTAATATAGTAACGCAACAGACTTGGAGAGGCCAGGATATACATAACTTTTTTTTTTTTCTGCTTTCAGGAGCAAGAGACTCTGGTGGGGATGTCCAAGAGAACAGAGATTTTCTCACTCAAGGCATACAAATCCTTTTCACAGAACTCTTTTAAGAGTTCTGTGAATTTTCAAGTCCTTAGTTTGAAGCACAGACTGATTTAGGGAGCAATCATATGCATATCATATCCCATGACTCCCAGCATTCCCCAGCCAGCCATGCATTTTTTCTGTCTAAACGTGCATACGATTGCTCCCTTGGTGACATTGTGGTTGACGTTCAGCCATGTGTGCTCAGATGCCATGTTGCCTTCTTCCTAGTCAGCTTCCTAGTCAGAAGCTACTGCTGCAGCCACCCCAAACCAATTTCCTTTGTTCTCCCTCATAGGTTACCTGAAAACAGTGCTTGTCCTAGTGTGGTAGAGGATTAGATGCATCCCCAACTCCTCCACCATGCAGGCGTATGTATGTATGAAATAGGCATACCAAGCTGATTGCATGTGCTCCAGTTTCCCCCAATCATACATGAAGGGATCCGTGGTGCACTGGTTCAGATAATGTAGACGCTGCTTAAGAACTAGAGCCAGACCTCCCAAACCTCCCTCATTTAGGAGTGAGGATTTTACTATCAATTTTCCTCCCTAATTTTGCCCTTGTCTAGGTCAGGTAAACTGCCCAAGAGATAAGCTTGCTAGATTACTGCAAAATATATAAAGCTCAGCTGGTTTGAAATTGTGAAACCTTTGCACTTGGTCTCCATGTTAATTAAATAAGATGAGCTACAAGGTTAACTTTAGATTTGTGCTCCCATGTCGATCAAATTTATCTCTCCAGCTTGCTGACAAAGAAACTGGTTAATCAGGAGGTGTCTTCATTCTAATTTATGAAGACAGAAAATTAATGTTGCATATGCCAGTCACCCTTATGGCATAGCAATACAAACCAATTGAAATGACAACGCTTTTATCAATAGAACTTAAATAAATGTAAGTGGGTAGGGGATGGAATATGATCAGTGGAAGATCCCATATTCTAAAAAATGACAGTTACCTGAAAGCTAGATTTTAATTACATAACTACTAATATAGGAATTTTTAGATTCCTAATATACAAAGTTGGGCTTTCTGGACTGTAGCCATGTAAACAGTTGTAGGTGCGGATTTCCAAAATTTCATTTCATAATTGCTGGAAGGTAAGTCACCACATGCATAGGAGAGAAGCATAAAGGCAAGCAAATCCACTCATTGCCATGTTCATAGGCTGACGTGGGAACAAATATTGATTAAATCAGAGTTACTTGGAAGAATGAATCCAGAGGCACTAATGTAATACTCACATAGAACAACTATGCTACTTTGCCATAGCAGTTTGGGTGACAAAACAGTTGGCTTCCACCAAGAAGAAAGTTTTAAAAACTTTACAAACCAACAGAAACATTGGGGGGGCCGAAATTAGATTTTAAGACTGGAGGGGACACACTGCAGGATGCTGTAGAAGGTGACAATTTAGTGAGCAGATTTGTGAAGTCCACCAGGTCTTCTCAAGCCCTTCTACTGCATGAAAGACTAGCATTGAGGCCGCTATCGCCAAAAAAGATAGGAATAGATGGAGCCATGGAAAAGGAGGACAGCACAGTCCTGGATGGATGGATGGGAAGTTGAGAAAGGCAGTAGATCTTTGGCCTAATGACTTATCCTGAACTTTTTGGGATAATCTATATCAGCTCTTTGAAGCTTAGGATCAAAGAACTTGGTTATATTTGACTATATTACCAATCCCAAATAGGCCATCACCTTCTGTCTTCGATAGGCTCAGTGCTTAAAAAAAACTTTAGTCTTATCTGGCACAGGTCTGATGGTTTAAAATGTCTCATTTAAGACTCCAACATGGATCAGAAGAAATAAACCTGTCAGCAAGAACTGCTGCTAAGAAAACATTTTGGCTTTACACATTTGCTTCGCAACTGCCAATTTTTGCGTTCTGCCTCAGTGGTGTGGTGAGGTTGTGTGGTGGGGGGCTGTTTGAAGAGCAGTGTTCTGATTTGCTGCACTTGGCTGCCCGTGCAGGGAGATCAGCAGCCTTGTCAGCGCCGAAGACTCTGAACACTTAAGGAGATACTTTGACAGTGATGGTCAAGCGGTGCCTTGACATTCTGCTTTCTAAAAACTAGAGGGGGGTGTTGTTGGACTAACAAGAAAGACTGCCAATTACCTCTGTATTTAAACCCTGATTTTATAGGCAGGAATCCAAAAGAGCTGTCTGTGTGGAAACACCATAGGCATGTGCCCAGAGAGGTTGATGGTTTTCCTGTCTGCTGTAGCCCCTTGTGCTGCAATGAATACTGATTTTCCTGTCCACAATAGCCCCTTGTGCTTGGGAGAATCTCCTGACCTTCCAGAGTAGCTTTCCAGGAAGCACAAGGAGCTCCATTGGGAATTGGAGGAGAGGAAAGGGCTGAAAATCTCTAGAACGCTTACAAACACTGCATACCATCTTTTGTCTATACAAGCCACAGACTTCAAGGTTCCTCAGAGAGATTACAGCATCAAGATAATTGTAGGCAAATTTGCCACCGTGCTATTTAACGCAAGGGGAATATTTTTAAAACTCTTTTTGGAAAAAAGTAACTGCAATTTCATAGTAGTTTTAAGAGCACATCTACTCAACACTTACTTGTTGAACAGGTTATAAAGGTTGAATTCTATGTGCTTGTGAATTGGGCAACTTACAAATGAAAATTAAGAAATAAAATATTGTGCTGAAAAGGAGCAAAAACATACTTTAGCACAGGTGCTCTAACTAGAAAGTTTGTTTCATAAGTGGGAAATCTAAGTTCAAGTCCCTAAATGTAAGTTCCACCATTACTCTCACTGATATCTGTGAGATTAATCTTAAAGCACAGGAATGTGGCAAGGTTGAAGTGAGATATTCCCCTGCATACTCTTTTGTCCTTTTCAAAGGAACAACAGGATAAATTTCACACGGTGAAGCAAAAATACCGGTGCCATCATTCATTGAAATTTCTCTACAATCTGTGAAGGTAGCAGGGGCTCAGTCTGCCCCACAAACATGGCTCAGTGCCTGATCTCTGGGTGCCCAGAGTCCCTATCTGCCGCTGTTTGAGAGTCAGTCTTCATTGATGGTTTTCCTTACCTGTGTCTGATTCTCCACACCCTTAACTTCCAATTCTCCTGGCCATACTAGAATTCCTTCTAGCAGGCGAGTGAAAACATCCTGGCCCTTAAAATTGTGTCACTGTCGGAGCTGTGGCTTGGACCTCTCCAACTTTAAACCCTCTGCTCATACGGTCACCTTTTAAGTCAACTGCATGGCAACTTATATAGCTCTTGAGAGTGTGTACTGGAGTGACCACTTGCCAGTATCACTTCCACCTCCTTGTCAATACTTCCAGTTGGGTCAGTTGTGCTGCTGAGTCTGATGAAGTCAACAATAAAACAACAGATGTCCTAAATCTCTAAAGGGTGTGATCCAACACCATGGCAACCCGGGCCATATAAAAGCTAGCTTTCATGTTCGCAATGATTAACAAAGAGGTCTCAGTAGTCAGCCCTAAGAGCTCTCAACTGCGCCTTCTACATATCGAGTCAGATTCAGTACATGTTTCTTGAATGGTTGAACAACTCAGCTTCCAAAGTTGACGATTGTTTTAAATCTAACAAATAAATTGCTTTTAAAAGAATTATCTATTTAACTAGCAACTAGAATTTTAATATTGCTATTATCTTTCCTAAATCTGGCTTGAAAATTTAAAAAAGCTCTTCAACTAATATTGGCATGCAAAACATCAAGACTGTAAAATAATTTATTTTAAACGGATTCATTTTGGAATACTTGTAAAGATGGGGAAATGTACTATCACCCTTTCCCCAAAATAAATGACAAGCCTATTAAGATGTGTAGGAATATCCATTATAACCCTCTGGAATAGACAGACTGTCTGCACATGAAAATATTATGTAAAATTTTTGCCTAAAATATACAAACCAAATAAGTCAAGTGTGAAGCTCTTTTGGAGTTCATCCTATGAAATTAGCCAACTACAATAAATTAGGTGGGAGCTGAAAAGTTATCTACAATGCTGTGAACGTAGTGTCACCAGATTCAAAAATGCTTAAGAAGCTAGGAAGAAACACCAGTGTATTTGTCTTGGGAAAACTGATTTCAGAACTATGTAAAACACGCTGTTGTTTGTACTAGAAATGTTTAGAAACTTCTTAAAAGTTTCTTTATGGGGAACATTTAGCTGAACAATGCAAGAATGGGGATTATAAGTCTCAGATCATAAACTTTTATATGTGCTTCATCCAGTATCTATTTGGAGAAAGACCATCTGCTTCTATTCTATCTACCAAATTAATTAAGATCTTCCTTACAGGTCATGGTCAGAGTATTCCCACCTTTGGAGGCAAGGTAGGTGAGCTATGAGAGACAGGGCCTTCTCAGTTGTGGTGCCTCAGCTGTGCAACACCTTCCTCCTGTCCATTTGTTCAGCACACTCTCTGATATTTTTTAAGATGCTGGTTAAAAACATTTATTTATGCAAACCTTTAGTGGAGTTTAGGATGTTTTAAGTATCACTTTTGTTCAAGTTTTAAATGCATTTCAAGCTGCTGTTAAAAGTTAATTAGTTTTTACTGTTGTTTTTATTCTGGTTTTAATCATTATTATTTTTTCTCTGTATTTGTTTTATATTGTAAACTGGCACAACCATTGAGTCTGAATGCTGGCGTATAACTATTTTAATAAACAAATGAACAAAAGAATTAAGATGAGAATTACAATGACAACTATGACCATCTACCAGTTGCCACAAAGACGGTACTATGACTTCATGCCATAGACAGATATTGTTAATGGTATCCAATCTATAGACCATTAGTTCTATAATGCTAAGCTCTAAACGTTGCAAGGACAATATGTACTTCTTATCTTTTGTCCATGCCCCATTCACTTCAGAGTGGTGGACTGTACTGGCAAAATGCCTTCTGAAAAGGACTGTAAGTACTCAAGTTAGCCTATACATAAAAACAAAAGGTCTGGAATAATAATGTATTCTCCCATAAAAACTTAAAAGAAAGGAGGTGCACAATGGCTTGCTTGGTATGACAGAAAGGAGTGCTAGTCATCACTTTGGTCAAGCATTTAAAAATAGCCATTAAGTTTCCATTAAAGATCAGGTTCATTTACAGGCCAAAATCTACTGGCTATTTACCAAGCAGTTTTAAAGATTAGGTTTACAGCCCTTAAATACTGTAAAATTATCTATACTGTCTGGACCTTCTCTCTCTCTCTCTCTCCCCCCACCCCTGTCTGATAGAGAAAAGCTAAACAGCTGTAAAAAGTGAATTTCCTATGTCACTTGAATTTGACACAAAACAAAAGCATTCTCTTGAATCTCATTTCATGTGCTGAATCCATTAGAACTGGTTTATCATTTAACTTAATAAGCCCTTTAGTTCTGTTCACAGATAAAATGCATGGGTCACAAACATTCGCCTGAACTTTCCTCAACATGATTACTTGTGGGAGTCAAAAAAGGAATATATAGCCTTTGGCCAATGCAAAATGCTTCTTTTTTCTTTTATTTGCTGATTATATACATCATATCAAATTATAGGATTGAAAGGTATCAAATGGGTATAGAATTCCTCCTTCTAAACTTTCCCCAACAACCTTTCAAACCTGCAGCAAGAGAGACTGTTCAATGATCATAGAAAAAACAATTCAAGTGAGATCACAGCATGGCAGAAGCAAACAGCAAGAGAAACAAAGTACATGCCATTACATGTCTGAGGGTTACTTAAGCAAGTGAGATGAGCAACATACTGGGTGTGTTCAGACAACACGATAGAGAACGATGGGGTAATAATCAACTTGACAGTTGTTTATCTAGGGGGTACTCCCCACACAACATGATAATAATCAACCGCGGTGTGGATTAGGATCAGCGTTGAGTTGACTATTAATCCATGCTGAGTTGACTCACTTATCCCCCACCCTCTCGCAAGTATCTCATCAGCCATTGCTGTCGACAATCTATCCTGCTGGCTGGACAAAAGCGGCAGCCACTGCTTTGACTGCTCTTGCCTTGTGACTCTGTGGCTGATGAAATAACCAACGGTGGCAAAGGAAATAACCAATGGTACCCTCCACACAACACGATAACCCATGGTGGGTTAAATAATCAACCATCGACTATTTAAACAAACATCCAAAGTGGTGGTGATGGAAACATCTCAGGTACTTCAGGCATCAGAATGGGAGTGTTGTTTAAAAATGTCCATACCAAAGTATTGAAAGAACCATTCTGTATCCACATCCAGGATATTCACCCATCTCTTTATTTAAACCAGTGCCAGCTCCAGGATTTTGAAGGCCCTTGGGCAAGATGCCCTCAGTGCCCCCCTTCCCCCACTGAGTTTACCTTCTCACCACTATTGTCATTAACTGCTATAGCTGCTGCTGTTGCTGCTCCTCCTCTTTCTCACCATTGCTACTGCTTATGTGCTTCACAGGCAGAGAGCCCATAAGCAAGCAGACAGTGGCATCTACTGCTTCTCCTTCTCACCAACACCATTGTCTAGGTCAGAGAGAGAGGCGGCTAAACAAGCAGGTAACAATGGTGAAGAAGGGGAGCAAGCCCAGCTGGCTCTTGTCAGTAGGCCCCTCAGCAGGTGTCTGATCATGATGCCGGCCCTGACTAGCACATCTTGAATATCCAAGCACACCTCAGCTTTCTTAAGTTGTTGATGTATTTACATATAATATTTATCAGTTCCCCCCTCTGCCTGGGGGCGCCAGAGGAAAGGTACAATATTAATAGTTCTTGGAAATGCCATGTACAAATTTCATTTTACACTACAGTTTGGGATAAACAGGACCTTAATAAAATGCTAAAGCTAAAATACCAATTGGAGCAATTGCACACATACACCCCACTAAACTTGGCCCAGTTGACAGGCAAAACAAAGTAAAAAAAGAAGAATGGTATCATGAAGCAGTCATGACTGTAAGAGTGTCAGGTATCTCTGCTACAAAAAGGAATGAGCAGATCCAGTTAAAAAGTTGTCTGAAGCTGCAATCCTATGCACATTTACTTCGGAGCTAGACCCACTGAACTCAATGTGACTTTCTTCAGAGGTAACATGCACAAGATTGTGCTGTGAGTGAATGGGTGAATCACTGTGGGTAAATTCACTGTAAGAAAAAGGTCTACTGGAGAAGGAGGCAAAGTCTTACAGAGGGAAGCTATGCAAGGGGAGCCCCTGACTTACTAGGCCTCATCCCAAAGGGCTGGGAGGGGGAAGGAATAGCCTATGTCAGGTGTGCACAAAGCCCCCTTGTGACTGCACACCATTTGCAGGACTTAGGAAGCTTTTGCTTGTGAGATCCAGGAAGCATAAAATGCTATTGGTTTCTTCTTGCTCCACCAGCTGCTGGGTAACTTACCATCCTGATTATGTTAAGAGTGTTAGGGACACCGCCCACCATGGAATGCCCAGGAAAAGCATGGAGGTTGGGGCATGAAATGCAATGTGCCTCTTGGCTTTTCTACTTTGCAATACTCACCTATAATACAGAAAGCATTTTTGTGTATTATTAAGAATGTGTGGGCAGTATCCAATGGTGTCACTCCACAAACTAAAATGGTGCTAGCAAAGCTCTGCTGACTTTTTCCATTGCACAAGCAGTTGCCTATCATGCTTGCATAACCGGTTGCAGAACAGTTTGCACAAGAGTTATGCACAACCCATTGCACAAAGGGTTGTGTATAAATCTTGTGCAAACTGTTCTGCAATCAGTTGTGCAACGGGGAATAGCTTGTGAAATCACAATTGCTCAACAGGATTCTCCTCTTGTGCATAGTTCAGAACCTAGTTGCTGCTACCGCAATGTTATGGATACTGGCGGATACTACCCTATGTCTTGTAAGAGTTCATGCGATTAACAACATTGCTGTGGTGCACTCCATGATATCTTGATCTTACAAAGTATCAACCAGATATTTTGTACGCACATACGTTAAAACAAAAACATTAATCATAATCCTCACTTTCACGTATGAAAAAGAGAAACAAATCAAGTTCAGAACGGAACTCAGACTTACTGCATCTGTGACGTCTATCTCATATACTTTCTTAAATGTCTCCCGCTCAAAAAAGAGAAGTTTTCCATTGCCATGTCCTTTCTTAACAGAAGTACCAGTAACAAGTATTTTATCATCTGGGCTGAAACAGCAGTCAGTCCTGTCAAAAATAAAATACAGAGCAAATGAATTGATTTTCTGGAATTCTTATTTATGTATTATGACAAATCTGTATTAAATCATTAATTATGTATGACAACTCTAATCACAGCTGTGTTCAAAATAAACAAAAATGGCAAAAACAACTGAATGAGATGTCTCGTCAAGTTTTCAATGCTGGGGGGGGGGGGGGAAGGCAAGTCTACCTACCCCACCTCACCCCCCAAATCAGAAACAGTTAAAAAAATTGGCTATCATTCAGTAAGTAGGTCATAATATCTATTTTCATCAACACAATCCCCGGCCATTCAAATTGTGTGCAGGACTACTTTACAACACTGTTTTGCTTGTTGTTCTGAAAGTCCATAATTCAAAATTAAGGAGTTCTCTCTTTGGATTCTTTAAAATTCATCGTAAATTTGGAGGTAAGATCTACAGAGGAATAGTGAGTAAAAACAGCTTGCTTATATCAATTTGAATTACAAGCTTAAAGACTCCAGCACAATAACAGTAAGATCTGATGGCCCCCTGTAAACTATGCAAATTGGAAGCCAGCATTGAGAACACACACTCCCTTCCTCGCTAACTCTTTTCAGTGCCAATTCCCTCCTCCCATAAGAACATAATTAGAGCCATGCTGGATCAAGCCAAGGGTCCATCTAGTTCAGCAGTCTGTTTACAAAGTGGGCAACCAGCTGTCAATGGGAAACCCACAAATAGGCCATGAGTTCAACATCACCCTCCCGCCCATGCTCCCCAGCAACTGCCTCTGATACTGGAGATAACATATAGCCATCAGTACTTATAGCCATTGATAGCCTTCTCCTCCAGGAATTTGTCTACCCCCTGCCTTTTACAGCCATCCAAATTGGTGGACATCCCCATAGCTTGTGGTAGTAGTGCTATGTCTTTCAGCAAAGATATAGCACTACATCTGCACCAATGCTAATCATTGTTAATGTTAGCCATGATTCCTGTCTAAATCAGATTTTGAACCCAGGACCCAAATCAAATCATAAACCATGGCTAAGGTCGACAAGGAAAGAAACGGGGCCACACAGAAATGTGTCTACACTGGACATAAAACATGGTGTATCCTTACTTGCACATATGCAATCCATCCTCACCAAATACAAGGCTACCAGGAAGCTGATTATATGCCATATATTTCATACCACCAGGTAACTATGCCATTATATAGTAATAAAAAATGAAAAGGAGGATATTAGCATTTATGCTGTTCAAAATAACCTGGATTTCTTTCAAAGATTCATGGATCTTTCAGAAATGCAGCATGCACGCCTTCCAATTTAGCACTCCTATGCAGTATTTCTATAATATGTGATTTACACAACCAGCCCACATTTTAAAGGACAATGAAATCCAGAGGTGGTGGTGGGGGAATACATACATTCTTTAACCAATTTCCTTATCAAACCATCTGGCAATGTTCCAATATAGAATATAGCTCAGAGGCACCGGACGTTAAACAGATGTCAAGTCATTGAATGAGGTATTTATTAGGAAGAAGTAGGGGCAGAATTAAAGGCCAACTGCTTAACATCTCCGGGCAAATCATTGCTACCTAGAGGTCCAGGCCAAATCTCTGACATTCTGAGCAGTAGTGTGCCCCTTCTTTAACCTGTCAACAGCAGCTGCTTTTTTCGGGGGGGGGGGGGGTTGATTGGGTTTGTGCTAGTCAGCTTTGGCTATTGGGCAGTACAGAAACGTAAGAAATAAATTTTAGAAGTACAGCAGTTCATCACAACAGTCCCACAGCAACATCCACTATAGTCACACCTCTGCTACAATTATGCAAGTTACACAGAGAGCCAAAGTAGTGGTTCGAGTGAATGACTAGACCTGAGAGACCTGAGTTCAAATAACCACTCAGCCATAAAGCTCATTGAGTGACCCTGGGCCAGTCACTCTCTTTCAGCCTAGCCCACCTCACAGGGTTGTTGTGAGGTTAACTGAACTTCTGTTGGTGCAGGAATATTTAAGCTTTTGAATTGCACAGGCACAGGCCTCTTGATCCAGAAGAAAGTAGTTCCAGTTCAGCTCTTTAGGGAGCAAAATGGGTTATTTTCATGCTGACTAAGCACAAAAGGCCCCTTAGAAAAGACAGCATGTTCTGTGATGAAGGAATCTGACTAACATGAAAACTTGGCAAAAGGCAACAACTTGCCCATTCAGTATTTCTCAACGCATCCACAACTGTGTATGCCAAAATATAAATATATCATAGCAAATCACCTCGTCAAACTCATTCAGCTAAATTTATCTGCTGGGGAGGCTGTCTCTAGAGTGCCTGAGAGCAGTGAAAAGCTTTAAAAAACTTAAAATGTTTAATGTTCATTTTTTTAAAAAAAAATGCAGCACTCTCAGGTGCTCCAAAGGCAGCCTCTTCAGCTGCCCCCACTTCCTGAAGCGGTCACGGGGTGATGTCATGATGTAATGTCAGCCCTTGGGGATTCTAGGAAGCTCAGGCAACTGAGAAAGCTTGCTCAGCACACTGCAAGGAAACTTATTTTTAAAGGGAAAAGAAACACACACACACACACATGTGGCTAACTTGCTACTTTATTAAGGAAAGCTCAAAACTCTTTCCCTTCTGTGAAGTTTTACCAGAATTTCTCCCCCCACCACACCCTCCATATTCCTTAATTTTGGAGGTCAAATGTGAATAGCTTTTAAAAAATTGGCTGAAATTATTGGCACAGGCACAACACTAATTGACACCCACCGCCCCAGTCTTGTGGAGGTTCAAAATGTGACCATATTACAACTTACTACATGATAGCTCGAGCCTTTTTGGTGTACCACACATCCTGAACATGTGTTGGGTTGGATGCATACAACAACACTGATTCAAGAGGTGTGCTTCCACTGAACCAATCGTCACTGGCTTCTGCATGTAAATAACATATGTGAGGCCTCCCCACACCTGCCGCCACTTTAAATGGTCAAGCTACTTACATGGGGAAGAAGCTAGGTAGACCAACAACTGAATTAAGAGATGTTTTAAAGTGTCTGATATCCCATGTTTTCAAGGTATCATCACCTATGAAATAGAAAAGGAAGATTTACTATGCAATAATGAAGAAAAAGTTTATTTCTTGACCATAATGTTACAAAGGGAAAATTAGAGATCCCACCTCCCCCTCTCCAATGGACTTGAATGATTTTCTCCAAAAATTTAAAAGGAGAGGCATTTTTTCTCTCTTCAAAAATAATTAAAGAGCAAAACATATTTAAAGCTATACACTTACAAATAATAAATCATGCTTGGAAAAAAGTTATCATAAATATATGCATTTTTAAAAGCTGAAGAACAACCCTTTGCTCAAGATAGATGAGGATGTGGGAGCTGTGAATCCTTTAGCCAAGAAGCTCTGAAGTTGACACATTGAACCCCAATTTCTTGCTCTCAGCAAGAAATATAGGTCATGTTCATTTGTAACAGGAAAGCACAGCTTCTTGCTAGAATAATAAGCCATGGAGAGCCTCAGGCTCTCTTGCTTCCCCTTCCTTTTAGTACCTGTGGTGAGGGGATTGAAAGCTTCGGCTTTCACTTTTAAACTAACCACAGTTCCATGTGAATTTTAAACTCATGTAACTGTGGTATGTTCAAACTCTGATTAGTGAAAATGAGTCAGGATCAAATCATAGTTTTAGATCTTGGCTTATTCTCACTAACCACAGTTTAAACAAAATCATTTTGTAGTGGGAAATCATTGTTTTCTGTTATGTTAGAAGCAGTCTGTAAGGTTCCTCCAAACTCTCTGTACGGCTGGCTGCTACTGCAGTGGCATTTATTCAGAGTTTACCTGGCTAAAGATGCATGGAAAGATTCTAGTTGTGGTCTAGGAACTCTGATGGGACCATGAGGAAGTCTTGAATTGTTTGTGAGTTTATTTCATTTTCTGGATATAGCAATACATTCCAGTCTTCTTCTGGGCCTTTGAATATAAGCAACAGTGCTAAAACTACCAAAATACCACCAGGTAAGATCAGATCCAAAATGCTGTATCCCTTACCACAAGTTTCCTCCTATGAAAGTTAAAGATGCCCTATACCTATCTACTATGAATGGAGGTCCCTATTTTGAGGTTGTAGAGCCCATTGGAGAGAGGGAAGAAAGGCTCCAAATGCCACGCAAAAGCCAAGAAAAATCCTCTTACTGACCAAAAGAGGTCATGACCAGTTGACAGAGCTAGTTGTTATCTGAGAGAGAATGTTAACATGTGGATAAGATGTGTTGCTCTATCTGCCTTCAGAAAATGTAATAAACTCACAAGCAATTCAACCAACGGGACCATAGAACTGCAGAATCCAGAGAAGCTGTTGTACATATTTAGAGACTTCCAGAATCGCTGCCTTGAGATGGATGTGGAGAAGAGAGGATCTGCTAAAGAATGCCTCCAGCACCAGTTCCTGAAAATTGCCAAACCACTCTCTAGCCTCTGATCATCGCAGCAAAACAAGCAGCAAAGAACAACCACTGAAAGTTCGATGCGCTGGTCATGCTAAGCCCTCTTGATTTTAATTTTCTTTTAAAAACAAGCAAAAACATGATGATTTCAAAGAACTCGACTTTTAGTACTTTTACCATGCTCGGAGAACTTTTAATCCTACAAGGTCAGGATCATAAAAATGATTTGCATCGAAGACTTGAAGTAAATACAAGCAATTCAAGATTTTCCTATAGCCCTGTCAGAGTTTCATCCTTGGCAGGTAACCTCTGAATAAATAGCACTGGAGGAGCAGACAGCAGCACCGAGAGTTTGGAGAAAAGCCTATGGAATGCTTCAAACATATCTGAAAACCATGACATAACTCTGTAGTACGAGTTAAGATTGCTAAACTCTGTAACTCAATTCCACACTGTGCCCTTAAAACAATTCCCCACACTGCACCCTAAAAGCTAAGTAATTTCAGCTTTTAAAGTGCTTGCAGGACAACAAATGTCTGGCAACTCCTCAAATATCCTTCAGAGTAACAAATCGCAATCAAGGCTTCTTTGGCCTTGATGGACTAGGCCTTGACATGATCTTCCCTCTGGAGGACTTACGGAATATAGCAGAGAGAAATTCAGTCAGGTGTCTATTGCTAATGTTTAAAAAATATACTAGGAAAAACGTCTTTGTTCTGCATCACATCAAACTACCAGGCCAGTTTCTAAGTATTCTGGTGTCTAGGCAAGGTGGCATTTTGGTGCCCTGGTGGACATGCCACCCCCCTCTTCTCCCCACTGCATTCCCTGGCAATTCTGTCACCCTCCTCACTCCAACCTCTTCTCCAGCTGCTGCTGCCATTCTCCTCCTCTTCTTTACTCTCACCAATGGTTGCCTCCCTCTTTATGCTGCGCTTCAAGGAGTCCTTCTTTAAAGTGAGGCATTATGGGTGAGGTGGACCTGGAGATCACCTGTGCCATGGCAGCACATGCGATCTTCATAGCCACCCCACTCAGAATGTTTCGCTTTAAGGAAGGACCCCTTGAAGTGTTGCATTTGGACCTGGCCAGCTCTCTGGAGAGAGATCTCTCGGGATTCATTCTGGCACACCCAGAATTTGGTGCACAAGTCAGCTGCCCTGTTCAGCCGTGCTCAGGACAATACAAATAGGCAGGTAGCTGGCATATCAAAGAGCCACAGCACCACTGCCAACTTTGGGGTTTCATTCTGGCACCCTATGCAGTCACCCTATTCATCCCTTCACCCCAAGAAACAGATCTGCAAACTACAGGCCAAGGCTATGGTCTGAAGTCCTTGAGGAGGGACCATTCAAAGTGAGGCATTTGGTCTTGGAAGACTCTATGGCTCAATTCGGACAATACAATAAACAACTAGTGTGGGGAAAACAATCGTCAGTTGTTTTGACTATTGTGTCATCTGAATGCTGCCATAGTCAACTCAGCGCTGATCCTCATCCACACCACAGTTGATTATTTATTACCATGTTGT
The DNA here is from genome assembly GCA_029215795.1 of Anniella stebbinsi. Taxonomy (NCBI): domain Eukaryota; kingdom Metazoa; phylum Chordata; class Lepidosauria; order Squamata; family Anniellidae; genus Anniella; species Anniella stebbinsi. The sequence continues at coordinate 22,070,399 of JARDYH010000002.1, read as the reverse complement.
GTGGGGAGTGCCCCCTAGGGTTAGGGTTAGTCAACCCACCATTGACTATTGTGTCGTCTGAATTGAGCCTATGTGATTTCTCACACTTCCCCACACATAGGGCATAGTTCAACTGTAGAATCCATTATCACATGATGAAGTGATAGCTGCCAACTTGGATGGCTTTAAAATAGGAATTAGACAAATTCACAGAGGATAGGGCTATCATGGCTACCAGTCACGATGACTATACATTATCTCCAGTATCAGAGGCAGTATATCTCTTAATGCCAGTTGCTGGGGAAGATGAGTGGGAGGATAATGCTGTAATCATGTCCTGCTTGCAGGCTTCCCATTGGGGGCATCTTCTTGGCCGCTGTGGGAACAGAATGCTAGACCAGATGGGCCTTTGGTCTGATCCAACAGGGCTCTTCTATGTTATGTTATGTTGAGTTATCTAGGTATCAGGATATGCTCCTTGCCTTCACATTATTTGTAGGTCTCAAACTGTTAACTTGTTGGAGTTCAGCCTAAGGGACAGACAGCTTTATAGGAGGAGGAGAGCATATTCCATTGCTTTACTTGGATGTTGCTAATTCTGTAAAGTGAAACCAGCAAGAACCACCCATCTCTGTGAAAAGCAAAATTAATTAAAAACTACATCAGTATTTTTATAACCTAGCCTATGCAACTCACGGACTTCCAACATTTATGTCCTTTATCCACTAACTGGTCCAGTCGGAGACATAATTTTGCTGATTCTTTTTCCCCCTCTACTTTATTTGGATGCTGGGGTCCAAACATCCACCACTATCTTAGGCCACTTCACACACCCAATGAAACAGGCACTTGAACACCACTATAAAATGTCCCCAAAGTAGCTTGCATGCAGTATTATTCCTGCCATTAAAAAGCTATGTCTTGAGCAAACATGTTCAGGCTTTTCCACTCACAGATTACAGCTTCTCTCATCTATTCTCTATTTATGTGCAACCTTCCTGTGTGTTGGTACTCTGAATCCAGTCTAAGATGCCACAAGACTTTGTCTTTTTGTTCCCTTTACACAAATCTGGGTGACGTAGTTGTTACTTTCTCCATGAATGCTCCCATGTCATTCCAGGGAGCATATAAAACCTTCCATCCAAATTGTTGGGCTTCCTTGTGTGTCTACATAACATGCAAGTAACCAACCTCCATGGGTAGCAACATAGAAGCAGTGACAACTATATCGTCCCAGATACATATAAAAGGGGTATAAGAAGGTCAGACGTTATGTGATGCAGCCACATTGTTGAAGCTAAGCAGGCCCGGACCTGGTGATTGCCTGGATGGGAGCCTGCCTGAGAACCTTATGTGTGCTGCCTTAAACTTCATGAAAGAAAGGTGGGATATAAATGTAATAAGCAAACACTTTAACTTACTACTAACACAACTCTGTGTCTGGAATTTTCACAATGAAGAAAGCAGTCCCATAGTGAACAGGGGCACAGTAGTCGGGCAATATTCACTTTTGAACACCTACTCAACACAATGAAATAATCCCTTGACTAGGCTAAAAAATTAAACAGAACAGTCTAAATTTGAGAGAACATTTTTCATCTTCTTTTCTAATGAGCACTTGAATGCTTCGCTCAAGATAAGCTAGCCACCTGACCCTGACAGTGGAACGGTGCATAGTGGCAGCCTATAATGTGGACTAGCAAAGGGGATATTTCACAGTTTGATGCAGTCAGGACATGTGTTCTGGAGGGGAGAGCTCAACACAGGAGTGCCAGTTTTGGTCGTAACATCCTGTCTCCACTCCCACTACCAGTGCCCATTTCTTTTATTGATTCATGTTAAGTATAGAAAGCATTGCCACAAAGTAAAACAGAGAACTGATATAATGCATTGGCCAGGAGACTAAAAGCTATGAATTTAGGAAGCCCATAGTTTCCAAGAAGCCCTCTGCCCTGAACCGAATGAGACCTAATCTACACCAAGCAGGATATTGCACTATGACAGCTGTATGAAAGCGGTATATAAAAGGCAGGAGCCACACCAAGCAGGATATAGCACTATGAAAGTGGTATATAATATGTGTCAATGGGCCCCAGCAGTTGTCAGTGCACTACAATACTGCTATAAAGCAATAGTGTGGCTCCTGCCTTTTATATACTGCTTTCATAGTGCAATATCCTGCTTGGTGTAGATGAGGCCCATGTGGCCTTAGGTAAGCAACAATCATCTCAGGATCAGCTCTCAGGGGTTGCTGTAAGGATCATTACAAGATAGTGGGCCTGTTCAGACGACACTTCAGTCTCTGTGGTTAGCAAAACTGTGGTTCTCTGGGGTTAGCACTAATCACAAGCTGTACTGTTGCACACAACACTTTAAGCCACAGTTAGAGCTGCTAACTCATGCAATGCATTTTGCTAAACCTTGCTCACTCACTAAGCACAGTCGGACCGTCTGCAGCAGACACCAAAAAAAAGCCTTAACCAGCAGGGTTTAAGGTGTCTTCTGAACAGGCCCAATGCATGTACACAAATGCACTGCTCCCTTAGGCATTTGTATCTTGCTGTGTTGTTAATAAAACCTCTTTGTAGCTAATCAGGAAAAGCTTATTTTCATGGGCAAGGTGACTGAATGAGATTTGTGCTTGTAGATTCTTATATTCCATAGCAGATAATCGGAATGTGCCATTTGTTGTTTCATAGTCTACATCATGGCCAAAATATTTATTTTGTTGTAAAGTGACAAGAGAGGTTAACTGTGTAAATTTCCATCATGTCAGTAGAAAAACAGGACACCTCTCACAATTAATTCAGTCCCATTTTTTTATGATCAAACTAGTCATGCATTACTGAAACATCTTTTATTACTGTGTTACCAGAAAACATTCAAATAACTATTTTCAGGGTCAGAAGTGGATCTTTAAACATCACTTTCTTGCATTTCTGTCAAATTACAAGCTTACTCTCAATGGGAATAAGATTGGGAACACTCATAAGCAATTATTCGGCTGTTCCTTTCCCCTTGTGCCTGCAGCTGAGCCCTGTCTCAGCTCTCTCATATCCGACAGGCAAACGGCATCACAGACCAAGGGAAGCAGGGATTCACTGGAAGTTCCTGTTCCCCTAAACATGATCCCCTCTTTGATCCTTTGCATTTGGGCAGGTGTGTTAATCTAAGACTGACTGCTGACTAGACATCTGCTTTTGTTGGTAAAACTCCAGAGTAATACTTACATTACATAAAGCACAAATGCTCATTCTTTAGCACGTATTAAAATGGCTAGAATTAGACTAACCTATCCCAGGCCACATTAGTATTTTCCAAAACACAGTGCATTTTAAAGCAGCTTTGGAACCTGCACATTAAGTACCCAGTTTCAAAATGATTTTAGTTCAAAGTATAACATGTGGGTTAGATGCTAATTTATTCATGAGCAGCCACCTGGATACCTATGACATTCTGGGGACAGTTGAAAGCTGCAACACCAAAAAAGGAAAGGAAAATCAACAAAGCGGAAAGAAAAGAGTCACAAGTATGCGAAAACTACAAATGCAAATCTGACAGGCTATCTGCAAGAGCTAATTATTTTGGCAAATACTGCCTTCAAGGTTAATTATGTGCATATCTTTAAGTTATACAGAGATCAGAATAGACCCACAGGAACCAGCAACTAATACTTACTATTCTACATTGTAGCACAGCCAAAGTATACATGATTAGAAACATAGGGATGCTGCTGAAAATGCCGGCCTGATATTGACTTCCACATCCCTCTCTGTAGCAAGCAGTTCAGTGTTTGCTTGTGTCCTGATGATATTTTGATGAATATTTCCCTGGCTTCCAGTCAGTGGGAAAACACTCACCATAATGACCTGAAGACACAGTGTAAGCTGAACTATTGGCAGGAGTGGGGGGGGGGGGGAGTGAAACTTGTCATGGGGCTATCATTTTTGGTGGTAGCTCTGTGCTTCTGATAATGGGTAGTTCTGCCAGGGCCAGTGTCACAGGTCGGCATCATTGGGTGCCTGCTGAGGGCTGCTACTGACTCTTGGACTTGCTCCTTGCCATTATTGTATATTCAACTGCCCTTTCTTAGCACGCAGATATTGACAAGTATGAAGAGATGGAGCAGCATTCTTGTATTTCTGCTGTGCTCTCCTTTGGGGGATGTTTAAGCAGCTTGAGACCAGTGGGAGAAGGGGTGGGCAAGAAATCAGAACAACCTTTCCCAACCTGGCGCTCTCCAGGTGTATTGGACTGCAACTCCCGTCACTCTCAGCCAATTCCCAGCCAAGTAGGAAAAGGCTGAGTTACAGCCGGCACCCAAGTTCTGCTCTATGAGTTCATCACAAAGTTCAACCCAATTTGTATCCAGCTCTATATATGGAAGGAAATGTGGTCACTTACCTCCCCGGCTGGCAAGAACAGTGCCATCATAGGAAAATGTCAAGCATGAAGTGTCACTGCCTGGAGCATGTGCCTGCCTGCAGTGGAACTTGGTATGAACCTGTTTGTGGAGAAAGTAAAATATTAAAAAGCTTTGCTACTTTTAGACTCTATACACCCGGTTCCCTTAGAACATCAGATGTCTTTTACTGCATTTCTTGGATTTAAAAAAAACTGCAATTTTAAACATGGTCAAGAGGGAGATCAGAGATTCAGCTGATGTCCATCTATTCTTCTTCAACACCTTTTATGTACTTTTAACAGCTTAAGTATATTTGGAAGACAAAGGACTTGTAACACTTCCAAATATTCAGTTTCACAGTCCAGAAAAATATCAATGAAACTATGTTATATTAATACTCAAGTATCACTCCCTTTTAAGTGATTTAAAAGGCAAATATGCATGACTAAGGTACAAAAACATTTTTTTTTAAATCAGGAGACAGCATTTAGGATGACAAAATACATCATTTGTCTTTTGGATGCATCTTGAAAGGAAGAAAAGCTGGGAAAACTTTATATGCCAAACCAAGAAGTGCCAAAAACGCCTGGGTTGTAGATTTAGAACAGAGTACAAATATTTTTGAGTTTAAATGCCATTTGGCTAGAGGAAAATGCAACTTTGGGAATAGTTTCTAGGTCTTGAAAAACAGTACTAAAAGATATTTGAAACAATAAAGTTTACTTATTGAAAGGTGAGCTATTTGTTTATGAAATCATTTTTCCTTGATCCATCCTTTTGAAAGTTCTTTTTAATTGTTAAAAACACAAATAATAACAACCTCAATGTCACAAATTGAGTTAATGAGGAAAGTTGGCAATGCTAATGTGATATTGGCTAATTTCAAGCATTGCGCAGTCTGGTAACGAGGCCTGGTTCACACATAACGGTAACCCATGGTTGTCCTACCCAGACTTTGTCTGGCAGATGGTCAAACAAACCATGATTTGTTTGCGTAATCCCTGGGCTGTTGTTTACTTCCTCATTTACTTGCTTCCTTCCTGTATCCCAAATTTCTTTGATGCACTGAAGTACTGGCATGTAGAGTGGCTGGGTTTTTTATTTGTTTATTTTAGTACTTTTGCCTGCTACCTCTGTAGCCTGGCAAAACAACGCATGAACAAAGCATAGTTCTGGGCTTGCACTTAACAGCAACCCATGGTTTAAACAGCCCATAGTTCACAACCGAAAAACAAACCATGGGTTCTCTTTCTGGGTTGTTCATGGTTAACAAACCATGTTTTGCTAGTGTGGCTGCAGTCACACATCACAACCCAGAATTTTACAACCCAAACCACGGGTTAGCATTAGAGACGAACCATGTCGTAGTCATTACTGAAGTAATGAAAACAGTCATTGTATTCTATTGAATAGAGCTCTGGGCGGACTGAGAATATCTCAATTCAGCCTTGATGCCCATCATATGGTTGTGGGGGGTGTTATCTGTCGACACAAGCTACCTCACATAATATGTGTGTTACACTGAATATGAGATGCAAATATGAGAAGTTAAATAGTTACTGTAATACAGAACATCACCCCAGTGTTTTTTCTCTTTAAGGGACAATATAAAATAACAGCTATAGCTCCACCTAGTCTACTGCTAAGCTTTCCTGCAACATGTGACAGGAAGTCAGAGCCATTCTTTTGGTTAATTAGTCCTTTCCTTTTCAATTAACACATTCCTTTAAATTAGCATTTCCTAGTCCAAAAGGATTTCCTGTCCACGTACTATTTTTGGACAGTCACCTGACCAATTTGACAAACCAGAATAAAAAGGGACTAGGCTCCCTAGGCTGAGGAGAGACATAATAGAGGTGAACAAAATTATGCACGGTGTGAAGAATATGGATAGGGAGACATTTTTCTCCCTCTCCCATAATACTAGAACCCGGGGTCTTCCCATGAAACTGATTGGTGGGAGATTCAGGACAGATAAAAGGAAGCCCTTCTTCACACAGCGCATAGTTAAACTATGGAATTCACTACCACAAGATGTGGTGATGGGCACCATTTTGGATGGCTTTAAAAGGGGGTTATATAAATTCCTGGAGGAGAAGGCTATCAATGGCTACTAGTCCTGATGACTAAGTACAGCCTCCAGTATCAGAGGCAGTTAGCTGTATACACTAATTGTTGGGGAACATGGGTGGGAATGTGCTGTTGCACCATGTCCTGCTTGTGGTTCCCTCGCTGACAGCTGGTTGGCCACTGTATGAACAGAGTGCTGGACTAGACGGACCCTTAGTCTGATCCAGCATGTTCTATTTGTTTTAAGTACCTGCCTGCTTTCCCTTGTTCTCTTATTATATTTCTTAATAAATACCTGTCTTTCAGTCTGAGGTTCTAGAGTAAGTTTCTAACAAGCCCCATTTTGTTTCTGACCAGCAAAATGCCAAATGAGTTTCCTCATTTCTTTCAAGAATATTGTAAATTATTCCTTTGTCAACAAAGTGTGGTCCAATAAAATAAATTATCATACCTTTTTTGTGTCTCTTAACACTGGTGAAATTGGCTATGACTTTATATCAGACTTCATACTGTGGGTAATTATTATAAGGAAATTTCAATCAAAGCCTAATGGATTTTAAAAAATGATGGAATGTGGTAATTATCTTTGATTCCTTTCTAAGCACCTTTCTTTTGCTGTTTAGGAATACATGAAGCCCTTGATCTATCTAATTCAGTATTGCTGGCTGGCTGCAGCTCTACAGAGTGACCTTGTTCAGACGACATGCTAAGCCATGGTGGTTTAGCATTTTGGATTAGCGTGTCATGTGAACCATGACTTAGTGTGTCGTGTGAACCATTCCTAGCCACAATGGCTACATAACTACGGTTTAAAAACTATGGCCCTGTTCAGAAAACACCTTAAACCCAGTTTTAACCATAGTGGTTTAAGCCAAAAAGCCTTATTCACTGTGGTTAAAGGTTTAAGTTGTCTTCTGAACAGAGCTCCACACGTAAGCATTTCCTGCAAAAGGGTTAGCAGCCTAACCATGGCTTAGCGTGTTGTCTGAACAGGCCTAATTTCAGAACAGGGATCTTCCCCAGCCCTGCATGGAGATGTCAGAGATTGAACCTGAGATCTTTTACATGCAAAGCATATGCTCTATGGCCCTTCCTCATAGTCCTCTCCTGTAATTATGCGCTGAATGGCTGTTGTTAGAATTTTTTTGCACCCTTTTCTTTCCCAGACCTGCACTGACTTTATTTATTTATTTATTTATTTATACCATCTGACAAGCACGTTATCTTTAAAAGAGACAAGATAAAATATTACATTGCTTCATAAATCCGCCATTTTGTAAATTACTATCCAGTTAAAACTGGATATTAAGTCAAGCCGCCAAAATTACTTTCTGGGAAAATATTCTTGAACAGCCATGAGTAATATCATCCCAACAATTATTAAACTGAAACCCTGTGTAAAACATTTGGATGTCTCGTTAAGCTTTTATATCTGAAAATGATAATGCAAATTGGCCAACATGAAAGAATAAATATCATTAATAAAACCAAAGCCTCTGGATAGCAGTCAGCTGGCATTCCTTTATTTTTACGTTGTACACAAAAAATGTTAACACACATAAAATAGTACATTCTCACTATTCTCTCGCTAAATTGTGCTTTTAATTCCCAACGCCAAATTAACCTTTTACTTGGCTAGTATTGAAGAAATACAAATCTACTATAGCCTTTGTTTTTAATGCTTGATATAAAATGTGATTGTTTCTCAGTTAGAAAGCCCTCCCAAGGGTGCCACCCCAATAGGCAAATACAGATTAGCTTACCACTGTATACGTGTAGTAAGTGATTGCCCATAGTGTCCTGCCAAGTGATGAGAAGAAGCTTAACGGGTAGCTGTACTTGAAATCTGGAGAATCAAGAGGTACCTAAAATCCCATTGCTACTTAGCAAGGCAATACACATGACCAGCTTACCAAATATTTACACACACACCTCCCCACCCCCCAGCCCCATGATAAGCTGTCATTTGCATCTGATGTAGATATAATGCTTCCCACTCCTTAACCATAGTTATGGAGATGGACCATGGGATTGCCGACCTCTTTTTGCACATATGATTTCCCCTTGCCCTTCATTGTGGTTAGTAATTATGTTTGCATCAACTGTGATTTAACACTTTCAGAATTTTCTCCTAACCAGGAAAAACCATGGGTTGAGGTTGGTTACAAAAACTTGGTTAGGATTTTGCGTCAAATTAAGTATAGTTACCACTGGGCAGTATCCAACATGCTGGCATAAGCAATTCACGTTGCATTAGAGTTCACTTACGCTAGCACTACATCATTAGTGTAAGCAGAGAGCCAGCGTTAGAAGCAGCCCAATGTTAGGAAGAAAAGCAATAGAGGGAAATTACATAAGAGGAGAGGGGAAGGGAACATGAGATCACAATGAAGAAGAAGAACATTTCGGAGAAGCTTTCAGGGGCCGCATTCCAGTGGTGGCTGTGGCCAAAATACCAGCATATTTTAGCTTAAAGCTATTACTGCCAGTAACTAAGCCAAAGGCAAGGCATTTCACCTTTTAGAATGGGGAAAAACCTGCACAAAAGCTGAGAAACCAGCAAATTCACCTTTTAGAATGGGGAAGGGTCCAAGGGAAGTGGGAATCATCATTGGGGCAAACCCAGAGTCCTGGATCTGGCCACCAGGCCATCAGTTCTGCACCCCTAGTATAAGGGAACTGGGCAACAGGATAAGTTGACTGACAGAAGCCTCCACAACAGGGCTTTTGCTTCCCCTACTGCTCCCTTCTCCAATCAGCCTTTTACAATGTCTTCCTTCCCCTTAGTGAGGGACACTGCTCATGCCTCTGGCAGGCTCCCTACAACCCCAACATGTGCCTAACTCTATGCTGATTGATATTTTAATATTGTATACTGTCTTTATATGTTGTCTGCTTTTATGCTTTTAAATTTTGCATATCGATTTTCAATGTCCAAAGTTTTAATTTTTGTAAACTGCCCAGAGAGCTTTGGCTATGGGGCGGTATATAAATGTAATAAATAAATGATGATGATGATGATGATGATGATGATGATGATAATAATAATAATAATAATAATAATGGTTTTATATGCTCTTTTAATTCATTTTATGTATTTGATTTATATTGTATTGTTGTAATAATGTTCCCCGCCTCGATCCAAAGGGAGAGGCGGGTAATAAATAAATAAATATAATATTATTAAGCATACATTGACTACACCCACCCATATCAGTACGTTTAACTCCAAATATAAGGAAAAATTTACTTAGTTCTATAAAGGCACTCGTTCCATGGATGTATCTGGTTTTGGTCTGTGTAGCATCACTACGAGTCATATGTTAAATAAATACAGCTGGAAAATACTCCATCTTTTCACCAATCACTCTGCCTAGTATCAACATCTGCTGAAAACAAGCTCCATGTAGTAGCAACATCATAGGAGGAAATGATTTCCATTTTTCTGTTTTGTTGTTACTTTTATTTAGTAAAAAGGACACATTAAGGTATGGTCACAGCACCCAAGTGTTGGTGGGGGCGAGGTGATTTGATCATATATTGTCTATACTGTGCCAGATGCACTGGCTACCGGTGTGTTTCTGAGCCTGATTTAAAGTGCTGGTTTTGACCTTTAAAGCCTTAAACGGTTTGGGACCAAGTTACTTGAAGGACTGCCTTCACCCATATCAGCCTGCCTGTACCCATGAAAGGAAATAGGTGGGTGACTACATGTAAGAGGGCCTTTTCTGCAGTGGCCCCACATCTTTGGAACAAGTTGCCATTGGAAGTGCACCATGCTCCATTATTGCAGGCTTTTAAGAAGCCTTGAAAATATATTATTTTATCTTGGCCTTCTCTTGATATACTTGCTGTTGCTGTTATAGCTGTTGTTGTTAATGGTTTTATTATTGCTTTTTTGATATTTTATTGTGTTTATGTTTTTATCGCTTTTAATATTTTAACTGCTTTTAAGTATTTTATTGGTGTGGGAGGGCTTCTGCTCTGAAATATGGCCAATTAACATTTTAAATAAATAAAATAATGTAGTTTTGATGAGATGCATAACTAGACTGGGTACAGCCAAGAATAATTCATTTTTTTCTACATAAGCAATTATTTCTGCAGCAAGATAACTTATCTACCTATTCAGTGGCACCACCAAGAGTTGTCGCATTTTAACTACTTTGATTTGTCATAATAATAATACATATTTTAGCTTCACACTGGATTAAGATATAAGAACAATCTAACAACAACCACATATTTTTCAATCAAGGTGGAATACATGCAGTGCTCAGGAAGGCTTCCATTTAGGCAGACCGAGGCATGCTTAGCTTCAGCAAGTTTCTTGCATACCACGTTTCAAAGTAAACACAAAAAAGGTAAGTATCTGTACGCTCAAAATGCTTAGGAGAAGCAACGGGACAGCAGATAGATTTAATTATCATATATATTACTAATTGTGAACTCAGGTGCTCAATTATAATGGCTATATAACCAAAATGGGGTTATTAAGAAACAAGAGAGATATCAGCCTTGAGAACCCTCCAGGTTTGCAGAAGTAGAAAATATTTAGGAAAATTTCCGGAAAGAGGGCAACCCCAGCCCAATGAGGATTGAGTTTGCTCAGTCGTGGCTGAGTGCTGAGTGTTTGGGGGGGGGGGGTGCAGGGGAGGGGCAATGGAAAACTGGGGGAGCAGAAATGGAATGGAGTATCTTGAAAGAAGGCCTGGCTGGCTGGAACATTGAACAGGAGCATTTCACAATGTAACATTCTGTTGCAGGTCCCACTTCTTAATAATGGCTAGGTAAATGATGGGATCAGACAGACAAAGGGCCCTTATTGCAAGGAACTATGGGGTCCTCTTTCCTTTTTCAGGATCCCCGTCAGCGGAAGCTCTCTTGATTTAACACCATTTCAGATGAAGGCCCCCCAAGACAGTTTAAAAACACGGAAACAATGAAGAACAAAACAATACAATAAAACTTTTAAAGGTGCCTTCATAATAAAAGCAGAGTACAGTCTGCATCCAAAAGGTTTCTCAAAGAACCAGGTTTTCACTGCACAGTAAGAGGCAAGCAGCAATGGGGCTAGATGGGCATCCCTTAGGAGGGAATTCCCTAGTGCAGTTTCACGACTGAAGAGGTTCCATCTCTCACACTCACCTGCCTCACTTCTGAAGTAGGGCCTCACATATTGATCAGAGTACATGGGTAGGCACATGTGGGATGACCCAATCCAATGATCGACAAATAGATCTAACAGCTTATGTTTTTTTTCGGTTTCCCCAGAAAATGAGAATGAGCCCCCAAAAATGAACTGTCTAAATCAGGCTTTCCTAACCATAGGTTCCAAGAAGTTGTAGGATTACAATACATCATCTCTAATCATTGGTCATCCTGGTTGGGGAAGATGGGAGTTGTAGTCCAACAACAAGCAGGGAGCCCTAGGCTGGAAAAGGCTACTCAGGAAATAAATGATTTGAGGCATATTAATTTAGTTTCTCATAGCTACTCAGTTTGCTTGCTTTCAGGCAGTTCCATTACTCTGAGCTCCACACAGGTTATATACATTTATAAGACTCATTAAAACAAAGCACTAGCCCTATAGTTTGATTTAAATAACTTAAGAGCTGCTATTTTTAAACATCAATCTTTATAGGCTACTGTTAGCAGCAAAATCTGGAATCTGTAGGATACATTCTGCGTCTGCTCACAGGGAATGTTTCTCATTACTGTGTGGAAAAAAACAAAGTGTGTGAACATAAAACTGTTATCAACAGCCCAAATGCCAAAGTCATTATACTACTTATTAAGATCCTACATATCACATATCTGACTTAATTTAATTACAAGCTGTTTTATGAATATGTCTCTGGTTGGTCGGTGTTAAACTCTGTCATGCACTATGGCTTGTCCTAGAATAACATTAGCCTACATTCTCAAACTGTGACAGGGGCGCTCTTAAAGCAGGGCCAAACCATGGATTTTTGTGGTCTTAAGCAAATTTTAAAATGTGTCTTTTTCTCTGTACTTTGCTTCATGCTGACATAGCAATAGCGTATTACAGAATCAGGAACTGACCAATGTACTGTTTTCTTATTTTCATTTTTAATCTTTGTCACTTCTTTATTTACTCTCCTTTACAACTAGGCCCATGCCGTAAGCAGCCGGTGGGAGAGCAGCAGCATCTCAATCATGTCCTCTTGAGTGTAAGGGATATCAATTAACTGAGTTGCTGCTAAACTGCTTCAGGGTAAACAGAAGTGCAGGCAGTAGCTCTTTCCCCAAGATAAGAACATAAGAAGAGCCATGCTGGATCAGACCAAGGGTCTATCTAGTCCAGCACTCTTTACACAGTGGCCAGCCAGCTGTCAACCAGGGACCCACAAGCAGGACACATGGAGGGATAAGGCTGATATGGATCAACCTTGTCCCTCCATATGTTTTGGCTTACAATTCCCATCAGGCTCAGCCAACATGGCCAATGGTCAGGGATGATGAGAACTGTAGTCCAAAACATCAACTATAATAATAAAAGAGGATGTACGCCTGCCCATCCATCAGCAAGGTTATGCCAAGGCTGTGAAATGTAGAAAGATCATATTTGGCATGCATACTAAGGAGCCCCTAGGGGTATACACCTCAGAGTTATTTTGTCTGTTGTTTTTAAATTAATTATTTTTAAAATTAATTTACACATGTCTCTGAAATTCTACAATAATATAGTCAGCCCCTCGGGGCAGCTTCCCCTATCCAGCACATAACTTTGAAGTCCATAGAGTTTGAAGCCTGGGCAAATTAGTAGGCTGAGGAACAAAATTATATGCCTGCCCCCTGCTGTGGAGCAGCCCACCCTCAGGGCAACGAAGTGGACGACTACTCCTTCAGAGGGCTGTTGGAGCACACCGTGTCAGGGACCATGTCTAGAACTGCCAGATGGCATGGCTTCACTCAGACTTGGCAGGCACGGGCAGCTGTGTGAAGACTTCATTGTGTCAAACTAAGAACTATTCAAACTATAACTATTCCAAGCTGTTCGATAGTTAACTATTAAAAACTTGGTGGAACAATGCTGTCTACAGAACAATAAAGAGGGAGCTAGCCTAACCTCCCTGGGAAGAGTGTTCAACAACTGAGTGCTGCTGTGAAAAAGCCCCTCTCCCCAGTACCCAACCAAAAACTTCCTTTTCGTTGGTGGAATTTAATATTGCAAGATCACCCCTCTGTGGGCCTACATATAGTCATGGCTCCCTTTCCTTTCCTCTCAAATGCCAAACAAGAGTAGTTGAAATTTCCTTCTTCCTTTTTTCCTATATGAACTACACATGAGCCAGCCTGGCATTGCGCTGCCTGAGGCAAAGGAAAAGATGGCACCCCATCCCCTGCACTCTATATACAGGAACCAACTGGCGCGGCAGTTGAATCTGCCTTCAACACTGGTGAGGGACATCATCTGCCTTCCTCCACTGCACCTGAGGGCAGTAGGCTAGCTGAGAGGGATCAGAGTGGACCACATGGCACACTCAGCTCTGTCCTCCAACACCATGCTGATGCCACCGCCGCCCCACCCCAACATATACTGCCTGAGGTGACAGCCTCACTCTTCCTAATGGGAGGTTCAGCCCTGCACATAGAGAGATACAATCATGGCACTATTGTCTTAGGGAGATTATCTGTGATAGAATCTAAAGAAAAACATCTCCCTCAAACTTAAAGAGGACTGATTGACTTATGTTCGTTAGGGGTTGATAGAACTCAAAACTTCGGAACTGCTTCTCGTCACTGTGTATTAGCTAGTACAAACAGTTGGATAGCACCTTACTATAAACTGTTTATTATATAAGAGAGAATGCATTTAGAAACAGAACAGGGCCCTTTTTTCATCTTAGCTGCAGGGAGGAGCTTCTGACGATCATATGGTGCTATTTTCAGGCTAGAGTTTAGGAAGTACAGGCAGGACCAGATGTATACAGGGAAAGAAAAGTTAATATTTGTTTCTGGCGTGCTACATGTGATTTTTCAGGTTCTGAAGGAGAGGTCTGGCAGACATACCTCTGGAAGAAGTAGTGTGGGATACTTATGGATATGGAAACTTTACCTTGAGATTGCAAGGAAAATGTACTGTCTATTTGGATGCCTTTCATCTTATATTTACTCAAGAAATTTCCAGATGTAGCTAGGTACTCTTCAAAGGCTCATATGAAACCATTATAGTTTGTTATGTGAAGAAAGGCAAAAGGGTGATCTTCTTCACTGTTGGAAATGTGTGACCAACAGTCAAACATCTTATTAATTTACAGGATAATCTGCACCTCACATTATATTTCTGGCTGGATAACACAAGGCAAACATCTATTTAAAGGAAAACACAAGGGGGAAAAGCCCTTCTAAAAATCCCAATGACTGTCTATCTTAAATAAAAAAGTGTGCTACTTACACTATAGAAAGGCATTAATATTTTGTCCCATCTCCCAAAAAACAAATTAAAAGACTGAATTTGTCTAAAAGAAAAAAAATCCAGCAAAATATTTTAAATTATTAAGCTCAGACTGTAGTGAAACAATTAACGTTGTTATGTCTGTCCTTCGAAAAGTCAATAAAAGGATGCAACGCTATGTCTAATTTGGATTTTTGTTTACTTCCATTTCTTAATCTAACACTTTCATTCAGGTTACAATAAGACACACTGAATTCAATGGGACTTACTTCTGAGTAGACATGCATAGGATTGCACTGTTAATTTAATTAAATGTGCCGGTTGCCTGATTTTTCTTCTCCAGGCCTTGCTTGTTGGAGTTTTAAGGCACAATCCTCTGCATGTTTAGACAGAAAAGGATTCTACAATTCTACAGCTGGCTGGGGAATGCTGGGAGCTGTAGGGATTTTTTCTGTCTAAACATGCATAGGATTACACCCTTAGTACTTTTGCAATTCTTTGCTGCAGTAGCTGTCAATAAGTAAGCAATTATGACTGGGTGTGTTTTGGGTTTATAATGGTAACTGATTTCAAAAACTGTTGTTCTTTATTCAAGCATGAGTTCTGAATATGTCTTGGATCCAAAGCATCTGACTATTAGGACAGTGCCACCACATATGGAAATGATCTCTTACTACTCAAATGTACTTCCAGTAGGCATGTGTGGTATTTTATTCTTGAAATGTGGTTTATAGAACAGTTTAGAACAATTCCCCTTTAGATTAACACAATTGGCTTTTCTTGTTATTCCAGAAAAAAAAATAGATGACCGTTCATTTTTAGTAATACATGTATGGATCATCTTTACCTATTGATCTTTAAATTATTCCCCTCCCTGTAAATTTCTATTTTTATGCACTTCAGTATTTTTGCCTGAACTGCAGCCTGTCTAGCAACATGTGCAGGTGACCGTTTTGAATTTTCAAGTCATGACCACAACATGCCATGTTGTCCAAACCTGCAGGGGTGGATTATGCGGGGGTTAAACAACCCCCGCATAACCCATGGCTTGTGTTAGGGTTATGTGAGGGTTGTGTAATAATAATAATAATAATAATAATAATATATTTATTTATCACCCGCCTCTCCCAACGGATCGAGGCGGGGAACAACACCAAACACAAAATACAAAAACTGATTAAAAGCAGATAAAACCAGTACATCATTAAAACACCAATAAAACACCAATAAAACACTTTAAAATTCATCTAGGTAGGCCTGCACACAATCCACACCCACAGGGTTTGGATGACACAACAAGCTGCAGTTGCAACGTGAATATTTAAATGCTGTCTGGCATGTGATGCAATCCACTGTGGATTATTTAAGACACAGTGATCATGTGACCCAGGTCTTCAAAGAATTCAAAGCCCAAGAATTTGTTTTAACTATCAGAGATCTCAGTTTACAGTATTTCCACCCAGAGATCCACTCATAATTACATCCCCCCCACACACACACTTTATTTATTTCAGCAGTATAATTTCCTTGATTGACCAGTTATGGTTTTTATTGGTACTCTTTTTTTAAAAAAAGTTTAATATGTGTTTTATTGTATTCATCTTTTATTGTTCACCACTCCAGAATTTACTTAGATATGGAGCGGTATCAAATGTTCACACTTTATACTTTGACATAGACATTAGGAAATTGCAGAAAATAAGGATTGGGCAGGCATTATTTTACAGAAGGTCATACAAGATGGACTGGGGGGAAATCAGCAGTCGGTGAATCAAGTTTCCAAAAGCAATAATAACTCAATAAAACTAAAAATGCTAAGTCTGTCGGGACAGTTTATGATTATGATTTTTTCAGTTGCAGTTTATTATTTTGTTATATAGCATGCCTTCATAAATTACGCATAGGTGAAAATGTGCTCCCTCTGTACACCAAAAGTAAAATTTATGACGATTTTGTTACACGTTGGAAAATTTGCAATTGAAATATCAAAAGGACATTTTACCAAAAGTCATTATTCTCTGAAGGGAGGCATACAGAATACAACCCTGCTTAGCTATTGTTATGTCCTTGTGACAACATCGTATTATCCTTCCTTTATTAAAATTCAAGGAAGTTTTGAATTCCTTCCAGATGGACAGGCCAGGCATCAAGGGAAAATGGAGCAACAGGGGAAAGCAATATGACTCAGTGAGCACAGCTATATTGTGCTCCCCGCCCAGTCATGTTCTCCTTTCTGCCACCCTGAAACTTCATGACAGAAGAAAAGAAGTCTACACACACACACACATACACACACTCACAGAGTTCCATTATTTTGATAGACAGTTTTAAAACATTACCTGCCTCAAGCCATAGGGATGGGGCAGGATACAAAGCCAGCAGCACTGCCTTCTCCTCAGAGCTGGACTATTTTGTGTGCCCCCTCCTTGTCCCCCTTCCCTTTTCAGACTTTATTCTAGGCCATTCCGATGCTGAAGAGTTTACTTTTTGTGTTTACACTTTCTTCTTTATTTTCTTTTTATTTTATACTGCATTTGGAGCAACATTTATCCTGAAAGGCAGTTGTAAAAACCCATTAAATAAATAAAATAAAAACATTTTATTGTGTTTTATTATGGTCACCCACCCTGAACTTTTAAGGAACGAAAAGATATAACTATAATAATAAAAGAGGATGTGTGTCTGTCTGTCCAACCATTAGGGTAACTGTGCCAAGATTGTGAAACCTAGAGGCACTTAAAATTTGGTGTGCATACCATGGGGACCTTAGGGGTGTAAACCTCAGGGTTATTTTGTTTTTTAAATGCATTAATTTTTATTAATTTAAATGCGTCAATGTGGTTGAAGCCTGCAATAACATCTTCAGCCACTAGGTGGCAGGCCTCCCTAACCAGCCCATAGCTTTGCAGTCTGTAGTTTGAAGCCAGAGGAGATTAATATGCTGAGGGATATAATTATGAATGTGCCCACCCCCTACTGTGTGGTGACCTCTCCCCTCAGGGGAAGGGAATGGCCAGACTTCT